>OV743436.1:224444-10224444 GCA_928269145.1 Agriphila tristella | reverse complement strand
GTGGTATTTACACGGGTCAACTTAGCAGGCAGCGAATTGGCAGGCGACTTGTTGGTCAATTTTAGTCAAAAATCGCTTGTAAAATCAAATCGCAAACACAATTTCGATGAGATGGCGATTTATTTTTACAAGCAATTGTCGATAAAAAATAAATAAATTAAAAAAATATTAAAAACACGACTGCCCTGCCAAAAACAAACTAAAAGGTTAAACAACAAGTGTCATTGCAGTCGGGGGATCTTATTATGGAACAATTTTTGATCAAAGAGGTCCCCCGACTGCAATGACACTTGTTGTTTAACCTTTTAGTTTGTTTATGGCAGGGCAGTCGTGTTTTTAATATTTTTTAAATTTATTTATTTTTATTTCACACATTTTAGTGACATATTACATAGTTTTGGAATGTGCTCATCAAGGCCTTTCGTTCGATGCCCATATTGTAATAATAGAAGAAAAAATATTTTTTTTCACATTTGAAAATCGCGTCGTACAGTCGCCATATTGATTTTTTTCAAAAAAAAATATAGCCAGTGTCACTTGGGATGCTGTAAGGATTCTAACGATACCCCATTTATCCAAATCAGTTCTGGCATTTAGAAGTTATGGTGGAATAAAGAAACTCACATACCCACAAACATACATGAACCCTGAACACATATACACTCTTTTTGCCTTGGGCAGTCGTGTAAAAAGCGCTAGTTGACTAAAATCTACCAGAAAGTCACATGCCAAGTCGACCTAGTGATGTACAAGACTCGAGTCCTCCGAGTCCTTTTGTCTAGAGTTCGGAGTCGTTTTACAGGGCTCGCCTCGTTTGTTTGAAGCTCGATGACTCGGGAGTCTTTTCCAGAGCTCAAGCCTTTTTTAGAGCTCGGTCGATTTCGAGCCATTTTCACGTCTCGAGCCTATTTCAGAGCTCAGTCGATCTCGAGGCTTTTTCACGGCGCGAGTCTTTTTCGGCGCACTAATTGTGATGGGCTGCTGATGAATGAGGATAAGTAAAGCTAAAACACAATAGATTAAGCATCTACGGTGCTCTTTAGACATTTCTTTACATAAGACATTCATCTTTTTGAGTACTAATTTTGGAGACTATAGTCAGATTTTCAGGGCTCTGTGAGCTCGATAGGCTCAGCTTCAATAATATTGTAATTATTATTATTTACGAAGATATTTAAGTCATAAACAAAAACTCTAAGCTTTTTATGAGGCTCGCGTTCATTTTAAAACTCAAGCTTTTTTGAAGGCTCGAGCTCTTTTGATAGGTTCAAGCTCTTTTGAAGGCTCGAACTCTTTTAAAGCCTCGAGGCGTGGCTCAGAGAGCTCGTGTCTTGACTAGGCTCGGGTTTGCGAGCCTACCGAGCTCACCGAGTCCTGACAATCCGACTCAAGTCTTCAAAAGTAGAACTCGACGACTTGAATTTTGTACATCACTAAGTCGACCCATCTAAGCAAAATACTACATTAAGCAACTTGATATCAGCGGGGCTACTCAAATGGACACTTTTCTATTCGTTCGCTAACTTAAAAATTAAAAATAAGCCATAAACACCAAAATAACGTGTCGTAGGCTTGTTAATTCTGTACAATACAACAATGTCTGTGATTTACATAAACTTGCGACGTCTGACTTAATCATTAATTGCTTATTTTTAAGATTTAAGTTAACGAACGAATAGAAAAGTGGCCATTTGGGTAGCCCCGCAGTTGTATAGAGGTTTAATCTCTGAACTAGTTGAATGGTAGTTTCACATGCAAATCCTAAGTTTAACTAGATATTATCGAAAGTAGGTAGGTAATCAATTTCCTTTACACGTTGAAATATTATTTACATAAATGCAGATAATAACAAATTCTGGTTAGTACGATATTAATCATTCATTACCTTATTATCATACCTACCACTTGTGACACTTTATAATACAAACATAACGCATACCACTTACGTGTTTGTCAAACTATTTCTTCAATTTATTTTTACTTGATAAGTATGTTGTTATAAGAGTAATATTTGAGAACTCTTTCTCTTTTCAGGGCCCGTACCGGCTAACGAATCGATTTTCATAAAAGTCTGCTGGGTTTAAAATTAAAACAGATAAATCGAGCCCCAATTGGGCCAAAATGACGAACCCAAATTCATGATGTCACACGAACATCGATATTTACCAAATCACGTCAACAAAAAGTACAAAACGAAATTGCTTACTTTGATTTCTCTGTTTTAAGTTGAAACCCAGCAGACTTTTATGAAAATCGATTCGTTAGCCGGTACGGCCCCAGGTCTGAACCTTAAGGGCCAGTCAAGCTAATTCTGAATGATACATCCAAAAACCGTTACCTTGTCATTTATTTTATAAACATTTACCTAAAAATCTTTGGTTTAGCTTTAGAATTCTCATTTAAATTGTCCAAGATTGGCATCGAAGGCATCTTAGGCACAGCTTTTGATATTTTTTATGTCAAAAATTGTTCAAAAACAAAAAACCGACTTCAAAAAACTTGAAAATAAAAATAAAAACAACTTCAAAATAAAATACCCCTAAAAAGCAAGAAATAACTTTCAAATCACTAGATACCTATGCATATCACTGTAATAAAACACGTCTATTGAAGTCGGGTGGGGCTGGAGGACAACTTCTTTTTTTTGTTCTAAGAACCCCACCCGACTTCATTAGACGTGTTTTATTACAGTGATATGCATAGGTATCTAGATACCTATGCATATCACTATGATTTGAAAGTTATTTCTTGATTTTTAGAGGTATTTTATTTTGAAGTTGTTTTTATTTTTATTTTCAAGTTTTTTGAAGTCGGTTTTTTGTTTTTGAACAATTTTTTATTTCATTCTTTTTAATGTAATCACTATACGGTTCATTTTTGATTTTGAGGAGTTCCCTTGTGTATCTTTGAAATCCAAGGTCCAATAACAATGAATAAAAATGGTATCATCTCTAAGGTATTCTCTTACAAACAAAAAAAGAATTATCTAAATCGGTACATAAACAAAGAAGATATGGTCGATCATCTGTATAAGTTCACAAAATGGTAACGAAAACGACAGTATTTTCAGGTTTTCCTGAAAAGTACTGAACCGATTTCAAAATTTTAAAAAATGGGACCAACTTGGAAACAATCCTGATCTAATACCGTTTGAATCATTTCAATCGGTTCAGCCGTCTTCGATTAATCGGTGTACATACAAAAAACAAAAAAAAAACTGGTCGAATTGAGTACCTCCCTCCTTTTGAAGTCGGTAAAAATTAAAATAGTTATCAGATGCAAATCGCCTGAGACGTATTTTTGGCCATATCTCCGAGGATTTTGAGAGGATCGAGATGGAAATAGTACCAAAAGTTGAGGAATTTATTGAGACACGTATAAACGTTTGAATTTTGAAAATCTACTGGGAACTTTTTTTGAAATTTTGCAAAATTCCAAAAATTCCGGGTTTTTTGGGGGGTGTTTGTTTACTAAATTGTAAATATTTCTTATTATTATTGTAAAAAAGGGTCCTAGGGTATTAGTTCAGCTACCAAATGGCGAAATAATTTTGAAAATCGGTAAATAATTGTGACCTGTAGGTGGTCCCTTTAGATTTGGAATTCTAGAAAAACGGGTGTTTCCGTACATAAAAAGTTTTGTAGCTTCTATGATTATTGACCGATCGTCATGGTGATAGTGTTAAAAGATGCAGAAGCAGACGAGAAGTGTTAAAAGATGCAGAAGCAGACGCTGCTAGACTGCTTAAGTTGACTCCAAAGGGTTTAGTTGTAGATATTTTGACAAATGAAAACTGGCACATACGGTTCCGTGTGTGCCACGTTTAAACAACGATTTTATGAGTTCTGTTCTGTTTTGTATGGTTTTCGAATGTTAAATCTTATTTATTTTTGCGTCACTGAGCATCTATGGAGTAAAACTGCACTTCCGTTAGCTAGTTTTTGTTATTTCCAGCATCCATGATCTTCAGTGTCATTTCGTGAGGACCATGTTCAAACGTCAATAATTCATAAATTCTAGCGTTACGTTTGTTCTGAATACCAAAATACGAAATTGTTTATCCGTCACTGAAGGATTTATAAGCTCACAAGCCTGAAGGAGTAAGGCACACACGAGATTACGATCATAACAAACGAGCAAGCAACCTTATAAAAACGTGGCAAAAGTATTTGGAATTTTAAAAATCGGTTAATAGTACTTCGGCTGCGTCGAGGCAGTCAGCGGGCGCTTTTGTGACACGAGGCGGAGCCGAGTGTCACAATCGTAAAAATAAATAGGTACTACCTAGGTAACTTTAAAAATATAATAAGATTTTGCATTTGATTTGATTTTGGTTTTTCGTAAATTTTTGTATTCATTTTCAAAAATATTTTTTCGTTTTTTTTTCAAACATTGGGACATGATCTGCTGGCACTCGAACGGGAGTTCAGAACTATTCCCGAAAATTATCAGGAACTGTAGAACTCAGCCACATTCGAGTATAACTTACATTTATTTTTGTTCTGCTGTAAAATGATCTGCTACGGGAAGTTGGCAGATCATTTTGTCAATCGACTTTTTTAGGTAAAACCGCCAGAACTATTTTTAAAAACCATCAGGAACTGTAGAACTCAGCTGCATGCGAATAGAACTCACATTTATTTTTGATCTGCTGGACAATGTTCTGCTAAGTTCACTAACATACTGCAAAATCTGTGAATTTTTTATTGTAAATGGAATTGAAACGGTTACGATTTGGTTTTGGTTTTATGGTTGAAAATTAGCTCGATTGGACTGTGATGTTTGGTAGTTAAGAAGTTCGTGAAAACTTTTTCTGTGTATGAGTGTTCGTATTGACTTGCATATATGTTTTCTGTGCAAATAAAAAAATCAGAAATAGCTATTTCTCAGTTATCATGCGGCTTAGAATGTATAAATGCACAAAAAGTGTGATGTTGAAATATTTCGCTTAGTGAGCTGCGATAAGTATGTAGGCCACCCGCCTGGCAATTATAAAACCTTAATTATGCCTCTCCAATTTGGACTTTAATAATTATGATATCGGTTGATATATCTAAAATGTTATTGTGCATGTACTTATATGGAGAGCTAGGGCAAATCAAGACTTTATTCCTTCCTCCTTATTTAATTTGAACAAAACCTTTTGCGCGACATAGCGCTTACGTCTTCTTTTTATTACCTATAGTGGCGTCAGTAGGGTGAAAAATACGGCGTTTTGTGAACCAGAGATTTCCTTTGGTAGGATTGGTCCTTAGGACCCTAGGATGGATATAAGAAGTGGAGCCACCACGATTTTTGTAGTAAATTTTTTGAAGTTTTGGCTTTCAGCCCCATCTCGATAGATGTATTAGTTAAGCTGCTATGCCCAGTTTGATATCATATTCGTATGAATTTAGGGCGTCGAATTCATTTTTGTATTCATATTTGTACGATTCAATTGTTAAACTATTTAAAAAAAATAAAAACAAAAATAAAATACTCGATTGATTAAAGAAAAAAATTGCCATTAAATACACAAATTGGAATATTTGAAAAAGAAAAATACCTCGTAGGAGCTCTTATATCCTTTTTTATTTTTAAAATAATAATTAAAAGAAAATATTCTTGTTTTGGCTAATTAAAAAAAATAACTTCATTACCGTTGTAAGGAAGTTATTGTTTTTATAAAATATTAAAATTTTAAATATCAATTCGAAACTTGTTTGTGATAGTATCAAATTGTAGCAAATTTAGTAAGCTTTATTAAAGTATAGAGTAGAGATACCTGAAAAACGCTTCCTAAAGGTAGTTTTTTCGAAAATACTGAAACAAGTGCCAAGTTTTTCCAGCAGTACAGGGTTTCCAAGGGTTAAAACTTGGGTAGAACTACTCTCAAGATACCTAACAACATCTGCAAAAAACGTAGTTACATGCGCGCTTGTGATATTTGGCTTTTTTTGTCGATATTGACTACCATTTTTTTGTTTTTCTAATAATTTACTGATATTTTTAATGCTGCGTTATACTTTTTAAGTTTATTTCAAAACAGTTAAATAAAAGTGTTATAATGTATATATATTTGGAATTGGCTATTTATTAACTTTCATTTGATACCCATATTGTTATAATAAAAAATTATAGTATTTCCATAGGTGTAAAAGAAATTCACGGCACGCGACAGTGAAATTTTTTTTCGCTATTTATTGTTAATAAAGAAATTTGTAAGTTATGTTTTTCCAACTCTTCATTTTATATTGTTATCGTATTTTTTGTTTGCAAATAAGAACATCAGTTTAATATTTACGGTGACTTAAAGTAAAAAAAAATGTAGTTAAAAATATTGGTTATTGTGTAATGTTTAGGAAACTTCTTAATAAATTGCATTTTTTGTACCAGAAATGAATTATACGTCATTGATTTATCCGAAAATGATACCAAACTTGGCTTACTATCTAAACTTAGGCAGTTATTAACCTCGGACTTCGTTAAGGCAGAATTCCCCCCTCCCCCCCACCTGCTTGAAAAATCCAGGTGGCTCCACTTCGTTAACCTATTTTAGGAACCCAAGGATCAATCCTACGGAAGGAAATCTTTGGTTCATGGATAGCCGTATTCTTCGTTTTTTTGCCTCCTACGACTGGGGCTTCTAGACTATCATTTGAAATAATCTCTTAAATCACTTTATAAAAAAATAAACTTTCACTTTAACTTATTAAACTTTCCATTATTTAGGAAATTAAGATTTGGACAACAGTAATTTGCACCTTTTATATATTTTATGTTAAATAAAATATATAAAAGGTATAAAACCTACAAAAAATGAAATTCTGTATATTTTTTAAATAAAACTGGAATGTAGTGCTATCCGGAACTGGAAATCCTATAGAAAAAAATATTTTTAGTCATCAGCATCATCATCGCCATCATCATTATCATATCAGCTGCATGACACCCACCTGCTAAGTGTAGACCTAATTTTAATAGCAAATATTTTTTATTTATGACAAATTATAAATATTCTCACGGTACACATAAAATGTATTATGTTACTCGTCGACTAGATAATTGTCACAGCGTCATTATCGCCGTGACAATTATCTCAATCACCTGGATCAATTACATGGTCCAGAACCAAACTGTGTCAAACCATTCAAATTACTGAGATTGCAATCTTAACGGCTCTCTATGACATCATTGTGTCAATTTTGTCCATATAAGGACATCATTCTTCTCTTGGATTAATGGAAAGTTGTATTTTTTTGTTGGGTTGGGTTTAAGAATAATCAATTCATATTTTGTTATTAAACATCAGAATTAACAAATCTTTATTAACTTACTGTGTCAAAAGAACGCTATTTCTTTTAAAAATGATAATATTGAAACAAACAGTAATGCATTAACCCATCAACGCCCGGAAAATGAGAAACAATAGATTTTTTATTGTTATCTGGACATCGGCGTCCGCGCGGACATTGGTGAATTAAGGATACCATAATCGTTGGTCAGCTGTGAAAAGCTCGTAAGTCGCAAATTTAGTGAAAAACTCTTTTAGTAGTTTTTGTGAGAGACAAGGGACTTCAGTGTTAGAAACAGGCCTTCGAATGTTCCCGAAAACTCTATAGAAATGGCGCAGCAATTGTTGTGGCGAGTTGCGACAATACAGTGCTGTGTCACGGCCGCGCCCGCCCACCGGCGAATGTGCGGAGAATGCGTGCGCGTGCGCAATTTGAATTAAACTGGGCCTCGGTTCTGCTAATGTTAAAATAATAATCGTGTCTTAATAGTGTTTCAATAGCATTACTTTTTGGACGCAGCTCTTCTTTATTAAACAATATAAGGCACTATTGAAACGCCATTGAGTCACTATTGTTAAGTTAACATTTCCAGAATCGTAGCTCAGATGCTCGCCATGAGCGGCCGATTCCAGCCCTGATTCTTTCCTATTCTTTTGAAAGCTAACGCTAACTATTTTTTTAAAATAAGCGATAGACTGTCAAATTACGCGTTGTTAGCATTCAAACTGATGAAAAGTCAACAAAAGATGGCAAAATTCGTAAATCGATTTGAACATAACATTCAGTTAGTTTTAATAATCAGATGGAGTTTGAATTTTGGATAAACATATACGTACAGTTAAGAGGCCGTAGCGATTTTGCCGCTGACTGCAGCTCTCTCGCTCGCAAATTTCATGTTTTCTCCAGATTTCTTAAATCTGAGTGCGCAATTTAAAAATGTGTCTCGGCCACTTTTCGCTTTATAAGATTACAGACATTATAAAAAATATTTTAGTTTTTTGTTGCTAAAGTACAAAAATTTATCGTTTCTAACAGTTATTTGAACTGGCAAATACGATAACTTTTTATACTTCAGCAACTCGAAACTGAAATATATGGTGAAATGTCCGTAATCTTATATTGCGAAAAGTGGCCGAGACACATTTTTCATTTACGCACTAAGATTTAAGAAATCTTGAGAAAACATGAAATGTGCGAGCGACAGAGCGGCAGTCAGCGGCAAAGTCGCTACGGAGTCTTAAAACAGAACGTGATAATTAATGACTATAATTTCTTTGCAAGGAAATAGAAAAATACAGGAAGATAACTGTAGAGTAAAAAAAAAAGAAGTTTAAATTGCATGGTTTCAGTTTATATATTTGCCGTAAATTTGATATATAAATGTGGATGGAGATGTGTGTGAAAAAAATAACCATCGCATCCTAGGGATTTTGAAAATATGTCTAAAAGTTATCGTTTTGTTCTTAAGTTATGATATTAGTGACTACACAGGGTGAAATCAAAGTAATTAGCAATTTTTTAACTAAGAATCTAACCAAGATATTTATAACTTTTGGATGGAAATTTCTTAAATCAATGTGATCAAAATTCAAAAATCACAAAAGTCATTAGTAGATTACTGATGCAAAAAAATATGAAAACAACGATTTTTAAAATAATAACACGCCTACTACAATTAATAACGCCCGGAAACCAACAATCGCCGCGAAAGTCTAAACAATGTCTACAATAATTCCTTTTTTTTCTCCTAAAGTTATCAATATCGCGGTCAGACTCTTTTAGTTATTTCACCCTGTAGATAAATCGATTTTCTTAATTCAAGACTAAAAATACGTCATATATTTTATGGATCTACGTATAGGATATTAATAGAGTAGTTGTACCTTTACGAGAATCTATTGAAACTTAATCGTGGGACATTGATACTGAATCACAAATCACATCACATTTTCAACCACATTTGGTGTTGCCAATATCTGTTGTGCGGTCGGAAACAGAAAGGCACCAATTTTATTGCAATATAAATTATTAATTCAGGTGTGTCCATAATTGCTTCGTATATATCATATCAATATCAGTTTTACACCTGCCTACGATATTTTAAGAACGATGATATTTATTCATGGTATGTTTACTTATAAACTTTATAAATAAATTGTTTTACCAGCTATCCTTTGGAAGATGCGATGGTTATTTGCTCTGATGTTGCATTGCAAGGAGTTAATCTTATCAACGTTTATCAAAAACTAGCTAGGTACTTAATTATTCTGTAACAGATTAAAAAAGAAATAGTCCAATCGTCCTTGTGCCGTAACTCGACACTCCCTCGTGCCCCAGTTCTGAGAATTTCGCACTTTCACTATCTTTAGATTGCGCAATCGCAGTGTTCTTAATAAAACCAAAAAGCTTTTGTCGAAAGCAATTATTGTTTTAAAGTACTGCAGCAATTGGTATTACACTCCCTTTTTGAGAACATTACCAATGTCATTCGCTTTATGCCGATTGATAATTATTGAAATAAAACATTCAAGGGCGTTTTTTTATGTTACGCAATAATGTTATTTTTACACACTGATATAATTTACTCGTGTTGACTTTGAAATAAAATAGCAAATACGTTTAAAATTTGGATTTAATTCTGAAACTTATATTAGCTAATCTTATTAAATTATAATGAGAATCTAAAGACTTAAATGTACGATTTAAATTAAACGGTTCACATAAATGTTCAGTCTATCACCAGTAAAGCTATTTATCATAATACTTAAGTCTGTTCTACTATTATCGTTACTCTACTTTGTGATAAAATTTAAATGTCAAATATATCTAAAAGGTTGATTACTGGCTTTCGTTTTTTCACTACTTTACGAACGACTTCTTTCTGGACATGGCTATGGCTACCATGTGGAGGGTGGCGATAACGGTCGTCATGAGAATCCTCCTCGTTCTGATAATGAGGTCGGTAGTCATCATAGGAATCATGGCTGTAATCATCCTCTTTGGGCGGCGTTCTATATTTTTTCTTTGGTACCAAAATGTAATCATCCGTATCGTCGTAACTATATTCATAATGTTTGTTTGGCCTGTATTTCTTCTTTGGACGAGGTGGAATATCGTCAGCGTAGAATTTTTCTGGGATAGGTGCGTCTGGTAGTGAAGGATAACTATGTTTCACTGAAGAAGATTGCTTATTGTCTTCGAACTTTGAGCCTTTGTAACCTGATCTAAAAGGATTGGGTCGCTTTTCGAATTCAAAGTTTTCAAACTTTTCATAGTCATCTTTAAAATCACTGGAAGACATCGGATATTTTTGCTTGGTAACGTCGTGATCAAGAACGCCTGTGAAGACATTATTTTCATCGTTTTCTTTTTTATGTTTTGTTTTACAATTTGGATCAACATTAAAACCAACATGTGATTCGGCAGGATATTGATCGTATGGATGCTTAATGGAATAGCTGTGGGTGAAGTCGCTGGATTCCAAGTCATGTGGATAATAATTGGGTCTCTTTTTTGAGTAATCTCTGAAATTATCAAATTGTCCCTTATTTCGCATCTTTTGACGTGGATGATAATCAGATTCTTCTTCTTCGGGATAGTCGTAGTACCTTTCATAATCTCTCATTGTTTTTTGTTCTCTGGTACTTCTGCCTGTTATTTCAGGCACCTGGGCATCTTCGTTATTGATGACTGCTGTGAAACCTGTGTCAGGACCCGCAGAATACTCTACAGTTTTTGTAGAGCCATCAGGTTGTACGACGCTGTAGTGACCTGAAATGAAAAATGTTTTGGTCTTTGTAGTTTTGTTTACGAAGCCATTATGATGAGTCATTCTAAGTATATAAACTCTGAGCAAATCAAATTATAAAATATATTATTAAACATAGATCCGCGTAAAATATGGCTTTCCACGAGGATTTCATAAAAAATAATATCGTATGTTCTTCTTCGTCTTCAAAGTAATCTCTCTAGCAAATTAATTAAAATTGGTTCAGTGACTTTAGCGTGGAAACTCAACAAACAAAAAGACAGAGCTACTTAGTGTGTATATTATTATTGATAGATATGAAAATATGCTAACCTTTAACGGTATCACCTTCCTTAGTCTCCCACACAGTTTTCATATCTCCTGTTCTAGAATCAGCAACTCCATAACTGAATGAGTAACTTTGCTTTTCCTGCAATAAAAGCGTATTAAATTGCATTAGAATACCAATCAACTTTTTATTCGTTCCTCAATTACAACGCACATTTTAATACAAGAAAAACACAGAGAATGTGTGAAGTGATAGCTCGCGTGTAGAAATTCGGTATTTTACTTGTAGAGACAATCGCATGCATGAATTCAATATTCTGAATGTCTAATGAGCGATGTAATCGTTTCCATAACTCAGGAATTTCACTGGATAATTACTGTCTATTACGCAGTGGACTATCGAATGTCAATTTGTTCATCAAGAAATTTGAATAATCATATCGTACTCCTTTTATGTTTGTAAAGACCATTCGTTTATGCAAATCTTATGAAAATTTACACACTGTTCTATAAATTCAGATGAATGTTTTTTGAGTTTTGCAATAAAGTTGGCGCCAATTTATAACTTTTTATAAATAGCTCGTTTTTTTTTGTTTGTAATGTAGATATTTTATTGAAAATAGGAACACTGTAAGAAAGCTACATATTGTTTTGCATGGTGTAGTATTCAGAATAGATAGGTATCTAGCTATTATCATAGAAATCGTATAATCAACTTAGTATTTGCAAATCAAACTTATTGTCAGTGAAGACGTCGTGTTCAAGTTCAAGATGAGCGGGCGCATCGACCGGTACTCAATGTCAATGACGAATCGTTCACTTTCGTTTATTTCCGCTTGCGTTCATTTTATAACGTTATTATTATGCATGATCTTGTTACGCATATCACAAGTTAACAACAAAAGAAAGTATTAGATATCACGTATAAAAAAATCTACACTTATAGCTGACAGGATGTTACTTATACGAGTGTGTTAACTTTTCAGAAGTGATTGATTGATGTGTAGGTAATCGATTTGCATTTTTTTTTTATTATTTACGGAGTCAAATAAACGTAAACTAAAAAAAGACGACTTTAATTTGAGTTGAGAAAAAATACGCCATGATCCGTAAGTTTTGCTTTTTATTATTTTGAATTTTACTATGATACATTACATAATCTTACTTTTGTTTTAAATTCTATGACTCAACGTAGAAAATTTCTTATTACTTGAAGTTGTATCACTACTCATGGATGTGATACATGACTTTGAAAAGTGTTACATCGATTTCCACGTCTCCGAAAGGCTTGCTAACAGTCAAATACTCAAATTACTTAAATACCATTATATGGTAATCTGAAATAGGTACGCCTTAGCTTCAAATTGACACATTTGATATTGGCATAACCACTAAGAAATTGAGATCTTCTAAAACTAAAGTCCTCAATCAAATATTTAGGTTAAGATTTAAGTTGAGTAAGCGACTATAAGTTACGTTAAACTTGCGTTTGTTGAATGAAATGCAAAATAGTTTTATGAAGTGTAACAATTCACGAGTTAAGAACGAGTTGTCATGTTGCTATGGAGAAAAGTGGGTGAACCAAACTGGATCGCAATATAAGTGTTTCAACACCCTCTGACCACTTTCGATAAGTGTTTGCACTGTATATCGACTGTTTCGTCATTGTAACTGCATAACGATATTATGTTAATAATTGGCTATTTATTTTTAACATTGCAAAGTACCTACCTACTATAAATTTAATGGAAAAGACTATGTACTCGTAGTTTCTTTCACTTGTGGTTGAAATCGAAATACAATGGAAATCACAAAGCACAATGGCATACCTAACTAAAAGAGAATATTTAATTTTGGGTACCAATCTAAAACAAAATTTATATTAACTGGTCTCGTTGTTAAGTAAGTAAATTATTTCGAAAATCCTACATATCTAAGAATTTCAACTATCTACTTATTAACAATTATTAAAAAATATTTTTTGTATAAAAACCACTTGGTTAGTTTGAAAAAATAATTAATATTGATTTGATTTTTATCGTTTAAAAAGAATATAAAGAATTGATTGTAAACAAGCGGGGATTATTGTTCTTAACACAAGGCAATATTAATACATCCTACTAATATACATAATAGCTAATCCTACTAATATTATTAATGTGAACGTTTGTGTGTTTGGATGTTTAGATGTTTGTTCCTCAATCACGCAAAAACTATTAAACGGATTTGGTTGAAATTTGGCACACAGATAGTAGATAGCCTAGATTAAAACATAGAATACTTTTTATCCCGATATTCTTACGGGAACGGGAACCACGCGGGTGAAACCGCGGGCGGCCGCTCGTATAATATAATAACTAATGTGGAAGTTTGTGGGTTTGGATGTTTGTTCCTCAATCACGCAAAAACTACTAAATGGATTTGTTTGAAATTTGGCACACAGATAGTAGATAGCTTTGATTAAAACATGGGATACTTTTTATCCCAATTTTCCCACGGTAACGGGAACCACGCTGGTGAAACCGCGGATGGCCACTAGTTTAAAATAAAATGCTGTTACAATAAAACACTACCTGCTATTGTTCAATTTAATTGTGTTCAGAAAAGAATGAAATGCACTATCCTTAGAGCATTCAACCAAGTTGAATGCTCTAAGTGCACTATCACTCAATCAAATAATGACAGATTCTACGCTAGATCTATACTGTGTATTGTTTGTAAGAATCAGTAACAGTGTTATTATGAAACCTAGAACGTTTCATTTCTGGCCTGCAAAACTAAGTACTACAGAGGTCTATTTTCATACAAACGAGGTAACTTTGAAGCATTGGTTCTCCGCCCAGGATTAAACGTGCTGTGATCTGATGATAGCCAGCCAAGGAGTGAATGGAGAAAATTCAGATCCCCATACACACCCAATTGATCTGATCAGCATTCTAAGAGCTGTTTGGATATGTTTAAAAAAACCACAAAAATAGCATTAAAATGTATGGAAATGCTGTAATTGATAACTCTAATCCTTACAGCTCTTAGAATGCTGATCAGATCAATTGGGTGTGTATGGAGATCTGAATCTTCTCTATTCACTCCCTGGATGGCCATCATCAAATCACTTCCCGCTTAATCCTGGGCGGAGAACCAAAGCTTAAAAGTTACCTCGTTTGTAGGTAAATAGACCTCTGTAGTACTTAGTTTTGCAGGCCAGTGTAGGTACATATAATAACTTCACTTGTCAGTACCCTTGGCACGAAACTCACACTTGAAAAAAACGCATCTAAAGAAGTTTGATATAAGGGAAAACGGTACAGCGCCATCTACCGCAGAAAAGTGAAATGAAATTGCGCATAGTACTTTTACGCCCTTTTTTTTTCGAGGTGAGGTACAACTTGAAACTCGTTTAAGCCCTTTTTTCAACTTGCTAATCTCACGTCTCGTATTAGAGAAGTACGAAGAAAAATAGAGGTGATTCGATAAAATACAAGTAAAAACGGAACAGAAAAAATACCAATGTAGGTAAAGCTGAATTCTTAATAACTCGTAAGTGACACTCGCTTTTTTTTAGTAATAGAGCTACTTTTTTGGAAACAAAGTTGTTTATTTTCTTGAGAATATGTTATTTTAATAATACCAAAAGCTTAACATAGTTGAATATTATATCAGACTGTAGCCAAAGCAACAACTGAACTTAAAAAGGATCAGTTTCATTACAATTATTTAATTTTGACGAAAATTTCTTACATTTATTTGCTAAACAAATCGGAGGATATGGTGAAAACAATAGGTACCTACTTGAAAAGAATAAATTATGTGCGTGCATAGTGTTATAAACATAAGTAAATATTTTTATAAAATAACCATGAATTATTTAAATCCTAGCAGCCGCCCGCGACTTCGTCTGCGTGAAAAGTTTTTTTGCTATCCCTTGGGAAAAATACATTTTTTCGGGATGAAAGGTACCCTATTTCCTTCTCTGTACCCCTGACAACGTATATGCAAAATTTCATGATGATCGGTTCAGTAGTTAAGACGTGAAGGCGTAACAAACAAACAAACAAACGGACTTTCGCATTTGTAATATTAGTAAGGATTGATACGATACGATAAAATAATAACTGTCCGTTTTCAAAGAATGATACACCAATTCTTATTATAAGTACCTAAATGCATTTTATCAAACTTCAATAAGCCCATTACAGGCATTCTAGTCAATCAACAATTTGTGTTGGAAATGGGCTCGTTTAAATACAAAACATTCGCTATGAATAAATCGAATCCTGCAAATTATAATTAAATTTCCCTTCTGTTGGACTGAAACTGATTAACAATTCAGTGATCCGTTTCATAATGAGCTGTTCGTTGGAAAATTATGACGCACCAGTAGTGACATTATGCGAGATTTCTATGTAATGGCCAGTGAAAATCGCGTGCTATCAACTGCAGCGAAACATAAAAGTGTGCCTAGTTTATACTGCGCAAGAGTATGTTCATAAGACAATAATTTTTTTAAATAAAATTAACAAAATTGTTATTATAATTCAATAAAAAAGTTATGATATGTTTGTGATCAATTTTCATTTTAGTCATTAATTTTCTTTGTTCATATGAAAGTTGTTAATATTCTGTACTTCTTATGTTGAATTATGTTGCAATTACAAAATAATTATTTATTAAATTCTTATCAAATCATTCATTGCAAAGAAGTAACACTAAGTTTAGGTTTTCACATAATTTTGATATACTTACATGTTGAAATAAAAGACAATAGGGACATATAAAAGTGAATTAGTATGAAAATCTAAACTTATTTTAATCATATTTACTTTAAAAAGAGAATACTTGATTATTCAAAAGTTATTCTTCCAGATTGTTTTAAAATTGCAGTAATAGACAGTATAACTATACATATGCAACAATGTTACGCGGAAAAATAAGTATCATCATAAATTTTTATATAAATACATACCCCAGTAGAGATGGTTTGTTCTAATCGGTTTCCTCTATGATCCTCTTCTTGACAATTCAGCGTCAAGAGGTTTGCCAAGAGGACCTAAAACCACATTTACTTTAACAAAACCTTTAAAAAACAAATCCGAAAAAACACTTAATAATTTTCTATTCACTTACCGTTAAGGCTAACGCTCTAGCCATGTTTCAAAGTCACTAATCCAATATCACATATATCCCACAGAACACTAAGATCCTTAGATTAAACTAGTTTTTAAATACCTAGCAATGACAGACAGGAGTTGTCCATTTCCAAGGTCGGGATGATGCGAAGACGGCCCGTGCCAACCACCACCTAGCTATTTATATACCCACACGTATAAAAGACTTTGCTATGCGTACATTGCGCACACACATACTCTAAACAGCGACAGTAGCGTATGAGATCCAATCGGTGCAACGTGAATGCTACGATTATCTTTTCTTCATGCGAAAATGCGGAAAGTGACGTTATCTTTAGGGAACATGTGTTAGTGCAAGTGTGTTGTGACAGCTTAAGTTTCTAGTAGAGTATTGTTAGCTTTAAGTGAGGATATCCTGTATCTATTGTTTTATGGAATAAAATTAAATTATCAAAGAAATCACTTCGAACATGAATATTTTATAAAGACAACAAATTGAAACAGAACCTGAAAAACCGGCCAAGTGCGAGTCGGACTCGCGCACGAAGGGTTCCGTACCAAAAACGGCAAAAAAATAACGATTGTTGTATGGGAGCCCCCCTTAAATATTTATTTTACTCTGTTTTTAGTATTTGATGTTATAGCGGCTACAGAAATACATCATCTGTGAAAATTCAAACTGTCGTTATTAATATAAAGCAAAAAACGGCAAAAAAATCACGTTTGTTGTATGGGAGCACCCCTTAATTTTTATTCTATTTTTAGTTTTTGTTGTTATAGCGGCAACAGAAATACATCAACTGTGAAAATTTCAAGTATCTAGCTATCACGGTTCATGAGATACAGCCTGGTGACAGACAGACAGACGGACAGCGGAGTCTTAGTAATCGGGTCCCGTTTTTACCCTTTAGGTACGGAACCCTAAAAATGATGACGGATTATTGAATCAGAATATAATAAGAAAGTTCCAGTGAATAAAAGAGAAGAGCAGTGCTTCCGAATGTAATGTAATCTTTGCGATTAGCGATATTGAGGGTATAACTTGCATTACTTACATGCTAAACGACTAATGGCCGTACTCAGAGACATCAATTAAGTTTAAAGCTTCATTAAAATTGGTGCTGTCTCTTTCTTTTCCATAGTGATAGGACGACACCGTAAATACTTAATGAAACATTAAACTTGAAGGTCTCTGAGTAAGGCAGTCAGCAGTTAAAAGACACAGCTCAGGATATCAAGCTCTATAAAATTTAGCATAAAAAAAATTGCCAGTTCCTTTCAAAGATAATGGAATTTTGCTGATGAATAGTAAGTATCTACCTACCTATAAAGTTTTTCTGAAAACTTATGCCAATAACATTATAAACTCGTTTTATACACATATTCGTCTATAGATACTAAATAAGATAAAAAAACAGAAATGATAAAATTTAATATAGGTACACTTAGGTAGAACCATTATCGAGCTAGTCACAAAAAATATTACTGTAGGTACATAGTTTATCAAAAGTCCGTATCTACTTATGGGCTATTTACATGGGTTGATTTTAGTCACCGTGATGGTCGACTTTAGTCACCTAGCATGTCGCCTCCAAAATAGGGTATTTTCCAATTTTTTGAAAACTGATTAAATTTAAAGATTGGGACGATCGATTTAACAGAAAAATAAAAATAAATAAATGTATGTCTTTTTTCTCTATTAAAACAATTAAAGTCTAATTTATTTTTAATGGTTTTTAATTTACCGCCAAAACGCTCGGTTCGATGTCATCTACTGTGAGACGTCAACTTTGTGTAAACAATTTTAACACCTATGTAGTCTGTGTAACAATTTACTCTATTGTTTACACAAAGATGACGTCACACAGTAGACGTCATCGAACCGAGCGTTTTGGCGGTAGATTCAAAACTATTTAAAAATAAGTTTAACATTAATTGGTTTAATGAAGAAAAAAGACATTAATTATTTTTTTTATATTTTTCTGTTTAATCGTTCGTCTCAATCTTTAAATAAAAGCAGTTTTAAAGAATTTGGAAAATACCCTATTGTATTGCAGGTGATGGCGTCGGTGTCGTCTATGACTGATGGTGTAACCTAGGTAATAATATGTAATAACGTAGTTCCAGTTTTGGCCACCGCCGAATCAGATAATTAAGAAGAGCGGCTTTAGTCACCAATGTAAATACCCTATTACTGATTAAAGTGAAGGCATTGTAAGTACTGTACATAAAGTAAATATTATCTCTGTAAAACTAGGTCACTGTACTTTACCTCCTAAAAGTAGCCATATTTTTGTGCTCTTTTGTCTATTTCAACTAAAGTGATCCACTTAACCTTCCCAAGCGCCTTAAATACCTTCATTCCATACAAGTAAGTTCTCAATTTAAACCTTAATGCAAACGTTACAATTTTGTATATTCGTCCATCAGCCATTTTTAATGTCCCCACTGCTGGGGCACATGAGGATGGGCCATAACCCACCACGCGGGCCCAATGCGGATTGGTGGGTGTTAACGACTGCAAATGCAGCCGGGACCAACGGCTTAACGTGCCTTCCGAAGCACGGAGGAGCTCGAGATAGTAAATTTTTGGTCACCCATCCCATGACCGACCCTTGCGAACGTTGCTTAACCGCCGCAATCGTTGGGCCAGGCGCTAAACCACTGCGCCACCGAGCTCCTCATTTGTATATTCATGGTGAGATTATTTTCTGTACTCATACAATTTTTTATTACATAAAAACATAAAACGTTTTTATCGTCGCTAGTCCATATAAAGATCATTACGATAGCTATCGTTATGATATTCTAGCTAGAATAATGCATAATAGAAGAATTATTGTGTACACGTTAACAATAATTTAATTTAGTGGTTTTGTATTCATAACTCATTTTATAAATGAAAGTTACGTTCAATTTGACTAGCAGGATTCCGCTGTATATTATGGTGACTAGCTTTTGCCCGCGACTTCGTTCGCGTGATTAAGATAGTTTTGCATTTATTTTGAAAGTCACGGATTGCCAATATACCTAGGTATCTGAAGACCTCATTTCACACATTTAAATTTTCTCATATAAATTCATGTAGGTACAAACTGGAACACTCTGTAGCACCCTATATCATGGGAATTTTCCAAAACACTTTTATAGTACTCAACTACACCATGAAAGGTATTTACCCTCCAAAAATGGTGTCTCTACCTTCATACAAACTTCAACACCCTGTAGCACTCTGTATAATGGGAATTTTCCAAAACCCTTTTCGTAGTGCTCACGTACATTATAAAAGGAATCTACCCTCCAAAAATGGTGTTTCTACCTTCAGCCCTATACAAATTCTCATACAAACTTGAACAACCTGTAGCAGCCTGTATAACGAACATTTCACAAAACCCATTCTTAGTGCTTACCTACACCATGAAAGGTATTTACCCTCCAAAAATGGTGTCTCTGCCTCCATACAAACTGGAATACCCTGTAGCACCCTGTATAACAGGAATTTTCTAAAATCCTTTCTAAGTGCTCATCTACATCATGAAAGGTATCTACTCTCCAAAAATGGTGCTTCTACCTTCAGCCCTATACAAATTCCCATACAAACTGGAACACCCTGTAGCACCCTGTATAACGAAAATTTTACAAAACCCTTTGTGAGTGCTTACCTACACCATGAAAGGTATCTACCCTCTAAAAATGGTGTCTCTACCTTTAACCCTATACAAATTTTCATACAAACTTGAACAACCTGTAGCACCCTGTATAACGGGAATTTTCTAAAATCCTTTCTTAGTGCTCATCTACATCATGAAAGGTATCTAACCTCCAAAAATGGTGTCTCTACCTTCAGCCGTTAGGGCTCCACGCCTATCCCAACAATCAATCAATTTAGAATTTTATATGTATACACATAGATTGTTATTATTAAAACGACAGAATCAAATCTTTGATTATAAGTATGAGGTTTGTTAACGATTTTTTCACAAAAAGATAGTGCTTGGCCTGTGACGATAATACGTACTACACCCGGAATCCTTACCACTGTCTGCTATCTTACCTTTAACGCACTTTTTAGGGTTCCGTAGCCTTAATGGCAAAAAACGGAACCCTTATAGATTCGCCATGTCTGTCTGTCTGTCTGTCCGTCCGTATGTCACAGCCACTTTATTACGAAAGTATTAGGATTACACAGTTGAAACTTGATAGGTAGATGTATTCTGTTAACCGCTTAACGAATTTAACACAAAAATAAAAAAATAAAAGATTAAAGGGGGCTCCCCATACATGGAACTGAAACTGAAAAAAAAATTTTTGTTCAAACCAATACGTGTGGGGTATCTATATATAGGTCTTTTAAAATGACATTTAGGTTTCTAAGACGATTTTTTTTCAAAGTCAACCGTTTGAAAGATAAACACCGGCAAAGTGGTAAAATGTGTGTCCCCCCCCTCTAACTTTTGAAATAAGAAAGTGAAAAATCTAAAAAAAAAATATGCTGTAGATCTTAATAAACACTTTCAACGAAAATTGGTTTGAACGAGATACAATAATTAGTTTCCGAGATATATCATATTTTCCAAAACGGCAAATATAACTTTGTCATTCATACCAACACTGTGAAAAACAAAGTTATTTTTGCAGACGGAAAATAATAGTGGTATTAAATATCGTATGGTATAAGGTAACTACGGAACCCTACTGCGCGTGGCCCGACACGCACTTGGCCGGTTTTTTACAAATCATACGCCCCCAATTAAAACTGTGCGCGAAACGCTATTGTTAATTTGAAATTAAAACTACTTATGAATAACCAATTGTTTTTCTTTGGGAGTCGTCAAATAAAACTGCCACCCATAATATGTTATTTTCAAATATTTTATTATAAGGAAGGATATTGATGGCTTAGAGTCGCTTATGTGGAAGACGGTAGTACTATCCCCGTCAATTGGTAATGCGCTGGAACCTTGTCAAATTAACATACACATCATCGTCATCCGCAACTAAAAATTACAAAAAACAGTAAAATTCTAATAGGTAATATAATATATTAATTATTGAATTCTTATTTTCAATAAGAAAGGGTCTAGGTATATGAGAAAATTACAATTGTTTTTCGTTTTTGAGGTTAAAATCATGGCCGCCAGGCGCATTACCAATTGACGCGGATAGTACTTATATCTATTCTGTGGTGGAAGTGCAGGCGCGCGTAAATGAAAGTCCTGTTCAAAATCGATCATTTCAAGAATAAGTTACCACTGCAGCATAACTTCTAAATCACAGTACCTTGCCAATTGAAGTGTAACCATACGATAGAATCCAAAGTGTTATCCATTAATATTTTTTCTTTTTTTATTTACTAACATAGCTTCATGTTTCATGCACGAACTATTTTGTAACGATGATGAATTTCAGCAGGAAAGTTTTTTTGGTTGACTCAACACTTTCCTTTGTGAATCATTTGAACTAATTGGCTAGTATCTTAATAATGTATTGCCCGTCAAGGTTGTAACATTTGTTACGCGATAGTATGTCATATTTACGTACTGATTTATATTAATGTAATCAGTCAACGAAAACCTTTCCGGCATTAATAGTTTATTTAAATATTTATGGCAAAAAATTAATTTGTGTTATAGATATTTTTGCACATTTTTTTCCCATTTTTATACATTTGACTGGCAGGGATTGATCCAAATAATTGTTACGCAATTAATCACTTAAAAATTTAAAAAATATGTCTAATAACCGTTAATTTCATCCAATTAAGCTTAGTGCTTTATATTCACAACTGGGTAATTTGAGTTTTCCTTTACTAAGAACAAACAATATTTCATTTAGGTATTTGGAGGCGTGATATAATTTACATTTCCCTCGAAACCTATTGTAGAGGTCGATAATCTTCTTTTCAATATAGATCTCAATATTGACAGCTAAACCTATTACAGCGGTATTGGATACTCAAAGCGAGGAGCACTATACGGAGCGTCGCCAACACCTGCAACGAATGCAAGCGGCATAAGATTCAGCCTGTTATCCCGCAAACCAGCAACCTACCATCAGTGCGGCTTGAACACCACAGAAGACCCTTTACCAACGTCGGCCTCGATTATTTCGGCCCCGTAGATGTCACGGTCAATCGCCTCCACGAGAAGCGCTATGTAGTCCTATACACCTGTCTCGTAACCAGAGCGCTGCACCTCGAAGTGGTCGGGTCACTTTCATCGGATTCCGCACTGTTGAGCCTAAAACGGTTCATAGCCCAAAGAGGATCTCCATCAGTCATCATGTCCGACAATGGCACAAATTATATCGGCGCCAATCGAATTCTAAGAGCTTTGCATGGAGATGGTTTGCGAGAGTATGCTACAAACCACAAGATCGAGTGGCGTTTTATTCCCCCCGCATCCCATCCAGGGAGGGGCCTGGGATCGTCTGGTCCGGACTGCAAAGACTGCCCTAAGGTACACCCTAAAGACCAAATCTCCCAACGAAGAAGTGTTGACAACCCTACTGGCTGAAGTAGAGGGAATCGTGAATTCAAGGCCGCAAGCTCCAGAAGCCATAACACCATTCCACTTTGTTCTCGGAACATCATCCATAAGTCCGTGGACGTCATCTCTCACAGAGTCGGATTTGGTAAGGCGATGTGATTGGCGGCAGACACTCCGTTTGGCTGATCACTTTTGGTCGCGGTGGCTGCAGGAGTACCTGCCCACATTACGACCTAGAGGCCCACGCGGCGTCTCTCCAGCTTTGTCCGAGGAGGACGTTGTGCTCATCGCGGACTCTTTCCTACCGCGGGGCCTATGACCACTGGGAAGAGTTAATAAAATATTTAAGGGGGCTAACATAACTGTGCGCGTCGCCGATGTCTTCACTAAAGGGGGAACCTTGCGCCGCCCAGTCCGAAAGCTCTAAGTTATATCCCCTGATAGCCAGCTATCTTCCAACGATTGTTAGTGTTCCACTGGGGGCTGTCGGCATAGAGTATTTTTGCATTGAAGTTGTCATTACCGTGTGTACGTCAGTTGAAAATATCTGTGGCCGAAAAGATTGCGAATTATATTATAATACCTTCAAAAGCCACTTTTTTATTTAGTTCACGCTCACGTAGTTAACAGTCACCTATTCATTATGAGTATAGTAAATCTTTTTGACATGAAGCGACTATGACAATATAGTTTATTGCTTTCTTGTTGGCAGTGAGACAAGTACTTACTATACTTATTTATTATGACTTTTAGCATTTACAATGCTATTTTATTTAGTTAATTTTAAATAATATACTTACTAGAAAAAAATCGACTTGTCACCATATCATTGTCAGTTGGAAAAGCATTGGACATTGGACCAAACATCCAAAGGTCGCGGGTTCATTTCCCGCTTGAGAAATTGATCTGGTGACGAGTCGAATATTCTATTCTATATTATTTTCTATTACTTTTATTATTTAGTATAATACTATTATGAAAATATCGAATTACTAATGATGTCATAGGTATTAATAACAATGTAGTCACATAGTTACATCTTAGCTGCTGCTGAAATCCATAAATGAAAAAAGCTTTACTTATTCTTAAAATACTTTAATTTGGTTTTTTTCGTATCAAAATTACAATAACATAATGTTATGTCGATTACCTTACACACTATTTAATTAAAATTACTATTGCAATACCTACTCTGGGCGGAAGTAGCATGTACAATAAATATTTATTGAGTTGAGTATCACAGTCCACTACTATAAAATAGTAGGATCGAAATCGAATTTCGGTACTTTTGGTAATATGAGCGCCATCTATGTGTTGCAGTGTAAACTATTTGGTTATCGTTCAGCGACATCTAGTGGTATCCGTGGTATCCGCCGTCATAGTGATTGCTGTAGACTTGTGGGTGGTGTGCGTGGCCGATGCGCTTGACCACAGCGTTGAAACCGTTGTGCTTGTCAGCAGTGTATTCTACGATGCGCGTAGTACCATCAGGCTCCGCAAGAGAGTAGGCTCCTGAAAGTGAATCCAAATTCATATATGATGTGAAAGGATCATGCCGGATACTGAGCCATGATGCGCATTAACCATACATATCTCATTGACTTTGACTTTGAAATGTCATATAATAGGAAAATGTCAAACAACTATAACTGTAAACAGCTCCTTGAGATTGAGATTTCTCTTTTCTCCCGCATTATATTTTAATGACATTCTTCCCACGCAATCAGTATGAAATTACTATGGTATATTGGTAATTTCATCAAAGCGCGTCATGGCCTAGCTTGTATAGAAAAATCGGCATAATCCTTTATATGCGATTCAGAGGTTAGCAGCAATACGCCCAAAAACAAGGGAAATCGATAGTTAAATTTATTTGTGTTTTATGGAACAGATTATCAGCTAGAAGTCATTTATTTCAACTTGATGATAATATACAAGGTGTTTGGAAAAAGCCTTATAAAGCCGAATATGATAGATAGAGACCTTCAAACTGAACAACTTTTACTATGGGACCAACTCTGAAATCGGGGAAAAAATCAGCTGTTTTATACAAAAATTTATAACGAAAATATCAAAATGTATGAAACAGCTGTTTTTTTTCGCGATTTCAGAATTGGTCCGATAGTAAAAAAAGTTCAGTTTGATGGTCCTTATTTACCATATTCGGCTCTATAAGACTTTAACCAAACACCTCGTATAAGAAATTATATAAATAATAATTTCATGTGTTATTTTTAAGTGAACATTTATATACAAAGAAATGCAATAGTAATACCTTTTACGACATCGCCATCACGGGTCTCCCACTGTGTTTTGTGGTCACCGGTGTGAGGGTCATTCACTGCGTAGTCGAAGGCATATTTGGGATGGGCCTAAAAAAAAACAAATAATTAAAAACATTAGGAAATATAAAAAGATTTGTAGCCCAACAATTAATTATTATCATTCGATATTTTTCAGTCACGATGTTTATATTATCACGCATTTAAAAGAAAATGGAAAGTCTACTTGAAATTAAACTAGTCAAACGCGTTGATATCTTTTGCCTGTGTAATAATTTTTCATTCGCAAAAGACATCAACGCGTTATGGCACTAATATTGGTGTACTAGCGCCGCCAATACATTTATTTTTACTACACGTAAACCAAGTCAATATTGAAAAAAGGAAACCACTACGCCCTTTTAAATTTTCTCTAATATTTTTTAATAACTCTTTAACATTTTTCACTCTTTGTTTTAAAATGCAATCTTAACGACGGTGGCCACTTTTGGTTTAAATGCATTTTAAAACTTACAAAAATAATGAAAACAGTTGAAGAGTGATTCAAAAAATATTAGAGACAATTTAAGAGGGTATGGTTGTTAAACGCGTTGATCTCTTTTGCCTGTGTAATAATTTTTCATTCACAAAAGACATCAACGCGTTATGGCACTAATATTGGTCTACTTGCGCCGCCAATACATTTATTTTTATTACCACGTAAACCAAGTCCATAATGAAAAAAGGAAACAACCATGCCCTCTCAAATTGTCTCTAATATTTTGTGAATAACTCTTTAACATGTTCACTCTTTGTTTTAAAATGCAATCTTAACGTCGGTGGCCAAGACAATTTAAGAGGGCATGGTTGTTTCCTTTTTTTTAAATACCTATTGACCTGGTTTACGTATATAAAAACTAAGTGGATTGGTGGCGCTAGTAGATAAGCGCCTTAAGTATGATAGATAACTAATTTAATAAACTGTTAGAGAGCTTTATTAGGTAAATTATTATACCTACAGGGTGAAATCAAAGTCATCGGCAATCTTTTAAACTGAAAATCTAATTGCGATATTGATAACTTTAGGACAAAATTTTCATGAATCAGTGATCAAAATTCAAGTTGAAAATAAACATAAGTATATCACAAGAAGTCATAAGTAAGTACTGATGTAAAAACATGAAAATAAGCACTAGTAATCTTCTAGTTATTACTCCTTGCGATTTTTAAATGTTTATTTCATATTGAATTTTGATCATTTCCATTGAAGTTGTCCTAAATCGTGGTTTGGTTCTTTGTGGTATTTACACGGGTTGACTTGGCAGGCGACTTGCTGCTGTATTTTAGTCAATTAGCATTTTTATCGATAATCGCATGTAAAATTGAATCGCCAACTCATTGAAATTAGGTTGGCGATGAGATTTTACAAGCGACTATATACGATCAAAAGAGCTAATTGACTAAAATCGACCAACAACTCGCCTGCCAAGTCAACCCGTGTAAATACCACATAGTTTTAAAAATTGCTAATGACTTCAATTTCAGCCTGTAATAGCTATTACGTTTATGATTATGACATAAAAATTTGTTAGGAAGCTAACATTAGTTAACTTTGATACAACAATACTAGCAAAACCATTTGTACACCACTACCTACCAAGCTTTTACAATATAAATTAACATGAATTAATATTTTCTAAATATTTTTTGTGTTATATTTTGTTTTGTTTTATAAAACATATTCAGAGAGTAATAAATTTTTAAGGATCCAATATCGACTTAAACTGCAATTAGGGATAGCATAAACCGTGTCAAATTTAGTACTTAATGATGTACTGTAACTTCCCCCCTAGGTTTCCTTTCTGACTGAAATTAAGCCAATTTCCGCCGATAGTAAGCATGTCACCAACATGAGTCTTGCGTCATAATGATGCAAAGATTCACGGTGCTTACACTCGTAATGGGCCGTGACTGCTGTCGCCATAATATTACTTTATAAGTATAGGTAGTTGTTTACTTAAAAATACGAAGTTTATGGTACCGACTACCGATATTGCTGTGGCAGAAAGTGATAAATATAAAATTAGAAAAATTGTTATAAATAAATAAATAATGCTTGGACAATTTCACACAACTCTATCTAGCTCCAAACTAAGCAAAGCTTCTAATATGGGTGCTATACAACTATACTACTACTTATATACTTTTTAAATATCCACTTGAACGTCCTGGTACGTTTTTGCACCAAGAAAAAAAAGTGCGCAAAACGTTTTGGTACATAAATGGACCAGTTCGAACTGACGGTATAAACCCCTGTTTTTTTAGCAAATTAGTCTAGTCTGTTTCTAGATATTTGTCATATGGCAATAATACACTGTAAGCTATTTTTGCCAATCCAAAAACCGACTGAGGCAATAGAAATTTCGACAAAAATTTCGTAGTTTCGTCCGCGATTTGATGGCGTCGTTATTGTGTCGGATGTTTCGGGGGTTTGTGATTGTTTTAATGCTTATTTCTGCGAGTTGTTATACATAAAAAGAATCGTTGTTATTTTTCATAATTTCAATTTCTGCCCGACCGGGAATCGTACCCGGGACCTCTGCGTGGTAGATGCGGCATGTTGACCACTGCACCACTCAGGTCGTCGATAGGTGTGAATGTTGATGGTTGTAAAGGAAGAGGAAGGCCACAGACAAGATGGATGGATTTTGTGTGGAATGAAATTATTGTAAAGGAAATGACGAGTGATAGGAAAGAGTGAAAGAGAAGGACGAACAATGCCCACCACAAATATACTAGGATAAGGGTAGGGAAATGATGATTATGATTGCTGTGGTAAAAACATGGATAGTTAGCAGCTTGATATCTTTTTTATTCTATTTCTAATCGTTATCTATATATATAAAATTCAAAGTCCTGACTGAGTGAGATATCAACGCACAGCCCAAACCGCTGAACCTAGAGACTTGAAATTTTGCACACAGATACTTTATACAGTGTAGGCATCCACTAAGGAAGGATTTTTGAAAATTCCATCCCTAAGGGGATGAAATAAGGGATGAAAGTTTGTATGAAAGTCCCTCAGTTTTGAAGCTAGGATCTTCAAATTTTGTGTTTAGGCTGATGATTGAAAATAAATAAATACGTGTCTCAGCGTTTTTCAAAATTCTACCCCCAAAGGGGTGAAAAGGGGGATGAAGTTGTGTTTAGAAGATAATCCTTCATTTTTGAAGTAGAAATCGCTAGATTTGTAATTTAGGCTTATGGATGGAAATCTAACGCAACGCATATTGTATTGGTATAATTTCAACCCCCATGGTGATGAAATGGGGGTGCAATGGGGTAAATAAACCTAAAAATCGATATGGATGTCGTTATTGGGGTTTTCTGGGATGAAGATTGCGAAAATGACATTTATTTTGAAGTCCAACACGGTCGACATGATTTAACCCCTAAAGGGGTGAAAATTGGATTTAAATTTGGTATTGAAAACAATATAAAATAGACATTACAACTTAAAACTTCGTAGGAGCATGTCTTAAAATAAATAGGCAAACATATATTTTGTGGTTTTGAAAATCAACCCCTTAGGGGGTAAATGGGCTAAGTAAACGTAGAAATCGATATGGATGTCGTTCTTGAGGTTTTATGGGATGGTGATTGCGAAAATGACATTAATTTTGAAGTCCAATTTAACCGCTAAAGGGGTGAAAATGGGGTACAAATTATATATGGAAAAATAATATAAAATAGACATTACATAGTTTACAGCTTAAAAATTCGTAGGAGCATGTCTAAAAATAAATAGGCAAACACATATTTTCTTATTTTGAAAATCATCCGTTAGGGGGTAAATGGGGTAAGTAAACATGAATGCCGATGTGGATGTCGTTCTTGAGGTTTTATGGGATGAGGAATGCGAAAATGACATTTGTTTTGAAGTCCAACACGGTGGACATGATTCAGCCCAAGGGGACGGGGACGGACACGGGAACAGGAACGGGAACGGGGGCGGGGACGGAAACGGGAAAGAGTAAAGAAACGGGAACGTGATACTCTTAATATCTCTGGACCTAATTCTGATTATTGTAATAAACTAGCTTCCGCCCGCGACTTCGTCCGCGTGGATATTAGAGAAAATCCTTAGGGAACCTTCAACCAGGATCCGACCAACCGTTTTATACGCGATTACGCGGGTCCCCACCAAGCGCGCAGCCTCGTGCGAGGCCTGTCACACGTCGCAAATGTTTTGCCTCGCGAGGCAGCGCGCTTGGTGGGGACCCGCCTAATCGCGTATAAAACGGTTGGTCGGATCCTGGTTGAAGGTTCCCTAAGGATTTTCTCTAATATCCACGCGGACGAAGTCGCGGGCGGAAGCTAGTTCAAAATATAAAACTCGAAGCCAATGAATTGTTATAACAATTTTAATATAATAAATGTATCTAGGCAATTATTCAGGTTTTCACGCATCGTTGACTTTTCATTAACAAAAACATAAATACGCGCACTGAGCCTGTTTATCAATTTTGCAGCAAAATCTGCCTAAAGCTGATGGCCTTCTAGATGTGCAACGAAGCTAAGCTTGGACAAATTAATTATTACCGCTTCATTGTCTATGGCAGTTAACTGAGTTACTAGCAGGGAATGATTTATCATTCCTTGAATTCTTATTTTCGTTGATATTTGCTTACTACTATTTGTGGGCAATGACATGGGCGTATAATATGCCTGTTTGTAAATAAAATTATACTCTGTTTAATCTTGTATAATTCCGTCAACAGTGGTGTTTGACCGATCTTACTTTTGTATCTGTCTTTCTCATATAGTTCACCTACTATTCTGTGCTAATATTTTTATTTGTTTGTGTAGCTAATGGTTCGTCGTGATACATGATTGGGTGAAGATTGTCAGCTAAGTAGGACAAAAACAGATTAAAAAATACTCACATAATAATCACCGTGGGTATCTCCTGCGTATCCTATGTTGCCTCCGTATCCACCGTCCCCACTATAACCACCGTCCCCACTATAACCACCATAACCGCCATATCCGGCGTATCCGCCTATGTAGCCAGCGCTGGCCATTGCGCAGGTGGCAACAAAAACGAAAACCTGAAACGTAAACGAAGAGAATTATAGGTATAGACGGATTTGTTGTTATAACATAATCATAGATAAGCTCCAAAAAATTTACTTTTGTTAAACGTTCGTATGAACACGAACAGCGTGAAATTTAAATCATTTGGTTCCCGCCGTGGCGTGGAGTGGTTTCACTCATGATTACAAGCAACTTTTACTATGGGGCCAACTCTCCTCTTCGCAAAAAAAAATCAGCTGTACCATACATTAAGGTCTAGTAGGTACTGCACTTTTGAATAGAACAGCTGATTTTGTAATCATGAGTGATACCACCCCACGGCGAGAACCAAATGATTAAAATTTCAGCGTGTCTGTATAATGGTAAAAGTTGCCTAGAAAAGCACACATTAAAAATCGTTATAGGCTCTTACTAGAATTACTTACTTATTGAAATTAGACCTATGAAATAACTTTGATAAATAGGGTCCTTTGCCCAATAAACTAATTATTAATAAACATATCAATTACCTACTTAATTTCGATAGCTAATTATATTATGTCACATCACAATAATTTTGATACAAACATCCAATTCAGTACAATATTACTACTTTTAACGTCATTTTTGAAGACATAATGATATCTACAGATTCTTTGTGCGTATATTTGGGACGTGATATAGCCATATATGGCGTTGAAGCAAACAATGGCGCAGGTAAAAACAAATGCAGGAAGCTGCCTCCAATAATTGTATACACTTTCCGTTGTTTCGTCTTCATATTATTTCCCATAGCGTTATTACATCTGTCACTGAAGTAAGGTCAGAAAAAATATGTGATTTCTATTGAACTATGTATAAGCATTCATATTTACATTTGAAATCTCTAATTGAACTTTTTTTAATGTTAAATCTTATGATTGTAGAGAAATTAAAAGTATATCAGTAGTTTTTTTTACGATTTTTTAATTTTCTTGAATGCTTCAATCGCACGCCTACATGGACGAATCAATTCGTCCAAGCACGCCTACGACCATTGTCCATCATAACTTTTATGTTTTTATTTTTTATTAAATATATTGTCATTCTACAGTTCAGTAAACGGTTTGTACAAATGTTAAAACCTCGTATTTAACTTTACAGTTTAAAATACTGAGTTGTGTGTTACTTTTTATAATAAATTTAAAGAATAAGATCAATAAATTCATTGTGTTTGATATCTGTCTGTACATAAACAAGGTTTTGCGACACCGCCTGATGAAATATACCGGAACGGACGTGAGGCGTTTGTTGTCATATAACAAGGCAACCTATTGAAAAATATATCGCTTCGGTAAAAAGAATCGTGATAGCTTTTCATAACCGAATCGTTGTCACCATTTCATAAGAAAATAAAAATATAAATACTGAGTTTACAAAATAAACCTTTTAATTTCTTCCTGTTAAATATTTATAACGAATTTTGTACGAAATGAATTACTTACATGACTATTTGGTTCACGTGAATCATTTCAATTGAAAACACCGATAGCGTTTACTAATTTGGTTTATATAATTTGATTATTGTAGCATTATAACACTAGGTTCGTGTATGAATGAAATATTACTCGTTCTTCTGTTGTGTAATAACGTATTACAAGTTACTTCCTGTTTTATTTACGATATTGTTTTTACATGAAAACAGATTATAAACTTGTGAATAATAAAATTATTTGGATCGATTTTCACATATTTGATGTTGACCGCTTGATGCATAGGAGGTAGAGTGTGTCTAAAAAGTCTGTTTGCATGGGCAATTTCAAAGGTAATTTTATTACCTACCTCCCCAACCACCCCACCAATACCCATCTAAATAAATAAATATGTTTATTATTAGAATTTTGACAGCACCGACAGGGTTACCAGTGCTAGTTTTTATAAATAATGTAATAATTTCTCATGTAAACTGACTTTTTAGACAGACTACCACCTATTGCGTCATAAAGTTCAGAATTCAAATTATGTCCCGCTAAAGTCTGTTTTTTGTTAGAGTGACAAGAATGACGTTTCACATTATTATATTTAAATTAATTTAATCGGAATCAGAATCATAAAAATCACACCAATCATTATAAAATTACTTTTTTTTATTCCAGAGACAAAAATTTCAATTTTTAAAATAAAAAAACAGACATTAACATGACCACCGAATAGTACCTACTTGTTGTAGGTATTATCTGTGCCACCGAAACACGATATGATCACATTAAGATGAAGCAATTTATCGATACAGATGTTAAAAGACAATAGATTTTGACAGTTTATCTATCTTAACTAGTTTCTGTTATGCTAGGGGGTTGGTAAGTTTAATTGTGATGAACATCTGTCGCGTGTTATTTGCATATGTGATTACCACAACGAGCTAATGAATTAACGCAAAATGAGAAAACCGTTTCTTCGGACCATCAAACTGGACAACTTTTACTATGGGACTAACTCTGAAATAACGAAAAAAAAAGGTTTTCTCATTTTGAGTTAATTCATTAACAAGTTTCTACTACGCCGCCGGCCGTAGTAAAAGCTCCAATTGGCTTGAAATAGAGAACGGGCTATCTTAACAACTAATAATACTCGTATATTATTATTAGTACACTTATCGAAGAGGATTTAGCAATTAACCATCCAGAAGTTTAACATAGTAAGAACTATGCGAGGTTTGACATTTCGTCATCTTATCATGTTTACTTGATTGTATAAGATGCAAATTCCTCATATTTTCTAGTTTTTAATTATATAAGCTGTGGTGCTTATACAAACTTACTACTTGGTATCTTTATATTAATAATTTTAAGTTGATATTGATTAAATTAGTTGAATATAAATACTGACATTTTAAACAATAATTACTTAAATGCATAAAATGTACTGTCTACTTATCACGTATTTTATCTGCAAACAACGATAGCGAGCAAATACCTAAAACATAAGCTTATAAAAGGGAAATATTTTTAAGTTACTACAAAAAAAGTAAGTATCACTTTTCAAAATACTACTAGAAACTATCAAAAATGAAAAAAACACTTCAAAGGGCTATATTAGCAAAATCAAATAAATCACTTAAACCAAGCACACTTACTTGGAAGGCACGCATTTCTGTTATTGTTTTTCACTAAGGTCACTTTCTTCCTCTTCAGCTAAGCCGACAGGAGCAGAACTGACACTGTGCTGGGCTGAACGAGTGCAAACTATTTATAACTGCTGCTGCTTTGGTTGCACCACGGCGCACTTCGTACAGCCTACGTATGACTGTTTGGGCGTTTGTTTTGACGCCAAAAAAGTTTTGGATCGCAAAAATTGTTTAAAAAGGTCTCTATATTATTTTATACAAAGAATTTTACATACTTATGCCTTCGTTGGATGAATAAAGAGGAGGATGGGCCATGAACCATCACGCGTGCCTTACACGGCCACACACACTATACTTTTTGGTGAAATGCTTTAGTTTCAATCCAACCTATTGACATCGGCCATTTTAAATGTCCCCATTGATGGGGCACAGGCCTTCTTTATGAGTGGATAAAGAGGTTGAGCCATAACCCACCACGCCGGCCCAACTCATATTGGTGGGTTAACGTCTGCAAATGAAGCTAAAACCAATGGCTTAACATGCCTTCCGTAGCACGGAGGAGCTAGAGATTTTGGTCATCCCAACCAATAACTTCCGACTGTTGCAAATCACAGGGTCAATTTGCTAACCCCTGCACTACTGAGTACTTTAACTTATAATTAAATAAAATAAGTGCCTTAGTTTAACGTCTGAAATTATATTTTCGAATTTAGGTCATTCGTATTCTGCCAACATGTGTTAGAGTAACACATTATAATACGTTTCATCACACTTATCACATAAATTGATCTACTTCGCTCACTGTTTAGCTATTGGCTGCAGAAATAATTAATGTTTGAGTGTTCTTTGTATTCTAAATTGACTATTATATGCAGTAATGTTGATTGAAATATTAATAAGACTTCGACTATTAAGCTTGCTCAAATATCTCCTATGCCATGAAATACCCATGTTATTAGAATAACACATCAAAAAGCTTTTAATAAAATAAATAAATTAGTTCATTTGGTATTTGGGTTAGGTACCATGATATGAGCAGTAACTATCCGCTTTAGTTGTAATTAAATAGGAATGCTGAAAAAATTTAAAGTTTCAATTTTAAATTATTGCGTACCTTAGGTACAGGTAAATAGAATTACACAAAAATGACGTTCCAATTTTCTTCAAATCTGGAGAAAACCGTAGAACAAGCTTCTAGGGTTTATTTACATTTTTTTCTTATCTTACGAAATTAATAATCAATTACTTACATCGCTAGTTTGATTTAACAACGCGGTGATAGCAATAAGTAATTACTTATCAACACTAAAAATCTATATAAATTATGAGTTTAATGTCCTATAACATTTTAATTTGTTAGTCGGTAAGACTTTCCTTTAATTTATTTGCTTCGATTTAAAATAGTCGATTTAATTTATTTACTTTCGACCAGTTTTTCTGGTCAGCAAGTTCGATACCGACGCAGAACACATACGCAATTCTAACGTTATGGTTTCGCACATTTAGTGCGTTTAGCCAATGTCAAATAAATTCCAAATTAGGTACTACTTCTACTATCAAGGTCGTTGACCGTAATGATGACCCCATATTACTTTACGCTTCAGTGATTAACTTGAAATTAAGTTACCTAGTTCTTAAATAAAATTCAATAACCTTTTTTGCACTTTTCTTTTAACATTTCTTTTTTTATGTTTCCAATGACCAAATGGTAACGAAATGCAGTAATAAAAAATATACTATAATTGATAACTCGATGAAACATAAATTATATTTCTGTTACTATCATAATTTGTTTCTTTCAAAAGGTTTATTTGTTGTTTATTTTTCATTAAATGTACGTTTTCTAGAAATATTCGTTTATTTTCTCGTGATTTCTATCAGACGCTTGTCACAAAATTTACATAACCAGTGAAATGACCAAGTTGCGATGTGATATATTGCTGTAACTACTGACCGGCATTCTATAGTTAATTTTGCTAGTATAACTACCACGTTTACGTTAGTAATAGCAAAAATGCATTAACAGGTTCCAATTTATTAAAATACATAAAAAATACATAGAGCTTATCTAGTATAGAGAGACATTTCAGTGACTTCTTTGAATTGGACCGTCAATTATAATAAAATTTTAGTAAAGGAAATTTAAATTAATATTTATAAATTATTTTCAACGTGAATTTTTATTTCTTACGTAGCAGGTAAGGCAACAGTGCCTTGACATGTATTTTTTATATTATTTTTTCTTTTCTTATTAAATAATGTATTGACACTAATCGATAGTGTTAAATCATAATTTAATAACAAAAGAAAAAAAAATATACAAACAATACATGTCAAGCTCTACTTAATTTATATTTAATCATCGGATAAAATATGAATTAAGGAAAGCTTGTGTAACGGACTAGAAGTGCTCCAAGTAAAGTGCCAGAGGTTCCATTATGAAATACATACCATTTGACTTTATTATGCGAACCGGGAGAAGTCGAACAAGCCTCAATTTGTATCAATTCTTATGATATTAAGTTTATTATCTAATCGCGTCGAGGGAAGAAACTTTTAACTTTGATTTTGGTGGCAGTGAACTCTACCAGCAGTGCCAAAAGACCCGAGTTCGATTCCTGTAGGGGCTATAATAAATTAGTTTTAAAAATGGAAATTTTGCGTTGCCATCAAAAACGTTTAAATTAAGATCAACAAGATACTCGTAATTTCAAGGAGCCATTCATATAAAAAATCTTTTGATATTAATTGCAAAATACAAATCTTAGATTATAATTGAAAATATAGACTGGTGTGTTTTTTTAGTATTAGTCACCTACCATATTAGCAGAGTATCTATAAAACATAGGTATAGCTAAAAATATATAATCACGTTATTACCCATAAGATTATTTTTAGTAGGTAACCCCATTTTCTAGACATTGAGAACATTCTCACAGTTTCCGTGACAAATATTACTCCTTAAATTAATTACTATGACTTCTTTGACCGTCAACTTACGAGACAAGGTTGTCATAACCACAACGCAAATTATAAAATAGCTCATAAAAATCGTAATAACCATTATTCTGTCAAGCGTATCAGATTTATGTTACACTTCCTTGCCTGAAAAACTATTGCTGAATTTGGAAAATCACGAATATCTTCAGTGACTACCTGACTTGCTTTTGTCACTTTAATAACGGAAACTGCAGTTGCATTGAATACAATTTACTTTTTTGCTGAGAATCACACGTACCAGTTAAATATATCTCGAGGTAACGAAAAGCTTTATTGAAATTAATGATGGGAAACAATCATGTTGTGTACCTACTTCTGAAAAGTGTCAAACATCGAGAAAACAAAATCAAGCAAGATGACACAAATAGCTGAAATGCAAAGTATCCTTAAAATATGAATGTATTTTATTTTAATGAATTACTGTGTGCCTACGCGCTGCAATCTAAGAAGTGGGTAATGTAAAATTTTATATGAAAACTATAATAAATTAAGTCAAGATTAAAACAGTTACTTGATGGAATCGAAAGACCAATCATAGTGTCATTTTGAGGGCCAAGGTGCGTACTGTCTCTTACGTATTGCAAAAATCGAATCCTTTGGTCAAATTATAATATAATAATTTTTTTCTGTTGCTTTCATATAAATTAAAGTTTCGAGTGTCTTGGCCTGGAGATAACACTAGCGGAACTGTTACCCAGGTAAGTGCTTCATAAATATAAAGTCATTGTTTTAGTACGTCGAAGAACTTGCGGTCGACATAAATCGGGCTTTCGACATTCGCAATAAGAACGCATTGGACTCGCTAAGTCGTGCTCTAGATTTTCTAGACTAAATGATAGCTATTGAAAAAGTTACTTTTTCATGGAAAACTATTGGCTTTGGAAATTATACTTTATCAAAATATTTTAGAGTTTCGATCTCAACAGCCCAAATGCATCTTATTGTTTTTGGTTTCTCGACCGAGCTAGCATGAAGCGCGAGCGAAGAGTCTCCGTTTCAGCTTGGGCAAAAATGCTGTATGTCCTGCTGTTCATCAGTTCTTCTCTACAGGTCGCATTTCTCAACCGATTTTCGTGAAATTTTGTGATTTTTTTATGTTTTTGATAATTATATAGATTTTTTTTGCTGATTCAGGTTTTTTAATTTATTCTAAAAAATATAAATCAGCCATTTAGAATAATGTTAAAAAACACAAACGCAAGGTTTACATCTCACAAAGACTCTTGTTTAATTTTTATTGACTTTGTACGGATTTGACATTTAGCGATAGACTCGTTTTTTTCTCGGTTTTTTTTTTTATTTCGTTATTTTATTATTATAACGTTACTTGGAACGTAATGGTTTCAACGCCTCGCGCTTTTCACTATCCTATTTTCAAAGATGATTATGTTTTCAAAAAGTTGCTACAACTGTATTTTACTCGATAACACTAAAACGATTTCAATCAATGGACCCGTAAAGTGTGCCTGCAGCAAATAGTTTTTAGTGAACCATAAAAACTACAACCGTGTAATCAAGGTTTCATGCTCTTTTTATGAATAAAATATTGAAACTAGGAGCATTATAGTACTATCAAGTGATTATAGCACTTATATCATTCATAGCCTTCATGCTTATTTGGTTTGAAAGAAATAAACGTTTCGGTAAAATTGGCTATTGATCACAGTTGTGGTATGTACACGGGTTGAATTGACAGGCGACTTGCTGGTCAATTGTGTACCTATGTGTACCTAATGTGTAAATGGAAATTCTTTTTAAGTTAGTGATTAATTGATTCATGTTAAATGTAGGCTATACTCGCCTGAAACACAGGTTTTTTCCTAGTTCAGGCAAATGTTATTTTAATCTATTTTACTGTAAAATTTGTAAATTGTACTAAACTGCATTTTTGGAAAATAAATAATTATTCTATTCTATCTAATTTTAGTCAATTAGCGCTTTCTATCGACAATCGCTTGTAAAATCTAATTGTAAACCTAATTTTAATAAGGTGGCGATTCGATTTTACAAGCGATACCTCAAAACCACATTGAGCACCTAAACCAGTATCTAATGCTATACAGTCAACTATTTTGAAACCTTTAAGATTTTAACTTCCTTGGTTAAACCTGAGATTCTCTTAAATGCATTTATTGAATTCATACATAGAATAATCATACAACGCTGCCACAAGTCCTGCAAACTTTTTTTTTGAACGACGCCAGTCTAATAACTGGATAATTCAATACATGATTGATTTTCAAGATCGTATATTCCATTCATTTCGTTATCATATACAGTTTTTTAAAGTCTTGTTAAACTTTTTTTTCGTGTTTTTCTACCAGAGTTGGCGCTTATAGCGAGATGGGAGTCAAGTCGTCCCGTTTCATAGCTAATGATGATAATGGTTGATGGTGTTATTGTGGTCGGTTTGATTCAAACTGATAATGGAAAATGATCTCATTACTAATCTACGTACATCTACGTAATCGTAATACTCGTTAACATTAACGCATCAATTACTAAGTATTTGAGGAAGTGCCTGATTTATTCCTATTACGTTTTAATTATTGACACGAACTTATGCGAGGAAATAATAGGTTAAGGAATTAGTCTAATAAACGAGTCTATTTAGAATTATCACGTAAGAAACTCACGCATCAATTTTTGTTTGAAACGATTGACCTTCTAATTTAGTAGTTAACGCACTAATACGGTGATTATTAAACCTGATAGAGCCTATTAAAAACGCAGGATTCCGTAACTCGAAGGAAAGACAGAACCCTTCTTAGAGGTAGGTAGTAACTTTTTTTTTACTTTTTTTTATACAAAACGGGATAGTGCTTGGCCTTCATCGCACCTAATATTAAGTGACGATAAGGCCGAAGGTGGAAACGCACTACTCCCGGAATACTGGCTATCTTACCTCTAACTGCCGGAACACAACAATTTTTAAATTGTTGTTATGACGTCAGACTTAGGTAAGATGGTGGTAGCTAGCCAGGCGGACTTGAAATAAGCCCTACCACCAACCAAACCGAGTACACAAATTGTACCCCCCCCCTGGGAATTGAACCCGGGACCTCTGCATCTTACACGGGTGGGCGAACCACTAGACCACATAGGCGGTTAAATTTGCTTTATTGTCCGTCTGTCTGTCAAGATCAAGACCAATAATGTTTTCTTGCAAATGTATTGAAAAACTTTGTATGACACACGGTTGTTAAGGTTTTTTATACCTCCTTACCAACCTTGAATCATAAACTACTATTTCATTAGTAGTATTAGTAGTTATTAGTATTTCATAAACTACTATATTATGTAGTCGCGTAGATATATAAAAGACTTCGGACGTTGGACATGTAAAAATATCAAGCTTATAAAGTGAACTCTTTAAAAATATACAAGTTAGCGACAAATGAAACGCAATTTAAAAAAGTTATTAATGATAAAGTAGGAAGATAATAATTTGTAAGCTTGTCTTTGCCTTCCAAACTACTTAAATATTTATTCTCCTGTAAATATTAGAAAAAATCTCTAAATTTTCAGAACAAAAAGTTAAAGATTGTGAAAACCATAAGCAATGAATTTTGATAGAAGCGAATGCAATAACGCGTGTCTAGATTCGGTGATTACAGTGCTAATTCTAGATGCCTAGAAATCAAGTGAAACCCTGTACTTAGGCATCGCCGAATACCGATTTATCCATTATGACTAATTACTGAAGATCCGATAAATATCGTCGATATCCCGGTTGCAGAATCGGACCAAGGCAATATTGCGGCATCGTTCGAGTTTGATCTCATTCACAAACCGATAGAACTAAATAAAATAGGAGTAGTTTTCGGGAAAAGAATATCTCGCTATGATCCTTATCCTTACTCCTTACTAATCCTTATCCCTACTCCTTACTAATCCTTATCCTTACTAAATTTATAAATGCGAAAGTCATTTGTTTGTTTGTTTGTTACGCCTTCACGTCGTAACTACTGAACCGATCATCATGAAATTTTGCGTACACGTTGTCAGGGGTGCAGAAATGGACATAGGGTACCTTTCATCCAGAAAAAAACGTACAGTTCCCGAGGGATAGCAAAAAAACTGTCCACGCAGACAAAATCGCGGGCGGCCGCTAGTATTGTAAATGCAAAAGCACAGAATACATAATAGCAAAAGTCAGTTTCTGTGTTTGTTACGCCTTCACGTGTAACTACTGAACCGATCATCATGAAGTTGTACATACACGTTGTTAGGGGTACAGAGAAGAACATAAGGTACCTTTCTTCCAGAAAAAAAGTATTGTTCCCTAGGGATAACAAAAAAACTTACCAAAGCCGCGGGGAGTCACTAGTTTACTATAATTATGACCATCACCTATGTGTTTGAATGCACAAGTAGAATTCGTGCCGCTGAATAACATCGATTTGGCATTTTATAGCTAGTGAAAGCCGACAAAAAATTATCTCAAATAGTATTTTTACTATGTAGTCTTCTAGCTTATTGCTTTGTTCACCATACCATCTTTTATCTGAGTCACTATTCGAAAAAAGCACAAACAAATCACCTACTTTACTTTGTTTACTTAAATGTTTAAATTATCAGCTATGTTTTATTCTTCGGAATCTAGGTGATAAAATTATACTAAACCTGTCGGAAAAAAGAATTAATCATATTTTTTAGATTATTAATCTAGTGGATATTTCTATTGGTTCGGAAATAAGCCTTCGGCTACCGAAGCCCATTATTAGAGTAGTCGATGATAAGAACAAGGCTTCCATAATCGGCAATCGATACTTCGATTACTATAGCAGTCGGTAATCGAGTGGATGTACCAAACATTCGAATTATTTTATTACCCCATGTAATGACTAACTTAAATAATAATTACTCTCATGGATGGAAAAATTTACACTTATTTATACAAAAAACAACTTTATGTTCCTGAGCGACACAAAACTGCATTAAACTCTTCTTATCTTCTTCTCTCTTCACTATAAAACAATGGGTTCTTTATTTGTGTCATTTGCTGGTTTTGGACTTTTGAAAGTTTTTTAGTTCACAATAACGTCAGAAACTGTTTCGTATTTCAATATTTTTAGTCAAACTTCCAGTGAAAATGAACATTTTAATAACTTATCTCGTAGAAATTATCGATGTCATAGCAATATCACGTTTGGCCTAGCCACCGTTACCACAAATTCGATAATTGGTCGTCATGCAAAAACTATCCACAGATCATTAGCCATGGTGAACTCATTATTGCAAAAGTCAAGATTCTGTAAAAAAGGTGTTTGCTCCCGTGTTAGGCCAAGGATACGAGAAGTATCGGACACGTATTTGGTTGAAGGCTAGGTTGATAGTAATAAGGTGCATGATTCATGAGTAGGCAGAGCGAGAAGCGGAAATGATGAATAATAATATATGTGTTATAGGCAAACTCTGAAGCTACGGCGTTCTTAGGTTTGACTAGTCAAACCTCCGATTTGACAAGAAGGCTTAGTCAAAGTCCAAAAGTAATAGCGTGTTTCGGCCTTTGACTAACGAATTTATGTAGAGACCAACTTGGACAGTCAAATGCCGAAACTCAATTCGATCAAATCGGGGTTTGACCAGTCAAGACTTAGGGTAGGTTGCACCATCTTGACTTAACCTTAACTTTAACAAACACAAACTTAAGAGTGAAAATTTAACTAAACTATCAATCTTCCTGTGAGAGAGATTTATGCTGTCTGTTAAAAAACAACCACGAAATTTGAGTCACTCAGCCGTAAATTCCTAATCTATCACGTGACCTACTAGGAGTAAGGCAGCTTCCCCAAAAAGCTATAAGTTCACGCGTGGGTAAAACGATAAATTTATAAACATATCCAAAACAAATGCTGCGTATATTAAAATAATATTTAAAACTTAAAAAGAATAAAAAACATGTTGGCTTTATCTGAAGAACTTTTTGCTGTTAAATTCAAAAACAGACTTAAAGCAAAGCTGAAAGTATTTTTTAAACTAAAAGTTGAGAAAATCAAATGACTGACCGAAAAAAAAGATCAAAAATGCAGTCTTTTCAATAATCGTTTGGTTTTTTTCATTTGAAAAGCAAAACTTTAGAGTAGGTGCCTACAATATTAACTACGGTAGCTACTAAGAGCACCGCATTGTTAACTTATATACGCAATACTGGATAAAAAATATTTCATTGGTATTGATACTTGTACTTGTGTAACGTACTGTTACGTTATTTCGTTTGAACATAGATAACATGATCACCAATTTGTCTCTTTTTATCGATACCCTTTTGTATCTCTTGTTTGCTATGTTTTTTGTATGATTATAAAATCTACAACTAGTGGCTCTGTAGAGCTGTGCGTCTGTGACATTTTCGAAAATTTTTCGAAATGGCTGAAATATGATTTTTTGCTGTTTTTTTTTAATTTCACGAGAATCTGTTGAGAAATAAAACCTGTAGAGGAGAACAGATGGACAGCCGGACAGCAGGACAGCTGTACAAACGAAATAATTTTTGCCCAAGCTGAAATGAAGACACTTCACCCTCGTTCGGTCAAAAAAAATTAAAAGCTTCTTACAATATACTAAATTCATTCATATCCACTTTTAACTGAAGTGTACTGTCAAATGCAAACTATTCGTCGCTTCCAAAAAATAATAAAATTATTTTGTGCTATATTTCCAAAAGTACCTATTTCATTGCCTTTATCCTCCTTCATATCTCTGTCAGCAACATTAGCAAGATAATATTGGATGTACAGATGTAATATACGTTATTCAGGGTAAAATGTTACATTTTGTCTACTCTATCGCATTGGGTGTACCTGTAAAGATAGATGTGTGTTATAAATAAATAAAATAAAATTAAAAAAAAAAATTAACTGGAGTGGGTACCTATTATTATTTTTAAATAGTTTTACGTCAACTTAAAACAAATTTATAATAAAATTATGTTTGATCTCTTTTATTTACATTATTATTATGGTCCAATTTCAATATCCAAGCTTGCTTTCTATGTTGATTTTATTTACAACTGTATGTTTACTATAAACAATGGTAGTCTAATTTAAAACTTCCACACAGATACAATCTCGTGTTTTTTTCAGAATGGCTCATTGGAATATCATATACACGACCTTCAAAAGATGTACTTGAAGATATTGGTGTAGACAATGCTTTTGGGAACATAAAAATGCAAATCACGAGCCGATAAACACGTAATAATAAACACCGTTTATGACAGACATGTGTCCACAAAAAATAACACGAGATTATGTCATAGTTTACTAATTTATATGTACCAAAATTATTAATTACTAGCTTTTATCCGCGTGGACATTCGGAAAATCCCTAGGGCACCTTTCACCGGAATGCAAAGTATTATATATCTTAATCCAGGTTATAAACTATCTGTGTGTCAAAGATCATGCAAATCCGTTCAGCCGTTTTTGCAGGATTGAGTAACAAATATCCAAACTTTCAGTAACAAAAATCCAAAATGGACCGTTTCGTCGTCTTCGCCAATTTTCCCTATTTTATATAAAAAAAGGATAAAATACAATTTATAGTATCTTAGACAAGATTATTTGTTAGACAACAACAATCTCGCAGGACTAGATTACTAACATCATAAACATCAACATTTTTTGTTCCACGACGTTTTTCAAAAGCAGACAAAAAACGACTTTTCATACATAACTTGATCAGCTGTTCGGATATTTGTAAGGAAAGTTAATTTGTTTTCAGAGAAGTCGTAGAGGAAGTGTGAAGTTAATATTTATGGCGTTAGAAATCCTGCGAGGTTGTTGGTGTTTTACACAAATAACTCTTTATACAAGTATTTTCAAAAAAATATTTACGCATCTTAAAAGTCCTCTTAAATGCAAAATATCGAATTTTATCAGCAAAGCCTACTCTGCTGTCTAATCATTCAATTTTAACAACACAAACATTGTTACATGATACGACTTTTTAGCACTTACAAATCGAAAGTAGGGTGCAATATTACGAGTAAGTGCGTACCTAACGTAAATAGACGATTCCCACGCCAAATAGACCGAAAAGTGGCCTTGTAGCTTGATAATGAAAGACCAATGTCTCATTCACTGACTTTTAACTCATGAGGACTAAAACTAAAATAATATATAGGTTAACTTGAAATAGTAGATTGTACAACAAGTGCATAAAACGCATCATTTTACCCGAGACGATATATATGGATAGTCAAGTCGAGGGTAAAATGGGTTTTATGTACGAGTTATACACTCTGCTTTTCACTTCGATTGTGAGGAAATTAAACAACAATAATGTAAAAATAAAAATAAAAATATTTCTAACATTTTAGTGACAAATTATATATTTTTGGAATGTGCTCATCAAGACCTTTCATTTGATACCCATATTCAAAAATTGAAAAAAAAACTAATTTTTTCTCAATTTTTTGTGACAAAATATATATTTTTGGAATGTCCTCATCAAGGCCTTTCATTTGATACCCATATTCAAAAATTGAAAAAAAAAATTTTTTTTCAATTTTTTGTGACAAAATATATATTTTTGGAATGTGCTCATCAAGGCCTTTCATTTGATACCCATATTCAATAATTGAAAAAAAAAACTATTTTTTTTATAAAAAAAATATAATTTTGGAATGTGCTCATCATTTGATACCCATATTCAAAAATTGCAAAAAAAAAACTATTTTTTGTATAAAAAAATAAATAATTTTGGAATGTGCTCATCAAGGCGTTTCATTTGATACCCATATTCAAAAATTTAAATTAAAAAAAAATATCAAGGTCTTTCAATAAAATTGATACCCATTTTCAAAAATAAAAAAAGTAAAAAAACAGAATGAAATAACAAGTTAATTCAATGAAGTTTAATTGCATGTGTGGCTGTTTACCTGACGACCTTTGTCTTAAAGTCTGAGACTTAGACGAAGATTTTACTTTATGCACTAGAGCATAATAAAAAGCGATTTTATGCAGCCTATACCCAACATAAAGACGAACTTTACGAGCATGAGAAGTGAAATAGTAGATTGTACAACAAGTGCATAAAACGCGAGTTATACACTCGGCTTTTCACTTCGATTGTGAGGAAATTAAACAACAATTTTGAAAATTGAATAATATGTAAATATTGAAAAATAATTTTTTTTCATAAATTTTAGTGACAAATTATAAAATTTAGGAATGTGCTCATCGAGGCCTTTCATTTGATACCCATATTCAAAAATTGAAAAAAAAATTTTTTTTTCTTTAATTTTAGTGACAAATTATATAATTTTGGGATGTGCTCATCAAGGCCTTTCATTTGATACCCATAATCAAAAAAATAATAATTTAAATCAAAAATTAAAAAAAGTATTATAACATGGATTATTTACAAAAATTAAGAAAATAACAATTTTATTTAACGAAGTTTAATTGCGTGTGTGGCTGCTTAGCTGGCGACCTTTGTCTTAGAGTCTGAACTTAGACGAAGATTTTACTTTATGCTCTAGAGCATAAAAAGCGATTTTATGCAGCCTATACCCAACATAATGACGAACTTTACGAGCATGAGAAGTGAAAAAGTATTTTTAAATATACGTAAATTGACCTATTATTGCTTGAAATTCGATGAAGTGAAACAATAAGTAGATAACTTTTTGTTTTTTTTACAAAATATTTTTATTATGTTTTATGATATGATACAGATTTTTTTTATAAGCATCAATACCTATATCTACAAATGTATTTGTTCGATATTAATTTTAGACATGGCATAATCTCGTAAAAAATAACAGAAAGAGCTTTAATTTGTTAACTCACTTTTACAAGATTTATCAATGCATAATCACTTACTATTTTTTGTTGTGTGCTTAGTTATCAGAAACTGATCAACACCAACGCCATCTACCAACAGTATCTTGCTTTGACTGGCAAAGTAACTCTTGCGCAGAATCAAGGTAGTTTCTTTGTGCAATGCTGCTACGAGAACTCCTTCGCAACTGATTTGTAGTATCGAAGTAGAGGGCGTCAGCAGTTTTCTCGTAGCTTTAGTTTCATCACTTAATAAAATAAATAGAACTTATTAGCTAAAAATAATGGCGACATTGTATGCATCAATAAGTGGGTAACACCATGGACGAAAAAATATGTAACACTTATATTATTCTGAACAAGAAGTTTTCAAAACAACATGCAGTCAACCCCACTTAAGGTTCATCCTAATAATAATTGAGCAATAATAGTAGATTATCCCGTCTTGAGATTTAATTTGTTACAAAGTAAGTAGTAGCTCTGCTATACGCTCGCACTCTATCGCACGTCTTCAGCGCTATAGAGAGAGAAAGAGATAGCAATAGCCACCCCCTCTCTGCCTCCGACCAGCGCTGCCCGCCGCCGCGTCAACCTCATTCAGTTTGGAGTAGTAAGTAAATACATTGATATCTCCATCTATTATAGGGATACGGTTGTTGAACAAACAACTAGCAAGGGAGGGTTGGGACTTTAAATCTCTTCGATGAAGACGGGATAATTAAGATCGAACTTCACTTAGGGTAAGTTCGTTTGATCATTAAATTATCCCGTCTTCATCTCCGAGATTTAATTTGTTACAAAGTAGGATGTTTAGAGAAGATATCAATGTTATTAGAGGAACCCTTGTTTGTTTATATAAATAAACAAGGGTTTCAGATTTTTCGTCACGAATGGCAGCAACTTGGCCGCCGCGCCGATGTAACCACATGTTACACAACATGATAAACAGGTATTGAGATTTAAAAAAAAAATCGGTGTAACATTCCTCGATTATAAATTTTATCAATCGGCCGAATGTTTGTGACGAGGCAGCATTGATAAGTTTTTTTTTTTTTGGGTTTGTATTAGTTCATAAGGGCGATAATATTTAAGATATTTATATAAATAAACACAAATAATTTTATTACAGAAATAAAAACTCAAAGAATGGAAAGTTCAACAAGTTGAGACTTACAGAAGATGTGATTGAACATCTGTCATTTAAATTTTTAATAATAAATTATTTCGCCAAATCTTACTGTGTTACCTCAGATAATATAATACAATACTAAGTTGCTTAATTGAATTAAGTACATGATCTGTATTCATTCACTTGTAGCCAAGGCTAACAAGGTGACCAATGTGTACTTAATTGTTCAAAATGTAAGTTATTTGGGAGTAAGTTCAACAGGTAATCTTAAACTATTGTAAGATCCAACTGTATCTAACGGTAATGTAACGGTAATGTAACGGTAGTGTAACAAACATATCTAAAACAAAATATATTTTTTTTAGGTTACCGTTGCCGCTGATATAGATTTAAAATAATTAGGAGATATCTGAGCAATGATTGTTTAGTGGGATTCGTTTAGGAAGCAGTTTTTTAGAAAACCTAATTAATCATTAATTTATATAAAATAAGATATTCCTTCTTGGCACTATTTCCAATAAAAATATAGATTTGCTTGCAGTATTATTCAAATACTGAGGCAAGGTATCAATAAACACTTCTAACGCTTGACTAAGGAACTTGTTTTCTAAGGAACGTTTGCCTTATAATATGCAGCCAGAGAAAACTGACAGCGAGGATGATGTTTCTTTCTGCGAACAGATAAAAATAAATTAACGTTTGTTGTGACTATTACTATCGCTATTTCTTTAACAGCAAGTTGATTAAGGTTTCAACGAGGGAATGGAGTTGCCTGTCACAAGTATATTATTATGTTTACTAGGTAGTTTTAATAATATAAGTTTATTTAATGTATTGTGTAATTGCAGAAAATAAAAAACTTTTATTTTTTATTTTATTTCATTGAGAAACCATGGCTGTGATAGCTATTATGTCATTTGGCTTCGTCATGTACAATATTTTTTTTTTTTAAATGAGTAAGGAAAAGAAAACTGGGGAGGCGTTATTACGCATATTGTTAATCATAACACTGCCATTTCTCGCGAGCAATTTAGCAATTTGATTTAATTGCAAGCAATGAACACCACTAATTCGATTCATTTATGAAATGGCAGTGGTGTTATTAATATACAACAAAAAACTTCAGCATAGGCACCTGTAGACAGACGGCGTGGTGCGCGTCCCAGCTATATCCAGCGCAGCCGCAGTGGTAGGCGCCGTCCATCGGGTAGCAGCCCATCGGTGCTAGTATACGCACGGCATGTGAAGAATTTTATAACAAAAAAGCAGATTCAGGTCATTAATGAGCAGCAATTATTCCTCGTTTGTGCAAAATCTTATATTGTCTCACTTTGACCGGTCCATTGTCAAAGCAACGGAGAAAGTATTGAAAACTATTCGTTCATCATATTGATTTAAACGTATCAGGAAAACAAATATTATTTTTCCACCATACAATACAAAGTTGACAAGGTAAGTACGATATAATACGTAATTATTATATTAATTATTTTAAATAGTAAAACATTAATGCTCAATATGTACAAGCCTTAAGCTTGTCCAATATTAAAATTTTAAGTGTTAAAATAGTAATGCTACCGCAGTACAAACTGCTGTAATATTTCCCAAGTATCTGACAAAGTCACTAAAATGTATTTTATTTGATTTTAATAACTTCTTCTAAAAATATTTTGTTTGTACTTATTTGTCAATATACTACCTACTAATTTTAGGAATTCAATACATACAAGGCCAAAGAATTAACATGTTTGGCTGGGAGTAATGGGACTACTTGAAAATTTGAGAAATTTTGGTAATTAATACCCAGACATAAGTGTCATCTTAATAGGGCATTGAAGCCTGTAATTAATGGGTTAAAATTATTGGTTTAAAAATTTAGTAAAGATGATGATTCTGTGTAGTGCTGTGCAAAAGCCAAAGAATAAGACCCAAAACTCATGAAGTTTATTGTCTTAATAACATCCTTACTAATAATAAAAATGCAAAAGTCCTTTTGTTTGTTTGTTTGTTACACCCTCACGTCTCAACCACTGAACAGATCATCATTAAATTTTAATACACGTTGTCTGGGTTACAGAGAAGGACATACGGTACCTTTAATCCCGAAAGGAAAATATTGTTCCTGAGGGATAGCAAGAAACATTTCCTTGGCGAAGCCGCGGGCGGCCGCTAGTCTTAAATACTTTTTGCGCTGTGCGTGAAAGCACCCGTTCTCAAGGACTAATAGTTGTGCCATGACATTATCAGGACACATGTTATGAGTTAAGTCGTTCTAGCATCCTCCATAAAATGTTCAGAAAGTACCCACATGTTCTATTTTCTTTTGTAAAGAAAATAAAATATTTTTGTTTATTTTTTAATTTAACTAACTGTATACTTAGGATTAGTATTGGAAAATAACCTCAAGCACATAACGGTCGTTTGATAGTTTTTACTCGAATCGAGAACGTATTTTAGCTGACCAGCTAAAAATACAGACAAGGTACAGACCTTTTGTTCTGATCCGGTAGCGCGACGGTGCCGACGGTGGTGATCACGGGTAGCCCTTGGAGCTGGAAGCTGCAGGTAGGTGCCGCAAGGCTGATGAAACACGTTAAACTGGCCCTGCTGGTTGCTGTCCGTCACCTCGGCTCAACTGCTTGTGTTCCAAGATATGGTTGTGGTTGTTGTGGCAGACCCCAAGTTTAGAGAGAACTGAGCAGTAGGTGTCGTCGCGCTGACGGTCTTTAAAGACACTATTCGAACGATTTTCAGTAGTGGCATAATACATGATAATAGCATGATTCATTTTCAACGAATCGGAGATGAATTTGCCGGTATTGTTTTTATTTTATTTTACTGACCATAAGGGCACCTTTAACACTTGTGGGAGTGTATTTTGATGTTCAACATCGTTGCTGATTTTTCTCGAAGAAAAAATAAGAAGGAATCAGAATTTTGTTTTATAATGTTGTTCGAGAAAACCGAAACATTTAAAAGTACTTGTATCAGTGACAACAATTCTGATGTTTCACGAAAAAGATTATTAGGCCTTCATTTTTGATAGCAAATATCTTATTAATATTTGTGAAATAACGGTTAATATCTCGTATTAACACATAGAAGTATCTCGTATTGACTTAAAGTAAATAATCTGCAGTTTACGTCAGCAAATCTAGGTATATATCTATATATATAAAATTCAAAGTCCTGACTGACTGAGTGAGATATCAACGCACAGCCCAAACTACTGAACCTAGAGACTTGAAATTTTACACACAGGTACCTTATACAGTGTAGGCATCCACTAAGGAAGGATTTTTGAAAATTCCATCCCTAAGGGGATGAAATAAGGGATGAGAGTTTGTATGGAAGTCCCTCAGTTTTGATGCTAGGATCTTCAAATTTTGTATTTAGGCTGATGATTGAAAATTAATAAATACGTGTATCATCGTTTTTCAAAATTCTACCCCCGATGGGGTGAAAAGGGGGATGAAGTTGAGTATAGAAGAAAATCCTTAATTTTCAAAGTAAAAATCGTTAAATTTATAATTTAGGCTTATGGATGGAAATATAACGCAACGTATATGGTTATTGGTAGTATTTTAACCCCTATGGGGATGAAATGGGGTAAATAAACCTAAAATAGATATGGATGTCGTTATTGGGGTTTTCTGGGATGACGATTGCGAAAATGACATTCATTTTGAAGTCCAACACGGTCGACATGATTTAACCACTAAAGGGGTGAAAATTGGGTTCAAATTTGGTATGGAAAACAATATAAAATATGCTTTACAACTTAAAACTTCGTACGAGCGAGCATGTCTAAAAATAAATAGACAAACATATATATTGTGGTTTTTAAAATCAACCCCTTAGGGTGTAAATGGGGTAAGTAAACATAAAAATCGATATGGATGTCGTTCTTGAGGTTTTATGGGATGGTGATTGCGAAAATGACATTTATTTTGAAGTACAACACTGTGGACATGATTTAACTGCTAAAGGGGTGAAAATGGGGTGCAAATTGTGTATGGAAAAATAATATAAAATGACTTACGGCAGTGAAACGTGGTCGCTAACTATGGGTCTCATAAGGAGGCTCAAGGTCACCCAGCGTGCAATGGAGAGAGCCATGCTCGGCGTTTCCCTGCGTGATCGAATCAGAAATGAGGAGATCCGCAGGCGAACTAAAGTAACCGACATCGTTCGAAGGATTGCTCAGCTAAAGTGGCAGTGGGCTGGACACATAGCGAGAAGAACCGATGGCCGTTGGGGCGGAAAGGTTCTTGAATGGCGACCGCGCACCGGACGGCGCTCCGTGGGTAGGCCCCCGACAAGGTGGACCGACGATCTGGTGAAGGTTGCCGGAAGCCACTGGATGTGGGAAGCGCAGGACCGATCGTCATGGAAATCCTTGGGGGAGGCCTATACCCAGCAGTGGGTGTTGTGCGGCTGATATGATGATGATGATGAGACATTACAACTTTGAAATTCTAAGAAGCATGTCTAAAAATAAATAGGCAAATATATATTTTGTTATTTTGAAAATCATCCCTTAGGGGGTAAATGGGGCAAGTTAACATGAAAATCGATGTGGATGTTGTTCTTGAGGTTTTATGGAATGAGGAATGCGAAAATGACATTTATTTTGAAGTCCAACACGGTGGACATGATTCAGCCGCAGGGGACGGGAACGGGAACGGCAATGGGAACGGGAACGAGAAAGGAACGGGAACGCAAACGCGATCGCTCGAAAGCGAACGCGAACGGGAACGGAAACCGGGGACAGGAACGGGACCAAACGGGAACGGAAAAGGGTAAAGAAACGGGAACAGGATACTACTAATATCTCTGGACCCACTTCTGATTGTTGTAATAAACTAGCTTCCGCCCGCGACTTCGTCCGCGTGGATATTAGAGAAAATCCTTAGGGAACCTTCAACCAGAATCCGACCAGCCGATTTTATGAGATTAGGCCGGTCCCCACCAAGCGCGCAGCCTCGTGCGAGGCCTGCCACACGCGGCAAACGTTTTGCCTCGCGAGGCAGCGCGCTTGGTGGGGACCGGCCTAATCGCATAAAATCGGCTGGTCGGATTCTGGTTGAAGGTTCCCTAAGGATTTTCTCTAATATCCACGCGGACGAAGTCGCGGGCGGAAGCTAGTGTTTTATAAAATTACGGCTAATATCTCGTATTAGCTTATAATAGTACTTATCACTGGTCAATATCACGTATTGACTCGGGAAAAAATGTCTCATAAAATCTAGTATGTCGTATTGACTCAAAGCAAATATTTTGCAGTTAACACCAGCAAATCTATTCATATTTTGTAAAATATGAAGCGGTTAATAATGATTAAACAAACTTACCTGTAAGTTGAGTTCAATCATAATATACGAAGGATTCGTCCGAAGACATTAACTCACAAAAGCAGGTCGTATCGACTCGAGGCAAGTATTCGGAAGTTTATTGTAAAATGATGGTTAATATCTCGTATTAACGCATAAAAGTATCACTGGTCAATATCTCGTATTGACTCGGGAAAAAAAATTCACTGGCCAATATCACGTATTGGCTCGGGAAAATGTACCATTGGTCAATATCTCGTATTGACTCGAGGCAAATATAAGGCAGTTTGCCTTTGTGAATAACTTGCATACTTTTCATCACTAAGAGAAAAGATAAATCGTCAACCTCATTCTTTGTTGCGCGCGCGCGCAAGACGCACGTCGTTCGTCACAAAAATATTACTTTTTTGTTTAACTATAGTCTTAAAATCAGTGAAATTATAAACGTGAATTAATTCGTGAAAAACGGTAAAATACCGTCACTATATGCAAGTGATACGAATGTTGAAGGTAGACTCACAATTTATCTTTTCTCTTAGTGATGAAAAGTATGCAAGTTATTCACAAAGGCAAACTGCCTTATATTTGCCTCGAGTCAATACGAGATATTGACCAATGGTACATTTTCCCGAGCCAATACGTGATATTGGCCAGTGAATTTTTTTTCCCGAGTCAATACGAGATATTGACCAGTGATACTTTTATGCGTTAATACGAGATATTAACCATCATTTTACAATAAACTTCCGAATACTTGCCTCGAGTCGATACGACCTGCTTTTGTGAGTTAATGTCTTCGGACGAATCCTTCGTATATTATGATTGAACTCAACTTACAGGTAAGTTTGTTTAATCATTATTAACCGCTTCATATTTTACAAAATATGAATAGATTTGCTGGTGTTAACTGCAAAATATTTGCTTTGAGTCAATACGACATACTAGATTTTATGAGACATTTTTTCCCGAGTCAATACGTGATATTGACCAGTGATAAGTACTATTATAAGCTAATACGAGATATTAGCCGTAATTTTATAAAACACTAGCTTCCGCCCGCGACTTCGTCCGCGTGGATATTAGAGAAAATCCTTAGGGAACCTTCAACCAGAATCCGACCAGCCGATTTTATGCGATTAGGCCGGTCCCCACCAAGCGCGCTGCCTCGCGAGGCAAAACGTTTGCCGCGTGTGGCAGGCCTCGCACGAGGCTGCGCGCTTGGTGGGGACCGGCCTAATCTCATAAAATCGGCTGGTCGGATTCTGGTTGAAGGTTCCCTAAGGATTTTCTCTAATATCCACGCGGACGAAGTCGCGGGCGGAAGCTAGTTTATTACAACAATCAGAAGTGGGTCCAGAGATATTAGTAGTATCCTGTTCCCGTTTCTTTACCCTTTTCCGTTCCCGTTTGGTCCCGTTCCTGTCCCCGGTTTCCGTTCCCGTTCGCGTTCGCTTTCGAGCGATCGCGTTTGCGTTCCCGTTCCTTTCTCGTTCCCGTTCCCATTGCCGTTCCCGTTCCCGTCCCCTGCGGCTGAATCATGTCCACCGTGTTGGACTTCAAAATAAATGTCATTTTCGCATTCCTCATTCCATAAAACCTCAAGAACAACATCCACATCGATTTTCATGTTAACTTGCCCCATTTACCCCCTAAGGGATGATTTTCAAAATAACAAAATATATATTTGCCTATTTATTTTTAGACATGCTTCTTAGAATTTCAAAGTTGTAATGTCTCATCATCATCATCATATCAGCCGCACAACACCCACTGCTGGGTATAGGCCTCCCCCAAGGATTTCCATGACGATCGGTCCTGCGCTTCCCACATCCAGTGGCTTCCGGCAACCTTCACCAGATCGTCGGTCCACCTTGTCGGGGGCCTACCCACGGAGCGCCGTCCGGTGCGCGGTCGCCATTCAAGAACCTTTCCGCCCCAACGGCCATCGGTTCTTCTCGCTATGTGTCCAGCCCACTGCCACTTTAGCTGAGCAATCCTTCGAACGATGTCGGTTACTTTAGTTCGCCTGCGGATCTCCTCATTTCTGATTCGATCACGCAGGGAAACGCCGAGCATGGCTCTCTCCATTGCACGCTGGGTGACCTTGAGCCTCCTTATGAGACCCATAGTTAGCGACCACGTTTCACTGCCGTAAGTCATTTTATATTATTTTTCCATACACAATTTGCACCCCATTTTCACCCCTTTAGCAGTTAAATCATGTCCACAGTGTTGTACTTCAAAATAAATGTCATTTTCGCAATCACCATCCCATAAAACCTCAAGAACGACATCCATATCGATTTTTATGTTTACTTACCCCATTTACACCCTAAGGGGTTGATTTTAAAAACCACAATATATATGTTTGTCTATTTATTTTTAGACATGCTCGCTCGTACGAAGTTTTAAGTTGTAAAGCATATTTTATATTGTTTTCCATACCAAATTTGAACCCAATTTTCACCCCTTTAGTGGTTAAATCATGTCGACCGTGTTGGACTTCAAAATGAATGTCATTTTCGCAATCGTCATCCCAGAAAACCCCAATAACGACATCCATATCTATTTTAGGTTTATTTACCCCATTTCATCCCCATAGGGGTTAAAATACTACCAATAACCATATACGTTGCGTTATATTTCCATCCATAAGCCTAAATTATAAATTTAACGATTTTTACTTTGAAAATTAAGGATTTTCTTCTATACTCAACTTCATCCCCCTTTTCACCCCATCGGGGGTAGAATTTTGAAAAACGATGATACACGTATTTATTAATTTTCAATCATCAGCCTAAATACAAAATTTGAAGATCCTAGCATCAAAACTGAGGGACTTCCATACAAACTCTCATCCCTTATTTCATCCCCTTAGGGATGGAATTTTCAAAAATCCTTCCTTAGTGGATGCCTACACTGTATAAGGTACCTGTGTGTAAAATTTCAAGTCTCTAGGTTCAGTAGTTTGGGCTGTGCGTTGATATCTCACTCAGTCAGTCAGGACTTTGAATTTTATATATATAGATATATACCTAGATTTGCTGACGTAAACTGCAGATTATTTACTTTAAGTCAATACGAGATACTTCTATGTGTTAATACGAGATATTAACCGTTATTTCACAAATATTAATAAGATATTTGCTATCAAAAATGAAGGCCTAATAATCTTTTTCGTGAAACATCAGAATTGTTGTCACTGATACAAGTACTTTTAAATGTTTCGGTTTTCTCGAACAACATTATAAAACAAAATTCTGATTCCTTCTTATTTTTTCTTCGAGAAAAATCAGCAACGATGTTGAACATCAAAATACACTCCCACAAGTGTTAAAGGTGCCCTTATGGTCAGTAAAATAAAATAAAAACAATACCGGCAAATTCATCTCCGATTCGTTGAAAATGAATCATGCTATTATCATGTATTATGCCACTACTGAAAATCGTTCGAATAGTGTCTTTAAAGACCGTCAGCGCGACGACACCTACTGCTCAGTTCTCTCTAAACTTGGGGTCTGCCACAACAACCACAACCATATCTTGGAACACAAGCAGTTGAGCCGAGGTGACGGACAGCAACCAGCAGGGCCAGTTTAACGTGTTTCATCAGCCTTGCGGCACCTACCTGCAGCTTCCAGCTCCAAGGGCTACCCGTGATCACCACCGTCGGCACCGTCGCGCTACCGGATCAGAACAAAAGGTCTGTACCTTGTCTGTATTTTTAGCTGGTCAGCTAAAATACGTTCTCGATTCGAGTAAAAACTATCAAACGACCGTTATGTGCTTGAGGTTATTTTCCAATACTAATCCTAAGTATACAGTTAGTTAAATTAAAAAATAAACAAAAATATTTTATTTTCTTTACAAAAGAAAATAGAACATGTGGGTACTTTCTGAACATTTTATGGAGGATGCTAGAACGACTTAACTCATAACATGTGTCCTGATAATGTCATGGCACAACTATTAGTCCTTGAGAACGGTTGCTTTCACGCACAGCGCAAAAAGTATTTAAGACTAGCGGCCGCCCGCGGCTTCGCCAAGGAAATGTTTCTTGCTATCCCTCAGGAACAATATTTTCCTTTCGGGATTAAAGGTACCGTATGTCCTTCTCTGTAACCCAGACAACGTGTATTAAAATTTAATGATGATCTGTTCAGTGGTTGAGACGTGAGGGTGTAACAAACAAACAAACAAAAGGACTTTTGCATTTTTATTATTAGTAAGGATGTTATTAAGACAATAAACTTCATGAGTTTTGGGTCTTATTCTTTGGCTTTTGCACAGCACTACACAGAATCATCATCTTTACTAAATTTTTAAACCAATAATTTTAACCCATTAATTACAGGCTTCAATGCCCTATTAAGATGACACTTATGTCTGGGTATTAATTACCAAAATTTCTCAAATTTTCAAGTAGTCCCATTACTCCCAGCCAAACATGTTAATTCTTTGGCCTTGTATGTATTGAATTCCTAAAATTAGTAGGTAGTATATTGACAAATAAGTACAAACAAAATATTTTTAGAAGAAGTTATTAAAATCAAATAAAATACATTTTAGTGACTTTGTCAGATACTTGGGAAATATTACAGCAGTTTGTACTGCGGTAGCATTACTATTTTAACACTTAAAATTTTAATATTGGACAAGCTTAAGGCTTGTACATATTGAGCATTAATGTTTTACTATTTAAAATAATTAATATAATAATTACGTATTATATCGTACTTACCTTGTCAATTTTGTATTGTATGGTGGAAAAATAATATTTGTTTTCCTGATACGTTTAAATCAATATGATGAACGAATAGTTTTCAATACTTTCTCCGTTGCTTTGACAATGGACCGGTCAAAGTGAGACAATATAAGATTTTGCACAAACGAGGAATAATTGCTGCTCATTAATGACCTGAATCTGCTTTTTTGTTATAAAATTCTTCACATGCCGTGCGTATACTAGCACCGATGGGCTGCTACCCGATGGACGGCGCCTACCACTGCGGCTGCGCTGGATATAGCTGGGACGCGCACCACGCCGTCTGTCTACAGGTGCCTATGCTGAAGTTTTTTGTTGTATATTAATAACACCACTGCCATTTCATAAATGAATCGAATTAGTGGTGTTCATTGCTTGCAATTAAATCAAATTGCTAAATTGCTCGCGAGAAATGGCAGTGTTATGATTAACAATATGCGTAATAACGCCTCCCCAGTTTTCTTTTCCTTACTCATTTAAAAAAAAAAAAAATTGTACATGACGAAGCCAAATGACATAATAGCTATCACAGCCATGGTTTCTCAATGAAATAAAATAAAAAATAAAAGTTTTTTATTTTCTGCAATTACACAATACATTAAATAAACTTATATTATTAAAACTACCTAGTAAACATAATAATATACTTGTGACAGGCAACTCCATTCCCTCGTTGAAACCTTAATCAACTTGCTGTTAAAGAAATAGCGATAGTAATAGTCACAACAAACGTTAATTTATTTTTATCTGTTCGCAGAAAGAAACATCATCCTCGCTGTCAGTTTTCTCTGGCTGCATATTATAAGGCAAACGTTCCTTAGAAAACAAGTTCCTTAGTCAAGCGTTAGAAGTGTTTATTGATACCTTGCCTCAGTATTTGAATAATACTGCAAGCAAATCTATATTTTTATTGGAAATAGTGCCAAGAAGGAATATCTTATTTTATATAAATTAATGATTTAATAGGTTTTCTAAAAAACTGCTTCCTAAACGAATCCCACTAAACAATCATTGCTCAGATATCTCCTAATTATTTTAAATCTATATCAGCGGCAACGGTAACCTAAAAAAAATATATTTTGTTTTAGATATGTTTGTTACACTACCGTTACATTACCGTTACATTACCGTTAGATACAGTTGGATCTTACAATAGTTTAAGATTACCTGTTGAACTTACTCCCAAATAACTTACATTTTGAACAATTAAGTACACATTGGTCACCTTGTTAGCCTTGGCTACAAGTGAATGAATACAGATCATGTACTTAATTCAATTAAGCAACTTAGTATTGTATTATATTATCTGAGGTAACACAGTAAGATTTGGCGAAATAATTTATTATTAAAAATTTAAATGACAGATGTTCAATCACATCTTCTGTAAGTCTCAACTTGTTGAACTTTCCATTCTTTGAGTTTTTATTTCTGTAATAAAATTATTTGTGTTTATTTATATAAATATCTTAAATATTATCGCCCTTATGAACTAATACAAACCCAAAAAAAAAAAAACTTATCAATGCTGCCTCGTCACAAACATTCGGCCGATTGATAAAATTTATAATCGAGGAATGTTACACCGATTTTTTTTTTAAATCTCAATACCTGTTTATCATGTTGTGTAACATGTGGTTACATCGGCGCGGCGGCCAAGTTGCTGCCATTCGTGACGAAAAATCTGAAACCCTTGTTTATTTATATAAACAAACAAGGGTTCCTCTAATAACATTGATATCTTCTCTAAACATCCTACTTTGTAACAAATTAAATCTCGGAGATGAAGACGGGATAATTTAATGATCAAACGAACTTACCCTAAGTGAAGTTCGATCTTAATTATCCCGTCTTCATCGAAGAGATTTAAAGTCCCAACCCTCCCTTGCTAGTTGTTTGTTCAACAACCGTATCCCTATAATAGATGGAGATATCAATGTATTTACTTACTACTCCAAACTGAATGAGGTTGACGCGGCGGCGGGCAGCGCTGGTCGGAGGCAGAGAGGGGGTGGCTATTGCTATCTCTTTCTCTCTCTATAGCGCTGAAGACGTGCGATAGAGTGCGAGCGTATAGCAGAGCTACTACTTACTTTGTAACAAATTAAATCTCTTCGATGAAGACGGGATAATTAAGATCGAACTTCACTTAGGGTAAGTTCGTTTGATCATTAAATTATGCAACAAGTGAATAAAAAAAGAATTTAGTTCGAGGGACTAAGTTAAAGGACCGAGATGAAATTTTTTATTCACGAGTTGTGTACTCTACTTTTTACCATTGACTGCGAGAAAACAAATAGGTATGTACCTCTGACAGGTACTTTATACTTGGTATTTATAGTTGACCATCAACCATTTTTAATGTCCCCACACTGCTGGGGCACAGGCCTTCCTTATGGGTGGGAGGATGGGCCATAACCCACCACGCGGGCCCAATGTGGATTGATGGGTGTTAACGACTGCAAATGCAGCCGGGACCAACGGTTTAATGTGCCTTTCGAGGCACGGAGGCTTAGAGCATTTAAAACGGAGGAGCTCGAGATAATACATTTTGGTCACCCATCCCATGACCGACCCATGCGACCCATGCTTGAAATTAGAAGTTTTCCAATGACATAAAACAACCACGCCAAGAGAGAGATTACAAGATCAGTCTGGCATCAGTCCATTTCATCAGTCTGCATAGGCTTTGAATTTTTGCAGGCTGAATATCGTACCAGACTGATGGAATGGACTGATGCAAGACTGAACATTCAATCTCCCTCTAATAGATAGAAAAGAACCCAAAGATAAGACACTAAAAAGAACCTAATTAAATTTGGCGAAATTTTTTTTTTCGTTTAATTTTATTGTGTAACAATGGCTCTATGGAATAGATCCATAGCAGCCAGTAGGCATAGGTACTTTTTTTTGTACATGATGCGTTCCAAATTCAAATTATTTTTATTCACTCGGTGAATAAAATCGCTTATTATTCACTCTTATCGTTGAATTAAACGCACTTTTTAGAGTGGCGATGGTAAAATAGTTATTTTCACCTCTCCAGCACGAAAAGGGGGCTTTTGGCGCGTAAAAACTCGCAGCAAAATCGATTTTTGCTGCGAGCGTGAGACAAAGTGCTTTTTTAATTTCTAACACCACTTTTAAAATAATAAAGGAAAAACAAATAAAGTGACAAGGATGACACTTGTAAAATTGATATGTGAGAAAAGGATAGATAGAGTGCTTTATGGTGTCATACACGGATTAAAAAGTAAAAAAAAATAAAATGCACGGATATACCAAGGAGTTTTAAATAAGGATTGTTAAAAAAGTATGGACGAAATGAGGTCGCATGTATGAAATTAATATAAAATAAGAAAAATTAATGAAATTTATTAACAAATTAGTGTTCTATGACTATAAATAAATAAATAAGATGGGATATTAATGAATAAGAGAAAAGCACAACGTAATAATGTAAAACAAAACGGCGGGAATCTACTTTATGAATAAAATTTGTCAGCATAGGTTTGATCGAACTACTTTTGTGACAAATTAAAAAAATGAGTGCGTCCAACGATGAAGATAGTTGTTTAACTCCAAAAGAGTTGAGTGAACAAGTTTCTAATGCTGAATTTAGCTTTTTACCAGAAAACTAACGTAAAAATTTTCTCGCTGGTCGAGGTGAAAAGTTGTATGTTTAACACGAGACCAAAGTTTTGTTCTGCCTCGTGCCTTTAAATCACTCACTGTGCTCAGTAGTCTATATTAGAATCACTCGCTACGCTCGTGATTCAATTCTAGACTACTTCGCTAGTTCGTGATTTAAAGTCAGCACTCGCAGCACAAACCGACTTTGGTCACTTGTATAACAAATAACTATTGTTATACAAGTGACCAAAATCAAATTGTGCTGCGAGTGGCGACTTTAAATCACGAACTAGCGAAGCAGTCTAGAATTGAATCACGAGCGTAGCGAGTGATTCTAATATAGACTACTGAGCACAGTGAGTGATTTAAAGGCACGAGACAGAACAACATTTTGGTCTCGTGTAAAACATACAACTTTTCACCTCGACCAGCGAGAAAATTTTCACGTGACTTTCCTGGTAAAAAAGCTTAATTCAGCATTAGAAACTTGTTAGGAAACTATCTTCATCGTTGGACGCATTCATTTTTGTAATTTATCACAAAAATAATTCAATCAAACCTATGCTGAAAAATTTTATTCATAGAGTCAGTTAAGTAGATTCCCGTCGTTTTGATTATACATTACGTTGTATTTTTCTCTTATTCATTAATATTCCGTCTTATTTATTTATTTATAATCATAAAACATATAATTTGTTAATAAATTTCATTAATTTTTCTTATTTCATATTTGTTTCATACATGTGACCTCATTACCTCCATACACTTTATTTCGAATTATCAACCTTCTTTTTTAACAATCCTTATTTAAAACTCCTTGGTATATCCGTGCATTTTATTTTTTTTACTTTTTAATCCGTGTATTACACCATAAAGCACTCTATCTATCTTTTTCTCACATATCAATTTTACAAGTGTCATCCTTGTCACTCTATTTGTTTTTTCTTTATTATTTTAAAAGTTGGTGTTAGAAATTAAAAAAGCACTTTGTCTCACGCGAGTTTTTACGCACCAAAAGCACCCTTTTCGTGCTGGAGAGGTGAAAAGTACTTATATGGACCAGATTTCCAATCTACCAGCCATTGAAGGAGTTGTTAAAGTACTGAATGAACAAGAAATTATGATATCCATTTGTGTAAAACAGGAGTTAAGGTACCTAAATAAAATTAAATGAAAAAATAGGATTAAATATCAAAAGGGCTACCATGGGTACAATTGACTCATAAAATATAGAAGCAAAGGCAGATACACTTTTTTCGCTAGAGCAAATTTAAATGCAGTCTCCTAATGTGAAATCAGCTTTATCGTTTGACTTAATAATAGATTTGCTGCAAAATCACCGACATCCCATAACTGCACTGCTTCGAAACCAAAAACATTATTTACCGCTATTTTGCAAAAAAACTGGATGTTGCTGCCTTTGCTTATTTTTAAGTTAGTGTTTGTCAAAAGATTTAATGTAAACTAGGTTACATACAGAAGTTATCTTTCATACATTATTGTCAGCAACTGGTATGCAAATGTATGATAATAGTGTTGAGACATGTATATAACCAGTGGCCTGTTTCTCGAAAGTTACAAGTTCACAAGTTTACAAGCCTAAATATGTCACAAGGACTTGTAAATTCTGTTTCACGAAGGAAAATAACAAGCACTGAACAAAATTTACTTTTAAATAACAAGTGATTCTTTTTCAGCAACAAAATAGTTGATATATAGGATTGCAATAAATGCACTGGCTGATAAGATAAATATTTTATAAATATCTGTCAATGTCGCTGACAGTCTCTTACTATCAAAGCACTAAAATGGCCGCCAACTTGTGATTCTGGTATTATACAAGAGTAAAAACACAAGTGCTTGTAAAAAGTGTTTCACAAAAAAATTACAAGTCTTGTAAAATAACTACTAATAATATGCCATTTTACAAGTTCGATTGGATGATCTCTCTGAAAATTTTACGAGTATGAGAACTTTTCACAGACACTTCATCAAATTATTGAAATCGTTGCATAAAGTTTTAAACCATGGACTTATTATATTTTTGGTAGTATTTCATCGGGTAACTATAAATTCCCATTATGGGAATAAAATATACTGAATATAGCGTAAAATTTCAATTTCAGTTTCTGAGGGTGACTACAAATGTTGAAAATGGCGACTTTAAAATACAAATTGAGTAACTAGTAATTCAGAACAAACGATCAAATTACTATTTGGGTAACAACCTAAGGGCACACAATACATTTAACATTTGGCATATAGTTTATTTAAATAAATTATCCTTTTCAAGATGACAAAAATACCATCTCAGTATTTTTGTCACTCATTTAGAATTTTCACTGCTGACTTAAATTATTTATCTTCCACATGTAGTAGCTTTTTATTTTATTTTTGTAATCCACATTTTGTCGCCCCTTTAGTTATTTTGTCGCCCAAAAAATAAACCGCTGCCAAGTTTAGTATTTAAGTATCCCACTAACAGCCGCCTTTAATTATTTCTAGCCACCCAATTAATTAATTCCCTTATATTTTGTTTCAAACATATTTTGTATAAAACATCACGAGTGTGATGCAGTCACCACTTTATTATTTCCCTTTTTATTTTATGTAATGGACAATAATTTTTTATTTCAGCATGAAGAATGTTTGAATACCGATGGTATAAGATTTTGACCCACTCGTTTTGTTTTTTTTTACTATTATTTTATTAGCGGTAGATAAACATTAAGAGTCCCTCGACACTGCTAGCAAAATTTCTGAAAGTTACAAGTAACAAGTGTCAACGTAATTTTTTGAGAAACGTAATTACCGTTACACGTGTAAATATTTGCTTGTGAAGTTGATCACTTGTAAAATATTTTATTCTACATATGTGTAAAGTACAGTTTCGTGAAACGCTACGCTTGTAATTTTGTTGTTTTACAAGCGTTTCTATGGTTACACACTTGTATTACAAGCCTTGTAGCTTTCGAGAAACAGGCCACAGATCTGAATTTATAATATAGTGCTAATGGAATCATTAAATTCTTTTGCTTCAAGGATTATTATCATTGTCCTCGTAAATAATCCTTGTATGAAGAGGTTAGGTATTAGGTAAGAAGTATGTACATACTTAATACTTTTAGAAAAAATATTTTATGATGGTCTCCAGACTCCAGCCCACCAGCTAAGAATTAGTAGAGTAGATTATGGTATTATTCTCTCACTGGAAGGTGATATTCGTGCGCGTGACATAGTATTAAATTCGAGATATCTCTAAAAAGTAAAGAAATCGTAGACATTGCAAAGACTTTCGACTTGTAATGTCGAAAATCGCTGAGAATAAGTTTTTTTGCTGCAATAGAGATTTTAGTGTCATTTTTAATAAAGATTTGTGATTAGAGATAATCTGGAATTCGAGAAATGTCGCAGTGCGTGAGAATCGGCCCCAAGAGAGGCTTAAAGCGCGAACATCTATCAACAAAAAAACGCGCGTACAGTGCTCGACAGAGTACTTAATTATCTATCAGAATTTTTTCGCTTTTTCGCGGTAGGTACCGCTGCTGTACAAATTTCCCATACAAAATCACGTTTTATTCCTCGATGTACGTGCTAGGGGTACTGACACTAACGTCCATTATACAAGTAAATGGACGTTAGTGGGTACTGACACAGTATATATATATATATATATATATATGTATATATATATATATACTGTGTCTATAGGTTTTTTATGAATAAGATGGTTATTGGATACTTAGTAGTAGTCATAAAATTACTGTCTTTACCATAAACAGAGCTCAATTTAAACTTAAATGGATAATTAATCTTTGGAATGACAAAAATATGCGAAAATAGTAACAAATCATAAAATATGAAAATTACAAAATTTCCGATTCACCACCTTCAGGGCCCGATTTCAGCAAATAATACCCCATAAAGTACATATTTTTTTGTACTATTATGAAAGCCTAGGCTGTCGCACAGTTTTTAAAGTTAGTCAGAAGCTATGGAATAATCTTTAATTAATTTATTTTTACAGTTTAAGATTCCATTCTGTTTTGTTTGTTCCCAATTTTTTTACTATCGATCAAATTTTTTGCAACTAGTGTCAAAGTAAGGAAGGTGATTATTTTACTCATAAAACTACAATTAACAGGCATTGTGTTGCAGGACTTTGGTCAGGGTTGTGACAAGTTGTGACATCGCGTCGCAGTGGGGAGGAAAAGCGCAATTTTATCCCGATAGGTGGCGTCGGTCTTTGGTACCGGGCCGCCTCAAAGAAAGTGTCAAAACATATGGGAATCTCTTGGAGTATTGCACTTTTTAATTTTATACTGAGAAAATGCCGCATTCTTGTGCATGTAACTTGTAAAATATTGGAGTTCATCGATTTCCCAGTAACAAAAAAAATAGTAGGCAAAAAAATATCAAAAAAAATATGCTTTTCCCTCGATTTTCTCCTTTGCTGAGCCTGAGAAACATTATAAATCAAAAGGAATGTTTCATGAATTTGATGAAGCTTCGCCAAAATAAAACAACATTTGAATTATAACAGCTTTGTTCTTTAATATTTCAACCTCAGCAGTTTCTAACATATTTATAACTTGGATGAATTTGATAGGTATATCAAATATGGAATAAGCCCAATATTGGGGACAAAAACAGAGAATTAATAGAATTTTATATGCCAGAGTCATTCAAGAAACTTAGAATAACAAAATAAATATGATAAAACGGTTCGTGTAATTTTGGATGGTACAGAAATTCCAGTACAGAAACCTGAAATTACTATTGCACAGAAGGCATCATCAGGCAACTATAAACACGGAAATTCACACTCAGTTGCTTTGTTAAAATTTAAATCATATGCTTCTAATCTGAAATAAAAAGATTACTTGTAAATCTTACACGAAATTTAAAGAAATGTAATGCTTGTTAGCAATTTTTTGTAAGTTGCTATAAACTTTCTTGCCTGTTGTTTTGGCTTTTCTTTTCCGTAATTCTTCTTTTATATGAGCTAAAGTTAGCATAGAATACATTGTTTGTCCGCAAAACCTTAAAAAATATAATTTAAGAAAGTAAAATCACGTAATACACAGTCAAGACAATATGAGCTCAAACTGACAATTGTTCCAAAGACTGAGCGCCATCTGTAATTCACTTTGCCTTCGCCTCCCCGTTGTTTCCTTCCATAGCGTTCGCGCGTAGCATTCCACGAGACGGCCGGAGAATGCCAACCCTAGCGATCCGACGGAGTGTAATGACAAAAGGGCCTAAGTGACGTTAGCTCCTCTTCTGTTTTGAAAAAACTTAATACATACTGTGGTACTGATGATTTCACTTGTCAAAGTTAGTCAAAGTGGTTAGGTTAAGTGCTGACGTTAACCTTTGTCGTTAGAAGATCTTGGTCGTTCACTCGATTATGTTTAAGTTATGGTTAAGACTGCCTATATTCTTACGTAGGTTCAATATAGGTTCAATCATTTTGTTTCACAGATTTCTGATATTGCCCAAATGTTTAAAAATATCTCTAGGCAATATAGGTACATTAAAGTTTTTTAATACCTAAATTATTACAACAGGTAATCTAAAGAGAGTTTTGTTTTGGTAAATAAAATTTATTTAAGTAAACCAATTTAATAAATTAATTTCATGTAATTCAGTATAACACTAAACAATGCATTTAACAATAGGAATCAGCGTTTATTTGACATTATTTTTTAATAAAGTAAAAAAAAACGCTGATTCAAAACGATCCATATTTAATGAAACAGATTTCATTGGCAAAAACGTTTTGATATTTTTTATTTATTCGTGCAATACATTAATATATTGGAGGGCAAGTTTTGTATGATGCAATATTCAAAACATTTTACTTCACATGATTTGCAGGTTCATTGACCTATTCGTATAGATACTTTTTACACAAGTTCTTTCGTACGTTATATATTGTTAGAGGTCCTTATTACAAGAGAGTAAGGTTGATATTACCTACATATTTTTATGTCCTTAAATTTACTTTTTTAAAGCATGTGATAAAGTCGCCTAGTTTTAATACATTTCAACTTAAAAAAAAAAAACAATTTCTGTCATTAGCGAGAAAATGAATAATGTTTTTATTGGAATACCAAAAAGTACCTATAATGTAGAGTACCTAAGTGGATGTTTATAATGTAAAGTTTATAATATGGAATAATATTTTTGTATTATATTATTTCATGTATTATTCTATTTATTTTACACTAGTGGCTCCGTGAGCTGTCGACCTCGCGTTAAAAAGTAGCTCAAATTGTTTGTTGTTTAAGAAATAATCTAAAAGATGTTGCCACCCACCTTTTTTCCACACGAGCTTTCAAAGCACATAGTAGGTACGTGCTATTTGGTATTATTTGGTAGGTATATTCGCAGCTAGATGGCGCTTCTAATTTTAAACATTTTTCGAAATGGTGATTTTTGGTAAATTTAGAAAAACTGGCTAAACTAAAAAAATCTATATAATTATCGAACCTGCTCACAAAATTTCACGAGAATCTGTTGAGAAATGCGACCTGTAGAGGAAAATGGACAGCTGGAAAGTCGGACTGAAATATGTTTTTACATTTCTCCGTCATTATGAAAAATTTCAAAAAACTGGCGTGACAAAAAAATTCTATGTCATTTTCAAACCTGCTCACAAAATTTCACGAGAATCGGTTGAGAAATGCGACCTGTAGAGGAGAACATCCAGCGCCAGAAAGCCGGACTGAAATACATTTTTCTTACATATCTCCGCCATTACGAAAAATTTAGAAAAACGGTCTGAACTTAAAAAAATCTATATGGTTTTAAAAACCTGCCCACAAAATTTCACAAAATTCGGTTAAGAAATGCGACCTGTAGAGGAGAAAAGACAGAGCCGGAAAGCTGGACTGTAATATGTTTTTTTACATATCTTCGCCATTTTGAAAAAAATCGAAAAAGTGGCGTGAAAAAAAAATTCTATATCATTTTCAAACCTGTTCACAAAATTTCACGAGAATCGGTTGAGAGATGCGACCTGTAGAGGAGAACAGACAGCGCTGGAAAGCCGTAAAACCTGTTTTTTTAACATATCTCCGCCATTTTGAAAAATTAATAAAATCTGGCTCGACAAAAAAATCTATATAATTTTCAAACCTGCTCACAAATTTTCACGAGAATCGGTTGAGAAATGCGACCTGTAGAAGAGAACATACAGACATACGAAAGAATTTTTGCCCAAGCTAAAGCAGAGACGCTTCGCTCGCACTTCGTGCTCACTCGGTCAATTATCAAAAATCTTTAGCTACACATTGTAGTTAAAAACTCCTATGTTTATATTGTAAGCAATCTATAGTTTAGTGTTCAACGACTGAAGTTAAAACAGCCTCTGTAGACTTTCACTGATGCTATTTTTTCATTCCGTGTTGGATTTTGGAGATTTTGGAGCATTGCTTCAAAACTTTCATAGGAGCTTTAACGAAACACTAAATTTCACACGGCGGCGGCGGCGGCGCTCTTTAAGTAGGTAACACTATTATTTTGCGAACAAAGGATAAATTCTTAGTAACCTACAGCAACTATTTAATCCTATTAACCCTAGAACCGTACCATTTGTACCCCCAAATGAAAAAAAAAATTAAATCCGCTGATAACTCTTTTGCTATAAGACGCTTTATTCTGCTCGTGGGTGTATTTACGAGTAGCAGCGAGACGCGTGGATACCTCCACTGGGTGTCAGTTTTGTTGAAGAATAGACATGGTAGACCACCATGTGGGGTACACCAGCACCCCAGGGTACGATCAACGTATCAAATCAAATCAAATCAAAATCAAAATCATTTATTTGCAAGAATATGGTTACAATGTGGTCTTATGTTTAAACTCATCCAACATATTTAGTGCAGTATTTAGTGGCATCAACCTTGCAGATCGTCAACAAAGGAAGCCGCTTGGCACAGGCGTTCTTTGTGATCATCTGAGCTGATTTAGCCCTGTACCCACGTGGTACCACCATGGTGGTAGCCAGGGGTGGGGGGGAGAGGATCCTTCTACCACGCTGCACTTTTACATCCATATCTCCATAAATTTAGCAAATAGGTCGTGTTTGGTATCGTTTTCGTATAATTTAAGGACGAGGAATTCATTTCTGGAACAGCTTTTTCACTCGTTCATAGAAAAAACAAAAGTTCTGCGCAAAAAAAGAAAAATAAGAAAACAAAAATCTTACAAAATCTATGCCTTCAAATAAACCACGAGATTGTGCTTTATAAAAAAAATATAATTAAATAGCCCTATTTATCTAGAATATATAAACATCAACTTTCCCATACAAATTATATTTATAAATGTGTCAAAAAAAACATTTGCAACGCGCGGCGATATTTTGGCTCAGTAAATTTGGATAGGATTTAACACTTATTGTTTGATAATGACACAAATAGGTCGTGTTTGGTATCGTTTTCATAAAATTCAAGGATGGGGAATTCAATTCTGCAACAACATTTTTACTAGTTCATAGAAAAAAATAAAGTTCAGCGCAAAAAAAAAAGAAAAATAAGGAAAAAAACTTACAAAATCTATGCCTACAATTAAACCACGAGATTATGCTTTATAAAAAAATATGTTTTAACAGCCCTATTTATCTTAAATATATAAACATAAACTTTTCTAAAGAAATTACATTTATAAATGTGTGAAAAAAATCAGTTTAGCCGCGCGGCGGTACTTTGGTGCTGTGTTTTTTTATTTGGATTTATCACTTTTTATTTAATAATGACACGGATTAGTATTGGTAGTCCCATAGTTTTACTTAATAGAGAGTTAAAGTAATAAGTAAGTAAAAAAATGTTTTTACCTACCTAGTTATATCAAATTTTATTGGTAGTTTCCGCTGCATCTACGTAGTTCGGTGCACTTTCTCTTTTTAAAAAATTGCACCTTCCTTGCGCATTTTTGCTTACACTTACACTTTATTAACTCCATGCAAGCTGTGGTTGCTGGCGGTAAGGTGGTTGACATAGGCTCCCATAAGCCGATATTTTTGCCCAAACCCCAATCTGTAGGACATGGCAGGTTTTGGATTATTTTTAAAGGTCGACCCCATACATTCCTCCCTGATAAATCACTCGCAAAATATGGTTGCACAGGGCGTCTCTAGTTGGTGGGAGATTCTCCAGCTGCATGTCCTATTTAGTGAATAGCACTTTTATACATTGATTGATATCAAAAGCATTGATTAATATCAAGGACATGCATTCTAACATCAATACAACAATAACTTAAATCACAAAAGCCAATCACCACGTAATTTACTTGTCATACAAAGCAATGACAATTTTTTCTAATACTTATTGGCAAAGCCTGCTCCACATTTCCTTCTTTATAGATTTTAAAGTGTGAAAATACTATACTTTACTATTTGGGTTACTTAATAAAGCTGCAATTGCATGGCAAGGCAGGAACTGATGATTTTTACCCGTGCCAATATGAACTTACAATTCCTCAAGCAATTAATACAGTTTATCTTCTTTCACCGGAAAAAGCAGAACGCCTTCTCCGAGTGTGATACCGTATCGTCTTTTGCTGGTAAAGGGAAAAAAGCGCTTTCGAAGCTTGGGGCGTTTATCCAATTGCAATGGAAGGATTTAAATACGCTGAAGAAGGAAATGTGGAGTAGGCTTTGCCAATAAGTATTAGAAATAAATGACATTGCTTTGTATGACAAGTAAGTTACGTGGTGATTGGCTTTAGTGATTTATGTTATTGTTGGAAATGTTGGAATGCATGTCCTTGATATTAATCAATGCAGAAAAGTGCTGTTCAAGAAAAAGGACATGCAGAATCTCTCACCAACCAGAGACGCCCTGTGCAACCATATTTTGCGAGCGATTTATCAGGGAGGAATGTTAACTTTAAAAACCAATCCAAAACCATGAATGGTCCTGCAGACTGGGGTTGGGGCAAAAATAATGGCTTATGGGATGGGAATCCTATGTATACCACCTTACCGCTAGCAGCCACTGCTTGCATGGAGTTAATAAGGTGTAAGTGTAAGCAAAAATGCGCAGGAAGGTGCAATTGTTTAAAAAGAGAAATAAAGTGCACCGAACTACGTAGATGCAGCGGAAACTGCCAATAAAATTTGTTATAGCTAGGTACCTACCTAGGTAAAAACATTTTTTTACTAAATTATTACTTTAACTCTCTATTAAGTAAAATTATGGGACTATTATCCCCATCAATAGGGATGTTGACTTATGAATAAAATAACGAAATACTAATAAAAATCGTAAACATGTCAAACTTTTAGAGTAGCTTGTATACCTCTTGGTTTTATATATTGCGTATTATTTGTTTTATGACCCTCCAAAGTTGGGTGGACAAGTCCATTTAAAAAGTATAAAATTTGTTAAAATAAATAATACATTTAATTAGTCCGTAAAATTTATAGCAAATTTGTCAAAGAAACCATTTTGATAAACACAATATTTAATATAGCTGCCGAACAAATTTACTACGCGTTGCATACAACGTAGGAAGGCGTGACGTCATAACTTGGTAGCCGTTAGTATGGAGCGTTTTCGGGTGAGTCCAATTTTGTGCATTTCAAACTGTGATATCTCGGGCAGTTTTCATGCTAGCGAAATAATTCTTATTCAAATGTTTCTTTTTTTTGAGGGGTAATTTATGTAACATAAAATAAAAAAATTGTCAACATGCCAATTGGTAATGCGCTGAAACCTTGTCACATTAACATCCACGTTGTCGCGATCCGCAACTAAAAATGTCATGAAACAAGATAATTCTAATAGGTAATCTAATATAATTAATTATTGAATTATTTATTTTCAATAAGATAGGGTCTAGGTATACAAACATTTTACGATTGTTTTCGTTTTTGTACCGCCGCGCGGTTAAACTGATTTTTTTGACACATTTATAAATGTAATTTCTTTAGAAAAGTTTATGTTTATATATTTGAGATAAATAGGGCTCTTAAAACATATTTTATATAAAGCATATCTCGTGGTAGGCATAGATTTTGTAGGTTTTTTATCTTATTTTTCTTATTTTTGCGCTGAACTTTATTTTTTTCTATGAACTAGTAAAAATGTTGTTGCAGAATTGAATTCCTCATCCTTGAATTATATGAAAACGATATCAAACACGACCTATTTAGTGACATGATTAAACAATAAGTGTTAAATCCTATCCAAATTTACTGAACCAAAATACCGCCGCGCGTTGCAAACGTTTTTTTTGACACATTTATAAATATAATTTGTAAGAGAAAGTTGATGGTTATATATTCTAAATAAACAGGGCTATTTAATTATATTTTTTTTATTAAGCGCAATATCGTGGTTTATTTGTAGGCAAAGATTTTGTAAGATTTTTGTTTTCTTATTTTTCTTTTTTTGCGCAGAACTTTTGTTTTTTCTATGAACGAGTGAAAAAGTTGTTCCAGAAATGAATTCCTCGTCCTTAAATTATATGAAAACGATACCAAACACGACCTATTTGCTAAACTTATGGATATATGGATGGAAAAGTACAGCGTGGTAGAAGGGACCTCTCCCCCCCACCCCTGGCTACCACCATGGTGGTACCACGTGGGTACAGGGCTAAATCAGCTCAGATGACCACAAAGAACGCCTGTGCCAAGCGGCTTCCTTTGTTGACGATCTGCAAGGTCCCCATACAAATGATGCCACTAAATACTGCACTAATTCGATCGAGTAGTTCGATGTGCAAATTATTAGTTAAATATTACATGTCATAAAGTTATCAAGTAATTAATTTTATCTACACTCACAACGTAATGTTCCAAATATGAAATCAAAAAAGGTAATATAAATACGTACTTTATTTTCGTGGATAGGTAAAATTAAAAAATAAACTCATTACGATGCAGTCAACTGCATCATAAAATAACTTTTTTTCTCATTACGATACAGGGCAAATCCAAAAAGAAGGCAGTGCCGTAACATTAAAAAAAACAACGATATTTTCCCACATATTTTTCATGATTAAAATGTACTCTATGGTAATCGATGACTTTAGTGCGATTAGTTTGTTGAAATGCACTGATCAAATTTTTTTTTCTAATGGAATGCGCGCCAAGCATTTCCGATAAAGTTTTATTTAAAATTTTACATTTTGTTATACTTACTGAATTTTGTAGGTTTTTTTAGTCTTGCTTTAAAATGTGAAAAAAAAATTACTCTGCCCGATATTTTAGTTTAGATGCAGCTAAGGAATTGACTTATTACAATGTAGGTACCTTGCTAATACAAACAAAGTCTCTCTCTCTTTTCTAACGTTGATCTTTTATTTAGTAGGTTCAATCCCAAATGTATGAGTGTAGATAAAGTAGTGTATGAAACTGCACAAACTAGGTATTAAAACACTCGTGTGATACTATTAAAAACCTCGCCTACGGCTCGGTTTTTAAACACACACTCGTGTTTTAATACCCCTCTTTATGTGTCAGTTTCATAAACTACTATAAAATTCAGTCAATACAAGCAGCGTAAGCGTAAGTATTTTATTACGAATATTTTTAAGTTATTGATATTTTTAGCGCGTATATATTGTTTTCTTGGTATGAATATTATGATAGGTGGTATGATAGCCGTATGTCAATAATTCTATACAAAAAGTAGCGAGCTCAAGTAGGTTATTTTGATTTTTTTCAAGAGGTATTTATATTGATACTCATTTTCTCCTTTTATTTACTGTATTATTTTTTGTATGATTATTTCACAATGTAATTCATACAAAAACAAAATAGAGAATATTCTTATGAAGATAGAAGAGGAAATGACCTTATTCACCAAAAAATAAACAAGCTTTCGATCTCATAAAACATTGCATAGAAAAGAGGCTTCAATACCGAATTTTGCCGACGTCCCTAAAAATAAATTATTGAAGATACATTGGGCAAACAATGACAAGAAGCTGCGACAACCTTTTAGCTCTGAAATCTGTAAGGTATTATTTATGTCTAAAGTCGGAGGATCGTAAATATCGCATACAATGCACCGAGTGAAAAAAATATTTGAAATGACCACAAAAGCAAAATATGCCCAAATTTTTTTATTAGTTCCTAATTATTCGCCAAAATTGTTATTAGTCAAACTGAAATTAACGTGAAAGAAGCTTATGAATGTTGATTTTTAATAAAAGTTTCTAATCCTTTCGTTAACTGCTTCTTTTTATTGGGGTACACCAGTACCCCAGGGTACCATTAATGTGTTTCCTAATATGGGTACGGTTCTAGGGTTAAAATAGTCCTTATAAATAAATGAAATCCCGACAATTTGCAACAATCATTAGTTTCCAAACTAATAAAAGCTAGTTATAACCAAATAATGAAAGGAAAAAGAGAAATTAATATTAAAAAGATAAAAAGCTTTTTAAAAAAAGCACAACCTCCTTCAAAAACCTTAAAAAACAGCTCTATAAAAAGCAAGAAATAATGTTCAAATCGATTAATTAAAACACGTCTATTGAAGTCGGGTGGAGCCGGAAGTAATTGTACTGTTTATATTTTAAAAGACTTCATTAGACGTATTTTTTTATAATGATATGCGTAACTAATTAATTGAATATTATTTCTTGGTTTTTAGAGGTCTTTAATTTAAAGGTGTTTTTGTTTTCAGGTTTTTTGAAGGTTTTTTTTTTAAAGCTTTTTTATTTTCAACTTTTTAGTTGTAGGTAGGATGTAAACAAGCGTGTAGATATTTTTTAACTTTATATAATATTTTCAATAAGACAATGCCCATAACTCAATTTCCAAGTTTACGATGTTTATTTTTGAGGAGTTCCGTTGTGTCTTTATAGTCCAAGTCTAGTTCAGAACGTTGCATCGCAGACCAGGGTTTGGTTTGTTTTGGATTGTCATAAACCTACCAAAATCTAAATTACTTTACATTTACTATTTGACTTTGAGGAGTTCTCTTTTGCATCTTCGAAGTTCAAAGTTCAACGCCGATAAAATTAATATGCGACCACTCTTAAAGTATACCCTTTCAAAAAAAAATCATCTAAATCGGTTCATAAACAAAGATGTTATGACCGAAATTCCGTAAAATCTCGTGCGATGGTAAGCTATTACAGGTAATTGATATTTTTCAGGATTATGAAAAAACAGTTATACACTCTGCTTTTCACTTCGATTGTGAGGAAATTAAACAACAATAATTTTAAATTAAAAAAATAAAATTTTCTTACATTTTAATGACAAATTATATTATTATATTTTTGGAATGTGCTCATCAAGACCTTTCATTTGAAACCCATATTCAAAAATTGAAAAAAAAAAAAAAAATTCTCAATTTTTTGTGACAAAATATAAATTTTTGCAATGTCCTCATCAAGGCCTTTCATTTGATACCCATATTCAAAAATTGAAAAAAAAAAAATTTTTTTTCTTATTTTTTTGTGACAAAATATATATTTTTGGAATGTGCTCATCAAGGTTATTATTACTCTAATACCTCAGTATTGATTAGAAAAAGTCCGGAATTCTTTCATAGGTCTAGATAAAAGTCCTTTAATTAAACTCGAATCGTGATTTTCTTTTCTAAGTATAAAATTGTGAGAAGTATCCTACCTACTTAAAAACGTACTTCTGGCTTCCTGACTCGACGACTTAATATGGGTAGCTTTAGTATGTCATGCTCACTTCAAACATTTCTGCGGTGGTGTCGTGTGAGGCGGGTCGTTACGTTCCCTCAAATATGGTTGAGCGAAGCGATGGCTGGTTCATGCGTCATGCTCGTGAACGGGTGCTGCCAGTGGGAATGGGTCTGCTTCTGTCTGCTTGTATTAAGGGCGTCGTATAACTCGTATATAAAAGATCTGTTTTATATTGTCTGTATGTATGGCACTTCTTACTCAAAAAATATAATTCTTAATAGCTTACCTTGTTTTGATTTATTTAATTGCAATATTTTTACTTTCTATAGTCAGTAGTTTAGTGAAAGACCTATGAAAAGCTTTTGGATATAAATTTTCAATTCGATGCCTTAACATAGGTAGTCTTAGTATGTCATGCTCTCTTTAATCATTTCTGCGGTGGTGTCGTATGAGGCGGGTCGTTACGTTCCCTCAAATATGGTTGAGCGAAGAGATGGCTGGTTCATGCGTCATGTTCGGGAACTGGTGCTGCCAGTGGGAATGGGTCTGCTTCTGACTACCTATCTTAATGCATATTGAATTGTATGTTTTTCTTTTATTTTTATCCTAGACTGAATAACAAGTTCAAACTTTGAATTTAGCTTAAAATCTGTAAATTGATTAAGAAATTTGAAACTCATTAAGAAATGAGCTAATTCAATAATGTTATTTATTTGTTAATCTTTGTTAATATAAAGTCTGGAAACGATATACATATTTGTAAATATCGTTCCATCTGATTGATAAAGCTGACAAGTTTTTTGCGCCCATTTTTCTTGTCAGTTAAAAGACGTCATAATGGGTGATAGGGTAAAAGAATTGACGATTTAAAAATGCTTATTATGTGAGCTTATTTAAATAAAATATATTTCACTTTCACTTTCAAGGCCTTTCATTTGATACCCATATTCAAAAATTGAAAAAAATAACTCATTTTTTTATAAAAAAAATATAATTTTGGAATGTGCTCATCAAGGCCTTTCATTTGATACATGGGTATGAATATGGATTCAAAATTGCAAAAAAAACTATTTTTTTTATAAAAAAATATATAATTTTGGAATGTGCTCATCGAGGTCTTTCATTCTACCCATATTCAAAAATTGAAAAAAAATTTTTTTTTATCAAGGTCTTTCAATTAAATTGATAGCCATTTTCAAAAATAAAAAGTAATAACACAACAAAAAATGAAGAAACAGAATGAAATAACAAGTTAATTCAATGAAGTTTAATTGCATGTGTGGCTGTTTACCTGACGACCTTTGTCTTAAAGTCTGAGACTTAGACGATGATTTTACTTTATGCACTAGAGCATAAAAAGCGATTTTATGCAGCCTATACCCAACATAAAGACGAACTTTACGAGCATGAGAAGTGAAAAAGAATTTTTAAAATCGTTTGATAACTGACGAAGTTATGTTAAAGGTGCTCCCTCACTGGGAGCATTCCCGTGTAATGTAATATTATAGATTCGACTTTGAGCATTACATTACAATAATACCTCCCTGACTGACGAGCATTCGCGTGTAATGTAATATTATAATTCGACTTTCGCATTGATGCAACATTGATCTTACAAGTTGTATCAATATATTACACACTGTATCATTACAAGGTGCGCATTGTAATGCTCGGTTCTCCTCCTTCACTGATAAAATGCTCAAATCTGTAACGTTACATTACACGCGAATGCTCCCGGTGAGGGAGCACCTTAAAACATACATAAAAAAAAATAAAAAAAAAACTGACGACTTGAGAACCTCCTCCTTTTTTTGAAGTCGGTTAAAAACGGAAATTTGTCGTTAAAACGGCCCAAGATTTTCCATCCACCTACCAAGCGTGAAGAAATGTGTTTTTTTTTATTCACAGCGGGATAGTGCTTGGCTTTCACCTCACCTGATATTAAGTGACGATAAAGCCGAAGGTGGAAGCGCACTACACCCGGGATCCTCATCACTTTGGCTACCTTACCGCTAACTGCAGAAACACCTCATTTTTTTTCAAATTGTTATTATGGCGCTAGACTTAGGTAAGATGGTGGTAGCTAGTCATGCGGACTTGAAATAAGCCTTACCACCAACCAAACCGAGTACAAATTGTACTTGCCCTGGGAATCGAACCCGGGACCCCTGCGTCTTACACGGGTGGACAAACCAACACAGAGACGGTTAAAGGAGAGAAGGAGATTATGACAATATCCTACCATGGGACAGACATTTATGTACGTAACAAAAAATAACACTAAAATCCTTTGGAGTTACAGAAATAGAAGCATGACATAAATTAAAAATTTTGCAAACATCTTTGTACTCATGAGTTTGGCAATACAAACCTAGGCCAACACGTCAAAAATGTCATAATATTTTATAGCTTCTACCTTTCTGATGTTGTTTGTCATATTTAAATTAAGCTTTCATCACTAATCAAGCTAACATTTCAATGAATGTTAATGATAAGTTTAATATTAGATTAAGTATAAGATTTATAGCGGATGTATAATGTCAGTTACTAAATTATCTTTTCTGTTTCTTCGTATCAAAGAACCTCACTTTGGGATTAGGTCCAACCTACATATATTAATTTTATTAATGTTATCCCGCGAACGGGTCCAGTACTTAGTTTCGAATGCCGCTGTAGCGACACACGTTGTGGCGAAAAAATTTCAGCGTGGTACGCTGGAGCGAGAAATCACTGGAGCGAAACCCACACGGTCAAATGACATGACAGCGACTAACTTTGTGGCAAAATATACCTAATTATTTGCTAGTTTGAAATTAAAAAGGCTGAAAATAAAAAAAAACAAAGTTCAAGTCTCATATTAATCAACAAAACAAAAGGCTAGATTTCGAGTAGGTACTATGTAAGTGCAAATTATCATTAGTTTTTACCAAAATGTTTTTTTATTATGTGACAAAAATTATAATCACTATAACAAATAGTAAGTATTAACAATTATCTAGGACTCGCATGCTCTTTATTTATTTCCTGTAGTAATATCATTATATACCACAAAGTTTGTCGCTCTCGTGTCATTTGACCGTGTGGGTTTCGCTGCAGTGATTTTTCGCTCCAGCGTACCACGCTGAAATGTTTTTCGCCATAGCGTGTGTCGCTACAGCGTCATTCGAAACTAAGTACTGGACCCTATGCGAACTCCTAAATTATGATTTTAATTATTTTAATTTCTATTTCTATATTGCTATACTTATTTATTTTATTTATTAGGTTCACCAACAATTGTAACACCCAAACTTATTTACTTAACACTATTGTACAAAAATAAACACTCAGCTAAATGCTACAATTACTTATAGATAAAAACTTCTTATAAATGGTATATTTTTAACTTATTTACTAGGATGGCATAGCGACCCAAAGTGAGTCTTGGCCTCCTATAATAAGAGCTTCCATCTGGGTCTGTCCTGCTGCCTGCACCACCTCCTGCCAGTCATCCGCGTGAAGCTGGCGCAGATTAAACTCATCTCCCCAGCTACGCACTCCGCATTTCACGGCACGATCTTCATCCATCCTCCTCTCCTTCTCCTCTCGAGGTGGATTTTTAATTTACATATTTTTTTATTATTTTATTCGAGACAGTTTTCTTTTCTTTTCACACTTTTTATGCGTGATAATATAGAAGTTTGTTAAATTCTAATAAACTAGATACGTTTCTATACCTGCTAAGAGTATTCAAGGGAAAGTAAGTTAAATACAGTACCTAAGATATAATTTTTTATCAACATAGAAAAGCAGAATAGGACGTGATTAAAGCATGCACACGAGCAGATAATTACTAAGTATATTTTAAATGTTTATATTTTCAAAACAATTGCATCAGTCAATCATTCTAAATACATCCGATTAAATAGCTCAGTGACTATAAAATGCTAAAAACGGTGACATTGTTTCAAAACTACTTTCTATCGATGTATTGAACAATACAATAAAAATTATTACTCTCATTTCCATCATAATTGATAGAAATAATGATACCAGGTTTGATTCTCAGACGAATGTAGTTAATTAATTATTAATACCTATAGCAAAAGAAAAAAAATCCTTAAGGTAATTCAAAGAGCTGCTGTATGATCAGCATCTATTACACATTGTAGTGATTGATTTTGCGAAATACTGAACAGCTGATAAAAATAGAATACCTATAACAACTAAACTTGATTCTCAATAACTAAACTCATGTTGTAAATGAATTGCCCAACTCTATTCTATCAGAATCCATTACATTACAAAATATTCTTGCAACCATCTGCAAACTGCATTTCAAATGTTGTACTATTATTACAAATAATAAATGAACCTATTTATTACGTTCTGCCAATGAATAAACGGAGATAAAGTAAAGCCTCCGTTCTGTTGTAAAGTTGCCTACAATTACTTGGAGCAGTTTTGGTATAAGGGTTTATGAAAAGAAAAAAAATCCAAGGTTAATCATTCTAATAAATCATTTTGGCACCAAATTAATTAGATATGTGATATTTTTCCAACTGTCATATTATTTGTTAGGTATAAAGCAAAATGTTTATTAAGATTTTTAAACTATGCTCATAAAGGTCCATCTTTTTGTGTTACGACCAAATCGGACATTATTGTTGTATTCTAGAAATCTTACATGACCAATTTTCAACTTAAGTTTTCTAGTCTTCGTAACTGATCCAGTGCAACTATTCGCATCACTCTTCCATACAGAGGCGTACCAACCAATTAAGATAAACTGACAAACGACGTTCGCATTCGTGAGATGTGGTCCTATCTATAAAATGCGAACTAAACGCCATAAAGCAAATTTAATTCCTTCAATAAAATGTGGTCAAACAAATAGTTCTCTAGAAACTGAACAAGGCATTCTAAGATGGTTCCGTTTTATGCGTTTCGTTAATTAGATCTAAGAAAATAATGGTGTTCTTTAATAAATAATAGAATAGTAATCATTAAATAATTAAAATGAATACGAATTAATTCTTTAATTAAATTCTATCAAAAACATATAAAAATGTGGTTGCAGCTGCTTTTAATAAAATAATTCCATAGTTTTTCTTTGAAAAAAAAAACCCCTCAGCCCATAAAGCAATTTTTGTATTGGTGTAGCCATCTGGTGCTATGGTTGTGATTTTGACAACTACACCGGGAGAGGTCGAGTTCGGGTAGAAATGTCTGAGTCGTGTTGTTAATCATTACTGTTCCTTAGATGTCGCTATTTAGTCACCAAGTAAAAGTATGACAGAGTTTTGTTCCTTTTTCAATCATCTCGACATTGACTGGAGTAGGTAAGCCTGAATGTGATGCTAATAACAAAACATTTTACTTGGCACTAAATATCAGATACAACAAAATTAACTACAAGTTTTATTGCTCCGAGAACCTTCGTACTAAATAAAACCCTATATTTGATTACTTGATATAAAGCTTCACCGCCTCAAATTTTAATTAACTTAATACCATAAAACACGCCTACATACCACAATATCTAATTATATAATTATTGAAGTGCGAACATTCGACAAACATTTTTCTCCTCCAATCATAATGACAAGTTGAAATGCACTTCGCAAAAAGATAGCCAATTACAGCGATTAAATTGCCTCAGATACAATAATAATGTGGAGTTTACACAATCAAGAAACTGCAGTCCTTGACCGTTGATACATATTTTAAGTATGAAAACGCGCATCTTCAAAAGTCATCGCTAAACCCGTATCTTATACAAATTGCAATTTTAATAATACGTTAACAACCTACTGATTGTGACTTCAGTTGGAATATTTTATTTGTTCAATTGTGATTTATTAGTGTGTGTAAATTATAAACGAACCATAACTAGTTTTAATTTATGAATAAAGCTCCTTCACATTCTTTGACTAATGCTTCTTACAAGCAACTTCTCTGGAATTTGTTTAAAAAATGTAGAAAAAAAACTTATTTACCTAAAAAATAAAAATACGTAAAATAATTTTCTTCTTCCTATTCTTGTTCAAAAATACCTGCACGGTGGTACAGCCAAGATACTTACTTTTCTTTTAATTTGAATTTTTTGCATTCACAGAGGTTTTTTTTATACAATACTTGTTATATAAGTACTAGAAAAAAATATCTGGTGCGAGTCGTATTTTTTTCTAGTAAGTAGGTATATTATTAAATAATTTAGCATTGCTTTTTTTCTTTTCTCTCTTAAGTGGTGTAACTTTTGGAACCCTACTTAAAATTCCACTTAAATTAAATATAATATCTTCTAAGACATTATCTTTCTTGATCAGATTATGCGATTCGCACGGAGTATGCCATCAGTTCGGATTGCCTCACTTTTGACATGAAACATTTTTTTCATTATGAAACCTAGAATGTAAGTTTTGTTTTTTAGGCTTAGTTGATTCAGTAAAAGAAAATTAAAAATAAAATTACGGACCCTAAAAAGTAAAGAAAAAAACTTGCACGAAGTTCTTTGCTTTTCAGTTTTTAACAACTTTTGCATTCTAGTTACTGTGTTGTATTGCGATGTTGTAACTTTTGCTATTATTAATGTTATACACTTTTAAACTCGTATGTTTAGTTTAAACGCGTTTAATAGGTACTTATGTTTTTAATGAATTTTTAGACTGAGACCAAAAAATTCATTAGTCTCAGACTTGCATAAAACCTTTTTAAGTGGCTACATACAATACGATGTTTTACAAGCTTTTTGCACGATGATGTAACTAATATTATTACTATTACTCTTGCTGGTACCTTCGAGGGGAAAGGCTGCGTTATTGTGCTGTGCATATGTGTGTGTATCGATCGTGTGATTGTGACAATAGAAAAGACACTAATTAGGACTTAAGTTAGGTAAAAACGTTAGTTGTAAGTACTTTTTATATTTTTACTTTTAATAAATTGTTTGATGTGCCTATAATTTGTTTTTGTTTTTATTAATATCATAGTTGTTTATTTTAGGCATTTTACTTCTATTCTTAGATATTTTATATACCAGAAATTTACTAAAATTAGATCGGACAAAACACTCGCAATAGTTATCGAGACAGCTCAACTATTTGCACTTGTCAATTATTTCGTTGAGAAACTCAACAATATACCTCATTATTTTTATGTATCGCCAATATTTTGTTATGTTCACTCCATTCAATACCAGCCTGCCTAGCATGACCGATTTATATCGCGTGGTACTTATAGCGTTTTAGCACGTTTAACTGTCAAAAAGACAAAGGAATTTGACAGTTGAGTGTCGATAAACTGCTATATCACGCGATATAAATCGGTCATGCTAGGCAGGCTGAATCGATTGGCACAAATAATATTGATGGAAGACATCTGTGTCTAAAAAGCTTGTTTCTTTACGATTTGGATTAGATTAAACCTTTAAATATCGTAGTGCCTTTCAAATAAACAAGATGGAAGCTAATAATACTCAATTTATATTTATTGAGTTTCCATTTCAATTAATGAATTACGCTAATACTTTAAGGTTGGATTAGTACTAATAAAGTAGGCTACTAAGTTATTTATGCAGAATTACATCTTCATGTAAAAACGTTTAAATTGAAGTAACACTTTACATTAAAATGACCAATCTTGTAACATCTTATCTGGAATCTTACCGGTCGTCCTCACCTCGCAGCGTTATATGGAGACCCTCGACCTGCCGACATATAAGGGTTGGTTCACACTTCGAAACATCAGCAGCGGCGCCATAGTGCTGTATAAAATGTTCAGAAGTTTATAAATAATCCAGGGTATAAAATAAAACGTAATCGTATTGGTTTGTTGCGCTAGAAGATGCTACAGTATTGTTCAATATAGCCTGGTTTGGCCCCTAATGCCAATAGGTACCTTAAGTTTACCAACGTGTACTCACGGGAAAACCGTAGTTTAATCCTAGAAAATATTCTATACCATTAGTACTTTTATTTACTAATAGTATTAGTAGAAACGCGCAAATAACATTTATTGTTATGGTTTTATGAATTTCAAAAGGCCAAAGATGAAAAAAATCGTCAAGTTCTGTCTTTGCCACAGTAATTTTCAACCGTAGTCAGCTCGTAGTTCTAAACTAGTAGCGTTGTGAGTTGTATAACCTCGCGTATGTGCGTTAAAAAATAGCTTAAAAAGAATCTAATAGTTATCACCACGATGTTTTCAATAACAGAGAGTGCTGTTTCGTGGGGTATTCTTTCTTCACAAGAATCGGTTGAAAAATGCGGCCTGTAGAGGAGAACAGAACATCAGCCGTCAGACATATGAAAACATTTTTGTCCAAGCTGAAGCAGAGACGCTTCGCTCAGTCAAATAGAGTCACATAGGTTGTCAGCTGTCTATCATTTTTTTTTATTTAAATAGGACCACAAACAGGTTAACAATATTCCTTAAAATTAATATTTACTTAATAAACATTTCTCAATCATCGATTAAACTTCGCCACTTGACATTGAAAAGCGACTACGTGTCGCTAAATGTACGCAAAGCTTTTAACCGTCGTCGTGTTGGACGCATCACCGCACCTTTTACGATGTCACGTCATTATGCAACCGGCCATCGGACCTTGGTCTCTTTTCTATTGTACCTATGGATGTTAGCCACACTAGGACCGCGAGAAAAATACTGTGTTCGTAAATATTAATGGTAAATGTGCATTGGTCTCTGATTAGTTCACAGGTAAAATTTCAAAATGTTACTTAAGTATTTAAATTTCAAACAAAAGCATTAAAACGAAAAATGTTGTACACTTTGATCTAGAACCCACTGGACCTTCAAGATTCGACCCAAAACAAAAAGTGCCCATAGGATCTCATATATCGCCCATTTATAGTTCGAATCACGAAAGATGACCACAAATGGCGCCCATCTTCGCGTCGTAACTCATGAAGAAAAGACTTTAGACAAAATAATATTTCATTTCATATTCTCGCCTGAAACACAGGTTTTTCCTAGTTTAGGCAAATGTTATTATTATTTTACTTAAGTAAACTTTGTGAATGATTGTATAAAACTGTATTTTTGAAAATAAATAATTATTATATTCTATAATTATAGATATTATTTAAATATATGAAATATTATTTTGTCTAAGGTCTTTTCTTCATAAGTTATGACACGAAGATGGGCGCCATTTGTGGTCATCTTTCGTGATTCGAACTGTAACCCTCTAAAAATATATTAAATGCGCCCGTTGGCCATCTTTTTTGAATTCGCTTGGTGTCCACTGGATCTTCAAGATTAGACCCTGCTGCAACTGTACCCACTGGACCTAATCTGTATGTTCCATTCGACCTTCCTAAAAGATTATATTGAAAATGCCAATTGGATGTCCTTTAGGTATGGGAACCAGTGGATCTATTCACAGTTTTATTAAGAAAAGTACAATACGTCAGATCATTAAGATTTTGATAAAATTAATTTAACCCTATTTATTTTGATAAGCATAATTATGGTAAATGCATCATAATAATGAAATACATTACTTTATACTAAACTAGCGGAATATCGGGATAAAAAGTATTCTATGTTTTAATCTGGGCTATCTACTATCTGTGTGCCAAATTTCAACCAAATCCGTTCAGAAGTTTTTGCGTGATTGAGGAACAAACATCTAAACATCCAAACCCACAAACTTTTACATTGATAATATTAGTAGGATAACTCAATTTTTTTAGTGAATAATTTAATACATACAACATTCATTTTAGAATGCTCTTTCCGTGATAGTTTGTATTATCCGAACCTTAATGAATTTATAATGATAATGCTTTTAAGTATAAACTAATAGCGGCTATTGACCTATGTAATGCTTAAGTTACACAGGTATTACAAAATAAATTATACGCGGAACCTTGTAATTTACTCTTAATTTTCATTTGCTCACTACTAATGTCAGATTTCAATAAAACTTTAGCAAAATTAGCAATGTAGAAACCTAGTCTCTTAATCACATTAAAATCTATGAAGTCGTCGACGTCGACAATTATTTACACGCGCTAAAGTAAACCGTGGGACGTAGGATTAAATAAAAAAATGCTGTCCTCTTTTAAAATTGTATTTACAATACGAAGTTTCGTGATTATGTGCAGACTTGTATCAGGTGTCTCATAAATTATTTCGCTGACTGTTGACTTCATTTCATGTGCGAGCTGATGGTGAAACAATAAAAAAAGTTTTAACAATGTCTAACACAAAAGTTTTGTGGTGGTATCATTTACGTCAATCGACTCAAGTGTAAAACGTCTGTAAAGTACAACTGTAGGTATACAATTCAATATAATGGATAAAAATCTTTAAAAATAAGTTTAAAAGTTCGTTTTTCACAGTCCACGTGAAAAACGAGTCATTTTCATCGTAACCTCAAATTCTAGTTGAAACTCAAAAGTATCTCAGTGGGTAATACGGTTACTGAACACTTTTGTTTTCTTCGGCGCACGATGAAAGTGAGTTTTGACGTTTTGATGTCAGCTGCCTCACACTAAAAAGTGTACTGCTAATATAGTTTTTATTTTAACGGCATACGGTCCCATGTTTGTAGTCTATAGTAAGACGACGTCATCATAATCACTTGCACTTTTTAACGAAAGTGAATGGATGAAAGTAACATTGGTGAATTTGGCGATTGTCATTTGATGTCAGTGGGCGATGATACGTCATGATAACAACGTCAGAGTATTTGTTTTTTTTTTTTAATTAAAGTCACGATTTAGCAACTAGGCCATAAGACCGACGTCGTATACTAATGAAATAAACAGTTTTTTAAAGCACTGATTTGGATGTATGACGTAAATTATGACATCAATCTGGTTGTCAGTACCGATAAAATTACCTACTTGTATTACTATTTAAAACTTTTAGTTTTAATTCGGAAATTCTATGTCTTTTATACGAAGCTCATTAGGTTACTGTTTGTGTCATAAAAATAATCTTAATTGTTGTTTTATAGATTTTTAAATAGAAGTCATATATTTATTGAAGATAATTCAACAATATCTACAGGAAGATTATTATTTATTTCTTTTTCAACCTATAATCTACATAATAGCAGAGCAATGTAATAATTTATCAAAATATCTATATAACTGAAGTGGCTAACGATCGCTTGCGGTACAAAACGACGTTTATATTTTAATCTAAAAAATGTTCTCATTGATTGCCATACATTCTTGAGTAAAGTTATAAAGTTAAATTGTGCTTATAATAAAATATAAAAATATATAAAACAGTTGAAGGTTCATTTTTGTCTTTTACTATTGTGACGTTTTTTGACGTCAACCAAAACGTTTGATGAAAGTAGACTACCTATATCACAGCTACAAGCGTCACTGTGACGATATTGTGCAGGTCAAGATCGATCTTGCACTTTCAATGAAAGTGAATGGATGAAAGTGAATCTGAATCGTCACGTTTAGTCAAAAGCTATCCGATTTCATGGATCATACATGGGGGTGAAATGGTTGGGTTTTGGTTAGGAAATGGTCCCGGGAAATCCAGGGGCCGCAGTACCGGCTAACGCATCGATTATCAAAAAGTCTGCCGAGTTTCAAATTAAAACAGAAAAATAAAAGTATGGAATTTTGACTTGTAATTTCTGTTGACGTAATTTGGAAGATATCGATGTTCGTGTGACATCATGAATTGGGGTTCGCATTTTGGCCCAATTGGGGCTCGATTTATCTGTTTTAATTTGAAACCCGGCAGACTTTTCGATAAATCGATGCGTTAGCCGGTACGGCCCCAGGTCCCGAAAGTCCCGGGAAATCCTGAGATTTTGCGACTTAGTAAAACCGTAATTTTTTTATTGTTGAGAACGCTGTATAACCTGTGGTTTTAGTCAGTACGAGTCTGAAAAAACTATCATGGCCCGGCTATGTGGTATCCAATGAGGATTTCCGCCTCCTTGGGCTGCCACCTCTCTCGGTATTTTCGGAAATCTCCCGGAATCGTGCCCTGAAAATAAAAATCTCCCGTCTCCCGGAATTATTTCATGATCCAAATTATCCCGGAATTTCTTATTTGTCAATGTTCGAATAAAAGCATTTTTAGTATCGTCTTCTTCGAAAGGATTCTTCGATATGGACAAAGGAAAGAAAACGTTTAAATGAAGAACATGTCAAGGCAGAAGTCCAGACATTCGTCAATTTTTTAATGGAATGTAGAGAGTTTTTTCAATTTGTGGGTTCTATACCAGAAATTTTGAAATCTGTACGAACAAATGAAAAATAGTTCAAAAAATAATAAACTGTGTTAAAAAATTACTTGCTTTATTTTGAAGTTTTCTTTCTCCCGGATTCAAAAGACCAAGGGATGGCAGCCCTACTCCTTCCCCTCGTGTGCAGGGGAAGGTTGCTCCGAACCCTTCTGGTTGTGAGTACAATAGTATATTGTATCTATGATACAATATACTATTGTATTATCTTGTATAGTATTGTCTCAACATAAGGGAGCAAAATATTTTTTTACGGCAAGGGCGCTTTTTTAATCCAGAACGTAGGATTCAAAGTACGTCGCCTGAGCCAAAAATATATTTTGCGCCCGAGTGACACACCCTTCTTTTCATCATCCTCTATGAGAAATTATAAGGCGCCTCATATTTTATTGTAATATTATTATTTAATAAAGCATAGAGTAACAACTAAATTGAAATTAAAAACTACTAAAAACTTATATTTACATTTGAGACATTTTCGCAATTTATTATGAAAATTTATTGTTACATTTTTATTAGGAATAGATATTGTTGTAGATTTTATATTCTTCACGCCGGCTATAGATTCAACCGGTGGCGGCGCGGCGCAACTATGGGCCGTCGTAACAGCTAGTCTTTATTCAAACAATATTTGCGTTCGATTTCTTTGGCGCTGAACACTAAGATGTTACAAATTCAAAAAGTGCGCAGCAAAGACAATTGCGTGCGGCGCATTTATATAGAGGATGAAATAGTAGATTGTATTACAAGGGAGCAAAATAATATTTTTACGGCGAGGGCGCTTTTTTGAATCCAGAGTGAAGTGAGGGATTCTAGAGTAGAATCCCGAGCGTAGCGAGGGATTCTTCAGTAGAATCCTGAACGTAGCGAGGGATTCAAAGTATGTCGCCCTCGCCAAAAATATTTTGCGCCCGAGTCATATACTCTACTTTTCATCCCCTTTCTATGACAAAATAAATAGGAGACTGTGTTTATGTAATTTATGAAAATGTTCTTTATTTAAAAAAGACACGTGAAAAGTAAAAATAATTTCTATAGTTACGTTTGATACACTAGCGCAATTTTCAAAAGTTATTATATTTAAGTACGTAAGTATGTACTAATTACAAGAACACAGACTTAATTCGCGCGCTTATGTTTTTTTTTAGTCTCCGCGCCGTCTATACAGCCAGTCAATACATACCAGCCGGCGGCGGCTTTGAAAGATACATGTTCTAAATTCAAATCGCTTTTCCTCCCACTAAAAAGTTCTTACCAGAAAAGAGCTATTTTGGTCCCACTTATATAGGAACAAATCATCATTTTTCGAATAGAAGGGATGAAAAACTCATTACTGCCCGAAACACCAGTTTGGGGTGCACTTAAAAGCGAACCAAGTCGTCCTTGTCGAATAGATGGGTTAAAAAAAATCTTAGCGGCGCTAGGAGGCGGCTATTCGCTGGGTGCAAAGGTATAATAATCGATCGCAGCGCTCATGGTGGCAAAAAAAAGTAGAAATAATGTAGGCTCTTTGAAAACGATATTTAATTTATTACTAGCGATACAGGAACATTTATATATATTTATTATCACTTAATAAAATTATTAAAGTAGCTTTATCCTCTTGTTTTACAAAATTTACTACTAAAAAAGGAGTTAACAAACCCTGATATAACCAAAATAAAACACTCTTTTTAAGTAGATCTTACTTGCCATATTTAATTTACTTTGTCCACCCAAATCACAGTAATTTTGAAATTCACATTAATAACACAATATGTATAGTATTTTTTGGCTCGGACCTGATCGTCAAAACGGTCAGGTCAGAGCCAAAAAAGTTGCAAAAAGCTAGGTGGCGCTAAAAGCGTGCACGGAACCAATATGTCACTTATTTATGATTTACACATGAAAATCATAAAATAAAATTATTAGAATTTTAGTCAACCATACTCTATTTCCCCGATTACTGCAAAACTCTGACTACAACGGCTATCACTAGATGGCGTTGTAGCCGTCTAAGTCGCGGTGTTGTATTTAAAATTCGAGTAAAGTGCATGGTGCACGTAACTATCAATCACAGCATACATTTCTTGAATCTCAGCAACATTCATCATAACAATTTTTGGGCCGGGACGTTCGAATACTTTTACGTTCGAGCTAGCCTGGAATCTGGATGCATATAAGAAAAATCTAACTCCCGAGAGTCCCGAGTTTAGTGATCTCTGATTGATCAAAATACTCAGTAGTTAGATTTTGCGCGCAAACTCTTATTTACAAAGTAAATACGCGTTCCCATACCATTTTTAAATGAAGAAGTTGTCGCAATAATTAACGCGCGCAAAAATATATTCAAGCGCGTTTCTTACACCGATGACTTGAACGGGAACGGGACACTCGAACAAACAACGGGAAACTCAAACGGGACGAAAATAGGATTTTGGAGCGAATGGAGGTGACGATTGTAAGGTATTTATTTTATTTTTGGGTAGAAGGTCACATTTAGAAAAAAATTAAGGAATCGAAGCGATGCGAGGGAGGGTCGCTAGTTTAGTATAATTAAGTACCTACAATCTACATAATAGCAGAATGTGCTTAGACATGATAGATAATATATTTTTCACACCACATGCTCGACAATGCCGAATTATATGTCATGTCTTGTAAACCTTACCGAAAGCAAGACATTATATCTCTTGGCTTTAGCCGGGTTATAATGTTCTATTATAACCCGCTGGTCAATAATGTGATTTTCACTTTCATAATTCTTATTGCTATGTCCACAAAGTCTAATTTCACTAAACAGAATGTGTCCTCAGCGGGCGCAGCCAACTCGATTTTCGAAGACCGAGGCCGTGGCCCACTAGATTCGCACTGAGACGAACTTCATTTGTTTGTCAAATCGAGTAGGTCACGCCAGCTGAAAGAAGTTGCTATAGCCATAGCTAGTAGTACTACTAGCTTTAGAAGATTCTATAAATATTTCAAAGAAAATATAAAAAATGTCGAGTCATGAAAGTATTTTGACTCCAGAAGCTATTAAATTAGATGCCATAGGCATTGTCAATAATCTACTCCCAGAAAAGTCAAAGGAAAAATACCTAAAAGCCTATAAAGATTTTGACACATGGAAAACTGCAAAAGGCGCAAAGTCTGTGTCTGAATCAGTGCTTCTGGTCTATTTTGAATATTTATCAGCTACAAAGAAGTCAAGCAGCCTGTGGTGTATCTATTCGATGCTCAAGGCAACAATAAGCGTCAAACATGATATCCAAATTAATACATATACCAAGTTATTGTCATTTTTAAAAAGGAAATCGGATGGACATCGAGGAAAGAAGTCAAAGATACTTACAACACAAAACGTGGAAACTTTTTTGAATGAACCTCCCAACCACAGTTATCTGGCCATAAAAGTGAGTACAACCTATGAACCTACTTATTGATTGAGTTTATACACTATCTATTTCTCATTTTATGTCACACAGTACAAAAATTATTTATGTTTTAGTTTTCAATGTAAATATTTGACCGCAAATATTGTTATTAATAAATATATACTCGTTAACAACTGAAAATATACAATCATAATATAAAAATAAAAAAAATGTTTAAGGTGGTGTTGATTTTTGGAGTGAATGGTGCTTGTCGTGGAAATGAACTCGTGAATATAAAAGTCAATGATATTGAAAAACATTCAGAGTTATTACTAGTAAAATTGCCGGACACAAAAACAAATAGAGAACGGTCATTTGTAATTCGTGAAAACCATACCACAATAGCCGAAAAGTACCAAGCCACGCCCTTCTAATATAAACACCAACAGATTTTTTTGTAGGCTACAACAATGGGAAATGTACAAGGCAAGTCATTGGCAAAAATAAAATTAGTGCCATGCCAAGAGAGATTGCTAAATACCTGAAATTGGAAAATCCCGAGCTTTACACAGGCCATTGTTTTAGACGAACATATGCGAGTCTGTTGGCAGATTCAGGAGTAGACATGGCCCAAATAAAACGACACGGTGGCTGGAAGTCCGATGCAGTGGCAGAGGAGAGGGCTACATTGAAAATTCTATAAAAAATAAAGAAAGAACGAGCTATCGTATTGGTGAAAAGATACATATGAAAACATCGTCTACAATGCCACCACAGTCATCTTTCTCAAAACATTTACATCAAGCCCACTGCATCAGAGACAACCTTTTTTTTTTTTTTTTGGCGGGTAGGTGTAAAACGGAAAACATCGTTTGAAATTATCGTTAACAATATATTTTATAACTTTGTCCAAAGTGTTAATATGTTAAATATCTTTATGGCAAATTAAAGACCATTAAAAAATACCTGCCGGTGAGTGTTATCCTTTCGTTAATCACTTTCGTTTACACTCAACACTTCACTACACTTCTGCTGTCACACCAAACCACTGATCATCTCATAATGGAGGCCATGCAAGAGTTCCTGGTCAAACTGCAGCAGCTATTCACTGACCGTATGGAGGCGTACCAATCAAAACTTGAAGTAGCCACCCCTTCGGCCAACATCACCACCTTGTCCGCAGACTTCAGTACATTCAAGTCATTTGTTATGTCTTCACTGTCAAGCTTACAAGAGCAATTAAGCTTAGTCTCACAGCAGTTAGATGGCATGGAAATGCGGAGCCGTAGGAAGATACTGCTGTTCCATGGTGTACCCGAGGAAGCCAACGAGGATTGTACAGCTGTCATCGTTAATTCAGTCAATGGTCGACTAAAGCTGCCAGCTTTCTCCTCCAGTGACATAACTCGCTGTCATCGCATGGGCCGTGTTAAGAAAAGTGACCGACCGCGTCCGATCCTGCTTGAGCTCCATGATCTGCAAGTGAGAAGCAAGATCTGGCAGACCAAAACTGCGTATAAAGGTACTGGGGTCACTGTTTCGGAATTCCTTACAAAGCCACGCCATGAAGCTTTTATGGCAGCGAGAGAAAAGTTCGGCATAACAAAGTCCTACACAAAAATGGGTGTCGTGTGTGTAGTAGGTCCCGATGACAAGCGTTACCACATTACTTCGGTCGCAGAGCTCAGTCGGATTCCCAATAAGCCGCTAACGTCAGAAAACCCTCCTGAGCCTAAGCCTGCAGCTGCAGTTAAGGAACGTGCAGGTTCCAAGACCAGGCGCGCGGCCGCAGCCTCAGCAAACAGAAAATGAATGTGTTCGTCCTCCTTGTTGCGCTTTTTCGTTGTCCGGTGCCGTCTATTGTGAATTAATCATAATTTGTAGGTAAATGTTGTTTCGTTTGTCAACTTGTATAAATGATATTATTGTGGTTCTGTTTACCAGCGTACCAGTTAGTCGATTTATGTTAATCCACAGAGGACTTACTACCCCTTTGCTTCTCTTTGTAACAATGTTTTAACTCTTTACAATAGGTGGTAGTCTTTAAAAATACTTTCTACTTTATTAAACTAAACTAGCTAGGTATACAAAAAGGTTATTTAGTTTTTTGAGTGAAGTGTTATGTTATGTCACGTTGACGTTGACGTCAATTTTTATTTTTTTTCTCTTCTCTCTTTTCTTTATGGCACCGGACTAAGGTTACTTAGGTTTATTTTGTTTATAGTAATACTTTTTTAGATTCCCTATTTCTTACTTCTGCAAATTTTATTAAATATACTGCCCGGCAGGCAGACTATCGAAATACTAAATTATTTAGTATTAAGTATACTAAATTTAGCTTTACTATTATTATTTTATATTTAATTTATATTTATATTACTTTAATACTTATATATTTATAATGTCTGATGGTTTGTTGAATGGTAGTATCGATGATGATTTTTTATCTATTTCAGATTCATCTAGCAGTGATGATGATAGCTTTTCTAGCATTCCTTCACTCTGTGGTTCCCTTCAAGCTCATTTTTCTGATGTCCCTAAGAATTTTAACGTCATTCACATCAATGCGCAAAGTATTCCGGCCCACTTCACGGATATGTTGGCATCCCTTAACCAAAAAGACCTTCACGCTGTATTAGTCTCCGAGTCCTGGCTAAAGCCTTGTTTACCTTCCTCTACATATTCATTGCCTGGTTTCCGTCTTATACGCAATGACCGCATCGGCTCAGCTGGTGGTGGAGTTGCAATTTATCTTCGAGAGCATCTACCTTTCTCTGTAATCAGTACTTCCAACCAACCACCTGCGGTCAATGCTGGTGAACATCTACTAATTGAGGTGATGCTATCACACGTTAAAGTCTTGCTCGGAGTCTACTACAGCCCTTCGCTACGGGTTAATTACTTTTCTTCATTTGAGAAACTTCTTGATGACTTCACTCCCTGTTATGGCCACTCAATAATAATGGGTGACTTCAATACCTGCCTCCTCAAAAATGATCACCGCACCTCCTCACTTAAGTCTCTTGTCAATTCTGCTAATTTGCATATCTTACCACTAAATGCCACCCATCATTCTCCTCATTGCTCCCCATCACTTCTTGACCTGGTTATAGTGTCATCTCCCCAGCATGTTGCGAAACACGGTCAGTGCCCAGCTGATGCCTTTTCGTATCATGATTTACTTTTTTTATCTTACAAAATTCGTCCTCCCAAGAACAAGCCTAAAATCATCCTTCAGCGCAATTTTAGTGGCATGGATCGGGAAGCATTTTTTGATGACGCACGTGACATTGATTGGTCTTCTGTATACAACGGCGCTACTGTAGATGATCAGGTTGCAATTTTTAATAATCTCATCGTTAAACTCTATGACAAACATGCACCTTTTTGCTCTTTAAAGCTGAAACATCTTCCTGCACCATGGCTCACTGATGACATTAAAAAACTGATTCATCGCAAAGCTGCTGCCAAATGTAGATATAAGTGTCGCCCTAATGACATCAATAAGGAAAAGTACTCGAAGGCTCGTAACCGCTGCAACACGGTGTGTAGGGATGCTTTTCGCCGCCATATTCATGGTCCGTCGAGAACGAGGACCCTGCGCAAGTATGGAAATTCCTCAGGACTCTAGGAATTGGTAAAACGAATCAAGATCCTATTCCAAAAAATATCAATATTGATATCCTAGGCCTAAATCAACATTTTTCTTCTTCGCCTGGAACTTGCGACTCTGACAGAATTCGTACAATCAATCACCTTAATGCATTACCAATTCCTGACTTTACTCCTTTTGTTTTTACTCAACTATCGGATTGTGATGTTAAGAAGAGCTTTTTGTCAATCACCTCCAACGCTGTTGGCAGTGATGGCATTAGTCGCAATATGTTAGTCCCAATCCTTGACATCATTCTCCCAGTCCTTTCCTACATTTTTAATTATTCTTTAAACAAAGGTATCTTTCCGTCTGCCTGGAAAGATGCCCAAATAATCCCCATACCTAAAAAACCCAATCCTAAAACTATTTCCGAATTCCGTCCAATTTCCATTCTTCCCTTCCTATCCAAAGTACTTGAACGTCTCATACACAACCAACTTAATAAATTCCTCACTCTGAATAACCTCCTCAATCCTTTCCAGTCCGGTTTTCGCCCCGGCCACAGTACTGTCACCTCACTCATTAAAATCACTGACGATATTCGCCTGGGCATGGAACAGGGCCTTCTTACGGTGTTAACATTATTGGACTTCAGCAACGCATTCAATACAGTGAATTTTGACATCCTCTTGGCAATACTTCGCTCTCTTAACATATCTCCAACGGTAGTTGAGTGGTTTCACAGTTATCTGTATAGGCGCAGGCAGCGAGTCCGCTTTGATGAAGAATTCTCTTCATGGCGCGAGACCACTGCAGGCGTACCTCAAGGCGGCGTGCTATCCCCCCTTTTATTCTCCATTTTCATTAACTCAATCTCTCAATACCTTACTTCTTCCTACCACCTATACGCAGACGACCTTCAACTATACTGCCAAGGTACTGCCTCAGATCTATGTAAGGCCATCTCCACTATTTCTTTGGATTTAAGACGAATTGCAGATTGGAGCAAAGGTTTTGGCCTCCTTGTCAACCCGAACAAAACCCAAGCTATCGTCATCGGCAGCTCTAGAACCTTAGCCAAAATCGACCTACATTCTCTCCCAATGGTTAACTTTTGCGGTGTCGATATTCCCTACAGCCAGTCTGTTAAAAACTTAGGACTTATAATGGACAGCACTATGAGTTGGAGTCCACAGCTGCAAACGTTTAGTCGCAAACTATATGCGTCAGCAGCCTGTCTTAGAAGACTCCGTAATTTTCTTCCTACTGCCACTAAAATTGCTCTAGCACAATCTCTGTTGCTTCCTATTCTTGACTACGCCGACATATGCTACCTAGATCTCACCGAGGACCAGCTAAACAAACTTGAGCGACTTCAAAATTTCTGTATCAGATTTATATTTGGCTTGCGCAAATATGATCACGTATCCCATTTTCGCAATAAGCTCAAGTGGCTACCTATTAGACTTCGCCGGAATACTCACATTCTGTCTCTTCTTTACAATATTTTGTTCAATCCCTCTTACCCGCGTTATCTCAAGGAACGATTTAGCTACCTTCACTGTTCGACTTCACATTCTCTTAGGTCATCAGAAAATCTGAGTCTCTTGACGCCTGCCCATCGGACAACTTTCTACCATGATTCCTTTACTGTTCGAGCCGCAATGCTCTGGAACTCTTTACCTGTGTCCATCAGGCGTGCTCAGACCATAGATGCTTTCAAGAACCAGCTAAAACAACACTATTTATCTCACTGACTTTCGCTTTCCGACACTGTAGGTACTGGCTTTTCAACTACTCATCATTTGCAGACAATATATATTTATATTATATATATTTATATTATTATATATTTATATATATATATTATATATACTGACATGTATTATCTATTTAGGCTTACTTAAGTTTAGTTAATATTTAAGAATTTAGAGTAATTCCATTGTTGCCATTTTGCACCCCCTGTATTCCTCTTCTGTCAATCTCACCATACCGTTGGTTGTCTGGAAGAGATCGCTCTTAGCGATAAGACCGCCATGTTTTGACACTAAGTTTTATTGTTATCTCTTTGTAAATTATGTTATTGTGGTGTTGAAATAAAGCATTATCTTATCTTATCTTATCTTAACCTTCTCCAACCTTTACAAAACAACTCGACCCTCAGACACAAGTGTCCGAAGCCTTGAACACAACTAAAATAAACTCTAGCTCAACCTCGATAAACGTACCAAATAAAAATATAACGTTATCTTTCCATAATTTGACTAATGTCTCCAATATCAATTTGTACTTTTAATATGCTGTAATAAACACTATCTACTAAGCTTGGTTTTTTTACTTGTCTCGCATGAAGTGAGAAAAGTAGAGAATACACCACCGGGATAAAACTGTTTTTTTCTTGGGCGCTTGAATCCCTCACTGCACTCAGGACTCAATCTTAATTCCCTCGTTTGGAGTCCTTCGTTACGTTCAGGATTCAATGTAGCGCCCGTGACATAAAACAATGCTTTGTCCCCTTGGTGTATAATCTACTATAAAAAAAGACATTAAACAGGTGAAGGTTTATTGTGTTCTTCTATCATTGTGACGTTTTTTGACGTCAACCAAAAAGTTTGTGAATGTTGACTTTATCACAGCTCAGCTACAATCGTCACTGTGACGATATTGTGCAGGTCAAGATCAAACTTGCACGTTCAATGAAAGTGAATGGATGAAAGTAAATCTTAAACGTCACGTTTATTGAAAGTAGTAAAATTAATGTTGGTCTGAATTCTGATCGCGAAGCGCAGTGTGGGTGAACTAAGTATAAATACCTATTTAGATTTTTTTTATTGATTGACGTGGCTAGTTGGTTTTGATTCCTTTTTACCCACGACGGACAGAGCGAAACGAATGCGGCATACACGTTGAAAGAAATCAGTTGTTTCATTGCGCTTTTGTATAGATTTTTTCACGATATAAGGGTTGGCCCCTTAGTAAAAGGTAGCTTGTAATCATGAGTTTCCACTCATTTTGGTTCCCGCAGTGGGAGGTTCCTCTCCCAGTGCGGGAACCAAAATAATTACATTTTCACTCTGTATATTATGCGTTTGGGGTTAGAGGTTGTTTGTTTGTATGTAGGATCGTCTGTTACCATTTTCCTGCAAAATTACTGGACCGATTTCATTGCAGTTTTTTGCATTCAAAAAATATCATTTTAGAGCAGTTCTTAGACATGATTTATGATGGTAGACGACCAGGGAGCGCCTTAGCAGCATGATAAGTAGTACCAATTTCGATGAGTCTAGGCTTAGAGTAAGACGCGCTTGGAAGCCGCGATCCTCGAAGCGTCTAGGTATTGTATTCAATGGTGTCATTTCAAGTGTTGGATTATCAAATCATTCACAACAAAATCTTTTAGTATTTTAGTTTTCAAACATGCAAAATAAATAAATTGAAAGTGACTTTTTTTTGTTACCAAAAATTACTTCTCTAAAACTTATTTTTAAGCTTAACCAAATTGGAATACAGTTAGCTTAATATTCAAACAAACAATTCATCAACGCCCGAGCGGTCACCGGTGACCGGATAACAATAGAAAATCTATTGTATCTCGTTTTCCGGGCGTTGACGAGTTAAAGTTTTGTAACATTAGCGTTTAAGAAAATGTGAAATACCTAGGTACTAAAATAAAAAGGTAGCATATCGAAAATTCTCCATACAAATCGGATAGGTAAAGATCTAATATTTATTGAATAACTCTTCAAATACGTAAGGTGGCACTAATAATAAAACACAAGGGTGATGGCGGAAGCAGTGTTGCCAGTTTATTTTGATATAAAACTCTAACACCCCCACTATATCAAATTAACAAATAACCCAGCATTTTAAAGTGTTAACAATTTTTAATTACATTAAAAGTTACTACACATTTAAATTTTAGTTTCATTTACTACTCCTTTTTCACAATACCAAAAGTTTTAATAAATTTATTATGTTTAGGTCCTGGTAAACCTTTTGTGAGTAAATCAGCGGGCATTTCAGAAGTAGGCAAATAGTCATTTTTAATAATTCCATTATTAACGACTTCTTTTATAAAATGATATCTGACATCTATATGTTTTGAACGACGATGATATTGATGATTATTATTTGCCAACTTCAGTGCACTCTGACTGTCACTGAACAATACAATTTTTACATAAAAACCAGTTAGTTCAAATTCTAAATTTCTTAAATAGATAGCCTCCCTACAGGCTTCAGAAAGTGACATGTATTCAGCCTCACAACTACTTAATGCAACTGTTCTTTGTTTTTTACTTTCCCAAGATATTACAGAACCAGATTTCATAAAGCAGTAACCTGTGTAAGACTTTCTTTCATTTACGTCACTAGCCCAATCGGCATCTGCAAATCCTTTTATTTCTGTATTACCTTTAGAATACTGTAAACAATAATCTTTAGTTTTTGACAAATACTTTAAAATTCGCTTAGCGTGATTCCAGTGATTAATTGTATAAGAATTATTGAACTGGCTCAAATAACTGACTGAAAAAGCTATATCGGGTCTGGTCAAAACAGCTAAGTACATTAAACTGCCCAATAACTTTTGATAAGGTAACTTGTTATTACAAATATCAGACTTTTCTAAGTTTAATTTACATTCAATAGGAGTTTCAATACCATTACAGTCAGACATATCATATTGTTCTAACAATTTTTCTATATAATGTTCCTGATCCAAAGTAACCTTATTCAAGTTTCTGTCAACATTAATTCTCATGCCTAAGTATTGTTTCACTTGACCTAAATTCTTTATTTTAAATTTTAATTTCAGAGCTTTTATCAAACTTTCAGTTTCACATGCATTATTTGAAAACATTAAAAAATCATCGACATACACACCAACTATAGTTTTAGAATTGTCATTGTGATTCTTTATAAATACACATGGTTCTAATTTACTCTTAGTAAAACCTAAATCACACAAAGTTTCATCAACTCTTTGATACCAGGCAAACGAAGCCTGCTTCAAACCGTAAACAGCCTTTTTTAATTTTAACACTTTATTACAATTATTATTTTTAGAATTAAAGCCTTCTGGCAAACACATAAAAATGTTTTCTTGTAGATGACCATTAAGAAAGGCTGTGGTAACGTCTAAATGGGTTACATCCATATCTAACTGAACACTCAATGCAAATAATAACCTCAAAGTTGAGTGTCTAATGACAGGGGAAAAGGTTTCTTGGTAGTCTATACCAGCTTTCTGAGAAAAGCCCTTGGCTACTAACCTTGCACGGAAGTTCACCTTATTGTCACAGTCTATTTTCTTTCGTAACACCCACTTGCACTGTACTACACTAGCATTGTCCGGAGTATCAATTAGTTCCCACACTTCATTTTCTTCAAATGACTTTAGTTCATCAGAAATAGCGCGCAACCATTGTTTTTTCTCTGCACCTCTAATAGCTTGTCCGTAGGATAAACCATTTAAATTATCTTCGTCTTCACCTATGTTGTTATTACTTACAGCAGTAAAACCATATCTGGCAGGTTTCTTTATCTGTCTCTTCTTTCTTTCTTCAGTCACTGTTATGGGTCTATCTGTCGTTTCACAGTCCTCCGTCTCTGACGTTTGTGAGTCAATTTCTGGACTTGATGTTCCTTTCTCTTTTTCTTTACTTAAATGTTCAATATCTTCCACGACAATAGATTGAGGTGAAGTGACACTTTCAGTTGGAGAGTCAGCTTCGGGTTCATCAACCATAGATTCATCATATGATAATAACTCCCCCACTGAATCTGTGGTTCCTATAGAGACTTCCACTGTATTCAAACTCTTTGACATTTCTTGTACAACAATATCTCTACTTGTTGTGACAAGGTTTCTGACAGGATCATAAATTCTATATCCTTTCACACTTTCACTATAACCAACAAGTATGTGTTGTTTAGATTTCTTGTCCCATTTGGCCCTTTTTTCTTTTGGAACGTGTACCATCACTGGACTTCCAAATATCCGAATATGTTCTAAATTTGGCTTTCTACCTGTCCATATTTCATAGTGTGTCTTGTCTAAGCCTGAAGCGATCGATCTGTTTTTAAGATAGACAGCTGTGTTCGCAGCTTCTGCCCAAAATCTTTTTTCTAGATTAGCCTCGAATAGTAGACATCTGGCCCTTTCAACAATGGTACGATTAGATCGTTCACTAAGGTCATTCTGCTCAGGGTTATAAGCATTAGTCTTTTGATGTACAATTCCTTTTTCTTTTAAATATTGTTCAAACTCATTGCTGCAATACTCAGTTCCATTGTCTGATCTTAAAATTTTTATTTTCTTGTTATGCTGGTTCTCTACCATCGACTTAAATTCTTTAAAATGTCTTAATGCTTCATTCTTATTCTTCAAAAAATATATGAAAGTCATTCTACTGAAGTCATCGATAAACAACAAGAAGTATCGGGCTCCTCCAATGGATTTGCATTCCATTGGGCCGCATATGTCAGAATGAATAATCTGGAGTATTTCTGTGGCTCTTGTGCCAGTCGAAAAAGGTAACCGTGACTGTTTGCCCTCACAACAAACTTTACATTGAGATTTTGTTATATCATAAACACCATTATAAGACAAACCATCAACAATACCGTTTCTCATTTTATTCATGTCTTTACAATTCATGTGTGCTAATCTTCTGTGCCATAACTCTCCACTAACTACTGGAGCGGCTAACACACAACCTTTTTGTAATCTCAACTTATAAACACCGTTCGTTAATTCAGCGTCTGCCACTAGATCACCGTCTCGATTCTTTATCAGACATCTATTTTGTTCAAATTCTACGCTGTTTCCATTTTTAATTAATTCACTCACTGATATAAGATTAGTAGTGAGATCCGGTACACATAAAACATTCTTTACAGTTATCATATAGTTGTGATTGGTTACAATATCCACATCACCCGATGAAGATACGGGTACTTTGGTCTTGTCAGCAACAATAACTTCTGGCAAATCTGACCTGTGCGAAACGTTCTTCAACCAACTTTCATTTGCAGTCATATGCATACTAGCCCCGGAGTCCACATACCAGCTATCTTTACTGAATTTTCCAGTAAGGAAAACAACACTAAAAGCGTTAGACTGTTTCTTATTATTCGGCTTTTCTTTCAATAGTGGACATTGATTCCGATAGTGACCAGTTTCCTTGCATTTGTAACATGTTACTGTTCTTGATACTTTTTCATTTTGTGTACTTGAAGATGCTGACCTCCCGCCATTTTGTTTGTTGCCTTCACCAAACTTTGCCGCCTTTTTCTTTTGCCAACCTTTTGCAATAAAGGCACTTTCATTTTCATTACCTTCAATTGGTTCCATATCCAATAATTTGGTCTTAATTGTGTCGGCAGTTATTCCAATCCCGGAATGTTCAATGGCCATTATCATGGGCATAAACCTTTCTGGTAAACCGGCTAGTAGCAATGAGCCAACCCACTCATCATTTATATTAAAACCAGTGCCACTCAGTCGTTGCGAAGTTTCCACTATTTGTGTCACATAATTCGTCATACTCGAACTATTTTCCAATCTTATTGAAATAAGATGGCGGAGCAAAGTAATTCTCCTCAAAAATCCTGAATCATCGAACAAACTTTTAAGTTTTGCCCACAATTCCTTCGTGGTCTTTGTCTCCTTTATATGCACAAATAACGACGAGTCAATAGTTAAAATGATCTTTGCTCTTGTTTTAGCGTCTGTTCCGGCGGCGACATCTTCTTTTGTTGGAACCTCACAGTGAAGAAAATTTTCGGCGCCTTCCAAAATCAACAGATTTTGTACCGCGAATGCCCAATCTTCAAAGTTTTCACGCCCTAATAACTTTGGCACACTAGCGAGATAATTATTACTCATTTTTAATAACTTTAGCAGTAATTATAGAAATTAAATACTGGGCCCATAACCTAATAATAAAACACAAGGGTGATGGCGGAAGCAGTGTTGCCAGTTTATTTTGATATAAAACTCTAACAGGCACCCTGAGCGAAAGTGGCGCTGCGGTGAATTTTAAATTCTAGTACACAATTTTAATAATGTTTTACTTGGATTTTTAGGGCCCACAGATTTTTTGTAGGCTACAACAATGGGAAATGTACAAGGCAAGTCATTGGCAAAAATAAAATTAGTGCCATGCCAAGAGAGATTCCTAAATACCTGAAATTGGAAAATCCCGAGCTGTACACAGGCCATTGTTTTAGACGAACATATGCGAGTCTGTTGGCAGATTCAGGAGCAGACATGGCCCAAATAAAACGACACGGTGGCTGGAAGTCCGATGCAGTGGCAGAGGGCTACATTGAAAATTCTATAAAAAATAAAGAAAGAACGAGCTATCGTATTGGTGAAAAGATACATATGAAAACATCGTCTACAATTGATGATCCCTGGACGCCTCTGCCACCACAGTCATCTTTCTCAAAACACGTCACATTTACATCAAGCCCACTGCATCAGAGACGACCTTCTCCAACCTTTACGGAACAACTCAAATAAACTCTAGCTCAACCTCGATAAACGTACCAAATAAAAATATAACGTTATCTTTCCATAATTTGACTAATGTCTCCAATATCAATTTGCACTTTTAATATGCTGTAATAAACACTATCTACTAAGCTTGGTTTTTTTATTGTCTCGCATAAAGTGAGAAAAGTAGAGAATACACCACCGGGATAAAACTGTTTTTTTCTTGGGCGCTTGAATCCCTCACTGCACTCAGGACTCAATCTTAATTCCCTCGTTTTGAGTCCTTCGTTACGTTCAGGATTCAATGTAGCGCCCGTGACATAAAACAATGCATTGTCCCCTTGGTGTATAATCTACTATAAAAAAGACATTAAACAGGTGAAGGTTTATTGTGTTCTTCTATCATTGTGACGTTTTTTGACGTCAACCAAAAAGTTTGTGAATGTTGACTTTATCACAGCTCAGCTACAATCGTCACTGTGACGATATTGTGCAGGTCAAGATCAAACTTGCACGTTCAATGAAAGTGAATGGATGAAAGTAAATCTTAAACGTCACGTTTATTGAAAGTAGTAAAATTAATGTTGGTCTGAATTCTGATCGCGAAGCGCAGTGTGGGTGAACTAAGTATAAATACCTATTTAGATTTTTTTTATTGATTGACGTGGCTAGTTGGTTTTGATTCCTTTTTACCCACGACGGACAGAGCGAAACGAATGCGGCATACACGTTGAAAGAAATCAGTTGTTTCATTGCGCTTTTGTATAGATTTTTTCACGATATAAGGGTTGGCCCCTTAGTAAAAGGTAGCTTGTAATCATGAGTTTCCACTCATTTTGGTTCCCGCAGTGGGAGGTTCCCCTCCCAGTGCGGGAACCAAAATAATTACATTTTCACTCTGTATATTATGCGTTTGGGGTAAGAGGTTGTTTGTTTGTACGTAGGATCGTCTGTTACCATTTTCCTGCAAAATTACTGGACCGATTTCATTGCAGTTTTTTGCATTCAAAAAATATCATTTTAGAGCAGTTCTTAGACATGATTTATGATGGTAGACGACCAGGGAGTGCCATAGCAGCATGATAAGTACTGTACCAATTTCGATGCGTCTAGGTGGTCTAGGTATTATTCAAAGGTATAATTTTCATCAATTTAATGAGTGTTGGATTATCATATCATTCACAACAAAATCTTTTAGTATTTTAGTTTTCAAACATGCAAAATAAATAAATTGAAAGTAAACTTCTTTTTTTGTTAACAAAAATTACTTACTATTTAATATAAAAATAGCATTGTGAATGCAAAAATCTAAAAGTTTAAAAATTACTTCTCTAAAATTTATTTTTACGCTTAACTAAAATGGAATACAGTTACCTTAATATTCAAACATTAACAACAATTCATCGACGCCCGGGCGGTCACCGGCGACCGGATAACAATAGAAAATCTATTGTATCTCGTTTTCCGGGCGTTGACGAGTTAAAGTTTTGTAACATTAGCGTTTAAGAAAATGTGAAATACCTAGGTACTAAAATAAAAAGGTAGCATATCGAAAATTCTCCATACAAATCGGATAGGTAAAGATCTAATATTTATTGAATAACTCTTCAAATACGTAATAAACAGGTACATGGTGTAAATCCCGACATAGTTTATTCTATCTACGTAAGGTGGCACCCTGAGCGAAAGTGGCACCGCGGTGAATTAAACGAGGGGGCTCGAGGGGGCTCGAAGGGGGCTCGAGGGGGGCTCGAGGGGGCTCTAGAGGGCTCGAGGGGTGCTCGAGGGGGCTCGAGGGGGGCTCATTGAGTTTGGAATCGAACCTGCTTTACTCCTGTAGGTCTCGGGTTAGGTTAGAATAAATTTCGAGGTTATTTTTTTATAACAGACAACAGAAATATACTTATTTTACACATTGCCGGTGGACCAGCAGGCATTGTATACAATGCCTAGGCAATGTATAAAATGAATCATATTTCATACATTGCCTGATCGTTTCAGGCATTGTATACAATGCCGGAGAATACACTTGCCGGTAACACATACATATGTACAATAATCAAAGATCTTGAGGTATTGTTTTGATCATAACAAAATATATATTGTCCACATTGTTTAAACTATTTATTAAATTATTTATTTTGGTAATGGTAAAATATCAGTCTAATTTCATGAAAATAATTATCATTCTTTAGTACCTAACTTAATTGACTTGATAAACTTAACGCAAAATTACTTCACTGCATCTAAATTCTTCTTAGATTTTAAGTTTCGCGTTTATATAATATAACAAAAAGGGTAAGCTAACTACAAAATCAATTAATCGCGGTAATTGCATAATATAATAGACTTCATTAACTATTGACTTTGCTTAATTATGAATCGAAATTTTTATTAATGCATGTAATTTCGTGTTTCGCATTTAAATTATGTACTTACCTATAAATGATGTTAACTGTTTTGGCAGTTGTGTTTTTATGTCACGTAACTTACATATAGGTATTTAACCTAATATTTTTGTCGCATACAGACAAAATATTATATGATTTGAAATATTCAACAATATCTTGATATTAGTATGAAAAATGACCAAGAAAGTCAACTATCAGTAAAAATAAAGTCGTTATTTTAGCTTTCTTAACATTAAAAAAAATCTTGAAAGTGCCCTCTTTTTGTGAGCAAAATAAGTATAACTAATAAGTAATAAGGGTTGTAACTTAGCCATAACAATTTTTTTCGCTTATCGTAAATGGAATAACTTAGCATAGTGTTCAAAAATAAGTATACATATAATTTTGTTACATGAGTGTTCACAGTTGTTAAGGCGATTAGTGCCCTCACAGTGGCGCCCAAGGGCGTCGCCAGCCCATTGCCCAGGGGGGGGGCAAGTTATTATTATTAAGGAAGATGAAAATAATATTAAATGTAGGTACAGTCAAGAGCACCTAGTGAATTTATTCAAGTTTGTTTATGCAGGATATATCGGAAAAGCAAGTCAATTGCACGGCCTAGGACGTTGGTTACGTTGCAGTTGGCTACATTTTTTAACCTCTAGGGGGGTCGCTGCCCCCCCTGCCCACCCCTGGCTATGCCCTTGGTGGCGGCTTCATTAAATTAAATTTATTGGTCGCTAAGTACATAATGTATCGAAAATTCAAACGTACAGATTGAAGCTAAGGCAGCAAACAGGCAAGCAAACAATAACCTCTGTAAAATATAGTCTGTTGTAATAGTAGTAGGCAAAAGAGCAAAAAGTGGCCACTTTTAGCACATTTGCCTACTACTTACTATGTGAGTAATAAATTTAATTATGATGATAGCGCCACTGTGGAGGCACTGTAGAATAAAATGCTACTGTGAAAAATGCAACTTCTCCATACAAATCGGCTATTTCATAGGTAAAGATCTATTAGATTGTGTCTCTTTACTATCCCCTCATTTGGTAATGCACCTGGCGGCCATGATTTTAACCTCAAAAACGAAAAACAATTGTATTTTTTTCATATACCTAGGCCCTTTCTTATTAAAAATAAGAATTTAATCATTAATTTATTATATTACCTATTAGAATTTTACTCTTTTTTGTTTTGTCATTTTTAGTTGCGGATGATGTTGATGTGTATGTTCTTGAGCTCATAAAATCCTATCTCACTGACAGACGAAATATAACACAAATTGTGAAGTTTTGCTGCCGTACTAAATTTGAAAAGACATATACATCACGGTCGAGGGAAACAGTTTGTGGTGTCCCACAAGGTAGCGTTTTGGGTCCATTATTATTTCTTATTTATATAAATGACCTACCAAAGTCTATACAGCGTCCGATAGTGATGTTTGCGGATGATAGCACGATAATATTTGAATGTGATGATGAAAGGGATTATGAAAATGCAATAAATAATGATCTTGACAAAATTATTACATGGCTTCAAAATAATAAATTAGTTGTTAATATAGATAAAACAAAAATGATGACTTTTAGACAAAGAGAATCTAAGAAAATTGTTGATGTCAAGATACAGCACTCAGGCAAACAAGTAGAAGAAGTTGATACTACTAAGTTTCTAGGCATTTATATTGACAGTAACATGAACTGGGAAACCCATACCGATTACGTCTGTGAAAAGCTGAGTAAATTTTCTTATGCGTTATACATGCTAAACAAGATTGCGAATCGATTTGCGTTAATGACGGCGTATCATGGCTACGTTGCATCGATATTAAGATACGGCATACTTTTTTGGGGAAACTCGACCAACAAACAAAGAGTCTTTAAAGCGCAAAAAAAGTGTGTTCGTGCAATATGTAGACTTCGTCCTACCGACTCCTGTTGCCCTTACTTCAAACAGTTAAAAATTTTGACAGTACCATGTTTATATATATTCGAAGTGTGTGTATTTGTTAAGTCGAATTTGAACTTATTTATTAAATTTTCATCGAAGAGGCATAATGATAAGCTGTGTCAAATACCACATAAAACTGCGCTCTTTAGAAACAATATTTATGGTATTGCTCCAAAAATATACAATAAGTTGCCGAGAGAAATAAGACAGATTGATAATATAATGAAATATAAATTGACACTTAAAGAATTTTTGATAAATAAGACCTATTATAAGTTGACCGAATACCTATGTGACACTGACATTTAAATTGATTGTAAAGTATTATTATTATTATTATTACGTGACATTTCTTTTAATCGATATTTTTTCATGATGTTAATTGTTTGACTTTTTTATGTAATTATTAATTTTGCACACCCATTGGGTAAGAATACAGCGCTCAAATTTTGTAATACAACACCAATTATTGTAACTAACTACCTATATTCTGCAAATAAAACAATTTTAATTTGAATTTGAATTTGAATGTTAATTTAACAAGGTTCCAGCGCATTACCAATTGACGGGGATAGTAGATTGGCTGCATGTATAAATATGAGAAAATAGTTACTAGTGGAAAATATTGGAATTGAAGCAATATGACGTAAAAAACAGTAACCGTACTATATGCAATTTATTGAGTCCTAAAACGTTAATTCTATAAAAAAAACATAAGTACTTATTGAAGAAAAATATCAAGCAACGAAAAAAAACTTAATCATTATAAATAGTATATGTTGAGAAGCAGATTCTTGGTCCCGTATCATATGGTAGGATTTTTTGCTCGCATCGATTACAGGATATTAGTGAATTTCAGAAATGTAGGCCAATTAACTAGTTGCTGGATATAATGAGGCGTAGACGTAATAAGCTCTATATAACAACTCGGATTGCCGAGTATTATTTCAAGAACTCCGTTAATAATCTGAGCTCTTTACTTTAAAGGTCTTATGTCTCTTGAAGTTATTCATTAAAAATATAGAATATTTGTTATAATTCACAGTGTAGATAAGTTGGAGACGCAGAAATCTATCTAATCGCAAAACGTCCAGCGATTACAAAAAATGTAAGTTATAGGGTCTTACCGATTGTGAGCATTAATTTAGCGAAGAGAAGACGTTTCATTCAACACGAAGTTTAATTTTATGTACCTACCTACATAGTTCTTTTGAGGCAACCCTGTCCAGTAGACGTCCACCGGACCTACATACATCGTACTATTCTACTAATATTATATTATGTGAAAGTTAGGATGTTTAGATGTTAGTCAGTTAATCATGCATAAAGAGCTGAACGGATTTAAATGATTGGCACACATATACGTAATTTAAAACCTGGATATGACCTGGGCCCCGTTTCATTACAAGTCGACAATTTGTCAGAAATCATGACATATGTCGGATTGTCACGACAATTGCCGTTTCATAAAACTTGACATATTTATAATTGTATACAATAATTCAGTGGTAAATTGTCACTTTTTTCCGTTTGTTTCATAAAACCATAGTCATGACAAGTCTTGTATAAAACACCTGTCGGCACAGGTAAATCATTGTCAGTGTCATTTAAAAAAATGTCAGTGACAGGTAAATGATTGTTAGCGATTGGTAAATAACTGTGTTTATTTTTTAATTAATACCCTCTAATATACTACCTACCAACAAAACATGCACTGATATTCAATCAGACGCAAACATGGCGGAGGCAAACAAGATGCTTGATACATTAGAAAATGGCCTTCAATTATTATTTTCCCATTGGCTTGCTAACGACGAGCATCTTGGTATTCTTGAGTCGTGAACCGAAACTGGCAAGTGGCCACCGTGCGCTAGCATAAAAGAATTCCAGATTTAGACCACATATAACCTTTAAATTTATAAAGTGGTTTCCGTATCGATCAACAAAAGCAGCTTCAATTTTTATTACAACTAATTAAAAAAAAAAACTACCACAACTTTACTTATACAGAATTTTTCGTTGAAAGTAAAGTCGGTTACTTCCAAAGAAAAGTATTTTTTTCTCTAATTATCCTCTCCTCCGCCTATTTTCTTCCAAATAATTATCATCACTGTCACTTTACCTACAACAAATGAGTACCATGATTGGCCACATGACAACACTAATCAATAAAACGTTAAAATAGATAGCTTAAGACTAGCAACTTGGAACTCACATGGGTTTGCACCAAACAAAGAAGAAGTGCAACTACTGATCGATGAACACAGGCTAGATATATTACTTATCACAGAAAGTCATTGCACAAAAACTAGCAAGATCAATTTTAAGGGCTTCAATACTTACTATACAAACCATCCTGATGGAACGGCTCACGCAGGAACAGCCGTAGTTATCCGAGAAACAATTAAGCACCACCTAATGCCTGAATTCAAGACCGAATACCTTTAAGCTACAACAGTCGCTGTAGAAGACAAATGTGGTCTTGTGTATAATGTGTCTTCTGTCTACTGCCCACCGAAACACAAAATAGACAATTCAATATTCAGTGCTTTCTTCTCCACACTTGGTCACCGATTTATAGCGGGAGGCGACTGGAATGCGAAACACACTCACTGGGCCTCTAGAACTATAACACCTAGAGGCAGACAACTTCTGAATGCTATCACCATAAATCACCTACACTCGATATCAACTGGAGAACCAACATACTGGCCGACTGATCCCAACAAGATTCCTGATCTCTTAGACTTCTTTATAGTGGGAGGTCTATCTAGACATTATCTTAAAGCCGAATCTTGTCTTGATGGTAGTTCAGATCATACGCCTGTTATTCTCACGGTCAGTACTACTCTTATTGAATATGAGACTCAGGCTATACTTAGCAATAAACACACGGATTGGTATGCCTTTCCAGAGTATAAAGAAGAACGGATAAATATGAAAATGGCACTGAAATCGCCAGAAGATATCGAGGAAGCAACTTTATATATAACGCGCCTTATACAAAAGGCTTGTTGGAAATGTACCCCAGATATGACCAGAAAGAATATCTCCTCAAACCATCCTCTTGAAATTAAACAGAAAATTTTGGAGAAAAGGCGACTGAGAAGAGTTTGGCACCAAAGCAGGCACCCGATGGACAAAACGGCTTTCAATAAAGCTACTTCCGAACTTAAAACAGCAATATACGATCTGCAAAATAACACCTTGCAAGCACAACTCGAGTCATTGACAGCTGCAACAGACTATTCGCTTTGGAAGTTCACGAAGTCACTAGACCGACCTCAAGTACCTAAACCTCGTATAAAAACTAACACAGGTCAATGGGCAAGATCCAGACAGGAAAAGGTGAACGTATTTGCTAAACATCTATCTAAGGTTTTCACGCCAAATGAAGGTGGGGATGATAGGCATGTACAAGGCATATTGAACCAAGTGTTACAACTGGACTTACCACCCAAACCAACATCAACTCGGGAAGTCTGGACCCTAATAAAGAGTTTGAAAGATAGAAAAGCACCTGGATTTGACCTGATCACGAAAGAAGTTCTCAAAGAACTCCCAAAAAAGCTGTCACTTTCTTAACAGTTTTGTTTAATGGGATCTTACGCACACAACATTTCCCATCATTATGGAAGATAACACAAATAATCATGATACATAAAGCGGGAAAACCAGCTCACGAAGTGACTTCTTACCGACCAATAAGCTTGCTTCCAACGCTTTCGAAATTATTTGAGATGATTTTAAAACGCAGAATCATGCCAATGCTCTCAGTCAACAAAACAATCCCAGACCACCAATTTGGATTCAGGGAACATCACTTTACTATAGAGCAAGTCCATAGGGTGTGTTCCGTGATAAGAAATACCTTGGAACAGAAGAAGTACTGCTCATCAGCATTCTTAGACATCCAACAAGCATTCGACAAGGTCTGGCATGATGGCCTGCTCTGTAAATTAAAAACAAGTATCTCACATAGCTACTACTTGCTTATGTCATCATATCTGTCAGGTCGGCAATTCCAGGTAAAAGAGGGTGATTTCACATCCCCATTCTATAACATAACGGCGCGGCGGGTGTACCCCAAGGATCTGTTCATGGTCCTATACTCTACACCATCTACACATCAGACCTACCAGAAGTACAGGGAACCACAGTAGCTACCTATGCTGATGACACAGCTATTCTGGCAAGCAATAGCGACGCAATCTCTGCCTCAGAAACTCTTCAGAAAGGCCTGGACGAAATCAATAAGTGGCTTAACAAATGGCGGATCAAAGCCAGTGCTAGCAAGTCTGTACAAGTCACATTTACATTGAGACGTAATAACTGTCCACCAGTCAGTCTTGCTGGTAATATTCTACCGCATCATGATACTGTAAGATACCTTGGCTTGCACTTGGATCGGCGCCTGACTTGGAAGACACATATAAAAACAAAAAGAGATCAGCTAAACATTAGATACAAGAAACTATATTGGTTGCTGGGAAGAAATTCAAAACTATCAATAGACAATAAACTCCTTATCTACACAAGCATACTGAAACCATGTTGGATGTACGGTATACAGCTCTGGGGCAGTGCTAGCGACTCTAATATAAACATTCTCCAACGATTCCAAAATATAATTTTAAGAAATATAGCAAATGTCCCATGGTTTACAACTAACAAGGAGATCCATGAGAATTTGCAAATGTCTACCATAAAGGAAGAGATTAGAAACTCCACAGTGACCTACAAAAGGAGATTGAGTAACCATCCAAATGAACTGGCTTGCCAGCTTTTGTACGGCAGAAGAGACACACGACTGAAACGCCGAAATATATTAGAACTGGACGAGATGTCAATTTGAAAATAAAGGGTAGACAGCTCCATTGGGAGCTACACTCGTCAATTCCATTACCTTCATCAAATTTGCTCATAGTCTACGACTGATCGCAGATGCAACAGACAAAAGAAAAAAAAATAACTGTCACTACTGTTATCACTGGTAGAATTTAACATTTTTACTTAAGTAGCATTGATTTCCTTAATCTAATCCTGAGTAATCCTGACACAGCCCAAAGGTGCCTGTCAAAAATGTGCGACAATTTGACAAGTTTGTAATTGCGTATTGACAATTATGTGTTTCATAAACGACACTTGTCGGAAAATGCTCGACAAATTGTCGAATTTTCATTGTCACCTGTATTTTTCTATGAAACGCTAAATTGTCGAATTGTCGCAACAATTTGACATAAATGTCGGCTTTTCCGATGACAAATATGTCAGACCAAATGTTTTATGAAACGTACAATTGTCGAATTGTCGACTTGTCATCTGTCACCTGTCGCTGACAATTGTAATCTTTATGAAACAGGCCACTGGTTTAACATATAGGCTACTTCTTATCTCAGTAAAAGGTTCCCTTGCGAGCTTTGAAAGAAATGTGTGTTTACGTAAACAGCAGTAGGTATGGAACGGTATATTCACCTTCTGGGAAATGTCCGAGCTGACTGGAAAATCCAACCGCACATTGACCCTTCTTATCAGAGTGCGTTCTAATTGAACGTTATTACGTTACCATTACTAGTTGGCATTTATGATGGTACAAACCCATGACTACTATTGATGTAGATTATGTATGAACTTACATAAAACATATTGATGCTGATTATTTTTAAGGGATCGAAGTATAAAATTGCCGTTTTGTACTTGTACTATTATGTATTCTGTGGTGTTGTATGGAGAATTGACGACCTCCGTTGTCGAGTGGTTCGCACGCCGGTTTTCAAGGCGTCACCATCTCTTGAGGTCCCGGGTTCGATCCCCGGCTGGGTCAATATAGAAAGTGAACTTTCCAATATTGTCTCAGGTCTGGATGTGTGTCATACCACCGTTGTTTCTGATTTCCATAACACAAGTGCTATAGCTACTTACTTTGGGATTGGAGCAATGTTTGTGATGTTGTCAAATTGTTGTCAAATTTGAAAGAATTTGTATTTTTCATTAGGTACTAACATTTTCTTAATTTGATTAACAGCCGTAAACATGTTTTAAAACTTTATTGCTTATAAATGTTTAAGCACTCAGCTAGCTAATGCAACATTGTGTTAGGTAAAAAAAAACAGTATTGACTAAGTAACAACAAATTTGGAGGTGATTTCTGTAACAAATAAAGGAGTAACTTGTATGGTACATTTTTATCGATAAGAAATAAAAATCCGAAATATTTTTATTGCTGATAGTAATTGGCGTCATGACCATAAATTCTAAATATCTAACTACAATACAAGCAACTGAAGCATCTTTAAGATCATACCTAGAAGATATGACAGTCTCTGTGTATCAATAAATTGTATACTTTAACCTAATTGTTCTTTGTCCTTTGGCTAAAATGTCTGTTTGGGTTCGCCTAAGCTTACAACAACAGACGCTTTATAAGAATACTGTTAACGTCCATAGCCTATAAGGCAAAAATATTACGTTCAATGATTCAAAAGTTTAATATCGACCCTATTATTACTACATCGTTTAAGTTTACTTTATATTTCGTGAAAGGCATGCTCTAATTAGGAGATTTAATGAACATTTTGTCCAACAAATCTTTAAGTTAAAGCTTAAATGTTGCAGACCCCTATAATTATAGGTCACTTCTAATATTGCAGTAAAATAGCTTTAATGGTTGGCTATTTCTGTGGAAGATTTTCGCAATGTTCTGGCGAGCTTTTGTCCTACTTTGTTAACTAGATAATTAGTATAGTTCATATATTTTCTTTAAAACCACTTCGTTGATCTTCCTATAGTCGATTTTTTGGTTTGTTTTCGGAAAAGTCGTAGAACAAATGCTGTTGTTTATGATGTTAGTAATCTACTCCTGCGAGGTTGTTGGTGTTTTGCAAATTGGTATTGGATTTCGAGAAATTAACTTCCTTTGTACCTACCACGACAGCACATCAAGGTCAACTGTGAAAACAGCTTTTAGGGCATAAAGATCAAGGTCAAAATGTGTAATCTGATGTACCATCATGTCAGTACATAAAAAAATTAAAACCGTGTTTATTTAGATTGCACTTTTTGTACAACGATTTTTTTCAACATTTTACGATATCAGAATATGCCATTATATTAAAAAAAAAGTTTATCGAAAGCTGTGTCTAATATTTTCCCTGTGTGTATGTACTCATGTTTACTGGGCACATTTTACCCTTTTTCCTTGGAGATAACAATGTCCAGATAACTGGTTATCTCTGAAGAATTTTTTTCCTCCAGTATAACTAGTTATATTATAGGAATAGATTTTCCTTACAGGTAACTATTTATTTTAACAGTTATCTGCGATGATATTTTTCTGACGAAAACGTAATCTGACGAAAGCGTCCTACATCAAATCAATCTTCCTAAGAGATAACTAGTTATGCTGGAGAAAAAAAAACACAGATAACCAGTTATCTGGACATGGTTATGGTTATCTCCGAGGAACAAGGGACCATTTATAGTTCCGTTACAAAGGGGAAAGTTGAGAGAAAAACAATAAAGCTCATTTTGTTATTAAAAGTATTTATATTACATATTTACAAGCACAACATTACAGCTATATTTTTATCTTTAATACTAACAATATTATTTTTAAAAACGTAACAACAGTTTCCACTGGTTGACTTTAGATATACTTATATTTTAATTTACGTATTTCTTTTCGTACATTGATTTATTATTAGATATGAAAATAATAATGAAGAGGAACATTCATTAAACAATCTCAGTATATTCTCATTTGTATTAAAGGAGAATAATTTATAATATTGTACCTTAACAAACAAAAAATATGTAGGATAATATAATAAGCTTAGTTAAGAGATATCTTAAACGATATTTTTATTAAATTAAATGACAAAAATAAAACAAAAATGATAGCATTGTTTGAAAGATATTTCAAACCGTCAACGTACTAAAAACTTTACAATAAATCTCTTAAAAGAAAAGAAAAAAGCCACAGACTTTTCTTTTCAGAAAGTACAAAGAGAGTTTTTAATAAAAGAGACTTGGACAAGAGATAGTTTAAAATACTATTCACCATTTACTTACTTCTTTTATGCAAATGTCGTTATTTATCAATAAGTGCAGTGAAATGTGGAAGTACCTACTTTTGCGTTGGCGAACAATAACTTACATAAAGCTACCGTGATCGACTTGAAGACGAGTCTTGGATTGCAACATCGTTGTGAATAGAAAAATAATAACCTTCCTCCTAAGAAGTCGTTTAAAATATATTAACCTGTACCAAAAAGCTGCTTCAATAAATCCTTTCGCATAATATTTCCTCGTTTCTAATTTTAAAATGACGATGAAATCCGTAACGATTGATCCGTTGCTATTTATTAACTACTTACATTTCGTATTTCAAAAAGTTACATTTATTATATCCTGGGCAGTAGGGCGCGAAACACACGATATTGATTGTTTAACTATTCGGTGTACATTATAAAATTGATAAAATATATTATTTTGTGAAAGGTTTACTTAGTGTTAAAGTATAATAACGCTTTTCAGTAAAGTTACTGCAAATATCTTACAGTGTAATGCAGCAGCTACAAAAGTAACTTCTAATTTTATGAAAATTACATAAACCATTTATTTATCACACGACATTCTTATACATAAATCGAACTGAAGGAACTGAAGCATTTTGGTTAAATAATAACAGGGACTCTATTACGTATATTGAGAAAATACCTAATTTTAAACTGTTTTCAAACGATGCAAGTGCTAAATTCGCACTATCTAATATCTACTTTGTGGTAGGTATTTGATATAAGAAGACTTTCAGAAGACATTGACTCATTTCTCGACATCTCTCTCATATTAAATGTCATACCATTTATTTTTTATCAAAAAGCATGAGTTTCGTGACAGCAACAAGAAATATAAATATGTTAGTTTTAGAAACTGATAATATAAAATAAAATTTCTTCTGGCACTTTTATCTTACACTAGACTAACTAATGACATCACAGCTAGTAAGTTGAAAACATATTTTAGTTTAATAATCTGCGATGTATTTAAGGCACTAGTTAGAATTGAAAATTAAATTCCATAGGTATTAGGTAATTTTGAAATTATTTTTCGTATGTTGAATACAACTGAAAATAATATAATAGCTCTTTCCTTGATAACAATTTTCTGAATATAAATTATTTGTTTAGATTTGAAATAAATTGTCAAGGTCAAAATTACCTAATCAATTTTGCTGAAGAATTATTTAATATTAATTTTCGTTCGTAATCTATATAAACGGTTATTTAATGCCCGTTAAGTGGCTGGTTTGAAAATGTCGTTTTATTTTTAATTTTCAATCCTATATGGCCAGTAACAACTATAATTAAAGTATCCTACAGGTATCTTGGATGCACGTACACAGGCAACTGCTGATACTGGTAATAGGGAACTGCATACCCCTGTGAAATACAAAAAAAAACATTAACATCTAATAATATTATGGAGAAAAAAAATTTTTTTTTCCACAACAGGATAGTGCTTGGCCGGAATCCTTATCACTGAGAGGAACTGGCAATTTTTTTTTACCTCTAACTGCCGGAACACAATATTTGTTTTTAATTGTTTTTATGGCGTGAGCCTTAGGTAACATGGTGGTATCTATTAGCCAGGCGGACTTGAAATAAACCCTACCACCAACCAAACCGAGTTAAAAAACTGCAGGAAAACTTGTGTTTTGAGATCATTAGCTTAGATATGCCGCTCTTTTATTAATTGTATTTTGAAAACTCAATCACTATACTCTACAGATATTGTTAATAATAATAATTTTATACTCACTTCTTGCGTGTTTCTCGTTACCCTCTTCGCTAAGTCCTTCTCAAACATCCACTGCAGGTCACTGGCAGAATCCCTATTAGGCTCGTTAACGTTGTTACTTCCAACATGATTTTGTTTCGCATCCTCCTGCTTAAACGTATCTTTCTTCGATTGATCCACATATGTCGGCACAAAGTACCTTATCCCAACTCCTGGTAAGCTCTGGGAGCTCAGAATTTGAGAAGGAGTAAAGTAGTCCTTTGGAACTTGAGCTTTAACTGGTTGTGGTATCTTTTGTTGTGTCGGAATGTACGAATTGACGAAGCGCTGCGCGTTGTTCAGAGAAGCGGGGGAAGGTGCGTTGTAATTTACGTTGGTGTATCTCGGTTGGGGTATGAAGAACTGCGGTCTCCTGTAAAAGAAAATTAAATTTTAATCATGAGCCATCATTAAATGTACCACTGCTGGGCCACAAGCCTTCTTAAAGATCATGAAACCCGTAATTCGTATCTAGTCGTGATATAGCCATAATGAACCACGCAAAGAGCTCGAGATTATAAATTTTTGATCACCCTAACGATATTTGCTTAAGGGGCCATAATAGGAAAACATGGTTTGCGCGGGCCATATTTTTATATAGAAAACATAAAGTTATAGCCACAAAAAAAACATACGACAGGCTAAAGAGATTATTTTGCGAGTATAAACCTCACAGATGTTTGTAAAAAAACAGAATATCATCAAACGCTTTTCGTGGGTCATATTTTTAGCATAAATAATAGCGGAAACGTATTGAATTCTACATCAAAATACACTTTAACGTACTGTGCAGTTGCTCCAATAATTTTTTTTCAAGAAAGATAACTGTGCTACAGATAATGATGAAAAAACAACGAAAAACAGCGTAAAAAAGCAGAAGTGAGCTTATTTTCCATACTCTTTATGCGTAAAGAAAAATACAGAGACAAATGATTTCGCATAACGGAGCCTTAAGGATAAGATAGTCATCCTCAGCGGTATTCTTTGATCATATTCTGTTGAAATAAGTTTACAACCATCTAAAATAGCTAAGCAAAACTAAGTACTTCATAAGTTGCATCTACAATTCTGATAAATGAATTTCCAACTATCATAAATAATCCAAATCGAAAAGCTGTTGGCGTGTTGATTTACACTTAATAACTCAAACTATGTATGGAATAGCACAAATTATGTAAAAGGCTATCTTGATCTACCAAGGTGACAAAGATTACGTGGTTTCTAGTCGGTACAAATAGGTGCTAGATTATAATGTGAGGGAGTGGGCGAGTGGAAGAATTTACTGACGTGTGCCTTTGAACTGTTACTTTGTTTTATGTTATGAGAGAAAATAAGAATTTATTAAATATGGTTACTGCTATATAGTCAAAAACCTCAACAGTTTATTGTAGTTTTGAAAACAAGAAGCTGATCTCGATGTTTAAAGTGACAGTGCAAAAAATTGTTGAAAGCGTTTTGTAGTCAAAACAAAATATCTAAATTGGAGTGTCGGCAATAGGGACATCATTAAAGTATTGGTTCAGTAATACATACAGAAGATTAACTTTTCCAACCTATCACTACAAGATTCATTTTTAGGACCAAACCGTAGTCAAACTGCAGTACTAAAATGCAGTTATAGAAGTTCCTTTCAAGAGAAAGGTGGGCGTGGCATGAAAAGGGCACGAAACTCTCAGCGTCCTTAGTATAATCTTGATGGCTTGTTTTTGTGTGCTTATACCATTAACTATCTACATTACATCTATGAAAAGGTTCTTTGTCGAGACGAGACCGTGAATGAAAATAATTGTTTCAGCCTCATCATCCCTGAATATGGGTAAAGTGTTTGAACGTCGAGAACATTAAATGCGCTTTAGGGTCAGGTGTATCCTTGGTGCCGAACTTAAAGTAAAGTTTAAAATCGAAAATATTGAATGTCTACGTTACCAATGCACGTTAGGGTCAGGTGCGTCGTTGAAGCGTTCTTCCCAGACGGGCGTGGGGACCCAATGCGACTGCATTGTCCTTAGTGCCGAACTTAAATAAATGTTTTAAAATAGAAAATATATTATGTCTACGTTACCAATGCACGTTAGGGTCAGGTGCGTCGTTGAAGCGTTCTTCCCAAACGGGCGCGGGGACCCGATATGACTGCACCGTCTATGGTGCCGAACTTAAAGTAAAGTTTTAAAATAGAAAATATTTCATGACTACGTTACCAATGCACGTTAGGGTCAGGTGCGTCGTTGAAACGTCCCTCCCATACGGATGCGGGGACTCAATGCGACTGCATCGTCCTTGGTGCCGAACTTAAAGTGAAGTTTTAAAATAGAAAATATTTCATGACTACGTTACCAAAGCACGTTAGGGTCAGGTGCGTCGTTGAAGCGTTCCTCCCAGACGGGCGCGGGAACCCGATAAGACTGCATCGTCCTTGGCGCCGAACTTAAATTAATGTTTTAAAATAGAAAATATATCATGTCTACGTTACCAATGCACTTTAGGGTCAGGTGCGTCGTTGAAGCGTTCTTCCCAAACGGGCGCGGGGACCCGATATGACTGCACCGTCCTTGGTGCCGAACTTAAAGTAAAGTTTTACAATAGAAAATATTTCATGACTACGTTACCAATGCACGTTAGGGTCAGGTGCGTCGTTGAAGCGTTCCTCCCAGACGGGCGCGGGGACCCGATACGGCTGCGGAACCGGCAGCGCCGGCTCCGGCGTTGGGGGCACAATGGGACCGTCCTTGGTGCCGAACTTCACCATGATCGAGTGTGCGCATGGCGCGTACACTATCAGGCACGTCAGCAACTGTGGAAGAAGGATCCTTACTTTGTGCAATTAATTGAGCCCGAACCACGATAATCTGGGTGGGTCTGCCTATGGGTGACGATTTCGTAGCGGGATGCCTACTTCGCACTAAGCCAATTTTTTTAAATTTTCATACTTAGTATCTGTAGCACAAAAATAACATAATTTAAATTGCATATTTTATTGGGCTTTAAGCATTGACACACATTTACCAATTAATTTAATATCGGATGGATTCCTCAGTCAACATCAGCCTTTTTTAATGTCCACACAGGCTTATTTCTTTTCTTATTTTTTTTTGTTTTTCTTATTTCTTTTTTTTTTTCATAATTTCTTGATCTATGTGTATGTATAACTGTAGTGCATAATCATGACAGGATTCAACCATTGTTTCATAAAGTAGATGAAAGATGCCATACGTTCTCCAACGCTCTATTTTCGATAATAATATTTCCATTTGAATACCTGAGGAATCCATCCGATATTAAATTAGCTGGTAAATGTGCCAATGTTACATAAAGCACTATAAAGTAAACATGGTGTGATCTGAAGTATGCCTTTTTTTAAGTTTTCTTTGTGCTATACAGATACTATGAACGTTTTAAAAATTCGGATAAGTGCGATGGCAGGAATCCTGTGTGAAATCATTGTGTCATAGAAGGTTGTTTCTGGTTCTATTGTCCACAGAGTGCTTATTTAACAATTTTTAGTACCTAAGTGCAATTAAATTGACATTAACGACAGCGACAGAAAAATATCGCTACCAAAATCCTTCGATCTTAGCTTAGTCCCACCATTTTACTAACATATAGTATACTTGACCCTGTTTATATATTTTGATTTAGATAAAACTTCCCTTGAAGCACAGTTCTCAAACATAAAGACATCCGCTCCGCGATCTGATTTAATTCAATCAATTAAAACTCTACAAGATCATCTGCCGACGACCTTGTTACGTGTTCCCACGTATTCTAAATTAAATTAAGTTGTTGAAACCAAATCCCAGATTTTGCACAAATTTTTATCTATTAAATGCTCAGCAAGAGTTGCGTAGCTATTCTAGTTACCTTCTATTGTTTATGTTAGCACATCAACAGCTTTTGTAACCTCTTTCCAAAGTTACTCTTTTAAAACGTCAGTCTTTTAGGCCTTATCGGTGAATCTTGACGATTTTATTATCAGGTGATTTAAAACAGCTAAATAAGTTAAATGGGCTATATTATGTTGTGCAATAATTGGCGCGAAAAAACTTGTATTGTTTATGTGAGAATGTAAATTGTTTGATTTGACGTAACAAGCAAAACAGCGTGGTAGGTACACTATCCGAAGTGCAATCGATTTCGGCGATTAGCAATTTTAAATTGCTATTAATTTTCTGACGTGTGTTGTCACACAGTAGCGTGCATGTCAAGTGGCTTGTTTTAGAAATATGTTACATGACGATTTATAGTTTCATACGAACAAGTTTAGTATAGTTCAGCTTGACCAAATCTTGAATCATCGAAAGAAACTACTTACCTAATATTACTTTGAATATTGACTGCTGGCTGTAACAACTTCTGTTTACTATCTCACAAAGATTTAAATGACGTTTTATAAAAGTGGCTCGCGTACATATGCCGGCACATTTAACTTGGCAAGACAAAAATGAAACAAAAGATGCGCAGCAGCTACAAACAAAACACTAAAATAAATATTTATTTTATTTTATTATACTAAACTCGACGCATTTTATATATATATACACTTCCTGTCTGCTTTCATCATAGCATACAAACTCTTGCTTGCAATCTTGGTTCTCAATAACCTACTTTAATTTTTTTTAAGTAGACTAATACTAGTTCTATTTTTTAAAGGAATAACTTGTTATAATGTATTTAAGTTTCACGTACCTGTAGACTGGCAAAATGTTTCATATTTGTAATCGTGATGTGTCGTCTACTTATCCTCCAATATTTAAATACCCTGTAACAAAAAAAAATGAATAAAGGTATAAATAACAAATTATGTATTTCGTTTTAATATAATATAGCCGAATTGGTTTCTGACCGCAGTTGTTGTACCGGCTAACGCTCCGAACTTCGGCAAGTCTGCCGGGATTCAAATCGTGAGTTCGTGGTGTAAGCACCCAGTGTCGGTAGCACCTGTGGCGTTAGCACCCGTTTCGAATAGATTCTTCTAGTATTTTTGCATAAAAATTGCACCGAATCAGATTAAACTGACCGGCGGGCTGATTATCTAATTAAAAACCACCTAGCGACTGGTTGCAGTTCACAGATGATCGTGATCCATTGCTACTTCTTTTTGGGTTAAAAAAAACATACCAAAGAAAAGTGGCAATGTATGTCAAATGCAACCGGTCGCTAAATAGTTTCTTTTTAGATAATCAGGGTGCCGGTGCTAACGCCACAGGTGCTACCACCACGAACCCTAAATCAGGCCCTGATCAGGGGCCGTACCGGCTAACGCATCGATTATCGAAAAGTCTGCCGGGTTTCAAATTAAAACAGATAAATCGAGCCCCAATTGGGCCAAAATGGCGGACACCAATTCATGATGTCACACGAACATCGAAATCTTCCAAGTTACGTCAACAGAAAGTACAAGACGAAATTCCTTACTTTGATTTTTCTGTTTTAAGTTGAAACTCGGCAGACTTTTCGATAATCGATGCGTTAGCCGGTACGGCTCCAGGTCAAAATGGCGAACCCCAATTCATGATGTCCACACGAACATCAATATCTTCCAAATAACTTCGGCAAATAGTACAACACGAAATTACTTACTTCAACTTATCTGTTTTAAGTCAAAGCCCGGCAGATCCGCCGAAGTTCGAAAAGTTAGCCGGTAGGGTCCCAGAATGTGGCACTCACTGATTTTTTAGTGAAGCCAGATAATATTAAATTAAGTTAGTTAGTTAGATGATACCTAACAAGCATATTTGGGCATCACGATCATCTAAGGCCCTCCGCACATGGCTCGTAAGCGTAGTCGTCTCGTAAGCGTATCGTAAGACGCGACGAGTACGATACGAGCAAAGTTCTACACACGAATCGTAGCGTAGGCGTAGATATTGTTCCAGAATATAAACTAGAGCTTCACGTTGACGGAAATTCATCACCAAACCTATAGAAAGTATTTTCTACGCTTGCTTTTTTACGCCAGTACGCTACGACGTATTGACAATAAAATCTCATACGATACGCTTACGCTACGACGCCGTGTGCGGACTTCTTTTAACATGTGTACGTGCTCGTATTGCTCTCGTACGATCAGTGAACTTTAGTTCGCTGCGTACGACGCGCGTATCGATTACGCTTACGCTACGACGCGCGACGCCGTGTACGGAGAACCTAAATAAATTGCTTTAAAGCATTTTGATCAACCTGAGGGCCTAGCATGTACACTACAACATTCAGCCAGGCCCCTAGACGGGGATGGAGGATATGGGTCCAATCCCTCCCCTCCTCCCCTGAAATCTTTAAACTTAAAAAATCTAAAATAATATTAGTACTACAACTAGATCCTAGCCATCGTTAGGCGGTTGAGAAATAGTCATGACTTGCAATGCTATGCCAACTGATATTGTAAAGAATAAAAAAAATTGCCCGGCTTTAAACATTGGCATTTTTATTAGACCCTTGTTCATGGCACCATGACGAAATGGTTTTAACACGACCCTGCTAATTCACCTCGGGGTATTAAAAAAACGTAGCATTTTTGTAGTATTACGAATCTATAGATAATATAGGTAATGCCTATTCAAAGAGTTGACAGTTATTGGTAAAGTTTCAACGTATCAAATTAATTTATTCTTAAAGAATATGTGTAGTTATGTCAAAATTCAATATCATTTTTTATGAATTATTGTGCATCAAAGTGGTACACTTTGTTAAAAATAATTTTACCACACACATGTTTTATTTAAGCGATTTCGTTATTAAATATATGTTAGAAAAAAATACAATTTAATTTTGGCACTCAGTTATTAATTTTAAAGAAAACAAATATCTACAAAATTTGAACAATGTACAGCAACTAGATAGGTACCACTATAAGCTGACATTGACGAAATTCGTCAGTCATTCACTTGCTATCTACTTATTTTAAAAACATTTTTATGTAAATTAGTAGGTATTAAAACTGAATTGCATTCGTTATGAGGAATATTTAACATTTCGAAAGCCAGTACCTAATTGTTATGGAGAAAAAATATTTTTGGCATTTTTTTCAACGCTGTGAATTGAAGTTGTAAAAATTCAAATCTTTTCTTAGTTTTATCAGCGCTAACGGTATTTCAGTACCTAACCTACATGTATAAAAAAATCGGTGGTTGTGTTCTGTTACAGTTGTTTTTCCTAAATAGCTAGGTTGACTAACTGCGATCATGTTTCATTTTTACCGACTTCAAAAGGAGGGAGGTACTCAATTCGACCAGTTTTTTTTTTGTTTTTTGTATGTACACCGATTACTCGAAGACGGCTGAACCGATTAAAATGATTCAAACGTTATTAGATCAGGTTTGTTCTCAAGTTGTCCCATTTTTTAAAATTTTGAAATCGGTTCAGTACTTTTCAGGAAAACCTGAAAATACTGTCGTTTTCGTTACCATTTTGTGAACTTATACGGATGATCGACCATATCTTCTTTGTTTATGTACCGATTTAGATGATTCTTTTATTGTTTGAAAGAGGATACTTTATAAATAATACCATTTTGATTTCATTGTTATTGAACCTTGGATATCAAAGATACGCAAGGGAACTCCTTAAAATCAAATAGGAACTGTATAGTGATTACACTAAAAAGAATAAAATAAAAAATTGTTTAAAAACAAAAAAACCGACTTCAAAAAACCTGAAAATAAAAACAAAAACATCTTCAAAATTAAATACCTCTAAAAAGCAAGAAATAATTTTCAAATCACTAGATACCTACGCATATCACTGTAATAAAACACGTCTAATGAAGTCGGGTGGGGCTCTTAGAATAAAAAAAAGAAGTTGTCCTCCAGCCCCACCCGACTTCAATAGACGTGTTTTACTACAGTGATATGCGTAGGTATCTAGTGATTTGAAAATTATTTCTTGCTTTTTAGAGGTATTTAATTTTGAAGCTGTTTTTGTTTTTATTTTCAAGATTTTTGAAGTCGGTTTTTTGTTTTTAAACAATTTTTTACATTGAGAAGTAGTCGAAATTAGAAATTGGCTATTTGATGAGTAGACTCCTAGCACCGAAAGGGTTATATTAAATACCAACAAACGGAAAATAAAAATATTGTTCTAAATTTGTTTAGATTACGCACACACAATGTTATTATAACGTAAACCTTACTTCATTCGCAGGCAAATCTGAGTAATATTTAAAATTTCCTTACCTAAGCATATGGTACTATACATGTTTTAACTAATGGTATTCTGTCACTTATTTGTCAGTAACTTAATGCTACCGCCAGTGTAATAATATTTTTTTTATAGTAGTAAGGTAACTTCTTTGTCTCAGCAATGAATGCAGCCAAATGACGACTAATGCCTACTACGGTACCACACTTTCAGTAGGGAAAAGATAGGTATAGTATAGGTCACCTGCGTGGTAGCGGTGGGGCGGCAATCTGCCCCTCATCTTTACCCTGTCCACACGGGCGAGTTACCCCACTATAGTAATCGTGATTCTATGCTGCCGCTGTCCCACAAATCATCAACGCGTTGATATTATGAAATCATCCGAAGAAAGGTGAGCGAGTTGCCAATCTCCTGCACGCATCACTCACAATGCTTAGGAGTTAAATAGAGCTTGACATTATATTACAAATGCTACTGGAGATAACGCAGCCTGTTTTCATGTCGCAACTAGTAACCACATACTTAGAGATGACATGATTATACCAGCTCAAAACGGACATGGTTTAGGCGTGTAATCTCCAAAATTGCTGTGGTTTTTACTTCTCTGCTAAGGTTTATCGAATACAAAATACTAGCATTGATACAGTTACAAGAAAATAAATAAGAATAAATGAAAATTGAAATGACTCTACTGTAATAAACTTTAGATTCAAAATCCCTAATGCTTAAAAAAATATTTTTAGTACCTACCTAGTTATTTGGCGTAGAAACTATAATTTTAACTTTTTAACACTTAACTTTTCAGACACATTCGTATCTTTCGCCATCGTCCTTGGCTTTTATTGTAGATTTTATCCTCTATTGTTGCTACTGAATTCACACTTTATATATTTGACGACAGACGATTTCTAAGAAAATTTCGCAAATTGCTTATCTTGTTACTATACGACCAATATCTACTTTTCCTAAAAATCTAAATTTAACTATGTACACGAAGCGAAACTATTACATTTCCATTAGCTAAAATATTAGCTTTCCTTCAGGTTTTTTAAAACCTTTTGAATCATGAGGACTAATTTAGAAAAAATGTGTAGGTGAATAAGTGTCAATTTTAAAGAACCTACTACCTATAAATAAATATGAATCGACTACCCTGGATAATGTTTTTTTTTATGTCAGATAGATAAGTGCTTGCCCGCTATCACGCCTGATGGTAAACTATGATGCGATCTACGATGAAAAGTGCTTGCCTAGAAGAATACCATAATATTTACAATTAATATTTTCATTATTGTCCCTATCGGGAAAGCAGACTCGGGCAAGGAGTTCCACTCTCTGGCGGTACGAATAACCTACTTCGTGTATGTAATTTGTGTGTAATCAAATGGATGCATATAGCTGAAGTACCTACCTGATTGATGAGTATATTGACAAAAAATCATAACCCTTCTTTTGGCTTCGCCATAATCAGGTAATTGGACAAAGTGACGCAAGCGTCAGTTCAGAGCAGAGACAGCGACAACGTCGAAATTAAGTGATTTATACAAAATCGACTCATATAAGGTATACTTAAATCATTTTAAGATCAGGAAAACGAATGAACGCTCAATTTGATTTATTTATTCGCTTTTTTATGTAAACGGGAAGTAGCAGAGGAGGAATAAATTTTAAAAGTTTAATTATAAGCCTGTCAGTGTGTCTTGAGGTGCTGCACATTTAATTTCAGGTATACAATTATCTACATGGCTCATCAGTAAAAGCCATCTGGTATTTTACACTTTATTGCAAGTAATTATGAAATAATACCGTTAATAGTAGATAGTATAAGTAATAAAAAATATTTTGTAAATAACTTTTTTTACAATATTCGGCATCCATAGCATTTGTAAATTACTGTTTTGATGCATCCTGATTGCACCCTTAAAAATAAGTTAGAAAGGAGAGAAAGCACAAAAAACATGAATCTATGGAGTTATATTATTACAAGTACTACTACAAGCATCACAAGCTTGCTTTATTTATATCATTATATTGTTACTAAAAAGAAATATACCTAGTATAACTCTATGGGGGTCAATAGTCAGTGTCAATAAGAGATCATGAGATTTTTTTGACACAACATATATTTAATAGATTTTGAGATCCACAGTCAGCTGTGATCGCGAAATAGAGTTTACGCTTGCTTAAGTCATTGTATTAACAGATTGTATAAGGAGAGTTATTAAACTCGTTCACGTTTATTAAGCAGCTGATTAGCGTTACTGTAACTAAATATTGATGAACTTCGAACCGGCTGTAACAGAGGTTTAAAAAACATTTGTCTATTGCACACGGCTATGAATTTGGTAACGATGGCCGACATTTTCGTAAGAAAACGTTAATTTTGTAAGCGCGCACGCTCTGCCTCCGCAAAGGTCGGATTATTGCGGCAGATGTTCTTAATAAAGTACATTCTTTATCGAAATGAAGATTTCTTCAAAGCCCGAGGGTAAACATAATTAATCTTTCAAATTGGCAACAACATGCATTTCATTAAGAAAATTGGGTACCGTTGATCTGTGATAAGAATAAAATATAGTCGAACGCTATCAGGTATTCATATTTGGTGAACTAAATAACATAAGTACTGTACTATTAGATTCTGTCCCAAACCACACCCTGGACACTCCATACAACCGCGCAATTATAAACAGATGACGTCAGATGATGGTTTTGTACACGCGCAAGTCTAGGGCTGTGTGTGTAGGTCTAGGGCTACCATGCAGTTTGTACTGTATGAATGACGTTCAATAGGGAATATGCATCAAGTTTTTTTTTCAAAATCGAAAGTATAATGCTTGAGAAAATCAACTGTAATATTAAAACTTTTGTCTTGCGTTTTTTTCTCGTGATATAGTTACTTGAAGTTAGCACGCATTAACACCCGCCGAAAACACTCTATAAAACGGACATGATTTGTGACGTCACTTGTCACGTTTCAGGCCATTTTCAGGCGCGTTTATTATGGAGTTAGCCAAGAATTTTCAAATATCTCCTTAATATTGCGTTTAAGTACATATGTGTTGCACAAAATATTATTTCTTATTCGATATTCTATTTGACTGTTAAGTGCATTATATCTGAAAATATAAAATATCGTTATTTTCCCCTGATTTTATCGTGTAATAAAACTAAACTAATAATAATAAAAATATATTTTTCTGTTCCATCATGTTTATACGTGTCCGCAGCGATCAAGCTCAAATTTATCAAAATCGGTCACTTATGCATATTCCCTATTCATAATTCGAACTTTTTGGTAAATAAAAATACAACGCATTGCTTTGAATATCAAAATAAGTTGACGTTGATAAACACGACTAAATGAGCACACGATTTGGAACCCCCTTTTTAATATACTATATCTATGATTTGGAACACGAACTCGCGGGGTGGTGTGAGGTAATTAATTCTGGGGCGGGGCGAAGAGTGTCCTTTCTGTACGGTATTACTTACTTATATCTATTCTGTGCCCAAACTTTGGGTTAATTCGTTATTTGATGCGTAAAATTACCATTACCTAAAATTCTGCTTATTTATGATGAAATAGGTGTGTGAATTATCACCTATACACGCGTGTGTTCAAACTATTCAGCCATACAAATTACATACATCCATTAAATCAATATGGTTTAGCGATCGCAATGTTCACCGTCATTTTAGCTGTCTGATTCTATAGAAAATAATGATGCTATTCGCTCTATAAAATGTGTGTCATTTACGCCTAATTTCAAGAATCTATTAATGAGATACGATTGGACACACGGCGATTCGAGGCAAACGTTTGAGACGAAGCAATAAATTAAATCACTGACGCCGGCCCGACTGACAGCTTCCATACTAGTAGGCTCAGCCCTCCATAAGTGTTAGGGAATTTGTCATAAATCGGTAACCGCCGCATACTCCATGCAAGCGGCTCCTCTATACGCGATCCTTATCTGTATAATGGTTGAGAAACTCGAATGATATTCGAAAGATAAGTTGTCATAGCAAAAATGTCCCGCAATTGGAATGAAATTTAAATGATCCTGAACAGTGATTGCCAGTCGGTTCCACAAGAAAAATTGGAAAACACAAATGTTTTTGAATAAGTTTTATTTTTATTTTATAATTTATTATTGTTTTGAAAACAGATTGCATCTTTATGAGCAGTTATAATAAATCTGTCCATACTAATTAAAAAAATATGTTGAGGAACAATTTTAATAATAATGTTTAATAACCTACTAAATTAATTTATAGTTACAACAACTTTGCTTGTAAATAATATAAAAGATCGTTACTTATGAAATCAAACATCGCCTCTGAATATTACATTTTCTAATTATTTTAACGATTTTATTCCTACAATCTGTTATCACTGGCCATATCGACGTAAATATCTGACATTCAATAGAAAATTTACGATGCGCAACGGGAGAAAATTAGCCGAAAAGGTTATGCAATGCAAACGCGCAATGTATATAAAAGTCACCGACCGTCACGCGAGATCCGGTAACTATAATTAAAAATTACAAAAATTGTAAATTCCACAATCATTATGCTAACTTTTTTACAGAACATAAACCTCACATTTGTTTCTTCAATGAGTAGATTAAAAAAACATTGTAGAATATGAATTTCTTGTAGGGCCACCCAAGCAGTAAGATTACTAATAATAACTAGTGGCTCTGTGAACTGTAGACCTCGATTTTGTGACATTTTGATAATTTTTCGAAATGGCTGAAAAGTACTATCAGCCCTTTCGAAAAGTGTTCAAATTTTTTTACGATTTGAATGATTTCGAAAAACTGAATGTACAAAAAAAAACTTTAGACAAAAAAATCTTTATAATTTAAAAAATGCTAACAGAATTTCACGAGAATAGGTGGAGAAAAATGCGATCTGTAGTGGAGAACAAATGGACATCCGGACATACGGTAGGATAGCCAGAGCCTCAGTGACGAGGATTTCGGGTGCAGTGCGCTTCCACCTTTAGCCTCATCGTCACTAACATCAGCCCCCCTAGCCAAAGCAACATTTGCAAATTTTCGCTATCGCTTCGCTTCGAAACATGTATAAATAAAAAATAAAATGTTTGTTTATTTGCCCATCACAAATAAAGGTCTTAAGTGGTAATTAGAGGTGACAAATGGAGGGTTACTATACTTGTGAGGGACTGGTGCCCGAAATAGGTTTCAAAAAAGAAACCTGTGACACAGGTCGCCAGGCCCACCCACAGACAATAGTTGTACCGTATACATTATATAACATAATACTTACACCTAGTACAGGACGGAATAATAATTACAGGTATGAAACTTAAACAAAACAATGTAGACTAAACTATATTAGATACCCCAAAGCTAAGATGTATCAGTGTAAGTGAGAAAGTGTGTGTGTAGGTGAATGTGTGTCGTGTTTGTATGGGTGGTGTATGCGTGTGTCTGCGTGTGTGCGTGAATATCTGTGGGAGCGAGAGATATATACCGGTACTAATTCCAATATTTGACATAAGTAGGTACTCAATATGTGATAAAATAACATTTACATTAATTATTTGCGTTAAAATTTGAATTAAATTATTTTAGAATGGTGAGTAGGTTTTCAGTCGCGTCGTAGTCAAGAGTCGTAAGAAATTTAGTCACAGTTCGTTTGCAGTTAGAAGTCAGAAGTGGGTAGATATTGAGAGAAGCGTTAAGTCTATTATAAAGTAGGGGTCCAAGACAGCAAAAGAAATGATGGGCAAAGGATGTTCTGACAGCAGGTGTGTTGCACACATGGTGTTTGCGTCGTTTACCTTCTATCAATTTAGGGTCATACGGTAGCTGTGAGTGCTGTTTAAGTACCGTTTTAAGAATATAGGTTTGCCTAACAGAGAGAATATTCCAGTGTGCGTAGAGCTCGACAGTAGGAAAACGGTACGGGAGCCCAGCAGCAACTTTCAACAATATTCGTTGAGCCCTCTCCACGGGCAGAATGAGAGTTTTTGCAGCGCCACCCCACGAGCTGATGCAATATTCTATGAGAGAATGGCACAATGCAAAATAAACTGTGGTTATGACTTTGCGATCGGCAACGTGTCTCAGCGTCCTAAAGATGTAGATAAGCTTACGGAGTCTTGTAGCTAGCAAATCTTGGTGGTATTTGAAAGAGAGCGTCTGGTCTAGTGTCACTCCGAGGTATTTAAAGCTTTCAGAGCGTTCTAAAACAGGACAAGTGCAACTAATTGGAGCAGACTGAGAACCGCATTCGTGAACTTTTATACTCAACTCAGGCGATGGGAGTTGGTTAGATCTTAAGGCAAAGGCGATATATTTTGTTTTGAGGACATTAAGAGTGAGGATGTTGCATCTCAACCATTTGTTGACAGTATCGAGACCTCTCTGAGCTGAGTCAAAAGCACTGGCCCAGGAGTCCCCTTGAAAGAAGACAGCCGTATCATCTGCAAAGGTGAAGATCTTGCCCTCGTTGAGCCGTAACTGACAAAGGTCATTAATGTAGATAAGGAATAGCGTAGGCCCGATGATACTGCCCTGCGGAACTCCGTAAGTAATATAGAACTCACTACTAACCCACTCCTCAATTTTAACCCTGTGAGTCCTGTTAGTCAAGTAATCCTTAAGTAGCTGAAGGGGAAGGCCTCTTATGCCACATCTCTCCAGCTTATTCAATAGGCGGGGGATGGAGACCGTATCGAATGCCTTCGCTAGATCGAGAAAAAGCACCGCACATTTCTTCTTTTCATCCAGAGCAGAGACGATGGACTGCACGAGGTTGTGAACTGCATCATTAGTTGATTTGCCTCTACGAAATCCGTATTGTGAAGGAGACAAAATATTGTTAGCTTCTAGGAAGTGAACAAGTCTGATGTTTATTAGGCGCTCGAGAATTTTGGAGAGAGTAGGCAGAATTGAAATAGGCCTATAATTAGCGGCACAATCTCCATCCCCGGATGTATAGATTTGACGTTTTAAAATTCGATTGTTAACGAAACCTTATGTCAATCCCATACATGTTTCGAAAGCGAAGCGATAACGAAGATTTGCTAATGTCTGTCATTAATGTTACTTTATTATTATCTGTTTATTTACATTAAATTTGATCTATCTAACAGCCAGTGATACTAAATGGGGAAAGTTAAGCCCGGGGGCTTGATTCCCGGTATGGACGTGTTTGAGTGTTCTAACTTGATTTCCTTGGTTATACAGGGTTATTATTTCTGAAATACCAACAACCTCGCAGCAGTTCAGTAGATTAGTTACATCATTAACATCAACGTTTGCTCTACGAGTTTTCCGAAAACAGTAAAAAAACAACTCTATAATAATGTCCGAACACCTGTTCGAGTTTTGTATGAAAAGTCGAATATTTTTTTGTTTCGGAAAAGTCGTAAAAATGATGTTGTTTATGGTGTAAGTAATCTACTTCTGCGAGGTTTTTGGTGTTTTACAAGTAAACTTATGGGTGTTTAAAGTCAACTATTACTAATGAGTTTTGTTACTTATGTGTTTAGTATGTAGTAAAATATAAAACCAAATTAGCACTGAATACTTACTTATTATAACAATTTTATCTAATCATAAAATGAGATAAAGCGAAAAATATTAATATGGAACTTTTCGCATTGACAATTTTTAATTTTATGTGACATATAGATAATAAATTCGTATATCTAATTTGCTGCTGTAAATTTAAATCGATTCTAAAATTTACAATGCCAATTATGCAGAGACATTGTCGCCTCTATGTCGTACGTAATAAATATGCCGAGACTGCAAAATACAAATAAATTGCTTAGAGCTAAGATTAATCACACAGCTAGGGTGCTAAACTCTCAACAACTTAGTATTAATTGTTTTTACATTTTATAAATCTTTTAGTAGTGTTACACACTTTAATGCATTATTGCAATATTTCATTTCATTTATATTAAGAATACACCGCTTTTTTTGTAGTCTGTTTAATCCTATAGGGTGTACCCCATAGGCCATAGGTTCTAATCCCATTCTGCCAATGAAACTAAACTTTTCTGCCTAATGCTACGGCTCCACCTGCGTCTTAACGCGTAGCTTAAAGCGTTAATCTAGGCGTTACGCAGAAATTACTGAATATTTATAATGCCCGTTCTTGGACATTAACATTAACGTTAACGCAGGTGGAGCCGTAGCATAAGAAACATTGGTTGAAAAACAACAAAAAATGCTCGTCCTACTCACTAACTAGACAGCTTAAAACATAGACAGAAAAATTTTCGCTGCGCTCAAGAAGACCAACAAAGCGTGGAAAAGAGAAGTTAACATCATACGGACACGGTCTGTGTAAAAAAGAGACAATGGATCAAGTGACATGTGGCAACATTTTTTACAGTAAGAGCTCCTAGCGTCCCGCTTAGCAAATGAGCAATCGCAGTTTGTTTAAAATATTTGTTAATCTTAATTAGAATTTAAAATAAAGTTATCGTGGAGCCATGGTGTCTTGTGCTCTAAGTAATTGTGATGTGACAAAAAGAAACAATCCAAGTAATCACACTTTTCACAGGTAAATAAGATATTGAAAAACATTTCTCTAAAACCAAATTTCGCTACATTTATTCGTTTATCGACGAAGAAAACAGTATGGAACATAGTTTATTAATTTCCTTTGCCTTATATAGTCATATTTTATGAATCTAAGTCATATTTTTTCGTTTTCGGATCACCTGTTTATTGACATTGTTGTTCTTTGACATTCTATTTCTATGGCTTAAACAGTGTATAAGTATGGGAAAGTATTTTTGTCGTTTCTCGACCCATGTTTCTATGGCAAAAATGTTTAGTTTCGTCAACTATAATTAGGTATTTTGTGGTTTCGTTGGTAAAACACTCATCATACGGGATTACAACGACTACTTTCAAAACAACGGCGTACTCATGGACGATATAGTGGATTTTAATATTAAGCGGGTTAGTTAGATGGAAAAGTAGCTTAAAACATAGAACAAATATTTTTTTCTTGTGGTATAAAACGTTAATTTTCAATCGGTTTACTTTAAACGCTGTTTTGTGGTTGGTAGGTTTTATTATTGTACCTACCACAATGTATGTTGCTATTTTTAAATGGCAACCCTAGAATTACGTGCGTTTACTCGTGAGGAAGCTGTATAATAATTGCCTGTCTCCTTGACTCGATGCCTTGACAATGTGTCAAATCACAAAGAGCCAACATTAGTCAAGCCCAGTAATGTAAATTATCCCACCCACTCAGGAATTACTCAACGGAATGAGACGGCTATAGTGCGTCTTTAGATTTAGATTTTAATCTAAGTCATTTCTATTACGTTCTAAGTCCACACTTTTTCTATACATAATAGTATTTATAATTATTATGCTAGAATGCAGTTTAATTCAATTCATCTCGAGCGGTCACCTATTTCTTCATTATTATAAACTGAGTAAGAAAATGTTATAATAGAGCTGACAGTTCAAGATTTGTAATGATGAACTCTTGTATATTAAATTATATGCTGAATAGTCCTGACTACAGCTACAGAGCTTTATGTATATGTAAAAGAAAAGAAAATGTTTACTTCTGGCTGCAAGCAAAGAGCGTAAATTATATCTATACTTGCGGCCGCCCTTGGCTTCGTCCGCGTGAACCATAGAGAACCTTTGAACAGGATAATAGTCTGTCTACCAACCTTTCATTCAAATCAGTCCAGCCGTTAGGCGTGAAGAGATAACAAACATATGCACAAACTTTGCATGCTGATATAAATAAGACCATTTACTCTTTGTTTCCTTTTTTCGCTTCAGAAAAAATCTCATGAAAGCTTGTTACATTACATACTATATCGGTAATACTTTTACCCAAACCCAGCAGTATAATAAAAAAAACAAAATGCTTTATAAATGAATAAAGGGTTTATTCATTCATAGCATTTTGGTTTAAAAACCAAAGTTTAAAAAACTAAAGTTTTAGTTTTGAAACAAAAAGACAAATCTCTTTTAACAAGAAAATGCTTTCGTATGTCCGTCCGTTTCTTCTCCTCTACAGGTCGCATTTCTCAACCGATTCTCGAAACTTCTTGTCGAGCCAGGTTTTAGAATTTTTCTAAATAAAAAACACATTTCAACCACTTCGAAAATTGATAAAATATGTCACAAACGCGAGGTCTTTAGCTCACACTACTAGAGCTAATATTTAGTTCATACTTATAGACCTTTGATTACCATCTTCGTAAAACATTAGTGTGAAATACTGTTATTACAGTTAATTGCATAGAAGCAGGCACAGATAAGTTAATTACTGTAAACAGTCGGTCTAAAACCTTAATTAATTTATACTACTATTTTAATTAGGTTCAATTGGCTATGACTGTCATGAGTACTTAACATAGTGATGTACAAAACTCGAGTCGTCGAGTTCTACTTTTGAAGACTCGACTCGGATTGGCAGGACTCGGTGAGCTCAGTAGGCTCGTAAGCCTGAGCCTAGCCGAAAAATGAACTCTCTGAGCCACACCTCGAGGCTTCAAAAGAGTTTCAAGCCTTCAAAAGAGCTCGAACCTATTTAAAGAGCTCGAGCCTTCAAAAAAGCTCGAGTCTTAAAATGAACGCGAGCCTCATAAAAAGCTTAGAGTTCATATTTATAACTTTAATATCTCCGTAAATAATAATATTTACAATATTATTAATTACGGATATATTAAAGCCGAGCCTATCGAGCTCACAGAGCCCTGAAAATCTGACTCTAGTCTTCAAAATTAGAACTCAAAAAGATGAATGTCTTATGTTATAAAGAGCACCGTAGATGCTTAATCTATTGTGCTTTAGCTCTACTTATCCTCATTCATCAGCAGCCCATCACAACTAGTGCGCCGAAAAAGACTCGAGTCGTGAAAAAGCCTCGAGATCGACTGAGCTCTCCAAAAAGGCTCGAGCCGTGAAAATGGCTCAAAGTCGGCCGAGCTCTGAAAAAAGCTCGAGCGCTAAAAAAGACTCCCGAGTCGTCGAGCTTCGTACAAACGAGGCGAGCCCTGTAAAACGACTCCGAGCTCTGGACAAAAGGATTCGGAGGACTCGAGTCTTTTACATCACTAACTTAACATGTTGACTGATTGATAAAACTAAATAGTTTTTTCTTATAATGAATATCAGTTAGTTGAAGTTAACTGATTACTTTTACTAACTCGATAATGTATGCTCGGACATTATTTAAGCAGCAAAATGTGGTTTTACTAGTTACGCACGCATAAATGTAGTTCTAGTCTAGGTAAAATTGCGTTGGACTTAAAAATGTGAGTGAAATTATTTTGGTATTGATAATGTTTTTAACAAATGAATGAATGGGTACCTGACCTGTGTAGACTATGACACAACAAAAACTAATTTGTAAAAAAATCCTGTCGTTTTTCACAGTAGGTAATCGAGTAAAGATGATGAATATTGAAATTACAACAAAAAATCAAGTTATATTGAATAGTCAGATGTTATTTTGCCTAGTTTATCTTTTTTTAAACTATATCCTTAGATAGATTTGTTACATCGGGTTGAGCTGTTTTATTTGAAAATGGAAATGAAATGAGACATATCTTCGTTTCAACTATACTTACAATGAATTAGATTTTCGTACTCGATAATTCACAGAAATTACCAAACATGTGAACTACTAAAGTTTACATAAGATTAATGGATATCAATATGCTCCATATAAATCAGCTCACGCCTGCAATAAGTATAGCAAATGAAAGGCATCATTAGGGACATTTCGAGGTGTATATTACGTCCACGTAACGTAACGTAATAGGACAGGTTACGTCTAGGAAGGGTGGGTAATCGATACACGCCCTTTCTCTGTGCTCGATTCATATAATATGACAGCATTCATAATTATAAATAGACACATTCTACGAGGCAATGTGTGGCAAACTTATAAGCAAAAATATTCACAGATCTCGTGCTCTACATGTCTTGAAAGGGCATTTAAAATGAATATACCTATTATAGATTATTCAAAAGAAAACAAAAATTAAAACCTGTCAATCTTCAGTAAAAACGCGTAATTTTCCGGTCGTATTTTTTTTCAAAACTGACTTTACCAACTTATTTTTACATCATCTTAAAGCCCTTAGAATTCCGCGTCTTTTGGGCTCTCATACGTTCTCATGGCCGCGCGCGACCCACCCGCCGCGTGATGCCTCGCGCCGCGCAAAACTCGCGGCTAAGAGCACCTCTACAGCCTCAACCGTTACCAATATCGAAAAAAGTGTTATGACCTAAAATTTTTCTTGATTCAATACCGAGGTGCTTTTTTTCATATTTTTGAAATTCTGCTCCGTTATCAAGATATCGAAAATTTTCTATGAAAACACACAATTTCAAAATAAGGTCAAAAAATTTGTATTCTTTTTATTTCCAAAATTTATTTTTAATTTTCCAAAATAATTTTTACATTTTCTTAAAGTCCTTCAAATTTCGCGTCTTTTGAGCCCTCATGCGTTCTCGTGTCCTTAAACCTCAGGGTATCACGGGCGAATCGCACTTTCAGCGAAAATGGGGGCCTACTTGAGCGAACTAAAAAACATTTTCAATGTTAAAATGTACGAATCAACGCCACCATTTTTGGTGGATATTCCGAAAACTCGGGCTTAGCGTTTTGCTTCGAATTTTAACATCCGTAGGTACCGCTAGAGAATGGAACTCCTTATCTAAGTCTGTGTTTCCTGATAGGTACAATCTGGGGGCCTTCAAGTCGCGAGTGTAGAGGTATCTTCTAGGCAAGCGCGTTTCATCCTAGATCGCACCATCACTTACCAGCATGATAGAGGTCAAGCCTTTCGTCCAAGGGTCAAGCGCTTATCTACATTAAAAAAATAAGTAAATCAAGATAAATAATAAGTTCCTATTTTGCACATATACGAAACAGTTCTCCTCAATTTTGTTTCTCCGCTTAACTTAAATCTTAATATATAAAATCGTAAACTGAATGACTGACTGACTGACTGACTGACTGACTGACTGACTGACTGACTGACTGACTGACTGACTGACTGATCTATCAACGCACAGCCCAAACCGCTGGACCTAGAGACTTGAAATTTTGCACACAGATACCTTATACAGTGTAGGCATCCACTAAGGAAGGATTTTTAAAAATTCTATCCCTAAAGGGATGAAATAAGGGATTAAAATTTGTATGAAAGTCCCTCAGTTTTGAAGCTAGAATCTTCAAATTTTGTGTTTAGGCTGACGATTGAAAATTAATAAATACGGGTCTCGGCGTTTTTGAAAATTCTACCCCCAAAGGGGTCAAAAGGGGGATGAAGTTGTGTATTGAAGAAAATCCTTTAATTTCGAAAAAAAAATAGCCCAATTTATAATTTCGGCCTATGGATGAAAATCTAACGCAACGTTTATTGTTTTTGTTAGTATTTCGACCCTTATGGGAATCAAATGGGGGTGAAAAGTGATAAAAATCTAAAAATAGATATGGATGTCGTTATCGGGGTTTTCTGGGATGACGATTGCGAAAATGTCATTTATTTTGAAGTCCAACACGGTGGAAATGATTTAACCCCTAAAGGGGTGAAAATGGGGTTCAAATTTTGTATGGAAAAATAATATAAAAAAGACATTTCAGCTTTAAACTTCGTAGGAGCACGTCTACAAATAAATAGGCAAACATATATTTTGTGATTTTAAAAATCAACCCCTTAGGGGCTAAATGGGGTGAGTAAACATAAAAATCGATATGGATGTCGTTCTTGAGGTTTTATGGGATGGTGATTGCGAAAATGACATTTATTTTGAAGTCCAACACGGTGGACATGATTTAACCCCTAAAGGGGTAAAAATGGGGTCCAAATTTTGTATGGAAAAATAAAATAGACATTACAACTTTAAACTTAGTAGGAGCACATCTAAAAATAAATGGGCAAATATATATTTTGTTATTTTGAAAATCTACCCCTTAAGGGGTAAATGGGGTGAGTAAACATAAAAATCGATATAGATGTCGTTATTGGGGTTTTCTGGGATGACGATTGCAAAAAATGACATTTACTTTACACGGTGGACATGATTTAACCCCTAAAGGGGTAAAAATAGGGTTCAAATTTTGTATGGAAAATGAATATAAAATCGAAATTACAACTTTAAAATTCATAGGAGCACGTCTAAAAATAATATATATTTTGTGATTTTGAAAATCAACCCCTTAGACGGTAAGTGGGGTGAGTAAACATAAAAATCGATATGGATGTCGTTCTTGAGGTTTTATGGGATGGTGATTGCGAAAATGAGATTTATTTTGAAGTCCAACGCGGTAGACATGACACATCATGGACCTGGACCTGGACATGCACATCCATGGAACGGGAACAGGAACGGGAACGGGAACGGGAACGGGAACGGGAACGGGAACGGGAACGGGAACGGGAACGGGAACGGGAACGGGAACGGGAACGGGAACGGGAACGGGAACGGGAACGGGAACGGGAACGGGAACGGGAACGGGAACGGGAACGGGAACGGGAACGGGAACGGGAACGGGAACGGGAACGGGAACGGGAACGGGAACGGGAACGGGAACGGGAACGGGAACGGGAACGGGAACGGGAACGGGAACTGGAACGGGAACGGGAACGGGAACGGGAACGGGAACGGGAACGGGAACGGGAACGGGAACGGGAACGGGAACGGGAACGGGAACGGGAACGGGAACGGGAACGGGAACGGGAACGGGAACGGGAACGGGAACGGGAACGGGAACGGGAACGGGAACGGGAACGGGAACGGGAACGGGAACGGGAGCGGGAGGGGAAACGGGACCGGGAACGGAACTGGAACCGGAACCGGAACGAGAACCGGAACCGGAACGGGAACGGGAAGCATAAAAATGACTGGTCGGATCCTGGTTGAAGGTTCCCTAAGGATTTTCTCTAATATCCACGCGGACGAAGTCGCGGGCAGAAGCTAGTTGTTTTATAAGTATCCAAGCTGTTAAATTACGATTATTTTTGCAATCCTCGTACCTTCGGTTGCGGCCATTATAGATTTTGAATACAACTCGAAAGGTTAGGTTTGAATCTCAGTAATTATTTGTTTCGTTATGATTGGCACGGAGCGAATGAAATCAGCCTCAGGATAGCTCTGAGTTGGATCATTAGACCTACAAGAAAATGGGCGCATTTCACAATGTTAGTACATTTCAAACGTTTTCTTTGGATATGTTGAGTAAACAAACTTAATAGTTAGAACGGTTATCTAATTTAGGGTGGGCCGATTTTAATATTTTTCAAATTTTGAATTGAATACCCCTCAAAAGTTACGTAATGCGACGTAGGTTCTTATTTTAAAAATAAGCTTATCAGTTTGAAACAGGAATTTATCAAAACCGATTCGAAAAATCTAATTTTGTTAATTATTTTTTACAAAATACGATTGCTATCTACTATTTTTAATAATTTTTCCAATAATCTACGTCGCATTACGCAACTTTTGAGGGGTTTTGCATTGCAAAATTCCAAAAATGATCAAAATCGGCCCACCCTATTATCTATTACTTATTATAAATTAATTCGGAGCAAATTTATTTCTGATTTACACTAGCACAATATTGAATGTTATAGCTACTTATAGATCACAAATCACAATACACTAAAATGGTTTTTAAATCACACTTCAATCATAATTTAGTAACAAACTAAGCAATTTATACAAAGCTTGGCTATACTGATGTGATTATTAATAACGGATTGAAATTAATAAACCGTACTAATATTATAAATGTTGAGGAGCTCGGTGGCGCAGTGGTTTAGCGTCTGGCCTAGCGATTGCGGAGGTTAAGCAACGTTCGCAAGAGTCGGTCATGGGATGGGTGACCAAAAATTTATTATCTCGAGCTCCTACGTGCTTCGCAAGGCACGTTAAGCCGTTGGTCCCGGCAGAATTTGCAGTCGTTAACACCCACCAATCCGTATTGGGCCCGCGTGGTGGGTTATGGCCCATCCTCTTTACCACCCATAAGGAAGGCCTATACCCCAGCAGTGGGGACATTAAAAAAAACCGGCCAAGTGCGAGTCGGACTCGCGCACGAAGGGTTCCGTACCAAAAAACAGCAAAAAATCACGTTTGTTGTATGGGAGCCCCCCTTAAATATTTATTTTATTCTGTTTTTAGTATTTGTTGTTATAGCAGCAACAAAAATACATCATCTGTGAAAATTTCAACTGTCTAGCTATCACGGTTCATGAGATACAGCCTGGTGACAGACAGACAGACAGACAGACGGACGGACAGCGGAGGCTTAGTAATAGGGTCCCGTTTTTACCCTTTGGGTACGGAACCCTAAAAGTGGCTGATGGACAATATTATAAATGTGGAAATTTGTGTGTGTGTGTTTGTTACCTTGTTACCTCTTCACGCCTTAACGGCTGGACGGTTTTGTATGAAATTTGGCGCACAGATAGTTTATAAAATACTTGACTTTTTATCCTGGTCAAAGGTTCCTCAAGGTCCACGCAGACGAAGTCGCAGAGTCCACTAGTAAGAATATTAAAATATCAATGCTTGTGTTGACCACACTACCATAAGTCTGAGGGTCCCAGGTTCGAACGCTTATTGAGCGATGAGGCCAAGTTCGAATGCTATTAGGATTCGAAAGCTGGACCCAAGACACAGGATCGCTGCCAATGTGCCAAGTACTCGTCAATTATTCTAAAGAATTTGAACGTCTTTTGTTTTGTTTTCAAATATCGATTCTCAAGGAAGTAGAATAAAAAGTAACTAACATTGTGTTCACGTTTTATAATAGCTAGGCCACTATTTATGGGCTAGTGAGTGCTAAAAAGGAAATGTGGTTGTTATAGGTAAATACACTGTTGAAAAAAGATCTTATCTCAAATCTCGTCTCGCTAAAAGAGTCTTATTTCGTCTAAAAAAAGGTTTGACAAAAAAAAGTGTTTCCTTCTTTGTCAAGAAAAGGAAAGGAGCCATAACCTCATAAAATATGAAAATCAAACAATTATAAAAATTGCTTATTATATTCGTAAATGTGTCTTGTTCTTATAAAACTGAATAGTAAGTAAAATAATTGTCTCCACGAAGTAAAGCATCACACGAACTAAAAACCTTATTAACACCAAATTAAAAATACTACGTACCAACTTTTAGATTTTTGCATTCACAATGCTATTTTTATATTAAGATGAATAAATAATGAAAAATATTAGAAAAAATCGGCTCACCCGTAGCAACTTAGACGGGATTCGAACCCGCACCCTTAGGATTCCGGCCCAATGCACTACCAATTATGCTACCAAGCCGCTGATGGATTTGGCGAAATTTTCTAATACTTTTTACGTTTCCGCTGAAGATCAGCGCCATCTCACCAATGTGAAGAGAACTACTTCGCATTCGACTGTAGCACCCATTGCGGGTGCCAGACAATCAATTAAGGTGAAACAGTACAATTTTAAACTTTTAGATTTTTGCATTCACAATGCTATTTTTATATTAAAATGAATAAATAATGAAAAATATTAGAAAAAATCGGCTCACCCGTAGCAACTTAGACGGGATTCGAACCCGCACCCTTAGGATTCTGGCCCAATGCACTACCAATTATGCTACCAAGCCGCTGATGGATTTGGCGAAATTTTCTAATACTTTTTACGTTTCCGCTGAAGATCAGCGCCATCTCACCAATGTGAAGAGAACTACTTCGCATTCGACTGTAGCACCCATTGCGGGTGCCAGACAATCAATTAAGGTGAAACAGTACAATTTGGCACAAACAGCATTGGGCCGGAATCCTAAGGGTGCGGGTTCGAATCCCGTCGAAGTTGCTACGGGTGAGCCGATTTTTTCTAATATTTTTCATTATTTATTCATCTTAATAATAGGTCTTTACCTATGAAATTGCCGTATTGCAGTACAGACTTTTTCAAACAAAAAAAAAATTGATGGGCTATGAATTCTAAATTCAAATTAATTTTGTTTTAAAAATATGACATTCTATTTACAAAATCAGTCTTTTGTTTATTGATTAGCGTTGTATTTTCATTACATTTCAACATTTTCCCTCATAATGGATACTTCGAAATTTCGTGTAATTATGGAATATGAGTTCCGTCGTGGCACCAACGCGGCACAAACGACACGTAACATCAACGACGTTTACGGAGAGAATTGTACAAACGAACGTACAACCCGTTATTGGTTTGCTCGTTCCGTTCTGGGAATTTTGACTTGAAAAATGAACCTCGTGATCGTCCGGAAACTTTGATCAACAATGATGATTTAAAGGCGGTTGTGGAAGCAGATGAATCGCAATCTACAGCTGAGCTGGCAGCAGCTTTTGATGTTAGCATCAAAACAATATTGGTCCATTTGCGACAGATTGGCAAGATAAAAAAGCTTGATAGATGGGTGCCCCACTGCTACTTCACGACAACGCGCGACCCCATACTGCACAACAGACCGTCTCTAAGCTGCATGAGTTGGGTTTGGAAGCTCTCCCTCATCCGCCATACTCACCAGATCTTGCGCCTACCGACTATTACTTTTTCCAAAATTTGGACAACTTTTTAGCGGGAAAAAAATTCAATTCCCGAGAGGCAGTACAAAACGCCTTTGAAGAGTTTGTTGTCTCCCGTCCAGTTGATTTTTTCAAGAAGGGCATCCATAAACTGCCACAGCGTTGGCAAAGATGCATTGATTGCAGGGGTGATTACTTTGAATAAAAAAAATAAATAAGTTCGAAAAAAAAATACTTTAACTTTTTTCAAACAAAACGGCAATTTCATAGGTAAAGACCTAATATAAAAATAGCATTGTGAATGCAAAAATCTAAAAGTTTAAAATTGTACTGTTTCACCTTAATTGGTTGTCTGGCATCCGCAATGGATGCTACAGTCGAATGCGAAGTAGTTCTCTTCACATTGGTGAGATGGCGCTGATCTTCAGCGGAAACGTAAAAAGTATTAGAAAATTTCGCCAAATCCATCAGCGGCTTGGTAGCATAATTGGTAGTGCATTGGGCCGGAATCCTAAGGGTGCGGGTTCGAATCCCGTCTAAGTTGCTACGGGTGAGCCGATTTTTTCTAATATTTTTCATTATTTATTCATCTAAATACTACTTACCTTATTAGGGTATAATAAGTGATATACCTACCACCACTGCTTTAATAATAATGCTTCTTAACTAGTTTCATTTTATAAAATTGGTTAGGTATTGTGTGATTCGACAACTTTACAGTATGTAGAACCTAATGTCACACACATTTTCACGTTTTGTCGTCAGCAATCAGGTAACAAAAGGCTATATTAACATTGTCCCAAGTTGCAGTAATCTCTGCATTAATATTAATAACATCGCAGATATAATAATATCTTGGTAAGCTTATGGACTATTTACATGAGTCGATTTTGGTCACCTGTGACTATGACGGTTGACTTTAGTTACCTAGCAAGTCGCTTGTAAAATTGAATCGTATCGCAAGTTGATCGGTGATGGCGTCGCTGTCGACTATGTAGTCGATGGCTTAACCTAGGTAACAATATGTAATAACGTTGTTCAAATTTTGCCCACCGGATTAGATAAGTTTTTTTTAGTCACCTAGGCCGAATTGTCATTTACACAGTCGATTTTCGCCTTGTGGCGAAAGTCGTACGGCTTTAATCACTCATGTAAATACCTACCACATTACCCACTAAGCACTAAAATTATTGTTCTATGCTACCAGCATCCAGCATGTATTAAAGATAATTAAGAAATTTAATATCATTCCAATATTACGCGTTTCGTGTCAAGACCGTTGATTTGTTTTCATTGAAAATCAAAACGGTTAAAAACAGCAGTATAATAACATTTGGGACTATAAATTCATCAGGTTTATTTGATAGTTTTCATTACACTAACGTTTTCATTTCAAACATGGTCGATGTTATTACAAGATATAAACAATGTTTAACTTAGGCAGTGTTCAAATGTGATGCTGTCACTTTTTTGTCAATATTGTTTGAAACAGACAGCATCACATTTAAACAGTGTCTAAGCTAAACAGGTGTTTAAAAATCTTTTGTAATAACATCGTATAGTTTGGCATAACATACTAGAATAGAAACATTAAACACTGGGTAATAAAGTTCATCTCATATGAATAAATCTTCCTGATATACACATCTTTTTTATGATGTACAGATGACAGCACATCAGACAGTAGATGTTGACCTTGAAACCCTGTTTTCACAGTTCAGCTAATCAACTTGATGTGCTATCGTGTGTACATAGTGCTTAGCTGTAATGTAAATATGAATCAGTTTCTTATTGTCTGATATAGACTAATAGACAATAGATGCTAAATGCTTTAATACCCATGTGAAGTTATTATACTTGTTATTGTTATACGTATCGATAGATAATTAACATAATACCGATCCTTTTAATAACGACCGGTTATTTTAAAAACAATGCCGACGTTTAAAAACAACAGAGATGAGTTCTCTAATTATCTTCTACATCCGCCATAATCTTCTTACTACGTATTAATAGTTACAGAAACAATTAAAGCAACAAGTATGACGGTTTTTTTATAAACCATTGTTACAGTAATAAATAAACTCGATAACGAATCACACAAAAACCGGCCAAGTGCGAGTCGGAGTCGCGCACGAAGGGTTCCGTACCAAAATCCAGCAAAAAAAAATCAGGTTTGTTGTATGGGAGCCCCCCTTAAATACTTATTTTATTCTGTTTTTAGTATTTGTTGTTATAGCGGCAACAGAAATACATCATCTATGAAAATTTCAACTGTCTAGCTATCACGGTTCATGAGATACAGCCTGGTGACAGACAGACAGACAGACAGACGGACAGCGGAGTCTTAGTAATAGGGTCCCGTTTTTACCCTTTGGGTACGGAACCCTAAAAAGTAAGGAAACTGTTATGGCCGTCTATAAAAACAAATGTTTCCTCTAGTCTATATTGTGTTTTTTACGAGATGTTTTTATTTTCTTACATCACAAAAAATTGGATAATCCGAACAATATTGGCTAGGTTTTTACGTTACGATGAAGATTTATCCGAGGGCATCTGGGTTGGCTGGATTTGTAAGATAAAGAAACTTCAAAGATTTAGCGAATTAGCTTCAGAAGATCATTAGCAAAATTTTTAATTTAATATTTCAAGTTAATGTACTTTTTACTATAAATATGTATATTTCGAGACTAGCATAGCAAGTCCAAGTCTAAGTCAATTGGGTCAATCAACTTTTAAGTGTCCTATAACATAAAAGTGTATTATCTTGAAATAAAAAGTAAAGAAAATAGTTTAGCATATAAATACTTAAACTTAAGATTTAAAGTATTATTTTGGTAACAGAAATAAATATATTGTTTACATATTTTTTCGTATTACATATATAGGTTGTCCAGTGGACATTTCATCAATTTCATACAAATAAAATGGACATCAATGTCACTTGGATAACCGTTAAAATACGATTACCAAAATGATACAAGTATTACATTTAACCCAAACCATTATTTTTAAGTAAGTTGATCCATATTTTGGGTTATTGTAAACTCGTCCCTGAAGATAATTCGTCATCAGAAAATCGATAAAAAAATATATGTAAACTCGTCCCGGGTAGCATTTTAAAAATAAATTAGTTTGGGTAAGGAAATATACTTTTATGTTTGTGGACAGGAAAACTGATAGGACCATAGAAATAGAATGTCAAAGAACAACAATGTCAATAAACAGGTGATCCGAAAACGAATGCATACATTTTAAATGAGATACGTAAAATATGACTTAGATTCATAAAATATGACTATATGTGGCAAAGGAAATTAATAAACTATGTTCCAAAGTGTTTTCTTCGTCGATAAACGAATAAATGTACCGAAATTTGGTTTTAGAGAAATGTGTGGCAATATCTTATTTACCTGTGAAAAGTGTGATTACTTGGATTATTTCTTTTTGTCACATCACAATTACTTAGAGCACAAGACACCATTGCTCCACGATATCTTTATTTTAAATTCTAATTAAGATTAACAAATATTTTTAACAAACCGTGATTGCTCATTTGCTAGGCGGGACGCTAGGGCTCTTACTGTAAAAAATGTTGGCACATGTCACTTGATCCTTTGTCTCTTTTTTACATAGACCGTCTATGTCTATGGATAGAAGAAATTAAAAGTTGATTGAAAAATGTGAGCTTTTGAATAAAGAATAATTTTATTCTTTGTTTTTTTTTACATTATTTTTCTTTTCACTTTTGTATTTACGAATTGTGTTTTTTAACTCTACCTACCACTCATTCAAGTTATGTGAGTATGTAATTTTCTTTAATATTTTTTACTATAGTCACATTATAAAATGTAGACCCGTGAGAAGTCGAGTCTATAGAAAATTTTGCATGGAATAATTCTTTAAAAATATGTAGAGTTATGCGCTGTTTGAACTGTGTGAACGTGAACTTCAGGCAGTTCTACTGATAATAAAAATATCAGCAGCAATTAGTTAAACCACTCATGTTTTCAAACATGATTGTCAATTAGACGGAGATCAAAAGCAAATTAACATATATTTGTATAATTACACTCTATAGCAAGTACAAGTACAATGGCGGGAAGGCTGCAATTAAACGTACACATGCTATAGGGACGAACACGCATCGTTCTCATAGGGTTGTCTATCGCACAATTTTAGAAATAGGTACAGCTGTTGCTTTAGCTTCCCGCTTTTTGGCAAGAATGTTTTGCCAATTTTCTTTTTCTGTTTCTTTTGCTTTATGAGAAATTCTCGATTAATTTTTTTCACTCATATCTTACAATTTTACAATTTATTTAAATGTGACTGTTTCAGATGCTCTAATTTTATAGTTATCTATTTTTAGAGCATAACAATTTATATATTAGTGATAACACTATTTTAATATAGTTATTACTGTCTTGCTAGACTATAAATAAAAGCTAGGAATTTTATTAAAACGGTACCTACTTTAGACAACGTTCATAAACATCGTAAAGAACTTTTGTGGAAGCTCAAATAGATAGGAACAACCGCCTTGCTACGAGTGCTAAAAGATAAATACGCGTAGCACATTAATGAACTTTATTGTTACCCGACCGTAGTCACTCTACTTGTGTAGTACTTATTTGATTATTAAAACAAACAACAACAAACATATATACAATTATTTGAAAATTATATCACAAAGCTGGTAACCCTGCGGTAGGCGTCCGAGTTCACGGTCAAGCCAGTGTTGCGTAACGCGCACGAACGGGCGGCGACCGCGAATCAAATGGACTGATGACTCGCTATATTTACATCACAATCACAAGATGCATTTACTACTTATGCGGTTTTTATAACCTAGTAGATTTGTTCGAACTAAGTAAGTTATACAATACTAAATAATACATTAGGGGTTTAAGAGGGTTTATGCGCTACACTAGCGCCGCCAACGGAATAAAAATCATAGTCCTTACTTAATATTATAAATGCGAAAGTCCGTTTGTTTGTTTGTTTGTTACGCCTTCACGTCTTAACTACTGAACCGATCATCATGAAATTTTGCATACACGTTGTCAGGGGTACAGAGAAGGACATAGGGTACCTTTCAACCCGAAAAAAGTATTGTTCCCGAGGGATAGCAAAAAACTTTTTCACGCAGACGAAGTCGCGAGCGGCCGCTAGTGCTTAAATAAAGACGAAATTGTGAATTGTTAATAGAATATAAACTATGTCGGGAGTCGACATCGATTCGATTCCGACATAGTTTATTCTATTAACGTCAATAACCATGGAAATTTAAAACAATATATTGTGAATTGTGTTCTTATAGTGTACTCCGAATAAGATTTGTGGTACTTTTTATCGCTTAAACAATTTTCTAGTCTGTCGTTTAGTTCAATGGAGTTTAATGCTAAAAATGGCCACTTTTAGCTAAATTTGACCACTTTTGGCAATATCCACATTCATAACTTATTGCTTATATCTGAAGCCGTGAAAAAATATTTAAATATTGCACTTTACTCTTCTATTTGAGCAAAATAACTAAAACTTTTAATCTAAGCCCTTGATAAAACGTAAATGATTTATTTCCATTGGTGGCGCTACTGAGCTTGACGAACCACCTTAAGTATGAAATTGCCGTTTTGTATGGAGAATTTTTAAGAAGTTGAATTTTCTATAAGTACTTACCTATACTACTTAATTATTTTTTAATTTATTAACAACCATGAACGCTAATGTTCTGAAACTTTTACGCACAAATGTTTTAACACTAAGTTTACTAATGCTTTGTGTTAAGTAAAAAAAAAATAAGGTTCAACGATTTAAGTGGTAATTTCTGCTAACAAAAAAGAAGACACTTAATATACTTTTTTAACATTGAGGAAAGAAACTCAGAAATGTTTTATTGCTGATAGTTAGTAGTGATGTACAAGACTCGAGTCCTCCGAGTCCTTTTGTCCAGAGCTCGGAGTCGTTTTACAGGGCTCGCCTCGTTTGTACGAAGCTCGACGACTCGGGAGTCTTTTTTAGCAGTTGAGCCTTTTTCAGAGCTCAGCCGACTTCGAGCCATTTTCACGGCTCGAGCCTTTTTGGAGAGCTCAGTCGATCTCGAGGCTTTTTCACGACTCGAGTCTTTTTCGGCGCACTAGTTGTGATGGGCTGCTGATGAATAATAAAGGATAAGTAGAGCTATAGCACAATAGATTAAGCATCTACGGTGCTCTTTATAACATAAGACATTCATCTTTTTGAGTTCTAATTTTGAAGATTTGCAGATTTTCAGGGCTCTGTGAGCTCGATAGGCTCGGCTTTAATATCTCCGTAATTAATAATATTGTATTATTATTTACGGAGATATTGAAGTAAAAACATGACCTCTAAGCTTTTTAAGAGGCTCGCGGTCATCTTAAGACTCGAGATTTTTTGAAGGCTCGAGCTCTTTTAATAGGTTCGAGCTCTTTTGAAGGCTTGAAACTCTTTTGAAGCCTCGAGGCGTGGCTCAGAGAGCTCGTTTTTCGGCTAGGCTCGGGCTTACGAGCCTACTGAGCTCACCGAGTCCTGCCAATCCGAATCGAGTCTTCAAAAGTAGAACTCGACGACTCAAGTTTTGTACATCACTAATAGTTAGCCGTCATTTTCATAATTCGAAATAATAACAAGCAACTTAACTAAAATATCTTTAACATCATAGAAGATATGAAAGCCTCTGTGTGTAACAAAAAACGCCAATTTCAAGCTTAAACCCCTATTACTAGAAAAAATACGAATCGCACCGGATCAATTTTTGAACGGCAATCGAAGCCGTGACCTTTGGATGTCCGGTATCATGCTTTTAACGCTGAGCTACCGAGTCAGTGAGTAAATTATTTTGTCATAACTTAATACACTCTTCTATTGAAGTAAATCTATTTCCTTACTGACTTTATAAGTTCATTAGTTAGTAAATTAGAGTAGTACAATTTAAATGCATGACCATGAAGTTTTGAAGCTTCAAACTTCAAACGCTAAACTATGTACTTCCGGTGATTTAATCAAATGATCACGGATGACCTGATGGTAAAGGAAAGATATTGTGATCATAATCACAATGTAGCTCACCAAAAATAATCACAGTCCACCAATTATTTTATCAAAAAATGGTATTGAATGTGCTTTATGTAATTTTATCGTGTTTTACTTTTATGCAATGGCGACAACAATTCTTTGAATTTTTGGCAAAAAAAACGATCGTTAAAAGTATTAGAAAAGAATAGATTTTCTATGAGAATTTCCGTTGATTAATTAATTGGAACTTAACCGTAAATTGTGCAACAGGCCCTAAGATTCCTTCTTCACTTACATCCTATTTATTAAAAAGAACGGAACTTCTCTGTCTTATCTCTTAACTAGCTTCCGCCCGCCACTTCGTCCGCGTGGACATTCAGAAAATCCATAGGGAACATTTGACCGGGGGCAAAAGTACCCTATGTTTTAATCCAGGCTATAAACTATTTGTGTGTCAAATTTCATTCAAATCTGTTCAGCAGTTTTTGGGTGATTGAGGAACAAACATACAACTCACAAACTTTCACGTTTTATAATATTAGTAGGATATCTATTTGTTTAACCGGAACTTGCGAAATATACCCTAAGCGTGCTTGCCCACGAGTCCCACGACCGATTAATCGCTGAGCAATTTTTGTCGCCGTGTATAGAACAGTCAAAGTTCAATACTTAACGCCATATGAGCTACAAAAAGCCGCTCACAAAAGTATGACCGAAAAAAATCGCGAAATTATCGCAGCTAAAAAAAGTAGTCCGTGGGTGGGCTCACTTAATAATCAAAATACTTATAAATCTTACTTTAAAGCACTATTGACAACGACAGTATAGCAAAACAATATGATTAGTTACATAATATTTTCACACGTTTCTTTAAATAACGTACCTACCTACTCTAAAATTATTAAGAGAAGAAGACGTCAATAACGTTAGGCGTATTTTGACGTTTACAACAATCAGTAATAACAACATAATAAACATAATGATGGATCGATGCGTCGAAAGTAAACACACGATCAGTCAAAATTGACGAATAAATCGTGAGTGCTGAGAATTCTACAAAAAATATAACCACATTATTATAGTGGAAGTATGCAGTTTACGGTTCATCGTTCAAGTATACGATTTATTTAGTAGCCGATAAGTAAAACAAATCTATAAAGGGTTCACACATTTTTACATTAGTTTCCGGTTCGATTCAATTCTGATTTGACGGAAAAAAATTATTAGATACAAACTAAAATGCAATCAATATTTTCATGCTAAATTATTAAAAAATAAAATAGATATTGGTAATGCATAGAATAAACTTCGTATATTCCCAAGAATATACTACACATCTAGCTATTCGTAGTTACTCGTAGTTTTATAATGTGTTAAGTTTAATTTACGGATGTTTATTCAACGATTATAACAACAATGGACTGGGATGTCCTAAAACCTGTTGCGAAAGTTGATTACACGCATGCGTTGACATGAAAATATATCAGCGTATTATCGGTTACATAAGCGATACTTAGCGATAGAGGTCAAAAGAGCGCAAGTTGCGTGTGCCTTACACGCTCACGAATACTCATTATTTAACATAACCTGTGACACGAGTGCGCTCGGCAACCATGATTGGAGCCTGTCAGCTCATCTTGACTCACTAATTTCAATAGGATCCTACGGTTAAACATTCACAACATATTATCTACCTCGCATTAAATGTCAGATGCTGTCCGAGTTGATGCCATTAATCATCACCTTACGAACATAAATCTAAAGACCCTTTAATGGGAACTAAAATGCCCATTATTATATGTGACAAGTAGCGTGGCCTCGAAAACGCAATACAAACAGTCTTCATCAAGGTTTACTAAATTATGAACTTAAAATGCTGTCTCATGCTTAGATATTCATTTTGTTATTATCCAACGTTACACATCTATCAGGAACAGAATTAAATGAATTACGTATTGTAAACCGCAAATCGTCTTCAGCCGGTCTATTGTGCTGGATTTAACCGCTGTATAACCACAGGCACGAAATAAAATTTCATTATAAATAAAACTGAGTTTTGCTTTCAGATTTCAAGAGAATTTATGGAGACGTTAATACCACCCAGCTTAAACAAGGTTAGCGTTCTCTTATAAGAACTCACGTTCTGTAATGCAATCTCATTGAAAAATTCTCATGCGCCGCGCGTCCATCCCTCATTCAGTATGACGTAACGAATCGACTTTTGTAAGCATCACCCGATTTGGTGATCCACGCAAGTTTCCGAATGAGCCATTGATGCAACATCCCTAGTGTAAGGTAAACGATTTTGACATTTATTTGCCTGCAGATAAGACTTAGCGTACGTACGAGATTATCATTACACAAAACTGAAGTTGCATCGCCCAATTCTGTCTCGGCTCAGGTATGACACAATTGTTTTCTAGCGTTTTTGAGTGGTCAATTATTGGAATGCCGGAAACGAGTACGGAGTCATATTTTGTATTGCATTAGGATGCATTACTGCCACCACGTTCGAAAATTTACTTTCTAAGCATACAATTTCGCGTGTCGTCTCCCAATTAGCATATAATGGCTATAAGAAATATGTGCAATTGTGGAATTAGAACAAGTTGCACGGAGAATTACGTAAGTAGGGCGTTGCTGAGGTTGATGAAGATCTTCCGTGTTGAGGAACCTTACCTTACCAGTTTTGGCCTATTAAAACATTAACTTAGGTTTATATTTTCTAGCAAAAGAGCCAAAGTTCCAAATAATTTAGTGCATAATCATTTAATTGGATGAAATTCCTTTAATACATAGGCGTCTCAATGGACTCATAGTTAAAATGGAAACAAATTTATAAGTACTTATTAAATCAAAAGAACTAATTTAGTTACGAATGGTAAGCTCTGCTTAATACAAAAGATTTAAATTGATTTGACCCGCATCAAATCTTATAAATATAATACCTACTAAGCAGTTTTAAAGAGAGATTCACAATATAGTACTTAAGTATATTTTTTACATTGAAAGGATATTCTTCATTGCGATTTTTTTTTAAAGGTGATGTTTCTCAGAAATATCGGTCACGATTATCCTCCGGCAAATAGGTATTTAACTATATGGTTATTTCGTAATATTTCCCATTTGTTAAACGACGTTTGGTCTGTTTCTGTGAATCGTGTGAACCCGAAGGTGATTGTGATCTTATTGCTTAAGTAATTTGTGTTTCTAATAATCTAACAGCTCTGCGTTACGTTAAGGGCTTGGTCAGACAGATAGCGGTCACTCGGGCATTCTGCGTTTGAGATCGCTTTCGCGTTCGTTGTATTATATCGAATTATAACACACATCTGACCTTCTTGCATCTTACTTACACCTATTGAGTCGAGTACAGTCCGCGCAGATAAAGAATGGGACTGAAAATTTTGGTAAATTGCGCTTACCATTGAGTGATAGAGCAATATAGGTTTGTTGATATGGCGTGCGAGCGAGAAGAGAACATGTGCGATGCCATTTTCAATCCCATTCTTCAACGGCGCGGATGGTAAGAACGGTGAACCGAAATTTCCAGTCTCATTCGACTAAGTGGCGACTCAAAGAATAGCACTATAGCATTGTATGTGGGTGTTGGAGCATCTGTTATTCTATAATGAAACAGTGACCTACGTGTAAATTGATAATCATAGTTCTTTCATACATCTACGTACTTGTTAGATAATAATTAAAGATGCTCTATAGAGACTAGGCTATTTATTAGTTTCCAGACAAAAATCCATAGTTCCATACGATATGTGTGAGAAATGTAAGTGTAAACGATTTGTGATTCCTGACAGTTAAACTTTTTCAACCCAAAAGTATGCAACTTTTCAAAGAAATTCTTTATCAATAACCTCTGGTAGAAAATAATTTTGAGACCTATATTACCTCTGGTAGTGCAGGCAAGAAAAGAATTTTGAGACCTAAATAATTTTTTAGAAGTACTTCAAATTAACATAAAAACATTTATAATAATGCACATTTCATATTACAAGTACACAAATGGATATTTCTAAATAGTCTACATATTTTGTAAGACAATACTGAAATCATCGTACCTAAATAAAATTTTTGCGACATTTCATAAATTAAAACCTGCAAATGCATCTCTGGTGCATGAACACAATGGCACTTGGCACACTACTCTCGTTCTAGTTTGTGTTTTCTTTTTACTGAAGAAATATCACAATTAAGTGAATGATGTCGAACAGAGACAGTGTAAATATTGGCCGGTATTGGCCAATATTGGCTGTTGGCCTCAGAAGCAGCCTGCACACCACGCACCTACTATGTTTTCATATAGCTTGTCATAGATTTCATGGACTGAAATTTACGTTCATGAAAACCGATAATTACGTCAATTATTTTTTTCCTATATAAATAAAAAATATCTAAGGATATGACGTATTATGTTATTATATTAGTTTAATAAAAGTGACTGGTTCATCAAACTAATTAAAACCAGCTTTGAATCAATTGTTACACTTTTCGCATAAGTTTTTTTTTGTGTACGTACGATACTTACTTGCCTCTGGATGCTTATCTTAATCTGCATTAATAGCTTAACACACCTTATGTCATTAAGATTCATTAAGTATTACACCGCACGATTTCTCATTCACAATTACAACCATATTAGTTCAGCACAAATTAAAAATAATAATATTATGAAGTTTTTAAAATATAAACTTTATTATTCGCTAAGAATTTGAATCTGTCTTAGGTAATGATTTATTTGAAATAGTTTAGCAACTTTATAAATAATTTATCGTAATTAATAATGACTAAAACAGTTCAACATTCCTATTTCTTGTGTTTGTTTAGTTCAATAACAGCTTTGGTGCATTGGCTGAAATGACCTACATTGAAAGTATCGGTTATTTAAATAATAAACATGTCAAGGCTATATTACTCAGAGCAAATAATATCGGATGACAATGTCATATAAAATGTATCCATCAATCAAAGAAATTCTATCGTGGTGGAGCAGTGAAAGGCATAAGGCCGATGTAGAGTGCTCTATTCCCACATCATGAAAAAAATATTCACATAACCTAACTAAAGCAAGGCTAAGTTTGGGTTAAGTACGAATATTTTTTCAAAACATAAGAAAACTATAAATAAATAAATTTTAAAAATATAAAAAAACGACTACCCTGTAACTTCCGCAATAGTAACACCAAAAAAAATCTATTGTTAAAAAACAAAATACAAGTTCAACATGCTTGCGCCAAAAACACAAAAAATTAAACATAAAATATACCTGTAAGGTGTTCAGCGATGTTACATTAGAGCACAATCAAAATAATTCAAAATTGAATACTTTTTATGTTAGCTTTAACATTTTTGTAAAGAAAAGATAGATATTTATTTATAAGATCATTGACAATTTTAAACGACATCACTACTTTTGTTTGACTACATCACGAGAATTATTGTTGTGAATGAAGCAATAACGTTTGATTTCAATTGATAGCTACAAATTTGTTACTAGGCTAAGTTCAAACAAACACTACAGACATTAAACAAAATATCTATGTCAGTGTGATATTACATCTGCAGAAATTAGTATTTAGTCAAACATGATATTTGTCATTCAGACAAATGATCTTACGAAACAGTAGCTTAATATTGAAATAAAGCTCATAGTATATTGTTAACGTTTCTCGTTTCGTGTGTTAATATAAAAATATATATGTATGTCCAATGTTAACAAGGATATTCAGAGTCCTAATAAAAATACTTTCCCTTTACCGGCTCGGTGCCATATTTTTTCCTTTTCGAGCTTTTGAATCGTCAACATTTGTCTACCTTGTTCAAATAGGAAAAATTAAATTAACTTTTATAAAAAAAACTGTTGAAAAAAACATTATGTGGGTAAAAAAAGATAACAAGCTGGGCGTACACGACTGCAAACTAATTAATTTTATTTTGGTGGATATAATATGAATCAAAAAAACAAAAACACATCACTAACATAGCATGCCATCAAAATAGATTAAATCCATGTTAATGTTGAGCATAGTATGTAAGTACACATTAATTATATTTGACCTTCAACAATAAATTATACTAATGAAACTTATTTATTTTGTCTTTCAAATATCTACCGTGATTCTCACAATAAGACCTCCATATTTATACATAACTAACAAGCTTAGGATTTTGATGGGAATGTTACATTATCTTTAAAACTTTTGATATCAAATTTTAAAACAGTTTAATTATAATCTGCTAGCCACTACGGCTCCTGAAAAGGTGCCGAAAAATAGGAAAATGCAAAAATTTAAAAAAAGATCAACATTAAAATTATGTAGGTATTTGAAATGGAGTTTAAACTCACTTCAAAATGGCGTGAGCTACAGAGCAAATTCGGCCTACGATTGAGGCAATTTTTATTATTTTGAGCTCCACCGTGCTTTGGTAGGCACGTCTTTGGGCCCGACTGGATTTTTGGAGTAGTTCCACAAATTATAAAGTTTAGAACTAAACTAGACCAATCGACATTGGATCGGGGAGGATTTTGAATCATTCGTTTGAAATCGTTTGTGTGGCTTATGTTGCATGCGACGTAATGTCACAATTTGACAATCAAATCGCACACCAAAACCGCTGATCAAAGAGATTGACTGACAACTGTTGACCAACGAGCGATTAAAAATACGGATTTTGCTATGACCATCAGTCATTTTATGCTATGTTGAATGAAAATTTCAAAGACTACTCGAAGCCAGCCAAAGGATTCAAAAATAGGTCCCCGGGGCGTAGTGTGTCATTGGTCACAGCTCATGCTCCTTAGTAGTGATCAACGGGCTCCCCGAACCTCTTAATTGCCCCCCGGAGATTTTTTTCTGAAAGAAACACTGATGGCCTGTGCCTCAGAATAGGGCAATAAAAATGGTTAATGATGGAAGCTACCAGTAGCATTACCCGTCGAAAAACAGCCCGTAGAAAATTAAACCCATTTTTTTAGAAAAAAATAAAATGAAAGGAGCTACTTTATATTAGTTAAATTAAACAATACCAGATGCAAAATGTTCGGTGTCCATTACGCCACCTTCTTAATAGTTGCGTCTCGTATTTCTAAAGCCACGGTTAATTTAATAGGCGTGAACGGTCTTATTACACTCAGTGGTAAAAGAGGTTAATTTTAATATTATTCTATTGTATTACAGCTGGGTACACCAGCTCCTGGGTACTTTATTTTATATTTTTGCTCTTTGGAGACAGATAAGTTTATTATGCAGTGACATTTATTTTATGTGACGATTGCCTTAAGATTTATAGAAATTGATTGACATTTTGAACTGTTTTTTTATCAAACCCATATTTCACTTGTAACTTGTTACGATCAACACAAAAATTGGTACAAATCTTTACCTAAAATAATATCCTAACCAAGTTTTATAAAAGTCAAAGAGAAAAACCTCTTTCAAATTTTAATAATAAAATACATTGGTAAGTAATATATCTTTATCATCATTATCAGATAATAAAATATTACCTCATTATCAATAATCATTGTACTTATGGATAGTTTACGTCTGTTTTTAATATCCAACTTTATGTGTCATTAATTGACAGTAGGGCGTAATTTATTCAAAACACAAAACATAGCACCAAATACACTTGACTATGTATTGGTCAAAGATTTAAATCGTAATGGTAAGTATAAAGTATCCGTAACGAAAAAAACTGTTGACAGGTATTGTAACGCGGAAGGCGCTAAAACTAACACTACGTTTGCGGTGTCAAATTATAGGCATCACTGTGGCATAGGCTAGCTGTGTGGTGTAGGCTTAAGGCTCTTATGGCGATCAACTAGGGCCGCATTAATTTTTATTACTCGTAAACATTAATTTTTTTACTCGTAAACCAAGTCACTATTTAAAAAAAGGAAACAACCATGCCCTCTTAAGTTGTCTCTTGTGTTTTTTAATAACTCTTTAACATTTTTCATTCTCTGTACTAGTCTTTAAATGCAATCGAAACGACGGTGGTCACTTTTGGTTTTTAAAACTTACAGAAAGAATGAAAACTGTTGAAGAGTTATTCAAAAAACAGACAGTTTAAGAGGGCATGGTTGTTTCGTTTTTTTTTTATATTTACCTGGTTAACCTATAATAAAAATAAATGAAATGGCGGCGCTAGTGAATAGCTTAGGCGCCTTAAGGGGCAATCATTGACCGGTGGGTGCTCCTTAAGCTTAGGCTCTATATTTACAGAGACTGGAAGAAGGTAAACGTTTCTTCAGGCCCTAATATTGTTACCAATAGACACTTCGGAAAAGCTGCTTGATCAATATTTTTATTTGTTTATCAAAACTACATTTTTGTGCCGCTAAAAGTGGGCAGTTTTATTTAAATCCCGTTTAAACACTAATAGAAAGAATGAAAAGATTTGAAGAGATCACATTATTTTTTACTTTTTGACTTATTGAGTTAGTTGCAATGGGGAATGTCCGAAAAAAATCAAATTGGCTGAATATTTTTTTATAGGTAGGAATAAACTCCCTTAGTAATAGAAAAAAGCTTCTGAATTTTCGGTAGCGTAAAAAAGTTAAAAAAAAACTTTACAAAAGTAACAGCAGAATGGAAATTATACCTTTGCCACCTCCTGCCACAACCACAAAATCAAAAAAAAGTTTTGACACAAAATGTCAAAACTTTTTTTATTCGTGTTGTGGTTGTGTCACGTGGTGCCAAAGATACTTATAATCTCCATTCTGCTGTTACTTTTCCACATTTGTAAAGTTGAAGAGTTTTATTTTTATTTTTTTACGGAAAATTCTGAAACTTTTTTCTATTACTAAGGGAGCTTCATCATATCAGCCGCACGACACCCACTGCTGGGTATAGGCCTCCCCTAAGGATCTCCACGACGATCGGTCCTGCGCTGCCTGCATCCACTGGCTTCCCGCGACCTTCACCAGAACGTTGGTCCACCTTGTCGGGGGCCTACCCACGGAGCGTCGTCCGGTGCGTGGTCGCCATACTTGCTAAGGGAGCTTATTCATACCAATAAAAAAATATTCAGCCAATTTGTTTTTTTCGGACATTCCCCATTCGTCAAACGCATCGGTTCGGATGCCGAGATTGACTATATAATAGCCCATCATCTTTATTTATCTTTCTTTATTTATTACGCAAGCCTGTACGCAATATGCTGTAGTTGGGACATTAAAATGGCAGATTTAGGTATTTACAATCCCTTTTCACTTTTCAAGTCTTATGAATATTAGCTAAAAATTATAATTATTTAACAATAAGTGTCACCTTGGTTATTTAAAACGCTTGGTTATTTATCTCTACAAACTCTTGAATACCACCTTACAAACCTTAAATGGTAAGAGGAAATAATTGGATGACAGATGTCAGGTGTAATGGCCTACAAAATTGAAAGTTTCCCGTATAACCCTCTCTAAATGGTAAAACTTCACTTATAGCATTCGGTAGGCTATGTCTCTGAAAATATACAATGCTTAAGTTATATAACAAGACAAGACGTAAAAGGCACGTGATTTATGATAAAAAATAAAAATATCTGTCTGGTTTTCCTGCTATTGTAGGAAAAACAAATAAGTTTATGAACAAAACGTTATTTATGACGGCAAAAAGGTTAGTATCACAAAAACCAAAGTCATCAGAATTATGAAGTTAGATTATTTCATGTGGAAAATTAGTCACTGATAAAACCAAAAATAAATTGTTAGCGTTTTATTTGTGTTTGAAGATTTTTTTTACTTTAACTTAAAAATTTACTTAGTGAAATTTTAACTTAAACATAAAGAAACAAGGATAATAGTCATAAAACTAAATTATTACATAAACAGTTTCAATTTTGAGTAATATCTTTCACTCTTGATTTAATAATGGTTGTCAATAAAATAGAAACAAATGAACAACCAAGTGTTCTCTTGGCTGCGTTCAGACGATAACGCACGACCCAACCTCAACCCAAACTCAACTCAAACTCAACTCAAACGCAGCCCACTCCTTAAAATACATCACTTACAATTTTTGTCTTATGACACATTAATAAGCTCTTTTATATTTTGTCGATGCAACTGCATACTCCCCGCGCTCAACCCGAACTCAACTCAAACTCAACCCGTACACAACCCAAACTCAAATCAAACTCAATCTGAACTCAAACCGACACTTCAAACTCACATGGACATTACACAGGACCTTATTAAAGTGTCATAAGACTCAAAATTGTAAGCGATGTATTTCAAGGTGGGCTGTGTTTGAGGTGAGTTTGAGTTGAGTTCGTGTTGAGGTCGGGTCGTGTGTTATCGTTTGAACGCAGCCTTATCCCATTATTATTTTTGCGGTACATACGATCGAGTTTTTTTAATAAGTAAACATTTTTGATACCCTTATATTGTTTTTTTTATTAAAGACATAATATTATATATGTGGTATAATAATCAAAACGACTGTAGTTACGCGACTCTTTCAAAGAAAAATCGTAATCTATTGCTTATCTTAAGTAATTACGATTGGTCAAGGTGTAGTCCAAGGTATTGATAATTACCACACTTGAGGCCTAAGAATGGAATTAAAATTCCATACGATGACATCTCAATGAAACACCCTATAAGTAATAAAAAAAACTTAAATGTACGAGGAACAATCAGTATGTCCATAACATAACTGGTATGACGCTAATTATCTGCGACAATGTCCTTTTGAAAGGACTTTAATTGTTTATAAAACCATTTACAGGCATTTAAAATACGAGTATTATGACCGTTAATACATCATCGAGGCTTAAATAATAATCGTTAAAACAAGAGCATAAAAATATATACTTTACAAATTGTCTTAAGTGATCATGAGCTATCAAAAGAAGTGAGAGACCATTTCTTTTAAAACTTTTAGATTCACTTCTGTTTGAAAAAACGTCTCTTAATTTATTTCCACTAGCATTTGTAATATTTAAGACCCTAGAAAAAAGGATTCCCAAGATACAAACTTAAGGGCTTTAGAACACCTGTTACTCCAACATGGACACCGAAATGCGATATAATATTTATAGCGATTTGTCAAATCTTTCTTGTGGGGCAGGTTCGTTCAACGTAACGATTTTTTGTAATACACTGAACCACATAATAATTAACTAAGAAAAGAAAGTTAACCTACTAATTTAATATGTCACTTGATTTGTCGTCAAATCAGTAAACTACACATAATTAGATAAAACTCCTGAAATGGGAAACAGGCCACGCAACTTTCCCGCTTAGGAAAGCGGAAAACTTAAGACTTGATGAACTGCCATGTAGAAATGAGGACAGCTGACTTACTAGGTCACTTGAACCTTACTGCTTTGCAAATTAGCACCGCGTTTATGATGACACACTTGAAATCCGTCTTTCGAGTCACAAACAAATTGAATAGAATAGCAAATAAGTTAATGTAAACGTAACACGCTTGTAGAAAGCTACTTTTCAGTAAATTACAAACAAACGTACTACTAGGACAAAAATAGATACTGACAGCGTTGTCAAAAGTAAACTATAATTTTTTCAAATGAAATATTTCTTACACTTCTAAAATTTCCGCGCGTTACGGATTACAGTACATACTATTACCATATTAGCATCAAAAAGACAATAAATCAAAACTAAATAATTCTAAAATAACAATTGAATTAATAATGCGAGTAATATACGCGCTGTAATCCATAAAAGGGTTTTATTTTTAATTTCTTGCGTTGTTAAAATTTAATATTGTTTAAGTGAGAAGTATTTTATTTTTGAAAAATATGTAAAATGTGAGTAGCTCTGAAGCGACTAATGCTGAACTTACATGGTAGAGACGTCGGGAATGTAGTTCTCTTTCTCTATCTATTATATTTTGTAGTTTTCAAAATAAAATTAAGCCAACAACAAAAAACACTATCTCCATTAGCTTCTCGCATTTATTTCATAGTAATATGTTAACACTCAATAAACACAACTGCATTTATAAGACTTACAGATTAAATAATAGTAGTTCAAACGTTAGACAGTCATAGTTGATAACATCATAATAGACAGTCATAGTTGATATTATGTCCAGTGCTACGCGTGGGTAGGTGTTTAGGCTCCTATAGCCCTCAAGTGATGCCCTCATCTTTATTAATTTTATTGCTCGCTAAGCACATAAATGTATCGAAAATTCACATGTAAGTTTCCAAAATAAACCATCATATAAGTGAGGGTAATGTTAACCTAACGTGGATCTCGGTGTAACGAATTTTCCACTTGGACGACGCCTAGTTAGATTATCTCAAAGTATCTTTTATTAAATAAAAATTAATGAAATTGTTAAAAAATTTAATAATAATTACACACTGCTAAATTTTTGAATCTTATTAAAATCATTGACACAAATAAGATTTAAAACGAATCCAAAATGAGCTTGCAATAAATGTAGGTACATGTATAACGCAATTGCAAGCGCAATTATATTAATTATTATTTATTATATTCCGTTTAAATCCAACAATTTATGCTATAAGCAAGTGTGCCGACGGCTGTGTTCGTAATTTTGATAACATCATAAACGTATGATATAATCCATAAGTCACAAGATATATTTAACTCTATTTCTTTTGATATTAAATACAATTTACAGTATCATTTTTCCATTTAAATATTAGTTGTATTTAGGTGAACTCGCTAACAACTAGCTGTAGAGTATGCGAAGTACGGTCAACTTCGGAAATAGCTAACCACGTCGGATTACTGGTTGCTTTCACATAATACGGTTGCTTCTTACAGAACAAGGATTATATTTGGTGTGACAAAGTACTTAAGTGTTACGCTATTTCTAAGGCAGTACAATGGATGCACTCTCCCATCTATCATAAATCGCGAGTGCGTCTGTTCGTAACCTTTCACTTGAATCGACTGCTCTCAGACAATTACATGAAAGGTAGAGATTAATTAATGTATAAATAAGTGAATGGTGTACGCGTGTTATGTCTTGTATTGTAATACAAAGGTGACCGATGCATTTTTTTTATTTTAAGCAATTCAATCAATCTGTCAAGCAATCGTAAATTCAAAAGGTTTAACAAAATGGGTATTGCCCTTTTTGTAGTTCTGCACCTCAAAAGGAAACTATCTGTCCATCTGGGGTCTGACTAGATGTTCTCTTTTAATACAACGTGGAGCATGAAATGAAAAACAAACAGTCTCACAAAATAAGTAAAAATAAAAATACTGGAATCTTTTATTTCTTCTACGCGTCAAGTAATAGTAGATTATACACCGTCATTTGTAGTCGTTTTAATTAACTTAAGGGTGTGTTGTACCAATGAAAATAATCATTTTTGCCCAAGAAACATGGATCGAAAAACGACAAAAAAATTTGGGTCTCCCATACTAACTAGACAGCTAATAAATTCACAGATTTCGCAGTTCCCGCAAGAATCGGAGCATTGAAAATGAATACAAAAATTTACGAAAAAACTAAATCAAATCAAAAGCAAAATCCTATAATTTTTCTAAGGTATACTAGGTACCTTTTTATTTTTACGATCGATTGTGACACTCGGCTGCGCCTCGTGTCACAAAAGTGCCCCTGACTGCTTCGACGCGGCTGAAATATTATTAACCGATTCACAAAAATCAACTAATGCACTTCTCGTCTGCTTCCGCATCTTTCAATACCTTTACCATGACGATCGGTCAATAATCATAGAAACTACATCACTTTTTATATACCGAAATACCCGTTTTTCTACAATTCCAAATCTAAAGGGACCACCTACAGGTCACAATTATTAACCGATTTTCAAAAAAAATTCGCTATTTTGTAGCTAAACTAATACCCTATGACAATTTTTTTTCATTTTTTCTTAAGATCTTTTTTTCTAGAAATATTTACAATTTAGTAAACAAACCCCCTCCAAAAAACCCGAATTTTTCCAAATTAAAAAAAAGGTACCAGCCGATTTTCAAAATTCAAACGTTCACACATGTCTCAATAAATTCCTCAACTTTTGGTACTATTCCCATCTCGATCCTCTTAAAATCCTCGGAACTATGACCAAAAATACGTCTCAGGCGATTTGCATTTGATAACCATTTTCAATCGTAAAATTTTATTCGTATGGGAAAGTCAATTTTTTTTGTCGTTTTTCGACCCATGTTTCTTGGGAAAAAATGTTTAGTTCCGTTAGCAGAACACTCCTTTAAGTTAATTAAAACGACTACAAAATGACGGTGAATAATAAGTGAAAAAAAGGAAATTTAGTTCGAGGGACTACGTTGGATTTCGAGAGTAGCGAAGGATTCTAGAGTTGAAGTTCTAGCGTATTTCACTCTTATCGTTGAATTAAACGCACTTTTTCGAGTGGCGATGGTAAAATAGTTATTTGTTATACAAGTGACCAAAATTGATTTGTGCTGCGAGTGTCGACTTTAAATCACGAACTAGCGAAGTAGTCTAGAATTGAATCACGAGCGTAGCGAGTGATTCTAATATAGACTACTGAGCACAGTGAGTGATTTAAAGGCACGAGGCAGAACAACATTTTGGTCTCGTGTAAAACATACAACTTTTCACCCCGACCAGCGAGAAAATTTTCACGTGACTTTCCTGGTAAAAAAGCTTAATTCAACATTTGAAACTTGTTCACTTAACTCTTTTGGAGTTAGACAACTATCTTCATCGTTGGACGCATTCATTTTTGTAATTTATCACAAAAATAATTCAATCAAACCTATGCTGAAAAATTTTATTCATAGAGTCAGTAAAGTAGATTCCCGTCGTTTTGATTACCTACATTGCGTTGTGTTTTTCTCCTATTCATTAATATTCCGTCTTATTTATTTATTTATAATCATAAAACATATAATTTGTTAATAAATTTCATTAATTTTTCTTATTTCATATTTGTTTCATACATGTGACCTCATTACCTACATACTCTTTATTTCGAATTATCAACCTTCTTTTTTAACAATCCTTATTTAAAACTCCTTGGTATATCCGTGCATTTTATTTTTTTACTTTTTAATCCGTGTATGACACCATAAAGCACTCTATCTATCCTTTTCTCACATATCAATTTTACAAGTGTCATCCTTGTCACTTTATTTGTTTTTTCTTTATAATTTTAAAAGTTGGTGTTAGAAATTAAAAAAGCACTTTGTCTCACGCTCGCAGCAAAAATCGATTTTGCTGCGAGTTTTTACGCGCCAAAAGCACCCTTTTCGTGCTGGAGAGGTGAAAAATATATTTTGAACTATCTGCGCTGCTTTTTTATATGCTAAGCTAATACAAAGCAAGATTAGCAAGTTAAACTTACAAAACTTGTAGAATAAAGAATAATCTGAATGCATCATTTTTTTGGATGGCCAAACGAGCGCTCCGTTTATAGTATGCTTTGCCATATTAAGCGAGATATCTTACGGTATGGTATTATTGACCTTACTCTATTTTCACCATTTTAAGTAAGAAGAGCAATTTGTTAAGGACAATATGGCTTCTGTTAATGGCTTGAAGTTTATGCGTAAAATAAATGCATTGTCCGTATACATTAAACATTAGTTTCACAAAAGACCTTACTACGTACAATTGTATTTTTTGTTAATATCTTTGTGAAGGATAACCTTTATAAGTGTTCTTAATTCATCGAGGACGACTTCATTAGTGATATAAATAGGCTTCAAATACAGAACAATATACTTATTTGATTTTTATCTACATTTATATATTTTCTTTAGTCTTTATACTGTATAGAAAAATATTTGTAACATTGTTACAAGTTGACTTAGTAGCTATCCACACCCTGTAAACAATATGTAATAAATCATAGGTTGTTCTTTGAAATAAACGTAGACTTTAACCATTTAAAGACAATGTTCTGAGAAACTTTTAAATAGGCACGAAGAAAATATTGAAGGATGCACTTTTGGCGTAGTAACTAAAACTATGTTTTATATAATTGGTTATGATGATCAACAAAAATACCGCCAGCCTCATAAGTAGCTGACTATTACAGTACAATGCATTTTAGTGCATTTTTATAGAGCTTACAGACAAGTGTTAAAGTTGGTGTGAAACCATGGGCGCCGGGAGGGGGGTGCAAGGGGGTGCGCGTGCACCCCCCTGGCTTTGAAAAATACACAAAAAAAGTTTTATTTTATTTAACCACTTATTGAATAAAACCTTGAGGGGTCGAGGTTGCTGTCGAATGGGGAATGTCTGAAAAAAATCAAATTGGCTGAAGAAAGAAAGAAAGAAGAATCATGGGTTTGTACTACAATGTCGAAGGATGAATTTCAAAAACTATTTATCGTATCGATATAAATTTAGCATTGATGTTTAGAAAATTTCATGTAGATTAACTTCTTTTTTTTTATAATTTGCACCTATCTGTAATACACTGGCCTGCAAAACTAAGTACTACAGAGGTCTATTTTCATGCAAACGAGGTTACTTTGAAGCTTTGGTTCTCCGCCCAGGGTTAAACGGCGTTTGATTTGATGATGGCCATTAAAAGAGTATATGGAGGAGGCCCAGATCGCTAAAGAAACTCTTTGAATGGCCATCATCAAAACACAACCCTTTTAATCCTGGGCGGAAAACCAAAACTTCAAAGTTACCTCGTTTGTATGAAAATAGGCCTCTGTACCTAGTACCTGGTACTTAGTTTTGCAGGGCAGTGTAGTTTTTCTGTAAAATGAAAAAAACTACGGTGAGGGACACTTCGGAAGAGAAAAGGGGGAAGGGAGCGGTTGATATCCGGCATTTTTGGATTCAGTGGGGTCGAATTAATAAGAAAACATCGGTTTCCAAAAATTAATACGATTTGCTTCTAGATCCATAACGGAAGCCTTGTTTCAAGTTATTGTACTGTCTATTAGGGGTGCGCAGCAAGGATAGGCATAACCCAATGACATACACTAATACCTAATATATTTTAGGTATAGTAAAGTGTACAGACACAGATAAGATGGATGCACCCCCCTGACAGAAATCCTGGCGGCGCCCATGTGTGAAACAGTACTAAAATCATCTCAAGATGGCTCTACGAGTAAACTACTAAAAAATGGTTAGTTTTTAGGGTTCCGTACCCAAAGGGTAAAAACGGGACCCTATAACTAAGACCCCACTGTCCATCTGTCTGTTTGTTTGTCTGTCACCAGGCTGTATCTCATGAATCGTGATAGCTAGACAGTTGAAATTTTCACAGATGATGTATTTTTGTTGCCGCTATAACAGAATACTAAAAACAGAATAAAATAAATATTTAAGTGGGGCTCCTATATAACAAACGTGATCTTTTTGCATTTTTTGGTAAGGAACCCTTCGTGCGCGAGTCCTACTCGCACTTGGCCGGTTTTTCACGCCGTTTTTTCCATGTTGACAAATGCGGGAATCGATCTAAAGTCTTCAGTAATGAGCTAATGAGTGACACAAACTTTTTAAATTAGCCATTCAACAAAAGATTTGGTCATAAAAATAACTCAAAGATGAATTTTAATTTGATTTGTCCTAGATTTAACATGTAACAAAAAGGACGTAACACACCAAGGGAATTAAGAAATTTGGAATTCAAAACTGTTTCAAAACAGTTGGCAGACGAATTTAACCTTGCGTTTATTTATATATCTTTGCATATCTTTAAACCTTGTAACTTTTACCCTTACTTTGTTTTTTATTTATACTTTTCAAAACGTTTTCAAAGATTATTTATTTTTGTCAAAACCGATCAATTAAATTTTTCAGTACCCGTAGCACAAATCATCTAATGAAAAAATAACGCGCGTAAAAACATTCGATAAAGTAATTTTGTATGAGAAATTTGGTACAGCGCCATCTACCGCCGAAAACCAAAATCAGATTTTCCCTAGAGAAATACTCTATAGAGTACTTTTACGCGCGTTTTATCCAAAACAATATCTCTATTGTATTGAATCGAAAATAAAGAAATTAATTCAAATTGAGAAGATCATAATCAGTTTCTGAAATTAAAAACAAAACTTTTCTGCCATTTTTTTATAAAAAAAATCTCCGAGTTAAAAATAAAATTCTCAACAATCAAAATATCAGTAGTGATTCTATTTTGATTTAAGTATTGATCACTTTAAGGTAAAAGATATACACTTGTTTACTATGTAAATTAGTTTAACCTTCATACTTCCTAGCAATTTAAGTACCATCTAATGGGTAGCTAACTGAAACATCCTTAGACGGTAAATTAATTATAATGTAATTTTTAATGTAAGGTATACATAGTTATGAAGAGGCTTAACTTCTTTTGTCAAGCATCATAAATTACATTTCGACGTAAAGTGTAGCGCACTTTCGTAAGTATTGTGTATAAGAATTGACAAGCTCATCTTTCGAGTCATAAACCGCAACGTGTTTGTGAGGGAATCGGGTTATTTGAACTTAATAAGATGTTGTATCTGCGACTATGTAACATATTGTGTTCTCTGACATAAAATATTCGTCACGGGCAACGATCTCGCAGTCGTTTAAAAAACATTCCGTTATGTAGAGAAAGCTTATTACCTCGTAATTTAGGATTATGTAATTTTTTTGGGAAATAATAGCTGAAGTAGGTAAACTACCCGTCATGATTTCATTGATATGCCGGCTACAAACGCACGAATAATAAACATCTAAAACGGTAGCAAAACTTACGAAAAATAATATGTTACCATTAATTTTTTTATCCCAAAGCAGAGTTGATCTAATTACACACTAAACACAATTTTCAATAGAACTTAATGCAAATAAAGCGGCATACATAACGCATAAACATAAACAAAACACGCACCCTCAGCGAGATCACACCAGTGTGGTAACAAAGTGTTTATATCACTCGCGAGTTTAGATCACTCCACTACACTACGGTCGGTGTCTTCCTCTCGGCGCGCGAGCATCAACTGTGTTCGTCGGCTCGTCGCACGCGCACGATAACCGATAGTACTTGATACGGCAGCTTACAAAAACACGCTGTTCTCATAGCTCACAGTCTCATACACAACTTTTTACAGGCAAATCGAATTTAACATGACCATGACGACTGTATATTTCCAAGTGTTTTTCTGAGATGATCGAAAAACTTTTGCAAGATCAATTTTTATAGATCGTAAAGTGCAATTTTATTGTATTTACAACGCACCATTATCCACAAATCAAAAATATCTAAATTTTTGCAGTAACATAGAGTTTGAAAATCACAAAATACTAGTGTGACGTAAAACTTTATAGCAGCATTAATAAGATCCATCATCTATTAACAAAAATAGATACATGCATAGCATTCAGTGTCAATTAAAAAGTAATTTGACCATTTTGCGATTATGCATTTCAATGTTCGGAATTTTTGACATAAGTAATAAAATGGTAAAAAATATGTAAGAGATTTTTTTTTCATTATTATGTTGTTTGAAATAAACACTTGTTTAACATGATTGTCACTAAAATAGTTCTTTAATTACATCAGCACTGCTATTTTAATAATTTATTATTCGACATGATTGTCTTGTTGCAAATATATTATTTTACACCTGTAACAATTTCATCACCACTTAGCTTTATAATTAAACTTAATGATATAATGTCTAATTAAGGCTAAACTGAACATGATGTACTGAGAATTGTTGACCAAAAGATGTTATCTTTATTTTAATTACATAATTTTATAAGAAAAGCAGCCTATTCGTTCTGCTTTAGCCTGAAGATTGATCACATAATCATAATTAAAACCTTGAAAATATTAAAGTATTCCATCATTTTATTGGACATAAACCTGAATTAGCTGACGAAACTCATATTGTTGCAACTGTTGCAAATTAAATATGCATCATAACTGAAAGTTAAATAATGAAAATAACGACATAGTGTCAAGGGCTTCGCTAGATAGGTACTATGATATTGTATTTTTTAATTGATGTTAAAGTTTTTAAATTAGCTTTTTTTACACTTTGTTTATTTTAAAAATCAATTTCAGCGACCATCCATGCCTACGCATGGCGTGAATCCTAGCTTTTTAAAAGTAAATAACTCAAATTAACTTCAGCCAGCAACCATGGTAATGGCCTACTCGTAATGCGGAAATATAGACGATACCTCCACAGTACTTACTATCAACTAGACCTTACACTTGAAATTTCTTTGTTATTAACAAATACAATCAGTCTATAGTAGAAAAGTAGCTACACTACGCACGCGTCCAACGAATAGTTGGTCCTACCATTTCATAGGATAGAGAATGTCTCGATCTTATAGAAAATCGGTCGGGTTTGCTTATCAAGCAAGTGGAAAACTAACTAGATACTATTATTATTGTAATACCTGACTCTGTATCATAAACGCATAATACGACTACATTACATAGTTTTAATTTTTTTTTTATAATAGTACATACATACATACACTCACGCCTGTTTCCCATGGGGGTAGGCAGAGACTATGGATCGCCACCTGCTACGATCCTTGCACACTTCTTTCGCTTCATTCATATCCATCAATCTTTTCATACATGCCCTGCGGTTTTTGTCACTGCGTACACCAGCCTTTTTTATAATAACCTCTATTTGGTCCGCGTAGGTTTTTCTGGGACGCCCTCGTGCAATCGTTCCTTCCACATTCGCACAGTATATCTCTTTCGTGATTCGCCTTTCATTCATCCTCTCTAAGTGACCAAACCACTGGAGCATTCCTTTCTCAATTCTTGTCACTATATCATCTTTCAAACCACACCTTTTGCGAATCACCTCATTGCTCACTCTATCACTCAGTTTTACTCCGCATATTTTCCTCAACGATCGCATCTCTACCGCATTTATTCTGCTTTCATTCTTCTTCTGCCATACCCAAGATTCACTTCCATACATCAGTGTCGGTACCAGCACTCCGTTATGAATAGCCATTCGCGCCTTTGCAGAAACGGTTTGGCTACTCATAACCGAGTGTATAGCACCACTCACCGAATTTCCTTTCTTCACTCGTCTTTCTATGTCTTCCTCACTCTTTCCGTCCCTTGTGAACAAACTCCCCAAGTATACAAACTCACGGACTTGTTCCACTTTTTCGCCACCTAACATTACCGTACAGTCAGTCATTTCTTCATCTCTCTCAAACACCATCACTTTAGTCTTAGTTACATTCACTTTCATCCCTTTTCTCACAAAATCTTCATTCATAACCGACATCATTTCCTGCAACTCTTGCGCAGAAGACGCAAGTATAACTTGGTCGTCAGCGTAGAGAAGGCACTTGATTTGAGTCCCATTCATCACAACCCCACAGTCACGTTCTTTCAGACCTTTCATACAACTGTCCAAAAACAGATTAAAGAGCCATGGTGACGCAACACATCCCTGTCTGACACCCCTAGAGATGCTAAACCAGTCAGTGTATACGCCGTCAATCCTGACGCATGCACGGGAATCCTCATAGAGAGATTTCAGTGCATGAATCAGTCTGCTCTCCAATCCGTATTCGGACAACACTTTCCATAGCTCATTCCTGTCAACTCGATCGTAGGCCTTCTCCAGGTCCACAAAGGCACAGTAAACCTTTTTGTGCTTAGCCAGGTGTTTTTCGGTTAAGCACCTCAAGGAGAAGACCTGATCCGTGCATCCCATTCCCTTTCTGAATCCCGCTTGCACATCCCAAATACTCTGATCAGTTTTTTGCATCACTCTTTCAATCAGTACCTTTGCATACAATTTACTGACAATGCTGAGAAGACTGATCCCGCGGTAGTTTTTAGCATCCTGCCGTGACCCTTTCCCTTTGTACAGCGGCACGACCACGGCTTTACGCCAATCTTCCGGCACTTTGCCACTGTTCCAACATTTATTAAAGATCAGGCACAGCCAGGACGCAACCAGCTCTTTCCCACCTCTCAGCATTTCAACAGTAATTCTGTCATATCCTGCTGCTTTCCCTTTTTTCATGCTCTTCATTGCACTAATAATCTCATCCATATATATATCTCTTTCATCCACTTCTGTCTCTTCCTCGTCTTCCACCCTTTTATCCGAGGCTTCTAGCATAGAGCCATCCGCCTCAAACAAACTCTCAAAATATTTCATCCACTCCTGTAGTACGCCTTTTTCATCTGTCACTAGCTCACCTTTTTCATCTCTTATCACATTCATTTTAGACTTATGTGATCCACTTCGAGACGTTTTCACTTGTTTCCAAAACAATTTTATATTGTCTCGAAAGTTCTCACAGAGTTTGAAGTCACACTTTTCTTTCATCTTTCTCTTTTTTTCGTCTACTTTTTCTTTCACTACTTTCTTAATCCTTTTAAACTCCCTTGCAACTGTATCAACATCATCTTCTGTAACACTTGCATTCACTCTTTTACTGGCTTTGATGGCCAGCAGATCCTGCCATACTTTTTTCTTTTCATTCACTATCTGTCTTACCTTACTATCCCACCAGTTTATTGGGGGAGCATTCTTCCTTTTACTCACTCCACATATTTCCTCAGCTGTTTCAGTCACACCTTTTTTAAACTTTTCCCAAACTTCCTCAAGCTTGCCATCTTTCACTTCAGCCACATTTCCCAATCGTTCTTTCAATTTGCACAAATATGTCTTTTGCACTTCCACTTCATCCAGGTTCTCAACTTTTACTCTAGTCAGCTCCGTTGTTGACACTGTGGGACGATGACGCCAACTTTTGAACAGACCACTAACCCGAGACACTACAAGAAAGTGGTCTGTTCCAATGTTACTACCCCTAAAGACCCTGGTGTCTACAACTCTGCCCTTCAGTCTTTCATCAACAATCACAAAATCGATCATACTCTTCTTTTCCCCTCTCTGCCAAGTGTACATATGAATTTCCTTGTGGTCAAACATGGTGTTCGTTACCACAAAATTCTTTTCTAAACATACCTCAATCAAACTCCTGCCATTATCATTTACTCTTTTGTCTCCATATATTCCTAAAACTCCCTCACATCCCTCTCTTCTCACACCTACCCATCCGTTAAAATCTCCAAGCATAACTATCCTTTCATTATCTTTGCATTCATTCAAGATGTCTTCCACACTTTTCCAGAAATCCTCCTTTTCCGTTGCTGACTTGGATATATCGGGAGCATACACGCCAATGACGCGTATCCGAAGTAATCCTACTTTGAGTCTAACCCAGAGAAGTCTGGGACTAACACACTCATACTCAGTCATGCATTCTATCATCCTTTCCGACAGCAGAAGTCCCACGCCCATACTCGCGTGCTCATTTTCGGCAACGCCCGACCACAGAACTTTAAACGGGCCATGTTCTGAGACTCCTTTGCCCTTTCTTTTCGTCTCGTTCACGCATAAAACATCCAACTTCTTTTCTTCCATAATCAAACACACCTCATCCATTTTCTCCTCCATCGCTCCACATACATTCAGCGTAGCAAAACGGGTCTCCGATGCCCGCTTTTCGCCCCGAGAGAAACAAGTTACGCGTGATGAGTGGCGAGCTCTATCGCCGCAGCCAGGTTTATTAAAAAAATTTGAAACCATTTTGTTCCCACGATTAGCTAGGGAAAGACAACTGTCCACCACACAGAGCCCCGCGTGTGTGGTAAGGCTATTTACGCCTGGAGGGCACCAATTTCCAGGGTGGCACGCTTATGACTAGGCACGCCCCTAGCCATGCAGCCATCGGCACGGCAGACCTTAGCTTAGCGGAGGGGAAGGAATAGGATTAGGATAGGGATGTGAGGTGGGTATAGGAGTGTGTAAAATGGGACGGATCAGGGTACAAAAAGGACACCGTTGCTGCGGGGGGGTTGAGAGGTTGCAGCAGCGGAGGCTGAGGGTCCGGGGGCGCTTACCCGTACTTGTCATAGGGAAACCGGACAAGTCCTCTGAACACAGAACAACAACAATAATAGTCACGAAGAAAATATAAGCCAGTAGGTACCCTTAAAAACTTATTTGTTATGCACCCACGCGTATAGAGTGTAGCAATATTTGTTGCACAAAGCGCTAAGGTATTACCACTGCCGAAATACAAGGAAATAAATTGTGTCGATGTATGTGATTCGAATCTAAACAATTACAAACAACGATGTTACAACTCATATTATAACCAATTGGAAACAAAGGTTAGATGGTTACATACAGAGTTATTAATCATGACACGATCACACTAACTTAATTGAATATGATAGTTAAATTAAGCATCAGTTGCGTAAGTAAAAAAAACATAAGCAGCTACACAAACGATGCTCGTCAAATGTCAAAAATATCAACAAACTATAAACTGTATGTTATGTAATGGCATTTTGAGCTGTAATACTTATTACGACTCCTCAAATTATTCTCACACTCTTCGCCTTTTACTATTGATTCCCAGATAATTTCGTAGTCGACTAGATATTACTAGCACGCAAAATCACTCAACCAAAGTTAAATACCCACTCCATTCTGTCATTCATACTTTTTTGATTGAATTTATTAATACAATTGCGTGCAATCGTGTTAGTATCAGGGTTGTCAGATTGGGGTTTGTTTCCTCCATTTTGGGGAAAAAAAATATTGGGGAGAAAAGAAAATCTTCTCTTCACACAAAACGTAAACGTATCATTTTGGGGAAAAGTAATATAAGATCTAGGAAAAGTTTGAAATTAATATCTGGCAACCCTGGTTAGTTTATTAAATTATTATACCTTTTCATGAACTAATGATTATGTGTAATAATAATCTATAACACACAACGTTGCACAATGCACATTATTTTCAAAAGTAAAATCCAAACTTGCTTACATTATCTTTTATTTTCCTAAATAATTTTGACACAACAAATGAATTAAATCAAAATCTTATAAATGTCTGAAATATTGATTCATTTCAGATTACCCATTAATTGCTTTTCTTACAATTTTTTTTTATCATATAGTAATTATTTTATTCAAAAAGGCGGAAATAAGATAAACTCATTCCTTGTCTTAATTTTACATTATCATTGAATCATGCTTGATATTTCTGAAAGGCAAGCTTGAAATCATAAATCTAAATTTGATATTTCCTTTTAATCATTAATCGGTCATTTTAATACCTTAAGGCGCGGTGGTAGTGAATGTGGCGCCCCCACTACATTTATTTTTATTACTTTACGAGTTTACTTTACTTTCTGTAAGTTTTAAAATCCATTTTAGCTCAAAGTGGCCACTTTTGGCAATTATGGATTTTAAAACTTACAGAATGAATGATAACTGTTGAAGAGTTATTCAAAAAATATTAGACACAATTTAAGAGATTATTACTTGTGCTTTTTATAAATATTGACTTGGTTTACGAGTAATAAAAATAAATGTAGTGGTGGCGCTAGTTTCACTACCTACAGCGCCTTAAAGTGAAAGATATAACACTCGTAGACTTCATATACCTAAGAAGTATGAAGATTCCACTCGCAACTTCATCAGCGGGGACAGTACGGAAGGGAACAATATTTTTTTCTGGGTAAAAGGTACCCTTGTTCTGTCCCCCTGGCGAGTCAATAGATCTTTTAGGTTGCAGTGACTACAGCTCTATCAGAGCTGCAGAGCCCCTAGCACTCAAATAATAATAAACCCTATGTCCTTTTCTGTACCCCTGACGTAAAAGCCTAACAAAAAAATTCACTTTCAAATTTATAATTTTAAGTTGATATTCAGAAAAAAAAATTAATGGATGGCAGGCATGGAAACTTGATATATAAAAAATTTGGCTTCTTTAAAAGCTGTGCATGTTGTCATGATCTAGACACATAAGACTAGGAAATAATTATAATAAACATCGTCATTTTTGAGGTCACTGTTTCGATTAAAAACTCCTCAATAAAATTTTAGTCGGGTCAAACGGAAAAACCTTAGAGCAAGACCAGACCGGCATGCTGGCTATGCTCCTAAAGCCAAAATAAAACTTCGATCTTAATTAATCAATTACTTTAAATGATACATAATTATTTGCAGTCTTTCACTCTCAAAGTTACGTTACTTGCTATAGCCATACAATTTGTTAAAAAAATTACCATATAACTACCCGGCGGTCAATTAAGTTGTAAGCAGCTGTCAAAATGAAGACCTTTACCCACAAATTCTTTGTTCTGTGCCTTTACCTATAAATGCAGCCAAACCACTACCATTAATGAGCGACTATTACATCATAATTATTACGATTTAGTATAGCAAAAAGTACCAGTAAAGCACATAGAGCATTCAAATTAATTCATTACATCAAAACACCTATCAAATATGTTTACACGACTGGCCAAACGCCAAACGTATATATGTTTTAATGCGACTGCACAAAAAGAGTGCATTTTGTTCAGGGTTCATATTATATGCATAGTTTCCTTATTCCACAATAACTTCTAAATGCCTGAACACATTTGGATGTGTGAAGTATCATTAGAATCTTTATATTATACCGAGTAACACTGGCTATAGTTTAAAAAAAGTTGATATATCGGCCATTTTGTAAAGTGTTTAATTATTACAATATAGGTATCACATCAAATGAAAGGTCTTGTAGAGCACATTTCAAATATTATCAAGGAAAGGAAAACACCAAAAAAGGATAAAGAAACTTTTTAATCAATATAAACAGTATCACTTGCCCTTATTTAGGTATATTTGTTGCGTATTTTAGAATAATGTTTTGCTAAAAAAAGATTAGGATGCGTGTGTATTCATGCTGATAGACAAACCACCAAAAAGACTGCATGCAAGCGGTCGTTTTTAGATAGGCTAGCATGGCGGTGTCAAATTTACGGCCCGCGACTCTTACCCTTACGAACAGCTATGGAGAAAAAAACGCGCGTAAAAGAACTCGATAGCAATTGTCTATGGAAAATTTCGTTTCACTTTTCGACACAAGATGGCACTGAACAAATTTCCATACTCTATCGAATGTTTTACGTGCGTTATTTTTTTCCATAGCTGTTCGTGTAGGGTAAGAATCTATCCAGTGAGAATTTTAGATGACATTCGATGCCACTACGTATTTTAAGATAATAAAATATGAGCCCTCAAGTATCTGGATCCTCAAGCTCAAGATAACTCCATTTTATTACCTTTGTATGAAAGTTTACTTAAACTTATTTAGATTCATTTATTTAATAAAGATTTTCATTTTGTATGTGCTTATGTTTTTAATTTTAAGTCTGGCCCGCTAACATATACTAAATCTTATGTGGCTCTTTGCAGCATTTTTATTCAACATTTGTAACTCTTTAACAATAAGCATTATTTGAGGTTGCTTTGAGATGCGATATGCACAAACTCAATTTAATCTCGTTCAAAGAAAATTGATCGTTAACCGATTGTGCTCGTTATCAACTAGCAATTGCGTGTCTAATATAACGAGAATATGTTACATAAGGATAATAATATAATAATGATTTAACAGAAGGCATATGTGCGACGTGATAAGTTGAACTGTCAAAGAACTGGCTTACACGGCTTACACCTGCACAGTTAAGTTTCGCGTTAGAGTATATATTCTGTGGTTAAGTTTAAAAATATGTAAACAATTTAGAATTTTGTCACTTTGTTGCAGTTTTCATTTGTCATTGATATCTGTTCAAAAAAATAATTGCCTTAGAGTGACAATGTTCTAAACCCAATTTATAGAGGTGACAGTACAGGCGAATTTTTTTTAAGTCTATGGTACAGATACTTATCACTGTTATCATATCAGTCGTAATTTATTTATATAATTTTGTAGAGTTATCTAGATCAGCTCAATTTGTTGCGCGGTTTAACAACTTTTCACCTTCATAAGGCAATTAGTGCCCTCACATTGGCGCCCTCATCATACTTAATTAAATTATTGATCCCTAAGTACAAAATGTATCGATAATTCACAAGTACCGATTAGGTTCTATAGTTTATTTACAAACAATAACTAAAACAGTTTCTTATTTATTTATTAAAAGTAAGTAGTTTTTATTAATTAAGTAATAACTCCTATTGGAATGAAACAAACAGCAACAAAAATATAATTAACCACATTAAGTATGCTTTATATAATGTTTAAGTAATCCTTATCCTTATCCTTACATTTAATAAAACAGTAAAAAAAGTGTGTCTGTACATTACATAAATATAAAAAAAAACTGGGGCGATGGAGACATACTAATAGAGTAAGAATTTGAATAAAAAAGTGTGTCTGTTTGTCTGTTTGTTTGTCTGTTTGTGTGTCTGTTTGTTCGTCTGTTTGAACACGCTAATCTCCGGAAATACTGAACGGATTCGAATGAAAATTTTTTTCTTATATAGTTGTTAAGCGTGGGAATAACTTAGGGTATAATTGATTTTGGAAAATGGAACACCTGATACAGTACCATAATTTTATTTATTTATTTATTTTATTTTACAAATAATAATAATAAATAATAATGGCCCAACTTAACTATAATAAGGAATATAAAAATGCCACCTTAGCAAAAGTTGTTCACCCTGATGAGCATTTTTTGTTGAGGTACAAAAATCTAAGATCTGGAACACCTGATGTAGAACTGTTATGGTCCAGCTAAACTATACAAAATATTAAAATGACATCTTTGCAAAAGTTGTTCACCCTGATGAGCATTTTTTGTTGAGGTACAAAAATCTAAGATCTGGAACACCTGATGTAGAACTGTTATGGTCCAGCTAAACTATACAAAATATTAAAATGACATCTTAGCAAAAGTTGTTCACCCTGATGAGCATTTTTTGTTGAGGTACAAAAATCTAAGATCTGGAACACCTGATGTAGAACTGTTATGGTCCAGCTAAACTATACAAAATATTAAAATGACATCTTAGCAAAAGTTGTTCACCCTGATGAGCATTTTTTGTTGAGGTACAAAAATCTAAGATCTGGAACACCTGATGTAGAACTGTTATGGTCCAGCTAAACTATACAAAATATTAAAATGACATCTTAGCAAAAGTTGTTCACCCTGATGAGCATTTTTTGTTGAGGTACAAAAATCTAAGATCTGGAACACCTGATGTAGAACTGTTATGGTCCAGCTAAACTATACAAAATATTAAAATGACATCTTAGCAAAAGTTGTTCACCCTGATGAGCATTTTTTGTTGAGGTACAAAAATCTAAGATCTGGAACACCTGATGTAGAACTGTTATGGTCCAGCTAAACTATACAAAATATTAAAATGACATCTTTGCAAAAGTTGTTCAGCCTTATGAGCATTTTTGTTGAGATATGAAAATCGAAGATCTGAAACACCCGATGCAGAACCATAACACAGCTACAAGTATTTTCTTATGTAACTACATTAGTTCATTTATATGCATACGCCAAAGTCATAAAGTACACGCGTACGAAGTCGCGGGCATCAGCTAGTAATAAATAAGTGATTGCTATCTATTATTGTTTTTGTGCCCGACAGGGTCCATATCCATAGTGATTTAGTGATCTAATTAAAACTACTGCAACACTGTGGACTGTTGCCATAGTCTCCACGCTTATCAGGCGGGTTGGAGATCGCAATGTTCAACCGTTGTCATCGAATGCTGCCGCTTATTATGTTTAACTACCACAAAATAGTCTGAGTCTGATATCTTTTACACAGAAGACCCGCTTAGGAGGCACGCTTTTTTTGCCTACGCTCAACATTATTGTCAAATTCGGGTCATCTGAGTCTAACGCGGTAGCGAGATCACGCATATGCATTGACTTCTATATATTCCACTAGACTGGCTGCTGTCAAACTGTTCTTGTGCCTATTTGATTTACGCCATTTTGGCGCTGTAGGACGTAGCGTGAGCATAGCGTGAGGGACATGGTACTAAAGTCTGGTGTCATCATGACAACCATTTTCATTGTAGTTACGTCAGATAGTTCCTTAGACAGACGCTAGAGGCGTTTCAAATAGGCACAAAAACTTTGCTGTCAAATCATACAGACAGCCAGTCCAGTTAAATAGAAAAAAAAATTCATGTCAGTGCGCATATGCAGTGTTTCTTTCAGGTACTATTCCGGGGGGGCGGTGCCCCCGTGCGCATATGCCGTGCCGTGCGTGATCAAGAAGTCAAAATGACGTTAGAAGTTTCATGTCAAAACGTCAAACCCCAGCAACAAAACAAAAGACTTAATTATTTTCGAATACCATCACCAAGTGGCCCTTCTGGGTATCTACTTTATAATTTTGTGCTCTAACTCATGACATAACTTAAAACTTAGAAAAATATTCTACTAGCTGCCCCGCCCCGGCTTCACACGGGTGGTGCCATCTTTTAGTTATATGGCGATTTAAAATGACGAAAAAGAGAAAAATTGACTTTCCGTAAAAGTTTTGGAAAATTTTCTTTTATACAAACCTTGTCCTGATAGTAACAAACACAACAAAAAGAATTAAAGTCTGTCTAAAAAGTCAGTTTACCTGAGAAATTATTAAATTATTAAAAAAAACTTATACTGGTAACCCTGTCGGTGCTGTCAAAATTCTAATAGTAAACATATTTATTTATTTAGATGGGTATTGGTGGGGTGGTTGGGGATTTAGGTGGGTAAAAAAAATATTTTTGAAATTACCCATGTAAACTGACTTTTTAGACAGACTTTATCTATTCTGGTACAGTCGTTCTAACACATTATTAACATTTAATACATTTCGGCGATTCATTTTTATTTATATAGATTCTCTACAAATCAATACAAATTTTACCGAACCATAATATATTACTTAGCATCTCAGCAATTTAACATTTATTGCCTTTATATCAAAAGAGTACTTGTATTTCCAATATAATTTATCAAACAGATATAATATTAAATATTAAGGCGCGCATTACTGTAATTTTAGACTTGTACAAATGGGTTCTCATTAACTTTGATTATAACCACGGACTTTGAAGAAAATATCAGTTTGTGTATCTCATGTAGGTACTGTACGCATTATATATTATAACATAAAGTGTAATAAAACACCCAAGATTTTCTCTTATTTATAGTAAAGTACAGTTTTGTTAAGAAACCTAGTTAGGAGGTACAAAAAAGTGCCAAATTATTTTGTTTAATTTTTTTAAATACATTGCTTCGTTTTATAGCAAACATTTGCCGTTAACTACACCGACTGACCATTTTATGATTCGTTATTCTGTTCTAAAAAGTGCAATATTTTTATCAGCAAAAAAAATCTTGCTAATTTTATTGACTAATTTTCTTTCCCGATTAATCGCTACCAACTCCATTAGAAGAACTGTGAGTCGTGATGTACAACAACATAAAATACATAATATAATTATGATATCACTATTACAATGCGCTCAATGATATATGAATGGGTGAGGTAATGAATTGACTTCATACTATGTATAGTAAGAATAATTGGTATACTAACATCACGATATACAAACGAGTATTCAAAATGATAACTTATGATTCACTGAAATTATGCTGGTCATTTTATTATTAGTCTTGATTTGTCCAAAAATTTTATTAGGCAGGCTTACAAAATGTGGTAATTATACCTTTTAGAGTATTTACGTTGAGTGAGCGACTTGGTTGGCGACTTTAGTCAATTAGCTCTTTTTATCGACAAAATAAATCGACAAAATAAATACCACATATCTATAAATGTGCATCCACGGAGACTGGATGAAGAGTGTGACGAGGACGGCTTCAAAAAGGTGGAAAGGAAGAGGAAGCCTACCCGCCGTAACCTTTGTGGCACCGCCCCGACCGGACACAACCACCTGCTACGTCCGGCTATCCCGACAACGCTTGTGTATGTATCTCGTCTGCACTACAGCACGAAGCCTGATGACATCGGAGAGTACATCAGAGTGAAGACCAAATTCAGTCTGAGGGTCGAGCGGTTGGAGTCCCGCCACAATGTGAATTTCAACTCATTTGTGGTGAGGGTACCGACCGAACATTTGTCGACCTTCATGAAAGAAGATTTTTGGCCGAAGGGTGTCCTGTTCCGACGGTTTCGCGGTCGGATGCATTGCGCAACACGTCGCTGCCCTCTATACGTGTAACCAAATAGTTATGTATTTTTAATAATTATGTATGTGAGTCTATAAGGTATATATTGTATGGGCCTAGTAACCTGAAATAAATAGTTAAATAAAAAAAAGATCAGCGCCATCTCACCAATGTGAAGAGAACTACTTCGACATTCGGTTGTAGCACCCTTGCAGGTGCCAGACAATCAATTAAGGTGAAACAGTACAATTTTAAACTTTTAGATTTTTGCATTCACAATGCTATTTTTATATTAAGATGAATAAATAATGAAAAATATTAGAAAAAATCGGCTCACCCGTAGCAACTTAGACGGGATTCGAACCCGCACCCTTAGGATTCCCTTTCGAATTTCGCCACATCCCTCAGCGGCTTGGTAGCATAATTGGTAGTGCATTGGGCCGGAATCCTAAGGGTGCGGGTTCGAATCCCGTCTAAGTTGCTACGGGTGAGCCGATTTTTTCTAATATTTTTCATTATTTATTCATCTTAAAAATGTAATAAGTATATCGGCTATAATTATATTAGTAGAGATTGCAACTTATGATTGGTATAAAATGTCCTTATGATGAGATTTATCGGGAACCCAAATCCAATTGTTTATTTTTAATCTGGAGATAAAGTTAATGTAAAAAGCAATTATTATTAGAACTCACTATTAATCACGGATATTATGGAGACGATCTTACGATGTTTAAAAGCTTTTGGCTCAAGAAATGGATAGATATAGCTTAGATGTAGGGCTGACGATATAGACATTTAGACTCAACCTCATCTTATAGATAGACCTAATTACATTACATTAGATATACCTAATTATTTAATAATTAGGTTATTAGGGAAATGAAAGTATTTGTTCTTTTAAGCGACCATGACTACGACAGCCATTGACAGTTTATTCGTTTTCACACTTATCATAACAGTTAACATTCATCATAATAAGATGTAAAATGGAATCATCATGAAATTGATAACAAATCGAAACGAAATATAACCGAAAAATAAGCTATTTGTTATGGATTTTCTTTACACCAATGAAACGGTAGTAAATAAGTGTATTATTGAAGCTGTAAGTAGTAAATACGATGAAATAATTGTTTAAGTTGCAGGTAGAAATTGCTCGGAAATAATATGAACCAGTTTGTAATGTAAGGACAATTAAAAACAATAATTTAACAAAAAATAAGTTTAAATTCTGTTTACGGAAACGGCAAAGTTAACTTTCAAAAGGCGAGCAGTTTTTGTTTTTCAAAATGTAGAGGTTTTGACATTGCACTTGCCTTATACAGTTAATTAAATTGGTTTAGGAAGGCTTATTATTTGGTTTTTAAACTTTTAGATTTTTGCATTCACAATGCTATTTTTATATTAAGATGAATAAATAATGAAAAATATTAGAAAAAATCGGCTCACCCGTAGCAACTTAGACGGGATTCGAACCCGCACCCTTAGGATTCCGGCCCAATGCACTACCAATTATGCTACCAAGCCGCTGAGGGATGTGGCGAAATTTTCTAATACTTTCCACGCTTCCGCTGAAGATCAGCGCCATCTCACCAATGTGAAGAGAACTACTTCGACATTCGGTTGTAGCACCCTTGCAGGTGCCAGACAATCAATTAAGGTGAAACAGTACAATTTGAGTTAGTATTTGGTTTTTGTCCTAATTGATTTCCTAACAGGTAAGAGATATAAAAATGTTAAAGTTGTTAAATGTTTGTTGAAAAACTTGTAATGAATGATTGATAGCGTGTAACAAAACGTAACAATAATAGCTGAAGCTAATAACTGTGAATGTCTCTATCAGCCAGCGTTGATTTTTAATTTATTGTTTTAGTAATTTCTGGTTAAATTATTCAAATACTTTTTCAAACATTGTGAACAAATCCCATCTTCTTTATTATTTTTGTGATGGTGGTAGTAACATATACCGATATTATGTATACATACATACACTCACGCCTGTTTCCCATGGGAGTAGGCAGAGACTATGGATCGCCACCTGCTACGATCCTTGCACACTTCTTACGCTTCATTCACATCCATCAATCTTTTCATACATGCCCTGCGGTTTTTGTCACTGCGTACCCAGCCTTTTTTATAATAACCCCTATTTGGTCCGCGTAGGTTTTTCTGGGACGCCCTTGTGTAATCGTTCCTTCCACATTCGCACAATATATCTCTTTCGTGATTCGCCTTTCATTCATCCTCTCTAAGTGACTAAACCACCGGAGCATTCCTTTCTCAATCCTTGTCACTATATCATCTTTCAGACCACACCTTTTACGAATCACCTCATTGCTCACTCTATCTCTCAGTTTTACTCCGCATATTTCCTCAACGATCGCATCTCTACCGCATTTATTCTGCTTTCATTCTTCTTCTGCCATACCCAAGACTTCCATACATCAGTGTCGGTACCAGCACTCCGTTATGAATAGCCATTCGCGCCTTTGCAGAAACGGTTTGGCTACTCATAACCGAGTGTATAGCACCACTCACCGAATTTCCTTTCTTCACTTTTATGTACCTCCTTATCACAAATCATTCTGGACAAACTCACAACAAAACATGTGACCAAGTATGTGACCAACTTCAGAACGCTTGCGGCACAAAATGAGGTCCTTATTTTAGAATCTGTAAAATTTAATCTTTGCCATACATTCTCAAGTCAAGTGAAATTGCAGCGGATCACTGCCTATTGTCAATTTAATCCTATTTTATTTAAAATTATATCTTTTTAATGTTTTTGAGGCCTACATTAATTTAGCGTTACACTTAACGAAACTTTTTGTGTCAAAAAAAATTAAAGTGCTAATATGACGAATCAGGAAATTGTGATTATCGAATTTCGATGGCGTAACCTATCGATTATGAAATGGGTAACTAAGCATGCTTTATCAATTACAGAACAATCACAAAAAGACGAATAAGCCACAAATCATATTACCACCTGCAAATTGATGTTATGTCTTGTAATTTGTTGCTATATTGCATTCTATCGATATCGCATTTCCATTTTTATCGCATAACGCACACAAATCATCAATAACTACGTCCTATAATATGTAAAAAAATCTTCCACTATTCTTTACATAACATTTCCGATTGTTACACTTAAACATTGTATTGTTTTCGTTTCATGTTTTGAAGAGCGACTAGTATGTTATTCATAAAATACTAATGCTAATAACTCACTCATTAGAAATTGATAATGTATGACTGTAAAAAAACCATAACATGTTCATATTTAAAGCAAATCCTAGATTTAATAAGGAAGCAATACCTATTACATAGAGTGAAAATAATAAATCGGAAAGTACAGTGACAGGACTAATGCGACAGGCAAAAATGTTGCCCTATTTCCATTGAAATGTAAGTACTTATAACCTTTTTCATTGAAAAACTAAATATTTTCGGAAACCACACGTTCTTTTTTCGTCTAAAGTGCTGAGTGCTTTTACTGCTTGTGTGTTTAGTGTACTTTTACTTCTAAAGAGATGGGACTGCATATATCAAGGTATTTTGATAAAATTCGACTTTCTTTGCATCCAGAAATATAAGTCAATTTCTTAATTATTTAAATCATTACCGTTTTACCACACTCTTTATAGTGAAGAGTTGGTGCTATACTACTCTGCCGGACGTCACAAAACGACGGCACTATAACTACCTGCAGTAATTTTATTACAAAAATCTTTAAGGTTTTTCATAAACTGTACACTTTATTTGTAGAAACAAGCCTTACTTACAACTCAAAATTATTTCCTGATTTCCAATCTTTCTTGTCTGACTTATTATCAGCATTAATGCTTGCTACCCAATTAGTGTTTACACTGACGATTACGATTATTTACACCTTCGGAAAAACAAAGGAACATCAACAAGATAATAAAACTTTTGACCTCTCAATAAATCTTACTTACTGCGCCAATTATAGCGTACTTAATACACTATCATTGTACTGCGCTAGCTATTGTGCCATCTTCGTGCATTTCCCGTAAGTCGCATATTGGTGAATTCCCATCCCGAGTATCATCTTAAGAAATAATCAAAAGCTATTCCATTCTCCGATTTCTAGGTAATAAACAGTTTGCCTATTGTGAGCTCTGCGTAATATAGGAATGTAATTTGCTATAAACTATAATAAAGCCTACTTCCACACACCCATAAATAAAACCTTTTGTTTTGCAAGAACAATATTATTTCCTAAGAAAATATTATTATTATTATAAAGATGATTATAGCCTTTATAAATTCGTTTTCAGAATTGGATTTCTTGTAGTATTTCTAAATGTATGTTCACTTTTGACGTGAACTCAAAATAGGTAAACTACTTACATTTCCGTTAAGGGTTTTGGTAAAAAAAGCCTGGAATATTTATCGTTTTAATTACTTTGATAATTTAATTATGTTAGGAATTGATTTTCATAATCTTAAGATGTGAGTGAGAATACTAAAAGCTCCGTAAGATTTATTTTATTGGAGTTTTTTTTTAGTTAATCCGAAGCCTAAACTATTTAACTGACTCTGTGTTATTTCATAATTTCTGAAGATGCGTGAATTTGTAAGACAAAAGTTGCCAAATTCACGCTTTCAAAATCAATGGTTCAGTAAATTTTTATTGTAACTATATTACCCAAACGCAAAAAAAGTGGTTGAATTTTATCTGCGCTATTAATGTTGCTACATCTTTTAATAATTGTAATTGCTGAACGCATCAACAGACCTAAGAGGTTTATTGTTGACGTAAAAAGCAGGTGATTGACCAAAACTGTATGTCGTAAGAACATGGCCAATAAGTAAACAAAACAAAAATAAAACACTGAAATTAAATTGCGCGTGCATTTACGAACGTGATATCAATATTGCTCCAATTTCGCTTCCTACTCGTTTATCTCATAAAAGGACTGGATTGAGATGAAACCTGTTTCGCCGTCTCATTATATTCTTCACTCACAGTACTAAAAGCAAAGTCGGGGACTGCTCATTCAAGGTTAACGTTAACATAAATAACCATTGAGTCCATGACTATTTCCTTATTTGCAAATGAAGTTCCTATCATTGTTTGATTAACCGAAACTAGGAAGACTCGTGAAAGTATTGTAAACAATGGCCTGTAGTAAATCATAAAGGTCGTTGCCCTTACCTTTCCTTTCCTTGGCAGATCGTGAAATTTTAATCGATTTTATCGTCGCACGTATACGAGGCATGTAGTTGAAGATAAACAAAAATCTCTAAGTGAAGGTAAATATTTATTACTTTATATTGTTCAGTTGCATGATGAGCTCAAGTTATTCTTAAAGCAACTTAATACAATAGGAATGGAATTAGTTTAGGTAATGGGATTATTCCTGTAATATGATTTAGCGTCTATTCAGAATTATTAATAAAAGATAAAAAAAAACTCGAAAGAAAACCAGTTTCATCAGAAAAAATCTCAACACAAAGAAATAAAAACAATTGAGGTTGAATAACTTTTAACGTGAATGTTATTTGTGATTCAAGCTGTAAGCAATTACACCTTCTAATAACTTACATTTGAATACTAAAAAAACATTAAACTATAAACAGTACATTGAAATAAAATACTGTTTCAATTTAACAGGTTTTCAGAACTAGTCGAAAGTTAGGGTTATTCCCAAAGCTCCATGACTCTATTGTTCTTAATTTACCAACTCTATGAAAACTAAGATTATGTTATAATTTCCTCGCATTTCATGGACTTATTTCAGATACTGCAACCACGATATAAATTGATTTGTATATTCGTATTAGTTTTAATTTGATTTCAATGAATAGTTCGTGCGGAACTTAAAAAATTCACAGTGCCATACATTGAATAGGATGTGTTTTGCACAATCGTCGCAATTCATATCCATCACGAGTGCAATTAGCGTGATGATGCTTGTGGCGCCCTCCCACTGGGCTGTCAGTGCTGTCGCTCAATCTGACACCTTCCAGATTAGATATCACCTACCCAAATTACGCACACACAAGGATAAGCTCGGTCTTTCAATTTCTGTACCACAATAGACGCGAAAACAGTAGCTTTGTTTTTTTTTATAAATCCAATGTGATCATAGTAGTCATTATGCTCCCCCACAAGCGATAATTGCTGAGCTATTATTTTGTGGCCAAGTATAGAACATTCAAACTTCAATACTGAAACGCCCACAAGCCACAAAAAGTCGCTCAGAAACAAAATCGCTGCATCCCAGGTGACGCAATGGAAAATATCTAAAAAATAGTAATTTGTTATACAAGTGACCAAAATCAAATTGTGCTGCGAGTGGCGACTTTAAATCACGAACTAGCGAAGTAGTCTAGAATTGAATCACGAGCGTAGCGAGTGATTCTAATATAGACTACTGAGCACAGTGAGTGATTTAAAGGCACGAGGCAGAACTACATTTTGGTCTCGTGTAAAACATACAACTTTTCACCTCGACCAGCGAGAAAATGTTCACGTGACTTTCCTGGTAAAAAAGCTTAATTCAGCATTAGAAACTTGTTCACTTAACTCTTTTGGAGTTAGACAACTATCTTCATCGTTGGACGCATTCATTTTTGTAATTTATCACAAAAATAATTCAATCAAACCTATGCTGAAAAATTTTATTCATAGAGTCAGTAAAGTAGATTCCCGTCCGTCGTTTTTATTACATTGCGTTGTGTTTTTCTCTTATTCATTAATATTCCGTCTTATTTATTTATTTATAATCATAAAACATATAATTTGTTAATTAATTTCATTAATTTTTCTTATTTCATATTTGTTTCATACATGTGACCTCATTACCTACATACTCTTTATTTCGAATTATCAACCTTCTTTTTTAACAATCCTTATTTAAAACTCCTTGGTATATCCGTGAATTTTATTTTTTTACTTTTTAATCCGTGTATGACACCATAAAGCACTCTATCTATCCTTTTCTCACATATCAATTTTACAAGTGTCATCCTTGTCACTTTATTTGTTTTTTCTTTATTATTTTAAAAGTTGGTGTTAGAAATTAAAAAAGCACTTTGTCTCTCGCTCGCAGCAAAAATCGATTTTGCTGCGAGTTTTTACGCGCCAAAAGCACCCTTTTCGTGCTGGAGAGGTGAAAATGTAATTGGCTGAAAATTTTTAAAGGTAGGAATCAGCTCTTTTAGTAACAGAAAAAAGTTACAGAATTTTCGGTTCCGTGATAAAAAAAATAAAAAGTAAAGTCGGTCCTGGCCGGTTGTGGCTAAGGTATAATCTCCATTCTGCTGTTACTTTCGTACATTTTGTGAAGTCGAAGTGACTTTAATTTTTTATAGTTTTTTCACTCAACCGTAAATTCTGCAACTTTTTCTATTACTAACGGAGCTTATTCCTACCTATCAAAAATATTCAGCCAATTTGATTTTTTTTAGACATTCCCCACTGTCGCTGTGAAATGGAACGTTTGGAAATGTACTAACGCATACTGCTCACCGACAATCGCCCGCGAAATGACGTTCAGAAATTATTTTTATAAGAACACTAAGAAAGGATTATTGGAAATTCCCTCAGGAAGCGGAATCCATGTACACGAAGACGCGGGTGCCCGCTAGTCACACTATAAATAAGTAATAAAAAGATAATACTACATCAATATACAAAAAGTGCTTCAGAAGGCACGTTAAGCCGTTAGTCCCGGCTGTATTTGCAGTCGTTAACACCTACCAATCCGCATTGGGCCTCTGTGGTGGGTTATATGGCCCATTATCTTTATCCACATACTTATACTAGCTTCCGCCCGCGACTTCGTCCGCGTGGATATTAGAGAAAATCCTTAGGGAACCTTCAACCAGGATCCGACCAACCGTTTTATACGCGATTAGGCGGGTCCCCACCAAGCGCGCTGCCTCGCGAGGCAAAACATTTGCGACGTGTGACAGGCCTCGCACGAGGCTGCGCGCTTGGTGGGGACCCGCGTAATCGCGTATAAAACGGTTGGTCGGATCCTGGTTGAAGGTTCCCTAAGGATTTTCTCTAATATCCACGCGGACGAAGTCGCGGGCGGAAGCTAGTTTATTACAATAATCAGAATTAGGTCCAGAGATATTAAGAGTATCACGTTCCCGTTTCTTTACTCTTTCCCGTTTCCGTCCCCGCCCCCGTTCCCGTTCCTGTTCCCGTGTCCGTCCCCGTCCCCTTGGGCTGAATCATGTCCACCGTGTTGGACTTCAAAACAAATGTCATCTTCGCATTCCTCATCCCATAAAACCTCAAGAACGACATCCACATCGGCTTTCATGTTTACTTACCCCATTCACCCCCTAACGGATGATTTTCAAAATAAGAAAATATGTGTTTGCCTATTTATTTTTAGACATGCTCCTACGAATTTTTAAGCTGTAAACTATGTAATGTCTATTTTATATTATTTTTCCATATATAATTTGTACCCCATTTTCACCCCTTTAGCGGTTAAATTGGACTTCAAAATTAATGTCATTTTCGCAATCACCATCCCATAAAACCTCAAGAACGACATCCATATCGATTTCTACGTTTACTTAGCCCATTTACCCCCTAAGGGGTTGATTTTCAAAACCACAAAATATATGTTTGCCTATTTATTTTAAGACATGCTCCTACGAAGTTTTAAGTTGTAATGTCTATTTTATATTGTTTTCAATACCAAATTTAAATCCAATTTTCACCCCTTTAGGGGTTAAATCATGTCGACCGTGTTGGACTTCAAAATAAATGTCATTTTCGCAATCTTCATCCCAGAAAACCCCAATAACGACATCCATATCGATTTTTAGGTTTATTTACCCCATTGCACCCCCATTTCATCACCATGGGGGTTGAAATTATACCAATACAATATGCGTTGCGTTAGATTTCCATCCATAAGCCTAAATTACAAATCTAGCGATTTCTACTTCAAAAATGAAGGATTATCTTCTAAACACAACTTCATCCCCCTTTTCACCCCTTTGGGGGTAGAATTTTGAAAAACGCTGAGACACGTATTTATTTATTTTCAATCATCAGCCTAAACACAAAATTTGAAGATCCTAGCTTCAAAACTGAGGGACTTTCATACAAACTTTCATCCCTTATTTCATCCCCTTAGGGATGGAATTTTCAAAAATCCTTCCTTAGTGGATGCCTACACTGTATAAAGTATCTGTGTGCAAAATTTCAAGTCTCTAGGTTCAGCGGTTTGGGCTGTGCGTTGATATCTCACTCAGTCAGTCAGGACTTTGAATTTTATAAATATAGAAGAAAGGCCTGTGCCCATTAAAATGACTGGATGGTAATATGAAAAGACTGTTCGAGAAACCTTTGCTTTTAATCAGTCTACAATAAAAAAAAAAACAATTTCTTCTTTTACCGGTGTAAATACAGAATTTATGTTTCTTTGACATGTTATTTTCTTTCATTTTGCCTGAGATCAACTAATACTGGTTGGTATCATCTAATGTAAAAACTTGGGTGTATGACAAATGAGCAGCACCATGCCTCTTTCTTGCTGATCTTATATTGATGCCTTTGCATCAGTCATGGACCTAATTACTTCATAAAAGTAGGCTTATAAATTTATTTAACAAGACAGATTTATAATGGCAGACCTGTGAGCATTGGTTTTTTGATGTAAGTAGGTAGATATACGTTCTGGTATTCTATACTCACTGTGGAAATTAGAACTTTTTGTTACTTAGGTATATACTTATAGCAGACACTTTTTATACATCATGAAATTTTAATCATTTGGTTCCGGCAGTGGAGTGGTTCCACTCATGACTCAACTCTGATACTCTGATATCGCGAAAAAAAATCTGCTGTTCCATACAAAAGCGCAATACATAATATATCAGAGTTAACCCCATAGTAAAAGTTGCTTGTAATCATTAGTGGAACCATCCAACTGCAGGAACCAAATTAAAATTAACCTGATTAAAATTTCAGCGTGTATAGTTCCTTGTTTGGGTAATTGGTAGGTACTTTTTATTTTAGAGATTTTATTAGGTACTTACTCCTAATGATGTATTCATTATAGACAACACTTAGTATCAGTACTACATAATACTATGTATCAGGTAGCCAAAAATGCATTCGCACTCCGTATCTATCATACTTTTTGTACTATGCAATATAAAGTGTAATAATGAGGTAAAGTTGACGCTATTTAAAGCATTCTGTCAGTCCTACACATGCAGTCTGTGGGTCAGCTATACGCAGAGGGCGTATAACGCCCTTCGCGTCCAATACAACAATGCGCTCAGGATGTTGTTGCGGCTGTCGCGATTTTGCAGCGCATCGGAAATGTTTGCGGAGGCGCGGATTGACGGTTTTCACGCCATTCTTCGAAAGCGTTGCGCCTCTATGCTAGCGCGCGTACGAGCCAGTCGCCACACTATCCTGGGCACAATCGTTGACAGGTGGGACTCTCCTATTCTACGGCACTGGATTAGCCTGCATGTTGCCCAGTAGCCCCTGTTTTAAGTAATTTTTATTAGGTCACTTTCTTGTCTATTTATTTGTTTACATTGTGTTTATTACCTGCCTAATTATTTACTTTCATGTTTTTAATAATTATTTTTTGTTGATTTTATTGAATTTTTGATTAATTAAGTATTTTATTTTAATAATTTTATTATAATGAATTTTCAAATAATCTTAATTTTAATATATTCAATGACAATTTATTTATTCCAATGAATTTTTAATTATATTATTTTAATCATTTTAACTCTCGACATTTGTAACTGTGATAATTTTAATTAAGTAAGTAATTGACATGTAATAATCTGTAATTTTCCATCAAACTTTAATTAAACTAACATATTCTTAAGTCGCTACTAACAAAAATGGATCTTTGTTATCTGGAAATAAATAAATAATAATAATAATAATAATCGGCTAAGCTATTCCTGACGTTTCCGTCTGACCCACCTCGTAATCCTCAATCACATCACCTCTTCTTTGAAATGATGACTCATTAGCATTCTTGAAGGAAACATGAATCGCACTTAGGCACTCGTCTGTTGAAACTGTTTAGTTATTTGACAGTCTATCAAAATCGACTTAGTAGCCTTTTTAATAGGTGTTTTTTTTAATAGAAACAAAAGAAGTTCAAACAACAAAAGCGCCGTTATCTGTCTTTTAACAAAATCAAATGTCACTATTTTTTAAGGGCGTCGAGCGCTCATTTCTACTTTTTTTTCTCATTACTCATCAACAGCCAAATGAGTAAATAAAGAGCGCTGGGTAGTAAAGAGTGACCTGGGAGGGAAAAATTCATAAAAAGACAAAAAAATGTGTATAATAAAACTTAAAATAAAATGGTGAGTCGTAAAAGGCCATGAAAAGAACGCTTAATAGGTCTCTACATTAACAGCAAAGGTATAAGCTTTATTATAAGCTTTATTTATTTGTCTTCATTAATAAAGACATTATCTCAAACAAATATAAAAAATAAAAAAATATATAAAAATATTTAAAGGATACTTTTTCAAAGCGGAAATCATTAATGAAACATGGAAGCTTCCTGATCGTCCAGTAATATTTCAAAATAACATATTTGCCAGCTCATAACTCTTGACACGTCAAATTATGTACCTGTCTTATCAGATGTTCTATTCAATAGTATGTCGCAACCTAAACCCAAAAACAGAAAGCCATGGCCAAATAGCATCAAGATTACTTTCAATAAATATCGTGTATCAGAGACAAAAAGGCTTTAATCGAATTATGCGTAGTCAAGATGTGTCGGCTCACCTTCAGAGTCTAATAAGCGTGACATACGGGGGCTCATTGTATGTTAATACAGAATGACAGCTAGTTATGACAGTTGAATTTTTTACTCCCATTTAATGTTCAGGCGTTTATTTGAGGACATTAAATACGATTGTGCTCCACCCACAGACTGCCATTGGATTGTTTGTAGATACTTTATGAAGACATTATGGTATTGAGTTACGCGTTTTAAAACAAATGGTAGCTATCATTTAATAGATGTCATTGAGTGAGTTTCCTGAATAATTTAGTGATTTGGTGTTCATTCGTTAGTGAGAAGTGAAGTGAAGGGCATACATAGTAGATAATTCACTCTTTTTATTATTTTAAAAGATGCGGTACCTATAGTATTTAATTTCATAATGAACTAAATCGCCACCATAGAAGTTGAGTACTTTACTTAGTGATGTACAAAACTCGAGTCGTCGAGTTCTACTTTTGACGACTCGAGTCGGATTGGCAGGACTCGGTGAGCTCGGTAGGCTCGTAAGCCCGAGTCTAGCCGAGAAACGAGCTCTCTGAGCCACGCCTCGAGGCTTCAAAAGAGTTCAAGTCCTCAAAAGAGCTCGAACCTATATCAAAAGAGCTCGAGCCTTCAAAAAAGATCGAGTCTTAAAATGAACGCGAGCCTCATAAAAAGCTTAGAATTTATGTTTGTGACTTTAATATACGGAGATATTAAAGCCGAGCCTATCGAGCTCATAAAGCCCTGAAAATCTGACTCTAGCCTCCAAAATTAGAACTCAAAATGATAACGTCTTATGTTATAAAGAGCACCGTAGATGCTTAATCTATTGTGCTTTAGCTCTATTTATCCTCATTTATCAGTATCCCATCACAACTAGTGCGCCGAAAAAGACTCGAGCAGTGAAAAAGCCTCAAGATCGACCGAGCTCTCAAAAAGGCTCGAGCCGTGAAAATCGCTCGAAATCGGCCGAGCTCTAAAACTGGCTCGAGCTCTGAAAAAGACTCCCGAGTTTTTGGAGCTTCATACAAACGAGGCGAGCCCTGTAAAACGACTCCGAGCTCAAGACAAAAGGACTCGGAGAACTCGACTCTTACATTACTTACATTGTCAAAGTGTAAGTCGTTATCCGAAATATTTATTACTTAGTAAGATAAATATAAAGATAAAACTCGCTTTTAAGATTTTTTCAAAATATCTTATAAAAAAATGCGTAACTTTATTTAACATCAGCAAGCTAAGCGATATTTTAAAATCCAATCCCAAAGTTACTACTTTCTACAGAATGATAAGTTAAAGCTTCTGTTCTTTCAACAAAATTGGAGGTTTATGTATTCGATCATCTTATAGATCGAAGGTTTATGTAAATAAACACGATATTTACAAAATCTGCTTACATAACAGATGCGTCCTTCGGCCGGCGGTCATGCAGTCGCAATTCCAATTTTTCATGCTCAGCATGATTTGCGAAATTGTCACGCCCTTGTTTGGCCAACAATGACAACCGTACAATATTCTTATCTATTCACAATTCATCCTCTTTCTAGCCATTCAAAAAGCTACGAATAAAACATATAATTATTTACTTATGCAACTTGTTACACAAAATCCCCTAATTCCGAAAATGGTAGATAGGAACAATCAAACTGAACAACTTTTACTATTGAAACCATTTCTGAAATCGCGGAAAAAATCTGATATTTCATACAAAAATTAATAACGAAAATATCAGAACAGAATGTATGCAACAGCCGATTTTCTTTTTTCGTAATTTTCAGAGTTGGTCCTATAGTTAATGTTTTTCAGTTTGATGGTCCCTTTCTCCCATAATCGGCATTAGGGGTTATTTTGTAACAGGTTGCGTAAAGGTGGCGTCTAAAGGAAATGGAATATGTACATACTCATATATTAATAGCAAACTAGCGACCGACTCAAATTTAACCTATTATGAAATCAAAATCGAAATATTTTTTATCAAATAACATTAGGAATTAATAGTTTTTAAACCGTATGATTTTCTTTACCATCCATTCAGGACTTTGAAGAAAAACAAGTCGTGGTTCGGTTCAGCTACAGCTTACACGCATGACTTAATTTAAAAAAAACATTTAAGGTCTCGTAATGCTTACTTTCGTTAGCACTTAACCGTTGCAATATCACAGGTACTTTAAAGTCATTTTCTTTCGTTTTAATCCCGCATAACGCAAAACCGAGATTCATTAAAATATTTCACAAGTTAACCGCTCATTCCAACATTGCACTCCTTCTTCGTTGAAGTCGTAGAATCTGCAACACGCGGTTTATCCTCATAACTATATCATAATCCCACGAAAAACTTTCAATGAGATAAAGCAGGAAGTTAAACGAAGACAAATTGAAAACAAAAACAACGGACTGCGCATTCCAAGTATCCAAAGTTATGGTCATTATCAACATGAAACTTATACAACTAAGAGTAATTGCAAATTGCAATATTCATAAAATATTACAGATTTTATAGCAATATATTTCACGTATTTATGTAGAAGCTTTTGACCCTCAATATCTGTTATGTTAGCTATTATATATTTTATAATCTAGCTGCAAGTTCCCCGGAAATTAGAAAAATTGATTATTTTTTTTTATTTCATGAAGGTTTTTTTTCACTTTTTAATTTAAACGTAATGTGGTCAGTGTCAGTACCTAAAACAAAGCTGATGAATTACGATATATCGCAGATTCGAAAATATCATATCCATCGAAAAATGAATTTAACTTTGATTTCGACATGACATGGGAATTTATGATAAACACCAAGCAATGCTATAATAACCTCATTATCCTATTTGCAAGTTTGATTACGACAGATTATTACTTCACTTAATTCTACACAGAAATGCAAGCCATGGCGCTCTGAACATAATAACATAATATTACACTTAAAAGGAATAAAAAGATTGGGTTCAGACAAAAATGTAGTGTACTGATTACAAACGTCTTCATTACGACCACAGTCGCGTCTTAAAATATGTATACAGTTTAGGACTTTGTCACTTTGTTGTACTTAGTTGTTATTTGTCATTGATTTCTCTCCAAGAAAGTAATAGCTTTAGAGTGACAAAGTTCTAAACTATACACATATTTAGAGACGTGACAGTACCACGTTATCGCAAAAACGGATCGAATGTTAACACTTATTCTGCAAACGAAAACACTTCTTTTTTAACCTATAAATCTATTTCGTATTCGAAAAGGCTACCTTCGTTACTGGCATACCTTGTAAGGGAGGATTTATGTAATATCCATGGTTTTTGTTTCCATATCTTTGTAGCAAGTTGGCTACTTTATTTAATTAATGGTCTATAACTGGATTCTTGTCGTTATAGATGAAATAGTTCAAAGTACAGTTTTAAGTTGAGTTATTTGTAAAAATACCATCGACTAACTATGATACTGCAGATTAAATTCTACGTAACAACCGTACATGTTTTTAATTTTAGTTTTTTAACCGACTTCACAAAAAGGAGGAGGTTCTCAATTCGATTGTATGTTTTTTTTTTTATCGTTGTTCGCGCATATCTTCGTCATTTATGAACCGATTTTGATGATTCTTTTTTTGTTCGATTGAGTTTTCTTGCGAGATGGTCCCATTTAATTTTTTTTCAAATCGGTTCAGTAGTTTTCGAGAAATCCTGAAAATACTATGATTTTCATCAACTCACATGACGACTTTGTTATTTATGAACCGAATTAGATGTTTCTTTTTGTTGGGAAAGGGGTACTTTTAGTGTAGTCTTTTTAACCGACTTCAAAAAAAAAGGTTCTCCCTCAGTTTAACCTGTATGGATGTATGTTTCTCCGCGAATATCTCACGTTTGGCTGGGCCGATTTTTCTACCCAATAATATACCTATAATAATATACCTAATATAGAAGGTACTTACACTAAAAATAATAAAATAAAAAATTGTTTTAAAAAACAAAAAACCGACTTCAAAAACCTGCCTCTAAAAAGCAAGAAATAATATTCAAATCATTAGATACGCATTATCATTGTTATAATAACAACACGTCTATTGAAGTCGGGTGGGGCTTTTAGAATAAAAAAAGGAAGTTGTACTCCAGCCCCACCCGACTTCAATAGACGTGTTGTTATTATAACAATGATAATGCGTATCTAATGATTTGAATATTATTTCTTGCTTTTTAGAGGCAGGTTTTTGAAGTCGGTTTTTTGTTTTTTAAAACAATTTTAATTGAATAAAACGAAACCACCTACTGTTTTTGCCAGAGTCTGGATGTTCATATTACTGTATATGTATAGTATAAATAAATGAATCACATGTTATTAAGGTGGCACCCTAAGCGAAAGTGGCGCCGCGTTGAATTTTATTTAATATTATATTATTCTAAAACTCAATTTTAATAGATAGATAGATAGATAGATAACATATTTATTTCACAACTACAGACACACACATAAAACTGCATAAAACCAATGAAACTTAAAAATTATCATGCATCTAAAACCTAAAATTATCACACTAATATTAAGTATGTGTACTGTAGTAGTGCAAAAAGGTCACAGCTCAGCGTTGTATTTGCTTTTTTAGAGCAAATCACTGATTTTCAGCTGCAACCATAGAGGGCCCGCTGAGGCAAAAAGTGCTCGGGATTTATTATTAACATGCATATTATGATCATTAATATAATAACAATAAAACAAATATTACTACTTTAATTTAATTTAATTAAATTAAAGTAGTAATTGGATTCAATGTGTAAAATTAAAAATATATTCGTATTCCTCATCCCATTTCGTATAAATAAATAAATAATAAATAAATTGCTGCAAAATCGTGTAAAATGTATTCCATAAAAAATGATTGAAATAATAATAATAATAATACCTAATTAAACAAAAATTGTATACCGCCCGCCCATGCAAGAAGTGCTAGTACCCAAATTTCTGACACTCAAGTAGAAACATCTTAATTTTTTTCTTGAACGTGAACTTCGACGTCAAATTCCTCATTGGTGGTGGTATGTTATTCCAGCACTTCGTTGCGCTGTAGCGGAAACTGCCAGTAAAGGCTGCTGTTCTGTGCTGCGGAATCGCGAAAATTGGACGTACGAGTCTGAGATAGTTAATAATGTTTTACGTGGAATTTTTAGGGCCCATAGTCTAGTATTTTTAGACGGAATCCGTTCATTCCCTCGTAGTCACTGCTAGAAGTAGATATCAAAAAGTGGCCATTCCTGACATATTTTTTATCTACTGCTACGAATGACTACGAGGGCATGTAGTGACCTTCTAAAAATACTAGACCATGGGCCCTAAAAACTCCACATAAAATATTTTTAAAATCTTTTTCTATTTATAACTTATTAAATAAAAACCTCTGAGGGCGCCACTTTCGGTCTTACAACCGCCTTTTTTAATTTGGCTTTCGTCTTTTCCGCTATTCAGTTTTTGATTATAGTCTTGTTACCGCTTTATTATTGCATGTTTAGTAAGTGTACCTATACTACATTAATATATGTATTACCTATATTGCTTTTCTTAGTGAGTGAGTAATTAATCGTTATAATTAATGTTCCTATATGTAAAGCAAAAAAAAATGGTGTTCTTGCAACTCTACTCTCAGAATTACGCCGAACTCTACGCCGCGCGCGCGCCGTGCTGTTTGACTTGTGGATTTTTTATCTAAGCAGTGGTAAACTAGAGCGTATTGCAATTAGGGTTGCCAACCCTACTATATAATATAGTATCCTACTATATTGAGGTCTCGCCTACTATATTTTTTGAAAAAATATATAGTAGGCAAAACTACTATATTTTTTCAAGTGAAAAAATTAAACAAAAGCAACAAAAATAATTACTTATATGCACATTAGTAATTGCATAATATTTTTTTGTGATTAAACACTTGTCTTTATGGTTGTTGAATAAATTATGAAAATGTTAGTACTTACTTAAGTATGAAAAATTCAACTTTTTTTAAATCTTCCATACAAAACGTAAACTTACTATTTTTTATTGGACTTTTTCGCCATCTACTATATTTTTACACTAAAAATCTTGAAACTACTATATTTGATCCAAAAAAAGTTGGCAACCCTAATTGCAATTGAAAATATTTTACGAAATTTTGATATTTCTCTTGTTGGAAGGAGCGTAAAGTAAGTAATCTTTGTTTGCTAATCGGCAGCTCTGCCCTTAGTTGCAGAGAAAATAGCACAGAACCGATAGAAGTTAATAACATAGGGATATAGGGTTGTCAATCATAAGAAAGTTTTTAAAAACCTTATTGTGAAATTCAAAACAGTTATTTAATTTTGAGAATTGCAACTTTTCAAAATAAGATTCTAAATAGATAGATTACCATTCAAGCACTAAATAACTCTTTTTACATCACATTAAAAGTTCATGGTTGGACGGTTTCTATAAGCTCGGTGCTAATTTGGTGCGTTCGTAAAAATTCCATTGTGTAATTTATTATGTTACCCCTTTATTAGAATTTACAATCCCAACAAGCACTTATTTGACCACTTGGTCTTAATCATACGTATAATGAGAAAAAATAAACAGTGGACCATTTACCTACGCCGCTACTTAAAAAAACATTCAAATTATAATACTTCCTTTTCATGTAAAAGTTACAAAAAAGTGTTACTTTAATTGATGTCTTAAAATTGGGAGACATATTTTATAAACCAGACCGAGAGCTTTTTTCAACCTATGAGTAAAATTGCTGACAACCCTATCAAAAATCAGTGCTCAAGCTTTACCTTGTAATAAATAGAACAACGCTATGCTTTAATGGAATACCGTAACGTTGCCATAAATGATCATTTCACGTTTGTTTCGACATTCGGTAACGAGCTCGAAACACGACGCTACATGGAAAAATAATCATGAAATTAATTTAATCATGAGAAACTCACACTTGATGCAACTGTGAAATAGATGTAGTAGTATTGATGTAGAAATTTAGTTATTTTCAGAATTTTGTGACTTAGTGCTACAATAATATCAAAACTTCTTTTACAGTTTTCATAAGACAGTAGAAGTTAAATAAATATAACATTTAAGATATTTCAGTTTTAAAAAATTCACAGATTTTGCAGTCCCCGCAAGAATCGGACCATTGAAAATGAATACAAAAATTTACGAAAAACCAAAATCAAATCATATGCAAAATCCTATTATATTTTTAAAGTAACCTAGGTAGTACCTACCTATTTATTTTTACGATTGTGACACTCGGCTTTGCCTCGTGTCACAAAAGCGCCCGCTGACTGCCTCGACGCAGCCGAAATATTATTAAGCAATTTTCAAAATTCCAACGAATGCACTTCTCGTCTGCTTTTGCACTTTTTAACACTATTTGACGATCGGTCAATAATCATAGAAGCTACATCACTTTTTATGTACGGAAACACCGGTTTTCTACAATTCCAAATCTAAAGAGACCACCTACACACACACAATCACAATTATAAACCGATTTTTAAAAATTATTTAGCCATTTGGTAGCTAAACTAATATCCTAGGACGCTTTTTTTCATTTTCTCTTAAGTCGTTTTTTTTCCGAAATATTTAGAATTTAGGAAATAAACACCCCCCAAAAAACCCGAAATTTTTGGAACTTTGCAAAATTCCTAAAAAAGTAACCAGTAGATTTTTTAAATTCAAACGTCTACACGTGTCTCGATAAATTTCTCAACTTTTGTTACTATTCGTATCTCGATCCTTCCGACCCCTCAGAGATATGGGGGTATTTCTTCGAAATTTCATTCTTTGACTGATTCATCTGGCCATAATTTAATTTCACTTTCAGCTCTCTAACACATATTCATATGAAAAAAGGTATACCAAAGAACATGTATTTGAATAAGGGACTCGTTTTTATAAAGTAGTTTTCAAGATATCGACGTTCAAATATTTTGTGCCCATATGAATCAGCATTTCTTACAGATGAATTGTTATGTCTTTTTCTCTCTCTTATTGCCTTTTGGCTTAAGAAACAGTAAGTAATAAATAAACTCATGCGAATGACTCACCTTAATGACAACTCAAGGGAAAATAAATAAACACTTAACGTACAGTCAACAGCAAACTACAGTTTTATTGAAATATGGTTGATTCTATACAATAATAAACATCAAACGTTGTAATCGCAGATCTGCAAATTTACACGGTGATTTGACACGAAGAAAAACGAAGCTATGAATCTAATCCTTTTCCCAAGGGGTTATTTTAAAAGGTTAAACTTAAAACTACTCGCAGAGCGTTATGTGGGTAAGAATTGCCTGCCCTCGGATATCAGAAATGTGGTAATTAATCTAACATAAATCTAGCTCGTAGGTTGGTACTCGAAGTACGGATAGCTGGATTCTTATACTTCGGTTAGTTTAAAGGTTAAAAAGATTTGAGAGTTAACTGGTACCTATTAGAATATCTCGCAGCGAGTCTGTTTAGTAGAGAAACGCTTCGATGGCTGCTTTCTATTAATTATGCCTCGGAGCCGTGGGTGAGAAACCAAAGTCCGGTTTATTTCAACTTTTTCCGCTTAACTGGGGTTGAATGGACGACAGAGCAGTGGTTGACTCGTGGCTGGATACGTACGCCACTCTTCACCTGGAATGGTGTGCACAAAAACCATAATTTAACAACGTCGGCCTTAAATGGACTGCAACTATTCCATGACGGGGGGACCCTGCAGTGCATGGTAGAACTGAGGAAAATCTATTCTTGTATGTTTCATTCTGACAATATATATTACTGATCCCTGACTTTTTTGTTAAACTATCCCCGTCACAGCAGACAATGAACAGAATTGAGATGTAGAAACATACCGTAGCTCTCAACTTACAAAGTCTCTTTTCACATGAAAAGAACTGAAATTGAAAGTAATAAATATATAGAGACCCCTTGCAGTAAATACTAGATAATGGATAGCAATAAATTTTGATATACCTGTGGCTCCTTGTTAACAATATATTTTATATGGTTTAGAATCCGGTCAATCAGTATTCCTCCTTCGATCGGATATCACGACACGAATTAGAACTCTTCTCGGCGGCTTTTATTAGCCAAAACCCTCTGTAAATAACGAATATGATGATAAAAATAAATTTCAAATTCTCACACTGCCAACAGCTGAATGTCTAGGAAATCACAAATATGTACCTTGGCGAAATTCTATTGTGCCGACGAAAATTACAATGAATAGCTGCAAGATATTATTTAAATCAGGAACAATTACGAATCCAATAACTTTAACAGCGATATAAAATCAAAATTCTTTCCAACCGAAAAATTTTGTATCAATTCATATGAATCACAGCTGATATTCGCTGCGTTCCAAGTCTCGCGCCATCACGACGCATTCCGACTTCCTACACTTGATCACTCATCGATGCGCGTGGACTGGACTGACATCGCGCCGCCGAAAGCGACTTCAATCGGATCGGACTTCCCGAAAACACGGTCAAACAACCTACGACATTACGGACAAAAAAAAATACCATTTCAGTTCAAAAGCAGGCCTTAAACACGACTGCTTAAGGCCTGCTTTCACACTAACCTTTGGGATCTAGTATGAAAGGTAAACAATTGAATAAAAATCCTTGCGATAAGGGCTCAACGCCAAGGCCCCTGAAGTGGGCGAAGGACGACCATAAGAAATACGATCTTAATCTTTTTCTTTTTTTTTTATATAAGTCGATGCCGCGAATTTTCGAACGGACTTTTTACGGAAATAAGGAAAAGGACATGAGGCATACTGCCAAAAAATAAATTTTATCATTAATGGAAACAAACTACCAACAAAACTTCCCCTTTAAGGGAAATCGACAAAACAGCAAAAAAACCACGCTACAGTAGTCCCCCGCCACGCAAGAATTCACGCAGGGAATTCTCTGGACGCCCACGTCCAAACCACACTGCTCCATCGCCAAAACAAACCTACTTTGTAAAAAGCAATTCATAACAAGCCCAAGTAAATGCTTGTCCCCCTGACATCAATTTTAAAATTAAAAGAACCAAAACTTATACTGACTCGACTGTTGAGTTATACAAATGCCAAATTAAAAAAAAAACTGATATAAAATATATAATAATTGACTCTACAGTTACATACTCAAACTAACTAAAAAAAAAGGAAACACCTTCCAGTAGAAAAATGTATGTGATCGTGTTGAGGTTGACCATATGTTATACTCTATTCTGTAATTTCTTTACTAAAGCTCTCCCCTTTTAAATAAATCAAACCCGCGTGTCCGTTTTCACATTGCATCGGCTTGTCAGTCCTATTTTATTGTCCTGAAAAAATGCTTGATGGGCACTTGCTTCTTAAGCGAGCGATGTTGGACAAGCCCATGATCTTATCGTGTGATACTTGACAAGCCATGACTAACGAGACACGCTCGACTTCCCTGTACTACTTTAAAATAATTTAGACTGTCAATCGATGGAATAGACGTATCTTAATTTGTCTATGCCAACATTACTATTCATGACTATGGTAAAATTGCCAAAAAAATATCAACAACCCGACTACAAAATGTGTCGGCACCCTTACGATACAGATAGAATATGATTAAATATGCCAATCTTTATATTTTTTTTCTTAAATTACCTCAGTCTAATTCCCTTCAAGCCTCCAGGTAAGACTGACATAAAAGAAAAACATCAAACTAGACAAACCCCAACACAAACACCCGGATCACATACACAATAAAGCAACCAAATAGATACGCGTAGTACGTAGTAAGATAGTAGGTGGCGCTAGTGCTGTCTTGTAGTCGTTTGAATCCGCACTACAAGATAGACCGCGCAAGGCGTAAGTAAAATGGTATATCATTCAAGCACCACCTACGACCGTTTGAAATCCGCGCCGCAGGGTAGCACTGTAATGAAACCAGAGCCTAATTCATCAGGTAAAATTGAAGAAAAATCGTACTTTAGTATTTATGTTATGTCAAATGGTAGTTGGCGCTATAAATGCCCAATGGTCGTTTAAATCCGTACCACAGGGTAGCACCGTGACTACGTAATACGCGGACCCGATGTTAACTGGCGCTTTTACTCCCGTAAGTCGGCTCTTACGACACGCAGAGAGTGAAGTACTGCGGTGTGAGTATTCTTGCACCGCCCACACACGGTGTATTAAAGAAAGAGAAATAAAAATAAAAATGATAATATAATTTGTAGCGCAGCGCTTTCACGTTAAAATATAAGGCTAAAAGTACTATTTGTAAGCAACCGCACGACACTCACCCCCTGGCAACACTGTTCGTACGAAACCCTAATCACTCCCCGCGTCTATGGATTTGAAGTCTTTCACGTGCCATTTGCCTATAAATTTACCCCTCTCGTCCTCTAGCTCATAAACCAGGGGCGAAAGCTTCCTAACTACACGGCAACGCTCGTATTTTGGTGCCAGTTTCGCAGCGAAGTATTTATTCGCGGCGCTCTGTTTATAAGTTCTTTTCCAGACGTAATCGCCAACGTCGAAAGACACATCTCGACGTTTTCGATTATAATACTTAATGTTACGACTGTGAGCCTTAATAAGTGATTCTTGGACTGTTTTATATATGTCTTTGAGGTAACCTAATTTCGAGACATAAGCATCTCTAGGCGCGCAGACTAACTCATTGACATCTTTAAAATCATTATAAATTTTGCCGTCGGCTATAGCTTCGCGACCGTGAACTAGCATAAATGGCGTATAAGATGTGGATTCGTTCATCGAGGTGTTCATTGCGAATTGGATTCTATGTATATTAACGTCCCACGTCCTATGATCGTTCTCCACAAACGATGAGATCGCCGTAATCACGGTACGATTATAACGTTCGACTGGATTTACCTGAGGGCAGTATACTGGCCCCAGGTGTATCTGGGGTATGTTGTATTTTGTATAAAGCGCTTGCAACTCATGACTTACAAATTGTGAACCGTTATCTGAGATCACGGTTTGCGGAATGCCGTGAACTAAAAATACGTGATCTTCGAGACGCTGCGCAATAACCTTCCCTGTCGCTCTTCGCAACGGAAACAACATAACATATTTTGAAAAACAACAAACCACCACTAATAAATACGTGTTTTGCTGCCTCGATAACGGATAGGGTCCACATAAATCGATACTCAAACATTGAAAGGGGCGACAGCAGACTTTGGGTTCTCCCATAAAGCCTGGCGTTGCTTGCGAGCTATGTTTATAAGCGTTACAAGTAGAACACTTTTTAATGAATTCGGCTGTATCCTGGTACATACCAGGCCAAAAATATCTCAATTTTAAGCGTTGATAGGTTTTAGCGACGCCTAGGTGTGCCGCGGTAGGTTTAGAATGATTTTCCTGGATAATAGTCTCTCTCAGTTCCTTGGGCACTACCTCCTTCCATTGGAAATCTCCACTCAGTTTGTTGTTGGATTTAGTAAAACGATAAAGCCTACCATCTACGAGCTGAAAATTAGGACAAGCCCGCGGCTTTTCGGTACAACGTTTAATAATATTTAGATACCAAGGGTCTTCTATTTGTGATATATCTATAGACCCCACAGGCATAGATCGCGAGAGGGCGTCAGGTACAATATTTTGCGAACCACTGCGGTGTTCGATAGTAAAATTATATGGAGACAACCTACAACCCCATCTTGCCAACCGCCCGGCAGGACTTTTAAGATTTAAGAACCATTTCAAGCTTGCGTGATCTGTAATTATGCGGAACGGCCTGTCACTTTCCAGATACGGGCGGAAATGCTCAACAGTTAATACGACCGCCAATGCCTCGCGTTCGGTCGCGGAGTAATTGCGTTCGGCGGGCGCAAGAGAACGGCTAAAATACGCAACCGGGTGCTCCTCGCCATCGATCAACTGCGTAAGTGTACCTCCTATTCCGTAATTGGACGCGTCACAGTGAACGGTAAACTCTTTCGTGAAATCTGGACATGTTAAGACAGGAGCATTGGTCAGTGCTAACTTGAGGTCCGCGAATGCACGTTCTGCCTCCGGCGACCAGCTGAACGGAGGGGCACCCTTACGTGTTGACGTCAGCGCGTTTAACGGCCCCGCTCGGTTACTGAAATTTTTAATAAACCGCCTGTAGTAGGATGCCGTACCTAGGAAGCGTTTAACGTCCTTTCTGCAAGTAGGGGTGGGAAAATCTACTATCGCCCTCACCTTATCCGGGTCGGTGCGCAAGCCATATTCATCGACCACGTGCCCAAGATACTTTAGCTGCCTCCTAAAAAATTGGCATTTCCCTAGGTTAATAGTTAAGTTTGCATCTTTTAATTTATTATACACTTTCCGCAATAACTCCAGATGTTCCGTCAAAGTTGAGCTAGTTAATATAATGTCGTCCAAATAACAGCTTACATTATTCGCGAATTCAGGCCCCAAAATCCGGTCTATCAATCGCTGCTGAGTGGCCGGTGCTGATGTCAACCCAAAGCACATAACTTTAAAATGATACAGGCCGCGTGAAGGCACTGTGAATGCGGTCTTTTCACGGCTCTCGACGCCATCTAGCGGAATTTGCCAATAAGCCGATTTTAGATCTATTGTCGAGATGTATTTCGCGTTCTTTAGTTGGTCTAGTATATTAGTCACGTAAGGTAGAGGATAAGCATCGTGTTTAGAAACGGCATTGAGTTTTCGGCTATCCAAGCAAAAGCGAGTCGTTCCGTCCGCCTTCCGCACTAAAGTGACGGGATTATTCCAAGCACTGTTGCTAGGTTCCACCACATCGTCCGCCAGCATTTGATCTAGATGTTTGTTCAGTTCTGCCAACCTATCCGGAGACATCGGGTAGTAGCGCTGTTTAATTGGCGGATGATCACCTGTGTCTATTTTGTGCGTTACTAAGTGCGTCCTACCAAGCCCTTTTTTCTCATCTGAAATACTTTCAAACTCGCGAATAACCTTATTTGCCTGTTCGCGTTCGAACTCCGACAGTGACTCGAAATCGATCAAAATTTTGTCCGTCGTAGTTATCGCACTGACATGCTGATTACCCGGTAAGAACGGGCGGGGTTGGGTGTGGTCTCATGGGCTTAGTCCCATGGCCCTGATCGCCGAGAGCAGATCCAACCCTAGTCTGCCCTCCTGTCCGGAGAGCAGACATGGCGAATGGTCATAGGAGGAGCGCAACAGTCGCTGATCCCCATGGCATGTCTAGCTGATTATCCTTCCCGAGGTTGCTGCCTGTTATTGGTCTGGTTCCCTCTGAAACAGACGTAACTGAAACGGCTAGACGCAATTCTTTTCCTGACCTTTCCCATCCTTCCATCCTATCCTACACCTTACTGCGGGTATTATGTGGTTGATACTTGCGGCCTCATCATCAAACATGACTGATGGTGAGGGGGAGGGGGACAACCACCCGCGTGTTTGTGCCGTGCGCGGGGACCCGTACGGGGGGATGAAGGTGTCCTGGTGATTGAGTCGATGGAGTGTAGGCTGTTTAAACACTCCTGAGACAACACATCACTTTGGCCCGGATTTCCTCTCACACGGGAGGCCTAGGACTAGCCATCCTAGGTCAATCGGCTGGGACATCTCGTCAGAGGGCTGTCAGGCGAGAGTCCTGATATGGTAGGGGTAGACGACGGGCGGGACGACTTTGTCTTCTTGCTCTGTTCGGCCTGCCTCCTGCTATATTGGGACTCTATATCTTTGTTGTATTTCTGGCGTTTGTGTGCCATTTGCCGCAACGTCCCCACTTGAGGGCTCCAGGGAGGGTGGAAAGCAACAAAGATGAACCTATTTTAACAACTACATGGCATCGAAAAACAAAAAACAACGATCCAAGGCTGCACCCCAAGGTGTAAACCAAGGCGGCGCGCCCAGCACCCAGGCTGCACCTCAGGTGAATAACCAGAGTGTCGCGCCACACAACACACCGGCAGCTCCTCAGGTGCATAACCTGAGTGCAGCGCCACACAACATACCGGCAGCTCCTCAGGTGCATATACCCGAGTGCAGCGCCACACAACATACCGGCAGCTCCTCAGGTGCATAACCCGAGTGCAGCGCCGCCAGTAAGTCACAGTTTGGACCTCTCCTCTCTGAAGGCAGAATTGCCAACGACTATGGAACCCCAACAGGAGGAATCCGGTTGGAGCGAAGTAGTCGTTAAGAAGAGGAAGCCCAAACAATCACCCAACCCGCCTGACAAACCACGCAAAGCCAAACGGGCGGAAGCCCGGAGGGAAGCGAAGAAGGCGCGGCGACTGGCCGCGGATGGAAGTAGGTCGCGTGAAGCTTCCGAAGGGGCTGCAAAGCCCCACGACGCCCCAAACAGTGATGCGCGGACTCCTCACGTGGATAACAGTCCTGCTGAGGAGAAAGCTGCTCCTAAAGGGGCACCATCTGCTGCCACGAAGCCAGCTGCCGCTAACGCACCTGAGCGTCGTAAACCGGTCAGGCGGGGACATCGTGGCAAAGGGGACATCGCTACGCCCGCCAAGCCCGTAAAGAGGAATCGTCCCGACGATTCCTTCACTCCGGGAGGTGGCGGCAAGCGCATTAAACCTCATCCCACCACCACCAGCTCCATCGCATACGCCGACGCTTTGAAGTCAGATCTCAGCGTCGCGATCATGGTGGAGCCATACCATGACCTCACCAAGGAGCAGGCTGAAGTCGTCAAGAGGCAGGTGGATGGTTTGTTGGACGAGGAGATTTTTGCTCCGAGATCGTCAAGCCATCCATATGTCGGACCAGCGTTTAAGGCGAACGCCTTCTATAGTGAAGGCGTCCTTAAATTCTGGTGCAAAGACGACTTCTCGCTCCAGTGGCTCCATCGCACCACTGCGAGAATTGGCTCACCACGTCCTGGCACCAAGCTGGTTGTCAAGCGACAACGAGATATCCCCAAGCGCGTTAAAACGGGGCTCTTGGTGCCACAATACGGACCGGACGACACACTAGACCGGGTACGCATGCGCCTCACGTGCCAGAACACCCATCTCGACGTCTCCAACTGGGCCGTCTACCACGCCGAGGAGCAGGAGGATAAACAATGCCTGTTCCTCGTGCTTGGAGTCCCAGAGGAAGACGCCGAGAAACTCAAGGCAAGCGAGCGTAGAGTTTACTACAAGCTGGGTAACATCTACGCCCGCTTCTTTGATAACACGAGCACGCCCCCGCCGAACCCCAATACACCTGGGGAGGTCACTAGTGACCTAGGCAGCGGCACAGCACACCACACCGCACAACCGAACACCCCACAACCGCCACCACCACAAACACCGACGTCGCTGATCCGCCCAAAGGGGACCCCGGGGCAGTCCCCCAGGAGGAGGGCAAGGGGGATGCCCCTATGGATGACGAAGAGGAGAGCGGCGATAGTGACGTTGACGAGGAGGTTTTGCTAGACAGCGACGATGGCGCTGCCAGCACCCCCCAGCAATAACCTCCCCGTCCTCCAAACCAACCTCCAGCATAGCCAGACCGCAACGGCTAACCTACGCAGAATGCTGGAGGTCAATCCCAAGACCGTAGCCCTAATCCAGGAGCCGTGGATTAGGAAGGGCAGAATATGCGGTCTAAGCAACATCGGAGGTAAGCTACTCCTAGACACCACCGCTGACAACCCGCGTACATGTATCTTTACACCTAAACACGCACACACAACCTTAATGACCGAGTTCTGTTCCAGAGACCTGACCACCATCAGGCTCCGAAATGACCCCTCCCCAGGCCTACCGGACGTGGTGATTGCGTCCGCCTATCTGCCGGGCGACGCGGATATCCCCACCCCCGAACTGGCCGCGCTGGTGCAACACTGCGAGCGCGAGGGACTGGAGCTGATCATCTCAGTTGACTCCAACGCACACCATGTGCTATGGGGCAGCAAGGAAAACAACACGCGAGGTGAGGATTTCGTTTCTTTTTTACTCGCGACTAATATGAACCTAATCAACAGGGGCTCTGAACCGACTTTCGTAACATCACGAGCCCAGACAATCATTGACCTTACTCTGGCGAGCGAACACGCGTCTCATCACATCTCCGATTGGCATGTATCGGACGAGGCGTCGTGCGCCGATTATCGCTGGGTCAAGTACAACCTAAATACGACTCTCACACCGCCCAAGCCCAGACGTAATCCACGTAAGATGGACCGACGTAAGTATGAGCTTCTGACCGCAGAGAAGTTAAGGTGTCTGGACACACCCACAACTCACGCGGTAAAAGCGGATATTGATAACCATGTTGATCGCATAACAACAACACTAACCACTAGCTTTGAAGAAACATGCCCACTTTCTACTCCCAGCTCCCGGCCAGGCAACAAGTGTCACTGGTGGGGACCTGACTTGGAGAAACTACGCCGCAAGGTAAGAAAGTTGTTCAACAAAGCAAAGAACTCTCGGGAACCGCACCATTGGGACGCATACAAGCAAGCCCAATACGACTACAGGAAGCGTATTCGCCTCAATAAAAGAGAATGCTGGAGACGCTACTGCACCAACATTGAAACCAACAACGAGGCTAACAGAGTAAAAAACATCCTGTGCAGCGAACCAACACACAATCTTGGTTTCCTGAAAAAGCCTGACGGAACATATACCAAAACAGATCAAGATACCTCAGAACTGTTAATGACCACTCACTTCCCCGGATGCCGCATAACGGAAAGTCGAACATGGGAAGAAAAAGATGAGTATCTACCTGCTGAAACCGACTGGACCACCGCCCACAAGGTTGTCAACCCGGAAAAGGTAAGATGGGCAATCAACAGCTTCCTCCCTTTCAAATCAGCGGGACTAGATGGAATTTTTCCAGGGCTGATGAGGTGGAGCGACGGCGGTCTCACTGACCACCTCGTAGCCATCTACAGAAGCTGCCTAGCACACCGCTATATTCCCATGAAATGGAGGGAAGTCAAAGTAGTCTTTATTCCTAAACCCGGCAAAGGAGACTACACTCAACCTAAATCATTTAGACCAATTAGCCTCACATCATTCCTTTTAAAGGTGTTGGAGAGACTAATAGACAAGGAGATAAGGGGCACTGCTTTAGTCAGGAACCCCTTAAATCCAAACCAACATGCCTACTCTGCAGGCAAATCAACAGAGTCTGCCCTACATAAGGTGGTTTCTTATATAGAAGGTAATCTCAAACACCAAATATCAACACTAGGCACCTTCATCGACATCGAAGGAGCCTTTGACAAAACCAATTTTACCAGCATAAGCCAGGCCCTCTCTAAACATGGTGTCGATCCCACTATTGCCGGGTGGATTGACAGCATGTTAAGAGATAGAGCTATACAATTTACTGTGAATGGTACTACCAGAGGGGTAGTAGCTAAAGGATGTCCCCAAGGGGGAGTCCTCTCACCTCTCTTATGGAACATTGTGGTCAATGAGCTGATTAGTTGGCTCAACGACCGCAATTTCCTCACAGTAGGCTATGCAGACGACCTGACCATACTCATCAGCGGACGAGTTGAGAGTGTGATATGTGACCGTATGAGGTCCGCATTGAAGGTCGTCGAACAGTGGTGCAATACACACAATCTAACAGTGAACCCAACAAAGACGGAATTAATTATGTTCACAAACAAACGAAGTCTAGGCAATCTTAAACTACCTAAACTTTTCAATACCAGTCTGTCCCTTAGCAAGGAAGTCAAGTATCTAGGAGTGATACTAGACAACAAACTCCTTTGGAATAGACATCTCGAAGGGAAACTAAACAAAGCCACCATCATCTTTTGCCAATGTAAAAGACTACTCGGCAAAAGCTGGGGGCTATCACCGAAAATAACAATGTGGCTGTATAAAACCGTTATACGTCCCATAATCACATACGGAGCCGTTGCCTGGTGGTCCAAAACAGAGCAAAGCACCGTCATAAACAAGCTGCAGAAATTCCAAAGATTGGCATGTTCTGCGATAACCGGCTGCATGCGAACTACCCCCACAGCCGCCCTAGAAGTAGCTCTGGACCTAACACCTCTGGACCTATTTATACAACAGGAAGCTTCCATGGCTGCTATAAGGCTTAAACACCTGGGCCTGTGGTACAACCGAGAGGGTCCTCACTCCACATTGTGGAATAATTTAGTGAAACATGAGCCACTAATTGCTGCCCAGGATTGCATGCGACAGGATCCCAAAACAATACATTTTCGAAAAGAAATACCAGATTCAATTATTTGAAAGTGACCGAGATTACTCCGGCATACATGAAGTCCGAATTTATACAGACGGTTCCAAGATGGGGACTGGTACTGGTGCTGGAGTATTCTCACAAGACCTAAATATCAAAATATCACTAGCATTAGGCCAACACAGTTCGATATTTCAATGCGAAGGTGTTGCAATAATAAATGCCGCTACCACGGCACTGTCTAGAGGTATGAAGGAACTAAACATCCGCATACTGACAGACAGCATGGCCGTTCTAACAGCACTGGAGGCCAACACGATCAACTCCAGTATCGTTTACGAATGCCACCAAGTTTTGGATCGCTTAGCATCCAAAAACAAAGTAATCCTACAATGGATTAAAGGGCATAGTGGATCACACGGGAACGATGCCGCCGATGAGCTGGCTAGAAAGGGATCTTCTACAACAGTGGCAGGACCCATACCCATTCTGCCACTCCCGTTCAGCCAACTGCGCTCATGGGTGAGACAACGTACTCGTGCTGCACATAATACTCGTTGGGTAAACCTAACAAGCTGTAGACAGTCCAAGTTGGCGATGACCGCAGTCTCGCCGCGGTTGACCTGTAGACTGCTCAGCCTTAATCGTCCAGACCTCCGAATAGTTGTAGGTACACTTACAGGTCACCTTGCCTTAAACCGACAACTATTCATCATGAATGCGACAGACAGTCCCCTATGTAGAGGATGCCTGGACGCAGAGGAAACAGCCGCCCACGTGATCCTGGAGTGCGTGGGTTTGGCCGCACACCGGGCAGAAATCCTCAAAGACGTGAGGTCGCTCCTAGAAGCCTGTGAACGCCCCAGGAGGCTTCTGCGCTTCTGGAAGGAGCTGGGATGGCTTGACTAGCCACACCAATGCTGTGTTTCACGCATAACGGACCAAATGAGAGTCTAAATGCGGAAAAAAGAGCCCATCACCAATACCCGGTAAGAACTCACTATCCTTCAACAGTGACAAAACATCTGGCGCTATTTGAAATTCTTTCCAAATATTTATACCCAACAACAATTCAGTGGAGACTCCTGGAATTACGTAAAATTTTATAATAGCGGTCCGCTCGTCTACTGTGACTGGTAAAAACATATACCCAGTAACAGGTGAAGCTGAACCGTTAGCGGTTTTAATTATATCTAAATCGGTAGATTTGTGGAGAGTGCCCAAATCAGTAAAATATTTGATAGCGTTTCCGCCAATTATAGAAATTTCAGATCCCGAATCCAGCAAAGCTCTAAAATTTATATCATAAATGGTAATTTTTAAGTAGGGTCTGGTATCCCTATTTTGACATACGTGAGTCGGCGACGAGTGACATTGACACTGACGTTTGGAAATGGCACCTGACATTGACGTGTTATTTTTCCCATTTTCATAATAAAAATCTTTCAGGAATTTCAGCCAATGTGTCCACTCTTGCGCTGATGTTTTCGCCCACCGCCGCCGGCTCACGCCTGCGCGTTTTTTGGCGCAGATACAAGCTTATCGGTGGCCTTACGACAATTCAAACAAGTCCTCGCAGTTACATCTTTTTCGCCACATTTATAACAAACGACTCGGAAGGGCGCTTTGCAACTCCTCAACGTATGCCCTGCCACCCTACAGCGCACGCAGAAGTCTGCATTCGGGGCCTGAACTGCGGCTACCTTTGGCGCCGGGCGGCTGCATCTGTAGCAGAGATCCGGAGCCAAAGAAGATGTGCTTGACTTCGGAGGATCAGCAAAGTTATTCGTCCTATCTTTAGCCATCTCAATAAGCCTGCATTTGCGTTTCAAATCAACCCAAGAGTCTGCTGGATACAGGGCCAACTGAGAAGTGTAACAAGGCCTAATGTTATATAAGACAATATTTAATTTATCTTCCTCCGATAGTGGTTTAGATAAACGAATAAAATAATTTTGCATAATACTAAGGTAATTTACTATGCTTTCATCAGATCCCTGAGTGCGAGCCCTAATTTCCTGCATTAATCTATGGTCATAATCTGTAGGCAGATATTCTTCCAATAACAGGGACCTTAATTCGCCCCAATTATTTACTTCGGTATGATTGCCCCGGTACCACCAAAGAGCTTCATCTGTAAAAAGTTCAGCGGCTGAATTGAACAGTCTGCTTTCAGAAATATTACGGGAGCGACAGAGTTCATCTAATCTCTGTAAAAAAGCCTTCACACAAGTATTACCATTAAAACTAATCCCAAGTTTATGTATAGCCGAAGCGGACTCATTACTTTTCATCGCTTTGATAGGGCTGCCAGGAGGCGAGTGGTTTACATCACCGGCGGGCTCATCCAATACCTGTGCTGGTTGTATAGAGGGCTGTCTCTGCGACAATCCACTCTTGAAGTTATACATTATATTATCCAGTTTATGCAAGATACGGTCTAAATTTTCCCGCATACTATGCAGTTGATCATATGTGACCGTCGATTCAGCCGTAGGATTTAAGCGACTAAGCCTATGAAACAGGTGATGAGCTACCGCTTCCACCCGGTTCAGAGATTTGAGTGAGCACCCCGGCTTGGCAGCCCCCAATATCAAATTGTCTAAGTAAGCTAATTTATCCTTAATTATAGCACATTCAGATACAATATCAAGGTCCACTTCAGCTATTTCATCTGATGGAAGCTCTCTGCTTAGTTTTCTTAACTGGGCTCGAAGATCTGTAACCTTACCCGCTGGTTCAGCGCCCCGAATTTTAGCTTCATACTCCAACTCATCTTTATGTAATAAATGAAACTTTATAGGTCGCTCCTCCTCCATCTTGTAATGAGGAAGGAGAAGAGAAGAAAGTAAATATAGGTATATGGTATATTTAAGAAACTGGCAAGAAACTAGTGCAATTCAAGCCCACTTGAAGTCCCTACTAACTATGTACTATCTATTCACCAACTATGTTTAAAATTGAAATTGTCAAACTAAGTTAGTGGAAAAAAGTAAGTAGGTATATTTAATTTCAATTAACTAGTAAGTAATTTACTTTCTAAATCTGAAAAGTGTATTGTTAAGCAATTCCAGCCAAAACAATACCCCTTTTTACTATATTTAAGAAATCCTATATATTAACAAGCTGTTACTTTACTACCAATATTATTCTGTAAAGCAAGTGACCCTAAGTAGGTACCAATACTCAACTCTCAATGTAAAAAAAAAAAGAATTAATAAAGTCTTGTCTTTTAAATCAATGTATCAATTATTTTAAACACAGGCTATCCTCTGACAACCCTAAAAATACAGAGCTGCTTTTCTAGTTAAAAAAAGAAGATTTTTATGTATCTGATATCCCACAAGCTAACAAAATTACAATTTGGCAATCCTTCTTGTAGAAAATGCATATACAGTCTTGGACAAATATAATGAATGAATAAATCTCAGTATTTTAACTCAATATAAAAACATAGGTAATGTAATAATCATGCCACTAAAATAACTCCACATTCCTGATATCCCCGGGTTTCCTGTTGAGCTTAATGAAGTTACTTGACCAACAAAAAAAAACAGAAACACAAAAATTGTAGTAAATAATTTATTTCAGGCAATCCTTATGTCTACACAGGTTCGGGCGCCAATTGTTATGTCTTTTTCTCTCTCTTATTGCCTTTTGGCTTAAGAAACAGTAAGTAATAAATAAACTCATGCGAATGACTCACCTTAATGACAACTCAAGGGAAAATAAATAAACACTTAACGTACAGTCAACAGCAAACTACAGTTTTATTGAAATATGGTTGATTCTATACAATAATAAACATCAAACGTTGTAATCGCAGATCTGCAAATTTACACGGTGATTTGACACGAAGAAAAACGAAGCTATGAATCTAATCCTTTTCCCAAGGGGTTATTTTAAAAGGTTAAACTTAAAACTACTCGCAGAGCGTTATGTGGGTAAGAATTGCCTGCCCTCGGATATCAGAAATGTGGTAATTAATCTAACATAAATCTAGCTCGTAGGTTGGTACTCGAAGTACGGATAGCTGGATTCTTATACTTCGGTTAGTTTAAAGGTTAAAAAGATTTGAGAGTTAACTGGTACCTATTAGAATATCTCGCAGCGAGTCTGTTTAGTAGAGAAACGCTTCGATGGCTGCTTTCTATTAATTATGCCTCGGAGCCGTGGGTGAGAAACCAAAGTCCGGTTTATTTCAACTTTTTCCGCTTAACTGGGGTTGAATGGACGACAGAGCAGTGGTTGACTCGTGGCTGGATACGTACGCCACTCTTCACCTGGAATGGTGTGCACAAAAACCATAATTTAACAACGTCGGCCTTAAATGGACTGCAACTATTCCATGACGGGGGGACCCTGCAGTGCATGGTAGAACTGAGGAAAATCTATTCTTGTATGTTTCATTCTGACAATATATATTACTGATCCCTGACTTTTTTGTTAAACTATCCCCGTCACAGCAGACAATGAACAGAATTGAGATGTAGAAACATACCGTAGCTCTCAACTTACAAAGTCTCTTTTCACATGAAAAGAACTGAAATTGAAAGTAATAAATATATAGAGACCCCTTGCAGTAAATACTAGATAATGGATAGCAATAAATTTTGATATACCTGTGGCTCCTTGTTAACAATATATTTTATATGGTTTAGAATCCGGTCAATCAGTATTCCTCCTTCGATCGGATATCACGACACGAATTAGAACTCTTCTCGGCGGCTTTTATTAGCCAAAACCCTCTGTAAATAACGAATATGATGATAAAAATAAATTTCAAATTCTCACACTGCCAACAGCTGAATGTCTAGGAAATCACAAATATGTACCTTGGCGAAATTCTATTGTGCCGACGAAAATTACAATGAATAGCTGCAAGATATTATTTAAATCAGGAACAATTACGAATCCAATAACTTTAACAGCGATATAAAATCAAAATTCTTTCCAACCGAAAATTTTTGTATCAATTCATATGAATCACAGCTGATATTCGCTGCGTTCCAAGTCTCGCGCCATCACGACGCATTCCGACTTCCTACACTTGATCACTCATCGATGCGCGTGGACTGGACTGACATCGCGCCGCCGAAAGCGACTTCAATCGGATCGGACTTCCCGAAAACACGGTCAAACAACCTACGACATTACGGACAAAAAAAAATACCATTTCAGTTCAAAAGCAGGCCTTAAACACGACTGCTTAAGGCCTGCTTTCACACTAACCTTTGGGATCTAGTATGAAAGGTAAACAATTGAATAAAAATCCTTGCGATAAGGGCTCAACGCCAAGGCCCCTGAAGTGGGCGAAGGACGACCATAAGAAATACGATCTTAATCTTTTTTTTTTTTTTTTTTTATATAAGTCGATGCCGCGAATTTTCGAACGGACTTTTTACGGAAATAAGGAAAAGGACATGAGGCATACTGCCAAAAAATAAATTTTATCATTAATGGAAACAAACTACCAACAAAACTTCCCCTTTAAGGGAAATCGACAAAACAGCAAAAAAACCACGCTACAGAATCAGGAACAGAAATCAAATTTAGAAACTTTATGTAAGTAGGCTCTGTATAAAGAAAATAATAATATTATAACAACTAAAATAATCTGTTTTTATGAAAACAATTATCAGTGATCATAATCACGGAACAAAATCTGGTCAATTCAACAATAATTCTTGTAAAACATTTCTGCGTTCTGCGAGTCTCTTTTTCTCCTTATTTTTATTTTCGGTTTGTGGCATTGTTGTGAACTTCAATGTCTGCAATATTAATAACAGAAATTAGTAGAGATTTTGACTTATAAATAAATTAGTAAAATAATAAAGGATGATTAGTGTCAAAAGTGCCATTTAATTAATACCGATCTCATTTTAATTACATTATTGTTAGTAAACAATGGACTGATACGAGTATGATTGTTAATTCTTACTATTTATTATTAATTCTTAACTAAGACTAGGACATATCAAACGTATCATATACGAATTATGTAGAACAAGTTTATACTCCTGTGATTTTTCAATTACCTATTTAAAAGGTTATAGCTAAGTAAATTAATAAATAAGACAAAAGCTACTGACTTGTATAAAGTTAAAAACGCTCTTTTTGTACTGTGGCGGGGTAGAACCCTTTTTTTTAAATGATTCATATGATGTTTTGACCGTATGAATCAGGCACAGATAAATCAGGATTTTGCTTACAATCTTGCTTAGCTCATCATACATACAGACTTCAGTATTGTCATTTTTCTACACGAATCTATAACTCAAAAGCATCACACGAAAGGTACATTGAAGTTGTAAATCAATAAAATAAAATTTATATATTAGGCATTGTAATCAGAATGCCACCTGAACGAAGCACAGATGAATCAGATATTTACCTTCGTAACACCGGGATCTAAGCTAGCCAGCCCCACGTACACCTTCCAGGTCTTCCGTTGCACAACTGGCTTCCCCCCGCACGGGATGCCAGACTCCCATTATTATTATTACCCGACCAAGTACGGTCAAGTTAAGCTTACGCCACATTAATCAGTATTATACGCCGGACACTTCTTATTTATTTATTTATAAGTACACTAAGGTAGTTATGACTAATACATTTTTTTTTGTAAGAGGACAATTCATTTCCTTTCGATAAGATTATAATTTATACTGATATATTATAGGGAAAATGCGACATCGACCATTTTGTTCTGGAAAATGGCAAACGGACGCGTCATATGAATCAGGAGAACCAACTTTAAATATTTTTATTTTGTACCTAGAGTGCAATTATTTAAATAATATCATTTGTTCCAGTTAGGGATAAAGCTAAACTGTACAAAAAAAATTACAGGCCATTTTGTTAGTTGGTTACAGAAATATACCCATAGACATCGAAAATTTTGTCTCTGAAGAAGTACCCATGGTCAAAAATACGTCTCAGGCAATTTGCATCTGATAACCATTTTCAATGGTAAAATTGGTATTTTGAATCACAACTACAATAACATTATGTACCTACCTCAATAATATTACAAGCCCTCCTCTACCGTGTCAGTTAATGTGTTTGGTAAGTTAACATGCTACCCATGGGCGTTAAAGAAACCAGAATGAGAAACATCTCTGTATCTTTATATGTCAACAGCCTTGCCTTATGTTGATGTATCTGAATGTGTAACGAGTCGGAACTTTAAATTTTTCAACGCAAACGTAGACCAAGGGTAAATAAATAAAATATTACACTACCAAACTAAACCATTCGCCTTAAAATAAATCAAAAGAGCTAAACAGATTTAAATAACCAAATGGCACAACTGCAATATATTGACAACACAAATTCGGGAGCATTATTATCCTGTATTTTTTATATTGTACAAAATAACATTAAAAACCCGTCAAAATAACGTAAATAAACCTTTGGAGACTCGAAACTGTCTAACCGCATTCTAATAAACGAACTAATTTAGTCTAGAAGAAACATTCATCATCATATCAGCCGCACGACACCCACTGCTGGGTATAGGCCTCCCCTAAGGATATCCACGACGATCGGTCCTGCGCTGCCTGCATCCACTGGCTTCCCGCGACCTTCACCAGATCGTCGGTCCACCTTGTCGGGGGCCTACCCACGGAACGTCGTCCGGTGCGCGGTCGCCATTCCAGAACCTTTCCGCCCCAACGGCCATCGGTTCTTCTCGCTATGTGTCCCGCCCATTGCCACTTCAGCTGAGCAATCCTTCGAGCGATGTCGGTCAAAGAAACATTAAATGATTTTAAATATTATTACAGCAACGGAACCTGTCGACAATGGGAACTAAAATATCGGAAAACCACGAATATCTTTGATCTGATTGAGTTTTCTTAAAATAAGATGGTAAACTACGATTTTTCGATACAAGCTTTAATTTGATACCTAATAAGCAACTGAGCCTATAAAATACTTGAATATTACTCGTATTTGTATAGCATCCACGTTTTTAATTGTGAAAATATAAATCTCGAAGCAATAGGTACGCTCGTGAGGAAGCAATATCGCGCATCACGTGCGTATTCTCACGACGAGACGGCGGTGGCGGCGGCAGCTAAACACATCGAGAATCTATTCCAACACTGGTAGAGGATCTTATATTCATTCAAACTATGTTAAAAAGTGAACAAATTAATATGACATAAAAATGTGTTAATAAATAACCACCGAATTTTCTTCGAAATTTCATTGACACGCCCCTTTCAAAATACTCTGTTTTCTAAAATTAAGTTTTTCCTATTACTTTAATCACTATTATAAAAGTATCAATTAAATATACTGTTAATTAAAAAAAAAAAAAAAAAATACATCTTTATTTCAGAAAAAATACTTATAAGCTAGGGTTAGTGAATTTGTAAGTGTTACCTACTTAAAATGGAACAGTGAGATAAACTTTGTCATTATTAAGTAGGCTGTTCGTGCATGTGACAACCTACTTAACATTAACAATCGCAGGCCTCGAGCCGATATGGACGCTGTTCCAGTGTCTCAAGATAGGACAGCAATAGCGACTTCCTATCGCCGCCAGGAGGCTGTTGGAGCTGTCTCGGACGCGGCGCCACGCGGAGGCAATCCTCTTGCGTAAGACTACCGGGAAACTGTCTATGCGAGCCTCAGTGAACATCGCTGACGCACTGTAGTGTCGAGGCAGCTCCACCAGCATCTTGAACCAGTTATTATATTGGACGCGCAGGGCTGAAAGCGTCCTTTGTGTGTACTCAACCCATAGACTGCAGTTGTAAAAACTTTGGCAATAGGCTTTGAAAAGAGTATGTTTAATTTCAGTGTTACACCATGCGAATCTACGGGCAAGCATATTCGCTCTCATAGCTAGAGGCCTGCGCTCCCGCTCTATGTCAGCCTCATCCGACATATTTTCAGTTACCCAGTGCCCAGGATACTTAAAACTTGTCACTCTTTTCAGTGGTAAGCCTTCAAGAGCAACAGTAGAAAATTGTAGTTCCTATTTTTTTATTTAAAAATTACTAACTGTATTTTTTTAGTATTGTATCGTAATTAATTAATTTTAATATTATTAATTTTTCAAAAAATTTTATGAGTAACAGTTATATGTACGAGTATATAGGTAGTAAGTAGGTATGTATATATTTTAATGTTATCCAATCGGCCATTTTAAGACATTGAACATCTTTGGACTACACACCAATGGACTAGTATTTTTTTTAGGATATAATTACATTCTCTTGCAATTATTTTGTAGAAGTAGATAGCAAAACTGCTAAAATTGACTCATTTGCTATTTACATCTACAAAATGACTACGAGGAAATGTAATTATACCTTCTAAAAAAACTAGACTATGGGTCATAAAAATTCCACGTTAAGTTTTATTAGAGCCTTAATTACATATGAAATTTTCGATTGCTACCTGAATAACAGTCTTTGATAAATGAGACATGTTCTATCAAACACGATCACAGACACAGCCCGATAATTGAAAATCAGTGCAACGTGTCCTCATCATAAAATTGCAACATCTATCTATTTGCTATTATTGAAGTTGCTTCGAAAAATGAATGGCAAAATAATTAGTACCTAACGACAAGAAAAATGGTCTTGATTGAAAATGGTGTTTCATAATCAAACATTCTGGACGAAACATGAGCAATAAATAAAAAAAAAATTAGTCACGTAAGAGACAACTTACTGCATAGCTAACATAGCAAAATATTTTTTTACCAACATTATTAAATATATACTTTTTTATTTTGCCATATGTGGTGATCTAAGATAATTAATTATACAGAAAAAATCTACAGTACCTACTAGTAGCAAGCACGGAAAACCGTCAAGATTTTCTCATGAAATTGTGCCACACTCTTCTATTTGATTTCGATACATCTTTGTGTCGATTACGACACAAAGATGTATCGATCCATTAGGATTGAAATAAGGGTTACCATGGCAGCAAAGGTGCCGATATGTCGGAAATTTAAAATTCAAATCACAAATCCAATTAAATCTTGGAACCAAAGTGTTTATAGTACGTGCGAAAGTTTAAAATGAACTCTGTTTTGACAATTTTGTGATATTACGACACTTTGATAGTTACTGTTCCCCTCATACTTATCTTATTTTATTTTACTTTTATTCCTCATATTTTTATTAATTTCACAAATTTTATTAAAGTAGGATAGCAATTTTGAAGTTATTACAGTTAATTAAAAAAGCACTTAAGATAAATATTGTGATAATTTAATTACTTTGTAACTTTCTAAGATATTATGCAAATCATAATTTTTGAGTGATGTTATGCATAGTATATTATGCTAAAATTCTTGGCTTCCACATTACTTTTAATAGGAAATTTGATTATAAGGTTAAAAACCAAATTGGCTAACACTAAGTAGCTAATTAGAAGAGCCTTGACAAAAAGTTGTGTTTACAACTTCATTAATAAAACAACTCAGTAACAAATCAACATGAAATGCCAAGAAACCAATAATTAAAAGGTCAAACTATTTCAAAATATTTGCGACTTTCACAGTTTCTAGCTTATAAAAAATGATGAAAATATGATGCTTCTATATAAGGTATAGAAAATTAGTTGGTCATATCTTTGAATGCTGTAACTCTATGGTTTCAATATTAGCTTTTTTGTCGTGTCACAATAACAAGTAATGGTTTAAATACTTGTTATTACTACAATCAAACACATAATTGAAGGTACTTTAAGTCAAGTGTATAGAGTTTAAAATGGATATGCAGAATCGCCTTCCTACTTATACCTAGGGATTCCACTTCAGTATGCGACGAAGAACAAAAAGCTAGTCTTGAAGGTGAACAACAACAAATTATGGAGGCATGTTGTTATGTACACTACCTACCTCATCAGCATAGTCACTGTACTGCTGGCAGCATTATATCTTTCTCCAGAAGCTATAGGCATAACAACATTAACATAATTTAGCGTTTCACAATTTGCTATAGTAAAAATTGTTTTAAAAAACAAAAAACCGACTTCAAAAACCTGCCTCTAAAAAGCAAGAAATAATATTCAAATCATTAGATACGCATTATCATTGTTATAACAACACGTCTATTGAAGTCGGGTGGGGCTGGAGTACAACTTCCTTTTTTTATTCTAAAAGCCCCACCCGACTTCAATAGACGTGTTGTTATAACAATGATAATGCGTATCTAATGATTTGAATATTATTTCTTGCTTTTTAGAGGCAGGTTTTTGAAGTCGGTTTTTTGTTTCTTAAAACAATTTTTTATTTTATTATTTTTAGTGTAAGTACCTTCTATATTAGGTATATTATTATAGGTATATTATTGGGTAGAAAAATCGGCTCAGCCAAACGTGAGATATTCGCGGAGAAACATACATCCATACAGGTTTAACTGAGGGAGAACCTTTTTTTTTTGAAGTCGGTTAAAAAGACTACACTAAAAGTACCCCTTTCTCAACAAAAAGAAACATCTAATTCGGTTCATAAATAACAAAGTCGTCATGTGAGTTGATGAAAATCATAGTATTTTCAGGATTTCTCGAAAACTACTGAAACGATTTGAAAAAAAATTAAATGGGACCATCTCGCAAGAAAACTCAATCGAACAAAAAAAGAATCATCAAAATCGGTTCATAAATGACGAAGATATGCGCGAACAACGATAAAAAAAAAAAAAAAAACATACAATCGAATTGAGAACCTCCTCCTTTTTGTGAAGTCGGTTAAAAACACATGATGATGATGACCACTATCACTAGTGCTATAGTTTCACAAAAGCTTTTCATGTGGAAAAGAATCTTAAAACTTTATATTTGCGTTCTGGCTTCAAAAATAATGATTAGATGTTAAAATTTTGGCTGAGGTTGCTTTGCTCTGCAGATAACAGCAAAACGATATCAGCATCACGCTATTCACGCTTTCTGTTCTCAGATACATTCGTCTTTGAAAATAAACAAGAAATTTGTATAAGGGACGTAATGGTGTACTGTACATACAGATGAGGTACTCGCCTATGCGTTGGTTGACCATTCTACAAACGGTATGAAATTAAAATTATGTATTAGAATTGTGATATTAAATGAAATTCACCGCGGCGCCACTTTCGCTCAGGGTGCAACTTTAAGTAACTAACAATATTATTTTTCAACACACTTGCTCGTAAAGTGAGCCCTAATACATCGCTTTTAGGGCCATGAACCGAGCTATAACAAACGCGTGCAATAATATATAAAACACTAGTTGGTTATAGAATAGGGAATATGCATCAATTTTTTTTTTAATCTTAATCTAAAGTATAATGCATGAGAAAGTTAACTGTAATATTAAAACTTTTCTCTTGCGTTTTTTTCTCGTGATATAGTTACTTGAAGTTAGCGCGCAGCAGCACCCGCCGAAAACGCTCCATACGAAACGGTAACGTCACACATCACGTTTCAGCTGTGTTTCGGCGCGTTTAATATGGAGTTAGCCAATAATATTTAATTTTCTCCCTAAATTTTGCGTTTAAGTACATATGTGTCATACAAAATATTGTTTCTTATTCGATATTCTATCTGACTGTAAAGTGCATTATAATGCACTATAGGGTATATCAGGATATATCCAAAAATGAAAAAAAAAATATCGTTATTTTCCCCTGATTTCATCGTGTGATAAAACTAAAATAATAGGTACATTTTTTTTATTTTTTTTCCTGTTCCATCATGTTTTTATAAGTGTCCGCAGCGATCAAGCTCAAATTCATCAAAATCGGTGACTTATGCATATTCCCTATTATCCCTATAAAGTTAAATAGGTACCTGTACACTTTGTACTATTACTTATTCTGTGCCTGTACTGCAAGTTATATCAAAGAATAAGTAATATTAGTATTATATGCGAGTAAACAGAGCATTCCCAATTTAACCGGGTAATACAGTTATTTTTTTAGTAACAACAAAGAGGTTTTATGCCGCTGAAACTTCATATAAATTTTTGGAATAAATAAACGTGTAAAGAGGGCTCCACACTCGCGCCGCGAAAGCCCGCGAAGGCCGCGAAGCGCGAGTGTGGAGGGTTTCGCGGCTTCGCGTTCGCGCTTCGCGGCGTTCCCCGTCCGGTTGCGGTTTTTTGGTCCGCGTCAAAAACCGCCACCAGACGGGGAACGCCGCGAAGCGCGAATGCGAAGCCGCGAAGCCCATACGCGAAGCCGCAAAACCCTCCACACTCGCGCTTCGCGGCCTTCGCGGGCTTTCGCGGCGCGAGTGTGGAGCCCTCTTTACACGTTTATTTATTTCAAAAATTTATATGAAGTTTCAGCGGCATAAAACCTCTTTGTTGTGTTGGAGCCTTCACATCACAGACCATACAACAACGCCACATTTACGTGACAGTCAGGTGAATCACATTCTAAATGTGAAATTCAGTCCAGGAATGTATTTCAATACTTCCCGAACAAGTACCTATTCCAAATTAAAAACGATGGTAAATATAACTCATCAGCTAGCGTTATTTTTACGAAACTTTATAGCTGCATGCACCAACTAATTCAAAAATTACATGTTTACTAAGAAAATGATTATTTCCCCACATTACTTGAGGAAAGCACTGTACAAGCCTTGTACTGGAAGCTATTTACATGGCCTGGATGCCTACCATCAACTTTTATAAAGCGATTCAAAACAGGTGCGTTTCAGTTTAGGTTCCCAAACTGAATCGCTTTAATTCGTACCATGAGCTATTTAGAACTGAATCGCATTTGAATAGCTAAATATGAATGACTGAACGGTTTGTGTCTTTGGTTCGCGTGAGAATTTCGTCACGGTAACGAAATGTATCAGTATTCGAACTCGGTATATCTTTCTGGTTTTGTGATTGTACGTAATATTTTAGAATCAATATTATAGGGTTTACCTTCGCCGAGAAATCAATTTCTAAGCAATAAAATACATAACTAATGGTAAAAACAGAAAATTAAAAAAAGCTAAATACCTGCTATCTTCGTTGATCAAAAGGGAAAAACAAATTAGTTTCAAATCCCTCTGGCCATAGTTAGTTGATAATACCTGTATAATAATAATAATAAAATATAAGTTATCTTAATTTTATCTTAATCTATTTTTTTTGGACTTTCCGGGTATTTAAAAATGTGTTGTCTGGATTTATTAGTTAATTAAATATAATATAAACAGCACAATCTGCACTTCGCCACAATAATTACTTGTATTTCAATCAATTGTGCATAAATCTTTCGTTCGTCACTGCGGCGCATTTGCGACTGTTGTATACCGAGTGCAGACTGAACTCGAGGCGCATAGGTATGGCTCGCATTTCAACCGATTGTACTAAGTTAGAATACTGATACATTTCTTTACCGTGGTTTCGTAATTTTGCTGACCGCGCATTTTAAGGTTACGAAGTATCACATTGAAATGGCGTAAGTAAACATTAGCATAGGTATTTTGTTTATTGAAAAATCATTAAGTTTGTTCTTACTTTAACACTGTTTGGGAGCTTTAAATACTTTATTGTTATTTTATTAATATGATATAAAAGATATCTCACTGTTGTGTTATCGTTTTCGAAAAATTCGAAAGTTGTTTATTCATCGCACATCTAAAATAAATGTTATTACTAAACAGTGCTTTAAAGGCAAATATTTTCTAAAAATATATAAAGTTTTAATATATATATACCAACCTTAGAACAAATAACACTTTAACACATTGTCTGGGGTTTCTAACACAGTTTAATATCAATTTGAACACTAAAAATCACTCGTCACTAAAAACTTAAATCCTAAAAATTTGTTTAGCCTAAATAAAACAGTTAACAATTCAGATTTTTGTCTAAAATAAGGAACTTTATTTGGATCGCTAAAATTGACTTATAAGCTGAGCAGTGTAGGCGCAAATATGAGGTCATGGTACGAAAAATGAACGAATGATAAGGCTTAGCGAGTCAGTTTGGGTTATGGACTAGCGCTGAATCGCTTGCTGCTGACGCCGCTGAAACTTGATCGCTATAAAGGCGTCATGGTACAAATAAGCAAACCAGTTCAGTTTAGGTCCTAAACTGAATCGCAATAATAGTTCATGGTAGGCCTCCTGGAATGATTAAAGTAATCAAACTCTCAAATCATCCTCGACAATGTAAATGCTAACTTCCCATACTCGGCTGTAATGTACTATTTATTTCATTTCACGGTTCTGCGCTATACCAGTATTATGCTATACTGTTTGTATGTCAGTTTGTTTGTTAACACATCGTTTTTATTGTGTTTGTTAGCTTTATCTATTTTTTTTTAGTTAGATGTCATGAACTTAAGATATAATCAAGACAACATTTTTATTTTTTGGGTATGTAAAGACTACTTTATAAATAACACAGCCATCTTGTTAAACTCTGTATGTAGGTACCAGTGAAGCAGTTTGTCTCGCTCCAGTTTTTGCTCAAATGTCATCGACTTCAGTTTTTATAAAGTTGTTGTACTAGATGAACTAAAGGACAACTATCGTGAAGGTCGTTTTTTATAGACTTACATTTATCATAAATCTTATTAGGAATGTTTTTGTACCGCAAATTAAAGCACATTAACATTTGAATCCAATTTAGTGCTGTACTAACAGAATTATAAATAATTTTGTAATTTATCATATAATTTCTTCAGTTTTTTTTTTTATAAGTAGTTTATTTACAGGTTTTACTTAAGAAAAAATAAACATTACAGTATGTATTATTAACATCATGAACCGTAAAAATCTTATTACAATCGACATAATTATTATAAACTAGCTTTTGCCCGCGGTTTCGTCCGCGTGGATATTCGAGAAAATCCTATGAGAACCTTTAACCATGATAAAAAGTATTCAATGTTTTAATTTAATCAAAATCAGATCAGCTGTTTTTCTGTGATCAAACGGGTCCCCACCAAGCGCGCTGCCCCTCTTTTTCCTCTCATACCAATTCATCCCCTATTTTATTTTTAACCCCTTCAGACTTTAGTACAAATTTTCATCCCCTATTTTAACTCTTTCAAGTCTTTCAACTATTATTTCGTAATAAAGTGTAGCCTGTGTACTTTCTCAAGCTTTACTCTATCTCTGTGCCAAATTTCATTAAAATCGGTACAGTAGTTTCGGCTTGAAAGCTTAACAGACAGACAGAGTTACTTTCGCATTTATAATATAAGTAGGTATGGATTAAGTATGGATTTTGTATTATTGATTTTGAATTTCGTTCTGTCAATTTACCTCATGGTAATCGTTTAAACAACATTATCTCGTAGTGTAAAAGTGACGATAGTGACATAACATCTGTGGTCTCTCTATTCTGTGGTACAATCAAACTTTCATCCCCTATTTCAACCCCTCCAACCCTTTTTTCGCAATAAAAGTAGCCTATGTCCTTTCTCGAGCTCTACTCTATCTCTGTACCAAATTTCATCCAAATCGGTTCAGTAGTTTAGGCGTGAAGGCGTAACAGACAGAAAAACAGACAGAGTTACTTTCACATTTATAATATTAGTATGGATAATCAAAATTACAATCATAAGACATGGGTCTATTATTAGTTGATATGAGATAAAACTGTTAGTGTTTGTATCCTTATTATTGTATTTGTTTAATGTTTGTTCAATTTTTACCAAACTTTTTACCAAACGTCACATAACTGATGTAGCATAAATAATACTTACTGTTTAATATACTAGAAAAAAATCGACTCGTACTAGATCAATTCTCGGACGGCAATCGAACCCGCGACCTTTGGATATTTGTTCCAATGCTCTGACCGCTGAGCTACCAAGTCAGTAGTGGCATCGTCGAATTTCTTCTAGTATATCCTACTCTTACGCTGCTGCAAGCCAGCGTTATTTCACCAATGTGAGGAATTTCCTAGACATTCAATTGAAATATCTTGCATGTTAAATATCTTGAATGATTATGCATGCAACGTAAGAGTAGGACATAATAGAAGAAATTCTACAATGTCACTAGTGACTCGGTAGGTCAGCGGTCAGAGCATTGGACTGGATATCCAAAGGTCACAGGTTCGATTCCCGTCCGAGAATTGATCTGGTGCGAGTCGTATTTTTTCTAGTATATGATTCAGTAAGTATTGTATAAAAATAGCATTGTGAATGCAAAATCTCAAATTTAAATGATGTAGCATAGCCTGCACCAGGCAAGAAAGTTTTAAGTTCCTTGATTGATGGCATTCACGAACATCCGTAATTCATTCTCATTGCCAACGTGACTATCAGCCGTCACTATAAAGCCCTACAAATGAATGATGTGTACACCTTCTAAAACAATTTCAGCTCACGCTTCTGTCGACCAAAACAAATTTTCGCAACGCTCCGTAGTGAGATACCAGTCGTGGCCACACCGACCGTGAGTGCGGCAGACGAGTCGTCAATTAAAACCTTAGGCTTCGTACACACCCGCTTAGTTCAAGCGGAAAATGTATTGTACGCGCTACATAAAAATTTGGACTAACTCATATCTTTAGCCCTGTAACTGTAACTGATTACCCTTGCCCCATATCCGCCTAGTTCAAGCGGAAATTCTATTGCACGCGCTAAATGAAAATCTGGACTAACTCATATCTTTAGCCCTGTAACTGATTACCCTTGCCCCACATATTTGTTTAACAATTAAATAAAGACAATTTATTTTGAATGCTGGATCCATTTAGCAACTTGACTGTCAATCAGTCCATACTCTGTAATCTGGGTGAAATCTGTTTTAGCAATAGGACCGCTAATATACACTCTAAATTATCAATAAATTTATAAGTTCTAGATAAGCATTAAACTAACGATATATTCAATTTTTCATACAATTGTTTACTTTTTCAGGTGGGTCAACTCGGATTTCACAGGTCACAGATAAGATAAGCATCCTCACAGCTGGTCTGCATTAATATTTTTTACAAATTTCAATAATTTATGTGCTATATTATTATTATGTGTATAAAATGTAGCCATGTGCAGTAGGTTGGCAGTAGGTATACGCTGTTAAGAAAAAATATTTGTAATTTATGTTTATGCGTTTATTTTTAGACTTGTCTTCGCACTAGTGTGTACGCCACCTCAAACTGTTATCCTACCAATATCTACGGTTGCACCGGAGCTGTTCCACCATAAATCGCACATAATTACAGCTTGATGCAACCGTGAACGATGATGGAGTGTACACGTTTATACCCAAGTTAATAGTTATCGGAACTTTTTTCGACTATAAGCACTTAAACATGGGCAATATTACTGAAGTTAGACCAGGCTTTTTTTCAACCTGACTTTTGATATCCATTGCTCCAAAGTGCTTAACACTTTTTATGAAAACTGTAGCTGTTTAAATAACGCGCGTAAATCATTCGATTGAGTAATTTTGTATGGTAAATTTGTACAGCGCCATCTATCGCCGAAAAGCGAAATGAAATTTCTCATAGACAATTACTCTACCGAGTACCTTTACGCGCGTTTTTTTTCTTGATAGCTGTTCGTGCTAAGGGTACAGAAAAAACAATGGTGCCGTATATACGCAGACCTGAGAATATACAGAAATTTGTTTCTAAACTCTATAACAACCGGTGGCTGACGATCGAACCCGGAAACCGGGATCTAAAAAATCGAAGAGGTCCTGTGATCAACTTATTTTTTATTTATTAATTAAGGAAACAAACGGTCGTACGTATGTAATACATTCTGCAATCTTAAAAGGATCAAAAATAGACAGATTAGTTCCATATACTTACAAAAAAGTACTTAGTAACAAACATTTTGAAATCTAAAATATTTTTTTTATACTTATAGTTAATGGGTTTTGACCCCAGTCTAGCCCAAAAGCAAAGACAGGGTCTACGATGGAGCAAACTTGCCCAGAATGTGCTTATTCACTCTGGCCTTGAATATAGTCAGGTTGTATGCACTCGGAGACACAGAACGCCGGCAGGAAATTCCATTCCATAGCTGTGCGCATTATGAACTATGATGAGTAGCGTTTGGTACGCAGAAAAAGTATATACTAAGAACGGGTGGTAACCCGCAGTTCGTCTGGATGTCTAGTGGTAAAAAGGAGAAGGTGGAATGAGCTCATGCAGCTCTTGAGCACACTCACCGAAGTGTGCCGAAGTACAATCTATAAAAGACCGATAGGCAAGCAACTTTTCGGCGGTGAGCTAAACTATTAAGCTTAGCTGCTACCATTTCTCCATCGCCTATTAATCTCTTGGCTCTGTGTTGTGTATAAAGTGTTTTGTTTCTTTTACTCTCTTGATAAATAATAAAAATATTTAGAACTAGTAAAATTTAATGTAAATTTCTATATTTTATTGGGTGTCTTTGAGCATAATAATGTTTCATACGTTTATTGTCATTTTTACGCTCGTTTCCTTCGCTATCGTGCGATTCATCAAAGCTCGTGACTTCCTTTTATACTTCCTTGATTTAATCGAGGATCGTGCTCTAAGTCTTTTTCTTATTAAGTTCTTCTTCATAGGACTTCATCAGGCAGCAATAAAAAATATTGAGAAAATTCGACTTGCAGAAAAACAATTGACCGCATTGTCTCGGATAATATAGGTTGCAAAATTATTCAGGTAGTATTAAAAAAGCTCACAAGTTGTCCTTCCTTCAACATACTTGTATATTATGTTTAATACACTTTAATATACATTTTATTCAAACGGACAACTTATTGAGAAATCACAAACCGCATACAAAACAATACTTTAAACAATATAACAACTTGCTTGCTCAGTGGAATGTTGTCTCACTGTTGTTATACGATCATGGCAAAAAACAACAGTAATAAAAATAACTTTACTTTTAAATTAAATTCATAGCACTAATAAAAACGAAGTATGTAATTAAGATTATAATATTTTAGCAATGAAATCACTCACTAGAAATATTTTCAGATGATGCTAATTTTACTTTTGATTTCACTATTCACTTGAACCAGTGTTTTTATCATATTAAAGTATAAATATATGAACGGTGGGTGGAATACATATCGACTACTTATTTTTTTACAGTTGAAAATCCTTGCAAAGAATTGTACAAGTTTGGCACTAATAGACTTAAGTCATTAATCAATAGATAAACGGTTCTGCACTCAGATCACGTCCTTGCCTTCAAATAATAATGGATGTTTTAATTGTGTTGTTTACAAGATTGTCCAAGACAACTGTAAGCATTAAAAGTTATTGAAAACGAAGTCAAAATGACATAACAGTTAATTGAGGATATGTTTGTTTTACTATTTTTTATTAATGGATGATAGAGCAGAGAAGTATATAATTCGGTGTTTGTGACAAAATTGGTAAGTATAATAATACTAGCTTTCCGCCCACAGTTCGCCCACGTGGACTACAGGTTATATCGCGCAGGTATAACGGGTAAAGCTAGGGTTTCCTAGAATTACGGTGGCGTCATATTACGGCCGTAATATAGCGGCGTTGAATGTTGTCTATGTAAACTATATGGCGACACCGTAACGTCAGAAACCGCGCCGTATTGTTTACATAGACAACCTTCTACGCCACTAAATGACGGCCGTAATATGACGGCACCGTCATCCTAGGAAACCCTAGCTTTAGACCCGTTCCCAGCAGTGGGATAAAATGTGCCTATGTCGTATCCTTCCCCAAGGTCCCATCTATATCCGTATCAAATTTCGTTAAAAACGGTCCTGAGGTCTAGGCGTAAAAACGTAACTGACAGATAGAGTAAGTTTCGCATTTGTAATATTCAATAGTATAGAATGGATTATAATATTAGTGTGGATGGTATCAGAGTCAGCCTAGCAATATGTCCCCATATAATTCTCATCATAGATAATTTTTTAGGGTTCCGTACCCAAGGGTAAAAACGGGACCCTATTATTACTAAGACTCCGCTGTCCGTCTGTCTGTCTGTTTGTCTGTCTGTCACCAGGGTGTATCTCATGAACCGTGATAGCTAGACAGTTGAAATTTTTACAGATGATGTATTTATGTTGCCGCTATAACAAAAATACTAAAAACAGAATAAAAAAACAATTTAAGGGGGCTCCCATACAACAAACGTGATTTTTTGCCTTTTTTGGTACGGAACCCTTCGTGCGCGCCTCCTACTCGCACTTGGCCGGTTTTAGGTATTTAAAGCTTCGCCCAATCTGTAAAACATCAAAACATTTCTTATCTGCTAGTGAATGTGATATTTGGTTGAATCTTGAACCAGATTGTCAAATAGAACTGATGGTTAATGGATTTTGGTAGCAACGAGTTAACCAACGCAATCTCTGTGGATAACCGCGTAATTAGTGTGCTATTTTAAATCCTCCCTCACTCATCTTTATGACGTCGTAATTTAGGCACCCGCTGCTTTAAGGCGAGGCCCAATAGTGTAGGAAATGAAGCGATCTTTTGTATGGAGACTTCAACATTAAATCCTCAGTCGATAAAACTTTGCAGGGATGTAATATAGTATGAACCAAAACCTAAGTACAAATATTTAAATAAAATAGAAATAAAAGATTTGGATTATTTAAGAAATATGTTTCATTTATGATACTTTATCATACTGTAAAGCTTCGTCTACTGAGGATTTACTGTTTACTGTGGGGGTCCACTACCTTCCTTTCCGACACTAAGTACTTGAAAATTTACACATAACCAAGTAAGGAAAGATAACACCATTCAGAATTTTAATAATTCATTTTGTAAAAACAAATATACAATAAATGTGTGTTTAAATTATTTCATTTACTTTTACAAAATAAAATTTTCAGAAATTCACCCTTCCAGATAATACTTTTATGAAAAGATATGTGGGCCTTGTTCAAAATAATGAAATGCTGAGGTTAAGTTTTTTTTTCATTTGGAGTATTTTCGTTTTATTTTTCGTTACTTGTTTTGTATTTTGGAGAACCTTGTTATTCTATTACCTACTTATTTTATTAGTATTGTCACCTGTGAGTCATAGGTAATTATCTCGTTTTCATTATTTTGCACCTCGAAACATTGAAAACGGAACCTTGCCTTAAGATTGTTTGTGCTCTATGTGATAAATAAATTAAGAAAAATAACATTTTTTTTTAATAATATCTCTCTTTCTCTTCAATGATTAGTAGGTACTTAAGAACGGAAATAAGAAATGTCCTTTGAACAAATTAAATTGTGTATTATGATTTTTAACTCTCGCTTTAAGGAAAGGATAATGTTTATCCTTTTTTAATATAAATTGCCTCTATAATTCTTCAATAATATATTGCAATTCAAGTGCATTGATTAAATCGACAGCTCATCTAAGCAAATAAGTAATATCATGGTCATACCCGGCACGAGCTAATCTTGGTCGAGCTAATCTTGGTCGATTTACATTACCATAGCGTAAATCGTGCAATGATTAATTCATTATATATCAAAAAAAACTATTTAATGAGACTACAAACATAATCATTTTCTGTAAATATTTTTTAGCACATGATATGAAACGGATTTACGATAAATCACTGGGCTCTTTTAGAAAAAACATATTATGTTAAAAAATATTTCCAAAAAATTTTTACTGTTTTCAAAATGTTCTACTGAGGAAACAGTTGTAAAATATAAGCATTATAGTATTCACTCATAATGTAGCTTTCTATACAGGGTTACTTGTAAAACACCAACAACCTCGCAAGAGTAGATTAGTAATATCATAAACAACAACATATTTTGTTTTACGACTACTCCTAAAACAGAAAAAAACCGACCTTCCATACAAATGACCGAATAGCTTTGTATGAAAAGTCGATTTTTTTTGTTTGTTTTCAGAAAAATCGTAGAACAAAAGATGTTGTTGATGATGTTCATAATTATTAACACCATCAACAAAATCGATTGCTGTGAGGTTGTTGGTGTTTTACAAATAAACCTGAATAATGATGAAAGCATTAAAATTGGGTGAGTAAGGCAGCCATTACATGGTCATGCAAGCGTCAGTCAAATTCCATCAGTCATGAATTACGTTTGACTGATTGACTGATGGAAAGAACAAATCAAATCATGCAACCATCAGTCACTACATTACACGGTAGGTTAATCGTCAGTCACAGCCCGTGACTGTGGTTAAACTGACAGCAAAACCTACCGTGTAATGGGTGCCTAAGTTATTTGGAGATTACCTCCTACTTCTAAACTTTACCTCTTTACATTACATTGTAGCAATCGAGTTAAATGCTGTATAACATTTCTGATTAGTGTTTTTACATATTGCATACAACCGTCCTCGTAAATATAGACTCAATTGGCTTAAAACTAAACTATCGATGGCCTGTTTGACACAAATCGACTGACAAATTGACTTGTAAATACTAGTTGCATGCAAAACCTGCGAATGCGCACCTATTCTCGACTATTTCGAAACACTAATGCACTGTCTTACTGTTCATGATTGATACTTAAGCTTTGTATTAGAATGATTGCTTAATTGCTATTGGTAGATGCAAATGCCAGAGACTATACTAATGAATCATTGCATTAAAGTTAATTTTAATGTCATTAAGACCTTCAGTTTTGGTTTTTGAAGCCATATGTTTGTTTATGAACTAAAGTTAATATTTTGGATATTTAATTTTACGCGCTCTTAGTATTTTATAATAATTATAGCATTAGATAGATATAGATAGATGAACACTTTATTGCACACACACATTATAAGAGAAGAATCACAAACTAAAACTTAAATCTATGGTGGGCAAAGGCGGCCTTATCGCTGGAAGCGATCTCTTCCAGACAACCTTTGGTTTAGGATAGGTAGCTGAGAAGATATTTTAAGGGCAGTGCACATATAAAAATAAAAATTAAATACCTATGTAAACTAACTTAACAAATTAATAGACTTAGATACTAAAATACAGTGCAAAAAACATAAATCGCTCGTCTATCCAGGACCCTGATACAACTGTGCAGACCGCAACTTCGCCTGGTAACAGGTGCTATTACTGGTCATGGACAATTTAACAGTCATCTTTTAAACTTAGGTGTTACGGACAGTCCCCTATGCAGAGGATTCATGGAGGAAGAAGAAACAGCTGCCCACGTTCTGCTGGAATGCAGAAGGGTAGCCCCTTACCGAGATACCTCGGCTCGCCGGGCAGCGTCCAGGAAGCGATCACGAACATGAAAGCCCTTGGAGCATTCCTGGCTGAGCTGGGATGGCTGGAGTGATCCGGCCGCACATTCTCCGACGCAAAATAGGCGCTATAGACGTCGAGTTCGACCGCCTGCACCGACAAGAAGAAGAAGAAGCATTAATCGGTGTGTTATGTAGATTCCATAATTATCTGATGCCATACGTATTTCTGTTTTCATTTGGCCTCGGCGTAGGCAGCGCTTTTGGCTAGCAGGGCAATTATAATATATTTTTTCTTGTACAGGTACTGTCTTAGTCACTGACACCATCAGTCAACTTTATCAAGATAGAATCGCAGCTCTACATCCCTGATCAACCTGGTATTTCTGTTTAGTACAGTACTTATATCTATTCTGTCTTTAAGTACTCCAAGTTTCAAGTTTATTTATTTCATAACAATGTTAAGTCGAAAAATATAACAATTGGTGGATTCATGAGGATTAAATTGAATTACTTACATTAAAAAGTAATAATAATAAGTGATAGAATCTAGCCAAAATACGCTACGAAAAGAATGTTCGTAAAGAAACCTCCCATATTTAACCTCAAAGGTATTTTTTTATTACACGTTTTATAATTAAAATATCATTTATAGCTTACTATGTTGTCTAAGTTATTTCTCCATCAGCCATTTTTAATGTCCCCACTGCTGGGGAACAGGCCTTCCTTATGGGTGGATGAGGAGGACGGGGCATAATCCACCGCGCGGGCCCAATGCGGATTGGTGGGTGTTAACGACCGCAAATGCAGCCGGGACCAACGGCTTAACGTGCCTTCCGAAGCACGGAGGAGCTCGAGATAATAAATTTTTGGTCACCCATCCCATGACCGGCCCTTGCGACCGTTGCTTAACTTCCGCAATCGCTGGGCCAGGCGCTAAACCACTGCGCCACCGAGCTCCTCTCAAATTCCTCTAAGTTATTTATATGGTGTTAATTCACTAAAACGTAACGAAGGTATTTGTGAAACAATTACGAAAAACACGCAAAGTTTTGTTTACAAACAGTTGCTGGAGTATAATATGACGCAAAAATTCTGTGTCTCTAAAGTTTATATCGTCTCATGCGATTTGAAATTATTAATACGTTCAAGGTAAATTATATTATTTAGTATCATTCTGGTGATAAACTTCTTCCGTTACAACATGCATATATTTGCTTACATTTTCATAAGCAAAAATAATAATTAAGTTAATAACATTTAAGCGCAGATTCGACTTAGATGATTTAAGTTGAAAAATTTGAACAAAGGTAAGTTTTTAACACGTTTTTATTAGGTTGCTTTCTCGTTTGTTTGTTTGTTTGTCCGCAAAGTTTGCGAACGATTTTAAACTAGCTTTCCGATGAGCTAGAGACTTGAAACTTTGAACATAGGTCAGAACTGGAATACAATGCAATATTATGGTGTCATTGAGCTGATCTGATGATGGAACTGGATGAAGTCCACAGGAACTTAATGATGCAACTATACAATCCCATTGTGATTAAACTTGTTAGAATCGTCTTGACGAGAAGTCTAATGGGAGATAAGGTCCAGGGTCTGATGATGAAGCTGGAAGGCCATGCCAAAGGAACTCAATATAGAAACCATGCAATCCCATCGAGTTTGGGCTCATTTGAATCGTCTTGATGAGTACTTTGTTGGGAAAAAGTGTCCGAGGATCTGATGATGGAGCCGGAAGAAGACTATAGGAACTCTATGATAAAACCACGCTACCCCATCGAGTTTGGGCTCGTTTGAATCGTCTTGACGAGTACTTTGTTGGGAAAAAGTGTCCGAGGATCTGATGATGGAGCCGGAAGAAGACCATAGGAACTCTATGATAAAACCACGCTACCCCATCGAGTTTGGGCTCGTTTGAATCGTCTTGACGAGTACTTTGTTGGGAAATAGTGTCCGAGGATCTGATGATGGAGCCGGAAGAAGGCCATCGGAACTCTATAATAAAACCACGCTACCCCATCGAGTTTGGGCTCGTTTGAATCGTCTTGACGATTACTTTGTTGGAAAATAGTGTCCAGGGTCTGATAATGGAGCCGGAGGAAGGCCAATGGAACTCTATAATAAAACCATGCAACCTCATCGAGTTTGGGCTAGTTTGAATCATCTTGACGAGTTCTTTGTTGGGAAATAGTTTCCAGGGTCTGATGATGGAGCAGGAAGAAGGGCACTGGGACTCTGTAATAAAACCATGCAACCCCATCGAGTTTGGGCTCGTTTGAATCGTGTTGAGGAGTTCTTTGTTGGGAAATAGTTTCCAGGGTCTGATGATGGAGCCGGAAGAAGGGCACTGGGACTTTGTAATAAAACCATGCAACACCATCGAGTTTGGGCTCGTTTGAATCGTTTTGACGAGTGCTCCGATAGGAGATGGTATATTTTTAGTCTTAGCTCGTTAACTAAAAAGCATAAAATAATAATTTACTGAAAAAAAATATTTTTTAAAAACACGTTATTAAAACGGACTAAATTATTACAAAAAAATCGGACTAAAAATATTAAAACGGGCAAGTAAAAACAAACTAAAAAGTAAAAAATAAATTCTTCTGTAAATATTTATAACCCTAATAACCTATACCTACCTACAGAAATTTTAAACCTAAAAATGTTAAACCTAAAAACGTGGGGCGCGTTTTGTAAAATTTATCATCGATATTGTCTATAGCATGCGCCCCACGTTTTTTGGTTTAAAATTTTTCTTACTACTAGTAGCCCTGAGAGCTTTAGATAAATATATCCGCCATTTTGAAAAAAAGAGCTAAAAACTGAATCGACATAAAAATCCTTACTGATATTATAAATGCAAAAGTGCGTTTTTAGTTACGCCTTCACGTCTTAACCACTGAAGAAACCATCATAAAATTTTACATACACGTTGTCAGGGGTATAGAGAAGAACATAGAGTCATCATCATCATCATATCAGCCGCACGACTCCCACTGCTGGGTATAGGCCTTCCCTAAGGATCTCCACGACGATCGGTCCTGCGCTGCTGCCTGAACATAGAGTACCTTTCCCCCAAAAAAATATAATTCCCGAGGGATAGCAAAACAACTTTCCACGCAGACGAAGTCGTGGGTGGCTGCTAGTTAGGTACATATAATTATCGAACCTTTCACGAGAATCGATTGAGAAATGCGACCTGTAGAGGAAAACATCCGGACAGCCGGACATACGACTGAAAATGAATCGCTTCGCGCTCGCTCAGTCAATAATAATTAGCTAATCTTCTGGTCACTTGCACTTATGTTTTAATTTTTTAAGTTTACATAGAGGATCTACTATAAATACCGATAATTCTTTAATTAGTGGTATTTCAGAGTAGCCTTCTAATTCGAAGTATCAGGCGTAAATAGTTGTCACTCATCTGAAATGTTAATTGATCCATTCAAATCCATGACCCGGATAAGACGGCATACCTTTATGAAACAGTAAAAAAAATACTCGATTAAATGTCAAAGTTAGTAATAGGAAGATCCGTATTTACATCCTATTATTGTAATATATGTGATAAGTAGAACAATTTGTTTGTATGTATTTAATTTGTGGGTTTTATACTTTGTTTATAGGTACCTATTTAATTATTTCATTCGTAAACGAAATTGTGATTAAGTGGGACTTAAACAATATTTAATTTATGGTGCTAGTTTCCCTTAAATTACAGCATCATTTTTAATATCAAAATACTACAGTTAGGTTCTCGTCAACAGTAAAAAATAAAAGCGGTTTACCAATCGCGTTATCAGTATCACTGAATTGGGATATAGTATCAACATAGAAAAACTTTCTTCACGGAATATTATATTTAAAAATTGTAATGGCACTTTGAGCTAAATATTATAAATATTTTTTAAGCAAGCGATCGTAGTTATCGCCTGAAACTGAGGTTACCAAAGTATTACTAAAATTATCAGTACTTTCAGTTAGTAAATAATAATTAAAAAATAAGTACTATTGTTACCATAATTATAAGACTTTTTAGTTCACAATGACATAACTTTTGAAAATGTAAGAACACAGAATTGATTCACGAAGAATTCTATATTTTTTTATTCGTGATCAATCGAAGAGATAGGATGATCGATTTCGAAATTGCTGTGATCTAACTCCATTGTTTTTTGATTGAATGACGGTTCTATAGATAAGGAGCATTTTAAACAAAAGCCGAGCATCTTCTATTTAGATAAAAAGCTTCTGCCTTTTATGCAACATACAACTCTTACAACAAGCTTTGTGCAATTTTCGTTTTATTTGATATCTTCGTGTATTTAGGATAAGTATTTAAATCATTCATTTCTAGAGTCTGTCTAAAAAGTCTGATTACATGGGTAATTTCAAATGTAATTTTATTACCCAACTAAATCCCGAACCATCCTACCAATACCTATATAAATAAACTAGCTTCTGCCCGCGACTTCGTCCGCGTGGATATTAGACGAAATCCTTTTAAGGAACCTTCAACCAGGATCCGGCCAGCCATTTTTACGCGATTAGGCGAGTCCCCATCAAGCGCGCTGCCAAGGCAAGACATTTGCCACGTGTGGCGGGCCTCGCACAAGGCTTCCAGTTTCCGTTCCCGTTCCCGCTCCCGCTCCCGTTCCCCGTTCCCGTTCTGTTCCCGTCCAGTTTGCGTTCCCGTCCCGTAAACGTCTCGTAACCGTCCCGTACCCCTTCCGTTCCCGTTCCTATCCCGTTCCTGTCCCGTTCCCATCCTGTTCTCGTTCCCGTTTCCGTCACGTTATATTCCCGTTCCGTTCCCGTTTCGTTCCCGTTCCGTTCACGTTTCGTTTCCGTTCCCATTCCCGTTCCATTCCCGCTGCGTTCCCGTCCCGTAAACGTCCCCTAACCGTCCCGTACGCCTTACGTTCCCGTTCTTGTTCCCGTTCCGTTCCCGTCCGGTTCTTGTTCCCGTTCCCGTTCCCATCCTGTTCTATTCCCGTTCCGTTCCCGTTTCATTCCAGTTTCGTACCTGTTTCGTTCCCGTTACGATCCTGTTTCATTCCCGTTTCGTTCCGTTCCCGTTCCGTTCCCGTCCGATCCCGTCCCGTACTCGTCCCGTACTCCTTCCGTTCCCGTTCCCGTACCCGTCCCGTTCTAGTTCCCGTTACCATCTCGTTCCCGTTCTCGTTCTCGTTCTCGTTCTCGTTCCCGTTCCGTTCCGTTCCGTTCCGTTCCGTTCCGTTCCGTTCCGTTCCGTTCCGTTCCGTTCCGTTCCGTTCCGTTCCGTTCCGTTCCGTTCCGTTCCGTTCCGTTCCGTTCCGTTCCGCTCCGTTCCGCTCCGTTCCGTTCCGTTCCTTTCCGCTCCGCTCCGTTCCGCTCCGTTCCGGTCCGGTACGGTCCGGTCCGGTCCGGTGCGGTCCGGTCCGGTCCGGTCCGTTCCGTTCCGTTCCGTTCCGTTCCCGTGCCCGTGCCCGTTCCGGTTCCCGTTCCCGTTCCCTGGATGTGCATGTCCAGGTCCAGGTCCATATGTGTCATGTCCACCGCGTTGGACTTCAAAATAAATCTCATTTTCGCAATCACCATCCCATAAAACCTCAAGAACGACATCCATATCGATTTTTATGTTACTCACCCCACTTACCCTCTAAGGGGTTGATTTTCAAAATCCCAAAATATATATTTAGACGTGCTCCTACGAATTTTAAAGTTGTAATTTCGATTTTGTATTCTTTTTCCATACAAAATTTGAACCCCATTTTTACCGCTTTAGGGGTTAAATCATGTCCACCGTGTTGGACTTCAAAATAAATGTCATTTTTGCAATCGTCATCCCAGAAAACCCCAATAACGACATCTATATCAATTTTTATGTTTACTCACCCCATTTACCCCCTAAGGGGTTGATTTTCAAAATAACAAAATATATATTTGCCTATTTTGTTTTAGATGTGCTCCTACGAAGTTTAAAGTTGTAATGTCTATTTTATATTATGTTTCCATACAAAATTGGACCCCATTTTCACCCCTTTAGGGGTTAAATCATGTCCACCGTGTTGGACTTCAAAATAAATGTCATTTTTGCAATCGTCATCCCACAAAACCCCGATAACGTCATCCATATCTATTCTTAGGTTTTTTTAACCCTTTTCACCCCCATTTCATCCCCTTTGGAGTTGAAATCCTAACAAAAACAATATACGTTGCTTTAGATTTTTATCCATAAGCCTAAATTATAAATTTAGCGATTTTTACTTCGAAAATGAAGGATTTTCTTTAATACACAACTTCATCCCCCTTTTGACCCCTTCGGGGATAGAATTTTGAAAAACGCTAAGACCCGTATTTAATTTTTAATCGTTTTATTTTCAATCGTCAGCCTAAACACAAAATTTGAAGATTCTAGCTTCAAAACTGAGGGACTTTCATACAAACTTTCATCCCTTATTTCATCCCTTTAGGGATGGAATTTTCAAAAATCCTTCCTTAGTGGATGCCTACACTGTATAAAGTATCTGTGTGCAAAATTTTAAGTCTCTAGGTCCAGCGGTTTGGGCTGTGCGTTGATAGATCAGTCAGTCAGTCAGTCATTCAGTTTACGATTTTATATATTAAGATAAATAAATATGTTTACAATTAGAATTTTGACAGCACCAACAGGGTTAACAGTATAAGTTTTTAGGGTTCCGTACCCAAAGGGCAAAAACGAGACCCTATTACTAAGACTCCGCTGTCCGTCTGTCTGTCTGTCTGTCTGTCACCAGGCTGTATCTCATGAACCGTAATAGTTTAAATTTTCACAGATGATGTATTTCTGTTGCCGTTATTATAACAAATACTAAAAATATAATAAAATAAATATTTAAGGGGGGCTCCCATACAACAAACGTGATTATTTTGCCGTTTTTTGCTCGATATTAATAACGACAACAGGTAGACAGTTGAAATTTTCACAGATGATGTATTTCTGTTGCCGCTATAACAACAAATACTAAAAACAAAATAAAATAAATATTTAAGAGGGGCTCCCATTCAACAAACGTGATTTTTTGCCGTTTTTTGGTACGGAACCCTTCGTGCACGAGTCCGACTCGCACTTGGCCGGTTTTTTATAAATAATTTAATAATTTCTCATGTAAACAGACTTTTTAGACAGAATCTATTAATCTTTCAAATTAATTGAGCATTATAAGTAGCAAATTTACAAATAACCTAAGAATAATGTTACCTACTTGTTTACAAAGTATGTAAAAAACATGACTTTTTACATCCTCTTGCTTTGCACTGCCGGAGGGAATTTTCAAATTTTCTTTTTTCTTTTGGATGCCAACATCAATATAACTATTTAGATAGTTGGGCTATGAAAAAAGGCACCTCTGATGTGCAAGAAATACACACCAAAAAAAGAAAAAAGTCCTAAACAAGAAGTGAAATCCCACCAAAAACATTTTCACATAAAATTTTGTAAATCGTATGGTTCCGTTCCGTTCCACACACTGCGGTGAAGAACATTGTAGTGTTGGGTTAGCGCCATCTTTTACTTGATTGTGGAACTATGTAATTTTTGTTGATGATTTCTGAAAAAGTGTGCTATTTAGATTAGTGATGTACAAAACTCGAGTCCTCCGAGTCCTTTTGTCTAGAGCTCGGAGTCGATTTACAGGGCTCGCCTCGTTTGTATGAAGCTCGATGACTCGGGAGTCTTTTTCAGAGCTCAAGCCTTTTTCAGAGCTCGGCTGATTTCGAGCCATTTTCACGGCTCGACCCTTTTTGAGAGCTCGGTCGATCTTGAGGAGATGAAAAAGGTTATGGTGCGACTCAGGGGACTCTTATGGCATTAGGGTTCCTTTTTACCATTTTGGTACGGAACCCTAAAACTATTATAATGGTAGATCTTGTCTGTTGAAAGCTTGGATCTTGTGAAACGTGACTTCAGTCAATTTTTATCGTACTCTATAAATCAATCGATAAATTAATTTCATTGTTTCTAATTATGACCAAGAAATGTCTTATACTTGTATCTAATAACTGATTACAGCAAATTGAATTCGACTCAGAATTTCACATAGATTCGGTTCAGTTAAAATAATCGCAACAATTAATTCTGTTGCAGTTCTTATGTACTACACTTTATTCAGAAGTTTTTCCTTCTACAAACAAACATAATCACTCACTACACGTACCTATGTATGACCAATCAATGTTGTCATGTCAACATACAGTAGTTGCTCTTAAAAATTTGTCATTTTAAGCTTTTGAATATATTATATTATTATTCGCCAGTAGTTTATTGTAACTAATTTATATTCCTTGAGAAGAAAAGTACATGTAGTCGCTTCGAACTGGCCTTCAATCAAATGTTTAAACTAAATGAAAAGCCATTAAGTTAGAGTGTGACTTAAGTCTTAAAATTGCAAGTAAAAGCTTATTAAGAGATTTTGGTTCTGTGATGTAAACCTTACGGTGAACGAAGTCGAGGGCTTATAATAGTCGAGGGCATGATTTATGTAGAAACAAACCCATATCAGTTTCATCAGTAATGTTGAAATGGTTAGCCGGTCCTACGTCACTGCTCTATTATTGTCGCTCGTCGGAAGCATTCGGAGGCAATCTTTAAAAGTCAAGGCCGCGCTGGACCAATGTTAACTTGTGTTATTTAAATATCAACACATTGCAGTGACGATTGCTCGCTTACTCCCTTTCGAAACTTCGCGTTTTCCTTCTAAAGGACACATGTTAGGGGTGTAATGTAAAGGTCACGTTTCTAAACAACTCTCAAGACACAACCTTGACTTTGTAATTAAATTTAACTTTGAACATCTTATTAATAATCGATCAATGCTAAGCAATAATAAGTCGTGATTGTTTGTAATAAATGAAGCGTGCGTGTATCGAAGTGTATGTTTTGAAACTCGATAATTCAAAGTCAATGAAGGATCTGAAGCCAAAACACTGTTGATGTATAGTAAGATTTTTAGATCACTGTTTAGTGATTGGTATTAGCCTACTAAAAATATTAATATTAACCCCCAATAATCTAGTTTAATAAAGTAACAATATATTATACAGGTCATTCTTCAAACGCGTCAGATGCTTAATATGCTGGCTACAGCCAGCAATCATATTTATCTAAGGAAATGTCTGAATTATTTTTCTTAAACTGTTATTAAACCTAAACATGAATAATGAATGACCCTTATAAGCTTCCGTAGCACAGGCACATTTCATAATAAACAGAAAAAACTAATACCAAGTGACATTTTCCGTATAATTATTTCTAAAACACTAATTGCACCGATTAATTACTTCTCGTGGCTTTTAATAGATCATTGAGCTGGCACTGGTTTAGCCTACAAGTTATAATTAAAACTTTATCCATACGTAGATAATACACACAACAACTGTCATGCATTTCATCCATAGGGTACAGGCGGGTTGAGAAAACTTCTTTCCACTTGCTACGAACTTAACATGATTTAAGAATATTTTCTTTTGCTTCATTAGGTACTCTCATGCCAGTCTTCATGTTAAAGACCCTTTTAAAATTGGCGTTTATCATAAAGTCATTTAAGCATCCCCGAATCAATGCACTAATATTACAAATCCGTATACACCTCCAATCATAAATCTAGATCCATATGTCAAGCTTGATAGCGAATAAAGAGCTGGGGGGCTACTCAAATGGCCACTTTTCTATTCGTTCGCTAACTTAAATCTTAAAAATAAGCAATTAATGATCAAGTCAGACGTCGCAAGTTTATGTAAATCACAGACATTGTTGTATTTTACAGAATTGACAAGCCTACGACACGTTATTTTGGTGTTTATGGCTTATTTTTAACTTTTAAGTTAGCGAACGAATAGAAAAGTGGCCATTTGAGTAGCCCCGCTGGACAAATTACTATCATTTGCTATCCGCGCAGATAATTTGTTAAATATTCATGAAGCCTCTAAACCGATGCAGTATCTAAACTCGTCATTAAGTAAATACATTATGATTCACCCTTGAAACATGGTCATAACTTCTAGAAACTGGTTCACTTGTACAAAGTTGCATAAAAGTTAGGGTTCAATGATATATCAACACATTTTATGATGTTAAAGGACAGAATAGACGCCTGAGGCGATTTGGAACCATAAATATGTCGTAGAGAATACGTTTTCGATTTATAAAATTATTCATAATGTCAGCTATCGGAAAAGTGGCACAATATTAGCATAATGATGGGCAAAACGTCGGCGCGTGTGTGCTCCGTAATTACCTTGTCTTTGTAATAAAGATAGATAGACAAATTAATAATCTCACTCAGAGCTAGAGCAACAAACTAATTAATTCGTGATCAAACAAACAATCTATATATATAAAATTCAAAGTCCTGACTGAGTGAGATATCAACGCACAGCCCAAACCGCTGAACCTAGAGACTTGAAATTTTGCACACAGATACTTTATACAGTGTAGGCATCCACTAAGGAAGGATTTTTGAAAATTCCATCCCTAAGGGGATGAAATAAGGGATGAAAGTTTGTATGAAAGTCCCTCAGTTTTGAAGCTAGGATCTTCAAATTTTGTGTTTAGGCTGATGATTGAAAATAAATAAATACGTGTCTCAGCGTTTTTCAAAATTCTACCCCCAAAGGGGTGAAAAGGGGGATGAAGTTGTGTTTAGAAGATAATCCTTCATTTTTGAAGTAGAAATCGCTAGATTTGTAATTTAGGCTTATGGATGGAAATCTAACGCAACGCATATTGTATTGGTATAATTTCAACCCCCATGGTGATGAAATGGGGGTGCAATGGGGTAAATAAACCTAAAAATCGATATGGATGTCGTTATTGGGGTTTTCTGGGATGAAGATTGCGAAAATGACATTTATTTTGAAGTCCAACACGGTCGACATGATTTAACCCCTAAAGGGGTGAAAATTGGATTTAAATTTGGTATTGAAAACAATATAAAATAGACATTACAACTTAAAACTTCGTAGGAGCATGTCTTAAAATAAATAGGCAAACATATATTTTGTGGTTTTGAAAATCAACCCCTTAGGGGGTAAATGGGCTAAGTAAACGTAGAAATCGATATGGATGTCGTTCTTGAGGTTTTATGGGATGGTGATTGCGAAAATGACATTAATTTTGAAGTCCAATTTAACCGCTAAAGGGGTGAAAATGGGGTACAAATTATATATGGAAAAATAATATAAAATAGACATTACATAGTTTACAGCTTAAAAATTCGTAGGAGCATGTCTAAAAATAAATAGGCAAACACATATTTTCTTATTTTGAAAATCATCCGTTAGGGGGTAAATGGGGTAAGTAAACATGAAAGCCGATGTGGATGTCGTTCTTGAGGTTTTATGGGATGAGGAATGCGAAAATGACATTTGTTTTGAAGTCCAACACGGTGGACATGATTCAGCCCAAGGGGACGGGGACGGACACGGGAACAGGAACGGGAACGGGGGCGGGGACGGAAACGGGAAAGAGTAAAGAAACGGGAACGTGATACTCTTAATATCTCTGGACCTAATTCTGATTATTGTAATAAACTAGCTTCCGCCCGCGACTTCGTCCGCGTGGATATTAGAGAAAATCCTTAGGGAACCTTCAACCAGGATCCGACCAACCGTTTTATACGCGATTACGCGGGTCCCCACCAAGCGCGCAGCCTCGTGCGAGGCCTGTCACACGTCGCAAATGTTTTGCCTCGCGAGGCAGCGCGCTTGGTGGGGACCCGCCTAATCGCGTATAAAACGGTTGGTCGGATCCTGGTTGAAGGTTCCCTAAGGATTTTCTCTAATATCCACGCGGACGAAGTCGCGGGCGGAAGCTAGTTTCATATAAGATTTTCACTATACAAGGTGCATTTGTAACCGCTCTCCAAATTTTAAGGATGTGTTCAGTCTACGAAACTGAACAATTTTCTCTAAGAAACATAGGGTCTAATATGTAAAAAAATGACTTTTCATACAAATTAAAGAGATCACGTGATTAGTATGGGATGATTAAAATTTTTTGGCGTATTTCGACACATGATTCATGGAGAAAACTGTTCAGTTTCATGGACTGAACACATCCTTAAAATTTGGAGAGTGGTTACAAATGCACCTTGTATTTACCTACCTTACCCCGACGAATTTAAAGTAATTACCTTATAAATATTTACGTAGTAATTAATTACCTTATAAATAATTACGTAGGTATGGGATTTCCTTTTTAGGATTCCGTAGTAAAGTCAATAAGGAGCCCTCATAGTTTGGCCGTTGTCCGTCCGTCCGTCCGCGGCTTAGCTCAGAGTCCCTAAGTACTAGAAAGCTGTAATTTAGCATGAATTTGTTTAATAATAGGAAAACCTTCACTGCTACGTAGGCTTTACAAATTAGCTAATAATAGTCGATCAAATTACAAAATTAGTTTTTAACGGAAAAAAACATAGAACAAATTTAATTGAATAGTTAAGTTATTATACTTAGTTTTAGCCGTTATTTGTGTAAAACAGGAAGTAAATGTAAGTTTATAGCTAAACGGTAATCGTATAAGGTGCGGAACCCTATACTGCGCGTGGCCCGACACGCACTTGGCCATTTTTTTCTACTTGCTGTATGCACATAGTATTGCTTCGATGCTGTTCACTTCATGTTGTCAGGAATTGTGGTTGATCGATCATCTAATTTGAAATCATATAGGAAACTTTGTATGCCATGCCAGACAACAAACTTTTTAGTTGTATAATTTTGTATTATTTTTTATTCAACGCTGTTTTATAATACTTACTTTGAACCACTTTTATAGAAGCGTTTTTTGCGTGATCCCTTCGATACTGAGATCCCGCACCATTGAGATATGTTTTGTGCGCCCTTGGGGTTGGAGACTCTAAGTAAGGACCGATCGTTTGTCTTTATAATTACGTTATCCTCTTCCATATTTTTTTCCGTTTAAACCAAGGAAGAAAACTATAGGACTAGTACAATGTTATGTATGAACAATGATTTATGTGACTGCTTTTGGATGGCTTTTGGTAAATAAGGTTAACAAAAAACTTTGAGTTTAAGTTGTTTCAACTTTTTGTTATTAATATTAAGTAAGTAAAAGAAAATTAATTATATTTATTTCGACGTAGATTACATTGTGACTTTTTGTGTAATATTTTTTAAATAATTTATATCATTGTGCTTAGATGTCAATATATTTTTTCACTTTCAGGTAAGATCTATCTTAATATCGACTAAGAATGAAAATTGCTTTCTCTCTAAGATTCGTTTGTCCCAGTAAGTTCATTTTGCCCACCCTATCGTTTGCTGTATTTTCATTTATTTTCAGAAACAGTAATTTTAAATACGTTAAAGAAAAATAAAAGTATGGTAGATTATTGCATCGAGCACAAAGTAATTTATTATAAATTAAATAACTAAGCAATATAGCAATATAAATTACTTAAGGCGAGATGCATAATCTGCTTTTCTTTCAACTATTACCTATAGGAATAGTAGATAAAAGAAACTCATATCAAACTGTTAAAATAGAAGTTTAATTATAGAAATTAAAACATTGCCATAACATTGTTGGCTTCATTCAGAATGTTTTCCATTTTAATATGTTTACGATTTTTATTAGTATTTCGTTATTTTATTCATTAGTCAACATCCCAATTCGAAGGTAGTTATTGCTTTCTCTGTGATTCGAAGCCGAAGCACTCAAAATCAGATAGTATCACACTTTATCGTTTCCAAAAATATTGTCAAGCGAAATTAAATCAGAGTTAGCAGCAATCATTTTTTAAATTTGGAACAAGTAGGATAGAAACGAATAATACGTTCGTAAAAAAAAGTATTGATATCGGCTGGCTCATAGCCTTCTATATCTTCCAAGCCATGAAGTGAGCAGAACGGCAACATCGCATGTGGTCAAGCACATAGTATAATATTATTTTAATAATTATTTATTATTTGTTTTTCCTATATTATCTATGTTTAAACTAGTTGTAAATTGTGATGTAAGATTATTTCAATAAAGATTTTATATTTATTATTATTATTTATTTATTAGGACATACGGTTTGAGTCAAATTATTTGAAATTTTCGGGGGTCCTTTAGTACGATGAGCATTTTGATCTAAGCCTCTCCTAGCAATAAATCTAGCAATAAATACATCATTGGAAAGGTCTTTAAATTTGAAACACTTTATTGTATTACAATAAACTTCAACTATTAGTACTTTGAGAGTTATAACGCTCTGAACTTGACCAATTTTTTTTAACATTAATGACCTAAAACTCCGAAAATACTCATAATTAGTAGAACGTATGTTTGCAGCAAATATTTATCATATAAAAACCTTTCTAATGATATATCATTTATTGCTAGAGGTGGGGTAAATCAACTCCCATAGACAATAAACCACTTTTATACTTTAATAACCTTTAACTCCAAAAGTATAAACAATTGATATAAGGTATATAAACAGCAAATATTTGTCTTTAAAAGACCTTTCTAATGATATATCATTTATTGCTAGAGGGCGTGTTAATCAACTCCCTGCCGAAGAAAATCAACAAAAAAGATGACATCTTTGACAGCCATTTTTTCCTAGTTAACATTGATATTTTTCTTATTGTTTAATATACAAAGCATTCCAATAAAGGAACTAAATTATTTTCATATTTTTAACCTCACATGATTACTAGGAAAAAAAATATCGACCTCTTAAAATTGAAATATTCCCATACATTTAGTATGGAGACTGGCCGACGACATGACCACGAACTGACAGTAACAGACGTTGCCAAACTTATGTTCACGGCTTGCAATTATAGAAGGCTATGGCTGGCTGAATAGAGCTAATCCATTGAGATTGGCACCTTTTGGTGCGATTAAAAAAACTGTGCAATATTGAAATTTCATACATTTTTATTGTTCTAGAGCATTAAAGACTCTCTTTCTACTGAGTTTTTAGTGTGATTGTGATGAAATTAAAGCATAGTTGGAAGAAAGTATATTTTTTTCTTAGACAGCTCTATATCTTTACGAAGTCTTTAGATCTCTAACAAAGCGTAATTGGTAGATCGAAGTCGTTTGATCGATCGGTATCATCATAATTGCATCGATAAACTTGGACCTGGCGCAATGACTATTATTATGTGGTACCATTATGGAATGCTACAGGAAGTTACTATCGCTGAGGAAGTGCCTTCGATGTTGTACAACACTACCTTTAGGATGTAGTCAATTGTTACATAGGGACTAACGTAAGTTGATGTCATAATTTTATAGCAATTTTGTAGTATTGCTTTAATGCAACTCCCACGTATTATCTATACGGCGTATGTGACAATCAACGGACTTTGCCGTCGCCGTCGCCTTGGAAGATTATTCGTTTATTTATTGAAGAGTCTTTGTAGGTATATTAAACGAACTTTCTCATATAATCCTGAAGCAAATTTTTCTGTGTTACGTACGTCATTTTGTATGATTCATCATCACTACCATCATCACCTGCAGCAAAGAATACTAACTATATCTGCAGGGTGCCCTAGTCCATAAGCGTGTACGGTAATTTGCGTTTCTGGCACTATGCGTCGAAAGGATTCACTACGTTTTTAGTAATCAAAATATGGCATAAAAACGTATCGATTTCTGCCTCATCAGTAAACAAAATCAACACGGTTTTATACAAAACGTCGTTCGGTATACATCAATATCATTTTAAACCATTCAACGAAGGTCAATTTAATATAATTTTAATGGCTTTCTATTCTAGATTGTCATTTAAATATTAGTTTAAGTACCTATTACTGAAACATAAAGTATCGATTACAGCCATTAAGGCATGCAAGGTTGATACAACATTCCAGAAATGGAGATCCGTTAAAAATATTTTAATTTATTACACTAATTTTAATACCAATAAATAACAATGTAAGTTAGGTATAAGTATAAAATTATTGTTCTATTAAATTAAACCAACATAAAACATAAGAAAGTCGAAGCTAAGGAATTCACTAACAGAAGCTTGTTATGAAATCCCCTAATCAATTTTAAATGCATTTAGGTACACTATGAAAGTAATAACGTATCTACTACCGAATTTAGAAATCCAAAAAAATATCGAAATATTTTTATGACTAATCGAATCAATTCTACGTAGCGAGTTGTAAAACGAATTGGTGATAGATGTCAAAGCTTTAGTCGAAAGGTCTTCGAGTTCTCATAACTTTTAATGTCGCTTGCCAAATAATGCAAGCGGCTTAACTCTGTTGCATATGCATAACTTTATGACGTAACCATTTTTATTTTAACAATGCCTTTGACCACAATAGTACAAAGTATAGGCTAAGTCAGTAGCATAACTTTGTTCTTCATGCTGAGATAACCAAGCACATTTTGTTTTATAGTATCGTAGATCGCGAGTTCGATCGAAGTTTCAAATTAGACTCTGGAACAATCATAAGAAGCAGCTTATTTGACCAATACTTAAATACCAGCCAAAAAATAATAAAATTATTCAAATACCTATGCTAGAACTAGATACTTCTGGATAATAAATTGTACTACTAGAGATACTGATGAATAAAAATTCACTGGAGGCTTCAAAACAAATAGAAGAGGAGCGCGCTTCCCGAAATTACGCCAACACGTTACATATTGTAGCCCTCGTTGATACGCGTCTTGTAGATAGCCTTAAAACTTACGACACCAAGGTGATGTCGCACTCTGAGCGAAAATGGTGGCTATACTGAAGCGATCGAAAAAACATTTTCAATATTAAAGGTTAAGCTACAGGGCAAACTCTTAAACCGATCGTCTTTGTTTTAGGCTCATATTGTAGCTGACTAAATTGTTCAGATATTTTTTTCTTAAAATTTTAATATCATTCTTCCTTTCCAAAATATCGAGCGCCAAAAAATAGTTTTTATCCGAATTTTTTTTTGCACCTTGCAGCTCTCGTGAATACGCGTCTTTTGAGTCTTTTTTGAATATCATATCTTTACAACCCTCTGAGATATAAGGGGATCGCACTTTTTCGTGGAATCGGAGCCTATAGGTACTGAAGCGAACGAAAAGACATTTTCAATGTCATGAGTTATTAATTTGAACTCCATCGTATCGTATGTCCAACCAAAGAATATTGTAAACGGGATTTAAATAAATGAATAAACAAAGGGTAGATAAACAATTTTTAGAAGAAACTAAATATGCTATGGTTTACTTACTGATCTTTAATGAACAAGGGTAAATTATAATAAACTAATAAACTGCTAAATTTTACTTACTGATCTCTAATGAACAAGGGTAAATTAGAATAAACTAATTAATGTAGATAAAGTTTTCTTACTGATCTCTAATGAACAAGGGTAAATTGGAATAAACTTAATAATGTAGATAAAGTTTACTTACTGATCTCAAATGAACAAGGGTAAATTAGAATAAACTAAATAATGTAGATAAAGTTTACTTACTGATCTCTAATGAACAAGGATAAATTGGAATAAACTTAATAATGTAGATAAAGTTTACTTACTGATCTCTAATGAACAAGGATATATTAGAGTTAACTAAATAATGTAGATAAAGTTTACTTACTGATCTCTAATGAACAAGGGTAAATTAGAATAAACTTAATAATGTAGATAAAGATTAAATTACTGATCTACTAGTACTTTATTTACTGTGTCCGCATGCATTAGTTGTTAGGTCTTGATGGTAAAGCATTGGGCAGACAGACATACACTCTATTCAACAAAATGTGTTACAGATTCACTTTATAATACAGGCTTAAAATATTATAATCATGTAGTTCGATGAGATAATGATACTTGAGATAATACAAGTCTTCAGATTTGGTGAGGCAGTGAAAGTGGGATGTCTATTCTTTCCATTGCATTATTATTTTACAAAGTACTCCAGATATTGTGAGATTATTTAACATCATGTAGTAGATTTGAAAATACTGGCACTTTTATGTTTTGTATGAAATCACAGGCATTGCAAATATTTGCATTATTTCAAAATCTAGTTATGACAAAAATTAAAAAATAAAACAAACGTACACAAGTCTAGTTCTCTTAGGCATCACAACAACTAAAAAAACCGGCCAAGTGCGAGTCGGACTCGCGCACGAAGGGTTCCGTACCAAAAAACTGCAAAAAAACACGTTTGTTGTATGGGAGCCCCCTTAAATATTTATTTTATTCTGTTTTTAGTATTTGTTGTTATAGCGGCAACAGAAATACATCATCTGTGAAAATTTCAACGTCCTAGCTATCACGGTTCATGAGATACAGCCTGGTGACAGACAGACAGACAGACGGACAGACAGACAGACAGACAGACGGACAGCGGAGCCTTAGTAATAGGGTCCCGTTTTTACTCTTTGGGTACGGAACCCTAAAAAATCATTACAACGAAATAACTATGTTTAATGAAATTCTCTTCAATCAAATAAATGATCGAAGGAAATTCTGAAAAATTTAAAAACTAGTATTAGTTATGACCTATATTTGTATAGTTTTATTCCTGCTTTAAATGTGTATACGTGTAGTTAAAACTTGGATTAACGCCACTTTGGGCGTTAATCCAGATTTTAACTACGCGAACACATTTAAACTAAGAATTTAACTAAGATTTAAATAAGAATTAACGCTTAAAATAGTTGATTGCTAATAGTATAATAGTTTTTATATTTTCTGAATTTTATTTAACATAGTTATTTCCTTGTAATGATTTTTTCTTGATTGGTGGCGCCAGTGGACGCACGATGCACCCTTAAGCGGAAATATTATACAATGTTTTATAAAAAGCCCCTACAGCTGAATATGGTAGGTAGGGACCCTCAAACTGAACAACTTTTACCATAACTCTGAAATCGCGAAAAAAAACTGCTGCTTCATTCATTTTTAGGGTTCCGTACCCATAGGGTAAAAACGGGACCCCATTACTAAGGCTCCGCTGTCCGTCTGTCTGTCTGTCACCAGGCTGTATCTCATGAACTGTGATAGCTAGAAAGTTGAAATTTTCACTGATGATGTATTTCTGTTGCCGCTATAACAACAAATACTAAAAACATAATAAAATAAATATTTAATGGGGGCTCCCATACAACAAACGTGTTTTTTGCCGTTTATTGGTACGGAACCCTTCGTGCGCGAGTCCGACTCGCACTTGGCTGGTTTTTTTATATTTTCGTTGTTAATTTACGTATGAAACTTCAGTTTTTTTTTGCAATTTTAGAGTTAGCCCCTATAGCCCAGTAAATGAAAAGGTGTAGAGGGAAATTATTAGAACACAATTTTTGACTTCGTAACTTTGTTTGCACCAGTTAGGAGGAGAACATATCAAAAGTCCCCGCCCGTAGCGCCTATGCCGGGGGGAGGGGGGTTTGAAGGTCCCATTTTTCGTTTTTTCAGATATATCTCGAAAACTATGCATTCCAGCGACATGAGTTTTTTTACAAAATAAAAGCTAATTAAATTTGAAACAAGATTTATTATGAAAAATTTTTCGATATCTTGTATAGTTTTTGAGATATCCGCTCCTGAATATCTGTAATTTAGGAAAAATAATATATTTTGATTGATGATGATTCGCCCCCATTACATCCCCATAATGGCTGAAATACTAACAATAACGATATAAGTCGAGTTAGATTTGCATCCATATGCCAAAATTATAAATTTTGCTATTTTTACTTCGAAAATGAAGGATTTTCTATACACAACTTAATCCCCCTTTTCACCCCTTCGGGAGTAAAATTTTCAAAAACGCTGGGACAAGTATATATTAATTTTTTTATCGTCAGCCTAAGCACACAATTTGAAGATCCTAGCTTCAAAACTGACGGACTTTCATACAAACTTTGGACTTCACTCTTTAGGGGGTGAGTTTTGAAAAATCCTTTCTTATTACATCCCTAGACCTCATTAGGAACCTATGTGCCAAATTTGGCGTCTCTAGACCCAGTGGTTTGGGCTGTGCGTTGATATGTCAGTCACCAATCAGTTTCTTCTTTTATATATTAATAAAGATAAAATTACAGACTTTTAATAGTGAATATCTCGAAAACTATACAAGATATCAAACAAAAATACTGAGTTTAACATGTAGCAAATTTAACCAGCTTTCATTTTGTAAAAAAACTCATGTCGCTGGAATGTATAGTTTTCGAGATATATGTGAAAAACCGAAAAATAGGACCTTCAATGCCCCCGGCATAGGGGCTACGGGCGGGGACTTTTGATGTGTTCACCTCCTAACAGGTCCAAACAAAGTTACGAAGTCAAAAATTGTGTTCCATGCCTTTCACTCTGTACCCTTTTTTGAGCGTTCATTTCCTGAACTACTAGTAAAATTTGTTCAGTTTGATCTACCATAATCGGCATTAGGTTTTTTTTGGTAACACATTAAGGTATATTAAACTCGTATAATCAAACAAAACAAGGATCAAATCAAACTTCTGTTCATGCCAATACTAAATAGGCCTTAGGAATGCCAATATCAGAAATATTTGATCCAATTGAAAGAATCCATTGCTCATAAGAGATTGTTATCTCTATTATTCGTGCTTCGATGCGACTGCGCAGCCTGTCAATAGGTCACGACCTGCACAATCACTGCAAACAAATGTACTTACTTGCATTAAAAATGTACAGCCAATTTATTTATAGCAGCTAATTTGTAGACGCTAGTTATAGGCACGGGACGTACTCGTACACCAATTTTATTCACGTAAAGGTCATCGAAAGGAGGCAAAGTTACGTATTAACACAGATAATATAATACTATACTGTATTAATGTGATTGCGTGAGAATTGTTGTACTGTCAAAAATGAAACCAGGAAAACAGCATAGTCTGCTGACAAAAAAAGTACAAAAATATGTTCCAGCTAGGTTATTTAAGCAACTGGCTTTTCAATCAAAGCAAAACAAAACTTTGATTGTATCCATATTGACTGTAAAAAGTTGATGCAGACAATTTTCAAGATTTAAAGAAATAGTCGGCACACAACTTAAAATATCTTACGATAAAAAATATTTCAGAGATTTGTAGATTTAATAAATTCTAAATTTATCCATGCACACTATTTTGAAAGTTTTATAGTAGGTCAATTTCGAACGAAAAGTACCGCAAATCGACTTTTTGTGACTGAACTTATGGCTGGTGCCGCTATTTCCATTGCTACAACTATTTACAGTTTAGTGATAAAACGTCGCCTAAATGCAATGCACTGTAAATAAAAATGAAGATGAATTCAGTTCGTTCCGCGTTTAAAAGTATCAGTCACGATTTGTTATTGAGCATTGAATTCTTTCGTTGCAATGAAATGTATGGAATATATTCCATAATATCGACCTATTTACATAATATTCGAATCAAATTTGAATGTTATGTTTGCTTGCCTGTTTATAACTATATATAACACACTCAAGGTCATATTATAATTAAAAAACAGATTGATGCTTTAAAAATCATGAGACAAATTAAATTATTAACCACAAATTAATCATCTTTTTCCTATTTGCCTACTTTAATGATTATCAATATAATTAATTACATTCTATCAAAGTTCGGTCCACGAAATTGTTACATGTAACTATGAAAGTTTTAAATCTTAACTATTTGATTTTCTTATCGATTGACAAGCAATATTAGTGATGCTAGAGTTATGTATTGGCTGCAAGAAAAACTGGAAATTATTATTTATTTCATTTACTACATAATTATGTATACATTTATATATTGTTTACAGTGGCCAAATTTATTTTAATTGTATGTAAAGTAATATAAAATATTTACTTTAAAAGAACGAAGAGCACGATGGCGCAGTGGGTTAGCAAAATTAGTTTAATATGGTTGCTAGGCTATTTATATTCTTCATAATGCTTATGGTGAAGTGGAGCTGAAAGTGAAGTGCCAGGAGAACTCCTCAACAATAAATGCCCCTGCGTCGGGAAAAGCAGTATTTTGTAAAATGTGATAAGCAGCATGAGATGACCTGATACAGAAGCTACTTACTTACACTAAAAATAAAAAAATAAAAAATGTTTTAAAAACAAAAAACCGACTTCAAAAACCTCAAAATAAAAACAAAAAATCTTCAAAATTAAATACCTCTATTGAAGTCGGGTGAGGCTGAAGGACAACTTTTTTTATTCTAAAAGCCCCACCCGACTTCATGAGACGTATTTTATTACAATGATAAATGCGTATCTAGTGTTTTTAATATTATTTCTTGCTTTTTAGAGGTATTTAATTTTGAAGATTTTTTGTTTTTATTTTGAGGTGAGACGTATTTTATTACAATGATAAATGCGTATCTAGTGTTTTTAATATTATTTCTTGCTTTTTAGAGGTATTTAATTTTGAAGATTTTTTGTTTTTATTTTGAGGTTTTTGAAGTCAGTTTTTTGTTTTCACAGAAAATTTTCGAAATCTCGAGAACGGTCAAAAATATGAAAAAGGTACCTCGGCATTGAACCAAGGAACATTTTAGGTCATTATCATAGACATAGAAAAATTTTCGCGTCATTACACTTTTTTCGATTTGGTGACGGTGATGGTGACGAAAAATATATCATCGTGAGCACTTCCGTACTTCTTAAAGCCACGTTATTTCCAACTTAATAAACCTTGATCCACATGATCCTCAGTCCTGAGGAAAAAACAGATGGACCACCAAGTGATGTATTAGGGTTCATTTTGATAATAATGGAAACGTAAATGAAAGAAGAAAATAAAATTATTATTGCTGATTCTCCTAGTTCAAAAGTGACTGCAAAGCTGACAAAGCATGTGCTATTGTATACAAAACTGCAACTCCTGATGTAAAATTACAGCATATTTTGTTTTACTTAAAAAATACTTCTCACTTAAAGTCAGGCGTCAAGATAAAAAAAGCTTTCTCGTTTTAAGGTTCCTCCTATGCAGTGATATTTATCAATTGATGTAGCAGACTTGCTCGGTTTCTGGTGACCGTACACGTAACACAAACATTTAACGAGAAAAAAACACGCGTAATAAAATTCGTTGGAGTAATTTTGTTGTAAATATACGCTCTAGTAATCATAGAGTTTGGTCAACGAAAGATGAGTCTCGGTTGGAAATGAAACTAATTTTACGCCTTATTTTAAGGTTCAGTTTCCAATACCTTAACCTCTAAACGTTAATTTAACAGGGAAAGTGGCGCTTCCATTTCCGGTTCATCTTTCGTTGACCAGACTCTAGCACGTACGACACACCCACTGCTATTCGTATGCAGACCGTTTTCACATTATCCGATACGATATCGGTATCAGCCGCCGATAAGATATCGGAGGAAGTAAAATATATGTAATATGTACTTATCCATCTTTCACATTGTCCGGCCCGATATCGGATATCGGAGCCACATATTTCATACATTTTACTTCCTCTTTATCATATCGTTGTCCGATACCGAAATTGTTATATGGATATACACGCGGGAATCTAACGCGTAACGCGTAAATAAATTAAGGCTGTGTATCCGCATTTCAAAGAAATTAGCGTTTTTCCAAAGAAGTTATCTAAAGAATCAAAGCATTACTATTGATGTAAACTTTAGTTTTAAGAAGCAAAATTCTTAAATAAGTGCCGTATAGAGAGAAAAACATAATACATTATCAGGTATTTTAAAACAAAGACAATATGTTCAAGTGGAATTTCAAACTTGCTTGTCAGATGTATTTTTCACAAACGTTTCAGCTGTAACAAATAAAACTACGACTCATATTTATTTTTTCACTTATTGTTTGTATTGTCAAGGAGTTCCCTATAAAGAGAAAATTAATAAAAAAATGATCACAGAAAAATAAAATATTAAAAAATGCTCGAATCGGTACACTTGACATGATCTTTTACTGCTATTTACACATTCTAAGGTATTTTGTTTTTTTAGGAATAATGAGGTATTTGTCTATGTATTGCGTCTTTTGTATACACAGAACAAAGAATTTTATTTTTTCCCAGTAGAAGTCGCATGTGGGCGGCACCCGTGTAACATCATATCTGCGAAGCTCCGCACATCTTTAAATTTTGCTCCGTCAGTCGTATGAACGAACGCCAAACAAAAAAATCTTCAAAAATAATATAAAAATGCCGAGGTGCATTATATAAAAGAGCAAAATCGATATCCACATATATCATTTAGCAAACGGGTGCATAAAATATCGGAGGCGAGCTTTATTTAATTAATTTTGATTTTAATTAAAAATTCAACTGATATTTTCCTTTTAAAATTCATAACAATAAATATCCACCTTTATGCAGTATACACTTATGATCCATATTCCAACGCACAATTTGACATATTCTTGAACTTTCATAAACACTAAAATATAGAATGGCGGAAATGTCACTCAATAGGGGAGACCGAGAAAAGATGTGACTGTGAAGAGTTGAAAAGTATTATCACCATAGCAAAAAATTTATAAGTAAATGATAAACGTCTAAATAACAGTGGATTTGATACACTCACCACTGAAAACACGCAAAAACAGCACGGAATTTTAGTCAACTTAAATAGTACGTTATAGGCGAGTCCGGGAAGCTAGCATTGTATTGTCAAGGATTTTAATCATTCGAGGCAATTTCATGAAAATTGCTTCCCCTACAAGGCTGCGAAGTCTCAAGAAATGAGAGGAAAAAAATTCTTAGTTAAAATGTAATTTTGAAATTGGTCATGTAGCCATAAAGTTTTATAAAAATAACGTTTTATAGTTATTTTTAGATTTAGAATACTACACTCCTGGGGGTCAATTCTGCTAATGTTAACGTCGAAATCGTGGTTCAATGGTGTTTGAATGGTAATGCTTTTTGACACAGTTCTGGTTTTTTAACCCAGAACCGAAACACATTGTGATTCTTAAACCCAAAACGGAAACACATTGTATCTCGATTTTGGGTATAAGAAACAAGAACTGTGTCAAAAAGCACTACCATTCCAACACCATTGATCCACGTTTTTGACGTTAACATTAGCAGACTTGACCCCTTGAACTTGTGCGGGGCGGAAAGTAACTATTGAAATTAACCGATAGGTATAGGTACCGGCACATAACTTGGCAAGTTCTTTAACGCGCATATACTTCTACGCCTATACTTTTCTTTGTTTGCCCGATGTAAGACAGCCCAGTAGCAATCTAGTTTGTAGACGCCTAGCGCCTGCACCTTGAAAAGGGATGTTGCACTTGACAGGTCGTAAGAGTTGGTTTATCTTCCTAGTCGGCTTGAGGTCTTGATAGACACACTCTTCAGAATAACTACAATCTTGTCAATGACACCTTTCATGTAAGGTAGAGCGGCAGGTCGTCGTTCTACTATGGCTGGCTTGACACGGTTTCTGGGTTGGAGGGGAGGCGTGGTACTGGCAATTTGTTACTTCGCAGAACGTGCTTGACATGCTGAAGCTCAGCTGTCAGGTCTTGTTGTTCACAGATCCCAAATACAAATAACTTTATTTGCTTTAAATAGGGTGATTACTTATAATTCCCGCGTACTCTCCGAAACAAAGATTTCCCTATGGTAGGTAGCTAACTGTAAAGGATGGTAGTGGAATTCACCATTGAGGTATCTATCTGTAAGTGTTGCTTTTCGAAACATCCGATATCCGATATATTTATTTTATTTGGGTTTCTGAATTTTGAAATTCAAATATTTTTTGCCTAGTAATTAAGAAATGTCAGGATTCCACCGAATTATGAAATGGGGTTTACACGAATTATTGATATGAAACTATTTAGGATAAGCTAAGTGAAGAATGTTAACCAACCCGGTTTCCCTTATCTCATTAAATTTTCTTAAAGTACTTTATGTGTTAATGAATAAGGTGGTAAATCGCACTATTAAAATTAGCTTACGCCATCTAGCGGCTGAGTAGCAGCATTATAAATATACGTATTATTTAATTTGGTACCAAGTTGCTATGGTAATACGACTGAATCTAAATAAATAAACTTTGTGATTTATGGCTTTCTGGATATTATACATTTTTACTTTTTATCCAATTATGTGTTCACAAAATGTATGTGCGTAGCATGTAACTATTGAGTGGGGGGCTTGGCTTCGATTTTTAATGTGTTTGTTTGGTTACACTGGTTTTCATACTAAATTGAGCTCATACTACATCTATCTACTTCTATGTTCTGTGTTTGTATATTATATACTCATATCTATTCTTAATAATTTAATAGGAATTCTCAAAGTTCGCCCTCATTACGGCTCGCGCAGAGTTGTTTTGATCATTTGTATTGAAAATTTAAAAATGGCACGTTATGTGCGTGTACACCTTTAATATAAAGTTCATGTAAATGTTGACACAAAGTCCTTATTATTATTATTTTTTTGTTGATTTGTTTGTTTTTTTGCAACGAAGCTTGACTTGTTATTGTGGGCGTCGTTTAAAAAAAATCGCCACAACATAAAAATTATAACAAAAAAAATCGGACTAGAAACATTAAAACGGACTAAAAAGTAAAAAATAAATTCTTCTGTAAATATTTATAACCCTACCTACAGAAATTTCAAACCTAAAAACGTGGGGCGCATTTTGTAAAATTTATCATCCATATTGTCTTTAGCATGCGCCCCACGTTTTTAGGTTTAAAATTTCTGTAGGTTCTTTAGTCCGTTTTAAAAACGTGTTTTTTTAAAAGTTTTTTTTTTCAGTAAATTATTATTTTCTGCTTTTTAGTTAACTAGCTAAGACTAAAAAAATATACCATCTCCTATCGGAGCACTCGCCAAGACGATTCAAACGAGCCCAAACTCGATGGGGTTGCATGGTTTTATTAAGTACAGAGTTCCTGTGTCCTCTTCCGGCTCCATCATCATACCCTGGAAACTATTTCCCAACAAAGAACTCGTCAAGACGATTCAAACGAGCCCAAACTTGATGGAGTTGCATGGTTTAATTATAGTGTTCCTATGGCCTTCCTCCGGCTCCATCATCAGATCCTCAGACACTATTTCTCAACAAAATACTGGTCAAGACGATTCCAACGAGCCCAATCTCAATGGGGTAGCGTAGTTTTATTAAAGAGTTCCTGTGTCCTTCTTCCGGCTCCATCATCAGACCCTGGAAACTATTTCCCAACAAAGAACTCGTCAGGACGATTCAAACGAGCCCAAACTCGATGGAGTTGCATGGTTTTATTTTAGAGTTCCTATGGCCTGTCTCCGGCTCTATCATCAGATTCTCAGACACTATTTCTCAAACGATTCAAACGAGCCCAATCTCGATGGGGTATCGTGGTTTTATTAAAGAGTTCCTGTGTCCTTCTTCCGTCTCCATCATCAGACCCTGGAAACTATTTCCTAACAAAGAACTCGTCGAGACGTTTCAAACGAGCCCAAATTTGATGGGGTAGCACTGTTTCAATATTGAGTTCCTATGGCATGGCCTTTCAGCTTTATCATCAGACCCTGGACCTCGTCTCCCATTAGAGTACTCGTCAAGACAATTCTAACGAGTCCAAACACAATGGGGTTGTATGGTTTCATCATAGAGTTTCTGTGGCCTTCTTCCGACTCCATCATCAGATCAGCCCATTGACACCATAATATTGTATTTCCATCTAGTTCTGACCTATGTTCAAAGTTTCAAGTCTCTAGCTCATCGTGAAGCTAGTATAAAATCGTTCGCAAACTTTGTGAAGAAACAAACCCACAAACAGACCCACAAACACACAAACGAGAAAGCAACCTAATAAAAACGTGTTAAAAAAATCACCAAAAAAACATAAAAATAGGGACTGTCAACATTTACATGAACTTCATATCAATGTTCTTACGCTTAAGACCCTCTGGTCCGCAAACAATACTGTTATGATCATAGAGGCAGTACCTTTCGAGCTAAAATTTTTTTTTTCTATAAGTGCATCTTGAATATTGGTTTAAAAAGATGACACATTGTTACCCTTATTACTTATTGATTTGAAATAATGTATGAACTCCTCTGTTTATCTAAATAGTAAGTCACAAATAAAAGACAACTGTTTTTAAGCGTATAAAATATATTTCTATAATATTACCAACATTTTATTAAAAACTAACTAAAAAAATGCACCAGGTGGGGGAGGATACGCAGCGTCCACATCGAAACCGTCGTATTCGGGAAATTGAGGACCGGCATTCGGGAACACTGGAAAATAAAAACAATACGATAAAATTGTTAAAGCTAATAATGTCATTTTGTAAGTAGGGTTACCAGACGTCAGGATTTGTCCTGACTGAATGTCAGGCTATTTGGGTCCCTATCAGGATTCCGACCGGACTTGGAAAATATCAATGTGTTTTTTAGACTATACACATGTTAGAAAGCAAAATTAAAAAATTAAGCTTTATCCATTTTTTTGTAACAATCAACTGGTACACTTTAGTAAAATAATCAACTAACTTTGAATAAATCTAGATAGCGATTGTAAATACGTCACTAAAGTCAATTTGACGAAACGTTACGTTACCTACTTGTAAGTGTTACCAAATACTTAGACTTAGGGAACATTGACAAACCCTTGAATGGGTTGAGGATATACCAAACAAAGGTAGTTTAGGATTTAACTACGATATAGATTGTCACAAAATTACTCATTTATTAATTGATGAAGTTGGTGAATCGCGGTTTGATGAACGACTAGGACTGACGCACCGTGCCCTAAATTCGGCGCACTGGCGTAAAAATGCTGTCATAAACAATAATTGGCAATTAATGAGAAATATTATGTGCAGTTATCTGTACCGTACACCCTAAAACTTAAGTTAATTAAAGTAAATATAGAGCCAGGATGAGTGAGGCTGTAGACCATCAAGAGTGGAGAAGCATAGAGCAGAGGCTATGTCTGAAGACGAATTCTACAAGGCCTACAGTAAGTAAGTGTAGAAAACTCCCTACCTTTTGCATTTGTAGCGAAAAATTTTCTAACTCTATGGTTTTAACAGATAAACATAAAATAGAAATATCGACAGAATCGAGTCCATTCAGAAAAAGTTTTTACGATTCTTACAATTTAAATGCAAGCAATTTCTTCCAAACTATGAAGCTAGATGCAAAAAGTATCATTTTCTACCCCTTACAATGCGAAGAAATATTGCTGATCTAGTTTACCTTACTAAAATACTAAATAACGCCATCGACTCTGCTGAACTGTTGAGCGAAATATACATAAACACGCCCTCTCGGCAGTTCCGTAAATATCGTCCCCTATGCATACCGACATGTAACACGAAATATAGAAAAAACTCGTTTCTCTGCAGAGCTGTTGCTCAATTTAATAAATTTTCTATGGAGCACCCCTCTATTGATGTTTTCTGTATAAGGCCGGCTGCGATACGTCGCATGATCGTCGCATCATTCTTTGATAAGGAGAATGTCAAATAAAATTATTATTTTAAAAACATTAAGTAATTCTATAACATAGATCTGTATTTTACCCACATAGTTACCTATTTGTTATTTAGTCCATTATTTTAATTACCCATAAGTGAAAACTTGTAAATGGCTTATATTTACTTATTTTGTAATTACTCATATTCATATTGTATCTCACAGCTGTAAGTTTTCCTAACAAAATAAAATAAAATAAATAAAATAGAAGTACGCCTAACGTTTACTCAAAGTTAAGTATTGGAATCAAAATGTACTAAAATTGAATTAAGTAATAATAAAGATAATAGAAGCGCAAATAACTATTGACAATTAGGTCCTTTTAAATTCAACAGATGTTTTTTTAACCTACGTTACTATTAATGGGCATGCCACATTATTAATAATGAAAAGCTTTTGTTTCAAATTAGTGAACTTATTAGGTAATAGTAATTAGTCTGCGCTATTAAGTACTTTGTTAACCAAAACAACTCTGTAAAAGATGACCTTAGACATCGCTTGAGGTAAAGAGGTCAGAACGACTTCCACAATTTTTGATTGTTGGACTAAGAAATGAAAATCTGCCTTAAAACTTTTGAATTTAAAGTACCTATCAATCATTGTTAAATAGCAGAGAAACTAAAAACAGTATATTTTTAAATAAAATGTAAAATTATGTTAGATCGAAGATGATTTTAAATGTCAGGGATTATGGATTTCGCAAACAGTACCTAAGTTATTAGAAGTTAGTGGAAATGCATTTGACATGCCAACTTTTCACCAAAAACTAATCTCTGTTAATTTTTGGTTAATGAATATTATTATAACCCCCGGCCGCATGCGGGCAGACAGGCTTCCCAAAACGGAATGCAATGACATGCTTCGTCATATGCCATTTTTATGACAATGGCACAACGGAATGTAATGACAAGCTTTGGGTTATGTAATTTTTATGACAGTGACCTGGCACAACGGAATGAAATGACATGCTTCGTATTATGTCATTTTTATGACAATGACCTTGCACTGGCAACCATTAAAAAAGCTCATCAGGGTACTAAGTGCGAATTTTCCATTACTCTATCGTTTTAACTTTACTTCACTTGTATAGGCTTCATGACGCTCCATCTAGTACTAAGACAATTCAACTTCAGCATCGCCATACAAAAAGAAGACCTACACGATCGATCGAGTAAATAGAAATCGCACTCAACTCACTGATTGAAACAAATGAATGACAAAGAACAAATGAAGGTCGAAGCCCCGATGATTCAAAGTCAGCCAAGGCCAATGGGACCAAAGAGACTGACCATAGTAGTTCGGAGACACCTGTACGGGAACGGGGATGGGTTTAACCAGTGTTTGTGTCAGGGGCTGCTGCGTCGGCGGCGGCGGGGTTATGTACACCGTTTGTACTGCCTCAGGCTGTTTCTCTATTAAAATATACTGCATTATACATAAAAAAGAATATACTTATTCATTTGGAACATGTAAACGTTGACCCTCCAAAAACTAGAGCTATTTTATAATAATATCATCAATTATTATAAAACAGTTTTATAACTTTTGCAGTTATTAACATACAATAATTGTAACAATGTAATTGTTCCAAATAAACTGTTATTATTATTATTGATTAAACGATCATCATACCATGCATAAACTCTTGTCTCAAAATGTAATAAAACATGTCAAAAATCAGCAATTTGTTCTGAACCTTAATTCTCTTCGTCTTTACATTTAAGTATAAGTTATTTATGAAACTGAAATTGTTTATGTTTATGAACCTTGACCGCCCAGCGTGCTGTTAAAATATCGTGAATATATACTCACGGAAAGGATCCGGTTGGCCATACTGAGGGCCATACTGTGGGCCATACTGTGCGAAGTACTGTCTAGGAAATTCCACAGGCACCGGTATGGGTTTCGGCACATATTGTATGATTTGCTTGGGCTGCGGCGGCGGCGTTGGGCGGGGCGGCGGCGGCGCGGCGTGGACGTTGGGCCCGGTCTTGGAGACCACTGCGTTGAACCCTCGCACGGGGTCTGCGGTGTAGTCCACTGTCCGGATGGAACCGTCGGGTTCCACTAATGAGTATTGACCTGAAAGTTTGAAAAAATAATTCTTACTATTTCATGAGTACGGTCAAAAGAGCCTTGAAAATTTTCTATAGAAAGTTGACAAAATCAACGTTCTTTAAAAACCAAAACAAAAATCCATTTAGACATCCAGACATCAAAGACGAGATTAATAAGAAAAGCAAAACATAGGGCCACAGCCAAAGCATTTCTTTACTTTTTTGATGAAAAACGTATTTAAATCGATCTAGTTTTGGAGTAGGAAACAGTAAGACGAAAACGTAGACTTTTTCAACTTTCTTAGATTTTTTCAATTCTCTCGACCGTTGTGTTTCCTCTTAAGGGCTGATAAGGGCGTATTTACGTATGAATCGGAAGCGGGCAGCAAGCGCTGATCTACCAGCGCTGTCTACCCGCTTCCTACGTGATTATGAACTAAAACATCACTATGGCACCACAGGTAATGTCCGTCAACTCTGACAAATCTCAGAAAAAAAAACAGACGCACAAAATAGAGATTCGATGCTCATGTGGTAGCCTTAGCCGGTATAATCCAGTTCGAAAAATCCTCTGATTATCTGTAACCCCCTTCAACTAATTTCTAGCCGTGTTATTACAAATTTTTTTTAAACACTGTTTAACTAAACACCTTTTTAAATGTGATGCTGTCACTTTTTTGAAAATATTGTTTGACAGAGACAGCATCACAGGTGTTTAGTTAAATATTGTTTAAAAATCTTTTGTAATTATTTCTTTTTTTTTATTTTAGTACCCCATCATCAAACACTTTGCTTGGTTGCCAAATTTTGAAAAGGTTAATGAAAGAAGGTACTATCGTATGACTTATTCAATTAATGACTTGGCACAATATTTTTTATCCCATTAATTATGGCTGTTGCCATCAAGAAAAGCTACTTAACACAACTTGTGCAAGATGTCGCGTCGCAAATCAAAGTTTTTTATGACCAACGCCTGCAAATAACATTACCTCACTCTTAAGACTATCTACCGAACATTATAAGCTGTTGTAACAAGCTTAACTTCTCAATAACTACTATACTAAAGAAAAGATGACTAATTATCTTTCCTAATTTATTGCTCTTGGTGCAAGATTCGGGTTAATTTACTTATGTGCCAGGTTTCTGAGTTACTTTGGTCGGTGGTTTATTTGTTCGATAAGCTTCACTAAAATATTAAATTTTATTATATTTAAAATGTGGCCCAGGTCCCTGATTTTTTCTTTATTCTGTGGGTTCCTGTTACTTTTCATTTAAAATCGAATCTATTGTATAATTTCAAAATCTCTCGCAATCGCTTTCAGGATGTGATACCTACATTGTCACTTCTTTTTGGCACAAATAACTAAAACTTACCAAATAAATGTAGCAATGTGTCACATCCATCTGTCAAATGATAGCGATTGCAATAGATTTTGAAATTAGACAATTAGCCCTGATTTTTTACGTACCTGACAGTCTTTTTGTAGACAAGAAATGTCGTTTTCGACCATAGAAATAGCAATGCGAAAATTTTTCTAAGTCTGTGTTTTCGACAGTTAAACAAATCGGGACGGGATGTCATTTTTTAATAGCCATTAATCTTTCTGAACAACCCTATCCTTTTAAGGCATTTGTACTATTTTGTACTAGGTTTTGCATTTATACCTTTACCTTTTTAACCTTTCTGCGACGTGCGTGATAACGAGTGACGCTGGCGGCACAGTTTGCAAACAATACTGAATACACGAGACTAACAAGCCGATTAAATCTGCTGGGAGTACAGATTTCTAAGGATACAATGGATACCTCACATACTTAGTATGGAGAATGTGCAATAAGTGAGATATCCAAACAAATCTCAGTTACTTACCTACTGCAAAAACAACTTCAACTCTGTTATTAGCACGTTAATGGTGTAAGAGAAGCTTTTTATTTCATTATTTAAAACAGTAGGTATTCATAATCCATAAGTGAGTCTATTCAATTCCTGGACTCATAAAAGATTTGTCAAAATGATTAAATATAAATAATATATTTACCTTTTACTACATCACCATCTCTGGTCTCGTGTTGCGATTTGACATCTCCTGTGCTTGGGTCTGATACTCCATAGTTAAAGGCATATCTGGGATGATCCTAAAAGTATAATTTACATTAATGAGTAACTAAATTATCATAATTATAAATTAATTAATCAATAAATTAAGCCTTTATCAACAGGGTTTCATAAAATTGAACTTTTCTACATTTTAAATTTAAAGTAATTAAAAAGATTTAAAAATAACTCCATAATTCAAGGAATAAGCTAGTTTAAGTTTTTTTTAAGAATTTAAAGTTAATTAAAAATACTCTTTTAATCTTCTTTAGATTTACAAACAAAAAACTGCAAAAACCATGTCAATAACTGATACTTAATAAATTGCGTAATAAGAAAAGCTTTCCACAAGAACAATAAAAAAATCCAGTACTTTTCTTACGTAGTAATCTTCATATCCCGGTTGGTACACCGCCAATTTAGGGTCCGCTTGCACTACACTACACACAAGACCTAACAAAACACACTGTAACCAACACAACTTAATCATTTTTAATTATTTTCTAGACACGTCCAGCCCGCCTAATGTTGTCTCCCTGAATACCAGAATAGATGTTTCCCAGGCATTTATACGTGGCCTTATTTGCTAGTGAGTGTTAGTATTAGCAGCCTTGGAAGGCGTGGCGAGTAGCTTCCGAAAACGTAGTTTCCTACACCGGGCTAAGTGTACGACTAATTGAGAAAATTTTCGCACGGTCTACACCATGTATGTAAATTGTGTCGCAACACTAGAGTGACTTATGGTAGCCATGGGAATAAAGGAAAATTTTTAGTTTTAAGCCAAATATATCCAAGCCTTAGTGGATATTTTATTCGTATCCAATATAGGTTGAAACGAAAAAAAAATATTGCTTTATTTTTGATTGTACATTTTGCGAATTTCCTTAATTAAGTATATTATCTTGGCACAAATAATTATATTTAACTTCAGTGTTGTAAAACAAATTTAATATTTTGTTTAAGATCCAGTTTTTTGTTCCTCATTAAAAATATTAAGACCAATTTAAACATATGTGCCTATTCGCGCTTTGCAATGCAGACTACTTTATGATCTGGAAAATATAAAACCAAAAACAAGTTGCAAACGGCAGATGTGTCCAGTTGACCTTCATAAATATTAAATTATTTTAAAATATCGTTTTTGCTCAATTTATTTGATGCAATCCGGTGTCAATTGGATCTGCTTTGGTTCCAAAGTTTCGCTTACGTAATCTAACGTTAAGATTATAAATGTTAACATAATTAAATCTGTATAATAGTCAAATACTTTACAATTTCCTAATATCACAGTTTCAACTCACATTTGCACATCACATATGTTGCTGGCCTAGTTATTATTTGTAGCAATTGATAAAACTACCGTACTAGAATGTCAGAGTTCAATTTCCACATACATTTTTGGATTATCGATATTGGATAGACGCATTATTACTATTTCAATAGTTTACTCACGGAATCAAACTTTATTATCATTTTAAGAATCGAAATAAATCAAATTAAAACATAATAAAATAGAGAGTCATGAATTAATATTTTATTATTAATATTGCGTACAATTTTTTTCATAAAATCATTTTGTCTACTTTTTCAACAAGGAAAGAATTTTATCCAATACAAAAACGATTTTGGACAAATATCTATGTGGGTGGATATAGATTCATTATGACTTTTCCTGAATCCTTGATCATTTCGGAATCTGGATCATCAAACTGCAATAAAGCCTTATTAGCAACCATTCGATCAGAGGTTATATCTTCGGATGCATTTTGTGTTTCCTGTACAATTAAGGTCCCTAAGTTGCGCCCTCATCTTAATTAAATGTATTGCTAGCTAAGTACATAATGTCAAATTCACATTTACAGATTAAAGCTAAGGTCCTATCAGTGGCGGATCCAGGATTTTGGTTTGGGAGGGGCTTAACGTGGGTGAGGGCAGCTTTTACCAGGGTAATCAATAGATTTGTTGGGGTGGACCCAAGTGATTTTGGGGGGAGGCTTGATCCCCTTAGCCCTCCCCCCCTGGATCCGCTAGTGGGTCCTATAGTTTATTTACAAACAATAACCCCAGTAAAATACAGTTTGCTGTAGAAGTGGGCTAAAGTGGTTTGTAAGTGGCCACTTTTTGCTCTTTTGCTTACTTCTACCACAGAATACATAATAGTATGCTTCTACTACAACGAACTATATTTTACTGTCATTTGTAAATAAACTATAGAACCTTAATCAATCTGTATATGAGAATTTTCGATACGTTATACAACGTGTTACAAAAAAACCCCTAATGCCAAATATTTTAGATAGGGACCATCAAAATGAACAAATTTTACTATGGGACCAACTCTGAAATCGGGAAAAAATCTGCTGTTTCATGCAAAAAATATCGTAATTACGAATATATCAAAATCTATGAAACAGCTGATATATTTTTTTCACGATTTCAGAGTTGACCTATAGTAAAAGTTGTATACTTAGCGAGCAATAAATATAGTTAAGATGAGGGCGCCACTTGAGGGATATAGTCGCCTTAAGGATTTGATACCTACAAGTAACTTACTACAGAATACCAGAGGTTAGATAAAATCTGATATTAACCTCAGTTTTGTTTGTATGCATGGTACATGTACAGAATATGCATATCATGTATCGTGGGATAAACTTTGCCTCTTTGTTTGAGACAATTTAGGACCTCCAAGGATGCCATACTTGTATAATTTTTCAGAAAGTGGCTTTCAGAGCTGAGTCTTCTTCATATTATGAAATTTTTATTTTGTAGTATTTTGAAGACTGAAGTTTAACATCATGCATGAAAGAGAGTATAAACAAATCAAAAAATAACTTTGAAATAATCACAATTTTAATGTCTACGAGTACATATTTTATTAACAATTAACTGAAGACTGGGATATCATTTTTCTAAAAGAGAGATTATTTTCTATTTTTCGTATCCTTTTTTATAAATAAAAATCCTGTGAGTAAATAAAATATCATTCATCATACAAACTAAAGAAGATCAAATCACGGAAAGTACTACTAACATTTATCTATTTTTTTTCCACGTGTTGCTATTGTTATTCTAGTCACAAAATTTTACGTAATAGGTACTTTGTGTACAAGAAAATGAATAAATAACATAGTTCATACCTGAAAAATCCATAAAAACGAAATTAGGTAAAGATATAAAAAGTGAGCTTTCTAACTATATTAGTTAGGAAGACAAAACAATAAAAATTGATTTAAAAAACAAAAAACCGACTTCAAAAACCTGCCTCTAAAAAGCAAGAAATAATATTCAAATCATTAGATACGCATTATCATTGTTATAACAACGCGTCTATTGAAGTCGGGTGGGGCTGGAGTATAACTTCCTTTTTTTATTCTAAAAGCCCCACCCGACTTCAATAGACGTGTTGTTATAACAATGATAATGCGTATCTAATGATTTGAATATTATTTCTTGCTTTTTAGAGGCAGGTTTTTGAAGTCGGTTTTTAATTTTTAAAACATTTTTTTATTTTATTATTTTTAGTGTAAGTACCTTCTATATTAGGTATATTATTATAGGTATATTATTGGGTAGAAAAATCGGCTCAGCCAAACGTGAGATATTCGCGGAGAAACATACATTCATACAGGTCAAACTGAGAGAGAACCTTTTTTTTGAAGTCGGTTAAAAAGACTACACTAAAAGTACCCCTTTCCCAACAAAAAGAAACATCTAATTTGGTTTATAAATAACAAAGTCGTCATGTGAGTTGATGAAAATCATAGTATTTTCAGGATTTTTCGAAAACTACTGAACCGATTTAAAAAAAAATTAAATGGAACCATCTCGCAAGAAAATTCAATCGAACAAAAAAAGAATCATCAAAATCGGTTCATAAATGACGAAGATATGCGCGAACAACGATAAAAAAATAAAAAATAAACATACAATCGAATTGAGAACCTCCTCCTTTTTGTGAAGTCGGTTAAAAATATCATAATAAAGAAAGTAGTTGGGTTTCCTAACTATTTTTTCCTAATAATTTATCGCATTTATTTAATGGTGCAAGTCAATGTAAATGTTCTGGTGCGGATTTTTTGGAACCAAAAATTATAATCAGCACTAAACTTTTTGATGTCACAATAATTTAGTTAATTTGTTGTTTGCCTAAATTAGATTTAATTTGGTAGAAAATGTCAATGTCGCCTTGTTTGTTTATGTCCAATGAAAAAAAGACAAATGCGGATGATATTCTAGCTAGGTGATATACAGCCTTAATACCACAGATTAATATAATACTATATTAGTACTTATAATATTTTATGGATTTAAAGAATAAAAAATTTGAGATTTTGCTAGTTGTATGGTATTGCTTAAAAATAATGTAGGTGTTGGTGTAGGATGCAAGCCTTAAAAATTCTCACTTAAAAAGTTCTATTCGGACTCTACTACTCTACTCTACTCCGAATACATAGTGATCGAGTTTTAAATTCCGATAGCAATAAAAAATTAAAGCAACAGCCTGTTGAATGTATTAATAAAATGCATCAAATATCTTATTTATAATACATACCTGAGGGCCTATTACAAGAAAGCTTCGAGATAAGCGTACGATGTTTGTCTCATTCCGTGACATATTAACTCATGTATAAGTTCAAAATCAAGTAAATCGATCAACGAACATCTTCCGACTATGCTAATTCTGTTTTGTAATAGGCCCTTTGATGTACTTCATTCAATAAAATATAAAATTTACGTTCAATTAATTAAAATTTGCAGTTACTGAACTGCAAATTTTAATAAAAGCTCATTTAGATTTTTGCTATCACAATACCATTCGTATATGCAACTCTGCTCACATTAATTGATGAAATTATGCTAGCACAGTGGCGTGCACAGAGATTTTAGACAGGGTAGGCACGGATAAAAAACTTACCAATTTTATCACTCTTTCGGTATTTACAACTAGCATACAGCGAAAAAGTACAAATCAAAGAATCTTCTGACAACTCGGTAGCTCAGCGGTTAGTGCCTTTGCCCGGATTGTAAAAGGTTTTGGGTTCGTTTTCCATCTGATTGCATAGTTAGAGATGAGTTGCTCCATAAAATTTTGCTTATAAAAAAAGCTCATTTACTTAAAAATGGCCTTTACTGTAGATAATTTTATTTACACCCGGTGCCGGTGGAAATACCGTACATCTTCTAACAAAATTCTTCTTACCGTTTTCAACTTAGGTATCAGTTGAAATTATTTGCCATTTTGTTGTTTGTCTAACTTGTTCATTGTACCACAATCAAGCATTGTGTATGAAGTCGTTCCGCTGTCTTTGAGGCTGGTACATCCTGCGTGCTGAACAATAGAGGGTCTTCTAATCAAATATTCTTTGTTAGCCAATTACTTCCCCAAAGGTAATTTGTTAATTCTGAAGCGATATTATTAGCTAGCATCTGATTTGTTCATCTGACTGTATTGTATTTTAAGACGCTTTATATTGGTCCACTGGCGACGCCAATACATTTATTTTTTACTAGCGGCCACCCGCGACTTCGTCTGCGTGGCTAGGTTTTTTGCTATCCCTCGGGAACAATACTTTTTCTCGGAATAAAAGGTACCCTATGTTCTTCTCTGTATCCCTTCAACGTATATGCAAAATTTCATTATGATCGGTTCAGCAGTTAAGACGTGAAGGCGTAACAAACAAACAAACAAACGGACTTTGGCATTTATAATATTACTAGCGGCCGCCCGCCACTTCGTCTGCGTGGAAAGATTTTTTGATATCCCTTAAGAACAATACTTTTTTCGGGATAAAAGGTACCCTATGTCCTTCTCTGTACACCTGACAACGTGTATGCAAAATTTCATGATGATCGATTCAGTAGTTAAGACGTGAAGACGTAACAAACAAACGGACTTTTGCATTTATAATATTACTAGCTTTTGCCCGCGACTTCGTCCGCGTGGATAATCGAGAAAATCCTATGGGAACTTTAAACCAGGATAAATAGTATTCAATGTTTTAATTTCATCAAAATCTGATCAGCCGTTTTAACGTGATTAGGCGGGTCCCAACCAAGCGCGCTGACCCGCTTTTTCCTCTCATGAAATTTCATTCCCTATTTTGACACCTACAGACTTTCATACAAACTTTCATCTGCTATTTTAACTCTTTCCACCATTATTTCGTAATCAAAGGTAGCCTGTGTCATTTCTCAAGCTTTACTCTATCTCTGTGGCAAATTTCATTAAAATCGGTTTAGTATTTTAGGCGTGATAGCTTAACAGACAGACAGACAGACAAAATTACTTTCGCATTTATAATATTATTATGGATTAAGTATAGATTTTGTATTTTAGATTTTGAATTTTGTTCTGTCAATTTAACTCATGGAAATCGATTGAATAACATAATCTCGTAGTGTAAAAGTATGTAAGTAGGTACCTTATAAATACGATAGTGGCATAACTTCTTTAGTCTCTCTATACTGTGGTACAATCAAACTTTCATCCCCTATTTCAACCCATCCAACACTTATTTCGCAATAAAAGGTAGCCTATGTCCATTCTCGAGCTCTACTCTACCTCTGTACCAAATTTCATACAAATCGGTTCAGTAGTTTCGGCATGAAGGCGTAACAGACAGACGGACAGACAGACAGAGTTACTTTCGCATTTATAATATTAGTATGGATTATGTATTATTGATTTTGAATTTCGTTCTGTCAATTTTACTCATGGTAGTCGATTAAACAACATAATCTCGAAGTGTAAAAGTATGTAAATGGGTACCTAATAAATACGATAGTGGCATAACTTCTGAAGTCTCTCTTTCTGTAGTACAATCAAACTTTCATCCCCTATTTCAACCCTTCCAACCCTTATTTCGCAATAAAAGGTAGCCTATGTCCTTTCTCGAGCTCTACTCTACCTTTGTACCAAATTTCATCCAAATCGGTTCAGTAGTTTCGGCGTGAAGGCGTAACAGACAGACGGACAGACGGACAGACAGACAAACAGACAGACAGACAGAGTTACTTTCGCATTTATAATATTAGTATGGATTTTGTATTACTGATCTTGAATTTCGTTCTGTCAATTTTACTCATGGTAGTCGATTAAACAACATAATCTCGTAGTGTAAAAGTATGTAAATGGGTACCTAATAAATACGATAGTGGCATAACTTCTGAAGTCTCTCTATTCTGTAGTACAATCAAACTTTCATCCCCTATTTCAACCCTTCCAACCCTTATTTCGCAATAAAAGGTAGCCTATGTCCTTTCTCGAGCTCTACTCTACCTTTGTAGTTTCGGCGTGAAGGCGTAACAGACAGATGGACAGACAGACAGACAGAGTTACTTTCGCATTTATAATATTAGTATGGACTAGATTCCGCCCGCGACTTCGTCTGCGTGGATAGTATTTTGTCTATCACTCGGGAACAGTTCCTTTTTTCGGGATGAAAGGAATCCTATGTCTTTTTCTGTACACCTGAAAACGTGTGTGTAAAATTTCATGATGATCGGTTCAGTAGTTAAGACGTGAAGGCGTAACAAACAAACAAACAAACGGACTTTTGCATTTATAATATTAGTAAGGACTAGCGGCCGCCCACGACTTCGTCTGCGTGGAAAGGTTTTTTGCTATCCCTCGGGAACTATACTTTTTTCGGGATAAAAGGTACTCTATATCCTTCTCTGTACCCTTGAAAACGTGTATGCAAAATTTCATGATGATCGGTTCAGTAGTTAGGACGTGAAGGCGTAACAAACAAACAAACAAACGGACTTTCGCATTTATAATATTAGTAGGATTTATTTTTTATTCTCGTAAACCAAGTAAATATTTAAAAAAAAACGGACACATGCGAGTCAGACACCGAGGGTTCCGTACTATAAACGTACGTATAATTAGTTCAGAAATCGAGTCTCGCAGTTTTCTCCGAGTTTTTTTTTATGATTTAACTACAAATGTAAAGTTTTCAGATTTTTCCCGATAGTATTTGCCAAATTTCATAGTTCTAGGTCAACGGAATGTACTTTATAAATTTTGATTCCCTTTAAGAGTGTAGGAATATGCGTTTTTTGCGGCATAAGCGGCCGTATATTTTTTTATGTTCACTTAGAAATTTCATTTTATTCACAGTTTCAAGAGACTGAAGACCTAAATATATGATTTTAATTTCAACTCGATACCTCCAATCGTTCCCGAGATAATGGGTCCTGACGGACAGACAGACAGACAGACGGACAACAAATTGATCCAATAAGGGTTCTTTTTACCATTGAAAATGGTTATCAGATGCAAATCGCCTGAGACGTATTTTTGGCCATATCTCCGAGGATTTTGGGAGAATCGAAATAAAAATAGTACCAAAAGTTGAGAAATTTATCGAGACACGTGTGAACGTTTGAATTTTGAAAATCTACTTGTAACTTTTTTTGGAATTTTGTGGGATGTTTGTTTACTAAATTGTAAATATTTCGGAAAAAAAACCAACTTAAGAAAAAACGAAAAAAGAAGGTCCTAGGCCTAGTTCAGCTATGAAATGGCGAAATAATTTTGAAAATCGGTTTATAATTGTGACCCGTAGGTGGTCCCTTTAGATTTGGAATTGTAGAAAAACGGCTGTTTCCGTACATAAAAAGTGATGTAGCTTCTATGATTATTGACCGATCGTCATGGTAATAGTGTTAAATGATGCAGAAGCGGATAAGAAGTACATTCGTTGGAATTTTGAAAAATGGTTAATATTATATCGGCCGCGTCGAGGCAGTCAAAGGACGCCTTTGTGACACGAGTCGGAGCCGAGTGTCACAATCGTAAAAATAAATAGGTACTACTTAACTTAAACTTAACGGTAACTTTAAAAATATAATAGGACTTTGCATTTGATTAGATTTTGCTTTTTCGTTAATTATTGTGTTCATTTTCAATGCTCCGATTCTTGCGGGGACTGTAAAATCTGTGAATTTTTTTACTTCTGAGGTACGAAACCCTAAAAAGGAAATGAATAATCTTTAAAATGTATAGTTTTAAAATGCCATCGAAACAACACTGGCCACTTTTGGTTTAAATGGATTTTAAAACTTACACAGAGAGACAGAGAGTGAAAACTGATTCAAAAAAATTAGAGACAATTTAAGATGGCATGGTTGTTTCCTTTTTTAGGGTCCCGTACCCAAAAGGTAAAAACGGGACCCTATTACTAAGCCTCCGCTGTCCGTCTGTCTGTCTGTCTGTCTGTCACCAGGCTGTATCTCATGAACTGTGATAGCTAGACAGTTTAAATTTTCACAGATGATGTATTTCTGTTACCGCTATAACAACAAATTCATGAGATACAGCCTGGTGACAGACAGACAGACAGACAGACAGACGGACAGCGGAGGCTTAGTAATAGGGTCCCGTTTTTACCCTTTGGGTACGGAACCCTAAAAACAGAATAAAATAAATATTTAAGGGGGGCTCCCATACAACAAACGTGATTTTTTTGCTGTTTTTTTGGTACGGAACCCTTCGTGCGCGAGTCCGACTCGCACTTGGCTGGTTTTTTTTAATATTGAGCTGGTTTACGTATAAATAAAATAAATGAATTGGCGGCGCTAGTTCTTATATTCTCATCGAGTCACACTAAAACGAGTCACACTGTGACTGGTTGAGAAAAAAAATCGCAACGAATAACAGTGTGACTTGATGCGAATTTTATTTTCATCCAGTAACACTGGTTCATGTATGTATAGTGTGACTCATTCGGAAAAAAAATCGAATCGGTTAACAGTGTGACTCGATGCGAATTTTTATTCTCATCCAGTAACACTGTACGTATATGGTGTGACACGTTCGGAAAAAAATCGCATCGAGTCACACTGTTTCTGAGGGCACCCGACGCGATTTTTTTCCGAACGAGTCACACTATACATAAACCAGTGTTACTAGATGAGAATAAAAATTCGCAACGAGTCACCCCTGTTACTCTTTGCGAACTTTTTTCTCAACCGTCACAATGTGACTCGTTTCAGTGTGACTCGATGAGAATATATGCGCTAGTTGAAAACTAAAAGGGCCTTAAAGCCCTTTTTTCCCCTTGGCTTTAGGGTACAGTGGAAAATAATTTTAAACCACTGTAACACAGTACATATACAACGCAATTACATGACACGCAATTAAAAATGACTCTTACGGCTTGAGCATAAGGTACAATTTGGCAACATTGTGTTAATTTATACTGATGTAGGGGTTTTTAACTTGTCGGCAATAGCTTAGTAATAGATACAGCATGTAGAAAATGTTAAAAACGAAAAAAATTCTCTTGTGACTAAACTACTGGATATTTTTCATTGATATTTTACAGGCAGACTGGGAGCTTTACTAGATATACGAAATTTAATTAATTGTCGCATTGACCTCTCCACTTTGTATAAGTTTTTTCAAACAGTATAGGAGCTCCATGGAAACGTTCGAATTTGACGGCTGACGTCACGCTAAGAGCTCTAAGCAAAGTTCGCAGTACTTTGGTCAGGGTTGTGACATCGCGTCGCAGTTGTTTCCATAGCGTTCGCGCGTAGCATTCCACGAGGCGGCCGGAAAATGCCAACCCTAACGATCCGACGGAGTGCAATGACAAAAGGGCCTAAGTGACGTTAGCTCCTCTACTGTTTGAAAAAACTCATTTATATAGGGGAGAGTAGGGTATTACCGAGCCCCTAAGGAAATTAATATATAACTAACCTCAGGTTGGGTTAAAATAAAAACTAAATATGATTAGAGGTGGGGAATTTATCTAGCTACGCTAACAAATCTTCAAAATCATCAAAATAAAACACAAAACAAAAATATGAGCAATTTACAAAAAAATGGGAAAACGGGATATTATCAAACTGGTCTGATAATATCGTGCCCCTAGGTCGGTACTTCACGCTGGGTCTGATAAAACCGCTCCTCTAAGTAAAATTGACAATAAACTGATAACTTTTACTACAGCGTATGGGAAAAATGAAAATAATAGATATTTATTTATTTTTATATTTATTAATAAACTTAGTCTCCAATTGTAAACTTATAAGTTTCCATATTAAACGATTTAAAAAGACACAATTTGTTTGTTACACGAAGATGTCTTTCTACTTCGAAAACTAATTAATCTTAAAATAATTGACCATTTTCGGAATGTTTTTACTATAGTACGCAATTACTTCGTAGGATGATTGGCAATCTTCCTTCGTTGTCGTCGCCTTCTGTAAAGAAAAATATTTGCCATAGATATTTTCATACTGTATAATTTCGCGCCCTGCGCGCGAAATTATCAAACCAGGTAATTTTAATTTGTAACCTCACAAACAAGAACAAACTTAAAGAATTAATTTAAAATAATTCTGCACACAAATTCTACATATTTTTTACGTTATAAATGTATATACTTTATTACTCATTAGGTAATACTGATTGACTCACCTCTCATTAAAATATCAGAAAAAGTAGATCGTGTGCGTGGAAAAACTAAAAGCGCGTGGCCTTCCGCTCTGGTTGTTCGACGGAAATTGACGGTGTGCGGGCGAGGTTAGAGGTGCTTAGAGCTAAGATTTGACTGTTATTGCAGGTGCATAGAGTTGATAGTTTTCGAGAAACTAAGGGGCGCGAAATTATCAACTGCGCGGTAATACCCTACTCTCCCCTACTGTGACTGTACCCTTGGCCGTGAAACCAAATTAAAAATACTTCTTTAGATTTATGTGACCCTGGTACCTACTTCAAATTAATAATGATTAATTCTTGACGACCTCCGTGGTCAAGTGGTTAGCACGCCGGTTTTCAAGGCGTCACCATCTCTTGAGGTCCCGGGTTCGATCCCCGGCTGGGTCAATGTAGAAATGAACTTTTCAATATTGTCTCAGGTCTGGGTGTGTGTCATACCACCGTTGTTTCTGATTTCCATAACACAAGTGCTATAGCTACTTACTTTGGGATTGGAGCAATGTATGTGATGTTGTCAAATATTTATTTATTTATTTAATTACAAATACTTTTTACTTTCAGTACATCCTTACTAATATTATAAATTCGAAAGTCCGTTTGTTTGTTTGTTTGTTACGCCTTCACGTCTTAACTACTGAACCGATCATCAAATTTTGCATACACGTTGTCAGGTGTACAGAGAAGGACGTAAGACGGAGTAATGTTATAAATTAATACGTCCTCCCTACCTACGCCCTTTAAATTCAAAGTAGTTACCAGGGTCACATAAATCTAAAGAAAATTTTATTTTTCACTGTATCCTCAAGGGAATAGCTAAGATAGATAGATAGATAAATTGTTTATTTGTTGCTTTGTTGCAATACACATAGAAACATCTGGTAGGTACAAGAATAACATATACGAAAAAAATAATGAAAACTTAACTAATGGTAGTGCGGATGTGCCTATGTGCAGCAGCAGCAAACAGGGTCTAGACTCGGTCTGCTATTTCGCCCGTGAGATAGGCGAAACGCCGATTTTCAGTCTTCACCCTAACTAACCTAAAGGGTGGACGGGAGTACACAGGAAAAAAAGAGCCTTATAGTAGGTAAGAATCTGACTTGTTCATCTGGCTGTTTGATTTGAATGTAGTTCAATCATACTGTAGGCAGATGTGTTTTACTGCTCATGGCTCATATACTTACCAACGGCCGCATTAGTTCTAAAGTCTGTCTATCCTTACTTGTCTTATATGGTAAACAATCTTCACCCAACTCTTTATTTAAATAACTGTTTATAAAATACAACAAATGGTTTTCCACACATATAGATTACGAAATAAATTGTTAATAATAAATAAATAACATATTTTTAACTAACGATAGAAGTATAAAAGACGTGTGACAAATGTCAAAAACTGTTTACTAAATAAGACAAGTAAGGATAGACAGACTTTAGGTCCCCATACTCTATTTATTTATTTATGGATCCCCTATTATGTCCCTAACCTAACAGCCTTTTTAGATGTCACTTAGGATCCATTTAAACTCTCGTCTCTTTTAGATAGGTTCATACTTTGTGGAGATAGGTATCAATAAGGTAGGTATTCTTAAGTCAGGTGGGGTAAGTGAAACATACTTTATTTTATTTTTATTTAACAAGGTGTAGTAAAGCTATAAAACTCGCAATTAAAGTAGCTGTATAGGCAATGTATCTCCTAATTAAATCAGCCTTTAACGGTATGAATATAAATATCTAAAGACTTGCATTAAGTAACAAAATCACGAAAAGAATATAAAAGTTAAGAAGTGTTTCACTTACCCCTGACAAGGGGGAAGTGAAACAGTGGCCAAAATAGCTTTAAATATTGTGTCCATTTAATTAAAAACAGGACAAAAGGATCATGTTTAACCGTTAATATCCAAAATGTATCAAATTCTCATAAAATAGGGTCCAGTTTTAAAGATTTATCAAAAAACATCGTGTTTTGCGTTTTGACATCTAATGAATTTCTTTTTGGTTTACTAGCTAGTTTAATGATCGCAGCGATATCTGTGTTGTATTAAGGGAAGTAATTCGTCATTCCTGCTTTATCGACACATCGCTATGAGAATAAACTACGATAGTTTCTTAGATATGGTTGGGTGTTTCACTTACCCCGGTGTTTCACTTTCCCACCTGACTATATATTTTTTAGATTGACATGACGCTTCGTTTTTACGCCAATGTGAATGAACCCTTGTCTCTAATATTACTTACTTACTTACGAAAAATGACCGACAATTTTATTTTGGATGTAATGTTGAATTATGTCACTTAGGGGTCATTCCAATTTATATTTCTCATAAATATAATGCCATCAGAAACATATATTTGAATGGCCCCTTTAACAAATTTAAGGAACGTTATATTTAAAAGTCAATTAAGTGTATTAAAAAATAAGTAAAGGTCTTGAGAAAATTAACTGCACTGGACTTAATAAATTAATATTCTAAGTACAAGAATACGAGTAATGCTGAATATGGCAGATAGGAACCATCAAACTGAACACATTTTACCATAGGACCAACCCTGAAATTTCGAAAAAAAACTGCTGTTTCATACAAAAATTTACAACGAAAATATCAAAATGTATGAATGGATAGATATTCCACATTACTCGTATTTTTGTAACAAGTTGTCTAAAAAACATAAGTCCAACCAGACATCCTGTGGATGAACATTGAACATGTCACTCGTTTCCGTTTTCTCAATATTAAGTCATAGAATAGCAGAAACAAAGAATCAACAATATCTCAGATTTCTCGGTCTGATTACAAAACGGCGCTAATGACCGTTTGTTTCTCATTCTCAAGATGCGAACAAAGGGCTCGCGGTGCACTTGTGCATAGATTTAAGTAACCTTACAGAACTAAATTTTATACGGTAATTATTTTAAAATTATTGTCATAAATTGCTTTAGGAAACAAAGAATATGAGTGGCTCGAGGGACTCGTACACTGGTTTTCAAGATGTCGCTATCTTTAAGGTCCTAAGTTCGTAGATTGAGAGATTGGTGGTACGGAGGACGTTAAAATTAGGTTTAACTAGAAACAAAGGTCTCATTCAGAATAGGTCTTGGGTCTAGAGAAAAATCTGAAGGAGTTATTTTTACATGTATCATTTCGCTATCTAGCCCCAGTCGTAGGAAGCAAAAAAACAAAGAATACGGCTATCCATGAACCAAAGATTTCCTTCGGTAGGATTGATCCTTGGGTTCCTAAAATGGGTTTACGAAGTGGAGCCACCTGGATTTTTCAAGCAGGTGGGGGGAGGGGGGAATTCTGCCTTAACGAAGTCCGAGGTTAATAACTGCCTAAGTTTAGATACTAAGCCAAGTTTGGTATCATTTTCGGATAAGTTAATGACGTAGAATTCATTTCTGGTATAAAAAAAAGCAATTTATTAAGAAGTTTCCTAAACATTACACAATAACCAATATTTTAAACTACATTTTTTTTACTTTAAGTCACCGTAAATATTAAACTGATGTTCTTATTTGCAAACAAAAAATACGTTAACAAAGCTTATAGAATGAAGACTTGAAAAAATATAATTTACATTTTTTTTTTAACAATTATTAATAGCGAAAAAAAATTTCACTGTCGCGTGCCGTCAATTTCTTTTACACCTATGGAAATATTAATATTTTTTATCATAACAATATGGGTATCAAATGAAAGGTAATAAATAGCCAATTCCAAATATATATACATTATAATACTTTTATGAAACTATTTTGAAATAAACTTAAAAAGTATAACGCAGAATTAAAAACTATCAGTAAATTATTAGAAAAACCAAAAATTCCAGTCAATACCGACAAAAAAAGGCAAATATCACAAGCGCGCATGTAAGTACGATATTTTTCAGATATTGTTAGGTACCTTGAGAGTAGTTTTACCCAAGTTTTAACCCTTGGAAACCCTTTACTGCTGGAAAAACGTGGCACTTGTTTCAGTATTTTCGAAAAAACTACCTTAAGAAAGCGTTTTTCAGGTATCTCTACTCTATACTTTTATAAAGCTAACTAATTTGCTACAATTTGAGCTTATCACAAGCAAGTTTCGAATTGATATTTAAAATTTTAATATTTAATAAAAATAATAACTTCCTTACAACGGTAACGAAGTTATTTTTTTTAATTAGCCAAAACAAGAATATTTTCTTTTATTATTATTTTAAAAATAAAAGAATAACAGGGCTCCTACGAGGTGTTTTTCTTTTTTCAATATTCCAATTTGTGTATTTAATGGCAATTTTTTTCTTTAATCAAGCGAGTATTTTATTTTTGTTTTTATATTTATTTTTTTAATAGTTTAACAATTGAATCGTACAAACATGAATCCAAAAATGAATTTGACACCCTAAATTCATACGAATATGATATCAAACTGGGCATAGCAGCTTAACTAATACATCTATCGAGATTGGGCTGAAAGCCAAAACTTCAAAAAAATTACTACAAAAATCGTGGTGGCTCCACTTCTTATATCCATCCTAGGGTCCTAAGGACCAATCCTACCAAAGGAAATCTCTGGTTCACAAAACGCCGTATTTTTCACCCTACTGACGCCACTTTAAGGTCCCAAGTTCGTAAATTAAGAGATTGGTGGTACGGAGGACGTTAAAATGTTAAAATAAGGTTTAACCAGAAACAAAGGTCTCATTCAGAATAGGTCCTTGGTCTAGAAAAAAATCTGAAGGAGTTATTTTTACATTTATCAGTTCGCTATCTTTCACGTCCCAAGTTCGTAAATTAAGAGATTGGTGGTACGGAGCACGTTAAAATAAGGTTTAACTAGAAACAATGGTCTCATTCAGAATAGGTCTTGAGTCTAGAAAAAAATAACTAATACTAAAACTATCAAGTAAAGACTATGGGCCCCCTTAAATAGTTGCTCTTACTTATATCAAAAAACTACTGTGACCAACTTTAATCAAACAAAATCATAAATTAAAGCAGTTTTAATTAAAAAAATAACTAACTTACACACTATAACATAATAACAACGAAAACAAAACATTTTTCTTTTACAAAAGGCAAGTAACTACTTATTACATTTTTAATCAGGTACATTGTGTTGTGGATCTAGCAATAGTCAAATTTAAGATTTTTTATTTTTCCTATAATTTTGACTTTCCAATTCACATGTTTACATCTACTAAATACTAGCTTAGAAATTAAATAGACAAAATCAACAACGAATAAGTCGTTTACCGACGAAAAAGCTAAATACCTATCTATTTTGTGATTATTTCACATTTTTACGGCAAAACAACATGAGAAAATCTGGATTTTTAAAAGAAACACTTTACTGAATTTAAACAATTTCTAACCAATTTAAATTGCAGAATAAACATTAACAAAACTTTAAGAAGTGTGATTGCAATTTTGATAACGCTTCCATTAAATTATTTACATTTTCAGTCTTATTCAAAACCAAATACCTTGGTACTCAAACATTTTTAGTATAATAGAGTACAAAAAAATACTTTAAACAAGTGTACTTTGATTTTAAGACAGTACTATCACTTAGTGAGTTGAAGATAGCCGAACAATAGAGTACGCACTTTGTCACAACAACAATTTCACTTGTTTCGGAAGTTGCAACCCTAATAGGTACATGCACGTAATCTTGGCATGTAATGGAACTAAAGCACAATAAAGTGTTCACCTACTTCTGAGGCCGACTGAACAAGGAGCTGTCTAGATAAAGGCATGCCCTACTAATGTAACTGAACGTTTTTCCCAAGTGGCATGGGCAGCAAAACCAACAAAATTGCTGAGCCTCCTGACTCTATCGTTGGACGCACCATGGTCGTAAAAGACTTGACGTCAATGATTTTCGTGCTGATAGATCCAAATCAGGGAGGTTTATTCACCAATAAGGAAGGCTTGTGTTCCAGCAGGGCCATTTAAAATGTCTGATGATTATGTGTGACCTAAAACACAGCTATTAAGATCTATTAGGGTAAATATTACTGACGTTAAGTACTCATTTGTGGAAAAACTTTAGCATGACCCTAACAATAGTACGAATTCTTAATCTTGTTGTCATTTTTCGATCGATCTCTCTACTTTCAGAATTTTTTTTCAGTTTCTTTGGTAAAACATTCCATAATGGATAATTACTAATGTTTTAGTTAGATTCTGAGAAATCTTAAACAAGAAAATGTAAAAAATATTAAAGCTTTTAAAGATGCGCTGCCTCGTGCGGCGAAATGGGCGCTGTTTTGTGTACGACCGCGTTGAAACCGTTGTGCTTGTCGGCCGTGTAGTCCACTGTGCGGATGGAACCGTCGGGCTCCACTATTGTGTACTGGCCTAAAAACAAAACAACAATTAAAACAAACAATCCAAACAGCCATGGGTTTGGAGGTTTACGCGTCTAACCACTTGCACAACTCGTGCCGATGCGAGGCACACACGAAAATTTCCACAAAGTGGTTAGGAAAGTTCCTAACCACCGACCGACTTAGGACCTAGGACATACCTAGGACAGGCAGTCCAGTTAGGTAGGTCCAACTTCGAGAAAGAGATCTCTCGTCGAATCCAACTCGGGTGGGCAGCATTCGGGAAGCTTCGAAAAATCTTCGCGTCCGACTTACCTCAGTGTCTCAAGACGAAAGTCTATGAACAGTGTGTGTTGCCAGTGATGACTTACGGCAGTGAAACGTGGCCGCTAACTATGGGTCTCATAAGGAGGCTCAAGGTCACTCAGCGTGCAATGGAGAGAGCCATGCTCGGCGTTTCCCTACGTGATCAAATCAGAAACGAGGAGAGAACGCAGGAGAACTAAAGTAACCGACATCGCTCGAAGGATTGCTCAGCTGAAGTGGCAATGGGCGGGACACATAGCGAGAAGAACTGATGGCCGTTGGAGCAGAAAGGTTCTGGAATGGCGACCGCGCACCGGACGACGCTCCGTGGGTAGGCCCCCGACAAGGTAGACCGACGATCTGGTGAAGGTCGCGGAAAGCCAGTGGATGCAGGCAGCGCAGGACCGATCGTCGTGGAGATCCTTAGGGGAGGCCTATACCCAGCAGTGGGTGTCGTGTGGCTGATATGATGATGATGATGATGATGATGACCGACTTAGGTAAGTTGGCTAAGTCCTTTACTGTACTTATACCTATTTTCCCTGACCACGAAACTTAAATAATTCATTCACAAGAGCCAAGTTCTTGTCGGTGAATTTTTCTTCATTACTTCTTACGTTGTCTGTCACCGCCTGATAAGACACGATATTAATTATCTAGACTAGATCTTCTATTTTTTTGTTCTTTCTCAGTCCCTCTCTCTCATCCTTTCCAATTAAAAGTATTAAAAACTAAGTAATATAGTACAGCGCTCGCTAAATACCACTGCCATAGTATTATAATGAGTACATACTAGCGTACCACTGTGATTATCATTGTATTTGATTCCATCTTAGATTTTCATGTAAAAGGTGCGGAAACGTCAAGACAACATTATCTAATTAAATTACTTACTAAAATTAAAATATTTTATTGACCAAGCGAGCGTGGAGCGTGAGCATATCGACTCCGTTTCAACTTGGGCAAATTATTTTGATGTTTGTCTGTTCTACTCTACAGAGTTGCATTTCTCAACCGATTCTCGTGAAATTTTGTGAGGTTCGATAAATATTTCGATTATTGTCGATTCAATTTGTCGAAAATAAAAATAAAATAAGTCATATCAAAAATGTCACAAACGCGATAATGATCACATCATACAAAGTGACAACCATCTGAGTTACCTACTTGAGTAGGTAACTCAGATGACTGTGACTACAACTACTCCTAAACAATAACAAAAAATATCGAAATATTGTACCTTTCACAACATCACCGTCCCGACTTTCATGGTGTGTTTTGATGTCACCCGTGTGGAAATCATTTACGCCGTACTTGAATATGTACTTCGGATACGCCTGAAAAAAACAAAACATAATTAAACATTTCATTTTACATTGTGTATTTCTCAGTAATTTTGCACTTAAGGATATTTTCCTCTTTTAATTTAATGTAAAACATTTAATGCTAGGCATTTAATTATTATTATTTAAACAATTATTCATATGTATATTTAGATGCTAAAATACGTACGTCAATGTTTGTCATGTTATCCAAAAATTAAACATAATAAAATCGACCAAACAAGTTTGCTGCTTTGTAGTTCGTAAAATGTATGTAACATTAGATAATTTTAAGGCAACACAGCCCTAACGTAACGTTACTTACGTCTCATTACATAGCTGAACGAACATATCTCACATATTAACTAAAATCTATTCAGAAACGCCACACACGGATCGTGTAGAGAAACGCCACGTGCAGAATATTATGCAACAGTAATTTTTTAACTTTATAAAACGAGCGAACAGCGTATTAGAAAATTAGCAATTACAACTCGAAAATGCTAAGTATACAGAAAAATATTTTATTTAAAATAATACGATAACTATCGATTTTTATTATCGGAAGATAGGCGAAAAAGAGTTACAATTCTTGCATTAACAATAATTTTAATTTAGCATTCATTCGGTGTTGGTTTACGCACGATCTAACTTTAATTTAGCAATCATGTTGGTAGTGAGATCGATTCCCACGTAAGTAATTAGAGATGAGTTGTTTTTTTCGTAATATTTGATGGCTTTTCTTTAAAAACTGGATTTTTAGTTAAAATAATTAGATTTACTAATACCCAGTACCAATCCTTGTCTATTTTTGCAAAAACAAAATTTACTGTGTACATCAGTAGAATTTTTCTTCTACTTATGTTGTTGACAAAGTAAATTTCATATTTTTTTGATAGAAACTTTTGTTAGAAGATTTTTCTAAACAAGGAAGAAAAACCTACCGGGTTCAAAAGAAACCGCTATGTTTTTCTTACTTGTTCCACACACTTAAAGTCGTCGCAAGCGAAACAAACCGATAAACAATGTCTTTTAAACACAGGAAGTTTGTGATCTCGTCGCCAACTACCTACTGTTTGAATAGATCCTGACTTTTTATGGAGGATTTTGTTATTTCCTAGTTCTGCCAGTTCTACTTTTCTTTTTTCATAGTTCTTCAAGTACTTATGTAACTAAATAGTTTTAAGCCGTAACAATACAGTTACTAATTTGCATCAAGACTGTAATTTACATTAACAACAAAACTTAAAAATATTAAATCCCACTTCGTAACAACTAAAAGTTATTAACTAACTAGCGGCCGCCCGCGACTTCGTCTGCGTAAAAAGTATTTTTGCTATCCCTCGGGAACAATACATTTTTTCGGGATGAAAGGTACCGTATGTCCCTTTCTGTACCCCTGACAACGTGTATGCAAAATTTCATGATGATCGGTTCAGTAGTTAAGACGTGAAGGCGTAACAAACAAACAAACAAACGGACTTTCGCATTTATAATATTAGTAAGGATAACTTTTAGTTGTTACCATTGGTAGTTACCGTACACGCATAATGATGTCCTGTAAGGTAAAAGGAAGGATCCTTCACACAGCTTAGTCAAGCGTCAACGTCCAGTCAAGTTTTCAATACAGGTTTTGAGTTGCCGGTGAAGTCAAACCTGCATTGAAACGTTGACGTGTCTGGGCTGTGTGAATGATCCCTTACAATTACAATAATATCGTTAACAAACAGAAAACAGATACAAAGAGAAAAATATATGTAATTTTTTAGTCGATTCTATCGCGAAAATTTTATCGTCAATTTTCAACCAACATTATTGGTTGATTTCACTAATGTTGGGGAATGAGAGTGAAAACCTAATGGTTCAGTAACCTAGTGAGCTAATCAACAGTTAGACATCAAATGGTATGGTTTACAGAACCAACGCGAGGAAAACGAATGAAAGTTCAGTTGACGCGTAATTCGAGTCAGTACCCACACAGAAAACACAGATTTCCATAGAAATTATGCAATCACTTTAATTAAGTATTGGATATCAATAATTGGAAAAAACATTATAAATTCAGATACCTACAGATACTAGATCATGAAACAAAATATTTATTGGAAGAACAAACGTTAAGTGTCATAAAATATCAGACATAAGTTTTACTACTACTGTCATCATCATCATCTTCATATCAGCCACACGACACCCACTGCTGCTGGGTATAGGCCTCCCCTAAGGATCTCCACGACGATCGGTCCTTCACTGCCCGCATCCACTGGCTTCCCGCGACCTTCACCAGATCGTCGGTCCACCTTGTCGGGGGCCTACCAACGGAGCGTCGTCCGGTGCGCGGTCGCCATTCCAGAACCTTTCTGCCCCAACGGACTACTATTACTACTACTGTAAAAGAAACAAATTAAGGAAAACTGTTACAATGTTACACTATACATCCATGGAAGGCCTGTTCCCCAGCAGTGAGGACATTAAAATAAAATTACTCTTAGGCCGCCTATGCACCGAGAGGTGCCTCGTGATTAGTGCCTAGAGCCTAAATATGTAACCAAGTAAAACGAACGTTCACGAATGTTTTTGCGACCGGCCGCACTGCGCGCTAGGTGCCTCTATACATCCAGGCGACTACCTAGAATGTTTCTTAGGCGCGAGGCTTACAACCAAAGACAATGAGACCAAGGCGACTATCCTAGCGACTCACCTACCAGTGCGGATTTCTCCGGGTTTACTTCGATACGCCATTTGCGGAACCAGTCGCCTAGTTTGTTGATGGAGGTTTGTAGCCTCGGGAGGATGTGATTCAGACTGGGGCCCTTTAGGTAAAAAGCCGTATCGTCTGCGAAAAGGGAAAGTTCTACGCCTTTCTCTGGAATGGGGATGTCATTGGTGTAGGTTATGTACAGCAGAGGAGCAAGGACTGAGCCCTGAGGCACATCTGCTGTAATAGCGCGGGGGGAAGAGAGGGTGCCTTCGTGTTTAAACCGGAATGTACGGTGATGTAGGAAGGATGCCACTATCCGGACCAACCGCAAGGGCAGATTTAACCTGTGTAACTTGACGATTAGCCCAGTGTGCCAAACCTTGTCGAAGGCTTTGGCGACATCGAAAAAGACTGCTACTGTCTTAAATTTGCGGGGGTAGAAACCGCTGGAGATGTACTCGACTATGCGGTGAACCTGACGAAGTAACCTGGATACATCTAGGTACCTGTCGGTGCGTTCGCAGCCTTAGTGAAACAAGCTATAATTCAAACTTACGTAATAGTCGACGTGTTCGTCCTCCGTGATGTGATGGTGGTCGAAGCCGATGCGCTGCTGAGGATGCGCGTGATGCGACTCCGCGGGTCGGACGTATGTGAACAGCCGTGCGTTTGCGCACATCACCAGTGTTAACGCAACTATCAACAACTGAAAAGAGAGCAATAAAAAAGTAAATATTAGACACATTGCTTCGTTCCCAAAGAAAGAGTCTAAACAACAAACACATTTTATATAGACTGGCCAAGCCAGTCTTGCATTCGCACGTACACACTACCAGAAAATTTTGTCTAGCATTCTTGAATGTACTCAAAATTGTGCCGTGGTTACAATAGCGTGAAATAGAAAACATTTGAAAACAGTTTTATAAATCATTAATGAAGTACGAAAAACTGTTGCCGGTTGTGGAAAAATATCTAAATTATTATTGCAGTCTGAATTCCTGTTTATTCTAAATTACACAGGCAACATAAACTCTAAATGTAAGACTATCATCATTGAGCCATGAATTCTAATGACAGCATACATTTTCCGTAAAATTTTATAACGCATTATGCAAAATAGTTTAATTAATGATAGCTTATTATGCAAAGATGAGATCGGGAAACATTCGTTAAAGGAAGGAAATTAGTCAGGGGAACGCTCGCTGCACTTCACTGGTATATTATTATATGACCGGATTAGGCTTGTGATAGGAATTCTAGGTTCTGCTATAAAGATGTTGGGTTCATTCATGTATCGTAGTTATAAATAGATATCTACTTGTGTCATTTCTGCGCGTACTATAGTAAAAATGAAATGTATACATTAAAGTTACTAAATAAAAAAAAATACTGATGTGATTTCAGATGGTTTCGCACCACATCCACGCTACAGATTTAGTAATTTAACATACGAAACCAAAGAAAACAACTCGGATAAAATCACGACAGTAAGTTAAAGTTTTTCAAGGATATCCCGTCAAATAAGGGAAATTCCCATTTTTTTTTATTTTCTTTATAACTATCAAATTATGCTTGCAATGAAACCCAGATTTTTTTATATCTAAAAATTACAAAGATAAGGGACTTTTCACTACCGCTTAAGAATTATTTGGCATACATACCGAACAACCGTGAACTTCCGCGGGCGGAGCCCGGCCCGGCTCACATTTGTATGCTAGTGTAAAGTGTAGCAGAGCTGCCAAATTGGGAGCTTTTTGGGGAAATTTGAGGCTGGATAATTTTGGAATAATTACCCTAGAACTAGCTACTACCTATCAATATATGGCGACTTTGGCAGGCGACTTATGTCAATTAGCGCTTTTTATCAAAAATCACTTGTAAAATCAAATCGAAAACCTAATTTTAATGAAGTGGCGATTTTACAAGCGATTGTCGATAAAAAGCGCTATCCGAGTTAAGTTGCCTGCCAAGTCAACTCGCGTAAATACCACTTAACTGTCAAAGTCCATTTTTTTGACAGTTACATGTCGACAAAATGCTAAATTGCTAATATCATATCATCTTGATTGAGGTGGTCATGAATGTCATGATAATGGGGTCTGAGCTAAAAATCAGAAAGAAACCGTGGCAAACGAGCCTCTTTTTAATTTGGCACATAATTGCTGTTTTAAACCAACTTCAAAAAAGAAGAGGTTATCAATTAATTCGATGCGTACTGTTCCTTGGTAAAAAAGACATAAACGCATCAACATTGAAAATGGGTGCAGTGACCTGTCAACACTGTATATAATAGTAAGTGCAAAAAACAAAACAGTGCAGTTTTTCAACACAACAGAACATTATCATCATTCATACTTCAATCGACTACTAGAGAGTGAATGCGATTTGTTTTTCCTCGTTATAAAACTTTGTCAAGACAATGTAGTCATTAACTTTAATACCAATAAGTATTCAGATGAACAAAGCTCACTTTTTCAACGTTTCTCATACTTTCGATGGATGCCAGTTATAATCGTTACGTTCGATGTTTTTACTCGGTGTTACGCCTATTGGTAGTACATAACATGTTTTCACTTGTTACTATTTTGTAATATACTGTTTAAGCGCTGAATTTGATTGTTGCTATTGTTTTAGTACTTATGTCGTCTATGAAATCCGATTGCAACAGCTAGCCTAATTTTTTTTTCATAACCGATCGAACTGAAACTAAAAATAACAGTCACTTTACTGTCTCTTAAATTTCAGACTTAATGCAACAATCTTAACATGTCTTTTAATACGAAATATAAATTAGAATTAAAAATTGATCCACAAACATTATTCTATTTTTTCAAATACTACTAAGATAAAGAGACGTGAAACCAACTCGTGCAACTAACGACCCAAAAATAGATACAATTTAATTAAAAACCTAGATTTGTCCTTTTGATCGATTTTTTTAATCTATGAGTAATAAAAATAAAAGAAAGCATAAATAAGTAATTCAACATGAAAAATCATCCATATTAAGATCAAGTATAAGAATAAGAAATATTTATTTGCACAAAATATGGTACGTATTATACTAGTTTATGCCGTAACTTCGTCCGCGCGAACTAAATAGATCATACAACTGAGTTAGAAAGCTATTCATTATCTATGTTAATCCAGGCTAATAAATATCTGTGTGCTTTTCATCAAATCTAACAGAAGTTACAAAAATACAAACTTTCACATTTATAATATTAGAGAGTATTAGAAAAAAATAACATTGTTTTTTACGACAAATAGATGGTAAGAGTTTTTGAAAATAACAAGAACTTTGGTTTAAATACTTTCTATGCGTTTGTTATAATTATTGCATATCAACTAGGCTGATTTGTGGAAATGGGCGAAATGGTTCTTACCATGGTGACTTCCGGCTTTGCTGGCGTCCCCTCTTATAAATAACAATAATAACTAGGCTAATAAAGATTATTTTTTTATTGTCAAAAACTATATAAAACACTTTTTAACGGATGCTAGCGCGGTTTTATTGAAAGTATGTACTTTGATAATTAGTTGGTATTTGGTTTATTTTTGATTTTCCCGACGTTTCGGCACCTTTGCAGCTGCCGTGGTCACGATGGACTGAATTTAATGCAATTTACTTATTACCCTTGGACGCCGAACGTGCCCGATGGGGCACAGGAAAAAACGCTGAAGTTATTCTATGAAAGCAACCCTGAAAACATGAAAAACCTAGTACACTCAATGTCAGTGTGAATATGTAGAACGATTGATATTTTTAACGAAATCAGCATTGCTTTCATTCAAAAAGTCTTCATAATGTTTAATTCTATTAATAGTTTTCGAAAACAAAAATAATGTTCGTTCAAAGGTTTAAAATTCTAAATTGTTATCACAAAAAAATAATTTCACGCTGTTACACTGTTACTATTGACAGTACCAAAATTTTATTTTATTTTTAATAACTCTTATTTAAGTATGTGGGTATCTGAGTAAAGTAATTGTTTTAAGTAATATTTTAATTCACTCGGTAGTAGTTATACGTCATAAAAATAATTAACTAGTAGTTATTAAATTACTGACAATCACACCATTAATAAAATTTAAAATCATATTTTTATCATTTTAATCAATATGTTTTGGTTGTAAACATTACTTAATTATTAATTAATACTAGGTTCTCACCTTAAACGCCATTATTATTTATTTTCTATGGTAACACTAATTTAAGACACTAACACACTACTCTAAGCGCAAGCGAACGTTCGTAACAAAAGTTGTATATCGAATGTATAAGTGAAACCTGGGTGTTGATATATATGTGGAAGCCAGAAAGTGGGGCTTCGATTCGAAAAGAGATGGCAAAATTGTGTATTCTACCTTTCATGATCCAGGATAGTTATATTTTATACACCCGTCTCGGAAAATTAATGAAACATTTCAATAATCAAATAACACAATGTTAGGTCTATCAAATTCAAAATAATCATAAACGCAATCAGTAAGATTGTAATTTCTATTTGCAAGTAAACCCTCTGACTCATAAGAAGGAAAACATTTAATTTCTAAAAGGATTTTGAAAGTAAGTGATGTTATTAAGGTTTTATAATCACGACATAGACGTGTTGTGTAGTGTCCTCCGGCAGAGTAGAATAACACCAACCCTTTAAACTGGGGTATAGTAAGAGGCAACAGGCGAGGCTGAGATGTGTTTAATGTAAAACCCATAACTCCATGGATCAGAAAATGGACAGCAGCATTATCCGTTGTAGACCGTGTAACTCATTGATCTCCAAACTTTTTGCCATGTTACACGATAACTTCTTCATGATCCATCCATCGTGCGCTCGCGCTATTGTACGACGGACGTGTTACTCAATAATTTTGTGTCTCCGGTTAATAAGGTGTATAACCCAGTGTCTCCGCGATCAATTTACGCTGCGTCATAGCCCACTGTGCTTTCTACCCATCCTTCTCTAACTACTCACGTGTGCGCGTACGCAAAGGAGCAAGATGATGCACTCACCTAACAAACCGTATCAATCAAATCCCGACCTTACGGCCGCGGCCGCGAGTGAACATGCCGAATCAATTACAAGAAAAAGGAAAAGATCGCCTAGAGATTGTTCATGTGATATGGAGCAATTGGAGAACTCATTAACTTCTAAAATATGTGAAATGATGGCAGATCTACGTGGAGAAATATCCAAAGTCAGCGAGCATATCGAATCCACCGTTAAAAAAGAGCTCTCACAACTTACGGTCACTACTTTAGAAATCAAAAAGGAATTAAATGACCTACGCACTGAATGCTCGGGCCTAAGGACCCAATACTCCGATTTAAATACTAAATACGACTCTCTCAGTGGTGATTTATCATGTTTAAAGGAGACCGTTGAATATCATGCAAATGAACAGTCAGATATTAAAAAGAGCATTGAAGCTGTAAAACCTTCCACGATCACTAATATCTCACACAATTTGGTAGATTTGCAGTATAAAATAGATATCATGGATCAACAAGCCCGTCAATGCAACCTGGAGGTGTGTAACGTCCCCGAGAGGCGAGGTGAAAATCTACTAACTCTGTTTGACACCATCTGCACCGCAATAAAACATGGTGTTGACCGGAAGGATATTATTGCAATACACAGGGTGCCGCACGCTCGTAGCTCCGAAAACAATCGACCCAAGAATATTATTGTGAAGTTGTCCTCACGTATGCTACGCGACAACGTACTTAGTGCATTTCGTCTGAACAAGGGCCTTAAGGTAGACCAACTTGGTATCTCTGATGCTACTCATCGTGACGTCTACATGAACGAACATCTAACACTACGGAACAAGCAATTATTTCGTGACAGTCGGGAGGCTGCCCGCAAACATGGTATTAAATACGTATGGGTTAAAAATGCTACCATACTTGCCCGTAAGTCTGACACTTCACCAATATTCGCAATCAGAATTCAAAGTGATATTGAAAAATTTTGTAAAAATAGCACTCATAATTAAACTATTATTGTATTGTTGTCCCCATTTATTCTTACGATTAAAACTCAAAAAGTTGTCTTATAATTTATTAAGTTGTTACATTTCAATGATCACTTTTAACTCTTTAAAATGTGCTATAATGCTACCTAAAAGTGTTATACTGCTACCTAAATATGTCATACTGCTACCAAAATTAAAAATCTATGTTTGTTTCCTACTAATGCCATTAATTTGTCAATGTACCGCGTATTACTGTGTAATCTTTACACATTCAACTTCAACAAATATATTTTATGTTCTCTTAATTACAAAAATCTCTAAAATAAATATAAGCATGCAATGTTTTGCTATTGTGAATTATTATAACACTACTAGTTGTCTGGCATTTGTGTGTATGATCTGGCGCACACATCCACTTGAACAACATTATTTACATTACACTTTATCAAATACACTGTCGATAGTAAGTTTACTCCATAATGGCGGCTAAGAGTAACATTAATATCACTATATACTACCAGAACTGTAGAGGGTTACGTACTAAAACTCATACGCTGTACATGAACGTTTTAACACAGTCTTACGACGTGATTGTACTAACAGAAACATGGCTCACGCCACACATCACAGATAATGAATTATTTGATGATAGGTATTTACTATTTCGTTCCGATCGGGATCGTGTCTCGACAAACAAGCAAGATGGCGGCGGAGTCGCCATCGCAATTCGACGTGAATTACGCCCGATCAGCGTTGTGATCCCCACTGCTTGCAGTTTCGGCCTTGAACACATTATTGTCGCGCTGCCGGCCGGTCGGCACAATAACAAACAACATTTAATCAGTGCTGCTTACATACCACCTCGTACCTCCGAGGAATTGTATAAGATGCATTTTAATACTCTCCGTGACATTGTCTCACGCGAAAGTGTTGAATCTTTTTATGTTTTAGGTGATTACAACTTGCCTTCAATTGAATGGATCCCCAGCGATAATTCTAATTCAAATTACTTAGTGGGAAATGGAGGTGGCATCGTGGGTGCAGAGTTATTTGATCTCATGGCTTATACAAATTCGTCACAATATAACTATTTAAAAAATCATGCTATGAACACCCTTGACTTGTTTATTTCAAACCAAGATTTTTGCAACCTTTTTCCTTGCACCGACCCCCTTGTAGTGTTAGACAAATGTCATCCTTCTTTCACAGTTAACGTTTTTATAAACAATTACTACAAACCGATGAAACGGTGCCGTCAAATCAAATTTAATTATGACCTAGCTAATTACGAACTAATAAATGCGGAACTAGAGAAGATCGAGTGGTCGTCACTAGAAAGTTTGGATGCCGAATGCGCCGTACAAAGGTTCTATGATATTATCTATAGCATAATAAGAAGCCATATACCTACAGCTCATTATAAAAGTTCTCAATACCCGAAATGGTTCTCTCCGGCACTCATTCATATATTTAAAAATAAGGAAAGGGCCTGGATCAAATGGAAAACCTATGATAATATTTGTGACTACGAATCATTTTCTAAGTATCGTGCCAGTTTTAAATCTGAATGTGACACATGTTATTTTAATTATATAAGGCGTGTCGAAGATAGTATATCAACAAATACTAAATATTTTTGGACATACGTAAATAAGCGGAAAACCTCATCTGGTATACCTGCATCTGTTTACTACAAAGATCAACAATGTAGTGAGCCATCACAAATTTGTAATTTATTTTCATCCTTTTTTCATTCTGTTTTCGAGCCATCCACTTTAAAACTGGCAAACTGGCAACCTAGTGTACACTGCGCGGATAATTCTGTGAACATTTGTGATGTACACATTGAGCTAAATTCAATAAAAAAAGCCTTAAAAGCCTTAGACTCTTCTAAAGGGCCGGGCCCTGATGGCCTACCTGTTCACTTTCTCAGATCGATAGCTGATTCCTTGGCATACCCTCTTTATATCTTATATAACAAATGTCTGAGGGAAGGTGTCTTTCCATCTATTTGGAAACACGCTAATATCACACCTGTACACAAAACTGGGGACAAGCATAATGTTGAAAATTACCGTCCCATCTCCATATTGTCGGCTTTGTCGAAACTATTTGAGAGTTTGGTGCATGACATTATTTACCCTAGTATACACAACATTATCATTCCCCAACAGCACGGGTTTGTTAGGCGTCGATCTACTACAACGAACTTAATGATTTTTACTAACTATCTATTTCAGAACATGGATCGGCGCCTGCAAACGGATGCTGTATATACTGATTTTCGGAAGTGTTTTGACAAAGTGGACCATGAGTTACTGTTAACAAAAATATCATTTAACGGTATCCGTGGTAATTTGCTGCGATGGTTTTCCTCATACATCTCAGAAAGACTTCAGACTGTCGTAATAAATGGCTTTAAATCGGAAACTGTTAATATATCCTCAGGGGTACCCCAAGGCTCCATTCTTGGACCTCTGTTATTTATCATATATGTTAATGATATCAAAGACTGTTTTCAAAATTCAAATTTCCTTATGTATGCCGACGACCTTAAAATTTATTCAACAATCAAAGATGTTACTGATACTCACTTGCTCCAGGAAGACCTAGACAGATTTGATAAATACTGTCTCGATAACAAACTACAGCTCAGTATTAACAAATGTCAAACTATAACATTTACTAAAAAAATGCATAGAATTGACTGCAAATACCACTTATCTCAAACAGACCTGAAGTCTGTGGATGTCATCAAGGATCTTGGTGTGTTGCTGGACACTAAATTGCATTTAGATAACCACATTAGTGCAATCAAAGATAAGGCTTTTAGACTGTATGGTTTTGTGCGGCGATCAGCGTGTGACTTTAGGCGCCCCTCTACACTCCTTTATTTATATAAATCATTAATTCGACCCCAACTGGAGTATGCCATAGCCATTTGGAACCCTATATATCGAAAATACGTGGATATATTAGAGAAAGTACAACGCAAGTTCCTGCGTTATGTTGACTTTAAGATCTGTCGTGCTCGCCGGTCATACACACAACTTCTGGGCAAATATAATTTACTTAGCCTGGAGCACAGACGCACACTTCTCAGTGCTATGACACTATATGGCATTTGTAACAATAAGTTTGATTGTACTGAGCTGAGCAACAAATTGTGTTACGTTGTCCCCTATACATCACATCCTCGCGCTGTACGCGTGAATCGCGTGTTCTACACACCGCGGTGCCGTACACAAGCCGGTAAGCGCGCGCCCTTACATCGCTTGGCTCACATGTACGACTCATCCTTTCCTGATATTGACATTTTTGCACACAGTCCTCAAAAATTTAAACGACTTTTAATAGAATATTTAAAAAACTTGTAAAATTATACATTTTATAGATTCGGTACTTACTTACATAAACATCATATTGTTTCTCAGCTCGCACATAATAATAATAATTGTTTTTTAATCAACAGAAGCATTGTTTTTCTCGTTCTTTGTTGTTAGGTTAATTAATTGCATCCAAAAGTTTGTTTATTTTTTATTTTTTTATTGAGTAATATGGTTTAAGTAATATGTGGATAACGGTGTGGGTTTCGCAATGAACCAAACAAAATTGTATAAACTTGTTTAATTATGTTATACTATATTGTGTAAACTGTTTGTTGTCCCCAATAAAATAAAATAAAAAATAAATAAAAATGATGTAACGGTTTAACAACAGATTAATCGTTTATTTTTAAAGAAGTAAAAATTTTGTTACTATAGCCAACATTATCTTGTTCATCTTTGATAATACCGTAAAGAGGTAATAAATATTATTATAAAAATACCACAAATACAAGTCTTTTAAATTAACGTAACGAAAATAACAGAGTAAAGTGAGTAAATTGCTATTACGTTCAAAGAAGATTATATCATTACGCTTCAGTCAGCTGATGTTTATAAAATCACGCCCAGTAACGGCACGAACGTACTAGTATTAGTATATTAGTGAACAATTAGGCACCATTCGGTGGAACAATAAAATTGATAATGTTTTTTCTCTCAACTTTAAAGTTTGATATAACGTCAGCATTGTATCAATAGATCAATTGATTAATGATAATAAAGCATAACTCTACCAAACTTTTAGTTATATTTTTATCAGTACCTATACCTAGTCTAGGATTCCGTGTGAAATTAAGTTCATCCTTCGATTCGTCACTCAAGGAAAGTGAGATAAAGTTACGGATGGACTACCTTTAAGACAGTAATAAACTTTTCTTATTTTTCTAGAAAACTGTATTGATAAAATCAAATTATACAACTAGGTATTAGTGATACATCAGCTGTTATTAAAAAAACGTGTCAATAAACATTTTCAATCGAGAGGTTTGAATCGCGCGTTAGTGTGACAAACATTCTTCAAAGTGCTGCGTAACTATTGATGTATGAATCGTAACCCACTTTCCTTATTCCACCCAATTTCGTAAAGGAGTTCATCATATGGGATGTGTTATCTGATGTAACAAAGTAATTACACTTAACTTTATTTATTGAAAATTAAACATGTGCTACTAGCAAAGACTTGAAGACAATAAATTAACTTTAGAATTGCTGATTTTACTTGTTTTTTTTGGCGCAATCAGCTTTCGTTAGGTTTGTAATACTATATAGGTAGTAGTTAGCAACTTATCATAATAGTTATTATAATATTTGTCTAGAATTATGTGTGTAAAGTTAACACGCAATTCGGATCCCCAGCTGATACTTTTTCAAAACGTCTATGTTTTCCAAATTGTAATCAAATTGAAACCAATTCTTAAATATTTAATTTAAAAAAACTGGTGAACATCTTATATAAACGAAATGTTAAACCTAGAAACTGATCTTTTTTATATTACTTACTAAAACATTTGACAAAAACGAAAGTAATTTTATTAAACAAAAAAAATTTAAACTAATTTATAAGTACTAACCCCAACATCATTTTTAAATCATACTTATTCAATGATTATATCTAAGATTAAATAAAACGTAGCTATTTAAAACACTGAAATTAAGCAGTTTTATTTAGGAATTTATGTTGTTAAGTTACTTAGTAAAATTGTGATATGCAATCATTGATTTCATTCTCAATCTCGACTCGCTTTATCAAAGACTTTTGGTATGACACTTTAGAAAGACTTTTATTACGTAAAACTAAAACAATCATCATACATAATAATGTTGTAATAACACACTATTGCTACAACAATGGTTACAAAATAAGTAATTTGTCATAGTATAGGTAGTTTTGCCAAGTTGAGTAATCTAAAAGTTCACATTTCTTATTTTAAGTTTAGTATATAACGTGTGAACCAATAATAAGGTTATCACATGTAAAAAAAAATCATAATAGATCGTGAATATGCTTTCATACTTACTTCTGTACAACGCACTTGGTAAATTTTTTGAAACTTAAAATTGTGAAATTGCTAAAAGTTCCTATTAATCTTAATATATAAAATCGTAAACTGAATGACTGACTGACTGACTGACTGACAGATCTATCAACGCACAGCCCAAACCGCTGGACCTAAAGACTTGAAATTTTGCACACAGATAACTTATATAGTGTAGGCATCCATTAAGAAAGGATTTTTGAAAATTCCATCCCTAAGGGGATGAAATAAGGGATGAAAGTTTGTATGAAAGTCCCTCAGTTTTGAAGCTAGGATCTTCAAATTTTGTGATTAGGCTGACTATTAAAAATTAATAAATACGGGTCTCAGCGTTTTTTAAAATTCTACCCCCGAAGGGGTCAAAAGGGGGATGAAGTTGTCTATTGAAGAAAATTCTTTATTTTCGAAATAAAAATATCATAAATTTATAAATAAGGCTTCATCATCATATCAGCCACACGACACCCACTGCTGGGTATAGGCCTCCCCTAAGGATCTCCACGACGCGCGACGATCGGTCCTGCGCTGCCTGCATCCACTGGCTTTCCGCGACCTCCACCAGATCGTCGGTCCACCTTGTCGGGGGCCTACCCACGGAGCGTCGTCCGGTGCGCGGTCACCATTCCAGAACCTTTCTGCCCCAACGGCCATCGGTTCTTCTCGCTATGTGTCCCGCCCATTGCCACTTCAGCTGAGCAATCCTTCGAGCGATGTCGGTTACTTTAGTTCTCCTGCGGATCTCCTCGTTTCTGATTTGATCACGTAGGGAAACGCCGAGCATGGCTCTCTCCATTGCACGCTGAGTGACCTTGAGCCTCCTTATGAGACCCATAGTTAGCGGCCACGTTTCACTGCCGTAAGTCATCACTGGCAACACACTGTTCATAGACTTTCGTCTTGAGACACTGAGGTAAGTCGGACGTGAAGATTTTTCGAAGCTTCCCGAATGCTGCCCACCCGAGTTGGATTCGACGAGAGATCTCTTTCTCGAAGTTGGACCTACCTAACTGGACTGCCTGTCCTAGGTATACGTAATGGTCAACAACTTCAAGTGTAGTGTTCCCAACATGAACTGGAGAGGCTACAACATGGGCATTTGACATAATTTTCGTCTTATATAAATAAGGCTAATGGGTGGAAATCTAACGCAACGTATATTGTTATTGTTAGTGTTTCAACCCCTATGGGGATGAAATGGGAGTGAAAAGGGGAAAACAAACTGAAAAATAGATATGGATGTCGTTATTGGGGTTTTCTGGGATGACGATTGCAAAAATGACATTTATTTTGCGATCCAACTCGGTGGACATGATTTAACCCCTAAAGGTGTGAAAATGGGGTTCAAATTTTGTATGGAAAAAGAATATTAAAGAGACTATTAAAGTTGTAATAACTTTAAACTTCGTAGGAGCACGTCTAAAAGTAAATCGGCAAACATATGTTTTGTGATTTTGAAAATCACCCCCTTATTCCCCGGGAACGGGAACGGGAACGGGAACGGGAACGGGAACGGGAACGGGAACGGGAACGGGAACGGGAACGGGAACGGGAACGGGAACGGGAACGGGAACGGGAACGGGAACGGGAACGGGAACGGGAACGGGAACGGGAACGGGAACGGGAACGGGAACGGGAACGGGAACGGGAACGGGAACGGGAACGGGAACGGGAACGGGAACGGGAACGGGAACGGGAACGGGAACGGGAACGGGAACGGGAACGGGAACGGGAACGGGAACGGGAACGGGAACGGGAACGGGAACGGGAACGGGAACGGGAACGGGAACGGGAACGGGAACGGGAACGGGAACGGGAACGGGAACGGGAACGGGAACGGGAACGGGAACGGGAACGGGAACGGGAACGGGAACGGGAACGGGAACGGGAACGGGAACGGGAACGGGAACGGGAACGGGAACGGGAACGGGAACGGGAACGGGATCGGGAACGAGAAGCCTCGTACGAGGCCCGCGACGCGGCGGCCTGTCTTGCCTAGCAAAGCAGTGCGTTTGGTGGGGACCCGCCTATTCGCGTAAAAATGGCTGGTCAGATCCTGGTTGAAGGTTCCCTAAGCATTTCCTCTAACATCCACGCGGACGAAGTCGCGGGCAGAAGCTAATTTCGTACTTCGTAACAAACAATGGCTTCAAAACGCCGACACTCGATGTATCTCATGAACACGGACATAATAGTACTGTAGCCCCCGGACATCTAAATCACCAAAAAGGTTACTGCTTGTCTTAGTGTTATTGTTATAGATTTTGCAATATTGTATACTAAAACCGAAGTCTTAAAGATCGTAACCCGCCGTAACCATAGACAGTGATAAATCTAAAATCTCCATTTATGTTAGTTATTTACTTTCGAGGTTATCGCATTGTTGCACTATTGTCATGGTAAACAGATTTGTTCAATTACTACACATATCAGTAAGACTATGGAAAGTCGCCATACACAAATTTAAGACCAGATGTAGTCCGGCCATTTTGATAATAATTTACATATTAGAGTTACCGGTTCAAATTTATACTAAAGATAATAGGCCCTCTGAACAAACCATAGATCAATTTTAAGACTGTTTCTGTGGCCGGTTTAGATTTGAAGACCCATTTGGTCCATAAATAAAAATTTGATGTTTTATTATGAATAATTATGAATAATGAATAATTTATAAGGAAATATAAACGACCTTTATGTCAATATGAACGTAACATTTTTACTTACATGTACGTAACAAAACGTGTGCGTAACTGCGTTTTACATGCACGTTACGGTACAATTATTTTGAGAAATACCCATGTAATCTTCAAGTTTTTGTAGTAGAAAGTTAAGTAAATGCGTTTTATTAAATTTTTTCATTTTTTGTTTATGGACCAAATGGGTCTTAAAATCTAAACCGACCACAGAAACAGTCTTAAAATTGGTCTATGGTTTGTTCAGAGGGCCTATTATCTTTAGTATAAATTTGAACTGGTAACTCTAAAATGTAAATTATTATCAAAATGGCCGGACTACATCTGGTCTTAAATTTGTGTACGGCGACTTTCCATAGTGTTACTGATATGTGTAGTAATTGAACAAATCTGTTTACCATGACAATAGTGAAACAATGCGGTAACCTCGAAAGTAAATAACTAACATAAATGGAGATTTTAGATTTATCACTGTCTATGGTTACGGCGGGTTACGATCTTTAAGACTTCGGTTTTAGTATACAAGATTGCAAAATCTATAACAATAACACCAAGACAAGCGGTAACCTTTTTGGTGATTTAGATGTCCGAGGGCTACAGTACTATAAACACTGCCTTTCAACTCGGGCGCACGCAGCTGTGTAGCATTCACTCGCAGGCGTGGTCTGTTGTACGCGTTAGGCCGTCCGTTACCTCGAGCGGGATCCCGCCGCGGGTACACGGCGCGGGAATATAGATTGCTGGTTTTTTGACGGACAGATGTTTGTGCAGTGCAGAGTAAGCTCTAATCTATGTCTCCCCGCGCGCGTGTCCCGCTTAACACATCGGACAGCCTTACATTGCGTGGTAAAGCATGCAATGATTTTTTAACAACAAAAATCAAAATCGTTTCCCAGCAATAATTTTGAACAGAAATGGTCCTGATGATGGGCAGAATACGTAGACCTCGGCTTCCTCAAAGGTCTTGTTACACCCGGTATAAGTACTGTTTGGGTACATATTAAAAAGTCATATATTTTTATTTCCGAGCACTTCATCGATAATATTTTTTTATAAAATATATAGCTTCCGCCTGCGACTCCATCCGCGTGGACATTCGGAAAATCTCTAGGGAACCTTTGACCGGGATAAAAGGTATCCTATGTTTTAATCCAGGCCTTAAACTATATGTGTGTCAAATTTCATCCAAATCTGTTCAGCCGTTTTCGCGTGATTGAGGAACAAACATCCAAATCCACAAACTTACACATTTATAGCTAGCAACCGCCCGCGGTTTCACCCGCGTGGTTCCCGTTCCCGTAAAAATATCGGGATAAAAAGTATTCTAATATTTCTGTTTTAATCTAGGCTATCTACTATCTATGTGCCTTTCAACTAAATCCGTTCAGTAGTTTTTGCGTGATTGAGGAACAAACATCCAAAGCCACAAACTTTCACTTTTATAATTTAAGTAGGATATAGTAGGACTAGCTTTCCGCCCGCAGCTTTCCCCGTGAGGACTACAGGTTATATCGTGCGGGCGCAGACCCGTGCCTAGCAGTGGGATAAAAAGTAGCCTATGTCCTTCTCCAAGGTAGTAGGTACCTTAGGTAGTACTATATCACAGATTTAATACTATTATATTGTGACTATATATTCTGTGCCCAAGGTCCCATCTATCTCGGTACCTCATTAAAATCGGTTCAGTAGTTTAGACTTGAAAGCGTAACAGACAGAGTTACTTTCGCATTTATAATATTAGTAGAGATAGGGATGAATTATATTATGTAGAAGACAAGAATTTCTTGAAACTCAAAAAACTGAAGAGACCACACAGTCTATTGACCAAAAACAATCAAAACCGTCAATTTCAAATTGACAATTACTGTCGATGAATGTGAACAGAAATGTCCTGAAATTGTACCTATTTTATTTAGCGTCTGCAGTTTTTTAAAACTTTATAGCTATTTACTTACTTAAAATGTTTAAAAAGGTAACAGAGTACTACACACTTCACTTTGTAAGAATTCTGTAAGCTTTACTCTAGTTAGCATTAGGTGTAGTAACTCATTGTGCATTCGCATAGGTAATATTTCGTAATAGCTTCCGGAAAGACATGGAGGCAATCAATATAAATAAGGTTGAACTTTCGCTATCTACATATTACTCGTAACAGTAGCAATATACATAATTTATTGTATATACCTAGCATGAGATTGAAATGCTGAGTTTTATTAACACAAGATATTCCAAAGATTCTATCATTAGGGACCGTCTCACAAGCAGGTTAAAATTATTTGAAATCAAGTGTTCTTATAGATTATTAATAGTTCCAATAAAAATAAAAGTAAAGTTGCTTAGGTAAAACGAAATGAAATGAAATTCTTTATTCTCTGAATACCTAGAGGTATTTCCTTATTGCTTTTAAGTCACTTTCAGAGTGTCCACATGCAGACGGAATTTCGATTCGGAATTCCGTAACGGAATCATTCCGAACGTAGCTAATCCATACAAATCAATGGACCTTATCACATACATGCGGAATTTATCCGTACGGAATTTTCTTACATTAGGTATCGATATTCCGTTTCGGAATTCCGAATCGGGATTCCGTCTGTATGCTTTAGAGTACCTATGTCATTAGTAAAAAAAAATAAGTAGACTCAGCTTATTAAGGCATAACGGCCCAGCCACAGCCAGCGCGGTAGGCGGCGAGGCGGGCGGCGCGGCAAGCGAATTCAATAATCACTGCGCGCTATCTCTATGGCGGCCTGTCAGCTTGTCGTCACGACCGCGCAGTGATTACCGAATTCGCTTGCGAGGCACCCGCCTCGCCGCCTGCCGCGCTGGCTGTGGCCGGGCCGTAAATCATTCTTAATATTTCTCCAGGATAACGACATAAGTGTGAAGAAGGGCTTGTCCCAATGTACTTTATGCCAACACCTGTCGACTAAGACGTTAGTGTACGTTTGTGAGTCGGGACATATTTTGTGTGGAAACTGTCATACTAGTAGTATGCAGGGTTAGTCTTGTCATAAAACTTGATATAACATTTTAATTTGTGGAGAAGAAAATGTCTCTTTGAGTTTCGAAGCTTTGGGAAATCTCTCCCTGTATTTTTTATCAAGTGGTCTCTATATTTTAATCATAATATACTTAATAAGGTTTAATTTTTACTTTTAGCCTCACAAACAGCACCTATTCGCTATTACATTTTCACTGAGAGAGACTAATATCTTATTTGCCATATTCTTATAAACAGTCAATAATGTTGACTGTTACGGCCTGACCACGAGAAGGGATGGACGGCGACGACCGACGCAGCAAACGAATTTTTCTTCTTGCGGTCGAACCGCTAAATTCTGGCCACGAACGCCGCGCCCGCCGGTCCCCCCTTATCGCGACTAGACCCTTCATACCTACTCACTCATAATGAGATCACAAAATCAAAATGCATTTGCAGTAGAAAACTCATTCGTTGGTTATGTATAACTACGGATGAATAGAATGATTTGATCATTTAGCAGACAGCCATTACACAGTTTTCTGGATGTGTAACTTGAATCTAAGTAAAAATTATTTATTTAGTTACTGACGTGGGGGTGAGTTAATTGAGCATTTATTTAATTTTTAGGTATACAATTAGATGATGCTTGCGATTGCTTAAAATGTAAAAGAAAGAAAAATCATAAAGAGAAGAAACAAACTGATCTGAATTTCAGATCACATAAAAGAGATTTGGCTAGTGGAGACTTTGCGAAAAGCACTACTAGACTCAAATTTGAAAACAAGGATGATGAAACTTGTCCGATTCAGGTTACAAAAAATAAAACTGACGTAATTGTGACTTACGCGAATGAATTATACCAAGAGTCAGATACATCTGCAGGTAGTAATGAAAATTCGTCTGAACGCGTTAAAGTATCGCAAGAGTATAAGCCGGTCCCTAGGTAAGATTGAAAAAATCCGTAAGCATTTGTTTAAATTGTTTAGGATATTTAGTATTTCGGTAAAATACTTGAATATTGTGGATTCATATATATCACAATGGTAAATTGCATTACAGACCCCTTACTTGCCCAGTTTGTGCGAAGATGATAGCGGTGGATTCAATTCTCCAGCATTTTTACTTTGATCATTCAAAGGTATCAAGATCCAGCTTAAAGTTACAAGCTTCCCATCACACACTTTTGAAGGTCTCCGATTTAGAAGAAGGAACTAATTGCTTAGCCATAATACTCTTGGATAATGAAAAGAGGTACTTAAGTCAAATAATGACTTCTTTTCAAAATTAGGTAAATCTAAAAAAAACAATATAAAGCTCAAGGTCACCCAGCAGGCAATGGTGTTAGCCATGCTTAATGTTTCGCTGCGTGACCGAATTAGAAATGAGGAGAACAAAAGTGACTGACATCGCTCGAAGGATTTCTTAACTGAATTCAGTTGAGCAATCCTTCGGTCTAGGGTCATCTAGCAAGAAGAACCTATACGTGTATTGGGATGGAAACGTTCTGGAAATGCGACAAGGTGGCCCGATCATTGACCATTAAAAGGATCATTGATCATTGACCATTAAATCCATGGTCACACCTATTTGACCTACCAGTGGGACCACGGTAATTTTTTTTATTGAAACTTTTTTCATTTTTCCAGCACTGTTAGTTCTCCGTTACTATTAATGGCTTCGCAAATGAGACCTGCATCTAAACGCGATAGAAGAATTGGAAAACATAAAGATTCTTCAACAAATTCAAACATTCAAAATACCAAATCTGCTACCGTATGCTCAAAGGTATGTTAAATTAAACAATTTGATCGTTATAATGAACTGTAAACTTAGGTCTTAGGGCAGTATTTATAAACCGCTCTCAACGTTAAGAGCTATCTTGAGATCATGCTTGAGATCTTCTTATGCGAACAGCATCTCAAATATGATCTCAAGGTAGCTCTCAACGTTGAGAGCGGATTATAAATACGGGCCAGTAGCTTTCCTTTAGCTTTCAATAAATAAATTTAATTCAAATAAAAAATATAAAAATAATAAATAAAATTGATGATCGTCTGATTAATATAATTATTATCGTAATATGATTTCAGAACACCCAATCAAATGAAAAACTAACAGGCAATTCGGGCAATGAATTCAAAGAGAATGGTACAGATTTGATAATGTGGCTTTGCAAGACTGTTGAGACTGATGTTATTTATAATGTAAGTAGTTTAATTTTAGTAATAAAATATAGTTGCTATCATATTTGAAAAAAAAAAGATCTTTTTACAGATTTATAAAGGGAAATATATAAATGCACTTTAAAAATAATGTAACACACTTTAAAATGTTTAGCTTCAAAATTTATTGAATGAACTATAAAAATAATGGTTTCAACTATAAATATGCTAAGCTTTAAAATTAATACTTTGCACTATATAATTTAATTGCTTAGCTTTAAAATTAATACTTTGCACCTAACAATTTAATTTTATAAATTTAGCACTAGTCAAAAGACGTCTAGGTGCGACGACGAGCGGGCGCAGAGAGAGAGGAGCCCAGGAGGAGATTAGGTTCCGTTGTGACCAACAACGCCAGAACCGACCTGATGACGTATAATTATGCATTATGCCACAAGTTGTTTTCATCTTTCCATCTCATTTTAACAGTGGACAGAAACTAAATGGTTTCGGAGTTGGGACTAATGGTTGGCACACAGTTAAAGTGCAAACCATTATTTTTGTAGTGATAATATTAAATTATAGATCTATTATTATTTTAAAGTGCAAACCATTATTTTTGTAGTGATAATATTAAATTATATGTCTATTATTATTTAAAAGTGATGATATACAATTTTATAGCTGTCTTCATCAAATTTAAAGTGCTATTAAATACATCCCATTTATAAAGCAAATGCGCCGTTAAAACATCAGATGGCAATTTCCCTCTGCTGCGCATGCTATTTCTTTGTGGACCTATACATACTCTTAGTCATACTTTTGTTTTGGTTGCACAAATTAAGTTTACAAGTATAATTATATCTGAAAATTTTGTTATAAGTGCACCACGTTCTAGAATTAACTACCAAGTCATATATCCATCATCTTAATCTTTTTATTTTCTTTTAGATAACACTATCAAGAGAAGACGAGAAAATGAGTTTCAGCTACACAGGCGATGCAACGCACATTAGAGACGACCAAAATGGTATAAATATGTTCAATAAGTCTGAATGCGTCATCGTTAAAAGTGCAGCTGTGAAGAAATTAGTTAATCATATTGGATATTTACATGTATTTGTTAGAATTTTATATGTTTCATAATATTATTTAAATAAAATTACTAACATAGAAGTATCTTCATAATTTTTGAAACTTAGAATCGAATTACCTATGATATTTTTTATATGAGAAAATACCAGTGTTCCAAATGCTCTGTCCAACCAGTGCGGTAGGCTGTACCCAGATTATGAAGTTATACTTTGTACCTCAGTTTCATGCTGCGTTATCGCGAACGTATCGAATAAAATTAATAGATAATGATATAGGAATAGCTTTACGTGTCCCACCGCCCTATACCTTAAATTCGAAGTTGCACTTTGCAGTGAATTAAATACATGGATACAATCTCATAAAACTTTACTTTCTAAATATAGATAGATAATTATAAACTATCGTTAATAAATATCAAATCCGATTACAAAAAATCTCAGCTTCCATCATGTAACTCTCGGATGTATCGCGAATTTTCCTCTTCTCTTTATCCAAATATATGCGAACTTTGTCTTTTCCACATTTTTTCGGCGCCTTCAGTTCGTTTTGAAAGTAAATTTCATAATCCGAACTGATTTTATGATCGTTCTTGTAAGGTTTATTAGTTTGAGTACTCTCTTTGAATATTTCGAATGGATCAGTGGTCTTGTATTTAGTATTAGTAGGATTGTAAAAAGTAGTAGTTACCCCCGATGGAGTTTCTATCTTTTGTTGAAGAAAATTTTCTATTGACCCTAGTAATTTGTTGTTCATTGTTGTTGGATTCGTTGTAGTGCCCACGACTTTGACACTATTTAATTCAACCCTGTAGGAAAAAATAAGCATTTTTATATTTGGGTCATTCTTTACGAAAATGCAAGTGTTAGATTTTAATACCATCTACACCAAGTGCTAGGTTTAATGTCTACGCCAATGCTTGTTTAGATTAAATAAACAATGCATGCAATGCAATGTCGACAAATTAAACATTCTGTTTTTATTGTATTTTAATCATATAAACCTAAAACATAGCATGGATCTGACACGTCTTAAGAATCATTATTGACCATTTAATTGATCACTTAGCCAAATAAAAAATCATTTGATTTTGTTTTTATGAACCTACTTACTTTTTTACCTTTTATTTCTGAGCTAGAAGGAAAAATAAAGTTTTCGAAGATCCAAATTTATATGTTTCGGATTTCAGATATCCGACAACTTCTACTACATTTTTTAAATATTAAACCACAAGGTAAATTGTTATTCCAAACCTATGACCTAAAGTTCTTTAATTCTTACCCATAGCTAGAGTCATCTGCATAGTATTTCACGTGTATTGGATTCCCTTCATTGTCGGTATAAGAATATTTGCCTACTACAGTTCCGTTAGAGAGTACCTTTTCATCCTTGACTAGTTTGTTGTCTGAATCACTTTTAACAATAGGATGACCTATGAAAAAAGTAAAGGCATGAAAGTCTTAAAGTTATTATTAATATTTAAAGCTGGAACTTTAAGTAGAAGCCACCAACACAATTTTCTATCTTCAGCAAGATATAGGGTGGGTACGAGTCTACAATGGAGCATTTAATAACAATTGTTAAATGTTGGAAATGAACTGATCAGAAGCAATAATAAGACTTTTGATAAATCAAAGGACTTGTCCAAAAGTTAAATGTTAAACCTCGTTGACAGAGGCACAAGATTGTCGAAGATGACTTCACTATCGTTAAGCAAGATCTGCGCGATGCACCATGCTCAACACAAACTAACAAATATTTCTATGAGTCTCCATAAAAGGCTTTGTAGTCTACAGATTTTTCTACGGAGAATCATACTACAGCGTAGACTATGTATGGAAACTTGTTCTTGGGTACAATATCAAAGATAAGATACTTAAAATACACAATTCCGCAGGTACACAATATTAAACAGGCTTTCTTAGCATTCATTGCCTTTCCAGAATCTTTTCAGTTCCAGTATTAACAAATCTTTCTTCTTCGTGCAAAATCAACATTAAGTCATAAAACTGTCAATGAACTTCGAGTGATAATATTTTTTACCTCTCTCTATGGATGACATTCACGGAGTAATCATCAAAGAGATTGTTTTTATGGTAACCATAAAGGAAATAATAGAGCAAGACCACTGACCTGAAAATTATTTTTTCTAGACGGACGGAGGAAAGCAATTTTCCATCTGTTGATGACATTAACCAAAAATACTTTCACTAAACCTGGTTGGTAATAAAATAGACCTTTTATTATGGTAAGTCCTTATCACCGAAGGGTATGGTTTTTGGATTGATGCTGTTTTTAAGCACCCCTACCTATCTTTAGTTATTATTCTAAGACCCCTATCAACCCCCGTTCTGGAAGAACCTTTCCAGAGTATCGTCCTAATAGTTGATGTCAAAACAAAACCCCATGTACCCCAATGTAGCGAGCTGCGGGCTACTTCCTAGATGTCGATTGCTTTGTTTGAGTCGCGGCAAATCTTCTGTTGCTCAACAAACACTGATTTTATTACACTATTGCTAAACTTTAATAAACAAACACTAAGTTTCCAAAAGTATCATTATTTTAAGCTTACATCAAGAACAGCTTGGTAAATTAAAACTATGTTTATTCAATTTTAAGTTTATTCAAATCAATCTATTGCGTAATAGCTCGGTGGTAACAATACGCTGTTGGAATTAATTTTGTTTCCTTTATTAATAGGAAGTTTTGTGATATAGTTCGAGGTCTGTTTGTTCTTCTGAGGGCGAGACCAAGTTACTGATGACTCCACCTCACTGGTGTGGAATTGAGATGGCTTTACCAAGTTTGGATATTTGGGAAAGTTGTTTATTACCCTGAAAAAAATAAAAGCTAAAATTATTATTGTTTGTAATGTTAACTTAAGTCTAGGGTAGTGATGCTTCTTGCTACCAACTTATTTAGTTAATGCTTTCTGTTGTAGCCTATAATTAAGTCAACACCATGTACGTAAAATACATAATGTAATTTTTAGCATGTAAGGTTATGTACTTGTTGGTTGTCCAAATAAATAAAATAAAATGTCTTTTTAAGGGTATATGATTATTGAATGGCAAATTGGCAAGAAGTAACTTAACACGGTAAATATTAGAGATTTTTAATATTTTCGGTTGATAGCATTTTGCATTTGACATTGCGCCTCAACTAAAACTTCAGCAACTATAGATAACAATGTTATATTGCCGCTAAGTCGTCTGTAGGTATACGATGTTTCATGTACCTACCTACTTATTCATTTATGTGCGTTCAATTAAGTTTTGGAAAGAATTAATTGAAAAGTAACGGATCCAAAAAATCTTGTTTCTCAATGACATTGTTCAAACAATCAAGAAATTTTATAATTCGTTATTCAAACGTTTCATCGACCTCGAAGCGAAACGAAACTTTCATCATGAATACAATTTACAGGCGATGAACGGCTGAAGTCTGAAGGACTGGTTTTGCCAAATAAAGTACTCGACAAGTGTGCCAAAATAATAAAATAGTTCAGCTACAGTAGCTGAATTTTCTGAGCTATTTGTGATTTCACATTACTTACCTATAACCCTTATCATCAGCAATGTATTGGTAACTTTGCTGTCGTCCGTAAGCATCAGTGTATCCGTAGTTACCCATAACTGTCCCGTTTGGATACCGTTCTTCGTTCCTGAACTGGATATTGCCGGTGTAAGTGTCCCTTATATCGTAGCCGAAAGCATATGTACCAGGATATCCTGTGAAAAGTCAGAATAATATTTCACGAAAACGTTTTGTTCTCAATGAAAAACAAAAAATATGATGTGTCTTTTAATCCCGTTTTCTTTGAAAAAATAGAGAAATTAAAGTATCTGGCTTTTGTAACCACTGAGCATAATAATATCCACTCACTCAAGTAACACTTTAGTATCAATTCTCTGATCATAGATTTAGTATCATTTATGATATATGATCATCAAGTTTATATTTAATAGTAGAAATAATTTCTAAAACCTGAGGTTTTAATTTTATTAAATCATATTATGATACTAAATCTATGACCAGAGAAATTGATACCATAGGTAAAGTGTTACGTGAGTAATATTATTATGCTCAGTGGTTACAAAAGTCAGCTACTTTAATTTCTCAATTTTTTCAAAGAAAACGGGATTTAAAACACTTCATATCGACACGTCCTACGTATAACTAACTAACTGAAAAAATGAAAAATTTAACAAGAGAGCGATTTTAAGATTTCAAAAAATTCAAACCGTTGTGAAAACGTGTTACGTGAGTAATGATCGTATTTTTAAAATATGGCTTGTTCTAAGTCCTCACACACTGAATTTTTTCAGGAATTTCTTGCACTTACCGTTAATATTGGTATAATAATAACTAGGCGAAGGCTCTCCCAAAGTGAGTCTAGCTTTTCTTGGAGATGAAATAATCCTTGCCTGACTGAATAAAGGTATGGCTAGCAAAAATATCTGTAATGAACACAGCGATTATTAAAGGCTAAAAGTAGAAACATCTGTAATTTAAATTCGAACATGTAAATTGGGCATTTACATTTTTAAACATTTATTACTAAAATTCTGTTTAAAAAGTAGTTTCCACTGCATTTCATACTACACTCCCAGTCGTAACGAAAGTTAAGTTCCCCCACAACGCAAAACAATCCGAAAAAAATAATTAAATTAAACTTGTAAATGAACGAACAACCAATAACATTTATTAGTGTTAGTTATTAGCCAATAATTGTTTAATCAGTTAGTAGTCAGTACAGACAATTTTATTAAAAAACATAATTGTAGCTTAGTGGCTTAGCTTACTTTTGTTTTACTATATTAATAAACTGTGGAAAATTGTTCTTGTAATAATGGAAAATCAAGTCACTTTTTTATTTTCTAACACCTTAACTGCCGCCTTACAAACATATTTTTTACAATTCATGAATGAAACACAAAAAATAAATAAGAAAAATGTAAAATACCAAAAATAATCGAGAAATTCCTCTGGACAAAAGATAATTATAAAATAATTTTAAAACGTTGGTCACCGGTGACCTACGCGGCAGTTAACGTGCTAACTTAGTTTGCTGTGAGCCTCATACAATATGAGTATGATTTTATTATCTAGTCCACATAATATTGATACTGAATCCTTACCTTTATCAGAAAATCCATTTCGTCACAATTACCCCAAATCCTTTGACCTAGCTTGATAACCAAACCACCACTGCGAGCTTTATCCTCAGTCTTTGAGTTTTAGAGGTTTTTAACTGGCAAAAAAACACACACGTGCAATGTAGTCTTCACTCTGTGGGTGAAGGCAATTTCGCCCATATCCGTTTTACATGGTGTGATGTCATGCCATTAGTTGCAGGATAAGGAATTGCCTTTTGAGTCGACGAAAGCAAGATTATGGTAGCTTGTACTGTTATCTCCGAATAGTCTGTCTTACCATATTAAGAAGATTAATTTTGTCAATTAGGGAAGTAGCCAAACCTGACGTATTTGCTAGAGACTGCTTTTATTTGAATAACGATAACTGAGTTTAAAATTAAAACCATAATCTGAGATTACAACTCTTAAAGCCAGTTAACAGTCCTTATACAGGTAGGTACGTGCACATTAATACGTAATTCAACATAAATCCTGATTTTGATATTTGTTTTCAACGGCTTTTTCAGTGCCCTACGGCCCTACTAGACCCTACATAACAGAATACCTTTTTCTTAGTGTTATAGAAAAATATCGCCTAACCATAGTTCATTGTTGTTCATATAGGCTTTCGTGTATTAAGTAGGCATATATCATTTCAATAAAATAAAGGAAATACTTCCTACACGACGATCACTGAAAAACAACAATACGAATTACTTTATACCTCTTTAGTTTACACGAACCCACTCTTGCTGGCTTCAAACACAGCCCTTCGATATATTTTATAGTTTTTGACCATTACAGTATTGTGTGCGTTTTATCAAAGTCAATGAATGGGGATATGAGGGTAATAAAACCAGTGTTTTTAAGGCTCGGTGCCGTAAACGACATATTTAGCGAAGTACATCTCTACACCCACTGAGACTTGACACGCGTGTTGAATGACTTATTTTCAAGGTTTTGGAAACATAAAGACTCCGCAGGGTCTTCTATTTTTTTTTCTATATATTGGGGTATTGGGGTCGATAAAAATGTATTTCAAATGTGTCTTTTAGATAGAAATGATAGCCGTAGTTACTTGATAAAAGGTATACCTATTATATGTACTGACCAAGTTTATATTTTCGTGCTTGAACTATGGGAATATAGCATGAGAAAATTTTAAGTGGAGAAAATACTGTCAATTTTTTTTCTAGTATTTTTTCTAGTATATTATTTATGTACTCATAAGTAAATACGGAATGTACTTTCTACACATTTCTGTAGTATTAAACTAACTATGTTAAACTACTTCAGTTTGTAATATTTAAGTTCATTTTTTGTTCTTATATGATGTGAGCTCAAGTTTTCGAATTATCGTTTTTTTAATACTATCTGTGGAAATTTTTAATTAGCATTGGATTATCCATAGTCTTATTCATTAAGTTATTTGTCTGTTAATTTCCCAAATAAAATAAATAGTATTTAGGTGCTAAAAGTTGAACTTTCGCCAAAAGTTCGAAACATTTTACAGTATTGGTATACAAATAAAATGATGAATCGTCAGAATAACGGTTTGCGAACATAAAGTTAATATCGATTTGGTGTATCAGATTTATGGCGAATAAATTCAAAAATTATTACTCGATTTTATTCTTCTTAGTTTGTAAGTCTTTGAACTGGACCGACTACTGATAGTCATATAATATCGGTTGTACTATTAAGTACTTTGTGAGCATATTTTAAGCAATAAATCTTATGCGCGGGCATGCTTTACCGTCCTTCCTTAGGAAAAGTCTTAATTGATTCAGATTTTTATGTTTGTTACAGTTTTTCAAAAGATCCCGACGATAAAAAAAATCAATGAGAAATAAAATTTGTGTAAAAAAAAATTCATTGATTGGACCTTCTCATATCGTCGTCCTGGATGAACGGAGTATTAAATAAAAAAAATCCAACTTTTTACTTTTAAAGGCAGGGCTAATAAAAAACAAGATCTTTTTTAACGAACAATGTCTTGCAATAAGTTGCAATTTTTGAGTTAATACTGATCCTGTTCATCCACGTCAAAGATATATGAAATAACCAATCTTTGTTTATCAAAAACTGATACTACATGTATAAAAACATAACATATCGTCTACGCTACGCAAATCGTTACATCCACTCCTATGAAGTAGTCAGATATGGGAATTAGTCATACAAGCTCGACCCCGAACTTGTCAAATATATCATGTTTTCCATTAAAACCATACACATACGTTCGTGTTTTTTAATTACTGCAATTTGTCATCACTCACCCACTCTTAACTTATACGTGTTTTTACTTAAGTATCGTTTAAGTAATTGATTACGTAAAAACTTTATTTTAAATATATCATTACGTTTGGACAAGGCGTAATAAAAAAGAGTACAATTATTTACTATTACATCATAGTTTAATTTAGAAATAATTTTGGAGCACAATTATTGAGATCAATACATTCAAAGATTAAAGCCAATACTTTTAAGCACAACTTAAAAAATATAAATGTCCCAAGGGTAAATAGTAACAAAATTTAAAAATAACTAAATTGTACTGCAGATGCTAAGCTGGTAAATATGTGCAAAAGATAAAAACACATCCATAACCTATGCAATAATAGTAAAAACATTTTAAATAAAGTAACTAAAATACTTAGTGAAAGGTGGGAACTCTTAGAAAAAAATATCCCCATCATGTCAAGTAATATAAATCTTGCATTAAACAAATAACTACGTAAAAACTAACCAGATTAAATAATCTAAACCCTGATATCAAGAACTAATGTTTTTTGTATATTTCTGGAATAAAATAATAACAGTAACCTAGCTGCGATTAAAATGAACTCTGTCTAGAAACAAATAAAGAAAACTAATGGAAAATAAAAATATATTTTTAAGCCGAAACCAAGAAGTTGATTAAAGCAATATTTTTCCAACCCACATCTCAATTATAATGTTTTTATACTGACCTAACAACCGACTCTACAACCCATTCGAAGATACATGAAGTCCTGGTACACTTTAGTCCTAATCTAAATTACTTAGTTTAAAACTAGTTTAGTCATATTTTAATGGAGACCGTATGGCGAAAGCAGCGCTGGAGCTTGTGCATAATGAGCAACTGGTGCAACCTGTAAAAAAAAATAAGTTATAACCCTTAACTGGTATCGATATTCTAACATTGTTATTATGACAAAATTACCCAAATAGACTATTCTCGCGCTTATTGAACTTAAACTTGCGCTCTCTTCGTCTATTCCTATTAATAAAACATTCAATAATGTTATGAATATTTCTTTCCACATAGAAAATAAAAAATCGAGAATAATGGTTTATCGAAAAAAATGCAAATAAGTCGTGTTTCATACTAGAATCGTGGTAATGGTCATTGCATTTTTTCTGTTGCTTCATTTTCCTGACACTTCAATTCCCATAAGGCTTCAAAACTCTACCAAATTAAATTTTTGAGAAACAAAAGCGCCGCTGTTATTATTTAAGGCATTTTTATATTATTTTTAAAGCTACTTTAAATTTTTATGTAAAGAAGCTATAAAAATTGCGCAAGCTAGTGTAGTGTTTACAAATACTACCTTCATGACAAAAATAGGAATATAGACATCGCATGAAAGTATTCGTCACAGTCTTAGAGCAACGCGACCTCTGTCCGGCACAGAAGACGTGCTGCTCTAATTTTTGGTGGGCCACTGTGACCATAGACTAAGGTCACAGTGGCCCACCAAAAATTTGTAAATCGACCGTTCGGCCCGACTTTTAAAAAAGTTGAGCAGGCCCTATTTAATGCACTAATTATAAAATTACGATTAACCCGTAAGTATGCAATTCCCTAATATCTTTGGAATTAAAAGAATCAACATTTATTGCCCACCCACGGCTCGTTAAATAGTAACGACTAACGATTCTTTCGAATGTTTTGGGTATAGATAATTAAATTTATTTTAAGCTTTTTTGAGTGCAGACACCAGCGGCTATTAAAAATGTTGTTTTTTGGCGGCTTCAATTTTGTGAAGGTTATTCTATTTTGTTTAAATTTAATGACAAATGCCCGTTTGTGAAATTTTTACAAACTTAAAAAAGAATGTATTATTTGTAAATTTAATTATATTACAAGTACAACTAATTATATTACTATAGAACAGTATTGACCAACTTGAGATGAATATTTTTTTTTATTGACACTTTAATATCAAGTGGCTTTCACAAAAGAATTTTATACTTTTTACATGCAAATACAATAAAGTAGGTACACAATTAACCCACAAGCTATCAGCAAGCAGCGAACTATCTATCTAAAGTGTAATTACAAACAAATGATTCTTAAAAAATAGCACCAAATCGATACTATTATTTTCTATACCACGGGGTTAAAAAAATGCCAACTCGCACAGCATTTGGAGATTACTTGCTCAGTGCTCGGGCCATCCCTTCCAGTAACTGATATTCGCGTTCTTACAGTAATATCAGTTAGTTTGTAAACATTTTAAAGAAAAGAGAGAGCTTATTAGAAATGATGTCCTGTGTAGTCAAATAGTGTAAATGATGCAAAGAGATACAGAGATAACGTATCGTATCGTAAGTATTAAATATTTTTTCGTTTAATATTATAGAAAATATCTATGAGTATACAGATTATGGTCGCTTATGCAACCAGTGTTCAATCGCTTTGTGCTGTACTACAATATTTTTTTGCCCAGCCCACAAACAAAAAAGTTTGCCGCCATCTCGGATTTTTTATATTTTGAAAATTGCGTAGCTGTTTTCTTGTCAAAATAGTACCAAAAACCGAGTTTCATCCAAATCGGATCTCAAACAAAAAAGTTGGCCGCCATCTTGGATTTTTTTATATTTTTTACAAAGTGTTGCTGTTTTCTTGTCAAAATAGCACTAAAACAAAAACCGAGTTTCATCCAAATCGGCCCTCAAACAAAAAAAGTTTGTTGCCATTTTGGATTTTTATTATTTTTAAAATTGCGTTGCTGTTTTCTTGTCAAAATAGTACCAAAAACCGAGTGTCATTTCTGCTTTCATTGATTTTCAAACGTATTCCACTAATCGTCGTATCTGGGTTACAACGGCGATAGATAAAGATACGAGGATTGGTGGAAATACGTTTTAAAACCAATTTTAAAATAAGTTCACGTATCCAAGACAGCTTTGACAAAAATTACAGTTAAAGATAGACATGCGAGGGACGATTTACGTGGTGCTATTTTTTGAGCAGAATACTTGTTCTATAGATCTTAGTACGGTGCTAGTAAGTTAGTAGGGCATATCGAAGGTTCTGGGAAATTCAGTGAACTATGCGGTCCAAGATTCACAGGCCAATATTTCCTTATAAGCTTACGCGCTTATTAGTCGCTTGCGCAAAGCGTTCAACGCAACTCTAGAGAAATTGATTTTGTGTAATGTTATAATGTTGAACACCTTCAAGTATTATGGTGATCAATTTTATAATTCCAAGACAAGTGTTTTGAGATTTTACATTACCTATTTATTAAGTTGCAAACTTTTTCCTCTTCATTTCATACAATAATTTTCTTTATATTTAAAAACTACGAACGCTAATAAACATTAAATAAACTTTTATGTAAAATGTATCAAAACTTAGTTAACTATTATGTCTATTATAAGTGTTTTGAGGAAAATTTAATCTTAGCTTAGTCAAAAAAACAAGCTTTTTGCAAGTTTTTTTTTAAATGCTAAACAAACAAAAATTATCAACTTATAATAACTGAAACTCTACGCTCTACCTTAGTCTCTCTAGTTACCTCACTATAGGCAAAATATATCAAAACTAGCGACCGCCCGCGACTTTGTCTGCGTGGACAGTTCTTTCTTTATCCCTCGGGAACAGTACCTTGAGGATGAAATGAACCCTACGTCCTCTGTGCCCCTGATAACGTGTAATCAAAATTTCATGATGAATCGGTTCAGTAGATAAGATGTGGAGGCGTAACAAACAAACAAACTGACTTTCGCTTTACGTCCTTAGAATAATTACACCTAGAACGATAATTCCCTACAAAGCGCGATGTCAAAAGTGAAGCATCAAAATCGGCCAAAATGGCGCCGTTTTCAGATTTTTATTGTCCATTATTAAATAATCATGCCTAATAAGTAAAAAACAGTTTCAATTGCCCTACCTTAAAGAGATTAATTATTATATTATTGGATTTAAGTTACGATTAGGTAACGTATGAAGGATATAAATCTGAGAACTGAGCCATTTTGGCTCAGTATAAGTTGCCTCACTTTGCATACAAGGACACGGCTCCTAGGTGTAATTATTCTAAGTTTACATCCTATCCTACTTTAATATTATAAATGTGAAAGTTTGTGGGTTTGGATGTTTGGATGTTTGTTCCTCAATCACGCAAAAACTACTGAACGGATTTGGTTGAAATTTGACACACAGATAGCACATAGCCTAGATTTAAACATAGAATACTTTTTATCCCGATATTCCTACGGGAACGAGAATCACGCGGTTGAAACCGCTGGCGGCCTCTAGTAAATAATATTAGTAGGAAACTATCCTTACCGGATGTACAGCGTGTCCCGTTTTGTGAACGACCGCGTTGAACCCGTTGTGGTCGTCGGCTGAGTATGCCACAGTCCTCGTCGAACCGTCCGGCTCCACCAGTGAGTAGCTACCTGATTGATCATAATTATTTTTTTAACAATAGGTGACATTAACTTTTTTCACAAACATTCTCATCCCTATGTTTGAGATGAGTGAAATTACTGAAATTTTTAATCAAAAATGTCATTTTCATTAATCACGTCAACGGTCAGTCAAATTTCAGTACAAGTTTTGACGTAAACGTGACGCGTAATTCAACCGCCAAGTCAAAGCTTTATTGAAATTTGACTTAGGTGCCTTTGACGTAACCAAGAATCTTACTTTAGAATATGAATATAAGATTCTTGGACGTTACTGAGCTGTGTGAACGATCCATAAACTTTATTTTAAACCAAAATAGAGTTGTACAAGTTGCTTGCAGTAAGAAATCAGGCAAAAAATATTATGTCATTGAAAAACCAATAAGTTACGATAGTCAGTTGTTTGAACGTGCGTTTTCACCTGTTTACCTATCGAAAACAAACGAACGGTCAAAACTAGGACTTCAAAGTTACAAAAAGATAATTTCAAGTTATGTACATGAGAGCTGCAATGCGTAGGGTTACGCATCGGTCTACGTGCACGCGTACGTTACGCAAGCGGTGTGCCATATCTCATAAAGTTTCAGGTATTACAACGTCATGGTACGTCTACGTGCACGCTTACGCATACGCTTACGCATCCGGTGTGCTGGAGCCTTTAAGTATTATGTACCCTATGGTTAAAGTAGGTTTACCTTTGACGACGTCTCCGTCCCTCTCTTCTTGTTGACTCTTTATGTCACCGGTGTGGGGGTCTTTTACGCCGTAGTTGAATGCGTATCTTGGGTAAGACTGTAATTCAAAGTTACTAATCTTTACAAGTTTCTAGGTTTTTTTTTATTTTTTGGCCAAGTAAAACAATACAAGTTTTAATGGTGATTTTTCGTCACATTTCTGTTGAAGTGTTTCTCAACATTGGGGATCCTTCAAAAGCTCGATTCATATTTTAAAGTATTACTCGTTGCACGAAAACTCTATCAAGAACGAATAGAATCCTTGTTGAGAATAAAAATATAAAATGTAATTCCCTTTACGGAGGCAGGTGGCACTAAGTATACAAATTTGTAAAAAAATACATTTGTGTTCAATATTACTTCAATATGCACTCCACAATTTTTCGTGCTACGAGTACCTACATAACCTGGAGATGACAATGCGACAATAAATTAAATGTCGTATAGCTAAGGACGCTCCCATCCCAGTATCAATTTAAATATCCATTTTTTTTTGTGAAAATTTGTTTATTAGAAAAAAACAATTTGTTTTCGTTCCTAGTAATTATTTGATGGTTTTAAAATACTCATATGAACTAGTGTTACCAATGTTCATTTACTGTCGCATGCATTGTCATCTCTACCCCGTATACAGGGTGTCCCAAAACTTTGCCACACGGAGGGAAAGTATCTTAAATATTGAAGATAGGAAATTTTACTAAAAGAAGACTTCATTTTGTTTTTAAAAATAATTGAAAATGCATTCAAAGATTTTTGAAAAATCGCCAACCTTAACCAGCAATCGTACCCACCAAAACCGAAAAGGTTACCGATCGAAAGGGTTACTCGTAATTATTATTTTTCCTTCGGTGACACAGCATCTTAAACAAAAGGAAGATCATGTAATTTAGCATTTAAATTTTAATTATTACGGATTGTATCAATTTGTATCGAATAGTATGCGTTTTTTTTTAATCTTTGAATGAAGTTCCGTTTCTTTTTAAAAATAAAATGAAGTCTTCTTTCAGTAAAATTTCCTATCTTCAATATTTAAGGTACTTTCCCTCCGTGTGGCAAACTTTTGGGACACCCTGTATAGTTATAGTTAGCATTTAACCATAGAAACACAATAACATAAAACAATTTATCGACACTTCACTGTCAAAAGACAATGGGTTTTGACAGGTTGAATGATATTAAATCGCTAGGATCATATTATCGCGTTTCGAAATGGTCGAAGAATTCGTTTAAAATAAGACGTAATTCACACCCACATGTAAAAACTATAGTTCTTACCACAGGTTCAGCGACGGCGACCGGCGGCGCATGCACCAGCGGCGCATGGACCAGCGGCGCGTGCGCATACGGCAGCGGGTACTGCAGTGGCACTGCGAACGCAGCGCTCACGCATGTTAATACTAAAATGGCCTACAAATTAAATAGAGACTTTAAAGCCAAAGAAATACTTAATTTTAACAAAGAAACAACATCATTTTTATTTTTTCGTAATGATATCCCTTTGAACCCCTAGAAATTATCTCTGAGTAAAAACACATGCGTATAATGTCAATTGGAGATATGTTGTAAGTTTTGGAATAGTGGACAAATACGTAAGTAATTAAGTATTACATCAAGAAAGTTCCACATAATCTATGAATACTTACAAGTTAATTATAAACTACAGAACAGCCAAAAGAGCAAGATCATTTACAATTTTACCGTAAACTTTTTAAAACATTTAAGTATCTATGCCTGACTTGTCTGGTGATAAATAAATAAAACTTAGTTAAATTATAAACACTTCCTATAATCATACACTAAACGCTTTATTAAACAGATCCCTTAAAAAAACATAAAAAAAAATTAGGAAAAACTACATTCTGCATTATATTTTTCCAATGTCCGTTAAATCCTAAACTTAAAGCTAAAGTTGCAATCGATTGCACAACTCACCCACATGTTTGTGCTCAATAGTTGACAACGCACTCGGGTTCACTGCGCAGGTGCAATCTACTGTTTTAAGCGTTTATACTCAAAACCCCACCATAAAATACAACTGCAAGGTGCTATGATGTATGCCACTTAGGTCTAGCGGTTAGCTGCTTTTGAACGATCAATTTAAAAGTTTGCCGTAAAAACAAATGTTAAAATTGAGTCCGATATCCCAACATGTCTCAAGATAAGTGTAAAGTAACGTAATGGAAATCTAATAAGTTTTCATAAAAAGTTAAATGACTAAAGAGTTAATTAGGGAGAACAAAATAACGCAGTCTTTTGTATAAGCCGTCAGTCATATTGAATTCAATTCATTTAGAAATATTCAGCCTTTGTTACAACGCAACCTAGGTAAGAGTTTTGGAAATGAATGAACTCATAACAGGTGCTATTCGCAGGCTCACTGCGCCTCTGAATTGTTGTTCATTTCTTCTAAACACGGACAGTACGTAGTTCTTGAGCAAACAATGCTTTACACAGCGAACCTACTATAGTAATACTTACTAGATATTTATTATATCTCACTGAAACACATAATTATGAAATGCTGCGTTCAAATCTCAATGCATTAGGAGTTGTAAATTTGTTTTCTTACTAAAATTAGGTAACGGAAATAACAAGATCAAATAAATCGCAGATTCAAGCCAATGGACGAACCAGAGATCGCTTAAACAAACAAACATAAGAACCAAACTTCTAAATCCCTCGGATATTGCATATCGCTGCCAAGTCGCTCCACATTTGATAGATATAAATCAGTTCGAGTTGCGAAAGCTTAGGGCTCTCAAACTCGAAAGTGACATTTGTAGGTAATTATGTACTGCTTGCAATAAATGGGATATAACACATTGGTTGGTACAGTCGAAGCTGGAGTTGGTAAAGTTTATAGGATATAATGTCTTAAGAGAATCACATTAATATTAGCTGGTTTCGCACAAGAGTTACAGGCGCCCATTTAACACAAGGTTACTCCATTTGTGAACTCTGGTGAAATTAAGGTAGCGTTAAATACACACGTAGGTACTGATTTGTCAATATACCTAAATAGCTAAAGCCATACTTTGGAGTGATAAGTTAGTTCTTTTATTAGACTAAAGTTTTGACTAACAAAATAATTACCCTATGAGAAAATCAAAGATATTAAGGCGCATGCTAAAGACAATATGGATGATAAATTTTACAAAATGCGCCCCACCACGTTTTTAGGTTTAAAATTTCTGTAGGTATAGGATTATAAATATTTACAGAAGAATTTATTTTTTACGTTTTAGTTTGTTTTTACTAGTCCGTTTTAATGTTTTTAGCCCGATTTTTTGTAATAATTTCGTCTGTTTTAAAAACGTGTTTTTTAAAAAAGATTTTTTTTGCAGTAAATTTTAATATTGCAACTGCAACTAATTCCTCCGATGATAAAACCTTCACGACCTCTATCATAAAAATTTATTTTATAACCATAGTGTTCCTATTTCTTTAGAAAAAGCTCACAACGGTCTTCTAAGTGCTGTTTAAATTAACTCCCACAACATTTTATGAGGTGCTAACAGAATGGAGTGTTTTGTTGAAAACTATACAAACGTCTTAAAAACATTGTGTAGCCATCTATTGCAATTTAAACTGACTGATTTAGTCAATGAACATAATTTCAAATAACTTGAAGTGAATCTTAGATTTATTGGTGGGCAAAATCATAATGTACCTATTAAAACAGCTTACACTAGAATTGTTCCAAATCGTTCATTTCTTCTTATTCTTATACAAAAACCATTTGCACCATTATGCAAGAGCTCACCAATATAAGTATAAAACTTGCTCCCCTTTCCAACCTGTCGTCCGAAATGCAATTGATCCGTTAGGAAATTACTGAGCTGAAAACCATGACAGCGGATTTCCCAATCAAGGTGCAGATAATGGAGGAAAAGATAAGTGAGATTGAGGAGACCCAACAAGATGTTGCTCCTCTAAAAGCCACCATTGGTAGACACGATGAATACATGACACCGCAACCGCAACAGTGGCTTTGTGGTAATAATGTGGAAATTAAAGGTTTTCCTGTGAAGGACAAAGAAAATCTTTTGATATATTGGCTAATACAGGTCAGCTGATTTCCTATTCATTTAACAAAAGTTTCGTAAATTTTATTCACAGATTCAGTGCCTACCAACGCTAAATCTGAAAAAAAAACAATAGTCTCATTCACCACCAGATACACCAAGGAAGATTCGACTATAGCAGCAGCAGCAGCGCGTTCCCTTAAAGACCAACTTATACCTAATGGTATTGGGCTTGTTGGCTCTGGAAAAATATTTGTCAATGACCTCCTGACTGCAAAGAACAAGGTACTGTCCAAGGTCAAAGCGCTGGCTAAGGAGCATAATTTCCAATTTGTTTGGGTGATCAACCGAATTTTTTTGTAAGACGAGACCCTTCTTTAAAAGACTTTATAGTGAAGAAAGACTCAGATTAAAAAAAATGTATTATTTTTAGTTATTGTGTACCTATAAAATTTTGCAATATTTTTGCTGGATTAACTTAAGTCAATAAAACGGTTACTTATGTATAAGTTCTGGAAACTACGATGGAATGTACCTGTTTATCAGTTTCTTTTGTTCGATGGCTCGGCTGTCTTTTGTTCGCTTCCTTGTTACTCTTTCAATGCACCTGTGCATTATATTTGTACACATATTAATCATATCACTTTACTGATTTGTTCATTAAAATGTATACATACTTTAATTAACCGACATCAAAAAGGAGGAGGTTCTCGGTTCGGCTGTATGTATGTTTTTTTATGTATGTCCATCGATTACTCGAAGACGGCTGAACCAATTGAAATAATTCAAACGTTTTTAGATCAGGGTTGTTCCAAGTTGGTCCCATTTTATTTAAATTTTGAAATCGGTTCAGTATTTTTCAGGAAAACCTGAAAAGACTTTCGTTTTCGTTACCATTTTATGAACTTATACGGATGATCGACCATATCTTCTTTGTTTATGTATCAATTTAGATGGCTTTTTTTTGTTTGAAAGAGGATACTTTAGTGATGATACTATTCTGATTTCATTGTTATTGAACCTTGGATTTTAAAGATACACAAGGGAACTCCTCAAAATCAAATGTAAACTGTATAGTGATTGAAATATTGCTAGGATTAGGACAATCTTAAACAAATTAGGTATCTAACTATGGTCAAGAACGTTTTGGATTGGACCTGAACTGCAAAGGAACAACGGAACTCCTTAACAACAAACAGCACGAACAGTGGAAATTGAGTTTTTAGTGGTAATCTTTTCCGTGGTATAAACCACGGAAAAGTGAAAAATATAAAAAAAATACATAACATCATTGCTTACATTTACATATATACATTTCCATAAAAAGGTAAAACTACCTGATTGATATAGAAGGTACTTACCTACACTAAAAACATTTTTTTTTTTAAACAAATTGCTATTATTTGCTTGATTATGATTTAGGGTGCTATCTTTTAGATGACCGGCGTAAAACTTGACTTTTTCTGAGCCAGAGTTTACTTACTAGATGCTTATTCTCGAGAGAGTCCACTATACCCAACATTAGACGTAAATTATATCTGCCACCAAGGGTAGTATAATATACGGCAGGCGCAGTCGCCACCTGAAATTTTGGAGGGGGTCACTAATAATAAAAATAATACAATAGCTTTCTTTTATTTTGTAAATTTTTAGAAGATTTTTCAATTTGACGTGCACGATTTTGGGGGAGGGAGGGAGTCATGTCCCTGTGAGACTCCCCTTCGGACCGCCGCGCTGCGCCTGAACGGGCTGGCCCTGGCTGACTACCACAAAACAGCCTATTCCCGTTGCCCCCCAGTTTTGTGCCTTTTACATACCATTTTAACTTTTTCCCGATATCTCATTTCTAGTAACCATTTCCCATCCCACAAAAACTTATTAACTTTAGTTAATGTATTTATTGTGTTCCAGAGATGGTTATTAAATTGGCCAATCAATCGGTCAGTGATAGTAGGAACCATCTTTCTTTACAAAACACATCTTACATAATAGCAAGTACCCAACATTATTTACGCCATAGTTTACTATAACCGTCTTATGTGTCCAATAAATCACCAGCTATGAAATAGTTCTTACATAACATAACTTCTACGAACTATCCACTACAAAATCGGTCAAATAGTTCGCTTAGTAGAATTCGATCAATCCGCTTGTCGGTACCATAAAAAGTAAAATAGACATATTTTTAAACCTATTATTTATTTGGCATGCTAGATAATAGTGGTTTTGTGGAATTTAAAACTGTCTTAAGCCATATTATGAAGAATATAATTATTATTCACTTCAAGTGTACTAAATTCCATAACCTCCACTCATTTAGATAATTAAGCAATTATTGTTACTAACCCTAGTTCGTAAGAAATTGTTACTAACACTATGGACTCTGGTCTGAAATAAATTCATTATTATTATTATAACTAGAAAAACAGAATTTTCAAAAGTTTAAACAGTAATAGTATTTTTTACTATGTTTACTTGCTTAGTTATGTTTTAGTAATATTCATTAATCATAAATTCTTAAGACATATAAATTGAGATCAAAATATTTTATTTATACAATATTAAATAAGTAATATACTAGAAAAAATATTTTCTAGTATATTATTTTGGTAGTGTATGTAAAAATAGCATTACGAATGCAATAGTTTCAAATTCAAAATACTTGGTTTTTAATAGTTCTTAAAAAACAAATAAAAAACCGGGAAAATGCGTGTCGGGCCACGCGCCGTACGTAGGGTTCCGTATAGACCGGGATGCCACCGTCGGTAACCCTACCTCATCGAGTACCAACACGAGACAGTCACTATAAGGAGAGAGACAAAAAGTATCGTTAAAAATTGTTGGTCTGCCTAGGCGCAACTTGGCCGGTTTTGTACAATCATGAAAAAAAGTGAGGTTAAAATGATGATTACCTTATACCATACGATATTGAATGCCACTATTATTTTTCGTCTGCAAAAATAACTTTGTTTTTCACAGTGTTGGCACAGAATATATATGGTGTTGGTATGAATGACAAAGTTATTGTATATTTGCAGTTTTGGAAAATGTGCTATATCTCAAACTCAAAAACTAATTTTTATATCTCGTTCAAACCAATTTTCGTTGACAGTGTTTATTAAGATCTACAGCAAATTTTTTTTTTAGATTTTTCACTCTCTTATTTCAAAAGTTAGAGGAGGGGGAACACACATTTTACCACTTTGGCAGTGTTTATCTTTCAAACGGTTGACTTGGAATAAAATTCGTCTTAGGAACCTCAATGTTATTTTTAAAGACCTATCTATAGATACCCCGCACGTATTGGTTTGAAAAAAAGATATTTTTTTCAGTTTCAGTTCCATGTATTGGGACCCCCCCCCCCCTAATCTTTTTTTTGTGTTAAATTCGTTAAGCGGTTAACAGAATACATCTACCTACCAAGTTTCAACTGTGTAATCTTAATACTTTCGGAATAAAATGGCTGTGACATACGGACAGACAGACAGACATGACGAATCTATAAGGGTTCCGTTTTTTGCCATTTAGGCTACGGAACCCTAAAAACAAAGGTCATACAAAAATCAACTTAGAGACTAGCTCCAACTTTTAACTATGCGTACCTACCTAGATACTGGTAAAGGGCTTACGCACACCGCACGTAACCAAAGGTCAAAACGTAATATAAATGACCATACCAGTCCTAAAGATCACAGCGCATCCTGTACGTCGGACGAGGATTGTATCATACTTATTAAACTGTCCAACGACATAAAACTATGATATATTGTTTTGAAAATTGATCACATTTTAATTGAAAACCTATATAGAGATCAAGGTTTTGATACGCTTGAGATTTATTATAATAAATTGATTTTATTCCATCACATTATTGTCCATTTATAAATCGTTTCTGGATACCATTATTTAAACTAAACAAAAAAACCAGCCAAGTGCGAGTCGAACACGCACACGAAGGGTTCCGTATCAAAAAACGGCAAAAAAAAAAACACGTTTGTTGTATGGGAGCCCCCCTTAAATATTTATTTTATTCTGTTTTTAGTATTTGTTGTCATAGCGGCAACAGAAATACATCATCTGTAAAAATTTCAACTGTCTAGCTATCACGGTTCATGCGATACAGCCTGGTGACAGACAAACAGACAGGCAGACAGACAGACAGACGGACAGCGAAGTCTTAGTAATAGGGTCCCGTTTTTACCCTTTGGGTGCGGAACCCTAATTAATTATCTTAACTCGGTTTTTTATAAAACTTTTGTTTTACCCAAATCCTAGACGCTAAAAAGAAAAATTGACGCAAGAAACTTAACGTTTTCAGAGGTAACAATATATTCATACCTATGCTTGTAGATATCGTTACCAAATTAGAATTCATACGTATTTTAAATTAGATTTTTCTTTTACTATTATTTACTAGAGGCCGCCCGCGACTTCGTCTTCGTAGAAAGTTTTTTTGCCTTCCCTCGGGAACAATACCTTTTTTCGGGATAAAAGATACCTTATGTCCTTTTCTGAACCCCTAACAACGTGTGTGCAAAATTTCATGATGATCGGTTCAATAGTTAAGACGTGAAGGCGTAACAAACAAACAAATAAACAAACGGTCTTTCACATTTATAATATTAGTAAGGATTATTTTATAGAATAACAGTACTCAACCTCAGACTCAAATGATTAAGTTATCGCTTGCACAAATTCGTAGAGAATAGATGAAAATGTATCCGGTAGAATTATTTTATTTAGGCAACATGCTATCAATTCTGCCACTATTGGTTGCCTGAAGCATAAGAATAAATTTATTCTTATGCCTGAAGTTACTTTTCAGATCATCGATAGGGTATTGATTGTAGTACAACTACGTTCAGTTAGATACCTACTCCGTAGGTTTTTTTTTTATAACAATAACAGCAAGTCAGCCATCATTAGTCGTGTGTGCGATGTGGATCGGTGCAGACTCATACTAAGAAATTAGAGAACGCGTAACGCGGCCAAGTGCCGCTAATCGTATTACGCCATGAGTGACAAACTTGTGGCAAATGAACTCCTGGCGTTCCTACAACAAAAGCTGGACGTCATGGATGAGGTGAGCGCACTGCAAATTTGCAAGTCCAGCTTCAGCGAGGACGACGTGGCCACGGCGAAGAAACTCTTGTTCGAGTCTCTCGGCAAGAGCGACCAGATGGTGTCCCGGAGACGTGACGGGACACAGAAGAGCTTGCAGGAGATCATCACCCTGTTCAAGGAAACCGACCCCGATGACGTGCCGACGTTCGTGGCGAGGGACCTCAACAAGCTGCCTCCCGTCACCTTTGATCACGTCGATGTGACCTGCCTCCTAAAGGACATCGTGTCCCTTAAGGCGAGTTTGGCCGAATTGATGTTGAAATTTCAGTCATCTGAAAATACGGTGAGTGAATTGCGTAAAGAAGTTGACGATTTACGTGAATCACTCGCCGTAAGTAGGTCAAATGTCAACACTCGACGTGGGGCCTGCTTCGATACATCTATGACGTCGAGTTGCAAGTCAGCAGTTTCGTCGCCGTCTCCGCCACGACCCGAACGAGCCCGAGCGCCACCGCCGCTGCCGCCGGCCGCGAGCGCCGATCCCGCGAGCTGTGCGCCACCCGCCCGCGCCCCGCCGCCGCCCTCTACCGCGATGGAGCCGGAGACGCGTGCGCCCGTCAGCTGTCGACGCGACTTTGCTGCTGTTGCGGCTGCCAATTCAAGCTCGCGGTCGCAGAAGCCAGCACTCGCCGATGGGAAAGCTCCTTCGCAGGATGTCGTCCGACCGGGCCAAGATGAAGACGGTTTCCTCGAGGTTCGGAACAAGAAGCGACAGCGTCAGCGAACGAGACAAAATCATCATGGCACCGCACCGACAGGGCCCAACTTCCTGCTGCGAGCTGCCATACCGACTACGGCTGTGTACCTGTCCCGCCTGCACCACACCACCACCGTGCAGGATGTGATAGAGTACATAAAGAAGAAGGCTAACTTTTGCTTGAGAGTTCAGCCTCTGGAGTCGCGCCATAACACGAATTTTAAGTCGTTTGTGGTGCGCATCCCGACCACCAGACTGGACACTTTCATGAAGGAGGACTTCTGGCCGCAGGGCGTGGTATACAGGCGCTTTCGAGGGACATTGCCTTGTGCCACCGAACTGACACAGAAAGTGCCAAATTGAGTTTATAATAACGTAATATTAAGTTATATTTACTAACAAAATTGTCTATATATATTATATTTTAGTTTTAAGGTATGTATCTATGGGCCATTGTTGCCTGATAACAAATAAATAAATAAATAAAAATAAAAAATAATCAGCCAATATTGAACAAAGACTTACATCACCTGTCATACTTCAACGTTTCCGATAAAAAGTTGTGAGAAAAGCCTGTGATTCATTATTTTCCTCAATCAATGTGAAATTATATAGCATTATAGCCGTCATCATATATTTTATCATCATAGCATAAAACGCAATTGGTGTGAATCTTTAACTACGAATTTTCTTTTTCTTCGTCGTCATTTTTAGGGTTCCGTTGCCAAAATGGCAAAAAACTGAATCCTTATAGATTCGTCATGTCTGTCTGTCTGTCTGTCCGTCCGTATGTCTCAGCCATTTTATTCCGAAAGTATTAGGATTACACAGTTGAAACTTAGTAGGTAGATGTATTCTGTTAACCGCTTAACGATTTTAACACAAAAATAAAAAAAAATAAAGATTAAGGGGGGGGCTCCCCATACATTGAACTGAAACTGAAAAAACTTTTTTTCTTCATACAAACACATTCGGGGTGTCTATAGATAGGTCTTTAAAAATGACATTGAGGTTCCTAAGACAATTTTTTTTCAAAGTCAACCGTTTAAAAGATAAACACTGCCAAAGTGGTAAAATGTGTGTCCCCCCCCCCCCCCCCCTCTAACTTTTGAAGTAAGAGAGTGAAAAATCTATAAAAAATATATGCTATAGATCTTAATAAAAATTTCCAACGAAAATTGGTTTGAACGAGATGAAGTAATTAGTTTTCGAGATATATCATATTTTCCAAAACCGCAAAATTAACTTTGTCATTCATACCAACACTGTGAAAAACAAAGTTATTTTTGTAGACGAAAAATGATAGTGGTATTAAATATGGTATGGTATAAGGAGACTACGGAACCCTACGGCGCGTGGCCCGACACGCTTTTGGCCGGTTTTTTATACTATGCCAAAACTAAGCATTAGTACTTACTAGCATAATTAAGTACATTACATACTGATAAGTTCCTGATTAATTTAAATAGGTTTAGAAACATGCATAAGTCACCAATTTTGATAAATTTGAGCTTGATCGCTGCGGACACTTATAAAAACATGATGGGACAGAAAAATAAATAAAAAAATGTATTATTTTAGTTTTATCACACAGGGGAAAATAACGATATTTTTTTTCATTTTCGGATATAATGCACTTAACAGACGGATAGAATATCGAATAAGAAATAATATTTTGTAAGGCACATATGTACTTAAACGCAATATTTAGGGAGATATTTGAAAATTCTTAGCTAACTCCATAATAATGCGCCTGAAACATGACATAAGTGACGTCGTAAATGTTGACCATTTTGTATACCTAGAGCGTTTTTGGCGAGTGCTGCTGCGTGCTAACTTCAAATAACTATATCACGAGAAAAAAACGCAAGAGAAAAGTTTTAATATTACAGCTGATTTTCACACGCATTAAGTATACTTTTGATTTTGAGACAAAAAAAATTGATGCATGTTCCCTCGGTACTTGCATGCAAAATTTGTCCTGCAATTGGAAACCCTGTACAAAGAAAGTAATTGGTCAGAAATCAATGTCAGAAATTAATTGGTTGATTGTAGAATGATGATTCCTGTGAATAATATCAATAGACTGAAATACCTACCGCACATAAACCGGAGACGTCCGAGATCAAAGCTGTCGATACGGACGGACGGGGTGACCTGCTTTACAGATTTATTAGACTACAATCTAAATCGACCGCTGCGGGATTTCAGTTTCCATATGATTCGTCTTAAAATTGGATATTCTATTTAGTGTTTTGCTGCTGTATTTTCAAGAAGGAGAAATACTTGAGAAAGACAGACTGTAATTTTTCCTTATTTAATTTTAATTGTCAACTATCCTCTTACTTCCTTTGTTAATTTAAGAATGTGTCCTTAAGCCATCCTTTTATGACAAAGGTTGTACCTAACTTAAATTATCAGTTGTTAAAGTTATTCATTTCAACAAGCACCGTGTTTAAGCTACAATTGACAACATTTCAAGTTATAAATGTTTCCAATGTAACTACTTAATTAACACTTTTTTATTTTCTTTGACATCTCACTCTACGTTAACAAAACATTTGAAAGTAGGTACATATTAACAATGATAGTTTTCTTTTGACTGCCAAAGAGATTTTGTAGAAATGGATTGTAAAGAACATCATCCACGTCTCATTAATTTTTGGTCGAAATATGAAAGTGCCGGCCAAAAGACAAAGTGCTTTATTCTGATAGATTTTGTCCATCTAAGTATTTTTTATGGCACTGAAGCTGTAGCACCGCTTCACATTTGTGTCAAAATGTATGAAACAGACTTCAGCGGTGCTACAGCTTCGGTGCCATAATAAAAAATGCTTAGGCGGACAAAACCTGGCAGAATTTGCTTTTTGGCCGACTTTTTTTACATTTGTGCCAAAATGTATAAAAAGCAGACGTTTTGAACTTATTTAAAATCGAGTATAGCGGTGCTCTACAGCTTCGGCGCCATAATAAGAAATGCTTAAGTGGACAAAATCGATCAGAATAAAGCACTTTTGCTTTTTGGCCGGCACTTTCACATTTAGACCAAAATGGATGATGTCCTTTATATACTTCACAAACGAGTATTCATTTGCTAATTTATTTCGAACCATGTTGTAATCTAGAGATAACCAACATGTAATTTATCCTGAACAATTTTTTAGTTCACCCAGTCGTCATTAAGTAGTAATTACGAGTACAATATCGTTACCACATAGAAGTAACATTATCCAGGAAAATTCGTTACCTAGTTAAACAAATCTATCGACTAAAGTGGTTATCTAAACATCCTGTAATAACATCGAGATGCGCGCTTCCGAAACACCTACGCCACAATTTGGAGCACTGTCTCGAAGCGCAGCCGCGCCCGCCGCCCGGCATGGCAGAAAGTGCGTTCATTATTTATTTTAACCAACATGGACTTTCGGACTTTTGCATCTTAGTACCAACCTAAAATTCGCGACGACGGCACCATTTATGGCTCAACCACTAAATGTGTCGTCTTAAAGGCCTCATACCCATGGAGTTCGGTTGCCATGACAAGAATTCTGGCGAAGTGGAGTGCTACCTCGAAATACGTAAATACTTTTTCCCTCCCCAATTTATCACCTATTCGGAACATGGCATTGTAATTGATATTTTTAGTTAGGGACGCTCGTTTTTGGGTCGCGTAAACAGACTTCTGTCAGTATATCGGTATGTCAGCGGCGTTGCGATTGTTAGTCGAGAGTTCCTTTCAGTGATAAATAAACATAGTTCATGTGAACGGATATGCCTAAGGAACTTCGCACGATTACCACTCGACCAGATAATGCGTCCAGCTGTGAGTAGACAAGGCACTTACAAACAAATGAGTTAGGACAGTGATCGAAACCTAAATAATGTGTAATATTCTAGATTGTGATACCGGTAAGCCTTGCTCTATCACAATACAAATGCGTAAGTATAGTTACAAATCATGTTTGGTTAGTATTTAAGCTGAAAATCTGATTATTGCTATTTTATTTTATATTACAACAAGATAAAAATAATCAATAATAAATCTTTTAGTTTATATTATGTAGGTTCTAAATGAATAAAAAAGATATAAAATATCTTGAAATACGTGAAGTTTTAATTACTTGCGGTTGTAATTAAAGTTTTTTGTAATTATTATTATTTCAAAAATAAATATTGTTCAACAGCCAATCCGGAAGCGGCTAGCTGTGTAGAGAGAATCGCAACATTCTTTTCGTTCCTGTTGGTAATCATCACTTTCCCGTTTTCATTATTCGAGTGTTTTAAGGTATGTGTAATTTCCATTTTATGTTACTTATATATTTTGAATAAAATGTAAACTTACTTCCGTACAAACAATCCACGAGAGATAAAAATAACGAAAGCGCGCTTAGGGAAAAACTAACTATTGAAAGTGATATAGCTAAGCACATTAGTCAAAACAAGAGAAAAGTGGATCCTGCCTGTGGATCTAGTAAACGGAGCAACAAACAACATTATTTAATTTATCCCATCTTTAAAATGAAATGGAAAACTACTGCATTGAACCATGTCACATTAAATTGAAAAGATCTCTACATCAGTCTGTTAATAATATAAAATAAAAAAATGTTATGCGATATTGGTCCGTACGTTTCATTACTCGTAACTATAATACAAATTCAGCTTTAACTAGCTATTAAAACTGTTATAACGATTACCATTCTACTCCCCATAAACGTCGTTATGATGGATTTACGTGACTACTCTGTATATCCACTTAAAGCGTTCTCGCAAACACATGTTTGTGTTGACATTTCAAAGGCATTTACAACCTCATATTTCCTTCAGGATAGATTGTTAATCAGTGATCATTTACCTGTCGATTAACTGGTAACCTGTAGAAGTTGCAAACTGAGTAACAAAAGCATCAGCTAATGCAATCCTATGTATAAGTTACTTCATGTCAAAAGAATAAATGTAAAAAGAAAACTTGAATTTATTAATAGAGAAGAGATACTCGAACATTAGCTTTTTATTTGAATTGTTTTAGAATAACTCATAATTTGCAGTTATTTCGGCTAAAATAATAGATCTTCGCTAAGCGCAAGCAGCCATTTGGCACAAGGTGATTCTCTCGTAAATCTTCTCTCTGAAATTATCTTCCGACAAATCCTCGAAGGAATCAGCAGGCTTATAATATAAAGCAACAGTTAAAACACGAATTAGGGTTTATAACGAGACAATGCCGAGAGTGAGTGTTTTAATACCTAATTATGTACAGTTGCATACAAGATTTTATCTATCCATGATATTAATATTCTACCTAAGCATAGAAGGTTTTTAATATAGACAACATTAAAACAATCAATGTAACAGTAACCATAATATTTTAATTTTCATTTTCATGTATAGTGCTGCCAAGACTCCATTTATGGCTTGCACTGTCAAATTTTATGAGACCTCATGTAGAGCCAAGCTTCTAACTCTACGCGCCCTAACTCTACAAGCCCTAACTTCAAAAACTCTTCACCTTAGTCAAAATATGTGGCATGGCCATTTCGCTACATGGAAAAAATAAAATTATTCACTGTTCAACAATAATAGTTCTTGTAGTAACGAAACGGCCAAGTGAGAGAGCGTAGAGTTAGAAGCTTGACTCTACATGAGGTCTCATAACTTTTTGACAGTGCAAAAAACAACCAATGTCACAGTAATCATAATATCCGAGCGAGTTAAAAGCATGTCCACAAGTAGATTTAAAAATATGTCTTTTAACTATCTCACCTCAATGCCAACATTTTAAAGAGTTCTTCGATAATTCACATAAATAAATCACTGTATTATATTTCAGGTGGTTCAAGAATTTGAGCGTGCAGTTATATTTCGTCTTGGAAGACTGCGCAAGGGGGGTGCGCGGGGGCCGGGTCTATTCTTCGTGCTGCCTTGCATCGACACTTATAGGAAGGTCGACCTCAGGACCGTGTCATTCGATGTGCCACCACAGGAGGTTTGTTACTTTTTCAAACATTTTTATTTTGGTTATTGAGCGATTTTCTGACAGCTTAAGATAGATCCGATAGATGGCGTCATAAAACGCTTAAGGATTTCATAAGAAATCCTTAGGAAAGCCGAGCGGTAAAGTAAAACCCCTTTCACACTAAGCAATTAATCGCATGCATTTTTTAATTTTGAACGGTAGCGGGGCAAACGAGGCGGGGAGTTAAAAAGCAATAGACACGTTTTTACGATTGAAATACAAAAATACAAGCAACTTTACGACGGCTCGGCTATCATGAAACGCCATCTACTGAGCTTTATTGAACTTTTTTTGGTTCGGAAAATCCCTCGTTATCGGGAAAATCTTTTAACACAGTCACTTTTTTCAAACATGGATCCGCAGAAAAGAACATTTTGCGGAAACCAAACGGTGATGATATTGGTAAAAGGTCTTCAGGGAAATATGAAAGTAATAGAAATTGAATTCCTTGGGACTCCTAAAGTATCCTAGAGACAAGATTTTTTTCTGAAGCCATGTTGAATTTTAGTAGAAAAAAAATACCACATTTTAAGTCAAATTCATCTAAACATCGGCCTTGATCTTATTGGCAATGATGCGATGAGCAAATGAGCATGCAACCCACATGCGAGAAACTTCAAGGTCGGGTATCAGGTTCCTGCATTGAAAGGATCCAATATGTCAGTGAGCGAAGTATGCTCGCGCATTATGCTGAAAAAACTGCAGCAAATGCGCGAAAATAATAAATAGGAACAAAATATTTTATGTTTATAAGAATGAATTCATGCTTTCATGCCGATAATTTATTATCCTATATTGCTGGTTATTTAGATTCAATAGTCATCTGACTCTAGATTACTTTCATAAATCTATCATACTCGTACCTGGGACCAAGGGCGTCGCCAAGGTGGGCAGGGAGGGGCAGCTGCCCCCTAGAGATAAAAAAAATGTAGCCAACTGCAAAGTAACCAAAGTCCTAAGGCCGTGCAATTGACTTGCTTTTCCGATAAATTCCGCATCTCAAAACTTGAATAAATTCACTATGTGCTCTTGACTGTACCTACAAACAATCATATTTGTATCATCCTCCTTAATATTAACTTGTCCTGCCCCCGGGCCATGGGCTGGCGACGCTCTTGCTAGGGCGTAACACTGGTGGCTGAACAATTAAAACAAGGAGCACATAATCATACTTCCTAAATGTGACACACTGGATATGAAAAAGCTCTGCAGCAGATGTACTACTGACCTTCTTTTCAACTTCCACCGGAGCCAAAATAAACTTTAACGTAACGTGCAAAACGTTATTACAGGTATCATTAACGAAATACACAGTCATTTAAACACCGCAGACAACTAAAAATACATATACGCAAACATAAAGCCCACGTGGCCGTAGGAAAATATCTCTAATCACTTGCTAATAGTGCTGCTATTGAAAACTATAAATATAGGGTTGCCTGCCTCTGCAAAAAAGGAAGCAAAATCTTTTACAACTAAAAAAATATTTTCCTTTGTTTTAAGCTGAAAAAAATAATAATTGTAAGCTTTTTTTTCTGATTAAAAAGAAAACAAGAGATCTGCTGCTTGAAAAGTTAGAGAAACCTACCTATGTAGGTAAGTAATAAATATAAATGTGTGCGTGACCAAACTTACACCGTTAGTACTACTTATTATATATTCTGTGCTTACACTTAATATCTATGATAGTAAAATAAAATAAACTACGATTGTAGAGATGTATTGACTAGATATACACTGGCCTGCAAAACTAAGTACTACAGAGGTCTCTTTTCATACAAACGAGGTAACTTTGGAGCTTTGGTTCTCCGCCCAGGATTAAGCGGGATGTGATCTGATGATGGCCATCCAGGGAGTGAATGGAGAAGATTCAGATCTCCATACACACCCAATTGCAGATCAATTGGGTGTGTATGGAGATCTGAATCAGCATTCTAAGAGCTGTAAGGATTAGAGTTATCAGTTACAACATTTCCATACATTTTAATGCCATTTTTGTGGTTTTTTTAAACATATCCAAACAGCTCTTAGAATGCTGATCAGATCAATTGGGTGTGTATGGGGATCACACCACTTTTAATCCTGGGCGGAGAACCAAACTTACCTTGTTTGTATGAAAATAGACCTCTGTAGTACTTAGTTTTGCAGGCCAGTGTAAACTTAGAATACTGATTTCAGTTTTTTCATTTGATTCAATAAGTGTAGAGACAATAAGGCAACCCTATTTCAACCCAGTTGTCTGCCATTCAGTACGAGGATTAATTGATGTGGCTGTGAGCCATCACTCAAGTTTAACTGCCAGTTAAACAATCGGGCCTCGTAACTATTGTCTACAATTCACGACCTAGTAACATGCTCATGAAGTTCTAAATATATTTTAATGAAACCGCCAAAAAGTGTTAAAATTTTAATTTTCCTAAACAAATATTTCTTCTTCACAGAAGATATTTACCTGATAATAACTTGAAAAAGGTTTCTATTTGTCGACTCCCAACAAAAAAAATTTTTAATAGTAATTTATAAAAACCGTTGGAATAAGTACTTATTGAGCATACATAACACAGCCCTTGAACAGAAACTAAAAAATATAACAAGAATCAAATTAGACTGTACAATTAATAATTTTGTTCCTAGATAATTACTTTGAATTAAAGAATTGAACTGAATGGAATTAAATAATTGAATTGAAGAATTGAATTGATTTGATTGCAGCATTGAAATTCAAGTTTCATATAAAACAAAATCCCCTTCTTCTATGTACTTAGTCAAACTGGATAGTCTTTACATAGTATTCATATCGGTCAAACATTTTATAAAGTCACTTTATTTGTACTTGGTGAATATCATAATTCAGCAAGACGAAATGTTTGTTTTGAGTTGTCGGACGCAGAAGGCCGGTAACAGACGGTCTGCAGAACTGACCTCATTCAGTATGTTCCCGTGAAATTGGAATCATTCCTGCTAAACTACGATGCCTAAATATAGTAAAACGTGAATTCCCACCTCGTTTCAAATAATGTGTTCAGTTAATGCTGTATAATATACTGTTTTTTTTTATCAGACACACAAATCACAATTAGTTTTGAAAAAGTCACCTAAATACTTCTTCACTAACTACATAATCTTTTAAGAGATTGGAAAATAAACAATTCCCCTTTATACATGTTTATATTGAGTCGGCAAAGTGAATCATTTTTCTTCCATTCTTCTCTTCACAGAATATTTTTATACATTCTTATTGAGGCAATTCTTACTTATTTTTCGTAAAAAAGTGTATTTTATCATAATATAGCAGAGGGCGAGTTGATATTTTCACTTGTTGCTATCGAAAACTATCGTTTTCTCTCTTTCACTCGCATTGACTATGAGCAGTATATCCGATAGTTTTCGATAGTGAAAAGTGAAAACATCTACTAAAGCACTAAGCCCTCAGAGCAGAATACGTTAAATTTAATATGAAAATTAAGTAGTTTTTTTTTATTTTTTTCTGTAATCCACTTCATTCAACCAAAGTCAACGTCTTCACCCAGTAATTAACTATTACTAAAGTAGGTAAACTTCATACATAAAACATTTATAACTGCCGTGTCGTTGATTTCAATTGACCCTTGATAACTACCTGTGTATAGGCCATAGCACCAATAACTTCGATTCCCACGACATTTGAACTTGCCAAATGTCACACAGTAGGTGTACGACCCAAGTACGGCCCTTCCATCGCTTTGTAGGGCTGTCGCAAATGTAATAAAACCGACTTGCAATATTGTAATTATTGTAAACATTGGCTTTGACTTAAGTCGAGAAAAAACAATATACCGACTTTTCAGTATTATAAAGCATAGCATTTGCACCTATGCATTAAATATAGGTATAACATCATAATTATATAACGATAATGTTTTAAATGGTATTCAAGTTAAAAACAAGATGATTTTGAGGTAATAAAAGTCATAGCAATAATTTTAATGCATTTGAATGAAATATTATTGAAACCTCTTATTATCTTTTTTCCCTATAATAAACTTTATAAATTGTAAGATTTACATGTCATTCGAAACATATAGAGTTAAAAATTATTAATTCTCCACATCTTCTCTCGTTATAGGTGTTAACACGTGACTCTGTAACCGTGGCAGTGGACGCAGTGGTCTACTACCGAATCAAAGAACCTCTGAATGCAGTCGTCAGAGTTGCAGATTACAGGTAAAATGGACTCATATGCCTTAGGCCATGAGCACATTGCTTTGATAAAACAACTCAAAACATTATTGGATGACACTCCACTCTAGTGATGTCGTCCTGTGGTGTCATGGACAATACACGAAAAAATTTTTATCTTGGAGACAAAACAGTATTGTGATTTTTGCTCTTCAAAAATCAACTTGCTTGTTGCAGTCGTACGTAAAATAATACTTTTATAACTGTAATTAAACTACAAGTGATTGAAACTTAGAAATACGTTTTCTGAAAAATTAATAGAATCCGATGACATAATTGCAACAAACTAGCAGTGACGTTTCCGTTGTTATTACGTTTGCTAAAATTGATCAAGCAGATGTTTGCTTACGAAATCCGCCTTTGCTTACAATGATCACATTCACATCACATGATGAGTAATAAAATATGCATTTGCGAAAATACATTGTAATGGAGATTGCATCTGATTGTTCCAAATTACTCGGCACTTGATGGCTTTACGCGAGTTCTGGTTTGTTTGTTCAAGTGTATCTGTTTTTATTTTTATTACTTATTGCCTGAAATAATAACTGAATTTACTCATGCTAGGTACTTGTATTCTCGTAGTCCTGTATATTGGTATAATTTATCTGACATAAAAAATAACCAGTTAACCAGTCTTGTAAATATATTTTTCTGAATAACGTCACTTCTTATCAAAGGCATCAAGGTTATTGCCTAATTAAAAAGTCTCATTCACAGAATGAATAATAGTGGTTCTACTCAATATGAGTACCTAGTTGCAAGAGCCACCTATCTATTTAAACATTACTTTTGAAAAAGAAATTTAAAAAAGGCACAAGATTTAGGAAAAATAGAAAGTTCTGAATAAGTCTAGTTAATAAAGCTTATTTAGCTTGCATCTCACGCCTTCCACGATATGAGCGATCTCTCAATTTAACCAGACAGTAAATGCTAAAAGAATGTTTCCTCAGTGCATCAACAAGGCTGCTCGCAGCCACGACGCTGCGCAACGTTCTGGGCATGCGCGACTTGGCACAACTGCTGTCAGACCGAGAGGCCATCAGCCACATGATGCAGGCCAACCTGGACGAGGCCACTGACCCTTGGGGGGTAGAAGTGGAAAGAGTTGAAATGTAAGGACTATGCCTACTGAAATAAAAAGTTCTTGAACGTTTCAGCATCACTTACAGTTAATTGGTATGTTTTGACTCATCATCATCATCATAACAGCCGCATGATACCAACTGCTGGGTATAGGCCTCCCCCAAGGATCTCCACGACGATCGATCCTGCGCTGCCCGCATCCAGCGGCTTCCGCGACCTTCACCAGATCGTCGGTCCACCTTGTCGGGGGCCTACCCTCGGAGCGTCGTCCGGCGCGGTCGCCATTCCAGAACGTTTCCGCCCAAACGGCCATCGGTTCTTCTCGCTATGTGTCCAGCCCACTGCCACTTCAGCTGTAAGCAATCCTTCGAGCGATGTCGGTTACTTTAGTTCTCCTGCGGATCTCCCCATTTCTGATTCGATCACGCAGGGAAACGCTGAGCATGGCTCTCTCCATCACACGCTGGGATCGCACAAATATATTAACTCATTCTTATTTAGACGTATATAGGAATAAATGCCTTATTTCTTAGAATTTAAGTACTTTAAGTTAATTACAAAAGAAAATTCATTATATATTTTTTAAATATATAATGAATTTTCTTTTCCAGAAATCTTCTTTTATAATAATAAGTTCTTTACACGCATTGTTTGTTAATTTCAGCAAAGATGTCCGGTTACCGGTCCAACTTCAGCGAGCGATGGCGGCGGAGGCCGAGGCCGACCGCGAGGCCAGGGCCAAGATCATCGCCGCTGAGGGCGAGATAAAGGCCTCGAAGGCCTTGCGGGAGGCCTCGCTAGTCATGATTGACAACCCTATGGCTTTACAGGTAAAACAATAATGTTCAATGTTTATTAGAGAACTAAAACTTAACTTTTAATTTTGTTTCTTTAATATTGCTTGAATATTTGCTATAATGCTCGTTATGCGGTCTAACTGTTCAACGCAATATTTTTCGATGATTCAAGTAAAATTCTATCGTAGTTTTAATAACATTCAATTTTTTTAAGACAATTCTTTCCAAATTGTACACTAAGAACGATAATTAATTGGATTATTCATTTATGTTCAAAGCTCTAGTCAAGTTTTTCAAGTTTTTAATTTCCTATGAAGCATTTTACTATCTTCTCTAACAAAGATAGATCCAACATATTATTATTATCATAGGTAGTGTATTTTCATAATAATGTCTGAAGCTTTTATTTATTTTTCTGAATCTCGTTTATAAATATTAATTAGTCTCGTTTGTATTGTCTTTATTATATTTTCAGCTGCGATACCTTCAGTCGCTCAACACAATATCGGCCGAGAAGAACTCTACAATAATATTCCCGTTTCCGCTGGATTTTCTAAGAACTTTCCTGGGCGGTGGTCAAAGCTGTTCACATACTTTACCTATTTAGTTTAAGATTATTAATGTAACATATTATGTACAGTAATTTAATAAATATAAAATAAAGGTTAATGAAAAATGCACTTCTCTATTTAACTTCTATACAGTTATTCTGAATGAGGATTTAGAATTTTTTGGCATAATACCAGTTTCCTATTTTCTAGTTTAAAAATATTTTAAAATTAAGAAATTATGAAGTAAAATACTCTTTTGTTCTGTAGAGAAGTCCACTATTTTCCTTCTGTGAGAGGTTTCTTTAACTTGTGGAAAATTGACTTGTCAATGTGTTGTCAGTTATTCGGAAAACGTATTTTTTTTACACGTTTATTTGTAATATTAGCCTTATCAGAACATAAGTTAGCTATCAAACAGTATTATGAAATGGAGGAGCGTGGACATGGAATAATTTTATCAGGTAAACCAAACCTTACATGCATTTAAGTTATTTTAAGTTGCCAAAGACTTCTATGTTGTACGTTGTATGTTGTATACTATTTAAGTTGCCCTTATGTTCCTCTTAAAATAACTATGTTTCTTTATTTCGCAGAATTCACGAAAGAAAGTAAAAAAGAGAAACTAATAAGATACTTCTCAATACTCTTAATTATTATATGCCCGTTATTTATAATTTTTTGTATCAAGGTAAGTTTAAATATTTTTCCTCGTCCAAAATGGGGCATATCAAATGATATTTGAAAAATCTACGCGAAAGAATTTAGTCATAATGTCATGATATAATTCGATACAATTTAGTAACTCGCTTCTGAACAACGTTATCATCCTATTTTGAGCTTCTGACGCAAAAAGAGGGGTGTAATTTCGAATCGACCTTAGGGTCTAAGGGCTGGTTTATACGGGGTCAATGACTGGACCCAGCGACTTGGAATTTCGGACCCAGTAACTGGGTACATGTAGAAAGGATCGGCAGTAAGTCGTACTGTGCCCAATAATAGAACGCGCGGCTAGGCAGCTGGACTGACTTGCGAGCGAGAAGCTAGCACAAGGGCCGTATTATGACCTCTTATTTCCAGGCAGTTTTCTGACTGGCTATCAATCTATCTCTTTTATTTGCTATACGACGAGAAAGAGATGTCACTACAGCAATTTATAAAACTGAGGGCCTATTACGAAAATAACGTACGCAATTGCGTAACGCAGTCACTTGGTCACGATAATCGTCAGCAGTTCGTCGGTTGTGTCTATTAAACACATTTTCAACTTGGCTATTGTAGCCCAAAGATTATTGAACGAATGATCTCGGATACGCTAGAGAAAAACCGTCAAACTTACGCAACCACTTTGCAATATCGCATACGCAAATGCAATGTAATAGGAAACAATCATAACGAAGCACGGACGCAGCTGCGTGTATCGCATGAAACTTTTCGTAATAGACCCCCTGGCAGGATTTAAGAGCTTGTAATACGGCCTCTGGAATGGGTTAAAACTGTGTCTACACGAGCCCACCAGTAGCAAATCAGCGCGTAGGATAGGGTTACTGTCCTGTTACTGACCCCGTATAAATAGAAAACAGGAATTATTCAAAAGTTCTTGTGCACGAACTACAATAGATAGTTGCAGTTACAATAGGATCTAGAATTTAATAAAATTGCCGATAATTTATTAAGTTTGTTTTTTGATTTAGATTGTGAATCAGTATAAACGAGCTGTGATACTCCGATTCGGAAGGGTAAGAAAGGATTGCCCAGCAGGCCCTGGCGTCGTGTGGGTAGTGCCCTGTACAGACACCGTCTTGTACGTCGATCTGAGGACAAGGTCGTTTAACCTGCCACAACAAGAGGTTTACCTACACTTTTTTATATTCTCGACTTTGACTCTGTTTCAATACTCTTGACCCTATAATTACAAAAATTTAAATCTCGCTTTTAGAGTGCTTACAGACGATTTACAGCAGTTCTCATCGACAGCTTTCAAACTTACCAACCATCGCTAGCTACCAGCAGTAGGTCCGGTTCCGTTAATTTAGCGGCGTAGAACGTTGCCTATGTAAACAGGTACGGCGCGGTTTCTGACGTTACGATGTCAACATTCAACGCCGCTATATTACGACCGTATTATGACGGCACCGCTATCTTAAAAAACCCTAGCTTAACTCACTCATGAAGAAGATGAAAAAGCGATAAATGTAGAGACTGTCACATAGTGGTTTTTACTCTTTCATTTGAGCTCGGCTATCCAAAAGTCTTTTTTTCTAAATTGTTATCAGTGAAAGTGTAATATTTGATTTCAGATTCTTTCAAAGGATTCGGTGACTGTTATTGTGGATGCTGTGGTGTATTTCCATGTTGAGAAGCCTTTGCTGTGTATACTCAACGTCAAATATTATCAGTAATTATATCTATCCATCTTATAGTCACGAGTCAAGGTATGACTGACGATCTGGTGAAGGTCGCGGGAAATCGCTAGATGCGGGCAGCGCAGGACCAGTCATCGTGGAGATTCTTGGGGGAGGTCTATACCCTGCAGTAGGTGTCGAACGGCTGATATGATGACGATGATGATGATGATCTTATAGTCTTGAATTTAATACAAGTAGAAACAGCAACACGTAGTGTAGTCATTGTTTTAGGTTTGCCACAGAAATGATAGCAGTTTCTATATTAAGAAATATTATGGGACAATACACACTAACAGAACTACTGTCGAACCGTATGAACATCAGCAAGACAGCACGACAAGAAATAGACAGTGTGACAAAAGAGTGGGGTATAGAAACGGAGAGGATTGAGATGTAAGCAACTAGCTACTGTTTGATTAACATTTTCAAATTAAGAATTACAACTATATTTTATCTAGCTCAGCGGTTCCCGAATGGGGTTTCGCGAAACCCTGGGGTTCCGTGAGAGGCTCTCAGGGGTTCCGCGAAAATTCAAGAGTTTAGGTATAAAGACGGTCCCAATTTCGATGATATTGTCCCGCGTCCCGACGATCCATTAGTTTTGTCCAGATTTTTGATGATAACACGCGATCAAAATCAAAGTGTTAATAAAAAATGGGTCCAAATGTTTAAAAGCATAATTTGCGTTGAACCACGCGCTTTAAGCATACCACCTTCAAAATACTTATGTTGAGCGAAGTTTTTCCCATATGACGCTTAAAGGTTCTAATGTCACAAATTGATGATTTTAATGACACGGAATTAATGAGAGAGGCCAACGTTCATTTAGTTAGATAATAGACCCAAAAATTTTTCGCGGCTCGCGCTTCGCGCTCGCCACGCAGCCATGTCCTGGGCCCTATTCAATAAAACTTACAATCCTACAAATTTGTCACTAAGTGACATATTTGTCAAGTTGTATGACAAGTGCTGTTCAATAAACCTTACAATTATGTAAGAATTTTACAAGTAAAAATCTTACAAATATTACAATTGTAAATGCTGTTCAATAAACGTTTACATATGTAGAAAACGCCTGTAGATTTCGATGACAATATTGTATCTACAAATTTGTAATTGTAATTTACATAAATTTGTAAATTGTTGTTGTCCATCAGACATTTTTATGTCCCCACTGCTGGGGCACAGGCCTTCCTTATGGGTGGATAAAAAGGACGGGCCATAACCCACCACGCGGGCCCAATGCGGATTGGTGGGTGTTAATGACTGCTAATGCAGCCGGGACCAACGGCTTAACGAGCCATCCGGAGCACGGAGGAGCTCGAGATAATAAATTTTTGGTCACCCATCCCATGAGCGACCCTTGCGAACGTTGCTTAACCTCCGCAATCGGTGGGCCAGGCGCTAAACCACGGCGCCACCAAGCTCCTCAAAATTTTTGTTGAAGATTCTTAATTAACGAAAATAGATGTCAAAAATCTTAGAATTTCAAAATAATTGATAGTTGCCTAACTTACCCTAAACTTCTCATTAAATGTGAAATCAGTCACATCAAAAGAAAAAAATATTATGTTTTTAAATATTAACACGTTTTTCTTCTTTGTCGTTCGATTGACACGATTTCATCGTTATTACTCCTTTACATACTGGATTATGGTTAAAAAAGCAGCTAAAACAAAAAAAATGCCGAGTTATAAAATTTTACCGAGGGTGAGGTCACCTGTCAGAAATGTATTACAATTCTACAAATAAGTAAACTTGTAAATACAATTATGCGTTCAATAAAGCAGTTTTTCCTACAAATTTGTAAATTATCACCTGTAACAGGAAAATGTTTATTGAACAGAAATATGTAAAATTGTAAGTACAATTCGACAAATATGTAAATTTTCCACCATTACAAATTTGTAACTTGTATTTTTTATTGAACAGAAACTTGTAAAATTGTCACCTGTCACCTGTAATTGTAACTTGTAAATTGTAAATTTTATTGAATAGGGCCCTGGGGTTTCTGTTCTGTTAATTTACCTCTTACTTTAGCTAGGGTTCCACCCAAAAACGGTGAACCAAAAGAATTTGGGAACCGCTGATCTAGCTAGTATTTGAAGAAGAAAATCATTAACATCCATTACTCGAACAACGATATTTTTTCTGGCCTTTGGAAAGAAAAAAGTAAATTAGCCATATTGCTGTTTTTCAATTAAACTTTTACTTTAATAACAAGCATTAGTTATTATCGATTATTATGATACTAAAACATAATAGACTTTTAATCTTTTCACTTTTAGCAAAGATGTTATTTTACCCTTTGAGCTTCAAAAAGCAATGGCAGCTGAAGCCGAAGGTACTCGCATTGGTAAAGCGAAGATCATAGAAGCACAAGGCGAGATAAAGGCTGCAGAGAATCTCCTAGAAGCTTCTCGAATAATGGCAAACAACCCTCAAATTATGCTTGTACGTACACAAAGAGCACAATCAATACAGCGTGAAATTTTAATCATTTGGTTCCCACAGTGGGGTGGTTCCACTCATGATTACAAGCAACTTTTACTATGGGGCCAATTCTGATATCGTAAAAAAGAATCGGATGTTCCATACAAAGCGCAATACCTACTCGGCCTACTCGACCTACATGACCTTAATGTAACAGCAGATTTTTTTCACGATATCAGAGTTGGCCCCATAGTAAAAGTTGCTTGTAATCATGAGTGGCACCACCCCACAGCGAGAACCAAATCACAAAATTGATATAAGTTGTAGGTACCAAATGTTTAGAATTTCAGCGCGTAGCTATATTATTTACTTTATTAATTGATTAATACAATAATAAAAGTGTATAATGGGAAATTAATTAAACAAATATTTGAAGCGCTCATGGCGGAGCTTGGCAGACTGATCGTACTCGATCACGTTTGTCAAGCAACACTCGGTCCGGCCAGGTGTCGGATGGGTGACCGTTAAGTGGCATTACAACTGAGCACTTCCGTGCTTCGGAGGGCACGTTGAACCGTCGGTCCCGGCTGTTGTCATCTGAAAACAGTCCTTAAGCCAAGTTAGAGGCCATACAGATTTTCACAAAAAAAGATTAATTAATTAATTTTAGTTTTTATAGACACATACAGTGGCATTTCCTCGTAATTAACAATTTCTGTGGTTAGATCGTGTCCCAGTGTCCCTACAGTGAGTAGAGGAAATAACCTGCAGAAAATAGTAATAAAGCAAAATAAAATAGAAAAATTCTAAGGCGAATATATTGGTATAAAGAAAGAAGATTAAATATTCAGTGAAATAACTTTTTTTCCAGTTGAGGTATTTACAAACACTGAACTACATCGCTTCTCAGCAAAAGACATCGATTGTGTTCCCTTTCCCAATGGAGTTGCCGAGGCCTAATTAACGAAACATTGATAAAATATACAAAATTGCCTTATATTCAGGCCAGTAAATGTTAAATAAGTATTCTTGATGATATTAAAAAATAATTATACACCGATTCGTCTTTTATTATTTTTAGGGTTCCGTACCCAAAGGGTAAAAACGGGACCCTATTACTAAGCCTCCGCTGTCCGTCCGTCTGTCTGTCTGTCTGTCTGTCACCAGGCTGTATCTCATGAACCGTGATAGCTAGAGAGTTGAAATTTTCTCAGATGATGTATTTCTGTTGCCGCTATAATAACAAATACTAAAAAATAAAAAAATAAATATTTAAGGGGGGCTCCCATACAACAAACATGATTTTTTTGTCGTTTTTTGCTTTATATTAATAAAGACAACAGGTAGACAGTTGAAATTTTCACAGATTATGTATTTCTGTTGCCGCTATAATAACAATTAATGAAAACCGAATAAAATAAATATTTAAGGGGGGCTCCCATACAACAAACTTGAGTTTTTTGCCATTTTTTGGTACGGAACCCTTCGTGCGCGAGTCCGACTCGAACTTGGCCGGTTTTTTTATAACTTTCGTCCATTCAATATACCTAGGGGTACTGTTGTGCCTCCGATCATCTTAAGCCACTGACCTGATATTTTTTTTCTATTTAACATAGAGGTCAATGTTTTAAGCACTTTTTGGTCATAGTTAGTAGTAGTAGTAGTAGTTGTTTCGTCCTTTTGGACAGGCGAAGGACTAGGCCATACTGCCAGTTCTTGAGTCTTTGATTCTTAATCTTGTTTGTGTAAAGGCAAAGCCAAATCTTGAGTCTTCTTGGTATTTATAAGGCAGAAAGCCAAATCTTAAATTATCTTTTTTGTAAAATCTTGTTAAAATATCAATTTTGTCTTTTCCAGTTGAAAGTCATATCCGAGTTAAGTGTCAAGTCCGAGTTTGTCACATCAAATTTCTCCAAGTGTGGAGATAACAAATTCATAGATGGGGATGAAATTTTCTGGGCGAGCTAAGATGTCCTGTAGTGATGGCGGGATGGTTTTATGTGTTTCCAAGAGCTGATCAATTAGTAACAGTCGCTGTATGTTGAACTCCGGACATGTGAAAAAGATATGTTCCAGAGTCTGATCTTCCTGTGAAGTGCATTCAGTGCATACTGGGGATGATATTATGCGCATACGACACAAATGAGCTTTAAATCTGCAATGTCCAAATCTTAGCCTGTTTATCTGCGTGTAAAACTTCCTTTGCAGATAGTTACCGGATATAGCGAACCAGGGTTTTCGGCCAACTTCTTTATTAATACCAGCATACCACGCTCCTTTTGATTGGATAATAGTTGTCCTGTCTTCAATCCATTGATTATTGATTTTCTTTCGATATTCAGGAAGCGGATCTTGCCAAGGAGTTGAAATGTTTTTAATGTTGCCACCCCGAGAATTCGTCAATCTGGCAAGATAATCGGCATTTTCGTTACCTGTCACACCGACATGTGCTGGAGTCCATACAAACTTTACTTTCTTGATATTTGATAGATTTTGTATTAATTCTTTAATCTCAAATAGTAAATAATGTGAATTGTGGAATCCTGGATTTTCTAGTGCCTTTAAAACAGACATGCTATCAGAAACTATTAGAAATCTGTCTTTGTCAGAACACATAACATCAGTTTGTATGTATTGTAAGGCCAACAGGATTGCTGTGGCTTCAGCTGAGAATACGCTAAAATTAGCTGGTAAGCGATAACCTTTTCCGTACTTTAAAGTTGTATGGTAATACGCTGCTGAAACTCCACTATCACCTTTCGAACCATCTGTGTAAATTACTTGATAATCTTGCCAATCTGATAACCTTTCATAAACTGCCTCTTTGGTTCGAAGATCATGGTCAATATCTATTTCTAATGGAGGAAATTTACTTTCATAAGAACCACAGTAGCAAGCCCAGTTTTCATTGCTTTTTATATTATTTTCTAATTCAATATATGCTGATGTTTCTTGAAAATCATGAAGAATATATGGGCATTTACAATTTGATGAAGATGCATGTAAAGTATTTTATTATTTATTTATTTTATTTTATTTCATAGGAAAACATACAGTGACTTAATAGCTTTATAAGTTATCCATGTAGGAGTCTATGCACCATTATAAGTATGGATAGTATTACTTTTTAGTTTGCTCAAAAGAATGTGATTATTTACACTGTGTAGTTTAAGAATCAATTTAAATTTTAAGTACTTAAACCTTAATAATAAGGATGAAATATTACATTCTACTTGCATCTATATATATAAAATTCAAAGTCCTGACTGAGTGAGATATCAACGCACAGCCCAAACCGCTGAACCTAGAGACTTGAAATTTTGCACACAGATACTTTATACAGTGTAGGCATCCACTAAGGAAGGATTTTTGAAAATTCTATCCCTAAGGGGATGAAATAAGGGATGAAAGTTTGTATGAAAGTCCCTCAGTTTTGAAGCTAGGATCTTCAAATTTTGTGTTTAGGCTGATGATTGAAAATAAATAAATACGTGTCTCAGCGTTTTTCAAAATTCTACCCCCAAAGGGGTGAAAAGGGGGATGAAGTTGTGTTTAGAAGATAATCCTTCATTTTTGAAGTAGAAATCGCTAGATTTGTAATTGAGGCTTATGGATGGAAATCTAACGCAACGCATATTGTATTGGTATAATTTCAACCCCCATGGTGATGAAATGGGGGTGCAATGGGGTAAATAAACCTAAAAATCGATATGGATGTCGTTATTGGGGTTTTCTGGGATGAAGATTGCGAAAATGACATTTATTTTGAAGTCCAACACGGTCGACATGATTTAACCCCTAAAGGGGTGAAAATTGGATTTAAATTTGGTATTGAAAACAATATAAAATAGACATTACAACTTAAAACTTCGTAGGAGCATGTCTTAAAATAAATAGGCAAACATATATTTTGTGGTTTTGAAAATCAACCCCTTAGGGGGTAAATGGGCTAAGTAAACGTAGAAATCGATATGGATGTCGTTCTTGAGGTTTTATGGGATGGTGATTGCGAAAATGACATTAATTTTGAAGTCCAATTTAACCGCTAAAGGGGTGAAAATGGGGTACAAATTATATATGGAAAAATAATATAAAATAGACATTACATAGTTTACAGCTTAAAAATTCGTAGGAGCATGTCTAAAAATAAATAGGCAAACACATATTTTCTTATTTTGAAAATCATCCGTTAGGGGGTAAATGGGGTAAGTAAACATGAAAGCCGATGTGGATGTCGTTCTTGAGGTTTTATGGGATGAGGAATGCGAAAATTACATTTGTTTTGAAGTCCAACACGGTGGACATGATTCAGCCCAAGGGGACGGGGACGGACACGGGAACAGGAACGGGAACGGGGGCGGGGACGGAAACGGGAAAGAGTAAAGAAACGGGAACGTGATACTCTTAATATCTCTGGACCTAATTCTGATTATTGTAATAAACTAGCTTCCGCCCGCGACTTCGTCCGCGTGGATATTAGAGAAAATCCTTAGGGAACCTTCAACCAGGATCCGACCAACCGTTTTATACGCGATTAGGCGGGTCCCCACCAAGCGCGCTGCCTCGCGAGGCAAAACATTTGCGACGTGTGACAGGCCTCGCACGAGGCTGCGCGCTTGGTGGGGACCCGCGTAATCGCGTATAAAACGGTTGGTCGGATCCTGGTTGAAGGTTCCCTAAGGATTTTCTCTAATATCCACGCGGACGAAGTCGCGGGCGGAAGCTAGTTTATTACAATAATCAGAATTAGGTCCAGAGATATTAAGAGTATCACGTTCCCGTTTCTTTACTCTTTCCCGTTTCCGTCCCCGCCCCCGTTCCCGTTCCTGTTCCCGTGTCCGTCCCCGTCCCCTTGGGCTGAATCATGTCCACCGTGTTGGACTTCAAAACAAATGTCATTTTCGCATTCCTCATCCCATAAAACCTCAAGAACGACATCCACATCGGCTTTCATGTTTACTTACCCCATTTACCCCCTAACGGATGATTTTCAAAATAAGAAAATATGTGTTTGCCTATTTATTTTTAGACATGCTCCTACGAATTTTTAAGCTGTAAACTATGTAATGTCTATTTTATATTATTTTTCCATATATAATTTGTACCCCATTTTCACCCCTTTAGCGGTTAAATTGGACTTCAAAATTAATGTCATTTTCGCAATCACCATCCCATAAAACCTCAAGAACGACATCCATATCGATTTCTACGTTTACTTAGCCCATTTACCCCCTAAGGGGTTGATTTTCAAAACCACAAAATATATGTTTGCCTATTTATTTTAAGACATGCTCCTACGAAGTTTTAAGTTGTAATGTCTATTTTATATTGTTTTCAATACCAAATTTAAATCCAATTTTCACCCCTTTAGGGGTTAAATCATGTCGACCGTGTTGGACTTCAAAATAAATGTCATTTTCGCAATCTTCATCCCAGAAAACCCCAATAACGACATCCATATCGATTTTTAGGTTTATTTACCCCATTGCACCCCCATTTCATCACCATGGGGGTTGAAATTATACCAATACAATATGCGTTGCGTTAGATTTCCATCCATAAGCCTAAATTACAAATCTAGCGATTTCTACTTCAAAAATGAAGGATTATCTTCTAAACACAACTTCATCCCCCTTTTCACCCCTTTGGGGGTAGAATTTTGAAAAACTCTGAGACACGTATTTATTTATTTTCAATCATCAGCCTAAACACAAAATTTGAAGATTCTAGCTTCAAAACTGAGGGACTTTCATACAAACTTTCATCCCTTATTTCATCCCCTTAGGGATGGAATTTTCAAAAATCCTTCCTTAGTGGATGCCTACACTGTATAAAGTATCTGTGTGCAAAATTTCAAGTCTCTAGGTTCAGCGGTTTGGGCTGTGCGTTGATATCTCACTCAGTCAGGACTTTGAATTTTATATATATAGACTAGCTTTCGCCCGCGACTTCGTCCGCGTGGACATTCGGAAAATCCTTAGGGGACTTTTGACCGAGAAAAGTATCTGTTTTAATCTAGGCTATAAAATATCTGTGTGTGCCATTTTAAATCCGTCGTTTTTGCGATTGAGTTATAACATCTCTAAACATCCAAACCTTCACTAAATAACTTTTTAATTTTTGCAATCAACATTCCATTAAACTTCAATAACGATTTCCATAAAGATTTTTATATTAAGATGAATAAATAATGAAAAATATTAGAAAAAAAAAATCGGCTCACCCGTAGCAACTTAGACGGGATTCGAACCCGCACCCTTAGGATTCCGGCCCAATGCACTACCAATTATGCTACCAAGCCGCTGAGGGATGTGGCGAAATTTTCTAATACTTTCCACGCTTCCGCTGAAGATCAGCGCCATCTCACCAATGTGAAGAGAACTACTTCGACATTCGGTTGTAGCACCTTTGCAGGTGCCAGACAATCAATTAAGGTGAAACAGTACAATTTTAAACTTTTAGATTTTTGCATTCACAATGCTATTTTTTTTATATTAAGATGAATAAATAATGAAAAATATTAGAAAAAATCGGCTGTATGTATGTTTGTATGTTTGTATGTTTGTCCGCGATTATCTTGCGTATGGCTGAACCGATTTTGATGCGGTTTTCAGAAAAGTATTTCTTACATTTAGGAGAAGGTTTTGGTATTTTAACCGACTTCAAAAAAGGAGGTTCTCAGTTTGACCGGCATGTATGTATGTTTGTCCGCGATTATCTCGCGTTGAACTGAACCGACTTTGCTGCGGTTTTCAGAAAAGTAGGAGAAGGTTTTGGTATTTTAACCGACTTCAAAAAAGGTGGTTCTCAGTTTGACCAGTATGTATGTATATTTTCCGTGATTATCTCGCGTTCGGATGAACCGATTTTGTTGCGGTTTTCAGAAAAGTATTTGTTACATTTAGGAGAAGGTTTTGGTATTTTAACCGACTTCAAAAAAGGTGGTTCTCAGTTTGACCAGTATGTATGTATATTTGTCCGTGATTATCTCGCGTTCGGCTGAACCGATTTTGATGCGGTTTTCAGAAAAGTATTTGTTACATTTAGTAGAAGGTTTTGGTATTTTAACCGACTTCAAAAAAGGAGGTTCTCAGTTTGACCGGAATGTATGTATGTTTGTCCGCGATTATCTCGCGTTGAACTGAACCGACTTTGCTGCGGTTTTCAGAAAAGTATTTGTTACGTTTAGGAGAAGGTTTTGGTATTTTAACCGACTTCAGAAAAGGTGGTTCTCAGTTTGACCAGTATCTCTTATATAAAAGTGAAGGGGTGACTGACAGACTATTGCCCAGCCCAAACCACTGAACCTAGGGACTTGAAATTTTGTACATAATAATAATAATAAAACACTTTATTTGCTAAAAACATGGTAATATGGTCTTAGTACACTTTAAAGGGCTCATGTTTTGCTTTTAGTATACAGCATGCAAATACATAATTGTTCAATATTTAGAATTAATTATCCATAATTATCAAGATTAGAATACTAAGTACAGTTTTTTTAATTTCACAATACAATTCATTAATATAGTAAATGTCAAAATAATATATCATTATGTTGATTTAAGCATGTCATTATCATCTATGTCAATTTATGTTCGTTCGTCAAAAAACTCTTTTATGTCATAAAATGTTTTTTCAATTAACCATTGCCTTAATTTCTTTCTAAATAAATTTATGTTCAGTTCTTTAATATACTTAGGTATTTTATTATATACTAGCTTCCGCCCGCGACTTCGTCCGCGTGGATATTAGAGAAAATCCTTAGGGAACCTTCAACCAGGATCCGACCAACCGTTTTATACGCGATTAGGCGGGTCCCCACCAAGCGCGCTGCCTCGCGAGGCAAAACATTTGCGACGTGTGACAGGCCTCGCACGAGGCTGCGCGCTTGGTGGGGACCCGCGTAATCGCGTATAAAACGGTTGGTCGGATCCTGGTTGAAGGTTCCCTAAGGATTTTCTCTAATATCCACGCGGACGAAGTCGCGGGCGGAAGCTAGTTTATTACAATAATCAGAATTAGGTCCAGAGATATTAAGAGTATCACGTTCCCGTTTCTTTACTCTTTCCCGTTTCCGTCCCCGCCCCCGTTCCCGTTCCTGTTCCCGTGTCCGTCCCCGTCCCCTTGGGCTGAATCATGTCCACCGTGTTGGACTTCAAAACAAATGTAATTTTCGCATTCCTCATCCCATAAAACCTCAAGAACGACATCCACATCGGCTTTCATGTTTACTTACCCCATTTACCCCCTAACGGATGATTTTCAAAATAAGAAAATATGTGTTTGCCTATTTATTTTTAGACATGCTCCTACGAATTTTTAAGCTGTAAACTATGTAATGTCTATTTTATATTATTTTTCCATATATAATTTGTACCCCATTTTCACCCCTTTAGCGGTTAAATTGGACTTCAAAATTAATGTCATTTTCGCAATCACCATCCCATAAAACCTCAAGAACGACATCCATATCGATTTCTACGTTTACTTAGCCCATTTACCCCCTAAGGGGTTGATTTTCAAAACCACAAAATGTATGTTTGCCTATTTATTTTAAGACATGCTCCTACGAAGTTTTAAGTTGTAATGTCTATTTTATATTGTTTTCAATACCAAATTTAAATCCAATTTTCACCCCTTTAGGGGTTAAATCATGTCGACCGTGTTGGACTTCAAAATAAATGTCATTTTCGCAATCTTCATCCCAGAAAACCCCAATAACGACATCCATATCGATTTTTAGGTTTATTTACCCCATTGCACCCCCATTTCATCACCATGGGGGTTGAAATTATACCAATACAATATGCGTTGCGTTAGATTTCCATCCATAAGCCTAAATTACAAATCTAGCGATTTCTACTTCAAAAATGAAGGATTATCTTCTAAACACAACTTCATCCCCCTTTTCACCCCTTTGGGGGTAGAATTTTGAAAAACGATGAGACACGTATTTATTTATTTTCAATCATCAGCCTAAACACAAAATTTGAAGATCCTAGCTTCAAAACTGAGGGACTTTCATACAAACTTTCATCCCTTATTTCATCCCCTTAGGGATAGAATTTTCAAAAATCCTTCCTTAGTGGATGCCTACACTGTATAAAGTATCTGTGTGCAAAATTTCAAGTCTCTAGGTTCAGCGGTTTGGGCTGTGCGTTGATATCTCACTCAGTCAGGACTTTGAATTTTATATATATAGATGATGATTTTTATCTTTGTCTGGTTTAAGAATAGGGACAAGGCAATCAACTTTCCAGGATTTTGAAATGATTAGTTTGTTCCATAATGCATTAAAAATATTAAGAACTATTTTATGACCCATCGTACTAAGATTCTTAAACATTTTGTAAGATATATGATCTAAACCAAAAGCAGTGTCTTTACGGGAATCTATGGCAGCTAATAATTCAATTAAAGTGAAGGGTTTCATGAAAAAAATTTCAGTATCGGAATTATAATCAGAATGGTCGCCTAATGGTTGAGATTGTGTATTAGAGGTGTACTTATCTAAAAACGACTGAATCCAACTGTTAGAATTGAAATTACTGGTAGGACTGCAGTATGATTTATTAAAGGACTTGGATGGTTTTTCCAAAGGCCGCGGTACTGCAAGTCCATCTGCTACGAAATTTCTACTGCTTGTTGTGTATATTATTGTTGATTATTTGACATAAAACTAGAATATAAAGTACTCCCGTTCTTTTTAAATAATTATTTAAAATTAAATTAAATAATCTAGTTGGCAACACACAGAAGTACGACGCAATGCACTCATGGGTGGATTCCAATAGGCTAATCGCTAGGTCATTGATCGCCATGGTAAGTACAATATTTATAACCTTTCCACTGCCGCGATTCAACCGTGGCTTTTAGACGCAACTGCCGCAAAACGCCGCGTGCTTCCGCTCAGAACTTCCGTTCAGCAGGCTGTTTATCTAATTAAAAACCACCTAGCGACCAGCCCGTTGATTACGTAAGTCTGTTGCTATGCTACGAAATAATTCAGGAATCCAGAACGGTCGCTCATTTTAGATAAATTAGCCTGGGTCCGTTGCGGGATTACGCGAAAAGCCGTATTAACCTAGTTTATAAACAATTTACTTTTAGAATGTGTATTTAATTACCTTTAAAACAATATATCATTTGTATTTAGTCTAAAAACAACCACCTACAAAAAAATTGGTGAGAAAATCGAAACGAGTTGCAACAGATCGGTGTAAGAACATCGTTGTTATTTCTAAATAAAACACTTTTTCAATATTTTTATTGTTTAATTTCAATGAGGATACCTTATTGGTAAATAAAATTACAATCCATGGTAAAAATGTACGATGCGTACAATGACTCAGCGATTAATCCGTTGGAATGCACCGTTATGACATCAGTTGATTGAATAGACATCTTAATATATAAAATCGTAAACTGAATGACTGACTGACTGACTGACTGACTGATCTATCAACGCACAGCCCAAACCGCTGGACCCAGAGGCTTGAAATTTTGCACACAGATACTTTATACAATGTAGGCATCCACTAAGGAAGGATTTTTGAAAATTCCATCCCTAAGGGGATGAAATAAGGGATGAAAGTTTGTATGAAAGTCCCTCAGTTTTGAAGCTAGAAAGTTCAAACTTTGTGTTTAGGCTAACGATTGAAAATAAATAAATACGGGTCTCAGCGTTTTTCAAAATTCTACCCCCGAAGGGGTCAAAAGGGGGATGAAGTCGTGTATTGAAGAAAATCCTTTATTTTCGAAGTGAAAATCGCTAAATTTATAATTTAGGCTTATGGATGAAAGTCTAACGCAACGTATATTGTTTTTGTTATTATTTCAACCCCTATGGGGATGAAATGGGGATGAAAAGGGATAAAAAACTTAAAAATAGATATGGATATCGTTATCGGGGTTTTCTGGGATGACGATTGCAAAAATGACATTTATTTTGAAGTCCAACACGGTGGACATGATTTAAGCCCTAAAGTGGTGAAAATGGGGTTCAAATTTTGTATGGAAAAATAATATAAAATAGACATTACAACTTTCAACTTCGTAGGAGCACGTCTAACACTAAACAGGCAAACATATATTTTGTGATTTTGAAAATCAACCCCTTAGGGACTAAATGAGGTGAATAAACATAAAAATCGATATGGATGTCGTTTTTGAGGTTTTATGGGATGGTGATTGCGAAAATGAGATTAATTTTGAAGTCCAACACGGTGGACATGATTTAACCCCTAAAAAGGTGAAAATAAGGTTAAAATTTTGTAGGGAAAAATAATATAAAATAGACTAACAACTTTAAACTTCGTAGGAGTACATATAAAAATAAATAGGAAAACATTTATTTTGTAATTTTGAAAATCAACCCCTTAAGGGGTAAATGGGGTAAGTAAACATAAAAATCGATATGGATATCGTTCTTGAGGTTTTATGGGATGGTGATTGCAAAAATGAGTTTTATTTTGAAGTTCAACACGGCGGACATGATTTAACCCCTAACAGGGTGAAAATTGGGTTCAAATTTTGTATGAAAAAAGAATATAAAATAGATATTACAACTTTAAAATTCGTAGGAGCATGTCTAAAAATAAAAAGGCAAACACATATTTTGTTATTTTGAAAATCATCCCTTAGGGATGGGGTGAGTAAAGATGAAAATCGATGTGGATGTCGTTCTTGAGGTTTCATGGGACGGTGATTGCGAAAATGAGATTTATTTTGAAGTCCAACACGGTGGACATGATTTAACCCCTAAAAAGGTGAATACTGAATATGAGGTTAAAATTTTGTAGGGAAAAATAATATAAAATAGACTAACAACTTTAAACTTCGTAAGAGTACATATAAAAATAAATAGGCAAACATATATTTTGTAATTTTGAAAATCAACCCCTTAAGGGGTAAATGGGGTAAGTAAACATAAAAATCGATATGGATATCGTTCTTGAGGTTTTATGGGAGGTGATTGCAAAAATGAGTTTTATTTTGAAGTTCAACACGGTGGACATGATTTAACCCCTAAAAGGGTGGAAATGGGGTTCAAATTTTGTATGAAAAAAGAATATAAAATAGATATCACAACTTTAAAATTCGTAGGAGCATGTCTAAAAATAAAAAGGCAAACACATATTTTGTTATTTTGAAAATCATCCCTTAGGGATGGGGTAAGTAAAGATGAAAATCGATGTGGATGTCGTTCTTGAGGTTTCATGGGACGGTGATTGCGAAAATGACATTTATTTTGAAGTCCTACACGGTGGACATGATTGGACCTGGACATGCACATCCAAGGGACGGGGACAGGGACGGGAACGGCAACGGGGAGGGGGCGGGTACGGGACTGGGACCAGGACCGGGACTGGGACCGGGACCGGGACCGGGACTGGGACCGGGACCGGGACCGGGACCGGCACCAGGAACGGGAAAGGGAACGGGAACGGATTGGGAACGGATTAGGAACGGAACGGGAACGGGAACGGAACGGGAACGGAACGGGAACGGAACGGGAACGGAACGGGAACGGAACGGGAACGGAACGGGAAAGGAACGGGAACGGAACGGGAACGGAACGGGAACGGAACGGGAACGGAACGGGAACGGAACGGGAACGGTACGGGAACGGAACGGGAACGGAACGGAAAGGGACGGAACGGGAACGTAACGGGAACGGAACGGGAACGTAACGGGAACGGAACGGGACCGAAACGGGAACGGAACGGGAACGGAACGGGAACGGAACGGGAACGGAACGGGAACGGAACGGGAACGGAACGGGAACGGAACGGGAACGGAACGGGACCGGAATGGGAATGGAACGGGAACGGAACGGGAAGGGAAGGGAACGGGAACGAAACGGGAACGGAACGGGAACGGAACGGGAACGGAACGGGAACGGAACGGGAACGGAACGGAACGGGAACGGAACGGGAACGAGAAGGGAACGGAACGGGAACGGAACGGGAACGGAACGGGAACGGAACGGGAACGGGAACGGAACGGAACGGGAACGGGAACGGCAACGGGAACGGGAACGGGAACGGGAACGGGAACGGGAACGGGAACGGGAACGGGAACGGGAACGGGAACGGAACGAAACGGGAACGGAACGGGAACGAGAACGGGCGGCATGGCATCGCGCTTGGTGGATACCCGCCTGATCGCTTAAAAATGGCTGGTTTGATCCTGGTTGAAGGTTCCCTAAGGATTTTCTCTAATATCCACGCGGACGAAGTCGCGGGCAGAAGCTAGTTTCATTCATAATTTTCACAGATTAGAATATCTGTAAATGTGACAAACAAGAGCATGACGATCATCCATTATTTTTCTTTTATTTATTTATTTTTCTAATTTAGCTTAAAAATAAAGCAGATTCTCCCTTATAAATAATATTAATTTACATGCAATATTATAAATAAATGATACGCCTATTTTAATGGTGCGTTCGTAATGTGTAGTCCTATTTACATTAAATTGTTTTTATGTTTTAAAATAAAACGGGGGTACAAAAAAAATGAAAAAAATTGGTAATGTTAGCTTATTAAATTAGCTTTCAAATGATATAACTTTCGTAAGAGATGGTTTCCAAGTACCGATTTTCAACCGACTCCTTTCTAATGTTAGTCCATATCACAGATAGAGGTGTCTGACGATTGAATGTGTTACATAGTTCGTACCACGCATTTTGCCTTTCCTTACTAATTATTAGTTTTTTCTGTGCTTGTTTTTCTTTTAAGGCCAGTATAGTCGAGCGTCGTAGGCATTTAGCGCTACCTCCCTCCCCGCGGAGCGAGCCGCGCGAACGCATTTTCAAATGAACTCTCTGTGTTCTCTGACCCCGCAGACCAAGCCACAGAATATAGATATTTACTACGTGCAGAAAGGACACTCCCCGCCCGCGATTTCATGTGCCGAATCTAGTGCTCTGTCAACTCTCATGCACTGCGTGAACGCGCAATATTTATTTTGATAATTCGAACTAAATAATTATGTTTTTTATGTTTATGTATTGTTATCAATAATGTTGTAAATCAATAAATAAGTATGATGGGTATGGGTACTTACTAGGTAAAAAATACATTTAACACACACAATAAAATTATAGGTAGCTAGGTAGTTAATTCGAAGTAAATAATTATTTTTGTTTATTCGAATATTATAGTTCGAATAGGTACTTGTTGTATGGTCTCTGAGTTTGAATTAACTACTTGAATGTGAATAAACAATGAATTCATTGAGTAAATTCGTTAGTGGAGTGTCAACTCAACTGCCAATATAATTATCTACAAATAAGTACCTAAACATATTTGAGCACTCACAACAAGCTTTTTTTGTGTAACCGATATTTTATTTTAACTTTTTTTTTAATAATTTGCCGATGAAAAGGGACCTCCAAAAACGAGTAATCAAATATTAGGGTCAATTCATGCTGCAACCGAATCGAAGCGCATCGAATTGTTTGATGCAAAGCAAATTCACTCTTATTGTGTTATACTTCCCAGCAACACCACCATGGCGTAGAGATTTTTAGATAACCTCAAATGAAAGACCATAAAATGTACCTAATTGTACCCTAACTCAAAAAATTGTACCTCTGATAGTTTCAGAGAAAAAATCACTTGATTGTGGCGTTTCCAGGAAGTATACTTCCTGGCAACGTGACACTGTACCAGATTCCAATTGATCTTATAGTAATGGCCAGAAATTGTACTTAATTTGTACCCCATTCAATAAATGAAACATGCAGAGTTTCGATAAAAAACATTTTTAAATCTACTCTTATTTGACCTGCAATACATGCAACGGACGTTGGGAAGTACCTATATACTTCTTGGCGACGCCACGCTGTACCAGATTCCAATTGATCTCATAGTAATGGCCAGAAATTGTACTTAATTTGTACCTCATTCAATTATTAAAACAGGCAGAGTTTCGAAAAAAATAAATAAAAAAAATACTCTTACATGATTTGATCTGCAATACATGCAATGCACGTTGTTATTGATATAAATTGATGTTTGGCTAAGGAATTATTATGCATTATGCAGTAGTAAGACCATAGAGGCAACCGCCTCTGTAGTCTAGTGGTTTGCCCACCCGTGTAAGACGCAGGGGTCTCGGGTTCGATTCTCAGGGAGGTACAATTTGTACTCGGTTTGGTTGGTGGTAGGGCTTAAGTCAAGGCCGCCTGAATAGCTACCACCATCTTACCTACAATTACTTACAATTAATTTGGTACAAATTAGTGACATTCATTTGGTACTATTAAGTACAATTTATTCGGTACCATATAGTACAATTTTATAGGTACAATTTGTACAATTTATTTGGAAATTAGTAGTACATTTTAGGTACTATTTGGTGCCATTCATTTGATACTAATAAGTATAATTAATTTTGTACCATATAGTACAATTTATTAGGTACTATATAGTACAATTTATTTTGTACAATATCGTACAATTAGTAGGTACTTTTTAGTACAATTAATTTTTTATTAGGTACTATTTATTACTATTAATTTGGTATTGATAAGTACAATTTATTTGGTACCATATAGTACAATTTATTAGGTACTATTTATCTATTCATAATTGTTTTTGTACAAATACATAAAGTAAGGTAGAAATGGCGGACTTAATGCTAAGAGCATTATCTATAAGTCAACTAACAGCAAACCAATAAACACGAATGTGGAACAAACAAAGAAAAATGATATTCACATGCATACAAAATACATTAATACATACCATTAAATACATCTAAATATTATAAAAGAAGATACTGATTGGTGACTGACATATCAACGCACAGCCCAAACCGCTGGGTTTAGAGACTCCAAATTTGGCACATTGATTCCTTATGAGGTCTAAGGGTGCACTAAGAAAGAGTTTTTCAAAACTCACCCTCTAAGGGTGTGAAACGGGGGTCCAAAGTTTGTATGAAAGTCCCTCAGTTTCGAAGCTAGGGTCTTCAAATTTTGTGGTTAGACTGACGATTGAAAATTAATATACACGTGTTTAAGCGTTTTTGAAAATTTTACCCCCGAAGAAGTGAAAAGGGAATTAATTTATGAATAGAAAATTCTTCATTTTCTATGTAAAAATCGCTAAATTTATAATTTAAGCTTATGGATGGAAATCTAACGCAACGTATATCGTTACTGTTAGTATTTCAATACTTATGGGGATGAAATGTGGGTGTGAAATGGGGCAAATAAACCTAAAAATCGATATGGATGTCGTTATTGGGGTTTCCTAGGATGACGATTGCGAAAATAACATTTATTTTGAAGTTCAACACGGTGGACATGTTCAACCTCTAAAGGGGTGAAAATGGGGTTCAAATTTTGTATGGAAAATAGAATATAAAATTAAAACTTTAACTCTAAACTTCGCAGAAGCACGTCTAAAAATAAATAGGCACACACATGTTTTGTGATTTTGATAATCAACCCCTTAGAGGACAAATAGGGTAAGTAAACCTAAAAATCGATATGGATGTCGTTCTTGAGGTTTTATGGGATGGTGATTGCGAAAATGACATTTATTTTGAAGTCCAACACGGTGGACATGATGAAAAAGAAAATAAAATCGAAATTACAACAGCATTAAAAATTCGTCGGAGCACGTCTAAAAATAAAATCAAACACATAATTTGTTATTTTGAAAATCATCCCATAGGGGGTAAATGGGGTAAGTAAACATAAAAATCGTTATGGATGTCGTTCTTGGGCTTTTATTTACACGACTGCCCAAAGCAAAAAGAGTGTATATGTGTTCAGGGTTCATGTAAGTTTGTGGGTATGTGAGTTTCTTTATTCCACCATAACTTCTAAATGCCTGAACTGATTTGGATAAATGGGGTATCGTTAGAATCCTTACAGCATTCCCAGTGACACTGGCTATATTTTTTAGAATAAATCAATATGGCGACAGTACGACGCCATTTTCAAATGTGAAAAAAAAATTTTTTTTCTTCAATTACTACAATATGGGCATCAAATGAAAGGCCTTGATGAGCACATTCCAAAACTGTATAATATGTCACTAAAATGTGTTAAATAAAAATAAATAAATTAAAAAAATATTAAAAACACGACTGCCCTGCCAAAAACGAACTAAAAAGTTAAACAACAAGTGTCATTGCAGTCGGGGGACCTCTTTGATCAAAAATTGTTCCATAATAAGGTCCCCCGACTGCAATGACACTTGTTGTTTAACTTTTTAGTTCGTTTTTGGCAGGGCAGTCGTGTTTTTAATATTTTTTTAATTTTGGGATGGTGATTGCGAAAATGACATTTATTTTGAAGACCAACACACACGGTGGACTTGCTTCAGCCCCTAAAGAGGTGAAATAGGGGATCAAACTTTTGTTAAGGGGTCGGGAACGGAAAGGAGTATGGGAGAGGGAGAGGAAGAGTGAGAGGGGCAGAGAGAGGGAGAGGGTAAAGAAACGGGAACGGGATAATAATATTCTAGACCCAATTCTGATTATTGCAATAAACTAGCTTCCGCCCGCGACTTCGTCGCGTGCATATTAGAGAAAATCCTTAGGGAACTTTCAACCAGGATCCGACCAGCCGTTTTTACGCGATTAGGCGGGTCCTCACCAAGCGAGCAGCCTCGTGCGAGGCCCGCCACACGCGGCAAACGTCTTGCCTCGCGAGGCAGCGCGCTTGGTAGGGACCCGCCTACTCACCTCAACATGTGGGTGTTTTTGTCAATAAAATTAGATGTATTTCACGCCTTTAAATTATCGCTAGTTTAAGACCAAAGGCACTGTATAGAGTAAAATTTACTGAGAAAAGTATTTTTTTAAAACACGTTTTTAAAACGGACTAAATTATTCCAAAAATCGGTCTAATAATATTAAAACGGACAATTAAAAACAAACTAAAAAGTAAAAAATAAATTCTTCTGTAAATATTTATAACCCTAATAACTTATACCTACAGAAATTTTAAACCAAAAAACGTGGGGCGCATGCTATAGACAATATAGATGAGAAACTTTACAAAACGCGCCCCACGTTTTTTGGTTTAAAATTTCTGTAGGTATAAGTTATTAGGGTTATAAATATTTACAGAAGAATTTATTTTTTACTTTTTAGTTTGTTTTTACTTGTCCGTTTTAATATTTTTAGTCCGATTTTTTGGAATTATTTAGTCCGTATAAAAAAGGTGTTTTTAAAAAATACTTTTTTTCAGTAAATTATTATGTTATGCTTTTTAGTTAACGAGCTAAGACTAAAAATATACCATCTCCTATCGGAGCACTCGTCAAAACGATTCAAACGAGCCCAAACTCGATGGGGTTGCATGGTTTTATTATTCATGGTCATTTGACCGGCAACGGCGTCTGGCGTCTAAATTGTCGGCGGTGGCGGTGTCATCGGCGTAATCGGTGTGGATGGTCAAAATAAGTAGAATAAAAGACCTTTAGAAGCTTTTCAATTCCGTCATCGTTGAGGGCAGAACGCCGAAGACATGGAACATAAGTGAGGTCATTCTGTTCTTTAAAAAGGGTGACAAGGCCCTCTTGAAGAATACGAATCTTACGAATCGTTGCGCTCGCAAGTTCGACGACTTCCAATCTCCCGAACTAGCCGCGTTCTGAAAAGGCTTTGGCACCATATACCACATCCATACGCTGCGGCAGGTTATACAGAAGACCGAGGTGTATAAACTGCCACTTTGCTTGGCGTTCGTGGACTATGAGAAAGTTTTTGATTTGATTGAGACCTGGGCAGTGCTGCAGTCTGGTGCACCAATAGGACCAAGAGGAGGAAGGAAAGGAAGGAAGAGGTGTTGAGGCACTTATAGGAAAATGTCACCATTTCGGCTCGAGTACAGAATCAGAGCACAGATCCCATCCAACTACAGCGAGGTGTGAGACAGAGACAGAAGTTATTTCTCCGAAACTGTTCACAGCTGTGATGGAGGATGTCTTGAAGCTCTTGGACTGGAAAAGACTCGGTATCAACATTAATGGCCAGTACCTAACTAACACACCTTCTTTTTGCCGATGATATAGTTTTTATTCATGGAAGACTTGAACACAATCCTCGAAGTTATCCGTAGTGCCTCCCAGAAAGTGGCTCTTAGAATGAAGATGGATAAGACGAAAATCATGTCGAGTGCTCATGTTGTACCCACTCTAGCTCATGTTGGGAACACTACACACGAAGTTGTTGACCATTACGTATCCCTAGGACAGACAGTCCAGTTAGGTAAGTTCAACTTCGAAAAGAGATCTCTCGTCGAATCCAGCTCGGTTGGCCAGTATTCGACAAATCTTCGAGTCCAACTTACCTCGGTGTCTTATCTCAAGACTAAAGTCTAAGTTGTGTGTGTGTGTGTTGCCATTGTTGACTTATCGCAGTAAAACGTGGTCGCTAACTACAGGTCTCATAAGAAGGCTCTCACCCAGTGTGCAATGGAGAGCCATGGTCGGCATTTCCCTGCGTGATCGAACCAGAAATGAGTATATGCGTAGGAGAACTAAAGTAACCGATATCGCTCGAAAGATTGTTTAGCTGAAGTGGCAGTGGGCGGGACAAATTAGCGAGACGAACCAAAGGCAGTTGGGGCGGAAAGATTGGAATAGCGACCGCGTACCGGACGACGCTCCGAGGGTAGGCCCCCGACAAGGTGGACCGACGATCTGGTGAGGGTCGCGGTGCGCCGCTGGATGCGGGCCAAGCAGGACCGATCGTTATGAAGACCCATGAGGGAGGCCTATACCCAACAGTGGGTGTGGTGCAACTGATATGATAATGATGACTAAATACTATTATAAAATCATAATAAGAAAAACCTCTATAGCAACAATCAAACTAATACAAAAAGAGAGGAAAAGAATAAAATTTTATGAGATTTCAACGGGGAAGTACCAATCGCTCCTAACTGAGACTTTTTTGAGAAATTAACTTCCTTTAGGCAGGGCTCTATCACTCCGCGCGTAGGTATGAGAAAAGCACCTAGCGCTCGGCGTCCTCTGCGTGGACAAAATCGGCAGGGTTGTCCGTCGCGTCCTCGGAATATCTGTAGCGCGTTTTCACAGGGTCTTACGATTCCCGCGCTTTCATTGCCGCGAGCTGCAACCCTAACGTAGGTCCGAAAAGATAAGATATATGCGATAGAAAGAGATGCAGCGTCTAGGTGAATATAGCCTTTCGTAATTAGCGCCGTACAAGCTGAATTCAACATTATCATAATGATATTAGAGTTGCTATTTATTTAAATGGTTCAGTGGAGTGCATCTTCTGTACTTGTACTATTATTTATTCTGTGCTTTAGGTGTTGAATTCAAAGGCATCATTGTTAGGACTAGGAGATATTGGCACTTCGCCGTCGATATGTAGATGCAAGTTAGTTTAGCTTTTGTACTTGTTTCTTACAATTGTACTCTATGGTACAAAATTAATAGTACTAAATAGTATCTAATTAATTGTACTAAATGGTATCTACTAATTGTACTATATGGTACCAAATAAATTGTAATAAATAGTACCTAATAAACTGTACTGTATAGTACCAAATGAATGGCACTAAGTAGTACTAAATTAATTGTATTATTATGGTACCAAATAAATTGTACTGTATAGTACATAATTAATTTTATTAAATAGTACCTAATAAATTGTACTAAATAATACTAAATTGATTGTACTAATTAGTTTGTAATTAGTACTTTATTAATTGTACTATAATATGTTACCAGATAATATGTACCAAATGAATGCTTTTATATAGTACCTATAAAATTGTACTATACGGTACCAAATAAAATGTGCCTAATAGTACCTAATAAATTGTACTATATGGTGCCAAATTTATTGTACAAAGTAGTACCTAATAAATTTTACTCTATGGTACAAAATTTATTGTACTAAATAGTACCTAAACTACCTTCTAATTGTACTATATGATACCAAATAAATTGTACTACATAGTACCTAATAAATTGTACTATGTGGTACATAATTAATTGTACTTAATAGTACCAAATGAATGGCACCAAATTAAGCCCTACCATCAACCAAACCGAGTACAAATTGTACCCTCCTGAGAATTGAACCCGGGACGTCTGCATCTTACACGGGTGGGCGAACCACTAGAGCACAGAGGCGGTTGCCTCCTTGGTCCTACTACTGCATAATGCATAATAAACATCAGTTTATATCAATAACAACGTGCATTGCATGTATTGCAAATCAAGTAAGAGTTTTTTTATATCGAAACTGCATATTTTAATTATTGAATGAGGTACAAATGAAGTACAATTTTTGGCCATTACTATGAGACCAATTGGAATCTGGTACAGCGTCGCGTTGCCAGGAAGTATACTTCCTGGCAATGCCACAATCAAGTGCGTTTTTCTCTGAAACTATCAGAGGTACAATTTTTTGAGTTAAGGTACAATTAGGTACATTTTATGGTCTTTCATTTGAGGGTATTTAGAAATCTCTACTCCATGGTGGCGTTGCTGGGAAGTATCACACCGTCGACTCGTAGGTAAAGTCGTGATTGGTTGACACTTGATTTTGAGCCGTGCATCCTCACCGGCCAACGTACATAATTATTTTTCTCCCTTCAGCAGACAGATTCACCCAGGTGATTTATGTGTACCCTTAAGTAGATTAATGCACCCAGGCTAAAAACAACCTCATTATCACCAGCCTATTCATGTTTCAACTGCTGGGGCATATTAGGCAATAGCCAGAAGAACAAATAATGTCGGGGAAAAATTGAAGTTCGCTAAAATTTGTAGTGATTACTAGTAAAAAAAAAAACAGGTGCAAGTGATTTTCGACCATATTGACATTTATCAAAATAACTGTTTTTAATGAAACAACAAAGTTTGTGAACAAAAATATGGGAAAAAAACAACCGAATTTCAAAGTAAATAAGACGACTAACGCTTGCGCCGATCTCGGCAGCAAGCAGCAGTGCGCTCCAAGTTGAACCGTAATGTTATGACCAAAAGGCTCAATTTGAAGTGAACGGAAAATTGTCGCGACCGCATAGCTGTGCGGAAGCATACTTTTAGGCTGCGTTCAAACGATAACACACGACCCGACCTCAACCCGAACTCAACTCAAACTCAACTCAAACTCACCTCAACCACAGCCCACCATGAAATACATCGCTTACAATTTTGAGTCTTATGACACTTTAATAAGGTCCTGAGTAATGTCCAGGTGAGTTTGAAGTGAGTTCTGTTTGAGTTCGGTTTGAGTTTGATTTGAGTTTGGGTTGTGTACGGGTTGAGTTTGAGTTGAGTTCGGGTTGAGCGCGGGGAGGGTGCAGTTGCATCGACAAAATAAAAAAAGAGCTTATTAATGTGTCATAAGATTCAAAATTGTAAGTGATGTATTTCAAGGAGTAGGCTGCGGGTGAGTTGAGTTTGAGTTGAGTTTGAGCTGAGTTTGGGCTGAGTTTGGGTTGAGGTTGGGTCGTGCGTTATCGTCTGAACGCAGCCTTACGGTACAGTCAACGGCATGCTGGGCTTCCACAATGTGTAAAATTACTTCAATCATTTTTAAACTTTAAGTCGAACAGTTTAAGGTTCAAAATTCATTATAGATTTTTGACAGTTTTGTACTTATGGCTTGATATGCTGCTGACTGTACTTAGTTTTCTTCTTCATCTTCCGATATAAGTAAAATCATTGCAAAGTCAACCATTTTATAAATTATACGATAGGTATATTTTTTATTTTATATTTTATTTATAGATAAGTATTTATTTCTTAAAAGTCATCAAAATTAATTACGCGTTAGCTTGTACTTGGTTGCTGTATCCAAATACCTACCTACCTACTCTATGCATTTACAAATTAAACTAAATTGGTAATTTACACTAAATAAAATTTTACACTTAGATTACCTACTGCGTTTCCAAGTCTTATACTACTCTTCGAGTATCTAAAAGATTCTCAATCGACTAGACGCGAGAGGGGGAACACAGCGCGGCAGCAAAAACGACACAGGTCCTACGCCGACGACGCCTCGCAGGCTACTAAACCAAGATACGTCGTGCGTTTTATTATATATTAATTTTTAAATAAACATAAAGTCACTTTTTGAAAAAGTAACCGTAAAATATTCTGCTATATGTCATTACCTTTTTTTCTATATATTATTTGTGCGTAAGAGATTTATAATCTTTAAGTATTATTCAAAAAACAATGAAAATATTCATTGTCTTTGCACATTTTTATAGTCGAGTGAAAATACGAAAATCGTGTTTTTAACCGTAAAATAATCAAGTTCGATTATGAAACTACAACATATATTTTTATCTGCTCAAAATAAATAATGCTTGATTGTTTAAAACTGAATCAAAAATAAGTTAATTTGCAATATACTGCCCTTAAATTTTATATAGTTGTGCTCAGTAGGATTATGTTTAAATTCTATATAAGCAGATTTACATGTTGCTACAGCTTGTGTGCATTTATCATTCCACCAAGGGAGTTTTAACTTTCTTTTTTTAATTTGTCTGTGTAATGGTTGATGTACTGGTTTTCGAGACGAATTTGCCTCATCTACACATTCTAATAAAATGTCAGAAAGCAAATTATAGCATGTTTCTGGATCATTTAAGTTAAAGTTACAATTACTTAATGTAACATCTGTCAACTGCTTAAATTTTTTCCAATCAACTGTCTTATAATTTGGTTTCGAATAATTTACATTTATGTTAGCACTATTGTTTATATTTACAGGATTACATAATAAATTAGTAAGGACAGGAAAATGGTAACTGCACAGAGAATCATCATGCACTTGCCAATTACATCTTAAAGCTAAAACGGGAGAAACTATTGTAAGATCTAAAGCGTTAGACCGCCAGTTATGTGAACCAACAGTTTTTAGTGAACCATCATTTAAAAGGCACAGGTTGTTATCATTTATGACATCTAACAGTGTTGACCCTCGAGTGTCTGTAGATGCACAACCCCACATAGTGTGATGTGCATTGAAATCGCCGGCTAATATTAAGGGCTTGGGTATTGACTTTACTAAATTATGTGGGACTATAAAAACTAACTATTGATAAAGTTTCATTATTAATTTGTAATGTAATAGCAATATTTTGTAAAGAATCATCATAATATGTTTGTAATTTTTGATAAGGCAGGTAATCTCTGATTAAAATAGCAACACCATTAAAAGGAATTAAAATAAAACGTCATGAGCAATTAAAAGTTCTAGTTTTAATTGTATCTCTGTATAATTATTTTTGGTATTTAACAAGAATTCCAAGCATACAATTACTCGATATCATGGGAAAGTACTAGTATTACCAGTTTAAACAGTATTCAATACAATAATACACTGATACCTGACCTTAAGCAGTGGTATCTCTCCAGCAGGAATAGCGTATCGCGACAAATTTATCAAAGTCATCTGGTATTATGACTTTATTTAACAGCTTTATTGAAAACACTTATTTCACCGTTCAACCTTTCACTGTGACGACTTGAGCACCACTGAGCGCGCCTCTACCCCGTCACCGCATATTTAAACGTTATGCGTGGCGTGGTAGGGGCGAGCGTGGCGTGACTGGCGTGGTAGGGGCGACTGCAGTCACCCGATTACTACAACTACCGTTTAAGTACTTTTAATGGAATAAACACACAAATTTAGTTGTACTACATGGTTCATCACGAATAATAATTAAAGTAATTTATACAGTAACCTTACAGTCGGCCATCCTGCTAGAGCGAGTCCCATCGCGTAAAACAATATCTTTTATAACTCTGAGTACATCCATTCAATTAGTCATAAAATATTCTTAAATAAAAACATCATTTTATTAGAAGAAAAATAGCAGCCTTCCAACAAAATATTTCGCATTTTTGCGAAAGTCATAATTATTATTTAATTACATTACAAATATTTATTGCATGACACAAAACGTAATTACGTTTTTATTTATACATAAGTAGGTATCCAGAAAACATCCCGTTAGAGAAAGGGTATGTATATAAAGTGACATTTATTTGTCTACAATTAACGTAATTAGATTACTTAATTTAATTAAACTTAAAATTTTACAATTCAATTCAACTCTGTTTACATCAATAAAAATATAGTCGTATGGCATTTCATCCGAGCACGTTATAAACACGAGCAATAGCTTGTTTAACGATAGATTATCAACATCAAAATTCATTAATATAATTACAAGATACTTTAGAAATTAAAAATGGATGTATACCTTAAATAAATTGCTAAGGGGTTAATATTTCATTGCACCGAATTATAAAGATTGCAAACTTAGAAATATTTTTTTATCATTAGCTATTGCAACTTATTTTATTTACTTAAGTCTTAGACTCATTAGTTACGTGTAGGCATTTCAATATTTGTCTCCAATACAAACTTAGTTTAGAAAAATACCTACTAACAACAATCAACAAAAAGTCATCAAAACGCTATAAAAGGCTCATCATTAAAATAGAAAATTGAAGTAATCGTTTCTGTAAATATGTATATATATATATATATATATTACTAAATACTATATTGAATGTAATATCTTTCTCATACCATTTGTAATGCTTGAAATACTTTTATAATTTTTATACCATATTAATTAAAAAATCACGCGCGGCGGCGCTATGGCTATGGGCAGCATTAATTACATGGATTAGACGTTTCAATAAAAATTTGCCCTGAGATAACTTTGGGGTGCACCCAGTGCTTCAATTAGTGTAACACAGTGACAGAAAAAGCATATTTCAGTGACACATGTCATAAACTATTATGATATCCAATAATTTAATCATCAATTTGCAAAAAGTTTTCTTTCTTTTAAGTAGTTATTGTACCTACATAACACTTGTACTATTATGTATTTCGTGACACAACTCAGTAAGAGTAAAATTTGTTACTTCTTGAACTAATAAAAAATAGCATTCTACATTACAGCAAGGTAAAAAAAACTTTTTATTTTATTTACAAAGTATTCTGAAGGTCTTTTAAATTAGTAATGGTTTTAAATTTACCCTTACTAATTTAACCAGGTTAACCTTTTGTTTAGTTATATACATTAGCATACTTCCCTATATAATGGATATGTAAATGTAATATGTACTAAAGAGAAGTTTAGATATCGTAGAAGTGACTCCACTATACACACAGTACGTTATGTGGAGGTACCTTCCTTGAATATAACTGCACATTTTAAAAACTCGATCAGAATATACACTAAGTAATAAATGATTTTAGAAATCAGTATTTTGGTAATCTTACTTCCCATAGCGGGCACACAGAGTCCAAATACAAATCACATTATGTATTATCAATCCATGTACAAAAGTAATTAGCTATAATCCCACACAAGCACCACCCTTACTATCTATCTGGTTTAAGTTTTTTTTCCAGTACCTACGGTGCCCAATATAATGTGTTCTAAAAGCAGATTGAATTGTCCTACTAAGTAAGTAGTTACTTCATTCTATCGCGACCCTCAGTCATGAGGAACAAGAAAAATCATGATAAAAGGATTTTTTTTCTTTTTAATATTATTTCATTTTAATGAGGAGCACTGTCATCACCAGGACCGTGCGTTAGTCTACAGAATTACTTAATTGTTTTGTGAAAAGTTTTACCTAGTTTATGGATCGCCTTGAATTTCTCAAATAGAAAAGGCAGGGTAAATTACCCAATTATTGGTATTTAGAGTAATAAACCGAAACAATAAATTTTGCCTATTGATTTTAGTAGCTCTATTTGAAATAAACATAGTGGGTGCTACACGCAACGCAATACACAATACGGATTCTCTCTTTTTTTTGTATTTTGTATGTATGTCGTTTTAAGCTATTACCACCACACATACACCATCATATTATGTATAAATAAATAAACCCATAGTCCATTCATTAGTACCCTTCAACCTATTATTGGCATGTACCGATCAAATTACTGGTACACCTTACGCCAATAATAATTTAATAGGCAACAGTTAATAAAATTATAGGTATTATTCTCAGTACCTTTATTAAAATATTGGCATGCTTTCACCAAGTACAGGTACAACTTAGAAGTTTTATTTTCGACTATTGGAATAGGGCCAATTTTTTGAAGCCTTATAGAAAACTTCATTATTATTTATGAATTATTTAATTTCAAATTTGTCCTGAATACTAACATAGGATTTAAGTTAATTGTTACTAACAAAATGGATTGTAATATCTGAATTATGAAATAAATTATTATTATTATTTCCATTATTTGATTAAAAAAAATACATTAAATGATCATTGAAAATAAGGTTCTAATTTCTCATTAGATATTAAGATAATATGCCAAAACATTATAATTGAGTTTTTTCCATAATTAGGTAACACAGTTTATCGAATAATATTCATGTTTTTTTATGTTAAGTTTAGAGTGCCAACAAATATAAGGGTGTAATAACAGGTTAAGTCACCCCTACATGATTGACGTGAGAAAATTATGTTAAAATTGTAATAATCCGGTATCGGAGATAAAATGCAATGAATACGAAAATAATTATTTTGTCTAGAAATTGTATCATTGATTACGAAATTTCATTTCATTTTTTTCATTTAAAAATTCTTTATTTCATATTATAAACAATATTGTAACAAGTACTAAGATAATACATGTACATTGATTAATTTAAAGATACTTCATTAGGCTTAACTTACCACCTACGAATGCTTTAGAAATATATGTTATTCCACTTTAGTTTTATTATCTTGAAATATTAACACACAGTATTTAAATGGCACTATTCGCAGACAAAAAAAATCTACAAAACAAAAGTGATTTGCTTATTGCATATCAGATTACGAAATAAAAAGCACAATAGTTTTGTTTTTCAATAACATTTGTAGGAATGTGAAGGAAGAATTAGAATTAATATTAAGTATAGTAAAATTACTGTTGCATTATTGTGTATTATGAATATAGTTTTATTTTAAGATTTATATGTAATTATTTCTTTTATTTATTGTTTGTTCAATTTTTTTTTCTTATCAAATTGGATCAATAATTGTTATCTGAAATAAATGAATTTTATTATTTTTCTTTTACTACCGGTAAACTTCAGTAGAGTAGGTCATTGCTCACAATGGCCATTTAAAAATATATACGCTCAATACACCATTATAAATGGCATCACATTCTATGTTTTACTAATTACTCATTAAATGACTTGGCAACAGATGCACGAGCTGATCATAGTGTAGTAAAATTAATAAGAATAATATTTGAAATTGAATTACTAGTTTATTAAAAGAACGGTAGGTATAGCCATAATTGGCAATAATACATGGCTGGACTCATTGGACTCAATTAGTTGCATTGCAGTAAATACATTTAAAGAGGATTTACATTCAGCATACTTAATTATTTGCTCTTTATTGTACTCACAAAAGAGTTGCAGAGGAGTTATTAATTAAATCATTGTAAGGAGAACTGGATTTATCTTTCAGATAGCTTTCTTGCAGGTTCCAGCAAACCCAGGACATGTTAGGGATTTTTCAAGTAAGTATGGATAAGTTATGTACTGCAAATATCTAGAGTACTTATGTTTATATTGGTTTTAGTGTGCGTTCGTCGCATCTATATCTATCATTTTAACTAAGAAAAATAATATAAACAAAACAGTAAAATAATACTTATAACGATGATAAAACATTCTGATGATTTAGATTTAAAAGAAATGATTATAATAATTATAATCTAGAAAACTTGTTAAAAATTACCTTACGGATGTTCGCAATAATTTTACTTGCTTGTCAAACAATATGGCTAAGAACAGTTATTAAAAAATAAATTTAAGTGGAACAAAATTAAGAGAACTTGCATGAGTTGCATGTTCAAAAACCAAATACATAAACAGTTTTTTTTCACGCTACATACTTAATGTAGTAGTATGTAGCGTATAGTAGCGTGTAGTATTTAGACTATGTACATCTAACATAGCAAAACGTTTAAATAATATAAACAGGTGGGTTATTAATTAAGATAAAGATTGCTATCAGATTCAAGCCTCGTACGTACTAAAGTCAACCCTACTCTAGATGATTTTATTACTTAGGTATTTACTTCTTACAACAGACAATTATAATTGCATTCACTTGATAATGCTCTGATAAATTTTGAAAAATGAGATATTGAGAAGCAAGCTTCATGTCCAAGAAAAGTTATAGTCTACCTAAGACTTTCTTTATCTTCGAATTATTTATATTATTCTCTTTAAGCATTTGCGTAAATTATACACACTTTTTCTTTATTTAATAATCAATAAAACTAACTTAAATTAATGTTATCAACTCAATCTATTGCAATTCTTTTCAAATAAGTATATTCATCGATGAAGTCTGTCTTAAGCCTAAGTTATGACTCTTGATATCGTATAAACCAGCACGAATGCTTGCGACTGTAGCTGACTTTCAAGCGCCCGCTTCCTTACTCAAGATATTGCCGTCTGAATATTTTACTAGTTGTTACTACGGACGCCTTACGCTCTCACAGCTGCGTCTTAAATTGTACAATTTTGAACAAAGATTACACAGTATTACTTAATTTATCGATCGATATGATAACCAATAATAGACCTATAGTCTCGGAACATAATATAAAAAACGTAGCTAGCTTTCTAGTTATTCTTAATAACAGTTTTTTTTTTAATAAGAAATAGTTTATTTGTTATTAATTAAAAATGTGATAATGCCAATAATTTCGATAATTCTTACTATGAAAATTCCTTCTAGCGTTGTACGGCCTCTCAAGGATGATGCCTTACGTTCTCACAGCTGTATTTTAAAATATATAAACAGCTTATATACGACACACCGAGCGCTTGCGGCTTTGCCCGACTATGTCAGGCTCCCTTCCGCTCCCTCACTCGTGTCGCAAAATATTACGATTCGAAATTGCGTTTGACGCTTTACGCCCTCATAGCTGCGTCTTAATTATATAAACAGAGAAAGTAAATAAGACATACCGAGCGCTTGCGGCTTTGCCCGACTATGTCAGGCTCCCTTCCGCTCCCTCACTCGTATCACTATTACAATTTGAAATTTCGTGTAACCACGTAGTGGACGCTCAACAGCATCAGTTGGAGTCAAAATTGTTGCTATGAATCTTGCACTCAACTTCCAATTTGCGATATGCATTTTTCATTACTGAAACTTGCACAAAATTTTATGTAATTAATCACTATTTGTCACCCAATAAATTTAGAATGGTCTTATCATATTTAATTAATTGGGCAACTGAATTGTTATATGATTGTAGGTACAGAATCCGTAATCTATGCTCAATATGTTACGTGACACGTGATCTTATTTGTATTCAATGTAAAAAGACAGCAGGGATGGGAAAATGCTAAATTGATCTTAAAAGAACAGTTATTTTCCAACTTTAACTGTAATATTGGTAATATTAGTATTATATCAGTATCAACAAAACGTTTCATGAAAACTAAACCTGTATTAGAGAAAACTATCTTAGAGAGAGAGAGTGAAAAAAAAATGCTACGTAATCCGCCTCTGAGCACTAGAGTGAATAGTTATAGATGATTAGCACAAAAACAAAAAAAACTTAAGGGTTTTAATGATTTCTATAAATAATTTCTCCCTCTAGTTATCATCATAGTATGCTTACGTGGAATTCTCCATTTTATTTATTTTGTGCGGGCAGGATAAGCGAGAATTCTAAAGAAATCTCGTTTATCTCACTTCTGAAGTTAAAAGGAATTAAAATAAAACGTCATGAGCAATTAAAAGTTCTAGTTTTAATTGTATCTCTGTATAATTATTTTTGGTATTTAACAAGAATTCCAAGCATACAATTACTCGATATCATGGGAAAGTACTAGTATTACCAGTTTAAACAGTATTCAATACAATAATACACTGATACCTGACCTTAAGCAGTGGTATCTCTCCAGCAGGAATAGCGTATCGCGACAAATTTATCAAAGTCATCTGGTATTATGACTTTATTTAACAGCTTTATTGAAAACACTTATTTCACCGTTCAACCTTTCACTGTGACGACTTGAGCACCACTGAGCGCGCCTCTACCCCGTCACCGCATATTTAAACGTTATGCGTGGCGTGGTAGGGGCGAGCGTGGCGTGACTGGCGTGGTAGGGGCGACTGCAGTCACCCGATTACTACAACTACCGTTTAAGTACTTTTAATGGAATAAACACACAAATTTAGTTGTACTACATGGTTCATCACGAATAATAATTAAAGTAATTTATACAGTAACCTTACACCATTGTGTTTAGAACCTATGTCTAATCTTTCTATTTTATAACCTCTTATGTTTAAAGTTTTTGTGCATTGGAGCCAGGTCTCAGAAATGAGACCAATATGGATATCATTTTGATAAAGATATTGTGTGAAGACATGTTTATGACTTAACAGACTTTGAGCATTCCATTGAATAATGTTTAACTGATCCATTATTTATTAGTAATATTGTTCGGCTTACTGGAGTTAAAAGTTTCTAAGAGAACAGTTTTGATAGTCTCCGATGTTAATGGGGGTGAGTTTTCTGAAGATGATTTTTGAGTGTATAGTTTAAGTATGGTGGAAATTATTAAATTAAGGATAACGTCTGACTGTAATAAGTTTTGCAAGTGTTTTTCTGGTTTATTGGAGGATAAGTCTGGAAAATTCTTTTTATTAAAAACATCAGCATATTATGATCTCTTTTGATATTTTGTATTATTTTTTTCTATTTCCTCTTTTCTTTTTGGACATTCTGATGAAATTGAGATATGATTTCCTTTGCAGTGAATGCATACGGCTTCCTTCGTAGTTTTAGTACATTGTTTAAAATGGTGATTCTCGCCACAAATTGAGCATTTCTGTGCATTTTTGCAATATTTGCCAATGTGACCATATCGAAGGCAACGTAAGCATTGACTCACAGGAGGAATGTACTGGCTTACCTCAAAATACCAGCTGTTGATATCAACACTATCTGGAAGGGTTGGGCAGGAAAATGTGATGGCAACTGTCTGGGTAGGTATGAGTATGGGGTTTTCATCTTCGTCACGCCCGCGCCGCATCAGTCTACGCACAGACACGACGTCCTTGGAGCTGGATATGCCATTATATATATTGTGATTTGACATATAACTTGGGACACCTCGGATAACGCCTGTAATTTCCGTTAGTGTGGCCGGTATTGTGCATTTCACATTGAGTTCGGTCGCCGATTTTATATTGTTTAAGGCCATATTGGCCAACCCTGGCCGCTCGAAGATGGCAGCAACTTTGTAGCGGTTTATGCTTTTAAAACGTTTTATTCCTTTGTTATGCCGTTTGAGGATTGCGCCAAGCCCCATTAGGTCTCTATCGCCAATAGGTTTGCCTTCATCAATACTTTCATATATAACAAGATATTCGAAATTTCCTCCATCTTCAGGGTACTACCGGGTATAATTTTCTATTTTAAAAGGCTTGTATTTATCCGCATCATTGTCGTCAGAGTCGGATTCGGTAGGTACTGGATCCCCATCCAATTTGGGTTTTTTCCTTTTCCCCATACTGCTCCGACCTCCGACCAAAACTATTTATTTATACTATATATATTCTTTATTTATTTACAACTTTACACACAAATATACAATATACACAATAGTTATAATTAATTTGGAAAAACTTTAAAAATCACGTCCAACTCTTTCAAAATCCCGCCAAAAAAAACTTGGTCATAGTTATTCTATTCTACATCAAAGAGCACATAATCCAAGTAAGGTGAAGTAAGGTAATAATATCACATAATACTCTTTTAGACTCACGTCATAATGTCATCCTATAAAAAATCTACTCTGGTCACATGGTGTCATTCATTATTAAGTATTATTTATTTCTATGATTTATTTTTGTATTTTTTACATATTTCCTAAATTTTATATACAAAAAACCAAAGGCAAAGAAAATAATAAACTACAGTAGTATGCACCAGATTAATGAACTGGATGAAACCAAAGCAAAGGAAAATCAGCAGGAAAATTTTAGAAGAGAAAACTTTCATCGAAATTCCGTTGGACTTACTGCGCAAAGCAAGTTTTTATACTCTTTTGTCAATAATTTCAGGAAGAAATACACTCGTACTACCACGACACAATTGCACCATAAGGACGGGTGCCTTGTATAAAATTAAACTCACAAGAACCATATTTTTGTAATCAGACCCATCATCGATGTAGTCAGAACAAGAAAGCAAGAAGCTGTAGCATCATACCACTGTATACTCGAAACCACAGTACAAGAAACTCGAATCCATAGTTAGTAGGTACCCTAGTAGTTTGATTTGATTCCACAGATGGGGTACATTTGTAGATACTCAGTTTGGCTTGTGGTAGCACTTTATTTTAAGCCTGCCTGGCTAGCTTACCACCATCTTACCAAAGTCTGACTCTAAAACAGCAATTTAATATTTTTATGTTCCGCCAGTTAGGTGCAAGATAACCAACCAGCTCCTCAGTTGTTGAGGTGAACTACTGAGGTAAAAAAGTTGCACTAGTTCAACGGTTGAACTAGCGGGAGCGAGGGGACGATTCTGAGTCAAGTGCGCTACCTCATTATCGTCACTTTACATTAGATGTTAGGCCAGAACTTACCTGTTTTAGAGGTAGATAAAATTACCCTTCATTGTATTCTAGAAAATCTGAGTAGGAACTGGTTTTTACAGATGAGGAGCAGACGATTTCCGAAAAATGTCTCGTGATCTTATCCATTATCCTCGTTATAATTTTACTACCATTGTCTTTAATTTGTGTCCTTACGGTAAGATGAATCATGCAAAATTTCTAATAGTCATCTAAATAGATGACTCAATTTCTTTTAAAAGTGCAATATTGCACTTTTAAAAGAAATTGATTGATTTCATTTAGCATACTTTTGTAGGCAATAGGCCAATTTGAGAGGGCAGTTATACTTCGCAATGGAAAAGTGCGGAAGAATCGAGCATTCGGCCCAGGCCTCATCACATATTTGCCATGTGTTGACATGGTGAAATGCATCGATCTCAGGGTGATCTGCTACTGTGTCCCACCTCAAGAGGTACCTAAGCTCTTTCTTAGCGATATTCTAAAGCTAGGGTTCCCTAGGATAGCGGTGTTATATTACGGCCGTAATGTAGCGGCGTTGAATGTTGTCTATGTAAACAATACAGCAACACCGTAACGTCAGAAACCGCGCCGTATTGTTTACATAGACAACGTTCTACTCCGCTAAATTACGGCCGTAATATGACGGCACCGTCATCCTAGGAAACCCTAGCTTTAGGGGATGCTTGCTTATAAATATGTAGCATCCGCAAAAAAATATTTCTATTTTTAATGTGATACATACGATTTAAAATAAAAAGAAATTCTATCAGCTTTCTTCCATAGTCCAGCTCTATCCTATGAATATGATCATTATGACTTGGCTTGGCCCTATTGTAATAATCTCTACACTACCAGACAGCTAGATAAATTGCTGGTCAAATACTAAGGTTTTGCGCATTTCCGATTGAGTTTGTTTTTTTTGTTGTTTGACGGAATTGTTAATTTTCATTTCATTGTAACCAATAACTTAATGCAGTGGATACAGTAGTGAATTTACTCAGGAATCAGGTATGATACCATTTTCTTATTTCAGGCGTTAACTAAAGACTCTCTGACAGTATCAGTGGATGCTGTAGTCTATTATAAGGTTCTGGACCCTATATCCGCCGTAACACATGTAGCTGATTATATGTAAGAATTATCTGCCTTAACAGGCCTTAACTAATTTTGTAACCGCAAGTTTTCTCTTTAGTCATGAAGTCGTGAAGTTACTTAGTCAGTATCTAATCGACTTCTATCCAATGATTTCATTTCGATTAATTTAGGTCATCAACGCAACTTTTAGCGGCGACGACGCTCCGAAATGCTATAGGAAACAAGAAACTGGCCGAGCTATTAGTCGACAAGCCAGCGATGAGTAAACAGATATTGGAACAGATGAACAAATTCACCAAAGAATGGGGAATTCTGGTCCTGAGAGTTGATATGTACGTATTTTTTACATAAAGACTTTTCAGTAAGCCAAAATAACCAAAAATTTTTTTCCGAATTTAATGATTATTAGGCCTTTAACTAACTTTACAATTACAATATTATGCGAAGTATTCAATATAGGTACTCCAACTACTTTTTCAGGCTGATAGCCTCGTGTAAGCTGTAAATTGTATGTCATTTTCAGCAAAGACATCAGATTGCCTCTTCAACTTCAAAAGGCAATGGCAGCTGAAGCAGAGTCGTCTAGATTGGCTAATGCGAAAATAATAGTAGCCAAAGCGGAAATAGAGGCGACTATCAGTCTTCAACAGGCGGCAGCGATACTTGCTGAGAATCCTTTTTGTATGCAGGTAGTACTTTATCATCATCATCATCATAAAAAATAACAATATTTTTTTTTAAACGTCCACAACATTAACAAGTTTTTTTTTCTTTCAGTTGCGATATCTCCAGTCATTGCAATTGATATCAGGAGAAAACTCACATACTATTGTATTCCCTTTTTCAACGGAATTACTGAGAAAAATATTCAAGTAAAGAATTTGATGATAATTTTATCAACGTTTTATAATTGTTGGTTATGATTTGTAGATGCAAGCAAATAAACAAGGAATTTTCAAACTATCTAACTTTCATAATAATAAGTAATGGTCAAGGGGGCTAATAAAAGATTTAAATTTAAAAAAGCACAAACTTTTAGTATAATTTTTTTTTGTACAAAAATAACATTTAACACTAATTATTTAACATTACACAACAACTAATCTAAAATGTTATAATTGACTAGTATTCTCTAGAATCGTTTTCTTCTTGTTTGGGGTATCCGTAGTGTTCAGGCTTCTGTGCTTGGCCGTTAGCTTTTCTGTGGACGGTAGCCTGTAAAAAAAAAACAAATTCCACGTTCAACACAAAAAATAAAGTAGAAGAGCCGCTCAAATCTCGGATTTCCGTACACACACAAACATAAACATTACGTACAGGCAATCTCAGGCTAACACGGGCTATAGTTAGTACTGTAAAAACTCAGGGATCTTATTTTTTTATTCAGTTTAAGGCAGACGAGACACGAGGCTAATTCCTGGCGTGGCAGCCCACGCCAGCAATTATGCAGCTTTTAGCGGTCTCGTCTGCCAAAGAAATGCTGATTTCTGTGTATAAATTTGGTATTAGTTTTCAATATACTGCTTGATGCTGAATAACCTATTTTCTGTATTCTTCAAGATGTATTGCACTTACATCATGACCTGTTATTCAGTAGCTGAATATTTGTTCTTTTTTAGGTTCAATAAAGCAGAACGCTGCATAACTGAAAATGAGTAAGCTCTTGAAACTACATTATAGCGATTCAAGCGCAATATATATTATTTATACAGCTATTAGCGTCAACAAACATGAATTGAAGATTTTTATAGAGAAAATAACTGGATATTGAAAAGTCGAGATGCTATGCTATTAAATTACTACTGTCGTTAAGTGAACCACAAGAAAATGACGCCTCGTAAAAATATAAAAAAGGACTCGTATAAAAAATACCTTAAATTTTGCTAAATCAGTAACGAGAAATTATGAGATGCATTGTTTTTTGCTTGTATTTGAATTTGAATCTCCAAGATTTGATAATACTTGGATTTTCATGTACTTAAATATAACCTTAATAGGCTGTTTAACAGCATTATGATGGGTAATTTTAGAAATGTTAGCCCATAAATGCATAGTTAAATAATGTTCTTTTGGATCACTTTTAATCAAATTATAACAAGTAACATAATAGTGGGTATATAATGCTCTATTATGCAGAAATAAGCAAGGAATCCTCTGTATGAGCATCTTATATTTAACTAATCTGCCTATCTATTGTCTAATTTCAAAATCTATCGCAATCGCTTTCAGGATGTGATACATTGATACTTATTTTTGGCACAAATGAAAACCTATCAAAGAAAAGTCAATGTGTCACATCCATCTGCCAAATGAAAGCGATACACAACCTCTAATAAAAATATAAACGATACATTATCTAATCACACACTGGTTTTATTAATAGAAACACTTTTAGAAAGGGTGTTTAACATTAGCCACACTTGCACACTGCATTTCTCAAAAACGTTGAATAGATTTCACTTATCCAAGTTGGGTTATTATAAAACCTTTGCTTAAAAATTTTACGGTAAAGTATATGTATATTTACAGTTAAGTTAATTGCGCAATAATAATTTACTTCCAATAATCATACAATTTTGGAAAACAAAAGTGTACTTAACAAAAATCTAATCCAATTGAATAATAATGGCGACGTATATGCGATATTAAGCTTCTTGTACACTTATTCAGCTTCTATGTTGCTATTAATATGTTGCTATTAATATGTTGCTATTAATATGTTGCTATTAATATGTTGCTATTATACAAATTATAGCATTTTATTTTGTACCCAAATTGCTTGGATAACGTCTGAGTAAACCAGTTATACAGAAGTTAAGCAGTCAGAAGAAAACAAGTGAAACCAAAATATTACAAAAGTATTTTCGAATACGCAAAGTTTCTGTTTAGAATACACTGACTACCTTTAAATACTCATTTTGTTATATTATTTAGTCTGTACAATCTAGTCCATTAGGTCACAGAATTGCAGAATGTACTATTGGAGAGTAGGTTTTGTCAATGTAGCATATTAATTAGATTTTAATGTTTTTTTTGGTTTCTAAAGTTAAGTGAATTGAATGTTACGTTAGAAGTAAGTTACATTCACGTCTGGTGACCGGCAACACAATTTTGCAAAGTAAAACTTAAGTGAATCTATTAGGTATCCATAAGAGCAATTCGTGTTCTTCACGCATTAAACACAAGCACACTAATATTTTATTTACAAAAAAACTTCGATACTGGGCATGGATAATGCGTAACAAAATGTTTTGATAGTCAAATAAAATCTATGCCTTTAGGACCATAATGTCCACTTCTTAAAATGACCACTTCCCAAAAGGACCACTTCCCAGAATGACCACTTCCAGCTCGTCCACTTCCCGTAATGACTGCTTTCTCAGATTGACCACTTCCCATAATGACCTCTTCCCAATATGTCCATTTCCCATGATAACTACTTTATAAAAACTATTAAATTTCAAGATTTGCATATTTGTTTTTTTTTATTTATTATTTTTAATCACTTTTGAATGTAGGTAACTAGGTAGTCAATTGTTTTAAAAGCGAGCTTATAAAATCAGGGGGTTACTCTCCCGATCTCCCGAAACACGAACGAGGTTCTAAGATCGAATTGTTAACGGAATAAAAGTCAAAACCCTGTTATTTTAGTACATTGAAAATGGTTGCCATGGTTCCACTGTTTTGACTTTCGTGTTTCGGGAGTTACCCCAGGACATCTTTATCACGTTTATGGTAATGAATATCGTATGTATTATGTACCTGGAAGCCATTCTTAGGATCAGCGGTGTATCGAACTAGGCGGAGAGAACCATCAGGTTCCACCAGCGAGTATTCCCCATGGACGACGTCACCATCACGAACCTCCTTGTGGTTCTGTAGGTTGCCGGTGTGGGGATCTTCTACTCCGTAAGCGTATTGGTAGTCGGGCTTTGCCTGTATAAAAATAATGTAAAGTAGACATAAGAAATTCCACTTAAGCTTGAAATTGAATTGGAAAAAAGGACAGTAACTCCCACATTGCAGGCGGTATACCCTGTAGATAGTAGTAACGCAAATTAAGGCGTTAAGTTTTGGCAGTTGCAATAAATCCTATTGTAAATACATCTAGGGCTCAAGTTAAATACTTAATAGCAAAGCAACACCTACATTCATTGAAACTCTTAACTGCTTGTTTACAAACTTCAGACCGTCAAAAAATGTTCTCTGTTTATTACAAACTATTTACGATTATACGATTGGGTTTTTGCCCAACCGACCTGCCGCGTGGTCACACCGTTTTACCACACCAGTCTACGGGGATTTTTTGCTGTTCGAATCCATATTTACGAAGCAACTTACCACATAGTCAACCGTCTTTAGATGTGCATATTTAGCTGTGTCCGGATGAATTTTGCCAGTTTGGTGGTCGTATCCATAGTCGGCATGCTGTTGCGCTGGCAAACCCTCGGCAGCTGGCACTTGTACCTCATAGATCTTACCGCTGACGGGGCCACTGAATCGGTTGTATGAGTAGCCTCCAGGAGCCTTCCCAGAAAGTACTACTGATGCCAGGGCGAAAGGTACGAGAAACTGAAAAAGGATACCATTTTCTAACTATTATGCTATTGAAAACTTAAATATTAGGTAGTGTTTCTAATGCAATTTTATTATTTTAGTCGGTAACAATAACAATCCTCCAACCAAAGTGCATCAGTGAATAAGAAATGAGTATAAGGTCAGTGATGACGAAAATGACATTGAAAGTGATAAAAATAAAGAGAAAAGCCTAACTTTGCACCGGGGTCGTGCCTCGTGAACTCACTGGCAGACGGCAAAAAACGGCCTTCACGGTCAATAAGTGCTACTATCTCGTTGGCTAACCAGCAAACAAACACGAAGAAAGTCGCTTGCAATTTTATTGTACCCAAACAATGCTGGGTTTGTTGCAATCTGTTTTAGTTCACGGACTAATTTGCGTGTTAAATATTATGAGATGTTACGAATTTACGATGCTGTCTTTTGAAGATCGTTCAGGTTTCGTCGTACTGAATGAAGTTGCGTTAACTGAAAGATTTCTTGTTAAAGAAATTAAGACGAGCGGATTACACATAATGATAAGATTTTTTCTAAATAAAACGGGTCAAAAGTTTATTTCCTTTAAATAAAATATGAAATACCCAAAAACTTTGAAATAATTAGCTGTAAGAAATTCCACTTCCTGTAAAAATTCCCTGAATTGTTCTTAATTTTTGCTTTATTTCAGTCCGATTCGTGCAGTGGTATTCTGAACAGGGCGATGATGAATCAATCAGCACATAGCCTGCAAAACTAAGTACTACAGAGGTCTATTTTCATACAAACGAGGTAACTTTGAAGCATTGGTTCTCCGCCCAGGATTAAACGTGGTGTAATCTGATGATGGCCATCCAGGGAGTGAATAGAGAAGATTCAGATCCCCATACACACCCAATTGATCTGATCAGCATTCTAAGAGCTGTTTGGATATGTTTAAAAATACCACGAAAATAGCATTATAATGTATGGAAATGCTGTAACTGATAACTCTTATCCTTACATCTCTTAGAATGCTGATCAGATCAATTGGGTGTGTATGGGGATCTGAATCTTCTCCATTCACTCCCTGGATGGCCATCATCAGATCACACCACGTTTAATCCTGGGCGGAGAACCAATGCTTCAAAGTTACCTCGTTTGTATGAAAATAGACCTCTGTAGTACTTAGTTTTGCAGGCCAGTGTAGTACCTATCCTTACTAATATTATGAATGCGAAATACGTTTGTTTGTTACGCCTTCACGTCTTAACTACTGAACCAATCATCATGAAAAAAATTTGCATCCACATAAGAGTAGCTTTAATTCCGGAAAAAACGTTTGTTCCTTTGTTTGTTTGTTTTGTTTAAAAAACTTTCCAGCCGCTAGTTTTATGTAAGTTTAGGGTTTATTTAATTTAAAACTTGGGTCCAATTTCTTATCCGCTTATATTTCCTATAAGTTAGATGAAAGACGACAGGATTCGTTGGTATACTTAAATTTTCAAAATCAAAATTTTAAATTTGCTGACTGTACTTTATTTTAGATTTAATGTTTTATTATAAGATAGCTATGAACAGTTACCTTAAATACGAAGGCCATGTTGTTTTCCAAATGTGCTACCTGTGACTCGACACAACAACCCCGACACGATACTGATAACTGTTGTACAAATGTTGTGGTTTTATACCGACCGATAGAAAAGCAATCGTGAGCTGTGCAATGCCGGCTATGAATCAATAATATTCGATATTTGGCAGCTACGCAGCGTTTCTATAAGTTGCGTAGGTTAATGTCTGCAATCTCTCTTAAATTCTTATTGAGATGAGGAAAAGCATTAAGAAAGTTATGCATGTCCTAAACCCAAAAGATTTCAGTTTTTTACACGACTGCCCAAAGACTAAAGAGTGTATATGTGTTCAGGGTTTATGTATGTTTAGGTATGTGAGTTTCTTTATTCCACCATAACTTCTAAATGCCTGCGCTAACGAACTAAAGTTCGTTGGCCTGCGCTGATTTGGATAATAAGTATCCCGAGTGACACTGACGCTATATTTTTTTTAGAAAAAATCAATATGGCAACTGTACGACGCCATTTTCAAATGTGAAAAATATTTTTTTTCTTCTATTTTTACAATATGGGCATCAAATAATGAAAGGCCTTAAGACGACGCCTCGTGAAAAAATTTTTTTACAGGCACCGCCCACTCACCCCTCGTATCCCATAATGACATTCTGCCTTCAATCGTAAAGTTTGATTTTCGCGCCAAATGCCTGTGAGGTTTCATCGAAAGTTTAAAGAAGAAGAATAGAGAAACGATGGAGTCGCAATACATTGTATTTAGAACATTTTCTTTGATAATTTAGGTATCTTCAAATTGAATGAAAAATGAAAATGAATACAAATACCTAACAATAGTTTATTAATTGTAAAAAAATACTATTATTATTAATAAAGTTGTACCATTCGGCGTTTTTCAATACATTTGCGAAAAACAGATTTGTAACTTTTGCGACAGAGGTCCATTTGGGGCCATCCATAAATTACGTCACACGTTAAGGGGGTCGACGACGTGTGGAGGGGTCCTAAATTCGTCAGTTCCAATTCAATAATTATTACTAGATATAAATCGTAAAATATGTGACGCCATCGTTTCTAGTTTTGCCCTTCAGAAGTGCGAGAAAAATAGTTTTAGAATTTTTAAAGCAATATTTATGGAGAAATGGAGAATGTGACGTCACTAAGGGTTTTTTACATTTCATTTAAATGTAAAAAACCCTTAGTGACGTCACAGCTCGGCACGGCGAAACACACACCTTTGCTCACATTTTTTTATCTGGCCTACCCACATAAAAAAAATAGGCCATTCAAAATGTCACATAAAGAGAAATGGGCAAAAGACGCGTTTAAGCCCGACCATTGGGTTTAAACACATAATTCCCCCCCTCCCCTCCCCGTAGGAGCTAAATTTAATTAAACAGATTTTATGCAATATGTTGTGTTTAAAATGAAGATTATTGAATTTACTCAAAAAAGCTTGTAATATGGTAATTATTTTGACAACCTTCTTTGAACAAAGTCGAGGTACTCGGTCGTACTTTAGCGATCGAATACACAGTTTCCATAACATTAAGACACATGGCATACATTAAACAAATTTAAGTAATTCATTAACATTCCTTCCTGTTAATTTCAGCTTTCAATTACGCCTATCATGAAAGTTTTAACAAAAACAAGATTAAGACAGCAATTCTTGAATAAGCCGACCAAATTGTAAAGGTCACTAAAAAGCGACCGCGCCATTCATTAGCGTAACCATCTTAAATGAACGGGATGCTATGGATCTTTTGTTAGTACAGTTGCGTACAAAAGTTTGCTGGTCGGATTATCTTTAAATATAAAATAAGTATCGGGAAAACTCACGATTGGCTAGGCCGATTTTGGTTTTTAAATGTTTGTCGTATTCCAGGGGAAGGTTTAAGCGGTAAAAAATATATATGAAAAAAGTGCGAGGTAGTTCCCGTAAAAACTTACGGGTAAATGTTTTTACCTGTCAAACATAGTGGTCACTGGATTGACATGAGTAGGTTTGGTATTAAAATAAAACATTTGGTTTGATCAAACAGAAGCAATAAATTACTATAAATTTATATATTGATACTGACCAATAAATCACACTATAAATTGCTTACCGAGATTATTACCTACTTAGGTTTAGATTATTATTTACATTTATTTATGGTTGAGTGCCTTCAAAGTTTTAACTTTCGTGAATCATTCATTACATTCTTTAAAACTACTATTAATCGCGTAAATGTATTCTTTGATATTAATAAACACGATATTAATTTATAAAATAGAAAACTAGTAAAATCTTTGCAATATGAATAACACTTTTCTTCATAACTGTACAAAACATCGGATGCTAAGCTGCTAATTTGCGAAGATAACCCGTACGTATGGTGCGGTCGCTTTTTAGTGACCTTTACAATTTGGTCGGCTTATTCAAGAATTGCTGTCTCAATCTTGTTTTTGTTAAAACTTTCATGATAGGCGTAATTGAAAGCTGAAATTAACAGGAAGGAATGTTAATGAATTACTTAAATTTGTTTAATGTATGCCATGTGTCTTAATGTTATGGAAACTGTGTATTCGATCGCTAAAGCACGACCGGTCTAAAATTTATCAAATTTGTTTATATCTTTATATCCTGTAAAGTTACAAAACCTAAAATTCTTGACGTAATAAGTGTCTACCACGGCTATTTTTTACAGCTGTTTATTTAATTATAAGTGTACTAGTTAACTTGCAAATTCGTTTTTTCTGTTTTTAGAAACTATTTAATTACGTTGGTTTGCGACAACCAAATCAAAAACTAACGTTTAAACAAATTTAAACAAATTAAGGTCTCTTAGTGGTATTTTTTTCAAACTTCTGCGTTGAACCGTTTTCGAGATCTGGGAAATCCCAAAACGTTACCCCAGCAAAAACTTAAATAACTCAAGAACCATAACACACACAATTTTTGCTATTTGCTAACATTTACCATGCAACAAAAGCTATCTATTCATGTATTTGGTTCCAGGCTGAAAAGGGTAATGTTTAGAACGTGACCCCAGCAAAATCTGTTTTTCTTAAATATCTTAAAACTACAATTCACACAAATTTTGCTATTAGTAAACAAATTTCTCCTCATGACACACTAATTATCTGATAAGGTCTCATCTCTCTAAAGCACAACTTTTTGCTGGGGTAACGCACACCATTTAACCGGTCGGCCTATAGTACCAATACGAACAAGAATTGTTAACGACATAATCGCCTAAAACGTCACGTTTTCGAGTTGTAAGCTATTAAAGTTGAACTGGTGGCGACACCACTGGGTAGATTTGAAGCTAAAATAAAACGTAGATATGGGCTCTAGAATATTGTTTTATGGTCATCTAGGTCCCGTCTAAGTTGCTACGGGTGAGCCGATTTTTTCTAATATTTTTCATTATTTATTCATCTATAAAACAGCTTATGTCACTTTGTTAGATACCTACTTATTTTAGCGTGCGCATGATGCGTGCCTAAATAAATAACGTAATAATGCGAGACGTAAGTATTCGTTTTGAGATTATTTATTATTATTGCTATTCTTTTTGCTTTGCCGTTGTCGCGTAAAGAGACTAATGATTCTGCAAAATAATAATATTTGTTCACGATCGAAACTTGTAAAAGTTAAAAGTTGTACCACGGGTCGGGAAAGAAATTTTATTTCACAATATTTATTAGTTTATTGTTTTGTTACGCAATGGCGACTCTTGGAAGGTTTGTTCTGTTGATAATTTTCATCTCCTAAAAATAGGTTGGATAAGTATTAGAGACTCTTTGTCTTTGAAATATGAGAGAAATTAAAACTGTCATTGTCAGTATACTGTCATTTTACGTGTTTTGGCTGGTAAATTTTTGGAGCGCTCAAGCACAGGTCTGTCCTCAAGGAAGGCTCGCGGCCGTCTGAAATTTCGGTGCAAAGAGGTAAAGTAATATAGCTTCCCAGCGCAAAGAAAGGGACAACAATAGCGCACGCATTCCGAAATAAAATAACGTAAGCGACATTATGAAAATAGTTGATTTATTAAAAAACTAAATTATTTTTGAAAAAATTGGTTTTATCAAAAGTTGGAACTATTTATTACTTATCTTATTAACATAATTTCAGTTCAAACTATGAGTCCGTTTGCTTACAGTACTGCAAAAATGATATGAGAGGCATCAACTTTGGATTTTTTTTCTATCGAGAAAATTGTTTCCATTCATGTTTTGAGCTTGATCAAAAAATTTTGTTATTAGTCTATTTTAACATATTCCAAAATTAGAACAATAGTAGTAGGATCAATAGGACTAAATCTAAATTGAAAACCATGAAAATCCACGAGGTATCCTCTTAATGAGCACATTCCAAAACTATATGATATATCTCTCAAATGCGTGAAATAAATTAAAAACACGACTGCCCTGCCAAAAACGAAAAGTTAAACAACAAGTGTCATAGCAGTCGGGAGACCTCTTTGATCAAAAATCGTTCCATAATAACACACGATATTTTAGTAGTGATTATTTCCTCTGTGATAATAAGGTCCCCCGACTGCAATGACACTTGTTGTTTAACTTTTTAGTTCGTTTTTGGCAGGGCAGACGTGTTTTTAATATTTTTTTCTCAAAACATTTAACGTAGTCCTTCAAGATATTGAAGTTTTGTCTTGACGCAGTCGCTTTCCCGTTACTGCGTCTTTCCACCTAGGGTTTCGTAATACGTATACCTTCGTAGATACGATCGTAGATACCTACGTTCAGCTGAAGTGGCAGTGGGCTGGACACATAGCGAGAAGAACCGATGGCCGTTGGGGCGGAAAGGTTCTGGAATGGCGACCGCGCACCGGACGACGCTCCGTGGTTACTATAGGCCCCCGACAAGGTGGACCGACGATCTGGGGAAGGTCGCGGGAAGCCACTGGATGCAGGCAGCGCAGGACCGATCGTCCGTCGTGGAGATCCTTAGGCGTGAAATACACAGAAACGACGCGGCACGGATACGGCGGCAATACGGTGCAGATCTGAGACTTTCGGATGCTTTCGACCAATCAAATACACGTATCGCCGCCGCACATAGGGGCCGTTACCCTCAAAACGTACCGAAAATTCAAAACTCAAAGTGATTTCAGGGAACCTTCATTCTATCACTTAATTAGAACATAAACCAAGGTATAATTTGGCAGTATTGGAATGCGTCATAGTGTACTCAGTTTTTTATAAATGAGTTGTGAACATATCATATTTTTGATAAGCTATTTAGTGCTAGTAATTTACGTGCAACTGAGAGCGATTTCTTATTAAACTGAACAATCTTTGGTGTTATTTAGACATGTAACCTTCAACCTCAAGTATGTAACAATGTTTTAGTGTTTTTTTTCTTCATTACTTAAATAGTTTCTAGTAGCCGAGACAAATAAAGTGGCTTAGTCAAATTCTGGGAAATTTTGCATAAATTCGATGTTTTGTTTAGGTTCAAAGCAATATTAAGCTATGGTTGTTATCTGAAAATATTCTGTACTTTATTTTACAAATAATTTTAAAATTTTGCCACTTTTTGCCACTTCTAAAAATATCCCTCAAAAAGGCACTGCTCATGTTAAAAGCTCCATCCCCAACTAAATCTTTTAGTGAAAGTGCTGATGATGATGAGAATGACGATGAAGATGATGACGATGATGATACATTAACGCTTCTTCAATAATAATCCAATATTGTTTGTATCGACGAACTTTGGAGGTTTTAGGAATTTATTTGGATTATTACTTTATTGAAATAATAATGTGATGTGCCTTGCTAACATTAAAAAAAAATGTTTTCACCAAATTTGAGTTTATATCTAAAAACACGTATTTGATAACACCCGATCCATTTTAGAAGGTCTAATTGGTTTAGTTGATTTAATGGTACAAATAAGGGTCTCCAGCCCCACTGTGCGCCGTCGCCGCCGTATCTGCGCCTTATCTCCGCCGCATCGCTTCTATGTATTTCACGCCTTAGGGGAGGCTTATACCCAGCAGTGGGTGTCGTGCGGCTGATATGATGATGATGATACCTTCGTAGGGCACTCTGAAAGTTTTACGTATCTGGAAGTGGACGGAGGGCAAATCCTACTAATATTATAAATGTGAAAGTTTGTGGGTTTGGATGTTTAGATGTTTGGATGTTTGTTCCTCAATCACGCAAAAACTACTGAACGGATTTGGTTTAAATTTGGCACACAGATAGTAGATAGACTGGATTAAAACATAGAATACTTTTTATCCCGATATTCCCACGGGAACGGGAACCACGCGGGTGAAACCGCGGGCGGCCGCTAGTATTTGAATATAAAATGCTATGAAATTAAAACAGAAATTGACCGGAAGTCGCGAGACATTTATTTTTTATCCTTGCAAAGTTCGTCGCCCGTAGCACAAATTTACCCGAAAATATTTTAGGGTGTCGATTTTTAGGGTTCCGTACCCAAAGGGTAAAAACGGGACCCTATTACTAAGCCTCCGCTGTCCGTCTGTCTGTCTGTCTGTCTGTCACCAGGCTGTATCTCATGAACCGTGATAGCTAGACAGTTGACATTTTCACAGATCGTGTATTCCTATTGCTGCTATAACAACATATGCTAAAAACAGAATAAAATAAATATTTAAGGGGGGCTCCCATACAATAACCGTGATTTTTTGCTGTTTTTTGGTACGGAACCCTTCGTGCGCGAGTCCGACTCGCTCTTGGCCGGTTTTTTATGTTTTTGAAACTTCGCTTTCTCCACAAGTTTTCACTGCTTCACTTCTAAATGCTTTTAAAAGAGGTAACATTTTATTAATTTGAATGTCGTAAAGCATTGGTACCTATGCAGAATGTAATGGATTAAGAGCTAACCCCGGAAATGTATACAATTTACAGAGCGACGCAACCTATCTTGTTAGTAAGCCATACCACAGAATATATAATAGTACTAACGTTCCGGGCACCTGGCAGATTTTCAGTGGTGGGGGTGGGAGTGGTTGGGCAACAAGGGGGCTGAAAAACTGATTGAAGGTACCTATACAATTTACAAACCTCCGGATTTGGTGTGGTATAATAGCAAGCCAATCACGTATCTTTATCAAATATAACATTGCCAGGCATTTTGGCTGGTGGGAAAGTACCAAGTGCCAGGCAGGCGGCATCAAAGGTGCGCGAAAAAGCGGTAAAGTTTGATGCCGCCTGGCACTACTTTCCCACCAGCCAAAATGCCTGGCAATGATTCGATTTAGATACATAAGGCTTGCTAATATACCACACCAAATCTAGAGGTCTGTAAATTGTATAGGTATGTGGTAAAAACCACGGAATAATAATAGTACAAATATTAGGTACCTATTGGAGGATTCGAAGATATTTGGGGATTAATATAACTAATAATTAAAACAAAATTCATCAGCATTCAATTGTTACAGTTAGGAAACTGTTGCTTCTGGATTTTTCATGAACTCGCCGAGGGCGGAAAAAACGGGCTCGAATTGATCGATGTATAAAATATGCTGCGGCCGTTCAAATGCTGTGTATGATATTTTAGAACAGGGGTCTCCAAACTACGGCCCGCGGGCCAGGGGGCTAATTATTGTCTAACTTAAAAATCTATCGCAATCGCTTTCATTTGACAGATGGATGTGAGACATTGCTGCATTGCTTTGGTAAGTTTTTATTAGTGCCAATAAGAAGCTTCAATGTATTACATCCTGAAAGCGATTGCGATAGATTTTTAAATTAGACAACAGGAAGGCCGGTCCGGCCCGCGACGACGAACAATCCGGCCCGCGGAAGCGGGCCGGGATTACTTGATATCTAGCCCGCCATAAACTGTTTTAAATATATTGTTACATTTAAAATGTAAGTAAAAAAGTGATGGGTAGTAAATTAAGACTCTTTGGTAATTTGGACATGTTAAATAATATGTTTTATTTATTTTTACTAACTGTATTTATTGCAATATAAAAAGTTATATTAACAAAATTATTAACAAAATAACAAAACAGAGAAGGACATTAGGGTACTTTTCATCCCGAAAAATAAGTATTGTTCCCGAGGGATAGCAAAAAACCTTTCCACGCAGACGAAGTCGCGGCCGGCCGCTAGTATTAAACATGTAATAAAAAAGTGCTTTTGAGGTTAAGTATGGGCAGTTTGTTTGTAAACATTCTTTCCCTAAGTTAGCTGCAGTATAGTATAGTATAGGGGTTGCCAGATGGTCAGGATTCGCCTGGATTCTCCCGGAATACAAGATTAGTGGATGAAACTGACTAAAAATCGCGCTGCGCGGCCGTTTTATTTTTCTATGTCTATAACTACTATTTATATACAATGTTTTATTTTACTATGTCTATGCTGTCTAGACAAGAGTACAAGTTTAGTGGAAGAAACTAACTAAAAATCGCGCTGCGCGGCCGTTTTTCTACAAAAAACAAGCAATAGTATAAGATTAGTGAATGAAACTAACAAAAAATCGCGCTGCGCGGCTGTTTTTTTTACAATAGACAGGCAAGATCACAACTTACAAGATTAGTGGATAAAACTGACTAAAAATCTCGCTGCGCGGCCGTTTTCTTACTAAATACAGGCGTTTAAATTACATATTTTAGCCGGAATCCTAAGGGTGCGGGTTCGAATCCCGTCTAAGTTGCTACGGGTGAGCCGATTTTTTCTAATATTTTTCATTATTCATTCATCTTAATATAAAAATAGCATTGTGAATGCAAAAATCTAAAAGTTTAAAATTGTACTGTTTCACCTTAATTGATTGTCTGGCACCTGCAATGGGTGCTACAGTCGAATGTCGAAGTAGTTCTCTTCACATTGGTGAGATGGCGCTGATTTTCAGCGGAAACGTAAAAAGTATTAGAAAATTTCGCCACATCCATCAGCGGCTTGGTAGCATAATTGGTAGTGCATTGGGCCGGAATCCTAAGGGTGCGGGTTCGAATCCCGTCTAAGTTGCTACGGGTGAGCCGATTTTTTCTAATATTTTTCATTATTTATTCATCTTAATATAAAAATAGCATTGTGAATGCAAAAATCTAAAAGTTTAAAATTGTACTGTTTCACCTTAATTGATTGTCTGGCACCCGCAAGGGTACTGCAACCGAATGTCGAAGTAGTTCTCTTCACATTGGTGAGATGGCGCTGATCTTCAGCGGAAACGTAAAATGTATTAGAAAATTTCGCCACATCCATCAGCGGCTTGGTAGCATAATTGGTAGTGCATTGGGCCGGAATCCTAAGGGTGCGGGTTCGAATCCCGTCTAAGTTGCTACGGGTGAGCCGATTTTTTCTAATATTTTTCATTATTTTTTCATCTTGGCACTTATTTCAGTATTTTCGAAAAAACTACCTTAAGGAAGCGTTTTTTAGGTATTTCTACTCTATACTTTTATAAAGCTAACTAAATTTGCTACAATTTGAGCCTATCACAAACAAGTTTCGAATTGATATTTAAAATTTTAATATTAAAAAAAAAAAACTGCCTTACAACGGTAATGAAGTTATTTTTTTTAATTAGCCAAAACAAGAATATTTTCTTTTATTATTATTTTAAAAATAAAAGGATATAAGAGCTCCTACGAGGTATTTTTCTTTTTCGAATAATCCAATTTGTGTATTTAATGGCAATTTTTTTCTTTAATCAAGCGAGTATTTTATTTTTGTTTTAATTTTTTTTAAATAGTTTAACAACTGAATCGTACAAATATGAATCCAAAAATGAATTCGACACCCTAAATTCATACGAATATGATATCAAACTGGGCATAGCAGCTTAACTAATACATCTATCGAGATTAGGCTAAAAGCCAAAACTTCAAAAAATTTACTACAAAAATCGTGGTGGCTCCACTTCTTATATCCATCCTAGGGTCCTAAGGACCAATCCTACCAAAGGAAATCTCTGGTTCACAAAACGCCGTATTTTTCACCCTACTGACGCCGCTACTACAGGTCACAATTCTAAACCGATTTAAAAAAAAACGATATTTTGTAGCTAAACTAATACCCTAGGACCCTTTTTTTCATTTTTTCTTAAGTCGGTTTTTTTCTCGAAATATTTACAATTTAGTAAACAAACACCCCCCAAAAAACCCGAATTTTTCGAAATTTCAAAAAAAGTTACCAGCCGATTTTCAAAACTCAAACGTTCACACGTGTCACAATAAATTCCTCAACTTTTGGTTTTATTCCTATCTCGATCCTTCTAAAATCCTCGGAACTATGACCAAAAATACGTCTCAGGCGATTTGCATTTGATAACCATTTTAAATGGTAAAAAAGGGTAAAAACTAATTTGCATCATGCGGCGGAATTTTCTCAGCCATTTTTTTCTGAAATCCTCTACAGAATTAAAAGTACATTATGATACAAGTTAGCTTAGGTTGCTTATTGCACACAAGGCTATGGGTTGCAGCCCGAGCCGCAGGCGAGGGCGTATCTCAGCCGAGTGTGCAATAAGTAAGAGCTCACGAGTTTCATACGACGTTTTTCAACACATTTGCGAGGAAAAAACAAAGTAATTTACCACACAGCAAATAGGTACGACAAAAACAAAAATGATAATCATGAGTAGAAATGGCGCGCAGGTTTTTTTGTTTTTTTCACACGCCCAATGCAAGAATATTTTGCGAACAAAGGGGTTAGTGAGCATACAGCCTACTTCAAAAATTATAAATTTAAGTGATAAAATTCAAATATTTTAATATTTCATAACAAAATTTGTAAATTATGAATAATTTGATAATAATAAATATTTGTTTGACTTAGTTGAGGATTTACACATTTATTTATTCCAAAAATGCATATGAATTTTTAGCGGCATAAAACCTCTTTGTTAATACTAAAAAAACAACTGTATTACCCGGTTAAATTGAAAATGCTCTGTTTACTCGCATAGAACTTGCAGTAAGGTACCTATTTAACTTTGTTGGGATAATTCTATAACCAACTAGTGTTTTATATATTATTGCACGCGTTTGTTATAGTTCGGTTTATGGCCCTAAAAGCGATGTATTGGGCTCACTTTACGAGCAAGTGTGTTGAAAAACTATTAAAATTTACTCCAGAAAAAAAATACTGGTGAATAGCCTATTAGTTATTTTACTATATAAAATAATAAACTTGTTAAACATTTTTGTTTAGTACCTAACTGTGTTAAAAAAAATTGATTCGCGCGGCAGAATTTTCTATAAGTGAATTGTTTTTTTTTGGAAATCTCTACAGAATTAAAACTATAAGGATATGCACAAGAAAAAAAAGATTATTGCGAAGACCGTAAGGACTATTAGCTGCCATGTATCCCCCAAACAATACAATTTCTATTAAGTGTCTGGTGTCCGCGGCATTATAGCATAAATTAAAGGATTCTTCAAGCTTTTGTAGTTACTTATTTACCTACTACTAATTTGTTTTGTCAAAAGCAAAGGAATAGGGATATTCTTTACTGTGTTCGTAAACCAAATAATTATAAAAAAAAAATTTTGGTGTTAAAAGGATAGGTTCGTATTCATAACGTAGGTACCGCGACAGGTAAAGCGCCCGCTGACTGCCTCGACGCGGCCGAAATAATATTAACCAATTTTCAAAATTTCAACGAATGCACTTCTCGTCCATCATAGAAGCTACATCACTTTTTATGTACGGAAACAGCCGTTTTTCTACAATTCCAAATCAATCAATACAGGTTACAATTATAAACTGATTTTCAAAATTATTTCGCCATTTGATAGCTAAACTAACCCTAGGACCCTTTTTTTCATATTTTCTTAAGTCGGTTTTTTTCCGAAATATTAACAATTTATTAAACAAACATCCCCCAAAAAGCCCGGAATTTTTGGAATTTCGCAAAATTCCAAAAAAAGTTACCAGTAGATTTTCAAAATTCAAACGTTCGCACGTGTCTCGATAAACTCCTCAACTTTTGGTACTATTTTTATTTCGATCCTCTTAAAATCCTCGGAGATATGGCCAAAAATACGTCTCAGCCGATTTGCATCTGATAACCATTTTCAATGGTAAAATACCGTTCCCCCCTATCTCCGAAGTTTGCAAAGAGAAAAATCTGAAATAATTCTATGTGATAGTAGTTTATGTAAAGATTCCAGAAAAAATAAAACGATGTCTCAATATAAAGGTCCAAACAAATTATCGGACGCGGCTTACTGCCGCGGCTGATCTGAGGTGTGCAAACTATCGGATGTAGTAGGTCGCGGACGTAACCATAGACTAATATGACGTCATCGGACGTCCGATAGCTATCTGGCACGCAGGATGTTATGAGAGTGTGTACACTTATCAGCCGCGGCAGTAAGCCGCGTCCATAAGCCGCGTCCGATAATTTGTTTGGACCTTAACACACTTTTTAGAAATTCAAAAAACAAACAAAAATTCATTCGTCCACTACCAGTCAACAGATGGCGCTGACCTAAGAAATCTATCTATCTGTTGTAGAAAGCTATCTGTTGACTGGTAGTGGGGCAAGACATGGCACTGTCCCAAGAAAAAAAAATGTTCCACTATTGGTCGAGAGATGGCGCTGACTTAGGTCAGTGCAGTAGTTGCAGTATTAGTACTGCAATAATAAATTTTATTATTCTACTCTGCAGTGTATTTATTAAGATGGTACGGTACGGAAACGACGAGTCCGACTCGCTCTTGACCGGTTTTTTACATTTTCTTTGGTGATTCTACCGATTTCCTATTTTTTTGGTTAGGTAACACTGGGTGGGTGACTGTCAGGGCCGCGTTCCGAATCAAGCTTACAGCACTATGAGCGCGCTAACGCCCGGACCGATTCATGCTTACAACGCTCACGTAAGTTAAAGTGACGTCACAGATGCCGTCATCGCATGTGCTAACGACGTTCAGCGTATTCTACCAAAGCACTGTGAGCGTTGTCGGTGTAGCTGTCAAACTTCCTTGTCAAAGTCTTTGATGGTTGGTAAGTAAATAACTGGTCAGAGTGAAGGAACTTGATTCACATTCATTAATGCCTTTGTATTTACTTATCCCATAGAATTGGGCCGCCAAGAGGCTCATTTTCAATCTATCGCATATTTTGACCAGACCACATTGGCAAGATAGCCATTAGTTTGGTGTTATCAAATATTGTCGTCTGGGTTGCGATGCGACGTTTTAGTTTTCAAAAAAAAACTGCTGTTTACAAAAATTAATAACGAAATTATCAAAATGTATGAAACAGATCATTTATTTTTCGCGATTTCAGATTTGGTACCATAGTAAAAGTTGTTCAGTTTTATTATGGTCCCTATCTACCATATTGAGCTTTATAAGGCTTTACAAAACATCTTGTATAAAGCGATCGATTTATTTTTAACGATCGGAGTCCATGTTCAGGGTGGCATATCTCCTAAAAGCTTCCTACTTCGCAATCCAGGCGATGATATTTGATAACACCAAGCTATGGCTATCTTACCAATTTGGTCTAGTCCCAAAATGCGATAGATTGAAAATTACCCTGGTTGGCCGGCGGTTTTTCAAGCAAGGTAGCACAGTAAAGCAAAGAAATGAAACCGGTAGGTCTGGGGCCAGCCTTTTCGAGATGACCCCTTTTGGAGGTTACGTTGTTAAAAACAATCCAACGTTAGCGGTGTGAGCGCTCTCACGAGAGGTCCGAATCAATAGTATCGTGAACGTGTGGATCGGTGTACAATGACGTCACACGCTGTGAGCACTGGGTTGCGTTCAGAACCTACGCTCCGAGTGTAACCTATCCACAACCAAACGCTCTAACGGCGCGTTCCAAACATTAGAGCGTGACGTTCGGTCAGGCCTCCATCACTCGCTCAAGGCCACGCGTTATTCACCTACCGTTCGGCGTATCGTCCACGATACATCTGGCAGAGGGTCGCCGCACGCCCGCCTGAGCGCTCGCACCGCACGTTTCCCGCGCTTACTCCTCGAAATCATAGTGTATATTTTCTTTGTCGAAATGTCGAAACCACGTAATTATTGTGCAGTGGATGGGTGTCAGAGTAAAAAAACAAATGAAAAATTGTAATTTTTTTTCATTGCCGAGAGACGAACAAAGGTATGTAGCATAATTTGTGAAAGGTGTTGTTTGACACAAGAAACAAGAACTGTTTACTTGTATAGGTAACTAAATAGGACGATAAACAACTAAGTACCTACCTACCTATCTAACTAGTTAGGTACTAAAATTTGACTTTTGTTATTTTTATGTCTCCCATATTTACGGTACCTAACTAGGTAGGTAGGTACCTAATTAGATTATTGAATATTATAGAAATGTTCGAATATTATTGTAAGATTTTCTTTAACCATAGTACGTAAAATCGCTTTCCTTATATGATATAATGCTACGCAGTTCATTTAAAAGACGACAACCCTAACGGCGTCAGAAGAGATGAGAGCTACGCGATAGAAAGAGAGAAAACTTCTAGGTGAATATAACTGTAGCCGCTGTAGCGGTGTGCGATCTGAATTGCGCCTTATTGAGTCGCAGCAAAAGTCGTAATTTAAATAAATTATGTTGCGGAATGCGGCTTCTGTTGTACTATGTATTCTGTGGTTCGGTTGACACAACCATCCCGTTCCAAACGTCAGAGCGTTGCAACCAAACAACCATCAAAATTGATGGTTGTAAAACGCTCTGACGTTTGTTTATAGAAAAAATGTCATTTGATATTATTTTGTATTTTGATATTTTTGAGTCTAATTTTTAAAAGAATCATGGTAGATCCTCAAAAAACGGATTTTATTTGATTTAGTATAATGAAAAGTTTGAATTATTCGTATTCCAAATGGAAAATGAAGACTTTGTATTGACATTGACATTTAAAGTTCTTGATCGTTCCTAACCTTAGAGTGAGTGATAAAACAACCAAACAACCGCGCACTAAGGCTCTGAACGCAACCCTGTTGGCGTGAATCGGAACGCGGCCCAGCTGTCAAGGTCCAAACAAATTATAGGACATAGGACGCGGCTTACTGCCGCGGCTGATCTGAGGTAACTATCGGATGTTTAGAATTGTTCATAACGCCTATAAAGCAACAGCACGCTACAGACTATATGCTATTGATTTCTAGCGCGCTATTAAATACGCTATGTTATAACGAGCTATTTATCAGGGGCCTTACTATGAGCTCTTATAGCAGGACTTATATTGAACCGCCTTACTTTTTCGTACTACGACCTCAACGATTAGTATGAAAGCAGGCCTTAAGCAGTTTTGTTTAAGGCCTGCTATTGAACTGAACGTTTTCTTATTTGCTGATGGTAAGCCCCCAGGTAGCATGCGGGCGGCTGGCTGGCGCGTTAGATGCAGCACGTTAGATTTCGTAACACGTTACTTCACACGTCGTTCGTTAGACAGATCGCGCGCTTTACAAATATGTTATTTATTAATACGTTACATTTTAGTCTTAAATAAAATAAAGCAGTAATGTAAACTAATGAACTTTATTTTATACTTTTAATTAAGGCTTAGAACTGTCTATAAGTTCGAAAATAAGTTTCGTAATAAGGTCGAAAATCGCTTGCACTATTTTTTCTAACTTGTGATCACTAGACAATGTTTTCTAGTTAAAAAAAACAGGTGTAAGCGATTTTCGACCTTATTGACGTTTTCAATTCGATTGTTTTTTTGCCGTATTCTCGTTTACTAATTCGGATGTTTCATTAAAAACCGTGATTTTGATAAATGTCAATAAGGTCGAAAATCGCTTGCACTCATTTTTTTAACTAGTGATCACTAGACAATGTTTTCTAGTTAAAAAAACAGGTGCAAGCGACTTTTGACCTTATTGACATTTGAAATTCGGTTGTTTTTACCATATTTCTCTTTCACTAACTTTGCTTAGCTAAATGCTTTTACATAATCCTAATTGACTAAGTTGTATCATAAAAGTCCTAATCGAATTATCACAATATAAGGTCGCGCGCGATATTATACTCGTACCTAGCGTGCTACGAGAGAAACGCGCGTAACGCGTCCGGTAGCAAAAGCGCGCACGCGATGTTTTTTAACTATACGAATGCCCGCGCCCCCGTTCGGCCAACGACGACGCTACTTGTTGCCACGCGCGATATTCATAGCGCCATAGCGTCTACTTACATAGCGCGCTATGTGCGCTATGTACAGATAGCGCGCTATAATATGGCGCTAGTAGATGCTATATTAACCACCTCTAGATGTAGTAGGTCGCGGACGTAACCATAGACTAATATGACGTCATCGGACGTCCGATAGCTATCTGGCACGCAGGATGTTATGAGAGTGTGCACTAGTACGAGTTGATTTTTTGTTCTCACTTCACTTTTCGAATAGTAAACTATCGTCTTCTCTCTTTCACTCGTTCACTCACTCGCATGATTTCATCTCTTTCACACGCTACTATTCGCAAAGTGAGGTGAGAAACACAACTCATACTAGGCATTCGCAAATTACATACTTCAGACCCTCTAGCCAAAGTAACATTTGCAAATTTTCGCTTCGAAACATGTATGGATTTGAAGTTTTAAAGTTCGATAGTTAACGAAACCTTATGTCAATCCCATACATGTTTCGAAAGCGAAGCGATAACGAAGATTTGCCAATGTTACTTTGGCTAGGCCCTCAGATTAGCATTGAAAATGACACGTACCTACTACCTACCTATACCTCCTACCTACATGTATTTTTACGGTCACTGACAGTCACTGTATTTTCGCCTCCGTTGCTCTGCGCAAGTACATTCGTGTAACTACTGTATGATCGTTAAGCTGTGATATCGGATCCGTTATTCAGGACGGTCTAATTGGCGACTGAATTTCGTGTGCGTGTGGTTTGAGGGCCACTTGCTCGAAAGTCAATAAAAGTATACTGATGATTTAGTGGACATTATAAAAGAAATGTGCAACTTAGAATCGATTTTGTGAAAGTCATCTTCACCAAGTTATTAGCTGAAGAGTCGGGCCCTCAGTTCTCACATGGAGGATTGAGGGCCCGGCTGTTGCGAAAAAACTATTAACATTACAGTAAAAGTTTTAATGCTAAAGTCTAAGTTAATTCCGAACAAAAATTGTGGAAGTAAGATTTATCGCAAAACGCTTTTCTACTTTGTATAATCTTAGTTCAAAATGGGCCCTCAATCCTCCAACTTACAAAAATTAACTACGCATTTTTTTTAAACTATAGGATTACGGCTGTTGCAAGTTGTCCAGGGGGGTACGTAATAAAATGTGAAAAAATGTGAAACAAATAGCTGGCTTCAGCTCCTTCTAGTTTTCCAGTTATTGCCTTGTTAATATTCGGGCCCTCAATCCTCCACATTTTCTTTTTCTTGATTTTTACGCACAAAGTATGGAATGTAAGACCAACCTGAAGTTTTCTGTTTATGTGAAAAAAAATGTGCAACAAGCTGATATCAAAGGGAAAATAAAAGACCCATTTATTAATAAGATATATTAATTTTATTTTTATCCTCTATAAGTATGAAATAGGGTGACCAGGTTTTTTATCCAATAGTTATGAGGAATAGGGAAAACTCAGGAGCCGTTTTGGAAATGTATCCCTTTGTGCCTATTAATTTTTATTAAATTAAATAACTCCAAACTTTCGACCCTTGTTTTTTACCTGTGGTTAAGGCTGTCACAGTGAAACATATTTTACCCGACTACGGCGAAGTTAAAGGAGGGTAAATAATAATTATCTTAGGCTATGTAAATAGGTTTGGTCAATGTTGTTGAAATATGTTTTTTTTTCAAACGAAATTTTTAGATCGGGGTAAAAAGGTAAAAACCTATAATTTCGAAAAGGTAGAGGTAAGTATGTAAGAAGGTATTGATGTAAGTAAATGTTTTTAGAAGACACCTAAAGAGGAAATACCACGTGACAACGGTGACAAACGTTTCATACAAATTCGAAGTGTCATAATCATGACTTGAAAAAACATTTTTTTAAGAATTTTCAAGGGTTTTGGAGAATTCTGGCTTCTATTTAAAGGACTAGGTATCTTTAAAAAAGGAAAAAATAAAGGCATACATTTCCTACATATTTCATTCTAATCGGTACTTTATATAAAATAAATAGGTAGTTAATTTGCCTATTTAAATCAGTTCAGCTCAGTTTTGAAGGAGGAAATCGGTGACTACGAAACCTTTATTTTGTATGAGAAATTTGTCACACAGTTTTTCCTCTAAACCTTTTCCTAGTGCTTAAGGTATTTATTTCTGTTTAATTTATTTTGAAAATTTTCAAACTTTAGTTTATGTAGGTAAGGTAACCTGCGCCTTTAATTAAAAATTTAATTGTGGTGTATTGTTTCGCCCTATGATTTGTTTTTTGACCACCCTATGTTTTGTATCAAAATGTTAACGAAACGAAGTCAACTTTACCTACCTTTCAGTATGCCATTATTAAGTTACTTTTTCCCCTAAACTAATTAAAAATAAGTTATTTAGGCACAAATTGTGAAGGAATCTTAACCACTACTATATTTCTTCGAAAAACTGTAGTAGGTAAAAATGCCACAAATGTGTCAATTTTACCTTCTTTCTTTAAACTCGTCCAAAATCTTTATTTTTAAAGATTTATTGTTAAAAGTCAAGTAAAAGGAAGGGTAAGGATAATGTGATCTAAATTTCGTATATTTTAACTTTTAAAATAGTGGATTAATTTAGATTTTATTTCATTTTAAGTTCAAAAATATGGTAAAAATCTTTAAAAAAATCTAAAATCATTGGTAAAGATGCCATGTTTGACAATACCTACTTGTTTTGTCGTTTTTGAGATCATAATGTGTCAAGCAGAATACCAGTGCAGCAGGCACCCCGCTTGCTGCTTATACTGAGTGTTACTGAGCTTGGCACATTTTGGCATCACGCGACGTTACGCAAATTTTATTTTTTCCGTATTTTGTTATAATTTGTGTATCGTTGTGTGGTTCCAAAAATAAATAATTTTTTTTCTTTCTTTTTCAATCTGAAGTTTGGAGTTATTTAATTTAATAAAAAATAATAGGCACAATGGGATACATTTCCAAAACGCCTCCTGAGTTTTCCCTATTCCTCATTAAGTATTGAATAAAAAACGTGGTCACCCTATTTCATACTTAAAGAGGATAAAAATGATATTGATATATCTTATTAATAAATGGGTCTTTTATTTTCCCTTTGATATCAGCTTGTTGCACATTTTTTTCACATAAACAGAAACTTCAGGTTGGTCTTACATTCCATACTTTGTGCGTAAAAATCAAGAAAAAGAAAATGTGGAGGATTGAGGGCCCGAATATTAACAAGGCAATAACTGGAAAACTAGGAGGAGTTGAAGCCAGCTATTTGTTTCACATTTTTTCACAATTTATTACGTACCCCCCTGGACAACTTGCAACAGCCGTAATCCTGTAGTTTAAAAAAAAATGCGCAGATAATTTTTGTAAATTGGAGGATTGAGGGCCCATTTTGAACTAAGATTATACAAAGTAGAAAAGCGTTTTGCGATAAATCTTACTTCCACAATTTTTGTTCGGGATTAACTTAGACTTTAGCATTAAAACTTTTACTGTAATGTTAATAGTTTTTTCGCAACAGCCGGGCCCTCAATCCTCCATGTGAGAACTGAGGGCCCGACTCTTCAGCTAATAACTTGGTGAAGATGACTTTCACAAAATCGATTCCAAGTTGCACATTTCTTTTATAATGTCCACTAAATCGTCAGTATACTTTTATTGACTTTCGAGCAAGTGGCCCTCAAACCACACGCACACCTGAATTTCTCGTCCTAAATCGGACTCTGAATTCCGTATCCTTAATTCAGGATGATCTAATAAGCTCTTTAGCGTATAATCCATTAAATTAAGAAGGTACACAAATACCCTATTTGTGGAATATTTTGTGACTATTTTATTTGGTCATACGCGCTAACAGCGCTGTGAGCGTGATTCGGAACGCGGGGTTGATTTTCCTATTTATTTTTATTTGAATTCTGCTGTGTGTGTTGTAAGTTGTAAAACAATAACACTTTTTAAATGGTACTTTTCTGTGATTAATTTGAATGAAACGTCAGGAAACAATCACAAAGTACCTTGTAGAAACAATCATGAGTAGCCCCAAGAAGAAAAAAATGCAAACGGTTGAGTCTTCTTCTGATGTAACCGAAAGTGACCCAGGTTCTACCTCAAAACGAAGAAACGAAGATTTGGAAGCTTCAAGTAAACGGCTAAAAACAGAGAAAGTGTTCATAGAAGATCTCCAGTCCAAGAAGAGGAAAAATTTTATAACCGCTTGTGAACTTGTGTCATACAAAGCCTACTTCAACCAACAATCTCGTTTTCAATTAGTTTATTTACCTAGCTGCGCTAAACGAACTGCATGTAAACACCAAGACTACAAAAACGTAACTATTCATTTATTTTCTTAGGTTAAGTTATGGCAGCAAATAAAACTATTTTTGCTGCCATCATGTTATTACATTTTTCAAAAAAATATATAACCAGTGTCACTCAGGTGATGTCAGGATCCTAACGATACCTCACACATCCAAATCTGTTCAGGCATTTAGAAGTTATGGTGGAATAAAGAAACTTTCATACACATAAAAACATACATGAACCCATACAATACAAGCTTGGGCTCCACGAGTTCCGAATTCATATTTTTTTTATGTAAAGAACTCATGATTTGGAACACGTATACGAAATTTTATGTTTAGGAACCAAATAATACGCGAGAAAAAAAATCAAAAAATTTAGATTTTATAGGTAAAAAAAATAATTTTAGACCTGTGTCGCAATTTTTTACGTTTAATGGCGGCGCACTAGGTTGGTAGCACTACTAAAGGACCTCAGGTCACACGATAGGTGCGAGGAGCGAAGTACGTTAGGTGTACATGAAGGCCGGCGAAGCGCCAGAAACGACTTTTTTTACGTGCGAAATTTTGTACGTACGTCCCCTCCCCTCTCCCTACCTTTTTTTAGCCTCCCCTGCTTAATTTACATATTTTTAGTTTTTTTTTTAACCATTAAAAAAAAAGTATCCATCTCCTAACTTTCAAACTTTAGGGAGGGGTTGCCACCCTCCCCCTACTCCTCCCCCCTCACCCCCTCCCCCCAAAATCGTGGTCCGTTAATGGAAAGTAGAACCCACTCTTCTTTTTTGGGCAGTTGTATAATAAAGATATATCACTCTGCCTTTATACCTAAAGGCAGATCTATCCTGTCGATATTCATGTTTTATCCCTTACTCACTAATAGGTAAGTAATAACTCAACATATTCATACTTCAAAAAATATATTTATTCTGTAACTGTATTCATTCTTTTATAACTTTTATGATAATACTTACTTTTAAACTTTTAGATTTTATGCATTCACAATTCTATTTTTATATTGTCGAAGTTAATTCAGTTCACATTGGTGAGATGGCGGTGAAAAGTATTAGAAAATTTCACCAATCTTGGTGGCGGCTCGGTAGCATAATTGGTTAGTGCATTGGGCCGAAATCCTAAGGGTGCGGGTTTGAGTCCCGTCTGAGCTGCCACGGGTGAGTCGATTTTTTCTAATATTTTTCAATTATATTATGATCATAATACTTACTCCTAACAAGTACAACCACTGGACCAAATTAGCAAAAGGCTAACTAAACAATATAAAGTTTCTATACAAAAAGTACAAAACAATTTTGTCCATTTCCAGGCCAGTATTAAACAAATCCCGTCATATGCTGAAGAATCTTTCAAAATTGAAATGAAGACTAACATGTGGCGTGAAGCATTGGAAGTTTGCAAACTATGTATCACTCCTGACAGATACTTATCGGCAAACGTACTGAAAGATATTGTAGAAATCATGTTGGTAATTATCTTAAATTATTTTAGTAATAATCTTACTTATCGTATTTGGTAAACAATCTTCACCCAACTCAAATACAACAAACGGTTTCCACACATAGAATATGAAAGATACCTTTTAAATGAAATTTTTGTATTCACAATGCTATTTTAAACAATATAATAGAAAAAATATGACTCGCACCAAATCAATTCTCGGACGGGAATCAAACCTGCGATCTTTGGATATCCGGTCCAATGCTCTGAACACTGAGCTACGAGTCACTAGTGGTATCATCAAATTTTGTTCTAGTAGGTATATCCCATTCTTATGCTGTTGACATATGGTGTTGAAACTTTTTTTTTATACCATGTTGTGGTTGTGGCCTGTGGACAGGCATTAAGACGGTTGAACAGTTGTTCAGACTCGCCGTGGACAAAGCTAGATTCAAGGAGCGCCAACCTTCAATAATGAAGCGGCACTTTAAGAAGAAGAAGAAGTTTAAAAGACAGTCTACGGCCAGAGTGCCGTGCGTCGGACGGGGCGGGGCGGACAGCATTCATAGACACGCCTAGTCCAGATTAGTTGCTAAGCAACTGTGGTTAATTTTTAGGGTTCCGTACCCAAAGGGTAAAAACGGAACCCTATTACTAAGACTCCGCTGTCCGTCTGTCTGTCTGTCACCTGTATCCCATGAACCGTGATAGCTAGACAGTTGAAATTTTCACAGATGATGTGTATTTCTGTTGCCGCTATAACAAAAAATACAAAAAATTTAATAAAATAAATATTTAATGGGGGTCCCGTACAATAAACGTGATTTTTTTTCGCCGTTTTTGGTACGGAACCCTTCGTGCGCCTCGCACTTGGCCGGTTTTTTATTAATATCAACAGTTACATAGCAACTACTCTGGACTAGGCCTACCCCTATCTGTAAATTGATTATTGTGCCTGGCTGTATACCAATCGCTATCCAAATGTTTTAAAAACTAAGCTTTTGTTTGAAATATTTTAATAGTACCTAAGGCTTTATTTCTATGATTTCAGAATGCCCACAACGACGTGTACGCAGATTACACAATTGATTATTTAATCAACAAATGCCAACAAATATTTGAGCTCAACTTCAGCTACCATCCTCCTTGTTTAGTAAAAACTCTCAGAAAATGTTACAATTATTTCCTTACGAGTCCTTTGGATTTGAAAGAGAATACTTTTACTAATAGGTCGCAGTTTGAATATGATAAAGGGGTTGTAAAGTATTGTTTTAATAGATTGGAATATGAGATCAGTCAGAACAGTACAGATGGGCCTCTTATTGACAAATATGAGCATATTCCTGAAGAAATGAAGCAAAGTGTTAAAGGTTTACACTGGCAAAAAGAGAAATTTGAAATTTTTGAAATGCTGGAGAGAACTGAAAGAATTGAACGGTTGATTGCCGTCCTAGATAGTATTGTTGAATTATTACAATTTGATTTAGCGATATGGAATTCAAGGTAACTGAATTTGAATATGCATGCCATATGTATGTCATAAAAATATTATTAATCATTTTTTAATTTCCTTGTTTTTTCAGATACACAAACAACTTGGGCTCTCACATAATGAGGTCACACAAGCCTTTGATGGCGTACTTGCTGTGGTCCAAAAATGTACTGTATACAGGTACAGTCAACAACAACTGCAGGCAGATACTGCGTTTATTTATCTACCTCATTCAGTTACAGTACCCCGAAGAACATATAAGAGTATTGACAGTAAGTTATTAATTCGGATTTATATTTGTAATTTTATAATATACTATAAAGATATTTTTGATCTATTTTTTTATCAAGGAAAAAATCAACACTGTAATGAATCTGGGTTTTGTTAAAAATTGTGCACTTATTCTGATTTAACTGTAACTAGCTCCCGTCCGCGAGTTCGTCTGCGTGGATATTAAAGAAAATCCTTAGGAAACCTTGTAACCAGGATCCGACAAGCCGTTTTTATGCGATTAGGCAGGTCCTCACCAAGCGCGCTGCTTTGCGAGGAAACATGTTTGCCGCGTGTGGCGGGCCTCGCACGAGGCTGCTCGCTTGGTGGGGATTCGCTTAATCGCGTAAAAACGGCTGATGGTCGGATCCTGGTTGAAGGTTACCAAAGGATTTTCTCTAATATCCACGCGGACACTAGTTTCTTATAAGTAGTATTACCGGTTCTGCATCATGTGTTCCAGATCTTCAATTTTTATACATTAACAGAAATTGCTCATCAAGCTGAACAGCTTTTTTTATATTCATTATAGTTTATCTGCATCAGGTGTTCATTTTCTGAACGATGCCCAGGCTTAACAGCTATATAACAAAAAAGTTTCATTCGAATCCGTACTGTATTTCCACAGCACAACATCCGTACTGTATACCGGGATAAAAATTATTCTCCGTTTTACTAGGCTATTTACTACCTGTGTGCCAAATTTCAACTAAATCCGTTCAGTAGTTTTTGCGTGATTGAGGAACAAACATCCAAACCCACAAACTTTCACATTTATAATATTAAGTAGGATAAGAAAGATTAAGATAAGATTATGTATCAAAAAACCCTGTCAGATCCTGAAACAGGTGATTGTTGCTCAAACTGAACAACATTCTCCAAGGAACGTAGGCCGAAAAACGATTTCTTTTCGCCTTTCCATAGTAAGTTGGTCAGCTGACCAATACTTACATTTTGTATCGGCCTATTTTTCGACCTATGTTCCGTGGATATGTTGTTCAGTTTCAGCAACACTGTCACCTGTTTTAGGATCTGACAGGGTTTTTTGATACATGATGTATCAAGGATAAGGATGTTAATGGTAATTTATTTCATTTTTCAGCTATGGCTCAATACTATGATACAAACTTTCTATATTTGTGAAAATAACTCCAACAGTGATTATCCCAACACTGGAAAATATTGTACAGTTTTCGCTGAAGCGTTCTACAAACTAATATCAGGTGATTTTATTATTATTACATTATTTATTATTACTCTCTTACATTATTTATCATCATATTTTAGTCATTAATTACCTACTACTACTAGCGCCACCAATACATTTATTTTTATTACTCGTAAACCAATTCAATATTTTAATAAAGCTAAGATCATGACTTACTTTGACTTGACTTAATAGCCTGTGACCCCTAGATGGGGCAGAGGGCGTCCACAGTGATCCGCCATCGCGTTCGGTCTTGAGCTTCGCGTTTCACTTCGCTCCAAGTCATCCCGATGCCTTTCGCCTCGTCAGCCGTACGTCGCCATGTTTGCTTGGGGCGGCCGCGTTTGCGCTTTCCTTGGGGATTCCAATCGAGGGCCTGTTTAGGGATATGATCGGAGTCCCTGCGTAAAGTGTGGCCAATAAATTGTCTCTAATATTTTTTTAATAACTCTTCAACAGTTTTCATCATTTCTGTAAGTTTTAAAGAGCAATAAAAATAAATGTATTAGCAGCGCTAGTAGTAGGGCCTTAATGTAAAAAGTTTTACTGTGAATATGCACTATTTTTTACTCATTCTAGTAATATTAATGTTACAGAATTGCCCCAGGATTGTGTCACAAAGATATTAGAGAGGATAAAGCCAGACTATATGCAGTATCTTATTGGTACCATCCATTTAAGAAAGTTATTGGCCACCGAGACTGACAACCCCATTAGTATGCTAATTGATTTCATTAAAACCTCAGAATGGAAGCAATTGCCTGAAAGTAAGACTGAAATAAAGATATTCAAGAAAACAGAATATTCTCTTAGAAATGTTAAAAATCTGTTTAATTATCTCAATAAGAAATGTGAAAGTTTAAATGCAAACCCTTCAAAAACTGTTTCAAGTGACTCAAGTTCACTGAAGAAATTGGAAGAGGATTTAATTTACGAAAAAGCAGCAGTTACATTAAACGAAGTAGTCCACATTTTATATGTAATCTTAGGTGCTTATTTGGATGCATTTAGTGTTAGAGATATGCAAGAAGCCTTAGATAAACTTAATGAGCATTTACTTAAAAACGAATATTCGGATGATGCTAATCTACCTCTGTTTTGTTCTTACACTGTCACAGAACATTTTGTCAAAAAATATAGATCAATTTTCCAAACATTACGTGACCTTATGATAATTTTACAGCAACAGAAAAACACTGGTGCATTACCAAATGCTTTCAAAATATTTGCAAAATTAGGATTGTAGGGATTTATTGAAAATGAGAAAAAGTACCACGAGTCTCAATTTGTTCTGTCAGTGAATTATATTGAATCATGGAAAATAAAAATGTTCAAATATTTTGAACTAGATATTGCGCCATTACCCTGTCGATCCAGGCACCACATTCAGTATTATTACCTTACAGTGAATTATGTAAATTTTTAAACATAAAGGAGATACTTAAGCTCATGGTTCGTAATAGTTAGTATTCTTTTTCAACCGTCTCGGAGGGGTCCACATTATCTGGTTTAAAGTAATAAATTAACTTTACTCCAGATAATTTGGACCCCTCCGATAAAGTTAAACCTCCGTTAAACAACCGATAAACTTCAGAATCCATGCACAATCATTCAGGCCTAGTTTAAAAAAACTCATTCTCTATCGATAACTTTAAATATTATGATTACTAAGTAAATTTACGAACTTCGGCGGACTTGCCGAGCTTCAACTTAAAACAGATAAATCGAAGTAATGAATTTGATATTGTACTATTTGTTGAAGTTATTTGGAAGATATCATGAATTGGGGTTCGCCAATTCTTATTTCTCAATTAGGCCAAAATGGCGAACCCCAATTCATGATGTCACACGAACATCAATATCTTCCAAATAACTTCAACAAATAGTACAAAATGAAATTCCTTACTTCGATTTATCTGTTTTAAGTTGAACCTCGGCAGATCCGCCGAATTCGTAAAACTTAGGATAACTCCAATTGCCAAAGTGCCTATATTCTGAGGTTTATATTTCTCGGTGGTTGGCCGAAGTTCAAAAAGTTAGCGGGTAGGGCCCCTGGGTATAATCCGCGCGAGTATGTGATGTCACCTTGTTAAAGTAAATTAAAAATTTACTAATAAATTAGTTAACTTTCATTTAATTAATTAACTAAATTGTTTATACTAGTTATGTAAGATGCTGCAGCAAAAAATCCCTCACCCTCTATTTTTTAGCCAACAAATTCAAACAAAAGGAATAAGTAAGTAATTGAAATTGTTACTAATTACTGATTCAATGTAAATAATTTAGACAAAGCGAAGAAGTAAGGCCTCTATAGTCCGGAAACCCCAAATATTTTACTCTGTTTGGATACACGCATGTAGACATTTTAAAAGGCATTTTTGGAAATTAAACAGCTTATTATTAAAACTATGTATTAATGGGTAAGTACATAATCCAGTTGATCAATCTGGTTAACGAAAGATGAGACTGAAATTTCGGCGCCAGTTTCCCTGTTAAGAAACTGAACATTAAAATAAGTCGAAAATTAGTTCCATTTCCAACCGAGTCTCATCTTTGGTTGACCAAACTACTTCAAAAAAATCTAATCTAGTATACAGGGTCATTTTTGGACCCCTTTTCAAACTTTGTCAGGTCATTCTATAACAGCAGTACAATCAATTTGTCAGGCCCGCCGCAAGCGCGGGCGCGGGCGGCAGGTCTAGGGGGGCGGCAAATCGACCGATCCAAGCGTCGAAGCTAGGGTCGAAGTCCGAAGAAGGGTCATGATATGAGCGCTTCTGGCAAGATTTAAATTTTGCGCCCCAAGGCTTATTTCTAAGATCATGAGCGACACTTGCAAGATTTGAATTTTACGACCCAAAACTAATTTATAGGATAATGAGCGCCCCTGGCAAGATTTTAATTTTGCGTCCCAAGACTTATAAAGTATTTTCTAGCTATGGGTCAGCAAATTGAGGGTTGCGCCCCTGCAGACGCCCCCCCCCTTGCCAGCCACTAACCTAGCCACGACGCCAGATCCATTACGTAATATTCAGGAAGCTTGAAAGATGTATCTATCCTTGTACGCACTTGTGAAGAAGCGGCAAACCGCGGCTCGCGAGCTGCATGCATCTCTTTGGCTCCCTCTGTGCGGCTATGACGAGAATGACCCATAGCTAAATAATTTATTAGAAATAAATAATTTATTTTTCTTGCCTATACCGCTTCGCATCGTGTTCTGGCAGCGGGGATAGATAGATAGGGATCTAGACTGGATTTTGTGAGTTTAAACCGAACTCCGCTCGGATTTCATTCAAGACCTGGGGCCCTATTATTGTATCCTTCGGCTGGCAAATTTATTTAAAGATTAGCCCTTAAAATATAAAATATTACTTTTAAATTAATTCTTTAATTAATAAATTTTCTATATAATAAATTAAAAGTTAAATTTTCGCTCTTTTCTACTGATTTTCGTTCGACATTTGACTCAAATGAATGAGAAAATTAGTCGAAGGATTCATAAATAGGGCCCCTGATTTTTCATCGCGCTTGGACAAAATCATTGCATCATCCATTGATTGTAATGATTTTGTCCAAACATAATTGTCGCACGTCCTGGAGCGCGCGGCGCGCTTCGCACGCCGCGACTAGACTTCTACATAAGAAGTACCTAGGTACAAAGATAAAAGCATCTTTCAAGAAACCACTTGTGTAGAATTTTGCAAAAACTAAGCGCGGGGAAGAGTCAAATCGCCACATTAATTATAAATAAATAAATAAAACACGCCGCGACTAGACTTCTACATAAGGAGTGGGTACAAAGACAAAGGCATCTTTCAAGAAATCACCTACTTGTAGTAGGGGGCGGCAAAATTAGTCTCTTGCACGCGGGCGCTCAAACAGCTAGCGGCGGGCCTGCAATTTGTGAAGTTAAAAAAAATTTTTTTTTTTACATTTTTACCCCAAACTTTTTCCCACACAAATTGAAATTGTTGTCACTGATTGCACATCGCACGGTCGACCCGCGCGAGCCCCCCTCCCGCCACCCGCCTTCCCCCGCTCGCGTCGCTTGCGCGAGGGTGAGCGTGCGCGCCTAAATTTTTTGGACATAAAAAGTGGCTGAAAACTGAATTTAAAAAGAAATAATTCATAATTATCTCTCCTAATATTTTTTTATTACTTCCTTGAACTTATATTTGATTTTCTAAAGAGGTCGCAAAATTACCCTGTATTAGATTTTATATTATTATATAGTATTATATTATCTGTGCTAATATGTAGTTACGCTACGCTACAGTCAGTGGCACGAATCATGAAAATTTTTCGACGGAGTGGGGATAAGTTCGCGCATGTGCTCTTGTGAGCGACCAATAGCGCGCGCCCCTCTCCCGCCGCCCGCGCCCCTCACCGCAACGCATACCCAAAATACGCGTTCCGCGCAATCCCCACCCGATTTCATGATTCGTGTGTAGTACTCATTATACTAGGGTAGTAGGTACTATGACGACAAATATCAAGCGACATTGAAAGCGTGGCATTACGAGTTACATACTGAGAAACTACGGATGCGTCGTTTGGATTATAGAGGCACAATCATTCGGGTTAAGGTGCCTTCCCACCGGTGCGTCTGTAGACGCACGAGAGCGCATCAGACAAGACCACACCGTGGGAAACGACGCGTTCGCCGGTAACTTCAAAGGATCGGTGCGTGCTCGCCCTCGTGCGGCTCGGTGCGGTGCGTGGTAGCACGCGTGGGAAGGCAACTTTAGCTGGAATACGAACTCTCGCTCAAGGCTCTACAGTACTCTTATGGTATTTTCCTTTATTTCCTGTTGATCCAAAACTTTACTTATTCTTTTCTTAGAGCTGTGCCAATTAGGTTGTTACCTTTTTTAGAGAGGGATTAAGCTAGGTATTCTATATTATATACCTGTTTTGTTTTATTTTATATTCATAGTGCGCCGCAGCCGCCGCTACGCACTTTGTGGGCTAACTAAAGAATGTGCCATATCGACTCCAATCCAAATTTGGGATCATTGACAAGTGCTATTATTTTAAGATAGATTTAAGCATTCATAACAAAACATTGGTCTGTGATTTAGTGCACTTATACCTACTTCTACTGTGTATAATTAATAATTTCTAAAAATAAAGTTGTTTCTTAAAATTACATTATTTTATTTAAATGTATCTTATATTTTTCTTTAGTTACCCTGTATAGTTAAATATGTATGCGTCTCCCACTTCCCCGTAAGCAATAGAGAAATTCTAAATATGCCTTATTATAAAGTATAATAGCAGCAATCTGCGGGCTGATTATCTAATTAAAAACCACCCAGCGACTGGTTGCAGTTCACAGATGATCGTGATCCATTGCTACTTCTTTTTGGGTTAAAAAAACATACCAAAGAAAAGTGGCAATGTATTTCAAATGCAACCGGTCGCTAAATAGTTTCTTTTTAGATAATCAGGGTGCCGACCTTCTAAGGCAGAGGTGACCATACAATCGATCAAGAGGTTTGCGAGACGTGCCGGACTACAGCTGGGCCACAAAAAAAAAAGTTGGAAATCTGACTTTTTGACTATGCCATGATGAAGTCGATAATTTGTCGGAATTTGTCGCCAAAAACCAGAATTTGTCGGGCTTGCGTTTACGAGATACGTGTGGCTCAGCTGTAGAGACGTCTCTATAGCTGAGCCACACAGATCTCGAAAACGGAAGGTAAGGTCGTAGCGAAAATCTGATTACTCGTATGTGTAGCCGGTAATTTGTCGGATTTTGTCGCCAAAAACCAGAGTTTGTCGGTTTTGCGTTTAGGAGATACGTGTGGCTCAGCTGTAGAGACGTCTCTACAGCTGGGCCACACAGATCTCGAAAACGGAAGGTCGTAGCGAAAATCTGATTACTCGTATGTGTAGCCGGTAGTTTGTCGGATTTTGTCACCAAGAACCAGATTTTGTCGATCTTGCGTTTAGGAGATATGTGAGGATTCGCTGTGGAGACTTTTCTACCTGGATCTTGAGAAAGGAAGGTCATAGCGAAAATCTGATAACTCGAGTGTGTAGCCGTTAGTTTGTCGGAATTGTCACCAAGAATCAGATTTTGTCGATCTTGCGTTTAGGAGATATGTGAGGATAAGCTTACGACCTTTCGTTCTCGAGATCCAGGTAAAAACGTCTCCACAGCGCATCCTCACATATCTCCTAAACGCAAGATCGACAAAATCTGATTCTTGGTTACAAATTCCGACAAACTAACGGCTACACACTCGAGTTATCAGATTTTCGCTATGACCTTCCTTTCTCAAGATCCAGGTAGAAAAGTCTCCACAGCGTATCCTCACATATCTCCTAAACGCAAGATCGACAAAATCTGGTTCTTGGTGACAAAATCCGACAAACTACCGGCTACACATACGACTAATCAGATTTTCGCTACGACCTTCCGTTTTCGAGATCTGTGTGGCCCAGCTGTAGAGACGTCTCTACAGCTGAGCCACACGTATCTCCTAAACGCAAGACCGACAAACTCTGGTTTTTGGCGACAAAATCCGACAAATTACCGGCTACACATACGAGTAATCAGATTTTCGCTACGACCTTCCGTTTTCGAGATCTGTGTGGCCCAGCTGTAGAGACGTCTCTACAGCTGAGCCACACGTATCTCCTAAACGCAAGACCGACAAATTCTGGTTTTTGGCGACAAATTCCGACAAATTATCGACTTCATCATGGCATAGTCAAAAAGTCAGATTTCCAACTTGTTTTTTTGTGGCCCAGCTGTAGTCCGGAACTTGTTTGCGAGTTCTATAAGGAGCGAATCAGCGTCGAATATGCTAGTAAAACGTAGTGATTATTTCCTCTATGTATGCTAGCACAAAATCTCAATTTTGGGACCATAGATTAATATTTTTGGGACTTTCGTTGCTCTTACGCGGTCTTGTACGCCCATCGAGGATATAACTTTTTCACCTCTTGACTCTCAGTTTTATTTGGTCTGAGTCTTGACTCCCATAGTCCCATCTCATGGCATCCTCCAATTTATGTGACCCTGATACCTAGGTACTTTAAAATTATTATTTGCCATTATTTTTAGATATATAAAAGCTACCTTTCTCTAGATTTATGTAACTAAACAACTTTTCTATGGGACCAACTCTGAAATTGTAAAAAAAAAATTAATGTTTCATACATTTTGATATTCATATTTTTGTACAAAACAGGGAGGGGAATTACCTAAGTCTAGAGAACGATAACTTTTATATATTTTTTATATCTTGAATTAAACATTTTGGTACATAATAATTTCAAACGTTAAGTAACAGGGTCACATAAATCTGAGGATCCCATGGTGGTCAAGAGGCGAAAATTTTTTTGTGGATCCCATGGGATCCTAGTGTGCGGAGGGAATCCCCTCCTTATTGGCTCGTAGCTCAATAATTGGAAAAAAAGAAGTTTTAGTTCAAAAATTATTTTTATTTCAACCAGATTACAAAACCAGGTAGTCCAATTGTATATTTCAATGCCTATATTTAAATTCTGAAACACTTCACATCCCACTGTAAAGATAAATAATTATTGGTGTAGAGTATAGACTTTTTCATTCCTTTTCAGCTTTCTGTTGATCTAATCCCAATATCTCAGCAAGTTACACTGAGAAATTATTGTTAGCAGGATCAAGAAGGTAGAAGTAGAATAGGTATTAATATTTTGGCATAAAATGTCCCCTGGCTTTCTTACTGCGCTTGGCCTTTTCTAAATCTACATTAGGGTATTCAGCTTTGAGTAATTCCATATCCATGTCAGGAAATCTCTTAAGTAGCTGCTGTACATGATTAAAATCTCTGTTCCTTGTTTTACGCTCTTCATTATATTGCTTTTCTTTATATAACCTCAAAAACTTTTTAACAGCTATACTGTTTATGTAACCATTTTCCAAATATGGTCTAACCCATCGTGAATTCATGAATCTGGGTATTGCGTACTCTTTTTTCATATACTTTTCAGGCAGACCAATTAAATTTACAACATCTTCCATAGGACGTTCACCAGTTTCACCCGTCTCTAGTTTGTAGTATGCAATGTTTCGTTCTCTCACTACCTTTTCAATATTATCCATTGACTCTTGAACTTTATCTATTCTTTCTGGATTTGGAAACAGTCTAACCTTTTCATTACATTCGTGTTCCATTGTATACAGCATATTACGTTCCTTTAATAACACATACCACAATTTATGCAGGTCTGCATTAGATTTGATTCTTAGTTCATCCAATTTCCAAGCCCGACCGACTCTTATACTAGACTCATTCCAATTTTTCTTAGAATCAAAAAACTCCATCAAGTCGTATGAAGTGGAAGTTGAATGAAAATTGTTTTTATTGACAAGTACATTGCCTACTTTATACAAATTTTGCGACCTATATAAAATACTTGAACTTTTAAGGATATTGTGAATTATCTTGTTCATTTTGACTATCACAATATTGTTTAGTATGTAAGTATTTATTTTTTATCTTAGAAACCAACCAAACAAAATGAATCAAAGTTCACACACACTATATTAATTAATTTTTATCAAAAATGTCTCGTACGTAGAATAGAAGTAGAAGTGTCACTGAACTGTCACTGTCAGTCAATGAAATGGGCGCATTCTAGCAGGCTAATCGCTGAGTCGTTGCTCGTCATAGAGTACATTTTTACCGAATGGCGTTACAAACATTAGTGCGTGACGTTCGGCTGATATACTTTCCCGTTCCAAAAGTCAGAGCGTTGCAACTTTTCAACCATCATAATCGGTCGTTGTAAAACTGTCCGGCATTAATCTATACAAAAAATTTACAATGTCATTTGACATTATTCTGTATTTTCATGTTTTCGTGTCATCATGGTAGGTAGCTCCTCAAATAACAGGTTTTTTTTAATGTAGAATAAAGGAAAGTTAAATTGACAACATCACATACATTGCTCCAATCCCAAAGTAAGTAGCTATAGCGCTTGCAGTGGCGAAGGGTCCATACAAGCCGATTCCCTTCGGCTTACCTTTTAGAAATCCCACCCCATTGATCCACTATGCAGATTCTAAAATTTTTGTACAACGGCTTACCTTCGCCATAATTTCACCCTTCGCCACTGATTTCTGATTTCCATAACACAAGTGGTGTTATGGAAATCAGAAACAACGGTGGTAAGACACACACCCAGACCTGAAACAATATTGAAAAGTTCATTTTCTACATTGACCCAGCCGGGGATCGAACCCGGGACCTCAAAAGATGGTGACGCCTTAAAAACCGGCGTGCTAACCACTCGACCACGGAGGTCGTCAAAATTATTCGTCTTCCAATAGAAAACGAAGTCTGTACCATTAATGACATTTGAACCCATCAAGGTCAGACGTATAGCATAAAGCCTCGATTACATACGCCGATTTAGCTTCCTTACTGGGGATCCAATCTAGGAACCCAAATTGGATGTAGCATAGCCTTCTATATCTTCCAAGCCATGAAGTGAGCAGAACGGCAACATCGCATGTGGTCAAGCACATAGTTTAATATTATTTTAATAATTATTTATTATTTGTTTTTCCTATATTGTCTATGTTTAAACTAGTTGTAAATTGTGACGTAAGATTATTTCAATAAAGATTTTATATTTATTATTATTATTTATTTATTAGGACATACGGTTTGAGTCAAATTATTTGAACTTTTCGGGAGTCCTTTAGTACGATGAGTATTTTTGATCTAAGCCTCTCCTAGCAATAAATCTTACATCATTGGAAAGGTATTTAAATTTGAAACACTTTATTGTACCACAATAAACGTCAACTATTAGTACTTTGAGAGTTATAACGCTCTGAACTTGACCAATTTTTTTAACATTAATGACCTAAAACTCCGAAAATACTCATAATTAATAAAAAGTGTGTTTGCAGCAAATATTTATCATATAAAAACCTTTCTAATGATATATCATTTATTGCTAGAGGTGGGGTAATTCAACTCCCATAGACAATAAACTACTTTTATACTTTAATAACCTTTAACTCCAAAAGTATAAACAATTGATATAAAGTATAGTAACAGCAAATATTTGTCTTTAAAAGATCTTTCTAATGATATATAATTTATTGCTAGAGGGCGTGTTAATCAACTCCCTGCTGAAGAAAATCAACAAAAAAGATGACATCTTTGACAGCCATTTTTTCCTAGTTAACATTGATATTTTTCTTATTGTTTAATATACAAAGCATTTCAATAAAGGAACTAAATTATTTTCATATTTTTAACCTCACACGATTGGTAGGAAAAAAAATATCGACCTCTTAAAATTGAAATATTCCCATACATTTAGTATGGAGACTGGCCGACGACATGACCACGAACTGACAGTAACAGACGTTGCCAAACTTATGTTCACGGCTTGCAATTATAGAAGGCTATGGATGTAGCGATCACACTATGCCCCACCCAATTAGGACATCACTGATTAGGGTTGTCACCAGTACTTGACAATAACATTATTATACATAGATTAAACAATGAGTTTTCACTATTAACGGAAATGTAAAGGTAGGTTTTGATGAGTACTCTGATAGGAAATGGTTTGATGATGAAGCCGGACGGAAAAAGGCCACTAGAACTCTGTAATAAAAAAGATGGCGGTCAACTTTATTGTTTGAAGGCCGATTTCAATGAAACTCGGTTTTGTTACTATTTTGACAAAAAATAACAACGAAATGATGAAAATATTAAAAATCCAAGACGGCGGCCAACATTTTTGTTTGTGGGCCGATTTTAATGAAACTCGGTTTTTGAACTATTTTAACAAGAAAATAACAACACAATTTTTCAAATACTAAAAATCTAAGATGGCGGTCACCTTTTTTGTTTTTGGGCCGATTTCGATAAAACTCCGTTTTTGGCCCTATTTTGACAAGAAAATAACAACGCAATATTGAAAATATTAAGAAATCCAAGATGGCGGCCAACATTTTTTTTTGTGGGCCGATTTTGATGAAACTCGGTTTTTGGTACTATATTAACATGAAAATAACAACACAATTTTTTAAATACTAAAAATCCAAGATGGCGTTCAATTTTTTTGTTTTTGGGCCGATTTTGATAAGACTCGGTTTTTGGTCCTATTTTGACAAGAAAATAACAACGCAATGTTAAAAATTTTCAAAAATCCAAGATAACGGCCAACTTTTTTTGCTATTGGGCCGATTTCGATTAAACTCGGTTGTTGGTACTATTTTGACAAGAAAATAACAAGGCAATGTTAAAAATATTAAAAATCCAAGATGGTGGCCTATTTTTTTGTTCGTGGTTCGATTTTAATAAAACTTGGGTTTTGGTACTAACTACTTAAATAGTAACAATAATAATCATCATCGAAATCGAAAAATTGAGAAATCGGCCCATAAATAAAAGAGTTGGCTGGTATATTGATTTTATTATTATTTTCAACATTTCGTTGTTATTTTTTCGTCAAAGTAGTAACAAAACCGAGTTTCTTTGAAATTGGCCCATAAACAAAAAAGTAGGCGGCATCTTGGATTTTTTGTATTTGAAAAATTGTGTTGTTATTTTCTTGTCAACATAGTAGCGAAAACTGAGTTTCATCGAAATCGGCCCACAAACAAAAAAGATAGTCGCCATCTTGGATTTTTAGTATTTGAAAGATTGTGTTGTTATTTTCTTGTCAAAATAGTAGAAAAAACTGAGTTTCATCGAAATCAGCCCACAAACAAAAAAGATGGCCGCCATCTTGGATTTTTATTATTTGAAAAATTGAGTTGTTATTTTCTTGCCAAAATAATACCAAAAACCGAGTTTCATTGAAATCAGGCCAAAAACAAAAAAGTTGGCCCCTATCTTGAATTTTTGGTACGCACTCAAATGGTAGTGGTGGTGGTAATGCAATGTAAATTATTGACAAGCCATGCTTGATCATCTAGGGGTTATTTATAATGTGATATAGGTATCGGCATATAACTTGGCAAAACAAAGATGAGACAAAAGATGCACCAAGTTTAGTGTTTGTAGCTGCAGCGCATCTTTTGTCTCATCTTTGTCTTGCCAAAGTACGTGCCCGTAATAATACACCCGCAGAAATGCAAACTAAAGAAAAAAATATGACTGAAGACTTGGCTGCATGATCAAAGTTTCATTTGCCTTACCTATATAGCCTCGGCTAGGGAGGCAACCCTTAAATTCCCCAACTAGGATCCAATTCGGGGCATCGTTTCCAATCTTAAATTGGATCCCCAGTAAGGAAGCTAAATCGGCGTATGTAATCGAGGCTTAAGCATAGAGGAAATAATCACTACGTTTTAAGCATAAGCATAGAGTGCGCCACCAAAAACAGATAAGAAAATAGAAAAAATAAAATAAATTGCCGTTTTTTCGAACTTCCCCATATTTTTCCTCATAATCTCGCAATTACAATACATTTATTCATTCTGTAAATTGTGCCTTATTTCTGAATTCATTTGCCATATTCTAGTACTAAAAATTGATGACTAAAACATCTTCATTATTTTGTTTGACGCAATCTAACCGTGGTGGTCCAATTTTTCGACAAAAATAATTGATAAAATTTCATAGTACATCACTATTCATCATGAAATTGAATCAAGATTATACCTCCCTCCAATGGAGATTGCACGGCCAGTGTCATAGTGAAGATAGAAAAAATGTCCTTGCGTGACGTGACGGCTTATTGCAACCTCTTTCTTTAGTGTTACAATACGTGTTCGTTGTTCGTCGTTCGTTCGTTCGTGAGAAACGAAAACGTATTGTAAAACGAAAAGAAAGAGATAGCAATACGCCGTGACGTCACTAAAGAGTCTTTTTTCAATCTTCACTATGATACTAGGCGTGCAATCTCCATTGTGGGTATAAGCTTCTTGAATTGAATGAAGGTCCAAACAAATGGGGAATGTCCGAAAAAAATCAAATTGGCTGAATATTTTTCTATAGGTAGGAATAAGGTCCCTTAGTAATAGAATAAATTTTCATAATTTTCGGTTTCGTGAAAAAATTTCAAAAAATCAAAGTCTCTTCGATTTCACAAATGTATGAAAGTAACAGCAGAATGGAGATTGTACCTTTGCCAACACCTGTCACAACCACAACATGGTATTAAAAAAAAGTTTCAAGACAAAATGTCAAAACTTTTTTTTTTAAATACGTGTTGTGTTTGTGGCAGTTAGCGGCAAAGGTATAATCTCCATTCTGCTGTTACTTTCATACATTTGTGAAGTCGAAGAGACTTTGATTTTTAAAAACTTTTTTACCCAACCGAAAATTCTGAAACTTTTTTCTATTACTAAGGGACCTTATTCCTACCTATAGAAAAATATTCAGCCAATTTGTTTTTTTTCGGACATTCCCCATTATCGGACGCGGCTTACTGCCGCGGCTGATCTGAGGTGTGCAAACTATCGGATGTAGTAGGTCGCTCGCGGACGTAACCATAGACTAATATGACGTCATCGGACGTCCGATAGCTATCTGGCACGCAGGATGTTATGAGAGTGTGCACACTTATCAGCTTAGAGCATTCAACCAATTAAGGAGACGCCACTGTCAGGCGTACCCCTCTGTCAAAGGTACAAGAGCGCCGGTCATACTCGTTATATAAAACTAGTTGAGCCGAGTTCCCCGCCATTCAGCTGATCATCGTACACGCGAAACGACAGGAGCTAAAACTGTCGAATTGCAGTGTTTTTTTATGTAAAAAAAGATTGGAAACATCTAGTGTGCAAAAGTATAACGTTATTTTCTATCTGTTAGTATTATTTTGTCCAGTTATTATCAAATAATGCACTAAAAATGAAAAAAAATCCAAAATATTGTCAATCAAACAGTGTTGCCACAAAATTGTATAAGATCTCTTTTAGCCTAATATTTTAAGTTGAATGTATGGCACTTAAAACATCACGTTCTTTACCTGTTAATACCTACCATTCATTACTGTAATGTAATGAGATGCTTGATGAATTTATTATAGATTACTTTTTGCAAATTTATTTATTGTTAGTTTTTCTTTATCTTTATTTATTTATTTATTATTATCTTTTACTCAATACTTAAAAAATAGCAGGACTATTAAACTTATGTTTAAAATAGGCATTGTAGCGTACTGCCCGTCCATTTATTTTGGCAGCTGTTTGTTTTTCATAACATTTTATTTTTCTTCACATTTCACGTCGTAGGTTGTATGGCTTATTAACCGACTTCAAAAAAAGGAGAAGGTTATCAATCAACTGTTTTTTTGTATGTATCTGTGTTCTTCGATATCTCCTGGTCCCATTAATTTTTCATACTAATCAGTTTAGTAGTTTTCAAGTAATCCTGAAAGAACTCGGATAAATACTATGATTTTGTATGAACTACCTTGACGACTTCGTCGTTTTTTATAAACTGACTAGCTTCCGCCCGCGACTTCGTCCGCGTGGATATTAGAGAAAATCCTTAGGGAACCTTCAACCAGAATCCGACCAGCCGATTTTATGCGATTAGGCCGGTCCCCACCAAGCGCGCTGCCTCGCGAGGCAAAACGTTTTGCCGCGTTAAGTCGCGGGCGGAAGCTAGTTTATTACAATAATCAAAAGTGGGTCCAGAGATATTAGTAGTATCCTTTTCCCGTTTCTTTACCCTTTTCCGTTCCCGTTTGGTCCCGTTCCTGTCCCCGGTTTCCGTTCCCGTTCGCGTTCGCTTTCGAGCGATCGCGTTCGCTTTCGAGCGATCGCGTTTGCGTTCCCGTTCCTTTCTCGTTCCCGTTCCCGTTCCCGTTCCCGTTCCCGTTCCCGTTCCCGTTCCCGTCCCCTGCGGCTGAATCATGTCCACCGTGTTGGACTTCAAAATAAATGTCATTTTCGCATTCCTCATTCCATAAAACCTCAAGAACAACATCCACATCGATTTTCATGTTAACTTGCCCCATTTACCCCCTAAGGGATGATTTTCAAAATAACAAAATATATATTTGCCTATTTATTTTTAGACATGCTTCTTAGAATTTCAAAGTTGTAATGTCTCATCATCATCATCATATCAGCCGCACAACACCCACTGCTGGGTATAGGCCTCCCCCAAGGATTTCCATGACGATCGGTCCTGCGCTTCCCACATCCAGTGGCTTCCGGCAACCTTCACCAGATCGTCGGTCCACCTTGTCGGGGGCCTACCCACGGAGCGCCGTCCGGTGCGCGGTCGCCATTCAAGAACCTTTCCGCCCCAACGGCCATCGGTTCTTCTCGCTATGTGTCCAGCCCACTGCCACTTTAGCTGAGCAATCCTTCGAGCGATGTCGGTTACTTTAGTTCGCCTGCGGATCTCCTCATTTCTGATTCGATCACGCAGGGAAACGCCGAGCATGGCTCTCTCCATTGCACGCTGGGTGACCTTGAGCCTCCTTATGAGACCCATAGTTAGCGACCACGTTTCACTGCCGTAAGTCATTTTATATTATTTTTCCATACACAATTTGCACCCCATTTTCACCCGTTTAGCAGTTAAATCATGTCCACAGTGTTGTACTTCAAAATAAATGTCATTTTCGCAATCACCATCCCATAAAACCTCAAGAACGACATCCATATCGATTTTTATGTTTACTTACCCCATTTACACCCTAAGGGGTTGATTTTAAAAACCACAATATATATGTTTGTCTATTTATTTTTAGACATGCTCGTACGAAGTTTTAAGTTGTAAAGTATATTTTATATTGTTTTCCATACCAAATTTGAACCCAATTTTCACCCCTTTAGTGGTTAAATCATGTCGACCGTGTTGGACTTCAAAATGAATGTCATTTTCGCAATCGTCATCCCAGAAAACCCCAATAACGACATCCATATCTATTTTAGGTTTATTTACCCCATTTCATCCCCATAGGGGTTAAAATACTACCAATAACCATATACGTTGCGTTATATTTCCATCCATAAGCCTAAATTATAAATTTAACGATTTTTACTTTGAAAATTAAGGATTTTCTTCTATACTCAACTTCATCCCCCTTTTCACCCCATCGGGGGTAGAATTTTGAAAAACGATGATACACGTATTTATTAATTTTCAATCATCAGCCTGAATACAAAATTTGAAGATCCTAGCATCAAAACTGAGGGACTTCCATACAAACTCTCATCCCTTATTTCATCCCCTTAGGGATGGAATTTTCAAAAATCCTTCCTTAGTGGATGCCTACACTGTATAAGGTACCTGTGTGTAAAATTTCAAGTCTCTAGGTTCAGTAGTTTGGGCTGTGCGTTGATATCTCACTCAGTCAGTCATTTAGATTATTAGTATTCTTCTCGCTCTTTTATATTGCTACCGAATGAGTACACAAATTCGCATTTAAAAATTCTGTAAGTATTATTTTTTACGCGTTTTCTTTAAAGTTAGTATTTTAATACTAACTTGAAAGAAAACGCATTGTCAAATCAAAACTTAAAACCGGAGTTATTTCGATGAGCTCCATTGTAAAGTGCGAACCGCAGTTCTGGCACAAGAAAGCCCCGCGCCGCGTCAGTCAACCATTGCCTATTCTGCAGGCTGATTATCTAATTAAAAACTACCTAGCGACTGGTTTCAGTTCACAGATAAATGTGATACTTTGCTACTTTTCTTTGGAATGTTTTTTTTTACCCCAAAAAGAAGTACTAATGTATCACATTCATCTGTCAAATTAGACCGGTCGCTAGGTGGTTTCTAATTAGATAATCAGCCTGCCGCTGCTGGCTGACAATCCAAGTCTCCGTGCAAATATTTTGTCGCGGGCTCCTCTCTCCGTGCTTCTTTTCATTGGGACCTGCCGCGGGCTCCATTCTCCGTGGTTCTCCCCATCGTGAGGGTCGTGACCGGCCGCGGGCCTCCACTGCACTACGTGTTTGTTTTTAGGATTACCATAAATACATTGTATTTTTATTAAATTATATTTCTGTCTTTCACTTCTTAGATACAATTCTCCTTAGGCAGGTTCTACTACACTTTTCTTTCTTTTACCTTCGTTACGTTACAGAATACTTTATTATTATAAAATATTTACGGATGTCACTAATTATTCCCAAAATATGCCGTTTTAATTTAAAAACGGTGGCCACACTGCAGCAAAAGTATTGTTGTGACAGCACAGAAAGAAACAAATAGGCGTGCAATCTCCATTGTGGGTATAAGCTTCTTGAATTGAATGAAGGTCCAAACAAATGGGGAATGTCCGAAAAAAATCAAATTGGCTGAATATTTTTCTATAGGTAGGAATAAGGTCCCTTAGTAATAGAATAAATTTTCATAATTTTCGGTTTCGTGAAAAAATTTCAAAAAATCAAAGTCTCTTCGATTTCACAAATGTATGAAAGTAACAGCAGAATGGAGATTGTACCTTTGCCAACACCTGTCACAACCACAACATGGTATTAAAAAAAAGTTTCAAGACAAAATGTCAAAACTTTTTTTTTTAAATACGTGTTGTGTTTGTGGCAGTTAGCGGCAAAGGTATAATCTCCATTCTGCTGTTACTTTCATACATTTGTGAAGTCGAAGAGACTTTGATTTTTAAAAACTTTTTTACCCAACCGAAAATTCTGAAACTTTTTTCTATTACTAAGGGACCTTATTCCTACCTATAGAAAAATATTCAGCCAATTTGTTTTTTTTCGGACATTCCCCATTATCGGACGCGGCTTACTGCCGCGGCTGATCTGAGGTGTGCAAACTATCGGATGTAGTAGGTCGCTCGCGGACGTAACCATAGACTAATATGACGTCATCGGACGTCCGATAGCTATCTGGCACGCAGGATGTTATGAGAGTGTGCACACTTATCAGCTTAGAGCATTCAACCAATTAAGGAGACGCCACTGTCAGGCGTACCCCTTTGTCAAAGGTACAAGAGCGCCGGTCATACTCGTTATATAAAACTAGTTGAGCCGAGTTCCCCGCCATTCAGCTGATCATCGTACACGCGAAACGACAGGAGCTAAAACTGTCGAATTGCAGTGTTTTTTTATGTAAAAAAAGATTGGAAACATCTAGTGTGCAAAAGTATAACGTTATTTTCTATCTGTTAGTATTATTTTGTCCAGTTATTATCAAATAATGCACTAAAAATGAAAAAAAATCCAAAATATTGTCAATCAAACAGTGTTGCCACAAAATTGTATAAGATCTCTTTTAGCCTAATATTTTAAGTTGAATGTATGGCACTTAAAACATCACGTTCTTTACCTGTTAATACCTACCATTCATTACTGTAATGTAATGAGATGCTTGATGAATTTATTATAGATTACTTTTTGCAAATTTATTTATTGTTAGTTTTTCTTTATCTTTATTTATTTATTTATTATTATCTTTTACTCAATACTTAAAAAATAGCAGGACTATTAAACTTATGTTTAAAATAGGCATTGTAGCGTACTGCCCGTCCATTTATTTTGGCAGCTGTTTGTTTTTCATAACATTTTATTTTTCTTCACATTTCACGTCGTAGGTTGTATGGCTTATTAACCGACTTCAAAAAAAGGAGAAGGTTATCAATCAACTGTTTTTTTGTATGTATCTGTGTTCTTCGATATCTCCTGGTCCCATTAATTTTTCATACTAATCAGTTTAGTAGTTTTCAAGTAATCCTGAAAGAACTCGGATAAATACTATGATTTTGTATGAACTACCTTGACGACTTCGTCGTTTTTTATAAACTGACTAGCTTCCGCCCGCGACTTCGTCCGCGTGGATATTAGAGAAAATCCTTAGGGAACCTTCAACCAGAATCCGACCAGCCGATTTTATGCGATTAGGCCGGTCCCCACCAAGCGCGCTGCCTCGCGAGGCAAAACGTTTTGCCGCGTTAAGTCGCGGGCGGAAGCTAGTTTATTACAATAATCAAAAGTGGGTCCAGAGATATTAGTAGTATCCTTTTCCCGTTTCTTTACCCTTTTCCGTTCCCGTTTGGTCCCGTTCCTGTCCCCGGTTTCCGTTCCCGTTCGCGTTCGCTTTCGAGCGATCGCGTTCGCTTTCGAGCGATCGCGTTTGCGTTCCCGTTCCTTTCTCGTTCCCGTTCCCGTTCCCGTTCCCGTTCCCGTTCCCGTTCCCGTTCCCGTTCCCGTTCCCGTCCCCTGCGGCTGAATCATGTCCACCGTGTTGGACTTCAAAATAAATGTCATTTTCGCATTCCTCATTCCATAAAACCTCAAGAACAACATCCACATCGATTTTCATGTTAACTTGCCCCATTTACCCCCTAAGGGATGATTTTCAAAATAACAAAATATATATTTGCCTATTTATTTTTAGACATGCTTCTTAGAATTTCAAAGTTGTAATGTCTCATCATCATCATCATATCAGCCGCACAACACCCACTGCTGGGTATAGGCCTCCCCCAAGGATTTCCATGACGATCGGTCCTGCGCTTCCCACATCCAGTGGCTTCCGGCAACCTTCACCAGATCGTCGGTCCACCTTGTCGGGGGCCTACCCACGGAGCGCCGTCCGGTGCGCGGTCGCCATTCAAGAACCTTTCCGCCCCAACGGCCATCGGTTCTTCTCGCTATGTGTCCAGCCCACTGCCACTTTAGCTGAGCAATCCTTCGAGCGATGTCGGTTACTTTAGTTCGCCTGCGGATCTCCTCATTTCTGATTCGATCACGCAGGGAAACGCCGAGCATGGCTCTCTCCATTGCACGCTGGGTGACCTTGAGCCTCCTTATGAGACCCATAGTTAGCGACCACGTTTCACTGCCGTAAGTCATTTTATATTATTTTTCCATACACAATTTGCACCCCATTTTCACCCGTTTAGCAGTTAAATCATGTCCACAGTGTTGTACTTCAAAATAAATGTCATTTTCGCAATCACCATCCCATAAAACCTCAAGAACGACATCCATATCGATTTTTATGTTTACTTACCCCATTTACACCCTAAGGGGTTGATTTTAAAAACCACAATATATATGTTTGTCTATTTATTTTTAGACATGCTCGTACGAAGTTTTAAGTTGTAAAGTATATTTTATATTGTTTTCCATACCAAATTTGAACCCAATTTTCACCCCTTTAGTGGTTAAATCATGTCGACCGTGTTGGACTTCAAAATGAATGTCATTTTCGCAATCGTCATCCCAGAAAACCCCAATAACGACATCCATATCTATTTTAGGTTTATTTACCCCATTTCATCCCCATAGGGGTTAAAATACTACCAATAACCATATACGTTGCGTTATATTTCCATCCATAAGCCTAAATTATAAATTTAACGATTTTTACTTTGAAAATTAAGGATTTTCTTCTATACTCAACTTCATCCCCCTTTTCACCCCATCGGGGGTAGAATTTTGAAAAACGATGATACACGTATTTATTAATTTTCAATCATCAGCCTGAATACAAAATTTGAAGATCCTAGCATCAAAACTGAGGGACTTCCATACAAACTCTCATCCCTTATTTCATCCCCTTAGGGATGGAATTTTCAAAAATCCTTCCTTAGTGGATGCCTACACTGTATAAGGTACCTGTGTGTAAAATTTCAAGTCTCTAGGTTCAGTAGTTTGGGCTGTGCGTTGATATCTCACTCAGTCAGTCATTTAGATTATTAGTATTCTTCTCGCTCTTTTATATTGCTACCGAATGAGTACACAAATTCGCATTTAAAAATTCTGTAAGTATTATTTTTTACGCGTTTTCTTTAAAGTTAGTATTTTAATACTAACTTGAAAGAAAACGCATTGTCAAATCAAAACTTAAAACCGGAGTTATTTCGATGAGCTCCATTGTAAAGTGCGAACCGCAGTTCTGGCACAAGAAAGCCCCGCGCCGCGTCAGTCAACCATTGCCTATTCTGCAGGCTGATTATCTAATTAAAAACTACCTAGCGACTGGTTTCAGTTCACAGATAAATGTGATACTTTGCTACTTTTCTTTGGAATGTTTTTTTTTACCCCAAAAAGAAGTACTAATGTATCACATTCATCTGTCAAATTAGACCGGTCGCTAGGTGGTTTCTAATTAGATAATCAGCCTGCCGCTGCTGGCTGACAATCCAAGTCTCCGTGCAAATATTTTGTCGCGGGCTCCTCTCTCCGTGCTTCTTTTCATTGGGACCTGCCGCGGGCTCCATTCTCCGTGGTTCTCCCCATCGTGAGGGTCGTGACCGGCCGCGGGCCTCCACTGCACTACGTGTTTGTTTTTAGGATTACCATAAATACATTGTATTTTTATTAAATTATATTTCTGTCTTTCACTTCTTAGATACAATTCTCCTTAGGCAGGTTCTACTACACTTTTCTTTCTTTTACCTTCGTTACGTTACAGAATACTTTATTATTATAAAATATTTACGGATGTCACTAATTATTCCCAAAATATGCCGTTTTAATTTAAAAACGGTGGCCACACTGCAGCAAAAGTATTGTTGTGACAGCACAGAAAGAAACAAATATCGATATCGACTTTATCAGTAGGTATGTTATTCTGGCTATAAAATATTGAAAAAAATACCAACGTTTTTTCTGTCGAAAGAGGAATTTCGTTTTTTCAGAAACATAACAGATTAACAGCCTATAAGTAATTTATGTTGACGGAAGTGGAATGTGACGAAAGTGGCCTAAATCTTTATATTTCAGATTTCTAAAAGATGCAACGATACGAGATGTTTCGATCCAAGCTTATGCAGAACATGTTTCGTGGAAACCTAAACGTACTCGCACAATTTGTTCACAGCACTCTGAAGCTTCCTACTGTTTTATAATACAAGCTAATATAAACTCAAAACTCAAAATAATTTATTCAGTCTAGGCTGTTACAAGCACTTGTGAATGTCATAGAAGCTACGCAATCGCTTCGCAAACCCCAAGCGGGAGACCTTGTAACGAGTAGAACCGGCAAGAAACTCGTCAAGAACTGCTTTTTTCTCCCTGTATATTTCTTGGCACTTAATGGCAGCACCCGGTCACGAATATGACGCATGAACCACTTTCTTTGAAATAAGTACAACAAATAAAGATTTTTAATATAGTTATTCCGTTTTAAGGCCTACCCAAACCTGCCCCCCTACTCAACTGGCCAACATTATATTCGTTTGAATGCTACACTTACTATTGAAACTTTAAAATAAGCAGTAAACTATAAAATTACGTGCCGTAAGCTTGACAATTCCATACAATACATCGAAGTTTGTGATTTAAATAAGTTTGCGACATGTAATTTAATCATCTATTGCTCATATTTAAGCTTTAAAAGTAACCGTAGCGTTCAAACGAATATAAAGTTGGCCCTTTGAGTAGGGGGGCTGAGCGGTATCCGCTACCGCCGTGGGTATTTTGTATAGCATTTTCGCAGCTGTTGTCAACGTACGTGATACAAATCGCGTGTTCAACGAAACTTTTAGGTTGCGTTCAAACGATAACACACGACCCGACCTCAACCCGAACTCAACTCAAACTCGCCTTGACCGCAGCCCACCTGGAAATACATCGCTTACAATTTGGAGTTCGGTTGAGTTGAGTTTGGTCGTGGGTTATCGTCTGAACACAGCCTTACTGCCCCCGCGGACGCACACCGCGCCACCCGCCCGCAGCGCTTGCGTCGCGCGCCACCGCCGGCCGCCGCGGCCGCTACCACCTACCACCGCTACCGCCTCCGCCGGTAGCGGTAAAATATATTTCTTCCAGTATCAATAATTTTACTGACTTATCCTAATAAGTCACCTCACACCTGGTAGATTTTGACGACAACCAAAGGTTTACCATTATCGAAGGGCCTGAATTGAAAAAAAAAAATTACAGACTCATATTTGAATTTTTGTCATCATATTTCAATCATTATGACATAAATTAAAAATATGAGCCGAAGGTATCGAGAGTAAAATATCGATAGTGTCAAGCACTATCATCGTTTACATGAAAATGACGTCATCTCGTGTACTAACAGGTTGGTTTCTGCGTGTGTATATATTTATAATAATAATAATAATGATTTATTGCAGGCAAAAAACCCATAGTACAATATTACATACAGTGTGTATAAAATATACTTATTAAATAAAAATAAGAAAAATCACAAGGAAGTCAAATAAAAGTAACATTAAAAAGAATGTCAGTCAGTCTATACATAATAGTCTATACACTATTACCACAGCTTAATTACTTTCTGTTGCGACTCAAGTGCGCGGAAATCCAATGAGCGTATATAGGGTTCATCGTATCACGCGAGACAGCCCTCAGAATTAAATTTTCTGATCGCCTTATTCGTTCCCAAAAGGAGGCGATTCGCGAGCGTATAACCGCGTAGAAGTCCGGAATCCCCGCATCAGCAAACATGCCAGAGGCACTGCAGCTCCACGGCAACTTCATAAGAGCTCGGTATGCATGATTATACTGAACTCTTATGGAACTGTATGCTTTCCGAGTGTAGTTCACCCACAGCTGACAAGTATACATACCGAGGCAGAAGGCCTTAAATAACGTGATCTTGACGCTTCTGCTGCATTTTGCGAACCTGCGGGCGAGCATGTTGCTTCTAACAGCGAGGGCTCTTCTTTCACGCTTCATATCACAGTCATCCTGCAACTTTTCTGTCAAGAGATGGCCCAAGTACTTAAACTGCGTCACAACCCTGATAGTTGTACCATTCAAGTGTACATTACTTACATGTTCCGGACCCTGACCAGACCTGAATACCATCAATTCAGTTTTGGAAACGTTGTATTTCAATCCATGAGCATTAGCATAATGCTCACAAATCGAAAGCAGTTTTCTCATGCCTTTGATCGAAGGACTGAAAAGAACCATGTCATCAGCATAACTCAGGTTATTTAGACATACGTTACCTAAGTGACAGCCCACCCTGGTTCCTCTCAGTTCCTCGATCAGCCCATTTACATAAATATTAAAAAGATCCGGAGATGTAAGCCCCCCCTGACGTACTCCACATTCTAGCCTATAGTCACTAGAAGTTGCGTCGCCCCATTTTTAACCGACTTCAAAAAAAGGAGGAGGTTCTCAAGTCGACGGTTTTTTTTTTTTATTTTTTTTTTTTTTTATGTATGTTTTAACATAGCTTCGTCAGTTATTACCCGATTTGTACAATTCTTTTTTTAACTCAAAGAACATAGTTTGTGTGTGGTCCCATAATTTTTTTACAGAGATCTGGCCAGTAGTTTTTTCATAATCCTGAAAAATATCAATTATTTAGCTCGCCATCGCACGAGTTTTTATGGAATTTCGGACATAACTTCTTTGTTTATGAACCGATTTAGATGATTCTTTTTTATTTGAAAGGGTATACTTCAAGAGTGGTCACAATTTAATTTCATTGTTATTGGACTTCGAACTTCGAAGATACATAAAGGAACTCTTCAAAATCAAATAGTATAAGTAAAGTGATTTAGGTTTTGGTAAGTTTATGGCAATCCAAAACAAACCAAATCATGGTTTGCGATACAACGTTCTGGACTAGACTTGGACTACGATGACACAACGGAACTCCTCAAAAACAAACAGCGTAAATTTGGAAATTGAGTTCTGGGCATTTTACCATTGAAAATATTATAATATAAAGTAAAAAAATATTTACACGCTGCGCTTACATACCTACCACTAAAAAGTTGAAAATAAAAAAGCTTTTTAAAAAAAAAGAAAAACCGCCTTCAAAAAACTGAAAACAAAAACAGCTTAAAAATTAAATACCTCTAAAAAGCAAGAAATAATATTCGAATCATTCGTTACACATATCAATATTAATAAAACACATCTAATGAAGTCGGGTGGGGCTTTAAGAAAAAAATGAAGTTGTTCTCCAGCCCCACCCGACTTCAATAGATGTGTTTTATTAATATTGATATGTGTAACGAATGATTCGAATATTATTTCTTGCTTTTTAGAGGTATTTAATTTTACACTATTGGTTTGGTTTCCATACCAGTATCTCAACAGATTTATGACCTGTAATGGCACTCGCGATTCATGTAATTTGGCCCAGAGAATGTCATAATTCACTAAGTCAAATGCGCGGCTTAGATCTAGGAAACAGGCATATATTGAGGTGTTGCGACTTATATAGTATTTAACAGCCGCTTTTAGGCATACTATTGCAGAATCTGTTGAGAGACCGGCACGGAATCCAAACTGAGCATCATTTATCTGCACATTCCTCATCAACTCAGGGTGCAGCAGTCGCTCTAATACCTTTCCAACCACCGTACCCAATGATATAGGACGGTAGTTGGAAGAGGAGCCAAGATCACCAAGCTTATTTTTAACTACAGGCACAACTATAGTTTTCATAAGTGCATTTGGAAGATAGCCATACCTTAAACATAAGTTATAAAATTTTGTCAGATGCTTAAATACTTTATTGCCGGCCCAGAGCAGATGTTCTACACTGAGACCATCGTGCCCAGGTGACTTACCATGTTTCATACTTCTCACAGCTGTTATAACGTCCGTCACTGTAACTTCAATCTTTATGGTATTATTTTCTTCTTCCACAGAATGGACACCTGTATTTGGCAGGCCCTCTAATGGCTCAGGGTTTAATTTAAATTTATGAGAAAACATTTCAGATATTAACTTAGGCTCATGTATACCATCCACTGTAATTGGCAGACTTTGTTTGTGATTAAGATTTTTAGTAGCATTCCAAAATTTTATAAAGTTTTTTTCTTTTCTATGTGTTGCTAAAATATTCATTTTTATACTTTCTTGGTGATTTTGGCACCACTTAAGCTTATTTTTAAAAGAAGCACGAGCTTCACGCATTTCATTATAAATATTTCCACTAGAGGGTCTGCCAGACACTACCCAGCAATGGAAGCGCAATCTAGCAATCCGATGACTGTCTCGAACATGATAGTTCCAACCAACCACTTTCTTGTTACGGCATTTACGCTCACTCGAGTTACAACTTAATTTGGCTGCATTTTGTAAAGTTTTTACAATATGATTATAATATGCATTAATATATAAATGAGAGCTATTACTATGTTCACAATCGATATAATTTTCACAGGTACATTCAAAAATATCACAGAAATTATCCACGTTGTCATAACAATATTTATTAAATGCCTCTTTTTGTTTCATATCCCTATTTCCCCATTTAATACCTTTGAGAGGGTCATTAGTCTCAGAGATGGCATGACCCACATTTCCACCAGTAATTACACACGTAATACGCAGAGGAAAATGGTCAGACCATGCAACCCCATAAAGCACATTAGCGTCAACTACAGTTTTCGAAGCAGCCTGAGTTACGATACAATGATCCAACCATCGCCTACTACCATGCGATTCGCTTTGAAATGTATATGTACCCGAGTTTATACCTAAAATATTTATATCTGCACAGTCCCAGTCCATCTCACCACAGAATCTTAAAAGCTCACACCCAAAGTTCGCATCAGGGTGGGCATTAAAATCTCCCATAATATAAGCAGACTGTACATCACACTCCTCAATAATCACATGAACATTCGCCAAACAGTCAATAAATTCAGTAATATTTTCACTTTTGTCCACCGGCATGTATACGTTTATAACTACTATTGCACTCTTACCAGTCATTATACGAACAGCTGCAATCCTATCGCTTGTACACTGCACAGGAGACACAACAGGAAATTTTGTCTTATTCCACATGATTGCGAGTCCTCCGTAAGGCCGGCCTTTTAATATACCCTCAGCTGTGTTAACAGAAGACTTTGCAACGCAACTAAAGTTATTGTTTATTTCATGCACAAAGTTAAGGTCGTGTGGCAAAAGCCAAGTCTCCTGCAACACAATAATATCGTCTGTTTTTGTGAGCTCACGTACACTATCTATTGACCTTTTAATGGACTTACAGTTATATGACACCATTGTTATAGTTGTAGACGTACTATCCATTTTTGTTTATTAATTCGTTCTGTCTTCTCGTTGAGTATTCACGGAAAAGTCTAAACTTAATACCTTCCGGCCAAAAATCATTACTTAGAAATATTTCTATTTTTTTTCGCGGTATTGAAATCTTAAAAGAGTTAAACTCTGTTTCATATTTTTGATTCAATAATTTAATACTTAGATAGTCCTGTCCACGCTCGCGTATATATTCACCTACTTCCTCAGCAGTGGTTATTTTACTTAAGCGCGACACATAAACAGCTGTTGTCAATTCCGCTATTTGTAATCTACTTGTACTCTGCGCTGTGCCTGTAAAATTACTTATACGCTTACGTTTCTTTTGTTCAACCAACTTAAAACCGTCATTTGCCATTCCTTCATTCGCTGCATGCATTATTTTCTGTTGCACAGACATTGCGCACAATACTTTATCGCGATACGAGGATGTCACCGCCGCCGGCTCCGCTGCCGTTGTGTTTGTGTCGGTCGGGCAGGGACTATTTGCACTTGAACTAGTTGTCCTTGAACGCGCTTGCATTTGTGTGCGTGAAGTTTAAGCTAGTGTTTGATAATTTTGTCGTGTGCTTGCGTAGCGACGTGATCGAAAATGCATTAGTGTTTAACACTATTTGTGTGTGCGTTACCTCGTCCCCCGTGGAAAATGGCAGACTTTTTCGTAAAGAAATGAGTGCTCGTATCGTCTCCTTTCTTGGTTGAATGCTCTAAGCTTATCAGCCGCGGCAGTAAGCCGCGTCCATAAGCCGCGTCCGATAATTTGTTTGGACCTTGAATCACTGTTAAAAAAAAAACAAACATATATATATCGATATATTATCGGCAGGGACCAGTTTCCGATACTTTCTGAATATCGATATTTTAAAGAAAATATCGATAACGGTATCGATAAATGAAATATACGGCAACAGCGCTCAAGCAACTAGCTACTATATAAGCTTGGAGCGTTAATTAATTAATTTGATGTTTGATTATTCTCGCGCGACTACTAAGGCTGGCCCCGAACCTACCGGTTTCATTTCTTTGCTTTGCTGTTCTACCATGGACCGCCGGCCAAGAGGCTCATTTTCAATCTATCGCATATTTTGACCTGACCACATTGGCAAGATAGCCATTAGTTTGGTGTTATCAAATATCGTCGTCTGGGGTGCGATGAGAAGTTTTAGTTTTCGTTTTAAAAAAAACTGCTGTTTTATACAAAAATTAATAACGAAATTATCAAAATGTATGAAACAGTTCATTTTTTTTCGCGATTTCAGATTTGGTCCCATAGTAAAAGTTGTTAAGTTTTATTATGGTCCCTATCTACCATATTCAGTTTTATAAGGCTTTACCAAACATCTTGTATAAATAAGCGATCGAGTTATTTTTAACGATCGGAGTCCATGTTCAGGGTGGCATATCTCCTAAAAGCTTCCTACTTCGCAATCCGGGCGATGATATTTGATAAAACCAAGCTAATGGCTATCTTGCCAATTTGGTCTAGTCCCAAAATGCGATAGATTGAAAATTACCCTGGTTGGCCGGCGGTCTTTCAAGCAAGGTAGCACAGCAAAGCAAAGAAACGGAACCGGTAGGTCTGGGGCCAGCCTTACTTTCGTTCGTTATATTTCAACATTTTTATAATTATGGGACGGCAAAAACAGAACGCGCAAGAGGCATTTTATCGGTACTATATCGGTATTTCAGTATCGGTATCAATACTGATAATTTTCTATAATGTATCGATATTCGTGTACTGAAATAAAATACTGATATCAGTATCGATAAATCGATACCAAAATATCGGTACCTTTTCGATATTTCTTTAAATGTCCCTGATTATCGGTAATATTTAGAAGAAATAATTATGATCTTAATTTCATTATCATAATATTATATTATATTATATTATATCAAATTATATATTTTATGATTATATTTTTTGTTTTAGTTCATTGTTGTCACTGTCTACGTAAAATCAAGGACGTAATTTCAAATCTTAAGTAGGACACACACGGTCCTTCCATCGCACCAAATGGATGGACGTACGTCCAAAATTTGATCGTGTGTGTCGAATCTGTCATCCAAATTTCCAATCACGGATTCCGTAAAACCATAGCCCACATCCATAAGTTTGACCGTGTGTGTGCATATCGTCAATCGTTTGATTTAAATCAAATGGATTAAGTCAAATGGACGGACGCCAAATTTTGATCACTCCATCAGTTCAAATAGGGATGTAGCGATTATACAAAAACATCGAAATCATTCAAAAAAATTACCTTAACTTTACAACAGGATTTTTAATTAATAAACTGGATAAAAAGAGATTAAAAAGAACAAATAAACTTTTCACGCAGACGAAGTCGCGGGCGGTTGCTAGTCGACTATAATAGGTATACCTACCTTAGCACATTTGTAGCAAATAATCAACATAACTTAAACTTTTTAACCGACTTCAAAAAAGGAGGTTCTCAGTTCGTCGGAATGATTTTTTTATATATTTTTTTATATATGTTACTCGATTACTCGAAGGCGGCTGGACCGATTTGAAAAATTGATTTTTTGTTTGAAAATATTTTAATTTATTTTAAGCGAACAAAACATTTTTTTTTATTCCAGTTGGTTAAGCCAGTGCATGCCAGACTAACAAACTAAGTTACGAACACAGTAATGCATACAAAATCGTTTATTCTAACATAATGATATTATTTTAAGCTCCTAACTATAAGTACCTATTTATTTATTAACAAAAAGAAACGAAAATATCGATGGTACCTATATCGATATTTCTTCAACAACCCTAGCATCGCTACTCGCTACAAAATAGATGTGGGTTTTGAGGTAAATCGTTTGGCGTGATGCCAAATGATTGATCGTAGTTTGGACTTACGCCAAACGATTTACGCCGTGTGTGGCCTCAAAAATTGGCGTCCGTCTATTTGATTTAATCCATTTGATGTACATCAAATGGAAGGACCGTGTGTGTCCACCCTTAGGCCGTCCGCTGCCTTGAGCGGGATCCCACCGCGGGTACACGGCGCGGGAATATAGATTGCTGGTTTTTGACGGACAGATGTTTGCGCAGAGCAGAGTAAGCTCTAATCTATGTCGCCCAGCGGGCGGGTCTCGCTTAACCTTAGAGAAGGTAAGTAAGTAACTTACTTCCCTTCTCACGTGTCACGAACACATAGCTATGCGGTCGCAACACTACTATCCCCGTCAATTTGGTAATGCGCTGGAACCTTGTCACATTAACATCCACCTTGACATGATCCGCAACTAAAAAAGACATGAAACAAGAAAATTCTAATAGGTAATCTAATATATTAATTATAGAATTATTATTTTTAATAAGATATGGTCTAGGCATATACAAATTTTACAATTGTTTTTCGCTTTTGAGGTTAAAATCATGGCCGCCAGGCGCGAGCTGCCTTTGCCTTTCATACAGCGTTGCCGTTTTGTGTGTAATTACACATTTTGAGACTAATGTCATTTTATGAAGAAAAAAAAGTTTTTTTAATACGCTTTCGATACTGAATATTTATTGAGACATCATCGGGACAATATTTTATTAATTTTGGCCTAAAATATAGGTATCGATATTTATGACATCCCTTTAGCTGCGGTCCGCATAGCAATAATTTCAATAATGGCATTTACAACGCTCACGCGCGGTCCACATTCGTTATCGCGCTTAAATTGACAAAATCGACAATTGACAGTTGGTGAATGCTGACCGCTCGTAAGCGCGCTCACATTTTATTCTAACCTCAAATACAAGATGGAATGATTGCTAGAAACTATTTTTGCTTTCTAACGCGATGATAGTGATGAAAAACGTTTGATTATTGAGTCGTGTGCATCCAACATCTTTTTTTTCCACCTTTTTTCATCAGCCACCTTTTTTGATAAGCTCAAAATTAATATTACCAAAATACTAACCAATATAATGCTCTATCCTTTCGTTGTGAAGTGAGGAAAAGCTCCTTCTGTAACGAATTCTATATTTTTTTTGTTTTTTTGACGAAATAAAATTCTGACACTCGATTCGTTTGACAGTCACTTGAAACTTTTGACAGGACGTTCACAGTGATTACGCTGCGAGGCATGGTCGCTGTAAGCCCAAGATGGCGCTAGTAATGACGTCATGCTAGATATTGTAAACGCGCTAACGTGCATGCGGACCGGCTGTAATCGCGATAAATATCGATATTATCGCTATGCGGACCGCAGCCTTTGTCAGTGAATGAATGGAATTAGCTTGACTTGAGCAATGTTCACTTTCTTCTCCAGTTTTTGTGTTTTTGAGAACAAACTTTGGAATTTAATGACAATTATTTATTTTATACATACAGTGAATTAATTAACTAAATAGTGGGTGTCAAAAGTGTCTTGTAAGTATAAACTTCTTTTAGTGTTTGTGGGATTTGTAACCTTCACGATGATAGATTTTCCGAAATATTTTCCAAGGTATGTATCGAACGAAGCAAAATATTTCTGTTTTTATTTACTCATATTATGTGTTAGTTTGCCGGCCTTCGCCCCTTTATGATTCGTGTCCGGTACCAAAATATAAATGCAATATTATGAGCTTTTATTGACTGAATTCAATCTGTTTGTGTCTGTGTTAGCATATCAGTGAAAGCTTGGTGAAAGCTTCTGTGTGGAAGAAAATCTGTATCAGTATATCAATGCATTACTGCTTAATACACTAGGTATTACAAGGGCTTTGATCACAGTCCAGTCTATAATAATATTAGATAACAATCTAGGTATTTCTTCTTTCCCATTAGACTGGTTAGAAAGAATGTTTATTTACATATTGTTAAATTATGTTTATTTATGATGTAAACTTAACTCAATTTAGCATTCCTAGCCTCAAATAAAGGAATGCACATTATTTGTAACATTTTGCTCTAAATTCCTTATAAGAATACAAAGAATTTAAATCTGAAACATTGTTGTTTTGTATTAAATTGAGTGCTAGTAATTACATAAAGTGTAATATTAGTAACATTACAAACTTAAATCGTTGCTTAAATATAAACAGTGATTAATCTTATGCTAGCAGTGCTTATCAAGACTTAGCTTTTGAATTTTATGATCTTTTGATGATCTGACTGCAGAGCTTTTGCTCAGTTTCAAAGCCAAGGTATAACAAACAAATCAATCTTAGTTACATTCACTCTTCAGCCATGGTCAAACAGACAGCGAACTGAGTGCATGGCGAAGTGTTCTTATTTTGTAAGGTCTCGCTTGAATCTAGTCACATAGAAAAGTGAAAGCGAACTGCGATTCGATTCAAGCAACATTATACATATATAGGGTTGCCAGGTGTCCGGCTAAAGCCGGACATAGGTAGGCTTTATAATTGAGTGTCCGACCAAATTAAATGGTGTCCGGCCTGATTTCTAGTTTTAGATAGATAGATAGATAATAAGTTTATTTGCTAAGACACACACATTCATACAAATAAAAATGCATACATTAAATTGATGACTAAAAATAAAAAGACGAACAAAATTTACATTTAGGTACACATAACATAACAAAAGAGACTCCGAAGAAGGCATGCATGTGTGTGCAGCAGCAAGAAGGGTCTAGGCTCGGTGTCAGCAAAACACCGATTTTCAGCCATCACTCAGATGAAACGTGGGTACGAGCAGCTGTGCTAGGTCGGGAACAAGTGTGCGTGTTCGTGAGTGTCGGTGTGTATGTGTGTGGTGTGTCTGTGTTGAGTTTTGTTTTATGCAGAACGGGAACAGGATAGTGTTTGGCCTTCACCACACCTGATGTTAAGTGACAATAAGGCTATAAAGGTGGCAGTGCATTACACCCGGAATTCTCATCACTGAGGAACTGGCTATCTTAATAACCCTCACTGCCAGGATATAACAATTTTTAAATTGTTGTAATGATGTCAGACTTAGGGTAAGATGGTGGTAGCTAGCCAGGCGGACTTGAAATAAGCCCTACCACCAACCAAACTGAGTACAATTGTACCCCCCCTAGGAATCGAACCCAGAACCCCTGTGTCTTACACGGGTGGGCAAACCACTAGACCACAGAGCCAGTTAAACCGGCGGTTAAAGTGCATGCTTTACAACAGACTAAATACATACTACTTTCATAAATAAAATATATATAAACCTGAATATTGTTACTGGTGGTATATTATCAGCTTGTTATAATTTGGTAAGTTTTACAAATATGTAGTTGTAAAATGTTATTTAACATTTCAACACCTGGATAATGAGACACAATAAATATTATATTATTGTCCAGCCGCATGCAACTGTGTGGGCATTGAAGAATTAAGTGGTATGTCAGCCATTTCTGTGGTTTCTTAGTAGTGGTTTTTGTGTGTACAATGAAGTGTAATTAATAATACTAAAGATGTAACCTATAAACTCAGCAAATAAAAAAAGTAAGACGGAGGCCTGTAAAACTACGCCTTGGCTGTGTACATACACACGCACACTACCAACCTTGTTACTACACAATCTCACTTTGAGACACTCATTAATTTTTAAGTTTCTAGTTTGTTATTCCCTTAGTAGGTACCTAATTTCGGTTTAGTCGACAAATGCCAACTTAGTTTAAAACGCCAGATTCTACAAATGCCAACTTCTACAAATGCCCACTTCTACAAATGCCCACTTCTACAAATGCCAAATTCTACAAATGCCAACATTCAGTTGTAATATTTTCAATCACTTTTTGATATATATTTATGCGTTTATATGTATAGTGTATTTTCAATCAATTTTAGAAATTGGGTTTTTTTTCTTTCATCGTAATAAAAATGTCTCCAAAGATCACATAAATATGGAGAAGGTAAATAAATAAACATATAAAAATGGAAACGCAAAAATAAATATCAAAAAGTGATTGAAAATATTACAACTAAATGTTGGCATTTGTAGAATTTGGCATTTGTAGAAGTGGGGCTTTTAGAATAAAAGAAGGAAGTTGTACTTCCCGTACGTACGTGCGGTACGTTCGTACCCCACCGGACTTCAATAGACGTTATTATAACGATGACAATGCGTAGAGTCAAAAAAATTTTTTAATAATCAAAAATACCAACTTCAAAAAACCTGCCTTTAAAAAGCAAGAAAAATATTCAAATCATTAGATAGAGTCTGTCTAAAAAGTCAGTTTACCTGAGACATTATTAAATTATTTAAAAAAACTTATACTGGTAACCCTGTTGGTGCTGTCAAAATTCTAATGGGGAGGAAAAGCGCAATTTTATCCCGATAGGTGGCGTCTGGTCTTTGGTACCCGGCCGCCTCAAAGAAAGTGTCAAAACATATGGGAATCTCTTGGAGTATTGCACTTTTTAATTTTATACTGAAAAAATGCCGCATTGTTATGCATGTAACTTGTAAAATATTGGAGTTCATCGATTTCCCAGTAACAAAAAAAATAGTGAACAAAAAATATCAAAAAAAAGATGCTTTTCCCTCGATTTTCTCCTTTGCTGAGCCTGAGAAACATTATAAATCAAAAGGAATGTTTCATGAATTTGATGAAGCTTCGCCAAAATAAAACAACATTTGAATTATAACAGCTTTGTTCTTTAATATTTCAACCTCAGCAGTTTCTAGCATATTTATAACTTGGATGAATTTGATAGGTATATCAAATATGGAATAAGCCCAATATTGGGGCCAAACAGAGAATTAATAGAATTTTATATGCCAGAATCATTCAAGAAACTTAGAATAATAAAATAAATATGATAAAACGGTTCGTGTAATTTTGGATGGTACAGAAACCTGAAATTACTATTGCACAGAAGGTATCATGAGGCAACTATAAACACAGAAATTCACACTCAGTTGCTTTGTTAAAATTTAAATCATATGCTTCTAATCTGAAATAAAAAGATTATTTGTAAATCTTACACGAAATTTAAAGAAATGTAATGCTTGTTAGCAATTTTTTGTAAGTTGCTATAAACTTTCTTGCCTGTTGTTTTGGCTTTTCTTTTCCGTAATTCTTCTTTTATCTGAGCTAAAGTTAGCATAGAATACATTGTTTGTCCGCAAAATCGAAAAAAATACAATCTAAGAAAGTAAAATCACGTAATACACAGTCAAGACAATATAAGCTCAAACTGACAATTGTTCCAAAGACTGAAGCGCCATCTGTAATTCACTTTGCCTTCGCCTCCCCATTGTAAACATTGAATTTTGAAACATAACATAGAATTTTGACAGCACCAACAGGGTTACCAGTATAAGTTTTTTTAATTAATTAATTAATTTCTCAGGTAAACTGACTTTTTAGACAGACTCTATCTAATGATTTGAATATTTTTCTTGCTTTTTAAAGGCAGGTTTTTTGAAGTTGGTATTTTCGATTTTTAAACAATTTTTTTGACACTCAACTGTCAAATTCCTTTGTCTTTTTGACAGTTAAACGTGATAAAACGCTATATCACGCGATATAAATCGGTCATGCTAGGCAGGCAGTAGTCAGATGATTTTGCCTGAAAATATGTAATTCAAGGAGTTTTGATTACTTGTGCGTCAGATAGGGCTGTTAATAATATATTAAATTTCTGACCTTGAAAACTGTGTGGAAGTTTTAGAAAATCCAAAATTGTGATCCATCCAAATCCCTTCTATTTTTGATAATATCTGAACATTGAAAAAAAAAATGTCTCAAAAAGCAAAATAAATGTTATGGAAGCAAAGGGGACTAAAGCAACAATTTATTATACTACAACATTTTGATACAATCTACATATAATTAAAGACTGACAACTGACAACACAATCAACATAAGTAAACATGTTACTGATGTTTTTACAATTGTTGTCACTCTTTAACTTTTTAGATTGTATCATAATTTCCCCTTTGATTTCCTAACATTTCTTTTCTTTTATTAGAATTATTTAAGAGGTCGAAAATTTTTTTTTTACTTCTATACAGTTTTCAAGGGCGCAAAAATATATGATTAACAGCTAATTACTCAGTGCTACCTGACCTGACGCATAAGAAATCAAAATTCCTTGAATTATTTCCAGCTAGAGTGGAGTACCTATTACCGACCGACCTGATTAACTAGTACTGGACTAGAAGTACCCTTTTATTTGATTGAACACTTTGAAATCTATGGTCTATTTATCTTCAAAGTGCAAAATAGTAATTATTACAAGTTTGATTCCCAGAAAGGGGACCTTTGTGCCAGTAAGGTCTTCCTTTCTGGGAATCAAACTTGGTACGAAGCATGAGACCATAGAAGCAGCTAAAAACTGCGTGACATTATTAAGATTGTATAAAGTTTAGTAACATAATGAGGTGACGAAATGCGGTAATTAAGAAGGGGGCTCCATAGTGCTCGCCTACCCGTAATTTGTTGGCAGCGTTTTACGCTCGTTACGGCCCCGCTCGCTAAACACAGTTATGTCTCAATTGCCCGCTTTTCTCACGATGACGCCCTAAACATTTTACTTTATGGCACGTTTATGCCGCCGAGTGAACAAAGAATCAAATTCTTTGTTTTACATTCTATGCAAGTGTTATGTTGCTTGCGAGTTCCAACGTAAAATAATCATAGCCACAAGATTTAAAGGTGGTGCAAACATAAATTTTATGGTAACTGGCAATTTAAAGGAATACATTGAAACTCGGATACGTAAACAGAATCTAAATGGATGGGCAAGTGCGAATCTGGCTTGGCGAAATTTTTGGACGAATTAAAGTATCATTGAAGCCTATGCGATTTAGAATTTATTTATTTACATATTTCATCCATTAAAGTTCCTCTCATTATTATTAAATTACCTATAGGTAGGTTATTCCATATCTAGTATCTATGTAAGTTTGTATTTAAACAATTTGTGTTAGTTTGTTTGTTAATAAACTTATGCTAATTATTATTATTTGTTAGTACAGTTTAAGACATGGATCCCGTTTGGGTATAAGCCTCCTCCATTTCTTTCCACTTTTCTCTATCTTTTCCCTCTTCCATCCAGTCCTTGCCTGCCACGGACACAATATCGTCGGACCATCGTTTTCTGGGTCTGCCTACTTTCCTTTTGCCTTTAGGTCCTGTCCATCCAGTGGACTTGAGGGTCCACCTTTTGTCTTTATACCTTGATAGGTGACCCGCCCATTTCCATTTGAGTTTAAGGGCCTGTTCCAGAGCATCGGTCAGTCCAGTCTTTCTCCTTATGTCGGTGCTCCTTATTTTGTCCATCCGTCTCAACTTCAACATACTTCTTTCTATTGCTCTCTGGCATGAAGTAAATTACTTCATAGGTAGGTGTACTTCTACGAAAATATTAACTGAAAACTGTGTTCAATTTTAGGATTTCTAGATGGATCAGTACATATCCTAAAACTAAGTAAGTCCTTTCTTAGGCGGGTCTTATTTTGTATATCGTCGGCGAATACTGAAAAAAATGATCAACCAAACTAGTTGTGTTATTTGTAAGTTTTGTTAAAGGGAAATAAACTTTAGTTAAATTTAAACAGTCTTTTCAGTAATCAGTCCACAACTAGTTTTGTAAATTTATATTTGGTATGTAGTAACTTATTTTTTTGTTACTGTTTACTGATTTTTCATAGACAAACTAGCGCAGTTGCAGCAACAAAACTAGTTTCTACATTTAACTAAACTTTGTGCTTAATATCAATCAAAGTTTGTGTTATTTTTAACAAATTCGTAAATTAAATAGTAATTAATCAACACGTATCAACCAAGTACAAAACTTATGTTAAATATTCAATAAACAGTTTTTTTCATAATAACTAATTGATTTTATCTATTAATAACGATAGTTTTGTTCATAATTGCCCACAAGTTAAGCACAAAAGAACTATGCGAACAGTTTTGTTAAATTAACTAAATTTTCTTTAAGTTACGTAATGACTTTTGAAGTAGTTAATCATTTATTTGCTGCCACCAACTAAAACAGATTGTTTATGTGTCCCAAACCTCATGCGGTGCGGTTAAAAAGCTAAACGAGTTCATTCCTGCGCCGGTATTTTCATCAGTTGATAGAAGTCCTTCTGGGAGTACAGGGTGTGGTGTGGTGTGAACTTTCAACGGGGCAGAAACTTGGACCCTTACACAAAAACATATCCAGAAGCTGCAGGTAGCCCAAAGGAAGATGGAGCGTGTTGGGTATCATTCTACCCATGTTGGGTATCAGTCTACGCGACAAAGTTAGAAACACGGTAATTCGGAGTCGCAATAAACTGACGTGGGGCGCATCGTTGCACAAAGGAAGCGGCGATGGGCCGGTCACATATTATGTCGCAGAACCGATGACCGGTGGAGCAGAAAGGTGCTGGAGAGGAGTGGAGACCCCGGTACCAGAAGCGTTGGCCGCCAAAAATCCAGATGGTGAGACGACATCACCAAAGTAGCGGGGAAAACTGGATGAGAAAAGGACAAGACCGAACGGGATGGCGTGCATTCGAGAAGGCCTACACTCAGCAGTGGGTGACTTAAGACTGAAGAAGAAGAAAGCTATGCAAAGGCACCTAGATAAGAACTTGCAGTTTATGAGGTATCCACTAATTATTTAATTTGATAGAAGTCTTTATAAATCGTTAATAAAATCGTAATTCATATTGTTCCGTGTATTTTATTATTTCGCCTTTACCTTACACCTTGTATAAACAGTATAATACAGAGTGTGAGAAATGGCTTGGCAAAAACTTTACAGACGTAATTAGGCCATGAAACTGAACAAGTTATAAAACCTTATACTACTTTCCCAAAGGAAACCCTTGGGGAAAGTAGTTCAGTTTCATGGGCTAATTGCTTCTGTTAAGTTTTTGCCAAGCCATTTCTTACACCCCGTATTTTTGTTACTAATAATTACTTAACTGGGATTGGCTACTAACAACAAAATGGTTTTGTTATATATTGTCAAACCGAATCTGTAACCTGTAAGCAAACAGTAAAATAAAATTGAACTAACAGTTTGTTTCCCAACAAGCAAATAGTACAGATATCGATAACTAAACACTTTAGTTAGTTACAGCAAAATCATTTGTCTACTTTTTTACAAATAACATTGTAATTTTTAGACTAATAGTTAGATTAAAAAAGTCAAATTGTTAGGTTAATTTAAACGAAAAAAGTTAGGCTACACGTTACATAACACAGTTAAACGAACCTAATTTTGTTACTGATAACCAGTAGTTCGCAAGTCCGTAGATTTGGGCCTACTAGTAACCAAATTTTGGTAACTATTAACTAATCATTTTTTTCAGAGAAGAGTGAAAACCTCGTAAATCTCATTTTAGTCTAGAACATTTTTTTGCCGTTTTTGACAGAAAACCTCTTATCTCACGACTCTATCCCACTCATATTCCATTTAAACGCGTACAACGCCATCTATTGCATTTTATGAAAACCTCGTCAATGACAGAAGCTGGTCATGAGTGACGAAAAACTCGGCAAAAGTGTTCTAGACAAGAAAGTGGATTTACGAGGTTTTCACTCTTCGCCGACGATATCGAAACGCCATATTCGTTTACCAAATAAGATAAGAAATAAATGGACTTTAGATAAGCTTTGTACTTATTCCAAACAACTTATTTGGCTAACTACTCGTACAAATAATAGAACTACACCTTCGATCATCAGGGCCCTATTTGATAGCCTTAATAAGCGTGACAATTTGTCAATTCTCACATTTTTATATCTATTGCGTCAACAAATTTGACAATAGAACGAACTACTCATAGCTACACAGCAACGTAAACCAAAATTGACGAATTTTCACGTTTTTAAATAGGGCAGGTACAGATGATTGAAGAACTACACGTACACATTACAAGGAGTTATAATGTAGGTATACTGCTCAAAAGAAAATAGGTGCCACTAGGTCCGTTGTTCGGAATCTAGTTATAATAGTCAACTTACGGACTTTATATCGAATTTACTGTATAATTTCTCCTATTCGCCGTGTATCAGTTAAAATTGAAAAATATGAAATTTCGTGTGTTTTTGTATAAAACTCCAATTTATTTCTATTCTAACCATGGATTTTAGCACTTTCCATAATCTAACTGATACACGGCGAATATGCGGTTCGAATTATGCATTACAATTGAGTGATTACAAATTCCTTGCTTGCTTCGATTTATTACTTGAATCTATTATTTATTGATAGGCGTGAGCTTCGCAATGATGTCACGTCTTACTGACTATATCTGGTAGTATAGGCCAAGTAGGTAAGTAGTTTATTGTTGCTGATTGGACCGAGCGCCGCGTCCTCATCGCTTTGTTTCGGCACGGAGCCACGGAGGAGGCATTATCTCGCTTGCTTGTCATTTGCACTCAAGCCAGCTACGGCGTGGCGTGACATCCTCGGACAACTCGGTTAATTCAATACTGAATCCTGACCTGACCTGGTATATTGTATGCCCCTAATTGATTTATTTGATTAGCATCTTCGTATTATCTCTTAGTATTATTGATCAGATAAAAGCTAGTTCTGGTCACACTATTAAGCAAAAAAATATATGTAGAAGATGAAACTATTCATCTCTGGTCAGCACACTTGGTATAACATAAATTAGACAAGACTGACTGAAGCAATCAAACCGGAAGTCAAATGGAGAGATTGTTTTTTGAAAAAAAAAATCAAAGCTTATAGGAACCACAGAAGGAATAATCTAATACTTATTATAAACGTTACTATCGGCACAAAATATATAATAGTGGAGAGTTAACCAATAATTTAATCTTTGTAAGTTGTTTGCAAGTACAATTTCCTCTAAAGTACGTAGGTAGGTAGGTAGGTACTGCTTGTAAGAAAGTTATTAATAATTCAGAAAGATTCAAGCGACGAAATTTTAATTCTTTGTGTAATATTCTGCCTTGTATCTCAGTCACTGGACTCTGGAGTAATAACAATAATAATAAAAAATATGTTTCTTAAAAGAATATTTTTGTAAGGTCCATGAGCACGCCAAGAGATACACTTAATAGAAAACCATTAGCCTAAAATGTATTCTGTGAATCTTGAGTGGCGTTTTATAAAGGAACTAAGATCAAAGCCGTTGAAGCGACTAAATAAAAAAGAGATTGGTACCTATTTCTTTGTATTTGTTAAGGGGCTACTTTCCATTTGACTTACGATTTATTTTCTGAATCCAATTCGTTATGCAAACATAAAGGTCGGCATCCACAAAAGCTGAAAGCAGGCGCGGCGGGGGAGTTTTAGATGTCTCGTGAAAATCAATGGGGTCTCGTTATTTTTAAATCTCTTCACAGTTAATGGTTCAGGTCTTGATTCTATTGTTACTACAACGATGCTCTTGTTAACATAACAAAATGATTTGCAGTATGTCAACCTCAAAAACAGACCCGCAAACATAGTAAAACAGATTTGAGTGAAGGTCTGGATCTGGACTCTGTACGAAAGGATTAGATCGGGTATAGATAGACGTGACGTTGTCGTTGTCACTAACAGCTGATATTTACAACGGAATGAGGTCAGGCGTCTATCCTGTAAGCTCTGTGATTAAATCATCACTGCCAAATCATCCTCATAATGTCGCTCAGGCCCCTAATGCAGGCCATTTCTGCCGCTTTCTCTAGTAAGCCAAGTACTCGCCAGCTTCGTAAGTGTCACAATTTGCATATTTGACGGTTACAGGTGTTTCAAGTTTGTTCCTTATTTTACGTAGATGATTGTGTAACATTCGGTGTTTTAAAACTTTAGGAATTAATTAACTTAGTACTAAACTAATAATGGATTAATGGCAGCATCACTCTGCTGTCGTAGTAAAGTAATACTATGGTATTAGTTTAGTATTCTTTGCTGCAGCACTAACTTATTTTATTTCAGATGGCATCTTCTTCTTCTTATCGAATGAGGATATTGAGGATTAGTGACCACCGCCTGTAAGGCCTCTAACTTGGCTTAACGACTGTTATTAGATGAGAACAGCCGGGACCAACGGTTTAACGTGCCCTCCGAAGCACGGAAACGCTCGGTTATAATGCCACTTAACGGTCACCCATCCGACACCTTTTTTATGCCGAAGATAAACGCATTTCGCGCTTCCCTCGCCGCAGGTGATCGGGAACGCCGGGCCAAGAGTTGCTTAACAAACGTAATAGTGTACGATCAGTCTGTCAAGTTCCGCCATGAGCGCTTCATTGCAGATTTCAGATGGCTGATCTTAGTTTTTTACTATAATTAATTAATTTGTAAGTACTGTACGTTTGTTCCGAATTCCGAATATTATATGCTAAGTTCTATTGATAAAACCGTTTCAATAGAACTACCTGCCATTTATTTTTAAATTCATAATGAAATGGCGTGCGCATCGTCATTGTGGATGCCCCGCTCTTTATTCTAGAGAGGTCACAGGTTATCTAAAACAGCTGTCGAGCGCACACGGCCTACAATGGACTCGTTTGTATCCCCACCGTTTTATATTGTTTGTAATTTAAAATATCGGGTGCGAGCTCGGGCAGGGCCGGCTTATTTTCCACCTCAATTGTGGAGTTATCCGAGGTGTATTGTTGCGTTGATTAGATCAGAGGAGCTTTGTTCCGAGGAGAATGGGCGGCTTCACACCCGCTATCGTCTGTCGGCTGCACGCGACCTGTTCATGAGTTTGCGGTGGCGGCCACCGACATACCTGGTCCTGGCCGAGTTACCGCAGCCTCCATTAATGTCTAGAAACAACATACGCCGGGTAATCCTGGCTGCATTCAAGTCTTTGTACACGTTAATCAGAGATGTTAGTTTCTTAGCCATGAAATTCAACTCGTGCAAAGCTGTTTAGTTTATTTAAAGTCCGAACTTTATCCAAACATAAAACAAGTTGTTAAAAATAATAATATATTATAGAGGTTTTTATCACTTAACAAAAAACCATTACGTCGATTTATGAAGGCCGAGCTGGCCGAATTTTATTTTAACAATCAAAGTGTACCCATTTTATGCGTCCTCCATCCAACGTCATTGCAACTGTGTAGGGCACAAAATAATGAAGATACTACATAGAATAATATTTTAATGCGAATAGCACTATATTTCCAAGTTTTCTTATTAATAAACTCAATGATAGCTAGGGTTGTTTTTGTGTACTTACTGAATACAATAAACTCTTGTAATGAATAGCCTGGAGGTCTTGTCCCAGCGACAATATTTATCCTGAGGTAGGCACTCGAAGTCATTCGGGGAAAAATGTCCGAAATTGGGGGGTAACTCGGAGAAGCGCTAACAATACGCTAATGGCTTATGTTTGCGATGACTGTCCCTCTCAGCCAACAGGCTCTATTATCACGGCTCGGCCGCTGTGCGCTGAATTGGCTAAATGTTTTGTACCCCTGAAAAGATTCGAGATGACGGTGAAATTGTTGAGAAAATTGATCACTTCCACTTCAACAACTTGGGCTTGTTATTGTAAGCCCGTTTCAGTTTTGTTTATTTGGCGATCTAGAAAACTTTTCGTTTGGCACATTATGATGTGGTAAGCGTTGCTCTCTTGTGTATAGGTACCTACTTATTTTTGTTCTATCGCACTTCAGCAGTTTTGTGACTTCAGCAGCAATTTTCTTGAATTACCAAATGCGTTACAAGAACCAACTGCCTCCTACTAGCAGTATTTAGATGTGTTGATCGGCTTACACCTTTATCAAGTTTTTCCTAACAACCCGTTCACATGAAACAGACATATGTTAAAATGTAATGTCTGATGGATTAGGCGTTATCGACGGGGCCGGGCGTGTGTGACGTGTGACGTCACCGCGCCGATCAATCACCCCGTGGATGGACCCGTGACAGGCCATTAGGCCCCGCTTGGCCCCAGGTGCCGGCTTCCCTAAGCTTGGTAGGACAGTTCATAGCTGAGCTGCAGGACTTGCGACACTGTAGTGATTTTTTAATAAGTGAAGTCCCATCAAATGTCTGCTTTTGGCAAACTCTATTTTGACCTATGACTTGAATTATTTCTGTTTAGCCACTGGTAGATTTCCTGTTACATAATTGTAGGTACTATCAAGTGTTGAAAGTCCTGAAATATTTTAGATCGTTTCTTAAGCCAAAGTTTTTAAAGTCGAGAGAAAAATACGTTTGCCTTGCAAAAAAGTCTCGTTTAACAAAGACTAAAAACCACAATTGTCCCATGATTGTGCATTAAATCTTCCACAAATTACTGCCGATAGCATAGCAGCTACGTCCATAATTACAAATCTTTCGCCTATGAGGCATTGTCATTGATGGCTATACCCTGTCACCCTCAATCAGACGCCCGGCCGAGCGGATGATTCATACCCTCATATGGTTAGTGGTATTATGAATGTTGGTTTTCTTTCTCTATTCCAACATTCTTGCATTAAATAGTCCCTGAATGGTAAAAGTACGATGAAAATATTCTTTACATATTTTTGCAAGAGAATGTAAAACAATTGTCTTCAGAAATACGAGTAGCTGTCATCCTTAACCATGTGCAGGCAGCTTCATGGCATGTGAAATAAATTGCACCCCTTATCGCTTTCAGAGCAACGTTCAGAGTTTTTTTTTTGCTAACATTTTGAGCAGATATGATCTAACAAATTGAAAAATGGTTGGTGAAGTTGTTCAGTTTTCTTGGTACGATTTATCATTCACAGACAATCTTTTATCCACGCAAGGTAATTTTTTATGTTTCTTTAAATGATTATTTTAAGACATCTATTAGGTGATTTCCTTATTATTATTCCATTTCAGTCCATAAAGACGCTCTATGAATAAAAAATCTAAATAAGGCTTGTTGCTGAAGTTGCACAATAAATTACTAACAGTAATCTAATGTCGCCATTGCCACCATAATTTATTGTGACTTGTAATTCCGAGGTCTTCCTGATTAGAATCCGCCGATTTAATTACTAATGAACTTAAAGGTCAGGTCGCTTTGTTACATTTTATTCCTCAAGTATACATTTATAAAGACATTAGAAGTCAACGACTGTTATTAATGAACATTGTTTTTTCTACGAACATAAAAGAAGGGAAATGTTTCGTTTCATTGACAGTATCTTCATTGAAGTGGCGTTTTCGGTAGGGAATTTCTTTGTTTATTAATGGTTTTTCTACTTATTAAACGGCGAAGCACTTAATAGAATTGAATAGATAGTTTCGGTCATTACTCCATGGTTATTTCCAAATGTATCAAATGGGATACACAACTTTGCAGAAAGAATGATTGTGAGAATAAACTTCATCTCTTTTTATAACTGTTAGGTACCCCAACTGGATCTGGTTAATATTCAGTTGGAACGGTACGTTATCCCTCGCAATAGATTGCGGGCTTTGGCGCTTGCAGGATCTGAATGCGCGACACGTATTCTGGACACGTGGTTTCCGCACAATAATAGACTGCGTCCATTAATTAGACCAAGCATGTTTCATCGTAATGGACACGCTCGACGAGGAGACGCCGTTATAACACGTAATTGATGATGGCTACATTGTTTTTCCTTTGATTAAACATTACTCCTGATGTTGGTGACGCGCGTGACGTCAAAAGCTTTTTTGGGAAAAAGCACTGTTTTTATTTGAAATTACATGGTTGCGTGCGATATCAGCAGTTTCATAAAAAACGCAGACTCAAACAATGAAATCCAATACATTTTACAATACCAATCGGATATGAAAGAAAACATCATAATAGTTGATTGTAAACAATTTGCTGAAAGTATAGTAAAATTCACGCAAACTGCGTAAACCACTCTCATAAACTGGTTGTTTATATATAATACAGAACTTGTTTACTTTTGTGACTTTCAGAATAATACATATACGTTCAACTCAAACTAACCGTTATGTCCCCTGCGGCGCTCCACAGTAAAATAGGCAAATTTATTCCCTTATTTCACACAGATATGTTCTTCGAACACATTTTTGCTGCGAGTTTGAATGTGTATTCAAGTTTATTTTGGGTTTATCCAGAAAATCCGCAGTGAATAGGTCTATTCAAATATCGTTCGACAATTTATAGCATTTTCAAGACCTAGCTAGGGTAACAATTATACACAACTTTTCAAGAACCGTCTCTATTCGTTTTTAAGCATCAACTCAAAGTCTATAAGCAGTAGCAGTATATACCTAAGCTCCCCATCTAATTAATTTGCTCCCCATCTGTTCTGCTATGAAGTGCTCTTCCTGCGATGTAGTTATACATCAACCTCAAAAGAGTTATAAAGCACAGATAACGAAATAAACCGTCATCCATCCTCTCCTGCAAGTGGCTTACTCGTTCCGCGTCGGGATGGAGCTATTCACCTTTCACATGTAGGCCATTAGTAGAAAGATAGGCTCGATATTGTAGCACGACCCCCTATGCCCACCCTCGAGATAAGCCGGCACTCCGGCAGCGTTATATATGTGCCTCCCATGGCTTGCACTCGCCAACATCGGCCGTAAACATGAATATTACGATGTCACGTTTATGTCAATTTAACCAAACTTCCTGCACTCTGGTTGATCATTAATTGATTTTTATCAAATTAATTTTTGATGTGTATTGTTTCAGGTACTTCAGGTACTACTTTAATATTGCCTCTTACTACAAGTGATTGCAGTCCTAAATTGTGGTTGATGAAAGGTAAGGTTAAAATTATGTGTATGGCTTGTTGGGCGTTAAAAAATACAAATATCGTTATTGTGGTTACATATTTTTTAAGCGTAATACGGTTGCGAACTGATCCTGTAATCCTGTTAGACCGACTGATTTAAAGTATCCATGAATTTTGTAATCGCTGCATTTTAATCAAATAAGTCTCGAAATAAATGAATCGGCTAAAACACACCTGCGTGTTCATAAAACATGACTAAGATGTTGCTCATTTAGGATTAAATTAGAAATGGCGAGCTGTCACAGTTAATCATTGCCGTACAAAAATTTCGGGACTCGAGTTCATTTACGTTAAACGACGCTCCGCATTAAATTACTTATTGTGTCATCATTTTCTCATTTTCTTCAGAAGCTAATCGATTGCCCCAAAGCTTACTTGACGTAAGTACAATAAGATGTTTGAATTTGATATTTTATCGACAATAAAGTTTGCATGTTTGGCATTGGCCAGCTAGAAGGTCGCTCTAAAGGTATCGTTTAGGCAAGGCAATATTCCCACATTGCATGCATTACTTTGCAGCAGCCAGCAAAAACCCTTTGCCTTTCGAGATCAAGGTTTGGTTGATGCTCTACCTTACCTATATCAAACACCGTCATATCTACGCGATTGCTTATTTACCTGATCTGACATTATACGTGCCATGTTATCAAAGCTTATATGATATGTTTCGGCGGCCGTCCCTTTTACTCCTATAGAAAACGTAGTTTTGTTGTGTTTATAGTAATAACACCCCAACACACAGAGGGCATAAAGGTGAATTGTTGGAAATGGGCGAGGACAGTAAGGCCAACGTGTCGTAGGCATTGTTTGCGGCGTCGGCGTCGGAAGACCTTTGTTCTAGCAGGGCAGGGCACGGGCGGGTGTTACTTTATCTTATTACACGTGTCGCTGGCGGTCTAACGAAGCTGCCCGCCGCAATTGTTCCACCTTCTGAATTAATGTGTCCTCCTTATAATAGTCTCAGATCCAGCCTCCGACCATTGTTTACGTAACCATAAACACCCTGCCCCAGGTATAATCTCGCCGAATTGAATTTATGCAGACAAGACCACGTTAATTTCTCCCGTATACAGACTTAATTAACCAAAATTCATCCACCCAAGTATTTTAATAACCTCCCCTCTTAACATTAACACCTCACACGCTTCGGAGGCGTAAGTTGTATGATAGTTAAATATTTTAGAACCACAAATACCATTATTATGAAACATATTGCAGAAAATTACACATGCAAGGTGAAAGCTTTTGGCTAGAACATAATGTGTTTATTAATTTAACGCACGAAACAAGACTTCTCGCTTCAATATTCAACACCTTAAGTTGAAAGTGGAATAGATGGGGGATCAGTAATTGAAGTTTCCCATTAACATTATCACAAAGGAACTACAGAAAAACTAACAGATTTTTACATTTATCACGAATTATCTTTTTTAAGTATGGAAGGAAACGTTTAAAATACTTTCTTTTAATGGTCTCACTTGCTACGTATAACGTAGGCCAGTAAAATCTTACATATATTTTTCCTAATAACGCAAAATGCGATGTATAGCTGCATTTTTGGTATGTTATTTGTAGGGCATGGAATACCGGAATGATTTTCATACCGGTATTGATACCGGTATTGAAATTTCAATTACCGGTATACCGGTATTTCGGTATTTTTTCGGTATTTTTTTAAAAACTGCTAGTTACCTACTTTTTAAATGATTCTAAGAACGATTAGTAAGTCTTGTTTGTGGAGAGCGATTAAAGCAATTTTCTACGCTATACTTTATGGCAGAAACACTCAAACTATTTACCAACTGCCTAGAAACCACAAAATTAGTTCTTAAAGTAATACCTAGGTAATTACGAATACTAAACAAAATACATAATTTGATTCAATTCAGGGTTCGAAAATATCCGATATTTATAATAAATATCAAAATATCGGATATTTATGATATATATCCGATATATATCAAAAATGTGATATATATCGGATATTTATACATTATGTATGACAGCCACATTATTATTTTATTTTATTACTGATGTATACTGTTTGCATATGTGTTTTATAAACATAATCAATTAATTTAAGAAAACTAAAATATCTTTGTTTTATTTAGGTACTTATTTGACAAATTAGGTAGTTGAAAATCAAGAAAAAAATCATTAGTATCACCATAATATGTGTGGTGGAAAATTATTCGAATAAAAAAAATTAATACACTACTACATTTTTAATTTTTTTTTTCATTTACTATGATATTTATATTTATCACCTCACCACCAATAGGATAGTGCTATACATTAGTCAGCGCACACGTCACACATCAATATTATCTCATTTTTTTGCTTCTTTTACGCGCGAAATTCATGTTACAATTACTATATACAGCAAAACAAAACAATAGCATGTTTTAACTCTACATCAACGCCATTTAAGTAGCAATACAATAGCAAAAATCTACATAATATTGTCAAATTTTTAAACTATTTTTATATTGATATATATCACAAAAATTCGTTGGATATATATCGGATATATATCGGATATATATCATGATATATATCAATTGATATATATCCTCGAACCCTGATTCAATTATTATTGAAATCAACAATTATCATCCATAGAGAAGATGGTTGGAGAGAACCACCAGCTTGGGACCCTATAATTCATCAACTAAAATCCCATCCCAAATCATACACTCCAGGATCTAAAGATACAGTTAGTTCGTTTTGTAGATAGGGATCAAAAGGGAGGTCGACATAACTTCTCTGAGTATTCTTCCGCCAGTTCTTTCTCTGAGAGGCCTCCTAATTTGTGAACTGGTGGTAGATTCAGTAGCTAGATCGTGTTTTCTGGCGCATTAAAACTCGAGTAAAACATTAGATAATACTTTTTTATTTTGTTCTTGAAATACTGTTTGTTTTTAATGCATTGTCATTCATTGCCATCCAATGTCTATTGGAGCTAACTCATACGGCAACAAATAAGCGATACGTAATAGAGACCAACTTGTTACTGCAAGAAATTGTTTTACGAATGCAATGTGGGTAAACTAACAAAAAATTTAATATTTATGAACTTGTCTGCTGCACTTACTAGTTTCTAAGTTTTATTTTTAAGATTATAGTGTAGTTCTCTTATAAGTGAATGTTCATTCTTTTAGAGAAATAAATGTCTCAAACCTCAAACCTCTACTTTAAAAATGGGAATAAGCCCCTCTTAAAGAACACAGACCCGTCTCACTTCTGAGCCATGTCCTTACGAATCGTCACGCTCGCTCGCAAGTTTGACGACTTCCAATTCCAACCTCCCGAACAAGCCGGGTTTCGAAAAGGCTTTAACACAATAGTCTAGAGTTCCAGATCACAAATCCAACTGCAGCGAGGTGTGAGACAGGGAGACGTTATTTGTCCGAAACTGTTCACAGTTGCGTTGGAGCCTGGAGGACATGTTTAAACTCATAGACTGGAATGGACTTGGTATCAATATTAATAGCCAGTTACTAACTATGTAATCGGCAAAACGAAGGTGTGTTAGGTACTGTACCTAACACACCTTCGTTTTGCCGATGATATAGTTCTTATGTCTGTGACCTTGAAAGACCTGAATACAATGCTCGAAGATCTCAAAGAGTAGGTCTCAGGATGAACATGGATAAGATGAAAATCATGTCGATTGCCCATGTTGTGCCCGCTCCAGTTCATGTTGGGAACACTACACTTGAAGTTGTTGACCATTACGTATACCTAGGACAGGTAGTCCAGTTAGGCAAGTCCAACTTCAAGAAAGAGATTTCTCGTCAGATCCTATGCGGATGGGCAGCATTCTAGATGCTTCGAAAAATCTTCGCGTCTGACTTACGACTTACCTCAGTGTCACGAGACGAAAGTCTATATATAAAGATAATTTAACTATATTAAAAGATAGTTTACGGCAGTGAAAGATACTCGTTAACTATAGGTCTCATAAAGAGTAGGTCTCAAGGTCACCCAGGTCCTAGCATGCATTGGAGAGAGCCATGCTCCGTGTTTCCCTGCGTGATCGAATCAGAAATGAGGAGATCCGTAGGAGAACTAAAGTAACCGACATCGCTCGAAGGATTGCTCAGCTAAAATGGCAGTGGGCGGGACACATAACGAGATGCACCGATGGCCGTTGGGGCGGAAAGAGTGGTGACCGCACACCGGACGACGTTCCCCGACAAGGTGGATGGACGATCTGGTGAAGGTCGCGGGAAACCTCTGGATGCGGGCAGCGCAGAACCGACCGTCTTGGAGATCCTTGAGGGAGGCGGAGATCCTTGAATAAGACCAGCAGTGGTCGTCGTGTGGCTGACATGATGATGATGAAAACATTAAACAAACAACTAAAAGGAATATTATTAAACTAGCGGCAGCCCGCGACTTCGTCTGCGTGGAAAGGTTTTTTTACTATCCCTCGGGAACAATACTTTTTTCGGGATGAAAAGTACCCTATGTCCTTCTCTGTGCCCCTGACAACGTGTATGCAAAATTTCATGATGATCGGGTCAGTAGTTAAGACGTGAAGGCGTAACAAACAAACAAATAAACAAACAAACAAACGGACTTTCGCATTTATAATATTAGTAAGGATACCATCTAGATACTAGCTATATGCATGCAGTGTTTTGCGTAGTTGATTTAGTGGTGATTTTTCCTATATTTCATATTTCCTATAATCGTAATTATTCGTGATTCGTTGAGTTTTCATATCGTAAACTCATCTGCAGTATGAACAACACTGTGAACCATAGAAATTGAACGTTCTGCATAGTCTTTAAACATCCTTGCAAAAATATATATCTTTTTTTTCGAAATACCGAAATACCGGTATTTTACTCTCAAATACCGGTATCAAAATACCGAAAAAAACTACCGGTATACCGGTATTTCGGTATACCGGTATACCGGTATCCATGCCCTAGTTATTTGGACCCCTTAGGAGAGTGTGAAATTATGTTTTGCAAGCAAAAAAAGTTGTGCTAGCTGCGTTATACGTGAAAAACTGCAAAAAAAACAGTTTTTGCAGTTTTATTCAAAAACTATAGACTTTTGGCATTAGTTGCCGACATCATTATGAAAGTGTATTAAATTTTAAACAATTAAAGCTAAACTTCAGCTCCGTATGTCTAATAGTTTTTGAGATATGATGCTTGAAACATTGACACTCACCGGCATATCTAACCGCCTACACCGTTATTTTCATACAAACATGCTCACTTCACAGTCTCATAAATAAAAAAGGTTGTGCATCTCTGCAACGATTTGTATGTTGAAAGATTATTCAGGTGCTAATTTTTTGAATAGATATGTCAAATAAGTATAGACACCTCTCAATTTATCCAAAAAGAGGAAAAGGTAAACCAATTTTCTCGTTCCATACAATGATATATGGTATTAAAATTATGCATTGCTTTTCTGCATTTTTGGCGAAATTGAGAGATTACTATGCTTATTTGACATTCTTATTCGAAAAACGAGCACCTTCCTAATCTATCAACATACAAACCATTGCAGAGATGCGTAAGCTTTTATATTCATGAGACTGTGAAGTGAGCATGTTTGTATGAAAATAACGGTGTAGGCTGTTAGATATGCCGGTGAGTGTGTCAATGTTTCAAGCATCATATCTCAAAAACTATTAGACATACGGAGATGTGGGTTAGCTTTAATTGTTTGAATACATTTTCAAAATGATTTAAGCAACTAATGTCAAAATCCCATAGTTTTTTAATAAAACTGCAAAAACTGATAAAAATTCAGTTTTTCACGTATAACGCAGCTAGCACAACTTTTTTTTGCTTGCAAAACATGGTTCCACACTCCCTTAAGGGGTCCAAATAACATACCAAAAATGCAGCTTTACATCGCGTTTTGCGATTTAAATGTAGAATTTTACTGGGGTAACGTGCTTGCGTGACCTACATTGTTCTGTAGCTTCACTTGATTTATAGCGTTCAAGAAGTTTTTATTTAACCATTGCTATTTTCAAAAGTTTGATCCCTTACGGGAGCAACTAAATCTAACTTTTATTTGAGTTGTGTGTGACATTCGCCTCGGGGAATACTGGTGGGGCTCACGACATCTTTGTCAACTCTCCGATATCTGATCGGATTTCAGTAATCTATAAACCTAGATGTGTTTAGAACTTTATTAATGCTGTCTCGCCTAAGGCAAGCAATACCGTAAATAGATATTAGAACTGAGTCTCAATACTAGGGAGTTTGCTAGCGCCAACAACGCTACAGCAGCAGCCGGGGGATTATCTTTTGCTAGGACGTGCTATCCATTCGCCGAAGTTATTTCTATCTAATACCACAGAATAGATAATAGTACTAGCGTACAGAAGTTGCACTCCGCAAAATGGTTTAAATAAATTGCGACTCTAGCTCTGACACAATAAAGTGTAATTCAGGATGCACAGCGCTCCCTTCGCTCCAAAACATGCACTTAGTAGTTGCCTCTCTTTCTATCGCGTAGGTCTTATCTTTTCTGATGTATGAAATTTGTCCTCTCAGAGGACGCCGAGCGCTTCATACTCGCGCGCGGAGTGACGGAGCCCTGCTAATACATACTAACATAATATTTAGATAATATTTATTTTAATAGTACATTGTTCACCGAGAGGAGAAAGAGACCGATTACCGTCGAGGGTGTCGTTTGAAGCCCGAGCCGTAGGCGAGGGCTTTAAAACACCCGAGATCGGGAATCGCACTTTCTCTCGAGTGATACATAGTGCTTTATACTACACCTACGAGGAAAATAAAAAACTAAATCTAAAACTGAATCCTCAAACAACACACAAATTGAAAATGGCGCCAATGGCGTCTGCAATTTTCACATGTTCTTTTTTCAAATTGTTTATCCTGCCGCCGCAGGGTCGCACTGCCAGCCCGACACCATCCGACACACAGCTAGTGGCCAGTGTCATTTTGCGAACTTGGAGATAAAAACTCACTGTTAAAACTTTTTGGCTTTTGATATTTAGGTTACCGGCGCATATAGTCTTACCCAAAATTAGAAAAGAAAAACCACGTAAGAAATGGATTTTCATACACTTTTCTCTCCCGCTCAGATGCGTTTTCTCCCCGCATATTTGTTTGATATGCAATGACGTACTTTCTACCGTAAATTTGATAAAGTCTCAAAGTCTTTACGAGCAGGTGTAGTATAAAAGTATTTTTATCTCTTGAAATGAAATTTCATCATATTTCTGTAAGCCTGCGGCCAAATGCTTTGCCTATAGTTCAATTAAGAGAAGAGTAGGGCCAGATTTTATTCAATACAAAAGTACATTACATTACGCTTTGTCTTGCTGTCTTGCTGGTATTAAAAACTAAGGGAATATATATCAGTGAATAAAGTTAGTTTAATTTAAATCATTTATCTGTGTCAAGCTACTTGCGTTCATATTCTTCCTGAGATAGTTTAATTAACTTGGATATTAATTATTTCAATATGAACATAGAAGTCGGATGCTTAAGCGACACATCTTTTCCTGCACCTGGTTACAAAGTTTAATTATTTCAGGGTTGAGATATTACCTCTACATTAATACAGTTTATCCTGTTCTCTGTGTCTGATTTTACTTTAGTTGTGCAGTAAAGACCTAGACTTCATTCGTTCACCATAAAAATATATCTACATGTCTCTATTATCACGTTGTGTTCTCTCTGAAATTCTAGGAATGTGTAGGTGCTTCGAATGCATCCGTATAATGTTGTTGTTCGTGTGATAACTTTGCAAGCTATAGCTATTGAATTGACGTTGAACTGAAACTCCTGAAATAAATAAATTCCACCAATATTATTATGAAATAATAATTTTGCTTACCGACTCCAAATTATTATTTGAGGCAATAAAATTTTGCTTTTCATAACGCTACACGTACACACTACTTGCAATCCACCGGTTACGAAGCTTGTCAAATAAATTGATAATAGCAGCAGCAAGTAGGGTTTGAACCTCTTAGAGGCTGGCATAGTGGTAACCATATTTTTTTATTTTTGACGGTGATTTCGAAAATATAGCGGGGCACTGTGAAACCTGTATACATCGATAGGGGATCTAAAGACAAACAAAAAATTTCTCATGATATAAAGTCCTAAAGCGCGTTTTCGAGATAATCCAGGGAATAAGTTTGGGTTTTTATCTATACGGATCTTTAACATGGGTTATCGCGGAAACGTTGCGCTTAAGGACTTACCTATATGTAATTTTTTGTTCAACTATAGATCCTCTATTGATATATTACACAGGTTTCATCGAACGCCACTATATTTCCGAATTCCCCTCCAAAACAATGATTGTGGTAACCAAAATGTTCAAAGCCATTTAACGATTTTTAAAATTGTGTTAGAAATAAAAAAAAGTTGTAATATATTCCGACGAGAATATTTTTCATTACGAGAATATTTTTCATTACGATTCCATGACTGCGGCTATGGAAACTGTATAATTGTCTACAGTGGTGGAAATGTCCTCATTGTTCCTTTAGATGAAAGGCTATATTTAAATGAGAGCAAGCACTTTTTACTTTTGTTCCACGTACGTACGGAGTGCTCTCTTGCATATTATGTTTCTGCCCTGATTGTATAGCTTTAGTTCAGTTTCATTGCATCAAATGTTCTATAATAGTAGAAAATACTCCCGGTTTATGAAATATGGTTACAAATTGAGCAAACTAAAGTAATATGGTTTTATAAAAACCCTAATAGCCAATCAGAAAGATTAGAAACTGAAATTAAAGATCTGTTTCATTCTAGAAATCTGTGTTGTAGCCTGTATGTATACAGTCTTAATTTAAAAGTTCGTTTAATAACTAAAACACTTTGCTCATTTTATACTAAACGAGTAGTCTCTTTGGAATAAAGTTCTAAGAGGAACATTGATAAGATCTTAAAATACTCTCCACTTAGAGTCAAAGCAAACTTCTGCAGGTTGTCCATTAAAATTCATTCGGTCGAGACCTGCACTTGTTGAGACAGGGTGTTAAGTCGTATTAGCATTTTACGTTCTATACGTTATTAAAGTCCCGTTTAAACTAGATAGAACCGACAAACTAGCTAATTTGAACGATCTCCTTTAATTACAACCCTGCAATTCGAATCTTTAGTAAAATTCTTAGTCACACAGCTTCAGCTCGTTCAATATTCAAGCCGTCCGTCCGTTTTTAAATTCGTTCTGAAACGAGCGGCTGCTGTCCCCGGTTCGTTCCTCCTTTATAAATTTATATCGTCGAACGTGTTCAGAATTTAAGGCGGCAAAGTACCTTCTTGTCTGGCGCCTTATTGACCTCTAATGCCGCTGAGGTTTTGCAACAGATTCGCTTGACAGGTGATACTTAGATAATCTTATCTAAATCCTGTTGTCGAAATAAAATAAAAAACATTTAAAGTTACAATGACAAACAAATAAGAGATTCTCGCTTACTTATGTCTTTTAGCTTATTACGCGCGACGTTTTAATAGATAAATCTCTTTCTTATTGACAGAACTAATATATCTTTCTCCGTATTCACCGAGTGTTTTATAATTCAGGACGAATAGCCAGCTACAATCCTTTTGATAGATGATGCCGACTATTTGGTAAAGCCTCTTTTTCTTCCTAGAATAAATCACAATACTTTAGTTGGACGTCTATTTGCTGTCTCAGAGTGGTCGAATTTAGTAGATTAGTTACAGCCTTTTCAGTCATTAAACTCGTCGCGAGCTAATCTGAGATAGTTGTTAGCGGTTGTGGTTGACAGCAGTTATGACGGTTCCCATCGCTTTATTGTCTCGCACAGGCATTGTCCCCTTTAGAACCTCCCGCTTAGTTTTAATTAAGTCCCCTTTGACTGTTCATTTCCGATTGTGCTACAATGAGGGGAATGCGTTGAAACTCTTTTTTTCTCACTAAATGTAGGTCTCTAAAGTCTGTTCATCCTTACTTGTCTTATATGGTAAACAATCTTCACCCAACTCTTTATTGAAATATGTAATCATTTATAAAATACAACAATTGGTTTACCACACAAAATTTAATAATAAATAACAATTTCATAAAGTTACTTACATATTTTTAATTAACGATTTAAGTATAAAAGACGGTTGACAACTGTCAAAAACTGTTTACTAAATAAGACAAATAAGGATGGTCAGACTTTACTTGAAAATACGCTGTTTATACTTCCCAGAGGAAACACTTTATCGGAAAAATAATTTCAACAGGTCTTGCTTCTTTTTTAGTTTACCTTAAGTATATTATAGGTATATTACCTGCAGATATCTATGAATTTTATTACTTTTTTCGTTAATATTAAAAGCTACGACAACGATAACGAGTAGGAATAAAAACGTTTTACTTGTTTTTGAAAGAACGTAAGATGTAATTAAAACAAATATTTGGCACAAAATCCGGGTCGCAGCGGTTAAGCAGCGACATTCCCACCCTTTGAACAAGTTCTTGTTTATGTTTGCTCATTAAACAAATAAAAGTGAAAATTCCGTCTTAATCTGTGGAAACTTTTACATTAGGACTGTGCCGGGTTGAAATTATTGTATTCAAATATTTAACAAGAAGTCTTTGCTTTTTTTGTATAAAAAATTGTGTAAATATTAATTTTAGTTTGTCGATAATTATTAAGTAAGTAATTCACAAATTCCTCGTCAAAAAGCTTAATTTTCTTTAGACAAAAATAGTTAAAATAATTTGTATTAATGTTCTGAAAATTATCTGTCTTTCAAAAAATCTATTGACATTCGGTTACAAAGTTTCTGTCTGTACATGTGACACGCTGTCGCTTACAATACAAGAGCCGTGTCGTATTGGCAATTAAAGGGTCAGTTCGAATTCATGGAGCGTACACGCATAATTAACAGAGTGCCACCGGCTCTATTTGATTGCACATTAGCAAGCTAACTGGATGCCAAGTCACGAATAATGGGACACATTCATCTCTCTCAATCATGCCAAAAGTAAGACGGACCGCTTAAATAACTATTTGTAAAAATGCCACTTTTGTGAGTGATAGTTTCCTAAAATGTCGACTAATGATGTTTTCCTCTTCTCGAATTTGGAATTTGGAAGCATTTTTATTAAGTACTTGATGGATATAACTTTGTCAAACTTATAATCTCCGAGCGCCACTGCAAACGACTGAAATCGACACATGGCTGTATGATTTTCACCTTACCAAAGCCTTTAAAGTTAAGTCCATTCAAGATCCGGTATAAAAGTCTTTTAACAGTACGTAAATCCTTTTATCAGTAGGTACGTAAACTTTAAGGATTTTAGAGCTAGTACATAAATATACTTTCCTTACCTCTGAATAAAAAAAGACAAAACAGTTGTCAGAATAAAAAAAAAGTATTAGTAAAGATATGCTAGAAACTTAAAATAAAGTAATGCCATATGCGGAGCTAAAATTCCTAATGTCGCCTCCGTCATTCCGCCATTTCCGTGTTATAGGAATACTCAAGCGCCCCTTTATCTTAAGGTTTATTGCGTTGATGTATCAAGATAATTGGTAAATACTAAATGTAAAGGTGCGTCCAGATATGTTCTTTTGATCGTACCGTACCTCCGTTCCGTACCAGCGTTCCGATCAAATAAGTCTGGACGCTACTTTTGCCCGTTCCGTACCTCCGTTCCGTACCACCGTTCCGATCAAACCGCCGAACGTCGCCGCGATCACGTCCAGACTAGCGCCGTACCGTACCTCCGTTCCGTATCAACGTTCCGATCCAATAGTACAGCAGCCCGTAGTAAATTTAAATTACGAAAAAGGTTACCGTTTGCCGTTGTGATATAGTTATTTATTACAAAATTATAGATACTTTAACAGATCGCAACCCGCCGTAACCTATATTTGTATATCTCCAAAAATGATTATTTTTTTATTTTTTGAGGTTAATCACATGGTTTAGCTATTGTCGTGTTCTACAGCGCTATCTGTGTATGGCTACTTTTCACAGTCTAACTATTATCAGTGGCAATCAAACATAGCGCTGTAGAACACGACAATAGCTAAACCATGTGATTAACCTCGAAAAATAAAAAATCTCATTTTTGGAGATATACAAATATAGGTTACGGCGAGTTGCGATCTGTAAAACTTGGGTTAAAGTATCTATAATTTCATAATAAATAACTATATCACAACGGCAAACGGTACCTAACCTTTTTCGTAATTTAAATGTACTACGGGCTACTGTACTACAACCTCCGAACGTCGGTGTCGCCGCGATCACGTCCAGACTAGCGCCGTACCGTTCCTCCGTTCTGTTTTTCCTTTGAACGGGGCGAAAAAACCGACTCGCGATGGATCGGAGCGTACCTGTCGGCGATCGAGACGGCGTACCTCCGCACCGTTCCGAACATGCGTCCAGACTAGCGTTCTTTGTTCGCGACGCTCAAGAGCGAGAAATACGGGTATACGGGCAAAAGAGCGAGAGATTCGAGGTGGATCGGGGCGTACCTGTTCGGCGAACGGAACGGCGTACCTCCGCACCGTTCCGAACATGCGTCCAGACTAGCGTTCTTTGATCGCGACGCCGATCGGAACGGAGGTACGGTACGGGCAAAAGAACATATCTGGACGCACCTTTACAGTTGTACAACAAAATTAGCCAATCCTTAAACGATACTATGAAGAGTTTGAAGTGTATAAAATTGAAAAGTTCCATTTGATCTATACATGTAAAAATCTAAATTGATTGATTCATTCACTGATTTGTCGTTGGAATAGGCGTAGCGTAGAGCCCTAACGGCTGAAGGTATAGAGACACCAATTTCGGAGGGTAGATACCTTTCATGATGTAGATGAGCACTAAGAATGGATTTTAGAAAATTTCCGTTATACAGGGTGCTACAGCTTGTTCAAGTTTGTATTGATATGATGATTGATATGAGAATTTGTATAGGGTTGAAGGTAGAGACACCATTTTTGGAGGGTAGATACCTTTCATGGTGTAGGTGAGCATTAAGAAAGGGTTTTAAAAAAAATCCCGTTGTACAAGGTGCTACAGAATGTTCCAGTTTGTATGGGGATTTGGAATTGTATAGGGCTGAACCATTTTTCCTGGTAGAGATACTATTTTTGGAGGGTAGACAGATGCATTTTATGGTGTAGGTGAGCACAAAGAAAGGGCTTTGGAAAATTCCCGTTATACAGGGTGCTACAGGGTGTTCCAGTTTGTACATGAATTTTTATGGGAAAATTTAAATGTGTGAAATGAGGTCTACACCTAGGTATATTGGTATTATTGGTAATCCGTGAAAGTCACATCCCCCCACCTTACTTCAAAAGGCGTTGTTTAATATTAGATATGCGATTGCGTACAAACTTTCGAGTTAGTAATTATGCAGATTTGAATAACTATTTCTAGTTTTTTAGAGACATTTATTTTGGAAGCTATTTTTCTTAAGTTATTTTTTTAATTTGATACTGGCATGGCAGGTAGAAAGTGTTAGCAGTTAGTAAACGAGTTTCAAATGCATTATTATTATTATATTGCCCGCAATAGTAAATGTTGCCATCTTTTCCGTTCGGATTGTTCATATTACTAAAGTATTCTCTCAGCGATATGACGATATCTAGAGATATGAAAAAATAATCCTCCTCTTTGCCTTAATTTTTGCGTGATGTTTCGTATGTCTTTTATACAATGTTCTAAATAATCCATTCCCGTACAAGAACATGCAATCAACTCGCGATATCGTAATAAATATTCATTGTCCTTATAGTACTTGAGTATTATAGGCATTATGTAAATGAATGTAAATAACTTCTTATTGTGTATCTACCAATTTTATGTATGTTCCACATCTGTCTCGTTCGGAGCGAAATAAACATAAATATACTGGAGTGAACATCCTCCATCAAAACATGATTCTATACGCTTCTTGTGTTGTTACGTCAGCGCTTTTCCTTGGAATATGTTTATAAGCCAGGAAATGTATTTCTCTCCTCGAGCTCAGAGCTGACATGTCTTCACTGTGAAGCTTATAGGTCGTAAGCAAAAAATACGAAACAACGTTGAGCTTTATTGTAAACATAACTTCATCTATACCGCGCGTAAAGGCTTACGTAGTGGAGAGGATTTACGTGCAAATATGTTGTGAGGGTTTGAATTGACACTCAAAGCGCCATTTTCAATATCATCTCACGAGCAGTTTCTATTACGATTTAATATTATACGACAAAATAGTCTGTGTTAGCTGTAGTGTGTGTTTTACAATAATATCAAAACTTTGCATACATTTTGTTAATGTCTAAGTATTCTTTAAGAATAACCCGAAATAACTACAAAAGAAAAATATGATAAATCAATATCAAACAAATCGACTCAAATAAATAGAAAACATTGGGGTATCTTCTATAAGTAGTACAATTGGTCATAATCTTAAAATGGACGGAAGGAAGGCATTTTTTTCGTTCGATTATACGCAGATAACCCAGGGACAAAAATGAATCCGAGATAAGCGACCATTTCCTCAATTTTCCTCGGAAAAATCCATCAATATTTCCACACTGTCCCTGGTAAGGGTAACAAATGGCATTTTATACATACGGATCTACCCATAATGAGATTTTTTACTTATTTCGTTCGTCGATCTCAAAGTTCGCTTATTAATCGCTTTATGGGACAGGAAGTGCAAAGTGGAGCGTAGGAGCACGCTCAAGCAGCCAAGCGAGCCCTCCAAGCTGAATTCATTATTGTGTCGGAGGATGTGACTCAAAGAAACTGCTGACTGCCGCCACCCGTCACCGCGGGTGGCTTCAAACGTTATTGCACTTCGAGAACTTATCGTTATCGGGGTTAGATGCTAATCCGCTATGCATTTTAATGCACATGCCATGCGGAGCCTTTAATTGCTTGCCTTTTGTTTGTTCATAGACTCATATACTAAAATAGGCAGGTATAAGAGATAGTGCTTTTGAGACATTGTGATTAAAAAGTTTGCAATTACTGCCTTAAAGGATATTGCATTTTTTTTTGTTAAGAGTTCATTATAAAAATGTACCAAGTTTTTAAACGACAGAACTTCCAACCAATAATCCTAATTGAAGCCATAAAAACGCCGCTCCATAGCCAGTGCCCTGGCAACTTCCTGTGCTACTTGTTTTACTTATAACTTCGCTGCTTTTTAACTTTTGATGAGATAGCGTTCCAAAACTTGATACTTTTCGATGTTATTTGGAATATCCTCTGTTGCTTTGTGCAATAACGTCAGAAACGCTACAAACCTAACTCAATTTATTAAATTAAAATACTGGCTGGGGCCGGACTTAATGGATATCAGATTTGTTGTTTTTATAATGGCGAGTGCTGCAGTTGCACTGCAATATCTTTATAGTATATAGTTAAGACCTCAGACTAATAGTACGAGCGGCGACCGTAAGATTGCCTACGTCATCTGATACCACGATCAAACCCATGGAGAATGATCAGAAAAGTGATGCTTAGCTTAGATCAATCAGTCTGCCAAAGTTGAATTGGCCGGAACTATAAAAAAACGGGCCACTTCCGCTAAAAAAATATAGGGGTCACTTACGTCATTTGATACCGAAATAATACTGATGGCATCAGTTACCCGCTCATTGGTGAAGACAAAAAAACGTAGTCTGCCAGTTCTTATATGGCCGGAAGTACTTGGCAGACGGACTCAAAGGTGTCGAATTGGACCCCTTCGCCTACGTCATCTGATACCACGATTAAACCCACGGTGAATGATCAGAAAAGTGATGTTTAGCTTAGATCAATCAGTCTGCCAAAGCCATATGGGTGGCCTTCACCTCATCTGATGTCAAGTGACGATAAGGCTGAAATTGTAAGCGCACTACACCCGGAATCCTCACCACTGAGGATATTTCAGTATTAAGAGACGATTTAATTGCTTTTTTTTAAGTACCAACGTCAAATATCACGATCACGGGTAATTCAACTAAGTATGTCTTTGTATTTGTACTGTATACCATATTTTTTACTTTCGAAATATCCAAAAGTCAAGTCATCTTAATGGTCATAAAAAAACAAGTTTTGTTTCGAGTGTAGTGTAATGACAACAAAGTTCTAGATGATTAAGTAAAATTATGCCAGCTGTCTTAAGGCAATGTTACGTCTCCCTCTGTCGCAATTTAACAATGTCTACATGTATAGCTAAGCTTCCAATGCTCTGATGAGAATTAGCAATAGCATGCCGGGCCCGAAATTTACAGTGCCTATATTTCAGAGCAGAGTAATAGTTAATCTGCGAGGTTGTTTCAATTGAGGAAATCGTTTGAATTTGACCCGTTAAAGGTCAAGAGGTTCCAGTTATTAACGTTAGCTAAATTGCTGCGCTTAAATTGTATTCTGCCGGGCATTATAGTATGTCATAATAATTTTAGCTTGAACGTGCACTTTTATTAGTACAAAGCGGATACTTTAAAATTAAGATTTTCTACAAAGTAATGAATCTGATTGGAATTACTCGCGTTTGTGATCTAATACCATAACCACCCATACCAACCATCGCGAGGTAGCTCGTCATAGCACAATGAATCAATTCTGATGACTTTCACAAGTCAAGCATTTGTATCAATTAGATTTTTGATAGAGGAGTAAGTTATCTCATCATAATTGATCGTACTAAACCTTTGAGCAATTTTTTTGTAAAAAACTCTTTGTTTCATTATGATAGGCTCGATCGACTATTATTTCATTATAATATTATGCAATGCAACACATCGATACAACATTGATTGCGTGTAGATCATTGCTATTTAGAGGGTGATAGGCTAGCGCGCCGCAGCTCTGACCGCTTGGCATTGGCACCGACCGGACACTTGAGACGCTGGCTGCCGCCCAACGCGCTTTATCTTAATGCACTCGCCTGTCCTCTCCCCTCAGTCCGGCCATAACTTGCTTTTCCACTCCGCAATTGTTTCAACTATACGACGCGTCGTTAGCGCGAAACTTGATACGTCGCACTCGAGTCCCGACGGGACCCGCTTCAGCACCCCCTCTTCAACTAAATAACGTACCTAATTTCAGAAATCCCGCTACAGTTTTGTTAAACCTCTCGTAAAATTCACGCCGGAGCGGGACGTGGACGCATTGGCGAAATGCGCAGGAATTTAATTCGGATGTTGCTCCACCCAGAGACTGACGCCCTGTGACACGTTACGACGTCGCCCGACGATTTTTCGCCACATTTTTTTTAATTTTTTTTTTAATTTAACCATTTATTTCAGGCATCAATGGCCCATACAATAAATACCTTAAAGACTAACATACATAAATAATAAAACAATCTTAAAAATATTACACTTTATCACGTATTGACGGCGACGTGTTGCGCAACGCAGTGTCCGGTAACCGGCCGCGGAAACGACGGAACAGGACACCCTTCGGCCAAAAATCTTCATTCAAGAAGGTCTTCAGATGTTCGGTCGGCGCCCTCACCACGAATGAGTTGAAGTTAACATTGTGGCGAGACTCCAACCGTTGGACCCTCAGAGTATATTTTGACTTTATTCTGATGTACTCCACGAGATCGTCTGGTTTAGTGGAGTAATGCAGGCGGGACACGTACACCAGCGTCGTCGGAATAGCCGGGCGCAGCAGATGATTGTGTCCAGTCGGGGCGGTGCCACATAGGTTACGGCGGGCGGGTTTCTTCTTCTTCTCCACCTTTTTAAAGCCGTCCTCGTCACACCCATCATCCTGTCTCCGTGGTGCTGAAGCCTTAGTGACAGGGCCGAGAAGATTTTCTCCCTCATTTTTAGCCCGCTTGAGTTGTGATGTAGCGGGTCGATTAGTAGCGGTGACTTCAGAATATGCACGTTGAGGGGTTGACGTACATACGCGTGACGTATCCGCCGGGGCGGCGGAGCGGGCGGCGGGGCGCGGTGCATCGCGCACTGTGGCGGCAGCGATCGGTGACGCATCCGTATGCGCCGACTCGAAACTGCCGATGGATGCATTTTGCGCCCCGCGACGAGTGTTCACGTTGTTGGAGGCTTCGGGTGACCTACTTACCGAAGCGGTGTTACGTAACAACACGACTTGGGCTCGCAACTCACTTATGGTGTTCTCCGAAGCCTCTAATTTACACATCACTTCGGCCAGGCTTGTTTTCAGGGAGGTGATGTCCTTCAACAGCCTGGTGACGTCAACGTGGTCGAACGTGACGGGGGGCAGCTTGTGCAGCTCCTTCGCCACGAATGTCGGCACGTCGTCTGGGTCGGTCTCCTTCAAACAGGTGATGATGTCCTGGAGACTCTTCGCACCTCCATCCCTTCGTCGAGATGGCATCTCATCGGCTTTCCCGATGCTTCGGAACAGCAGCGCCTTTCCACTGCAAATCTCATCTTCTTTGAAGTTCGACTTGCAGATCTGGACGATGCTGACCTCATCCATGGTGTCAATGGCATGTTGGATGAAAGCCAAGACTTCATTCACTATGAGTTGCTGGGAGCTCATAGTGACAAAACGCGCAGCGGCTAATGCCGCGCGAAACGTGAATTAATAATTCGCACTAGTGCAATTGAGCGCGTCCGTTTCCGAGCGCGCACGGCACTGCACTGACTGCACGTAACAGAGAAGATTTTATTGTATTTCTGGAATACGAACAATAAACGTTTTGCTACTGGTTTTAACTTACAACTAAACGTGTTTTATGTGAATGCAGGCTGATATTTTGAAAAAGTTGGTTTTTAATGAAATAATAATAAAATAACGACAAAATAACACCCAGAACTGTGTCATAGGGTGGTGCAAAATAATTTCAAGCTATGCTCCAACGGCGTGATTATGAAGCCAATGTGACACGAACGCTCACAGTCACAGGGATAATAAACGACTGCGAAGTTGCCACCGACCGACGCAAGCCAAGAGGAAATAAATTCTTCTTTTTATCTTATGATATTTTTTATTTGGCAACTTCTACGTTGATACGGAAGTGAAAGAATAGGATTATAGAGTATCGATTGCATGTTGGGTATACAATTTTAGCGCAAGTTGTAAAAAATACTGTCTTTTTAACTTCTGTAATATAGGTCCGTGATAATAGAGATGTTAATTATATACGACGAATTATATATGACGACCTCCGTGGTCGAGTGGTTCGCACGCCGGTTTTCAAGGCGTCATCATCTCTTGAGGTCCCGGGTTCGATCCCCGGCTGGGTCAATGTAGAAAATGAACTTTTCAATATTGTCTCAGGTCTGGGTGGGTGTGTGTCATACCACCGTTGTTTCTGATTTCCATAACACAAGTGCTAGCTATTACTTTGGGATTGGAGCAATGTATGTGATGTTGTCAAATATTTATTTATTATTATTTATTTATACGTTTATATACGTATATTTAACTATGTTAGCAAAACGTTTTGCACTTTTTAGCGGTCCACAATATTCCTTATCCACGCGACTACCAAACCAAAGCACATTGATATAAATTCAGAGAAGCAATGAGTCTGGTCTGGAAATATAAAAACTTTTTCCAACTTATTACAAAATTGGGAAAGATTAGAATGTGCAGTGCAGCATCTCGCTGCATTCGGTATAAGTCGCAAACATTTATTATCTAATCGCAAATTCTGGGAGAGATCGCCCTCGCCAAAGAATTCTCGTAGCAAACTTGAACTGAACTTTCTCGGAAGGAAACATCTGTCACCAAGTAATTTTAACTTAAATCTATTGAATACCATCTTTCAAAATATGTTAGCACAACGAAAATAGGTATGAATGAAAAGCTCTGATTAAACATAGCTTCTTCAACACAGAAAATAAAGTTTGGATAACTTACAGCAGAAACCGATCGCTATTGAAACCAAATATTTTAATGGCGGTAATAGAATGACGATATATCCATCGAATTTTCATTTCAAAGTTTCGGGATCATGATAATGACTTTAATTAATGAAGTTTTCGATCGATAGATTTGTTGGTAATATAGATCCAGTTTCACTTTAGAATAATAAGGGTGGCTTAGCTTTTCTCAATATTCGTTAATTAAGAAGGATTTTAGTAAAGGAGCGATTGTAATAAGTGTTTTTTGATCAGAAAAACATGTTTTCTCCATTAGTTTCTGATGGGAAAGTTTAACTTTGGTGTCGTGATGTATCACTGATGGAAAAACATTGATGTCGATGTTGCCAGAGCTGGCTGATAGCTGTTGTTTCAACAAAGAACCAGATAAAAAAACACCCCATTAAGGGCTTTCCCTAATCTTGATTCGTGAATGAAAAAGGGATTTATTTATTTAGAACCCTACCTATCCAATACCAATAAATGTTTGATTACGCTGGTTCTCTGAATCTGACATTGATGTCTAAGTTTATAAGTAGAGCTATGTAATGACTAGAATGCACTAATCTCATCGATAGAGTATCGGCGCCGCGTTATTGGAAGTGGAGTCACGTTCCATTTCGCGGCGGATATAAGGCCCCACGTCACGGGGCAATTCGACGATATGATGATGGTTCGTCGACGGCTACGATTTCCGCCCGTACACACCCGCACGAAGCGCCGCATCAGCTTATTACACATTCGCCCCCAAGATAATAACAGGTTTCAATTCAACGAAAACGACAAAAGTCAAAACAACGTCTTGTTTGGCGAATACGTCTTTTTGCTTTTTTCCGTAATCATCAAATCAAACTAAATGACAACGTTCGATTTCGGTCCCCCAAACTCAGAAACGGACCGTTTGAGATAGTTTAACCCGTTTACCAAATAACACGTAAACAGATACCATATCTTGAATTCCCTTTGAGAAATCATAGGCCATGACCGAGCGTGCTCGAGCATGTAAATAGTAAAAAGTGGATTCAGAACAGAGCCTTTTAAAAACAGGATTGCTACAGTAGGTGGATAAATGTAAGGGCCCAACAGGTTAAGAGCGGCGGGGTCGACAAAGGCCGCTGAGCAAACACAAAGAAGAGCGTTAGGCAAACATTAGGTTTCTAGGTGCTAATGCAGGGCGATTTCTTCGCTGTGGACGATGTCGCCTCTAAAACCTCCGTTAAGTGTCTATTAAAAGCACTTTTCGAAACGAAATAAAAAACAAACAATATTTTTAATCTAGTTCCATGGTAGTATGTATTTGTGTGGGTAGACCCTAACCAACATATTCTACTATAATAGCGAAATAACACGAAGGTACCTCTTAAATATATTTTTTATTATTTACGCCTAAATATTTTTTTTTCTTTATCTCTGTAACTGTAGCTCTCTAAATTTTTTCTACGATTCTGCTCTAGCTTTAACTGTCCAAATTTTATGCAATTTGGTATTTTTTTTATTTTTTTTTTCCTAGATGACAGGTATTTGCAGTTATTTTAATACCCAAACCATATTTGACCTTCTTGATTTTTAGAATAACTTAAAATTTACTAAGCTATTTTGTAATAAGGGCACATGAAAGAAAGCCACTTTAACCGCAGAATTTTGGCAGACGAAACAATTTCTGTTCATTACTTTGAGGAGGGATATATAAATTTGCCATGAAAACCACATATTCTGTACATGAGCGCCTAAATGGGCATTTTGCGGAGACGAAACGGAGATAGTGTTTTCTAAAAAAGTGGTCATCTGATGAAACATTCGATGAAATTGTATCACATTCATATAGCTTTCATGTAAAGTCAGTACACGAGTGAACAGCGGTAACTGAATATTCAGTCGTTCACAACAATGAACTGATTTACTACTTCTCTTCCGCCCTGGATTCGGTCTTATCCATGCCGGCACGGTACCTGCGCAAAATGCGGGAAACGTAAAACTCTCCCTTTTATTATCGTGACTTATCATTATACGTGATGGAGCTCCTCAATTTTGCCTAAACGGCGCATGAAAATTTAAGTGCATGTTACGGACCGCCATATTCGTCTCATAGATTTAAATGAGAAAAAAGTTTGGGTAGGATCTGCGAAATTAGCATGCGGAATGAGATTTGTCATTCGTGGGGGGTGAGACTAGCTGGGAGGGAGGGAAGGTAATTTCTAGAAGGTATTTTATTTACATGGCGCACGTGACGGACTAAGAGGAGGCGCAGCCGGTGCTCAACCGCTCGTTTGTCACTGAAAATTACCTTCAGAGATACTTAGGCGCCGTATACTATATTATTTTATTGAAATAAGCTATTAATTTTACTGGAAGACGTAGTACCTACTTACGGTGTGTTTATTTAAATATGGATAATACGAGAATTTTGTGTTTACAATTATGAACACTTTTAAACTTTCCGTCCATGTTATTTCTTAATTAAAGACTAAAAGGTTTAATTTAAAGTTTGTTTTGATTCGGAAGCTACTTATGTTGGAATTATTTAATTGTCAATAAGCTTCTTGAACTAGATATGTCGTTGGAATTCTATTTAACAGCGTAATTTTGTTATTAAAGTAGCTGTGTATACAGTTCATGAAAAATAATAACACGGAATTTTACATGATTGTTGAATCTACCAAGCGAAACATGTCTACATAAGTATAATGAAAATTTAATCCTTTTCGCCATCCTACACGTGTCATGTTGTTGACCAAAGAACCTATGATCTCTGTAGAGATACCCTTCGTTTGTTTGTTTCAGAGCGTCCACATTTCATTTCCGAGCTTAATTAAACCGGCTGAAATCTTTTTTTTAAATGAAGTACGTTCATGGGACTAGTGTTGTGTCATCACATCAAAATACTTTTATACTGACCTCATCAAAACGTTTTATGTTTGTTTCATTCAAATAATTTCCATTTTGATATACGAAATCGGGCACATTTTCCGAGCTCGATTTTAATTACTTTGTTATATATGTTGAAATACCCTTTTCGCCGCTCGTTTGTAAATTGAACAATAACTTATTCTTATTAACGTGTCGCGGAATATTCGAAATGTGTAAATAGCCTTATTAAGCTAGCCCGAAATCCCATTACGTATAGACGTCGCGGCGTGAGCCGCAAATTGGATTCACAAGGGATGGACGGGCCGAAATAATGTGGCTTCGTCGCTGCGCCTTTTTAGGTGAATTTGGTTGAAATAGCACCAGCGTGTACTTTTAAATACGATTTTTAACTTAATTTTACCCACTTGCCAAAATGCGATTCAGATTTTTGTCGTCGTCGTGATACAGACATTGGAAAAGTAGTACTTAGTTACAGCTACGTATCTTCGACGTTATTCTAATATAAAAATTCAGAACAGACTAACCCAAATAATCTTTGGGCAATTTTTATTTCCCCAATTTATGTAAATAGAACCGTAAATTATTGAACTTAATCTAACTAAACTGTGTTCTAGGCTAGGTTAGGTAAGGTAGTATTTGAATCTATCATAATATGAAACTAACCGTCGAATGTCTAAGCGCTACCGCACACAAGCAATATTTGTCTCGGCAACTATTTTGTCTCTCACATGATTTGTATGAAAAGTTGCCGATGACCGCGTCGCTTCGTGTGCGCGCTTTCATATAAACCCGTGGACTTGATGTGAGAGACAAAACAGTTGCTGAGCGACTAAGTTACCCGTGTGCGATAGCGCTATAACCACAACATTAACTAATCGAAATCTACCTTCACGAATGTTCGCTGTCGTCGGTTTTTTTTTAATTTGTGGGAAAATTGACAACGCAGGCGTAGTACATTTCCTCACCCTCACCGCGCTTACTGGAAAATGGAAACTCACTTTTTGTTCTGCTATTAATTTCGTAAATGAGCTTATCGAAGTTATTAGGAGTGACTTTTTATCCTCTTTTTTCATGGCTGCCTCGTGAATAAAGGTTTGTCGTAAATTTCAAACTTTAAAATTTTTAGACCTTAGTTATTTACTTTTATTTCCGTTGCCTCGCAGGCGTTCACTTAAAGTGCCATTTAAGGGATTATGCTTAATAAAGTTTATTACTCCATGCATTAAACTGAAATGATGATTTTTAGGTTTTGTAAGTAGAATTTTTAATGTGAGAGGACTTTAAATTACTGCTTATAGTGCCAAGCCTATACTGCTATCACTAGTTCTATTTGGTTTTAGGCCAGGGTTTAGGGACGCCTTCCTTAAAATAAAAAAATAAGGGAGAGCTTCTATTACGCCGTTGCTCGTGCCCTAACCTTCGTGAATTTTTTCGGCCTTACGTAAACCTACTTATTCATGGCATGACGAACGCTAGGTAGCCGCGTAGCAGTCATGAATTTGTGATTTATTCACGAACATGGAAGTCATGCGACTTATTGGAAACTATAATCTTTTGGTAAATGCTTCATGCTGATTTGTAATTCTGGCACTATGATTGAAACTAATCAGTAATGTTTTGTTACACATTTATATAAAATAAAGTGTAAGGTAGTGTTTATATTATATTTTTGTTATATGTTTATGTAGGTACTGGGCCTGAAACTTTGGGAATTGGGCCTGTACACTACACTACGTTCTAAGAAATGTAAGATCTTTATGTAACACTTAACTAGGGACCGCCCGCGCCCGCGACTTCGTCTGCTTGGTCAGTTATTTCTCTATCCCTTGGGAACAGTACTTTTATTGGGATAAACGGTAACGGAACGGTACCCTATGTCCTCCTCTGTACCCCTGATAACGTCTGTGCAAAATTTCATGACGATCGGTTCAATAGTTTAGACGTGAAGGCGTAACAAATAAACATACAAACAGATTTTCGATTTTTTTTTATAAATAAGGAAGTAAGAATAATAATGTACTCATCAGTGATGCAATAAATGATACAAATCTTGTATGGATGATCTATCTTTAGCCCGATCATTAGATTTCCAACAAAAGAGCGATATAATTAGCGCTTAACTTAAAACTTATTCCACACAGTATAGTTTCGCATCCCATCCATCTTGATTTGGTGTCAACTTTAATTAAGATTAAGAATGGCTTTCCAATGAGGATCAGTAACAGGTTTGAATCCTATAGTTTTATTGCTATAATATAAAAACATATTCAGGGCTATGAAACTTAGTGAAAGATTTTTTGAAATCCGTTTAGAAATGGTTAAGTTATAAGGGTTTTGAAGGAAATGCCAAGCTCAATGTAATATGTGCTTTATCACGTACGACATAAGGTTCGCATACGTCTCGATGACGTCATAAGGACCCCCCAAAATAACAGTGTTTTAGCACGTTTTAGCTCGTATACCTTCTTAGGTTTAAGAGATATCGTAAAAAAATTTTCACAGTTAATCATGTGGTGGCATAAGCTTTCTGATAAGCCACTAAACAAAAATCGTTACTGATCCTCATTGAGAGGTTAATTATATAGTACATGTATGCTCAGTATATAGCGAAGTTAATGTGGACAATACTGTTGTGATGTTGTGAGTAAGTAAAGTGGTAATTATTACTTGAATAATTAGTATGGTAACAAGAGGTAGAGAAAACATTATGTAATGGTTTACGATGACTTACATTAAAATTGGCTCTGACGTTATACGTCAGATATTAAAAAATCATGCAAAAGCTAAGCAATCTAGCTAATGTATGAGATGCTCAGCTGTACATACAGTACAATTTCATATTCAAATGATACTCTACGTTTCGAATTCTCTGCGATAGCGCAGAAGTATTAAATATGTACTTAAAACGCGTGTAGGGTTCAAGCACCAAAAGCAAAACGTTATTGCTGCAAGTCTATTGGCTGTTCAAACAAGCGGACGTAGGCAGAATAGCAAATGTGTGAGCGTCTATTTTCCGCTATTATATGGAGAAAAGTCAAAGCTAGATCGTTTTCCGACTCTTTAACGTTTTCTTGTGCCACATTTCGTATATTACATTTTCACTTAAATGCATACAGCGATACTGAGTTTATAATACACACTCCTAAGCCCTAATGCGTTTAGTCGTTTCGTTATTATGATCGCTCGATAGTTCACATCTGTTCTCTTTTGTAAAAAAATATATGGATCAATTGAAAAAAAATTTCCTTCACGGAACAACTTGCGTCTCAGATATAGGAACTTTGTTAGCATTTTCCGTATTGTGACTTTACAAAGGTGTATTGGTTGTGTATTAATTAACTGGCACGTAAGAACTCTGCAATTACAGAGCTGATTATACAAAGGGATGGGTATGTTTGGGTCGAGGACACGATAATCCGTTTGCAAACGTGTCAGTCGAATGGGCAGCTCAATTTCACCCATGTAATTAAGGAGTCACCTGCGTGAACAGCTCACTCTGCGTAATTAAAGCTTTCAACTTGGGTCGAGTTATGTCGACCCAGCAGAGGCTGCGGTTTGCGAGTCAAATTTCATGGAGATAATAGGGCTCCATAACTGCGCGACTTACAAGCTTAGCCGCGATTTAATTGAAACTGATGATACATTTCCTTAATCTTAGAATACTGCCTAGATTTCATGAACTTATGATCCATTGTAATGAAAACTAATGCTTTGATGTCTATTGTAAGTATGAATAATGCGTCGAATTATTATATTAAGTAAGTAGGTAGGTTTTTTATACTCTGGAATTTCAATTAGTGCATTTTCTGGGTTTACATATGGTAGCCAATAACATAGAAAAATAATAATCAGTACCGTCGGTCCGTCGGTCGTCTACTTAAACACTTACACGTTATATTCACTTTCGCTTCGTCTAAATTTCTACCTAGTTGTATGTGTTACTCATGCCAGATTCGAAGGCCCAATCAGCATTGATAATGTGCGTCAATACATTAGTATTGTGGGAAGGTAAATATGGTAATTAATTAGGAAATAATGGGTTGGGAATAGAATTCAAAGATCGAGTGTTGCAGATAGGTGCATCGAGCGCGGCTAGCGCCGGGCGCCTAGTTGGCGCACCGCCAAATGTTTGTTTATAACATTAAAACGTTTAATGTCGCCCAAACACTCCCCGGTCGAGCATTCAGAATTTTTATAAGTCCCTCTCGGGAGTTCTTTGGATGTAGAATGTTGTGAAATCTGTGTTATTTTTATCTTCAAAGATATACGTAGCTAAGTATTCGAAAATGGAAACCGCCTTTAGTTGAACTATTATATTCACAAGAAATTATTGAAAAGCCAACTTTTAAACGTCATTTGAAACAAAATGGAAACGCTAAAGTCCCCTTAGGATGCCTAAAGGTAATCATTCTTCCGTCATCCAAGTGAATTCACGTGTGGCAAATCAAAAGCAAGAGGAAACTGACAAACACTGATGAGAAACTGACTTTGTTATATATAATTATTGTTGATTAAATGATAATTAATTTTGTACCCAATATGTACCTATCGATGAAATATTATCCCAATTAATTTACCAGCTTGATGAAATGATGGGAGCTTTACATTATGTGCGATGTGGTCGCGCTCGCGTAACATAAATATTTGTGTTTTCTAAATAGAGATTTTCTACATAGAGTAACTCGTATAAGTTTCGTTTTTCTGTCATAGTTCCAAACAATATTAGATACCTATTTATACTATAGCTAGGCTTTATATCTATGGATATTAAAACTATAGATTTATAACTATTGCAAATTTCTTACTGTTGAACTCTTCAAAAGATTGAAACTTATAAAAATACAGTGTACAATTGCAGAATTTAATCATGCGCGAGGCGCAAATGTCCGTGTTTATGTTTACATAGGACTCGCAAACATCTGTTTTTGATGAACTGAATACTTACTCCGCATTCAGGTTGCCGTCTCTTGAAATCGTGCCAGCTTATTTAAGTGACGATGGCGACGTCTGTTCGAGATTTGTGTCTAATGTCTTTCGTTATATTTCACCGCTTTATTAAAACAATCTGTCCTTCTTTGTGTTAAAATTTTCTTCTTCTTTTTTATATAATATGTCATTCAATTCTGTCGTTTGATCAAGATTGCGTGATCTACCTGAATTGCAACATGAATTGGAATAACATTTCACTTTTGCGCCGATCACTCTCGCTGTGTAGTCGTCGTGCATGCATGAACACGGTTATGTGATGTATAATTCATTGCGACGCATGTGCGGTTTTTACTTTTACGTTTAATTAATTAAAAGCCATTTTCAATCATTGATTTGTCTGAAAGAGTCATCCTCAATCGAGTTTCAGTTATAAACCGAAGCGAGCACGTGGCGTATTGTAACATTTTTAAACTTTTAACACCCATAAACTATTCATATATTGGAACGATCCTGTGGTCTCCGCCGACGAGAAAGGTATGATAATGAACAGAAGTGGGTTATACCGCCCCGATACAGCAGCCCACCGTAACGACTGCAACTCGCCATCTCCCCCCGGAAATAAACTTTGATTTAGTTTATACACGACAATCCGTTTGTTGTACTAACGAATCCAATTATGCCTACACTGCGCCGGGCTCGCACGTTTCTTGTGGGTAACTTCCGAATTTTCCGATGTTTGATGTGGACAATTCGTGTTTACCTTGCAAATCTTACTAGTCAATTTACTTACTGAGATACAGAATGAAAATCAAGTTACAATAAGATACAATACAAGATACAAGATGCTTTTTTTTTTTTTATTTATTTAAACAACATTAACAAAGCAGGTTGAACAAAATACAAGTATTCGCCAAACTGCATGGCAGTTTGTTGGCGAAGAAAAGAAAAGCACTCATTAACAATTAAATTGATTGTGTACACCTACTATCATCACAGTATTATAAAGCTATAATATACTATTAAATACTTTACGTTATTTTATACTATTTGCATGAAATGATCTTTTAATTTTCTCTTAAGAATGGGTTTACAAACTTTATTATCCTCTCTTAGTAAATTCACCTCGTTACATATATCAGGCACTAAGTATATCTTGAACATCTTTTACCATAATAGTTTATTGTACTTGGCTTTATAAACTTGTTCTGTCTAACCCTTCTTGTATTATATCTATTTCTTACTTTCACTTTATATTCTTCGCTATAGTAGTGATCTATTGCTATCATATATTTGTATGCTGTACGCTTAGATGTGGACTTGTGGATAAAGAACAATAACCTCAATCTTTTACCTATCTATTATCCAGTCCTGTAATAGATATACCTATGTATTAATGTGGCGGTGCTGGATGATAACTGTACGGATTAATTACTCCCGTGTCCTGTCACTTGTATCTGGGTGTAATCCTGCCCAATCCCCATAACCCGTAACATAACACGCAAATACCTATCGATATTCCGCGAACTGGGGCCGTGCCGGCTAACGAATCGATTATCGAAAAGTCTGCTGAGTTTCAACTTAAAACAGAAAAATCAAAGTAAGGAATTTCGTTTTGTACTTTCTGTTGACTCAATTTAGAAGATATCGATGTTCGTGTGATATCATGAATTGGGGTTCGCCATTTTGGCCCAATTGGGGCTCGATTTATCTGTTTTAATTTGAAACCCGGCAGACTTTTCGTGTTTGCTGTACCATTTGAACTTTTAGAATTTTATTGGCAATTCACATACATAATGGCTAATGGCAAAATTCTGTTTTAAGGCGTTGCCATCCATCAAATGCTTATTTATCTTCCAGTCCTTTATTCACTGCTCGGGGCGGGAGATAAAATCTGAGATACCATTTTCCCCTTTTAACACGTCTGCCAGAAAGCGACTCTGTAGTCGGGCGGGACGGTGCCCACGGGCGAATCGTCAGCTGTGCGCCCGAGTGCCCCGTCGTTTATGAAAAAACTTTCGTCTGCGTTCTTGGCATTGTCTTCTCAACTCCACGGTCAAATTTATTCCGCCTTTTGTATTACATAGTTCACGTAACTCCGTTTTCCGTCTTCTGTTTTATTATTTATTATATTATTGCCTTTTATATGTATTATTGCCGTACATTTTATTTAAACCGTCTATTTGTGAGTAGTCTGGATACGCTATCTCTTAAGTTGCAGATTCGATCAATATAATTCGATCTGATCTGACCAGTCAGGTCAATGTGGAAAATCGTCATTTTCATGATATCATAAGTCGAAATGATTGCTATTAGTAGGTATTACAATATATCACAAGTGCTGTAACAATAGTCACTTTTAACAATTTCTTAGTTTATGAAATTAAAACTGTAATTTCTTTAATAAGGTTTCTAAATTATTATATTGGACACCATAACATGCCATAGCTCTGAGTTTAATAAAATAAGTAAATCATTTAAATTCATTCAGTAAGGCCTACTTACTTGACGATTTGTAAAAAATACCTGATGAGTAGGTACTATGAAATTCAAGAATACTTGTATAACTTCATTCTGCAGTTGCTACAACTTGTAGCAGTTATTTATGAAAACAGTTCAAATTGAACAAGAGTTATAAAAGTTAATAAGTAACCTCGACAACTGTTCACTTGGTACTGCATTGCAAAGTCGCAGCCGACTGCGTCTCTGCACTTTTATGAAAAAAGTTTTACTCAATGCTCTCCAATACGGTAAATTTACTGCACCCTCTAAAGAGTTTTGCACCCAGAAAATGCGTAACATAGCGTTGTATCAAATCACAGAATCCCTTCGGCCGCATACGAAACCGTAAATTCGTAAAATAGTTAAACTTTCAATTCAATTTGTAAAATGCCGAAGGTATTATCGTAACTCATAGTAGAATCAACTATGATTTTCCGCAAACTTTGCGAAGTGTCGTACGTGATATCAAGGTGATATCCTAGTTTCAACTTTTAACATTGTATTGTCACTCACTCTTTATTTTATGATACTTATAAAAAACTCCGGTTTAAAGTCGTCCAAAAACGTATTTATTAAAAATGTTATGCGAATGTTATGCTCTTTGTCCTATTACTGGTAAATGTTTACCATTAAGTATGGTAAATTCGTCTTTTAAAATGAACAGAAACATAAAAAAACGAATAAGCAAAATAAGCGAGATAGTGAAACAAAAATAACGGTTATCAAATAAGTAAATAATAACTCATGTCAATAAAAACTTGTTTGTATTTATGAAAATTGAAATAAATTTCATTCGACTCGTAAAACATAAAACATAATAACGTTAAACATTCTTAATTACATTATTTGCTGTGGCAAATTTTCACTCGCTTTTAAATTGAATTTGAAATGTTGGCAAAGTAATTAGATTTCATAAATCTAACTTATTTCATTAAAAACAAATTACCAATGAACGAAATAAATATTGTTTACTTCCGCTTTTGAAATTGCATCTATATGCAGAATATAAGTGGGTATTCTTAGTACAGAATAGAGTGTAGAATTGGAATTGAGAAATCAGCATTTATTTACTCCGAAATTATGTTGTACAACATCCTTTAAACATAAAAAAAGGAAAGAGCTTATCCGTCAGCGGCATGAAGTTAATAACGGGTGTAAGCCGAAGTCCACGCATTCCACCCATCATTAGGATCATTTTTGTCTTTTAGATTATACCTGGGAAACCAATAGCTACGAAGTAACTGAAGGTCAAAGTCAAAAAAAATATTTTCAAAATTTTTATGAAATCTTATTTTATTCGTTATTTCCTAATTTTTGTCTACAGAAACATTATCAAAATTGTATGTATTTCGAAACAAACGATGACTTCAAAACGTCATCACTCAATGTATTTCATGAGCACGCACAAAAACGCAGTCTTTTGTACGCATTACATTGCGTAGTAATGTATGCAATGTTTTTAACACCAAAAATTAAAATGGTTTTTCAGTAATAATTTTGAACAGAAATGGTCCTGATTGTGGGCAGAATACGTAGACCTCGGCTTCGTTGAGTGTCTTGTTACACCCGGTATATCTGGCGGAAAAACAAGACATGTCAAATTGTAAATAATATATTATAACGTCAACTTAATAATTATCACGCATCATCACTAACGGCTGTAAATTAAGATAATATAGAATTTAGCGCTTCAAATTAAACTTCTAAGGAATTTCAGAGCGTGATGTAAATTATGGTAGGGTACATACATAATCTCCAAACCACTCGCAATCAATTTTGAGCCAAATTAGAATTTCCGTCTTGTAAATCTTGTGCCAATACAAATTACATTGATACGACAAATTGGAAAAGTTTTGATTCAAAAACGGATTGTTGCCATCTCGAATTGAAATTTCTTGATTACCAAACTTTAAAATAGAAATCCATTTGTCAAATAAAGGGAACATTTTAATTTATGCCAGATCTTCTAAGCTGTAGAAAAATTACTTCCATCAGAAATCTGTGACAATAAACCATTTTCCGACCTCTTCATCAATGCCGAATCAAACTACGGCAGCTTGGAACATTAAATTGGGATAACTGTTTTCTTTGATAATACAATGATTCTTAACGAAGTTTTGTTCGATATAAAATTCTTAGCCGTAGCTCGTAGTCGTAAGGTTACAAGTCGTAACCTCGTAGCACAGAATGAATAATATAGTAATATTACTCGGCAGTAGTCGTCAAATTATTTTCAATAAAAAAATCCTAGTCGTCATATAGTCGTAACCGTAAGTCGTAGTTTTGTTAATCTACATCACCTTGATTGTTCATCATTGGTGATCTGTATGAGGATGTTTCCACTGATATTGGAGTAGGTTTAACTTGCATTAAAATTCTTAGCCGTAGCTCGTAGTCGAAAGGTTACGAGTCTTGACCTCGTAGCACAGAATAAATAATATTACTGCGTTAAATTATTTTCAATAAAAAATCCTAGTCGTAGGTAGTCGTAACCGTAACAATAGTGTCGTCGAGTGGTAGTTTTGGTAATCTACATCATTTTGATTGTTCATAATTGATGATGTTTCCACTAATATTTGAGTAGGCTTAACTTGCATTAATATTGTCTTCTCCTAACACAAAATAACAATTAAATTAAGTTATTAAAGAGGTCAAAGATAGCGCTACTCCGTTGTATAACATAGTATCACTAGCACGAACCCATTTGAATGCGCGAAAAGTATCTATTTTAGAATATAAAATTTAAAATCCCCAGGTTATGCTAAGAATGCACGTCTTGTGAGACGCTTATTGGGCGGATTGTGCGCTGCGCGGCTTAGGCAGGCGCTCGCACCGGACTGCACTGCTGCGCTATCTTCTTGCACACAGGAGTCTGTGATGCTAAAGGCCAAAATATTTTTAGTGCACTTTGAATTGAATAGTTTTTTATCAGATAATTATCTTAAAGCTGAAGTCTTTTGTTTTTGGATGGTAGAATGCTTCTTTGTCTTGTCAAGAGCGGAATAGGTTAGGACGTGACTTTTTGACCCCACTTTACATTAATACATGAAATGATTACAAAAAAAATTGATTCTATATGAGTTAAATTTGGAAAAGGGGACGTCTCTTGCCCAAAATAGGAAACCCCTAAGTTAAAGTATGTTAAATAATAATATTGGTTTTTGCTTCTGCGGTTTTCTGTTAGCGAACAAAGGAAATTAAAGTGGTGATTTCAACCTTTTCCTGCTTAAAGCGCAACGTTCATTTTTCTTCAAACGTACCTTTTCTATGTAGATAACGAACACGCTTCACATTCAAAATGTGTGCTATCAAACTTGCCGCAAACTATACTACAAGTTGGAGCAAATCTTTTCACATGAAGAGAAAATAGCTTATTCAATACTTGATTTATGTAAAGGCTCGTCGTGGGAAGACGATTTGAATAGAGCTTCCTGTTAGCCGCGTCGAAGCTGAAAGCTTTTCATAAATGAACGTATACCGCTGCCCTACCTTGGCGCAAGGTGAGTGTAGGCTACTGTAACCAACCTCAAGAGATTAGTAGGACACCTTACTTAATTATAGATATAGTAAAATAATTTCCTTGAATCAACAAAGCAACAAGAAGACGAAACAGCATTGTTAAAATTCACTGTTTCTATTACCTTACGCTTCGTTATAATTTGTATTATTTTAGGTCTTCATTCATGTCATTGCTTTTCTTTTTTTTTTGTGAATAGTCCTTTATTATTGTAACCGAATAGAGATTACATTTCCAGTACTTATCAAAATAGCAGTACTTAAAATTATCTGGCTACAACGAAATAAAAACCCAGCCAGAACTTGTTTAATAAGCTTGAAACTCTTTTTGTCTCTCATTTGCAACGATTGTGGAAACGAGACTGAAACTTCTCCTTTTAAGAATTTGAAGAAACTTTCAACTTTGTGTCGCGGTGACAGTTTGACAGTGACAGACTGACAAGAGCATTATCGTCGCGGTGCCGGTTTAACCTGTAAACCGTGACGACAGTTTGCTGCTCAAACTTGTGTTTTGACACTTTTAATATCACAGTTTTTGTAACTTAATTTGCATTGAAATGCTGTTCAAACTTGTGTTTTAACACTTTTTAATATCACTGTTTTCGTAACCTAATTTTCATTGAAAACTTGAAACACGTCTATGTAAAATGTTAAACCATTTATCAAAAAAGCAGCAACTTTGTTTTTAACTTTTAGATTTTTGCATTCACAATGCTATTTTTATATTAAGATGAATAAATAATGAAAAAATATTAGAAAAAATCGACTCACCCGTAGCAACTCAGACGGGATTCGAACCCGCACCCTTGGGATTCCGGCCCAATGCACTACCAATTATGCTACCGAGCCACCAATGAATTTGGCGAAATTTTCTAATACTTTTTACGTTTCCGCTGAAGATCAGCGCCATCTCACCAATGTGAAGAGAATTACTTCGACATTCGAAGGCAGCTCCATTGCAGGTGCTAGACAATCGATTAAGGTGAAACAGTAATATAATTTTAAACTTTTAGATTTTTGCATTCACAATGCTATTTTTATATTAAGATGAATAAATAATGAAAAAATATTAGAAAAAGTCGACTCACCCGTAGCAACTCAGACGGAATTCGAACCCGCACCCTTGGGATTCCGGCCCAATGCACTACCAATTATGCTACCGAGCCACCAATGAATTTGGCGAAATTTTCTAATACTTTTTACGTTTCCGCTGAAGATCAGCGCCATCTCACCAACTTTGTTTTAGCTCGTGACGCAAATTGTGTTATTAATTGGCAAAACAAAATTTATTTCTTGCTTTCTTTGCTAATCACAAATACCGCATTTTGTAGTATAGGCTGTTAAGTTAATATTATTTTAAAATAATGTATATTCCTTTTAGCTGGAATATCGCATTACTGTTTTTATCCATTACCACAATCTTAGCGACCAACATTAATTAAAATGTAAATGGAAGATAACTGCAATGTCTATAACTTTTAAGACGACACTTAACTTGTTAATCACGGCCGCAGGATCTTGATTGTGCGTCTTTATAATGTTGTACACTTCACCTATTGTTGGTTGATTTCGTCTTGATGAGACTTTAATAAGAGTTATTCTTTTGGTTTCATATCGTGCTTCGATGGCAATTTCATGACAAACGTTAGTAGGCACAAAAGATTAGTCTGAAGAAGTTATGTTTGCTATGAGCATTCTGTTCAAACTTTTTGTTTGTCATAATCCGTTCCTTTCTCGTTTCATTTTTCTTTTACTAACGGTAGAAAAGAGGATAGAAGAAGTCTTGATTTTCCCTAAATATGAATCATCCCATTGCAATTCGTAACGCACCTTTAATCTATTTTTCCAAAGTTATGATATTCTACTTTCTATTATGACTACTCCAGATATTTTTGCTTTTTATTTACCTTTTAATAACAACCGCTTAACAGGAAAATGTATTGAACAACTGCCAAACATTGTTCATTAGATCACAACTTATTGTTACCACGCGTAGCAACCGTGTTTGCTTTGTCAATAAATGATATCGAATATTTAAGGGGAGTTTATTGTCCATGTCAAATATGAAATGATTTTCGCCGGTAGATAACGTTTCCCAAACAAGCAACGGTTGTTTATCCATTATTCAATTCAGTTTGACATTGTTTATAGTTAAACATCGTAAATAAATTAATTTTGTAGCTTTACGATGAAAATTTTTATATTTAATTTTATTCAAAAGGCCTAGGTGTCATTTTTTCCTACAATTCACAAGCATGCAAATAGAAGTAAAATAAATTACTATTTTTCATTTTTTTATCTTTTAAAATATCAGACAAAGTGTGCCACACGCTATGAACAAAAGGCAACTTTAAAAGAACGGCATATTCATGTAAATGTGTTGAAGAAAATCAAATTACCTCCGTGATATACGAAATTAAACTGACACAAAATTATTAATTTCTTTTTTGAGATCATTATGGCGTATAAAGCTTCCAATTTGAGTGAAATATGCTGTTCTATACTCCACTATTTTTTTTTATTTAACATTTTTCGTTAGTCTCCTCCTCTGTATTGTAATCAAAGTTGAAATAATAGTATATAAAATCATTTTTATCGTACAACATCGAACAATGTTGACTTTTTGTATTATTTTGCATACCTTTCGTGAACCTCGACATCACTGTAAAATACTTCTTTTTTACTTTTACACATTCACCGCATTTGAATCAGATACCTATCTGTATAAAGTACTTTAATAATAATCATAAAATTAATTAAAATAGCCGAATAACAGGTTAATATTATATAAATTTTATAGGCAAAATGGAAAATATATCGTTTGCCAATCATTTGGCTGTCTGTGGCACAAGCTTGAAGCTAGTATGTTTGTTGAAAATTAAAATCAATATGATGAATCATATTGATACTATGAATAGTATCGCGAATTTCAATCGTTTATATATTTCGCGTGTCTATTTTTTTAGAAGTGAATCATGCACGACACGATAACGACACTCGTCATTGGCAGTGAAGTGAAAGCTGCTTTACTCAGAATTTGAATTCTTTTAAACGTATTTTCATTACCTCCTTTATTCATTGGTTAGAATAGAATCATTTGAAATAGAATCAACCACGATGACTCATAGACTCGGAACATAATAATGTATAAACGCATTGTTTTAATATTCCTATTGTTAAGAGCCATATTACATCTCGACTGTGATCTTTGCGTAAAATGACCAATTTTGGCGTTCTTGATATCTGAAACAAAAATAGATTTTTGAATGTTGACTTATTGAATTGTGCAGAAAAGTTATTACCGTAGTTTGTAGCGGCCTCGCTTTTTGTAAATTTTGCTTATCTTTTTTTTTAAACCCAAAATTGCAGAGAAAGATTTCCATAAAAAGCGCGAAAGCACTTTTTTGAGCTCCACAAATGAAATAAAAAAATCCGTGTATCGCTAAAATCCGTCAATATCGAAATTGTGACAAAAAATATTGTAAGTCCCTTAAGTATGACATATGACAACAACTGTCAAAAACTGCAAAATAGGACAAGTAAGGATCAGGCTGGCCACATACAGACGGAATTCCATTTCGGAATTCCGTACGCTAATCCATATAAATCTATGGACATAACACACACATGCGGGATTTTTCCGTACGGAATTTGCATACATTATCGATATTCCGTTCGGAATTCCGTCTGTATGTGGCCGGTTAAAACAGTCTGTACTTAATATTTTAGGTAAAGTTCCACGTGTATTTACCGTTCATTTATCACAACACAATGCCGTTTCTATGCCTACTGCAAATTTCTAAACGAACATAACAAAAGTTACGATTTAATCATGTTTAGAGAGGGAGAGTGATTCTGATTACGGTTAGTGAGCACGGCTCGCGTGCACCGCGCTATCCGCCGGGCTAGCAAGCATGATGCAGCTTGTTGCAATTTGTTACCGATACGATACCGCTGCCGTGCCGCCGCCCGCCCCACCGAAGCATTGTACATTTTCTTCTTAACCTCACTTTTATTCCCTTAAATACAGTACTTAATAATGCAGTGCATTTCTTTGCAAAGTGCACCTGCCAACTAATTTTATTGCATACCAAAAACAAGCTCAATTTACAATCAAACTTATCGAGGTGAAATTTTATACGATTCGCTCCCACAAATCTTTTTAAATCATTTCAGCGAATCGCGAAACTTTTTCTATATAAATTTATTCCATTTTACTTTAACGACATTTTCATGACAAAAAGTTTGGTCGCAAATAATTTAATAATTCATTATTTCCTTAAAGAGCTTGTCGACTTTGATGGGATAATAAAAGCAGGGCCCGCGGGCCCATTTCAAGCACAATTCCATGTTAGAGGCGAATGTAATAAAACAAGTGGCTGTTACAGAGATATCCTCGGGTAGCCGAAATGTCAGCTAGGAGCTCCACGGTCAACTCGCAAAATTTTACGACGCACGTCCTCGCGTGTACCTGCGGAAACTACCAAATGTCAGGCCAAGACGTAGGCCGGATAAAGTAACTAAACCTTGTGCCTTTATTAATGCTCCTTGTTTGTTTTTACGGGTCTTACACAACACTCTCCTTCTTTCGGAGTTACTTGAAATTTTAATAATCCTTTTCGTCTACAGCTGCAAAAGCAGTTAGCATTTTTAGCGAGAAAGTTTAAACATTCAAAAGTGTACGTGTCAATTATTTTGCTTTGCTTATTTGTTTCCTGCAAATTTTCCAGAATTTAACTTTTTATCTGTTAACTTAGACGTTACATAATGCTCATTATACTTTTATTTTCCTACAAATCTGAATAAATAGTAAGATCGGAAACAATAAACGCCGAGATTTCTTTCTTGAAATTCTTGACTTAAAATGAGAAATATTGAAGAGTGTTGAAAAGTAAAGATGAAAGCGATCAAAGCAGACGAGCAATTCGGGCTGATTACACTCAGTTCCAAATTGATTGAAGAAAAAGGTGTGGAACCTGAGCGGACAGGAACGAATGGCACCGGGCGCCCGGTGATCGATCTCGCTCACAATAATATCAGGTTGCCGCAACCGTTCGCCGGCCCCATACATTAATTAGCGACGGATTATCGTCAGTCACATTCATACGGGTGATCTGTAAGCTCAGCAATACTATTGTATAGCTTTTCCGAACTCACATATATTACCTCTTCTGCTTATCTTTTCTTTACCTCACATGAATGGGCTGCCTCATATGTTTAATGCCCGCCAAACATATTTCACATTTTCCGGATCATTGCAATCTCCATATTTATAGCTACCAACCGGAGTAGTGGTGTGGCGCCAAAATTGAGCACATTTATCAATCGGAAATACAATTTTGAGTAAGAATTGGTCCCTTTTAAAATATGCAATCGACGGCCATCGTAGTAAATAACTAATTAATTATAATGTTAAGTTATTAAGATATTTAATATTTATAATACTGTTTGCTGTTTTATTTCGTTGTGTCCGTACGCGGTTATCCCAGAGCTTACCAAAGCGAAGTCCTCAGTCCCAAAATAGGAGAATGCGCAATAAAAAGTCCTGCCTACTCGATTTGTCAAACAAACGTGATTGTGCCATTAATAAAAAGGAACGAATCTACCGTGCAAGACAAAGAAGCCAGTATCAATATTTATTGGCGTGCTTAGTATTAATCGGGCTGGATAGCGCTGTATCGCGGCTACGACGGGGGAGGCGGTATCGAATGGATGGACTGTCGCAGTTGAAGCGTGCCTAATTTTTCTCTACGAATAATTTTTCCTTCGTAGCACTGTAGCATTTTCGTAGCGCCAGCCTGGCTAACGTTACACGCTTTGATATCGCCTCGCCTTTGGTATCAGTGATTCAGTCAGCCATTCAAGCCGAAGCCAGTATGCTCCCAGGCGCACCGAAGGACGGCCGTGTCGCGCGCTGCGATCTCGCACTCTACTCGTGTACGAAATGTGTGACAATAAGTGTTGCTTCCTCTTTGTTATGTAAAATTTTTACGTGTTTATAGACTTTAGCTATAGACAATATCTTAAATATAAGACATTTAGAATATTAGTGTATTGTAAAATAAATATACTGCTTCGTGTTTATTTCCCGAATGTACAAGCGCTGTTATCTTCGATAGAAAAGGGTGAGATATCTTCTCAATTAATAGTTTCATCCGATAATTAATTTTAGACGCTACATTTCAAGAAATGTAACTTACGAGTGAATTTGTAGCAAACTAATTTATTTTGATTTAACGGGTCGATATAACCGTCCGTCACCACCATTACACACGCAATATTTTAAAATCACGCTCTACGTGTTTTCCAAATATTCTATGAGTCACGCGTCCACAAAACAAAAAACAAAAATACTTTCATAACTTTATTATTGCAATGTTTTGATAAAAAAAAACGTTATGTTTTCTTTAGCCTCTGTTTGCGAAAGTCGAGTGTTTTATTTTCTGTACGAATATTGATGCCATAAAACTGTGCCGCAAAAACGCGGTATTTTCTTTACGCCTACTAGAATGTTGGCGCGGAGGATTCAAAGGAAAAAAATGTAAAAATAAAGAAGATCGTGGTGGGTGCTTGCTTGCCATTTAAAATGAGAAATGGGCAGCGATGCAGTGGCGACAGCGTCAGCTGCGCTAAGATTGCACCCGTAATGCTTATGCACTATTCATTGTCGCCATCCACAGACTTTAAACTCTTTTAATCATTTTTATCCCCGTTTCCTCCACGAACTTTATGAACTCTTCAATAATCAGAGTTAATTTTAACCTTCCTACATTTCTTAAATATTTACCTTATTCTTCGAAATTGTCTTAGCAAGTTGTTTAATGTTATCTAATCATTAGTTGGAAAAGAGGACATATCTAATGTAAATAATATTTCAATTAGATATTATACCAAACCGAATAACAACCAATTAAGCTACACTGTCTCTGATATTTCTCACTTCTCAAAACAGGATTAGACTGTTAGCGGAATTCATATTGTAAAGTTAAAGACAAAACTGTTTATTTATTAGCTATGGTCATCGTCTTAAATCCATTTACCCTAAAATGTTTTGGTAGTATTAAATGTATTTATGTTTTGGAAAACGCCAATAAACTTTTCCGAATGACTGAAACAAACTGAGTGCCAGTAAAAGCCAATGGACACCCCGGATCGAAGAGCGAAATTACTCGAAAAATTGGTTCCGAAAAGGATCCCTGTGGTAGCGTTATTGAAAAAAGGTCGACTTGATTGATATTCGAACTTTACACGCTAAAAACGCTGAAAATGCAGAGCGTTTCGGTTTTTCGTCTCTGCTAAAAAAAAAGATTGACTCAATTTGTTCTTGTCCGTAGCGCAATAAACTTGGCGAAGGGTATTTTTAACTACGGATTTATCTTTTGGGAGTGTGTAATCGCCTTAATTCCGTTCACCAAATTAGGATTTAGGGTACTTAAATGGTAATTAATGGGTTGTGTAAATGTTTTGATGAATAATGTTACTTCGTAATTTAAATACTATTGTCCCTTCAGGAAGGTAATTTTATTCATCTGTTATCTTTAGAATATTATGTGTTTGTGTTATCAAATCTTGCTGTCCCTACGAACTATTAAAATGATTTTGTTATGTGAACGTTGTGAGACCGTTTGACCTTATTGTTTGATCGTTTGAATATGTAAATTATTTGTTGTTTTTAACTACTTAATAAAATGATTTTGTTATGTGAACGTTGTGAGACCATTTGACCTTATTGTTTGACCGTTTGAATATGTATATTATTTGTTGTTTTTATCTTAGATAATTAAGCTTAAGAGGTCATGCGTTTCTTCTTATTTTTACGCAGATATGTAAATATTGGATAAAGAGTATTATTTGCCAATATAAAACGAAAATTCTGCGGCCATTTGACTACACAAGCAGAGCAGAACTTTTTGCACACAGTTCATAATTCTTAATAAATATCAGTATACCTACTTCTATACAAAATGTCACAAAGTGGTACTATTTTTTACCTCTACAAAGTGTGTTGTTGTATCAGCCAATCATTAGAAAAACAGTGGATATGAAAAATTACTAACCTACTTATATAAATCGATCCAGTTACGATTTTAAAACATTTAGGTAGATAGATAAATAGCTTGAGGTACCTCTAAAAGTCATCCATCATGCTTTTATCATTCTAAACTATTAAATTTCCTCTTTTGACCTCTAATAATAGTTAGTATGTTGGACCCAAATTTCAGCAAATATTGGCGGTACTATACGACCTTCTCCTATACCTTCGGTACGAATTACCGTCAATGTATTTACAGTCCTGAAAAGATCTACATATAAATCTGTAGACGAGTTAAACCTTTCTTTATAGAGATACTACAAAGAGACTAAAGAATTGACGACCAACTTTTCTCCAATTCGCGAGATTTTCAACAGAAGGCGTGATTATTTCGAACAAAAATTTAATTACCTTAACTGTGCCGCCCCGAAGAGCCATTGTGCTTTAAATAAAACGTCGTACGCACTGCCGACGACGGTCACGAGAGAGCTCACCGTGATAGATGATATTCGAGAACAATTAATCTTGGGCAAAATATGCGGACGATTTGCGAGCGAGTGGTCGGGCCTAATGGTCGGGAGGATTATCACGCGTCCACGTCCTACCCGCCCCCGCCCGTCGCCGTCATTAGCGGAAAAACCCGCGCCCCGACCTAATAAAACAACATATTATTGACTATAATGTAAAAACAGCAGTTTGCATACGAGTAGTGTTCGGCGGCAATAACGTGCCGCCGCACAGCCATATATCATGGTGAGGGGTTTCATAAAGGAGGCGTGAGGCCTTCCCGCTCGGACACTGAAGGCGTTGTTATGCGACGACGCTGTCCTCGGATAATGTCTTGCATACATTTACCGTAATCGTGTAAAGCCAGTGTCACTTGCATAATTTAATGCAAACAAGCTATGCAGTTTATATTAAAAACGTCACAGACTGGATCTGCAGAATGATTTATTTCTCCGTTTTCCTATAGCGTTTAAACACGAATGAATAGGCACAAACCAGGATATGATAGCGCCCCATAATGTTCCGTTAATTGGAGATACCTGTTTGCTGCAATTCCGGTCGTTCGAGAACTAGGTATCGTAGCTGCTCCTATGTCGAAGTTTAATTGAAATGGCAGCTTTGATTGCATTTAATCGAATTAATAGCATGCACAGAGATTTTGTTAATTACAATACATAATAGCTGATTTGATGTATAATTTCGATAAATAACTGATATTTTTTATCAATGAGAAGTGTTTGTTTTATTTGCAGTCTTTCTCGTTATCGTATCAGTATATTACGAGGAATTACCTACTTTTGTGACGTTTTTGTCCCTGTTTTGTATATACAGATGCCAGTGGCATGGGCTGGCCATAATTTAAAACAGATTTCATCCGCACCCGTAAACAAGGTAGTTAGTACGGTGTGCCTGGGTTGTAGTACAGGGTAAAATGCACCAGGCTGAAGCAGGCAAGGCGCGAGCCAATGCAAATTAGTGGAATGACAATTAGCGCTCGATTGTTGTTCGCCCTGCAGCTTGCATTTAGCAAATGAAATAACCAGGTAAGAGATTCAGCAAATAAATTATGAAGCGGAATACTCTACTCTGTTTCCATTTCGAAGCGTGCCTTTTGTTGTTATTGCGAGGACGAGTGCAGAAGTTGGTGTTCGTTTCGCAATACTATTTACACTTTTTCCTTTGTTTTGTAGTTGAGAGCAGTGAGAGCTTCCTCAATTAGTTGAAAAATTTCAATTTGAAAGTATGATTCTCAATGGAAATTGTTTTTCTTTTAAATTGATTGATCGTGCTGCAACAAGTTTAAAGATGCCGCGCTATTTGTTATTGAAGATTGATTTTATTTCTGAAACAACTTTGTATTGTACTATTCACAACGTTTAATTAATGGTGTATTACAAGACGGATATGTGTCGCCATTTGTACCGCAAACAAAATGTCCACGGAATACCCGAGTTGACAGATGATGTTAGGGCAATTAATCTTGACCAAATATGCGGGCGCGTTGCGGCCTCCCCTCCTAATGACGTTCCACTATGCTCCGCTTCCTTGCGGTTCACTTCACCACGCCTCTTATCTCAGCTTCGCGAAATATGCTGCTACATTAGGCTCTGACGTTTGATATAAATCTTCTGAGTCCATTTTCATACTTTCTGAATGCAATGGAATATTTGTTAGGTGCGTGAGTTACGTCACAATCTTTTTCAAACTTGAGAATTTATTCGATATCTTTTTTAGCAAATGTAATGGTTTGCCTTTAAAGGTTTTCCGTATCTATAATAGTAGTTTTCTATCTCTTATAATCTGACAACAAATCACATAAATGTTATCCTCAGTTGTCACTGCAACCGACCAGTGGAGCGGACGTAAACCGCGAAGCCTCTTTCGCATCGTTTAATGACGTTCGACAGACCCTTGTCATCGTCAGAGGTACCCAATATAAGCGGTCGAATATTTCAGTATAGATATTGGAACGTTATGTGAGTTACTCTTATTATAATGCGGATATTCGACCAGCCGCGCCAGGTCCGTGACGATGAGGTGTAGTCAACGAGCAAAGTTATAATAAGTTAGCCGTCCCTTCATCTTTGCTGCCTTGGGAGCATTGTCTTTTGATCCGATGTAATCTAACACGGCTATTGTAATAAATAAATAGGTATATGAGATATCGAACCCTTATTATTTAGGGATACCTTCTCATATTTATTCGGTTGGAAGTAATGGAAATGTTACCAGCTATTCTCAATCTTGTTATGAGATATACACAAAGTGTTGCCTCTTTGCACACACATTTTATTTATTGTTCTAGATATCTCCAGCACGATATTTAGGCGCATTTGGTCCAATTTGCAGTTGTTTCAATGTTAAAAAAAACCAATTCGCACTTAGTCCACTTCGCAGTTAGTCCAATTCGCATTTGGTCAAATTCGCAGTTTGCCCAATTTGCAGTAAGTCCATTTCGCAGTTTGCCCAATTCGCAGTTTGTCTAATTCGCAGTTAGTCCAATTAGCAGCTGGTCCAATTCGTTGGTCCAATTTTTTGTGAAAATTCAAAACCAATAATTATTTGTAGGAGCTTGGAACACAAGTTATGATTGTAAATAAGTATGAATAAATACAGTACAATATGTGCATAGATATGTGTAATATGATTATGAATAAATCAGTACAATATGTACATGAAAATGTGTTTTTTTATTGTATTTTAGAAATACACTTTATACAGACCAATCGCGAATTGGACCAGCCGCGAATTGTACCAACTGCGAATTGGACTGACCGAGAATACTACCAACTGCGAATTGGATCAATTGCGATTTGGACCAACCGCGAATAATGAGAATTGGACCAAATTAGCCTAAATGACAATATCAATAGTAAAATTTATTAAACGGTATATTTGAGAATTTCATAAACTTGTCTGCTTTCATTTGCAAAATAAATCTTTATTTGTGCAAAAAGCCATTTCGAGATTGGCGTTATAAAGTTAGGTATAATTAAGAACATTTATTACATTTTAGGACGCAAAAGGTTTTAATAATAGGTAACACCATTGTATTCGAGCCTAATCTTTTTTATCTAAAATGTAGCAACTAAACACACATAGGAAATGTGCTTTGTAAAACAATTTTTTAAAGCCTATTTCAGAACATACCACCAAGAAGAACGGTATAGTAAGTGCCTGTTCAAATATAACAAGGAAATTGTATGTTAGCCTTATCATTAAGTAATGCACCAATTCAATCCCGGAAACGTTTGTGTTCACTGAAACGAGAATACTTTGGCCGACCGCTCCTACAAATCCGACCTTTGCGTTATTTCAATGAAGGCTTACACTGAAACACTTCTTTGCAACTCCTAAAACAAACTCTTTCGACCGTTAAATTGGGTGAGCTATACCCAAAATTTCTAAATTCAATTCAATCAAAAAGTTAAGTAATGAATACAAATTCCTTTTGCTAAAAGATATATAAACTCCGCCAGTAAAACAGCAGGAATGTGATACCCATTAAACCAGTTTCAATCAGCTATTACCAGATTCAAAGATATCTTATGCGGATTAAATAATCAATTGGTATGACTTTTTAAATTTAAACTATTTTAAAGTATGCTGAATGCTGATACTGAAATGTTATATTTCCAACTTCATGCAATCAGTAACACCGCTTTGAACCCGACTCGAGTTTCAAAATCCGATGTGAAATATTCGAAAATGTTAAACCGTGTTGGAAGAGGGCTAGCTAGCTAGAATCAAAATAACGCGTACAGAAATTTCATCTGTTTGCATATATTCAGAAATTGGATTCGCAGGAATTTCCAGTGTTGAATGTAATCCAGACTAATTTTGCATTCGGTCGAAAGGTACATTGGAGTAGAAAAACAATAGTGTATTTTGTAACTAAAAGCGGAGGTTTCAAAAGCTTGCTCCGAGGCAGCGATGGAGGCGAAACGCGCGTGGAATCCGTGATCGTGCGACCCTTTGAATATTAACTAGCAGATGACCCGGTCGTAACCCAGCTACGGAACTCGCAAACTACTCGAAAGGTTAATTCAAATTGCCCAATGGTATCCTTGCATTCACTCTCAATTATAATAACATTTATTTTTAATACGGCACAAAGGCGCTCTATAGTATAGAGCAAAAGAAAACTGCCGAAAGTAGATACGCCATGTATCACTCACACATGAGGTTTATGGCACAATTCAGTCCAGCGAGGTTAAAATAGTAATATTGTATGTTTAATTTAGGTATGTGGTGTTCCGGTATACTTGTCTTAACCCTCCTGTGATTTCCAAAGGAATATATTTTTATTCTATGCCCGTTGTGATAATGATAACATTATATCATCGTAAGCCCTTCAAACTCGGGCTTTTACCTATCTCCATCTCTTTATGCCATAGTCAAATTTCATTAGCAAAAAGCATAGAACTGCATTCTCGGACGGCTTTCGCTAGAAGTCTGTGAATTAAATCTGTAATTTTTAAATATAAATACCAAATAATCGTACAAAAGTACTTACCTACCTACTTAAAATAAACTGATTGACTGATATCAAGTTAAATCTGGCCTAACTAACTTTTCTCCAAAAGAAAAACAGGGCCCATCCGTAAAAAATACAATGTCTAAAAAACAATTATTACCGCTGCTTGAGCGAGATGAAGAAACACTGAAGCTGTTAATTAAAAGGACTGAAAAAAGACTAAAGATGTTCATTTGGACCGTAGTTATTGCGTTGGAGATAAAACTGGAAGCGAAATGTAGAAAGGCTTTAGAAGTCCCCACGTTGATTCTGGAGCACAAAAGCAGTGCTAACTTAATTACCAATAGGTTTACAGGCTTGACAGCGTTTCATTGGAATGGATATGATTTATTCTAGCAGCGAGCCGACTATGGTATTCTTGGATATTTGGGTTACAGAATGTCCTTAGCGCCCTTCCCTAGCAATAGTGTTAAGGAATATTTTACTAAAGATTAGGTCTGGTCTGTGTCTTGGAATTTAAGATTATTTTCTTCAAAATTAATTTAAGACTATGGAAGTGAAGAGTGAGACAAGACAGAGATATTAACGGTTTTTTGATATTGCCATGGCTACGAGCTACGCCGTAGCGCCATCAACTATGACATTGATAATTAAGATTGTATTTTGTAAGTTAGGCAGCCAACCCAAACATAACCCAAACGCAGACCGTGCTCAGCCCGCGTCTTGAAATGTAACGCTTACAATTTCAGTCTTATGTGTGACACATTAATAAACTCCGTTATATTTTATTGATGCAACTGTACCCGCCCCACGCTCAGCCCGAACTCAACCCGAACTCCACTCAAACGCAGACGCAGCCAGTGCCCAGCCCGCGCTCACTGGTGCCGACTAGCATTTCACGCTCAAATATGGCACCACGAAAAATTAGCACTTATTTTTCTTCCTACATTATTTTTGTTATTTACTGACTAGGTTAGGTACTTTTGTTTTTACATATATTCATACTTTTTTTAAGCACATTGCTTCTCGGCCGCTTCTGTAAATGAAAATTGAGGATTACTATTATTGACCTCAACTACTAGCTCAGCACAGCATTATTGATGCGGGATTGAGGCGCGCGCTGAGCGGCCGCAGCGGGCTGGGCACCGTGAATTTTGGTTGAGCTCGGGTCGTGTGCTTGGACGAATCAACCACTGGACACGTAACGTAAGAAAAATGTATGAAATCACGATCAAACAATTTTTGCGGGGCGAGGGGAGTTTACACTTGTCAAATAATGACAATGTTATAGGGTGATTTAGCCGGTTGTCGGCCATAATGGGGAGGCGAAGGCAAAGTGAATTACAGATGGCGCTTCGTCTTTGGAACAATTGTCAGTTTGAGCTTATATTGTCTTGACTGTGTATTACGTGATTTTACTTTCTTAGATTGTATTTTTTTCGGTTTTGCGGACAAACAATGTATTCTATGCTAACTTTAGCTCATATAAAAGAAGAATTACGGAAAAGAAAAGCTAAAACAACAGGCAAGAAAGTTTATAGCAACTTACAAAAAATTGCTAACAAGCATTACATTTCTTTAAATTTCGTGTAAGATTTACAAGTAATCTTTTTATTTCAGATTAGAAGCATATGATTTAAATTTTAACAAAGCAACTGAGTGTGAATTTCCGTGTTTATAGTTGCCTGATGATGCCTTCTGTGCAATAGTAATTTCAGGTTTCTGTACTGGAATTTCTGTACCATCCAAAATTACACGAACCGTTTTATCATATTTATTTTATTAACATACTTCACAAAAAGGAGGAGATTCTCAATTCGATTGTATGTTTTTTTTTTATTCTAAGTTTCTTGAATGACTCTGGCATATAAAATTCTATTAATTCTCTGTTTGGCCCCAATATTGGGCTTATTCCATATTTGATATACCTATCAAATTCATCCAAGTTATAAATATGTTAGAAACTGCTGAGGTTGAAATATTAAAGAACAAAGCTGTTATAATTCAAATGTTGTTTTATTTTGGCGAAGCTTCATCAAATTCATGAAACATTCCTTTTGATTTATAATGTTTCTCAGGCTCAGCAAAGGAGAAAATCGAGGGAAAAGCATCTTTTTTTTTATATTTTTTTGCCCACTATTTTTTTTGTTACTGGGAAATCGATGAACTCCAATATTTTACAAGTTACATGCATAACAATGCGGCATTTTCTCAGTATAAAATTAAAAAGTGCAATACTCCAAGAGATTCCCATATGTTTTGACACTTTGTTTGAGGCGGCCGGGTACCAAAGACCAGACGCCACCTATCGGGATAAAATTGCGCTTTTCCTCCCCATTGCCGGGCAAATACTATGGATTGTGAAACTCGAACATTAATTCGTCCAAGGTCGTGTGATATCTTCCTGACAAGTAACAGGCCTTTAGGCGCATTTGGTCCGATTCGCGATTATTATCTGCCTATTATGTAACTAATTTTGAAGAACCGAAAAGCAATATAAGAAGGTTTGAAAAAGTAGGTTAGGTAGTAACCAAAATTACTTTTTTCTGTTTTGCTTCCCGGGTAGTACTCAGGTAGTACAACAAAAAGTGGCGTAATTTATTATTCTAATGTACGACAACAATGGACGACAATTTTGTATTAGATACTATTCGACAATAATCATTATTGAAAATTTAAGGCATTGTGGAACAGTTGGCAATCGTTATACCATAATAGCGGTGTACAAAACAGTATTTATCTGTCTTCGTATTTATTAATTTTACTAGCGGCCGCCCGCGACTTCGTCTGCGTGGACAGTTTTTTTGCTATCCCTCGGGAACTGTACGTTTTTTCTGGATGAAAGGTACTCTATGTCCTTTTCTGTACCCCTGACAACGTCTATGAAAAATTTCATGATGATGATTTCGTGAAGGCGTAACAAGCAAACAAACAAACGGACTTTAGCATTTATAATATTAGTAAGGATTTATATTTTGTTTCAGATTGCACTGATGTTCTCAAAACCAGAAGGCGCCAGCACCTTCTATAGACGGATGTCGTGAGCTCTGGCCCCGGGAGCACACGACGTCGCCGTGATGAGCACAACCCGCAATAATGCGTCGGCGGCCATTTTAAACCGTGAACGGCGCTTGTCGGCTCAAGATGGCCGTCACCCGCGGCGCCCTCGTACTCAGCCATCCTGCGCAGTGGCGCGTCCCCATACATCACTATGAAATGTGGAAACACGGAAAGTGGCGACAGAAAACGTCACGACCAAGGACAAACGCAGCCGTTAGAGTGCCCAGATAGAGACATTGTACAGTGATATCCGTAGAGGCCTAAGTGTTACTTTTGTGTAAATATAGTGGTGTTTAGATGTTAAGGATGGCCGGCGAGGGTCGAGGAAGTCGTACGCCGCTGCTGGAGAGCGGCGGCGAGTATGCGCACGCGCACAAGTCGGCGGCCCCGCGTTGCTGCTACTGGCTGGCCAGTCACGTCAATGTGAGGAAGTGCGTCGCTGGCATCATGTTGCTATCCGTCCTCACGATATTCTTCTATACGTATTACGTCACCGTGCCGTTTACGAGGTAAGTGTTTCTTCTCATCTGTCCATCTTTTAAATCTAAAATTCGATTACGAACCTCACTGCTATGCTATAGGCAACAGACAAGCCTTCCTTCTTCTTAAGCCGTAATGGTCCAGGTTTTGTTTGCCCTTTGTGGCTATTAATTTGTGTGTACCGTGTCGTGAATGACTGCCGGCCGGGGCTAAGTGCTTAACATGCAAGGAGCATGCATCAAGGAGCAAAACTGGTATTTTTTGGTCTTTGCAAAGGTTATTTGGCTTCCGTAAGCGCAATCAGCCATCTACTGCGCCGGATTCCTGTTAATTTTACAATTTTATTCGAAAAGGTTATATAAACCAAACGTCATCCAGCTTAATTTTCTTGGAAATGCTAATGGTAAACGTTCCAACCTAGCGTCCTTTGATTTACCTCAGTACTTTAGAGGTGGCTTGATTATCAAGGAATAGGACTATTATATGTGTCAATGACACATATTCAGTCGCCCTTCAGAGTAAAAATGTTGCAATATTTATCTCAAGTCTTCTTGTCGTGGCTCTCCACTACTAGGGAATGCAATCCGGATAATCCGTAATCCGAAAAATCCGGATATCCGCACATTTTTGTTAGACTTCCAAATCCGGATTTGAAAATCAAATTCGGATTTTTCGAATAATTAGAAATTGTCACAAAAAAAAATTAAACAAGCAAGTTTCTCGGAAGTATTCCACTTAGAACAACTTTCAATATTTAACAAAATGACTTACAAAAATATTGATAGTTGCTTTAAGTGGAATACTTTAGATGTTATACGCCCAATTGCTATTCACTCAGTTGCTTTAAGTAGAACACTTCGTTTCTCGCACTAGCTAAACGGTAGATGCTATTTTCTAGATGATACCACTCACGCGTCTTGCTAGTGCCGTGTCTCAGGTTTGTCACATTAAGCCCCAAAAAGTAGGTTTGGTTGAACCAACTCTCCTGGTGTTCCTGCCGATACAACTCTCCTTCTTCATCGTCAATTTCGGAGTGTACTTGCAGCGTCTCTAGCTCGACTAGTGGGTCTACCGCGCAAGTGTCATTGGCATCGCTATCTGCTTCATTTGACAGATAGACATGACACATTGCTACTTTTCTATGATAAGTTTTAATTTGTGCCAAAAAGAAGAAGCAATGTGTGCGATGCTGATGAGACTTGCGCGGTAGGGGGCCCTAGACCACCTTCCACTTTACTTCGGCTTCGCTTCGCTTCTTGGTGATCGTACGGAGCGTGCATCTAATCTTCGTATCGCTTCCATTAGTGCGTGTGGCGCGCTTGCTTCTTGTCGGCTGGAGAATGTAAATGGCCATCATCTTTTATGTGAACTTCTTGGCTGTTTTCACTGGCGCGCGTAGGGTCTTTTCTTCCCGTTGGCGAGGTGGCGTATAGTCTTCCAGATGGTGAGCGGGTGACACTCCTCCTAACCTCATAGGGAACGAGTGGCTAATACGGTTCGTCTCTCAATCTCTCAGGGCTTTATCACATTAAGTCCCAAAAAATACATTGTATTTTTAAAATTCACATAAACTAAACAACATATTATGTTGTTGCAATGTTTGGAGGAAAATTCCTCAAAAACCTTCTTTGGAGCATGTCTCACGCGTGCTCTATGGGGTTTAGGTCTGGAGATTGCGCGGGCCCGTCTAAGACCGACACGTGGTGCTCTTGTAGCCAGCTCGTTACCACTCGCGCAGTGTGCGGACGGGCGTTGTCGTGCATGAGCACAAAATCTTGGCCCATTTGCAATCGATAGTGTTTCTGATCCAAACGAGGTCTGTTCTTCCACCAATACGAATTCCCGCCCAAACCATAATTGTTCCGCCGTGGTATCGATGGACTTCCTGAGGGTTTTGCAGACGGTTATCACAACCAGGAGCTCGCCATACACGTACTCTTCGTGAATCAGGATGAAAACCGAATCGGGACTCATCGGTAAACAGCACTACAGACCACTGGCTATCTTCCCAGAGTAAATGTTCTCGAGCCCACTGTAATCTTCGTCCACATTTCCTCTGCGTAGTGCTGGAGTACGAAGCGGCCTGCGAGCATAAAGGTTAGCCTCGTGCAGTCTTCTCCTTACAATTTGGTCACTGACCAGCAACTGGTGCTCTGACTGGAGCTTTTGGACCAACTGCATGGCTGTAGAATTTATTTGACTTCTTGCGGCCACTTGCAAATCGGTCCTGTCTTTGAGTGGTTATGCGCTTCCCGGCTGGATGCCTTTCAGCCACATTACCAGTGGCACGATAACGTGACCACAACCTTGATATCACGTTTTGTATTGTTCCAATTTCCTCAGCAATACTCTGTTGAGTAGCCCCAGCTTGGAGTATACCTACTGCCCTTAACATTTCATCTCTTGTTAAATGACGCCGCTGCATGGTACATACTGTTGCATAAATTCGAAATTAACAAATATTTTTTATTAAAACTTTAATTTGATAGGGGTTAGACGGTGTTGATGTGTGTATAATTCTTCATTTGTATAATATTATAAAGAGCATGATTTTTAGTTTTATTAGCGCTTTTTCGACGTCGTATCGCGCGATTCGCTTCGGAATAGAACAAATGACTTCTCTGCTGTGTGTTTGCACACAAAAAATATTGGATTTGATTAATATTGTCCTTTTCATTGAATCCTCTTACATAAATATAAGAGACATCACATTACTGAAGTTATATGGACAGAAATGACATATTTTTATAAAAAAGAAAATATTTTCATAAAAAATCCGTAATATCCGGATAATCCGGATATAAGCAAATATCCGTTTTAAAAATCCGGATTTTGAAATATATACGGATTTGCATTCCCTATCCACTACTGAAGGTTCACCATCAGCTCAGCGAATCTAGCTGTCTGGCGCCAAGCGGAAAAGTTGTTCAACGCTGACAATCTTTGTCCACTCCCGAATATTCCATAACCAAGTCGCTTTCCCATTAATTTTGCCCATCTTTATGAGCTGGAGTAGCTAGTATCTCTCATATCTTAATACGTAACCGAGATACCCAACCTTTCTGCGCTTGATGGTTCGCAACAGTTCTCGGGTCTTTCTGGTGCGTTGTTGTACCTTTTCATTTGTGTCCAGCTAATGCGTAGCATTCTACGGTAGCACCACATCACAAAAGCTTCGAGACGCTTCTGGGTGCTAACTTTCAGGGTCCAAGCTTCGCTAGCGTATAACACCACTGGCCACACACATAACAAAGAAGTATCCTTACTCTGAGCTTTGTCTAAAGTTTATGGCTACATAAAAACTTTTTCCATTTTCTTGAAGGTTGCTCGGGCGATTTCAGTCTAGGTACGGATTTCTTGATCGCTGTTCCATTTTTCACTCACCCAAGTACCGAGATACTGATATTGCCAAACTCGCTCAAGATTTAGACCTGCTACTTTCATTCTAGGATTTAGGTCTGTGTTGCTGGTTGCGACCAAGAACTTGGTTTTTGGCACAATCATGGTCAACTCCGCCCTCAAACTACTCTCGTTATCTCTGTTCAGAATGAGCTGTAAGTCTTGCTAGGCTATAAGTACAGTGTCCTCGGCATGCCTCAAGTTGTGCTCAAGTTGTTAATAGTATTGCCATTAATCTTGACACCAACCTCCAGGTGTTCTAGAGCTTCTGACATAAATTGCTTCAGAATATTCTTAGATTGAAGCGGAGCGGACACAAAATGCAACCCTGTCGAATTCCTCGGCAAATGTCAACCTGGCCAGTCCCTGTATGGAACAATCTTATTGTTGCACTTTGGTTCCAGTAGGTAAGATTTTTTTATGATTCTCAGATCTTTGCCATCTAAACCCCACTTCACTTTGCGACAGTTACAGCATTTGAGTTCGGAAATTATTTAGTGACAATTTGTAATGCACTTGGATTAGTGCTATTGTCACTAAATAATCTCTGCATTAAAACCATAATAATAGTCAAAATAATACCACAGTTTTACAAAGCTGTGATAATACATACGGATGTGTATTGTATTGTAGGCTTAGCAGGACATGTTTGTAGCCGCCTATCATATAATAGAAATGTTTACCAATTCTCACCCGCACGCACATGATTAATATTCGATATCTCTTTAATAACAGCTCATTTAACATCGTGATCAAGCTAATTATTAATATTGTTAATTATCACAAAATAAATTGCTTTTGTTGCTGAACGTTTTCACATTTTGAAATCTATCGTGTAGGTACTGTTTTGAATATGAAATCTTCATCGCTTTTATTACCTATTTTATAAGTACCTTCCTATTCTGAACTCTGTTATTTAATTATATTCGATTAGACATGATTCGTTAGGAACTTAATTAACTTCGACTTACATATTAAATTATTCCATTCAATTAGACAACGAATACAACCCCTAGCTATTAGTTTGCAATCAAGATCATAAGCCAAAGAATCAAAGTCAATGATTTCGTTTTCGACATTAAGTAGCAAAGCAACCCAGGTAGCTGATCCCAATATTTTGACACAATTTATTTCTTAAAAAACTCAAAAGACTCAAGACGAACGTTGTAGATTTTCATTTATACCTTCACGATTATCTCACATAGTCTATTCCCCTATTCCGTTTCCTTGCTAGTCGAAGATAAAAGATCTCACTTTTACGGCTTGAAGGTGCAATGTAGCCATGCAGCCAGCCGGTGCTTCGTTAATGATGCAGAGACCCTGCGAGAACTCGACGGAGCCCGATGATAGGCCCGTTTCTATTAACTTCCAACCTAATTAGGCTATCGCTTCACACCGTGTACCCTACTATTTTTTTACCAGTAGACTCGTAAACCAGCGTTGAATATCCTAAGCTATACTAGCGCACTTAGCCTGAATTAATTTGATTTATCAGTCAGGGTTTTCTGATTTTTTACTTTCGCATTTACAACGCTGCATGCGTTTCACTCAATTTCAAAGGCCGTATGGCATCTTGTTGGTTGATCTTAAGTTAATTCAACAGAGTGATAGTTAGAAACTAACCTCCGTTTCCTGAGGTAATTCGGTGGTTTAACTTTACCGAAAGGTCCACATTATCTGGTTTAAAGTAATAAAATCAACTTTACACCAGATAATATGGCCCCTCCAATAAAGTTAAATCTCCGATAAACCACCGTTAAGTACCCCAGAAACCGGGCATAACTAAATTAATATAACTGAATTATCAAGTCTGTTATGAATTTTCAAAATTGCATTATATTAATGTATGCATTTTAGGGACACCATTTTTACGTATCATAAATTCTATGAAAATGTTATGTTGTAATAATACTTATTATTTTAGCTTTAGTTTAAATTAATGCGTAAGTGAGGGACGGCTGCCTTTAACAAAGTTACTACGGCTGGCTTCTTTTCGGCAAAAGGTCTTAACAAACAACCTCCCGTGAAGTCCCGTGTCCCGTCCCGCCCCGAGCTCCGACACAGCCACGGTATTTTTTTTACCGTGACACAGCAATGACGTCGTTCAATACTATATTAATACCTACTGCTTTCTCTTAACTTTGAAGCTTCGTTTGTATTGTTAGTGATAGAATTAGCAGATTTGTTGGTTAATAAATAATCACTGTCTCGTCAAAAGCCAGATAAACGTTTATTTGATAAAGTTTCGTTATTTGCACTTGATTGGTTGATTAGAATTGTAATAGTACATTACTGACGCGGTCTATAATGACTGCATTGCTGGCATCGCGATGATGATGGCCGATAGCGTAGCTTTGCGCAGGTCCAGGCCGTCACAGCATTGCAGCCCTTGATGGCAAAGCTGGAATAAAGGCCGAGACCAGAGGTCGAGGCCTTTATAGCGCGGACAGCAAGGGCTGCAATGATGACCAAGCTTGAAGGCCGAGAGCGTAGTAAAGCTCAGCTTGAGGCCATCAGTGCAGTCATTGTGGACCAAGTCTTGTATACTGCTTGTATAGTGTTAAATAGGTATGACACAGACAGGTCTGTGTCAAACTTGCTGTTATTGTATTTAACGTTGTGAATGTGCCTAATGTAGAGCGGAAAATTAAATGTTTTGACAACTTTATTATTAATCTGTCAAACAGCTCTCGCATTGTGTACTCTGCGAAATTCCCACTCTGATTAAACATTGACTAACCATTTCACAGACATATTAAATATAATGTTTATTTAGATTTGTTCTAGATTTGCCGTATTTCAAATTCGTCGAAATACAGTCGACACACCAATTATTATTCAATAAGAAGCATGTTCGTAATAAAATTAAAATCCCAAATAAAAATTGTCACTTTGATGAATAAATAAAAAAAATGGAACAAAAAAATTTCCTTGGTAAAACCAAAAACATTTTGTAAGAATAAAATAAAAATTGACTAAAGTGAAAGAATGAAATAAAAAATTCTTCCCGACAGCCCGCATCCAAAAATTTGAACATTATTTACTGACAACTTTCAAATCACAGAGCCAAATCATTTGTAAAGAGTTGTTGGCATTTTTGTAGAGTTGGTGTATTATGCAGGGGATTGTACGTATTACGACGAATCTAGAATACGACGACTCAGGAAAAAGACGAATCCGGAACAAATCTTTATTATCATTCAAAAATGCCTTATAAACAAATGAAGAGCAACTTAATAAAAGTTATTTAACTGCAATATGTTTATAATATCTGATAGAAGTCTTGTAAAATGTTTGCATAAACTTGTTCCTATCTCCCTTTGTGTTTTACTCGGAATCGGAAGCATGTTCGGAACTTCCATTTTCAAGACTTTTCGCTCGTTTAGCAGGAAATACGTGTGACTTTGCAATCATGACGGAAAAACTTTTAAGTGTCGAGTTATTCAAAGTACTTTTGTTCCACATTATAATAAAATATTAATTTATGCATGGAATTGGCAGTTAATTCGTAAAATTGCTTAACAGAAGAATTAAAAGCGTTTAACTTCGTAATGGCGTTCATGTAGCTCTTTGTTTGGCGGCTTTTCACGTCTAAATTAGAACGGGAGAGGGCGAATATTTCACTGTAATTTATAACGCGATTTGGTGTATTAAGGCTGAATGTCGCAGAACTAGAACGATAATATTTTATTTTATCGGCTTAAAATTACATTGGCGGGATGAGCGGAGAAGGGGCGGCAAGTTTCGCCGACTCAGTTGAATTTATAGCAAAACTTATGTTTCGAGCTAATTAATGGAAGCTGCTTCGCGACGCGCGCAGTATTCGTTGATTTAAACGCGTAGTATTTATAACCACCTCTAGTTGTTCGCCACCGTAAAAAGTTGTTAATTGTTGTTTACTTCACTATGGATAGAAAACTAGCAAATTGAATATCGATAAACTCTTAAGTCCGACAATAGCCTTTAGACCCAAGCCAAATCCTAGCGAAAAGTTCTAATAAGGAGTGTGAGTGAATTGTCCTTTTCATTGAAGTTTCCAATCAGTTGGAGGAGGCGGGGCTTTCATTAAAACAAAGAGGCCGCAAGCCGAAGCCCGGCTCGCAGCTGCCTACGTATAAATATTTCCACAAATTCCACCTTTATTTATTTTACGCTATAGAGATAACGCTAATGGCGCTTTGATGTGGCTCTAACTTGGAACGCAACCTTAACTTTGGCAGGCTTTGATTGATTTTCTTCTGAATTCTGCTTAGGCAGATAACTTGGTAGTTCATTTGCATGCTTTAAGTAGATTTTAATATAATTACCATTCATTATTGTGTTAAATTCCACTTTGAAGAATGTGGCGGGAGCTAATCTTGTTATTACATTTTTTAAATTCTCAATTTTAAGTTTAGTTTCATTGGTTGATATATCAACCAGTCAGTTCACGATTTTGTATACAGATTGATTGGCTTCCTATTCTCGATATCCAGAGTATGTTTTTGTTGCAGCTTGGTATGGCGCGATCGGGTGCCACGTCCCCTGTCCCAGTGTTCGCTGCTTGCGTCACAGCAGCAAACCGCGCGAGACCATCGCTCGGACGCGCGTCTGCGCATCGACGCGAAAGTCCTCGTCATCGTCGAATCTGCATACTCTCGGCTGGGGCGTGACATCGCTGAACTACTGGTAGCTAACAGGATCAGGTGAGTTGTGGTAGAGAGAGACACCACTGAAAGCTCATTAGTAAGTATGTGCAAAAAAAAAGAGCACCAAACATTTTGGTGTTTCGACAATGCACATTTAGCGAATGAGAAAAGAACGATCTATACGACTGTCTTTGCTGTCATATCTGCAATAATGATACACCATTCAGATGTAAACTAGGCTGTACGTTTCTCTAGCAAGACACTCAAAGCATAATTATTGTCATGACAATATGATGATGGTAGAATGAGTAAATTTGCCTTGAAACCTGTTCATTAAGTAAAATTGGGTACTGGCTGTACCTATGTGATAAATGGGGTAAATCACAGACATTACTGATTACCTGGTCCTTATAATAGTAATTTGTCCGACCGACGCTACTGCATCAAAGTTCGAAACGGGCCACAGCTCTTTGGTTGATCAGAAACTGTACAATTGCATAAGTGCAACCTTTAATCGAAGCATTCAAATCATCCATTCCTTAACTTGTCCTCCATTGTCATTCTCTTTAGCCATTAAAAGCACCAAAAGCTTCCTCTTGAAGCATACTTGTAATCAGTCTATTGCCCGTAATTCTCAGTAATAGGTACTACTGTTCTCGTAGTGCGGGGTCTGCCTCGCTCGGGTCTCGACCACCACTCGATGCTAATGGAATCAAGTGGATCCGGGAATCAGTAACATTGTTAAATCCTGATTCACCAACTAAATTGCAGATGCTCTTACCTATTTTGTTACAAAGTAGACCGAATTCCTTGTCTCATACTAGAAAAGTTATTTCTTTTAGAAAAATTGCGTTGTGGAGTTTCGTGTTCTGGCACACCAGACGTCACCAAGACAGCGTATTAATAAACTGTAGTGTAACTTAAAGAGTATGTCACTGAAGCGGACAATATAGCTCCAAGAAGATATTCGTCAACTCATCGCCGGGCACTACAACATATATTGCTCAGCGAAAGCTCGCTCCTTTCCTTTCCTAAAAGCGGTAGCCACTTCACAACTTGCTGAACTTTCTGCAGCGTTGCAATATTATAGGTCTTCTGCGCTTGGAAAATAAATAAATTGCAGTTTTGAAAAGTGTAATCTAAAATCATCTTAAATTGGACATTGTTTAAATACCATTCAATTAAAGATATAATCAGCGAATAATATTAAATAGGTATGTAAATTATTTAACCTTATGTAGAATAATCATATGAAACCTCGCCGGAATATTCATCATATCATCATATTCAGCCCACATCAACCCACTGCTGGGTATAGGCCTCTTCTCTATAGCGCCATTCATCACGGTCCTGTGCCAGCCTCATCCAGTGAGATCCCGTCAACTTGACGATATCGTCTGACCATCGGGCCGGTGGTCTGCCCACTGGCCTTGTTGCTCCTCTTGGCCACCACTCTGTAACTGCCTTGGTCCACCGTCCGTCATCCCGTCTAGCCAAGTGTCCTGCCCATGTCCGGAATATTACTCATGAATTATTTCCATAATTACATTTTCTTTTATTTGCAACGTTCCCATATTGTGGTAACGCCCAGTGGTTTCAGCCCTTCAAAGTAATTGGCAAACCGGCTCATAGCTAATTTGGCAGAATAAAGAGTTAACGCAACCAGCCGTTATCGAATGGAGTGCCCTCCAGTCGAGTGGCGAGTTTCGAAATACTTGCGTATTGTGTGTCCTCCAACCAACCCCCCTCGTGTACTAAACAAACCCCGTGTGGTTCACGTTCCAAGTAATTAATAATTACTTACTGTTATAATGGCTTAGTACTCAATAATAAACATTTGTTTTAGCGTTCTATTCGTAAATCATTCTTGCATCTAGTATACAGGGTGTCCCAAAACTTTGCCACATGGAGGGAAAGTACTTTAAATATTGAAGATAGGAAATTTTACTGAAAGAAGACTTCATTTTATTTTAAAAATTAATGCGAACTGCATTTAAAGTTTTTTTAAATATCGTTTCATATAATAGTCATATATAATAGTCGCATTATTTCCTATACAAATTGATACAATGCGTAATCATTAAAATTTTAATGTAAAATTACAAGGTCTTCCTTTTGTTAGATGCTGTGTTACTTAACAAAAAATAATCCTAATGAGTAACCCGTTCGATCGGTATCGTAAAAGTTATTTTTTTTTTATATCTTATTTGGTGGGTTCGATTCCTGGTTAACGCATGCGATTTTTCGAAAATCTTTGAATGCAGCTCCAATTATTTTAAAAATTAAAATGAAGTCTTCTTTCAGTAAAATTTCCTATCTTCAATATTTAAGGTACTTTCCCTCCGTGTGGCAAAGTTTTGGGACACCCGGTATATCCCCAGCAATTTATTAATTTCCTAATTTTAGCATTTGATCTAGCTTTTTTTATTTTAGAAGGATGCCAATGAGACACGCGGTACGCAATCTTTTCTCTTGATTCGATTACTGATTGATTTGTTACATATTAGTTTATTGAACCGTCAAGTTCACAATATGCTGGAATATGTATGGAACAAAAACAACTTTAACATCAAACTAAAACATTCCCCAGGCATTAAAAATAATTCGTCAAAATTGTTTCACCAGGGGCGACCTTAAAAGTTTCCTCTTAATATTTACCGGGCACTTGGTTCGCTATTACCGAGTTCTGTTTGTTTTGTTTTTCCTGGGGAGAGGCGGCCGATCGGTCGCGCCTGTTGACAGCTAATATGCGGACGAATTGATGTACCACCTACCGCCTACCCGCAAGATGGGGGGTGGGGATTACACATGGTGTCTCGTGCTCGGAAAACTCCGCAATAATAATCGCTCGTGTCAACAGCTGCCTTGAATGTTTTCTCGTTTGTGATGTCTCCCAATGTGAGCTGAAATTAGGGCGTTGCGTTAATATTAGTAACGATATAGTGCGAATTGAATTTCACTCAATGAATTCACGCTTCTTCTTAATTTTCTTTTTCACTTTTTCAGTGGCTAAAATTAAAGTTTTCATGTATTAAAACTATTTCTCTAAGTAGGTATACAAATCGTGTTGTGTTGTGGAGCACGATTGCTCATTAAGTACTATGGGCAACAGCGACGCTTAACCAGTTTGCAACAAAATTCGTGTGCGCGCGTATCGCCCCTACACGAACTAAACGTATGGTAGTGACGGCGCGGCGTGCAAGCGATTTTGACCTTAGCAGTGGTTAAGCGTCGCTGTTGCCCATGGTACCTATAGCCCCAGTCGTAGGAGGCAAAAAACGAAGAATACGGCTATCCATGAACCAAAGATTTCCTTCGGTAGGATTGATCCTTGGGTTCCTAAGATAGGTTTACGAAGTGGAGCCACCTGGATTTTTCAAGCAGGTGGGGGGAGGGGGAATTCTGCCTTAACGAAGTCCGAGGTTAATAACTACCTAAGTTTAGATACTAAGCCAAGTTTGGTATCATTTTCGGATAAATCAATGACGTAGAATTCATTTCTGGTACAAAATATGCATTTTTTAATTTTTTTTTTTATTTATTTGTAAGAAGCAATTTATTAAGAAGTTTCCTAAACATTACACAATAACCAATATTTTCAACTACATTTTTTTTATTTAAGTCACCGTAAATATTAAACTGATGTTCTTATTTGTAAACAAAAAATCCGATAACAAAGCTTATAGAATGAAAAGTTGAAAAAATATAACTTACAAATTTCTTTATTAACAATAAATAGCGAAAAAAAATTTCACTGTCGCGTGCCGTCAATTTCTTTTACACCTATTGAAATATTATTATTTTTTATTATTACTATATGGGTATCAAATGAACGGTAATAAATAGCCAATTCCAAATATATATAAACTATAACACTTTTATTTAACTGTTTTGAAATAAACTTAAAAAGTATAACGCAGCATTAAAAATATCAGTAAATTATTAGAAAAACAAAAAATGACAGTCAATATCGACAAAAAAAAGGCAAATATCACAAGCGCGCATGTAACTACGACTTTTTCAGATGTTGTTAGGTACCTTGAGAGTAGTTCTACCCAAGTTTTAACCCTTGGAAACCCTGTACTGCTGGAAAATCTTGGCACTTGTTTCAGTATTTTCGAAAAAACTACCTTAAGGAAGCGTTTTTCAGGTATCTCTACTCCATACTTTTATAAAGCTAACTAAATTTGCTACAATGGGGAATGTCCGAAAAAAAACAAATTGGCTGAATATTTTTCTATAGGTAGGAATAAGGTCCCTTAGTAATAGAAAAAAGTTTCAGAATTTTCGGTTGGGTAAAAAAGTTTTTAAAAATCAAAGTCTCTTCGACTTCACAAATGTATGAAAGTAACAGCAGAATGGAGATTATACCTTTGCCGCTAACTGCCACAAACACAACACGTATTTAAAAAAAAAAGTTTTGACATTTTGTCTTGAAACTTTTTTTTAATACCATGTTGTGGTTGTGGCAGGTGTTGGCAAAGGTACAATCTCCATTCTGCTGTTACTTTCATACATTTGTGAAGTCGAAGAGACTTTGATTTTTTGAAATTTTTTCACGAAACCGAAAATTATGAAAATTTATTCTGTTACTAAGGGACCTTATTCCTACCTATAGAAAAATATTCAGCCAATTTGATTTTTTTCGGACATTCCCCATTTGAGCCTATCACAAGCAAGTTTTGAACTGATATTTTAAATTTTAATATTTAATAAAAATAATAACTTCCTTACAACGGTAACGAAGTTTTTTTTTTAATTAGCCAAAACAAGAATATTTTCTTTTATTATTATTTTAAAAATAAAAGGATATAAGAGCTCCTACGAGGTATTTTTCTTTTTCAAATATTCCAATTTGTGTATTTAATGGTAATTTTTTTCTTTAATCAAGCGAGTATTTTTTTTTGTTTTTTTTTAATAGTTTAACAATTGAATCGTACAAATATGAATCCAAAAATGAATTCGACACCCTAAATTCATACGAATATGATATCAAACTCGGCATAGCAGCTTAACTAATACATCTATCGAGATTGGGCTGAAAGCCAAAACTTCAAAAAATTTACTAAAAAAATCGTGGTGGCTCCACTTCTTATATCCATCCTAGGGTCCTAAGGACCAATCCTACCAAAGGAAATCTCTGGTTCACAAAACGCCGTATTTTTCACCCTACTGACGCCACTACTATAGGTAAGCTTTTCTTGTCTTATATCATGAACTTAAACTTTTAACTGCGATATTTGCGATACGATTTCAACAGTTCATAAAATCCATAAAATCATATTCCAATGAAAATATAATTCATTTTATATTATACCGTTGTGGCTTTGGAATGGAAGAGTAAAGTAGTTTTCTTTATGATTCAATTCCTTTTCCTAGGAAAGTAATTTCTATAATATCTCGCAAGCAGTGCCCTCGTTTATTTGACTAAATAAAGAGAAAAACGCTCGAGCGCCGTCCACTTTTTGCTAGGAGTTTCACCCTCTGTCCACCATCTTCATAAAGGCTCCGCCTGTATATCGGGCGTCAGGCCCCAGTTTGATCGTGTCAAGAGACTTTTTGCTCGGATCCCGTCGTCTGGTTAAAAATCGGTTTCCTCTCGAACGCCGCGCGCCGTTCGGAACTACGCTCGGCGAAGCTTGTTCATGAAATGTTTGACGAGTCACGGAATTAGTTTTCTCCATAACGTTTTTTCCTCGATCGCTTCGATCTTTCTTGCACTCGATTCCATATTGTCAGTTATACCTACACAAACCATACAACATACAACAAATACGAATACTTATATTATAACGAGTAAAAGATGAGTTTATAAGAGAGTGTCATATTATGGTGATAATTTTATTTGAACACTATTACAAAAAACAGTCGTTGCAGACTGAACTCATTAATGCAAGAACCTGCATTGTGAAGATCAATATTATTTCGCTTTCCATCAAACGTAATTGAAATACGAGTTGTTGATAATTTGAATAATAAATTCAAAACACGCCGCCTGAGTTCTGATTGTCTCTGTGTTCAACCAACCTTAATAAAGCGCACACAAAGTGCTGTTAACACGGTAATTGCATTTAATTTGCGAAACGACTCTGGGCAAGCCGATCTCGTAAGTGGCAGAGTTTGAGATGCGCGAACCAGGAACTGCCATTTTATGATTCGCTGACAAGTGCTGGGTAATGTGACATAGAGACTGTATAGTTTAAATGCTTTGCTGTCGTGTCAGATTAGGAAAAAGCTACTGAGGTAAGATAAGAATGTGTGATTTAGCTCTTAATCGTTCATTGCGCTCATTTGCACACTAAGCGCCAACGCACACGAGCAACTTTTGGCTCCGCAACTATTTTGTCTCTCACATCAAGTCTACGGGTTTGTATGAAAGCGCGCACACGTAGCGACGTGACAGTCGGCAACTTTTCATACAAATCATGTGAGAGAAAAAATAGTTGCGAAGACAAAAGTTGCCGTGGGTGCTCTCCCTAAGCCGTAAGGAAAGGACCTACATCATAAAACAGTTGAAAGTCGTGGCATGGCACCCTGATATAAGTCTATGTTACACTACACGTTACACCTTTTACAGTAGACTTTTGAAATGTAGGTAACCTTTCTAGTTTACGTGCTACTATGTTTTCCTACTAATGGAAACGTAACCATTGCACAAGTTTCGTGTGACTGCAGCCATCGTCGCCTGCTTACCGGCTCACATAGGGGTCGCTACGCTACCCTCAAAACGTACCGAAAATTCGTACCGAAAATTCAAAAACTCAAAATGATTTCAGGGTACCCTCATTCCTCAGACCAAATAAAAAATGTAAGACGGAGTCTTCCGAACGAAGCGGTGAGGCCTGTAAAACTACGCCTTGGCTGTGTCCATACACAGTTCACGCACACACGTGTAACGAAACTACGCCTTGGCTTTCCATATAAAACCCTGCCGCCCGGCCCCCGCCCGCCCCCTTGTACGCACACATGTACCATCAAAAACCGGCCTCACTACGTTGTTCGCAACGCTCCATCTTTCTTTTTTATTTGATCTGAGCCCTCATTCTATCATTTATTTAGAATATTATAATTTGACAGTATAGAAATGCGTCATTCATAATCATAACGTACTCAGTTTGTTATAAAAGTGTAGTGAATTGTGAACATATATCATATTGTTGATAAGCTATTTAGTGCTACTAATTTACGTGCAACTCAGAGCGTTTGCTTATTAAACTGAACTATTTTTGGCGTTATTTAGACATGGAACCCTTAACCTCAGGTAGGTAACAACTTTTTAGAATTCTTTTTTTTTCTTCATTACTTAAATGGTTTCTAGTAGCCGAGAATTTTTTTCACACTGAAATAATCTTGAAAATAGGTACTATATTTGATGCAAAAAAAGTTGGCAACCCTAATGGCCCACTGTGCGGCGGCGGTGCTTAGTAAACAACTTGGTTTTATTACTTTTTGCTCTCCACTATACAGATAATGCCGCGAACTAACTTCCCTCGCGCCACGCTGCGAATAGTCAAACTTAGAACTTAAGAAATAATAAGGCAAAAAGATAAGCTTTTACTTGGAATTGAGTTATTATTATAAAACTATCGTATAAACACAGTCTTATGATTTTACTTATATACTAAGAGCTGGCCCCGGAAATAGGTGGACAATTTACAGAGCGACGAAATCCCTCTAGTTAAAAATGCGCGAAAAAGTGGTAAAGTTTGATGCCGCCTGGCACTACTTTTCCATCAGTCAAAATTCCTGGCAATGTTATATTTGATTTAGATACACGATTGGCTTGCTATTATACCACACCAAATCCAGAGCTCTGTAAATTGTATACCTTCAATCGCTTTTCAGCTCCTTTGTTGCTCAACCACTCCCACATCCACCACTGAAAATCTGCGAGGTGCCCGGATCTGTTAATAATGATAGTATGGCTAACTAACAAGAGGGATTTCGTCGCACTGTAAATTGTCCACCTATTTCCAAGGCTAGCTCTTAGTCCATTAAAATTTGATGTTGTTTTATGTCTACAATATTGGCTGTTATATAAAATCTACCAAGGGAAGCTACTTGCAAATATTCAGCGGTTATTTCCATAACTGTTGGTGGTAGAACCAGCTCTTACTTCCTAAATAACATTTGCTGTTCCACTGAATGCAATGTGGCTAAATTAGCGGATAATTTAATATCTACCAACACCTTTTAGAGTGGAAGCGGTAATGTAAACTTAATTGAATATTAAACTAGGTGTAAGGTGACAGACGAAATGCGAATGTGCAGCGGGAGGCGCCTCACATACCAAACACAGTGTTTCCACGCCGTTCAACCTCTTTTAACAATTTGAAACTTTGGATAACACTGTCATATTTACAAGTTAAAACATTGATATTTTAGCAGAAAATCACTTGTCTGAGCAAAAATAATAGAAAATATCTGTAGAGAAGAAATTTATAAATTTGAAAGAGCTTAGATCTATTCTACGTAGAATTACCTAATATTTTGTTCGTGTTTAAATATAAAGACGTTTTACACTACATACATTTAGTTTTTTTTGTTTGATTTGACATAGTGTAATTGCAGCATTAACGTACAACTAAACAATCTCAGTCCTTAGTATTTATTCGTGACTGAAATTTACTGTTGAATTTAAATGAAGTGTGTTCTCTAATTAGTCCAGGGACCGGAACCCTTTCGATTTTGATCTACGATATCTTGTATTCTCATAATGCTATGATTATAATGTTTGCATATCGAATTGGGTTTCCCTATCAAAGAATCTATTTATCAGTTTTTTTTTAATTATCATTCTCTTAATACTAAAAAAAACCCAAACGAACGAAGAGGTTTTTAGGCGCTTAATCCGGTCCCTGAATTAGTCATAAGGTATTAAGCATGTTTTAACAAACAAACTTCTCGGAGAAGTACTCAAGAAAATCTGACACCTGCCTTCTGTAGTAGGAAGCGCCGTGCCGTGCAATTCGTTGCGTTGCGGCAACAGTTAGTAGTGCCATTAGACAGGCGCGCCCCGCTCCTCCCCCCTATCTCACCGCCTAGTTCTCCATTAATGCTCGTTTGTGTCAAAACGGCTTAATTACTTTACATTAACTCGTTTTGACACAGTTTCCTTTAATCTGCTCAAAAGCACGCCCGGTAAGAGCATGCCAAGTTTCATACTGCAAATTGTGTATCTGGAGGTGAGCTCGCTGTAAATGTGTTTTCGTAGTTACCTACCACCTTAATTTGTGATGTTCAACTTCTGAACTGCTTGCTTCCTGTTCTTAATTTTAGTTGTTGTGAGATGTGTTTTTTTTATACGAGGGTTGATGGGTTGTGCTGTGCGGGCACTTCAGGGAATGTTGGTGTTGGGCTGCCGCGCCGTCCAGACCAATAAATGGACTGGACATATTTCAAACCGGTTTTTAATTTTGTTTTAGATAAGTATTTAAATTCAGAGGGAACAAAAATAACGTAGGAAATGGCGTTTCAGAATAATGCCAACACTTTCGGAGAGACATGAATATCGGTCAGTAGTATAACATATAGAAGTCTTTGATCGGTCATCATCGACGGTCATTCTGACAAACTAGGTAGATTCGAATGACGCAGACGCTATAATTGAACTTCAATATCTTTTTTTTCTCATTAAGTAATTAAAAGTATACTAATCATCTAAAGTTTCAGCAAGTATATATTTGCCAATGCCAGAACAAACTGTCATAAATGCGCCCAAACCGAAATGTCACGTCAAACTTGTTACAAACTCGCGCCGGGAAAACATCGCAGCAACAACGACATTTCCTCATACGTGTTCCAGTTTGTTTTCAGTTTGATTGTTACGTCCACTTGACCCTTTGTGATGTAAACGCGCCGCCGTTTATTGCGCCTGCCCCGTCGTAAAACTCCGCTATAGTGGCACAAGAGAGCAAATCGCTTTTTTAATAGAGCTCTAATGGATATTCCGTAACCCGATGCCCCAGGCTGCCCCTGATAGACCCTTCATCCGACGTCAATGCTGTTCGTTACGGTCGATAGGCACTGTGTACACCCACCCCTCGCCCTTTATTCTACCTTTTCACGACCTACTCAAATTAAAAAGCAATGTAAATTCGCAGACTGACTTTCTATTATTTTTCCTCTTTAACATTTAGCTTTTTTTCTTGGAGATCCCATTTTCACGAAATCTATTTGAATAAGTAGATTAGGTCATTACCGCATTGTAACGCGGACATTATTAGATTTGTCCTAAAAATACAATTGAACAAGCTTTTTCCTAATTTTACATTACTAAAGATTGATTGAAATTTCTGAAATAGGTATGAGTACTAATTATAATGTGAAATAGTAAAATGGTAAAAAATATACCCTTCTTAAACGATGTTCACAAAATGTATAAACTCCAGTAGACATCGATTAATTAAAATATCAACGATCATTATGAGCAGCTTAACATATTGTTAAGTCAAATAAAGTGTAATTTAGTGAAACTGTACCATTAGTTACAATAATTTGACTTAAACAGAAGGTTGTGTTGTAGGTAACGTTTTACTAAATTTCCCCTTGTCTTTGCAGCACCGTGGCATATTAAAATTTGGCACGTACAATGCCAGATTTTTTTCCGGAAAGAAATGGTGATGTTAACAAGGTCAAACGCGGGTCTCTAGTTAAAGGGTCCACGTGTTACAATTATTTATGTTTTATTAACTTAATATTTTTTCTGTAATTTAATGTCAGTTTGAAGTTTCTCAGAAAATGTTTAGAGGAAGTATATACGTGTTACGCAATACCTACTCGTTAATCCAACAAATATTTCCTTGAGAGTTCGCACTGTTGGACGCTAAAACCATGCCGCCTCGGTCGTGCGTCCTCGTCGTTTGAAAGTTTCCCGAAGTCTCGAGTATTTCGCTATCGACCTAATCGAAGTCCTTGCTCTCTAGTTCATTAAATAAGACTTAACAAGCATGTTAGAGGACGGTGTTGCCTCACTTTTAGTTTAGTAAGTCAGTGCCTCGGCCCATTACTCCGGGCTCGCTTCTATTCTATGCTCCCAACTTTTGCGACTGCTAGTGAGACAGAGAGGCACTACTTACGACTCCTCTTTATATGACCTTAAGGAATTATTAATTAGATGCTTTATTCATTCGAGATGACTAAAATTAAAATGACAAGTGTAGTGACTACAAAATGGCTAATTTTGTGAAATAATTGGCTGATCTTATAATTAACCATAAAATCATTTACTGGTAGGTACTGGGTTTTTAGTAGATAAGTATATAAGTATCATAGATAGAATCATACCTTTCTGAATTATAAAAAATCATATAGCTTACTAAAAATATAGTCGTTACAACAAGAGAGCTTTGAAGATTTACACGAAAAATCAGAATAGAGATTTCTTCAAGCCGGGGTGTCTGGCTAAAGCAGTATCTGCGATAATCGTTATCTAAAAGGCGATGGGTGGCTGTGACGTCGCCCATCTCCTCTTTATTGAACTCACTCGCGCTCCCTTATCACAAATTAGCCTCGTCGCATTCGGTTCACGGTTAAAGTAGGCTGTTCCGACTGCTCTAATTTAAACCGAGCACCCCACGTCTAATGGTAGGACGCTAATTAAAGTAATTAGATACATGTTAGCGCAAGCTAAATAGTCACCGCTGCTCACGTTCTCGTTTTATGGGCGCCAGTGTAAACAAAACAAATAACAAGTGGCCCACCACGGTGCTGTTGGGAACGTTATCAATGTACGGCCAATTGCGATACCAAGTTGCCAACGAGTGCGCCATATATTTAGGAGAAATACGGGGCGGCCGTACGTAAATGCTATTTGCAAGTTGCGTTTCGCTCCAGCTCAGGTATGTAGTGTTCTCCCTCCAAATTGAAACGTGCCCAATTGAAGCGAAATGAAACTGCCTCGTAAGCTTACTAGCTCCTGCACTTCCACATCCACGTCTCTTCCAGTTCACCAGTTCGGAGATCTTCACAATCTGTTAATATTAGTAAACGGATTGGAAATTGGAAAGTATCCTGAAAGGGGAAATGTTAGGACAGTTCAATTTTCAATATTGCCAATCAACTTCGGCCTCTTGTTCTGTTTGAAAAGGGGAGACCGGGCTTCTATTTAAATTGTTCAGTTTTATGACAAGGGTCGACCATCATTGCCTTGATTACTATTTGGTTGAGGTTATTGCTTTGAGTTTCGACCTTGCCGCTTGTGTAACTTTTGAAAGTCCCGACAATATTCAAAGTCATAGTGCGACACTATTCATAATGTGTTACTATTTATTAATTGTGATCTCAAAGGGACAGCCACTGTTACCAAGTCGGTCTTTGATATATTAGTGCAAATTGTTATTCAGATTCCTAAATGATTTATGATATTCAGGAATTCCACATTCAATACTATCTAATCAAATTAATGAAGAGAAAACGGTTACGAGTATAGTAATATACGTTATCGTGGTCGCTATTCACATCATGTTTATTCACAGAGATAACAGCGCTTGATATGGCACGCATAATAATATCTTCGTATGACGACTGTCCTATTTCCCTCTATTTATAACCAGTAGTAAAATATGCGGAAGCACACGCTCTGCTAAGGCAATAAATACCTGCCTAACTTCTCCGGTGATATTATGAATATCACGGGAAATATTGTACTGTACAATATTTACGTAAGTACGTATCAATTCTAATTAATGGTTTTACGTGATGATAAATAATAAACTTTTCTTTAACGTCTTCTTCGGGAAAAAGCATATTTACAGTAAATGCTAAAATTAATAGTTCGGTAGCCCACATAGCTATTGAATAATCGCTATTTCGTCAGACTGATCTGTCGTGCAACAAATTCCAGAGTGGACCAATCGCTGAGATTGTTATATAAATATAATATCGTAAAATAACCGAAGAATGGTAGGTCTATTAAGGGATTGCTGATATTAAATTTGATTGTAGGTGATTAATTCTAGTCGACTGAAGTTTATGTGCTTCAACTTTATGAATGAATGAATTTATTTATTTGCTTTTGAATAGGGTAGAATAGGATTATAAATGGTGTACAAAAACCTTATACTTAACAATAGTTTCACCTACTCAGCTACAGACAATAGCATGCAAATAATAATTAATATTGAAGCTAATTTAAAACATTGACATAGCAGCAGCATTGAAAATTCACAATTAATAAAATTAAAACATAAAAAATTTAACTCACATCATAAAATGTCAAAATAAATGCCAGAAATTGAATAGAAATAAATTACATGGTAGTCTAGTACAATTTAGTGTAAATTCTAGTTTTTATAATTCAAGAACTCCTGGACCGATCCATAAGCCATCTATGCAGCGCCGTCCTAAATCTATTAAAAGGCAATTCTTTTATGGTATCAGGAATCTTATTATATCAGAATTTATGAGATGTATAATAATTTATGAAGTTGGGATACGAAGCAATTTAGTGCAGATGCATAAACATACATACTATGTCTCAAAGACGAATACTACATATTATGAAATTGCTGAGTGTCAATATGTCTTAACCACATAAAGTTTTTACCCATTTCGTCATTGTTAAAGTGTCAGACAATTTAATGCAGATGCAAAAATCTTGTTGAATTCTTAAATACCAAAGGTTTGGTTCAATCAGTAGACATTACAGAGATTTTTATTTCGTTCGTCTCGATTTTTTTTTTTACATTAATATCTCTTATTTGTCTACTCAATCAAACCTATACTAACAAATTATACTGGCTTTAATCACATTACTTGTTCCCAGGTACAAAGTGGAGGTCGCGGGAAAGAGTCTACCAGTGCTGACCACCCTGGATAAAGGCCGTTACGGCGTGATCGTGTTCGAGTCCCTGTCCAAATATGCCAACATGGACAAGTGGAACCGCGAGCTGTTGGACAAGTACTGCCAGGAGTACTCCGTGGGCGTGGTTGCGTTTGCCACCCCTGGCGAAGAAACTCTAGTCGGGGCACAACTGAAAGGGTTCCCGTTGTTCATGCACACAAATCTCCGACTTAAGGTGAGTTTGAAAAGGCTAAAATGGTATAATTAAGTCGTTCATCAATTACGCTATCATGAAAACGTAAAATCGTGAGCTGTTGGACAAGTACTGCCTGTACTCCGTGAGCGTGGTCGCGTTTGCCTTCCCTGGTGAAGAGGCGTTGGTCGGAGCACAACTTAAAGGGTCCCCGTTGTTCATGCATACCAATCTGCTACTTAGGGTGAGTTTGAAAATGCTATAATGGTATAATCAAGTCGTTCATCAAGTACGCTATCATGGATAAGTAAAACCACGAGCTTGTAAACAAGTACTGCCAGGAGTACTCCGTGGGTGTGGTCGCGTTTTCCAAGTACGCCACGCCAATATAGACAAGTGGAACAGCGAGCTGCTGAGCCAGTCGTTATGTTCCAATGCTTTTTCTTGTTTAATTTTTTTTTGTTTTTCCGAATAAGTCTAATTAATTTCTGAAGTGGATTTCTTTTATTACAATAAAGTTCAACAGGAAACAAACCGTATGAAGTATTACGCTACGCATACACTTTTAATGGAATCGTTAGTACCTAGAAGTGACAAAATCTTATCATAGGGGCTAAAGGTCACAAATTAAAAGTATTTATTTTTATATATTCTTTGCTTATTACTCCGAATTCAGCTTTAAATTACTATATTGGTTGGCACAGTAATTATTGCTTAATGTTAATAGTTAAGAGAACTTAATGATTCGGAATATTTGCTTGCTAGTGTACCGAGTGGCCATTATCTGCGTTGGGTCGCTGCCACGAACTGTCTATTTTTCCAGAAAGTAATGAACCGTTTATATTGGCGTGGCTTGAAAATACATACTCACCATTATTCAACGCTTCTTGTATTTTTTTGGGACTGTAGAATTCTATAATCGCTTTTAGTGACGGTTAAGTAATTTTATTTCCTGACAAGATAATAATATTGCGAATTCAATCATTAAAGTATTTTTTTAACGTCATGTATTTTTATCTTATATCCACGACGCAAAAGATGACTCCCAAAACAGTCAATATAACAAAACATCAATTGTTTTAAAATTTCAATATGCAGTAACTAAATAATACATGCGCCTTCACGCCTGTAGCACACCTCCGCCGCGAAACCGTACCAGCGGCACCGCATTAGTTCCGCCATAGTTCCGCTATGAGTTGTTTTCTATCGACGACGATGTATGAGGATCAGATCTATGTAGCAGTTTCGCGTCAGAGCCGATCGGGTGGAATCGCGCGTGAAAAATCTATGCATTAGAACAGGCTGTTCGCACTTGTTTTGATTGTCGAACTCATGGTGCAACCTACTGCGGTGTTCCGCGGGCGGAGGTGTGATACAGGCGTCATAGTTCATAGTGTATAATTTTCCCAGGACGCAACATTGAACCCGGCTTCGCCTGTGCTGCGACTAGCGCGCGCTGGGGAGACGGCATGGGGCGCTCTGCCTGGTGACCACTGGACGGTGTTCCGAGCAAACAGTTCCACATACGAGCCGGTCGCGTGGGCCTTAAGGCAGAACGAGTACGGGTCCAACGGTAAGTCATCAGACAAATTTGATACAGTACGAGGCAAATATTATCGGGTGGGTATTAAAAGACGCAACATTAAACCCAGCTGCGCCTAGTGCGCGCTGGGGAGACGGCATGGGGCGCGCTGCATGGTGACCACTGGACGGTATTCCAGGATTGACAGACGGTGTGTTGATGTAAGAATGATTCTAACGATACCTCATATATCCAAAGCTGTTCAAGCATTTCGAAGTTATGGTGGAATAAAGATACTACAAACATACATGAACCCTGAACACAATATACTCTTCTTTTTTGAGCAGTCGTGTAAAAGTCATTATCAAGATTCAACTCAGCCAGCCCAGCCTCGACTATACTTCGATGATTCACTAAGTAAAAAATATTTCTACTTTTGTAAATAAAAAGGCACAATGTGCCATAATTGAAACGATAAAATCAAACCATTTCTGTAATTACTGCTGTGCCAAAGAGGTGTATCTAATAGGTCTATAATTTTGTTTAATGTTATGATGTTGAATGTTAACTAATGGATATAGTCGGGTTAATGGGTGTTGCCAGTAGTGTTAATTAATGTTGTAAATCAGGGCAAGCCATCCTCACCCCTAAATCGATTCAAGGAATACAGTCTAATAGATTTGTAATCTTACAGAGAAAGGCGATTCCATTAAATTACATTACTGTTTTAAATATGCCTTTTAAATCTGAAAATATCTAGGGACACAAATATATCCATAACGATGGAAATCGCCGTCCCCGGGGAACAAAATGATAATGGCTAAAATAATTTTTTCCTTTTATTGAATTTTTGAGATCTACTGACATCTATCCATCTACCATTTTTTTTTTGTATTTTTTTCTCTATAAACAAAAAAGTTATAAAATAATGCAATAATATTCGCACTTTATAACTATACTAGCTTCTGCTCGCGACTTCGTCCGCGTGGATATTAGACGAAATCCTTTTAAGGAACCTTCAACCAGGATCCGGCCAGCCATTTTTATGCGATTAGGCGAGTCCCCATCAAGCGTGCTGCCTCGCGAGGCAAGACATTTGCCGCGTGTGGCGGGCCTCGCACAAGGCTTCCAGTTCCCGTTCCCGTTCCCGCTCCCGTTCCCCGTTCCCGTTCCGTTCCCGTCCCGTTTGCGTTCCCGTCCCGTAACCGTCCCGTACCCCTTCCGTTTCCATTCCCGTTCCCATCCCGTTCCTGTCCCGTTCCCATCCTGTTCTCGTTCCCGTTCCCGTCCCGTTATATTCCCGTTCTGTTCCCGTTCCGTTCACGTTTCGTTCCCGTTCCCGTTCCCATTCCCGTCCCGTAAACGTCCCCTAACCGTCCCGTACGCCTTACGTTCCCGTTCTTGTTCCCGTTCCGTTCCCGTCCGGTTCTTGTTCCCGTTCCCGTTCCCATCCTGTTCTTTTCCCGTTCCGTTCCCGTTTCATTCCAGTTTCGTTCCTGTTTCGTTCCCGTTCCGTTCCTGTTTCATTCCCGTTTCGTTCCGTTCCCGTTCCGTTCAAGTCCGATCCCGTCCCGTACTCGTCCCGTACCCCTTCCGTTCCCGTTCCCGTACTCGTCCCGTTCTAGTTCCCGTTACCGTCTCGTTCCCGTTCCGTTCCGTTCCGTTCCGCTCCACTCCGTTCCTTTCCGTTCCGGTCCGGTCCGGTCCGGTCCGTTCCGTTCCGTTCCGTTCCGTTCCCGTTCCCGTGCCCGTGCCCGTTCCGGTTCCGGTTCCCGTTCCCATTCCCTGGATGTGCATGTCCAGGTCCAGGTCCATATGTGTCATGTCCACCGCGTTGGACTTCAAAATAAATCTCATTTTCGCAATCACCATCCCATTAAAACCTCAAGAACGACATCCATATCGATTTTTATGTTACTCACCCCACTTACCCTCTAAGGGGTTGATTTTCAAAATCCCAAAATATATATTTAGACGTGCTCCTACGAATTTTAAAGTTCTAATTCCGATTTTGTATTATTTTTCCATGCAAAATTTGAACCCCATTTTTACCCCTTTAGGGGTTAAATCATGTCCACCGTGTTGGACTTCAAAATAAATGTCATTTTTGCAATCGTCATCCCAGAAAACCCCAATAACGACATCTATATCGATTTTTATTTTTACTCACCCCATTTACCCCCTAAGGGGTTGATTTTCAAAATAACAAAATATATATTTGCCTATTTATTTTTAGATGTGCTCCTACGAAGTTTAAAGTTGTAATGTCTATTTTATATTATTTTTCCATACAAAATTTGGACCCCATTTTCACCCTTTAGGGGTTAAATCATGTCCACCGTGGTTGGACTTCAAAATAAATGTCATTTTTGCAATCGTCATCCCAGAAAACCCCAATAACGACATCTATATCGATTTTTATGTTTACTCACCCCATTTACCCCCTAAGGGGTTGATTTTCAAAATAACAAAATATATTATATTTGCCTATTTATTTTTATATGTGCTCCTACGAAGTTTAAAGTTGTAATGTCTATTTTATATTATTTTTCCATACAAAATTTGGACCCCATTTTCACCCCTTCAGGGGTTAAATCATGTCCACCGTGTTGGACTTCAAAATAAATGTCATTTTTGCAATCGTCATCCCAGAAAACCCCAATAACGACATCTATATCGATTTTTATGTTTACTCACCCCATTTACCCCCTAAGGGGTTGATTTTCTAAATAACAAAATATATATTTGCCTATTTATTTTTAGATGTGCTCCTACGAAGTTTAAAGTTGTAATGTCTATTTTATATTATTTTTCCATACAACTTTTGGACCCCATTTTCACCCCTCTAGGGGTTAAATCATGTCCACCGTGGTTGGACTTCAAAATAAATGTCATTTTTGCAATCGTCATCCCACAAAACCCCGATAACGACATCCATATCTGTTTTTAGGTTTTTTTTACCCTTTTCACCCCCATTTCATCCCCTTTGGAGTTGAAATCCAAACTAAAACAATATACGTTGCTTTAGATTTCTATCCATAAGCCTAAATTATAAATTTAGCGATTTTTACTTCGAAAGTGAAGGATTTTCTTTAATACACAACTTCATCCTTCTTTTGACCCCTTCGGGGGTAGAATTTTGAAAAACGCTGAGACCCGTATTTATTAATTTTCAATCGTCAGCCTAAACATAAAATTTGAAGATTCTAGCTTCAAAACTGAGGGACTTTCATACAAACTTTCATCCCTTATTTCATCCCCTTAGGGATGGAATTTTCAAAAATCCTTCCTTAGTGGATGCCTACACTGTACAAAGTATCTGTGTGCAAAATTTCAAGTCTCTAGGTCCAGCGGTTGGGGCTGTGCGTTGATAGATCAGTCAGTCAGTCAGTCAGTCAGTCATTCAGTTTACGATTTTATATATTAAGATTTAAGTTTACGCGAATAAAATGATAACAATCTATTAGTAGAAATATAATTCAGTGACTGTTATGGCTAAAGCCATTACAATAGTATTCGCGTCAAAAACATTTCGGCAATATTATTGTAATAGCGGTTATCATTTTATTCGCGAAATAAATTCCTTAGCATTGGTGAGTAATAGTGCATTACTGAAACTTTTGATAGAGAAAGGAACAGCAAAGTAATGTTGCCATTGTTTTTGTTGCAAGGCTTGGACTAAGTGGAAGAAATAAATAGCTAAAATCATCGTTATTTTTAATCTCATTCAGTGTTCACTCGGGCGGAGAATTAGCTATCAACTTTTTTTTTTGCTTATGAACCTTTTGACTCTTTCATATTTACACCGTGACCAGCGCAGCAACTTGTTGAGCCCTTCCAGAGGTAGCTTCAATGTTCCATTCCATGCCAGGTTGGACTTGCTTAGCAAACTAGGAGTCAGGTTGAAAATACTCCTTTTTACCGTGAACAACCTAGGCCTTTTGTGATCCTACCCACATTACCCACTAAAAACTTCTGCACTTGCTCTCTCGCCGCTAGTTGGCCTAGAGCAGGAATTCCCAAAGTGGCTGATATTGGACCCCTTGGGGTCGAAATCAGCTTCCCAGGGGTCGACATCCTACTTAATATTATAAATGTGAAAGTTTGTGGGTTGGGATGTTTGTCCCTCAATCACGCAAAAACGGCTGAACTGAATTTGACACACGGATAGTTTATTTATAGCCTGGATAAAACATAGAATATTTTTATCCCGATCAAAGATTCCCTAGGGATTTTTCCAGAATATCCACGCTATAAAAGATGCGGGCGTAAGCTAGTAAACGAATAATTTTTAAATTATACTTGATATTTGATGGGATTTTTAAGTTACTGAGGTATTTTGGAAAAGAAGTCTCTTGCCCAAAATAGTTTGAGAATTTCTGGCCTAGAGGAACTCGAATCTTTTCATTAAACCCGGTGGCTGTCCCGGTCATCCGGGCCTCATTGCGGTTAAGATATGGCCGAGTAAGATTAGTCATCTCTCCAGACGATTGAGACCGTGCAAAGTAGATGAAGGTTCACCCTCCACACCCACAGCCCACTTGGTCTCATTTAAAGAGCGATGAAATTCGCGTAGTGACTTCTTCTTTTCTAACCCCTGTCCGTCTCCGTCGGAGAAGAGCTGCGCAAGTGAGGGCCCTCTTTGCGGACCCTCTCTACTCCCTCTCTACTCCTCCTCCTCCTCCCTCTCTACTATTTCTTTCTGGAGTATGACATCCTCACAGACTGTCGCCTGCCATGATCTTTCACTGTTTAGCATCGCATCGATGATGCTGGGCTGCGAGAGATCCCTTCCCATAAACAGGTACGCCTGTTTTATGGAAGTGCTACAATTGATGAGGTTGCAGTTTTCACACTGTATAACATGACTTAAACTTCGATCTGTTGATCATGACCTCTCTCATTAACTTCACCTGTGGTACGTACTTCACGTTGGTACGTGACGCCGCTGCCAGCTCTTGCACTTGACTGGTATCTCATCGTGACAGTACTCTTATCAGCATACTCAGATCACATCAATAACGTATATAACTGCGTAATGATACCGGTACATAAGTAATTTACGAATTACGAAGAATACAAGATCAGCGAAAAGTACAAATTATAAAAATTATGCAGGCGTTACTTCGCACTACGTCAAGCAAACATATACACGGTCATTTTGTAGTCATTTTAATTAACTTAAGGGAGTGCTCTACTAATGAAAATAATCATTTTTGCCAAAGAAACATGGGTCGAAAAACGACAAAAATTTTGGACTTTCCCATACAAATACAATGTTTTAGCTGTCTAGTTAGTATGGGAGGACCAAAATTTTTTGTCGTCTTTTGAACCATGTTTCTTGGGCAAAAATGTTTAGTTTCATTGGTACAACACACCCTTAAGTTAATTAAAACGACTACAAAATGACGGTGTATATCGAGACTTGAATTAGGATAACAAAGTTTTCTATGCGCTTCGTATAAATAAAAAATCCAATACCGATCAGCTGTTGGTGCGAGGTCCCCGAGCCGAGCACAGACAGCTAGCTCGGCAGAAGTATTTCCCTTTTCGCTGAATACCTATATGGTGAGATATCCTGCCTCAACAATCTACTAATTTTTGATATTAGTAAGTCAAAGATGTGCAGAAAAAAATTTACACATAGTAGCTGTACGCAAGAAGCTTGCTCAGCAGACTTGCGTGCCAGACCAGAACCTGTCAGAGGTTTTTGAGATGTCAAGCGACACGGCATGTGCTTTGCAGTGCTTCTAAATGGCCTCACCCGAGCAGTGCGTCTCATACTACATTAAAACATCCCCAGTCGATCGTCCCCGCTGAAAGTCATATTTACGGTTACAGAGGAGGTTATTTGTCCTTTAGGTATGAGAGTAATTCACTGTTCAGCACTCTTTCCTTACAGAGAATAAAAGAGATCACGATTCTTGTGTACTGGCTGCTCATTGTCAAGCTTCTAGCAATTGTTTCGAGAGAGGCGATACGTAGCACAGAAGAAAACTAAGGCATGCTCTAACTCGTTTATCATTGGGACCACTGAGATCTTATTCACGTATAGACTTCGGGTTCTATGGACCTCTTTTTGTAAAGTAATTAATTAGTATCACAGCTAGGTTTCTTGGGATCAGTTGTCAGCAGTAAGTCTCAGGCAGGTCGTAGTAGTGGTTCGTAGGCAATTGGGTGTATGGTCAGTGACATCCGAAATTTGAGTCGCTTTATCCACCAGTTAAGTGATATTTAGCGCTAGGGCTAATTTTCTTCGCGACTCTCAGCTGCTATTTATGGTGAGTATTAATTAAAGTCCCTTAGTAAAACAAGCTCTACCGCTAAATGAAAAAGTCGTCTCAGTGAGGTAATCCTACTCCAGTGAAGCGAGTGAATCAAGCAAACTCAATCGCACAGTGGTAACACAATTGCCGCAAGGCCTCTGCAACCGCAGGGTTGCGAAGGTTATGCAACTTTCGCAAGGGTCAGTCCTGACTCCTGTCCTGACCGATCACCCGTTTCCTGGATGGGTGACCGAATTTTCGAAGTCCTCCGTGCTTCAGAAAGTACGTCATGCCATTGATCCTGGCTAAATTTGCAGTCGTTAACGCCCACCAATCCACAATGGGCCCGCGTGTTGATTTTTGGCCCATCCTCCTTATCCACCCATTAGGAAGACTTTTGCACCAGCAGTGGGAACATTAAAAATCGCTGAGGACAGACGGACAAGTACTTCGGAGGGGCGAAAAGATGGCACTTGAGTTTCATTTTATAAACAGAATAAAAACTTAAAGTTTAATATTTACATACCATACAGCAAAACATAAAAAGTTTATCAGAACAAAATGGCAACCCACTATTATTTTCGGTACATGTGTTCAAATTTACTGTCGAATAACATTGTACTATCATATTGCAATATAAAATAATATTTAAAAGAATCGCGAACAAACTTTTTTACTATTCTCTATTTTATGACATATCTTTCTTTTATTAAATAGAAAACATAGAGTAATAACATAATATGAAAGGTACAAAAATTAGCTTTCATTAAAGATATTCACTCTTGAATCTCAGTCTATTATTTACTGAATAATCGTAAAAAATATGTTTTTGATTTTTCCTGAACAATTGACTTTTTGCGATTATCATTTTATTCCCCGGGGACGGCGAAATGTCCTTTTTAATAATTTAATTTTAAGTTAATAGCCTTCTTTCGCTTTATAATATTCTTAACAGACCGACCAACAGTCTACGATGTAGGTAATCGAATAAAAAAATATGACAAACCAACAATATCTCACAAAGGTGCATGCAATTTGATAAAAGCAGTGGCAATAGGGCCTTGAACTGAATTCTATTTTAATTACCACTATGTGGTTAACACCAATATGAAAGATAAATTTAGAAAATAATAAAATAGTTTTTCAAGTTCCATTTCTATTGAATGGCTACGGCTGATCGAAGGTGCCCAAACGGTCGATCGCGATCGCCAAGGATAACAGATTTGACACTTGGCACCCAATGGAGTTTTACTTTATACAATTTTTTTTTCTTAATAAATATTTGGTGGGTTAAACGGTCAAAATGTCGATCTCTTTGTCATAAATTTTTGCCAGGTCGATCTCTTTAAGAAAAAGTATGGACACCCCTGTTATAGACCGTGGAAGCTATGACGTCAATTTGAGTAATAACAAACACGAGAACGTTAGCACTTTTGCTTTGTTACTTCTGTGTTAGGAATAAGTATTATGCCGTATTGTTTTGATCCATTGCGGCTGATATGATGATGATGTTTTGATCCAGTTGTAATTTAAAACTTGCTTTCTTTAGTTGTTTGTTTTTACCCAAAATGTCAAACTCCACCATTATGTGACGTCACACTTTCACTAATATAAAGTGTCTGAATGTAGAGTAATTTTCAAAAAGTTGTCCTGTCACGAAATTGTCAGTAAATTGTATCGTCAAGAAATGTCAAGAAAAATAATGGTTTATGCACGATGAACTAACGTAAGATGTACATAACCAAACAAAAATAACGTCAACTAAGTTCTAAAAGAAAAAGACGATGTTTGAGGGCTAAACAAAAGCAAAGTAAACCCATTCAAATCAGGGTTACAATTTCTTGACGTCATGAAATGTCACGAAATTGTGTCAAGAAAACATCACGAAATAACATCAATTGTTAATTTATTATAAAATTATCGCAATTATTCATATTACAAACGCTGTGTAATGTTTATTTAACGAATTTAAAGTAATAATTAATACTAAATAAGAACAGTACTTACTTAAGGCGCTAAGAAGGGTCAAATCCCAATATTCGATTCAAATTATTGAAAGATTACGCGCGTGAAGCTATCATGGAAAAAATATATAATGTACTTGGAATAATACACTATAGATTTAATTGAAAGCATTTGTAAAAATGACACCACCTTAGATGTAAAAAAAATATTCCGTGGACCCTGTTTCTGGTCTTATTTGCAAAATTTCTCGGAAACAGAACATTCGTTAATGTTAAAACCAACACATAAAAATCGGCGATGTTAATATCTTCAACCTTAATTGAACAGATTTTTTTTAACTAACTTGAAAGCGAAGAAATTTAAGAAAAACATGTAAAAATTGAGAATTCGGTGCTAGTTCTCAACGTAACCGCCGCGTTGGAACGCGCACTGATTTGAACCCAAAGTGAGTAGAATTACGTTCGATTTCACACCATCACGGATCGACCCGCTCGGATTGAGGCATGTTAAAGCCTTAAGTTTCCAAAACGCAGTCAGGAAAGTATCAAGTCCTTGACACGTGCAGTTTATCCAATACCTTGGAAAAACTACCGTTTTTCTCTCTGACAGCAAATTTAAAATGACAGGACAAGTTTGGGCCTTGTCTATGGGCTACTACAGGGTTGCCATATTTAAAATTAAACGGTAGTATAAATAGGACACTATTATTAGTAGAAAATTTCTTCACGAAAATTTTGTTACGAAATCGAAAAATACTGCGGACATTTATAGATTATAATTTTTAAGTGTTAATTAATGTATTTACACGACTGCCCAAAGCAAAAAGAGTGTTATGTGTTCAGGATTCATGTATGTTTGTGGGTATGTGAGTTTCTTTATTCCACCATAACTTCTAAATGCCTGAACTGATTTGGATAAATGGGGTATCGTTAGAATCCTTATAACATTCCAAGTAACACTGGTTATATTTTTTTTAGAAAAAATCAATATTGCGGCTGTACGACGCCATTTTCAAATGTGAAAAAAAAATTTTTTCTTCTATTATTACAATATGGGCATCAAATGAAAGGCCTTGATGAGCACATTCCAAAACTATACACAGGTTGGTCAAAAGTTCTGTTACTGAGTTTCTTTATCGATTACTGGCCATTAAAACAAATGAAAAGAAAAAATAAAAATGACATATTATTGACAGTTTTATAAGCTATAATTCCATACCACACGTATATCATATTTTGTTTATTTCACCATGGAATGGGGGTTGAAGGAGAATCGTGTCGCTGTAATTGCTCTGCACAAATGTGGGCAGCCACCGAATATGATTTTCAAGTTGCTACAAAAGTTGAAAATCAACAAGCAATTTATTTATCGCACTATCCATAGGTACAGTAATACCTTGACTGTCGATGACCGAAAAAGATCAGGAAGACCACGCACCGTTCGGACACCAGCTGTGATCAAGGCAGTGAAGGCGAGAATCACGAGAAATCCCGTCCGGAAGCAAAAGTTATTGGCAATACAGATGACTGTGAAGAGAAGTTCCCTTAAAAAAATTATCAATGATGACCTTGGGCTTCACGCTTACCGTAGACGAAAGGGCCATCTGCTAAACGCACGATTGAAGGCTATGAGGTTAGCACGAAGTCGCGCTCTACTAAAGCAGTACGCACAAAACGGCCATCGAAAAATCTTGTTTACTGATGAAAAAATCTTCACAGTCGAAGAAAATTTTAACCGTCAAAATGATAGAGTATACGCTAAGAATAGTAAAGAAGCCAGCATGATTGCTCCGAGGGTCCAACGAGGTCACCACCCCTCATCAGTGAAGATTTGGCTGGGGGTGTCCTATTCAGGGCTAAGTAAGGTTCATTTCTGTGAAAAAGGTGTGAAAACTGGCGCTAGAGTCTATCAAGATACCGTTCTGGAACCTGTTGTCAAACCCTTAAGCCACACTTTATTTCAAAACCAGCCATGGGTCTTCCAGCAGGACTCTGCCCCTGCGCACAAAGCAAAATCTACACAAGCATGGTTTCGGGCTAACAAAATTGATTTTATCGCGCAGGAAGAATGGCCATCCTCCAGCCCAGACTTAAATCCTCTGGATTATGCCATATAGCAACTTATTGAGGAGAAAGCATGTGCTAAGCCCCACATGAATCTCGACTCTCTTAAGCGCGCTATTCTCAAGGCAGTCGCAGAATTGGATATGGTGGTAGTTCGTGCTGCCATCGATGACTGGCCTCGTCGTCTAAAGGCGTGTATTCATGCCAGAGGCGGTCATTTCGAATAATTTTAATACATGATAATCTTAAATATTTGTGCTTTCATTTGGTATATAATTCATTGTAGCATTATTTGTAAATTTAGTATTATTCATGTTTTCCATAGTTACAGAACTTAGTAACCAACTAGGTATAAGGTGGTACCAAATGATCTGATGATACTTAAACAGGTGATAGTGTTGCTTAAACTGATTAACTTTCTCCAAGGAACATAGGTCGAAAAACGAAAAAAAAAATTCATACTCCCATACAAAATGTACTGGTCAGCTGACCGACTTACTATGGAAAGGCGAAAAAAAAAAATCGTTTTTCGACCTATGTTCCATAGAGAAAGTTGTTCAGTTTAAGCAACACTATCACCTGTTTAAGTATCATTAGATAATTTGGTACCACCTTATATACTATGTCACTAAAATGTGTGAAATAAAAATAAATAAATTAAAAAAATATTAAAAACACGACTGCCCTGCCAAAACGAACTAAAAAGTTAATCAACAAGTGTCATTGCAGTCGGGGGACCACTTTGATCAAAAATTGTTCCATGATAAGGTCCCCCGACTGCAATGACACTTGTTGATTAACTTTTTAGTTCGTTTTGGCAGGGCAGTCGTGTTTTTAATATTTTTTTAATTTATTTATTTTTTTTACTATGAAAATGGTAATGAAACAATTAAAAGTGTTATTTTTTAATAGAAAAACACAAATGATTTCATAATTTACAGTACGGAGCAAAAAATACAGTGCATCAAACTCTACAAAACGCGGTGCGGACATAAAAAAATTGTATGAAACGAAATATTCACTCATTTAAGAATAAATATATTACACACATAGTATGTTGTTGGTCACATAATTTCTTATGTAACGATAGATACGTATGTTAGGTTTTAATTTTAATGCTTAAAACTCTGAAGAATAATGTCTTTGTAATTATTTTCACAGTTTAACCATCAGGACATAATTTTTCAGAGAAAATGGACAACTTTTTGAAAATTACTCTGTAACAAACATCGAGACTTGTTACCACCGAGTTATATTCTGTGCTGTGCCACCAGCCAAAGCACGAATGTCCCCACTTAATTGATAATATTATTTACATTCCAGACTGGTGCAGTAACCATTTAAATTCATTCGAGCTAATAGCCACCGGTTTATTTGCATTGATCATATACGCGATAATTTAGCATAATCTAGAGACTGTCTTGACTAATCGTCTAAGCATTTAACTGTGCACAAATAAACATGTCTATAATATTTTCATCATATAATTTACGGCATCACAAACAAAACCCTCTGATCTGTTTGATAGCTTAAAAGGTGACTTAATGCTACGTTTAAATTCCATACAGTAAGAAGAGCCTAAAATAAATGATAATATCGTTGTAATTAATGACAAAACCTACTTTGTTGTTTTATTTAAAGAAAAAAGCTTCTCGTTTCATTTTTATATAATTATTTTGACTAGCGTTTTCAATATGCAATTATGCAATACATCATCAAGCAACCAGCTAAGAATTAATTTAATATATTCTCTCAACGTCTACAATTTTGTCATTAATTTCTGCATCTCAATCAGATTTTTCATTACTTATTTTGTTTCCGTCCAGAAGAGCGCATGCCGTCTGCGACAGTGATCCAAGACCACGGTCGCTGGGACGGCGTGCAGCGCGTGGTGTTCGGCTCCGGCCTGCAGTTCTGGCTGCACCGGCTGCTGTTCCTGGACGCGCTCAGCTACCTCAGCCATGGCCAGCTCAGCCTCAGCTTGGACAGGTGGATCTTGGTTGATATCGATGACATCTTTGTTGGTGAAAGAGGTAAGCAATGTGTCGTCATACCTGTTTTAATCGCCTTGTTTTGTTGTTAGCTCTGCAAGAAAGCCAAAGACTCCATATTACTTACTAAGAGGAAGTCAAAGGTTAACTATTTAAAATCTATACATCAAAGTGGCTTTGTCATCCGTTGATTCAATTTTCCATCAAAATTGCGGTGTTAACAATTTACTTACAACTGTTAAAAAAGACAAAAGTTAGGTCTACAGCCCCCCTACTCAAATGCCCACTTTTCTATTCGTTCGTCGTAGGCTTGTCAATTCCATATAATACAACAATGTCTGTGAATTACATAAACTTGCGATGTGTGACTTTATCGTTTAATTGTTTATTTTTAAGCTTTAAGTTAGCGAACGAATAGAAAAGTGGCCATTTGAGCAGGGGGGCTGGTAAATTTTATGTTTCGAAAATGACCAAACCCTTTACTACGTAGGGACAAGACTTCACGAAGAGGATGTAGCAGCACTACTAGCGTCCCAGTCTGCGCTGCACCGCCTCGTGCCAGGGTTCCGCTTCAACCTCGGCTTCAGCGCCAAGTACTACCATCATGGGACCGCTTTGGAGAACAGGGGGGACGACGCACTCCTCAAGAATAGAGAGCATTTCAACTGGTGAGTTAAGTTTTATGACATTACTAGCTTTCCGACCGCCGCTTCGCCCGCGTAGACTACAGGTTTTATCGCGCGGGCGCAGACCCATGCCCAGCAGTGGGATAAAAAGTAGCCTATGTCCTTCCCCAAGGCCCCATCTATCTCCGTACCAAATTTCATTACAATCAGTTCCGTAGTTTAGGCGTGAAAGCGTAACATAAGTTACTTTCGCATTTATAATATTAGTAGGGTTGTAATGTGTAATACAACATTAGTCTGGAAACATTAAATTTTTATTTGCAAAAGAATCCCATCAAAATCATTTGTTTTTTTTTTATCAAACACTAAAATAACAACGTCAAAAAGCTATGTAAATCACATTTGGCGTTATCGCATATTTAGCTCAAAAAATAAAAGTGTGTCTATAAAACTCAACAAAAACAAAACATCTATCACTTTCCACAGCAATACAAAACAGTGATAAAACTTGTAACAAAAAGCTGAAGCATCGACCGGGATTTATACGGAAAAAACTAACAGTTGGCCGGACTTCCTAATTCGGAACTGGCTAAATGAGAAACTGACCGAGTTTTAGTAGTTTCACTACGGCGTGCAGTGATCCCTGCTATAAGTAAATAAGGGTCAGTTGTGAACTTTCCTTTTCTATCTGCACGTTCCACCGAACAGATTGTTCGGAATACTCAACACTAGTTCAGAATGTTTGATCAAATCGGAGCGTTTGTTTATTATTACGATCCAGATTATGGGAAATAGGATTTCTGGAGCTGCAGTTTACACTTTAGGTTAACAGTTCACGCTCCGGAATTTGCACACACACTCATTAGTTTTATCATTGATTTTGTGAATGTATATATTTTATTCTTGCATACTTTGGGAAAAAAAGGTTTAAGCTCTTTTTTATTTCTATGTTATTACTTAGGTATCTTACCTCCGGTTTCTGAGGTAAAGTTAATTTTATTACTTTAAACCAGATAATGTAGACCAATGGCGAACGTCTATGTATCAACGTGCCATTTTTCTAAATGTTGAATGTTTAATGAGGTCATAGACGTGCCATCAAATAGTGGCGTAATGAATTTTGTGATATGTGATGTGCCCAAAATATTTGTGTCGCGTGCCACGAATGGCACGCACCACCGATAAGTAGGTACCTCAGAAACCGGGTTGACTGGTTCAATTTCAAAACTACTAGTTCAGTATCCAAATATATGAAAAAAACAAAATTCCGGGTATATCCTTACTTATAATATTATAAATGCGAAAGTCTGTTTGTTTATTTGTTTGTTTGTTTGTTACGCCTTGACGTCTTAACTACTGAACCGATCATCATGAAATTTTGCATACACGTTGTCAAGGGTACAGAGAAGGACATAGGGTACCTTTCATCCCGAAAAAAGTATTGTTCCCGAGGGACAGCAAAAAAAACTTTCCACGCAGACGAAGTCGCGGGCGGCCGCTAGTTTGAGAATAAAATTGGTCCTAGTTGATTTTAAATTCTCTACTACTATCTTCTCCTTGCCGTAGGTTCTGTCACATGTGGAACCACCAGCAACCGCACCTTTACAACAACGTGTCCCAACTGATAGCAGAGATGATGCTCAACAAACAGTTCGCCGTTGAGCACGGCATCCCCACCAACTCGTGTTACTCCGTCTCCCCCCACCACTCAGGCGTGTACCCGGTGCACGAGCCCCTATATGAAGCCTGGAGGAAGGTCTGGGATGTGAAGGTTACCAGCACTGAGGAGTATCCACATTTGAGACCAGCTAGGTAAGTTTATACAACGTATCCAAATCCCAACTGATAACAGAGATCTTGCTCAGCAAATCGACACGTGTATTTTTTTGTTTTGATTTTGCGTGAAATGTTGATACTTATAGTAAACACTTTGCACCAAAAAAAGACACGGAAAAAACTACTAAAATGTTTAAAAGGTATATTTATTGTCCATACCATTCATGAACATTTTTATAGCACTATTATAATATACGTACAATACTGATAAAAACAGTTCATTTTTAACAAGCCCGTTTTATAATTAACGTGTTGCTATCCAAACTAGTAATTATGGTCCACTTTAAAACGTTGACAAAAATATAAAAATTGAAATAACTTTTAATACTTCGCTGTTTTTACCGACTTCAAAAGGAGGGAGGTACTCAATTCGACCCGTTTTTTTTTTGTTTTTTGTATGTACACCGATTACTCGAAGACGGCTGAACCGATTGAAATGATTCAAACGTTATTGGATAAGGTTTGATTCCAAGTTGGTCCCATTTTTCAAAATTTTGAAATTGGTTCAGTACTTTTCAGGAAAACCTGAAAATACTGTCGTTTTCTTTACCATTTTGTGAACTTATACCGATGATCGACCATATCTTCTTTGTTTATATACCGATTCAGATGATTCTTTTTTTGTTTCAAAGAGGATACTTTAGAGATGATACCATTTTGATTTCATTGTTATTGGACCTTGAATTATAAAGATACATAAGGAACTCCTCAAAATCAAATAGGAACTGTATAGTGATTACACTAAAAAGAATAAAATAAAAAATTGTTTAAAAACAAAATAACCGACTTCAAAAAACCTGAAAATAAAAACAAAACAGCTTCAAAATTAAAAACCTCTAAAAAGCAAGAAATAATTTTCAAATCAGTAGATACCTACGCATATCACTGTAATAAAACACGTCTAATGAAGTCGGGTGGGGCTCTTAGAATAAAAAAAGGAAGTTGTCCTCCAGCCCCACCCGACTGCTGAACGAATGAATAAATGAATTCCTGATAGAAGTGAGCACAAATACGTCGCGATGTGACTACGCGGCGACAGCGCAGTGCGACTAAAAGTTACTGTTACCAAATGTTACAAATCGTCCCCACTTTTCGAAACGGCGACGGAACAACGGTCGACACGGCTACTCATTGTGACGGAACAAAGTTACTGAAAAAATATTTTCGACACAAATGTGTGCACTCTAAGTCGTAACCGCTACCAGAATGGCTGTATGGGGCACGTGAGTCAGAATACTATACAGTTTAAAAAAAATGTTTAAAAACAAAAAACCGACTTCAAAAAACCTGAAAATAAAAACAAAACAGCTTCAAAATTAAAAACCTCTAAAAAGCAAGAAATAATTTTCAAATCACTAGATACCTACGCATATCACTGTAATAAAACACGTCTATTGAAGTCGGGTGGGGCTGGAGGACAACTTCTTTTTTTTATTCTAAGAGCCCCACCCGACTTCATTAGACGTGTTTTATTACAGTGTGGTAACGGGATGGTAACGTTACAACTTGTAACAGATGTAACAAGTCGCTACAGTTTCGTAACTGATACGACACATTGCGACTATTTGCGACTGTGTGGGGTTTTGTTTAAAGGTGTTGTAACAGTTCAGTAACAATGTTACGGAAACTAGTTTCAGTAACTTTGTGTTGTCGCTGTGTCGACATAATTCACAATGATCTGTGTCCATACATTGTATACGCTTTGTGCTCAGTTTGCAACTAGAGTACAAAGTTGTAACAATGTGTGGTAACGGGATGGTAACGTTACAAGTTGTAACGTTACCATCCCGTTACGAAACCCCACACAGTCGCAAATAGTCGCAATGTGTCGTATCAGTTACGAAACTGTAGCGACTTGTTACATCTGTTGAAAATCTGTGACCAAAAATGGCTGTATGGGGCATGCTTGCACAGAGGCCGTACTCTGAGCTCTTATTGCAACATCAAAGTGATGTTTTGATAGAGACAGAGCTATACATCGCGTATAGCGCCATCTCAATCACGACATCGCTTCCATATTACTTTTGACAGTCATAGTAGGGGGGCAGATAGCGTCCACGACGTCCACGTGGCTATCTTGAAATACAGTTGAAATGTATTCATGTAATAGTTCCGCAAACACAATGAAGCTCATTTGTCGGCTGCAAGTTCCATCAGCGGCGAAACGCTAACGATCGCAATGAGAGTCGCCGTTAACGGGAACTGTTTGCGGCGTTGCGGCTCCAAACTCCTACAGACCGCAGCGCTGCGTTTGCGGCGCTCGGACGACGATGAAATTCCAATAATTGTATCACTAGATATTGCCGAACGCTTGTAGTTGGAATGTTCAATTAATACGAGGAATTAGCTGAGTGCAATAAAAATATATCACAACACAACACATACCGTAGACTGGAAAAGGAAAATAGAGCGGCTGTAGTTGAGTCTCTTGACTTAATATTACAATAATATGCTTAAAATAGCAACAATATTTAGTTAAGGATTAATTAAGAATCCCTGTTTTTTATTGTAACGAAATACCGAAACGCAATCTTTGCCGAAATGACGTAAACAATATTTTTACCCAGCCCCGGATCTACGTTTTCGAAAGGGGGGGCAGAAGACAATTTGCCGCCCTCTTCGAAGCAATTTTCAACAAATTCTCCCCCCCCCTTCTCCCTCTGGCCCGGCGTTTAGAGTTACCATCTACGTAAGGGATGATGCCTGTTTTTTTTTCGGAAAAATACCTGTCTGTAGTAGAAAGAAGGCCGTGCAGCGTGATTTTTAGCCAGTTTCATCCAATAATCTTGTAATTTTAAATTTTTTAGTAAAAACAATGACCGCGCAGCGCGTTTTTTAGCCAGTTTAATCCAATAATCTTGTAATTTTGTTTTTTTTCAACTATCTCACTAATCTTGTAATATGTGACATGTGTATTTTATCCGGGCGGCAGCCGCCGCAGTCTTGCGTGATAAAATTTTGTGAAAAATTGCGTGAACAAATGCAAAAATCCTGTCTTAGCTAAGCGCCACCCGCACGCCTACCTAAACCGAAAAATAGATCCGGGCCTGTTTTTACCTAGAAACATCGAACAAAAATGTTTTTCCAAGAATCTGTTTTCAAAAGTCACAAAGTAATTTCTCAGTCTCTTCAGTAAGAAAAATAATATTACTAATGGACGCCTACTTGGTTTTAATAAGTAGGTGTACCATTACCCTACCTACATTAATGAGTTTGATAATACAAATTGAATCGAGTTATTTAGGGGCTGTAAATGGTACAGTGTAAGGTACCGATCGCTATCACCAAACCCTACAAAGCACTTTTGTGTCAGCAAAAAACGTAACTTAGAGGTTGGCGCCGTCCCTTTGGCTTTCTCGAGATAACACTGTATACGAGAATTCCCCTTTAGGGGACGCGCGAACACATTAACTTTTGTAAGGTTAACTTAATATAAATTGGATTTTGAACCATATCGCTACATTATGTAAGAATTATGTGTCGGCGAGGGAGAGATAACTTTTTTACTAAAATGTCGTGTACGAAAAATTTCATTGATCGTTATGATTCGATTAACAAATTTGAATAAAATTTAAAAAGAATAAAACAAAAATTAAATTCAATTGAAGATCACATAAAATACTTTCTTTGCTCTTATAGTATTAGCCTAGGAAGTAGTGGCAAAAGGTCAAAATTTTTCATTAGATGAATTCACTTGGCACATATTTAGCTTAGGTAAAACTGATCTGATTTAGCCCGGTAGCCATCCTCCCCCCCTTGGCAGGTAGTGGGGGGTGATATTCAAAGTTTCACGCCGCCGCACTTCAGACAAAAAATCATATCTCCTTCAATATACCTATCACCTCGACTGTGGTATCATTTTATGATAAATTAGGGATAGGGGACTCATTTTTGAGACATTTCATGTACAGTTTCATAGAAAAAGGTAAAATATAACGGATAGTATCAAAATCTCTTTGCTATTTTTTTTATTTAAGAGCCGGTATCTTCGAAAATACTAATTTTGTGCAAAGAAAAAAAATATTGTATTAAAGCAAATTTATCCAGCTTTAAAAAAATATATACTTTATATATAGGTATCGTACAATGTCTATCTGAAAAAAAATCGAACATGGTATGCGACGGTGTTTCCCAACGTTTCCAAGAGCCAGTATTAGATGTTTTATTTCATGCAAAATGTATAGAACACAAACTTAACTCTGTAGCAAGCATAAAGAAATTAATTTTTGAGTCATTTAATTTTATAGACATTGAAAAAAAAATATATTGCTAAAAGTATCAAAAAATGTTTTGCTATTATTTTTATTCAACAGTCAGTATCTTTGAAAATACTAATTTTGTGCAGAGAAAAAAAATTTTGACTTAAAGTACACTTATTCAGCTTTAAAAATATGTATACTTTAAATATAGTTATCTTACAATGTCTCTCTGAAAAAAATCGAACACAGTATGTGACAGTGTTTCCAAGAATTTCCAACTGCAAATATAAGTTGGTTTTTTCATACAAAATGTATAGAATACAAACTTAACTTTGGTATATTTTGTCGCTTATGTTCTTACGGTCTTACAATCTCTCTCAACTATCCTACGGTCTAATACATACTTAGATCTTTTTGTGGAAGTCATAACGACTATAGGAAAAATTAGACATACGTGTTCTCAGTACGAGCAAGTCATAAAACGACGACGCGACGTGGCGTCAAAAGATTAGATCTCAAAACGACCCAGGTAGGAAAATATTCTACCAAATTAAGTCTAAAGTGCAAATAATGTTCAAATTATAATTATTAGTTACCCCAAGGACCTAGGCATATAAATATATCGTAAAAATGAAACTATTGTTGCATTAAGTATTTTTATACACTTTTAGCTGAAAAAAATGATTAACAGGCTTATTTTCATACAAACGAGGTAACTTTAAAGCTTTGGTTCTACGCTCAGGATTAAACGAGATGTTATCTGATGATGGCAATTTAAAGAATGGATGGCGGAGACTTATAATGCTAAAGAAATCGAACGGATTAGATAAGTCATTTAGCTCAGGGTTGAACTTAAAAAAATATCAAGCGAAAATTTTTAAGTATGGAAAATGTAACACTCAACACTCTAGACGGTCTCTGGTGTAAACGACTCTTCTGATCCGTTGGGTTTCTTTTGCGATCTGTGCCTTCTCCATTCACTCTTTAAATTGCCATCATCACATAATACCCCGTTTAATCTTGGGCGGAGAACCAAAGCTTTAAAATTACCTTGTTTGTATGAAATAGGGCTGTTGTTCCATTTTTCTGCTCACGAGTGTATAAAAATACTCAATGCAACAGTAGTTTTATCTTTACGATATATTTGTATACCTAGGTTCTTAGGGTACCTACCTATTATGATTTAAACACTTTTTGCACTGTAAACTTAATATGGTAGGATAGGACGTTTTCCTACCTGATCGTTTTGAGCTGATCTTTTGACGCCACGTCGCGTCGACGTTTTGTGACTTCCTCATTCTGAGATCAAGTCTGTCTATTTTTTTCAATTGTCGTTATGACTTCCACAAAAAAATTTAAGTATAAATTAGACTGTACGATAGCTGAGAGAGACTATAAGACCGTAGAAACATAAACATCAATTGGCCGCAAAGTTAAGTTTGTACTCTATACAATTTGTATGAAAAACCAACTTAACTTGAAATTAAAGACGTTTGGAAACACCTTCACATACAATGTTCGATTTTTGTCAGATAGATATTGTATGATAACTATATATAAGTTTGTATGTATTTAAAGCTGAATAAATGTACTTTAAGATAGTATTTTTTTCCTTTGCATAAAATTTTAATTTTCAAAGATACCAACTGTTGAATAAAAAAAATAGCAAACTGATTTTGATAATGTCGTCAATATAGTAAAATATATCACTTTTTTTCTATGAAACTGTACATTAAATGTCTCAAAAATGGCTTCCTCATCCTTGATTTATCACATTATGATACCACACTCAAGGTGGTAGGTATATTGAAGGAGATATGATTTTTTTTCTGAAGTGCGGCGGCACGAAACTTTGAATGCCACCCCCCCTTACCTGCCAAGGGGGGCAGGATGGCTACCGGGCTAAATCAGATCAGTTTTACCTAAGCTACATATGTGCCAAGTGAATTCATCTAATGACAAATTTTGACCTCGCCATACATGAGTGCCACTACTGACCTAACTATATAGTTGAAAAACATATTTAAGAATAATTTTCGCTAAAAACAGAACTCAATGATTCGTCCGTCGTCTTGTTAGGCAACAATGGACGAGAGCAAAGCCTTGATTTCTTTTTCCCTAAAGGTGCTCCCTCACCAGGAGCATTCGCGTGTAATGTAACGTTACAGATTTGAGCATTACATCAGTGAAGGAGGAGAACCGAGCATTACAATGCGCACCTTGTAATGATACATTGTGTAATATCTCGATACAACTTGTAACATCAATGCAAAAGTCGAATCTATAATATTACATTACACGCGAATGCTCGTCAGTCAGGGAGGTATTATTGTAATGTAATGCTCGAAGACGAATCTATAATGTTACATTACACGCGAATGCTCCCGGTGAGGGAGCACCTTAACAACCTCATCACTTATAGTTTAGTCCACCATCATGATTAAGCAGTTATGACCTGCCCCCCTAGCCAAAGTAAAATTTACAAATTTTCGCTATCGCTTCGCTTCGAAACATGTATGGATTTGACGTTTTAAAATTCGATTGTTAACGAAACCTTATGTCAATCCCATACATGTTTCGAAAGCGAAGCGATAACGAAGATTAGCAAATGTTACTTTGGCTAAGCCCTCAGATATTGAACAAGATTAAAATCTGATCAGGTTACGTCGTGGCTTCCGTCACAGAGGAGTGATGGTGCTGCCGCGTCAGACCTGCGGCCTGTTCACGCACACCTTGCTGCTGGAGCGGTACCCCGGGGGCCGCGTGCGACTCGACCGGTCCATACAGGGCGGCGAACTCTTCCAGACTGTCATCAACAATCCGGTGAGTAAGCCTGCGATTAATCATCATGGGTATGTGTCTTCCGTCACAGAGGTGAGGTGAGGGGAGGTGCTGCGTCAAAATGTTGAAAAACGTACACAAATGTAAAATAGGAACTCTACAAAATGTAGTGAGTAGCTATAATAAACATCAACATTGAGATGTACATTTTATTATTAATTTTACTATCCGCGCCAATTGGTGATGCGCAGGAACCTTGTAACATTAATACCCACGTCAACCTTAGGGGTCGTCCATTAATCACGTGAGCCTCGAAAGGAGGGGGGGGGGGGGGGGGGTAGTTGAAAAAATCACGAAGTATCACAAGGGGGGACGGGGGATGTAGTGAGATATCACGTGTATTAATTTTTTTTCGTTGAATGCGTGATTTTTAACCGAAAACGGCGTCTGATTGTTGACTCACCGTTACCAGGTCAATAACCCCGCCCACTGCGACATATTTGCACTGAAAAATGTTGAGATTATTTTGTACCAAAAAAATACACGTGATTTAGAGGGAGGGGGGGGGGGGGGTTATAAATTGGCCAAAAAAAACATCACGTGATTAATGGACGCCCCCTTATCCGCAACTAAAAATGTGATTAAACAAGAATTATAAAATTATAATTTTCAATAAGAGACGATCTAAGTATACCTATATAACAATTTTAGGTTAAAAACATGGCTGCCAGGCGCATTACCAATAGGCGCGGATAAAACTGCAGTTTTTTTTACTTTTTAGTGCATTACAGTTCTTATTGCCGTTTCAAATCTAACGTGATATATCCGCTGTTACACTGTAAATTTTTATATCCCCGACGGCGTAAAATAAATTGAACCAAATTTACTGTTCATAAAGTTTTAACTTTAAACAGGATGCTGACCCAAATTTTGCAATCATGTCCTGATAAAATAATTCTGCTTGTAAAATGAATGATGTCGAGTTAAGTACGCCCCGGGTACGTTTCATTTCACTTAGTCATGCCTCACACGGTCCACTTAACAAAGCGTGAATCCTCTTTTATTAATCGTTTGCAGGCTCACCGTAATGTTATCGTGTGTGATGGTACTTTGCGAAATGCCACGTCATTTTCTCTTAATGTATAGTCATAGTTATATTTGGTATTTTTATAAGTAAACGGCATTATCAATTCTTTTTCTTCAGCCACTTTTCCTTCATACAAATAATTGTAAGAGATTTTAATCAAATCGATTTTGATCAGTTTTTAATAGATTTTATTAGTATCCATTATTAATTCAGGTTTTGGTTATTTCGTCTTAGATAGCAGAACATTTCATACTATTTTTTAATTTAATTAAATTCTACCTTAAATTAAGTAATTGGGTTCGTTCACAAAGAGAAACTGATGAATGAAGTCGTAGAAATATCTTTTTATTTGTTGTCTTACTGGTATAATTAAAATAATTGTTATTTTCAGCCAGAATCCTCTTGAGTCTATAGAGCTAGTTAAATAAAGCATCTTCGCTAATTTATTAGGCTAAAAACCTCTCAAAATGTTTAACAACATTCTGTCAGAAATGTAAGGTTCATTTTGCAACAGATCAACGTGTTCATGACGCACATGTCCAACTACGGCAACGACCGCCTCGCCCTGTACACGTTCGAGTCGGTAGTGAAGTTCTTGCGATGTTGGACCAACGTGAGGCTAGCATCCGCACCACCACTGGCCCTCGCCGAGAAATACTTCCAGCTGCGGCCTGATGAGCTCAACCCGCTGTGGGGGGTAAGTGTGATGAACCATGTCTGTTAGGTGTTGATCCCTAATTAAACTGCTGTTATGTTGAAATGGACTAGCGTGCGACTAGTTTCCGCGCCGCCGCTGGCTCCCGCCGAATAATACTTCCAGCTGCGTGCGGCCTGATGAGCTCAACCCGCAGTGGGGGGTCATCATCATCATATCAGCCCCACGACGGCACCCACTGCTGGGCATAGGCCTTCCCCAAGGATCGCTACATCGATCGGTCCTGCGCTCCCTGCAGCCTGCGGCTTCCCGCGATCTTCACCAGATCGTCGGTCCATCTTGTCGGGGGTCTACCCACGGAGCGTCGTCCGGAGCGCGGTAACCATTCTAGAATCTTCCCGCCCCAACGGTCATCGGTTCTTCTCGCTACATGTCCCGCCCACTGCCACTGGGGGGCGTTGTTATTGTTAACGAAGTCTTGTTATATGTCGACTATAGTATCTAGTGAATTTTGTGCTACATTGAACCAACTGATTAGTTTATATTTCCATTAGTAATTTGTTTAAATTACGAAATAAACATACTATCCAGACTAGTACAAATCCATACATACATAAATACATACAAAATTGCACAAGATCATTTTACACATTTTCTGCAAATTGCAAGATCACACATTGTAAACATGACCGGAGGTCGTAGATAACCCAGTTTCTGCGCTAATATAACTACCAATTTGTGTGCCACTTCTTGAACTAGACTCGAGGTGGGAGGTGACCGTGTCATACCCCCGTCATCTTAGCAACCGAGTAAGACTGCCCGAGCCAGGACTATGAGTCGAGGCTTCTCACACTCTGTTTACATATTTGAGTAAAGGTTCGAAATGTACATACATCGTACGTAACGTACTTCGAAGTACATATATCGCGACAAGCTCAATCCATTTTGGGGATGTTTGTTGACATACTCGCGTATGTTTACACGACATCTAGCTTTGTACAGTTATTACATGAACAATATTATCACTTCATTTTAACGTACTGTTGTAATCCTTTTTGCTATGTTCCTACATTGTAACTGTTTACGTAGGTATTTGTCTATCTCTGCAATTTTCTTTTTAATCAACTTGAGTAATAAATAATATACTGTTTATGTATAAACCAGGCATTTAATGTAATGTGTTCTTATAGTCTCAAAGGTGTGGTAATGATATTTCATAATCCAAAAAGGAAATATATCTACCATTAATTAGCCAATAATACTCGTTTAATTATAACAAAAACTTGTGGTACAACCTACCTACAAAATTAAAATATTTTCGTCTGCGTTTTTATTTATTTTGAGCAATCTCTTAAATTATAATATTTATAAAAATGTACTTCAATCTGTGCATTTTTCATCGCAATAAATGTTCAAATTGCAATACAATCAGAAGTGATGGCACTGTTTTCACATTCGTCTGAAATTGGTATTTGCTTGGTAACAATTTCCAGATGAAATATTGTTTAATTCAGACAGTAAACAATGCAGTTTGCATTTTGCTGTATTGGATGAATTTCCAATTCCTTTCTTGTGATATTTGAGATATCTAGTAGCTAGATAGTAAATTAATAACGTTGTTCAAGTATTGTCTAGCTAGATAGATAGTAAATTAATAACGTTGTTCAAGTATTGCATCGGTTGGTTTAGTAGCTTGTCTATCAAAGAGACGAAATTGGTGCTTTATAGAGTGTTTACTAATTTTTGTGAGTTTCATTTGCAGCCAATAACGATGTCAACAATTATTAATCTAATGGCATTTTCGTAATAGTTTTGTTCAACGCTGTTTATCAACTGTACTATGCCTACAAATAGACCGAGCGAGGTCGATTATTATGCATTCCAGAGTACAGGAGCACAGAGTAAACGTTTTCCGTGCTTAACTTTTCGAACCATACGCAGTATGTTGCTTGTGAAAATGTTTGCAAAAGCATCTCATTATGCGATATTGAACGATCGCAACTTCATTCCAACACTACTCCTAACATAATAATGGAAGTACAGGGAAAGTTAGAATAATACGAGTATTCGCATTTCGCACTTCGTCATGTTTATGGCTAGTTTTGCATAATAATTTGAGTTGGTTATCGTAGTATCATGTGACGCTTTATCTTAAAATAGAACTTTGTTTTGTCAACAGCATATTTATTGAAAAGGATATTTTATTCAAATTTGACCGATCCTGTTATTAATGTGCTCATGTTGAGTTATAAACGTAGGTATCGAAGGAACGCGGCATTTTTCTGATTTGTTTTTAGCTGGTAACACTCTGACTGACTCTACACTACATGGTGTGGTAATGTGCGACGGGTGTATTATAATAAAAGTTCGCGGCCTTTTAGTACTAAAAATAATAAAGATACCACAGCTAGGAACATCTTTATCATAAAAATTACGAGACCTGAATCTGCTAAACCATTTTTTGCAGTAGCATTCGACAAAGCATCTTCTCCATAAACATTACAAACCATTTTTGAGCACCTGCAGCATTTTTTTTTCGTTAAGGGTCGCACTTCGTCGACCCTTGTCGAATAAAAATTGCAAAACATATCTAATAAAAAATATGAAAAAGCAATACTATCAATTTGTTTTAATTTAAGCACTTTTGGCAATATCGACATTCATAACTTATTGCTTATATTTGAGGCCATGAAAAAATATTTAAATATTGCACTGTACTCTTCTATTTGCGCAAAATTATCAAAACTTTTAATCTAAGCCTTTGATAAAACGTAATTGATTTATTTCCATTGGTGGCGCTACTGAGCTTGACGAACCACCTTAACCGCTATTACCAGAAGGTCGGCTGTCAAACAATATATTACATTCCAAATATAACACGCAAAATTCATGCTTCAAAAAGACCGCGAACTTTTTCGACTACCTATTATACGTTTCGGTGGTCATGCCCTTTTAAGGCTCACTGTACTCATGATAACGATATACTTAACTAATAAAAAAAATGAGTTTCCCTTTCTCGCATTTTAACGATATAGAATTTCCAGAACCCGTGCGACGACATCCGCCACCGGCGCATTTGGTCCAAGAGCAAATGGTGCGGCACCCTCCCCCGGATGCTGGTCATCGGGCCGCAGAAGACTGGCAGCACGGCGCTATACACGTTCTTAGGGATGCACCCCGCGCTCGCTGCCAACCTGCCCAGCCCCGCCACATACGAGGAGCTGCAGTTCTTCAACAATAACAACTATCTGAAGGGACTGGACTGGTAATTCATTTTTCACACACACTCACACACACAAACTCTAGTCCAAGTGCAAATGGTGCGGCACCCTCCCGCGGATGCTGGTCATCGGGCCGCAGAAGACTGGCAGCACGGCGCTATACACGTTCTTAGGGATGCACCCCGCGCTCGCTGCCAACCTGCCCAGCCCCGCCACCTACGAGGAGCTGCAGTTCTTCAACAATAACAACTATCTGAAGGGACTGGACTGGTAATTCATTTTTCACACACACTCACACACACACACAAACTCTGGTCCAAGAGCAAATGGTGCGGCACCCTCCCGCGGATGCTGGTCATCGGGCCGCAGAAGACTGGCAGCACGGCGTTATACACGTTCTTAGGGATGCACCCCGCGCTCGCCGCCAACTTGCCCAGCCCCCCGCCACATACGAGGAGCTGCAGTTCTTCAACAATAACAACTATCTGAAGGGGCTGGACTGGTAATTAATTTTTCACACACACAAATATTTATTTCTTTAAAAAATAATATTTTACAATTTAGGTCCAAACAGGATCTAAGTATACTTTTCTGAAAAATATTATGAAGGTTCTATTTCTGTTAACACACTTTATCCAAAGCATTTACATTCTTAAAACGCTTAGGTATACCAAACAATTTACTGTACTAGTTCTGTTATGTTATGTAGAAAATATATTTCTTATATCTCTGTCTTGCGTTTGAATAAATGCCGAGCTAGGAATTCGATCTAAAGATAAAACGTTAAACGTTTAGCGGTTAGATATTGCGGCCTTTTTGCGTGAATACATAGTTCACATTCGGTCGTCGTTCGCGTGTCTTCATAGCGGCATAGCATCCCACTTTATTCGTTGTTCTTACATAAAACGGTTTTGGAAAACATGCACAGAGGATAATAAACTTTGCTCCATAACTCGTGCTGATCGGGCCGCCTGCCACGTTGTTGCCCAGTAATTGAGGTACGCCACGGAAATCAATTCGGTAACGTATTGGCGGGTTTATTAACCAGTTTACGGTTCGTATTCGAAACTAAAAACAACTTTTGGCCGTGCAAACGCTAAAGGAAGTTTTGTAGTTTATACCTCCTACTATTGATTCGAACTCCGACGGCAGTAAAACGTCAGCCGACATTCAAGTGCAAATGTACATTCTGGATCCAATCACTTGTCTTGCGCTCGCTCCAATTTTACGGTTTTTGATCCCTTTGAGCAGTTTAATAGGAAAAGTACGTTCAATCTACGTGGACGTGAATTTTGATCTCAGTATGCTTCCGTCGCTGTATTTTACCACGTTATTCGTATTCATTTAAAATCAGTGCTCATAATTAATTTCGACATTCTTTTTTTTCTTCATATACACATATACCTACCCAATGGAGTTAAAACTGCCCATTTCTCACTTCAGATATCGCTACTCTTCAAATGTGCCAAGCATTTGAGAGCTAACAGTCATTCTTCCTAATATTTTTGTAAACACTCTTATTTATATTTATATTTTTCGTAATTATGGCGAAGTGTGCAGTTTTTGGCTGCAAAAACAGTGCTACAGATTAATTCCCAAAATAAATTAAAATAAACTAACTATGGGGAAAGGTTCTGCGTAGAAAACTGCTTTTTACCAACGGTAGTTGTTTTTCGTATCCTCAACTCATCGTTCAGCCGAGGCACGCTCCAAGTCGAATATTTTTATGCAAAAACTATTAAAATCAGCGCAATATGTGATTGACATATGGCACATGACAACAGTGGCGACATCTACGTTAAACTCGGTTTTTTATCCTATTTGGGCAACGAGATTCCATTCCTAAGGGATGCACTACGCAATACAATAGCAAAGCTGAATGTGGCACATGCCGTTTGACAAATCACACGACACTAAATGTCAAGTTGCATGACAAGTCTTGGGGGACTTTCATAGTAGGCTGCGTTTTGTGGGAGTTAAAAGTCTCCCACAAATGCCATTGTCATGCAATATCCACAGTATAGATTGATCGAAGTATTTGGGTTAAAACTGTTGTTCCTGACAGGTACTTGAACTTCTTCCCGCCGAGCTTGGCGAACTCGACACAGATCACATTCGAGAAATCTGCAACGTACTTCGACGGGGACCTTGTCCCGAGGCGTGCGCACGCGCTCCTACCCAATGCGAAGATCATCGCCATACTCATATCACCGTCCAAGAGGTAAGTGCTTGATCAATTAACAACTATTATTATTTAACAATTAATTTAGCACTCGGAATTCAATATCGATACGGGACATGTCAACGTGAAAATACTTATATAAATATAAGTACTACCGTATAGAGAGGAAACTCTCCGCTCCGCCCCACAATCAATTACCTCACCCTACCGCGCGAGTTCGTGTGCCAAATCGTGTGCTCATTTCAATAGCTCTAGACTTCACGCACACAGTTGCGTGTGTACAAAAACGTCACTGTGTAGCGTCTGTGTATAGGTAGTTGAAACGCGACGCTTGTATGGAATGCCCGGGGTGTGCCTGTAGCCTAAATTCCACTAAACACCTGATTTATTAAATATGAAGATTTTAAAGAATAAAATAAGTTGTTTATAAATCTCTAATGCAACATTCGATGATTTCCGATACCATTTTAACAGCAAGTTACGCCAGATCATGCAACTGATAGGTTTGACGAGCGATGGAAGAGCAGTAGGGATCGTAGCTGAAAGCATATGATTGTAAGTTTTCATAACATACCGAAAATTGATGAAGAGAAATGTACACCCAGATGATTGATGAATGATGCTGATATATGGTCAGATCAGAAATTAAATAACAAGTGAGATATACGAATGAATCACGTTACGAATTTAGAGCATATTTTCAACATTGCTTAAAAGCGTTAGCGTAAACGGCATTTCATACAAATTTTCAAGTCGTTATTTTTCGAAACGAATGAACCGATTTTAATGAAACTTCATTTACATAAGCAGAATACATAAGTCTAAAAAGTTAGTAAAGAACATTTTTGAAATGTGTTATTTAAAAAAAGATAATTGAAAATTTCTGTTTCTATGGAAAATTCAAAAACGGTCTTATTTAGCTGAAACTATTTATCGAAAATGTTTTCTTCTAGCTTTTTAGACCAATGTATTCTGCATGTGTATGATGTTTTATTAAAATAGTTTCATTCGTTTCGAAAAATAAGAACTTGAAAGTTTGTATGAAATGCCGTATGCCGTTAACGCTCATAATAAACAATCAATTTTATTTGACTCTTTAGATAATTAAATCCCTTTCTCTTAAACTCGTTCGTATTTTTTTGAAACCTTGTAAGGTATTTCAAAGCAATGAATGCCTAAGTGCGATTAGATTTCACTGTTTAAATTTTAGATAGGCACTTTGTAAGTCGAGTACCTACTATGATTAAATTTGGATTAAAACGTGAAATCGTAATGTGATCCAGGCTAAATTTAACTTTCCATTGTCGAAAATGGGCAATAAAATTTGAGCTTATTCGTGAGGATAATTCATGTTTGTGACGTGACAACTTACAATGATTACAGAAATCAAACATTAGGATATTTGTGTTCAGTTATTGCGTTAATAGAGTTAATTTGACATTAAAAAAAAAGTTCCCTATCGAGTTCAATAAAACCCATTAGTAAATTATGTCAGAATGGTTTCAGCTTTATACTTAATATTATATTTAGGAAATAAAAGCTTTCTCCTGTATCATGTATTGAACAGACCAATAAGCGATATGTTGTTCTCACTTTGTGTAGGTATTATTTTTGGAATGATCTGTTTTATTCAACATTATAAACCTTTTAATCCGGTTGGCCGATAATTACTGCCTCTCATTGTTCGTACAATAATACCGTGAAAAGATCACTTTGACGAAAACGGTCAAATAATTACACATTTTTCTCTCGAAATAAAACCGTTTCTTCAAAATTAATTTAGATTTACTAAAGAGAGTTCATCAACTTTAGTTAATTGAATCTGTACTTTTTTAGTTGGCCATTCTATTATATTCATTAATGTATTGGATTCTGTGTCAATGTTTATTATGAAAAAAGCTTTTTAAAAAAAGCAAAACCTTCAATATTCTTAATTTTTTATTTTGAACTTTTTTGTGGTAGGTATGTAAGCGATGATTTTATAAAATAAAACGTTATAATGTTTCACATTATAACGTTTTATTTATTATTAAAAAAATATACGCGACGAAAAGATAACCTCCTCCTTTTCAAATATTTGAAGTCGGTTAAAAAAGAACCCTGTATAGTGTATACCCGTTCGCTCTGGCGTAGCTAAAATAAATTGTGGCAAAGTTATAGTTGTGGATGCTCGTGACATCAAGGAGTCATTAAAACAGAAAATAACCCAAGACCAAGAATACAAGAACGAACTAAGACCTAGGCATAAACTATTAAATGATATTTAGTAGGTAGGCTTGACAGTAAGTAAGCTAAATGTGGGTTGTCCCGAATGTTTGTGATTGGGACATGTGATTTATTGTTTAGTTTAGTGCTTATTCCTAACCTTTAAATTTCTGAACTTTAAAGTTGCGTTAGCGTTCAAAAAAATTTAAAACTTAGGAATGGGGGGCGAGTGAGAGTTTTGATTACGGTATTATGAATATCACCTTTTTTAGACAAATCTTTCTATGAAGCTGAAATAGGATCGGCTTGGTTATATTTTGGACGTATTGTTTTCGAAAGTCCTTAATAATAGGTCAATTCTATTATAGTGAGTTAACAATGTTGTTCACAGGGCATACTCTTGGTATCAACATATCAGGTCGCACGGAGACCCCGTAGCCAACAACTACTCGTTCCACGCAGTCATCGCGGCCAACGACTCGGCCCCGAAACCACTAAGAGATTTGCGGTGAGTTCCACATCTTTCAGTATCTATTTTCAGGTTGGTGGTAGTGGTAGGGCTTATTTCAAGTCCGTCTGGCTAGCTACCACCATCTTACGGTTACCTAAGTGTGACACCATTACAACAATTTAAAAATTGTTGTGTTCCGGCAGTTATAGGTATAGCCAGTTCCTCAGTGGTGAGGATTCTGGGTGTAATGCGCTTCCACCTTCGGCCTTATCGTCACTTAACATCAAGTGAGGTGAAAGCCAAACACTACCCCGTTGTGCATATTTTTTTTTCATTTCTGAAATGATGGTCATGTATAAATATACTATTGTTTGATTTTATTGAGTTTGATTGAGACCAATTTTGTTCATCTCTTAAACTATGTATATCGTTGTGAGTTTCGTCGCTTCTTAGCATGCCCGCAGACTACAGACCAAACTGTCGGCCGATAGTTGGAATCAGTATGAAGATTTGGTATCGGCCGATTCTTCATACAAAACCTTCATATAATACTTTGGTATGTAGTCTGCGGGCACGCTTAGTTATCTTATCAGAAACTAAAATAAAAAATGCCCTATCTGAAATTTTTGTCAAAAATTACTAAAATATCGAAAGGTAAAGTTAAACATTAAAAAGTCATTTCAGCCAGGCATTGATTATGTAAATATTACTTGGAACAAACAGGTTACGCTTTCACGAGCGTCTAAAAAAAGAAATTGATTCGGCTCTTGACGGGCACCATGAATTTATTATTAGGTGGATGGGTATCACGCGCGTCGCTCCAGAAGCTTTGTGTTATCGGATTACGTAAGCTTGCGTTTAATATTTTTTTCCGTTACGTTGAACACACTTACCCATCTTCCCGTACTTAGTAGCAGACAGAACACCCAACTGGAATTGCGCTACTTACTAAAAGGTTTATTGGTCTCATAACTCATTGTGTAAACATTTTCAAAACACCAAAATCCACAAATCGGTTGCTGTTTACACTGTCTTACTTTACGTGATTGTTCTATTGTTTCTGCTAATTGAACCTTCAAATAATAATAATAATAATAACGTTTATTCAATAGAAAGATGCATTACAATAACACAATTAGGTATAAAATATTACAAATTTAAAATCTAATAAACTTAATTAGGTACCTGAACTAGGTTATAATAATAACCTGTATTTCAGGCGAATGAAGTCTTAGTAATTAAATATTCCCTAACTATATAAATTAACAGTAAATAAACATTTCATAGGTAAGTACTTAAGATAACAGAAACTTAATTTAACAACGGATAAAAACATTTATTTACATATTTTCAGCAGCTCCTCAGTCTCGTCGTAAGACAAGTTACATAAATAATTATATAAAGCTAACTTACAATTGAAGTAATTTAGAGGATATATATCTAGTGATTTATTCAATCTGTTGTAAAGAAATTGTCCTAAGAATGGGAAAAATCTCTTGTTAAAAACATATTTTGAGGTTGATTCCAAAGTACATATATCTCTCCGCCTTTTATTAGTAATGTCAGCATTATAAGGAAGCATTGTGTGTTGTTTTAGTAGGGTATATATTGGAATGCCTAACTTTTTTTGTCCTAACTGTCTTTGGCACACTACTTATTGGCCTAAAATCTTTTTGCACAATTTTCATTTGACCTAAATTTGTTTGGCCTATTTTCACTTCGCCTAAAAATTTTTCGCCGCATGTTTACTTCCCAAATTCATCATTAAGCATAACTATTCATAATCCCTAATGTTTAATAGTACTAAATAACGATTCGCACAATTGTGTAACGCCTAATATTTTTTTCGCCGAATGTTTACTTCCCTTAATCATTATAGGAATAATCGTTTTTAAGATTTAAATTACGAAAAATTATGTTTTTGGTAAGTAATTAAAAATAAAGAATGAGCAGATAAACCTGTCGTTGTCTTTTTAATTGCCTATCACACTCAAGAATGCAAGCATACAAGCAAGCAAGCAAGTATGCACACAAGCAAACATGATAACATAAGTACAATCAAGATCAAATAGCATGCTTGCATGGCACGCATGCATGCATGCAAACAAGGCCATGCATACTTTCATGCAAGCAAGAGCAGAGATGCATGCATGCAATCAAAAGCAGATATGCATGCATGCAATCAAAAGCAAGGAATGCATGCATGCAAACAAGTATGCAGCATGCAAGCAAGCATGCAGCGTGCAAGCAAGCATGCAGCGTGCAAGCAAGCATGCAGCGTGCAAGCAAGCATGCAGCGTGCAAGCAAGCATGCAGCATTTAAGCAAGCATGCAGCATGCAAACAAGCATGCAGCATGTAAGCAAGCATGCAGCATGCAAGCAAGCATGCAGCATGCAAGCAAGCATGCAGCATGCAAGCAAGCATGCAGCATGCAAGCAAGCATGCAGCATGCATGCAAGCAAGCAGCATGCAAGCAAGCAAGCAGCATGCAAGCAAGCAAGCAGCATGCAAGCAAGCGTGCAGCATGCATGCAAGCATTAGGGAGCTCCGCTCGCTTCGCTCGCTCCGCTGCAAGTGGTCAAAACACTAACCTAACCTAACCTAATGGTCTTCGCATTAAGAGTTTTTCTTTATAGCGGGGGGCCCCAGGCCCCCCGACCCCCCCGAGCAGGGGGGCCAGCCCCCCTGCACCCCCCGGCAAGCATTTTGCAAGCAAACATGCTAGCAAGCATACAGGCATGCAAGCGAACAAGTGAACAAGCATGCAAAAAAAGCATGCATGCATAAAATCATGCAAGCATGCAGCATGCATGCATGCAAGCATGCAACATGCATGCAAGCATTATAAAAGTGTTCAAAACCCTAACCTAACCTAACGTAATGGTGTTCGCATTAAAAGTTTTTCTTTTATACGGGGGGCCTCAGGCCCGTTTTTTGACGATTTGTTTCTGTCACCAACTTGAATACAATACAATATTGTTATGCCAAAAACTATGTATGCAAGACAATATTAGGGTTAACAATACTTCGGCGTAGTCATTATTGTGTCAAAAGATATGTATGCTAATAAATTTTAGGACAATTAACATTAGTCGTTTTGATAATTAGGGAATTTAACGTTTAGGCGAAACGACAAAGATGCGAAAAAATCTATTAGGCCAAACAATAATTGTACCTAAGGAGTTTAGGCCAAAGAAATTCGGCCAAATGAAATTAGGACCAATGACTTTAGGCGAGTCAAGGGACACCCGTTTTAGTAATGTGTGCATTATGAAAAGTTGGCGTACAGTTAATACTTTGCAGGCTTTATACAATAAGCATGTAGGGTAACGAAAAGGAAGGTGGTTGGCTACTTTTAGAATCGATCTTTGAGCTCTTTCCAGAGAAATAATGTTTGTTTTTAATGCCCCACCCCATGAAATGATGCAGTATTGAATTATGGACTGGCATAGAGCTAAATAAACCTGTGCTATTAATTTAGTATCTGCAATAGTCCGAAGTTTTTTGAAAACATAAATTAATTTATAAAATGAAACAAACAAAGAAAAAGTTTACTATCGATTGTTATGTATGTAAAATACAAAATACTTTACTTATACAACGTGTTAATGAATTAACGCAAAATGAGAAAACCGTTTCTTCGGACCATCAACTGAACAACTTTTACTATGGGAACAACTCTGAAATCGCGAAAAAAAAATCAGCTCTTTCATACAAAAATTGATAACGAAAATATGAAAATGTATGAAGCAGCTGATTTTTTTTCGCGATTTCAGAGTTGGTCCCATAGTAAAAGTTGTTCAGTTTGATGGTCCGAAGAAATGGTTTTCTCATTTTGCGTTAATTCATTAACACATTGTAGATAAGAAGTTTATTTGATAAAACACACACATTCATACACATAACAATACATACACACTAAATTATGGCTAATAATAAAAAAAAAGTTATTTTAGTTACTTAAATTTAGGGATGTTAGGTGTAGCATTGAAATAAAATTTCAATTTCAATTCAAAAAAGCTTGCGATTTAAACTTGTTAGGAAAAAAATATGTCTGTATAGTGAACAATCCTATACCTCTAGTCTAGATATGTATGTTCTGCAAAAATCCTACTAATATTATAAATGTGAAAGTTTGTGGGTTTGGATGTTTGTTCCTCAATCACGCAAAAACTACTGAACGGAATTGGTTGAAATTTGGGACACAGATAGTAGATAGCCTAGATTAAAACATAGAATAATTTTTATCCCGATATTTTCACGGGAACGGGAACCACGCGGGTGAAACCGCGGGTGTCCGCTAGTATTTATATATTTTCGGTCCCGTCGATCTGAAACACGAAAACTTTCGATATATTGCGTGGAATATCTGCAATACTCGAATACATTCCGACTCCCGATAAATGTTCGACTGGTAGCCTCGTAATTCGATGTAATGTTTATACCGAAACATTCGACGCTGTCTGTAAATGAAAAGCAAATTTGCGTTCAATTTACCATTAGTCACTATCGATTACCGCCGACCGCGTGCTTTGAATATTGAAAGTGAATTACTATGAAATAGTGCGGGCTATTAGACAAATAAACCTTTATTAAATAGTGCTTTCGTATTCATTATTGAACACACCAGTTTAATCATGATAATAAGTTATTGGTTTTATGTGCGTTTATTACTAACGTTGGTTTTTGTTATCAAAAGTTATTGAAATATACAACGTGTAACGGAATTAATAGCTAAACCAGAAAATGGTAGATAGAGACCATAAAACTGAAAAACTTTTACTATGGAACCAACTCTGAAGACACAAAAAAAACCGGCCAAGTGCGTGTGGGGCCACGCGCCATAGGGTTCCGTAGTTACCTTATACCATACTATATTTAATACCACTATAATTTTTCGTCTGTAAAAATAACTTTGTTTTTCACAGTGTTGGTATGAATGACAAAGTTATATTTGCGGTTTTGGAAAATATGATATATCGCAAAAACTAATTACTATATCTCGTTCAAACCAATTTTCGTTGAAAGTTTTTATTAAGATTTATAGCATATTTTTTTTTTAGATTTTTCACTCTGTTATTTCAAAAGTTAGAGGGGGGGGGACACACATTTTACCACTTTGGCAGTGTTTATCTTTCAAACGGTCGACTTTTAGAAAAAATCGTCTTAGGAACCTCAAAGTCATTTTTAAAGACCTATCAATAGACACCCCGCACGTATTGTTATGAAGGAAAAAATTTTTTCAGTTTCAGTTCCATGTATGAGGAGCCCCCCCATTAATGTTATTTTTTTTTAACTTTTGTGTTAAAATCGTTAAGCGGTTAATAGATTACATCTACTTACTAAGTTTCAACTGTGTAATCCTAATACTTTCGGAATAAAATGGCTGTGACATACGGACGGACAGACAGACAGACAGACATGATGAATCTATAAGGGTTCCGTTTTTTGCCATTTTGGCTACGGAACCCTAAAAATCAGCTGTTTCATGCATTTTGGTATTTTCGTTATAATTTTTTTAATGAAACAACTAGGTTTTTTTTGCGATTTCAGAGTTGGTCCATAGTAAAAGTTGTTCAGTTTGATTGATGGTCCCTAACTACCATATTCGGCTTTAGGGGATTTTTTGTAACACGTTGTATGTGTAACTTTCCTTCGGGAACAATACTTTGTTTCGGGATGAAAGGTACCCTATGTCTTTCTCTGTACCCCTGGCAACGTGTATGAAAAATTTCATGATGATCGGTTCAGTAGTTAAGACGTGAAGGCGTAACAAACAAACAAACGGACTTTCGCATCCTTACTAATATTATAAACTAGTGACCGCCCGCGACTTCGTCTGCGTTGACAGTTTTTTTGTTATCCCTCGGGAACTGTACGTTTTTCTGGATATAAGGTACCCTGTGTCCTTTTCTGCACCCCTGACAACATATCCAAAATTTCATGATGATCGGTTCAGTAGTTACGACGTGAAGGCGTAACAAACAAATAAACAAACAGACTTTCGCATTTATAATATTAGTAAGGATGCGAAAGTCTGTTTGTTTGTTACGCCTTCACGTCTTAACTACAGAACCGATCATCATGAAATTTTATACACACGTTGTCAGGGGTACAGAGAAGGGCATAGGGGTACCTTTCATCCCGAAAAAGTGAACTGTTCCCGAGGGATAGACAAAATACTATCCACGCAGACGAAGTTGCGGGCGGAAGCTAGTTTATAATATTAGTAAGGATTATTTAATTAATAAAATAAACAACACGAATTGAACATTGTAATCACAAACCGCGCTGCCTAAAATACCACAGAACACGTTCGTGAAAACATTCAGTTAAGGAAATTGGTTTAAATTGATTTTGTACGAAAGCAGTTTTTTTAAACAGGAACCGTTGCCTAAACCCGGGCAAGTACAGCCACTACCTGGAGCGGTGGCTGGCGGAGTTCAGCGCGCACCAGCTGCACGTGATCGACGGCTCGCTGCTGCGCACCGACCCCGCCGCCGTCATGAACGCGCTGCAGAAGTTCCTCAAGCTCTCCCCGCACCTCGACTACAATAAGCTGCTCAAGTGAGGACCTTCACCCCTAGTAAACTTTGATCTTAATTAAATATAGCTCTCCAGCCCCCCTAGCATGACCACTGAAATGCGATATGATATAGCAATCTTTTACATTTAACTGTCAAAAGACAATGGATTTTGACATCACGCAAACTTGGCTCCAATCTCATGTCAAAAGTTATTGACAAATCTACAACTATATCGACTTGTAAAAAATATCCCTGTTTCACAACATACTTGTCCCTTATAACAGTAACGAACAACAAGAAATTGTAAAATTAACCGATATATGCCACTGACAAATGTCGACTTGGTGAAATAGGGCCCAGGTTGTATTTTTTAGTAATGCCAAATTTTGTCATCAGGTACGATCCGAAAAAAGGTTTCTACTGCCAAGCGGTAAGTAACGAAAGAACGAAATGTCTAGGAAAGTCCAAGGGGCGGGTGTACCCCCAAATGGAAGAGCAGTCAGCCAAGTTCCTGCGGCGGTACTACACGCCTCATAACACCGCGCTGTCCAAGCTGTTGGTGCGCCTGGGGCGGCCCGTGCCGCAGTGGCTCAAGGACGAGCTGTCCGCCAACGGATAGCACACGCCACACTCAGTGAAACTCACGCACAGGCTCGTCAAGGTCTGCGTACTCGACATACCTTGACCGAGTCCAAGTTAAGACAAACATTGCGCGCGCGCGTATCATTGTTTTCCGAAGTGTTTCGATGTGAGAGTTATCTTTGTTGAAAATGTCTTTGTCTATCGAATTCTTGTAATATAATGTTTTTAAAAGTGATATTGTATGACTCGATGTTCTTGATTGTTTGTTCGAAATGGAGAAATATAATTATTATATTGTAATAATTTTCTGCCGTTTAGAGTAGTGACTTGTTCTCGGAGGCGATAGTTTCCTTGCTTGCCTGAATCGTGTTGTCGATTGAATTATTTGGATGACGAGAAAATCCGACAGCTTTTATAATTTTACTGTCGGCATTAGGTGCTATTTGTTAATAATAGAAATGCAACGTGAATTTTCTCATGCATACGTATTATCGTATTTTTTTATCACTGACTTGGCTTTATGTTAATGCCATACTTGCATTTTTCGTGTATAAGTTTTATATGTTTTATTCTCATTCCAAGCTTAGTCAGACGAACAATCTTAATTTAGTATCGATTTTATAACAAGTTACGTACCTGATGGGATATGTAGTTAATTTTGTATTGTATCGAATAAATAGAACTAATATAATAACAATTTCTGTGTCTGTGCCATATGAATCTTGTAATACTAACGGCACTAATATTTTCATTTTCAGTGTGTAACGATCGACAGAGAGCTAGTCTTTTAACTTAGGAACATGAAATTTATTATTATTTCCCGACGCTTAACAATTTATAATTTTAGTTCAGTTACCGTTTAGCCGTAAGAATTTTTAAATATACATATTAAATATATGGCGTTATATATTTTAAATAAATGATATCAATGACACAATGAATCAAACAAATGTATTGGGTATATATTTTGATATGGATGAATTTATCGGCGAGGTAACTTGGTAAGAGTAACGATTTGTAAACAAGATCTTAATATTAAGACATTTTCTTATCCTTCTATAATTATATGCCAATAACACTAATATTATTGAAAAAAAAACGCATTATATATTTTTTCGTATGTTGTCAGAAGAGTACATAGTTCAATTATGCGGATTTTTCAGTTCTCTATGACAGTATATTAGGATAAGGAAATGTAGAAGTCAGTACTTAACTTTTAAATCTGTTTTAATCTCAAAATAGAAAGGTACGTTTTACGTAATACGATGAAAGAAGTTTATATAACGTTAATGTCTTGTAGCGAACAAGTCTCTGTTAGGTTATTTTAAATTAATGTTTGGTTAATGCTTTATTAACATTTACTCTAAAATGTTTCAAACATTAATAGTGAACGGTGTGTTACGTAGAAAGATGGTTATTTATAAATATATACGACAAGCTTGTGTTACAGCGAGTATGTTGAGTAGTTGCTACTCGCGAGAGTGTACGTAACGTTACAGTACTAGGCACGTATCTTGAAATTTTTTCGACGGAGTAGGGATAAGTTCGCGCATGTGCTCTTGTGAGCGACCAATAGCGCGCGCCCCTCTCCCGCCGCCCGCGCCCCTCACCGCTACGCATACCCAAAATACGCATTTCGCGCAATCCCCACCCGATTTCAAGATACGTGCCTCGTACTGTACATCCAACGATCTGTGAGCTTCAGACAGATTTGTTCCTGAGGAACGGTTGTGTTTTAAGTGGCAATAACAATTAGTTAAACTAGTGCCAGTTCGAGGACGATCGGACTGATATGTACACATTAATTTCGATCTGAAATGTAATTATTGGTTTAATATTGCGTATGTATAAATCATTTTTACGATACAGCCGATGACTGCTCTTAAAATGTGTTCTTTATAAGAAATTAATACATCACTTATTTTATTAAATGATTTAAAACTATAATATTTTGTTTGTAACAAATGACCTGTCTTGTCCTATCCTAACTCAACGTGACGCGCGTTTGGGATTTCCGAAAATTTTGAATGAGGGTTAGCGGGACCGGTGCGCGGCGCTTAGGAGAATTGTGGGTCGTAAAGCGCCGGCTACACGCGTGGTATTTACCGTGATCCATCGCCATAGAGTAAATTTTAACCATGGAAAGTATTTTTTACGGAATGTTCAATATTTAACTTTCCATGGTTAAAATTTACTCTTTGGCGATGGATCACGGTAAATACCACGCGTCTAGCCGTCGCCTAACCGGCCACAGAGTAATATTAGACGACATGGCTGCAGTGCAGCCGGAAAATACAATATAGCCGGCTCAACATCTTGAAAAATATATAACCCTCGTACCGGAGCACATTGTTCGATACGCTGCGCTCCGAAATGCTTTACATGCGGCAATAATTTTCGATGTGAATGGCCGCATCCGTAAACAAAGTTCGCTGAAAGCCGTAGACGAAATACGAGCGAATAGGTAAGGAAAGTTTGCAAGAAGGCCAACTCATTTTATTCCTTATTTCACTATCCTCCAGCTAACTTCCTCTCACTGCTTTATCTGAAAAGAATTCCGAGAGCTTTGTAGATAGTGATTAAAAAATATGATGCTCGCATGGATAAGTTTGATACGAAAAGTCTTCTTAAACAGCGGGTTTAAAACTTGCCCATTTCTGAAATCCAGTATAAAAGTTAAACTGTTATTCTTGTCAAGTAACTGTGATTAAGGGACAGTTATTTAAGCGAAGCTACTTATAGCGTGGCGTGGAATTCTAAAACATAATAAAGTGTCGCAGTCGCAGCCAAACTTCAGTTTAGTAATAAATTTGCATGGAATGAATATAATTGAATCGGCGACGTCAATATCGGCGAGCGCCCCACGGTTCATTTATTGCCAGACGGAATCTCGCGAAGTAATTATTTTCGTTACGTAAGTACTTCTACTAATTTGATTCAATGGAAATTCGGGAAGGTAAGGTAATGACTTTGATTAATTGCTTATCTAGACAGTTATAAAGACGTAACTGATAATAAAATCATTACTACCGACTGGATCTTCATGGCTTAGTGTTTATAAATAGTGCAAAATCGAACTAAGAGTACCTAGGTGTACTACCTACAAATATACTTTTTTTATTGTCTAGCTAGCTAGAGTGCATATCAACTTAATCCCTCTTAGTCCATTACTTTATTGCCCAGTACCTACGGGCATAGCGATTGCGAACAGGCTTAGCGACAAAAAGATAAGCCGATTGAACTAAGTATTATTCGAGTATTCATTTGCAAATTGGAGTTAAGAGGCTCCGCGCAACCGACGCGACCCGGCGGGCTCGATCACTTGAATAATCATTTGAATAACGTATTGCGACTGATCATAAATCAATCGATAGCCACTTTGCGACCCGCTCGGTCCATTGTGCCCACTGAACAAAATCTTCATTTATGTTTATTGAACGTACTCTACCGTGCCGATACGCTTCATTTTCCAAAGCTCAGTACGCAGTAAATAAAAGTTAAAATGGAAGCTTTTTCCAATTACTTCATGAAAGCTTTGTAGTACCCTACCTTACTGAATGTGAAATAAAAACGAATGAAATTAATGTGCTGGCTGTAGCTAATATCTTTTTTTGTATAGCTTGTTTCCTCTAAGACACTCGTAGTACCATCTACCAAATTAAAATCACACACACCTACGAGAAACGAGAACACAGAAAAAACTTGTTGATAGACTTTTCTCACAAGGTAACGCAAATGCAAAATGCTGAACTTTAGATAATAAAAACAATATCGACAAAATCGATGACCTGAGTGGTGCAGTGGTCAACATGCCGTTATACCACACAGAGGTCCCGGGTTCGATTCCCGGTCGAGCCGAAATTGAAATTATGAATTTCAATTTCTGTGATGGGTCTGGGTGTTACTATGTATAATAATAAGTATATATTTAAAAAATATATAAGTAGTATATCTGTTGTCAATTTTTGCTTAGTTTGGGGCTAGGTGAAATTGTCCAAGCATTAGGTACCTATTTATTTATATTTAATATAGGTTCAGTTTCCTTCAAATTAATTTGCAAGTCAAGCTCTAGATTTATCTATGCATGTTATCTACTGGTTAGTTAGTTTTAACTATTTCGGTACTCAATCATAACTATAAGCTGGTGAAACGCGAAACCATTTATTTTCAGTTCCTCGACACTTAAAAGGTATGAAATGAAAATTGTCCGTGTAACTAATTGTAATGTAGATTGTACGGTCTACCATCCACATCCAAACGTCACAAACGAATAATGGCGCGAAAAGTATCCACCTATAAATCTGTCTGAATTTATGAACAGGAAAATTTTATTAAACTGGAACGAGGTATCCATGGAGCGAAATTAAAGGTACTTTACTACGAGTCGGCGGCACAACTATACCTATATTAACTCTAGCTGTCGCTGTAAAATGGCTGTGAGGTGCACTGAGCGCACTTGCTTCGCCCAATTATGGAATGGAAGGCACAGAACCTAGGTATCTAAGTATTTGCTGCATCGCTGACAATTTGACGTGACGTGTTTGAGCTTAAATGAGATAACTGGATACGTCGTCTTTCTGACTCGTTGTATAAGTATTCCAGATTCGCCGTATTCTAGATTCGTCGAAATACATCGACGCAACAAATGATTTAGCTTTATGAATCGAAAGTTGTAACTGTACATAAGTAAACCTAAATAACATTTAATTTCGATGCGGTCTATCGGGATTTTTTTTCTTTAATTTTAGGCAAAGTGACGAGCTGTTTCTAGTTTTACCGTGGAATTTTTTGTTCCATTGTTATAATTTATTGATCAAAGTAAGGGACAATTTTTATTTGGTTTTTCATTTTATTACGAACATGCTTCGGCGATTTTCCGAAACCAAAAAAGAAAAAGAAATTAGTTCAAAAAATCTCGATATATGGCGTTTTATGTAAGCCGTCGTAAAGTTGCTTATAATGTCTATCTCTCGCTGTTTTAACTCTCCCGTCTCGTTTATCACTCTCCAAGTCAGAAGAGTGCCTACAGTATTTGCGATCAAAAAAATCTAGAAATTGCATGCGATTAATTTTATTGCTTATTGTGAAGGGGGCTTCACTTTACGGCTCAGCTTTCATAAAACGATATTTATCGTAGGTAATTTTATACTATTTTTATTTGAACTTTCAGAAAATTGCCCATTGGCATCGATTGTATTACCTATGTACGACGAGTCAGGAACATGACGAGTTTGGATTTGTTTCGGATCCGTCGTATTAATTCGATTGTCCTTGTCCTTATCCAAAATTATATTTTATCTCTTTAAAATAGTTGTGCTATATAACAACTGCCTTTAACTAGGTATTTATACATAAAATGTTTGTCTAATTTAAAGATGCTACGTGCATATATACGGGTAACAATCTGCGGTGGAAGGACCGGCAAACAATATCTAAGTTCGTGTAGCTTTGTCGTAATATTTGCCAAGTCCCCAAAAGCCCGGTAGAGTTGGGACTTCTCAAGCTTATTACTATTTGTGTTGCCAAGACTCGTCTCTGTTCCTTGACGGATAACTGCCAAAACTAGCTCCGCTCTTCGGATTTTCTAATTTGAATTTATCGTCTCTGGGAAAGGTTCCGGAAGATCTATCCGGGAGTCGAGATACTTTTATTAAGGCGGTGGTTGTATGACCGAAAGTGGCGCCCTCAGAAGTTATTAGTAGAAAAAGATTTTAATAATGTTTTACGTGGAGTTTTTAGGGCCCTGGTCTAGTATTTTTAGAAGGTATCACTTCACTATATGCCCTTGTAGTCATTCGTAGAAATAGATAGCAAATGTGTCAAAAACGGCCACTTTTAGCAGTTTTGCTATCTACTTCTAGCAGTGACTACGAGGAAATGAAACAATACCGTCTAAAAATACAAGACTGGGCGTTAGTACTATTATATATTCTGTGACTGGGCCCTAAAATTCCACGTAAAACATTATTAAAATTGTGTATTAGAATTATAATACTTATTAAATAAAATTCACTGCGCCGCCACTTTCGCTCATGGTGCCACCTTAACAAAAATCCATAAAAATCCGTATCGGGTATACTACAATTACAAACTTTATACTTAAGTATAATTTTTCCTTTTGTATACTTTTTCCAACCATCACTTGTACAAATAGGGTTTTTCTTGTGTTCACTGGGAATGAAAACAGAAAAATAGTGGTTGCAGCAAAAAGATTTTAATCTTTGCGTTGCAGTTAAAACTTGGCGTGATTCAAATACACCTACCAGACAGGCCGTGTCAGGACTGTTACCAATTAGTTCACCGCGCTGCCAGCGTGACTTACCAGACAGAGCCAATTTTACTTACACGAGGTAGGTACCAGTATTAATGTTATTTTAGTATTATTTTCAACAATATATTTAACACGAGCTCGCTACGTGACCTGTGCCTGACATGTTCCTGCAAAAAAGTAATGAAAAACACCGGCATTTCTCATTTATTTGGTGTGAGCTGTATCTTCGGGGTGAACGGCATGTGTTTACGTCACCGTAAGTAAGAATAATGGCGGACATAAATCAGTGGCATCTTCACGTCGTTTTGAATACTCGCGAAGATGTCACCTCCTCACAGCGAGACACAATTCAAGCGACCCCACTCGTAACGTCTCGTTTGCCCCCCACAAGTTCCTAAACAAAGGATTATGTACCGCGGAGCCTACTCTGGTATTTCTCACATTAGGATCAACTGGAGTGAATACACTAGAATTTCAAGCTTAGATTTATCTACTCTATTTGGGAAAGGTAGGTAAACTTTAGCCACTGCTATTTATAGAAAAAGGTTAAGGTAATATTTCGTTCTACATAGTACTTCTAGTTTTAATATCATTTAGGAAAATTCAATGGGAATAATTCATTACCTATACCTACGTGGTAACTTTGACCACTAAAGTAAAGAAATTCTGACTACAAAGCCAAGGCGATCTCGCAATCAAATCCTTGCTTGAAGCAATAGATAGATAGTATTCCAAGGAATTTATTATAAGACTTATAAATTCCTTGTCCTACCTAGTATTCTTAACGTTTGTTTGTTTGTACCCTAGCCACGTTTCTATTTTACTCGTTCAAAACTATATCCGCTAATGAGTATACTATCATTATCATTACAGACTTATTTATGAACTAAATAAAATGAGCTTGGGATACCTATCCGGTTAATTTTTGTAAGTAATTTTATAAAGTACGCTGTGATAGAGTAGGTAATAACTTAATGATACCTACAAGGTATCAATGTCTTCTCGTTACAAGGCCTCCCGCTTAGGCTTTGCGAACCGATGGCGTAGCTTCTATGACATTCACAGGTGCTTGTAACAGCCTAGACTGAATAAATTATATATTTTTGAATTTTGATTTTTTTCAATGGTTGGCTGTGTCATGTGAGCATATCACTGACCTGATTTTTTTTAACTTAACGTGCATAATTATGTAAAGTGGAGGAGCCGTCCAAACCGCGCGGTTTGCGGCCGGCGCGCGGCGGCGACCAGCGGCCGGCGGGCGGTGCACCGCACAGCTTCGATCGCGCCAACACCCACCGAAATACGTTTTGGCTTCTCAATGCGAGCTATGTATGTAGGTATTGTTCAGCAGTGGAAGCGGTTCTACGATAAAGGTAATAAAATGACGATTTTATGCTTTGCTCAACATAGGGTGTGTTAAAACATGTATTTATAAATGGAAGCAAATGTGTCGTGCCCAGAACCTGTATGTAGCTCTGTTACTTTCCTGAAGACGTCACTCAATATAGAAGTGTAAGGACAGGCGCCAAACCAATACATAGTTTCTTAGCGACAGTGTACAGTGTTGTAAGCTGTCGCTTAGTAACTGTCGCTCGGCTGCAAGCTCCATTATTTCGACAATTATTGAAATTAGCACATGCTGTTTTAGGAAGTAGGTTGTATTTACGTATACGAAAGTAATTAGATGTTATCAGGAAGAACAAAAAGTCATTATTAGGTAGGTATCCCTATAATAAATACCGCTATTTAAATAAGTACGAATAGCTAGCTAACACTAAAAGTCTTTGAATAGGTAACAAACAGAGACATGGATTTAACAACAGCGGCGTCAAAAAGTTATGAAGAAACAGAAGCTGCACTTTTATTGCGAGGAAAACGCGACCAGCCGAGCTGACTTGTCCAACTTCATTCCGTTTTAAATCGTTTGGAAAAATAGTTTTTAAAATAATACTGTTTCTAAAACCTAAACTATAAGACCAGTAGAAAATCTTATCAAGTCGGATAGGTACTATAAGAAAATTATATATTTTCTGCGTGAACATTTACTGAAAAAATATATAGGTTAAGACTTTGTTCTTTTTTACACTCGACACTAGGCCCAATATAAATATTGATTTTGTGGAATCATTTTGTGAGTCAAACATTGTTTAAGAAAAGGAGCAATTTCGCGCGTCCCTTTAGAAGGGTGGGACTCTTATAAACATCGGGCCCGGCAAAACTGCTTCTGGTGCCGTAATCTCCCGAAAACATAAAAGCGTATGAAAACTTTAGTGTCCAATAAATTTTGCCAATACAGGCGAGGACGGTGCGGGATACTTTACCAAATGGCGTGTTAGCCCAACTCGCTGCGACACAGATTGCGACTTAAGCCTTTTGTGACTGGTCACATAACATCTATTATTATAAAACATATGTCACACTGAAAAAAAACTTTTGTTGTACATAGCTCAACTTCCGTCTACGTATAACATAGAAAAAGTGACTACAAAACTAAAGCAATACGTAACAAAATCTTGTTGGGTTATATTTTTAACTAAACTGTTTTGTAATAATGACAACACTATAATGTCTAAGTCTTACAAAGGTGTTTAGTTCAGCTTAGCAAATTTTTTTGTTACTTTGTGCTAAACTTTTAGTAATATGTAGGTCTAATAATATGCAACTAGTAAGCCAATTCTTTGTTTACTTTAGCCAATTCGTTTTGCTGCTATTAACTCAGCTAACTCGGTATAGTGTAACAAAATTCTTACTTTACTTATAACCTTATAATTAATTTAATTTAGATCATTTGATTTGTTTACTTTTACAAAACAGTTTGACTATTAGCAACAAAACTAATTGCTTGCTTTAGCTGTAGTTGTTTGTTTAATCTGGGTACTACAGTTTGAGCGCTTTAGCATGGCAATAGCGACATTGCCCTTTTGTAAATATTTCTCTGAAACATTCACAAAAGGGAAATGACCGCTAATTGCCACGCTAAAACGCTCAGACTATAATGTAGGAGCTAAATTAAACGGTATATAAATAAAATGCAGTTGATTTACAAATGTAATTGTTTAATAAAATTGATTATTCTTACACTGTCAAAGTCATATTACCTAACTAAATCATCATCATCAATCATCGTCATAATTACTTAAATAATATTTTTGCCATATTATTATATTATTCTAACATCCTTTGAATGAATCTCGAACAAAATCTATAGGTACAATACTTATAATCAATCATCAAATCAATATAATCTTAATACTAAAACGCTGTTCGAAGAGAGATGCCTCACCTCACGGCGACAGGCGCGCGACAGCAGCACTGCAACCGCTGTTTTGGCATATATCTTTGGCTAACTAATGGCCAGTTCTGGTATAAGTTGTCATCATACTCGGGATGAAGACTTTTAAAGTCTCTCATGAGCTGAAATCAATATTTATTTTGTAAGACACAATAAAAAACCGATTAAGTATAAAATAATTGTAATATTATGTTTCATCTATGAACGTATTAAAAATATTGAAATCCATCCATCCGAGAAGAAGTTTAAAACTATATGAAGCTCTCCGACTTGTATTGACTGTGGAGAAAGAAAAATAATGAAACTGCATAAGAATAATAATAATGAAACATATAAACTTACCAAAAATACACCGCCTGGCTGGTTCAATGGCTTAAATTTTTGAAGACATTCTTTAACTATAATTTTAGTTGTCTATTCAGTCGTTGACTCGGTACCGCTGCAAGTTGCTGATGATAGACGTCGTCTGGAGTATTCTGCAATAACGCCAGACTTGATGTACTCTCTCCTGCGTTGACGATAACAGTCTAATAATTTTCCTTTTGCAGTAGCCTTTTGCATAAAACTGATGCTCATGTAAGGTATGATTGAAGTAGACTGATGAGTTCTCCTTTTTGAATAATTTGGGTATTTCATATGCAAGTATGTACAGCCGTGCGCTAGTTATTCTTTTTTGGGGGTCGTCTTGCAACTCATTCCTTATAATTATATTACAAAGCCGTCTTCGGTCGGCTTTATTTAACAGGCCCTTATTTTTGTGTCTAAGAAAGAGAGATTTACCCTCCTTACATGAACTTAGAATTTTGAATAATTCCTGAAATAATTAAAAAATATTATTTGTAAGCAGAATATTTGTGTACCAGTACACATGAAACATAAAATTCTGGTATAAATATAATAACTTTGGTTTCCCGATAGTAAAATACAAAATAAATCTTACACATGACGAGTCAGGGTTTGAAGTATCTGGCTCTGGCTGGCACTGCTGAATTTCCAAATCATCCAAAGTATCCACTGGCTGCCAGACGTACCTTGTACCCTGTGACTGATCTTCAGATATCTAAAAAAGAGAAAACATGTTCGTTACTCGAGTGCAATGTCTTTAGGTACCTACCTACGAGTACATCAATACCGATGAAGTGATTAGGAAATAGGTTGCCTTAGATTAGTATTCAATAACTGTTCATTGTTAATATAGAAGGTAGGTACTTACTATTTCTATAGCCATTTCCTCCCTGGGTGATCTTCTTTGAATTGCAACAGACAAATTAAAACGGAGACGGTCAGTGTGCCCCGGTAAGCGCAAGCGGCAAAATGAACGAATCAACTTGCATGGCGTCGGCGTCGATCACAAGAGCGAGATGTCGTACGTAGTACCTAGTTCGACATCGCGTAAACAAAAGTGTTTGGTTACATAAAATCAAAATATGGCTATCGTAAGATAACGTTATGTCTAGCTGAAAAGATTACTTTGCTGCTAATTACATAAGTTTTGTTGAATAGCAGTTTTGTTTTAAATAACTGCAAAAATAAGGTATTTCTTTCAATCATATGTGTTAAAATAATCAACTTTATTTTGATAATAGTAGCAATTTTTTTTTCTGTTTAACAATAATAATTGTTTGATAGTAAAGTGTGCCTTTAGTAACGTATAGTCTAAGAATTAGCATAAATTAGGTAAACTAGTTTTATTACACTTTACCAATCTGATGTGTTGTCTTAATTAAGGTTATTCATAACTTAAACTTTGATTTTAAGTAACCGAACTGAAAATAACGAAACCAGTTTTGTGCTTCGTAAATAAAGCACTTTAATTATTTCAAATTAAGTTTGTTGGCGACTAACTAAAGTTTGGTTAAAAAGGCAATAACCGAAACAGTTTTGTTATTTATTTTTTTCAGTGCAGTTGTTTAGTTTCGAATGAAAATTAGTAGTAAAGACCGTTCGATGCTTTAGAGAACAAGGGCTTCCGTTTCGACGCCTTTCAAAAATAGGGCCTTAGAAGTCTTGCCTATCTCTAGCATTCTTTTACAAAGTACTGTCATACATTCTTCTTTATTATCATTATGTCTTATTGCAATTAAGGTACCTATACATGGTTGCTTTTTGCGTCTTATTTTTTATAATAATACAGTCTCTTATATTTTATGTTTTACTATGTAACATTCAAAGTGAATAGAACAAATCAAATATCTGAAGAACTAGATAATATTTTCGAATTCAAGGGTATCAGTTGTGATGTGGATGATGTGCATTTACATGCCATCCCATCTCAGTTATGTTTATCTATCATTACACAAAACATCCGGAGTATTAATTGTAATTTTCTTAGTATGGAGACATTGCTCCAAGGAATTGGTATTCATTTTGATATTCTGGTGTTAACCGAGTGCTGGCTTCCTTCACAACCTATTATTCCGAATATTGCTGGCTACAATCAGATGGTTACAAAAAAACATAATCTTCAAAATGATGGCGTTGTTGTTTATCTAAATAAAGAGCTCACTTACTCGGTTACTGAACCAGAAATAAAAAACGCAAATTGTTTACTTGTCAAAATAAAAAATGATACTGCAATTATTGCAGTGTATAGATCACCATCATATCGTAATATTGATGAATTTCTACTCTCCTTGAATGCATTGTTATTAACTTTATCAGACGTTACCAATATTATACTGATTGGTGATTTTAATATACCAATTAACTTGGAAAAAAGGAACTCGGACTCTGAAAAATATTTACAATTAGCGGCTTACCATGGCTTAATCCCTTCACATACCATCATTACACGTGTCCAGAGTGGTACATGTATTGATCATATCTTGGTTAAAACAAAAAAACAGTTCCAAACAGTTGTTCCGAAATCTTCCATAACCGATCACAAAGCTGTTACTTTCTTTTTTCAGCATAAACACAAAATTAACATCTCACCAGAAATTAATAAAATAATAAATTCTGATAGTTTAGCGCTTGACATATCTAATATTGATTTAAGCCCGATCTATCAATATGTTGATCCTAATTCTGCTATTAATTATCTAATTGAAAAATTGCAATTGGCTTTAAATAAAAATACCAAAATTAAAAAAATCCCTAGACGTAAAGTGTTGCTTAAGCCATGGATGACTCAGGGACTTCTTAGGTGTATACGACATCGTGATAGATTGCATAAACAATCTATTCGGCACCCTAATAATATTGTACTAAAAACTAGTTACATTCGTTACAGAAACTTTTGTAACAAATTACTTAAAAAGATCAAAAGAGCGTATGATCGGGAACAGGTACGTAAGGCAGGTAAGAACAACAAAAAAATCTGGGGAGCTGTAAAAGACATAATAAGTAGTAACAAGAACAAGGATAACCCAAAAGAACTTTTAACTAGTGGGCCTACACCTGAAGCTTCCGTTGAAATAATTAATGATTATTTCGTGAATGTAGGTAAAAATTTAGCTGAGGCTAATACCGCAAATACTAATACCGATTCTTCATCTGATATCAATCATACTTCCAACAGTAACTCCTTTGTCCTATTGCCAACGGATGAGGATGAGATTAAGCGTTTATTTTGAACTTAAAGACTGAGTGCTCGGTGGGCTGGGACGGTATCTCCAACAAGTTTCTTAAAGATTACCATCCAATATTAGTACGACCTCTTACATTCATTTTTAATATGTGTCTGAATACCGGAACTTTTCCAAAAGCACTAAAGAAATCTGTTATACGTCCTATCCATAAGGGTGGTAATAAAGATGTGATTGGCAATTATCGGCCTATTTCAATACTGTCAGCACTATCTAAAATCCTAGAAAAGCTGATAAATAACAGACTGGTTGACTTTTTGGAAAAGACAAAAAGTTTGGTGGATTCTCAATATGGTTTCAGAAAAGGTAGGTCCATGAAGATGCAGTGCACCAACTGACGGACTTTGTTCAAAAAAACCTGGACGCCGGTAGCAAGTGCCTTGCCATTTTTCTCGATCTGGCCAAGGCATTTGATACCGTCTCTGTATCACTGCTTCTAAAAAAACTTTATCGCTTGGGCATCAGGGGACAACAATGGAAATTATTTCAAGATTATCTCACTGACCGGTGTCAATGTGTACAAGTAGGTGATTATTTGAGCTCCGACCAGCCAATTACATACGGGGTACCACAGGGGAGCATTTTAGGCCCAACCCTTTTTCTTGTATACATCAATGACATCAGTCACCAACTATCCTCTGACGTTGGCAAACTTATAACATATGCTGATGATACTGCTCTCATTTTTGCTGGGGACACGTGGGAAAAAACCTTTGAACTAGCTCAGAAAGGTTTAGACTGCGTAACAAAATGGCTAAGAAATAATATTCTTACACTTAATTCTGATAAAACACAATATGTTTGTTTTTCCATTAACAACTCCAATGAGATACCGGATAATTTATTAATTAAAGCTCACAAATGTTTACAAAATAATAAGAAAAATTGCAACTGTGTCATTTTAAACCCTGTAGATGAGGTTAAATACTTGGGTATTCTAATAGGCTAGTTGACAAAATTTGGAAAATAGTTTAAAAATAAAGTTTGGTATCTATTTTACCCGAAAAATATATTATTTTAAGAAAAATAAGTCATTTTACCAATGAATTTTGCGTTTTAAGAAATGAATTCAAAATGACATCGAAAAAGGCCAAAACTGTCATGGCGTCTTGAATGACGTCACGCCTCGCGAAACATTCGTGTTTGACACCTACACACATACACCTCTGTGTGTTTGTGTGTGTGTGAAAATGACAGCAACAACAAAGGTTTCGCGAGGCTTGACGTCATGCGTCTCTGATTGGCGTTCAATGTCACGTGATTAAATGGCCAATTTTGCCGATTTTATTTTCCGTAAATATTGGTAATCTTTATTTATTTTAAATGAAAAAAGTGTTTTTTGGTTACTATTTAACATGATTAATCATTAGAAACCTTATGCTAGCCGATTTATTCTTAGTGGAAACAAGCCTATTGATAAAAAATTAAGTTACAAAAATCATATTTTAACTTTAAGTAGGAAATTGAACAAACTTATTTATATATTCAGGAACTTGAGACATGTGCTAGAACCCGAAATTCTTAAACAAATTTATTTCGCACTGTGTCAATCGGTAGTCACATATTGTATCTCAGTGTGGGGTGTAGCCTGCAAAACTATTATTAAGCCCGTTGAGGTAGCCCAACGCGCGGTCCTTAAGATCAGTACATTTCGCCCCTACTTCTTCCCAACAGCTATACTTTACCAAAACTGTAAAGTCCTTACCGTAAGGCAATTAGCTATCCTCGCACTTGTACTTAAGCAGCATAGACAACTTGAGTTTAACCCTACCATTCTAACCAGACGAAGATATTACACAGTCTGCAACCAAATACGAAGCTTTCGAACAGCCTTTGCTCGTAGATCTTATGCCTTTCTTGGGCCCTACCTGTACAATCGTATCAATAAAATCATTAATATCTATAGCCTAAATACAAAACTCTGCAGGATCAATCTCATAAAATGGCTCCTAACTTTGAATTATGATCAGACAGAAGATTTACTCAGTATTGTAACCTAGCTTTTCGGGCGAGTTCGTCTCCTATTCCAATAGAAGACGAATTCGCTCGGGAAGGATGACTTTTTGCACAATCTTTGACCTGGATATAAAGTGCTTTATGTTTTGATTCAATAAAATATCTATTCTAAGCAGTTTTTGCGTGATTGAGTAACAAACATTCAAAACCTAGACATCCAACTATCGTCCTTTGTATAACAACACCATTACTTCTTTAATGCAAATCATATAATGTCCTTTAATTTACGTTATAATATGTTTTAATGCTATACTTACTGTTCCATTTAATTAATTTTATGTTATTAAGTTCTACTACGTAAATGGATATAACTTTGTTTTTCTCTCATAAGAAAATAATGTTTCATTTCAGTTAATTGTACTAAAAACATGGATTGTACACTGTTTCTTTTATGACAACATAATGTTAGTTTGTATTCAACTACATGTATACATATAATCTTACTAAGTTAGTCCGAGAGGTTGGGAACCTGATGACCTGACATACAGGCATTTATATGTCTAGTTTAGGCATCAGTCTCCCACAAAGTATTACTTTATATAACTAATTATAGTTCATAATGAAACTAACTTTAAAACTGTATGCACCATGTAAACTTTGTGGTAGAAAATAAATATTTTTTCATTTTCATTTTTTCATTTTCATACAGAAGGTCGTGTGGCCTTCGGGCATACCGGGACTTTTCCCAGTTAAGTGAGTCGATCCCTCCGTGTGCTGGTCCGGTCCGGCCGGCGGACCTCGGTACTTTTTAGGGCTCCGTATTTAGGTCCCTAGACCGACACTGGTCATACAAGTGATATAAGATACACTACACTTTACGTGCGCCACACACACGCCAACGCACATACTCACAATAGGGTATTTTCCAATTTTTTGAAAACTGCTTAAATTTAAAGCTTGGGACGAACGATTTAACAGAAAAATAAAAATAAATTAATTAATGTCTTTTTTCTCTATTAAAACAATTAAAGTCTAATTTATTTTTAATGGTTTTGAATTTACCGCCAAAACGCTCGGTTCGATGTCGTCTACTGTGAGACGTCAACTTTGTGTAAACAATTTGAACACCTATGTAGTCTGTGTAACAATTTACTCTATTGTTTACACAAAGATGACGTCACACAGTAGACGTCGTCGAACCGAGCGTTGTGGCGGTAAATTCAAAAATATTTAAAAATAATTTAACATTAATTGGTTTAATGAAGAAAAAAGACATTAATTATACTTTTAATATTTTTCTGTTAAATCGTTCGTCTCAATCTTTAAATATAAGCAGTTTTAAAGAATTTGGAAAATACCCTATTATTAAACGTAGGCATATTTATTTACCTACAAGTAATGGAAATCTGACAATAAACATTATTGTCGTATTTCCCTTACTTGTCGCGATATCTCATTCACTGCGCCCCGCTTCGGGAGGTTGTTGCTCGCAGCTTGACAGACGACACGACGGCGGCGGTGCGTGTGCGTGAGCACCTGCCCTTATTGTAGCACAATCCTGCAATCAGTTATTCATAACATTTACAATGAGATGTGACCCAAATAAAGGTGTTTGACATCCTTTATTTATGGAATTATTTTCATTTTTAAACTAAGTACTTATAAGTAACTATCTGTTTACTTTTTTTGTAATGTTACGTTCCTTACAATATTGTTGCTACCTACTTATTTGTTATTTTAAGAATTTAATAAAATCCGGCCAAGCGCGTGTCGCGTGCGTGTGATTGAAATAATAAACTCACAGCCTGCCTGCCTGCCTTAATTCTAACGACAGATTTCATTAAAAATTGATTATGGAAAACGATGTAGGTACTTTTCCCAGGTTTTTTACACTTACCATTATACCATACAACAAATACAGGTAAATGTCTCTGTGATGTTTGGCCATCACACGAATATTTGGCGAATACGCTATCTTAATTCGACTAGTCAAGGTGTACCTTTAAACTATAGTTAGTGAGGTATGTACATACGAATTAGGCATTAATTACAAACGATATCTAATTAGACCTTCAGTGGCGGCGGACGCGACGCTTCGATGGCTCGATGTCGATGGCCGATGATTGATAGGTACTTGTTCGTAATTGATTTATGATTAGTTCGCTGTTGTCCTAAAGTACATTTCAACCGCATGTGATACGCAATAGAGTTAATGATACCAACCTAACAGATTATTTAAGTGGCATCATTATGAAATCCATTTATTACCTTAGAATAATTACACCTAGAAACCGGGTCCTTGCATGCAAAGTGAGGCAACTAATACTGAGCCAAAATGGCTCAGTATTCAGATTTATATCCTTCATACGTTACCTAATCCTGACTAAAATCCAGAAATATATTAACTAATCTCTTAAGGGTAGGGAAATTGAAACTGTTTTGTACTTATCTTAATATATAAAATCGTAAACTGACTGACTGATGTATCAACGCACAGCCCAAACCGCTGGACCTAGAGACTTGAAATTTTGCACACAGATACTTTATACAGTGTAGGCATCCACTAAGGAACCTTTGATCGGGATATAGAAGTATCCTGTAGGCTATAAACTATCTATGTGTCAAATTTCATCCAAATCTGTTAAGCCGTTTTTGCGTGATGGAGGAACAAATATCCAAACTAACAAACTTTCACATTTATAATATTAAATAGGATTAACAACTTTAAAAAAATATCTCTGTAATATTGTGATGCTAATTTATATATGAAACAACCTAACTAATCCAACTGAATCATACCACAAATAAGTTCCCATGTTGTGTTACCCTAAGGTTACGCTTCAATTTCTAATTCAATTATGAGTAGTGAAAGCAATCCGTGCCACAGTTCCGACAGCGCAATAAAATTCATGAGACTCTTGTTACATTCATGAGGCGAATTGGGAAAAAATACAGCGAAAACACGAAGCCAATACACGCCTATTGTGGACAAGACGACGGACCGTTTTTGCATGACTTTTGTTTTAAACTTCGATTAAAATATACTGATCTTCAATCCAGAAAACTTAGTCGGATGGTCTGTATCTGGATAGCAAATAAGACGAGATTATTATATTTCTAGCGGTTCTGTTACCTATTACGATGATAATGATAAATTCAATATCATAAACAAGTTTACAAAATTAAATGTACCTATACTTACCTACTAACCTACAAAAAAAAGAGGTTTCCTGCTTAGCGCATCAAACGCAACCTTAAGTTTGGCTATAAATTAAGATATAACAAAGTTTTTTTCATAAAGCTACGGTTTATTGTTTTACTTCAATTAACCCTTTAGCACAGAATACATAATAGTACAAGTCCTTTAGTTAGAGTTAACAAAAATGTTTTCTTTTTTACAAAAAAAACAACCAAAAAGAAAGATCAGGAAAATCTGGTTGCGACAACGAGAATACTGATTGCATAAAACAAAATAAAAAACAACCTTCGCCCGCCGACAGCCACATTGCGGCTCGTAGAGCCATCGGGTACGAGCGAGCTACGTGCTACGGCCCGCGGGGACGGCGACTACGGCGTAGCGATTGCGCCTGACCGATCCCCAGCTTGCAACCATTATTACAATCAAATTTCTTCACTTTGGCATGACTTTTTTAATTCATTTTCTTTGGACACTTTCAAAGAAAATGAGTTAAAAAAGTCATATCAAAGTAAACTAATAAAAAAACCAAACTAATACAACTTTAGAATATCACAGAAGATAAGGTTTTTTCTCACAAATAGAAAACCTCATAACTTCTATGATTTATCAGTTGCTTGATACCTATTAATTCATCAACGCCTGAGCGGTCGCCGGCGTCCGGACAACAATAGAAAATCTATTGTCTATTCGTGGCGTTTGACGAGTTAATTAAGCTCGTAGCGTAGAGCGATCGACTACGAGCGGGCTACGTGCTACGGCCCGCGGGGACGGCGACTATTGCGCCTGACCGATCCTCAGCTTGCAACCATTATTACAATCACATTCTTTTTCACTTTGGCATGACTTTTTTAATTCACTTTCTTTGGAAGTGCACTAAAGTAATACAACTTTAGAATATCACAGAAGATAGGCTTTTTCTCACAAATAAAAAACTTCATAACTTTTATGATTTATCAGTTGCTTGATACCTATTGAAAAAGTATATCGAATTATGAAAATACCTTGAAAATTACTCCTGTTTTTGTGCCACTGATGACCACTTAACTTAGCCGACACTTAGTACCATTATGTATTCTGTGCCGATACGATACTTATTTTATTCTCTAAACTATAGTAGGATTGGATAACTAAATGTTAACATTTTACACAACAATTATTTAACATTAGAGTTCGGGGTCGGTTTTTATAAAAATTAAGAATAGTATAGAGGATGCAACTTCTTTAACATTTTCATACGAATCATAAATTTCATAGCACCTAATAATAAAAAATAGCGTACAACATATTACTGTGTGACTTCAAGATAAAATCGTCTGAAAATGAATGGAATGGAAATCAAAACGATGGATGACAACCAGTGACAAATGAGTTTCAGGGAGAGCAATGCTAGACTTGGCAGTAAAAAAAATAACTCCGAGAAAATAGTCCGTGATAAACATTTCAAAGATTTCGGTCGTATTTCTATATTGAATAAAATATGTTTTAATAACACCTACATATTCTTCTGCTAGAAAGCGGAACTGTGTCTATATGTGTTGGTCAATATTTCCTCTGTGGGTCAATCTACGAAATAACCATTAATGTTCTTAAATGTAAATGCAGTTTAATATAATTTAGTTTCGTAAGCTGCCGTATTTGTTCTTGTAGTTCCCTCTAAAAGAATATTGTGTAGGTAGCGAACAAGCGCGGCGGCTTAAGCGCGAAGTTTTATGAAATTGCCGCGTGTTTTTATTGTTCCCGGCCCGGCCCTGGTTACTGAATTTATTGCTTTAACGTATTTTAATTATAAAGGATTTACATTTTAGTGATTTATAAGACACCCATTCTTAATAAATCACAACAATGTTTCGGGAAGAAAATTATTTATTATTCTTTGGGAAGGACACCCTTTCTTCCCTCTTCCCCCCGGACCGCGAAAGCGTATAGACGTGTGAATCCGTGCTAAATATTGTCAAAATTTTACTAAAAATATTTAAAATTAAATGTAAAACAAAATATTTATTTTCGAAAATTTCACAAAGTACCAGGCGCTTATAACGCATCAACAAGTTACCGGCGAGTGTAAGAAAGGGACGGCAACGGTGAGCATCATAATTCTCCGAGCTCCATACTGCACTACGCGCTGCGCGTGCACGCCGCGACTCATTCACTATCACGTACCTACGTCACAGAACAGAGTCGTTGCCCTAACTTATAAGCGGAAGCGATAGCGACTTTATTTTGAGGAGTTGGCCCAAGTATAAGTGTACTGTGATTATGGATAAATCTGCGTCTGAATCAAATTTAGAAGTTTTTAATAAAGAAAGTACACCACCAAATTTTGTATACTCACGCTTTAAGAGAAGACGCAACGAGGAGGATTTTGCTCCGGAATTCGATTCATTGAAGGAAGAAATGAAGGAAATGATGATGACTTTTTTCGCAAAGCAAAAAGAAGACTTCAAAGAGATATTACCAACACTCAAAGAAATAAAACTGGTCAACACAAATATTGAAAACTCTATTGCATTCCTGACATCACAAAATGAGGATCTTAAGAAAAAAGTGGAAATTTTGGAAAGCCAATCTAAAGAAGATAAAAAACATATAAAAATACTAGAAGAAAAAATTGAAGATATACAGAAAGTACAGAGGAAGAGCAGTTTTGAAATTAAAAATGTACCAATAAAAAGTAAAGAAGATAAGACAGACTTGTTGGAGATAGTAACGCATTTAGCTAAGAATGTGGGCTGTAATATGAGTTCTTCCGATGTTACGGACATCTACAGGGTTCGTGGGAACAAAACAGAAGTTAAAAATACCTCCATTGTTGTGGAAACTAACTCGACCCTGGTCAAGACTGAAATGATCAAAATGGCTAAACAGTTTAATGTAAAAAACAAATCTAAACTCTGTGCAAAACATCTGGGCTTTCGCACTGAAGAAGAAACACCAGTGTTTATATCAGAACATCTAACACGATACGCGTCCCGACTTCACTTCCTTGCCAGAGATCTAGCAAAGTCCGAAAAATATAAATATTGCTGGACTGCTTATGGAAAAATATATGTCAGAAAGACTGAAAATTCACCCATCATCAACATTACAAGTGAAGCTCAAGTTCAACATTTATTCAATATAAACACCGATAAATGACTAGTCGTAAGTTTCTCTATCTTTAGTTATATAGTCCTGTTTAAGTTATGTCATAAACTGACACTTTCTTGTCTAGTTTTTAGTACTCTACACACACAAACAAACACTGTAAGCACAGTTAATATAAAAAACAATTACGTACAATTTTCAACACACTCAAACCTTATACTTAAATACATACATTCACACCAAACATATAGTTACATACAACTTAACCCAATTATGCACATAAGCCAGCATGCACACTTGTCACACAAAGCAATTCTGCATGTAAATAATACACAATCTAACATTGCATGTGTCTTAATTGATTTATATAACTACTCTGCTTTTAATCTACTTAGTTTTATTTACAATTCTAATGGCTGAACAACTTCACACGTTGAATGAGATAGACAGTTTGAACATAGCTAAAACTGTTATGTGTGATAGTGGCGATCTTTATAAACACTATAATGTTAGAAACAAAAGTGATCTCACGATCATCTCCCAGAATATTTGCAGCATATACTCCAATTTTGATGATTTTTTAATTACTATTTCTGATTTTAATTTTGAAGTTGATATAATTATTCTGACCGAATGTCATCTTAACCCGGATAAACCAATCCCCAAACTAAAAAATTACTACTCATATCAAACTACTCACCATGTAAATAAAAATGATGGCGTGACAGTATATATAAAGGAAACACTTGCATGTAATGTTAAAGAAATTAAAATCACAGAAGCTTCATGTTTGCAGCTAGATCTAGTCAGCAGTGTTATACTTTGCATTTACCGTTCGCCATCAAATAGAAATGTAGATAATTTTATTTCATCCTTAGGTACACACTTAGAAACATTGGGGACACAGAAAAATCTCATAATAGCGGGTGATATTAACATAAACTTAATTAGCAAACCTACTGACCAATCTTGTGATATTACAAACAGGGCCGTTTATCTCGAGATGTTATCTACCTATGGTATACTTGCAGGACATACCTTACCAACTAGAAAGCAGAGCTGTCTAGATCATTTTATGTTGAAAATAGATAATAAAAAGGAGACGGCGTTCATTGCTATATTACAAACAACTCTTACAGATCACTTTACCACTCTTTTAGCTCTAACTAAATCTAGAAGAGGGCACAAGGTGAGAAAAGCTAAAACTGCTGTAGAAAATGCACATAAATATTTCCAGAGACAAAATATAAATGAATTACTCTTTTGCGATGACCCAGATATTTTAATTGAAAATCTTTTGAAGAAAATAACTGAAAGTATAGAAAATAATACTAGTATTATAAATATTCCTAAAAGTAAACGTATAATCAAACCCTGGATGACTCCAGGTTTGCTAAAATGTATTAAAAACCGCAATAAACTAAAAAAAGAATCATGTTCTGACCCTTGTAATGATATTTAAAAAATCACATTTAAACGCTATAGAAATTTTTGCAATAATTTGATAAAAAAAGTTAAAAGAAAATATGAGCGACAATTGCTTGCAAATTCAATAAATAATAATAAATTGCTCTGGAAAAATATAAAACAAATAACCTATACTAATAAAACTAATAAATTAAATCAAGAACTTGCTCAAATTATGACTACACCTGTTGATACGGCAAACTATATTAATGAATACTTCGCTAGTATAGGCAAAGATTTAGCAGAGAGAATTCATTCCAGTACTTCCCAAAATGATTTTGATGAATACCTTAAAAAAATTCCTGACCAACGTCAATCTATGGTCCTACTTGATACTGATCCGGAAGAAATTAATTCTGTAATAATGAATCTGAAATCTGATAGTGCACCGGGTTGGGACAACATTTCAACCACTTATCTTAAACTTATAAGGCATGACGTTATTCCCATATTGACTCATTTTTTTAATCTATGCTTTAGAACAGGCACTTTTCCCGCATTGCTAAAACTATCAATAATAACACCAGTGCACAAGGGTGGGGACAAAAATGACGTGAATAACTATAGACCTATCTCTGTTTTACCTGTTGTATCTAAGATTTTGGAAAAGTTACTTAATATCAGATTAATAAATTACTTAACAACTTTTCAAATATTATCTTCAAACCAATTCGGTTTCAGGAAAGGAATATCAACTGAAGACGCAGTTACATCTCTAAGCTCACTTATATTAGAGCAACTTGATAAAGGAAACAAATGCTTGTCTATTTTTATTGACCTAAAAAAGGCTTTTGACACGGTTTCTGTCCCCATTCTTGTGCGTAAATTGGAAAAAATTGGAGTCAGGGGCACCACACTATCGATTTTTCAGGACTATTTGAATAACAGAAAACAAAGGGTTAAACTTGATAATCATACTAGTGACTATGTTGACGTGCACTACGGCGTACCTCAGGGCAGTGTACTTGGCCCTACATTATTTTTGGTGTACATAAACGACTTATGCACTATGGACCTGTTAAACGCAAAAAATTTTACTTATGCGGATGACACTGCCATTGCCTTTTACGGGCCAAGTTGGAGTGACGTCAAATTGAATGCCGAAAGTGGTATGGTTCTAGTTGCAAAATGGCTTAAACATAACCTCCTTACACTAAATACTTCCAAAACCAACTACATTTGCTTTAGTATAAGAAATAATACACAACCGGAAGAAACTTTCAGCGTCAAAATACATGATTGTAAAGATGTAGGAAATAATGTATGTAAGTGTCCGTCTATAAATCGTGTAAATCAGATAAAATATTTGGGTATATTGATTGATCATATGTTATCTTGGTATCCACAAATTGAATTAATATCTTCTAGAATCAGAAAATTTATTTGGTTGTTTAAGACATTAAGATACGTAGTTCCATCACATAAAGGCTCTAGAAATTTACTTAATGAAATATATCTTGCTCTAGTACAATCAATAATTACCTACTGCATACCTGTTTGGGGTGGAGCTTATAAAACGCGTTTTATTGAAATTGAAAGAGCTCAGAGAGCATTATTAAAAGTCATGTATTTCAAAAAGCGACGTTTCCCCACTGAGGAACTATATGAACTCAGTAACTTACTTTCTGTTCGTAAACTTTATGTTATTTATACAATAGTAAAAAAACACAAAACAATAACATATGATCCTAATATAGAAAATAGGAGAAGAAAAGACATTGTCACAAAGGTGCCTACCACAAAAACTGTGTTTGCTAAAGTTCAATATGGTGCAAGATCAGCTAGTCTTTATAATAGAGTTAATAAAATAATAAATATTTACAATAAACCAGATCATGACTGTAAAGCTAGATTACTGACTTGGATCAAAATTCTTAGCTATGAGGAAATTGAATTAATGTTGAGTTAAATTATCAATGGAGTTAATGGTGGTTGAATAACTATTGAACACACACACACACATACACACACACACACACACACACATACATACACACACACACACACACACACACACACACACACACAGACACTACGAATTATTTTGTTTTACATAAATAGATTTATAGAGTGAATCTTTATAGTTTTGTTATTTATTATATTATAAGTCAAATTGTAAACTTTTAATTTGTAAGTTGTTCCGTACTTTGAACAAGTTGTGTATAGTATTAACGCTAGCACAAATCATTTTCTTTTCTTTAATTCTTAATTTAAATTGAAACTGTATCGGCCACAATAACTGCAATCCTTCGTAAAACGAATCGCAGCGCTTTACTATAGACAGTGCTGCCATCAAGTACTCTAACGTCAGAATAGGAGAACTACCGTTCCGATCGCGAGCGCGCAGCGTGCGACACTGCACCATAATTCATTAAAAAATAATAAAACCAAATCAAATCCCAAAAATCGAACTGTGAACTATTCCAAACATAGCCAGTGCACGTCTACAGAGAATTTGTGATCCATCAGCAACCAGCGACCACTCCTGGGGCCCCAGAGACGAGGACATACGAAGTCACCAGGTACGTGGTTGATACAGTTATTTCTCCAACACAAGTTTTTGGTCCATTCGAACCTGGATCATAATTAAATTCAAAATTAGATTTGTGCTAGCGTTAATACTATACACAACTTGTTCAAAGTACGGAACATGCCGCCGACCTTAAAATATACATATTTTAATAAGAAAGAAACTAAGAATAAGTCACTAACCTAGCTTACAACTAAGAAAGTAAACTAAAGTTGCCTACTCGAAGGGCAACGGACAGACCTTAACAACAGGTCGTTTAGCAAGAGTATTACCAATGCGTACAGTGACAACACGAGTAATACCATCTGCGCCTGGATGCAGCTGATGCACGCGAGCCAGGCGCCATTTCAGTAGTCGTGTTAGTAGATAATACACTACCGCCACTGAAATGGCGCCTGGCTCGCGTGCATCAGCTGCATCCAGGCGCAGATGGTATTACTCGTGTTGTCACTGTACGCATTGGTAATACTCTTGCTAAACGACCTGTTGTTAAGGTCTGTCCGTTGCCCTTCGAGTAGGCAACTTTAGTTTACTTTCTTAGTTGTAAGCTAGGTTAGTGACTTATTCTTAGTTTCTTTCTTATTAAAATATGTATATTTTAAGGTCGGCGGCATGTTCCGTACTTTGAACAAGTTGTGTATAGTATTAACGCTAGCACAAATCATTTTCTTTTCTTTAATTCTTAATTTAAATTGAAACTGTATCGGCCACAATAACTGCAATCCTTCGTAAAACGAATCGCAGCGCTTTACTATAGACAGTGCTGCCATCAAGTACTCTAACGTCAGAATAGGAGAACTACCGTTCCGATCGCGAGCGCGCAGCGTGCGACACTGCACCATAATTCATTAAAAAATAATAAAACCAAATCAAATCCCAAAAATCGAACTGTGAACTATTCCAAACATAGCCAGTGCACGTCTACAGAGAATTTGTGATCCATCAGCAACCAGCGACCACTCCTGGGGCCCCAGAGACGAGGACATACGAAGTCACCAGGTACGTGGTTGATACAGTTATTTCTCCAACATAAGTAATTAGTAAAGTTATAAGTTATTTTTTCTTTTTGGTAAAAAAACACACATGTTCAATCATCAAATGTCAATTACATATGTTATATGAAGAGCAGAGTCTTTTGGTACAAGTATTTCTATGCTTAAAAGAAGACTCTGGCCACTCGCTACTGTAAAATGATATTTGAAGGTAAATAAATATTTTTGATTTTGTTTTTTTTTTTCTTATAACATTTTCAAAGAACTTACAAAATTTAAAAGTACATTGTTTTTAAATTATATTTACTTATATTTGAATTATCATGACTAGTGGAACCGTCTAACACCACCTGCCCTTCTAGCATGACCACTGAAACGCGACACTTAACTGTCAAAATCCATTGTCTTTTGACAGTTCATAGTGATAAATTGCTATATCATATCGCGTTTCGGTGGTCATGCTAGGACTAGGAGGACTGTCATCGACAACTTCTAGGACCCGCATTAGAAAGAGACCTATTTAATTCTCTTGAGCTCGGGTGGTTGTGGTATTTTCGATATTTTCAAAACCCTTGAGAAAACGCACTCAAAGTTAGCTCTTTAGTGTCAGGTCAAGTAGCGTAGTGATGACGTTGAATATTAATTTGACCCACGGAATAATAATCAACTGCTACTAAGTCTCCCATTGTCTGGGACTGGGCATAAAATGGGCATCTGGGCATAAAATATCCTCAAGGGAAAGGAAACTGTGTCCATAATTTACTTACTTTACGGACTTAGTGCGGTTTGGCGAGTCTTAACATATAAGCCAGCACGTGCTATCTAAAATAATAAAATTGTACTTCATAAAATGTTGGTTTCCCAAGTCTGAAAATTCATCTGAAAACTTTTTTCATCTGATCTCAAACACTAACCTATTTCTTTGTTACATAGTAATCAAAGTTTCACTAGATATTTTCTGCAAAACAAATATTGTTTCAACATCAGCTGACCCAAACAAGAGGAAAAAGTGACAGCAAGTATTTGAATAAGAAAACTACTCGCACCGTCAAATATTTACACAGGCCTTGTTTAATCAACCTCTGTCCAGACAACAACGTGCCATAAATCTGGTCTGTATCTAGATTATGTAACATGTACTACCCGTTATGAGATACGGGAGCAGCGAACTTCGGCAAGGTAAATACAAATTAGGACAACTTGGCAACTACTTACGCATACAAACTGTTTTGATCCGTAATCTATGTGCGACTAACCAAACAGCACAGCTGATGAGATTTTGAAAACTATCGCAGAACAAAGGTTTATTACGATCTAGATTTTAGTTATCACTTTTTATGTTAAAAACTTTCTGTCACGCACGACGTGTCAGCGGTATCCAGATTAGGGATACCTACTACATATTTTGATAAAATAGTTACCTATATAGTTCGACTACATTTGGAGGAGTAGTAATGAGGCGTACGGTGGGCCTCAGCTCAGAACTGTTGTACCTTCCACTTGTAAGTTAATTAAATTCAAGTCCGCCTGGCTAGCTACCCCCATCATACCTAAATCTGATGCCAAAACAACAATTTAAAAATTATTGTGTTCCGGCGGTTAGGATTCCGGGTGTAGTGCGCTTAACTTTCGGCCTTATCGTCACTTAACTTAGTGATAGCGATCATGCCTAGTTATAAGTAATTATAAGTATATTCTGTGCTAAGTAGTGAGTCAAACGTCGCAGATCCAATTACTGAGAGGGTATATGTCTTTGTGATGAGCATGACCATTTGTTCCCTTGTCATTGATGTTTTTAATAATTCTAAAATGTTTCTATTCGTTGTTTAGTCATAACTTTGCTTTGTATGATTTGTCCAGAATGTTTATTCATTATTATAAGTTGTTTTGTTATAGCCGTATTCTTTTATTACGTCTGGAAATGCTATTCACTTCAAGAAAATCACTTCGTATGCGACCTACATTGCTGAACAAATAATCAAGTAGGTTGCAGGAAACTAAAGTTTTCTTCTTGGTCATTTCATGAGACCGACGACCACTGACATGAATTTTTTTTTCCTTTCTTACTGGACTGGCTGTCTCTATGATTTGACATCAAAGTTTTTGTGCCTATTTGAAACGCCTCTAGCGTCTGTCTAAGGAACTATCTGACGTAACTACAATGAAAGTGGTTGCCATGATGACACCACACTTTAGTACCATGTCCCTCACGCTATGCTCACGCTACGTCCTACAGCGCCAAATAGGCGGAAATCAAATAGGTACAAGAACAGTTTGACAGCAGCCAGTCTAGTGGAATATATAGAAGTCAATGCCGACGACCGCGACGGACAGAATTAGAAGAATTATTATAACAAAAATATCGACTTTATTATTATTAACATTTTTACATCTTCATAATATCAAAGTGGGGGAGTTCGGTAGCGCAGTTGTTTAGCGCATTCACCTTAAGCAAATGTCGCAATGGTCGGTCATGGGATAGGTGACCAAAAATCTATTGTCTCGAGCTCCTCCGTGCCTCGGAAGGCACGTTAACGTTGGTTTTATCGTTGGAACTTAACGATGGTATAGCTAGGCCAAATGGGTTTATAGCCCATCCTCCTTTTCCCTATGGTAGGGTGGGGCGGAGACATCAAAAATTGCTGAAGGATAATGATTATTTATAACACATAAAAAAAGAAAAACTAACCTAAAAATTATTAGTAACACACTCATATTATTTTCAACCTCGTTTCATAAATAATTCTTATCCGATTCCACAGCTTTTACACTGTTGTTTGTATAACAATGGAAAAGAGAAACTGCATAATAATATATACTCAGAGCAAAGTCAGGAAAGCAATTATCATAAAAAGGAAGATGAGTCTTTCATAAGAAATTTTCTTTATCGGGCTAAAGCGACACAGTGGAAAATAACAACGGACACTAGGAATATTTGATTCTTATATTTTCTGTTATGTAGGCGGCGTTATTATAATAAGGACCATACTATAACCATAAAGTTTGACAGGTAACGACATAAAGATACTTATTTACTGAACAAAATACACCCAAACTTAGAGCATTCAAGCACCCAAAGAACCTTAAAGTTTTCAAGTCCCCTTGTACCTCGCAGGTAGAATAGAACCTACACCTTTTTGATTACTGATAAAATTCTAAACAAACAGAACTAATAACTTGATATTTTTGACATCTTTTGTTTTTTTTTACTGTAAAACACCTGTAAAAAAATACGATTGCCAGCGGATTTATTCACATTGTTTCTCAAGTCCTTATCTGACTATATAGGTAATTATAGCAAAAAATATTTTGGTCTATTTTGACTAGTAATAAATTATTCCCAAGGTAATAATTGCTTGAAGGTTCAACATTGAATCTGCAATAATCAAAGTCGTTATAATGGAGGTTGAAGTCGGTAGCTCGGTAGCACAGTATAAATATACAGGGTGTCCCAAAACTTTGCCACACGGACGGAAAGTACCTTAAATATTGAAGGTAGTAAATTTTACTGAAAGAAAACTTCATTATATTTTTTTAAATAAATGGAACTGCATTCCAAGGTTTTTTAAAAAGATCGCATACCTACGATTCAGTACCAAATACGATCAGTAATAATTAAAATTTAAATGTTAAATTTCATGGTCTTCCTTTTGTTTATGATGCTGTATCACTTAAGAAAAAATAATCCTTATGAGTAACCCTTCCGATTGCTATATTAAATGCAAAAAAGTTTTTTTGTGGTGGAATGCAGTTCCAATAATTATTTTTAAAATCAAAATGAAGTCTTCTTTTAGTAAAATTTCCTACCTTTAATATTTAAGGTACTTTCCCATCATGTGGCAAAGTTTTGGGACATCCTGTATATGTATAAGTAGATATATAAGTTGCGGACAACTGTCTGGTTGTATAACAAGACCTAACAAGGGATTTAGATGCTATCTGTTCTTTTAGATCCCACTGGAGACTAGAGACAAGGCAACTCTTAGGGTAAGGCCACAGTATACGTGCCAAAGCTAAGAGATTCGCTGCGCAACTTACGTTGTAGGGTGTAACTATACCAAGACACCTACCTAGATCCGTCGCTTGCTTACAATGGCGGAATGCCACTAAAGGTGAAATGCGCAGGTTACATAGAAAATTACCCGAGTCCCGGCGCCAATGAAACTTATCTCAGATTAAAGGACCTGTTATTTTTATAACAACTTAGTTTAAGTGATCTCTCTGACCGCGAACTAACACAAAAAAACCGCTCTTATTATGCTTCAAGCGCTAGTATTTTTGTTAACAATAATACCCAATATCGATTAAAATATGAAATAATGTCTTACAGTAACCATGAAGAAAAAGTTTTTTTTTTTTCATTATTAGCGATAAAATATTTTTTTCTACAATTCATGCTGTTGCGAAATTAATAAAGTGCTGTTTCTTAGCTGCATACGTAGGTACACGCCTCATTATTGTAATGAAAGAATTATTTCGCACATATTACTACAAAAATATCATTTTGAATAAACAAATAAATAATTACAGCTTCTGCCTATGTGCACACATTTACTTTTTTTATTTTAAATTGCCATAGAAAAACATGTCAAAATTGTTTTTTTTTTTTTGTTAGTCACCGATCACGGAAGTCCCGAGGCTCATAGTGTGGCTTTAGCCTAAAGTTGCACGGAGAAAAAAATCTAGTTGACTTTAGCAGAATATTGTAAATTCGACTAGATTTTATTGTATTATATGTGACAACTATACTTTTTTTACACATTAATAGAAAATTCTACTTCTTTACAACATAATTTCTAGTTCCTATTACCCACTTACCTAGTATCGTAGAAAACAAATTTTGTGTAGTATACAAAACCTATCTATAGCCATCATTATAGGAAAGGGTAGAGTTTATCAGATATTTCAGTAGTGTTCAATATCATTATTGCGGACTTGAAAAGCCCAAAAATCTCTGTTTACTATGTGTAGTTTTAAGACTACCAGATTTTTTGTAGTCTTAAATATCATTTTAGTGGACTGAAATAATCAGCAATTTCAGTTTACTATACGCGGTAGTGGAGGATACCAGATTTTTTGTTTCTGTTAAATATACAGTATTTTCTGTTTACTACACATATTGTAGAGTTTACCAGGTTTTATAGTTGTGTTAAATATCATTATTGCGGACTGAAACTATAATATACTGTCAACTTAACCAGAATTAGGTTAAACATCTTAGGTGAGTCTTCGCCGCAACGAAAGCATGTGCGTTTTATCATGCTTTTCTTGCGGCGAAGACTTACCTAAGGTGTTTAACATTATTCTGTTTAACTTGGCAGTATATTGGTATAGACGTCCGCAATAATGGTGTTTGTGGTATAGGTGTGGTGACCTGAAACATAGACAGAAAATCTAAATCCTAAATGGAATGGAATGGATAAAAACAAACCTTTTTTAATTAATCGTTATATTTTTAAATTGGCACCCTTAATGTAACACAACATAAATTATCATTCGCACTTTTAGATTAGTGAGCGTATGGCAATAATTTTGGTAGCAAAACACATTAAAGTTCGTAACACTTTTTTTTTCAAAAACAGAACACTCCGATATGAACACTCATCACATCTTCTTTGCCTGGCCCTTTGCCATTTTATTTGGGGTCAGCAAGGGGTCAGTCCTTCGTATCATGCATCTCCAGGTAGCTCGGTCCTGGGTCGTCACTTTGCTGACTTGAGCTTCTTTGAGGTTCTTACTCTGGACATCTTTACTATGGACATCCATGTGATTCGGGGTCTTCCTCATCATCGGGGTTTAGTTTCGATATCTAGCACTTTTCTGGTCATGTGGTCCGATGGTCGCTTCATAACGTGTCTTTTCCACTGCAGACGGCTCTCCTGTAGTTTATCTGGGATAGGTCTCACTTTGAAGGTGCCTCTTATGTGTGTGTTTCTGACATGATCCAGCCTAGTTACACCACCTGCCCATCCGAGCATATTATGTATAAACACTCATCACATAACACACATAAGTAATCACATTGTCTGAGACAGTTTTTATGACCTAATTTAAGTTGTTCACTTTAAAAGTAATTGGGAAGGAAAACATGGTTCAGAGCTGCGTTTGATGCTTTACACTTTACATGAAATGAAAGACTGCGCGCTGGGCGCTGTGGGCGGCCGCGGAGGGACGCGGGGGGCCGCAGTTACAATTTTTCGCTACACGTGAATAATGTTTTGTTTAGTGTGCAATAATATTGTAATGCCAACATTTTTTATTGTTGCTGGTACTAATCTTTATTGTTATCATTAAAAAGAGTATGTTAGACAACAGCAAACGTATCTAGTTATGAGCAATTTATTCTTATGTTATGAGCAAAATATTCATAGTAATCAAGAAATCTCGATTATAGTAATGGGTATTAAAAATCCGCTAATAGGTACAAGAAAAGAAAGTACCTGTAAATGAATAAGTTATGGTGGACCTTACACAAAGATTTTGTAAATACAACTTTATTATTGGTGTGTTAAACTAGATAATGGTGAACAAAATAAATCAATATTGTAAACATCGCAATTATCGAAAAGTGTTGTAAGCTAAATGCATATTTTACTCAATAACTATTAGATGGTTACCAAAACGATATCAGAGTTTTCCGTGTACTAGAATATTCTAACTAGAATATTCTAGTAATAACAAAAATATGACTTGTTGTTATAAAAAATAAATCTGTTAATCATAGCTAAAATCTGTTTTCCTACAACAGAATCATAACTACTATACAATCTGGTAATATTGTAAAATATTTTTTTCTCCGTGATGACCTTTACACTAGGTACTGTTAAGTAGACTTATTATATCTCCACGAGCTTAGAAACGGCTTACTTCGAAATATCTGAAATATTGAAATAATTTTACGTGAATGCTCTTTGAATTATGTCAATCGAACTTAGCTTTCCAGACTTTGTCTGTGCCGATTATTAATAAACATCAGAAGAAATTACTTCTTGAAATTCTTCATTATATATTACCATCATAATCTTCTCCTTTGATTTTTTTATCACTACCGATTAGTGTTGTATAAAATTAATTTTAATTTACAGTAATTGTTATGTATGAATGCTATTACCAAAATATCGACATTAATTGAAAACATGTCTGTTTCGAAAAAAAAGCAAGCAAAAGAAGATCTTATTACAACAAAAGCATTACGGCACGTCATCTAATCCAAAATGCAGAAGTAATCAAACACCTAGATCAAAGTGATCAAATTGATAAAAGTGGATAAAAAATACTTTAATCCAATTTCAGTACAGTTTACATAAAACTGTTGAAAACAGCTAATTGACATGATTTCACTTTTTACAAGGTACCTTAAATCGAAAACCATTTCGAGGTTTTTCAATTTCTAACACCGTACATATTTTTTCAGATTGTTTAGTCAATAATTTTAAAGCAGCACACAACTGTAAACGTGTGGACATGGGCACGAAAAAAAATGTTTCTTTGGGTATTTCATAACTGTATTTTTACAGGCTGGAACTACACAAGAAATTATGGGATCTAATTTACGAACAGTTATTGCCATTATTCTTCAAAATCAGGTAAATTAGCGAGACTAAAATAAGAGAAAAACAACCAAAACACCGGGAACTGTTACATCAACAAACAACAAACGTCATTAGCGTCACGTTGACTTGACAACGTCAGTGTGAATTTTTAAAATAATTTGCAAAGATAAGTCCCCCAGAAATCCTTTATGTGGGACTTACGCTCTTTTAGAATGAGTAAATTTTCAAATTAATTTTATAATTACTTAAAATAAAAATTTTGGAAAAGGACAAAATACGTATCTCCTCTTTTTATATCTAATTTCTAAATAGCAAATAAAAACATACCACAAAATTTATGAAATGTTGTCCATTCTGTACCTCTAGCACGAACATCTATCGAGAAAAAAACGCGTGCAAAAATGTCTGCCTTTCTCCTTATGTTAATTTGAGTTTTTAGAACATGAATCAATTTAAATCGATTGTATGGACAACAAAAAATAAAGAACCCACTGAACGTTTACGTTTTTCTTCTGTTTTGTATAAAAAATTCTCAATTTTCCGCCCAAATTCTTCTTACTTTAAAATTCAGCACATTTGCAATTTTTTTACGCAAAACAGAAGTATTGTTATGGATATCAGAATTAATCGTCGACTTTTTTGGTCTTTTTTATATAACAATGACGAAACGACAGTACTTTTTGCACTTTTTCAGAGTTTTTTACCCTTCATCTACAAGGTTCATTTTCAATTCGATCGCAGAAGAAGAAGTCGACTGTGACTAGTCAAACTCTTTAGCTAGCTGATGTTTTATTCTGTAACGATTACGTTACGATTTCTTTATAAAGTTAGGTATGACATTCCCAGAACACGTTTTATCTACTACCTAAGTACCTTAATATGTTGAGGCGATTAGCCTGTTTATTGTCGCCAATTCGCCATTCGAATTTTCCATAAAACGAGTTCTAATTTTCCAAATTCCCAAATTACAAGCAGCAGGCCTACCGCATAAATCCAACCTTTTCAACTTAATAAAAATGATTTAAGTACGCATTAAAAGGATCTTTCGCCCACTTAGAACACGAAATTTATAATGCTCATAATTTCACCGATTGTCCCATAATTGCGTACCAGAGATACGAAACCGTAACCGCAGAGATTGGGTTTGTTTTGGCAACACCTGTGCCTTTTTTCCTAAGCAATAAAGTTGCAAATTAAGAAAGGGTTTCTGTATGAGGGGGTGCCCTGTACTATGTATGTACTGTCCTAATAGCTTTACCGAATGTGTTACCAAGTGGCGACTCGTATAAAATATAATGTTCTCTTTTTAGGGTTCCGTCCCTATTGCTCATTTGTGTCCGTCCGTCTGTCCGTCTTCGATCACAAAGCTTAGGGTTCCTCAACCAGTTGGGCGCGCCCCACTAAGGGAGCGTGGAGGGCTAAAGCCAAAGAGGGGCGCGGAGTGTTTCCAGATAAACTGTACTTAGTTTAATTATTCATAATTTCGCACGGCGTGGACAGTTCCACCGATGCATAGTGCACCTCTCGTTTGATTGATGATAGACTATCTAGACTTGAATTTAAATAAAAGCCGTAAGTAAGTACCTATTTGGCAAAAAATTGGGTGAGGCGCATAGAGTAAAAGCTTGAGAGCCCCTGCACTGCAGCTAAACTGTTGAAGCTACAGTCTTCATATTTGCACCAAAAATGTGTCTTGCCGACCCAAAGACCGGTAAAGTAAGTAAATATAAAAAATAACATATTTTAGAAGGGGGCTCCCGTACAGGTGAAGGGAGGTGTCAAAAAACATATTTTTTACGCAAACGTGTAAAGTATCATTGAGAGCTCATTATGTCGCCAAAGACTGTATTTTTAGTGTCAAAAAATATAAGAAAACAAAAGGCATGAAAAGCCGCCAAAGTCAGCTTTTTTCCAAAAGTTTTTTCCGAAGTACTTTTTAACTTCCAATTGACCTATAAACATACCTACGTATTTTTCACCAACAAATTCCATCTGAAATAATCTGAATACCTGAAGGTTTTCCTATTACAAACCAACTCAATTTTGCGGTCAAACCGTAGCACAGATAAGCCCCGCTTAGCTCTATTTGGTAAGAAACTCTAAATGTTTTTTACACGTTTATATTACTCAGAAACATTTCATAAATTAATATATTGTAAGTAAAACTTTTCGAAGTCGCAAACAATAGTGGACCGACCGACGTACTCTAGAATCGGACGGAGCATTTAGATGATTACGAAGCTGCCAGAAAAATAACCCATAACAATAATTTCGCTCTGTAAAAAAAGATTTGTTATTTGTGAAAATAGATTTGTATTTATCCTTAAGTAATGTTAAATGAGTTCGATATGAATCTTGCTTATTGACTTTGAAAATCATTGTCTTATCCAATATTAAATCCTCGGTCGACTTGACATTCTCGCTTTATTGGAAGCAGTCAAAAACCCAACTTAACTACCTCCTATACAAGTATATATCATATAATCTAATAATTACTTAACAAAGAGTGAGTTTTTCCACAGAACAAAGATTTTTTTTTCCCCCCAGTAGAAGTCGCATGTGGGCGGCACCCGTGTAACATCAAATCTGCGAAGCTCCGCACTTCTTTGAATTTTGCTCCGTCAGTCGTATGAACGAACGCCAAACAAAAACATCTTCAAAAATAATATAAAAATGCCGAGTTGCATTATATAAAAGAGCAAAATTCATATCCACATATATCATTTAGCAAACGGGTGCATAAAATATCAGAGGCGAGCTTTATTTAATTAATTTTGATATTAATTAAAAATTCAACTGATATTTTCGTTTTAAAACTCAAAACAATAAATATCCACCTTTATGCGGTATACACTTATGATCCATATTCCAACGCACAATTTGACATATTCTTGAAGTTACATAAACACTAAAATATAGAATGGCGGAAATGTCACTCAATAGGGGAGACCTAGAAAAGTTGTGACTGTGAAGACTTGAAAAGTATTATCACGGTTTCGCGTATTTTAATTCATCAATCGGAAGTTTTGAGGAAATGATGACTCAAATGCAGAAATCACATTCATGTGGGGTGCTTATGTTCGAAATTTTGTTCGTAAAATTTCAAAATTTTGTTCGTATCTTCAGATCCTGTAATATCTAACTTAACACATGTAAAACATGAACATGTAATGCCAATTGAAGTACTTAATCTTTTACAAGAACTTGAAGTTGTGTTAGTACTTTCTTGGTTGTCCAGCACTCCGCGCCATACAGCATCGTAGGTCTTACAGCTGTCTTATAGATTTTTCCCTTGGTCTTTATTGGCATTCTTGCATCGCATAATACACCCGAGAGTGATCTCCACTTTACCCACGCTGTATTTATCCGGTGGCTGACGTCCTCATCGACGTTTAAAGCATGGCACTCTGGGCAGCTTGGATATTCTTCACTTGGATAGATGCGCAGTCCCGAGAAATGCGAGGGAAAAAATTCTTAGTTAAAATGTAATTTTGAAATTGGTTCATGTGGCCATGTGAAACGATTGGTCACGCAGCCATAAAGTTTTATAAAAATAAGTAGTAGTATTATATCATATTATTTCATTATAAGGTAGAATGGCAGGTCGTCGTTCTACTGTGGCTGGCTTGACACGTTTTCTGTGTTGGAGGCGTGGTACTGGCAGTTTGTTACTTCGCAGAACGTGATTGACATGCTGAAGCTCAGCTGTCTGGTGTTGTTGGTCACAGATCCCGCGTACTCTCTGAAAGAAAGATTTCCCTACGGTAGGTAGCTAACTGTAAAGGATGGTGGTGGAATTCAACATTGAGGCAGGCCTCCTTCACTCGCTCAAGGTCGCGCGATAAGCACCTACCGCTAGCCGTTCGTGCGAACGAACAAGTAAGCAAAGGGCCGCCACACGCCCGCCGCCGTACAACCGCGGCATCTTACTGCCTGCGTAGGTATTGCCTCTTTATAATAGTAACAATGTCGAATCGACATTACTGTGCCGTATATGGATGTCAAAAACAAAAAACCAATAAAAAAAATCGTTTTTCACATTATGATATACGCTACGCAGTTCATTTAAAAGAAGACAACCTTAACGTTGCGTCATTAGAAAAGGTAAGAGCACGCGATCGAAAGAGAGGGAACTACTAGGTGAATATAAACTGAACTGCAGGCCATTGCGCGACCTGAATTGCACTTTATTGTGTCGGAGCAAAAGTCGCTATTTATTTAAATTACTATGCGGCGTGCTGCTTCTGTACTTTGTACTATTACTTATTCTGTGATTGAGGTACCTATCTGTAAGTGTTGCTTTTCAAAACATCCGATTTTTTTTTATTTGGGTTTCTGAATTTAGAAATTTCAAATATTTTTTGCCTAGTAACTAAGAAATGTCAGGATTCCACCGAATTATAAAATAGAGTTTAAACGAATTATTGATCTGAAACTATTTAGGATAAGCTAAGTGAAGAATGTCAACCAACCCGGTCTCCCTTATCTCATTAAATTTTCTTAAAGTACTTTATGTTTTAATAAATAAGGTGGTAAATCGCACTATCAAAGTTAGATTGCGCCATCTAGCGGCTGAGCAGCAGCATTATAAATATACATATTATTTAATTTGGTACCAAGTTGATATGGTAATACGACTGAATTTAAATTAATAAACTTTGGGATTTATGGCTTTCTGGATATTATTCATTTTTACTTTTTATCGAATTATGTGTTCACAAAGTATGTGTGCGTAGCATGTAACTATTAAGTGGGGGGCTTGGCTTCGATTTCTGATGTGTTTGTTTGGTTACATCGGTTTTCATACTAAATTGAGCTTATACTACTTCTATCTACTTCTATGTTCTGTGAGTTTTTCAGTAGGCAAGTGGTACTGGCATTTTTATGTACTTAATTTGGATTGCCAAAAACATTTGTCATTAGTACTGTAATTATTATTTAGTACTGTGCGTTTTACTACAATGAGATCCATACTCACATCGTAATACGCCTCTAATAACTAGTCACACACAATCAAATTAGAATGATATAGATAGCAATGCTTAGTGATATGCTTATAGATAGACATATGACCGTAGACACTACCGTACGTAGAGATCACAATGTGGTAATATCGTATCCATTGTAATGTAATAGGCAAATAATGAGCGTACCACAACACAATACCAATTATCTACACTACGTACTCGTAGATTATTACATCTCATCTCACGCGCAATACTACCTATACACAAGTTATACTAATAAGTACGAGTAATACAGTAGGTTTTGTTTCTATTTTTTTATGTTTATAAGAAAAGTAGCTACTCCGAAAAGTTTTCTTTTAAAATCAATAATAGATAGTCGCGAAGCTATATCGCAGTTAATATGAAAGATGTAATGGGCCAGTCAAGAGCCCCAGAGAATAACTTCAATACAACAATCTGAATCTCATTAAACGGAGCAAAAGAAATCTCATCGGGCCGTTTGGGAGTGGGACAGAAGCGGCCGCTTTGCATTTTCTCTTAAATCAATTCCAATTCTTAGTCGGTTTTGAATGGCGAAATAATAAATAATACTCAGGTATGATTGGAAAAGGAAACTCCTTTTTTCCGTTACGATTATTGTTCTCGGTTTCGACGCCTCGGGCGGTTTTTACTGCTTATGTTCAGACAACTTCAAACTTCGTCATGTTGTACCTAATTGCCTGTAATATTTTAATAAGCTCTTGGGTAACATTTTCTCTAACTCCAATTAGAGGAGCTATAAGCGTTTATTTTCTTAATCTTTTAGGTGAGAGGCGAACGGAAATTATTAATGCCGAAACTTAAGTTTAATGTTTTTGAAACAAAGGTAAAGAAATTGCTATTTTCGTAGCTAAGAGGGTTGACGGGGTTTTCTACTTCAGTTTTGCCAAGTGTTCCTTAAAAAGATTATACTTTCTCGTTTCAATAGTGCATAATATTTTTATTTTAACCGACTTCAACAAAAGGAGGAGGTTCTCAATTCGATTCTATGTTTTTTTATTATCGTTGTTCGCGCGTATCTTCGTCATTTGGACCGATTTTGATGATTCTTTTTTTATTTAATTGAGTTTGCTTGCGAGATGGTCCCATTTTTTTCAAATCGGTTGAGTGGTTTTCAAGTAATCCTGAAAATACTATGATTTTGCATCAATTACCTTGACGACTTTCTTATTTATGAACCGAATTAGATGTTTTTTTTGTTGGAAAAGGGATACTTTAGGGACCGTCTTTTTAACCGACTTCAAAATAGGAGGTTCACAGTTTGACTCATGTGTATGTAAGTATGTTTCTCCGCAATTATCACACGTTTGGCTAAGCTGATTTTTCTACCTAAATAATATACCCAACCTACACTACATAATACAGAAGGTACTTACACTAAAAATAAAAAATTGTTTAAAAAACAAAAAAAACCGACTTCAAAAAACCTGCCTATAAAAAGCAATAATATTCAAATCATTAGATTATGCATTATCATTGTTATAATAAAAACACGTCTATTGAAGTCGGGTGGGGCTTTTAGAATAAAAAAAACCGGCCAAGTGCGTGTCGGGTCACGCGCCGTAGGGTTCCGTAGTTACCTTATACCATACCATATTTAATACCACTATAATTTTTCGTCTACAAAAATAACTTTGTTTTTCACAGTGTTGGTATGAATGACAAAGTTATATTTGCGGTTTTGTAAAATATGATATATCTCAAAAACTAATTACTTCATCTCGTTCAAACCAATTTTCGTTGAAAGTTTTTATTAAGATCTATAGCATATATTTTTTATAGATTTTTCACTCTCTTATTTCAAAAGTTAGAGGGGGGGGGGGGACACACATTTTACCACTTTGGCAGTGTTTATCTTTCAAACGGTTGACTTTGAAAAAAAATTGCATTAGGAACCTCAATGACATTTTTTAAGACCTATCTATAGACACCCCGCATGTGTTTGTATGAAGGAAAAAAAAATTCAGTTTCAGTTCAATGTATGGGGAGCCCCCCTTAATCTTTATTTTTTTTTATTTTCGTGTTAAAATCGTTAAGCGGTTAACAGAATACATCTACCTACTAAGTTTCAACTGTGTAATCCTAATACTTTCGGAATAAAATGGCTGTGACATACGGACGGACAGACAGACAGACAGGCAGACATGACGAATCTATAAGGGTTCCGTTTTTTGCCATTTTGGCTACGGAACCCTAAAAAGGAAGTTGTACTCCACCCCCACCCGACTTCAATAGACGTGTTTTTATTATAACAATGATAATGCATATCTAATGATTTGAATATTATTTCTTGCTTTTTATAGGCAGATTTTTTGAAGTCAGTTTTTTTGTTTTTTAAACAATTTTTGTAATTTGACTTTTGTCTCCTCTTTTGTTTCTGTTTATTACAATCTATCGTTATATTGCACTGACCTGATTTTTTTTTCCTATTTTTATATTGTATTTTCTCTCTCTCTCTCTGAAACAATAAGTACCTAAGCGATTCTTTATTTAAAAATAAACCATTCCACGCCATAATAAATGAAGTCCTTATTTTTTGCTTTTGGTAGGTCAAAAAGGAAGAATGCGCTTGGTACCGAGTTTAATTTAATCATTCAAGTCCATTTCTCTGTGAGCACATTTTAAATCTGAATTTGTTGGTTTCCTCATCAGATGTCTGATAGAAGGCTAATTTACTGCCTGTTTCGTATTTTAATTAAAAAGTGGTTTGTAACTTCAGATGCTCTTACAGATTTCAAACTTAATTTCCTTATACTTGGACGATTACTTACTACTTGTTACTACTTATTGCTTGGACTAATACTTGGTCGATTTCTGAAATAAGCAGGTAATTCTTAAAAAACAAAAAAAGACTTTTTTACACTTATTAAAAAAAAACTTTATCAAAGCCGGGAAAAGATGCGCAAGTCGTGAGTATTTTTTTTATTATTTATAACACACATCTATCTTTACAGGTACACCCATATATTATTTGTCGACCTCCGTGGATGATTACCTAGCTCGTACCAAAGTATATTAGTATTGATAGTGTTTTCATAGTGTCGCTATCACTGAGGTCCCGGGTTCGATCCCCGGATGGATCAATTTAGAAAACGAACTTTTCCAAATTTACCTAAGTCTGAGTGTTTGTGATACCACCACTGTCTCTGATTTCGATAACACAAACAAATGTGCTTTAGACAATACTAAAGCAAAAATCTCAAATTTAAAAATGTGCTTTAGCTTAATGAAATCGAATCGAAATGTTAGTGGTTGATTTTGTCCAATATTTATACTAAAGTATTCTCTGTAGAGCTGGTAGACATTGCGTTTGTGACATTTTTGAACTTTTTCGAAATGGTTGAAATATGATTTTCCTCATAAAATTTCAAAATTGGAGATATGACCATTTTTTCAATTTTCTAAAAACTGAATCGATAAATATTTAATATAATTAAAGAACCTGCTCCCAAAATTTCACGAGAATCGGTTAAGAAATGCGACCTATAGAAGAGAACAGACGGATAGCTGACCATACGAAAACATTTTTGTCCAAGCTGAAACTTGGACAAAAATGAGTCTTATGTATGACTTAGCGGTATTCCCATAGTTTGTTGTAGGTATTGCATTCATCCCAATCGGAAAATGTTTAGTTTTCGCACTGAAGTTGTTGTTCGAGTCAAACAGTTTGACCCAGATATTTTTCACCTTGCTGCCACTATAATAGTTATTTTATTTTCAAATATAATATTTACAATAGTTGTATTAAGAAATTAGAGAAGTTTATGAAACTATGTATATTAATAATGCATTTCATTAAAATCAAATAAGTCTAACTTGCCATAGTAGCTAGAAGTAAACTACCTTAGTTAACCTTAGGACTCTACATGCTGATCTTACCTTATAAAATGTAGTTTTGATTAGTAAAACATAAACGTCTTTGAGTTTAACGTGTACCCAAGACTTACAAGTCGGTGGAAATTGGGACGTGTCAAATGCAATCACGGCTCAAAGAGGCCCGGTAATCTAATTATATCTGAAATTACTTTATGCGAACATAAAGACGCGCACACGCGCGGTAAACTGATTACCTAGAGTAAGGGCTTGTAACTAATTAATGGAACCGAAGCCGTCACGTTCTGCCATTTTGAATACCTGCCGAGTAAATAACCGAAAACTACTATTCCAGTTTCCAAAGCTCGGTTCTCCTAAAATGCTGAAGTTTGGAGAAGATTTTATATTTGTTTTCCATAGTCAATACAAGTAAAAAATTACATAAGATTTTTTTTCAGTGACACTATTCAAAAAACCCTAAACAAAGTAGGTACTTAAGTAAATACTGTACGTGTAAGTACTCACTCATCATTGTTGTAGATTTTTTTGCCAAAGAAACTTCTAAAGTATTTACAAAATTCAATATAGTAAAATTCGAAAATGATTACAATAATTTAATTTTATGCTTTATACTCTTTTTTATCTAGTAATTATCATCTTCTGCCCAATTCTAGAAAGACGTGGGCATGAAAATTATCGAAGTTTATTTTGCTAGCCTTATACTGGTCTGTAACAAAATAAAGAGTATTTCTTACTCGGAAGTTTCTTGCATTAATATCATGAATTGTGATATAATTTCTGACATTTGATCTTGATTACCCATACAAATAATGTTAGTTGGTGTAAACGGTCATATCATACCTCAGACTCTAAATTATTAATACGTAAAACGAAAAAGGAAAATTAATTTTACTTCACCGAATTCCCATTTTAATGGGATCTTGGTGGGGCCTTGATCTATTCGGTGCTAAGAATCGTAAAGGACGTAAATTCAATTTACAAGATTATTGGTATTGATGACAAAAGCTGAGTACGATTAACGCCAGAGGGCGTGAAGCCAGTTTATTGTGTTAGCACTTCATTTAGTTCGCTTTCATCCCCTCGACAAGGTAACTCGATTGAGTCGCAAGATAACGCGCAGGTGAGGCGCCGCCCTAATGGCCTGACTACAGTGTGTGATTGGACGTTTCATCGCCACTTCGTGACTAATTGCATTGCAAGTGCTTATTTTAATAAATTCTTACTTAAGATGAGACCTTAATTAATGTAATTATTCTCTTTTATGGATAAGAAGCTGACAAACCGTCTTTGAGAGGCTACAAATATAAATTATCTATGTCACTTACATAAATCTAAATACATACATACATACACTCACGCCTGTTTCCCATGGGGGTAGGCAGAGACTATGGATCGCCACCTGCTACGATCCTTGCACACTTCTTTCGCTTCATTCATATCCATCAATCTTTTCATACATGCCCTGCGGTTTTTGTCACTGGGTACACCAGCCTTTTTTATAATAACCTCTATTTGGTCCGCGTAGGTTTTTCTGGGACGCCCTCGTGCAATCGTTCCTTCCACATTCGCACAGTATATCTCTTTCGTGATTCGCCTTTCATTCATCCTCTCTAAGTGACCAAACCACCGGAGCATTCCTTTCTCAATTCTTGTCACTATATCATCTTTCAGACCACACCTTTTGCGAATCACCTCATTGCTCACTCTATCACTCAGTTTTGCTCCGCATATTTTCCTCAACGATCGCATCTCTACCGCATTTATTCTGCTTTCATTCTTCTTCTGCCATACCCAAGATTCACTTCCATACATCAGTGTCGGTACCAGCACTCCGTTATGAATAGCCATTCGCGCCTTTGCAGAAACGGTTTGGCTACTCATAACCGAGTGTATAGCACCACTCACCGAATTTCCTTTCTTCACTCGTCTTTCTATGTCTTCCTCACTCTTTCCGTCCCTTGTGAACAAACTCCCCAAGTATACAAACTCACGGACTTGTTCCACTTTTTCGCCACCTAACATTACCGTACAGTCAGTCATTTCTTCATCTCTCTCAAACACCATCACTTTAGTCTTAGTTACATTCACTTTCATCCCTTTTCTCACAAAATCATCATTCATAACCGACATCATTTCTTGCAACTCTTGCGCAGAAGACGCAAGTATAACTTGGTCGTCAGCGTAGAGGAGGCACTTGATTTGAGTCCCATTCATCACAACCCCACAGTCACGTTCTTTCAGACCTTTCATACAACTGTCCAAAAACAGATTAAAGAGCCATGGTGACGCAACACATCCCTGTCTGACACCCCTAGAGATGCCAAACCAATCAGTGTATACGCCGTCAATCCTGACGCATGCACGGGAATCCTCATAGAGAGATTTCAGTGTATGAATCAGTCTGCTCTCCAATCCGTATTCGGACAACACCTTCCATAGCTCATTCCTGTCAACTCGATCGTAGGCCTTCTCCAGGTCCACAAAGGCACAGTAAACCTTTTTGTGCTTAGCCAGGTGTTTTTCGGTTAAGCACCTCAAGGAGAAGACCTGATCCGTGCATCCCATTCCCTTTCTGAATCCCGCTTGCACATCCCAAATACTCTGATCAGTTTTTTGCATCACTCTTTCAATGTACCTTTGCATACAATTTACTGACAATGCTGAGAAGACTTATCCCGCGGTAGTTTTTAGCATCCTGCCGTGACCCTTTCCCTTTGTACAGCGGCACGACCACGGCTATAAATCTAAATACAAAGTAACAAATTAAGATGATTAATATAATTGAAAAATATTAGAAAAAGTCGACTCACCCGTAGCAGCTCAGACGGGACTCGAACCCGCACCCTTAGGACCCGCACACTCCTAAGGGTGCGGGTTCGAGTCACTATATCATCTTTCAGACCACACCTTTTGCGAATCACCTCATTGCTCACTCTATCACTCAGTTTTGCTCCGCATATTTTCCTCAACGATCGCATCTCTACCGCATTTATTCTGCTTTCATTCTTCTTCTGCCATACCCAAGATTCACTTCCATACATCAGTGTCGGTACCAGCACTCCGTTATGAATAGCCATTCGCGCCTTTGCAGAAACGGTTTGGCTACTCATAACCGAGTGTATAGCACCACTCACCGAATTTCCTTTCTTCACTCGTCTTTCTATGTCTTCCTCACTCTTTCCGTCCCTTGTGAACAAACTCCCCAAGTATACAAACTCACGGACTTGTTCCACTTTTTCGCCACCTAACATTACCGTACAGTCAGTCATTTCTTCATCTCTCTCAAACACCATCACTTTAGTCTTAGTTACATTCACTTTCATCCCTTTTCTCACAAAATCATCATTCATAACCGACATCATTTCTTGCAACTCTTGCGCAGAAGACGCAAGTATAACTTGGTCGTCAGCGTAGAGGAGGCACTTGATTTGAGTCCCATTCATCACAACCCCACAGTCACGTTCTTTCAGACCTTTCATACAACTGTCCAAAAACAGATTAAAGAGCCATGGTGACGCAACACATCCCTGTCTGACACCCCTAGAGATGCCAAACCAATCAGTGTATACGCCGTCAATCCTGACGCATGCACGGGAATCCTCATAGAGAGATTTCAGTGTATGAATCAGTCTGCTCTCCAATCCGTATTCGGACAACACCTTCCATAGCTCATTCCTGTCAACTCGATCGTAGGCCTTCTCCAGGTCCACAAAGGCACAGTAAACCTTTTTGTGCTTAGCCAGGTGTTTTTCGGTTAAGCACCTCAAGGAGAAGACCTGATCCGTGCATCCCATTCCCTTTCTGAATCCCGCTTGCACATCCCAAATACTCTGATCAGTTTTTTGCATCACTCTTTCAATCAGACCTTTGCATACAATTTACTGACAATGCTGAGAAGACTTATCCCGCGGTAGTTTTTAGCATCCTGCCGTGACCCTTTCCCTTTGTACAGCGGCACGACCACGGCTATAAATCTAAATACAAAGTAACAAATTAAGATGATTAATATAATTGAAAAATATTATAAAACATCGACTCACCCGTAGCAGCTCAGACGGGACTCGAACCCGCACCCTTAGGACCCGCACACTCCTAAGGGTGCGGGTTCGAGTCCCGTCTGAGCTGCTACGGGTGAGTCGATGTTTTATAATATTTTTCAATTATATTAATCATCTTAATAGAAAAATAGCATTGTGAATGCATAAAAATCTAAAAGTTTAAAAGTAACAAATTACTTAACACTACTTAATCGTTTCTTTAAAATTATATTGATAATTTTACCGTAATTTTGATGAAATACGAGAATATTTAACAATGTAACAAATTTAATAAACGTCATTTCAAACCAAACGAAAGCTACCTCAAATTTTACACGGAATAGTGAAATCCAGTCGCTGGAATACTATTGTCGTACTCCTAGTTACTGCATAATATTCTGCAGAAAGTTTCGCAAGTTTATTAATAATGGATATTATTCACGGAAGTATTATAAAATATGAGGACCGACGAAACTAACTTTAACTGATAATTATAATTTTATTGAGTGCCAATTAGTAATATCGACAATTGCCGCACCGTTCCGGTTAAGAATAGGACTGTCCCATTTCATCCCGTGGGTATCGTAGAAGGCGATAGAGGGAAGTTTTAGGGACCCGGTGCAGACCATCGCACAAAGGGTCACTCGAATGGCAGCGAGGAAACTGTCAACAACAGCATTCCCAAGGAGGGTTGGTGTCAGGCAGGCGGCCGACCGTAAAACTTTGCCAAAACCTAATGCAGTATGTATTACATGCTGCGCCGACCCCAATAGTGGTCGTTCTACGAGCGCAAAATTTTATTTTGTGTAGAGCACTACAAATAAATTGGGATAAGGACAGGAGGATGATGATGAATTAGTAATATCGACAAGTGGTAAATACTATTACTTATATTATTATTTATGCAGAACGGGATAGTGCTTGGCTTTCACCTCACCTGATGTTAAGTGACGATAAGCCCGAAGGTGGAAGCGCTGGAATCTTTATCACTGAGGAACTGCGGTTATCTTAGGCGGTGGTCTGCAACAAACGCCGTAGGTCGCGTCCGGCGTAACGCTGTACGCGGCCTACGAATGCTTACTATGGAAATGTACTAGTGTCGTCTCTCTCACACGCCTGACGCAACGCACGAGTGCCGTGCGCCGCGTTCGTAGGCCGTACGCCGCCTACACAGTAATTTCGGAGCATTCTGGCGTACACGGACGCCGCGTTTTTGTCGCGCGGTCACTCTGGAAATGGTGTAATTTAGGTAGGAACAAGACGGAGTACTAATATAATTAGTTAATTTAAACATAGTTTCATATTATTATGATGCCAGCAATAAAAACAATGTGTTGATGAAACACAAACGTTGGGAAGAAATAAGCTTGGATGTTGGTCAACCAGGTGAGAATCCATTTTATTCACTTGCGTAGGTACCTACCTATTTTGTTTTTGTATTGTGTAGGTACCTAGGCACTTTGTTTTAAGGTTTTGTATTTATTTACAGTACTATGCGATAAAAATCTACTTAATATTTAAGTACTGACATTCATGACTATCTTCACTTTGGTAAGTACCTAAAGTGGGTATGCAGGTCACCCATATTTTAATCGCTCACGTCCGTTTACATTGAGCGTATTCGAAACTTAAAAACAGATCCGAGTGACCATCGCAGTGACGCTGGATGCCGCGTTCGGCGTCTGGGACGCTGGACGCGGCTTCCAGCGTCACTACCGGCGTTTGTTGCAGACCAACGCCTTACCTCTAACTGCCGGAACACAATATTTTTTTAATTGTTGTTATGGTGTCAGACTTAAGGTAGGATAGTGTTATGGTAGCTAGCCAGGCGGACGTACCACCAACCAAACCGAGTACAAATTGTATCCCCTGGGAATCGCACCCGGGACCTCTGCGTCTTACCGGTGGGCGAACCACTAAACCACAGAGGCGGTTAGAAAAGGCGGTTAGCAAATTTCAATTGCTGATGGAGATTGACTGTGCAAAAGTATAATTTGTGTAATTTGCTTTAGTAAATTGGCTTTAAGTCGAGTTAAATCTTTCCAATTAAACGTACCACTATCATATTTAACATAAAAACTTCTAACCGAAGAGTACTTTCTACATTTTGCTTTATTACTTTTAAAAAATAAAGCTGTGCAAAAGTATATTTTGTGTAATTTGCTTCAGTAAATTGGCTTTAAATCGAGTTAAACCTTTCCAATTAAACGTACCACTATCATATTTAACATAAAAACTTCTAACCGAAGAGTACTTTCTACATTTTGCTACATTACTTTAAAAAAATAAAGTTACCTTCATTGTGTTTGTGTAAGCACCGCGGCTGTCGGCTCCTAGCCTAATCCTGAAAGTTCCGCCACGTTCCGCGGGAGCGAGCAACGTGACCGGCCGGCGAACTACCGGCCTTCATACTTTTGCATTAAACCTACATCTAACTTGATTTATTCTAAGCTTTCCTTCAGGAGTAACCACGTATAGTTGGTATTGTGTACTTCTTAAAGGAATTGGTAGGTATTTCCTCTTTTTTTGTATGTTCCTCTAAAAACTTCCTTCATATTAATTTAGACAGCCAAAATTGGGTTTTGTTTTGTAAATACTTAAAATTATTTAAAGTGTATAAAGAAACGTGGACCATAATACATCGTGATAGAGGAAGACTGGAGGTGTGACTGAAAATAAATAGCTGAATAGAGAAAAATAGTAACGAGGTGGTGTTGAAAATAGTGCGAAAAAAGTGAACTCTCGTATATTTTGGTAACTTATCGCCATGATTTATATTTTTTGCTGAAAACTTTAAAAATATTCGTAGTATTCTGTTCTACAAAAAATAATTCCTTTTTACCGCAAAAGTTTGAACAATCAAAAGCGTTCTCATTTGTACAGTTACCGCATTAACAAATAACCTTTATGTCGAACTACAAACTAAATAGTTAGTTGTGCAACTTTTACTCAGAAAACAATACGCACAACACTCCATTGTTGGGCAACCAACTTGAAAGTGGCCCAAGTGTTTACAACTCTCGTACAAACTAGTTATAAAATTTTCAGCTTCTTAGTACAGTAGAGCATCCAACTCAAGAAGCTTTTATTGAAAGAACTATAACTAAAGATTAATAGTACTATAAGCATTGTGTTATGGCCGCAAGGATCTGACGACTTATGTATTCCTTCTCTGGAAAATACGAATTTCAGCCAGCGTATACCACACCATAAAGTTTAAACTTTAGATCGTTTGGATTTTATGGTGTGGTGTGGCTGTTCGGCTTAGGTAACATTTTCGATTAATTCAAGTAGGTATAATTATTATTGTTTTATTACATGATGGTCGAATTTCAATCTTTAACGTTCTTATAATTCTCCGCTATCAGATATTCTGTTAGTGTTCTGTGATTGTGATAGCTTTGCAACGTATGAATGATGCCAAAGCAGACTACAGGAAGTTATAAATAAATTACGAGTATGTTATACTTATAAACTGACATAGTTACTGTAAAATTAAATATGTTGGTAAAGCACATTATACAGAGTATGAGTGCTAAGGTTCTTAGAGCAATGCCGGCTTCGTCCCGAAGTCCGCATTGCTCTAAGCCACAGAATATATACTCTAACGTCTAAGCTAAGGTCGAAGCCGGCCGTCGAGCGTAGATATGAATTAAGTACACACATGCTTCATGCGCCAGTATTTCTGTAGTCTCTCTACTTTGTGGCAAATGTATCTCAAAATTAAAATGTAAGGAAGGAATGACACCAAATTGTTGCAAGGTCAGTGTGTCAGCTCATTCCGGTACACAATTGGTCTCGAAGGTCTGGAGGCTCGCCAGCTGCACCAAGACCTCGCCAAATCGCCCTGATAGATGGCCTAGGTTGCGCTTACGACGAAAATCCATACTGAAACATTGCTAAAATCGCCTTACACTGCGCCAAAACTATTTAAGGTGCCATGGTTAAGGAGGACTGTCAGTCACTCGGGAAAAATCGGAAATCTAAGCAAAACAAAACCATATAACCGCGCTAGTATCCGTTAATGTCTTATTTCAGTAAGTATCTTTTTCAGTATATATTGTTAAAGATTTTTTTATTAAAAAACAAAAAGGTTAAATGACATTTTGTCGTCCAAGTCTTCGGAAGCTAAAGTGACGGACCCACTAACACAGTGAACGGAAGCTGGCACCTATGGCCAACGGTCGGAGGACCACGGTGCGTCAATTTGATCGATGCCTTAGATTTGCTCCCGAACTGGCATAAATGCAGGCATTTTCATAACCAGTTAACTTTTGTTTTTTACTGTTGGGGTTTTGGCACGTTACCACTATAACTCCTTATGCAAGTGCCTGCCCCTACTACGCTACGAGTATTTTAGGTACTAATGCAGCAAACACGCCAATATAGTAGACGAGTAAGCCACAGAATAAACTATAGTACATTAGGTACTAGTGTTAAGTAAGTTAAGTACCTAACCTATTGTCTGATTATTTTTAATAATATTTTTAAAGTTAAAAAATCGGTAGGTATCACTATAGAACTATCAGACACACTCCAAAAACTGCAAACACAAAATCACACAATCCAATCTCTACATTGCTATGGATGCTTTTTAACACGTTTTTATTAGGTTGCTTTTGCTTCTTGAACTCTTCACATAAATGTGTTTAATAACTTTTTGTTTGCTTTTTCAATTAAGAATTACATAACGCTTTTGCGTACATTTAAAAATGCAACCTTGTACGAATTCAAGGACCAAATCTGAGGGAGTTCCTCACGCGCTGGCCCCTGGGCCACCTTATTGTTTGCGATCTCATTTCGCATGCCACGTGGCTCCACACGTACTTCTGAGCGACGTGTATTTCCAATATTTTCTTCCTATTTGTGTCGAGAATCCAATGAGTCATACATAAGATGGGATAATATGAGCTAGGTCGTCTTTCTGTACCAAGAATCTTATATTCATATTCTTGGGCTGTACCTAATTATGTGGAAATGCTCTCCAAAAGTGTATAGAAGATAATTATCTTTCTTTATACTCGCCGTTGTATGAGCTAAGTATTCCGAATTTGAATATGAATATGTATACAAAGTCATTTTTTTTTTTATATCAAAACAATCAAATAACTTTCATACAATGATGAGTTTTTTTTTCGATTTTTCACGCCAATTTTAATTACTTACCGATTTCGGAGCAGCCATCCGATGGATCCGATGCATATCACGGTGTCACGTAACTTACGTGACGTTGTGACGTTCATGAACGACATGTAAACACCTCTATATCACTGAGTGTGGATGAACATGTTGAGTAAACCACTAGTAGTTTATCTTCTTTATAAAGAACTAGCGGCCGCCCGCGGTTACACCCGCGTGGTTCCCGTACCCGTGGGAATATCGGAATAAAAAGTATTATATGTTTTAATCTAGGCTATCTACTATCTGTGTGCCAAATTCCACCCAAATCCGTTTAGTAGTTTTTGCGTGATAGAGGAACAAACATCCAAACATCTAAACATCCAAACCCACAAACTTTCACATTTATAATACTAGCGGCCGCCCGCGGTTTCACCCGCGTGGTTCCCGTTTCCGTGGGAATATCGAGATAAAAAGTATCCTATGTTTTAATCCAGGCTATCTACTATCTGTGTGCTAAATTTCAACCAAATCCGTTCAGTAGTTTTTGCGTGATTGAGGAAAAAACATCCAAACATCCAAACCCACAAACTTTCACATTTATAATATTAGTAGGATTAGTAAGACTAGCGGCCGCCCGCGGTTTCACCCGCGTGGTTCACGTTTCCGTGGGAATATCGGGATAAAAAGTATCCTATGTTTTAATCTAGGCCATCTACTATCTGTGTGCCAAATTTCAACCAAATCCGTTCAGTAGTTTTTGCGTGATTGAGGAACAAACATCCATACATCCAAACCCACAAACTTTCACATTTATAATATTAGTAGGATTAGTAAGATTAATTTTTGTTCTACTCTCCTAGCCTAAACCATTCTTCCTAAACCAGTCATCCGAATATGATGAAACTTTTGTTAATTATTCTGCATATGCGCGTGAAGGCTCCTGTGTCAAAAAAAATGTTAGTCCTCTTCTATGCGTTCCTATAGTTATAATAACAATAGGTAGGCAAGTAATGACTATAGGTGAGTCAGTCGTATACTACTTACGAATTAGTTCCCACGATGCAATTTCAAAATTCATGTCAATTTGAATTACTTATATGCCAGCACTGATTTCAGAACATTAATTCGTATAAGTACCTACAGAACATACTGTTGACCCGCAGAGGGCCGTCGTCTGGTGCCTGTCACGTCACTAACGTGACGTTTATAGGCGACATGTTAAACCCCTCTCACGTGTCACTATACGAGGATAGACATGATGATTTAACCAAATATTTAATTTACTTTAAAATATCAATTAATTTAAAACCATGTCGGTATTGGAGATGGCTCTACAATCAAGGTAGTAATGGAAAGTAGTAAATTCTTAAGCTACGGGCTCTCACACTATTACGGCAGATCCATTTTTAAAGATATTTTTTTATGGAAACCATCTTAAGCATAATTAGTTCTGAGTAAAAAACCGAACGCAAAGCAACTTAATTAAGAATAAAGAAAAGTCGGAGGAGCTTCATTAATAATACAGTAACCTACATACAATGCATTTATTTAACATTTACAATAGAAGTGACCAACTTCAGTACATATTTAGGAAATTAATCAGTTAAATGCTCTAACAACTGATTAACCTTATAAACTGATTAACCTTATAAGTCCGTTAAATGATTTAACAAGGATGTTAACCAACTAACAGCGTATGGTGAGATCGGCTCTTAATCTGTAAAATTTACTCTTTGCCACACATTCTCGACTGAAGTTGCCGCAGATCACTGTCTATTGTCAATTTAACCTGCATTTCCTTTTTGTCGCAAGTGTTTGTTTGAGCTCGATGGCTTTACAAAATTCATTTATATTACGAAACCTAGTATTTAAACTGTAGCAAGTTTTGCGTTTGTTTATCATAACGATGATAAGAAAGGCTTTAATATGTTCGATGACGTTTAGAAGACATAAACCACATGTGCTTTACAATAGTTCTGCAAGTAGGTATTACAATAACGTTCTAACAAAGTTATGGATGATGGTGATTGATAAAAGGACTTAGTTATATTTGTTGTGGATAGAATGAAAATCATCTGTTTGCGACTGTCGCACAAATCCTAACACGCTTCAATTGAGCCAGATTTTTGTTACAATAGCTAAAATATTTTGCATCGTTCCGATATCGTCCCCATTTTTGATACCCATTGTACTGCAGCCGAGTGACAGCATGTCTCTAACAATTTGACGCAGTTTTTGCATGCTTTCATAGGATTGAATATCGGAAGAGCGTCGAGGTATTTATCGGCTATCGATTTTCTATTTAAAACCACAGTCTTACTCTAAAATTGAATGAAAACTTATTTAATTTGCTTTTCGTCTTTGAACGTAGAGGCACTCAGAAGAAGGTCAGGGATAGATTGCAGTATACAAGGCTATTTTAGTTAATACAAAACCTCTCGTGGGGTTGATCAGACCATCAAACTGAACAACTTTCATTATGGGAACCAACCTTTGAAATCCCGAAAAAAAAATCTGCTGTTTCATACATTTCGATGGAATAGGATTGTACTTTTGTATGGAACAGCAGATTTTTTTTTCGTGATTTCGAGGTTGGTCCCATACTGAAAGTTGTTCAATTTGATGGTCTGATCAACCCCACGAGAGATTTTGTATTAACTAAAATTAACCTTGTATTAACGTTTAGAAACATAAAAGTTGCGTAAAAGTATAAGTAGGTAATGAAACTCTTGCAATGTGGTTGTCAGTGTGAGAAAAAATATTTATCAATATGCGACCTCGCCCCAACCAGCCATGTTAACGTCACTCCGTCACAACACAATTAATGTCAAAAACCGGCCAAGTGCGTGGCGGACTTCGCACATTTAGGGTTCCGTACCAAATAGGGCTAAAGGGGCGAGGGTTAGGTATCTGTGCTACGCGTTTGATCGCGAAACTAAGTTGGTTTGAAATAGGAAAATCAGGAAATATTTGATCTTTTAATTAATATTTGTTTTTGTTGGTAAATTATACGAAATATAATCATTTTCACCAAATTCCAAGTACATAGGTCAATGGAAAGTAAAAAAAATACTTCGGAACAAAGTTTTGGAAAAAAGCTGACTTTGGCGGCTCCTTTACCTTTTGTTTTCTTATATTTATTAAAATAGAAAATCCTATATCCTCCTTCCTTTTCCTATATAAAAAGCTCTAAATAAAGATATTCCACTCATGTTTAATATTTAGGTAAAAAAAAATACTTTTCACGTCCTTCTAAAATGATTTGAAATACTTTTTATACTTTAGCTGGCTTTGGGTTGGCAAGACAAATTCGGTGCAAGATTGTAACTTCAACAGTTTAGCTGCTAAAGCTTTGTGACAGGCGACGAACGGACAGACGGATGGACAGAGACGGACACATGAGTAACAGTAATAGGGCTCTGTTTGGCTCCTATGGATACGGAACTCTAAAAAGGATAAGTAAATCAAATACAAGAATATACCATGCGGTCCAGGATAAAGGATAAAACAGTACCAATTTTCCTTCCGCATTTTCCTGGACCCTTTCAAAACAAACTCACACTAGTATAAGCTTGGGGATTAGTGTGGCTGAGCAAGTGTCGACTATCGATAGCTGACCTATGACAACAATTTCGATAGATTTATTGTTATAAATTGATATAAAACTATCAACAATTTTATACAGCATTTTCGAGCAGGTATAAAGGTACTCTCACACTGCAGTTATACATATAACGTTATATTATAAAATGTTATGCAACATTCTCTAACTTTTTTCACTAACATGTTATAGCAAAATGTTACACATTGTTATATTACAGCCGTATGTTTATGTTTATTTTATGTTTATTTACTTTTAAAAAATAAAATGGTCAAAAACACTTCAAATATTTTGTAATTTATTACAGTAATTAACGTTATTACAATTCATTGCTTCATTTCATTTAGTTGTGTCCCTAATTTTGTACGTATAAACTCAAACAGTATGTACATATTGAAATAGAAATAAAAAAACCGTAAACAAAAACACGGCGTGCAAAACCAACTTTATGCATCGAAAGCACACATTATAAAAAGTATGTTAAATATGTTCTTCTTTTTCTATTTTTATTTTGGCAATCTACTTTCCTCTTGGAAGTAATTTTTGCCAGAGTCAAGTGTTTAATAGTTCAGTAGTAGGTATTGTTTCAGTTTAAGTTTACATTAGAATGCGGGTGCATTGCATTCTAACGCTGCTTGGAGCATTTGGCAACAAGTATATCAAGACAGTTTACTCGGTAAGTTCTGCTGAGGTAGCTACCACTACAATAAAAGTCTCAGCTTCACACAACCAAGATCGCGCCTATTTCAATTATCCCACATATTGTTCAGTTGCGTAGACATTTGTACCACAAAACTGCACCAATTTTAAGACACAATATCCACTATGAATCAATTTTCAAATAATTAAAATAGACACCAAACCGTACTCGACAAAATGGCGCCAAAAACTCCCATGTTATGTTAAACCTACCCATTATTCAACGCCATCCATAGAATAAGCCTTTTGCTAATAATATCGATAAATACTGTATTCGATTATTCAATCGGGACAATTAATTGGTCTATCAACCAATTCCATAGAAAACATAATACTTAGACCACACTTTTGATATTATTACCACGTTGTTGATAGGCTTAATTTCAGTAAGGCCCAATCGCGTTAATTCTGAAAGATAAAAACAGTTTCGATTGGATTAAGCTTTAGAATTCTCATTTAAATTGTCCAATGTTGGCATCCTAGCTTCTCTGCCTACCCTAGGCTGTAGGCATAGCTTTTAACAATTTTATCAAAACTAACGAGTATTTTTCTGTAAACGAAACTGAAATGGTAACGATTTAGTTTTGGTTTTATCATTGAAAGAAAACTAGCACGTTTGGGCCCCAAGTATCGACTCTATCGATAGTTCGGCAATACTATTCGAAATCGAATTCAGAATATTTGACGGAGCGAAGCACGCAGAATCAGCCCCGGTCAGGCACCAAATTAGTGTCATGTCACATTAGCCATCACTGCCGTGCCGCCACTAATGGCCGTGTTTTAGGTTATAAAATGATTTATTTATTGGAAGCTTGTAAACTGAGGCATTATTAATGGGTAGTATTTAAACGGGTGATAATAAATTCCCATTTTGGGTATCAAAAATACTAAATATTTTTAATTTACTTAAATAAAAGAATATACTTAAATATTTTTTTACCAATAATAATCAAAAGATTTTGTCTAAAAGTTTGCTTTTAATTCGGAAAAATGCGAGATTTTGGCGCGGTAGGAAAGTTGGAGATTGGCGATGTAGTAACGAATGTGACGTGAAAAACTAGCAGGTGACTATCAAAATATCACAGAGCGTAGTAACTTAAAATAGTAAAATCCACGCGCGATGAGGATGGTAAGGGACCTTGTCAAAGTGAATTGAAATTGTATGAAAAAAAATCACAGATCTCGTGCCTTTCACGACCTTCTGGTACATTGAAAATAAATTTAATAATTGAATTTTATAAAAAATATTTTCCTTTGCTTGAATTAGTTACTTACAATAGTTTGAAAACACAGCAAAGCCATGAACAATTTTGGATTTACTTTTCTGTGATTCGCGTGTATGAAATTCATATAAAAATATTTAATTGTTATAAACATTTTTATTGAAAGGTAGTAACTATAACCTAAAATATATAAAAAAATCTAAGATTTATTTTCAACTACGTCAACTCAGCGACGCGATGCGCATCTAAGGCACATCTTTTTACTCATGTGTCTAAGGAGCGCGCTTCCCGAAATTACGCCAACACGCTACATATTGTAGCCCTCGTTGATACGCGTCTTTTCATTTGAGGCTTCAACCATTCATGTAGCATTAAAACTTACGTCACCAAGGCGATGTCGCACTCTGAGCGAAAATGGGGGCTATAATGAAGCGATCGTCTGTCATGGAAGAGGCAAGGAAACCTTATTCCATACAGCCATTAAGCATTTGTTTTCTTTTTTAATGATGATGATGATTACTTCGTAAAAATTATTGTATGTTGTCTTCTGAATTATTATTGAATTATAATTTATGTCTGTTCGTTGTCGTCACCAAGTAGGCTCCGCCAGAATACCAGCGTTGCAGTGGCATACTCCGGTATGCCACTGTAGCATTGCTGAGGTTGGGGCCTAGTTGGCTGCACACTAAATTAATTCTAAGTTTGTATGTATTGTTTTCTTTTGTTTTGCGGTCAATAAATGCTTTTTCTTTCTTCTTTCGATCGAAAAAAATTTCAAAAGGTTAAGCTACAGAGCAAACCCTTAACCCGATCGTCTTTGTTTTAGGCTCAAATTGTAGCTGACTAAATTGTTCAGAGGAATTTTTCTCAAAATTTTGATATCATTCTTCATTGATTCATAATATCGAGCGCCAAAATCAAAAAATCGGAAAAAAATAGTGGAAAAAAATCTATTTTTTTCCACTATTTCGGCCATAATTTTTTTCGTTTTTTATTTTCTCGAATAATTCTTTTTGCACCTTGTAGCTCTCGTAAATACGCGTCTTTTGAGTCTTTTTGAATAACATATCTTCACAACCTTCTGTGATATAAGGGGATCGCACTTTTTCGTGAAATCGGTGCCTATACTGGAGCGAACGAAAAGACATTTTCAATATCAATTTTGTCCAGCGCCGCGCTGCCGCGTCAGCGGTACCGTGCGCGTCTCAGTTCCAAAAGGTAATATACCATTCTCATCGCGCGCGGATTATATACTGCTGTATGGTCTATGAGTTTGGTCACAGATTTTGCAGTCTTTTGTTTAACGATACTACCCATATCTCCGTCATTTTGAACTATTTCGAAAAATTATAGACTTGCTCACAAAATTTCACGAGAATCGGTTGAGAAAAACGACCTATAGAGGAGACATACGAAATAATTTTTGCCCAAGCTGAAATGGAGACGCTTCGTTCGCGCTTCGCGCTCGCTTGGTCAAAAAATATACATAGTTACTAAAATTCTGTTCGTTCTCTATTACGGTACTCGTAGGTATATGTATTTACTTTTTCGTCATTTCTATGTCAAAAATTAAAAACTTAATTGCTAAACAATTTAAATCTTATTTAACACAACGATCATTTTGCCCATTTTTGTAAACATCGTTAATGTTGAGTCGTTAAATCTCGTGCGCTGTTTTGAATGGTATAGAACTGGAAGCGTGCGCTGCGGTGCTCTCTAAAATGGTCGCTATCAGCACAGAGCATATTTTCGATTTGCCGAAACTACGTGATTTACGACCTGCAGCGTTTACGAAATATGTACTTTTTTATAACACACGTGCGAGCGAAGCACCTGGAGTTAAATCTAGTCTGTATCGGAGTCAAAAATTTAATCTTGAATATCAACTTCAGGAATGAACACTGAAGAACGAATTGTCACTTCAAAGTTCTAAGATACTGCTTGGGATAAATATTAATTTATTTGTCGGTAATTGTTAGAGTTGTTCATAACGCCTATAAAGCAACAGCACGCTACAGACTATATGCTATTGATTTCTAGCGCGCTATTAAATACGCTATGTTATAACGCGCTATTTATCAGGTAGCATGCGGGCGGCTGGCTGGCGCGTTAGATGCAGCACGTTAGATTTCGTTACGTCACACGTCGTTCGTTAGACAGATCGCGCGCTTTACAAAAATGTTATTTATTAATACGTTACATTTTAGTCTTATATAAAATAAAGCAGTTATGTAAACTAATTAACTTTATTTCATACTTTTCGGCCTGAGAACTGTCTATAATTGAATTATTCGATTTCGGAAAAACAAATTAATTTCGGAAAAAATTTTAGGTAGGAAAACTTAGTCTAGTGATCTGTAGTTAAGAAAAACAGGTGCAAGCTATTTTCGACCTTATTGACATTTGAAATTGGGTTGTTTTTTGCCGTATTCTCGTTTATTAACTTTGATCTTTCATTAAAAACCGTGATTTTGATAAATGTCAATAAGGTCGAAAATTGCTTGCACTCATTTTTCTAACTTGTGATCCCTAGACAATGTTTTCTAGTTAAAAAAACAGGTGCAAGCGATTTTCGACCTTATTGACGTATGAAATTCGGTTGTTATTTTGCTGTATTCTTGTTTACTAACTTTGATCTTTCATTAAAAACCGTGATTTTGATAAATGTCAATAAGGTCGAAAATCGCTTGCACTCATTTTTCTAACTTGTGATCACTAGACAATGATTTCTAGTTAAAAAAAAACAGGTGCAAGCGATTTTCGACCTTATTGACGTTTGAAATTCGGTTGTTTTTACCATATCTTTCGTTCACTAACTTTGCTTAGCTAAATAGCTTTTACATAATTGACTTAGTTGTGTCACAAAAGTCCTAATCGAAATATATCACAATAAGGTCGCGCGCGATATTATATCTAGCGTGCTGCGAGAGAAACGCGCATAACGCGTCCGGTAGTAACAGCGCGTATGCGATGAATTCCCGCGCCCCCGTCCGGCCAATGATGCTACTTGTTGCCACGCGCGATATTCATAGCGCCATAGCGTCTACTTACATAGCGCGCTATGTGCGCTATGTAAATATAGCGCGCTATAATATAGCGCTAGATGCTATATTAACCACCTCTAGTAATTGTCCTCTGAAGAATCCGTTCAATATTCTCATTTATACTGTTTACCAGTACCTACGTTATAAATTCATATGAAATTAACTTTCACACGAAAAATTTTACTCGCCAGACTTTTTCCGAATTCCGAACTGTATTTGGCTATTTGTGATCTTTTTATTCAACGTGGTTTTTTTTTATATCCCATAAGTCTAGGATACTAATGAGACCATGAAATAGAATCGAATAGCATAGGAAACATTTTTTTATTACTTTTTCATTTTCATTTGTCATACAAAATCCTACTAATATTATAAATGTGAAAATTTGTGTGTTTGGATGTTTGTTCCTTAATCACGCAAAGACTACTGAACGGATTTGGTTGGAATTTGGCACACAGATAGTAGATAGCCTAGATTAAAACATAGAATACTTTTTATCCCGATATTCCTACGGGAACGAGAACCACGTGGGTGAAACCGCGGGCGACTGCTAGTAATTGAATAAAGTTAAGACTACTATGCAAAACACCTCTATGTGAATAATATACGTCGCATTTCCGTACTTATAAATATAAAATTAAGTCATCAATTAAAATCTTTTCAACACACTTGCTCGTAAACAGAGCCCGCTTTTAGGGCCATAAAACGAGCTATAACAAACGCGTACAATAATATATAAAACACTAGTTGGTTAGAGAATTATCCCTACAAAGTTAAACAGGTACCTTACTGCAAGTTATATGCGAGTAAACAGAGCATTCCCAATTTAACCGAGTAATACAGTTATTTTTTCAGTAACAACAAAGAGGTCTTATGCCGCTGAAAATTCATATATATTTTTGGAATAAATAAACGTGTAAGTCCTTAATGGGGAGGAAAAGCGCAATTTTATCCCGATAGGTGGCGTCTGGTCTTGGTACCGGGCCGCCTCAAAGAAAGTGTCAAAACATATGGGAATCTCTTGGAGTATTGCACTTTTTAATTTTATACTGAGAAAATTCCGCATTGTTATGCATGTAACTTGTAAATTATTGGAGTTCATCGATTTCCCAGTAACAAAAAAAATATTGGGCAAAAAAATATCAAAAAAAAGATGCTTTTCCCTCGATTTTCTCCTTTGCTGAGCCTGAGAAACATTATAAATCAAAAGGAATGTTTCATGAATTTGATGAAGCTTCGCCAAAATAAAACAACATTTGAATTATAACAGCTTTGTTCTTTAATATTTCAACCTCAGCAGTTTCTAGCATATTTATAACTTGGATGAATTTGATAGGTATATCAAATATGGAATAAGCCCAATATTGGGGCCAAACAGAGAATTAATAGAATTTTATATGCCAGAGTCATTCAAGAAACTTAGAATAATAAAATAAATATGATAAAACGGTTCGTGTAATTTTGGATGGTACAGAAATTCCAGTACAGAAACCTGAAATTACTATTGCACAGAAGGCATCATCAGGCAACTATAAACACGGAAATTCACACTCAGTTGCTTTGTTAAAATTTAAATCATATGCTTCTAATCTGAAATAAAAAGATTACTTGTAAATCTTACACGAAATTTAAAGAAATGTAATGCTTGTTAGCAATTTTTTGTAAGTTGCTATAAACTTTCTTGCCTGTTGTTTTGGCTTTTCTTTTCCGTAATTCTTATTTTATATGAGCTAAAGTTAGCATAAAATACATTGTTTGTCCGCAAAACCGAAAAAAATACAATCTAAGAAAGTAAAATCACGTAATACACAGTCAAGACAATATAAGCTCAAACCGACAATTGTTCCAAAGAATGAAGCGCCATCTGTAATTCACTTTGCCTTCGCCTCCCCATTAAGTCAAACAAATATTTATTATTATCAAATTATTCATAATTCATAATATTTTGTTATAAAATATTAAAATTATTTGCATTTTATCACTTAATATTATATTTTGAGATAGGCTGTATGCTCACTAACCCTGTTATTCGCAAAATATTCTTGCATTGGGCGTGTGAAAAAAAAACAAAAAAATCCTACGCACCTTTTCTCATCATAATAATCATATTTTGTTTTTTGTCGTATTTGTTGCTGTGTGGTAAATTTCTTTGTTTTTTTCCTCGCAAGTGTGTTAAAAAACATCGTATGAAACTCGTGAGCTCTTGCTTATTGCACACTCGGCTGAGTTACGCCCTCGCCTGCAGCTCGGGCTGCAACCCACGTAGTGATTACTTGCTCAGTGCTGCAACCCACAGCCTTGTGTGCAATGAGTAACCTAAGCTAACTTGACCCATAATGTACTATTGTAGGTTTGTCAATGAAAGATAATCGTCATCTGTACGTTTAGTCTCGATAATAGTAAAAAAGTATGTGTATGCAAAAATAGGGTATACCTTTGACATAATTTAATTAAGATTGATAATATTTCCAAAACTATGCATTTTGGACCACATGTTTCAGGAGTTTTTTTTATTATTTTAACCTATAGATATAACCTCAGAGTACCTATATCAATACAGGTTGTACTTATATTGTGCTTTGTTAAACTAGTTATACATAGGTATGACAAAATTAAACCTATGTAAACGCAGAGTCCACGAGAGTAGGTACAACCAAACTTCATAAAACTGCTCAATCACTCTACAAAGATAGATCCGCTGTAAGCTGCCCATTGCTAGGATGGTATTTGCCTCTTTCAGATGATTTACGTAGTGGCTATTATTTATGCCACAGAGCTGCATCGCCGGTAGTCTACACGTGTTGGACATGGACCACTCCTCGACCGGTCATTTATTAGTAACTCTTTGTGAATTTCGAAAGATAGTTTTAAACTGTTGCATTTTGAGTAAGTGCAAAAGTTTTAAGTAGGTAGGTATACAATTTTGTCAACGTGGGGTATTTATTAGAGCAATTTATTTTCTTCCACGGTCTTTCATGTTTCATTGGATTTTGTATAAAGTACCTATGTGATTTCTTGGTTTTCATATTTAAATACTCTTATTTACGAAATGGTCGAATCAGTCTTTTACCATGTCAGGCAGTTTCTGTCAGAATTCGCGCTTTTTTACACATATTTTCTGATTCCAAGCTCATACTTTTTCAGTATTTACAAACCTGCGGTTATTTACCGGAACGTTGCGCTTACAAAGGTGTCGCCGGAGGCATTGTCACTCACGCTAGTCTCGGTAAAGCAACTCCAAAATATTCAACGAGAAAGAACCACGTTTGTTGTACAAAGCTGGCATAACATGTGTGTCTTTAAAGCATTTTTAAGCTAAAACTGCATTGTACAGTGTGTTTATTCTTTCATGTGTAAAGTTTCAGTTTCGTAGTATTGTGTATGACAATACGCGAAGGTAATCTGCGCGCGAGCAAATACGGTGCAGTAATTAGCCATCTCGCGGCGAACTGTGGCCTACCTTTGAGCAATGTTGTCGCTACGGCAGCCATGCGTAGATGCGGCTTGCCTGCTACGCTTACTACAGCTGCGCTACGACAGTCGTAGCAACAGGGTAAAAAAATGTGAGGTACAGTCAACACTGTTATGAAAATCACATTTTGAAAACTTGACTTTACTTGCAAGGATGACACTAAAAGTTTGTCTTTTACCTACCTTCATTTTTAGGGTTCCGTACCCAAAGGGTAAAAACGGGACCCTATTACTAAGACTCCGCTGTCCGTCTGTCTGTCTGTCCGTCTGTCACCAGGCTGTATCTCATGAACCATGATAGCTAGACAGTTGAAATTTTCACAGATGATGTATTTCTGTTGCCGCTATAACAACAAATACTAAAAATATAATAAAATAATATTAAAGTGGGACCCCCATACAACAAACGTGATTTTTTCACCGTTTTTTGCTTTAAATTAATAACGACAACAGGTAGACAGTTAAAATTTTCACAGATGATGTATTTCTGTAAAATCAGAATAAAATAAATATTTAAGGGGGGCTCCCATACAACAAACGTGATTTTTTGCTGTTTTTAGGGTTCCGTACCCAAAGGGTAAAAACGGGACCCTATTACTAAGACTCCGCTGTCCGTCTGTCTGTCTGTCTGTCACCAGGCTGTATCTCATGAACCGTGATAGCTAGACAGTTGAAATTTTCACAGATGATGTATTTCTGTTGCCGCTATAACAACAAATACTAAAAACAAAATAAAATAAATATTTAAGGGGGGCTCCCATACAACAAACGTGATTTTTTGCTGTTTTTAGGGTTCCGTACCCAAAGGGTAAAAACGGGACCCTATTACTAAGACTCCGCTGTCCGTCTGTCTGTCTGTCTGTCACCAGGCTGTATCTCATGAACCGTGATAGCTAGACAGTTGAAATTTTCACAGATGATGTATTTCTGTTGCCGCTATAACAACAAATACTAAAAACAAAATAAAATAAATATTTAAGGGGGCTCCCATACAACAAACGAGATTTTTTTTTCCGTTTTTTGGTACGGAACCCTTCGTGTGCGAGTCCGACTCGCACTTGGCTGGGTTTTTCTTGGTACGGAACACTTCGTGCGCAAGTCCGACTCGCACTTGGCCGGTTTTTTTATACAAAATATGCCTTTGTTATCTCAATTTTACGGCAAGACCATCAGACCACTGAATCTAGAAATGAACCTTAAGGTGTGCAGCCCATAACTTTGTCGACTGTACCTAATAACCTAGGTGTTACAACTTTCGAATATAAACCCCAAGCATATTTTTGGATGCCTTCGCTGGTTTTAGGTTATTTATTTTATATGTTTTTTTAACATACACAAACTTCGTTGTAATAAAGTTAATTGTAAAAGTTTGCGATAGTAACAAACCAAGGTCTAACACAAACGTTGATGGTATCTTTTTTACAAGTTCTAGAGGTGATATTCAAATGTAAGTACCTAGTGGTTTTGCGTGATGTGGATACCCACTTAATGGGATCCTTCGCTCACGTGGATGATGAATGAATTGGATATAGCGGCGCTCGGGAGATCAGCCGCGCGCATTTGTATGCCGTCTTGCGGGTCCGCCTTTGTGCCTTGTTTGCCTTTCAAAACGCACATTAAGGCGCGGTGGTAGTGAATGTGGCGCCCCCACTACATTTATTTTTATTACTCGTAAACCAAGTCAATATTAAAAAAACACAAGTATAAATCTCTTAAATTGTGTCTAGTATTTTTTTTAAAACTCTTCAACAGTTTTCATTCTTTCTGTAAGTTTTAAAATCCATTTTAGCTGAAAGTGGCCACTTTTGGCAATTATGGATTTTAAAACTTACAGAATGAATGATAACTGTTGAAGAGTTATTCAAAAATTATTAGACACAATTTAAGAGATTATTACTTGTGCTTTTTTTAAATATTGACTTGGTTTACGAGTAATTAAAATAAATGTAGTGGGGGCGCCACATTCACTACCTACAGCGCCTTAAACGAGTAAGGGTTAGGATGAAAACTACTCGATAGCTGCTCGATTGTATGGATTAATAAATTTTACGACTTACAAAGAAAAATAACAAAACGAAAAATCTTCTTGAACATTTCTGTGTTTTCCATAAAATGAGATCTAATTTAATCAATGAGCTAATTAAATAAATTAACACTGTGTGCTTCATTCAATTCAACGATCCAAACTTTGGGCATAAAAACTTAACTATTTACATCACAAAATATTGCAATATATTTTTTAAAAACTTACATCTTACTTTAAAAGCTATTTTTACAATTTTCGAAGAAACACTTATTTTATTTCTCTGTACATATTAACAAAAAACTTCTAATGTATCTATTAGCAGTAGACAAGTGTGATGGAAAAAATCCGGTAAAACATAATCTTCTTGAACATTTTATGGAAATCACAGAAATGTTCATGAAGATTTTTCGTTTTGTTATTTTTCTTTTTAAGTTGTAAAATTTATTTATCCAGTATTTTTCATACAGTCGAGCAGCTATCGAATCGTAAATCCTGCCAAAATGCATAAAAGTTTAACTCGCAAACAAACATTTTAATCCCAAATCATCTTTTTCGAATAAACATGAAACTTCCAGATTACCGCTTTGAAACCAAGAAATATGAAGGTGGATGTTTTTAATTAAACTTGTGTGAAGCCCTGCAGTGATGAAAGAGCAAACATAGAACGTTCTGTCTCTCTGACTATCTTCGAAAGTCCCTTTCAGTAGTCCAGCACTACTTACAGACAACTAATTGGGCAAACGCGAGGAATTTTCAAGGAGCTTGGGGTTGCAAACTTGCAATAGGCTGTGCCATTCGTCGCTACATTACGATTGGATCCACATTTCTCTTTGGTATTTTCATATTTATAGCAGGCTACTTTACTTGGGAAATTATGAAAGTAGACATTTAAAATCGAGCTGCTATTAATGTAATCAATGGTGAATGCACTTAGTGTCTTGGCATGGTTTAACCTTGTTTAACTCAACAAAGTAAATAAGGCGAAGAGGCAAAGCTTCCATAAATACTGTATACTGTACCAACTTACATTTAATTATTAATTTAAGTTTCATTATTTCATGGTACGCATTCTTACAGTGTTAGAACTCCGGTAAAATGCGTTTGCCTGGAAGCGAATACAAGTTAGATCCGACGCGAGTCCATAACCCAGTTATGAAAGTAAACTAAGGTGACTACTAATTAAAACTTTTACAGCAGTGTAACTTAAAGCTAAGAGCGCGTTTACTAGTGCAAATATTTTCTTCACTCACTTGACTGTTCATGCTCTTACTACTATAGGCTGGTGTTATGACTTATTTTATTTTCTGCCATCCATGTGCTTTTCGAGGGAAATAAAGTGGCTTGTGTTTTAATAATAGTGGCAGTTAGTAAAAAATATGCTTGTTTAATTAATTTAATTTACTTTAATGATGCTATTAACTGAAAATTACCTTACTACGTGCACGAAAAGGAAACATTTTACTAATAAAAGCCAGTCATTACCAGTGGGGACAGCGATGATAATAAAATTTAATAAAACTCCACCGGGACCGAGCGTTCATCAGTTAAAAACGTAAAATTTCATTTTATGCCCAATAAAGTATGGATTACTTCGAAACGTGAAAAAACATATAGCCCGGTTTACTGTGTCCTCGGGCATTACACTTTTATGTAGTTTTTATTCCAACGTAATTCTGGAACAACATAGTAAGGTTGTTTTGTTCGTTATTAACTATTACAATGACTTTTTCATTACTCCATGAAAAGTGAATACAGGTATTTATTTTTAATTGTGGGCGGAAAGTTTAGTGAAATAATTATACATAGTTCAGTAAAATAACGGGAGCTAGTATGACGAAATAGAAATAATTTGCAATAGCGGTCTTTCTTCTTTTGATCGTTAAATTAAATGGCTAGCTGTCATTTTGTAAATGAATCCAACTAATTTTCACAATTTATTTTTTTTACTTTACTGACCAAAATATTTTTTTTTTAATTGCTTTAGCAAAATTGCTACTTACATACTTTCTTTACTTTTTGCTTGATTTGGAACTATAATTTGATTGTGAATGTAAATCCAACAAAAAAGTCATAACTACGCTGTATTTTTTTGTATTCGTAAATTTATTTGGATTCGTTTATATTAGTGTTTCATAATCACATCAAAGTCAGATTGCAAAATTACAGCTTATTACCATTTAATGTTTTGCGAACCCGTAATTTTACTGAACTAAAATTATTTTAGTCGCACTAATATGTTAGTTAAGTAAGTAGGTATGACATTAAATTACCTAATTCTTACTCTTATCTCTTCAATTTCGAGATTTAAAAGTATTTTAGACATTGCAGTGTGGCATACGGTGGTTAGATATGCTGACAAATATCTGTAAAGTTGGCCGACCACCGTCTGTTCCAAACTTCTACTGTTCCACCAGAGATTGCACTGGATTTTCGACTTTATCTCTAAAGCCATAAACGCTCCCAAGGCTAGTAAGCGTACGTGCACAGAATGTGCAGAGTAGCGGTGGGAGCGCGGACTCATCGCAAATCAGTATATTTTCATATTGAGTGATTTATTCATGCAGCCTGCAGTAGGCCGTGGATCCTCTTTATAAATCCATCCAGTCCCGACGTTATTCATTTGAGGTTCGCCATATCGGATGCCATTTGTATTATATGGGTTTTGTGATGGTGTACGTTATTGCCTACTGAACCTTCAACATTATGTAACGCTACAGTTGTGACCTGATTTGAAATATAAATAAAGGACGTTACGTAAAAAAGGAAACGGATTTTTTATTACTTACTTTTCAAGAATATGAAGAAGTTACTGGTTGTCTGTTTGCAAAATCTAAATATAAATGTTTTCTACATTTTTCAAAGAGTGATTGAAAAATGAAGAGTATAGGAGATATTTAGTACATTTAACATATTTCGTTGCTGTTGTTCAAAATCTTAAGTTGTTTGCGATGTCTTAAAGGTTAAAGTAAGATAAATCCGATTGGAAATAATACCGAAAGTAGTCCGTAACCAAGTAATTTTGTCTGACATACATACATAACCCGTTGTTAATTTATTATTTCGTTCCCTCATAATCATGGCTGCGTAACTCAAATAAATTGCCTAGTTTGTTCCGTGTGTCACGTTCGTTTCGCATTCCTTCAGGGCCCGCCATGACAATTATATTAGCGGCGTCAGCTCCCATGAAACTGATGACGGCAGCCTGAAGGTGTTATTACGGTAATTTTTCTAAATCACAGTTACCTTAATTTGATTCCAGATTTTAACACGAAAATCTATCCAAGATCGAATTGAATAATTTTGTATGTATATAGATAGATACAGCGCGATTCATATAGCTAAGAAAAATTTACTGTTCCTATTCTACTGAACTTTAACCTTAAACCCTTAATTAGTGTTCATGTTAAATGAAGATTTAGTGGTCAGATGGTCCGGAAGGTTCTATTCGACTTTGATCCTATCTTAATATTTTTTTTCTAAGGACGCTATTAATTTACATTTATATAATTGTTTAAATTAACTATGTATTTTTTCCACAAGAAAAAACAGAAAGGGCCACTCAAGAACTCTTGAGTGGAGACCGCGTATTGCCAAACGTAGTGTGGGACACCCTCAGACAAGGTGGAGCGACGTTCTTCGCACGGTGGCTGGCAAAAACTGGATGAGTATTAGCCGCAGATCGTGCTCAGTGGCATGCACTCGGAGAGACCTATGTTCAGCAGTGGACGATGATAGGCTGATGATAATGATGAACGTTAGATCAGTATCCAAAAAAACAAATTCCTTTTAGAGTAAATGTCTCAAAAATCAAAATACGTATAAATCTACCTAATAAAACTCCTAAAAGCGTCGACTATATCTAGTAGGATAGATTTATACGGCCTTGCATTCTCTATTAACCGACCTCTCCCACAACTTAACCCTTATTGAAATTTCTTTGTTGGCTTAACAATAGGTACGAGAGCCTACTTTCAGCTTATGCAAATCATCCGCAGGACGAATGACGGCGGGAATCCAGACCTGAAACGATTCTTTGGAAGTTCGGAATACCAATTTACAATACACACCTGCGTAGGTAGTGAGATATGTACGGAAATACTATGGCTCCTTAAGCGAGTAAAAGTTATAAAATTACTCTTCGTTTCGTGAAGCCCGAAAAGAGTTTTATAGATTTACTAGCGACCCGTCCTCGCTTTGCTTCGGTGTAGTGTGGAATTTTACACCATCATGGTATTATACATGTAAACCCTTGAATCACTCTATCTACGACCACATCAAATTCCGTTGCGTAGTTTTAAAGATCAAAGCATACATTAGGGACAGACAGCGGGAAGCAACTTTGTTTTATACTAAGTAGTGATATTACATTTTTAAATTTTAAACCTCAAGCATTACGATACAACAAATTGGCAAAGATTAAGTACCCACCCACCCACTTTCGTTTACAGATACCAAATCTACCTTAAGTTTAAAGTGTTCTGAAACATCGCTGCTTTTTAAAGGTCTGTGTTCACAGAAGGACACAGTTATCCAGAATAAGGGTAATAATAATTTTGCATCAGTAATTAATTAAAATTAATACTTTTAACTTAAACCTTTTTTCGCTTAAACCCAATTAAGGATACCCATTCACGTCAGGAATTGTTACTTTAAAGCAGATTAAAATTAAATAACATGTGAGTAAAATTAAATTCCCAACTGTGTGACGTGGCATTACACTGGTGAGCCATTAGCCAGCTGTAGATCTGCAAACTTATCTAATTACTGCACACAGAAGGCACTGCTAGACGCGACTCCGTACCGAGGCGACCGCGTCGCTCCACAGATTGAGAATTATTTTGCTGGCACTTTTGGTGAGCTACTTTCATTTAGTTTACAAATTTATAAGGTATAACCTAGTTCTATTATTTCTTCTGTAGTATAACGCCTTGGCATAGAAGGTCCACCTTGCTCAACAAGTTTGCAATAAAAAAAATCAGAACATAATCCTACTAATATTATAAAGGTGAAAGTTCATGGGTTTGGATGTTTGGATGTTTGTTCCTCAATCACGCAAAAACTATTGAACGGATTTGGTTGAAATTTGGCACACAGATAGTAGATAGCCTAGATTATAATATAGAATACTTTTTATCTCGATATTCCCACGGGAACGGGAACCACGCGGGTGAAACTGCGGGCGGCCGCTAGTTTATCATACAAACCTTACTTTTAAATTAAGGCGCTTTCCTGACCGAAAGTGGTGCCGCCGTGAATTTTATTAAATATTGTAATTCTAATACATAATTTTAATAAAAAATCTTGTGGAATTTTTAGAGGCCATATTTAGTATTTTTAGACGGTATCATTACATTCCCTCGTAGTCACTGCTAGAAGTAGATAGCAAAACTACTAAAAGTGGTCGTTTTTGTCACATTTGCTATCTACTTCTACGAATGAGGGCGAGGCAATATAGAGAAACCTTCTAAAAATACTAGACTATGAGCCCTAAAAATTTCACGAAAAGTTTTATTAAAATCCTTTTCTTTTAAAAACTCGTATAAAAACCTCTGACGGAATCGCCTTAATCATATATTTATAGATCAAAAGTTAATTCCATTACATTAACAAGAAGATTTTTCAACGGAAATCCAAAATATTCCTAGAAGTAGGTAGGGCAATAGAAAAATAAAAAAGAAAACGAAGCCTGGTACAATGTTTTAAAATCATGAGAATTATACGAACGAAAATATTAAAATTGCGAGACTCAGTAAATCTGTGTCAACGCCAGAGAATTTCAGGTAGCGTGCAATGTTAACATTTGCTACAAATTTTTCATTACTCCAACCGAAACAAAAGATGAGACGAATCTCGGAACACGAACGCCGTTACTGCGCGAACAATAGCGCACTACACAAATAATTAATACACGTGATTTTCCATCACGAAATATCGCGAAGAAAATGTATTGGAATACGCAACTATCGTTACGGAAAAGGAGTTTGCTTTCAATCTGTTGAAAGCTAGCTTTGACCCGGTTTCAGATGTCTGCTAACTGTATCATATCATAACGCCACAGGATATTTTTTCTATTTCCCCGATTTCATCCTCTGCTGGCAGGGATTTCTTCGCTATTCTTTTTTGATACTCGATCCGCTACTAAACTCAAAACACATATGCCTTAACGCTGTGTAAACGGAAAATATAATTATTTTCAGATATGTCTATCCTATTATTGTGTGATAAAGACAAATGGATCGCCTCTTGAGAAATTATGGGAGAGTGGAATGCTTTTCAATTCAAATAATCATAAATAGGTTTATAATGAAGACATTTATCACTGGAAAAATAATATACGTAAATCATGTAATATCTTAAAATAATAACAACCTTGTTAGAACGATAGTTCCCTACAAAGTGCACTGTCAAAAGTGAGGCAAAAAAAACTGAGACAAAATGGCTCAGTTTTCAGATTTTTATCCTTAATACGTTATCTTATCGTACCTATATGAACGAAACACTTTCAATTTCTCTACCTTTTGGCGATTAGTTACTTTTTTATTGGATTTTAGTTACGATTACGTAACGTATGAAGGATATAAATATTTTTTTGCCTCATTTTACATACGGACTCGGCTTCTAGGTTTTATTTTTTTAAGTCTGTGGTTATATTTATTTGCATCGATTATTACGTGACACACATAGGTTTAATTTTTTTAAGTCTGTGGTTATATTTATTTGCATCGATTATTACGTGACACACATCATTTATTCTCCCCGAAAAGTTTTCGAAGCAAAAAAGTGACGCGGGTATCTCTCAATAATCCCAGCAGCAGCGTTGCCATCAAGTAAGGAACCAAAGAATTGTGATAAACGACTCAAATGGAGAGTCGAAGGGACACGTGTAAGCTCGCCTGGGGAACTTGTAAGTCTTATATACAATTTTATCGTTTCTGTCACCAACTTGAAATACCTCTATAAATGAATATAGGTATCAGTCTCATACATTATAATATTATAAGAAATATGAATGAAAACATTTATCATTTTTGTCATATAAAAAGATTCAAGAATTATTGTTGCTTTTATCTCCAACTTCTTCTCCAGCTTCTGTCACCTATAATTAAGTTTCTACTCAGCATTGTACAGCCAATTATGTTTTATTTATATAATCATAACGTCAGTATAAAATATTGGTGGTTTAAAAATAAAATTACTTTCCTCTTGTATTTATTTAACGCTCAAAACTTATTTTAGTATTCCTTGATGTACTTAAACACGTTTTGCCAAACATTTGTCCACTTTTTTCTTACCTAGGTACTTCAAAAATTGAAAACGGGTTCGCGTACATATTTTTTACTTGATGATTATATTTAATTAAGATAGCCAGGTAATCGCAAAATGAGCTATAAAATTCAAAACCAAAATTAATTTCACATTTACCGGACATCGCTCCCAGGTATCCAATTTAAAGACCGACTTTCTTCTCTAAATGGATGCAAAAATCAACGTAGTGGTGATGGTGACACTCGTGATGTCGCGGCGACAGCACGGCGACAGACTGATCCCTACGTCAACCAACCGGCTTCATTCCCACGTATTACGGCGATATTTCACGTGTTTTAGGACCTTCAATAAACTTTTTACGTGCAAGAAAGACGGATTAGTTTTGCAATGGTTTTAGTGACTTATTTCTGTAAAAATATGCTGAATGAAACTGACTTAGTAATTCGCAAATACTTAATTAAAGTACATAGTTAATATGAAGTCTGTCCTAAAAATAAAAAAAGTCTTTCGTTTGTTATTAATTTCATTTTCTTTTCTTTGACAAAAATATAAAGTAGCAAACTAGCTTTTTATTTAACAAATTCTTTACCTTATCTCGTTGTCCAAATACCAGTGTCGTAAACGAGAAGAGGGCAACGATTTAATTGAATATTTCGCAAATAATGGGTAAGAATAACAGTGTTCTTGAAATGTTGTCGTCGCGAACAATGGGAGTCGCAACCGGCAAAATGTCGTCGCTTAGAGCCAGCGAACTAAAATCTATGGAAGTGTAATTGCAAACAAATATTGATTAAAAAATGGCACCACGGGGCCGAAAAAGTACATCCAGCTCAGCTTTAGTCGGGCCAGACACGCATCCGGTGACTGACGTTAGTGTTCTTTTCAATAAATTGCAGTTTGTATTGTAGAGAAAACTTGAGAAAAGATAGAAAGAGAGAGTTTATTATATTTATCTTATTTTTTCGTTTATAAGTATAGAAAATATCTATGAGTATACAAATTATGGTCGCTAATAAGCAACCAGTGTTCAGACGCTTTCTCCTGCATTACTTGTTTGTACTTTTCGTGTGGTGCCATTTTTTGAGCAGAATGCTTATTCCATAGATTTTAGTTCGCTGCTTAGAGCCGAACTCTCGATGTCGCACTAGCGACTACTTTTTTAGACCCCTGACGCAATTAGAGCTTTATTTCGTAGGCATAAGATAAATTTTAGCGATCCTCCGGTTCATTGACGTGCAGATATTATGTTTGGTGGGTGTATCCCATTCACACGCACGCGGCGCACATTGTTCGCGATACGCGGGAAGGAGAACGATTTTTTGCCCGAAGCATTTCTCCACAATAATGAGTCACTTGACGTATTGTCCCGCGGGTGCCATCTCATCCAAATTACGAAGCTATTGTTACCGAGATATTGTTCGTCGCCTCGTGAATATGTGCGAAAGGAAATGAAACTGTTCCCTGGTGCCCGTTACCGTTTGTTGCGTGGCACGAGCCGGCACACTCGCCCCTATTTCTGCTTCGCTCATGAGGTCCCACCGTGAATGAACAATGAAGTCCTGCTTCACACCTACCTGGACAGCTATTTACTCGGCGGCGCTATCAGCACGTTACACCAGGCTAGCCGGGTAATGCTACGTCACTTTATAATACAATTTTGTAAGATACCTGTTAACTTAGCATTTTACTTAACCATTTATAATTTACCTTAATTAGGTTTATAGACACTAGTTACCTACGGCCATAAACCTAATCAGCTCAGAATAGACCCCTGACAGAATAATATTCTATTTCGCATCGTCCTCGAACAACAAACGCAAAGATACCGCGCTCCATGCGATTCTATTTCCTCAGATGGTATTTAATAACCTCCCCAATACCGGACTCCAGATGTACGAAACCATTTTATTCTTTAATAGTTCTGCTTTACAGTTCGGCTTGTTAACTTTCTGAAGTTCTTTGAGACTTTCTTATTCGAAGTTGGCCGGGCGGGCCCTGTATTGGGGATAATAAAATCAGAACGCTCGCCATGAAATTCAGTAAAATTGCTGTGCACTTGAAAGATTTTATTGGCACATTAGTTTAAGATCTTTTTATTTTACTTTAGTAAGGTAAACAGTATTTTTTTAATACCTCCTCTGGACGTTAAAATAGGCTCCGATTATCTATACCCCAAGTTTATAAGGTTCGCGGCTCCCCTAGGATAATTTGGTCGTTAATTATTATAGTTGCATTTGAATTAAACACAATCGCGTTTAACTATTCCCAACTTAAATCTGTATTTTCTTTTTGCTGTAAGACAAATTTTAGACAAAAAGAAAGTCTTTCGGATACACTATGTGCCTAAACGCCATTTCCTTAAATTGGTCACGATACACTGTTTTAACACAGTTCGGGATTAAAATAACAAAAGTATGTAATTTAATACTACTTTCCAACGATAAATAAAAGAAATAAAAGGAACATTTTCATAACTCTCGGGAATCGCAGTAAGTGAATTCTGTACAGTCGCGTTCCACTACAGGAATCGGTCCGCTCCTCTTATTGCTCGGATATTTAGTGCAGAAATTCTCACATTTATTTTCTATTGTAGTTGTAGACTTCTTTAACAAAAGCGACTGGTTTTTACAAATATTTTTTATAGTTAAAACTACTTTTCTCGGTTTTGTCAATGAGTTTAACTTGTCCGCTGCATGCAGCTACAGTAAACTGAATAAAATCGAATTACTCACTGCCTACTTAACACTTTCACAGTGTAAGTAGGTACTTTCACGAAGCTAAAACATTTAAAGTGCTTTACTTTTTTATTATGTTCATAGCGTGTACACCACAGAAAGCACATAATAGAGACTGTCTCGTTACTTTCTAAAGCTTTTACAAAAGTATTCCATGGCTAACATAGCTATCGAACAAAAAGGCACAATAACAGCCGTGGCCAAAAAAACTAATATAAAAAGGGCGAAATGAAACGTGCTGGTAATCCCAAATTATTTTCCTTTGTGGAATAAATGTCAACAATATTCCAAAGTAGATATTGCCATGCCATAAAGGTAAACGTTCAAAATTTCGATGTTTTTTATTCATATATGACGTAAATTTAGGTTATGTTTAAAACGTCACAAAAGGATTAAGAGGATCGTAATGCTATTGAATATAATTTCAGTCGGAGTTGAAAAAGATAAATTAATTTCTTTTTTGCGAATGGAACTGTAAAAACAGATGAATTCTTCACGTGAAACTATTCTGACGCTTCTGAATAAATGAGATAAAGTAAATGAACATTCTCATGCGAATTCATAGAAAAATACTGTCGGTCGTAAGAAAATGAGAATAACTGAAGAATTTTACATTTCTTTTCCTACTTCGAATCCTTTCAATAAAGCACCTAATTTGATTAGCTTTTATGATATCTTTATTTATTCGCCATTTTCCTTCAAGATTAGGTATAACCACAAACCATAGAATATAGTACAAGTGTATAACTCTAATAACTCTTTCAGGTTACTTAACTGTTTTTAATGTTATAAAAATGTCATTAGAAGTTTTCTTAACATAACTTGAACTTATGGTAAAAAAATGTTTTCTTTTGTTTTACTGTATTTTCGGGAGATTTGCTTCACTTGCGATGTTAAAATAGAAGCATCACAAGCCTTTGTGGAGCACTCCAGAATCCTCTAAAGCAGGAATGCTCCCCAAAAGCTTGTACTGATGAAGCTTCCATGTCGAAATATACATAGTTGAAAATTTATCTGTGCAACAACGCAAAGGTACGCTTTTGTACTAAAATATATTTCCATGTTAGCGCCCACGACTTTCACTTTATTCTATGTTTTAATCCTGGTTATAACCTATCTGTGTGCCACATCCAAATCAGTTTAGTCTTATCTTGAGTTATAAATGGTGTAAATATCGCGACTTTGTTTTACTCGTGTAGATTATTGTTAATGTTCAAAGCTCGCAACATTTTATAAATTAATGCAATAAGGAAAATATAAACACAGAAAATTTAATTTAAAACTGCGGCAACAATATAAAATGTTGTGTAGCAAACATAATGAGGTAAAACGACACGGCGACGGCGCGCGGCAACTAGTAGGCGCATGGGCGGCACGCTGCATGAGACCGTAGGTAACCGTGGAGGGCGGGTGGAGGCGCCGGCGGTGGCGTAGCATTGCGACGCTACGCGCCCGCCAGCCGCAGCCGTAGCAAGCCAATGTGACACAAACGCATGAAGAAGGCCATATTTTTTACAAATAAGTTGACATTTATTTTGTTCAGTGAATTAGGAATCACAAGGATCCGTAGCACGCTATTAGTCTATTATATGAATATCCCAATAGTGGTGATATCTGATTGGAGTCTGAAACGTTCTATTATTAGATGAAAATATTATAATGAATACTGACCTAAATTAAACATTATACAATCAGGATTTCTTCATATTGTGAAACCTTCTACGTAATTTGATGATGATGATTATTTACATATTCTTCAATCCAGTGCTGGATTAACCCTTAAACAAATTAAGCAATGCTTAGGGCATCACGTCTATAGGGCACCATAATCGGCACCGAAAAAAATGATAAAATATTTTTTTTGGAAGAAATAAAAAAAACTGTTATTTTTAATTAATTTGTGTAACTATGTTAAATGATTTACTACAAGATTAGTGAATTAAATTGACAGAAAAAATTGTCTGTAGACCGTGGATGAAACTGACCGAAAATCGCGCTGCACGGCCGTTTTTTTTGCTATAGACGGTGAATGAAACTGACAAAAATCGCGCTGCGCAGCCGTTTTTGAACTATAGACTGTATTATTTCTGAAAAATCAGGAATTTTGTGCATATCCTAGACAGGCATCCTCCATTATGTCGATGGGAACCCTTAGGCATGCGTGATTGCTTAGGACACCAAGTAGTCTTATTCCGGCACTGCTCCAATCATTTGGTTTCAAACACTCACTGTTGTTGTCATCTTATTAAATACTAGCGGCCGCCCGCGGTTTCACCCGCGTGGTTCCCGTTCCCATGGGAATATCGGGATAAAAAGTATCCTATGTTTTAATATAGTCTATCTACTATCTGTGTGCCAAATTTCAACCAAATCCGTTCAGTAGTTTTTGCGTGATTGAGGAACAAACATCCAAACATCCAAACCCACAAACTTTCACATTTATAATATTAGTAGGATATCCTGTGCCTTTTTGACGACATTATTATCACGTCACGTCACATTATTATGGTCGTATATTTAGCTTTTTTGTTATTATTGTCAGGCAAAAAGGAAATGTCCTGCTGTTATTTTTTGCAGTGGATATTTTGTAATGCACATTAGCACAAATCTGCATCCACAAAATGAAGCTTAGCCGCGGGCTATGGGCGCATTTCAGAGCAACAGCTCCACTGAAATTATTGCCACCCCACATTCCAATTATTTAACAATTTAAGTTGTGTAGGTACGGCTTTTCGCTTAATCTTCCACGGTGTTTTAAGGACATTAATTTCCTATTGTTTATTCAGCTTATTTTTATTTTAATGCATAAAAACAGGCATATTTAATTTATAAAAACAACCTTGTTGTTTTCATTATTTTAGTTTCTCCTACATTCTAATGCATCAAGTTTGCAATGCAAAATGTAACGTTTGGATAACAAAAAACTTAATTCCAAAGCGAGAAAAGAACTCGTACTTCTAAAATGGTTGTCATCCTTACATATAATAAAACAGTAAAAAAAGTGTCTGTACATTACATATATTTAAAAAAAACTGGGGCGATGGAGACATAATCATAGAGTAAGAATTTGAAAATGCAGAACCAGAATAAGGAATATAAAAATGACACCTTAACAAAAGTTGTTCAGCCTGATGAGCATTTTTTTGAGGTATAAAAATCGAAGATCCGGAACACCTGATGCAGAACCATAATGGTCCAGCTAAACTTTACAAAATATAAAAATGACATCTTTGCAAAAGTGGTTCAGCCTGATGAGCATTTTTTTGAGGTATAAAAATCGAAGATCCGGAACACCTGATGCAGAACCATAATGGTCCAGCTAAACTTTACAAAATATAAAAATGACATCTTTGCAAAAGTTGTTCAGCCTGATGAGCATTTTTTTTTTCAGGTATAAAAATCGAAGATCTGGAACACCCGATGCAGAACCATAATGATCCAGCTAAACTATACAAAATATAAAAATGACACCCTAGCAAAAGTTGTTCAGCCTGATGAGCATTTTTATTTTTTGTTAAGGTACAAAAATCTAAGATCTGGAACACCTGATGCAGAACCATAATGGTCCAGCTAAACTATACAAAATATAAAAATGACATCTTTGCAAAAGTTGTTCAGCCTGATGAGCATTTTTTGTTGAGGTATAAAAAATAATCGAAAATCAGGAATACCTGATGCAGAACTAAGTTTAATTTATGTACAAAAAATCGAAGATCATCTGATGTGGAAATCTAAGATATCAGTAAGATATTTAGCATAATATAATAACATAAGCTGGGAGTACCTCCACGTGGTAAAGGCGGTAACAGTTTGGGCATAATTTTAGGTATCGACTTGCCTAAATACGGGTCAAACGCTTAAAGCCACTGGTGTCGATCTAAGGACTTTTTCGCATGGCAAACTTTATGTGGCTTTTCCAGGGTTAGTAACGCTTCAGGTCTTTTCATATTGGCTCCCGAAGGAAAGACTCCGAACATAGTATATAAAGATTTTTTAAACTATGTTTACAATATTAAATATAAAAAATAAAACAAAAACATTTTTTAACTTTTAACACTGCTACAAGTATTTTCTTATGTAACTACATTAGTTCATATTTATACGCTACGCTTGAGTCATAAAGTCCACGCGTACGAAGTCGCGGGCATCAGCTAGTAATAGCGGGCATCGGAATTGCACCACTCAAAACTTCCTAAAATAGTTCTATTCAGTTAGTCGCTAGAGTTCCATCGCGGAAATTGTCTGAATGTGTAACATATAGGTAACAAAAGATATTTTTATTAGACAAAGCGTTTCTGTTAAAGTAGATAACGTTATTTACAGTGCGGTGCCGACTACAACACCAATCCATTTCTGTATTAAGGAATTTTAAACGAATTTCTGGAAAGTCTAAGTCACATATTCTATAAACGATATCTTATCCTGGATTCCACTCAAGTGCAATTTACTGGAACGAGACACAATAAAATCCTTAAATAAATAATGGCAATATTTTAAATTGATACCGATATTATATTTCATTGCTATTTAAGAGCTAATGTAAATTTATTAACTTTAAATAAGTACAGATATGATTGACTGAAAAAAAATTAAAGAATTCGTCTTTATTGAATATTGCTATTTTATCCACAACGGCTTAGTGCTCGGCTTCAATTGAATAAAAAAATGAGATTGAGACAATATGTAGTTATTTAGTAAAAATATGTCTTTATTAATGAGCCCTTTCTACATGGTTATTTTTGAAACACCCACAAACTCACAGGATTACGAACGTCAAAACACAACGTTTGTTCTACGACTTTTCAGGAAAAAACTACTTTCTACGCAAATATCCTAATATTTGATCGAGTTTTGTATTAAAAGTCAATTCTATTTTGTCTTTTTCGGAAAGTCGCAGAACAAACGTTGTTTTTTTATGACGTTAGTAATCTACTCCTGCGAGGTTGTTGGTGTTTTACAAATAACCCTGTATACAGTAACTGCGCTGTACATCAGTCGCACTCGTCGCGCTGCGCTGCGCTTCTCGGATTAATACCTAATTAGCCCACCTAGTGCTGTGGTGCGGCGCCGCACTCGTGTTGCGCCCTCTATTTGAGTTAACTTGCCGGTTCTTATCCTCGTTAGCTTACATCACACGAGCTACGTTGGATATTACGTTACGTTCATACTTGTATATAGGTAAGCTTACTTTGCAAGCGTTGAAACGAAATTTTAAAATTTGGATTTTGTTATCTATTTCCAAATTTTACAATAACATTTATACATTTTATATTTCATCTCAAGTGGCAAATTTGCCATGCACTATACTAATTAATAATTAGGTTACGAAAAATTGGATGGCAAAGCCATAGGAATGTAGCACTAACCTTAACCAAAGTGAAAATGAGAAAAAAAAATTGTAATCCCTTTAAAAAGATTACAGAACATAATATTCTATTTAGCTCAGAACCGATAATGAGGAAGGATGTCGGTGCGAGGCATCGGTACACCTAAGTATACTTATCAGACAAGACAACGTAATGAGCACAGATGCTTCCAATACACGGACGATAATGACTTTATAACCGATTTTACCAAGAACTTGATACAGAAAATCGTGCAGAACAAAGCATTATTAAATAGATAAATTTTAAGTTAAGTACTTTAGTTTTACTCTTCTATTAAACCACATTTCTTTGTAAAACTTTAGCTTTAATATTTTCAATTGCTTATACCTACTTGTAACATTCTGGCATAACCGATATAAAAGTTGCGCTAGATATTTGAATAAAAATAACAAGCATGAAAATTTGTTGCTCGCATAAGTTTGTGTAGTTGTTCGTTTCCTGTATGAACATCAGCTTTAACGTTCAAGTAAAAGAGTTCAATAACAATATACAATAACAATATTATAAGTACAGTAAGACCGCTTAGCAAAACTACCTATTTCTGCAAAAGATTTAAAGATATAATTTTTTTGTTGGAAATTGTACGTTCTTTTTTTGTTTTTCGAAAGAGTTTGTAGGTAATGAAAAAAATGATTATTTGAAAACACGTCTTTGAAAGTACAAACCGTAGTTTTGATATTACTAAACCATCACGAAATCATCGAAAAACTTATATATTCAGCACACAGTGTCTTCTATGTTGTATGTCATTGTTAGTCAGCCACATCACGTCAATTTAACCCGCAAAATATAAATTAAGTATAAACAATTGAAAATCGAATCATCAATAAGAGCATGGCTCAACTGTTGTGAAATCAGTGTCACAGTTGCAAATCCATTATCAGTAACATGTCGTGAGTAGGCTCACATGTACAAACATGTCACTGGTAATATATTCGGCGGTCGGCGTCAATTCGCTGTGGAATCAATCTATAGCTGGTTTACATTATTCTAGCTGTTAGTAGAGGACTTTAGAAGAGTGCATTAGTAGGAACGTGTATACGGTGATTGATTCGTCCAAGGTTGTCGGTTGTCTTAGTAAAGGAAATGACACTATTGGAAGAATGCTTGCTGGAAAGGCACCAACACTACTAATGCACTTGCATTCGAGTACTACTAAAGCACTCTACTAACAACTAAGCTAATGTAAACCAGCCCTTACGGTTTGCCCGGTGTGTTGTCATTAGGCCGGTTGCTGTTACATTGAATCGGGAAACTCGGAAACCATTCAATGCATTTGTGTTTCCTTTTGTATTTACTTGTTCAGATAAATACAGACGTCAACGTCAATTTAAAAAATTGAGATTTTGATCGCTAACCAATTTTACTGAATTAAATTAATTTATTTTAATGACTAATAAAGTACAATTTTGTTTCTAGTTTTGCATTAATCAAACTCATGTTGAATCTGGAAGGATTATAATTTTTCGAAACGTTACTGTCTCTGAGCATAGCGAGATGTCTAAAGAAAATATCCCACTTGATGGCGCTCCTGCTGCTGGAGACCTTTGTACGAGCATGTTTCCCGTTAATTTTAAATGATATCTAAAAATGGTAATAATTATTATGAAGCTGGACAGTAAATTAATTAAAGATCAAATTGAAAAAAAAAGAAAACCAAAATGTGTTGGAAGAAAATTTTATATTTACGAAAATTCGCTTCCGACATCCAAAAATTGGTAGCAAACAACAAAATTACAGGTCTACCTAGCGCCAAGTTAGCGGTAGTGCGCCGACTGGCAGATGATTTGTGATTTTAAAGTACCTATATACAGGAAGTCAACGTGTCCTGCGTAGAATCGTAGCGTACGTAGCATCTCAAGGTCGTAGCACACGTTCATCTGCCGTAGTCCGTAGCCGTGTAGCGTAGCGTAGCAAAATATATTGCATTGTTGATAGTACCACACAATAGATATAAATAAAACCAACGCTCTAACTAATGCGGTTTGTAATTAAAAACCAATTTGTTTTTACCATTGAAAATGGTTATCAGATGCAAATCGCCTGAGACGTATTTTTGACCATATCTCCGAGGATTTTGAGAGGATCGAGATGGAAATAGTACCAAAAGTTGAGGAATTTATCGAGACACGTGTGAACGTGTGAATTTTGAAAATCTACTGGTAACCTTTTTTGAAATATTGCAAAATTCCAAAAATTCCGGGTTTTTTGGGGGGTTTGTTAACTAAATTGTAAATATTTCGAAAAAAAAACTGACTTAAGAAATAATGAAAAAAAAGGGTCTTAGGGTATTAGTTTAGCTATGAAATGGCGAAATAATTTTGAAATTTGGTTTATAATTGTGACCTGTAGGTGGTCCCTTTAGATTTGGAATTGTAGAAAAACGGCTGTTTCCGTACATAAAAAGTGATGTAGCTTCTATAATTATTGACCGATCGTCATGGTAATAGTGTTAAAAGATGCAGAAGCGGACGAGAAGTGCATTCGTTGGAATTTCGAAAATTGGTTAATATTATTTCGGCCGCGTCGAGGCAGTCAGTCACGGCGCTTTTGTGACACGAGGCGGAGCCGAGTGTCACAATCGTAAAAATAAATAGGTACTACCTAGGTAACTTTAAAAATATAATAGGACTTTGTATTTGATTTGATTTTGGTTTTTCGAAAATTTTTGTGTTCATTTTCAATGCTCCGATTCTTGCGGGGACTGTAAAATCTGTGATTTTTTAGTAATTACTGTTTCTGAATGCAATTTTACCAAAGAAAGTACTTAAGCATTTTTAATGCAAAAAATATTTTTTCTTTCCTATTGGCTTACAATTGTTTTTTATCTATTTTGTAAAGTTTTGAAATGTCACTCAGATGATGATCGACCCCGGCGAACAATCGCAGTCCAAATGCTCTTTCGAGCTATTCAACATAAGTAAATAGGTATACTACTTATTTATAAGCAAAATCTATAAGGTAATAAACTTAGATCTGTTGTAAATCCGACTCTCATCTCATTGAAAGAGTTATGTCATCACAAACATATCTAAATCTAAGTCGGCAATAAATACACCATACAAAACTTCGCCGTGCCGAAGTTGTAAACTGAATTAAAAGTTTTATTATTATAAGAAAAAAACTTACCGTTGAGATTATATTACCCGAATAAGAATCGATTACCCAAATTTCTGAGATTATCTGAGATTTTTATTCCTAGCATTATTCCTAGCTTCTGTGCATCTGTGAACGTTACGCAGAGGCCCATGGTCTAAGATATAATGCTACCAAAAGTAAGCTACTTATATTTAAGGCGGGTGCTAAACAGTACCCACAGGTGCCATCAGTCTCACTCGGGGGTAGAACACTCAAAGTTGTCTCAAGCTTTAAATACCTGGGGCACTGGGTCACAGATTCACAGAAGGACGACATGGATGTAGAAAGGGAACGCAGGGCGTTGGCTGTTAGGAGTAACATGTTGGTCCGCAGGTTTGCTAGGTGTTCAAAAGATGTAAAATTAACATTATTTTACCAGAGCTTTTACACCTGCAGCCTGTGGATTGACTATACTCAAAGGGCATTCAGCGCCTTGCGAGTACAATATAATAATGCTTTCAGAATGCTGTTGAAGTTGCCGCGATACTGTAGCGCGTCAGGGATGTTTGCGGAAGCACGAATAGACGATTTTGCGGCTATTATTCGTAAGCGAGTAGCCTCCCTGATGTGTCGCTTGCGCGGTAGCGCCAACAGCATTCTGCAAGGTATAGCACAGAGGGTGGAGGGGCCGATCCGGAAACATTGGGTTTCATCTCATGTTATGGCGTTGGGACGTGCCGCAAAATAACTGTAATTTGTATTATTTTTAATTGTGAAATATAATAATAAAATTTTACTAACATAGTATAAGTGCATTGTTACTAACAAATTATGGATGTATATTAATTCCGAAATAAATGATTATTATTATTATTATTATTATTATTATCATAAACTTTAATTTTGAAAAGTCTGTTTTAATTTTTATAGGTTATTTAGAAGAAAGAAGTTTTGTAATTTGTAAAGAAAATTTTTCGTTACAAATTACAAAACTTATGAAAACCACCTACTTACATAATAATACTTACACCTTCTCAATGTTTCAAAGTTCATTTCGTTATCCCATCAAAGCACGTAGGGCTGAAATCTGCCCACACGCCCGCCGAGAATTGGAAAAACGAACGTATCAAAAATCCATTATGAAAGCCAAATAACAAGGGTGTAAATCAGGAAGCTGGCTGAATAGAGTCTCGCTGTTAGACCCGGAGCCGCCATAAATTCAAGCATCATTTACTTGGCAAAGCTATAACTCCGCGGGAAAAATGTTTATATTGTAACTTAGACTTGAAACTTTTTTGAATTCACTGTAGATTGAGTTCTTGTTGTTTGTTGCAAAAAGTTTTCTATCCTCGTTTTGCAAAGTTGAATTTATGTTTTAATTTTAATGTTGTTCAAAGTTTACATTTCTCTGCGCTGTTTGATTATCTTATGTTACTACATACTTCTAATATGAGGATAAATACTATTTCCTTCGATCAAAGAAAATGCACATGCTTAACACTCAACCTGTTTCACTTAACGACAAGTTCTTTGCTCAAACTAAGACACCATCTGCACAGTTTAAAACTTATGAGAAGTTTCTATCATCCAAGGTTCAAGTAATTTGGTTTAATTTCAAAGTGCCGACAGTAACAAGGTTCTTTAATTAAGCAGCAAGGTGTGCCTGAAATGTTTCTTAGTATATTTCATTTCGTTTACGTCAAATTCGCATACTTATATCACAATGACGGAATCTAAGTTTTTGATGACGTGACAAACTTTGTATGCCACGACAAACTTTCACGGATTTATGGGGATGGAAGACTGACTCGTAAAAAGAAGGCTCTGTTCCCTTTCGCGATGATCCAGGGCGGGGTAAACAAATATTTGGAAATAAATAAGGCTTTGTATGTACGGAGCCGCGTCCCCGATGTACTCGAAGGCGACGGCGTCAAGGCGCCTGATTTATGCGCAGCCATTATTTTTGAGAGCGACGTAAGCACGCGCTATTCGAATGAGCGGTGAATAAGGCTTATTATTACTACATCCTCCTTCATTCCTTTTGGCTTTATCCTCCCTCGAATAGCCAATTCTTTTTAATACTAGCCGTCCTTGGGAAGTGCCAGCATCTTTTATACATCATATGAAAATGTCGTTACTAAAATTTGTCATATGAGCTGTTATCAGTGCCTTAACGAGGGTGTCAAAAAGAAATGTATACCAACTGATAGTGAGTGATTTGCAACTCCACCAAGGATATCAGTCAAGCGTTTGCAAGCCCTAAAACCATTTCCGACCTCAGAGGGTAGGCGCCCTTCCCACCATCAAGTTTTTCTAATAATTTTTTAGAAAAACTCCGCACTGATTTGGCTTGGATTCAAAATACAAAATTTACTGAAAAAAAACTTTTTTTAAAAACACGTTTTTAAAACGGACTAAATTATTACAACAAAAAATCGGACTAAAAAAAAATATTTATACCTACAGAAAATTTAAACCTAAAAAACGTGGGGCGCATGCTAAAGACAATATGTATGATAAATTTTAAAAAATGCGCCCCACGTTTTTTGGTTTAAATTTTCAGGTATAAAAATTATAGGGTTATAAAAATTTACAGAAGAATTTATTTTTTAATTTTTAGTCTGTTTTACTAGTCCGTTTAAATTTTTTTAGTCCGATTTTTTGTTGTAATAATTTAGGCTGTTTTAAAAACGTGTTTTTAAAAAAGTTTTTTTTTCAGTAAATTTTTATTTTCTGCTTTTTAGTTAACGAGCTAATACCAAAAATATACCATCTCCTATCGGAGCACTCGTCAAGACTATTCAAACGAGCCCAAACTCGATGTGGTTGCATGGTTTTATTACAGAGTCCCAGTGGCCTTCTTCCGGCTCCATCATCAGACCCTGGAAACTATTTCCCAATAAAGTACTCGTCCGGACGATTCAAATGAGTCCAAACTCGATAGGGTAACATGGTTTTATTAAAGATTTCCTGTGTCCTTCTTCCGGCTTCATCATCAGACCCTGGAAACTATTTCCCAACAAAGAACTCGTCAAGACGATTCAAACGAGCCCAAACTCGATAGAGTTGCATGGTTTTATTATAGAGTTCCTATGGCCTTTCTCCGGCTCCATCATCAGATCCTCAGAAACTATTTCCCAAGAAAGTACTCGTCAAGATGATTCAAACGAGCCCAATCTCGATGGGATAGCGTGGTTTTATTAAAGAGTTCCAGTGTCCTTCTTCCGGCTCCATCATCAGACACTGGAAACTATTTCCTAACAAACAACTCGTCAAGACGATTCAAACGAGCCCAAATTTGATGGGGTTGCATGGTTCCAATATTGAGTTCCTATGGCATGGCCTTCCAGCTTCATCATCAGACCCTGGACCTCGTCTCCCATTAGAGTACTCGTCAAGACGATTCTAACGAGTCCAACCACGATGGGGTTGTATGGTTTCATCATAGAGTTCCTGTGGCCTTCTTCCGGCTTCATGATCAAATCAGCTCAATGACACCATAATATTGAATTGCCTTCTAGTTCTGACCTATATTCAAAGTTTCAAGTCTCTAGCTCATCGGGAAGCTAATATAAAATCCTTCGCAAACTTTGTGGAGAAACAAACAAACACACAAACAAACACACAAACGAGAAAGCAACCTAATAAAACCGTGTTAAAAAACTGCGAACACTTGCAGCACTGCGATCAAAAACAATGCGCGAATGCGAATCAATTCACAAGTCTTTGCACACAATGCACTTACGATGCGATGCGACGTGCGAGGTTTTTGGATCCTAAAGATTTTCTGATCTCTAAAGGTCTCTTACACCAAGTGTCTAAGTATTGTATTATTAAGGTAGGTAGGTAATTATTCTAAAGAAGTTTTCATCCTCCCAACAATTCAAAAACTCTTGGTCGCACAAAGAATTACTTACTTACAATTTGTTTTTTTAGCGTATATTAAAAATCGCATCAACGCTTACCTACCTCAAACATGAGAGCGGTCAAGCGATTACCTATTTAATAAAAAAAAAACAAGCAATGTAACGTGTAGGTCACATCGACGGAGTGTAACAAGTTGCTCCGTCGATGTAAGACGTTTATTACTACCGCTGTAGTAGTAACCAACTAGTAACTACTTACGCCAACTTCCTAACTAATCCACAACTATTAATTCGCTTCTTTGGATGTTTATTATAACTCTGTTATTGACGATAAGATGTCAGAGTCCGAGTTGTTTTATTAGACAAATAATGACAGAACTAATAACGATCTCCAACAGCCCTCCTAAACTTCAACTTCAAACTTTGTTATAAGCACTCAATCGGTCATTATAAGTTTTATTACTTAGATAAGAGCATAAATTACTATTCTTATTCTAAGTTTTAGAGTAAGCAAAAATGGGGTCCCTTTTATCTTTGTTTTGCCATACAACATTATTTTTTTGCTGATACTATAGTTCCAACTAGGGCTGCCATCTCTAAAACCTGCCGCCCAGGACCCGAAGCTTAAAAACCCCGGACTTTGGAGCCTCGACCCCGGACATTTCATTTTTTTATATTCACTTTTGGCTAGGAAAAATTTTTTTCCGAATACTTGACTGAAAAAAAAATTGAATTTTAAGCCTTTTTTCGCATAAAATAGTGTGTTTTACTAGTTATGATGTAGAGCCGGGGTGTCCAACACAATTTTGTGGAGGGCTAGGGTCCAGGTTTAGTAGTTTTGAAACCATAGCGGGCAAAAATCAATACGTGCCGGACTACAGCTGGGCCACAAAAAAAAAAGTTGGAAATCTGACTTTTTGACTATGCCATGATGAAGTCGATAATTTATCGGAATTTGTCGCCAAAAACCAGAATTTGTCGGTCTTGCGTTTAGGAGATACGTGTGGCTCAGCTGTAGAGACGTCTCTACAGCTGGGCCACACAGATCTCGAAAACGGAAGGTCGTAGCGAAAATCTGATTACTCATAAGTGTAGCCGGTAATTTGTCGGATTTTGTCGCCAAAAACCAGAGTTTGTCGGTCTTGCGTTTAGGAGATACGTGTGGCTCAGCTGTAGAGACGTCTCTAAGATGCGCTGTGGAGACCTTTTTACCTGGATCTCGAGAACGAAAGGTCGTAAGCGTATCCTCACATATCTCCTAAACGCAAGATCGACAAAATCTGATTCTTGGTGACAAATTCCGACAAACTAACGGCTACACACTCGAGTTATTAGATTTTCGCTATGACCTTCCTTTCTCAAGATCCAGGTAGAAAAGTCTCCACAGCGTATCCTCACATATCTCCTAAACGCAAAATCGACCAAAATCTGGTTCTTGGTGACAAAATCCGACAAACTACCGGCTACACATACGAGTAATCAGATTTTCGCTAGGACCTTCCGTTTTCGAGATCTGTGTGGCCCAGCTGTAGAGACGTCTCTACAGCTGAGCCACACGTATCTCCTAAACGTAAGACCGACAAACTGGTTTTTGGCGACAAAATCCGACAAATTACCGGCTACACATACGAGTAATCAGATTTTTGCTACGACCTTCCGTTTTCGAGATCTGTGTGGCCCAGCTGTAGAGACGTCTCTACAGCTGAGCCACACGTATCTCCTAAACGCAAGACCGACAAATTCTGGCTTTTGGAGACAAATTCCGACAAATTATCGACTTCATCATGGCATAGTCAAAAAGTCAGATTTCCAACTTTTTTTTGTGGCCCAGCTGTAGTCCGGCACGTAAAATCAATTCCGAAACAGCCAGGGGCGGCAGGGTGCGCGGTGTTTGTCTATAGCCAAAAAAATGGGCCGCGCAGCGCGATTTTTTGCGGGGTGCGCGGTGCTTGTATATTATAAAAGAGAAATATGGGCCGCGCAGCGCAATTTTTTGCGGGTATTGCGCGGTGCTTGTTTATAGCAAAAGAGAAAAAAAGGACGCGTAGCGTGATTTTCGCGGGGTGCGCGGTACTTGTTTACAGCAAAAAAAAATGAGCCGCGCAGCGCGTTATTTTACGGGGTGCGCGATGCTTGTTTACAGCAAAAAAAATGGGCCACGCAGCGCGATATTGTGCGGGGTGCGCTGTGCTTGTTTATAGTAAAAAAGAAAAATGGGCCGCGCAGCGCGATTATTTGTGGGGTGCGCGGTGCTTGTTTATAGTAAAACAAAAAAGGGCCGCGCAGCGCGATATTTTGCGGGATGCGCGGTGCGATTTTTTGCGGGGTGCGTAGTGAAGTGAGGCGCCCGGTAGCACGTGCGCTGAATGAATATAGTAGGTACTTTTTTGAGCGGAGTTTGATCCATAACCCGGACTTTAATTATAGTCCGGGTTTTCCCCGGACTACAATCAGAACCCCGCCCGGACGCTCCCCGGACGCCCTCCAAACTAGGACAAATCCGGGGAAACCCGGACGGATGGCAGCCCTAGTTCCAACCCGTAAATATCAAAAACACATTAAGAAAAAATTGGATATTAAAAGACGTTTTTTGAGATGAGATAGATGAAATCAAGGGCCTTAACTAGTAGTGTTAAGGACATACTGAGCCCCCACTAGCGCCGCCAATAAAAAAAATCAATTCAAAGAAATAACTACGTTTAATGAAATTCTGGAAAATGGAAAAATTTGTAGGTATTAGTTATGATATGAACTATTTTTGTATGCGTTTTTTTCCTGGTTTAAATGTGTTTGAAATAGAAATAATTTATTTGCGAATGCTGAGTATACAAGTTGTTACAAAAATAATACTATTTAGGCAGTTCTACAGTATTTGCCTTATTAATGTAGGCATGCAAATATTTTGTAAAAAAAGAACTGAATAAAAGACTGATTTTAAGCAATTTAAGGCTTAAAAATTAGTAATGTCATAATTACATAAAATGTCAAAAATAATAATAAGTATTAAAAAAAATGTGTACTTAGTTAAAACCTGGATTAACGCCTAAAGAGGTCACTTTGGGCGTTAATCCAGATTTTAACTACGCGAACACATTTAAACTAAGAATTTAATGCATACAAAAATAGTTGATAGCAAATACTAGTTTTTATATTTTTCAGAATTTTATTTAACATAATTATTTCCTTGTAATGATTTTTTCTTGATTGGCGGCGCTAGTGGACACGCGATGCACCCTTAAGGTAGATACCCTTACCACAGAATACATAAGTACTGCCCTTACATTCCATTTTCCAAGCCTTCATTAGATTAATATTTTAGCCACACAAAATGTTCAAGTTAACCCTTAAATAGTATTAAACCTGAACTTTAACAATACCCCCTACACTGAACTAAACATCTTAATACTCCTAAGTAGCTTCCCAGCGCGACGATTAGAGCGAGCCTTTATGTAGAAAGTTACTGTAAATTATCACGTCATTGAAGGGGCTATGCAATTTCACGGGAGAGCGCGCTCCGCGTCACTCGGCTTAGGCTGCGTTCAGACGATAACGCACGACTCTACCTCAACCTGAACTCAACTCAAACTCACCTCAACCGCAGCCCACCTTGAAATGCATCGCTTACAATAGTCTTATGACACATTGATAAGCTCCTGTGTACCTAATGTTCAGGTGAGTTTGAAGTGAGTTCGGGTTGAGCTCGAGTTGAGTTTGAGTTAAGTTCGGGTTGTGTTCGGTTTGAGTTTGAGTTGAGTTCGGGTTGAGGTCGGGTCATGTGTTATCGTTTGAACGCAGCTTTAGGGTACCACACTGGCGACACGCCACACCCACAATACGCCGCCACTGACCTATTCCTGTAGTTTTCATACATCGCCGCACACGGTAAACGCCGGGGGGCGCCACACGCTACAAACGTCGCTTCTCGTTTTTTGTGGCCGACACCGGCCACAAGAAGTATACTATAAGCGAAGAAATTTGTGTCGGCTACCGACCACTTGTGGCTGTCGCGCGCTTCAGCTACTTTTGCAGCCGCTTCTAGCTTGTAGTGGCGCATGGCGGCGTTTGTGATTGTGGCTTGTCGCCCGTGTGAAAGAAAGAAAGAAAGAAATTTATTAATTTTGTCATCGAACATCGGTACACTATTATTTCATTTACTTAAGTGCACATAAAAAGCATAAAACTTTTCTCTAGACATTGTGCACCGTCGCATGATGTCAAAACTGTGCTGACACAGTGATGACATCAGGCACGGAAACATTACCAAACCAAGCAAGTAGTGCTTACAGTGATTACACAAAAGAGACACAAAAACAATTAAAAACTATAATTTACTGATTATAAACCTTTTAGGTAGGTATTGGGCCTTACTATGAGCTCTTATAGCAGGACTTATATTGAACTGCCTTACTTTTTCATACTATGACCTCAACGGTTAGTATGAAAGCAAGCTTTAAGTAGTCCTGTTTAAGGCCTGCTTTTGAACTGAACGGTTTCTTATTTGCTGATGGTAAGTTCCTGTTCGATAACGAAAAAACGAACTGTTTACAAAATAAGGCTGTGTGAAAATACAATAGAAAACAAACAAAAGTGTGCGGGGACCCTTAAATGCCGCAGAAGCAGCTTCGTTATAATTACCACTAAGGAGACATTTCTTTAATAACATGTGCACATGCCACACTTGTAACTTAATCTCCTGTACCCTTAGCACGAACAGACATCGAGAAATCTTACGCGCGTAAGAAAATACTACTCGAAAACGTACTCGATTCGAAAGCTAGCAAAATCGGCAGCACGAATTTTACAGAGCTGGCTAACGTCAACTCGATAGTAGCGATAAATAAAGCTAACCTGACACAATCCAATTATCAATCCAATTGAAGCAAGGTGCGTTCAAAAACCATGTTATATATCTATGTAAATCATAAATATGTAAATTAAAATTCAATCAAGTTGTTTATCATCATAATTTTACATTTATTATTCTTATTATTAATAATAAAACTGTTAACAATATTAATTTCATTTAATAACTTAAATTAATTTGCAAATATTATAATAGTTTTTAAAATGTGCATGATTTTGCCCATGCTTTTGAACGGTCATTGCACCTTGCCCGTGATTGGTTTGAAAAAGAAGAGTGTCGCTATTCTTTCTCTCTTTCTTTCTCATCCTGTGATTTAATGAAATATATAACCTAAAATAATAAAAAGCCGTGATGCCATTTCTTTATTTTGTTTTTGTCTAAAATGATTTATCTGTGTCGGCTAATAAATACCTAATACAATTGCGAGGAAATGATATTATGATGACCGAGGAGTAAACTACAATGTTTCATAGTTTCATCAAATTGTTCTAATTGAAGATGTTTTATGAACTTGAAGAATAACAATGGAATATCGTCAATGAATAATAAATTGTTTACACATTACACATAAACAATAAAACCTTTGGACGTGCTATGAAAATATGTGAATTTCATCGAAATTAGTGCCTATAGTGTTTGAAGATTCGACAAATTAGAGACTTTGTTAAGTTTGCATTGTTATACCTAGTTAGTTTTCGTCATAGTTTTATGATCTTATTTTTTTAATATCTACTTAATGAAACATAATTAATTAACTGTATCCAAACTGTGTGATGTGTTGTCTGAAAACAAATATTATACGTATAACACCGTATTCTATAGTTTTATTTGAGTTTTGTAGGTAAGTTCTAAAATATTGCTAAAATTAAGGTATGGTGGGTGTGGGGGACACCGTGGATAGCGTAAAATGACGAGATTTTTATTTTACAAATTTCTATGTCTAATGAGAACAATTTAAGTAATATTGCCTGTGGATAATTCAGTAGACATGTCATAGTTCTCAAATTAAATTTTTGTTACTACATACATGCTTTTAAAATTTAATAATAAATAACACAAAGTCGCTCGGAAAGTCTCTCACTGAAAAAATGTCAGTGAGTAAGTTGTCGATAGCCAGCTTGCGAGTGTCTCGATACCGTATGTCAAAAGTGGGTTCGTGCTACCGATTTCCATACAAGTTGTAACTTTACTATTCGAACTCGATTCGAAGGCTGCTCGATACCGTAAGTCAAAATGTTTCGTGCTTCCAAATCTTAGTTCCGTTTACTGACGTAGTGGCGTTGTACTAATTTCCATACAAAATTGTGAGATTCGAGTAATTTTACGCGCGTTATTTTTCTCGATAGCTGTTCGTGCTAAGGGTACTGAACTAAAACTGGAGCTTAGAACCTAATTCAAGAAATTATGCTTTTGGAAGCATAATCCAAATTTTCAGTGTTGATTCGTCACAGCATTTCATACAAACTTTCAAGTAGGTACCTACTTATTTTTCGAGATTCGATAAATAGTGTTTCAAATTAGACCGATTTAAAAATGTCCAAAGAAACAGAAATTTCAACTGTTATTTTTTAAAATAGAACATTAATTTCAAAAATGTTCTTAACTAACTTTTTAGAGTGTATCCGCTACTTATGCGTGTAACCCTATGTATCCTGCTTATGCGTATGAAGTTTAATTAAAATCGGTTCATTCATTTAAAAAACTAAGGACTAGAAAGTTAACCAACGCTCGTAAGGCGAGGTGGTAGTGAAAGTGGCGGCGCCACTACATTTATTTTTATTACTCGTAAACCAAGTCAATATTTAAAAAAAGCTCAAGTATTATTCTCTTAAAATTGTCTCTAATATTTTTTGAATAAGTCTTCAACAGTTTTAATTCTTTCTGTAAGTTTTAAAATCCATTTTAGCTCAAAGTGGCCACTTTTGGCAATTATGGATTTTAAAACTTACAGAATAAATGATGCCTGTTGAAGATTTCTTCATAAAATGTTAGAGATTATTTAAGAGATTATTACTTGAGCTTTTTTTAAATATTGACTTCGTTTACGAGTAATAAAAATAAATGTAGTGGCGGTGCCACTTTCACTACCACCTCGCCTTAACAGCTCTTCTATATTGATAAGTACAGAAGAAAATACCTACCTACTTAAAATTAAAAGTCTATCTGTTGAATTACAAAAGATCTAAAAACTTTAGTAAAAATAGAAAAAGTGACTCCATAAATTTTAACATTTATCGATTTGACATAATCGACGACCCATATCGAGATGATAACATGGAAATCGTTAAAGAGGCAATAAAACCGGTCCGATCAAGTGATGGAAAGGATTAAATAATCTTGTTGATAAAATATCGGAGCTACGCGACCGGCTTTTTCAATTTTGTGTTCGGCGACATTTATTTTTAACCGACCTCAAAAATTTAAGAGGTTCGTTTGTATAAATTTTGATTGAGATATTGGTAGATTTATGACAACCTAAAGCAAACCAAGCTATGGTCTGCGACGTTCTGTACCCTTAGCACGAACAGCTATCGAGAAAAATAACGCGCGTAAAATTACTCGAATCTCACAATTTTGTATGGAAATTAGTACAGCGCCACTACGTCCGTAAACGGAACTAAGATTTGGAAGCACGAAACATTTTGACTTACGGTATCGAGCAGCCTTCGAATCGAGTTCGAATAGTAAAGTTACAACTTGTATGGAAATCGGTAGCACGAACCCACTTTTGACATACGGTATCGAGACACTCGCAAGCTGGCTATCGACAACTTACTCACTGACATTTTTTCAGTGAGGGACTTTCCGAGCGACTTTGTATTATTTATTATTAAATTTTAAAAGCATGTATGTAGTAACAAAAATTTAATTTGAGAACTATGACATGTCTACTGAATTACCCACAGGCAATATTACTTAAATTGTTCTCTTTAGACATAGAAATTTGTAAAATAAAAATCTCGTCATTTTACGCTATCCACGGTGTCCCCCACACCCACCATACCTTTATTTTAGCAATATTTTAGAACTTACCTACAAAACTCAAATAAAACTAAAGAATACGGTGTTATACGTATAATATTTGTTTTCAGACAACACATCACACAGTTTGGATACAGTTAATTAATTATGTTTCATTAAGTAGATATTAAAAAAATAAGACCATAAAACTTTGACAAAAACTAACTAGGTAGGTATAACAATGCAAACTTAACAAAGTCTCTAATTTGTCGAATCTTCAAACACTATAGGCACTAATTCCGATGAAATTCACATATTTTCATAGCACGTCCAAAGGTTTTATTGTTTATGTGTAAACAATTTATTATTCATTGACGATATTCCATTGTTATTCTTCAAGTTCATAAAACATCTTCAATTAGAACAATTTGATGAAACTATGAAACATTGTAGTTTACTCCTCGGTCATAATATCATTTCCTCGCAATTGTATTAGGTATTTATTAGCCGACACAGATAAATCATTTTAGACAAAAACAAAATAAAGAAATTGCTTCACGGCTTTTTATTATTTTAGGTTATATTTTTCATTAAATCACAGGATGAGAAAGAAAGAGAGAAAGAATAGCTACACTCTTCTTTTTCAAACCAATCACGGGCAAGGTGCAATGACCGTTCAAAAGCATGGGCAAAATCATGCACATTTTAAAAATTATTATAATATTTGCAAATTAATTTAAGTTATTAAATGAAATTAATATTGTTAATAGTTTTATTATTAATAATAAGAATAATAAATGTAAAATTATGATGATAAACAACTTGATTGAATTTTAATTTACATATTTATGATTTACATAGATATATAACATGGTTTTTGAACGCACCTTGCTTCAATTGGATTGATAATTGGATTGTGTCAGGTTAGCTTTATTTATCGCTACTATCGAGTTGACGTTAGCCAGCTCTGTAAAATTCGTGCTGCCGATTTTGCTAGCTTTCGAATCGAGTACGTTTTCGAGTAGTATTTTCTTACGCGCGTAAGATTTCTCGATGGCTGTTCGTGCTAAGGGTACAGGACTCTACGAAGGCACAACGGAACTCCTTAAAAACTAATAGCGTGAAATTGGAAATTGAGTTATGGGCATTGTGTACCATTGAATTTACATAAAGTTAAAAATATTTTCAACCTACTTGCTCGTAAAGTTAGCCCTAATACATCACTTTTAGGGCCATAAACCGAGCTATACCACCGTGCGTAATATATAAAACACTAGTGCGTTATAGAATTATCCCTACAAAGCTAAATTAGTTAGCACGTAACCTTACGTTAGTGTATACAGGGTGTCCCAAAACTTTGCCACATGAAGGGAAAGTACCTTAAATATTGAAGATAGGAAATTTTACTGAAAAAAGACTTCATTTTGATTTTTAAAATAATTGGAACTGCATTCAAAGATTTTCATAAAATCGAATGCCTTCACCAGGAATCGAACCAAATTAGAAAAAAATTTAATCTTTTATTTTTACAATACCAATCGAAAGGGTTACTCATTAGAATTATTTTTTGTTAAGTAACAAAGCATCTTAAACAAAAGGAAGACCATGAAAAATAACATTGTTCTTTAATAATTACGTTTTGTATCAATTTGTATAGGTATGAATGCGATTTAAAAAAAATCTTTGAATGCAGTTCGCATTATTTTATAAAAGAAAACGAAGTCTTCTTTCAGTAAAATTTCCTAACTTCAATATTTAAGGTACTTTCCCTCCATGTGGCAAAGTTTTGGGACACCCTGTATATTCTGTGACCTTACTGCAAGTTCTATGCGAGTAAACAAGTAACCGGGTAATACAGTTATTTTTTTAGTAACAACAAAGAGGTTTCATGCCGCTGAAAATGAGTATTTATTCATTTTTGTAATTTAAGTCAAACTTATATTTATTACTAGCTTTTTCCCGCGACTTCGTTCGCGTAATTAAGATAGTTTTGCATTTATTTTGAAAGTCACGGATTGCCAATATACTTAGGTATTTATCTGTAGACCTCATTTCACACATTTAAATCTCATAAAAATTAATGTACAAACTGGAACGATCTGTAGCACCCTGTATAACGGGAATTTTCCAAAACCCTTTCTTAGTTCTCACCTACACCATGAAAGGTATTTACCCTCCAAAAATGGTGTTTCTACCTTCAGCCTTATACGAATTCCCATACAAAATGGAACACCCTGTAGCACCCTGTTTAACGGAACTTTCATAAAACCCTTTCTTAGTTCTTACCTACACCATATGAAACGTATTTACCCTCCAAAAATGGTGTCTCTACCTTCATACAAACTGGAACACCCTGTAGCACCCTGTATAACGGAAATTTCACAAAACCCTTTCTTAGTGCTTACCTACACCATGAAAGGTATTTACCCTCCAAAAATGGTGTCTCTACCTTCATACAAACTGGAACACCCTGTAGCACCCTGTATAACAGGAATTTTCTAAAATCCTTTCTTAGTGCTCATCTACATCATGTAAGGTATCTACCCTCCAAAAATGGTGTTTCTACCTTCAACCTTATACAAATTCCCATACAAACTGGAACACCCTGTAGCATCCTGTATAACGGAACTTTCATAAAACACTTTCTTAGTGCTTACCTACACCATGAAACGTATTTACCCTCCAAAAATGGTGTCTCTACCTTCATACAAACTGGAACACCCTGTAGCACCCTGTATAACGGAAATTTCACAAAACCCTTTCTTAGTGCTTACCTACACCATGAAAGGTATTTACCCTCCAAAAATGGTGTCTCTACCTTCATACAAACTGGAACACCCTGTAGCACCCTGTATAACAGGAATTTTCTAAAATCCTTTCTTAGTTCTCACCTACACCATGAAAGGTATTTACCCTCCAAAAATGGTGTTTCTACCTTCAGCCTTATACGAATTCCCATACAAAATGGAACACCCTGTAGCACCCTGTTTAACGGAACTTTCATAAAACCCTTTCTTAGTTCTTACCTACACCATATGAAACGTATTTACCCTCCAAAAATGGTGTCTCTACCTTCATACAAACTGGAACACCCTGTAGCACCCTGTATAACGGAAATTTCACAAAACCCTTTCTTAGTGCTTACCTACACCATGAAAGGTATTTACCCTCCAAAAATGGTGTCTCTACCTTCATACAAACTGGAACACCCTGTAGCACCCTGTATAACAGGAATTTTCTAAAATCCTTTCTTAGTGCTCATCTACATCATGTAAGGTATCTACCCTCCAAAAATGGTGTTTCTACCTTCAACCTTATACAAATTCCCATACAAACTGGAACACCCTGTAGCATCCTGTATAACGGAACTTTCATAAAACACTTTCTTAGTGCTTACCTACACCATGAAACGTATTTACCCTCCAAAAATGGTGTCTCTACCTTCATACAAACTGGAACACCCTGTAGCACCCTGTATAACGGAAATTTCACAAAACCCTTTCTTAGTGCTTACCTACACCATGAAAGGTATTTACCCTCCAAAAATGGTGTCTCTACCTTCATACAAACTGGAACACCCTGTAGCACCCTGTATAACAAGAATTTTCTAAAATCCTTTCTTAGTTCTCACCTACACCATGAAAGGTATTTACCCTCCAAAAATGGTGTTTCTACCTTCAGCCTTATACGAATTCCCATACAAAATGGAACACCCTGTAGCACCCTGTTTAACGGAACTTTCATAAAACCCTTTCTTAGTTCTTACCTACACCATATGAAACGTATTTACCCTCCAAAAATGGTGTCTCTACCTTCATACAAACTGGAACACCCTGTAGCACCCTGTATAACGGAAATTTCACAAAACCCTTTCTTAGTGCTTACCTACACCATGAAAGGTATCTACCCTCCAAAAATGGTGTCTCTACTTCAACCCTATAAATTCTCATACAAATTTAAACAACCTGTAGAACCCTGTATAACGGGAATTTTCTAAAATCCTTTCTTAGTGCTCACCTACACCATCAAAGGTATCTACCCTCCAAAAATGGTGTCTCTACTTCAACCCTATACAAATTATCATACAAACTTAAACAACCTGTAGCACCCTGTATAACGGGAATTTTCTAAAATCCTTTCTTAGTGCTCATCTACATCATGAAAGGTATCTACCCTCCAAAAATAGTGTCTCTACCTTCAGCCGTTAGGGCTCCACGCTTATCCCAACAATGAATGAATGAATCAATCAATCAATTTAGAGTTTTATATGTATAGACTAGTGGCTCCGTGAGCTGTAGACCTCCTCGCGATAAAATAAAATAAAATGTCGCTATGAAGTTTTCAAAACACAGTAGGTACGTGAGTATTCGCAGCTAGATGGTGTTTCTAATTTTGATCATTTTTCAAAATAGGTGAATGTTTTTTTATAAATCACAAAAATTCCCCAGAATCGGTTGTGAAATGCGACCAGGGGCCGTACCGGCTAACGAATGGATTATCGAAAAGTCTGCTGGGTTTCAACTTAAAACAGAAAAATCAAAGTAAGGAATTTCGTCTTGTACTTTCTGTTGACGTAATTTGGAAGATAACGATGTTCGTGTGACATCATGAATTGAGGTTCGCCATTTTGGCTCAATTGGGGCTCGATTTATCTGTTTTAATTTGAAACCCATCAGACTTTTCGATAATCGATTCGTTAGCCGGTACGGCCCCTGTAGAGGAGATCAAACAGCCGGAAAGCTGGACTGAAATATGTTTTTTTACATATCTCCGTCATTTTAATAAATTTCAAAAAATTGTCTCGACAAAAAAAATCTAGATAATTAACAAATCTGCTCACAAAATTTCACCGGGATCGGTTGAGAAATGCGACCTGGGGCCGTACCGGCTAACGCATCGATTATCGAAAGGTCTGCCGAGTTTCAACTTAAAACAGAAAAATCAAAGTAAGGAATTTCGTCTTGTACTTTCTGTTGACGTAATTTGGAAGATATCGATGTTCGTGTGACATTATGAATTAGGGTTCGCCATTTTGGCCCAATTGAGGCTCGATTTATCTGTTTTAATTTGAAACCCGGCAGAATTTTCGATAATCGATTCGGTACGGCCCCTGTAGAGGAGAACAGACAGCGCTGGAAATCCGGACTGAAATATGATTTTTTCACGTTATCTCCGCCATTTAAAAAAAAAATTAAAAACTGGTTTGACAAAAAAAATCTATACAATTTTCAAACCTGCTTACAAAATTTCACGAGAAACGGTTGAGAAATGCGACCTGTAGAGGAAAACAGACAGCACTGGAAAGCCAGACTGAAATATGTATTTTACATTTCTCCGTCATTTTGAAAAATTTCAAAAAACTGGCATGACAAAAAAAAACTATTTTTTTCAAACCGGCTCATATAATTTCACGAGAATCGGTTGAGAAATGCGACCTGTAGAGGAGAACATACAGCGCTGGAAAACCGGCCTGAAATAGGTTTTCTTAACATATCTCCGCTATTTTGATAAATTTCAAAAAACTGGTTTGACAAAAAAAATCTACATCGTTTTTAAACCTGCTTAATTTTTTTTACGAGAATCGGTTGAAAAATGGGACCTGTGGAGGAAAACGGGCAGAGCTGGAAAACGGACTGAAATCTGATTTTTTAACATATCTCCGTAATTTTGGAAAAAAATCAAAAAATTGGCTCGACAAAAAAATTCTATATAATTTTCAAACCTGCTCACGAAATTTCACAAGAATCGGTTGAGAAATGCGACCTGTAGGTTGGATTGGAACAGAGAGCCAGACATACGAAAGAATTTTTGCCCAAGCTGAAGCAGAGACGCTTCGCTCGCACTTCGTGCTCGCTCGGTCAATTATTAAATTATTCATAATTCACAATATTTTGATCTAAAATATTAAAATATCTAATTTTGAATTAGGCTGTAGGTATGCTCACTCACTCCTTTGTTCGCAAAATATTATTTCTTGCATTGGGCGTGTGAAAATAAAACCTGCGCGCATTTCCCATTAATTTTCATATTTTGTTTTTGTCGTATTTGTTGCTGTGTTGTAAATTATTTTGTTTTTCCTCGCAAATGTGTTGAAAAACGTCGTATGAAACTCGTGAGCTCTTGCTTATTGCACACTCGGCTGAGTTACCCCCTTGCCTGCGGCTCGGGCTGCAACCCGTAGCCTCGTGTGCAATGAGCAAACTAAGCTAACTTGTCTCATAATATACACAGGTTGGTCAAAAGTTCTGTTACTGAGTTTCTTTATCGATTACTGGCCATTAAAACAAATGAAAAGAAAAAATAAAAATGACATATTATTGACAGTTTTATAAGCTATAATTCCATACCACACGTATATCATATTTTGTTTATTTCACCATGGAATGGGGGTTGAAGGAGAATCGTGTCGCTGTAATTGCTCTGCACAAATGTGGGCAGCCACCGAATATGATTTTCAAGTTGCTACAAAAGTTGAAAATCAACAAGCAATTTATTTATCGCACTATCCATAGGTACAGTAATACCTTGACCGTCGATGACCGAAAAAGATCAGGAAGACCACGCACCGTTCGGACACCAGCTGTGATCAAGGCAGTGAAGGCGAGAATCACGAGAAATCCCGTCCGGAAGCAAAAGTTATTGGCAATACAGATGACTGTGAAGAGAAGTTCCCTTAAAAAAATTATCAATGATGACCTTGGGCTTCACGCTTACCGTAGACGAAAGGGCCATCTGCTAAACGCACGATTGAAGGCTATGAGGTTAGCACGAAGTCGCGCTCTACTAAAGCAGTACGCACAAAACGGCCATCGAAAAATCTTGTTTACTGATGAAAAAAATCTTCACAGTCGAAGAAAATTTTAACCGTCAAAATGATAGAGTATACGCTAAGAATAGTAAAAAAGCCAGCATGATTGCTCCGAGGGTCCAACGAGGTCACCACCCCTCATCAGTGATGATTTGGCTGGGGGTGTCCTATTCAGGGCTAAGTAAGGTTCATTTCTGTGAAAAAGGTGTGAAAATGGCGCTAGAGTCTATCAAGATACCGTTCTGGAACCTGTTGTCAAACCCTTAAGCCACACTTTATTTCAAAACCAGCCATGGGTCTTCCAGCAGGACTCTGCCCCTGCGCACAAAGCAAAATCTACACAAGCATGGTTTCGGGCTAACAAAATTGATTTTATCGCGCAGGAAGAATGGCCATCCTCCAGCCCAGACTTAAATCCTCTGGATTATGCCATATGGCAACTTATTGAGGAGAAAGCATGTGCTAAGCCCCACATGAATCTCGACTCTCTTAAGCGCGCTATTCTCAAGGCAGTCGCAGAATTGGATATGGTGGTAGTTCGTGCTGCCATCGATGACTGGCCTCGTCGTCTAAAGGCGTGTATTCATGCCAGAGGCGGTCATTTCGAATAATTTTAATACATGATAATCTTAAATATTTGTGCTTTCATTTGGTAAGTATATAATTCATTGTAGCATTATTTGTAAATTTAGTATTATTCATGTTTTCCATAGTTACAGAACTTAGTAACCAACTAGGTACACACGTTTACATAGGTACTTACACTTAGGTAGGTACCACAAAAAAGTTGAAAATAAAAAAGCTTTTTAAAAAAAAGAAAAACCTCCTTCAAAAACCTGCAAATAAAAAAACAACCTCAAAATGAAATAGCTCTAAAAAGCAAAAAATATTCTTAGTAATAATTTTTAGAAATCAGAAGTCATAAATAAAAAAAAGTCCTTAGAGTTATGTACAATCCATCATAAAACTTACTAGAAATAGGTATAGTTTTAGTTAGCGATACCTGTCGATAAATTCGTATTGTACCAGAATTAACCAGAATAAAAATAACGTCCAATACAGAGGACAAAAAACCCTCTCAAAGCCTAACTAAAGGACAGAACTTGCAGAGGGTTTTGTTCCCGGCGAATTTGCCTCGTATTCGTACCTCACTGCCCCGCCCATTGTCGTTCCTGGCTTTGTCTCCACAAAACTTCTGTTTTCAGCAATAAATACTTAAGAGCGAATTTTTTACGAGCTTTTTCAATTTCATGATTAATCTAAAATTTGCAGACCATCCTTTAGAAGACTTTAGTAGACAAAAAATGTACCTCACCACACCTGTTTAGGTACACTACGCTGAGTCTTGAAATCGCATGCTTGAACTTGTGCAGTATAATTGAGGAATATTATATAAGCTTTACATAGCATTAAATTAAAAATTAAAGAATTGTTTCTGTAATAAAAAGTAAAAAAATCACCACTTTGCCTCCCTACGATTCCCTGTAAAATTTAAAATTTATTTAGAGAAATAGTAGATTATATGTACAACAAGTGAAAAAAGAGGGAATTCAGTTCGAGGGACTGAGTTGGATCCCGCGCGAGAGCAGCGAAGTAGAGCGAAACGAGGAGGGATACAGAGGACCGAGATGAAATTTTTAGCATTGAAAATGGTTATCAGATGCAAATCGCCTGAGACGTATTTTTGGCCATATCTCCGAGGATTTTGAGAAAATCGAGATGGGAATAGTACCAAAAGTTGAGGAATTTATCGAGAAACCTGTGAACGTTTGAATTTTGAAAACCTACTGGAAACTTTTTTGGAATTTTGCAAAACTACAAAAATTCGGGGTTTTTTGGTGGGTGTTTGTTTACTAAATTGTAAATATTTCGGAAAAAAAACCGATTTAAGAAAAAATTAAAAAAAGGGTCCTAGGTAGGGCATGGAATACCGGAATGATTTTCATACCGGTATTGATACCGGTATTGACATTTCAATTACCGGTATACCGGTATTTCGGCATTTTTTCGGTATTTTTTTAAAAACTGCTAGTTACCTACTTTTTAAATGATTTTAAGAACGATTAGTAAGTCTTGTTTGTGGAGAGTGATTAAAGCAATTTTCTACGCTATACTTTATGGCAGAAACACTCAAACTATTTACCAACTGCCTAGAAACCACAAAATTAGTTCTTAAAGTAATACCTAGGTAATTACGAATACTAAAGAAAATACATTATTTAATTCAATTATTATTGAAATCAACAAATATCAAAATTTCCATAGAGAATATGGTTGGAGAGAACCACCAGCTTGGAACCCTATAATTCATCAACTAAAATGCCATCCCAAATCACACACTCCAGGATCTAAAGATACAGTTAGTTCGTTTTGTAGATAGGGATCAAAAGGGAGTTCGACATAACTTTTCTAAGTATTCTTCCGCCAGTTCTTTCTCTGAGAGGCCTCCTAATTTGTGAACTGGTGGTAAATTCAGTAGCTAGATCGTGTTTTCTGGCGCATTAAAACTCAAGTAAAACATTAGATAATACTTTTTTATTTTTTTCTTGAAATACTGTTTGTTTTTAATGCATTGTCATTCATTGCCATCCAATGTCTATTGGAGCTAACTCATACGGCAACAACTAAGCGATACGTAATAGAGACCAACTTGTTACTGCAAGAAATTGTTTTACGAATGCAATGTGGGTAAACTAACAAAAAATGAAATATTTACGAACTTGTCTGCTGTACTTACTAGTTTCTAAGTTTTATTTTTAAGATTATAGTGTAGTTCTCTTATAAGTGAATGTTAATTCTTTTAAAGAAATGTCTCAAACCTCAAACCTCTACTTTAAAAATGGGAATAAGCCCCTCTTAAAGAACACAGACCCGTCTCACTTCTGAGCCATGTTCTTACGAATCGTCACGCTCGCAAGTTTGACGACTTCCAATTCCAACCTCCCGAACAAGCCGGGTTTCGAAAAGGCTTTAACACAATAGTCTAGAGTTCCAGATCACAAATCCAACTGCAGCGAGGTGTAAGACAGGTAGACGTTATTTGTCCGAAACTGTTCACAGCTGCGTTGGAGGACATGTTTAAACTCATAGACTGGAATGGACATCAATATTAATGGCCAGATACTAACTATGTAATCGGCAAAACGAAGGTGTGTTGGGTACTGTACCTAACACACCTTCGTTTTGCCGATGATATAGTTCTTATGGCTGTAACCAACCTTGGAAGACCTAAATACAATGCTCGAAGATCTCAAAGAGTAGGTCTCAGGATGAACATGGATAAGATGAAAATCATGTCGATTGCCCATGTTGTGCCCGGTCCAGTTCATGTTGGGAACACTACACTTGAAGTTGTTTACCATTAAGTATACTAAGGACAGGTAGTCCAGTTAGGCAAGTCCAACTTCAAGAAAGAGATTTCTCGTCAAATTCTATTCGGATGGGCAGCATTCTGGATGCTTCGAAAAATCTTCGCGTCTGACTTACGACTTACCTCAGTGTCACGAGACGAAAGTCTATATATAAAGATAATTTATCTATATTAAAAGATAGTTTACGGCAGTGAAACATAGTCGTTAATTACAGGTCTCATAAAGGGTAGGTCTCAAGGTCACCCAGGTCCTAGCATGCATTGGAGAGCCATGCTCCGTGTTTCCCTGCGTGATCGAATCAGAAATGAGGAGATCCGTAGGAGAACTAAAGTAACCGACATCGCTCGCAGGATTGCTCAGCTGAAGTGGCAGTGGGCGGGACACATAACGAGAAGAACCGATGGCCGTTGGGGCGGAGAGAGTGGTGACCGCACACCGGACGACGTTCCCCGACAAGGTGGATCGATGATCTGGTGAAGGACGCAGGAAACCTCTGGATGCGGGCAGCGCAGAACCGATCGTCTTGGAGATCCTTGAGGGATGTGGAGATCCTTGAATAAGACCAGCAGTGGTCGTCGTGCGGCTGACATGATGATAATGAAAACATTAAACGAACAACTAAAAGGAATTATTAAATACCATCTAGATACTAGCTATATGCATGCAGTGTTTTGCATAGTTGATTTAGTGGTGATTTTTCCTATATTTCATATTTCCTATAATCGTGATTATTCGTGATTCATTGAGTTTTCATATCGTAAACTCATCTGCAGTATGAACAACACTGTGAACCATAGAAATTGAACGTTCTGCATAGTCTTTAAACATCCTTGCAAAAATATACATTATTTTTTTTCGAAATACCGAAATACCGGTATTTTACTCTCAAATACCGGTATCAAAATACCGAAAAAAACTACCGGTATACCGGTATTTCGGTATACCGGTATACCGGTATCCATGCCCTAGTCCTAGGGTATTAATCTAGCTACCAAATGGCAAAATAATTTTTAAAATCGGTTAGTGATTGTGACCTGTAGGTGGTCCCTTTAGATTTGGAATTTGTAGAAAAACGGGTGTTTCCGTACATAAAAAGTGATGTAGCTTCTATGATTATTGACCGATCGTCATGGTAATAGTGTTTAAACATGCAGAAGCAGACGAGAAGTACATTCGTTGGAATTTTGAAAATCGGTTAATAATATTCGCCTGCGTCGAGGCAGTCAGCGGGCGGCTAGCTGTTTGAGCGCCCGCGTGCAAGATACCAATTTTGCCGCCCCCTACTACAAGTGGTTGATTTCTTGAAAGATGCCTTTATCTTTGTACCCACTCTTTATGTAGAAGTCTAGTGCGACGTGTAGTAGCGCTCCGGGACGCGATATTAGAAATGCCTGTGGGGTACAGACACTACCTGCTCTGTACCGCTCTGGGTTTTTCTAATTAATAACGTTAGAAAAAGCCTGTGTAATTCAGAGCATCGCTTGCTCTGGAGCGCGCGGGGTTTTTCGACTAAAAATTTAATAATATCGCCGTAAAAAGCCTGTGGAACACAGACAATTCAGAAAATTACAGTTGTGGTTAAAGTATTCCTTCTTCATGTTTCGGTAAATTATGTAGAATATTAAAATAGTGATTTATAGTCATATCCTACTAATAATATTAATTTATTGTGTATGTTAAAATATTTTTTCTCTTAAACCCATAAAAATGGCAGGCTATGCTAAATGGGATGGATTGGGATGAAAGGCACACAGATAGTTTTTTTTAACCTGGATTAAAATATAGGAGACTTTTTGGTTCCTAAGAACGACGCGGGCGGTAGCTTGATAGAGCGCATTTTCAAGTTTCTTGGATAATTAATAAACAATAACTAATTATGTTTTATTGTATCACTAATCTGACATAAGTAATATTTGGTGATACTTAATGTGTTTTTCATTTCGATTTATTATTTTTTCATTAATATTTTTGTTATAAATAAAAAATATTACAAAAAAGACAAAAAAACACATTATCGGTGATTATAATTTTCGTGTTAACAGAAAAAGCCAGCAAGATTCTTTATTTCCTATATTAGAAAAGTACTCTTGATGTGGGTATACAAGACAGCACGTTAAGTTAAACAGTTGAACTCCAAAACAGCTTTTATAACGTACGGCATAAAGGCGGTCACAAGGTCAAGTACCTATAGTCTAAATCTGATGTGCTGTTGACTGTAGGTACAAACATTATCAAAAGAAATAAAAAAAATGAAATAACGTTCGGCTGTTAGTTATTGCACTCGGAAATTGCGAAAAACTAACAAAATAAGTACTTTTCTTTTATAAAAATATATTTTTTGTAAAACTCTCAATTAATAATTTTTATGGTAGGATATTTTCACACACCTTGCGCTGTGATCCACAGTGATTTTCTAAAAATAAGAGATACCTACGTAAGGCACTATAAGTATCGTGAAACTTGGATATTTAAACTAAAATACTTATCAAAAGAACTTTTAATTCGTTAAAAAACATGGGATGAAATTTATTGTTGGTAGGTCCTTTTAGAAAGAAATCTCCAAAGAACAGCTGTTTTTATCGTAATTTGCAAATTTTCTCGAAAACGGCATAGCACAATCAAGATTTTTTTCATTATGTTTTTACCTTTTTTACAATGTGTGTATAAATAAAGGCAAAAGACTTGAAAATACCCTATAAATAATTTTAATTGAGAGTTATTTTTATAAAAGAAGATTTTTTTTACACATTTACGTAATTTCCGAGCGTAATAACTAACAACCGAAAATTATTTCATTTTTTTTATTTAGTTTATAATAATTGTACCTGCAGTCAACAGCACACCAGATTTAGACTATACACTTGACCTTGTGAGTGTTGTGAGGTTGTGACCGCTTTTTTGCCGTACGTAATAAAAGCTGTTTTCGCAATTCAAATGTTTAACTTAAGGCTTTAACATGCCTCAATCTGAGCGGGTCGGGTGTGAAATCGAACGTAACTCTACTCACTTTGGGTTCAAATCAGTGCGCGTTCCAACGCGGCGGCGGTTGCGTTGAGAACTAGCATTCTCAATTTTTACATGTTTTTATTAAATTTCTTCGCTATCAAGTTAATTAAAAAAAATCTGTACAATTAAGATTGAAGGTATTAACATCGCCGATTTTTATGTGTTGGTTTTAACATTAACGAATGTACTGTTTCCGAGAAATTTTGCAAATAGGACCAGAAACAGGGTCCACGGAATATTTTTTTACATCAAAGGTGGTAACATTTTTACAAATGCTTTCAATTAAATCTATTGTGTATTATTCCAAGTAAATTATATATTTTTCCATGATAGCTTCACGCGCGTAATCTTTCAATAATTTGAATTGAATATTGGGATTTGACCCTTCTTAGCGCCTTAACGTGCTGTCTTGTATACCCACATCAAAAAGTACTTTTGTAATATAGGAAATAAAGAATCTTGCTGACTTTTTCTGTTAAAAAGAAAATTATAATTACTGATGTTGTGTTTTTTGTTTCTTAATTAAATAGTTTTGTTTTGTAATATTCTTTATTTACAACAAAAAATATTGATGAAAAAAGAATAAATCGAAATGAAAAACACATAAATTATCACATTTATATTATGTCAGATTAGTGATAAGTATAATAAAACATAACTAGGTAGGTATTGTTTATTAATTATCCAAGAAACTTGAAAATGCGCACTATCAAGCTACCGCCCGCGACGTTATTAAGGCCAAGTCTGCTATCTTTTAATGCAGGTTAAAAAAAACTATCTGTGTGGCTTTGCCTTTCATCCTAATTCATCTCATCTAGCATAGCCTGCCATTTTGATAGGTTTGATAGTAGAAACATTTTAACATTTACAATAAGTTAATATTAAATTATAAAATAATACCACTGTTAAAAAAATATGTTAATAGTATAAGTATAACTCTAGTATAAATCACTATTTAATTATATACATAATTTACCGAAACATAAAGAAGGAATACTTTAATCACAATTGTAATTTTCTGAATTGTCTGTGTTCCACAGGCTTTTTAGGGTGATATCATGAAATGTTTAGTCGAAAAACCCTGCGCGCTACAGAGCAAGCGATGCTCTGAAACACACAGGCTTTTTCGACGTTTTTAATTAGAAAAACCCAGAGCGGTACAGAGCAGGTAGTGTCTGTACCCCACAGGCATTTCTAATATCGCCTCCGGGACATGTGGCGATTTGACTCATCCCCACGCTTAGTTTTTGCTAAATTCTACACAAGTAGGTGGTTTCTTGTAAGATGCCTTTATCTTTGTACCTAGGTTAGATACTTCTTACGTAGAAGTCTAGTCGCGGCGTGCGTAGCGCGCCGCGCGCTCCAGGACATGCGACAATTATGTTTGGACAAAATCATTACAATTAATGGATGGTGCAATGATTTTGTCCAAGTGCGATGAAAAATCAGGGGCCTTATTTTTGAATCCTTCGGCTAATTTTCTCATTTATTTGAGTCAAATTTCGAACGAAAATCAGTAGAAAAGAGCGCTCGACGCCAAAAATTTAACTTTTAATTTATTGTATAAATTAATTAATTATAGAATTAATTAAAAAGTAATATTTTATATTTTAAGGGGTAATCTTTAAATTAAATTTGCCAGCCGAACAATTCAATAATAGTGCCCCAGGTCTTGAATGAAATTCGAGCGGAGTTCGGTTTAAACTCATAAAATCCAGTCTAGATCCCTATCTATCCCAGCTGCCAGAGCACGAAGCGAAGCGGTATAGACAAGAAAAATTAATTATTTATTTCTAATAAATTATTAATGATTAAACGAACTTACCTGTAAGTGAAGTTCTATCATAATTATACGAAGGATTCATCCGAAGATATTAGTATATTTACAAATGTAGTATCGCTTGCATGTATCACCACTTAGCACGTTATTTTAAAGCAATAACCTAAAAAACCTAAAAAGAGAAGGTTTTTGACTTAAAATTGACAGATATTTTGACATTTCCGGCCCGAGCTCTCCTCGTCACTACTAGACGCCAACCACTTCATTTAGTTTAAAGTCCAAATCTTATGATATTTCCTCATTCTCTTCAGTGGGTAGATAGTTATTGTAATTTACAATAATGAGAAGGGAGGGTGGGATTCTATACTAATATCTTCGGATGAATCCTTCGTATAATTATGATAGAACTTCACTTACAGGTAAGTTCGTTTAATCATTAATTATACTTCAGATTCATCCGAAGATATTAGTATATTTACAAATGTAGATGTTTAAAGCATTATAATAAGAAAATGAAATATCATTTCTTGCGTATTAGTATTTTAAAAAAGAAAAGAAAGTCATTTAACATAATTCAACGTTTGACATGATTACTACTAAAAACGGTACCTACAGATGGTTGGTACAAAAAAAAAATATGCAAGGTTGGTTTGGAAAACTCAGTTTGATTTATCGATGATAATATATTTTAAGTGCAAGGTTAGTTTGGAAATCTCAGTTTGATTATTGATGATATTCTGTTTTAATATTTTGCTATTATAGTGGAGTAATTAACCATCCCGCCGTGTTACCTGGAACATCTATAATATCGTTTTTTGTTAGGGCTATAAAGGTATTGGCGTACGTCGAGTGTTAAAACTGGTTGGACACGAGTCTACTCCACTATCATTAAATGTTTTATATCAGCAATCTATTATTTACAATACATATAGGAATTTAATTTCTTTCTAAATAAGAAGTGATTATGAACTTATACTTAATATAAATGTGTATACTAATACAATCTTGATTTTTTTTTTGTCTTGTTTGCATTCTTTGTGCAATAGGCAAGGTAATCAAAGTTAAATTTTTAAGATAAAAAAGTTGAAAAAATAAGAACAAAAGTGGAAAATATTTAAAGTTGTAAAAAAAATATTTAAATAAAGTTTTAAGTAATATAATATATCCATTGTATTTGAATAATGGAGTCTACGCAAAGGCGTAGGTAGTTAAATTATTTACCAAACTTGAGATTAGTTCAATTTTGTCTATTCAATAATGAACGCAATATTATCTAATACTGATATTTAAATTGTATATACACTTCTGTAAAAAAATGTGTTTATTCTGTCTATATTATTATTTGTTAAATAATCGAACCGTTACCAAACTCTGTTCTTCCTGATAGTATTAGTAGACAGCAGCTTCAATAATAACATAAATAATATACCTGTAAAATCATACCACCTTGATAATGTTGTGAAAACCAATTCATTTGTGCGTTTAATTTCCGTTCCTGAAATTGAAAGTTATAGGATGTGAATACTTTATATTAGAACTAGCTTCCGCCCGCGACTTCGTCCGCGTGGATATTAGAGAAAATCCTTAGGGAACCTTCAACCAGGATCCGACCAACCGTTTTATACGCGATTAGGCGGGTCCCCACCAAGCGCGCTGCCTCGCGAGGCAAAACATTTGCGACGTGTGACAGGCCTCGCACGAGGCTGCGCGCTTGGTGGGGACCCGCGTAATCGCGTATAAAACGGTTGGTCGGATCCTGGTTGAAGGTTCCCTAAGGATTTTCTCTAATATCCACGCGGACGAAGTCGCGGGCGGAAGCTAGTTTATTACAATAATCAGAATTAGGTCCAGAGATATTAAGAGTATCACGTTCCCGTTTCTTTACTCTTTCCCGTTTCCGTCCCCGCCCCCGTTCCCGTTCCTGTTCCCGTGTCCGTCCCCGTCCCCTTGGGCTGAATCATGTCCACCGTGTTGGACTTCAAAACAAATGTCATTTTCGCATTCCTCATCCCATAAAACCTCAAGAACGACATCCACATCGGCTTTCATGTTTACTTACCCCATTTACCCCCTAACGGATGATTTTCAAAATAAGAAAATATGTGTTTGCCTATTTATTTTTAGACATGCTCCTACGAATTTTTAAGCTGTAAACTATGTAATGTCTATTTTATATTATTTTTCCGTATATAATTTGTACCCCATTTTCACCCCTTTAGCGGTTAAATTGGACTTCAAAATTAATGTCATTTTCGCAATCACCATCCCATAAAACCTCAAGAACGACATCCATATCGATTTCTACGTTTACTTAGCCCATTTACCCCCTAAGGGGTTGATTTTCAAAACCACAAAATATATGTTTGCCTATTTATTTTAAGACATGCTCCTACGAAGTTTTAAGTTGTAATGTCTATTTTATATTGTTTTCAATACCAAATTTAAATCCAATTTTCACCCCTTTAGGGGTTAAATCATGTCGACCGTGTTGGACTTCAAAATAAATGTCATTTTCGCAATCTTCATCCCAGAAAACCCCAATAACGACATCCATATCGATTTTTAGGTTTATTTACCCCATTGCACCCCCATTTCATCACCATGGGGGTTGAAATTATACCAATACAATATGCGTTGCGTTAGATTTCCATCCATAAGCCTAAATTACAAATCTAGCGATTTCTACTTCAAAAATGAAGGATTATCTTCTAAACACAACTTCATCCCCCTTTTCACCCCTTTGGGGGTAGAATTTTGAAAAACGCTGAGACACGTATTTATTTATTTTCAATCATCAGCCTAAACACAAAATTTGAAGATCCTAGCTTCAAAACTGAGGGACTTTCATACAAACTTTCATCCCTTATTTCATCCCCTTAGGGATGGAATTTTCAAAAATCCTTCCTTAGTGGATGCCTACACTGTATAAAGTATCTGTGTGCAAAATTTCAAGTCTCTAGGTTCAGCGGTTTGGGCTGTGCGTTGATATCTCACTCAGTCAGGACTTTGAATTTTATATATATAGATAAAAGATACGAAGAAGTACCTTACATGTAAATAAGAGGTACCAAACTAAGGCTCAAAATTGTGACGATCAGGATGGCACAATCGTTATCACCTCTAGTTTAAGAAACTGGTGGAACAGAATTAAAATAGTAGGTAGCTTAGTGTCATAATAGTCTTTCTACAATACTAAACCAAAATAGCATTGTGAATGCTAAAATCTCAAATTATAAAATAAAATGTTTTTGGGCTAAAAATGCTAGAAATAGAAAAAAGTCTACTTCATTTGATTTCTACTGCCTAATTCGACTTGCATTCGAATTTACTCACTCTCGATCTGAAAAAAAAACAAAACAAAACTGGTGATTAGTTTTTGATATTTTAATGAATTGAATAATTTCTGTTTAGCATCAGAATAATAACATCTAGAATACTTAACACCCCGCACTGAATGCAATTAGAAAAATGGCAATGAAAATATCATAAGCTGTCTGTTCTAGATAATTGATATGCAATTATTATTTTACAATTTGTGATTCCTGATATGATCACTAGTGTCCCCTAGTCTACCCCATTGTTTAAAGGCACAAAAGAAACGTCTCTAATTCGGTGTAAGTATCGATGATATTCAACTAAGTAAAAATAATATGATGACATACCGGTATCTACCAGTTTAATCAATTCATAAAAAAAAGGTAATAAAATAAGTGTTTTTTGCAGTTATGTGAACGTTTGTCTTGTGAAGACCATAATTGCCATTACATTTGTAATAGAATGGAAAGTTGCGACGGTAGCTGTTTATATAAAAAAAATTGAATATAAAAAGGATGAACTTCAATAAAAAAAAATATATAGGTTTTGAGACCCTTATAGTAAATATCGTCCAAAAACAGTTGTTTAAAAAACATCATAGCCAGGCAGCGGCGGTAGTTTTGTAATAAAAATGTGGGCACTACAATGCCCAAAGGTTACGATTTTAAATTCGTGTATTTCTATCACTTTCCTTATCAAAATTAAAACCTTATAGGTGATGGGATCTCTAGACTGTGTTTTTTTTAAAAACAATAAGCGTTTTTTAATTGTGATATTATTATTTTTAGGTGCTTATAGTTTTACTTAAGTGCGAATTTTTTTCTAATAGCTAAGTTAACTTTTAAACAGTTATTAACTAAGTCTGATATGAAAACCTGTTTTTTTTTTTTTTTTTGAACAGAGATCACTTTCTATTGAACCTTCAACAAAATGTAACAAAACTATTATTCATATGTAATATAATATAACTGTTATGCATTCTGCCCGAATTTAAGTCATATTAATGGTAAACTATAATATATCTCTGGAGATGTTACAAAAGTGACTCATTAAAGAGATAACACTCATATAGTCTGCCAAAGAAAAAAAAAATGAAATAATAATCTAGGTACCCTGCTAGCCGGCTAAATGGTACTTCCATACATAGAAGATTACCGGCGCCAGCGATTGAGTGGACCTTTGCACCTGTAGTTGGCGACCACTGTCTGTATTCGCTGAATACAGACAAATGCCACACCAGCATGCACCCTCATGAAAACATTATCCTAATGAGTGTCCTTACCCCACGTACGATGATCGAAGGCAAACATCGATGAATGCATCATCGGCAACCATTTGGATGGGCCGTAACGCCCGTCTGCAAGTCTGCTATGTGTAAATCGGCATTCCTGACGAAACAAATCGCTGATGGGGCCTCCTCGCCGTGCCCCACTGTTTGTTTGCCGTCGGAAATGAAGCATGTGGTGATGTGGCACACCTACCTACGTCTTTTGTTTGTCGTTTTTAAGGCAAATAAATATATAAATCAATTTTAAAAATGTTTTATTGAGTACTGCATCCGATTTACTTACAGTTTTTTCCATCGTTCACATCAGGCCTGTGGCCAATGGATCATTCATATTCGACTGAACTGTCGGTGGTCTTTTAAGCAAACAGCCTTAGCTACACTATAGTTGACCGTGTACAGTATAACCGAACGTAGTAATGCCCCACATAATGTAAAAAATGTGAAATACTGTCACACAAAAGGTGTATATAGTTTTGTATTGGAAAGCTGCCTTAAACCACAGATTACATAATACTATACATAAAACATAACTGGTACTTGTAGCTTGTAAATTGTAACTTGTATATTTTTTCACATCAGAAACATTATTTTGTACAAATTCCCACAAATTAAATTTGAAAAGTAATAGAGATAATTTTGTACAAGGGCATAGCTAGTAGAACCATACTAAATAGTTAGTGATTAACAAGTTTCTCAACATGTTAGGTCTACCCGCCTGAAATACAAGGTTTCCTAGTTTAGGCAAATGTTTTTTTTTTTTTTTACTATGTAATATAATATAATAATATAATGACCAACAAACATTATGGATGAATATGAATAAAATGTATGGATTCTGTTATTCCATTTTTCATTGAAATTTCTATCAGCATGCCAGCAGCTAGCTATTTCAGCGGCTAAGCTATTTCACATAAAAGGTTTGAAGTATCAGGTATTAGCTAGTTGCTGTATAACTCAATATTTGGTTCCATTAAGTTCTTAAGTTTTAGCATTTATAGCTAGTTCTGTCAGTTTTAAACTATCTTAGTACCGATGGTATTCTATTACACCGTTGGTGTTAACTCAACTCAACACTAAGAATATCATGATAACATGATATCAAAACTCATACCTGATGAGCAACGCTGTTGTCAGGGCTGCTGTTGCAGCTCCAGCACGGCGGTCGCCTGCCTGGAAGGTGGATGGCGGTGGATCCAGCGGACGGCGGAGTCACCCGATCGGTGCTCGGCAGCGGTTTCAACGTGGCAACCTTTGAGGGTAGTCTGCTTTTTACAATGTCGCGTCGTCAGCGGCACTTTGAGTTGGTGTAGTTAGTGCAGTTGCGTTGTCTGACCTATCTATGCGGTGAAATAGTCCAGTATGACTATCTCAAGTGCAATAGATATTTAGTTGATGTCTTTTGAGACACAATACCTTGACAGAAAGTACCCAGTATGGTAAATTCGCATCAAACAAATAAATAAACTGACAGAAAGTACCCAGTATGGTAAATTCGCATCAGACAAATACATAAACTGACAGAAAGTACCCAGTATGGTAAGTTCGCATCAGATAAATAAATAAATTGACAGAAAATACCCAGTATGGTAAGTTCGCATCAAACAAAAATTAAAATAAGGTAAAAGACCAGTGTGGCAGTTACGCCATCATAAAGGTTAGCAGACAATTATGCTGTTTAACCAAATGAACGGCATTTAATAGTGTACCTTCGTCTCGACTTCTTCTTCTTGTCCTCTTCCGTCTTGAAAACTTTTTCCTTTTTTCACGAAGCATTTTAAGTATAGTTTAATTTTCACTGTAAAAATATAATTTTAAAGAAGTCTCACTTTGAGACTAGTAGATTAAAATTAGGGTACCTAGATCAAAAAAGATCTAGGCACCCTAATTTTAATCTTTTTTATCCATTCATAATTTAATTTATCTATTCATTGTAATTGTTATTATTTTCGAGCCTGACACTCTTGCATTGTATACCTACCTATTGGCTTTAGATCTAGAAAACCTACATGAACTATTTAATTGTCAGTATTTTTTTTAAGTTACATTTTTTTACTACCTTATTTGATTGCGTTGTGTCAATAGTAATGAAAAAAACTAGAGTATTCAATAAAACAGTTTATTATCAATACAATATTTTACATAAAATATGATACATGAACTTTAGCCTCGGAACCACTAACTATTCTAGTTTATAACTTAAATTAACATGATACTGAATACCTACTTATATTGTAACAATCAGTTTTTTTTTACAGACTTATAAAGTTACAGTATTATTATCTTAACATATTTATTGATTAAATAGTAGATTTTGTTCTCTACACCAATTGTCTAAACAGATTACATTTTTGAGAGCACATATTTTCTTATGATTAATGCAGCTTACAATATTAGACGAGGTTGAATATTTTTCATACAGGGTTAATAAACTAGGACAATCGCTATTCTCTAAATTATATACGTTATCGATATTTAATATCTCTTTTATCCAGGAAACTTTTTCACATCCTTTAGTAAAAATGCGACAGTTTTTGTTTAAAAGCTTGTCTATATGATTTTTATAATTTTGGTATGGTACCATTCCTTCATTCCAATAAATTCCTCTATTTCTTTCTATCCAGGCTACACGCAAACGTTCTGTTTTCGTCAATTCATAAAACGGATATGGCGGTTTTATCACCATTGTCATTATTTGTCTGTTCCAGAGAATTGCTATTTCTTTGACTATAAACTGGTTTCGATCGTCCTTGAATCCTTGTACATCTACTATTGAATTCATGATAATTTTCTTACGATGTTGCTGAGAGGTCTGTACTCAAATAGCCGATCGTTTATTATCAGACAATAAGCTGTTGTATTATCAGGTATAAGTTCTGAACATTCAATTTCTATCCGTACATCAACAGGTCCACTTTTAACCGAATCGTTTTGTCTTGAACAGTCAATGACAAACAACGGGGCCTTTTCCTTAAATTGAGCTAATTGAAGTAACGGATCAACACCAGTGTTGTAGTAAGACTGACGAAAATTGGCGTACATTTCATATAATATACCGTACTTACCCTCCTCAAATTTCAGATTAAGTGAATCATATGGAAAATATTGTGAATTCAAAAATAATTTTACGTTAGTTACTTTACAATGGTCGAACATAGCCGAACTTTTAGCTTTATTAAATTTTCTATTACTCTGTAAACCAAAGATTACAAATCTTGGTTTTTCCAATTGAGATGCAGTTTTGATTGACCAGGAATGTTTAGTAGTTTTGGGTAGTAGGGGATATTCATACAGATCCCAATTTCTAAACGCTAACTGTATAGGTTGATCTTTTTCTAAGCGCTTAAGTAATAACAATTTGTTACGATCAGCTACTTTTATATGAGGGACGCGCCACTGAACTTTTTGAATTTCTATTTCTATATTATCATCTTTTTCCAAAATCGCACAGTTTTCATTGCTACTACTTCTATGCAGTATTAATTCATGTCTACAGTTAATTATTATTTTGTTGTAATCTTCAGCAAACCCTAATAGTTTGTTTAATGGTATAATTGCACTAAAATGACCATCTTTCATCTGTGTACCATTTAAGTTCCATCCCCAAACTGCTGCTGCTTTATTCTCTCCTCCAGTCATAGATACATAAGATTTAATTGTTGTAGTAATTCCAGCATTTTTTATGCGATCAATTTCAATACCATTTAATTCATATCTTATGTCTTGAAACAAATACAAGAGTGGGTTATTAATAAAATTAACATCTTTTTTCACTTTTGGATCATTGGAAGTTATGCGCGCATAACCTTCTATGTAAATAGAGCTTCCTGACGGTAGAACGTACGTATCTTGTTGGTGAATAGGAATTCTTATTTCATCATTATCTTTGAAACTGTTACTATAAGGATTATAACTATGAATTTCATAACTCTCTATCGAGTTATCATGATACGGTAGATCTGTGATTTGCAACATTTTATATTTTAAAACCGAGATCTTTCAAAAATCTTTTATTTTCTTTAGATATTTTTTTTGTTTTCACTACGCTGACACGTCTGACTCTTTTCAGCACAGAATGCGGAATATTACATCTGCCTCCTGGTTTCTGAATTTTATTAAATACTATCATGGTACTTTTATGTAGGTGGTAAAAATTTGTGAGGCCTTAATGCTTCTTAAAATATTATGATGAGTTTAATAGATCTCATCCGGCTGCTATCACAAACAAAGAAAGACTAATGTATATCATGCTATTCTCACTTATATTATATACGGTTGAAAGGTAAGTATTTGAAAAGAATACCTACAATAACGTTAGAAATAAGAAATTACTTTTTATTTTTCCAGAATTTTTTTAAAAATTTTAAACATAAATGTCCACAGTTATATACATTATTTTTCTGTAAATTATCGTAGTTATAATAAATATTAGGTCCTAAATATTGTATTAATTCCTTCGGCGGTCTTAAATTACCATAACTATCAAAATACTCGATGTAGTCATTTAATTTTGCGTAGGCTACCCAATGAGTTCCAGATTTTTCGGAGGTATCAAGATTTATAACACCACATTCTGTTCGATTTGGCTTGTATGGCAATTCATCTCTCATAAATACACCTCGGAAAAAGGGAATGTGATGCGAATGCCTTATAATATCAATATTAGTCAAAGCTCTTCTGGGCAGCCTGGAAATCAGTTTTTTTTCTTGGTGACGTAAATGCCTAGTCCATCTTTGTAGGGTTTTAGGTGTACTCCTTTCCCAATATACACCGCCTCTAGTTGCTTATTGTGTCTCTCTAATTCAATCAACTGTTTTTTGGCTGCTTTATATTCATTTATGGCTTTAGCAATTCCAGCAGCACCTCCTGCTAAACTACCAGCAGCAGATAAACCAGCAAATATCGGGACTAAGGGAAGAAACCCACCAGTTTTAGGTAAGGGTATAATTCTTGGTATATTTATAGGAGAGTCCGAAGCTAATTCTTGTGCTGTAGCATGTGCTAATTTCATCAAAACTTTCTTGCATGTAGGTTTTAGGTTCTTTATGCGTTTTTTAGTATGTGAAACAATGTTTTGAAACGTTTTCTTCAAACTTTTCTTTGGAGACATCACATCTTTATTATTATAGTTATTATCTTTATTCTTTGATCGTTTATATGTGTTAGGTAAAGTTTCAGAACATCGCTTCCTTTTCATTTTATTAAATTTTAAAATAATCGTATTTAAATGTAATAGTCTAGACCGTTTCGTAAACTGACCTCGAATGAGAAGAAAATATAGGGTAATAGCTTATATAAGTAACTTCACTTATGTAAACTAAAAAATGCATTTACAAAACATTTGTTTTATGAATCCAGCTGTTCTCGCTACTCGGGAGACCTAGCCATTTAACATAAACTAAATTCCCTTTTTTCTTTATAACTCTTTCTACTAAATATACATCATGATGTTTTGTTTTCTGTAGTTCTTGAGGATAAAAGGCTCCAAGTATTGGTCGATGTTTGGAATCTTGTATTAAATAAGTAGTGGGATTCGTTTCTTGTACTTTATAAATCTTAAATATTTCCGTCGACCAGTTAGGTGTATAACTTTTATCGAAACATGCTTTGTGCTTGCTTATTCTCACATAATCACCTACTTGAAATTTTGCACATTTTATATATTTTCTTAATTGAGCCAACTTTATATACCTTTGCATTATTTTTGCTTTGTTATCATGACAAACTGTAGCTGGAGGCTGACCAATGGTTCTGTGATTAGAGTTATTGTATTCAGATATCTTATTATTGAGAACTCCGTTATTCCATTTATAATTTCCATTCAAGTAAAATTCTTTGTACAATTTACTCTTCAAAGTTTTAATAAATCTTTCAACAATAGAGGCTTTTTTAGTAGAGTATGTAGAGTAATGATTAATATTGTACTTTTTCATAATATTTTGAAACTGGTCATTATAAAATTCTTTGCCATGATCAGTTTGTAGGTTTTTCGGAATACGTCCATCTTGTATTATTCTATTAAATGCTTTAGATACAAGTTGTTTATTTTTTTGCTTTAGCGCAACTGCCCATGCAAATTTACTAAAACAATCAATAACTACTAATATGTATTTATTACCACCATTTACTCTTGACATTGTTTGCATGTCTATTAAATCTGCTTGCCAAAGATCATCTATATCTTTAAGAAAGACATTTCTTCTAGGATAATTAACTCGAGCATCTCTACAGATTTCGTTTATGACATCTGCTTTGCTCATAATGTTTGTTAAATTTTCCTGCTATATCACTGATATATATATTTCTTTCCAGTTTTTTAATTCTTTCAGTCAAAAGTTGATTCAGCTTCTTTAAATTAACAATTTCATTTAAAATATCAAATTTAAATTGATCAATATATTTTTTGTCAATGGTGGTACTTAATATAGATTTTCTTGGCGGTGATGATGGCACTTCTCTAAGCGAATTTTTATTTTGAGTATTATTAAACTGATTCACAATTTTGGCAACACTCATGATCTATATCCTTCTTGTAACTAATATTAATTTATAAGGGCTAGTCTTTTTTATTCTTTTATAATGCCGGCTTCCTTAAGTTCCTCAATGATTGATAAAATTTCATTATCATGATTAGTATTACCAGCACATTTGGAAGCAATTAATATTTTTAACCTTTCAATCAATTCATTGGGATCGTCCCAAAATACGTAATCTGTATTATTTTTATATGTTTTATACTTTGGTATATAGCCACCGCTTTTCGTGTTCAGTTCATCATTTGACTCTTTACTTTTAGCATTATTTTCTTGAGAAAATAGTGGTTTAATAATGTGACGATATTTTAAACCTTTGTCACCCTTAATTTGGCCGTTCTGGCTAAAGTTTCTTTTATGAGCATTTGTGTAATGAAGTATGTCTTTATAGGTTATTTTATCTTTTTCAGTAACAGCTTTAAGATTAGGTTTTTTACGCATTAGTAGTTCTTTTAATCCTGGTGTTAATTCATAGCTTCTATTACCAATGCTCACTATATAGTTTTTATTCGACTGTTTGGCATCGCTTGTAGAAGAGAATGACACTTTGGTGTTTCCCATCATTAAGTTTTTACTTTGCCCACGTATTCCAAATGGCACATTTATATTTTTAGTCATCAATTCTTCTTTTTCTAGTGACATTAGAGTATCATTAATTTTTTTTGGAGGACTTCTATCTTCATCAGTATAGTCGTAATATTCTGAGCTATCATCTAAATCTTTTTGTACGTTTTTGCTAAAGTTATCATAGTCTAAAATCGAATTTTGATCTTCTAATTTGTCATGATTGCCCATATCAATGGAAACATTGAATGTAGGTTGATCTCTGTCATCAGCTTTAATAATTGAGTCCAAATTATCTGTGATAGGTTTAAATACCTTTTTGTATTGTAAATTAGCTTTATCTTCTTCACTTTTCATCATCTTTATTTTATTTTTTATATTTTCAACTGATTTAATCAGTTGTTTCTTAACATCTGCATCCATTAAGTCCGATTATATACAACCGTTCTTTGTTGATAGTTAAAATCAATTAACTGATTTACAAGCGTTTGCCTTTATATATACCTACATTATTTTATTCATAAATAAATAAATGTATCAAAGGCTTTTCTATATCTTCCATCATTAAGAGGACAGTCCTTATTTATCGTTAAAAAGCTAAATATATCCGACCATATCGTTTTGCAAAGTTTTTTAAATTCCAACCAGCTCATATCTGTAGTTACATGTTCATTATAGATGTGTTTTAAATTAATATCGTCTTGTTTGAAAATGATTAGAAAATTTACATTATCACGTATTAACTGTTTGGGTATTTTTGAATAAGTTTGCGATAGGTAAAAACAATCAATCTTTCTGTGCCTGCCCATGGAAAAGTAATTGCGAATATTTATCTGATTTTCGCATGCGACATCATCAAAAATCATTATTGAATTTGTAAAAGCATCTTCGGGTGAAATCACATCTTTGTTGTCATGAAATATCATTAATTTGGAGCAAGGTATCCGCTCCATAACTTGTCTTAAAAAACAATACTTCGGTTGAAAGGCTGTTTTTGAGTATATGTAAATATGTTTAAATTTAAGACCATTTTCATGTAACAAAAGGTTTATCATAACATTGGTTTTCCCACAATTCGACGGGCCACAAACAATACAACGGATACTATTCGGTAATAAATCACCATGTCGATTTGGTTCCTTTGGTTGTGGAGGACAGATACACTCGTATTTTAACGTCTGTTTTTGTTTGAGAAATTTCATCTGGTATTTGAACTTGACCGCAGTGTTTCAAGGCATTCAGTACAATGACTTCAAGTAGTGGTGCTGAATTATATAAACCTTTTTTTAATTTATTAATCTATCGTATTCGTTTCGGGAAAAAAATAAAAGACTTTTTAAAATAATAAAATTTTATTCTTTGCATCACTTTACCGTTAATATGACAATCAAAGATTACAACATACATTAAAATCAAACATTAATAATGTATAAATACTACATACAAATTTAAACACTGAACTTAACTTAAGTGTGAGTAGTTATATTAATCGGAATACAATCTTATATTAAGTATCACTAGAATAATCTAAAAACATAGAATCATAATGACCCCACGGTAAAGTATTAATTTGATCATTAAGCACTTGTACTTTATCATCATTTCTGTCTAAAACTTTTTTATCTACTTGCTGAGAGAATAATACATGTTTTATTGATTTTATCATATTCATTTTACATCTGAGCATTTTATTAGTTGTTAACGCCTCATTGTAATCACTCAGTTCCAAGTCATTCACAGCTGCTTTAGATATACCCTTAGCTTTTTTAATTCTAGTTTTCATGCTATTTATACAATATAATTTAGGTCTCAGATCTGTAAATTCAGTAATTATATCACCACCCATCTCATCTTTGAATAATCCAGGAATTTTAGCATTAACTTGCGGAATTTGATACGGATTGTCTGTATTAAAATTACTTGTATCAAATTTTGAAATTTCGTTATTCATGTCTTGATAAAAGTCTTCAGTGTATATTAAATACAATAAACTATCGGTATCTGTGTAACATAGTTTCGCATTATTTTCATATTTGTTTTTTATAAAGTCGTAATGAAACTGATACATATGCTGCTTAGAGTATTCTAGAACCGTAAACCCGATATATATGGGTCTGTCTAAGAAAATTTTATCACGACTCAACTCCACGGCTATAAAGTTTTCAGAAAATATCGAAATACTTTTTAGGTTTGGTTTTGTAATCAGTTTTTCAGCATCTAGATGTTTATTTGTTTTATTTGTAGTTTCCTTCCATTTTGTTACTAATTTAACATCAGATTGTTTACGTTTGTTCTCAATAGTTTTTCCAAATATTGAATTATTTAATAGTTTAAAGAAGTCTTTTTCAAACGCTGTTTTAGAATTTTGACGGAGGGTTGTATTGAGATCAATATATTTTTTTAGAAAAGTTTCCTGACGAAAACTGAGTATACAATGAATTTTTTTTAAAATTAAACCGTTTTTCAAGCATTCTTTTAAGTGAGTATAGTGAATCACGTAATTGCATTTATCGTAAAGATTTGCAATCAATTTCGACGTTTTCCCATAAGGTGGTACTAACTTTTCAACGGCAAATGGTAAATCTTTATGTTTATCATGTAAATAGTTTGGGTAAGCCAAGTCTACTTCCAATATATAACCATAATCATTATCATCTGATACATCCATTACATTTAAGTTATTAATTTCATCTTGGGACAAGAATCTGAAGTCTGAAATAGGAAGCTTTTTGGTCATTGCATAACCGTAAAGGTTGTTACAATCAAGATATATCAAATAACTACTAGGATTTAAATCATTGAAATAAGGTAAGTATTTATTATTCGCCTCCGCATGACGAACCGTACATTGTGCTAGCCCGCCTCGTATTCCTCTCTCTAATAACTCATACATCTGTAAATCGTTAATTAACTCGAGTTCAACACCAGTAAAAAGTAGCATTGCATCCCAACTTAAACTTGGTGATGTAATGTAGTGTGCAGGATCTAAATTATAATAATGTAAACTTGTATTTCTAAATTTTTCAAATATATCACATAGCAATAGGACGTCACATTTTAAATATAAATCAGTGTATTCACCTAGGGACTTTATATTGAATGTTTTCCAAACAGTTTGAGCGTGTTTATATTCATCGTCACTTAAATGTTGATTACGTAAACTATTGAAAAAACTATTTTTTAAAGGGAGTTTTGTTTCTTCAAATTTAGACCAAGAATCTACATAATCATACGGATAAATACCTTTTTTCCTTAATAACTCAAATTGTCTTTTATCTTTAAACTCTAAAGATAAATTAACAAAATCGTTTTCAGTTAAACTTTTACTTAATGTATCTAAACTAGAACTGAGAAATTGGAAAGAATCAATAAATTTTATTTGAATTGGTTGGTTATATTCTTCTGTTTTTATAACTTTCGTTATAGAGAGATACTTTTCTTTAGTTTTTGGTATTATTTTTATAGAGCCTTCATACTTTGCCAACTCTTTAATAAATAAATGTGAATCGTACCCAGATAAATTATGAAACACAACAGGAATGAATGAACAAACTTGGTACATCAGGTTACAATGAGAATGTGCCGCCCCTCTGTACTCAGATGTAATATGATCATGATCTCGAACTTTGTCATTCAATAATAATTGTTTGCATATATGACAAACTGTAGAATTTCGATACTGTGTCTCTTGCTCATTAGTTAAAGGGGTCATGCCTTTTTTATTCATTAAAATTTTGTGTAATCGTTTTGCATCCTTTATTAAACATTTAACAAAAATCTCTGCGCAATTTTCACCTCGATATGAAACGTACTTGTTTAATTGTTTATTATGAGAACAACATATATAATAAGCAAAACATGAAGGTTGATGTATTTTAATTTTCTGAGTATTGGATGGTGTGTTTTTTTCATTACAGTCAACCAACAGACACTCGAAATCAGCATAAATAACAAAATTAATTTTTTGCTGTCTTTCATAATGTTGAAATTTTAAAACAGTATTTCTTTCAGGTAAAACTGATAAAATTTTTGTACAATTGTGAGATTTATATTTCATTTCATTACTAAAAAATTGTAAACACATTTCACATAAGTAAACTTTGCCTTTAAAGCGAGTAACTTGACGCTTTACTAGGCGTACTAGATCTTTAATTAGACAATAGTGACCTCTATTGTTTTGCTCAATGTACAGTAAATTTACATGACATTCTTTTTTGTTTTTCGTAAGATAAAGAGGTCCAGTTACTGTACATTTTTTTTCTAAGCCATAAATATTAACACTTATGTTAGGATTATTTGTTTCAAATTTTTTTATATCATTTACTGTTGGAGGAAAGCTCATTCCCTCAGTATTTAAAACGGAAGAATAATGTGGGTAAGAATTAGTTCTGCATACATTACTTTTTGCTGGGTATATTGCTGCAACTATACTCCATAAAAAACAACAATTATCTTGATTCTGGATGTTAATACAACTTTTAGTATTTTTAATGGATGAGGGTAGGCTTACATATGTCCCACCTCTCATAGGTGAATATTTATTCATGTTTATTTCAAGATGACTCATAGAAACATACATCCAGCCAGATTGACTGTGTTGAAACTCAGTTAATTTTGCTTTAATTTGATTTGATACGTCTATTAATAACTCATATAAATCAGTGTTCTTAAAAACAATGAAATATTTCACATTAAATGACTTCAGACAAATTTCATCTGATGTCGGTAGCATAAAGTTAGCAAACAATTCAAAATTCAATTTAATGGAATTGTGTTCATTCAATGTCATCGTAATTAACTTTATAATATCTTTCTGTTTATCGCTGAGAAAAGTCTCTGGATAGAGGTACTGTTCATTCTCAGCGACGTTCAGGCGATATGTTAACAGTCTGTTTTTAAATGCAGTTGCAATAATATTAATATTGTTGAATTGTGTTTTCAACAAACAATTTGCTTTATGCATATTAGTTCTCATGTGATATTGATACTGATTTTCTGGTATTAAAATTTTACATTCATAACAGTCTTTTAACTTTCGAGATCTTGATATGCTGTTGGGTGATACAGCTGTGAAAAAAAATAAAATTCAAATGTATTATTTATGATATATTAAGTATAATAATGGATGCATTATAATTATAAAGACACGAAAAATAAAAAGATGATATATAATACTTATATGATAGGGACTTAAACAATAAAATTAGGCACTTTTTCACTAATAACTAACTCTCATACATGCCCATCAGAGTGGCGGGGCAATGTTTAAAGTCTTTTTCAGCCTCTCTCATGAAGCCTTTAATAAACCGCCACGGCTCCTTATCATCACTCATGCGAGTCTTAATTGTGGTTATAGCGTAGCGCCATCTGTTGATCGGCTGCACTTTTTTGATCTCCTCGGCATCATAGACTTTGAGTTCAATGTAAAATTTTCCGTGGGACATTTCCTTGACCTGTCTTGTGCAGCCCTTTGACTGCCTCTTAGTTAAATATGAATAAAGCGGTGGTAGTGTTTTACCCGTTCTACTGCAGCTGGGTGAAGCGGTGTCTTCTTCGTCACTGCCGAATAGCTCGTGTGCGGTGAGACGAGCGGGCGGAGTGACTGGGTTGATTTTTATCTTCTGCTTCTTGGTGGTTGATCCTCCCTCGAGCGGTTTGCTAGGCTTACGCTTGAAATAAAAACTTCAGTATTCTGATCACTATTTTATTTTCCTTCCACAGTTTATAAGTTAAGTCCTTACTCTAAGACGTCTCGACCAAGAATGCCTCTACAATCTAAAACTACTTTACAGCAAACTTATGGTAACTGTTATGGCTTCTAACAAAATCGGTAGCAACAATTTGTACCGTATCCGTTTCCGGAAAATATTAATTTAAAGTAACAAAGATAATTTTGTTTTTTGTGTAATTAAATTTCCTTTTAATCTAATAAAATAGCAAATATTAATTGATACATTAATTTCTAATTAGAGCAAGTTTTGGTTAAATTTTGTTGCAAATAAAATGTATTTCCGGAAATCTAACAAACTCGTTACAAAAATATGTCTACCGTATCCGTTTCCGAAAATATTAAATTTAAATTAACAAAGGGAATTATTGTAGTGTAATTTAATAGACTTTTAATCTAATAAAATAACAAACGTAAATTCATATATTAATATCCTATTTGAGCGAGTTTTATTTACAAATAAGATGTATTTCCGGCAAACTAGAAAGGACAATACAATGGACAACAATTTTAGTACTATTTTTCATTAATTATATTCTAAATCACAACACTCGGCCATCCGCCAGCGTGCTCTCTCCGGAGTACGCACCAATCACAACACTCGACTAGATAGATTATAATGAACAATAATAAGCAACTAAGTTATAATTTGAAATTAATTATGTTTAAGTTTTTATTCTTAATAAGAAAACACCAACCAATGGCAACAATACGTTGTGCAGTAGTTATTAGCATTAAATAACTTACATTGCTAACTATTTACATTATAATAAACAATATAAGCAACTACAACTACATAAAATTTTATAATTAATTATAGTTCACAAATTATCTTGTTTTTAGAAGTAACGAATGACGTTTATATTCTTAATAAGAATACATCAAACAATAATGACAATAAGAATACATCAAACAAGTAAGGGCAATATATTGTATAATTCTTAATAGATGCCTAATAGCATAAAGTAACTTACATTTCTAACTATTTACATTTAAGTTTCTATGTCACTATCAGAGTCTGATGAACGTGATTCGGAACCAGAAGTCTTGTCCAACTCTAAAGATTGGATATGAATCCAAGGACGCATCCTATCTGACGCTACTACACTTTCGTATCGTTTGCTATTGAAACCTGGGACATTTACAATTTTGTACCGGTCATTCCCTAAGCATTCGGCTATTTTGTAAGGGCCAGTAAATTTAGGCATAAGTTTCTTACTTTTCCCATCGTTATAAAAGTTAGTTTTTGTTATTTTAACTAGGTCTCCAACAGAATATGTGATTGCAGGTGATCTTTTAAAATCATAGTAACTTTTCTGACGTTTTTGACTTTCAACAATGTTGGCTGACGCTTCGTGCCTAATTATGTCTAAAGACGAGGATGTTGATGGAAGACTATCAGAAATACTTTGAACATCATCCATCACTAGCATATTATCAGAAGGGCAGTTTAACTTGATCCCAAACAACAGTTCTGAGGGACACTTTTTTGTTGTAGCATTTACGGTATTATTAATACCCCATTGAACTCTTCCCAATTGCTGGTCCCAAATGCGTTCGTCCTTTCCAAAGTTTTGAGTAGCTAAAGAGGTGAGTATGGTTTGATTAAACCTTTCCGCTTGGCCGTTCGCTCTGGGACAAGCAACTGCGTTGAGTATGTGTTTAACATTATTCGTGCTACAAAATTCTTTAAACTGATTAGATGTAAACGCAGTTCCCCTATCCGAAATTATTCTAACTGGAACTCCAAAGTCGTTAAACAACGTTTGTAAGACTTTCACCACATTCTTTGTTTTTGTATCTTTGACTGGTTTGGCAAAGACATATTTAGTGAACGCGTCCACAATCGTTAGTATATAGCAATTGCCAGACTTACTTTTAACGAATGGACCTAAATGATCCAGGTGAAGGGTGTGAAATGGCTTTTCAACTTTTTCAATTGGATGCAGAAACCCTGTACGCCTCTTTGCTGAGCTATCTTTGTTATAAGCGCAATCAATACAGGCAGCTACATACTTTTTCACAAAACGTCGTAATTTAGGAAACCAATATTGGCTCTGGATGCGTTCAAGGGTTTTTGCAAATCCAAAATGCCCAATATCGTCATGATTGGCCTTACAGATTTGCCACCTGGCACTCTTTGGGACAACCAATCGTTGTTCATCACCTATTTTCCTATACAAAGTATGGTTTTTAAATGCATAGTTTTTCTTAATGTCAGAGCTTTCTTCATCTGTACTTGGTTTAAGAATTCTTATAATTCTTTGTAGTTCTGGATCTGCAACCTGTAGAGTTACTATCCAATTACCGGTGGTGATATTCATCGTTCTATGATAATCATTTTGATTATCAGTAGGTGGTGGATTCCTACTCAGAGCATCTACATGGCTCATACGGCAGCCAGGACGATAGTGGATATCAAAATCAAATTCACTAATCTGAAGCCACCAACGTGCAATGCGAGGAATTAGATCTCTTTTGGTAAGTGTGGTTCTCAACGCATTGCAGTCAGTGTAAACCGAAAACTTAATGCCCAATATATATGGTCGAAATTTTTTCAGAGAACAAACCACAGCCAGAGTTTCTAACTCATAAGAATGAAAGTGTTTTTCCTCTGGCGTAGTTTGTCTGCTAAAATATGCTACCGGCTTCAGCGCTCTTGGTTGAGTCTGCCATTGCATAAGGATACCACCCAATCCTAAAGAACTAGCATCGGTATGCAATTCTGTGTCCAGGTTCGGATTGTAAAGGGCCAAAATGGGACGATCAGTAAGGCTAGACTTTAATGAGGTAAACGCATTGTTTTGAACCGTAGCCCATTGCCACTGGCTATCCTTTTTTAAAAGTTGGGTAAGAGGTCTAGCTATCTCTCCAAATCCCTTCACAAACCTCCTGAAATAGCTGGCCAGACCAAGGAACTGCCGAAGTTCGTGAATATTGGAGGGGGTGGGAAAATTACTAACTGCAGCTATTTTTCTGGCACTAGGTTTAATACCCTCTGCCGAAACTTCGTAACCCAGATACTCAATTTGTCTATCAAAGAAGCGACACTTTGACAATCTAAGAGTGAGGCCGGCGTCTTTTATCAATTTCAAGACGTTCTCTAGTCTACAAAAACCTTCGTCTATCGTAGTCGATGGGATAAGAAGGTCGTCCATGTACGCTAACGCTGAATCAAATCTACGTTGACCTAGCAAATTATTAATCATCTTCTGGAAGACTGCGGGTGAGTTTGCCAACCCGAACGGCATACGTTTGAACTCATAATGGCCGTCCGGGGTAACAAACGCAGTTAAGTGACGACTTTCTTTTCCCATTGGTACTTGGTAGTAGCCCGAAGCTAAGTCTAGAGTAATAAAAAACTTGTTTCCGCTCAAATTAGAAATTTGATCATCTATAAGTGGCAGTGGATATTTATCTTTGACCGTCTTGTTATTGAGCGCACGGTAGTCTACACAAAGTCTAGATTCTCCATTTTTCTTCTTGACTAAGAGTATAGGACTGGCATAGTTTGACTCTGATTCTTGCACAATATCATTTTTCATTAAATCACTAACCATATCTCTAACTTTCTGGCGTTCGTGGTGAGATAATCTATATGGCCTGTATACTACCGGGGTTTTATCATGAAGTTCTATGTTCATTTCAGTATTTTTAACACACCCTAGTTCGTCGAGGTTCTGAGCAAAGCAAACCCTATACTCCAACAAGAGATTTTTTAGTCTCTCTAAAGTTCCATGATCTAAATTTTGCCCAACTTGTATTTCCGACAGATCGAGAGGCGTTAATTCCTTAGAAGAATCTTCAGCGTTAATTACGAGTGTTCTAGTCTCCGCTATAGAATTGACTCTAGCAATTAAAGTACCGGCTTTAAAGTTCAAAGGAGATGTTGTCAGTGAAGTCACAAAAATAATCGACCTACCGTCATTTATCCTATAGCACCCTTGATGAAGGTGATATTCTTGTTTAGGATTCATCCTAGTACCGCCATCAAAATATATATCACCAGAATAAGGTTCCTTACAACATACTTCTACCAACCCCCCTTTGATAATAGTAGTATCTTTCTCAACAAATAGCTTAATCAAAGTGGTATTTGAATATTCATGCAGGGGCGCATGGAAAAAAAATAATGTTTCATTATCTTTTTTAACAAAAACGGAAGGTTGTTCAGTAAAGTCCTGTCCTATTAGCAAAGATGCTGATAAAAACGCGTCATCGACAGCCAAAACGATCAATTCCGTGTCTATTTCGTCTATCCTAATTTTAATCGTAGACTGATACTTTGGCTTAGTAACAGAGTCTCCAAACCCCTTTATTGCTGGCAAATTAGCGGTATTTTGTTCAAGGTTCAACATTTTAGCAACCGAACATTTAATAAGGCTACATTGGCTTCCGAAATCTATAAAAGCATTTAAAACTTTACCATTAACACAAATGTTTTTGAAATATTTACTGTTCGAATTACGGGGCACTTCAATTGGGGAAAGAGACTTAGCAGTTGACACATCGTTAGTGCCACTATTTTTAATAGTTATATCATTATTAGACTGTAGTAGTCCTGCGATAGGAATTATTTTCATTACCTTTTTTTGACTGGATTGTTCGCTTGGGCTGTCGTGTGAAATAAGAGGTTTTCTCAAGCAATTATCAAAGTTATGTCCGATCCTGGCACATTTAATACACTTAACAATTGGTTTTGTACAATTCGTATAATAATGACCACGTTCCTGACAATTAAAACACGTCAATTCACTGCTTTTACTAATAGAAGTCGAAGGCCTATTCTGGTAATTAGACACAAAACGTACATCCCTCTTTCTATACGAATTAACAGCTAAGGCTCGCGAATTATCTTTAACCGTATTATATTTCTGAGAAGCTAGAAAGTTTAACAAATCTTCTGGTTCCTTACACTTAAGAGCTTGCGCTCCATTACGCACAGAGTTATCATAAATGCCATAGATAATACAATCGACTGCTTTAGTGCCGTAAATCTCACATCTATTAAGGAGTGACAATTTATCATAAAAGTAATCTTTTAGAGTTTCATCAGGACGTGATCTACGGTTCAGCATTTCTTCTAACAATTTACCAAAATTTTCTTCATTGGGAAAAGCCTTTCTTAATTTACATTGCCATTCCGACCACGTAAAGTTGAGAGATGGAAGAGACTCGTACCATTTTTTCGCTAGTCCACATAATTTTTGTAAGGCAAAATGGATCGTGTGTTTTTCGTTCCAGTTGTAAATAACAGCACATTCATTAACCTTCCTCAACCATCGCTCAACATCCTGCGATTTATTATTAGGATCGAATTCCGGAATTACATTTGTAGCGTTCATACTCTTACTTGGACCATCTTGTAGTGCTGCTATAATTTTCAGTAAATCGCTCGCTGTCAGGCTCTCTGAAGATCGCTTGATTTTTGCGGGTATCTCTTCCTCATCACTCGATGATGTGCGCCGGCGTCGCCTACTTTGTCGTGGTGGTGTGAAGCCTCCCGTACCACCTGGAATTAATTTTTCGAGCACTTCATATCTTTTCAAATATCACTGTCTATTTCGTAACTGTTTAATATTAGATTCATTTATCAAATGTAAGTGCACGAGTTGCACAACTATCTACTTAGCACACCTACATGGCTGTATCTACTTGGTTGTATCTACTTGGCACACCTACATGGCTGTATCTACATCTACTCGGCACACCTACATGGCCGCATCTACTCGGCACACCTACATGGCCGCATCTACTCAGCACACCTACATGGCTGTATCTACTCGGCACACCTACATGGCCGCATCTACTCAGCACACCTACATGGCTGTATCTAATCGGCACACCTACATGGCCGTATCTACTCAGCAGTATCTCTTCTGGATGTTGGGTTTGGTTCGAAAATAGGAATAGGGAAAACTAGTGTCAATTGTAATGCAGCGATACCGATCCTGATGCACAGTAACGCTACCAGAGAGTAGCTCTGGCCAAACGCTCCATGCACAACAGTCACGGCATCGCAAGCTACTACAGTTATACTACCAATAACTTGCATCGATGGCTCTGCCGGAGGGTAGCCCCGACCAAGAGCATCGAATACAGAGGACAAAACTATCGAAAATAAAATTCAATCGAAGTATTATCGATGCGAAGCCCGAAGCACAAGTGACGCTACCGGAGAGTAGCTCCGGCCAAACGCACAATGTACAACAGTCAACGCATCGTAAGGATACTACTGTTACATCTGCATCGATTGCTCTGCCGGAGAGTAGCCCCGACCAAGAGCATCGATCACGGAGTATAAAACGATTGAAAATAGGATTCGATTGAAATACCGTCGATGCGAAGCCTGATGCACAAGTAACGCTACCAGAGAGTAGCTCTGGCCAAACGCACCATGTACAGCAGTCAAAGCATCGCAAGCCTACTACACGTTAAATTACTAATAATCTGCATCAATTTCTCTGTCCGAGAGTAGCCCCAACCAAAAGAATCAAATGCAGATGATAATCTATCGAAAATAAAACTCGATCGAAATTCCGTCGACGCCGAGCCTGATGCACAAAGTAACACTACCAGAGAGTAGCTCTGGCCAAGCGCCCATGTACAGCAACCATGGCATCACAAAACTAGCCTAGTCACACCATGAAATATCTGCATCAAATACTCTGTTGGAGAGTTGCCCCAACCAAAAGCATCAAACGCGTCAGAACAGAACTGTCGAAGAGTTGCCTCGACCAAATTCTATCACAAACTCCATGATGTAACTATGCTGCCTCAATAAACGGCGAGTTCGATCGTTTAATATTTATCAATAAATTGCAGCGAGAATCATGCTATGTCTAAAACAGGATATCAGGAAAAGGGAAAACTTCTTTTCTCACTGCTTCTCAACACTTTTACAATAAATATAACATGATCTTACTTACAATTTTCATCCGGCATGGCGGCTCGTGGTTCGTAACACTTCTGACTTGAAATAAAAACTTCAGTATTCTGATCACTATTTTATTTTCCTTCCACAGTTTATAAGTTAAGTCCTTACTCTAAGACGTCTCGACCAAGAATGCCTCTACAATCTAAAACTACTTTACAGCAAACTTATGGTAACTGTTATGGCTTCTAACAAAATCGGTAGCAACAATTTGTACCGTATCCGTTTCCGGAAAATATTAATTTAAAGTAACAAAGATAATTTTGTTTTTTGTGTAATTAAATTTCCTTTTAATCTAATAAAATAGCAAATATTAATTGATACATTAATTTCTAATTAGAGCAAGTTTTGGTTAAATTTTGTTGCAAATAAAATGTATTTCCGGAAATCTAACAAACTCGTTACAAAAATATGTCTACCGTATCCGTTTCCGAAAATATTAAATTTAAATTAACAAAGGGAATTATTGTAGTGTAATTTAATAGACTTTTAATCTAATAAAATAACAAACGTAAATTCATATATTAATATCCTATTTGAGCGAGTTTTATTTACAAATAAGATGTATTTCCGGCAAACTAGAAAGGACAATACAATGGACAACAATTTTAGTACTATTTTTCATTAATTATATTCTAAATCACAACACGCTTAGCCTTCTTTTCTTCTACAGCTGGTGGTGGTGGTGGTGGCTGTGACTCTTCTTCTGAGTCACTTGACAAGAAAAGATCCTTGGCGAGAATTTCAGACCTGTAAACAAAATACAATTACATTTTAATTTGTTCAATGTTTATAGTATGTAACAGACTAAGTTGAAATAATATGTAGGTAAATTAATTATCTCTACTCGACACTCATAAGAGATAACATGAATGCAATAAAAACACAATTTAATCCTATTTTCAGCATAAACGTACTTGCCTCATCCGGGAATCGAACCCAGGACACTGAGAGATCACTAATTATAATAACACTCAGACACGGAGCAAACACAAATAAATGCTTATCACTTAAGTGTTTGTCCCGGGTGAGGATCGAACCCACGACCTCTGGTTCACCACTCTGGCTCAGCACCACTGCGCCAATGGGTCCGTCAGTCTACAAACTTTTAACGAGGACAATAAAAATAGTTGGTACTTACATTTTTTTAATATAATTATCTTCACTGCAGATTCGAACTGTTAGAGCACTGGGCACCGGAGGCTTTGTCCCTTAGGAGGCAGGAGCTGTTCTGTGCTACCACGAGATAATTGTCGGGCTTAAATAATACAGGTCCACGTGGACTCTAAGCCTTATTAGTAAAATCACAGGTTCCAAATATGAAAAAACGCTGAGGTATTAGGTTTTATGTTTATATGCTAGTCTATTTGATATTAGGTACCACTTAGCTATATGTTTGCATGTGTGTTCACTATTTATCACACATGCTTACCTTATGTACCTCTTCGAGTTCGAACCCGAGACCTTTAGGTCTGTATGATACTACTCTGCTAAGCCGGTTGTTAACTGTCGTAGAAATAAATGCCATTAAAGCTCAATGGTTAGAGCACTCACTCGTCATGATTCTTAGTTGTAATAGTTTTACAAAAAACATAGGTCACCCTCACCCTTAAATTATTTATTGAATAAGGTAGGTAAGTATATAACTTTAGCAAGTTTCGATAAATCAAGCTAGGTTGATATAGCCATAATAGCTCAGTGGTTACATTCAGTCAGCCGGTGTGATCGGTTCGGTGCTCGATACATTGTTTTTTTCATATGAAATTGTATTAACTAGCTAATAAAGTTTTATGTTGAAAATAAATTTAGTGAATAAAAATCAAGTACCTATTTTAGATGGGAATCGAATTAGTACCTTTCACAATCCGAGGCGAATGCACCGCGCTTGGCTAACTGGCCTGGCCGTAGCTTACACTCGTCAAAAATTTATCGAATTTAATTATGATTTCAACTAATGTCATAATAGCTTAGTAATTAGAGTAGCCACTCGGACAGAAGAATGGCTCAGGTTCGATTCTTTCTCTTGATTTTTTTTTATGCATTAATAGATGATAAATAGAACTTGGATCAGTGACTAATATAAGTGTTTATTTAACGCGAACTTGTAAGAACCATACTTATAAATAACTAGCGGTCGCCCATGACTTCGCCTGCGCGAACAGTTGCTTTTCTATACATACAATATTTTTTCTGGATAAAAGGTAGCCTACGTTCTGTACCCGTGAAACGTGTATGCAATTTTTTATGATTGGTTGAGATGTGAAAGCGTGACGAACAAACAACCCATTTTCACATTTAATAATATTACTTAGAGATGATACCTACATTAAAACAGTATGAGTATGGATGGACTAGATATCCGACATCATGAAGAAAACGTACGTATGTAAGTTCCTACTACAGTACGGCGCCGGCGGCATAAAGACGGTCTCAAGGTCAACATGTCCTATCGTGCTGTTAACTGTACTTGCTTACTTAGATCAGTTTAGTTTTCAACAGTCTGGTTTAACTTAGCTAATGACTTCATGAAAATTTCTTAATTAAAATTGATGACTTAAACAATATTTCGCCTTTTTATAGAATAGGTATTATAAATATCTAATCATTTAGTGACGTTTCAGTTATGTGGTTGGAATATTGTAGTTTCATATTAATTTTGCTTTGTCATCATAATATTGTCGCTGCTATATTTTTACATATAATGAACCTTAATAACATTTTTTTTTTCTATATGAATGTGAAGCATCTTAAAAAAAAAACTACAATTTATTAGCGGAACGCCAGAGTCAGTCGCAAGCAATGGAGGTAAGTCACGTTAACATTAAAAATAAATACTTGTGTATGTGATGTCATTAATTGAGTACTTAACTACTTATATTTATTCATTATTTTCAGGATTCAAATGAATTATTCAATTTCATTCCTGTAAATCGGACGCTTGGAGCAGTGGAGTATACTCCTCAAGGTGAAGCAGCTACATGTACAAAAAAGAAGTTGAAGAAGAGTCACCTGCCTCAATCTTATATTAAAAAACCACATAAAAGCAGAGTTTCAAAAATAATACGGATTGAAATTTACGATGCGAACCAGCTCACGAATAGAAGTTTAGTGTGCACTTGTGATGCTAAAATTTGTACACAATACGTTGTCGAGAATATTTTTCTAGACAGTATTTATACAGGCACTAAAAACATAATAGCACAAATCCAAGACAGTATAGAGCAAGGATAAACGAACGAACAAAGTGAAATATATTTATAAGTACCTACCGTCACTTTTAAACTTTCGTTTTGCGACTAAAACATATCTTATGTTGTTATTACTTGAATAAATTTATTTCAATCAAACTACTCGTGTGTTTTATTTTAATAATTCCCTTTGTACAATTTAAAGTTAACAATGTATTAAAAATTTGACTGACAGTATTTACTCATAAGTAAATAAGTATAAATATCTAGTACTTTATTTATTATGACGTGTCTTTAACTAGTACCTACTGACACCTTATTATAATAAGGCGCAAGACATAAAAGCGTGGTTGCAAATATCACTGCGTTCACTCTCCTTTCACATGCGAAGCAAATATTTTTAAATACTGCGCCAAGAAAAAAATAATACTGACAATGAATCGAATGAATCAATCAATATTAATCTTATATTGAATTTATGATTATCGATAGTTTATTCAAGTTTTCTACATCTAAAGACAACAAGAGTATCAGACTGGAAAATAATAACAATTACCTGGGTACGATGAATAGGTGGATGCAATCATGAATAGACAAAAAAATATTAAAATTAGGGTGCCTAGATCTTTTTTGATCTAGGTACCCTAATTTTAATCTACTGAGACTGTATACGTGCGTCCGTGGCGAAGCACGAAAAACGAATGAAGTGGTTGGCGTCTAGTAGTGACGAGGAGAGCTCGGGCCGGAAATGTCAAAATATCTGTCAATTTTAAGTCAAAAACCTTCTCTTTTAGGTTTTTTAGGTTATTGCTTTAAAATAACGTGCTAAGTGGTGATACATGCAAGCGATACTACATTTGTAAATATACTAATATCTTCGGATGAATCTGAAGTATAATTTAGCTATGGGTCATTCTCGGCATAGCCGCACAGAGGGAGTCAAAGAGCTGCATGCAGCTCGCGAGCCGCGGTTTGCCGTTCTTCACAAGTGGGTACAAGAATAGATACATCTTAAACTTTTAGATTTTTGCATTCACAAATCAAATCAAATCCCGTCTGAGTTGCTACGGGTGAGCCGATTTTTTCTAATATTTTTTCATTATTTATTCATCTTAATAGATACATCTTTCAAGCTTCCTGAATATTACGTAATGGATCTGACGTCGTAGCTAGGTTAGGAGCTGGCAAGGGGGAGCATCTGCCAGGGTCGCAACCCTCAATTTGCTGACCCATAGCTAGAAAATACTCTATAAGTCTTGGGACGCAAAATTCAAATCTTGCAAGTGTCGCTCAAGATCCTAGAAATAAGCCTTGGGGCGCAAAATTCAAATCTTGCCAGGAGCGCTCATATCATGACCCTTATTCGACCCTAGCTTCGAAGCTTAGATCGGTCGATTTGCCGCCCCCCTAGACGTGGCCGCCCTCGTGCGGTGCACGCCTTGCACGCCCGCTTGCGGCGGGCCTGCGTACCAGAAGACAACATCTAATCATCTAACCTCCAATATATAGAAAAGAATTTAAAGAGACACTAAAAAGAACCTAATTAAATTGGTGGGTTTATTAGCACAAAACAAGAATCTTTTGGCACAAAATAAATTGGCGCTCTACTACCCACTAGTCCCACTACTAGCGCCGCCAATACATTTATTTTTATTAGTCGTAAACCAAGACAAAGTTTAATACAGAAAGTGTTCAGCTCAAAGTGGCCACTTTTGGCTAGAATGGATTTTAAAACTTACAGAAATAATGAAAACTGTTGAAGAGTTATTCAAAAAATATCATAAACCATTTAGGAAGGCATGATCTTAGCTTTTATTAATATTTACCTGGTTTACGAGTAAAAAAAATAAATGTATTTTATGTATCGGGGATTAATTTTAATATTATAATTCTAATAAATACACAATTTTAATAATGTTTTACGTGGAATTTTTAGGGCCCACAGTCTAATATTTTTAGACGGTATCGTTACATTCCCTCGTTGTCACTTCTTTAAGTAGATAACAAAACTGCTAAAAGTGGCCGTTTTTGACACATTTGCTATCTACTTCTACGAATGACTACGAGGGCATGTAGTGATACCTTTTAAAAATAATAGACCATGGGCCCTAAAAACTTGACGTAAAACATTATTAAATAAAATCTTTTTCTATTAACAATACAATTTATTAAATAAAAACCTCTGAGAGCGCCACTTTCGGTCATACGACCGTCTTAAAAAACAGACTTTTCACGTAGTGGTACACCGAAAAATTTAATCAATCTTTTATAAGTTATCTTGTATCGAATACCTGGGTATGGGTAACTTAAGCTACCAGGGTATTAAGTACCTATTTAAATAAAAATTTATCGTAAATATTGGTCCTACTCCTACTACTTATGTCCTATGCTAGTAAGGGAGTTAAAGTCGCCGAGCGTAATTTCTAAAGAGGGTCATCAGGAAGATATAATACCGTCGTCTGTGTACCCTTGATGTCTTTTTAAGTGCGGACCCACTTAACCCTAGCGCGGTCCTACCGTCATTCTGAAAAACTACGTCTTCATGAAATGCAAACAATAAATCGACGTCATAAAGGGGTCAGGACGACCCAACCATATTGTTTTTTCTTAATATTTTGTATTCAAGGTAAGGTAACCATCTGGTATTCTATATAAGTGCCTAGCTATTTTAATTAAATAGATAGACAATTAAGCAGTTAGCAGCTACTTATTAGGCTCTTAACTATCAGTAAACCTTAATTAACATAGGTATATATAGTATACTTTATTGCAAAAATGATAAAAAAATGTCAACATGAAAATTACCTAGATAACTAAAATTAGTTACTTACCCCATTATTTAATAATTCGATTAAGAACTGCTCGCATTCTGGGGTAATAGGTACCGAACATTCTTTATGGTACCGTAGTTACTACCTTTTCATAAAAATCTATAATAATAGGTAGTCGGATAAGTTCGCGGCCTTTTTTTAAAAAGCATGAATTTGGCTGTTATATATTTCTGGCAATACTAAACTTAGGTGGGAATATAACATCGAGATTATAGATGTAGCACATTCCTAATTCCTTCGGTAATCGAGATAAAGTCTGGCCAACGAGTAGTGTCCTCTCAAACGCGCGGTTAATTTAAAATTTCGAAACTTAATTCACTCAAAATACTGCGAAATATAAATTTTATCTTAGGTACATAAACTTTGATAAAAATCCAAGCTAAAACAATTTAATGAAAGTCTAAAATTGCTATTTCGAAGTATTTTGAGTAAATAAAGTTTCAAAATTTTAAATTTGCCGCTAGTTTCAGATGACACGACTCGTTGGCCAGACTCTAAATGTAAAATCAAGATTGAGTTTTTGGCGCCATTTTATCGAGTTCGGTTCGGTGTCTATTTTAATAATTTGCAAATTGATTCATAGTGGATATTGTGTCTGAAAATCGGTGCAGTTTTGTGGTACAAAGTGTCTACGCAAATGAACAATATGTGAGACAATTGAAATAGGCGCTATCTTGGTTGTGTGAAGCTGAGAGTTTTATTGTAGTAGTGACTACCTCGACTGAACTAACCGAGTAAACTGTCTTGATATAGTTGGTGCCAAATGCTCCAAGCAGCATTGGAATGCTATGCACCCGCATTCTAATGAAAATGAGGATCAGTACTAGGTCGACAAATCAACTCAAAACAACAATATTAAAGTGTTCCACTAAGCAAATTTCTCATCAATATACACTCGACGTCAGAAAAATCGCACCTCTTCGAAAGTAAGTTTAGACTTGGCCACCTGCTATTGCTAGCTAACGTTCTATTGTGTAAATGTTGCTTGCCTGCAATAGCAGGTGGCCAAGTCTCTTTCGAAGAGGTGCGATCTTTCTGACTTCGAGTGTAGTTTTTAAATTTTCGAAATCGGTCCATCCGTTGCGATTTTATAACAGATTTTATAAAGCAAATATTTATCAACGGGCTTCACGGGCGGCCGGTGCGTGCGACGTCAGTCGTCACATCACCCGAGGCACTCGAAGATGGCCCGCGCAGTGTATAATAATAATAATTAAAAAAAACATTTATTGACATAAATAATACAAGTTTTTAAACATCTTAGTTAAATGAACTAGACATCCTGTGTGACGATCGAATGACATCTGCACCCAAACTAGTAAAAACTTTATCTCAGGTGCAGCGCTCTTATTAGGACTCGATTACATAGATGGAAATAGTTCAACGCAAAAACTGTGTTTAACATTGCCAAAAACTTAAAATAATTCTAAAGTGTAGTGAATCCTCTCACGGTGTGTAAAGGAATGTGAGTGAGTGTGTGTAGAGAGGGTAAAGAGCTTATTAGATCATCCTGAATTAAGGATCCGGAATGAAGTCGCTCCTTAATTCAGAAAGTGTAATTGCATTCAGGAAGTAGGATCCTAGTTAGGATCCTAGTTAGGATAGAAAATGGTCTCCGGCGTTAAGGATGCTAAATCGGAAGCACTTAGGACAGTGTAATCGCATTCAGGACGCTCTGCTCCGATACAGTAGTACCACAGCCTAAAGAGTATACAGTCAGTCAACGCTTTTTATGTTGGTGAAAAAAAAGCCGCCGTTCGTTTAGATAGACAGTTGGCGCAACGACAAAACTAAGTGTACAAGAGCATAATAACTCAGTGATTTGCTTTTTTGAATTAAAAAAAAACCGGCCAAGTGCGTGTCGGGCCACGCGCAGTAGGGTTCCGTAGTTACCAAATACTATACCTTATTTAATACCACTATAATTTGCATCTGCAAAAATAACTTTTTTTTTCATAGTGTTTGTATTAACGACAATGTTATATTTGCGGTTTTGGAAAATGTGCTATATCTCTAAAACTACTAAATATGTCTCATTCAAACCAATTTTCGTAAATAGTGTTTATAAAGATCTACAACATTTTTTATTGTTTTATTTTTCACTCTCTTAGTTTAAAAGTTAGAGGGGGGGACTCACACATTTTACCACTTTGAAAGTGTATATTTTCTAAACGGTTGACAAAAAATACTTTTAGAAACCTCAATGTCATTTTTAAAGGGGTGCCTATCCATAGGCACCCCACACGTCTAGGTTAAATGATTTTTTTCCCGTTTCAGTTCCATGTATTTCATTTCCATCCCCCCTTAATCTTTTATACTTTTTATATTTTGTGTAAAAATCGTTTAAAAGTCGTAAAAATTGCTGTTTTAATCTTGACAACTGTCATCTGTTGGTATTTGCTTTTAAACTTGATTATAGGTATGTTATTAGATGAGTTATTCGCAAATTACATACTAGTACCTACTTCAGATTAGCATTGAAAATGACACGTACCTACTACCTACCTATACCTCCTACCTACATGTATTTTTACGGTCACTCTATTTTCGCCTCCGTTGCTCTGCGCAAGTACATTCGTGTAACAACTGTATGATCGTTAAGCTGTGATATCGGATCCGTTATTCAGGACGGTCTAATTGGCGACTGAATTTCTCGTCCTAAATCGGACTCTGAATTCCGGATCCTTAATTCAGGATGATCTAATAAGCTCTTAAGTTTTGTGAAAAATTACGCTTAAATGGAATAAAATTACAGATTTTAAAAGCAATTCAATTTCATCATACGATAACGATTTTAACCAGACAACCATAGAGTTTTTTACTTCATGCATGTTTAGACGATATATATATTTTATACTTTTGTTCACCTTATTATAGAGAAATGGACCAAGAAAGTTAAAGAATTTATGAGCGAAGGACTGCCCAGTAATAGAGGATGAGCACACTTGATACTGTCGACGCCTAGTCTCAAAATCCTTGCTGTATTGTAGAAGTGAGTGTTGTTTCAGTATCACCTGCAATACGAATAGTTGTCTCACCGTTATCACATCACAATCCTTATACAAGAGAGTAGTGGGATAGATAATTGGACGGAAAGTGAGGACTTTCAAAACAAATCTTTGGGATATTTCTAAATTCATGAGCGTAGTCTTGGCGGATCCTCCCCAGCAATGATGCCGTAGGTTAAAACAGACTGGCATAAAGATTGGTACACTTTCCTGAGGAGATCAAAGTCAGCAACGTGTCTCAGATTCTTAAAGACATAAATTAGTTTGTGGACTCTGCCAACCAGAAGTCTAATGTGTTCCTGAAAAGACAGAGAATAGTCAATGACTAAACCTTAAACCTATGTACTTGATACTATCAGTTTTTTCCAATCTAACACATGAGCATGCCTGAGAACGGAAGTCATCACAGCGATGAGTCTTCAGTGCAAATTCTTCAGATGGTAGGCCAGAGGATCTCATATCAAAAGTTATGTATTTGGTTTTATCTGAGTTCAAAGTCAGAACGTTTTGGCGAAGCCATATAGAAACCTCGTTGAATCCTTTCTGAGCAGCACTGAAGACATCAGACCAGTTTTAGCTGAGAAAAGTAGCGCGGTATCATCGGCGTAACAAATTAACTTGCCATGGGTAAGATGAAGTCTCAGAAGGTCGTTTATATAAACTAAGAACAAGATGGGCCCAAGAACACGGCCCTGAGGCACACCATATTCCATACTGATAAAATCACTGGCCTCTCTTTCTATACTGACACATTGAGTTCGATCCGTCAAGTAATCGCGAAAAAGTTTCAGTTGTATACCTCGAATTCCCATATTCTCAAGCTTCCCTAGAAGGATGGGGATAGACACCGTATCGAAGGCCTTAGCTAGATCTAAGAATATTCCTAAGCATTTACTGTCTTGAACTTGTAGCCAATGTCACATTTACAAATTTTCGCTGTCGCTTCACTCCGAAAAATGTATGGATTTGACGTTTTAAAATTCGATTGTTAACGCAACCTTATGTCAATTCCATACATGTTTGGAAAGCGAAACGATAACGAAGATTTGCAAATGTTACTTTGGCTAGCGGGTCTGACCCCCTAGCCAAAGTAACATTTGCAAATTTTCGCTATCGCTTCGCTTCGAAACATGTATGGATTTGACGTTTTAAAATTCGATAGTTGACGAAACCTTATGTCAATCCCATACATGTTTCGAAAGCGAAGCGATAACGAAGATTTGCCAATGTTACTTTGGCTAGGCCCTCTGATCCATATTAGAAGCAACGAAGCTGGTTACCTCCAACATAGCGTCATTGGTCGACTTACCAGATCTAAAACCAAACTGAGAGCTAGATAATAGATCATTCTTGTTAAGATACTTGATTAAACGATTGTATATAAGGCGCTCTAATATTTTAGAGAACGCTGGTAGAATAGAGATCGGCCTATAGTTGTTAATACAGTGTCTATCCCCAGCCTTATGCACTGGGTGGATGCGCGATTTTTTTTAAACAGACGGAAACACTTCCTTCTCAAAACAGCAATTAAATATATAAACCAAGCTGGGTATCAGAACGTGACTACAAAGCTTGATTATACTATTAGGGATTCCGTCGCAACCTTAGCACTATTTTTTTTTGAGATTCCTTATAATATTATCTACCTCATATTCGTCACAAGGTAAAAGTACAAATGAATTCTGGCTAACAGCTGTAGAGGCTTGTCTCTCTGAAGTATATTTTCTTTGCCCGCGCCGCATTATGTCGACAAGAGTCTTAAGTTATTAAGATAGAGTAATGAAAATGGCACCAAAGATGCGTTACTATAAGACCTACAATACTGCAAAAAAAATAAAAAACAATAGTGCATAATAATATGTTATAGTCAAACCCCGAAGTCCAGGCGCTCCTAGATTAGCCTAGTCAAACCTCAGGTTTGACAAGAAGGCTTAGTCAAAGTCCAAAACGAATAGCGTGTTTCGGGCTTTGACTAGCGCATTTATAGCCAAACCTAGGAGAGACTAACTTGGACAGTCAAACACCGAAACGCAATTCGATCAAATCGGGGTTCGACAAGTCAGACTTAAATTAGGTACAGAATATGTTTTTTTTTTGTATTTAAAAGTATGAAAAACACATTCTTTAAAGTGATAATTTAATTAAATTAATAATCTTCCTCTAACAAAGATTTCTGCTGTCTGTTAAAAAAAAATAACCACGAAATTAAAAATGATCGCTCCGCTGCGCTTCGCGATCGTCTTAAGTTTTTAACCTAAACGTGACCTACAGGAGTGAGGCATATGTATGAGAAATTCATTTCCGATGTAAGATTTAGTCAAAGCTGCCTTATTCCTGTAGGTCACGTTTAGGTTTGAAATTCAAGACGATCGCGAAGCGCAGCGGAGCTTTGCAGAAATCTTTGTTTCACAGGAAGATTGTTGATTTAGTTACATTTTCACTCTTAAAAATTTATTTTTACACATTTGCATACAAAATAACACATTCTGACCCTAATTTAAGTCTGACTGGGACCCTATTTTTGAATCGCTCGATTGGCGTCGAGCGCTCGTTTCTACTGATTTTCGTTCGACATATGACTCTATTTCGAACGTTTGAGCCATATGTCGAACGAAAATCAGTAGAAACGAGCGCTCGACGCCAATCGAGTGATTCAAAAATAGGGCCCCTGGTCAAACTCCGATTTGATCGTATTGCGTTTCGGCGTTTGACTACCCAAGTTTGTCTTTCCTAGGTTTGGCCATAAATTCGTTAGTCAAAGCCCGAAATACGCTTTAGTTTTGGACTTTGACTAAGCCTTCTTGTCAAACCTGAGGTTTGACTAGGCAAACCTAGGAGTGCCTGGAGTTCGGGGTTTGACTATAACACATACATTTACTATGAAAACCGATGATGACATCTGACGGCGTTAGGGGTCGTCACAAGGGGGGACGGGGGGTGTATTGAGATATCACGTGTATTAATTTTTTTCGTTGAACGCGTGATTTTTAACCGAAAACTGTGTTGTGTGTGATTGTTGACTTTATACTGAGAAATGTTGAGATTTTTTGGACCAAAATAATACACGTGATTTAGAGTGGGGGGGGGGGGGGTTTAACGTAAAACCTCACCATGAATCACCAGGGGGGAGGGGGGGTTAAAAATTGGCCAAAAAAAACATCACGTGATTAATGGACGCCCCCTTAGAGCCAATGAGGGCTTTTCAAAATGACAAAAAGCTGTAGGCTCGATAGATGGCGTTGAAAAAAATTGGGGATTCAAAGTATTTTTTACTACCAATTTTGACTTCCCTCTTACCATCAACACCATCTAGTGGGGTAAATAGTTACTTTTCTTTTTTTTTATGTCAATTTGAAAACCCCTCATTAAAATGACTCACTTTTTTGAACTGATAACCCTTTCCGTAGCGCTAGTTGACATTTACACTTGTCTAGACCTAGATGACCGTAAAACAATATTTTAGAGCCTATGGATTGGATACGTTTTATTTTTTTAACACGTTTTTATTAGGTTTGTGTTTCTCCACAAAGTTTGCGAACGATTTTATCCTAACTTCCCGATGAGCTAGAGACTTGAAACTTTGAACATAGGCCAGAACTGGAAGGCAATGCAGTATTATGGTGTCATTGAGCTGATCTGATGATGAAGCCGGAAGAAGGCCACAGGAACTATGAAAAAACCATACAACCCCATCGTGTTTGGGCTCGTTAGAATTATCTTGACGAGTACTTTGTTGGGAAAAAGTGTCCAGGGTCTGATGATGGAGCCAGAAGAAGGCCACTGGAACTCGGTAATTAAACCATGCAATCCTATCGAGTTTGGGCTCGTTTGAATCATCTTGACGAGTACTTTAATGGGAAATAGTGTCCGAGGATCTGATGATGGAGCCGGAAGAAGGCCATAGAAATTCTATAATAAAACCATGCAACCCCATCGAGTTTGGGCTCGTTTGAATTGTCTTGACGAGTACTTTGTTGGGAAGTTTCCAGGGTCTGATGATAGAGCCGGAAGAAGGCCACGGGACCGTGTATTAAAACCATGCAACCCCATCGAGTTTGGGCTCGTTTGAATCGTCTTGACGAGTGCTCCGATAGCAGATGGTATATTTTTAGTCTTAGCTCGTTAACTAAAAAGCAGAAAATAAAATTTACTGGAAAATAACTTTTTTGAAAACACGTTTTTATTACAAAAAAGTCGGACTAAAAACATTAAAACGGACTAGTAAAAACAGACTAAAAAGTATAAAACAAATTTTTCTTTAAATATTTATTACCCTACAGAAATTTTAAACCTAAAAACGTGGGGCGCATGCAAAAGACAATATGGATGATAAATTTTACAAAATGCGCCCTACGTTTTTAGGTTTAACATTTCTGTAGGGTAATAAATATTTAAAGAAAAATTTATTTTATACTTTTTAGTCTGTTTTTACTAGTCCGTTTTAATGTTTTTAGTCCGACTTTTTTGTAATAAAAACGTGTTTTTAAAAAAGTGTTTTTTCAGTAAATTTTTTAAGCTTTAAATCAACCCAGTTTTGTCCAGTTTTGACTAGTTCGACTTCAATAGATCATAACTGGGAAACGTGTCGTTTTAGGAGATTATGTCGTTAACAATTCTTGTTCGTATTGATACTAGCTATCGATTTACAGAGGTTTCATGCGTGGCCGCTATATTAAAAAAAAACAAAATGGTGGATAGGTTGGTAGGTACCTATGCCAAAATATTCAAACTCTTTCAAATAAAACCGCGAGTTTGAGATGATGCAACACGCTGGCCAGACTCTAGTTTACAGTTCAGGGCCCTATTTCATATATATTTACTACAGTAATTTATTACGGTAAATAGCATAGGTACATTGCGGTATCTGTACCTTGATTTCGTAAAGCTGTTGCTAACAATTCTCGATTGAAATCGATTGAAAGCGCGGTTGCATTGCTGCTTTAGTTAAGATAGTCACATTGGTTCTTCTTACTAAAGCAGCGATGTAACTGCGATTTCTGTCAAAGTTGATTGCAACAAAGTTACGTAATTACCCCTCTGGGAGTAGTTAATTTTCCAGTTTCAAATTGGCGACCCAATGAACACCAAATTCGTTGTAATTTACTAAGGTAAAATCAAGAAAATTATAAGTACTTACTAGTAGAATAGGTACTTATAAATTCCTTGGGTAAAATCACAGACCATACAACAAGAACTTACGTACCGGTAAAATGTATATGAAATAATGAAATAGGGCCTTGTTTTGTTTATCTTGAAGATAGTGTACGACAGGGTTGCCAGATGCCTAACTGGTCAAGTCGCCACTTTGCGATGAAAGATAGCCCAAAGTAGCCCAATTTGAAAAAAAAAACAAAAAAACGTTTAAAAGTGTCATGCTACTGTTCTATTACACTGGCATAATGATTATTTATATTATTATTTACCCCATTTTCACTTTTTGTTTGATTTTTTGTTCAATTACTCTCCCACCCCGCGCGCATAGCAAGACTAGACTAGACAACACATAGAGAAAACTATGTAAACTGATATCAATAAGTCGAAAAACGTGTCGCCCAACAGGCGATAAGTCGCCATTCCATAATTTTTAGTAGCCGCGATGGTCCCAAAGATAGCCCAATTGGCTATATGTCGCCCAATCTGTAGACCCTGGTGTACGATACCATAGCCTTCTATATCTTCCAAGCCCTGAAGTTGAGCAGAACGGCAACATCGCATGTGGTCAAGCACATAGTATAAAATTATTTTAAAAATTAATTATTATTTGTTTTTCCTATATTATCTATGTTTAAACTAGTTGTAAATTGTGATGTAAGATTATTTCAATAAAGTTTTATATTTATTATTATTATTTATTTATTAGAACATAAGGTTTGAGTCAAATTATTTGAACTTTTCGGGGGTCTTTTAGTACGATGAGCATTTTGATCTAAGCCTCCTCTAGCAATAAATCTTACATCATTGGAAAGGTATTTAAATTTGAAACACTTTATTGTACCACTATAAACGTCAACTATTAGTACTTTGAGAGTTATAACGCTCTAAACTTGACCATTTTTTTTGACATTAATGACCTAAAACTCCGAAAATACTAACAATTAATAGAAAGTATGTTTGAGGTAATATTTGTCATATAAAAACCTTTCTTTTGATATATCACTCACTTCTATAGGTGTGGTAGATCAACTCCCATAGACAATAAACCACTTTTATACTTTAATAACCTTTAACTCCAAAAGTATTAACAATTGATATAAAGTATATTAACAGCAAATATTTGTCATTAAAAGACCTTTCTAATGATATATCATTTATTGCTAGAGGGCGTGTTAATCAACTCCCTGCTGAAGAAAATCAACAAAAAAGATGACATATTTGACAGCCATTTTTTCCTGGTTAACATTGATATTTTTCTTATTGTTTAATATACAAAGCATTTCAATAAAAGAACTAAATTATTTTCATATTTTAAACCTCACACGATTACTAGGAAAAAAAATATCAACTTCTTAAAATTGAAATATTCCCATACATTTAGTATGGAGACTGGCCGACGACATGACCACGAACTGACAGTAACAGACGTTGCCAAACTTATGTTCACGGCTTGCAATGGGGAGGCGAAGGCAAAGTGAATTACAGATGGCGCTCAGTCTTTGGAACAATTGTCAGTTTAAGCTTATATTGTCTTGACTGTGTATTACGTGATTTTACTTTCTTAGATTGTATTTTTTTCGGTTTTGCGGACAAACAATGTATTTTATGCTAACTTTAGCTCATATAAAATAAGAATTACGGAAAAGAAAAGCCAAAACAACAGGCAAGAAAGTTTATAGCAACTTACAAAAAATTGCTAACAAGCATTACATTTCATTAAATTTCGTGTAAGATTTACAAGTAATCTTTTTATTTCAGATTAGAAACATATGATTTAAATTTTAACAAAGCAACTGAGTGTGAATTTCCGTGTTTATAGTTGCCTGATGATGCCTTCTGTGCAATAGTAATTTCAGGTTTCTGTACTGGAATTTCTGTACCATCCAAAATTACACGAACCGTTTTATCATATTTATTTTATTATTCTAAGTTTCTTGAATGACTCTGGCATATAAAATTCTATTAATTCTCTGTTTGGCCCCAATATTGGGCTTATTCCATATTTGACATACCTATCAAATTCATCCAAGTTATAAATATGTTAGAAACTGCTGAGGTTGAAATATTAAAGAACAAAGCTGTTATAATTCAAATGTTGTTTTATTTTGGCGAAGCTTCATCAAATTCATGAAACATTCCTTTTGATTTATAATGTTTCTCAGGCTCAGCAAAGGAGAAAATCGAGGAAAAAGCATTTTTTTTTTGATATTTTTTTGCCCACTATTTTTTTTGTTACTGGGAAATCGATGAACTCCAATATTTTACAAGTTACATGCATAACAATGCAGCATTTTCTCAGTATAAAATTAAAAAGTGCAATACTCCAAGAGATTCCCATATGTTTTGACAGTTTCTTTGAGGCGGCTCGGTACCAACGACAAGACGCCACCTATCGGGATAAAATTGCGCTTTTCCTCCCTATTAAAGAAGGCTATGACGATACCCATTATAATATGAATTGTCTTTGCTCCAAAAACCGGAAGTAGTAGTATTGCCAAGATGAAAAATACAATTTACGCGTCGCTTTTGATTTTGACAGTTCGTCGGGTCGCGTCTCAACAGCTGTTTTTAGCTGGCCTGGCGAGCGGCCTCACGAAATACGATTTAAAAATCAGTTGCTTTGCTTTCTACACGTGCTTCGCTAATGAGAAAGTAATTATTGAATAGTGATTTTATATATAAAGACAATGGAGGAGAGCAGCGGAGTCCAAGGTACGTAGTAAAACATCATTTTGTTTGTCGTAAAAGCATGGGTGCCTGGGTGCCGATTTTAGCGTTATCATATTATCACTGCCATGCAGTGCCCAATGTGCCCATGCTTTCATTTTCATCTTTTTTAGGTTTTTCGTCGTTTCTGATTTATATTTACTTTAAAGTGAGTGTTCAGTTTCATACGTATGTGTAGGAAATGCAGTCTTAGATATTTGTGAATCTCAACTTCTTTCATTCTGGTTGCAGTTTCTGATATAGATTTTTGTATTCAGTCAAATTGGAACACAACAACGCAAGCTTTTTATATTATGATACGCATATTCATTACTTTATTAGTAACATAATAGCACTCCAGCAAGTACAAATCATTTAATAATAATACCTATAATTATGTACCTACCTAAGGTTCTGTGCTATGAATAAATAAACCTCCAAAATTTATGTAATGTTATGAAACAAAGATAGATTGTAAATAAATTAATGTTGCAAAAAGATTGCACCTCACAACTACATTTTTCCAAAAGATTCTAATAAGTATTAATAATGTTAGGTACATTATAAAAAAATAAAATCTTTAATAATATAGATAGGTATGTCGACTGAAGTGGCAAACAAATTAACTATAATGCTATGGAGCATTTATAATCACTATAAATGCTCCAATGCACTACTCAAGCCTAGCTAATGTTAATTTAATTCTCAAAAAATACTGAATAAAGTTACTTTGTCATTTATGTCAAGTGTCATTTTTAGGAAAGATGCACCACACAAACCTCAAAGGGACATCAAGCCTTAGATGTTTTCCTTTTTTCAGAGATAAACGACAAAGTAACTTTATACAGCATCTAAAAGACTTATTGTAAATCAAGTATAGATTTCAAGAAGTGACAAGTAAATTAATATTATTTTTTACTATTATTTAACAATTTCTTAAATGACTTCTATTCCAGCACCTGTCACACGATTGAGGCGGAGACTTTCTGTAGAACAATCAGAAGATTTAAACTCACCAGGGCCTGCTACTCCAACTAAAAAAAGAGGAGGAAGATTGGCAGCAAAGCCTCAGTTGGAACTTATTGATGAAAATGGTATGGATTTCTATATTACTGATAATCTAAAATTTTGTAACTGATCATAGTTTAAAAATTATGGTTTGATACATTTCATAGCTGGCAGCACTTCCAAGAAATCCACTAAAAAAGCACCAGTTAAAGAGCTTGCTGAGGCTTCCGAAGATAAGCCACTGACACCATCGAGGCGAAGTACAAGAATCCGGTCTAACACAAGCATCATATCTGAGACAGGTCCAAGTGTTGATTCACCAAGGGCTAAAAGGGCTGCTAGACGAACATCTCAAGTTGGTAAGAAAATTTTTTTTTTGTTTGTGATCCATTCTGCAATCAGTATTCTACTTATATCAGATTTGGTGTTCTATCATTGTCATTCAGAGTGTGACTCCAGCGAGCCATGTACTTGAAGTAAACTATGTAAATATAATAATAATATTTAATCCCTTTATTGCAAACCAATTATAAGAATCAATATTATAATTGTTAATAAAACCTTTTTTATTATTATTTTATTATAATCAGTCTTGTCAGTCATAAATTGAAATCATTATTAAAGTTGGTTATTATAATTTTATTGTATTTTATATATTTGAATAGCTATTTTATAATTATTGAATTTGAATGAATAGCTAGATATTTTGGATACATATTTTGGTGTAATTTCAGTGCAATGTTGATTATGTTATTTATGTTTCTTATTCATCATCATCATATCAGCTGCACGACACCCACTGCAGAGTATAGGCCTCCCCTAAGGATCTCCACGACGATCAGTCGGATGTTGCTTATTGACACAGCATAATTTTTCAATTGTAGGTAGCGATAATGAAACTGTACTCACACCTGTAAGAACAACTAGAAGAACCAGAAAAGATTCTGCATCCAGTATTGACAATCTTGGTATGTTTCATCATTCATGTTACCTATGTATTTTGCTGATGTCTTTTTTCACATCCCTTTCTTCCGTAGATTAAATTCAATTAACAATATCTCGCTCTGTCATTGACACGTTAAATAGTGACGAGACACAATGTAAACATAAGATATTGATAAAATTGAAATTATGCAATATGGCACCTTATAATTTTAGGAATCATAGATCAATATTTAAAACTGCTGGAGATAATTTTACATGCTTTTTATTAGCCTAATATACATTTTCTCACAAAAGTAAACTTCTGAAAAATCATATTTGAGCCAATCAAAGAAAATAAATCAAATGATTTTGTGGTGGAAAAATTAAACACATTTTTGGGTAGGCACTTGAAATGTATAAACAGTAAAAAAATATTTCAAGTAATTAAAAAACACAAGGTTCTCATAAATAGTTTCTTGTAGGACTTGGTTGTGTTGTGAGGTGAGTTCGTGTTACCCGACTGTTCATAACTACAAGTATTACACTGCACTTATCCATACTTACTAAAATTATAAATGCGAAAGTACCTCTGTTTGTCTGTTTGTTTCGTTTTCACGCCTATGAAATTTGGTACGGATATAGATGGGACCTTGGGGAAAAACGTAGGCTACTTTCACTACTGTGGTGTATCAGGGTATCTAAATAAAGAGTGTGCAGCCATAGATGCCTCGGATCGTCTGTGTCACGCGTTGTCTATAGTATGCCATAGGCAACACACGATATATAAAGGGGCCGGCCATATCACTGCGGCCACTTGTACGCTAACTTTCATACGGAGCGGATGCATCCAGCGAGGCAACTATGGCTCAACACGTGATGAAAGTACTTACGTGTTTCATTCATGGAACCCTTCATTGTAACCCCACTAAGTACTTAGGAAGTGATAATGGGGAACACCACAACTACTATCCCACTGCTGGCCACTGGTCTCCATCCGCACGATATAACCTCTAGTCCATGCGGACGAAGATGCGGGCATAAAGCTAGTTTACAACAAATTACGAGAGTTTTATAAAAAATAGGTAGTTCCCAAAAAACCTAGTGATATTTATGTATGGTTGATTACATTGTATTTCTTTTTATAGAGACAACATTAGCTACGAAACCTGTCAATATAACAGAGATTATAATTGAAGAATCTGAAGTTCATGCCCAAAAACCAAATGATTCACCAACAAATGTTTCATTGAGAAAAAGTCCAAGATTGAAGGAAAAGAGAAAAGATCATGGGAAAGGAAAACAAAATACTGACACTGTAATGGAACAGACAGATTCTATGAGTAACGATACCATAAATGACTTAAATATTGTTAAACAAAATGATCATTCTGAATCTGCTGAAAATAAATCTGTTACTGCTGATACTGTAGTTACAGTTCCTGAAAAGTCACAAGAGAACTCGGCAGAAACTAGCTTTGATATCATCAAAGAACTAGACAAAAAACCGAAAAGTAAATCATCTAATCCTAACAAAAGCATGTCTGCCTTAGATAATGCTAACTACTTTAAAAGCAAACGACAAAGAACAAAATCACTTAGTACTGTCTCACAATCTCAGACAAATGATAGTGCTTTCTTGAGCGATAATGAAAAAAATAAAAAGAAAGTAAAAACTTATAGTATATCTAAAGCACTAAAAGTTAGTGATTATCGCTTTGCATCTGGTGACAGTAAATTAATAAATACTAATATGGAAAGTGATGATAAAAATCCTATATCCAAGAATTCTGATACTTGTAATCTGTCTCTAAATGAATCTCATAGTGCATCAGATTCACTACCTAATACCATAAGTGCAAAAGGAAATAAAGAAAATATAAATGTTGCAGACAATGTTGTACAGGATTCCGTTTTGAATTTTCTGAAAAACCCTCCAAGTTTAGTTTTGCAAACTACTGTGATCTATGAGGATTCAGATACGGATATGAAGAATAAAGTTGTTAGTAAGAATATAGATTCTGAAGACCAGTGTGTGCCAGTTGTAGAAACAAGAGAGAACTGTGAAAATTTTGATAAAATTCGTAGTCCTGGTTTGAATAAGTCTAATAAGGAAAATGAAAAAGATGAAAACGTCTTAAATAATTCGTCAGTATCAAACAATTCGAAAGAAATAATTTCAGAAAATAACAGTTGTGAACCTATGGATGTTGATGTGTCTATCCCAAATAATATTACTTTTTCTGAAACTTCCCAACTCGACAAAAGTTCCGATCTTACTAATCTAAAATCAACTCATTGTGAAGTTAATACAAGTTTAAATAAAAGTTCCAATAAATCTAAACGCAAATCATCGATAGCACTTTCTACCTCGCAAAATCTTGAAAAGTCAGGCACTGAGAATAAGAGTACTCTTATACTTTCACAAATAAAAGACGTTTCGTCTTCCGAAAACAATGTAACTAAGTCACCTAAACCATATCAAGATATTTTATCCAAGTCAGCTGATTCTGAAATTAAGAATGATAATACAATGAACAAGAAAAATATTTCTCTTGACTATTCTACAAGCACACCCCTCCATCAAAAGTATTTTAAGGAAATTGGATTGCCATTTAATGCTTCACTTATTGAGAATACCAAAAATAATACAAAAAAATCAACTAACAGTCCAAACATATCCAAAAAAGAAATATCTAAATCTTCAAATGTGAACACTTCAACTGATGAAGAATCTAGTTCAGATAAAGAATCGTCAAAAACTAAAAGTTTATTAGATAACGAGGCTGAAGTTGCTAGTGATGATTATGAATCAGGTGATAGCCAGGATGATGAGGAGAGACAATATGAAGAAGAAAACGAAATTGTGGAAAAAGGAGAGACTTTAGATTCTGAAGATAACCTTTCTAATGATTCTGATTATGAAAAAGACTCATTTATAGTGAGTTCCAGTGATGAAGACCATAATTTACTAAGTGGCTCAGGTGATGACCTCTCTATGAGTGACAATGAACTAACAATGAGTGCAAAATCCAAGAAAAAATACAATGAACGTAAACTAAAAGAACAGAAAAAAGCTTCCAAGGAAATGTTTGAAGCTCGCCATAAATTGGATGCAAATACAAAGAAATCGAAACAGTCACGTAAATATGAAAGTTCTGACGATTCTGACGATGAAATAATCGGACATGGGAAGAAAAATAAACATCAAAGATTAGATTCTACTCGTGAAGATAATAGTGACACTTCTAATTTAAATGATAAATCATTCAACCAAAAGAAAAAGACTAAAAGATTGCTATCAGAAAGTGACACGAATGAAAGTGCCACCAAAGAACCCGAAATTACAAACGTTTTTAATAATAGTGCTATAGAAAATGACCCCTTGTCTACACAAATTAAACAGGAACCGAAAACTCCCCTCAAAGATTTTAATGTTTCGTCGGTTCAAATTGCTGAAGCAATTGAAGAGGTAGTTGTTGAAAATAATAAGTCATTTACAAAAGCCAACCAAACTTCAGATCCTCTACATGCTACTATGATGGATGATGATTCATCGTCATTAAGTGAAAATTCGGAAATAATGAATAATTACGACTCCATTCTTAATGAACTTAACAAGGAAAGCGCAAAATCTAAGACTATTAAATCTCTTGACCTATCACTTAATTCCATAAATAAACATAATAATTCAAAGATAGCAATAGTAGAAGAACTAAATCTTACCCACACCAAGACATCTAAACGGGATAAAAAGACTGTTACATTGGTCAGTAGTGATGTTGTTGATTCACCTAAAACTACTTGCGCAAAAGTAAATCGAGATATTTCCAGCCATGTCGATAAAGATAGTTCATCTGAATCAATCGATTTGCGTCTATTATTTTCTGAGGATAGCAGTGAGACATCACCAAACGAGATCGAGAAACAGGATGACTATTTCATACCACTCAAAAGAACTCCTGGAAAAACGAACATTTTAAATCAACAAGGTAAGGTGTTTTTTAAGTAGTTATCCTGGGAAGGTATAATAGGGAACATGCATAAGTCACCGATTTTGATAAATTTGAGCTTGATCGCTGCGAACACGTATAAAAACAAGAAAGAACTGAAAAATCAATAAAAAAATGAATTATTTTAGTTTTATCACACAGGAGAAAATAACGATTTTTTTTTTAATTTCGAATATAATGTACATAACAGTTGGATAGAATATCGAATAAGAAATAATATTTTGTATGACTTATATGTACTTAAAAGCAATATATATGGAGATATTTAAAAAATATTGACTAACTCCATAATAATGCGCCTGAAACGTGACATAAGTGACGTCACAAATGTTGACCGTTTTGTATAGAGCATTTTCGGCGAGGCTGCGTGCTAATTTCAAGTACTTAACTATATCACGAGAAAAAATCGCAAGAGAAAAGTTTTAATATTACAGTTGATTTTCTCACGCATTATACTTTTAATTTTGATACAAAAAGATTGATTCATGTTCCCTATTCATAGATTTTGTTGATGCCAGATTTAATATGCATTAAAAATTATGATTTTATTTTATTTATGTTGCAATATTTAATAATACTAATACTGTAAATGTGAAAGTTTGGATGTTTAGATGTTTGTTACTCAATCACGCAAAAACGGCTGAACGGATTTGGATGAAATTTGGCACACAGAAGAGGATTTTCCGAATATACGAGCGCACGAAGTCGCGGGCGGAAGCTAGTAAATTAAGATAATTAATAGAGATAGTTTTATTAGATTAGTCTTGTCTTGAATTCCTTCACATTGTGTTACAATTTATTAATTTTATATGATTACTCTTTACAGATAGTGAACAATCTACCAATGATGAAATCCAATTCGTGATAGATACACAGGGCACAAGGGAGGACACAAATAATTCACATAACATGTCACTGAACAACAGTACGAAGAAGAAAAATAAGAAAAACAAAGTATCAAATGTTTCACAAACACTTGAAACACATGGTAAGAACTTAATAACATATAACATGAAATATGTTGAATGTCATGAATTAGTCAATAATATAAAAATATTTCAGATGTTAACTCCGACGATGAAGGTGCACCATTAGAAATACCATTTAATAGTTCTAAGACTGAAAAAAGCAGAATATCCATTAATACTATTTTAGAAGACCAAGAAGAAACGAACCAGCACAACAGTAAGTAAAAAGATTTTTCTCTCTGATGCTCTGAAATCTTATCATTTCATGTGAAAAAGGAATGCGGGGCGTTTCACATTTCCGTGGGGGTCTAGTTCATCAGTGCGGAAATGAATTTCAATACCTAGGTAGTGCGGGAAGTACGCACTTCCCGCAATGAACCGAGCGGGCCGATTATAATGGCCACACGAATCGATAAAAAACAATTTCTTTGTTTTCTGTATTATTCTTCTTAAAAAAAGGGTAAACAAATAATCTTTTTTGTTTTGTCTTAGGATTTTTTTTCCTTAAAAAATCATTTGTTTTATTTTTCAATATGGGTATCAAATGAAAGGCCTTGATGAGCACATTCCAAAATTATATATTTTGTCACTATTAAGAAATATTTTTTATTTTTTTAATATGGGTATCAAATGAAAGGCCTTGATGAGAACATTCCAAAATTATATATTTTGTCACTAAAATTAAATAATTTTTATTTTTTTATTTTAAATATAGGTATCAAATGTAAGGCCGTGATGAGCACATTCCAAAATTACATAGTTTGGCAATAAAAATGAAAAAGAAGTTGATTTTTTACTTTTTTAAATCTAATTTCCTCGCATTTCTTGAGAAAAGCACTATACAAGCCTTGAAATGGAAGCTACTTGCATTGCCTCAAATGATTAAAGCCTTCGCCTGCGGCTCGGGCTTCAAACCATCCTCGACAATGCAATCGCTAGCTTCCCGTTCTCGGCTGTAATGTACTATTCCAGCTAGATAGATGCTGATAGATGGGTCAGTAAAATGGCAGTATTGGCAGTACAGTAACCCAGTCCAGCGTTGACTATCTACTGAGCTTGTGTAGACACTAGTTTTAACCCAGTCTAGGCCTCGTATTACATACGCTTTCACGTTCCAGTTTTCTAAATGGCTATCAGTATGTCTCTTTTATTTGTTATACAGCGAGAAAGAGATGTATTTATAGCAATTCATAAACCTGGTAAGTTTTTTGACGTTGTAATACCCTCCCTGTGCTGACTTCTCGCTCGCAAGTCAGTCCAGCTGACTAGCCACTCGTTCTATTTTCGAGCTCAGTACCTACGACTTACTGCCGCTCCTGTCTTCATGTACCCAGTTACTGGGTCCGAAATTCTGAGTCACTGGGTCCAGTCACACGGGGTGACCCCGTATTTATAAACCAGCCCAGATAATAAATAAGCCAGTTATACTATAGGCAGAAGGCTCTTTGAATGAATTCATTGATCTTGTAAATAAATATTTTGGCTATAAATTGTATATGTAAACTAGACTAAAAATAATACAACTTACCTCCTACCTAAAAAATCACATTTCAGACATTCCTGATATATCGTCTTCTGGAAGTACAAAGAAGAAAAAGAAACATTCCGTAACATTGAATGACCAATCAGGGGCCGTACCGGCTAACGAATCGATTTTCATAAAAGTCTGCTGGGTTTCAAATTAAAACAGATAAATCGAGCCCCAATTGGGCCAAAATGACGAACCCAAATTCATGATGTCACACGAACATCGATATCTTCCGAATCACGTCAACAAAAAGTACAAAACGAAATTGCTTACTTTGATTTCTCTGTTTTAAGTTGAAACCCAGCAGACTTTTATGAAAATCGATTCGTTAGCCGGTACGGCCCCTGGTGGGTATTATAAAATATGATAAATTTAAATTCGTAAAATTATTTATTTAACGCTAATAAATTTAAATTTTACACAAAAATATATATAGCACTTCTAAGGCACTTCTTTTTATAAATATAGTCAGACTAGTTAATGCACTGCATTATTCAAGTTGCAAGCTTTTTGAATTTTTAGATTTTAGGCATTCACAATGCTATTTTTATATTAAGATAAATGTTTTAATAGAAAAAATTGACTCACCCGTAGCAGCTCAGACGAGACTGTCCCGTCTGAGCCACTACGGGTGAGTCGATTCAAAAATATATACCTGTTTCATCTTAATTGATTGTCTGGCATCTGTAAAGGTGTTGCATTCGAATGTCGAAGTTAATTCTTCACATTGATGAGATAACGCTGGCTTACAGCGGAAACGTAAAAAGTACTAGAAAATTTCGTGGCGACTCAGTTACAAACTTTTTTTTTATTAGTAACTGGGCAGATATTTGACTACCATCTTGCTTGGTAAACAGGATGTGGTCTAAGCCATAGGCCAGATCCTGTCCAAGATGCTTGCCCAGTAAATGCCTTTTCACTCTTGCCTTGAAGAGACCAAGGTTGTAACCATCGAGGAACACATGAGCAGGCAGTGCATTCCATTCTTTAGCAGTTCGCAATGTTCGCATAAGAAATGTATTGGCAAAGCGCTTGGTACAGACGCTTGTTAGAAGTGTAATAAGAGCGTAAACTATTTCAGATGTTCCTGCGGCCGAGACATCAGTCCAGGCACCAGAGAGTACCAAGAAACGTAAGAAGAAACTACATTCGGAATCACAGCAGCATGAAGGTTTGTTATATATATTATTATTTATATAAAAACGCTTAAACACGTGTATATTAATTTTCAATCGTCAGTCTAACCACAAAATTTGAAGACCCTAGCTTCGAAACTGAGGGACTTTCATACAAACTTTGGACCCCCGTTTCACACCCTTAGAGGGTGAGTTTTGAAAAACTCTTTCTTAGTGCACCCTTAGACCTCATAAGGAAACAATGTGCCAAATTTGGAGTCTCTAAACCCAGCGGTTTGGGCTGTGCGTTGATATGTCAGTCACCAATCAGTATCTTCTTTTATAATATTTAGATGTATTTAATGGTATGTATTAATATATTTTGTATGCATGTGATTATCATTTTTCTTTGTTTGTTCCACATTCGTGTTTATTGGTTTGCTGTTGGTTGACTTATAGATAATGCTCTTAGCATTAAGTCCGCCATTTCTACCTTACTTTATGTATTTGTACACAAAAAAAAATAATGAATAGATAAATAGTACCTAATAAATTGTACTATATGGTACCAAATAAATTGTACTTATCAATACCAAATTAATAGTAATAAATAGTACCTAATAAAAAAATAATTGTACTAAATAGTACCTACTAATTGTACGATATTGTACAAAATAAATTGTACTATATAGTACCTAATAAATTGTACTATATGGTACCGAATAAATTGTACTTAATAGTACCAAATGAATGTCACTAATTTGTACCAAATTAATTGTAAGTAATTGTAGGTAAGATGGTGGTAGCTATTCAGGCGGCCTTGACTTAAGCCCTACCACCAACCAAACCGAGTACAAATTGTACCTCCCTGAGAATCGAACCCGAGACCCCTGCGTCTTACACGGGTGGGCAAACCACTAGACTACAGAGGCGGTTGCCTCTATGGTCTTACTACTGCATAATGCATAATAATTCCTTAGCCAAACATCAATTTATATCAATAACAACGTGCATTGCATGTATTGCAGATCAAATCATGTAAGAGTATATTTTTTATTTTTTTTTTCGAAACTCTGCCTGTTTTAATAATTGAATGAGGTACAAATTAAGTACAATTTCTGGCCATTACTATGAGATCAATTGGAATCTGGTACAGCGTGGCGTCGCCAAGAAGTATACTTCCCAACGTCCGTTGCATGTATTGCAGGTCAAATAAGAGTAGATTTAAAAATGTTTTTTATCGAAACTCTGCATGTTTCATTTATTGAATGGGGTACAAATTAAGTACAATTTCTGGCCATTACTATAAGATCAATTAGAATCTGGTACAGTGTCACGTTGCCAGGAAGTATACTTCCTGGAAACGCCACAATCAAGTGATTTTTTCTCTGAAACTATCAGAGGTACAATTTTTTGAGTTAGGGTACAATTAGGTACATTTTATGGTCTTTCATTTGAGGTTATCTAAAAATCTCTACGCCATGGTGGTGTTGCTGGGAAGTATAACACAATAAGAGTGAATTTGCTTTGCATCAAACAATTCGATGCGCTTCGATTCGGTTGCAGCATGAATTGACCCTAATATTTGATTACTCGTTTTTGGAGGTCCCTTTTCATCGGCAAATTATTAAAAAAAAAGTTAAAATAAAATATCGGTTACACAAAAAAAGCTTGTTGTGAGTGCTAAAATATGTTTAGGTACTTATTTGTAGATAATTATATTGGCAGTTGAGTTGACACTCCACTAACGAATTTACTCAATGAATTCATTGTTTATTCACATTCAAGTAGTTAATTCAAACTCAGAGACCATACAACAAGTACCTATTCGAACTATAATATTCGAATAAACAAAAATAATTATTTACTTCGAATTAACTACCTAGCTACCTATAATTTTATTGTGTGTGTTAAATGTATTTTTACCTAGTAAGTACCCATACCCATCATACTTATTTATTGATTTACAACATTATTGATAACAATACATAAACATAAAAAACATAATTATTTAGTTCGAATTATCAAAATAAATATTGCGCGTTCACGCAGTGCATGAGAGTTGACAGAGCACTAGATTCGGCACATGAAATCGCGGGCGGGGAGTGTCCTTTCTGCACGTAGTAAATATCTATATTCTGTGGCTTGGTCTGCGGGGTCAGAGAACACAGAGAGTTCATTTGAAAATGCGTTCGCGCGGCTCGCTCCGCGGGGAGGGAGGTAGCGCTAAGTGCCTACGACGCTCGACTATACGGGCCTTAACGTCTCATGTCCTTACATACAAACAACCGGGATACTTTATTGTCGAATTTCAAAATTTATCGCAATCACTTTCAGGATGTGATACATTGATGCTTCTTTTTGGCACAAATAAAAACTTAGGTACTAAAGAAATGCAGCAATGTGTCACATCCATCTGTCAAATGAAATCGATTGCGATTTAGATTTTGAAAATTAGACAATAGGTACCCAGCGCCCGCGGCATGGGTTCGTATATCATATCGACCTCGATATAACTAAAATATGTATTAAACAGCGTCGAAACATATTTGACAGGACGATAAAGTTCGTCCTTCGATAAAGAATTTGATCACGTCGACAGAAATCATTCATTCAGTGTGTTTTAAATTCGTTCTTTTGGCGTTGATAAGTTTTAGAAAAGGATCGCACTACACGCGCGCATACTGTACTGCGCGCGTGTCGCGCTCTTTTGTCGACCACCTTTGAGTAGTAGACTATTAATCGACTTCAACCTGTCAAAATGCGCTATTTGAACTGTGCAAGATGGCGGCTCATTGTGATCATTTGGTGATCATGCACGCAGTGCGCGATAATTAGTCGCACTTGACACTTCATAGTGACATAGATAATATAATTTATAGAATGATCCACGCACTGTGTCATAATTTTGTCAGGTTTCATAATATGATAAAAGCTCGATAATAGTAGTTTATGAAACTGACACATAAAGAGGGGTATTAAAAGGCGAGGTTTTTAATAGTATCACACGTGTTTTAATACCTAGTTATGTGCAGTTTCATACACTACTTTATCTACACTCATACATTTGGGATTGAACCTACTAAATAAAAGATCAACGTTAGAAAAGAGAGAGAGACTTTTTGTATTAGCAAGGTACCTACCTTGTAATAAGTCTATTCCTTAGCTGCATCTAAACTAAAATATCGGGCAGAGTAATTTTTTTTTCACATTTTAGAGGAAGAATAAAAAACCTACAAAATTCAGTAAGTATAACAAAATGTAAAAATTGAAACCAAATTTTATCGGAAATGCTTGGCGCGCATTCCATTAGAAAAAAAATTTGATCAGTGCATTTCAACAAACTAATCGCACTAAAGTCATCGATTACCATAGAGTACATTTTAATCATGAAAAATATGTGGGAAAATATCGTTGTTTTTTTTAATGTTACGGCACTGCCTACTCCACACTACACTCCTTTTTGGATTTGCCCTGTATCGTAATGAGAAAAAAAGTTATTTTATGATGCAGTTGACTGCATCGTAATGAGTTTATTTTTTAATTTTACCTATCCACGAAAATAAAGTTCGTATTTATATTACCTTTTTTGAATTCATATTTGGAACATTACGTTGTGAGTGTAGATAAACAGTTTATCGATTGTGCCATGCAGCGGGCGGAATGGTTTTAAAAATGGCCAACATTATCACAACGAGTGTGACTAAGAAAGCGATAGGTATGGCGTTTAGTGTGCGAGCAAGAAGTGTATATGGACACGCCATTTCTAATCCCATTCTTTATCTGCGCAGGTAATAGTTATTACTTTAGTTAGTTGATTTCAGATACTCGATAACGAAATGATTTATGCCCATTTCTTTTATTATTATCTGATATGCACAATGTTTTAATGTTAATGAATTTATAGTTTAGACTTTAGGGCATCCGCTGCGTTAAGCGGGACACGCGCGCGGGTCGATATAGATTACTGGTTTTCTGACGGACAGATGCTTGCAGTGCATGAATAAGCTCTAATGTATGTAGAAACGCGCGCAAGTCCCGCTTAACGCAACGGACGATTAAGGCGATTAGCTTCCTCACAGTGGCGCCCTCACCTTAGTTAAATTTATTGCTCGCTAACTACATAATGTATCATAAATTCAAACGTTGAGATTGAAGCTAAGGTTCTATAGTTTATTTACAAATAATAACCTCTGTAAAATATAGTTCGTTGTAGCATGGACGAAAAAATATGTAATAATAAAAATATGTAATATCCATGGTTGTAGTAATAGTAGGCAAAATTGCCAAAAGTGGCCACTTTTTACTCTTTTGCCTACTACCACTACAACGTACTATATTTTAAAGTGGTTATTGTTTGTAAATAATCTATAGAATCTTAGCTTCAAACTCAACGTTTGAATTGTTGATACATTATGTACTTAGCGAGCAATAAATTTAATTAAGGTGAGGGTGCCACTTGAGGGTACAATCACCTTAAAGTGTGGTACAATCCGTTTCATTGTTATTGGCGGCTGTGAAGTTAGTCAGTTTGCGCCGTGCCCCACCACTCTCCTCTCCACCCACACTTATATCGATATTGTGTTCTGCGCATCGTTTCGCGCGATGTTCTGAGCCGCCAATAAGCTTGAAACTCATAAGTACACCACGTTAAAAATGCGCTTATTTTGATAAATGTAACCATCAATACTTACAGTTGCTGATGCTGACACAATAATGAAGAAACTGGACAGTGCTAAGAAAAATAAGAAGCTACTTTCAGAATCAAATGCAGAACAGACTGGTAAATTATTACTCCTGTAATAATAGGGGTTAAGGAATGAAATTGACGATTTTTCTCATGCTCTCATATCTTCTATTATGATAAAGATGCTTCAGTTACTTGTTATTATTTCGAATTATGATCATGACGGCCCACTATATCACCAATAAAAATATTTCAGATTTTCTAACCCGAATGTTGTAATAAGTACCTTCGTAAGTAAGTAAGTAAGTAAGTATCTTAAAAGTTACTTGTTTTGTCGTTAACAAAAATGATCACTTAATTCGGTGTAACGTAGCCGATACTTATTTTTTTCACTTGTGGCATTAGTTAGCTGAACGTTTAAACATTTGTGTGTAAAAGTTTTAAAACATTGGCGTTTATGGTTCTTCAATAAATTAAGACAATGTTAATATGGAAAATGCAAATTATTTAAAATTCTCTATACAAAACGGCAATTTCATACTTAAACCCCAAATACTTTACATTTATAATAGGAAAACCATTTCACAATGTAATAAAACTTTTCTCATTTTTAGATACCGCTGAGACTTCGCTAATCATCCCTGGCAGTGGTAAAAAGAAGAAAAATAAGTCGCACATTGAGCAATCAGGTTAGTTTTCTACTATGATAGTTGTAGTTACGCTAAAATTCTGCATTTTATAAAATTTTCTATGTTTCTCTATATATTCGTGTCTCTCATTCAGATTTGAACGAAGCGGAGACTTCCATTGTCATTTCCGGTAGTGGTAAAAAGAAGAAACAAGTTTCGGAAACAAACCTTGACCAACCAGGTTAGTAATAATAATTAAGATAGCCATGCAAATGTATCTAAATAGTGTTTTACAGCTTGGCAAAAATATCTTGAAACAAAACTACTCGTAATATTATTTTTACTAGCAACACATTGTTTTTGCATACAATCTTAAAAAGTAGTCGAGTCACATGGCAACACTACACATTTTTACAAGCTGATGGTCCCCTCGCAAAATATAAATTGTTATTTTATTAACACACAAACTTAATGACAGATAATTTATTGTGGTTTTTCTCGACGAAAAACAAAACAAAACTGCAAACAATAATTTATCACTGAGTTTGTGTGTTTATAAATAACAATTGATATTTTGAGAGGGGATCATCAGCGTGGATTTTTAATAAATTGTGTATTTATACGGTATTTTTTTTACTGGTGTGGTGCTAGTGTTGCATATAATGTCGCCTTAATCCATAACATAATATTATAGACATACTTATTTTTACCACTGCATGTACCTGCCTGCCACCGAAGCATGACCACCGACAAGATATGATATAGCGTTTTTAACTGTCAAAATACGATGAATTTTGACAGTTGAGTGTCGATAAAATGCTGTATCACGCGATTTATATCGTTTCGATGGTCATGCTATTTAGCATGGAGCAAAAGTGCTCTAAACCTGAAAATATCAATATTAAAACAATCCTGGGCCCGATTTAATAAAAACGCAACAATTAGTCAAATGTCATGACAATTTAGTTTACATTGCGGTGTACAGTCAGTGGCACGAATCATGAAATCGGGTGGGGATTGCGCGGAACGCGTATTTTGGGTATGCGTAGCAGTGAGGGGCGCGGGCGGCGGGAGAGGGGCGCGCGCTATTGGTCGCTCACAAGTAGGGCATGGATACCGGTATACCGAAATACCGGTATACCGGTAATTTTTTTCGGTATTTTGATACCGGTATTTGAGAGTAAAATACCGGTATTTCGGTATTTCGAAAAAAGACTATATATTTTTGCAAGGGTGTTTAAAGACTATGCAGAACGATCAATTTATATGGTTCACAGCGTTGTTCATACTGCAGATGAGTTTACGATATGAAAACTCAACGAATCACGAATAATCACGATTATAGGACTAATTGCCACTAAATCAACTACGTAAAAAACACTGCATGCATATAGCTAGTATCAAGATGGTATTTAATGATACTCCTTTCAGTTGTTCGTTTAATGTTTTCATCATCATCATATCGGCCGCACGACGACCACTGCTGGTTTCATTCAAGGATCTCCGCCTCCCTCAAGGATCTCCAAGACGATCGGATCTGCGCTGCCCGCATCCAGAGGTTTACCGCGACCTTCACCAGATCGTCGATCCACCTTGTCGGGGAACGTCGTCCGGTGTGCGGTCACCACTCCAGAACCTTTCCGCACCAACGGCCATCGGTTCTTCTCGTTATGTTTCCCGCCCACTGCCACTTCAGCTGAGCAATCGTTCGAGCCATGTCGGTTACTTTAGTTCTCCTACGGATCTCCTCATTTCTGATTCGATCACGCAGGGAAACGCGGAGCATGGCTCTCTCCAATGCATGCTGGGACCTGGGTGACCTTGAGACCTACTCCTTATGAGACCCATACATAGTTAACGACCACTTTTCACTGCCGTAAACTATCTTTCTATATAGTTAAATTATCTTTATATATAGACTTTCGTCTCGAGACACTAAGGTCAGTCGTAAGTCAGACGCGAAGATTTTTAGAAGCATCTAGAATGCTGCCCATCCGTGTAAGATTCGACAAGAAATCTCTTTCTTGAAGTTGGACTTGCCTTACTGGACTACCTGTCCTAGGTATACGTAATGGTCAACAACTTCAAGTGTAGTGTTCCCAACATGAACTGGAGCGGGCACAACATGGGCAATCGACATGATTTTCATCCTATCCATGTTCATCCTGAGACCCACTCTTTGACTACGGAGACCTTCGAGCATTGTATTCAGGTCTTCCAAGGTCCCAGCCATAAACGAAGGTGTGTTAGGTACTGGCCATTAATATTGATACCAAGTCCATTCCAGTCTATGAGTTTAAAGGCCTGGGCACACCGGACGCGCGTGGTTACGCGTGCGTGTACACGCGCGTAGGTACGCACGTAACCCCCTGACACACCGGGTTACGCATACGTCTACGCGGCACGCAACGCAACCTGTGTGGCAGCCATGTTTGCGACTCTAGTGCGCGATGTCAGACGAAGATTTAGTAAATGGACTAATTTTTTCGCACTAATTCAATTAGTTTTTCGTTAATATCGTTTTCAATTATTTAAAAACAAAATGAAACACCACTTACTACCGGTAGTACCGGTAATATTTGTAAACAAATACAACTGAATGCGTAGTCACGCGCGTGGTTACGCGCCTAGTGACGCGCAGGAAAGATACGTGCGTGTTCGTATTTGTTCGGTGTGACGTCCAATAGGGAATCCCATTGAATGCAACGTCATCAATGCGTTCCGCTCTGCGTAAGTACGCAGCCTGGTTGTCTCATAAGAGCTGCAATGCGTAGGGTTACGCATCGGTCTACGTGCACGTGTACGTTACGCAAGCGGTTTGCCATGTCTCATAAAGTTTCAGGCATTACAACGTCATCGTACGTCTACGTGCACGTTTACGCATCCGGTGTGCTGGAGCCTTAAAGATGTCCTCCAATGCAGCTGTGAACAGTTTCGGACAAATAACTTCTCCCTGTCTCCTCGCTGCAGTTGGATTTGTGGTCTAGAACTCTAGACTACGGTGCTAAAGCTTTTTCGAAACCCGGCTTGTTCGGGAGGTTGGAAGTCGTCAAACTTGCGAGCGTGACGATTCTTAAGGACATGGCTCAGAAGTGAGACGGGTTTGTAGTTCTTTAAGAGGGGTTTATTCCCATATTTAAAGAACAAAATAAAAAAGTATTATCTAAGGTTTTACTTGAGTTATATTGCGCCAGAAAACACGATCTAGCTACTGAATCTACCACCAGTTCACAAATTAGGAGGCCTCTCAGAGAAAGAACTGGCGGAAGAATACTCAGAGAGGTTATGTCGACCTCCCTTTTGATCCCTATCTACAAAACGAACTAACTGTATTTTTTGATCCTGCAGTGTGTGATTTGAGATGGGATTTTAGTTGATGAATTATAGGGTCCCACCCAAGCTGGTGGTACTCTCCAACCATCTTCTCTATGAAAATATGCTGATTTCAATAATAATTGAATCAAATAACGTATTTTCTTTAGTATTTTTAATTACCTAGGCATTACCTTAATAACTCATTTTGTGGTTTCTAGGCAGTTGGTAAATAGTTTGAGTGTTTCTGCCATAAAGTAAAGCGTAGAAAATTGCTTTAATCACTCTACACAAACAAGACTTACTAATCGTTCTTAGAATCATTTAAAAAGTAGGTAACTAGCAGTTTAAAAAAAATACCGAAAAAATACCGAAATACCGGTATACCGGTAATTGAAATTTCAATACCGGTATCAATACCGGTATGAAAATCATTCCGGTATTCCATGCCCTACTCACAAGAGCACATGCGCGGACTTATCCCCACTCCGTCGAAAAATATTCATGATTCGTGCCACTGACTGTAGCTATGAGTAGTTTGTTCTATTTTCAAATTGGTTGACGCCATGGATATTAAATTGTCATGACAGGAGACAAATTGTCACGTTTATGAAATAAGGCCCAGATCTAATTATTGACGCCTAAGGTGGGCCCACACTTGTAACATTTTAGCGTATCAGAACACCGTGTCTTATACATAGCTAGTTTGATTGGGCGTGCCCTATGGAAATACTGTAATGCCGCGGCTACATCAGCGGGCTACGGCGAATATTCGCCGTAGCCCGCTGATGTGGCCAGGTAGATCGTTGCAACGCGATGTATCGGGCGCAGACAATGTGCTGTCGGCGCATCAAAGGGATTTGACGCGACAATTATCGCTTGGGGCGGGGCTGCCAGAAGGCTTAGTAATTACTTATGTATATGAAACGAACAAAACGAGCGTATTTCTCCAAACATTCCATTTCTCAAAAAAATCTCCAAGAACCGAATTTTTACCCACAATTGCGAGAATTTTCGTGCCACCACAAAGTAAGTAGTGGTGGCGCTCCACCCACTAAGTAATCGATTTCTAATCAGAAGTTTAAATAATTATAATGATCATTATTGTAATCTTAACATGGTTGATTTTTTCAGTAACTCTTTAAACGTTTAATATGTGCAAACCTTAATACACAAAATGACTAGAATAATGTGTACTACTGAAGTGTAAATTAGTTTAGACTAATAATTATTGATGTCCTTGCTACTGTTTTATTTTTCCTTAAGTACCTATTATATACTATAATATAACACAACTTGTCCGAATATCATCCTTATCGGCAATATTGGTCTATTATAACTAGTAAGATAGATGTGGTTTTGTTTGAAGGACTGTTAGTTGCCCAAAAAGAATAAAGAATAAAAATCCCCATTCTGGCAGCCCTGCCGCAACATCGCGTTGCCCACACAATGTATGCGCGTCAACACGACACGAATCTTCGTCCGCAGACGATGTTTTTAGCGCGCCAACGCGACACGAATCTTCGCCGCTGATGTAGCCGCTCCATAACAAAGAGACGATGTATGCTAAAGACACTGTGTACTGACACGCCAAAATGTTACAAGTGTGGACCCAACGTACAGTCAACAGCAGCTGGGCTACCACAACAATGTAAAAAAAACAATCAATTTAATACTTAAGTGCCGGTATTAAGATTCAAAATAAATTGCAGATTTTTGACAGTCTTGTATAACCTGACGTGCTGCTGACCGTACACTACGTATGTACAGTCAATAGCACGCTGGTTACCACGACAGACTTTCTTCTATATTTGTCAACTATTGTTGAATTTAACGGAACGCTTTTATTTTCAGATATACCTGCAGAAGTGCTATCAAATTCAAAGAAAAGAAAAAGAAAATCATCTGGCAATACTGGCGAAAATTATTTGGGAACAGGTTTGAAAGTCTTTGCATAAATAAGTTGTTTTTTATTCTACCTCTTGTTACTTTTTATTATTTATTTATTTATTTTATTTATTGATTAAGATACACCAGCGACAAAATCATTTTACATTGTATAATAAAGGTATTTCTAACTAAAGAGCAGAAATATCCTTCCAGTATTAATTATTATTAGTATAGTACGATTTTTTTTGTTTCATTTGGTCTTTTGTTGATTATTAACCTTTCGTCGTGTACGTTGTATTTTTCTAATTAAAACAGAAAATTACATCGTGTTTTCGTTTTTTTCCTAAATAAAAAGGAAAATTAGAAGTAAAAGACAGAGCCAAAAATTTTATTGACTTGGTTCTATTTCATTGCTTAACTTTTTTATTTTCTTTTCTTTAGAAGGTGAAGATATTGTTCCAAAGACGTTGGATACATCATTGTCTGCTGGCAGACAGAATAAGAAAAGAAAAGTATCTCAAAATGAAACTAATGCTTCAAGTAAAGGTAATTTTATTTAGCAAAGTCAGTCCTATCCGTAAGAGCTTCCCCAATAATAGTATAGTTTCAAATAAATCGACATAAAGTAATCTTATTTAGGGGTGGCGAGATAATTAAGGACACCAGTCGATTTTCATACAAACGAGTTAACATTCAAGCCTTGCTTCTCCGACATGGATTGTCGACCGAGCCGTGATATGATGGCTATCCACCAAGGAGTGAAAGGAGATTCAGATGGCTATGCACTACCAACTGATCTGATCAGCATTCTAAGATATGCAGGGTAATTTTTTAACACCATCCAAATTTATATATTATAATCTTTGAAAAAAATTATGAAACGTGTTTTTCTTTTAATATCGCCCAGTACTAAAATATTAAGTTAAGGCTACTATACAAAGTTATCCAAAATAAAACTACATTTGCTGACACAATGCAACCCCCTCCTTGTTGCCTCATTCAAAACATGTAGGATGATAGTATTTGACTAGTAACCATGCTGTTGTCATAATTCACTCGGACGAAATATTTTTTTGCAAAAAAATACCTACCTACCTATTTTTTTTTCAAAATTGAAGAGATTTAATGATACCTAATGCCTAGAAAAAAAGGATGGTGTTAAAAAATAACCCTGTATAAGGATATGTTTAAAAAAACCGCGAAATTAGCATTAATATGTATGGAAATCCTGAAACTGAAAACTGATCCTTATGTATCTTAGGCCCGTATTTATAAACCGCTCTCAATACCGATCTCAAGAGCGATCTCAGCTGATACGCTCTCAAGATGTGAGCAGCATCTTAAGTTGGACATTAATTAATAGTCAGATGTCAAGAGCGTATCAAATAAAATAAAAAAAACTGAGCTCTTAAGATCAATCTTAAGAGCAGGATCTTAAGTTCACGGTGGTTTTTATACAGTAACATGACACTTTTGAATTAAGATTGAATGATTAACGTTTCGTTTAAGCTGTGTAGAATAATTAGCTCAAATTAAAAAAAAAACAATAATTTTATAATTGTACTCTCATATTGCACATTAAGTCTTGGATTTTGTATTCTGTTTCTGTGGCTGTATGATGCAAATATGCCTTTGCCTTTGCTGTTTCATGATAAATAAACGGAAAAAAATTGGCGGGAAATTGTAATTGTTATTATGACTATTACATTTCCTAATTTATGTAAGTAATATCGTAATCAATATCATCATAATGATTAATTACCTTTATTAGATTTTGAAAATCTATAGTTTTATCCACGTAGATCCACGTACATAGGTACAAACACTACGTAGCAGATCAAAATAAAATGACATCCCTCTCTTTTTGCATAACTTTCCCGCGCGCGCACGCTCTCAAGTCACGGTTTTGCAGCACTTGGCGAACAGGCGCTCAATCATCATCTCAAGAGTGATCTCAAGTGCAGAGTTTTGTTTATTAATATGAGTGATCTCAGTTGATACCACGAACTTAAACCTGTACTTAAGTATGATCTATTAATTAGAACAGCATCTCGAGTATGATCTCAAGATAGCTCTCAACGTTGAGAGCGGTTTATAAATACGGGCCTTAGAATGTTGTTTAGATCAGTTGGGTGTGTATAGCAATATGAATCGCCTCCATTCATCAGGATCACAGCTAAGTCAATCCTCGGAGGAGAACCAGGGCTTCCAAGATACCTCGTTTAACATCACAATATATACTTTCAGGTATGACAGAAAATATTGATGACCGTAAAGTGCGAGATAGCTCACAAACAATGTTTGAACCGGGTAAATAAGAATTTGCTCATACTGTTACCTTTTAAAGTGACACTTTAAGTCGGTCACAGTCTCAAGGTCTGAATAACAAATATTATAGCAATAGAATTAAATAACAAATATTTTTTTACAGATGTAACTCAAAGGAAAAACCTTAAAAAAAGAAAGAGAGACAGCGATGGTGAAAACCAGGATGCAAAGGTAAACTATGTATTTAATGAGTATTTAGGGCCCATGGTCTAGTATTTTTAGAAAGCATCACTACAAGCCCTCGTAGTCATTCGTAGAAGTAGATAGCAAATTTATCAAAAACGGCCACTTTTAGCAGTTTTGCTATCTACTTCTAGCAGTGACTACGAGGGAATGTAATGATACCGTCTAAAAATACTAGACTGTGGGCCCTAAAAATTCTACGTAAAACATTATTGAAATTGTGTATTAGAATTATAATATTAAAATTCTCCGCAGCGCCACTTTCGCTCAGGGTGCCACCTTAAGTAGTCAGGGATAAAAGTGTATGATACCGCATTTGTTAGGAAAGGAAATGTTACTAATAAATCGTTTTGTTTCAGAAATTGAAAGAAAGTTCATTCGATAAAGTTCATGTGTCCAGACTTCCTGCGTCGATTCTTAATTTATTAGATGACAAACCCAAAAAAGAGATACTAGACATGAAGAAATCAACAGTGGTATCTACTACATCATTCGTTGTTGAAGAAGCCAAGAAGCGTAAAAATAAACCGTCAGCCTTTTTAGAGGAGACCGTTTATTTAAATGAACAAGAACATAAGGAAAAAAAACAGAAAGGACATCTCAAGGCACCGAAAGTTCTGCCATTTGTACCGACAGCGACCACATCCAATAGCGGTTTTACCACGAATTTCAAAATAAAAATAATACCGCAAGAAGTGAAATTCGTCGCCCAAACTAAAGACGTGGCTAATTTTAAAACCGATCATTTGTATGGCAATAAAATTAAACGCCTAGGCACCTATGAAATGTATAAAAAGCAAAGGACTCATAAGATATCAAAATTCTAAAAAAAATATTTACTTGCTTTAGGTATTCCGCCTTACTACTTATCTGCTCTAGTATGATTGATAATTTTGACTAAGTTGTTGTTATTGTAATAAATAATTGATGATTGATGAAAAATTATTGTTACTTGTTTTAAATAGTTATTTAAGTTTGTTATGTAGTCAGACTTCATTAATTTTACAATCCAATCATGCCGTGATGTGAATGTGTGACCTTCTAATTCTTGTTTGTGTTAGTTAGTATGTCTGATTTTATCACGTCGCAAATAAATAGCAATTTTAGGAACTCTAAATACTATGTTGGCTCAATTACCTTTTTAATATTATTTTGTAGTGTAATAATTTCTAATAAATAGATTAAAGTACCTATCTTTGTTAATCAAGTCAAGTAGGGCGTAGTCTTGGCGTAGTTTAATTTCATATATCACCGATTGTTCATAATTCGCGCCTAAAGGGGCTAACTTCCGACAGTTACCGGCAGTTGTCGCTAGCATCGAAAAGAAGTGGTATTGCCCTTGTGCCGTTTATTTGCTTTATTTGTAATTGACTTTCGACTTATTTACCCTTTTTATTCAATAAAATTATTTCTTGATGCAAAAACATTATTTTAAAATTAACACACTCTCAAAAAAGTGTACACACTCGGCGTAAGTACTTCCCGCCTTATCATGCCGGTGTAAACAAACCGCCATGTTGCCTACGGAGCGATCATAAACTTCATGAATGGTAAGTAAACATTGGAGGTTAATTTGACTCTGTGACGTTGCAATATGAGACTTAAAAAAATAAAAATGTTTATTTATAAGTAATGAAGCATTTATATTAATCGTAGTAATGTAAATCTACTAAAAAGTTAATGCACTGGTTAATGACGTGATCCGGACGTAGATACCAACCAATTGAAGGGCATCGTAGGGAGTCACGTGGGTTTTGTCAACCAATAGAAATGCCGGACATTCTTTGTGTTTGTGTACCTTTTCGCGTATTAGTAAAGTAAAACGGATTACTAGTTTTTATGGAGTGAGTGGTGTTATATCTGTCAATCTAATGACGTTAAAAACGTAAATGTGTGAAATTGAGGATTTTACTATTGAGCATAAGGATATTTATACTCATAAATATTCGGTAAGTTTAATATCCGTACCTTTATGTGACTTTCTGTGGCAATGTTGTGAAAACAAGACGTACGAACAATGGGAAAGTCCAACGAGTTGCTGTGTCCCGCTCTTTTTAATGTCAATTATGTTTTTACGATATTATTTACAGTAGAAATCTAGTGTAATATGATTTTTATTTTAACGCTGTAAGTCTACAAAGTCTCCTCGGATCATCAATATCATCATAACTATCAACTGCAAGCAGCACAGTTGATGGCGGGAAATTATCTTCGGAGATAAAATTTTGTCAAGCATGTTCCCATAATCTTATCCATTGAAAATAACCAATCCACCTATTTAAATTAATGAATCATTAAGTTTAGTTATATTATATCTACAGCTTGAAGAAATTAACCTAAAAACTTACTTTTGCAATATTATATTGCTATGCTCTTTCATCTCGATGTCTTCTTAGCCCGAAGAAAGAGATGGCTATAGAGGTGTAAGTTAGAGCTTATTTTGTGTTTTTATTATCGATGTAAGTACAGTCCACTGCACTTATTACAAACATTTTTTTTTACCTTTAGCTTGTCTCTTGTCTGTAATGTTTTTTTTTACATAAAAGGAGACCCGTCATTAAATGCTAAAGTTATTGTATACTTTTTAATTTTTGAATCTGTGATTCATAATCAGGGGTGCGATTGCGTAAAGTCTATCGTATTCATTTGACAGTTTATTATATCGTATCCGATCGGCAGCAATTTCTATGGAATTTGACACTAATGTAATGACATACAATATGAACTTTCAATGAGGGCTTTTCAAAGTGACATTTAAAAAATAAAAATAGTAACTATTTGCCTCACTAGATGGTGTTGATACTCTTCAAACCCTAAAAATAGTAACTATTTGAATCACTATATGGTGTTGATACTCGTAAAAAAATCACATTGTCACCTATTTTTATCAACGCCATCTATCGAGCCCACAGTTTTTTTGTCATTGTAAAAAGCCCTCATTATAAATACGATCACTTTACGCAATCGCCTCGCTGCTTGTACTTGTTCACTAAAGTAATCTGTGTTTTCTTTTTTTCAACCAAATCAGCTGTCATTGCCAAATTGAAGTCAAGTTGACATTTCGCTTTTTAATTTAGAAAAACTTAAAGAAATTTTGGTCTATGCAGCCATGTTTCATAGTGACTTTTCTTCCCCTTGAATATTTAATGTGGATAACGGAATGTTTTTCGATAACTCGTTGTTCCCGTGTGTTTCTGTATAGAAATATATTCATCAATTTCGAACTCTTTCCACATGCGCTATAAATAAGATAGAACTTGATTCATGTAGCAGATATTATTGGCTATAATTTATAAGGCCGGGTCCACAGCGCGTGTTTTGCCCTAAATAATCAACAAAACATTGTTTCGCAAAACAAAATCGTCATACGTTTTTTTGTTGAATGTTGAGATGTTTTTGTTGATTGTGTAGAGCAAAACACTCGCTATGGACCCGGCATAATATAGCCAATATTCAGTCGTATACAAACTTAGCATTTTTTCTATGGGATGTGTCAGATTACCTTTATTATTTCTTTGATAACAGGCCTATTACTATTTATTCATTTATTTATTTAAATTTCAATTGCCCTATTACATTTTTGATCGTGAATTTTGCATGAAATGGCCAAGTTTGGCGTTCTTATCCTGAGAAACTGATAGACTTTTACAACTTTGACTTAATGAAGAGTGGATAATAGTTATAAGTATATTTAGTTCTTTCCTTGGAATTTTTGAATATGCGAAAAAAAAAACCAATCAAAAATCATAAAATTAGGTACTAAAAATGCTCTGTAAAGGACATCATCCATGTTTCTTAAATTTTAGGTCCAAATATGAATGAAATATATGAAGACAAAAGTGCTTTATTCATATAGATTTTGTCCGTCTAAGCATTTTTATTATGGCACCGAAGCTGTAGCACCGATTCACATTTGTGTCAAAATGTATGAAAAGACTGACTTTTGAACTCAATTAAAATCAAGTAGGGTTGCCAACCGTACTATAATATATAGTATGTTACAATATTTTGGGTCTGCGTACCTACTATAGTATACTGTTGCAAAAATATATAGTACGCAAAAATACTACATTTTTAACATCCAATGCTAAAAAACATCTTTTTTTATTTGTTATCATGCTTTTGACTGATTCAATAGTGTGTAGTGTATGTATAGTCACACACAGACCTTACAACAAATACTATGTGTATAGTTTATTGTAGGTATCTGAATAATTCTGAATGTTTGTCTTATTGCGTTCCGAACTTATCAATGTCAAATTGACAACTTAAACGATTGTTTCATTAATAAATATTTATGATTTTGGTCACAGCATTGTTAAAAATGCAAAAAGTGCAAAAAATATAATTTTATAAAAATAAATAGGTAAAAGTAGTAGTAGGTAAAGTAGGCACTTTTTGCCTTTTCCATAAAATACTATATTTTTTAAAGTGTACTATATTTTTTATAGCTTACCTTGAAAAATACTATATTTCGCCAGAGACATGTTGGCAACCCTAAAATCAAGTAAAGCGGTGCTACAGCAGCTTCGGTGCCATGATAAGAAATGCTTTGGCAGACAAAATTTATCTGAATTTGCTTTTTGGCCCACTTTTTTACATTTGTGCCAAATAAGAAATTCAAAGGACATAGGTACCTACCTACGGAACCTTTTGTACGCGAGTCCGACTCGCACTTGGCTGGTTTTATACTTAAATGAAGGTTCAAAATAATTTGCAGATTTTTGAAAGTTTTCTATACCATGTGACGTGCTGCTAACTGTACACGTGAGAACGGTCAAAAACTTTACTTAATAGATAACAAGAAAGAAAGGAAAAATTTAGTAGATATCTACAGATTTACACTGATTTAAAAGCTGCAAGTGGAATGTTCAGTTATTTATTCTTAAAATAAAGCTATGTTGTTTGAACCCGACTGTACCTACCTTACTAATGAAAATGGCGCCTATTCGCCGTCAATGAACTTATGACATGCATAGTTATCAAAAGCAGGCGAAGTTAATAAATGTATTGGCGGCGCTAGCTAGTAGTACTATGACAGCGTAGCGCCTTAATGCAGTTTCCTACATACCCTAGGATTAGGGTTGCCACCTTTTTTGGAGGTAAAATAGTTTTTTTTTTAAACATTGTCAAAAAATATAGTACTTTTAGAAAAGTTAGGAAATATAATGTATGTGTAGATATATAAAAAGCATGACTACTGAATCACCCATGAAAATATAGTATTATTCGTACTATATATTTTTTCTATAACATATAGTACAATTGACTGAAATATAGTACGATACTATATAATATAGTACAGGTGGCAACCCTACCTAGGATAGATATTAAAGTTCAAAATTAATAGGAGATTATTGATTGACAGTTTTATTTAACTTGATGTGCTGCTGACTGTACATTTCTAATTGTTGTTTTTTTTTTCAAAAGAGCATACATTTTCAAGGACTTAATAATAATAAGTCCTAATAAGTAAAAAAATGTATTTTATGCACCTTTTTATTATTTTAATTTTTAGTATGTGCTTACTTAGTAGGTATAATGTCATTCCCACGGTCTGTTTCAATTCAAGTGAGAATTTCAAAGCGAAACAATGAATGCGCTGTGCAGTGGTGTGTAGTGTAGTAGTGATAGTGAATGCAGTCATTGCATTGGTGTTTGTATTGTAGCAGCAGCAGGCAGATGCATTGCATGATAGGGTGTCTTGTCCAGTATCCGGCCTTTTAAGGATTTAAATTGAAAATTTATTTGCCATAAAACATAAAACACGGTAAACAAGTTTTTGCAGTACCTATATTATTATACGAAGATCAAGAGTATTTTATCTTCTTCTATACATGAACATCACATTCATAATAAAATAGAAATAGCGTCATAAAACTACTTACTTTTTTGAGATGTACCGGATATCCGAAGTCGCCTAATTTTTTGTATGATTTTGTATTTAAATTTGCAATTTCTGCATCGTCCATAAACTTCCCATAAAGTTTAAGAAGTAGCCTAATTTGCGATAAATTGACGTCTTGTCAGCAGCCCGCGTGAACCCGCTCCCGCTTGTATTGTATAATGAGAAAGTTTTGTATAGTTTAGAGTGTATTTATCGAGTGTAACAATGACAAATAGGCCTAGTGCTGCCAAAAAAAACACCATTGTGGACTTATTTTGATGTAGATCACCAAAATGTTCTTGAATAATAACTATTTTGTTTTATTTATACAAAAACAGCCATAACCAGCTTTGCCGGATATTCGGCATCACTATCCGGTATCCAGCCGGATAGTAAAATAGGACTGGATACGTCAGATACTGGAGCCCCCTGATTATGTTACTGTTGCTAACAACTTTGATTGAAACTGACAGAAATCGCAGTTACATTGCTGCTTTAGTAAGAATATGACAGCTATGTTACTTAAAGCACTGTAACTGTGATTTCGGTCAGTTTCAATCAGAAGTTGATTGCAACATAATTACAAAATCAGGGAGGCGGATATCCGTCACATCTGTACTAAAATTCCTATTAGGTACATAAAATCAAATAAATGTCGAGACTGCAACGTCTGCAACAGTATATTGATAAAAAATATCCTACTATTATTATAAATGTGAAAATTTGTGGGTTTGGATGTTTGTTCCTCAATCACGCATAAACTGGACGGATTTGGTTGGAATTTGGCACACAGATACAAATAGCCTAGATAAAACATTGGATACTTTTTATCCCGATATTCCCACGGGAACGGGAACCACGCGGGTGAAACCGCGGGCGGCCGCTAGTTAAATCATAAATTTAAGTAGGTTTGTCAGCAAAGATAACTGAAATAATAATAGTACATTATGAGACAAGTTAGCTTAGGTTGCTCATTGCACACAAGGCTGTGGGTTGCAGCCCGAGCCGCAGGCGAGGGCGTACGTAACTCAGCCGAGTGTGCAATAAGCAAGAGCTCACGAGTTTCATACGACGTTTTTCAACACATTTGCGAGGAAAAAACAAAGTAATTTACCACAGCAACAAATACGAAAAAAACATAATATGATAATTTTGACGGGAAAAGGCGCGCAGGTTTTTTTTTTCACACGCCAAATGCAAGAATATTTTGCGAACAAAGGGGGCATACAGTCACTTTAAAATTATAATTTTATGTGATAAATTGCAAATATTTGAATATTTTATAACAAAATATTGTGAATTATGAATAACTAGCGGCCGCCCGCGGTTTCACCCGCGTGGTTCCCGTTCCCGTGGGAATATCGGGATAAAAAGTATCCTATGTTTTAATCCAGGCTATCTACTATATGTGTGCCAAATTTCAATAAAATCCGTTCAGTAGATTTTGCGTGATTGAGGAACAAACATCTAAACATCCAAACCCACAAACTTTCACATTTATAATATTAGTAGGATTTGATAATAATAAATATTTGTTTCACTTAATTAAGAACTTACACATTTATTTATTCCAAAAATGTATATGAATTGTCAGCAGCATAAAACCTCTTTGTTGTTACTAAAAAAAATACTGTATCTGCGTATATGTCGACAGCAACCATAGAGAGTACAGGTGAGAACAACCAAGTAGGTACACCGAGAGTGTCGCATACGCGACTCGTTACACCAGAGCCACCAGCAGCGCCCCGCGCCGGGACAGGCCGGGCGGCCGCGCCCGCTGCCCCACCGAGGCAGGATGGGCAGGCGGCAGCTGAGCTACTGACGCTGCAACGCACCAATTTTAGAGCATTTAAGCGACTGACAAGGAGTATCAAGGTAGAGGATATTAATGTTAAATGGGAGTTAGAAGACGAGTTAAAGAGTATTCAGACACGATGGAATGCTATAGATTCTTTACACTTGCAAATCGACAACATTTTACAAGGTTCGGACCCTGCTTATGATGATGAATTTTGTCACTACGAGGACTCGTTTAAGTCGATTAAGAGGGCTCTGAATCAGAAGTTGGCATCGTCAGCTCACCTTCAGCAAGCCACCCCACAGCTCGAGGTACCCGTGTTCTCTGGAAGGTACGTTCAATGGCCTACATTCTACGACTTATTCTCTGAAAGCATACATAACAACAACTTGCTCACGAAATGTCAAAAGATGCAACACTTGAAGGGTAAGCTAAAGGGTGAAGCAGAGCGCCTCGTCCAGCATTTGCATATCTCGGCAGATAACTATGATACAGCATGGGAGCTACTGAATCACAGGTACAATAACCCACAAGTTTTATTTACGAAACATATTGAAGCTTTCCTTAGTCAACCGAATGTTCACAAGCAAACTGCTAACGAAATAAGACGACTTTATGACGTATCAATGGAAAGTATTCATGCTATTCAAAATCTGGGTGTCGATACCTCAACATGGGACCCGATATTAGTCCATCTTATAACAAAGAAACTCGATTCGGATACTTATGCCGATTATAAAGAAGCTCGCAAGTCACCTCGCAATTTACCTTCGCTTACTGAGCTTATGAGCTTTTTAGAAAGTAAATTTATTGCTCTGGAGCCTATAAATACAAAGGACAGAGACATCTTAGCCACACCAAACAGGTTTGCTTCTTATCAGCCAACAAAGATTCCTTTTAAGCCTACGTATCATAAATATCATAATTCCAATACTGGAAAAATTCCAAACCGGGAATACCAAGCTACTGCCACATCAAACAATAATTGGTCGTGCCCATATTGCCATCAAAGTCACGTACTATACAAATGTTACAAATTTTTAAAATTAAAAGCTGATTTAAAATTAAAAACAGTCACGAAATTGCAAGTATGCAAAAACTGTTTATATAAACATTATGACAATAAATGCAATGCGACAAAAACTTGTAAGATTTGCCAATGTGACCACAATACAATTTTACATGACGCATTCGTAAATAACGAATCGTTGCCCTCAATCTCAGCTGGGTCAAGCCGTGACAGCGCTTCCGCACCACCTCAGCACAAATTACCAGCAATCAAAGAGCATAGTGTTAACTACGTCGCCACGGATGATGAGGAAGTATTACTTACCACTTTGTCGATTCAAGCCAAAGCTATTGACGGAACTTTTGTAACATTGAGAACTTTATTAGATCAGGGATCGCAAATATCCCTGATCTCGGAAAATGCAGTCAAGCAACTAGGGCTGCCAAGACAACGTTATCATGCATCGGTTTCGGGTATCGGACACGGGATAAAGTCAAGTAAAGGCATAGTTACACTCGAACTTAACTCTATTTACGATGATTACACTTTCACCACACAGGCGCTAGTGATCCCGCGGGTCGTAAATAATTTGCCCAATAATTCATTCACGAAACGCCCTTGGACACATCTAAATCATTTACAATTGGCCGATCCAGATTATAATGTATCAAGATCTATCGACCTCTTATTAGATGCCAGCGTTTACAAGGATATCATCATGGGTGGTCTTATCAAGGGGCCAAGCACAGCTCCTATGGCCCAACAAACAAAATTGGGCTGGATTTTATCGGGAAATGTGAAAACATTTAACTGTAATGTTGTAGTAAATAATTTATCAGAATTATCTCAATACTGGGAAATGGAAGAAATAGCCGATAACAACTCATTAACGCTAACCAATGAAGAAAGATATTGTGAAGAGTTATATCAGTCGACCACACGGCGGCTGGAAGATGGGAGATACGAGGTCGCGATCCCCATGAAACCAAATTTTGAAAAGGAGTTGGGATTATCAAAATCTAAAGCTGTTGCACAATTTCACAATATCGAAAATAAAATCTTGCAAAATAGTCAATTTGGTGAACGCTATAAACAATTCATGTTAGAGTACGAAAATCTAGGTCACATGAAACGTGTAGACAGTCACAGCAAACTATCATGCTATCTCCCTCACCACGGAGTCCTGCGAGATGAGTCAACGACTACAAAGCTTCGAACCGTGTTTAATGCATCGTCGAAAACATCGACCGGTAAGAGCCTTAATGATTTAATGGAACGTGGCCCAAATCTACAACAGGACCTGCAGGACTTGATACTGGTTTGGCGTCAACATAAATACGTCATCACTGCAGATATAGAAAAGATGTTTAGGATGATTTTAGTAAGAGAGAATGACCAACATCTGCAGCGCATCATATGGAGGTCATCCCCCCAGGAGCCATTAGGAGAGTATAAACTAACCAGACTCACCTACGGGACTAAGGCTGCTCCTTACTTGGCCATGAGGACTCTACGACAGATTGCCATGGACAACGAGCAGATGGGAGCAAAGAAGTATCCTTTAGCAGTAAAGGCTCTCCAGAATTCCTTTTACATGGACGATTTCTTGGGAGGGGGAGAGGACATAGACCAGGTCAAGGCCTTACAGCGGGAAGTTATAAACATCTTAAAGGAAGCAGGAATGAACATTCGAAAATGGTCAAGCAATACTCCGGAACTTATCAAGGATCTTCCTACGGAAAGCATCATTACACCACTTCAATTTAAAAACTTGGAATCAAAAAAGACACTTGGGATTAGTTGGAGTCCAGATTCAGATACTTTTACCTTCGAAAATAAGTTTGAAGAGCTTAAAGATGACAGTCAACTTACCAAACGACAGCTACTTTCATATATATCGAAAGTATTTGATCCCCTGGGATGGATATCGCCACTCACAGTACGTGCGAAGCTTTTATTCCAGCGGACCTGGTCAGATCGAACCAACACATGGGATGAAGTCTTATCAGATGAAATGAAAGAATCCTGGAAACAGCTTAAAATTGACTTTCAACAATTAAATAAGTTTGTTATTCCCAGATATATTGGAAACATTAATTACTGCCAATTACATGGATTTTGCGATGCTTCAGAAAAAGCATACGCGTGCGTAATTTACATCGTAACAGTAAATAATAAAGGAGAGTACACACGAACACTCGTAGCGGCGAAAACAAAGTTGGCACCAGTTAAAAACAAATTATCTTTACCTAAACTTGAGTTATGTGGGGCAGTTTTGCTAACACGCCTCATGAAAAAGGTTTTGGAAGCCTTTAAAGAAACCAGTTTTAACATATTCGCATGGACTGACTCCATGGTCGTACTTGGATGGTTACATGGAGACATCAACAGATGGAAGCAATTTGTTTCGAACAGAATATCAACTATTGTCAGCATCATTCCAGCATCCAATTGGCGCCATGTTCGATCCGAAGATAACGCCGCAGACTGCGCCACGAGAGGACTGACCACGAAGCAACTTTTAAATCACAGTTTATGGTGGGAAGGCCCTAAGTTGTTGTGTAATTTTGATATAAATAGTCACAAGAAAGAAACATATGACTCACCGCATTTAGAAATAAAGAAAACCAATGTATACGTTGCCTTCATCATCATCATCATCATATCAGCCACACGACACCCACTGCTGGGTATAGGCCTCCCCTAAGGATCTCCACGACGATCGGTCCTGCGCTGCCTGCATCCACTGGCTTTCCGCGACCTTCACCAGATCGTCGGTCCACCTTGTCGGGGGCCTACCCACGGAGCGTCGTCCGGTGCGCGGTCGCCATTCCAGAACCTTTCTGCCCCAACGGCCATCGGTTCTTCTCGCTATGTGTCCCGCCCATTGCCACTTCAGCTGAGCAATCCTTCGAGCGATGTCGGTTACTTTAGTTCTCCTGCGGATCTCCTCGTTTCTGATTTGATCACGTAGGGAAACGCCGAGCATGGCTCTCTCCATTGCACGCTGAGCGACCTTGAGCCTCCTTATGAGACCCATAGTTAGCGGCCACGTTTCACTGCCGTAAGTCATCACTGGCAACACACACTGTTCATAGACTTTCGTCTTGAGACACTGAGGTAAGTCGGACGCGAAGATTTTTCGAAGCTTCCCGAATGCTGCCCACCCGAGCTGGATTCGGCGAGAGATCTCTTTCTCGAAGTTGGACCTACCTAACTGGACTGCCTGTCCTAGGTATACGTAATGGTCAACAACTTCAAGTGTAGTGTTCCCAACATGAACTGGAGAGGGTACAACATGGGCATTTGACATAATTTTCGTCTTTTCCATGTTCATCCTAAGACCCACTCTTTGGGAAGCACTACGGAGATCTTCGAGCATTGTGTTCAGGTCTTCCATGGTCTCAGCCATAAGGACTATATCATCGGCAAAACGAAGGTGTGTTAGGTACTCGCCATTAATGTTGATGCCGAGTCCTTTCCAGTCCAAGAGCTTAAAGATGTCCTCCAACGCAGCTGTGAACAGTTTCGGAGAAATAACGTCTCCCTGTCTCACACCACGCTGCAGTTGGATAGGATTTGTGTTCTGGTTCTGTACTCGGATCGTCATGGTGGCATTTTGGTATAAGTACCTCAACACCTCGATATACCTATAGTCCACTTGGCACCTTTGGAGAGACTGCAGCACCGCCCAGGTTTCAATCGAATCAAAGGCTTTCTCATAGTCCACGAACGCCAAGCAAAGTGGCTCATTATACTCCTCGGTCTTCTGTATAACCTGCCGCAGCGTATGGATGTGGTCTATGGTGCTAAAGCCTTTTCGGAACCCGGCTTGTTCGGGAGGTTGGAAGTCGTCGAACTTGCGAGCGAGACGATTCGTAAGGACTCTCGAAAACAACTTATAGACATGACTCAGAAGCGAGATGGGTCTATAGTTCTTTAAGAGGGACTTGTCACCCTTTTTAAAGAACAAGATCACCTCACTTATGTTCCATGTCTTTGGCGTTCTGCCCTGGACGATGACGGAATTAAAGAGCTTCTGGAGGACTTTGAGTATCGGCTTACCGCCCGCTCTCAGAAGTTCTGTAGTGATTCCATCGTCACCCGCCGCCTTGTTGTTTTTCAGCTGTTTGAGAGCCATACTAATCTCGTACAGGCTGACGTCCGGGATATCTTCAGTATAGTGTCGGGTAAGCTTGGCTCTGGGGTCTTTAGCCTTGCTTTCAACAGGTGTCTGCGTGGAATATAACTGCCCATAGAAGCTCTCGATCTCCCTCAGGATTTCAGGCTTTGATGAAATGATGCGTCCGTCGTCAGTTTTCAGCTTCGTCACGTTGCCTTAGACGACAGAAATGATAATTTAATTATTAAATTATTAAAAGACTGTAACTCGATACGGCGCGTGACAACAATGATCGGCTGGTACTCACGTTACGTCGCGTGGCTGAAAAATAAACATAATATTTCCAGACAAAAACATTTATCGAGTAGCGAAATGAGTCATTCATTGAATATAATTTTAAAGACTGTGCAACACATTGAATTCCATGACACTATTTTACAGTTAAAAACAAGACAGTTTTTAAAAAGGAACAATAACCTTTTATGTCTGAATCCTTATTTAGACGAGAAGGACGGACTATTGAAAGTGGGTGGAAGACTTAATAACAGCCGTCTTAGCATATCTGCCAAACATCCTATCATTTTACCTAGCCACAGTCGTCTCACCGAGCTTATTATAGAAGAAGCACATATAATGACATTGCACGGTGGGCCTAGCCTTACACTATCGTACTTAAGAGAAAAGTATTGGATTATCAGCGGCCAACGAACTGTAAAACGAGAGTTACGCAAATGTGTTAAGTGTAAGCGACATAATGACCAAAGCAGGTCACAGATTATGGCAGATCTACCAGAGCCCAGAGTCACCCCATCTCGCCCCTTCAGTTATAGCGGGGTTGATTTTAGTGGATATTTTGATATAAAAATTAATAAGGGTCGGGGAATAAAGACGAACAAAGGATATGTGGCAGTTTTTGTTTGCCTAGCAACGAAAGCTGTTCACTTCGAATTGGCTTCGGATCTCAGTACACCGACGTTTTTAGCAGCGTTTCGTCGATTCTGTGCTCGCCGTGGGACCCCAAGTCACGTTTATAGTGACAACGGGACTAACTTTGTGGGAGCAAGTCGCCTACTCAAGAAAGAATATCAGGAGATCCTACAGACTCTTAATAGCGAGTTCTTCAACAAAATAAGTGAATTAAACATCAAATGGTCATTTAACGCTCCAGCATATCCCTCAGCAGGTGGACTGTGGGAAGCGGCTGTCAAACGGCTCAAATATCATCTTAGAAGAGTGGTGGGTGAACAAAAACTAACGTATGAAGAGTTCATCACCCTGCTGCATCAAGTTGAGGCCTGCCTGAACTCCAGGCCCTTGATAGCATTAACTGAAAGTCCAGATGACCTATTTCTTACACCAGGGCACTTTCTGATTGGAGAATCTCTTTTATCCAGACCACAGACAGATCCTGGTCACATTAATATGACTACGAGATGGCATATGATCCAGTCTATGAATAAAGAAATTTGGAAACACTGGTCATCAGATTATTTACAACAGTTACAAAGTCGATCGAAATGGAGAACTCCTACAAAAAACATACAGATAGACGACATTGTGCTTATAAAAGAGGAGAACCTGCCCCCCGGGAAGTGGGCGCTAGGCAGAGTAGTGGATGTGCACCCCGGGAAGGATGGCTATGTAAGAGTAGTCTCTCTTAAAACCAAGAATGGTATAATAAAGAGGCCAGTAATAAAACTATCAGTCTTACCAGTCAATGAAAATCAGAATGAAAATGTATCGAGCGCTCGACAACAACTGTCGAACGATTCAATGATAACGCCTTCGCAAAGTAATACGAATGAACGTAGATCAAAACGTTCAACAAGAAAAGGACTGTGTAATTTCCTAACTATGGCACTTCTCTTTTTCTTGGCTGTGCTTTCCCCGGGACAGTGTACATACAACATATCATCGTTCAACACTGAACAAAAACTTTATTTTAACAAAATAAGTGACATGAATTTGATACGAGACGAATGGACTTTAATAGTCTATTACAACATGACAACATATTGGACTGGATTGGCTAACGTAAAGATGTATCTCAGACACGTAGGGCATTCCCTACGTATGGAACGTATTCCAGCCCAGTATAAAAGCATCTTAATTCAGCTAGAACATGAGATAACAGAAATTGAACACCATAACAGCATTCTTAAGTATCAAATTGGCAAACGACAGAAGCGAGGCTTAATAAACGGCGTTGGCTATGTGGCTAATAAATTATTCGGAATCCTAGATGACTCATTTGCAGAGCAGTACGAAAAAGATATAGAGAAAGTATCACAGAACGAAAATCATCTTTCGAACTTGATTAAAAATCAAACCACCGTATTAGAAGCTCAGTACAACATTATGCGAAGGAATGAAGGTATCATGAACAAACAGTTCGCCATCTTAGATCGACAGATAAGAGAGGCATCCCAGACTATGATGCAAATTAAGAACCAACTAGAGGTGGAACTATATTTTATGTCGTCATCACTGGCAGCAAACATACTTATCACCAGCATAAGACGTATCCAAGATACACTGATTAATGTCATCACTGATTTAACACAGGGACATATGGATACGCACTTACTGCCACCAGAGCAGTTATCAGATCAGATTAATTTAATATCAGGTCACTTACAAGGTGATCTGACTATACCTACTGACAAGCGAAACTTACGAGAGCTTCACAAACTAATGAAAGTGAACACAAGAGTTGGTGAAAAATACTTATTAATCGAAGTAAAGATTCCATTGATAAGTAAAGAATCGTTAGAACTAGACAGAGTTATATCTTTACAACAACAAAATCATGTTGTTCAATTTGATTCACCTTACATAGCATTTAATCTCCAACGAGATCTACTCCTTCTAATGACAGAGTCTGACGTCGAAGAATGTTTACACTTATCGACAAATCGCATTTTATGCTCTACAAATAAACCTATTTATCATATCCCAATTACAAATACACTCTGTAATATTAATATTAACAATAAAACTCAATTATGCAAGACAGAGGTGTCGGCTTGCCAAGAACAGTGGCTCAGGTTACATTCTACTAACAGGTGGTTGTTTTCATGCTGTGAGGAATGCTCAGTTCGCATTTTTTGCCAAGACGGCATGCAGTTAGAAACCTTGACCGGTAATGGCCTACTGGATATAGGTCATGGTTGTGTTATCAAGAGTAAGAGCTATTCTATTTATAGCCACAATAATTACCTTACTCATACGTCATCTCAGACTGAAATAATGGATATTCCAGAGACCTCTATGCTCAATCATATAGTGAACTTCACCACATACTCGTTCACTCCCGAAGATCACAAAGATGAGTGGAATAGTATGAAGACTGAAATTGACGTATGAGTAAGGTAATTATTGTGGCTATAAATAGAATAGCTCTTACTCTTGATAACACAACCATGACCTATATCCAGTAGGCCATTACCGGTCAAGGTTTCTAACTGCATGCCGTCTTGGCAAAAAATGCGAACTGAGCAACCCAGTTAAATTGGCAATGCTCTGTTTACTCGCATAGAACTTGCAGTAAGGTACTTATTTAACTTTGTAGGGATAATTCTATAACCAACTAGTGTTTTATATATTATTGCACGCGTTGGTTACAGCTCGGTTTATGGCCCTAAAAGCGATGTATTAGGGGTCACTTTACAAGCAAAATGTGTTGAAAAATAGATTACTTGATGATATAATACTTAAATAATAATGTCATGTCAGAGGATGTCAAAAAATATTTATTCAGGTCATAAAAACTTTTGTCAATCAAACAGACTCAATTTATTTAAAAATCGTGTATTGGGTCTGTCTTTTTGTTGTTTTTTTTTTGTTTCTGCTATAAGTCTGCAGTGTGTGAACATGCTTCAAGGGGACCTAAACATTACATTAGATTTGATTAATCATAAACTACAAATCCTTGCCAAGTACCAAAGATTAATTACCAGAATGCTACACGAGGCTATTGAAATCAAAATATCCAAATTTCACTAGAGAAGATGGTTGGAAACTACCACCAGCTTAGACCCCATAATTCATCAACAAAAACCCCATATCACACTGCAGGATCTAAAGATACAGTTAGTTCGTATTGTAATTGGGGATCAAAAGGGAGTTCGACACGACACAACACAACCTCTCCGAGTTTTCTTCCGCAAGTTCTTTCTATGAGAGGCCTCCCATATTGTGGACTGATAGTAGATTCAGCTAAGTCACAGAATAGATATAAGTACTACGAAGGACACTCCCCTCTCCGCCCTAGAAGTAATAAATTACCTCACCCCACCCGCGAGTTCATGTGCCGAATTGTGTGCTCGTTTAGTCGTTAGTTTCAACAGCTGTCAACTTTCGTGCACGCTGATGTGGATTTAAGTCTTAAAAACGGCCGGATATTACGTAAGAGCTACGAAGTTAGCTTAGAGCTTTAATAATGTGCCAAAAAATATCCTAATTTTATTCGAAAAACTGCTACGGCCGGATACCTACTTGAGAGTGCTGGGCTACTGGACAAGTCACCCTACTACGAGTTGACGTTGTGTGTGTGTGTGTTGGCATTCTGATTCTGAGAGCTACTCGGGCCGAGGCCCACACACAACTGCACCTGTGGTTTCGTCATTACATAATCATAATTTCCTTGTCCGGTTGCAAAAGAAAGACCCAATTTTTAAATATTATAGCGAATCGATCTACCTAAGTAGGTATACAACAGGTCTCTTGGTCAGGCACGCTGCAAATCAGCACATAAAATTTTTTTATTTCCTAATTTTAATTATTATTTAACTAACCTTTTTCAATGTTAAGTTGCTAATCCATTGAGAATTTTATTTTGTAGGTACTATGTAAAGGTAAACCCAATGTGCTGCTGTGTGTAGGCACCTACTATCGAAAAATGTTATCTCATTCAAGGTCGGTTATTGACTGAATCGTTAAAGAGTTTAAAAATAATATGGTTTTACCTAGATAGGTAGGTACTTATAAAAGTTATAACTGTAGGCAGCTGATTTCTTGTTGTATCCAAAGAATTTTTAATTCTAATTATAAAGGTACCTATGTAGGTATGTTCCAAAATATACAACATCTGAAAAGTGTAAGGTCATCACTTTAAGGCGATTCCCTGACCGAAAGTGGCGCCCTCAGAGGTTTTTATTTAAGGCCCTTATAGCCGTCAACTAGCGCCATAAATTAATTTTTATTATACGTAAACCAGGTCAATATTTAAGAAAAGTAAACACCATGCCCTCTTAAGAGGAGGATGAGGGCTTTTCAAAATGACAAAAAAAACTAGGTTCGATAGATGGCGTTGATAAAAATGTATGTGTCAATGTATTTTTTTTTAACTTAGCTTCGAAGAATACTCATGTAGGCAGGCAGATGAAACCCTAAAATGTTTCTCTTTGGGCAGATGTCAGCTAGCGAGCGCTTACTTTCCTCTTTGGTACAGGCAGTTTATTTTTAAAAGCTTCTCTTTCCATCAACGCCATCTAGTGAGGCAAATAGTTACTTTTTTTAGAATGTCACCAAAGTGACAATGAGGTCTATTTTTGAAAGTGACTTCAAAAAAAGACCTCATTGTCACTAATATTTTTTGAATAACGCTTCAACAGTTTTCATTATTTCTGTAAGTTTTAAAATTCGTTTAAACCAAAAGTGGCCACTGTCATTTCGACTGCATTTTAAAACTAGTACAAATAATTAAAGAGTTATTCAAAAAATATTATAGAAAAAAATCAAATTGGCTGAATATTTTTTATAGGTAGGAATAAGCTCCCTTAATAATAGAACAAAGTTTCAGAATTTTCGGTAGCGTGAAACATAAAAATTTCGACTTCACAAATATACAAAAGTAACAGCAAAATGGAAATTATACCTTTGCCATCACCTGCCAATGGTATTAAAAAAAGTTTAAACACAAAATGTCAAAACTTTTTTTGATTCGTGTTGTGGTTGTGGCAGGTGGTGGCAAAGGTATAATCTCCATTCTGCTGTTACTTTTACTTTTGCACATTTGTAAAGTCAAAGATACTTTAATTATTTTTACGCAACGGAAAATTCTGAAACTTTTTTCTATTACTAAGGAAGCTTCTTATTCCTACCTACCTATAAAAAAATATTCAGCCAATTTGATTTTTTTCGGACTTTCCCCAGGGCATAGTTGTTTCCTTTTTTAATATTTACAAATAGTGTATTGGCGGTTGGCGGCGCTTGTGGACCAATATAAGCGCCTTCATAGGTTGTTAATAGAAAAGTATCCTTAATAAATAAATAAAAAAAGTATCTTAAAACCTTTCTTAGAATTTTTAGGGCTCATAGTCTAGTATTTTTAGAAGGTTTCACTACATTCCCTCGCAGTCATTCGTAGAAGAATATAGCAAATGAGTCAAAAACAGCCACTTTTAGCAGTTTTGCCATCTACTTCTAGCAGTGACTACGAGGGAATGTAATGATAATGTCTAAAAACACTAGACAATTTAGTAAAATAGTGTGTAAGAATTACAATATTAAATAAAATTTACCGCGGCGCCAGTTTCGGTCAGGAAAGCGCCTTAACTAGAGTTCAGAAAGAAACATTTTTCATTTACAAGGTAATTGACCTTGCTGTGCGGTGCCAACTGTTTTCCACTATCAAATCAGATAGGTACCTACCTCGGTAGTTCATAGTTGGTGGCCGTCTATAGATAAAATGTATTCCTCAGTAGGTAGGCATACTTTTTCTTTACCAAACTAATAACAAAAGCCCTAGATGGCGTTTGTTTAAAATTAAAGTACCGACCTACCAACTTAGCTACTCATCTTATTAGCCCCATCAATACGAAGTTATTGTTTATTGTATTTAGCAAATTAATTAGGTATACAATGTAAGTATTATTTTTAAAATACGCGCAATATTTGAGTTTCCCTACTAAGATTGGTTCACAGGGAAATGTAAGTTGAGGGGAGTCGCGCAGGCAATCAATACCAGACACCCCCCGTTGTTTCGCACCGAAGTTGCGCGCGCAGCTGAAAACAACCGGTTTACTCGCTCTTTTCGCGCCCAACAACTTTACAACTTTTCATTTTTGGTGGACATACTTACTAAGATTTTTCTTTAGGCTGTGCCTCTAGGTATTTTATGTACCTACTTAACCACATTTTTCGTCCTAGTGCTTGACTTACCTACCTTCGCAATTTAATTTAGACATGCGTTTACTAGGTACTTATAAAAATTTATGAGACGTCATAATTCAAATAGGTACCTACTTATCTGATTAAAAGAAAACTAAATTAATTTCATTCATCAAATCCATCTCCAACAAGATAATAGATTTCAACAAATGAAGTCACCATTTGCGATATTGGTGTTTAATTCTGTAGATACCTACCATTCAGAAAATAGACATATTTTTTCCATAGCCTCGATTTTTCACGTTCACACGGACGAGAACGTCAAGAGTATGCGCAAGAGCCGACCACGAACGCGGGTTCAAGGCGACAGCGAGCGGTCAGGTTCGAGGACACGGCGCGGCGGCGGGCGGCAGCAGGGCCGTACCGGCTAACGTTCCGAACTTCGGCAACTCTGCCGGGCTTCAAATTAAAGTAGACATTTACCTCTCAAGCTTCCGCATTTATAGTTCGAATCACGAAAGATGACCGCAAATGGCGCCCATCTTCGGGTTATAACTCTGAAGATAAGACTTTAGACAAAATAATATTTCATATATTTAAATAATGTCGATTTATCTATACGAATATGAAATATTATATTGTCTAAAGTATTTTCTTCATGAGTTATGATATGACGCGAAGATGGGCGCCATTTGTGGTCATCTTTCGTGATTCGAACAGTACTAGACATGAAATAAAACACTAACTGTTATTCAGAGTGCGTTCGTTAAACTAGGGCCAAAGTTAACATCGCGTTAGACTGCGGACTAACGTAATTTTAGCGCAAATCGTATTCAGAGTGACAGTTTAACGTTTAGTCCCACCGTTTAAGGAATCAAAGGTGCATTGTGATTGGTTTAGAAGCATTAAACCAGGTTTTGTTAGAACAGTCTTGCACCTTAGTTTTGTGAAACATCTCTGAATAAGACAGTTAACGGATACTAGAGCGCGGTTTTAAATTACCGCGCCCCAATTAGGCCAAATGAATTCATGATATCACACAAACGTCGATCGATATCTTTCAAATAACTTCTGCAAATAGTACAATGCGAAATAAATATCTTACTTCAATTTATCTGTTTTAAAAATTAAAGCCCGGCTTACCTGCCGAAGTTCGAAAAGTTAGCTGGTAAGGCCCCAGAACGCCGCATGCGCATGTCGGGCCCCTTGCGGTGCCTCCGATCGCCAGTCCTCTTTACTGAAAACCCTTTTCTCGTTTTATATATTTTTAATTTATGCCACAGAACAGAGAAATTTACTTTTCTCTGTTCTGTGCATGGAGCATTAATTATTTATTACCCACCAAAAAAAACAAAGCTGACTTAATAAACGATGACTAGGTCTTTGTTCTATTCATATCGCACGTAGTAAGATCACAGAAAACATAGGTAGTTAAGTAACTAAAGCAAGATGAACTCTGAATATAATAAAGAACGAGTTCACGGTCTCGATTATCACGAGCGAACGGCCTAGCTAGACGGAGTGGACATTTTATGATTTTTATGTAGTTAAATGTAAAATGGAGCCCTATGGATTCCAAATATACACTTTAGGTACCTACTTTATTTCATATTACTATTATTACACGACTGCCCAAAGCAAAAAAGAGTGTTATGTGTTCAGGGTTCATGTATGTTTGTGGGTATGTGAGTTTCTTTATTCCACCATAACTTTTAAATGCCTGAACTGATTTAGATAAATGGGGTATCGTTAGAATCCTTACAGCATTTCGAGTGACACTGGCTATATTTTTTTTAGAAAAAATCAATATGGCGACTGTAAGACGCCATTATCAAATGTGAAAAAAAAATTTTTTTCTTCTATTATTACAATATGGGCATCAAATGAAAGGCCTTGATGAGCACATTCCAAAACATTATAATATGTCACTAAAATGTGTGAAAAAAAATTAAATAAATACCGGAATACGCACATACTGTCTTCATTATACAATATTCTTTTTAATCCTACCACTCCTTATCTTAAAAATCGTTTTAAATTTGTCAAAGACTCCCATTCCCGCTTCTTAAGATCATCAGAAAATCTGCTACTGGAAATGCCAATGCATTCTACATCGTTTTTCGACCGATCCTTCTCAGTCCAGGCTGTCCGCCTGTGGAAGTACCTGTCACAATAAGAGCTGCACAGACAATTCATAACTTTAAAAAACTGGTAAAAGAGCACTTTCTTTCCTTGTAGATGTGTCAATAACTTCGTAGGTACTGAAATTCTATTTATATTGTAGGTATATATTAGTATTTATGTAGGTTGATTATATAATATATATATCAGCTATTAATTATGTATGTAGGTCTGTCTATTTAGTCATATGTAATATGTGTATTATTAACGTTTCAGAAATTCTATAGGTCTTCGTAGTACGCACACTTTCTTTTTTAACAACTACCTTATCGTATTTTAATTTTCTATTCCTGTCCATCCTAAGGTTGCCTGGAAGAAATCGCTTTTTAGTGATAAGGCCGCCAATTGTATGTCTCCTTTGTATTTGTGATTTTCTTTTTTATGTTCTTTTGTGTGTACAATAAAGTATAAATAAATAAATAAATTTGAAAAATATTAAATACTCGACTGCCCTGCCAAAAACGAACTAAAAAGTTAAACAACAAGTGTCATTGCAGTCGGGGGACCTCTTTGATCAAAAATTGTTCCATAATAAGGTCCCCTGACTGCAATGACACTTGTTGTTTAACTTTTTAGTTCGTTTTTGGCAGGGCAGTCATGTATTTAATATTTTTGAATTTTTTTTTTCTTTTTAATGGGTATTACAAATTTTAATGCGGGATTACCTATCTAATCCGTCTGTTACTTTTCACGCCTCGACCGCGGCTGGATCGATTTTGACGAAATTTGGTACGGATAAAATGAGACTTTGAGGAAGGATTAGGCTACTTTTCATCCCATTGCTTGGCGCGGATATAACCTGTAGTCCACACGGACGAAGCTGCGTGCGGTACTATTGTCTATTATATATTCTGTGGTGCGGTGCGGAAAAAACAAAAGAAACAGCGTGAACAAAATTTGTTATCTATCCCGTAGTGTAGCTACTTCATGTTTTTTCAACTACCTACCTAGAGGCTAACCTTACTAAACTCAACTTGAACCACGTGGTTAGAGTATGAAACATTAGGGTGCAGTTCACCCTCTTTTGTTCGATCCCTTAGTGCTATCTCTTTTCCCCACCCCTGTTCAAACTGTCTCTTTCACTCATATGGAAACGGCGAGACGACGAGTTGGGTCTGTAAATAAAATAACATTTTTACAAACGGCAATGGATCTTTCTTTATCATTTTGGCGGGAAAGTATTAAAACATTATTATCAATCCAGTTTATCAAAAATATGTATGTTTACCAATAAATAGCACGTTATCAGTTGTCTATCACTCAAAACAAACATTTCACTTGTTATTGTAAAGTTAGTGAATATTTAATTAGTCAATGATATCGGTACATATTATACATTTACTTATAACATGATCTAATTTCCGTAATAAATAATAATGTATACTCACTGTCTGATGCGCCTTCGTCTGTCTAAGCATTATTTTTGGGCGTTATCAGAAAGGTAAAGCAAATGATATTTTTCATTGCGTAAAGCTCGCTCTTATCAGTCAATGCACTTACAAAAATTTGGTTTGAAACGTACATAAGATGTTGAAAATCATAAAATCGAAGTGGTACTATTTCAGTCATGTAACATTCCCTATTATCGTAAATTAATGGCATTTAATGCAGATATAGAAACTAGAAATTATAATAGTTACCTATACTAACTCCTCAAATAGTTAAATATTAAAGTAACACAAAAATACTTCAATAAAAGCTCTAACAAAAAATGAAGAAACTGATCGAGAGTGTGCAAGGGACCGTTTCATTCTTGGGTTGCATTTTTTATACTCAGTGGTAGTGAACGATCCAGTTGAGCCTTCTAGCTAGGGTCGCCAGATTTTATTTGATCCTGTAAGGGACAAAATGCTGAATTTGGCAAAAAAACACGGGATTTTATTTTTTCCTCGGACAAATTAAAACATGTATTTTACATTCTTATTTTTATGTGTTTTTATTGCTAGTTATATTTTAAAGAAGATAATGTATCTACCTATGTTTTAACACATCTTTGTTTGATTTCACATACTTATTTGTAAAATTCAATGCAGTTATGATCATAGTTAAAAGACATTAATTAGCTCTTTATCAAATCTGGAGTGCATTTCTTACAACTTGGGATATTAAAGATAAACAATATAATTAGAAAAATGTTAGGAATGTCATTCCTGGTAAATAAACCTAATATTCATCAAAGAATATTGAAATACGGGATAGAGTCTGTCCCGGCGGCCGGGGCGGCGGCGCGGGACGTTTAAAATTATGCCTGAAATACGAGACGTCCCGGGAAATATGGAACGTCTGGCAACCCTAGCCCTCACACAACAAACAACAGGTTGGTATAGGTCTTCACTTATAAAAAAAGTATGGCGGTTGGTTTAGGAAATAGGAATCCATTCCCGTCTATTTAAAATACTTCGCTAATCGCTAGTTGTTAGAATTTTTTAGCAGGATTAATAATTGAATAAATAATATTATACTAGTTTTTATGTATTATACTATTATACTAGTGTTTGTATGTACCTAAGTAGCTAATAAAAAATATGAAATATGTAGCAGTAGTAAAACTTCATCTACCTATTGAAATTATTGACATAATATTTTATTCAATTTTTTAAATATAATAATAAATAAAACTCTATTTTATTAACAATCTTGTTTAATAAAATCGAGTTTCCAATATTTATTTAAGGCTGTATATTCGGATCACGTTCCATTTTTAAATTTTCAATACAAATGACCAAAAACAACTGCGCGAGCCGTAATGAGGGCGAACTTTGAATATTCCCATTAAATTATTAAATAGATATATGGATATACAAAACACGCAATACATTAGACTATTCTTAAAAAAAATAAAAAATGACTTTAGAATCTTTAAATTGAGCATTCTTGAGCAATCTTGACCATTTTTTATATTTCATTTTCTCTGTTTATAATTTTATTTTTATTTTACTCGATATAGTGCACTCTTTGACAATACACAATAAGTGAAAAAATAAATATGAGTCGTATTCTTATTTGTTACAGCTGAAACTTTCGTGAAAAATACCTCTGACAAGCAAATTTGAAATTCCCCTTGAACAGATTGTCTTCGTTTTAAAATACGTTATAATTTATTATGTTTTTCTCATACGGCACTAATTTAAGAATATTGCTTTCTAAAACTAAAGTTTACATCAATAGTAATGCTTTCATTCTTTAGATAACTTCTTCGGGAAAACGCTGATTTCTTTGAAATGCGAATATACAGCCTTAATGTTATTTCTGGTGCAAGTAAATGCTGATATTTCCCTCGTCCATTGTGACAGACGTGAGACAGCGCAACCAGCGCAGGCGCATACCATAATTCGAAAACAGGTTTTTGTATAGTACTCTACTACGTAGTGGCTCCATTGTTGCACTGCCCCATTCTTCGTTCCGTTGTTCACTTCCAGTGTCTCCGAAATTACGGAACTAGGTTCGAAAACACGAACCTCGGTAACTTTTCGATATGATGTAATTTTTTTATAGTTTTAGGTACAGTCAGCTGCACTTCAGGTTATACAAAACTGATAAAAATTTAAGTATAATTGTTTTTTTACCCTGATAATTTGATTACCCTGTCATGATACTGGTAGCCCAGCGTGCCGTTGACTGTACCATCATTTCATTGTTAGTTAGTTACCTAGTTAGTAGTAATCAACTAACATTTGTTTTTTTCTTTATTCTAGTTGTGCTCAGACATGGATTTATATATCACCGACTCGCTCCAGGACATGCTAGACATGGATATAAAAAATGAAATAGCAACAGACCTTAGCAGTATAACAGATTTTTCTGTTAGTATACTTAAATGCTGCCAATAAAATGCTTATTATTTTCTATAGACAATATGAATTCACATAAAAATATTTATGATGTTACAGGATTCGTTTGGATTAAATTTTGCTGAACTGCCTCCCTTATTAGATGTGGATACTGATAATTCGCCAACATGGTTGAACACCACTTCTAGTTTTGTACATAACTTAGATTTATATGGCTCAGAAGCAAATGCTGTAATGGTAAATCCTAACTCTGTTATGCCTTCAACATTTGCCGAAACGCCAGTCAAAAGTATAGTCAAAGAAGAGGCGTCAAACTTGCTGCTAACATCAGCAGCGAGCAACGACTTGGATACAACCTCGTCACCACCTAGTCCAAAGGAAGAAAAAAGTCATTTAACATTTTCACCAAACGCAATCAAAGTATCAAAAGTTCAAGAGCCGGAACGTGAACCAGCGCCAAAAAAGAATTTAGAAGAAGCCACTCAAATGGTCATTTATGTTCGAAAACATGAGAAAAATGTTGTTAAGGATTTAATAAGAGATTTAGATAAAGCGAAAACAGGCGGCTTGACGACGTCCAATCAAATGGTGCGAATAAAAACACACCCCGAACCCCTAAAAGTTAATAGTAAAAATTGTTCAATTTTAAATACAAACCAAAAAGTTACGCAACACATAGGAACGAAGACGATTATTTCTGGTAATATACATATTTTAGACGCCCAGCAATCTAGGACAATTTTAGCAAATGGTCATAAAAGTCAAGCGACAATATTAATTGATAACTCGTCTTTAAATAACAGTAGGCAATTATTAAAAACAAGCAACACATTTACGGTTGACACCACTCAAACGAAATTCATTAACAATACTAAAAGTACAAGTGGAAGTGGGGAGTTTCCTAAACCTGCTTATTCGTATTCCTGTCTAATAGCAATGGCGCTGAAAAATTCACGAACTGGTAGCTTACCCGTTTCAGAAATTTATAATTTCATGTGGTACGTATCTGTTACTGCTTGCGTGTATTATTGTTTTATCAGTTGGACCATATTATTAAAATGTTTATTTCATTTCAGTCAACACTTTCCTTATTTCAAGACAGCGCCAAACGGATGGAAAAATTCCGTGCGACATAATCTAAGTTTAAACAAATGTTTTGAAAAAATTGAAAAGCCCTCCACAAATGGAAGTCAAAGAAAAGGTACGAGCTACAAATATTTGAATTGTGTGTATAAAACATCAAATAGTCACTAATAACTATATCAACACAATTTACTACTTTTTTTCAGGTTGTTTATGGGCTATGAATCCTTCAAAAGTAGGGAAAATGGACGAAGAAGTACAAAAATGGTCAAGAAAAGATCCGCAGGCAATCAAGAAAGCAATGGTTTATCCAGGTAATATAATAACAATTTAGGTACTTACACAGTTCTTTCTTTACCAATGAGGATCAGTAACGACTTTTGTTTAGTGGCTAATTAGAAAGCTTATGCCACCACATGATTAACCGTGTTTTTTTTTACGATATCTCTTAAACCTGAGAAGTTATAAAAGCTAAAATACTGGTTTCTTGGGGGTCCTTATGACGTCATCGCGACGTACGCAAACCTTATGTCGTACGTGATAAAGCACATATTGCATTAAGCTTGGCATTTCCTTCAAACCCTTTTAACTCAACCATTTCTAAACGGATTTCAAATATTTGTCTGAAAAATGGGCGTCTGACTTTTATCATCTGTTTATTTCAGAGAGTTTAGAGGCTTTAGAACGTGGTGAAATGAAATACAGCGGATTGAGCGCAGACGCCGATGCGGACGAGGACGCGGATGCGGACGCGGACGCGGAGACGGAACTGGACGCGGACCTCGAACTAGACCCCGAGATCAAGGAAGAGGTCGAAGAGGAAGAAACTATCATGGAACAGGTCGGTCACAAACACTCTCATCTGATTTTAATGTGAAAGAGTCAGGGTTGGAAAAATCATGATTTTTTGCAAAAAATCATAAATCACAGATATATTGTAAAAAATCGAAAAAAATTGTTTCATTTTCGATTTTTTGCTTGAGTCTTTAAAATCCACGTAAAATAGTGCATGAAACCACAACACGCCTTTGTTTTACTCATTTGACACTTTAATTCGGAAGAAACATAAGTAAAGATCAATAAATTAGTCAAAAAATGTGTGGAAGAAGATATAAGAACGGATGATTTGGCAGTTTTTTTGAAGAAAAAACAGTATTATACAGTTTAATTCGGAAGAAACATAAGTAAAGATCAATAAAATAGTCAAAAAATGTGTGGAAGAAGATATAAGAACGGATGATTTGGCAGTTTTTTTGAAGAAAAAACAGTATTATACAGTTTAATTCGGAAGAAACATAAGTAAAGATCAATAAAATAGTCAAAAAATGTGTGGAAGAAGATATAAGAACGGATGATTTGGCAGTTTTTTTGAAGAAAAAACAGTATTATACAGTAACTCTAACTCAAAGTTAATTTTAACATACACTTGTATGTGTCTATCAATTATTTATGATTAAGAATGTTCTTTTTTTATACAAATAAGAAAAAAAAAGCGATTTGGTTTAATCAATGATTTTTATAAAAAAAACACTTGATTTAAATCATTATTTAAATCAAAGTGATTTAATCATGCCAGCCCTGGAAAGAGTCAGTGGAATAGTGTACCATGGCAAAGGGGCGGCATTTTTTAAATCAGAAAATCCTTTTTCAAATCCTGCCCGCGTTGCAGCTCCAGTTTCGAGTCAGCACTGGGCGACACTAACTAGAAAGAGTTCTTAGGTTAGCAACTATAATGTTCATGTTTTTATTACAGAAAATATCCAAATATCACGGTACTAAATTACAAAATGATTGATAATGACTAATTTGAACAGTCACTTAGATCCTGTTCTTAGGTGGTTCGATGAGCTCAGTAGCGCCACCAATGGAAATAAATCATTTACGTTTTATCAAGGGCTTACAATAAAAGTTTTAGTTATTTTGCGCAAATAGAAGAGTAAAGTGCAATATTTAAATATATTTTTCATGGCCTCAAATATAAGCAATAAGTTATGAATGTCGATATTGCTAAATGTGGCCACTTTTACTACACACAATATTTAAATATTGCACTTTACTCATCTATTTGCGCAAAATTATCAAAACTTTTACTAAGCCTTTAATAAAACGTAATTGATTTATTTCCATTGGTGATGGTACTGAACTCATTGAACCACCTTAAGATCGAAGATATATTTATAGTTGCTTTTCGGAAGTTATATGCAGCGAGCGTTTGAATTCCGGTCGCCGCTGCTTCTAGGCGCTACAACACTAAAGCGGTTGTTTTCGATTTCGATACCGCGATCCGAATAATGCAATACAGCTTGCTGCTATCTCAGAATCGCTTGATTTCGATACTCCAATCGAACGCCAGATCGCCAGAATCACCAAAACGCGATGCAGCATCGATGTAGTTGCAAAAACGTTAATATCACCGAAGCTAAAATTTATTGTATTGAACGAGGCAAACATCTTGACACTTTTTCGATGCAGTGGGGATATGTTCGCGCATGTGCAATGTGCATTTATGAGCGACCAATAGATCGCCCCCGTTCTCCCGCCGCCCGCGTACCTCACCGCTACCTACGCATACCCATAATACGCGTTCTGTTCTGCGCATTCCCCGCCCGATTTCAAGATGTTTGCCTCGTATTGTACCTATCCTGTTATGGTCCTTAACTTTTAGTAATAAACATCTGTGCTGATTTGTCCGATCTAGACAAAGACAATTTGCATAAAGTCTCAAACTGATCGGTCTATTTATATTGTCAGGAGCTGTCGGACCAGGAGTTGGAGGTGGAGGAGGTGGTGGAGGGCACGGGCATGGTGGGCGGCACGTACCGCCTGCTGGCCGCGCCGCACTGCGCCCTCACGCCGTACATCTCCGACGACATGGAGCTCAGCGACGTGGAGGTCAGTACTACCCAGCCAACTAAAATCTATGGAAATGTAATTGCAAACAAATATTGCTTAAAAATGGCACCACGGGGCCGAAAAAGTACAACCCGCTCAGCTTTAGTCGGGCCAGCCACGCGCCCGCTGACTGAAGTTAACGTTCTTTACAATAATTGCAGTTTGTATTGTAGAAAAAAGAGTAGAATGGTATAAAAGACGCCAAGCAGACAGGAAAAATATCCAGAAATAACGTATCATATTTTTTCGTTTAAGTATAGATCTATGAGTATACAAATTATGGTCGCTAATAAGCAACCAGTGCTCAGACGCTTTGTGCTGCATAATTAAATGCCAGCATTTTTAGCTCCATCCACTTAGTTGTACTTTTCGTGTGGTGCCATTTTTTGAGCGCAATGCTTGTCCATAGATTTTAGTTACTTGGTACTAGCACACTACACGTCATTGTGGATAACCTCCCCTCGTTTGATTCAAAGCAGCTTAATAACCGCCTCTCTGTGGTTTAAAAGTTCGCCCACCCGTGATAGATGCAGCGGGATCCCGGGTTCGATTCCCAGGAGGGGGGTACATTTGTACTCTGTTTGGTTGGCTACCACTGTCTTACCTTAGTCTGACGCCATAACAATTTGAAAATAGCTATGTTCCGGCAGTAAAGGCTCGTATTATAGAATCAAACTAAAACTCAAATCTCTGCTTGGGTACAGTTAGAAAGGGATGGTGCTATTCATCGCGTATAGCGCCATCTCTTCTAACTGTACTCAAGCAGAGATGTGATTTTGAGTTCGTTTCTATAATACCAGCCTTAGAGGTAAGATAGCCCGGTACCTCAGCGATGAAGATTCGGGGTTCCACCTTCGGCCTTATCGTCACTTAACATTAGATGAAGGCCAAGCACTACTCCGTCGTGCATAAAAAAATAAAAAGCTTCCGCTTGCGATTTCGTCCGCATGGATATCAGGGGTCGAAACTGGGGCCCTACCGCCCAAGTGTCGTCGACTTCGCCGTCGGCTTCATTTGACAGATGGATGTGATACATTGCTACTTTTTTTTTCAAATGAAGCCGACGGCGAACGAAGTCGACGCTACTTGGGCGGTAGGCCCACTGGTCAGTAAAAGTCAGTTTTTTTGGCTTCGGTCAGTAAATGTCAGTTTTTCAAAAAATGGTCAGTAAAGTCAGTTTTTTAGCTTCCTACGTTCATTTTTATACACTTTTTTATTATTAGGTACCGTTTGTTTTTACTGTAAACAGGCAAGAGTACAAGATAAGTGGATGAAACACATTAAAAATCGCACTGCGCGTCCGATTGTTTTTACTATAGACAGGCAAATTACTGGATGAAACTGACAAAAAGTCGCGCTGCGCGGCCGTTTTTCTACAAAAGGCAAGCAAGATTAATGGATAAAACTGACTAAATTTTGGTCTCGGGTTGCCAATATTCAGTGTATAAAAATAACATTGTGAATGCTAAAGATCTCAATAAAAAAATTGACAACTCTGTCAAACTCTGTCTTAAACCCCTCTTTTTATACTCACTACACATTTAAACATAGAAATTAAGTCAGTAATAGATCAGTATTTTTGAGTCTTACAGTCAGTAAAATCAGTATTTTTGACACTGCAACCAGTTTCTACCCCTGGGATATTCAAAAATCCCTATGTAGCCTTTGACCAGAATAAAAACTATCCCATGTTTTAAATCTAACACATTTATATTATTGGTAGACTAGATACATGCCATAGAGTGTATAATCCGTTCAGAAAATTTTCAAAGTGTAAGGTCACTAATTGGTACTTAATTACAGGTGCTGGATCAATCCTATGAAGAAATCGACATCGACGAGACCAAACCTGTTAAACTAGACCTCTCTTTATCAGATGATTACACAAGTAAGTAATTTACCGCAATATTTCAATAATAACGTTAGTGTTAATAAATAGAAAGTTAAAATCTCTGATGGCTTACCCCAATTTGGAGTGATCAGCAGCCATAATACAACGTGTTACAAAATAACCCCAAAAACTGCCGAATATGGTAGATAGGGACCATCAAATTGAATTTTTTTTACTATGGGACCAACTATGAAATCGCGAAAAAATCTGCTGTTTCACACATTTTGATATTTTCATTATTAATTTTTGTTGGTTCCTCAAATGAACATGTTATCAAATTACTAGCGGTAATATGATATTCATATCCCATGCAAAGGATAAACAGACTTAAGATGAACTTTGTTTATCTTTATTTGTCTTATTTGGTAAATAATCTTCACCCAACTCTTTATTTAAATAATAACACAAGGGAACAAAATTAAACTTTTTTTTTGTTGCATCGTATTTTATGCTTGTTGTTTACTAATTTGAGGTCGCTGATTTCCAATCTACTCTCATTTGTTCTATAGCAGCTCTTAATAAATATATATTTTTCTTAAAAAACGCGTTTCGATTATATCTCAAAAACTAAAGCTGATACAAACAATCTGACTTCAGATCTGAAATCAGCACGCCGAGAAAGTATAATATTAGTCATAATATTTCATGCAACAAAAATGATGTTCCCTTGTGTAATTTATACAATACAACAAATGTTTTTCTACACCTAGATTACGAAAAAAATATTGTTAATAATTAATAACAATTTGATAAAGTTACAAACTTATTTTTAAGTATTAAAGGCGTAGGCAACAAAAACTGTTTACTATTATCCCCATCAATTGGTAATGCGCCACATTAACATCCACGTCGACGTGATCCACAACTAAAAATGTCATGAAACAAGAAAATTCTTATAGAAAATCTAATATATTAATTATTGAATTATTATTTTCAATAAGATAGGGTCTAGGTCAGAGGTGCCCAAACGGTCGATCGCGATCGACGCGAGAGGTTTTAAGGTCGATCGCCAAGGTTAAGAAATTTGACATTTTGCACCCAATGTAGTTTTACATATGCAATTTTTTTTCTTGTTAAATATTTGGTAGGTGGAATGGTCAAAATGTCGATCTCTTAGTCATAAATTTTTGCCAAGTCGATCTCCTTAAGAAAAAGTATGGGCACCCCTGGTCTAGGTATATAAATTTTTTATATAAATTGTTTTTCGTTTTTGAGGTTAAAATCATGACCGCCAGGCGCATTACCAATTGATGGGGATAGTAAACAAAACAAAAATAAAATTATATTTCGTTTTGTCACAACTTTTAATTTATTTTTTTCAGTCCATTCATCAAAACGAGCTAAAACAAGTTTCATTTACCAGCCGGTAGCGACGCAATCTCATACAAGCAGAAGGAAAACGCCACTGGTGAACCGAGTCGCACTCATGTAAGAACTCTACTTATATAAGATCATCTTAGTTTTAAATATTGTGATCGTACGACGGGGGTCAATGATAGTTATAGTTTCCAGTGATTGTTCCATTAAATAAGTCGCCGAAGTTAATTAAGTTTTCGTGAAATGTGTCAACGTTGTGTTTACGAACGTGATAGTCTGTACCAGATAAGTGTATTTACTTTTTTTACCAATTGGGACACTTGTTACATATCTAACACTGTATATTATTTTGATTCCTAAAGATATCCCGGTAGGATCGCTTGTTTGACATCTCAATGTACAATGCAATTGAATTTTATGGCTATAACTATAAGTAATGTATGTATTATCGTTTTTTCTATATAATTGTCATAGTATATCGCAATGCATACCGTAATGTGGTCGGCATCTGACCATTTATCAGTACAAAGACTGTTTCTTGCTTCTGTGTCGATAGCTTTTAGTTGCATTTGTAATTTTACGTGTAGGAATACATGATATCCTTACAGCCGTAAAATGAGTGTAAATGATGTATTCTTATGTCGTAAAGACACATTACATAATGTTTAAAAGCCTCCATACAGTAGCAAGCTCAAGCGGGTAAAGTGTTTGTAAAAATCCCACCGCTGTTGTATATAAATAATTATACTTATATATTTTATGTTATTATAACTTCAAGTTGAATGGCTTATTTACTTTTTTAATTTAAAGAGTGAAGAGTGCATTTCCATAAAGTGTTTTGTCATTGTGGAAATTAGTTTGAAGAATTAGTAGGTTAACTTTATGTACTAGTAATATAAAACAGAAATCAAAAGACTAGATAGTTAAAAACACCAATCATAAACTGTAACTGAAGTACCTGTTTCTATAAGGGCGTGTCACTGCCCCTCGAGAATTTCATATACCCATTCATCCAGATATTAAAATAGGACTAAATCTGTTTACTTAGGTATCACATGGTAACACACACAGTTGATTTAGACATCTTATTTGATGCAAAATCGACATTGTTCTAGTTCAACTGACAAGTGAGCTGACCAAGGAATTGATAGTGTCTAGTATGGGCTTTTCGAAAGCAACGAGTCGTAAGGTCGTTGCTTGTCTTCGCACAGTTTAACCACAGTACATATATATATAAGTTTTTTCAAACAGTAGCGGAGCTAACGTCACTTAGGCTCTTTTGTCATTGCACTCCGTCGGATCGCTAGGGTTGGCATTTTCCGGCCGTCTCGTGGAATGCTACGCGCAAACGCTATGGAAACAACTGTGACGCGATGTCACAACCCTGACCAAAGTACTGCGAACTTTGCTTAGAGCTCTTAGAGTGACGTCAGCCGTCAAATTCGAACGTTTCCATGGAGCTCTCATACTGTTTGAAAAAACTTATATATGTACTGTGGTCTAACAGTTAAACGTGATAAATCACTATATCGTATCGCGTTTTGGTGGTCATGCTAGCTAGGAGGATTGATTCTATTAAATACAAAACTTTAGTGAAGAAATTCAAACAAAACCCATTTTCCTAGGTAATCAAATAAGTAAATCGTATAATTTTTATCCAAACTATTTGAAAAAATCTTGCAATGAAATATACCTACCATTTTATATTTTGTGAAATATGCCACAGACGTTTAGATTTATTAAAATACACAAAATGAAATGGAATGTGTAATTTTATTTCAAAAATTAAAACATTACTCTGTTTAATCAGCCCGGTTTATTGAAAGGTAGAATTCTAGGTAAAATGTTTTCTTTTTCAAATGTTGTACGATCGGCAACTCACGTGCTTTACCACTTTGCAGAAAAAAATTGTGTGTATGCATATCGCCCCTGCACGAACTAAACGTATGTTAGTGATGACGGCGCGGCGTGCAAGTGATTTGGTAAAGCGGAAGTGTCGTCGATAGTACACACGACGGCACCTCAGACTATACATGTTGACCTTAAGGCCAGTATACTTGAGCGTCGTAGGCATTTAGCGCTACCTCCCTCCCCGCGGAGCAAGCCGCGCGAACGCATTTTCAAATGAACTCTCTGTGTTCTCTGACCCCGCAGACCAAGCCACAGAATATAGATATTTACTACGTGCAGAAAGGACACTCCCCGCCCGCGATTTCATGTGCCGAATCTAGTGCTCTGTCAACTCTCATGCACTGCGTGAACGCGCGATATTTATTTTGATAATTCGAACTAAATAATTATGTTTTTTATGTTTATGTATTGTTATCAATAATGTTGTAAATCAATAAATAAGTATAATGGGTATGGGTACTTACTAGGTAAAAAATACAATTAACACACACAATAAAATTATAGGTAGCTAGGTAGTTAATTCGAAGTAAATAATTATTTTTGTTTATTCGAATATTATAGTTCGAATAGGTACTTGTTGTATGGTCTCTGAGTTTGAATTAACTACCTACTTGAATGTGAATAAACAATGAATTCATTGAGTAAATTCGTTAGTGGAGTGTCAACTCAACTGCCAATATAATTATCTACAAATAAGTACCTAAACATATTTGAGCACTCACAACAAGCTTTTTTTGTGTAACCGATATTTTATTTTAACTTTTTTTTTAATAATTTGCCGATGAAAAGGGACCTCCAAAAACAAGTAATCAAATATTAGGGTCAATTCATGCTGCAACCGAATCGAAGCGCATCGAATTGTTTGATGCAAAGCAAATTCACTCTTATTGTGTTATACTTCCCAGCAACACCACCATGGCGTAGAGATTTTTAGATAACCTCAAATGAAAGACCATAAAATGTACCTAATTGTACCCTAACTCAAAAAATTGTACCTCTGATAGTTTCAGAGAAAAAATCACTTGATTGTGGCGTTTCCAGGAAGTGTACTTCCTGGCAACGTGACACTGTACCAGATTCCAATTGATCTTATAGTAATGGCCAGAAATTGTACTTAATTTGTACCCCATTCAATAAATGAAACATGCAGAGTTTCGATAAAAAACATTTTTAAATCTACTCTTATTTGACCTGTAATACATGCAACGGACGTTGGGAAGTATACTTCTTGGCGACGCCACGCTGTACCAGATTCCAATTGATCTCATAGTAATGGCCAGAAATTGTACTTAATTTGTACCTCATTCAATTATTAAAACAGGCAGAGTTTCGAAAAAAAATAATAAAAAAAATACTCTTACATGATTTGATCTGCAATACATGCAATGCACGTTGTTATTGATATAAATTGATGTTTGGCTAAGGAATTATTATGCATTATGCAGTAGTAAGACCATAGAGGCAACCGCCTCTGTAGTCTAGTGGTTTGCCCACCCGTGTAAGACGCAGGGGTCTCGGGTTCGATTCTCAGGGAGGTACAATTTGTACTCGGTTTGGTTGGTGGTAGGGCTTAAGTCAAGGCCGCCTGAATAGCTACCACCATCTTACCTACAATTACTTACAATTAATTTGGTACAAATTAGTGACATTCATTTGGTACTATTAAGTACAATTTATTCGGTACCATATAGTACAATTTTATAGGTACAATTTGTACAATTTATTTGGAAATTAGTAGTACATTTTAGGTACTATATAGTACAATTTATTTTGTACAATATCGTACAATTAGTAGGTACTATTTAGTACAATTAATTTTTTATAGGTACTATTTATTAGTATTAATTTGGTATTGATAAGTACAATTTATTTGGTACCATATAGTACAATTTATTAGGTACTATTTATCTATTCATAATTTTTTTTGTACAAATACATAAAGTAAGGTAGAAATGGCGGACTTAATAAACCAAAGTATGTATGAAAGTCCCTCAGTTTCGAAGCTAGGGTCTTCAAATTTTGTGGTTAGACTGACGATTGAAAATTAATATACACGTGTTTAAGCGTTTTTGAAAATTCTACCCCCGAAGAAGTGAAAAGGGAATTAATTTATGAATAGAAAATTCTTCATTTTCTATGTAAAAATCGCTAAATTTATAATTTAAGCTTATGGATGGAAATCTAACGCAACGTATATCGTTACTGTTAGTATTTCAATACTTATGGGGATGAAATGGGTGTGAAATGGGGCAAATAAACCTAAAAATCGATATGGATGTCGTTATTGGGGTTTCCTAGGATGACGATTGCGAAAATAACATTTATTTTGAAGTTCAACACGGTGGACATGATGTAACCTCTAAAGGGGTGAAAGTGGGGTTCAAATTTTGTATGGAAAATAGAATATAAAATTAAAACTTTAACTCTAAACTTCGCAGAAGCACGTCTAAAAATAAATAGGCACACACATGTTTTGTGATTTTGATAATCAACCCCTTAGAGGACAAATAGGGTAAGTAAACCTAAAAATCGATATGGATGTCGTTCTTGAGGTTTTATGGGATGGTGATTGCGAAAATGACATTTATTTTGAAGTCCAACACGGTGGACATGATGAAAAAGAAAATAAAATCGAAATTACAACAGCATAAAAAATTCGTCGGAGCACGTCTAAAAATAAAATCAAACACATAATTTGTTATTTTGAAAATCATCCCATAGGGGGTAAATGGGGTAAGTAAACATAAAAATCGTTATGGATGTCGTTCTTGGGCTTTTATGGGATGGTGATTGCGAAAATGACATTTATTTTGAAGACCAACACACACGGTGGACTTGCTTCAGCCCCTAAAGAGGTGAAATAGGGGATCAAACTTTTGTTAAGGGGTCGGGGACGGAAAGGAGTATGGGAGAGGGAGAGGAAGAGGGAGAGGGGCAGAGAAAGGGAGAGGGTAAAGAAACGGGAACAGGATAATAATATTCTAGACCCAATTCTGATTATTGCAATAAACTAGCTTCCGCCCGCGACTTCGTCGCGTGCATATTAGAGAAAATCCTTAGGGAACTTTCAACCAGGATCCGACCAGCCGTTTTTACGCGATTAGGCGGGTCCTCACCAAGCGAGCAGCCTCGTGCGAGGCCCGCCACACGCGGCAAACGTCTTGCCTCGCGAGGCAGCGCGCTTGGTAGGGACCCGCCTAATCACCTCAACATGTGGGTGTTTTTGTCAATAAAATTAGATGTATTTCACGCTTTTAAATTATCGCTAGTTTAAGACCAAAGGCACTGTATAGAGTAAAATTTACTGAGAAAAGTATTTTTTTAAAACACGTTTTTAAAACGGACTAAATTATTCCAAAAATCGGACTAATAATATTAAAACGGACAAGTAAAAACAAACTAAAAAGTAAAAAAAAATACTTCTGTAAATATTTATAACCCTAATAACTTATACCTACAGAAATTTTAAACCAAAAAACGTGGGGCGCATGCTATAGACAATATAGATGAGAAACTTTACAAAACGCGCCCCACGTTTTTTGGTTTAAAATTTCTGTAGGTATAAGTTATTAGGGTTATAAATATTTACAGAAGAATTTATTTTTTACTTTTTCGGCTCCAGCTCGGTTGGCCAGTATTCGACAAATCTTCGAGTCCAACTTACCTCGGTGTCTTATCTCAAGACTAAAGTCTAAGTTGTGTGTGTGTGTGTTGCCATTGTTGACTTATCGCAGTAAAACGTGGTCGCTAACTACAGGTCTCATAAGAAGGCTCTCACCCAGTGTGCAATGGAGAGCCATGGTCGGCATTTCCCTGCGTGATCGAACCAGAAATGAGTATATGCGTAGGAGAACTAAAGTAACCGATATCGCTCGAAAGATTGTTTAGCTGAAGTGGCAGTGGGCGGGACAAATTAGCGAGACGAACCAAAGGCAGTTGGGGCGGAAAGATTGGAATAGCGACCGCGTACCGGACGACGCTCCGAGGGTAGGCCCCCGACAAGGTGGACCGACGATCTGGTGAAGGTCGCGGTGCGCCGCTGGATGCGGGCCAAGCAGGACCGATCGTTATGAAGACCCATGAGGGAGGCCTATACCCAGCAGTGGGTGTGGTGCAATTGATATGATAATGATGACTAAATACTATTATAAAATCATAATAAGAAAAACCTCTATAGCAACAATCAAACTAATACAAAAAGAGAGGAAAAGAATAAAATTTTATGAGATTTCAACGGGGAAGTACCAATCGCTCCTAACTGAGACTTTTTTGAGAAATTAACTTCCTTAAGGTGTTGAATTCAAAGGCATCATTGTTAGGACTAGGAGATATTGGCACTTCGCCGTCGATATGTAGATGCAAGTTAGTTTAGCTTTTGAACTTGTTTCTTACAATTGTACTCTATGGTACAAAATTAATAGTACTAAATAGTATCTAATTAATTGTACTAAATGGTATCTACTAATTGTACTATATGGTACCAAATAAATTGTAATAAATAGTACCTAATAAACTGTACTGTATAGTACTAAATGAATGGCACTAAGTAGTACTAAATTAATTGTATTATTATGGTACCAAATAAATTGTACTGTATAGTACATAATTAATTTTATTAAATAGTACCTAATAAATTGTACTAAATAATACTAAATTGATTGTACTAATTAGTTTGTAATTAGTACTTTATTAATTGTACTATAATATGTTACCAGATAATATGTACCAAATGAATGCTTTTATATAGTACCTATAAAATTGTACTATACGGTACCAAATAAAATGTGCCTAATAGTACCTAATAAATTGTACTATATGGTGCCAAATTTATTGTACAAAGTAGTACCTAATAAATTTTACTCTATGGTACAAAATTTATTGTACTAAATAGTACCTAAACTACCTTCTAATTGTACTATATGATACCAAATAAATTGTACTACATAGTACCTAATAAATTGTACTATATGGTACATAATTAATTGTACTTAATAGTACCAAATGAATGGCACCAAATTAAGCCCTACCATCAACCAAACCGAGTACAAATTGTACCCTCCTGAGAATTGAACCCGGGACGTCTGCATCTTACACGGGTGGGCGAACCACTAGAGCACAGAGGCGGTTGCCTCTGTGGTCCTACTACTGCATAATGCATAATAAACATCAGTTTATATCAATAACAACGTGCATTGCATGTATTGCAAATCAAGTAAGAGTTTTTTTATATCGAAACTGCATATTTTAATTATTGAATGAGGTACAAATGAAGTACAATTTTTGGCCATTACTATGAGACCAATTGGAATCTGGTACAGCGTCGCGTTGCCAGGAAGTATACTTCCTGGCAATGCCACAATCAAGTGCGTTTTTCTCTGAAACTATCAGAGGTACAATTTTTTGAGTTAAGGTACAATTAGGTACATTTTATGGTCTTTCATTTGAGGGTATTTAGAAATCTCTACTCCATGGTGGTGTTGCTGGGAAGTATCACACCGTCGACTCGTAGGTAAAGTCGTGATTGGTTGACACTTGATTTTGAGCCGTGCATCCTCACCGGCCAACGTACATAATTATTTTTCTCCCTTCAGCAGACAGATTCACCCAGGTGATTTATGTGTACCCTTAAGTAGATTAATGCACCCAGGCTAAAAGCAACCTCATTATCACCAGCCTATTCATGTTTCAACTGCTGGGGCATATTAGGCAATAGCCAGAAGAACAAATAATGTCGGGGAAAAAGTGAAGTTCGCTAAAATTTGTAGTGATTACTAGTAAAAAAAAAACAGGTGCAAGTGATTTTCGACCATATTGACATTTATCAAAATAACTGTTTTTAATGAAACAACAAAGTTTGTGAACAAAAATATGGGAAAAAAACAACCGAATTTCAAAGTAAATAAGACGACTAACGCTTGCGCCGATCTCGGCAGCAAGCAGCAGTGCGCTCCAAGTTGAACCGTAATGTTATGACCAAAAGGCTCAATTTGAAGTGAACGGAAAATTGTCGCGACCGCATAGCTGTGCGGAAGCATACTTTTAGGCTGCGTTCAAACGATAACACACGACCCGACCTCAACTCAAACTCAACTCAAACTCACCTCAACCACAGCCCACCATGAAATACATCGCTTACAATTTTGAGTCTTATGACACTTTAATAAGGTCCTGTGTAATGTCCAGGTGAGTTTGAAGTGAGTTCTGTTTGAGTTCGGTTTGAGTTTGATTTGAGTTTGGGTTGTGTACGGGTTGAGTTTGAGTTGAGTTCGGGTTGAGCGCGGGGAGGGTGCAGTTGCATCGACAAAATAAAAAAAGAGCTTATTAATGTGTCATAAGATTCAAAATTGTAAGTGATGTATTTCAAGGAGTAGGCTGCGGGTGAGTTGAGTTTGAGCTGAGTTTGGGCTGAGTTTGGGTTGAGGTTGGGTCGTGCGTTATCGTCTGAACGCAGCCTTATTGTACAGTCAACGGCATGCTGGGCTTCCACAATGTGTCAAATTACTTCAATCATTTTTAAACTTTAAGTCGAACAGTTTAAGGTTCAAAATTCATTATAGATTTTTGACAGTTTTGTACTTATAGCTTGATATGCTGCTGACTGTACTTAGTTTTCTTCTTCATCTTCCGATATAAGTAAAATCATTGCAAAGTCAACCATTTTATAAATTAACCGATAGGTATATTTTTTATTTTATATTTTATTTATAGATAAGTATTTATTTCTTAAAAGTCATCAAAATTAATTACGCGTTAGCTTGTACTTGGTTGCTGTATCCAAATACCTACCTACCTACTCTATGCATTTACAAATTAAACTAAATTGGTAATTTACACTAAATAAAATGTTACACTTAGATTACCTACTGCGTTTCCAAGTCTTATACTACTCTTCGAGTATCTAAAAGATTCTCAATCGACTAGACGCGAGAGGGGGAACACAGCGCGGCAGCAAAAACGACACAGGTCCTACGCCGACGACGCCTCGCAGGCTACTAAACCAAGATTCGTCGTGCGTTTTATTATATATTAATTTTTAAATAAACATAAAGTCACTTTTTGTAAAAGTAACCGTAAAATATTCTGCTATATGTCATTACCTTTTTTTCTATATATTATTTGTGCGTAAGAGATTTATAATCTTTAAGTATTATTCAAAAAACAATGAAAATATTCATTGTCTTTGCACTTTTTATAGTCGAGTGAAAATACGAAAATCGTGTTTTTAACCGTAAAATAATCAAGTTCGATTATGAAACTACAACATATATTTTTATCTGCTCAAAATAAATAATGCTTGATTGTTTAAAACTGAATCAAAAATAAGTTAATTTGCAATATACTGCCCTTAAGACCGCCTTTATGCCCTACGTGATAAAATATGTTTTCGCAGATTAACTGTATAACCTGTCGTGCGTGTGTACCTAAGTAAAAAAAATATATATTGTAAAACAGGTCGGTTGTGTGTGTAGTAGATCTCGAATGTTGGTTTATGTATGTAGATGTTGGAATTAAAGTCAACTAATTTAGGTAAGGTAATATTACGAATAATTCATAAGGACTTAGAATTCTAATAAGTATTTTTGTAAGCGTCCTAATAAATGCAAATAGTTTAACTGTATACTTTATTCTGCGTACATTAATCGCTTGGGCGTTATCATATTGGATTGTGGTGTATCTCCAATTCAAACCGTAGGATTATTGATAGTTTATACGTTTATAATGTCTAAGTAAACAAGTTTCAATTCCAAACTGGTAAAAATTAAGGTAATTCAAATAATAGTAAACAATTAAATAATCGATTAGAGTAGATAAAACTGTGATATGACATTTACTATTGAGGGGAACCTAACATAATGAATTACTTACATACCGTTGAATCATTGAAGAAAGAGCAATGAATGAAATATTGTAAAACTACTATCGAATTTTCAATTGTCTATCTGACCGAGTCGTCATTTTAAGGGGCAATTTTCTAGTTTTAATATTACTTACGCTATTAGCAAATTTGTCATGTTAGATTAGGATGAACAATCAATTACCATGAATGATGTTTGTTAGCGTTTAAAGCAAAATCACTTAGGAATTAGAAAGAATATTTTATTTTACGTACCTACATATGATAAGTATGAAAAATACTAATAGATAGGTGATCAAAACGTGTACTAATAGAATGTGAGTAAGATTATTTCTGTCTGAGAAGAGTTCACAGGTTAAAACAAACAGTAGCTACACCTATCCTTCATTCATACAGTACAAGTATATTTTTGTAATGTTTTCAAAGAAAGAAGGCTATCTGATCATCACCATACTGTTTGCATTAACATAACACATAAAAAGACTTACAATATTGGAAGTAACTATAATTATATCATAATATTATGGCTATTATAAATTAGGTGCTTTTTTATACCTAAATTTGATACAGCAGTGCACTTTTGGCACGCTGACCACATGTCAAATCGCCGTTATACAACGAAAACCAATTAAATCATAAAAAGTGCAAACGGAGATATCGCGATTACAATGTTTATGGGGTTGAAAATACCCTTTGTAGTATTATATTGTTAGTATTACTTCATAGCATTAGTACATTGGTAAATGTTCTATTTAAACTTATCTTTTGAGATTTAAAAAGGTTATTGCTTTGTAATGAAATTTACAATAATTGTCACAAGGTCACCTATTTAATTGGTTTTCCCTGAGAAATGATAAATGTCTATAAATTCAAAAGTATTAGGAATACAGCAAATCCCGAGAAATTACTTCTTAATTTTAGTTAATTTAGACTAACCATGATAAAAATATACCTATGCAGCTGTCCCTTGTGAAGTTACAAGTGAAAATGTATCAAGATAATTGGTTTTCCCTGCAGAAAATTTAGGAACCTAAAAGTTAAGCAAGTAATTTATTAGCGTTTTAGTACATTCATTTGTTATCAAATTTATAGCTCGAAATAATTAATTAATTACAAATTGGCTTGATTAGTTCAAATAACAATAAAAGCACGCTTCAAATGCCAGTAACAGGTACCAAGAAATTAATGTAAATAAAAGAAAAAGTGACTTACGAATGACGGACCGACCGACTGACTGACATACTAAAGCAAAGCCAGTATTATTGAGCTAGACGTTTAAAATTGAATACAAAATGTACCTTTGAAACCTTTGATAATCCTGCTTGGAAAGAACTTCCCGAAATTCCCACGGGAAAATATTTATTGGGAAAAAATATTAATCTGTGTTCCAAATTCCAACCAAAAATGTTCAGTAGTTTTTGCGTGATTGAAGAACAATCATCTAAACATCCAAACCCACAAACTTTCACATTTATAATATAGGTATTAGTATGATAATATTAGTAGGATGACTAAGCATTTTCATATTCTAGTTAGGTAAAACTGAGAATGTGACATTAAAATGATTTGATTAAAATTTTAAATAATTAGGACAGTATAAACAAAACACCTAATAAAAAACCGGACAAGTGCGATTCAGACTCGCCCACCGAGGGTTCCGTACAATAAATAATTATAATTAGTTCAGGAATCGAGTCTCGCAGTTTTTCCGAGATTTTGCCGAATTTGCCGATTTAACTACAAATGTATAGATTTCAGATTTATACATGTAGGTACTTGTAGAATAAGACGATATTACTTTCCAAACTTCATAGTTCTAGGTCAACGGAAAGTATAGATTTCCTTGAAAGCGTCTGAATATGTGTTTTTATGGCAAAAACGGCCGTATCCTTTTTTGATTTTTTTTACAGCTTCTAGGAACTGTAGATTTGAGTAGGTATACCTCCACACGTTCCCAAGATAAGGGATACAGACAGATGGACGGACAACCGTCCGTCTGTCTGTCAGTCAAGATCATTATTACCGTTAGTCATTATCCGAAGATATTAAGGAATCGTTTTTCGCTGTAGATTAGGATGCATTCGTGAATAAATTATCGTCTGAGAAATGTCAGAGAAAACCAATTATCTGGATATACAATATTTTCTTAGTTGATTAGATTGTATTAGTTAATATGGAATTCGTCAGGTAAAATAAATTAAACTGTTTTAATAGCTTTTATTTGATCATTTTAATCTATTATGGAGATTTAAATCTTAGAAAATGGTTGTTACTGAGGGAAAAATAGAATAATTCCTGAGGTGTCTCTGAAAAAAACCAAATTTTATCAGTTAACTGACAATCATTGGAGACAAATATGTCAGAAGTCAAGTTTATTCTGTTTAATATTTTGTATTTGAAAACAAACCTTGGCAATGCTTGAAATAATTGGTTATCTAATTAACAGAAGCGAAACTATAGGACTTAGCGATTAATGGGTTTTCGCAGACGAAAGAGCACAAAATTTTAAGTACTTTGGCATTCATAAGTCTTTTTCGTAAAAAAATCGATTTAATTGGTTTTCGTTGTATAGCGGCGAAATTTCCCCAATCGATTCTGAACTTTAAATCAAATCCACTAAGGTTCAAAATTAATTAAAGATTTTGACAGTTTTGTATAACTATATTTGCTGCTGACTGTACATTAAATACACTGTTCAATGATGTTTTGTAACACAAATACCTAAATGATTATAATAAGGGAAGAAAATCGTGTTCATTAAAACATGAAAAAGAAAGTGAATTTGATCTGAGGATATTATGAACAGTCAAGTTCAATCATAATTTGACTGTTAATGAGGGTTTTCAAAATAAAGTGTACTATGACTAAATTGATGTTACTATTTTAGAAATACAATTTCCGATATTTGTTTTATTTAAATATTATTGAGAAACATGATAATATATAGAATGATACTTTATTATTTGCTGATTTATCTTTTTTACGAAAAATCATCAAATAAATCAAGCACTGTCGAAACAAACTGTCAGTTTTGCGACTATTTTAAAAGCTAATGTATCTACTAAATATCAAGAAGAACGTAAAGATTTTATTTGGGTTAAGATGTTTATCATTAAAATTATTTGAAAAATAGAACACTGAAGTCATCAAATCAATAAGTTACGAATTACGGTAGTTTTAATGTCGGTTTTGTCACATTTGATGTCAAAGTAACCATTACTTTTGCAATAACTAATAAATATGTAGTTTAATCGGTAAAGTGATTATTTTATTCCAGATAATTGAAGGCATTTTAAATAGTGCATCCAAATTATTTGTTCCCCTTCATGTTGACATTTAGTAAAAACTGTGAAAATATCCTCGTCGCAAAACAGGGACAGTCACAAATCCGACAGGCTAATTTTCTAAGGCTGGGTTTACACTCAAGAGAAAACTGATCACAGTGTACGTGTATTAAATGAAAATTAAGGATTATATTTAATATTATCGTTTATTATATACTGAGTCATTTCATATTATTTTACAAAATCCATTAATTTCATCCATTTCGACATTTTCTAATAATTCGTTAGAGTAATTAGTAAAAATATTATAGATTGCCACATTATATGTATTCTACATATAAAGCCTAGAATGAGACACATCCCTCACAGGGTAGATTTAAATAAAAAAATTGTACATCTATTTTTGTGACGTCGTATCTGATCATCATACAAGGTGCGGGATGCCCACCCAACTCTAAAACACTTAGTAGGCCCGCTTCTAAACATTCCTGAAAAATTATTCTTCTTTATACGCGAACATTCCCACAGGATACCAGCCAGATTTATGTACAGGAATAGAAGTCCTACATGTAGTCTCAGCCTTACAGTGTCGGTTTTGCGACTTTGCTGGTCAGCCTGTAGGTCACGAGGCAAAATGTAGCAAAACTGACGTGACGTTCTCTTCCCATACTATATTCAAAATTATATTCCGATGAAAACATTTACTCACGTTTGGTATCAAATGTAAATAATAGTACATTAGAATATAGTTTATCTTCTAAAAATATTTAAATGTTGTAAACTAACCTGAATTTGAAGACAACGTGTCTCAAATCCGACACCAAAAATCTTGACGGCCGTGGCACTCACTAAAACACGTGCGTTTACTCGAAACGTAACAGAAAACTAGCTTTTTTAAAATGACTGTTGGTGAATGTAAAGGATGATGTTGCCATTTCAAAAACTAAAATAGTCTTAGTAAATTTTCAAATGGCAATTTTTAGCGTGACCAACCTGACATGTCCGGTCAGTATCACTTATTAAGATTTTTTTGGAAATCAAACTGTAATTTAATGGCAATAAGGCTTAAATTATTAACTACTGTCGACAATAGGCGATTAAGAGTACATTCAAACGATACAAAAATCTCACGGTACCCCAGTACAAAAAGTTTTTAGAATCGCTTCTACCATCAAAGAACTCGAGTAGGGGACACGCCAAAAACTGACACTTTAGTTTTTAAAAATGGTCATTCTTTTAATATTATGCAAAGTATTGGTAAAATAATTGGTTGAATACCTAGTTTAGAGTCTTTTTAATGCACTGCAATCATTATATTAGCAAGATACCTATAATTTTTCTTATTATTAAACTTCAAACACGGGGGACAGCCCAAAAGTGGGGGGTACACTTTTTTTGGAAAACCCTCTAATACAGTAGCCGGCAAACATCTTGAAATTGGGTAGGGATTGCGCAGAACGCGTATATTTTGGGTATGCGTAGCGGTGAGGTACGCGGGCGGCGGGAGAGGGCGCGCTATTGGTCGCTCGCAAGTGCACATGCGCGAACTTATCCCCACTCCGTCGAAAGATCGTCTTGCTTGACGCGTAGCATCAAGATGTTTGCCGGAATCTGTTAAGTGCGTTTCATCTGTTATTATTAATACCTATGCCGTTATGTTGGTTTTCCGAAAATCTATTCAATTTTGATTTCGCAATAAGATTACTATGACGGTACTGCCAACATAACCTCATGCGAAGTATCCGATGAAACGTATTCTAACAAAGCACATAAGGTGCTGAATTGCCAAAAGTGTTCACTTATCTTTGAACTTGACTACCTAATCTATTCAGGGACCCTATCATGACCTTTTAACGCGATACAACTCGATTCTTATAATGGAATGCAATGGGATAAAAAAATACCACTTCGCGGAGTGTACTACACTTACACTATCCAGCAGTCTGGCTCTTATTATAAAATCAAACTCAAATCTCTGCTGGAGTATAGTTAGAAAGGGATACCGCTATATGCGATGAATAGCACCATCCCCTTCTAGCTGTAATCAAGCAGAGATTTGAGTTTGATTCTATATAAACCATTACATCATCGCGCTACTGCTTATGATAAGGCCCCAAAAAGACATATATTTATATATCACAGATATAAATTAGGTATATTAAAAAATGTGTTCTGGTTTTTAAGAGCGTTGATACGTTTTGTCATTTCATACAGACTAAAAGAAAATCCTTAATTTTCGAAATGAATGAACCTATTTTAATAAAACTTCATACACAAGCAAAAAGTTAATTGAAAACATTTTTACAACTAAATTAGACCAGTTTTAAATTTTCCATAGAAACAGAAATTTTCAATCTTTTTTTAAAATAAGACATTTTAAAAAAATCTTACATTTTTAGACCTATGTATCCTACTTATGTTTATGAAGTTTTATTAAAATAGTTTCATTCATTCATTTCGAAAAATAAAGGCTTGTCAAGACGTTTGTCTCGTACTGTATCAACGCTCTTAATTAAATAACAGAAGTTGTCTGTTTCATCAGCCTCCTTATTTTTGCCAAGTTTCAGCAAACATTTCCTGTGTAGAGAGCCGTATTCATAGCAGTTTTTTAGTCTTTTACAAAATGTGTTCAACAGAGCTATATCGATCTTTATGTCCTGTTCATATTCCTGAAGAAGACATTCTGCCCCTGTAGCATGCTAAAGGGCCAAGTCTCTCATCATCTGTTTAATGAGGATCAGTAACAGGTTTGAATCCTATAGTTTTATTGGTATAATATAAAAACATAGCTATTCATAGCTATGAAATTTAGTGAAAGATTTTTTGAAATCCGTTTAGAAATGGTTGAGTTATAAGGGTTTTAAAGGAAATGCCAAGCTCAATGCAATATGTGCTTTATCACGTACGACATAAGGTTCGCGTACGTCTCGGTGACGTCATAAGGAACCCCCAAACAGTGTTTTAGTCCGTTTTAGCTCTTAAAACTTAAAAATTTCTTCACACTTAATCATGTGGTGGCATAAGCCTTTCTGATAAGCCACTAAACAAAAATCGTTACAGATCCTCATCAAAAAAAATACTATGTTTTGACAACCCATATTATGTCCATGATGTACGAAAGATATCGTGGTTATTTGTCACATTTGCTATCTTAGCTGTTGACAAACAAAATATACATACCCCTATGAATACCATATCTACACATGAATACACGGTCACCCAAGCTTGAAACTTGGCTTAGCAATTTTCGGCGAATGACGCTCGTTGATTCGCTTAGCTGAAAAAATATGGTCAGAGGGCCTATTCCAAAAAAGCATCGCGATAATCGTACGATATTCGTCCCACTCCGTGGCACTATTGGCTCTAATAAGGTTCAATATCAAGTAAATTAAACGACGAGTTGCGTCCGACTATCGTGATTATTTTTTTGTAAAAGGCCCTCAGAGATGAGCGTTGTTAAACGTTGGCGCATTTAAAAATTATGTCCTTCTTTTGTGAAAAGTACCTATAAATTAGCTATAACGCATAAAATAAAGCAACGCCTAAAATCGTTATCAAGCAAAAAAATATTTCATTATTGTGCTCAATAGATTCTAATGTGGAAACAATTATAAATCTTTTGTATCATGTCTTGTATTACCTTTTATTATATAACAATGAATTACAATAATAGAAAAATTGTTAAAAAAAAGTGTTTATATGGTCAAACTATGAATTATAGAAATGAATTGTTTAGAACTGGGGGGTGATTTTGTAATTTTGTTGCAATCCACTCTGACAGAAATCGCAGTTACATTGCTGCTTTAGTTAAGAACCAATGTGACAACTATCTTACTTAAAGCAGCAATGCAACCGCGCTTTCAATCGATTTCAATCGAGAATTGTTAGCAACAGCTTTACGTAATCAAGATACTGGTTTATGCCGATGCTTCCAATGTTTTAATATTATGAATAAAATTGTCATGAGCCGTTCATTGGCCACATTATAAAAAAGTTGTCACAAGCAGAATGGTAGCAGTAACTCTTGTATGTAAATGCGTTAGTTATTGTAAGTTTCCACTGCCAGTATTACAACATCCATGTAAAATACAATAGGTATAATAGGTCTTTAAGTTAGTTTAGCTTTTAATTTGTATTAGGTAGTAGATAATAGCTACATTTAAGGGAACTAAGTTGAATGATTTTTAATAACATTTTTGTAATAAAAATTAATGAGTAATAACCGGGTTTGTTTTTCTTATTTCCAAGCCGAGCCTCCACTATAATCTGTTCACGGAAACGAGTTAGTAGAGCGCTATCTCACTCACACAATTTTTTAACTGTGATTGGTCAGTGATAGATAAACGCTAAGGCGGTGTACACAGTACGAGAACTTTTTAGTTTTCTCATTCCCCGTACGGTGCAGACGTGCTCTTACTTGTGACAGTAGGCTCAATTCGTTACCTGGCTTGTGTATTGAATTTATTCCAAGGTGGCGCAGGTGTGCTAACGACCCGTTTATTGTTCTTTTGTCATAAATGAGCACTATCTTAAGGTATCCGTCAGAATGGCGTCATATACCTTTTTCCAATTTTTTGTACAATAAACTAGCCCAGATGTGCTTGTTCCATAGTTATTCTCTGTACTAAATGGCTCACGTTTCGGACTACAGCTGGGCCACAAAAAAAAAGTTGGAAATCTGACATTTTGACTATGCCATGATGAAGTCGGAATTTGTCGCCAAAAACCAGAATTTGTCGGTCTTGCGTTTAGGAGATACGTGTGGCTCAGCTGTAGAGACGTCTCTACAGCTGGGCCACACAGATCTCGAAAACGGAAGGTCGTAGCGAAAATCTGATTACTCGTATGTGTAGCCGGTAATTTGTCGGATTTTGTCGCCAAAAACCAGAGTTTGTCGGTCTTGCGTTTAGGAGATACGTGTGGCTCAGCTGTAGAGACGTCTCTACAGCTGGGCCACACAGATCTCGAAAACGGAAGGTCGTAGCGAAAAGGATCATGCCGGATTCTGGGCCATGATGCGCATTAACCATACATATCTCATTAACTTTGACTTTGAAATGTCATATAATAGAAAAATATCAAACAATTATAAGTGTAAACAGCTCCTTGAGATTGAGATTTCTCTTTTCTCCCTGTTATGGACTTTTTTGATGACTAAAGACGCTGGCCAGCGCGACCGCTGCCAGCATGACTGACACTGACAGACGGTGGAAAAAAAGGGACTATCGACATCGACTAATTTTGCCTTGGTATGAAACCGTGTACTGCTATTAAATTCGTTCTCCGCTAAGTACTTGTGATTATTTCCGACGACGACGACGGCGCAGACGGCGCCTTCAAGTGGTCCTTCGAGAATAAATTGACACAGCCCCGTGGAAAATGCTGACAAGAAGCAAAAGTGCAATCATCAACGGAACCGTGGCTGACCTGCCACCACCACCACCGCCCTTCACAAGTACGCAGTCGAAGGTATCCGTAGCTTCGTGTTCATCGGACCGGGCACGCCGACAGCGAGCTTTGGACATGAAACGTCAAGCCGCGGAACAGCTCGCTGACCTCGAGCGCCGGAGAATAGAGAATGAAGAAAGACTAATTCGTGAACAGATAGCGCTAGACTTAGAAGCTTTGGAGGTAGAATTGTGACGGCGATAACGACGTGCGCCCAACTTCTATTAGTCGCACGGCACGGACGCATAATTTCGCGACGGCGAGAAATTGCGACAAGACCAAGACAACCGATGCTGCACGTGACCCACCATCTAACTCGGAGTCGCAAATGGGCAAGTTTCTAGCCAGACAGACGAGCACCAGGGAATTGCCAATCTTCACCGGAGCCCCGGAGGAATGGCTGCTCTTCTACAGCCAATTCAAGATTACGACCCAGTTGTGCGGCTATACAGATGACGAAAATATTGCTCGGCTAATGAGGTGCCTCCGTGGAGAAGCTCGTGACTCTGTGTATGCTCTACTGACAAGCGCTTCAAATTTAGACCGAATCATTGACACATTGAAACTAAGATTTGGTTGATCAGAAATAATCATAGAGGCAATGATCATGAAAATACAAGCCTACCGTGACATACGTCATGACGACCTGACGCAGCTAATGAGATATGCGACCGAAGTGCAAAATATTGTCGCCGTCATGGTATCGACTGACCAAGTAAGCCATTTGAGAAATCCTATTCTTATTCGTAATGTTTTGTCAAAGCTGCCGCCAAACCTCAAATGTCAGTGGGGTCTTGACAAGACGCGACGAGGAATGTACGAAGTCACTTTAGAAGATGTGGCAGAGTGGCTTATGGAAGTAGCCAAGGCGACAGCTGAATTCACGACCACAACGCCATCAAGCTCACGTACAGTCGACAAGAAAGGCTACAACCGTGAGTACAGACAGAATGACAAACTTTTTCCTGTCTTGAGTACAAATAAAATAAACAAAGACTGTCAGAAATGTCACAACAACCACGACTTACAGAAATGCCCTGATTTTTTACGGCTTTCCATAAACGAAAGATGGAACTTTGTCACAATGAAAAAGCTGTGTTTCTCATGTCTATCACCCCGACATCAACTGAGAGCTTGCACTACGAGAGCTAAGTGTGGTACGCAAGGATGTGAGCGCGTACACCACAAAGTTTTGCACGCTGAGCCAAGACAAGCGGCACATGACGACGCTGCACTTACGACAGCTAATGGTAGCAGCCCAAATGACGTTGTTATTGCTACTACTCAATCTTTGACGCAGCCCAGCCACGTACTTCTGAAAGTCATTCGAGTTGTCGTGAGCGGAAAGCATGGCGACTTCGAGACGTCGGCACTGTTGGACGAGGGAGCTGCAGTCAGCCTGATCGACGCGTCATTCGCTGCGCGTGCCGGCATCGACGGCCCGCTGCGACCTCTGCGGATCTGCGGTGCACACGGCATGACCTCGATTGACCCTACGTCGCGTTCCGTTGTTTTCAATATTCGCGGACGTAACAATAATGAAATATTTAAGTTAATTAACGTTCGTACTGTAAATAATTTGCCTGTAAATAAGAATGTAGTAGATAGAAACTTTTTGAATAATTACTTTGACAAAGATGACTTGACATTTGACAAAGTTGACATGTTAATAGGACAAGACAATATCAAATTATACAGTGTCGGGCCCATTATCTCCAAGACAAAACTGGGGTACGTATTGCACGGAATTATTAGTATGAAAGGAGTTCCGAATGATACGGTTGTTTTACACTGTGCATGTGAGGACTTGAACGAATTGTATAGGAAGTCTTTTCGTACAGAAGAGTTTGGAGTCAAGCCGAGCTCTGACACACCCCGGTCCCGGGAGGATGTGAGAGCCTTGGACATTATGAAATCGACGACCAGGTACGTTGAGGATCTGAAGCGCTGGGAGACCGGACTTCTTTGGCGGGATGACAGCTGTCATTTGCCTGATAGTTACAATCAGGCTTTTGTTAGGTTGAAGGGCATTCAGCGCAAAATGGCGAAGCTTCCTGAGTTCGGTGATAAATCCAGCAGAAGATCGAGGATTACGTCAAGAAGGGGTATGCATGTAAGTTGACATTTGATGAGGTGCGGAACCGGTCAGACAAGACTTGGTATTTACCCCATTTTGCAGTGTTTAACCCCAATAAGCCCAACAAGTTGCGGTTTGTGACAGACGCAGCAGCCAAGTCAGACGGGAAGTCATTGAATGATTTTATTCTGCCAGGGCCGGACTTTCTAAATTCCCTGCCAGGTATGTTATTACAATTTAGGTGCCATCGTTATGCGATAATGGGAGACATCCAGGAGATGTTCCATCAGGTGCTGATTATTGAGCAAGACCGACAAGCTCAGCGGTTCCTGTGGGACAAAGACGAGTATCAGATGAACGTGATGATCTTTGGCGCAGTCTGTTCGCCATCATCAGCCCAGTACGTCAAAAATACAAACGCGCTTCGATTTGCAGAGACACATCCTGATGCAGTGAAAGCCATCACCGACCACCACTATATGGATGACCTGATCTTGTCAGTTGACACAGTAGATCAGGGAACGAAAGTTGTACAAGAAGTGATTCATATTCATGCTGAAGGCGGTTTCAACATGACAAGTTTTATGAGCAACTCCAGGGAAATTTTACGTTGTTTGCCGGAAGAGAAGCTGTCAACTTCTGGTGCCAAAGTGCTCAATGACACCAATGACTTACCAGTTGAGCGAGTACTAGGTGTCAAGTGGACACCAAGTGATGACAAGTTCGTATTTTCGAACCTTTGTTACGTCATTGATAGTCAAGCAGACAGCCGTCCTACAAAGAGGCATATTTTGAAAATATGTATGTCTGTTTTTGATCCTTTAGGGTTTTTGCTTTTTGTGACAATCAAAGCCCGAATTATTTTACAAGATATTTGGAAGACCAAAATAGGCTGGGACGATGAGGTGACAGGGGACCTTAATGACAGATGGCAGTCATGGTTGCAGGAACTGCGAGTGGCAATCGGATTACAAATACCGAGATGGTTTCTTAGTGCCCAGACCGACGTGTCAAAGCCTGTCGAAGTTCACGTATTCTGTGACGCCAGCACCAGAGCCTTCGCTGCAGTTGCTTATCTGAGATCCACGTTGACTGACGGTAGTTATCATGTCTCGATGATAATGGCGAGAGCTCGTGTTGCACCACTGAAAGTTTTGAGCGTCCCGAGGTTGGAACTTCAAGGTTCTTTGTTAAGTGCGAGAATGGCACAGTCGATCAAGAAATACATCGACCTTCCCATCAGCCGTTTTGTTTATTGGTCTGACTCCAAGACTGTTCTTAGCTGGATACGATCCGAAGCGGGCCGCTTCAAACCCTTTGTTGCACACAGGATCAGTGACTTGACTGACCCAAGTGACTGGAGGTGGGTCCCCACTAGGGCTTGCAAATCGAATATTCGAATTATTCGAATATTCGCCTTATTTTGGTATTCGAATACTCAAGTCGGTAATATTCGAATATTCGAATATTTTCTACTTTGTTAGATTTAGGCAAAAGACATTAATTAAAAAACCCGAATAGCATTTGTGAGCATAGAATAAAGCAATCGTAAACGTTCACTTTCTCGTTTATTTATTTATTTAGCTATGTTGTTTGTTTGTCCACAAATTGCAAACGATTTTAATCTAGTTCCCGATGAGCAAAAGACTTTAAACTTAAAACATAGGTCAGAACAGGAAGACAATAAAGTATTATAGTGTCATTGAGCTGACCTGATGATGGAACTGGAAGAAGGCCACAGGAAATCTGTAATAAAACCATACAAACCCATCGAGTTTAGGCTCGTTTGATTCGTCTTGACACGTACTCTGTTGTGAAGTAGTGTCCAGGGTCTGATGAAGCTGAAAGAAGGCCACAAGAACTCTGTGATAAAACCATGCAACCCCATATGGTTTGGGCTTGTTTGATTCGTCTTGACTAGTACTCTAAAAGGAGATGGGTGACGGTTTCCAGGGTCTGGTGATGGAGCCGGAAGAAGGCCACAGAAACTCTGTAATAAAAACATGTGAGTGTGACCCCATGTTTGTGCTCGTTTGATTTGTCTTGATGAGTACATAGTGGCCAGGGTCGGATAATGGAGCCGGAAAAAGACCACAGGAACTCTGTAATACTTTAATTTATTGCTGTCACTAAGCAAATAAAACAAACATTTTAAACATTGGCACTAATAATTAACAAAACGTACAAAGTCTTGCATATAATATGATAATAGTTAAATATGTGAATACACCTGCAAAGGTAAAACTTGGTGGAAGTGGAACTGTATAAATAATAGCCTTAAGATCTGCTATGTATTGACCCTTGTTTATTTCACAATAAAGAATTGAATTGAATTGAATAAAATACATTTTATTTCTTCTTGGCGTTAGTGAACATTGTGTCTTGCAACACGTAGGCCTCTTCCATCCAGCTGTTTCCCTTTTGTTTTATCTCTTGCTTTTCGCGTCCAAAGTGTTCCTCCAGTTTTCATAATATCATCTGCCCATCTTTTGGTTTGTCTTCCTCTTTTCCTTTTCCGTCCCATGGTTGCCACTCTGTTAAAATTTTGGTCCATTTTTTCTTGCTTTCTCTTGCCATATGACCCGTCCATTGCCATTTTAACTGTCTTATTTTCCTTATTATATCTTCTACTTTTGTTTTTATTTCCTCAGATTTTTGCCGGTCTTTCAGCGTTACACTTATAAGGCTTCTTTCCATGTTCCTTTGGCATGTTCTGTGATTCAAATAGTGTTTTTGAGTCAGTGCCCATGTTTCACACTCTGTAATAAAACCATACAAATCCATTGAGTTAGGGCTTGTTTGATTCGTCTTGACAAGTATTCTGTTGGGAAATAGTGTCCAGGGTCTGATGATGGAGCCGGAAGAAAACCACAGGAATTCTGTATTAAATTCCACCCTCTCACGAGCTAAGTGGTACTTCTCAGTTTTCACCCAACCAACTGCTTCTGTTATACAACGCGCAGATTAGTCCAATCATGGAGTTCTGTTGTCACCTGTGGGATGGTTCTGCTAAGTATCAGCTTAAACTTCCTGAATCGATTGAAAACAGATTTAAAGCCAGGAGGCTCATGGGCAACTCAACATTGGCTACGGCGGAACTTCAGAGCCTTAGTCACCGTCGCAAAGTCAAAGAGTGTGCGAGGGAACTGCACAACCTTGTTCCTCTAGCCCCTTTCCACCATCGGGGTACCAGAGGCAGGTTAGCATATCACCCTTCCTTACATAGTAGATGCAACAAGGGTCCGCACCAAGCGCTTTGCCAATACATTTGTCTGCTGAAGAATGGATTGCGCTGCTACTCATATGTTCCCCGATAGTTACAACCTTTGTCTCTTCAAGGTAAGAGTGAATAGGCATTTCTTAGACAAGTGTGCTACACCTTAGACCACATCCTGTTTACCAAGCAAGATGGTAGTCAAATGCCTGCCCAGTTTCCGATAAAAAAAGAAACCATACAAATTCACCGAGTTTTGGGTCGTTTGATTCGTCTTGACAAGTACTCTGTGGAAAAATAGTATCAAACCCTGGTGTGATGATGAAGCCGGAAAATGCCAGAGAAAAAAACACAGATTAGACTAAAAAGCAAAAAATAAATATTTACTGACAAAAAAAACAAAAAAATAAAACTCGTTTTAAAAACGAACTAAAAAGTATAAAAATCGGACTCAAGTCAAAACATACTTATAAAAACGGACTAATAAGTATAAAATAATTCCCCACGTAAAGATTTATGGCCCTATAAAGAAGTTTTAAACTTAAAAATGTGGGGCGAATGCAAAAGTCAATTGATGATTAATCTTACAAAATGCCCCCCATTAAACGAAGCATTTAATGTTGGTTTAATTCGAAAAATAAACAATATTTAATCATTACGACCAGAGCCGTCTCTAGCCCATGTAGCGCCTGTGTGCAAAAATACCCTGGCGCCCTCTAGTAGGCGCGCGGTCAAAATGGAATACTTACAATTCTATATTCACCACTTAACGCAAATTCAAGTGCAAATAGTGCAATTTTAAATGATGTCGGGAAGCGATGGATACACGCAGGGCCGGATTTAAGAACTATGGACCCCTAGGACCCCAGAATGAGTCTGTGGTGCGGGCCCCCCGTCTAGTAGTAAAACGGAGTTTTAGAGCGGTGTCAACGCACACAGGGCAGGAACGGATCCTAGATTTAAATTTGGGAGAGCGGGGGGGAGGGTTTTCAGAGAAATGCTTGTCTATAGTTTACAAAAAAAGGCCGCGCGGCAGGATTTTTAGTCAGTTTTATCACTAATCTAGTAATTTTGCCTGTCTATTGTAAAAAAAATGGCCGCGCAGCGCAATTTTTTGGCAGTTTAAGCCACTAATCTTATAATCATGCCTATCTTTAGAAAAAACGGCCGCCGCGCAGCTCGATTTACAGTCAGTTTCATCCACTAATCTTATAATATTGCCTATCGACTGTAAAAAAATGGCCGCGCAGCGTGATTTTTAGTGTGTTTTAGCCACTAATCTTGTAATCGTGTCTGTCTTTCGTAATAAAACAGCCGCGCAGCGCGATTTTTTGTCAGCTTCATCCACTAATATTGTATTCTTGCCTATCGATTGTAAAAAAAATGGCCGCGCAGCGCGATTTTTTGTGTGTTTCAGCCATTAATCTTGTAATCGTGCCTGCCTTTTGTAATAAAACGGCCGCGCAGCGCGATTTTTTGTCAGCTTCATACATTAATATTGTACTCTTGCCTATCTTTAGTAAAAATGGCCGCGCAGCGCGATTTACAGTCAAGTTTCATCCCCTAATCTTGTAATCTTGCCTGTCTAAATTGAAAAAACGGCCGCGCAGCGCGATTTTCAGTCAGTTTCATCCACTGTTTTGTAATCTGTGATTTCATTCGCGTAATTAAAAAATGCAAAAATACATCATGTGGTGCGGGCCCCCTTGTGGTGCGGGCCCCCTTGTGGTGCGGGCCCATAGGCTGCAGCCTATGTAGCCTATGCTTAAATCCGGCAGTGGGTACACGAGTAAAAATCATTTTTTACACTTTATAGTATTCTAATACAGCCACGGACGTAGCTATAGCTTTGACAAGGGGGGGGTCCTCAACGCAAAAAAAAGTGCTCTAACGCCAATTAATCTATCATTTACAAATTAAATATTGCCTGTCAGTGCCGGTTTTAGCACTACCAGTGTCCTGGGCGACATTTCTACGAGGCGCCCCCTATCTGCGATTCCAAGATTTTTAATATTGCCTGTTAGTTAAAAAATGGCCGCGCAGTGCGATTTTTTGTCAGTTTCACCTACTGATCTTGTAATCTTGCTTGTCTTGTAATCTTGCTTGTTTATCAGCAATATTTAATCGGTTTCATCTACTAATCTTGTAATTTTACTTATTATAGTAAAAAAAACCGCCGCGCAGCGCGATTTTTAGTCAGTTTCACCTACTAATCTTGTAATCTTGCTTGTTTATCAGCAATATTTAATCGGTTTCATCTACTAATCTTGTAATTTTACTTATTACAGTAAAAAAAACCGCCGCGCAGCGCGATTTTTAGTCAGTTTCACCTACTAATCTTGTAATCTTGCTTGTTTATCAGCAATTTTTAATCAGTTTCATCTTCGAATCTTATAATTTTACTTATTACAGTAAAAAACCGCCGCGCAGCGCGATTTTTAGTCAGTTTCATCGACTAATGTTGCTTGTTTATAGTAAAAAAACAGCTGCGCTGCGCGATTTTTAGTCGGTTAATCCACTAATCTTGCTTTTTTACACTGAAAATGGCCGCGCAGTGCGATTTTTGGTTAGTTTCATTCGTCGCGTCGTCGCTCGTCACCAGGCAACAATACGATTGATAGTCGACCGGTGGTCGGGCGTTGTTGGCGCGCCACACACGAGGGCGCCCAGTGCAGTCGCACCGCTTGCACCGCCCTAGGGCCGCTCCTGGATGTTACAATGGCCAAATCTTAAATGGCACATGGTAGCGAGCGATGAAGTTTCGACGAGATCTTGCCAAGTTGTTCTGATCATGTTTTGCCACTTTAACGATTTTGTCGCTAATAGGGAATTTACGATAGTAATTGTAGGACTGTATAAAGGTAAACTGTAGAGGTGTGCGGCTGGGGATATAAAAGGGAGCCCCGGGCGGTCGCCCCTGCTTGACATGAAACCCTGAAAGACCTGTGCTAACTTCGTAGTGATCGAAAAACCTCAACCTATTTCAGTTTTTGGGTAACAACTTCAAAAAAATGCATTCTACGGCAAAGTTGTCTATTACACTTTTAAAGAAGTTAAAATTACCAACAATTTTCTCCGCTTTGAGTTTGAGTGTCGTATAATATCTCGAGATACACCCTGCGACGGACTAAGTTTCTATCGTTTTCTACAATCGGCGCGGTGCATGTAATTTTTTTCTGTTGGACAAGTAAGATGGATATGAATGGGGGGGGTCCGGACCCCCAAAACCCCCCCCTTATATACGTCCGTGAATACAGCCGAGTTCGCAATGATTGTTGGCGTTTCATCAAGGTGTCGGTGTCGGCCAGCACGTGCCTTTGATTCGACACTGCCCCAATCAATATAATCTTTAATTATCGGTTTTAAGGCTGATTTCACGTTGAAATTGAAACAAAAGTTATTGTGTAGTGTCACGTCACAGTGTAAAAATCATACAGAGATGTACCTAACGCTTTGTTTGATGTCCGCAAAAATGGCGACAGCATTTGGAGTCCAAATGCTGTCGCCATAGGGTAACAGAGACGGGGCCCTGGCCACAGTATTATAAAGAACCTACCAGTAATCCGACTCCTTTGTTGATAAACGCATGCCGCCACTGTGTAGGTATATACACAGAAACTCCGTCAAGGGTCAGGGTTGTCACAACAAAAACTACTCAAATATATCACATAAAAGTTTGAATTTGTAATAACGAAAGAATAAAAATATAATATAATAAAAAAGTTATTCATTTTGACGGTCCCTATCAAACCTTGACGTGGATTTACAATTAAACATGGAACAAATCCTGTTAACCATTATGAGACGTTTTGAAATTTCGTTACGCTTCTTAAAACGTACACCCCTTCAAGTTAGAGAGCGCAAACTAGAGTAGATTGCGCTCGCCGACTCTGCCGCTCACTTCCCCGCGTACCCCCCATCGTTGCCCCGCGCAAGTACATTAGTCGGACAACTGTTAGTAGTATTAAAACTGTGCCCTGGCTATGGTTCGACCATTACACCGGCTTCGGTCATAACACGAGCCCAGGCGCAGGCAGGGTCTTTGAGAGCGCCCCGGGGGCGAATTTACAAAGGCTATACTATTTCAGTCACGAGTCAGACTCTAATGGTTGAGCTTTTGTTTATGCATATTACTCAACAATACCTAAACTATTTCAGTAAAAGAAATGACTCAAATGGATTAGCTTTTGCGTTGATATTTTCATAGAAAATGCACGGACAAAACCTAGTACGGTATTATACATATTCACTCAAATAGTTAAGCTTTTGTCCTAGTCGAGTAGAGTCTCACTGCCTTGTTTATCGCGAATTAAATTATTAAAATAATTAAAATACTCGTTTTTATTCTGTATTTGATTGACAAAAAAAAACGAATCTTCAAACGAACATTTATTACGAAAGAAGTACACACTCAACACTTGTTGAGAGTACTTACAAATAAAAATAAAATATTTTTTCCTCTAATGTAAAATACAAAAGGCAGATAATAATTTTTATCTACACCCATGCTTTAAATCCTCTGTAAAGGGTTCTGAAACGGTTATCTTACTGCTAACATTACGATATCCGAGCGAGAGGAGGTCGCGCTTCGCCGCGCGCGCCCGCGCGAAGTGTTAGGTACATTATGAAATTCAGTACAACATTATAACACACTTTCGGAAGATATCATGATGAGGAGGAGTAAAGTCAAAGACAAAGTCAAAGTCAGAACCCTGTGTAGAGTATACATATCATGGGTCTAGATAAATATCATGGGTGTTATTAATCCATATGTATTAAATTAAAATATTGTTGGTTTCCCAAATAAAAATATAAAAAATATAAAAATGGGTGTTAATAAGGTATTGTATGCAACTGTACTTAATTAGGTATTAAAACACTCATGTGATACTATTATAAACCCACATTCGTGTTTTAACACCCCTCATTATAGTACAGTTGCATAAATAACTATGATCTTCACTCACAACGTAAAGTTCCATATGGGTTCAAAAAAGATAGTATAAACACGTACTTTTGTTCATGAATAAAAAAAGCCATCACAGTTCAACATTCTGCATCATAAAATAACTTTTTTATTTTTATAGCACACTTTTACTTTTTAATTTTAATAAAATAATAGTACTAACCACAGACCATAAAACAATACTATGTAGTACTAACGTATGGGCTCTAGTATTAATACGGTCTGTGGTGCGGGGTGCGCCATTTACAGAAAAGCCATTTTTAACTGTTTGTTGTACTGTTTTTATGCTTGCTTTAAAATGTCTGATAGCGGTGAATGTGAAGATTTGACTCTGCCCAATATTTTAGATGCAGCGACGGAAATGACTTCTATTGAAGGTACCTAATACAAGCAAAAGTCGGTCAGTGTTAAGGTCAGCCATTGTTGTAGTACAAGTCATCACATCAATAGACTATTATTTGTCTGTAATATGCGATCGAGCGCCATTGCTATTTGTTTTGCTTTAATAAAAATAAATAATTATAATTTTGTTTTATTAAATTCTTAATAGGACATTTATGAAATATGTTGTTATATATGAAAAATATATAACAGGATGATGAACCGAAACTGTATGTATTGACAAAGTTTTTGTTTTACGTTAACAAAACCAACTGTTGAATAAAAGGTATATTTAATAGTTAGACTTATATCTTTATATTATATTGAAGTCATCCATAATTCCACTATAAAATCATTATATTAAGGTTTTTTAAAAACGTTTTTAGACCAACAAGTTGTTTAGATGTTATAATAATGTCTCTATTTTGATGATATTGTCTTAAAAAAAACCTTTTTACGACTGAAACGTTCTTACGACTTACCATTATATTACTGTTACTTAATTGAGTTGAAAAAACGTTTATTCGAGGTTGTAATTAGACTAGTTAGACGACTTAATCATCAGATGTACTTTGTCTATAAGAACGATAACAGAGTTAATAACCAATATAAAACTTAAAGAGTAAGTAAGTAGTACATAACCCTTCATTTATACGACTTGTTTGCTTGTACAGTACTAAGTTTTGTCCGTGCATTTTCTTTGAAAATATCAACGCAAAAGCTAATCCATTTGAGTCATTTCTTTTACTGAAATAGTTTAGGTATTGTTGAGTAATATGCATAAACAAAAGCTCAACCATTAGAGTCTGACTCGTGACTGAAATAGTATAGCCTTTGTAAATTCGCGCCCCGGGGCGCCGCGCCGCGAGTGACCACGTTTCGCGTTCGCGTCACAAACGCCAGCGCCGCTCGGTTGGCGCGGCGGCGCCCCCTAAGTGTCCGGACACGAAAGTGGCGGCGGCCGAGCGGTGGCGGGGCGGCGCGGCAGCGGAGCGGCGGCGGGGCGGGGCGATGAGAACGTGGGCACGAAACTTAGCGGTCGGTCAGCCGCGCTAGTAGTGTTGTGACAGATGGGCTAAATACCATTAAGGGCCCGTTGACCTACCAATTTGACCTACTGGTAGGACCACGGTATACCACTAAAGTAACTTCTTATTTTTTTTTTATTTCTATTGATGTGTCAAATGTGATGTTGCTATGGAAACAATTTCTTGTTAAATCAATACCGAAAAATATTCAAAGGACGAAATATATCCTATGTCTAAAAATTTTATTTAGTTCGAAAAAATGGTCTAAGTATAGGCGTTAACTAGTTTCAAAACCGGATTCTTTGCTCATCTTGTGTTTTTTAAATGATGTCCAAGATGCCGACATCCATACTGAATAAATAGGTACTACCTAGTAATCAAACAGACACTATTATATTATTCAACACAACACTACTGTAATCGCGGGCTACCAAATCCAACTAGTTTGTTCATTTGTTTTCGTCGCTCTCCTCCCGCCCGTGCATCGCTCGTCGCCCCGCTCTGCCACCGCCCGTTTCGTGCGCGTCTCCATACTGTGCCATACTGTTGAATGCATCGCCGCCGCTCCGCTGTCGCGCCGCCCCGCTGCCGCTCCGCCGTCGCAGTTTTCGTGCCCGGACACTAAGACCCAGCGCCCGTGTGCGCTGCACACCCTGCACAATAGGTAAAGACGCCTCTGATTACGACCACCTGTTTTACTTTACAGAAATATTCGAATAATATTCGAATACCTCCTCAAAAAATTTCGAATATTCGAATATTGACTTTCGTCGAATATTTGCAAGCCCTAGTCCCCACTGACCTGAACCACGCTGATCTTGCGACCAGAGACAAGACCTGTGACGTCGCGCATGCGCGTTGGATTACCGGGCCAGATTTCCTTAGACAAGAAGAAGATGCATGGCCGACTGAAGATCCACATCCGCACGCAATTGAAGAGGAGATGAGTCCCGACCCTGAGATGAAGGTCACGCTTGTCATTACATCACATGCCAATGACAGCTTGCCAGACGTAGCTCGTTTCTCTTCGTATTGGCGACTAGTGAGAGCGGCAGCGTGGATTTTGAGATTTCATCACAACTTGACAGACAAGAGTGAACGCCGAAATGGAGAGCTCCTTACGGATGAGATTACGGAAGCAGAGCTGCTTCTCATCCAAGACAGTCAGCGGCGTTCATTTCCAAATGAATTTCAGATGTTGCAGACTGTGGCACTGTGGCAAAGAAAAGGTGTTTAACGACATAAGACAGAAATTCTGGATTATTCGCGGTCGATCGGCTGTGAAAGCTACTTGGAATGTTTGCCAAGTCTGTAAAAACAATCGAGCCGTGCCGACGCCACCACTGATGGGACAAATACCAATTAGCCGATTGACGCCTATCAAAGTCTTTGCATTTTCTGGACTAGACTATTTTGGCCCTATGGTAATCAAAATTGGAAGACGTCATGAAAAAAGGTATGCGGCACTGTTCACGTGCATGACCGTAAGAGCCGTTCATATTGAGCTCGTCGACGATCTGACTTCTGATAGTGCCATCATGGCTCTGAGGCGCTTCATAGCAAGACGCGGCACACCTAATGAAATTTGGAGCGACAACGCCACAACTTTCAGAGGCGCTGATAATGAACTCCGACGACACGTTGAGAACCTGGACGCTAATAGACTGCGTCAGTTCTTCAGTATTCGTCGCATTACATGGAAGTTTATCTGCCCAAATTCTCCTCACCACGGCGGGTGTTGGGAGAGAATGGTGAGGTCTATCAAGACGGCGCTTAAGATGACCTTGAAGGAACAGATTCCGACCGAGCAGATCTTGGAGACACTACTTGGCTGAGGCCGAATACATGGTGAACAGTCGACCACTGACCCAAGTTCCTCTCGATCATAAGGATTCAAACCCCTTTGACCCCAAACCATTTTATTTTTGGGGGACAGACCGACTTTGTCGATCAATCGTTAGCGGATTTCAATGACAGGGATTTGTTACGGAAGTCCTGGCGTCACTCCCAGCGCTTGGCCGACCTGCTGTGGAAGCGGTGGGTCAAAGAATATTTGCCCACACTTACCAGACGTGGTAAGTGGTTTGTGTCTACCGAGCCGCTGAAACCAGGGGACGTCGTAATTATCTGCGATGACCAGCTCCCACGCAACCACTGGCCAAAGGGTAGTGTGGAGCGGGTATACCCAGGCCCCGATGGTCAAGTCAGGGTAGTGGACGTCAAGACGGCGACCAGCTCCCACGCAACCACTGGCCAAAGGGTAGTGTGGAGCGGGTATACCCAGGCCCCGATGGTCAAGTCAGGGTAGTGGACGTCAAGACGGCGACAGGGACTTACAAGAGACCGGTGACGAGACTTTGCCGACTTGACGTTCGACCGTGATTAGACTACTGAAATTGACACTTTAACTTTGACTTGACTGACATTCCCATCCCTTGACTGACTTGACCCTTAATTACGCGACTGGGTCTGACGGACCCGGCCCGCCAGTCCGACTCTCGACTGGTTTAACCCTCAACTACCCGACTGGGTCTGACTGACTGACGGACCTGACCCAGTCTGACTGACCTGACCTGACTTGGTCTGTCCGACCCGACCTGTTCCGACTGCCTGACCTGACCAGACTGAGTATTGCCTTGCAATACTGGAGGTGGGAATGTTATGGACTTTTTTGATGACTAAAGACGCTGGCCAGCGCGACCGCTGCCAGCATGACTGACACTGACAGACGGTGGAAAAAAAGTGACTATCGACATCGACTAATTTTGCCTTGGTATGAAACCGTGTACTGCTATTAAATTCGTTCTCCGCTAAGTACTTGTGATTATTTCCGACGACGACGACGGCGCAGACCAGCGCCTTCACTCCCGCATTATATTTTAATGACATTCTTCCCACGCAATCAGTATAAAATTACTATAGTATATTAGTAATTTCATCAAAGCGCATCATGGCCTAGCTTGTATAGAAAAATCGGCATAATCCTTTGATTACTCGTATGCACAGAACAAATATACTCAGGGGAGCTCGTATGTGTAGCCAGGAGTTTGTCGGATTTCGTCACCAAGAACCAGATTTTGTCGATCTTGCGTTTAGGAGATATGTGAGGATACGCTGTGGAGACTTTTCTACCTGGATCTTGAGAAAGGAAGGTCATAGCGAAAATCTGATAACTCGAGTGTGTAGCCGTTAGTTTGTCGGAATTTGTCACCAAGAATCAGATTTTGTCGATCTTGCGTTTAGGAGATATATGAGGATGCGCTGTGGAGACTTTTTTACCTGGATCTCGAGAACAAAAGGTCGTAAGCGTATCCTCACATATCTCCTAAACGCAAGATCGACAAAATCAGATTCTTGGTGACAAATTCCGACAAACTAACGGCTACACATTCGAGTTATCAGATTTTCGCTATGAACTTCCTTTCTCAAGATCCAGGTAGAAAAGTCTTCACAGCGTATCCTCACATATCTCCTAAACGCAAGATCGACAAAATCTGGTTCTTGGTGACAAAATCCGACAAACTACCGGCTACACATACGAGTAATCAAATTTTCGCTACGACCTTCCGTTTTCGAGATCTGTGTGGCCCAGCTGTAGAGACGTCTCTACAGCTGAGCCACACGTATCTCCTAAACGCAAGACCGACAAATTCTGGTTTTTGGCGACAAATTCCGACAAATTATCGACTTCATCATGGCATAGTCAAAAAGTCAGATTTCCAACTTTTTTTTTGTGGCCCAGCTGTAGTCCGGGACGTAAATGGTACGTCCCGGACTACAGCTGGGCCACAAAAAAAAAGGATGTGTGCAACATTAAGAGCCAAACTTTTTTATGGAAAATACCGGACCCTGCTCGTATGTGTAGCCGGTAGTTTGTCGGATTTTGTCACCAAGAACCAGATTTTGTCGATCTTGCGTTTAGGAGATATGTGAGGATACGCTGTGGAGACTTTTCTACCTGGGTCTTGAGAAAAGAAGGTCATAGCGAAAATCTGATAACTCGAGTGTGTAGCCGTTAGTTTGTCGGAGTTTGTCACCAAGAATCAGATTTTGTCGATCTTGCGTTTAGGAGATATGTGAGGATGCGCTGTGGAGACCTTTTTACCTGGATCTCGAGAACGAAAGGTCGTAAGCGTATCCTCACATATCTTACCCGTACCGTAATCCAAAATGGCGAATGGCGTTTTGATCAATTGAAGAATAGATTAAAAAATACGATTTTTAAAATTGAATTATAAAATTTATACTGCATTTTTATGAATAAATATTGACGTTTCTCGTTTACTATTTATGAATTTTTTTACATAGACCGTGTCCGTAAGTCCGTAAGATGTTAACTTCTCTTTTCCACGCTTTGTTAGTGTTCTTAAGCGCAGCAAAAATTTTTCTATGTCTATGGCTGAAGCCGAGTTAAGCTTGTTTAAATAAACATAATTTAGAAATACTTTTAACTACTTTTATTACTTCAAAGTTCAGTTCTAGTGTATATATATGTCTAAAATCCCTAATTCCCCGCGTTTTCCCCACATATTACCCAATCGGACTGCAAATCCCCGCATATTGGGGAATTCCCCACAGATTGGCAACGCTGGTCGAACCTTGAATCACTCGTCCGTTTAGGGATATCAAAAATGAAAAAAAACGATATATCGATATTTTCAAAAATATCAAATCCGTTGAGATACATCAGAATAAATATCGATAAATCGGTAATATTTTTGGAAGAAAACTTTGCGTGTCTAGTATTTAGCTCAATAATATAACTGTATACGTAAAATCAAGGTCGTAATTTCAAAACTAAACCAAAAACCAAAGATATTTGCCTCGTACTGTAATAAGAATCTCTAAACCTCTCATATTTATTTTTTCACATTGTGTCTATTATTGTCAAGGAGTGGAAATTTTTCAAAGTTCGCCTTCACAAAGGCTCGGGCATCTTTCCATCATTTGTATTGAAATAATTTCTCTAAAACAAATGAAGATATCGTGGAAATATGTTTTCGGGCCGTTTATCGTGATTAAATGGTTAAGAAAATCTGTTTGTTTTTAATCTAAATACAATTTTCACCAATATTTTAGACTTTATATTTCAAAAATCGTGTGGGCCGGAGGTTTGTATGCTTTTAAAACTTTAGATCGCGATATCTTTGTCCTGGTTACGTTACATGAGCAACGAATGTATTCTTAAGGTGCGTTCCCACCGGTGCGTCTGTAGACGCATGAGAGCGCACCAGACAAGACCACACACCGTGGGAAACGACGCGTTCGCCGGTAACTTCAAAGGATCGGTGCGTGCTCGCCCTCGTGCGGCTCGGTGCGGTGCGTGGTAGCACGGATCGTCGGACGCACCTTTAGCTGTCACAATGGCTGGCTAAAAACAAAAAGTTACGCAGAAATTTAATTACTAATCTGACTTAAATTGTATTAGTTACAATAGTTGTGGAAAATCCATTGTAGGTATCCGATCCCAAGGCAATGCCGTAGGGCAACATTGTATTGAATACACATACGTACGCACGCATACACACACAAACACACATACATACACACACACACACGGTCATAAACAATTAGATGATAATTATATAAAAAAAGAACTTGCTTATCATGTTTTTTTTTGCAATTAATTAGGTAATAGGGGTGTTTCAAATATATATTTAAATTATTTATATTTAACTTTATTAATTTACTTTTAAGTTAAATAAAAAAAAATTACTGTGTTTTTAAGAAGCTCAGGTAGGTAATTTAGACAATGTTAATTTACTTATAGAAAGTAAGGCGGTTTTAACTATTCTATCTGTAACAGTTACTATGCTAAGGAAGAGCGGGGCCACCTAACACAAGCAAAATATTTGCTTAAAGCTCCGTACAAACTGAGGTGAATTCCGCGCGAAATTCGCGATTGCGATCACGTAACTCAAAGCGATAGCCATTGTCAATGAAATTGCTAGAGAATTGCTATGACAATGACTATGGCTATGGCTATTGCTTTGAGTTACGTGATCAAAATCTGTCAAAATGCCCCAATTGCGCGATTCGCTCGCGTCAGTTTGGCCGAAACCTTAAAGGGAACCTGAGGGCCTAGTACGAGTTAATTTTTTGTACTCACTTCACTTTGCGAATAGTAAACTATCGTCTTCTCTCTTTCACTCGTTCACTCACTCGCATGATTTCCTCTCTTTCACTCGATACTATTCGCAAAGTGAGGTGAGAAACACAACTCGTACTAGGCACTCAGAACCACGGCACCCTGATTATCTAAAAAGAAACTATTTAGCGACCGGTTGCATTTGACATACATTGCCACTTTTCTTTGGTATGTTTTTTTTTTAACCCAAAAAGAAGTAGCAATGGATCACGATCATCTGTGAACTGCAACCAGTCGCTAGGTGGTTTTTAATTAGATAATCAGCCCGCGGATTATTGTAATATGCGACGGCTACAAATACATCAACTCACCGGTAGAGACGGATTGATTTGGAATTCGACGATTTAACAAAAACATAACCTCAAAAATTGGCGAACCTCCGGGCCACATGCTTTTGTAAATAATTCTGCCGGGAAGCCGTCACAATCGTAACGAAAGCTAAAATAAGAACGTATATCATCGGTACATTACTTCTAGGTGATTTTAGAAAGGAATTATGCATGTGGCACGGAGGTTCGCATGCTCACGAAAGGCGAGACAATACGGACGTAGACGAATACTCTCTCTACACTCCCGCACCCTGATTATCTAAAAAGAAACTATTTAGCGACCGGTTGCATTTGACATACATTGCCACTTTTCTTTGGTATGTTTTTTTTTAACCCAAAAAGAAGTAGCAATGGATTACGATCATCTGTGAATTGCAACCAGTCACTAGGTGGTTTTTAATTAGATAATCAGCCCGCCGTAGGTTTCGTCTAGTTTTGCCGGGAGTGTGGAGCCGCTTTTTTTTAAATAGTTTTTATTACATTTTCGAAACTGGATATTTTATCTACAATAGAATGTCACCCGAAATGTATCGATATATCGAAAAATATATCGATCGATATGTTTTCGATATCGTATCATATCACTAGTTGTGTCAGTTGTTTACACCTAGAGTACTTTGGTGTTGTTGTGGCTGGCCGTCAGTGTCAACACCTTAGGGTATTTACACACGTTTATAGTATACAATTATTTACGGTAATTTTTAGGGGAAAAACATCGAGGGACTTTGTATGATTAAAAAAAATCACTGAAGAGTTTGACTTATTAGAGTAATTTTCAAAAAGTTGTCCATTTTCTCTGAAAAATTATGTCCTGATGGTTAAACTGTGAAAATAATTACAAAGACATTATTCTTTAGAGTTTTAAGCATTAAAATTAAAACCTAACATACGTATCTATCGTTACATAAGAAATTATGTGACCAACAACATACTATGTGTGTAATATATTTATTCTTAAATGAGTGAATATTTCGTTTCATACAATTTTTTTATGTCCGCACCGCGTTTTGTAGAGTTTGATGCACTGTATTTTTTGCTCCGTACTGTAAATTATGAAATCATTTGTGTTTTTCTATTAAAAAATAACACTTTTAATTGTTTCATTACCATTTTCATAGTAAAATACATTAATTAATATTAAAAAATTAAAATCTATAACTGTCCGCAGTATTTTTCGATTTCGTAACAAAATTTTCGTGACGAAATTTTCTACTAATAATAGTGTCCTATTTATACTACCGTTTAATTTTAAATATGGCAACCCTGTAGTAGCCCATAGACAAGGCCCAAACTTGTCCTGTCATTTTAAATTTGCTGTCAGAGAGAAAAACTACCTTGGATAAACTGCACGTGTCAAGGACTTGATACTTTCCTGACTGCGTTTTGGAAACTTAAGTAAGTACTGTTCTTATTTAGTATTAATTATTACTTTAAATTCATTAAATAAACATTACACAGCGTTTGTAATATGAATATTTGCGATAATTTTATAATAAATTAACAATTGATGTTATTTCGTGATGTTTTCTTGACACAATTTCGTGACATTTCATGACGTCAAGAAATTGTAACCCTGATTTGAATGGGTTTACTTTGCTTTTGTTTAGCCCTCAAACATCGTCTTTTTCTTTTAGAACTTAGTTGACGTTATTTTTGTTTGGTTATGTACATCTTACGTTAGTTCATCGTGCATAAACCATTATTTTTCTTGACATTTCTTGACGATACAATTTACTGACAATTTCGTGACAGGACAACTTTTTGAAAATTACTCATTAGTGTTTTTTTAAGTCATGTCATGTTGGATATTTTCCAAGATTTATACAGATATTAAGTTAAAGAAAAATGTTAAAAATAGATAAATTCACTACAATTTGTGTTTTACTCTAGAAGAAATGTTAAGGGCCCAATTTAGGGTAATTTCACAAGGAGTCAGAGGAAAATCAATGTCAGAGGGTGGTAACACTGCTGGCCGTGAGTAAAACCAAGTAAAACGAACGTACGTGCGTTGTTGTTTGTTCATTGTTTTTTCGTTGAAAATCATGCAAAAATAATTAAAACTCTGAATTAAGCTCCCTATTTATTACACTTTCTTACCATAATGGCTACGCGTGAGATTCTAACATTACAATTTGGTCATTATTCTAACTTCATCGGTACCCATTTTTGGAATATACAAGAGCGCAGCTTTGACTATACTGGTACCAAGAAAAATGATATTAATCATGATATCTTGTACAGAGAGGGCCAAACTGATAAAGGTGAAGTCACTTATACTCCCAGGCTTCTACTGGCAGACTTAAAAGGATCATTGAAAACTTTGCCAGTGACAGGTGGGTTACCAACAGAAAATGATAATTCAGAACAACCACAATGGGACACTGTGGAAACGATTGAAGAACCTGCCCCTGAAAGAAGTCAGTTCTTAAAAGATATTGCTACTGAAAGTATAGATATAGAGGAAAGACAATACAATTTTGAGGAAGATGTTAGAACATGGACAGATTTTTTGTATCCCCGTTTACATCCTAGATCTGTAAATATTGTAAAAGATTATTGCCACGGGGAAGAAAATGTAAGTCTTAATCTTAAATTAAAATGGTCATGTAATCATTAATTCTAAATAATTATGATTAGTCTGCATAAACGCTTTTTATACAAAGCCACCTCATGTTCTCACAATAATTTGCTTGTTTTTTTGCTTAATATCATTAAACTATTTAGGTTTCTTATCACTACATAGTATAAAACAAAGTCGCTTCCCCCTGTCTGTCCCTATGTATGCTTAGATCTTTAAAACTGCAATGGATTTTGAGGTAGTTTATATTTATAATACATGGTGTCTAATTCCACACTACAGTGAAGCGAGGGCAGAGGCCGTATTATGACCTCTTATTTCCTGACAGTTTTCTGACTGGCTATCAATCTATCTCTTTTATTTGTTATACAGCGAGAAAGAGATGTAACTATAGCAATTCATAAACCTGGCAAGTTTTAAGAGGTTGTAATACCCCCCCTGGTCGCTAGTAATTAATAAAAATCTTTTTTTTTCAGGAAAGCTTTGATATTCACAGCACAGGGCGTACTTTATGGAAACAGGATTTTGGCGATTCATTTTCAGACAACATAAGAAAATATGTTGAAGAATGTGATAGCATTCAAGGCTTTCATGTAAATTTTGACTGCTCAGATGGTTTTTCAGGTCTAGCAATAGGTTGTATAGAGCATTTAGCAGACGAATATACTAAACCTATTTTGGCACATCCAATAATAGCATCTTATTTCTCTGATAATAATCCAAAGACACAAGAAGATAGAGATAAGTCTAATCTTAAAGATTCTGTGAGATTAGTTAATACAGCATTGTCTATACAAGAATTATCTGAACATGCTACATTGTTTGTACCACTCTGTACTGGAGAAAAAGGCTGGCGGAGACCTGGCAACCCACGGACTTTTGAACATGTCTCTTATAATCCTCAACTCTATTACCACTCTTCTGCTTTGTTAGCTGCTGCTTTGGATACACTCAGTCAGAAATACAGACAAAAAACAAACTTTTACACTTTGTCTGATGTATCTGCAGATCTGACAGGATATGGAAGGAAAATGGCAGCTGCATCTCTTGGCATTCCATTTGCATTTAATGAAACACAATACCTCATTGACCATTTGAATAACACGACAAAACCTATTTACTCATCTTTAACACCTAGTTGTAAAATAGCTTCAGATAAACTATTCCAATTAATTACTGTGAGAGGAATTCCAGAAAGTTACCTAAAAGCACCCTTGAAAGAAGCTAAAGAACAAATGAATTTACCAGCATACAGATGTAACAGTGTCAAAGAAATGTTGGAACTTTATTTCCAAGCAAGTAATTTTCTGTCTGCCACTAATGTAACCGTTGCTGAAACTCCTTTAGAGTTAAAAACTCCATTCCCGAAAATATTTTCTAATAACCTGAATACAAATGGGTTTATAAAAGATAAAGATTCACACGAAACTATAAAAAGTTGTCCAGTGATAGCAGGCTACCACAATGGGAACTTTTTGGCAGATGTGATAGAGAAACTGCACAGAGAAGTGGGTCGTATAAAATTTGCAAAGCTTCACAAGTTTAGAGATGAAGGGCTTGAAGCTGAAGAGTATGAAGAAAGCTTAAATAAACTAGCAGAATTTAAAGACAACTATGAGGATGATTTTGAATTATAAGCAACCAATGTATTGTTAAAAGAGCCTTTTGTAAAAATAAAAACTATTATAAAATTCATATAACTTTATTTTAAGATGATTTAGATAAAATAAATCATAATCCATCCACTCTCTCAATTGTACACATTTACACAAAACACCAGTCAACTGTGATCACGTTGAACGTTCGAGCGCTCTCTCCTTCATTCTCGTAATAAATGCTGCACCTTTGTTCTTTCTGAAGTTTTCATAGGGGTCATTTAAGTTTACGCCTATACCTGTAAACAATTGAATTTATGTAATACTGTCTAATAATAATTTATGTACACTGCACTGAAATAACTATCCTTAAAGGAGAAAGCGATGAACCCGTGAAATAACTATCTTCTTTTTGTGAACTCAATACTAAAAATGTAGCATAATAATTTATTATTGTCAATAATGGCAGTGCTGTGTATTTCCAGAAGTTCTGTTGAAGTTGTTCTGTGATGGAACAACAGGATTTTTTCCCAGAGGTTCCACGAACTGGACTAATGGAATTTTCATTCCCAAAGGTTCCGTTAACTGGAGTACTAGTTAACGGAACCTCTGGGAATAAAAATCTCATTAGTCCAGTTAATGGGACCTCTGGGGAAAAAATCCTGTAGTCTGGAGGATCATGGAAAAACTTCAACGGAACTTCTGGGAATACATGGGCAGTGTCATGGTATCCTGCCCCCATAACAAGAACCAACACAATATGAAAATGAAGCCCCTCATACGGCGGCGTCGTAGCGTAAGCGTAGCGTAATACGCGCGCCGTACAACGAGCAATATAAGAACCTACATATTCAAATAAGTCTACACACGAAGCGGTATTGCAACGTATCTTATGAGATTTTTATTGACATTACGATAGTCATAGAGTACTGGCGTAGAAAATATTATCTTTACAGGGTGCATTGGTAACCACTCTCCAAATTTTAAGGTGTGTTCAGTCCATGAAACTGAACTGAACTTTCTCTAAGAAACATAGGGTCAAATAATATGTAAAAAAAATTATGACTTTTCATACAAACCAAAGAGATCACGTGATCAGTTTAGTATGGGATGACCAAAATTTTTGGCGTATTTCGATACATGTTTCATAGAGAAAGTTGTTCAGTTTCATGGACTGAACATATCCTTAAAATTTGGAGATTTGTTACAAATGCACCTTGTATGTTTGGTGATAAATTGCCGTCAACGTGAAGCTCTGATTTATATTCTGGAATAATATCTACGTCTACGTGACGATTCGTGTGTAGCACTCTGCTCGTCTCGTTCTCGTTGCGTCTTGACGAAACGCTTACGAGACGACTACGCTTATGATCCGTGTGCAGAGGGTTACTATCAAAATCCTTTACGTTTTGACAGTTGATGAATTGCTATATGATAGGCTAGAGTCTAGCCCATCATATAGCAATTCATCAACTCGGCAATTCTGCATCTCATAAGCGGAACCTTGGTGTAGCCGCTAGACCAAGGTTCCGCTTATGAGATGCTCGTAGCATATAATGCTGGTACCTTTGTACTGGTCCTGCTTGTCGCGCACGGCGCCGCCGCTGATGGGCTCGGCGATGCCCTGGCCCGCGGCGCCGAGCCCGCCCGCGCTCCAGCCCATCTTGTACATATAATGCTGGTACCTTTGTACTGGTCCTGCTTGTCGCGCACGGCGCCGCCGCTGATGGGCTCGGCGATGCCCTGGCCCGCGGCGCCGAGCCCGCCCGCGCTCCAGCCCATCTTGTACATATAATGCTGGTACCTTTGTACTGGTCCTGCTTGTCGCGCACGGCGCCGCCGCTGATGGGCTCGGCGATGCCCTGGCCCGCGGCGCCGAGCCCGCCCGCGCTCCAGCCCATCTTCTGCAGCAGCTGGTGGCCCTTGTTGCTGGCGTCCAGCCCGCTCGACGACGACGGGTACGCGCCCCCGGCCCCGCTGCTCCTGTACAATACAATCAAATTGTACAATGCGATTAAATTGACAAGGTTTTGACGCAGATCGTCATTTTCGCAAATGATAATCGCGAAAAATTTGGTCACTTTCGCAGAATGTCATTTTCGCAACTGGTCACTTTCGCAGAATGTCATTCTTTTTTTTTCATTTTTCTCAAAATTGTGAATGACGTTTTGCGAAAGTGACCAGTTGCGAAAATGACATTCTGCGAAAGTGACCAAATTTTTCGCGATGACCATTTGCGAAAATGACGATCTGCGTCAAAAAGTCGAAACCATTGACTATAGTCAGTGATCCGCTACATGATACAATAATATACTGCGCCAGCCCCCCCTAGCATGAACGACGAAACACGATATATATCGCGTGATATAGCGTTTTATCGACACTCAACTGTCAAAATCCATTGTCTTTTGACAGTTAAACGTGATAAATCATATCGTGTTTCAGTGGTCATGCTAGGGGGGCTGGCATTGCACTCTGGGACAGAGGAGGTGACGTGAGTCTGCACAGGCATACGTCATCTCCGCTACCGGTATTGAAAAAAATATTCATTCATCTTTAAATGAACTCTTTCGTTTGCTAAGAGAAACAAATCACAATTAAAATGCACTATAATAATTTTGTAATGAGTTACAGAGAACAAATCCTTCATTCTTTGCTTGTTACTTCAAAGCCGCGCAACTGAATAGTGACGTGTCGTATGCCTGTGCATAGATAGCCTGGAATGCCAGACCTTGGGTCTTACCGGCTAACTTTTCGAACTTCGGCGGGTCTGTCGAGCTTCAACTTACAACAAATAAATCGAAGTAAGGAGTCGTATTGTACTATTTGTTGAAGTTATTTGGAAGATATTAACGTTCGTGTGACAACATGAATTGGGGTTCGCCCAATGATATTTCAAGTAAAGATAGTGTTGCGGATAAATGAAACAACAGCGGATGTTTTGATGCTCTTGATTTATTTCTATATCTAACAATTAACAGTGACTGAAAACACTATGATTACTATTCAATAGTCCGTACTTAATTATTCACTTCACTAAACTTCACTTGATATTCACTGAACACTGAACTGTAAACAGAACTGCTACTCAAACCTTTTTAAAACCGAAATGCAAACGTTAGAACTACTCTGAACTAAAAAACTTTAGAACTATCCTTTGAACTTAACTGCACTACCTGCGCGCCAAACACGTGCGGCTTATATACCATTCGCCGGGCGCGAGAGAAACGTCTCGACGTTCGGGAGAGATCGAGCGACGTCCCAATAGAACATTCCCGTTAACTCGCGGACCGACGTGGGCGGCCGGGACTCGTGCTGTCGCGTTCTTTACGCTATCTGTCCTTATCGCGCAGCGACCGCACGTTTTGACGTAAACAAACGCCATACAATTAAATTTGAACCTTATTCATCTAGAACTATGCTACAATGTCGGCTGTCCGTAACAATTCTCCCCCCGGCGTAGACGTTCTCCGAAGCCTTCTATTCTGGGTAGGACAGCATCAGCGGGTCACATGATTTTGTTTGCAGCTCGTTCCAGCTTCGCTGTTCCGTTGGTTCATGCTGTTTTCTTTCTTGTCGACGGTGAGGACGATGAGCTTTCTAGTGGGTCGACGGAAAATTCCTCCCTTCGTCCTGACGTCAGCGCTGCGCACTTCTCCGTCGGGGCCCGGATAAACTCGTTCAACGATCCCTCGTGGCCATATGTTTCGTGGCAGATTCGGGTCAGTTACGATAACCAAGTCTCCGGTCTTCAAGTTTGCTTCTTTTCCAGGTTCACCCCTCGGAACCAACGTTGGCAAGTATTCTTTTATCCAGCGCTGCCAGAAGCTGTCCGCTAAGGCTTGTGCAGCTCGCCACTGTCGCCTGTCGCTGGGCTGACATGGGCCGGTTGGCGGGAGACCTGACGATGTGCCCAGGAGAAAATGATTTGGAGTGAGTGACTCTTCGTCCTCCGGGTTGACCGAAACATGGGTTAGCGGCCGTGAATTAATAGAGTGCTCTGCCTCAGCAAGGAGAGTTCGTAGCACCTCTTCTTTTGGTGCCTTTTCGTTCAGGGTGGCGGCTAAGGCAGTCTTCACGGAACGCACCAGGCGCTCCCAGGCTCCTCCTTGGTTCGGTGCGCCAGGGGGGATGAATCGCCATTGAACTCGATGTTGTAATAAGTATTCTTGGAGCAACGGCGCCCACTCGTTCACTGCAGCTCGAAGTTCCTTGTCAGCGCCTTTGAAATTTGTTCCATTATCGCTGATGATCGTGTTGGGCCAACCTCGCCGTGCTGCCATTCTTCGAATCGCCATTATCGCAGAGTCAGCGCTTAGAGTTGATACGAGCTCCAGATGCACAGCTCTGGTAGTGAGGCATGTAAATAAAGCTCCCCAACGTTTCTCATGTCGTCTGCCCACGGTAACGGTCATCGGTCCAAAATAGTCCAGGCCGCAGTTCGTAAAAGGCCTGCAAAATGGGCTGAGTCTCTCCTGTGGCAGGTTTCCAATGGAGGGTTTGGCTGGCTTTGATTTTTTCAATTTGCATAGCAAACATGCATTAGCAATGGCTCGAATACATGGTCGCATTCGCAATATCCAAAATCGTTGTCGGAGCTCGTTGATGATGCGTTCATTGTTGGCGTGTCCCGCAGCCTGGTGCTCTTTTGTTATGAGCAGTTGTGCGAAACGGTGTCTTCCATCCAAGATGATTGGTCTCTTCATTTCGCTCGATACAGCGCAAGCGTCGATTCTTCCACGGACTCGTAGCAGACCGTCTACAAGCTCAGGATCTAGCTTGTAAAGTCGACTTGATCGCTGTATGGGTTTTCCTTGTTCCAATAGCTGAAGTTAGTAACCACATTCTTTCGGCTTGCTGGATGTGATGGAGTTCCAGTGTCTTTCCTCGATGACACCATTTATCCACAGCCAGTAGAACTAAAGCTGTTGCGCGAATGAGTCTCGTACCGTGATATCTTGTCGATATCCGGCATGGCTTCATGGACTTCAGGCTGATTTGTGCTCACGTGGTTCACAGTTTCTTCCTCCCCCCGTTCGGAGGTATCGTTTTCCAAGGCCGACGGCCATTCTTCTGTTTTATTCTTTAAAAATGGTGGCCCACTCAACCAGCGTGCTGGAACTGAGTTGACGTTCTTCGCTCGGGTCGCGTCATCTGCCACGTTGAGCTCGGTGGGAAGCCATCGCCATTGACGTTCATGTGTTCGCTCGGCGATCTCTCCTAGACGATGTGCGACGATCGCAGTGTAACGGCGGGCGTCACTGCGGATCCATGATATTACTGTCGTGGAGTCGGTCCAGTATGTAACTTCATCTATGGCAAGCCGATGTTCGCTTTGTATGGTGTCCGCCAGCCTCGCACCAATAACCGCTGCTTGCAGCTCGAGGCGCGGGATGCTCTGTGCTTTGAGGGGTGCCACCTTTGCCTTGCCGCCCACTAAAGCTACGTGGACTCGACCTTCGTCGTCCGTTACCCGTAAGTAAGCAACGGTTGCATAAGCGCTTTCACTTGCGTCACAGAACACGTGAAGCTCTCTCCTATGGTGATTGGTAGTGGGCGTGTAACATCTAGGGATGGTGACATTTTTTATTTCCTCCAGACCTCGTAGCCACGACTGAAACTCTTCTGCTTCAGCGAAAGGTAAGGGCTCGTCCCAACTTATTTTCTGGCGCCACAGATTTTGCAAAAAGATCTTCGCTGTGATGGTATATGGGCTCACAAGTCCTAGCGGATCGTATATGGACATGACCGCTGACAGAGCCTCTCTCTTCGTCGATGTTCGTGCTTGCGCCTTGACTTCTGCAGGCACCCGGACCATGTTGGTGTTGAAACCAAGCGTGTCTTCATCTGCGTTCCACAACATGCCCAATGTTTTCTCATATGGGCTGAGATTCGCACCCAACTGTGTAGGTGCCCGCGCTCGTAACGTCTCTGGCATGTGCGCTAGCAAGTCAGGATGATTGGAATTCCAACTGCGAAGTACGAAGCCCGCCTTCTCGTGAACTTCGGCCACACTTTTTATAGTTCTGGTGGCCTCTTCAATATCCTCGTAGCTGTCCACGTAATCGTCCATATAATGACTTGTAGTGATGGCTCGTAATGCGTCAGGGTGCGATTGAGCGTGTGCTTCGGCGTTCGTGTTGCGTACTGTGTGTGCGATGAACGGTGAACTCGCGGCCCCAAAGATCATTGAAGTCATTTTATATTTCTGTGGGGGTGCTTTTCTTTCTTGATCTCGCCACAGAAACAGTTGTGCGGGCTGGTCTTCCTTTCGTATCTTTATTTGAAGGAACATCTCTTGAATGTCCGCGGTCACGGCGACTGGCTTCTCTCGGAACCTGAACAATATTCCTTGTAGTGATGTCAGTAGGTCGGGGCCTTCAAGCAGCTCCTGATTCAGGCTTGTATCATTCACTACAGCAGCCGCGTCGAAAACAACTCTTATCTTACCAGGCTTATTTGGGTTCCGAACGGCAAAGTGTGGTAAATACCATCTCTTTGGGCTGACGTTCTCGCTGCCGTCACATGGTGTCGCATAACCTTTAGCTAACAAGTTGCGAATCTGAGCACTGTATTCGGCGGCGAAACCTGGGTCGCGATCCATTTTCTTTTCGATGCCTTTCAATCGTTTCAGGGCATAGTCGTAGCTCGCGGGAAGGACAACATCATCGCGACGCCATGGCAGCCCCACCTCATATCGCCCGTCCACTTGTCTTAATGTGCTCTTCACGATCGTCATAGCTCGTTCATCTTCTGGACGTTTCTTGGTCGTTAAGGTAACGCCGAGAGCATCTATTTCATAGTGAGACTTGATGAGCGCATCAAGTCGTTCGTCCTCCGTCTTTTCGTTAATATTTTCCGTGGTACGCAGGTGCAAGACGGTGGAGTCATCTTCTTTTATCATGGTGCGAGGTAGGTTGCCTAATATGACCCAGCCAAGACACGTTCTGGATGCGACGGGTTCTGACTTCTTTCCTGCGCGGATCTCGCGTGTCATAATCAAATGCCAGTAGTCAGCTCCAATAAGCAGCCGTGGTCGCGCTGAGTCATAGCATACTTCTTGAACATCCATCTTCTTTAGGTGAGGATACGTCCAAATTTCTTCCGGGACGGTCTGACCTCGTAGTTCGATTCCTCTAATTGTTCTAGCTTCAATGTTGAAGAAGTTCGTGTTCTTTCCACGAACTTTTAGTTGCACACACTTGCTGTTTTTGTCGCTTTTCGTCGTGTTGATGCCGTGTAGGTTAATACGGTGAGTAGGGCCATCGGCTTGAAGTTCGTTCGCCAGTTCTTCGTCGACCAAAGTGATGGTGGAGCCCTCATCCAATAAGGCGTGCGTTTCAATTTCACCCGCAGGCCCCTGGATCACGACGGGACACACTTTCAGCAACACTTCGTTTCTTCCTTTGGCGGCAGTAGCGGTGACTGTAGCTCTTATGGTGCTGTCGTTGTTGCTTGTACTAGCTGCCTCGGTTACGGTGGTGGTTGTGTCCGTGGTTGCGGTCGCATCTGTGGTCGGAGCTTCACTATGAAGAAGGCGATGATGTGGTCGGCGACATCCATTTATACCGCACGGCTTCGTTCGACAGATTCCCCTTCGATGCCTTCTGGTTATGCACTTGAAGCATAATTTTTCGTTTTTTACAAAATCCCAACGGTTCTGAAGGCCCATATCATTGAACTTCGAAAATTTTGGCAAGTCATGCTCACCACTGCAGCAACAGCAAGTTTCTTTTGTCTCAGTGACGTTATGTGTCGCTGCTCGACGGGGTGGAGTGACGGTCGGTTTTCTTTCTTCTTTCCTTAGCGGAGCTTGCATGGTCGTCGTATAGGCGTGTCGAAGCGCGCGGTCAGCCTCTTGCATAAGGAAGCGAGATAATGTTATCACTTCTGGCTCTTCATAGGAACCGTGCTCTTCTGCGTAGTCACACCAACGCGATGTAAGATGCGGGCTTAGTTTGCCGATCACCTCTCGTACAAGCAAAGGGTTGTTGAGATAACCCCGCTTATCCAACTGCTTTATGAGGCACACTATGTTCTGTAGTTTGACCGCTAGCGTGTTCAGATCTGCAGCGGTAGCAGCGGCTCCTAACTTAGGCAGTCTCCGTATTTTATCCAACGCCTGATCAATGATAACTTCCGGACGACCAAAACATTGTTCCAACGTCTTCATAATCACTGACGGACTTGCTGACGTGGCTAATAGTGACGATACAGCTTCACGGGCTTCGCCTTTTAAGCAGTTTCGCAGGCGAGCGACGTTCTCAGTGGGAGTGAAGTTGTATAACTCTGTTGTTTCCTCCATGGCCGCTTTAAAAGGCAGCCATTCAGCTGCAGCGCCCGTGAAGACGGGTAATTCACTGGCTTGTCGTGGTGGTGGTCGCACTCGTACCAAGCTCTGTATTGCTTCGGCCAGCTGTTCGATGCCCTGATTCCGATCTCGAGCCGGCATCGGTGAGCGATGGCGGCGATGATCTGGTTCTTTCTGGTGCGGCTCTCGATGTGTCACCTCCCCCCGTGTATCGATCGGGTTGCGGGGAGCGGTCTCCAGTGTAGCTTTTTCAAAGACGGTTGACGGCTCCGTTCGGTTGAGCCATTCGCTCACACGGTCTTCCACAAGAGTATGATCGGCGAGGTCCTCACCATCAGATTCTTGTATGGCCGCCACATCGAAAGCGAGCTTCTTCTTCACCAATTCAGCCTCCATTTGGATAGTCTTTCTTTCCATCTCCAATTCCAATTGCATCTCCTTGCGTCGCAGTTCCATCATGCGCTGTTCAGCCTCCAGTTCCGCTTGTCGAAGTCGAAGTGTCGCGCTAGATGTGGATCTTATTGAAGGTGGGCGCGAGGTGCGACGCACATCTGCTGGCCCTGGGTAACGCTGAGCCACTGCTTCTGGTTCTGAAGCCTCCCTGACCCCTGTTTGGTCGCGGGGCAGCCTCCTTTCCTCCTTTAGGGTGGTCGGTGTACTCTCGACCACGGAGGGTGAAGCAGGTGACAGCTCGTTCAGGCCGCGTCGCGCTTGTTCCAATGGCGCCTCGGTCATCTCCTTCTTTGCTGCACTTCTTGTTTGTGGCATCTTCCTGTATTTCTCCTTTGGTGCTGCTGATTCCGTAGATCCGGCTCGAAGGACCATAAAACTGTTGCGGATAAATGAAACAACAGCGGATGTTTTGATGCTCTTGATTTATTTCTATATCTAACAATTAACAGTGACTGAAAACACTATGATTACTATTCAATAGTCCGTACTTAATTATTCACTTCACTAAACTTCACTTGATATTCAGTGCTGCTGATTCCGTAGATCCGGCTCGAAGGACCATAAAACTGTTGCGGATAGTTGAATACCAAGTGAAGTTTAGTGAAGTGATTAATTAAGTACGGACTATTGAATAGTAATTATAGTGTTTTCAGTCACTGTTAATTGTTAGATATAAAAATAAATCAAGAGCATCATAACATCCGCTGTTGTTTTCATTTATCCGCAACAGATAGGTTATACGCCAACATAATCGCTATTTAAAACAGCGCAGCGTAAAGGTACTAGAGATCAGTGGCGAAGGGTCCATACAAGCCGATTCCCATCGGCTTACCTTTTCAAAATCCCACCCAACCGATCCACCATGCAGTTCATATTATTATCATACATGTTATTACTTAATAATTTTCACCATTTCGGTAATGCCTACGGTTAATATTTATGGGTTTCTAAGTGTAAAAACGCTCGGCGAAAAACACTCGCGCACCGCGCCGAGCGCAAGGAGCACGCAACGCAAGGAGTATCAAATTCGTTGTCACACAAAACCTCAAGGCAAGCCAACATCCTTTAGCTTCCCTTTTCGTACTGTGTCTTGGCGCGGTTGCCATGGGTAACGGTTGATTGTTATTACTCTGTCTCTTTCTCACCAATGCACACAGTCGCGTGCCTTTCGGTTGAAAATAGTGAGAGGTAATCCGCAGCAGGCCGGGTTAAGTTTTCTGTCTTTCTATTTGAAGCGGTTTTAAAGTTTCGTTTCTCTTTCTGTTGGAGAGATCAATGAATATTTATGATGAAAAAGAAACAAAATTAGAATGATGCAAGAAAATATATCGCAAATCAGATATTTTTTTATTAAGAAGTATAATTTTGTTCGATTTGCTTTGGAATCGGAAGCAGATGTTGGATGTCGTTAAAAGGAAGGAATTTAGTTTGATTAGTAGTATGTGTGCGCCATTATCATTGTTTACGTGCGTGTTTGGTAAAGTGATTACTTATGTATTTTTTTTGTTTTATCTTATCTTTTTACTTTTTACCTAATTTTTTGGTCCCCGGCTTACCTTCGCAATAAATTGACCCCTCGCCACTGCTAGAGATACACACATTGACCGCTGCATGGGCATTGGCTGCCAATTGACAGCGCGTCAGCTGTCTCCTTCACGGTTTTGACGCAGATCGTCACTTTCGCAAATGGTCATCGCGAAAAATTTGGTCACTTTCGCAGAATATCATTCATTTTTTTTTCTCAAAAAATTGTGAATGACATTCTGCGAAAGTTACCATTTGCGAAAGTGGTCAAATTTTTCGCGATGACCATTTGCGAAAGTGACGATCTGCGTCAAAACCTCCTTCACTCCCACACGCAAAGCAGACAGTTCGCTCTTTGTACAATATGGCCGAATAAAGTAATCGAAAATACATATTTTTATTAAATATAGTACTTACGTGTGAAATTAACCATTTTTCCGATCTCTGACCGTTGCTGTATAATTTGTACATCGTCTAAAGAAGCAGACATTTTTTTAATGGAATTTCACAATTTTGAATTTCGAGACTGCCCGACTAATTGAAAGTCGGGCAATTACTTGACTTTCGTCTTGCCATTTTGGAGTGCGGGTAACGTATCTTTACTTTTTAATATCATTGGGTTCGCCATTTTGGCCCGATTGGGGTTCGATTTATCTGTTTCAATTTGAAACCAGGCAGACTTTTCGAAGTTCGATTCGTTAGCCGGTACGGCCCCTGTCCCCCCAATACCAAAAGACGAATGTTAATACTACAGCTACTCTACTACTCGTATTAAACACTAATATAAATAAAATTTACCAAAGGTTGATGTCTATACGGATTGCAGTTGATGTATGCACAGCATCATAAAAAAATCTACTATAAAACTGTTATCATTAAATATTAGTTACAAGTACATGACTGTTTTTGGCGTAAAACTAATGATTCGGAATACTTATCTAATATATTTTTATTAGGTTTGTGGTGAAAATACACATAAATGTGTGTTCATGCAAAATCGATACGTGACGCAACACTAGATTTGTGTCACATCTCTTGCTCACTAACCGGATGCGAACTTCACTTCCGCCTGTCATGGCTGCCCGTGGAACACGCGAATAGGAGACGCTCCGTAAATAAATCAATTAAAGGAAACTGAAGCTAGTAAAATCTATTGTGAATAGACAATATCGCGGAGTGTGGCACAAGGCTAGTGAGGCACAAATTGTATAATCGTTTGTACTATCCCCGTCAATTGGTAATGCGCTGGAACCTTGTCAAATTAACATACACATCATCGTCATCCGCAACTAAAAATGACAAAAAACAGTAAAATTCTAATAGGTAATATAATATATTAATTATTGAATTCTTATTTTCAATAAGAAAGGGTCTAGGTATATGAGAAAATTACAATTGTTTTTAGTTTTTGAGGTTAAAATCATGGTCGCCACGCGCATTACCAATTGACGCGGATAGTATAACCAGTGAACCCTGTGTAAAGAGAAATAACGCGCCGCCGCCATTTTCATGTAAAAACCTGTATTCAATCGTGTAGCTACGAACAATAAACCTCGTATAACTTGAGTGACTGTGTTATCAATGATAAGGCTGACCCCTAAATCGAACCCGCGACCAACCATTCTTCGAGTTGTAAGGAATAAGGACGCATCACGACAATCGACACTACGAGTTAGGACCTGTGGATGCGGCCTTCTCGAGCAACAGTTCACCGGTTCGGAGAAGCCGCTGAGGTGTCGCGTGAGGGGAGCGACGGCGGCATTCTCCCTGCACCCAAGACGACGCGTTTAGTGAACAATGTGTTTAATTCTTGAGTTAGCAATATACTATTTCCTTTTGTGTTGTTTTGCTCTGGCAACACCTTTGTTTACATTTTTGCTGGGAAATTAGTAATGGGACTTTAGCTAGATTTTGAAGACTACGGAGTTTGTAACAATGGCATGCAATAATCGAAGTGAAAAATCACTTTCTGTAGCAGATAGAATAGTCTTCTGCAGAAAAAACTTAAACAAAAAAAATGTAAACAAAACTAACAGGAAGCTAGGTGGTGAGGGTGATCTGGAGCGCTCGAGGCGCCTGGCCCGCGGAGACTCCACGTGTCGCTCTCGCTCCCGCTCCCGCTCGCGCTCCCGCTCTCGCGACCGGCTTCGTGATCGTGATCTAGAACGCGACCGCGACCTTCGGCGACCTGCGAAATAAAAAGTTTACATACAAAAATCACAACACTTTACACATATTAAATTATAAATGTTATGTTTGTATTTATTTCTATTTTACTTTATCTACCGCCTTCATTGATATCAGTTTCCTGAAGGTTGACTGGAAGAGAATGCTTTTAGCATCAAGCCCGCCTTTTGTAACATTTGTTTTATAAATTTACAATAAAGTTTTAAATTAATAAACACACATACCAAAAATACGCAGTCCACTTCTACCTTTTAATTTAGCTGAAGAAACAAAATTGAATCATGTAAACACGAGTAAATCATTCAATGTCACGGCTCAAAAGTATTATTATACCGTCAAACTTGGCATCTTTACCATATTTTTGGACTTAAAACGAAATAAAATCTAAATTTATCGACTATTTCAAAAGTTAAAATATACGAAATATTAATCATACCCTTACGCTTTCATTTACCTGACTTTTAACAAGAAATCTCTGAAAATAAACATTTTAAACAAGTTTAAAGCAAGTAGGTAAAATTGACACATTTGTGGCATCTTTACCTACTACAGTTTTTCGAAGAAATATACATAGTAGTAGTTACACTGTGGTTAAGATGACTTCTTAATTTGTGCCTAAATAACTTATATTTAATGAGTTTAGGAGAAAAGTAACATAAATATTGCATTACTGAAGGGTAGGTAAAGTTGACATCGTTTCGTCAACATTTTCTTAAAATGTAAACATAAGGTTGTCAAAAAATGAAACCGTTTATGGCGAAACAATACTTATCAGAATCACACCTAGTCATAACTCATAACATAAGTCATTTTAATTTTTAATTAAAAGAGCAGGTTACCATACCTTCGTAACAAAAGTTTATATCTTCAAAATAAAAGAAAAGAAGCAAAAACACTAGGTAACAAAAAAGGTTAAGGAATAAGTGTGTAACAAATGTTTCATACAAAATTGAGGTTTCTTAGGTATGCGTAACCTTAGCAAAATGCTGCGTCTTAGAGAAATGAGAATATTGCAGATAATTAGTTCATAGTTAGCTGCAATTTGTTCAAGTATAGCAAAATTTGTTAGCATTTAAAACTCATCAAAAGCTATCTTTTCATGTACTTGGTTTAAGACTAAACGCCGTTTTTTAAAAGCATTTTGCTGGGGTAACGTTACCCCAGTAAAATGGTTCAACCATTCAAAATTCTCGAATAACTTCGAAAATACAACTTGAACTAATTTTGCTATACTTGAACCAGGGTTGGCATGATTAAAACAAGTTGTTTTAAAACAAGTTGTTTTAAAACATGTGTTTAAAACAGTGTTTAAAACAATTTGAAATAAAACTATGTTTTTTTATTAAGTGTTTAAAAACACAGTTTAAAACAAGTTTTAAACAATGTTAAAAACATTAAGAAAAAAAACAGGGTTTAAAACTACTATTAATTGAGAATAAATGGTGATTTTCGTAAATTAGTGCACTTTTTTCCCAAAAATATGTTTAAAAACTTTAGAATTCACTGAAAATACATAGAGTGACAGTAAAAAGTGTAATGTTATCGGATATCTTTTGCCAAGATGACAAAACTTAACTAAGTAGGTATTAGCCCTTTTATCAACGATTAAAAAAAATTGAAGACTGGTCCTTGTCGTAAACTGGTTCTTCCTATCCTATATATTGGGGTTTCCCTTTATTATTAATAAACATCAGAGAACATAGGTAGTACCTATTTACAAGGTGTAAGTAAGTAAAGCGTTCAGTATTTACTAAGGATTCTAAGGCGAATTTGAAAATAGTCTAGAAATTTAATATTATAGGTCTAATTGATTTGAAAGTGATGGTTCAAAGTAATAAGTAAAAAAAACATTAAAAACAAAAAAAAACACTTGTTTAAAACATTTTGAACTGTTTGTTTTATAAAATTAAAAAAAACTGTTATTTTTCCAACCCTGACTTGAACAAATTGTAACTATGAACTAATTATTTGTAATACTCTCATTTCTCTAAGACGCAACATTTTGCTAGGGTTACGCATACGTTTCTTAGTCCCCGATTTCCCCCTTCAAAACTGAGCTGAACTGATTTTATTTAATAACCCTCTTTTAGGTTCACCGTAGTCGCATAAAAATATTTTTGACATGACAGCCTTATTCACCGGTAAAAATACCACCACCAACTTTGGCGACTTTACCTGGCCTCAAATAACGTTAAAAATATTTCAGGAAAGGAATGAGATAAGCAGTTGGGATCAATCTAGCTGTAATCTCTACATGTTTTTATATTATTTTAAATTCCACTTACCTCTCTCTAGTATTTTCCCAGTTACATACAAGCACAATTTTAGCTCGAAAATTTAAAGAGGCTGTTTTGTGACCTTGCTTTACAATGGTATATTTTGACAATTCAGTGTGTCCATATTGGAAAAACTTTAGAGTGACCATTATTTATCTAAGCATCCTACCAGATTATTGTTATAATTCTATATGTTGCAGTTTTGGAGAAATTGTGATTCTTTTGCAAAACAATTGATTAAAAGGTAAAGATAGCACATGAAGGAAAAGTTGCCAAATTTGACTGTACTCATTTTCACGATAAAATGTAGCCTATTAAGTCTTTTCCCAGGGTCCAATCTATCTCTCTATAAGTACTAAAATTCTTCATAGTTTGTTCAGGAGTCAAAAGATACAGTAACAGACACAGTTAACTTTTATATTTATAATATTATTAGTTTGAATAAATCTGTCAAGCCGTCCGTCCATCGTTTGTAATGTTTTTACGTACTTTCTCTTTCTCTCCTCCAAGACATTTTCCGTCTGGGCGATGGTGACCGCGACTTCGACCGCACTGGTGATCGCTTCTCTGGCGTTGGACTTTTTGATCTGTTCAATTTATAACCAAGTAAAAATTAAAATAGAGTAAAGCAGAGATTTATACATGAATATTAAATTTTGTTAAAATACTAACAAACTTGCGGATTTCAATAACATTAATTAACTGAGAATTTATAAGGCATTGACCCCAAAATTATCCTTCCTGATCACACTGCCTAAAAAGCAAATTAGACTAAGAGGGCAAAATGACCAAAATGTAGAATGACTAAAACGCAAAATGTCTAAAATGCAGAATGACTAACTTGCAGAAAGACCAAAACGCAAAACGCAACGCCGGTATCATACATTGCCGGTAACATATACTATGTAGAGTGTACGTACGTATTTTGATTTTGAACAGACAAAACATTTTATACCAGGACAATTTGCGAGATGGACGTTTTGCTACTTAGACTTTTTTAATCCTTAGGCAAACTACTGCTTAGTTATTCTGCGTTTTAGACAATTTGCTTAGTAGACATTTTGGTTTTTAGGCAGTGTGATCAGGAAGGATAATTATTACTTACATTATGTTTATTCATGCACTAAATAAAGTTTAATACTGTGCATTTAACAAAATACGTTTTTATAAAGAATAACATGCATTGACAAATAAAATAAAAGTGACTTATATTACTTTACTATCCTTTTTTATTGGCCTTATTTTGCTGTAAGAACTTAGTGTGTATAAAATATTAAAGATAATCTATATTTTATTTACAAGATATAGCTCGATTCAAACTTTAGGACTTCTGTGAAGTTAGCCATTATGCGCGTAGCCGTGCTCCACCAGCACCATACGTACGTCTCATTCACACACATCGAATTTGTGTTCTACCATAGCCTTCTATAATTGCAAGCCGTGAACATAAGTTTGGCAACGTCTGTTACTGTCAGTTCGTGGTCATGTCGTCGGCCAGTCTCCATACTAAATGTATGGGAATATTTCAATTTTAAGAGGTCGATATTTTTTTTCCTAGTAATCGTGTGAGGTTTAAAATATGAAAATAATTTAGTTCCTTTATTGAAATGCTTTGTATATTAAACAATAAGAAAAATATCAACGTTAACCAGGAAAAAATGGCTGTCAAAGATGTCATCTTTTTTGTTGATTTTCTTCAGCAGGGAGTTGATTAACACGCCCTCTAGCAATAAATTATATATCATTAGAAAGGTCTTTTGAAGACAAATATTTGCTGTTAATATACTTTCAATCAATTGTTTATACTTTTGGAGTTAAAGGTTATTAAAGTATAAAAGTGGTTTATTGTCTATGGGAGTTGATTTACCCCACCTCTAGCAATAAATGAAATATTATTAGAAAGGTTTTCACATGATAAATATTTGCTGCAAACATACTTTCTATTAATTGTTAGTATTTTCGGAGTTTTAGGTCATAAATGATAAAAAAATTGGTCAAGTTCAGAGCGTTATAACTCTCAAAGTACTAATAGTTGACGTTTATTGTAATACAATAAAGTGTTTCAAATTTAAATACCTTTCCAATGATGTAAGATTTATTGCTAGGAGAGGCTTAGATCAAAATGCTCATCGTACTAAAGGACCCCCGAAAAGTTCAAATAATTTGACTCAAACCTTATGTTCTAATAAATAAATAATAATAATAAATATAAAACTTTATTGAAATAACCTTACATCACAATTTACAACTAGTTTAAACATAGATAATATAGGAAAAACAAATAATAAATAATTATTAAAATAATATAATACTATGTGCTTGACCACATGCGATGTTGTCGTTCTGCTCAACTTCATGGCTTGGAAATATAGAAGGCTATGGTTCTACGCACTGTCTCGCGCGATGTTCACAGAAGTCGTAAAGTTTAAATTGGGCTATACCACAAGTTGACAAAACATGTTTTCACTCATCTGCATGCAATTTTCTTTACGCTAATATTAAGTAGGTAATATAGTTTACCTGTATCTTCTTCCAGGTGGGGTGGGTTGCTTCTGTAAGTCTTTAGGGATAGGGCTAGGAGATCTTGATCTTTCTCTTAGACCTTGGGCTATTGCGTCTTCCTTTGTTTTTCTAGCAGCGTTTTTGGCTTTGTAATATTCATAGAGTCCTAATTTCTCCCAGCCTTCACTATAATCATAGAAAATAAATATTTGAAATATACATTAGGTACTTCTAACATAAAAAATACATGCACTATATCTAATAATAAAATGTATATTAAACACAAAAGCATCACTAGAACTGTGGAATTTCTCACCAAAATTTTGTGATAAACCCATGTGTAGTGAACTTTTAATATAATCTCAAAAGGTACTCACTTGTCTCTTGGTCGTTCGTGATTCGGTGAGGCATAGAAAGCTTCAACAGCTGCAAGTAGTCTCTCATTAGGCGGTGCCGGAGGTGGAAGGCGGATTGTCGCCGGGTCCAAGGGTCTATACCGGTCGTCTTCCAACTAAACAAATTGTATCATTAAGTACTTATCCTTACAATGACCCAGAGAAATTTAAGTAAAATCAGCTTACCATTATAAGAGGGACCATCAACCCAGCTGGCAACTCAAAGTATGGAATGGAAGGCATCAGATCTTCATTGTTCACTTCAGGGAATGGAGGGAAGCCTGGTGGAGGTTTACTGAGATCTGGAAGACCATTTTGAAATGCTAGCAATGCTGAATTGTCCTGAGGCTTGAATCCAGGTGGCGGTTGGGAGAAGTTAACATTGGGAAGGTTTGACAAATCAGGCTCCTCCATGCTGTCATTCCTTTTCTGATTAGTTATCTGATCAAAAGTCTGGCTGTCATAACTATTTTCGTTACCACTGATACTGTTGTTAGACGCGTAATTGTCGCCGCTCTCACTACCGTACTGCTGGTTATTTGAATTAAAGCTCTGATCAAATCCCATCATCTGAGAGAAGTTTTGTTCATTAAAATTATTGTTGTTTTGAAAAGAATTCTGCATATTATTTTGTTGCTGTATGTTTTCATTGTCTTGATTCTGTATTTCTATAGCACGTTTTTGCATTTCTAGCTGCTGAATTTGTTGCATCGTATGCGCGACGAACGCTTGATGTTGAGTTTGGTAACTGGAAACCAAATTTTAATTTATACCCTGTTCATTATAGTAGATGGCATAAAAAAATATGAAATACATACTTCTCAAATGTTGACTTAGTCTGCTGTGCTAAATGAGAGATTGCGTTAGAGTGTTGAGCTATTAAGTTGTTCTGATATTCTTGATAGGAGCTGGTGGGACTCTTCATTTTGTCGATTACCGATGACTCGAAATAATTGGACTTGGACTCCCAAAGACGCAGCAACTTGTTAAGCTTAGCCTCCTGCTCTTCCGTCACGGCTGAAACAGCAGAATAATCAAACTGATGTCGTATGGGCCACAGTGCCGCTAAGCAAGTTACCTGTCTGGCGCATACCACAGACGATGAATATCTAACAATGCTTTAGAAATAGATGAGAATGCACAAACGAACAAGAGTCCTACATCTTGAGGGCATTATTATAAATAGGTTACCTATACTGGCATTGCAAAACATTGGAACCACCACATTTTCCAAATTTTTCTTGAGATCTTCAGCGTTTTTGCGTGCACTGTAATTAGGAATAACAGTATCAAAGACACCAGTTGACATTATTACAGAAAGGGATGTTAGGTACATTAAAAAAAAAGAGATGCCTCTAATAATACAAAACAAACTCTACGTGCACATAATAATTTAGGTACTTAAACTGATATTTCGTGTTTGAAAAGTTGTGAAATTTTATAGATTTTAAGGGCGTTAATCAAAAGAGTTCTATTTAAATTTTGATATTTAATTCATTTACATACAAATTAGTTATTGTGCCATGAGGTAAATTGACCAGTGTTTCTGACATATTTATACTGACCAGTGATGTAAGACATCGTTGACAAGGTAAATGATGTGCAGCTTCTGCGTGAAAGCTGCTCCCGACTGGGTCACCTTTCTCAGCAGATGCTGTGATATCACTTTCCCAGCATCATGTGATGTCGCGTGCTGGAGAATCCATCCTTTTCCTAGCAATAATAGTGGTGTGAATAAATGAGGCTTAAGAATAAAGTTGCTATAATAAAAAGAAACTGGAACAGGTGACTAAATTAATAAAGTACCTTGGCACCTGGCTGACACAAAACTGGGACTATGACGTAAAAAACAAAACTCATATCGGAATTAGCCAAATAGCATTTGGAAAAATGAGAAAGGTCCTCTGTAACAGAAGCCTTACAATCACACTTCAGGTGCATCTTCTCCACTGTTACATCTGGCCTATACGGATGTGAGGCTTGGACTTTTAAAGATTTCAGGAAACATTATAAAAGCTGTTGAAATGTGGGCATACAGACACAAGATGTTTATATCCTGGACTCAAAAGTTACCAATAAGGAAGTACTGCGGCGAGTCAGACAGAAATGCAAGCTTCTGCAAACTGTCAAACAGAGAAAAGTTGCATATCTGAGGCACGTGCTTAGGCAAAATAGATACGAGCTCTTGCAACTAATTATGATGGGAAAAGTTGCAGGAAAAAGAAAACCTGGACGGAGCAGGTGCCGTCTTGGTTGCGAAACATTCAGGAGTGGATGGGAATAGCAAGTGCTGCCGAGCCGAACTCTTTCGCTTTGCCAAGGACAAAACCAAATATTATGCAGAACTGACTGCCAACCTTCACTAGTTGGAAAGGCACCATAAGAAGAAGAATAAAAAAGCCATTTCTAGAATACGTACCTGTAGATATACTGTCCTTCGTGCAAGTATCGATGATAGGCTGTAAAATACTGTCCAATTCAGTGAGGCTGATATTGTTTTCTTCCGCCATCATCTGTATGGTTTCCACTTGAGCCTTGCTAACGAGTTCATTGATTTTAGCTTGCTGTTGCTGGATCAACACCTAAAAGAATTTCACTTATCTTACTCCAGATGACAGGTAGATGTTTAACAACCAGTAATAAGCAAACATCTTAAAATTTGAGATACAAACAATACAAAAAATAAGGTGTGTCGAAAATAAATATAATAGTTTCTGCCTAAGAGAACTGTATTCCTGTAATAATATTTAATCTTGAAGTAGTTTTTGATTTGTTAGATGTGCCAAAAAGTTATAAACAAACTACCACTCTTCTGAGTATTATGTTTTAGTTTTCATTAAGTTAAAGGTAATTTTGTTATTATTATTTGATTGGCTTGCTATTAACTTATTTCACAAGAGCTATCTTCCCTAAATATTGACATAATCAGAAGAAGGGAGTTTGTATAAAATATTTTTAATGGATCCAAAAAGTATACACATGCATGTTTAATTTACAATAAGTATTAATTTTCCTTATAGTTTATACCTCAATGTTGTCTCAAACATAATAATGGTGAATGAATCCTTTAGTTCACATCCTTAATTTAACATAACAAAAAAAATATTAAACATAATGACTCGGTAGCTCAGTTGGCAAAAGCATTGGACAGGGCTTCCAAAGGTTGTGGGTTCGATTCCCGCCTGAGACAATCCTGGTGACCAGTTGAATTTATTCTAGTACTAATTTTAATACGTATTATTTGGTTCTATCTATATGTCAAAAAGATTAATATTGATGTGAATGATTTACCTACTTTCATTTTAGCAATAGAGTAGAAACTTTTAAGGATCTTATGATTTTATCAATAAGCAAGACAGCTTTGTTAGACCTTAGAAAAAAAAATTTGTTATGTTTGCTCACTAATAATGATGCTATAAAAAACAGCACTTACTGTATGTTGGGCATTAAGATTGCTCTCAGACTGAGTGATTTGCTCTTTGAGCATGTTGATCTGTGCATTAACGTTGTCGATGTCATGTTGGGTGTGCTGCGGGGGCGCCGCGGGCGCAGAGTTGGTGGCGAGCCATTGCTGCAGAGCGGGCGCCGCAGCCATCGACGCTGCGAGGCCGAGCTGCGCGGGCGTCGCGCCGGCCTGTTGGGGCATTACATATTGCCTGTTCTGTGCCATATAAGCCCCGGCGGGAGCAGGTGCCGGCTGGCCACCGGCCGATTGCTTTAGAACTATAAACAGCGGAGGGTCACTTGAAACGGTTATATATCAGCACGCAATCAGCGATCGGGCGCGACCGCACTACATTCAATTTCATCCAACGACACTTTAGAATGCTTACTTGCTTGCTCTGTCGTCACTTTGTACTGATAGTAGTTGAAGAACTCCCCACCGTAAAGAAAGCTGAACTTCGGATTGTTTTTTTGCTTGTTCTTCGTCATCTTCTCAAATTCTGGGCCATTTCTAGCGACAAACTGTGCTAGCTTGTCGATAATATTGCGAAGATCTTGATCTAAAATAAATAATTATCAAGTATTAAGTCATTAATTAACTATTATTCACATATTTTGTTGAACTTTAGTTATCGAACCTTGTGGCGGCTGCGGAAGCTCCATTTTTCTCGAGGAATTGAGGTTAAATGAACACTGAAGATATTGTTAGCTATTCAGACAGTTCTTGATTATATCTTCCGACATTATAATTTACTGGTCACAATAGATTGTTTTGCAAATACAGAGAATGTTCACAACACACAAATAACAGTATTCAGATGAACGCCTTCTTGACGCAAATCGCAAAACTTTTCGTCGGCCATTTGTAACTTCTAAGGCCGCGTTCCGAATCACGCCAGTGCTCACAGCGTGTGACGTCATTCTATGCCGGTCCAAATCATTGGCTGCGGTCCGCATAGCGATAATATCGATATTATCGCGATAACAGCCGGTCCGCATGCACGTTAGCGCGTTTACAATATCTAGCGTGACGTCACTCATGACGTCATTACCAGCGCCATCTTGTGCTTACAGCGACCATGCCTCGGAGCGTAATCACTGTGAACGTCCTGTCAAAAGTTTCAAGTGAATCGAGTGTCAGAATTTTATTTCGTCAAAAAGTAAAAAAAATATAGTGTTCGTAACAAAATGAGCTTTTACTCACTTCACAACAAAAGGATATAGCATTATACTACTGGTTAGTATTTTGTTATTATTAATTTTAAGCTTATCAGAAAAGGTGACTGATGTTAAAAGGTGAAAAAAAGATGTTGGGTGCACACGACTAAAAAATTAAACGTTTTTCGTCACTATCATCGCTTTAGCGACCAAATATAGTTTCTAGCAATCATTCCGTGTTGTATTTGAGGTTATGATAAAATGTGAGCGCGCTTACGAGCGGTCCGCATTCACCAACTGTCATTGTCGATTTTATCAATTTAAGCGCGATATCGAATGTGGACCGTGCGTGAGCGTTGCACGCGCCAATTATCGAAATTATTGCCATGCGGACCGCAGCCATAGCACGCTGTCAGCACGCTCACGATACTATTGATTGATTTGGACCGCTTGTGAGAGCGAGCGCTAACACCGCTAACGTTGGATTTTAAACTACAACATAACCTCAAAAAGGGTAAAGTTAATATTTATTCTAAGGGAGAAGTAAATAAACAGGCACTAATGAATACGAATTAAGTTTCTTCACTGAGACCAATTATTTACTAACCAATTTTAAACTCTTTTAAAGCTTAAAATACTTATTACCACTGCTAGCTCTTTCAACATCAGATTAATATTATTATTTCGTTCGTATCTTTACAAAAACCCTGCAGGTTAATAAATTCAGCTATCTTTTGTAAAAATCACAAATAATAACCACAACATCCACAACGATTTACAATTTAACCACGTATTTATGGTCAAGAATGAACTTTGACAAGGAAGTTTGACAGCTACACCGACTGAGCTAACAGTGCTTTGGTGGAATACGCTGAGCGTCGTTAGTACACGCGATGACGTCATCTGTGACGTCACTACAACTTACGTGAGCGTTGTAAGCATGATTTGGACCGGGCGTTAGCGCGCTCACAGTGCTGTAAGCGTGATTCGGAACGTGGCCTAAGTTCTAACTAATGCAGGCCACACACCATCCAATCGATCGTCCAATTGGCATGATGCTACCGATTGGATCCAATCTGCAGCTCGTCCATATACACCACACACGATCAGTTCTACTGTCCAATCGGCAGTGGGCGATCGATCGTATGATTTTCTTAACCGACTTCAAAAAAGAAGGAGGTTCTTAATTCGGTTGTATATATTTGTTTTATCATTGTTATTTAATTTGAAAGCTGTTTTTGTTTTTATTTTTAGGTTTTTGAAGGAGGTTTTTCTTTTTTAAAGCTTATTTATTTTAAACTTTTTTGTGGTATGTAGGTACCTAACTACATAGGCGTGTAATATTTTTTAACTTTATATATTTTCAAAATGTCCATACCTAACTCAATTTCCAAATTCACGCTGTCTATCCATTTTCCAACAAAAATCATATAATTCAGGTTATAAATAAAGTCATCGAGGTAGTTAATCAGAGTATTTTCAGGATTACTTGAATTGAGAATTGCTGAACCGATTTCGAAAAGAAAAATTCTCGCAAGAAAATTCTTTGAAATAAAAAAAAAACATCAAAATCGGTCCATACATATCTAAGATGATGCGAACAATGATAAAAAATATATATACAATCCAAAAGAGAACTTCCTTCTTTTTTGAAGTCGGTCAAAATACCAAAACCTTCTCCTAAATGTAACAAATGCTTTTCCGGTAAGCGCATCAAAATCGGTTCAGCTAAACTTGAGATAATTGCGGACAAACATACATATACAGGTCAAACTGAGAACTTCCTTTTTTTGAAGTCGGTTAAAATACTAAAACCTTTTCCTAAATTCAACAAATACTTTTCTGAAAACCGCATTAAAATCGGTTCAGCCAAACGTGAGATAATCGCGGATACAAGTCAAACACAGAACCTACCTTTTTTGAAATCGGTTAAAAGAAAAAAGAAAAAAATAATCATCAAAATCAGTCTATAAATATCGAAGATACGCGCGAGCAATGATAAAACAAATAAATACAATCATCGAATAAAGAACCTCCTTTTTTGAAGTCGGTTAAGAAAATCATACGATCGATTGCCCACTGCCACACACCGTCCAATCGGCATGATCCAATCGGCATGATCCAGCCATTTTGATTTTTCCGCCAGTTCGATCGTCCAACCGATCCACGGCCACACACGGCATGAAACTACCGATTGGATCCAACCAAACTGACCGTGTGTGGCCGTGGATCGGTTGGACGATCGAACTGGCGGAAAAATCAAAATGGCTGGATCATGCCGATTGGATCATGCCGATTGGACGGTGTGTGGCAGTGGGCAATCGATCGTATGATTTTCTTAACGGACTTCAAAAAAGGAGGTTCTTTATTCGATGATTATATTTTTGGGAATCAGAAGCCGAGATTATTAAAAAAAAGACAATTTACAAACCGAAACGTAGTTTACTTAGATTTTAATTTAACACAAACATCAACTTAAATCAACCTTTATTCCGCAAACAATTCGAAATAAATCACTTCACTTCACCAAAAATAGCAAATAACTAAAATAGGACACGACTCACTGCAAATTGCGCCGATCACCCGACAACCGCTACGCACGACAGCCAACCGTCAAATGACTGAACGCTCCGACGGCAGCCGTATTTATAGAGGTTGCCGTGTGACGTCACAAAGTGAAAGTTTACACCTAACACGGCCTATCCTGAAGGTGCACCGTCCTCGGACACGTTTTCAGCGGGGTCTTGAGCCTGGGCAGCCCCACTCGAACAGCCGGCCAGGGTCACTGGAGAGCCAGCATATTCATCATCATCCTCGTTTGCTTCCGACTGATGTCTGAAGCCATCAGGAGCAGAAGATGGTCCGGCTTCAGCGTCATCCTCATCGTCATCGCTATCTGTTATAGAAAAATAAAGTTTAGTTAAAAGCGCCACAGGCGTCTTGCCTAGTCTTTCATTCATCACGCATCTGAGGCCCTCTTTCAACCAAACACACAGTATCGAAAAAAATATCCAATGTCAAACATTCATCACGATAGCATACTTCACCAGACAGGTATGCCATCCATTCTCATACTTGGTACGATCGTACGAAACCACCCCACACGTTAACAACGTGTCTGCAGGACCGAAGTCCAATACACATACAGCGATGTGTCTGCAGGACCGAAGTCCAATACACGTTAACAACGTGTCTGCAGGACCGAAGTCCAATACACATACAGCGATGTGTCTGCAGGACCGAAGCCCAACATGCGCGGTGTCGCGCATCTGCAAGGCCGGGTCTATCTCGATCCGGGCCCACAGGTGAGCGTCCTCTATTGAGGCGGCAGCCCACGGCAGCTTCCACTAGGACCAGGCTCCTCCAGCCACGGACAGGCACACCTCAAACTTTAGAAACTCACACATACTCATACATACGCGTGAATAGGTTCTGTAACATAGAAACACAGGTTTAAGTTTTGAAACTTACTTTCGAAAAATGCTGCACAACTTTCAGGACACCATTCCCCTTTCCAGGGCACCATATATTGTGCCGCGGCTTGAGTAGTCTTGCCACGTGCACCACCAAGCAACTTAAGTTCGTAGCGGTCGCTTGCTAAAACCTTTACGACGCGGTATGGGCCTCGCATACCCGAGTCGAGCTTGCCCGTCGATTGTGAGTATTTGATAACAAACACGTGGTCATCTTTCTTAAAAACTCTAGGAGAACGGCGATTGCGATTAACATATGAATCTTGCTGCTGTTGATTTTTCTCAAGCAGGCCCTTGGCTCGCTCTCTGCATATCTCCCGCCAAGCTTCACGGTTTGGATTTGCATTTTCAATAGCAACATCTCGTATTAGCGACCGAATAACAGGTGTAGTTGCATCAGTGCCAATAAGTAGGTTAAGAGCCGATAACTGGGTACTCTTTTGTTTTGTTATATTGAGCACGAGTTGCATTTTACATAAAGCGTCAGACCATGAGGAATTTTGATAGTGACTATGTACCCGTATTAGGTTAAGGACAGTGCGTACATAACGCTCGGCTTGGCCGTTAGCCTGATGCATTTCAGGCGTTATGTAGTGGATGTCACAACCTATTTCTGCCATCCAAGTAGTGAATCCAGAGGCTTCGAACATACGACCCCGGTCACAGACAAGGAGTTTGGGTACGCCGAATAATGAAACAGCATAGTTAAAAACGCGTTTGAGCTCATGAGCATCTTGGCGATACATCGGAAATAGCAAACAAAATTTGGTAAAAGAATCTACTAGTACAAATACAAATTTAAAACCGTTGGATTCGGGTAAGGGGCCTAGTACATCGGCATGAACTGTGCTAAACGGAATTTCAGACTTTTGCCACGAAGTGATAGGTTGAAGTCCCTTGGAACTCTTTTCTTAGAAATGCAAATAAGACAATGTGATGTGTACTTTATGACAAACTGTTTAAGACCAGGGAACCAAAAATGTTTAAGGATAAGATCCAAAGTTTTCTCAGGCCCTATATGTTCATGTTCGTCATGGAATATGCGTAAAAGGCTAAGGCGATGTCCTTTGGGAATAAAACACAAAAGGCGAGATTCCTCTCCTATTGGAGTGAAACGGTAATAAAGGAGATCATTCCGACAAACATAACGGTTAGGGTCCAAGAGACCATCCCTGAGTTTCTGTATCAGGTCCTGGGTTTCACTGTCGGCTGATTGCGCCATTTGAGCCCAGTTCAAAGGCCTATCTATGTGGTTGACCTGCGCCACTGGTGGATTCCTGCTGAGGTAGTCAGCGTGACTCATCAGCTGACCTTTCCTATACTCAATGCTGAAGTTAAAATCCTGCAGGTACATCCACCAGCGGGCGACGCGTGGAAGCAGATCCTTCTTGCGCTCGGTGGCCTTCAAGGCATTGCAGTCTGTGATAATTTTGAATTGAACACCTATCAAATAATGCCGGAAATTCTGCAAAGCCTTGACGACCGCCAGCGTTTCTAACTCATACGAGTGGTATCTGCTCTCAGCGCCTTGCGTCACTTTACTAAAGTAAGCAACCACTCGCTTGTTACCATCACTGTGCGTCTGCATCAGTACGGCGCCATACCCAGCGCTACTCGCATCCGTATGGAGTTCTGTGGCTAGATTCGGATCGAAAATTGCAAGTATTGGCTCACTTGTGAGACATTTCAAAAGGTCTTGCCGGACCTGTTCTTGTTCAGGCCCCCATTGGAACTTAACATCCTTCTTTGTAAGGCGAGAAATACTTGCAGTTTTCGTCGCGTAATCCTTAATGTAACGCCGGAAGTATCCCGCCAAACCCAAGAATTGGCGAACCTGTTTCACATTAGAGGGGACAGGTGCATTCACCAATGCGTCTATCTTCCTGGGGCTCGGCCTAACCTGACCATGAGAGATAACGCGGCCCAGATATTCGACCTCTGTAGTTAGGAACGAACACTTTCGAAGATTGATCGAAAATCCGGCTTCGGTGAGGGTCTTTAATACGTCACGTAATAGATTAATTCCTTCCTCGATAGACATACTCAAAAGGAGTACATCATCTATATACACGAGTACGTTGCCGGCTTCGATAAATCTTCGAAGTGTGTTGTTAATTATCCTCTGGTACACGGTAGGTGAGTTACATAAACCGAATGGCATTTTAAGGTATTCGTAATGCCCCTCGGGCGTTACGAATCCTGTTTTGTGAATAGAAGCCTCATCGATGGGGATTTGGTGGAAGCCTGATGCCATGTCCAGGCTGGTGAAGAATTTAGACCCTCCGAGCCTGTCTATGTGGTCCTCTATCAACGGAAGTGGATACCTATCCTTAACCGTGATGCGGTTGAGAGCTCGGAAATCAACACACATCCGGTCGGAACCGTCTTTTTTCTTCACCAGGATGATGGGGCTGGCATACTCCGAATCCGACTCCCTAATTATGTTTTTATCTAACAAGTCTGTCACTATTTCCCGTACTTTAAGCTTTTCTTGATAAGATAGTCGGTAAGGGTGGTAGGCTACCGGAGTATCATTCGTCAAATTAATTTGCATTTTACCTGTCTTGACGGTAGTTGAAGCAGTACCCGAAATCAAATACGGAGCGAAACTATTTATAACTGACATGAGTAAATTATATTCGGTACCTTGAAGAGGTGTATCTACTTTGTCAAGCTGTTGCAAAGAGTTAATCTTATCTAAGACGGGAGTGTGCGTTAAGTACTGACCATGCTTGGTTCTAATGAAAGTCACTCCGTCACGATTTAACACGTCTGTTCCAATTATAATAGGCGTATTCATGTACGACGAAGGAACAATAACAAAATCAACATCCAATGCTATACTTATAAACTCAACTGTGAGAGATATTGATTCGCGGGCGATGATTTCGTTATTACTTATTCCTTTAAGAACGCAGTACGTTTGCTTACGGGGGCCGGAAAAATATTTAACCACCGATGATGACATAAGAGACACGTTAAGCGCACCACTATCTATCAAAACGTCTACAGGAATGCCTTGTATCACGGCCGTACAAATATCATTACTTCCGGAAGCACTAGCAAGTTCTTTACAGAGATTGACGTTTCGTTGGTTCACACGGTTACCCGATCTTGATTTTGCAAAACACTCGCTCTCTTTATGACCGATTTTCTTGCAAAATGTACAGGTTAACTTAGTCGGAGCGTCAGAACTAGAAGGTTTCGGTTTTTTGGGACAGTTAAAACTTATATGCCCGTTTTGACCACAAGAAAAGCATTTATTATTGGAGCGATCAATATTTCGCTTTTTTGTATTATTACTTGTAGGTTGTACTCGGTTATCTTTATTTCGATTAGGTTTGACGTAAATAGCCAAAAATGATACCAAATTTTCTGTGGTCAAATCGGCATTCGCGGCAGCAGCCCTAACCTGAGCGTCATTTATACCACGAATCACAACCTGCACCATAAGCTCCTCGCTCAAGCCTTGCACTATACGCAGGCGCAGCAGTGAGCGACGAGCGTATTCGGCATACGTTGCGAATCTGTCAGACGTGGTATTCATGACCTCGAAAAGAATATTCGCATAGTCGAGCTTTCGAGGGCAAAGGGACCTAAATTCCTTTACGAAATTAGACCAGGAACGGTCGTTAGTGGTCCACTCGTTTAACCAGGTTTTAGCATCTCCTTTTAAACAGTGGGCCACCCGCGACAAACATTCCAATTCGCTCCAACGGTTGGCTGACTTGGCGCGTTCGACCTCGCTACACCACACCTCAAAGTTATGAACAGATGGGTCAAAGTTAGACACATAATAATTTTGTGGTTTAGTCTGATTAATTAGCACAAGCGCATCAGCAATTGCCTGCGCTGCCGATGGAACAACATTTTCACGTTGAGGTGTGGCGCCACGATGCGGCGGTAACGGAGTTTGGGACACACTCATGGCACTTTCCTCGATCGCACTCAATCTTGACATAATCGCGCCTAAAGTTCTCTTAACGGAATCGTCACGCTCATGCGACCTAGTCGGCGTCCTATAGCGACGTGAACGAGAGCGAGAACGTGAACGTGGCCTACGATGGTGACGACGCGATTTGCTGCGTGCACGTCTAGCTTTACGAGGTGGTGATTCGTCTGAATCATCACGTGAACGTGAAGGTCGCGGCATGTTTTCGAAATAAAGGTTGATTGTTCAGAAAGAAATTCAAATTTAACGGTTATTCAACGAAAAACACAATTTAACACTATTTTGATTTTAACCGTCACTTGTTTTGAAATTATCAGAATGGAACTTCAATAAAGTGGACGAAAGCCAATCCCACTTCTGATTTTGGGAATCAGAAGCCGAGATTATTAAAAAAAAGACAATTTACAAACCGAAACGTAGTTTACTTAGATTTTAATTTAACACAAACATCAACTTAAATCAACCTTTATTCCGCAAACAATTCGAAATAAAACACTTCACTTCACCAAAAATAGCAAATAACTAAAATAGGACATGACTCACTGCAAATTGCGCCGATCACCCGACAACCGCTACGCACGACAGCCAACCGTCAAATGACTGAACGCTCCAACGGCAGCCGTATTTATAGGGGTTGCCGTGTGACGTCACAAAGTGAAAGTTTACACCTAACAATATTTATTTGTTTTATCATTGCTCGCGCGTATCTTCGATATTTCTAGCGGCCGCCCGCGACTTCGTCTGCGTGGAAAGTATTTTTGCTATCTCTCGGGAACTATATTCTTTTTCGGGATGAAAGGTACCCTATGTCCTTCTCTGTACACCTGACAACGTGTATGCAAAATTTCATGATGATCGGTTCAGTAGTTATGACGTGAAGGAGTAACAAACAAACAAACAAACAAACAAACGGACTTTCGCATTTATAATATTAGTAAGGATTTTGATGATTATTTTTTTCTTTTTTCTTTCTTTTTTCTTTTAACCGATTTCAAGTAGGTTCTCTGTTTGACCTGTATCCGCGATTATCTCACGTTTGGCTGAAGCGATTTTAATGCGGTTTTCAGAAAAGTATTTGTTGAATTTAGGAGAAGATTTTAGTATTTTAACCGACTTCAAAAAAAGGAAGTTCTCAGTTTGACCTGTATATGTATGTTTGTCCGCGATTATCTCAAGTTTGGCTGAACCGATTTTGATGCGCTTACCAGAAAAGTATTTATTTAGGAGAAGGTTTTGGTATTTTAACCGACTTTAAAAAAGAAGGAGGTTCTCCATTGGATTGTATACATATTTTTATCATTGTTCGCGCATATCTTCGATATTTATGGACCGATTTTGACAGTTATTTTTTTTATTTCAAAGAATTTTCTTGCGACATTTTTCCTGAAAAGTAATCCTGAAAATACTATGATTAACTATCTTGATGACTTTATTTATGAACTGAATTATATGATTTTTTGTTGGAAAATTGATAGACAGCGTGAATATGGAAATTTAGTAAAGACATTAGCATTTTGAAAATATATAGAGTTAAAAAATGTTATACGCATAGGTACATACCACCAAAAAGCTGAAAATAAATAAGCTTTAAAAAAAGAAAAATCTCTTGCAAAAACCTAAAAATAATAACTTTCAAATTAAAATAACAATGATAAAACATATATTATATACAATCGAATTAAGAAGTTCCTTCTTTTTTGAAGTCGGTTAAGAAAATCATACGATCGTTCGCCTACTGCCGATTGGACAGTAGAATTGATCGTGTGTGGTGTATATGGACGAACTGCCGATTGGATCCAATCGGTAGTATCATGCCGATTGGACGATCGGTTGGATGGTGTGATGTGGCACCGCCCCGACCGGACACAACCATCTGCTTCGTCCGGCCATCCCGACAACGCTGCTGTACGTGTCCCGTCTGCACTACAGTACGAAACCTGATGATATTATAGAGTACATCAGAGTGAAGACCAAATTCTGTCTGAGGGTCGAGCGGTTGGAGTCTCGCCACAATGCAAACTTGGTGGTGAGGGCACCGACCGAACATCTGTCGACCTTCATGAAAGAAGATTTTTGGCCGAAGGGTGTTTTGTTCCGACGGTTTCGCGGTCGGATACCGGACACTGCGTTGCGCAACACGTCGCCGTCAATACGTGGAAAATAGTTTATAAAATTTAATTTAAATATATGTATGATAGTCTGTAAGGTATATATTGTATGGGCCTAGTCACCTGAATTAAATAAATAAATAAATAAAAAAAAATAGCGATAATATCGATATTAAATACGCGATTACAAACACAGTTTAACAAATTCTTACAGTTGAAAAACGAATGTACTTGCGCAGAGCAACTGAGGGGGTCTCGAGGGGGGTCGGGCGGTGCGGCTCGCGGTGCCCAAACTCGGCATTGCGAGCGACCATTTTAAAAATCTTTTATGTCGCTATCGTTTATTAGGTGTAATTTTATAATTATTATACATAATTATAATAGTGTACACTTGGTCCGTATACTTAATAAAACACTTTCCGCCTTGTGTTACACTGTACAAATACGCGCCTAAAACAATATAAAGATTTTAGGTATAAATATATGTTAAAAATATAATTTTGATTATAAATAACCAACATCAAAAAAAAATATGTTCTTAATTAGGTTGCATTATTTTTTATTGTTTGTTACCTACTTACCACAGAATTCTGTAATTTGTAAACTGATTTAAAAAAATATATTTATCTTTAAGGATATAATTGGTTCCATTGAAATGTTATAGCGAATTATTTTTGTAAAGTGCCACTTAATATTCTGTTATGTTCGCAGCTTTACAATAAATTATGTTGCTTTAATGTTACCGAAACATAAAAATGCCTATGTTACTTTATGTTATAAAGTAGAAAAATCTACGGCCTTACCCAAGTACTTGTAAATAAATAATTATTTATTAATCACATTTTTCTATTTTGACAACCCTTGCACATCTGTGGCTGATAGCGTAAGTACCTGCACGGGCGGCGGCACGCGGCGGCATCGTCCAAAGGCGTTTAACAACTGTATGGATTGGTTAAACTGTGTTACAAAGGTGCGTTCCTTGCAATGACGAAGGAATAACGTAACTGGAGTTAGGGGCCCTATTTTTGAATCGCTCGGCTGGCGTCGAGCGCTCGTTTCTACTGATTTTCGTTCGACATCTCCATACATTTGAGTCAAATTTTGAACGAAAATCAGTGGAAAAGAGCGCTTGATTGGAGACGAGTGATTCAAAAATAGGGCCCCTGGACCTGACATACTTACGAAAAAAGCGTGGATACCTACTTCATTGTTCCCATTCATACGCAACTAAACATGGCGGCTTAGCTTAGTGTACATACACCTTATGTAAACTGCATAGAGTCGAAATTATAATATGTAAACGCAACACAATATGGCGGGCACGGCACGCGCCTTACGTCAAAAATCCTTTGTTATTGCAGTTTGTGCCACTTCCATAGGTTTCCTTTTTCTGAGGTTCCGTGGCTTCACTCGAGTGCACTCGAGCGCACTCCGGTGCACGCTCTAACCTTTCCCTGGTTCGGTAAAATTTTACTTTGACAGGTGTCAGAGCGTAGTTTCATCCGTTCCGTGGCTTGGAGCGTTGCAACCAAACAACCATCAAAATAGATGGTTGAAAAACGCTCCTCTGACGTTTATCTTACCAAAATTTTGTCATTGTCATTTTGACATTATTTTGTATTTTGATGTTTTTGTGTCTAAATTTCAAAAAGTTCATAGTTTCTATTTTACTCAAAATACAATTTTTATTTGGTTTAGTTTATCCAAAAGAGAACCTCCTTCTTTTTTGAAGTCGGTTAAAATACTAAAACCTTCTCCTAAATTCAACAAATACTTTTCTGAAAACCGCATTAAAATCGGTTCAGCCAAACGTGAGATAATCGCGAATACACTAAAAATATATGGCCGGTATACATTTTGATTAGTGTTTAGTGCGAGTGGCTCGTTTAGTGTTTAGCAAAAGCAATTACTTAACACTAATCAGAGACTATCCGAACGTGTTTTTTGCTAAACACTAAACGAGCCACTCGCACTAAACACTAATCAAAATGTATACCGGCCATTATGATTTGCTAAGCACTAAACGAGCCACTCGCACTAATCACTAATCAAAATGTATACCGGCCATTACGACAGTGCAGAATTCGTTGTGTCCAAGGCTGTTTAAAAAAACTTTTGGGTGCGCGAGTATACTCTTTGGCGCGGTGTATTGATCGTTCAACCAATAGATTTTGAGCAGAAATAATCTACTTTGCAGTCATTCGTTGATTTTTTGATGAATGACGGCCTATCTTCGGCTTTGGGGGCTAATGTCAAATATTTCGACGTGAATCATTTTTGTCAATAAAGTTTTGTTTGGAAAGGAATAAATAAATAAAATGTCTTCGTTGGTATGTACAAATAAATTACTTTGAAAGTACTGCGTAATCCTATTGATCTCTGCTTGCTCTTACAGCTGTTGTGATTTTTATAAGTTCCTTCTGAAATCAATAATTAGGGGTTCTTTAGGCCTTCTTCTAATTATTTGAATTAAAATGCATAAGAATATTCAAATTTTATTCTACTCCTAAGTATAATATCGTTTTAATGTACCTTTTGATAAATTAAAATTAATAAAATACCTTTTTGCTTAAACCACATTATATTATTATTGATTGACTATAATATTTTTATCTACTGCCTATGTAAGGGTATCAGTTCTGAACAAATCAAATGTATTACTTTGTTACAGCGAATGAAAGCATCGAAATGTCCTTCGGACGAACTTGCCATCACAAACTGTGCATTGATTAATCCTGATGATTTCCCTAGTGACACTAAGTAAGTAAATCAAACTTATATTTAAATTATTGCATGCATTATTTTACATTAAATTATGTACTTGTAGAAAAGCCTTTTTTAAACCTGACGCTAAGAAGGGTGTTATATAATTTTGACGTTTGTGAATGTCTTCTGTTTGTCTGAGGTGAACTATCTCCCTAACTAATAGACTGATTTTGGTGCGGTTTTGTTTTAAAAGAATTGAAATTTGAGGTAGGATCTTAACAATTTAAATTTGCATAGTGGTCTGGTCAATACAGAATGTATTATTGTAAACTCTAAATTAACAATTGGTTTGTAAACTCTAAATTAACAATCAGGTTCATGAGAATTACAATAGAGAGAGGTACAAGATTAACTAAGAGAAAATTAACAACATATTAATAAGAACAATAACTTTTGCAGACATATTGAAGTCTCCACAGGGCCGTCCCAGCATTTTGTCTTCAGTATCAGATTCTACAACGGTGTTGACCGTGGTACTGTGGGATTCTCAGCACCGCAGAGAAAATGGGCTACTTTGTCAATTGGACAGGTAAGTGATTAAACTAAATCGATATTAATGTATTTTAGTCAACTCATCTTTTGGTCATCTAATCATCGGAAATATTTCAGATAAGAAATCCATGTTCTCTATAGACTACTTTCTCAATGTTGTGTTTCACTTAATACTAGTGATGCAACGAATACTACTTTAACAAATACGAATATGAATACGAATATCAATCCTACTATTTGGCGAATACGAATAATTCAACAATATAATGAATAATACACAGTATTCTTTTTTACTAAGATATTTAATAATTGAAATTAACTTCTGACAATGATTTGTTCAAAAAGCACAACATTTGTAACTTCTTAGGCATTTTATGCTATAAAGCAAACAAGTAATAATTGACAACTTGAGAACTCGACTTTGTTCATTCATTCAATGTTAGGGTAATCCCTGTCAAAAGATACAAACAGTATAGTGCATATTAGGTGCGTTCAAATACACGGTGCACAGCCAAACTGTAACTTGGTTTGCATTCAGTTATAATATAAATAGTTTGTTTTTAATATTCGTGATGATATTCGGCGAATACGAATATTCGGTAAATATCTACTATTCGGTGAATATGAATATTCTTATTCGTATTCGTTGCATCACTACTTAATACAATTATTATGCATAAGCTTGGAATAGGTAGCCAGTGTTTTCTTCATGTAACTCATCTCAAACATAATGTATAGAAGATACAAAAACTATTCTCTACTACCACTTAACGCGTTAACATGCGTCAAATCATAATATTCAATTTAAGTTATTGAAAGACTATGTGCATGAAGCTATCATCATGGAAAGAAATATATATCGCTTGGATTGATGCATTCTAACGCCTCAAACGATCCAAGTATCAAAACTGAAAGTCACACCTTGCTAAATAATTCAATTTTTTCCCTCTAGCTAATCTTGTACATCAGCAATTTTTAATGTCCCCACTGCTGGGGCACAGGCCTTTCTTATGGGTGGATAAGAAGGACGGGCCATAACCAAACACGCGGGCCCAATGCGGATTGGTGGGTGTTAACGACTGCAAATGCACCCGGGACCATCGGCTTAACGTGCCTTCCGAAGCATCGAGAAGCTCGAGATAATAAATTTTTGGTCACCCATCCCATGACCGACCCTTGCGAAAGTTGCTTAACCTCCGCAATCGCTGGGGCCAGGCGCTAAACCGCTGCGCCACCGAGCTCCTAGCTAACCTATAAAGTCCTAATTTGCTTAGCAGAATGGATGTATCATTTTAGAACACTAAATTGATTGTGAATCATGTTATGACATCATTGAGTGTTGATGTGCTTGGCAACAAATCTAGTGTATATTTTATGGAAATATTTATCATCAGTCATATTTGTGATGCATGAAAGCATTATTGAATAATTACAGGTAGGCAAAAAAACATGAAATGAAAAATTTCTCTTAATAACTGGAAACTGTATCTTGGAGAGATGCTTTCAAAATTGAATGTATTTTCTTTCATACTACCAAACTGTAAATCATTTTTACATAATTAAAACTGTTGAGCAGCGAACTAAAATCTATGGAAGTGTAATTGCAAACAAATATTGCTTATAAATGGCACTACGGGGCCGAAAAAGTACAACCCGCTCAGCTTTAGTCGGGCCAGACACACAGTGTTCTTTACAGTAATTGCAGTTTGTATTGTAGAGAAAAGAGAGAAAGAGAAATTTTATTAGAAATGACGTCCTGTGTAGTCAAATAGTGTAAAAGATGCAAAGAAGGTAGTAAAAAGATGCAAAAATAACGTAATTTATTTTTGAGTTTAAGTATAGAAAATATCTATGAGTATACAAATTATGATCGCTAATAAGCAACCAGTGCTCAGACGTTTTGTGCTGCATAATTAAATGCCAGCATATTTAGCTCCATCCACTTAGTTGTACTTTTCGTGTGGTGCTATTTTTTGAGCGCCATGCTTGTTCCATAGATTTTAGTTTGCTGCTGTTAAGCCTCGTACCTCTTTGTATAACATACATTATATTTCGTCGCTTCATACTCAGATATAAATAAATATATAATTATTTATGGTTTACTTGTAGTACCTCCCAGGTACTCGACAGGTTCGCACTATTTTAAAGAGTATGAAAACTACTTGTTATAGAAAGTGTCTCACCACTTCCGGCAATTACGTCACCAACACCCCACCCCAGCTTACTTCGTTACCGGTCTTGTGATCGTACCTCATTCTTTTTTGGTGCGCGGCAGTGTTCGCACGTCTCACTCACCACGCCAAAGTGTTGTATATCTACAGTCTACTAAATTGCAAGAAAGTATTTTTCATGAATTTAAATGCAACGAAAAGAAATGAAGAATGTTCGGTAATATGAGAAATTACAAGGTTATCTGTGAGCTAATACACCGCGATACATCCGCGGCAGGGCCCGTTTTGCTTTATAAGTATCCATGCTCGGGGTTAACCGCGAGTTAACACAAGTAGCAAATTTTGCCTAGGGGTTAGCGGCAAGCTAACACAATGGCTAAAATATCGCCTAGGGGTTAGCGGCAAGCTAACACAATGGCTAAAATATCGCCTAGGGGTTGACTGCGAGTCAACGCGTGGCGTTTAAACACTGATCTGTTTGACAGATTTTGATTAGGCACTTGTGCCTTCATGTGCGACGGGCGGCTGTTTTGGGTAAGAGAGGCTTGTCTTATTACATTTCTAACCGAACCAGTTATAAAATCATTTTAGCTGTAACTTCAACCCCGATACTCGAACAACTTTCTCAAAAGGCTTCATCTCCTCAGGTAGATAAAGCTAGATCCATAGCTGCAAAGAGCTATTAATGACGCACCTGCGTTTGTAGAGGGTATCGTAGCTAATCTCACTAATCTTTAAATGTTAAGATTTCTGTTGTTATGCCAGGGTTTGACCTAGCCAACAACGACTGGGCATTGATATTCCCGTGTTAAGTCAGGCGATGACCGCCTTAATAAAAAGCGAGCAAAGTAACTGCCTTTAATTGTCGCTTATTGAGCGACTTCCATTGTAAAAAAATATAATGCCTAACCTGGATAAATCAGTTTCGCAAGTTATCCAAGATTATTAGAAAAGTCAAACTTTTCGGCAGCAGGTTGTTCGATAAAACTAAAACTAAAGCCAGCAAAAGACGGGGTTACACATTTCTGTGGCTTTGGATTGTAAGTTACAGAAATGTGAACGCGTCGACTCACTTCAGGCCGTGCCATACATAGCAACCAGGTCAACTGGGCCAGTCACTCGCTGATTCTCGCTCGTCGAAAAAGGGGGGGGCGAGGAGGCGTCCAGAGACCCTTAACAGACCGCTACAGCAGCCGGAGCAGCCAGAGGCTTCCTTGAGCAACTCTGCAGCCTCCGCCATCGCATCGTCGATAGAGTGCATCCAGAGTTCCCCTTGGACGACACATCATCCTAAATAAGGTACATGCTGGCTGCATCCAGTACTTTAATACTTATTTAAAATAGCCAATATTAATAGTAGAGATTGAACTAAAATGGGATTTTGCCCTTTGCTGATAAAGTTACCAAACGTTTATATAGCGTTCTATAGACAGAACATGATTATAACTACATACCTATTATATAAAATCTTATATGATTAGAATTGGGGGGCAATTCAAAAATTTCAACTGTCTAAAGGTCAGTTTCTTTATATTTTGTCATTTACTTAGTAAGTTCAATAGTGACAAAATAATTCATAGCATCTGACCAGTATTAATTTAGATTAGTTTAAACTAAGTACAACTTTACTTTAAACATCTTAAACATCAAGTTAAGATGGAAAATTATCAAACTGCATGTAAATTGCTGATTGATAAGCTAATAACACAACATAATTATAATCTGTAACATTGATTAGAAATAAACTTCTTTATTTATTTGCCCCTGTGAGTATCAAAAAATAATAAGTTTTTTTTAAGATTAATTTTGGAATTTTAGCATTTTACAATGCAATTTTTGCTGATTATTATTTAAGAATAAAAGTTATTATGATTTGAATGTCTTAATACAAGTACTTACTTTGACAGTCAAGCATGCTATCGGGCTTTCAATAAGTTCATGTCTTAGCAAGATAAACTTCCCTAAGAGGTAAGTGTTAATTTAGAGAACATATGTACTCGTATCTCGTATGGTGTGGTGTTGTATTAAGTTTAAGTATCAAAAAGGCATTGACTTTGTAATAAATTATTCTTGGTTGTAGTCTTAAAGCCTACATTATGCAGATGTGCAAGTCTTAGACTTATACCTACTTTTACCTACCTACGAAGGTAGGTATCATCTCTTCAAGAAATTCAAATTACAGTGTAGCATAAGAAAATTCTCAAATATTTTTAGAACATTACAGCTGCTTGCCCAGCCACAAAGTATTATGGTTGGCTACACACAAAGGTTTAAGATAGACAAAGTTCTTAACTTTGGAGCGTCACACTAAAATAGTGATCATGATACCGTAATAAATATTCCTGAGATAATATAAAAATATATAACCCGATAGTTACAAAACATTTTCACAATATTTGAATATTGAATTGAATATTACCATACCTTTGAAATATAAATTTTCACTAAACTAGCAATTTCAGCAGTCTTTTTGACACCAAAAACATTTGCCTAAATCTAGTCTAATTGTTTAGTATTATTAGGCTGAAATAATACAACAGCCATTTATTTCATTTTATGGTTAATTTATTTTATAGAGTGCATTGCCCTCATCTTAATAATTAATCTACCATAATTTGGCAGTGGTGCCATAGCCGTAATTATATGGTTAGCATACGTCTCGTATCCGTACATAAAAACGATAAAAACTCGCGGAGCTGATTAAAAATCTAGAAAACTAAACACGGACACAGAGTGGTCATTATCTGAGCTTGCATTCTCTGAAATAACCACAATATTAATTGATGTTTCAAATTAGGTTGATTTCTTTGCGTCCCGCACCACGGCCAAATTGTAGATTAGGTACCTACATGTCATGGAAATAGGATCAAAGCATATTTATGCTTTGATCTTGTTTCCTATATAAGTGTATATATGATTGTATATATATTTATATAGTAGGTATATATACTTTTTTCATCCTCTGTTTATCTATTTTACCTACTTATGGTAGAAACAAAAATTATATATGACTATGCTTGCGTCATTTTATGTTCCTACTCGGCCATCTCAACGGCCCCTTCTAAAATGTATTTTAGTCTAAAATCTTTTTTAGTTAAGCACCTAAGTTTTAAAAACCTGAAATAAACTTTATATTTTCAAAACAGGCAACATCAGTAGCTTTGCAGACCGCACAGTCGGCGTGCGGCCTTCATGCAGAAGGCGACACTAGCGGCGCGGCGGCCGTAGATAGAACTGATGATGGTCTCACTTTCAGCGAGCTTTAACCTTAGAAACATATTCTTTTTCAGGCAAAAACTTGATCCATATCATAATTCAGTTCAAGATCTAATACTTTTATTAAGGGAACAATTAATATATAAAAAAAAAAAAAAAAAAAAATTGTTCATGTTGTTAATTTGTGTTTGTAAAACACCTATCGACCTGCTTTGTCCCTATTAGGATGGAAACAGAACTTGATTGGAGCTGATGAAAACGTAAAACGCTTACAAAAGAGTTTTCAAAAGAACTCTTAGACCAAGATATTGGGTTCATACAATAGATTTCAAATTGGTATTAAAATCTATAATCAGGTAGTTAAATCTAGCTTTATGCCTACCGAAGGCACCTACTTCTTATTTTGTTGGCTCTTTGTACCACCCACAAAGTCCAAAATACTTTTTATTAAAAATAAAAATACTTATAAACTAAACACAAAGAAATACACTGTTATTTTAGATATTATTAAAACCTCAGCTCCAGGTCGTGAACTATCTCATTGTTATATACTCTTTTACCTATTTCCCTTTTTGATGACCATCAAAATATATGTCCGGCTATAATGCTACAGAGCTATTTGTCAGTGACCAGGGACACAAGGCCGAATAACATGAATAATCTTATTCCGGTGGTATATTATTTAACATATATTATCTCTTATTTACTCATAGAACTTACAGAGGCGCCCGTCACGTCGGTCGCAATCAATTTGATCGGTAGATCAAGCAAAAGTTGTCCGATGAGAGTGGGACTAACACCAGTTCTCAATTTTTTTACTAGTTTTCAGTGCTCATGGCCGGCGACAAGCAGCCACGTCTGCCATCTCCCTTCTGCGGGTCTCTATAGATAGAGAGACACCATCGGAGGAACAGTGGACTGGACGGACAGGTCTTATGTATTTGCTCGATTTAATAATTGACATATTTTGAGAAATAATAGTTTTTATTTCTAATAAGAATAATAATCAATTCACTATTACTTTTCTAAATAACAAATCACTTACATTATTGTAATTTTGAGATAATTAATAATTATCTACATTATGAACGAATAATAACGCTTTGAATTGATTAAGTACATTATATTCTAAGAATCTTTTGTTTAGCAAAACTTTCCTTATATCTCTAAACATCTACAAGTAAACTATAAATAATTATATATTTATTTATATCTGAGTATGAAGCGACGAAATATAATATAAGATCAAACGAACTTCTAGAAGTGAAGTTCGATCGATATTATATGAGTCGCTTCATACGAAAGATATAAGTTTCCCACCCACCCCTTTGTACCCTTTAGTCAGTTTTGCTAATCTATTTGTATCTCTAAAAGAATGAGGTACGATCACAAGACCGGTAACGAAGTAAGCTGGGGTGGGGTGTTGGTGACGTAATTGCCGGAAGTGGTGAGACACTTTCTATAACAAGTAGTTTTCATACTCTTTAAAATAGTGCGAACCTGTCGAGTACCTGGGAGGTACTACAAGTAAACCATAAATAATTATATATTTATTTATATCTTTCGTATGAAGCGACTCATATAATATCGATCGAACTTCACTTCTAGAAGTTCGTTTGATCTTATAATATAACTATATTTCTCTTCTATAACAGCCGATAGATGTAAAGCCGTTCAAGGCTCAGAGTGCAGAATGCCTTTGCCACGTGACTATAGAGGCAGACTTCATGCTAAAGAAAACGTAAGTGCAAATAGATTATTTGATCCTATTACAGTAATTTCCCAGCAAAAATGTAAACAAAGGTGTTGCCAGAACAAAACAACACAAAAGGATATAGTATATTGCTAAGTCAAGAAATAAACACACTTACATGTTTCTTCATCACAAACCTAATAAAAATAGATTTGATAAATATTCTGAATCATGAGTTTTGCGTCAAAAACAGTAATTTTATTTAATATTTCTTAATAACACTTTTATAGTAGTAAACATTTTTATGATGCGGTGCACACATCAACTGCAAACAGTACACATCAACCTTTGGTTCATTTTATAAAATTTCATAAAAAATAGTATTTCGAGTAGTAGCTTTAGTAGTAACATTTGCCTTTTGGTATTGGGGGGGAACAGGCGAAGATGCTACGTATTTTTGATAGTTAACATTCAATCAATATCTAAGTAAAGTTTCCTTATCAGTTCGTTTCAGAACTTTTAATATCAAAAATTATGATAGGTTATAAAAATAAAATTTCTTATTACCATCCTACTTTAAAATTACTCTGGATGACATTATATTTATTATGACTCAAAATATCATAAACTAACTAAAACGTTATGAAAGTGGCCAAAGGTTTTTAATATCTGAAAATGTCACTATCGGGGTCAGTTTGTCAATTTGACAGTGACGTTTCTTTGTTTACATTTTTGCTGGGAAATTAGTAATGCGACTTTACAGGGTTTAATAAAAGTTACTAAAGAAAAAAGAAAGAATTAGAATACTAACTATTATGATACACAATAGACAGTATGTCTAAACACAAAGTACTAATAGGGAATATGCATCAATTTTTTTTAATCTTAATCAAAAGTATAATGCGTGAGAAAATTAACTGTAATATTAAAACTTTTCTCTTGCGTTTTTTTCTCGTGATATAGTTTACTTGAAGTTAGCGCGCTGCAGCACCCGCCGAAAACGCTCCATACAAAACGGTGACGTCACACATCACGTTTAGGTGTGTTTCGGCGCGTTTAATATGGAGTTAGCCAAAAATCTTCAATTATCTCTCTAAATTTTGCGTACATATGTGTCATACAAAATATTATTTCTTATTTGATATTCCATCTGACTGTAAAGTGCATTATATCCGAAAATGAAAAAAATATATCGTTATTTTCCCCTGATTTCATTGTGTGATAAAACTAAAATATTTTTTTTTTCCTGTTCCATCATGTTTTTATAAGTGTCCGCAGCGATCAAGCTCAAATTCATCAAAATCGGTGACTTATGCATATTCCCTATTATTACTTTGTTATTTTATGTTAGAGTGAAATTAGATAACAAACCTCGTTAGTTAATCTGCTATTAAAAAATCCTGATGTGCTTTTAGAAGGTCAACATTTTATTTTGCGTAAAATATGTGTTTTTCCTCAGCACCTCAATGGACCCATACGATTCGGAGCAGATGGCGCGAGACTTCTTAATCCAGTTTTCCAATCAGATATTCACAGTTGGGCAACAGCTGGCATTCTCATTCCAAGACAAGAAAGTTTTGTCGCTTTTTATAAAAAATTTGGAAGGTAAAATGCATTTCAGAGGAACCAGTAGTTCTAATAGAATATCAAATGAATACGTATACAGGTTACATTATATCAATTTCTTAATAGTTACTTTAGATCCTTTAAGATCGGTGTACCTAATGCGTAGGACATGGGCGCCGCGTTAAAAAAATGCGGCGGCGGCGAACTGGCAATTTTAGGTCGGCGGCGGCGTGGCGCCGGCGGCGTGGATTTTTTTAAAGCTTAATTGACATGAATATTTATATGGCTTTACAGAACGCTGCATTATACAATTTATCACTTTACGTTTATTAGAACTCTGTAAGATGCTTAAACGCCGCACCTGACCCTTGATCACGTAAGTCTGTTGCTAACAATTCTCGATTGAAATCAATTGAAAGCGCAGTTGCATTGCTGTTTTAGTTAAGATAGTTGTCACATTTGTTCTTACTAAAGCAGCGATGTAACTGCGATTTCTGTCAGAGTTGATTGCAACAAAGTTACGTAATTACCCCCCTGATCTAATGTAAGGCCTAAAGACTTCAGACCAGAGGCCGTACCGGCTAACGAATCGATAATCGAAAAGTCTGTCGGGTTTCAAATTAAAAGAGATAAATCGAACCCCAATTGGGCCAAAAAGGCCAACCCCAATTCATGATGTCACACGAACATCGATATCTTCCTAACTACGTCAACAGAAAATACAAGACGAAATTCCTTACTTTGATTTTTCTGTTTTAAGTTGAAACTTGGCAGACTTTTCGATAATCGATGCGTTAGCCGGTACGGCCCCTGAACCAAGCTTACCAGATTTAATACTCCGAAAATATCCCGGACGTCAGCCTGTATGAGATTAGTACTGCTTAAGCTACTAAACAGTAACAAGGCAGCAAGGATGCCGAAATCACAAAAAAAACATGAAAACAAGCCGTATGCTTAAAAGCTCTCCAGATGTTTTTAATTCCTTCACCTCAAGGGTAGAAAAACGTAACAAAAACCGATATTATTTGTTCTTGATTCTATTTTTTTAATTATTGAAAGCTAAGCCCTAAGGCACAGTATTATAAATAAGATTGTGCCTAATACATGTACCTAACAGGCCAGGCGAATCTGTTGTGGGACACTCTTGAAGAACTAATCGATCTCACTCAATTGCCTGAGCCACATCTGCAAGAGTGATATGATTTGTATAAAATTACAAATCGTATTACTCGCGGGTTTGAAGACTTCCTACTTCCAACCAACTTCTTGAACAAGCTGAGTTCCGAAAAGACTGGCTATTGACCATATCTAGGTATACTATACGCTACGGCAGGTCGTATAGTAAGTACGTATAGGGATTGGTCGAGAAAGTTCGTTTTACGATCCTCGTTTTCTCCGGAAAGCCAGCAGGGAATGCATTGGAAAGCTCTACTGAGATATTTGAGTATAACAGTTTGCCGATCATGTGGTTCTTGTAGCTGAGACTTTGAAAGACCTGTACCTGCACAGTTTTCCCCTGACTTAGGGTCTCCCACGTTTCGTGTCCCAGGACACACTTTGCCTTCCCGGATGGACGAACAGACTTCACGGATTTATGTGCCGTGGGTGGATAATCATGGTAGTGTGCACAACGATTCCCGTGGCTCCACCAGTTGCCAATGCTACTTTGAGTAATTTGTAGTCAGTTGACGTCGAATGGTTCGATAAAGCATTGTTTCAAGACGATTCAAAAGGACATTGACTGATTTTAGAGGATATACCACACTGGTAGGTCCCAGTGACCTCCCGAAGCTAGGACAAGCATAAAGCATTTTCCAGTCGTAAAAACATACAAAATACTGAGGACAATCTGCCTATGCAAGCCTTCCCTTCGATCAAGGCAAGGGGGTGCTGCAGTTTCTCCAAAGGTGCCAACTACTAAGTGCTGAGCTGTGTTGGGGTTCTTAAAAAAATACTTTGGTTAAAATTACTAAAAATTCTAAACCAGAGTTCAATTCCCATACTATCGCGACAAGGATAAGTTTTTTCTCTGAAACTATTCACCCCTGCGATACTTTCAAGTTTCTGTATCCGGCTGGACTGGAAAAGAACTGTGAAATACTTAACACACCTTCGTTTGCCGATGTTTAAGTTCTTGCGAGATCTTGGAGGACTTGAACACAGCGCTCAAATATTAAGAAGTGCTTTACAAGAAACCAAGAAATATCTATTGGGAACACAACACTCGAAGTTGATGACTATTATGTTTGTGCTAGATAGGACAAACACAGTCCACTTCGATAAGTCCAACTTTTTAGAAAAATAGATCTTCGTTGAATACAGCCCAAGAATACAGCACATACAGGACAGCATCATTTGGTAAGTTACAGAAATAACGAGTCGTCAAAAACTGACATAAATAGTAAAACTTTCGACAATAAGTTTGTTTTTTGGCCAAAAATCCACGCCGCGTGGCATAGGCGGCGGCGGCGGCGGCGGCGGCGGCGGCGTGCCGGTAACTCAAGGCGGCCCATGTCTAGACAGACAAGTCGCGTTTTGCCTAAATGTCATATTTATTAGCTTTATGCCTAGGACGGTGTCAGTCTATTTAGTAGATTGCCTAAAGCCCGTCTTACTCTAAGGCCTAAACATGCGTCAGCCTATGTCGCGTTTTGCCTAAATGCCATATCTTTGAAAAGATCTATAACATGCAAACTTTTTTAAATCATGATAATGATAAATCATAGAGGAAAGTTAAGTTTAATTTTCAATATAAAAAAAATACCAATTAGAAATATTGTTTTACTGTTTTAAAGGACCCACTCCTCTACCCAACCCGACCTCTATATATTGTTGAACTATAATTCAGATGTCTATGAATCTCTTTGCCTTCCTCTCTTCTAACCTATATCGCAGTAGGTCTAACTAACTTTATGTCTACTTTGCACTATGATTAGTCATAACGCGATTTAGTCCCTCTATGCAATAGGTACACCGATTTGAAAGGCTTTAGATACAACAGTAGCTATAGTTCAGTCAATAAAGAAGTTGTAGAGTGCGCGAGCGGGTACATACTTACGCGATTTCTTTAGAAACTTGTTTAGGGTGCTTAGGGTGTGAACATACTAAAAGTCCTCTTGTCTAGGATGTGAGCCGAAGTTGGAGGGGGGGTGGTTAACGTTTTGAATTTTGATTTTTTCACTACACACTTACACACTAAACAAGTTTCTAAAGAAATCGTTTATGTGTACGTACCCGCTCGCGCACTTTGGGAGCGAAGTGCGCGAGCGGGTTTTGAGCCATTCGTTAACTGGACCTATTATTGGGAACACGATAATTTTTTAATGTTTCACACATTATTAATGTATAACATTAATTGACATAAAAACGAATTTGATTTAAATTTTAATCTGCAGCAGCTCTCCCATGAATACCGAAACACGACACTCGACTGTCAAAATTCATTGTCTTTTGACAGTTAAACGTGATATATCGCATTTGCATCTCATGCGAGGCAAGACATTTAATACTACGACGTATACACGTATAAATATATTATAAATTATATAAATATTTTCTCGTTAGCTGTCGACCTGCAGGCTTTGGCGGCAGGTAAGAACGCCGTGCCTCGACGTGTCAGAATGGGCCGCCTTCTGCCCGACTGCAACGTGCAGTTCGATAAAGCCGAGAACTCTTCGCTTAATCTCGTCGGAAAAGCTAAAGGGTATGTCATAGGCGTTACGAAACTACACAAAATTTTCCACTTGAAAGTTTAAAAGTAATGTTGATGTAAATGTTGCAGGAAACAACCACGGCAGTCCATCATAAACCCGGATTGGGACTTTGGTAAAATGGGCATTGGCGGTTTGGATAACGAGTTCAACGCCATATTCAGGCGAGCATTCGCTTCAAGGGTTTTTCCACCAGAAGTTGTGGAGCAACTGGGTAATTAAAGCTTTTCGTAATTACTTACTCATTTTGATTATTGATCATCAGTTCCTCAGTGATGAGGACCTTCGGCCTTATCGTCACTTACCATCATGTGAGGTGAAGGCCACGCACAATCCCGCACCCTGATTATCTAAAAAGAAACTATTTAGCGACCGGTTGCATTTGACATACATTGCCACTTTTCTTTGGTATGTTTTTTTTTACCCAAAAAGAAGTAGCAATGGATCACGATCATCTGTGAACTGCAACCAGTCGCTAGGTGGTTTTTGATTACATATTCAGCCCGCCGTTGTGCATAAAAAAATACGTCATCTTCGGATGTTAGCGTTCTAAATAGTTAGAACACTAAAACCTATGAAGTATCGCAGCAGAGCACAAATATTTATAAGATGTGGTCTCAAATTGAAATTATATTTGCGCTTAGTACTTGTTAACAAAAACTATTATGCGCTAAATACTTACTTACTTACTGCTGTGGCTCAGGGACCCGAAGTGGATCTTGGCCTTCGACAAAAGAGCCCGCCATTAATCCTTCCTATTTAGTGCCAGCTCTGACCAATCTGTGGCTTCTAACTCGGCGAGATCTTTGGTGACCTGATCTGCCCAGCGATATCTGGGTCTGCCTATCGGGCGGCGCCCCGTGGGGACTCCCATGTACGCTCTTTTCACCGCTCGATCCGTCCCCATTCGAATGACGTGCCCCAGCCAACGTAGTCGCGCTGATTTTATTTCTCCCAAAATATTAGGAGCGGATACTAGGTCTTCTATTTCCATATTTTTTCTCACGTGCCAGGTCCCATCGTTCCTTTTAGCAGGTCCTAGAATCTTCCGGAAGATCTTTCTCTCTGCCACTAACAGCATGTTATCTTCTTTTAAGGTTAGCGTCCAAGCCTCACATCCGTACATTAAGATTGGTCTGATGATTGTCTTATAGACACGAATCTTAGTTTGCCTGCTTATGAGTTTGGACGCTGACTTTATGTAGAGCCGCTGAGCATCTTAGGGCGTTTTGTATTCGGATCATTATCTCCTCTTCGCGTTGGTTTGAGTCCGTTATAGTGCAACCAAGATATTTGAATTTGTCCACAACTTTGTACGTGATGCCGTTGACAGTTAGGTTACATCTGCTTTCATTCTTGTTCCTGAATCGCTTCATTAAGAGATACCTATTCCGTTTTTTCTCGATTGATTCTGAGTCCCACTAGTCTGCCTTCTGATTCTAATATCTCTACCATAGCCTTGATGCGCTAAATACTACGAATTTATTTTAGGTTGCAAGCACGTAAAAGGCATTTTACTGTACGGCCCACCCGGTACTGGTAAAACTTTGATGGCTCGGCAAATCGGAAAGATGTTGAATGCTCGCGAACCGAAGATCGTGAACGGACCCCAAATCTTGGACAAATACGTCGGCGAGAGTGAAGCCAACGTCCGACGTTTGTTTGCTGATGCAGAAGAAGAAGAAAAGAAAGTAAGTTTGTCTAATATTTTGACATGAGCATCACAGAATGTACTTATAATAGTATTTAACTTACAGAAGCCCATCCCCGCGTAGACATTTAAATAATAAGCTACTCTCGCTGCACGGCAATAAAGTACAATTTCAAATTGTACAGCGCTGCGTGCCTATTATTATAAGCACCTCCGAAGTGCCTCTCTTTCTGTCGCGTAGTTCTGTCTCAACCGATACATGACATCCCTCGTGCGCTGGCTCGACTGAGTCAGCCGCGAGCAGTAGGCTAATATAAAAGTTTAAGCGCGGAGTGAGACCCCCCTGATGAGCATGACACAAGGTTATCATCAAATGAAGGTACATGTAATTATTTGGTTTCAGTGTGGCCCCAACAGTGGTCTTCATATCATTATATTTGATGAGATCGACGCCATTTGCAAGGCGAGAGGCTCCACCGGTGGAAATACCGGCGTACATGACACTGTTGTTAACCAACTGCTTTCAAAGATCGATGGTATGATATCTAGATGACATAATTAGGTATATTCTGTCTGAAGAAGACACTCGTAAATAAAGCCACAAAATCCGCTTCAGCCCAAATAACTTTTTTGCTACAATTGGTATTGGTGTAGTATTTTTGCTACAATTTTCATACATATAAACTCTTTTTTCATTTTTTTTATTTCTTATTAAATTAACCATAAAGCTTAATCATAGACTGAAACAGGTTATACCTTAACTTTAAGAAATATCCCAATGTTTGAGAGACGGGAACCAGGAGTTCCATAGCACAGGGTTTACCTGGTTTGGACTCCTGCCTCCCATCACTAATAAAGTTGTATGAAACCTTTATTGTACTGATGAAAAGGGGAGAAATAAATAAATATTTTATTATTATTTATTATAGGTATTATAACTTGTTCTTGACACCGTTCTTTGTGTCAGTTAAAAAAGTCTGGGTGGTAGGAAAATCTACAGTTCTAGACGATTCAAAAATGTTAGGTGTATTTGAATAAAGAAATTTTGACTTTGACTTGTACTGTTGGATCAGTATAACACTTGCTATGTTTTGTTAGGTGTGGACCAATTAAACAATATTTTGGTAATCGGTATGACGAATCGTCGTGATATGATTGACGAGGCGTTGATGCGACCGGGCCGACTCGAGGTCCAAATGGAAATCGGCCTACCTGACGAAAAGGGCAGAGTGCAGATCTTGAACATCCATACTAAACGCATGCGCGAATACAAGAAGATAGCTGAAGATGTAGATTGTAAGGTAGGCCTTAGTGAGGTAATATGAAAAAATAATATAACACTGTTGTTTTTTTTTTTCAAAATTTGTTTATTTTTCCAAGAATTTTTGGAAAATAAATGTTTTAAATCAGATTTTTATCCTTCAATTTTATCTAAGTTCATGGGTACTTAAAAAAACATAAACCGAATGGATATTTTACTATGTTGCCAACTGTTGAAAACTTGGTACTATTCAAATAAAAAAGTAGTGTAGATTAAAAAATGAACAGAAAACTATAATATTATGAAATCATATGTTATTGTTTTTAACGGAAACTTCCTTAATCATGTTGATTTCTGTACTCTTGAAAAAAACATGCTCCAGAAAAAAACATGTTTTTTTTCCATGGTTTTTTTCACGTTTTTTCACGTTAGAAAAAAATCTAGTTTTTTGCAACACTAGTAGGCCTAGTTTTAAAAGTTAAAGGCCGATGAATTATTAAACATTACATAATATATAGAAATAGTATCGTGGTAATGTCAGCTAACATTTTTCTATGAGGCAAAGTTGCTTCAATGGGGTTGGCAACGCAAAGCTAATCACAAATGGCGCCAGCGCAGCGGCGATCAGACCGCTATCAATACTTTGATTGGTTAATTAAAATATGTCAGAAATGACAGTGATATTTGAAACAACCAATCAAACGATTTTAGTACAAACGCTTGTAGCGCCATTAGTTCGTCAGTTTGCATCCCCATTACAACGTAGGTATCGCACGTAAATGTTAAGCCGCGATTACATACGCCGATTTAGCAGCCTAGTTAGGAATCAGTTTCGGGTTGCCACCAGTACTTGACAATAAAATATTGTATAATAAGTTCGATTTTAAAGTTGAATTTACACTATAACGGAAAACTAAACATTGTTTAAGATTGGAGATTTGAATTGAAAATAAAAAATCATAAAAAATGTGGACCTTTCTGTCATTTAAAAATGCTTAATATGTGAGCTCATTTAAATAAAAATATTTTCATTTCATTTCATTTGTGCAAATTCACTGTTAAATTGAACTTATTTATACGGGTGACAACTGACAACTCTAAATTGGTTCCTAACTAGCTAGGATGCTAGATCGGGATATGTAATCGCGGCTTTATATGTACCACAGATTACATAATACTATAGCATGTACTCAATTTAATAGATGAGTTCATTGCTTAGGCAGTCCGTGCTCACGGGCACGAAGGAACTCAAAATACTATTTTAAGTATCTTCCCTAAAAGCGACTTATTACCATTTTAATATTGGCTCTAAAATAATAATTTTAGGAATTAGCGACACTCACAAAGAACTTCTCCGGTGCCGAAATTGAAGGTCTGGTTCGTGCTGCCCAGTCCACCGCCATGAACCGGCTGATCAAAGCTTCCACCAAAGTGGAGGTGGACCCTGAGGCCATGGAGAAATTGATGGTGGAACGAACGGATTTCTTGCACGCACTGGAGAATGATATCAAGCCAGTATGTATAGATCATGATTTTCTTTTGTGATAAAATTAGCATACTTGAAGTGTCAATTCTTGGTAGGAATACTTTTCATAGTGGTGTAGGTAGTTATAATCAAAATAGGTTACAAAAATTATTCTCTTTAAGTACACTATGTATAAACAGTTTGGATAGAATGAGAACATCACTTTATATTTTTATTATTTGCGAAATATGGTAACAACTTGGTAGCTTTTCTATTATTACACGACTGCCCAAAAACGGAGTGTAATGTGTTCAGGGTTCATGTATATTTGTGGTATGGTATGTGACCATAACTTCTAAATGCCTTAATGGATTTGGGGTATAGGTATCGTTAGAATCCTTACATCATCCCGAGTAAAAATGGCTATATTAAAAAAAATACAATATTATGGCCACTGTACGACGCCACTTTCGAATTTGAAAAAGCTATTTTTTTTATTCAATTATTACAATATAAGTAGACATCGAATGAAAGGCCTTGATGAGTACATTTCGAACCTATATCGGGTCATTTTGAACTTACCATCCGAATTTCAAGGATGTGTCCAGTCCATGAAACTAAACAACTTCCTCTAAGAAACATGTGTCGAATTTCGCCACAAAATTTTGGTCATCCCATACTAAATTGATCACGTGATCTCTTTTATTTGTATGGATAGTCGTTTTTTTTATATGTTCCTTAGAGAAAGTTCCCCTCAAATCCTCAAAATTTGGATGGTGAATACCAAATGACCTGGTATAATTTGCCACTAAAATGTGTAAAATAAAAATAAAAAAAATAAAAATAAAAAGTTCCAAAACGGTTGCTGTGTGTACATTGAGCTCACCCGTTGCCCAGGCCTTTGGAACGGCAGCCGAAGCGCTGGAGCACTTCCTGGCGCGAGGCGTCATCAACTGGGGCACGCCCGTCTCCTCGCTGCTCGAGGACGGCCAGCTCTACATTCAACAGGCCAGGGCTACGGAAGCTAGCGGTCAGTGCTGTTTTCAGTTTCTGAATTATGATTTTGCAGTATCTGTTTCAAAAACTTTAAACTTAACATTGTTTTGTTATTTAGCAATACGGTACTGTCACATACGAAAGCCCAGCCTCTACGAAGGCCCACTTTAAAAAAGTGCACTTGCCATTGCCTAAAACATTTGAAATTTCGCGCCCACATTCATCTTGATCCTACATTAAGGCCGCGTTCCGAATCACGCCAACAGTGCTCACAGCGTGTGACGTCATTCTGTGCCGGACCGAATCATTAGCACGCTGTCAGCACGCTCACGATACTATTGATTTGGACCGATTGTGAGAGCGCTAACATAGCTAACGTTGGATTGTATAGAACAACATAACCTCAAATGGGTTAATCTCGGTAAAGTAAATATTTATTCTAAGGGAAAGGTAAATAAAAAGGCAATAATGAATACGAATTAAGTTCCTTCACTGAGACCAATTATTTACTAACCAATTTTAAACTCTCAAAGCTTCAAAATACTTATTACCACTGCTAGCTCTTTCAACATCAGTTTAATATAATTATTTCGTTCGTATCTTTACAAAACACCTGCAGGTCAATAAATTCAGCCATCTTTTGTAAAAATAATGACCACAACATCCACAAGATTCACAATTTAACCACGTATTTTTTGTTAACAATGAACTTTGGCAAGGAAGTTTGACAGCTACACCGACTACGCTCACAGTGTTTTGGTGGAATACGCTGAGCGGCGTTAGCACATACGATGACGTCATCTGTGACGTCACTGTAACTTACGTGAGCGTTGTAAGCATGATTTGGACCGGGCGTTAGCGCGCTCACAGTGCTGTAAGCGTGATTCGGAACGCGGCCTAAATGTGCAATGGCGCCAAACCACTTCCGGGCCCCCTTTATGTTACAACTCGTTCATTTCTCTCCGGATGTGACTCGATGTGACTGTTTTTGCCATTTTTTGCACAAATAGTGTCAGTTTTCGAGTAATTCTACCATCATATTGTTAAATAATCATTGGAGATTGGAATGCTATGATAAGTTTACCGAATATTTAGTTATTTGTGATTTTATGTAAATTTTTTGACCACTATCAAAAATCCGTAGTATGGCCCGGGCCTAAGTGCCTATGGGCTTTATTAAAATGGAAAATACTTAAGTACCTACTTAAGTATAAATAAAACGAAGTTGGTTATATTTGTGTTAATATTTTCAAGTTTGCATAAATTTTAAATTAGTTATATTTTTTTGAAATAAAAGATGTTCCTAAAGCCGTATAGCTTGTGAAAATAAAAAAAATAAAAATTTAATAGCCTTATGGTCGAATACTCAAACGCTACTAAACTTTGAGCGGCTCTCAAACAGCATGCTGTCTTTGTCATATCTTTGACATTTAATGCGACAGAACGACGTTTGAGAGCCCCTCAAAGTTAATTAGCGTTTGAGTATTCGGCCATTAGTAAGGCCCACTTAAAATTTCGAGTGGCAAATGAAGACTGAATATTTAGATTCTTGAAATATACTGTGTAGAGTTACGATGTTGTCATCAGAAATTATTGATTTTTTTATTGATTTAGAGCAGAATTTTGCTTTTATGACCATTTTTGTTTTTCGTACATGGGTCAAGGCCCAGTGTGCATTTTTTCTACTTTATCTCTAAAATATAGGTACCAAAATATAATACCTTATATTTTAAACTGTAAAACGTGATTTGTGAATTGTTTTGCAGAAATATTATGTAGATCTTGAGTAACAGTTAGTCACAAATGGGCCTTAGTATGGGACTGTGCCTTTAACTAGGCCCACTACATTGATTTCTAAAAACCTTTTTTTAAATCATTTTAAGAAAGAAAAGTATAACTTTTTGATTCTTTCTAGAAGGTTAATAAAGCATTGCAACATTACAAATAGTTGTTTTTGTCAAACCTTTAAAATGTTATTTTTTATTGAGATTTCAAATAAGGTGGGCCTTCCTGTGTGCTAGTACCTTAGTTAAAGTACATTCAATATTGTGATTTTGGATTGTAGAGAGTACTTTAAAGATAGCTGCATCTGTTTTTTTTCCAAAAGCAACAATTCTTTTGTTGCTTTTAAACTTGATAAACTCATAAATATTAACCGTTCATGCGCATTTGGTCCACTTCGCATTTGGTCCACTTGCCGAAAAAACGTCCACTTCGCACTTGGTCCATTTCGCGGAACGTCCATTTCGCATTGGGTCCATTTCGCATTTGGTCCACTTTCTGAAATTTCCTCCTTTGCGAGCAAAAAAAACACGTTTACCTAATTGTTAAAATATATAAGTTAACTTTCTCCATATTTATGTAATCCTGGCACTTTGGTGACGTACTCAGAACAATAAAAAAACAAAATATATATCAAAAAGTGAAAATAGAAGCTAAAATAATATATAGCATATTGAATATATGGACATTCCGCGAAATGGACGTTCCGCGAAATGGACCAAATGCGAAATGGACGTTCCGCGAAATGGACCAAGTGAACCAAATGCGAAGTGGACCAAATGCGTATGAACGCTGACCTGCACGGAATTTTTGAATTTTAGTATAGATAGTCTAATTCAATTGTATATCTGTTTGTTTCAAAAGCAACTAGAAAACTTGCAAAATGTTACATTATAGAGTAATTTGCAAACAATATTTGAATGAATGAAAAAAAAATGTACGTATAATACCAAAACCAATCCAATATAATTTTCCATCTAGGCCTGGTATCCGTCCTGCTGGAAGGACCACCGAACAGCGGCAAAACAGCGCTCGCGGCGCAGCTGGCCAAACTGTCGGACTTCCCGTTCGTGAAGGTGTGCTCGCCGGAGGACATGGTCGGGTTCACGGAGACCTCCAAGTGCTTGCAGATCAGGAAGGTAAGGTTCTTTGCTGTTGTTGCATCACTGAATAAAGATAGTGAGCTGTGAGATAGTTTAGAAACATCATTAAAACGATATTTTAAATTAATTGGCTTTGATATTATGATCTTCCGAATGGGATGTATGGATGATAATTGCTTTCCAGTACTTCGAAGACGCGTACCGCTCGAGTCTTTAAATAAATTATCTTTGCCACCTGTGAATAATTAATTATACTACGAAATATTTTTTAAAAGTACTTCGCCTACCATTCCAGTCTGTTAACATTACAACATTGAGTAACTGTTGGACTGCGGCCTCTTCATCGCGACACTAGCGCAGCGTACACGCGTTAATTATATGTAGTTATATGTCGTGTTGTTTACGTTGCATTATGTTATCGCGTTTAAATAAATCCTTATGACGTAACCACTGGACGCTTTCCAGTACTTTGACGACGTGTACCGCTGCCCGCATCCTGAGGGCCTAGTACGAGTTGTGTTTCTCACCTCACTTTGCGAATAGTATCGAGTGAAAGAGAGGAAATCATGCGAGTGAGTGAACGAGTGAAAGAGAGAAAACGATAGTTAACTATTCGCAAAGTGAAGTGAGAACAAAAAACCAACTCGTACTAGGCCCTCTGGTAGATAACATCAAGCGACAGTTAAACTACGATCCCATCGACTTGCGCTACTCTAACCTTACAGCCTCTTCATCTTCACATTAGCGCAGCGTACACGCGTTAAGGGCAGTATATTGCAAATTAACTTATTTTTGATTCAGTTTTAAACAATCAAGCATTATTTATTTTGAGCAGATAAAAATATATGTTGTAGTTTCATAATCGAACTTGATTATTTTACGGTTAAAAACACGATTTTCGTATTTTCACTCGACTATAAAAATGTGCAAAGACAATGAATATTTTCATTGTTTTTTGAATAATACTTAAAGATTATAAATCTCTTACGCACAAATAATATATAGAAAAAAAGGTAATGACATATAGCAGAATATTTTACGGTTACTTTTTCAAAAAGTGACTTTATGTTTATTTAAAAATTAATATATAATAAAACGCACGACGAATCTTGGTTTAGTAGTAGCCTGCGAGGCGTCGTCGGCGTAGGACCTGTGTCGTTTTTGCTGCCGCGCTGTGTTCCCCCTCTCGCGTCTAGTTGATTGAGAATCTTTTAGATACTCGAAGAGTAGTATAAGACTTGGAAACGCAGTAGGTAATCTAAGTGTAAAATTTTATTTAGTGTAAATTACCAATTTAGTTTAATTTGTAAATGCATAGAGTAGGTAGGTAGGTATTTGGATACAGCAACCAAGTACAAGCTAACGCGTAATTAATTTTGATGACTTTTAAGAAATAAATACTTATCTATAAATAAAATATAAAATAAAAAATATACCTATCGTATAATTTATAAAATGGTTGACTTTGCAATGATTTTACTTATATCGGAAGATGAAGAAGAAAACTAAGTACAGTCAGCAGCATATCAAGCTATAAGTACAAAACTGTCAAAAATCTATAATGAATTTTGAACCTTAAACTGTTCGACTTAAAGTTTAAAAATGATTGAAGTAATTTGACACATTGTGGAAGCCCAGCATGCCGTTGACTGTACCGTAAGGCTGCGTTCAGACGATAACGCACGACCCAACCTCAACCCAAACTCAGCCCAAACTCAGCTCAAACTCAACTCAAACTCAACTCACCCGCAGCCTACTCCTTGAAATACATCACTTACAATTTTGAATCTTATGACACATTAATAAGCTCTTTTTTTATTTTGTCGATGCAACTGCACCCTCCCCGCGCTCAACCCGAACTCAACTCAAACTCAACCCGTACACAACCCAAACTCAAATCAAACTCAAACCGAACTAAACAGAACTCACTTCAAACTCACCTGGACATTACACAGGACCTTATTAAAGTGTCATAAGACTCAAAATTGTAAGCGATGTATTTCATGGTGGGCTGTGGTTGAGGTGAGTTTGAGTTGAGTTTGAGTTGAGTTCGGGTTGAGGTCGGGTCGTGTGTTATCGTTTGAACGCAGCCTAAAAGTATGCTTCCGCACAGCTATGCGGTCGCGACAATTTTCCGTTCACTTCAAATTGAGCCTTTTGGTCATAACATTACGGTTCAACTTGGAGCGCACTGCTGCTTGCTGCCGAGATCGGCGCAAGCGTTAGTCGTCTTATTTAATTTGAAATTCGGTTGTTTTTTTCCCATATTTTTGTTCACAAACTTTGTTGTTTCATTAAAAACAGTTATTTTGATAAATGTCAATATGGTCGAAAATCACTTGCACCTGTTTTTTTTTACTAGTAATCACTACAAATTTTAGCGAACTTCACTTTTTCCCCGACATTATTTGTTCTTCTGGCTATTGCCTAATATGCCCCAGCAGTTGAAACATGAATAGGCTGGTGATAATGAGGTTGCTTTTAGCCTGGGTGCATTAATCTACTTAAGGGTACACATAAATCACCTGGGTGAATCTGTCTGCTGAAGGGAGAAAAATAATTATGTACGTTGGCCGGTGAGGATGCACGGCTCAAAATCAAGTGTCAACCAATCACGACTTTACCTACGAGTCGACGGTGTGATACTTCCCAGCAACGCCACCATGGAGTAGAGATTTCTAAATACCCTCAAATGAAAGACCATAAAATGTACCTAATTGTACCTTAACTCAAAAAATTGTACCTCTGATAGTTTCAGAGAAAAACGCACTTGATTGTGGCATTGCCAGGAAGTATACTTCCTGGCAACGCGACGCTGTACCAGATTCCAATAGGTCTCATAGTAATGGCCAAAAATTGTACTTCATTTGTACCTCATTCAATAATTAAAATATGCAGTTTCGATATAAAAAAACTCTTACTTGATTTGCAATACATGCAATGCACGTTGTTATTGATATAAACTGATGTTTATTATGCATTATGCAGTAGTAGGACCACAGAGGCAACCGCCTCTGTGCTCTAGTGGTTCGCCCACCCGTGTAAGATGCAGACGTCCCGGGTTCAATTCTCAGGAGGGTACAATTTGTACTCGGTTTGGTTGATGGTAGGGCTTAATTTGGTGCCATTCATTTGGTACTATTAAGTACAATTAATTATGTACCATATAGTACAATTTATTAGGTACTATGTAGTACAATTTATTTGGTATCATATAGTACAATTAGAAGGTAGTTTAGGTACTATTTAGTACAATAAATTTTGTACCATAGAGTTAAATTTATTAGGTACTACTTTGTACAATAAATTTGGCACCATATAGTACAATTTATTAGGTACTATTAGGCACATTTTATTTGGTACCGTATAGTACAATTTTATAGGTACTATATAAAAGCATTCATTTGGTACATATTATCTGGTAACATATTATAGTACAATTAATAAAGTACTAATTACAAACTAATTAGTACAATCAATTTAGTATTATTTAGTACAATTTATTAGGTACTATTTAATAAAATTAATTATGTACTATACAGTACAATTTATTTGGTACCATAATAATACAATTAATTTAGTACTACTTAGTGCCATTCATTTGGTACTATACAGTACAGTTTATTAGGTACTATTTATTACAATTTATTTGGTACCATATAGTACAATTATTAGATACCATTTAGTACAATTAATTAGATACTATTTAGTACTATTAATTTTGTACCATAGAGTACAATTGTAAGAAACAAGTACAAAAGCTAAACTAACTTGCATCTACATATCGACGGCGAAGTGCCAATATCTCCTAGTCCTAACAATGATGCCTTTGAATTCAACACCTAAAGGAAGTTAATTTCTCAAAAAAGTCTCAGTTAGGAGCGATTGGTACTTCCCCGTTGAAATCTCATAAAATTTTATGCTTTTCCTCTCTTTTTGTATTAGTTTGATTGTTGCTATAGAGGTTTTTCTTATTATGATTTTATAATAGTATTTAGTCATCATTATCATATCAGTTGCACCACACCCACTGCTGGGTATAGGCCTCCCTCATGGGTCTTCATAACGATCGGTCCTGCTTGGCCCGCATCCAGCGGCGCACCGCGACCTTCACCAGATCGTCGGTCCACCTTGTCGGGGCCTACCCTCGGAGCGTCGTCCGGTACGCGGTCGCTATTCCAATCTTTCCGCCCCAACTGCCTTTGGTTCGTCTCGCTAATTTGTCCCGCCCACTGCCACTTCAGCTAAACAATCTTTCGAGCGATATCGGTTACTTTAGTTCTCCTACGCATATACTCATTTCTGGTTCGATCACGCAGGGAAATGCCGACCATGGCTCTCCATTGCACACTGGGTGAGAGCCTTCTTATGAGACCTGTAGTTAGCGACCACGTTTTACTGTGATAAGTCAACAATGGCAACACACACACACACAACTTAGACTTTAGTCTTGAGATAAGACACCGAGGTAAGTTGGACTCGAAGATTTGTCGAATACTGGCCAACCGAGCTGGATTCGACGAGAGATCTCTTTTCGAAGTTGAACTTACCTAACTGGACTGTCTGTCCTAGGGATACGTAATGGTCAACAACTTCGTGTGTAGTGTTCCCAACATGAGCTAGAGTGGGTACAACATGAGCACTCGACATGATTTTCGTCTTATCCATCTTCATTCTAAGAGCCACTTTCTGGGAGGCACTACGGATAACTTCGAGGATTGTGTTCAAGTCTTCCATGAATAAAAACTATATCATCGGCAAAACGAAGGTGTGTTAGTTAGGTACTGGCCATTAATGTCTTTTCCAGTCCAAGAGCTTTAAGACATCCTCCATCACAGCTGTGAACAGTTTCGGAGAAATAACTTCTGTCTCTGTCTCACACCTCGCTGTAGTTGGATGGGATCTGTGCTCTGATTCTGTACTCGAGCCGAAATGGTGACATTTTCCTATAAGTGCCTCAACACCTCTTCCTTCCTTTCCTTCCTCCTCTTGGTCCTATTGGTGCACCAGACTGCAGCACTGCCCAGGTCTCAATCAAATCAAAAACTTTCTCATAGTCCACGAACGCCAAGCAAAGTAGCAGTTTATACACCTCGGTCTTCTGTATAACCTGCCGCAGCGTATGGATGTGGTATATGGTGCCAAAGCCTTTTCAGAACGCGGCTAGTTCGGGAGATTGGAAGTCGTCGAACTTGCGAGCGCAACGATTCGTAAGATTCGTATTCTTCAAGAGGGCCTTGTCACCCTTTTTAAAGAACAGAATGACCTCACTTATGTTCCATGTCTTCGGCGTTCTGCCCTCAACGATGACGGAATTGAAAAGCTTCTAAAGGTCTTTTATTCTACTTATTTTGACCATCCACACCGATTACGCCGATGACGCCGCCGCCGCCGACAATTTAGACGCCAGACGCCGCTGCCGGTCAAATGACCATGAATAATAAAACCATGCAACCCCATCGAGTTTGGGCTCGTTTGAATCGTTTTGACGAGTGCTCCGATAGGAGATGGTATATTTTTAGTCTTAGCTCGTTAACTAAAAAGCATAAAATAATAATTTACTGAAAAAAAGTATTTTTTAAAAACACCTTTTTTATACGGACTAAATAATTCCAAAAAATCGGACTAAAAATATTAAAACGGACAAGTAAAAACAAACTAAAAAGTAAAAAATAAATTCTTCTGTAAATATTTATAACCCTAATAACTTATACCTACAGAAATTTTAAACCAAAAAACGTGGGGCGCGTTTTGTAAAGTTTCTCATCTATATTGTCTATAGCATGCGCCCCACGTTTTTTGGTTTAAAATTTCTGTAGGTATAAGTTATTAGGGTTATAAATATTTACAGAAGAATTTATTTTTTACTTTTTAGTTTGTTTTTACTTGTCCGTTTTAATATTATTAGTCCGATTTTTGGAATAATTGAGTCCGTTTTAAAAACGTGTTTTAAAAAAATACTTTTCTCAGTAAATTTTACTCTATACAGTGCCTTTGTTCTTAAACTAGCGATAATTTAAAGGCGTGAAATACATCTAATTTTATTGACAAAAACACCCACATGTTGAGGTGATTAGGCGGGTCCCTACCAAGCGCGCTGCCTCGCGAGGCAAGACGTTTGCCGCGTGTGGCGGGCCTCGCACGAGGCTGCTCGCTTGGTGAGGACCCGCCTAATCGCGTAAAAACGGCTGGTCGGATCCTGGTTGAAAGTTCCCTAAGGATTTTCTCTAATATGCACGCGACGGAGTCGCGGGCGCAAGCTAGTTTATTGCAATAATCAGAATTGGGTCTAGAATATTATTATCCCGTTCCCGTTTCTTTACCCTCTCCCTCTCTCTGCCCCTCTCCCTCTTCCTCTCCCTCTCCCATACTCCTTTCCGTCCCCGACCCCTTAACAAAAGTTTGATCCCCTATTTCACCTCTTTAGGGGCTGAAGCAAGTCCACCGTGTGTGTTGGTCTTCAAAATAAATGTCATTTTCGCAATCACCATCCCATAAAAGCCCAAGAACGACATCCATAACGATTTTTATGTTTACTTACCCCATTTACCCCCTATGGGATGATTTTCAAAATAACAAATTATGTGTTTGATTTTATTTTTAGACGTGCTCCGACGATTTTTTTATGCTGTTGTAATTTCGATTTTATTTTCTTTTTCATCATGTCCACCGTGTTGGACTTCAAAATAAATGTCATTTTCGCAATCACCATCCCATAAAACCTCAAGAACGACATCCATATCGATTTTTAGGTTTACTTACCCTATTTGTCCTCTAAGGGGTTGATTATCAAAATCACAAAACATGTGTGTGCCTATTTATTTTTAGACGTGCTTCTGCGAAGTTTAGAGTTAAAGTTTTAATTTTATATTCTATTTTCCATACAAAATTTGAACCCCATTTTCACCCCTTTAGAGGTTACATCATGTCCACCGTGTTGAACTTCAAAATAAATGTTATTTTCGCAATCGTCATCCTAGGAAACCCCAATAACGACATCCATATCGATTTTTAGGTTTATTTGCCCCATTTCACACCCATTTCATCCCCATAAGTATTGAAATACTAACAGTAACGATATACGTTGCGTTAGATTTCCATCCATAAGCTTAAATTATAAATTTAGCGATTTTTACATAGAAAATGAAGAATTTTCTATTCATAAATTAATTCCCTTTTCACTTCTTCGGGGGTAGAATTTTCAAAAACGCTTAAACACGTGTATATTAATTTTCAATCGTCAGTCTAACCACAAAATTTGAAGACCCTAGCTTCGAAACTGAGGGACTTTCATACAAACTTTGGACCCCCGTTTCACACCCTTAGAGGGTGAGTTTTGAAAAACTCTTTCTTAGTGCACCCTTAGACCTCATAAGGAAACAATGTGCCAAATTTGGAGTCTCTAAACCCAGCGGTTTGGGCTGTGCGTTGATATGTCAGTCACCAATCAGTATCTTCTTTTATAATATTTAGATGTATTTAATGGTATGTATTAATATATTTTGTATGCATGTGATTATCATTTTTCTTTGTTTGTTCCACATTCGTGTTTATTGGTTTGCTGTTGGTTGACTTATAGATAATGCTCTTAGCATTAAGTCCGCCATTTCTACCTTACTTTATGTATTTGTACACAAAAAAAATAATGAATAGATAAATAGTACCTAATAAATTGTACTATATGGTACCAAATAAATTGTACTTATCAATACCAAATTAATAGTAATAAATAGTACCTAATAAAAAAATAATTGTACTAAATAGTACCTACTAATTGTACGATATTGTACAAAATAAATTGTACTATATAGTACCTAATAAATTGTACTATATGGTACCGAATAAATTGTACTTAATAGTACCAAATGAATGTCACTAATTTGTACCAAATTAATTGTAAGTAATTGTAGGTAAGATGGTGGTAGCTATTCAGGCGGCCTTGACTTAAGCCCTACCACCAACCAAACCGAGTACAAATTGTACCTCCCTGAGAATCGAACCCGAGACCCCTGCGTCTTACACGGGTGGGCAAACCACTAGACTACAGAGGCGGTTGCCTCTATGGTCTTACTACTGCATAATGCATAATAATTCCTTAGCCAAACATCAATTTATATCAATAACAACGTGCATTGCATGTATTGCAGATCAAATCATGTAAGAGTATTTTTTTTATTTTTTTTTTCGAAACTCTGCCTGTTTTAATAATTGAATGAGGTACAAATTAAGTACAATTTCTGGCCATTACTATGAGATCAATTGGAATCTGGTACAGCGTGGCGTCGCCAAGAAGTATACTTCCCAACGTCCGTTGCATGTATTGCAGGTCAAATAAGAGTAGATTTAAAAATGTTTTTTATCGAAACTCTGCATGTTTCATTTATTGAATGGGGTACAAATTAAGTACAATTTCTGGCCATTACTATAAGATCAATTAGAATCTGGTACAGTGTCACGTTGCCAGGAAGTATACTTCCTGGAAACGCCACAATCAAGTGATTTTTTCTCTGAAACTATCAGAGGTACAATTTTTTGAGTTAGGGTACAATTAGGTACATTTTATGGTCTTTCATTTGAGGTTATCTAAAAATCTCTACGCCATGGTGGTGTTGCTGGGAAGTATAACACAATAAGAGTGAATTTGCTTTGCATCAAACAATTCGATGCGCTTCGATTCGGTTGCAGCATGAATTGACCCTAATATTTGATTACTCGTTTTTGGAGGTCCCTTTTCATCGGCAAATTATTAAAAAAAAAGTTAAAATAAAATATCGGTTACACAAAAAAAGCTTGTTGTGAGTGCTAAAATATGTTTAGGTACTTATTTGTAGATAATTATATTGGCAGTTGAGTTGACACTCCACTAACGAATTTACTCAATGAATTCATTGTTTATTCACATTCAAGTAGTTAATTCAAACTCAGAGACCATACAACAAGTACCTATTCGAACTATAATATTCGAATAAACAAAAATAATTATTTACTTCGAATTAACTACCTAGCTACCTATAATTTTATTGTGTGTGTTAAATGTATTTTTTACCTAGTAAGTACCCATACCCATCATACTTATTTATTGATTTACAACATTATTGATAACAATACATAAACATAAAAAACATAATTATTTAGTTCGAATTATCAAAATAAATATTGCGCGTTCACGCAGTGCATGAGAGTTGACAGAGCACTAGATTCGGCACATGAAATCGCGGGCGGGGAGTGTCCTTTCTGCACGTAGTAAATATCTATATTCTGTGGCTTGGTCTGCGGGGTCAGAGAACACAGAGAGTTCATTTGAAAATGCGTTCGCGCGGCTCGCTCCGCGGGGAGGGAGGTAGCGCTAAGTGCCTACGACGCTCGACTATACGGGCCTTAACTTAGTTCTATAGCCGTGTTGTCGCTGTATCTATGATATGTCATTTTAATAGATCCTTATGACTTAACCCATGGGTCTCCAAACTTTTTAGCATAAGGGCCACACTTACTCCTCCCTGAAGTGCCAAGGGCCAGGATCTAGCTAGCTCCGTACCAACATACCTACTGTAAATGAATAGTACATAATGTACTGTACATTACTGCAGCGGCAGGCAACTCAGGCATTGAAGGACGAACGTGAAAATGTGGGCCAAGGCGAAGCCGAGGCACACATACGTGAGTCCATCAATGCCCAGTTGCTGTCAAGGCTTGTATAGTACTTTTCTCAAATAATGCGCGGAAATTCAAACCAAGTAGTAACTTTTCTAACATTTTATTTTTATTTAAAATTACAGTAATAAAAGCTAAGATTAAATCTTAGATTGAAAGTAAAATCGCACTTCTTGAGTTTCTACGTCTTTTACATAAATACTCTATTTGTCGTTGCATATTCATGCACCGAAAATGCCAAAAATCAAACCTGCAACAAAAATAAAGAACGTGTAAAGTTGTGATGTTAGCTGTTTGACTAAAACAAAGTGGTAAATTACTCGTAGTACCTAGGTACTTATCAATACGAAAACTTACTTTAGGATCCAAATACACACTGTCTGATGCTAGACAAGAAAAGGAGATGTCCCAGCGTTGCCCCAGTTACATTTTATTTAATTACTTTCGTAATTAAAAAATGCTAATTACATTTTATTTAGGTATAGTACCAGTCAAGAATTGTTTTATATTTAGAAAAACAATTACAAAAACATTAAGTTGTTTTAGGAAGTATTTTTTGAAAAAATGTAAGTAAATAGTACTCTAATGATAAAAAATTGTGATTTAAAAGCGTTTTAACTTAAAAATCCCACTTTTTAATGCAGAAAATAATTTATCAATCTGATTCTAGAGTAAAATACCTACTCTGACATACTACTTTGATTAAGACGCGATAGACTTTAATTTTTTTAGAATGGTGGGGCAAATGACATAGGCGCAATGGGACATGTGAACATGTCCTTTGCACGTTTGATGCAGACTTCCTACATTTATACTCTTGTGATTGTCTTTTGTGCATTGCAGTTAGGTTTACATCTGGTTTACTTAATGTCTTTTGATTTTGGAGTCAACATGTTTCCTATTTCAGTTCTTGCCGCTTCTTGAATTTCAGGTGGCGTCAAAATATCACTTTCGTCGCTTGAACTCATTTATATAATAGATTAATTACTTAATTTAAATCGAATATAAAATATTTGACAAAACAACAGACAATATCAACAAAATATTCTTCCCGCGTCATGATCCATAGATAATACAACGTTATTTTTATGCCGCCTGTCCGAATTGTATGTTACACGTAAGTTTTGTAACCAGGGGGCTTATTGTCTAATTTCGAAAATCTATCGCAATCGCTTTCATTTGACAGATGGATGTGACACATTGCTGCATTCCTTTGGTAAGTTTTTATTTGTGCCAAAAAGAAGCATCAATGTATCACATCTTGAAAGCGATCGCGATAGATTTTGAAATTAGACAATAAGTACCCAGGAATACGGATTAATGGGCGGGCGTTACTGCGCTCATGACACTCTGTTACCGTGATTCGGAACTTTCCATTTACAAAGCCAGTTCTAATTTTAAATATTGATTATGATCACAGACCTCATTGGCTGTCGTGTTTAATTGAAAATTTCGTTCCATTTCTGAATTACACGTGTGTAATGAGTTTCAGTACTAACCTTTACGGTCAGACGCAGGCAATTTTAGTATGAAAATCCATTATTACACGTTAGTAATGGATTTTCATACAAAAGTTGCCGGCGCGGTTTAGGTCTGTCCGGAAACTCCGATTTAGCACGAAGAAGGTTGTCAAAATAATGTTCGAATTTCCAAGCATGTTTGAGAAAAGTATTATTACAAATACTCGCCGCGGGCTGGAGCTGGCCTGCGGGCCGTAGTTTGGAGACCCCTGACGTAACCACTGGACGCTTTCCAGTACTTCGACGACGCGTACCGCTCGACTTTGTCCTGCATCCTGGTGTACAACATCGAGCGACTCCTGGACTACGGGCGCATCGGCCCGCGTTACTCCAACCTTACAGCCTCTTCATCTTGACTTCGAATTTGAATCAAGCGCAGCGTACACGCGTTAACTTAGTTTTATAGCCGTGTTGTCGCTGTATCTATGATATCGCATTGAAATAGATCCTTATGACGTAACCACTGGACGCTTTCCAGTACTTCGATGACGCGTACCGCTCGACCCTGTCCTGCATCCTGGTGGACAACATCGAGCGACTCCTGGACTACGGCCCCATCGGCCCGCGCTACTCCAACCTTACGCTGCAAGCGCTGCTTGTGTTGCTGAAGAAAGAGCCGCCGAAGGGAAGGAAACTGCTTATTCTGTGTACTAGCAGTCGCCGGTAAGTAACTTGATACTTAGCTTTTTAATTATTAATGTTATGTCAGGTTTGCAAGGAGGCGACCAGGAGACTGAATAAAAGTAACTGACTGCGATCAATAATCCATTTATTATGTTTGGACCAAGCTTATATACGAGGAGAGATGAGTGTGTGCTGTATATGTTGTACACACACTACACCTCCCCCCTAAAAGAAAAAAAAATTAAAGTACCTAGATTACATTTTTTTTTTATAATTATTTACTTAAACAATACAAAAACAACTTTTGAAAAATTAAACCAAATTATATCATACTAGAAATAAACTGCTTGTAACATATTGAAAACAACAATTCGCAAAAAACAATGACTTAAAAAAACGATTTCCCAATTTATATTCTTGCGCTAAATTTTTTTTTCTGTACAAACAAAATGAAAGTTAAGTTGCTTTTATATTATGTATGCCAAAATATAAGTAACAGTATAAAATCAAATCCTTTCTTTAACATCCAAACTAGTTCACCAGTTAATTGAAACATAAATGTGCTATTTCACAAATTAAAGAATAAAATACCAAGAAAAATTCAAAAACAACAGAATATAAAAAAATAATGTTAATTTTAATAGAATTTAAAACTTGAATTTGACGTTATTTACTAAAACAAATCAATTAATAATCAATTACCATTAATCATTTTGTAAAAGAAACAGAAAATTCTAGACGAAACTTAAATGGTATAACTCTAAAATTTAATCATTATGTATAAAGTAAATGACTTAATTTAAATAAAATATCTATGATAAAATGAAATACAATTTAATAAAAACTCTACCTAAGTATACTTATGGCTGTTAGTCACGTAAGATGTTAAAACGTTTTAATGCTATGGAACATTTAAAATGTAATTTACGTAATATCTTCGTATACAATTTTATTAAAACATGGCAAACTGTTATCGGTTTTGTAACAATTATTTCAAACTGAATATCTCTTTATTTAATTGTAAAAGCATTTGCAGCTGATTAAATATTTCAGATGCAGTGAAACTTAAATTGTTTTTGAAACTAATATCTCTGTTGGTGATAACAGAGTGCTAATCTTACATTCCTAACATACTTACCTAATTTAAACATACATATTTTTATTTCACATTTCAAAACAAAATTATTTATTTGTTACACATAAGTATCCTTCTGATTTAAACTTGTATAGATTGCACAGACTCATGTTTCATATGAATAAACTTTATATTTTATCCTAATTAAAAAAACTTCTTTTCTTCTCAACAGTTGAAAATGGTAACTGAATAAAAAAATCACTTTACTTCTTGTTTTTTTTCTCTTATTCCTCTTTTATTATTTAACTCTTTGTTTCCCAATAAATTTTCGCTAACTTAAACAAAAAACAAGTTCTTTACTTCCTTTCATCGTGTCTTTAAAAAAAAACAATCCATCTTTCATTTACATAAAAAAAACTTTCTTTCAACAATTATTGTCATGTTACCTATAAACTTTCGTCAACCTTATTGTTCATCATCTTCCTAATATCAATATCCTCAAACTTCCTGGTTTATCACATAACCTCCTATTTTGTAATATTCCTATCGCTCAATATTCTTATCCAAATTATTCTGTGTCAATACAATATTCTCATATATTTTCTTCACTTTAAATCCTACTCTTGCTCGTTATAAACTTCATGATTCATAGTAACATTATCGGTACACTATACACATTTCATATCACCTACAGGTACTCATACATCATAATTCGCCCGGCGCCGGCGTACTTTCATTTTTATTTAACTCATCATTTTGGTACATACTTTATCATATTTATTTATAGTCGACTTCATTATCATAACATATAAAAATGGACAATTGCCATTTTGGGCTGTGGCCACAGCTCACTTATTAATGGGGGCAGTTTTTTTTAAGTTCTCGGACTCCAACAAATATCACAGAGGAAATCTCGTTTCGCACCATGATCGACTAGAAGGATCTGACACCCCACGTATGTACCATTATTAATAGGGTCATGAATTAAGACACATACTAATTTGGTCTCCAAACAGGATTCAAAGGGGAATCTCGTTCACACCTTGATGCAACTGAAGGACCTGAACCCTATAGTACCTTTCCTTTAATGTGTACCGTATAATCGAGCTTTATATCCTAACCTTTGCTTTCCAAAACCTATCAAACGAACTAACAAGTCTAAATTGAATATAAGGTAATAAGAGATTCATCGCTTTTGGGTGATCAGTCCATTCGCATGTGAAACCTTATAAACCGTATATTCCTTAACTTCTATAAATAAATCTTTATCATCATTCCAAATCCTACAAAAAAAACGCATCACATTACCTATACCTAACCTTGCTGTACCTAATTGCAACCTAAACAGCTAGGTACAAAAAGATTTTTAATACAGCTACAATAACTTACCTACAATATTCCTTCTAGCTATAAAAAATCTATATCTTTGCTTTATTCCAATCATATACCTACCAAGCTTTCAAACTGTTCCTCTAACTTTTTCCTTTCAAACCTCAACTATAATTTCTACAAACATAAATATCTCAATCATACCACAACATAAACTTCCACATCCGAAATGAATAAGTAAGTTCCTTAAAGTTTTCTTCCCAACAAATAATTACTTACCCGTTATCATTACTTAAAAAAAACAATGTTTTATATTACAGCTTGACTAGCAAACCCGTGTGATATTTTGCGACAAGATCGACAAGATTACTGCTTCACCTAAATTAAATATCAACTTGCACAAGTGCAGCTGCGCTACTGCTTTGTAATCTACCGATATCGAAATACAACACTTTACATTGCAATACCTTGTTCGTTATAAGTTAATCAAAACAAATTATGATTGTATCACTTTTAATTAGAAATTTTCTCACATGTAAATTTACCTCCAAAAGCCGAAACTTAGATATTACAAATCTAAACTCAAATTGTTCTTTGTTCAGGACTAAAATGAAAAATATTTTTAATAATTAACTCATTTGAATGATAAAATAAAATGCTAAGACACTAATAAGTATAAAAAAATATAGAATAAGAATACTATTACCTAGTTAAAATCAATTGTTTTTTAAATAGTACCAAACTAGAATTCTGTGCTAGAATTACTATTTCCGATGAAAAAAAAATCACTACAAAACGAATGTACCGTGCGTTTATTAACTTACTATACCTAACAGCATTATACATAAATAAAAAATAATTATGTTATTCGTAAAAAAATTGAATGGAAATATAATCTGACACTATAATTGTACGCAATAGTAATGAAATCTAATGTTAGTTTTGTCAATGCCATACATAATATAAAGAAATCATACTCATAAATAAAATTTTGTCAAGTAAACTTCGAAACAAAAATCCATGTCGATCATAAGATATAATATAAGTACATAAATAGTTATAAATTACTTGTATCTAAATATACCTAATGTAATAGCAAAGAAAAATATGTACCAAAATGAAGACAAAAAATAGTCTTTTATAAATAGCTAATTTAGCAAATTAGTTACGTTTAAAATTAAAAGTAGTTTTCAAAATTTTAATTTTTTAACAAGTCAAACAAGTTGAATGATGTTTTCCAAATCTTTTGAAGATAGTTAAATAGGTATAATTAATACGTCATAGTGAAAAATATTATTGAATTACATAGACTACCTATAATATTTAGCAAGAATAGGGAACATGCATAAGTCACCGATTTTGATAAATTTGAGCTTAATCGCTGCGGAAACGTATAAAAACGTGATAGATCAGAAAAATAATAAATTAAATATAATATTTTAGTTTTATCACACAGGGGAAAATAACGATTTTTTTTATTCATTATCGGATATAATGCACTTAACAGTCGGATAGAATATCGAATAAGAAATAATATTTTGTATGACACATATGTACTTAAACGCAATATTTAAGGAGATATTTGACAATTCTTGGCTAACTCCATAATAATGCGCCTGAAACGTGACATGAGTGACGTCACACATGTTGACCGTTTTGTATGGAGCGTTTTCGGCGGGTGCTGCTGCGCGCTAACTTCAAGTGACTATATCACGAGAAAAAAACGCAAGAGAAAAGTTTTAATATTACAGTTGATTATCTCAAGCATTATACTTTTGATTATGATACAAAAACAAATTGATGCATGTTCCCTATTACCAATAAGTACAATTTCAAATATTTATTAAGGGATAAAAGACCATTACTTACAAGTACTTATTTACTTACCTACTTTGAAAAAAAAATCCTACCTATATAAAATTTGTTATCAATATAAGTGTCCTGCGAAAGAAAAAGAGATGTGCTACCTATTCAAGCCGTTTATAACCGAATGAAATTATTTTTATGAAAATTTTATTTATAATATACTTTAATTAGTTGACGACAAAATACAATCACTCAAACGGTATTTAAATTCTTTGGCTTAACAAAAATGATACCTAATTAGTTCGTTGCTACAATATCACACGTGTTGCTATGTCAGCAATTTCGATGTCGTTCACATTGAATGTAATTATTACGAAATCCAAACTTTGTACCTAACATGAAGCTAAATAAATGACATCGATAAAATAATTAGATAATAAAATGTATTTAAGAAAAGGGAATTCACAAATTACTTTCTTTTACTTTTAAATAAAAAATCATAGCTACAAAATTAATCTTTAGAATCACGAGAAAAATAACCACTATTATAATAAAATTATAAAATCACTTTAATATAATCACAACTTTATGAATGCAAGATAAGAGTTACCTTTATCAACCATCGATCTCTGGAAAACTTACTGTAAAAAAAAACATAAATTAAATACCAAAACCACAACAAAATAAAACCGACTTGTTGTTACTTTCTGTGCAATCGTATAAATAAGAAAAAGAGAAAAATCAAGTTCGCACGAAACTATTATGTATCTATAAAACATACTGCCAATTTTAATGTATATTCTCTAAATATGTTTTTCTTATAATTTATTGCTTAACATTTTATTAAAAGGAGAAGAAAATAAAATTCTAAAATAAATCCTTCAAACGTCTCGAGCTCTTTTTTTACAATACTTATTTCCTAACTTTTAGTTCATTGATAAAATCTTAACTCAGATTAAGTCAAGGACAATCTTATAACTCGAAAACTCAAAAATCATTTTATGCATAATCATTTACAAATGATAATTCTAATTTCTTTTTAAACATGTCTATGTTAATTCAAAGTATCTACTTTACTAGGGTCTCTACAAATAAAGAGAGAAAATGAGAAAAGAAATCCACCAAATATCATAATCAAACCGAAAAAAAAAGAAGGTCTCTGAAGTAAATTTTGTTCCGTCCACTGCTTGGCCACTCTCTGTTGGTAAATTCAGCTTCCAACTTGACCCTCTCATGACTCCATCATCGGCCGGCTGGTCCACATCCGACACCAACTGTCTCCCAGCGCCCTGCTTTACATCTCCATTCTCATCACATCAGCATCACAACAGCAGCAGACACGCGAACACTTTGTTTAAAATTTATAATTTTGATAGTTCATATTATTCATACTTCATAGTATTTTAGAGTTCTTTTCACTTGAAGAATTTATTTTTCTTAATTATATTTTTTTTTATTTCACTATTTTATTTTCATATTGCTTATTAATAAGAGTCTGCAACTAGATTAGGTTTTATTTTAATAGTCCTTTTTGTAGCTCCACATCACAAGTGATACACTTTTGTAGTCCATTTTATTTTAATTTTTCACTTTATAATAAACCGGCTGCACAGCGCCGCCAACGCAGGCGGCACTGGCAGGGTCGCCATGCAAGGAGGCGACCAGGAGACTGAATAAAAGTAACTGACTGCGATCAATAATCCATTTATTATGTTTGGACCAAGCTTATATACGAGGAGAGATGAGTGTGTGCTGTATATGTTGTACACACACTACAGGTTAGCAATATCGAGATAGATGTCTGTGGTGTGTAAATGTAAAAAAAATGGCACTGAAATTCCTCATCTCCTACAGAATGTAACACTTTTGAAGTAATATTTATATTTTATCAGCACAGCAAGAATCATTATTTACATTGATTTGAAGTGTACGTAAACGTGCAATTCTATCCGAAACTGGTACAATTTAGTAGTAAAAGTTCGACTCGGCACTTTTTTTAAATTTTTCATAGGCTGAATGAAAGTCCCTTTCCGACACTGATTTTATTGATTCATTTAACGTAAGAGTCGCTCTTTTTCGCGGTCTCCTTTTGTCTTTCTCTTTTCTTTTTATAATAGATCTGATGAAATTGTCGTGTCGCATATCAGATGTCCCAACCCAACCTTTTTATTTTCTGTTTTCCAGCGTCTTTAACAAAGTTATCTTTTCCCCCACTATTTCCAATACCTCTTTCCTTTATCTGTCCAGCTAATACTTTCCATTCTGCGCTGACACCACAATTCAAACTATACTCTAAAAAAACGATAATATTGTCCCCAGCCAAGTGCTTGAAGACATGGAGATCGTGTCAGCGTTCACGGGCGTGCTGCACGTGCCCAACTTATCGCAGCCCGAGCACGTGATGGCCGTGCTCGAGGAGAGCGACGCCTTCTCCAAGCGGGACCTCGCCAAGATACAGCACGATCTGCGGGGCGCCAAGTGAGTGTCATTATATAGCACGTGATGGCCGTGCTCGAGGAGAGCGACGCCTTCTCCAAGCGGGACCTCGCCAAGATACAGCACGATCTGCGGGGCGCCAAGTGAGTGTCATTATATAGCACGTGATGGCCGTGCTCGAGGAGAGCGACGCCTTCTCCAAGCGGGACCTCGCCAAGATACAGCACGATCTGCGGGGCGCCAAGTGAGTGTCATTATATAGCACGTGATGGCCGTGCTCGAGGAGAGCGACGCCTTCTCCAAGCGGGACCTCGCCAAGATACAGCACGATCTGCGGGGCGCCAAGTGAGTGTCATTATATAGCACGTGATGGCCGTGCTCGAGGAGAGCGACGCCTTCTCCAAGCGGGACCTCGCCAAGATACAGCACGATCTGCGGGGCGCCAAGTGAGTGTCATTATATAGCACGTGATGGCCGTGCTCGAGGAGAGCGACGCCTTCTCCAAGCGGGACCTCGCCAAGATACAGCACGATCTGCGGGGCGCCAAGTGAGTGTCATTATATAGCACGTGATGGCCGTGCTCGAGGAGAGCGACGCCTTCTCCAAGCGGGACCTCGCCAAGATACAGCACGATCTGCGGGGCGCCAAGTGAGTGTCATTATATAGCACGTGATGGCCGTGCTCGAGGAGAGCGACGCCTTCTCCAAGCGGGACCTCGCCAAGATACAGCACGATCTGCGGGGCGCCAAGTGAGTGTCATTATATAGCACGTGATGGCCGTGCTCGAGGAGAGCGACGCCTTCTCCAAGCGGGACCTCGCCAAGATACAGCACGATCTGCGGGGCGCCAAGTGAGTGTCATTATATAGCACGTGATGGCCGTGCTCGAGGAGAGCGACGCCTTCTCCAAGCGGGACCTCGCCAAGATACAGCACGATCTGCGGGGCGCCAAGTGAGTGTCATTATATAGCACGTGATGGCCGTGCTCGAGGAGAGCGACGCCTTCTCCAAGCGGGACCTCGCCAAGATACAGCACGATCTGCGGGGCGCCAAGTGAGTGTCATTATATAGCACGTGATGGCCGTGCTCGAGGAGAGCGACGCCTTCTCCAAGCGGGACCTCGCCAAGATACAGCACCATCTGCGGGGCGCCAAGTGAGTGTCATTATATAGCACGTGATGGCCGTGCTCGAGGAGAGCGACGCCTTCTCCAAGCGGGACCTCGCCAAGATACAGCACGATCTGCGGGGCGCCAAGTGAGTGTCATTATATAGCACGTGATGGCCGTGCTCGAGGAGAGCGACGCCTTCTCCAAGCGGGACCTCGCCAAGATACAGCACGATCTGCGGGGCGCCAAGTGAGTGTCATTATATAGCACGTGATGGCCGTGCTCGAGGAGAGCGACGCCTTCTCCAAGCGGGACCTCGCCAAGATACAGCACGATCTGCGGGGCGCCAAGTGAGTGTCATTATATAGCACGTGATGGCCGTGCTCGAGGAGAGCGACGCCTTCTCCAAGCGGGACCTCGCCAAGATACAGCACGATCTGCGGGGCGCCAAGTGAGTGTCATTATATAGCACGTGATGGCCGTGCTCGAGGAGAGCGACGCCTTCTCCAAGCGGGACCTCGCCAAGATACAGCACGATCTGCGGGGCGCCAAGTAAGTGCACTGCTCATTTATGCAATATGTTTGGTTAGCGATGTCGGAGCTTTTAATGGCAGAAAATATGATCAATTTTATCGACAAAACCCCCCACTCGTAGGGGTCTATCCCCTCTCCTGTTGGAATGACCGGCATTTTGAATTTGACTTTTTATTTTAAATGGCCCTGCCGAAAAATATTAATTTCTCGGAATTTAAAAGTCCTACAGTTATAAAAAAATACTTTTCGAAAGCTAATAATATCACCTATGAAGTTAAGAAATTAATTATGTAAATTTTTAACTTTAATACCTCATAAAAAATTACTAAATTAAATTTTATTCCGAAATTAGTGTGCTCTTTTTTAGTTTTTCTCACAGATCTCAAAAACTAGGACATTAATCTACAAAACGACATCAAAATCATTGCTATAGAGTATATGTTCTGTGTCTGAGTTACATATTTCGAGAGTTATTGTTGTTTGAATATAGTCCTTATGTAGTCCGAGTCGCCTATAAGATTGAAACGTATTGTACAGCTCGCGCGGCGAGTTAAGAGCGCTCGGCAAATGTAGCCCCTCTACATAGTATGCGCAGTAGGAATTTGTTATTAAAAAATGATACTGCGCAAACCCCCTCCAGACTGCCGAGCGCTCTTAACTCGTTGCGCGAGGTATACCAGCTGCACTTAATCTCCTAACACTGTTAGACAAATGACAGAATTTTACAGAAATTATATACCCATACTGTCTTCATCATTCAAACTGTTAAGGGCCCCCGAGACGATCAAACGGTTTGATTCAAACTTTACGTGTTTGACCAAACAGTTTGATGTTAGTTTGAAGGATCTATCAAACGGCACTGCGCAGTTTGGTTCAGTACGCTGTCGTAATTAGACTTGTGACGCAGCAGGCAAGAGGCCCTCAAACAAGGATCGCGATTATCTCATATTTATAACGTATATCCTGTATAAAAGAGAAAACGAAAGAAAATAAAAATAATTTGGTCCCAGGAATGGTACAAAGTTTGTTCTAACGTGTCGGAACACGATCAAACGGTGCGTCAAACACAACAAAAAAAATATGAAATATCATCAAACGTGCTTCAAACCCGTAAATTATACGTGTTTGAATCAAACCGTTTGACTGTCTCGGGGGCACCTTAGCTCCCAAAAACTAATATTACTTATAAAATCTTGAGTTTACCTATTGATTATCATTAATTAACTGTATTCTTTTTGATCCTTAAACAGGATATTCATCGGTATCAAGAAATTATTGGCCCTGATCGACATGGTGAAACAGACGGACGAAGACTATCGGGTGTTCAAGTTCCTCACCAAGATGCAAGAAGAGGGTTGCATAGACCTCGGCACCACTATTATGCAATAAGAATCATTGCAACCTTAGGGATTACATACGCAAGCCACTCTCACGCCCTCACCAGATCACCCTACCACACCCTCACCACGGAACCACATCGCCAAACCGACGGAATGTTCGCCTTGCGCCTCGGACTTCAGAAGTTACGAGATTGACTACGACGAAATCAGCGAATGCACCGAATCATTAATCGACATCAGTCATCACAAAAAAGGCATGACAGCTAAAAGAAATGAAATATCGCCGGCCAAAATGCCCCTCATGAGAATACGAAGCGTTGAAATTGTGTTCGAGGACGAAATGTCCGCTTGCACCGACACCGCGCTACTAGATAGGAGTATTGAACTTATCGTTTCTGACAGCGACGATTCTACCAAATGTGTCGATGACATAGACCTGCAAGGGGAGAAGGAAGGTGACGATTCGGTCACTCTCAACCCGGATGACGACTTGTCCGACGATAATTCGGTTTCGATAACTAACATCCCTATCATAGAAGAAGCGCCTACAACGGAATCTTCAAACCAGGGCCGGCAGGATGTTGACGACACCAATGTGCCGAGTGAAAGCGCTACCTCAGCGTTAGAGGACGCCACTTTCTCATCCCTCAACATATCAGAAGTGGTCGATTCAGGTCGCTTCACAGAAGATGCGTGCTCGTCTCATCTCGAAACAGTGCCCATATTGTCGTATGAGGACGCTTTGCTCTCCAACTCATTCGACGCCATAAGTGTGGATAACCCCACTGCTTTGCAATGCCAGGAAGTCACCGATGTTTGCAGATTCAAGGACACCGAAGGTAAGCTGTTCGAATATATAGATAGTAACAGCGACAGTTCCGATAATACAGCTGTGTGCGATGTGGAATTCTCGCCTATGAACCATCTTACATCTCTTCGCGATGACGATACTGTCTGCGAAAGTTCCGACTTACAATACGACTCCTTTATCGATATGGGAAAATTTTGAACAATAACTTGTTCGTTTTAAATCTTGTATGCAATATTAATACTTACTACGCTTCTATGTTTATAGTGCAAATGTAATTTAACGCATGATACTGAAAATGTGTGATATTTATCGGTTATTGTTGTAAAAATATGTAATATGAATATTCTTTTCTCGATCCAAATGAATTTCAATTGTTCACATCCGTTTTTAAAGTTACTTTGCTTAAGTATGGATCATTCACACAGCTCGGTCATGTCAACGGTCAGTCAAATTCAATACAAGTTATGACAGTCACGAGACGCGTCAGTCACCAGCAAGTCAAAACTAGTATTGTTTTACTGAGCTGTGTGAATGATTCAATAATGTGAGCTGTTTTGTCCCTTATACGTTGTTAACACAGCTTATGCACAGGGGGCGCGATGGTATGTGGCTCTCGTAACCATGTCATGTCCCTTGGTGACCTAACCTTGTGTAGACAAATTGTGTATAGTCACTTTTGTATATAATGCTATAGAGATGTATCTTTTTCATCCACTATGACATGGTTACAGAAATCCCGGGGTTGTAAGACTAGCAAATAGCTCAATTTCTCTATGATGTATTATATTTTTGTAGAGTTATTTTTATTTATTTATAATTTATTAAATTGAGGACATATGACACAGCTTGATGCTGTCGGTTACGTCAAATACTTAATAGGAAATATTTTGATCATTATGTAATTAATTACGTATAGTGAATGTAAGCAAATGTTGTCAATATTATTATCATAGTATGTAACTTTTTAAATTAATATTGTTATTATAGAGGTAGAACCTTTATGATGCTTAATTGTGTCTTGCATTGCAATTAATTAGCCTCGAGTACAAGTTAAATAAAAATGTTATGCATTAGATATTTATGGTACTGCACATCTTCGAAGTCACAGTCAATTAAGTAGATCATCACTGATGCATACGGATCTAAAGAGAATACTATTATATATTTATTATAAGCATTGAACAATTACTTACCCCCTTACTAATAAAGATCAGTAATGTGATGCAGTTAGTAATGTTTAATGATTTTTATAATGCATGAATTTCAACTCTGATTATAGGCTATAAATAAAAAAAAAAACAATGGTTACTCTCCGTCAAACTATTTGAGTTTGACATTGAAAAGAACGTGACAAAACACTGTGTAACTATACATCTGCTAAACAATCTTTATTAGTAAGGGGGTTATTGTGGTTGGAGAATGGAATTGGTATTGTAGAAATACTGTAAAAAGTGTATTATTATGAGTATAATTAAAATTGTCTTTTCAATATAAAAAAATCTGTTGAATTATGTCCATAAACTTTTTTTGAATTATTATTCTTAATTATTTTTCATTGTTTTAACTAAATTGGCACTATTTAAAAACACAAAACTTTTAAACTTAAAGCTATATTGTTTGATATTATTTGCTGTAAGCTTATCTTGCAAATCAAACTTGAAAGATAGTATTCTGTTGTGTTATTAATTTTATGTCTTAATAATTATGCTAAATAGTTACTAGTAGTACGATTAAGTTACACCTGTGTTGATAGTAAAGATGATTTATCTAGTTATCTAAACAAATATATTGTTATTATTTAATAACATTCCGATTCTTAAATGCATTCGAAAATCTCGTTACTATTCTATATACGAAGGTTCTAGTTAAATGAGTCTGCTTTAGTCATAGATAGTAGTGCTTGAGTGTTATTGTACTAAATATTTCTACGTGTTTGTTGAAGTCATGTTTGAGGAATGTTAAGATTGGATTCAGGATGACATAGTCATTAGTTGGGCTTATTTTTGCTATAAGTACCTTTTTCTTATAATTTTATAAGATATTCTTCTTTGTGCAAACATAGTTGTATGTCTGTCCATATAATTATTTTATCGAAAATCCAACCTGTATTCTATGCAAATATATATAAATTATATATAATTATTTGCCTGTATATCAATCAAATTCCAGCATGTATTTATTATAATCAACGCAGTGTCACACACTATGCCGAAGATTGACGACAACGCTTTTATTATGAAAAACGCTAGGTACCATGGGCAACAGCGACGCTTAACCACTGCTAAGGTCAAAATCGCTTGCACGCCGCGCCGTCACAACCATACGTTTAGTTCGTGTAGGGGCGATACGCGCGCACACGAATTTTGTTGCAAACTGGTTAAGCGTCGCTGTTGCCCATAGTACCTACGTTATTTTCGGCAGATGTGTTGGTTTGGTAGCCATTCACAAAGCTTTGCAGGCGCATAACGTTGCCACATCTTAAAAAAACATATTTTTATAAGCCGGATTTTTGAGTTTCAAGTCCGGATGCTAAATAAAGGATTTTAAGGCCCTTTACTAATGAGTAAAGGGCCTTAAAATTTTTTTTAGCACTTTGACAATGTGTCAGCACAGCATCAGTACGACATCAGCATGCTCGGTATTCGCGGTACCGAAAGCATACGGAAAGCTGGATACTGGAGGCCTATATTTCAATAGAGCGTACTCATTTGTCGGTGCAGCTGCAGCGCGACAGAGCACGGCGTGCCTACCGCGCCGTGAGTGAGCGCCCCGCGTACCGCGCGCGAAATGAGTAACGCTCTATTGAAATATATAAAAATATAGGCGTCCGTCCAGTAAGCTTTCGGTACCGCTTATACCGAGCATGTTGATGTCGTACCGATGCTGCGTCGACAAATGAGTAAAGGGCCTAAATTCATCTAGGACACTTTCGTCAGATTCCGTCTTCTTCAGAAAAAATATAGGCTGTTTTATTTCTGACGAAAGCGGAATTCCTTTTCGTCAGAAAAAACTTATTAAAATAAATGTTTCAACTTATTTGAATTTATCGAAAATATAACGGGGGTTTAAAGTACCAGGCTAGCATGAATGTAAAGGTCTTTTCATACATGTTCATCAGATCCGGCATATTCCCCACAGCCCTTAACGGGAGTCCTAACTTCCAGAAAAACCGGCCTTAATTTCTTTCTGACGAAACCGGAATCTGATTAAATTCCGTTTTCGTCAGAAAGAAAACAGCCTATATTTTTTTCTGACGAAAACGGAATCTGACGAAATTGTCCTAGATCATCTTCTGGCCAGCACTGTCCGGCTTTATCTGGATGGCTGGCAACGCTGAGCGCGTATAGGTATCTCCGGCAAGTGTGTATAGAAGATAGTAAGCATATATTTGTCACTCTTCGAAAGTAACTAATAAATTAGGGGCACCTATGCAATAACATTATCTATAATTTATAAGCATTTATGGAACCAAAAAAAAAACAATTGTCAGTCTCTCTTCTAATGTCTATGTATGTTTAAAGTTGAAGACCTGCTGTTGGTAATAAAGTGAAATCTATAACTAAAATTACTGTGTGGTTTCTATTCAACAAAATACCTTTCTTCAGTGCATCGTCATCACTCTAGTGCTGACAAAGGTTAATACTGTGCTATCAAAAAGATGGCATATACATAGAGGAAATAAAAAAAATGGGCTAATTTCATAATTAAGTATATTAAAAGATGTAGAAGTCTTGAAGTTACATGGCTGTAACTTTACAACAATACTGGAGTTGCGATTTTGATAATTTAAACTCAAATAAGCTTCCAATAAGAAATAAAATTAATAAGCAAAAACCTTTATTTGCATCTGCCTCCCGTCAAACTCCACTACACCACCCTGGTGGTCGATGAATAAATAGGTGCCAACGACCACCAGGGTGTTGAACACCACCTATTATTGCTAACCTCCACCTTGTGGTGGTGGAGCTTGAAGGGGGCAGATGGGAATAAAGGGGAAAAAAGTATCCAAGTTATTTGGTGACAGATCTTGTTCCTATTATTATTTCATGATCTATGTTCTCGTAGATCAAAAAGGATTAAATAATGTAAGGTTTTCATAATAGAGTAATAAATAAACATTGGAAATTGTTGAAAAAGGAAAATAAAATGTAGATTTATTAACCTTATTAATAATTCAAGCTTAATTATTATAAATTTAGTAACTAATTAGCGCTTTCACAAGCATCAACCCAATCATTGTAAACATCTATGGGTTCAGACAATACATTCGTAGTTGTTTGAAAATCTTCGAGACACACCCTGCATTGTATTCTGGCTGTATTTCTTGCTCGATCCCTGAAAAATAAATAACAACATCACAAGAAATTTGGATAATTTAATTTATTTACCTACCATAGTGACCACAACAGATGCAGCTACGCACATTAAGGCAAAAACTGAAAATCAGTGCTTTGCTGTGAGGCAAAGCTATCCAATCACTGAGTTTTTGCCTTTTTCAATCGATGCGGCACAAAGTTTTAGTTTTTCTTTGTAATTTTGTATTTTATTGCGAGCCTGAATGTGTTTGCTGTTATTGATGAAATAAACAGTTATCTTACATTTTGACTTCACACGACTTTTCATGATTACAAAATGGGCAGTTGAATTGTTGATCTAAAGGTTCTATAGCTTTTCGCTTTGGTGGAGGCTTTCGTTTAGATTTGCGGCGTCCCATCTCGGCCTGTAAATGAAAATAATTAAAACAAAAACCCCTTTATAATTTCTGATATAAATTATAGGTCAAAGAAGTGTTAAATACTTTAAATACCTATGGTCGGTTGAATATAATTAGGTAGGTAATTATCTTTCGCAACTGTATTAAAATAAAATTATTAAATTCATCAATTTATAACACTCGCAGTCGCAGCCAGTGTTGCCACTGCGTCTCGATCAAATCCCACACACATGACTCCTTGATTACACACACTTACACACGGGCGTATCTAGGGGTCTCTTCCTGAGGGCCTCTTCCTGGGGGGGGGGGGGATTGTGCTACGGTTTCTGCGAAAACTTTTTTTTAAATAAAAGAAGAGCGCAACGAATGCAACTACTTTTTTCTTTCTGTCCATTGTACCTATGTGTAACAGAATTAAAAGCTAAACTAGAATATGTTAGATTAGGACCATTAAACTGATCAACTTTTAATATTGGACGAAAAAAAAACCTGCTGTTTTACACAAATATTAATAGCGAAAATATGAAAATGTACAAAACAGCAGATTTTTGTTCGCGTTTTTAGTGTTGGCCCCATCCCATAGGAATAATTGATCAGTTTGATGGTACCCTTCCATATTATGGTTTAGCTATTAATTCTGTCACACATTAAAGCGTGTACAATACATGAGTCGGGTAAAACTGCGCGACAGAGTCAGATTTTACCAAAATACAAATTACAAAAATATTGTGTAGTGTTGGGGACCATATATTGACTAACATTATTGTTAATTGTGCATTCACAATATTATTGCCTTTGAGCGGCTAACCTTACAAACTTAGTACAATAAATAAAAAATATTTCAGCTTTTTTCTTTTTATCCATTTCTCACAACACTTCCACGCGTTGATTGAGCCTGTTTTTGTTATTAAATAGTGACAATAATATTTTGCAGTATGCGGGGCCTGATATTGATCAATAATATTGTCAATTTTAGTTTGCCAATAATATTGCGTGTGTGCGGCTAGCCATAAAGATTTGACAAAAATTAAGGGCACCACTTTCTATGTAGACACGACAAAATCACCAATAATATGGCAACACTGCAAAATAAGGCTTTTCAAAATAAACGGCATGCACCACAGAGGCTAGCAAGCGCTCTCTGGCTGACATCTGCCCTATGAGAAACATTTTAGGGTTGCATCTGCCCACTGGTGGACTAAGACTAATATTTTTAGTCAGTTCCTTCCACTAATCTTGTAATTATTCTTGTAAATAGAAAAAAAACAGCCGCGCAGCGCGATTTTTAAGCAGAATTTTTTTTCTATGCCAAACCGGGCCCCACACGCCACACCCCCCTTAGTCCGCCAGGGCATCTGCCTGCCTACCTAGGTACTCTTCGAAGCTTAGTAAAAAAATATCACATTGACACATTCATTTTTATCAACGACATCTATCGCACCTACAGAATTTTGTCATTTTGAAAAGCCCTCATTGCTTATTTATGAAAAATACTATACAGAATACACAACACAGTATCAATCAAATCAAGAGCTCGTTCACAGACGAGTTCAATGGTGAAGTTTCACTAGGACAGTTGTAAAATGTCGGATACTTTCCATACGTGACGATAATTGTCCGGACAGATGCAACATCTATGCATAGATCTAGATCGTATGGACAAATTGGACATTTTCATTGATTCGTTTTTAGATACTAAAACATACTTTCTAGATGGCATTACTAACTCAAAACTGGTTTTAAGGTGACTTTGATCGTTTTTCCCCTGTGCTCTTCATTTGTAATTACGACCAAGATTGTAATAGTACACAATTACACACATTTTCCTATTACACACGGGTTACACACGAGAGGCCTTGATTACACACGAAATGTGTAATTACACACAAAACGGCAACGCTGGTCGCAGCGCAGTACACAAAAAAACAAATAATCATAGCCTTCTATAATTGCAAGCCGTGAACATAAGTTTGGCAACGTCTGTTACTGTCAGTTCGTGGTCATGTCGTCGGCCAGTCTCCATACTAAATGTATGGGAATATTTCAATTTTGAGAGGTCGATATTTTTTTTCCTAGTAATCGTGTGAGGTTAAAAATATGAAAATAATTTAGTTCCTTTATTGAAATGCTTTGTGTATTAAACAATAAGAAAAATATCAATGTTAACCAGGAAAAAATGGCTGTCAAAGATGTCATCTTTTTTGTTGATTTTCTTTAGCAGGGAGTTGATTAACACGCCCTCTAGCAATAAATGATATATCATTAGAAAGGTCTTTTAAAGACAAATATTTGCTGTTAAAATACTTTCTATCAATTGTTAATACTTTTGGAGTTAAAGGTTATTAAAGTATAAAAGTGGTTTATTGTCTATGGGAGTTGATTTACCCCACCTCAAGCAATAAATGATATATCATTAGAAAGGTTTTTATATGATAAATATTTGCTGCAAACATACTTTCTATTAATTGTTAGTATTTTCGGAGTTTTAGGTCATTAATGTTAAAAAAATTGGTCCAGTTCAGAGCGTTATAACTCTCAAAGTACTAATAGTTGACGTTTATTGTGATACAATAAAGTGTTACAAATTTAAAGACCTTTCCAATGATGTATGATTTATTGCTAGGAGAGGCTTAGATCAAAATGCTCATCGTACTAAAGGACCCCCGAAAAGTTCAAATAATTTGACTCATACCTTATGTTCTAATAAATAAATAATAATAATAAATATAAAACTTTATTGAAATAATCTTACATCACAATTTACAAATAGTTTAAACATAGATAATAAAGGAAAAACAAATAATAAATAATTTTTAAAATAATTTTATACTATGTGCTTGACCACATGCGATGTTGCCGTTCTGCTCAACTTCAGGGCTTGGAAGATATAGAAGTCTGTCTACGTATAGAAGGCTATGCAAATAATGAATGACTAATGACAGTTTGACAGTGACAGACTGTGACCAATGACAAGACAAATAACAAATAATGGGTGCATTCTGGGCTATATTCCGAATCACGATAAAATCGATGTCAGCGCTCACGTTATCTGTCAAACCCATACAAAATCACCGACTCGGAACGCATTTTAGTGCGCTGTCATCGATTTTAGTGTGATTCGGAATGCAGCCCTGGTCAACTGGCAGATATTATCTGCTGAATGCCTGGAAAATTGGATGCCATTTTGTCATGAGAACGTCAGAGGGTTTACATCAGCAAATAAGAGCCATAAGAAACCATTCAGTTCAAAAGCAGGCCTTAAACAGGACTGCTTAAGGCCTGCTTTTGTACTAACCTTTGAGGTCATAGTACGAAAAAGTAAGGCAGTTCAATATAAGTCCTGCTATAAGAGCTCATAGTAGTAAGGCCCCGGGGGGCTGATTATATAACTTTGTTGCAATCAACTTTGACAGAAATCGCAGTTACATTGCTGCTCTAGTACAGCTCGCGCAACATAACTTGACCCAATTTTTAGTACCACGTGACCTGCGCACTACAATTTTTGTACTGAAAATTGCTACTGCGCAAGCTTCATTGTCTATGGTTTGGTTCAAGTTATGTTGCGCGAGCTGTAAGAACTAATGTGACAACTATCTTACTTAAAGCAGCAATGTAACTGCGCTTTGAATCGATTTCTATCGGGAATTGTTAGCAACAGACTTGTTTACGTAATGAGGGCTTTTCCAAAGGACTAAAAACTGTAAGATCGATAGATGGCGTTGATAAATCAAGCACTGTCAACTGAGGCGCGTTCAGAACCTACGCTCCGAGTGCAACCAAAGTTGTGTCAACCGAACGTCACGCTCTAAGATATTATATTATATAACAAGATTGCGCACTAATGAATGAAAGCTCGAGCCGAGCGAGATAGCGCTTTTATGGTGTGTGTCCTTCTCTACTAGGCTGGCTACACGATTTGGTTCTTCGAGGACAATTTATAGTTCATTTAGGCGCATTTGGTCCACTTGACCAGAAATCGATTGAGTAAGCAAAAATAGGTATAAATAAAAGCCTATTTAGAGTAATAAAAGTCAGTTTATTACGCTATACCTAAATACATTGCTAAATATAATTGTTTTTCGTAACTTTTGACGCATGGTGGCTACAAAGCCACCACACAAGTCCAATTAATAATAAAACGTTAAGCCATCTTCTTTCAAGGCAGCTGTATGTGCGAAAGTGGCGCCCTCAGAGGTTTTTATTTAATAAGTTATTAATAGAAAAAGATTTTAATAATGTTTATCGTGGAGAATTTAGGGTCCATGGTCTAGTATTTTTATAAAGTATTTGCATGCTCTCGTACTCATTCATAGAAGTAGATAGCAAATGTGTCAAAAACGGCCACTTTTAGCGGTTTTGCTAACTACTTCTAGCAGTGACTACGAGGGAATGTAACGATACCGTAAAAAATACTAGACTGTGGGCCCTAAAATCTCCACGATAAACATTTATTATAATATTAAATATAATACACCGCGGTGCCACTTTCACACTTCTTTCTCAGGGTACCACTGTCGCCACGAGTACAGATTAACCATGACCTGGGTTCAGGTCTGCACAAGATCATAGGCGTCAGAAGATATTGTATATGCTAGGGATTTGATGAGAGACGCGAAGAGACAAGATATGCGCTCATATTGTACAGTATTGTATTGCTTACATTCTCGCGAGTTTTGACTCCAGCGATAACACCATCACAGGCCACGCTTGTGATGGGTGGGGAACCAATTGGGGTTCCCCAGGGTCCTCCAAACCGTCCCCTTTAGACCCTCCCTTACCTCCGGGATTGATTATCGAATGGTTAGTGTTATGCTTGAATGTACTTGATAAATAGCCTTTGAACCGACTCTATTGAGATTGTTTGACCGTACATCTATTGAGATGCCCGGGAGTCCAGTTCCTGACTTCATTGCTGCATTGGATTGACCATTCAGTTGCTGGGCATCGATCGATGCCCACGAGCACATATCTTATCTCTCAAAGCCTCACTCAGTTACACATGAGGGTTATCGGATAATAAATCATAATTATAAGAACCACTAACCTTATGTAAGAAGGATTTGCTTAACACTGTTGGAATGCCCCTCGCAGCATGTTATTCTTCTTTTTCTTTGATATCGGTACACGAGTCTCGCACGTACGAATTGCCGCCATCTTTTCCGTCAAAAACACAGTACTGATTAGCCAAGCAAAAGCAGTGTTGCCACACAATAAAATTTATGACATTTGTTCTTACTTACCGACTTGTTATTGGCAGCTCGCGTGCACCGCGACACTCCCGACGGCAAAAGAAATTACAGTAAGGCAAGTAGATGACGCGTCCACTGCGCGATCTTCTCTCTTGCCCTTTCTGCTGCTGCTCGCATCCTTCTTGGTTCCGCTTCCTCGTCCATTCTTCCCTGTAGTGCCTGCTCTTGTTGAGGTGCGTCTTCCTCAATTGGATTTGAGGTAGACTTTATTTGGGTGGCTTGTTCAGGGTTAGGAAAAGTTGTAGGAGGGACGGTAACAACAGTTGGAGTAGGGTCAAGACTGTCTATGTTACTTGGTTCGTCCACAGACTGTGAATCAAACACGACAGGATGAGTCATGTCTTCATTGGGATACGTGTTGTCAGACGCAGTTGATTCTGCAGACATCCTTGTTGGGTTTGGATCAAGATGAATAAATTCTTGCGGAGTGCTTGCTTGATCAGCATCTACTTGGATTGTTTCTTGGGTATCCACTTGATCGTCTTGAAGTTCAGCTTCTAAAGGATAGAGGTGTCCGATAGAGCGTGTGAATTCAACGTTCCCAACTTTGACTTTGGCAACTCGACATTCACCATCGCTGCCTTTCATTAGGGAGGTTATTTTTCCAACCTTCCAATTTTCTCTGTTTTTTGTGTTTCCTTTGATTTGTACAGTATCTCCCAGCTTAGGTTCTTGGTGTGATAGAATTCTTGGTTGTTTGTAAGAATGTTTATACTTTTCTCTCAGACTGGTGAGGTACTGTCCCATAAACATGCTCTTGAATTCCTCTAATACTTTCAAACCTTTTTTCCATCCTAGTATCAGGTCGATTTTTGTTGTTGATCCGGCTACAGGAATTTCTTGTGTTGAGGAATCAACAACGATACATCTTCCCATGCTCAAAAAATCTGCCGGTTTCAAAACATGTTCTGGTTCAGAACTGACACATGTTAACGGTCTTGAATTCAACACAGCCTCTATTTCCTTGATGACTGTTACAAGTTGTGTTTCATTCAATAAGTGCTTTTCAAGTGTGCGTTTGAGACAGTGCTTTACAAGTGCAACAAGACGTTCGTAGAACCCGCCGTGCCATGGAGCAAGTTGAGGAATAAACTTCCACTTTATTTTGTTGTCTATACAGAACGGCTTCTCTAACACTTCTGAGGTCAGCTTGAATTGGAGAGCATTGTCTGAAACTATCATTTGTGGTAGGCCTCTTGTAGCCACAAATCTCTGCAAGGCTAGAAGACATTCTTCGGCTGTTAAGTCCTTCACAATTTCTAAATGTATCGCCCGTACCGCCAGGCAAGTAAATAGGCATACCCAGCTCTTTACTTTTCCGTTGTTTGTGTTCACGTAGAGAGGCCCAAAATAATCTAGTCCTGTGAAGGTATACGGGGCACTGTAGTTAACTCTTTCTGCTGGCAGTGCTGGTGTGGGTGGCAGCTTGTATGGACCTCCTCCATGTTTTAGGCATTGTGAACATTTCCTAATGATTTTTTGCACTTGGACTCTCCCTTGAGGGATCCAATAGGTTTGTCGTATGATATTTAGAGTGTGAGATACGCCAACATGATAATTTTTTGTGTGAGTTTCTTGTATTATGCTGTTGGTGAAGTCGCAGTCTTTAGGTATCAACACTGGATGTTTCATGTCGTAAGGCCAAGTTGTATGGGTCATGCGTCCTCGGCATCTCAGGATGCCGTCTACGTCTTGGTATAATCCTAAATTTCTTGAAAGATGGGTTTCTTTACCAGCTACTTCTTCTGGGAAATACTGAGTCTGAAGTTTGATTATTTTTGTCACGTCTGTACCGGGTTGTTTGTTGTGACTGTCTTCAGTTGCTTCTTCTTCTTGTATTGGGACATCAGTACAGCCAGAGTCTTCCACTTCCATTGATAAGGATTCTGGACCATCCACGTCCAGAGCCTCCCCGGCTAAAAGAAGTGTACTTTGTTGAATGATGTGTCTGTTGTCCGGCCAGAAGCTTTCTTTTTTAGACAGGAACTCGGGTCCATTAAACCATAACTGAGACTTTTGTTTCCACACCTCAGGTCTAGTGGCTACGTCAGCTGGATTCAGATTAGTATTTATATAACACATCTCTGTGTCTTGATTTTGCTTGATTTCGTTCACTCTTCTCGAGACGAAAGGAGGAAGTAGTTTGTTTGACTTCATCCAGCTGAGGACCACCTGACTGTCAGTCCACAGATACTGTTTCTGTATATGTAATTCTATGTTGTTTTTTACATATTTAAGTAGCCTGCTTCCTATGAGAAAGCCAAGTAGTTCCAGTTTGGGTATTTTCAAATCATCCTTTTCTTCTAGTGGTGTTACCCGTGACTTTGCCATAATGAGCGCTGACTTTATTTTTTGTTGTCTACTGCTTCTGAGATAGATTGCAGCTGCATAGGCATATTTCGATGCATCGGTAAAGCAGTGCAGTTGGTACTCTATCTTCTCATTTGGCACAGCACTACCAACATATCTGGGGAGTTCCACTTCTCTTGCTGTATGTAAGTCTGTTATTACGGCTTCAAGTGTTGGCTTTAAATCTGCTGGTAGTTCTGCGTCCCATTTCAATTTCCTTCTGCAGGTTTCTTGGAACAAAAGTTTCGCTGGTAATATCAACGGAGCCACAAATCCGCACGGGTCATACACTCTGGCTAAAGCCTTGAGTACCTTTCGTTTGGTATCCACGGTCTTCATCTTCCCTTCATTTATTTTGAGTTTCAATTGGTCTTTATTTACATTCCAAGACAAACCAAGAACTTTCACTTCGTTTGATGGTTTAGCTTTATGTTGTTCAGGGATGTTCTGCAGAAACTGTTCATCGTTAGATATCCAGTCTCGAATATTCATCGAAAGCTGTTCGAACGCTCTCCGTGACCGGGTATAAAGAGATTGAGCTGCTTCGCTGCTATCAACGCTCGTGACAAGATTGTCCACATAACATTTGTCAGCAATATCATTCAGTAATTCCTCATTTGTTATGGACATGTGATGTCGAACCGTGGCTGTCAGTAAGAAAGGGCTTGAAATGATGCCGAAGGGTACTCTGCAGAAGCGCATATGAATCAGGTTTTCATTAGTAGCTTCTTTACTCGGATCTTTAATCCACAGAAACCTCGTCACGTCTCGATCTTCCTCCTGGAGACCAACCTGCAGAAAAGCCTTCTCCACGTCAGCCATAATACCTATCTTCTTGGTCCTAAAGTTAAGAAGCAGAGCCGTTAGGTCTTCTAACAATGATGGGCCTCTATAAAGACATTCATTGAGGCATTTCTGGCCGGCTACTTTGGCTGACGCGTCATAAACGATTCTGCCCCGTTTTCCTTCCTGTTTTACCATGTGGTGAGGTAAATAATGGACAGGGCCAGTTGAGATGTTGGACTGTGGCTCCACAACTTCAATAACGTTGGCTTCCAATTGTTCTTTTATAATATCGTTATACTCCACAATTGTCTCTTCATCTATTCTTCTTATTAGACTCTTTAGTCTACCGCATGCCAAACCGAAGTTTGTTGGAAGATCGGGTGGATATTGGATCCACGGCCACTTGACCTCGTACCTGCCATTTTTATAACAAACAGACTCATTGAAGTGTTTGATCGTTTCCTCATCGCGTGTGACTTTGGGAGAGTCTGTAATGCCAATACTTTCAAGAGTCCATAGAAACTTGATATCTATGTTTCTCAATGGTAAGTCAGGTTCGGTGAAATATGGACATTCTGATTGATGGCACTGGCAATATGTTACCACAGACAGGGCATCAGCCTTGACTGACTCTGCAGTGTTACCAGAGACGATCCAGCCAAATTCTGTATCTATCAAAAACAAATTTTCATTTACACTCACACTTTTGTTACGCATGAATGAAAAATAATAGTCATTTCCAATGAGTAGATCAATACTTTGACCAATCGAACCATCGTCAGCGACTATGTCTACCGGGCTTCTAAGGTTTAGGTTGGGTACTGGTAACCTGTCTGTGATCCGTGGAACAATATTTACATTCAGTTTCCTCTTAAATCCACGCTTTGTTTCTATGAGGACTTCCGTTGACGGACTTACGGTTTCTTTTGGTGTGCACGAACCAAAAGTATAAATCATCAGAAGATCTTCCTTATCAGTGGCTAACTTCAGCTCTCTAGCTGCCCCTGCCGTTATGTAGCTCCGTTGGCTGCCACTGTCTAAGAGAATTCTTCCGCCTCTCACTTGGTTACTGCTTGGATTCTGAAGTTTGACCACTGCTGTCTGTAAATAAGTTTTGTTATCAGACAAATTGCATACTGTTTTATTTATTGCTATATCAGGTAGAGGGTGTTGCATACCGCAGATCTTGGGACACAGGGCTTGATGATGGTCATCTCTTTTGCAGTGGAAACATTTTCTCTTTTGCTTGCAGTTCTTTATTACATGCCCTTTACGAAAGCAGCGATAACAGCGGTCACCTAGTTTTCCTTTCCGTTCATCCATTGTCTTCATTTTTGAGCAACTGCTGCTGTAATGCTCCCCTTCGCAGAAAATACATGGAGACTTGGGTTTCTTATTTGCTGGACTATCTCGGCTTACATAGGCAGGGGCTTTCCGCTTCCGACTCTGCTTAGCTTGCAGGCTGACAACTGGCTTTGAGCGCTTAAATGACCGTGATTTCGCCTTAACATGTAGGGCTTCTGTAGTTGTTCCTATGTTTCCATCATGCCGCTGGACGCTTGCCGAGCTTGTGGAGGGTGATGGTTCGGCCCTTTCCATTGCTGTGATGACCTGGTCTAATGACCTCCGCAGCGTAGCCACCGTGTAGTCATCAGGTGAAATCAGGCTGACCTGGTACTTGACTTTCTCCGGAAACTTGCTCATGAGAGTGACCCTTAGTTGGTTGCTATCAATCTTCTCACCTAAGTTGTGAAGAACCCGAAGATGTTTCTCAATATTATTTAGTGTTCTTCTGCAGTCTCTGGTATTATCTTCACACTTTTTGATGTCATTCAGTGCCGTATAGTGTGCATCCACCACCCTTTCTGTTGCACCAAATCTTTTTTTTAAAGTGTCGACTGCAACCTGATAGTTAGCGTTAGTAGTGCACAAACCTTGGACGGTCTCATAAGCTTGACCTTCGAGGGAGCCGAGCAGATATGCCAGTTTTTCCACATCCTTTAGATTTTTGCTATCGATGTTCGCTTCGAATCTGTCCCAGAATTCATTCCATTGCAAGATGTCCCCGTCGTATTTGGCCATATCTAGTTTTGGAAGCTTTGACGACATGGACTTTGAATGATCTTTGGGTTCGGACGGGGAATTCATATTCATAGTGTTGATAGTATCAAAATCCAGCAATAACTCTTCGGCCTTTATTTGCAATTCAGTATATGTATAGACAAGAGGTGTTGAATCTTGTTGAGGGAGGTTTCTAACCTATATGCTCTGCTCTATGGCACATTCGGAATTCAAGTGAGTTTGATTATGTCAATCTGCCTGCACATCTGTAGTTTGACGTATTCATTGTAAAGCCGTGGTATCGAAAGGTTGTCATAGAGTTATATTAGGAAAACTATCTGTTGAAGTGTGATAATGTGATATAAAGTGTGAGAATGCTTAATAAACGCCTGTATAAAAGTCTCCTGGTCTCATTGCCACAACCCTTCAGGTTATGGGCCCAGCACGCTAGAGGTTGTGGCCCTATAGAGACCGGGAGTTAAATAATAAGAGAAAAAGTGAGTTTTGCATTTGAGATGATTAGTTTGAGATAACTGACAGAGTTGGATAGAGGCCTTAGCAACGGAGTATGTTGTTACAAAATAGTGTTGCTAAGGGCAATGAAATGAAAGTGTCAACAGATAAATAATGATTACAAATAAAATAAAATGAGGAATGATTTAAATTATGAAATGATTAAGCTGGTGAAAATCTTATGAAGGTGAATTTTATCTGAATTTTAAAATTGAATTTGAAATTACACTTTTGGCCGTGGAAAGTAGTATGATGAAGAAAATATGGTGAGAATAAATGGACTGAAGATGAACAAACAAGAGAAGAGGAAACAAGTTAAAATTCAACAGATAGGAATGAAGGGTGTCGAGAAGATGGAGAAATAGAAGGAAATAGAAGTTTTGGAGAAACAAGAGATAGTAAAACAAATGACAGTCAAACGAAGGTAGAACAAGTGACGGTGAAACAAATGAAAGTGAAGAAAGTTATGGAAATTTTTATTATTTTGTGAAGTGAACTGTTTTTTTGGAATAAGTTTATTTTGAAGAAGTCTTTTGGCGAGTATTTTATGATGGAGGAGGTCGAGCAGGAGGCAAAGAATGGTCGAGCAGGAGTTATATGATGATGAAGTTGAGAAGAAGGTTTTATAAAGTAATGATGATGAAGAAGGAAGAAGTTTTTTAGGATGATGAATCGAGTGGGAGAAAAGAAGTTTTTAATGATGATGTGTCGAGTGGGAGAAAAATGTAGAAGTTTTATAATGCTGATGAGTCGAGTGGGAGAAATGTAGAAGAAGTTTTATAATGATGATGAGTCGAGTGGGAGAAAAGTAGAAGAAGTTTTATAATGAAGATGATGTTAAGTGGGAGTAAAGGTTTATAAAGAAGATGTCGAGTAGGAGAATTTAATGAAGATATTGAAAAGGAGAGGTTTTAAAATAGAAGATGTCGAGAAGGAGAGGTTTTTTAGAAGATGTCGAGAAGGAGATTTTATATGAAGAGGTAGAGAAGGAGTAATTTTATAATATTGAAGAAGTTGAGTAGGAGCGAGATAGTTTTGAGAATAATTATTTTATGAGAAGAAGATAGAGATAGAGATGAAGAAGTTTATTAGAAGATAGAATATAGAATTAAGGGGGTGCTTGTGTTTGTTAAGGGGTGCGTTAAATAATGATTCATTTAAGGGGGTGTGGGATTAGAAAGTAAATGAATCATCATTTAAAATGAAATATTTTTGATATCCGAGTGTATTTTTGTATTTTGATAATTCTTTGGTTGAGTTTGATGTTTAGTTAGTTAGGTCTTTGGTTTGGATTATTGTATGTGTCGTCTGAGTTAGGTTAAAGTTAGGTTCCTGGGTTGGGTTAAAGGTTAATGTAACTTGGTAGGACTTAAGAAGTCTATAAGTTTGGCAGGTGATTCGAAATTTATCCTGATGTTGTACTGGTAGGTAGAAAACTGTTTTAGTCAGTATGGTCAGCATGTGCAGCAGATTGAGGGGGTGTGTTGAGGGAGGTTTCTAACCTATATGCTCTGCTCTATGGTACATTCGGAATTCAAGTGAGTTTGATTATGTCAATCTGCCTGCACATCTCTAGTTTGACGTATTCATTGTAAAGCCGTGGTATCGAAAGGTTGTCATAGAGTTATATTAGGAAAACTATCTGTTGAAGTGTGAAATTATGTTATAAAGTGTGAGAATGCTTAATAAACGCCTGTACAAAAGTCTCCTGGTCTCATTGCCACAACCCTTCAGGTTATCTGGGGCGACTGCTAATTCAGGTTATGGGCCACACGCTAGAGGTTGCGGCCCTATAGAGACAGGAGTGAAAATAATAAGAGAAATAGTGAGTTTTGCATTTGAGATAATTATTTTGAAATAACATATAACTGACAGAGTTGCATAGAGGCCTTAGCAACGGAGTTTGTTGACAAAATAGTGTTGCTAAGGGCAATGAAATGAAAGTGTCAACAGATAAATAATGATTACATATAAAATAAAATGAGGAATGATTTAAATTATGAAATGATTAAGCTGGTGAAAATCTTATGAAGGTGAATTTTATCTGAATTTTAAAATTGAATTTGAAATTACACTTTTGGCCGTGGAAAGTAGTATGATGAAGAAAATATGGTGAGAATAAATGGACTGAAGATGAACAAACAAGAGAAGAGGAAACAAGTTAAAATTCAACAGATAGGAATGAAGGGTGTCGAGAAGATGGAGAAATAGAAGGAAATAAAAGTTTTGGAGAAACAAGAGATAGTAAAACAAATGACAGTCAAACGAAGGTAGAACAAGTGACGGTGAAACAAATGAAGGTGAAGAAAGTTATTGAAAATTTTATTATTTTGTGAAGAACGGTTTTTTGGAATAAGTTTATTTTGAAGAAGTCTTTTGGCGAGTATTTTATGATGGAGGAGGTCGAGCAGGAGGCAAAGAATAGTCGAGCAGGAGTTATATGATGATGAAGTTGAGAGGAAGAAGGTTTTATAATGTAATGATGATGAAGAAGGAAGAAGTTTTTTAGGATGATGAATCGAGTGGGAGAAAAGAAGTTTTTTTAATGATGATGTGTCGAGTGGGAGAAAAATGTAGAAGTTTTATAATGATGATGAGTCGAGTGGGAGAAATGTAGAAGAAGTTTTATAATGATGATGAGTCGAGTGGGAGAAAAGTAGAAGAAGTTTTATAATGAAGATGATGTTGAGTGGGAGTAAAGGTTTATAAAGAAGATGTCGAGTGGGAGAATTTAATGAAGCTGTTGAGAAGGAGAGGTTTTATATACAGAAGATGTCGAGAAGGAGAGGTTTTATAGAAGATGTCGAGAAGGAGAGTTTATATAGAAGAGATAGAGAAGAAGTTGAGTAGGAGTGAGATAGTTTTGAGAAGAATAATTTTATGAGAAGAAGATAGAGATATTTATAAAGAAGTTTAGTAGAAGTCAGAATATAGAATTAAGGGGGTGCGTATGTTGGTTAAGGGAGTGCTTTAAATAATGATTCATTTAAGGGGGTGTGGGATTAGAAAGTAAATGAATCATCATTTAAAATGAAATGTTTTTGATATCCAAGTGTATTTTGATATTTCTTGTGGTTTAGTCTGAGGTTTAGTTAGTTAGGTCTTCGGTTTGGATTATTGTATGTGTCGTCTGAGTTAGGTTAAAGTTAGGTTCCTGGGTTGGGTTAAAGGTTAATGTAACTTGGTAGGACTTAAGAAGTCTATAAGTTTGGCAGGTGATTCGAAATTTATCCTGATGTTGTACTGGTAGGTAGAAAACTGTTTTAGTCAGTATGGTCAGCATGTGCAGCAGATTGAGGGGGTGTGTTGAGGGAGGTTTCTAACCTATATGCTCTGCTCTATGGCACATCCGGAATTCAAGTGAGTTTGATTATGTCAATCTGCCTGCACATCTGTAGTTTGACGTATTCATTGTAAAGCCGTGGTATCGAAAGGTTGTCATAGAGTTATATTAGGAAAACTATCTGTTGAAGTGTGATAATGTGATATAAAGTGTGAGAATGCTTAATAAACGCCTGTATAAAAGTCTCCTGGTCTCATTGCCACAACCCTTCAAATCTTCCCCTGTGGAATTCGTTATGAATAAGTGAACCTCCTTTTCAAACATCTCTATAGCCTGCCTTAGACCTAGATGTGCCCTAGTGAAGACATCTTTCGTTACACCTCCGCCTCCATCACACAATTTGATGATATCTTTTGCCTTCTCCATAGTCTCTTTCAGACGGTTTTCGCGTAGTTGAACTCGGGTACGGACCATTGCCTCCATAATTCTCCAATGATGTTGACTGTAATTCACAAAAAAGACGCACTGGTGATAAGGGAGAATAACTGTGCAATGTGCAATTTCGAATTTGCATGGCGGCATGGTGACATGACGCTATCTTTGTACTGAAAATGTTCAACTCACCTTAGGGTTTTCAACAATAAACTTGTGAAAAAATACACTTTCCACCACAACACTGTGACGAGTATTACTAGAAAGCAAATTACTAGTGATAGATAATAAAAAATTCAAAATTTTAGCATTCCACGACTTTCATTGCAAACTCAAGTTCAAGGTAAAAGAAAATGGTGTCGTTGACCGATTGCTGGCGGCGTCACGGCAAGTGGGGAGGCGAAGGCAAAGTGAATTACAGATGGCGCTTCAGTCTTTGGAACAATTGTCAGTTTGAGCTTATATTGTCTTGACTGTGTAATACGTGATTTTACTTTCTTAGATTGTATTTTTTTCGGTTTTGCGGACAAACAATGTATTCTATGCTAACTTTAGCTCATATAAAAGAAGAATTACGGAAAAGAAAAGCCAAAACAACAGGCAAGAAAGTTTATAGCAACTTACAAAAAATTGCTAACAAGCATTACATTTCTTTAAATTTCGTGTAAGATTTACAAGTAATCTTTTTATTTCAGATTAGAAGCATATGATTTAAATTTTAACAAAGCAACTAAGTGTGAATTTCCGTGTTTATAGTTGCCTGATGATGCCTTCTGTGCAATAGTAATTTCAGGTTTCTGTACTGGAATTTCTGTACCATCCAAAATTACACGAACCGTTTTATCATATTTATTTTATTATTCTAAGTTTCTTGAATGACTCTGGCATATAAAATTCTATTAATTCTCTGTTTGGCCCCAATATTGGGCTTAAGTATTCCATATTTGATATACCTATCAAATTCATCCAAGTTATAAATATGTTAGAAACTGCTGAGGTTGAAATATTAAAGAACAAAGCTGTTATAATTCAAATGTTGTTTTATTTTGGCGAATCTTCATCAAATTCATGAAACATTCCTTTTGATTTATAATGTTTCTCAGGCTCAGCAAAGGAGAAAATCGAGGGAAAAGCATATTTTTTTGCCCACTATTTTTTTTGTTACTGGGAAATCGATGAACTCCAATATTTTACAAGTTACATGCATAACAATGCGGCATTTTCTCAGTATAAAATTAAAAACTGCAATACTCCAAGAGATTACCATATGTTTTGACACTTTCTTTGAGGCGGCCGGGTACCAAAGACCAGACGCCACCTATCGGGATAAAATTGCGCTTTTCCTCCCCATTTTCTCAACTTCCGTTTTGATAACCTCCGAATAGTTTGTTTTCGTTGACGTTCTCGGAATAAAATCATCTCTGTCTATGGGTGCCCTCCAGCAGACCGATCGCTAAGTCATCGATCATCACAGCCTACATTTTAACCATGGAAAGCAATGAGGGCCCTTCAAAATGGCCAAAACCGTAATCTCGATAGATGATGCCGATAAACGGTAAGTATTAATTGTCGAAAACGTAGGAAAGCACTTTTTTATCACAGTCATTTACATTTTCCAAAGTCAAATTTGACGTATTACATGACCACCGACGCCAACCAACGACGCAATAGTCATTTTTGTTTTCAAATGTTACCCCGAAAAGCCCACATTTGCTTACTTTTGTTATATATTTTTTTTTTACTTTTCATGGTCAAAACGTACTCTATTATCTGACAGGAACGAAAGATATTTGTCAAGAATTTCAAAAGATGTGCATAGGAAACAAACCCAAAACTTAAAAAACATAATTTATGGCACACACACATAATTTTTGATGTTGCCACATCCGGATTTGTCACGTACTAGTTAACAAAATGGGGAGGAAAAGCGCAATTTTATCCCGATAGGTGGCGTCTGGTCTTTGGTACCCGGCCGCCTCAAAGAAAGTGTCAAAACATATGGGAATCTCTTGGAGTATTGCACTTTTTAATTTTATACTGAGAAAATTCCGCATTGTTATGCATGTAACTTGTAAAATATTGGAGTTCATCGATTTCCCAGTAACAAAAAAAATAGTGGGCAAAAAAATATAAAAAAATATATGCTTTTCCCTCGATTTTCTCCTTTGCTGAGCCTGAGAAACATTATAAATCAAAAGGAATGTTTCATGAATTTGATGAAGCTTCGCCAAAATAAAACAACATTTGAATTATAACAGCTTTGTTCTTTAATATTTCAACCTCAGCAGTTTCTAACATATTTATAACTTGGATGAATTTGATAGGTATATCAAATATGGAATAAGCCCAATATTGGGGCCAAACAGAGAATTAATAGAATTTTATATGCCAGAGTCATTCAAGAAACTTAGAATAATAAAATAAATATGATAAAACGGTTCGTGTAATTTTGGATGGTACAGAAATTCCAGTACAGAAATCTGAAATTACTATTGCACAGAAGGCATCATCAGGCAACTATAAACACGGAAATTCACACTCAGTTGCTTTGTTAAAATTTAAATAATATGCTTCTAATCTGAAATAAAAAGATTACTTGTAAATCTTACACGAAATTTAAAGAAATGTAATGCTTGTTAGCAATTTTTTGTTAGTTGCTATAAACTTTCTTGCCTGTTGTTTTGGCTTTTCTTTTCCGTAATTCTTCTTTTATCTGAGCTAAAGTTAGCATAGAATACATTGTTTGTTCGCAAAACCGAAAAAATACAACCTAAGAAAGTAAAATCACGTAATACACAGTCAAGACAATATAAGCTCAAACTGACAATTGTTCCAAAGACTGAGCGCCATCTGTAATTCACTTTTCCTTCGCCTCCCCATTGATAAGAATAGCATCCGTATAAGGGCTGCGACAGACTTTCAATACAATCATAGATTAAGTAATTGTATTGGTAATTTGGTACAGGTGTCTACAAGACAAAGTAGGTAAACGAAGTTTCCTGGAAAAAAAGGTTATATACCGTGGGTAAAAATAAAACAACGGTTGATTAACGCTATTATCGTCGTATGCTGCTTATACAATTCTTTAAAAGGACAAAAAATAAAAAAATAATAGAAGGCTATGAGTCAGTTTTAGTTAAAATTTAGATAAGTACCTTATCAAAAACTAAAAATATGAAGAAACGTCATCTCTCCTTATTTCCGTAGGTCCGAGACGCACTCGGCCGGAAATAAATTGAGGAAAGAGAACAAAAAAAATTAAATCTACATTTGAATTGGATTCCGTCATGTCCGAGACGCACTCGGCCGGAAAGATTGTCAATATTGTAATTTGTCTATTTGTCAGACCCAATACAACATGCATCTTTGCAATAAAATAGATTTTTCCATAACTTCAAATGTTGTGAGAGCGCAACCGTACCATATTGGGGCTACGGTTCTCTTTGTATTTCCCTCGCTCGCAAGCGAATGAAGAGCTACTGTTGTGGGGTCAGGCGTAGGTTGAGAAACGTTTATACCGTGCTTGGGTCGCACCAGAATCAAAACGTTTATTTGATTTTGTACTAAACTGGTTTGATTTTCTCCAAACCTACCAGCCCTCTTGGCCACACACAGGTTACATTTTGATTTGATCGTCATGCGATTGGGTCCGAACAAAATTCGTTTTTTAGTCATCAAATCCCAGCACCTCCACCAAATTCTGTCGCCACGAGTACAGATTAACCATGACCTGGGTTCAGGTCTGCACAAGATCATAGGCGTCAGAAGATATTGTATATGCTAGGGATTTGATGAGAGACGCGAAGAGACAAGATATGCGCTCATATTGTACAGTATTGTATTGCTTACATTCTCGCGAGTTTTGACTCCAGCGATAACACCATCACAGGCCACGCTTGTGATGGGTGGGGAACCAATTGGGGTTCCCCAGGGTCCTCCAAACCGTCCCCTTTAGACCCTCCCTTACCTCCGGGATTGATTATCGAATGGTTAGTGTTATGCTTGAATGTACTTGATAAATAGCCTTTGAACCGACTCTATTGAGATTGTTTGACCGTACATCTATTGAGATGCCCGGGAGTCCAGTTCCTGACTTCATTGCTGCATTGGATTGACCATTCAGTTGCTGGGCATCGATCGATGCCCACGAGCACATATCTTATCTCTCAAAGCCTCACTCAGTTACACATGAGGGTTATCTATATATATAAAATTCAAAGTCCTGACTGAGTGAGATATCAACGCACAGCCCAAACCGCTGAACCTAGAGACTTGAAATTTTGCACACAGATACTTTATACAGTGTAGGCATCCACTAAGGAAGGATTTTTGAAAATTCCATCCCTAAGGGGATGAAATAAGGGATGAAAGTTTGTATGAAAGTCCCTCAGTTTTGAAGCTAGGATCTTCAAATTTTGTGTTTAGGCTGATGATTGAAAATAAATAAATACGTGTCTCAGCGTTTTTCAAAATTCTACCCCCAAAGGGGTGAAAAGGGGGATGAAGTTGTGTTTAGAAGATAATCCTTCATTTTTGAAGTAGAAATCGCTAGATTTGTAATTTAGGCTTATGGATGGAAATCTAACGCAACGCATATTGTATTGGTATAATTTCAACCCCCATGGTGATGAAATGGGGGTGCAATGGGGTAAATAAACCTAAAAATCGATATGGATGTCGTTATTGGGGTTTTCTGGGATGAAGATTGCGAAAATGACATTTATTTTGAAGTCCAACACGGTCGACATGATTTAACCCCTAAAGGGGTGAAAATTGGATTTAAATTTGGTATTGAAAACAATATAAAATAGACATTACAACTTAAAACTTCGTAGGAGCATGTCTTAAAATAAATAGGCAAACATATATTTTGTGGTTTTGAAAATCAACCCCTTAGGGGGTAAATGGGCTAAGTAAACGTAGAAATCGATATGGATGTCGTTCTTGAGGTTTTATGGGATGGTGATTGCGAAAATGACATTAATTTTGAAGTCCAATTTAACCGCTAAAGGGGTGAAAATGGGGTACAAATTATATATGGAAAAATAATATAAAATAGACATTACATAGTTTACAGCTTAAAAATTCGTAGGAGCATGTCTAAAAATAAATAGGCAAACACATATTTTCTTATTTTGAAAATCATCCGTTAGGGGGTAAATGGGGTAAGTAAACATGAAAGCCGATGTGGATGTCGTTCTTGAGGTTTTATGGGATGAGGAATGCGAAAATGACATTTGTTTTGAAGTCCAACACGGTGGACATGATTCAGCCCAAGGGGACGGGGACGGACACGGGAACAGGAACGGGAACGGGGGCGGGGACGGAAACGGGAAAGAGTAAAGAAACGGGAACGTGATACTCTTAATATCTCTGGACCTAATTCTGATTATTGTAATAAACTAGCTTCCGCCCGCGACTTCGTCCGCGTGGATATTAGAGAAAATCCTTAGGGAACCTTCAACCAGGATCCGACCAACCGTTTTATACGCGATTACGCGGGTCCCCACCAAGCGCGCAGCCTCGTGCGAGGCCTGTCACACGTCGCAAATGTTTTGCCTCGCGAGGCAGCGCGCTTGGTGGGGACCCGCCTAATCGCGTATAAAACGGTTGGTCGGATCCTGGTTGAAGGTTCCCTAAGGATTTTCTCTAATATCCACGCGGACGAAGTCGCGGGCGGAAGCTAGTCGGATAATAAATCATAATTATAAGAACCACTAACCTTATGTAAGAAGGATTTGCTTAACACTGTTGGAATGCCCCTCGCAGCATGTTATTCTTCTTTTTCTTTGATATCGGTACACGAGTCTCGCACGTACGAATTGCCGCATGATCGTCATCTCGTGTGTGCCTTACTCGTTCAGGCTTGTGAGCTTTTAAATCCTTCAGTGACGGATAAACAATTTCTTATTTTGGTATTCAGAACAAACGTAACGCTAGAATTTATGAATTATTGACGTTTGAACATGGTCCTCACGAAATGACACTGAAGATCATGGATGCTGGAAATAACAAAAACTAGCTAACGAAAGTGCAGTTTCACTCCATAGATGCTCAGTGACGCAAAAATAAATAAAATTTAACATTCGAAAATCATACAAAACAGAATAGATCTCATAAAATCGTTGTTTAAACGTGGCACACACGGAACCGTATGTGCCAGTTTTCATTTGTCAAAATATCGACAACTAAACCCATTGGAGTCAAATTAAGCAGTCTAGCAGCGTTACGTTTGATAAGTGACAGCATATAACACTTTAAATCCATTCGCGTAACAACACATCAATAGAAAAAGCAAAAACAATATTTCGACCCATCAGACTGTGTGGCCCACAATTAATACCGTTACGTTACGTGAATTTTGCGTCACTTAAGATGTAAAGCAGTTTATAGTAATAAGAATTTCCGTCACTGAGGATCTAGCATTGTTTGGAACCAATCACTGCAGTAGTTTCAATACAATTCATGATACAATTTGTATGAGATTTTTAAGATAGGGTGACAACAATGTACGCACGTTGATGGACAGAAAGGATATAACCGTCCTGTTAATGAGGGCTTTTCAATCAAAATGACAAAAAACTGTCTGCTCGATAGATGGCATTGATAAAAATTTATGTGTCCATGTGTTTTTTTTTTAATAACCAAGCCTCGAAGAGTACTAAGGTAGGCAGGTAGATGTAACCCTGAAATGTTTCATTCTGGGTAGATGTCAGCCAGCGTTCGCTTAAGCCGAAATTAGATGGTTCATTTTTACGTTTATTTTCGATGCTTCATTAGCCTTTCATCAATCATCGGCATCGGAAATTAACGATAAATAAAACGTGTAAACAGCGCCATTCACTGCAGTGAACGGCATGTCATCAGCCACGTTTTTGTTTTTATTTTAATATGCCTTTATTTTTCGTTTTTCGACGTTTTTCAACCTGCATCAGACAACATGCATACAAGCAATGCATGCAAGCATTTTCTCGCTCTTTAATTAACTACTAATTCTTTAATAAAATTACGAATAAATCACGCATAGCGATTGACCATTTTAAAAATCTTTTATGCCGCTATCGTTTATTAGGTATAATTTTATTATAATAATATATAATAATCATTTTATTTCGGACATAAAATCCATACAAGGTGTTAGTTATAGCGAAACTTATTCTATTGTTAGTAATTTTAAGGACACAAAACAAAACTAAACTAATTATAATTTGGCCACCGATGCGGCTCCTGTGCTATAGATAGTCATAACTAGTGACAGGGGCATGAAGCTCTAGCCAGCGGCGCAACAGTGGGGAGTCCCACCGGTTAGCCAACGTGCTCAGGATTAGGGCATGGATACCGGTATACCGGTATACCGAAATACCGGTATACCGTTAATTTTTTTCGGTATTTTGATACCGGTATTTGAGAGTAAAATACCGGTATTTCGGTATTTCGAAAAAAGATTATATATTTTTGCAAAGGTGTTTAAAGACTATGCTGCCCTCATTAGCCAAAAAGCGTCAACTCAACAGAAGTGACTTCCGAGAAAATGACTGTTTTGTCTTTTTCGTTTTCGCATCAACTTAAAGAAGTATTTAATGGATTATTTATACTTGATAATTAATATTTAAAACCATATTTAATATTGATACAGAAAAATATTGAAAAACTATATTTGTTTGCCTTTTATTTGAGATACCGCCATTTCTCTTCAAATAAATTGCCTTAAATGATGAGTTACTGCTATCGGCTTTAGTGTTTGTATAGAAATTTCCATACAAATATTTCCATACATATTTTTGCTCAAAATCTAAAATAATGTAAATAAAACTACAAGTTAATGTATTTTTCGATAACTTTAATATATTTGGGACAAATCAAAATCAAATTGGACAATGTTAAGTATATGCTACTACACTCAAATCAAGCACAAATTGGACAATGTTTTATATACAACATCACTCAGAAGTGGTAAGTTCCCTCCAGAAACAGAGTCTATTGTTAGTTATTATATTTTAAGTGATTTCAAAATCTTATGCTTTTTAGCCTGTGAAATGCCATTAGGTATGGTTTTCTTTTTTGGGGGCGGAAGTATATAAGTTTTTAAAAAGTTGCTTGCAACAATGCTGGCGATTATAGGTTCATTATCAAATCCAGTTCTGTAAATTAAATCGTAGCTGCCTTTATTGACTTCTACTTGCATAATATCGCTGATATAAGGACGCGGATTAAGTCAAGAAAGCTTGTATTAAGTTGTATAATCTTTCCATTCATAAAAATCATTAATGGTAATTTTTTTGGAATAACGTTCTTTCCAGCCGTACTTATTAACAGCTTTACAGAAGTCTTCAAAGTAATAAATTTTGTTTTTCTTCCGCTTCATGGATAATTCTACTCTATGATGCATTCCATTCCATTATAGAGTCTGTCTGCCGACATAAATGTATGTACCTACTATGAAACAATTACCTACTTTGAAAACACTTACCTCTAATCTAAATCACAAACACTGATTAACACCAAACACTTTTTTAATGCAATTATGATCAATTTGTAATTTTTCTGATATTTATGACGGATTATACTGTGACCTCAACCAAAACAAACGATTGTACAACGAACGTACGAAACGACATGTAAAACGGTTTGTAACATAAACACGGTATCTATCTATTACCTAATAAAGGTACTTGAATTTCGTTCGTAATGGTAAATATTTAGAGTTTATTTTCATGTGCACTGCTGCGCGGCTGCAGCGGCATTTGCTCTAGTGCGAACTAATTAGCGCCAGAGCCGTAACTTTGTTTCGCTTATTAGAATTACGCATATGCCGCCAAATGCCTTAGAAATGTTACTGACTGACTGATGACTTTTTTTTTAACCTATATCGCCGTAACCAAATAAACGGCCATTCTCATTCAAAATTACAATATACCGCTAAATCTTTTAGTAATTTCATATAGAATTGAGATACGCAATATTTCTAAAGTTGATTTTCTGTATGTTTTAAGAGTGATATCGCTATTTTGCTTAGTCCATTAGATAGATAATTGATTAAGCTATCCGATGCAACAAAAAACGGAAAATGTGATTTTTTTGAGTTGACGCCTTTTGGCTTATGAGGGCAGTATGAAGAACGTTTAATTTCTATGGTTCACAGTGTTGTTCACACTGCAGATGAGTTTACGATATGAAAACTCAACGAATCACGACGAATAATCATGATTTTAGGAAAAATCACCACTAAATCAACTACGCAAAACACTGCATGCATGTAGCTGTATCTAGATGGTATTCCTTTTAGTTGTTCGTATAATGTTTTCATCATCATCGCACGACGACCACTGCTGGTCTCATTCAAGGATCTCCGCCTTCCTCAAGGATCTCCAAGACGATCGGTTATGCGCTGCCCGCATCTTTTCAGAGGTTTTCCAGCGACCTTCACCAGATCGTCGATCCACCTTGCCCGGAAACGTCGTCCGGTGTGCAGTCACCACTCCAGAACCTTTCCGCCCTAACGGCCATCGGTTCTTCTAGTCTATCTCCTCATTTCTGATTCGATCACGCAGGGAAACGCGGAGCATGGCTCTCTCCAATGCATGCTGGGACCTGGATGACCTTGAGACCTACTCCTTATGAGTGAGACCCATAGTTAACGACCACGTTTCATTGCCGTAAACTATCTTTTAATTTAGATAAATTATCTTTATGTTTAGACTTTCATCTCGAGACACTAAGGTAAGTCGTAAGTCAGACGCGAAGATTTTTCGAAGCATTCAGAATGCTGCCCATCCGAGTAGGATTCGACGAGAAATCTCTTTCTTGAAGTTGGACTTGCATAACTGGACTACCTGTCCTAGGTAATGGTCAACAACTTTAAGTGTAGTGTTCCCAACATAAACTGGAGCGGGCACAACATGGGTACATGGGCAATCGACATGATTTTCATCTTATCCATGTTCATCCTGAGACCCACTCTGTGACTACGGAGATCTTCGAGCATTGTATTCAGGTCTTCCAAGGTCTAAACGAAGCGAAGTATAGAATATCATCGACAAAACGAAGGTGTGTTAGGTACTGGCCATTAATATTGATACCAAGTTCATTCCAGTCAATGAGTTTAAAGATGTCCTCCAACGCAGCTGTGAACCGTTTCGGACAAATAACGTCTCCCTGTCTCACACCTCGCTGCAGTTGGATTTGTGGTCTAGAACTCTAGACTATGATGCTAAAGCCAAAACCTGTCTTGTTCGGGAGGTTGGAACTTGGAAGTCGTCAAACTTGCGAGCGTGATGATTGTTGGAGAGGCACAAAGCCTAGGTGCTAATGCCATAAAATTTCATACTTTTTAATTTGACAGGTTTTCTGTCTCCCTCACACTATCTTCTCTCTCTCTATGGCCGTCAGCCCGATAGGCAGGTTTTGCTTTTTGTGCTAAATTATAATCGTTTTGAATCTGAGTTTCCGTGTAATTAATGTATTTACATTTTGTGAATATTATAATAAACAGTGGTGTATTTGGAAACAATCCATTATCTTTTTCTTTCTGGCTCCCCGCACGCTGCGTTGGTTTGATCACGGCCGAACAGGTTAAGCGGCCCAGTTTTTGCAGCCAAAAAGCAAAGATTGCATAAGTAATAACTAAAAATAAAGTGCGTGGGAATCAATAATAAGAATGCCAGAAAATACTGCAGGTAATGAAACTGTAATTGTTGGAAATGAAAACGGAAACGGTGTGACCATGCCGGGGACTGGCATGCCGACGTCGTCAATGCTTGCGCCATCACATTTTGAGAGGCTAGAAGGGGCCTCCAACTATCTAAACTGGCAATTCATAACAAAAATGATATTAACTGTGGAAAATTTATGGAACGTCGTTGAAGGCAGTGAAGTGGATGAAATAAAAGACAAGCGTGCGTTTGCTCGCATTTGTATATCCCTTAGGCCAACGTTATTTCAGTATGTACGAACGTGCAAATCAGCAAAGGAAGCATGGGACAAGCTTGGACAAACTTTTGAAGATAAAGGCCTCTTTCGTCGCGTTTCGCTATTGAAACAATTGCATCAGATCCAATTTGGTAATTTTTCCTCGATGTCCGAGTACATAGAAAAGGTATCGACTCTTGTACAACAACTCAGTAACATAGGAAAGACAATTGAAGATGAAGAAGTTACGGAGATTCTGCTTAGTGGACTTCCTCAGGAGTACGACTCACTTGTGTCTAACCTTGAAACGTTGTGGATGACAAAACAGCTGAACAGTGATATCGTACAAGCCAGATTGCTACAGGAAGAACACCGGAAAAATGAATTGAACGGTGGCACAGCACTGGTGTCAAAGTCGAAGTCTACTTTCAAGAAAAACAAGTCGAGTAAATCAATTGTGTGTCATTATTGTCAGAAGAAAGGACATGTACAAGCAAAATGTTATAAGAAGAAAGCTGATGAGGGGAAGAAGACCAATGAGAACGGAAACTTAGCTGCAGCGTTTCTGGTTCAAGGTTGTAAGGATTGGATCATCGACAGTGGATGCACGTCACACATGACATGGAATAGAGACTGTTTAGTGAACTTAAAGAAAAATAACCTGAAAAATTATGTCACAGTAGCGAATAATGTTAAATTAAATTGTAATGCAATTGGTGACGTTAAGTTGATGTGTGAAGGAAATGAGGTAAGGCTTATTAATGTTTTATTTGTGCCAGAGCTTGCTGCCAATTTGCTTTCGGTGAGTCAGTTAGTGGATAGTGGATATGATGTCAAATTTGACAATAGGGGCTGTCAAATTTTGTGTAAAACCTCTGGCGAGTCTATTGCAAAAGGTTTTTGTGAAAATGGTCTGTATAGGTTGAAAGGTATTACATGTGGTGACAAATTGCACCGTGATGGGGGGTACTCTCTTCAATCCTTGGATAGTGGATGCCAAGGGACACAGCAGAGACCTATTTGTGCTAGTGCTTCTGCTGGGCAGGCTTTGTGGCATAAAAGATTAGGCCACTTGAATTATAAAAGCATGTGTGTTCTGAAGAAATCTAATATTGGTGTATCATTTCAGGATAATGTTGACACTGCAGGTGGCTGCATACCCTGCCTTGAGGGGAAGCTTTGTGGTAAGCCATACCCTACAGGAGAGGGCAAGCGAGCCAAGGATCTTCTAGACTTAGTGCATTCCGATGTCTGCGGCCCGATGCAGACTAGCAGTTTGGGAGGTGCAAGATACTTAGTCACATTTACCGATGACCATTCGAGGAAGGCGTTTGGATATTTCATTAAAGAAAAAGCCGAGGTAATGTCTAAATTTATTGATTTTAAAGTGATGGCGGAGAAGCAGACGGGCAAAGTAGTAAAATGTCTACGTTCAGACAATGGGGGTGAATATGTGAATAGCTGTTTTGATACTTATTTGAGGAAGGAAGGCATACTGCACCAAAGTAGTGTACCATACTGTCCTCAACAGAATGGGGTTTCGGAACGCTTGAATAGGACGCTTATTGAGAAGGCGAGGTGCTTATTACATGGGTCTGGACTTGGAAAGGAATTTTGGGGGGAGGCCGTGAGCACGGCAATTTATTTGTATAATAGGTCCCCTAGTTCAACATTGTGTGGTCAGATTCCTGAGGAGGTGTGGACCGGGAATAAAATTAACCTTGGTCACCTCCGTGTATTTGGGTGCGTGGCGTATGCATTGTTACCTTCAGTGAAAAGGCAAAAGTTAGATGCTAAATGTAAGAAGTATTTATTTGTGGGCTATAGTGAGACCAGCAAAGGGTACAGGCTACTGGACCCCCTGAAACCAAAGGAGGTTATTATAGCAAGGAACGTAGAATTTTTAGAGGAGAAGTTTTACAATTGTGACATTGATAATTATAAATTAAATTTTAATGATTTATTTTATGATCCAGGAATAATTAATATGCAGAGTAACGGAATTAGTGTTGGTAATAATAATATTAGTGATAGTGATAGGAACTGTGATATTAGTCTTAATGAAAATTTTAATGAGTGTTCTCAAATTTCAGGTGAGTACTGCACAGGCAGCGAAGATGAGTCGAGTTGCGCTGAGCGAGATGCGCGGGGGAGTCCGCGTGGTACTCAGCCCGGGTCAAAGGGCGTGGCAGAGGCTGATGTGTCGGCGAGAGGTCCAGGTGCGGCGGGCAAGTCCTCGCAGCGCTGTGCGGCGGGTGGTGTCCTGCAGCAGCGCTCGGCGGGCGAAGGCCTGCAGTCAGGTTCGGCGGGCGAGGGCCTGCAGCCTGACTTGGCGGAGGAAGGCCTGCATTCTAGTTCGGAGGGCAAAGGCCTGCAACCAGGTTTGGTAAGCGAAGGTTCTTTGTCTGGATCGCGTGTGTTGCGTAATAGGCGTAATATTGTTAAGCCACAGAGGTATAATGATTATGATCTGGAATTAAATTTTTTAGCTGATAATTTTGTAGAACCTCAGAGTTATGATGAAGCTATCACTAGTCCTAACTCTGCGGAATGGCGTGAGGCAATGCAGAGAGAATATGATTCTCTGATTGCAAATGATGTTTTTAAACTGGTCGACAGACCATCAAATGTAAACGTAGTACAGTGTAAATGGGTCTTTAAACTTAAATATGATTCCTCTGGTAATTTTGAGAAATTTAAAGCTAGACTTGTGGCCAGAGGGTTTACGCAAAGGTTTGGTCTAGATTATAATGAAACATTTTCACCAGTAGTTCGCCATTCATCATTAAGAATTTTATTTTCGTTAGCTGTTGATTTAAATTTAGAAATTGACCATGTAGATGTAACCACTGCATTTTTAAATGGAAACTTAAATGAAACCATATACATGGAGCAACCTATTGGTTTTAATAGTAATGATGGAAAAGTCTGTTTACTGTTAAAAAGCATTTATGGCCTTAAACAGGCAAGCAAAATGTGGAACGAAAGAGTCCATTGTTTGTTAATAACTAATGGCTTTAGGCAAACTCAGTGTGAGCCTTGTGTATATGTTAAGGGTACTTCTAGAAATATGATAATAATTTCCTTGTATGTCGACGATTTTTATTTGTTTTATCATAAAGGAAATGTTGATAAAAATAATTTAATGTCTTTATTAGAAAGTCAGTTTAATTTAAAAGACTTAGGTTCGATTAAGAACTGCTTAGGAATGAGAGTTACAAGGGATAGAGTTAAAGGTACTTTAAAACTTGATCAGTCTGAGTATGTCAAGAGGCTACTACTTCGCTTTGGCATGACAGAATGCAAGCCAGTGAAGACTCCTATGTCTTTAAATTGTAAATTGTTAAAATCAGAGAAAAATTGTTTTGATGATAATAGGTATAATTATAGGGAGTTAATTGGTAGCCTCATGTATTTAGCGGTCTGTACGAGGCCGGATATCGCATTTGCGTGTAGCCAGCTCAGTCAATTTAATAACGGTTTTGATGTAACTCATTGGCAAGCTGCCAAGCGAATCTTGCGTTACTTAGCAGGAACAATAGATTTAGGATTATTATTTGTGTCAAATAGTAACTTAAATTCGAATTTATCTGCTTTTACCGATGCTGACTGGGCAAACGACGTTACAGATCGAAAATCTTATACAGGCTTCATAGTAAAATTGGGTAAAAATGTAATAAATTGGGAAAGTCGTAAACAGCGTTGTGTAGCTCTCTCATCGACAGAAGCAGAGTACTTAGCAATTTCTGATGTGTGTAAAGATATATGTTTCGTTCGAAATTTGCTATTAGAAATTCTAAGTAAAGATGTAGCGCCTGTTATATTATACAATGACAATCAAAGTTCATTACGTTTGTTACAAATAAAAGAGTTTTGTCATAAACGAACGAAACATATCGATCTTAGGTATCATTACATAAAAGATCTAGTTAGAGATAATATTGTAAAAGCGAAGTACCTATCTACTGAGAATATGCTGGCCGATGTTCTTACAAAACCATTAAGTTGTGTAAAGCATGAAAAATTTGTAAAAGGAATGAATATGGTTTAGAGATTTATAATTTACCTATGTAATTGGAACATGTAGAGTCCATGCAACTTTGATGTAGAGTCCATGCAACTTTGATGTAGAGTGCATGCAACTTTGATGTAGAGTTACTGTGTGCAGTTAGAGTTTTATTTTTGGACATGTAGAGTTGTATAAGGGTACATGTTTCTGATTTTTACTTATGACATCTTTGCAATTTTATGGCAAGGGGAAGTGTTGGAGAGGCACAAAGCCTAGGTGCTAATGCCATAAAATTTCATACTTTTTAATTTGACAGGTTTTCTGTCTCCCTCACACTATCTTCTCTCTCTCTATGGCCGTCAGCCCGATAGGCAGGTTTTGCTTTTTGTGCTAAATTATAATCGTTTTGAATCTGAGTTTCCGTGTAATTAATGTATTTACATTTTGTGAATATTATAATAAAAAGTGGTGTCATCATCATATCAGCCACACGACACCCACTGCTGGGTATAGGCCTCCCCTAAGGATCTCCACGACGATCGGTCCTGCGCTGCCTGCATCCACTGGCTTTCCGCGACCTTCACCAGATCGTCGGTCCACCTTGTCGGGGGCCTACCCACGGAGCGTCGTCCGGTGCGCGGTCGCCATTCCAGAACCTTTCTGCCCCAACGGCCATCGGTTCTTCTCGCTATGTGTCCCGCCCATTGCCACTTCAGCTGAGCAATCCTTCGAGCGATGTCGGTTACTTTAGTTCTCCTGCGGATCTCCTCGTTTCTGATTTGATCACGTAGGGAAACGCCGAGCATGGCTCTCTCCATTGCACGCTGAGCGACCTTGAGCCTCCTTATGAGACCCATAGTTAGCGGCCACGTTTCACTGCCGTAAGTCATCACTGGCAACACACACTGTTCATAGACTTTCGTCTTGAGACACTGAGGTAAGTCGGACGCGAAGATTTTTCGAAGCTTCCCGAATGCTGCCCACCCGAGTTGGATTCGGCGAGAGATCTCTTTCTCGAAGTTGGACCTACCTAACTGGACTGCCTGTCCTAGGTATACGTAATGGTCAACAACTTCAAGTGTAGTGTTCCCAACATGAACTGGAGAGGGTACAACATGGGCATTTGACATAATTTTCGTGTTTTCCATGTTCATCCTAAGACCCACTCTTTGGGAAGCACTACGGAGATCTTCGAGCATTGTGTTCAGGTCTTCCATGGTCTCAGCCATAAGGACTATATCATCGGCAAAACGAAGGTGTGTTAGGTACTCGCCATTAATGTTGATGCCGAGTCCTTTCCAGTCCAAGAGCTTAAAGATGTCCTCCAACGCAGCTGTGAACAGTTTCGGAGAAATAACGTCTCCCTGTCTCACACCACGCTGCAGTTGGATAGGATTTGTGTTCTGGTTCTGTACTCGGATCGTCATGGTGGCATTTTGGTATAAGTACCTCAACACCTCGATATACCTATAGTCCACTTGGCACCTTTGGAGAGACTGCAGCACCGCCCAGGTTTCAATCGAATCAAAGGCTTTCTCATAGTCCACGAACGCCAAGCAAAGTGGCTCATTATACTCCTCGGTCTTCTGTATAACCTGCCGCAGCGTATGGATGTGGTCTAAAAGTGGTGTATTTGGAAACAATCCATTATCTTTTTCTTTCTGGCTCCCCGCACGCTGCGTTGGTTTGATCACGGCCGAACAATGATTCGTAAGGACACGGCTCAGAAGTGAGACGGGTCTGTCTGTAGTTCTTTAAGAGGGGCTTATTCCTATTTTTTAAGAACAAAATAAAAAGTATTATCTAGTGTTTTACTTGAGTTATATTTCGCCAGAAAACACGATCTAGCTACTGAATCTACCACCAGTTCACAAATTAGGAGGCCTCTCATCTCAGAGAAAGAACTGGCGTAAGAATACTCAGAGAGGTTATGTCAACCTCCCTTTTGATCCCTATCTACAAAACGAACTAACTGTATCTTTAGATCCTGAAGTGTGTGATTTGGGATGGGATTTTAGTTGATGAATTATTATAGGGTCCCAAGCTGGTGGTACTCTCCAACCATCTTCTTTATGGAAATTTTCATATTTGTTGATTTCAATAATAATTGAATCAAATAATGTATTTTCTTTAGTATTCTTAATTACCTAGGTATTACTTTAATAACTCATTTTGTGGTTTCTAGGCAGTTGGTAAATAGTTTGAGTGTTTCTGCTATAAAGTATAGTGTAAAAAATTGCTATAATCACTCTCCACAAACAAGACTTACTAATCGTTCTTAGAATCATTTAAAAAGTAGGTAACTAGCAGTTTAAAAAAAAATACCGAAAAAATACCGAAATACCGGTATACCGGTAATTGAAATTTCAATACCGGTATCAATACCGGTATGAAAATCATTCCGGTATTCCATGCCCTACTCAGGATGCCGTTTGAGCTGCCGCGCACGCGTGCCCACAGCGAGGCGCAGCGCTTTCTGATGATCGTATAAAAACAATCAGTACGCGCCTCGGCGAACTTCAATGACGCGCTACAGTGGCGCGGCAGGCCAAACAACATCCTGAATACGTTATTATACTGGACGCGTAGAGCGCTTTATGTCCGCTGCGTAAAGTTCACCCACAGACCGCACGTGTAGAAAGATTGACAGTAAGCTTTGAAAAGCGTTATCTTAACTTGTTTACTACACCGTGCAAATCTGCGAGCCAACATATTACAGCGAACACATAGCGCCCTACGCTCCCTCTCCACATCCACAGAATCTGACAAGTTGTCAGTGACCCAGTGGCCCAAATACTTAAATTGGTCAACTCTTTTCAATTTTATGCCTCCGAGAGTCACGGGGGGTATACTCCGGTGATTTGCGGACGCCCCCGCCTGAAACATCATGAATTCACTTTTAAGTGAGTTGTATTTGAGCCCATGAGCCACCGCATATTCTTCACACATATGAACTAGTCTTCTCAGGGCTCCGATCGATGGGCTCATCAGCACCATATCGTCGGCGTAACTAATATTATTAATACATACACCACCTACATGGCAACCTATATAGGTGCTGCTGAGCTCCTCGATCAGTCTGTTAATGTACAGGTTGAAAAGCTTGGGTGAGCTTAATCCCCCCTGTCTCACTCCACATTGCAACCCGTACACTTCCGACTGTGAGCCAGCCCACTTTACATAGTTCTTCTGATTATCGTACCAATATTTAAATATGGATATTATTTCAGACGGCAGACTAGTTTCACATTGCAGCTTTTTCCACAATAAGTTGTACGATACTAGGTCGAATGCCTTCGACAAGTCCAGAAAACAAGCATAGATCGGGGTTTTTCTAGCTGTGTAGTACTGCACAGTTTGCTTGAGACAGAAGATGGCACTCTCTGTGGATAGACCCGCACCCTGATTATCTAAAAAGTAACTATTTAGCGACCGGTTGCATTTGATATACATTGCCACTTTTCTTTGGTATGTTTTTTTTTAACCCAAAAAGAAGTAACAATGGATCACGATCATCTGTGAACTGCAACCAGTCGCTAGGTGGTTTTTATTTACATAATCAGCCCGCGGGTTTAAAACCAAACTGCGCATCATGTAACTTAATATGCTCACCCAATCTTCTGTCAAGCAAACCGTCCAGCACCTTAGCTATGACCGTAGCTAACGATATAGGCCTATAATTCGACAAATCCGAGGCATCACCCGTCTTATTTTTTATAATAGGAACTACAACGGTAATACGTTAAATCATCTGGTAAGTAACAGTGACTCATACAAAGATTGAAAAACATTGACAGAACTCGCGGCAAGTGGACCCCCGGGTACTTCAGATGCTCGATGCTGAGATCATCGTGACCTGGAGACTTACCTCTGACCATGTCTTTGATTGTGGAGGCGATCTCTTGCGCAGAAAATCTGACTTTTAAGTCCTCGACACGACATTCAGCACCGAACACCTGCGGCTCCTGAGGGAGGGGGGACTCGACTTTGAAGTGCTTCCGGAAGGCATTCGCTATAGCAGTCGGTTCGTACAAGCCAGCGACGCTCGCAGGAATACTAGGTTTCGGGTTCAATTAATTGGTATTTTTCCAAAATTTGCTAAAGTTCTTGTTTGCGCTGAGCGATTATATCCATTTTAATTTGATTCTCATTTTTTTGACAATATTTCAATTTGGCTTTAAAGTTTATTTTAGTGTCACGCATCTTATCATAAATAAAACCAAAATTTGGTTTGCCGTACAGTAGCCAAGATTGGTACCAAAACCGAGCTTCCCCATGAGCGGCCCTCACATACTTATTCCAACCTATTACATAATTATGTTTCTTACGTTTATCACTATTGTAGGTACATTCAGCCGACTCTTTTAGGGCACATGATACTAGTTGCTAATTTTGTTCTATGGTCGGCATTAGAACATGTTTTGTCAGCACATTCACAGAAATCCGCAGGAAAGTCTACTAAACGTAGTCTACTATTACATAAGGCCGTATATTTCTGTATTTGATCATTATCTCTTTCACCCCACTTAACTTTATTAAATGATTGGGTTAAAGTTACAAGTTTAGACTGGATTTTATTTATATTACACTCAATCAACAAAGGATAATGATCAGACCAGTACACATTATGATATAAAACCGAAGCATTGACAACAGTATGCCGCGCGGCGCTAGTTCCTATACAGTGATCGAACATCGGCGAGAGCCGTGTACCTCGCTCACATAAGTATAGGTATCGCTGGGTAAAATTTCCATGTCAATGCATGCCCACGACTGTTCATAACAAAAGTTTAAAAGTTCATGTGAAAACTGCTCACCAGGATGTGCATTGAAGTCCCCGAGTACAAATACCGATTCGATGTTGTTCGTTTCAACTCAAGGGCGTCGCCATCGCCAGCCCATGGCCCAGGGGGGGGGGGGGGGGGGGGCAAGTTAATATTAAAGAGGATGAGAATGATATGAATTGTAGGTACAGTCAACAGCACCTAGTGAATATATTCAAGTTTTGAGATGGCGCAGGATTTATCGGAAAAGCAAGTCAATTGCACGGCCTTAGGACTTTGGTTATTTGCAGTTGGCTACATTTTTTAACCTCTAGAGGGGGGGCAGCGGCTCCCCCCTGCCCACCCCTGGCGACGCCCTTGTCTCAACTATTGCACTTATTTCACCCATACACTCTGTGAAATCCGTAAGATTCGCCGCCGAATCAGTAGGCATGTACACAGTAATCACTAACACCGATTTTCCACTGTCGAGAAGAATCTTAATGGCCGTCAAGCGCACACTATGACATTCCACAACCGACACACACGGGAACGCCGACTTCCTCCATAATAGTGCCACTCCACCAAACGGTCTCCCTTTTAGTAATACCTTTAGAAGTGTCTACCGCCGATTTTCCAGTAAAAGCGAAGTTGTCATCAATAGTACCCACAGATGGCAAATCATGTGGCAAGAGCCATGTTTCCTGTAAGGCAATTATATCGGCAGTCCGGCAAAGAAGCCTCAGGCATTCCACCGATCGGTGTACATTTTTACAGTTGAAGCTGATCATTTTAGTTGTAACAGCCATTATTTTTGATTAGGGACTCCACCTGGCACTTGACCACTCCGGTATCCTTTTTTAAAGTCTACGAAACGCCGTACATATTATAGTATATATTAATAATGGTGCACACTTGTTTTGTTCCGTATACGGATGTGCCTCGACGGTGACATACAACAAGGACTTAAATTTTCATAGATTTCCCCGTGATGCGAGGTAAGTTTATTTATTCCTTTAAGTAATTTCGTATTACTTACCTACTTAACCAACATCATCTCGTGCTGTTAAGTAGGTACTTTTATTGTATAATTCAATAATACCTGTCGTGTGCAGTTTTATAGTAAAATTTGATTGTAGCTAAAGAATAACTTCAAGTAGATTTGTGAAATAAGTAATGAATATATATTTGGTAGGTATGTAGGAACTAGGTACATAAGCATATCGTGCGTGTTGCTATCATCACAAAATAGCTAGGTACCTACGACCTTGTTTGAACCAGTTTTACGTAGTACACTGGTGGTACCTACCTACATAGGTACCTACTAATTTATTTTCTGTGCTACTAGGGACTCGAACACTATTAATTAGTTAATGACGCCGCGGCCGTTCTGTTAAAGTAAGTACTTAAAAGCAAGCTAGGTGCCACTTTTGAAGTTTATTTGATATAGGTACCTACCGACTTACCTACATACCTGCGCTTTGCGCACGGGCTATAAGCACTTGAACACTGATCGTGTAATGTTAGATTATTTATATCCTTGTTCTACTAATCACTAATCCTACTTTCTACTAATACCTACCTACTATTATAAATGCGAAAGTTTGTGTGTATGTGTGTTGTAAATAATTACTTATTAATCACATTTATTTTCTATTTTGACAACCCTTGCACATTTGCGGCTGATTGCGTAAGTACCTACACGGGCGGCGGCACGCAGCGGCATCGTCCAACATCAAAGGCGTTTAACAACTGTATGGAGTTAAACTGTGATCGTGGGTTGTAACGATACGCTGCAGTCTTAGTAAACATCAACACGATACGATGTCCGCAAAAAATACTTCGTGGTCACCCTAGGTGATCTACATACTAATTTAAATCTCGAATTGCATCGTAAGTACTGCAGTGATTGGTTCCAAATAAAGCTAGATCCTCAGTGACGGAAATTTTTATTACTATAAACTGCTTTACAACTTAAGTAACGCAAAATTCACGTAACGTAACGGTATTAATTGTGGGCCACACAGTCTGATGGGTCGAAATATTGTTTTTGCTTTTTCTATTGATGTGTTGTTACGCGAATGGATTTAAAGTGTTATATGCTGTCACTTATCAAACGTAACGCTGCTAGACTGCTTAATTTGACTCCAATGGGTTTAGTTGTCGATATTTTGACAAATGAAAACTGGCACATACGGTTCCGTGTGTGCCACGTTTAAACAACGATTTTATGAGTTCTGTTCTGTTTTGTATGGTTTTCGAATGTTAAATCTTATTTATTTTTGCGTCACTGAGCATCTATGGAGTGAAACTGCACTTTCGTTAGCTAGTTTTTGTTATTTCCAGCATCCATGATCTTCAGCGTCATTTCGTGAGGACCATGTTCAAACGTCAATAATTCATACATTTTAGCGTTACGTTTGTTCTGAATACCAAAATAAGAAATTGTTTATCCGTCACTGAAGGATTTATAAGCTCACAAGCCTGAAGGAGTAAGGCACACACGAGATGACGATCATATTGCCGCCATCTTTTCCGTCAAAAACACAGTACTGATTAGCCAAGCAAAAGCAGTGTTGCCACACAATAAAATTTATGACATTTGTTCTTACTTACCGACTTGTTATTGGCAGCTCGCGTGCACCGCGACAACCACCTTAATTCCTACATCTTTAGGAAACTTGTACTGTAACAAAGATTTTTTAATTAATTTGGGTAATTTAGTAAGAAAGTCGATTTCAGTCTATAAATTGCAATTGACATGGACACCCTATTTTAAACAAAATGAAAACTTTACGCAGACAAGGACGCATTCCATAATAAGGCCGTCTCGCTCAGCTCGTTTTTCCGTTTAGTGTAATGTTTTAAGAAAGTAAACTTTATTGTAACGACATAGAATTCAGTTTGCATTGCAAAAAAATCATAGTGTGTCATCTTGTTATACTTATAATATCTTTGGTCACGCTCTAATATTTGATACGCCGTTAGAGCGATTGGTTGCACTCGGTGCGTAGGTTCTAAATGCGCCTCAGTTGACAGTGCTTAATTTATCAACGCCATCTATCGATCCTATAGTTTTTAGTCCTTTGGAAAAGCCCTCACCGGCAGTTCGTATGAATGTAGTTTTGCCAAGTGATCGATGACTTAGCGGGCAGTCTACAGAATATACTGTGGTAATCGATGACTCAGTGATTAGTCTGCTGCAATGCAACCACTGTCAATGTCAGTCAACCTTTTTTTTCCATTAATTTCCTTCTTGCAGCACTATCGGCATCGGCAAAGAAAAGAAAATAATAGTGTTTGTTTTTATTTAAATATCATGTCTCGTAGATAAAAACATAAAATGAGTCGTTATCTAATAATTGCAGTGCTATTAGCATATTATGTTGGGGGTGAGTGCCTTTGTCTTTTGATTCTAAGATATGATGGTAACGCCCTAAGCGAAACGCCCGCCGTAAAGCATCAACAACATCGTCAAATTAATAAAAACCTTTTATTTCCAGTTAAAGAAATATCTGCAGAATGTACAATACCCGTAGTTCTAAGAAATACTTGGTTTTCTTTTGAGAATGGAAGACAGACCATAACTGATATCAACGCAAGTGAAATGACTAAACGGTAGGTTCTATTTGAATTTTTTGTGTACCTACCTCTTGTTATTGCCTACCTATAATAATAATAATAATTTTATTTATTCAGATAATAAAGATCCATTTCTGTTATTAGAGACTCAAAAATGTGTTAGTTTATTTAAAAAATCTATAGGTTCAAATTTTTGTTTAAATTATGTTTCAATGAAATCCATATTAAATAATATTTTATTTGTTTTAGAGGTGAATGTGTCAATATAAAAGCCGATTTCCATGTAAATTACACTATGGTGTTTCGGTTTACAAACTGTTACTATTGTGTAAAACTTATAGTAAGGACGGTAAATGTTTTGGAAAAGATTGAAACTCCATGTGTAGATCTTTCACCAGATGAAGAACCAACTGTTGATAGAGTGTGCAGAGGGTTGAACCCAGATCAACAACTCGTTACATTATTCTCCGAGAATTATGTTCCTGTAAGTCACAATTTTTTGCCGAATATGGAGTTCAGTAAATTAAGATTGTTTTCCAACAAGTCAGAATTTTGAACTTCCTTACTAATATTATAAATGCGAAAGTGCGTTTGTTTGTTACGCCTTCACGTCATAACCGTCACATCATGAAATTTTGCATACACATTGTCAGGGGTGCAGAAAAGGACATAAGGTACCTTTCATCCAGAAAAACCGTACAGTTTTTGAAAAAACTGTACACGCAGGCAAGGTCGCGGGCGGCCACTAGTAACTTATATTTCTATAACCTCTGGGCTAGACTATCACGCTGTCGCGTAGCTTTTCATTGTTGTGTTGTACAATTAGAAACTGAATCAAGGGATTAAAGTTTATTTTCATAAAATCCCTTTAATTTATTTCCTTTAAGTGAAATTAAACTTTTGATTCAAAGATTCTAACTGTATGGCCCTGTCCTAATTGGCCATCAGTCGTGCGATGGTGCGTCCGTCCGATGAAACTGGTTGTGCGACCGTGCGATCAGACCTAGTGATATCTATTGAATGTCCTAATTGACGGTCACACGATCATGCGATCCGACCAAATTTTCTATTGTTCAGTTTCATCGCACGATGAAATCGCAACGCATGATGCCGATTAGGACAGGGCCTACAACACGACAACAAAAAGTTTCACGTTAGCGCGATAGTCTGACCCCTGGGTCAGAATTCAATATCACTTCTCAATTAATTATAATTAAAATGTAGATATACTTTAGATCTTGGATAAAGTATTCCAATTTCTTTACGCTGTATAATTTCCTCATTTAGGTTAATTGTCGATCTTCATTGGAAGGAGTGTGGCAGTTTGCTTATCAAAATCGTTTCCGATTCACTGGAGAATGTAACCATCCAGATAATCAAATTAAATCATGCCAGACTGCTGGCACCCAGTTTTTGATAACTAATCAAAAATTCAATATAACATACCGAAAGTGCCCTGGAATGTCGGACACCTTTGATGGAGTAGTAGAATACAGTTGTTTGGGTATGTTTTCTATAAAAAAAAACCAAGAAGTATGACCTATTTTTTAAATTAACATGTCAAATGCGTTTTCAGGTCATTGGTTTGTGGACAAAAATCATTTCTTTGCTGTGGCAAATACAAAGGAATCTCGTAAAGATGAGAAGTACCGCTGCTTTCTCAAGAACAGAGATGATGATTTGTACATCGGAGCTTCAATCACACCTCAATGTAACATGCTGAAAACTGTTGAGAAGTCTCCAGAGAGATACAGAATCACACCTGTTAAGGTTATTTAACTTCTTTTTTTTTAATTGTTATTTTGCTATTATTTTTATAACAGGGTCTCCAAACTACGGCCCACGAGAACCAACAATCAGGCCCACGAAAGAAGCCCGGGTCGTACGAACATACTGATGGCCTAGTACGAGTTGGTTTTTTGCTCTCACTTCGCAAAGTGAAGCGAATAGTTAACTATCGTTTTCTCTCTTTCACTCGTTCACTCACTAGCATGATTTCCTCTCTTTCGCTCGATACTATTCGCAAAGTGAGGTGAGAAACACAACTCGTACTAGGCCCTCTGTAAATTACAGATTACATGAGCTAGCTAGGCCCAGCGGGTCTATCAGCTAAAAACATTAAAGTTAATGTTTACTGTAATTTGACAGATGGATGTGATACATTGCTAGTTCATTTTGCTAAAATAAAAATTTACCAAAAAAACTAGCAATGTATCACTTCTATCTGTCAAATTACAGTTAACAATATGAACTTCAATATTTTTAGCCGATACCCGCTTGGGATTTCGGGGAGGAGTTAGTCTGGCCCTAATGACTCATGATTTATAACATTCTCTAATTTTGTACATTTAGTCTGAAGTTGTGGAGCCTGGATGTCGATTGCCACAAAATTTCTCAGGAGAATGGATTAATACTGCTAATATTGATGCTGATGTATTCATCAATGAAACACATATAATTGAGACATATTATCCAGATGAAAGCAGATACAGAAAAATCATTTATGTTTGCAGGTAAATTATAAACTGACAAAATTAATTTAGTTGTCGAATGGGTCTTGGCTGGAATAGCTATACATGACAATACTATTCTTTTGATTACAGGGAACAACGTGATACCAGAGTAATGATGGCTCGTCTTACTGTCGATGGTTGTCAAAAAGATTACATTTGTTTCGATTTTGTACCCCAACATCATAACGTTATAAGGTATGCCATGCCACAGTCAAAACTCAACAATCCTACAAATATTATAAATGTGAAAGTTTGTGGGTTTGAATCTTGGACGAATTAACCACTGGACACGAAACGCAAGAAAAATGTATGAAATCACGTTCAACCAATTTTTGCGGGGCGAGGGGGGATTACACTTGTCAAATAATGACAATAGTGCTTAAAGAAGTCGATATTTTTTTATCGACACTGTAAAGAGTGAATGAATGAATGAACCTAATGAGTTTATTGAATTCATGTGTTTGATTAATATTGAAGCGGACTTAATTTGTAATATTTATTACCACTTTATATTTGAAATAATTGTTTTCGTTTACTTATTAATAACCTAACATTAAAGATGATTACACTGCATCGAAATTGTTCTTTCATAATTTTTAAGCGGACTTAATTTGTAATATTTATTACTACTTTATATTTGAAATAATTGTTTTCGTTTACTTATTAATAACCTAACATTAAAGATGATTACACTGCATCGAAATTGTTCTTTCATAATTTTTATAGGATATTGGTAAATTATTTTATGACTTTTACTCTGTGGAATTCTTAAATGAAAAACTGGTAAAAATGCACTCACAAATTCATAGAAACCATAATAAATGGTTTACAATAGGTGTTTAGTTAGGATATTGTGCGATAATCACGAGTATGGGTAAGGCCGTAGATTTTGCCACTTAGTAACATAATATGTTAATAATGCTTCTATGTTACGGTAACGTATAAGTAACATGAAAGTACACGAAAGTATGAAAAAATACCGTTAAATTAACGTTACCGGTTGTAGGGGCGGAGATGGTATATTCAGGTGATGAACTAATTTAAATTAAATAAAACGGGAATCAAATAAAAGCATGTTCCCACTGCTGGGGCACAGGCCTTTCTTAGGGGTGGATGGGACATATCCATAACCCATCATGCAGACCCGACGGGAATTGGTGGATGTTAACATGGACGCGACCAATGGCTTAACGTGCCTTGCGAAGCACGGAGGAACTCGAGTTGTCAGGAGTCACACGTTGTCAGGGGTACAGAGAAGGACATTAGTCCAATCAACGGGGCTTATGCAACCCGAATAATTCTTCCGTCTATGAAATTTGGCATGTGATGAATTTAGGTAATACAGATGACAGATGAACAATAATCCAATAAATTTTGTTACGAGAAGTTAGGTATTTTTACCTAAACATGAAAATCGCTTATATCTCTCTGTGAATATTTCCTCGGGCTAAAATACTTTCTGTATACGTACTTATGTATTAGTTAGAATAAGTATGTAAAGAAATCCAATAATTTTTCGATTTCAGAGTTACCCCAAATTTAAATTTCAATATTTTTCAATATATCTTCTGTTGAAAATTTTATTTGCGGAGTATTATTTTTCAATATGTTTTTATACCTTTAATATATAGCTTTGTTCAGTAAGGCAATAAATTTTCTTCTTTAATCATATTTATACATTAACGTATAAAAATGGACCGACTATTTTTTCACATTACCTCTTTGGACCAAAAAATAAAAAAATATGATTAAAGAAGAAAATTTGATGGCTTACTGAACAAAGCTATATATTAAAGGTATAAAAACATATTAAAAAATAATAATCACCAAAAAAAATTTTCATCAGAAGATATATTGAAAAATATTAAAATTTAAATTTGGGGTATCTCTGAAATTGAAAAAATATTGGATTTCTTTACATACTTATTCTAACTAATACATAAATACGTACACAGAAAGTATTTTAGCCCGAGGAAATATTCACAGAGAGATATAAGCGATTTTCATGTTTAGGTAAAAATACCTAACTTCTCGTAACAAAATTTATTGGATTATTGTTCATCTGTAATCTGTATTACCTAACTTCATCACATGCCAAATTTCATAGACGGGAGAATTATTCGGAAGTAACCATACAACAAATATCCTCATTGATTGGACTACATAGGATACCTTTCATTCCGAATAAAGTACTCTTAGTAAATAATAACACTAATTTCATTAGCAAACATTTTTAAGATAAATGTTTGGTTAAGTTAACATTATTTTGGTGAATTTAGTTAACTTTTAGTATGAAGTACCTAGCTGAAACGTTTGGTTGGTGTGTGTTGTGTACTTACAAATTTAAGCAAATTCAATGTCGGGACAGAATCTTTATTCAATTTTTTTTGTTTTAACGAATTAACATTGTAGCATTCTGTTTGAAAATGTATGCTGCATATACGGTGGTGTTTGGTTGGTATCCATGTAGTCTCCCTGCGAACTGCTTCTACCCATTTTCTTTTTCGTACTGGATCAACTGGGAATCTGCAAAATTATTTTCAATTCATACCCATTTCTATTAAAATTAAAGATGCTTATAATTTTTTTATAAAAGATGAATAAATAATGAAAAATATTAGAAAAAATCGACTCACCCGTAGCAACTCAGACGGGATTCGAACTCGCACCCTTAGGAATCCGGCCCAATGCACTACCAATTATGTTACTGAGCCCCTAATGGATTTGGCGAAATTTTCTAATACTTTTTACGTTTCCGCTGAAGATCAGCGCCATCTCACCAATGTGAAGAGAATTACTTCGACATTGAAAGCAGCCCCCGTTGCAGGTGCTAGACAATCAATTAAGGTGAAACAGTCATATAATTTTTAAACTTTTAGATTTTTGCATTCAGAATGCTATTTTTATATTAAGATGTATAAAATAATGAATGGGTTCGAATCCCGTCTGAGTTGCTACGGGTGAGTCGATTTTTTCTAATATTTTTCATTATTTATTCATCTTAATATAAAAATAGCATTGTGAATGCAAAAATCTAAAAGTTTAAAAATTATATGACTGTTTCACCTTAATTGATTGTCTAGCACCTGCAACGGGGGCTGCTTTCAATGTCGAAGTAATTCTCTTCACATTGGTGAGATGGCGCTGATCTTCAGCGGAAACGTAAAAAGTATTAGAAAATTTCGCCAAATCCATTAGGGGCTCAGTAGCATAATTGGTAGTGCATTGGGCCTGATTCCTAAGGGTGCGGGTTCGAATCCCGTCTGAGTTGCTACGGGTGAGTCGATTTTTTCTAATATTTTTCATTATTTATTCATCTTAATATAAAAATAGCATTGTGAATGCAAAAATCTAAAAGTTTAAATTTTTTTTATAAAACTTAAATTAAAATCCTTCACTTTACAATCACATCGATACTATTTATCGATATTTGTAACAGCCCCTTACTAATAAAAAATGACAAGCAAATGAATGAGTGACTGATATAATCCAACCAAATTAAATGCAACATTTATGAAGCATTTACTTTACCAATGAGTACTTTTTTAAAATGACGTGTTATATTTTGTTTACATACCAAATTTTATTTATTTTACGAAGAAATAGCTACTATAATAGGTTGAAAATGTACTTACGCGTGAAAAGAAACATTTCTTGATTTTCCACTAGTATTTTTGCAGTACAATACGGAGCATTTGCCCATTTTTTCTATCAATGTTTCGCCTCGAGCTCTCGCGTAACACTGACACCGCGATATCGTTTACTGAGGCTATCGGTCACAGTAAGTGGCTAAGGGGTAAAGGCGAATATGGCTGTCATTTCGCGTCCAGTGGTTAATTCGTCCAAGGTTTGAATGTTTGTTCCTCAATCACGCAAAAACTACTGAACGGATTTGGTTGAAATTTGGCACACAGATAGTAGACAGTCTAGATTAAAACATAGGATTCCTTTTATCCCGATATACCCACGGGAACGGGAACAACGCGGGTGAAACCGCGGGCGGCCGCTAGTATTATAAATGTGAAAGTTTGTGGGTTTGGACGTTTAGATGTTTGTTCCTCAATCACGCAAAAACTACTGAACGGATTTGGTCGAAATTTGGCACACAGTAGATAGCCTAGATTAAAATATATAATACTTTTTATCCCGATATTCCCACGGGAACGGGAACCACTCGGGTGAAACCGCGGGCGGCCGCTAGTAGTGTATAAAAAATATCGCAAAAAAATATAGCCTACAATGAAATTCAGTAGCAGCAATATTCTGCCAGTAAGCAGTAGTGACACTCCATACATTGTATTACTAAATTAATCATATTAAAATCTTTCAGGTACCGTAAAGGTCTTGCTATGATTCAGAGCGATTTTCACACTGTTTGCTCTTGGGTCCAGTTTCCTAACAAACAGAAATGGCGGTACAACATTTTCTTGAAGAAGGACCCTTCACCTATCCGTTGTCCAGTTGCGGGCAAATTTAATTTCACCCAGAGGGGTGATGTAAGATTTGAAACAAGAATTCTTGGTGGTGTCACATTAAGTCCTCGACCCAATTTACATTGCAAGCTTAACATAAGTGATTTCTCTGTCTGTGACACTGACCAGAAAACCATACAAATCAAGGAAAACTACTGTTTGACAGTTGATTACTTAGGAAGGCCTGTAGATATTTACAGTGACCCAGATTACAGAATGAAATGTATTGGATATTGGAAAGAAAACTTGAAATCTTACCTCATTACATATGATGAACTGGATCCGTATTCAAAGTATAGATGTTGGGTTTACCAAAGAGCTGACTTGAACAGGTAAATAAGTAACACCTTATATGCATGCATACCTTGTTTTAGAAATTAATTGGTTGGTGGTAGGGCTTTTTTCAAGTCCACCTGGCTAGCTACCACCATCTTACCTAAGTCTGACGCCTTAACAACAATTAAACAATTGTTGGGTTCCGGCAGCTAGAAGTAAGATAACCAGTTCCTCAGTGATGAGGATTCTGGGTGTAGTGCGTTTTCACCTTCAGCCTTATCATCAATTAACCTAAATTAACCTTAATCAGGTGAGGTGAAGGCCAAGAAGCACTAATCCCACAGAACAAATAATTTTTTTCCCCCCCAGTAGAAGTCGCATGTGGGCGGCACCCGTGTAACATCATATCTGCGAAACTCCGCACATCTTTGAATTTTGCTCCGTCAGTCGTATGAACGAACGCCAAACAAAAACATCTTCAAAAATAATATAAAAATGCCAAGTTGCATTATATTAAAGAGCAAAATCGATATCCACATATATCATTTAGCAAACGGGAGCATAAAATATCAGAGGCGAGCTTTATTTAATTAATTTTGGTTTTAATTAAAAATTCAACTCATATTTTCCTTTAAAAATTCAAAACAATAAATATCCACCTTTATGCGGTATACACTTATGATCCATATTCCAACGCACAATTTGACCTATTCTTGAAGTTTCAAAAACACTAAAATATAGAATGGCGGAAATGTCACTCAATAGGGGAGACCGAGAAAAGGTGTGACTGTGAAGAGTTGAATTTTTATTGTCATGTCTTTTAATCATTCGAGGCAATTTAATGAAAATTGCTTCCCCTACAAGGCTACGAAGTCTCATGAAATGCGAGATAATTAAGTACCTATTATTGCATATTTAAGTGTATGTATGTTTTATAAGTTTATTATATCATATTATTAGCGATAAGGCCGCAATGTTTAGCAAATATTTTTTGCCTAGTAACTAAGAAATGTCAGGTTCCCACCGAATTATGAAATAGAGTTTAAACGACTTATTGATCTGAAACTATTTAGGATAAGCTAAGTGAAGAATCTGAAACTATTTAGGATAAGCTAAGGTTTATTGGTGTTGCGGTACTTATACCAAAATGCCACCATGTCGATCCGAGTACAGAACCAGAACACAAATCCTATCCAACTGCAGCGTGGTGTGAGACAGGGAGACGTTATTTCTCCGAAACTGTTCACAGCTGCGTTGGAGGACATCTTTAAGCTCTTGGACTGGAAAGGACTCGGCATCAACATGAATGGCCAGTACCTAACACATCTCCGTTTTGCCGATGATATAGTCCTTATGGTTGAGACCATGGAAGACCCTCGAAGATCTCCGTAGTGCTTCCCAAAGAGTGGGTCTTAGGATGAACATGGATAAGACGAAAATTATGTCAAATTTTTTATTTTTTTATTTATTTATTATTAAAAAGTAAGGTACACTATTTTACAATTTGCCTCGCAAAACCTAACAGCAGGTTTGTCTGCGAGTACATTACTTAATCTCCTAACATGGATAAGACGAAAATTATGTCAAATTTTTTATTTTTTTATTTATTTATTATTAAAAAGTAAGGTACACTATTTTACAATTTGCCTCGCAAAACCTAACAGCAGGTTTGTCTGCGAGTACATTACTTAATCTAAGTATGTTGTACCCTGTCCAGTTCATGTTGGGAACACTACACTTGAAGTTGTTGACCATTACGTATACCTAGGACAGGCAGTCCAGTTAGGTAGGTCCAACTTCGAGTAAGAGATAGATCTCTCGTCGAATCCAACTCGGGTGGGCAGCATTCGGAAAGCTTCGAAAAATCTTCGCGTCCGACTTACCTCAATGTCTCAAGACGAAAATCTATGAACAGTGTGTGTTGCCAGTGATGACTTATGGCAGTGAAACGTGGTCGCTAACTATGGGTCTCATAAGGAGGCTCAAGGTCACCCAGCGTGCAATGGAGAGAGCCATGCTCAGCGTTTCCCTGCGTGATCGAATCAGAAACGAGGAGATCCGCAGGAGAACTAGAGTAACTGACATCCCTCGAAGGATTGCTCAGCTGAAGTGGCAATGGGCGGGACACATAGCGAGAAGAACCGATGGCCGTTGGGGCGGAAAGGTTCTGGAAGGGCAACCGCGCACCGGTCGACGCTCCGTGGGTAAGCCCCCGACAAGGTGGACCGACGATCTGGTGAAGATTGATGGAAGCCACTGGATGCGGGCAGCGCAGGACCGATCATCGTGGAGATCCTTAGGGGAGGCCTATACCCAGCAGTGGGTGTCGTGCGGCTGATATGATGAAGTGAAGAATGTCAACCAACCCGGTCTCCCTTATCTCATTAAATTTTCTTAAAGTACTTTATGTATTAATAAATAAGGTGGTAAATCGCACTATTAAAATTAGCTTGCGCCATCTAGCGGCTAAGTAGCAGTATTATAAATATACGTATTATTTAATTTGGTACCAAGTTGCTATGGTAATACGACTGAATCTAAATAAATAAACATTGTGATTTATGGCTTTCTGGATATTATACATTTTTACTTTTTATCCAATTATGTGTTCACAAAGTGTGTGTGCGTAGCATGTAACTATTAAGTGGGGGGCTTGGCTTCGAATTTTGATGTGTTTGTTTGGTTACACTGGTTTTCATACTAAATTGAGCTCATACTACTTCTATCTACTTCTATGTTCTGTGACTAATCCGTTATGCATAAAAAAAAACCCAGTCTTGCCTGCAACTAACACTTTTATATTTTTTTATAATTTTATTTCAGAGTTTTGATGTCCCAAGCTTTAGGTCCATACTGTGATTTGGACCAAGATGTCACATCCTGGAATTATACAGAGGGAGCTGCAGTCGCCGTAGAAATGGAAGAGTACGAACGTGAGCGCGACCAGTGTCCGATGCATTTTGACGACGGCAGCGATCCATGGTCTTCAGAAGAAAACTTTATTAAAGTATTCACATTCTCATATTCATTTTGGAGGTCAAATAATGCCGTTTCTTTAGATACTAGTGTATACATACTTCTTTTCACACTACCAAGTTTTCTGTTAGTTTAATTTTGGATGTTAAAGGTTCTGGATTGCACATAATCCAGTGAAACTGACTCTGAAACTGCTATTTAGACTGAAAAAACTTATACCATTCATAAGCGACATAACATTAGGGCAGTTTTTTCAAGTTATTATTTAAGTTGGTATGAAACTGGTAGTCAAGTAATTAAAAACCGTTGTGACACAGACTTGATACTGTAGGTTAGATATAAGTTAGTTCTAGTTTCTAGAATTCAAGTGCATTGACCAATATTTGAAGAAAAAATGTGTGCCTTATGAAGTGCTTGGATAGTTGTAATATTGTATCAGTAAAACCAGTACCGACTAGTTAGTCAATATTAAGATTAAGTAATTTAGTTAATGTCTCTATGCTAAATAAATCACACACATAATTATGCTATTTAAAACTTGAACGCTTGAAAGATAATGTCTAATAGAAAAAAAAACCGTAGAGTTATGAACTACGGTACTCCATGGGGGTTATTCACGATTGTCGGAAACCAACTTTCCGAGTCGAATCGGAAAGTCTGCCAAAAAACGCGATTCACGATCATCGGATCGAATATTTTTGACATTACTTTGTCGATTGAATTCGATTTACTATCCGAGAGCATTTTTCTATCGGAAAGAGATCCGAACACTGAGAAGAATGGAATTAATGAAAAAAAACATGAAATTTACCTAAGTACACTCGAAAAGCTTATTTAAAACCCCAAAATTAAGGCCACGTAGTAAGTAATCTCATTTTTTGTGCTATAAAGATTATAGGTTAATATTTCTACTAAGTATAAAAAAATATATTGAACAAACAATACTTTTGCTTTTATTAAGTAACCTTATTTTCCAAGAAAAAAACAAAATTTATCAAAACTGCGGTACATAGAGTTGAGCTTGAGCGCAAAACGGAAAAAGATTTTTTTATTGTAAGAAAGAAGTAATGTTCACGTTTACAAAGAATGTTTCCATGTTAAATTTAGTATTTTTATAACTTATTAAATGTCGCAGATTTAATGACGAGTATTTTTTTTTAGATAATAGGATGAAACTTGTGAAATATCAATGTAAATTTTAGTCATTTATCGCGAAATATCAATTCCAGCTTATCGATTTTATTTTCTATCTTACGCTAACAAACTTTGTAAATGCACTGCGCTTTCCTGTCGGAAAGTTAGTCGAATGCTAGTCGAATGTATTTGTGAATAGCAGTTTTCGAATCTATCGGTACGGAAACGGATTCGAATCGAATGCTTTCGACTATATTTCCGACAATCGTGAATAGCCCCAGTGGCGGATTTACCCTAAGGCCAAGTAGGCCCGGGCCTAGAGCGGCCAGATATTAGGGGCGCCAAGCGAGGCGAAAAATAGACTGATGATAGGACTGATGAAAGGCTTTTGCCGCATTTGACAGGCAGGCGTGCGGCCGGCACTACAGCAGAGACAGGCATTTTTGAATTTCGTGGATGAAACCACTGATTACAACATTATAGAGGATGAAAAGACTAAAATTCGAGCGGGACGGCTGTTTTTTTTTATAATCTTAAAACGTGGTCTGAGTCACAATCTGACAAGCTTTTGCCGCATTTGATTGGCTGGCTTGAGACTGGCGTGCGGCCGAACCTAAGCTGAGTGAGACAGGCACTTTTGTATTTCACGGATGAAACCACATATTACAATATTAGTGAATGAAACTGATTAAAAATCGCGCTGCGCGGCCTTTTAGCTATAGCTAGACAGACAAGATTTCAAGATAGAAGTGGATGAAACTGACTAAAAATCGCGTCGCGCGTTTTTGCTGTAGTTTTGTGCATGCATCCTCTCATACATAGAGTCTCCGAGCCCCCCCCCCCTCCCATGATGGCAGCTGGGGAGCTGAGAAAGGGGCGGCTGGTACTATTCGGCCTAGGGCGGCAAAGACTGTAAATCCGCCACTGAATAGCCCTACATGTTTCGTGAATACTGTCTTGAAAGTAATTTAAACTACTCCATGTAGGCAACATTGACTGACATAGTTTGTAATGGATCTGCCTGTATACATATTTTTTGGTTTACATTTTTCTTTACGACCAAACATTGGTTATCTATTGTTGTATTCTTAATATTTTCCAGTGAAATCAAGATATAAGTACTTCTTTATTATTTACTTTACTCAACCTCATACCTTGTATAACTTCTATGTACCTATACTTACTTTATTTTAATTAAATGAATCTCTTTTTATGCAAGCTTTACACAATCCGTCCATCACATTATATTACATTGTTGTTTTTATACTTTTATTAGTTTTATTACTTAATATACAGCTTGACCATAAGAGTTGACAAAAATTGAGGGCGCCACTTTCTATGTAAACACGTCAAAATCACGAATAAATTGGCACTTACTAAATTTTGCGATTATTCCCAGGAGTCCCCTCTAACACTGTCACCCGGGGTGACAACTGGGATTTTTTTTCCCAGTCGTCACCCCCGTGACGAATGGGACGAAAATATCCCAGATGTTCCCTGCAAATTCGTGCCAGAGGGGACAACTGGAACTTTTTGTAGCAATTGTCGCCCGTGACGCACCTAGCGATTTGACCTACTGGTAGGACCACGGTATATCACTATGTACTCGTGGTCCTACTGGACTAGGGCTTTTTAGAATATCGTATAGTCCAGTAGGTAAATAAAGAACGATTATTCCGAACTTAACCCGAAATCCTATATTTATATATTCAAATTACGAAATAATGTTATATTCAGTCAAAAGTACCAGGGCAACATAACTTACAAGGAGTTATTTGGAGCTAATATGTTACTTTTACTTTGGATGTCAAGCTAGGAAGAAGATAATATACTACGTACTGCTTGGAGGGGACAACTGGACCATTTTCGTAGCAATTGTCACCCCCTCTGGTGTCAGGGGCGACAATTAGGAAAAAAAAGTGCCAGTTGTCCCCTCTGGCACAAATTTGAAGGGAACATTTGGGAAAAAATTGTCACCCCCGTGACAACTGGGAAAAAAATCCCAGTTGTCACCCCGGGGGACAGTGTTAGAGGGGACTCCTGGGAATAATCGAAATTTTGTACTGAAAAATTTTAGTTCCATTTTATTTAATTTCAACTCTTTATGGTCAAACTGTAGTACCTATCATATTTTTAACGACTATTTAATTATAATAATTTTACTGTCTTTTTTTATAAATTATGCTTTTATGTGCATTAGGTCTGACTCTTATACTTATAATAGTAGGGCATATTTTATTTAAAAATATCACTGCTAAAAACAATTTTATTTGATTATTTACAAGACCATTGTCTTGACTTGACTTTTTTATCTTTTTATTTTTTGTATAAATTTTTTCTTTTCAGTTATAAGAAATAAATGTATTTACACATATTTCATTGTTTTTTTATTTACTTTTAAAATTATATTATGATTATTTATTATTAATTATATTAAGATATGTTATTAGTAACATCAACAATGATATTTTTTTATAAAGAATGGCAGTGTGATGGATGATAGAGTAACATCAAAGTTACTCTGCATCTATACTCCATTCCATACTAGAACCACCACAGCATTCAACATTCTTTGAAGCAGTGGCGGATCCAGGATATTGGTTTGGGAGGGGCTTAACGTAGGTGAGGGCAGGCTTTACCAAGGTAATCAACAGATTTGTTGGGGTGGACCCAAATGATTTTGGGGGGCTTGAGCCCCTTAGCCCCCCCTGGATCCGCTAGTGCTTTGAAGGATGGCACTGAACATGAGACCTCAACATTATCAAGAATAATAATAGACAAGAAACTCAGAATATTATCTCAGACTTAACTAAAATAAAAGATCTTTGTATCTTAATTAAATATCTCATTTTATTAACTTAAAATACCTACGTTTAAAATTGTTTCATACTACACATAATGAGTAGCTATGTATTGTTTGAGCTTTGATTAGGCTAGAGAAACCAATAGTTTTCATATTGACGCCAGGACAAATGTGGTATGAACATAATATTATATTATACACACAGCAAGTTAATATTGTAATAAGTTGTGGGAATTGTTTATTTAGTCCAAGATACTTTAGGAATATCAAAGTGTTCTGTCAGGCTGTCCAAGTGCTGGTTAAACTTTTCCACTCTTTGTTTATGTGTCATCTCAGCTTTCTGGAGAATCCTCTGCTTTTGCTGAAACAAAAACACGATCAGGCCCATATTTATAGTGTCCTACATCTTGGCAAGGACCACTTTGAAAACCGCAATTCTTACTACATAGTAAATTTCTCCCAAATTAGTCACGTGCCGGACTACAGCTGGGCCACAAAAAAAAAAGTTGGAAATCTGACTTTTAGACTATGCCATGATGAAGTCGATAATTTGTCGGATTTTGTCGCCAAAAACCAGGGGCCCTATTTTTGAATCGCTCGACTAGCGTCGAGCGCTCGTTTCTACTGATTTTCGTTCGACAAATGTATGAGCTGTCGAACGAAAATCAGTAGAAACGAGCGCTCGACGCCAGCCGAGCGATTCAAAAATAGGGCTTCAGAGTTTGTCGGTCTTGCGTTTAGGAGATACGTGTGGCTCAGCTGTAGAGACGTCTCTACAGCTGGGCCACACAGATCTCGAAAACGGAAGGTCGTAGCGAAAATCTGATTACTCGTATGTGTAGCCGGTAGTTTGTCGGATTTTGTCACCAAGAACCAGATTTTGTCGACCTTGCGTTTAGGAGATATGTGAGGATACGCTGTGGAGACTTTTCTACCTGGATCTTGAGAAAGGAAGGTCATAGCGAAAATCTGATAACTCGAGTGTGTAGCCGTTAGTTTGTCGGAATTTGTCACCAAGAATCAGATTTTGTCGATCTTGCGTTTAGGAGATATGTCAGGATGCGCTGTGGAGACCTTTTTACCTGGATCTCGATAACGAAAGGTCGTAAGCGTATCCTCACATATCTCCTAAACGCAAGATCGACAAAATCTGATTCTTGGTGACAAATTCCGACAAACTAACGGCTACACACTCGAGTTATCAGATTTTCGCTATGACCTTCCTTTCTCAAGATCCAGGTAGAAAAGTCTCCACAGCGTATCCTCACATATCTCCTAAACGCAAGACCGACAAACTCTGGTTTTTGGCGACAAAATCCGACAAATTACCGGCTACACATACGAGTAATCAGATTTTCGCTACGACCTTCCGTTTTCGAGATCTGTGTGGCCCAGCTGTAGAGACGTCTCTACAGCTAAGCCACACGTATCTCCTAAACGCAAGCCCGACAAATTCTGGTTTTTGGCGACAAATTCCGACAAATTATCGACTTCATCATGGCATAGTCAAAAAGTCAGATTTCCAACTTTTTTTTTGTGGCCCAGCTGTAGTCCGGAACGTAAATTAGTCCTAATTAGTCCCACTTTTTTCGGAATTAGTCCCAAAGGAGAGTAAAAGATATAAACGATTTAAATGGTCCATGCCCCAGCATGGTATTTGGTTTGGTTGTGCCGTGACCACGGCAGCTGCAAAGGTGCCGAAACGTCGGGAAAATAAAAAAATCAAACCAAATACCAAAGTACTTTCAATAAAACCGTGCTACTTTCCGTTAAAAAGTCTTTTATTTCAAACTCTAAATTGATTGATTAATTGATTCATTCATTGTTGGGATAAGCGTGGAGCCTAGGGAATTCGATCCCGGCCCTTATTTCTGATCCCGGGATTTCGGGATTACATTTAGGCAATCCCGGGATTATTTCGGGATTGTAGATTAAAAATTCAAATTTTCGATTTCGTCATAAATAGACGTATTTTAATCAAAATTTTAACGAAAACCAACATATTTTACGTTACAATACACACCCAGCTAATCTAATCACTAACTAATCAAAGTTAGAGTCAAATTAAGTCTAACCAGACTTTAAGTCGGGTTAGTTTGACACTTTTTATTTATAAAAAAATATTTTTCAAGAGTGAATAAGATCTTCATTTAAACAATAAATTAAAAAAAAAATATTTAATAAACTATGCAAATAAAGATAATTGACAAAACCTCTCTTAACGTCGACCAAATAGACGGATTTCATGTAAAAACCTAATTAGTATCTAGGTAGTAAAGTAAGTAGTTTCTTAGCAAAAACTGATTTGAAATAATATAGATATAGATAGAGTCACAAAATGTCTCATTTCTTAACTAAACTTGAAGAATGTTCATACATTTTTGTTCAGTAGCAGTAACACTGAAGTGTATCACCACATAACCCAGTGAGTTACTTGTCTTCATTTTAGTTCAAAATAGAAAAAAATATTCCAAGAAACCATCGCAATCCCGCTGGGTTAATTTGTGTTGCTTGCTTGGAATGCTGCTTGAATGAAATACCGGTTTTCTTGTATTTTATATGATAAATGATAGCTGTGCAATTATATTGAGAACACTGGCACTGAGCGTTTAGCATCACGCACTATATTTTGCTACTTTTTTAAAATTAATTAACCAATCCCGAAAATCCCGCGATTATGAAAACTCAATCCCGAAAATTTCGGGATCGAATCCTCTAGTGGAGCCCTAAAGGCTGAAGGTAGAGACACCATTTTTAGAGTAAATAAATACAAAAGCCGCGGGCAAAAGCTAGTTAAGTATAAGAATGTTATAAAGTTGAGTAATGTAGTCATAAAATTGTAGAAATATGATGGAAAGAATCAGAAATAACACGAGTAATAATAATCATGAACCAGTCTGTTTATTAGTAGTCAAAAATATTATTTGTTTATCACATAGCGACTAACTAAAAAAGCTTTAATATGTATTTGTTAAAAAAATATTGCATATTAAAAGGACATTTTGAAAAAAGGACATTTTGAGAAAAGGACATTTCAAGAAAAAGACTTTTTGAGAAAAGGACTTTTTGAGAAAGGACATTTTCAGAAAAGGACATTATGCGCCAAGACGTTTTCGAAACCCAAAACCTTAATTTTTAAGTCATAAAATAAAAATGTTTACTTAGAGGTATTTTGATCCTGGGCTCCTAGACTATATCAAAAACGTGAACAGTCGCGTACAAAACAATTTCAAAAGAGGTCATGAATGAAATTGAATTTTTAAGTTATATTGCTTTTCTTTCAAAATTATTCATTTTTGTAGTGGTTCACTTGAAACTTTGTACTATGGGCAACAGCATCGCTTAACCAATTAGCGACAAAATTCGTGTGCGCGCGTATCGCCCCTGCACGAACTAAACGTATGTAGTGACGGCGCGGCGTGCAAGCCATTTTAACCTTAGGAGTGGTTAAGCGACGCTGTTGCCCGTGGTACATACTTGCCTATACAGGGCTATTTGTAATTAATTTAAAACCTATCATGGGGTTGATCACTGACCATCAAACTGAACAACTTTCATTATGGGACCAACCTTGAAATCGCGAAATAATATCTTCTGTTTCTTATATTTCGATGGAGTAGGCATTGTACTTTTGTATTGAACAGCTGATGCTTAATGTTTTACAATCGAAACACTGCGCATTATGGAACGGAATAGTTTTAATAAATTTTTATTGTACGCTTTCGTACGTGACTGTACTTATATAAAAAACTGAATTTCTCCTAAACTAAAGGGGGACTAATTTTGTGGCTAGCTCTTGCTACAAAAATCATGTGTTATTTCTTACTTGATAGATAAGTTCGAGGTTGGCGCTAATAACTGAGACACAGCCCTAGACTAATGCAGTTATTAACGTTATTATGTTCTGTAAATATTTATAGCAAAAATAAAGATTATTATCATTAAAAAAACCAGAACATGCATACAGTGACAATAGTATGAAGCTCACTGTGTGCAAAACACCAGCACTGGCCTTACTTGTCTTTGATATAATTTTGCCAACTCAGGTAGGATTTTAAAACTTTTTGAAGTATGCAAGTCAAAAAGAACTAATGCTTGTTTAGATTTAGTTGGTCCAAAATGTAAAAACCTCAGAAATGTTTAAAACAAATAAAACTTTCCTCACTTTTAGGGCTATACACAGGTTCTGGTTATACTGTATTCTGTGCCTTAAAATTTTTTTTGCTTTTGTGAACCTTAATCAAAATAATAGCATCCAAAAACGAAAAGAAAAGTGAAAGTTTATTTATAGCCGGATAACATATAGATACTTTTCATCCTCGTCAAAGGTTCCTTAGGGATTTTTCGAGTGTCCATGCGGGCTGGAGCCAGTTGATTCATAATATACCTATTAATAAAGTACTGCACATGTAACACATACCATTTTTTCTTGCATTTTTTGGAAGGCTTTTTCTGCTTTAGTTTTCTGATCAGTTGGAATAGAAGCCTGTTGTTTGAGCTGTTGTTTCACATCAGCTTGTATCATTTTTTCAGTTTCTTTATTAGACTTCTTTTTCTTCTTCTTCTTCTTAATTCCAGAGTTATCCTTGATTTTTAACTGCGCCTTGTTGACGCACGCATACTCGTCTTCGTCAACCATATTAAATAATGTTTTATTTATTCTAATAATACGGTAACTTGCGTGCAGATGTGTAGAAATTATGATACAAGTTTGCAAGCAAATCTTTACGATTGACGATTGGTTTTTAATTAATTTTCAGATTTTTATAATTAATCGTAAACAAAAACAACACACTTTTCCTTGAAATGTCAACTTTTGTCAACGTATACAAAAGAACTCTGTGGTCAACGTCACAGATTGTTAATTAAATGTCAATGTCAACGTCACGTCTAAACGTCATGGCCGTTTGATTAGTGAGTGATTAGTGCGAGTGGCTCGTTTAATGCCTCGATTACATACGCCAATTTAGCTTCCTAGCTTAAATAGTATTTTTCTCTATCTAGCGGTACCACTGAATAGCACTTTCTTTATGGATTGGCTATAGGCCGGTGCCTCGGGTTCGATCGATCCCCGCGAGAAGTAACATCTTTGAGTTGTTGTTTCTAGTTTGGTTTGGACATTGCAGGCTGATCACCTGATTGTGCGATAAGAAAAATGATTCGTGCTTCGGCTGTAGATCCTGCGCTGCGCCTGACCTCTCCGCAGGCCTACCGCCTAACTCTCTCGCTTTGACTCTGGCTTTGGTTTTATGACTTCAGTGCACTATCCGTCCTTGTCATCGTGTTATGATATGACAAGAACGGATAGAGCATAGCTATCGCTTTGAGTTAGGCGGTAGGGCCCCCGGTCGTGTCGGTCATCCTGCCGTCCTTTCTGAATTAGAGAGTGAAGGAAAAGAGAGTGCAAACACTTTTCTCTCAAATCTCAATTAAACTGCATCTAAATCTCTAAACACAAACCAAAGCTACGCACTGCACTAACAAATCTGCTAAAACCACAGCCAAAGATGATTACTTACTATTCCCGCAAATGCGCACTATGGAACCTTGTCATAATAACATCTACGTTTACGTCATCCGCAACAAAAAAATAGGTACCTACATGTAACAATAAAATTCTAATAGGTATTTTTTTTATTAATATTAATTATTGAATTATTAATTTTAATAAGATAGGGTCTAGGTATAAAAAAATCTACATTTTTTCCACGTTTTTTTGGCTTAAAAATGGCTGCCAGGTTCATTAGCAATTTGCGGGGATAGTATTACAAGGTGTTTTCGAAATCGCAACAAAAAAGTTATTTGTTTCATACAAAAATTTATAACGAAAATATCAAAATGTATGAAACAGCAGATTTTTGAGTTGGTCCCAAAGTAAAAGTTGTTCAGTTTGATGATCCCTATCATAGAACAAATCCCTATCTACCATATTCGGCTTTATAAGGCTTTTACCAAACACTTTGTATTATAAAAAGCGGCACCACAGCAATAAAATAACACTAACGGTTAAATTGAATATAACGAGAAACAACAACTCATAAGTAAATGTTGCTTCCCGCGGCGGGGATCGAATCCACGACCTCTGGATCGAGAGAACAACGCTCTAACCACTAGCCTAAGAGGCATTTACACAATTATTACTACCTATTTGAATAGTTTAACTTGCGATTACCACAACTAAAAAGGAGGCACCGGCCTATAGCCAATCCTTAGAGAAAGTGCTATTCAAGGTGCAAACAAATTATCGGACGCGGCTTACTGCCGCGGCTGATCTGAGGTGTGCAAACTATCGGATACGTCCGCGACCTACTACATCCGACAGTTTGCACACCTCTAAAGCACAGAATACATAATAAAGGCCTAGTACGAGTTGGTTTTTTGTTCTCACTTCACTTTGCGAATAGTTAACTATCGTCTTCTCTCTTTCACTCGTTCACTCACTCGCATAATTTCATCTCTTTCACACGCTACTATTCGCAAAGTGAGGTGAGAAACACAACTCATACACTATTATGTATTCTGTGCTCATACTAGGCACTCTGGGGTGCGTTCCGTGGCTTCGCTCGAGTGCACTCGAGCGCACCCCGGTGCGCGCTCTAACCGTTCCGTGGTTTAGTGAAATTTTACTCTGACAGCTGTCAGAGCGTAGTTTCACCCCGTTCGGTGGCTCGGAGCGTTGCAACCAAACAACCATCAAAATAGATGGTTGAAAAACGCTCTGACGTTTGTCTATACAAACTATGTCATTGTCATTTTTACATTATTTTGTATTTTGATGTTTTTGTGTCTAAGTTTCAAAAAATTCATGGTTTCTACTCAAAAAACAAATTTTAACTTGATTTAGTTTAATGAAAAGTTTAAATTATCCGTATTCCAAGTGGAAACGAAAACTTTGTACCTAAAGAGGTTATAAAAACAACTCGATCGTTCCGTCGCTTGGTTGCAACCCAATCGGGTTAAATTTTAACCAAACAACTACACCCAAAGCGACGGAACGTAGCCCTGAGGGCCTAGTACGAGTTGGTTTTTTGCTCTCACTTCACTTTGCGAATAGTAAACTATCGTTTTCTCTCTTTCACTCGTTCACTCACTCGCATGATTTCCTCTCTTTCACTCGATACTATTCGCAAAGTGAGGTGAGAAACACAACTCGTACTAGGCCCTCAGATCAGCCGCGGCAGTAAGCCGCGTCCGATAATTTGTTTGGACCTTCAAGTTGACATTGGTTGCATTCCAGCAGACCAATCGCTAAGTCATCGGTTACCACTAATTTGTTTTTAATGAACTCTATGGCGATCAATGACTCAACAGCCTGCTGATTATCTAAAAAGAAACTATTTAGCGACCGGTTGCATTTGACATACATTGCCACTTTTCTTTGGTATGTTTTTTTTAACCCAAAAAGAAGTAACAATGGACCACGATCATCTGTGAACTGTAACCAGTCGCTAGGTGGTTTTAAATTAGATAATCAGCCCGCCGTTTGCGCTTGCGCTGCTGGAATGCACCCATTGTCAACTCAACTTTTTGTCTCTACAGGAATATTTTTCTAAACTTTTATTAAAACAGCCCCCTGATTACATAACCATAACTCTCACTTTTATTCTCGATTGAGATACATTGCTGCTTTAAGTAAGGTAGTTGTCACATTGCTTGCAGTGTATAAAGACCCTCAATTTGCCTCACCTTGGTTTTATTGAAGAAAACAATAAAAATACTCAAAAATTGATATGGCTTATGGATATTCTGAAAAAAAAAACAAAGTTTGTTTATAATTGGGTCGGGAAATCACAAAAAAATATTAAAACAAAAAACTACTTACCTATAGGTGTTATTAAAATTTTCATTTTTTCAATTAAATATACTTACATACAAAATACTAGTTACACCTTTTGATTTGACAAGTTTTTGTAGAGTTACCGACTGAGATCCTATCAAGAAATATTAATTTATTTATAATTTTCGGTTTTATTTATTTTGATCCACTATAGTGGATTTTTGCCTGGAAGGAGGCAAAAAAACGAAGAATACGGCTATCCATGAACCAAAGATTTCCTTCGGTAGGATAAAATAGGATAAATACTATCCTAAGATGGGTTTACGAAGTGAAGCCACAACACGGGGCGGTTATGTGGTGCATCCACTAAAAACCCCGGGATGTTCCATCCGCGCATTGGACGAGGACAGCGGGACCAGGATGGCAATCTCCGTGTCCCCGCCCTGCGCCGATCCCTTCGGACTCCGGCTCCATGAGGACGCCGAGCGTCTCCTACGGTGTGGCACTCCGGAACACAGGAGTGCTCTTCCACCTCCGGGCCATAACTGGACGACAGAATGAAGTGGAGCCACCTGGATTTTTCAAGCAGGTGGGGGGGAGGGGGGAATTCTGCCTTAACGAAGTCCGAGGTTAATAACTGCCTATAAGTTTAGATACTAAGCCAAGTTAGGTATCATTTTCGGATAAATCAATGACGTAGAATTCATTTCTGGTATAAAAAATGCAATTTATTAAGAAGTTTTCTAAACTTTACACAATAACCAATATTTTCAACTACATTTTTTTTACTTTAAGTCACCGTAAATATTAAACTGATGACTGATATTATTTGCAAACAAAAAATATTATAACAAAGCTTATAGAATGAAAACTTGAAAAATATAACTTACAAATTTCTTATTAAAAATAAATAGCGAAAAAAAAGTTCACTGCCGTCAATTTCTTTACACCTATGGAAATATTGTTATTTTTTATTAAAACAATATGGGTATCAAATGAAAGGTAATAAATATCCAATTCGAAATACACATACATTTTAACACTTTTATTGAACTGTTTTGAAATAAACTTAAAAAGTATAACGCAGCATTAAAAAATATCAGTAAATTATTAGAAAAACAAAAAATGGCAGTCAGTATCGACAAAAAAAGGCAAATATCACAAGCGCGCATGTAACTACGATTTTTTTCAGATGTTGTTAGCTACCTTGAGAGTAGTTTTACCCAAGTTTTAACCCTTGGAAACCCTGTACTGCTGGAAAAACTTGGCACTTGTTTCAGTATTTTCGAAAAAACTACCTTTAGGAAGCGTTTTTCAGGCATCTCTACTCTATACTTTTATAAATCTAACTAAATTTGCTACAATTTGAGTCTATCACAAATAGGGCTTGCAAATATTCGACGAAATCAATATTCGAATATTCGAATTTTTTTTAAGGAGGTATTCGAATATATTCGAATATTATTCGAATATTATTCGAATATTTCTGTAAAGTTAAACAGGTGGTCGTAATTATTAAATATTGTTTATTTTTGACATTAAACCAACGTTAAATTCTTCGTTTAATTGGGCGCATTTTGTAAGATTTATCATCAATTGACTTTTGCATTCGCCCCACAGTTTTAGGTTTAAAACTTCTTTACAGGGCCATAAATCTTTACGTGGGTAATTATTTTATACTTATTAGTCTGTTTTTATAAGTATGTTTTGACTTAAGTCCGATTTATATACTTTTTAGTTCGTTTTTAAAACGCGTTTTTTTTTGTTTTTTTGTCAGTAAATATTTATTTTTTGCTTTTTAGTCTAATCTGTGCTTTTTTCTCTGGTGTTTTCCGACTTCACCATCACACCAGGGTTTGATACTATTTTTCAACAGAGTAATTGTCAAGTCGAATCAAACGACCCAAAACTCGATGAATTTGTATGGTTTCTTTTTTTATCGGAAACTGGGCAGGCATTTGACTACCATCTTGCTTGGTAAACAGGATGTGGTCTAAGGTGTAGCACACTTGCCCAAGAAATGCCTATTCACTGTTACCTTGAAGAGACAAAGGTTGTAACTATCGGGGAACATATGAGTAGCAGCGCAATCCATTCTTCAGCAGTCAAATGTATTGGCAAAGCCCTTGGTACGGACCTTTGCAGCATCTACTATGTAAGGAAGGGTGATATGCTAACCTGCGTCTTGTACCCCGATGGTGGAAAGGGGCTCGAGGAACAAGCTTGTGCAGTTCCCTCGCACACTCTTTAACTTTGCGACGGTGACTAAGGCTCTGAAGTTCCGCCGCGGCCAATTTTGAGTTGCCGATGAGCCTCCTGGCTTCAATCTGCTTTCAATTGATTCAGGAAGTTTAAGCTGATACTTAGCAGAACCATCCCACAGGTGACAACAGTACTCCATGATTGGACGAATCTGCGCGTTTTATAACAGAAGCAGTTCGTTGGGTGAGCACTGAGAAGTACCGCTTAGCCCGTGAGAGGGTGGAATTTAATACAGAATTCCTGTGGTTTTCTTCCGGCTCCATCATCAGACCCTGGACACTATTTCCCAACAGAATACTTGTCAAGATGAATCAAACGTGTCCTAACTCAATGGATTTGTATGGTTTTATTACAGAGTGTGAAACATGGGCACTGACTCAAAAACACTATTTGAATCTCAGAACATGCCAGAGGAACATGAAAAGAAGCCTAATAAGTGTAACGCTGAAAGACCGGCCAAAATCAGAGGAAATGAGAACAAAAACGAAAGTAGAAGATATCATAAGAAAAATAAGACAGTTAAAATGGCAATGGGCGGGTCATATGGCAAGAAAAGCAAGAAAAAATGGAACAAAATTATACCAGAGAGACGGAAAAGAAAAAGAGGAAGATAAACCAAAAGATGGGCATATGATATTATGAAAACTGGAGGAACACTTTGGACGCGAAAAGCAAGAGATAGAACAAAATGGAAACAGCTGGAAGAGGCCTATGTGTTGCAATGCAAGACACGATGCTCACTAACGCCAAGAAGAAATAAAAGGTATTTTGTTAATTATTAGTGCCACTGTTTAAAATGTTTGTGTTATTTGCTTAGTGTCAGCAATAAAGTAAAGTATTACAGAGTTCCCGTGGTTTTCTTCCGGCTCCATTATCCGACCCTGGCCACTATTTCTTAACAGAGTACTCATCAAGACAAATCAAACGAGCACAAACATGGGGTCACATGGTTTTATCACAGAGTTCCTGTGGCCTTCTTTCAGCTCCATCACCAGACCCTGGAAACCGTTACCCATCTCCTTTTAGAGTACTAGTCAAGACGAATCAAACAAGCCCAAACCAGATGGAGTTGCATGGTTTTATCACAGAATTCTTGTGGCCTTCTTTCGGCTTCATCAGACCCTGGACACTACTTCACAACAGAGTGCGTGTCAAGACGTATCAAACGAGCCTAAACTCGATGGGTTTGTATGGTTCTATTACAGATTTCCTGTGGTCTTCTTCCAGTTTCATCATCAGGTCAGCTTAATGACACTATAATACTTTATTGTCTTCCTGTTCTGACCTATGTTTTAAGTTTAAAGTCTTTTGCTCATCGGGAACTAGATTAAAATCGTTTGCAATTTGTGGACAAACAAACAACATAGCTAAACAAATAAATAAACGAAAAAGTGAACGTTAACGATCGCTTCATTCTATGCTCACAAATGTTATTCGGGTTTTTAATTAATGTCTTTTGCCTAAATCTAACAAAGTAGAAAATATTCGAATATTCGAATTTCACCGACTTTAGTATTCGAATACCAAAATAAGGCGAATATTCGAATAATTCGAATATTCGATTTGCAAGCCCTAATCACAAACAAGTTTCGAATTGATATTTGAAATTTTAATATTTAATAAAAATAATAACTTCCTTACAACGGTAACGAAGTTATTTTTTTTAATTAGCCAAAACAATAATATTTTCTTATGTTATTATTTTAAAAATAAAAGGATAATAGAGCTCCTACGAGGTATTTTTCTTTTTCAAATATTCCAATTTGTGTATTTAATGGCAATATTTTTCTTTAATCAAGCGAGTATTTTATTTTTGTTTTTTTAATAGTTTAACAATTGAATCGTACAAATATGAATCCAAATATAAATTCGACACCCTAAATTCATACGAATATGATATCAAACTGGGCATAGCAGCTTAACTAATACATCTATCGATTGGGCTGAAAGCCAAAACTTCAAAAAAACTACAAAAATCGTGGTGGCTCCACTTCTTATATCCATCCTAGGGTCCTAAGGACCAATCCTACCGAAGGAAATCTCTGGTTCACAAAACGCCGTATTTTTCACCCCACTGACGCCACTACTATAACGCCGTATTAGAAAGAGATTCCTTTATTAAATGATAGCTTAAACTAGCCTTTATGATCAGTATTAAATAAGTAGGTACATTATCTAATAACGCGTTATTCAGAAAATATAAAAGAATTAATTTTTTCTTCAGTGTCACATTTTTTATCCGGATACCAATAATATTTTTTATCGATAAGACATCAACAATACAAAAGATAATTTATTTTAGTATTCATTAGTTGATAGACCAGCAGGCCTATTTTGTAACTCAACTGGCAGCTTAAAATGATCATCACTGATCTAAGTTTTAAGTACATTGCTGGGTTTTAGTAGAGAGTCATAACCATAACATTGATTTTTACCGTAGCAGCAATGTACTTACAAATTAGTTCAGTTATGATCATTTTAAGCTGTCAGTTGAGTTACAAAATAGGCCTGCAGAAGCATTTAGAACGGACTCTTCTTTGTCAGAGTCCCAAACGCCGCCATTTGCATGCTAGTCCGCCAAACGAACGAAAATTAGAAAAGCATTATCAATGTATATCCAAATTCTAGAATCTATATCAATGTCTATCCCTATTCCAAAAGCTTAATCTATGTCATCCTCCTTTAAAAATTTCAATCAATGTCTATCCCCATTTCAAAACTATAAAAAATAATATAAGTATACTATCAACAACCTCCAAAAATCTTTATTTCTACAAAATTGATACTAGCCCAGTAAATGAAAAGGTATAGAGGGATATTATTGGAACACAATTTTTGACTTCGTAACTTTGTTTGGACAGATAAGAGGTGAACATATCAATTGATGCATGATAATATCGAACCGGAAATTACGTTTTGTTATTAAATAAAGGTGTTTTTTTAGGCAAATGAATCACGCTTCATAGTGCTTTACAATATGTATACTAAGATGGCTGTGTGTATTATTGTCTATATAGTTATTTCCTATTTTCTTGTTATGAATTTTGTTTTAGTTTCTTTTAATGTCGTTATGTGTTTTTTTTTCTTTCCTCCGATAATGTGTTGTGTTGCTGACCACTTACTGTGTTTAGGCCCCGGCAGAATATCAGTGCTTCTCAGTTATTCTGACCATCTAAGAAGACTCAGGAGTTTTTTTACTGAGACGGGGCCCATTAACTGCACACTGTTTAATGTACCTGTCTCTCATATTCTTTGTAACGTGTTAATTCATTGTATATTACTTTCTTCTCTTTACTCTACTGTAGTGTGTGTGTTGTTAATAAATGTGTTTCTTTCTTTCTTTCTATCAAAAGTCCCCGCCCGTAGCCCCTATGCCGGGGGGGAGGGGGGAGTTAGAAGGTCCCATTTTTCGATTTTTCAGATATATCTCGAAAACTATGCATTCCAGCGACATAAGTTTCTTTACAAAATAAAAGCTGATTAAATTTGAGACAAGATTTATTATGTAAAATTTTTCGATATCTTGTATAGTTTTTGAGATATCCGCTCCTGAATATCTGTAATTTAGGAAAAATAATATTTTTTGATTGATGATGATTCGCCCCCATTTCATCCCAATGGTTGAAATACTAACAATAACGATATACGTCGAGTTAGATTTGCATTCATATGCCAAAATTATAAATTTAGCAATTTTTACTTCGAAAATGAAGGATTTTCTATACACAACTTCACCCCCCTTTTCACCCCTTCGGGAGTAGAATTTTAAAAAACGCTGGAACACGTATATATTAATTTTTTATCGTCAGCCTAAACACAAAATTTAAAGATCCTAGCTTCGAAACTGACGCACTTTCATACAAACTTTGGACCCCCGTTTCACCCTTTAGGGGGTGAGTTTTGAAAAATCTTTTCTTAGTGCATCCCTAGACCTCATAAGGAACCATGTGCCAAATTTGGAGTTTCTAGACCCAGCGGTTTGGGCTGTGCGTTGATATGTCAGTCACCAATCAGTTTTTTCTTTTATATATTAAGAAGATAAAATTACAGACTTTTAATAGTAAATATCTCGAAAACTATACAAGATATTAAAAAAAAATACTGAATTAAACACGTATCAAATTCAACCAGCCTTCATTTTGTGAAAAAAAACTCATGTCGCTGGAATGTATAGTTTTCGAGATATATGTGAAAATCCGAAAAATGGGACCTTCAAACCCCCCCTCCCCTCCGGCATAGGGGCTACGGGCGGGGACTTTCGATATGTTCACCTCCTAACAGGTCCAAACAAAGTTACGAAGTCAAAAATTGTGTTCCATGCCTTTCCCTCTATACCTTTTTTTGAGCGTTCATTTCCTGAACTATAGATACTTGATTGAATCAATATTGTTCGTTTGGTGTCTTTTAAAAGAGTATGTACAAAAAAAAATGACTAGAAATAGCTTAAATATCCTAAACCTAGTCTAAGTCAACTTTATCAAGCAAGTTACAAAATGTGTTTTTATTAAATTATTGGTGGGTCAAGTCCAAGTTTTACTTTCTAGTAGGTATAGATAGTTAAAACTAAACCTCTAAACCCATTAGATAAACATGGATTTAAGTTGGTTCAATTCTAAATTTTGTAAATGAAACAGTGGGAAAGTAAGAGTTAGACGTGAGGCGTATTTATTGTAACAGTTAAAAACAACAGATAATTAAATGTAACTGTTTCGCCCTGTTACGAGCGCTATAAAATAACTGTTGTTCAAAGGAACAGGCGAAACAGACTGTTCTCGCCCTCTTCACTGTTCCCTGTACCTAGCTGTTATCAAAGTAACAACCGTTGTCATTGTTCCGCCTGTTACGTGGGAACAAGCGCTATCTTACTCTAACATATAGAAAGAAAAGAGACAAAGCTTGTTATTTTTACCTGTTATATAAACCGACCATATCAAAAATACATTTGACTTTCTAAATTAGTCGTGTTATCTGTTCCTATGTTTGTTTATGGCCATTTTGTTTTTTGTCGCAATGGAGTTTGACTGTTTTGCCAATGTTATGTTAAAAGGTAGGTAAACGGGGTGAATTGAAATAAAATTATTTTATTTTATTGAGATTCTAAGGCGACGGCTACACGCGTAGTAAATACTGTGATCCATCAGCATTGAATCAGGGGTCTTTTTCATAAAACAATGAAAAATTACAGTTATTTACCATGGTAGTAGTTTATTGGGGTATAATTATGTTTTATAATTTATAAGAAACATAATCCTACCCCAATGACAACAATGGTAAAGTATTGTAGTAAATTAACTATTTTTTATGAAATACGCCCCTGATTAAATACTGATGGATCACCGTATATTTTACCACGCGTGTAGCTATCGCCTAAAGGATGTTAAAACACTTTATTATTTACGTGGAATGGATGCATTCTTAGGCAAAGTAGGATATGCGGGTAGGAAATGGGACATCTAGAGCTGCCAGGGAGTTAAGGAAAAGATCAGGGTTCCCAGATTGGGGTTAATTTTTTGCAATTTAGAATTTTCTTTCAGTAGACTTAAATCACCTGGTATTTCATGATTATCATCATCACCATATATGTCTCCACTGCTGGGGCACAGGCAACGGCCTAAAGAATAAAATGATGTAGGGGAAAAAAAGGGAAGGTAAGGAAACATTTGACTAGTGATCATTAGTTAAAAAAACATTATCAGACATTTATCAAAATAACTGATTTTAATGAACAAGCAAAGTTAGTAAACGAGAATATGCGAAAAAACCAACCAAATTTCAAATGTCAATATGGTCGAAAATCGCTTGCACCTGTATTTTTAACAACAATCTTTCTTTATCTTTATTAGGTATTTAAATTTCTTTAGTGAACTTATGATAACTACTGCCATCTATCGCAATTAAAGTGAAATACTGAATGAAAGTAATGCTGCAAGCAAGTTCATTATGACATGATGGTTTACCCAATAAAAACTAGATGACGCTTGTGTGCCGTAACTGCCGCGATGGAAAACAAATTTTATAATATTAGATTTTACTTAATTGTAATAAAGTTTAGTCTTGCTTAACAGAAAAAATAACAGTTTATGATCATAATAGATAAAAATAACAAGCTTTGTCTCTTTTCATTATGTAAGTAGTCCTTAGGTTAGAGTAAAGAAGCGCTTGTTTCACGGAACAGGCGGAACAATGGAAGCAAATTGTTAGGTCATGGCTGTTATTTTTGTAACAGGATGTTGAAACTGTTATTTTAGTGTAACAGGAACAGTTGTAACAGGTAGGCAATTTACCCTGTTACAACCCATGTCTAGTAAGAGTCTATTTTATAAGTTTCCGAGTCTTTATTCATTCATTAGAATAAAATTGAAATGGACCGATCAGGAGAAAAAAAAACCCATTTTATTTTCAAATCGCGATATAATACCTACTGCTATATATAACCTCGCTTTAACTAAAGTATTTATATCCCTAAAGATAGTTAAGTGCACATTTATTCGCGGGGGTGGCAGGTTGACTGGCAAATATCATAAATAAATAGCGATTGTTCGCGACAAAAGAGGCTGAATGAATGGTTTTCTTTGCCCTTATCGGTAGCGCGCACGCGCTTACCCGCCAACGCGTTCTGCACCGAGATTAGTTTGATTTCGCGCCACGTGGCGCCACGTGCGAGGTGAATACCCGCCAAATAAGATTAACGGATTTGCACACTGCAGATTGCACACGAATTGGCAGGAAGTGTAAAGTGAAACGCCGGTAATGAGATCGCTTTGTGGGTTGACGCGTCCCATAATGAGATATGAGTATTAATAATACGAGTGCCTGATGATAAAAAAATGTTGGCTTTGAGAGGCCTTCAAATAGGGGCTGAAATAGCAATGATGTCTTGCCTGCAAAAGTTTAACTGGTCATGGTCATTATAGGTTTTCCTCCATAAAGTGCCTAAATTAAAGTAAGGTAGTACAAGGAGCATAGCCTTCCATGGTACACCCACCTTATACTGGTTGGATTAATTCTACTGTGCCTTATAAACTTGCCCTAGGTCTAGGTACCTACAGGAGCTCCCGTGACATGATGTCAGTAGTACCTACCTACCATTGAATAACGGTTGTTTCATTTAAAGTGTTAGTGTTACAGTCAAAACTCCTAACCAGTCAAAACCATTTGACTGCAAAAATCAGGCAAACCAACCGCTCTTGATTGTCAGATTGACAATTGACATGTAAAAGCTCGCGTTCGGAAGTATTCCTCGAAGCACACCCATTTTGAAGCGAACCTAACGAAGCGCATCTAATATTCCGCACATAAATAAGTGCGCTACCAAAACAAAATATTACCTACCTAGTATCTATTAAACAGAAACAAAACACGATCAAAACCTTAGTTTCTTCACTAGAAATGATAGCTCTTCCGGCAAAACTATTGTTTTATTTATTGGAACGAATTGAAATAGCTTATCTAAGTTATGAATGGGAGTTTTGTTTGTACGGATGCTTTCAAATAACGGATGTTGTTAAAATTACGCAAATATCGTTTGTTCTTTGGCTCTTTGTCCAAATTCAGGTGAAGGATAACGTAATATTTAAAAAAATACAGCTTATAACACGACTGACTGTGCTATCTGACAGTTTAATTAGATAAACAAATAAATATTTTCTGAAGTTTCTGTTTTACCTATGAATAACTCTACCTATACCTAGGTACTACTTGCTCGCCTAATCAAATTAATAATGACAATTAAATTATAATTAATTACCTATCCAATTTAATTATCATTATACTTTCACATCGCATTGCTCCGACAAGAGATCCGACAGAGAACTAAAGTCATCGACATAGCTCACCGGATTAGCAAGCTGAAGTGGCAGTGGGCCGGCCATATTAGCCGTAGAACCGATGGCCGCTGGGGCAGACGAGTTCTTGAGTGGAGACCCCGAATGGGCAAACGTAGTGTAGGATGCCCTCAGACAAGGTGGAGCGACGATCTTCGCAAGGTGGCTGGCATAAACTGGATGAGTATAGCCGCGGATCGTGCTCAGTGGCGTGCACTCGGAGAGGCCTATGTTCAGCAGTGGACGATGATAGGCTGATGATGATGATGATCGCATTGCTCCGATTAATAGGTAGGTAGGTATTAAACCAAACCGCAGATCACAGAAAAACGGTGGGTTCCATCTCAAAAATCTGTATATTGTTTTTTGCTTCTTGACATTTTAAATTATTTTTTTATACGCATTCCTGAATATTTATGCTATTATATAATTAAAACACTGGCACTTTAAATATTATATTTAAGAAAGTAAGTAGTAAAAAAATAACACATACAATATTTTAGTAATATTCATAGAAAATTAAATTAAAAACACATTAAAATAAAATAAAAATTTTTTTAGTTAATAGGCACCTAGTAACATTTTAATTAATCTACAAAAAACATAGCTACTTAATAAAAATGTTCACCGCAAAAAAAAGTAATGTGAAAATATTTGAGCCGCACAACACCACAACACAAAACTATATTCCAAATAATATATTATGTCCCTATATAAAACCTATGCTATTTTGTACTTACTTGTTAAATAAAAAGTATTTTCACCTCTCCAGCACGAAAAGGGCGCTTTTGGCGCGTAAAAACTCGCAGCAAAATCGATTTTTGCTTGTGCTTTTTATTAGGCAAAGTGCTTTTTATTAATTTCCAACACCAACTTTTAAAATAATAAAGAAAAAAGAAATAAAGTGACAAGGATGAGACTTGTAAAATTGATATGTGAGAAAAGGATAGATAGAGTGCTTTATGGTGTCATACATGGATTAAAAAGTAATAGTAGTTTGTTACACAAGGGACGTAAGTGAGCTATTACAGAACAAGATCCAATTTGGCCCGTGCGAGCGCAGCTCGCAAAGGGCGCTAATGGATCGAGTGCACCCGAGATATTTAGAATATAGTTCGAGGGTGTAATAGCTACTTACAACCGAGGTAAGCATACTACTTTACATCATTCATGCGAGGTAAATTTAATAAAAATAAAAATGAAATTGAAAATAAAAATAAAAATAAAAATAAAAATAAAAATAAAAATAAAAATAAAAATAAAAATAAAAATAAAAATAAAAATAAAAATAAAAATAAAAATAAAAATAAAAATAAAAATAAAAATAAAAATAAAAATAAAAATAAAAATAAAAATAAAAATAAAAATAAAAATAAAAATAAAATAAAAATAAAAATAAAAATAAAAATAAAAATAAAAATCAAAATCAAAATCAAAATCAAAATCAAAATCCAAGGAGTTTTGCATAGCTTGAACGGAAATGAAATGCCGCCATATTTATTGTTTTTTTTTCAGTAAAAAGTTTCCACAGTTTATAATATAAGAAAAGAGATTGGTTCACTAAGGAGTTTGACATAGCTTGAATTGTAATAGTAGTTTGTTACACAAGGGACGTAAGTGAGCTATTACAGAACAAGATCCAATTTGGCGCCCGTGCGAGCGCAGCTCGCAAAGGGCGCTAATGGATCGAGTGCACCCGAGATATTTAGACGCCCGAGCGAGCGAAGCGAGCGAGGGCGAATATAGTTCGAGGGTGTAATAGCTACTTACAACCGAGGTAAGCATACTACTTTACATCATTCATGCGAGGTAAATTTAATAAAAAAAAATAAAAAAAAAATTAAAAAAAAATTAAAAAAAAAAAAAAAAAAAATAAAATAAAAAAAAAGTAAAAAAAAAATAAAAAAAAAATAAAAATAAAAAAAAAAAAATAAAAAAAAATCAAAATCAAAATCGAAAATCGAAAATCGAAAATCGAAAATCGAAAATCGAAAATCAAAATCAAAATCGAAAATCGGAAATCGAAAACCGAAAATCGAAAATCGAAAATCGAAAATCGAAAATCAAAATCAAAGTCAAAATCAAAATCAAAATCCAAGGAGTTTTGCATAGCTTGAACGGAAATGAAATGCCGCCATATTTATTGTTTTTTTTTTCAGTAAAAAGTTTCCACAGTTTATAATATAAGAAAAGAGATTGGTTCACTAAGGAGTTTGACATAGCTTGAATTGTAAAGTTACTTTACAGTTAAAGCATTCACCCATGCTTGAATTGTAAAGTGATTTGAAAATGGAACGTTCTATCTAAACAATGCACTGTGTTGCACATGCCAACTTACACGGCCTCTTACTATACTAGTAAATCCTAGTTGCCGAGCAGTATGATGTAAAGTTACTTTACAGTTAAAGCATTCACCCATGCTTGAATTGTAAAGTGATTTGAAAATGGAACGTTCTATATAAACAATGCACTGTGTTGCACATGCCAACTTACACGGCCTCTTACTATACTAGTAAATCCTAGTTGCCGAGCAGTATGATGTAAAAAAATAAAATGCACGGATACCTATTACCAAGGAGTTTTAAATAAGGATTGTTAAAAAAGAAGGTTGATAATTCGAAATAAAGAGTATGGATGAAATGAGGGTGCATGTATGAAATAAATATAAAATAAGAAAAATTCATGAAATTAATATATAAATAAATAAGATGGGATATTAATGTAATGAATAAGAGAAAAGCACAACGTAATAATGTAAAACAAAACGGCGGGAATCTACTTTTTAAACAAAATTTGCCAGCATAGGTTTGATTGAACTATTTTTGTGATAAATTACAAAAAATTTGTGCGTCCAACAATGAAGATTAAGTCTAACTTCAAAAGAGTTGAGTGAACAAGTTTCTAATGCTGAATTAAGCTTTTTACCAGGAAAGTCACGTGAAAATTTTCTCGCTGGTCGAGGTGAAAAGTTGTATGTTTTACACGAGACCAAAATTTTTTCAGCCTCGTGCCTTTAAATCACTCACTGTGCTCAGTAGTCTATATTAGAATCACTCGTTGGTCACTTGTATAACAAATAACTATTATTCTAAACAAACAATAAGTAGCAGTTGTAACCACAAATTTAATGTCATAAATAAATGCCAATAACAAAATCGATATTATAATTTCTTTTTTTGCCCTCGGTCGGTTTTTGCTTCTATCTCGAAATGGCGCAATGATAATGCAGGTTTTTTATTAAATTGTCTTGTTGGATATTTTTAGATTATAAAAATGTTAATAACTCGGCATCGGCAACTATCAGAAACCTCAATTTGAAAAAAATAAAAAGACAGATAATTTCCTCATGGCACTTGAAAATTAAAAATTAAATAATAAAAATATTTCTCATAAAAACATAAACTACTTGTAAACTAGAGATCCTAACCTAAGCAATCCAAAAATTTGTAATACTTAAATGTTTCCTCAAAGAACTTAGAAAATATAATAAGTTAAACTTCCATAATGAGTAATTTAGTTATTATTAAATTATCGAAGTTCAAAGTTTGAGTGTAAATATACCCAATAAAACTGTTTTACCATTGAAAATGGTTATCAGATGCAAATCGCCTGAGACGTATTTTTGGCCATATCTTCGAGGATTTTGGGAAGATCAAAATGAAAATAGTACCAAAAGTTGAGGAGTTTATCGAGACACGTGTGAATGTTTAAATTTTGAAAATCTACTGGTAACTTTTTTTGGAATTTTGCGAAATTCCTAAAATTCCGGGTTTTTGGGGGGTGTTTGTTTACTAAATTGTAAATATTTCGGAAAAAATACCGACTTAAGAAAAAATGAAAAAAAGGGTCCTAGGGTATTAGTTCAGCTATCAAATGGCGAAATAATTTTGAAAATCGGTTTATAATTGTGACCTGTAGGTGGTCCCTTTAGATTTGGAATTGTAGAAAAACGGCTGTTTCCGTACATAAAAAGTGATGTAGATTCTATGATTATTGACCGATCGTCACGGTAATAGTCCTAAAAGATGTAGAAGCAGACGAGAAGTACATTTGTTAGAATTTTGAAAATTGGTTAATATTATTTCGGCTGCGTCGAGGCAGTCAGCGGACGCTTTTGTGACACGAGGCGGAGCCGAGTGTCACAACACAATCGTAAAAGTAAATAGGTACTACCTAGGTATCTTTAAAAATATAATAGGACTCTGCATTTGATTTGATTTTGGTTTTTCGTAAATTTTTGTGTTCATTTTCAATGCTCCGATTCTTGCGGGGACTGTAAAATCTGTGATTTTTTTTACTATTATGTCGGATAGACAGCTCTATCTTCCCAAAATAGAAAATAATGAAAACGGCTTCATTAACACGACTTTTGTCTGAACCATTTTTGAGATGGAACGCACCGTTTGGTCCCATAGTGCGACGGTACCCAAACACAAACCTGTGCAACTTGTTCTTTTCTCTATTGAATCGACCCAGCCGAAGATCAAACCCGGGACCTCAGTTCACCACCCATAAAAACCGGTGTGTGAGCCCCTTAACCAAGAGGTCGGTAAAAAAAAAAGACTAATACAGCATTTCATTGAAGAATTTCCGGAAAACCTGCTATACAAAACTTAAGTGTGATGAGAACAACAAAAAGCACACTTGACTCTACAAATGAGCTGTCGCACAATAGTGGAGTTATCGCATTAGCTTTAAATCTGGATACGTCATCAGCTCAGGAGCAGCGAACAATGAGCGCCGTAATATACATTAATACGGCATTAGGCGTAAGGGTGCCGGCACACGACGGCGACGCCTTGTTTGCCAAACTGCCCTAATCCAGCTATTTGTAGTGTAGGATAACTACACCACACTGACTATTTTAGGGACCATACTTGAACTATTAGTTATTTTGTTGTTATCCATACCATACCACACAATAACTAATAGTACAGTACATGTACCATACCCAAGTTTAATTCGGTTACTGTATTTGAAAGATTGAAAAAACATAATTAAGTAGGTACTTCAATGTTAAATTTTTGCGTATGTAATTTACAAAGGATTTCGAATACCTATCTAAAACAAAATTGTTGGTTTGAGTAAATCCTAATTATTATTGATATTCGATGTTTAAACTAATCGAATTTGTGCATTACCTACTTCTGTACTATCATTTTATTTTCTAAAAATTATATAAGTAAGTACTTATATATTTCATCATCGAAATAAAATGATAAGTACACTTATATAAGATTTCTGCGCGAACTATTTTATATTTAACTACAAGCTTCCGCCCGTGACTTCGTCCACGTGGACATTGGAACCTTAACCGGGGTAAAAAGTATCCTATGTTTTAATCCAGGCTATAAACTATGTGTGGCTAATTTCATCCAAATCTGTTCAGCCGTTTTTGCGTGATTGAGGAACTAACATCCAAACCCACAAACTTTCGCATTTATAATATTAGTAGGATAAGTAATAAATAGGCGTTGTAATCCATAAAAGTAATTTTGTCAATAAATACGTAATGTTCCCTACGTCACTTTTTCACATTTTCTTTCTATAGTATAAGTTCGTGTTGATGGAAAAATAGGACAGTCTTAATCACGCCGATTATTTGGTCCCCCCAATTGTGCAGAATGCCGCATTGACTCCGGAGAGGAAATCCTTTTCCCACGAGCTTTATTCAAACATATGTAAAGCGTATGATGGATGACTCCCCCGCCCTCGCCGGGGTTAGCCGTTTAAATCACAAACCCACCCTTAATACGATTTTTTCGCTGGTCACCAACGCATGCGGCCCAGTTGAAATTTATAATGTAATTTATACCACGCACAGTTCATTCAACGAAAGAGTTGTAATGGCCACCGTCAAAATGATTGCGCTTTTTATTGTCGCGCGCCCAGGGATATAGAGTTTCACCGATGGGAAGCCCGACTCTATTAGCGAATAAATGTAACAAATTGCGTGTGCGTAATGCGAGTTTGGTAAACTTGAAAGTGTTATTTCACCGTGACTTCGGAAAATATGCGCTGAAACAATCGAAATGAGCGTTAGATGAAAAATGTTGGAGACGGGCGCGGGGGGCGGAGGGGAGGAGAGAGGCTCAAAGTTTTCCCATTACGCAGACATTAGCAGCCCTCTCGGGTTCATTAAAATTTGTCAGCCTCTCGTATAGAACCAACTTCGGAATGGATGTAGAAACTTTTCTAAGTGAAACTCGACTGACGTAAAAACTTGAGGATTTTGAGTTGGCGTTTTTTCGACGCCATCAATTTCGCAGCCCGTCAAGAAGATTATTCGCACTCGTAATGCGGAAAAAAGTGTAATTTAAGTTTTCTTGCAAAGACGTTGCGTGGGAGTTATGATCTTTGTTTGAAACTTTGATTGATTTAGGTATTAAATCCTTTTCACTTTATGGCGATTAAGTATACGATCAATCATTTGACATGCTCCATTACTAATTCATGCGTTGAAGACCAATTTGGTTATCGTTCAGTTTTTAAATAAACTTCAACATTTTCAATAAATATTTAGGTAGGCACTATACTTAGTTCTTTATAAACTTGACATAAAATACTAAACGAATTTCGGTGTGTTTTTATTGCTCCGAAAATTTTGCCTTAGGTATTAATTTTATGGAGTGTACCTATGTCATTGATTTGTGTTAAAAAAGTAATAGCATTAGAGTGACAAAGTTTTTAACTGTATACGTGACTCTAGAGACTGTAAATACCTTGCTATAGAACGTGCCTGTACAGTGACCGCGGTCCGTCGTAAAATCCGTAAATATTCCTAATTTATGTCAGTGTGTTTAAACCTGTGCAAATCTTCGAATATTTTGTTAAAATTCTGAAAAACTTAAAATTCTGTTAAGAAAATTGTGTAATCCTACTTATGGGAATGGGTCTGCTTCTGTCTGCTTGTACTAAGGGCGTCGTATATTTATATATATTATTTTACTGATTAATATTATCAATATGTATGGCACTTCTTACTCAAAATTTAAATTAATAACTAAACCTTGTTTTGATTTCTAATTTTTTTTTAATTGCAATCATTTTGCTTTCTATATTCAGTAGTTTTGTAAGTAAAGGCCTATGAAAAGCTTTAGGATAATAGTTTTCAATTCGGTGCCTTAGGATGGGTAGCCTAAGTATGTCATGCTCTCTTTAATCATTTCTGCGGTGGTGTCGTGTGAGGCGGGTCGTTACGTTCCCTCAAATATGGTTGAGCGAAGCGATGGCTGGTCCATGCGTCATGCTCGTGAACGGGTGCTGCCAGTGGAAAGGGTCTGCTTCTGAGTACCTATCTTAACGCATATTGAATTGTAAGAATTGCATTTTTTTTTAATTATTTTTATGTCTTGTAACATGTGGTTTTTTTTGCTACTAATTTTGCCTACTTAGGTGCACTTTCAACGACGACTACTGCACCTGGCAACCTATAACACGCGCACACTAAGGACCGACGCGAAGTTAACCGAGTTGGAAGAAGTTATCAGCAAGGTACACTGGGACATTATCGGCTTATCTGAAGTCCGAAGAGCGGGAGAGGACTCGATAATCCTCAACTCCGGTAACTTGCTTTACTACCGGGAGGGCGACCAACAGTCCCAAGGTGGTATCGGGTTCATCGTCCACAAGTCCCTTGTCAACAACGTGACTACCATCGGAAGTGTGTCGACCAGGGTGGCGTACCTTATACTCAGAATATCCAAACGGTGTTCGCTGAATGTTATACAGGTTTACGCACCGACCTCGACACACCAAGATGACGAAGTGGAGGCTATGTATGAGGAGATCTCTAAAGCCATGCATAGCTTCAAAACCCACTACACTGTTGTGATGGGGGACTTCAATGCTAAGTTGGGGAAACGATGCGGTGATGAGCTGAGAGTGGGGCAATTTTTTGGAGTTGGGCAACGGAATGACAGAGGCCAGATGCTGGCTGACTTTATGGAGAAGGAGAACCTCTTTATGATGAACTCCTTCTTCAGAAAGCCGGAATGCCGGAAGTGGACCTGGGTCAGTCCGGACGGTAAAGTCAGAAATGAGATAGATTTTATCATGTCGACGAAAAAGCAAATATTCAATGATGTCACTGTGATCAACGCTGTTAAGACGGGGAGCGATCACCGATTGGTACGTGGCACATTGAATATCAACCCAAAGCTGGAAAGATCTCGACTGATAAAATCAACAATTCGACCATTGCCGGCCCATATTCAAAACCCCGAGAGCTTTCAACTCGAACTCCAAAACCGCTTCGAAGCCCTTGAGAACAGCATAGATGTGGACGATCTAAACAACATGGTGGTGGATGCTGTCCGTACGGTAGGGTCCAAGCTCTTTAAGACCCGCCGTCCCAAGATAAAGAAACTCTCCGACCACACACTCCTACTCATGGATCAGAGACGTGAAATGAGGCTCCAGAGTTCAGTAGATGCTAATCGTTATCGGCAGCTTAATAGACAGATATCTAAGTCTTTGACGAGCGACCTTCGCCAATTTAATACGAATCGTATTAAAGAGGCCATCGAGCGGAATAAAGGCTCCAAAGTGTTCGCGAGAGATCTGTCTATTGGGCAAAGATAGATGACGAAGCTGAAAACTGACGACGGACGCATCATTTCATCAAAGCCTGAAATCCTGAGGGAGATCGAGAGCTTCTATGGGCAGTTATATTCCACGCAGACACCTGTTGAAAGCAAGGCTAAAGACCCCAGAGCCAAGCTTACCCGACACTATACCGAAGATATCCCGGACGTCAGCCTGTGCGAGATTAGTATGGCTCTCAAACAGCTGAAAAACAACAAGGCGGCGGGTGACGATGGAATCACTACAGAACTTCTGAGAGCGGGCGGTAAGCCGATACTCAAAGTCCTCCAGAAGCTCTTTAATTCCGTCATCGTCCAGGGCAGAACGCCAAAGACATGGAACATAAGTGAGGTGATCTTGTTCTTTAAGAAGGGTGACAAGTCCCTCTTAAAGAACTATAGACCCATCTCGCTTCTGAGTCATGTCTATAAGCTGTTTTCGAGAGTCCTTACGAATCGTCTCGCTCGCAAGTTCGACGACTTCCAACCTCCCGAACAAGCCGGGTTCCGAAAAGGCTTTAGCACCATAGACCACATCCATACGCTGCGGCAGGTTATACAGAAGACTGAGGAGTATAATGAGCCACTTTGCTTGGCGTTCGTGGACTATGAGAAAGCCTTTGATTCGATTGAAACCTGGGCGGTGCTGCAGTCTCTCCAAAGGTGCCAAGTGGACTATAGGTATATCGAGGTGTTGAGGTACTTATACCAAAATGCCACCATGACGATCCGAGTACAGAACCAGAACACAAATCCTATCCAACTGCAGCGTGGTGTGAGACAGGGAGACGTTATTTCTCCGAAACTGTTCACAGCTGCGTTGGAGGACATCTTTAAGCTCTTGGACTGGAAAGGACTCGGCATCAACATTAATGGCCAGTACCTAACACACCTTCGTTTTGCCGATGATATAGTACTTATGGCTGAGACCATGGAAGACCTGAACACAATGCTCGAAGATCTCCGTAGTGCTTCCCAAAGAGTGGGTCTTAGGATGAACATGGATAAGACGAAAATTATGTCAAATGCCCATGTTGTACCCTCTCCAGTTCATGTTGGGAACACTACACTTGAAGTTGTTGACCATTACGTATACCTAGGACAGGCAGTCCAGTTAGGTAGGTCCAACTTCGAGAAAGAGATCTCTCGTCGAATCCAACTCGGGTGGGCAGCATTCGGGAAGCTTCGAAAAATCTTCGCGTCCGACTTACCTCAGTGTCTCAAGACGAAAGTCTATGAACAGTGTGTGTTGCCAGTGATGACCTACGGCAGTGAAACGTGGCCGCTAACTATGGGTCTCATAAGGAGGCTCAAGGTCACTCAGCGTGCAATGGAGAGAGCCATGCTCGGCGTTTCCCTACGTGATCAAATCAGAAACGAGGAGATCCGCAGGAGAACTAAAGTAACCGACATCGCTCGAAGGATTGCTCAGCTGAAGTGGCAATGGGCGGGACACATAGCGAGAAGAACCGATGGCCGTTGGGGCAGAAAGGTTCTGGAATGGCGACCGCGCACCGGACGACGCTCCGTGGGTAGGCCCCCGACAAGGTGGACCGACGATCTGGTGGAGGTCGCGGAAAGCCAGTGGATGCAGGCAGCGCAGGACCGATCGTTGTGGAGATCCTTAGGGGAGGCCTATACCCAGCAGTGGGTGTCGTGTGGCTGATATGATGAGGTGCACTTTCGAGTAGCAGACACAGTGATTTCTCAACTAGTTGAAAGTTATTTACTCTCATTACTTAGTAGTATTTAGTTAGTAGTATTTAATTTCAACCTACCTACCCATTGTGTGCAAACTTTTGTTAATTATTGTGATGGAAAATGACCTCACTTTAAATGTGGAGCTCATTTTTCAATGTTGACGACTCTGTATGAAATATACAGGGAGAAAAAAGCAGCCCTTGACGAGTTTCTTGCCGGTTCTTCTCGTTACAAGGTCTCCCGCTTAGGGTTTGCGAACCGATGGCGTAGCTTCTATGACATTCACAAGTGGTTGTAACAGCCTAGACTGAATAAATAATTTTTGAATTTTGAATTTTTGAATTTTATAATTAATTTAATGTTATTCAATCACCGACAAAGGTAACAACGAAACGTGAAGTTTACATAAATCTAAGGTGCTAATCAAAATGAACAATTTCCCTGAAGAAAAATGGGCCCAAAAACGACGAAAATTATTTACTTACAGATTTTCTTTCATTAAGACGCCCCACGTATTTCTGTTGTTTTTCGAATTAAATTCCTTTGGGGAAAAAGGAATCATTGTGGAAAACTCAAAAACTGAAAATAATTTCGATTTGCCTCCTAGTAGTAAGTACCTATACTAAAAGTAATAAATACAGTATTTAATGACTGTACGAGTTATGTAGCCGTGTTTTAAAAACTGCCCCCCTACTATCGCGATCGAGTTCATATCAGGATCGAATAGGTACTTAAACGTCAAAAATCTGTTATTTGTTTCCATGGTTTCCATTGGTACCGTTTTGACCACAGAATATAAATTATTTCTTTGTTCTGTGGTTTTGACGTTTACTCGATTCCAACACGATCTCAGTATTCTCGATTGCATCGGGAGTAACCCCCTAGAGCTAATTTTTATCAAACCGTCAAAAATTTTTTTGTCATCGATATCCAAGCGCCTATGAACAAAGTGACAGCCAGCAGTTTCTCGCTGCCGGGTGAATCTACGTTGTTCTTAACTTCCTGCGTCATTGTCTGAACTCGAAAATCTTTAAAAATCCAATGCATCACAAGGCATAAATCAAAAATATGCCATCATTTACATTATAGTACAATAAAACATTGCATTTATTTGCATATTTTTAATTTATTTATTGCGATGCATTTGATTTTCGAGTTCAGACAATGACGCAGGAAGTTAAGAACAACGTAGATTCACCCTGCCACCACTCCGTTGCTTCCATCAGGGGTTAAACGGACGTTTGGGCATAAGGGACACAAATAGCCTGTGTGTAAGGGGCGCGGGCAGTTAGGGGTGCCAGTTTAGTTTTGAATAACAGACTGATGTAATTGTATTTGTGCGAGATTCGAGCGAGTGGAAAGAATGTTAGCGCAATTAACGCTGTGGGATCCAGTTTATGAATGTCGCCTTTTGTGCAATGGTAATAAATTGTCTGTAACGCGTTGAAGTCTTTTGGGTATCGAAATGTATTTAAATGTTAATTAGGGTTATAGTACAATTCAATTCGTTTTTAGTTTTACAACAGAATAGATATGGTTTTACTACATTCCTGTGGGTATGCGTCGATTATGATTTACTATCGATCGCCCGCGACTTCGTCTGCATTGTCAGTTATTTATTTCTCTACCCCTTGGTTCCTTTTTTCAGGGTGAAAGGTACCCTAAATTCTCTGTACCTCTGACAACGTGTATGCAAAAAAATAACGACGATTGGTTGAGTATAGTTATGATGTGAAGGCAGGCGTAACAAACAATCAAACAAACGAAATTTACTATGGGTTTAATTGGAAATCTTTGTAATAAATGTATTAAAAAATATATTTTAATAAACAATTAATTGTGTTTTTTTTTTACATTAAATGGGCTTACTCTTGGCCACATTCGAGAACCATAAGGCTAAGAAGAGGCCGAAGATGAAGCGAGCTTGCCCAGAAGAAGCCTATTCACTCGGGCTTTAAATATCGCTGGGTTATATGCTTGCGGGAATACAGACGCAGGCAGGGAATTCCACTCCTTGGCTGTGCGCATTAAAAAGGAAGACGAAAAACGCTTCGTGCGCATGCATGGAATGTCAACCAAATAGGGGTGATACCCCGCCGTGCGTCTGGACGACCGATGATAGAACGGGGATGGCGGAATGAGCTCATGCAGCTCAAGAGCACACTCTCCGAAATATAACCTGTAGAACACCGCCAAACAAGCTACTTCACGGCGGTGGGAAAGACTATGAAGCTTAGTTGTTACTAGCTTACTATCCCCTATAAGTTTTCTGGCTCTGCGTTCAACCGAGTCTAGTGCGGCTAGTTGGTACTTTGCGGACCCATCCCACAGGTGGCAGCAATATTCCATGCACGACCGGACTTGCGCTTTGTAAAGAGTTAGAAGCTGTCCCGGCGTGAAATATCGCTTAACCTTGTTCAAGATGCCTAGTTTTTTGGCCGCAGTTTGAGCCTTCGACTCAATTGTGTCACCAAAGTTGAGATCGGAAGTCAACTTTATGCCAAGGAGATCGAGATTGTCGGTGACTGGTATAGAAACACCTCGGAAAGTAGGAGTCAAGTTCAGAGGACTCCTTTTAGCAGTGAATAGACATGCCTGCGTTTTGGTGGCGTTAAAAGTGACCAAATTGTTGTCGCCCCATTGGGAGACAAGACTCAAAGTCATATTAGTCCGCTCCACCATGGCTTCTCTCAAGGAACTAACTTCGTCTCTGCTGGCATTTGCATTGGACAAATACCTCTCCGCAATCGTGCTGTCATCTGCATACCCAACAATTCCGGGCATAAGCAGATCGTTGATGTGCAGCAGAAAAAGCGTTGCGGAAAGAACCGATCCCTGAGGAACTCCAGCTTCTATAGCCATGAGGTCAGAAGAGCAGCCATCAATAACCACTCTTATCGACCGTTCGCTCAAGAAATCCGAAATCCAACTGCAAAAAAAATATTTTTATATTGGATTTAATTATATTGGTAGTGTTAATTCAAATATTTTTTTTTGATATTTATATACCTAAATAAAAAGGTGATTTATCAATTTTCTCTAACATCCAAATAAAGTATTTAAGTTAAAAGAATGTTAAACATGATTTTAATTATAAAAATACTTAAGTAATATTAATAACCTCGGTAGCTCAGCTGGAAGAGCATTTGACTACCAAAGGTCGCGGGTTCTGAGAAAATGATCTGGTGACGAGTCGATTTTTTTCTAGTATATTATTCAGTATTAATAACCAGGTGACTCTATAAGAATACAAAAATGTATGTGACTCTATCCCAGGTGACTCTATAAGGATACATATTAGTCTGCTATTTATAACCTCAATTAATTAATGTTCTTGATTAATGATCATTTAATTTATTTAGAGCATCTTTAACGTGCGGGTGGCACGGTGTCGTATTATGTTTTAATTGCACTCACATGGAGCATGATTAAATATATTTTTTATAGATTAATTAGTTATTTTTAACCGACTGATGTATGTAGGTATGCACTTACTTATTATTGAGTCATAATTGTTGCTGGCAGCTGTGCTGTGCTAGCTTTATTAATAGTTCATTTTATAATCGTATTTATTAATACACGCTTAATAATTATATTTTAGTTATTGATCCGTTATAATATGTTTAATCTTTATCATTTGTCAAAAAAGTAAAAGAAACTTTACTTGTTGTACCTAACAAGTACCTAACTCGTATTATTTTTAGGTACTTACTGATTCTCTATCAGTTGTAATGTGATTATGATGATTACTTATAATGAAAATTAAAAGTTTGCATAGATATTATCTTGTAGACTCCGTGGACTTACTTTGGAGTTCGAGCAATGTTTTTGATGGTAATCCAATATTTATTATTTTATTAAGACACAATTAAAATTATATTACACTAGCGGCTGCCTGCGACTTCATCTGCATGGACAGTTTTTCCCTATCCGTGAGGAATTCGGAAACAGTACCTACTTTTTTCGGGATAAAATATGTAATACTTCTCTATACCCCTGACAACGTGTAGGAAAAAATCCATATTGATAGTGGCGTAACAAACAAACTTACTTTCGCATTTATAATATTAATACAAATATAATCAAATTGGTGCTGCGTCAAAGGCAAAGTAATTTTTAAATAATGTTTGTCTTATCCTACGTATTTTGTGACAAATAATAATTAAAAAGAATAATTTGTTTTATGGAATGAGGATACCAGCCCCCCTAATCAAATGGCCACTTTTCTATTCGTTTGCTAACTTAAAAATAAGTAATTGAACGATCAAGTCACACGTCGCAAGTTTATGTTAACCACATAGGTACATTGTTGTATTTTTTGGAATTGACAAGCCTCCGACATGTAATTTTAAAGTTTATGGCTTATTTTTAAGTTAGCGAACGAATAGAAAAGTGGACGTTTGAGTAGGGGGGCTGTTGTCGTTAAACAAAATTTTCATATCAAGGGCTGATTTATGTCTCCCAAAAATAAAAAGAATCAATTTGTAGTAGGAACGCGGATGTCAGTTGACGTTTTGCGCAGAGACAAAGTGCACGCGCCGGCACGCTCACGCACAAAGAGTAGCAGAAACAGCTAATTCAATCTCCCTGGGTTCGTGAATTCGGGGAGAAGAGGATGATCGGCAGATAATGCAGGGTTAATGAGATGGCAGTGATTGACGCTACTCATTGTCTGGGACTGGGTGTTGCAGGACTTTTTTAGAAACCGTAATTTTATAATAATACGGTCATTCTAAACTTACCATCCAAATTTCAAGGATATGTCCAGTCCATGAAACTAAACAACTTTCTCCAAGAAACATGTGTTGCATTTTGATTATCTCATAGTAAATTGATTTGTGTGAATAGTCTTTTTTACATATTTGGCCCTGTGTTCCTTGGAGAAAGTTGTTCAGTTGCATGGACATAAATACATCCTTAAAATTGGATGGTGAAAACAAAATTACTCTGGATAACATTATGAAATTATCATGTCGGCCCGCGACTTCGTCTGCGTGGAGAGTTATTTTGCTATCCCACGGGAACAATACTTTTTTTCGGGATGAAGTACCCTATGTCCTTTTTGTACCCCTGACAACGTGTATGCAAAATTTCATGATGATCGGTTCAGTAGTTAAGACGTGAGGTGTAACAAACAAACAAACGGACTTTCGTATTTATAATATTAGTAAGGAAGTAAGGATTTGAGAATTGCACACATTTATAATATAGAAAAATATCCACATTCTCTTGGGAAACCTAAGATTTATTTCTTCTATCTAGGAAAGAGAGTCTATTCTTTTTAATCAAATTGCGCTGCTTGATAGGGTCCATACTATGTCAGTCAACTTCCTAACACTATAGCTGTATTAAATGTATTGACTAGGTACTATTGAAACTAAAATAAACAAATCAAAAAATTTACATTTATGACTTCTAGCACCTAGTCATCAAAGCTATTACACAATGAGAACATTACGTCATAAATTTTCGCCCGCGATCTGGCACCGGTCTGGCAAGGGTCTGACATTGAACTGGCATTTGTTTGTCGTGTACCGGCGTAGTTCTCACTTCACGTGGCTTTGTTCGACACATGATGTGGGGTGATGTGCAATGTATGCCATGTGTAATTGTTATTGTTCACCACAATTGTTTTCGTGGTTGACTTGTGAAAAATATGTTTGTATTTACAATAAATACACTTGGGAGCAATAAATAGAGATTGTCGTCGATTCAAAACAATTGTCGTATTTCTTTTTAAATTAGACCTCACGCAGCACACGAGCGGACTTCTATAGAAATTGTTCATGTTATTTCGAAAAAACTAAGATTAAGTAAGTAAGTACATCGAAATACCCTTAGTACAATAAAATCTAAAGAGATCGGTGATTTTTAGTTAAAGTCTGCGAATTCCCAACCTACCTGGTTACACCTAGAGCTAGAGAAGATGTATCTAGTATTTGACCTACGTCAAGTGTAATAATAAGAATCCAAATAAAAATACATTAGTATTAGCTTCGATCTCTTTATTTTCAGAGTAAAAGTTCAGTCATAAATTGCCCTTTACGTTAGAAACTTGTTCGTCTAAGTACCGTATGTTAAATAAACACAAATTCAGCATTCAGCTATGAAAATATTAACACGCTACAAATATCCAGGCATATATCATACATAACCCAAAATACATAAGTCCGTGTAAGTAATTAGGCAACGCACGCGCGGTAGGGGGTAGGGGGGTTGGCCGGATCCGGAAGCGCGCCGGAGATGAAGGCGCGATACAATATCCGGTTAGACGCCATTTCCGCCGCGAGACGACGTCGTGTGTGGATCGGCGATTCGGTGATTGCGCATTGGTGATTTGTGGATTGGTAGTTGGTTGATGGATTGTTTCAGGTGCCACTTGTTTGAAGGCTGTATTTTAAGGATGATTCATCAACGTCAGATATTGAGGATGGTTATTGTGCATAAGTACCTGTCTTTTATACTTAGCTGGTTGAAAAAGGAATGAACTACCGGTCAAAACTAGAAGTAGGTAATTTTATGAATTTTATTGCCGGTACAATGTGGAACTCAACAGGTTGAAAGTGGAAAATATATTCACCGGTAGAAAAATTCTTGGTTGAATGTAGAATTACTCTTTTAATGCTGTGGGCGACATAGCATCCGTTTCATTACACATACACATTAGTGCGAGAAAAAAAGTCATTTTAGTCTGTTGAAAGGATTTATATAGGTACATAATTATACATACAAGATCAACTTATAATCGCTGTAAAAACTCCACATCACAGAGCGTCAATTTAAAAATTAGCCATCTTAACCGAACGGCGCTTTCAGCGCTCGAAGTGGCACTTCCCAAACGATCGAAAAAATCGACGTGTCCTTTCGCATTGCGATGAGCCCGATAAAGCATGGCTGGTCTGAACTGCCCTTAGCTTTGTTCTGCAAGAGGGAAACACGGTTGGGGATTAAGCGTTTATGTAATTTTGTCTAAGAGTGGGAGACGAGAGCTCGTTTGAGACAAGGGCATAATGGTCAAATTTTAATGTTGAAAGTAAAAGAGATGAGAATTTTCTTTAGGATATATTTTTGAAGCATTTTTTGTCTCTACATTTTCCAAACGTGCACTATTGAAGGAAAGAAAGAAAGAAAAATAATTTATTTTGAGAACTAAAGTTAGTTTGGTTATTGTATATTTCGTTAACAAGGTTAACTTCAAATAGTAAATATATAGTGGCCATAAACTGTTACTTCATCAGCTACTTTATTTATACTAAGTCACAAGATCAACTTAGAAATTTACAGCGTCAATATTAAACTTATTCAAAGTACTCAGACGATTATTCAGAAATCCATTAAATTCTAAATCCATCTAAGCATCGAACATTATGAAAAGATTAATTCAATCCTCTGCTTTCAGAATATCTGGGCCTATGTATAGGTTGTACATGCAATAATAATTATTCGGCGGCGTGTTGCGATAATACAGATTTAGATAGAGCACCGTCGGAGGAGATAACCCCTTACATAGCTCTGAGCACATAGCGCCCGCCACCCACGGTACGGTCAGCAAAACAATCGTTGATATTAAATGAAGAAAATCTTTGGAAATTCCATTATGCAGGAGTTTGAATTATGCTTACACCATGGAATCTTGTGGCCCCCTTGTAGTCTATGTTTAGCATCAATTTGTTTGGTTAGGAAAAGTTTGTTACTGTCCTCTTTAAATCTTTAAATTATCTATGAAATGAATAAAAAAATGTGGATTATTATATTAAAATAAAAAGTTTTAGGCTGGCCCCAGACCTACCGGTTCCGTTTCTTTGCTTTGCTGTTCTACCATGGACCGCCGGCCAAGAGGCTCATTTTCAATCTATCGCATATTTTGACCTGACCACATTGGCAAGTGGCCGTGTATGTGCCGGCCTAGAATAGCACTACCCCCTATCATCCCGTGGGTGTCGTAAAAGGCGACTAAGGGAGCATAGCCTTCAAGAGACGGGCAGCAGCGTCTCCAAAAAACCTTGGCCTACTGCGATCGCCAACCCGCCTGCCAAGCGTGGCGATTATGGCAAACCCCCCCCCTCATGCACAATGGATCAAAAAATTGGCCCCCAGTCCCCGGCAGCCCCGCTATTCCTAGCTACGGTAGCGGCTACGGTAACGGCGGGGCAGGGGGTGCTAAGAATCCCCGGGTGCGGCTCGGCTACCAAAAACGACGACAACTGCACCTGGCAACCTATAACACGCGCACACTAAGGGAAGACGCGAAGTTAACCGAGTTGGAAGAAGTTATCAGCAAGGTACACTGGGACATTATCGGGTTATCTGAAGTCCGAAGAGCGGGAGAGGACTCGATAATCCTCAACTCCGGTAACTTGCTTTACTACCGGGAGGGCGACCAACAGTCCCAAGGTGGTGTCGGGTTCATCGTCCACAAGTCCCTTGTCAACAACGTGATTACCATCGGAAGTGTGTCGACCAGGGTGGCGTACCTTATACTCAGAATATCCAAACGGTGTTCGCTGAATGTTATACAGGTTTACGCACCGACCTCGACACACCAAGATGACGAAGTGGAGGCTATGTATGAGGAGATCTCTAAAGCCATGCATAGCTACAAAACCCACTACACTGTTGTGATGGGGGACTTCAATGCAAAGTTGGGGAAACGATGCGGTGATGAGCTGAGAGTGGGGCAATTTGGAGTTGGGCAACGGAATGACAGAGGCCAGATGCTGGCTGACTTTATGGAGAAGGAGAACCTCTTTATGATGAACTCCTTCTTCAGAAAGCCGGAAAGCCGGAAGTGGACCTGGGTCAGTCCGGACGGTAAAGTCAGAAATGAGATAGATTTTATCATGTCGACGAAAAAGCAAATATTCAATGATGTCACTGTGATCAACGCTGTTAAGACGGGGAGCGATCACCGATTGGTACGTGGCACATTGAATATCAACCCAAAGCTGGAAAGATCTCGACTGATAAAATCAACAATTCGACCATTGCCGGCCCATATTCAAAACCCCGAGAGCTTTCAACTCGAACTCCAAAACCGCTTCGAAGCCCTTGAGAACAGCATAGATGTGGACGATCTAAACAACATGGTGGTGGATACTGTCCGTACGGTAGGGTCCAAGCTCTTTAAGACCCGCCGTCCCAAGATAAAGAAACTCTCCGACCACACACTCCTACTCATGGATCAGAGACGTGAAATGAGGCTCCAGAGTTCAGTAGATGCTAATCGTTATCGGCAGCTTAATAGACAGATATCTAAGTCTTTGACGAGCGACCTTCGCCAATTTAATACGAATCGTATTAAAGAGGCTATCGAGCGGAATAAAGGCTCCAAAGTGTTCGCGAGAGATCTGTCTATTGGGCAAAGCCAGATGACGAAGCTGAAAACTGACGACGGACGCATCATTTCATCAAAGCCTGAAATCCTGAGGGAGATCGAGAGCTTCTATGGGCAGTTATATTCCACGCAGACACCTGTTGAAAGCAAGGCTAAAGACCCCAGAGCCAAGCTTACCCGACACTATACTCAAGATATCCCGGACGTCAGCCTGTACGAGATTAGTATGGCTCTCAAACAGCTGAAAAACAACAAGGCGGCGGGTGACGATGGAATCACTACAGAACTTCTGAGAGCGGGCGGTAAGCCGATACTCAAAGTCCTCCAGAAGCTCTTTAATTCCGTCATCGTCCAGGGCAGAACGCCAAAGACATGGAACATAAGTGAGGTGATCTTGTTCTTTAAAAAGGGTGACAAGTCCCTCTTAAAGAACTATAGACCCATCTCGCTTCTGAGTCATGTCTATAAGTTGTTTTCGAGAGTCCTTACGAATCGTCTCGCTCGCAAGTTCGACGACTTCCAACCTCCCGAACAAGCCGGGTTCCGAAAAGGCTTTAGCACCATAGACCACATCCATACGCTGCGGCAGGTTATACAGAAGACCGAGGAGTATAATGAGCCACTTTGCTTGGCGTTCGTGGACTATGAGAAAGCCTTTGATTCGATTGAAACCTGGGCGGTGCTGCAGTCTCTCCAAAGGTGCCAAGTGGACTATAGGTATATCGAGGTGTTGAGGTACTTATACCAAAATGCCACCATGACGATCCGAGTACAGAACCAGAACACAAATCCTATCCAACTGCAGCGTGGTGTGAGACAGGGAGACGTTATTTCTCCGAAACTGTTCACAGCTGCGTTGGAGGACATCTTTAAGCTCTTGGACTGGAAAGGACTCGGCATCAACATTAATGGCGAGTACCTAACACACCTTCGTTTTGCCGATGATATAGTCCTTATGGCTGAGACCATGGAAGACCTGAACACAATGCTCGAAGATCTCCGTAGTGCTTCCCAAAGAGTGGGTCTTAGGATGAACATGGAAAAGACGAAAATTATGTCAAATGCCCATGTTGTACCCTCTCCAGTTCATGTTGGGAACACTACACTTGAAGTTGTTGACCATTACGTATACCTAGGACAGGCAGTCCAGTTAGGTAGGTCCAACTTCGAGAAAGAGATCTCTCGCCGAATCCAACTCGGGTGGGCAGCATTCGGGAAGCTTCGAAAAATCTTCGCGTCCGACTTACCTCAGGGTCTCAAGACGAAAGTCTATGAACAGTGTGTGTTGCCAGTGATGACTTACGGCAGTGAAACGTGGCCGCTAACTATGGGTCTCATAAGGAGGCTCAAGGTCGCTCAGCGTGCAATGGAGAGAGCCATGCTCGGCGTTTCCCTACGTGATCAAATCAGAAACGAGGAGATCCGCAGGAGAACTAAAGTAACCGACATCGCTCGAAGGATTGCTCAGCTGAAGTGGCAATGGGCGGGACACATAGCGAGAAGAACCGATGGCCGTTGGGGCAGAAAGGTTCTGGAATGGCGACCGCGCACCGGACGACGCTCCGTGGGTAGGCCCCCGACAAGGTGGACCGACGATCTGGTGAAGGTCGCGGAAAGCCAGTGGATGCAGGCAGCGCAGGACCGATCGTCGTGGAGATCCTTAGGGGAGGCCTATACCCAGCAGTGGGTGTCGTGTGGCTGATATGATGATGACATTGGCAAGATAGCCATTAGTTTGGTGTTATCAAATATCGTCGTCTGGGGTGCGATGAGAAGTTTTAGTTTTCGTTTTAAAAAAAACTGCTGTTTTATACAAAAATTAATAACGAAATTATCAAAATATATGAAACAGTTCATTTTTTTTCGCGATTTCAGATTTGGTCCCATAGTAAAAGTTGTTCAGTTTTATTATGGTCCCTATCTACCATATTCAGTTTTATAAGGCTTTACCAAACATCTTGTATAAATAAGCGATCGAGTTATTTTTAACGATCGGAGTCCATGTTCAGGGTGGCATATCTCCTAAAAGCTTCCTACTTCGCAATCCAGGCGATGACATTTAATAAAACCAAGCTAATGGCTATCTTGCCAATTTGGTCTAGTCCCAAAATGCGATAGATTGAAAATGACCCTGGTTGGCCGGCAGTCTTTCAAGCAAGGTAGCACAGCAAAGCAAAGAAACGGAACCGGTAGGTCTGGGGCCAGCCTCATAGTAGAACTAGAAAGTACGGTGTAGGTTATGTTAAAATTCTTCAAAACGGATAGACAGTTCCTTTCCTAGAACCCACAATGTGTGTTCAGTTCCCAAAACAAAAGTGAAAATATTTTGTTCAGCGGAAAACCAAAAAACATCGACACCCAATTATCTGAAATCATAGAGGACTTAGTAATAGATTTTGTCCTTTTAGCTTGAACCCCAACAATTAGAATTTAACATGCTCAATACTTGTCTTCTTTATAATATCGATACAAAATTTCATCTTTTATTACTAAAAACTCATAAAATTACCACACAGCAATCAATAAACTTTTTGTTAACTGCCATCGTTAAAGTAAAATTAATAAATTATTATTGCGAAATTGCAAGATATGTGGTTAATTGTTCATCTAATTAAGATGTTATTAAACGCACTTTTCCTTTTTCTGGTTTAGCTAATGATCCTATTCGAACAAGACAGTATATAAACGGCCGTTACTTTTGAAAAAATATCATTCGACTTGGTTTCCTTGTACACTACACCACCCATCATCATCACTAACATGAAACTTGTAAGTTCCACTTTTTCATTAACGCTTTGTTTTTTTCCGAATAAAAGACAGTTCTTACCTAAATAAAGCTAGACGACCTTCCATTGTCCCTAGCTATACCCCAGCATTGTCTTACTTCCTTTTATTTTTGTTTTTTCCTTCAGTTTAGTGCGTAATTTTTTTACGCATTATATTGTCCACTTATTTATTACATATCTATAGATTAGTCGTTCTCAGAGCGCCACTTTTATAAAAAAACTAGCGACCCGCCCTCGCTTCGCTTCGGTGTAGTGTGGAATTTGACACCATGTATGTATACATATAAACCTTCCTCTTGAATCACTCTATCTATTAAAAAAACCGCATCAAAATCCGTTGCGTAGTTTTAAAGATATAAACATATATAGGGATATAGGGACAGAGAAAGCGACTTTGTTTTGTACTAGCTATGTAGTGATGTACTTTATTTATGCCAAAATATGGTACAGCCAAACGTGGCCAAACGGTATAAAGTTCTTAAATATCGCAAGCGACACAATTTCCTAAAATGCACATGTTTAAACGCTTCCGTTTCTTTTCCAGCTCGTGGTCTTCAGCTGCTTGGTAGCGGTGGCGATCAGCGCCGTGATACCCGATACTGGAGTGAGGGACCTGCCCGCTGTCAGGCACGAGGAGGTCCATGATGAGTACGGACAGTACGCGCTTCGGTACATCACTGCTGAGAGTGAGTATATACATTGGCGGTAGCCATCAATTAGATAGGTGCGTACTGGTGAAAGGTCTTGGGCATTTGGAGTATGAGGATGTAGCAAAAAGGGAAAGAGTAGGAAGGGAAAACTAGGGAAAATTGGGGCACATTAAGGGTGTGGGGTGCAGCGATTCTATCAAATGGATGAATCCGCTTCTACTAAACAGAAGATCACAAGCTATACCAATATTTTGCTGGGTTGTTTTGTAGTGAAGGTTCTGGGCTCCACAAGCTAGGCGGATACCGTTATCGTTGAGTATACACAGAAATATCCTTACTAATATTATAAATGCGAAAGTCCGTTTGTTTGTTTATTTGTTTGTTACGCCTTCACGTCTTAACTACCTACTCAACCGATCATCATGAAATTTGGCATACACGTTGTCAAGAGTACAGAGAAGGACAAAGGGTACCTTTTATCCCGAAAAAAGATACTGTTCCCGAGGGATAGAGGAATAACTGTTCACGCAGACGAAGTCGCGGGCGGCCGCTAGTTTATACATAGAAGAGGTCATAAGTAAATATTAGCCACTGTGGCTGTTAACGCTAAGCTCCTGTCAAACCCATACATTATCAATCTATTCTACTAGCGTTAATTTTAGTAGAATCACCATTTGAGTAGGCTCTCAGAGGTGGTTTGGTTACCTATACTGACAAAAACTTTTTTCCAGACACTGTCGTCTCTGAGCGGGGTCGTTTGGTGCCCAGCCCCAACGGTGGCTACGTCCTGGAGATCGAAGGCCAGTACCAGTTCATCGGTGATGATGGCAAGCTCTACGTGACCAAGTACCGTGGAGGTCCCGACGGCTTCCACGTGGACGGCGCTCATCTGCCCGAACCAGTGCCTTTGATTCCTGCTTAAGTCATGAAAATCTTTGTCTGATGATGTTCTTGAAATAAACCACCGATCGATACCAACTTAAATTATGCTATTTATTTAATTTCGCAATAGGGAATATGCATCATTTTTTTTTTAAATCTTAATCAAAAGTATAATGCGTGAGAAAATTAACTGTAATATTGAAACTTTTATCTTGCGTTTTTTTCCCGTGATATAGTTACTTGAAGTTGTGTATGTGTTGTTGTATCACGTTTCAGGTGTGTTTCGGGCGCGTTTAATATGGAGTTAGCCAATAATCTTCAATTATTCAAAATATTATTTCTTTTTCGATATTCTATCTGACTGTAAAGTGCAATATATCCGAAAATGAAAAAAAATCGTTATTTTCCCCTGATTTCATCGTGTGATAAAACTATAATAATACATTTTTTTATCTGTTCCATATGTTTTCATAAGTGTCGGCAGCGATCAAGCTCAAATTCATCAAAATCGGTGACTTATGCATATTCCCTATTCTATCAACAAAAGTTGAATTTATTGCTTTTCATTTAAGAGTGTATATCAGCATTTCAAAGAAATTAGCGTTTTTTTCAAATGAAAGCATTACTATTGATGTAAACTGCAAAATTCTTAAATTAGTGCCGTATAGAGAGAAAAACATGCCACATATTTTAAATAAGGTGTAGAGTTTTTGAAGTTAAGGCTTGTAGAGTTAGGGCTCGTAGAGTTAGAAGCTTGGCTCTACATGAGGTCTGATAACTTTTTAACAGTGCGAGCCTTGGCAGCAACATTTACATGAAAATGTTTTTGGTGGGATTTCACTTCTTTTTGTAAGTAACTCTCCATATACCAGAAAAGCAAGCTGGGGTCAGAATTGTGATCTTAAATCGTACAAAATTTGATCACCATAAATCATCGTGCATTGTACTATTATTTATTCTGTGGTAGAACTAAATCATTTATGCTGTGATATTATGTGGTCTAAAATCATGTAAAATTTAATCAACATCAACTAGCGTACTAGTAAGTACTATTATTTATTCTGTGGTAGAACTAATTCATCTATGCTGTGATATTAGTTTACTCTTTAACGCAGAAAGTGACAGTGCAAAGAGCAAAATAGAGTCTGCGCCCTGCGCGAGTTTTGCGCCATGAAAGAAGTAGGTAGTTTTAAATGACAATATATTTTTTATTACTACCTTTTTCCATCGCTTTAACAGTGATTTACTAAGGCTTAAAAATAATTACTAAATATTTAAAGATTTTTCAGATTCATATGTCTAATTTTTGTAGCACCCACAAAATTTGCGGAGTCTCATACAAACTTCCATCCCCTAGTTTAAGGGGTAGGGGGTTAAAGTTCCAAGTTTTATGCTGTGTACGTTTAATACTGGCATACGCGGTTTTATGTTATTTTGAGAATCGAAGATTGTCTAAAAGAACTGGACTTTATGTCAGTTGTGACGTGATGGTGGAAAATAAAATATAGTGATGAAGACCTGAATTGAGTTTATTTTTATAGAAGGCTACCGAATCCCATACTGCTGCTACTCAAATTATAAAAGGTTATTTTTATAATTTGAGTAGCAGCAGTATGGGATTCGGTAGCCTTCTATAAAAATAAACTCAATTCAGGTCTTCATCACTATATTTTATTTTCCACCATCACGTCACAACTGACATAAAGTCCAGTTCTTTTTGACAATCTTCGATTCTCAAAATAACATAAAACCGCGTATGCCAGTATTAAACGTACACAGCATAAAACGCCCCCATAATAGTGGCATCGTTATTATTGTTATTACATAAAATAATTATCTAAGCTAAACCTATGTCACGAGAAAATTTAATGTGCTTTGGATAAGAGAAGTTATGTTTGTTCCTGGGTTAGCTGTCAATCTCTTGTCTGTACCTCAATTAACCGAGAGAGGAAACAACATTGTATTCACAAAAACTGGTTGTAATATAATAAGTTCCGGTAAAGTAATTTTAACTGCACCAAAAGTAGGGAGAATTTACAAACTTGCAAATGTAAATAAAATTCATAGCTATTCAACCTCTTCGAATGACATTACACTATGGCACGAAAGGTTGGGTCATATAAACTATGACAGTTTAAAGTCACTTAGACATTTAGTAAATGACATTGACTTCAAAATAAATAATATTCCGGATAGCTGTGATATTTGCATAATTAGTAAACAATGTAGGAGTCCGTATCCTTCTAACCCTAATAAACAGGTTGTAGAACAAAAATTACAGCTTATTCACACGGATGTATGCGAAATGCCGGTGACATCTCTCGGAGGAAACAAATACATCCTTACATTTCTAGACGACCACACAAGGAAAGTCTTCGTGTATCCAATTACCAAGAAAAGTGAAGTATGTAAGTATACTACACAATTAATTTTAAGTCGCGTTGCATGATGCATGGCAACTTGTTGACAGACCAGCTGATAAAAACGTAGTAAAGAACAAGTGGATATTTACCATAAAGCGCGATGCAGAAGGAAATATTACACGCTATAAAGCACGATTAGTTGCTAAAGGGTTCACTCAACGATATGGTGAAGACTACGATGAAATTTTTTCACCAGTAGTACGACACAGTTCGATTAGAATCCTGTTCTCGTTAGCTGCACAAATGGACTTAAAAGTAGATCATCTTGATGTTCAAACAGCGTTCCTGAATGGAGAGTTAAAAGAAGATATTTATATGCTTCAGCCAGAAGGTTTTATTGCATCAGGCAATGAAAACAAAGTCTACAAGCTTAAAAAGGCAGTATATGGGCTAAAACAAGCTTCACGTTCGTGGTACCAGAAAGTGAAACAGGTACTTTTGTCATTAAATTTTGAACAGTGCAAGCAAGAGGACTGCATATTTATCCAACGGACAGGTAAGTTTCTCACAATAATAGCTCTATATGTAGACGACTTTTTCGTATTTTACAATGATGTGGATACAGTAACGAACCTTAAAAAGCATCTAGGTTCATATTTTAAAAGGACCTAGGTAAAGTTTCAAATATGCTTGGAATTAAAGTTGACAGAGATATAGAATCAGGTACTATAATTTTAAGTCACAAAATCGATTTACTACTCGAACGTTTTAACATGGTTGACTGCAAGTCTGTAAAAACTCCTTTGCCTATAAATATTAATTCTATTGACACTGGTGATTGTACTAGTGTTGGAGGCAAAAAGTTACCTTACCAGGAACTAATAGGTAGTTTAATGTATTTAAGTGTCACTACTCGACCTGATATTTCCTATGCTATATCCTATTTAAGCCAATTTAATAACTGTTATACAAGTGTACATTGGGAATTTGCTAAACGTGTACTTAGATATCTAAAGGGTACTAAAAAGTTAGGACTTATATTTAAAAAGGTTGATGACTGTAACTTTAATTTAGATGGCTACGCTGATGCAGACTGGGGTTCAGATTTGAATCGAAAGTCTTACACGGGATATGTATACAAGTTTTGTGGTAATACTATCTCATGGGGGTGCTACAAACAGTCTTGTATAGCGCTTTCGTCCACCGAGGCGGAGTATATAGCTATAAGTGAGGCAGCTAGAGAAGCGGTGTATCTGAAAAGCTTTATTAATGAAATAGTAGTATGTAACTCTGTAACATTATACAATGACAACCAGTCAGCACAAAAACTAGCCACAAACCCTGTTTATCACAAGCGAACGAAACACATTAGTGTTCGATATCACTACATACGTGATGTTATAGAACGAGGAAAACTTAACCTGCTTTACATGCCGACCGAGACGATGATAGCAGATATTTTAACTAAAGCTCTGGCGGCACCAAAGCACATTAAATTTTCTCGTGACATAGGTTTAGCTTAGATAATTATTTTATGTAATAACAATAATAACGATGCCACTATTATGGGGGCGTTTTATGCTGTGTACGTTTAATACTGGCATACGCGGTTTTATGTTATTTTGAGAATCGAAGATTGTCTAAAAGAACTGGACTTTATGTCAGTTGTGACGTGATGGTGGAAAATAAAATATAGTGATGAAGACCTGAATTGAGTTTATTTTTATAGAAGGCTACCGAATCCCATACTGCTGCTACTCAAATTATAAAACCAAGTTTTATATATTTTTTGCAGTTTGTGTACTAATAATAGCTTACATATCAAATTTCAGCTTTCTAGGACTTCAGGAAGTACCCTAGGAATTTTGATGATTATCAGTAAGTTTTGACGAAATCGAAGTTATTTAGATATCAATAAAATCCAAAGTTTAAGAGCTATGCAATTGAAACTTTATATTTTTAATAAGTCTACTACTGACATCATATCCTGAAAATTTTGTGCCTCTGATATAATCCCAAGCTCAAGTTATGAGGGTTAAGCGGTTAGGGCGTTTAGGTCCAATTTCATAATTTTTTTGTTGTTTGTGTACTAATACTAGCTTACATACCAAATTTCAGCTTTCTAGGACTTCAGGAAGTACCCTTTGAGTTTTGATGATCATGAGTGAGTCAGTGACGAAATCGGGGTTTTTTAGATATCAATAAAATCTATATTATAAGAGCTATGCAATTGAAACTTTGTATGTTTAATAAATTTACTACTGACATCATATTCCGAGAATTTTGTTTATCTGGTCCAAACCCAAGATATGAAGGTTCAAAAAAACGACGAAGCGGTAAAAGGTTCGAAAAAAGGTAGGTAGTGCCCTTAAGCTTCGCTTGCTCGTCTTGGCGGGGGCACTGCCGTGCCCCCAGATCCATAAAGTAAGATTTTCTTCTTTTCGAGAGGATGAGCATAGAGGATGACAATAGCTAGATGCTTTTTAAGTTATAAAGAATCACTGTTGATTTACTTAGGATTTCACAATATGACATGTTGTGTGCCTTTTGATGTTCTAACCCGAATGTTTCTGCTGACGTTACACAGCAGATTTCTGAAAGGATCTAAGGAGGGTGGCGAGAGGTTTCGAGGATGCGCCGGGGGGCGGGGGCTGCGCTGTGACGTCACGTCCTATCTGGGCGGCCATCTTGGATTATCTCGTCGCACCTGCGGGGAGCGGGGGCTTCAGTATCGACCCGCGTCGCCCTGCATTTTTCAGGGTAAACTTGATAATGTCTGCCGAAATTGTTTTTTGATGGCGCTTGATGCGAGTTTTTATTTTCACACATTTTTATGACTTCTGCGGGAGATTATTTTTTGATTTACATTTTGAGTTGGTGTTTCACTAAGTTAAAGATTTCAGCACTTAGATTTAATAGAACCATTATAAAGATTACAATTGTGTTCAAATTCCTTTTTTCATGTCTATTACCTAGACCTAGTGTTTTCAGCCTCATTATAAGGCACACGGTTAAGATGTGTGATCTTATCAAATATTACAAACTTTTTGGACAAAACAGTAAAATGGAAAATGGTATGAATTCATAATGAATAAAATATTTTAAAACCCAGCCAAAGTAGGAGATACCGACCCATGTAAACGTAAACATAGGTTGGTATCTCCTATTTTTTACTTCCTAAAGTAAAAAGCACATAATTTTAGAAACTATTGAGTAAGAAACTCCTCAGATAGTGTGCCCTTTTACCCGACTGCCAAAAAGTAGGGTAATGTTTTAAATGATTTTATTCATGTTTAAATTACCTACAACTACAACCCAGTAAATACAATTTAAGTACTTCTCATTCTAGAGTCTCTAATTGGGTATTTTTCACCGATAAACTAGGTTTCTACTTTCTGATTTACATGTAGGTACAACTTTAAACACACATCAACAAAAAGATACCTAATATTCTAAATCTAATTGTTCTACTGTCCTATTAGTGAGGAACCTCAACTAATATAGAGTGTTAAAATTCTACGCACACAACGGCGTTATCTGCCTGCGGTAGTTTGGACAAGCCGATACGATCTGAGGTCCTCTCCCTGCCTCCTTTGGGGAGATCCCTGGAATCTGCATGCGACTGCGACCCTTATGGGGATGGAAATGTGGAAATCGTTTAGGTCTGTGAGGGATCAGGGCCCTGTTTCATAAAGCTTGACAAGTCGACAATTTGTCAGAAATCATGACATATGTCGGATTGTCACGACAATTGCCGTTTCATAAAACTGAACATATTTATAATTGTATACAAGAATTCAGTGGTAAATTGTCACTTTTTTCTGTTTGTTTCATAAAACCATAGTCATGACAAGTCTTGTATAAAACACCTGTCGGTACACGTAAATCATTGTCGGTGTCATTTAAAAAATGTCAGTGACAGGTAAATCATTGTTAACGATTGGTAAATAACTGTCTTTATTTTTTAATTAATACCCTCTATACTACATACCAACAAAACATACACTGATATTCAATCAGACGCAAACATGGCGGAGGCATACAAGATGTTAATACTAAGTTACGAAAGAACTTAATGCATTAGAAAATGGCCTTCAATGTTTCAATTTTTATTACAACTAATTAAAAATATATTCTACCGCCACTTTATTAGTAAAGTATACAGAAAGCAATGTCGGTTACTTCCAAAGAAAAGTTATTTTTTTTCTCTAATTATTCTCTCCTCTGCCTATTTTCTTCCAAATAATTATCATCACTGTCACTACTACTATTACTACTAGAATTTAGCATTTTTACTTAAGTAGTATCGATTTCCTCCATGAGTCGACAATTGTCATCTAATCCTGACACAGCTCAAGGGTGCCTGTCAAAAATTTGTGACAATTCGACAAGTTTGTAATTGCTTATTGACAATTATGTGTTTCATAAACGACACTTGTCGGAAAATGCTCGACAATTTGTCGAATTTTCATTGTCACCTGTAAATTTTTATGTAACGCTAAATTGTCGAATTGTCGCGACAATTTGACATATATGTCAGCTTTTCCAATTGCAAATATGTCAGACCAAATGTTTTATGAAACGTACAATTGTCGAATTGTCGACTTGTCACCTGTCACCTGTCGCTGACAATTGTAATCTTTATGAAACAGGCCACTGATGTTTCGTTTTGTTTGTGTAGATCTGCAGTTTATGTTTTTATATTAGGTTAATATGAGATTTATTTATAATCACAATTAATTATGATAAAATAATGTTTCTATTCTAGATTTAATCATGGGTGACAAAAAAACCGACTTCAAAAAACCTGAAAATAAAAACAAAATTAGATTCAAAATTAAATACCTCTAAAAAGCAAGAAATAATTTTCAAATCATTAGATACGCATATCATTGTAATAAAACACGAAAACACGTCTATTGAAGTCGGGTGGGGCTGGAGGACAACTTATTTTTTTATTGTAAGAGCCCCACCCGACTTCATTAGACGTGTTTTATTACAATGATATGCGTCTCTAAAGATTTGAAAATTATTTCTTGCTTTTTAGAGGTATTTAATTTTGAATCTAATTTTGTTTCTTTTTCAGGTTTTTTGAAGTCGGATTTTATGTTCTTAATTTTTTTTTTCTTTTTTTCTTTTAAGTGTAAACAAGTACCTTTTGTATTAGGTACTTTTACCTTTTTATGGGTATGTATATTATGTAAATGTAAGTGATGATGTTATGTATTTTTTTATATTTCACACTTTTACGTGGGCCTTTTCCACTTAAAAACTCAATTTCCACTGTTCGTGCTGTTTGTTGTTAAGGAGTTCCGTTGTTCCTTCGCAGTTCAAGTCTAATACAAAACGTCCTTGACTATAGTTAGATACCTAATTTGTTTAAGATTGTCATAATCCTAGCAATATTTCAATCACTATACAGTTTCTATTTGATTTTGAGGAGTTCCCTTGTGTATCTTTAAAATCCAAGGTCCAATAACAATGAAATCAAAATGGTATCATCACTAAAGTATCTTCTTTCAAACAAAAAAAGAATCATCTAAATCGGTACATAAACAAAGAAGATATGGTCGATCATCCGTATAAGTTCATAAAAATGGTAACAAAAACGACAGTATTTTCAGGTTTTCCTGAAAAATACTGAACCAATTTCAAAATTTCAAAAAATGGGACAAACTTGGGAACAAATTTGATCTATTAACGTTTGAATTATTTCAATCGGTTTAGCCGTCTTCGAGTAATCGGTGGACATACATAAAAAAAAACATACATACAGACGAACAGAGAACCTCCTCCTTTTTGGAAGTCGGTTAAAAATATACCAAGTTAAAAATATAGCGACCGCCTGCGACTTCGTCTGCGTGGAAAGTTTTTTTGCTATCCCTCGGAAACGAAAAATTTTTTCGGGATAAAAAGTAGGTACCCTATGTCCTTCTCTGTACTCCTGAGAACGTGTATGCAAAATTTCATGATGATCGGTTCAGTAGTTAAGACGTGAAGGCGTAACAAACAAACAAACAAACGGACTTTCGCATTTATAATATTAGTAAGGATTAGTAAGGATTATTTTTGTCAAATATTTCTTCATGTCTTACGTATTGAATACAAGAAATATTTGACCCATTTTGGGTAATAGGACTATTTTAATATAAAAAGAATGGGATTAGTATTCTTATAAGATTTTTTAACTGGATAATTTTATAGACTACTACTAAACTTTGTTACAATTTAGTAAGTAATAGTAGTAGTGAAGTAATGAATGAATGTTAAGTATATGTAACTTTTAAGTCATAAGATACTACCTTGTTAGCTTTAATTATTCCGAGTGACATGCCTGAAAATATTAGTGTAAGACCCAAATGAAATGTAAGCATAAAACGTGAAGTTAATCTAAGTAGATACATATTCGACGATAAATTGTAGGAGCATCCAAAGTTGCCCCGTAACGGCCGACTGCGGCGTCGCGCCTGTTGATTTACAATCCGTTTTAGTACGACCCAACTTACGTTGTTTATTTAGCAGAAGTGATGAATTTACTCGAACAGATTCCGGTTTGGGAAAAGTTTAGAGGTAAAATGAGATATTATAAAGATATGAAGTATTCACTAATAAGGGTTTTTTAATGGACAAGGGATAGTGCTTGGCACTTGATGTTAAGTGACGATAAGGCCGAAGGTGGAAGCGCACTACACCCGGAATCCTCATCACTATGGCTATGAACACATTTTTTAAATAGGGAACATGCATAAGTCACCGATTTTGATAAATTTGAGCTTGATCGCTGCGGACACGTATAAAAACAAGATGGAACAGAAAAATCAATAAAAAAATGAATTATTTTAGTTTTATCACACAGGGGTAACTAACGATATATTTTTTTTCATTTTCGGATATAATGTTGTACTTAACAGTCGGATAGAATATCGAATATGAAATAATATTTTGTACGACACATACGTACTTAAACGAAATATTTAGGGAGATATTTAAAAATATTTGGCTAACTCCATAATAATGCGCCTGAATCGTGGCATAAGTGACGTCACAAATGTTGACCGTTTTGTATAGAGCGTTTTCGCCGGGTGCTGCTGCGTGCTAACTTCAAGTTACTATATCACGAGAAAAAAAACGCAAGAGAAAACTTTTAATATTACAGTTGATTTTCTCATGCATTATAAGTACTTTTGATTTTGATAAATAAAAAAATTGATGCATGTTCCCTATTGTTGTTATAGCGTCAGACTTAGACTTATGTAAGATGGTGATAGCTAGCCAGGTGGACTTAGAATAACACTTAGAATAATACCACCAACCAAACCGAGTACAAATTGTACCCCCCTTGGGAATCGAACCCCGGACCCCTGCGTCTTACACGGCGTGGCCGAACAACAAGGCTACAGAGGCGGTTTCCACGCGCGCGTACCCTAACATTGAAATGAAAGGATATGACGCGAATGCAAGTATTAAAGGTTTGACCTAATCGAAAAAATGTGAAATAGTAAGCTTGACTACGACGAGTCTAAAAAACCGGCCAAGTGCGTGTCGGGCCACGCGCCATAGGGTTCCGTAGTTACCTTATATCATACTATATTTAATACCTCTATAATTTTTCGTCTGTAAAAATAACTTTGTTTTTCACAGTGTTGGTATGAATGACAAAGTTATATTTGCGGTTTTGGAAAATATGATATATCTCAAAAACTAATTACTATATCTCGTTCAAACCAATTTTCGTTGAAAGTTTTTATTAAGATTTATAGCATATATTTTTTTTAGATTTTTCAATCTCTTATTTCAAAAGTTAGAGGGGGGGGGGGGGGGACACACATTTTACCACTTTGGCAGTGTTTATCTTTCAAACGGTTGACTTTTAGAAAAAAATGTCTTAGAAACCTCAATGTTATTTTTAAAGACCTATCTATAGACACCCCGCACGTATTGTTATGAAGGAATTTTTTTTTCAGTTTCAGTTCCATGTATGGGGAGCCCCCCCTTAATGTTATTTTTTTTTACTTTTGTGTTAAAATCGTTAAGCGGTTAACAGATTACATCTACTTACTAAGTTTCAACTATGTAATCCTAATACTTTCGGAATAAAATGGCTGTGACATACGGACGGACAGACAGACAGACAGACATGACGAATCTATAAGGGTTCCGTTTTTTGCCATTTTGGCTACGGAACCCTAAAAAGGTAGGTGGAAAGAATTGGATCGATCGTTAGCACACAAAATAGGGCAAGATAGGACAGATTTTATAAGATAAGAAGAATAATATATAGGTAGTTACATTCTAATCAATAATTAGACTACGAAGTAGATTCTGTTTTATACAAAACTCCATTGTGTACTTTTGAAAAATGTATCTATGTTAGTTTATGTAGTAAATAAAAAAAATATTATTACATATCATAATATGAAACTCTCGTTTCCAATTACATTTTATTAACATCTTATCGAGTACCTTTGCTGATATCAAATTCTCTGTTGCCTTCGTACTGATCTGCAAGCATAGGTCATTGAATTACACTATCACGAGGTAGTGCATCAGGGTTGCATTTACCCTGTGATTGATGCTGGCAACCAATCCATTAAGTGGCCATTGAAATGTTGACAAAGCGTTCTAATTATCGATTCCATTACTGTAGTGTTAGGAACTATGCTAACCGGACTTTGACGTTGCACAGTCTATACGGTATTGTATTTGTTAATGTGCTACATGAAAAAGATATGTTTGCTTGCAATATCACTAATAGCACATAATACTTAATAGTACTGAGTGGATGTATCAAAATATACGCCTACTTTCATTTCCTGTTTTTTTTAATGTAAATACTCGTAGATATGATTTAACACTAGTTAAATGTGGCCGTCCGCGTCTTCGTCTGCGTGGACAGTTTTTTTGCTATCCCTCGCGATTTTCAGGCTGAAAGTTACACTTTGTCCTTTTCTGTACCCCTGACAACGTGTATGAAAAATTTCATGGTGATCGGTTCAGTATTTAAGACGAGAAGGCGTAACAAACAAACGGACTTTCGGATTTATAATAAGAAAAGAAGGATAACTTATGCCATAAAAACGAGTTAATTTTTATTCGTTATTTTAGTCGTTGTTATCAATATGAAGACTTTATTTGATTTCAGTTTCTTATTAGCAGAATTTTAATCCTTATTACCACTAAAAATAACCCGAAATGACAAAGAAATATTAATTACTTAACTTGGACGGTGGTTGATTTGTCCAAGTTACTTAAGTCTGAATGCATGTTGCTAGTTTATCATATCAGCCGTTCTTTGCTATGAGCTTTTAGATTTGATCCGAGTATAATGAACGGTGTGTGGCCTCTCAAGCGCTCTCACCTTTAACCCTCCAAAACAGAGGGAAGTCAGTGAGTGGTTATCAACATGTTAATTTTAGACCACCGCAATGTAGTGTCACTTTAGTTACAATGCACTTCAGTACACGTTACATTATAGGGTTATTAAGAGCGCGTGCGCAGCTGCGTTATATAGATAACCGGAACAAAACAGACTTGAGATTTTAAAGTGGATAGTTTATGGTATCGGCGGGTTTTGTTCCGGAAGTGGAGTGGGTGATGAGAGCAAACTTGGGCACGTGCTGCTGTACGGTGGTCTGACCACCGGTGAGCATAAAGTTTGGTGTAAAAGTGTCACCTCTTTTGTTATGATAGGTACTGTTAAAAATAAAGGTGCATTGATCTTATAAGAATCTCTCACCAATCCTCATTTCTTTCCTGCTCTATCAAGACCTTGATCACCATTTATTGAGTCCGTTTCAATGGACACAAACAAAATCACCTGTAAGTAGATGAGGTTTTGTGTATTTTGCAGATTTCAGATTATCAGGCAGTTTCAGGTCAAAGTTACCAAGTTTTTACTCCATTTCAGCTCAAAGTTGCCTCGAAGTAATAGAAACATCTAATTTCGAATTGATCAGAACCGTGGCAGGTCCAATCATCAATTAGAAACTAGCTGAATATCTTCAAAAGGTGTATAAACGTTCCAAACAAATAAAGTAATTCAACGCCGATTATCGTTTTGGGAAATATGTTTACATCGGGGTTTAAAAGTTTCTTGTAAGTTGTGCCTCTCAAAATCTCATACGAATTCAAGGAAAAAGTGATTCTTCATATAAAATAGTAAATCGTTTTGTTACTGCTTATGAAATATGCTTAAGTTCCCGTAATATTGATGACACTATTGAGAAGTACGGACGCGCCAGCTGCCGTGGAATCGCGGGGGTCCCGGCAAAGAGTAGCCGCTGTAAAGAGAGGAGACTCCTTTACAAAATACATACTTTAATTGCAAGTGTGCGAGTGCCGAGTCTGCCAACCAGACGGTCTGACCAAGTAAGAGTAGCAACCTCCTGGAGCAAATTCCATCAAGCAGGGAGTAATTATGGTCCGAGACCGATGGAGGTAAACCATAAAAGCAGCCAGTGATCACGATCCTCTTATGAGGGGACGTTTAAGAGAGAGAACTGCATGACAAAATGATTAAGAGTGAACGTTTATCCCATAGATAGAGGAAAGTAAAAAACCGGCCAAGTGCGAGTTGGACCAAAAACGATAAAAAAATCATGTTTGTTTTATGGGAGCCCCACTTAAACATTTACATAATTATGTTTTAGGTATTTGCTGTTATAGCAGGAACAGAATTACATAATCTGTGAATATTTCAACTGTCTAGCTATCACGGTTCATGAGATACAGCCTGGTGACAGACAGACAGACAGACGGACAGTGGAGTTTTAGTAATAGGGTCCCGTTTTTACCCTTTGGGTACGGAACCCTAAAAAAGAATAAAACGATACTACCATTACAATACAGTGTTGTACACGGTATGATGATTCTAATGTGTGTCAGAAACTGCTGCTTTGTAGTAGCTTTTCTTATTGGTATTTTTGTATATCGTATACAAAATGCACTGTACGCCGGTGAGTAAATTAGAAAAAACACACAAATTGACGATTCTTATAGGAGATTCGATAGTGAGGTTTGTAATTTAGTCAAATGTACAAAACCTTCCGGACGACTTCGTCATTTTCTTAAACTTGACGCTTTCCTAACTTGTCTCATTTTTAACTCGGCTTTTTCTTAGTTGGTCTCTTTCCTAGATGACTTCGTCATTTTCTTAAACTTGACACTTTCCTAACTTGTCTCATTTTTAACTAGGCTTTTTCTAATTTGGTCTCTTTCTTAAACGTTTTTATTAGGTTGCTTTCTCGTTTGTTAGTTTGTTTGATTGGTTGTTTGTTTGTTTGTCTACAAAGTTTGCGAATGAAATTCGATCCACTACTATAGGGTAGGGCATGTGAAATGTTATATTCAGTCAAAAGTACCAGGGCAACATAACTTACGAGGAGTTATTTTGATTTCATGCCGCGAAGATTTCTTTTATCTCTTTAATTTTTCAAAAATATAAATCGAAATAACTCCTTTTAAGTTATGTTGCCCTGGTACTTTTGACTGAATTTTATTTATTTTATTTTATATCAAAACATTATTTTGTAAATAATGGTCCGTGGTTCACCTAGGTGAAATGATCCGGTGGACCACGGCTAAGAAGAGAGGAAAAACAGCGAAAGAGACAGAGTCGAGTTAAAAATGAGACGAGTTAGAAAATTGTAGAAAGAGCCGAGTTAAAAATAAGACGAGTTAGGAAAGTGTCAATATTGCAAAAGAGACCAACTAAGAAAGAGCCAAGTTAAAAATAAGACGAGTTAGGAAAGTGTCAAGTTTAAGAAAGAGACCAACTTAGAAAGAGCCGAGTTCATAATGAGACAAGTTTGGAAACTGTCAAGTTTAAGAAAATGACAAAGTCGTCCTGAGGGGTACAAAAGTATGTTAATATGCTAATATTCGGCAGCAAAAAGAAAGATACTCTGTATAACTCACTATAGGATGTTTATTAGCAATGAAAATAAAGTACTTGTATAGTGTAAATGAAAGTAATAGACAAAGAAATTGACTAGCTGCTTATTTAACATCAGTTGTAATGTAAGTAAATATATATTTTTTGTTATTGAGCTTTATGTTGCAAAGTGTAAAAATTCCTGTCTGAATATTCTTTAATCTTTGCCCAACTACACTTGCACCGGGGGCAAAGCACAGACAATCCATTTGTTAAGCGCCACGTGATATTATTCTGTTATTTATCGGTCTGCGGCCAAGCCTACTGAGTTACCACCACAAGGTTAATTTTAATATCTCCTACCTAGTCCACAAAACCAGTTGGAACTCACATTCGTAACGTAAGTTACGAACTGTGTAACACAGCCAAGATTGGAGGAAGCTGCTTGTCATTAATGTCACAATATTTATGATTTAATTAATTGGTAGTCAAAACAAGTTATAATGTCGAGATCAATAATTAGGAACATCTCTACATGATTCAATTATAAAAAAAGTTGCAGCAACAGATGTAGAGGTATATAGGTATATATTTTCCATGGCTTAGAGAGGAATCAATTTATTTGAAATATAAATAAAATCCTGAAAACGAAATACATATCACAAAATGTAAGCTTGCAAAAGTACCAAAATCGACAGGCATATTAGAACCGTGATGAAAGTGTACATGGTATGAAAGGAAAGAATTAACTAAGACTCGTAGCATGTGGAAAGATTTTGTGACCTCTGCCTACGCCTATGGAAAAAAAGTGTAACCTTGTATGTAGATTGGAACGATTTTAAACATAATGTTAAGAATTTCACATTAATTAATGTCACACATTTATATAAATCAATTAAATTTGGGCATTGAAATAAAGGTACTGTAAGGATTTCGGCTGAGTAAGTATGCAATTTTGTTCAAGGAGACGGACTCTATTTAGAAACCATTGCATTTATTTACGACGTACGAAACGAGTATTTCTAGTGTAAATTAAAATGGCATTCTAATTACACAAATCTAAATCTAAAAATAACATGTTTGCAAAAAAAACTTATAAGGTTAACGCGTAGCTTATAATCAAATATTTACATAAAAATGAAAAACTCTTCAACGAAACTTTACGACTGCAGGTGTCGGTCGATACAAAGCGATTTTTTCTCATATTTGTATTATCTCAAGGCAAAAAGTGTATTTGTGGCGTACCTGTTTGGTGTAACGAGATCTCTAAAGAATGAAATAAACAGAATACAAACATAATAAAAACGGATTTCATAAAGCCTTTGGAGGTGTGATGTGACCGTGTGAAGGCATCGGTAAAAGAGTCTTATTTCAAAACAACGAATTTGATATTTCAATATTTCGCATATTTTAATGTGGTCTTTGCGATTTCAGTTATCGGGTGTTGGGATGACTCAAAATATGTATATTATTGATAACTTTTTGTGTGAATACTTCATCATTTATTATTTGATTTTGACTTAATACTTTAGAATAACCCTAAAATGTAAACCATAAAAATAATAGAGATGGAAACTTCTTAATTTTTATTCCTGTAATATTTTTGAGGTTGCATAAAAATAGATCCGTTGCGTACCTATTTTAAAATTATATGAACTAAAAACTATTTAAAGCAACACTGTCTAAGGGCATTCGTTAAAAAAAACAATACATTCCCCTGATTGAAGGATATCACAATAAACATGGAGCACACGCGTCGAAAAAATAAATCAAACATTCTCTTTAGGACGCCCACCATTAATAAAACTCTTTAAAATATATTTAATAATGTCCACAAAGGTTGAAGAGCACAATGCTTGCCCATAAAGGAGCAGCATTTATTATAGCGACAATATATCGAATACAAAAAGATAGTGTGACAAAGACGCGTACTTTTTAATAATATTGTCATTTCTCAACAGCAGTGGACTCTTTCAAAAAGCCATAATGCAATAATTTATTTCTTTATAAGAGTTTTTTTCTCTGTGGGAGAATACGACCCAGGTGAGCACGGGTTAAAGTCGAGCCTTGTAGAGCCTTGCGATTGGGGAAAATAGAAATCGGATATTAAACCTTAATTTTATTGAAATAAGTATGACAGAACATAAACAGTTTTTAACGGATACTAGCGCAGTTTGAAAGTACTTTGGTAATTGTTTGGTATTTGGTTTGATTTTTTATTTTTTCAGTTCCCCGTGACCATCACGGCAGCTGCACAAACGTCGGGAAAATAAAAAATCAGACCAAATACCAAATAATTACCAAAGTACATTCAATAAAACCGCGCTAGTAACCGTTAAAAGTGTTTTATTTCATGTCTAGTGAGCGCGTAAGCTTGAGATGTGATGACACGTAACACAATACTTAACTTGAGCTTTTTTATTAGGATAAAACCTTGATAAAACTCTAAACATTAGGACTGCATAATACGGTTTTAGTATGGAGTTTTATTTTGTACGAATTTTCTATTGAGAAAAATGTAAATTTGCATATAGAGGTCCAAATATTTTCGCTATTTTAAATCTAATTAAACAGCAGAATGTTTGGTACAAATTCTCAAAGAAATACTTTTTAATGCGGGACCTAATAAGTACAGTATTTTCTGTTAATTAATGTTAATGCATAAATCCTTTGATGTTTAACGAAGTTCATAAAACATTTTTGTGGTTAGTACTAATTCATTTGAAAAGATGTTAAAAAAACTTTCTATATTTTTTAACAGGCGTGTCGACATTTCGGCGTGAAACAAGAATCTTTGTCACTGCGCAAAAAAGAACAATGATGGCGAAGTTTATAGGGTTCGTCGAGACAGGGTTGACATCGGAGCCACAATAAAATCGATGAAATATTTAGGGGCAGCGCGATAACTCATGGCTAGGGGTGCCATCGTGCTATTGTGGCGAGTCTGTACAGGTAGGCGCGCAGTGGGCAGTCACCTTATGTTGACTGCGACTGGGAAGTTGCAATTGTTTCAACCAAAAACAATTGCTAATTTGTTGATAAAAAACAAATGAAAATCGTTTTACTCGTTAGTGAGTTCAAACAAGCTTCAAACCCATAGAAATAGAATGTCAAAGAACAACAATGTCAATAAACAGGTGATCCGAAAACGAATGCATACATTTTAAATGAGATACGTAAAATATGACTTAGATTCATAAAATATGACTATATATGGCAAAGGAAATTAATAAACTATGTTCCATACTGTTTTCTTCGTCGATAAATGAATAAATGTAGAGAAATTTGGTTTTAGAGAAATGTGTGGCAATATCTTATTTACCTGTGAAAAGTGTGATTACTTGGATTATTTCTTTTTGTCACATCACAATTACTTAGAGCACTATACACCATGGCTCCACGATACCTCTATTTTAAATTCTAATTAAGATTAACAAATATTTTAATTAAACTGTGATTGCTCATTTGCTAGGCGGGACGCTAGGAGATCTTACTGTAAAAAGCTTTTTAAAAAAAGCACAACCTCCTTCAAAAATCTTAAAAAACAGCTCTATAAAAAGCAAGAAATAATGTTCAAATCGATTACCTAATTAAAACACGTCTATTGAAGTCGGGTGGAGCTGGAAGTATTTTTTTTACTTATTGTATATTCTAAAAGCCCCACCCGACTTTAATAGACGTGTTTTAATTAGGTAATCGATTTGAACATTATTTCTTGCTTTTTATAGAGCTGTTTTTTAAGATTTTTGAAGGAGGTTGTGCTTTTTTAAAAAGCTTTTTTATTTTAAACTTTTTTGTGGTAGGTACCATGGGCAACAGCGTCGCTTAACCACTGCTAAGGTTGAAATGGCTTGCACGCCGCGCCCGCTGTCCCATACGTTTAGTTCGTGCAGGGGCGATACGCGCGCACACGAATTTTGTTGCAAACTGGTTAAGCGACGCTGTTGCCCATAGTACCTATGTAAGAGATGATTTTATAAAATAAAACGTTATAATGTTTAAAAATTTTCAATGGTATACCCCGAGCAACTCAATTTCCACGAGTTCCGTTGAGCCTTCGCAGTTCAACTCTAGTCCAGAACGTCCTTGACGATAGATAGGTACTTAACTTGTTTTTGATTGTCATAAACCTACCAATATTTCAATCACTGTACAGTTCCTATTTGATTTTGAGGAGTTCCCTCGTGTATCTTCAAAATCCTTAGTTCAATACCAATGAAATTAATATGGTATCATCCTTAAGGTGTCTTCTTTCAAACGAAAATCATCTAAATCGGTTCATAAAAAAAAAGTAATGGTTGAAAATCCGTCTCAATTCATATAAAACGGTAACGAAAACGACAGTATTTTCAAGATTACTTGAAAACTACTAAACCGATTTCAAAATTTCAAAAACTGGGACCAACTTGGAAACAAACCTCATGTTATGACGTTTGAATCATTTCAATCGGTTTAGCCGTCTTTGAGTAATCGGTGTACATACATATAAAAAAAAATATACGCGACGAATATCTATTCGTGCATGTAATAAAAAGGAGGAGGGTTATCTAACCCTCCTCCTTTTCAAATTTTTGAAGTCGGTTAAAAAATGTTGGCACATGTCACTTGATCCTTTGTCTTTTTTTTACATAGACCGTGTCCGTATGATGTTAACTTCTCTTTTCCACGCTTTGTTGGTCTTCTTGAGCGCAGCGAAAATTTTTCTATGTCTATGTTTAAACCCTTTGTGACATAGAATTTGAAATCAATTTTTGATAAGAAGCTTTCAATGTAGGAAAGGAAATGCGTTTATTGCTTTTCACATCCAACCATAATTATTTTTCAATATTTTTGTCTATAACTCGTAGGTCGGTAAGTATGTAGGTTCATAATATTTTAATCGCAATCATTTTGCCGTTTATCATTTAAATCATTTTGCATCGTAATGCAAAGCCCCGATTTAATGTATTACTTACATAATTTTTGTAAAAGTTTACGAATTGTGTCAAATAAAATTTATTCTGAATCTTACTTTGACTAACTACAAAGACACTTATTTCTTAAACGTGAGAAAAGGAAAGGGTTAGTACAAGAGATTAAAAACAATGGTCATGTAACACTATCAATAAATCGCTTCACCGAGTAACAAATATCAATTTTAACGAAAGTTAGTTGTTGTCAGACCTCCTCTAGTTCCCAGCAGAGGGCGCTGCATTCCTGTCACGTAGGTTCGCAGGTCCATTTCCAGTACAGACACCATCACTCAGTGTTTTTGGAAGACTTTTCCCGAAATGTGATACTCAGAAACTATAAAAAATAGGTTCATTTAAAACTTTCTCTTTTATTGAAACATTTTTTAGTACCTACCTAGCTAATTCGAGAACTTAAAAATAACATATTTTTTAGGAATTATCAAGTAAGTACCGATATTCCTAAACATATGAAGAAAGTTGGCTATAGCAAATCATAGGTACACGACCACAACCACAAAACACAATAGTACAAGTTCACAACCAGCTCCGCTGAACTAACTCTGCTCGGATTTAAATTTTTATTTACACTATCTTTGGCAGAACATTGCAGAATTAAGTCCTAATAATGGCGGGATGGCACAAAAATTATCCAGCTACCTGCTGCTGGAGCTGGAGACCTGTGTATGGGTATTTAACCACCGATTTTCCCATTTATTTTAAATTATATCTAAAAATGGTTGATTCCAATAAATTATTATTATGGAAGTCAGACAGTAAATGAATTAAAGATTGAAGAAAACCAAAATGTGTTGGAAGATGAATTGATATTTACGAAAATTCGCTTCCAACATCCAAAAATTGATAGCAGACACATAGTAAACAACAAAATGACAGCGCCAAGTAGTGCGTCGACTGGTGGGTGGACGATTTGTAAATCAGCAAAAATATCCTGCTATTCCAGCAAATTATTACTAACATGTGAAAAGTTGTATCTGTGACCTCGTCAGATTATCCTACTAATACTAAATTATAAATGTGAAAGTTTGTGGGTTTGGATGTTTGGATGGATGTTTGTTCCTCAATCACGCAAAAACTACTGAACAGATTTGGTTGAAATTTGGCACACAGATAGTAGATAGCCTAGATTAAAACATAAAATACTTTTTATCCCGATATTCCCACGGGAACAAGAACCACGCGGGTGAAACCGCGGGCGGCCGCTAGTTGCTTACTAAAGTTGCCAGAGGTGGGAAAACAGAAGTAGGATTTATCCCAAAAAGGTCATACACACAGTCGCCCTATCCCAGACTAGGTCCAGCCCGGTTCGGGGAAGCATGAAGTCGTCACGCGCCCCCCGCCGGGACAGTAGCGCGCGGGCGGTCCACCGCCCCTTAATTAATTTTAATATATTTACCTGTTCTGTGCTTCAACTCTGGAATTGTCGTTTGAGAGGGATTTATGTTTGCTCTGTACTAGGGTTGTTGTTATTTTGTTATTATAAGTTCAATACGTTTTATTATGAAATTTTGGCTTGATTTCTGTTTGTGGTTGTATACCAAAACCATATTGAAAGGAAGTACATAAATGCAATATACCTAATTCAAAGAGGCTATGACCTCTGTATCTATGAAACATATTAAACTGTAGGTACTGTTCTATAGGACTTTCAAACACGATAGAGTAATAATCGAAATGATCATTATGATTATGAGCCTTGCCTACGATTCCATACTCATACCAAAATTTAACATGAAAACATTGAATCATATGAACGTTCTTCACATTTTTTGGTAATACTTTGTTCATGTTATTTATTGTAATTACGTTTTATCGGCACATAATCCTTGTTCACAAGGCAATCGAGATAAAGATCGACTTCCGATCGCATCCCGCATCTCCCACTGATTATTTATGTATAATTAGATTAATTATATTCTCCTCCGTCACATGAAGCCGGTAGCTGCGTCGTAAATATGAAATATGTTTTGGTAATAAAACTTAAAATTCATAAGTTGTTGTACTTTATAACGAGGTGACCGTGTTGTGGTTATGAAAAAATTTGATTGCAAAATATTATCAGTTTTGTTGGTTGCATCATATCGGTATGTTTAGGTTTATTTAAATTAGTAAGTTATTCTAAAATTGTTACAGATCAAGGATGGTATATACCTAATTGATACTGAACGATAGGAATAAAAATGTTTAGTGATAAAATAACATCATCTTAAAATTTGCTTTAAAGATTTTGTTTGTAATTAACACACGGCCGTTTTCTAGTCTTCACCTTTATGATATCATTTCATCATCATCATAATCATACTTATGATCATCTCTACCCATATCGATTGATGAAGAAAAGATAAATTGTGTAAAAGATTATACAATCTATCTTTTCTTTGGCCTTCTTCTACACATACCCTCACGAGTTCACGACATAAAATCATCCACGCGACGTGCTTCACATTTCTATACAGAATAGATTATGTCCATACCACGACAACCGAAGTGTCCTTAAATTTTCGGTCACTCCGACTTTCCTGTATTGGTTAATCAATTATTCCAAAATAATTAACCAAACCAACTTTAATAAATAACATTATATTCTTATTTGATTTCGTTTTGAAAATATGCAACGGCAATTAACCAGCCACTGTTGCTCGTAGGGTATAATTCGTCCAAGTCCAAGGGTAGGGTAAGTGCAGGATTTGCGTACAACCCTCCCAATTATAGCGTACCGAATCTTTCATGAGCCCTGCCTAATCAGCCCCAACGCGCTTCATTTGACTTTAATTGTAATTGGATTTAGCGGTTTGTACGATGCGTGTGACCACAATTTGGGGTTGTAAAGGTAATGAGTGAAGGTTAAAGATGGCTCCACACTTGTAATATTTTGGCGTGTCAAACAGAACACTGTGTCTTTATCATACATCGTCTCTTTGTTACAGTATTTCCATAGCGCACGCCCAATCAAACTAGCGATGTATGATAAAGACACGGTGTTGTGATACACCAAAAGTAATTTGTGATCGCTTTGCATATTTCAGTACTGAAACACATTTTCAGTACCTAATGATAAGTTTATTTATTTCCTTGAATTTTCATTCAAGTTTTTTATGTATTATAATTTGCGCAAAATAGTCTCGCTGAATATTACAGTTTATAGTGAGTTAGTATAATTTTAAAGTGTGTTAGCTATGGTTTTAATCTTAGCTTTTACCAGGAGTAAACAGTCGAGAACGTTTACATGGAAAAATGACTTTATATTTTCAGAAAATATTTTCCATTTTTTTTTATTTTAACTACTTAAATACTGCATAAATATAAATCTTCTCACGAACTATGTCAAAATATAGAGAGCTTGAATCGTGAAACTTTATTTTATATCATTATTTTTTAGATTTATATTTTTTATCAATAATTTCATCTATTTCATTAACTTTATTGCGCAAGCACACTTTCGGCGAACTTTTCTCACAATTAAACGCGATTAAAATGGCAATTACATCGCGCCCAAACGATTAGTCGCTTAGAATCTTTGTGTGCGCGTTAAAGTTTGACCGAATTATCTTCGTCACCGCGTTCGGGAAGTGTTTCACATCGTTAAATTATCTGTAATCGCAATAAATATGTCCCGTTTTGTTTGGCAACAAGCGGCACCGTGTCGGATCGGATCGAGCGTGCAGTGGGGGCAGGCCGCCTGTGTGGCGCGGTTACTCAAGGGTTTCCTTGACAGTTTGTAGTTTTTGAGTTATTGATTTGTTTTTTTGCTAAAACGAAAGTGGCAAGTGCGTCCGTCCGAGCCCCAACTCGACGCAAGGTAATCGGAACAGCTTCCATTTGAGAACGATTAGTAGCCACACACAGTTGATGGATATATTATTTGCTTCACAACCATTTTGGTAAAAGATAGAGTAAAAAAGTAATAATTTTTATACTATGTCTCTTATGAATAGTTTGCTTAAATTAGCAATAAATTGTATTAAACCAACATAATGTGAAAGAAAATTCAACCGCTATCATCCGCTTGACTTCATTCAACTTTAGTTCTGATTTTTCAATTTACTAAAAATTTTTAACTAACATACAGCATGTATATATTTATCAGTATTTATTAGACTATTGTAATGTTTAGAACAAAACAAAATTATTTTTTTGGGTAATATTTTTTTAAATTGGAATTAAGACAAAAAATGAAATAATGGTAAACCTAAACATTAATGTCTTTTTTAAAAAAAAAAGTAGAGCGAAATTATCAGGTTTTTTCAATTACGTGAGTTACGTTTACCCATGACGTTAATCAGTCCTGCAACGGTTTTTCATGCTTTGAATCAAGTTATAAGTTATTAAAACTTTAATTTGATACAAAATAAATCCAAAAACCTGATTAGGTAAATTGAAATCTTCGATCTTTGCTAAAATTATGCCGCGCAAATCCTTTGTTTTTAATTTATTTTTTCAAATTCAAATTTGGAATCATTCAATAAAGCCTACAAAATAAGTTTTCATTAAAATATTTTTAAGCCAGCCAGTAGTTTTTGAGTTTAAGAACTTTGAACAAAATATCCGACGGTGTTGATGTGTGTATTTTTAGTTATATCATATCAACGCTGATCGTTGTATCATATAATAAAACTGTGGTTATACCTATACTAGAATTACCCACTATACAATAAGGTTGTATCAAGAATTCAAAATGTGAAAAAATGAAGAAACACGACTAACGCTAGAAACATATTATTGTGTTGTGTTGTGTCGTGTCGCGATCTGTCGCGTATCGGTTTCATACATTTAGTGTGACTAGAAACACACTATTATGTTGTGTTGTGTCGACACGACACACTGTAGTAATGTGATTCTAACCATACTAAATGTATAAAACCGATACGCGACAGATCGCGACACGACACAACACAACACAATAGTATGTTTCTAGCGTTACTCGTATATCAAACAGGTACTACCTACATTTTTTTTATAATATCCTCGTACTCAAAATTGCAATTCGTTGTAAAGCTTAAGCATCAAAACAGAGGCTGGTCGGCTAATCCTTTACGTCATTGCATTGTAAAGTGTAAATGTAATTCCTTGAACAATGTAAATATTACAACTAAGCGCCAGGTAGAAGTTTTTTGTAACACTTTCAAATGTGCACGCATTAATACAAGCAACTTTGTTTTCTATGGGTACTTGAAAATAATTTCTGTTTAACGATGTAAATGATCGATGTTGGGTACGAATTTGTTGGTTGTTTTTAATTTTATCTACACTCACAACGTAATGTTCCAAATATGAATTCAAAAAAGGTAATATAAATACCTACTTTATTTATGTGGATAGGTAAAATTAAAAAATAAACTCATTACGATGCAGTCAACTGCATCATAAAATAACTTTTTTTCTCATTACGATACAGGGCAAATCCAAAAAGAAGGCAGTGCCGTAACATTAAAAAAAAACAACGATATTTTCCCACATATTTTCCATGATTAAAATGCACTCTATGGTAATCGATGACTTACTGCGATTAGTTTGTTGGAATGCACTCATCTCATTTTTTTTTCTAACGAAATGCGCGCCATTTCTAAAGCATTACAAATAAAGTTTTGATTTCAATTTTTACATTTTGATATACTTACTGAATTTTGTAGGTTTTTTTTATTCTTGCTTTAAAATGTGAAAAAGAAAATTACTCTGCCCGATATTTTAGATGCAGCTAAGGAAATGACTTATTACAAGGTAGGTACCTAGCTAATACAAACAAAGTCTCTCTCTGTCTCTTTTCTAACGTTGATCTTTTATTTAGTAGGTTCAATCCCAAATGTATGAGTGTAGATAAAGTAGTGTATGAACTGCACATAACTAGGTATTACAACACTCGTGTGATACTATTAAAAACCTCGCCTACGGCTCGGTTTTTAAACACACACTCGTGTTTTAATACCCCTCTTTATGTGTCAGTTTCATAAACTACTATTACGGTTTGTTGGAAATGTGTAAAGGTTGATGTATAATAGTTATTTGTTATACAAGTGACCAAAATCAAATTGTGCTGCGAGTGGCGACTTTAAATCACGAACTAGCGAAGTAGTCTAGAATTGAATCACGAGCGTAGCGAGTGATTCTAATTTAGACTACTGAGCACAGTGAGTGATTTAAAGGCACGAGGCAGAACAACATTTTGGTCTCGTGTAAAACATACAACTTTTCACCTCGACCAGCGAGAAATTTTTCACGTGACTTTCCTGGTAAAAAAGCTTAATTTAGCTTGTTCACTTAACTCTTTTGGAGTTAGACAACTATCTTCATCGTTGGACGCATTCATTTTTGTAATTTATAAAAATAATTCAATCAAACCTATGCTGAAAAATTTTATTCATAGAGTCATTAAAGTAGATTCCCGTCGTTTTGATTACATTGCGTTGTGTTTTTCTCTTAATTATTAATATTCCGTCTTATTTATTTATTTATAATCATAAAACATATAATTTGTTAATAAACTTCATTAATTTTTCTTATTTCATATTTGTTTCATACATGTGACCTCATTACCTCCATACTCTTTATTTCGAATTATCAACCTTCTTTTTTAACAATCCTTATTTAAAACTCTTTGGTATATCCGTGCATTTTATTTTTTTACTTTTTAATCCGTGTATGACACCATAAAGCACTCTATCTATCCTTTTCTTACATATCAATTTTAGAAGTGTCATCCTTGTCACTTTATTTGTTTTTTCTTTATTATTTTAAAAGATGGTGTTAGAAATTAAAAAAGCACTTTGTCTCACGCTCGCAGCAAAAATCGATTTTGCTGCGAGTTTTTACGCGCCAAAAGCACCCTTTTCGTGCTGGAGAGGTGAAAAGTATTTTATCTACACTCACAACGTAATGTTCCAAATACGAATTCAAAAAGGGTAATATAAATACGTACTTTATTTTCGTGGATAGATAAAATTAAAAAATAAACTCATTACGATGCAGTCAACTGCATCATAAAATAACTTTTTTTCTCATTACGATACAGGGCAAATCCAAGAAGAAGGCAGTGCTGTGAAATTAAAAAAAAAACTACGATATTTTCCCATATACTTTTGATGTTGTTTTGATGATTAAAATGCGCTCTATGGTGATCGATGAATTAGTGCGATTAGTTTGCAGGAATGCACCCATCTTATGTTTTAATTTTCTAATGGAATGCGCGCCATTTTCAGAGCATTACAAAAAACTTTTGATTTCAATTTCTACATTTTGTTGTTCTGAATTTCGCAGGTTTTTCTTTATTCTTGCTTTAAAATGTGAAAAAATTGAATCTGCCCGATATTTTAGTTGTAACTATAAGGAAATGACTTATTACAAGGTAGGTACACTAGCTTATACAAAGTCTCTCTCTCTTTTCTAACGTTGATCTTTCATTTAGTAGGTTCAATCCCAAATGTATGAGTGTAGATAAAGTAGTGTATGAAACTGCACATAACTAGGTATTAAAACACTCGTGTGATACTATTTTAATACCCCTCTTTATGTATCAGTTTCATAAACTACTATTCTTGACTTCGTAATTTAAACATATAAAATGTATTATTTCTTAGAGGCAGTAAGTAGAGTAATTGCCAACTTCAGCGGAGCCCACTGAATTTAATGGAAATATAAATTCCACTATTTTGCGAGATTTTTCATATAGGTACGAAATTATAAAGGCATAGAAAAAGTATATTCAAAACAAATCAATAATCTTTTCCAGTAAGGTGTTTATGACGCGAATAATACAGATGTTTAGAATAACAACAATTGAACAGTAGTTTGTCCTCAGTCTATTATGTTTGCATTGAAGAGCCACAAAGCAAACAATATTCTAACAAACGTACAAATAGTTCCACACAAAATAAATAAATAAAGCCATTATTGGCCACTGTGTTGCCAACAATCTCAGTGCTGCCACTACAATGGCAGCTAATAAATTCTATAACAATGCAATGTCACCGCATTTGTTATGCAATATATCGCATAATCGTTATAATAAATCGGCGTGATGCTGGAAGAATTTTCGGTTAATTTATGGGTAAATGGTGGGAAATTGTCCAAAGATGACTTTTATTATTACCTATATCCATGGTTTATTTTGAAGTATCACAAAGATTTAGCTCGTTTGAAGTTAACTTAAAAATGTATGGCAAAGATAATTTTTTTCAGATTAAAATACTTACGTCGTTTTGTACTGCAAGCGCTCTGAAATTGCCGCAGATCAGTATTGTCAATTTAATCGCATTGTAAACTTCATCATTATGAATACCTACTTGAACAAACCAACTTTAGATATCTTTATTTTTTAGTCAATAGTTTTAAACTATTGAAAACATACTCGTAAAAGATTGCAATACATATTGAAAAATAATTCCGCAAGCAGATTAGAAATAGTTTAAAAATATTCCTGAGTCACGCATATCTCCCGTATGCTGACTATTAGAGAATCATTAGGTCGTCACTCGGTTCGGCTGTACCTGTCTATTTATTATCTTGTCAAAATATTTCGCTGAACCCGTAGTATTCCATTTTTTTGTGGAATATTTTCGTGAATTTGTCCAATTGTTGTGGCACAATAGACTCCGCCGTGACATCTCAATATTCACTTCAATAGGAATCATTTGTCATTGTCCATTAGAAGATATTGTTGGGATACGTGTAAAATATTGAAATATTGCCTCCAAATTTTATTGGCTGCGTATCATGGAAGTAAAGTAAGTGTTGAAGTAAAAACAGTTTAAGTTCAGTGGCTAAGAACTTAACTTCTTATCATAAACTTAGTGGATAGGTTTGGGATTTTAAGGGTTAGTTTTACAGATTCCGTATATGTTCTAGTAATAAGATCATACTGATAATTTCATACAAATTCATAGACCATACCGTTTTTAAATAAAACTAGAAAATAGGTGGTATCCGAACACAAGTGAAACAAGCCGTTAGTTTTTTTAAATTACAGTTTTACTTTTTGGATTAGTTTTAGTTTAGACGCCATATTTTAATAACAAATTAAGGTTATAAACTATATATATAGAGACACATAACACACAAACAAATATTTCAAATTACGACAAAGAAATATCGCGCATAAAGTACCTACTACACGTTACATTTGGATCAGAATAGAAGAGATTGAACAGTACATTGGATTTGTATAATCCCGAGTGGATAACCCACTCCCGTAGGTGTCGGGCGAGGCGGGAAAACATCCGAATAGGAAGCAGAATACAGCATGAAATAAAAATCGCATTGTAATCCGCTATTGGACGGAGATAAGGAGGGTTTGTGACAAGGCAAGAATTATGTGCTCCGGAGGGCAATTTTTCTTCCCCAGGATTTATTCTCGTAATTTATAGGATCCGCCTGTATCTGAGCTAACCCGGCTGCCCTCCCAATTAAGACTTACCTCGTGTCCTAATTAAGATGCTATTAATCCTGGACGGGATATAAAATTGGACTTGTGTCATAATTGACTAAGTTCTGATGGAAGCTTAAGCGTATCGTTAGTTTGAGCGTGGACGTTAACTTAACAACCTAACCTACAATATTGAAACGTGAAATGAAAATCTATTTTGAAATTAGGATGGGTAATCACACGAATGATAATCTAGATCTTATTATGTATGTTGAAAGAGTTGATTTTTTCGATCTTAGATACCTACATGGGTCGACCTGGAAATTATCTATACCTCTATTGATCATTTAATCGCAGCATCCATCACTTCACGTGGAAATTTGACACGCAAAATTTTTGCGAACGTGCCCCGCCATGAATTGTCGCCGACAAAAGTGTCTGCGGTGCGACTCGGCTTAAACCAGCCCCCTCCATCCACCAGTCGTAAATTTAGGGTTTCATAAAACCAGATCCGAGATAAGACACAGTGTGGAGTGAGTCCCGGATCAAATGCGAACCTCCGTAGACAATAAAAATAACGTTGGCGCATCTGCGGTCGCCATTTTACCGTCAATGCCACGATTTGGTGTTTACACCAATATTCGTATATGATAGCGATCACGGTTTCGCTAGAACTGCGACAGGCGCGGCACTGGCCGCTGCAACGCGAAACCGAACGAGAAAAGTCCGAGCTGTCAAGACATCAACAAAAGCGCATTATGATTTTAACAGTTTCTGAATTGCTCCAGTATTATGAGGCGTGTACTATGCCTTTCATCCAGTGTAAGGGTATTTGGACGCCTTTGTGGCTCGGTATTGACAAATAAGTAAGATTTACCCTTAAAGCAAAAATAATGGAGGATTAGGACGGCGGCGAGTTTTTTTAAGGCAAGTTTCAAGACGCTTGGCGCCATTGGAGTAGTATTGCATTATTCGAAATCGAGTCGGCGTAGGTCTTACGTTCTATCAGAGGGTGTATTGCAAATAGATCAAGTGGAAATTGCAATCGTATTCAGAGCGAGGCAGTTTGCGTAACACTACAATAAACAATGTCGTAACAATACAAAAGAATACGTATAATTCAAATGGATTTGCGTTCACAAACGAGAACTGCAAACTCTATGCGATTGTATGAAATAAACTATAACATACAAGATGTGAAGTGTCTTATAAAATTTGCATCAAACCTTGTGGTGCCAGAGCGGGTCGTAGGCATAACTACGTGTCGGGGACATATATTACAGCTTCAGTAGATAGGGGTGCAATAATTTTGACAATGACTAGCAACCTTTCCCGGAGAGGCGTAGGCGCGGGGGAGCGGCGTGGGGGGCAATCTGCGCACTAAATCACGCTACGAATAAAATTTATGGCGCCGAGATAAAAACTCGCAGCTTTTCTCTTTTACGTTCCTTCCCCTCCCTCCCCCCGGGCCCCGCTCGGAAAATCCATAGGGATTTTTCCAAGTGTTCGGGCGACGCGTGTGTGGGGTCGAAACGATTTTGTTTTATGCTTATTGCCAGTTGCGTTGTTTTGTTTGGTAAGTTGCACAGATAAGGATGGGTACGATAGATCGCCGGCCGGACAGCCCGGCTTTAGGTCGGTGGCGTTCCGTGATCTTTACGTGGCGTTCGTGTTTGTTTTATTGCTCTCGTTAAATATAACGACCCTGCAAGTCAACAACTTTAAAATGCTTAGCTTGGCTTAATTGTAAGCTATTCGTTATAACTGAATGCGAAAGGGTCTTGATATCAATCGGGTTGTTTTGTTAAAGACTGTGTAGCCGTTAAGAAAAAAACTTCTTGAAAAATTCAAATATAAAGTTGTTCACTAAAACTGTCGTCTAGCATTATGCAAGGTAAAAAGTAAATTTTAATTATATTCGAAATATTATGTTTTTGCTGAACATGTTTACAAAAGGAACATTAATGATTTTTCTTCGTTTTGTCCTTCTCTTATCGCTTTTTCTATTTAACTATGGTGTTAACACGCAACCTGCTTAGGTATTAAATGCAAATTTTCATCAACTCAATGTTGTCATATTTTAGGTATTTTTCCAATAAAACATACCTAAACTAATAAGAAAAGTATCTAAAGAAAGTAATGTTTTAGAAATTCACGTGTTATTTACTATTATCGTGATTTATTATTGGTAAGAAACAGATAACATATCATTAGCACATTTAGGAAAAATATTACTTATTCAGGTGGCTCAGCGAGCACACTTGGGAAAATTATTACCATATATATAGTAAATAATTTTCCCAAGTGTTTATAGTTAAAATACTAGTTATTGTAGACAATCTTTTGCCATATAAAAAAAAAGAAGAATTTGCAGTGACGATACCTTCAATTCTCATAATGGCTTCCACTGTAAATTTTATCGCAGTTCGTTTAATATAATAAATATGCACTTTATAATAACGTAGAATTTGAGGAATTTTCTAAAAATTTTAAACATTGCAACATAATATATATATTTTTTACATCATTACTAATAATCTGTCCAAAAAGTAGTTTATTTTAATTTTTTCTGTTATCTTATCAGACGTCAGATGCAAATAAGATGAAGGATGTATTTACACGGGTCTGCATTAAAACAGTCGGGACGTGTGCCGAGTAATTCGGTCGAGCGATCGTGTCGCTTATCGCCGACCATTTGTATGGCGTGATCGACGGATCGGGGGTTTATGCTGGTGTCGACAGAAAGTTCGACATGGTCGCTTTTGCAGTTTCGATGATTTTGTATGAGGCTCTGTTTTTTAATGGTATATAGAAAAATTTAAGTCTCTATAGATTTCTCATTTTAGGACAAAACAGCTGGGATTTACAATACCTACTTATATAATGCAACCTTTACGACAATTTTCATAGTATCCAGATCCAACTGCATCAGTAAAAACCTATGAATGTCTTAACTAAAAGTGTTCTATATAAGGAGTAGGTAAGTAGTTTGAAATTGTCTAATTTGGCTCTATCATAGTTTTAACAAAAAACTCTTTAAAAGAACTGTTTTTTGTTAAAACCATAGAAATCGAATCCACAATTTCATTCAGATATATTAAAATAACAATTAGATTAACAAACTATGCTCTCTAAACTCGCGTGAAATCGTGAGTGTGAATAACTTTTCCTCACACTCGCATCAAAAGCAATTTTGCAGCGAGTTTTCTCGCTGGGAGAGGTGAAAACTTTAATGTTTCACAGGTTATGTCTCGTGCATTTAAATCACTCACTGCGCTCAGTAAGTAGTCTATATAAGTATATAGACTATAGTAGTCTAGATAGATTCAACTGTAAACTACTTTTTTAGTTCCTGATTTAAAGTTAGTAGTCGCAGCAAAAAAAAAAGCTCTTCTCACTTGTTGAAGAAATAACTACTTATTTCATACCGTAATAATGTCTTAAATAAGTAATTTAAAACGAACAATATATGTTTAAGCAAAACTCTTTAATGCTTGCGAAGTTCACCCATTCCATGCTGCGTTTAGTTTTCCCAGTGTCTCCAGAATAACAACCTCGTAGTGTACGTCATAGTATTTTATAGCTCAATCCAACGAACCCAAGCGCTACACGTTAAAATTAAACATACTTAAGGTGGGAACGATGTTCTGCATATTAATAAAGAATCCTTGTAATATGCCATAGAAATGTTGCTGACGTTTTTATAAGTGCAACCAGCCATTACTTACGTCGCACACTCGAGTTGGATTTAAAAGGTATTCAATTTTCATTTTTAGTTCTGAGAAACATCTTTGTAACAGAGGTTGAGCGGTTCTATATTATTTGGCTTTTAAGGCCTGGGCACACCGGATGCGTAGACACGCGCGTGGTCACGCGTGCGTGTACACGCGCGTAGTTACGCACGTAACCCCCTGACACACCGGGTTACGCATACGTCTACGCTTACGCATACGCATACCCAGCGGGCACACCGGATGCGTAGACACGCGCGTGTACACGCGCGTAGCTACGCACGTAACCCACTGACATACCCAGCCGCTGCGGCAGCCATACTTTTTATGTTTGCAATTCTTGTGCACGATGTCTGATGATGTGATTCAAGAGTCATTCAAGAGGAAGGTTTATAATTATGTCATCGTGTTAAATTCCACACTACACCGAAGCGAAGCGAGGGCGGGTCACAAGTCCTTTTTTTGCCAAATGCGACCTTTGATTTGATTTGATTTTTTTTGGACATTCCCCATTCCAATACATTATTTATTTTGTTAGAGCTGCAAATTTATGCAGTGCTTTCGATACAAGGCTTCCCAGGTGGCCTAATTTTTGCCGACATCTTCATATTTCTACATACTTAAAACCTCAACTTATAATTCACCTATACCTTCCTCAGGAATCACTCTATCATTTGGTGAAAATCGCATGAATATACGTTTAGTAGTTTTTGAGTTTATCGCGAAGCGCAGACAGACAGACAGACGTGGTGAGGGACTTTGTTTTATAATATGTATGTAGTGATATCAAGCAATGGGGAATGTCCGAAAAAAATCAAATTGGCTGAATATTTTTCTATAGGTAGGAATAAGGTCCCTTAGTAATAGAAAAAAGTTTCAGAATTTTCGGTTGGGTAAAAAAGTTTTTAAAAATCAAAGTCTCTTCGACTTCACAAATGTATAAAAGTAACAGCAGAATGGAGATTATACCTTTGCCGCTAACTGCCACAAAGACAACACGTATTAAAAAAAAAAGTTTTGACATTTTGTCTTGAAACTTTTTTTTTAATACCATGTTGTGGTTGTGGCATGTGTTGGCAAAGGTACAATCTCCATTCTGCTGTTACTTTCATACATTTGTTAAGTCGAAGAGACTTTGATTTTTTGAAATTTTTTCACGAAACCGAAAATTTTGAAAATTTATTCTATTACTAAGGGTCCTTATTCCTACCTATAGAAAAATATTCAGCCAATTTGATCTTTTTCGGACATTCCCCATTGATGACTAGTTTAAATTCATAGAAGTGACGAAGTTCTCTATTTGTAAGAAAAAAAGCAAATTTCATAGGTCCCGAACAAAACAACTGAATGCGTAGTCACGCGCGTGGTCACGCGCGTAGTGACGCGCAGGAAAGATACGTGCGTGTTCGTATTTGTTCGGTGTGACGTCCAATAGGGAATGCCATTGAGTACAACGTCATCAATGCGTTCCGCTCTGCGTAAGTACGCAGCCTGGTTGTCTCATGAGAGCTGCAATGCGTAGGGTTACGCATCGGTCTACGTGCACGCGTACGTTACGCAAGCGGTGTGCCATATCTCATAAAGTTTCAGGAATTACAACGTCATGGTACGTCTACGTGCACGCTTACGCATACGCTTACGCATCCGGTGTGCTGGAGCCTTTAATTGGGAAATATTACGGAGTTAATATTTCAGTTTTATTAAAACGTTATTTATTAAGTTGTTAGCTTCTTGTATAAAAGGTAAATTAAGATTTTGATGCTTTACACTAAAGTGCATTGTGTGAAAATTAAAAGATAGATAGCAATTTTTTTTCTCTAAATTTTTTATCAAACTCACCGCATCGTTCTGTTATTATGAAAATTGAGAAAGCAATGAAATTAAAACGACGCACATAGGTTCTTTAGAATTAGTTATTAATTTTTTTTACCAGAAGTACGCGTGAAAATATGGGTGATTATGAACTTTAGATACCGTAGTTATTTGTGTTAACTATTGATATAACATTTGAGCTTACTTTAGCAGCTGCTACAGTTTCGCAGATTTTCTAATCGCAACAAAAAGTTGTCAAAGGGCCAAGACCAGACCACTGTCTTACTTATCTTATACTCAATCAGTGTTTACATTATCATTGAGGCGCGTTCCACGTCAAAATAATGCCCATATTAGAGGCACAAAGACGTTTCAAAGAAACACCCACAAAAAACATCGAAATATTCACATCAAACGCACAGATTACTCGAAAGTAAGGCCATCTGTGGATATTGAGTACGTCTCACACGAGATAGCTTATCGTGTCATCTCGACTCAGATTCTGTGAAGAAAAAGCGAAAGAAAAGGCTCCTATTTATAGATGAGGAGCCATAGACTACAGAGTGCCCGCCACAATCGCATTACGTCGACCGCGTTCGAATGCAACGATGATTTGAATTTCCATTGTTTATGGTGGCAGACATGTGTCAAAGTTCGATTGGAATTTAAATTCGGCTCCTTTGTTATTTATTATTTTTTGTCGAGTTGTAAACATGGCGCGGTGATGTTCCAATTTGGTTACTGGCTGATGGAAGGTTGTATCTATGACTCTTGTCGCTCTTATATTTCTGACGTCGGCATGCGGTATGAATAATTACGAATCATGTTCCAAACGGGCCGACAAAATACGGGATTTCTAATAGATGTACATACCTACTGATAAGAATCGTTGTTGGAGTTGTCTGGTTGTCACAGGCACGTTTGAACAACATCAAAGGTAAAAACATCTGCTAAACACCGAACTCGAGCGAGCGGGGGCACGGCACAAAGCATATCTACCATTTTGCTCCGACACTTTTCAAAATTGGAACGTGACGGTTGCAAGCGCTCTCCGAGTAGAGACAATGACATGAAAAGGAAAAATGTAAACGGCCCTACTTTAAATAGAAGTAATGCGACTGGTATAATTTATATCGCTGTTCTTGGGCAAGCGACTATTTTGCTTAACATTTTACGCTTCGAATCCTTAAAGTTGAGATTGCTGTGTTTGCGGAGGGTAGGTTAGGCCATTATGGAACCGTCGGCGGTTAATTTAAAAGTGCGTTCTTGAACCCTTTCAGAGGCATTGTATCTTTGTGCGCTTTGTACGGGAGATGGTTTATCTGCGTCGCGGGGTACATAAGTGCTGTTTTTTCATTCCGTAATGCTTTTACATTTCAAAGGGGTTAAATGTTATTCAGGCTGCCCGCTTAGAAAATGTATGGGTGTCGCGGGGATAGGAAAATACTTACTAGGATTTTGAACATACATTTTCATTAAAATAAGTTACTGATATTGTCAGAGTCTATTGCTGCTTCGTATACCTAGTATAATCATCACTGAAAAGTCCGTATGTTTGTTTGTTTGTTACGCCTTCACGTCTTAACTTCTGAACAGATCATCATGAAATTTTGTATACACGTTGTCAGGGGTACAGAGAAGGACATAGGGTACCTTTCATCCCGAAAAAGTATTGTTCCCAAGGGATAGCAAAAAAAACTTTCCACGTAGACAAAGTCGCGGGCGGCCGCTAGTAGTTAACTTAAATGTCGAACTTAACACTTTCTTTAAAATTTAATAAAGCTAGTTGAAAGTGTATATATTAAGATAATTTGGCAGTTAGATTAGTTTTTCCTGCATTCTCATATTTTTTTTTCAATTTTTACTCCTCCTCCATAAAAGAGAAAATATTTTTTAAGACGTTACAATATTGCTATAGTTTGCAGCCTGCAAGTCTTTAATTTCAAACAATTCAGTAAGGTTTTAATCAATAGCTCAAACAAATGACTATCGAAATCTTAAAAAGTATACCAAAAGTAACAAAGAGGCAAAAATATTACAAAGAGGTCGCACGTTTTGCCAGTGTGCACCCTGCGTAACTTTAACAAAGCCATCTGCAAGGTTTTAACCAAAATTGAAACAAATTTCTATCGAATTCTTACAAAAGTTATCTTCTATGAGTATAAAATTCAAAATCCTGATCAAACCAACTGAACCTAGATATTGAACATGAAATTTCATGAGGCAGAATTCAGGCAAAGATTCAGAATACTTTTTTACCCTGATTACAGGTTTCCTAAAGATTTTGTCGATTGTCCACGCGGACGAAGTCGCGGGAGGAAGCTAGTAATATTAGATAAGTAGAAGAAAACATAAGTATGCAACAAATCAGTTTTAAATAAATCCAAAACAAAAGACTTATAAAAGTCATAGTAATAAATAATAAGGAAAAGTTATTAAAAAGAGGTTTGTTTTAATTTTAAACAAATCATGAAGGTTTAAACAATAAAGGTTTAAAAAAAAAAACCTCTTTCTAAAACCCTGAAAAAACAAAACAGTATTTGAAACAACAATATTTGATTTTGATTTTATTTTTAGGTTTTTGAAGAAAGTTTTTCTTAAAGAAACTTTTTTATTTTCAACTTTTTTGTGGTAAATTCTTGGTAAATATGTAAGCGTGTATTATTTTTTAACTTTATACATGGGTGTAGCGAGGTACGGACAAGGAGGGGCAGCTGCCTCTCCTTAGAAGAGCGGTCGTTCCCGGTAAACTGTAATTTTGACGAGCTTTATAGCTTACGACGCTTCTTATAAGACCTAAGAAACTAACAGGCTTGAAGACTGGCTTGTGAAATTCAACAATAGGTACGGGATGAGATCTCTATATAATCTAGGATTTTCTTTGTCTGCCCCGGTGCCCCCCTGAATATACAATCCTGGCTACGCCCTTGATTTTATATATTTTCAAAATGCTTATAATAACTCAATTTTATAATTCACGCTGTTTGTTTTTAAGGAGTTGTTGTGCCTTCGTAGTCCAAGTCTATTCCAGAACGTCGCAGACCATAGTTCGGTTTGTTTTGGGTTGTCATAAATCTACCAATATCTCAATCACTATACATATCCTATTTGAGTTTGAGGAGTTCCCTTGGATATCTTCGAAGTCCAATGTCCAATGTCAATGAAATTAAAAGGGAATACACCTTAAGTTACTTATCTCTTTTCCAACAAAAAAAAATCATCTAATTCGGTTCATAAATTAACAAAATCGTCAAAGTACCTAGTTAACGCAAAATCAGAGTATTTTCAGGATTAATTGAAAACTACTGACCTATTTGAAAAAATAAATAAATGGGACTATCTCAAGAAAACTCAATCAAACATTTTTTAAGTCGGTTAAAAACCCATATAAAAATTCATAAAAAAAGTGGAGGAAAAGTTAATCAAAAGATGTTCTACCTCTTGCCAGTATGCAACCTGCGTATTTAAGCAAATCAAAAAGTTTTAATACTAAAAGAGTGTCGTAATGGGATTTTGTACGAGCACACATCGTGCTCATGCTCAAAAGCGTGCCAACATAGTTTTATAGGCGGTGACCCGACTCAAGCCTAGCGCTGCGTCGTTAGGTATTAACGCCCGAGATAGCGCAGCCCAGATTTATGCGACACCTAATGTTACAGAATTAGATTCTTCGGCAATGCATAAAAGGAAAATGAAAAATTCATTTTCTTTTTATAAGGAGAGGAATATTCTTTGAGGTTATTTTTGTTCTTAGATGTATGTTTCAGTGGGTTGTTGAGATGAATCTGTTTCAAGTTTTTGGAGTTTTGAAAAGTTTCCTGGAAACGAAAATACTACCAAGAATTAACTTTTATTAAGGGCCTGCCTTAGAGGAGCTCGGTGGCGCAGTGGTTAGCGCCTGGCCCAGCGATTGCGAAGGTTAAGCAACTTTCGCAAGGGTCGGTCATGAGATGTGACCAAAAATTTATTATCTCGCACCTCCTTTGGAAGGCACGTTAAGCCGTTGGTCCCGTCTGCATTTGCAGTCGTTAACACCCACCAATCCGCATCAGGTTATGGCCAATCCTCGTCATCCACCCATAAGGAAGGCCTGTGCTCCAGCAGTGGGGACATTAAAATGGCTGATGGTCAAGGGTCTGCTCTGCCCCCCCAAGCCAAAGTAACATTTGCAAATCTTCGTTATAACTTCGCTTTTAAAACATGCATGGGATTGACATATGATTTCGTTAGCAATCGAATTTTAAAACCTCAAATCCATATGATGTTTTGAAGCGAAGCGATAACGCTGCAAATGTTACTGTGGCTAGGGGGACTGTTTTGCAATGTTCCGCATGTCTTCTGGTTTAATTAAAAAATTGAACAGAATTTCCACAAGATTTTCTGTCAAGTAAGTTAATAAGAACTTGACGTGAACTTATGAAACTGCCCCTTATTGTCACTAATGGTTAAAGGCTAAAATATACTTGATATACAGTCAGTGTAGATTGCTATTATTTCAGAGTTAATAGTCAGCTTCATGAGCCTCCTTCCTAGTATTAAAACTATCTGTAACTAAAGTAAAGTGCGTATACTTAACGTTAAAACATACAGTTAAGTTCTAACTGTATATTTTTTAGCGTTTGATTCTAGAAATGATAAAATCTTTGAAAATAAGTAGTTAAGTATAATGAAAACTGGAAAAAAAACAGCGAAAGCTTATTGTTTTCATTGCAAGTTTTCAAACATTGCAAGTTTTCTTTAAAACCTTTTGATATCTTCTCCAATATTTTTCATCGGGTAAAAAGAACATTGCAAGTTAAACTCGTTTCTCAATTTAAAAAAATAAGATGATATTTGTAAGTTAGTACTTAAAAGCAAAAAAAAAAATGAAGTGTTGTATGGAGAATTGTAAAAAATATTAGTAGGTACATAATCTTGCAACTCTACATTTAACATCATGTAACTTTATACTATGAATACTAAAATACTCATGACTAAAATGACGAAAATTAATACTTTAATACTTATTTTAATGCTTTTCGGTTAGATAAGACTGATATCTTCTCCAATATATAAGGATAAACATAATTATATTTTTATCAGGTAAAAAGAACATTGCAAGTTAAACTTGTTTCTCAATTTAAAAAAAATATGATATTTGTGTAAGTATGTTACTTAAAAACAAAAAAAGTTTACAAAGTGCGGTATGGTAAATTGTAAAATAATAATACCTAATCTTGCAACTCTACATTTAACACATATACTAAGTAACTTTATACTTTTAATACTAAAATACCTACTCATGACTCTACATATAAAACAGAGGCCCGAAATTTTTTTATACTTATTAAAATGCTATTCGGTTACAGAAACGAAAATACTATCAAGAATTAACTTTAAGGGCTTGACCCCCTAGGCAAAGTAACTTTTAAAAATCTTCGTTATCGCTTCGCTTTCGGAGCATGTCTGTTATTGACATAAGATTTCGTTAACAATCGAATTTTAAAACCTCAAATCCATACGATGCGAAGCGATTTCGAAGCGAAGCGATAACGAAAATTTTCAAATGTTACTTCGGCTAGGGGACTGTTTCGCAAAGTTTTGGGTGTCTTCTGGTTTAATTAAAAAAATTACAGAATTTCTACAAGATTATCTGTCAAGTAAAATAATATGAACTTAACGTGGACTTATGAAACTGTCCCTAAATGTCACTAATGGTTAAAAGGCCAAAATAATTCTAATCAGAGAGGTGGGTACTTGATTAAAGTCAGTGTAGATTGCTATGATTAAGTATTTCAGAGATGATTGTCAGATTAATGAGCCTCCTTCCTAGCCCTGAAAATATCTGTAGATAACTAAAGTGCGTATACTTAACGTTAAAACATATAGAGCATAGAACTTAACTGTACTTATATTTTTTAGCGTTTGATTCTAAAAATGATAAAATCTTTAAAAAATAAGTAGTTTTAATGAAAACTAGAAAAAAAAAACAGCGAAAGATTATTGTTTTCATTCTGAAACGAAAAACAATATTTTATAAAACAAAAACATTGCAATTGTTTTTAAACCTTTTGATATCTTCTCCAAAAAATTGGGACAATTTTCATCAGGTAAAAAGAACATTGAGAAACAAGAGAAACGAGTTTAACTAACTCGTTTCTCAATTAAAAAAAAATAACATGATATTTGTTTAAGTACTAAAAAGAAAAAAAATTCACAGATTTTACAGTCCCCGCAAGAATCAGAGCATTGAAAATGAACACAAAAATTAACCAAAAACCAAAATTAAATCAAATGCAAAGTCCTATTATATTTTTAAAGTTACCGAGGTACCGAGTACCTAATTCTCATAACGATTGTGACACGAGGCGGAGCCGAGAGCGAAAGCGCCCGCTGACTGCCTCGACGCAGCCGAAATATTATTAACCGATTTTCAAAATTCCAACGAATGCACTTCTCGTCTGCTTCTGCGTCTTTTAACACTATTACCATGACGATCGGTCAATAATCATAGAAGCTACATCACTTTTTATGTACGGAAACAGCCGTTTTTCTACAATTCAAATCTAAAGGGACCTGCTACAGGTCACAATTATTAACCTATTTTTAAAATTATTTTTCCATTTGGTAGCTTAACTAATACCCTAGGACTTTTTTTTTCATATTTTCTTAAGTCGGTTTTTTTTCCGAAATATCTACAATTTAGTAAACAAACACTCCCCAAAAAACCCGGAATTTTTGGAATTTCGCAAAATTCCAAAAAAAGTTACCAGTAGATTTTCAAAATTCAAACGTTCACATATGTCTTAATAAATTCCTCAACTTTTGGTACTATTTTCATCTCGATCCTCCCAAAATCCTCGGAGATATTGTCAAAAATACGTCTCAGCCGATTTGCATCTGATAACCATTTTCAATGGTAAAAACAAAGTGTTGTATGGAGAGCTGTAAAACAATAATACCTAATCTTGCAACTCTACATTTAACATCATATGTAACTCTTTTAATACTAAAATACTCATGACTCTACATATTAAACGGAGGCCCGAAAATTAATATTTTAATACTTATTTTAATGCTTTTCGGTTAGATAAGCTACTAGTCCCTGAAATGCAAATCTGATGCCTCGTTTATTATCCCTCGCTATGGCGTCGTAAATTTGAGGGAATATTATAATTCTTCCATAGATTTACGATCTATTATAAATCGGAGTGGTTAAAAAGTTAAAGATATAGATTATAGTGGGTTCAGTTCTGTTCTCATTGCAATAAATTGGTTGGATTCTAGTATTGCCTACGCACAAAACAAATCTCAACAAAAAAACATTTAAACAATTTAAAATTCATAGTAAGTAAATGCCTGTAGTAAAGTGTAATACCTAAGTGTATAGTGTATTAAGAAATAAATATGGTAGAGTCATTGTAATAATTTCTTTAAATTATTTTTAATTTTTTAATAATTAATCATATATTTAACAATATTAATTTGGTTAAATATTTGATTTGATAATAAATAATACAGTTATTTAGTTGTAAAAAATAAATAGTGACTCTACATTAAATGTGTGAGGCTATAGGAATAGGATAGGAAGGTATTCAATTAATTAATGTTAGTAATATTGATTGTTTTAGAATGTTGTTAAATATTGTTTAAAGTTTAAATGTAGAGTCTTACATTGAACATTACTAAAATTAGAGGGATAAGTTGGACAGAGGTAGAGTAAACTCTGAATATTTTAAAAACACATATCAAACCAAACGCTCTATCTCATCAAGTAGTGTCAAAACGGTTAATACACAAATCATAATCATACTAATTTCCAATATATTAGAAGTGAAGCGTACGGCATCCATCACACGCGGCTCGCTTGCGACGACTGCACGCACACCAGCGTACCGTCCAAAAAGAAAAAACGGTTAAACTAAACCCCACCCCACTGCCAAACCCCGCCCCTTTAACCGCCCGTTTGAGTTTCAGCCAATAAGGTCGTAGCTCTGGCAGCCGACAGCCGGCGGCAGCGAGCGTGGCCGACGCCGGCCGACGAGCGCGCACAACAAAAAGTCACACGACTGGTTTAGTGTCGGGTTGCGTCCCATCGGCGCCGCATCACGTGCGCTCGCAACCGCGATTGCGCTTGCGCTTAAACAATGAACTGTTTTTGTAATCACAACCTAATCTAACGCGGTCCACCACCAAACATTCAATTAGCATAATACAAATTAGATTATACATGATTGTGCACTGTGATATAGATTATCAGCGAAAATGAGAACGGCATGGAGCTAATGATTTCAGTGTGTTTTTCTATCCCAGTATTATCAGTGATACATAGTGATAGTGAACTTTGTGATACGCATCTGATAAGGACATTTTGAGGTATTTAATGTCATTCCCTTTTTAGTGTACTCACCTTTAACATTTCATCTAGGAAAATTCACAACTGGAGACAAACATTTTAAAATTAGCAACTAACGTTTACGAAATATACTAAAAACTATAATCACAACATCTGAACATCAAAATAAATTGGAACACAAAAAGAACAATTGCTTTACTTCCAATCAGCACTGCAATTTTCTTAAAGTTAGGTTACTTATCTTGTTCGTCGCGACTCTACATATCACATACTTGGAAACGTAATATTATTCTGTTTGCATTTCCAGAATTCTACTCGGTTCAAGTAAAATAAGTAATTAAAAATGTGAATACATGCCATTGGTATAAACTTAAGTAGTGTTATTGGGTTTATGGGGCAATATAAAGAAAATACCCGAGTTACGGAAGAAGTCCGCCGCGCCGTCGATGCGGTACGGTGATCATACAAACCCGCGTTTTATGAGTTTTTACTAGAAATAATTATAGGAAAACCGTCTAACTTGAGATAACTTGATAAGATACGGAAAAAAATTATTAGAATAACCGAAAAAAATTAAATGTTGTAAATGCTATTTTTCTGCCATTTTAAACATTATTTTATCATTAAAAACTTAAAAATATAAGTAAATCATATGATAATTTCACAAATATGAAAGAAAACTTTTATTTACAATTTTTTATATCCTAAGTACTTAAATAAAAATCTATAGAGAGTAGACCAAATTTTTGTTCATTAAGACCTAATAAGTTTTTCTATGGAAAAGACATAAACGAAATCACATACTGGAATCTAATTAAAGTGATCATACAAATTTATGTCATTATTTGCGTTGTGATAGTAAATTCCTTCATTTTATTTTATTAATTTAATAAGAAAATGAAAAACATATACCTAGTTATATTTAAATACACACTTTAATAGTGGCACTCCATTTGAAATGATTTTTAAATTTCTGTCAATTCAATAAAGTGATGATGTTTAGATTTAAAATTCAACATCTTTATGTTAATTTTATAGTACAACAACATAAGTATTTTAATAAAACACTGAATACAAACTAATACTTAGTTACTAATATGGTAAAAACTTGTAATAATTCAGAGATCGACATCAACTTTCTGTAATATAAGTAGGTATTTAACACTTATGATGGGAAGATTTTCGTATGATAGTTTTTTAAATTTATTTGGGCTGTTAATTATATTTAAATAAAATATATTTGTTAACTTAAGTTTTTTCTGGCGTTAATTAAAGTAGGTAACTTTAATCTGTATTTAATTAGGTAAAGTAGTTATGATGAGCTATAGTAAATAAATTTGGGAACATGCAAATTTATTTTATTTTGCCCAAATAAATAAAAAAATACTATTATTGTGGTCTAACTAACGTCTACCATCGCACCAGGTGAACACTAGTTTTAGGTAAAAAGGACCGTTTTGTTTTTTCCAAACTCATTCTGTAAGTTTTCTTTCTTATGTTACGTTTATTTTATTTTCTAAAAATAAAAATTACATAACCAATTTTTCTAACCATTTTATTTCATTTTCTCACTTATGCTCTGAAATATTATCATTACATTTGAAAAAAGAATGCTGGAGGTTCGAAATTTAGTGCGGAAATGATTTTCTCTACTTACCCCTTCCCGCACAAGTGCGGGAAGTAGTAAACCAAATTCAAAATGACAGAACTCATCAGTTAGCGTTATTTTTATAAAGCTTTAAGGCTGCATGACTGATCCTTTCACAAGGCCAAACACGGACTAATTTAAAAATATTTTTTTACGAAAATTTTATTTTCGCATTTCTTGAGAAAAGCACTACCTACCTATACAAGTCTTATGCGGGAAACAATTTACATTGCCTCGAATGATTAAAGTCCACGCCTGCGGCTCGGGTTCCCGCGCTCGTCTATAATGTACACCTACTATTTTAGGTATATACTAACCGTCCAACCACAGGTGGACAAAGTGGCTTAGAGGTATTAAAAGGACTATCAAACAAACAAAAAACAAAAAGATTTGAAATGTAGAGCTTCTTTTGTTTTTTTTTTAAATTAATTTCAGATAATCATAATAGTTTTTTTTTATTTATTCTGTTTTTTTCAGTAATATTGATATAGTAAGATACCTAAAATGAGGTAGGTAGGCCTGTTTATTCTAAATATATTACATTTTCCATTTGATATTATTCTAAGTATTTTGCATATGAACATTCTTAATAACCAATACAAAATCTATTTATTTATATCTCCTATAAACTTAAGTATCGGAATTACTAATAATTTAATCGTGTTAAAATAATTAAAGATCTTGCATAAAATTATTTAAGCAAAGTTGACAATTCTGTTATGTTAATGCTTATTTTATTATGTAACTTACTGGTTTATTAAATATACAAACATTATCATTATCATGTATTCTGTGACATGTATTATTTGGGCGGTAGAAAAAAATACTTTGGTCGTTAAAAATATTTTTTACGAGTAATAAACTGCAAAAATGTTTACGAATGAAAATTGATCGATTTATCGATAGGTGCCACTCCTGCGCAGGCAGAAGCATGCGTCCATACATTTCCATACAATAAGTACCGGCGACCAATCAATGTCAATATCGGCTCGGATTTTGGCCGCCATGACACTTCACGTTCGAAATTTGAATGCGGCCCGAGATGCGCTGATTATCCACTGATAAGCCACGGTATGTACGTTTCCGCCGGAGGTACATAGCAGAGTAGATATCCTGCCAATATCATCATATTTTTTTGATACTTTACTTTTAAAATCAAACGACACCGTCGGTTTTTAACCCGGATACAAAGTAGTCTTATTAAAAAAATATACAGGGTGGATTTTTCTAATGCTACCTGAAGGGAAACTACTCTAAACAATGAATATAGCAAAAGAGATGTCCCAGCGTTTGCCCCAGTTTCATTTTATTTAACTACTTTCATAATTAAAAAATGCTAATTACATTTTATTTAGGTATAGTATCAGTCAAGAATTGTTTTATATTTAGAAAAACAATTATTACAAAAACATTAAGTTGTTTTCTGAAGTATTTTGTAAAAAAAATGCAAGTAAATAGTACTCTAATGATAAAAAATTGTGATTTAAAAGCGTTTTAACTTAAAAATCCCACTATTTAATGCAGAAAATAATTATCAATTTGATTGTAGAGTAAAATACCTACTCTGACATACTACTTTGATTAAAACGCGATAGACTTTCATTTTTTGAGAATGGTGGGGCAAATGACATAGGCACGATGGGACATGTCCTTTCACTCAAAGGAAACATTCCTTTATTTTTGAAAAACAAATGAAACAAAACACTGTAATTTTATGATATCAATTCATAGGGTCAGTCATAAGCATCAAATCTCTCTAAAAACATTAAATTAAAAGAAAGGAAAACCATGAAATTTAAACTTATTTTAATTGAAGGGAAAAAAGATGTCAGCTAACTAGGTACCAAATTATTGTTCAAAATGGACACCATATTGTTTTTTGAAAACATATTATTATATTTGTTATTGTCTTTCACGACTTTTCTTTCATTTAATTTACCATGTTTGTTAGAGCTATTTGATCCTTATGATTGACCCTATCAATTGATATCATAAAAGTACAGGCTGTTGTTTTTTCCAATACATATTGCCGGTTCGATTCCTGGGTGTGGGAAACGTATAAAAAAAATTGAATGCAGTTTTGTTTCTTTTCAAAAATAAAGAATTGTTTTCTTTAAGTGAAATTGCTATCTCCATTGTTTAGAGTACTTTCCCTCCAGGTGGCATTAAAAAATTCCATCCTGTATGTATATGAAGGAAAGAGTCAATGTGACAAATATTTAAAATACTAAAGAAGAAAAAGATAAGAAGTTATCATTGTAATTACAACTCTTAAGTCCACAAACTAAACTACAAATTATTAAACATCTATAAACAATTTAACGCAACATAATGAACGGCTCCAATAAACATCTAAACGTTCCGATAAACACCAATCAAAATCGGATTAAAAAAGTTTTTTTTCCATCGCAGTATAAATCAAGTCTTAATAAATTATTCAATCCGTGGTTCATTTTAAGAGGCATCCATCAAACTATATCGGGAGAGGCTCCAAATAAAAGACGCCTTTACTTCGAGATCCAGGATTAGATTCTCACAGACTAGTATACAAAGAGATTTTTTTATGTGTAAGCTGTAAGGGATTTGTGTGTAATCCTACAGTTTACGTTTGTTTTCATTTATTTGTTTAGGCTGTGTAATTTTTATTTTGACGTGGCATCTTCTTAAAGTTAAAAGTATGATTCGTAGCACTGCAAGCAGACGTATCCCCAATTAATTGTGTTTTGAAATCAACAGCTGTGACTTCTAATAATTTTATTATAGGCCCATAAATTAATATTTAATTTAATTTTGGAATATGAATAATAATTTAGATACTTAGCTTAACCTAACCAATAATTTAATTTCCGTAAACTGAATGTAGTACTTAATGTATTTTCTAAATTGATTTTCATAAATGTTGTACAAACTCGTATGATTTAAGGACATAAATGATGATTTATTCACTTTGAAAAAAAAAAAAATCCTATCGCAGAAATCCAAATGTAGAGAAAATATAATTAGAAAAAGCTGTCAGCTGAAAATATAACCAGAAAGCTGCCCTTTACCATGATTTCTTGTAATAGGCCAATGTTACTTCAATGTATTTTCTATGCACCATAGACCCTGTGAGAAAATAGTAAACTTTCCAAATTTTTCTCGTGACTATAAATATATCCTCGGGGTCAATCAATTTGGTATCGCATCGCCCGATAGAGGGCCCAGATAGTGTCCGACACTGTTTTTTTTAACTCACCTCGGAGGTCTGTTGGGAATCAATTATCTTAATTGGGCCTCGGCCTAATCTTAATAAGCAAGGCCTGATGGCGTCGCTTACCTTCATATCTGTAACAAGATGATGCCTGTTAGATTAATCTGTTTATCTTTGTAACAAGATGCGTTTTTACTTTTAATTGATTCTTTGGAGATTTAAGGGTGGTTGTTAGAAAGATGTGTAACAAAACTTTGGGTGTAGGGTTTGAATTGTTTAATAATGTGAATCGGAGGGTTTTGAAAAAGTTTAAGATGAAAATATGACAGAAAATGGGTTTTTTACATAAAGGGTAAAAGTTGGGTATACCTACTTAAAATTTTTCTTTAGTTATAACATTGGAAACATTGTAAAGTTAAATTTGTGTTTTGGTAAAGATTTATTCATACTTTATGAGTAAAATTTTAACACAGACATAAAGATGATTTTAAATAAATACGGCATGGAAAATGAAAATTTAAAGAATATACAGATACAATTTTCTTTTCATTTTTTTTTGACAAAATATATTTTCTTTATGACAATATAAAGTTTTATTATTTAATTTGGTCAAAAGGTATTTGGAAACAGTTGTCACATGTTGATATTAATAAATTCGACACAGGTCAACATTATGTTTGTCGGGTATAATTACAGATTTGCTACTAACTGAATTAACTCATGCATATTTAAAGGTTCATTCAGTGTCGGTTTGATCGGAAAAAGATCAAGCTTGCGCAGTAACCGGAGTTGCATTAGACTACATTGTTAGAAATAATACCTGAACTAGAAAATGGTAGATTGAGACAATCAAACTAAACAACTTTTACTATAGGACCAACTTTGAAATCGTGAAAATAAATCGGCTGTTTCATACAAAAATTAATAACGAAAATATGAAAATGTATGAAACAGCCGATTTTTTTCCTAAATAATGCGCAAAAATTAAAATATTTCTGCTGAGATTTAGATATATTTATATTACTTTTCCATGAAACATGCAGCGATATTTAAAATATTACGCAAATGCATGAAACCAAGTGAGCATATCTTTGAATCACAATTTCTCACAAGTTTTCTGTCATAAATAAACGAAAGAACTCATGACTAACTAGAGAGCTGAGCATAAAGTATCTCCAAGTCCCGTAGGTGTTAAGAAACATTATTATCATTTGGAGCAGGTATACGCAATCATAGATGATTTATAACGTGGATACGCTACTGTGTGTTGATCACCCGATCGTGATTTAACCCTGATAGTATGAGTATTATGGTGCGCGCGCGCATCGATCATTGGCCGGCACCATGGGTCAGTTGTGGACCTGTTTGTGCTAGCAAATAAAGTTAGGCGAGGCCCTTGCACTTTTAATGAATATCTGTATTGAAATCTGGCTTTGAATGTTTAATGGAATATCGATATTTTGAGTTTTCATTTAATAAAATTTCGTTTATGTAAGTTTAAGGTCTTTTTGAAAGACCACAATTCCATGAGACCAACCTATTCAGAAGAGGTCAAAAACTAAATACTGGAAAAAAACAAAGGACACATAACGTTTTTGTTCAGACAATATAAAATAGGCACATGTTTATTCGCTGGCTGCAAAGGTATAATAATCGATAGCAGCGCTAAAAGTAGAAATAATGTAGGCTCTGTAATCTGTTTGAAAACGATATTTAATTTATAACTAGCGATACAGGAACAATTATGTATGTTTATTATCACTCAATAAAATTATTAAAGTAGCTTTATCCTCTTGTTTTACAAAATTTACAACTAAAAAAGAAATAAGCAAACCCTGATATAACCAAAATAAAACATTCTTTTTGAATAGATCTTACTTGCCATATTTTCACATTTGGAATAACTAGCTCGAATAAATAATTCTAGATAATTATCAAACCTGCTCACAAAATTTCACCAGAATCGGTTGAGAAATGCGACCTGTAGAGGAGAACAAACAGTTGGAAAGCCAGACTGAAATATTTTTTCTGACCTATCTCGGTCATTTAAATAAATTTCGAAAAACTGTCTCGACAAAAAAAATCTGTATATTTATCAAACCTGCCCACAAAATTTCACCGGAATCGGTTGAGAAATGCGACCTGAAGAGGAGAATAGACAGCGCCGGAAAGCCAGACTGAAATATGACTTTTTTACATGTCTACACCATTTTAGAAAAGATTGAAAAACTGGCTATACAAAAAAAACTATACATTTTTCGAACCTGCTCACAAAATTTCACGAGAATCGGTTGAGATATGCAACCTGTAGACGAGAACAAACAGCGCTGGAAAGCCGGACTGAAATAAGTTTTTTTTAACATATATCCGCTATTTTGAAAAAAATTCAAATAACTAGCGTGACAAAAAAAAATGTATAGTATTTTTAAACCTGCTCGCAAAATTTCACAAGAATCGGTAAGAGAAATACGACCTGTAGAGGAGAACAGACAGCGCCGGAAAGCCGGAATGAAATATGTTATTTTTACATATCTCTGCCATTTTAAATAAAATTGAAAGACTGGCTTTAATAAAAAATTCTATACTTACAATTTTTGAACTTGCCCACAAAATTTCACGAGAATCGGTTGAGAAATGCGACCTGTAGAGGAGAACAGACACTGCTGGATAGCCGGACTGGAATATGTTTTTTTAACATATCTCCACCAATTTCTAATTTAAAAAAAGGCGTGACAATTTTTTTTTTATTATTTTTGAACCTGCTTACAAAATTTCACGAGAATCAGTTGAGAAATGCGATCTGTAGAGGAGAACATACAGCGCTGGAAAGCCGGACTGAAATCGGTTTTTTAACATATCTTTGCCATTTAAAAAAAATCTAAAAACTGGCTTGACAAAAAAATGTATATTATTTTCAAACTTGCTTACAAAATTTTACGAGAATCGGTTGAAAAATGCCACCTATAGAGGAAAACAGGCAGAGCTGGAAAGCGGACTGAAAACTGATTTTTCAACATATCTCCGCCATTTTGAAAAATTTCAAAAAACTGGCTTGATAAAAATTCTATATAATTTTCGAACCTGCTCACAAAATTTCACAAGAAAGAATCGGTTGAGAAATGCGACCTGTAGGCTGGAACAGACAGCCGGACATACGAAAGAATTTTTGCCCAAGCTGAAGCAGAGACGCTTCGCTCGCACTTCGTGCTCGCTCGGTCAATAAAAGAATAATGGAAGTTTTAAGACCCATAGTCTAGTGTTTATATAAGGTATAACTACATTACCTCATAGGTAATCATTCATATGTAGATAGCAAATGTGTCAAAAATGACCACTTTTAGTTGTTTTGCTATCTAATTATAGCAGTGACTACGAGGGAATGTAATGATACCGTCTAAAAATACTAGACTTATGGGTCCTATAAATTCCACGTAAAGTTTTTTAAAATCCTTTTCTATTAACAACTTATTAAATAAAAACCTCTGAGGGCGCCACTTTCGGTGGAGTAACCACCTTAAGCCAAGGGCGTATGGTATGATTGACAGCAGAAAAATGCTATAAAGTCGATTTCAACAAAAAGTGGACTCATGTTGTTTCAAAAATACCTGATTCTGTCTTGCTCCTAGAAATGACTGAAGAGATTAAAGAGGTTTGTTTTCTTAAAATTAATTATCAAAAATTTATAGATAGCTAACTTATGTTTTTTTAAATAAAATTTCACTCTGAATTGGATGACTAAAATAAAATAGTTGAAAAAGTTTTTTTTTATTGTGAAGCTTAATATAAAATAGTGTTTCATTGAAGAAATAATTTTAGGGTAATATACTGTGCTTTAAATTTGTCCATATTAAATTCATTACAACTTAATTTCAGTCATTTGTTTTACCTAAAAGATAAGATACTTAAACATTAGGCATAATTAAATCACAGATATAAAAAATCGTAGAGGAGTGAAAATCATTTTTGCGGACATTATCATTTTATATCTACAGATATAACGAGGAAATCGACATAATTTACGATAAAGTACGTGATTTATTCTTTTTTTTGTTTATCGTAAAATCCTTTTCAGTCGATTTTAAGATAGCCACGCCGATGGTCGGATACCGCCTGATTGGATCAGGTTTTTATCGGCGACTAAGATTGGGTGAGAAGTTCTTACATTTTGACGAGTTGAGATTTAATTTATTTTGGGGGTTTGAAACACTTTAAGCACAGTATTATAATACTGTTTGTAATACTTTTTATAAATAGACTGTGCTTTTAGTTGTATAAGCATTTTACTAGTGATCTTTGTCGTTTAATCAAAGACTTGAAGTTTCTAATGGAGCGTGAATGAAAGGAACCAGTAAATTATTAAGTGCATACAATAATTATATTTTTGATATTTATGAACATTAAGCCATGCCATAAATTATGTGTTCACCTAATGTGGATTTAGTAAATCTTTGATTTACTTTTAAATGCTTACAATTTTAGATGTAAATTCTAACTTGGTACTTGTATTTGTAACGTATTCATATTTTTTGACTTAATTATTTTAGGTTTTGTTATTCTTTGTGAAATAAACTCTAAAATCGTATTAACTCTTCATAAAAAAAACATTTGTGTGGGAAACTACTTATACATAGATTATTATTATTTTTTAATCATAAGTGTATCCTTATTTATTTCTTAGAAAAAATATAGCACACCGTATCATTACTAAATAAAAAACTAGAAAAAAAATGAATTGTCAGTCACCAGGGGGCTAATTTCAAAATCTATCGCAATCGCTTTCAGGATGTCATACATTGACAGGCCCTCCGTCAGCTGTTTGAGCGCCCGCGTGCAAGACCGATTATGCCGCCCCCTACTACGCTACGACTACCTGCTTCTCAGAAAGAAATTATTTCTTTCGAGAGCTAAACTCAATTTTAACTCTTCCCCGCGCTTAATTTTTTGTAAAATTCTACACAAGTGGGTGATTTCTTGTAAGATGCCTTTATCTTTGTACCTACTCCTTATGTAGAAGTCTAGTCGCGGCGTGCGAAGCGCGCCGCGCGCTCCGGGACGTGTGGTGATTTAACTCTTCCCCGCGCTTAGTTTTTGCAAAATTCTACACAAGTGGGTGGTTTCTTAGAAGATGCCTTTATCTTTGTACCTACTCCTTATGTAGAAGTCTAGTCGCGGCGTGCGAAGCGCGCCGCGCGCTCCAGGACACGCGGCAATTATGTTTGGACAAAATCATTACCTACAATCAATGGATGATGGTGCAATGATTTTGTCTAAGCGCGATGAAAAATCAGGGGCCCTATTTTTGAATTCTTCGGCTGGTGTCTAATTTTCGCTCGAAATTTGACTAAATCTCATTCATTTAAGTCAAATGTCGAAAGAAAATCAGTATAAAAGAGCGCTCGACGCCAAATATTAATTTTTAATTTATTATTAAATTAATTTAAAAATAATATTTTATATTTTAAGGGATAATCTTTAAATTAAGTTTGCCAGCCGAAGGATTCATAAATAGGGCCCCAGGTCTCGAATGAAATCCGAGCGGAGTTCGGTTTAAACTCTTATAATCCCGCTGCCAGAACACGATGCGAAGCGATAGGCAAGAAAAATAAATTATTTATTTCTAATAAATTATTCAGCTATGGGTCATTCTCGGCAGAGCCGCACAGAGGGAGCCAAAGAGCTGCATGCGGCTCGCGACCCGCGGTTTGCCGCTTCTTCACAAGTGGGTACAAGGAAAGAGGCATCTTTCAAGCTTCCTGAATATTACGTAATGGATCTGGCGTCGTAGCTAGGTTAGGGGCTGGCAAGGGGGTGTCTGTCAGGGGCGCAACCCTCAATTTGCTGACCCATAGTTAGAAAATAGTCTATAAGTCTTGGGACGAAAATTCAAATCTTGCCAGGGGCGCTCATTATCCTAGAAATTTGTTTTGGGGCGCAAAATTTAAATCTTGCAAGTGTCGCTCATGATCATAGAAATAAGCCTTGGGGCGCAAAATTCAAATCTTGCCAGGAGCGCTCATGTCATGAACCTTCTTCGACCCTAGCTTCGACGCTTGGATCGGTCGATTTGCCGCCCCCCTAGACGTGCCGCCCGCGTGCGGTGCACGCCTTGCACGCCCGCTTGCGGCGGGCCTGTACATTGATGCTTCTTTTTGGCACAAATAAAAACTTACCAAAGAAATGCAGCAATGTGTCACATCCATCTGTCTATTGAAAGCCATTGCGATAGATTTTGAAAATCCTACTAATATTATAAATGTGAAAGTTTGTGGGTTTGGATGTTTGGATGTTTGTTCCTCAATCATGCAAAAACCACTGAACGGATTTGGTTGAAATTCGGCACACAGATAGTAGATAGCCTAGATTAAAACATAGAATACTTTTTATCCCGATATTCCCACGGGAACGGGAACCACGCGGGTGAAACCGCGGGCGGCCGCTAGTTAGACAATAAGTAGGCAGATCATATCTCAGGCGGGAATCGAACCCGCGACCTTTAGAAGTCTGGTCAAATGTTCTTCCAACTGAGATACCGAGTTAGTAGTGTATAAGTAATAAGTAAATAGTAAATAGAATTAATAATTAATTAATAATAAATAATTAAAAGCATTAATTAAGCAGCATTGTGAATGCTAAAATCTCAAATCTAAAAACACACGGTATCGTTAAAAAGGATTTAGAAGTTAGTATTGAATAAAGCTAGTGAAGATTTGATTATGTATACATTTGTATAAATACCTGTTTTTATGATCCTAGATAAACTGAATAATTAAGCATTAAGCAGCAGTTACTAAAATGATTATAAACTATTATGAAATATTATATAAATTAACGTGAAACGACATTAATTCAATATCGGCTACATTTTAAAAAGAAGGAACCTATCCTATTCGTGTATATGTTACGGCTAATACCCAAAGTGTGCGGCTAAATCTAGTTTTAGCTGGCTCAAAGAAGGAAGGCTACACTTTAAACAACAGCTAACGGCTTAACCTAGTTTTAGCCGGCTAAAACTTGGTGTAGCCGTTAGCTGTTGGTTAAAGTGTAGCCTTCTTTGTGCTTACTAAGTGCTACTAAGGGGGAATAATTTATGGAGCAGATGAAAAAAATATTTCTATTGTCTGTTAAAAAAATAACCTTGAAATTTAAGTTAATTTTCTTTCTGACCTATATTCGTGACCTACAGGAGTAAAGCAGATCGGTTACACCTAGTTTTAGCCAGCAGATAACGACTACACCTAGTTTTAGCTGGCTAAAACAAGGTTTAGCCGCACTTTGGGTATTAACCGTAACATATACACTACACCATAAAAACAGCTTTATTAAAACCAAGCAATTTTATTTTATGTTTATCCACAATTTTTGAAAAACAAAAATTTAACGACGACGCGTGTGGTGCGCTCACTGCATTTTTTTGTAAAAGTAAGGCAATATACGATTTCACAAAGTTCCTGGTTTGAATCCCCGGCCTATAAGTTTTGGGTAGATATACGTTTTTTTTTACAGTTTAGGTTTTTTTCAGTTTTCAGATTGCATTTTGTTGACGCAACTCCTACGTCAATCCTGTAACAAAAGCCGATCCTCATTATATTGCGTCAATACGCGTTATCAGATACCTACTTACATTTTCAAGTTTCAAACGTATCTAAAGTACTACTTATTTTTTATTATCTAATAATATAATTAATCATTGCATCGGTAGTACTCTTTTAAGTTAGGTAGGTACCTATAAACCTTTTAGTATTTTTTTTAGAAAATGTATTTCTAAATTTGCAGTGAAATAATTGACTATCACTAATTAGATATTTATACTTCTTGTAATTTTTTTTGTTAATTATGATTAAGTTTAAAATTTATAACAAAATTTTGGTAGTAATATCTGTTTCATGATTTTTTTGTCAAAGTAAACATTGTAGTAAAATCGTAGGAATATTAGATTGACATTATCAATCATGTTTTTTTCTGATTTGATAAGCATTTAAGATAACTATGCGAATCTCAATCAATATTTGTTTGTCTAATATAAATTGATTAAATATATCAACATAATAATTACTTCACTTCAAAAACCTTTTTAGGATAAATTATATCCGCACCGCATTTCTCGTAGCACTACTACCTCTTTTCGCCGCTTGAACCAACATTTGCTACAGCAAGAATACCCTTTGTCGGCTCCACATGTTGGCCCAAACCTTGGCCAATGTATCGTTCATAGATGCTTTTGAAACAACCTCTTTGAAGCATTTGGTACAAAAAATTGTTTAAAAAACAAAAAAACCGACTTCAAAAAACCTGCATCTAAAAAGCAAGAAATAATATTCAAATCATTAGATACGCATTTTTATCGTTATAATAACGTCTATTGAAGTCGGGTGGGGTATGAACGTACCGTACGTATGGGAAGTACAACTTCCTTTTTTTATTCTAAAAGCCCCACCCGACTTCATTAGACGTTATTATAACGATAAAAATACGTATCTAATGATTTGAATATTATTTCTTGCTTTTTAGAGGCAGGTTTTTAGGAGTCGGTTTTTTTGTTTTTTAAACAATTTTTTATTTTTTTATTTTTAGTGTACGTACCTTCTGTACCTATATATTATTAGGTAGAAAAATTGGCTCAGCCAAACGTGAGATAATCGCGGAGAAACACACATACATACAGGTCAAACTGAGAACCTTACTTTTTTTGAAGTTGGTTAAAAAGACTACACTAAAGGTATCCCTTTTCCAACACAAAAAACTTCATATAATTCGGTTCATAAATAACAAAGTCGTTAAGGTAGTTAATGCAAAATCATAGTATTTTCAGGATCATCAAAATCGGTCCATAAATGACGAAGATATGCGCGAACAACGATAAAAAAAAGTATACAATGCGATACGACTGGCTCGCCAATTAAAGGCTTTTTCACTCTAGTGAACGAGGTTTCTGAGAGATTTATACTCGTAGCTACGGAAAAATGCGGGATTATTGTTTCATAACACTTAATTAAAGTATTAAGACTAGCATCTATTTGCCTTAAGTCTATATAATACTGTCTATAGCAACTATTCATTCAGCAGCTAGACATTTAAACGACGTCTACTGTAAAATGTATTAATAATGTATCTAAATTGCGATTTACTAGCGATGGCTTATCTCTGACATTCAAAAGTAATGTGACAAACGTTATCTCAACTTAGATCTTTTGCAGCAATCATTTTAATAATTTGCGATTCCAATTAGGGTTGCCAACCCTACTATATAATATAGTATCCTACTATATTGAGAGCTCGCCTACTATATTTTTTGAAAAAATATATAGTAGGCAAAACTACTATATTTTTTCAAGTGGAAAAAATTAACAAAAGCAACAAAAAATATTACTTAAATGCACATAAGTACAAAATTGCATTAATATTTTTGTGATTAAACACTCGTCTTTATGGTTGTTGAATAAATTTGGAATAATAATGAAAATGTTAGTACTTACTTAAGTATGAAAATTGCAACTTTTTTATAATCCTCCATACAAAACTAACAAAATACTATATTTTTTGGACTTTTTCACTATCTACTATATTTTTACACTGAAAATCTTGAAACAAAGAAAAAAGTTGGCAACCCTAATTCCAATGGTTCATAGTGCATTTTGGTTGCTACGTTTAATTTCTTTGTGGGAACAGATTTTGAAAAGGATGAATTTTTGTTTAAATAAAAACATCGTTTTATCAAAATGGCGGCTTTGGTTTTAGCTAGGAATTTATTATAAACAAATAACGAACGTAAATAATTAATGATCTATTTTAATCTATTTGCTACCGTCGATTTAACATACACTCGTAGACTCGTAGTGCCGTGTGTCTACGACAGATGTAGTGTACACATATGTTCGGTGATTTTAGTAGCAATAAAAATCACGACTCGGTTGGCTAACATCGCTTAATGCGCGCTTATCGCTTATCGCAGCGGTATCGAGTGTTGTTCGCGCGATATCACCTAATCAAATTGGGAGCGTATCGATATCACCGACGTTTTTCGATAGCGATCCGCTATTATCTTAATTGATTGTCTTTTTTCCAAACACCGTCGACGTCCAAATTTCCCTTTGATGTTGCGCTGTTATCAGTGTTTTAAATGACGATTTCTGTTTCAGGCTCGTGCAACATGTCAAGGTTCGCGAGGAGATGTTAAGACTGGGTGAAGCTTAGTGACTTTCGAGACTGACTGAAATGCGGATAGGAGTGACTTTGCGAGGGTGTATATAAAAGCGATGCATGGTGTGTGAGGTCGGGTCTGCGGTCATGGACATGAGCGGAGAGGGTGGCGGCGCCGGCGCGGGCGCGGGGGCGGGCGCTCTACAGCAGCGCTGGTACGAGAGCCGCGTCAACGGCAGCCCCGCCGCCGGCGACGTGAACGAGCCCAACGGGGACTTCTTCCACTCGCCGCTAGAGGGTGGCCACCACAGCCGCGCCCGCTACTACCATCAGCAAATGCACGCGCCTTATTCAGCCGCCGTCAGTTCGCATGGTGAGTTTCTTTTCATATTTTAATGCAATAACAACGGCATTTCATTTGTCAGATTCGCCTAATGGTGAACAGTCATAGTAGCAGCCTATAAGTGTAGAACAGGCGCTTGCGGCCCCACCATGTCGTGTCACAGATATTATTACCTACAAGATTACTGAAAAGTTGACAACACACACACACGTTACAAAATTGTATGTTTATTGTACTTAGTAGTCGTTTGCTCAAATTGCTTTAACTTTAATTCAATTTTTAAACGTTTATTGAACTTCAACAACAATATGCTCACGAACATAGCGACATCTATCTACCTATATAAAATATTAAATAATCAAAGAAGTAATTTAAAACACCGTAGTAGAAAACCAATTAAGCTTGTTGAGGAGAGCTCTGATTAGATGAGTGGGATTTAAGCAAATTGCTACCACAGGGCCGGTAGCCGCGACGTTATCGCGCATCGGACGATATCTCTCCCAAACTCCACAATTAATTCCGCCGACCCGGCCAGTCAAAATCGCCATTCTGTAAGGTGACAGTTTAGGTAAACACGATCTAAAATGGGCTTCGGCCGTAAAAGAGAAAAAAATTATACCATCTTTTTGTTTTTTCCTTTTGAGGTTTAAATTTTATGGCGGCAATAAAGTTTTTCTTGGAGACAGGTGGCTCTTCTTTATATTTTAACTACATGCCCGGCCGCGCACAAACGTCCGTATGGGAAGAGGTTCTTAGGGGCCAGATTGGCATGCGCACGTCGAGGGGACGATTAGAATTTATTTGAAGGTGCTTCGGTAGTGATGTGACACTTAAGAAACTGTGTCACTTCTCAGAATCGGAACTGGGAATTGATTTCGTCGCGTTCACAGCAGTAACGTATGGTTGTTTATGGGCAGGCCGGGAAGGGACGATGTCCGAGGCTCGCCGGTTTCGGCCCGTAAACCCTGTTATCGTGTTGTGTCGACTCAACGTAGCTTCTTGTCGTACCGATTATATCTGGATCTGTAACCCATCCGACGCACGGCGGCTCGATTAGGTTACTTACACACGAAATTATGTGAAACACTGATCAACGGCGGACGATAACTGCGTAAAAATATGAATTGGCCCCTCGATTCATTTACAACTCTGTTACTTAACTCACCGGTGTTTATGAAAACATAAACTTTTATTGCTATCTATCTGTGAGTTTGCGTTTGCTTTCTTTGTGAAGGCTTGGTTTTCGCGGTCGCGGAGTTCAAGAAGTTGTAAAAAGGAGGTTTTAAACGTTTGGACGTGCCCATAAAGTGGCGACGATGACAACCCGGATCGTTTTCACTCGGGTCGAGCGGTTTACGAGCGTGCCCGGAGCGGCCACGTGCGTTATTATGGCTAGTTTATTTAATAAAATGCAAAAACGTGTTTCACATACAACATTGTTATTATATGATAATTGATGTTTATTTTACCCGGTTCAACAATAAAAAATAATGATCTCCTTTCAAGTTCATTGAACGTGTTTTATTTAAAACAAGTTTCATTTTGCTGATCTAGATATGTGGGTATTAAACAAGACTCGAGATAGATTTTATTGTGTAATTGCGGTAGGTTGTTTTAATTTAAATTCCATGAAAAACTTATTCAACCCTAATGTAACTATGCCCTGCCAAAAACTAATGCAAAAGTTAAATGAGTGTCATTCATTACAGACGGGGGACCGTTCTGTAATAGTAGTTTGTTACACAAGGGACGTAAGTGAGCTATTACAGAACAAGATCCAATTTGGCGCCCGTGCGAGCGCAGCTCGCAAAGGGCGCTAATGGTTCGAGGGTGTAATAGCTACTTACAACCGAGGTAAGCATACTACTTTACATCATTCATGCGAGGTAAATTTAATAAAAAAAATATATAAAAAAAAAAAATAAAAAAAATAAAATAAAAAAAAAATCAAAATCAAAATCAAAATCAAAATCAAAATCAAAATCAAAATCAAAATCAAAATCAAAATCAAAATCAAAATCAAAATCAAAATCAAAATCAAAATCAAAATCAAAATCAAAATCAAAATCAAAATCAAAATCAAAATCAAAATCAAAATCAAAATCAAAATCAAAATCAAAATCAAAATCAAAATCAAAATCAAAATCAAAATCAAAATCAAAATCAAAATCAAAATCAAAATCAAAATCAAAATCAAAATCAAAATCAAAATCAAAATCAAAATCAAAATCAAAATCAAAATCAAAATCAAAATCAAAATCCAAGGAGTTTTGCATAGCTTGAACGGAAATGAAATGCCGCCATATTTATTGTTTTTTTTTTCAGTAAAAAGTTTCCACAGTTTATAATATAAGAAAAGAGATTGGTTCACTAAGGAGTTTTAAATGCTTGAATTGTAAAGTGTACTTTACAGTTAAAGCATTCACCATGCTTGAATTGTAAAGTGATTTGAAAATGGAACGTTCTATCTAAACAATGCACTGTGTTGCACATGCCAACTTACACGGCCTCTTACTATACTAGTAAATCCTAGTTGCCGAGCAGTATGATGTAAAAGAAAATACACTAAGTTCTGAAGAAATATGTTTAATCAAAGAGATCCTCCGACTGCTATGACACTTGCTATTTAACTTTTTTTTGTTATTTTTTTGCAGGTCAGTCGTGTTTTTAATATTTTTTTCAAATTATTTGATTTTATTTCATACATTTTAGTAACAAAGTTTTGGAATGTGTTCATCAAGGCTTTTCATGTTGTTACCCATATTATAATAATTGAAGAAAACATTTTATTTTCACATTACAAAATGGCGTCATGCAGCCAACATTGACTTTTTCAAAAAATCTATAGTCAATGTCACTGAGGTGATGTAAGACTTCTAACGATACCTCACGCACACATCAAAATCTGTACAGGTATATAGAAGTTATGGTGGAATAAAGAAACCCACTTACATACAAACATACAGGAACCCTGAATACATACAATAATAATAATAATAAGACACTCTATTTTTTTGGGTAGTCGTGTAATAAGCCTATATTTTGAAATGAAATCGCGGTTTGTTGTTTTCTTTAAAATTCCGTGAAAAACTTATTCAACCCTAATGTAAAAAGGACTAAATTTAGAAGCCACATTATTAGTAAATGGGTTATGGAAGAAAACCCTCATAGCTGATGGCAGCTAGGCCGGCCGTGTAATCCAATAGCAGGCGCGCTTGACAGCTCCAATAATTTACGACTCCGTAACGCGATTGATGACGTACGCCAGAATATTTATTTCACTAAACGTGGACCCTAAACTTTATTATTCTTTTTATGTCCAACTTCTGTAATGCTACACCTATGGCCATGCACGGAAATGTGACACATTATTGGTAATATTACAGATATTTATGTGGGATTTCTTAATTGTAGCAACTCGTGTATTTTTTTATTCGTTAAACTTAACTTTGTAAGTGTTTTATACTTACAACATAACTTTGTAAGTATTTTATACTTACAATGTTTGTACAGAAAATATTGACGTGCCAATAGGTACCTACTCTAAATTATAAAGTCTCATGAATCTTAGTATAAAATGGTTACTTGCATAGTTAGTACGATAAAAAGATATAGAAAATGTACCATATAATCTCATGTTGAACCTCGAATTTCATTAACAAAACTTTACTAATAGATAAGGCAAATCGACATAATTATTAACAATCTTTAAGATTATAAACGAAAAAATAATTATTATTTTCAAAAATAGGCCTAAAAACTTCCAGTTTCTTCACCTGGAGCAAGTCTTCGAACAAAAAGAACGCATCGATTCAGGCTGCCTGTATCGGCTGCTCATCGCCCATTTCACACCTATTGAGCAATGAATGAGACCTGAGCCGACAACAAGAACAAAGCCAGGAAAGCACAGAATCCCTACATTTGAGATTTTAGCATTCACAATGCTTTTTTCATATAATATAATGTTAAATCTACTAGAAAAAATTCGACTCCAAATCATTTTCTCAGTTCAGGGACTTAAACCCGCAACCTTCGGAGATCCGGTCAAATGCTCTACCAAGTGAGCTTACATAGCGAGTTTTTTCTGAACGAAAAGATGTAGGTAAATTGTTATAATAAATTATTTTAAATTACTGGGTGTAGTTAAATCACTTATATATAGATTTTTACGTGCTGAAAGAACCGTTTTAGTTAGTTTCTGGTTTCTTGTAATCAACAGCATTTTTCCTCTGACTTTCTTATGTATATGTATTAGTAGCTCTATTCATGCGATTATTTCACCATCTGAATATGTTTCTGTTTTGCAGATTTTTATTTTTTTAAACTTTGATATAGAAAAAGCTTCAGAACCTAGAAAACCACACTTGTTTAATATGAATCGCAAGTTATCATATCCGTTTTTCAGCCACGAGTATAGAAGAAAAGTTAAAAGAGAATAGAAGATAGTCAAACGATCAATCTATGTGGTGCAGTGCAGTGAGGTATCACTTTGTTCTGTGGGTACAAAGTCACTAAATGCAGGCATATTCCAGACGGATGCTCATTTGTTTTTATCCTTCGACGCAAGTTTGCGTCACTAGACTCTGTAAATGAGAGTTTTTCAATTACCGACCGCTTCCTGCGGGCTAAACAAATGAATGCAGTCGCGTCCCCCATCACAGGGACCACTTAATAAGCTGTGCATTCGTTTTGCTATACAGCCATTTTCTTTTTTTAATTTTTCATCGTTCAGTTGGTTGTGTATGATAGATTGGGCAAGAAAGGGGATGTAATTTGCTCTCAAGAAGAAGGAAAAAAAATCTTTTCATTTTGAAAATGGCAGGAAAATAATACAAATTGCTTCCAACCGCTACTTGCATGTTTGGTATTCTGAAAAGGCTGCACATGTATCGCATTGCTCAGTTAGTTTTTAGAGCAGCTCGTTGCGTATGCTGCGCTTAATTATTTTCGCCAGACAATTACTGGTGCACTGTATTATTTAATGACAATGAATATGAAATACGTGCATTTGCCAAACGCATCGCGGCGTGGCGTGCGTACACGCAGCGGAGCGTACGCGTGTGCGTTAGAGAGCGAGCTCAGATTGGCGCAATTAGTACGAAGGGGCGGAGCCTGCGCAGGCGACATCTCCACCCCGACGCACACAGAAGCAAAACGCTTCTAAAATGTTGCCATCACCCGCTAATTATTTCTGCTGCACTAAAGCTAGTAGTTTGTATAAAAGGAGTTTCCCATCTTTGAAATTTTTCAACCGGTGTTCCAAGCCTGAGAATTTCTGTTTACATTTCAACACAGAAAATAAAATTATCTTAATCTCTATAAGTACTAACAATAAATTGAGGAATCCGTGTACTTATAGTTTTACTGCGGTAGAACATAAAGTTGAGTAAGTATAAAATATTTTAATTGTTACATACATGTTGAGCATAATGTAATTTTTTTAGCAATTAAAATTCAACTGTACCTACAGTAACGTCGACAAGTGTTCTGCACTATAAATTACCGATAAAATTTGTACTAGGTACAAAATGTATTAATTACCGTAAGCGATCTTAACTACAGTTAAGCTAACTTAAAGTCATACTTTTATTTAAAAATAAATTAATTCAAGATAATTAATTTAATTAAAAAAAATACTAGAAAAAATCGACTCATCCGTAGCAGCTCAGATGGGATAGTTATTAATTAGGATTTTTCTTGTGAATGCCAAAAATCTAGAATTTCAATAATAAATTAATTCTTATTTTAATTAATTAATTTATAACAATTTATATTTAGGGGTTAATGGTTGTCAAGCTCTAAAGCTATCCCTGTGTAAACTAACAGTGTTATGAACTGTTTTTTTTTCATTTAGGTATTTTATGTAGGGCTTATTGTGGTCTTTTGACGTGAAATTTGTTATTTGCAATGTACTAATGTGAGACTAATAAAATTAATTTGTTTTATTATATTACAGTTTATTAGAAGCAAAGTATAAAAACTTACTTTTTGGATTCTATGTTGAACTTAAACATTTCAGAGACCAAAAATGTTATCTCTTATATCTGTCATAGTGGCTAACATCAGAGTGATTGCGGTTCAAAACGATGTATTATGCCTAATCTGTAAAATTTCCTCTTTGCCGTAGGTTTTAATTCTCGAGTAAAGATACAGCGGATTCTTTTACATGTTGCATTGTCTATATTTCAATTAAATCGCATTGTGCCACATATAAATAAACAAATATTTGTGTCACTTGTGTGTTGTGTGTGTGTAGGTACCGTTGAGCGAGTGCGGTAGTGCGGAAACGGAAAATTACCGCTCCGTAACTTTCGAGATTCGATTCGGCGCGACGATACACTTCGGATTCCAATCCAACCAATACGGTTATCTCTCAGATTTTCCGATCGCCTAATTAATTTCACTTCACGTGTCACAACGGAATGTTTTAATTACATTGTAATGTGGAACACCTCGCCAATTTCACTCGCAAAGTCAATGATATATACGATGGTTCTCTGTAATTTGAGAAGCAAATTATATTTAGGATCGGTAGTATAAAAGTTGCTTGTTCATTGTGCTGTGCTGTGAAAAATTTAGAGTACACCAAGATGTCATTACCTAATAAAAAAGTCTTAATAAAAATTCACAGATCTCGTGCTCTACACCAGGGGTGTCAAACTGATTTTTCAAAAGGGCCATTTTTAAGTTAAGAGCGTGTTAGCGGGCCGCACTCAAAATTAAAAACTCAAACATACTAAATTAAAATCTTTATTTTCATACAAAGGTAATAAAAAGAAGTTATCTTGAGCTTGAGGAATCAGATACCTGAGGTCACATATTTTATTATCTTACAATACGTAGTGGCATCGAATGCCGTCTAAAATCCTCACTGGATAGATTCTGGTCGCGGGACGTATTGAGATAGCTTGCGGGCCGGATGCGGCCTGCGGGCCGTATCTTTGACACCCCTGCTCTTCACGACTTGAAAGGGCATTGAAAATGAAGGTACCTATAAAATTATTAAAAAAAACACTTTATCTTGAAATTCGTCGAATTCAATTTTCAGTAAAAAACTGGTAAAAAAAGAACGCGTAATTTTTCGGTCGAAAATTTATTACTTTTTTTTGCAAAACCAATTTTTTTTTCAAAACTATTTTTTCCAAAATAGTTTTACATCATCTTAAAGCCCTTCGAATTCCACGTCTTTTGAGCTCTCATACGTCCTCGTGAAATGTTCCTTGGTACCGAGGTGCTTTTTTTAATATTTTTGTAATTCAGCCCCGTTCTCGAGATATCGGAAATTTTCTGTGAAAACACACGATTTTTCGGTCGAAAAAGGCGGTTTTTTTATTTCCAACAAAGTTTTTGACTTTTATAAAATAATTTTTACATCTTCTTAAAGCCCTTTAAATTCCGCGTCGCGCGAGCACTCATATGTCTTCGTGGCCCTAACCTCAGCGTATCACGAGCGAGTCACACTTTCAGCGAAAATGGGGGCCTACTGGAGCGAATGAAAAAACATTTTCAATGTTAAAAAATATTAATAATCAAGGTTAGATGTCATGTGAAAATTTCTACGCAGTACCTATGTCTTTTTTTAAGGCACAACGCTCACCTGATGATTAGTGGTGATAAGGCCGAAGGTGGAAGTGCACTACACCCGGAATCCTCATCACTGAGGAACTGGCTATCTTATCTCTGACTGCCGGAACTCAGCAATTTTTTTATATTGTTGTTATGGCGTCTGAATTAGGTAGGATGGTGGTAGCTAGCCAGGCGGACTTGAAATAAGCCCTACCACCAACCAAACCGAGTACAATTTGTACCCCCCTCCTGGGAATCGAACCCGGGACCCCTGCGTCTTACACGGGTGGGCGAACCACTAAACTACAGAGGCGGTTGCCTTCAAAAGGTGGTTTTATTGAAATGCAATAAGAATTTTTTGTTGTTCAAGTAGGTATTATATTTTTTTATTGAGAAATCATATTTCTCAATAAAAAATATAATACCTACTTCAACATGGAAAAAAACGACAGTGTACTGTAATATAAATTAATATTGCAATAGTATCAATAGTCAATCGTTTATTTGTATTGCTAATCTAGATAGTTATCCATATAGATAGATATATATCTATACGGATAGATACAAAAGCGAATTTTGTATATTTTATACAAATGCTTATTGTGTAGTTAGCTATCTACATTTATATTTATCTACCTACTTCAATTTGTACTCGCGCGTCTCAACGGAGCACGACAAAAGAAAATTAAAATTAAGACCGAAATTGGCCAACAACGCAAAATAATTACTTACAAAGTACCTACCGCAATTAAAACATCCTTCGGTTACAACACGTGAAGGGGTTCAGTTCAGGTGATTGTCTTATGAGCCAGCCACTAGCCGCCACACAGTTGCGTCACGATTTTTTCAAACGCTTCTTTATAGTGGCCGCTGTTAAATGTATTGTGACGGCTAATAAACGCCCGCTCTAATGAATAACGGGCCAGTTTGACTTAATTAATCGTGCAGTGCTTCTGCGAGCAGCTACTTTCGATTTTTCCGTACTCACGGCTCAGCAAACTGTTTTCTCTCCAAAACTCATAACTATGCATTATCATTTCAATAAGGTTTTTTTATAAAAGTGACGATGTACTACGAGTTTTAATGAAAATTTCTATTTACAGAGCATCCTATTATGACGGTAAAGGCAGAATTTATTATACCTAATTGAGTCTGACATGATCGCAAATAATTATCGAACACAAACGATTATCAGTCACGATAGCGGCTGCATACGTATATTGTATCGATTAAGTAGTGAACTAGCAACTATGTAGTTCCGTTTAGAAACAGCCCGTGAGTTACAATTACAAATATCGATTGAGCCGAGCCCCAAACAACTATAGGTAGAGCCGAGCGGGGCGCTTAGTTTTATTGCTGTTCTTTGCCGTTGTTCAAACTTTGCCCTCCAACGCTATATCGATCGCTATTGCTTCTTAGCACGGGACGAATTGACCTAATTACTTAACTTTTTAATAGCCGAATGTTGCCCGACAGTCGTTTGACCAGACGGCCGATTTTCCCCCTTGATTATTAATCCAAGCTAATTAACATTTAAAATTGCCTACGTCATGACAATGTACTCCGTGCGGCGGACGCAAGTTCCCAGCGAGTTTTTTTCTAATCGGTTATTATTAGGGCCAACATAAAAAGAGGTCCCCGGTAGAGCTCGGTCGAGTGCACCGACGCCCGTTCACTAAAGAACTTAATGTATTCATTTTGCTTTTGTATCTTTCGCGTGATTAACTTTGATTGATTGCATCCAAATATTGATATTTGATATTAAAATCTGGCGACCGTCAGCGTGTGAGGGAGACGGCATGGAACGACAATAATACTGAGAACGAATATGTAGTTTTTTTTATAGATGTTTGCATTGCTAATGTATTTATAAACTATTTGAGCATTCTAATACTTTGTTCGGCATAAAATTGATTTAGTAAATGCTCGATAAGATTTCATTTACGATTGTGTTTTTGTTGACCTCGAATTATTGATGGTAGTTTAATTATTGTCTCTGTCCAATTTAGAGGTAAGGGTCTAAGGGCCGTTTCCAGTCGATTGCGCGGATGAAGGTGATGCGCATCGAACTTGATGGATGGAGCCAACTCGGCGCAGGCATGCGGCTTCGGCCGCATCATTTCGTGTGCCCGAATACCAATATCACTTTACTATTAATTTGATACAACCAACTAACGACACGCGTTTACTACCTAAACAATAAAGTCCTTATTGCCGTGGAGTTTAAGAGTGAAATTGCAAATGTTGAATAGCCCTGAACTAGTGTAGATGAGTCGGTGGTTTTGTCACGATTTGTCATACATCGAGATGCGGTTACGGAATGCTTAGCTTCAGACTAAGCAGAAGTTATGACAAAAATGTCATGGGAACGGCCATTGAACTGCGTCGTGCTCCGCTCTTAATTGATCGCCGTTTGAGACGCTATGTAAGAAAAAACCGGCCAAGTGCGAGTCGGACTCGCGCACGAAGGGTTCCGTGCCAAAAAACAGCAAAAAATCACGTTTGTTGTATGGGAGCCCCCCTAAATATTTATTTTATTCTGTTTTTAGCATATCTTGTTATAGCAGCAATAGAAATACACGATCTGTGAAAATTTCAACTGTCTACCTGTAGTCGTTATCAATATGGAGCAAAAAACGGCAAAAAAATCAAGTTTGTTTGTATGGGAGCCCCCCTTAAATATTTATTTTATTCTGTTTTTAGTATTTGTTGTTATAGCGGCAACAAAAATACATCATCTGTGAAAATTTCAACTGTCTAGCTATCACGGTTCATGAGATACAGCCTGGTGACAGACAGACAGACAGACGGACAGCAGAGGCTTAGTAATAGGGTCCCGTTTTTACCCTTTGAGTACGGAACCCTAAAAAGTTACACACAAAACAAATACGACTCTAATAAAGGTATGCTCAGCAAAGTTATAGCTGGATTTAAATACAATCAGTCAAATAAATACGCAAAAAAGTTGATGTTTCTTTTTTACTTCAGAATTTTCTTCTAGTCGTAACATTTTCAGTGCGTAGGTAATTATTTTCCGTAAATGGTCAGTAAATTGTTTAGTGCCGTAAACATGGAAAATTGGTACGTTTCGTGGCGTTTTGTCGTTAGTCGAACTACAAATAGGGCCAGCCAATTTATATTTTCAGTAACGTCATATTTTTTAGTTAAAAAAAAATTGAGGGCGGAGGGCGTCCGGCCCCGAGAAGCCTATTTTCGCAGCACATTAAGGAGAATGAATGATTTCCTGGCCGCCATGATTTATACCGCACACCGCCGCACAGGCTACCGAGCAACTACGCTACGACACAGAAGAATGGATACTCCTTTGTGTAAAGAAATTGTTGCATTTGTCTTTCTTTGTTACCTGCCTGATAGCCATCGGTTCGGTTGGTGGTGTTATCATTTCCATCTGCTTCTGAAGGGCACTTTTATTTTGGGTAATATTTAAATAGGTTAAGTAGTTCTTATGTATTAGCTATATTGATTTAATTAGTTAGGCACAGTACCTACGTTTATATTAAGAGATAACATTTTTTGTACAAAAAAGAAATTAATGAAAACGTAGAATTCTAAAAAGCCATTTGATCTTGGTGTTTCAAAAAATCACAAAGTATACCCATTTTATGACACGTATAATTTAACCATAAAATAATTGAGCGAGCGAGCACGAAGTGCGAGAGAAGCGTCTCTGCTTCAGCTTGGGCAAAAATTTTGTCGTATGTCCGGCTGTCTGTTCTCATCTACAGGTCGCATTTCTCAACCGATTCTCGTGAAGTTTTGTGAGCAAGTTGGAAAATTTTATATCGATTTTTTTGTCGTGCCAATATTTCGAAATTTTTCAAAATGGCGGAGATATGTATCAAAAACCTATTTGAGTCCAGCTTTCCGGCGCTGTCTGTTCTCCTCTACAGGTCGCATTTCTCAACCGATTCTCGGTAAATTTTGTGATCACGTTTGAAAACTATATAGATTTTTTTGTCGAGCCAGTTTTTTGGTTTATGAAAATGTCGGAGATATGTAAAAAGACATATTTCAGTCCGACATTCCAGCTGTCTGTTCTCCTCTACAGGATATATAGAGAACCGACTCTCGTGAAATTTTATGAGCATGAGGTCTACAGCTCACGGAGCCACTAGTGTTTTAGGCTTTGTCTCCTATTTATGGTCCTATTACGGTCGCTTACAGCGTCAACGTCACAGAAATGTACTGTGTGGTGTGGTCTTGTTCAAACGCTGACGTCGGCGTACGAAATGTACAGGAATAATGGAATATTTACGCTTAGTCAGACGTCGCGTATAGCATAACAGACCAAGGCCTTAGAAATCTTCAAATTTTAAAGAAATCCAAAGGATACAAGCTACAACACCCAGGATCGAAATAAAACCCGTTCCTCAAGTGACATTTTGTGTGATTGCGATTATCGGTATAAACCGCTTTGCTTACAAGCCAAACTAACCGGGTTGTGTGCATTTATGAATAGAGGATTTTGAAAATAATCATAATATTAAAGTAAAATGATCTTTAGAGCAATAAATTTGAATTGTAATGTTATTGAAATTCAGACAATATTTTATGTGATAGGAACGAGTAAGTAATAACAAACCCGATATTACCTACTTGTTCTCTATTACTTTTTGTCTAAAAATCCATAAAACAAGTGTTCATATCTTCTAATTGTAGGTGATATTTACTATCGTGAAAAATATAATTAAAAAACGAGAGAGCATTTGTAATTATGGATTAAAGTACGTTTAAAGACAAGTTAATATTTCTTTGAATAGTAAAACCAGTTGCATAGACACATCTAACAGAATCATAACAAGATTCCCCGGTAGAACAATAACCGCGCCTGCAAGCGCAGGCGCAAGCTAACAAGCCCAGTTTGTGTGCTCGGATAATAAGTGGATATAGTTTACGGTTCTGCGCGGGCGCACGCCAAATAACCGTCATCAGCGCTCGCCACAGGTGCCCTGAACTTGTGGCGTCTGAGAAGCAACATTGCATCATGGTGTATTGACGTGATTTGATAACACATACCTAAGCTTAAGTTTACCTATCTAAGTTCGTATGCAAGGATCTGTCTTAGTGGCTAAGAGACGGTTTTGTAAAGTAAATCCTTGCTGTAGTTGAAATAAACCACGATCTTACTTAAAGGTTCCTCCATTAATTAAGTGAGTTGATTTTGGCGATTTTTCGACCCGTCTCCCCGCTTGGTGTGGTAAGATGTTGTGAGTTTTGCTCAACCCTATCCTCCACTATAAATCTCACATGAGAAAAATTTAAAACTAGAGATAATCTGTAAATTTAATTAATTTAACTAGTTTTAATTGATTATGCGTGTTCAAATCACGTCGGGGTCACCACTGTGGGGACGAGGGACTCACCTCGTATACATCAAATAAAATATTGTTGGAATTTTTATTATTTATTTGCGTCAGCGACCGATACGTGTCACTGCGCATACACGACTGAAAACTTAAATACAAAAATGCTTGTTCTCTACATAGGTACTTAACGTACGTAACTTGATACACGCACGACCCCACAGTGGAAACTTTGCTGGTCACTGAAAACAATATAAAAATAGTGTATGGTAAAAGTACTCGTAAATGTATTGCTTTTTTTTGTTTCCCAAATAAACTAAAATAAAAAAAAAAGATTTAAATAGGATTAAACAACTGCTTAACGTTAAAGCAGCAATATTCACTAAACAAAAATTAAGGGCTACTTGTACCATAAATTAAATATTGTATACCACTTAAACCTATCCTATTTATTTATTAATTCTGTACACACCTACAAATTTAAATAGAAAAGAAATGGACAGAAAAATTGTACAAGGGCACGGCTTATCCTAATTAATTTATGGTGCAAGTCCCCCTTAAATTTAAATTTGTACTGTCTTTTCCTAGCTCATAAGATATTTTATCGATTGTATGAACTTTAGTTAACAATACATCATTTCAAACCATACTTACAGCTGTTTTAAGCCCTTGCAGTATATCGATCACTGGCGCATAACGGTCGATAGCACGATCTGTCAACGTTGGGCCAATAACATTGATTAAAACGTCCACTAAGTAAGTAATAATGCTGCCACTGATTTATTATATTAGATTACGACGTTACTCTAAAGCTGTCTTTTAGCTCTTGACTGTAATTAATTTCTTCGAGGTAATGTTTGCGGTTAAATAGCGAAAAACGATATAGTTGCGGTAAAATGAAGTGATAAAATGCTGCTAAAGTAACTTACTGCATTATTGCCCTTTTTGTCCGCAACTTTGAGACTTAATATTGTCGTTGTTCACAGTTTAACACTGTAGATCGTTGAATACACTGCAGTGTCTCTATTACGTATAATTAGATTTGCGATTGTAGGCTTCAGACTTCCTGTGATTATCGTACGTGAGTCACATCACAACTGCAGTTTTAAAACAAGAGGATCTTTACATATGTCTTAAAGAAGTTGCCATTAATGAATCTTATTAAGTTTTATCAATTTCAAAATGGATTATTTGCCTTATGACATGTTAAGGCGAAGGTTGCGAAGGTTCAAGCTGTAATCTAAATGGATAAGAATGAAACCAGCTGTGTGTAAGCTTTATAAAGGTCACTGGAACTCGTTGATGTTAGGATTAAGCTATAGCTTGTTGACGATCCGTGAACGGATTAGAACGCTGCGTGCGACGGAATGGACTCGGAATATGAATAGGTTAAGCAAGAAAAAGTTAATTTGAAAGTTTCCAATGAATAATAATGTAAGTACTTGGAAATTGTTACAAGTTGAAGATGTTTAATGTGAGCATAAGAATAGATAATGAGTTAATAGGATAATCACTTACTAATATAAGTGAACTATTTACTTAATGTGCTTGATAAGTTATGCATACTTAATTGTTTTTTTAAATGTGTTAAAGAAAATGTTAGTGCTCTAAAAGCTGTTTTAAACGTGTTCAACGTGCATAGCTAAGAATTTTTCGTTATTTCTAATGAAGTTATAAAATTTCAAGCCCATTGCTCAAAGGACGGCGAATCGCGTGCTTAATTTTTTTTTGCCTGGTTCAACTAGCCGATATTACTCGTAGAAATTGTTTTAACTGTTAATTGATTTTATTATTCGACATGATTCATGAGAATGTTTGCTATTTAGTAAAATGTTTAATAAGCAGTTTATTGCTACTTGGAATATTAAAGTTCAAGACCTATCTATAAATAAAATATAAATGAAACGAGAGCAATTTGATGCTATTTGTTAATAATGGATGTGATGGATGATATTCAACAATTTGTAGAATGTTAGTTTTTCTAGCTAGACTTAGATTATCCGGCTAAAATTTAATCAATTCAATGACTCTAAAATATTTGCACAATTAAACAGTACTTACTGAGAATCCCTTACTTACGTGGTATCACATGAACGATAACTATAATCTAAAAATGATAAAACAGCTTACTTTGATTGGTGGACATATCCGTAGGTAGGATTTTTGGTAATTATTAATCTGTTTTATTATTTGATAAGGATTGACGGTCGCTCCGCTCCTGCGTTGGTTTTCCTCGATACCGTAATGCGCTAGTCACGAGTGGTTACGTAAGGATGCTGCCGGCCGGCGTCGTCATTATAGGCATTACGGGGAGCATGCGGTCCCTGGCCATTGTCAAGATTGCAGGGGTCAGCCAGACCCCAGACGAACGTTCACCAACTTGTAATTTCACAACCATTCCTATAACCCAATAAATCGCTGCTTGTAAAACAATTTGCGATGATAATCCCGAAGCTGTTGCTTGGATCACGTCTAATGATAGACATCGTGACTCTTGGTTATTAATTATGATAATGATTATGACTGCATTGTTGTATATGTCCGATTCCATGATATATGCGAGTGTTGTGATTTGAACGAGGTATTTGCAGTTGCCAACCTGCCCGAAGCTATACTATTACAATGTAAATTATTGACCGTGATGCAATGTTATTGCGCTCTATAAGAGGCTTATTGTAAATAATAGGAATAAGCTATAGCTGGTTCTATGACTAATATGATAACCTTAACGCCTGTACAAAATGATTTGTTAGTTACTTGTTTTGGTCAACCCTGAACTTATTTCCATTCCCAGTAGATCTCGTCATTTGTACAGCTACAAAAAAAATCTGGGTTTGTAACCTTTCTAATACTTCCGTGCAACAACTACAACTGATTGAGTTAAACTACAAACTATATTCCTAAAGCAATATAAAAACATTTTGATTGAAATGTCAAATAAAGATCGAAATGTTTAAAAATCAAGGCACTTTACTCAGCTTATCAGTGATAAGGCGATGCCGCTATCAAGCGTGCGCCCAGTGATGAAATATCACTCGATACCGTTTGTCGGTCATGTGCCGAACCACATGATATGGGAATAATGGAAGTTCGGTCAGTTTGACTCTTCGATAGCAAACTTCGAACAATAAGGTCGACTCTAAATGTGCCAAACAGTCGGACTAAACTTTCAATCGAACGAAGGACTCATAAACGTAACCTAAGTATAGTTTGTGAAGAAGCAAAGAAAGGTTACAATATTTTGAGCAGTAATTTTGAAAAGTAAAGTTAATTACGTTGTTTTCTTTTAACAGTATTTCCATAGAAATGTATTTTCGTACAAAATTCAAAGTATTGAACTGAAATCCTTGCCCAAAAGAACAAAGGTTCAAAGATTAATATTTTTATTAATGCTTGAGGTTTACTGGGAAAGGGAATAAGTTCAGGGTTGACAAGTTACACAGGGTGGAAAAAAGGAAGTAAGTAGTTGGAGGGAATTTACGCTAAATATTAATGATGGAAAATTTAACTGAAAGAAAACATTCCTTTGTTTTAAAAAATAAGTGGTATTGCTTTTTAAAGATTTTTTAAAAATGAAGAAGATTAAGTTACATACTTAATCTTTTACAGTACAATTTTTTTTGAACTAAACCATTATTTTTTATCTTTCTTCGGTCTACCTTTAATTTAAGATACTAATTTTAAAAGCCTCTAAATTAAAATAGATAAAAAAAAAGATACTAATTTTTTTAGAAGGAATTGACCCTTATCATTGATCCTATCGATTGGTATCATAAAAGTACAAGAATACAAGATGTTATTTTTTCGGATTTTAGCCCGTTTGATTCTCGCCAAATTTATCAAAAATCTTTGTAATGCAGTTATACTTCTTTTTGAAAAAAAAGGAATGTTTACTTTCAGTAAAACCTGCCACATCATTATTTGATTACTTAGCTACCAACTACCGTCCTTTATTTCCACCCTATATAACCATAGGGTGCTTCTGGTGGCGATAAGCGGTCGTATGTCAAAATATAAGAAAGTACTAATAAATGGGTTGTATGTAACTGTAGATCATAAATACTAACCTAACCTAATCACTAGAATTAAAATTGCTACCTTGCCTAATCACCAAATTATAGTACCTTACCTTGTATGAATTGATGTGCATTTACTTGTTTTGGTGTACAATAAGGGCAAATTTTGGTGATATAAACATTAGTGTCCATAAAAACAAATGATTTTTATATAGCCTTAACAAAAAAACATACTTGAAAGACGTTCTAACCAGTTTCTCGAGAAGGTCTACCACAATGACAGTTTGGAAACTTCATCTCGAATTACTTTTAATTGTTCGAGTAGCCTAGCCAGTCGGTCTGTCAGGGCATCGTGGTGGAAACTCCTCGGCGGCGCGCGTCAAAGCGGCGGCTCGTTTGATCACAAGTGTAGCGTGGCATACCGAACCCGCAACGATGCCTTCCGGATCCACGAACTATGTCCTCCAAATCTTTGCTCTTTGATTTTCATAACATTATAACAAGTTATCTACAACCGGACTTTGATAACTTGAATTTCAAGAAAAGTTCATTTAAGTTCTGACGTAAACTTGCAACCTTCTGATTTTTTAGACTAGAACTTTTGGCTGAAAAGTTTTTTTTATTACAACGGGATAGTGCTTGGCCTTCGCCTCACTTGATGTTAAGTGACGATAAGGCCGAAGGTGGAAGCGCACTAACTACACCCGGAATCACTGAAGAACTGGCCTATCTTACCTACCTCTTGGTGCGGTTAAAGTACTAGCTTTTTTATTAATTTTAATAAAAAGCTTTGTCGCTAGTAAAGAAATCAGTGGACTGTATGTTTTGGAAAATTTGAAAAGACGATAAGGGTATTAAAGTCAGCTAATAGTCCACGTATAAAATTATCATACGGCAAGGCACTTGTTATACAACTATTGAGATGGAATCCAGCTGTTTTAGGTATTTTGAAGGGGAAAAGATACAGCTGAAAATTAAAGAAAAAAATACATGCACTCACGTGCTCGTAGAATAGCTGCAGTCCTGGATACAATTTAAAACAGCACTTCACACCACGTGGCAGCAGCCTTTTTCCAACTGTCCATTCGACGTAGCTAAAGCTTCATTAATACACCAATCAGTTCGTAGATATTGCAGACACAACAAATAAATCACTACTATGCTGAAAGTACTTGAGAAAATATCAAAATTGTCCAAAATTCTAGGGAAGGTTGCACGCGGTGGCTCGTTGATCGAACACACAGAGAGAGAATGTAGTTTTCAATTCACGTTGACGATGCATTGCAAGCGCGCACCCATCTATATGTGCATGTATAGGTAAGGAAGAAGGGATGGATATATAGATAGCCGTTACAAGTGCGACAAATTAATTATGAAATAAAAAACTTATAACAATAACCAACACCTCTAACTACCGGAACACAACAATTTTTAAATAGTTGTTATGACGTCAGACTTAGGTAAGATGGTGGTAAGTTTGTCAATACCATCAGATTAGAGATTAATTATTCAAATTCCCAAAACTAAATCAATAGACAACAAAACATGTGATTTCCTTCCTCTATAATCGGAAATACAATCCAATGTAAACGTTAGTAGAACAATGACAGTTTTATTAAAATGCTATAACAATAAAATTTCGTGTCCGGACATTACTGATGGTAAGTTATTCTCCAAACGCCACTTAATGAGAAGTGATGGGTTCGTAAGAAAATAAAAATAAAAATACAATGCACCACCCTGCACCGAGTTGCAGCCATCGATATGCAGAATGCGTCCAACAAATTTCATGTTTTGTATGCCAAGAAATTTAGGGCCGTAGATATAAATTCGACTCAACAAAATATGAAATGAAATATTGTGGTTTACTTTAATGAGATAAGTTAGACATGCAAAATCTTAAGTATAGATTTACCAGTATTAAATGTAGATTAATAGATTATAGATTAGGAACAATTTATATCTCAAATAGAATAAGTATTTCTTTTAAGTTCTTTTAAAATATACAGTATCGTTATTAAAATGTAAATACATAATTACCACTCAGCATTATGCACTGCATACGTAAATTATAAGTTTTAGAAGTTCACAATTTCAATCATAATTATTAGAATATTTAAGAAAATTAGTAATCAAGCTGCATTCGAATGTACAATTCCAATGTGCTTTCCAAGACTCCATACATTGTCCCATGAATATGGACATTGTATGAAGTGTTTGGACAAAAACACCCAATCGGTAGCGACAAACATCTCAATACCTACCTACCTCATATTGAACAATGGTCTGATTAACACAAAATATCATATCTTAGCATAATTGGCGACCTGATCACGATTTATTTGAAATTCATTAATTAGATGTTATTTTTTATAGAGAGAGAAAAGTATTCTCAATGTGAGTAATTTTAAAATGATTCATTAGATGCTTTTGAAAGTTCATTAATAATGGTTTTGTGACTAACCTCTTAATATGAGCAATAAATAAAAACACATTAGCGTCTTTCTACCTTATGATGTTAGAAGTTGATGATTTTCAAGGATCGTTTCTGTTCATTTCGTTGGGTTTTGATTACTACTTACTTTACTTACATTTTAAATAAAATACTATTTCTAAGCTCTTACGTTTTTTGTCTATTTTCTAAGTCATACGAGCGTGTAAGCGATCAGTGCGACTTAATCCCAAGACACCCACGGCGTGGTAAACTGGTTGCCTAATCCCGGCCACACTCTGTAATGAAATCTGACATCACTTTCGTTGTAGCTTGTGTCACTTGCTGTTTGAGTGACAACTAGTAGTCGGTGCAACACAACACAATGGCATTTGATTTGTAATCAAAAATGTTTTCCCATACTATAACAACTGCATTATGAATAAATTAAACTATCGTTATTTTGTTATTATTAGGATGTTCAGCATCAATGTTAAAATTATTTATTTTCCAGATGGAGTTTTAAAACTTAAGTTCTCATTGTCATATCAAATTATGTTGTACAGTCAGCAATTTAGGGTATAATAACATGACTTTCTTCAATTGACTTAAAATCTTAACGTGTTGGACTTTAACATCAAAATCGATTGAGGGAGATGATGAGATAACACAAGGTGTGCTTTTTGCAATTAAATTTGTAAATTATTTATTAAGGGTTTTGCCCGCCTATTGTATATCGCACCTGTGTGTATTTCAGTACATTTCAACCAGGTTAATTAAATTAGCAACTCTTACCCCCAATATATCAACGTTCAGTTCAGACGCATTGCACTGTCTGCATCGTCTAAAGACACCGTTTCCGTCGCATCGTTCTCGATGCCTGTCACACTCACGCCAGTAGCAGTAATAATAAGAATTGTAATATAAAAGCATTATAATCCAATCATAGGTGAGGCCCGCCCATGAGACCGAATTACCATTCACGCCGCGAGCACATCGTAAAGTATTTTTGGACGATGCTCGAAAGAATTAGAAGTAAATGGCCTGTGTCACTGACGCGTTCGGTTCCAAGAATCGCATGGTGTAAGAATTTGCGCTTTCGATGTCTCGCTATGGGAGAAAAATATATTTGTAAAATAAACGGCAGTTAGTTGTTTTGAAGCAATAAATATTCCCTCGGGGAGCTATATCTCGTGTATAAAATGTTCTTAAAACTTGAAAGCCACATACGATTTTTAAGATTAACACCTCTTTCTGAATCTGTAAGAATCTTCAAAGTACTTATAACGAATCTAATCACTCTCAAAGTGGTTTCGATTTAAGTGAGCGATCAGCCGCTACTCGTTGCACCAAATTTTGATTTGCATATTTTCATAACGAGCGCAATGAATATGGTAGGGAATCCGCTTAATTAGCAAGAGAACACACACCTCGTGACGTCACGGATTCAATCCACTCACAGTACTTGCAGCTCTACATACACTCGTAAACAACAATAGACTACTGTAGCTATATCAAAATTCATACATACAAAAAGTATGAAAGGAATTTCGACGTGCATAATTCCCACGTTAAGAACGTTTACATTTAAATACATTAGGCATTAATGTCGAAACGAGACTGCTATTCGACTTATTTCTATGGGGAACGAATAAGGAAGATCGATGAATATATTTTAAGCCTATGATTTAAACGTCGCGAATGTCTCAAGAAGGTTGTCCTTCACGAGCGGTTGTGCTTAACAGCGTCAGAGATCAATGCAAAAGCAAAAAGGTTGTACACAAACACTTTAAAAGCAAAGCAGCGTTGCAGTGTTAGTAGGCACCTAAAATACTCGGCGTCGATACGACGATCAATAAATTAAAATTAATTCGGCGTGCGAACGGAGAGATCCGATACGCGATACCGACGCCTACATTTATCATTCGCTAACACGTCGGACATTTCACAGGGATGCGTGTCGAGCGAATGTGGCCTTTGTGGGGACAGCCTTAAGGGTTTGGACGCTCCGATGATTGAGCACGTAATGATCTGCGGGGGTAACAAAGGATAACACGTCTAAAGACAATGAGTGGAAGGGATAAGTTGGAGTGCCGGGAGCGATAAAGGCATCGACACACGCGCGAGCACGTAGCGCACGCGGATGCTGATGTCACGGCGTGCAAATAAACCCGGCAGACTGGGCGACGCTGGCCGCGTGACCTTGGCGACCCGCAAAAGTTCTCACGATGCCCTCTCACATTTTCCTGCTGTTTTATGTAGGATATCTGATCATGCAAGTGTACAAATCAAAAGGAAATGTTTGGAGATGTCTCTGTGATGATACCATTGCAAAGGTCTCCGTACTAGTTACCATCTAAGTTTGATAACCCAATGTAAAACAATTCTTTCACATAAAGGTGAAAGTTCCGCGACCGTGACCCAGTTAAAGAGTTGAAAATATTTTTAGCGAAACAAGGATGTTGTTATTTTTATGCAAGCAATTCCCGACTTACAGGACTCAAAAAGGCTTTGTAAGAACCGTAGTTAACCTCGCTAAGTGCATTAATTTATTATGGGGATTAATTTCAAGTACCGTTTCCATCAAACTGCTTCTAAAGCTTAGAGAACACATGCTGTTACAAATTTTATAAGCTAAGCAAGAAGGGGAATAATTGTAACAGTCGCCGGAAGACGTCCTGCAGCGAACGGCATGCACACATTAGGGTTCATTACGTACATATGCATCAGTTACGAGCAGTTTGGACAGAAAAGGGGCAATTTTCGCCGCTAGCTAAGGAACATAAAAAGGTGGGAGCCCACTTTCGATTTAACCACGCCTTAATGCTTTTGTGGATATGTGAAATAAACGTAGGGCGGACGAAAATGGGTTCCTCGTGTTTTTTGATGAGATGGAGTAACAATATTTAGGAGAGTTAATAGTAATGTTGCTTACAGCATTATTTAGGTATTTAATATTGCTTTTGTTTGGTAATACGGTGGTAAAGATTTTTGAAAAGTTTTATGCAAGCATCGACGTTTGTTACTTCCATTGGGTACTGGGATAGGTAAAGCTTTTAGTTTGTGCTTGCCCAAGTTATTTCACATGTAATTAAGAAGAACTGAGAGAGAATGGATTCTACAATAAAGTCATAAACATAGTCTTTATATCCTTAAATATAACGCTTTCTTTTTCCTTTTTAGAGGTCCATCGACCAGGTGTGACGTTAATATGCAATTACAAAAAACGGAGAAGGGTTTGTGAAACCGTTACAGAGAGTAAACAGTCGATAGTCACATTTCTTGCAAAGTTTACGCGATAACATCTCCGCTGCATCTGCCGGGGTCCATAGGGGCTTGGGAACATCGCCAAAGATTTGTTACTTCAAAAAACCTTCATTCCTTATCACCGGAGTTCCATTCCAATGCGGGCATTAACTGATAGAAAGATAGTTAATTATTGACACATTAGTTATAGTTACCTTTAATAATATCGATGTCTTCCGATTTTTTTTATCGTTATAATGGAAGAATTTGCGGAAACGTATGGCTGTCATTCGAACACCAAGCCACGTTCATTCAAGAGCTAATTTTAATTTACCAATGTCAACCCTCCGACAGAATATTAATGTCAATTTTATTTCGCTGACATTTTACGACGTTCAGTTTATAAAACTTAAGGTACCTGAATACGAAATGGATGTGAATGAATAAAATGTAGATCTAAAGATAACGAACGTGAATCCTAATTCGATTTCCGCTATATAACATCGGTACGTGTAGTTTTTGTTTTCTATTAGCTCGGCGCTTGTTAAACACGAAATCCCCAAACAATCAAGGCTTAGTGGCACACAAACGACGTATCTAGCACAATGGCCGAAACTTGCAGCCCTCTAATCTAATGAATAAAAAGCTCCAGTGGCCGGCCGGTACCACGTTATCGCATTTCCTCGCTTGGCGTATTTTGAGTTTGGAGGTGTAGGCTGTAGTTGAGTGAGTCGCTTGTTTTTGGGGTTCGTGGTAGCAGGGCAGGTAGGGCATGTGGCGAGATGGCGCGATAAGAGGAATTATTCATACGCGCGTTATCGGTCCGCCATCGCAGGGGCTATTGTGAGCGCGGCCTAACGCGAGGGGTGGCTCCCGGTTGTCGCAGACGCTGTCACAACGTTGTTGTGTATACCCGGCCTAATGTGACGCCAGCTCGATTGATTATTGTTTTATTCGTGTTGTTTAGGCAGCAATCGATGAATGGGCTCCTTGTTTGTTCAAAAAAGGCTGAAGTCCACTTGGAAACTTGAACGAAATCTTTGGAAATGTAGAATGGAAAGTGATAGCGTAAAGGGTTTTTGTTTCGACACAGCCTAAGTATTACTCTGCATTTAACATTGGACTTCTGTTATGGCTTGATTGTGGTTCGAATACGTCATGAAAGTGATTAACCGCTGTTCAGTATGTAGGACGTGTGTATTTTGGACATTCTGGCAAGGTTCATTCCCCTCGTTGCTGGGCCGCAGCGTACGGGCGCCCTTGTGATAAGCATCGCCAGTAATCTCGGTCTGCGATCGACACCTGGACGCGATGCGGGCCCTATCATGTACAACCTACTGTAGTTGCGTACTCTGTGGCGATTTTTGTATCGTTTCGATAGCTGCCGGTTGTTTATTTGATTTCGATGTGATTGGGATCCGTGTTTATTTACTTACACTGATAACGTCGGTTGTCGGCACGTTGTTGGTAGGTAACGTCTTCATTTAATATTGGATTCAATCATTGAGGACAAAAAGTTCAGGGATTGCATCAAACATTTTTAGTGGCTCTGACGTATATTAAGAGCCGATTTCACCGCTTGAATTGAACGCGCTAAATTCGAGTTAACCTTAGATCTCGCGCTTAAACTGAGTTCGCCATAAGTTTGCGTTTCACCGGCATAAACTGAACGTCGATCAAGTTGAACTTGGTTCAGTTTCTGAACGGCTGATTTTCGACAGTTAGCGTATTTGAACACGTTCAAGAACTGTTTGTCATTTATCTGTCATGACATGATGTCTTCTTCTTCTTTTTTGTTTTGGCAATCTACTTTCCTGTTGGAAGTAATTTTTGCCAGTGTCAAGAGTTGAATAGTTCAGTGGTAGATAATATTTTTTCATTGCAATGATTGTGGAGTAGGTAGGTACGTGTACATGGAAGAATTGATTATTTCAAAGAAAGAAATAAGTAGTGGAAAGAATTATTCTTTTCGTATTTGAATGAAAAAAAAGATGAATAGAGTTTTGGCCTAGTGCCAAAACTCTATTCATCTTTTTTTTGAGGAAAATTTTGATGAGGATGAGTTTGCTGTTCGTCGCTCCAGTCCAGATGGATACGTGAGAGAGAAGAACATTACGACACTCACGATGAAAAAGATTTTTTGACTAGATTTCGTCTTACAAAACCAACCGTTCTTTCCGTATTGGAATCAATTGAAGATAAAATTGAGTTTCCTGCTAATAGCAAGTTTTCATAACGATCAATCTAAAAAAGATTCGATCAACATCAACCAGCGTACATGTACTATTATTTATTTTATTCTGTGGTAGAACTAATTCATTTATGCTGTGATATTATTTTACTCTTTGATATAGAATGTGACAGTGCAATGAGCAAAATAAATTCTGCTGTTTGCGCCACGAAGAATATCATGATCTGTATTTTTTCCATTTATGAAGGGACAATTTCTTTAATTGCAATACTTTGAACGCAATTTCGTACTTTGTCAAAGCTGAACTACTTACGTTTATTAAAATGTAGACGGTGAAACCGGTTCGACGTAAACCGCAATCAAAACGAATTTCTTTACTTGGTTAAGTATAACCAAGTTCAATTAAACTCGGTTCCTATTATAAACGGTGAAATCGGCACTAATATATAAAGTACCTACCTACCTTTTGCTATAATTTGGAGTTAATTTACTGTAGGCTGTCATGGGGCTTGTTTAAAACAACGCTTCTTAGCTTTGTGGTTATTTTGATTACCCGCTTTTCGTTTATCTGTTCAATAGAGGGAAGAAGGATAGCACAGTTAACTAAGTTAAGTAATAATAATGAGCAAATATTGTGTTTCACTAGCAGATTACCAGTACAGTCCCACAGCTTTTCCGCGTTATTTAATCTGTATCCAATCTAATAAAGGTTTCGCGGTACCAACCGGCTATTAGCTACCCGCAGGGCTCCACAGGCCCTTCCCGTGGGGCCAAGGGGTATGCCCCTACGACAACTAACCAATCGCCGAATGGAAAGAATATCATTAAAGTGCGCACCCTCAATTCTGTACATATGTTTGCTTTCACTTTAAATAATAATTGTCGAATGCTGTTCGTGGAATTAAAAAGGGGAGATCTACGAACGATGATGAGCAAAATTTTGCGAATGTTAAACCTTAAAGCATTCATAATATACCTACATTAAAAACCTAAAATCGAGTTATTTATTAACCACTAGCTTTTGCCCGCGACTTCGTCCGCGTGGATATTCGAGAAAATCCTATGGGAACTTTAAACCAGGATAAATAGTATTCAATGTTTTAATTTCATCAAAATCTGATCAGCCGTTTTAACGTGATTAGGCGGGTCCCCACCAAGCGCGCTGACCCGCTTTTTCCTCTCATAAAATTTCATTCCCTATTTTGACACCTACAGACTTTCATACAAACTTTCATCCGCTATTTTAACTCTTTCCACCATTATTTCGTAATAAAAGGTAGCCTGTGTCATTTCTCAAGCTTTACTCTATCTCTGTGGCAAATTTCGGTCGGTTAAAAATCGGTTTAGTATTTTAGGCGTGATAGCTTAACAGACAGACAGACAGACAAAATTACTTTCGCATTTATAATATTATTATGAATTAAGTATAGATTTTGTATTTTAGATTTTGAATTTTGTTCTGTCAATTTAACTCATGGAAGGCGATTGAATAACATAATCTCGTAGTGTAAAAGTATGTAAGTAGGTACCTTATAAATACGATAGTGGCATAACTTCTTTAGTCTCTCTATACTGTGGTACAATCAAACTTTCATCCCCTATTTCAACCCATCCAACACTTATTTCGCAATAAAAGGTAGCCTATGTCCATTCTCAAGCTCTACTCTACCTCTGTACCAAATTTCATACAAATCGGTTCAGTAGTTTCGGCGTGAAGGCGTAACAGACAGACGGACAGACAGACAGAGTTACTTTCGCATTTAAAATATTAGTATGGATTTTGTATTACTCATCTTGAATTTCGTTCTGTCAATTTTACTCATGGTAGTCGATTAAACAACATAATCTCGTAGTGTAAAAGTATGTAAATGGGTACCTAATAAATACGATAGTGGCATTACTTCTGAAGTCTCTATTCTGTGGTACAATCAAACTTTCTTCCCCTATTTCAACCCCTCCAACCCTTATTTCGCAATAAAAGGTAGCCTATGTCCTATCTCGAGCTCTATTCTATCTCTGTACCAAATTTCATCCAAATCGGTTCAGTAGTTTCGGCGTGAAGGCGTAACAGACAGACGGACAGACAGACAGACAGAGTTACTTTCGCATTTATAATATTAGTATGGATTTTGTATTACTGATCTTGAATTTCGTTCTGTCAATTTTACTCATGGTAGTCGATTAAACAACATAATCTCGTAGTGTAAAAGTATGTAAATGGGTACCTAATAAATACGATAGTGGCATAACTTCTGAAGTCTCTCTATTCTGTAGTACAATCAAACTTTCATCCCCTATTTCAACCCTTTCAACCCTTATTTCGCAATAAAATGTAGCCTATGTCCTTTCTCGAGCTCTACTCTACCTCTGTACCAAATTTCATCCAAATCGGTTCAGTAGTTTCGGCGTGAAGGCGTAACAGACAGACGGACAGACAGACAGACAGAGTTACTTTCGCATTTATAATATTAAGTATGGATTATTATGACAATTGCTTTTAAAGTGATTATTGTGTAATGAAAACATGAGTTCAGTTATTCAAAACAAATCACGTAGTGTATCATCAAAACTGACGCTCTATGCACATAATTAATGAAATTTCCAACTGGCCTACTATTTTAATTGCCCCGTGTTGTGACACCGCACTTTTGAAACATTTCGGAAAAGAGCGGCCTTTTGTTCACGGACGCAGCCAACGAGATCATACAATATAATAACAACCCATTATTTGTTTATCAAATTCATATTAGAGTGAACATTCATGTCGGTTTACAATCTTCGAGGATGAAGATGTCGTGTGAAAAAGCAGTTGTCAGATGAAATGATATTAATTTAGACAACCGCGGGCGTGGCTACAAAACGCCTTCAAATTGTCCCTCTAATGACGGCGGGCTTCAATGTTTCGCGTTCACGTTACAATGACTCGCGTATCAGTAGATCTCCAACAGCTATGATAATGGTCACTTAAACGCTCGTAAAGTTCGAGAGGCTCAGGGAATCAAACGACACAAATGTCATCGCCGTTACAAACGGCAACTTTTATCACAATCATTAAAATTCATAACTACGGTGGTGGTGCGTTGTTTCGATTTCGAAACGGTTACGGTATTGTTCACGTTTTAATTATCGTGTTCCGTTTGCAGGTCGGACGCTGAGCGGCGGGAGCGGGCAGGTGTGCCGGCCGCACTTCCACACGCCGCTGCACCCGTGGCTGGATTCCAAGGCTCTGGGTGGTGGTGCGTGGGGCAGCGGCTTCCAGCAAGACGGCGCTCCCGCCGACAAGCCGCTGTCACCTGCGCAGCACCATCATCCCCACCCCTTGTTCTCCTTCCCCCCGACGCCGCCCAAAGACTCCACGCCGGACTCCGTGGCGGCGGCAGCACTAGGACAGCAAGATTACCAAGCGGCAGTCGCGCACGCGACCGCCATGAGCGTCGCCTTCATGCAGCAGCAGGAGCTACCGCTGTGCGGTGACGTCAAGCCTATGATGGGCGCGCCTCCGTCGAAGCAACGCGAAGGTGCGCAGCCTGACTCGTGCCCCCAAGAGTCGAGCCAGCCCTCCGGGGAATACAACGCGCAATACAACGCCGCCGGCGGCGACTACTACAACTACCAGGGGAAAGGGTATAGTGGGGCGCAGCAGCAAAATAAGCCGCGACCCAACAAGACGCGAACGAGCGCCGGTGAGTCCGCGGGGACTAATTCTCATTGCACCGCTCTGCACTCGTCACTCGCTGGACGCTTATCCGGTCACAAACACCATTCCCGCGCTTCAGTAGTTGACCACACTTATGTGACCACAGTCACATAAGTGAAACTCAACACTAAAAAGTCCACTAGCAATTTGGCTTTCACTCGCAGAATCCATAGCTGCCTAATCAGATAAACGGAATACTCTGAGCGCAGAGACTCTTGTTTAACGAAGCCTTTACAAAATGGCTGCTACGATAGTCACTGCGTAATTAGAATTTCAGTGCAGATTGTCTCATCGACAATTGCGATTTATTAATTCGATAAACTGAGCGAGATTAATATTTCATTTGGTATTTTCAAATGGCGCAGTCGAATAATTGTGTAGGGAATGTGCGATGTGGTCGGATAAGCGTGGTTCTTGCACTGGGGTTGTGGCGCCACACGTTCTCTGTCTGTTACACGGCATCGGTACTAACTGGGCTGGGATCTGTCGATGTTTACTGCCGCTTACTAACGCTAACGGTGGAGGTGATACTAACTTATTAACTTTCCAGTAAAATCTTTTTGAATTTTGTAACACTACATAATTGTGTAATTAGTGTGACGAGTTTTCTAGGTACGTCCATTATTTCGTTTTAAGTAGGTGTTTGATTAAATTTCTCATGGTTAATCACTCTTAGCTATTACAGACGGTTCTGGAGCGCTCGGGAGCAAGCTTCATTGTTACTCACCACACCAGTGTAGATGTGAACAAGCGGTCTCTTGTGATGTCGACCGTACCAACCAACTAAAGTGGTTTCTCATTATTTATTTTCGAGTCGCCATTGTTCAAGATGCGCAATTAGACAAATGCTCTTAAGTAAATTCTATTAACTTTCAAGTATGAAGTAAATGAAGTTGCTGACTCATTCTTATGCGCTATTCGTACGACTTCTCATAAAATTTTACCAAAGGTTAGAAATTTTTACTTTTATGGATACGAGTAAACATTAGAATGTGGACAATAACCATTCATGAGATGGTATTGCACAGAGCATTTTCATAAAAACTAAACATGTTTAATATTAGAAATATACATACAGACAAAGAGTCTCTTTGGTGTGCTCTCAACGTGACCTTTAATATGTGAACATTGTTACATTTGCAAGTTTTGCAATAGGAACATACCAGTTACGGACACAACAAAGAATTACTCAACTGTAATTGTATTAGCACCACATAATGCCGCTTTATTTTATATTTAAAAATGTAATTATGACTCTCACAGTTAAATTTTGACAATGGACGGGAACCGAAAACGGCGTGTGTATTGTCTCTTATTAGTATAATGAATCAGCGGCATTATGTACAATGACTGTTAATATAGATCAAGTTTAAATCGAAACTACCGTTGTGATTATGTTTATTCAATATTTTGTGAAATTTTAAGTGTATTCAATTAAGTTGTCGTAGTCTCACGGAATGACAGGTGGTGGAGATAGCTCGGATTTCTCATGAGATAACTTATTGAAAAACCAGGCGCGATGTTAATTACGCGTCGAGGCGAAGAAGACATTTTTACTTCAAATTGCGGAGTTCCGGGTGCGATGAATGAGATAGCATAGTACACGCTAGAACTGTTTCATTCCCAAAGAGATTTTCCTCTAAGAAGGTGACAATGAAAGCTCTTAATTAAGATCATATTAGATTGCATGGATCAAAAACAATTACCGAGTACATTTTTATTTTTGAAAACTTGATGACGCCGGTTTTATTAACGACCTGTGGTTGACTTGCTTGTACCGCTCCGGTTTTCATGGTATTCTGAGTTCGATTCCCAGCTGGGTCAATGTAATTTTTTAACCGACTTCACAAAAAGGAGGAGGTTCTCAATTCGATTGTATGTTTTTTTTTATCGTTGTTCGCGCATATCTTCGTCATTTATGAACCGATTCTGATGATTCTTTTTTGTTTGATTGAGTTTTCTTGCGAGATGGTCCCATTTTTTTTTTTTCAAATCGGTTCAGTAGTTTTCGAGAAATCCTGAAAATACTATGATTTTCATCAACTCACATGACGACTTTGTTATTTATGAACCGAATTAGATATTTATTTTTGTTGGGAAAGGGGTACTTTTAGTGTAGTCTTTTTAACCGACTTCAAAAAAAAAGGTTCTCTCTCAGTTTGACCTGTATGAATGTATGTTTCTCCGCGAATATCTCACGTTTGGCTGAGCCGATTTTTCTACCCAATAATATACCTATAATAATATACCTAATATAGAAGGTACTTACACTAAAAATAATAAAATAAACAATTGTTTTAAAAAACAAAAAACCGACTTCAAAAACATGCCTCTAAAAAGCAAGAAATAATATGCAAATCATTAGATACGCATTATCATTGTTATAACAACACGTCTATTGAAGTCGGGTGGGGCTTTTAGAATAAAAAAAGGAAGTTGTACTCCAGCCCCACCCGACTTCAATAGACGTGTTGTTATAACAATGATAATGCGTATCTAATGATTTGCATATTATTTCTTGCTTTTTAGAGGCAGGTTTTTGAAGTCGGTTTTTTGTTTTTTAAAACAATTTTTTTTCTTCTATAAATGTTTCATGTCCTATATTCGTGGTACAGTTTGTTGTTTTTGATTCACACGGCACAAGTGCTAAGATATTTAATTTGGAATCAGGTCATAATATTATGATGTCCATTAATAAAATACAAGACGCATATCTTGGTAACTAATCCATATACAAATATAACCAATGGTTTCGGTTGGTATGTCAGTGATATCTCTATCGATCTCAGCGGTCTCCGTGAAGTGATTTGTTTGTAATCCATTTTACAGAAAGCTACACGTCTTCATCAGCAATTTTTTGTTCTGTTCAATATGTTCCCTTTGATTGTAGTAAAAACTTAATGGTGTAGCTAACTAACCACTCGACGTGTGCGTAATTGGAAATTGACTGTTAGTACTTTATTTAATTAATTGCAAATTGTGTTTACTGTGATAACATTACAATGCAATGTAAATGCAACCATATTGCTTTCGATTTGTCGAGTGTTTTTTCAAAACTAAAAAACTATTTAGTGTTAATGAGTTCTGTTTAACATACAACTGTGGGTTGTGGTTATGGCAATGGCAAAGTCCTGCCTAAGACCTTCTCAAGGAAGGAAACCAAAATAAAAATGAATAATTTTTCATGAGCTTAATTATTTAAACACAAATGTAATTAGTGTCTTTACGTTTTTTTTATGTAACTTTATGGCTATCTCACTGGATAAACTCGTTATAAAATGTAGAGCCATTCTTGGATTCTTGGTTAATCACGTGATGTTTTTTGCCCAATTTTAACCCCCCCCTCTCTCCCCTGGTGATGCATTGTGAGGTTTTACGTTAACCCCCCCCCCTCTACATCACGTGTATTTTTTTGATCTCAACATTTTTCAGTACAAATATGTCGCGGTGGGCGGGGAAATCGTCCTTGTAACGGTGAGTCAACAATCACACGCAGTTTTCGGTTAAAAATCACGCGTTCAACGAAAAAAATAAATACACGTGATATCTCGGTACACCCCCCCCGTCCCCCCTTGTGATACTTCGTGAATTTTCGTTCTTCGTTTTTTCAACTACCCCCCCCCCCCCCCCCCCCCTTTCGAAGCTCACGTGATTAATGGACGACCCCTATGAAGCTGTAAGGAACGCTATAACTGGGTATTGAACTGATGTCAAATTGGTATTTAGATACAAAAAATAGGCTTACATTGTCTTCAACTTAAGAAAAAAGGCTTACATTGTCTGCAATTTAATTGAATATTTTTTTATAATTTGCATAAAAATTCAACTGATAACTAGCACACAATAAAACTTGACCACGGCCACGTACCTTGGGTTACCAGATGCAATAATGAAATTTCCTGACTTTTTCCCTGCCTTTTCAGAAAATATCTTGACATTTCGTACACCTAAACATTCCTCATTTCGTTATCGTTTTTATTATTTTTTCTTACCAAAATGATTAACAAATTATGTGTTATCGATTTTTTGGAATTCAAAAATCTGTTTTCCTGACAGATGCCTAAAATTCTTGACATGTCAGGAAAATTCCTGTCATCTGGTAACCCTACACCCTTACAGAATCAGAAGGAAGACATCACGGGAAATGTTGATACCTAATAGTTATTGACCGAGCGTCGAGCGAGCTCGAAGTGCGAGCGAAGCGTCTCTGCTTCAGCTTGGGCAATATTTTTTTCGTATGTCTGTCTGTTCTCTTCTACCGGTCGTATTTCTCAACCGATTCGCGTGAAATTTTGTGAGCTGGTTCGAAAATTATATAGAATTTATTTGTCAAGCCAGATTTTTAAAATTTTATGATATGCCGAGATATGTTAAGAAAACTGATTTCATGTCTTTCCAGCGTTATCTGTTCTCCTCTACAGGTCGCATTTCTCAACCGATTTTCGTTTGGTTTGAAAAATATATAGAATTTATTTGTCAAGCCAGATTTTTTAAATTTTATGGTATGCCGAGATATGTTAAGAAAACTAATTTCATGGCTTTCCAGCGTTATCTGTTCTCCTCTACAGGTCGCATTTCTCAACCGATTTTCGTGAAAATTTGTGAGCAGGTTGGAAAATGATGTAGAATTTTTCGTCACGCCACTTTTTCGATTTTTTCAAAATGGCGGAGATATGAAAAAAAAATATTTCAGTCCAGCTTTCCGGCTCTGTCATTTCTCCTCTACAGGTCGCATTTCTCAACCGATTATCGTGAAATTTTATGGGCAGATTCGAAAATCATATAGTTTTTTTTTATGTTGAGCCAGTTTTTTTTAATTTTTCGAAATGAAAAGAAAGAAAAGACATTTATTTTGAAAACACACAACAATACACAACATCACAAAGACAGTACAAAGAACTACACACATACAAGGCCAATAAACGATAACGTTGCGCATCGTCGCGTGATGCCAAAACTGTACTCGACTCAGTATAAGCAGCAGGCTAGGCCTGCTGCACTGATATTCTGCCGAGCACAGTAATGACATCAGGACCGAAAAACACAGACATTTACACATTAAATAGTTTTACAAAATAGGTATACAAAAGAAACAAAATATAAAAATAGGTAGCACAGAGATTTGCCTTTCATTTATGGGAGAATACACACACAGCAATTAATTTAATCTGTGCAGTACATAGTCTAGCTAGTCTGTGGTCAAGCGCACACAAAACGCGAAATGGCGGAGATATGTAAAAAAATGTATTTCAGTCCGGCTTTCTGGCGCTCGCTGGATGTTCTCAACAGGTCGCATTTATCAACCGATTCTCGTGAAATTTTGTGAGCAGGTTCAAAAATTATATATACATTTTTTTGTCACGCCAGTTTTTTTAATTTTTTCAAAATGGCGGAAAATTTTTAAAAACATATTTTAGTACGACTTTCCTGCTGTCCGTTTTCCTGTAGAGGGTCGCATTTCTCAACCAATTCTCGTGAAATTTTGTAAGCAGGTTCGATAATTATATAGATTTTATTAGTCCAGCCAGTTTATCGTAATTTTCCAAAAATTACCCAATTCGATTTTTTTTTAATTAGAAGCGCCTACTAGCTGCGAATATACCTACCAAATAATATACCAAACAGCACGCACCTACAATGTGCTTTGAAAAGCTAGTGAGCAGTGTGGGAAAAGGGGGTGCCGACGTCTTTTAGATTATTTTTTAAACAACATACAATTTGAGCTACTTTTTAACGCGAGGTCTACAGCTCTTGTATGTTTTGCTCATGTATACAATTACAATCCACAAAGACAAAAGGAGATAGCTTAGCTTGTGTTGGTCTTGATTCAGCTATTCCCTAAATACTCTACTGCAACTTACCGGATATGCGGACTAAATACAATGTAATGCGGTAAAACTGAGGAGCTCGGTGGCGCAGTGGCTTAGCGCCTGGCCCAGCGATTGCGGAAGTTAAGCAACGTTCGCAAGGGTCGGTCATTGAATGGGTGACCAAAAAATTATTATCTCGAGCTCCTCCGTGCTTCGGAAGGCACGTTAAGCCGTTGGTCCCGGCTGCATTTGCAGTCGTTAACACCCACCAATCCGCATTGGGCCCGCGTGGTGGGTTATGGCCCATCCTCCTTACCCATAAGGAAGGCCTGTGCCCCAGCAGTGGGGACATAAAAAATGGCTGATGGACTACAGCTCACGGAGCCACTAGTATATTTTATATAACTTTTATATAAATATAACTTTTAAGAATAACACTAATGAAAAAAAAAACTAAATCGGTGAAAAGATCTGTTTAATTATGGCTTTATCAGTCTTTTCTTTTTCTAAAACAAAATTATGGAGAGTGTATAGTGACGTCAAAAAACAGTTGTGCTTTTTTGTCTAATCCGAAAATCCATAATGTATGAAAGTCTTAGACTGATTTATAAAAGAAAAATGCCAGTGTGTTTTAATTGTCTGGTAGATTGTTTTACAGAAATAAAAAAAAAACAGTCAGAACTTTCATATAAATGTAACAGCACTGAAAAAAAATATACTAAATCGGTGAAAAGACTTGTTACTTATGGCTTTATCAATCTTTTCTTTTTCTAAAACAAAATTATGCAGAGTGTATAGTGACGTCAAAAAACAGTTGTGCTTTTTTGTCTAATCCAAAACTCTATAATTTATGAAAGTCTTAGACTGATTTATAAAAGAAAAATGCCAGTGCGTTTTAATTGTCTGGTAGATTGTTTTACTGAAATAAAAAAAAAAACAGTCAGACACCCAATTGGTACGACATAGTACTAAAGTACTCTTGTAATTCTGAGGCTGATCATACCACCAGTTCCTCAGTGTAAACGGTATTATGATAATAGGTGCCGGATACGGCCGATTCCATTGTTGCCGATCGGCTGACCTCGGGCCGTTTGTATCTTAAGAACAAACGGATTTAAAAAAAACAAATTAAAACTGTTATATCATCCTTTTGAAAACTTTGCTAGGATTTTATTAGCGACCTTGTCAAATTATAAGGAGACTTTTCAATTGATTATTATATGTACGGTTACTATACTTAATAATACTTATTATAATTAAGGATTTCAACTAAACTTTAGACCTGTCTTTTGATTTTTTATAGAACTTTATAGACCAGTTTTAGTGAGTTTAGGTCCAACCCTGACGAAGCTGTTTATTCAATGTCATAATTTAATCTTCAGACATCCCTTTTAAAATTAAGAAACAAATTGATACTGTAATAAGAAAATTAAGGTCCCATCCAATTTTCTGTAATGTTTGAAGGACTATTTCCTGAACGCGATACTAATTAATTAAGATTTCTTAGATCTATGTCCATGGTATTTACCATAACAATGGATGGAGATATATAATTTTAATATTTGAAACGTGCCAAGCCTTTGCGGCTTATTATGAGATAATTAAATTCATTGTGTAGTCGTGATTTAAATTGATTTCGTACACTATTAGAAGAATGCCAAGGAAAGGGCAATCTAAATAGCACGCGGTCAGTCACATTCTGAACTAGCTATAGCTTAATAGATATAACACGGGCTATTTCTTAACAAACTGCTCCATTCAACACTTTCTAAAACAATGCTACGTTCACTTCAAATGGCATTTAAATTATTCCACAGTTTTATGTTCTAATAACGATTCGAATGCAACTGCATTGTCTAGTTGTGTTGAATTGTTAGCACCGAATTCAAAGAGAATTTTCTGTATTGCACCTGGTTCCCTAACAATGTGTAGCCACTAAATGTGCTATGTTAGAATTTCTTTGGTTTCCTGACTTAGATAATTTAACATCCATACTATTATTAATGCGATAGTAAATGTGTTTGTTTGTTTGTTACGTTTTCATACCTTTAACCGCTGATTCTATGTCAATGAATTTCCGTATAGAGATAAATAGGTTCTTAGAGAAGAAATAGTACGTTACAGGCACTGGATATTGGTTTTTTTTTCAGTGAGCTCAGGTTCGTTCATGGAAAGTACTCTAAATAAAGGACATAGGAGTTTTTATTCAAAAAAGTCTCCTTTATTTAAAAAAATCCGATTCCTGTCTATCGCAAGCATATTTAAAAAATGATTGTATGTTGTTTTATTGTTTTTTAAAAATAAAGGAATGTCTCATTTGAGCAAAAACTACTATCTCGTATTTTTAAAGTAAACTTGGAGGGAAAGTCTTTCCCTCCAAGTTCCCTATATATTCCCAAAATTCTAACAGGATTCGAAATTACATGCGAACGAAGTTTTTGGTAATAAGCTATTGTAAGTTTAAAATGTAATACTTAAAGTAAAGAAATACTTAATTAGTTCAAAAATTCTTACATAAACTCTTTGTTAGGAACAGAAGTTTTGTTATACAAAAGTGTTGTAAAATATCGCGATACGGATCGGCGGTTAGCAGGAATGAAGTCCGCTCGTTTGGTTTTCTTGAAGGTGATTTTGTTGGTCCGTTCATAAACAATCGAGAGTTAACAGTTCAAGTTTTTATTGGAGAAAAAGGATGTTCTTAATATTATCATAGTTGTTCGTCAATTAAAATAGTTGCACACTTGCACTAACTTACCTATGCACCATCCGAGAAAAAACTCGTAAGCGTTGGTCTGAATACTTTATTTCACTTTAACAATCTTATGTTTAAAGTTAGGTATTGCATTATTCTCAATAATTCAATAAAATTAATAATCAACAGGCGTGTTTCTTATTGCATACCAAAATAAACATTTAAAGTAACTAAGTGGCAAAATTACAAAATCATAATTGCTTGGTGGGTAACTAAAATAACATATAAATATTATGTTATTTATGTTTTTAGAGCCCGTCAAGCTCCGCCGGCCGCACAACTGCAATGCAATCCAGATTTGCATATACGTTGGACGTCCGCTAGCGACCCTGATTAATTGAATTAGGTATTAGCTGCATTAAAAAGACCCACTAAGACCACATTATGTCAACAATGTTGCGTTTTCTATGAAGACGTATTTTGCTCATGTTAGTCCAATTATGTAAAAATCACTTTCAAACAGGTTCAAAAGTTTCATGTCACTGATCTCGTTTCTTTAATGAGAAGATTAGCCTCAGAACGATGCCAGAATGCTAACAGACTGTCGGTCATCCTGTGGCTTGTTCAGTAATTACTAGGGTACACTATAGCCCGGATTCAGGTCGTCACACGCAATTATCCCTGTATGCTAATAGCAAATACCAGTCGCGGCGGCCACCAGCGGACGCCGCAAAATGGCTTCATTCCTCACTCACGCGTCACTCATCAAAATTTAACAAAAACAATGAGCGTCCGCGAGTCAACGACTCGTGCACACTCTTCTTTTTGTTCGCCTATGAACAGCACAATGCTCAATAAAAACGGAGACCCAGCGCGAGACCATCGGCTACCATTAAAATTTCCTATTTGCATACGAGCATATAATTAAGGCGTAATAACAGCCTCTGTGGCGCAACAGAGAATAAGTTTTGAGCAATAATTTAATGGTTTGTATGCAAAATAGCCTCACCGTTACGTGTTGATGGGCCGATGCGCCGAGAGAGCGCGTCACGGTACACGGGAGCGAATTAGTCCTTCATTTAAATTACATTACCCCAGTGCACATTAGCGCTGTACGTGACTGTGTACGTGTTTTTACGTCGCGGTTTCATTGAGTAGTAACGGGCTGGTTTTTCGAACGCATCGATAGTTGTAGGGTCGTCACTCGAGACGATTCCGCACCCTCAGCGGAATCGTCGCGGCGATGTTTTCCCAACGCGGGTGCGGCGTGTGAAAACTCCGCTCTCCGGCGAGAGCTCGCAGGAGTGAGGAGACTCTCGAAACATAAAAACCGCCCACTCGGCCACGTAAATATGGCAGATGAAAATCTTTTATCGCGGTCACGTAGCGCCGCCGCGTCACGAGCGCACGTCACTCCGGGCTATAAAGACCGCGCCGCATTCTAATTTTGAACAAACAAGAATTTTTCGCTCAAACGACTCACTTTCAGGATAGCTACTATCAGCCTGAGTACCGCAATGCGCGCTTTAGGATATATCTTTATTGCTTGTCAAAATCACGTCGAGCAGGCGCGAGATCGCTCGATAGTCGAAACTCGAGGAATGAAGAAATAACTCAGTGTGAACGTATTAAAACACAGTTATCACTGTGATTGAACCGGATTGAACAATTATAACGTGTAGTTATTAATCAGAGACGCTGTTGTCTTTAATAATACGTGTAATGTCGATGTATGAGAAGCGAGCGGCTGTAAATCTCAGAAACTCCGCCGCCCGCGGCCGCACCGACTTTCACAAGCGTTTTTACCAATAGAGACGTTACTATTGAACTAAATCAGTCCACGAGCTAGAGACACCACCATAAAACATCGTGTTCTCTGTAATATCCTGTTATTTTTTCCTAATAATCGTTATTGGTGTTTATTTATTACAAACTCGGAACAAATTACAGGCTTTATCGACGGAACAAAAAAAATGTAAAGGGTTAGTCCAAAAAGTGAGTCGTCGGTTCGATCGCAATACGTTTTCGATAAGGTCCGGGCGATTTAATTGCCGGTTGTGATCTGGTTTTACATAAAAAAGACGAATGGCCGCGTAGCCCCGAGCTCATAAAACGTTTCGGGTACGTTAAAAAGTTTTTTCTATGGGATATTCGATCACTTTCACCTTCCTGTTGCGATCCTCGCGTTTATTTATTCAAAGCATCGGCCGCGGTGTCTGGGGACTTCGATAATCAGATCGAGATAGGTGTAACTATAGTCTCACCGATAGTCATTCCGTCGGTCGATAGTGAAATGTATTTGTTTGTTTTTTTGAGAGCGGTTTAACTGGCAGTAATGATATTTACGTAGTCGTTTTGCCGTGTTGCAGCGAGTCGTTAGGACGCGTCGAACCTCTTCAAAAGAGGATGCGAAGGTGTGTAACGAGATTCTAAATTCGATCTCGGTAAATCATCGATCGAGTAATCGAGTTTAGAGATATTGTGGGCGGCGCAGGCGCTTCCCATATGTGAACACATCCTCTCACTAACCACGTGAAATTGCTCGTTTCGTTGAGAAGAAATCAATTAACACAATGAATTTTGGTTAAAATTTCCCCGGAGGACGGCTCATTCTGGGGTTAAAGTCCTAATAATTTGCATGTCTTTTGAACGCATGTGATTTATAACAACGATCGCTTGAGTAGTTTGATTAATTAGGTGACAAAACGTAGGCTTATCTAAGCGCATTTATTTAAATATAATAAAGCCAGAGATTTGCAATTCAACACGGTTCATGGATGAGGTGGTATGGCTTGCGTTGAAGATTGTTTGAGTGGTACACGGTTACAACTGTGTACAATTACGTGTAGCGAAAATTAGCATGTAGGTAATATTTTACTTTATAGTTCTGGTTCCGCTCTGTTTCCCGGCTAGACGCTCTCGAATATTTTTGCAACAAAAATATTATTTTACAGCGATTCGCTTTTGTTGCTTGTATTACATTATTTTTATTGTTTCATGCGTAATTGATTCATAATTCGTAGTTATCTCTGTTTATAGTTGTAATTTGTATTCAATCCAATCCAATTTTATTTTCCGATTTAATTTCATCTTTTTGGTAATAAATATTGAATTATACACAGATAAGGTATTTCAAAACTAAGGAAAAGTCAAACAAATACATATTTTTGACATTAAAAGCAACTATACATAAAAGAGCAATACATAAATATGGATATGTTGAAATGTTTTCATGAACATAACTGGTTGTTTTTATTTTTCGACTCATAACTGACCTTATAAATTCTTTATTGTTATGCAAATTAAAGGGCTAATAAACTAAGACTCGTTAACGTCTCCGTGTTCGTTTGCCTAGCTAGTCCATAGCTCAGAGTGAACGTTACTTTCTCCAGTTTTCCTTCGCGTGTAAAAAATCTTGATATTTTTTCCACCAAGTGAAACTCCGCTTTCCCTTGTTAATGAATATTTTACAATTTTCGTTGTAATTGCAATTACTTACGTTAAGTAAAAGTTTGTTAAGGAGTACGTGCCGTTTTAATGTTATGACGTACTGTCCGTATGTTGCATGTTTTGTTAGTTAGTGATATTCTATTTGTAATGTTTCTGAATGTGATTTTTTCTCTCATCTTTCTCAGCCTGCCAGGAGACAGGTAATTCACGACTTTACAAAAAGATGCTTCGGTTCGCTTTTGATATTTTGGTTTTACATCTGGTTGTTGTTGTTTTCATTCGCTTTATTGTCTACTTTATTTCTTTTTAATATCTTAAATGGCAACTCTATTCACAATAAAGGTTTATTTCACCCTTAAAAAGTAATATGAAATGTTTGTTAAATGAAAGAACTCTATTAAAGTAATTAGCATGGTCATGTACAGTAAATAAAGCCAGTCAGTGACGGTGCGACAAACAATAATTGAGTGTTGTGTGTGACAGAGGGTCGCGAGTGCGTGAACTGCGGCGCGACGAGTACTCCGCTGTGGCGGCGCGACGGCACCGGCCACTACCTCTGCAATGCCTGCGGCCTCTACTACAAGATGAACGGCCAGAACCGCCCGCTCATCAAGCCCAAGCGAAGATTGGTGAGTGTAAGAATCCGACCAATTTTATTGTATTTGCGTTTGAAAGCCGCGGCTATAAATCATAAAGATTTGTCGGTATTTAAATATTTGTGAAATCGTGAAGTTCCTATCGATTAAGTTGGACGTAAAACGTTGGCCGAAATGATGTCGATGCACTGTAACAAAACGGCACAGGCTTCACCTCAGTAGTGAGTACGCTTGTTATTTTAGACGTATGTCAGAGATAACACAGTTATAACCGCGATTTTAAGAAAGATCCGACAAGAATGGGTGTTGTTTACAGTTAAGGGGCAGTAATAAAAAGGCGGAGCATGCACGCCCGCGCACGACACCGCACTAACTCCCACAAATTGGGCACTTATGAAAGTTGAACGTTTCGACGAAAGAGCTCCGTGTCCACTAAACTAGCCGCTGCGACCGTCATAAATCTTCCAGTTAACATTTAATCTAAGGTTGGGTACGCATAAAACTGAAACAATGCGACATCGGCCGCTGCGGCGTCACGTCGCCCGCGTGTCGACTAACGAGTGTCCCGTGCCCGCAATTGTACGTACAATTTACCTTAATACCCGTCTCGCAGACATAAACTAGCGGAATGGCATGCCATATTTGCCTTTTGTGGCCAAATTACGTAATACGCCAACATTATGGTTTCATTCGAACACGCCGCCCGTTACAGCGTTGTGCGCTGCCATCATACATGAATTAACAATTTCAAATTATAAACTTCATATAATAAAATTTACATGAAATAGATAGGCGGTGTTTTGTAAAATGATTTCGCGTCGCGCGTCGCCGCTACTCGAGTCATGGTATTTAAACCCGGATGCAAGCTGCTTTAATATTAAATTCACTGTACTGTACAGAGATACCGTTAATGCGTCTCAGAAAGATTGAATTCTCACTTTTCTTTTCATTGTGGGAAATGTGAGACAATGCATAAAGCAGTAGCCAATTCTAAAACGGATTTATTTCACCAATTGTTAAACATTTGAATAATAATATTTTGATAACTGTACCTCAGAGATAATTTGGATTGTGAAAGTTTAATTTCTTTCATAACAGTATTCCTGCAATGTATGTAATGTCAAAAGTTCGATAGTGAGTTTTTTTGTAAATACATGTTAATTGAAAACATCTCGTAGATAATCTTCATAATCATCTACAAATCACAAGCTTGTTGCGAATGGATAAAACTTTAATGTAACCCCGACACATAATTTATCTTAACATGCTTCAAGTCGTATTGGATCAAAACAAATACCAGAGCTAGAGGTTTTATTGCATGTAAATAATTTAACAGGCAAATAAATCAAAATTCTTACGTCAATCGGGCAACATGGCTGCAGTAATTAATTGGGGGAACCAGTACATGGTAATTAAAACATCCATTAAGAAACTGCAACCTTGTGCTCACTCACTAATTGGACAAAACGCCGAACTAAAACAATGAATTAAAAACATAATTCCTATTCATAATAATTGGTCTGGTCCAATTACACGACCGCACTTGACACAATTAGAAGATGGGAAAATTCATACAATACACGCTCATTACGCTGGAAGTGTGAACTAAACAATTGGAAAATAATTCGCCTCACCTAATAAAAATTAGGCATTAACCTTGTATTTGGTGAACTTCTTTGTTAAATTAATTAGTACCGACCTTTATGCACAGGTTCTCCAGCGCCGACGACGGTATTGCAAGCATTATTTATACTTCCTCCAAGCTAATAGTGTTACAAAACATAATATTTTCATAAATATTCTATATAATAATATATCCTAATAATTTTGTAATGTATGGTTGTGGTTGTTCATTAATTCATATATAATAAACGGAAAATTGCGTTCTTTTATATTTTGTTATATTTTGTGACACTGCTGTGATGGTTAGTCGTAAATTTAAATCACCGCATATTTAATCTTATCTACCTAGTACATCTCAATTTCAGTGAGAACGGTATGCAAAAAATGTCCGCTGCCTTCAACAAAACGTTAAATATCTATAAATATAACATTAAAAATGTAAATAGAGTAATAACTGGCGTTAGTAGCAAACGTTGTAATTATAACGCGTTTTGCCACCACGTTGTTTCAAACGAAGATGGCTCCCAGATAACGTTTTTATTACACAACCTTAATACTTTAAAATTCATGATTTTGTCAGAATATAAACGAGAGAGCTCATATTCAACTCGCAGTGAATAGGAAATTAGTTTCATTTATTGTGAATTAAAAATGAGCTCATTTGGCTAATAGTCTAGACGACAATTCATTTAAGATAATTATAATAAATCATATTTAAATTGGTATTGTGTGGCTGTACTTAAAGTATTAAAAAGTTTCAGAGATTCTCACAAAGATTTGAATCAAAAGAGAAATAAATAAATTTCTTTTGTTTTGTGACGTGAAAATAAATTGTGCGGTGGTTAGACGGAGTTATGGCAAAAACATCGCACACTTGAAAGTGGCGAGCCGCATGTTATTTTTCAGTTACTATAAAGACTTGACTACACTGTGAATTTTTATTACTAGCTTTCTCTACAATAATAAAATACTTATTGATGTTTTAGTACACAGATAGTAGTGCACAAATAATAGGAACTACTTTAAACTTCTTCCAAAGAATTCATAACAGCTTAGTCATACAATGCGGCAAAATGTAGTAAAAAAAAGCTGTTGAGTTTCCTAATAAATAAATAAAATAAAAATAAAAAATGTTTCAGACAATTGTATAGGTTCTGTTTATGTTAATATAAGCATTAAGTTTGCCATTTGCTGTACATTTAAATAGCAATGATTATATAAATAAATACAAAACCCGAGTTGAAATTACTGCCATTCCAGAACCAGTGAGAGCATTACTGAAAGCCAAGCATATTTTAAAATTAACCCGACAGTCTGTCACGGTAGTACCTAAGTGTTTGTATAGTATACATAAATATAAATGCTAAAATACCGGTACTTTAAGTATGCTTGTGGTGACTAGGCTAGATAGCAGCTTTATAACGTCCGAAGTAATATCGAACTAAAAATAAGAAAAAATAAGTTCATATCAACGCGTGCTCTAGCGTGGTGGACACACCGCGTCGCGTTGCCTGCGATCATAGAGGTTTTCTCGATTTTAAAACGTTACATTAAATATCAAAATATGATACTACTAATTATTTTTACTATCACAAAAATCAATTTTTAGTAATAATAACATATTAATTTGGTGGAATAACTTTCGACAAAGTTGGGTTACAGGCTTAAAAAAAATTGTACTTACCTACATACATTATTAAATAGAGTTAAAAATTTTATACTACTAATGTTTCTTTGTAAAAGGTATATCAATAACACATATTTTTGGAAGACGTAATCATTTCTACTTTTTGAGATAAATAGCTCCTAACCTAATACAGCGAATTTTGTCAGTCTGGCCTCTGTAATTCCCTTAGTCGGGGCAAGCAGTACCTCGCAGTGCCTCGAAGCGAGTCTAAAATTTCGCATGGGCAATTGAGCGTACGGGAAAGCGTGCTCGTCGGGTTTTACTTTAGTTAGAGGCTCTTGTGCTTTTAATACATACGCTTAAGAAGAAATTAAAAATATATAAAATTGGAAAAACAATGAAAACGCAAAGAAAATAGTTTCTTGTGCATAAATTATTATCAAGTGTTCGTTGAAGTCTTTTTAATGAGGTATTGGTAAAATAAAATAATTATGCAAAAAGTTAGATAGTTTTAATTATTTGTTCATGTATTGAGTATGTCTCTGTATGTATCTGTAATTGAAATTAAAGTTGAAAAACTCTTTATTAAAATAAACTTAGAATTTAAGTGCTTTTGAATTGTCTATAATTGCCTACCGCCCACGTCCATTCGTGAAAAAGTGTGAAAATAAGAATATTAAGAGTATTGTATCTATATTGTACCCACTGAATTTAAATACCCGAAAAATACAAACAAAAAATATTTCAAAATATCGAATATAAGAAAAGGAAAATTCACAGTTCAAAGTTCAAAGGAAAGTTTTGTAATACAACAGTGAAATCTATTGTAATAAAAAAATTTAAGCATTTAAATTCTTAGGCGGGTTTTCAAGCAATGCATAAGGTCTATACGGACTGGTATTAGGTGCATCATTATTTTAAACTGAAGTGGAAATAATACTCAGCACAAACTAAAATTTGTTCACCATCACATGCTCTACTGGCCCGTAGGGTGGAGTCCGTGCAAAAACGCATAAGTCTGAAACGCGCCTTACCGAGTAATAAAAGTGCAGTTGCCACAGCAATGTTACGAGCTCCTTCACGCATACATCCAGCCGGGAGCGGGCTACGTGCGAACAAGGCAGCGTTTTATTTCACCGATTTACGTGGATGACTTTATATGTGATAAATGACTTTCGGACCAATGAGGTAGCGGTGTTCACAATGATGGCAGTATGGAATGGAAAAAATGGATTGAGACACTCACCAAAATATGATATTTTTAAATAAAATTCTGATATTCAAAACTCTTTAATAATTTGAAATACTTTTTGAAAATATTGTGGTGGATAAGCTATTAATTTTAAATCGATGCCATAGAAATGTGACACTTAGATAACCTTTAATTTCCAGGATATAAAGGGACTGTTTTTCTTGCTAAATAAAGCAAAATAATTGTAAATGGTTTAGTACGTTTTATAGTTTATTAAAATACTTATGTAATGATAAAAATTGTCTTGAAAAGTTTTAATACTTACCAAGTATTCGCAAATTCAAGTAGACAATCGTACGTTTGCTTAACGGTCATAAATCTATTTCAGGACGACATTATTCACTTTAATAAGTTGCACGACTATCAATTTTTACTTTGTGACTCGACAAGATACTACTCAGTCATTTGATAAAGAAACTTTAAACACAGATTATAAGCCTTAATGCAAACACATAAGGTACTTTATTTAAAGTATAAAATGTTACTTCTAGCTCGTATACATATCTATAAGCATAGAATCGTCGGTCGTAGAACTTAACTACTTAGCATGCGCGATCCAAAGCGGTGCCAAATATACTATTACAATGACAATCCTATTGCCTTAAACGTGGTGAAGTAAACATTAATTCCTTGTCCGGTTTGTAGTCTTCTATCAAACAGTGTAGATTATCAACTTTAATTTAAAAAATATAATTTAAGGAAAATATTTCAGAAGCGTACCGTATGAACGTATAATTGGAGCTTGGAGCAAGCCAAAAAAGGAAGTAAGTATTTTTTTTACATAACGGCATTACAACGCAAAAAGAGGTTTTAATGCAGATTCATTTATTAGCGTTGCACCGGCTGTTACAGACAAAGGAGGTTCGGACTAATTAAAATAAATTTTTACGAAGTGTAAATACTTTTTGGTGGCACGGTAGTGTCGGCCGGCCGGACTCACGGCAATCGATCACGGCTGGCCGACGAATAAATTCTCCGCTTCGGTGCGGTCCAAGTTAGGAAATGAGAGCGATTAAGTATAAATTTAAAGTATTTGAAATAAATATTTAAATTGTTTTATCGGAAATTTAAGTTGAAAAAATACATTCATACAATATTTCGTGTAAGCATTTTAGATGATTCAATTTGTATTCTAGAAACAAATCAATTACATACTCGATGTTTTCAAATTTAATAAAAGCCAGTTTTATGCCGTCGATCGAAGTCAAAAGAGTTGGGAGCTTTTCAAAGTTCGTTTTTTAAGAAAGTTTACTACATTTTTTAACACAATGCTCTTACTAGAAAGAACTTATTGTTTCATGAAAAAGTGATATAATATTTTTTCACTTGATTTATTCATCCATCGATACACCCAAACAATAATTAAGATATCAAATAGCTGTATGTAACATGTTGCTCATTAAAAACATGACCCAATTTATAATAGATATGTCATCGTTCTCCACGGTTCAGTCACTCTCGGTTGTAATCATACTTTGATAGATAGCCGATATATGTTGAACTTTGCTATTGTTTACGATTCAGCTAACTTCAAATCAATGAATTAATATTGTCATTGATAAGTATCAAAAGGCATTTCACTTTAATGTGGTTGTCAATTTACTATGACACGGTTTGATGGCGCTAAATAAATTGTAGAGAAAAGTTAACTTTAATATTTCATAAAACTGAAACAGTAAAAATATGTCTCATCTATTCTGCAACTACAGCATGTTTCCTTCTGCTACTGCAATTGTAAACATTGTTGCTATATAGGTACATATTAATCAATCAATATGTCACATATTTCTTCAATAAAGTCGTAACAATGATCTACAATCACATAAAATATAATTGTACACATAACTCCTTATCTGTAAAGTCATAGGCCAAACAGTCGACAGCATCGGTAATGTTAATTATCATGTTTATGGTGGCTAAACGTCCATAAATTAAAATTAAATACGTTCTCACGGGGCGCAAAAAAGCGCGTGCGTTCGGTGGGACGTCTGAGTGACACACGGGACTCTATCCGCGCGGCGGGGGGGACATATTTACCATTCTCGCACTCAACTTGCCTACCTGAGTCCAAATGATTCAGGTCGAATATAAGTCATGGTACAGCCTTATGTCAGAGCCAAGTTGTATAAAATCTTCACAATCATACTTTGTTTCCAAAAATATTTGATGAAATAACCTTGGTGTAGATTGGTATAAAACATTACCTAACTACACGAATCATTAAATTGTATTCGGATATGAAACAGTCATATAAAAGCTAATTATAGTATACATTAATCTAAAACATGCACAAGTTATTTGAGTATTAAGTGAGCATTGAAAAAATAGAAAAGTAATCTGTCATTTTATTGTACCTAGCTGCTTAAATTTTTGCCAAAACCGTCCTGAGTTACAATTACTCGTACATATCTACAGATAAACCAATCAGTGAAAGATTCCAAGTAATTGTTTTAATCTATCTACGTCATCGTCAGTATAAATGGCCTTCAAATAGTATAATTCTCTGCTAGAGTTTTATTTTAAAGTTTCTTTTATGATGCGGTTGGTCCCGCGCTACGCTCTTTTCGATTTTATTGGATTTCCATAAACACAGACCCTTTTTTCATCGCACGGTCCGAGAGCGTGGAAAAAATTCCACTTTTGTCAACGCCTTGATTGATATGGCAACCTTCCCTTGTTTTAGCAATAACCCAGTCTTTCGATATTTTTTTTGTTAAACGTCCTCTCGTACATTTTTATTTGCCACGTCGAACAGGTTTGACATATCACTAAATTTTGTAAGAAAAATTACTATTCCAAGGATTTTATACCGGTGGCCGGGCGGGAGGTGTTATAAATTTTCGACGTTTTTTTCTGAGTCACCGTTCATTGTTGGGAATTGAATGTTTTTGTGTACTTATTTTTTAGTTGGTGGCTCTACCTGTGCTAGGCGCCAGTGGCTATGACATTTATGGCCAGGATATTGGGACAGCATTAATGTCGATATTAATAACGAGGAAACGACCTTTGTGGGAGATCATAAATATGTTTGATGGACTGGTAGGGCCCAGTTTTATTGCTCTGTCAAAATATATACTCGTTTTTTTTATCTTTTACTGGGAAATTATAGATATTGTTTTTGCGCTAAAAATTGTATCAAAACTGTTCTGTTCTTCTGTCTGTGGATCAATACTCAAATTCTAAACACCAATTTAACTGTATCGCAGTGGAGGATTAGTTTGCTAGGTTTTAATATCTTGAATTGTGTTTAACTTAAACCAGGCATAGGCACTTTTAAATCGAACATACACTATTGTTAGTATGCTGCAATACCTGAAGTCTGGAAAATGTTTTACAATTCACATTAAATTATAAACTTTCTTCTAACTAAAGTGATTAGTTCCATGTCCTAAGTAATTTGTTAACGTCATTATTTTCGGTAAATAATGTAAATCCTCATAGAATAGAGCGGTCGATCGATTTTGAACGAGTGCGCGCTCGATTTCACGCGATGGCGAGCGGCGCGAATCGATTCATCTGCCTACGCCTCACGAGCCTTGCCACCACTCACTAATCTCGTTATGAAACCGATTAATTTGTATTTCGAACAATTTTTTATCGATTAGTCTGGTCACATGTTTTTTGTCATCAAGTAAATACTCCCGGAACTGTCCTGTGAGTTCGGGTTCTTTATTTATCAACTATGTCTGTCTGTTTGATATCACGAATAAAGGTTTGTAGTTTTTATGATACTACTTAAGTTATATTTAAAAAAATCGTGATCATGTATCATGTAAATAATTTCATTACAGCTCCTCTTACTTCAAATATCTACATAAAACAATTTTGTTCTCACATCGCGTTGAAACAAAAACTCCCGAAATTAATGTTATCTGACATAATGACTAAAATGAAAACGGGTGTTCGTTCAAAATGAAACATTTTCTTGTTACACTAATCGGTCGGTGCGAAGCGTTCGTGTAATTTATCGGTAGCAGGCCCGTTTCTTGATTTAGAGCCTCAAATTGCACAGGTCGAGATTACGTTGCGAACACTTCATGTGCATTCAACACTTCTATAGCACTTATATCTGTATTACACGGACTACAAAGTACGATGGAACAAAGAACTCTTTGAGACACTACAAGCTCTGGAAGCTACGAGCATAGACAAGACATACTACAGAAGATTTGTCTTTGCTCTGTGCTACGAGATTAATCACCTATTACAAATCTTGGTGATCATTATATTGTGCCTAGAACCAACTTTTTTTAGGAGATGTGTTTGGTATATTTGGTATAATTCATGATTGGTTCTGGTCTGCGTTTCGATCCGATAATCTGTCCTACAAAAAAAAAACGTATGTGAGATCCGACTTATTTTTATCTTTGTTTATTTTTTGTTTTGTTTTTGCATATCCATAAGCAATAAATTATGATTATTGTTGTCGTTTTCAACAGTCAACTCAGTTCTTAGCACCTATGCGATTGTCTTGTAATTTCAATAGTTCACTTAACATGAACTAAAAGTTTTCAATTGTCAAACATTATGAATTTTATAAAATCTTACCAGAAGTTAAGTATATGCCTCACCTTTCAATCTCAATGTTAAAATTTGGTCAATTAAACATTAAGCAACTTATAAAGTGGCAAGTAAACTACCGTATTACGTTTTAATCTGGCTTTACGTTCTCGATTGACAGTCGAGTAAAGTGCTTCACTACCGAACACGTCGTAACTAATATCGATTCAACAAAAAAAAGTGTTGTGAATAAAAGTGTTCGTATAACAAAAAAAAATTGGTATATCGAAAAATAAAAGTTCGTGATGCTCCCACTATTGACTTCCTCTCGACAATTAACATGGCAGGAAGCGCGGGCTGTCATTAACCCGTCAGCGCGCGGTAGCACCGAGTGTTCCAAAAAGCATTTGACTTGATTCGCGATAGGGGTGGGAAGCGCTAGTATTGCCAGATTACTTATTAGTTTTGAAATACTAGATAGGTACCTACGTTAATATGTTTGCAGTTTGTTTCTAAAATGAAAACAAAAGACATGCCGTACCAAAATACACTCGGCGTCAGAAAAACCGAACCTTTTAAAAAAATTCTTCAAAGTTAGTTTAAACCTATCTAATTTAATGGTAGGTGTTGTTATATGTTTCTTCCCCTTCGGACATAGCCAACAGTATCTAGAAATCTTTGGAATACTCGTCGAACGGAATCAATTACTGAGATTCAGTTTCCGAGCAACATTACATTGCCTCATTTTTTGCAATATTTGAGCAACTTCATGGGCAATAGTAACCATCTTGAGAATTCCTTTTTTTAATTGAACTGTTGAAGTGTGTTTTCTCTATCATCTCAATAGCGAATTTACCCGCATTTCCTGAATTGACCCCTTTCATTTTACTTTTATAGCGGCGCAAGCAATAACGCTTTAAGCTTTTAATTATGGTAACTGTTATGTTAATAAAATCAAACAATTATTTATTGAAAGCTCAATAAATGTACTTTCAATAGATATCAACATTTACACAATAAAACGTTAGCTAGCAATAGCAGGTGGCCATGTCTAAACTTATTTTCGAAAAGGTGCAATTTTTCTGACGTCGAGTGTATAACATATGGAAAACTGTTGCAAAACATCCTATTTCCTACTAATAATATAAATGTGAAAGTTTGTGGGTTTGGTTGTTTGGATATTTGTTCCTCAATCATGCAAAAACGGCTGATCGGATTTAGATGAAATTTAGCACACACATAGTTTATAGCCTGGATAAAAATATAGAATACTTTTTATACCGGTCAAAGGTTCCCTAGGGATTTTTTCGAAATATCTACGCGGAGGAAGACGCGGGCGGAAGCTAGTTAGCTCATAAATTAATAACAATTATTTTATTAGAGATAGGTATAATATTGATTTCTAACACCTTTGTTATTTACTCTACTTCAAGTCTACCCAACTTACAAAAAAGTATCAGTTGTTACATTTCATGTCCTGTCTTGATATCACGAGTGCAACACTAACAAAATCACGGTTTGAACCAACGTAATTAGGTACCGAATGCTTTATAAATACAAATAAATAAAAGGAGCGGCGAGAGGTGGCAGCCAGCAATTTAGCGGGTATACCCGGGGAGCTAAATTGTCGGGTTCCAGAGCCGTGTCTCTTTGACTAATGACGCAACTCCCGCGCACAGCCAACGGTGTTATGAGCGTGTTTAAGCTTTTCAATTATTGATATCGGGAACATATGCCGCGGGTTATGAGGTGACCATTTTTTTTCGATTTTCTTGACTGTTAAATCGATGCTTTTGTGTCTATGGGCCTTTAAGTTCATGTAGGAGGCGTGCCACGGCCGTTCCCTCAGTGTTATTACTTCAGAACTGTATTGTTTTAAAGGCGTGCTGTTTCATCACGATGTATAATTGCATTACACTACAATTCAGTGGTAAAATGGTTGAGCAAAACTTATATAATTTATTTGAAAATACTTTTGATTAAACGATAGTGATGTTTTGTGTCTCTTACATCGTATTTATTGAATTTTATTGGTTGAAAATAATAAAAACATTGTTGTGAGGCGAGTGAGGGGCGGTCACGTTTTTCATTGTTTGTCGAGTCCGAGCGTTCGATGTTAGATAATAGAAAGATTTACTCTCGACATTTCTCAAACTCGTAAGTAATTCCTATTTAACGGTACCTATTAAACCTTTAAATAAATTGGATAGTTAGGGATGCCGATAAAAACAATTCATTTCAGTTTTTTTAACAGCTTCCATTATTTAAGACCTGTTAAAACATCTTTTGCTTTTCTTCGCAAAACTACGATCTTATTATTGGTTAAAAGTCATCGTTGAATAAAATGCCAATTAGTAGGTAACTAATGCATTTGAATGGTATATGCAAAGTTAACCCTGGCAGCCCTACGCATTTGGCGCTGTTTTCGTCCCACGCGACGCCGCTACAAGCAACTGGGACCCATTTCTGGCTTCCGCGTCTTGCGACCGCAAATCAAACAAACGAGCATCGATCCAATCCTATTGGACTAGTACAATCCAATTGGACCACTCCAATTCAAACCGATTTCGGACATGTTTGCTAGCCTATTAACTGCGTTTGTACGAAAGTTTAGTGTTCAATACACCTATAGTCATCATTAATGTATGACTGTTTGTTCAACTTCACAATACTGGATAAAAAAGTTTTTTTAAATACCATCATGACTGCATACTTTTACAAATAATACTTAAGTAGGTATATGTGTTATTCAGTAGTAATAACACATTTACCAGTGCCATACATAACAATTAACATAAGACTCAAATGCATGTTTACTACCATATTCTTAATGTGTAAGTATGCTGGGTATTCGATGCTTTAGAAATAGCCACATAAGAAAAACTTATAATGTTAATCCTGTTTCTCATTATATGTAAACTTAATGTTTTTATGAGAAATAAACTCTTTGAACCCAATTTAAAAAGAACTAGAGATCTAATTTCTATTAAGTAGGTGCTTTAGATACCTTTAAGTTTTATTACTATTCTAAAATTTTCAGCAAAGATAAGCTTTACTAAACAACAGTTTATTCTACGATTGTTAAACACTACTCGTTATTATTAAACACAAAGTCCTTTTCACGGTATTCTTTTGAAATAATAAAGGTAGCACATACCGCATCGCGTATGTATCGCGCGATCGAGATCGGTCGTAATTGACGCAATCCGATATTATCCGCGATGTAAGATCACGCATCTGGATACGATAGCCTTATCGAACGTGACAATATTTAACCACACTAAATGTATTATGCAGCTTTTTATTATCATAATTGCTCTTGTTTATGTTGTTTGGGTGCTTTCAGTCTGCAAGGTTGAGGAAATATTCCTTGCATGAGATTCTGCAATGTTACCTATGAATATGGTGGTTAGTTGATGTTCTTTGTGTAATTATCCTAGTTTTTAATAACAGTTCTTTGATATAAAGTTACTTAACTTAAGTTTTCAATAATTTATTAACTAATTTTGTGCTGTGGAGTAAGTAACAGATAGATAAATATTACAAATATATTATTTCATCACACCTATATGGTATTACGTGGTGGTTATGAGTCGATCCCGCGACAGTTTGGTTTGGTAGTCCATAACACAATTATACAAAAAAATATGGCGTAGTTCGTCTTACCATAGTCCTATGGTAAGACCAACTACACCATAATTTTGTGATTTGCTGTTTGGTTATTGCATTTGTCAATAGCACCGACCACGTGATCTAAGATCTGGCAAAGTAAAGTCTTAATAGGTAATATGAAAACAGGTATCCCATACAATCATACATCTAACGCTGTTCTTAGCTGGTACGATAAGCCGCGGCTATGTATGTATAGAGTGATCATTGTCCGAGCGCGTTAAAGACCGGTCCTCTGTAACGAGCGCTCCGCATACAATAGACCTTTTAGCGTCATGTGGACGCTTGTCAATCGCGTGTCGCACATCATGGCTGTGCACTGTGAACGGGGGCCTTTGTTATCTAGGGCAGATCCTATTCCTACTCATTTTAAATACACTTCGCGAAAATTATATACTTAATATTTTTGATACTTTCATCTTTGAAATACTGTTACGCATAATGCATAATGTAAGAAAAGCTTTCCAAAGCTTTTTCCTATATCATCCCGATTGTTATTACATGAATATGGAGTGAATAACGAATCTTTACTCGGCAGTGTGCTTGTTTATGCAAATTTGTATTCGCACAAACAAAATTAAATCGAAGGTCATAGCAAAAAGTAATGTATTAGTTTTAATATTAAACATCGTTTCACCACGTACAAGACTCGTTTACAAAGCTATGATAACAAAAACGCGGCGAGTCAGTCCGATTCGTATGAAAATAAAACATATCCAGGGGACTGACGTGCGTCCGGCGTCACTTAGCAGCGCTGGAATGATGTGACAGCCCTTGCCGAAGCGAATTCCTTAAAAAAAATTAAAATTAAAAAAATAGAACAAGAATCTCTGATTCTGTTCCATTGTGTTCGCGTTTTGGTAAAAATTTAAATGACCGGTCGCCGTCTTTTTTCGTGAATCGGGATCTCAGGAGTCGGCGTTTAAATACATACGGTTTCGCGGTTTAGCGCCATGTTTTTTCCATTTTCTGCACATTTTGGCGCGCTGAATGCGACCGGTCGGTAGATTTGGCGCGATTAAACCGCGGTGGTCGATAGAATGAGTTGTTAGTGTTAACATTTAGTTAACACCTTGTCTCGAGTTCATCTGGCTTAGTTCGTTGAGTGTGGTGCTGTTTTAAATTTTCAGTTTTTAGTACACTTTTTAAACATTTTCTCCGATGTTGTAATGGAACTTCTTAATGATTATTTTTGGTAGTCTTAAAGTCTTTAAAAGTTGTTAATGTTTATTTGTTTCTCAGATATTTAGAGTGGCAATATGAATGTATTTATTCAGGATTCAGGGCGGCCCTTCCTAACAATGCTACGCTTGTCGTTGCCGCCACATCCACACCAGGGTTGCTCAAATGTCATATTAATAAAATTAATTTAAGATCATAAAGATAAAACTCTTGCTAATATTTTAGTCTTATCTATAATGTGAAAGATATAATTATCCTACGTACCTACGTAATAATTTTCTATGATATGATATACCTACCTATCAGTGGCGAGGGGTGAAATTATGGCGAAGGTAAGCCGCTCTACAAAAATGATGAAAAATGATATGATCTGCATAGTGGATTCAGTGAGTTGGGATTTCCAAAGGTAAGGCGATGGGAATCAGCTTGTATGGACCCTTCGCCACTGCTACCTATATCATATTATCATAGAAAATTATCTTGACTTATAAATTAAATGATCTTAGTTCACACTTTTCATATACTCATTCAGGTACTTATACACTTTCAAAAATATTTCATATCTCTTTAATCTTTCAATCAAAATCATTATATATATTTTTTCTGATCGACTGAAATTGATATAATATTAAAGGCAATTGATATAATATGAAGGTAAATTGTAAAAGTGATAACCCTATTGCGAGGGCCGTGAATCAGGGCTGACACCGCCGCCCGGTGGTCCGCGCGTCACTGCACGCGCGTGCGCCGCTCTCTCCACATGGATTTTAGATGTCGATTCACATGATATTTAAACAATATTTTTTTGTAATTCTAAGATAAAAGTACACTGTTCTCGTGTTATTTGATTATTCTTTTTTATTTTAGATTCATTTCACCTCTCAAGCTTACGCGCTCATTAGACATGAAATAAAACACTTTTTTTAGTAAATACCAGCGCGGTTTTATTGAAAGTACTTTGGTAATTAGTTGGTATTTGGTTTGATTTTTTATTTTCCCGACGTTTCGGCACCTTTGCAACTGCTGTGGTTACGGGGTGCTGCTCGTGAGCCTACTCTCAAGTGACGAATTTATAAAGACGTTCAGAAATTAACATTAAACATTTTTTTATTGGTTTAAGTTAATGTTATAATTAAATTTTGTGAATCACCTAATTAATTATTGTTAAAAAGAAAGAATCTGCTGAATCTACCAGAATCACACATTTCATTTTGTGTACACACAAAAACACAAAAAAATGGTAGATTCAGTAGTATCGGTTAAAAAAGTGTTTTCTTTTTCATGTTTAGATTCATTTAAATTTTAAAAATATCGGCTTTTAATTTTTAGTTTAGTTTTACCGCATTACATTGTATTTAGTCCGCATATCCGGTAAGTTGCAGTAGAGTATTTAGGGAATAGCTGAATCAAGACCAACACAAGCTGAGCTATCTCCTTTTGTCTTTGTGAATTGTAATTGTATACATGAGCAAAACATGATGGCTCTACGGGAAAACAAATAGTGAGGGCTGGTTTTTCAGCTTTTACAGCTTCCCACCAATTTTCACATTCTAAATAATCCCTTACTTGGAATTTCCAATTGGCGAAGTTATTAGCACCTTTTAGCTTTCTGATCCCGAATGCGGTTCCCATAGATAATTTTTTTTTCATCTGTCATTTTAGATTTTTGATGCGCATTCACTTTCGATATTATTTACGTAGTATTTACATATGGAATTATATCCCCATAACCTGTTGTAAATACACGCATATTTTATTAGCTTTACAATATAAGTGACAATGTGGCAGTTCATGTCACTTGTGATTGCGACACTTGTTGGTCAGTACCAGGATGCAACACATGCATCCATGTAAAGTTTTAAAAAGACAATACACGATTATTATTATTTGTTATATTTTAATTTAGTAGAAAGTGGAAGTGGGACCAATTTTGTTCATAATAGAGACATCAGGCACGTAGGTAGTAGACAGTTCAGTTGAATTTTTTTTTACAAGAAAACTACTATCCCTGTACTATTATACAAAACATTGGATACAATAGATACCTCATATTACTGAATTTTTAGCCAACCATGATACGATTTAATAAATGATTGCAAATTATAGCCTCCTTCCAAAATTTTAGCTTTAGAACTTTAAAAGATGCAATCAGGATTGCTACCGATACTCCAAATTAAGATTGACGAGAAAAACCCCGCAAAAATCAAACATAAAAAAACTATTAGCGCATAATCGTTATCGGCTGAGCGGCCATACCGCTCGCTCGGCTCGCTCGGCGCGGCGTGTAGCGATCGCTCCAGTTTTGTTCATTTTGCGCCAGCCAGCATTCTGTTTACCGCGTTTACCATTGTTCGAGCCCCATATAAATTGGGCCAGTCGTCGTACGGTGACAGGTATATTTGAGTCGATTTCGGACGATAATTAATCCGTATTGTTAACTGAAACGGCCCACCCTTGTTTGCCGGTCGATACATCCCGCCTTTTGTCTTGCACTGACTTTAATTCGTTTAACGAATGTTAATTGAGGATTGTCAAGGAGCGAGAGAATTGCCTTTTTGGAATTTTACAAGGTATGTTAAGGATGCTTGAATGGCAAAGCAAAACGAGAAGAATGGTATTGGTGTTTTTTATTAATTAAACTATATCAGTTTTATGCGCTAGAGTCATCTGAAGCATGACTTTTAAAATATTTTCTCTCCCAAGAAATATAGAAATTAAAATTAACGTCATAAATTTACAAGAAATGACGTCTGTCTGTACACACACTTCAGTAATTAAGACTATGAATAACAGATACAACTTTACCGCTCGCTTGGTAAAGCAATCGTCATAACTCGAACAAAGAAAACAAAGGTATAATACTCAGACATTCTATTTCACACGTTTATAAATAGTCATGAGCAAGCAATGTTTTACGGTAGAATTTAAATTGAATTTAACACCCCATCCTTTATTGTTAATTAAGAAAAAAAGTGCAGAATTGAATGAATTTAATGGTTCGCTCGTCGGAGAATTGACTTCGCGCATCAGTCACGTGGCTATCTGAAAAAACTAAACGCACCTTACATCGCTGCACAAAAAACGTGGGGTGATTATACGTAATGATTATTAGTTAGTTAGGTTGTTGAGTTTTCATTTGTTTTTGATTTCAGACGTAAGAAAAATAATTTTAGTATAGTCAAATTAGATCGAATTTGCAAAACGATTGGAAGTTATTCGTGTAGCTGTAGTTTTTATGAAATCATTAGAAGACATGAATATAAGTTTCCTCTGATTTTGCACCATTCCTGTTATGTACGGAACTTCATTTAATGTTAGTTATTAACATTAAAGTCCCAATATTTTTAAAATTAATACCTACAATTTTTCTTTCCATGTTTGGTTACAATTTTAATTACCTATCATTGCATACCCAGCTTGTTTAAATTAGATAGAACGTTACCGAGATAATTGACTAAATCTAAACCTAGGAGGCGCCACCTTTGTGACTTGTTTCATTACTTTAGCGAGTGACAAAAAGTGATTAGATGATCAGTAAACTACGCTGAATTCAATGATACTATTTGTCGGTATAAAAATTTTCAGTCCTACGGGAATCACATTTTTACCAAATGGCATAGCTACTATTGCACCAACAGGCTGAATTTCCCTTGAGCCGCAAATTAAAAATAATCATTTATTAGTGTTACCTCACATTGTTTTGGTGAAAAGTATTATACACCAAAGGGGATCTACATATATATCTAAACTTACCACTTTAATGTTAATACCTAACATTGAACGATGTTCCGTAAATAACAGGAATGGTGCAAATTCAGAGGAAACTAATATTCATGTCTTCTAATGATTTCATAAAAAATTACAACCTTACACGAGTTACTTCCAAGCTTTTTGTTAATTTGACTATACTATTAATTTATTACGAACCTTCTATTTTGTAGAAGCAAGTTTTCTGTTGCATTTGAAATTTGCAACAAAATCATAGTTTTTCTGAGGTAAGAAAATAAGTACCGGAATCTTAATAAGTAGTCGACAGTTGTTTTTAATGTGGAAAATGCATTATTTATTTATTTATAATATTTGTGTCGGTCTCTAGATGCAATTGTAAATGACATTGTAATTGGAACACGCTACAGTAAATGTAAAAACAATTAGTTTCTTTGTACTGTATACCATTTCACGGTTGCTTAGGGTCGCAAGTTATTTGCAGTTAATTTGAACGATAAAATAATTAATAAGCTCCCTTAGAATTTTTTCATCGGCAAGTTATTTGCCGAGCTAACTAAGTAGGTAATGATTGCTATGAAGTTAATAAACGTTTCCAAGTGCCAATTTGAGCTATGACTGCAGTTTTTTTTAAGTACACAATTTGAAAATGTGCTTTCACGCAGCTCTATATTTCCTTTGGACGTAATTATGTCATTTTTAGGGTTCCGTAGCCAAAATGGCAAAAACGGAACCCTTATAGATTCGTCATGTTTGTCTGTCTGTCTGTCCGTCCGTATGTCACAGCCATTTTATTCCGAAAGTATTAGGATTACACAGTTGAAACTTAGTAAGTAGATGTAATCTGTAAACCGCTTAACGATTTTAACACAAAAAAAAAACATTAAGACCCTTACATGGAACTGAAACTGAAAAAAAAAATTCCTTCATAACAATACGTGCGGGGTGTCTATAGATAGGTCTTTAAAAATGACATTGAAGTTCTTAAGATTTTTTTTCTAAAAGTCAACCGTTTGAAAGATAAACACTGCCAAAGTGGTAAAATGTGTGTCCCCCCCTCTAACTTTTGAAATAAGAGAGTGAAAAATCTAAAAAAAATATATGCTATCTTAATAAAAACTTTCAACGAAAATTAGTTTAAACGAGATATAGTTATTAGTTTTTGAGATATATCATATTTTCCAAAACCGCAAATATAACTTTGTCATTCATACCAACACTGTGAAAAACAAAGTTATTTTTACAGACGAAAAATTATAGTGGTATTAAATACAGTATGGTATAAGGTAACTACGGAACCCTATGGCGTGTGGCCCGACACGCACTTGGCCAAAAAAATATTCCGTGGACCCTGTTTCTGGTCTTATTTGCAAAATTTCTCGGAAAAAGAACATTCGTTTATGTTAAAACCATAAAAATCGGCGATGTTAATACCTTCAATCTTAAATGAACAGATTTTTTTTAACTAACTTGAAAGCGACGAAAAGTAATAAAAACATGTAAAAATTGAGAATTCGGTGCTAGTTCTCAACGCAACCGCCGCGTTGGAACGCGCACTGATTTGAACCCAAAGTGAGTAAAGTTACGTTCGATTTCACTCCATCACGGATCGATCTGCTCGGATTGACACATGTTAAGGCCTTAATGAGCATTCATGCAAGCCCCTGTTCGCAATAGCAATGAAAACTATCAGTTTTCAATACAGTTAAAATGTGTGCTTAAGATGACAGTAAATGCAGTTTGGGGAAAGTTGGTTTTACCGCACGCCGTGAGCACAGTCTTTAAAACTGTGCCGTCAGTTTTTGTTTACGGTTTTTTTTATTTATACTACAATTTCGTATTGTAAAAGGTCGTACCATACACGGTTGCTAAGTTTTTTTAAAACTCGTGACGATTATAAGCCCTCACCTTTCAACTCTTTTTAAAAACCTCCTTACCAACCTTGTATCATTACTTCTGTGGGAGAAGGACAGGGAAGGTTTCATTAATATAATACTAGCGGCCGCCCGCGGTTTCACCCGCGTGGTTCCCGTTCCCGTGGGAATATCGGGATAAAAATTATCCTATGTTTTAATCTAAGCTATCTGTGTGCCAAATTTCACTCAAATCCATTCAGTAGTTTTTGTGTGATTGAGGAACAAACATCCAAACATCTAAACATCCAAACCCACAAACTTTCACATTTATAATATTAGTAGGATTGCGGTTATGAAAATTAACATTAGGTGTGTCAAAAAACATTTGTGTTGAGATAATAAGTTCAAATGTAACTAATGCCACATGTGGAAAAATTACAACAAATACAGTTTCCATTATTGCTTACCAAGAACAATAATAGTTCCATAACTAGACTGACCGTAATTCAATACAATATTTAAGTAACTGATAAATCTATAAAGTCGTAAAAGTTATGAGTAAAAGTTGTCAATTTCATATGACTTATTTACAAGCACAGAACAAAGAAAAAAAATCCCTATGTTCTGTGTTTACAAGACTAAGGCTGTACCCAAGTTAAACATCAAACATAAACAGTTGTCGTTAACTATAGTTTTATTATTTCGTTATTCCTACTACAGTTTAAATTAAATGATGGTAATATTATGCGTCTGATATACCAATAAATATGGGTTAATACAATGGGTTGTACCACAGAATAGTGGCAATAAACCAAAACGACTTCCACCTTGAGTATTGCAGAATGCACCTGCGCACGCGCAACTTTCGGTTCAAACATTTCTACCATTGAATTTATTAATTGTAATTAGTCTGTGTATTTTATACGCCATCAGATGTTTAACTAGAAGTTGCGTTTGCGAGGAGAAGTGATGTAAAAGTTTGTTTCTAACTTAGGATATTTTAATAAATTCAACCTTTAACTGCCTCTGTAGTTTAGTGGTTCGCCCACCCACCCGTGTAAGACGCAGAGGTCCCGGGTTCGATTCCCTGGTGGGTAAAATTTGTCTTCGGTTTGGTTGGTGGTAGGGCTTATTTCAAGTCCACCTGGCTAGCTATCACTACCTTACCTAAGTCTGATGCCATAAAAACAATTTAAAATAGTTGTGTTCCGGCAGTAAGAGGTAAGATATAGCCAGCTCCTCAATGATGAGGATTCCGGGTGTAGTGCACTTCCACCTTCGGCCTTTCGTCCCGTTGTGCATAAAAAAAACTAAGATTTCTCTTCTAATATATTTTCAGATATTATGATTATGACGTTTCCTTTTTTTTGGAGTTTCACGCTTTGAAGTATTTTATTTATAACTAGCGGCCGCCCGCGGTTTCACCCGCGTGGTTCCCGTTCCCGTGGGAATATCGGGATATAAAGTATCCTATGTTTTAATCTAGGCTATCTTCTATCTGTGCGCCAAATTTCAACCAAATCCGTTCAGTAGTTTTTGCGTGATTGAGGAACAAACATCCAAACATCTAAACATCCAAACCCACAAACTTTCACATTTATAATATTAGTAGGATAGTTACATTGGAAATAACATAAGTACAACCTTTACATTACAACATTTATTTTTGTACAAAATATACCAAAATTGTTTTTGGGAATGTATAAAATACACTCAAACAAACTCTTCTCATCTATCCATAAATTGCTAGGTATTTTTTTTTAAATGAACAAAATATCACATATTATTATGTACCTTTTTTATGTCTGTAGGACAAAATACACTTGATACTTCATATGGCATGCTCATCAAGCGGTACAAACATCAAAGGCACATTACGTCCGTTCGGTTTGGAGCTGTCAGAGCGGTCGCGCGTGGCGCTACCAGCGGCGTACGCGCATGACCCCAGCTTGATCCACTGTGCGGTATTTAGTACGGGCCGTGTGTTACGTAAAGATCGTGATCGATGATTGGGTAATACTTTTTAGTCTTTTCATGGCCGTTTTTGAATGGTGTTTTGTTCATAAAATTCTCCCCCTTTTAACGATGATTTTTTATTTGAATTTCGAACACTGAATTGACATTATTGAATTACGTTTGAATTGAGTATGAAAGAATAAATCATAAAATGCTTTTTCCGCCCAGTTCATTGCAAAAAAACTCATTCTAAAAAAGCTTGCATCTGTTAAATATGTCTTCGTATTTGTACCCATTCAAAAGTCGCCTCTCGATGATTTACAAAAACGTTATAAGCTAAGAGAGAGAAACCATACTAAGATAAATATTTATTTAACAGTAAATCATATTTTAATTACTCATAATTACTGGCATGCGTCGTGAATCAGTTACGATGTAAGAGTTGATCGGTGGCGGACGTTCCGGCCGTCACAGCAGCTAGATCATGACGGCCGTGACAGAACATCCCGGGCAAAGCCGCGTTTCATGCTTGTCTACTTTGAGACGCGCCTCGAGAACTCACATTCCGGTCAAGACCGAGTTGATTTACTTACAAAATTAAAGCTTATTCCGACAATAATTTGCAAGACCGAGACCCTTTCATGATGTCCTCCCGTCTCACCCTTCATCGAACGTTATCAATTCTCGTTAAAAAATGATCCAATTAAAGGGCCCGCGAACCTCCAATAAGTTACCGAGAGTTTAAAATCTCTCGCACACCCATTGTAATAACGTATGCGCCCTCAATATTAAATTTTAACAAGGTATTAATTAAAAAAACTAAAGCGAAATATCTTTAAATTTTCTCAGGACGAGTACGTCCCCCTCGTGTTATTTTATTTTTAATTCATTTTATTCGGCGTCGTCGGAGCGGGCGGGTCCGCCCACAGTGATTTAAAATTTTGATTTATCGGCGCGGGCGCAGGGCGGCGCGGGAGAGCGGGAGAGGCGCGCTCGCCCGCGGTAATTATAAATATGACGCGGTGCTAAACTGTGCGAACTGACCCCGGCGACCCGCGACCCGTGCGACCATCCTCGCACTCCTGCCGGCTAGGCCTGGCCTGTGTGTTTATCTCTAACGTGATAATTTATCAGAGGCACGCATTGCGTGTATCATTCGAAATCATAGAGATAATTGCTTCAAGGTTTGATAAAGATACATTTTGCTTTATTAATTCAAAATGTGTTTTATGCAGAGGTGATATTTTTTTAAACAATTTTAAATAATATACCAGAAAAAATACGACTCGCACAAGATCAATTCTCGGACGGGAATCGAACCTGCAACCTTAAGGTGTCCGGTCCAATGCTCTGACCGCTAAGCTACCGAGTCACTAGTGGCATCGTCGAATTTCTTCTGGTATATTCCACTACTTACGCTGCAAGCCAACATAATTTCATCAATGTTAGGAGTTATCTCGACATTCAATTGAAATATCGACTAATGACTCTGTAGCTCAGCGGTCAGAGCATTGGACCGGACATCCAAAGCTCGCGGGTTCGAATCTCGTCCGAGAGTTGATCTGGTGCGAGTCGTATTTTGCTAGTATTTTATTTAGATTATTAAAAATAGCATTGTGAATGCAAAAATCTCAAATTTAAAAATTATATTTTTTTGTTTGATCAGGTTAAGTGGCTTTTGCTTTTAGCAGATTAATTAGACATACCTATAAATTTTGCCATAAATTAAACAGGTGAAGTTGGATGAAGAGGCAATAGGTTAGATCAGGTGCCGTGAGGTGAAACAACCTAGTAACTCTAGTACCTATTATAAATAAATAAAATCGGCAATCGAACTAGTGCACATTAAAGTGGACGGCGAAAGACAGCTGCGGCCCTTTACGACTTCCCCGTGGCAGCTTTACCAGCGTCGACCCATTCATTCTCCACACACCTGTTCCTCTTTGATTAATTGATATGGACTATCGCCGTGTCATATAATTGTACAATTACCCACATGATTCGCGATAAACGTCTTATTATTAACCTACAATGTAATTCCGCAAATGAACACATTTTCAAAAGAATGCTGAGTCTGCCATTAAAACGCAATTCAATGAAGCAACCCACTTTATACACGTCTAACTGTTAATAAAAAAATGTGAAACGTTCCTTTATTGATAAAAATATTGCTGATTTGTATCTCTAAATTCTTACATCACGAGTAGCGAATAGAGAAAAAGCAATAAGTATTTCTATCGTTTATTTATACAATGCAATTTATATCGTACGATCTTTATCGCCAAACTGCTTTATATTAAAAATTCATTTTTGATTTGGAAGCAGAAATAGCAAACAAGTCGGCAGTAAGCGTTATAGAACTTCTTGGCTACAAGCAATAAAGAGGACCTTACGAATGCATTTGTGTCGTTTTTCATCTAGGGACACACTAGCAAAGCCTGTACATTTTTCGTATGAAGGTCGACACTGCGTGTGATTCGAGGAGCCCGTGTGTCGCCGTAGGAGTCGTCCGCTGTGTCCTTCCCATTCAATGCAAATGGCGCGTTATAAGAAGCGATCCGAGCCAGAATTACCAACGTTTAGTCGCCTCCGGTACATAATTTCGAGATGCTTTGTGATTTCACCGAACTCCCGTCTTGTTCTGGTAATTTAAGTGCAACTTATCAACTTTGACATTTCATATGAATTCCAAATAAGCAAACTCTTAAAAACACATCATTTTTCAAAATTAATCCTCATGATAGTTAAGTGAATCGTGACAACTGATTCTGCTTTTTTAAAAGTTAAAAATACTTGTTGGAATTCTTGAAAGGAAAACTTTAAAAACCAAGAAAATATTCTGAAAGATATTAAAAGAGTATTATCCTATCATATAGTCTTATGTAAATACCCTTGAAATGTCACCCATTTAATGGATAGAATATTGAAATTTATGAGGTAAGGGCATAATAAATTACTTCAAATTTTATTCCCAATGTGATTGCGACGCGCTTTAGAGAACACGGGGCGCAGTGCTGCCATCGATCAACGTCTGACCAAACTAATTAATTCCTCAGTGCCAGCGAACAACGTCTTTCACTGCAAATAATCGTGATGTATCTAGCTCGATGTTTCGATAAAAATACAATTTTATTTCGTGCTCTATTTCAATATAAGAAAAGAAATTTGGCATCACAAACGAAGCGGCGGCGTGACGTCGGCGTGTCGATTACGAGGCGAATGTATTGCGATGGTAATCTCGATAGCCGACTGGCGGTTTGATGTGTCAATCCGGCCGCGCGTCGATCCCTATCGCTCGATAGCTCCTATTGGGCAACCGACACGCTTTGTTATCCTAACGGAATTAAAAAAATGACGGGAGAAAACGTTCGGTTCGGCACCGCTTCTTTGCATAGAAAGCTCCGGCCAATTAAAGGTTCACACGGGCAGTCGGTTACACGCTAATCGAGTCATACGTACGACCGGCAGTGGCGGCGATCCGCACACAAATAAATCGTTACGCGAATTTCCCAACATGGCTTCCGCGGGCATGGCCAATGGGAGGACGGGGCGGCGCGGGGCGGCTGGCCGCTGTATCTTCGTGTGAAAATTTAAAAAAATTACGAGCATCGTATTCATTTTTATGATCACTCCAGGAGATACTCGCGCTCAGTAACGATAAACTTTCAGTGATACGCAATCGCTTGCAATAACACAAGTTCACCTTTATTCGTTTCTCACGAATTGGTTCTTAACTGGTAACATCAAGTCTTTGAGATGCTTATTTTCAATTATAAACAGTTTAAAGCCTCAAAATATTTAAAATAGGTTACACGAATTTGTATAGATAAGATTCCCACAGAGCAGGCCGCCTTATGAATATAAACTACGATATCTCATTCAAAAGAACCTTTGCTACATCAAAGTTTTGTCGACCCTTGCTCTGTTCGAGGAGCCCGCGATATACATACCGTCTACTACATAATGTACCCACACCACGAAACCGCTTCATCGCCGTACTGAAACTAGCGTGGTGTGAGTGAACACGATGAAAATCTTTATTTTCACGCTCTATCTCTCTTTATCTAATCGCCACGGTCAGATAAGGACGGAGCGCCGGAAAAACTGGCGCGGGGCGAGGAGTAAAGGCTACATCGATTCCGCGCTTTCACTGCTAGGGGCCGTGTAAACCTTTAAAAACAGCGGTTTTGCCGCGCGATTGTCATCTCTAAGTTTATATCGTTAAGTGAGGTATTGGAACGCGTTGGCAACCCTAGTAAATGGATTGCCTCCCCCTTGGGGGTTCTCGTAGTGGGATCTAGATGTCGTAGATAGGCTGATAGGCAGGTTGGTGTGCGAGGCGTCGGTACGCGGGGGCGCTAGTGTGCGCATAGGTTTGTATTTTCCGGCTAAAGCTGTGTTGGTTACGTAGAGGGCTGTTTCCGGGTAGGTTAAATTTTGCTTGTGTTTGCAAATATATGAGGGGTAGGTAGCCATCCCTTTTTGTAATATAATTTTATGTTTAAGCATAGATAGGTAGATTAGGGAAGACGGAGGCTGTGATTTGATTTGATTAGGAGGTGTTCGCAGTACGGAGGGGAGATAAGAATGATTGGATCGCGGGAGGGTTGTATGGAAATATGTTTTTAATGTGGGTGGTTTATTGAATTAGCGGAGTTCGTGAAGTGACGCGGGATTAATCCGTTTGATGCGTTTGCTGGTGATAATTATTAACATGTTCATTCGCTTATTAAAATCTCGTATCAACTTTGTTGAATCATTGAACGGATTTATGAAACAAGCTGGTTCACTGATATTTATAGCTTGATTAGCATAGAAGGTTGAAACCTAGTTTTAACAAAGAAAAATGAATATTTCTGGTTTTCTGATAGGTATTATTTTCTGTGGGTGTCGAGTTAAATTAAGATTCTTGGTTAAATTGATTTATTTGACAGGACTTGACCGTCTCATGTGATTTATTACGCAAAGTTACCGTTTTCCATGGAATAATCCAATACTAAAAAAACAATATGGTAGATACTCCAGGGATTGTGCAGATAAACTGCCCACTTAGTTCGGTCAGCATTCGTACTTCCCGGATCGTTTTCATGCCAAAAACAACAAAGGCCGGTTTTGTTGTGACAAATACAAAAGGCCCTTGATGTTGTCACGGCGCATGCTCCTTTGAGTTTACACTACACTGAAAATTAAAGTACCACCATGACAATATGGATATCGCCCGTTTGTCTGTTAGCCACTTTTTACCTTTGTCGGTTTGTTTTCTATTAGATTTGTCGTTTTTTAGCCGGAGCCTGTACGATATAGATCGTGGAATGTCGTTGACAGTGAAATGGGTTTATCAATTAATAAAACTCTTCGGGTTTGGTACAAGTGCGTGCATACTCTGCATTCTTAATTTGGGAATTCTGTTTTTATTGAATGTGTCCTTATTTGGTTGACAGGGTTGATATATTTTCTCGCTACTTTGCGACTTTGTCTGCGTGGACAGTTTTTTTGCTATTCCTCGGGAACTGTACGTTTTTTCTGGATTAAAAGTATCCTATGTCCTTTTTTGTATCCCTGACAACATGTATGCAAAATTTCGTGATGATCGGTTCAGTAGTTAAGACGTGTAGGTGTAACAAACAAACAAACAAACGGACTTTCGCATTTATAATATTAGTAAGGATAAGGATATCTTACTGTAGTTTAATTACTCATGTTAAGATGAAAAATAAGTAAATGAATTTGAAAAGTATTTATTTAGTGTACCTGCTAAGAAGAAATGTAATTCGAAACTGGAAAAATCTTACCCCATTAAAGTTTTTTCACTTGAAACTTGAAAAAAATGGAGCCAGCTATTGAAAGACAGCGAGAACTTTAAGAATAATTAACACAGCATATTTTGAGAAAGTCACTATAAAATGAAGGTAAACAAAATTCAATGGTACCATATAAAAATACCCTTAAAAGTATCAAAAACTCGCGTAGAACTTGCTCCATCGCACAATTCTAAGGCCCGTGACTCCAACGGCGAACGACCCGAATAAAAAATAATCCACCTCGTAAAATTTACGAGTTTTCCAGCCATTTCAGCGTTTGAGGAGAGAAAGTAATTCGCTCATAAAATTACGAGTAAACAGCCGTTTTTTCGACGAAATGAACCACCCGAGGGGCGGTTGACTTCTGTAATCGGCTTAGGGGGCCCGCGGTTCTCCCTAGGGAACCCTGATGCATCCGCCGCGATTTGATGGGACACCTTATCTCTAGATTATAAAATCGGTTCGGCGTAATTGAGTCGTAAAGTACCCAGTTAATTTTGCCTCATGTGTATTCAATGCAAAACAACATCTAAGTATATCAAAATTATTATTGCTTTTTCAGTCTAATATAAATCATTAAATGAGCACGATTTATAATCCCTTATTACATTGACTTTGTTAAGAATGATTTAGTCAACACATTATCTTAGTTAGGCAATGTTATAACCCTCGCCTTCTGAGAACTACGCCTTAATCGCCGTCCTTTTATAGTTAAAAAAAATATGATATCTTACACTTTTTTAAAACAAACGCTCATGACAGATATGACCGTCCGGTTGTGGGAAGAAAAAGTCATTCGGTGCTTATATGGCCGCACTAATCCCACAATACTGCCATGACGAGGCAAATGTTGACTGACCGTTTGGTATTTAGGTATTGCAGTGTCAGTCAGCAAAGAATATAAAATCATAGCAATAAATGAAAATGTTTTTAAAACTTACCTACTTTAGTTTTCGAATAAAGAGCGTCTTTCTTTCTGTCATTTCAGAAAAGCGTTGACAAATTTTAGAAAAATTTCTTTTCTGTTAATCTGTACCTGAGAATATTAATATTATTAGAATAAACTAGGTATAACCGGACAACATGTACAGACCTGTTTGTTTTTGAGACCCCGATATTCCGATAGAGTTTATTCTAATAACCATGGAAATTTAAAACAAAATAGCATGAATATTGTCTAATTTAATTAATTTGACTATCCTATCCGAAAACCAAGAGCTTTAGAAAGTATGTAGTTAATTTACAAGGCTTTAAGTAACAAAGTAATATCTCATATTATATTTTATATTGTCGTATTTATCTACCCAGCCTACTTACAATATCAAATAGTGGAACGGCGATTCAGGCATGATAATCTTTGTTATTCGATTCTAGTCACTGAGGCAGTACCGCCTCGAACACTATTCGATCTCGTACATAGCTTTTTGTCCGACAAATGACATGACAAATTAATGGATTTATTATGAGTCGGATTGCGTCGTTCTTTTATTTTCTCGTGTTAGGACGAATGCATTTTTAATTGAGTGAGGCACTTTTGTGGACTGTATAAAACGGCCACCGCATGCCGTGGGTATTTTTTATTTGATTGACGGGTAGTAATGGGCAGGTGCGTGGAGCCAGCGATAGCTACCTCGCTTTTTCGAATCGAAATGTTCACTTTTTGTGTCGCCCCGTTTGCGACTCGATTTTGTCGTGTTTTATGTTGATTGTTTTACCGAAGTTAATGGCCTACTAAATTTCATTGTGCCGTTGTACTCCGCAAGTTTTTGTGCGACTAAGTTTGTTTTAATAAATGTAGTATCACTCGGCAGGTGACTTTGTAATGTGCTTGATGATTTTGACATCGGAATTTTGTTACATTGCAGCGAGTAAAAACGTTAAAACGTTGATTTATTAATCAAAATTTTAATGAAGAATTCCGTATGTTTCTAAATAAGGAAGAAAATGTAATTTCGTTTTTTATGATACATTGCTGATGTAGAGTAAGCTGAGACTCGTATTAGAGTCACCCCCTCAATAATCCTGTTTATTTAAAGAAGCTGATAGGTACTTAATTCTTGCATTTTTTAATTTCCTAAATATTTTTATTGTTTTGCTGTCCTTTCCTTTTACACAATTTCATATTGAGGAATTAAAATCAGTTGTTTCATATTTCGTTTCTCCTAGACATTTGTTGCAGCTGATTTTTTTCTTTGGTTCTTTTTTTCTCTTTCTCCATTCATAAGTAAGGCCTGTTCCCAACTGTGGGGACTAAAGGCTGATGATGATAACTTTATTGCCCTGTAGGTATTCTATAAGTGTTGTATGTGGAATGACTGAAAGATAACATTTTTCAGTCGCTGCAGAGCGCGGCGCGGCGGGCGGGCACCTCGTGCGCCAACTGCAAGACGACCACGACGACGCTATGGCGGCGGAACCAGAACGGGGAGCCCGTGTGCAACGCCTGCGGACTCTACTACAAGCTACATAATGTGAGTACACTACAAGTATTCAGTACTCGGTCGCTCCAAAGCGCGGCGCGGCGGGCGGACACTTAGTGCGTGGTCTGCAAGACGAAGACCACCACAATTTTGTTAACCGCCTCTGTGGTTTATGGTTCGCCCACCCGTGTAAGACGCAGAGGTCCCGGGTTCGATTCCCAAGGGGGCTACAATTTGTACTCGGTTTGGTTGGTGGCCTACCACCGTCTTACACGGGTGGTCTTTTTTCGGGTTCGCCTGGCTAGCTACCACCATCTTACCTAAGTCTGACGCCCTAACGACAATTTAAAAATTGTGTTCTGGCAGTTAGAGGTAGTCAGTTCCTCAGTGATGAAAATTTCGAGTGTAGTATGCTTCCACCTTCGGCCTTTTCGTCACTTAACATCAGGTGAAGCGAAAGCCAAGCACTATCCCGTTATCGATTACAAAAAACACTGTGGTGTCGCAATTTCGAAAAATCGAAATTTCGCTTTTCGTTGAATTAGAGTAGACCTCCAGAACAGTGAGTCCCTGCACAACGCCTACGACTCGACTACAATCTCTTCCATTTACGGGATAAGGTGTATAGCATTTTCCGTAGCACTTTTTCCGCCGTTTCAGCAATTAACTCGCGGTGACGACGACTCGTCGAAGAGCGCGGAAGCCACCGAGTGGTATTTTCCGAGGAAGAAATAAGAGATAAAGCAAGGGAAAAATCCGGTGCTGGGCGCTCCAAAGTAGCTTAACTCTAACCTTCCGAAGTAGGGTCCTAAAGTAAATAACATAGCAAGTTCGACACTTACTTTTTGTAATTTAAAAATGAAAATAAAATAACTATCGCCATAAAGGCACAGTATTTTATTGGAAAATAATATATTGAAAAATAACGGGCTTTTGTTTTTCTCGTTTCATAAAATTTGATAGTGGCGTTTTACGATTACATAGCAGGATATTTTTCTTTTAAATTAAACTAACACTTACTTTAAACTAGAGTTAACAACCATGCACTCCTAAAGCGATCAGCAAATATTACAAGCGATTTTTAAGCGTCATCCCCTCGATCCTCTAATCTCAGTCCCCAGGGAACGAGTCCACAGTGTCTTACTGACAGATAGGGCCCTCACCCCTCGTCTAATGCGTCATAAAACCAAATACGATTGTCTCAAATAAATTACGGTACAGATAACATCACTTAAGGTTAAATGAACGATACTATCTTGCATTGGTTTACTTTTGCAATGTGACCAGTAGTTTTGGAAAGTTACTGATCAGAACAAATGTTCTATTAGATATCTCTGCTACTATACCGCTACTTAAACCTCTTAATTAGATATTGCGATAAATGTCGCGTAGCTTTTGTTTTTTAAAAGCGATCGTATCGGAGATTTGAAAAAAGAACCTTGTTTTGTCCTACAAAAATGAGCACAAGTTTTCACAACAAACATGAGAAACAAAACTCTTTGGTGTAGTCATTTGTTTAAGATATTGTTTCACCATAAAGCTCGGTTCATTCTCACGACTCTCACAGCCCTGCGTAGAAAACAATATGCAAAAACTCTTGATACATTCGAAGAAACGCAAGTTTTAGACTGGGGGGCAACAATGACAAAAATTAACTGTCAAAGCGCCCCTTTGGTAGCACTCGAGTTTTTTTCATTTGTAATGTATACTTTATTGCCACTCCGAGCAGGACAAAGCTGCTGCTCTAATTATTCGGAAGGAGCTACAAAGGAGCGAATGGGAGTGCCTTTACTTCAACTGTTGAAAGCATAATGACGGGAGCACAATACCGATGCAATGCAGTAGCGTTGTCAAATCCCGTACCGCCTTCTCATACATATTTATAAGCCATGTATCATATTCGCCTTAGCGTACACTCCGAAACGATAATTTATCTCAATCAGGTTTTAAGAATTAATGAGACGATCTTTTATTTTGTTTTGACGTAGTTTGATGACAGCGAGATAATAAAAAGGAGATTAAGGCCTAAGCTCGTTTAAGTTGTGTTTAGGGAAATGGTATGATGACCCTATGAAAATTTATGAGCTGCAAATATCAACTTGATGAGGTCGCTTTAAAAGCTCAGAATAAATTAAATAGAAGTTGACTTAATGTGCTCTACTAGTTTGAAAACATAATTCCAATGGTTGACACTTTGTCAATCTTTAGCATTTGTTTTTTTCGATTACAGTTGGGCTTGATAGAAAGTAATGCCACAAAAAGGGAGCATCTATTTTGAGCGTTAATTTTTCCAATTTATAAAAAAAAATATAGAATAATAAACAACCATTTTCTTCTCCACAAAATTGATACAATAACAATCGTTCTCGTCCATCTGTTTCTTCCAATTGTAATACCTATATTACAAGTTACCGGCTTAAAGTACTTAAGGAACAATATGTAAGTAAACACTGCAACAGTGGACCGAAGGCGGATACATCGTGATCGATTTCACTCAAAAAACGCAATTCATACAACAAAGCACGAGCGCATTGTGATTTACCGACGTCACCCTCGTGTATGGCGATGCATTTGGTTGATACTTTAATGAAAGCTTGGGTAAACCTTTTATTGGTTTAAGCTTTGACTGAGTAAAAAATAACAAAAATAAATAACTGATTAACTTATTCACTTCTCAAGCTTACGCGCTCACTAGACATGAAATAAAAGACTTTTTAACGGATACTAGCGCGGTTTTATTGAAGTACTTTGGTAATTAGTTGGTATTTGGTTAGATTTTTTGATTTTCCCGACGTTTCGGCACCTTTGCAGCTGCCATGGTCACGGGGGACTGAAGCTACTCGTGAGCCTACCCTTAAGCGATGAATTTTTTAAGCCGTTCAGAAATTAATATTTAACAAAGATTTTTTATTTAATTGGTTTAAGTTAATTTATAATTTAATTTTGTGAATTAATTAATGCTAAAAAGAGAGAATCTACTGAAACTACCACCATTTCACAAAATTGGGAGGCCCCTCCAAGAAAGAAATGACGAAAGAAAACTTGGAGAGGAAGGCCGACCTCCGTCTTTTATATTTGTGAATTTTGCAAATAACTTAGGACGATTAGGTGCGACGACGAGCGAGCGTAGCGCGCAAGAAGGAGGTTCCATTGCGACCAACAACATACGAGCCGAGCGAGCGTAGCGAGCGTGCCGCGGTAGTGGCCGGTAAAGCGCCAGAACCGATCTGTTGGCGTGTATGCATTATGTCACAAGTTGTTATCTCTTTTTTACAGTTGTCAATCTGATATTTTAATGTGCGTTCAGAAACTAACTGGTTTCGGAGTTGGGACACGGTTATAGTATTTTTGTAGTGATAATATTAAATGATGGATCTATTATTATTTTACAGTGCTGATGTACTGTGAATTTTACAATTTGCTGTTTTCATCAAATTTAAAGTGCTATGAAATAAATCCCTTTATACTGAATAGCGTACTACATTTAACATTGTGTGTACCTAATTACTTATTCTTTGTAACTAAATGATTTCACATTTAATTTTCACCACGGAGTTTGACTTTGACTTACACGATTGCCGCTGTAGTGTCCACTGTTATACCTGAAAACAAAAAAAAAATATATAAAAATAGAAAGAACTTTGTTAGATACATAGGGTGTCCCAAGACTTTTCCACATGGAGGGAAAGTTTTACTGCAAGAAGACTTCGTTTTATTTTGTAAAAAATTTGGAACTGCATTATTTAATAAAAAAAACATACGGTACCATACAATACGTAAAAATAAAAATTTTACTGTTAAATTTCATGGTCTTCCTTTTGTTCAAAATGCTGTCTTATATGAAAAAATAATCCTAATGAGTAACCTTTTCGATCGGTATACAGACACCCTGTATTTACGATAAATGATTTTTGCATTTTGACTACAAAACCTATACAAATTACTAAATATCAACACCAATAGATTGGCCTATTCCACACGGGCAATCTTCAAGTATGTTTGCTCAAAATATCCTCTATTATCCCTTCTCGCTCGTGAATATAAAAAGTTTTGGTCCATAAAGGTTCAAATTGCCCTTGTAGAGTCTACAAGTGGCCGATACTCGTACTCCTTGAAAGCGATCGCTTTGTATCATTGTTTTTATTAAAAACATTTTATTTGTGATACAGTTTGACTTGATTGATATGGGAAAGTTTCTTGTGAACTTTTCAGTTTCGAACTTTTTGAATCCTTATAACAAATGACGATCAATCTTTGAGATTAAAATCTTTGATGAAAATAGCATGCTTATATAATTTTGGGTGATATTTAAAAAAGTTAAAAAACATCTAGCTAGAGCTTGTTAGGTATATTTTTATGTTTTTCTGATACACATAGATGACTTTAATAATAAAGTTACCATTATAGGTTATTAAATGTTGAATTTAAATAATCTGTTGCTGGCTCAGTTCGTGCGATTGTTGCCCATGAGTGGGCAATTTTTAAGCCATTAGTAGTCTCTTTGGGAACGGCCCCGTTCAATACAATTGAATAAGTTTGAAAATAAATTATTTATTTGGCCACAATCGTTAATAGGATTACGGTGGTGCGTGGGTTCGATTCCCGGCCGTACCTGCCGACCGCAGTACAAAACGGCCGTCCCTCTGCGCGCGAGTTTTTGTAAATTTGTTTATTTAATTTACCGCGCTCGTTTAAGCAACTTCCTCTACTATAGTCAATTCGGTTTTTGTGGTTTGCGTTAATTTTTTTTAGCTCGACCTTTAATCTTCCAATGAATTGGTATTAAGTTTTTGTGATCTTCCGATTGTTTTCGATTTTCGTTGCCTTTTTGGTTGTAGTTTTTTGTTCGATTTAACGTTTTACTAAACAAATGATTATATTTGCAACACATTTGCTTTCGTTTTTTTATCGTGTTTTTGCGAGATGACTGTGCAACAACAAAATTAATAACTGACAAACAGATAAATCAAAAATCAATGCTGCAAAATAAACAGCTGGAATTTAAATGATAACACTCCATAAATCCTTAATAAATTAGTAACCAATGACATACGACGTTTTAGAACTGTCACGTTACGTTAAGTGCCTCCATACAAAAGTATTGGATTACCAGTTTGTATAGAGCTCTAGAGAGTCCATAATAACAGCTCAAATGATACATTTCGAATACAATGGAGCGATCAATTCAATTTTTGAATCGAGAACGCTCCTCTAGTTTTCTTTTTTTTCGGCTAAAGTGCTGTTTTGTTCAGCTAACATCCGAGGGAATTTGACAGTCACTGTTTTTTCTTCTCCCGTTTTTCATTGCCAGTTAGAATATAATATTAGGTTATGGATACGGTTTTTTCGTCGCGTTTGTACTAGAGTTGTCTTTTGTTTCTGTTGTGTGTACTTTTTGTTATTCTTTTTAGAGGTTAAAATCCTTGCTCAGGTTCCTTTATATAGGTGTTTCTTTAGTTCAATCATTTATGATTTAAAGGTGTAATGACTCTTCAAGAAACTGCGCACCCAAGAAGCTTAAATTCATATTATAGAATATAAGCTTCTTGTGCGCTTACCGTACTGAAAAATCTCATATATGAAAAAATGGTAAATGAATTTAAGGATTTTCAACAGCTTCGGAGCGATAAAAAACTTAATTTACTCATTACGATATATTGCAGAGTCGGCTGGCTAGTGTCCAAACGGCTACGAAACCGAATGTTATAATGACATCAATTTGAATATTCACATTGAACGGCCACCGCATTTACATAAGTTCGACCGTTGAATTTTGTCGATGCAAATGATGCTACCAACACTAATTGTGCTGTTCATTGTTACAGGAAAAACTTAAAAGTTCTGCCTTTTTATTCTATTTCGCGATATCCGTTCTATTGTTTTTGGGTTTAATGATTGTTTTGGTGTCTATTGTTCAAATGAAGCCACTTTCTAAAACGTAACGTCCAGTAAGGTAGCACCTCCGAAAAGATAAAAATCGGCTTGAATTCGGTCCAATTTTTATCTCAAACGGAAAAGCTCAGGTTATGACAAGTAGATAACTTGTTATGTAATAGGTATCCCACAGGTGCAAAAAATCTTATAGAAAATAGAAAATATATTTAGTATTTGGACATAGACAACGAATACACAACATGACATTATAATAAAAGAGACAAATCACAAAAACAGTAAAATAACACATTAGAATCTGTCTAAAAAGTCGGTTTACCTAAGAAATTATTAAATTATTTAAAAAAACTTATACTGGTAACCCTGTTGGTGCTGTCAAAATTCTAATCGTATTTTGAACATTGAATTTTGAAACACAACAAAGAATTTTGACAGCACCAACAGGGTTACCAGTATAAGTTTTTTTAAATAATTTCATAATTTCTCAGTTAAACAGACTTTTTAGACAGACTATATGCAACGTTGTGCTGCCAAAACTGTGCTCAGCTCAGTATAACAGCGAGCTAGGCCTGCTGCACTGGTATTCTGCTGCTGGTAACATAATAGTGATACAAGTTTGCTTATATGAAAAACGCCTTACACACAGACAATAACAAAAAAAATAGTTTTATAATTTTTTTGACCTAAAAGCGTTTAATTTTGGCAAAAAGTGATCGTATAAATAAAATAAAGGGAATAAAAGCGGGCGTTTGCGCAGTAGGCCGGAAAGATTTTATCTGTTGGCAATACAGAAAAAATGGCGCCCACCGGAAGTGTCCGAGCGCGGCGCGCGGCGCGTTACTATTTTTTCTTTTTTTGTTTTAAATGGCTTTTTCCCGGCATCGTTCGGCCGGAAATGCGTTTGCGTATAGCTGCCCCTCGTCCACGAATAGTGATATGTACAATCAAGTTTATAAATGAATTTAGTCCTTGTTTTGGTGCGGTAAGATCTGATTTTCATTTGTCCGTTATCTGTATCGTTTCGGCAGACGTTAACCTAAGACGAGGTGAGCGTAGTGCTAAATAGGATGTTTTTATTCATGAGGCTTAAAGCTCCCATTCTGTTTAGTGAGTGCCAGCTGATTTACAGCTCACGCTATAAATCTCTCGGAAACGTCAAGGTTTATTCACGAAATCGCCGCAATGTAATTAAAAACACTTTATTACTGTTTTTATTGTACACCTATCTATTTTATATGGAAATTTATTCGATTCATATAATCTTAGGCGACATCGGTGAAAAAAATCTTATAGAACAAGCTTTTTGTGATAAGCACTCTTATTTACAAAGCTTAAAAATGTTAAAAGTCAAACAAAAAATAATCAAATAAGTAAACGTGAAATGTAAAATAAATTGATTAAAATGTCGAGAACTTGAGACTAAAAACAAAAGCTCTATTTAAGTACCATCAATACAGCCATTACACAAAGAGCTACCTTGAATTTGTACTTTGTTAAAAACCTCTGTACATTTTGATCACCGAAACTATAGTTAATGTATTTTTTGTGGACCCTTTCTATTAAATTCTGAATATTCATGTTGTTTTTTAAAGCAGCTGCATTTGTAGATGGTCGGGCGATAAGCTCGTTGTCCTTCCACTAAACAATTATTGCTCAGTCTGAGCAAGTCTGGGCGAGATTTGCGCAATAGTACCGGTATCTAGCTTTGTTATTCGCAATAATAGTTGTGCTTATTCATTCATTCTGTAATACAAACTTTAAATAAAAATGAAGGTAATTTTAAGGTCAAACAAAGCAAACTTAAAAAAGTTTATCGAATCATGACTTTATTTGATGGGGCTTTTATAATTTACTAAAAATACTTTGAGAAATTCATTCTTTAGTAATTTAGCTTTAGTTATTTCACACATTTCAATTATCTTTAATAACCAAAACTCTGAAATTTTAACTACACATTTTGTTTACCAGACCATGTAAAAAATAAAAAGTCCCAATGTTACAACCCTAATTAAAGGGCATTATTTGAAAAGCATATGAAATTTAATAGTTGCGTCTAAAGTTTATTGGTTTGGTCAAGTTAATGTAGCCGTTAAGAACAGCAAGTTATGTAAACGGGGTTAGATATAATCGTTCCTATTGTTTATAGCATGCGGTAACAAAATATAAGGCGTATAGGGTCGTTGAATGTGTGGAATGCTACAAAATAAGTAGGTGATTTAAAAATAATACTTACTTATTTTTTACTTTAACGATTTTAGGTACCACAGGTTAGCTTCTGACCACCAAATAGTTTCCCTTTTTTTCTTTAATCATGTTTGCTTTAAAACAATCAATATTCAGTCAGTTTTAAGGAGAGATTTCATTTTTTTGCCACGTTTTTATTAGGTCGCTTTCTTTGTTTATTTATTTAGGTATGTATTATAGAAAAGCTAGAGGGCTGGATACGTTGTCCAGGGTATGATGATGAAGCCGCGGAAGAAGGCCACAGGAACTCTGTAAGAAAACCATGTAACCCCAGTTTCATGGTTAAACGAGTCCAAGCTTTTTAACGTTTGATTCGTCATGACCAGTACTCTGATGGGAGACGGTGTCTTGAATCTTGGTGATGTTGCCAAAAGAAGCCCACAGGATATCTGTAATAAAACCATCCAACCCTATCGAGCTTGGGCTCGTTTGATTCGTCTTGACAATCTATAGGAGATACTCTAATAGGAGATGGTGTCCAGGGTCTGATGATGGAGTCGGGAAAATGCCACAAGAAAAAAATAACATCGATAATTAAGAATACTAAACAAAAATTAAAAATGTGCTTGAACTAGTGTTCAGTCACCTTTTAATACTTTAAGAAATATATTTGTCACTCTAAAACTCTAAACATTAACCGATTAGTTTTATTTTGACACATCTGTTAGTTTGGATTTCGGTATAATAATTTAATCAAAATAATTAAATATTCTTAAGATAGAGTAAGATTTAACGCCATTAATGATCTCAGTAGATCAGAATTAAATAAATTAAAATTATTGTTTAGTTTATGCATTATTTAATAGTAGATTATTGCATCGAGCACAAAGTAATTGTGCATAATCTGCTTTTCTTTCAACTATTACCTATAGGAATAGTAGATAAAAGAAACTCATATCAAACTGTTTCATTTTCTATATCATTGTCGGCTTCATTTAGAATGTTTTCCGGAGTTAATGTGTCGGTAGATGATTCCATTTTAATTCGAAGCCAAAGCACTCAAAATCAGATAGTATCACACTTATCGTTTCTTAAAATATTGTCAAGCAACATTAACAAAGTTCCCGCCAAATCACTATTTTAAATTTCTTTCATTTTTAAATCAGAGTTAGCAGCAATCATTTTTTGGAACAAGTAGGATATAGAAACGAATAATACACGTACGTAAAAAAAAGTATTGACATCGGCTGGCTGAATAGAGTTAATCCATTGAGATTGGCACCTTTTGGTGCGATTTAAAAAAAAACTGTGCAATAATGAAATTTCATACATTTTTATTGCTCTAGAGAAATAAAGAATCGCTTTGTACTGAGTTTTTAGTGTGATTGTGATGAAATTAAAGCATAGTTGGAAGAAAATGTTATTTTGTTACAGTTAACTTCTTTACGACTATTGTAAAATAGTAAAAAAATCTTGGAAGGTTTTTCATATCTGTACAACTTTGTTAAGTCGTTAACATGATTGGAGCTCAGCATTATTGAGAGCAGGTGAATTATAATTATTATTCTTGTTCTTATCTCGGTTAGCAACCGGCGGTGTGGTAATTAGCTGATGCGACATCTAGCTCGCGATCATCAGCATCACAGATCTGGCGCAGCGCCACACTATCAGCGCCATCTAGCGTGATCTACGGCCAAGAAAATAGACATACCTTCCGAGAGAATTCTAAATCCATATTTTTTACAGTAACAACTACTTTAAAAATCTATTAGTAGCTATTAACGATGATGTTCAAGACAAAAGCAAGTAATTAACTGACAGTGTGTCAGTATTAGTGATGCACGGTTGATTGCGTCCGAGAGAGCTTGGCCGTTACCCCTCCGGTACATCTGTAAACATCTTCTAGATAACCATCTGACGTTTGACACAAAGCGCGGTTGCGAGAGATACTATCTCGAAACTATCCGACCCCCTCCCCCGCACTTCCTCTATGCCCGTCTAATTATTTATTTACGTCCGCCTATCACACCATCGATGCGCATGAGCGCAAAACTCAGTGCTTACAGATTCAAATTTAGAATTGAGACGATCCCTTATCAGTAGTGATCTTTTTAGCAGTTTCTACTGAAATTGAGATGGTTGAGTGTTCTTCTTTTACTGTATATTTAGTACATTCTCTGCTTTTTCTTTTGTTTGTTTTAAAAAAGTTATCATTGTGCTGTTTGTAAATATTTGATGTCTCGTTGCCAAAATTTAGAATATCCAAATAAGCAAATTATAATATAGCATTTTCTGTACAACTGTTAGTAAGAATAGTACTGTGTGTGTAAAGGTGTATTTGAAGTGGTCCTCTATAATAACCTAAATTATAAAACTAAAAATAATTGTTAAAATTCCGTTTTACACCGTTGCCACGCACCCTCTTCCTTGAAAAAAAACTTTATGACATCTCACTCATACAAAGTGGCCGGCCGAAGGTGTAATTTGATTGAAAGCACCAAAAAAGTCTTATAATCATATAATAAGTGGTGGAATAATTAGGGGCTTAGGGGCAGGTGTTGGCCGCACGCGCGGGCGCGAGCGCAGGTTCTACTCGCATGAGAAAGACAAATGAGTATACTTAAGTGGCCACTCATTGGCTTTTTGCTTACTTAACTTCAACACTTTCATTACTATTTTTATCACTAGGTTTCATTTTAAATAGCGTTGATGTATTTCGGAGTATTAATTTGCATTACATTCTCATCAATAAAATTAAAAAAAACCGGCCAAGTGCGAGTTGGACTCGCGCACGAAGGGTTCCGTACCAAAAACGGCAAAAAAATCACATTTGTTGTATGGGAACCCCCTTAAATATTTATTTTATTATATTTTTAGTATTTGTTGTTATAGCGGCAACAGAAAAACATAATCTGTGAAAATTTCAACTGTCTAGCTATCACGGTTCATGAGATACAGCCTGGTGACAGACAGACAGACAGACAGACGGACAGCGGAGGCTTAGTAATAGGGTCCCGTTTTTACCCTTCGGGTACGGAACCCTAAAAATGAAGTGTGAAACAATTGTGAAAATTTCAGCAAAATATACTGCTCAAATCAAAAAAATAGGGGTATGTAGGTATATGGTTTTCCATTCTAATGAGTTAATGTCTGAAAGGTTTTTTTAAATATAAATTCAATCTGATTTTATATTAAACTGGAAAGATATTCGAAAGCTGTAATAGTTAACTTTCGGATTTTACTGTCGAATTTACGGTATAATTTCTCCTATTCGCCATGAGTGTCGGTTCGAATTTCGCGTAATTTTATATGAAACTCCAATTTCATTCTATTTTAATTGTCACGCTGCAAATAGGAGAAAATATACAGGTAATTCCGAAAGGTGACTTTAATGGTTTTAGAATAATAAATTTAAATAAAATTAGATTGAATTTATATTAATAAAATCTTTCAGAAGGTAGCTCGTTTGTATGGAAAACAATATAGTGGCCCCTATTTTGAGTAGTATATATGGGTTTAATTTAATTGCTTTTACCTATAAAAAAGGTTAAACGATAGGCTGACGCATGTGAATTGTACTATGTATATTGATATTTAGAATCATAAGCTAACTAGAAAATACGTGAAGATTTATTGCTCATTTTCCAAATACTTGACTATGTTCCTTACCCATACATGATTTAATAAGTTGTTCAAATCTTTAGTTACTACAACTGCTGAAAGGTGCAGAACAAATTGCAAGATGATTTCGCAGTCCACAATTATTACACACGCCGTTTATTTTTATTTCGTTATTAAAATTATTATTCTGGCTGTTTATTACCATACATGGAATGAACGTTTACAAAATATAATTACCATCAGTAATTGTAAACGGACATTACAAAGCATTAGTGGTTTTATTCTAAATGAAGTCCATTTATCTTATTGTTGCTAGAATAAATTATGTAGTTAAGTAAATGGTTATAAAGTGTAAGTATGTACTGTCAGCAAAGCTATGAGCTGAACACCTTAAGTTTCATTTCTAGATTGAGTAGTCTGTATTGTCTTGCATTTACCCAAAAGTCACAAAAGCATCTTTTGTATAAAACCAATAGAGGCAGGTAAAGACGAACTTTTAGTTCCATCCTTGTAAGCGATTTATTTTCAAACTGTTAAGGTCATAACTTTGCTGACTGTACCTACGACACAAAATTGCTTCTATGAGTTATTTGTGTGTGATTGTACGAATAGTGTTGCGCACACAAAGGTATCGATAATCGAGAAGCTGTTAAAGTCGGTGTCGACGTCGACAGGTACGCGGTGGCGAGCGAGTATGAATTAGTGTAGCGTAGTAGCCATTCGAGATTTAGTGTAGACGGCTCACCTCTAATTGGACCGGGTTCGACGCCACGGGCGCAAAACGGTTGAATTTATTGTTTTCCATAATTGTTTTTGAAATGTGAAAATAGTGACGACCTGCCACATATACCATCTTTATTACAAATATTGATAGCCGTTGTTTGTGTTAAGAATGCTGTTTCATCTAAACCTAAATTAAAAGTAGCTGCACGTAGATAAGTATGTGTATCTAATGTATACCTAGTTTTGACACAGTTTGATGGTTAGATTTACTTAGAACAAATTGTCGTTTACTTAATTTTTGAATGGCAGAAGTTAGCAACTAGAGATATTTTTGAAATTTTTGAAAATGTATCGTAGTGTGAAAGTCATTTAACTAATGACTGTTTGAGTGTGTGATGAAGTGGGTAAGAGAAATGCAAACACGTTTCAGATACTTAGGTATTTATTTTGTTTATTATAAATAATTCTTCATCATGTTGCCGTAAAATGAAATCAATTACAATAACCCGCTAGTCAATTTTAAATAGGAAAGAAGCTAATGCATAAAATAAAATACGATTATGTCAATAACCTAGCATTTTCATTAATTTTCAATCGCAGGTAAAGAAAATATTTTACAACCACGGACATCGTGGTTCTCACTCTGTAAATCCAGAATCGACGTATCGATAAATTCGGCGTGGATATAAATCGCCATTTCAATTATAATGGAGTAGCAGCTGTCAGCGCGGTCTACTGCTCGAAGTATTTATTTAAATCGCACGCATATATCAAATAACGTCGATGTTTACCCAACACCTCGCGGGTGCATCACTAATTAGGTTAGTTTTAGTATTTTTCTGCGAGAAATCTTAGGTCAAAGTATTCATAAGAAAAGTTATCTTTAGCCCCCGACGTAAAAAGAGGGGGGCTGTTATAAGTTTGACGTGTGTGTGACTGTCTGTCTGAGCCTCAGACAGACAGACTCTGAGGATAACGTAGCTCCCAAACGAATGGATCGACTATCAGCTATTTTTATTGTCCCCAGCACTGCTAGGGCACAGGCCTTTCTTATGGGTGGATAATATAGGATGGGCCATAACCCACCACGCGGGCCCAATATGGATTGGTGGGTGTTAACGACTGCAAATGCAGCCGGGACCACAGAATAAATAATAGTAAAAGTCCGGGACCAACGGCTTAACGTGCCTTCCGAAGCACGGAGGAGCTCGAGATAATAAATTTTTGTCACCCATCCTGTGACCGACCCTTACGAAAGTTGCTGAACTTCTGCAATCACCGGGCCAGGCGCTAAACCACTGTGCCATTGAGCTCCCATAAAGAAATATAATTATAATGAAATACATTATGTAAAGTTGAGTTAGATAAAACCTGGACGCGGTAATACGGCAATAGATGAAAACATTGGTTACACTAGTTTATAGGAGTTTTTCGAAACTGTTAAATAATTCCTAGGATCGAAAATAAATGTATTAACAAACTAAATAGCACGAAAACAGATTGTATACAAGTATAATAAGGTACTTACTGAAAAATATTTCCTGTGACTAAACTACTTATTGAATATTTTTATTTGACTTTCTTATGCAGACTAGGAGCGTTATTAAATAATGATATACGATATTTAATTTATTGTCGAATCGTCGTCACCAAGATGTATAGATTTTAAAATGGGTATAAGTTGTAATCAAAACATAGGTAACTGAGGTAATCAACAAAGAGCTTTACTGTTACACTGTAGAAACCTCAAGATTTTTTTAAAAGAAAATTAAAATATAATAAATGATATTATTATGAGAAAAATGTCTATAAAAACATCAGCCGAGTGTCGAAAGTCGTAATTAAAGGCGAATGGTTCTGTAGATGTGGCGTGCAGGGCAAATAAACGAGCGGTCGCAATTGGGCGCAGCGGCGACGCGCGGGCGGCCGCCACACGCGCTTACGCGGAATCCAGCGGTTTTGGGTCAGAGGGCCTATCACCACAAAATAATAGAGCTTAAAGTATGAAATTGCCGACTTTTTCTCACACACAGAGGCCCTCATATCTTCTATGATGATAAAGATGCTTCACTTACTTCTTATTATTTCGAATTATGATTATGACGGCCTACTATCAGCAATAAAAATATTTCTGATTTTATTTCCTGAACATTAATAGTTATTTGTTATACAAGTGACCAAAATCAATTTGTGCTGGTCACGAGGCAGAACAAAATTTTGGTCTCGTGTAAAACATACAACTTTTCACCTCTACCAGCGAGAAAAAATTTACGTGAGTTTCCTGATAAAAATCTAAATTCAGCATTAGAAACTTGTTCACTCAACTCTTTTGGAGTTAGACAACTATCTTCATCGTTGGACGCACTCATTTTTTGTAATTTATCACAAAAATAGTTCGATCAAACCTATGCTGACAAATTTTATTCATAAAGTAGATTCCCGCGTCTTTGTTTTACATTAAAACGTTGTGTTTTTCTCTTATTCATTAATATCCCATCTTATTTATTTATTTATAGTTATAAAACACTAATTTGTTAATAAATTTCGTTATTTTTTCTTATTTTATATTAATTTCATACATGCGACCTCATTTCGTCCATACTCTTTATACCGAATTATCAACATTATTTTTTAACAATCCTTATTTAAAACTCCTTGGTATATTCGTGCATTTTATTTTTTTACTTTTTAATCCATGTACGACACCATAAAGCACTCTATCTATCCTTTTCTCACATATCAATTTTACAAGTCTCATCCTTGTCACTCTATTTCTTTTTCTTTTTTATTTTTAAAGTTGGTGTTATAAATTAAAAAAGCACTTTGCCTCACGCTCGCAGCAAAAATCGATTTTGCTGCGAGTTTTTACGCGCCAAAAGCGCCCTTTTCGTGCGGGAGAGGTGAAAAAAAAGTATTATTTTAAAAGTGATTCCTTTTTTCGTTAGCCAAAATGAACCCTTATATCGTTGTAGCTTAGCCTATACTTATTTTTTTCACTTAACAATGTAGCATTAGTTAGCTGAGTGTTTAAACATTTGTGCATAAAACTTTTAAAACATTGGCGCTCATGGTTGTTAAATAAATTAAGAAAATGTCAGTATGGAAAATGCAAATTCTTCGAAATTCTCCATACAAAACGGCAATTTCATACTTAAACCCCTAATATTAAGAGGAAACACTACGGTCGAGAGAATTGAAAGTTCCTATGGAATGTAGACAAAATCAAGGTTTCGTAGTCCTCTGTTTCCTCCTCCAAAACTAGACTGATTTAATTCCTTTTTTTATTAAAATTTAAAGAAAGGATTTGTCTGTGTTTTTATGTTTTCTTTTTTTTTCATAAATTAATTATTAAAAAGATATTGAAAAAAACCTAAAAAATGACATTCTGTAGATATCCAGAAATCAAATTTGACACAGCCAAACCTTTTTTTACCTTTTTTTTATTGTTGATGAAAAAAGTAATTAAATCGGTCTATTTTTGAAGGAGGGAACAGGGGACTACGAAACGTTAATTTTGTCTACTTTCCATAGGATTTTTTTCAATTCTCGTGACCGTGGTGTTTTCTCGTTGACAAAAGAGTTGCTCGAGACAAATTATATAGATAATTAATAGCGTACGCAATCTCGAAAAATCATGATAATCGGTGTGTGTTCGGCGTTTGACTAACTTTGTGCTTATCATGACACGAAACAAAACGAACATCGTCCGATTAACGTGGTTAGGTTAGTGTAGTAGGCCCTCAAGTTGTCCCAAACTGACGTATTTTGAAATTACGTAATTGCGCCTAGTTGGCAAACTTGAGAGTCACTTATAGGCATTAAATAAACAGGGAATAAGATTAAAATGACCTTTATTCATTGTATGTTTTTCATGAAATTTTAATGAAGTTTGAGCCATTTGAACGAAACTGCATTATTCAAATATCCCTCTGAAGAACAGATTTTGATTGTGTGTCCGAATTTGTTGGTTTCTTTTTATATATTCTAGAGTTACTCATATTATGTTCTAACGGTTGCTTCCACTTCACTGATACACGTGTTGTTTTAAATGAACAAAAATATGCCATTACGGAGCTGAATGCTCGAGCGAAACTCAACCGACTATCACTAAAGGGGTTGAGAATCGAGCTCATAAAAAAGTTTCGACGTAAAAACTCGTCGCGACGTAAGTCGAAAATAAGTTTTTCGATGACGGGTGCAATGATGAAATGCGGTCGCCTGATGACGACCAGAAATTAGTTACGCGTTGTTAGTGTTTTTGAGATCTTCCGTAACATGTCTGCACCTGCGCAGATGTTCGAAAATTAAAACATCCAAAGTCTCCAACCGAAATGACAGTATTCACTGACAAAAAGATTCCATACCTTGAAACCTTCATGATTAAAACCTTTTTGTTAAAAATAAACAGAGAAAAAGAATACGAAAAAAGTATGTTACTTTACTTACGTGCCATGAATAGAGTTTGTTAATTTAACAGCGATCATTAATTAAATTGCATAATATTTTGAAACATTATTAAGTTTTAATAGCCGTCTGTATGCTTAATTTAAAATAACTCGCTTGGAACGTTGGTTCGAGTAATTGTGAAAAATACTTTCTCTGATCTTTAACAATCACTGTGAAGACTTAGAACAAGGTTTAAGTTTATTTAGTGTAAAAGATAACTTACTTATTACAAGTGTTCTTACGTTTTCGTATTCGTCAGTGCTTTCTAAAAGTTAGAATTTCAGTTAGCATTAAAGAAAAAGCCTCATATTTTTCAGTTTTCATGACTTTGCTTTTTTAAAAATTAAAGTCAGCAACGCGATAATATCATTAAGTAGCTGATTGCCGTTAACTTGCCTTTATTGTTGATCAACAATATTCCTGCAAAAATGTGAGAATTTAATAATATGCTGCAGAAAAAAAGGTGTCAATAACGTAACGGCATCTGTTAGTGATACAGTTATTTTAACTTTTTGCCAGTTAATTGAGGCTTTTACATCATAATTGTTAGCTAATCGTGTGATTCGAGATTATCTTTTAATTGTTTTCGTATTGATTCATCGTGTAAATGATGAAATCTACTAAAAAGCTAAGCACCTAACTATTTCTTTTCTTAGTTTTTACGAGGTTTTGAATCTGTAGATTATTTTAATATTTTATTTGTTTTAGTACTAGCGGCCGCCCGCGACTTCGCCTACGTGGAAAGTTGTATTGCTATCCCTCGGGAACAATAGCTTTTTTGCTGAAAGGTATCCCTATGTCATTCTTTGTACCCCTGACAACGTGTATGTAAAATTTTATGATGATCGGTTCAGTAGTTAAGACGTGAAGGCGTAACAAACAAAGAGACTTTCGAATTTATAAAATTAATTAGTAAGGATGGTGATTATTTACATCTAAATATTTGAAAGAAAACGCTGTTTATTGTCCTAAGTTTATTTTACTCTTTTAACATCGAGATTTACAGTCAGTGTCGAAAGTTGTTTAATTTTTTAGTAAGTACCATATCACACGTTATTGAGTGCCATAGTGAGTTACTTTGAATCAAGAAAAGTGTTCAGCTTCTATTCTGTTTGACTGTACTTATACACAAGTTAAGATTTCTACACATTTCTACTTGTTAGAAATTATACTCAGCTTCCACGGAATATTTTCCAGAGCATTGTCGGTGAGCCTGTTATTTTCCCATTTGACTGGTTTTATGTGTATCGTGGCCAGATTGCCTGATAGCGTAATAACTCACTAGAAACGTAACATAATTATTCGCACGCATAAATACACCGTAACGCATTGGAATAGTGCAACTTTTTCTTTGTCCGTGTGCCTTTGCCGTGTCACTGTGCCATACCGTCTAAATGTAACTGAACCGATGCAATCCGATGATCATGTAAAACGCAATTTTTAATTAGAATCTGTTAAGTCTGTGGACATAGTGTACGTAAATAAAATATAACTGCCACCATATTTCTTACTATACCACGAACTGAACAGTCGCTGATCAGAACTTAAGACAACTTTCGTGTAAGTAGGTACTTAAATGTTACTTATAAAAACTGACTAGAGTTAGGTACTGCATAGTTCAATTTCACATCGAACCCTCCATTGAATCATGCCAACCAATTGTACCCATCTTCGCGCTTCAGCTGCCCTAATCAGCGTAATAAACAATCATCAAAGTACAAGATTTCCTCTTCTAAGTACGTGTCCGCTGCGTGTCAATTGGTCCCTGGCGTTACCGCGAATCGCCCACTCCGCGCATACCGCGCCGTCGCCCTGCCAATTTAACCAATATAAAATGCATTAACATCACTGCACATGCTGACAGATTTAGCTTAAATGGGTCATTGCGAACCCATTCCGAGGTGGAAAATGAATGATTGTAGGGTTAATCCAAATACAGTGACGAGACTCTACATAATGATTGTTTCTGCCTCTATTTATACGAGTAACGTTTTACAAAATAACCTCTAAGATTGTAGATAGGGACCATTAAACTGAACAACTTTTACTATGGGACCAACTCTGAAATCGCGAAAAAAAATATCTGCTGTTTCACCCGGTAAAAACCCGATTTACTTACTTATTAAGAGATACTTACTACGAGAAACTGCTTTCGTAACAGAAAAATAAGACAGATCTCGATTTCGATTCCGACAGCATCAACAAAGGTAATAATAAACAAATCTTCTTTTGTTTTAACTATCATCTTGGTTATATAACAAGATTGTATCGATCGTTTAACAATAAGACCTTTTAAGTCCACACCGTGTTAGGTACACGGAAGGTATATTCGGTATGTTAGACACAAGACTTCGGTCATGTTGGCAGAATTGCTTAATAACTGACCATTATACCAAGTTAATTACTCCTCTCCCACTCCTGATACTTTTGGAATGTGGACGAATAAAATGTTACATTTTACCAATATTTGTTATCGATCAATCGATTTGGATGCTATCAAAGTTCCACAACGGTGTAAGCACGATTGAAATGTGAATTGCATTTGAAATATTGGTGGAATGTACACCTACGTTACTAAATTAAAACATTCCTAAAAATGTTCTTGATGTAGTTTAAAAAAAACATTAACTCTAGAACTGCAACGTTTATTCCCTATTATAATACACATAGGTTTACTAAATGATAGCATCTATGAATAATAGAAACTAATGTATTCTTTCTTTGTCTTATGTTGTCTTATGTATATGTTGAATAGGCCCAGTTTGCTTAATATATGTCTCCCAACCAAACCTTATCAATGAGAACTTTAGACCATAACAGGTAGCACTCATAATTACGAACAGACTTACAACAACCGTATGGCAATGAATTCACTTCCAACTTCCATATATGCCGTCCGCATGCAACATACCAAGCTCTGTGTTAAAACTTAACGTTTGCTTATCAAATGTGTGCTTTAAGAGTATCGAGTTAAGGTCGCAGGTGTAATGTGGTGTAAAATGTGAAACAGCCACGTAACATGAAACAGTGTTATTGCGAGTGCTTGTAAAACCCGTAAGTTTACCGTTGCGGACTCATTTGTAGTCGGGGTGAGTTTCATAGGACTAAATTGTTTATTTTTAGTGCTGTGTTCATGTTTTAGACGAAAAACGGAACAATTATTGGCTCACTTCACTATGACCACAAAATATAAGTGTACTAGCAGCCACCCGCTCCTTGTTTGGGTAATTCCCTTTTCCTCCATTAAGGGTTAACTTTTAAATGCTTCTTAACGAATATCTATAAAAATATTGCTAAATTTCAAGTTTAGATAGTTCTTTTGGATAGATTGTTTGCAGCTACAGTGACATGTAGTGGGTTATTTAAGTCCGTTATTGATAAATTAATGTTCATTAATTATTATTTTAATAAATCGTTTGTGCAACGTAATTTGATCGAGAAGTCAAGTATCATGGTGACTGTCATGACCCAAAATATTTCGAGTTCTTCGTCTCACATCTGACTGCTTTTTGCAATCAATTTGGCAGGCCATTATTTTTTCACGACGCAATTCTTTCAAGCGTTCGAATAATACTCTAGTTAATTATTTCGAGCCAATTCATGTAAATAGGTTTTGTTTATGATGTTTTAGATGCAAGCATAAAAAAAAGCATTTCGCACCATACCTAAATTATTTAATTTAAGTTTATGAATAATAAAAAGTTATTGATAAGCAGAAGAACATCATCGCTTACCTCAGCAGTTGTGCGCAAGCAAGTTTTCTTGTTAATGTTTTCAGAATTACTGAATTTGAACTAATGATTCTTGGATTTCTAAAAGCTCTTTGAGCTTCTAAAGCTCAGAATGTGATTCCGCAGTTAGTCGTAAACTTAAGAGAAGGGTTGTGTGGCGTGCATGAGGCGCGTTACTGCAACCCCTTATTGCATCGAGCAACTGGAACGATCCGACTTATTTACGACACGATTTTATAAATTAATCGCCAGCATAACATGTTTGCCAAGAAATGCTACTAAAACCTATTACACAATAAAACACTTCTTGATCCAGATTATTTCAATGACCGTGTCGAACTTACATGGGTATTTGTCGTTTCATTTTGTTCTATAAAAACAGTACCAACAAACAGGCATACAAAAACTTTCCACATTGTAACCTGAAAATATTGTAATGTGATAAGGCTTTTAGACGTTTTTTTGTGTATTAGAATAGAATAAATACCTTGGTAGTATTTCATTAAACATAAAAAACCGGCTAAGTGCGAGTCGGACTCACGCACGAAGGGTTCCGTACCAAAAAACGGCAAATAAAATCACGTTTGTTGTATGGGAGCCCCCCTTAAATACCTATTTTATTCGGTTTTTAGTAATTGTTGTTATAGCAGCAATAGAAATACATCATCTGTGAAAATTTCAACTGTGTACCTGTTGTCATTATTAATATAAAGCAAAAAACGGCAAAAAAATCACGTTAGTTGTATGGGAGCCCCCCTTAAATATTTAGTTTATTCTATTTTTAACCGACTTCAAAAACTTGAAAAGGAGGAGGTTATCTATTCGTCGCGTATATATATATTTTTTAATATGTATGTACACCGATTACTCGTAGACGGCTGAACCGATTGAAATGATTCAAACGTTATAACATGAGGTTTGTGCCCAAATTGGTCCCATTTTTTGAAATTTTTAAATCGGTTCAGTAGTTTTCAAGTAATCTTGAAAAAACTGTCGTTTTCGTTACCGTTTTATATGAATTCAGGCGGATTTTCAACGATTACTTTTTTGTTTATGAACCGATTTAGATGGTTTTTTTTTAGATGGTCTTATCGGTGAAATGAATCTTCGGTGATATGGCTGTCAGCAAAATGGTATTAGGTGAACTGATTTTCGGTGATCAGTCCCAATCCCAATTTTCTTGACTTTTGTCTCATTGATAAGCAAACACATAAAACACAAAGTCATTCAAGCTGCAACACACTTTTGTAACAGTAGCGTACGTAATTAGAAAGTGGCTTTGTTCTTTGATTGCCTCATTCTTCAATTGAGAATCTCCAAAAAGAAGCTCGAAGCGGTGGATGCGTGCAATCGCGCGTCGCGTCGTACCACATGGCGCAGCCGCAGTCGCAGTTCCCTGGAAGGCGATGAATAACTCATTGTCTGTCAGTCCGTCCGCCGTGACGCATGTTCTCAGAACTGGCGCATCCAAGACGTTTGACCCGCGAATTTCGCCAACAAATTCACAAAAATGCCGCTGAGGCGCCGCCGCCGCGTCAGTAATTTGTTGGTTTTATGTTTGTACTTAATTTGTGTCAACAAAGTTGAGGATGATATTTGTAACGAGAGTAAAAGGTTAAAGCGACTCGTTTAACTTTTAATTTATAAGCCTTTAATTTTAGTAGTTTCATTATTGACTATCTATCACTGCATCTGTGCCACTTTTACCTAAGCTTGTTAAAGTAAATCCAATACAATTTTATAATGATGGTCATCTTATGATTTTTTACACAGTTACAATCTGACAAAGTCCGTTATTCCTTTAAATTTCGCAATAAGTACTACGGGTTTTCCCAACCGTCATCGGCATGTTACAATTCATACAACAACACAGTTACACGAATTCACTCATTCACTGTGTCATTGTTTTTAAGAATCGAATGACGGTATGGAACCTAGGGCCTTAACCTCTTCGGTACGTCATGTTTGATTCCCACCAAACGCGAACCAAAAGTGCATAGTTGCACTGATTAAAATGCTGGCAGCGTGCCCCGTCGGCATCGGTCACCAAACAGCTAAATATTCGCACACGTCTATTGTCGTCAAGTTTATGGCCCGGCAGCCTTTATTCTCGCTATTCAGCATTCCAAATTGGTCCCGCGGCTGCTTTTTTCATACCGCTAAATGTCATGTCAGAGCAATAAAATGGGATACGACGAATGGCAAAGCCTTCGTGATTCAACAAGGTACAATTACGATTATTAGTGTATGGAATAATAAAACGAATTAATTTGATATTAGATAAATATAACAGGAAATGATGAGTAATGGAATTATTAAAGGACATTATTGGATATTCTCACAGATTGTCATTTGGAAGTGTAGCTGTTTAGAAAGGAAACAAGCCTTTAAGATTGATTTCTTACGGCATTTGATGAAGCTTTCATTTAGAAGTCGCTATCATGTATCTTTATTTAATAAAAAACTTTTGCTAATTTTGTGTTTTCCGGTATTCATGTTTTGTTTTTGCCACCAGGTTAATCGACCTCTGACGATGAAGAAGGAGGGCATCCAAACGAGAAATCGCAAGCTCAGCAGTAAAAGTAAGAAGAAAAAAGGGGGGATGGGCATGGGTGGAGGGGGCGCGTGTGCGCTCGCGCTCGGCGGCGTCATGGGGGACATGATCAAGCCGCTGGGAGACGCCACCAAGGGCTTCGGAGGGTCAGCTTTCCCATCTGCTATGGACTTCGGTGGGTTTTTTCATCAACATATATCAGACGCACGACGACGTCAAGTTTTATTAAAGTCTTTGTAAAATTTAAGACATTAATTCTTGGAACATTTATTTTATTAGAACCTTATTTTTAATACGCAGTGTGGGTACTTAAAAGTAGCGGATGTTTCTGGAAATACCCTACAGAAGTTATAGTGACATTAGTGACAACACTGACGACGTACCAAATTTATGTGATGTACAAATGAACAATCACAATACAACTGTCTACTTCTAAATACGTAGATTCGTAACGCAGCCCACTATTACTTAGTCATTACCATCTTCATCCCAATTTATTTTGGGATCGGCTTAGCATAACCTTTTCTTCCACATATCTTTATCACTAATCTAATCACCTCAAATTAAACTTCCTATATTACTAAACTTAAAAACTATATATAATAGTTTAAAACGACGAAAGTTATCATAATAAGAAGGTAAATTATGTTCTTCTATCCACATTTATTAAGACTCTACCTTGGTACAGGTCAACACCAAGTGGGGCTGGTGCACCCCGCGGCGGCGCACATGTCCCACTGGTACGGCGCCCCGCACCAGGGCTTCGCCCCACCACCGGCCTCCCACAACCCTTATCATCACCACCACCTCGCGCAACTAAACTCTATGGTAAGAATAAAACTTCCTTGTGGATTTGGCTTCAAGCACACGCACAGACAAAAGCCTAAATGAGGGGGGCCATAGTTTTTCTTAAAGAGATCGACCTAGCACTATTTTATGACTAGATCGACAATTTGACCGTTTAACCCACCAAATATTTATCAACAAAAAAATGCATAAGTAAAACTACATTGGGTACAAATCTGGTATCCTTGGCGATCGACCTCTGGATCCTCATCATATGGACACCTCTGCTATAGATTATACAGGGTGAAATAAAAAATAATCAAAAAAATTTGTAGTGTGGCTAAGACCGTCAAACTGAACAACCTTGTCTATTGGTTAAACATAATCTGAGCAAAAAATAATCAGCTTTTCCATACATTTTGGTCGAGTAGATACACTGGCCTGCAAAACTAAGTACTACAGAGGTCTATTTTCATACAAACGAGGTAACTTTGAAGCATTGGTTCTCCGCCCAGGATTAAACGTGGTGTGATCTGATGATGGCCATCCAGGGAATTAATGGAGAAGATTCAGATCCCCATACACACCCAATAGATCTGATCAGCATTCGAAGAGCTGTTTGGATATGTTTAAAAAAACCACGAAAATAGCATTAAAATGTATGGAAATGCTGTAACTGATAACTTTTATTCTTACAGCTCTTAGAATGCTGATCAGATCTATTGGGTGTGTATGGGGATCTGAATCTTCTCCATTCACTCTCTGGATGGCCATCATCAGATCACACCACGTTTAATCCTGGGCGGAGAACCAATGCTTCAAAGTAACCTCGTTTGTTTGAAAATAGACCTCTGTAGTACTTAGTTTTGCAGGCCAGTGTATTTACGTTTCCTATGGAATAGCTGATTATTTTTTTGCTATGATTAAGTTGGTCCCATAGACAAAGTTGTTTAGTTTGACGGTCTAAGCCACACCACAAAATTGCAAAAGTACTACTTATCAGTAGTTTCAGTCAGTTCAAGAAGAAGCTATTTATTTTGTAGCTTATTCTGAAAAAATACTTTATTCAACCGAAAAAAAATTGACAACCCCACATGAAATAGCCAATCAAATACCGTTTGTAATTTTTGCACCCCCTGACTTTTCCAATTACAATTCGAACTACATTTTTATAATGCGGTATCTATTAGGTTATGTTTTCTGTGGCTTCAGGCAACTTAGTTGCGTATCTTATTTATATTTAAGTTCGCCAAAGACAATAATTGAGCCACCTTGTGTAAATAAATATGATGTAAGTTTACATAATTTCTGTTACATTGTAATGAACTAAAAGTATTGAGGTTTATAAATTATTAAAGCGTTATCTCTTGCAAATAGAAAGTAACTATAAATTTTCTCTTTTAAAGTGGTGTCCATAATTTGTTTAGCATACGTATTACAATGAGTAAGAAAACTTGTTTTAGCTTAATTGATATTGTCAGATAATAAGCAACTATGTAATTGTATGTCATCAGGGGGTCAAGTTTGCTAATGTTAACGTCAAAATCGTGTTTCAATGGTGTTTGAATGGTAATTCTTTTTGACACAGTTCTTGTTTCTGAAACCCAAAACCAAGACACTATGTGTTTCCGTTTTGGGTTTAAGAAACAAAATGTGTTTCGGTTTTGGGTTTAAGAAACAAGAACTGTGTCAAAAAGAATTACCATTGAAACACAATTGAAACACGATTTTGACGTTAACATTAGCAAACTTGACCTCCTGTTCTTGTGTACCTACCTACTCAACTATGTAATTTGTTGTTAGTACTAATAAGCGAAGAGGATCGAAAGCAACACTTTGATTGCAAATAATTTTCGTTAGGTACAAATTTTGTTAAAAAAAATGTGGAATAACACTTTTTCATTATTTACAGACGGGCTGGAGGAGTGAATATACGTGATAAGTCAACCAAACAAGACAATTCCTATTCGGATCTACGTTAGTATGTCGTTGAAGTACATCATACACCGTCCATTGCTGGACAGGTTACGACCACCATCAGAAAGCGAGAGGCAACGCGGAGACAGATGCTGTGATCCCAGTTATTATCGTTTATATTACTTACAGGGTGCGATCTGGCTATGAGAGCGATAATGCGAACTTTTCAAAAAATGAAACTCAAATGCTCTGCAAAGAGTCTGTATACCACAAAAAAAGCTCTTGTAAAAAATAAATTATGCAAAATATAATAATTATGATCGCATTTCGCGCTAATACGCTAGACCGTTTTCATCACTAGACATAAATTATTCGTGCTACGTAAACGTTCAGAAAAATAATAACGATATTATTTTAATACACCACTAATAAATCGTAAGACTGTTAAACAGAATTGATGTTTCTACGTTTTTATCAGCAAAAGACACAAATTAGAATTGATTGAACATATCTCAAAATTACACGTCGTCGTCCCAGTATAATATTGTTCCCAAGACTTTGATATTCCGTGATCAGTTTCCTATAAGTATTATGGTAAGAGTGTTTTACATGAAGAAGTAACTAGCGAAATTGTACAGTATTATAATATAGTTATTATGTCGGTAATACGATACATAAGTATAGTTCAAAAACGATTTGTGTATTTGTACATATCTTAATAAGTTATATATATTATTTCGTTCCTGTAAAAATATCTTTTTTTTTTAATTTAATTTTGAATGGTTCAGTTCGCTATAGGAATTGTGATGTGTTCAGAGAAATTATTCCCAGAGATATTTTTTCTTTTGTACATTTTATTTGTGTAGATGATATTGAATGAAATGCAATAGTAATTTATGTAATAGATGTAAAATCATGCAAATTGTAAATATTTGAAATGCTGTTTTAAATAGTTACATTATTCAGACAGAACTGATATTTGTGGATATCGAGAATTAATATTTTCATTTATATTTCAATCTTGGTGTATCAAAATGCAAGCAGGTCACACAATTGGATTATAATTTGACACGTAGTTTTTGTTAAAAAGAAGTACTTATTCAAAATTTTATTATTTACCGTTGTAAATTTAAGATACTTGTGGCCATAAATTATTAAGCGAGATGTTGTTTGTGAGTATTGGTAATCATAAAATAAGCATACGTTTTTCTAAATTAAGCTCTTACAATATTCGCAAACAAGATCTCGGGACCCCAAAATGTACATAAGACATGTAAATGAGCGCTGTAGAAATTAAATGAAGAAAATCATTATAAGAGTATCAGAATAAAATGTAAATTAGCGATCAATACAGACAGCCTATAACGATATCCCGTACCTAATTTTTTTAGTTTTTAAAACAAAACATTGTGAAGTTGTGTATTTTAAATCAAATTGTGAATAAATTATCAATATTGATATTATACTTTGTTTTCGTTGCGAAATCCATCTCTAAAATTTCCCTGCATCGCTGTCAACGAGGAAATCCGTCGGCTGTCCAATTACGTCGCCTAGCGTACAGATTGCCATAAGTTACCGGATCAATTCCGACGTTCCGTAGAAAAAGTCGTCCAAAAGTCATGCTTATCTCGTGGCAAATTGAAAATGCAGCCGTCCGTGTGATTGTAGCGCAACGGGCCGCTGCCGGCGACATATGGACCTATTCAATTTTAATCGCATTTCAGAAGAATGGACATCGGATAAAAGTGCCTATAAAACGCTCCCCGACGATAGACCTTAGTTAATAAGCTGGGTTTATGTGCGGTTGAACTCCGGACGGATTTCAAGGGTGGCTCATTGTTGGTACACAATTAATGTTTACGATTGCTCTTTTTATGTGGAGACATTTACACTCGGATGGGTTCTGATCTGTTTCTTTAAGAGATTTAATTCAGGAATTGCGATTTTTTTTCGAGTATTGTACGGCCGTACAAAGATTGATTGTGGTCGCGGTAGGTATCCGTAAAAATGGCCGGGTATTTCGTGCGAGAGCTGTGGGACAGACGCATAAGTCACCGCGGCCCGTGATATATGCGCCGCTAGCGCGGGAAAAAATGTCGCGAAACAAAAACCGCCATCAGTCTACTCGATTTATTGCGACTGGCAATACCGAGTATTCGAGGCTTACACCTTAGGTGGTTGGTCAGTGCTGCACTATTGCGGAATGTACCCCCCGGAGTGACGGAACTTCGCACCTCGCTAAATTACGACTGCATTTCGGAATGTTGGACAAAGAATAAATTCCTTTATGCATCTGCTAAGTAATGGTTGAAGTGAACGTGAAAGTCCAACGAAATAAACATGTTCTCCAGTTTTTGTTTTCCGTACTAAGTACTCACACTATCTTATACTGAGAGATTTCTTAAGGAGTTCCTAATAATATTCCAAGTTTTAAAACAACATTCGAAAGTTTACTTAATTTGAAGTAAAAATCCATATATGTAATTGAGTATAAAAGCATATGATTAAGCTCATGTTGGTTAGTGGCAGATAGATAGCTACCTTATTCCCCACCGCTCTAACAGACTATCCTTCACTATAAAAACAATTGCTAACTAGGTACTACTTCCAAATTAGTTTTAACCATAGACATAGAAATTTTTTCGATGGTTTTAACCATCACAGAAAATAAACAAACTAAAGAGATTTCACATATCATAGTTTCCACATTTCCCACTAGCATTATAGCAAATGGAATATTCTTATGCTAACAATCCTAATATAAACACTAAACAGAGAATATAAACGTTGAGTAATTAGCGGCACTTCAATAAGGTGTAAAAGCTTGAGAGAGGTTGTTAAAGTCCATTGTTTCCATTTCTGGTTTCCACAGCACAGGGAAGTCCGTGTCATGAGCTTACAGAGCATTGGTGAAATTGTTTATGAAGGTATGTATGTAGTCATAACAATACAGATTAGGGGCTGCTTATGAAGAAATGAGAAAGAGTAAGGCAATAGATGTAATATGACAATTTTATTGAAATTATCATTTCTAGAAATCTTATTAGTCACAAGAAAACCATAACAGTTTAGGTTATGGTTTTGGTTTTTTGGCGACTACGGCAATCATTTCAATAATCAGCGTGAACATGTTTAACTCGTAGATATCTGAGACAAAATCTTTGAGGAAAGGAAATAATGGAAGATGAAAAAGGTAAGTTTCAGCTTAGAGCAACAAACAATACGTTTAATGTGCTTGACATGAACATTGTGATAAATAAGTTATGGCGAAAATAGTATATTTTTTAAAAAGTAAGGACCTACCTACGACCTACCTTTTAAAAAGTGGCCGCTGGGGCAGAAAGGTTCTGGAATGGCGACCGCGCACCGGACGACGCTCCGTGGGTGGTGGACAAGGTGGACCGACGATCTGGTGAAGGTCGCGGAAAGCCAGTGGATGCAGGCAGCGCAGGACCGATCGTCGTGGAGATCCTTAGGGGAGGCCTATACCCAGCAGTGGGTGTCGTGTGGCTGATATGATGATGATGATGAAGGACCTACTTTTTTATGTTCAACGGGATAGTGCTTGGCCTTCACCTTACCTAATGTTAAGTGACGATAAAGCCGAAGGTGAAAGAGCACCTACTCCCGGAATCCTTATCACTAAGAAACTGGCTATCTTATATCTAACTGCAGACTTAGGCGCACTTGAAATAAGCCCTACCACCAACCAAACTGAGTAGGTATAAATTGTACCCCCTCCCCTGGAAATCGAACCCGGGACCCCTGCGTCTTACACGGCTGAGTGAACCACTGGACCACAGAGGCGGTTAAAACGTTGGTCGAAGGTTTTAAGAACCTTATACCTATAGTAAAAACATTATTCCATTTAACTGGACTCGGCACCCTTAAATCGCAAGTGATTTAAGAGCAAACTAAATCCCAATTCAAAAGTGTCCGTGATCTTTGGAATCCCATATAAAGCGTAGTCATAGAGTGCAGTGAGTCGTGAGTAAAGGATCGTCCACACTCGGCCGGCCGGCTATCCGCCTGATCCGGGAATCAATCTCGGACTTAGCTCGCCTTATCTCGCTGACCCCGCGCTACACCAATGTCACGACGCGTTTCACTTTTACTGCCGTTATTTTGGTGTTATTATGATAACGTGACAAATGAAGGTTTTGTTTTCTTTCTTGCGTAAAAAATAATTAATAAATTAAAGTCTCTTCGACTTCACAAACGTACGAAAGTAACAGCAGAATGGATGGTGGTGACAAAGGTAAAAATCTCCATTCTGCTCTTACTTTCGTACATTTGCGAAGTCAAAGATACTTTAGTTTTTACTTTATTTTCACGCAACCGAAAATACTGAAAGGATTTTCATTCCCGATTCTTTTTAAAACTTCATATTAAGGAACTTAGAAATAGTGAAAAGAAAATAATCTAATTTATAGGTATCGTGACAATCGAAAGACTATAACGTAATATTCAGCGCTCTATATGGCTTATTGGATATCAACTTAACTTGATTGGAAATAAATAATTATAAATAAATACATAAATTTTAGACAACATCAGAAACATTTCTCTGATTCCAAAGTAAGTAGGTAAAGAACTTTGTGTTATGGAAATCAGAGACAACGGTAGAACTACAAACACCCAGACAAACCACTCGACCACGACAAACGAGCAACAAAAGTAAAAAAAGCGATTTAATTCGCATGATTATTTCCACCTCAAAAAGAAATAAGAATCACAGATTCAAAATATGTCCGTATTGGAATGAAACATTCTATTACACGGAGTCCGGCGGGATCTCGCCTGATCCGGTCATCAGTCGTCCGGTTAGTGCCGTGCCAGTGGCGAGGCGCGACTGCGGGCCGACCGCTCCAATCAAGTGTGAGCGCGCTTTTATTGCCTATCGTAATGTGAATGATAGAAAATCTATTGGATGATTTTGTAACGTATTTGTTATTATTATTTTCCTAGCTGACCAGAAAGATTTTCAATAAAGTTTGTGATCGTTTCAAGAATAGTAGATTGTTATACAAGACGCTAAAATGACCCATTGCATACGAGGTAGTTTTATTCCCGAGCTTTAGCGAGGGAATAAATAGAAACCGAGTTACAATGGGGTTTAGCGTCGTGTGTTACACTCTACTTTTCACTACGATTGCGAAAAAATAAAATCCAATATTAAATACCTATAGTTTATACTTCCGTAAACGAATCCACTCGTTTTTCTATCCTCCACTTCATAAACTTTTCATACAGTATTTAAATACGCAATTTGTGATTGACGGCAAAAGATTAAAATTATTTCTATTCTATTACTTACTTGCAGTCACACAATTCAATCAGTTTGGAATTAGAGAAAAATTCTAAAGATTTCGCGCCAGTGCCTTTTTTAATTTCTACTTATAATAGCAGCTAAGAAACACAATGCACGCATTTTAAACTAAAAGTCACAGAGCATAAATAAGTCTATGATTTCACCGCAGAGATCGCTGCTTTTAGTTCCATTTTCAAAAATCGAGCGAGTTTTCATTCGTAATTATGAATAAAGACTTTTTCGTTTTAGTAGGTTCATTGGTAATAGACAAACATTAAAAAAGAAAAAACTTTATCCCCTAGGGGTATTTTTGCTATTTTATCCTGACTCTTGTACCTTACAATGACGGACTTTTTGAGCAAGAGGAGTGAAAATAGTTTTGATTTAGGTCTCTCTATTCTTCCTATTTTTTTCTTTTTAGCTGACTATTCTCTTTTTTATGGCTATAAAAAAACATAGATAAAGGACATTGTTTTCTATGGTTTTCCCCTAATTTGAAGAATTTATTCCTATCTAATGTAGTGAGTGATAAAAATCTGTTGGAAAATCAAGTATATAACATCTGACCTACCTATAGCGTCACAAATAAATCGATGATTACTTTACTTGATTTTCAGAATTTCTTTTGGTCTTGCTTACCTTTTCATTTTTTGTTATTGCTGCTACGAAATAAGATCTTTATTTTACCGTAACTTAAGTAGTTCATAACGGATGAACTTTTAAAATCATTGATTGTTTCGTTGAATAATTGCACAAAATAAATAATATTATAGCTAGTATAAGGCGCGGCGATTTTCTTATGTTAGAAATTAATTTTTCGCATAAAAAGCTCATCTTCATTGCGGTTTTATCGTCAAATCGTTGGTGGTCGAGAAAGTTACTGACTATTTCTAATCGTAAAACTGTGAAAACATTTTCTCAGCGTATCTCGCCAGAGTTAATCACACTCATTTAAATTTGTTTTGACAGATAAGTAATAAAACTTTACGTCCCAAAATATCCAGGTTTATTCTTAGAAAACAGTGTTCCACAATAAAATTAAAAACACATAAAAATTTAAATTGCCTGATTTTAATATGTTACATTAGCGTAGTTTTAATATGAAAATCTTGTAAGATAACTAACAGGTGCCCAGTATTTCTCATACTAATTTATTTAGGAACTACGCTTCGTTTTCAACATAAAGATACGGATCTTGGTGTTAAGAGCGATTGTCAAATCGGGTGACAGATACACGCATAAAATGTTAAAGGTTGAAAACTCGATCATTAAGTAGGTAATAAACGGCGGAACCCGTCGTATGATGCGGGGCGACCATTCTGGGAATCACTCCTATTAGATAACAGATCTGTATTCAAATTAAACAGGAACGATTAGGTGACCGGTCGATGGAATCCAGCACTGCGCTGCTTTACAAATAAAATGCTTGAGGAACATGACAGTTGGTGACAACCGAATGTTAACGAGTCCCGGGACAGATAGAGTCAATCACAGCTCTCCTACTATATTTCTGTTTTAGAGGTACAAATTGTCGATGTTGTTGGCAGCTATGCCAGACTTATTTTAAATGAAGGTCTCATTGAATAAAATAAATAATTTAAGATCATCATTTCAACAGCCATGGTATGAAAGCTAGATAATTATGTTCTCTTTCGTGTCTATCTACATTCAGCTGAAAACTTTTATATTTCTAGTGTGCTGTACCTACTACCACCTAAAATTTCATGTTACAGCACTGGCACTATCTATTTTAATAGGTATATAAACTAATAGAAATGTACCTATGTAACATTGTTAAAAGTTTTGTGAGAATTAAAAATCTACTTAGAAAATACGAAGTTTATAATAAAGACGTGATTAACACGGACTTAAACATTATTTACTCGCTACCCTCAACAAACAAACTTAAAGTATTGAGTATCTCCGTAACTTAATAACGCTGTCCCACCTGCCGCCCTCGCATTAGTATTATAATGTATACGAAGAAACCCGACTTTTAATGCAGACAGACCAACTGGGCTAATTATTATTTGGTGTAAACGTATTGAATATTAAGTCGGCCATTGGGGTCCGAATAATCTTTTTATGTTACTAAAAGTATGCTAAATACGAGGCTAACGGTCGAATGAAACAACGATACAGACAGGTGAAAGGGCAAAAAGTGACGGTATTTTGATTAACTGCACTGCGTATGAAATGTAGTCATAATTTAAAGGTTTTTTTGGGTAAGGGGTGGTATTGTTTTAACGACAACGCAATATACCGTAATGAGGTTTAGGCAACCGTTTTTAAATAATAATACATGAACATATTTTAATTAGAAGAAAAAACAGGTAATATCACAGCTTTACAATCGTATAGTTCGAATCACGAAAGATGACCACAAATGGCGCCCATCTTCGCGTCGTAACTCATGAAGAAAAGACTTTAGACAAAATAATATTTCATATTCATAAAGATGTATTGATATTATTTAAATATATAAAGTATTATTTTGTCTAAAGTCTTTTCTTCATAAGTTATGACACGAAGATGGGCGCCATTTGTGGTCATCTTTCGTGATTCGAACTGTACAATCATTTAATACCTACAATCATTCATGGATTGTAAAATTGTGGGTAGTACTGAACTTACCTATCTGAAGCAAACGGAAAAACTCACAATTAGGGGTTTTTATATATTTTCTGATCATGGAAAATCGTGAAACTGATATATAGATTCATAATGGTATCATAATGTTGAAAGAATTTTTAAGAAAGGTCTACTATTGCATTGTACACCTAGTACTAAGTCAAAATAATTTTGCGTAATTATAATATGATTATAATCAACTTTAGTGCATTAATACAATCAAATAACCTTCATATTATAAAATTGATAATAATCTTATCACTGTGCATGATAAAATACATAATCACTTGATATTTTGATTTTAAATTTCCTATTAAAACATTTCGTATTGGAATAAATAAAATCCCTAATTTGCAATATTTGACCTGTAATCGTATTTCTTTACTGTCAAATTCAAAACTATTTCACCAGAAAGTTTGATCTTCTGGAACTCTTTTGATGTTTCCTCGGAATAGTACCTGAAAGAAACAGTGCCCATACAGTAAATCTTTGAGACTACAAATTCTAGTAGATCTTATCCTATTCGACAACACCTATAAGAGACAAAGGCTGTTTTTTCTTCCAATTTAGCTTAATTTAAGGAGCACGTAGTGCCACGCGCTTCATAATTAAGTATTCCGTGTACGCAAGGTGGAAATTTCGGCTGTTGCCCGCTACATGCGGGCGAACCTAAAAAATTAAACGGTGATCGCACGTGGAATTAACTAGAGGTACATTTAGTTGGTAACGATAGGTATTAATTGTTCTACTTTGTAAATATTTTGATTGCGTAGTGGCTGATTAAGGGCCCAATATATATCTCAAAGTAGCACCCTCATCTAAATTAAAATTAATGCTCGCAAAGTACATAACGTATCGAAAATTCACATATGCTAAGGCACAGAATATACAAGGTTATTTTTAGTATATACGAAACCTGAAAACTGTTCAGAATCAGTTATAGAATCGATTGCAATATTTTTTATATCATGTTATAGGTATTATGACTAAATAATATTTACAAAGCCATAATTAACACACACACTAGTAACGGGACAACACAAAAGACTTGTAACTTCGTGAGTTTTTAAAGTATCATTATATTTTTTTTATACTGATTCTGAAAATGAAAATATGTGACCCGTGTTTCGGCTTTCGTATCTACAAAATAGTAGATTGTTATACAAGACGCTAAAATGACCCATTCCATACGAGGTAGTTTTATTCCCGAGCTTTAGCGAGGGAATAAATAGAAACCGAGTTACAATGGGTTTTAGCGTCGTGTGTTACACTCTACTTTTCACTACGATTGCGAGAAAATAAAATACAATATTGAATACCTAGTTTATACTTCCGTAAACGAATCCACTCGTTTTTCTATCCTCCACTTCACAAACTTTTCATACAGTATTTAAATAAATGATTTGTGCTTGACGGCAAAAGATTAAAATTATTTCTTTCCTATTACTTACAGTCACACAATTCAATCAGTTTGGTATTAGAGAAAAATTCTAAAGATTTCGCGCCTTTTTTAATTTCTACTGTAGCAGCTAAGAAATACAATGCACGCATTTTACGATCAAACTTAAAGTCACAGAGTATAAATAAGTCTATGATTTCACCGAAGTGATCGCTGCTTTTTGTTCCATTTTCAAAAATAAAAATTAGAAACAGTCAAGAATCTTATATTCAGTATTAAGTCGAGCGAGTCTTTATTCGTGATTATGAATAAAGACTTTTTCGTTTTAGTAGGCTCATTGGTAATAGACAAACATTAAAAAAGAAAAAACTTTATCCCCTAGGGGTAATTTTGCTATTTTATCCTGGCTCTTGTACCTTACAATGACGTACTTTTAGAGCAAGAGGAGTGAAAAATAATATTGTATAGTACAAACATTACTAACGCTAAGGTTCTAAAGTTTATTTACAAACAATAATCTCAGTAAAATATAGTTCGTTGTAGTAATAGGCAAAATAGCAAAAAAAGGGCCACTTTAGGCACTTTGCCTACTACTGAACAACAAAGAATTTTATATTTTACCGAGGTTATTGTTTGCAAATAATCCATATCCAATAGCATCCAGAATATGTTAATTTAATTGTGCTTACTTAGAGAAAACTCAGAAGAAAATTGAAAAACTTGAATTCACCATTTTTAGCAACTTTCGTAACAACAAAAGACGAAATGAATAAATTCTATATTTGAGTTATTAAGGCTCCTATAGCCCTCAAGAGGCGCCCCAATATTATATCGAAAATTCACATACTTACTTTACAGATTGAAGCTGATGTAGCTTACTTACTTTACACATACTTACTTTACAGATTGAAGCTGATGTAGCTTCAATCTGTAAAGTAAGTATGTGAATTTTCGATATAATATTGGGGCGCCTCTTGAGGGCTATAGGAGCCTTAATAATCAAATATAGAATTTATTCATTTCGTCTTTTGTTGTTACGAAAGTTGCTAAAAATGGTGAATTCAATTTTTTCAATTTTCTCTTGAGTTTTCTCTAAGTAAGCACAATTAAATTAACATATTCTGTATGCTATACTTACCAAATAAAACTAAACTCAATTTTGTAGTTTTTCGGATTACTTATTAATTGGTTGATTAATAACTGGACTAAGTATTCCAAAGGCCAAAACTCTGTTCTAACTTCTTTTTCTAATATGGTTCTTGATTTGAAATGTTAGCAGGAATTTTAGTCATTCCTTTCCACAAACAAAAGAAAATTAAAAAAATCCAAATAATTTTCATAAAATATTTTTTATTAAGGGCTGTTAAACAGTAATACGATTATATTCGTAAAAGGTTAACTAAATTAGAACACCTGTACGGATAGATGGAAGCCCACGAGCGTTTACTGTCCCTGATTACGGGTACTGTCGCTGACAAAAGTTGTAACTATCTGTTAAACGATTTAAACATTATGTTTGTTATTTTTATGTCAATCTTTATAACTGAAGTCGAATTAAAGACGTGTTGTTTTAAAAGCTAACAAGTTTTTATACAACATTTATTTTTACCTAATTCGAATTTGACTCACAGTTTGAATTAGAAAATAATTTGATATTGGATTCACCAACGCCCGAGCGGTCTCCGGCGACCGGACAACAATAGAAAATCTCTTGTGTCTCGTTTTCGGAATTGGTTGAAATTTGGCACACAGATAGTAGATAGCCTAGATTAAAACAAAAAATACTTTTTATCCCGATATTCATACGGGAACGGGAACCACGCGGGTGAAGTAAACTATAAAGTTGAGCAACACGGCTCTTTAGTACACTGCTCCTGCTACGAACTGAACCTCAGGATCAGTTGAATAACTCATTTTTAAGGAAAAAACTAAAAAAAATTGAAAATTTTACGAGTTCAAAGCAACTCTAGTTTTTATTGAAACAGAGTTGAATTTTTTTTTATCACAGAAGCCATCTTTGATTTTGCAGATAAATCAAAAGTGCGCGTATAAATCAAAATCATTTAAAAATTTTAACTTTACGTTTTGTGCGTCAGTGTACCAGTCCCTTCCGTCATTGCCCCTAGGAAGGCTTTAGCCACGCACCTTTTACTGATTTTAATGAGCCTATGGCTTTGCGATTACCATAATAATTCTGGTACAAAATCTTAGAACTGAACCTATCTATTATGGTCAATCAAAATGTTTAACAACTATTTTATTTTCAAGGTGCAACAAGAAAATATTCAAGTGTTTGTCAGAGCATTGTCTTTAACGTAAGATCGAATTGAAATTGTTTTTTTTCTATACTATGTTGGATATCCTACTAATCCTACTAATATTATAAATGTGAAAGTTTGTGGGTTTGGATATTTAGATGTTTGGATGTTTGTTCCTCAATCACGCAAAAACTACTGAACGGATTTCGTTGGAATTTGGCGCACAGATAGTAGATAGCCTAGATTAAAACAAAGAATACTTTTTATCCCAAAATTTCTACGGGAACGGGAACCACGCGAGTGAAACCGCGGGCGGCCGCTAGTATTATAAATGTGAAAGTTTGTGGGTTTGGATGTTTAGATGTTTGTTCCTCAATCACGCAAAAACTACAGAACGGATTTGGTTGGAATTTGGCACACAAGTAGCCTTGATTAAAACATAGAATACTTTTTATCCTGATATTCCCACGGGAACGGAAACCACGCGGGTGCAACCGCGGGCGGCCGCTAGTGGAAAATATATTGGTGGCCCTTGTTACTTTTTTATCTCAGTGAAACAAAGAAACATTGATACCAAATAGTAATTAGGTAGGTTAAGTGTACCTACTTTTTAAATTTCAAATTTCAGGATGTAAAAGATCAGTAAACAGTTGGATTCGTTTGGTGATTACAAATTTACCTTACCACCGTTATAAACAATTAAAGTATTCTTTCCACGCATAAGCAAGGTGTGTGTTGTGTACCTTGGGCTACCTAAAATTATTCAAAAGCTGCACTTCACTAGGGCCCCGTGGCGCCCCCCACTTCCGCCGGCCGGAAGTCGAACCACGCACCTTTTAGTGCTTAATAAACCCCTTGATTTTTGCTTTTATTAGTCTGCAAACTGGTAACTGTAAAGTTACGACTTGGTGAGGTTTGATTTTTTCTAATGACAGCGTTTAATTAACAAAATGATAGTTATCCGTTACGGAACACGGTCATTTCAATAAAAGAGAACTTTTTGCCGTGTACAGAAACTAAGTCACCTCGATAATGATTGCAAAATAAAATTAGTTATAATGTGATTATTTTAACTATAACAGGAGTGACCAACTTCAGAGTTATTGTGGTACATAATGACGTATTTTAATCTGTAAAATTAACTTTTTGCCATACATTTTTGAGTCAAGTTGCAGCCGATCACTGTCTATTGTCAATTTAATCGCATTGTAATTATACAGGGTCATTTTTGGACCCCTTTTCAAATTTTGTCAGGTCATTCTATAACAGCAGTACAATCAAGTTATAAATTAAACAATTTTTTTTTTACATTTTTACCCCAATCTTTTTCCTACACAAATTGAAATTGTTGTTACTGTTTGCGCATCGCACGGTTGACCAGCGTGAGCATCCCTCCTGCCACCCGCCTTCCCCTGCTCGCGTCCCTTGCGCGAGGGTGAGTGTGCGCGCCTAGATTTTTAGGATATAAAAAGTGGCTGAAAACTGTGAATTTAGAAAGAAATAATTCATAATTATTTCACCTATTTTTTTATTACTTGAACTTATATTTGATTTTGTAAATTAGTGGTCTCAAAATCTTTGTAGACATAGTTATATTTAGAGGAAATCTTGTTTAGAGCAGATTAAAAGTAGTTATATTGACTGTTCTATCCAGTGTTACCTCCGATCATAGATTATACAAGTACCTATGTCTTTAAAAATAATTCATGCTGTCTGTAGTCACATAATAAATAGTCTGTGGTGGTCTGGTTTCTAATCTAGGAGCTTTCTAAGCTTTAGCTTGAGATTGGAAACTAGATAGCTCCTATTAGATCAAACAATTAGTCTTAACGTAGAGACTGTCTGACTATGAATATCAACAGTATTGCGCACTGAAAATTGTGTGGTCTTATTTAGATTTTCCACGGATTTTTTCGTCAACACAATACTGACTGTCTTCAATTATTTTTTGTTTACATTATCCAGCTCATAAAAAGTCAATAAAGGCAAAGGTGCACATGATCATTCTGCCTTAAAAACAAAATCCGATCGCATTCACCTGTTGAGTAAACAGATCATGGGCTGCAACTCGATACTCCGTGCGGGTGCGCGCTGCCACAGATTAGGGACGTGTCAATGCATCGCCATCGAGCCGCACGCGCCTTGCACCTGGAAGATGCGCTCCAGGAATTAAAAACTAAATATCAAAAGAAATTTAATTCATTTGGCTTGGTAATAAAAGAAGATTATTAAATAAGATTTCATTTTCAAATTTTGAGAAAGCTTCAAAGAAATCGATTGCTACGAATACGAATAAATTCTTCATTATGCTTCCATGCATAATTTTTATTTTTAGTGATATAATTTAATCGCTGTCTTTGCAATTATTTTTATTCAATGTCTGCAATACATACCATTTATATTGATTTTATTATTCACAGTTAAATTTTCCGTAATAATTTCTGTTATATAGTGAGAAAACATGTTATAAAAGCTTGTAAACATTTACTTGTATTGGTAATAAATTGGCCAGTTTTAATGATTGTTAACGAGTTTTACGCAAATTGACAAGAAACCTGAATAAAATTCTTCATAAAATATACTGGGCCGAATAGAAAACGGGCCACCACCAACCACCACGTTATTTTCATACAAATATCACTTCACAGTCATAGTGATATAAAAAATTGAGCATCTGTGCAATGATTTGTAAATTGATGACTAGACCAAATGTTCAACTTATCAATAAGCTTAGAATAATTACACCTGGAAGCCGTATCCTTGATGCAAAGTGAGGCAACTAATACTGAGCCAAAATGGCTCAGTATTCAGATTTATATCCTTCATACGTTACCTAATCCTAACTAAAATCCAGTAATATAATAACTAATCTCATAAAGGCAGGGAAATTGAAACTGTTTTGTACTTATTAATGATGATTTTGTAATAATGGACAATAAAAATCTGAAAACAGCGCCATTTTGGCTGTTTTAGTTGCCTCACTTTTGACAGCAGCGCGCTTTGTAGAGAATTATCGTTCTAGGTGTAATTATTCTAGGTCAATAAGCATTTAATGCAACTGCAGAAACCTTTGAATTTCCTCAAACATAAAATAAAATAATCATGGATTCAATTCCATGTTAGAATAAAAATCATACGAGTACGTTTATTCCTTTTTGAGGAAATCAAGAGGTGTCAGTATTTCTTTGACATGCTTAGGTAATCGACACTTGAACTGCTTGAACATACAAATCGTCCATCGACATAACAGTTTTTATTTAATGGTCTGTGACTGACATATAAATCATTGTAGGGAGATTGTTTTTTCTCAATAAGACTGCGAAGTGATTTATATGAAAATAACGTGGTGTGGTGACCCGTTTTCTTTGCAGCCCAGTGTAGAATGGAAAATAGGAGTAATTAATATGGAACAATACAATTATTATGAAGAATTAATACTTACCTACTTTTATTTATCTGCAGGCTTAAAATTATTTTTACTTTAAATTAATATATATTTTATTAGGTTGCAATGAATTGTATAAATAATTTAACTTTAATTTAAGTTAAGCCAATTAGTCATAATCATAAGTTTTAACAACTTCAAATTATTAGTATTTTAACAAGCAGGCAATAAACCAAAGACAATTGACATTCGTTCGTCTTTTATTTTTTGACTTACGTCATTTTACCTCGAAACATTAAAAACACCTGGGGGCCTACTCAAATGGCCACTTACTACAATTAACGCTAGTAGAATAGAAAGACAATGTATGGGATTGACATATGTCACGTGATCAAGCGTAACGAATTTGTTGATTCGTACTCAAATGTACAATGTTTCTATTTGATCAAATAAAACTATAATCTTACCTTAAATTAAACAAATAGTCGTCCATCGGATGCCTGTGACTGTTTTACACACATAACATTGCATTATTGTTAATTTAAAACCATAAGTAATCCAAAATCAAGTCAAATCATATTGCATAAAAATATTTCTAAGCGTTTCTCTATACAAAATCCTACGCTTAAACGATATCGACACTAATTTGGTACTCAAAAGTACATTAACATCACAAACGCTTGTTCCATTCTACAAACACAGAATACATAGAACTAAAACACCGATAGTCTCGTCTCATTACTTTGGGTGCATTCTAACAGACTATTCGCTGAGTCATCGATCATTTTTCAGAATCGACTAGCATGGAAAAAATAAAATTCGTCCTAGTTATTTTCAGCCCCTGATTTTTTCAGCACGCATTAATGTACTGCACATACGAGATGACGATCATATTATACTGCCATTTCTTTCCATGGTTAAAATGTACTTTATGGTGATCAATGCATCGAGATAAATATACGAGAGAAGCACTTACCGCGCCAAGTTGAGGACACTTCGGATATGTCAGCTGACATATGTAAAGATTATGTCAAGCCAGTCCTCAGTGGGAGGCCTACAGAGAAACAGCTCTTCAAAATGCGTAGTGAAAGAGTGCGCTTCGAGGTCAAAAAAACTTATCACATCAAAGAGAATTACTTTTTACGCGATAATTTATTATTTTTGTATTACTATTAACGTTAAAAACGCAAAAAAAGAAATAAAATAAATCATACCATAATTTAGGTTCAGTGCTACCGCTAAAAACATCGTTTTAGTTTTCCCATTTTTGGGGAGAATTAGTGATTAATGGATAGGTGTACTCCGCTACCTCTGATGTTACATACACTTCTGTTATATCATAAAAGAAATGTTTTGGTAAATTATGTTTTCGTTTATAATCACATTTGTGCTATTTTAACAATAACTTTTTAAATCATAGAAAAAAATACCCGGCATTTTAAACTAGAATTTAAGTCAAATTGAAAGCAAAGGAACCTTTTTGCCGCGCGTTGCTTGGTATTGTGTCCCACAGACACAAATTCTTTGTGCCACAGAGCACTGGGTGATCCATCAGTATTTAATCAGGGGCACAGAATAATGATACTACCAGTATTCTAACTCGAGCCTGTCCTTGAAATACGTAACTTGAGCCGCGCGGTACGTCAACATACGATAGGGCTGCCTGCATCTATGTACAAAACTAGAAACAAACTCAAGTAGGTAGATGAAATAAAGTTAACAGTACCTATCTTCACCTACTTGAATTTGTCTCTAATTTCGTGATTGTATGTTATATTTTAGAAATAAAGATGATAGCGTGTTAGGTTGCCTAATAATTCAAAAGGTTATCATTTTGCTTTTAAATTATATTTTGTCATATACAATTTATAATATGGTTTGATATTTTGGTAATAAGCAAATACAAAAAGAGATCTGTAATTATTAACACTTAAGCCGCCGCGTAGATCACCGGTGACTTACGCTTAAAAATTGTTTTATAATTTTATTTTCCCCCAAAGAAAGTTCTAACCTTTTTTGATATTGTAGGTATATGAAATCTGAAATTTTCTAGAAACGTTTTTCTTATTGTTAATTTATTTTTAGTTTTTAATTCATGAATTGTATAAAACACTAGCGGCTGCCCGCGACTTCGTCTGCGTGGAAAGTTTTTTTGCTTTACCTCGGGAAAAGTACTTTTTTTCGGGATGAAATGATGTACCCTATGTCCTTCTCTGGACCCCTGACAACATGTAATGCAAAATTTCATGATGATCGGTTCAGTAGTTAAGACGTGAAGGCGTAACAAACAAACAAGCGGACTTTGGCATTTATTATATTAGTAAGGACTAGCGGCCGCCCGCGACTTCGTCTGCGTGGTTAGTTTTTTTGCTATCCCTCGGGAACAACTCTTTTTTCGGGATGAAAAGTACCCTATATTCTTTTCTGTACCCTTGACAACGTGTATGCAAAATTTCATGATGATCGGCTCAGTAGTTAAGACGTGAAGACGTAACAAACAAACAAACTATAATTGTAAATCATTGTGCATCATTGACTTTGAACTAGATTTAATTATGATGACGCAGATGCTATAGATACTCGTCTGACGTTAATAATGTAACACATTATCATTCTTTTTACCGTTTGGTTTATTTAAACTCTTATGGTTTATTTTAAACAGCACAATATACTCCATAGTTGCAATTCGCCATCGTGATCACAAAATACGAAACCACCGTTCGTTCGTCACTGCGGCGCATTCGCGACTGTACCAGCCCGAGAGCAGCCCGAACTCGAGGCGCATAGGTGTGGCTCGCATTTCGGCCGTTAGTACTAAGTTAGAATACTGGTAGTATCATTATTCTGTGTCAGGGGCCTATTTCATACGACAACCCCAAATTTCATGGGTCAAATTCTAAAGTTTACCCTGTCTTATTTTGATCAGTACAAAAATATATTAGTTTTGCATGAATTAATGATTATGGGGGGTAGGGGGGTAAAGTGGGAGGGAGAAACTATGCTTCAGTGGCGCTCCCACTCCGCGGAAGTACATAGTTATAGAGATTTATATTATGCATTTGAAATTTCAACTAACAAGTTCAGTCGTGATTATCTCGGAAACTATAAACTTCCGCTGGGGAGGAGTTGGACAGGGGAGGTCACTTTCATCCCCCCTTCCCCCCAAACCACAACCCGAAATTCCATGGCCCATATTCTAAAGTTTACTCTGTCTTCTTTTGATCTGTAAAAATATATTAGTTTTGCATGAATTAATGATTATGGGGGGTAGAGGGGTAAAGTGGGGGGGGGGGGGGAAACTACCCTCCAGTGGCGTTCCCACTCTGTGAAAGTACATAGTTATAGAGATATATGCATTTGGAATATCAACTAACAACTTCAATCGTAAATATCTCGGAAACTATGAACTTCCACTGGGAAGGAGTTGGACAGAGGAGGTTTCTTTCATCCCCCCTTCCTACCCCCCAAACCACAACCCCAAATTCCATGGCTCATATTCCAAAGTTAACCTTCTTATTTTGATCAGTTAACATTTTAGAAATAGCTTTACATGAATTTAAGGATATGTGGGGATAGCGGGTAAGGGGGGAAAAAGATACCCTCCAGTGGCACTCTCACTCTGCGGAAATGCATAGTTATTGGATATACGCATTTGAAATTTCATTAAAGCTTACCACAGTACACACACTTCCACGGAGAGGGAGTGCCACTGGAGGGTAGCTTATCCCCCACCTTACCCCCCCTATCCCTCATAATCATTAATTCGTTCAAAACTAATATATTATTTTACTGATTAAAAAGAAGACAGGGTAAACTTTAGAATATGGGCCATGGAATTTAGGGTTGTGGTCTGGGGGGGAGGAAGGGGGGTTGAAAGTGACCTCCCCTGTCTAACTCCTCCCCAGTGGAAGTTCATAGTTTCCGAGATAATCACGATTGAAGTTATTAGTTGAAATTTCAAATGCATATATCTGTATAACTTTGTACTTCCGCGGAGTGGGAGCGCCACTGGATGGTAGTTTTTCCCCTCCCCCCCAATTTACCCCTCTAAATCTGAAATCGGCCCTCAAACATAAAAGTTAGCCGTCATCTTGGATATTTTAATATTTTCAACATTGCGTTGTTATTTTCGTGTCAAAATAGTACCCAAAAACCGAGTTTCATTGAAATCGGCCCCCAAACATGAAAGTTAGCCGCTATCTTGGATTTTTTAATATTTCAACATTTTCGTGTTATGATAGTAACAAATACCGAATTTTAACTTAATCGGCCCTCAAACAAAAAAAGTTGGCCGCCATCTTGAAATTTTTATATTTTCAACATAGCTTTACTGTTTTCATGTCAAAATAGTACTAAGAACCGAGTTTCATCGAAATCGGACCACAAACAAAAAGTTGGCCGTCATATAGCTTTTGTTATAAAATACTTTCATTCTATAGCCAAATTTTTCTTGTTTTCATTGATTATTTTGGGGTAAAATTTCACATAGGAGGCAACACAATTTTCTAAAAAAAAATGCATGTTGATATCGCGGTCTTTGTCTAATTTTGTTGTGGTATTTGTCTAATCTTGGCGACGGTATTGTTTTTGGGACGTGTGTGAGTGAGTCAGATATATGTTTACTTAAAAATGTTTAGTGGTTTCAAAGCTCCGTCCTACACTGTTAAAAAGTTACACGCTTTTTGTGGCGCGTGGAAGTGAGGTTTGCTTCTCTTGTATATTTATCTCGATGGATCAATGACTCAGCGATTATTCTGTTGGAATGCACCTAATGTCAATTGTTTGCTTACTACGTGGTGATTATTTCCTCTGTGTTGTGTAAAAATTTTAATGTGTTTATTACTAAACTAATTAATTAGAATAGTATAGTACCTACCTAATTTTCTTTATAATAATCAGCAATCATATGCCATGGATACCTATAATAATAAATAAGATATATTTACTTAGTAAGTAAGTAAGAACTTTATATTACTTACATCAAAATACCACACTTAAGACTTATCGTATGGACTTATCAATCATAACTTACATTTATTTCAGTTCAAGATACCTACAATACTTACGGAATATAATTGGCAAGAAAACATGACTCTCTTTTCTGACCAAAGGATGAAACAAACAAAAAAGTGATCAAGAATGCTGGTAAATAATAAGTATATAATTATAATGTTACAGCTAATACCCGAAGTGCGGCTAAAACTAGGTGTAGCCGATAGGCCTATCTATACCCAGCAGTGGGTGTCGTGCGGCTGATATGATGATGATGATTTTTTTTAACAGATAATACAAATAACTTTCTTCATACCCCAAACTACACATAGGCTGCACATAGTTTTAGCCAGCTATTCGGGTACTTCGGGTATTAGCCGTAACATTATATACTGACTACTTATTAGATCAAAATACCGCTATGGTTTTTAATAAGTCTTTTATTTACCTAAATTGTTATTAACCCAATCTTATTGAATTTCAGATACATACAATTCAATAGGTATATTGACATTGCAGAATATAATACACAAGTACCTTTTAAATTGGCTAGAAAAGATGTTGGAAAAACTAACCCTTGGACACCGAACGTGCCCGATGGTGCACAGGAACAAACGCTGAAGCTATTGAACAAAATTATAGTACCTAATGAATATTTTGCTCCAAGCGACAAACAAGATTATGAAACTTTAGGTACTGTAATAATAAAATAAAAAGGAGCATGATGGAAAAGTTCTGGCTGTACTGTACTTTGTGCTTTAAAATCATATACCTAATTGTATTGGTTTAGATATAATTATAAAATAAAATATTGACTACCTACCTCTAACCTTTCATTTTGTGTACTATCTGTCACATCTACGAAACAAAAAAAAAATTCAACAATATGTTGTTGTTTTGCATTATCAAAATAATAGGGTAGTTATAAGGTGTTAGATTAAAACAAATTTAAATTTAAATCAAAGAAAACATTTACTTTTTGAACTTAAAAGTAAAAAAATAATAATAACAAAGCAACCACATCCTTACTAATAATATTATAAATGAGAAAGACCGTTTGTTTGTTTAGAGGTGTAACAAACAATTGTTACAATCATCATGAAATTTTACATAGGTACATGTTGTCAGGGGTACAGAGAAGGACATAGGGTCCTTTCATCCTTAACAAAGTTCCCAAGGGATAGCAAAAAAAGCTTTTCACGCAGACAAAGTACTGAGGCCCATGATTTTGTTAGATACCATCTTGTATCAGTAGTTGAATCAGTCTTGCTTGGCTTATTGTAACTAGTATATCTTACAAACAGGCCTTCTTCTAAGTGTCACCTGTAAAAAAAGTAGGTATTTATTTATTTAAGTTAACATTATATTAAAACAATTACCTACTATTTTTATTCTATTTTTATTTTTTCACTCATTAAAGAGGTAAATTTATGACTATGTGATTATTATTAGTGAATTAGAATTAGCGAATATTAATTACCAAGTAACATTCCTGGCATGTCAGGAATTTAAGTCATCTATCAGGAAAACAGGGATAAAAACTGTAGTTGTCAGGGATGTACTGATAACTGTAGCAGTAAAAACTTAATGAAAACACATAATTTGTAAATCACTTGGTGTGAAAAGATTATTAAATGTCAACTAAATTAAGAATGTAGATGTAGATTTACAAGAAATTTCCTGAAAAGTCAGGGAAAAAGTCAGGAAATCTCATTATTAGATCTGGAAACCATAGCCCCGATGCAACTTAAACATAAAGATTATGTGTTATTGAAGCCTTATGTCTGTTTGTCTGCATTTAACTTCCAAATATGTGTCGGGGGACCACTACTCAACTCACCAAGCCAACCCGCACTGAATTATAGCATGTCAGGCTATAGTCTATGGTGGTGAAGTTAACTATATGTTATGTATAATATCAAGTTTAACACTTACCATCACTCGGCCAGCTGCCGAGCTGACCTCTTTTTTGATACATGCTTTATAGCTTTTACTTTTAATTTATTATTTTTTAATTGTTGTTCCTTTTTTATACATGTGTAATAGGTATAGGTACAACATAGAAGTCTTTGACTTATGACATATTTTTCTTATGTTTTATACACTATTTTGTTTGCCATTGTATCAAATTATCAATGCTTTCTCTGTGTTGTATTTGTGATAAAATACATTAGTACAAAGCTTCGCTCACTTATTACACAGCCCATTAGCTTGCCACAGTTTCAGAAATCATCACTATAATTTCACTTTACACTTCTTCTTTATCTTCTTATAATATAGGTAGTGCAAATTTTATTTTGAACGAAAATTCAAGAAGAAATTATCACAACCTGAAACAATAAAAAGTACTTAATTGAAAATTTGAAATCATTACATAGCTCAACTAATACTTCATTTCCATGCTACATGAAAGATAAATGTTAATTATAAGGGAATCATATTTTATTGTGATTACCGACTAAAGAAAGGGAAACTAATGAAAAAAGATTTTACATAATTAGGTATTGTACCTACGAGTAACTGGAACTAATTTATACTTACGAAATGACAACCTTCAGGCATTGGCAGGAAGGGAGACCAGCCTGATACCCACCCCAGAAAAATACCAGCTATAATACTTTTCTATTGCCTTTCAAAACTCCAACACGGCTCTAGTCAAGCACCCTAGACGTTAGTACTATTATATATTCTGTGACCCTAGGCTTTGCCCCAGAACTAGAGGCCCTGCCCCACTGGAAATAATCTTTAGATACGCCAATGCCTTCAGGCTTTTGTAAAGAAGAATACTCTTCAAAATACCTACTGCATAATTTATCAATTAATTCTAAGTACTTACTGATGATTAGGGATTTTAATTCCGAGGCCCCACGCCTTAAGTGGCCTGCTTCAGTGCTTCTTACACAGATCACTATTATGATTTATCTTCTCCATTAGTTTTATTGGCAGGAATCACAGGAAACACAAAAACCCTTTTCAAAATTGAAAATAAGACACGTGTCGTACGACTATTTGTTTCTTTCTACAGGGTATGGGCGTTCGCTTCGATTTAGTACGATTGCTGGCTATCGTCGGCAAATCTACATGTCAAAATAGCCATTTGAGTACCATTTCTTTCTGTCGGAGCTAGCGTAACGTTAAACACAGATCATACAGTATAATACAAGAGGGGCACACTTGGAACAACGTAAACGGTCGAAACAAAAGTAGCGTCATCTCTGAATCTTAAGCATCAACTTTCACAACAAAGTCTTCAAGTTTGCCAAAAAACTATATTAAATTAATTATTATATTAAAAATATGAAAATGAAAATCGTTTTTGAGTTTGGTCATGGTGCGAATTACAATAATAATGATAAAATTCGACACCCGAATTAATGACCCAGTCCAGTAGCGTAGCGGATTACCACCACCTCTGTTTATTTACATGACATTACTACCAAGGTAATGGTACAGTCAGTGGCACGAATCATGAATATTTATCGACGGAGTGGGGATAAGTTTGCGCATGTGCTCTTGTGAGCGAGGGGGCGTCCATTAATCACGTGATGTTTTTTTGGCCAATTTTTAACCCCCCCTCCCCCCTGGTGATGCATGGTGAGGTTTTAGGTTTTACGTTTACCCCCCCCCCCTAAATCACGTGTATTTTTTTTATCTCAACATTTTTCAGTACAAATATGTCGCGGTGGGCGGGGAAATCGTCCTGGTAACGGTGAGTCAACAAACACAGGCAGTTTTCGGTTAAAAATCACGCGTTCAACGAAAAAAATTAATACACGTGATATCTCACTACACCCCCCCGTCCCCCCTTGTGATATTTCGTGATTTTTTCAACTACCCCCCCCCCCCCCCCCTTTCGAGGCTCACGTGATTAATGGACGACCCCCGACCAATAGTGCGTGCCCCTCTCCCGCCGCCTGCGCCCCTCTCACCGCAACGCATACCCAGAATACGCGTTCCCCGCAATCCCCACTCAATTTCATGATTCGTGCCACTGACTGTATCTATCAGTATTCCAATTTCAACAATACTCGGTACACGAACAGTCGCGAATGCGCCGCAGTGACGAACGTAATATACCTACGAACTAATTATTGATTGAAATACAAGTACTTACTTACTATGGTAAATTGCAGATTGTGCTGTTTGTATTATATTTATTATTTTATTACTCCAGCCTGCCTAGCATGACCGATTTATATCGCGTGATATAGCATTTTATCGACACTCAACTGTCAAATTTCTTTGTCTTTTTGACAGTTCAACGTGATAAAACGCTACATCACGCGATATAAATCGGTCATGCTAGACAGGCAGAGATGTCATGTTTAAATACCCGGAGTCCAAAAAATAAGATTTAGTATACTTTTATTAAAATATTTTTTTTTACTATAGGTATTGCCTACTAAGTACGGCTCGAAGGATTTGAAAATAATTTGTTTCTCTCTTTAATATATAGGTATTTAGCTTTTTCAGTTTTTTGTTTTTACTGTTAGTTTTGTTAACCTAGGTACCTACCTACCTATTTCATTTTCGCTATAATATTATGGATTCTAAAATATTACGCAGGTTATACGCAATTACAAAACTAGAAAGATACGAAAGTAGGTACTTAGCTGAAATTAAAATACTGTAGCCGGGTGTATCGTGCGACAAAAAGGTCTCAATTTAAGGTTGCCACCTGTACTTTATTTCGGGGTTATTGTACTCTCTACTTTATGAGGAAAATAAAGTAGGTACGTGAAAATACTTTATTTCACAAGATTTGCTTAAATATTGCCAAAAGTAATAAAAAGTATGTTTTAAAGGTAAAAATAAATATTACTTTATTTCCATACAACATACAACGTACTTTTTACTAGCTTTAGCAATCAATATACTTTATTAGTTCAAAAAAGGTGGCAACCCTAGTTACAATATTAATAGATATTTACCGTGCTACAACATTTATACCGTTGTACGAATACCGAGCCAAATCATAGTTGTTTTGTATTTTTTTGTTTTGATTTGTTCTTTTTCATTAATATTTTCTATTTTGTTATGAATAAAGATATTACAAAAAAGTAAAATAAATATATAATAAGAAACAAAAAATTACATTTTCAGCTATTAAAATTTCATGTCAGTAGTTCCGCATCGATTTCCAAAGGCGCTAGTGGACTCTTTGAGTTACTCTCTCTCTAGTTACTCTGTGATACAAGCGTTTGAAGATTGAATGCAGAGACGGGTTGGGTACCAAAATAATATCGCTTTCGCCGAGTCGAAGAAACATGTAGAATATAGAAACGCTTATAACGTTTGCCATTTGAGTAGGCCCCCTGATCGATTTGTTCCTTGCACCCAAGGCTGTCTTTAACCTATTTGAGGCCTTGGGCACATTAGGATAATGGGGCCCCTATGACCTTGACTTGAGTTACCATCAAAGTAAGAGAGGATACCTGTATCTGAGGCACAGAATGCCAGATTTTTTTAGAAAAATGCTTGTCTAGGTATAGCAAAAATCGGCCGCAAAGCACGATTATTAGTCAGTTTCATTCACTAATCTTGTAATATTACCTGACTTTAGTGAAAAAAACGGCCGCGCAGCGCGATTTTTAGTTAGTTTCATCAAATAATCTCGATATTTCGCCTGCTTATAGTAAAAAAACGGCTGCGCAGCACGATTTTTAGTCAGTGTCATCCAATAATCTCGTTATTTTACCTGTCTATAGTAAAAAAAATGGCCGCGCAGCGCGACTTTTAGTCAGTTTTATCAAATAATCTCGTAATTATGCCTGTCTAAAGTAAAGAAAACGGCCGCGCAGCGCGATTTTAATAAGAACATAATTATTGTATGATCCACTAAAGTAACTTTTTTAGAATTTAAGGGTTAGTGATTGAAAATCTATGTGGTTTGAAGAGGTATCTACTCTTAGATTTTTTTTTCGTAATATAATAAGCATCCGTTATCATTAAGCGATCTGGCAAGAAACAAGGGGCCCCTATCAATCGCGGGGCCCTGGGCAAGTGCCCAGAGTGCCCAGTGGGTAAGATGGGCCTGCTTGCACCTTGCTCCAAATGTGGACGGTTAAATACATCTGTCTTTGTCACTCTCGCTTCCATTTACTATTTATGTCCTTGTCTCAGGATCATCCGTTAATGATTATAGAATTGGATTAGCCGCTAGCGATTTTATTTTATTTCAAAGAAATTGCATAGTTACCCGTAAAGGTATAAAATAGCCCTTTCGATATACAAACAAGCTGTTATTAACGACTTTGTTCATATCATTTTAAAGTAAAATTTAAAATGTGTCAAAATAGATTAATAAAATAAAGGTAGATAAGTATACCTAGTTATGAAAAAAAAATAAAGAATACGTAAACGTTTTAGTAGTTAGTAAGTAAGTAGAAATGGAATAATTTAAATCATCGTATTGAATTCGTCATTGTAATTCCTTAACTGATACGTTTTTAGTTGAAAAAGCGTGGAAAAATCTCAAGTGAATTCTTTTAAACCAGTGCAATTGTAATACATAAGCCCAACCAATTACTATAGAGCAAAAATAACATTTATTCTTATAAATCCATTCGTCCCTTAAATTGTTTTACCTCATTACCGCATGATACCACTAACGTCGTTGAAAATCTGCAAGCTAATATCAAAGTTATCTACTTAAGATAAAGTTGAAATTAGTCTATAAAATCGAAATCCAGTTCGATCTGAATCAAATTTGAACTTGAAGAAAATTAGACCCAATACAATGAACTGGAAGTATCGAAATAGTTTGATATCGGATCTCCTCTTGTTAATAGGTGTGTGCAATCGAAAATGGTTTCTGTGGCTTGGTGTTAAAGTCCAGGTGTAAGCTATGAAGTTTTATTGTCCTATGGAGGTGTGAAGACATGGGCAGTCGTTTGCAGAGAATTCCACAATTCTGCTCATCGCCAGCCTCATTTGAATCGTACTAATGGTCGCTATTCCTTTTGTTATCAATTAAAATTATTTTATTTTTAAAGATTTTTATTTTTTCAAGTCACATATCAATAAAATCTTCAAAAATTGATTTAAAAGTAAGGTACTGGTATCTTAAATCATGAAAATAGTATGAAATGAAAATAGAATAGAATTATTACACAAATGCAAAATTTAGTTAAATCACTTGGTGAAATTTATATAAAATAAAAACCGGTCAAGAGCGAGACGGACTCGCGCACCGAGGGTTCCGTACCATATTAGTGCGATGTAGAATATTGCAGTTAGGTCAGCGCTGCCATATCTTGATCGATAGTAGAGCTAATGTAATTTTTGTTAATGATTTCTGAAAAAGTGTGCTATTTAGAGACATCGTTTCATTTCTCCTGTAATATTTACATAAAATTCTTTCACATAGAATATTTTCAGATTTTTCTCTATGCAAACTTCGGAGATACCGGGTGAGACCGGTAAGTTTTTTTACATTCGAAAATAGTTGCGCCTAAAAAAGAAAAAAATATTGAGAATGTGCAAACATCGTTCTTTCATATGATAACCCACATGCCCCACTTCGAATTTTTAAGAACCCCTTTTAGTGCCTGTTGAATGAAAAATATTTCTTATTTGCAAAATAGTTGGGCTAACGTCATCAAAACTATTTCAAATTTCAATTAGTAGTTCTTGATATATCCAGCTGTTACAGACAGACAGACAGGCAGACCGAGTTGCACCGTAAGGGTACCTTTTTACCATTTTGGTACGGAACCCAATGAACTTGTAGAGACTGCAAAACTTTAACAGAGATTTTAGAGTAGACTGATCAACGCAGATAATAATATTTTTGTTTCGAAGTCAAAGAGCCAAAAATGTTAGTCATATTATTATATTGCCTTAAAACAACGAATGACATGTTACTTACGATTTTGCGGCATCTTCGAATTTCTTATGTAGAAATAATTAAAAAGTTATAAAGATTAAGCTTTGTATTTTCAAATAGTATTAAAATAGATAATGATCATGCTAACATTTAAAGGAATTTCACTTAAATAATAACGTTAATTACCACAACATACAACGAAACGTTTCATTAAACGATCATCTGTCACTAGTTTTAATTAATTGAGAAGTTTCAGTACATGTGTGTAGAATTTGCATAAACACAGCGTTCACTATCTCGAAACAAAAACACGATTCGAGTCCGGGCCACATGAAGTAAATCGAATAAAAAATCGATTTTAAGCCTTCGATCTGCGCCGGAGTGGATGCAATTAAAGAGTTCCGAGAACTTTGCCCGCGCAGTAGCGCACGAACGTAGGGTCTGCTCGTAATACAGACTGAAGCTAGCACGAACAAAGTTATGCTTATATTTTGATATTTTACGTAGTGATAGTGGTACTATTAAACTAACTACTCGTATTTACTGTAAGTGTCTAAAGCTAGGGTTTCCTAAGATAGCGGTGGCATCATTATTACGGCCGTAATATAGCGGCGTTGAATGTTGTCTATGTAAACAATACGGCGACAACGTAACGTCAGAAACCGCGCCGTATTGTTTACATAGACAATGTTCTACGCCGCTAAATTACGACCGTAATATGACGGCACCGTCATCCTAAGAAACCCTAGCTTAAGTCACAGACCGAACAACAAGTAAAAGTCTGTGGTCTAAGTATACAGGTTGTCTCAAAACTGCCACACGGAGGGAAAGTACCTACCTTAAATATTGAAGATAGATAGGAAATTTTACTGAAAGAAAAAGGGTTCAATTCCCGGTCAAGGCAAGCGATATTCCAAAAATATTTGAATGCAGTTCCAATTATTTTTGAAAACAAATGAAGTCTACTTTCTGTAAGTTTTCCTATCTTAAATATTTAAGGTACTTTTCCTTCGTGTGGCAAAGTTTTGGGACACTGATATTTTTTTAAGGAATTCTAAGTCGCATGATTAAGAACGAAATAGTGTTGTAAAATTAAAATAAGTAACCACCAAATGAAAATCATGTAAATGTTACTTTTTTAACTTACATTTAAAACTGATAATGTTACTGTAAGCATAATCAAAACTTTAGTTAACTATCGAGTCTCCTAAAGTAATTTTTCCATATGTTCCGTGTTACATCACGAACAAACATCTTGTTGCATCATTCGATGAGCCTGGAATATATGCGTGGTTTCAGAAACTCTCATAACGAAATAAGGGGACTAAATATCGACATAGTTAAATAATTACATACAGATAGGTACATTTGTTTTTTTTATATTCTGCCTCATCCTGTCATTGCGACATCTTTATAATAAGTTTATTAGTTCGAAAAGTAAACAAAATATGTTCAAAAAGATAAATAAATTATCTCACAAGTGTTTGCTATTCAAGGTTAATTTTCACAAAAAATGTGTACGTACCAATCATTACTATTGCAGAAATGAATACAATTTGTGTAGGTAGAGCAGTTCACCTAATATGTAAGTTATGTTGGGAAGATTCGGCATCCCTTTAATGTTTGTAAGGTATTCCAATAATCTAGTTATAGAAATTTCATGCTATGTTAGTATGTTAATTTATTCCTTTCCCAAAAGTTATCTACAGTGGATTATTATCAATATCCCACGCACGATACCCGCGGCTTATCGCCCATCTTTAACAAAGCACAGCCTAAACAAGGTGTTTACGATACCGATTTCGATCGAACAAAAACGTGCTACAAAACTAAACGGCAGACAGAAAGGCGGATGGCAACAGTATGGGAACTTTAGTATGTTTGTATGAAAACTTACTATAATTTTATCAGATAGCTGATAGAAGATAGAAGACTTTTTTTATGCAACTTCTCCCTAGACATGGAGGTTTGGTTCGCTAACTTAAATCTTAAAAATAAGCAATTAATGATCAAGTCAGACGTCGCAAGTTTATGTAAATCACAGACATTCTTGTATTGTACAGAATTGACAAGCCTACGACACGTTATTCTGGTGTTTATGGCTTATTTTTAATTTTTAAGTTAGCGAACGAATAGAAAAGTGGCCATTTGAGTAGCCCCGCAGGTCCTTTTACACAATGTTTTTTGTCTTTCTTTTTATTATTTTACAATATCTTAATTCTAAACACTTCTTTATTACATATTTACTTTTCTTAATTTCTAATTGTTTTTATTCCAATATTGCATGTCTTAATTATATATTTTTATTAACAATGTTTTCTATTCTGTCTTATGTCTTGTTTCTTTCATTTACTATTTTTATAATTTTCTTTGCAAATTCTAATAATTTATCTCTTTCTTTGCTGTCTCTCATTATGTCAAGTAATTAATATTATATTCAAGTTTGTAAATATCGTTACTTATGGCTGTTACAGCTGATAAGTTTCTTGCGCCCGTTCTTCTTGTCAGCTAAAAAAGTCTGGAACGGGTGGTAGGAAAATATAGACGATTCAAAAGTACTTAATAATTAAGTTTATTTGAATAAAGCTTATTTGACTTTGACTTTGTCCTTTAGGGTGTCTTTGCTGAGTGGTGTGTCTAGTGTGTTAATGTGTACCTCCTACCTATCAATGCAGTGTAGAGGGCAGTCCAGCATAATGTGGAGAAGACTTTTCTTTGAAGTAATGGCTCTGGAGCTCGGTGGCGCAGTGGTTTAGCGCCTGGCTCAGCGATTGCGGAGGTTAAGGGTTTCGCAGGAGTCGTTCATGGGATGGGTGACCAAACATTTATTATCTCGAGCTTTTCCGTGCTTCGGAAGGCACGTTAAGCCGTTGGTTCCGGGTGCATTTGCAGTCGTTAACAACCCACCAATGGGGCCTGCGTGGTGGGTTATGGCTCGTCCTCCTTATCCACCAGGAAGGCCTGTGCCCCAGCAGTGGGGTCATTAAAAATGGCTGATGGACAATGGCACGATTAAAAAATTATGCTACGAATTGCAATTTCAAATCCTACCCATGATCAATTTTCCATATTAAGTAGATGAATTTGCAATCGCAAGAGTAATCTTATATATAGAGGAAGAATTCCTTATAGTATTTCATGATAGCTTAATTGAAAAATATTTATCTTCCTGTTTGACTTATGAAGCTTTACATACTCAAACATTCTGATTTCAGTTTGAATAAGTTGGGAGAATATAAAGTATCTTTTTAAAATATATGTAATCACTACATAGTATAAAACAGAGGCGCTTCCCTCTGTCTGTCCCTATGTCTGCTTAGATCTTTAAAACTACGCAACGGATTTTAATGCGGTTTTTAATAGATAGATTGATTCAAGAGGAAGGTTTATATGTATTACACATGGTGTCAAATTCCACACTACACCGAAACGAAGCGAGGGCGGGTTGCTAGTATAATATAAAATAGGTATTATTATTAACTTACAGGATTATTTTGCTTTCATTAAAGACATTGTTTATATGCACTGTGGTTAAATGCTGGCGAATAAATTATAAGTGGTCGGCAGAGTCCCTTAATTGGGTCGTGTTGGCCGCGGAAAAAACGGAACATTTGTTAGGTATTCCGAGAATTATACACTTGTGCCTTCAATAAGTTGGCGGGTTGCTTGTTTTGGGCTTTAATTGATTGGTTAAAGGATGGCAAAGTAAAAGTATTTACATCACGGAAAAAGCTACAATACTCCAAATTAGTATTTTCAGTAACTATTTAGATAACAGTATTTACCCCATAGACATAGAAAAATTTTCGCTGTGCTCAAGAAGACCAACAGTGCGTGGAAAAGAGAAGTTAACATTATACGGACACGGTCTGTAAAAAAAAGAGACAAAGAATCAAGTGTCAATGTGCCAACATTTTTTACAGTAAGAGCCCCTAGCGTCCCGCCTTGCAAATGAGCAATCACAGTCTGTTTAAAATATTTGTTAAACCTTATTAGAATTTCAAATAAAGGTATCGTGGAGCCATGGTGTTTTGTGCTCTAAGTAATTGTGATGTGATAAAAAGAAACAATCCAAGTAATCACACTTTTCAAAGGTACCTAAATAAGATTTTGCCACACATTTCTCTAAAACCCAATTTCGCTACATTTATTCATTTATCGACAAAAAAACAGTATGGAACATAGTTTATTAATTTCCTTTGCCATAATATATTCATATTTTATGTATGTAAGTCATATTTTACGTATCTCATATAAAATGAATACATTCGTTTTTCGGATCACCTGTTTATTGACATTGTTGTTCTTTGGCATTCTATTTCTATGATTTACCCAAATATGCACCAAAATTTAAAAAGTAGTTAATGATAACTAAACTTCAATTAACTAAGAACTTTAGCAAACATCTATTTTCAAATTTCGTTACATTTAGCTAAATGACAAAATGTAGAGTCTTCTGCACTAACTCAACGGCTATGAAGAATGAAAGTGTTAGGCGGTCTCAATAGATAAAGAAAATATTTATGTCCCATTATATATTATTTCAACTTATTTTTTGTAAAAATATTTGATACAAGGCAAAATAATTCAACCCATTATCATGACCAACAAAAAAGACTGCTCCTTAAACCATAATTTACATGGCAAAAACACCTTAGAAAAAAACCATTGTGGTTAGCACTGAGATGGAATGGCATTTTGCGCGTGTCACTGAACGTAAATTGTTTATTATTTTTTATGGCATTTTCACGGGAGTAATGTGATGGTATTGCCGTTAAGAAAAATCCTGCATAAGACTTTGACTGCGTATCTAACAAAATCATTGGTAGGTAAAACTAATGTCACTAACAAATTTATTTTATTGATAAACCTGCCTAACTTAATAAATAGAATTAGAGTTATCGGGTTTACTTTACTATTAACTATTTAAGTGAAGATTCAATAGTTTTTTTTAGTTTACTATGTAAGTTTAAACGGAAAGTCCACGCGGTAATCGAACTAGTTACGCAATAGTCCGATTTTCACCCATATTTTAAGTATTTTCTTTCAATGCTAAATTTCACAATAGGCAGTATCATTGCTTGAAGTTTTAATAGACGTAGGCAGCTGCGCTATTATAAACAAAATAAACATTAGCTGAGCCTAGAAATTTACCGCGGACTGCGTTTTTAAATAGTTGTTATTATTTTTAAAGCGTAAAAAATGTGATTATGGCTATGATTATTTTCTTAAAAGTCACCTCTACATCTCGACACCAAACATTAACGTTCTCAACAACCGGTGTTTTCCAGTTTTCGCCAGATTTCCCGCGGCGGATCGCTAAGCACCGCCTGATGGCTGAGGATGAGAAATGAGCGGAAGGGGGTTGGGGGGTTATTGTAAACACAATTACCCCCCTTCGTCTCTGGGGCAACGAATGGCGGCTAAACGACCCATTCGCCAGTGATTTGTTAGCAATATGCCTTAGATCTGGCGAAGAGTGCCTCTTAAAATTTCGTTTTGTGAATCTACGTTTGTACGTTAGCTTAGATGGTACCATTAAGGCGGCAAAAGGTCATTAAATGGATATGCAATTATTTATGTTTGTGAATCATAAGATTATGGTGTAAAAGTTATGCCCCGTCCCTTTAACAAAATTTCTTTCTTACTGCTTGAATTTTTATATTTTTATCTTGGATTTTTACTAATTGAATTAAGGTACATTTTAATTCACTGTAAGGTTAAGATAGTTTTTTTATTCAATACATTGGTTGCCATACTTGCGTACTTACATCTAATTTATGGATGTATATTTCCTATTTCACTTATGAAGTAAATCATTTTGGAAAGTTACTGTTCGGAAGTATTCCACTTAATTAGAGCAACTAAGTGAAAATATTGAAAGTAGCTTTAAGTGGAAATACTTCAGTTGCTGTTCCCTTAATTGCTTTAAGTGGAATACTTAAATTATAATTCACTTTAATTCTACTTTTACACAGATTATTCAAATAAGTTTAGAAAAATAACAACTACTTATTATTTCGTGGTGCAATATCGAGGCACTAGCCGTGCCGCAGTGCCTATTTGGTTTTCACAAAATTTTTATAATGTTCCTCTACCTCACAGAACAAATCCTACACAACTAATAAGTTTTATCTTATTCCAAACAAATCGACCATACCAAAGCAACATGCAGCGGAGAACTCTCGTTAATCCCCCGCTCGCGAGGCGGAGCCGGGGCGGACCGGCGCGGTATAAACCACTCAAGAACAACATTTAATTATCACTCTTATTAAACCACGCACCTACAACTGGAGATACCATCGCAACAAAAATATATTTAACACCTACTGACAGCGCGCACAGATTGGAATAGGATCAATTCTTATTTGATTTTGACAAGAAGTGTACTTTTGTAAAGGTATTAGTGTGGATAAAAATTGTTGCGTTCGTCGTGCTTCTTGTTACTAAAAGAAGAACCTTCCAAATTATCTGAAAATATCAGATACTAGAAATAGAAGTGAAAGACAATGTTATCATTGACTAATGATTCATTGTCTACGTTTTCGGCAAATAAATAAATAGATTTCTCTTTTACACTCATTGCATTGATATCACAGTAATGATATTAATAAGAAATAATGATTTCATTCTGAAACAGAATTATCGGTTATGCGAGAAAAATGAAAAAATACTTTTGAAAAAACCTATTCATTAAATAAATGCGAATAAAATAACATTTATTACCCATGCGTGGTGTTATGATTAGAAAGTGCTTTAAAATGGTATTGTGAAATATTGGCAATAATTCGTTAAATCTAAGCGAGACCGATAACCTGCATCCTTGAAATGGTCAATCGTTTCTTGTGTCCATTGTCGAGGATAAATACACTAGTTTGTATAATTTAACTTTTATAATTTTCTTGCGATTTCACTTCTTATAAATCTCCTATTTGAGTTGAAACAATGAAATACTGTTTAGTAACTTCTAGCTTGCACCTTTTGGTGTGTTAAAGCTTCTAACATAAACAAAATATATACCATTACATAATAACTTCATCTGGTATTTTAAAATCAAAATATTTTCTAAAAAAATGTTTTCAAATGTAATTAACTAGGTTTTAAGAATTACTTGTAAGTTTTGTTAGGAAAAAGCTCTACTAGTTAAGCTTTCAGTATTACTAGCATGAAAAATCAATCCTATTTAATTTGAATTAAAATTTTTCGATAATAGGTACCTACTGTAAACAGAACTAATAATTTCAATACAATTATTTTACGTATGTACTCGATATATGAATCGCTTTAGTTTCGGTAGTTTTTCGTACAGAGCTTTTGCAAGCTTAAAATGTGCAATTATTGAAGCTTGAAATTGACCTAAGTGGTTTCAATAGATTCAATAGAATGTGAGTTTCCTCAAAACCGTGAGTTCAATGAAAACTCTCATTCGCAAGTGCGCAAAGCGGAGCAACGCCGCCGGCGGGGCCCCGTACGGGCGCGGTGGTGTGGTTATCTGCGCGCGCGCCACCACGCCCCAGCCCGGGGCTCTGCGCCCCGCGCCCTGCAACGGACTTAGGGACACTACGCGGTAACAGGGTTACTTGTTAATTTATACAATTTTTAAATGTAATATGGGCAAAGTTCTCTGTACAAGCAATCTATCCAAGTATGCGTCTCGCTTGTGATACTTGTCACTATGACGAATCAAAAAGTTCAGCCTTGTCCAAGTATATTTTCTTATCATTGCTTTACCTGAGCCGCACTTTCCCTGCTCCCTAACGGCCACAGAATTAGGGACACAAGTGGTTCATTGTTATTTGTTAGATTTTATAATAAAACAAAGTTGGCAAATGAGTGTAGGTTACATTCTGTCCTAGCAAAAGCCTAAAATAGTCGGTGGTACATAATATGTTTGGCGTTTTTTGTTTTCTAAATTGACAGAAATTCTGTTAAGTTGCAAAAAGGAATAAGAAACCTAAACCAGGGTGGACTATACCCTTGAATTAGTAGGCCCTCATGAGAAATAACATATTTCATAAATAATAGACTATACTGTAGCTACTTATATTTCACGGTGGATCGTTATTGTAAGGAAATGGTTGTTAAAAGCTCCTCGAGGTGGGGACCGGATGTTTCCGAGGCCACAATTGTACACAAGGTTATTTTTAGTGTAAACGAAACCTGAAAACTGTTAGTTCAGAATCAGTAAAAGAATCGATCGCAATATTTATATTATATCATGTTATATTTTGACTAAATAATATTTACAAAACCATAGTTAACGCACGCCCTACTAAAATGTCTCGCGTGCACAACACAAAAAGCTTGTAACTTCGTGAGTTTTTAAGGTATCATTATCATTTTTTTTACACTGATTCTGAAAATGAAAATAATGTGACCCGTGTTTCGGCTTTCGTATGTACAAAAAATAATGTTGTATAGGTTATTTATATTATTACTTTAACTATTCAATTTGATAATATTTTATCATATAATTTGAAATCTTGATAAATTGTAATGTAATTCGCATGCACATTGCGTCCCTGCGCCTGCGCCACGCAAGGGCGCGTGAAATACTGAGCGATCCCGCGCGGCCGCCATTATAATGAGCCCTTATTTATTGAGCTATACCATAACTAATCACCCGGGCGAGCCCACCGAACAAAGCTGGGAAAGTGTTAGCTTAAACAGTTGAATATATAAAAGTATGTAAGTACTTAGGACTTGCTTTTGAGTTTAAATAAATAAAAAATAGTTAGAAATTTACCATATTATTTGCTTGATGTTGGTTGGACTATCTCTTTAGGTTTTGTGCTATTGATTGATTGATGAGTTTCTATAGGGACATTATGAGTTGAATGAAAATTTGACCGCATTTAAAATACGGGGTGTTCGGGACGAAAATTGTTATAGGAAAGTAAGTTTGTTGTTTACATCATGAAATTTCGCATACGTGTTTTCAGGGGGTACAGTAATGGACATAAGGTACTACATCCAGAAAAAAGTACATGCTGTTCCTGTCAATTAAATAATTGTCCATGCAGGCTTGCAGAAGTCGCAGGTGGCCACTCTCATAGTCAACAAAACCTTTTTGCACGGTAATGTTATCTCGTTCATTTCTATATTCTCGTATTAACTAAACCCTGTCGACAAAAATCGACAAAAGACGATCGTAATGAATATTAACTCAATACAATAAAACCACCGTTCATTCGTTACTGCGGCGTATTCGGGACAGTTATGTAGTGTATCGAGTGCAGACCGAACTCAAGGCGCGTTTGTATTAAGTTAAAATACTGTTAGATATCATTACCGTGCCTTTTGTAACTTTCATAGTTTCGCTTGCAAGGATTTGTATGGGCTTTAATCGGCCTAAGTTTGGTGCTACCAAACTTAGGCCGATTAAAGCCCATACAAATCCTATTCTTCAAACACGACAGCGCGATTTGTCAGAGTGATACAGATAGCAACACCATACATTAATCGCTAAGCGGCTCGGACAGGGCTAATAAGCAATTGTGTTGCATCCAACAACTCATTGTCTAGCATAATCTTTGACAGCTGTCATTTCGTGATTCGGTGAAATTATTGTTTGTTAACAGTTCTCAAAAGTTTAATCAACGCCACAATGAAAAGTAGCAGAACAATGCACGTGGATAATGATGCTTATTAGATAATAACAGAGGTGGTATATCAGGCGTCGCCTATCTATATTTCATTAAACATTTGTAAAGGAACAATCCTAACTAATATTATAAATGCGAAAGTAAGCTTGTTTGTTTGTTACGCGTTACCTCTTACTCAACCGATTGTCATGCAATTTTGAATACACGTTGTCGGGCATACAGAAAAGGACATAGGATACATTTTACCCCAAAAAAGTCCTTTTTCCGGGGGATAGATAAATAACTGACCATGCAGACGAAGTCAGGGGCGGTCGCTAGTTTAATAAAAATGAAGACCATAGATTACATCGAATGACACAATTTAAATTGACAAGAAACGTTCATAAGGTTTATTGCTGTTATTGATGGGTCCTTTTACTAATCACAAAATCTATGGAATAGATCTCAGTCAGCACGTATATAAACTGTTACTTTCTTTTTCCTGATTTTCACAAAAATATTGGAATTGTTAAGACATTATTGAGATGGGATGCAGAAGTTGGAAAATTCTCTACTTAAGTATAATCAGATATTTTCCTAATAAATGACAAATATTTAAGTTCAAATTTTGTAGTAGTTAAATATTTCGCAGTTACCTATCATAAGTTATCCCATTAATTTAAGTTGTCACTTGTTATTTATCAACTGATACTAAGGACATTATAGCAGATATAGTAGTGGCCACATAAAGGACACCAGTCAATTTTCAAACGCGAGGTAAGTTTGAAATCTTGGTTCTTCACCAAAGGTTGACCGAGCCGTGATCTGATGATGGCCATCCAAGTAGTGAATGGAGGAGATCCAGATAGCCATACACACCCAAGTGATCTGATCAACATTCTAGGAGATGTGAGGATATGTTATAAAAAAACCACGAAAATAGCATTAAAATGTATTGAAATCCGGAAACTGAGAACTCTGATCCTTACAGCTCTAGAATACTGATCAGCCCCCCTACTCAAACAGCCACTTTTCTATTCGTTTGCTAACTTAAAACTTGAAAATAAGCAATTAAACGATCAAGTCACACGTCGCAAGTTTATGTAAATCACAGACATTGTTGTATTGTATGGAATTGACAAGCCTACGACACGTCATTTTGGAGATTATGGCTTATTATTATTTTTTAAGTTAGCGAACGAATAGAAAAGTGGTCATTTGAGTAGCCCCCCTGATCAGTTAAGTGTAGGTATACAAAGTGTAACAGGATCAATGGCTAATCCAGAATATTGTAGATAGGGACCATAAAATTGATCAACATTTACTATGGGACCATTACATTTTCATATTTTCGTTATTAATTTTTGTATAAAACAGCTGATTTTTTTTTCACGATTTCAGAGTTGACTCTATAGTTGAAGTTGTTCAGTTTAATGGTCCCTATCTACCATATTCTGGTTTAGCCATTAAATCTGTACGTTATATAGCGATCTGGATCTCTTACAGATCAGATCACAGCTGGTGGAGAACCAAGGCTTCAAAGTTACCTCGTTTGCATTAAAATCTACTGGTGTCCTTAATTATGTGTCTTTATAATTGTATGTGTCCATACAATTATAAAGATATTTACTAAACTGCATTCGTTGCGTAAACGAAAATTAGTATTTATAATTTCAACTACAGCCTGACTAATGGTAACTTATTTCTGTAGATTTTCTATAATGACTTAAATACTTTTACCTACAATAATTAGAAACAAAATTAAATTACTTTTTAATGAGATCTAAAGAAAAATGTGTTAATTAGTTTAAAATTATTTAATTAAATAAAAAATTCACACATTTTTCTTTATACCTCCATTTATATCGGGTCTTTTTGAACTTACCATCCAAATTTCAAGGATGTGTCCAGTCCATGAAACTAAACAACTTTCTCTAAGAAACATGTGCCAATGCACTACCAATTATGCTACCAAGCCGCTGATGGATGTGGCGAAATTTTCTAATACTTTTTACGTTTCCGCTGAAGATCAGCGCCATCTCACCAATGTGAAGAGAACTTACTTCGACATTCAACTGTAGCACCCATTGCGGGTGCCAGACAATCAATTAAGGTGAAACAGTACAATTTTAAACTTTTTAGATTTTTGCATTCACAATGCTATTTTTATATTAAGATGAATAAATAATGAAAAATATTAGAAAAAATCGGCTCACCCGTAGCAACTTAGACGGGATTCGAACCCGCACCCTTAGGATTCCGGCCCAATGCACTACCACCTTGTATATCCTCTATTTGGAGGATGATAATCATCCTCCGCATATCCATTATCAAACAAAAAAAAATATGTAGAAAAGTTGTCATTGCTTTAGTAACCATTTCTATTTTAAGTTCACGAACCGGTGGTCGGCCCGACGCTATGTATAAAGTGTGTTTTTATTGCATTTAGTTTACTAGACGTTTTTGCCAGTAATTCTCCTAAGTTCAATCATATTTACGACAATCACTTCCCGTCATAACACGGCTTCGGGAGGGCCCTAATAAGGTTAAGAAGTGCCACGGATGTTGTTACTTCTGCTAGATACGACTAAAATCCACAGAAAGTTAAATGAAAGCAAATTTTTTTGGAAATCTCTTATATTATTACGATTTTTTTTATATTAAAATGCACTTGTATGGATGTAAAAGTAGCGGTATACTAAATTGAGCTTATATCAAGCCAACAACAACAACATAATTAGAACCTCTAAAAAAGTGATGTTCATAGGTATTTATGAATCATTTTGAAATATGCGCTACATAGCGTTTACGAAGAAACAAACCAAATAAAATAAAGTACAATGCCCACATCCTATACAAGTGTTGACCTGTTAAATTGCTTTTTTAAAAGTGGATCTATAATGATAAAAAAATTATTGGGTCCTCACATATGAAATTGTTGTTTTTTCACACACACAGAGAACCTTAACTTCTGTGATTTAAAATATTTATCAGTTGCTGGATATTAAATCAAATAATTATCATAGCCGTCAACTATCACCTTTCTAAAGTCCATATTTTATTTTGTTTTCTTAGCATTAAAAATACCTCGAAAATTGACTCCTATTTTTGTTAGTGACGAAATGACCACTTTATCCGTTGTAACTTAGCCTAAACTTATTTTTTTCGTTAAAGTTAGATTGCTTATGTTAGTTTAATGTTCAAACATTTGTACATAAAAGTTTTGTTACGATAGCATTCACGGTTGTTAAATAAATTATGAAAATGCTGATACGGAAAATGCAATTTATTAAAAATTCTCCATTCAAAACGTCAATTTCATAGGTAATTAAGGACCTTATATATTTATATGCGAAAACAAAATAAATGAGTATATTTGTGTTATATTTAGTTATACTATTAGTTATAAATACTGTATGTTTTCCAATGAAAATAAAAATAAATAATTGCTATGACCATAGAACACTAGTATTCATTGAATTTTAATTTATCAGAAAAATAAGTAATGGTAAAATCAATAATTGCTCTAATTGTAATTATTGCTAATCTTTATTATTAAGTTTCTATAATTCTACATTACCGATTTTTATTATAGTTAGCAATTTAAAACATGTAACAATAAAAATAATTTTATGAGCCTTATTACTTTTTTAAACACGATAATTGCAAAAATCATCCTTTTTACAATCTTTCTTTACTTTTTTGTGTATACCTGTAAGAAGTACGCGGTTAAAAAAAAAACATAATCAATCTCGTTAAACAACGGTACAGTACAAATAACTATCAATTCCTTACCACTTCCAGTTGATATAGATTAAAAAAGTCTATAAAAACAAAACAACCACATCACCGTGGCCCACAAAAAGTAACGAGAGGATAACAGAGAAATTAAATTGAAGCAATTAAAACGACTGAAAATGTTTAGCAAGCTCTATTGTATTTATTACCTTATACAGGATGTGGAATTGGTAACACATCTAGTCTTTAATTAAGGTGTAAGTTACTACGAATTAATTGTACTTCTTGATCAATATTTTTAATTAACACTCACACGCAGATAATTGGATCATAACGTTTCGATTTGAATCGGTAGTTTAAAAACTTTAACAGAGTAATACTTCCGGAGATTTGTTTTATTTATAATAATTTTTTAACTTTAATTTATTAGTTAATTTTTTTAAAGTTACCTATCCTGTTTTTGCATTCTAATAAAAATTCAATTTTATTGATTTATTTTTAACGAAATCAAGTTCTCAAATGCTTTTGTTCCATGATCTTTATATAATAATAACGACATTTGCTATCCATAAAATTTGTAATTTGTTTTTATTTTTATTTCAATGCATGTAATCTAAAATTTGTATGCCCCAGAGGCCAATTACAGTTGGACATATTATTTTGTAAGACCATAAATTACCTGTGATTTGACAAATAAATGAATTGAATTGAATTGAATATAATGGACACCAAATACAACGTGTTAATGAAAAAGCGCAAAACCTCTTAGGTGGTGATTGTATATGAATATGAACAACTTTTACTATGGGGCCAACTTTGAAATCGCGAAAAAAAAAATCAGTTGTTTCATACAAGTTGTCAATACCTACTCGACCAGAATGTATGAAACAGCAGATTTTTTTTTATCGCGATTTCAAGGTTGGCCCCATAGTAAAAGTTGTTTATATTCATGAGCACAATCACCACCTAAGAGGTTTTGCGCTTTTTATATTATAAATTTTTATATTATTTTTCATAGGGTAAACAAAAAAATAACAGACTTTTAAAAGTTCCTTTTAAATTGTCTTCCAAACGTTTGACATGTGCAACAACGACATAAATGTAAGTTTACAAACAATTTTGGACCACCTGTATAAGGTTGATATCCAGAATCATCATCATAATGATGATGGATACCAAATATATCGTTATTCATAAGAACATAGACAATCCAACGAACCAAAAAAAAAACTTTTATAAGTGCTTCTTAAAATGTCTTTCAAACGTTTGGCATATGCAATCCTTACTAATATTATAAATGCGAAAGTCCGTTTGTTTGTTTTTTACGACTTTAAGTCTTAACTAATGAACCGATCATCATGAAATGGGATGGATTCATGGGATGCGGAAAAGGACATAGGGTACTTTTAATCCAGAAAAAATGTACAGTTCCGCAGGGATAGCAAAAAAAACTGTCCACGCAGACGATGTCGCGGACGGCCGCTAGTTATGACATAAAGAAGTTTACAACAATTAAATTTTGGACCACCTGTATAAGGTTCATGTCCAGAATCATCATGATGATGATGATGGATACCAAATATATTGTTACTAGCGGCCGCCCGCGACTTCGTCTGCGTGGAATGTTTTTTGCTATCCCTCGGGAACAATTCATTTTTCAGGACGAAAGGTACCCTATGTCCTTTTCTGTACCCCTAACAACGTGTATGCAAAATTTCATGATGATCGGCTCAGAAGTTAAGACGTGAAGGCGTAACAAACAAACAAACAAACGGACTTTCACATTTATAATATTAAAATAAAAAGTAAGGATTTAATCTACCTAACATTTGAAAGACAATTTAAGAGGCACTTATAAAAGTTTGTTTATTTTTTTGTGTTCGTTGGATTGTCTATGTTCTTATGAATAACGATATATTTGGTATCCATCTTCATCATGATGATTCTGGACATCAACAACCTTATACAGGTGGTCCAAAATTGATTGTAACTTAAATTTATGTCGTTATTGCACATGTCAAACGTTTGGAAGACAATTTAAAAGGCACTTATGCAATAACGACATAAAGAAATTTACAACAATTAAATTTTGGACCACCTGTATAAGGTAGATGTCCAGAATCGCAGTGAGTCAGCAGTGAGCGTTCTCATGTGCGGCACGGTCTTCAATACATCGAACTTTGTACCTTCATCGTGCAACATCTCATATTCCTGCGTGATATGGCTTACTTTCGCGTGTAAGCGTCGCGAGTGATGTGTGGTCAACAGTACTGTTCTGACGAAGCCTCACCATGGGGCACCTAGTGTACAGTTTTTATTTGTCATACATAACTATACCTATCTAATACCAACATGTATAGACTACTCTAATATTTCCCTCTGTAGTTCCAGGCTCCTGGCTAAATAAAAGAAAACAGCACAGATGATAAATATTGCGTAGAAAAATAGTAAACCGACCGCTGCTGGGTGTACGCAAATCGCAAGGTTGCGATTTTGCCTAGTGCGCCAAAGATCCTAACTTAAATCCTGGTATGGGCTAATGTTGTGTAATGTGAAGCATTTAATTTTGTTCCTGATTCATGGATATTGTTTAAGGAATATTATTCTCTATCTGTTATTTTCAAGACTATACCTAACTCTGCTGCTGGATTTCTTTGAGAACACAGTGTCGTGCGGTTCAACGGTTATAAAGTGCTTAATTTCAGACATTTTCTTAAAACCTAATGAAAATAATATCAGCTACATTGCGCAAAAGTTGTAAAAGTGATAGGGCAGATTTAGTTTTCTATATCGAGGCAGGCAGGACAATTTTCTATATTCGATGTGTTGATTTTGAATACACAAGTGAACTAGTAAAATGTTGGTGATTGAGAAAATTCCGTTCCATGGAGTAGTTAGGGTTACCTATCAGTTAGTCGTATGATCAACTATGATATGATTGACAAAGTAAACATTTGATTTACGTAGTTTTTATGAAAATAAACTGAATTTATTACTAGACTAAAAACAACGAGCAAAGAAATTTCACACACATGACCACCAAAAACAACACAGAGAAGCAATACCCATTCACAAAACCTATTATGTTAATTTAAAACACATCGGAGCAACGATAGCATCTCTGATCGTTCACACCACACCTCCCAAAACAATAGTTAATAAGATGATTTATATCGATGCGAGATAGTCGGTTCGACACGTCTCGACATCGCTTTAGCATAATCTCGGGTTTGGATCGTGCTATATCGATGGGTACAGATGTTTTGAATGGAATACGGCGCCCGGTGTAAGTGTGATATCCTTTAAATAGGTGTGAAAAGATATTTTTGATGTGAACTTCTATTAAGACCTTATTAGTTTGTTTTACTGATGACACAAAATTGTAACGTAAATAACAGAGATCAAATCCTTCAAGAGAGTTTGGACTCATTCCTTAGTGCAAGCTATGGATGCTAAACGATTTCACTTATAAAAAAGTAACAGATGGATAAAACCATTAATATGCTGCTCTATTTTTATTCGAGATTTATTATGATGATTTTATTTGAGATAATTTGGGAAACTACTGAACAGCTAGCAATATTTAAACATTCAAATTATGAATCGATGGCAGAATTGTAAAATGTTTGATAGTCATAATTGGCTGTGCACTACTATGTTATCAGGGAAATATGTATTTGATTCAAATAGTTACAAAAATTTTACTGAGCTAAACAGATACAAACAAATAAGAAAATAATTCTCATAGAGACAAAAAATGGTAACACAAAACGAAACAATCCAACTTCCGTGAAACACGAACATTCAATCGCAACAACCGAACCGGGTGTCAGTAGAAACCAATCTCGTTATCGCTATCACGAAATCTTCTGTCGCGTAAACGACAATGATTCTCCGAGCTGGGCTAGGCTGGCCTCCCAGAACTGGCCAATTAATTCAGTAAGACTATTTGGCCGCCAGCCGCACGATGACGGTGCTCCGTCCGCCCTGTATAAGAGTTATTACAAAATAATGAAAGCCGCGCCGCCCGCTGAGACCCACAATTGGCCTGCTTAGCCGCGGCACCACCGTTTAACAATTTTAATTTTTAGTTTGTATTCTAACGGTGAACAGTTTCGTAAGTGCCTGTATCGGGACAATAATCGGTTTTGCTTGTACGCCTACGTGTGATTGTTGTAACGTTATTAAATTAGTTTGATATCTCGCGTCTACTTGTTTCATACTTCAGTTTAATCATGCCCATGGGAGAAACCTATACGGATCTCCTGGTGTGAATGACTGAGAAAGCTCTTATCTGTCTTCGGGTTAATCATTGTATGGTGTTTGATGAACCGTTACGTCAATATCAATTAAGGTTTGTAACTTACCAACTCTGGTAACACTGAATGAGATTGAAAAAACTAAAAGGAATATCATGATTCTAAAGAAAGTTGAAGCATATAAAGAGTGAACCAATAAGTAGGTATATTATGTTAAAGTGTACTTAATACAAAGTACATCGCGAAAGCTTCCAAATATTTAACGAAAAAAAAAAAAATTAAAGAACCCGCCTGCATAAAAAGACAAGTCAACTGAAAAGATGGAAACAAGATTAAATATTAAAGGCAACATAATAACATGCAGTCGGAGGCATGCATAAAGAAAGTGACGTTATGAATGATTTGAATTATATGCCTCCGACTGCATGTTATTATGTTGCCTTTAATATTTAATCTTGTTTCCATCTTTTCAGTTGACTTGTCTTTTTATGCAGGCGGGTTTTTTAATTTTTTTAATTTATTTTTTTATTTATATCTTTTTAGTTATTACATATTACGGTAATGATATACCTTTTTGAAATCCTTTTTGAAATTTGACACCCATATTGTAGTATTCTAAAAAAAAAATGTTTTTTCCACTACGTATAATAGCACCGTACAGCGGTACAGCCGCCATGTTGTTTTTTTTATAACGCCACCTTCTTAAGAACACTTGGGCTGACGAGACAAATCTAACGATATCTTAATAACAGAAATCCATTCAGCCGTTTGAAAGATATGAGGTAATAAAGAATATTACATACAAACACACAAACATACTTACATACAAGATACGCGCGACAAAAATATCACTCTTTCTTTGCAGTCGGGTAAAAACATGAATGATGACTACGTTATTTGATCAAGAAATTAGTTACGGAGGAAAATCAATGGGAAAAGACCATTCATATAACGTGGCCATGTTTCTATCTGGAAGCGTAGGTGTATTAGAAATTTATTAGCTCGTAATAAGCTATTTAGCTTGTATATTGTTGTAATCGAGTGTGTCCTTACAAACTTCTGAAGAAACTTTATAAATAAATAATTTAATTACTTAAGCCATGTGTTTAGTTATTACAAACGTGGTGCGTTGGTATCGGCGGCGTCATGTGGCCGGGCGGTTGGTATCGCGGCATCTTCACGCGCCGGCGCCGGCGGTGCGCGCACGCACCCCGCGAAATGCAGGCCCAGCTGATTGGTCCGCATACCCGATGAGGTTGTATGTACAACTGAGGTATTGCACGCGAAAATAATTATAATGCATGCGTTTTACTGAAGAATGTATATAACGGGTATTAGAACCACATTTCTATGGAGTCGTAAGCACATTTATGACTATTAAATAGTTTTCACCGTTTTCGTCAAACTACACTCGCGAGCAAAAGTATGGAATCATAGGCCTATTTTCATACAAACGAGGTAACTTTGAAGCTGAAACGGCCGATCAAGATGAAACGAGGTGTGATCTGATGATGGTTATCCAGGGAGTGAAGGAGATAATTCAGATCCCCATACACACCCAATTGATCTGATCGGCATTCTAAGATCTGTAAGGATCAGAGTTATGAGTTACAGCATTTCCATACATTTTAATGCTATTTTTATGTTTTTTTTAAACATATCCAAACAGCTCTTAGAATGCTGATCAGATCAATTAGGTGCGTATGGGGATCTGAATCTTCTCCATTCACTCCCTGGATAGCCATCATCAGATCACACCCCGTTTCATCTTGGGCGGAGAACCAAAGTTTCAAAGTTACCTCGTTTGTATGAAAATAGGCCTATGATTCCATACTTTTGCTCGCTAGTGTAGAATACATAGTTATATTCAGGTAGGCAGGCAGGTGACTGTGGAAACATTCACCATCAATGATGGTAGTCAATACGGGTATTATAATATCTAGTATATGAATCATAAGATGCAAACTAACGAGTTCAAAAGGAAATACACAAATCAAGGCAACTTAGAGTAAGCATTCGATCAACATGAACTTTAATCAATGAAGTTATGTCGGCGTCTTTGCGATTTAACTAACCGAACAAAACAATGAACCATGACGAGGAATGGATGTGGCTTCTACATTTTGTAAAATGCCGAAGTTGGGCAGATTTGCCAGAGTTGGATTTATAGTTTTTGAAGTTGTTTCTAAAGTAAACAGACATAGTCTTCGACCTAGCACCTAGCAAGAATAGCATGAAATTGAATTACACAATTAATGGTTCAACGGCTTTCGGAATCGTTGGAATTGAATTATTTTACTCCCATGGTCTAGCCAAAGTAACATTTGCAAATCTTCGTATTGCTTACGAAACATGTATGTCAATCAATTTTTAAAACATCAAATCTAAATTTTCGTTATCGAAAAAAAAAACATGTCATGTAATGAACATTTTCAAATGTTACTTTGGGTAGGTAGGCTGGTTGGAATCTTGATAGATTGGTGATTGCTAAGGCTAAATTGATCTGACGTGTAAGATAATCAGGTCCTTAAAATTATTGGGTACTTTGTCCTTTGAGTCCAAATTTTGCTTTGTTTGTTTGTTTGTTACGCCTTCACGTCTTAACTACCGAAACGATCATCATGAAAATTTGCATACCCGTTGTCAGGGGTACAAAGAAGGACATAGGGTACCTTTCATTCTAAAAAAGGCACTGTTCTCGAGGGATAGAGAAATAACTGTCCCCGCAGACGAAGTCGCGGGCGGCCGCTAGAGTAATATATATTTATATAATAAGATGTAAGGTCAAAACCAGCTGAGATTTTTTTTTCTCTATTTGAATTTTTAGTGTTATCATAAAAAGAAATATAACTTTCAAATTTATTTAAGTTTTTCACATCAATGGGTCGAATTTCGATCACTGAAAGACACTAGTTGAAGAAATTGATTGTCCCCGATTTGTTGTTCCGCGGTCGCACGCGCTCGGCTAGTTACGAAGCATGTCCCACAAGATTCTTGCTGACTCAGCGTCGTCTCTTTAACTCTTCCCAGTGATTGTTCCATTCGGCATTGTCTGTCAATATTTTCCCTCCCCTCGCGCCCTTCCCTCCGCCAGTTAATTACTTTTCATTAGACAATAACCTCTGTGCTTACAGCTGGACGCCATTACGAAATTTGTTTTTGATTTGTTTCGTCATCATGTGTCTTGCCGTGTGTATGCAGGGGGTCGTCTACGAACCCATGATACTAATTCTCTTTCAAATCACATGAATAGTATCCTTAATTATTTTTTTCGAAATTTCATTTCTTTGAGCGAGCGGTCTTTTGAACATGAACAGTCCATTTAACTAAGACTATAAGTACAAGTGTTATTGAGCACTTGTCTGTTTTAACAAAATACTCATAAATGGACGGTCAAAAGGTGCTATATCCAACTTCACCCACATCTTTAACATTAAAAACAGTTTGAAATAATCATACAGAGAGGGAGACTTGTTAATGTAGCTTGTGACACAAAACATCGATATTAAAAGATCTAGTTTTTGAGGCCCTATTTATCCAACTAATTTATAAAAGAACATTTTGTAAGAAAATCTATCCTGAAACCTGAAATGTTATCGAATACGTCATGACTGAATTACATTTAGTCCATTTTGACTCAAATATGCAGTGCTTAGTTCGAATAAGTTAGTTAAAAATTTCCCTGTAGTATATTTGGCTTCTTTAAAACTTTCGTCTTCTTTTTGTAGAACATTAAAATTGATTTTCACCGACAAGGTCTTGGGCGTTACGTAAGTCTTTGTCCATCGGCATCTTGAGGTCAGTCGATACATGCCGGCCACATGCCAAAGGTCGGACTGTCAGTGGAGCATCCAATCATGCGGTGAAAGGAACCCATTGTGCGCTGCGATGGACAAGAATGGACAATTTGCAAACATCGCATGGACAATTAGCCGTTGTGGTAAATCCAATCGACAAATTGTAACGTGTTGTGTAGTTCTTGATTTTTTATATTTTGAATTAATACTTGTTGTGTTTAGAACTGTAAATTGGTGACGTAAACGGCTTTTTATTTAATTATTATGTTTTTACTGAGATGTGGTTGTTAGAATTTCTGAAACACTTTCTAATAATTTAATTTTATCTTTAATGTCTTTGTTTCCATTAACAGAAGCTGTATCATAAGTAATTAAGATTTATAATGTTTATTTAGAAGTATGTTAATACATATAACAATTATAAATAATATTATAATCATTGGTCAAGGTAGCTTTGGAATTTTATTTCTGATTTTCAAATTATATTTTTTTAAATCATAGCTATATAATATGATATTTTCGAACATCAATTTATACATTGTCACAGCAAACACCCGTTTTGTGAATCGATCCAATCCCTCGAGCGATTCCTTCATAAGTCCTCAACGGATTCGAACTCGTGCCCTGCTCACATAACGCCGCGCTATTTGCATAGTAATCGCAGCCACTTTAATTACAGCCCTGGCCACTGTTGGGATTTGTGGCGATATAGATGACCCTTTAGTTTATTTCGAGAGCCCTGTAAAATTGTAGTTGTAAATTATGAAGTTTTAAAGGCACCATCTAATCGAAAATACTACACAGAAAAAAAAGGATTTCTTAAAACAAGAAAAGATTCTTAAATCAAGATATTTTGTGTCTCATAATATAGGGAAACAAATATATTCTTGGTTCAATGCAATTTACTTTCGTTCAAAGCAATTTACTCTTGAAAGAAAGTAAAATTGCATTGAACCAATAATATATTTGTTTCCCTTACACCAGGGACGAATTCAGGAGAAAGCAGCACAGAAGGCGACTCCAGCCACCAGTCCCAACGCAGCGTGATCTACTTACACGCTACCACTGGTAAGTTTTGACAGATCTACCATGCCTATAGCACAGAATATAATATAAGTAGGTACGACCTTACATAAAGGACACTCTCCGCTCCGCCCCAGAATCAATTACCTCACCCCACCCCGCTATGAGACAAAATATCTTGTTTTAAGAAATCCTAATTATCCGTGTAGACATTTCTGATTCAGTTGTGACTGAAAAACTAAAATTTTCAAACAAAGGATTTTGAACTAAATCCTTTTATGATAATTTCACACTACGTTTAAGACCACTACAAAATTGCGTATGCGACGCGACGTATATTTTAATATTTGCGCTGAAACTTGCTTGTAAATATTGAATTAGAAAACAAAGACCAAATTCACAGTTCCATCATTTTAATGATACAGAACAAAAGAAGAACAAACAAAATATCATAGCAAAATCTCTGACTGATCAGATTATTAACTATAAAATAAAGACCATTATCCATGAAACGCTCTAAGCAGCCATATTTTCTGACGCTTTTCTATTTTATTTATTTATTTAAATAATTGCAGAATTACCTACACAAAATACAGTTGATGTCTCAGCTCTACGCACATAAGTATAAACGCCGCCCTCATTCACCCCAAAATTCGGCCAAATTTAAAGCGTTTACACTAATTTATCTGCAGTTAGTCCTAACGGGCCAACTTTACGAGCCCGTCTGTTTCATGCCGGGCAGCCATTCGCGACGTCTTGACCGACGCCTTAACAATTAATTAAAATACAATGGACGACTTCGTACAAACATACAGTAGAGGGTTGAAGCACACCTAAAGTTGTAGGCTTCAAATATAAAAAGGCTGTAGGCTTATAGTTTTTACTTGACTGTAAGAAGAAGGTAATTTGAATGCTTTAAATAATTGCAGGTGAGAGGTAAACAAAAATAAGACAAAAATTAAAAAAGACTTTTCCCTTCTCTACACGACTGCTCAAAAAGCAGTGTAAATGTGTTTAGGGTTCATGTATGTTTGTGGGTATATGAGTTTCTTTATTCCACCATAACTCCTAAATGCCTTAAGTGATTTGGATCGTTAGAATCCTTACATCATCCAGAGTGACACTGGCTATATTAAAAAAAAAATCCACATGGCGACTGTACGACGCCATTTTCAAATGTGCAATATATTTTTTCTTCTTCTATTATTACAATATGGGCATCAAATGAAAGACCTTGATGACCACATTGCAAAACTATTTAATTTGTGTGTGAACACTAAAATGTGTGAAATAAAATTAAATAAATTAATTAAAAAAACATTAAAAACACGACTGCCCTGTCAAAAACGAACTAAAAACTTTGATAAATCCGTTTCATATTCGGGTTACGCAAGTATGATCGTGTTTCTTCGTTCCGCTGTCAACTTAAATGGCTTCCCATACGCCTTCGCCGTGATATGCACATCCTTTCTGCCCTTTTTAAAATCCTTAAGGACCCTAAATCTCCTAACTACCTTGTCTCCCGTTTCCAGATGCTTCCACCTCCTACCCGCTCCAGGCGGCCCTGTATTACTACTGTACTTGAGCTGCCTAGAAGTAACACACACTTCTTTCACAACTCCTTTTCTGTCAAAGCTGTCAAACTGTGGAACAGACTTCCGACAGACATTCAAGATTGCTCTAACTTTATGTCATTCAAATCCAAGGTTAAAGCACACTTTTTAGCACAATTGTACGATTCATGAGATCAAGAGATATTAACACCTTCTCTTTTTATAAGTATTATATGTATTTATATATATTTTATATGTATTTATTATTTATGTATATATGTACTTTATATTATTATTTGCTTTCATATTATTATAGTATTTTTAAAAAAGTTTATTCTTTTCTGTTATTCATTTATTCCAATAATTTTGCACTTTGTGTCACCTGCTGACTTATAAATTCTCCAACAAGTTCTAGGTTGGCTGGAAGAGATCTCTTCTAGAGATAAGCCCACCTTTGCTCACATTTTTTGTAACTTGTGTGTATAACTGTGTTTTTAGTGCAATAAAGAGTATAAAAAAATTGTTCCATAAAACGGTCCCCCGACGGAGTTTTTAGTCTTTAATGTTAAAAAAATTGGTCAAGTTCAGAGTGTTATAACTCTCAAAGTACTAATATTTAACTATTATTGTAAAACAATAAAGTGTTTCAAATTTAAAGACCTTTTCAATGATGTAAGACTTATTGCTTAGATCAAAATGCTCATCGTGCTAAAGGACCCCCCGAAAAGTTCAAATAATTTGAATCAAACCTTATGTCCTAATAAATAAATAATAATAATAAATATAAAATCTTTATTGAAATAATCTTACATCACAATTTACAGCTAGTTTAAACATAGATAATATAGGAAAAACAAATAATAAATAATTATCAAAATAATATTATACTATGTGCTTGACCACATGCGATGTTGCCGTTCTGCTCAACTTCATGGCTTGGACAATATAGAAGGATAAGGCAAAATCAAAACACAATTTAGGTCTAGGGTTGCCACTATTCAATTTATCATGAAAAGACCTACCTACTATATTCGGTATTAGGGGATTTTTATAACACGTTTTTGTTTAACGTATAAACGGTGTTTTTGTAACACTATATCGTAGTACCATTATTATGTTACGGTTTGATTTTCAGCTAAATGTAAAATAAAACTCTACAAAAAATATTGTAGCAGGTGGTTGTTTGTCATTGTAGTTTAGGCGTCTTACTAAATGATCCAAAAATCGTCATTTACATGATTTTCCAATTATTTTTTCTATCATAATATTTAGTGTTGCATAAAACTAGCATGTTGAATGCTAAAATCTCAAATTAAAAAGAATGAACAAAAGTTAGAACCGACTAATTTCGAACTAGGTATTACAATTCCACAAATCGACCAAAAGCGTGTCGTACACGCATTAATGGGCAGCAAAAGTTATGTAGTTAATTGGTTATTTTTATTACTACTACTACTTCTTCTTTAACAATTAATGAAAGCAGGTTAAAATCATGAAAGAGATTTTGTAGAACTTTTGAAAGTAACATTACCAAATGAATTGATCTGTTATAAGTAAATCGAAAACGCTTTTCCTAAGAAAATTCATAGTTTTTCATGTATTATTTTACAGAAATATAAAGCAAATGAAACTTTTACAATTTAATATGATAATAAATAATATTTCATAGATTCTTTCGGTAATATCAAAAGCATACCAAAAACTATTCAAAGTAGGTATTAAAATATTCTGTTTCAACTCTACCCCATAGCGACTGGAACAAAATAGAATCTTAAAAGGAAAATGGGCCAACTCTTTTGTGGACATTGTTTGGAATATTTCGGTGTGCAAATGTACAATGGAATAATGTTTGTGGAATTATTTGACCGTCCCCGGCTTTGTTGCGGGCCACAGCGGTGTAAACAGCCGATAAGTGGCCCTGGAAAAATTTAAATACATAGCAATAGGTTGATTCTAATTATTTTATATGTTGATGAAAAAAAAACATTTCTAAACCACGGATTTCTTTATGATCGAAATCGGATGTTACTTCTCCGTTGGAGCAAAACAGTTTTAAGTAGGTAGTTTGATTATTTTAATAATATATTTGATATTTGATATATAAGAGAATAATTTGTCACTAGGTTATATTGATAATGGAATAAACCAAAAGTATAGCAACCACATAGCACCTAAAATCAAATAAAGAAAGCAGAATCGAAAGCAATAATTTCCATCGAACCCCATTAGTAAATCAATTATTATTCACAAACGCGTTGAAAGAATTCAAAAATTCGCAAACAAGCGCATTTCCATTGGCAATTCTTTTCACAGTTTATACGAAGGCTGGAGTGCGGACGAGGCGCCCTCTCTCGTGAAAAATGCGAATTACGTTTGAAGATGTCCAGCGAGTCAGAAAGTCATTGTTGTCCCGATAACGATTCAGGGACGCTCTCCCGGATCCATCGCTTGCGAAATTATTGCGAAGCGGAAAAGTGGGGAAATAAGCTTTACATTATGTGGACGAGGTCTCGGTAAATAAAGGTGACGCGACGAGCTTGTTGGAGGACGGATTATCGGTTTTGTAGAATGGACAACACGACAAAAAATGTTATAAATATTTTGTCAAAATAAAAATAAAACCGATTCTAGATTTTGCCCTTAATTTTAGAATTTTTAAAGCTATATTTATGGAGAAAATAAATGAAATGTAAAAAGCCTTAGTGACGTCACAGCTCGACACGAACAAAAATATAGAACTTTGCTCACGCGCGTATTTCCCGCACTCCCGCGTATATTCTGAATGAATCACCACAAATAGCCTCAGAGCTACGTCACTTCCGGAAAAGTTTTTAAACTTTTAAAACATTTTTATTTAAGCAAAAATAACATTTAACAAAAACTAAAATATATGGGTCATGTCTTTTTTCATTCTCTCTTCGAAAAGCAAATAAACTGGGCATGATATTTTTTGTCGTGTTGTCCATTTTCGGTTGGTGGGTTTTGTAGTTGAAAGAATATTACCTATATTATTTGTTTAACTATAATTTTGCTTGAATACTTTTCTAACTAAAATTTCTAAAAATACTTACTAGACTATGGTCCTTGAAAATTCCACGAAGTTTCATTGAAATCCTTTTCTATATTAACAACTTGTTAAATAAAAACCTCCGAGGGAGCCACTTTCAGTGAACTATCCATCTTAACAAATAATTTTATATTATTGTTCCAAAAGTTCATTCATTCACGAGTTTTATAATTATTGCACTTACTAGACGTAATAAACGCCTTAAATAGAGCCTGGTATTTAAGTCACTCGCTGACGGCGAACCGTTATAGTCACGTTGTGCTCGCGCGCATCGATCTGCTATCGTATACAACTACCTGCGTTACAAATATTAAAATGGTGAAATGTTTGAAGTGCAATAAACTGATAAATAAAAAGAACCCAGGATTGCAGTGCGTTGGATGTACGAAATGGATACACGGGACGTGTGCTAACTTATCCTCTGATCAGCTTAGTGTACTTTTTACTACCGATTCTGCCGAATGGAAATGCCGAAACTGTTCCGGCAACGCTAACCAGAAACACCGCCTGTCTTTTATTATGCCAGATCCAGAGGAAGAAGACAATACTGACCATGAAACAATGCCGGCATCCAACATTACTCAAAAAATACTCAGCGAAATACGTTTTGAAATACGTAACATAGTGAGTACTGAGTTGCAAACAGCCTTGCAATTCTATTCAGACAAAATAGACGATTATGAAGTCAGAATAAAAAGCTTCGAAAACCAAATTATCGAGCATAAAAACACTTGTAAAAACCTTACACTAAAAAATGAAGCACTTGAACAAAAAGTCAACCACATCGAACAAAATATGATGCACAATTTTCTCGAAATTCATGGCATAAAAGAGGAAAAAGACGAAAATATCACGTCAATTACTAATTTAATTTGCAATAAACTGAAACAACTTCCTGAAGGGATACTTAGGGCGTATAGGAAAAAAGCCAAGAATACAAGAAATACAAATACGACCAGACACCCACCTATTGTGGTTGTACTATCCAATGGCCTCGAAGACAAATGGATGGCTGCCACCAAGGCCAGCGAGCTGAATACCACAGATATAGGTCTCACCTACAGTTCAAAAATAATTATCCGTGAGTCCCTTACACCAGGAAATTCGTTTTTGCTGTGGAAAGCCAAAACTACACTTAAGGAGGGTGGTTTGTGCAAATTCGTTTGGTACAAAAATGGCCTTATTCAAGCAAGAAGGGCTGAGAAAGAAAAAGCTTATGTTATAAGATCGATAGAAGACATAGAGAGATTGGCGATTGATTTTAACAAGAACGGCAGTGAGAAATAATGGTACCCCTACCCAGACTTGGTACTATACATTACATCTTACTTAGACAAATTATCTATATAACTCAATGGATAACCAAAGCCCTAATATAAATGAAACGAATGTAGAAAATTGGAATGACCTTATCAAAGACGTTTCTCAAACGCAAAACGCATTAATCGCCTTGCACGTGAACATAAGATCAATGATCAAAAACTTTTCCCAACTTGAATACGTAACTACGAGCAGTTCAAAAACTATCAGCCTGATTGCAATAACGGAAGCCAATATCTCAGCCGACTGTGTCAAGATGTTTGAACTAAACAACTACGAGATGTACCACGATCTACGTGAAAGAAGAAAAGGTGGAGGAATAATACTGTATGTACATAAAAACCTTCAATTTACTAGGAATGCTACCTCAACTCGTTATTTCGAATGTTTATCAGGCTCGATTACTACTAACTACAATAATTACAAAACTAATATTTGTGTTGTCTACCGACCGCCTCGTTTAAATAAGTTGCTATTTATAAGTGAACTGTCTAAACATATATCATCAACACCAACTAATGATAACTATATATTACTAGGCGACATGAATATCGACATTCTACAGTCGAACTCAATTACTTCACATTATCTTAACGCATTATGTGAAAAGGGTCTACAGTCGGGCATCAATCAATATACGCGAATACAATACAATTTAAAAAAAAACCGTATCTCTAAAACCTGCATTGACCATATTTTCGTACGTGAATCAACAAATAGTAAAAACATCTGTTCGATAAAATCAGCTGTGATAAACAATGCATTGGCCGACCACTTTATAACTGGTTTAGTTCTAACTGATAACACCGTATCGAGACGCCAATATCGTACAGTACTTAAACTCGATAACGATAAGGTTCAATCTCTATTGCATGATGTCGACTGGAGCCCGGCACTTACTTACGACGACCCTAATGATGTGTTGGAATTTATATTGAATAAATTTAGCTGCATTTATGAGGAATGTAAATTTAAATATGATTTAAATATAAATAAGCGTAATCTATGTAGTTGGGTAAATACTAGAATGTTAAATATGTGCAACAAGAGAGACGAATTGCTCAAAATCTGGATGAGTGATATGAGTAATAAAACTAATAGACTATTATACAATAAATATAGAAATAAAACCAATAAATACATCAATTATTTAAGGAATAAAGACATAAAAAAATCAATTACTTCAAACTTTCACAACCCAAAAAAAGTATGGGGAATAATAAACCAATTGTGTGGTAAATTGACTAAATCTATCGATGAAATTATAATTAAAAATTTCCGTGGCTATAATCAAATAGATATAGCTAATAACTTCTCAAAAGGATTTCGAGATAACGTTAAAAACATAATTTCTACCTGTGATAAGCCTCTGATCAATGAAAACTTGTACACAAAAAAACCTGATTTAACAATGAAACTTCATAAGGCTAGGGAGGAAGTAATTAAGACGATAATTAAGCACTTAAATAATAAAAAAAGTCCAGGTTTTGACGGGATTCGTGTCTCTGATATTTTGTACGTTAGTAAACAGATAACTCCAATTATTACTCATTTAATTAATACTTGCATAAATAATTCAATTTATCCTGACAAACTTAAGATTGGCACTATACGACCAATACATAAAAAGGGTACATACACAGATATAAATAACTACAGACCGATTACCATTCTTTCATGTATAGATAAAATAATAGAAAAATACTTAGGTTCATATATAAATAGTTTTATAATAGAGAATAACATAATACACGAGCGACAGTATGGTTTCCAAAAAAATAAAAATACCTCCCAATTGTTATGTAAATTCACTAACGAAGTAAATACCTACTTAAATGATAAAAAACATGTAATTGCATTATTTGTTGACTTTAGCAAAGCTTTCGAAACTTTGAATTTCAACACCCTGTATGCGAAGCTCTCGCAGAATGGTATACAGGGCCCTCTCCTGGATCTTCTTAAAAACTATCACACTAACCGGAAAACAACCGTTAAGATAGGTAACGTACATAGTCAGTTTATGCCAACCGAAGAAGGCACAGCTCAAGGCTCGGTTATCGGTCCGACCGAATATCTATTTTACTGTAATGATATGTGTAATATCTTTAGGGAGGCCTCTGTATACCAATTTGCTGACGATACATGCTTACTAGTAGCAGATAAGAACTTAGACACTGTACAAAACATAATGCAAATTAACTTTGATCTTCTCTGTAAATGGGCCCACGATGTTGGCTTAATTATAAATTATGATAAAACTAAATATATCCACATCCATTCTTCCCACAATAAATCTGTGATTCAGCCAAGAATCCAGGCCCACAGCCATCTCTGCCTGCATCACCGCAGTACAATAGGGGAGACAAGTCGCTATTGTTGTAATTGTAAAAACTTGGAATCTGTGTCACAGCATACGTACCTTGGTCTAATAATAGATGACAAATTTAATTGGAAGCCACACGTTGAATATGTTTGTAAAAAACTAAGAGCTGTTTTAGCCAAACTTTCTGTACTGAAGTACAAATTACCATACAATATTATGAGAATGCTGTACAATGCACTAGCAGACTCGATAATAGGATATGGCCTCAGTAGTTATGGCAGGACATACAAAACGTACATCGAAGATATATATAAATTGCAACTTAGATTATTAAAAACTATTGTGCCTAACTCAATTAAAAATAAATATAAAAATGATTATAGTAACTTATTTAAACACTGTAGAATAATAGATATATACAATAAAATAAAAATGTATGTAATTTGTGATGAAATAGAAAACAGCTCTTTGTTAAAATTAAGAATAAGAAATAGTAATTTGCGTAACCTGACTTACCTACCTAAGTATGTGCTGCCCTCATACAGTAACACATATGGTAAACGTTGCTCGATATATATGTTACCGTCATTGTTAAACGAACTGCAAAATGATTTACTGGATGGAATCCTGGATAACCCGGAACAATGTAAAAGGTTATTAAAAACTTCTTACCTGCCAATGTGTCAGTGAGTGATGGCAGCAATACATAAACCTTTTACGGTTTCTCTTGCTGTGATTGAAAAAAATATTTGTTGTAATTTTCTTTTGTTTTGAAAATAAACTTAAAAAAAAAAAAAAAAAAAACTGCATTGTAAGCTGTTAATTAATATCAGAACCACCAGAGAAAGCACTAAATAATGGGGAATGTCCGAAAAAAATAAAATTGGCTGAATATTTTTCTACAGGTAGGAATAAGCTCCCTTAAAGTTTAAAAAAATTAAAGTCTCTTCGACTTCACAAATATACAAAAGTAACAGCAGAATGGAAATAATGCCTTTGCCCTCACCTGCCACAAACACGAGATGGTATGAAAAAAAAGTTTCAAAGATGACAAATGTCAAAATGTCAAAACTTTTTATTTTTTATTCGTGTTGTTGTTGTGGCAAATGGTGGCAAAGGTATTACCTCCATTCTGCTGTTACTTTTACACATTTGTAAAGTCGAAGAGATTTTAATTTTTTAATTTTTTTTAACTCAACGGAATAATCTGAAACTTTTTTCTACTAAGGGAGCTTATTCCTATCTATAAAAAAATATTCAGCCAATTTGATTTTTTTCAGACATTCCCCATTGTGGTTATCCACAACTGTAGGTGTTTGCGCTTCTATCAATAAAGAAAGAAATCGGAGTAGGTAACAGATTTGATCATCATCGTATCAGCCGCACGACACCCACTGCTGGGTATAGGCATCCCCTAAGGATCTCGACGATCGGTCCTGCGCTGCCCGCATCCAGAGGCTTCCCGCGACCTTCACCAGCTCGTCGGTCCACCTTGTCGGAGGCCTACACGGGGTAACAGATTTAACAACAGATATTGTGTGCATTGCTTAAATTTAAAGCATTGTGCATGTCGAAAGAGACAATAGGTTATCAAATATTTTATAACCAGCTTTTCCTCGCGACTCAATCCAAGTGAAGGTTCCCGAATATTATTCCAGGATGTAATTTTGTCCAGCTTCCAATCTATAATATAAGTACCAATATCAAAAATACAAAAGTATAATATAAGCACAAAAGTCATCAAAATTAAATAAGCGAATAAGGCGTGAAACAAATCAAACAGACCTTCTTTACCACCACAGGGAACAAAAAGAAAATTTTTGAGCCTTTACTATAGAATTTCTAATAATTATAAATAGGGCCGATTTTTATTTTCCAAATAACGTGACTGTCCGAAGCGCGGATAGATATGCAGAATTCGGACGAGATATCGAGCCGGACACGAGTCAGCCGGACTCCGGACAAGCCCAGCACACACAGTATATAGAAGGTTTTCACATAATGCTATACAAAGTCGGAAAGTACTTGGTGATGATAAGTTTCTTGCGTCCGCTCTTCTTGTCAGCTACAAAAAGGACTATATCGGGCGGTGGTAGGTAAACAGACAATTCGAAAGCACTTAATTTCTAAGTTTATTTAAATAATTATTTTTTATTTTTATTTTGATTTTAAAGGAAACGGAACTTATAGTTTTTGGGATTAGCAAAGAAAAATAATTTGGTATTTTCAAATTATTTCATTTGATATTAGCTTTACATGAACGCATGTAATAAATAAAATAATGCCCATTACAGTTTCTTTCATTCGACATCTTATTTAAGTAAATCGATTTAGTAGTTATCTAGAAATACCGCTTATATAATGGGCTGGCCGCTATCTTTGTTACGTCACGTGACTGTAGCTTCGTTGTTTATTACTCGATTGTAATGATTTAAAGATTTATCAAAAAGCTGATAAAAGTATCAATACGTTTTATAATAAGATACATTTCCACAATCCTAACGGTTACCTAGTTTTTTTTTTAAATGTAGATTTTTTATTATTTCATTTGATATAGCTTCACATAAACGTATGTATGAAATCAAATAGTGCATTATATTTCCTTTCATTCAACACCTTATTTAAGTAAATCTAGAAATCGGAAATGCGGTATTTCTAGAAATCTAGAAATACCGCAATAAAATTGACCGGCCGCCATCTTTGCTACGTCACAGCTCCCCTCTCCATACCCCTAAGAAGTGGTAACCGCACTTTTTGTATTTAAGAAAACCTACCAAACAAGAACATACCCGTAGTTTGTATGGCGGAGCTGAGTCCAACGAAAATCGTAATTAGGAAAATTTTATACAAATCAATGTATCATGGGCCTGTATTAAAAAAAAACTACTTATCTTATCGCTATAAATTTAGCATTGATGTTTAGAAAATTAAATGTAAATTAACTTCATTTTGAAAATTTGCTAATAATAATAAGCTTCGAAATAATAAAGAGACATCGGTTACCAAAAAGAAATATGATTTGCGTCTAGACTTTCTTTTTCTTTGTCACTTTTTCAATAGAAAAGGTTCAATCATTTTGATTCTGTTTGTTGAGCGTGTACTGCGCTATCAGTCGGTTCGGTTCCAGGGGCGCGGGCCACTCGTTAATTGACTTTCGGCTCCAAGTGTTTTGGCCAGTCATCGTTCTAGTTTTATATTTTGGCGCCTATTCCAATCCTAACAGCCCTCTATATTTTTTACATGGCAGATCAATTATGATTTCGAATTGGTTTGATGAATCTGAATAAAATCCCATTGCTGTTGTTTAATTGCCTCGTTGGTCGTTTGAAAAATGGTTCGATCGACATTGCAGCTTTCGCCCGACGCGACATTGTGTTCTATCGCAATTAAGTTATACAGACATTAATTGGAATCGTGTATTTCGGTTAATGAGAAACTAATTTGTATTCCAATTAGTCATGCGTCGCAAACTCGCATATGCGTGTACGCACGCCGTTGTTGCGGACGTTTCACAACCGTAAAAAAATCAATTTCGATGCAAATGGCTACGAAAATTGCGCGTAACGTGCGTTTTCGCTTTCGAATCTTCGATGCGATCGGTTAATTGGTGGGTATCTTTATATCGTTCGTTTGAAAAAGCTAGCGGTGCATCCGTGGGCTGCAAGGGCTTACGATATTCGCATTGATATGAAATTTGATAAATAACGGAGGTGACTTTAAATAATTGTGTGTGGAAAGTTACAAGGCGCGGGCTGAATGGGGCGGCGGCACGCCACCTCCGTGCTCGATAAAATTCGATCGAGATGCAACAACCATGCCAAGGTCTTCTTTTCTTCTTTAGCTCTACTGGAGCGATTAAACAATATACTTTACTACTTTACCTAACCTTTTAAGTAAAGGCGAAATGCATTCACTTGAATATAAAGTGAAAACGTGATTACGTGTAAAGTTGAGTAGGTAAAGTTCAGAATTTTTTTTTTTCAAAAGCGTTTTGTGTGTATTGCACGATAAAAGCATGCCATCTGCCAATTTTGAATTCCATATTATAGAAAAAGGTAATTTTATTCTGTTAAGTGTGAATGTTTTAGCATCATCATCGAATTAGATTTCTAAATCAAGCGCAAGTGCTTTAGCGTTATAGGTATACCTTTGGGAGAAAACTGATGTGCAATTATGATAGATGCCAAATAATACGACTCAGTATATATAGGTACGATCGGCAACTCACGTGTTTTACCACTTTACAGAAAGAATCGTGTGCGCGCGTATCACCCCTGCACGAACTAAACGTATGTGAATGACGGCGCGGCGTGATTTTTACCTTAGGAGTGGTAAAGCGGAAGTGTTGTCGATAGTACTACTGCAAGTACTTGCAGGCAACCAGATGAAACGTGTTCATAAACCATGATCGATGTTTCAACATTATAGAATGTGATCAGCGGACCGGATTGTAACAAATAAATTACCGTGTCAGCATTGTCTTCTAAACAATGCGACATACGAAACACACGGGGTGATTCATATTCCCATAATTAGGTATTTGCGTCGACATGCGAATTCATTAACGCGTTCGGTGTTGTTAGCAGGCCGCGTACCGCGCGTCGCCAGACGATGCAATCGTACGTACTGCCAGCAAAAAAAATATAAATTAAAATAAAATACTAAAAAAATACTAGAAAAATAAATTCATCCGTAACACCTCAGACGGGACGGGACGGGAAGTTTTTTAAATAAGTACACAAAATATTTGATAGTTAAAGTAGCTTTTCGGACACTCATTGAATTCTGATACTTTTGTATTCATTTCATTCAGTCATAGGTAAATAATGTTTTCAAAATCTTGATAGGTGAGTGAATTAGCAAAGTTATAGAAACTCATCTGAAAAGTTTCAGATCTTTACCGTCGCGATTAATCAATTTACACATAGGGTACTTTTCATCCCGAAAAAAGTATAGTTCCCGAGGGTTAGCAAAAACCTTTCCACGCAGACTAAGTCGCGGGCGGCCGCTAGTTAAATATAAACGGAAGTTATTGACTCAAGTGTTTTTTGGTATAGTGAAAGCACCTATAGCGTGGATTTGGGTTCGTTAAGTAAATTTTTAAACACCAAATAAACAAGCAATAACCAAACATTTTCCAAAAGAGTGGCCACCTCTTAGTCATCCAAAACGCAGCTTTAAAACATTTTCCGTCTGATCGCGCGATCTGATTTCCCGCCACGTTTCCATTACGGTGCAGTAAAGTTTACGTCGCATAAATCTTGAAGCCATCGGAACACACGCGCGACGGCCTTAGACGGCGTTATAGCTGTTTTATGTTGTTAACCGAAATGTTCAAAAGGTATAAACAAGTGCCATGTTGAATCAGCGGAACATGGTATAAAACACTTGAAAAAATATCATGTTACTATAATAATTATTAAAAGTAATAATTAAAAAAAAATTAACTACGTACCTACTGATAGTTTTGAAACAACACGATTCATATTTATGTGGAACTTCTCGAAAAACTATCTGTAGAGGATTTGTCTGTGAGAAAATCTAATTTCGTTTCTTTTTCTTTCAATGAGGGCTTTTCAAAGTTACATAAAAATAAAAATAGTAACTATTTGCCTCACTAGATGGTGTTGATACTCTTCGAAGCTTAGTAAAAAAATCACATTGACACCCATTTTTATCAATGCCATTCGAGCCTACAGATTTTTGTCATTGTGAAAAGCATTCATGGATGTTTGTGCTTCGCTACATTATGTGTGCTACGCAATCAAGTTTTTTTTGTAATTAATTCTTCTTGTTAATTCATGTTCCATTTTTAAGTTTTTAATCCAAAAGTTCAGTCAGTCTACTCCAAGTTTGACAAATTCAAACATACTCTCTGACATAAAATACCTACGTATAGCTGAATCTTTTCTCCTAACCGTACCGACGCAAAAAGCTCTCAAGCAATGATGCTATCAAGTGCACACCTAACTATGCAGACTGATTAATTAAAAACAATAATAGTACATTTAATTTCTATCAACTTTATCACACTCACGTAAAGCTGTGACCATCAACTCTTCAACCTAATTACTAAAATGTCGCTTTAAGATGGCGCCAACGTAAAGAAGTATTTTTATATTACTTTCGTTTCACCCATCAGACCTTATGCACTTAAGAACAAAACTCATTATGCCACAGTTCTTAGAGTAAATCCTTTTTTTTTCACACGGCAGGTGTTGTCGCCCTTCTTGTTAGGCTTGATTGAAAACTGTATTAATTGTTAATCAAGTGTCATACTCATGTAATTGAATTTGTAAAAAGAGTGATGAGCTAATTTCATAGCGTAAGTGTAACTTTAAAAATGAAAATAGTTTTAACGCTTATATAAGTACTTGTGAATAAATTATATTTGATGTATGAACATATTTTCATGTATTTAGGTTTTATCAGGACGAAAATAATGATTAATGACCACCTTAACTGCTCGTTAGAAAGTTAACTAAAGAATTATGAAATTTAGGATACATTTTGCACTTAAATAAGAAAAATTAACCTTAATTTTAGTACCTGTAGTAATGGTAAGTACCAGTAGTAGGTTTCAGTCAAAAATTCTTTTGAAATTATTTTAAGGCCTTTGTTTCCGAGATATTAAGTCTTCAAAGTGTCCCCCTAACTGCGGAACCCTAAACTGCACGTGTCCCGACATGCACTTGGCCGATTTTTAAACTTTAACAGCTAAATGTAAAAGTAAAATGCCCTTAAATTAAACATTGCCTACCCAATTATTTGTTTTACGACCTTGTGAAAATTTGGACAAAAATGAATTTTATTTTTTAACATTTGCATAAACTAGAAGTCAACCTATTTGTCGATGTAGGAGTAATACTTTTTGAAATATTTCAACCCTTAGTTTCAACCATAATAATGCAATTGTTTTTCTATGACGAAGAAGAGTTTTAATTTATTGATTTTTCTCTATATGCATTTATTTTTCTTACAGATGTTAATAGGAATATTTGATTTGCAACACCCGTTGTTTAATTAGTTAAATCGGTCCAAACAATTGGACGCGTTCGTTCGGCGGGTGACGTAGAAAACCGCAGAGGGACGGTCACGCGACGCGCGGGTAGGGTTGTTGCTACGAGATAAATAAAATACACTATTTAAATAAAAAACACAATACCTATTAATCTAAGCAGCTGGTAAACTTTTGTAAACAGTAAAGAGTTTCACTTTTCCGGTTTAGTCTTGCATAGTGATGTACAAGACTCGAGTCCTCCGAGTCCTTTTGTGCAGAGCTCGGAGTCGTTTTACAGGGCTCGCCTCGTTTGTACGAAGCTCGACGACTCGGGAGTCTTTTTTAGCGCTCGAGCCTTTTTCAGAGCTCGGCCGACTTCGAGCCATTTCTACGGTTCGAGCCTTTTTGGAGAGCTCAGTCGATCTCGAGGCTTTTTCACGACTGGAATCTTTTTCGGCGCACTAGTTGTGATGGGCTGCTGATGAATGAGAATAAGTAGAGCTAAAGCACAATGGATTAAAGATCTACGGTGCTCATTATAACATAAGACATTCATCTTTTTGAGTTCTAATTTTGAAGACTAGAGTCATATTTTCAGGGCTCTGTGAGCTCGATAGGCTCGGCTTTAATATCTCCGTAATTAATAATATTGTAAATATTATTATTTACGGAGACATTAAAGTCATAAACATGAACTTTAAGCTTTTTATGAGGCTCGCGTTCATTTTAAGGCTCGAGCTTTTTTGAAGGCTCGAGCTCTTTTAATAGGTTCGAGCTCTTTTGTAGGCTTGAAACTCTTTTGAAGGCTCGAGGCGTGGCTCAGAGAGCTCGTTTTTCGGCTAGAGTCGGGCTTACGAGCCTACTGAGCTCACCGAGTCCTGCCAATCCGAGTCGAGTCTTCAAAAGTAGAACTCGACGACTTGAGTTTAAACCGTAATCAAAGGCCGTATGTTAAAATATTTCTTCAGGTTCAAAGCTTTCAATTATATTACAGGTTTTCCCATAATTGGTACCTATCTATTAGGTTTTCCTTAATTGTCATTGATTTATGCGGCTTTCTTTGTATTTTTATGGATTTCTCGTCCTACATACATATATTTTTCTTTACATATAGTCCAGTCAGTCAATAAAGGGTTTGTAAGAGTGCACGAGAGGAAAACTAAGCGATTTGTTAAGGCAAAAAAATTAACCTTTAACTTCCTAGTTGGGAATTCTAACATAGTGTATAAAATAAATGTTGTATAGAATTTCATAAATTATTATTCGGAAAAAAAGCTTTTTCTCTACGACGCGCCGTTTTCGAGTAGAATAAACTTTCTGACGGAATCGATTCTTTTCCCCCGCATGCACTCTACATCCTCTTTTGAGCCATTCGTTGGCTGAACTAAAAGCCAAATAATAATAAATGCTTATCTCTAAACTTCAACTATTTTGAGACGATTATTATTTTATTTTTCCTACGTATCGTCAACCCTGACATGGTCGCTGCGGTCAGGGAGACAACTGGCCCGTTATCAACTTGTCGGCAACTGATCGATACCAATTTGCTAGTGCGCCGTTAATTGAGACCATTTTAGTCCACATTTTAAACTCACAAATGTGGTGGAAATGTGTTTACACCTCAAATTGATTCGTCCAATTTTGGGCAGGAAGTTGAAGTTTCTTTAGGAATGTATTGTCAATCAAAATTTTAACGTTTGTTATCAAATATTTCTTTTTACCATCGCCACTCTAAAAAGTGCGTTTAATTGGTTCCCTATGTATTTGCATAAAATTTTAAGGCATAATATGTCTTAGCATAATATGATTTCGCCGAATGATGTTTACGCATAATATTATTTAGTCATAACAGCTTATGCATAATTTTTTTAGGCATAACTAATTTAAGCATAATCATGTTTAAGCATAATATTCTTTAGCATAAATTTAAACACGCATAATTTTATTACGCATATTTTAATAATCAAAAAAAATGAATACACTTCGAAACTTACACATTTAAAAGCTATTGCTAAAAATTTATGAAATAAATATAAATATTGTTTGTCACATGCATGGCTAGGGGTATGTATTTACAATGCCGAAGTTGAAAACACCGAATTTTACAAGACCTATGGACGAAACACCGAAAATCAAATGATCGAACGGTTGTTTGGCTGTACGTTTAAAATCACGAAAGGACATATTAACTAAAATACTAAATCTCGAAGCTTTAAAAACTGAAGGTTAATTGAGGGTTACATGCCAGCAGGTCGGTTCTGGCACTTCGCCGACCGCTGCCGCGGCACGCTCGCTTCGCTCGCTCGGCTCGTGCGTTGTAGGTCGCAATGAAACTTAACCTCCTCCTAGCTCGCTACGCTCGCTCGTCGTCGCACCTAACAGACTTTTGGGATTTTGAACTATCGGCATTCTAACTATCGGGATTTCGAACTATCGGTCATTTAATAATCGATCTTAAGTTACGGTCTATCGGATAAAGATATTTAGGATTTTTGGTATTTTGAAAATAGGTGTTTTAAACGTCGATATTTCGGTCGTAAATAAATTAATATGAAATTTTCGGCATTTTAATACATGGGGTATGTATTAAAATGCCGAAAATTTGCAAGAAATTAAATTAGTACGTTACGTAAAATTGTTTATTCTTATTGTTTTAGATTTTTATGTCTAAATAATATTAGGCGAATAGACAATATGCCTAATAACATTATGCGAAAACAAATTAGTCTAAATGATTATTATGCTTATATAAATAGTATGCCAAAAAACAATTATGCCTAAGTATTATTATGACAAAAAAAATTATGCCAAATCCGTTATGCCAAATCAAATTAGGTATAAATCCATTATGCGAAAACAAGGGATCCCCGTTTAATTCAACGATAAGAGTGAATAATAAGCGATTTTATTCACCGAGTGAATAAAAATAATTTGAATTTGGAACAAGCGCGCATCGTATGAATTATGTACAAAAAAAAATAAAACGTGCTGAAAGTATGGAGCTATTCCATAGATAAAGCCATAGTTAAACAATTAAAAAAATATATATATCCCGCCAATTTTATTTAGGTTCTTTTTAGTGTCTTATCTTTGGGTTCTTTTCTAAAAAAATATCTCGCCAAATTAATTAGGTTCTTTTGAGTTTCTTTTCTTTGGGTTCTTTTCTTTATATTAGAGGGAGATTAGATGTTCAGTCTTGCATCAGTCCATTCCATCAGTCTGGTAAGATCTTTAGTCTGTAAAAATTCAAAGTCGTAAAAGTATACAAACTGATGAAATGGACTGATGTCAGACTGATCATGTAATTTCCCTCATAGCATAGTTGTTTTATGTCATTGGAAAACTTATAGTTTCACTATTTTCTAACGGTTAAATTACCGATTACCTATCTAAATAATAAAATTTGATAACTAAGTATAAATAGGAACTATAGGTGTATAGGTGTAAGTAGTAGTAAGTACTGCTATTATGTTTTCTCGCAGTCAATGGTAAAAAGTAGAGTACACAACTTGTGAAAAAAAATTTCATCTCGGTCCTTTGTATCCCTCGTTTCGCTCAGGATTCTACTTTTGAATCCCTCGCTACGCTCGGGATTCAACTCTAGAATCCTTCGCTGCTCTCGGGATCCAACATAGTACCTCGAACTAAATTCCTTCTTTTTTCACTTGTTGTATAATCTACTATTTTTCTTCAATATACAATGGAATAAAGACTAAATGTTAATAATAGCTAAAAAGTTATAACAAATTAGATTGTGAGATGAGAGAATTGGTTCATCAAAAGGTAAAACATGCAAAAGTAATGGGATAGTAAGTATTAAAAGAACATAGTCTTATGCAAACAGGCACGTATCAAAGGGTGGGGGGGGGGGATAGTTGGGATTTATCCCCCCCGAAATCCGGAACACACAGAACAGGACTAAATTCAAATTTAGCAGGCGGGTCACTCTCCTTTATTCCCACTAGTACACCCGGCTAGTTCAACCGTTGAACTAGTGCAACTTTTTTTGTCTCAGTAGTTCACCTATCTATAAATCCTTTAACGGGTTGAACTACCGCGACTGTTCGCTCCCACTAGTACACCCGGCTAGTTCAACCGTTGAACTAGTGCAACTTTTTTGTCTCAGTAGTTCACCTATCTATAAATCCTTTAACGGGTTGAACTACCGCGAGTGTTCGCTCCCACTAGTACACCCGGCTAGATCACCCGTTGAACTAAACTTTTTTATCTCAGTAGTTCACCTTTCTATAAGGGTTGAACTACTGCTACTATGGTTGAACTTATTACGCTAAGGTAATAAAATAATATGAGATCACAAACTAAATGTCCACATATGGATATTTACACTAATTCTTAATGAGAGTGCCCAAAAAAATATCGCCTAGAATCGGTGGTATATAGAAAACGTTATTTCTGGCGTTTCGCCGGCCGCTACCGCCGACGAACCGCTTGGGCATTTTTAGTAAAATAAAGTTTTGGGTTTCATTTATAAGAAGGTTCGGTGGCGCACATTTGTAACATTTTGATGTGTCGGTCAGAACACCGTGTCTTTATCATATATCGCTAGTTTTGTTGGGCATGCGTGCCGAGATAGAAAAGTTGCACTAGTTGAACGGGTGAACTAGCCGGGTTGTACTAGTGGGAGCGAACAGTCGCGGTAGTTCAACCCGTTAAAGGATTTATAGATAGGTGAACTACTGAGACAAAAAAGTTGGGTTTAGGCGCATTAGGGCTAATTCTCATTATGGCAACCGACTCGCTAATGGACTACTTCTCATTATGGCCACTTCTCATTTTGGCTACTTCTGAATTGGGCTACTTCTCAATTTGGGCTACTTCTCATTAGGGCTACTTCTCATTAGGACTAATTCTCATTAGGGCATTAGGGCTACTTCTCATAATTTGGTAATGTTTATCGAAATAAGTACTGTCTTTATGTAGGTATATAAAAATGTTTATTTATTCATAATAAGTCAATGACATTATTTTAAGAATAAATCAACATTTGAACCAATGTAATAGGTAAGTATACAATATTATAAGTATTACTTATTGTAATTACTTTGGTCTGGTTTGAAACTAACATTTACTTATTTACTAGCTGATGCCCGCGACTTCGTGCGCGTGGACTTTATGACTCCGGCGACGTATACATATAAAAATGAACCGTCTTTATAAACTATGTTTGGATTCTTTCCTGCAGGAACCAATATAAAAATGATTATTGTGTGGATTTATGTTGATTTTATCGAAATTAAAGTAATTAAAAGAAGTGACATCTAGTTATGTTTACCTATCCTTTAACTATTGATTTGTTTATGTTATAAATAAATAAATGTTAGTTTCAAACCAGACCAAAGTAATTACAAGAAGTAATACTTATAATATTGTATACTTACCTATTACACTGGTTCAATTAATGTTGATTTATTCTTAAAATGATGTATTTGACTTCTTATGAATGAATAATTATGTTTATATACATAAAGACAATTCTTATTTCAATAAACATTTCCAAATTTTGAGAAGTAGCCCTAATGAGAATTAGTCCTAATGAAAAGTAGCCCTAATGAGAAGTAGCCCAATTGAGAAGTAGCCCTAATCAGAAGTAGCCAAAATGAGAAGTGGCCATAATGAAAAGTAGTCCATTAGCGAGTCGGTTGCCATAATGAGAATTAGCCCTAATGCGCCTAAACCCTTGTAAAAGTTGCACTAGTTCAACGGTTGAACTAGCCGGGTGTACTAGTGGGAACAAAGGGTCACTCTCGGGTTTGCGGGATGCAGTTGTCCCCCCCCCCGAATGAAAAGTCTGGATACGTGCCTGTATGCAAAGGTAACTTACCTTATTAGATATTTGTAGGAAACAGTGGCGAGGGGTGAAATTATGGCGAAGGTAAGCCGCTCTACAAAAATGATGAAAAATGTTATAATCTGCATAGTGGATTCAGTGAGGTGGGATTTCCAAAGGTAAGGCGATGGGAATCGGCTTGTATGGACCCTTCGCCACTGGTAGGTAAGTAATATTTATGCGGAAAAAAAATATGCCATTTTTTTATTTATCTACGCCAAAAAAAATAAGTATAATAAAATGTATTTATTGGTCACACCTAAAAAAATACTACATTAACTACTTCAGGTAATTGCAAACTACTAACACTAATAGGGAATATGCATAAGTCACCGATTTTGATGAATTTGAGCTTGATCGCTGCGGACACTTATAAAAACACTAGCTTCCGCCCGCGACTTCGTCCGCGTGGATATTAGAGAAAATCCTTAGGGAACCTTCAACCAGGATCCGACCAACCGTTTTATACGCGATTAGGCGGGTCCCCACCAAGCGCGCTGCCTCGCGAGGCAAAACATTTGCGACGTGTGACAGGCCTCGCACGAGGCTGCGCGCTTGGTGGGGACCCGCGTAATCGCGTATAAAACGGTTGGTCGGATCCTGGTTGAAGGTTCCCTAAGGATTTTCTCTAATATCCACGCGGACGAAGTCGCGGGCGGAAGCTAGTTTATTACAATAATCAGAATTAGGTCCAGAGATATTAAGAGTATCACGTTCCCGTTTCTTTACTCTTTCCCGTTTCCGTCCCCGCCCCCGTTCCCGTTCCTGTTCCCGTGTCCGTCCCCGTCCCCTTGGGCTGAATCATGTCCACCGTGTTGGACTTCAAAACAAATGTCATTTTCGCATTCCTCATCCCATAAAACCTCAAGAACGACATCCACATCGGCTTTCATGTTTACTTACCCCATTTACCCCCTAACGGATGATTTTCAAAATAAGAAAATATGTGTTTGCCTATTTATTTTTAGACATGCTCCTACGAATTTTTAAGCTGTAAACTATGTAATGTCTATTTTATATTATTTTTCCATATATAATTTGTACCCCATTTTCACCCCTTTAGCGGTTAAATTGGACTTCAAAATTAATGTCATTTTCGCAATCACCATCCCATAAAACCTCAAGAACGACATCCATATCGATTTCTACGTTTACTTAGCCCATTTACCCCCTAAGGGGTTGATTTTCAAAACCACAAAATATATGTTTGCCTATTTATTTTAAGACATGCTCCTACGAAGTTTTAAGTTGTAATGTCTATTTTATATTGTTTTCAATACCAAATTTAAATCCAATTTTCACCCCTTTAGGGGTTAAATCATGTCGACCGTGTTGGACTTCAAAATAAATGTCATTTTCGCAATCTTCATCCCAGAAAACCCCAATAACGACATCCATATCGATTTTTAGGTTTATTTACCCCATTGCACCCCCATTTCATCACCATGGGGGTTGAAATTATACCAATACAATATGCGTTGCGTTAGATTTCCATCCATAAGCCTAAATTACAAATCTAGCGATTTCTACTTCAAAAATGAAGGATTATCTTCTAAACACAACTTCATCCCCCTTTTCACCCCTTTGGGGGTAGAATTTTGAAAAACGCTGAGACACGTATTTATTTATTTTCAATCATCAGCCTAAACACAAAATTTGAAGATCCTAGCTTCAAAACTGAGGGACTTTCATACAAACTTTCATCCCTTATTTCATCCCCTTAGGGATGGAATTTTCAAAAATCCTTCCTTAGTGGATGCCTACACTGTATAAAGTATCTGTGTGCAAAATTTCAAGTCTCTAGGTTCAGCGGTTTGGGCTGTGCGTTGATATCTCACTCAGTCAGGACTTTGAATTTTATATTATATAGATGATGGAACAGAAAAAAATAAAAGAAATGTATTATTTTAGTTTTCTCACAGGATGAAATCAGGGGAAAATAACGTTTTTTTTTCATTATCGGATATATTGCACTTTACAGTCAGATAGAATATCGAATAAGAAATAATATTTTGTATGACACATATGTACTTAAACGCAAAATTTAGGGAGATAATTGAAGATAATTGGCTAACTCCATATAAAACGCGCCCGAAACACACCTGAAACGTGATATGTGACGTCACCGTTTTGTATAGAGCGTTTTCGGCGGATGCTGCTGCGCGCTAACTTCAAGTAACTATATCACGAGAAAAAAACGCAACAGAAAAGTTTTAATATTACAGTTAATTTTCTCACGCATTATAATTTTGATTAAGATTAAAAAAAAATCATGCATATTCCCTATTTTGCAGTTATGAATATGATGCCAAAGATGGATCAAAAAAAATTACTGATAGCTTTAGATACATTAATTAATAACTTAATTTTCATGTAAGTATAAACATTAAAAAAAATCACGATCCTTTAATAATAATAACCGACAATGTAAAGAATGCAATTAGTCGCATTACACTCTGCCGTGTGTGCAAGGGGCATATTTCATTCGCTTACATTTCTCGTCGGTCATAAATTGTACAACTATTTTGATAACAGCACAAATTTAAATTTATGCCCCGTGGTATGCATTTTAAACGCGCAGGCTTGGAGCAAAAAACATGGCGACTCTAATCTCACGACATCTGTGGACGTTTAGGCTGCTTAGACATCTGGGCCCTGTACTGGACTTGAGCATAAAGTATAAACTTTACAGAAGAGTCACTCAGTACCCGAACATCGATCGAGAAAAATACGTGCGCAAAAAAATATCTATAGAGCAGTTTTTTATTGAAAATGTGTATAGCTCTATCTACCGTCGAAAAGCGAAATCAATTTTCCCATAGATAATTACCACAGTACATATATAAGTTTTTTCAAACAGTATGAGAGCTCCATGGAAACGTTCGAATTTGACGGCTGACGTCACTCTAAGAGCTCTAAGCAAAGTTCGCAGTACTTTGGTCAGGGTTGTGACATCGCGTCGCAGTTGTTTCCATAGCGTTCGCGCGTAGCATTCCATGAGACGGCCGCAAAATGCGAACCCTAGCGATCCGACGGAGTGCAATGACAAAAGGGCCTAAGTGACGTTAGCTCCTCTACTGTTTGAAAAACTTATATATGTACTGTGTAATTACTCTATCGAATATACGCACGTTTTTTCTCTCGATAGATGTTCGTATTATGGTACTGTACCCTTAACATGAACAGCTATCGAAAAAATAACGCTCGTAAAATCGTTCGATGGAGTAATTTTGTATGGAAAATTTGTGCAGCGCCATCTACCGCTGAAAAGCGGAATGAATTTTTCAGATATTTACTCTATTGAGTATTTTTACGCACGTTTTTTTCTCGATAGATGTTCGTGCTAAGGGTTCTGGACAAATTACGTTTTCCGTGCTCACACAAGTTAAGTATAGTATAGGCAAACTTCGTCAAGCCTGATAATTTAAATTTATTTTTAAAATTTATTTGTCATAATTAAACAGACAAATGCCCAATTACTTAATTATGCTTACTAATCAAAATTAACGACATCAAATTGGGATAGAAATATTTCGCATCGTCTACAAATCAGGATAAGATGACAATAATGTGTTAAGTGCGTTTTGCATACGACAACGTGGGGCTGGGGACTGAGCCCGTGCCACAGAATATATAATAGTAATCCCGTGCCAATGTGCGACGCAGAGGTGTTGCAAAAAGCCGTTGTCTACGATCGGAATGAATACACACATATTTATCTGGCAAATACAAGTTAGTTAATACAAAACCTGTCGTGGGGTTGATCAGACCTTTAAACTGAAAACTTTCATTATAGGACCAACCTCGAAATCACGAAAATCCTACTCCATCGAAATGTATGAAACAGCTGATTTTTTTTCGCGATTTCAAGGTTGGTCCCATAATGAAAGTTGTTAAATTTGATGGTCTGATCAACCCCACGAGAGGTTTTGTATTAACTAAAAATAACCTTGTATAAGCGAGACAACTGCTCGACACACTCAGGTGAATCCATACAACCACGCAATATCATTGTCGCTGTAATAACTTCTGATCGCGCTCTATGACCTTCAACGAGTGCATCCCCTCATTGGAGGTCAGAAGCCCCCCTAGTAATCAGCTATGTTAGGTTCTAGAGTAAGCAGCTTCAAATTCGTCGTCACGGCATCACTAACTCGGAATTGTCATATCGTAAACCCATTGTTGGCCCAGCAATACTGTGAGAAACTCGATGAATCGAAAATTGACAATGAAATATATTGTCCCTATAAAATATTGCATTAATTACTGTAATCTTTCTTAGTCTTAAAAATTTTCGAATGATATATCTATCACTCATTGCTCGAGTAGAGGGGAGGTAGAACTACTCCCACAGACAAAAACAATTTTTTAACTTTAAAAACCCATGACTCCGAAAATACTAACTATTAATGTATAGTGTGTTAGCAGCAAATATTTATCTTAAAAAAAGATGGAAACAAGATTAAATATTAAAGGCAACATTATAACATGCAGTCGGAGGCATGCATAAAGAAAGTGACATTATGAATGATTTGAGTTATAATGTTGAATGTTATAATGTTGCCTTTAATATTAATGTTATAATGTTATAATGTTAAATGTTATAAAAAAATGTTATAATGTTGTTATAATGTTGCCTTTAATATTTAATCTTGTTTCCATCTTTCAGTTGACTTGTCTTTTTATGCAGGTGGGTTTTTATTTTTTAAATTTATTTTTTTATTTATTTCTTTTTAGTTATTATATAATTTACGGCCATGATATATCTTTTTGAAATCCTTATAATAAGCCCTTTAATTTGACACCCATATTGCAGTATTAAAAAAAAAAAAAATTTTCCACTACGTATAATAGCACCGTACAGCCGCCATGTTGATTTTTGTATAACGCCACCTTCTTAAGAACACTTCAGCCCAAGTGTTCTTAAGAAGGTGGCGTTATACAAAACATACGAGACAAATCTAACGATATGTAAATCATGGAAATCCGTTCAGCCGTTTGAAAGATATGAGGTAATAAAGAATATTACATACAAACAAGATACGCGCGAAAAACATAACCCTCTTGCAGTCGGGTAAAAAAAGGAATACCTCCTTCAAAAAACCTTAAAACAAAAACCGCATCAAAATTGTCTCTAAAAAGCAAGAAATAATATTCAAATCATTCGATACGAGATACGCATATCGATTTTAATAAAACACGTCTATTGAAGTCGGGTTGGGCTTTTAAAAAAAAAAAGTGGCCCTCCAGCCCCACCCGACTTCAATAGACAACGACAATTTTGATGCGGTTTTTGTTTTAAGGTTTTTTGAAGGAGGTATTTCCTTTTTTTTAAAGCTTTTTTTTTAACTATTTTGTGGTAAGTTCAAAAGGCACGATAAGCCGTTAGTCCTAGCTGCATTTGCAATTATTAATACCTACCAATTCGCATTGGGCCCGCGCGGTGGGTCCTCATCATACCGTTAAGGTCAAACCGCACTACAGCGGAGCGGCGCTGCGCGGCGCGGCACTGCAGCGGAGCGGCGCGGCCTCTCCTAAACGCACTATCGCGGCAGCGGAGCGGCGCGGCGCGGCTCAAACAAATTGCCAGACATGGCAAAATTTCATTGAAGTTGGACGCACAAACGAAAAGGGAAAGCTCGGTCACGCGTTCCCTAGAACGAATTTCCAAGGAACGATTTAGCAACACATCCTCATATTTTTTATTTATTTATTTGTGATGAGTTATGATTATGATGATTTATGAAATGATCACGTAAAATACTACTTTGTAATTTAATCAAAATTTGTACACTAAAATATCAATATAAATAGATATTTCCAAATACCCTCTATAGACTGAAGCTCGATTATGAAGAATTTTCGGCCGCGCCGCGCCGCGAGCTATACCGCACTAGCGGCAGCGGAGCGGCGCGGCGCGGTGCGGCGCGGCAAAATATTCTTTTGCACCCAAATCTGCAGCGCCGCGCCGGTACGCGCCGCGCCGCGCCGCGCCTCTCCGCCATAGTGCGGTTTGCATCATTGCAATCAATAGAAATAATATTTGGCCGCGCCGCGCCGCTCCGCGCCGCTCCGCTGTAGTGCGGTTTGACCTTTAAGGTCAAACCGCACTACAGCGGAGCGGCGCGGCGCGGCGCGGCGCGGCCTCTCTTAAACGCACTATCGCGGCAGCGGAGCGGCGCGGCGCGGCTCAAATTGCCAGACGTAGCAAGATTTCATTGAAGTTGGACGCACGAACGAAAAGGGAACGCTCGGTCACGCGTTCCCTAGAACGAATTTCCAAGGAACGATTTAGCAAACATCCTCATATTTTTTATTTATTTATTTGTGATGAGTTATGATTATGATGATCTATGAAATTATCACGTAAAATACCACTTTGTAATTTAATAAAAATTTGTACACTGAAATATCAGTAGAAATAGATATTTCCAAATACCCTCTATAGACTGAAGCTCGATTATGAAGAATATTCGGCCGCGCCGCGCCGCGAGCTATACCGCACTAGCGGCAGCGGAGCGGCGCGGCGCGGCGCGGCGCGGCAAGATATTCTTTTGCACCCAAATCTGCAGCGCCGCGCCGGTACGCGCCGCGCCGCGCCGCGCCTCTCCGCTATAGTGCGGTTTGCATCATTGCAATCAATAGAAATAATATTTGGCCGCGCCGCGCCGCGCCGCGCCGCTCCGCGCCGCTCCGCTGTAGTGCGGTTTGACCTTTAGTAGGTACTTATAGCCTATATCCTAATAAAAATGGCTAATGCGAAACCTTTCAATAACTTCATGCTATAACTAGTACACTATCCTCTTTGATTTTGAAGAGTTCTCGTGTGTATCTTTGAAGTCCAAAGTTCAATGCCAATGAAATTAACATAAGACCACCCTTAAGGTATTCCCTTTCTAACGATATAAAAATCAACTAAATCCTTACTAATATTATAAATGTGAAAGTCCGTTTGCTTGTTTGTTTGTTTGTTACGCCTTCACGTCTTAACTACTGAACCGATCATCATGAAATTTTACACACACGTTGTCAGGGGTACAGAAAAGGACATAGGGTACCTTTCATCCTGAAAAAAGGAACTGTTCCCGAGGGATAGACAAAATACTATCCACGCAGACGAAGTTGCGGGCGAAAGCTAGTCGGTTCATAAACAAAGAAGTTATGTCTGTAGATCCGTAAAAACTCGAGCAATATTTACCAGTATTTTCAGGATTACTCGAAAACTACTGGACCGATTTAAAATTTTCGAAAAATGGGACCAACTTGGGAACAAACCTGATAAAGTAAAGTTTAAATCATTTCAATCGGTCCAGCCGTTTTCGAGTAATCAACATTAGAACCTCCTCCTTTTTTGAAGTCGGTTAAAAAACCATTTCCAATAATACTTAAACTATATCCTTCATTGGTAGAGAGGGCTAGCTAGACCAACTGCCTTGTCTCTTGCCCATCATCCTTTGTATGGAGAATTTGTACAGTGCCATCTACCGCTGAAAAGCTAAATTAAATGTCTTATAGGCTTTTACTTTTTTCTCAGTAGATGTTCGTGCGTTCAGTAGTTTTTGCGTGATTGTGGAACAAACATCCAAACATCCAAACCCACAAACTTTCACATTTATAATATTAGTAGGATTGTTGTACATTGCTTTGCTTTTATTGAGAACTAGCAACCGCCCGCGACTTCGTCTGCGTGGAAAGGTTTTTTTGCCATCCTTCGGGAACAATATTTTTCGGGAAGAAAAGTACCCTATGTCCTTTTCTGTACCCCTGACAACGTGTATGCAAAATTTCGTGATGATCGGTTCAGTAGTTAAGACGTGAAGGCGTAACAAACAAACAAACAAACGGACTTTCGCATTTGTAATACCTATTAGTAAGGATAGTCACATTGGCTTTAACTGTAGCAGCAATGTACTTTTACAACAAATGATATAAGGTATTTAACCGCTCGGTGTGCTCGGTGTAAAAAGATCCTCACCGAAGCCGAAGTCTACGTATTCTGACCATCTGCAGGAATATTTCTGTTCAAAATTATTGCTAGGAAACGATTTTCATTTTTGGTGTTAAAAAGCACTGCAAAGAGTGCTTTTTAACACCAAAAACGCTTGAAGCTATGGTAAACGACGATGCGACATTTTTAAGCTATTGTTGGTTACGATATAAGTATTAAAAAAATATAATGTTTCCTTGGCTAAAAATTAAGAAATATTATTTTATTATTATTATAACATTTAAAATTAAATAATGAAAAATATTAGAAAAAATCGGCTCACCCGTAGCAACTTAGACGGGATTCGAACCCGCACCCTTAGGATTCCGGCCCAATGCACTATCCTAAGGGTGCGGGTTCGAATCCCGTCTAAGTTGCTACGGGTGAGCCGATTTTTTCTAATATTTTTCATTATTTATTCATCTTAATATAAAAATAGCATTGTGAATGCAAAAATCTAAAAAGTTTACATTTAAAATTGTTTTTGTTTTAAGGTTTTTTGAAGGAGGTATTTCCTTTTTTTAAAGCTTTTTATTTTTAACTATTTTGTGGTAAGTTCAAAAGGCACGATAAGCCGTTAGTCCTAGCTGCATTTGCAATTATTAATACCTACCAATTCGCATTGGGCCCGCGCGGTGGGTCCTCATCATACCGTTAGTAGGTACTTATAGCCTATATCCTAATAAAAATGGCTAATGCGAAACCTTTCAATAACTTCATGTTATAACTAGTACACTATCCTCTTTGATTTTGAAGAGTTCTCGTGTGTATCTTTGAAGTCCAAAGTTCAATGCCAATGAAATTAACATAAGACCACTCTTAAGGTATTCCCTTTCTAACGATATAAAAATCAACTTAATCGGTTCATAAACAAAGAAGTTATGTCTGTAGATCCGTAAAAACTCCAGCAATATTTACCAGTATTTTCAGGATTACTCGAAAACTACTGGACCGATTTAAAATTTTCGAAAAATGGGACCAACTTGGGAACAAACCTGATAAAGTAACGTTTAAATCATTTCAATCGGTCCAGCCGTTTTCGAGTAATCAACATTAGAACCTCCTCCTTTTTTGAAGTCGGTTAAAAAACCATTTCCAATAATACTTAAACTATATCCTTCATTGGTAGAGAGGGCTAGCTAGACCAACTGCCTTGTCTCTTGCCCATCATCCTTTGTATGGAGAATTTGTACAGCGCCATCTACCGCTGAAAAGCTAAATTAAATGTCTTATAGGCTTTTACTTTTTTCTCAGTAGATGTTCGTGCGTTCAGTAGTTTTTGCGTGATTGTGGAACTAACATCCAAACATCCAAACCCACAAACTTTCACATTTATAATATTAGTAGGATTGTTGTACATTGCTTTGCTTTTATTGAGAACTAGCAACCACCCGCGACTTCGTCTGCGTGGAAAGGTTTTTTTGCCATCCCTCGGGAACAATATTTTTCGGGAAGAAAAGTACCCTATGTCCTTTTCTGTACCCCTGACAACGTGTATGCAAAATTTCGTGATGATCGGTTCAGTAGTTAAGACGTGAAGGCGTAACAAACAAACAAACAAACGGACTTTCGCATTTGTAATACCTATTAGTAAGGATAGTCACATTGGCTTTAACTGTAGCAGCAATGTACTTGTACAACAAATGATATAAGGTATTTAACCGCTCGGTGTACTCGGTGTAAAAAGATCCTCACCGAAGCCGAAGTCTACGTATTCTGACCATCTGCAGGAATATTTCTGTTCAAAATTATTGCTAGGAAACGATTTTCATTTTTGTTGTTAAAAAGCACTGCAAAGAGTGCTTTTTAACACCAAAAACGCTTGAAGCTATGGTAAACGACGATGCGACATTTTTAAGCTATTGTTGGTTACGATATAAGTATTAAAAAAATATAATGTTTCCTTGGCTAAAAATTAAGAAATATTATTTTATTATTATTATAACATTTAAAATTAAATAATGAAAAATATTAGAAAAAATCGGCTCACCCGTAGCAACTTAGACGGGATTCGAACCCGCACCCTTAGGATTCCGGCCCAATGCACTATCCTAAGGGTGCGGGTTCGAATCCCGTCTAAGTTGCTACGGGTGAGCCGATTTTTTCTAATATTTTTCATTATTTATTCATCTTAATATAAAAATAGCATTGTGAATGCAAAAATCTAAAAAGTTTACATTTAAAATTGTTTTAAAAAAAATGAAAAATTTTTTTTTTTACCTTCAATAGCTCAAGAAAATAGAAATAAGAGAGAGAGAGAGAATAGAAATCAATAGCTATACTATTGATTTCCCTGGAAATGGGCAGAATGCGCTTTCGCTTGGGTGAGTCTTTTTATACTATTTATTAAAAAGAAATACGAGTAGAGGTACAGAACGGTTAAACAATGTTTGATAATTTGGACAATATCTATGACCATTGACAAAAAATTAAATTAAATCGGTGGCTGCTAAATCTCCCATCATTTTAACAGGAACTAAAAATATTATACCTACAATCGTGTGTTATTACCATTTATAAAGCTTAATAAGCTTTCAAAGTACACATGATAAAACACAAAGTAGCGTAAGCAGGTGAGTTCGCAAGCTCCATTTAATGGTCCCTGTTCATTATCGACTATCGCGCCGATGCCGATCAGCGCGTGTTCCGATGACGAAATACTCGACAAATATGATGTATCGGCCGATGGGCGATAGCGACTGAATACTTTAGACCTTCCTGCATTCTATCAAAACAAAACACGAACACGGCAAAACAACCTTTAACAGAACATGTTAAGGTTTAAATGGTTGCATTTTAATCGAAAAGTTACAGTGGTATTGTATGAACTATCGCAATTATTAATACAGGCGAATCAATGAGGGCGCATTTTGTAGATTACATGCCTACTTCGGAATGAATGATGATAGGGAATTTCACCGTGATGCATCAATTGATGGAGAACTTTCATGGCTTATTGGCATAAAAAGTTGGAATTTAAAGAGGTATCTACATTACTGCTCATTAGCAGACATCAGATACGGTCGACTGCGGATTGTCTGCCATTGCTAGTTTTACATGTTGTCTACTTCACTTTTGCACTGAAAGCGGAAAATATATGCGTGGGTCTTTATTGAATTTATTATTAGTTTCTTAATTCTGTCATGTTAATAAAATGATCCTTTTATTAATTAACGCTAATGAAATTATTTCAAAGACCATGGATTTTTATGTTAAAATTAATTTGCACATTTTAATAGCTTTTTCTGTTATTCTCAAAAGGAGACTTGGCTTTAGTAGATTCCTAGCTTTTGCTTAGCTAATTTTCTTGCGTTTTTATCCGACTTCACAAAAAGGAGGAGGTTCTCAATTCGATTGAATATTTTTTTATCGTTGTTCGCGCGTATCTTCGACATTTATAGACCGATTTTGATAATTCTTTTTTTGTTCGATTGAGTTTTCTTGCGAGATGGTCCCATTTTTTTTTCGAATCAGTTCAGTAGTTTTCATGAAATCCTGAAAATACTATAATTTTGCGTCAACAACCTTGACGACTTTGTTATTTATGACGATTATGTTGACGATGTTTTTTTTTGTTGGGAAAGGGATACTTTTAGTGTAGTCTCTTTAACCGACTTCAAAAAAGAAGGTTCTCTCTCAGTTTGACCTGTATGAATGTATGTTTCTCTGCGAATATCTCACGTTTGACTGAGCCGATTTTTCTACCAAAAAAATATACCTACACTACCTAATAGAGAAGGTACTTACACAAAAAAAAAATGTTTTAATAAATAAAAAAAAACGACTTTAAAAAACCTGCCTCTAAAAAGCATGAAATAATATTCAAATCATTAAATACGCATTTATTATTGTTTTAATAACAACACGTCTATTGAAGTCGGGTAGGGCTTTTAGAAAAAAGAGGAAGTTGTACTCCAGCCCCACCCAACTTCAATAGACGTGTTGTTATTAAAATAATGATAATGCGTATTTAATGATTTGAATATTATTTCTTGCTTTTTAGATGCAGGTTTTTGAAGTCGGTTTTTTTGTTTTATAGTACCTATAATTCTTTATTTCAAGGAAATAAAACACAATGTCTTTTTTCAATTCTTTGTAGTTCTAGGTGACTCCATTTAAGTCTCTGAAATTTTTCAACTTACTGCAATGCGGAACGCATCTCTACCATCGGCCTACTACGCGTAACACAAACAAATCATGAGATATCAATCTACTGGACCTCCCACATCAAACTTCAGCAATTAAAACCAGAATGAGTTTAACGCTAGACTGATGAAATATTCTAATCAGCTACTAGAGGCATTGTAAAAAGCTGTGTGCACCGATGGACGATAAGGCCGGTGTCACACGGTACGCAAACGAGCGATTGTGCCCGCACACGGCGCCCGCGCGCTTTGCATAACAAAGGGCGCAATTTGGACGAAAAATGGGCGCAATCTCGAATCATCTCGTCTGCGCGCGCGCTCACATACAGCGTCACGTTGACTGATGCTGCCTCTACGCTTACTGATGCTACTGGCGTACGTTATTCAAATCTATTTTTGTTAAACGTCCCTTTCATGGACACATACCCATACAATGGTAATACACATAATAACAGACAGTCAGATCGAATTTACGTGAGATTTCATGAAAAAGAGAAGAAATGAACTTTCTAAGTTATTGTGTTCTTTTTGAAATTTTCAACCTGTATGCTGCTTTCTTATTCAGATAAAAAAGTAACTTTTTGAAGTCTTCAATAATAAAAATATTGTATTGTTACGTGTCTACTACTCATATTACTTTTTAGGGTTCCGTACCCAAAGGGTAAAAACGGGACCCTATTACTAAGCCTCCGCTGTCCGTCTGTCTGTCTGTCTGTCACCAGGCTGTATCTCATGAACCGTGGTAGCTAGACAGTTGAAATTTTCACAGATGATGTATTTTTGTTTCCGCTATAACAAAAAATACTAAAAACAGAATAGAATTAATATTTAAGGGGGGCTCCCATACAATAAACGTGATTTTTTTGCCGTTTTTTGCTCGATATTGATAACGACTGCAGGTAGACAGTTGAAATTTTCACAGATCGTGTATTTCTAATGCTGCTACAACAACATATGCTAAAGACAAAATAAAATAAATATTTAAGGGGGGCTCCCATACAACAAACGTGATTTTTTTGCTGTTTTTTTGGTACGGAACCCTTCGTGCGCGAGTCCGACTCGCAATTGGCCGGTTTTGAACTTTTACTTCACTTTGAATTAAGTTTAAATTTTATAACAACTTTAAGTTAATGTGGAGTACTTTCTAAACATCTGTCTCCATAACAATGAATAACAACCCACAGATATTTGTTTCACGAATCAGCGATAAACTGCCTTTATTCTAAGCACGTCAGCGGCGATAGGAATTAAAATGATGCCGATTAAATCTAGATAGGTGTTTTATTGTTCCCTGCGGTAGATCACGACTCGAATTTCACCTAATGAATATTGTAAGTAGAGTTTTTAAAGTTATGGAGTAAGGCAACTTGTTCATAAAATTTGACCATAATCATTATTTTGAGGAAACCACAGATGTGATGTGATGATGAGCATTTTTCAATTTTTTTATTTATACTTACATAAGATACATAGCAAAACACAGTTAGGTCTACGGTTGTCACTATGCTGTTTATCAGAAAAAAAAGGTGAAAAGTGTCAGTTTTCAGGGTTTATATAAATTTCTGGGGTTGTATGCATTTTCGCTTTAGAGATTTTTTGTAACACGTTGTACCTATACTGGGACCCAAAAATCATTAACCTGCTATTGAAAATAAGGAAATCTAATTGTTTTTTCTGTTGGTATTATACCTAAGTACCTAGTAGAGTACCTAAGTATAGTAAATAACAGCAATGCATTTATGTGCTCTGATATTTTTTACTTTTAGATCTACATGGTAGGTTTATTTCGTTCGATTAGAAATCATTAATTAATGTCTCTACAGGGTGAAATCGAAAACAGTCAACAGTCAAACTGAACAACTTTTTCTATGGCAAAAAAAATAATCAGCTGTTCCATAAGTACATTTTGGTCTAGTAGATTCTAGTAGTCATTGTATGGGTACGTGTCCATGAAAAGGACGTTTATCAAAAATAGATTTGAATAACGTACGTTTTCTATTATTTTTTTGCTTTGATTATGTTGGTCCCATATAGACAAACTTATTAGTTTGACGGTATAGCCACACCACGTAATTTGTCGACTGTTAAAAAAAACACCCTGTAGAATGTGTTAGGTATAGGAAATGATTCAACAGTGTTATTCACAGAATACAAATGGACTTTATGAGTCTGTGTTTTTGGTTTAATTTCGGCATTATTAGAAAATTCAATGTCAATGGAAAGTAAAGTGTTTTGCAGAGGAAGCTTCTGTATTTTTTTTCATATTAGGTTCCAGTGTTGACAGTAAATAGAAACTTAAATAGTCAGCCATTAAGGTTTATTTTGCAACTTAAATATGTGATTTTTGTTTTTAAGTACTATTATCGTTGTAATTAAGAAATGACAAGGGTGAGAGAATTATTTCTTTCGCCTCTCACTTTATGCTAATATCTCGGGAGGTCTCATGACGGCATGTTTGTATGAATGGATAATTTGAAATCTAGATAGTGCCTACTTACTATTGTTCAGTGTTATATTTTATCTCTACGCGAAATGAGAAACTCTTAAACTGCTTACTCATTCATTAGCAAACTTTAATACCCCCATCGCCATTGTCACTACATAAATACCTTCTGATATCAAATGCTAATTAAGTTTACAGCACTCCTATTGGCGAGTAGTTGCGACACCGTTAGTTTTTCCTAACAATCGTATGTTTTTTATAAAAATGTGCTTGCGAATAGAGACAATACGAGAGGAATCGTTTTAATATCGCTGCGAATTAACCGGGAACGGATTGTCGCACACTCCAACACAATAAACAATTCAAAACGAAGCCGAGCAAAAACAAACTATAGAAACAGAGCCGCAACAAGAAGAATAGGAAAATTGCTTTTGTTTAAAAAAATCTATTTGTTCGTGTCTGGAGATGAACGCGCCTACGGACGGTGCGTCGGCGGCGGGCCAATGGCGCGCGCGCGGCCCCCGCCCCCGCCGCGCCGGCCAATCAGCGGCGGGCGCGCCGCCGCCGAGACAGCTTCCTTTTTTAAAAGTTTCGCCCTCGACTTCCATCCGATTTCCCGCTTCGACTTCTTAAGTTATGGACGGCGAAAAAATCCGTTGATTTATATATTAAGACACCACTTTTTGCAAGGTTAAATTATGATGTCGGCTGAAGAAGCGAGCTACCCCGTCTCCCGCTGGATGTTTCACCGTTTTTACTGCTCCTGGTATGGCAACGTCAACTGCAGCCATTCACTTTATTTAATTTCATTGGCTGCTTATAAGTGGATGCTCGTTCTGGCGAAGGCAATTTAAGTGGCAGTTGCCAAGTTGCCACTTCCTTTGAACAGTTCCCACCATTAGTAGGGTCCTGGACAGGAGTGACATCTAGTTAGCAGGCAATTGGTCATTGCATTATGTTTATGATTAATGATTTTGTCATGAATTATAAACATTTGCCTACTAACTAGACAGAAAAAACTTCTAACTATATTAAATTATTATTAAATCATAGACAGAAGGCTAAAACTAAAACGTAGTGATTATTTCCTCTGTGGCTAAAACTATGAAATAATTTTACGATTTTTTATATTAATTTTTCACCTAAATGAGAAATAAGATTTCACTAAGACTCTACCTAAATAAGACTTCATCTAAGTGCTTATAAAAATTTAATTTCAGTACCTACCTACTAAAAGCGAGTTTTTTCCTTTAAAATCTTTCATAGATTCAATCATATAAGATTGACAGAAACGTGATAGCTAAAACTGTTCTCGATTAAAAGAAAATCGTAAAATGAACTTAAATTTTGTAGTTTTTCAATGCTGTGCCAACCATTAATCTAATATATAAAATCGTTAAACCAGAACGAGACAAAAAGCGAGATGGCGCTCTACGAAACTTTCTTGACACGTTTCTCTTAAACGGCACAATATTTATCGGGAATTTGTGTGTAATTCGATTCCTTGATGCCGGGAATCGCGAAAAACTCAAGAAAATATGACATTGGGTGTAGCAATTTTGAATTATAAGCAATTTAAAATCGCATCGTAATAATATAAGTAATATTATTTTCGCAGGGTTGCTTATGCTTAGTTACCTTGCTTTTCTCTGATTGTCAATTTGTCATTGTGATTGTCATTAGAGCATGAAAAATTTATATTTTAATTTTATAAAATATGAGAGGGAAATCACGTTTTTATTTCGTCGATTAAATATTGCCATCAGTGTCAATTAAAATTTAATAATTTCAATTGTGTGGAAGTACGATAAGAAGTTACGATGCGCAAATTATCGGCGAAAGCGCTATGAACTGTTTCGGCAAGGTTTCGCGAGTTTCTGCGTCCAAATGGGGAATTCGATTCCGTTCGCTCAGAATTTATACCAAGGAAGCTGCAAGGAAGTCTGTGCTATGCTAGGCTGCAGCCGTATGGTACCGATGTTCCTCAGTTTTTATTGTAAAGAGAGCTTAGCTCAGTACACAGAGACCGGCGCTTATTTTATTGACGAAAGCTTATAGGACGTCTAGTTCCACAGCGTAACCTGTGCTTGCTAAAGTTGTCCTTGCTGAACTTGAGATTTTTCGAGCGGGACCATTTACGGAGGACGAGGAGGGGAGCCTCCTGGCTCCCAGGGAGTGCCGATTACTAAGAAGAGCCATTAAAGAGGAAACCGTCGCTCTTTGGCAGGAACAATGGGACTAGAGCGAAGGCAGATGCGAACTCTATAGATTCATTCTAGAGATTGAACTAAATTCTTTGACGATTCATTCCATCCACTCTCAACTACCTACTGACCGGACATGGGTGTATCAGCAGGCAGCAACTTCGGAAGTGTGACACCGGAATAGCCAAGCTAGCCAAGATCACGCACTGCGAGATTGACCAATACCCAGAAACTGGACCCGTTAATAACCAGAACCCCATGTGTTGCCGTGAAAACTGGAAAGCACTACACGAGTTTGCGCGCATCTGGCACACCATCAGAAGATGGTATGAATAGGTCTGAATGATTTTAGAGAGTAGGTAGCCCGACGCGAAGTACCGTTTTGTAGAGCCTTTTCAAAATTCAAAAAATTCAAAATTCAAAAATAATTTATTCAGTCTAGGCTGTTACAAGCACTTGTGAATGTCATAGAAGCTACGCCATCGGTTCGCAAACCCTAAGCGGGAGACCTTGTAACGAGAAGAACCGGCAAGAAACTCGTCAAGGGCTGCTTTTTTCTCCCTGTATATTTCATACAGAGTCGTCAACATTGAAAAATGAGCTCCACATTTAAAGTGAAGTCATTTTCCATCACAATAATTAACAAAAGTTTGCACACAATGGGTAGGTAGGTTGAAATTAAATACCTACTACATATCGGATAGATAATTGTGAGAGTAAATAACTTTCAACTAGTTAGGAAATCGCTCTGTCTGCTACTCGAAAGTGCACCTAAGTAGGCAAAATTTACTAAAAAACACATGTAAAAAACACACACTCAGAAGCAGACCCATTCCCACTGGCAGCATCCGTTCACGAGCATGACGCATGGACCAGCCATCGCTTCGCTCAACCACATTTGAGGGAACGTAACGACCCGCCCCACACGACACCACCGCAGAAATGATTAAAGAGAGCATGACATACTTAGGCTACCCATCCTAAGGCACTGAATTGAAAACTAATATCCAAAAGCTTTTCATAGGCCTTTACTTACAAAACTACTGACTATAGAAAGCAAAAAGATTGCAATTTAAAAAAAAGGTTTAGTTATTAATTTTATGTTTTGAGTAAGAAGTGCCATTCATATTGATAATATTAAACAGAAAAATATATATATAAATATACGACGCCCTTAGTACAAGCAGACAGAAGCAGACCCATTCCCACTGGCAGCACCCGTTTACGAGCATGACGCATGAACCAGCCATCCAGATCCAGCCTAGATCCAGATGGGGCAGAGTTAAGAGATAGCCAAAAAGAAAGGACGAAAACAGAATTTGTATGGGGAGTCAAAAAAGTGCAAACGGGAAAAGCACTCTCCTGAGATATGGTCCGTATACACCGAGAAGTTAGGAAGGACCATGGGTTGGTGGAGAATTGCATCTATGGTAGAGGTCATGTACTGTAGGTCCTAAACTGTTATTTTTCTGCAAACTAATTGTTAACAATTTGTAAATAATCTCTAAATTGTCACTATTCTGTAACTAATCTGTACATAATCTGTAAATAACAATTTATCCATTAAAATCTTTTCAGAGCATAAACAGTTTAACTATATTTATTTATTTATTTAGGTAACAAACAGTTATACAATCATTCTTAAATTAACATTTGGAAAGAAACAGACCTTAAAGTACCATAACTTGATACAAACGATATATAATAGGGTATTTTCCAAATTTATGAAAACTACTTATATTTAAAGACTGGGACGAACAATGTAACAGAAAAATAAAAATAAATTAAATAATGTCTTTTTTCTCCATTAAACCAATTAAAATCAAATATATTTTTAATGCTTTTGAATTTACCGCCAAAACGCTCGGTTCGATGACGTCTACTGCGTGACGTCAACTTTGTGTAATCAATTTCAACATCTTTTTAGTCTGTGTTACAATTTACTCTATAGTTAACACAAAGTTGACGTCACTCAGTAGATGTCAGTGAACCGAGCGTTTTGGCGGTAAATTCAAAACAATTAAAAATAAATTTGATTTTAATTGGTTTAATGGAGAAAAAAAGACATTAATTAATACATTTTTATTTTTCTGTTAAATTGTTCGTCCTAATCCTTAAATATAAGCAGTTTTCAAAAATGTGGAAAATACCCTATTGTGCAAGACTGTGTCAGATGCTATCATCTTTAACAAAGTATTACCTTACCTACCAATAAAGATGAGATAAGTAATACAAAAATATAAAAAACAGAGACAATTTCACCTACGACTAATTACAATGTACATTATAGTCTTAACTATTTTTTATGTTTACTTTATCTACCTATAGAATAACAGTTCACCCACTTTTTTCTTAAACAACAAAGATGTCGACTCCATTCAATAGTTTGTTATAGAGATCGCAAGATCGTCTGAAAAAGGCATTTCTAGCATAATAAGTGTGACACGAAGGTACATGAAAAGATTGTTTTGAACGTGAGGATATACGAGGTGCTCTGAGTTTAACTTTTTGTAGTAATTCAGCTGAATGAGCTGAATCTATATGATTATATGATTAGTAGGTCCTAAGCTGTTCATTTTCTGTAAATTACAAATTTACAGATGATTACAAATTTAGTACTTATTATCACTGTGGTTTTGAAAGAATAAATTGTTTGTCACAGTATAGTTTCGTCCACGCGGGCGGAGCCGCGGGCAGTCTCTAGTAAACCTATAAATCTAGAAACTATACCTAATCAAAAAAAAATCTATGTTTTAGTGAGTTTTCAAAAATAAGAAATAGTTTATTAGTAATCACTAAAAACCATAATGTGTCCAATAATTTTGATATTTTTTTCTATGAAAATTTCTTCCAGGTGTAGGTTGTCTTGTTACAATAAAACCAAGACAATCCTTTTCGAGTAAACATTGTTTGAATAATAGATATTGACTGAAATTGTGAATGTAAATTTGGCAGTAGCACTATCTTTTTAGCAGTGTTGTAGGAAAAAACCGGCCAAGTGCGAGTCGGACTCGCGCACGAAGGGTTCCGTACCAAAAACGGCAAAAAACACGTTTGTTGTATAGGAGCCCCCCTTAAATTTTTACTTTGTTCTGTTTTTAGTATTTGTTGTTATAGCGGCAACAAAAATACATCATCTGTGAAAATTTCAACTGTCTAGCTATCACGGTTCTTGAGATACAGCCTGGTGACAGACAGACAGACAGACGGACAGACAGACAGACAGACGGACAGCGGAGCTTTAGTAATAGGGTCCCGTTTTTACCCTTTGGGTACGGAACCCTAAAAACAACTTTAAGAATGACGAAGAATTGTGAAGGAATAGTAGATTGTTATACGAGGGTCCAAAGGAAGCAATTCCCATACGAGATATTTAGACGCCCGAGCATAGCGAGCTTATAGTTCGAGGATGGAATTGATGACTTTTACCCGAGTTAAACACTCTACTTTTCATTTCGAATATAAGGAAAGTAAAAAAAGTCTTGGTTTTTCCAAAATGTTTGTTATAAAAACATGTAAGTACTCAGTAACTACATTGGTAGACCTTATAATTATTTTACTAACTTACCTACCTTACCTATTTACATTTAATAAAAAAAATAGAACAATTTGTTAAATTTAAAGTTAATTTCTTGCTTGGAATATTTACAGTTTGATATATTATTATGATGACAGATTTGGCTTTGTTGGATGCCTGTAAAAGTTGTAGATTAGATAGATTCTCTGGTCTTCGATTAGACGGTAAGTCCATGGCAGACTCTCCTGAAGTATAGTTGTTTGAGGCGAATTAGAACGTAGTTTTATTGTTTCTTTTATTTTGTTTGAACCTTTTTGTTTTAGTATAAACTCATTTTTAGTAAAAACACAAACAAAGCTTTAATACGGCACACACAGCTCAAAGTCACAGAGTTAAGTATTCCTCCAATATTTTATAGTTTTCTTATTTTAAATTTGGAACACGCCGCGTCCGCCGGCCGCTCCGCTCAATGTTTTTAATTTTGCACTGGCTGTTTATACCATGTTTTGTTGTTGTTCGTGAATGCGCCCTAATAAGGCTGCAACTTTTTTTTATCTATTTGTTTTTAATTATTGTAAACTTTTTCATTGTCGATGAGGTAACTCTATGGTTGACTTTGTTAGCAAATTGAGTTCTATTTTTAAATTACTTTTACACCCTAGGGTGGAACGAAGAGTTTTTGACCCGCTGCTCAGTTTAAATATACATCACTTTCCGAATATGAGAAATGAAAAAGTCATATTACTTAGTTACAAAAGATTTCCCAAGTTGTTTTTGTCTAACCAATGCAATTTCTTCTTCTTTTACAATCTTGAGAGTAATGATATCGACTTGGCTAAGTGTCTTTCAACTTTATTCAGCACAGCAGAATCAATTGATGTACATACCTACTTAAATACATTTAATTGGTACCATTTTAAGCTCGGTTAATTGGTCTTTGAAATGTATCAAATTTCATTGAATTATCTCAACTTATGTCGGAAATAACTTAAAAGAAAAAGAAATTAACTCGGCTAGGTAGCTGAGTTAATTTCTTTTCTCTCAAGTGTAGTTCCTAAATTATTAACCTCAACTAACTGGACACCTATCTCGTTACTTGACTACAATATTTTTTTTGCATAACTTACTAAAAGGTCTTCTGTGCCCTGTTTATTAAAACTTACAAGTCTAAAAGTATATTTTTACAAGAAAAACTTTACAAGTTCATGTAAATGATGTCTTTTTCCAAATAGTTTCAAGACACTTGTACAAGTTCTGATTTTTAACCGACTTCAAAAACTTTGAAAAGGAGTAGGTTATCTATTCGTCGCGTATTTTTTTTTTATATGTATGTACACTGATTACTCGAAGACGGCTGAATCGATTGAAATGTTGGTCCCATTTTTTGAAATTTTGAAATCGGTTCAGTAGTTTTCAAGCCTTTCGACGCATAGTGCCAGAAACGCAAATTACCGTAGACGCTAACGACAATATTTTTAACAGCAAATTACCAGATATGCAAATGACCAGATTTTTTCCCGCAAACGACCAGTATTTAATTTATACGCTTAGTGCCAGATACGCAAAGTACCACCTGGGACTTAGAATTATTTTGTTACTGAAGTGAAGTGGCGAAATAAACTATTTCACTAAGGTTCCTCAGTCTGCGCTGCATTCACTTTATCGTCAGTACAATAAAGAATGAATGTACCTATGAAGCCATATGCGGTATTGATAATAGCAAACCTTGAACTATGATTAAAACGAAAATGACCATGCTAGTATGAATGTAAAGGAGCTAATCACAGTACCTGTTCATCAAATCCGTCAACATTTTCCCCACAGCTCTTTGGAGTCCTTACTGCTGGAGACTTGGTCTAACAAGGCCAATGAGTTTATTGAAAATTACCAGGATAGCATGAATGTAAAGGAGGTCTTATCATACCTGTTCATCAAACAGATCCGCTCAGCATATTCCCCACAGCCCTCAACGGGAGTCCTAACTGCTGATACCCTAACCTCTCTTACCAAAAATATATACTAAACAAAAAAAAAGTCTAAAATTACAATTGTTCTAGCTGTCTTAGTCATTACTGCACATCAAATTGTATTCTAAGACCAATTTCAGGTCGTTTGCGTGCCTGGTGAATTGCGAATTCATTTCAGGTCGTTTGCGTATCTGGTCAATTGCGAATTCATTTCAGGTTGTTTGCGTATTCATTTGCACGTCTGGTAAGTTGCGAATTTGAAACATGGTCGTTAGCGTGTACGGTAATTTGCGTTTCTGGCACTATGCGTCGAAAGGTTTTCAAGTAATCTTGAAAATACTGTCGTTTTCGTTGCCATTTTATATGAATTCAGACCGATTTTCAACCATTACTTTTTTGTTTATGAACCGATTTAGATAATTCTTTTGTTTGAAAGAAGACACCTTAAGGATGATACCATATCAATTTCATTGGTATTGGACTTTTGATTTTGAAGATACACGAGGGAACTCCTCAAAATCAAATAGGAACTGTACAGTGATTGAAATATTGGTAGGTTTATTATTGTCAAGGACGTTCTGGACTAGAGTTGAACTGCGAAGGCCCAACGGAACTCCTGTGGACATTGAGTTACTCGGGGTTTACTATTGAAAAATGTGAAACATTATACTTAACGTTTTATTTTATAAAATCATCGCTTACATACCTACCACAAAAAAGTATAAAATAAAAAAGCTTTTAAAAAAAAAGCAAAACCTCCTTCAAAAACCTTAAAAACAGCTCTATAAAAAGCAAGAAATAATGATCAAATCAATTAATTAAAACAAGTCTATTGAAGTCGGATGGGGCTTTTAGAATATAACAATACAATAAGTAAAAAAAATACTTCCAGCTCCTCCCGACTTCAATAGACGTGTTTTAATTAATTGATTTGATCATTATTTCTTGCTTTTTATAGAGCTGTTTTTTAGGTTGTTGAAGGAGGTTTTGCTTTTTTTTAAAAGCTTTTTTTTATTAAAAAAATCACTATTACAAAGGTGAAAAGGTAGTTAAATAAACAATCACACTTGTAGCGTGTAATTTAACGTGTGTTGATAAACGGATTTTAGGAAAAGTTATTTTCATAAGGAACATGCTATTGTTTATAATAAGTACAAGAGTTGAAGTTTTGATAAATAGAGCACTGATATAAGCAGACCTTTTATTGTAGTAAATATTTATTTGTCTTTGAGTCACATTACTCCAAAATTGACATTTGACACGTTAATATACTTTGGTATCTTCAATTGGATTTCTTTTATTTTCTATAGAAGTTCAACGATATGTTGAAAAGGTTGTGTTTAGGCGACTTATGCGGCAACCCATCCACGGACTCGTAGTATGAGTTTTTCACTTTACAAAAAATAGTTATTTGTTATACAAGTGACCAAAATCGATTTGTGCTGCGAGTGTCGACTTTAAATCACGAACTAGCGAAGTAGCCTAGAATTGAATCACGAGCGTAGCGAGTGATTCTAATATAGACTACTGAGCACAGTGAGTGATTTAAAGTCACGAGGCAGACCAAAATTTTGGTTTCATGTAAAACATACAACTTTTCACCTCTACCAGCGAGAAAATTTTACGTGAGTTTCCTGGTAAAAAGCTAAATTCAGCATTAAAAACTTGTTCACTCAACTCTTTTGGAGTTAGACAACTATCTTTATCGTTGGACACACAATTTTTTTGTAATTTATCCCAAATCTTCATCGTTGGAATAGTTCAATCAAACCTATGCTGAAAATTTTTATTCATAAAGTAGATTCCCGCCGTTTTGTTTTACATTATTACGTTGTGCTTTTCTCTTATTCATTAATATCCCATCTTATTTATTTATGTATAATCATAAAACACTAATTTGTTAATACATTTCATTATTTTTTCTTATTTTATATTTATTTCATACATGCGACCTCATTTGTCCATACTCTTTATTTCGAATTATCAACCTTCTTTTCTAACAAATCTTAATTAAAACTCCTTGGTATATCCGTGCATTTTATTTTTTTTACTTTTTAATCCATGTATGACACCATAAAGCACTCTATCTATCCTTTTCTCACATATTAATTTTACAAGTCGCATCCTTGTCACTCTATTTCTTTTTTCTTTATTATTCTAAAAGTTGGTGTTAGAAATTAAAAAAGCACTTTGCCTTACGCTCGCAGCAAAAATCGATGTTGCTGCGAGTTTTTACGCGCCAAAGGCGCCCTTTTCGTGCTGGAGAGGTGAAAATATTATTTTTAGGTGGATGGTCCGATGATCATACTCATACCTACAACTACAAGAAACGTGTTTTTGTAAGGTGGAATACTCATCTCACTCAAAACACATTTTTTTAGGCGGATGCTGATCCGCTGCGTAAATCGGGCTAATGATACTAAATTATTTAGTTTTAAACATTAAAACGAAATCATTTACTATATTTAGTGTATAGTAACTTGTAGTAGAATTTGTTAACTAGTTCTACGGAATGAGCATAATCTCCGGGATCGAAGAAGATGGAGAAATGTACCGCTTAAGCAGTGTGTCGTAAATAAACTAGCTTTCTGAGAATTCACTTATTTTAATTAACATCAAATTCCTTCGTTTCAATGCTTTCAGAGTAAACGTTTTTATAAGTTTAAACGATGAGTTTAAAAAAAAAAGGTTCATAATGTTTTTCACAGATATGTAGGTAGATGATTGGGTAGTGTGAAACATTTTCAATGTAAGTATATGCTATTATTTATTATTAAATAACCTTATAATGAAGTAGTAAGTAGCATGTTTTATGCTACCTAAATAATAGTAGATTATACAACAAGTGAAAAAAGAAGGAATTTAGTTCGAGGTACTATGTTGGATCCCGAGAGCAGCGAAGGATTCTAGAGTTGAATCCCGAGCGTAGCGAGGGATTCAAAAGTAGAATCCTGAGCGAAACGAGGGATACAAAGGACCGAGATGAATTTTTTTTTCACGAGTTGTGTACTCTACTTTTTACCATTGACTGCGAGAAAACATAATAGCAGTACTTACACCTATAGTACCTATTCATAGTTATCAAATTTTATTAATTAGATAGGTAATCGGTAATTTAACCGATAGAAAATAGTGAAACTATAGGTTTTCCAATGACATAAAACAACCATGCTATGAGGGAAATTACATGATCAGTCTGACATCAGTCCATTTCATCAGTTTGTATAGACTTTGAATTTTTACAGACTGAAGATCGTACCAGACTGATGGAATAGACTGATGCAAGACTGAACATCTAATCTCCCTCTAATATAAAGAAAAGAACCCAAAGATAAGACACTAAAAAGAACCTAATTAATTTGGCGAGATATTTTTTTTAGAAAAGAACCCAAAGATAAGACACTAAAAAGAACCTAAATAAAATTGGCGAGATATTTTTTTTAGAAAAGAACCCAAAGATAAGACACTAAAAAGATATTTTTTTTTTATTATTGTATAACTATGGCTTTATCTATGGAATAGCTCCATACTTTCAGCACTTTTTTTTTTGTACATAATTCATACGATGCGCGCTTGTTCCAAATTCAAATTATTTTTATTCACTCGGTGAATAAAATCGCTTATTATTCACTCTTATCGTTGAATTAAACGCACTTTTTAGAGTGGCGATGGTTAGTTACTTGTATAACAAATAGTTATTTGTTATACAAGTGACCAAAATCAAATTGTGCTGCGAGTGGCGACTTTAAATCACGAACTAGCGAAGTAGTCTAGAATTGAATCACGAGCGTAGTGAGTGATTCTCATTAGACTACTGAGCACAGTGAGTGATTTAAAGGCACGAGGCAGAACAACATTTTGGTCTCGTGTAAAACATACAACTTTTCACCTCGACCAGCGAGAAAATTTTCACGTGACTTTCCTGGTAAAAAAGCTTAATTCAGCATTAGAAACTTGTTCACTTAACTCTTTAAAACACTCAATTAAGACCAATCAATAAAGATCGCTATTCTATCTTTCTCCGATGTAAACAAAAAATACATATCATTTGCCTAATTAGATTGGGCGTTAAATCGCCAAACAACCATTTATAATCTGTTCATTTAAAAATAATGCTGCATAAAAAAACTCGTCAAAGATATCGTCAGAAGATACAGGGCGCACTTCGCGGGCATCCTTCGAAAAAACGCTTTAAAAAAAGACACTCGAGGCGATCCGTGACTCATATTTTTTTGTTTTATTATTTTTAATTCATATTATCGTACGGCTATCCCCTTTAATTTTGTTTTTAAGTATGGCCTTTGGTATCTGGCAGCTACGTTTATGGATATTCTGAATTCCGTGGTGTACGGGGCGATTTCATTTTATGTAAATGCGTCGAAGGTTGGCAGGTGTACGGGCAGATAATTGTGACAGATGTAACCACTCCGGCGCAGTTCCTTAAACACTGCTTATTACTTCGAATGTTCGCAGTTAATGAAGGTGATTCGATTGAGTTTAATGCGAAAGTGCATTTGTATCAATGCGAAATAAATCAGCTGCGTCTAAAGCTAATTCTTGGTATAGAGCTGTCTTTGATTCGATACCATCAACTGTGTTTTTGTTGAAGTGTTTGGTCGTGCCACAGAAATTGCTCAAATCTTAACTTTTAAAGTCAATTTTAAAACAGACAAATTACAACAAAAAGTGTGTAACTTGTAGCAAGAGTCTTCTTTTAGCTTAGCTTATTGAAATGACTTTTAATGAAATTGTATAATCTGTGATGGTTGATCAGATTATCTATCCACTATCCAGTTATTTTTGTAAATAACTTACTACTTCAAATTCATGACAATCGTGACAGAGGAGGACCTATTCGTTAAAAAAATAAATTGTAAAAAGAAAGTAAGGCAGTAAAACATCAACTCAGCCAATCAGCCGAGTTTAGTTTATTATTCCTTGAGACAATTATAGCGATTGATATAGTCAATTATAGATATACTAGCGGCTGCCCGCGACTTCGTGTGCGTGTAAAGTTTTTTTGCTATCCCTCGGGAACAGTGCCGATTTTCAAAATACCGAACACCCTAAATGTGAAAGTTTAAAAGCCCGAAAGTTAAAATGTCGATACTTATAACTTACTCTACCTACACAAACACATACGAGTACATTTATAAAAGTAGGCGTTGCGCTTAATTTGTTTTACTCAAAAATGCTTGTATAATGGTCATTATTTTGACAAAATCCACCAATCGAGTTAGAAATAGTTTTATTTCTGGCGCTTCGCCGGCCGCTGCCGCAGCACGCTCGCTTCGCTCGCTCGACTCACGCGCTGGGTTCATGTCAACCTAACATGCTCGTCACTACGCTCCTCGCACCTATCTCGTGACCTACGGTCTACGGTGTCTAAGTCCCAGTAGACTAGTTTAGACTATTTCCAGCAGCTAAATTTGCTATTATAAAGCATTTCAGGCAAAATCCAAAGCCTTTTAGAATGATAGCTTGTTGTTTTGACTAATTCGTTAATTCGGTATTAAGTAGTTCGGGGTACAGAACGTAGGTATACTAACTCTCGGATTTTTAAGGTTTGGGATTTAAACTTTTAGGTAAAATGTCCTTTCGGGATTTTAAACGTTCGGCCATACAACCATTCGGCCTTTTAATTATCGGTCTTTCGTCCATAGGTCTTGTAAAATTTGGTCTTTCTTCGACATTGTAATGCATACCCGGGGCTAAGACTCTCTATACGCATGAGGTACACCGATTTGAAAGGAGTTATAACTACAAAAACAGTCCTGCAATAATAAAAGCTATTTATTGGCAATATTCATAAAAAAACAGTATACCCATATCAAAGTCAGCTTTGCTTGCTACTTTAATATAAGAGTAGCTAAGGTATGGTTTATTAAAAACTAGCGGCCACCCGCGGTTTCACCCGCGTGGTTCCCGTTCCCGTGCGAATATCGGGATAAAAAGTATCCTATGTTTTAATCCAGGCTATCTTCTATTTGTGTGCCAAATTTCAACCAAATCCGTTCAGTAGTTTTTGCGTGATTGAGGAACAAACATCCAAACATCTAAACATCTAAACATCCAAACATCCAAACCCACAAACTTTCACATTTATAATATTAGTAGGATAGAATTAAAGGGCCATTACTCATTTGTCGGCACAGCATTCGTTAGGTACGACATCAGCATACCTATTCGGTATACCTACGCGGTACCGAAAACATACCGAAAGCTTACTGGATGCCTATATTTCAAAGAGCGTTACTCATTTGTCGGCACAACATCAGCTCGGCGCGGTACAGCTTCGGTACAGAATTTGTACCGCGTCGACAAATGAGTAAAGGGCCTAAGAGAACGGATGAGTTCTTTCGGAAGTTACCTTCTACATCCTTACACACTTTACTTCTTTATAATGTTACTATACACACTGCCACTCTAAAATAAGTATAGGATACTTAGGTCAGTTACGCCAACGTTTGAAATCACCAAAAACAAAAGACTACACAAAACTATTTGCTAAGAATGTGCTTAAAGGTCATCCACCCATAATAAATCGTAAACATTAGCCATACCTTGTTCGAATGCATAAAAATCCAGCATCGTCAAACAGGACCAATCTCCGATCTCGCCCGCCCGCCGCTGGCCTTTTTGTTCGGCCTCCTTGTTGCAAACGCGATATATGAAGTGAGAATAGCCCTGCGCTATTATTTTCTGTCACTAGGAATAGTACTGTTGTGGAGAAAACGTTGCTAAACTAATTGCAATTGTAGAAAAAAAAATTGTCGAAATCATAATTATAACGCAAATCCTTGGGGTTTTTGGCGCCATTTTGTCGAGTATTCTTTCATAGTGGATATTGTGTCTTAAAATTGGTGCAGTTTTGTGGTACAAGTGTCTACGCAACTGAACAATATGTGGGATAATTGAAATAGGCGCGATCTTGGTTGTGCGAAGCTGAGACTTTTATTGTAGTGGTGGTTACCTCGGCAGAACTTACTGAGTAAGCTGTCTTGATATACTTGGTGCCAAATGCTCCAAGCAGCATTGGAATGCGATGCACCCGCATTCTAATGTAAACTCAAACTGAAACAATACATACCACTGAACTATTCAACACTTGACACTGGCAAAAATTGCTTCCAAAAGCAGAGTAGATTACCAAGACAAAAATCGAAGAAGAAGAACGCAAATCGTTTTCAAATAAGCTTTATCTTTGCGTCATTGAGACAGACACCCAAAATTTAATTAAATGTATAGTAACGAAGATGTTATTTAATTAAAAGCATTAGGGACCTTTTTGTGCATATGTGTTTTTTTATAGAAAATAACTATTTGTCTATTTTAGTATGGAGTTGTATCTGTATTCTTAAAGCTATCCCAATGTGTAGAAACAACAAAACAAAACTAAGTAAGTTCAGTTCCCATAAAGTAATAAAATTCAAAACGAGCCTGCTTTATAGTTGCTCCGAGCTCGCAAAGCTTGAAAATAACAAAACACAATCTCAGAGAAGAGTGTATGCTTGTAAAATATGGATAATGTAATGTTAACGAGATCTGGCTTATGTAAAGATGCAATATTTTGCATTTAATAAGGCGTACATAGAGGGCGCGCGTGGCCAAAGGCGGGAGATCTCGCGATACTACGGTCTTTCGATCCCGACTCACTATGAAATTATTGGAAAACTCGATTCGTGCTCGATGTATCGGTCGGGGCCGGCTAATGTTGCCCGCGAACGAGCGAGAAAGCCGAGTAGGTTATGAAGATAAATCTGCGAGATAGGGAAAAGACTTTAACTTCCCTTAGTAACAGTTCTTTAGATGGTGTTTTTAGTTTTTCTACAACAATAATTTATTTTACTTGATGTATAATTAACCAGGTTCTTAAATAGATATGACTAATTTCGATAACAAGCAAGGTAAAGTACCTACTACTATTAAATAAGTACCTACTATTAAGTATATATTTTTCGGTAATTTTATCATAAAAATTTTATAATAAAATTAATAAGGAACTAGATATTTACTCCAAAAATTATAAAGAATGTAAAAACATTATACTCACATGGTTAGAATCACTTGATTATAACATGACAGAGCTATTCTTACAAGAAATAAAATAATACCTTACCTAGTATATTATACTATACACGTCCTCTTTTAATATTATAGCATTTGTATCCTTTCTATCACACAATAAGTATAATTATAATTAATTGGATTTGTATGTATATATATATATATATATACGCAAAACACACGCACACACACACACACACACACATACACACACACACACACATATTCTCATGCACTCAAACACATGTACGCATGCATGCTCACAAACAATTTACTATAATAATCTGTCTTTATGTTTGTTTATAAATAAGTTGTGATGTATTATTAGTTATACATAAAATGTAAGTAATGGAAGAGCGGAGTCAACTGGAACAGGCATTTTTTGCTTAAAAGGAGACTCCGGCTACTAACTACTGTAATGTAAAACCTTTTTATCGAAATAAATTTATTACTATTACTATTACTATTACTATCATTTTCTGCTGAATTCTGTAGAAGTAGACACGGTGTAACAAAAAATTATAAAAAAGAGAGAAACGAACGATTCAAATACGGTAGCCAAAACAAACGTCTGTCAAACTTGCATGAAAAATCTTGCACAGCGTTACTAAGCTGACAGGCAAAACGAAGGCCATCGACCTTAATGCAGCGTCAATACACAGTAAGTACATATGCTCCATAAATTAATAAAATTGTATTGAGTCCGGGGCATAAGTGTGGGGGCCCGGGGCCCGGGCGGGCCCCGGCACCTGTCTGCGTTCGGATACTCCACCGACTCGATAACTCTCGATCGCGCGTCTGTAATTAAAGTTTGAATTAGAGTTCGTTTCGTTCACGCCTAGCCGCTGTGATCACGACCGATAATCGACACTTTATTGTAATTCATCGATTTGTGTTTGTTTTAATAGTGTTTTAAATATTTCAGGTGAATTTAAAAAGTGATTGAAGATTTTGGACGTCTTTGATTGACTTTTATTTACAACTAGCGGCCGCCCGCGACTTCGTCTGCGTGAAAAATGTTTTGCTCTCACTCGGGAACTTTTTTTCGGGATGAAAGGTACCTACCCTATGTTCTTCTTTGGACCCCTGACAACATTTACGCAAAATTTCATGATGATCGGTTCAGTAGTTAAGACGTGAAGGCGTAATAAACAAACAAACAAACGGACTTTCGCATTTATAATATTAGTAAGGATAGTAAGGATTAGTTCCCGTTCCCGTTCTCATTCCCGTATTATTTTTCCATTAATAAATTGATCCCCCGTTTCATGGCGCCGTGTTGGACTTCAAAATACCTAAATGCCATTTTCGGAATCAACATCCCATCCCAATTTACCCCTTAAGGGGTTGATTTTCAGAAATTCACGAAATATACCTTTGATCATTTTGTTTATAGAAATAGGTAGGAGACAAAGATTCAAGTCATAATGTCTATTTTATATTTTTTCCATACAAATTTTGAACCCCATATGAACCTTGTTGAATAATGTCTACCACTAAAAATGTCATTTTCGCAATCAACATCCCATAAAACCTCGATAACGACATCCATATCGATTGGCTTTTTGTGCCCCATTTACCCCCTAAAGGGTTGAGTTTCGGAAAACCACGAAACACGTGTTTGCTTATTTGTTTTTAGAAGTACTCCTACGAAGTTTCAAGTTGAAATGTCTATTTAATTATTTTTTTCCATACAAACTTTGTACCCCCATTTCAACCCTTTAGGAGTGGAATTTCCAAAAATCCCTTCTTAATGGGTGTTTACATTGTATACAATATCTATGTACAAAATTTCAAGTCCCTAGGTTCAGTGGTTTGGGCTGGGCAATAGTCTGTCAGTCACCCCTTCACTTTTATATAAGAGATTGTAAACTAAAATCTTATTCCAAAAATTAAGCAACATCACATGCGCTGCTCCGATACCTTTGTAGCTGAATCATTTATGAAAATGGAATGGTATGGTTTTTATGCACAACGGGATAGTACTTGGCCTTCAACTCACTGATGTTAAGTGACCATAAGGCCGAAAGTGGAAGCGCACTACTCCCGGAATCCTCATCACTGAGGAACTGGCTATCTTACCTCTAACTGCCGGAATACAACAATTTTTAAATTGTTGTTATGGCGTCAAACTTACGTAAGATGGTGGTAACTAGCCAGACAGATTTAAAATAAACCCTACCACCAACCAAACCGAGTACATATTGTACCCCCCTGGGAATCGAACCCGTGACCTCTGCGTCTTACACGGGTGGGCGAACCACTAGACCACAGAGGCGGTTAAAACCTATACCCTAATCAAAAAAGAAATGTTAGTTTTTCTACATTGACCCGACCAGTAATTGAACATTGAGAAATGTGCAAGCCATTGGACCACGATGGTCGTTAAAATATATTTTTCAAATAATGTCACCCAATTCCAAAATCTTCTTCCCACGACCATTTCCAAATTATTCGCAAAAAATAGAATTATTTAACAAATTAAAAAACACCCATTGTTCTTTCATGCGACGAGCTGCGGTGTCCGAAAATATGAGAGGACCATCGCATACAATAAGCTCGCTCATAAATAAATAAATAGGGTCCATTTTAATAACAAGTTTCGACTAACTAATGGCCCCCGGAAGGCAGTGGTACATATATTTCGGTCCCGTCGATTTTATAACTTTTACGCACATTTCTTAGCGTTATATTAAAATGTTTAAACACTATAATTTGGTGCATCGGAGGTACATTAAAGGTTAAAAAAAGATCGAAGCCTCTTTGGTATTCTTAGGAAGACGTTAAGAAAGCCACATTTTAATACTTCAGACAATATTTCTCTTTTCATATCAAGTGAATGGTTATTAACTGTTCTGTACATGTAGGCACATACCCACTGAGGTACACTCGACGTCAGAAAAATTGCACTTCTTCGAAAATAAGTTTAGACTTGGCCACCTGCTATTTCTAGCAAACGTTTTATTGTGTAAATGTTGATATCGATTAAAAGTACATTTAATGAGCTTTCAATTAATAATTGTGTGATTTAATTAACATAACAGTTACCATAATTAAACGCTTAAAGCGTTATTACTTGCGCCGCCATAAAAGGGAAATAAAAAGGGTCAATTCAGGAAATGCGGGTAAATTCGAAAACACACTTCAACAGTTCAATGAAAAAATGGAATATCCAAGATGGATCCTATAGCCCATGAAGTTGCTCAAATATTGCAAAAAATGAGGCATTGCAATGTTGCTCGGAAAATGAATCTCAGTAATTGATTCCGTTCGACGAGTATTCCAACGGTTTCTAGAGGCTGTTGGCTAATGGCTATGTCCGAAGGGGAAGAAGTATTAAACCATTAAATTAACTTTAAAGAAATATTTTAAAAGGTGCGATTTTTCTGACGCCGAGTGTATAATGTACTAACTTACTTAAATAGTTCAGTGCACATACTAAAAGACATTGAATGAAAATAACAATAAACCAATAACCGAAAATAAAAATAAATTTATATTGACGCCTTACACGGTTAACGTCTCATTAAAAATCGATCTTCACTTAAAGAAAATGTATTTATTATACGAAACACAGTGACCATTTAACAGCTTCAAAAGGCTCATTCCAGATACAGTTGTCAAACAGAATCGATTTATGAAATCAATATGAGCCATAAAAATTACGTTCCAAATATTAATTTTCACTTGAGGGCTATTAAAATGCGGTGGGGGTACACCATGATGTTCTAAAACATCACACGGTTGGTTCGATAAATCTTGCGAAAAAGTCGGAATGCGTATGCGCATCGGCGTGGTGTCGACGTGACGAGATCGACACGACCGGTGTTGATTCTCACAGTACATAAAAAAAGTCTTAATTGCATTCCGGTCAGAACAATTGGTTGTCTGGTGTTTTCTTGTGAAGCATTAAGCCTTAGTGGACGCCTCTGATGCATATAAGGTGGGCGCGGAATTTTCTTTATGTAAAAATAAACTTATCTACTATTGCATCAGTTTGATTTTAAAGTGTGCGACGAATCGCTTTTCTTTGTATTGTTTTACTGGGGAATTTTGATTGCAACAAATTCCCATTGTTGTTGCAAGCGAGTGAACATACCGTAGTGCTTTGCAAACATCGAAAGGTTTGAAAGAAGTAAGTGGGTTTCGTACATGTTTACACACATGTTTTTTCAAATACGACGTGTTTTGTAAAAGGATAAAGTTTTTGTTTTTTTTTTGTATTCACAATGATATTTTGAATGTTAACTTTATACAAGAGCGCACTAAAATCGGGCATGTTAATTTATGTAACAACATGAGTAACAGTGCCTTCAATAAAAAAAATCGTCTTTTGGTTTTTAACGCATTCAAATTTGAAAAATCATCTCGTTTTAATTTTTGGACACATTGTGTCATTATTTCTGGCGGCAGTATACTTACAATTTACCGTTACAATTTAAGAATTATTAAAAATTAAGATTTCTATTTATTTTACTTTGACTGGGAATCAAAATAAGTGAGTTCTGACGCGACACGGATCAAGCCTTCGGTCGGTAAGGTTTTTATATTTTGTCGCACATCTAATGCTTCACACATTTTTATCTACATTTCTGGATAACTAAATCAGCGACATAGCATTACCCACACAATTTCCCTCAGTAGATAAATCTCCTCGGCACTTTTATAGAAATGTCAGCCAAATGAATTTGCCCTTTGAACAGCTCAACTAGCAGCTACAAAACAACGTCCATACTTTGCGCGAGAACAAACCCGCCGACACACGCAAATTGCTCTTGTTGCGATTTCGCTAGCGTGCCATCGTGGCCTCAAAGGCATACCGGGTGCTCGTCGCGTCTTCATCTGCCTTTGGTTTGCCGCAATCTAGATGCGGCGATGGTATCGGCGACAACTGACGCGCCGCGCCGCCGCCAATGCGCCCGCGTCGGCAGTCGCAAGCGCCACCGCGACATTCTGTAGCGCATCCGCTTTCTGACTCTCATTGTCACCATGTTTCAAATTATTCAACGCATACCCCTCCTGCTTATATTAATCAGTCTTTTGTTCACGCAAGAATAATTTTGAATTCAGAAGAGCTATTATTCAGAGTACTCATTTGCAAAGTCCGTAAGTAGGTATACCTACTTTGTTACTTCGGCTGTCTCTAAAAAATATCTAATAGAGTATGGTTGCATTGTTTGAATTAGGTAGGTAGGTATAACACTTTCAAAAGGTAATCATTTGGATGAAAGAACAAAAAAGGCGATTATAAACATCGTAAGTATATATTTTAGGATATTCAAGTTAAAGTTACCTACATTGTTCCATGATTTTAAGTCATGTATCACGATTTTCGTGACACATTCTGATGGAATGCTGGATGTTTAAGATTAAAGTACTTACCTACTTTACAAGTAGTAGCCTACCTTAGTAGAGTAAAATAAGTGTATCTAACATAAATCTTCTCCTACACTACAAACAGTGTTTCTTTCAGACAAAATTCTCCGGGGGGGGGGGGGGGGGGGGGGGGGGCAATTAAGAGGTTCGGGGGAGCTCGTCCGTCGATCACTACACTAGTTTGCCCGTCTACCTACACACAACACATTTTTCTCCGGGGGGGCACTAAGGCTGCTCCGGGGGTGATAATTATATATAGGATATAAGGCTGCTCCCCCTTAGTGAATAGTACCTGAAAGAAACACTGACTACAAATTCCAGAAGGAAGATGAAACGATATTGATTGTCTCCTAGTCGAGGTCTGGGCAACCAAAGTGTTGGGTTTAAATTACGTATTTTACCATGGTTTAAGGTTTTTAAACTTGGTTTTTAAATCACATTCATTTTCTTTACTCAAAATGGCGGAAGTCAAGTGGTATAAGAAGAAAACGGAGAACATAAAGCTTATTGGTTATCTGACTTTTGCTGGTATTAGTGATCTAGGGTATAGGAGTCTTCTATGTACTGTACTAAACGGCACTGACTACAGAAAAGTAATTTATTATTTAGTTAGTCTATGATAGGTATTTCTAGGTAGTTGTGACTTGTCATAGATTGCAATGCAATGCAAATTCAATGCATTTCAGATCATACTCCTTTATTGAGACATAAGTATTTCGTGAAAGGCAGCTTTTTATTTTTGAATTGTAATTTTATGTCCTTAAACATAATTTAATCAGGCACATAAGGAAATTAAGAGAATAGCAATACTATACCATTGGTTCATAAATCTTCATTTGGAGGACTAATAACAAGATCTGACAAGAAATTCAGCAGCACAAGTGTTTTCACCGTTACCTATTTCATTGGTGCTTAAGATTGTACTATATCATATTTATTAACTTAACCCTTCTATTTTCTAGACATAAAAAAGCTCAAACCCGGGGCGGATGCCCTCACGTGCCCGCGCATCAGATAGCGACGACGCCGCGAGAATTGCGCGCACGCAAACTGCGCCGACAGACCGCTGAAGCCGCGCCACTCGCACTTGATACAATTATTATTCAGATACGGATTGGTGTGAACTTAAGGTTGCGTAGTGTAAGATGTTCACCATTCTGACGTCAAATGTCCAACTATTTTGGTTCCAGGCTTATTTTCAAAATTTTGAAGAATCGACCAAAATATTTTTGGCCCTAAGCACTTTCTTTTTAAAATAATACTGACCCTTTTTACAGATGACAAAAATTAAGGCTTTGCTTAGTATGTTTAGAAGATATCTTGAATATTCATTTGATTTAGCAGAATAACAATAGACTAGATAAGTACTGAGATTTCTACCAGAATAGCAAGGGCTGCGGCTGCTTTTGGAAGATTAAATCAAAGAGTTTGGAAATCCCATGATTTGAAATTAAAGACCAAGCTAGGTGTATACTGTGCAGTTATCTTGCCTTTATTTTTATACGCCTCTGAAACATGGGTTATGTATAAAACCGATATTAAGCGCTTGGATGCTTTCCATATGAAGAACTTGCGTTCAATTTTGCGTATTAAGTGGCAGGATCGTATTTCGAATACTGAAATTTTGCGCAGAACCAGTATGAAAGGTATCGAGGCGCTTCTCATGACAGGACATCTTCGTTTGTGTGGACACCTTGTGCGCATGGACGACACCAGACTTCCAAAATCAACTTTCTATGCCGAGCTACAATTAGGCAAGCGTAATGCTGGCGGACAATATCTCCGGTACAAACATGTTCTCAAAAGGAACTTGTCAGTGTGCAACATCTCGCCAAATGATTGGGAACATCTCGCTTTAAAACGGTCTGAGTGGCGTAGAAGCGTCAATGAAGGTGTGAAAATTTTCGAAGAACTGCGTCTCGAACATCTGGATGCAAAACGACAACTTAAAAAAAAACTTTTTTAAAAACACGTTTTTATTACCAAAAAGTCGGACTAAAAAATAAATTACAAAAAAAATTAATTAAAAAACGACTGCCCTGCCAAAAACGAACTAAAAAGTTGAACAAAATGTGTCATTGCAGTCTGGGGACCTTATTATGGAACAATTTTTGATCAAAGAGCTCCCCCGACTGCAATGACACTTTTTGTTTAACCTTTTAGTTCGTTTTTGGCAGGGCAGTCGTATTTTTTTAAATTTTTTTTTTAATTTATTTATTTTTATTTCACAAATTTTAGTGACATATTATATAGTTTTAGAATGTGATCAAGGCCTTTCATTTGATGCCCATATTGTAAAAATAGGAGAAAAAAAATTTTTTTTCATTTGAAAATGGCGTCGTACAGTCGTCACATAAATTTTTTCTAAAAAAAAATATTACCAGTGTCACTCGGGGTGCTATAAGGATTCTAACGATACCCTATTTATCCAAATCAGTTCAGGCATTTAGAAGTTATGGTGGAATAAAGAAACTCACATACCCACAATCATACCTACATGAACCCTGAACACATATACACTCTTTTTGCTTTCGGCAGTCGTGTAAAAAACATTAAAACGGACTAGTAAAAACAGACTAAAAAGTATAAAATATTTTTTTCTTTAAATATTTTTAACCCTACAGAAATTTTAAACCTAAAAACGTGGGGCGCATGCTAAAGACAATATGGATGATAAATTTTACAAAATGATTTTATACTTTTTAGTCTGTTTTTACTTGTCCGTTTTAATGTTTTTAGTCCGGCTTTTTTGTAATAAAAACGTGTTTTTAAATTTTTTTTTCAATAATTTTTTTTTTTGCTTTTTAGTTAACGAGCTAAGACTAAAAATATACCATCTCCTATCGGAGCACTCGTCAAGACGATTCAAACGAGCCCAAACTCGATGGGGTTGCTTCCGGCTCTATCATCAGACCCTGGAAACTTCCCAACAAAGTACCTACTCGTCAAGACAATTCAAACGAGCCCAAACTCGATGGCGTTGCATGGTTTTATTATAGAGTTTCTATGGCCTTCCTCCGGCTCCATCATCAGATCTTGGGACACTATTTCCCATTAAAGTACTCGTTAAGATGATTCAAACGAGCCCAATCTCGATGGGGTAGCGTGGTTTTATTAAAGAGTTCCTGTGTCCTTCCTCTGGCTCCATCATAAGACCCTGGAAACTATTTCACAACAAAGAACTCGTCAAAACGATTCAAACGAGCCCAAATTTGATGGGGTTGCACGGTTTCAATATTGAGTTCCTATGGCATGGCCTTTCGGCTTCATCATCAGACCCTAAACCACGTCTCTCATTAGAGTATTCGTCATGACGATTCTAACGAGCCCAAACACGATGGGGTTGTATGGTTTCTTCATAGAGTTCCTGTGGCCTTCTTCTGGCTTCATCATCAGATCAGCTCAATGACACCATAATATTGCATTGCCTTCCAGTTCTGGCCTATGTTCAAAGTTTTAAGTCTCTAGCTCATCGGGAAGTTAGGATAAAATCGTTCGCAAACTTTGTGGAGAAACCAACGATCTCAAGAAACACACAAACAAACAAACAAGCGAACGCTAAAGCAACCTAATAAAAACGTGTTAAAAAGACCCGACCGAAGCCAACTTTTAACTACACTTACGACGCAACTGGGCAACTATACTGCGAGAGCTGCGACTGCGACCGTTGCTTCAAGACTAAGTTTGGCTTCGCAAGTCACATGCGGGCTCATGATAGTGTCGCCGTCGACGGACGCGTCGAAAAGGACATCATCACCTGCCCCTAGCACTGGCCCCTACCCTAGTCAAAGCTCGTGAGTCTGTGGCGGATCCTGCATGTATTGCTTTGCTGGCTGACAGGGTAGCCTGTGAGGGCAAAAAGTTGGAAGTGGCCCCTCGGTTCTCGTCCCAAATAACCAAATATGTAGAAACTCTAAAATTATTCGATTCCGAAAACTCTTTCACATTTAGAAAGCTTTACATATTTATTACAGAAATTCCTACTGGAAGTGGGATTTCATTCGGATGAAGTTGCGAGCGGAAGCTGGTGATTTTTACGATTAGAACAAACCAAACCACCCTTCATTCGCCATAAGTCGATAGATTCAGTGCAAGGTCAAGACATGAAATTTGAAGTGTCGCCAAATTCCACTCGATCTTTATGCGACTCGAATCCAAATCGCGCTATGAACTGATTTGTTCAAAAGAGACTAGAACACGATGTTATGAGTTCAGAAAAAGCGCTGTGACATGCGGCCAGCAGGCACGCAGGCCGCCCTGCCCGTGCCCGCACATTCCCGCCTTTTTACCTGTCACCGCGACGTATTTATTGCAACACTGGAGCGCGTTCGGAACGGATAGGTACACACATCGCCGAAAATACGTCGAAAATCACAGAACAACATTTTACAAATTTCGACACTTCAATATCGATAAGCTGAGCACCGCTCACGGGCGACTTTTTGTAGCTGCAATATCCGCGGCGTTAATCGCGGCGATAATCGTCCGCGAAATGACACGACAAAGGTTTTACTTAGCCAGCGGCAAAAAAGCGCCGCGATTAACGCCATGTTTATCGCAGCTACAAAAAGTAGCTCGTGGGTGTTTACTTATAGATCTCCGTATGTTATATTCTCAGCGACAAAAAATCGCTCAGCGATTAATCGCCCGTCAGCGGGGACGTGATAGGTAGAGATTTGTTCAAGTCGCTAATCGATATTAAGAACTTTAAATTCATTGGATGATTAAAGTTCTTGGATATAATCAAGTGTATCAGTCAACCTTAAATTGTCTTTAAGGCTCGGTTACGCTGGAACATTTGTCTCTGTCTTTATCTTTACATTTAAAGAGTAGTGAAAATAACCTCACTTTCGCACTTTTTCGATTTTATTCGTTGTTTTTATCCAATAAATAAAATTCTATTCTATTCTATTTATCATTATATTTATCACAATTATCTTTCTTAAATAAAAGAAACTGAAGCAACTTCACAGTACATTAAAGTGTATTTATACGTTTCCGCTATTATTTATGCCAAAAATATGAACGCATTTGGTGATTTACTGGTTTTTTACAGTCATCTGTAAAGTTTATACGCAAATGTATATTTGTAGCAACTAGAGAATCTCTGTAGCTTGTCATATGATTTATTTTGTGGCTACAAGTTTAAGTTTTCTATAAAAAATGACCCCCCAAACCATGTTTTCTTATATGGACCCTTAAATAATTTTACTATTTTCGTAGTTTAACTACCTAATGATTATTTGAATGTCATGCCCTAAAATCTCTAAATAAAGCGTTCATCATTCCAAATGCTAACTATTAATTTTTTTGCAAACGTAGTGTGCAAAAGTACCTACTTTCATTAAATTTTCTCGAGCTTAATCAGCGCACAACTCTACCTTCTGGACAGAACAAGCTGCAATTTGTCAAGCTAATAGTCAGTAAGACATAGAGACATAGATTTTGGAAAATTCAACACCTACGGGTGTAAAAAAGGGGATGAAAGTTTGTATGAAAATCCATCAGGTCCGAAATCAGGATCTTCTAATTTCGTGTTTAAGCTGACGATTGAAAATTAATTTTTACCTGCCTCAGCGTTTTTGTTAATTCCACCCCCCGAAGGAGTAAAAAAGGGGGATGAAATTAAAAATGGAAAGTAGTTCATTTTCAAAGTAAAACTCACTAAATTTTAATAAGGTTTATGATTTGAAACTGAAATCAAAAAGCAAACACATTTTTCGTAATTTTCTGAAAATCAACCTCATATAAAGGTGTTATCGGATTTTGATGAAATCAAAGCATAGGACACTTTATATCCTGGTGAAAGAATTCCTAAAGATTTTCTCGAATGTCCACGCGGATGAGTCGCGTGCGAAAGCTAGTAAGTTATAATATAACAAATAAATGAATTTAGTTCAGACTCTTCACAAAGACATCGAAAATCATTCCGTTTGTTTCAAGTTGTAAAGATAACGTGGCTATACGGCTAGCTAACATATGCAAATCACACAGTCAAATGTTTCAAAAATTTGGTTTTGATTCATGAATTTGAGATATTCCAAATATAGTCAAAACCCAAACTTTATTTGAACCAGAAATTAGAGTTCAATTCCTATCAATGTACTTTACTAATCTAAGTATCCATTCCGCGATTAGATTTACAACTGCATTTACAAATTAATATAAATTTATTAAATAAGGGGGCAGCACAGGATCGACCGTCGTGAAGATCCTTGGGTGTGGTGCGGCTGATAATATGATGATGATATAAAATATCAATCAAAATGGCATATTTTTTCATGTTTAACTAAATGATATACTTTGACTATCCCATTACTTATCTCCGGTGTGTCCAGAAACGGGTCCCCAATCCCGATTGCACCCGCGATGATGCCACGTTTGATAAGGGCTTCGAATCTTCGATTCTGCTGATTTTAACGTAATAATCGTATCTCAATAGTGTTTCAATAATATTGCTTTTTAGGGTTCCGTAGTCAAGTCAACAAGGAACCCTTATAATTTCGTCCTGTCCGGTCCGTCCGTCCGCGGCTTAGCTTAGAGGTCCCAAGTATACATACCTACTAGAAAGCTGCAATTTAGCATGAATATATATAATATGTTGGATAGGTTCTTACAATAATATTATAGATTTTTGAAAACCACTTTTTGATTCAGGGATCCGTTTGCAAAATATTAAGCTTTAAACTATCACTTTAAATAGGCTTTATAAAATAGTCGATCAACTTACAACATTAATTTATATTGGAAAAGTTTTCGTAGAACAAATTTCATTAAATAGTTAGGTATTACACTTAGTTTTAGTCGTTAGTTCTGTAAAACAGGTAGTAAATATAAGTTTATAGCCAAATGCTGATTGTATAAGGTAACTTCTTCTTCTTCTTCGTCGTTACGCTCTTGGCAGAGCGGTCGTGGTCACTTTGAGGCGTCCACATCGGTGGTAGAGGCGGACATGGCTTTCCGCACGATCTCCCGCCATTTCTCCCGGTTGGCAGACTGTCTGGCGCAGTCAGATACAGGGTGTCCCACTGCGGATTTCACCTGGTCAGTCCAGCGCATAGGTGACCTGCCACGTGATCTGGTTCCCTCTACTTTGCCCAGTACGACGAAATACGTACTAACTACTAATACATAAGGTAACTACAGAACCCTATATACCTACTGCGCGTGGCTCGACACGCATTTGGCCAGTTTTTTTGTATTTTAGTCACAAGGGCTGTGTGGATTAATAGGTCCTATTATAACACCATTGGGAAAGAATTGCTGCGATAACATTAGCAGATGAATCGAGGTCCGGATACCACGTTTGACAAAGATCCTCGCAAGTTTGACATCGGACCTCCTATTGTCTTGCTTTGGGTTTTTATGGATTTGTTTGATATCTGTTCGCTGCTTTCGCACTAGTCGCAGAAGAGGTAGCTTCACTTTAAGTATTTTATTGATAATAATGTTTGGTTTATTCCTTTACCCTTCCTTTCAAAGCCATAATGTCGGATAATGTTTAAAATTTTATTTTATTTTCTTATTTTAGTCCACGGTAAGTATTGCCAAAAACACTTACCGTGGACAATAATAGGTCTTACCTTTGAAATTGCCAATTGTATTTGTCTAACTCTCCTGTGTGGTGAGAGTTATTAACTGGGGTTTGGAGGGCTGAAAAGGGGTTTTATTTCAAAAAAAACTGGGTACCCTTCTGTGTCACACAGCCTAATCTTCCTAGATTAGGCTATGGCCCAATTTATTCTCAAATTACAAAACTTATTACAAAAACTTATGGTTAACAGTAAAAACCTTAACACCGCCGTGTAGATAAAACTCAAATATGTACAGCGACATCTTGTGATACAAACTGGAACTAATCACTTACTATGGATTATTATAAACTTAATAAAACTCTTAACACCGCCAGTCAGATAATGATCAGTTGGCTACAGCGCCATCTATGGAGCAAGGTTAGAATCTAACATACCGCCCACCAAGAACATATAGTGGCTTACCACGGTATGTACTTAACAAATTAACCCTAAAACAAAACTTTTACTAACATTAAATTCCTTCCTATTACGACTTATAAAAACTTAGAACCATTTGTACTTTCCCTATTGACAACTTGTGTACTACTAACTACTTCTGAATTTATCGGATGTTTGTTAGCCACTCTGCTATGACAAGCAGCTACATACTAATACCGAATGATAAAAAAAAAAAAACTAAAAATAAGATAATAATAATAATGTGAACGACAGACAACTGCAGACTGCCGCCCACCCTCAAGATATAAACTGTATCCATATTATATGAAATTAACCTTTATCAATTTGATTTTCCAAAAGTTGCTACTCTAATATTTATCTTGGAACCCGTAGTCGTCAATGGACGCCAATCATTATTTATTTATACTGTTCCCGATATGATCCAGCCTAAAGTGGTGCATTGTGCTATCGTTGATCCATTTGGTGCACGTTGTATACCCTCTTGCAAAACCTTAGTGTAGACTTCAGCTCCTAACAACAAATCTATTCTATTCGGTGTTTGATACATTGGATCTGCTAAGTGCAAGCTATTATCTATCCAATTCAGGCGTGCTACATTTTTTTCAGGTAACTGTGAGGTGATCGATTTTACAACATATGCCTTTACTACGAGATTTTTTGATGGATCAATTCTGGATTGGATGTTTACTTCAACTAATGAATTAGGGGCTAAACTGTATTCTCCGCCTATTCCAGATATTGAACCCTCAATAATTGATTTTTTCTTTGAACCCAGACCCTTGACTGTATCTTCTGTGACAAAAGATGCTTGAGAGCCCTGGTCTAGCAAAGCTCTTACATTGTACATAGATCCGTTTGCCGAAACAACATTCACTAAAGCCGTGGGTAATAAGACTTGGTTATTAACAGATTCTTTTGATAGACAAGATACTATGGTTGATTTATCTCCTAACCCGGAAGTGTGTGCGCATGATTTCGACGATGAGTGCTCCCTAGTAGTCATCAAATCAGATGATTGATTTACTTCGTCGCCTGACTCTTGTTCATTCTGAGCGTGTAACAACGAATGATGTCTACGCTTACAGATTTTGCAAGATGCTGTACGCTTACATTGCCTAGCAGAGTGACCGTGACCCAAACAATTAAAACACAAATTGTTTTCTTGAATAAAATTTCGACGAGTAGCCACATTATTTTTACAAAATTGTTTACAGTAACATATGTAATGATCAGCATTACAATAGACACAAGCGGCAGATACAATGTGAAAAACTTTAGGTTTAGTTGTAAAACTAGGGTGACCTTTATATGATTTAGTTTCTAGATGTTCAAATGCCCTATATCTGCTTGTAAGAAATTCCTGAAATTGATCGAAAGTCGGTAACTTATCGGACTCACTACTGCTCGTTACTTTGAGCTCCCATTCCCGTCTGCTATCAGTATCTAATTTTAAAGAAAGAATATGGATCAGTAAAATGTCCCAAGAAGTAGTATCAATCTTTAAATTATTTAATGCACCTATACAATCAGTTGTGGTATCAATTAATTCCTTTAAACCCCCGGCTGATTCTCCTACAATATTTCTTTGACTTAGCAGTCTTCGCAAAATGCAATGCGACAGATATCTCTTATTATTGTACCGAGACTCTAACTGAGACCAACACCTATCATAGTTAGCTTCTGTTAAAGGCACATGGCGCAAAAGCTGTTCTGCTTCACCCGTAAGATAACCTTTAAGATAGTGTAATTTTTGTACTTTATCTAAACTAGTGTTCTGGTGAATCGCTGATAGAAATAAGTTTCTAAAGGTTGGCCACTCGGTATATTTACCCGAAAAATTGGGAATTGTAATTCTTGGCAATTTAATATTATTGTTTTTCAATTCACAACTCTTATCAGTAGAACCAGATGTTTGATTTATATTAGTTACTTCAAATTTACTACACGTTATTTTAATGCTACATTTTAACTCTAAATACAATTCTTCCGTATTAAAATATACATCATTTTGACAATAAGAACTTGCTTTTACATCTTTATCCTCAAAGTTATGGATTATTTGTGTATGATTAGCTGTGAACTGTGTCCACAACTGTTCTATATTTTCTAGTCTGGATTCCAAATACTGCTTAGTGATTCTTTCTTTTGGCGATTTTTTAAAGTTACTTTGCGTTCTTACAAGTCTATTATAAATATCTTCTTGAACTTTAACAAGAGATTGCAACGCCATTTTGTACTTATTTATAATCCTTGTCTAAATATAAACCAAATACGGAACAAACTTAAAAATTAACACATTAAATTTTTGTTCCAAAATTTTTAAATTATTCTAAGTGTTTGAAACGTTAAAAATCGGACCAAAATCGGGCATAGGTTCCCCGTATTATCAAAATTTCCTTAAATCTAACTAAGTCTAAACCATTACAATTAAAATTATTCTAAGTCCAAATTATTAAAATGTATTAAAGTTAAAGGTCTCTTGATAATAAAGTTCAAATTAGCACACCAACTTTAGCAAACTTGACTTTTTGATTTCTTCTATGTTAACTAGTCAATGATTTTAAAGTTCAATTTTGCTTAGCAATTTTATTTTCAAAGTACTCACGTTTTGTTTGGTAATATCACTCACTTCACTTTGACGTATAATTTGATTTGAGGTTCACTGTACTTCCTTCCTTCCACTGTTCCAAGATCCTTATAGCAGCTGGTCATCAAATAGGTATTCCAGTTCCACAGATGCAGCTTACTCCTCAGGGTCAGGTCAAGTCAGAACAGGGATAATGCTTCAGTAACAGATACTTAGACTGAAAGCTGAAAACATCTGAAAATAGGGGGTACAGTGTATCCGGCTCGAAGGACCATGTCTAACTCTCCTGTGTGGTGAGAGTTATTAACTGGGGTTTGGAGGGCTGAAAAGGGGTTTTATTTCAAAAAAAACTGGGTACCCTTCTGTGTAGGGATGTTCGATCCGATCCGATACTTGCGTGGATCGATACAATGCGTTACGATCCACTCGATTTTTGTATCGATACAATAGCATTCGATCCTTAAGCGGATCGATACACATACATAGAGGATCGGATCGAAAAAATCGTATTAATTAAGTATTTATCGTAGTAATTACTTATAGAATATTTGAACTTGATCTTTTCCTTTGTTTAAAGTACTATAGTACCATTGATGGTATTTTTGACGAATTTGAATTCGTCATAACTATTATATTGCTTTCTGTTTAGTTTGAGAACAATTTTACTTCGTTAAAAACGTTTTGTTCACTTTGTAACCAGCAACTTTTAATCTTGTTTTTGCCAACCTACTTTAAAATTTAAATATTGGCAAAATTAAAAATATTTAATTAATTAATTAAACATTACTATGTATGTTTAGCAATGTTTAATTAATCTCTGAAGAGCTCGGTGGCGCAGTGGTTTAGCGCCTGAACCAGAGATTGCGGAAGTTAAGCAACGTTTCACAAGGGTTGGTCATGGGATGGGTGACCAAAAATTTATTATTTCGAGCTCCTCCGTGCTTCGGAAGGCATGTTAAAGCGTTGGTGCCGGCTGCATTTGCAGTCGATAACACCCACCAATCCGCATTGGGTCCGCGTGGTGGGTTAATAGCTCATCCTCCTTATCCACCCATAAGGAAGGCCTGTGCCCCAGCAGTGGGGACATTAAAAATGGTTGATGGACAAGTACATTAGGTACTAAATATCACGTTTATAATAAAGTGTGATTAAAAAATCGACTTTTCTAAAATATTTAATTCGATACTGGATCGATCCAAAAAATCGTATCAATTTTAATGGATCGATCCATGGATCGATACAATGGATTACGATCCATTGCGATCCAGAATATCGATACAAGGTACCCGGATCGAACATCCCTACTTCTGTGTCACACAGCCTAATCTTCCTAGATTAGGCTATGGCCCAATTTATTCTCAAATTACAAAACTTATTACAAAAACTTATGGTTAACAGTAAAAACCTTAACACCGCCGTGTAGATAAAACTCAAATATGTACAGCGACATCTTGTGATACAAACTGGAACTAATCACTTACTATGGATTATTATAAACTTAATAAAACTCTTAACACCGCCAGTCAGATAATGATCAGTTGGCTACAGCGCCATCTATGGAGCAAGGTTAGAATCTAACATAATTCATAATTTACAAGAAGTTACATTTTTCATCTAGTATTTTCTTCGGAAAAAAAGAGTCATAATTCCATTTAATATCAAGATATTGTAAGGTAAAGTCAAGATATTTAAAATCATAGAAGTTATTATTTTAAGATGATTAATAATTGAAAAAGTATTAGAAATAATCGACTCACCCGTAGCAACTCAGACGGAATCCCGTCTGAGTTGCTACGGGTGAGTCGTAAGTATAGTATATAGTCGTAGTATAAAAATAGCATTGTGAATGCATAAAAAATCTAAAAGTTTAAAGTTATTATTTTCTCTATATGTGACAAAATATCGGCAATTTCACGGGCAAAGACCTAATGTTAAGGAGATTTGAACTCAGAATTATATTAAGATGATTAATAATTGAAAAAATATTAGAAAAAATCGACTCACCCGTAGCAACTCAGACGGGATGAGTCGATTTTTTCTAATATTTTTTCAATTATTAATCATCTTAATACAAAAATAGCATTGTGAATGCATAAAAAATCTAACGTTTAAAACTCAGGATTATAATCATACCTAGCTTCGATCATCTATACCTGATACCTAGATTCACTTTTACAACTATAGAATAAACTGCCTATATTTGACGATTCAATGTCCACTAAGGCATTTTTCACCTAAAATCTCAACCGCAAATCGAACTGGTACTAATATACCTAACCAAACCCCACAGCCACCGCGATACAAATATGAATAAATTGCATAAATATTTATCGGCACATTTATGCCACCGGCACGGCCGGCGTCTAGGGCCAAAACGAACCCTGCGAGCCGATACAACATTTTTGAGTTAACAGTTTTTGCTGGACCCCCTATCGCCATCGTATCTCAAACGAAGACCATTAGTGGCCAAGTTTTTGCGCTGGCGACAAACGGAGACCGATATGACAACTGCCGTGGTGAGGAAAAGAACTTATGGCACTAAATATTTTGGATTCAAACGTTTTTTTACTGAGAAACTAAGGCGTATGAACCAAAGGTCATATTGGAAGAAATATTTTGTTCCAACTTATATGTGGAAGCTTTAAAATTATTTGGAATATTTAAACACTGTAAAGTACCTACTTCTTTATACTTAACAGGGTACACCTACTACTAGCACACGTCCTTCCTGAGTGATGCTGAACTTCAGAATTAGAAGAGCTTTTTGGGTAAACCCTTTCCCTGAGGATTTACCACAAACTGCAAAAATAGGTATCCTTTTATACTGAGACAATGTATGCGTGCACAATATAATTTATTCAGAATCAGTTAGACATGAGAAAAAATTAGAAGCTATTATTACGCATAGGTACTTTAGTCACTTAGCAGTCATAAAAACTTTTTCGATTTTGGTATGCCGTCTTCACAAAATACTATTTCTGTATTGTCCCTGCATTTTCATATTGAATTACAAATTGTAAATGCTAAACTATATTCAGACACAAGAATTATCTGTTTTCCATTCCAACTAAGTATTAATAATTCACTGATATTTCACTAATATTTGTAAAAGATTGCAAATGGATGTCTAAAATGTATTTCTTGTTATGTCCTCTCAACTGCATCTACAAGTCAAACAACAGCATATTACTATTTCTTATTATTCTTCGAAGCTAATATCCCAACATTGTATTAAACAAGTGAAGCCCACATTAGTCTCGAAACTCGAGATAACAAGAAAACGGCTGAGCAGGACTCAAGCAGGCAAACAGGACGAGTTGTTGTGTCGCGCGTCGTACTAAATCAGCGGTGCTCTATCCGTCGTCAAGTATTCAACGGGCATCCTGCTGTTTCAGCCCACAAATTTACGATCGCCTCCGAACCGGCCCAATGCCGTACAACACGAGATGCCGATCGTTCCGCCAGCGTTATTTCAACAAAATATCGTGATTTATACAAAATTGAGACGGTTTGCTCAACGGCGCAATATAAATATAAATTATGAAACTGCTTATTGTACGGACACGATGCGCGAGGCTAAGTTACGACTCGCAGTAAGCTACTGGACGCACTGTATTGCTTAAGCGAGAAAACAAGGAAAATATACTGTTTGAATATCCTTATTGTTGAACTTATTTTGTTTCTCAACTCTTCATTGGAGGAAATATAAAAAAATCGAAAATATTCTGATAAAAGATAATTTATTTCAATTGGTTTGCGTCGATTTAAGTACTATCAGTGAAAAGGCCTTGAAGGCATAGATAGGTAATATCCAAATTCAAGCTACTAGGAATGAATGTTGTCCCTCAATCATGCATTAGCTGAAAACGGAAAAAAGTCTACGAAACATTACACGGGCGTACGAACGTAAGAATGTAAACAGCGAGATCCACCACATCCCGAGGGCGCAGCGTCCGACACGAATAAATATTCCTTTTATTCCAATTTGTCAGCTAAGCCACTCTCCTCGGCGACTTATCTCCGTATTCAGCGGAGGGCTCCCGCCAAAACAATACAGCAGTATCGTTAAAAAACGTGCCTGCATACTGCATTTATCATCGTTGATTAAATACCATTGTTTTGTATCGGCAGACTCGGGGTCTCCGATTCTCTTCGTCTTTTTGCCCGGACCGTGTCTCGCATTGTACGCTCGGAGACAATAAGTCTGTTAAATTGGCCCCCTATACTCGTTATATTATGTGGCAGAGAGTTTGTATTTATGTCCACGCGGGCAGAACGCGTGCTTGCACCGTACCCGCCTTCGCGTTGTAAATTCTTGGACGCAACAAGGGAAATGTGTTTCACAGCAATTGGAACTTATTAGAAATATTCCGCGTTCATCCACGAGCTTAAAGAACGCAATTGTTTCGAGCATTAGGCTATCATGAAATAGGAATGTGGCTTTAACTGCTCAGACGCCCAGTTCTTGTAATTTTTACACGTATTTCAACCGTGTTAAAGCATTCCTGAGAAAGCATCAGAGAAGGAAAAAGTGTCAGTAACATCGATCATCGCTCATTAGCGAAAGATGTTAATATTTTTTTATTTACAAGGGCCGTTTAAAAGTTCGTAGATGGTTCATAATGACAGTGGACCTGTGGAATAAATATAAACAATAAAATACTGAGTTCAGGCGAACAGCAGATAGGTGTTCAATACAGCCCCCTTACTCAAATGGCCAACTTTCTATTCGTTTGAACGCTACGCTTACTTTTAAAGCTTAAATATGAGCAATAGATAAATAAATATAAATATTTGACAACATCACATACATTGCTCCAATTCCAAAGTAACTAGCTATAGCATTTGTGTTATGGAAATCAGAAACAATGGTGGTATGACAAACACCCAGACCTGAGACAATATTGAAAAGTTCATTTTCAACATTGACCCAGCCGGGGATCGAACCCGGGACCTCAAGAGATGGTGGCGCCTTAAAAACCGGCGTGCAAACCACTCGACCACGGAGGTCGTCAAAAGATTCAATCACATGTCGCTAACTTATGTAAATCGCAGATTCAGATTTATTGTCTGGAATTTCAAATCTTACGGCACGTAATTTTATAGTTTACTGCTTATTTTAAAGTTTTAATAATGAGCGTAGCGTTCAAACGAATAGAATGTTAGCCATTTGAGTAGATGGGTAGTACTTATATAAAAATACGCAGAAAAAATATGTGCAAGAGACTCATGTTAAGATAGAAAATAATAAAGAACAACGCCTACGCACCGTAGTCGGCATCACGTACTGCAATTTCCAGGTTCAGATCCTACGAGTGTTCTTGTAACTGTGTGCAGTTCCCAGAAGGCCCGGCGCAGATGACTCTACGTGACAACTGGGCCCCGGCGGCGTGACATCAATGGAACGTGCCTGTATGCGCTAACTTTCCTAACCCCTTCGCGCTCCACGTTTTTATACACATTATTACTGCTCGTCGCTAAATGCTTGTAAATTATTATCCACGCGTATGACCTGGCAAAACCTGAAAGACTAAATAAGAAAGATAACAGCATTCTTCCGGACAGTAGAATTACAATGAAAGCCGCTCCCTAGTCCTTATCTTAACGACTCCGAGCTCCGTGGACAAAACCCGTCCGTGTTATAGCGAAAACAAATGACAAAATATGATATAAATTATGAGTGAATGTCGCTTCAATTCAATCGTTATGTGAATGAGCAGCATAGCAGTCTTAATTAGGAGCCTGTGGGGCCTCTAAATCGTAAATTAATAATTTTAATAAATCAATTAAAAAATGTACATAAAGTTAGCGGTCGAGATCATACCGTATTTAGTGGATGTCGTAAAAAAGGGAATGCTGCGGCAAGGGATTAAAAATGTAGCCCGGACAAATACGTAGGTACGTGGCTGCAGAAAAACTGGACGCGCTCAAGCGTCTTATTAACATGGTTAATTAATTTATTAATTAGCATCAATTAGTCGTAATACGGCGGGTGCGCCGAGCCGCCGATACGGTACGATAGTTTTTCCGGCGAAGGTTAGTTTTTAGTCGGCGATTAGCATGATGCCGACGTAATATTAAAAGCGAATTCTCGTAGTCGCCGACGGGTTTGTTATGAAAATGTAAATAATAGGTAACGGGAGCTGTGAAAAACTGGTCGCTTCCGAAGAAAGAAGCAGCGGGCACCTTTTTGTTTTTTGCTGATTCGTTTCTATGAACGAGAGAAAGTGTACTGTAAGTGGAATACAAATTGGAAGTATTCGCAATGGATGACGGCCAGCGGAGTGGAGTGGACATTGACAAATACTGGGCTGTCAATGGAGCGCTCGGAAGAAATTCGAGAACGGGCCGGGCCGTTCATTAATTACCGGAATGGATTGTGCGTCGCGCGATGCCGCGATATGCTACCTGTGTTCATGATTAGCTGCCTCCGACCGGAATGTGTATGTGTACAAATCGCAATAACAAACGAAAACAGATTGTACTCAAATGTTCCTGTTTAAAACATTGGAAAGACAAGTGGACATTGACCTTAAAGTTACTTGAAGTTGTAAAGTTACTGGAGGAATTAATATACTTGCCAACCTTAAAGAAATGCTGCATTTACCTGATAGTCTAAGTGCCTTTTTCACAGGCATTTCTATGTTATGTATATGTTATCACAAAAGCCGATAAAAGACGGAGGTCGACTTTCCTCTCCAAGTTTTCTTTCGCCATTTCTTTCTTCGAGGGGCCTCCCAATTTTGTGTAATGGTGGTAGTTTCAGTAGTTTCTCTCTTTTTAGCATTAGTAATCAACAAATAAAATTATAAATTAAGTATTTTTTGTTAAATATTGATTTCTGAAGGTCTTTAAAAACTTCATCGCTTGAGGGTAGGCTCACGAGCAGCTTCAGTCCCCCGTGACCACGGCAGCTGCAAAGGTGCCGAAACGTCGGGAAAATAAAAATTCAAACCAAATACCAAATAATTACCAAAGCACTTTCAAGAAAACCGCGCTAGTATCCGTTAAAAAGTTTTATTTCATTACTATAAACACCATAGTCTCTTTTTACAAAATACGTCCTAATATTTTCTATTTGGTCTTTCTTAAACTTTTAGATTTTATGCATTCACAATGTCTTTTTTTTATATTAAGATTATTAATATAATTGAAAAAATATTAGAAATAAATCGACTCACCCGTAGCGTCCCGTCTGAGCTGCTACGGGTGAGTCGATTTTCTCTAATATTTTTTCAATTATATTTGGTCCTTTTTATGTATTCAAAAAGTTTTTTACCGGTCCGATTTAAGGCCTGGGCACACCGGATGCGTAGACACGCGCGTGGTTACGCCCCTTAAGCAATACGTTACCAAAAAGCTCCTCAAATATTAAAGTTTTTGTACATTTATTATTGATTTATCCGTTCAGATAAATAAATATATTGTAATTATTACATACTGTATATGAATATATAGTAATTTCATTCGTTTTAAGCCACTAAACTCGTTTTTACAAAAATAGACCCATTGTCCAATTATTGGCCCCCTTTGACCAATTACTGGCCGGTTCTGCGCCAATTATTGGCCATGCTTAATATCAATAAATAGGCATCAATAAATCATATTATCAGTAGATACATTGATAGGCCGATCCATGATGGAGCAGGAAAAAACATTTTCCAATCGAGAACTAAGGTCTTTTAGCTGTCTTCTTTATTTATCTTTGGCTTCATCTTCAGTACCTTAAACCAAAATATTAGTGCGTATGCTTTCAAAAGTTACTGGCATTACTAAAAATTGGTTTTCGATTATTACCACGAGTCTAATATTTGGAAAGCTTTAAGAAAGAGGATTATTTTCATTAATTGATGAAAAAACAACATTAAATTATTCTGAAAATAAGGTTCCAAGTGCACAAAATATACAATTTCGATAGTAGGCCAATAATTGGATATTGAGTCTTATTGCCATACCAATTATTGGCCGGGCAATAAATTAAAATTTACTTGCTTAAATTGCAAAATTAAAAAAAAATACATACTTAAACTGTACAGTACACTAAAAAAAAAGAAAACAATAATGGAAAACCACAATAATTACCACATAAACAATAGAAAGAGGTGGCACTTGTCTTAACAAAAAATTAAGAAACTGCTCACGTAACATGAAACTTGTTGAGACTTCAACAAAGTTTGAAAATTAGGCGGCTGTTTTTAAAAATAACTGTTCACTGATGTCAATTTATTAAGATAATATAATAATGATTCAGTTTTACTTTAAAGCAACACAGTGTATTGATTATTATTCTTATTTTTGGATGTAAAGTTAAGGGGGCCAATAAATTGGGGGGTGCCAATATTAGGACGATTTACCCCTACATAGCAAATTGTGATTACTCCTACTGGAGTAATCACTATTTGTTCCAAATGTTACTACTGTTAAAAACCGGTCAAGTGCGAGTCAGACTCGCGCACGAAGGGTTCCGTACCAAAAAAACAGCAAAAAAAATCACGTTTGTTGTATGGGAGCCCTCCTTGAATATTTATTTTATTCTGTTTTTATTATTTATTGTTATAGCGGCAACAGAAATACATCATCTGTGAAAATTTCAAGTGTCTAGATATCACGGTTCATGAGATACAGCCTGGTGACAGACAGACAGACGGACAGTGGAGGCTTAGTAATAGGGTCCCGTTTTTACCCTTTGGGTACGGAACCCTAAAAACTACTGATAAAAACTATTTTAGTCTAATCTACAACAAAACACATTTTTCAGTCATCAAAACATACAGCACATCACATAAAAACATGATTATTCCTAGAGGAATATAGGGAGCACATATTTCACACAGGATTTCGTAGCTCTGTAAATTGTCCACCTATTTTCGGGGCTAGCTCTTAGTCCAATACCAAAACTTGAACTCCAAATCAACCACATCAAGACTTGATTATTCTATTTCTAAATTTGGATTTTTTTGTAATATTTTATTGCAATTTTTTTAATCCTGTACAAAGCAATGACTAATCTTTTAGTGTATAATATTGCAACTTTCGGATAAAATACAGAGTTGCATTCCTAGAAAACTATTTTTTCAAATAATTGTGCATAAACTTAAAAAGTTTAAGAGTTGATTCGCTACATGGAAAAATATATTCACTGTTCATACTTTTCTGATAAACAGTTCTTGTAGTAACGAAACGGCCAAGCCACATATTTTGACTAAGGTGTAGAGTTTTTGAAGTTAAGGCTCGTAGATTTAGAAGCTTACTACTAGAGGTCTGATAACTTTTTGACAGTGCGAGCCTTGGCAGCAACATTTACATGAAAATGTTTTTGGTGGGATTTCACTTATTTTTGTAAGTAACTCTCCATATACCAGAAAAGCAAGCTGGGGTCAGAATTTACTGTATGCGAGTAAACAGAGCATTCACAATTTAACCTGGTAGGTAGTACAGTATTTTTTTTAGTAACTACAAAGAGTTTTTTTGCCGCTAAAAATTTATATAAATTTTTGGAATAAATAAATGTGTAAGTCTTTTACGAGTAAAATTAAAAAAACGTATAAATGTGTAAGTCAAACAAATATGTATTATTTAATAAAATTATTTTTAATTCACAATATTTTGTTTTAAAATATCAAAATATGTATTTGCATTCTATCACTTAAAATTATAATTTTGAAGTAGGCTGTATGCTCACTCAACTCACCCCATTGTTCGCAAAATATTCTTACATTGGGCGTATGAAAAAAAAACCTGCGCGCTTTTTCCCATCATTTTCATATTTTGATTTGTCGTATTTGTTGCTGTGTGGTACCTTCGTTTCTCTTAGCAAATGTGTTGAAAAAAGTCGTATGAAACTCGTGTGTTCTTGCTTATTGCACACTCGGCTGAGTTATGCTCTCGCCTACGGCTCGGTATGCAACCCACAGCCTCGTGTGCAATGAGCAACCTAAGCTAACTAGTCTCTTAATGTACTATTATGGCAAATAATTACATCTTTTCCTCATGCTAAGAAAACTTTTCATCCGTTTTAAAATGAACATCATTAAATTATTAATAAATGCATGACAGTTAAAGTAACAGCTCTTGCGATGCATTACTACACCATGAGTCACGGTCAGACGACACAGTACAAAACTTCAGATGTCAATCTGTCTATTAGAATGGAATCCGATGGAAGTGGTTCGGTGACTACCGTTGCATCAGATTCGGTAGCACCAGACCATTACTTTATCATCTCGCATCGCAACTATTGGACACTGATTCGTTAGGGTTGCCACTAGTCTTCTTAATGAGGGGTTTTTTAATTGACAGACAATGGTGAGCAGAATCAAGTCAACCAAGACATGGACGAAAAAATATCGTCCATGACCAAGAGCAACACCTAGCTAGGCTATTAACGAACTATATTGTTTTATTTATTCTCTATGTTAATGCTCAGTTTGTAATTACTTGATTACATAATTGTTACAATATAATTTAATAATATTTTGTATAAAATTAGAGCTTTTTAAAGTTCTACAAGAACAAAACAAGAAAGTTAATATTTTCATTTGAATAATTGCTTAGATAGACAGATAATTCAATGTATCTCAAGCTCAAAAAGTTTTGAACTTGAAACCTCTTTATTTCAGGTTTACAGCTTTTAAAGCATCTTTTCCTTCAACGCAACAATAGTAAAAATTTTGCCAACCCTAAAGCTCACCTACATACTGCCTCTATCGAATATCGTTGATAGTTATGGTTATTTTATAGGTGGGACCAAAGAACTAATCCTATCTAACATCTTGAGCATGTAGAGATTCCATACAAAAACTAAAGGTATTTTTGTTTCTATCCTATTACTTGTTCTCATGTTTTTAGATAAGCTCTATGCTTCTGTAAGATCATTTTACTACTAAACTAAAGATTATGGTGTTATTTCATCAGGTTTGATCTTAATCGAACTTAATTATGATTATTAGTAGGTGAAGATTTAAATAAACATTTAACATTTTTTCTGTATATTTTGTACTTTCATATTTATCATAAATATTTAATGCTTCGGTTGAGAAATGCTACCTGTAGAGGAAAACAGACAGCCCTGGAAAGCCGGACTGAAATATGTATTTTTAACATTTCTCCGTCATTTTGATAAATTTCCAAAAACTTTTTGTTTAAAACATTAACATTAATTAAATTTATTTTAAAAGAAATCTCCATTTAAATATCAGTCTTTGAAAGTTTTTTTTCTTACACACTACGAACCTATGCAACGAACAGTCATTTTAATGAAAAAATTTTTTGAATATTGCTGGCAACTAAAAGCAATCTAAATTGCTCAAAATAATACTAGTGATATCACAATTTCATATCACTAGTAAGTATTATTTATAACGCTTTTTGACTGAGAATTCAGATTAAGTTGTATTTGATATTTGCTACTACAAATATCACATTAAAAGACGTCAAATAATAATTAGAACCACAAAAAGTAGACCGGAAATCTAGATCTTCAATTATATTGACGGTTACTATGTTAATTTATTCATTGACCCGATATTAGATTTTAGTACCGGAATTAATTAAATTGAAGCTAATTCAACTGTCTTAATTTGCAGGTCCTAAGTGGGTAGGACACAGTGTGGGGGCACTAAAATACCGGGGCGCCGCGCCCCACCGCCGCCGCGGGGGGCTCGCTTAACGCAAATATTAAAATTCCTTTACACGCAATTATATAATGAAACGTGTTATTATAAAAATATCGCATAACCCCAGAGGCAACGCTCGTTTGATGTGAAACAATATTTTGTGTCGCACTTTCTGAAGTGGCCGGTTTAAGTTTTATGACACTAGTTTTGTCAAGACATAATACACTTTTTACAAATATTAAATGAAATTTATGACGAATTAAGGAAAATGACACTTTTATGACTCAATGATACGACACAAATACTACTTACATTTAAAGGTAGGAAAGAATAACAAATAAATATTATTTTTTATGTACGTAGCAGATATAAAAACCTTGAAAGATTAAGTTTATTATCCTACATAGTACCTTTACTTTTCTCAACTACACAAGCTTCTATTATTTCAAAGTTATTATTCAAATTCTTTTAATAAATGATTCTTTAACCATAAGACGGGTTTCCTAGAAGAAGACCATAAGACTACCAAGGTGCGCCCACACCATCACTCACTGCTTTTCACTTATAATGATGTTAAAAATGTTATATAACAGCCGTTCGTGTCCACCCATTGTACTGTTCAATAACAAAACGAAAAGAAACGAGTCGCATCTTAAAAAATGACTCTCAATTTATTTGAGGTATAAAAAAAGTAGATTTTCCCATGACACCCGCCTGGGCGTTCTGCGTCCGAGGCGAACGCCATCCTTCTTCGACGATATTTCTTTGTCGTTTTTTATTTAAATGGCTTTGACATTTGGGAGTCGGGTCACTTATTAAATTAGTCTTTGTATTTAAATGAGCGATTAATTATGTTGTGTGCGGAACTGCTTCTGGTTTGCGGTTGGTCTTCTTTTGAATATGTAGTGAGTTTTGTCACTGTAGGATCTAGATTAAACTTTATTTTTAGTAGATTGTAAGTACAATTTTATACACCTATTTTATCTACCTGCTGATTATCTTTACCAATCAATGTTTGCGAATATAGTTTTTTTATAAGTTGTGTGTTTCGAAAATCTATAAAAACTAGCTTCTATAGCTAGCTAGTTAATCAATCAAACTAAACAGGATTCAAAAAAATTAGCGTGAACAAAAAAAACAAGGTATCAGGAGGCTATTCATTACTTAGGGTACGTACTTTTTACGTTATTGTAAAAAAAATTGGTAAGTGTTCATTACTTCTTTTGAGTTAGAGTTTAGACGATTTTCGTGGTCTTGTGATTCGTATATTGAGACTATCGCACCGTCGAACTGGTGTTCGGTGTTGTCCGAATCATAATTATTATTTATCGATTACTTCTTGCAAAACCATTGTAAGCCATAACCAAATCACCTTATCACATTGTAAACCATCTACAGTATCAAATATCCCAGCACCCCATTACAAGAGTGTCATATTTGCAATAAACATCACACGATGTGCAATAAAGTGCGCAAAGAAATGGAAAGAGGAATGGCATCGAAAGCGACCAGTTATCGATCACGCAGGATGTCGTAAACAAAGACGGAGTCGCTGCGATCATCGAATGATCGTTTGTAACTTGTGAATCATAAGTATTTAACTTTTTAACTTTTAGCGTAGGTGCAATGTGAAAAAACTTATAAGTATGAAGATTCGTTTTCATATATAGGTACGTTTGAGGGACAAAAATTTAAAATAATAATTATTGTATCTTTACCTACGAAAGTATTCTAAACTAATATAATAATAAGACTCGTAGAGTCCTTAAGAATTGAGAATTTGATTCAAATTCGTTACGAAATAGCAGAAAAAAATATAATACTTGAAAAAATACTCCTATACAACAAAAATGTTGCTAAGTAAATATAATCATTTATTAAAAACGAGACAATGACACTGAAAAATAATATCCCTTAAAACATTATCGAATAAGCGACTACCATAACAACATGCCGCTAAAGCCTACCGTACACTACGCATATCGATTTCCACTGATGTCACAAAAACAATCGAGATACGACATCGGTTACTCGACCAATATTCGATTCCAAAAGTTCCTGGTACCGATGCCTAAATGATGTTAGACATTAATCCTAATGTACCCGGCTAGTGACTAAACGTTCAATCTGAAAGTAAATATTTCAATGCGTATAATAAAACTATGGGTTAAAAAAGCAGAGAGCAGTGCTCGTAAGGCATTCGTCGGGTATGACTTCTGGGAAGATATGCAGGCCACTGTCATATCACGAGCGGTAGGGAAGGCCGCGGTATGCGAGGAATCTTTTATCGATGTTTTTTTATATTTTACTTTTATTTGAATACCTACTTCTTTGACAATTTTAATTCTACATTTCCTCAAGGTCAACACTGAAACTTGTCCTACTTGGGAGGTAGTTTGATGAAGTTTATTTAGGTTTGGTGTTAAAAATAATAAAGGAAGCAAATAATTTTGAAGTTTTTACCGTTCATTCGTGACACGATAATTGACAAAAACACATCCAAAACGAGACACCATAATTTGGTATTTTCGAAAATCAAATTGGAAATATTAATCAACGGTTTAAAAAACAATAACAATGCAGTAACGTTCGAAAAAAAATATAAATAAAACTTTTTTCAACGATTTTTTTTTCATAGAAAAGACATCAACGTCATAATAAAAACACATTTGCTTTTTGTGCGATATCATGATAAAATTAATTAAGTAAGTATTGACTGTTATGTCGATATCATTATAACAAGTCCCATCACTATCGCGACAGGCGCAAGCGCAGGACAGATGATCAGTCATGCGCCAGATGCTGCGATAAGCCAGCAGTAGCCGCTCATTAATCTACCCACTCCCCACTTACCCCCCTCTTACCCACCACTATCCACCAATTAAACGGACACAGCCACAGTTTCTAAGAAACCCAAGAAACACCGATATCTCGATATTAGATAGTGTAACATAGTAGCGTATCTGTATCTGTTTACTTATCGATGATGTAGATTTAAGCATCGATAATAAAGTTTGGCATTTACAAATTGAATACGGCTCTGCTATTTTGATATATTAACGTTGGTAAAAGCAAATAGATAAATCACTAAGATTTTTTTGTGAAGAAATTGCCGAACCGGTTCAGCCGTATACTCGGTATTTTGTGTACTACCTAAATATTTATTATAAATGAATTCTACTTTGGATGGAAGTGATACTTATGTAGGTAGTTTAAAAATTTAACATAAGTTCGGATTGTGCATTCCTATAGTAGAAGAATGCAATCAACATTCCACAGTACTTTAGGATGTAAGGAGGTATATTTAAGAAATCAGCGTTTGTTTTTACTTATTTCCATAAGACAAAATACCGTGGTAGTAGTTCTTAGTCAAAAGTCAAATAAGCTTTATTCAAATAAACTTAATTATTAAGTACTTTTGAATCGTCTATATTTTCCTACCACTTATTTTCATATTGCATAGATATATTATAATATATCAGAGAACAGAGATGAAACAATCCAGAAAATCTGCTGTTTTTCACAGACACCTCCAGAATTGAATCCAGGATCTGAAAAAAGCAACGCCGGCCGGTATTTTATCACGAATAACAAGAAATAGTGGGTGTCGTGCGGCTGATATGATGATGATGATGATGATGATGATGATGATCAAGAAATACAACTGTTACTGAAATAACAAGAAATACAACTGCTTACTACTTAATAATGAGCTTAACAAAATCCGGTTTCAACCGCTGTTAGCTTTCTTAGCTAATAGCCATTTAATTTTATGATTATTCATATTAGATCCTTACTATTAATTAATTACAACTAATATAAATATAATTCCGTGGAATCAGTAGTCGTTGGTTAGTCATAAAACCTTTTGCGTAGGGTTGATTCATTACTGATGATGATGAATATCATTCGAAAACTTACAATTTTAGAAACTTTAGAAAAATTTATAAAGCTAGGTTAGGTACCATTTAATTTCCGAAGTACGTCTGTTTTGAAATAACACTACTTAACAAGACTTGATATCCGTTTATAATACGCTAGAATATATAAGTCAATAGTCAATGGTTTATAAGTTTTGTTTAATAAGAGGTGGTCCTATGAGCTGTAGACCTCGCGTTTGTATTATTTTTTGAAACAGCTCAAATGATTTTTTATTTCGAAAAAAAAAATTGAATCGACGAAAAGTTATAATAATGTATAGTTATCGAAACTGCTCACAAAATTTCACGAGAGTCGGTTGAGAAACGCGACCTGTAGATAAAAACAGCCGGACGTCCGGACTTGGAAAGCATTTTTGCCTTGGACGAATTAACCACATTTTTGGCCAAGCTGAAAGGGAGACGCTTCGCTAGCGCTTCACACTCGCTCAGACAATAATAACTAGGAATGAAAAAGAGACAACTGGTGATTGATCCTGAGTTAGCAAGACCTTCTTACTTAGAGATAGAGGGGTAGAAACATACCCCATAAAAACATGCTGTGTAGGTAAGTAATGTTCTTAACAACTGCCTGTGATATGACAAGCTTACCAATATGTGTATGTTTGGGAACAAAAAGTGTCAACCCTAGATTTAGGGTTGAATTCGGCAGCGGCCGCCCGCCGCGGGGCCGACCGCTGCCGACCGGCGGCGTCCATTAACGAAACGCTCCGTTTTACGGCTGCATTAAGCCGATCGCTCGTAAACCCCGCACTTGATTGATAAGTGCCGCTGCGGAATCGCTGCGAATCGCGGATATTGGAATTCGCGAGATGCTACTGTAACCAGGCAATTGGATTTAAAAGGACTCTTAATCACCCTGACATGTTTCATGAAGCAGCCGTAATAAGCGATTCGCCAGTTCGATTTTTAGTTTTGCCGAGGAGGGGTGACCGTGAGTGCCGATGACAAACCTGCAGCGTCATATTATTTTCTCTTTGAATGAAAAAAAATTATGCAATCTTCGATCATCTATCTATACCGGGTGTAACAAGACCTTCAACGAAGCCAAGGTCTACGTATTCTGCCCATCATCAGGACCATTTCTGTTCAAAATTATTGCTGGGTAACGATTTTGATCTATGGTGTAAAAAAAAATTGCATTCGCAATGTTACGCGTACAACAGGCCGCGCCCGCGAGTGTATGCTACACAGCTGCGTGCGGCCGAGTTGATTTATGTGCGTGCTCATGAAATACATCGAGTGACGACGTTTTGAAGGCATTTGTTACGAAGTACTTAAAATTTTAATAATGTTTCTTTGGACAAAAAGTAGAAAATACTGAATAGAATAAGATTTGATAAAAATATATTTTTTTACTTTGACCTCCGTAGCTATTGGTTTCCCAGGTATAGTCTAAAAGACAAAAATGATCCTGATGATGGGCGGAATACGTGGACTTCGGCTTCGTTGAAGGTCTTGTAACACCCGTTATATCTGTATGCAATACACATTAAAATAACAATTTTACAGATACAATTAGTTTATTGAGACGTGATATTATCATTTCTTGATGTTTTATATTTCTAATTATTTACTACTAGCAGTCGCCCGCGGTTTCACCCGCGTGGTTCCCGTTCCCGTGTAAATATCGGGATAAAAAGTATCCTATGTTTTAATCTATCCTGTACACTAAAACGTGCCAAATTTTAACCAAATCCGTTCAGTAGTTTTTGCGTGATTGAGGAACAAACATCCAAACTCACAAACTTTTTTTTACATTTATAATATTAGTAGGATATTTTGTTTTAAATAGGTACTTATTGTAGTACTATCAATTTATTAATATTCAGCTTTGACAATGAAGCTTGGTTACATTATGAAATAATGCTTATTCAAGTTTGGGACATTATGGTTTTACACCAGCCGCGGCGAGATCAAAGGAGCCGACAGGTGCAGTGAATTGAATGTGTTGTGTTAAGCAGTTTAGCTATTAAACTACTTAAAAATTTGCATAAAAACTGACCTACTGGCGAATTCCAAACTTATTTCGAGCTTGCGTTAAGTGTCCCACTCACTTTATAGCCCAATTGTGAGTTAAACTTAAGTCTAGGTAAGTATGCAATTTTTTCTGCACGTCGAAATGTTCGCTACAATTTTCGTTCAGTTTTTGTTTGTTTTGTTTGTAAGTATGCTTTGAGTTTTTAACTTACTTTATTTTTTATTTAACCTAATTAATGTTTAATCATTAGGAAAATAGTTTCATTCTTATTAGAGATTCATATTCATATTCATTTATTTGCAAGCCACAAGTTGGAATGGGTGTTACAAAATTGGTATGTACAAGTGACGCCCTGCTAGGGCACAGCAAACATGAGGGGCAACTATCGCCTCTTACTTATAAAATTAATTTTCTAGCTAAACTTAACTAACAGTGAGAACCTTACTACTATTGTAAAAAAGTACTTTGTTATTATTGCACCTATAAATATAAAATATAAATTACTTGTCACATTAGACTTAGAAGTTTGAAAAAAAAGAGCTAATTAACATTCATCATTATATTGTTCCAAGTATAATCATTATATTATTTTATATTATTGTATTATTATATATATATTATTTTAAACCATATTTTATTTATTTATATTTAAGTTATATTCTGTTAGTGGAGATATCGAAGTGGGTATTACGGATTGGCTTCTTTTTTTCCTATAATCTGTCGTTAAAAAATTCTGAAATATCATAATAACATTTATCTATTAAAAATGATTTTAGATGGTTACTGAATAGTGAGCTTTTGTATATCTTTAAGGTTATTAGGGATATGATTATAAGATGGATGAGAACCATGCAGATTTGAGACAATTTTACGATAAATAAGTGCGTTCTTGTTATTTTACTGTAAGTACATGCCTAAATGATGTTTTTCAGTAACAAACAAAACAATTCATCAATGCCCAAGCGGTCGCATGCGGCCAGACAATAATATAAAATCTATTGTGTCTCATTTTCCGGGAGACCGGTTCTCGTCCGATCACCGAAATCAAGCAACGTCGGGCGCGGTCAGTACTTGGATGGGTGACCGCCTGGGAACACCGCGTGATGTTGGCTTTTTAGTTCAAATCAAATATCAAATATATTTATTTCAACAGCTTAGGTGTAAGTTCAATAGCTTAGTTAATACAATGTATCTTGGTGTAAGCACCATAAAATTAAAAAAATGCTCATTCCTATTTTATTCGTCGTGGATGTAATCTAGAAGCATTCTGTCACGCACCGGATGCGAACTATTGACCTTACAACGTTGGATCTGATGAAGAATTAATTTCCAAGAGTTTTGTAACGAACGGAAGTTACATCTTTTTTAATGATCTAGATACGGCCAAAAATGGAGATAGAAATTTTCAAGGGTCAATGTTTTACCAAACAATCCAAGAAATTATTAGAAGGAAAACTTTAGGAAAATCTTGCACTCTGAATTCTACAAGTCAGAGGTAGCTCTCTTCTTAAATCACTTTAAATATTTTCTAATTTCCGTAAACTGTGGTTATTAACAACTGCGGGTTGAATAACATAACAATAGCGACATTTTCTAAAACCAACCCCTGTTGCTTTGCTGTATCTGCTGGCTGGTATTGCTCCCCCGGACGTTCGCAGAGATGTGGCTAGCTCTCTGGAGCGGTTTAAAAAAATTTACGTGTTTGTTGTTTAATCGTTTAATGTTTGTTAAGTTTTAAGGTGCAGAGACCAATAAATGTTTTTCTTTCTTTCAAAAAAGAGCATGAGCCACGGCACCCCTTACACCACCACGTGCCAGTGACCCAGAGGCTTAAGAGTCGCCACAACTTCATCTAGGAAGTTCCTCCTCTGGACGGGGAAGCTAAAGACACCCGATTAAAGCTCTGGAAGGAGAAATACCACACAGACCCAAATACTGAGCTGACGAAACAACTCCCCCCTGGCCATGATCTACCTTGGGCAACTTGGAAGTCCTTAAACATACTAAGGACTCAAGTAGGCCGAAGCAGGGAGAACATGCTCAGGTGGGGCTACAGCTCGGAGAGCGCATGTCTGTGAGGTATTTCTCCCCAGACAATGGCACATCTTCTGTCATGCCCTGGGTGTCCCAACACCTGCACACGCGAGGATCTTTACAAGGCCACTGATAATGCGATATCAGTGGATGAGTTCTGGTCCTCACAAATATAATTATACATATACCGAGTCGACACGTTAAGAAGAAGAAGAAGCGACATTTTCGATAGAAAAAAAAATCGAAATGATATTTTTGTTAATAAAGAAAAATTCTATGAACAGGCCCAAATGGTTCATTTGGCATTTTTGCACTGACGTTTATTATACAAGTACGCTGGACAGGCTATTATTCATGTCATGAAATGACAGCAATTTTTTGTGCTCATTTGAAAATCGCCATATTGGCGCTGAGAGCAGTAGATTCTGCTCTCAGGAGGAGTGAGTGTACTTAGAACTAATTAGTTTCAAGTAGGTACACTCACTACTGCCATAGTAGAATCTACTGCTATCAGCGCCAAAATTGCGATTTTCAAATCAGCACAAACGATTGGTGACGTTCGCCAATCCAGCGTACTTTGTATAATGGACGTCATCTATGACGTCAGTGCATTTTTGATATTTTTTCTATTGAATATGTCGCTGTTGTTATTCACCCGGCAGTTGCTAATCACGTCAGTTTGAAGGTAAGTACTTCAACTTTTCTATTATTCTTTAAAATTCAAATTTCATATCCGTAAATATCTTTTGATTTGAAACTTCAGTCAAAAAATTATAATTAGGTACTTAATAAACTTTTAAAGTTACAATTATTTTACGCAACGTCGAATCTTCAACTTCAAGAGTCCGAGATATTCATAAGATATAAGGGTAATAATAATAAGACAAGCCTCATGTCACGAGGTCTGCCCACTTAATTTAGTCAATTTACCGTTTTGGTCGTGGTATACCGAGAGTTTCTCGGAAGTCGTGAATGGCCGCGCGTTTCATACCATCCCGCTTTCTTCAACGCAATGCTTGAAGATTCCAATGTGCTGTGGTTGGGCACCTAAATGCTTACATAGAAAATGCTTTTATTAGTTGCTTGAATTTCTAGTACCTACTCACCTGGAATAGTAATGAGTTGAAAATCTGTGAGCGAGTCATTCGTGTCTCATCTTAAAATACTTAAAATTGTATGGAAAAGTAATATAAAGTCTATAATCATGTTGTATAAGCTCCTAAATGAAATACTTTAGTTAGGTACATGACATACATTCACACCTACAATTAAAAGATTTTGTTACTGAAACACTTAGAATAATAACACCTAGAAGCCGTGTCCTCGTATGCAAAGTGAGGCAACTAATACTGAGCCAAAATGGCTTAGTTTTCAGATTTACCTATATATCCTTCATACGTTACCTAATCGTAACTAAAATCCAATAATATAGTAACTGATCTCCTAAATGTAGGAAAATTGAAACTGTATGATCCTTACTTAATATTATAAATGCGAAAGTCCGTTTGTTTGTTTGTTTGTTACGCCTTCACGTCTTAACTACTGAACCGATCATCATGAAATTTTGCATACACGTTGTCAGGGGTGCAGAAAAGGACATAGGATGATACCTTTCATCCATAAAAAAACTTATAGTTCCCGAGGGATAGCAAAAAAACTGTCTACGCAGACGAAGTCGCGGGCGGCCGCTTGTGGAAAATAATTATCTGAAAACGGAGCTATTTTGGCTGTTTTGGGTTTAAAGAATTTATTTCTCATAAAAACATTAAGTTTACATAAAATGAGAAACAGGTTTAACATTATAAATTTTTTCTTATGTGGCTAGTATCTAAAAGCATCGAATACTCGGCACACACACTAAGAGCATGGTAGAAAACATGCTTCTGTTGTTAATTATGTTAATTGTTATTGCACAATTATGCATTTGCAACAATACAAAAAAGCAACCTAATAAAAATGTGTTAAAATACTGTATGTTGCTGCTTGCTTGCTTACTATAAAAACGAATTACATACTGAGTAATACAACAAATTGATTGATACTTTTGTTGAACAAAATTAGTACTATTATATATTCTGTAACGAAACAAACATTCACTTCTATTAATTAGGTAAACAATAATAATAATAAAGGAGTACATTAACAAAAATGATTGGACCAAACTACATTTAACTGCGTTGTTGTAATTTTAAATTGCTAAGTAAAGTCACTGCTTACATAAAAATTTCTTTAGTTTATTTTTGAACATATTTTTACTATTACACTCCCTTATGTCGTTTGGCAGTTTGTTATACAGCTGTACTCCCTCAAAAAGTACAGTTTTTCTCCCGTAGTTAGTGCGCACGCTCTTGAGTTGAAGTGTGTTCGCGTTTCTCAAGTTGTGTTTATTTTCCTTTTTATGTAGTAGTATATTAGATTGGATGGAATTAGTAGATATATTCTTGACGAGAATGCAAGTGTAGTATGTGTATAATTGTTTAAGATCAAATAATTTAGTTCGTTCATATAATTGTTTCGTAGGAGTTAGATAATTGTAACGAAACAAGATTTTAATTATTTTATTTTGTAGCCTTTGTAACGGGTTTATATGAGTTGCAGCGGCTGATCCCCATATTTCAATTAAATATTCCAAATGAGACTTCACCAATGAATTGTAGATGATGTTACGTACTTTGTTTGGAATGTAATTTGCTATTTTATGTAAAGCACCCAATAATGACCTTAATTTTGCTTTGATATGGTCAATGTGCCATTTCCACGTGAGTCGTTCGTCTAACCAAAGTCCGAGATATTTTTCGCAGTAAGATCGTTGAATAGGTATGTTGTTTATGGTAAGAGGGGAGAAATCAGGTATGTGTTTATTTTTAGGACAAAATATAATATAGGATGTTTTAGACGTATTTATCGTTAATAAGTTGTATTTTAACCATTCATTTAGTACATCGGGATCTTTTTAAGCAGTCTTTATAATATCGTGTATGGATTTTCCGAAATAGAATAGACATGTGTCGTCCGCATACAATGTTATATGTCCGTGTAGTCCTATATTTGCTATATTATTAGTGTTTTAGTTGCCTCAGCTTTGTAGAGAACTATCGTTCTAGGTTTTATTATTCTACTAGCGGCCGCCCGCGACTTCGTCTGCGTGGACAGTTTTTCTGTTATCCCTCTGGAACTGTACGTTTTTTCGGGATGAAAAGTATCCTATGTCCTTTTCTGCACCCCTGACAACGTGTATGCATAATTTCATGATGATCGGTTCAGTAGTTACGACGTGAAGGCGTAACAAACAAATAAACAAACAAACGGACTTTCGCATTTATAATATTAGTAAGGAAGCTGAAACACTATATAAATTGTATAATAGGTAAATCAAAATTGTTATTAAATAAGTTGCATCGATTTCATAATTAAGTATGTAGGTAGGTAGGTACATGTTTTTTACATCGACTATTACACTGAATCTCATTTCCTACCTTAATCAGCATGTTAGACCAACTAATCCAGTAACAAATCTAGACCCAGGATTTGAAAAGCCAGTACTAAACGACACTGTTAGAGAGATTGTTCCGTGGTGCTATGTTTTATTCATAAGCTGACGTGGAGAATATTGTAGCAACGATTTCTGTGCACACGATTCCATTAGTAAATTTTAATAGGTACTTACAGAAAATTCACAAAGTTACATACAAATAGGTGTTGTCAGAGCTACTTTTTTCTTTACATGTACATAAGTAGATATTTTTTCCAAGTACCTATATAAATGACGTTTGTACCTGTAATCATGACTAAACTAGTAGGTGCTCACTAATTCAGAAGCAAGTTTTTTCACATTTTAAAGTCAGAATCAGTAAGTTCACTTGGGTGCGATTAATAACATAGAAAGAATAACCAAAATCACACAATCAAAATGCTTTCAATATTGTGGATGCATTATTGTTATGAATTTTCCTTTAACGAGATGTATGCTCTATTCATTTTTGAAGTGCATGCAGTCTTATGAATAAATACAGGTACACCGTAACAAATAAACAACCAACAACCATTCACACGTTAGCAATGAATAGACTAACCAGAGTCTATTTCCATGTCATTATCCGAGCCTGGCTTGAGGAGGTTTATTAATATCGCTCTGCGGTCAAAAGTTAATCGGCTTTAAGTCGTTCGCATCGCCCACGAAGATCCATCACATTCGTCATTATTCACATACGAATTATGTAATTTCAATAAATGGAGCTTATTGAATAGTGATGAACGTCGGTAGGCCGCGGCCGAACCCCCGTCGAGAACCTACCAACCTCCAACGAGCATTCAAACCATTCAACATCGTCCAAATCCAAATCCATTTCTGCTCCAACAGACTCTTTGAAATAACGAACAATCTGAAACAATCGATGGTACACGTACAAGAACACAAAATTGTAATCAAAATGAACAAGTGGTACACATCTCTCCCAATAAGCACTTAGATCCTCATTGTCTAAAATAAATGTATTTTGTTTGAATAAATCGAGCGAGTGCCAACGGAGGTCGCGATGGGTGTTAATGAATCTTTTCTTAATGAGGTTCTTTTTAAGCCGTTGCGATTTAATGGTATCTCTTGATTGAAATAAAGTGTCTAATGAAGAAATATGGAAGACTGAGTTTACATAAAGACAATCTAAAACCTGTCTGTAAAGTATCATCGGATTTTAGGATTTCAATAAGTGTTTTCAGGAAAATAGTGTTACAGATTTTGAAATACATTCCTTCCTACACTTATTATCTGGTAGGCCTATAGAATAAGTAGTATTGATAACGATAGCCCTCTTTACAGAAAGTTTTATAAAACGGTTTTACTTAGATAGCATCGAAGACAAAACCGAAACAGGCGTTTTACATTTGACATGATTAGATAGTGCCTATTTGATTAATTTTTAACGCGTTTATTTTTAAGTGTTAATAAATATAAGCTATCTTTTCTCTGCTAACGGTGTTATATGGACACAGAACGGTGGGCAACGAAAGCTGTAATTTATCTTAGGTACACCACTATGGAACGAATACAATAATAGAGCGTTAAGCGAGCTCCCCACACGTCCATAATTGATTTATAGGCAAATATTAAATCTGTTCTCACCAGGCCTCTCGTGAGTAATGACCGTGCCCAATACTGTTTGAGGTTTTGTTTTTCACCCATTTATCCATGTAAGCGCTCGCGCTGTTTGACTGACAGACTGTTACGTCCACTAAGAGTTCACTCGAATGGATCGCTAAGCGCCCAAATCACACATAATGGTCATTACGTTTTATTTAAAAATATTTTTGTCAGCCCCTTATCAATCACCCGCGTAAGTCCGATGTAAATGTCAACAAAATGTCCGAGATGAGCAGCATCACACTTATCAAAACAATACAAAACGCAGGATGTTATCGATAATGATCGCGACCACGACAACCCTCTAACTCCATTTTTTGTAGGTTGACATCGCGCTAATAATACTCATGAGAAAAATGCGCGCCGGACCCCCGTCATCCTCCTTTTGTTTTTAATTTCTACCTCAGTGGCACCGATTTAATTGGGCTCAACTCGAGCGAGCGCACCTTCGTATTTCACCTCGGCTCGCTTCATTTGAATATTTAAAGCATTTCGGGTCCCCGTCGCATTATTTTGTTTATTTACACAATATTTATATATTTATTTCAGAGGCAGCGTCATTTATTTGGTGACGTGACTTACCGATGTCGCGTCCTTCCCAGTATCGACATAGTTAACGCGGTGAATTCTCTCGCGTTCCATTTAAAAGTTTGGAGTTCTCTCTTTGGTTTGTCTTTTTGTCGAGTCGCGTTGCTGCCGCGTGTGGCGGGTTCTGGTCTTCGTTGTTTTCTGGCCAGCTCTTATCTTCGACAAGATTGCTCGTTTTTAAATGAAGTTATATCGCCCCGATTGAACACCGGGCCACGAAGGCGAGGCGAATTTTTAATTAGTTTCCGAAGATAGAGAATTTTAAAGGAGGAATGCGGGAGGGAGAAGGCGGCGTGTGTGCGCGGATTCCTTAATTGAGACGTGGACGCCGTAGCGGCCGTCGTGAGGCGATTTGTTAAAGAGCCAGAGATTAATTATGAATTAAAGACTTAAATCGACATCCGTGCAACGGCGCACACCGACTGTATAAGTTGGTATTCGCTAATGAAGAGAATTAATGGACGCTATTTTTCGTCCTGTCATATAGAAAGATCGCGTGATGCAGGTAGCAAGTGCACCGTCTCATATCGTAGCACACCTCTCAACGAGTTAATGAAAACGATAAGAATTACAATCACTCAATTTTATTGTTGACAAATTTTAAATATAATAAATTGAGCGATAACATTGTAATTATTCAGAAGGAACTAAGGCCACCACGTTGAAGCCGATGTTATCGGGCTCTCGTTCTATGAACTGGCGACAGATCTTAGCTGCATCATCCAGGAGCTGCTCAGGTGTGGTGGGTCCATGGTTGACCGGGAACACTTTGCGGCCGTCCAGCTCGAGCAAATATCCGTCCTTATGAATGAACGTAACAAAGTGGTTGTTCGGAGTTTCATTGGCGTTTTCAACTTCGGATGGGTCGTGGTGGGCTACATCTTTGTACGCTTCCAAAATGGCTGTAGAGTTTTCCAGTAAAGCTCCTTTGGCAGCTGCGTCTAAGCCCTCGGCGTCTTTCAAATAGTTCTTCAGAGGTCCATCGCTTATTTCTATTTTTTCGGCGTTGTTAGCGACGCTGTGCACTAAAGCGATGGTACCACAGATAGTGCTCAAAACTTGCCTCAAGTGGAATACGTTTTGGGGAGTTTTGAACCCTTTCATCTTGAGCTCGTGCTCCTGTTCTTTCCTATGTTGCTCGTAGACATCAGAAAGTGGGAATAAGAGAACGACAGCCAGAACGGGCCGGGGCACCCAGGAAAGAGCATCGCCCTCCAGTCCGATGACGTCAACCATTCGCCACTTATCAGATACCCCTAGTTTGACCAAGTATTTGTTCATAACCTCAGGGTTGGACTCCATCGGCAATGCAGCAGCCATCTCAAATTAATAGTTTGTAGATTATTCTTATCTGAAATTGGTAAATCCAAGTTGCGAGAAACACGGCCTCTTTGAAACTATCACTGTCAGTGTCAAAATCTTCTATGCTTGATATTTTATTATTTTTCTTTTAGTACAATTCTGTCAATTTAAAAAAAGATTTTAACACAAGTTGACAACAAAAATATGGCACACTATAAACATGTGCTATAAACTCTTATTTATTTCTCATTACTATTCGGAAAGTGATTATCAAATTCTTGTATTATTTATTTATTTCTGTGATCTCCGATAAGGCTAGTCTTTGTTTGGGAAAACGCGTGTTTTCGAGTTTTGATGCGTTTTTCTTTCGACGCAGAATATGGTAGCTAATTTCGTCCTGCCGGCCACTGTACGTCTGGTCCAGCGGGTTAAGATGCGGACGGCAAGAAACGAGTGTTATTTATGTACTTATTTCAGAAAGTTAATATGCCTAACGGGTACCTATATTAACTTTATGACTTAAATTTAAACCGAGCAGCTGGAAAATTTCATTTAACATATTTTGTTTTTAACTTTGCTTTTATTCGAAATGGAAAGTAAAGTTTTTCAAATCCAATAAATACCATACTCGAACTAGCCGAGGTAATATTTTTCATAATAAATATGGGAATTGCTTCTTTTCGACCCTTCTATCAATCTACTATTTTGAACCTGTGCTATAAAACAAAGGTAGTGTTAATAATAAAAATAATAACGTTAGTGTTCATTGAAAACTGAAAACGTCAAAAATAGAGTAAATTCGTATGAAAATTCCTTTTTATACGAATAATTTTGGATTTCCCTACTTGTAACCTGTAGTTTTTTATGCATCGTGGTTTTGCACTCACTCTAGCTGATTGCGTATCGTTTCATTCAAGAATCTTAGTCAAAGTATGATCGGTTACATTCGAAATAATGCAGGTGGCTTAATGATGTAAATAGAGCTAACATGTATGCACCATCATTTGATATTTCAATATTTTTTATACATACAAAGTAATAAGTACTATCTTCAATTAATGTGTGTTGTGCGCCGGGGCATGTTCGCTGTCCGTTTTAATAGCACTATCCTTTGTTAGGGCTATGACTAATAACATTACATTACATAAAAAAAACAGCTCGATAGCTCAATTTTATATGATGGCATTCAATTTTTTTTTTGCTTTTAGCTATCTAACATATAGCTAACATATTAACTTTTTTATTCAACGGATACATCACTTTAACTCTCATTAATTCAACGGATACTTTATGATGACGGATTATATTAGATGTTTGCAAAACCAACGTTTCCGGATAAAATAAAGCTGTCACACTTTTTATGATGTCACATTCGTATCGTAATGCAAACTCCTCCAACTAAAGCAATCAAATACAATTTCAGACAGTAAAAAAACTTACCATAATTATCAATCGCAAATAGTATACCTTGCACAAACCAGGACTTACACATACCACAAGAATGATGTGGCCAAATCCAGAGTCGATCCGCTGCCAGTGTTGCAACACTTTGTGGGTCACAGCCGCGCTATCTCATTAAGGTGTCGAATTTTGTCAAACTCCTCGGCATCCATTAAGGGCAGCAGTAGGCGGGGCTATTGAAAAGCTATCGATGCGATGTGCATGGGGGTTCAGTATCCGGAGATAAAGCTTGAGATTTACATCCACTTAAAAAAACGTAGTTGTAAATTACTGCTATTTTTTTTATATTTACAACTGCCATCGTTTTTTATTACAAGTTATTTTGAATACTTAATTATTAACAAACAGGCAATAATCCAAGCAGAGGCCTGTCGTAAAAATATATAGTTCATGTTTCAGTAGTAGGCAAATGTGCCAAAAGTGGCCACATTTTGCTCTTTTGCCTACTACTACTACAAAGATCTATATTTTACAGAGGTTATCCTTATCCTTACTTAATATTATAAATGCGAAAGTCCGTTTGTTTGTTTGTTTGTTTGTTACGCCTTCACGTCCTAACTACTGAACCGATCTTCATGAAATTTTGCACACACGTTGTCAGGGATAACGAGAAGGACATGGGTACCTTTCATCCCGAAAAAAAGTATAGTTCCCGAGGGATAGCAAAAAACCTTTCCACGCAGACGAAGTCGCGGGCGGAAGCTAGTTGTTTATAAATAAACTATAGAAACTAGGCTTTAATCGGAATTATCGATAGAATGTACTTAGCGAGCAATAAATTTAATTATGATGAGGGCGCCACTGTGACGGCACTAATCGTCTTAAAAAAGGTGTACTGAATTCTCCAACCGATTGCACCAATTTCAGCACAAGCATTAATTGCTTACTTCTGTTGACATTTTAATTAAATTATAAAGCATTACCGAGATAGTCGATAAGCCTACTTCATCACTTACTGCTTTACAATTTAATCAAGAACTAACACACGGATTGATGGCTAGTCGTTAGTCGAATGCTCCCTGCTAAGTAGCTAACCGTGTCGTTTTCCAGCTGTTATAATTTTTTTGCTAGGACATTTTACGCAGTTGCTCACGCGATTCACGATTTATCTGTCACATTTAAGAACCATCATCTAAGTAGATGATAAGTAGTAGCTTGGTAGGTGATCACTCTCTAATGTGTCTGAGTAAATGGGGAGTCCATTAGAAATTATAAATATAGCAAAATACCAGGTAGGGATGACAGCTGTGCTGTGTTATACCTGATGATGTCTAATCATTTATATATTAAATTATACTTGCTTTCTGAAAATAGGTACCTAGTACCGTACCATGAAAAACTGGAACAAACTTGTCTATCATCTAAAATCTTGAAAAACGACGATCTGTAATTTTTTTACACTTAATTACCGTACTACTATATCGGAGAACGAGGTTACCGAATGCCAACATTTTTTTTAAAGAAGAGTTGCTATAAATTTACGAATTTTTGCAGGGTGTAACAAATATTTGTTACACTATTCCAGCTTACATGATATCTGCAGATCGATCGAGTCTTCAAATCTCATGTGAGTCCCCACTAGAGGCGGAGGCGTGGCGCTTGTCCGCGCTGACTACCTTCAATTATGGCCTAAGAGCGCTCATTATTTAGAAATTCTCTCGGTAAATACAATAATCGATTCACATGACAACCGCCGCCGACAGCGCGCGAGCGTGCCTTGTAACTTTCGATTTTAATGAGTTTATTGAAACCTTAATATTTGTAACGCTATAGTTCTTCCAATACCTGTCTGGTGCCAATCATGTCAAAATAATGTTGCGTATAAGATTCACTTTTAAGCGGTAGATCCATTGTTACTTTAGAAGCGCTTACGCAAATTAATTTTGCGATTAAAATAATTACTCAAGATATAAAAATGGATGAACTGTAGCGACCGTAAAAGACTACTAAATAAATATTATTTTTTCACTGCACAAATAGGTAAACGTATCGAAACGTATGTGTTACTGTAAAACCCCGAACTTATGTAAATCCTAAGATTTTCCAGTAAACCTAAGATTTACCAACTCCTTATGGTAAAAGTTCGAACTTTTCTGTGATCATCGTTCATTTCGAACATTTGCCACCATTCACTCCGTAAATCTTAGGTTTTACCTTAGAGATGAGATAAATGCTGAAAATATTTATTTTGAGGGAGTTTTAAAATTATATTTTATTTATTACTAATAAATTCATCATAATAATTTAAATAAAGGATTTGACTAACAGATAATTTTATTGTAATGTATGACTTAGAAATACTCTTACAAGATAAATAAAAATAATAATGATAGTAAAGAATAAATCAAAATGACAATAAACAATATTTAAGGATTTTCCTGATAGGTAATTTGAAATAAATTACTAACTATGTTATGAATTTATGATAGCCAATTCAGGGTTTTATTAAAACAATCCAACATTTACCAATCGTCATTGGTAAAACCTAGCATGTGCCAAACTCTTAATGGTAAAAGCCCGAAAAATGGTCTCCCTTTTATAAATCCTTACATTTACCAACACATTTTGGTAAATCTTATCCAGTAAAACCTAAGATTTACCAATATACGGGCTTTTACAGTAACACAATTATGTAAATATCATTTGCTGAATACAAAAGACATCAACGAGATTCCTATATTGTGATTGAAATAAAAAATGAACTGAAAATGAATGATTGGGTAAGTAACTCTTTCTACTCTACTACTGGTTTAATCTGTAATGATTAGATGGAGCATTTAAGAGACCCGTAAGTATTCAAGGAAGGAATTCAAGAAATGAAAGTTAGTTTAAAGTAGACCATCTAGTAGTTTATTTTCGCCCACATACATACATTTGATAAGAAATGGCTACAATCCTCCATTTTATCCACTACAATTTTGTACTGAACAATTTCATTTGGCGACATCTAACATTCGTTCGAATCGGACATTACTAAAAAAATATAGCCGAAATTGAGCTTTAGAATCAAAGACGATACAGTTTAAAATACAATGAGTAGATATTATTAAAATAAAGAAGATAATAAATTTTTGGTACATTAAAAATCCATCTCATTCATAGTGGTTTGAAAGATGATTTAATGTTTTCTCTCGCAATATACATTAGTCTGTATAATTCATAGTACTTACATAATTCCACGAATTCCGTAGGTATTTATAATTGTACTTAATTACAAGGTACTCTTATAATTCGTCGTCAAATCTATCAAAACACAATGAAAGAGGCATGCGTAAAATTAAATATTTTTAAATACTTTAAAAATATTTACTTCTCAAGCGTACGCGCTCACTAGACATGAAATAAAACCCTTTTTAACGGATACTAGCGCCGTTTTATTGAATGTACTTTGGTAATCAGTTGGTATTCCAGTCCCCCGTGACCACGGCAGCTGCAAAGGTGCAGAAACGTCGGAAAAATATAAAATCAAACCAAATACTAACAAATCACCAAAGTACTTTCAATAAAACCGCGCTAGGATCCGTTAAAATGAGTGTTTTATATCATACTTTAAGAATGTTCCCTTACACTAATGAGAAATACATAACACCGACAGAAAACATAATACTAACCCATCATCTATTCCTTTATATTATGTTCTAAAATATACTATCATAATTTATAATTTCATGCATCACTATGACATGACATCTAGTCAAATCCGTTCTTAAATTAGGTAACTCGTTATGTACTTGTTATATGGCCAGATATTTCATTTATTATTTACTACATTTACACCTTTATTATGTATGTACTTACTAATAACTTCGTATTTACTGCATTTGGTCGATTAACCATCATATTAATTTGCTATTGTAATTATTTCGAGTACAAAAATCTGATAGCTTTTCAAAAAGTAAATATTCATATAAATAACTTATGCAATAACGCAGACTACTTACTATAAAAAGAAAACTATTAAAAAGAGACGTTACAGTCAAACTTGGTATACAAGAGTAAACATTTGAGAAATACTTGAACATTGTTCGTTGATAAAGTGATCATAAAACCTTAAGATTACAATAATGTATATCAAAAGAACCTACTGCATTATAGTTTGAAAATATCACTTGGGTTATTGGTAAGACTTATTAGAAAGCCACTGAGACGCGAATAAGCAATGATGTAAAGAACTGTACAATTTTAATAGTAGTGTTTTTCTTTATAGTTTTATGTGGCTTTAATGTTGCATGAAAATGTGTTTATTTCCAGCATTAACAACAGAAAACTAAAATGAAGAAGTATTTATATGAAATCTGTCAATTATGTTGAAACTTTATTGCGAACCTTTAAAACAGGCTATCATAGCTAATCTAACTAACTTGCAAACCAAAATATTTAAGTAAAACTGCAAAAGTTAAAGGATCTGTACATTATTGGTTATCGCGTCCGTTACAACAATAATTACTTAGACTAAATAAAACAAGTTATTTACTGAGTTTTGTGCGATAACGATGAGAAAATGTTAATAAAATCACGATAGAATAAATATTCATACGAGTAAAATGACACTAATGAGATTACCACAGATGAATAATGAATTAAACTTAAAATACCATTCATCAGTTCATCAGAATATTCACGTTCAAATACCTACCTAACTTAATATAAAATGGGGTTATTCCCAATGGTCCACGATTCTATTGTTCTTCGTTTCCCACCAGGTCCATGAAATTTTAAAATATATTTTAAAAGAAAGAAAACGCTTTAGTATTTTTTTAATGTCATGGACCCGTTGAGAACCAAAGTATGAACTTGCATTTTTTTTAAAACAATAGAGTCGTGGACCTTTGGGAATAGCCCATAAAATTGCACCATTATTGTGAAATATATTGAGAAACAATTTCATAAATCAGTTTTAAATTATTTTAATTAATAATTATCATGATTATAGAAAAACATCCTATATTAAGTAATAGTATTATATGATCGTGTTATTAACGGTGTTGTATTTAAAACCACTAACTAGCAGTTTCGTTACAAAAGATTGCATTATACTTGCATGCTTCAAATAATTCTTCAATTCCATTTATATTAAATAATAAGGGACTTCATAAATTTCGACTTAAATTTTTCAGTCTATCATGCTTACACAGTTTTTTTGGTAATATTCGAAATAATTAGTTTTTATTTATAGTTATAGTCGATTATGAATAAACTAAATTACATACGATTGACGCTTTGTTATTTTCGTGATCTCTAACAGCAACTAAAATGCAAGTTCGTACTGTTACTAAACAAATTAAAAAGGATCAATGCTCTATGAGTGGCAATGGCCATAACAGTACTTTTTATACTTATAAATTGGGAATAAATTGTAAAATTAACCTACTTCTCACTATTTATGCGTTATCTATTAGTAAATTTATGAAATCCTCTGAAATCTAAACAAGAATAAAGTTAATAAAAGTTCATTTCCTTCTGTTTTAATTAAAAACGCTTAAAATTAAAGCCACATCGATATTTTTAAATTACATTGGAACTTATTTCAATAATACTTTTATAGGAATTTGTATTTTGATTTTAAAACCATTTAATCACATTATTTATGTCGTGATAAATCGAAAATACATATAATTAAAGGGCATACATAAGTCTTTAACATTTCATTCCTGTAATAACAAATTTTCTGCCAAAATATACAAAAGTGATACAAAAAGTCAAAGTCTCTAAATAATAAAGCTAATCACTTTCGTATAAAAATATAATATTTAAATTATTCATTAGTTTTCAGTTATCATCTCACGAATTAAGTTTCATTTCTGCCTATGCCTGTAAAGGCAGGGTTGCATCCTGTCCACCATTCTGTTCAACGTATAGGGAGAATACATCATCAGGCGAACTTTTGAAAACTGGGAGTGTGGCGTCACAATAGGTGGCACTAAAATTACAAATCTCAGATACGCCGATGATAAGACTCTTTCGCTTCGAATAAAGCTGAAATGATAAGCTTCCTTGGCAAAATGGAAAGAATTAGTGAGGAGCTCGGGCAGAAAATCAACCAGTCCAAAACTAAGCTGATAATAATAATAATAATAAATATTTGACAACATCACATACATTGCTCCAATCCCAAAGTAAGTAGCTATAGCACTTGTGTTATGGCAATCGGAAACAACGGTGGTATGACACACACCCAGACCTGAGACAATATTGAAAAGTTTATTTTCTACATTGACCCAGCCGGGGATCGAACCCGGGACCTCAAGAGATGGTGACGCCTTGAAAACCGGCGTGCGAACCACTCGACCACGGAGGTCGTCAAATGGTAGTAGACAGCACCAACTCACTCCACATGACGGGCGCCTTACCCCTCGAAAAGGTAGACAAATTTATTTACTTGGGTGCTACAATCAGCAATTCGGGTTCTTGTGAAAAAGAAATCAGGAGGCGTATCGGAATGGTCAAGAGCGCAATGTCACAACTGCAGAGAATATGGAGAGACCGGGAACATATCTCGAAAAACAAAGATTAAATTGGTTAACTCTCTAGTGTTTTCCATCTTCAGCTACGCGTCGGAAACGTGGACGTTAAACAAGGCCGACCGAGATCGCATTGACACTTTTAAGATATGGTGCTGAAGGAGGATGTTACAAATACCGTGGACTAAATTCCGAACAATCGAGTCAATGCTTCGAGATCAACATTAAAACCAGGCTATCCACTTCCTGTCTCCAAAAGATTCTGGAATTCTTATGTCACATCGCCCGAAAAGATGGACACAACCTCGAACAACTGATGGTCATTGGCAAGGTCGATGGCAAACGGCCGAGAGGTCGAAGCCCAACCAGGGGCCGTACCGGCTAACGAATCGATTTTCATAAAAGTCTGCTGGGTTTCAAATTAAAACAGATAAATCGAGCCCCAATTGGGCCAAAATGACGAACCCAAATTCATGATGTCACACGAACATCGATATCTTCCGAATCACGTCAACAAAAAGTACAAAACGAAATTGCTTACTTTGATTTCTCTGTTTTAAGTTGAAACCCAGCAAACTTTTATGAAAATCGATTCGTTAGCCGGTACGGCCCCAGGTGGTCTGACCAAATCTGCTCAACGCTGAACACCAGGCTACGAGATGCACTCCATGACGCTAAGGACACATCGATGGAGGGGCATCATCCAAGAAAAAATTACTTCCCATCGGGGAAATCACGACCCAGTAATGAGGAACACGACGCGAGGAGGAGGAGACTTTGGCCCCTTTGTGTGTGTGTGTAGGTAGGCAGGGTAGCCAGGAGTATTCAGTTTGTTTTATGCGGATGCGGCAACACGCTTATCTGTAAACCTAAATAGCTAAATAGATGCCGCGAGATAAATACTGCATATTACATATTCAATCTACGATCCCGAATCTAAATACCTACATACCTATAATGCTTTCAATGACTGAACCGAAGTAAAGTATCTTGTGTTTTTACTAAAAATAATAAATACTTCATAGCAAATATACGAAGCAATATTTTATGTTCTACACTTAATTTTAATGATACATTAAATAACTTACTGATATGGCTACTATAAATTGCAGAGACAATAAAAATACATGCTTTAATTACAATCTAGTAAAATATCAAATGGTTTTTCATTAATATAATAATATCACCCTTTCTATGGCTTACGTATACAAACAGACTAAAAGTGTTATTCTATTATCTGAAGCCGATTGTTTATAATAAATGCAAGCAGAAATAATCACCATAATACAGTACGAGGCACGTATCTTGAAATTTATTCGACGGAGTGGGGATAAGTTCGCGCATGTGCTCTTGTGAGCGACCAATAGCGCGCGCCCCTCTCCCGCCGCCCGCGCCCCTCACCGCTACGCATACCCAAAATTCGCGTTTCGCGCAATCCCCACCCGATTTCAAGATACGTGCCTCGTACTGTACATTATCTTGTTCGGAATGATATGCGTGATAATAGAAAGCATTGGTTTTGTATTAATATCAATAAAACTTACTGTATTCGAGCTTCTAATATGATCATAAAGTAAGATTGAGTGTGGCGATGGGACTTTAAAGACAAAGTTATTATTTTTAAACAACTTCATTTAATACAAACCATTTTTAAAGGAAAATAATTTTAATTATCTATACCTTCTGTTTTAGAAAAACCGGCTACTAAATAAAAATATTAAGTTATCCATAACGCATTTTTTGAATAGCAAATCCACTGACTTAAATTAAATATCATACGTAAGCATTATTGCAGGAATAATATAATAACTTTAAAATAGCTCTTAAGTAAAATGGAAAATTTGCCTTAAATATTTTTACAGGCGCGATACGCAATTGACTAAATCAGACGCTATAATTATAAAGACGGATCAATTAATACATTTATCAATGATTACAACTTCTCTGTACATTTATAATTACGTTAAAAACGCTTATTTCTTGGAGCCAGTAAATAAATTGCGTGTTCGTATTTAGTAGGCGCTTTCAGCTGGCCTCCAAAACAGATTTTTCTAAAATGACCGACAAGTAGGTAGGTAGGTATCCGTCTTCATAGAAAATGACCGAACCCATTTTAAAAGAAATTCTAGATACTTTATCAAAAAATGCATATTATGTAGATTCTATAAAAGTTAAATTGTAAAATTAATAACATTACAAAGTTTTTATAAATGTACTAAATTTGCTTTATCTGTAAGTTGATACAAGAAACTTGTCAGCTGAATGAGAAGCTACCAATGTCTTCAGTAATTTGATAAATAGCTTACTTTTAACAGTTGCCTTGCCTGCTTTGAAGCTGCCGAATTACCTTTGGGAAAAACAAATATTTTAATAATTTAACTTCTATATAAATAAAGACTATTCGTGCGTAGATTTATTAGCACAGTGAAATAAAAAAAACCGCACATGACTGACAAAAAGGTAAACTAATGGTGTCGATTCGGTTGGCAACGACTTAACTAAATTGACAGGACTAAACTAAATTTAGTTTTCCATCCTTTTCATTCTGTATCGAAAAGACAAGAACAGAATGCTCAAATTAAGTTTAGTCCTGTCAATTTAGTTAAGTCGTGCTAACCGAATCGACACCAATATTCATTTATTTTAAAATATAAAGGTGGTTCAACATTATATTATAGCTCTACAATGGATTACATACTACCACCCTAAAAACTGCGTCATGCAGATTTGAGTGGAAAAATAACGTAGCGCGTAGATCTGTGCCTTGTTGGTGTATTGTTTTGCATACAAACTTGGCATGGTTCCAGTGTCTCTTTTTTTATATCCTAACTAATTATTGTAAATGTAAAAGTCAGTTTGTTATCAGTGAGTCTTGAACCGATCATGACGGCTTTAGGGGCACAGAATACAATCTGTACTCGGTTTGGTAGGGCTTATTTCAAGTCCGACTGGCTAGCTACCACCACTTACCTAAGTCTAACGCCATAACAACAATAAAAAAAAAATGTGTTCCCGCTGTTAGAGGTAAGATAGTCAGTTACTCAGTGATGACGATTCCGGGTGTCACTTATCATCAGGTGAGATGAAGGCCAAGCACTATCCCGTTGTGCATATTTTATTTATAATTATAACTAATAAACGAATATAGGTAGGTTAGGCACTCTTTTTTTCAACACAAACAATGTGTTTAATATATAAGAGAGGTTTACACTTACTTTTGAGTTAACAGTGCGACTCCCCATTCTCGTGGTGTCCCGAGTCGAAGCTGCCGATGTGCGAGAGTCCTTTAGGCGGAATCGGCGGAGGCGTCTCTGGCTCGCCCACGCGCAACGGCTCCGACATTAACGAGATTATCTCCTCGTAGCGGAGGGATTCTACTGCGAGCTCCAGGTCTGAAACTATACTAGGGAGTTTAGCTTAAAGGAGATTAACACTAAAAGTACAGAAGAACTGCGCGAGGACAATCAAATAATAGGCTACTCTTGCTACAGGGCAATAAAGTACAATTTCAAATTGCACAGCGCTGCGTGCGTGCCTATTATTGTATGCACCTTCTCTTTTTCTCGCGTTAGTCGCGTAGCTCTGACTCAACCGACACATGACATCCCTCGTGCGCTGGCTCGACTGAGTCAGTCGCGAGCAATAGGCTAATATAAAAATTTAAACGCGGAGTGAAACCCCTTGGTATAACTTATCTCTTATTGAGGATGGGTTATATACTCTGGTGTTTGAGCCAGACATGAGAGAGAATTTATTGTTGGTCAGTCACCGGCAATATAGTAAACTAGCTTCCGCCCGCGACTTCGTCCGCGTGAATATTACAGAAAATTCTAGGGAACCTGCAACCAGGATCCGACCAGCCGTTTTTACGCGATTAGGCGGGTCCCCACCAAGCGCGCTGCCTCGCGAGGCAAGACGTTTGCCGCGTGTGATGGGCCTCGCACGAGGCTGCTCGCTTTGTGGGGACCCGCCTAATCGCGTAAAAACGGCTGGTCGGATCCTGGTTGCAGGTTCCCTAAGGATTTTCTGTAATATTCACGCGGACGAAGTCGCGGGCGGAAGCTAGTTTTTTTACAATAATCAGAATTGGGTCCAGAGATATTAGTAGGTATCTCGTTCCAGTTCCAGTTCCAGTTTCCGTTCCCGTCTCCTGGGGCTGAATCATGTCCACCGTGTTGGACTATAAATTAATGTCATTTTCGCAATCACCATCCCATAAAACCTCAAAAACGACATCCACATCGATTGTCATGTTTACTTACCCCATTTACCCTTAAGGGGTGATTTTCAAAATATGTAATTATTATTATTATTTATACCCTATTTTTTTTAGACGTGCTGCTACAAATTTTAAAGTTGTAATGTCTATTTATATTCATATTCTATTTATATTTATATTCTTTTCCCAAACAAAATTTGAACTCCGATTTTACCCCTTTAGGTGTTAAATCATGTCCACCGTGTTGGACATCAAAAGAAATGTAATTTTTGCAATCGTCATCCCAGAAAACCCCGATAACGACATCCATATCTATTTTTAGGTTTAGTTACCCCATTGCACCCCCATTTCATCCCCATAGGGGTTGAAATTCTACCAATAACAATATACGTTGCGTTAGATTTCCATTCGTAAGCCTAAATTACAAATTTGGCGATTTTTACTTCCAAAATAAAGGATTATCTTCTAAACACAACTTCATCCCCCTTTTCACCCCTTCGGGGGTAGAATTTTGAAAAACGCTGAGACACGTATTTATTTATTTTCAATCATCAGCCTAAACACAAAATTTGAAGATCCTAGCTTCAAAACTGAGGGACTTTCATACAAACTTTCATCCCATATTTCATCCCTTTAGGGATAGAATTTTCAAAAATCCTTCCTTAGTGGATGCCTACACTGTATAAGGTATCTGTGTGCAAAATTTCAAGTCTCTAGGTTCAGCGGTTTGGGCTGTGCGTTGATATCTCACTCAGTCAGTCAGTCAGTCAGGACTTTGAATTTTATATATATGTCACCGGCAATGTATGAAACGGAATGAATATTATTTGTCTATTTCATACATTACCTAGGCATTGTATACAATGCCTGCTGGTCCACAGGCAATGTGTAAAATAAAAAAGGCTCGAGGGGTGTCGAGGGGGCTCTGGGGGGGCTCGAGGCGGGCTCTGGGGGGGGGGCTCGAGGAGGGCTCGGGGGGTGCTTGAGGGGGGCTCGAGGGGGGCTCGAGGGCGGCTTATTGAGTTTGGAACCGAACCTGCTTTACTCCTGTAGGTCCCGGGTTAGGTTAGAAATTTAAGGCGAGCGCGTAGCGCAGCGGAGCGTGAGCCTTAAATTTCGAGGTTATTTTTTTATAACAGACAACAGAAATAAACTTATTTTACATATTGCCGGTGGACCAGCAAGCATTGTAAAATGAATATAATTTCATACATTGCCTGATCGTTTCAGGCATTGTATACAATGCACATTGCCGGTAACATATATAGATAATAGTACACTGCTTTTGATGTACCGAAAGCCTTGAAAGTATTATTAATATAATAAATTACAGAGTTACAATGCGATTAATCTGACAATGTGCATGAATTGTGATCAACTTCAGAGCGCTTTTGGCACTATACGATGTACAATGCGATTAATTTAACAATGTGCGACTGAAGTGGCTAAGTTCAGAGCGCTTGCGGTACAAAACGACGTATTTTAATTTGTAAATTTTTCTCTTTACCATACATTCTCGAGTGAAGTTGCCGAGGATCGAGCACATTGTCAGATTACACGTACGTATACGTACCGTGGTGGCGGTGGTCGTCCGCGTTGGTGTAGGCGTGCGCGTCAACGCTGACGCCCGAGTCGCGCGCGTCGTCGGCGCGGCGGTCGTCTACCGGCTCGGTCACACGCCCGGCGCGGCGGGGCACTGCGGGAGGGGCTTCTGTCCATGAACGCTTATCACCTATTTGGATGGAAAGGAAATCTATACTATCTATATACTTTAATATTATAAATGCAATTGTAACTTCGTCTGTTACGTTTTCACACCTAAACCGATGGACCGATTTTGATGAAATTTAGTACGGATATAGTATTATTATAGTATAAGACCTTGGAGAAGAACATAGGCTACTTTTTATCCCACTGCTGATATAACCTGTAGTCCACGCGGGCGAAGCTGCGAGCGGAAAGCTGTGGGCGGAAAGCTAGTAACTAAATAAAAGCATGCTTGGAAATTAGTTAACAGAAAGACTTGACGAACAAAACAACTTCTGTTGAACCCAAAGCTAAAAGTCAACTTTGCCAAACATCCAGAATAGGGGCTGTACCGGCTAATGCATCGGTTTTCGGTAAATCTACCAGGCTTCAAATTAAAACAGATATATAGAACCCCAATCAAGCCAAAATGGCGAACCCCAATTCATGATGTCACACGAACATCGATATCTTCCAAATAATTTCGGCAAATAGTACAATAAGAAATTCCATACTTCGATTTATCTGTTTTAAGTTGAAGCTCGGCAGACCCGTCGAAATTAGAAAAGTTAGCCAGTAGGGTCCCAGGAATATTTACAATTTCGTTTCAATTTACTCTACACGCTACATGCTTGATCCAAGCAGTCTTGGGTGTAGCACGATCCTATGTATTTTTCTCCGAGCGTCGTCCGTCGCTCGGCCGCCGCTCGAAATAGGTTTAGGTTTAAAGACTTTATTTTCAAAAAAGACTTACATAAGTCACTTACATGAAAATAAAAAATACAAAAGTATTTTTTTTCATACATCACCACCAAGCCTTAAATATTAGTAGTACCTAATACTACTACGCGTTCACTTCAACATTGCCGCTACCTCTCGGCCCGCTTCATCATTCCGCACCCCCTGTGTCGCCCTCGCGCGCGCCTCCCCAGGCGACGCCGGGTGTGCGGTACGCAGAAGCGGGCCGGGAGGTAGCGGCAATGATGAAGTGAACGCGTAGTATATGAACGAAATTTAGGTATAAAGTTCGTGAGCATGTCATATAAAATATACACCGTCATTTTGTAGTCGTTTTAATTAACTTAAGGGTGTGTTCTACCAATGAAACTAAACATTTTTGCCCAAGAAACATGGGTCGAAAAACGACAAAAAATTTTGGGTCTCCCATACAACTAGACAGCTAAAACATTTTATTAGTATGGGAAAGTCAAATTTTTTTGTCGTTTTTCGACCCATGTTTCTTGTGCAAAAATGTTTAGTTTCATTGGTAGAACACACCCTTAAGTTAATTAAAACGACTACAAAATGACGGTGTATAGAGTATGATCAGATACCTGGTATGACAGTACTACGGCCAAGCCACGACTCGGCTCGGACTCGGTAAAGAGTAGCGTGAGTCATTCTTTTAATCCAAACAGCCTTAAAGCTTTTAAAGGTCCAAATCATTATTTCTGATGGTTAACATTATTTTTTGATTATTATTAGCAAATACAGTGGTGGACAGATAATTAAGAAAACCATCGATCACACCTAACTGATCTGGTCAGCATTCTAAGAGATATCAGATCAGTTGTGTGTGTATAGCGATCTGAATCTCCTCCATCCAGTCCCTGGATGGCCATCATCAGATCACAGCTAGGTCAATCCCTGGCGGAGAACCAAGGCTTCAAAGTTACCTCGTTTGTATGAAAATTGACTGGTGTCCTTAATGAGGGGTTTTCAAATTGACAAAAAAAAAGAAAAGTAACTATTTGCCTCACTAGATGGTGCTGATGGTAAGAGGGAAGTCAAAATTGGTAGTAAAAATACTTTGAATCCCTTATTTTTTTTCAACGCCATCTATCGGGCCTACAGCTTTTTGTCATTTTGAAAAGCCCTCATTATCTGGCCACCACTATATGCACTCGGTTTTATATCTATCTATATAAGGTCCTTCTTTAATAGTGCACATAATTTTAAGGGGTCAATGTACTCATGCATACAAACAACTTTTACTGTAGTACCAACATTGAAATCGCGAAAAAAAATCAGCTGTTCCATAGAAAATTTAAAATCAAATAGATCAAAATGTATGGACCAGCTGATTTTTTTTCGCGATTTCAATGTTGGTACCATAGTAAAAGTTGTTTGTATGCATGAGTACATTGACCCCTTAAAATTTTGTGCACTATTTAAGAAGGACCTTATTGTATACTCGGTTTGGTTGGTGGTAGGGCTTATTTTAAGTCCGTCTGGCTGACTCTGGCTAGCTACCATACAGCCATAACAACAATTTGAAAATTGATGTATTCCGGCAGTTAGAGGTAAGATAGCCAGTTCCCCAGTGATGAGGATTCCGGGTGTATTGCGCTTCCACCTTCGGCCTTATCGTCACTTAACATCAGCCTGCCTAGCATGACCGATTTATATCGCGTAATATAGCGTTTTATCCCGTTTAACTGTCAAAAATACAAAGGAATTTGACAATTGAGTGTCGATTAAATGCTATATCACGCGATATAAATCGGTCATGGTAGGCAGGCAGGTGAGGTGAAGGCCAAGCACTACCCCGTTGGGCATAAAAATATGCAGGCTAATATTTACCTGAAACTCGTGGCGGCAGTGGAGGGGCGTCTCCGGGCTCGCTCCAGGAGGCGCGGCTGTGTCTTCTCGTCTCCACCTCACCTTCCATCGAATCTCTGTATGGAATAGCATTTACAATTTTATGACACAAACAATTTTTTGGCGATTCTACCAGTACACTGAGTTAATACGACATTTCGTAATTCCTCAATAAACTTTAGATTCTAGCATCTTACACGTTAAGGTAGAAAATTTACTGCGTTTTGTATTTTATACCTTTGTTTTCGTTCAATTAAAAGCCAAGCTCAATTCTAAACTTCTTATCTTTCTGTGGTGCTACTGCATACTGCAAGAATGATTTCATTAATATTTATTTTTTATACAATTAGTATAAAGGATTTGCATAATTTGTTAATACTTGCCAAAAATCTTAAGGACAGACTTCTAAAATCGCGGCACGGAGGTTTTGTCGAGGCAGCCACGATTAATGCTGACTGAGCTGATCCATAAAGACAGTTTTCCTTACCGATACTTCTCCAGAGGTGGTCTAGTGGGACTTCTCGGGTCTCCAGACTTGGGCCTCGAAGGCAATGGCGGCGCTGACTTCACCATGGAGGTATCGTCGAGGCACTCGCGGTTGTCGCCCGCGGGGAGACTGCTCGACATCAAGCTTTGTTCTGAAGAGTCTTCCATTGAATACTGCGATGGAAATGAAATGTTTTAGTACCCGGAACGTGAGCATTTGAGCGCTAAAGATGAACAGTAGTGTTAAGGATCGAGCACTACGAAGGAGAAGACCACGTCGTCCTGGGGCCCTACCGGCTAACTTTTTGACCTTCGGCGGGTTTGCCGAGCTTCAACTTAAAACAAATAAATCGAAGTAAGGAATTTCGTATTGTACTATTTGTTGAAGTTATTTGGAAGATATTGATGTTCGTGTGACATCATGAATTGGGGTTCGCCATTTTGGCCCGATTAGGGCTCGATTTATCTGTTTTAATTTGAAACCCAGCAGACTTTCCGATGCGTTAGCCGGTACGGCCCTTGATCTTTTATTGACAACTGTTTTACAATTGAATGTTTATAGAAAAATGTTACTAGAATTTAGAAGAAATAAACCAAAGAGCAAACTAAAGATGCTGTAGCTTTGCTGGTCGGAAACAAGTTAGTGGTATTTTTTCAAGTCTGATCAATCAGTGCAAATTTAATATTATTTACGTACCATTTCAACACAATTTCCTAAACGAATATCGTTTAAGTGGTAATTAAAAACATTTGGATTTAATGGCTACTTTGGTGACATGGGATACTGCAGGCTCTGAAAAACCGTTGTAGTGTATCGTCCAATCTTCGAAGTGTGTACTCACTATAGGTTTATTGTAGAGATGTGCGTCGTCGTAATATCCGTCGCTTTGCTGTATACTTTGAGATCGTTTGTCCAACGACGGCACTGGAGGCAGAGGCGTACTGACAAACAAAGTATTTACACTTTATTTATATTGTAAAATTAATAATATACGCACTGCAGTCCACAAAAAGTTTTATTTCTCATATTTAGGAAAGGGAAAGTATTTATTTGGGTAATAATAAATTATATCATTTGAGTATCAAAAATACTGAACATAGCGAACGTGGACTACGTGGGCGACTATGATAATATGAACCAAGGACTCACAAAACAAATAAAAACGAGCTTAGAAAATAACTAGTGTCCGTAGAAAAACGTCGTTTCTGGCACTCGGCCGGCAGTTGCCGCAGCATGCTCGCTCCGTGGGCTGATTATCTAATTAAAAACCACCTAGCGACTGGTTGCAGTTCACAGATGATCGTGATCCATTGCTACTTCTTTTTGGGTTAAAAAAAATACCAAATAAAAGTGGCAATGTATGTCAAATGCAACCGGTCGCTAAATAGTATCTTTTTAGATAATCAGGGTGCCGCTCGCTCGGCTCGCGCGTTTTTGGTCGTAAATTCATGGCGGCATTCATGAACAATATACTTACTTGACAATACTTTCCGAGAGTTGTCGTCGAGCTCGAGCTAATCCAGGCCCCAGGTTTTGTCTCAGTTGATTGAACCGTTCCACCAACCGCCTGTAGGAAAAGATTATGATAATTTAAATCTATTAAACGAAGGAAAAATATAAACGGTGTTGTTACTAAAGACTTTAAATTTGAACACCTGTTTAACCTAGATTAGACAGTTTAACAAGCAAGGCTTCAAAGTCATCTCGTTTGTATGAAAATTGAATAGTGTTTCTAATTATCCGTCCACCCCTAGCGTGCTTGAAACAAACCCTACCACCAACCAAGTTTGAGTAAAAAAACACGTCAACTTAATGTGTGAAAATAAGTATCAGTTTCGGCCGAAACTGGAACCAGGGCCGAAAGTTCGGTTTCGGCCGGAATTCCAGTTTCGGTCGGACACTAACTATAACCCGCATAGATTAAAAATGTCTCCTTGGACGTTCGTGTATAGGGTTCCCCCACGTCTATGATTCTTTGTAGTAAGAATGGTCTTATGATGCTATTTGTACGTACCTGTGTAAAGGCTTGACTTCCTCGGGCGCCAATCTCCCGTGTAACGCCAACCCCGCATCCACTACAGCCAACTGTCCCGACACTAATCTCCTTAACTTCGCTGCGGCGGCCGCTTCTCTAGGGGTCGCATTTCTCGCAAAATCCGCGGTTAAGAACGCTTGTTCGTATTTAGTAATGCCTCCTTGGACGTTCGCGTCTATGGTCCCTTGCAGCCGCATGGTGAATGGGTTTATATTGCGAGTTGGGTCCGCGGTGTATTGGGATATGAGACTGCGTAGTTCGCGCTCGGTCGCTTCCATCGTTTCACAGGCGAACTATAAAAATACACAGTGTAACACATGAAGAGATGTTATAAATGTATTCTTTAAAGTCACTACAATGCGATTAAATTGACAATAGACAGCGATCCGCTGCAACTCCACCCAGGAATGTATGGCAAAAAGTTAATTTTACAGATGGAAATTGTTGTAGAACATTTTTGTACTGCATACTTTTTTATTGTACCTAGGTTCGATAATGTAAAATGAAAGATTCTTTTTTTAAAGTGTCCTTTGATTGACTGTTCGATTATAACAACGAGATAGCAACCATGTTACTTACTGAGTTTTATTTTCAATATTTTTTCACATCATTTCAACAGAAATACGTTATTTTGTACCGCAAGCGCTAAGTTAGCGACTTCAGTTATAATCAAATATAAAAGATATATAAATTAATCGCAATGTAAGTTTTTAAATATGTCAGATACTATTTCCGTTAATGATCATTCGTCCTAGATTTTGGTCAATTCAGCTCCCAAATCGAACTACGTTTTCTAAACATAATAATAATGTAGAACAATTTGGAAATAAATTAGTCAAAATAAATGAAATAAATGCTTAAGATCCAATCACTAATAAACTTAATAACTGGGCTATAATAAAATATACACACCTCAACAGGTGGGATTTCTTCAACTGATCTTGATACTACCTCCGACCATCGTAGAATGCCAGGCAAAGTATTTTCTGTCACTAGTGTAGTACGTTCAATCCAGAGGCTCTGAAAATAAAAGAAAACAGGTACGGATGAAATCGGGTGGGGATTGCGCGGAACGCGTATTTTGGGTATGCGTTGCGGTGAGGGGCGCGGGCGGCGGGAGAGGGGCGCGCGCTATTGGTCGCTCACAAGAGCACATGCGCGAACTTATCCCCACTCCGTCGAAAAATTGTCATGATTCGTGCCACTGACTGTACCTAACTTTTATAAATGTGAAGCAGTTGATCGGCACATTGTTATTTGTTATTTTCAGAAGCAAGCTTTGAGCTTATTCTTTAAATAGAATAGCTTAAACTACTTTCAAATACTGTGGATAATCAAACACATTAAAATAAAGTGTCTATCGATATTATTATTATTTATCATATTCATTTCCACGTACGACCTTGTTGTGGACTACAGTTTTAGAGCTTTGATAGTTAGGGAAGGGTAAAGACGTAGGAAATTCCCAACTTAATGAGCGCTGTTGTGACACTGATTTAATGCAATAAAATTATATGATAAGTAAAGTAATCGAAGTCAAGAACGTCACACTACAAATGCAACGCAGCAATATTCTCACCTAGAGTTTGGTCAACAAAAGATGAGACTCGGTTGGAAATGGAACTAATTTTGCGCCTTATTTAAGGTTCAGTTCCCAATAGCTTATCTTCTAAACGTTAATTTAACAGGGAAAGTGGCGCCACCATTTCAATCTCATCTTTCGTTGACCAGACTCTACTGACATACAATGTACTTTGGGTCGTACATACCTTAAATTCATTGTCTTTGTCTATAGGCGGCTTGTGTAACGGCCGGTCACAGAGGAATGTATCGACATCGTTGCAGGCGTAGAACCTCTTTACTGCTTCGGGCGCGCCTGAAGGCCAAACGCGTCTTCGGGCTACGGGCTTCACGTTGCAAATCTGGATATCTATGAGATATAGAAAATAAATATTGTACATACAATCTAATCCTCATCTATATCTCATCTCACACCAAAATAATGCAGATTATACAAGTAACGGCTCTGTGAGCTGTATAGATCTCGCGTTAGTGATATTATTGATTTTTTATGAAATGGATAAAAACGGTATCGACAAAAAAATTCAAGATAATTATCGAAATTTTACGAAAATCGGTCGAGAAATGTGGTAGAGGAGAACAAACGGACAGCCGGATATACGAAAGCATTTTCGCCCAAGCTGAAACAGAGACGCTTCGTTCGCGCTTCGCGCTCTCTCGGTCAATTATAAAAAATCTGTAACAGTGACCATTGTGCACGACACTGACACTGACAAATCAACATAGAGGAAAGTAAAATATCAAATCAATCAATAAATTATAGTTAAAGTCCGTTCGCTTAGATAGGGTCGCCCTTTTATCGCGCCGCCGTTGCACGTGCCGCTTCTTGTCAAATGATGCCGCCGCGTAAACAAAGGATACCGCGTGCAGCGTACACCGCAAGTGAATTTGGATTTTGACAGTTTACATATAAGTGCTGTAGTGAAAGGTTGTGATTGTTACCAGTATTCCTGTCTCTGAACACATGTACTTGCGGGTGTACCGACACTATCCAAGCAAACGGACTCTACATACAGTGTGTTGTGCACGACAATATCAGTGCACAACACACTATTTTCTTTTCACAAAGGGACTAATTACATGATATAAAAATCTGACTTTCTTCGATACCTACAACAGGCCATTACAAAAATTTTAGTTAAATACGGAACAGCTGTAAACCACATTTGTCTTAATTAAAAAAAGAATCAGAATTGACTTACATTGTCCATCAGCTGCTATGATGGAGTCGTCAGGTGGCGTATTCCTCATGAGGATGTGCGCGGACACGTACTCGGACTGCAGGCGCTGAGTGAACGCGCCGATGCGCTCGTAGTCGTGCCCGCGGTACACGAACAACTTGTTCTACAACAGCACACGGACTGGCTTAATAATAAATTAAGAATAAGGCCCTTTACTCATATGTTGGCGCGTTTTGGTACAGGAACCTGTACCGCGCCGAGCTGATGTTGCGCCGACAAATGAGTAACGCTTTTTTGAAATATAGGATTCCAGTAAGCTTTCGGTATGTTTTCGGTAACGTCTATACCGAGCGTGTTGATGTCGTGCCGATGCTGCGCCGACAAATGAGTAAAGGCTCTAAGTTTATAGCTAGTTTAACAAAAAATATAGCTTAGCAATATTACTTCATACATTTGACGTCTTAAAGCGTCATATTCCCAAACTTTTTGATTATTCGAAGTTTAAACTTATTCTTCGTTTATAAGTACGGCAGTATACTACGGCAAGTACGGCAGAGTAGGTATAAAATTAACTAATAATTATCAATTCGCTTAAAAAGTTGTTAAAACACAATTCAATTCAAATCATACGGATATTATCTGCACTAAAAACCTGAATTTAGAAATGTATCGCAGGAAGCAACCTTTATTTATTGAGTTCTATAACGATGGACAGATAACACAGAATGATAGTTCATTATATTCAGAACAAACATAATAATTGCTAACACACCCTCACAAATAGCGGACAGCCTTTCCCATAGAACCCAACCCTAAAGTACTCAGGCTCCGGTCTCAGTTGTTCCAGCACTGAGTCTAAGAACGTCGCGTGGGTCCGTAAGCAATGTGCCAAGCGCGCGTAGTCACATAGTTTCACTTCGTAGAGAGTGGCCAGTTCACGAAGCAAGGGGAGACCTTTTTCCCAGCACTAGAAGAAATAAACAGTGTATGAAATAGCGTGTAACTTAGTTAACCAATTCTCATGTAACAAAAATTACACTTTTACTTTTGTTTGATCCGAAAAAAATTAAGAAAGTTCAACTACTTATTTTAGAAGATTGGAACAATTATTGTGAATGAAAAAACACGTAAAATAAGATCAAATTTGTTTAAAATGAAATAATTTCAGATTTACTATTAAATAATCTACAACTAGTCCAAACATTACATACCTTTCCGCGGTCAAAATATTGCAGCACTTGATTGTAAATAGCTTCTTTGCGCTTCCATTCTGGAGTTTCAGGATATTCCGGGTCTACGCCAATCTGATCGCTATCCCAACTCAGTGTTTCTGCATATAGCTGCAAATGCGATATAAAAAAAATAGATTTAAATAAAACACCGAAATTAATTATTTTAATTTAAGTACTTTAAATTATTTGAATGATTATTTTCTTACCAATAACGTGCATCCAGCTTCAATGAAATTGTCAGACGCAATATGGAGATCATGCAGTTTGTAGACATAGCGAAGATACATCTCTTTGCGGTCGATTTCGTTTTTGTAGAAATTCTGTATACAAAGATAATTAAAATAAGAAAATATACATAAAAAAGTTGGCGTATAAGTGAAGTTTTTATCGGTTTCCATTTTAGGGTTAAAGTGTAATGATTTTTTTAAAGCTCTATTATTTTTCGGCACCCAGAATCAATATCGTATGTTAGACTATGAATGACGACGACCCTCACTGGTGCGGACGATTGTCGAAATAGCCGAGTGGTATTCTCGATCTAGTAAGCGATGTTACTTTATACCAAAAAGAGATTAAAGTTTAACATCTCGCACGGCTTTAGTCCAACAGTAAAATATTATTTTTAAATGAAGTTATATTTAAATCTTGCATGATTTCCACCCCTCTAATAGGAAAACTACAGAAATACATAAAGTGTTCCTCTCTTTAATTCAGTTAATTTTTATTATCGGTACAACTTAGAAGCAAATTGACAGTGGCAGCCAACCGTTTGTCCTGTGCTCGGCCTCTTGCATCACGGCTCGGTAGTCCAGGAGCCTCTCTAGCAACCTCATCACGCAGCCCACGAACGTTGCTCCTGCTCCACAGCCACGATGGAAACTCTTTAGCAATGTATGTACTTAAATACTTACAAGCAAGTTGACAGTGGCAGCCATCCGTTTGTCCCTGTGCTCGGCCCCCTGCATGACGGCTCGGTAGTCCAGGAGCCTCTCTAGCAACCTCGTCACGCAGCCCACGAACGCCGCGCCCGCCTCCCGCCAGCCCTCCGTGGAAACTCGTTCCATGAGGCTGGAGAAACGATACATTGTATAATCATTATGTGCTTTAAAACAATGGGTTTTGTTGAGTTGGCGAACATGGCTTCAATTTCATTCAGATTTTGTAGTATAAATAACTTTGTCAATTAAACTTTGTAAGTAACTGCAATAACTTAATTATATTTTTTTGTAGTATTGGAGTTAAAAAAATTAACAGAAGTTAAACTCAAAGGCTCGGTTGCACCATCTTGATTTAACTTTAACAGTGCATGTGACAAGTTTATCTGTGAGCCAGTGGTCAAAAGTGGAACTAAGAGTGTTATTATTACCTAGTTTATGCCATAGACGACAGCGACGCTGTCAACAAGTCAGATAAGTTTGTATCTGTTAAAGTTAAGTCAAGTTGGTGCAACCCAGCCCAGCCTAACTAGTAAGATCCGGTTTTTTGTAAGCATATATTATTATGTATTTTATTAAGTTGTGAGTTGGATGAGCAATCAATTGACTAAAGCAGCGTACGCACCGAAAGGTAGCTAGCTTAGCGCCTAGATAGTATCGAAGTAAAAGAAACGTTCGCGAATGTTCGCAACCGGCCGCACTGTGCACTCGGCGCCTCGCTAGGCTATACAGGGTGTCCCAAAACTTTGCCACATGGAGGGAAAGTACCTTAAAATTGAAGATAGGAAATTTTACTGAAAGAAGACTTCATTTTGATTTTTAAAGTAATTGAAACTGAATTCAAAGATTTTCGAAAAATCGAATGCTTTAACCAGGAATCGAACATACCAAATTAGAAAAAAAAAACAATCTTTTATTTTTACGATACCAATCGAAAGGGTTACTCATTAGAATCATTTTTTGTTAAGTAACAAAGCATCTTAAACAAAAGGAAGACCATGAAAAACTTTTTTTTTTATTATTACATATTGTATCAATTTGAATGCGATTTGAAAAATTATTTTTTAAAACAAAACGAAGTCTTCTTTCAGTAAAATTTCCTATCTTCAATATTTAAGGTACTTTCCCTCCATGTGGCAAAGTTTTGGGACACCCTATAAAGTCGTCTATTAAATACACATCTAAGCGCTAGGCGCTAAGCAAGCCACCTGTCGGTGCGTACGCAGCCTAATGGTTTGGTAAGTTAGCGACGACGACGACGACGGTAAATAGTTCAAAGTCGTTTACTTTTATAAATTTAGCTACACGTTATTGACACTTTTTGTCATACAACTTCGTGCAGAAATAAATAATGTGTCCACAATAACTGACCTTTTAAACACTGAACCACACATTGTATTTATAAATTTTAAACACACGTAAACCGCCACTAATGCACCCTTAAATCATAACACAGTAAGCGAAGATAGAACAAAATTTGGAAATAATAACGAACCTGTCCAACGCCTTATTGCGGGCAAGTTTGAACATAACCATCGCGATGAAAACACTAAATGCGACATGTAATTAAGTCAATTTAACGAAACAATTAATGTTGTAATAAGCATTACATAAATTAATCACTACGTGACCTAGTCACATATTTGCAACTGATATTGCTAACGATAATTTCGTAATGTTAAAAGATAAATACTTACACAGAACTCAAATGCTCCCTGAATTAATGTAGCGTGTAATGTAATACAAAAATATTTAAATGTATTACTATAGGTAGAAAAATATTTATTTAAAATAAAATTTGAACAGTCCAAACAATCAAAGTCATGCCAGAGACGTAACCAGACGTAAAGTTTCGCCATCGTGCAGACACGCAGTCATGTAAAGTAGACAATAATTTGATATTTTGTAGGCTTTTTCCTTCCTTCGAATAAACAAATTCAAAGACGAGCGTCAATGACCAAAAAAATTTGACTTATTAGCATAGAAGTGAGCACTGTGTCAAAAAATGGTATTACTACGATTCCAAGTTTCTGAATTAAACTTAAGTTCTCATCATCATCATCATCATCAGCCTATCATCGTCCACTGCTGAACATTTGCCAGCCACATCGTCACTCCACCTTATCTGAGGGCGTCCCATACTACGTTTGCCGATACGCGGTTTTAAGTTCTATAAATAAACAAATATGAACGTAGCACACCTCCTCCGCCGCGAAACCGTTTCAGCGTCACCGCGGTAGTTCCGCTGAGAGTTGTCTTCTATCGACGACGATATAAGGATCACATCTACGTAGCGGTTTCGCATCATTACTTTCGCGTGTGTCAATGGTCGGAGCCGATCGGGTGGAATGGCGCGTGAAAAATCTATGTATTAGAACAGGCTGTTCGCATTTGTTTTGCTTGTCTAATTCATGGCGGAACCTGATGCAGTGTTTCGCGGAGAAAGTGTTCTACAGGGCGTTAAAGTAAAGTTTATCTCTAAATTGTATATGTTTTGTTAAAAGAGTCTGGAACGTGGAAAATATAGACGTAGCGTTTATTTACTAACGGCCGAATACTCAAAAGCTTCTTAACTAAAATCTTAAGTTAAGGTCTCCTTAACTTTAAAGAAGCTGTCAGTTTCATTGAGATTCTGTCAAATCTGACAACTTTTAAGGATTTAAGGTGGCCTTAACTTTAAGATTCGTTTGAGTATTTGGCCGTAAGTTTATTTGAATAAAGATATTTTGACTTTGACTATACATATACTTACACAGTGTCAAACAGCCTCCTATAATGGTCATCAGCCTTATTATCCGCGACCAAAGAGTCCAGTTTATCGACCAGCGCCGCTTCAGTTCGCCTAGCGGACCCAGTTGCAGCTCTTTCTGCGGCCATTAGTGCGACTAGAGCTCCTAACGCGGATCTACGGAGCTCTCCAACTAGAGTGATTTCTAGTAAGGCTCCTACTGCCCCGGGAACTAAGTGTAGTTGGGCTGGACCTGTGTGTGAATGGTTTGTGTTAGCTTTAGCGAAGTGGGAAATGACCACTGATTGTAAAATCATACAAACTTCTAAACGCTGTTGAATTATATTAGAAACTATTACAGGGTCATTTTTGGACCCCTTTTCAAATTTTATCAGGTCATTCTATAACAGCAGTACAATCAATTTGTGAATTAAAAAAAAAATTTTTTTCACATTTTTGCCCAAAACTTTTCCCTACACAAATTGAAATTATTGTCACTGTTTGCGCATCGTACAGTCGACCCGCGTGAGCCCCCCTCACGCGCCTTCCCCCGCTCGCGCCGCTTGCGCGAGGGTGAACGTGCGCGCCTAAACTTTTTGGACATAAAAAGTGACTGAAAACTGTGAATTTAAAAATAAATAATTCTTTCACTTCTTTTTATTACTGCCTTGAACTTATATTTGATTTTGTAAAGAGGTCGCAAAATTACCCTGTATATTGCAACGATGAAACCTTTTATATTTGCACACCACCATATGATGTGATTCTATAATAATTATGAGACCCCGATTTTGTACCTACCCATATTTTGCAAATAAAGTGATATCTTAATATACAAGGTGTTTGGTAAAAGCCTTATAAAGCCGAATATGGTAGATAGGGACCATCAAACTGAACAACTTTTACTATGGGACCAACATTGAAATCGCGAAAAAAAAAACAGCTGTTTCATACAAAAATTAATAACGAAAATATCAAAATGTATGAAACAGCTGATTTTTTTTTCACGATTTCAGAGTTGGTCCCATAGTAAAAGTTGTTCAGTTTGATGGTCCCTATCTACCATATTCGGCTTTATAAGGCTTTTACCAAACACCTTGTATAAAAGAAGAAACTAATTGGTGACTGACATATCAACGCACAGCCCAAACCGCTGGGTCTAGAGACTTCAAATTTGGCACATAGGTTCCTTATGAGGTCTAGGGATGCACTAAGAAAGGATTTTTCAAAACTCACCCCCTAAAGGGGTGAAACGGGGGTCCAAAGTTTGTGTGAAAGTCCGTCAGTTTCGAAGCTATAATCATCTTCATAATCTTCAAATTTTGTGTTTAGGCTAAGGATTAAAAATTGATATATACGTGTCTCAGCATTTTTGAAAATTCTACTTCCGAAGGGGTGAAAAAGGGTGATGAAGTTGTGTATAGAAAAACCTTCATTTTCGAATTAAAAATCGCTAAATTTATAATTTAGGCATATGGATGGAAATCTAACTCAACGTATAGCATTATTGTTAGTATTTTAACCTTTATGGGGATGAAATGGGGGTGAAATGGGGTAAATAAATCTGAAAATCGATATGGATGTCGTTATTGGGGTTTTCTGGGTTGACGATTGCGAAAATAACATTTATTTTGAAGTCCAACATGGTGGACATGATTTAACCCCTAAAGGGGTGAAAATAGGGTTCACTTTTTGTATGGAAAAAGAATATAAAATCGAAATTACAATTTTTAACTTAGCAGAAACACGTCTTAAAGTAAATAGGCAAACAATTATTTTGTAATTTTGAAAATCAACCCCTTAGGGGGTCAATGGGTAAGTTAACATAAAAATCGATATGGATGTCGTTCTTGAGGTTTTATGGGGATGGTGATTGCGAAAATGACATTTATTTTGAAGTCCAACACGACACGGTGGACATGATTTAACTCCAAAAGGGGTGAAAATGGGGTTCAAATTTTGTATGGAAAAAGAATATAAAATCGAAATTACAATTTTAAACTTAGCAGAAACACGTCTAAAAGTAAATAGGCAAACAATTATTTTGTAATTTTGTAAATCAACCCCTTAGGGGGTCAATGGGTAAGTTAACATAAAAATCAATATGGCGATTTCAGCCCCTAAAAAAGTGAAATAGGGGCTCAAATTTTTGTTAAGAGGTCGGGGACGGGAAGGGATATGGGCTTTCCCATTTCGCATCCTTTGATGCGGGAGAGGGAGAGGGAGAGGGAGAGGGAGAGGGAGAGGGAGAGGGAGAGGGAGAGGGAGAGGGAGAGGGAGAGGGAGAGGGAGAGGGAGAGGGAGAGGGAGAGGGAGAGGGAGAGGGAGAGGGAGAGGGAGAGGGAGAGGGAGAGGGAGAGGGAGAGGGAGAGGGAGAGGGAGAGGGAGAGGGAGAGGGAGAGGGAGAGGGAGAGGGAGAGGGAGAGGGAGAGGGAGAGGGAGAGGGAGAGGGAGAGGGAGAGGGAGAGGGAGAGGGAGAGAGATATCTCTGGACCCAATTCTGATCGACCCGACAGGTCCGCAACACGCGGCAAACGTCTTGCCTCACGGGGCAGCGCGCTCGGTGGGGACCCGCCTTATCGCGTAAAAACGGCTGGTCGGATCCTGGTTGAAGGTTCCCTAAGGTTTCTCTAATATGCAGGCGGACGAAGTCGCGGGCGGAAGCTAGTAACTTATTTAACAAGACCCTCAACGAAGCCGAAGTCCACGTATTCCCCACATGATCAGGATCATTTTTTTTCTTTTATACTATAACTGGGAAACCAGTACAGTAGCTATTGAAGGTCAAAGTTTTTTTTAAGAAATCTTATTTTATTCGTTATTTCCTAATTTTTGTCCAAAGAAACATTATCAAAATTTTAAGTATTTCATAACAAACAATGGCTTCAAAATGTCATCACTCAACGTATCTCATGAGCACGCACATAAACGCTGCCTTTCAACTCGGCCGCACGCAGATGTGTAGCATACACTCGCAGGCGCGGTCTGTTGTATGCATTACATTGCGTGGTTATGTATGCAATGTTTTTTAACTCAAAAAAATTTAATCGTTTCACAGCAATAATTTAGAACAGAAATGGTTCTGATGATGGGCAGAAAACATAGACCTCGGCTTCGTTAAGGGTCTTGTTACACCCGGTAATAGGCATGTTGACTATTTTTTTATTTTATGTTACATAAATTACCCGTCAAAAAAAAGAAACATTGGTGTAAGAATTATTTCGCTAGCATGAAAACTGCCCGAGATATCACAGTTTGAAATGCACAAAATTGGACTCACCCGAAAACGCTCCATACTAACGGCTACCAAGTTATGACGTCACGCCTTTGTAGGTTGTATGCAACGCGTAGGAAGTTTGTTCGGCAGCTATATTAAATATTGTGTTTATCTACATCTATATTGTGTTGACTAGTTAAATGTATTATTTATTTTAACAAATTTTATACTTTTTAAATGGACTTGTCCACCCAACTTTAAAGGGTCATAAAACAAATAATACGCAATATATAAAACCAAGAGGTATACAAACAAGCTACTCCAAATGTTTGATATGTTTACGATTTTTATTAGTATTTCGTTATTTTATTCATAAGTCAACATCCCTATTACATAAATTTGAAAGCGGTCAGTCAGTAAAATGATTGTCAGGCCTGCGTCTCGTCCACCGCTCGGGCTGTAGCGCGCTGCGTCACCAGCGCCCCACCCAGCTCCATGTACCCGCCCACAGCTGTACTGCACTAGTGCCTCACCGAGCCTGCTCCACACAGCGAGCACCTGGCGCGCGGCCTGGGCGCGCATGCGTGGGCGGTCGGGCCCACGCCCCGCCCACCGCTCGGGCTGCAGCTGTACTACACTAGTGCCTCACCGAGCCTGCTCCACACAGCGAGCACCTGGCGCGCGGCCTGGGCGCGCATGCGTGGGCGGTCGGGCCCACGCCCCGCCCACCGCTCGGGCTGCAGCTGTACTACACTAGTGCCTCACCGAGCCTGCTCCACACGGCGAGCACCTGGCGCGCGGCCTGGGCGCGCATGCGTGGGCGGTCGGGCCCGCGCCCCGCCCACCGCTCGGGCTGCAGCTGTACTACACTAGTGCCTCACCGAGCCTGCTCCACACGGCGAGCACCTGGCGCGCGGCCTGGGCGCGCATGCGTGGGCGGTCGGGCCCGCGCCCCGCCCACCGCTCGGGCTGCAGCTGTACTACACTAGTGCCTCACCGAGCCTGCTCCACACGGCGAGCACCTGGCGCGCGGCCTGGGCGCGCATGCGTGGGCGGTCGGGCCCACGCCCCGCCCACCGCTCGGGCTGCAGCTGTACTACACTAGTGCCTCACCGTGCCTGCTCCACACGGCGAGCACCTGGCGCGCGGCCTGGGCGCGCATGCGTGGGCGGTCGGGCCCACGCCCCGCCCACCGCTCGGGCTGCAGCTGTACTACACTAGTGCCTCACCGAGCCTGCTCCACACGGCGAGCACCTGGCGCGCGGCCTGGGCGCGCATGCGTGGGCGGTCGGGCCCACGCCCCGCCCACCGCTCGGGCTGCAGCTGTACTACACTAGTGCCTCACCGAGCCTGCTCCACACGGCGAGCACCTGGCGCGCGGCCTGGGCGCGCATGCGTGGGCGGTCGGGCCCACGCCCCGCCCACCGCTCGGGCTGCAGCTGTACTACACTAGTGCCTCACCGAGCCTGCTCCACACGGCGAGCACCTGGCGCGCGGCCTGGGCGCGCATGCGTGGGCGGTCGGGCCCGCGCCCCGCCCACCGCTCGGGCTGCAGCTGTACTACACTAGTGCCTCACCGAGCCTGCTCCACACGGCGAGCACCTGGCGCGCGGCCTGGGCGCGCATGCGTGGGCGGTCGGGCCCGCGCCCCGCCCACCGCTCGGGCTGCAGCTGTACTACACTAGTGCCTCACCGAGCCTGCTCCACACGGCGAGCACCTGGCGCGCGGCCTGGGCGCGCATGCGTGGGCGGTCGGGCCCGCGCCCCGCCCACCGCTCGGGCTGCAGCTGTACTACACTAGTGCCTCACCGAGCCTGCTCCACACGGCGAGCACCTGGCGCGCGGCCTGGGCGCGCATGCGTGGGCGGTCGGGCCCACGCCCCGCCCACCGCTCGGGCTGCAGCTGTACTACACTAGTGCCTCACCGAGCCTGCTCCACACGGCGAGCACCTGGCGCGCGGCCTGGGCGCGCATGCGTGGGCGGTCGGGCCCACGCCCCGCCCACCGCTCGGGCTGCAGCTGTACTACACTAGTGCCTCTCCGAGCCTGCTCCACACGGCGAGCACCTGGCGCGCGGCCTGGGCGCGCATGCGTGGGCGGTCGGGCCCACGCCCCGCCCACCGCTCGGGCTGCAGCTGTACTACACTAGTGCCTCACCGAGCCTGCTCCACACAGCGAGCACCTGGCGCGCGGCCTGGGCGCGCATGCGTGGGCGGTCGGGCCCGCGCCCCGCCCACCGCTCGGGCTGCAGCTGTACTACACTAGTGCCTCACCGAGCCTGCTCCACACGGCGAGCACCTGGCGCGCGGCCTGGGCGCGCATGCGTGGGCGGTCGGGCCCGCGCCCCGCCCACCGCTCGGGCTGCAGCTGTACTACACTAGTGCCTCACCGAGCCTGCTCCACACGGCGAGCACCTGGCGCGCGGCCTGGGCGCGCATGCGTGGGCGGTCGGGCCCACGCCCCGCCCACCGCTCGGGCTGCAGCTGTACTACACTAGTGCCTCACCGAGCCTGCTCCACACGGCGAGCACCTGGCGCGCGGCCTGGGCGCGCATGCGTGGGCGGTCGGGCCCACGCCCCGCCCACCGCTCGGGCTGCAGCTGTACTACACTAGTGCCTCACCGAGCCTGCTCCACACGGCGAGCACCTGGCGCGCGGCCTGGGCGCGCATGCGTGGGCGGTCGGGCCCACGCCCCGCCCACCGCTCGGGCTGCAGCTGTACTACACTAGTGCCTCACCGAGCCTGCTCCACACGGCGAGCACCTGGCGCGCGGCCTGGGCGCGCATGCGTGGGCGGTCGGGCCCACGCCCCGCCCACCGCTCGGGCTGCAGCTGTACTACACTAGTGCCTCACCGAGCCTGCTCCACACGGCGAGCACCTGGCGCGCGGCCTGGGCGCGCATGCGTGGGCGGTCGGGCCCGCGCCCCGCCCACCGCTCGGGCTGCAGCTGTACTACACTAGTGCCTCACCGAGCCTGCTCCACACGGCGAGCACCTGGCGCGCGGCCTGGGCGCGCATGCGTGGGCGGTCGGGCCCACGCCCCGCCCACCGCTCGGGCTGCAGCTGTACTACACTAGTGCCTCACCGTGCCTGCTCCACACGGCGAGCACCTGGCGCGCGGCCTGGGCGCGCATGCGTGGGCGGTCGGGCCCACGCCCCGCCCACCGCTCGGGCTGCAGCTGTACTACACTAGTGCCTCACCGAGCCTGCTCCACACGGCGAGCACCTGGCGCGCGGCCTGGGCGCGCATGCGCGGGCGGTCGGGCCCACGCCCCGCCCACCGCTCGGGCTGGAGCGCGCTGCACGTCACTAGCGCCACGCCAAGCTCCATGTATCCGGCCCATAACTGTACCAACATTTACACAAAATGATGATCGTATTCCTAAGCCGAAAGGACACCATCTATTTTGGTCCAAATGTGAAAGTGCCGGCCAAAAAGCAAAAGTGCCTTATTCTGATAGATTTTGTCCGCCTAAGCATTTCTTATTATGGCACCGAAGCTGTAGCATCGCTATACTTGATTTTAAATAAGTTCACAAACTCTGTCTTTTCATAAATTTTGGCACAAATGAAAAAGGGCGTTTTTCAAAAAAGTTGTACATGGCCAATATGGCGTGTCCCAGACATTGAGGGCAGAAAGGACACTCCCCGCCCTAGAATCATTACTTCACCCCAGCCCGTGAGTTCATGTGTCGAATCGTGTGCTCGTTTAGTCGCGTGTCTCAACAGCTGTCAACTTTCGTTCGCGGCGCCGTAAATTTAAGTTGCAAAAAGCAAAGCCAAATTAGACAAACATTTAATATCACTCATGGAAACATTTCTTATCACATTATAATTATTGCTAAAATGGTGAAAAACCTTAATAATATGTTAATTTGAGTGTGTGAGGCGACAGGATTCCCGTAGTAGTCCTAGCTTTACACACACAGCTGCGCGCGTACAAAACGTCATCTGTGTGGTGTCTGTATAATAGGAAGTTAAAACGGAGCGGTTGGTCCGGGATGTTTCAACAGATCGAATAATGAAAATGAATTGTCAATACAACAGTAGAATTAAAATCCAGACAATTAAATAGTAATCAAATAACCCGTTAATAAAGAACAAGACTTACCTGCGAATCAAATTGCGGCGGCTCCTCGCCCAAAAACCTCTCTAACAAAGGTTTTGCAAGATCTTGCAACGCAGATAATAACACTTTACAGCTCTGCACTCGCAACACCATCCAGTCAGCTGGGAAGACCTACGAAAACAACATATTTACATTTTGACAGACATCTCACATTTAAAAACTTTAGTCAAAAAATGTACTATGAAAAAATACTAGTACTACTGTGCTAATATACTCACGTCTTGCTCAATCAAATGTCTGAATACCAAAAAGGCGCGCATGAGAAAATCTTTAAGCGGTTTCCTATCGTGCGGATGCGGCGCCAGATGGCTCCATAATCGCTGGTAATGCGCCGGTTTCAGTAACTCCATAGCGCCCAAGAGACCGGCCACCATTGAACCCTGAACAAAGCAACATACTCTATAGAACAGAGGTGCCCAAACGGTCGATCGCGATCGACCGGTGGATCGCGAGAGGTTTTAAGGTCGATCGCCAAGGATAAGAGATTTGACATTTTGCACCCAATGTAGTTTTACATATGATTTTTTTTTCTTGTTTAATATTTGGTATGTTAAACGGTCAAAATGTCGATCTCTTAGTTATAATTTTTTGCCAAGTCGATCTCCTTAAGAAAAAGTATGGGCACCCCTGCTATAGAAAGATAGATGTTAGAAGCAGTCAACCGGAGTTTCAGAAGCGACACATTGAAATATTTAACAATATCTGGATATTATATCGCATTATAACCATATGATAGCTTTATTAACATAAAAAAAATGTCTTGAAAGTGATAAATTTTTTGTGAGCAAAAAAGGGTGACCGGAGGGGTTGTAACTTAGCCAAAACTTATTTTTTTCTCTTATCGTAATCGTATCGTATCGTGTTCACGGTTGTTCAATGAACAAAGAAAATTCTAGTATGAAAAATGCAACTTCTTGAAAATTCTCCATACAAGTCCGCAATTTCATAGGTAAAGACGTATTATCTGTAGACTCTATAGATAATACTATAGAGCAACGACTGTATTTATTAGGTGAACAGATTTCTAGTTTACTTTTATAAAAAAAAAACTTCGTTTAGTGCGCCAAAAAGTAACTAAATCACTTAGAGAAAACCAGAGAGGATTTGAAACGAAAAGTGTCATCAAAAACAGGGAGTTTCCCCCAATAGAATGCAGTAAAGTTTAGACTAACACATCCAGCACAGCACAACTCGTCTTCATCAACTGGCTGATCCGGATCTTCCTCTTCCACAGTAATGTAATTTGTTCTCTTTATCAAAAATCTAAAACCGGCGAGTTGCTCCCATTCAAATGCAGCACAGTCTCGACCAACACATCCAGGGTATTCAAGCACAGCACATCCACATCTAGGTCCAACTCGTCTTCGTCAGCGGTTTGATCTGGGTCTTATTTCTTTCAAAGTAAGACTACTAGTTCTATTTATCAAAAATTTAAAGAAAACACTTACCAAAACCGGCGAGTTACCCCCAATCAAATGTAGTACAGTCTCGACCAACACATCCAAGGTATTCAAGCACAGTACATCCACATCTGGGTCCAACTCGTCTTCGTCTACAAGCTGGTCTGGGTCTTCCTTCTTCCATAGTAACACTACTAGTTCTCCGATCATTTCTGCGCACTGTGAGAGCTCGTCGCGTCGGGCGAGGTGGACTCGGAGGTGGTGGCAGGCGGTTGTTAAGACTATGTTACGGGCCTCTGTAATTGAATTGAGGTTTTAAGAGGCCGTCCACGTTTTACTGCTCTCTCGCTCGCACATTCCATGTTTTTCAAGATTGCTTAAAAGCGCATAGTCTGCACACTAGCCGAAAAGTGTCTACTTTTAGCAAAAAAAACTCCATTAAACTAAACGACAGGCTAGAGTACAAAAAACCTTCTTCTGGGTGTACTACAGAGAGATAATTCACAGTTTCGTCTTTATTTAAGCACTGTGATTCTCGATTCAATGGCAGCGCTAGTGTGCAGACTACGCGCTCTTGAATCTGAGTTGTCGTTTCTAACACGGAACTACACTGGCCTGCAAAACTAAGTACTACAGAGGTCTATTTTCATACAAACGAGGTAACTTTGAAGCATTGGTTCTCCGCCCAGGATTAATCGTGGTGTGATCTGATGATGGCCATCCAGGGAGTGAATAGAGAAGATTCAGATCCCCATATACACCCAATTGATCTGATCAGCATTCTAAGAGCTGTAAGGATAAGAGTTATGAGTTACAGCATTTCCATACATTTTAATGCTATTTTCGTGGTTTTTTTAAACATATCCAAACAGCTCTTAGAATGCTGATCAGATCTATCGGGTGTGTATGGGGATCTGAATCTTCTCCATTCACTCCCTGGATGGCCATCATCAGATCACACCACGTTTAATCCTGGGCGGAGAACCAAAGCTTCAAAGTTACCTCGTTTGTATGAAAATAGACTTCTGTAGTACTTAGTTTTGCAGGCCAGTGTATATGTTCATATGTCCGTAAGTAACCTTATATTGCGAAAAAAGTAAGAAACAAGAAAATATTCATAAAAAGGATAACCGTAGTCGCATGCCACTTTGTCCTAGACACGCACGGCACGGGCTGGAGGTGGCATGCGACTACGGTTATCCTTTTTATGAATATTTTCTTGTTTCTTACTTTTCAGAGCACGATTTTTTCGTAGTCGGGTTTTAGTTTTTCTTCTTCTTTTTTATTTTAAATATTTTGGAGTTGTCAATAGGGTGAAAGCAAGCAAAGCCACGGGCAAAAGCTAACAATTTATATATTTTTGAAAAGTGCTCATTAAGCCCTTTCATTTGGTACCCAACACGGCATTATTAAAAAATGTTTTTTTTTAGTTCATGTCCTTAACTCCTCTAGAGGGCGCCACATTCAATTTAATGTAACGTCATATAGCCTATGTTCATTGGACGATTAAGACGCTTCTAACGATACCTTATTTGTCAAATTATAACAAGCAGTTTAGAAGTTATGAGGGAACAGATGAATTTACAAACATACATACATACAGGTCAAAATCATATACCCTCCGTTTTGGCTTCGCCGTCGTCGGGTAAAAAGTGGCTCACATCCGCATTGCCGGGACACATAATTTCATTACGCACTCAAATTTAAGAAATTACGAGAAAACATGAAATGTGCAAGCAAGAGAGCGGGAAAACGTGGACGGCCTCTTAAAGTGCTATTGGATTAGAGTTGTCTGCCTAAATATATGAGTCAAATAGTATATCTGTACACAAAAACTACTGTGGGTTTTATATTTATATAGTAAAGAAATATGTTTAAGTCAAATAGAACATCAAGTAGATGGGTAATCTTTCGCTACATGTGTGTATATTCAGCAGAGCATATACTCAAATTACATTACTTAACTTTTTCAGTAAGTATTCAGCTGATTTTTGTAACTGCATATGTCCATGAAATATTAAAACCATAGTACAATCAGTGGCACGAATCATGAATTTTTTTCGACGGAGTGGGGATAAGTTCGCGCATGTGCTCTTGTGAGCGACCAATAGCGCGCGCCCCTCTCCCGCTGCCCGCGCCCCTCACCGCAACGCATACCCAAAATACGCGTTCCGCGCAATCCCCACCCGATTTCATGATTCGTGCCACTGACTGTACAGTATACATAATAGTACAAGTACAGAAGGTCCGCATGGTCATTCAAATAAATAGCGACTCTTGTTCCAACACAATAAAGTACAATTCAGATCGCACAGCGCTCCCTTCCCTACAGTTATATTCACCTTGAAGTTGCCTGCCTCTCTTTCTATCGCATACTTTTATCCAGGGGTCGAAACTGTTTGCAGTGTCAAAAATACTTATTTAACTGACTGTAAGACTCAAAAATACTGACCTATTACTGACTTAATTTCTATGTTTAAATGTGTAGTGAGTATAAAAAGAGGAGTTTAAGACAAAGTTTGACAGAGTTGACAATTTTTTTATTGAGATTTTTAGCATTCACAATGTTTTTTTATATAATTTCTAAAGAACTAGAAAAAATCGACCAGCCATTTAGTGGTTCTCAAAATGTTTAGACAGTTTTATCCATTCCGCAGCGCGATTTTTAGTCAATTTCATCCACTAATCTTACTTTTTGCCTGTCTATAGGAAAAAAACAGCCGCGCAGCGTGATTTTTAGTCAGTTTCTTCAAGTAATCTTGTATTCTTGCCTGTTTATAGTAAAAACAAACGGCCGCGCAGCGTGACTTTTAGTCAGTTTCACCCACTAATCTTGTACTCTTGCCTGTTTACAGTAAAAACAAACGGTAATAATAAAAAAGTGTATAAAAATGAACGTAGGTATCTAAAAAACTGACTTTTACTGACCGAAGCCAAAAAAACTGACTTTCACTGACTTTACTGACCAGTTTCGACCCCTGCTTATCTCTTCTGACGACGTTAGGGTTGTCTTTTAAATGAACTGCTTACAATAATATTTGAACCGTACGCGACGCAACGAGCGCATGAGTGAGTATCGAACAAACGTGCTTGCAGCCGGCGCGCTGCAGTCCTTTAACTTTGGCCCCGTTAAACGGGCCCGCCACGTACTTATAGCTTCATACCTATAGTGCGGAGTGTCCCTGGCCTGGTAAAGCACAACTTAACAAACTCACCCGGGTCCTGTCCTAGTGGTCCTTTCAGTATCTCCTGTGCGGCCGACAGCCTTGCTTTGGCCAAAGCCGCAGGAGCGTCTAAAATTAAAGCCGTCACTCTTGCAGCTTCTACTGAGCCGAGGGCAGAAGCTACTTCTTTGACTCATAGTACAGCACAACAAACTTACCCGGGTCCTGTCCCAGCGGCCCTTTCAGTATCTCCTGTGTGGCCGCCAGCCTTGCTTTGGCCAAAGCCGCGGGCGCGTCTAACATTGAAGCCGTCACTCTTGCAGCTTCTACTGGGCCGATGGCAGAAGCTACATCTTTGACTTATAGTACAGCATAACACAACAAACTTACCCGGGTCTTGTCCCAGCGGCCCTTTCAGTATCTCCTGTGCGGCCGCCAGCCTTGCTTTGGCCAAAGCCGCGGGCGCGTTAGCCGCGGGCGCGTCTAACATTGAAGCTGTCACTCTTGCGGCTTCTACTGGGCCGAGGGCAGAAGCTACTTCTTTGGCCACGCTAGCCCAAGACGTCATTAGGGCTACCTATGAAATAATAATTAGTATTTCTTTAGATATTCAATTCTTTTGGGATTTTCATTAAAATTTAGGCGTTGTCAATTGTCACTCGCTCTGCTTTTACGGGGCAGGCCAACATGATTTAAAATAAGATTGGCTAATATGGGCTACCTATAGGTAATCAATTATTTTGATAATATGATATTATGGCAATTGAAATTGTTTAGTATACCAGAGCTAGCCGTGTTCTCTATGTACGTACTGTGGCCTTTAACACGAGTAATATACTATTATTTTAACCACCTGTTACGCTGCGCAGACACAAGCATCATATAGTTAGTACATTATACCTGTGCGGGCTGCAAGTGTTCTCTATGCGGATGCTGTGCCACGAGCATCTTTACAGAAGCTGCCTTTATACTGTCCGCCCGTAGCGCATGAGAATATTCGCCGCGATCATACGGCGCGACGGAACACCACACAATAAGAACTTAGACACTATATGATGTGAGGTAAAATATACCTGTGCGGGCTGCAAGTGTTCTCTATGCGAATGCTGTGCCATTGTCTTGAGCGCGTGTAACGCAGCGCGCACGTCTCTACGGAAGCTGTCCTCATACTGACCGCCCGAAGCGCGCGCGGCGCAAATAGTCTCCGCGATCGAACGGCTAAACGTAATACCCCAGGGAGTAAAAACTTATGAAACATAGCTAATAATATGTGAGGTAAAATATATCTGTGTGGGCTGCAAGTGTTCTCTGTGCTATGCGGATGCTGTGACAGTGTCTTGAGCTCGTGTAACACAGCGCGAACATTTTTAAAAAAGCTGATTCTGTTCATCCGTATCGCGCGCGAAATCTTCGCGATCGAACAGAACAGCGAAACGTGATACCGCGGAGTAAGAATTTATTATGTGAGTAATATGTGGGTAAATATACCTGTGCGGGCTGCAAGTGTTCTCTGTGCGGATGCTGTGCTAATGTCTTGAGCGCGTGTAACGCAGCGCGCACGTCTCTTCGGAAGCTGTCCTCATACTGTCCGCCCGTAGCGCGCGCGAATAATCGCCGCGATCGTACGGCGAGACGGAACACCGCGCCGAGAGAGCGCAAGCATTTGCGGATCGGTTCTTGGCCTTCGGCGCCTGCTGCCCACTCTGCGCAGTGCTGCACTGATGATAGTAGACCCCTAAGATAATATTTGGCTTAATGGTTTATATTATGCATTATTTTTATTGGCTACAGATATCCAAATAGGTATGCTATGCCATGTTCCAAGAAAACAAGGATTGGCATTCCGGGAGATGCACAGCCATACGTCACTATCCAGTTGAGCGACTTTAATGTAACAAGTAAAGAATGAAGGATTTCTTTTCTGTCACACTTATTACAAAATTATTATAGTGCGTTTTAATTGTGATTTGTTTCTTTTAGCAAACGAAATAGTTCAATCAAAGATGAAAACGTTAAACGACACTTCCTTTGTCTCGGGCGCAGTATTATTGTACCATGAGGTACGCGAACTATGAGAGTTACAAGAACATTTTACTTTACTCGACTTTAATATTCCGCTCGATAGTAAATGATTTATCGATCCGACCGAGCCTATTTAAAATAACAGGATCATTATAGCGCAATTTAATAGCTAAGCATGAAACTATTAGCATTATATAAAGCACACCGTTTTTTTTTATAAAAAAATATATCTCACTTGTAAACCAGAGCGGCAGAAAAGTGTTCCTCGATGTAGACGTCGAGTACTGGCCTAAAGTGCTGGAAGCGAGTCTCGTCTAAAAGGCTGCATATTGACACCAGTACTAGAAACACCGTGCCTGAGTGAGGAGTGCTAGAAAAAAATACATGAACATCAAAGTCAGGCATACAAGATACTTTCACATAAAAAAAATCATTAAATAGATGAAACAAATACTCGACAAGGAAAAATCTAAAAATTCAATAATTATATAGTACATTACTGCAGCGGCAGGCAACACAGGCATTGAAGGACGAACGTGAAAATGTGGGCCGAGGCGAAGCCAAGGCACACATACGTGAGTCCATCAATGCCCAGTTGCTGCCAAGGCTTGTATAGTACTTTTCTCAAATAATGCGCGGAAATTCAAACCAAGTAGTAACTTTTCTAACATTTTATTTTCATTTAAAATTACAGTAGGTAATTAAAAATACCAAATCGCACCGTCTTGAGTTTCTACGTCTTTTACATAAATACTCTTATGTAAATAGTATTTATGTAAAATACTCTTATGTCGTTGCATCTGCATGCACCGAAAATGCCAAAAATCAAACCTGCAACAAAAATAAAGAACGTGTAAAGTTGTGATGTTAGGCTGTTTGACTAAAACAAAGTGGTAAATTACTCGTAGTAGGTACCTAGGTACTCATCAATACTAAAACTTACTTTATGATCCAAATGCACACCGTCTGATGATTCTGACAAGAAAATTTGGATGTTTGATGCAGACTTCCTACATTTATACCCTTGTGAATGTCTTTTGTGCATTGCAGTTAGGTTTACATCTGGTTTACTTAATGTTTTTCGATTTTGGAGACAACGTGTTTTCTATTTCAGTTCTTGCCGCTTCTTGAATTTCAGGTGGCGCCAAATATCACTTTCGTCGCTTGAACTCATTTTTATAATAAATTATATACTTCATTTAAATCGAAGATAAAATATTTGACAAAACAATAAATAATTTCAGCAATATAATATATTCTTCCCGCCCCGCGCCAAGATCCATAGATAATACAACGTTATTTTTATGCCGCCTGTCCGAATCGTATGTTACACGTAAGTTTTGTAACCAGGAATACGGATAATGGGCGGGCGTTAGTGCGCTCATGACACTCTGTTCGTGATTCGGAACTTTTCATTTGCAAAGCCAGTTCTAAATTTAAATATTGATTATGATCACAGACCTCATTGGCTGTCGTGTTTCATTGAAAATTTCGTTCCATTTTTGAATTACACGTGTATAATGAGTTTCAGTACTAACCTTTACGGTCAGACGCAGGCAATTTTTGTATGAAAATCCATTATTACACGTTAGTAATGGATTTTCATACAAAAGTTGCCGGCGCGGTTTAGGTCTGTCCGGAAACTCCGATTTAGCACGAAGAAGGTTGTCAAAATAATGATCGAATTTCCAAGCATGTTTGAGAAAAAAATATTATTTATATTAGAATTTATGCTTCTGCACTTCTGCACTTTTTCAATGTTTTTCGTTGTTTTTTCATCATTATCTTTAGCATAATTATCTTTCTTGAAAAAAAGTTATTGGAGCAACTGAACAGTACCTTAAAGTGTATTTTGATGTAGAATTCAATACGCTTCCGTTATTATTTACGCCAATGATTTGGCCCGCGACAAGCGCTTTTGGTGATATTCCGATTTTTTTCTACAACCATCTGTTAGGGTTATACACAATTTTATGATTGTAGCAACTAGATAAACTCTTTAGCTTGTCGTATGATATTTTTGGTGGCTACAAGTTTACGTTTTCTTTATAAAAAAATGGCCCGCGCAAACCATGTTTTCCTATTACCGCCCCTTACCCTACTACGTGGGTGTCGTGCGGCTGATATGAGGACAGCGAAAACGTAAAAAGTAATAGAAAATTTCGTCGCTCCCACTAGCGACTCAGTAGCATTGGGCCGCAATCCCAAAGGTGCGGGTTCGAGTCCCGTCTAAGGTGCTACGGGAGAGTAGATTTTTTCTAATATATTTATTATCTTAACTATATTTTTATTTAAAAAAGAAAAAACTTTTTAAGTTAGATTAAGTTATTTAGGTTCCGAGCAAGTTTCAGTTAAATTAGTTCTAAGAGACCCTATGAAATAAGCCCTAAAACCAACCTGTTGCCATCTTCAGTGGAGAACAACGCAAACAGAGCATCCAGCACGTCCCTCAGGAACTTTATCAACTCTTCACAGCTCAGTCCGTCTCCGAGCCTCAGGACGCGTAGGAGCGTCTCTTGCACTTTCTCGGGGTGCGCGCGCCATTGTAATAATGCTAGGAGATCCTCTGCAACAGACCAAAAAACAATAATAATACCCGGTGAAATTTTTATCATTTGGTTTCCGCAGTGGGGTGGTGTCACTCATTATTACAATCAAATTCTACTATGGGGCCAACTCTGATATCGCTCCATAGCTTCGCACTTTATTGTGTCGGGGCTAGAGTCGCTATTTATTTAAACGATTCTGCGGAGTGCAAATTCTGTATGCTAGTACTATTATCTATTCTGTGTCCATAGTAAAAGTTGGTTATAATTATAGACCGGATTATATGCAAATGCATATTGCATATGCACTTGCATATTTAACCCCCTTTCGATGATAGTTGCATATTTTGGCAAAAAAAAAAATTGAAATCATGCATATATTTACGCTCGATATCGTTCATCGTTCAGATGTCTAACATGTCCAAACAATGGCACTCAAATTCAGCCCAGTCACCTCAGTCCATGCCTCAGTGGACGTAGATCGGTCCTTTCCGCTTACAAAAAATATATTAAACGCCGATCATAGACACAAATTGACTTCAGAATATTTGGGACAGTACTTAGTCGTATACATTTTTAAAGGTACAATGTCAAATAAAAGACATGTCCCATCGCGCCTATGTCATTTGCCCCACCATTCTCAAAAAATGAAAGTCTGTCGCGTCTTAATCAAAGTAGTATGTCAGAGTAGGTATTTTACTCTAGAATCAGATTGATAATTATTTTCTGCATTAAAAAGTGGGATTTTTAAGTTAAAACGCTTTTAAATTACATTTTTTTATCATTAGAGTACTATTTACTTAATTTTTTTTTCACAAAATACTTCAGAAAATAACTTAATATTTTTGTAATTGGTTTTTTAAATATAAAACAATTCTTGACTGATACTATACCTAAATAAAATGTAATTACCATTTTTTAATTATGAAAGCAATTAAATAAAATGAAACTGGGGCAACGCTGGGACATCTCCTTTGTAATTGATATTTTGAGAATAAAAAAACCTTAAAAACGTCTTTTTTACTATTTCATGTTGCAAATTTTGGCCCTTTTTATGGATTTTCGTGTATATTTTAGCGATTTTTTTGCATATTTGCATGCATATTTTGGGCTTTTTATGTTGCATTGCATATAATCCGGTCTCTAGTTATAATCACTAGTGGGACCAATTTGTGATTTTGACATTCATGTGTTTTCTATTTATGATATGATCCGGAGGGCTCATGACAACGAACGTAGCATTCGAATTATTGTTTTTCAGAGCAAACGTAGAAATTTGACAAATAGTTTCGTATTTCCATAAAGATGGTAAATAATACTACAGAATAGATATGAGTACTACCGTACAAAAAGGAAACTTTCCGCCCCGCCCCAGAATCTATTACCTCACCCCACCCCACGAGTTCATATGCCGAATCGTGTGCTCATTCTATTAAATGGGCCGATTCGGCCCTAGACTTCACGCACACAGTTGCGTGTGTGCAAAAACGTCACTGTGTAGCGTCTGTGTAATAGGTAGTTGAAACGCGGCGCTTGTATGGAGTCCCAGGGTGTGATAATACGTAAAACAAACGAACCAATCACAGAGCCTTATTCGAACGCGGAGCGTTCGCGTAGTCAAGCCTTGACTGTCAAGGGTCGTTTGAGTTGTTTGTAAATACAGATGTGACTGACTTTTTAATAGTATAGCACACTCCTGAGTATTCACTTACCGTTTTGCGTCAATTTAGTGGAACACAATAGCGTGCTAATGGTGCAGTTTTCTTTGGAACTTCTTTGGAATGAAGGCGCCACTCCGTTGACTGGGGCTACGCGCGCCGTATCGTTGGCGCACGACGCTAGCGACAAGTAGCTCGCGTTCGTTAGCCTGTTAAGGGGGGTGGTATTTTAGGTAGGAAATTCAAGACCGGTCCCCTAATTACGTAACTCTCTTGCTAATAACTTTCGATTGTAATAGATTGAAACCGCAGTTACATTTCTGCTTTTAGTAAGACAGTTGTCACATTGCTTCTTACTACAGCAGCAATGTAACTGCGATTTCTGTCAGAGTTGATTGCAACAAAGTTACACAATCAGGGGGCTAATTACATAACTCTGTTGTAATTACCTATCCGATATGTAATAGGTAATTAATTAAGTTCAACCTACACATTGTGTGTAAACTTTTATTAATTATTGTGATGGAAAATGACCTCACGTTCTCCAGGAGGACTCTGTATGAAATATACAGGGAGAAAAAAGCAACCCTTGACGAGTTTCTTGCCGGTTCTTCTTGTTACAAGGTCTCCCGCTTAGGATTTGCGATCCGATGGCGTAGCTTCTATGACATTCACAAGTGCTTGTAACAGCCTAGACTGAATAAATTATTTTGATTTTTTAACAATTCTCGATTGAATAAATTGAAACCGTTTGAAATTAATTAGCACCTGAAATTGGCACAGTATTTTTGAACGATTTCAAACGGATTCAATCGGTTTCAATTGAGAATTGTGAGCAACAGAGTTGCGTAACTACTTGCCAATAATTCGTACAAGAAAAAACAAAAATTAAAACTATGAAAGCTAGGGTTGGGAAAATAGTGATGTGCAATGACACTCGCGAACAGCCTGTGAGGTCACACAACATAATCATAAAGGTTCAGTACAACATATCATTCGGTTTGAGGATATAATCTTTTTGAGAAATATTCAACGATTTTTTTTTACTTACTTCGAAGGATCGTCGCACTTAAAGACATAAAGTTCGTGGGCGCCATCTCTGAGAGTTGCCCCACTCGCTTCCATCAGTCGGGCGAAAGAGAATCCGAATAATTTCCTCTCGTTTTTGTCGCGAGCTAAAACAAAGAAAACGCTGTTTAAATTTTATCATAAATGGTTTTAGTCTCACTCGTATGTAGAAAAGTTGTTAATTTGTTCAGAAAACCTTAAAGTAGGATTTTTAATTCGATATTACTCATAACATATTATCTCAGATCTAAATTTCAATTTACTACAGTATGAGGCAAATATCTTAAAATCGGGTGGGGATTGCGCAGTACGCGTATTTTGGGTATGCGTAGCGGTGAGGGGCGCGCGCTATTGGTCGCTCTCAAGAGCACATGCGCGAACTTATCCCCACTCTGTCGAAAAAAATCCAAAATATATGCCTCAATTTGAAATTCTACTGTAATGCCCGTTAGCCATCATCAATATTTGACACAGACAATATAATAGCTGCTCGCCCCACAGCGGGCTGTATGGGGACACTAGTGTCCCAGCGTTGGTGGGCCGGCGGTGTACTGACTGGAGCAGTGACGGTACTCGATGCGCACGTGCGCGTGCGTGAATGTGTCCAGCGGTGAGTCGTAGTTGCTCGCCCCACTGTATGTGGGACACTAGTGTCCCAGCGCTGGGATGGCGGTATAAATCAAATCAAATCAAACATGTTTATTCCAAGTAAACCTTTACAGGCGCTTATCGACGTCATGACAAGATAAGTGACAAACAATTTAGGTAAACCTACGTTTACTTATATTATTACAACTTAGGGGGCGTCCATTGATTACGTGAGGCATTTCGGGGGGGAGGGGGTCGAACCTAATCTCACCCAATCTCACATTGGGGAGAGGGGGGGTCTCGGCAAATATCACGTATTTTTTTTTTCTACAGGAACAGTATCACGAAATAACTAGGTTAAATAAAGTTAAACATTTTTCATACTAAAATATGGCTAAATCCTAAACAATAATATTTATTTAAATAAATGCAAAGCAAGCAAGCACAGATTAACGTAATCACACTAAAAATACACGTTTTGAAAATCTTCACGTGAGATTTATAGGGGGGGAGAGGATCGAGCAAAATCTCACGACATTTCACCATGGGGGGAGGGGGGGTCAAAAAATTGCCAAAATCACCTCACGTAATTAATGGACGCCCCCTTATTTATTTCTAGCCTAGTCCAATCACCAGCACAGAGCATTAATTCTATTTCCACGCGTATTTATCTGCAATATAATCGACAACTTTATAGTAGGCCTTCTTTCTTTATTAAAGCTTTCTTAATGAAATATATAGGTAGGTAGGTATACTGACTGGAGCAGTGGCGGTACTCGATGCGCACGTGCGCGTGCGTGAACGTGTCCAGCGGCACGGTGAGCCGCAGCTGCTCGCCCCACAGCGGGCCGTTGTTGTGGTACAGCACCAGGGACTCGTAGCACGTGCTGCCGTTGCCGCTCGCGCCCCACACGCACTCCTGGATCATATAAAATGCGATTAGCGAATATGCAAAAGTCACCGATTTTGATTAATTTGAGCTTGATCGCTGCGGACACGTAAAAAAACATGATGGAGCAGAAAAAAAATAAAAAATGAATTATTTTAATTTTATCACACGATGAAATCTGGGGAAAATAACTATATTTTGTTTTTCATTTTCAGATATAATTCACTTAACAGTCAGATGGAATATCGTATAAGAAATAATATTTTGTGTGACACATATGTACTTAAACGCAATATTTAGGGATATATTTGAAAATTCTTGGCTAACTCCATAATAAACGCGCCTGACAATGGCCTGAAACGTGACAAATGACGTCACAAATCATGTCCGTTTTGTATAGAGCGTTTTCGGCGGGTGCTGATGCGCGCTAACTTCAAGTAACTATATCACGAGAAAAAAACGCAAGAGAAAAGTTTTAATATTACAGTTGATTTTCTCACGCATTATACTTTCGTTTTTGATATAAAAAAATCTGACACGTATTCCCTATTTAACAATGTCGCCTGTAGCACACCTCCGACCGCGGAACACCGCAGTAGGTTCCGCCATGAGTTCAACAAGCGAAACAAATACGAACAGCCTGGGGGTCAAGTCTGTTAATAGTTACCGTCATAATCATCTTTCAGTGGTGTTTAAATGGTAATGCATTTTGACACAGTTGTTATTTCTTAAAACCAAAACTGAAACACTATCTGTTTCGGTTTTAGGTTTAAGAAACACTATGTGTTTCGGTTTTGGCTTTAAGAAACAACAACTGTGTCAAAAAGCATTACCAATCAAACACCATTGAACCACGGTTTAGACGTTTTATTAGCAGCATAGATTTTTCACGCGAGATTCCACCCAATCGGCTCCGACCGTTGACACACGCGAAAGCAATGACGCGAAACAGCTGCGTAGATGTGATCCTCATATATCGACGTTAATAGAAGACAATAACTTATAGCGGAACTATGGTGAAACTACCGCTGTGCCGCTGGTACGGTTTCGCAACGGAGGTGTGTAAAACGTGCGTAACAAACAAACGCAGTCTTTCGCATTTATAATATTAGTAAGGATTCAAAGGTATCCGTAAGGGTTCACTTAAAAAAGAATTTGCAGAAATATAATTTGAAAATTAAACACATTGATTCGACAATGGGGTGTGATACTGAGGAACTAATGGCGCCACAAGCGACAGTCCCAAAATAATTTGATGGGTTGTTTCAAATGTCTAATGTCATTTCTGACGTATTTTAACCAATCAAAACCATTGATAGTGGCCAGGTCGCCGCTGGCGCCATCTGCGATTAGCTTTGCGTGATACACCCCATTGACAGACTAAAAAAAATATATGGCTTTAATTTTTTGGCGTGATGATGATTGGTCAGTACTATACTGCACGCAATTTAAAATGCAATCCATAAGTAAATATGTAAAGAATCACTCACATCAATAACTTGTCCAGTGTTATCATGAACGCTGACAGTCGCCAGCACATTCTTGGCGGTACTTTTGCCGCCTCTTTCAAACTCTGCTCTTTCTAATGTCAAGTAGAGATCGTTTCTGACGTCACCGGGCATGATGACGTCAGGGAAGCCTCGTTTGGCAGTTATGGTAGCACCAGACGATACTGCCTCTGTGATGCTACCAGAATGAGTCAATAGACGTAAAGCTACTACAATACCTGAAATTGAGATAAAGTATTAGTTTTGCAATCAATTTATCTAGGTAAAGTGCAATTACTGTTGAAATGCTGAGAGGTGGGAAAGAGCTGGTTGCGTCCTGGCTGTGCCTGATCTTTAATAAATGTTGGAACAGTGGCAAAGTACCGGAAGACTGGCGTAAAGCCGTGGTCGTGCCGCTGTACAAAGGGAAAGGGTCACAGCAGGATGCTAAAAACTACCGCGGGATCAGTCTTCTCAGCATTGTCAGTAAATTGTAAGCAGGAAGGTACTGATTGAAAGAGTGATGCAAAAAACTGATCAGAGTATTTGGGATGTGCAAGCGGGATTCAGGAAGGGAATGGGGTGTACGGATCAGGTCTTCTCCTTGAGGTGCTTAACCGAAAAACACCTGACTAAGCACAAAAAGATTTACTGTGCCTTTGTGGACCAGGAGTAGGCCTACGATCGAGTTGACAGGAATGAGCTATGGAAGGTGTTGTCCGAATACGGATTGGAGAGCAGCCTGATTCATGCACTGAAATCTCTCTATAAGGATTCCCGTGCATGCGTCAGGGTTGACAGCGTATACACTGATTGGTTTGGCATCTCTAGGGGTGTCAGACAGGGATGTGTTGCGTCACCATTGCTCTTTAATCTGTTTTTGGACAGTTGTATGAAAGGTCTGAAAGAACGTGACTGTGGGGTTGTGATGAATGGGACTCAAATCAAGTGCCTTCTCTACGCTGACGACCAAGTTATACTTGCGTCTTCTGCGCAAGAGTTGCAGGAAATGATGTCTGTTATGAATGATGATTTTGTGAGAAAAGGGATGAAAGTGAATGTAACTAAGACGAAAGTGATGGTGTTTGAGAGAGATGAAGAAATGACTGACTATACGGTTATGTTAGGTGGCGAAAAAGTGGAACAAGTTCGTGAGTTTGTATACTTGGGGAGTTTGTTCACAAGGGACGGAAAAAGTGAGGAAGACATAGAAAGACGAGTGAAGAAAGGAAATTCGGTGAGTGGTGCTATACACTCGGTTATGAGTAGCCAAACCGTTTCTGCAAAGGCGCGAATGGCTATTCATAACGGAGTGCTGGTACCGACACTGATGTATGGAAGTGAATCTTGGGTATGGCAAAAGAAGAATGAAAGCAGAATAAATGCGGTAGAGATGCGATCGTTGAGGAAAAAATGAGTAAAACTGAGTGATAGAGTGAGCAATGAGGTGATTCGTAAAAGGTGTGGTCTTGAAAGATGATATAGTGACAAGAATTGAGAAAGGAATGCTCCGGTCAAGTGTCACTTAGAGAAGTCAATGGTCACTTAGAGAAGATGAATGAAAGGCGAATCACGAAAGAGATATATTGTGCGAATGTGGAAGGAACGATTGCACAAGGGCGTCCCAGAAAAACCTACGCGGACCAAATAGGGGTTATTATAATTATTATAAAAAAGGCTGGTGTACGCAGTGACAAAAACCACAGGGCATGTATGAAAAGATTGATGGATGTGAATGAAGCGAAAGAAGTGTGCAAGGATCGTAGCAGGTGGCGATCCATAGTCATATTCATATTTACTGCAAGTCACAAGTTGGAATGGGTGTTACAAAATTGGTATGTACAAGTGACGCCCTGCTAGGGCACAGCAAACATGAGGGGCAACTATCGCCTCTTACTTATAAAATTAATTTTCTAACCTAACTTAACTAACAGTGAAAACCTTACTACTATTGTAAAAAAGTACTTTGATATTATTGCACCTATAAATATATAATATAAATTATTACTTGTCACATTAGACTTAGAAGTTTGAAAAAAAAATAAAAAAAGAGAGCTAATTAACATTCATCATTATATTGTTCCAAGTATAATCATTATATTATTTCATATTATTGTATTATTATATATATTATTTTAAACCATATTTTATTTATTTATATTTAAGTTATATTCTGTTAGTGGAGATATCGAAGTGGGTATTACGAATTGGCTTCTTTTTTTCCTATAATCTGTCGTTAAAAAATTCTGAAATATCATAATAACATTTATCTATTAAAAATGATTTTAGATGGTTAATGAATAGAGTGAGCTTTTGTATATCTTTAAGGTTATTAGGGATATGATTATAAATCTTTATTACCATATGGTGAGGGCTAGACGAGACGAGTTTCATAGTGGTGAATGGTTTGTTTAGTTTGTTAAGGGTTCTGTTATTTCTTTTATTTGTGTTTTTCATAGGGGAGTATAGTTCTCCATGTTTTCTCACAAACTTGCACGCTTCCAAGATGTAAATGGACGTAAGGGTCAAAATTTTGTGTTTTACAAAAAAGGATCTGCAAGATGTCATTTGATCAATATTCGTTAGTATCCTAACACATTTTTTTAGTCTCTGCCTACCCCCATGGGAAATAGGCGTGAGTGTATGTATGTAAAGTGCATGAGTACGGTTGTTATTTTTACAAAAACTAGGCATTGTGTTATATTACTCTTGCAATGTTGCTTAACATTAAATAAATTACCATAATTAGGTTGACCAGGTAAAATATTGCACTTGTTTGTTTGTTTCCTTATTAACATGTCGTGTAATTGGTGAAAATCCTTTTCTTCACATTGATAAACCTGAAATGAGATAATATTTGAATGAACAACTAAAATAATACAAATACCTAAAAAAAAGTACATTTGCTTCTTAAAGAAAGATCAGTTACTTTAAACGTATACTCCTTTTCACGAGGCTTCTTCTGGCCACGGGCCCCCACCTCTCGTCCTTAATGCTGCCCATAGACCTACCCGAATCAACATTTTAGGCTTCTGCGCGATCAAAGCGACTCCGAAGCGGGAGCGTCAGACGCTGCTCGTGTTTATCTATGGCACCTTGCACACCTATACGACCATGACGCGGGACGGTTTTCGTTCGAATTCTGGACGCCCTTGCTTCGCGTCCCATATCCCGCCCGCGATCCACTTCTCTGACGCGCAGGTTTGGCCGAAGCTTTACTTTTGCTTCTTAAAGGAAGTTAAGTCCTTTAGCTTAAACGTATACTCCTTCTCGCTGTGCAGTTGCCCCGGCTGCCTTAGGAACTCTGATAGGGGCAGTACTCCCACCCCGAGAGGTCTTCTGGCCACGGGCCCCTCGCCCTTAATGCTGCCCACAGACCCACCCGAATCAACATTTCACTTTTGCTTCTAAATGGTAGTTAAATCCGTTACCTTAAACGTATACTTTTTCTCGCTGGGCTGTTGCCCAGGCTGCCTTAGGAACTCTGATAGGGGCAGTACTCCCGCCCCGAGGGTCTTCTGGCCACGGGCCCACTCGACCTTAATGCTGCCCATAGACCTACCCGAATCAACATTTCACGTTTGCTTCTGGTAGCCCAGGTACTGCTCGTTGAGTAGATGAAGTTGTGAAGGGCTCGCTCGATGGCTGGCTCGCTGCGATGACACGTTGCGTGAATGATGAGGTGATGGAATTAATGGTGTTTATCCTTTAAATAAAACTTGGGAGTTTCTATAGCATCTGCTTTACTTCTTATAACAAATTGTTTGGTACAATACAATATGGCAATAAGCTTAGATTCTAAATTTTGTTGGGTGATGTGGTTATGATGGGAGCGTGTACACGCTCCGTCGTTTGTATGTCAGTCGTGGCCGAGAGAAATGATGAAAGTGAATTGTCTTCTGACGTTGACGTCTCGATGACATTTGATGCAGACAGGCGCTCCTAATTGGCTGCTTCTAGGTGTCGTCTATCGATATCACGGCATTGGCCTCATGCCTTTTTCGCCGTTGGCAAGCTTGACAAACAGTTATGCTTGCAGGCGTTAACAGGTTGCCGCCTCGGGAACAGGAACTGTCACTCGTGGGACGGCCGCTGGAACTGGATCCTCAGGTCGGTCTAGAACAGGCAGTGGGCATAAGCGGTTGTAAGCTCTTCTTATAGTCCCTGATGTTGTCCTGACGTCGGCTACTCGTGCCACACCGTCGGAGCCTGGATACACGGTTTCCACTCGACCCAGCAGCCACCTGTTCGCTGGGAGTCGGTCATCCTTGATGAGGACCATCTCGCCGATTGCTAGTTGTTTTCCAGCCTGTTTCCATTTGTGGCGTTTTTGAAGCTCTGAAATGTACTCTTTGTAAAACCGTTGCCAAAAGTGTGCTCTCAGTTCCTGCGTCCTCTTGTAACGTGAAAGAGTACTTAACTTCTCTAAGTCTCGAGGTTCTGAAGATGGCAAGACTGTTGATGCTCTTCCGATGAGGAAATGGGACGGAGTTAAGGCAGCGAGATCGGATGGATCAGATGATAGAGGCGTCAAAGGCCTTGAATTTAAAATTGCTTCTATTTGTGAAAGGACTGTGTTCATTTCCTCATAAGTGAGGTTTGCATATGCTAAGATTCTTTTTAAATGATGTTTCACTGACTTTACGGCACCCTCAGCTAAACCGTTAAAATGTGGACTATAGGCTGGCGAAAAATTAAACTTAATGGATAAATCTAAGGCGTGCAATGCTATGTTATCTTTGTTTAACTTAAGAAATTTTGCAAGTTCATTACAAGCCCCTACAAAACATGTTCCGTTATCTGAATAGATATTCGTGGGTCTTCCCCTACGAGCAATAAATCTGTAAAGAGCGGAGAGAAACGTTTCAGAACTCAGATCGCTTACAAGTTCTATATGTACTGCTCTGACCGCCAAACACACAAAAATGCATAAATATGCTTTAATTAATGTAGCACCTCTACCCTTTCGGTTCAATATCATGACAGGTCCGCAATAATCTACGGCACAGTTAGTGAATGCATACTCTGTATGCAATCGCTGTTCAGGGAGATTTCCCATAATTGGTTGTTTCGTTCTGCCTGAAAAACGACAGCACACATTACATTTATGTACTGTTTGTCTTGCCAGATTTCTGCCGTTGATTGCCCAGAATTTATGACGAATGTTAGCAAGCAACAATTGTGGACCAGCGTGTAAAAGTAAGATATGATAATGTTTAAAAATAATGTTTGTTAAATGGTGAGATGCGTGTAATAATATAGGGTGCTTTGTGTCATAATCATAATGAGAGTTGGATAACCTGCCACCAACGCGTATGACATCGTTCGAGTCTAAAAAAGGAGAAAGATTAAGCAATTTATTTTTAGCTGGCAACTGTTTACCATTTTTTAATAGTTTATATTCATATTCAAATGTTTGTAGTTGTGTTAGTTTACATAAAGTGAGTGTTGACATTTTTAATTCATCTAAAGTTAAATAGCCTGTATGCCTAGTGAGAGAGTGTCTACAGTTATGAATAAAGCGTCTTATGTAGGCTGTGATTCGTTGGAGCTTACTGAATTCTGAATATTTAGTAATAAAATCCAATGGAGGTGATTCTGAAACATTTAAATGAGTTAAAACTTTGAGCTCCGGCAAATCAACATTGTTTACTTGTGTTACTTGACTTGGCCAATCGGCTTCTGAATTGATCAAAAATTCAGGACCCGACCACCACAATGTGTTGTTTTCGATTTTTCTCGCGTCCATGCCGCGTGACCCTACATCGGCCGGGTTCATACGCGTAGGCACATAACGCCATGAATCTGGTTCTGAAATAGTAGTAATTTCATGAATTCTATTGTGTACAAATTGTTTTAATAAATTGGTCTTAGACGACTTAATCCAACCTAGGACAATAGTGGAATCGCACCAATAAACTGTTTTCTGAATATTTAATCTTAATGAGGATTTAACTTTATCCGCCAGACGGGCAGCAATTAGCGCACCACACAATTCCAAACGTGCTATTGTCATTTGCTTGATTGGTGCAACTCGACTCTTTGCAGTAACTAGGTGAACTGAAACATGATTGTTGTTAACAGATCTAATGTAAACGCAAGCACTATATGCTTGAGTTGATGCGTCACTGAATACATGTATTTCTAATAATGTAGGACATTCACAAATAATGTGTCGTGGTATTTTAATGTTTTTAATGTAAAGTAATGATTGTAGAAAGTTACCCCATGCCACACGTAAATCTGTGGGGATATCTTCATCCCAAGATATCTGTAACGACCACAGCTTTTGCAAAATTATTTTTGCTTGTAATATGCAAGGATTAATAAGTCCTAAAGGATCAAATAATTGTGACATGTTAGATAAAATTGTCCGTTTTGTAATGCGTTCATGATGTGTGATGTTAACTGAGAATAATAAAATATCTTCCTTACAACCCCACAGTAAACCTAAAGTTTTTGAATAATCATGATTACTTAAATTAAGGAATTCGTTATCACTGGCTTCACCTACAAGTTGTGTAATGACCTGCGGATTATTTGAATGCCATTTTCTTAAATTAAATTGACCACTCTTTAATTGTTTAATTACTCCCTTACAAGTACAAATCAACTGATCTAGATTGTCATTACCACTGATATAGTCATCGATATAATAATCATTAAGGATGCAAGTTGAAACTGACTCATCGGTACATTCCCGGCCCAGCTGACACAAACATCTGGTGGCGAGATAAGGAGCCGAAGCAGTTCCGTAACTCAGCCTATTTAATTTGTATTGTTTGAGTTGCTCATCGGGTTCAAAGCGCCAGAGGATTTGTTGTAAAGAACGTTGATCTTCTGTTACTTTTACCATACGGTACATTTTTTCAACATCTGCCGTGACCACATACTTGTGTTGACGAAACCGAATTAATATACTAATGAGGTCATTCTGAACCGTAGGGCCCACTCTTTGAATGTTGTTGAATGATACACCGGATGTGGTCACAGCGGAGGCATCAAACACGACCCTTAGTTTAGTAGTTAAACTTTCCTCACGCATTACCCCATGATGTGGCATAAAATATGTGAACTCGTCTTGTTCGGGTGTTGTATTTTCTGTCATATGACCTAAAGTGATGTACTCTTTAATGAATTGAGTGTATTGTGCTTTTAAAGTCTGGGTCACGCTTGAATCTACGTTCTAGGGAAATAAACCTAGATAGCGCTTGTTCATAAGAGTCACCCAGCTGTTGTGGCGATTCCTTCAATGGAATCGTTACAACAAAATGACCGTCGTCCTCACGAACTGTAGTATTTGTAAAGTTATACTCACATTCTTCTTCATCCTTCGACATTGGTTTACGAGTTGCAACTGTTTCAAGTTCAAAAAATTGTGTTAATTGCTCGTGAAGACGATCATCGGTTTGTGTTAATGAATGATTGCAATGGACTGTATGATTTTTATGTGATGTGTGTATGGGACCAGATATGACCCATCCAAGCTTTGTCTCACTTAATGTCGGTTTGTTTTTACCTAGTGAGATATTGTTTGAACACAACAAGCTCCAAAATAGATCTGCCCCTAGTAGCATATCGACTTTGGATGGTGTATGGAATGTAGGATCTGCTAATGTAATGTTTTGTGGAATATCTAATGTTGTATAATGAATGTGTGTGCTTGGAAGCAACTGTGTAATGTTTGGAACGACAAGACAATTAATGGTTCTTGTGTATGATGTAGCATGTGATGATATAATGACATCACAGCGCTTGAATATGGATGATGATTGACCATTCAACCCTTCAACTGTTGTTGAAGTTGAAGTGGTAGGCAAATTGAGTTTTGTATGTAAACTGTCTGTAATGAAGCTCGAAGTACTCCCACTGTCCAATAATGCCCGGACAGTATGCTCATGACCATCGTGGTCCTTGACTTTAACGAGAGCCGTTGACAGTAAAACGTTTTGAAAATTCTGAATGGAAGATAATGATATATCCTTTGTTTGTGTGAGAGGAGTACCTTGAGTTTGTGGTGATTGTACACTGTAAAGAACAACACCATTCGCACTTGTAGCGGGTAATGTGGATGTGTCTGTACTCGACTCATGTGAGTTGGATGGTTCGTTTAAATGTAATAATGTATTATGTGGCTTGTGGCACAGTCGGCATGAACCTAATCTGCATGTGTTAACGTTGTGACCTTGACGTAGACAATTAAGACATAATTTAAGTGCCTTTGCTTTCTGAATCCGACTTTCAACAGGTAAAGATTTGAAATTTGTGCAGTGATAAATAGCATGTCTATGTTTGCAAAGAGGACAACAAAATGTTTGCGGTGATGGAAGTGAATGTGACTTGACAGTGAACGCCTTTTGTCGTGTATGTGTAATGTCACTATGTCTACGGCACATGTTACTATGGTTTGCTTCCTCCATAGTTTCTAGCAAATCAGCTCGACTAGTTAAAAATTTATTGAAATCAGCAAGGGTAGGCAATTCCGTTAATGAATTTCTGAATGTCTCCCATTCACGCGTTGTTGTCGAGTCCAATTTACTAGAAATAATGTGAATAATAAGTAAATCCCAACCATCAACTGGCAAATCTAATGTTTTTAAAGCTCTTAAGTTGCGGTTGACAGTATCTATTATGTTCCGTAATGATTTTGCGGACTCTTTAGGAATTGAATCTATGTTGAAAATAGCTTGAATGTGATTGTTGACAAGAAGTCGCTTATTGTTGTAGCGGTCACATAAAAGTTGCCATGCTATATCATAGTTCTCGGTTGAAAGATCCAAAGAACGTATAATTAAAGAAGCACTGTCTCTTAACGATGACCGCAAGTAATGAAATTTGCTAATTTTAGGAATTGAGCTATCTAAGTGTATGAGTGATGTGTATGTGTCACGAAATTCTAACCAGTCATGATAATTTCCCGAAAAGGTAGGTAAGTGTATAGTTGGAAGTTTAAGGTTTGGCCCACCTCGATGTCCAGAAACAGTACCAGCAGAACCTGCAGCCGATCCGAAGTCCCCCGAGAGCTCCTGCTTGGTAGCAGTCAGCTCCCGTGCCTCAGCAACCGCAGCGAAGTACTGGGTTTCGAAGCTCTCACGCTCTTTGTATTGCTCGTCTGGAATTTCACACAAATTCTCTATGTCAGTTTGGATGCAATCAAAATCAGAATAAAGTTCTTCTATTTTGGACAATCTAATATTTAATTCTGTTACTTGCAATGTACTTAAGGTACTTAAGCCACGAACGCCTTGTACATGTGTTTTAAAAAGAGTTAATTTAGCTTTAAAACTACCTCGTTTCTTAATGAGATCCTTGAAATCCATTTTTAACTGATTAAAATTGAAACTATACTAATCTTACCAGCCAATAATTCACTGAAATGAATACGTTACGTTTATGCACTTTGATAAAAATGAAAGTAATGTGAAATAAATTGGTACTTAAATTTAATGAACGATGCGATGAGTGAGGGTGCACGTAAGCTTGAATGTGCAGCAAGCAGTGAAACAGCATACACGCGCAGCGAAGCTAGGCCCGCAACAGGCAAAGCACAGTTCTGCGCAAGGCCAAACACGCGGTCGCTGCCCCACAACGTGGCGTCTCTAGGAACGAAAAAACACCGTCACTTATTTAGCAATGAACACAATACACAGGTCAATCACCCCTTTATATGTATAGGTATAACCTATTTAGCAAGTTGCAAAGTAAAGTGGTTTTGTTATAAACAATAGGCACCTCTAGGGAAAAACTTATTGTTTAAAATTGGTTATTCACTGCACTGTGAAATGAAATTAGCAAATTAATGTGAACAAACTTGAAAAAATGTGTTGATTTTTATGAAAAATGACTTTGATTTGAAAAATGACTCGACCACTAAATGTCACTAGGGTTGGATGTTGGAAATGTTGGAATGGAAAAAAGAACGAACTTGCATCACATGCCCTTATTCGCATAAAATATGTAGATGGATATTACTTTTTCTGATGCTTAGAGATTTCTTTAACACACGTGTGGATACCAAAATGGCCACCTGTATTTCTTCACAAACTTCACTATTGGCGAACGTAGTACTTCCTAGGTGTTGGCGGCGGCGCGTAACTCAGCTCGACGTGCGGCTCGAGGACCAAAAACTTGGTAGCCCAGGTACTGCTCGTTGAGTAGATGAAGTTGTGAAGGGCTCGCTCGATGGCTGGCTCGCTGCGATGACACGTTGCGTGAATGATGAGGTGATGGAATTAATGGTGTTTATCCTTTAAATAAAACTTGGGAGTTTCTATAGCATCTGCTTTACTTCTTATAACAAATTGTTTGGTACAATACAATATGGCAATAAGCTTAGATTCTAAATTTTGTTGGGTGATGTGGTTATGATGGGAGCGTGTACACGCTCCGTCGTTTGTATGTCAGTCGTGGCCGAGAGAAATGATGAAAGTGAATTGTCTTCTGACGTTGACGTCTCGATGACATTTGATGCAGACAGGCGCTCCTAATTGGCTGCTTCTAGGTGTCGTCTATCGATATCACGGCATTGGCCTCATGCCTTTTTCGCCGTTGGCAAGCTTGACAAACAGTTATGCTTGCAGGCGTTAACACTTCTAAATGGTAGTTGAATTCGTTACCTTAAACGTATACTCCTTCTCGCTGGGCTGTTGGCCCGGCTGCCTTAGGAACTCTAATAAGGTCAGTACTCCCGTTCCGAGGAGTCATCTGGCCACGGGCCCCCGCTTCTCGCCCTTACTGCTGCCCACAGACCCACCCGAATCAACATTTTACTTTGATTTTAAAGGGAAGTTAATTCCTTACCTTAAACGTATACTCCTTCTCGCTGGGCTGTTGGCCCGGCTGCCTTAGGAACTCTGATAGGGGCAGTACTCCCGCCCCGAGGGGCCTCCTGGCCACGGGCCCCCGCCTCTCGCCCGTGCCGCTGCCCCCGCCCGCGCCCGCCCACCGACCCACCCGTATCACCCACGCGACCAACCATAGCTCGCGGGATAGATCTGTCGTTGATAGGTCCTGAAAACCGACACGTATGCTAGAACTTATTTCATAACTAGCGGCCGCCCGCGGTTTCACCCGCGTGGTTCCCGTTCCCGTGGGAATATCGGAATAAAAAGTATCCTATGTTTTAATCTAGGCTATCTACTATCTGTGTGCCAAATTTCAATCAAATCCGTTCAGTAGTTTTTGAGTGATTGAGGAACAAACATCCAAACATCTAAACATCCAAACATCCAAACATCCAAACCCACAAACTTTTACATTTATAATATTAGTAGGATAGTAGGATAACACTAAAATAAAAATTAACCAAATCCAAGAACATCAGTCATATTCACAATTAATCAATTCGATGTAGCTGATCTTTATATAAAGACATTTATGTATTATGTGTATTGGCGAAAATTTGTTTACGTTACAATTCTAATTGTAAGCTCTTTGGCATCATAGTGTAGGTAGGTGAGACAGGGCAATTATGGTTTTCGGTACATTTTATGTATCGTTGAATTTAATCAACGTAACGGTTAATTGCTCACTAAATCTTATCTTTTATTGTTTCGGTTCTTGATAATGAAAAAGGGGTTTCCCTAGTTGTATCAGGTTTTATTATCGAGTAAAAAACTAGTCAATAAAAAAATACCTTAAAATATAAAGCTTATACATTCGTTACATACATACAATAATTACGCACATTAAAATGGCTCTGCCTGCCTGCTCGTCTTATTTCCTTTTTTTAGTCAGAAGTTGTTGATGGTCCCAACTGATCTTTAAAAAGTAACCGGCTTTACGACGATGATTATTAAAGGAGAAGCATTAAAGGAGTATAAAGTCAAAATGGCCAATACACGTGTAATCCAGGCTTACCAGTTACCAGGGCATAACCAGTTACCACGGCAATGACGTGAAATTATTTTCATGCATTCTATCAACAAATCGCTCGCCAATAGGAAGTGGTGTAAACTAATTACTAGGTATACATTGTGAAGTAGCAAATCACGAGCCAAGCCAGTTTTGATTGTTAAATAACATTTGATTGGAAACCAGAGTGGCGGTGCTCTGTTGCAAATTTGACTTTCACTCGTACGTTTATTCTTATCAGAAATACAATTACGGGTCAAGAGATATCAAGGCTAACAAAGAGCGTTCTCCAATAATTTCAAAAGTGAATTGTAAATTGTTAATAAATGAAGCTTTTCATCCAGTATTCATACATGATGAGAGGCCCTTTATCACATTCAAAAATAATACCTAATGTTTAAAATATAAATCAAAAATTTCAGCCAGAAAAAAAATCCGTAGACTTCTACGGCAGGACAAAAAACGACTTCGTTTACCAACTGAAAAAAGTCTGTTTACATAATTTATCCGGTTCATCGACCTGCAATCAACTGTGATTTCAAAATGGCACCAAGTACGAGCATCGGTTAAGTATCACCGGTCGCAAACTTTTTACCAATTACGGCATCGCGTAGCTACAACTAGACACTATAAAAACTAGCATGTCGCCGTAACAGGTAACGTACAGCAAACTAGACCTGCCACAGATTGTTGTCAAGCCGGACTAATTGAATTGGTGGAGAAAATCATACGTCTCGTAATCGAGTAATGATAATTTCCAGCTGTTTTCATTATTAGTAATCAATTTGTGAAGGTATACTTTTCTTTTATGTGTATCCGTTTCAAAGTACTTGTTGATCTGTCGTCCATTTTTTTTTCAAAGTACGTCTGTGATCCATTTTTTTTAATGTAAATTAATTAAGTACCTATAACACAACAAACTTTAAACTTATTCAACGAATTTGCAAACGTAATACTAAAATGGATGTATTTTAAATAAGGATAAAAGAGCATATTGTTTAGCCCACATTTTTGACCTGAAAAGAATGACCTCACTACAAAAATAAACAGTATACTCACAGCAAATAAGGTGCTATTCGCGTGCAACTATCCACGTAGTTCGAGAAGTCATCCCTAGTTATTCGGACTCGCGTTCGGACAATGGTTGAGCTCTGCTCGCGTCATGAAGCCAGAGCAACAATTCGGCTTCATCCCCTCCAGCAGTGTGTCCGAAATCCCTCATACTGCACATGAGGTGGTAAGACTGGGCATGGCCAGCCCAGTACTATTTTGTCTTAAAAAGAGTGACCTCGATACGAAACTAAAACGTATACTCACTGCAAATAAGGTGCTATTCGCGTGCAACCTATCCACGTAATTTGAGAAGCCGTCCCTAGCTATCCGCACTCTAAAGCGTTCGGACAATGGCTGAGCTCTCCTCGCGTCATGAAGCCAGAGCAACAACTCGGCTTCATCCCCTCCAGCAGTGTGCCCGAAATCCCTCATACTGCACATGAGGTGGTAGGACTGGGCTGCGGTGGTGACCGTTGTGGCGCCATTGGTGAGGGTTCCGGAGTTAAAGCTGCTGCCAGAACCACCGGCGCGTCGGAGGGTGCCTCGCCACTGGAAAATAAAGGATTGTAACAATCATATTGCATTTTTAACCGACTTCAAAAAAAGGAGGAGGTTCTCAAGTCGACGGTTCTTTTTAACCGACTTCAAAAATTTGAAAAGGAGGAGGTTATTAACCGACTTCAAAAATTTGAAAAGGAGGAGGTTATTAACCGACTTCAAAAATTTGAAAAGGAGGAGGTTATTCTATTCGTCGCGTATATTTTTTTTTATTTATATGTATGTACACCGATTACTCGAAGACGGCTGAACCGATTGAAATGATTCAAACGTTATAACATGACGTTTGTTTTCAAGTTGGTCCCATTTTTTTAAATTTTGAAATCGGTTTAGTAGTTTTCAAGTAATCTTGAAAAAACTGTCGTTTTCGTTACCATTTTATATGAATTCAGGCGGATTTTCAACCATTACTTTTTTGTTTATGCACCGATTTAGATGATTCTTTTTTTGTTTGAAAAAAGTATTAATTTCATTGGTATTGGACTTTGGATTTTGAAGATACACAAGGGAACTCCTTAAAATCAAATAGGAACTGTACAGTGATTGAAATATTGGCATGTTTATGACAATCAAAAAAAAGTTAAGTACCTATTTATTAAGATGAATAAATAATGAAAAATATTAGAAAAAATCGGCTCACCCGTAGCAACTTAGACGGGATTCGAACCCGCACCCTTAGGATTCCGGCCCAATGCACTACCAATTATGCTACCAAGCCGCTGAGGGATGCGGCGAAAATCTAAAAGTTTAAAATTGTACTGTGTCTGGCACCTGCAAAGGTGCTACAACCGAATGTCGAAGTAGTTCTCTTCACATTGGTGAGATGGCGCTGATCTTCAGCGGAAACGTGGAAAGTATTAGAAAATTTCGCCGCATCCCTCAGCGGCTTGGTAGCATAATTGGTAGTGCATTGGGCCGGAATCCTAAGGGTGCGGGTTCGAATCCCGTCTAAGTTGCTACGGGTGAGCCGATTTTTTCTAATATTTTTCATTATTTATTCATCTTAATATAAAAATAGCATTGTGAATGCAAAAATCTAAAAGTTTAAAATTGTACTGTTTCACCTTATTGATTGTCTGGCACCTGCAAAGGTGCTACAACCGAATGTCGAAGTAGTTCTCTTCACATTGTTGAGATGGCGCTGATCTTCAGCGGAAACGTGGAAAGTATTAGAAAATTTCGCCGCATCCCTCAGCGGCTTGGTAGCATAATTGGTAGTGCATTGGGCCGGAATCCTAAGGGTGCGGGTTCGAATCCCGTCTAAGTTGCTACGGGTGAGCCGATTTTTTCTAATATTTTTCATTATTTATTCATCTTAATATAAAAATAGCATTGTGAATGCAAAAATCTAAAAGTTTAAAATTGTACTGTTTCACCTTAATTGATTGTCTGGCACCTGCAAAGGTGCTACAACCGAATGTCGAAGTAGTTCTCTTCACATTGGTGAGATGGCGCTGATCTTCAGCGGAAACGTGGAAAGTATTAGAAAATTTCGCCGCATCCCTCAGCGGCTTGGTAGCATAATTGGTAGTGCATTGGGCCGGAATCCTAAGGGTGCGGGTTCGAATCCCGTCTAAGTTGCTACGGGTGAGCCGATTTTTTCTAATATTTTTCATTATTTATTCATCTTAATATAAAAATAGCATTGTGAATGCAAAAATCTAAAAGTTTACACCTATTTATTGTCAAGGACCTGCTGGACTATGGTTGAACTGCGAAGGCCCAACGGAACTGTTGTGGAAATTGAGTTACTCGAGGTATACCATTGAAAAATGTGAAACATTATAACGTTTTATTTTATAAAATCATCACTTACATACCTTCCACAAAAAAGTTTAAAATAAAAAAGCTTTTTAAAAAAAGCACAACCTCCTTCAAAAATCTTAACAAACAGCTCTATAAAAAGCAAGAAACAATGTTCAAATGGATTAATTAAAACACGTCTATTGAAGTCGGGTGGAGCATTAAGAATATAAACAATACAATAAATAAAAAAATACTTCCAGCTCCGCCGGACTTCAATAGACGTGTTTTAATCAATCCATTTGAACATTATTTCTTGCTTTTTATAGAGCTGTTTGTTAAGATTTTTGAAGGAGGTTGTGCTTTTTTTAAAAAGCTTTTTTTTAATGTATGTTTTAACATAACTTCGTCAGTTTTCAAACGATTATCTCAAAGAACATAGTTCGTGTGTGGTCCCATGAAATTATTACAGAGATCTGGCTAGTAGTTTATTCATAATCCTGAAAAATATCAATTATTTAGCTTGCCATCGTACGAGTTTTTACGGAATTTCGGACATAACACCTTTGTTTATGAACCGATTTAGATGATTTTTTTTTGTTTGAAATGGTATACTTCAAGAGTGGTCGTATATTAATTTCATTGGTATTGAACTTTGAACTTCGAAGATGCACAAGGGAACTCCTCAAAGTCAAATAGTATAATATATGTAAAGTAATTTAGATTTTGTTAGGTTCATGAGAATCCAAAACAAACCAAACCATGGTCTGCGATGCAACGTTCTGGACTAGACTTGGACTATAAAGTATAAAGACACAACCGCACTCCTCAAAAACAAATAGCGTCAATTTGGAAATTGAGTTATAGGCATTGTCTTATTCAAAATATTATATAAAGTTAAAAAATACCTACACGCTTGTTTACATCCTACCTACCACTAAAAAGTTGAAAATAAAAAAGCTTTTTTTTAAAGAAAAACCTCTTTTATTATTGTCTGGACCCACTAACCACTGGCCGATTTCAAAAACCTATCCTTAGTAAGGCTTACTATAGATTTGTTGCCTAGATATTTCTGTTAAATGACGGGAAATAACAACAGTTGCTTAGTAACAGATCCATAGTAGGCCTACTTCTTAGGCACCCATTACACGGTAGGTTTTGCTGTCAGTTTAACCACAGTCACGGGCTGTGACTGACGATTAACCTACCGTGTAATGTAGTGACTGATGGTTGCATGATGTGATTTGTTCTTTCCATCAGTCAATCAGTCAAACGTAATTCATGACTGATGGAATTTGACTGACGCTTGCATGACCACTTCGAGCAACAAAGGCTTCGTTTTTCACGAAGGGAGAAGCCTTAGCGATTAAACTCTATTCAAATTATTCTGGCATTTTTTGCGGGGGGGGGAAAATGCACACAAGTGCAGTTCCGCATACCCACATACAAAAACAACACTGTAATGACGACACTCACACATAAAAAATAAAACAAAACAGCAAAAATTTGTGTACGGATGAGTCACACATCAAAATATGACACGTTTTTGACATAAAGGGCTGGGCTCAACTGTCGATGCAGCAATATCGATAAATTTTGAAAAAGGAATAAAGGTAAAAAACTCAAATTTACGTACTTATTAATCTTTATTATTTTAATTATCTTTATTTATCGGTTAAATCATTATTTACATCATTATCTCATCATCTCATCTTATTAACAACATTAGATATCTTGTGAAGTATTTCATTAATTTTAATATGTAAAAGACAATCAGTTAGGCGATTGCGTAAAGTCAATCGTATTCATTTGACAGTTCATATTGTATCATAACATATGTCATCCCATACAAATTACATCCGATGGAATACGATATGAACTGTCTGATCAAAAAAAAAATGTGTTTCGGCAGTTAGAGGTAAAATAGCCAGTTCCTCAGCAATGAGGATTCCAGGTGTAGTGCGCTTCCACCTTCGGCCTTATCATCACTTAACATCAGCTTACACTGGCTTTGTGTTTCTACGTAATTACAGCTTGTTTTCTATCATATTAATAAATACTATTATATTGATAAATAAGGCATCAAAACATTTCATTTACAACTCATTTTAAGTCTAAAATAATATTGTCCTGCTAGATCGGCCATTTGGTACATAGTGTGCTCCAAGGAACCTTGGTCGAAAAACGATTTTATTCGCCCTTCCATAGTCGGTCAGCTGACCGACTAGTATAAACCTTAAGTAAGTTAAGTAGGTTAATATCGTATAAACCAGCCGGGCTAGGATGAGCGCCGTGACTATTTCTCGACATTTATCTCGCGATATCTGTCGCGCTCACATGAATGCAGAGCAAATCATGCAAAAATCTTGCAATAAATTTGACGCAGAATCAGTTCCAGATTGACCAAAACTTTATCGACAAACATTATTATAACGGTAACATCACTAAGTTGCCCATCGCCGAGAACTCGGATTTATCTAGCGACAGATCTGAAATTTGTACGGACGAGCCATGGACTAGCAGATCCGATGTCACTGAACAAATTTGACAACTAATCAAGAAACAAATATACGAATTTAATGTTTTAATGTAAACAAATAGCAATAATACGATAAAAAAATACTTTCATGTAAAATGTAACACCGTCTTTTTGTATACTTGATGTTCCAGACCTCTTTTAACAGCATAAAACTCATCAATTCGACATTTTAAACAGAGCAGCGTTCACATGCGCGACTGGACTCGGTCTAGAAAGAAATCCGGGCGCAACTGGTTTTACTAACGCGTATGCCCATTTGGGCTTGTACTTCGGCAGAGGGGAACGCTTCGTATGGCCTCTCTTTCTGTAAAGAAGCCCGTCTTACTCTAAGCATGACCATGTAATGGCTGCCTTACTGAAGATAGATTTATTGAAATCGGCCGTAAGAGATTCATAACAGAAAATAACGCTAAAATTCAATTTATTTTCAATAACACAGGTTAGTGTTTCATTTCAATGAATAGTACGAGCAAAAATCTTATAAATCTGGAAATTATTATAATTAATATTACAACAAATCAGATAATTTATTAATGTCACAAAATTCCATATTATTTTATCAAAAGGTTTTACATTCGGTATTTAAAATACCAGTACAATCATTTGTTTTGACAAAAGACACTTTAAAATAATGGGGAGGAAAAGCGCAATTTTATCCCGATAGGTGGCGACTGGTCTTGGTACCGGGCCGCCTCAAAGAAAGTGTCAAAACATATGGGAATCTCTTGGAGTATTGCACTTTTTAATTTTATACTGAGAAAATTCCGCATTGTTATGCATGTAACTTGTAAATTATTGGAGTTCATCGATTTCCCAGTAACAAAAAAAATATTGGGCAAAAAAATATCAAAAAAAAGATGCTTTTCCCTCGATTTTCTCCTTTGCTGAGCCTGAGAAACATTATAAATCAAAAGGAATGTTTCATGAATTTGATGAAGCTTCGCCAAAATAAAACAACATTTGAATTATAACAGCTTTGTTCTTTAATATTTCAACCTCAGCAGTTTCTAGCATATTTATAACTTGGATGAATTTTATAGGTATATCAAATATGGAATAAGCCCAATATTGGGGCCAAACAGAGAATTAATAGAATTTTATATGTCAGAGTCATTCAAGAAACTTAGAATAATAAAATAAATATGATAAAACGGTTCGTGTAATTTTGGATGGTACAGAAATTCCAGTACAGAAACCTGAAATTACTATTGTACAGAAGGCATCATCAGGCAACTATAAACACGGAAATTCACACTCAGTTGCTTTGTTAAAATTTAAATCATATGCTTCTAATCTGAAATAAAAAGATTACTTGTAAATCTTACACGAAATTTAAAGAAATGTAATGCTTGTTAGCAATTTTTTGTAAGTTGCTATAAACTTTCTTGCCTGTTGTTTTGGCTTTTCTTTTCCGTAATTCTTCTTTTATATGAGCTAAAGTTAGCATATAATACATTGTTTGTCCGCAAAACCGAAAAAAATACAATCTAAGAAAGTAAAATCACGTAATACACAGTCAAGACAATATAAGCTCAAACTGACAATTGTTCCAAAGAATGAAGCGCCATCTGTAATTCACTTTGCCTTCGCCTCCCCATTGTGGTATTTCCAGGGTTATCACATCGATGTCAAATAATAAGATAGAAATCCCAGGGAATCAAATTAAATAGACCGTGCATTTGATCACAATCAAATATAATATTGTTTATTTAAATAAGTATTGTGAAAGCATTACTTTTTAGGGTTCCGTACCCAAAGGGTAAAAACGGGACCCTATTACTAAGACTCCGCTGTCCGTCTGTCTGTCTGTCTGTCACCAAGCTGTATCTCATGAACCGTAATAGTTAGATAGTTGAAATTGTCAGAGATGATGTATTTCTGTTGCCGCTATAACAACAAATACCTACTAAAAACTGAATAAAATAAATATTTAAGGGGGGCTCCCAAACAACAAACGTGTTTTTTTGCCTTTTTTTGCTTGATATTAATAACGACAACAGGTAGGCAGTTGATATTTTTGCAGATGATGTATTTCTGTTGCCACTATAACAACAAATACTACAAACAGAATAAAATAAATATTTAAGGGGGGCTCCCATACAACAAACGTGATTTTTTGCCGTTTTGGTACGGAACCCTTCGTGCGCGAGTCCGACTCGCACTTGGCGGGTTTTTTATACTTAATCGTGCTGACTAAAACCTTTAAAATAAAATGATAAGACCCAATGCAAGTAGAACATGGTTATTGTTTGTCAAACCAAATAACATAAGGACATAATATTACAAATCCATTTATGGCACACTTGCATGGTCAGCTCCAGAAGTAGATTACCACTTAAGAACCATGTCACGCCAAATACGTTCATATAGAAAGGTTGCAACTTTCCCTGACTTAAAATAGTTGCTGTGACAAAGTACCAAATTGTTCATGCCGACTTGCGGGAGAACCAAGTCTCTGACATTATCTATAGTACTATAGCTTATAAAAGTAGGTCGTACAAATAACGGCAGTATAGTTCTAGATGTATTTGTTAGACAGTAATAAAGAGATGTATAGAAAATCAAGGCTAACACTATAAAGAAACCAACCATGTTATGGATTTTATTGAGGAATCTGAATTAATTCCATCCATCGATTCGAATTATAGTTCGGTATTTACTATAGAGCTTTTTCGAAATAAATCATAGACCGTCAGTATAAACTAAATAGAATTTCAAAGATTTCTATTACCACTTAGGTAGTAGTACCTACCTACCCATACCTAGTTAGTACAAAAAATAATTTGTTTCACTGAGAACCACTCGGAATTATTCATTTGTCAGCCGCGTCTGGTATGGGAGGCCCAGCCCAGACTTCACTTAATGTTCATGTATGTTCATATCAATAATCTAAAAAAAGGTACCAAATAAGAGGTTTCTTAGCTAAAAAAAATCTTAGTTCGTGCCTAGATACTTTTGTTAAATCGTAAGAACTAACAACGGTTGCTTTTCAAGTTATTTAAGATTTTGAATTTTTTTCGCATTCACAATGTTATTTTATCAAGCAACCGGCCTCCTTACAAACTGTGATAACATTTCCCACCCTCTAAACCTTAACCAATAGCAATTTTTTTTTGGTATGTTTTTGAAATGCCTAAAAACTAGGGCTGTACGTTTTGCCCTAGTTTTTAGGCATTTCAAAAACATACCAAAAATTTATTGCTGTAGGTTAAGGTTTAGAGGGTGGGAAAAGTTATAGCCGTTTGTGTTTGACCGTTTGCTTGACAATCCTCTTAAGATAAATTATTCTTTTTAGAGTTTTTTCTAGTATATAATTTGAGATCCATAAGACGCCCACTGCTGGACATAGGCCTCCCCCTAAGATCACCACGATGATCAGTCCTGCTCTGTCAGCATCCAGTGACTTCCTTTACCATATCATTAGTCCACCTTATCGGTGGCCTACTCACGGAACATATTCTTTAGCTTATTATCCTTGACTAAATTCAGTAACCTATAACTTAGTCGTAGTTACTGAATTCAAATTCGATACGATTCGAAAATGAAATTAGAGGTGATCGGAAGCTGCTCAAAGTTTATTAATTGGCTAGGCTTCCTAAAACCTAGGTTACCTGCTGAATGGAGAATGTTACTGGGTCTGTTAAATCACATAATCCAATAGCTTATGGGACCACATGAACAACTGTGAAGATTTTTTTGCGATTTCTCTTGAAACAGAAAAGTTATATGGTCTAGAATACTGTTATTTTGTGTGACCAATGACGTCATTTGTCATACAGGCGAACCTTACGTCGTACGTAATAAAGCACATATTTCAGTGCGCTTGGCTTTTACTTCAAGCCCTTAAAACTTCGAAACTACTCGCTCGATTTAAAATTAAATGAAACAAAAACACGTGTTTAGAAAGACATTTAGCTATGATGATGATAATTTTTTTGATAAATTTCATGATCATAAGGTTTCAAGTGATTTAACAGACCCAGTAACATTCTCCATTCATTCAATACTAATTTTACTTACCGCCGCTGCCCTCTCTGCACTTTCCACGTGCACTCGGTATAACTCCACCAGACTTGTGTCTTCGGGTTCCACAGCAGCAGCACCTCGCCTTGGCACCAATTCCAGGCCGAGTTTTCTGCAACAAAAAATATTGAGTTAAGAATTTATGATTGGAATTATTTAGGGAACTTCATCCACATATAGAGCATAATGCTTCTATGTATTGATCTCAAAACCAACCATTAAGTAATTAAAGATCATCATCACAATCTAGAAAAATATATTCTCGTATTATCAACATACTTATATCATAGATTTTTTTTAGTACCTACTTACTCTTTTCGGGATTTGTGTTTTACATTAACTTATTTGACGGTACACGAATGACGTCAATAAATTTAATTTATTTCTAAGCAATTATTAAGAAATCTTTTGTCAATACGAAATCCCATTTATGTATTGATTTTTTTTTAATTGTAGATACTTGGAGGCCAAAGGCAATGTTTTGGCTTACTTTTCATCTTGTATTGTTAAAGAAAATAATTTAACTTAGTTGTATTTGTATAGGTCGTCGTCGTCGTCGCGTAGGTCAAAAAGATTAAACATGGCTTAGTTTCTTACAAAATTATGGAAACAATGTTGGCAAATAACAATCGTTAGGAACCAGCAGTATTTTTTACATCGTAAGAGCAAAAATGATTCGCATATTTTACACATTAGGTACATTTATCTATGCGGTAGAAAATGCCTAGTCATTAATTTCGCCGTCAGCGTGGAACAATCTTTAAATAAATAAAAAAACAAAGATTTTAAGCAGCTGTTGACGTCATGAACATGCAAATAGCAGCGATCCATCTAAACGCACTCGTAATAAACATTAGTTTAATAAAATAAATTTTGCATGTTTCTTAAGGTGTCCTACATAAGTAGTCTGTACTGTCAGCAGAGAAAACGGCAGAAGAAATTAAAAAAACCACAAATTTGCTCTATTAAGAATTTAAGATAACTGAATTAGGATAATTATGATAAGTTAAATTAAAACTTAAAAAGGCCTGTATACCCAGCAGTTGTCGACGATCGTGCGGCTGACAATGATGAAGTTAAAATAAAAAATCAGATTCATTTCGTAAAGCAACAACACAAACCAATGTGCAAAATGGAAAATGAATTAATAAAATTTCAACAGGACAAAATAAACGCAAAGTTTCGCAGCAGAATTCCACGAACAAAAGGACACGCAAATAGTCACAATATTGTGAATCATTTGATTAATATTCCGGGAGTTACCTGCTACGAACAAGTTGTGAGAACCTTAAAATGCAAAGTGAAAAAATATGAGAAAAAGAAACGTACGAGTCAGTACGACGACAAATGTTACATTCCGAACAAATTAGTAATCAAAACAGAAAAAAGTGGTCTGATATTATGTTTTCGAAATGCATTGAATGTTGTGTATAGAACTTATATCTATTCTGTGGTATAGATAGATCAAGGACCACAAATACTATAAAATTAGCAATGCGCCGATAAGTGACCCTAATTTGCAGTAAACGCTTCTAATCATCTTGTCGATCAAACTAAATTAGCGGCGAATTCCGAATAAACCTTTAATAAATGCAATAGACTATTTCATTTAAAAGCCAAATGAGATGACGGATAATCGGTCACGTAACCGCTGTTGTAGCCTGAGCTTTCAATCAAGACACATTCCAATTTTTCTTGCGACTTGCAGTTAGTGCAAAATAGAACCTTACAGTCTTAAAGAGAAGATAAGAATTAGTGTAAAGCGAAAGATAACCAATCGATATGAAGAAAGAAATCATATTACACAAGAGTTGCTTATACCGGAATGCCGATAAAAGGTTTCGCACAGTCTTCAAGGAATGCAGTTTTATGGATAATGGATCGTATGATCATTATTCGACAAGAATGTGATAACTGTACAGAACATGTAAATTAAAAAGAATGACCGAATAATCAGAAAGGTAGGCATTCAAATATGTATTTCTTAAAAGACCACCCATGCAATATGCATAAAACGCAATATCAAATTCTTAGGATAATGTTAGTACCTACTTAGGCAAAGGTTATTCATTTTGCATTTTCAGTTTGGAGAAAACTTATGAACGAGTATAATTTTACATACATAGTCTAACAGTTTAAAATCTCCAAGAGACACACGGAACAAAAGTTACACGTAGATTTGCATTTAATTTTTACATTGTTTGAATTATGATAAATACTAGAAGAGGCTATTAATGTTTATAAATTACTTAGGATAAATAAATAACAGTGGATCAGTGAATTTATATCCATAAAGTCACCAAAGACGTGATAGGTGAAATAACAATAAAGGCACTGGTAAAAGCTGATTATTTCATTGTTGAAGGGTAAAAGGACAAACTTGTAGGTAAGTAATTTGTATTGTTTTCAGTGACAAATAATGCAGATTAATCATCATTGCATACGCAAATGATGAATGAAATTCCCCACAACAATAAGATTTGTTTTTCTACTTTAGCACTTGCACTCACTTTCCTCATGAAATCAGCTTTAAAATTACTACATTACTACAAACTGCACTGAATGAATTAAAGCCACAAAACTTATTGCATCTTTGTAATGAAAATACAATAAGTATCACACATTCACATAAAAAATCTTTTCTCAACTTTTTTCTATTCTTTTTCTTTTCTTGTGAATCATTTTTTAAAACCTATACCTACCGCCAACCAAATAATGTTATAATTATCCTATTCCATCGTCCCCACTTCTGGGGCACAGACCTTCTTAAATATTCCTAATAGATGGATAAAGATAAAGGAGGATGGGCCATAATGACTCACCAGCACCCAGCACCAAACAAACCTAATGTGGATTGGTGGGATAACGACACGGTCACTTAACGACTGCAAATGCAACTAGGATGCCTTCCAATTCCATAGCACGGTGGAGCTCGAGATTATAAATTGTTGACCGACCCTAGCAATAATTGCTTAACATCGGCAATGGGCTAAGCGAACAAGTTTCTTTTTTTAACTAGCGCTTCTCTAATAAGATTAAGTTTATCAAAATCTTGAGAGTAGCAAGCTTCGATAGCAATTTCTTTACAAGAGGACTAATAAACAAGTAATAATTTACCAATAGCGACACTAATGTGTGTTTAAGTTCGGATTGACCGATGGCGCGTTCCGTTGTGTGCAGGCAAAAGGTCGCCAAACCAGTTATCCCAGCGAAGCGACACGCCGATGTCTGGCACGCCTGTGACGTGTGGCTAGCTGACGATATCCATCTTTTATACCTTTTAAGGTCAATAATTTCAAGATTGATAGTAATTTTCCCACCTTAAAAACAATACCATGATCGGTATACTAGGAGGCGATAACCAATCGTAATCTGGGCGACAAATGTGGCTAAACAGACATAAATTACAGTTATATAGAGTTCGTTAACTCAGCTGACACACTAGTAGTTCGATCAATGTCACGTTCATGGTAATCAAAAGATTCGTCTGAATGCGGATTGCGAAAATACTCTGGGCCGTTTTCCGGACGCAGTGTCGATTTGTTTTTATACAGTTTTTTTTTTGTTATTAGGTAGGTACGAGTATACAGGGTGTTTGGTAATAGCCTTATAAAGCAGAATATTGTGGATAGGAACCATCATATCAAACTGAACAACTTTTACTATGGACCAACTCTGAAATCGCGAAAAAAAACAGCTCAGTTTCATACATTTTAATATTTTCGTAATTATATTTTTTTTATGAAATAGCTGTTTTTTTTCGCTATTTCAAAGTTGGTCCCACAGTAAAAGTTGTTCAGTTTGATGGTCCCTATCCACCATATTATTTGACTTTATAAGGCTATTAACCAACACTGTATTTGCATTCAGACCAAATTTCAAAATTAGGAAATGATACAAATTAGTAAGACGAGAGACATAAATGATTGATAATTCTTGAAATACATAATACCTTCAAAAGTATCTTGGAAACAAGAAAATGATGAGTTATTAATTCACACAAAACACAATTGCATGAAACCTGTTTTCACCTTACGTGTCTGTCTACCTTACCAAATAACAAAACTTATATTTCAAAGGCAACTTCTCGGAAACTTTTTACTTTAAAACAACTAATTCGTTAAATAATCGGTCGCTAACAACGCCAGAGCTAAATCTAGCCAGAAAGCATTAATTATGGTGAGAACTGGTCAATCTAGTTTGATAAAAGTTTTATAAAGCTTCACCTTTTTTTAGAATGATACTTACTTTAAAAAATCTACATGCTTATCGACATTGCTGAACGATGATGACGCATGCTTACACAACAAGAATCACTATATTGCATATGATGAGAGCAAAGTCTACTGCCAGAGAACATATTTTAACCACAGTTTTGCAATATGTTTAATTAAATCAGTACTACCCCGGATTCTTACGGCGACATGAAGGGTTTGTCGGTCAGGATAGAGGTAAACTTTCAGTGGAGTCACCAACGATATTCCATATAGATTGATCGAAGGGAGTCACCAAACGAAAATTTTAAAACAAATGAAAGCAACATACTAATTTAATATTGCATTTTTTTTTACTTTTCTTTCTATCATTAGCGTTACTTCCACAGAACAAAGAAAAAAAATCCCCCCGGTTACTTCAGTCAATAAATACATAGCTAGCTTACGTCAATTTAAGTTAACAAGTCCTTTTGTAAGTAAAGTTTTTCTAAGAAAAAACACCACATACATAAAAATAGGAGTGGCATGGCATTATTGTTGACAAAAGTCATTCTTCTGCAAAAACTTTTGATCGTGCTTTCGTATAGATACCAGTCTATGAAATAATTCTTAAATTAAGTAGTGATTTTGTGCACTAGTCCTTTACCAGTGGGGAAAGAAAGAGAAACAGTTAATAAACAAAAAAAGCATACACAGACAAACAGAGAAAAAAGTTTGCAGATAAAATTATCAGTGTTTTTTCCTACTGTTTTTAATTTCGTAAGGGGTTATTCCCAAAGATCCATTACTCTATTGTAAATGTAAGTTCATACTATGGTTCCCAACATCCACGACATTAAAAATACTAAAGCATTTTCTTTCTTTTAAAATATATTTTAAAATTTCATGGACCCGGTGGGAAATAAGAGTCGTGGACCTTTGGGAATAACCCTTCGTAAGTTTTGGTTTAGCTCCTCATTCCAAATGAGCAAAGCCAGAACTAATAATAAAATAATAAAAAATAACACTTCAATGGTAGCCACAGACCATACAACAAGGTGATGGTAGCTAAGTAAAGCTTACCCCTATTTTTCCAAGCACTAAGCGTATTGTTATAAGCCCCTTCCCATGTTATATTATAACCCTTATTTTATGAACAATAGGTGCAGAACGCTAGAATAAAGACTTGAAAACTTAACTCAATCAACTATTATTACAATTATCCCACTTTTCGTTCTAAGCTAAGGGTTTTAATAATTGAATCTACATTGGATCATAAACACGTTGCAATTGTTGCAATGCAATTCATGATAACGGTACTTAGTGGCTGCGTATTTAACTTATTAACTTATATAGGTACTTTGAGTTAGGTGTACGTTGATAATAAAATTTCGTAGTGATTTATTTTCAAATAATAATTGTAGTTCCCATAATCATTAATCCATTAATTCTCAAAATTAACTATTACCTATTTCTATGCTATGGTGCTTATAATTTAATTTAACTAATCAAGATATTATCTTTTATTTTTCTCTATATGTAGGTAGCAGTGGCGAAGGGTCCATACAAGCCGATTCCCATCGGCTTACCTTTTAGAAATCCCACCCCACTAATCCACTATGCAGATCACATCATTTTTGTTGACCGGCTTACCTTCGCCATAATTTCACCCCTCGCCACTGGTAGGTACCTACTTAAATACTTTAACTGTAAGCATAAAAGCTATCCTATGATACAATGTGGTGCAACTTTTTGGACGATTAGGAAAAGGAAAATTTTTATTATTATATTTTTATCATCCTTCATGAAAACAAACAAAGAAATGTGGTGAAAGAAGGTACCAATTTGGTGATAAAAATATGATTTGAAAATTGATGCTATGATAATAACAATTTTGAATACATTTGATAATTAAGCCACAAGATTAGGTAACTACGCCATTTATCAAAAACGCATAAATCCGGGCATAACGTTGGCGACATCATTCAATTTAATAGTACATTTACAAATTACGGCATCCAACAATGTGTTAATTAACAGCCGTAGGCGATTCCCACTTGTTAAAACCAGTTATCATAATCTCGTCTAAAAAAATTGGCATACGAAGCTCAAAGTAAAGCCCACGGAGAAAACGCGAGACGAAAAGTCAAGACCCTCGCACAGAACTCGTTCAACGACGAATTCTCTCTGCTACTGACTACCGTGCAGTTACTCCGTCTGTGGAGTGAGACACGAGACGAACGGTAATGGGAACGAAGGAAAGAGACGGGCTGAGATGCGCATACGCAGCTAGCTAAGTTCGGTAGTGAACACGCGCGCAACTCGGCGTGCAAGGGGTCGGCCGACTGACTACGCTTTCCACTTCCAGTTTGTGTTACCGACCCATGGGCAGCTGGTGTGTCGCACGCTGCCGGGCCCGCAGTGCTACTCGTTTTACACCAATCATTTGATTGTTAACTCGTATCATAATAATATAATGTCGTAGTATTATCGTAACACCCTTTTAAGTTATAATAGTGAGGCTGTGTATCTGTGTTGTGTACAAAGACAAAAGGTGCGATCGTAAAATTTTAGAGAAACCGGAGTCGCTCAAAAATTAACTGTTAGGTTTAAAAAGGTAAGTTGTGTCACAAAAGCTGAGCTTTGGGATGAATCGAGACGCGCTTAAGTCATATCGACGGCCCGAGGAATGCTGTTTGACAGCATACATGTGCGGGAACAAAAGCCTTGTGCATACATTCATCGTATTTCTTTTTCATTCTGCCTGCTTTCTGTGAGTAATGAATATCGACGTACGTCACGAGCGCAGTGCATAAAGCCATTGCAGGAGTTGAAGATTATAATAAAACTAATGAGGTCCGTGATCGGCAGAAAAGTTCTCACAGGTAGGTAGCCACGGAATCTCCATTTACCTGAGAAGCGACCAACGGGGAAGGGAAGGGACGCTTCTCGTTACCAGGAATAGTATTTGAATAGAATGGACAGAAAGGAGCACAGTAACAACAATGAAACTTTTTAACATTTATGATGCTATTACGAATATAATCACCATAGTTTTTAAATATGCATGCACTGGCAGACAGAATAGCATAGTTGAAGATTCTTTTGTTTTTAATGCGGGTGTCTTAATACAAGTTTAAACATCAAGCAAACAGATGTGTTTAGCAAACCACGTGATATTTTCACGGTCCACGGAATTCCATTGAAGATTCTACACAAACATGTAACACAAAAAGTTAATTTGCCAATTACAAACCAACCAAGATAGCTACATTTATTACTAATTTAACTCAGTTTATTTCCCTAAATATAACCAAATATTTACCTACTGGAAGTAGTGTTGACCAATATAAATGTAATGCGACTAAAACTAATTAAGTTCTTGTCATATTAATTACGTTATCTTGTACTCGAACAAATATTAATTAATTCATGCCTATTTAAAAAAATGAATAACGATGAAAAGCATTCATAATCGCAAATACAGGTAAAGAGTTATACTAATATAAAAAAATAACTATGACGACATAAAAAAAAATACACTTCCACTTAAAAATAAATACTTGAATAGGGATTTCGGCAGCTGATTAAATATTCCAATCATGCAAACAGATCTTACATAACGCTTCTATTAATACCAATAAATTGTCAATTACTTAGTCTTTAAGGGGGAGTACCGTACAACGATGGATGAAAACATAGTAAGTATAAATGATCGAAATTACTGACAACAGTATCGTTTTTAATTAATAACTAATAAACTATTTCTTATTTCTGAAAACTGTCGATCACAAAACCAGAGACCTGCCCCCCTAGCCAAAGTAACATTTGCAAATTTTCGTTATCGCTTCGCTTTCGAAACATGTATGGATTTGACGTTTTAAAATTAGATTGTTAACGAAACCCTATGTCAATCCCATACATGTTTCGAAAGCGAAGCGATAACGAAGATTTGCCAATGTTTATACTTTGGCTAGGCCCTCTAGTTAAGGTTTTTTAAAATTATAGTTTCAAGATTATAGGTTTATTATTGTTTGGCACAGCATTAAACAACTACAAAATTAGAGGTCACTTGACCATAGACAAAAGTTTTAGCTATCATGTTTCTGTCAATCACATAAATGAGTAGGTACTTTAATCTACTTTCTAAATTTTTTTTGGGACCGATAAATCAAGTAAGTAATAATATGTGAAATCGTTAATCATAAAAGTGTATTTGAATGAGGTTGTACTTCCCCTTAAAAACTGAAAACGGGTAACGATTATCTAAACTTCGAATAAATTGATACACGTACACGACGGGTACAGCTTTTACATAAAGGTGGACACGACCAGACGAAAACTAAGCTAGTATTCCTAACAGCTCATTTGAATTTCAAATGGCATGTTAGATTAGACTACTAATAATACTGGTTTACTGGTTCCTAGTGTGAGAATACTGGAACAAACAAAAAAACGTCAAATAGTCACATTCAGTGAATTCTTGTCACGGACTGTGGTTCACGCCACCTGCATTCGTGATCCCGATCCCGAGGCGCCTGGCGATGACCTTTTAAGCATACTACACTTACTTTACAGGCTCCTATGTCTTTTAAGACATGATAAGACAGTTCTTAGTTAATCTGTTAAGGTAGACAATTTTGCTTTTGCATAGCGAAGCTTTACAATCCCTAAGTTATGTGCAAATCATGCCGTCACATATAAGTCATGTAAGAATATTATCACTAAAATAAGGAAAGCACATAGAAAAATCTAGTGCTGCCGTCATTGTCCCAATTATTGTTAACATTGTAACCTTTATGTCCATCTTAATAAGGGCCGTGGGCAAGCCCGCACTATATGAACATTACATCGAAACGTGATAAGGAACCCATTGCATTTAAATTACAATGCGTATGTCGGTTAGCAGTACTCGATATTCCGTAATCATTATGTACAACACGTTTTTTGTTGAAGAATTTCCCAAAGTCTTTGACCGATTAATAGTTCGATTAATCAGGAATGTTGCAAATTATTTTCTTACAATTTTATTAGACCGTAAATAAGGTTACCTATCTATATGAAACGTTAACCACACGAGGTGTAGTAACCGCACGGTACGAAAAGTTTCCGTATCAGTAAACACTATGTCGATGACAGAAACCAGTCCCTAGTCAGCAGCATACAATGACCAATCCATTTAATCTTATCTAGCAACTACTACTAACAAAAATACCAAGAAAAAAATGTCGAATTTAGTATTTCAACAGAGACTGGGAGTTAAGTTTTCAATAAAGACAACTTGACCAATAATAACAACATTTGAGTTAAAAAAATAGCATAAGATGTTCTCATTACATATATTCCCACGATGATTAATAAACTACGTGAATTGATTCAGATGGGAACAGCATATTATTCACTCGTGTAGCCTCGAGCGTGATCTGAGCCACGTAAATTACAACAGAACAGAGGCGACAGACTTGCCGCTCACTTGCAACCCGCAGATCTAAAAGTTACCTAACTGAACCGAAACCGGTCGATCCGTGTCATTAGACACGCTCAAAAAGCTTCAGATATTCTTTAATTGTTCAATAGCTGGAGATCTGGACAGAGATTCCTTTCCCACGAACAGGTTGTCAGTGTTATATCATGTCTGGATAATGCTCACGCGGAGACGGCACTCGTCCAGCGCAATTAGTGTCCATTCAACGCGGGCAGACGCGTGCCGACCAATTTAAATAAGTACTGCTGTTAATACATACTTTAGGTAGTTAGCGAAGTGACCACTGAGCTTGATATAATAACAAAGCCAGTGAACATAAATGGAAAACAAAACCACGGATACCATATCCGCATTTAAACTTAACGACCTCATGAAAAACGATCATGAAGCGGACTTACAATACAATACACGAAAACCCCATAAACGACCTAGAACTATCACTGCTTGCGTATTGTAATAAAAGGTAGATGTTTCTCATGCCTCTCCTTCCTGTTTAGCGTTTATATTTAGTGACGTAATTAAATGCCTGCCGTGTATGTGCCGGCCTAGAATAGCACTACCCCCTATCATCCCGTGGGTGTCGTAAAAGGCGACTAAGGGAGCATAGCCTTCAAGAGACGGGCAGCAGCGTCTCCAAAAAACCTTGGCCTACTGCGATCGCCAACCCGCCTGCCAAGCGTGGCGATTATGGCAAACCCCCCCCCTCATGCATAATGGATCAAAAAATTGGCCCCCAGTCCCCGGCAGCCCTGCTATTCCTAGCTACGGTAGCGGCTACGGTAACGGCGGGGCAGGGGGTGCTAAGAATCCCCGGGTGCGGCTCGGCTACCAAAAACGACGACAACTGCACCTGGCAACCTATAACACGCGCACACTAAGGGAAGACGCGAAGTTAACCGAGTTGGAAGAAGTTATCAGCAAGGTACACTGGGACATTATCGGGTTATCTGAAGTCCGAAGAGCGGGAGAGGACTCGATAATCCTCAACTCCGGTAACTTGCTTTACTACCGGGAGGGCGACCAACAGTCCCAAGGTGGTGTCGGGTTCATCGTCCACAAGTCCCTTGTCAACAACGTGATTACCATCGGAAGTGTGTCGACCAGGGTGGCGTACCTTATACTCAGAATATCCAAACGGTGTTCGCTGAATGTTATACAGGTTTACGCACCGACCTCGACACACCAAGATGACGAAGTGGAGGCTATGTATGAGGAGATCTCTAAAGCCATGCATAGCTACAAAACCCACTACACTGTTGTGATGGGGGACTTCAATGCAAAGTTGGGGAAACGATGCGGTGATGAGCTGAGAGTGGGGCAATTTGGAGTTGGGCAACGGAATGACAGAGGCCAGATGCTGGCTGACTTTATGGAGAAGGAGAACCTCTTTATGATGAACTCCTTCTTCAGAAAGCCGGAATGCCGGAAGTGGACCTGGGTCAGTCCGGACGGTAAAGTCAGAAATGAGATAGATTTTATCATGTCGACGAAAAAGCAAATATTCAATGATGTCACTGTGATCAACGCTGTTAAGACGGGGAGCGATCACCGATTGGTACGTGGCACATTGAATATCAACCCAAAGCTGGAAAGATCTCGACTGATAAAATCAACAATTCGACCATTGCCGGCCCATATTCAAAACCCCGAGAGCTTTCAACTCGAACTCCAAAACCGCTTCGAAGCCCTTGAGAACAGCATAGATGTGGACGATCTAAACAACATGGTGGTGGATACTGTCCGTACGGTAGGGTCCAAGCTCTTTAAGACCCGCCGTCCCAAGATAAATAAACTCTCCGACCACACACTCCTACTCATGGATCAGAGACGTGAAATGAGGCTCCAGAGTTCAGTAGATGCTAATCGTTATCGGCAGCTTAATAGACAGATATCTAAGTCTTTGACGAGCGACCTTCGCCAATTTAATACGAATCGTATTAAAGAGGCTATCGAGCGGAATAAAGGCTCCAAAGTGTTCGCGAGAGATCTGTCTATTGGGCAAAGCCAGATGACGAAGCTGAAAACTGACGACGGACGCATCATTTCATCAAAGCCTGAAATCCTGAGGGAGATCGAGAGCTTCTATGGGCAGTTATATTCCACGCAGACACCTGTTGAAAGCAAGGCTAAAGACCCCAGAGCCAAGCTTACCCGACACTATACTCAAGATATCCCGGACGTCAGCCTGTACGAGATTAGTATGGCTCTCAAACAGCTGAAAAACAACAAGGCGGCGGGTGACGATGGAATCACTACAGAACTTCTGAGAGCGGGCGGTAAGCCGATACTCAAAGTCCTCCAGAAGCTCTTTAATTCCGTCATCGTCCAGGGCAGAACGCCAAAGACATGGAACATAAGTGAGGTGATCTTGTTCTTTAAAAAGGGTGACAAGTCCCTCTTAAAGAACTATAGACCCATCTCGCTTCTGAGTCATGTCTATAAGTTGTTTTCGAGAGTCCTTACGAATCGTCTCGCTCGCAAGTTCGACGACTTCCAACCTCCCGAACAAGCCGGGTTCCGAAAAGGCTTTAGCACCATAGACCACATCCATACGCTGCGGCAGGTTATACAGAAGACCGAGGAGTATAATGAGCCACTTTGCTTGGCGTTCGTGGACTATGAGAAAGCCTTTGATTCGATTGAAACCTGGGCGGTGCTGCAGTCTCTCCAAAGGTGCCAAGTGGACTATAGGTATATCGAGGTGTTGAGGTACTTATACCAAAATGCCACCATGACGATCCGAGTACAGAACCAGAACACAAATCCTATCCAACTGCAGCGTGGTGTGAGACAGGGAGACGTTATTTCTCCGAAACTGTTCACAGCTGCGTTGGAGGACATCTTTAAGCTCTTGGACTGGAAAGGACTCGGCATCAACATTAATGGCGAGTACCTAACACACCTTCGTTTTGCCGATGATATAGTCCTTATGGCTGAGACCATGGAAGACCTGAACACAATGCTCGAAGATCTCCGTAGTGCTTCCCAAAGAGTGGGTCTTAGGATGAACATGGAAAAGACGAAAATTATGTCAAATGCCCATGTTGTACCCTCTCCAGTTCATGTTGGGAACACTACACTTGAAGTTGTTGACCATTACGTATACCTAGGACAGGCAGTCCAGTTAGGTAGGTCCAACTTCGAGAAAGAGATCTCTCGCCGAATCCAACTCGGGTGGGCAGCATTCGGGAAGCTTCGAAAAATCTTCGCGTCCGACTTACCTCAGTGTCTCAAGACGAAAGTCTATGAACAGTGTGTGTTGCCAGTGATGACTTACGGCAGTGAAACGTGGCCGCTAACTATGGGTCTCATAAGGAGGCTCAAGGTCGCTCAGCGTGCAATGGAGAGAGCCATGCTCGGCGTTTCCCTACGTGATCAAATCAGAAACGAGGAGATCCGCAGGAGAACTAAAGTAACCGACATCGCTCGAAGGATTGCTCAGCTGAAGTGGCAATGGGCGGGACACATAGCGAGAAGAACCGATGGCCGTTGGGGCAGAAAGGTTCTGGAATGGCGACCGCGCACCGGACGACGCTCCGTGGGTAGGCCCCCGACAAGGTGGACCGACGATCTGGTGAAGGTCGCGGAAAGCCAGTGGATGCAGGCAGCGCAGGACCGATCGTCGTGGAGATCCTTAGGGGAGGCCTATACCCAGCAGTGGGTGTCGTGTGGCTGATATGATGATGAATTAAATAAGTAATGACTTTCATACAACCAACTAATCGTAACATTTATGAATCAACAAATACAAACCCAATAATGAGCATTTACGACTCGGAAGAACTATTAGCTAATTTATGCTACTATGTAATCGAATTATCAAATAATAAAACTGAATTACTATTTTGAAAGTATTTTCTCTTGAAAACCAATCAGTCGCTCAGATCTCGATGACCTGCCATAGCAGATTGTCGTCGCGTCCGTCCTGCAAACTGGTTTCTTCGTAAAATTCGCGTTGCCAAGCGGTGCATCAGCCAGGGTCAGGGAAGGTAAAGCAAAGAGGGGAGGTGCGGGGGCGGTTGGAAACGCAGGAGGCGCACGAGCTGCGGCCGGTCGACGACCCGCCACATGCCCTGCGCCGGCGCAACATTCGCCTCCACGGTTGATCCTAACACGATTACGAGATTATATTAGCAGAATTTATAAAAACCCAATGACTAACTAAATGCAACAAAAAATCCTGTCCGGACGGCCAGTTAAAATAATTTTATTTATTTTTATTTTATTTTATTTCATAGGAAAACATACAGTGACTTAATAGCTTTATAAGTAATCCATGTAGGAGTCTATGCACCATTATAAGTTTTCGCATATAACATCTAATGCTTGCTAATTAATACGAAAAAACATGAACTCACACACTAAATATAAACAATAACAAAGCATATAAGCAATAAGATAAAACACAAATTAAGAACGGACAGTCAGAGAACCATCGAACCACTTCTGCACCATTAGATTTTGAATACTTCGCGGGCTTGAGTTAAATAGATCGAAATCGGTAAAATCTACAATTTTATTATACTCTATAGCTGCTCTAATGAAAAAAGAGTTACGACGATGTTTAGATATAATTCGTGCAAAGCTAATACCCAGTAAAGACATCAACATGCACTCGTTCGCTGCTCTCGTTATGAAGTCAATTACCTACTGTTGATTTCATAACACGAAATATCAATCCAGGAAGCATATTGTCGATTCGTGTTCAATTAAAAACAATGATTCGAATTGGGTCTCGTACCCAAGCATTCTTTATACGTAGTTTAATAAATTTCCATCTATTACGACCTCCTGGTAGCGACCTAAATAACACAGGTCGCCACGCGACATCGCGTAGGAACGAGATCAAGAAGTAGTCAAGGTTGGATCTATTTGTGATGAATTGTGTCTGTGCCTCCTGATTATTGTAGTCGTCCGTCCACTTGTTCTCGTATTACAGGAGGATGAAACAAGTCCTATGAACTTGAATATGGAAATATGATAATATAGTTCCCATTGCATTTAACATAAATATGATGTCATTCATCATATACATACAGAAAAAATATAGTAAAGCTTAAACGAACTTTTTTCATGATAATACAATCAAAAATGTTGACTTGATTGGTCCAAATACGTGAACGTCGCATAACTTAGGCAAATTATGAAATAAAACGGAGTACGCGCAATGACATTAATAAGCTAGTAAATTCTAAAGACAGTCCAAGTGTACCTAATGACATGTGTGGGCGAGAAGTAGCCGCGTCTCTAAATTATGTGTGAGGTCATTGATTGAGCCTGTGTGTATAGATACATTGGTACCAAATAACGGTTCTTTAGAATTATCGATAAGTTGAGAAACCTCATACATTCGTTCCGAATCAATAAAATCGTGTTACAAACATCCAACGAGATGAAGACATTCGTATCGACAGTAAACGAATCTACAGCTGTTAAACACATTGGTAGAATCAAAACAGTAATAAAGTTCACCGTTTACGTTCTAATTTAGAATCGCCGGCGTATGCCACTTGTCACGGCGATACATTCGTTTATTTATAGTATTTTCCCCTATTTATGCTTTTTACAAGAATTTCAAACAGTGGATATTACGATTGACTATCAATCCAAAATAGAGTAAGAAAAGAAGTTTCAATATCTTCCCTTTTCCTTATAATTTGCACGGTCTCTAAACTGTAAAAAAATTGTTGTACAATGACTAAGTTGCATTGCTATTACATTTCTAAGAAAGAAATCATGGTGACGAATGACTTGTCTGATGGGATTTTTATTTTTTCTTTTCCAGACATTAGAAGAACAACACAATGGCGGTGTTCGGCTTGGTGTCGTCGGTGGCGGGCTTCGTGAAGGTCCGCTATCTGATCGACAAGGCTGTCATAGACAACATGGTCTTCCGAATGCACTACCGCATCACCTCTGCCATACTGTTCCTGTGCTGCATTCTCGTCACTGCCAATAATCTTATTGGTAAGCAACAGTCTGTTTATTGTTATGATTCAGGTTTATAAATGTAGAGTTGTAGACCTTTAAAACTAACCAGCATTAAAGATGAATTAAAATATCCTTACTTAGATACCTCAGATCCACTAGGGTCCACCAACGACTTAAAAATACTTAAACTGTTATGTGAATAAACATATTATAAGCTCAGATGAGCTATAAATATATTTTAGGTAGGTAACATATATGTTAGATGGAGTCAAATGTACCGTTAGAATAGACATGACGGCATGTAAATATGGGTCGATTACTTTGCATATTATTAACCTTACGTAGGTATGCCGGTTTTACCTTCAAATAGCTAGTCATATCAGCATAACCAGCAGATAAATTTAATTTATAAGTTATTTATAAAAATAAAAGTAGGACGGATTTCAGACATTTCAATGCAGACAGAGAAAGTAAATTAAAACATCACTTGGCAATTACACAATTCGAACTACTCAGATGAAAGTCTACTAATTTGACCTAGAGACGGTAAAACAGTATAAAATGAAGTTACAGTTAGCATGTTTAGTAAGACTATCAGGAAACTGGCGTAAAATGAGTCATTTCAGGTCAAGCGCACTGGCAAGACCCCGTGTCGGTGACGTTGTTGGCGTGTAGTGTAACAGTTACCCAAATCGAGACGACATGACAAATAGGCTGTTCAAACAAAAACACGGAATGAACGTACGTGATAAGACTCAAATTCAGTGAGGCAAATCGGTCACTGAACCTGTTGCAGCCATAAGCGATGGTCGCAACAAGTGAGCGACACACCACGACACCAAGAAGATAAAACTCTTTGGGAACACTTTACTTAATGCATTTAGGACTTTAGGTAGTATAGTACAGACAGACATCACTAAATTTATGAAAATTAGGAATTTGTTCTAGGAATGAATTAAAGAAGGTATTAAAAACGTTATCCTAAAAAAAAAGGGCCACAACTACAGATTACTAAATCAGCCAAAATCCACCACGCAGATCCAATGCGAATTGGTGGGTGTTACGGTTCATTAGCAACTGCAAATGTCATTCGAAGCACGGAGAATCACTCGAAAAAAAATTGGTCACCCATCCTATGACCGACTTTAACTATAGTTGTTAAACTAACCTCCGCATTCGCAGGTCGAATGCGCTAAGTGTCTGCGATATAAACTAAAGCTTTCCAAAATAACAAAGTATGAAATTTAATGCAAAGTAGTTTAAGTACTACGCGGATATCCTTAGCCTACAGTTTTATATTTCCGAGATCTTGTTTTCCTAAATTCATGAACTTATTAACGGACATATTAACGGACATATTCAAGGACACTTAGTTTCGAGATGTTTATTCTTATCTATTTTTGGCCGAACGTCCACTAGGAATTTCGTTTCCCGTGGGAACTTCAGGAATACTATGCCTATGTCCTTGTCCAAGATCTAATCTAATCAAAATTGGTTCAGCCGTTTAAGCCTGAAAATTTAATAAGCAAACAGATTGTCAGCAAAAACTAATATCTAGTGTGTTGTCAGGCAGTTACCTCCGCGTTTACAAAATCAGTATGAAGACCTCCAATATTAAAAGTGTCAAAGGTACCCAATTCTAATTTATCATTGCAAATGAGGGTAATAAGAATTGTCGGTTAGTACCATGTAGGGGTACGTAAGTACTTGTTGTATGGTCTGTGCCTGTAGGTAATCTCGATAAGTGTTATCGCGTGCCCCTCATTAAGACCCACAATCACAACCCACAACGTAAACAAACTATGTACCTACTTAATCTGTTAGTTATAACGCGAATAGCGGCAGTTCAGCGGCCGAATATTCAAAGGCTTCTTAGCTAAAATCTTGTCTCCTTAACTTTAAGGAAGCTGTGGGTTTCATAGTCCAGTTCAGTCCATCAGCCATTTTAATGTCCCAAAAGCTGGGGCACAGGTCTTCCTAATGTGTTGATAAGGAGGACGGGCCATACCCACCACGGATGAAATCGGACCCAATGCGGATTGGTGGGTGTTAACGACTGCATATGCAGCCGAAACCAACGGCTTAACGTGCCTTCCGAAGCACGGAGGAGCTCGAGATAATACATTTTTGGTCACCCATCCCATGACCGACCCTTGCGAACATTGCTTAACCTCCGCAATCGCTGGGCCAGGCGCTAAACCACTGCGCCACCGAGCTCCTCCAGTTTCATAGAGTTTCTGTCGAATCTGTCAACTTGCCGAACTCAGCGAATGCATACAAATCTATGAAACTACCACACACATCGGGATTTTCATACATTATCGTTATTCCGTTCGGAAGTCCGAATTGGGATTCCGTCTGTATGTGGCCGGCTTAAAGCGGCCAAAACTTTGAGATTCGTTTGAATATTTGGCCGTTAGCCTATAGCGTTATTTAAAAAATCTAAATCTATGATAATATAACGTTATTTAAAAAAATCTAATCTAAAAGTTCATTAACGTAGTCGCCGTTAAAGTTTTACATACGTATCGTATGATACGATACATAACGTTATTTAACTTTTCACGTTGTTTTTCAAATATTATTTACCACTACTTATGGGAAATATTTGTAAATAAAAATCACTCGTTTTCATATTTTAAGACCAGTGAAAATTGCCCAATTTTGAAAAAGAAAATCTCAATTTTCTCCGATTTGTTTTAGTCGTCGTTTATTCTTCTTGTTCCCACATATACTTGCTTGTTGCAAATAAACCGATTTTGAACCAGAATATGGTTTAAAACCACGACCACGTTTTCAGTACCTACATTAATAAAATAATACTGAATAATAGTTTAAAAAAAAAAGTAGAGGTCAATTTATTTCAATTCACCTCTTTATCTTTATTTTCAAAGTATTACTTTATTAATGTACTGAAAACATGGTCGTGGTTTTACACCCTAATAATCTGGTTTAAAACCGGTTTATTTGCAACTATATTCCCACACAAGTGTTTTAACTGCTTAAACAGGTGTTAAACAGTGTCGATGATATTGTCATAAATAATTTTATGGTTATTATGTCAATGTAAATATTTACTTCTCTATGATTGTTTTTATAAAGTGTGTAATCTAGGACAAACTTTAATTTTAGTTAGCAATAACAATCGGTGGATATTTGAATACGGTTGAACTTGTCGAGTATTAGTATAGGGGTGCATCCGATGGCCGATACCGATTTATCGGAGATACTTCGGGTTTTCCGATATATCGGCATCGGCGACATTTTTAGTGTCGATACAACGATACTTTTCAAATTTAGCGTTTCAAAGAAGTAATGTAAAGTGGCGCGTTCTTTCGTCTATTTCATTGCAAACGAGAAACGAGCTTCAAATAAGGCACGAATAATGCTCGGGGAAACCCTGCACTTTTCCACCGTAACTTCCAAACGACTGAACAGATTTGGATGTGAGTATCGTTAGGATTCTTACATCATTCCGAGTTAGCTAGTGTAGCTATAATTTCTTTAATCGGCTTTAATCAATATTTTTATAATATAAAAAAAAACTTCTATTACTACAATATGGGTATCAAATGAAAAGCCTTGATGAGCACAATCCAAAACTTGATGAGCGAATTTTCACTAAAATGTTTAAATTCGAATAAATAACTTAAATAATTAAGATGAATAAATAATGAAAAATATTAGAAAAAATCGGCTCACCCGTAGCAACTTAGACGGGATGCTACGGGTGAGCCGATTTTTTCTAATATTTTTCATTATTTATTCATCTTAATATAAAAATAGCATTGTGAATGCAAAAATCTAAAAGTTTAAAACTTAAATAATATTAAAAACTACGACTGCCCTACCAAAAAAACTCTAGTGTCTTCAGACTCCAATGACACTTGTTTTTTTTTATTAGTACTTACTTTTTTTATCTTCATTTAAATTCACCAAACGTATCGGTATCGCCGATATTTTTATAAGAGTATCGGCATTCGGTATCGTATCGGCAAAAAGGCGTATCGATGCATCCCTAATTAATTTAGTACTAGAGCTTTGCTCGGTTATTACTATTTATTGTAATATGGTGGCGTTTAGGTGATAATCTACATTGTTATCTCAAACATTAACTACATTTTTTAACTTGTCTAAAAACAATAAAAATTTAAAAATATATATATAAAGTTGAACATATAAAAAAAAAGTAAGTCATCGAGCGGGATTCGAACCCGTAACACTCGTTTCTTGCCGTCCGCGTCTTAACCCGCTGGACCAGACGGACAGCGGCCGGCAAGACGAAATTAGCGACCATATTCTGCGTCGAAAGACAAACGCGTGAAAACTCGAAAACACGCGTTTTCCCAAACATAAGACTAATCTAGATCGATTGTTTACCCCCGAAAACCCCCATGTGTACCAAATTTCAGCGAAATCTTTAGAGCCGTTTCCGAGATCACAGAAATAATTTATATACATACATATAAATAAATATACAAGAATTGCTCGTTTAAAGGTATAAGATTATGTATTCTGTGGTATGAGTGAAATTAAACTTTGTTTAGTAATATTTTATGTAATAAATTATAGTAATCATAATCAACAAATGAAGAATATCAATTGTTCATTAAAATTTTGATGATCTTGTTCGTAAGGGTAAAAATATTTATTTGTGAAACTGAGAAAAAATTTTTTTTCTAGCAATATTCGATCGTTTTGTACTTGTTTTGTATGTCGTAGAATAATCGTCCAATCGGATATTTACAAAAATCTTAGTATGATTGCAAAACATAGGAGTAATTAGAATCTGAGACAGATTTTTGCAATCATCCGATCCGAGTAATATTTAAGATTTTTACAAAAATCTAGTGTATCTTAGGTAAATCGCGCTGATTGGTCGAAGTCAACGTTATGGACTGACGCTGACGGATGCTCTGCTTGTCTAACGGCTACCTATAGTCATTTTCTGACCAATCAGACTAAATCAACCACCCTTAGATTATCCAATCAGCGTTCAAGTTTCCAATCGTCCAAAAAATACAAGGATTTTTACAAAATATCTTAAAAATTGCTTGAACTAAGTATTGGGAAAATCAACTTAGATTCCAATTATCCGGTCCTTTACAAACGACTTAGGATTTTTGCAAAGATCCGGTTTATACGATCATACTACGTAAGCATACATCAGCAAAATATTAATCTGGCTGGATCATACAAAGGTATAAACTTGATACTTGTAGAACAGATTAGCTTCTTTTGTTTGGAATAGGTCACGTTTTAATCTCGAGCTTAAATCTTAGTCAGCAGTTGCATTGCAACATTTGCAACACAGCACACAGGGCATTGTCGTTAACTATGCAGTATGCAGGTTAGCTCAGGTGTTGCCAATCAAAACATGCAGTCTAATGTTTAAAGTTAAACATTTGATAAGCGTTACTATGCAGTAAAGTTGCCAGCTTAACTACAATTAGGTACTTTATTTATATTATTATCGTTTAGTTTCTTAGTAAGAAATCTGTAAAATTATAATCATTTTTTTTATATCAAATATTATAGGTTCTTAATTTACCTTTTTCTGTGCAACCTAATTTTTCAAGTAAGACGTTAGACATTATTAGGACAATACCTACCTATTTGTTTTTTTTTCGAAATACGAGTTATTTACCTATTGTAGTTTTATTCTTGTTATACTTACAATGGTAGTCTTAAAAATTTCATGGTACCTAGTTACCTGTTAAATTAAATCCTACGAAAAAGTATTAATGAACCTGACATACATTCATACAATAACAATATTTTTTACATCATACTGCTCGGCAACTAGGATTTACTAGTATAGTAAGAGGCCGTGTAAGTTGGCATGTGCAACACAGTGCATTGTTTAGATAGAACGTTCCATTTTCAAATCACTTTACAATTCAAGCATGGGTGAATGCTTTAACTGTAAAGTAACTTTACAATTCAAGCTATGTCAAACTCCTTAGTGAACCAATCTCTTTTCTTATATTATAAACTGTGGAAACTTTTTACTGAAAAAAAAACAATAAATATGGCGGCATTTCATTTCCGTTCAAGCTATGCAAAACTCCTTGGATTTTGATTTTGACTTTGATTTTGATTTTGATTTTGATTTTCGATTTTCGATTTTGATTTTGATTTTTTTTTTATTTTTTTTTTATTATTATTATTATTTTTTTTAATTTTTTTTTTTACTTTTTTTTTTTTTTTTTTTTTTATATATATATTTTTATTAATTTACCTCGCATGAATGATGTAAAGTAGTATGCTTACCTCGGTTGTAAGTAGCTATTACACCCTCGAACTATATTCGCCCTCGCTCGCTTCGCTCGCTCGGGCGTCTAAATATCTCGGGTGCACTCGATCCATTAGCGCCCTTTGCGAGCTGCGCTCGCACGGGCGCCAAATTGGATCTTGTTCTGTAATAGCTCACTTACGTCCCTTGTGTAACAAACTACTATTATTAGGTAGGTACTTTCTAAATTGTATAATATAAATTAAACTTTGGTAAATATTTAGTCACCTATCTACATACCTCAGTACCTCACTAACATTCGGAAAGCAAAATTCCATAAAACAGCACAAATATGTATGTTGCAATTGCATCAACACCGTGTGATGAGTAGCTGTACCTATTGTTTCACGATTTAAACAATCGTCAACGACAAAAACAATAATTATGAATCATATTTTGGACATAACATCGCTTACAATAAAGTACAAAATGCCCATAATACTCTAACCAGTCCATGACCCACAAACGAGACTTAAGTTAGTGGCAAGCATATTTTCTGCCGATAGCCTGTAATGGTTAAAAGCTGTTATCAAACTAGTTTGCACCGAATGCTTGCTTACGTAAGATTACCTTAACAAGTGCAGCTTGGCTTTATGGTCGCACACATAGTCGTAGCCACATAGTTAAGGACACCAGACGATTTTCATACAAACGAGGTAACTTTGAAGCCTTGGTTCTTTGCCAAGGATTGACCGAGCCGTGATCTGATGATGGCTATCCAGGGAGTGAATGAAGGAGATACAGATCACTATACACATCCAACTGATCTGAACAGATTTCTAAGAGATGTGAGGATTAGGAATAGAGTTTTCACTTTCAGGATTTCCATACATTTTTATACCATTTAGCAGTTTTTAAAACATCGTTTCCTTATATCTCATAGCATGCTGATCAGATTAGTTGGGTGTGTATAGCGATCTGGATCTTCTCCATGCATTCACACCCTGGAAGGCTATCGTCAGATCACGGCTCGGACAGTCCTTGGCGGAGAACTAAGGCTTCAAAGTTACCTCATTTGTATGAAAATCTTATAATATGTGAAACATCACAACGTTCATATTCTCGAACAGTCAAATCTTTACAGATATTACTATGAGTTCTACTGTAATAATTTTTGTCAGCGTAATTGACCTAGCTCTATTGACCTACAATAAAGATTTCACAAAAAACCACAATGTTATCAATGATACGCAGACTCTCGAGAGCACTTATAATTAAGTAGTTGTTTCAATTACGAATATAAAAAGAAGATAGAATCGTTTCTAATTACGGTTAATCGTCTAAACAGTAATTCTAGTTATTAGCAAGCGATTTCTGTCAATTTGACACGTAACACATTCTCGCGTCTCATAAACATGAAATATTAACGTAACCAAAACAAAGTTCGCTGACAAAAGGATCCATGAACGCGTCTTAACATCTGTATAAAAATGTGATACACATCTGTCGTTTAATTAACTCATTCATCATTGAATAACGCTTCTGTTCTGTCGACTTGAAATGGCACAAATATTCAGTTTAATGACTATTATGAAGTAGAAGTTCGTCTGTGTTACATCGCCGATCATCGTGGAGATCCTTGGGGGAGGCCTACATCCAACAGTGTATGTTGCGGCTGATTTAATGATGAAGTAGAAGAAACTATGAAGCGTTAAAGACCTTTCAAATATTTATCTTGAAATCTCAGTTCACTTTGACCCCGCTCCATGTAGTGTTATTGTGATGTGATGTGATGCAATGTAGTATTGCGGTTTAAAGTTGACCAACCCAGTTGTGGCATAAAAGAGCATAAAGTTAATTTAACTGAATTCAGCTTCCATGACAATGTTCGCAGAATTTATAAATAAATGATGATTTTGTTACCCAATGAGTTGATTAAATTGTTTAATTTTTTTGTGTAAATGTGATAAAGTTAATTGTGTTACTGATAAAATTCCCGCCCAAAATAAAATCAACAAATGATAAACTCGGGCTTAAATTAGACTTGGAAATGTGGAAATACTTTATCAAGGAGAAGTACTTATTACGTTTTATGAATAGAATAAAGCTTCATTATTGCTTAGCAGAACCTGTTTATGAACAAAGCGGCAAATAGTAGATAAGATCAGTCGATATAGCGTACAGCTGCATGGTGCATACCTCAACCCTAACTACGGGCAAGGTGATTCGAGTCACGGTCGACACAATTTGCAGGTAGGGGACAGCTGCAGTTAGCTCCATATTAGCGTCATCCGCCAACAGCAACGCTGTTTCAGTGTCAAGGACAACATTACCAAACACTTTACAAACAGATGCAGATGGGTGTATCTATTTTTTTTAGATTAATAATCCTGGTGGCTCTGTAAGCTGTAGACCTCGCGTTTGTGACATTTTGGAACGTTGTTCGAAATGGCTGAAATTTGTTTTTTTAGTAAATTTAGAAAAACTTTATCGACAAATATAATCTACTAGCTTCCGCCCGCGACTTAGTCTGCGTGGATAGTTTTTTTGCTATCCCTCGGGAACTGTACGTTTTTTCTGGATGAAAGGTACCCTATGTCCTTTTCTGCACCCCTGACAACGCCTATGCAAAATTTCATGATGATCGGTTCAGTAGTTACGACGTGAAGGCGTAACAAACAAACAAACAAACGGACTTTCGCATTTATAATATTAGTAAGGATAAATTCTCGAACCTGCTTACAAAATTTCACGGTTGAGAAAAACTATCTGTAGAGGAGAACAGCCGGACAGCCAGACATACGAAATTATGAAAGCATTTTTACCCAAGCTGAAAAGGAGACTTGCGCTAGCTCGGTCAAAAACAAAATAATTCTTGATAGATTGATCAAAGAATACTTACTTATAATCTGTTATAACAATAATAATAATTTTAATTGATTTTCAAACATGTACCTATAGATACTTATTTATTGTAATATTTTTAAACACACATCACAAACTATAAAAAGAGCAAATTCGTCAGTGTCACATGATTTGTGTCTATCGAATTACGAAAGTATGAAGAATCATGATCAAACTATGCCAATTATCATTCCAGGTGAACCAATCTCATGCATCAACGACGGAGCGATCCCGGGCCACGTGCTGAACACCTACTGCTGGATCACGTACACCTTCACGCTGCCCAACGCCGACAACAAGGCCATCTCGCATCCCGGCCTCGGCAACGATTACGGCGAGGAGAAGCGCATCCATGCCTACTACCAGTGGGTGCCTTTTATGCTGTTCTTCCAGGTAAGATACCTTCTCCATGCCTTTTTTTATGTACAACGAGATAGTGTTTGGCCTTGATGTTGAGTGACGATAAGGCCGAAGGTGGAAGCGCACTACACCTGAAATCCTCATCACTGAGGAAGGCTATCTTTCCTCTAACTGCCGGAACACAACAATTTTCAAATTGTTGTTATGGCGTCAGACTTAATTAAGATGGTGGCAGCAAGCCAGGCGGACTTGAAATAAGTCCTACCACCAACCAAACAGAGTACAAATTGTACCACCCCTGGGAATCGAACCCGGGACCCCTACGTCTTACACAGGTGGGCGAACAATTAGACAACAGAGGTGGTTAAAGGCGGTGTCTTTTACCTTCATTCCTTTCTATCAGCGGTTCTTTCATTATTCACTTCTTTTACATTCATATCATCTCATCATCTGCTCTCCTAACTTCCTCTACGTATCTATCAACATATCTCTGTAAGCAACAGCGATATTGTCAAAAACTCTTTATAAATAAGAGGGGTTATAGACATACTTTATGCCGATTTTTTCTCACACACAGAGGCTCTCATATCTTCTATGATGTTAAAGATGCTTCGGTTACTTGTTATTATTTCGAATTATGATCATATCGGGCCACTATCGGCAGTAAAAAAATATCTGGTATTTTTTTCCTGAACGCTACAAAAAGTATTTTAAAAGTGATTCCTTTTTTCGTTACCTGAAATTACCACTTAATTCGTTGTAACTTAGCCGATACTATTTTTTCACTTAATACAAATGTAGCCTTAGTTAGCCGAGTGTTTAAACATTTGTGCATAAAAGTTTTAAAACATTAGCGCTCATGGTTGATAAATAAATTAAGAAAATGTTAGTTAGGAAAATGCAAATTCTTTAAAATTCTCCATACAAAACGGCAATTTTATACTTAAACCCCTAATAATAGTTAATATTTTTACGTTTTGAGATAAGATCTCATTAGAAATCAAAAACATACGTTTAGCTGTAGCTACATTTATGGCACTCCAAGCAAGGTTTTGGTGATAAAACAAATGACTATTTACAAAGTGACTAACGATAACTCATATCATAAATTAGCGGATACACTACACAACTAATCGCAAAAGTATGAGGATTTATCATTGCATGTCATATTGACTTACTTAATCATGTTGTTACAGGGTATTTTGTTTTATTTACCCCATTGGATATGGAAGAACTGGGAAGAGGGAAAAGTTCGCATGATCTCGGACGGTATTCGAGGCACAGCAGCGAGCATAGCTGACGACAAAAACAATCGTCAGGTAAGACAACTTATCTATTGACTTCTGAGGATTTACCTTAGCTCTTTAAGCCATTGGTGATTTTTTATTTATTTATTTATTATACAGGGTAATTTGTAAAACACCAACAACTTCGCAGGGGTAGATTAAGTACTAACATCATAAACAAACACGTTTGCTCTACCACTTTAAAAAAAATCGACTTTTCATTAAAAAAAAACTTGATTATGTTCGGACATTTGTATGGAAAGTCGTTTTTAGGGTTCCGTACCCAAAGGGTAAAAACGGGACCCTATTACTAAGACTCCGCTGTCCGTCTGTCTGTCTGTCTGTCACCAGGCTGTATCTCATGAACCGTGATAGCTAGACAGTTGAAATTTTCACAGATGATATATTTCTGTTGCCGCTATAACAACAAATACTAAAAACAGAATAAAATCAATATTTAAGGGGGGCTCCCATACAACAAACGTGATTTTTGTGCCGTTTTTTGCTCGATATTAATAACGACTGCAGGTAGACAGTTGAAATTTTCGCAGATGATGTATTTCTATTGCTGCTATAACAACAAATACTAAAAACAGAATAAAATCAATATTTAAGGGGGGGCTCCCATACAACAAACGTAATTTTTTTTTGCCGTTTTTTGGTACGGAACCCTTCGTGCGCGAGTCCGACTCGCACTTGGCCGATTTTTTTGTCTTTTGAAAAGTCGTAGAACAAACATTGTTGCTAATGATGTTAGTAATCTACCCCTGCGAGGTTATTGGTGTTTTACAAATAACAATGTATATTTATTATAAGATATACATGCATAGATCGATGCTGATTATAATCTTTTCTGCAATAGGAATTAAACCTTTTCTTAAACTTTTAGATTTTTGCATTCACAATGCTATTTTTATATTAAGATGAATAAATAATGAAAAATATTAGAAATACGGGTGAGCCGATTTTTTCTAATATTTTTCATTATTTATTCATCTAAACCTTTTCTTGTTTAAGCCGGAATCACATTCGTAAACATAGCTATACCCATAGTAAAGCGGTAATTCTCGTATTGTTGTGTTCCGGTTTAAAGAATATGGCACAGCAGCAATTGAGTCGACACTACAATTACTTGTCGTTTTGGTAGCATAATTGAGGTTTATTAACGTTTATTGAATTAAAGTTACTCTATTATTACTCACTTAACTGTGTATTTTGTCTCTACAAATAAGAAAAATACGCACAACATTTGCATTTCTAATCGCCAGCTCAAGCGTGATAATGATGATTATGCATAGCATCTTAATGATATTTTTAAGTTAGTAATCATGAAACAATAGCTAGTGTATCTGAAGAATGGTATATGACATACTTCATTGTTGATGGCTATATAAACAATGAGACAATTGAAGCTAGAATTAAACTAACAAGGCTTGATAACTGTCCCTAATTAAAGATTAAAACGGCCTTTAAGACAATTATTTGTAAGATATATCAAGATACATTTAAAATAACTTTACAGCAAGCGACAAAACTCAAAAGATAGTTCTTTATGTTATCCAATGTTTATTTATATTTTATTTTTAATTTCAGAATCGTCTAGTTCAATACTTAATGGAAACTCTGCACATGCATAATGCTTATTCATTCGGCTATTTCTTCTGCGAGTGTCTAAATTTCATTAATGTAGTAAGTATTAAGTTTAATTAAATTAAAAAATATTGTTAAATATTAGGTCCGAAAAGTTCGCGGCCGTTTTGCACTAAAAATAATAAAGATACTACAGCGAGCAACATTATCTTTATCATTAAAATTACCAGACCTGAAGCTGCTGAACCATTTTTTGCAGCAGTATTCGACAAAGCATCTTCTTCATTAACATTTCAAATCTTTTTTGAGCACTAGCAGTTTTTTTTATTAAGTCTCTGAACCCTAATCGAAAAAAAATTCACAGATTTTACAGTCCCCGCAAGAATCGGAGCATTGAAAATGAACACAAAAGTTTACGAAAAACCAAAATCAAATCAAATGCAAAGTCCTATTATATTTTTAAAGTTACCTAGGTAATACCTATTTATTTTTACGCTTTTTTATTAATAGCGCCCGCTGACTGCCTCGACGCGGCCGAAATAATATTAACCAATTTTCAAAATTCCAACGAATGCACTTCTCGTCTGCTTCTGCATCTTTTAACACTATTACCATGACGATCGGTCAATAATCATGGAAGCTACATCACTTTTTATGTACGGAAACAGCCGTTTTTCTACAATTCCAAATCTAAAGGGACCACCTACCGGTCACAATTATAAAACTATTTTCAAAATTATTTCGCCATTTGATAGCTAAACTAATACCCTAGGACCCTTTTTTTCATTTTTTCTTAAGTCAGTTTTATTTTCGAAATATTTACAATTTAGTAAACAAACACCCCCCAAAAAACCCCGAATTTTTGGAATTTTGCAAAATTTCAAAAAAACTTACCAGTAAATTTTCAAAATTCAAACGTTCACACGTGTCTCGATAAATTCCTCAACTTTTGGTACTATTTCCATCTCGATCCTTTCAAAATCTTCGGAGATATGGTCAAAAATACGTCTCAGGCGATTTGCATCTGATAACCATTTTCAATGGTAAAATGCAAAACGTATCTAATGAAAATTATTAAAAATATGAAAAATCAATTTGTTTCAATTTTACCGCTAAGTATTACCATAAAGTCAGTTGTCAAACAATATATTACATTTCCGCCTATGTTTAGTATTGAAAGAAACGCAAAATTCATGCTTCAAAAAGGCTGCGAACTTTTCCGACTACCTATTATTTGGTTTTGTTAACATTTGAAGGTGTTAATTGATTCTCTATTATTTTAAGGTTGGAAATATTTTCTTCTTGGATACTTTCCTTGGTGGAGCTTTCTTGACCTACGGTACAGACGTGGTTAAGTTTTCAAATAGAAATCAAGAAGACCGCACGGATCCTATGGTAAGTTCAGAAAGTATTTTATAATAATGTAGCTGAGACTCAATTATCTAAATGTGACATAGGTTTTTAGCATTTCTAATGCTTTTAGATTGAGGTGTTCCCAAGAATAACCAAGTGTACATTCCACAAGTTTGGTGCCTCTGGAACTATCCAGACTCACGATGCCTTATGCGTACTGGCACTGAACATTTTGAACGAGAAGATCTTCATCTTCTTGTGGTTCTGGTGAGTAAATATTGCATGACTTTCTGTCTATTCTTTTGACTAAATTAATTTTGATTTTTCTGTGATTCAACATTTGATCTGGGAAGCAATATTTTGCAGGTTCTTTGTGTTATTATGTGGTCAAAAAAAGCGTGATTTAGTGATACACATGCAGATACTTTATGCGAATGGTTTATAATACATTACCCCTACAAAGACTCAGAATCTTTACCTGATCTGACCCAGGATCCTTACCTATCTAAACGATTTCATACGTTTCAGGTTCATCATTCTCTCCGTGGTCTCCGGTCTGGCCCTCGTGTACTCCGCGGCTGTGATTCTGATGCCCAGAACTCGTGAAACTATCCTCAAGAGGAGATTCCGCTTTGGAACTCCGAATGGAGTAGAAGCCTTAGTCAGAAAGACTCAGGTACTTTACTAGCACTTTAACAAAATATTACTGCAAAGAAGGAAAATATAAAACCTTTTAATATGATGACTCGATGTTTTTTTTTATATGAGGGTCTCTTTATTGTTGTTACAGGTGGGTGATTTCCTACTTCTTCATCTTTTGGGTCAAAACATGTCGCTACGAGTGTTTGGAGAAGTGCTAGACGAACTATCCAGGAGGTTGCATCTTGGATCTAACGCACCTTCGGCGCCATCCACTTTAGAAATGGCTCCTATATACCCTGATATTGACAAATTCTCCAAAGAAACTGAGACGTAAGTGGCGAAAGGGACTGGTCTGGGCAGGTGTGCGTAGGAGTATATCAAAAATAATATCGAGCATTTGTTCATAGAAAAAATGAAAAATCTTGCCTTTACGCCTATCCACCCTCGGACCAGACCCATAAAATGAGCATTACACTAACCAAATTATTATTAAGGAGATGTCTGACATTTGTTCTAATAACATATTTTTAAGAATCAATGTGTTTTCATAGTATTGTTAAATATCTTTTCAAACGGTTCTTTAAATTATGTTATTGACTCAATAAAGAATTAAAATCATAGACAGGTAAAAGTTCCGGATAACCTAGTGTACTGCTCCTATATTTTAGATTATGCTCATTAGTTAGACGTTGCTAAACTCGACCATACTGAACATAGTTTTGGATTATAAACTACATGTATGCAACTAAACAACGTATATCATGACATTCCTTATTATATTAATTTAGACATCAATTAGGTTAATTGTCAGCCACAATAAATTGTTCTTTAAGCTTAAGCTTTAAATTGGGTCTCAATAAAAATTAGTGAATTCGAGATGATAAAATTGTTAAATAATGTGTGTATAAGTGAGGAGCAAAAAATATTGTGGAGATGATTTAAAATAATGATTACGCGAATGGTATTGAAAAGAAAAGACGGTTCGTAATAAATATCGGCGTGTTGTGTTATTTCGGCAAAGACTGTTGTAGTCATTGAAACCTTCATAAAATTATTGTTGTTAGTATGTAGTTTAAGTTAGCAGTCTGAATACGCTACTGCTGTGAATTTTAGGATAGCAAACCATACTTTCAGAGAATACTACATATTATTATATAATATTTTTACTATTTACTTTATATCATTAGAATAAGGTGACGCCGTATTAATGTAATGAATTTATAGCGGTTAAGTTTTTATCTCAAATGTAAAAAAAGACATATCGCCCACAGAAAGATCTACTAATTTAAGTAGAAAATAAATGCCTTGTCGTAAGTACTCTGATTGCTTTTAATGTTTTATTCGTTTTAAACACATAAGGCGGGCTTTTTTATAGTCATGCTTAGCAAGAGAAAAAGGATTCCTAGGTGTCCTTTAAAATTTCGTGTTTTAATACTAGTAGTGTTAGATAGGACTTGGTGCGATTAAGTGTACTATTGTACTCAGCAAATATTGTGCCATCATAACAGTGTTTTAAGTATTCGGAACATGGAACGTTTATGGCCTTATTAATAAACGAAGAGCAAGTTTACACCCGGTTTAACCAACGCCTTACGTTTTAGAGCCTCACATTCCTAAGCAAACTTTTTGGTCAAACTAGAAGTAAACTTATTCTTCATTTATTAATAAGGGGGTTAGTGAAATATTCGCTTCAAACTTCGAATGTCTTCCTAGAAATTATCAATCTTTCCTTTAAAATAAAATAATGTTTTACTCACTTTGAACAATGATCATTCGACAGTGGAATCTCTCTGCATTTCTTATATTTTCCATAAATTATAGCATAATATAATAGTTATAATCGTTGATTTGCAGTATTCCTGTGACAATCATGTTAATATTTTAGTTGATTAGTGTTCTTAACATAAAACATGATATATGTCATTCCTGAAATGAATGTAATGTGCCCACTTTTGTACAATTAGGAAGACTGCTATTGTGACAATAATTGAGATAGATTGGTTATATTTTCTTGGAATTAAACAATTCAAATAATTTTACTTGTTTTATTTTAAAACTGTTAAATATGACATAAAATACAAAGACCACAAGGGGATTAATAATAGTAAAATGCAATCTATGACTTACCTGTTAAGACAGCTGGTCACTATAATAGATAATTCTATATCTTATTCATAAACATCCAAATATATTGTAATATAAAATCAAATAAATACATGTAACTCAAATATACACATGTACCCTGTATTTTATTCTATTATCATAGTTGAATTGACTTGCGTACGTTTATAAAACAGACAAAAGTATACTACTTATCCTAAAAAGAACACAATATTTTTCTACACAATACATAAGATAATTTCTGTTTTTCCCTTTTTGTTATTTGTTTTTGTACTCTTTTATTAAAAAACGACTACCGATTTGCATTAAATGGGTAAATACTAATTATTCACTACTAGCTGACCCGACAGACGTTGTCCTGTCTTAGTTATGAATATTGAATTCGAATTGGTATAATTAATGAAAAGTTAGGTTCAGAGATATTAGTAAATACCGTTCCCGTTACCGTTTACTTTATATTATAACCCAACAGCTTTATAACCAAGTATATATATCACTTGTTATGTTAGTAACGTGTATGTTAGTCTATCCAAACTTACCAATTTAATATTAGGCGGGATGACTCTGAACTAACCGTGATGAGCACTAAGAAATTCAGTTTTCTTAGATCCTTTTTGTAAGAAATGATAAATTAATTATTGAAGTATTGTTATGAAAGCCTGGAATACCGGACTAATTCAAAACTGAATCAACTATTAAGGGAAGGGACTTCTATGATCCGATTATAGCGACAACGCAGTCAATGCAACGAATAATGTACCTCCTTCGGTAAGTAATGCTTTATTGCAGATTAGGGTCGGATTTCACTGACCTGGGGCCGTATTACAAGCTCTTAAATCCTGCCAGGTTTATAAATTGCTGTAGTTACATCTCTTTCTCACTGTATAGCAAATAAAAGAGACGCATTGATAGCCATTCAGAAAACTGGCAAGTTTAGGAGGTTGTAATACGGGGGCTGGCAGTTGTAGTGAATATCTAACTAAAGCAGGGGTTCCCAATCTTTTACTCTGTGCGTTTTTCTAATATGACTGTTGGGTGGGACCAACAGTCATATTAGCAAACGATGATAATATAAATGGGTGTATTTATTTTTATTGAAATTCAAGTAGATTATCAACAAATCAAACACAAGAGGTGAACTACGCATCGGTAACATCTACTAAAATATAAATTTTAATAAGTACTAGGCCCAGCCTGATCATTCGAGAAACGAAGGCACACAGACTCCGATGGCTTGCTCACGTCGAAAGAATGGGTTTGGAGAGCGAGAGCCAAAAGAGCCTATCTCGGTCAAGCAATAGGGAATAGATATGTATAAGTCACCGATTTTGATAAATTTGAGATTGATCGCTGCGGACACCTAAAAACATAATGGAACAGAAAAAAATATAAAAAAATGATTTATTTTAGTTTTATCACACGATGAAATCCGGGAAAAATAAAATTTTATTTCATTTTCGGATATAATGCTTAATGCTAAACTTAACAGTCAATTGAATATTGAATAAGAGATAATATTTTGTTTGACACATTATGTATTGTATGTATGTATTGCGTTTAACGCAATATTTAAGGATATATTTGAAAATTCTTGGCTAACTCCATAATGAACGAGCCTGAAATGGGCCTGAAACGTGACAAGTGACGTCACAAATCATGACCGTTTTTTATAGAGCGTTTTCGGCGGGTGCTGATGCGTGCTAACTTCAAGTAACTATATCACGAGAAAAAGTTTATCTGGAGCCGCTCGTCTCGGCCCCCTTTGGATAACTGTACGCCTCACTAGTTGGGAACCCATGAACTAAAAAAATATAAACGAAAGCTAAGTACAGACTCACCGATTCCCCCAGTCCAGTTTAGCCACGAGCTTCAGCCTGAGGGCCCTGGTCTGGTCCTGCGTCAGGGTCCCGGCGAGGAGCGCGCGCCTACCGCTCAGGAGCTCCCTCATCACTTTGGCCACAGCGCTGAATCTGTATGTCTCCCTTTCCTGAACAAGAGGATATGATGATAAACCCTGAGCATAGCATATAACAGGGGCACCCCTGTTGTATGCTATGCTCAGGGTTTATCATACTATACGTGGCGAGGGGTGAAATTATGGTGAAGGTAAGCCGGTCTACAAAAATGCTATGATTTGCATAGTGGATCGATGGGGTAGGATTCCTAAAAGGTAAGCCGATAGGATTAATATTTAACAAGAAAAAAAAAGCATAAGTAAAACTACATTGGGTGCTCGACCTTTAAAACTCTCGTGATCGACAGGTCGAATGCGATCAACCGTATAGGCACCTCTGGCATATACTACAGTGGGGGGAGCAGGGGGGTCATCCCCCACCGCTATTGCGCAGCCGGGCCGAATAACTCGTTCGGAAAAAGTTAAGAAACAATCTGTAAATGGCGGCCATACATAAAGTGTGAGCGCGATAGCATGACCCACTCGCTCACGTATATAGCTTGCAGCATGACGGTGTGTGAGCGAGATAGCATGACCGGCCGGCCGCCATTTACAGATTGTTTCTTTATCCAAACGAGTTATACATACATAGCATTCCTGCACATCCTGTAGCATTCGACAAACTTAAAAAGGGTTCTTTATGCGGAGAAATATAAAAAAAACTTGCTTTTACCCGCGGCTTCGTCCGTGTGGATATTCGGGATCAGGCAAGTCAAAACCCATACTTACTCTACATAGGGGCTAATTGTTTAGACTCAATTGTTTTTAAACTTTAAAGCTACATTATAATTCATTATATGCACGACGCAACAAAAAGTATAGCTTCTGACGCGCCCACATGCAGAGTAGGTACCAGAGGGCCTAGCCAAAGTAACATAGGCAAATCTTCGTTATCGCTTCGCTTTCGAAACATGTATGGGATTGACATAAGGTTTCGTTAACTATCGAATTATAAAACGTCAAATCCATACATGTTTCGAAGCGAAGCGATAGCGAAAATTTGCAAATGTTACTTTGGCTAAGGGAGTCTTATTATACGCTCCCACAGCGTCGAACGTAACCCACGCCCACAAAAATATAGTTTCCGCTTAAGTTAGCGTGTTGTCTGTCACGCCCTATTTTAAGGGTCAATTTCCAATAACTTAGTGATCAAGAGAGATGAGCCAATTAGGAATCCAACTTATACTAGACAAAGTTTTTATTTGTGAAAAACTATATTTTGATGTAGGTAAAAATAATATTTGTTAGGTTCACCTGAAGATTGAGAATTAAGTGTAGCAGGTAACATACAATTTGTATCAATGCCACAGAATAATAGTACTAAACGTCCAATGCACCTTCGGGTGCATGGATTTCGATCCATGAAAGATTTCGGGTGCATAATTAGTATTATCCGACATTTATTTTCATCTCATATGTGCCATGGGCAACAGCGTCGCTTCACCACTCCTAACGACCCGGTCACAGCTAGTGCGGCAGACGGCTAGGCAGGCGGCGCGGCAAGCGAATTCGGTATACACTGCGCGCTATCTCGATATCGGCCTCTCAGCTCGTCGTTACGACCGCAGTGATTACCAAATTCGCTTGCCGCACCGCCTGCCCCGCCGCCTGCCGCGCTAGTTGTAACCGGGCCGTAAGAGCGCTTTCACAAGGTCGCAAGTAATGTGGCAGCGCGCCACTGTCGCGCGACAGTCGCACTGTTACTGCCACGTCGCTTGCGACCTAATGTAAAAGCGCTCTAAGGTTAAAATCGCTTGCACGCCGCGCCGTCACAGCATACGTTTAGTTCGTGCAGGCGCGATACGCGCGCACACGAATTTTGGTGCTAACTCGTTAAGCGACGCTGTTGCCCACAGTACATAATAATTATCAGTAAACACACACAGATAATAGAAATGAGAAACGGAAAATAATCACGTGCCACACAACAAATAACAAAAGATGACAAGATGAGTGAGTCAAACAAGTTTGCGTTAAGACAAAAGAAAATTATAATTTGCAATGCAAATATATTGAAGGTCTTCTATTTGTGATAATGTTTTCATAGAAAACTGAATAGCCAAAACACAACTCCTGTACGTATCAATCAAAGTAATGTTTTTGAATTGTTTAATGTTAATGCAAATCATTGAAATCAAATAATGTTAAATAAAATTTTTTTGAAATAAGTCAACTTAATTAAACCTGCCCCTGATTATGTACTCTGTTGCTAACAATTTTTGTTCGAAACTGAGAGATACCGCAGTTACATTGCTGCTCTATCTAGTAAGAATCAATGTGTTACTTAAAGCAACAATGTAACTGCGATTTCTGACATCAGAAGTTGAGCAACAGAGTTACAAAATCAGGGGGCTTTTATCTAAAAGATGAATTATTTTTAATAGGGAAGTATTTAATCGGGTAACAATAAATTCCCATTTTGGATATCAAAAATATTGAATATAGCGTACTGAAATACGAAGTGGGCGACGGACTGAAGGCGACTACAAATATTCAAAATGGGTGATTTAAAAAACAAATTGAGTAACTAGTTATTCAGAAAGGGCGACGAAATTTCTATTTGGGCGATAACTTTAGGGCGTACATAACATTTTTAGTGCCTCCGCTGCGTTAAACGGGATCACGGCACGAGGCGACATAGATTAGAGCTTACTCATGCACTGCAAGCATCTGTCTGTCATAAACCAGCAATCTATATTCCCGCGCCGTGTACCCGCGGCGGGATCCCGCTTAACGCAGCGGAAACACTTAAAACTAAAGTATTTAAGTATCCCATTCACAGTCGCCTTTATTATTCTCCATTCACTGGATTACAAATATCCCTTTTTGATATGCAAACTACATCAACCACATTACTAAAACCTACAGCATCATGAAGATACCTAGCCTAGTCATGTTTTCATCAAACCAACTAAGTGATAGAGGCTGCCAGGCTGCAACTGTAAACACAGCTAACAGGGTATCTATCTTGTGCTATGCAAGCGATAATATGTGATACAGATCCATTAGAGCCAGAACTTACCACATACAGCTTCTTCCAAAGTCGAGCCCATTCCCTCAGTACGCTCGCTATCTCCCGAACCAAAGGGTCGTCTTTAAGCTCCGCGATGGCAGTGGCGCCTGACCCCTTGACAATACAGGGCCGGATTGACACCACGCAGCCGGGAAATATACCCCAAGCTGACCGGTTTTTGGTACTGAAGCCACGGTACCAGCCTGAAAAAATAAAGTCATTTAATTTACTTTTTTCATAAGAAAAAGTCCAAGTCTGCATTGTTGAACAGCTTATGTCCATGATTTATTCATAAGATAGCAAACTGTGTAGTAATTTTTAAATAATATTGAATATGACTAGCCAAAAGACATTATTTTCAGAGAATGCCTACAAAGTGATGACACTAGCTATGAATTGTAGAAAGTCACAGGATGCCACATGTTTAAGAGACAATTGCCGTGGGAATGTTGATCCCCAGACTCAACACAAATTATTTCATTGATAAATGTATAGTGAACTCCACGTTTACGGTTAGAAGGTTCATTTATTTACCCAAATAGTTGTTACAAATACTAGGTACTAATTAATTTAAGAATAACAGATTAATAAATAATGTACACAAAACACAATATTATATTATATTAAGAGCTGATAATTTATATTATTAAAAAAAAATGTATTGAAGTAAGTTACTTATTACATTTTTATTTTTTGTAAAGATATTCAGTAACTTTTTTACCCTGATAAAAATAGCATAACAAGTTATATCCAACTAGAAATATTAATTTTTCTCTGTTTTTATATTGTGATGAAAACTATTAATTAAATGCAGCCACCCTAAAGTGGATACTCAGAAAAAGTGTGTTCACTATCCATCCCATCATACTTGATAGTTTGATGGGGTGGATAGATGAACACATGTTTTCCGTGTATCCACTTTAGGATAGTTTGTTTCAGGGTAGATAAACGGAATAAGACATCCAACCCACGCAGATAAAGAATGGGATTAGAAATGGCGTCGTCCATTCATATTCACTTTTTGCTCGCACACTAAACACCATACTATGCGAGCCAAATAAGAATAGTACTGTCAAACGACAATCTTGACCTTTGTTCCTTTTCGCACATTCTACACCCTGAAGTGGAAATGAAACGTAAACAAATATGGCCGTTTTAATAGTACTATTCTTATTTCGGCTCACATTGTACCTATTACTGTTTCAGTGACACTCTTTGTGGTAAGCGAGGTGAGTCTGCATTTTCAATCCCATTCTTTATCTGCGCAGGTTGTACCTACATTGCTCTAAGCTCAAAGTAAGCTGAAACCAGGGTTGCAAAAAATCATGATTTTTTATTTTAATCGAAAAAGTCAGTCGTGTTTTTTTGGATTTATTTATTTTGTTTATTTTTATTATGTTTTGCAATCATTACCCTAGTTTTTCTTGTGGGCAACATTTTTATTTCTGAAAACATAACTGTGATCATTATTTTCATTAATTACTTGCATTGCATTGAATGTAATGAATCAATTCATTGTTTTATTTTTTTACTGGCACAAAAAGAAAATATGATTGTTAATTTTTATTGTGATAAATAACTAAGCTAGCACCTATCATACTTTGTATTAAAATTGTTTTCGAACATAATAGTTGATGAATATCCCAAGTAACAAAAGTTTCTATAACCAAGGGGTTATATCACCAAACAGTGATATAGTAGGCCTTAAATGGTAACCGTTGTGACTGCTTGTGCTATAAAGGTTTTCCACAGAGCGTTTTGGTTCTATAATATTAAAGAGCATTTAAGTTCTATGATGCAGCTCTTAGAACACTTACAGGACATACACAAGAATCTTTAAAGTGTTGCACTGTAATAGATATGAAAAAAGCGATCATAGTACTGTTTAGTACTATAGACGACTTTACTGACACTTTTATGTATCTATTTTGCACTAATATTGCGTCAAAATAACTTTTATAGTACTAGTATTGTAGCAGTATCGAAAACACTATTACAGAATCAATCTGCACTATAAAAGTACCTTGCACAACCATTATGTCACGGTTTAGCTCCTTAAATGCTCCCTCAACATCTCTATGGGGCTAGTTCTCTAAAAGTCATGAAAACTCTTCTATGGTACTAAATAGTATCATAGCGACTTCTGGTGCAGTTGCTAAATAACTTTAACTTTTTGTGTTACTGCTACCAGACTAAAACGTGAGATAAAAGCACTAAAATAAATAATTAATGGACTAATCCGTTTTCGGTGAAAATATGGCTGCTGTTTAAAAATATGGCTGCCATGATAGCACATTAGTGGCACGGCTGGAGCCAATGTGTACTATAGCAGCCATAGTCGGGACGAGTCAAATTTGAAATCAGCATAGTGATTTTATCGATACAATTATTTTCGCAAGTGCAAGTTACGGTGGAGTTACGGTCAATGGTCGATCAAAGGTGATGTTTTGTAGAATGTCTTTTGTATTACAATACAAATTGTAATAGCGAACGACATTTTGTTTTCTTGGGAACACTCACGATGACATGAGCACAGCACAAACAAAATGGCGAACTTATTGTGATAAAAAGATCAAAATAGCACTATAAACATGTTTTGCTTTTCATGTATAGAGCTGATTTATTACCGTGAGAGCCTTTATGTAATGTTTATAGAATTAATCAGTGATAAAACTAGGGCCTATTTGGGGTTCTGTAAAGGTTTACAATACCATTATAGTGCTTATCATGAAACTAATTAGCACATCCTAAAGCGTTCTCAGGACTTTTATAGTACCAAATTTTGTTACTTGGGATGCACTCCCAGCGTTTAATTAATTCCTTTTTTGGATTTTGATTTGAATCAGTGAGTTTTATAAAAAAAAAACATGTAATAAAAATTTGATTGTGTGATTTAAATCATGCAACCTTGGCTGCAAAAGTTGGGGAAACGATGCGGTGATGAGCTGAGAGTGGGGCAATTTGGAGTTGGGCAACGGAATGACAGAGGCCAGATGCTGGCTGACTTTATGGAGAAGGAGAACCTCTTTATGATGAACTCCTTCTTCAGAAAGCCGGAATGCCGGAAGTGGACCTGGGTCAGTCCGGACGGTAAAGTCAGAAATGAGATAGATTTTATCATGTCGACGAAAAAGCAAATATTCAATGATGTCACTGTGATCAACGCTGTTAAGACGGGGAGCGATCACCGATTGGTACGTGGCACATTGAATATCAACCCAAAGCTGGAAAGATCTCGACTGATAAAATCAACAATTCGACCATTGCCGGCCCATATTCAAAACCCCGAGAGCTTTCAACTCGAACTCCAAAACCGCTTCGAAGCCCTTGAGAACAGCATAGATGTGGACGATCTAAACAACATGGTGGTGGATACTGTCCGTACGGTAGGGTCCAAGCTCTTTAAGACCCGCCGTCCCAAGATAAAGAAACTCTCCGACCACACACTCCTACTCATGGATCAGAGACGTGAAATGAAGCTCCAGAGTTCAGTAGATGCTAATCGTTATCGGCAGCTTAATAGACAGATATCTAAGTCTTTGACGAGCGACCTTCGCCAATTTAATACGAATCGTATTAAAGAGGCTATCGAGCGGAATAAAGGCTCCAAAGTGTTCGCGAGAGATCTGTCTATTGGGCAAAGCCAGATGACGAAGCTGAAAACTGACGACGGACGCATCATTTCATCAAAGCCTGAAATCCTGAGGGAGATCGAGAGCTTCTATGGGCAGTTATATTCCACGCAGACACCTGTTGAAAGCAAGGCTAAAGACCCCAGAGCCAAGCTTACCCGACACTATACTCAAGATATCCCGGACGTCAGCCTGTACGAGATTAGTATGGCTCTCAAACAGCTGAAAAACAACAAGGCGGCGGGTGACGATGGAATCACTACAGAGCTTCTGAGAGCGGGCGGTAAGCCGATACTCAAAGTCCTCCAGAAGCTCTTTAATTCCGTCATCGTCCAGGGCAGAACGCCAAAGACATGGAACATAAGTGAGGTGATCTTGTTCTTTAAAAAGGGTGACAAGTCCCTCTTAAAGAACTATAGACCCATCTCGCTTCTGAGTCATGTCTATAAGTTGTTTTCGAGAGTCCTTACGAATCGTCTCGCTCGCAAGTTCGACGACTTCCAACCTCCCGAACAAGCCGGGTTCCGAAAAGGCTTTAGCACCATAGACCACATCCATACGCTGCGGCAGGTTATACAGAAGACCGAGGAGTATAATGAGCCACTTTGCTTGGCGTTCGTGGACTATGAGAAAGCCTTTGATTCGATTGAAACCTGGGCGGTGCTGCAGTCTCTCCAAAGGTGCCAAGTGGACTATAGGTATATCGAGGTGTTGAGGTACTTATACCAAAATGCCACCATGACGATCCGAGTACAGAACCAGAACACAAATCCTATCCAACTGCGGCGTGGTGTGAGACAGGGAGACGTTATTTCTCCGAAACTGTTCACAGCTGCGTTGGAGGACATCTTTAAGCTCTTGGACTGGAAAGGACTCGGCATCAACATTAATGGCGAGTACCTAACACACCTTCGTTTTGCCGATGATATAGTCCTTATGGCTGAGACCATGGAAGACCTGAACACAATGCTCGAAGATCTCCGTAGTGCTTCCCAAAGAGTGGGTCTTAGGATGAACATGGAAAAGACGAAAATTATGTCAAATGCCCATGTTGTACCCTCTCCAGTTCATGTTGGGAACACTACACTTGAAGTTGTTGACCATTACGTATACCTAGGACAGGCAGTCCAGTTAGGTAGGTCCAACTTCGAGAAAGAGATCTCTCGCCGAATCCAACTCGGGTGGGCAGCATTCGGGAAGCTTCGAAAAATCTTCGCGTCCGACTTACCTCAGTGTCTCAAGACGAAAGTCTATGAACAGTGTGTGTTGCCAGTGATGACTTACGGCAGTGAAACGTGGCCGCTAACTATGGGTCTCATAAGGAGGCTCAAGGTCGCTCAGCGTGCAATGGAGAGAGCCATGCTCGGCGTTTCCCTACGTGATCAAATCAGAAACGAGGAGATCCGCAGGAGAACTAAAGTAACCGACATCGCTCGAAGGATTGCTCAGCTGAAGTGGCAATGGGCGGGACACATAGCGAGAAGAACCGATGGCCGTTGGGGCAGAAAGGTTCTGGAATGGCGACCGCGCACCGGACGACGCTCCGTGGGTAGGCCCCCGACAAGGTGGACCGACGATCTGGTGAAGGTCGCGGAAAGCCAGTGGATGCAGGCAGCGCAGGACCGATCGTCGTGGAGATCCTTAGGGGAGGCCTATACCCAGCAGTGGGTGTCGTGTGGCTGATATGATGATGATGATGATGAACCTTGGCTGAAACCCCTGTCTTATGGAAATTAAAGATTACAACTGAATCACAAACAGAATTAACTATATACCTCCATTTTCCTCCAGGATTTGGACAGCTTCACCGATTTCAAGTGGAAGTCCAGATCGAACATCCCCCTTCCAGTTGTAAACCGCTGAAATAATAAAACAAATAGGTATTATCATGTAATATTATATGCAATAGATAAGTCCCTTCATTGCCTCTTCACATTTATAATTATAATAGGTCAATAAAAAGCAATATTCTGATACCAAATCATTATTTTTCTTAATTAATTACTAGCTCTGTGGTTGCAGATGATGATAATAAACAATACTGTGATTTTTTATTATTAGAGTGAATTTTAGATGTTTAATCATAAACTGCTTTAGCATTATAATGCTTAGAGCTACAAAAGGTTAAATTAGCTACATTTGACATGAAATATCTTCTAGATGGAAAGTTAAAACATCTTTGATACTAGTCGTAATTAAAATTCTAATCATGTATTAGCATTTCCGTTTTTTATGTTGCAGGATGTATTGTATTGTACTTCAGAACAACTTACCGACTCCTAACTTAGGAGTTTTTAATGGACCCCACATCTTGCTGGCGCCAGGCAATACAGCCAGACTTATTTTATATCTTGACCGAGATAAACATAATCGTTTTGGATCAAATTATCCCAAAAAGCTTAATTTTTAGTACAAAAAATACACCCTTGACTATTTATGTTGAGTTGACAAATTGACATTAATCACAGATCACTAATGGTGCATTCCGAGTCACGCCAACAGCGATTTCATCTCGCTGATTTGCGTACCGAATCACCATGAGCGCGATAACGACAGCCCGTGTGACGTCATTGATTGCGTCATAACATCCGCCATCTTGCGATTACGCCGCCCATGCCCCAAGGCATAATCACTGTGAGCGTTCTGTCAAAAGTGACACTTGTTTGTTTTGTTTACCTCAGGTGCATTTAAATGAAAGTTCAAAATTTGTTGAAAATTCTTTCCGCATACCATGGAAGTAATAGTCGAAGATATATGATCACATATAAAGCAAAAAGGTCCAAATTCCGAACTTTTAAATTTATATTGAGGTTATGTAGGTCAAGACATCGGTGAGCGCGCTCAAGAGCGTTCCGAATCATTGATAGTCCCAACTGTCATAAGCGCGATTATCTGAATCGGTACGCTTGTTATCGTGATCAACGCTGAAAGTGATTTTAGCCTGAATCGGAATGCACCATAAAATAATGTACACAGACGTAATAGAGAACAAGTTATAATGTAACTCAGATTATGGCTGCATTCCGAATCACACTAAAATCGATGACAGCGCACTAAAATGCGTTCCGAGTCAGTGATTTTGTATGGGTTTGACAGATAACGTGAGCGCTGACATTGATTTTATCGTGATTCGGAATATTGCCTAGTTTATTTAGAATCACAGATTACTAATGAGCGATTTTCTGACAGCTGATAATTTTAGTATAATTTTATGTCGATAGATGGCGCTACTTCAACTAGGTAGATATTTTAAAAAGCAAAAATTGTATTATTATTAGTGACCCCCCCAAAATTTCAGGCTGCGACCGCGCCTGCATGGTACCGATTTAAGCAATTTTGTTTAGGGACAAATTATCGGACGCGGCTTATGGACGCGGCTTACTGCCGCGGCTGATAAGTGTGCACACTCTAATGGGGAGGCGAAGGCAAAGTGAATTACAGATGGCGCTTCAGTCTTTGGAACAATTGTCAGTTTGAGCTTATATTGTCTTGACTGTGTATTACGTGATTTTTACTTTCTTAGATTGTATTTTTTTCGGTTTTGCGGATAAACAATGTATTCTATGCTAACTTTAGCTCATATAAAAGAAGAATTACGGAAAAGAAAAGCCAAAACAACAGGCAAGAAAGTTTATAGCAACTTACAAAAAATTGCTAACAAGCATTACATTTCTTTAAATTTCGTGTAAGATTTACAAGTAATCTTTTTATTTCAGATTAGAAGCATATGATTTAAATTTTAACAAAGCAACTGAGTGTGAATTTCCGTGTTTATAGTTGCCTGATGATGCCTTCTGTGCAATAGTAATTTCAGGTTTTCTGTACTGGAATTTCTGTACCATCCAAAATTACACGAACCGTTTTATCATATTTATTTTATTATTCTAAGTTTCTTGAATGACTCTGGCATATAAAATTCTATTAATTCTCTGTTTGGCCCAATATTGGGCTTTTTCCATATTTGATATACCTATCAAATTCATCCAAGTTATAAATATGTTAGAAACTGCTGAGGTTGAAATATTAAAGAACAAAGCTGTTATAATTTAAATGTTGTTTTATTTTGGCGAAGCTTCATCAAATTCATGAAACATTCCTTTTGATTTATAATGTTTCTCAGGCTCAGCAAAGGAGAAAATCGAGGGAAAAGCATATTTTTTTTGATATTTTTTTGCCCACTATTTTTTTTGTTACTGGGAAATCGATGAACTCCAATATTTTACAAGTTACATGCATAAAAATGCGGCATTTTCTCAGTATAAAATTAAAAAGTGCAATATTCGCAGAGATTCCCATATGTTTTGACACTTTCTTTGAGGCGGCCGGGTACCAAAGACCAGACGCCGCCTATCGGGATAAAATTGCGCTTTTCCTCCCCATTACATCCTACGTGCCAGATAGCTATCGAACGTCCGATGACGTCATATTAGTCTATGGTTACGTCCACAGAACAAAGAAAAAATTGTCCCCCCAGTAGAAGTCGCATGTGGGCGGTACCCGTGTAACATCGTATGTGCGAAGCTCCGCAGTTCTTTGAATTTTGCTCCGTCAGTCGTGTGACCGAACGCCAAACAAAAACATCGTCAAAAACCATATGAAAATGCCGATTTGCACTATATAAAAGAGCAAAAACGGTATCCACATATATCATTTAGCAAATGGTTGCATAAAATATCAGAGGGAAGCTTTATTTAATTTATTTTGGTTTTAATTCAAAATTCAACTGATTTTTTCCTTTAAATTTCAAAACAATAAATATCCACCTTTATGCGGTATACACTTATGATCCATATTCCAACGCACTATTTGACATATTCTTGAAGTTTCATAAACATTAAAATATAGACAAACTGGAGTCAGTTTAATTCACACCAATGGGGAGGCGAAGGCAAAGTGAATTACAGATGGCGCTTCATTCTTTGGAACAATTGTCAGTTTGAGCTTATATTGTCTTGACTGTGTATTACGTGATTTTACTTTCTTAGATTGTATTTTTTTCGGTTTTGCGGACAAACAATGTATTATATGCTAACTTTAGCTCATATAAAAGAAGAATTACGGAAAAGAAAAGCCAAAACAACAGGCAAGAAAGTTTATAGCAACTTACAAAAAATTGCTAACAAGCATTACATTTCTTTAAATTTCGTGTAAGATTTACAAGTAATCTTTTTATTTCAGATTAGAAGCATATGATTTAAATTTTAACAAAGCAACTGAGTGTGAATTTCCGTGTTTATAGTTGCCTGATGATGCCTTCTGTGCAATAGTAATTTCAGGTTTCTGTACTGGAATTTCTGTACCATCCAAAATTACACGAACCGTTTTATCATATTTATTTTATTATTCTAAGTTTCTTGAATGACTCTGGCATATAAAATTCTATTAATTCTCTGTTTGGCCCCAATATTGGGCTTATTCCATATTTGATACACCTATAAAATTCATCCAAGTTATAAATATGCTAGAAACTGCTGAGGTTGAAATATTAAAGAACAAAGCTGTTATAATTCAAATGTTGTTTTATTTTGGCGAAGCTTCATCAAATTCATGAAACATTCCTTTTGATTTATAATGTTTCTCAGGCTCAGCAAAGGAGAAAATCGAGGGAAAAGCATCTTTTTTTTGATATTTTTTTGCCCAATATTTTTTTTGTTACTGGGAAATCGATGAACTCCAATAATTTACAAGTTACATGCATAACAATGCGGAATTTTCTCAGTATAAAATTAAAAAGTGCAATACTCCAAGAGATTCCCATATGTTTTGACACTTTCTTTGAGGCGGCCCGGTACCAAGACCAGACGCCACCTATCGGGATAAAATTGCGCTTTTCCTCCCCAATAATAGGGGAGACCGAGAAAAGTTGTGACTGTGAAGAGTTGAAAAGTATTATCACCACAGAAAAAAAATAAACGACTACATAACAGTTGATTTGATACACTCACCACTGAAAACACGTAAAAATAGCGCGACTTTTTAGTGAACTTAATTCATAAATAGTACGTTGCAAGCGAGTGCGAGCAGCTAGCATTTAATATTGTGATTGTCAACGATGGTTTGAAGCCCGATCCACAGGCGAGGGCTTTAATCATTCTAGGCAATGTAATGAAAATTGCTTCCCATAACAAGGGTAAAGTAATTTTCTCAAGAAATGTGAGGAAAAAATACTTACTTAACATGTATTTTTTAATGTAATTTGTTCATGTGGCCATGTGAAACGAGACGACTAGTCATGCAACCATAAAGTTTTATAAATACAACGCTAGTTATGTTTTACCACTTTGAATTTGGGATACTACATTCCTGAACTTGTGTGGGACGTGAAGTAACGATTGAAATTAATTTCCGCGTTGAATTTCAAATTTAGAACATGAATACTAATTTACCACGTAAATGTGTAACCACTGCATTCTTTTTTAAATGGATAATTCAGATTTTCAGAAAATTTCAGAGCATAAGGACGTAGTTTCTGAAAAACGTTCCAACCCATAATCAGGTCAAAATAGAGTTAACAATGCCAAACAAGTCACGTGACCTCTATTTGCTAGCTCACAAAATTTGGTAGCTCTACTACCACTCAAAGTATGAAATTTGGACTTTCCATACATGTGTTGCCCAACCCACATCTATGGAGAGTCCAAATAATGATTAAGCTACAAGAGCCCAAGCTGTGTGGAACAATTGGAATATAGGTTAAACCAATAAACAAATTTCTAAAATGCGATCCAAGCTGCCTGAAACATTTTTATTAAATAAATCTGATTCATCTTAGTAAAATCGGTGTTTCCCTAAAATATTCCATGCCTCTTGAAACATTTTTGTTTAAAAATCTGCTTGACCTTATTAGTATAATCTATATTTCACTAAAACATTCCAAGCCTCTTGAAACGTTTTAGTTTTAAAATCTGCTTGACCTTATTAGTATAATCTATATTTCACTAAAACGTTCCAAGCTTCTTGAAACGTTTTTGTTTAAAAATCTGCTTGACCTTATTATTAAATCTATATTCACTAAAACGTTCCACGCTTTTTGAAACGTTTTTGTTTAAAAATATGCTTGGCCTTATTAGTAAAATCTATGTTTCACAAAAACACTCCATGCCTCTTGGAACATTTTGTATAAAAATAATATAAAAGACTCTTTATAGTAAAGATATTCCATTATATCGATCCAAGTTGTTTGAAACGTTTTTTAATTTAAATAAATGTTACTAATCTCAGAAAAACTAACATTCATAAATAAGTTCCAAGTCATATGAAATGTTTTCAATTAATAAAATATACTCTATCTTAGCCAAATGTCTAATTCATTAAAATATTCCAAGTTATCTGTAAAAATTTTCATTTATGAAGATTTACCATAGCCAAAATAAAACTTGATTCTATAAAATGTTTCAAATTATATGGAATATTTTTTGTAAATTGCAATATTGACTTATTACTATTTTAACAACGTATCTTTATACCGATCCATTTTATTTATACATTTTATTAAGTAACATTACTAACTACGTAGTATTAATAGTAATTATAATATTATTTATGCTGACAACACTTTGGGCAGCGTCGTCCGTCACTTAGAATAATAGGTAGGTAATTAGTTATTATTCTAAGGTCCGTCACCACAAAATAGAACGAGATAGAAGTATAAAATGAGTGAGATAGAAAAGTCGCGTCATCCAATCCAGCCAGTAGGTCTTGCGTATTCCATAGGTATTCAAATTTTGTCGTTGTTTGTCGAGAGTCGATGTTATAGTGTGTTGTGTACGGTGTACGTTGATTATTCTCGCGCCCAGTGTAGAAAGTTAATGCTTGTCTAAGTTTATAGATTCAAAATGAATCGAAGAGATATTATATTAAAAAGAGCTCTTGGTATATATGATATTGATAAGATTGCTCCGAGTTTTAATGGTAAGTTAAATGATTTTAATTTAACCTATAGTTTTAATCTGACATTGTTAATAAGAGATGGTGTTAATTTTATATTAATTTTGATTTTTAGAAGAAAATGCAGCTACGACAGCCACTACTTCTACTGAACTGTTAGTAAAGGAAATAAATCCTCCGTTACAAAACCAGATAACAAAACAGGATGAAAAAAAAACTTCTGAAGGTCTGAATCCTAGTTAAGTTATTATGATTTATTAATATTGAAATTCTAACATTATTACTTATGCGATGAATAACAATAGGCAAGGGTAAAGTTATATCAGTTTGTGGTTATGGATGCATGGTTGTGGTGTTAAAAGCTTTTATTAGTGGTTTTTGTTTCACATAATATTATATTAAGTTCGCACGTTTCACCTACCTAGCTATTTTCTTATTAAAAGCAAGATGGTGTGGACAAATTAATAATTTATTTCAGTGTAGAACAAACTTCACCACAAAATCATCAAATATACATAGTTATTAGAGATAGCCAAACGATGTTACCAACCACCAACCAAACCATTTCATCTAATGTACCTGAGTATATATGTAGTAAGTATACCTACTTTACACTTATTTCTTTCAGATGTGACCAATATCAAGACTATACCGGCCCTACAATTAGCCTTACCTTCAAATAGTACTTCAGTACCATGTCAAGATATAAATCTCTCCAATACAGATAATATAGCGATAGCGAGTGTAGAAAGTAAGAACTGCTCCCCATAATTATTAACAATAAAAAGAATACAGAATTTGATATTGAAAATAAAATCGTCCTGACGCACAACTAGCTCCGATAGGACTCGAACCCACGACCTTTCACTGACCGGGCGAATGCTCTAACCACTGAGCTACGAAGTCTTGTTTATTACTTACTAGCGACCGCCCGCGACTTCGTCGAGGTTTTTAAGCTATCCCTCGGGAACAATTATTTTTTTCGGCATGAAAGGTACCCTATGTCCTTCTCTGTACCCCTGACAACGTGAATTCAAAATTTCACGATGATCGGTTCAGTAGTTAAGACGTGAAGGCGTAACAAACAAACAAACGTACTTTCGCATTTATAATATTAATAAAGTAAGGAAGTAAGGACTAGCTACCGCCCGCGACTTCGTCTGCGTGGAAAGATTTTTGCTATCCCTCGAAAGCAATATTTTTTTCGGGATGAAGGTACCCTATGTCCTTCTCTGTACCCCTGACAACATGTATGCAAACTTTCTTGATGATCGGTTCAGTAGTTAAAACGTGAAGGCGTAACAAAAAAACGGAGTTTCGCATTTATAATAATAGTAAGGAAGTAAGGATATTAGTAAGGATTTGAACTTTGATATTGTAGCCTACCTATCTGGATCTGGTCGTAGCAAGTGAGTTTAATGCATGTATTGCACATTTTTCAGGTTACATTTCGCTGGATCCTCCTTCTTATTCGCCAATCACACCTCGAAACACTAATAATATGGATATCATAAGTATACAGAGTGATTGGTTTAATCATTCTGTAGTATCACCAGATCCAGATTTGCAGAATCTACCTGAAGGGATTGCTCAGGATTATTCTGAAAATGGGTTTCAAAGTTAGTCATCGGTATCTATTTAATTGCTTTTAAGTTTCTTTTGTAATACCTATATTGCCTAACCATTTTAATAAACAAACCTATAACGTAATATGAAAATGCTACATAAAAATTTATTTTTTTAAGGAGTTGAAGATTCTCCAGTGAGGCCAATGTCACCAGCTACACTAGGTCTATTAAACTCTCTTATGGATGGCAGTGATGAAGATGACAGTGTCAAAGATCCGAACTACATAGTTTCCGAGAGTTCCGATATTTCGGATACGGACAGTGAATCCATTTTAGTACATACACACAGCATAGACAGATGTAATGATGAAGATCAGGGGAAAGAAATATGTAAAGAAGAAAGTTCTGTAGCAAACTACATGAATGGTGTAGAAGAAAGTTCTGAAGTTAATAATCATAATGACGAAGCAGAAACCTCTGAAGCAAATAAAGGCAACTACGAAGAAAAAAAATCTGAAGCTAATAATGATAACGGCGAAGCAGAAACTTCTGTAGCAAATAATGGCAACTGTGAAGAAGAAAATTCTGAAACTAATAATGATAACGGCGAAGCAGAAAGCTCTATAGCAAATAATAGCAACTATGAAGAAGAAAATACGGAAGCAAATAATGTCAATGGTGAAGAAGAAACTACTGAAAGAACGCTTAATCAACGGCCAAAACGAGGACGAAAAAGAAAATTCGTTGACTATACGCTAGCTCAAAGAAAATGTCGTAAGTATGCTAATTTGCCGTACAAAGGAAAAAGTAAAGAAGTAAGCGCTAAGACCTTTAAAAGCTACGCATGCCTTTGCAAAAAACAGTGTCATATAAACGTGTCTGAAGATAAAAGGAGAAAAGAATTTAATAAATTTGTTACACTTGGGTCGTACGAAGCTCAGTTACTGTACATTTGCTCAAACGTTACGGAAACAGGTAAAAAACGGTCGTATGTATCTGAAAATACTTCATCTCAGGTTAAAAAGCCACGAAACTTCTGCAGAACATATAAAATTTCAAACATTCCTGTATGCCGTGACATGTTTTTAAACACATTTCAAGTTACTACGCAAAAGATCACAATTTGTTTAAAAAAACAACGCGATGGCGATAAATTACGTGATCGTAGAGGACTTTTATCTGGTGGGTGGAATAAAACCCCGCAAGAACAAATAGATTTTGTTTGTAATATTATAAATGGCTTACCAAAATATGAGTCCCACTATAGAAGATCTCAAAATGGCAATGCGTTATATTTACAAACAGGATTGACCATGCAAAAGATTTATGATTTATATGTTAGCGAATTTAAACAAATCCATGGCCACGACAACAAAGACTATGTGTCACTAGCCATTTTTAGAAAGATTTTTCTGGAACGGTTTAATTTACGATTCAAAAGTCTTAAGAAAGACACCTGTAATAAATGTGACATGTTTGCAGCAAAACTAAAGATCCCGAATGTTTTGTCAGAAGATGATCAAAACAGATTGCTTTCTGAAAAAGAAAAACATTATAAAACAAGCTGAATCTTTACGTTGCCTAATGAATAGTTATATAGAAAAGGCAAAAGTGGATGAATCATTTGAATGCATCACATTTGACATGGAAAAAACGTTACCACTACCACGTATTCCAACAAACGTGGTGTTTTATAAAAGGCAACTCTGGTTCTATAACTGCGGCGTCCATGTGTCTTCTACAAATCAAGGATATTGTTTTGTTTGGGTTGAGGGTGAAGCCGGAAGGGGTGCCCAAGAAGTTGGCTCCTGTTTGAAAAAATTCATAAATGAAATAATGCGTCCTAATGTTGAACACCTGTCATTGTGGAGCGATAGCTGCGGAGGCCAAAATCGCAACATAAAAATGGTGCTCTTACTTAAAGTTATTTTAGCCAGCCATCCTACCCTAAAAGTAATTGACCTAAATTTTCTTGAATCTGGTCATACATTTCTGCCAAATGACACAGACTTCGGTAAAATTGAAAGTCATTTAAAACAATTTCAAAGACTGTACACAGCAGAAGATTATATAAATGTAATAAAGACTTGCACAAAAAAAAACCCATTAGTGCCAATAAAAATACAAAGTAATGATTTTGTAAGTACAGAAAAATTAGAAAAAAATATTACAAATAGAAAGATGTTCGTCAATAAAGTTAAAGTAAATTGGCTTAAGACTAAACATATTCAATTAAGAAAAAATAATGAACACTCTTTATTCATGAAGACTGATGATAATGAGGATTATCAAGAGCTTTATATAGGAAAAAAATATAAAGGTAGCTTGCTGCCTTTAAGCGCAGAACTCCTGGTTCCTCTTTGGCCAGAGGGGAAAACTATAACACAGGCCAAATTAAATGACCTGAAGTCTATGTTCAACCTCATCCCTGAAGATTGTCTATTCTTTTATAAAAACCTAAAAGGCATGGAAGGACCCGACTATATTGAAGGATTCTCTGGTGAGGCTGACTTCGAAATTGAAGACCAGAACGAAGAAGAACTTTCGTCTTAGTTAAAATAAATGTTTTTCTTATGAATCTTGTTTTATTTTTACACAACTGGCCGAAATAAGGAGTGTATTATCATTTTCTTTGTCATGAATGTTGTTTGGAACTATTTTTATAAATTAATATTTGAAAAGTGTCCTGAAAATTGCAATAAATCAAAAACGTTCCACAGTAGTGTTTTTATAAATATTTAAAAAAGTATTAACATTGGAAGCCCTAAATAGGGCTAAACTAAAACTTTATCATGACATGTCCAACATACAATAGGATCAGTAGTAAAAATGACATGTTTCGTAAAGAAATACTAACTTGAACTTTATTGACAATGATTTCAAAAGGATTTTCTGGTGAATCTGACATAAATTTTGAAGAACAGGATGAATAAAAACTTTTGTCTTAGTTAAACTAGATATGTTTTTCTATAAATCTTGTTTTATTTTTACACAATTGCCCAAAATAAGGAGTGTATTGTTATTTTCTTTGTCACTTATGGTGTTTGGAACGATTTTAATAAATTAAAATTTGAAATGTGTCATGAAAATTGCAATAAATCGAAAACGTTCCACAGCAGTATTTTTTAAAATATTTAAAAAAGTTTTGACGTTGGTAGTCTAAAATAGGGCCAAATTAAAACTTTACCATAACATGTACAACATACAAAAGGATCAGTATTAAAAAAAAAATATTTCGTAAAGAAATACTGAATTGAACTTTATTCTCAATTATTTCAATATGCTTTGTGAGTGGGATGGAACGTTTTTCAGAAACTACGTCCTTAGTGAGAAGTGAGAAGTGAGTGAGAAGTTTCATTTCTCATACTCTCATACTTTTGACGCAGACGAAGTCGCGGGCGGCCGCTAGTACTAAATAATATATTAGAAAAAAAATATAACTCGGCACCAGGATTCTCTCGGGCGGGAATCAAACTCGCGACCGGTCCAACTCGAGGAATTGTCTCAGGCGGGAATCAAACTCGCGACCGGTCCAACTCGAGGAATTCAAATAAAGCTTCAAAAACATGAAATACTTCTGAACATGAAATTTTGGCAAAAAACTTGAAAAAATTGCCTGGATAAGCTGTTTCTCCGAAACTATTGCTCGTATCAAAACCGCTCTACTCTCAAATTATTGCAATTTTTTTTCTGATGCCGTTTAATATGTCACACAAACAAGTTGTAATAAGTTATAATTAGGAAATATAGCAAGCCGAGTTGTTGATTCGAAAACATAACTGAGTTGAGTGTTGAGATCCGCAATATTTTGGAATTCCAAACTCGTTGTAGGCTTTCTCAACCCTATAACCGATAATTAATATGCGGCGTCGGCCACCCGTGCGAAGCCGGGGCGGGGCAGCTAGTTAATTTAAATATAAGTTTGCGATTAAAAATTAAAAAAACTGCATATCAACTAATAACTTATCATAAATATGCCAATTTTCATTTTTGAATACTAATAATCGATATCCGATACATTTATTTTATTTGGAACTAGCGGCCGCCCGCGACTTCGTCTGCGTGGAAAGGTTTTTTGCTATCCATAGGGAACAATACTTTTTTCGGGATGAAACTTACCCTATGTCCTTCTCTGTACCCCTGACAACGTGTATGCAAAATTTCATGATGATCGGTTCAGTAGTTAAGACGTGAAGGCGTAACAAACAAACAAACAAATAAACAAACAAACGGACTTTCGCATTTATAATATTAGTAAGGATTCTGAATTTTGAAATTCAAACATTTATTGCCTAGTACCACTAAGAAATGTCAGGATTCCATCGAATTATGAAATAGAGTTTAAACGAATTATTTATCTGAAACTATTTAGGATAAGCTAGCTGAAAAGTGTCAACCAACCTGGGGCCTTACTATGAGCTCTTATAGCAGGACTTATACTGAATGGCATTACTTTTTCGTACCATGACCTTGATTTAGCAGGCCTGCGGAGGGCCTGCTTTAACACACGCTCTTAAACCGTTCACCATTTTTTATGTATGGACGAAGCGTACCACGACGCTCCGTTTGACAGTTTGGGAGCTGTTTTATAGCGTCTGTAATGTCAAATAAAGCAATTCATAAAAAGTTCCTACGTGATCAGCTTTTTCAAAATTGTTTAGTGTATTAAGATAAGTTTGGTGTGAGAATTTTAAGATTTGTGAATTTCTTTTAATGTTTATTATTTAACAGTGAATTATGTAACTTGATAAAGGCAACGCGACGACTTCCTTGTTGTTGAATATCACTAAAATAAAAAGAAATGATGAGAGATGAGACCCCATAAATAAGTACCTACTATCCCCTTCATTTGGTAATGCGCCTGGCGCTGGCGGCCATAATTTTAACCTCAAAAACGAAAAACAATTGCATTTTTTTTAATACCTAGACCCTTTCTTATTGAAAATAAGAATTAAATAATTGTCCATCAGCCATTTTTGATGTCCCCACTGCTGGGGCTCAGGCCTTCCTTATGGGTGGATAAGGAGGACGGGCCATAACCCACCACGCGGGCCCAATGCGGATTGGTGGGTGTTAACGACTGCAAATGCAGCCGGGACCAACGGTTTAACGTGCCTTCCGAAGCACGGAGGAGCTCGAGATAATACATTTTTGGTCACCCATCCCATGACCGACCCTTGCGAACGTTGCTTAACTTCCGCAATCGCTGGGCCAGGCGCTAAACCACTGCGCCATCGAGCTCCTCAATTAAATAATTAATACACTATTATTACCTATTAGAATTTTCCTGTTTTTTGTCATTTTTAGCTGCGGATGACGTTGATGTGTATGTTTATTTGACGCGGATAGTAAATTGCATTACATTTTATGTTATTATGAATAATAATAATCAAAGAGAGAAGAAAATGATTTATTTTATATCGATGTAAGTAATTAACAAACTAATGGTGTGAAATGATGTTGAAAATAAAAAAAACTGAAATAATATAACTTTAATTTATTTTATTGACTTGCGACATTTTATTAGAGCACGCACCTAGTAAATCGCAATATATGAATTTGTGATACTTTATTTGCAATGTTCTCGTTAAAAAAACTAGTAAGTGCCCGTTATTTTATTTTTCATCAATTTAGAACGTCGCGGCAGACAGAGATATACTATCCCCGCCAATTGGTAATGCGCAAGAACCTTGTTACATTAACATCCACATCGACGTGATCCGCATCTAAAAATGCCATGAAATAAGAAAATTCTTAATTGGTAATCTAATAAATCTTATAATATAATTATTATTTATTGAATTATTATTTTCAGTAAGATATAGGGTCTAAGTACATCAAAAATTTACAAATTGTTTTTCGTTTTTGAGGTTAAAAACATGGCCGCCAGGCGCATTACCAATTGGTGGGGATAATAAGCGATAAATTGGGTGCATTCTGCCAAGTAAATGAATATTCTAAACAAATTACTTTCCATGGTTAACAAATTTATGGCGATCGATGACTCAGAGATTTGTCTTACAGAATGCACCCATCGATTTGTATAGGCTACCTCGTTTTCGCATCGTCTACAAAGCATTAGTGATCTGTGACAAAGCATACCAGAGACAAACTAACCGTTCACCTTGAGTCAAAACAATCTTTAAGGTCCGAACAAATTATCGGACGCGGCTTATGGACGCGGCTTACTGCCGCGGCTGATAAGTGTGCACGCTCTCATAACATCCTGCGTGCCAGATAGCTATCGGACGTCCGATGACGTCATATTAGTCTATGGTTACGTCCGCGACCTACTACATCCGATAGTTTGCACACCTCAGATCAGCCGCGGCAGTAAGCCGCGTCCGATAATTTGTTTGGACCTTTAAGCCGTTCACCTAAAAGACGGTCATGGTACCGATTTAAGCAATTTTGTTTAGGGCCTGCTTCTGAACTGAACGGCTTAAGGATGGTTTCTTATTTGCTGATGGTAAGCCCCCTGGTCTCTCTTATCTCGTTAAATTTTCTTAAAGTACTTTATGTCATAAGAAATAAGGTGGTAAATCGCATTATTAAAATTTGCTTGCGCCATCTAGCGGCTGAGTAGCAGCGTTATAAATATACGTATCATTTAATTTGGTACAAGTTGCTATGGTAATACGATTGAATCTAAATAAATAAACTTTGTGATTTATGGCTTTTTGGATATTATACATTTTTAAATTTTATCCAATTACGTGTTCACAAAGTACGTGTGCGTAGCATGTAACTATTGCAAGGGGGGCTTGGCTTCGTTTTTTTAATGTGTTTGTTTGGTTACACACACTGGTTTTCATACTAAATTGAGCTCATACTACTTCTAACTACTTCTATGTTCTGTGGTTACGTCCGCGACCTACTACATCCGATAGTTTGCAATGATCGTCATCTCGTGTGTGCCTTACTCCTTCAGGCTTGTGAGCTTTTAAATCCTTCAGTGACGGATAAACAATTTCTTATTTTGGTATTCAGAACAAACGTAACGCTAGAATTTATGAATTATTGACGTTTGAACATGGTCCTCACGAAATGACGCTGAAGATCATGGATGCTGAAAATAACAAAAACTAGCTAACGAAAGTGCAGTTTCACTCCATAGATGCTCAGTGACACAGAAATAAATAAGATTTAACATTCGAAAATCATACAAAACAGAATAGATCTCATAAAATCGTTGTTTAAACGTGGCACACACGGAACCATGTGTGCCAGTTTTCATTTGTCAAAATATCGACAACTAAACCGTTTGGAACCAAATAAAGCAGTCTAGCAGCGTTACGTTTGATAAGTGACAGCATATAAAACTTTAAATCCGTTCGCGAAACAACACATCAATAGGAAAAGCAAAAACAATATTTCGACCCATCAGACTGTGTGGCCCACAATTAATACCGTTACGTTACGTGAATTTTGCGTCACTTAAGATGTAAAGCAGTTTATAGTAATAAGAATTTCCGTCACTGAGGATCTAGCTTTATTTGGAACCAATCACTGCAGTAGTTTCAATACAAATCATGATACAATTTGTATGAGATTTTTAAGATAGGGTGACAACAATGTACGCACGTTGATGGACAGAAAGGATATAACCGTCCTGTTAATGAGGGCTTTTCAATCAAAATGACAAAAAACTGTCTGCTCGATAGATGGCATTGATAAAAATGTATGTGTCAATCATCGACTTAAATGTACTACGTACTAGAGGCGCCATTCCATGCAAAAATAGTCTTGTTAATTTTGTTAAGAGTTATAACTAAAGTTCGCTGCATCGCTAAAACAATAATTCATCGTCTTTTCAATCAATTCAAACATACAGCGCTAGATTGCTTTTACGGTGTTGTTTTCTCGCGATCAAAAGGTCGAAAGCGCCGTGATTTGCACGGCGCTTACGCGTTTTATCAAACCATGTTTGACGTAGTGCAACAGACACAGACAAAATGGCCGCTGCATCATATTTCGGCGACTCAATGAAATATTATTACTCAATTGCATGTTAAATAGATAATTTTGTGTGTATTTGCAGGTGAAAAGTATTTTCTTGGGTTTTGTTTGTATTTTTTCAGTTGTTTTAATAGTACTTCAGCACACAAGAAGGCATATTTGAATAGAATAAAACACAGTACACAGACGAGTTGTTGCGTCTAGCGCCTGCGACAGACTAATATAGTTGGAGTGCGTTGCAAACAGTCTAGTTGAGACGTCTGCTCTAGTACGTAGTTCATATTATCTCAATGGTGTCAATGTGTTTTTTTTAATAACCAAGCCTCGAAGAGTACTTAGGTAGGCAGGTAGATGTAACCCTGAAATGTTTCTTTCTGGGTAGATGTCAGCCAGCGTTCGCTTAAGCCGAAATTAGATGGTTCATTTTTACGTTTATTTTCGATGCTTCATTAGTGAAGCATCGAAAATGAAGTGTCTAATTATGAATTCATCTTTCATCACTTATGTGCCTTTTTGATGAAAGTCACTAGACGGCCGTTCGCTTTCATCGGTATATGCCTTTCATCAATCATCGGCATCGGAAATTAACGATAAATGAAACGTGTAAACAGCGCCATTCACTGCAGTGAACGGCATGTCGTCAGCCACGTTTTTGTTTTTATTTTAATATGCCTTTATTTTTCGTTTTTCGATCTTTTTCAACCTGCATCAGACAACATGCATACAAGCAATGCATGCAAGCATTTTCTCGCTCTTTAATTAACTACTAATTCTTTAATAAAAATTATCACGCACAACCTGTTGCCGCGAAAGAGGAAAATAGTAACAGACAAACACACATGCAAACCCTTACCCCGAATGCATATACCGCCTCCGTTCCGTTCCATCCATCGTGGCACAGTTTAACTCCAACAGTTGAAAAACGAATGTACTTGCGCAGAGCAGGGCGGCGCAGCTCGGAGTACCCAAACTAGCTGAGTTTGGGTACTCGAACGCGGAAGGACAGCGCGAGTGACGCGACCGAATAAATCACGCATAGCGAGCGACCATTTTAAAAATCTTTTATGCCGCTATCGTTTATTAGGTATAATTTTATTATAGTACATATTAATAATGGTGCACGCTTGTTTTCTTCCGTATACGGATGTGCCTCGACGGCGACATACAACAAGGACTTAAAATTTCATATATTTCCCCGTGATGCGAGGTAAGTTTGTTTATTCCTATAAGTAATTTCGTATTACTTACCTACTTAACCAATCATCATCTCGTGCTGTTAAGTACTTTTTTTGTATAATTCAATAATACCTGTCGTGTGCAGTTTTATAGTAAAATTTGATTGTAGCTAAAGAATAACTTCAAGTAGATTTGAGAAATAAGTAATGAATATATATTTGGTAGGTATGTAGGAACTAGGTACATAAGCATATCGTGCGTGTTGCTATCATCACAAAATAGCTAGGTACCTACGACCTTGTTTGAACCAGAGTTTTACGTAGTACACTGGTGGTACCTACCTACATAGGTACCTACTAATTTATTTTCTGTGCAACTAGGGACTCGAACACTATTAATTAGTTAATGACGCCGCAGCCGTTCTATTAAAGTAAGTCCTTAAAAGCAAGCTAGGTGCCACTTTTGAAGTTTATTTGATATAGGTACCTACCGACTTACCTACATACCTGCGCTTTGCGCACGGGCTATAAGCACTTGAACACTGATCGTGTAATGTTAGATTATTTATATCCTTGTTCTACTAATTACTAATCCTACTTTCTACTAATACCTACCTACTATTATAAATGCGAAAGTTTGTGTGTATGTGTGTTGTAAATAATTATTTATTAATCACATTTATTTTCTATTTTGACAACACTTGCACATTTGCGGCTGATTGCGTAAGTACCTACACGGGCGGCGGCACGCAGCGGCATCGTCCAACATCAAAGGCGTTTAACAACTGTATGGAGTTAAACTGTGATCGTGGGTTGTAACGACGGGTGAAAACGCTGCAGTCTCAGTAATAAAATACATAAAATACTTCGTGGTCACCCTAGGTGATCTACATACTAATTTAAATCTTGAATTGCATAGTAAGTACTGCAGTGATTGGTTCCAAATAAAGCTAGATCCTCAGTGACGGAAAAATTTATTACTATAAACTGTTTTACAACTTAAGTAACGCAAAATTCACGTAACGTAACGGTATTAATTGTGGGCCACACAGTCTGATGGGTCGAAATATTGTTTTTGCTTTTTCTATTGATGTGTTGTTACGCGAACGGATTTAAAGTTTTATATGCTGTCACTTATCAAACGTAACGCTGCTAGACTGCTTAATTTGACTCCAAAGGGTTTAGTTGTAGATATTTTGACAAATGAAAACTGGCACATACGGTTCCGTGTGTGCCACGTTTAAACAACGATTTTATGAGTTCTGTTCTGTTTTGTATGGTTTTCGAATGTTAAATCATATTTATTTTTGCGTCACTGAGCATCTATGGAGTGAAACTGCACTTTCGTTAGCTAGTTTTTGTTATTTCCAGCATCCATGATCTTCAGCGTCATTTCGTGAGGACCATGTTCAAACGTCAATAATTCATAAATTCTAGCGTTACGTTTGTTCTGAATACCAAAATAAGAAATTGTTTATCCGTCACTGAAGGATTTATAAGCTCACAAGCCTGAAGGAGTAAGGCACACACGAGATGACGATCATTAGTTTGCACACCTCAGATCAGCCGCGGCAGTAAGCCGCGTCCGATAATTTGTTTGGACCTTTATTTGCTGATGGTAAGCCCCTTTACATGCGAAAATTTAGTTGACCAACAACTTAAACTTGACAACTTGATCCATGAAAATGGCTCTTTAGCGGCTATTTTGCAAGAATGCACCCAATGTAAACTGTGGTGACCAATGATTTAGCGATTGAAATGCACCTCCTACTGTCACTGTCACTGTCATTTTTGTGTGCTGTGCTGGTCTGTGTTTATTTGTTTACGAAATAAATAGGTTACGAAATAATTGCGTTGTATTTTCGTTCGTTTTAATACTTTATTGAATTCAAAATGTCTGATGATTTTATACCCTTGAATCAGAGCACGCCAGTTCAAGATAAATGGCAAAAAAGAAATCATAACCAAATGTACCAGAATAATCGCTATCAACAAAATGGTCCTAGACGAGGTGGACACAATCAACACAGGTGGAGCAACTCACCAAGAAATAGCAGCTTTGGTGTAAGTAAGGCTGGTTTATAAAGGGTCAGTGACCAGACCCAGCGACTTGGAATTACGGACCCAGTAAATGGGTAATTATGGGTATAACACGGTCGAGTTAACTCGGGACCTGAAGCGCGTTAGACCCCTCTCGTTTTCTCCTTGCCTCACGCCACTGTCGTCATGCCAATAGAGTAAGTACATTCGTTAGCGATAATTTATCGATAATCTATTGAAAACTTTCAAAAAATTTACAACGTGGCATGAGGAAAGGAGAAAACGAGAGGGGTTTATCGCGCTTCAGGTCCCGAGTTAACTGACCGGGTTGTACATGTAGATATAGGGTAACCCATTACAAAACTGGTAAGTCTTGACAAAAAGACGGACATTCCAATAAAAGTCCAGACATTTTTATTTTCATTCAAAAAGATCTGACTGACTTAAGAACAAATCTTCGAAATGACATCTTCCGCCATGCCATGATGTATTTTTGTTTAAATCTTTGTGTGTAGGTACTTAGTATTACATCGCCCAATCTTAAAATGCCTGACAAACTACAAAGCCAGACAAAGTCCGGACTAATCCGAACGGATGATAACCCTATGTAGACAGGATCGGCAGTAAGTCGAACTGTGCCCGAAAATAGAACGAGTGGCCAGTCGGCAGGACTGACTTGCGAACGAGAAATCAGCACTGGCCTGGGTTGAATTGAAACGAGTGTCTACACGAGCACAGTACCAAGTCAGTGCTGGACTGGGTTATTGTACTGCCATGTTATTATTATTATTATTTAGAAGGGGGGACACCAGCGAAGCCGGACGGGTGATCAGTCACCTTGATTGGAACCATTTCACCCATTTCCCCACAGGGGGGAGGCGGGTTATCATTTACCCCACTGGCGTCGGACCCTCGAACCTACCTGTAAGCTTACAATACCTGCTGAGTTGACTTTTCGTTAACTGCTTTAAATCCTCTTCCTTAAGCTTGTCCGCTCCAAAGAGCTCCCAGCGCAGTGATGCGTACATCGGGCATTCTGCCATGAAGTGCTAGCTTGTTTCTTCTTTTTCTTTGCATTGCGGACAGATGGGATCCTCTGTCCGTTTGATCACTGACAAGCAGGGAATGATAACGTTATTTTTAAGTATAACGTTATTTTTTACTTTTTTTAGCGTTAATTTTAAAATTAACGTTATGTTAATAAATAAAGTTAATTTAGATAACGTTACATAGAAATTAACGTTATTTCAGTAAATACCGTTAATTTTAACGTTATTTCTTACTTTTTTTACCGTTAAACTTTAAAATTAACGTTATTCTAATTAATATCGTTATTTTTTAGCGATAATTTTACCGGTATAATGTACCGGTAAAGTTAAACGCTAAATTTAACGTTAATTTTACCGGTAAACTACTTTTAACGTTATTTTTACCAGTTAATTTACCGATAAAATGTTTTATCGGTATTTTTAACGTTATTTTTACCGGTAAATTTACCGATAAAATGTTTTAACGGTATTTTTAACGTTATTTTTTATTTATCGTTATATTTTTTTAACGGTATTTCAATCCCTGCTGACAAGTGTCTGTTTAATGCACAGTGTCCTGTCAGTATTCCTACAATCGTTCTTATATTTCTTCTGCTTCGTTTCAGCAACTCTCTAGTTTCCTTCTTGTCAACAGATTTGATGAAGATCTTAGACTGTCTACAGTCCTTTTTTTTCATCCATCTCTGGTTGGTTTCTTTGATTGTTCGAATTTCAATAATGTTCTTAGTAATTCTATGTGCGATTGGCAGTCTTGGTTCGGGCCCAATGAAAGGTTCATCAGCCCCTGTTCTGGCCAATTCGTCGGCTTCCTCATTGCCTTTATTACCTTCGTGTCCAGGTACCCAGGCAATTTCCACCTCAGCCAAGTTTGCAAGTTCCTGAATGCTTTGTTTGCATTCCTTCACCAAGGCTGAGGTGGTCTCCGTTTTGTCAAGGGCTTTGATGGCTGCTTGACTGTCGCTATATATTATTATTTTTCCTATGTTATAATCGCTTATCTCACTTTTAATCATATGCGCGCACTCCAATATCGCAAATACTTCCGCCTGGAATACGCTGGCGTATCTGCCCAGATTGAAAGTAGCTCTTTTAGTGTTGGGTTTAGCTATGTATATCCCAGCTCCCGATAGCTTAGTTGATTCTTTTCTTGACCTATCAGTGTAGCATACTGCGGTGCTATCCAGATTGTCTTGTTCTAGGTTCCAGTCGTCTCTGGATCTGATGCTTATTCTGTATTTTTTGTCGAATATTTTTTATTAGGTCATTATTAACCAGTATCATAGAAAGTTTTTCTTCATACTTTTTCCCTATTTCTGCGTGACCTTTATCAGTGTGTCTTCCTATCCATAGGTTAGTCCATAGGTTACTGCCATGTTACTGACCCCGTATAAACCAGGCATTAATCTGAGGAGGAGGAGCTTTGTCAAAATACTTAGTAGTTAGAGCAAGATAGACCATGTACCTAAGTTTCACTTTGGTATAAAATTTATTTGTTTATGCCTAAACATTGTTATGTACGATTCAAACAGACCGGCCAGAGTTAGAAAGCATTTTACCTTTGCCAGCGAAAAAAAAATAAAGCGTCGGCTCCATCCGGTTTTAACTACTGTAAACACGCTTTATTTTCCTCTGGAATGGGTAAAATACGTTGCGATGCCGGCCGGTTAGTTTGAATCGTACATTAAAGACCCAACCAACTACAGTGTGTAACTCTTAGTAACATATCAACATTTTGTTTTCCAGAGTGACTCCAACTGCAGTTATGGTCAAGAGAATCAGAGTAATATAGACGCATATCTTCATCCATCTATGCTTGAAGACCCTTGGGCAAAACTGAGAAAGAGCAACCAAAGTAACAGTTAATTACCTAAAAAGAGCTTTCCAGACAGTTCGGTTTAGTCACAAAAAAGAGAGACTACAGAAGTTAAGCTTAATAGTATTATATTATCTGTGCCGTGGCTGAATACGGACTTTCATTCAAGCATTTACATTTATTATTGAAAATGTTAAAATATCCAATTTACACTAAGATGTCTGCAAAAGTAAATAATAGCGACTTATTAGGTAGGTACTTGCTACCAGCTTCCGCACATATTTTTAGCAGTGAGAGAAATGTAGGGGATGTTTGCAGTAACCCAGCACTACGTCTCCAGCCAATGAGACCCAAAAATTACTTCTTCGCATTAACTGTTGCTGCTAAAGATATGTGCCGAGGCTTAACAAACGCACTAAATATTGTTACCTTGTTCCATAATGTTCTTGTTTTAAGTGCTGCGATGAAACATAAATCAAGCCTACCATAAATTTATTTTATGAGTAATTGTCAGCACGGTTTGTAAAACTATTTAAGGAATAAAAACATGACAATGTTACCATGTTGGGTATTAAAAAATATGGTAAGTAATATTTTTTTATTATTAATTTCTCCTTAGCCTAATTTAGTCGTACATCCCATGTAGGGTTGCCAGGTGAGTCGCGAAAAAACCATCCCATGGGATGTAGCATACATGTAGCATGGCGAGTTACAGTGATATTGTGCACAGCTACATCAAAAATTGCAAAAGATTTAGATGTTTGTAGGATGACCTAGTTTGTTTCCGATGTTTTATACATTACTAGCTTCCGCCCGCGACTACGTCCGCGAGCACTTTACAGAAAATCCTTACGGAATCCTTCAACCAGGATCCGAACAGCCGTTTTTACGCGATTAGGTGGGTCCCCACCAAGCGAGCAGCCTCGCGATGCAAAACGTTTGCCGCGTGTGACGGGCCTCGCCCTCTCCCTCTCCCTCTCCCTCTCCCTCTCCCTCTCCCTCTCCCTCTCCCTCTCCCTCTCCCTCTCCCTCTCCCTCTCCCACTCCCTCTCCCTCTCCCTCTCCCTCTCCCTCTCCCTCTCCCTCTCCCTCTCCCTCTCCCTCTCCCTCTCCCTCTCCCTCTCCCTCTCCCTCTCCTTAATTCTTTCCCATACCCCTTCCCGTCCCCGACCTCTTACAAAACTTTGAGCCCCTATTTCACCTTTTTAGGAGCTGAATCTGTCCACCGTGTTGCACTTCAAAATAAATGTCATATTCGCAATCACCATCCCATAAAACCCTAAGAACGACATCCATATCTATTTTTATGAATACTTACCCATATTACCCCCTAAGGGATGATTTTCAAATTAACAAATTATGTGTTTGCCTATTAATTTTTAGACGTGCTCCTACGAATTTTAAAGTTGTAATTTCAATTTTAGATTGTTTTTCCATACAAAATTTGAACCCCATTTTCACCCCTTTAGGGGTTAAATCATGTCCACCGTGTCGGACATCAAAATGAATGTCATTTTCGCAATCACCATCCCAGAAAACCTCAAGAACGACATCCATATCGATTTTTTTTATGTTTACTTACCCATTTACCCCCTAAGGGGTTGATTTTCAAAATCACAAAATAATTGTTTGCTTATTTATTTTTAGACGTGCTCCTACTAAGTTTAAAGTTGTAATTTCGATTTTAGATTGTTTTTCCATACAAAATTTGAACCCCATTTTCACCCCTTTAGGGGTTAAATCATGTCCACCGTATTGGACTTCAAAATAAATGTTATTTTCGCAATCGTCATCCTAGAAAACCCTAATAACGACATCCATATCGATTTTTGGGTTTTTTACCCCATTTCATCCCCATAGGGGTCAAAATACTAACAATAACGATATACGTTGCGTTAGATTTCCATACATAAGCTTAAATAATAAATTTAGCTATTTTTACTTCGTAAATGAAGGATTTTCTTTACACAACTTCATCCCCCTTTTCACCCCTTCAGGAGTAGAATTTTCAAAAACGCTGAGACACGTGTATATTAATATTCAATCGTTAGCCTAACACAAAATTTGAAGATCCTAGCTTCGAAACTGACGGACTTTCATACAAACTTTGGACCCCCGTTTCACCCCCTTGGAGGGTGAGTTTTGAAAAATCCTTTCTTAGTGCACCCCTAGACCTCATAAGGAACCTACTTGCCAAATTTGGAGTTTCTAGACCCAGCGGTTCGGGCTGTGCGTTGATATGTCAGTCACCAATCAGTTTCTTCTTTTATATATTGTAAGGTTACTGTATAAATTACTTTAATTATTATTCGTGATGAACCATGTAGTACAACTAAATTTGTGTGTTTATTCCATTAAAAGTACTTAAACGGTAGTTGTAGTAATCGGGTGACTGCAGTCGCCCCTACCACGCCAGTCACGCCACGCTCGCCCCTACCACGCCACGCATAACGTTTAAATATGCGGTGACGGGGTAGAGGCGCGCTCAGTCGTGCTCAAGTCGTCACAGTGAAAGGTTGAACGGTGAAATAAGTGTTTTCAATAAAGTTGTTAAATAAAGTCATAATACCAGATGACTTTGATAAATTTGTCGCGATACGCTATTCCTGCTGGAGAGATACCACTGCTTAAGGTCAGGTATCAGTGTATTATTGTATTGAATACTGTTTAAACTGGTAATACTAGTACTTTCCCATGATATCGAGTAATTGTATGCTTGGAATTCTTGTTAAATACCAAAAATAATTATACAGAGATACAATTAAAACTAGAACTTTTAATTGCTCATGACGTTTTATTTTAATTCCTTTTAACTTCAGAAGTGAGATAAACGAGATTTCTTTAGAATTCTCGCTTATCCTGCCCGCACAAAATAAATAAAATGGAGAATTCCACGTAAGCATACTATGATGATAACTAGAGGGAGAAATTATTTATAGAAATCATTAAAACCCTTAAGTTTTTTTTGTTTTTGTGCTAATCATCTATAACTATTCACTCTAGTGCTCAGAGGCGGATTACGTAGCATTTTTTTTTCACTCTCTCTCTCTAAGATAGTTTTCTCTAATACAGGTTTAGTTTTCATGAAACGTTTTGTTGATACTGATATAATACTAATATTACCAATATTACAGTTAAAGTTGGAAAATAACTGTTCTTTTAAGATCAATTTAGCATTTTCCCATCCCTGCTGTCTTTTTACATTGAATACAAATAAGATCACGTGTCACGTAACATATTGAGCATAGATTACGGATTCTGTACCTACAATCATATAACAATTCAGTTGCCCAATTAATTAAATATGATAAGACCATTCTAAATTTATTGGGTGACAAATAGTGATTAATTACATAAAATTTTGTGCAAGTTTCAGCAATGAAAAATGCATATCGCAAATTGGAAGTTGAGTGCAAGATTCATAGCAACAATTTTGACTCCAACTGATGCTGTTGAGCGTCCACTACGTGGTTACACGAAATTTCAAATTGTAATAGTGATACGAGTGAGGGAGCGGAAGGGAGCCTGACATAGTCGGGCAAAGCCGCAAGCGCTCGGTATGTCTTATTTACTTTCTCTGTTTATATAATTAAGACGCAGCTATGAGGGCGTAAAGCGTCAAACGCAATTTCGAATCGTAATATTTTGCGACACGAGTGAGGGAGCGGAAGGGAGCCTGACATAGTCGGGCAAAGCCGCAAGCGCTCGGTGTGTCGTATATAAGCTGTTTATATATTTTAAAATACAGCTGTGAGAACGTAAGGCATCATCCTTGAGAGGCCGTACAACGCTAGAAGGAATTTTCATAGTAAGAATTATCGAAATTATTGGCATTATCACATTTTTAATTAATAACAAATAAACTATTTCTTATTAAAAAAAAAAACTGTTATTAAGAATAACTAGAAAGCTAGCTACGTTTTTTATATTATGTTCCGAGACTATAGGTCTATTATTGGTTATCATATCGATCGATAAATTAAGTAATACTGTGTAATCTTTGTTCAAAATTGTACAATTTAAGACGCAGCTGTGAGAGCGTAAGGCGTCCGTAGTAACAACTAGTAAAATATTCAGACGGCAATATCTTGAGTAAGGAAGCGGGCGCTTGAAAGTCAGCTACAGTCGCAAGCATTCGCGCTGGTTTATACGATATCAAGAGTCATAACTTAGGCTTAAGACAGACTTCATCGATGAATATACTTATTTGAAAAGAATTGCAATAGATTGAGTTGATAACATTAATTTAAGTTAGTTTTATTGATTATTAAATAAAGAAAAAGTGTGTATAATTTACGCAAATGCTTAAAGAGAATAATATAAATAATTCGAAGATAAAGAAAGTCTTAGGTAGACTATAACTTTTCTTGGACATGAAGCTTGCTTCTCAATATCTCATTTTTCAAAATTTATCAGAGCATTATCAAGTGAATGCAATTATAATTGTCTGTTGTAAGAAGTAAATACCTAAGTAATAAAATCATCTAGAGTAGGGTTGACTTTAGTACGTACGAAGCTTGAATCTGATAGCAATCTTTATCTTAATTAATAACCCACCTGTTTATATTATTTAAACGTTTTGCTATGTTAGATGTACATAGTCTAAATACTACACGCTACTATACGCTACATACTACTACATTAAGTATGTAGCGTGAAAAAAAACTGTTTATGTATTTGGTTTTTGAACATGCAACTCATGCAAGTTCTCTTAATTTTGTTCCACTTAAATTTATTTTTTAATAACTGTTCTTAGCCATATTGTTTGACAAGCAAGTAAAATTATTGCGAACATCCGTAAGGTAATTTTTAACAAGTTTTCTAGATTATAATTATTATAATCATTTCTTTTAAATCTAAATCATCAGAATGTTTTATCATCGTTATAAGTATTATTTTACTGTTTTGTTTATATTATTTTTCTTAGTTAAAATGATAGATATAGATGCGACGAACGCACACTAAAACCAATATAAACATAAGTACTCTAGATATTTGCAGTACATAACTTATCCATACTTACTTGAAAAATCCCTAACATGTCCTGGGTTTGCTGGAACCTGCAAGAAAGCTATCTGAAAGATAAATCCAGTTCTCCTTACAATGATTTAATTAATAACTCCTCTGCAACTCTTTTGTGAGTACAATAAAGAGCAAATAATTAAGTATGCTGAATGTAAATCCTCTTTAAATGTATTTACTGCAATGCAACTAATTGAGTCCAATGAGTCCAGCCATGTATTATTGCCAATTATGGCTATACCTACCGTTCTTTTAATAAACTAGTAATTCAATTTCAAATATTATTCTTATTAATTTTACTACACTATGATCAGCTCGTGCATCTGTTGCCAAGTCATTTAATGAGTAATTAGTAAAACATAGAATGTGATGCCATTTATAATGGTGTATTGAGCGTATATATTTTTAAATGACCATTGTGAGCAATGACCTACTCTACTGAAGTTTACCGGTAGTAAAAGAAAAATAATAAAATTCATTTATTTCAGATAACAATTATTGATCCAATTTGATAAGAAAAAAAAATTGAACAAACAATAAATAAAAGAAATAATTACATATAAATCTTAAAATAAAACTATATTCATAATACACAATAATGCAACAGTAATTTTACTATACTTAATATTAATTCTAATTCTTCCTTCACATTCCTACAAATGTTATTGAAAAACAAAACTATTGTGCTTTTTATTTCGTAATCTGATATGCAATAAGCAAATCACTTTTGTTTTGTAGATTTTTTTTGTCTGCGAATAGTGCCATTTAAATACTGTGTGTTAATATTTCAAGATAATAAAACTAAAGTGGAATAACATATATTTCTAAAGCATTCGTAGGTGGTAAGTTAAGCCTAATGAAGTATCTTTAAATTAATCAATGTACATGTATTATCTTAGTACTTGTTACAATATTGTTTATAATATGAAATAAAGAATTTTTAAATGAAAAAAATGAAATGAAATTTCGTAATCAATGATACAATTTCTAGACAAAATAATTATTTTCGTATTCATTGCATTTTATCTCCGATACCGGATTATTACAATTTTAACATAATTTTCTCACGTCAATCATGTAGGGGTGACTTGACCTGTTATTACACCCTTATATTTGTTGGCACTCTAAACTTAACATAAAAAAACATGAATATTATTCGATAAACTGTGTTACCTAATTATGGAAAAAAACTCAATTATAATGTTTTGGCATATTATCTTAATATTTAATAAGAAATTAGAACCTTATTTTCAATGATCATTTAATGTATTTTTTTAATCAAATAATGGAAATAATAATAATAATTTATTTCATAATTCAGATATTACAATCCATTTTGTTAGTAACAATTAACTTAAATTCTATGTTAGTATTCAGGACAAATTTGAAATTAAATAATTCATAAATAATAATGAAGTTTTCTATAAGGCTTCAAAAAATTGGCCCTATTCCAATAGTCGAAAATAAAACTTCTAAGTTGTACCTGTACTTGGTGAAAGCATGCCAATATTTTAATAAAGGTACTGAGAATAATACCTATAATTTTATTAACTGTTGCCTATTAAATTATTATTGGCGTAAGGTGTACCAGTAATTTGATCGGTACATGCCAATAATAGGTTGAAGGGTACTAATGAATGGACTATGGGTTTATTTATTTATACATAATATGATGGTGTATGTGTGGTGGTAATAGCTTAAAACGACATACATACAAAATACAAAAAAAAGAGAGAATCCGTATTGTGTATTGCGTTGCGTGTAGCACCCACTATGTTTATTTCAAATAGAGCTACTAAAATCAATAGGCAAAATTTATTGTTTCGGTTTATTACTCTAAATACCAATAATTGGGTAATTTACCCTGCCTTTTCTATTTGAGAAATTCAAGGCGATCCATAAACTAGGTGAAACTTTTCACAAAACAATTAAGTAATTCTGTAGACTAACGCACGGTCCTGGTGATGACAGTGCTCCTCATTAAAATGAATAATATTAAAAAGAAAAAAAATCCTTTTATCATGATTTTTCTTGTTCCTCATGACTGAGGGTCGCGATAGAATGAAGTAACTACTTACTTAGTAGGACAATTCAATCTGCTTTTAGAACACATTATATTGGGCACCGTAGGTACTGGAAAAAAAACTTAAACCAGATAGATAGTAAGGATGGTGCTTGTGTGGGATTATAGCTAATTACTTTTGTACATGGATTGATAATACATAATGTGATTTGTATTTGGACTCTGTGTGCCCGCTATGGGAAGTAAGATTACCAAAATACTGATTTCTAAAATCATTTATTACTTAGTGTTTATTCTGATCGAGTTTTTAAAATGTGCAGTTATATTCAAGGAAGGTACCTCCACATAACGTACTGTGTGTATAGTGGAGTCACTTCTACGATATCTAAACTTCTCTTTAGTACATGTTACATTTACATATCCATTATATAGGGAAGTATGCTAATGTATATAACTAAACAAAAGGTTAACCTGGTTAAATTAGTAAGGGTAAATTTAAAACCATTACTAATTTAAAAGACCTTCAGAATACTTTGTAAATAAAATAAAAAAATTTTTTTACCTTGCTGTAATGTAGAATGCTATTTTTTATTAGTTCAAGAAGTAACAAATTTTACTCTTACTGAGTTGTGTCACGAAATACATAATAGTACAAGTGTTATGTAGGTACAATAACTACTTAAAAGAAAGAAAACTTTTTGCAAATTGATGATTAAATTATTGGATATCATAATAGTTTATGACATGTGTCACTGAAATATGCTTTTTCTGTCACTGTGTTACACTAATTGAAGCACTGGGTGCACCCCAAAGTTATCTCAGGGCAAATTTTTATTGAAACGTCTAATCCATGTAATTAATGCTGCCCATAGCCATAGCGCCACCGCGCGTGATTTTTTAATTAATATGGTATAAAAATTATAAAAGTATTTCAAGCATTACAAATGGTATGAGAAAGATATTACATTCAATATAGTATTTAGTAATATATATATATATATATATACATATTTACAGAAACGATTACTTCAATTTTCTATTTTAATGATGAGCCTTTTATAGCGTTTTGATGACTTTTTGTTGATTGTTGTTAGTAGGTATTTTTCTAAACTAAGTTTGTATTGGAGACAAATATTGAAATGCCTACACGTAACTAATGATTCTAAGACTTAAGTAAATAAAATAAGTTGCAATAGCTAATGATAAAAAAATATTTCTAAGTTTGCAATCTTTATAATTCGGTGCAATGAAATATTAACCCCTTAGCAATTTATTTAAGGTATACATCCATTTTTAATTTCTAAAGTATCTTGTAATTATATTAATGAATTTTGATGTTGATAATCTATCGTTAAACAAGCTATTGCTCGTGTTTATAACGTGCTCGGATGAAATGACATACGACTATATTTTTATTGATGTAAACAGAGTTGAATTGAATTGTAAAATTTTAAGTTTAATTAAATTAAGTAATCTAATAACGTTAATTGTAGACAAATAAATGTCACTTTATATACATACCCTTTCTCTAACGGGATGTTTTCTGAATACCTACTTATGTATAAATAAAAACGTAATTACGTTTTGTGTCATGCAATAAATATTTGTAATGTAATTAAATAATAATTATGACTTTCGCAAAAATGCGAAATATTTTGTTGGAAGGCTGCTATTTTTCTTCTAATAAAATGATGTTTTTATTTAAGAATATTTTATGACTAATTGAATGGATGTACTCAGAGTTATAAAAGATATTGTTTTACGCGATGGGACTCGCTCTAGCAGGATGGCCGACTGTAAGGTTACTGTATAAATTACTTTAATTATTATTCGTGATGAACCATGTAGTACAACTAAATTTGTGTGTTTATTCCATTAAAAGTACTTAAACGGTAGTTGTAGTAATCGGGTGACTGCAGTCGCCCCTACCACGCCAGTCACGCCACGCTCGCCCCTACCACGCCACGCATAACGTTTAAATATGCGGTGACGGGGTAGAGGCGCGCTCAGTCGTGCTCAAGTCGTCACAGTGAAAGGTTGAACGGTGAAATAAGTGTTTTCAATAAAGTTGTTAAATAAAGTCATAATACCAGATGACTTTGATAAATTTGTCGCGATACGCTATTCCTGCTGGAGAGATACCACTGCTTAAGGTCAGGTATCAGTGTATTATTGTATTGAATACTGTTTAAACTGGTAATACTAGTACTTTCCCATGATATCGAGTAATTGTATGCTTGGAATTCTTGTTAAATACCAAAAATAATTATACAGAGATACAATTAAAACTAGAACTTTTAATTGCTCATGACGTTTTATTTTAATTCCTTTTAATATTAAGACTAGCTTCTGCCCGCGACTTCGTCCGCGTGGATATTAGACGAAATCCTTTTAAGGAACCTTCAACCAGGATCCGGCCAGCCATTTTTACGCGATTAGGCGAGTCCCCACTCCCCATCAAGCGCGCTGCCTCACGAGGCAAGACATTTGCCGCGTGTGGCGGGCCTCGCACAAGGCTTCCAGTTCCCGTTCCCGTTCCCGCTCCCGTTCCCCGTTCCCGTTCCGTTCCCGTCCCGTTTGCGTTCCCGTCCCGTAAACGTCCCGTAACCGTCCCGTACCTGCCGCAGCTGGAAGTGTGAAGCACGACCAGTGCGCAGAAGGTGGTAAATGAAACGTCAATGTTACAATTTACCAAGATATATTGAAAAAAAGGTCTCAAGGGGGGTACACGGATCTTCGTTTCGTGGTAGTCGCCTTGTAGTATAAAAAGCACTTAGCTTATATTTTGCCTAGAAGAGGCAGAAGCGCATGCGCGGCACGAGCGCTACGTTCGCTGAGGGAGCGGTTGGTCCAGCCTCAGTAGGAGGGTGTGCTCGGAGAAAAGCGGGTGCGCAGGCTCGGCGTGGGTGTTGCTCCGGGGTAGGCCGGAAGCAGCAGGTGGTGACTCGGGCAGGTAGGTGCCCGGAGGTGTAGTAGTAGGCGGCGCAGGAGAGGGTCCGGTAGGGGAACTCCTGCCCGTAGGTACGACCCTGGAATGTTACACAAAAGGTATGAACAGGTGTTCACTAATTCTGACCGCTGCTAAATAGGTGCTAGGGCAGATGGCTACAATTGAAAAGTCTCAAAAAAGTTATTGACCATAATAATCAAAATGATTATTTTGGTCAATTTGATCAAACTAACTAATTTGACTATAATATTACTTATGGTGAGCATTCGAGCACTTCACCCTATTAACATGTTTGAAAAGAATAATTTTATTAGTAGAAAGGTATATTTTAATAAAAGGGAATAATAATTTAATGCTTAATTTTGAAAGGCAATTTAGAATATTATAAAATAAACATTAAGATCGGGATTCACCCATTGGCAGCGTCGTAGGTTATAAAACGAAATCATTTCATTGCAAGATAGAAATTAAATTAATGTTGGTTATAGTATTTATTCACAAGCTATTTAGTAGCTCATACAAAATACTATTACCTGCCTTCTGAGTTTACTGTAAACAAGGACTTCGTTCTGCATATCACTTTCCACAAAATATTGCTGCACATTGATATGAATCGTTTACACTCGATAAGAATTTAGCACAAAAATCACACTGATTAAGCCATTAGATATTAATATGAGAAAAACTATTAGATATTTGATTAAGGTATTTAATATGAGAATTCACTATAAAAATTTATAAGGAATTGAAATGCAAAACGAACGTATTATAGCTACACTCACCCTAGAAACGGGGTTGCACAACACAAAGAAATGAAATGAAATTAATGTAACTTGTTAAGGTTACGAATGTTTTGAAAAGAAGAAAAGGATTTTTGCGAATCGTTCGTATTTATAGCAAGATAAATATCGAGAAGCACCTCAAAACAGCGAGAATCATCTAGAAGTCCCGGTCTTATCCTATTGGTCGAGCTTGACATAACGAAGGTGGATGTCATTATTGACAATGACATTATCTGTCACCGTGTGACACTACGGCCGCGTTCCGAGTCGCGATTTGGAATAAGGCAGAGGTCAGAACTAGAGGTGGTTAATATAGCATCTAGCGCCATATTATAGCGCGCTATATTTACATAGCGCACATAGCGCGCTATGTAAGTAGACGCTATGGCGCTATGAATATCGCGCGTGGCAACAAGTAGCATCGTTGGCCGGACGGGGGCGCGAGAATTCATCGCGTACGCGCTGTTACTACCGGACGCGTTATGCGCGTTTCTCTCGCAGCACGCTAGATATAATATCGCGCGCGACCTTATTGTGATATAGTTCGATACAACTAAGTCAATTATGTAAAAGCTATTTAGCTAAGCAAAGTTAGTGAACAAAAGATATGGTAAAAACCGATAACCTGATAAGGTCGAAAATTGCTTGCACCTGTTTTTTTTTAACTAGAAATCATTGTCTAGTGATCACAAGTTAGAAAAATGAGTGCAAGCGATTTTCGACCTTAATGACATTTATCAAAATCACGGTTTTTAATGAAAGATCAAAGTTAGTAAACGAGAATACAACAAAAAAAAACCTAATTTCATACGTCAATAAGGTCGAAAATCGCTTGCACCTGTTTTTTTAACTAGAAAACATTGTCTAGTGATCACAAGTTAGAAAAATGAGTGCAAGCGATTTTCGACCTTAATGACATTTATCAAAATCACGGTTTTTAATGAAAGATCAAAGTTAGTAAACGAGAATACAACAAAAAAAACCTAATTTCATACGTCAATAAGGTCGAAAATCGCTTGCACCTGTTTTTTTAACTAGAAAACATTGTCTAGTGATCATAAGTTAGAAAAATGAGTGCAAGCGATTTTCGATCTTATTGACATTTATCAAAATCACGGTTTTTAATGAAAGATCAAAGTTAGTAAACGAGAGTACGGCAAAAAAACAACCGAATTTCAAGTGTCAATAAGGTCGAAAATAGCTTGAACCTGTTTTTCTTAACTACAGATCACCAGACTAAGTTTTCCTACCTGCACTTATTTCCGAAATTAATTTGTTTTTCCGAAATCGTATAATTCAATTATAGACAGTTCTAAGGCCGAAAAGTATGAAATAAAGTTCATTAGTTTACATAACTGCTTTATTTTATATAAGACTAAAATGTAACGTATTAATAAATAACTTTTTTGTAAAGCGCGCGATCCGTCTAACGAACGACGTGTGACGTAACGTGTTGCAAAATCTAACGTGTTGCATCTAACGCGCCAGCCAGCCGCCCGCATGCTACCTGATAAATAGCGCGTTATAACATAGCGTATTTAATAGCGCGCTAGAAATCAATAGCATATAGTCTGTAGCGTGCTGTTGCTTTATAGGCGTTATGAACAACTCTAGTCAGAACTTCCCACATTCCACAGGTGAAGTGATGTAATGAATTTTTAAGAAAAGTTCGACAGTAATTATTAATTATAAGTAGTAGGTTTTTAGCAACCGTTACATACCCCTTCCGTTTCCGTTCCCGTTCCCATCTCGTTCCTATCCCGTTCCCATCCTGTTCTCGTTCCCGTTCCCGTCCCGTTATATTCCCGTTCCGTTCAGGTTCCGTTCACGTTTCGTTCCCGTTCCCATTCCCGTTCCGTTCCCGCTGCGTTCCCGTCCCGTAAACGTCCCCTAACCGTCCCGTACGCCTTACGTTCCCGTTCTTGTTCCCGTTCCGTTCCCGTCTGGTTCTTGTTCCCGTTCCGTTCCCGTCCGGTTCTTGTTCCCGTTCCCATCCTGTTCTATTCCCGTTCTGTTCCCGTTTCATTCAAGTTTCGTTCCTGTTTCGTTCCCGTTCCGTTCCCGTTACGTTCCTGTTTCATTCCCGTTTCGTTCCGTTCCCGTTCCGTTCCCGTCCGATCCCGTTCCCGTTCCCGTTCCCGTGCCCGTGCCCGTGCCCGTGCCCGTGCCCGTTCCGGTTCCCGCAATCACCATCACATAAAACTTCAAGAACGACATCCATATCGATTTTTATGTTACTCACCCCACTTACCCTCTAAGGGGTTGATTTTCAAAATCCCAAAATATATAATTAGTCGTGCTCCTACGAATTTTTAAGTTGTAATTTTGATTTTGTATTATTTTTCCATACAAAATTTGAACCCCATTTTTACCCCTTTAGGGGTTAAATCATGTCCACCGTGTTGGACTTCAAAATAAATGTCATTTTTGCAATCGTCATCCCAGAAAACCCCAATAACGGCATCTATATCGATTTTTATGTTTACTCACCCCATTTACCCCCTAAGGGGTTAATTTTCAAAATAACAAAATATATATTTGCCTATTTATTTTTAGATGTGCCCCTACGAAGTTTAAAGTTGTAATGTCTATTTTATATTATTTTTCCATACAAAATTTGGACCCCATTTTCACCCCTTTAGGGGTTAAATCATGTCCACCGTGGTTGGACTTCAAAATAAATGTCATTTTTGCAATCGTCATCCCACAAAACCCCAATAACGACATCCATATCTATTTTTAGGTTTTTTTTAACCCTTTTCACCCCCATTTCATCCCCTTTGGAGTTGAAATCTTAACAAAAAAAATAAACGTTGCTTTAGATTTCTATCCATAAGCCTAAATTATAATTTTAGCGATTTTTATTTCGAAAATGAAGGATTTTCTTTAATACACAACTTCATCCCCCTTTTGACCCCTTCGGGGGTAGAATTTTGAAAAACGCTGAGACCCGTATTTATTAATTTTCAATCGTCAGCCTAAACACAAAATTTGAAGATTCTAGCTTCAAAACTGAGGTACTTTCATACAAACTTTCATCCCTTATTTCATCCCCTTAGGGATGGAATTTTCAAAAATCCTTCCTTAGTGGATGCCTACACTGTATAAAGTATCTGTGTGCAAAATTTCAAGTCTCTAGGTCCAGCGGTTTGGGCTGTGCGTTGATAGATCAGTCAGTCAGTCAGTCAGTCATTCAGTTTACGATTTTATATATTAAGATTAAGGGGTAGGGGGTAGTATTTAATCGGGTAACCATAGTAGCTTATACAGGGTGTTTTTTATTCACTCTCCAAATTTTAAGGTCCATTAAACTGAACAACTTTCTCTAAGAAACATATGGTCAAAAATCGTCAAATATGTAAAAAAAATACTTTTCATACAAATCAAAGAGATCACACGTGATCAGTTTAGTAAGGATGACCAAAATTTTTTGGCGTATCTTGACCCACATCTTGAGGAAGTTCAGTTAGACTGAACAAATCCTAAAAATTGAGAGAGTCAATAAAAAAAACACCCTGTTCTTATAGCTTGCTTTGTTTAGTTTTAGGAGTCATTTGAACAGATTTTTGACTTAGGCTGGCCCCAGACCCACCGGTTTCATTTCTTTGCTTTGCTGTTCTACCATGGACCGCCAGCCAAGAGGCTCATTTTCAATCTATCGCATATTTTGACCTGACCACATTGGCAAGATAGCCATTAGTTTGGTGTTATCAAATATCGTCGTCTGGGGTGCGATGAGAAGTTTTAGTTTTCGTTTTAAAAAAAAACTGCTGTTTTATACAAAAATTAATAACGAAATTATCAAAATGTATGAAACAGTTCATTTTTTTTCGCGATTTCAGATTTGGTCCCATAGTAAAAGTTGTTCAGTTTTATTATGGTCCCTATCTACCATATTCAGTTTTATAAGGCTTTACCAAACATCTTGTATAAATAAGCGATCGAGTTATTGTAAAGGATTGCGTTGTGTTTTAACGATCGGAGTCCATGTTCAGGGTGGCATATCTCCTAAAAGCTTCCTACTTCGCAATCCAGGCGATGATATTTGATAAAACCAAGCTAATGGCTATCTTGCCAATTTGGTCTAGTCCCAAAATGCGATAGGTTGAAAATTGCCCTGGTTGGCCGGCGGTCTTTCAAGCAAGGTAGCACAGCAAAGCAAAGAAACGGAACCGGTAGGTCTGGGGCCAGCCTTACTATAAAAGTTTATTACTGTTTCTTTGTCATAAAAGAATGGCATATAAAAGTGTCTTTTCCGAGAATAACCAGCTGCTCTTGAAACCACTGGCGGGATTTCAAGGAGCTGAGTTTCACAACACCTACCTCCTATCTTGAGGGGCACTTAGCGGAAACTTTGCAATACGGAATTTTAACGCTATTTCTTGACTAGGTGTCTATAGTAAATAATTATGTATTGTACTGTACTATGCAATAATGCTTTTTCAGCCTAGTTATATTCTCTTGGTGCTAGGTCTCATTTCAGTATAGGTACTTTATGGCCTACGTAATAAAAGCTGTTTTCGCAGTTGAACTGTTTAATTTGATGTGCTGTTGTCTGTACCTAATTTATTAATATTGTAGTATTTTTTGGGAATGTCCAAAAAAAATCAAATACCTATTGTATAGGTACTTAGGTAGGCATTTTTTTTATAGGTAGGAATAAGTAGGGTTGCCAACCCTACTATATAATATAGTATCCTACTATATTGAGGGCTCGCCTACTATATTTTTTGAAAAAATATATAGTAGGCAAAACTACTATATATTAATAAGTGAAAAAATCAAACAAAAGCAACAAAAAATATTACTTATACGGGTGGCCCAAACGGTGACACTAAAAATTTTTTTTTTGATTCCTCACATCTAGTTGTACCCGGAAATACCCTATGTATGTTCAGCGATTTTTTGTAGTTTTCGAGCTATGATTTTTTTTTTAAATTTTGAGATTTTTTTACTTGACAGACTAAAATATTTTTTTTACCGGAAATTATACATCTTTTTTTTATTTTTTTTTTGTTACATAGACCTCATGACTTGTTCTTTAACACATAAAATACCCAGCTTCCTATCATCAAAATAAGTTCCAAAAATATTGACCGACAATAAAAAATTGAGGTAAAAGCAAGTCATAGTTAAAATTTCAACTTTGAATTAAAAATTAAAAAAAAGGTTCCATGACTTTTTAGTAATTTTAAAAACTTAACAAGACCCTAAGCTTTAATTCTAATTAAAAAAAAGTGGTGCTTAATAGGCTTTTTTTAGCCGAAATCTGCCTTCAAATGTACAAAGGTAATTTATTTTAAAAGCACTCATTGTTATTATCTAAGGTTAATTAGGTTTGATATAACATAATAATTGACATTTAGTATAGTTTATAAATTTAGAGTTCTAAATTAGTTTAGTGGTAGTTAGTATGTTGTCACTTCAACAGCACAAGTTGGTCTTTGTACAAAGAAAATGGTCTTTACCTCCAACCGGTTTATCTTTAGCGACATCATAAATAACAATAGTTCTGGCAGACACTAGAATCACAAACAATAGACTTCCCGCGCGCCGAACAAAAGAAGGGGGACCAACACAGCGTCGTCTATAAGCACGTCCTCTCTTTCTCATCTAGGCCGTCTTGCTCTATCTATCTTGCTGTCTTGCTCTATCTATCTTGCTATCTTGCTCTATTCATCTCATGTCGGTCGCATTCCTCCCTCCTTCACCTCAGTTGTTCACAGCTTTCGCTCGTGTTACTACTACTCCTGGTTTTGTTTTCAATTCTGATACAACTACTCTCGCTTGCTAACTGGACTCTGATTCTTCCTGTGACTGATTTACCTGTGCTTGTGTTTCGGACTTTGATTACCTACCTTGTGATTTGGACCTTTGTGCTGCAACATGAGCTATTCTTTGCGTGAATACGCAGAGATGCACTATTTTTACGGTGTTGCCCAAGGAAATGCTAGTTTGGCAGCAAGGCTTTATCGAGAGCAATTGGAACGGCGAGGAGAACAACGGGAGCATTACCCGAATTACAGAGTATTTCAAAATACTCACCATACATTTATGGAGGGACGAATTCCTGGACGTTCATCTCAGGAAGGAATACCCAGAATGGATCCAGATATTATGGATCAAGTCGTGGAACAAGTGGAAAGGGATTCATCGACTAGCACCAGAGCAATCGCAAGAAGGACTGGTGTACCACGAACCTCAGTTATGAGGATACTGAAGTCAGGTGGGTTAATTTCATCTTGTCTTTAAACCTCATAATTACGCACCCATTAGCTCGCCCACTATGCCCACGTGCTATTTTTTTTAGCTGTAATTATTGTGACTTAAAAAAAATAGCACGCACGTGCTTTATGAGCGACTTTTTGTAGCACGTGGTCTTTTTAAGTATTGAACTCTGACTGAATGTGTATTTGGCAACAAAATAATCACTCGCTAGTGGGCGAGAAAGCGTGGTACATACCAGTGATTATCACTAGCCTACTATTTGGTGAAACTGAAAAAAGACTATCTTACCTATGCTTTGAATTTACAATTTCGGTGTTTTTTTTTTTCAGAGGGATACCACGCTTTTCATATCCAACGCGTGCAACAATTGCAACCTGCAGATTATCCAAGACGAGTGACTTTCTGTGAAACAATGCTTCAAAAAACTCAAGACGATCCTGATTTCTTCGACAAAATTTTGTGGACAGACGAATCACGCTTTGAAAGAACCGGAGTTTTCAATATTCATAATTATCACAGTTGGGCCATTGAAAACCCACACAAGGCAAGACCATCCAATTTTCAAACAAGGTTTAGTGTAAATTTGTGGTCAGGAATTGTCAATGGGGAATTTATAGGACCATTTGAATTGCCGGCTAGGTTGAACGGAGCGCAATATTTGGATTTTCTACGAAATAGCTTGAACGGTTTATTAGAGGATGTGAATCTACTAACAAGAAGAAGAATGATATTTCAAAACGATGGTGCTCCGTGCCACTATGCTAGAGAAGTACGAGAGCACCTTAACCAGACTTTTCCGAGACGGTGGATTGGGCGTGGCGGCCCGATTCCTTGGCCTGCGCGTTCACCAGACTTAAACCCCATAGATTTTTTTCTGTGGGGCTATTACAAAGAGATGGTTTACGCAAACGAAACAAACACTGAAGCAGAGCTGCGTCAAAAACTAAGAGAAGCAGAAATAAAAATCAAAGAAAATACTAATGCTTTCCGAAATTTAAAACAAAATTTTTTAAGGCGATGTAGGTTGTGCATTGAAGCGGGAGGGAGACATTTTGAAAACTTATTGTGAAATAAATTTAATTGTTGAATTTGTAGTAATTGTTTTATTTAATATGATTTATCCTTAAAATAACCAAAATAACTATAACTAAATGACATCGATGTTACCGCTTCGTAATAACATACTTTTAAAGGTTGTTTTTAATTCTTTATTCAATAAACAGTACCATTTTAAACTTTATTTTGGTAAGAATCATTTTGTGAATGACAAAATAGCCAATAAAAAATCTTAGAAAATTTCACCTTTGTGCATTTGAAGGCAGATTTCGGCTAAAAAAACCTTATTAAGCACATTTTTTTTTAAATTAGAATTAAAGCTTAGGGTCTTGTGAAGTTTTTAAAATTACTCAGAAGTCATGGAACCTTTTTTTTAATTTTTAATTCAAAGTTGAAAATTTAACTATGATTTGATTTTACGTCAATTTTTCACTGTCGGTCAATATTTTTGTAACTTATTTTGATGACAGGAAGCTGGGTATTTTATGTGTTAAAGTTCAAGTCATGAGGTCTATGTAACAAAAAAATAATTCAAAAAAAGATGTATAATTTCCGAAAGAAAAATATTTTAGTCTGTCAAGTCAAAAATTCTCAAAATTTAAAAAAATAATTCATAGCTCGAAAACTACAAAAAATCGCTGAACATACATAGGGTATTTCCGGGTACAACGAGATGTGAGGAAACAAAAAAAAAATTTTTAGCGTCACCGTTTGGGCCACCCTGTATGCACATTTAAGTAATTTCATAATATCGTGTCTTTATGGTTGTTAAATAAATTATGAAAATGTTAGTAGGTGCTTATTTAGTATGAAAAATGCTACTTCTTTAAAATCTTCCATACAAAACGGCAACCTACTATATATTTTTGGACTTTTTCGCCATCTACTATATTTTCACACTAAAAATCTTGAAACTACTATATTTGATCCAAAAAAAGTTGGCAACCCTAGGAATAAGCCTTGCAAAAGACGTTAGTACTATTATATATTCTGTGGCACAAGTACGGAAGTAACAGCAGAAGGACATTATTCCTATCCTTAGCTACCACTAAATCGCTAGTTTTTTTTACATTCTCTATGGCCATCACCACCACCTGCCACAAAACAAGTTTTAAAAATGTTTTGATTTGACACAATTATGAGTCATATACAAGAAGCTTATACCTCCTTCCAATGGAGATTTCACGGCCATATGTCATAGTGAAGATTGAAAAAAGCTCCTTTAGTGACGTGACGGCTTATTGCAACCTCTTTCTTTAGTGTTACAATACGTGTTCGTTGTTCGTCGTTCGTTCGTTCGTGAGAAACGAAAACGTATTGTAAAACGAAAAGAAAGAGATAGCAATACGCCGTGACGTCACTAAAGAGTATTTTTCAATCTTCAGTATGATACTAGGCGTGCAAACTACATTGTGGTTTTAAGCTTCTTGGTCATATAGATCTGCACATGATCTGCATCACTGACCTCGGAGGTCGGTGATCTGCATCAATTTTTTTTTATAAAATACCATGTTGTGGTTGTGGCAGGTGGTGGCAGGAATAATCTCCATTACTGCTGTCCCGTACTTTTGCGAAGATGAAGTTTTTTTCCTAGCTAGGTATAAAACATTTCAGCTAACTTGACTTTTTCAAACATTCCCCATTAAAATAGAATAAAAAAATAACAATTACTTATTGATACTACACTCTAAAACGCTAGTTTTTTTACATTCTCTTTGCTACACTCTTTCTACTTTTCCTTTATCTGTGGGAGTAAGAGCTTTTTTCGAACAGTATGTAGGTATGTACTTAGAGATCGAACGTTAACTTAAAAGTCAAGTGAGGGGTGAAATCCCTCCTAAAATAAATTCTGAATTGGTTCTCGTGTCGTGTATGATATTATCACAACAATAAAAAATCTCCATAAATAGACTGGTCGACATGAACATCGCGCGGTTGTACGTAATGTACGTAGCTCAGCGTGCGCTACGAAAGTTACGTAGCGTGCACTGCGTGCACTGCACTACTCAGGTTACGTAGCACAGCGTAGGTACATTACGAAGGTTATGTAGCACTGAGTGCACTACAAAAGTCACGTAGCACAAAGTGCACCACGAAAGTTACGTAGCACAGAGTGCACTACGAGTTATGTAGCACTGCGTGCACTACGAAAGTTATGTAGCACAGAGTGCACTACGAGTAATGTAGCACTGCGTGCACTAAAGAAAGTTACTTAGCACACCATGCACTACGAAAGTCACGTAGCACAGAGTGCACTTCGAAAGACACGTAGGTCCCATTTTACGGTTTTTACATATATCGGAAACTATGCGTTCTAGCGACATGAAACTTGTTACAAAATGAAAGCTTTTTAAATTTGCTACAATTTTTATTTACACAAGTTTTTCGATATCTTGTATAGTTTTTGAGATATCCGCTCCTAAATGTCTGTCAACATGCTTAAGGTGAAGCTTGAGGACAATGGGATCAGGACTCTTCACCAGAAAGTGATGCGGACATTCTGATTGTGGATACGGCTGTGAAAATGTCGGAAACAACAGCTGTCGGCATTGTGGCTGAAGATGTCGACCTCATCTTCTTGATTGCTAAAGGTCAAACCGCACTACAGCGGAGCGGCGCTGCGCGGCGCAGCACTGCAGCGGAGCGGAACGGCCTCTCCTAAACGCACTATCGCGGCAGCGGAGCGGCGCGGCGCGGCTCAAATTGCCAGACGTGGCAAGATTTCATTGAAGTTGGACGCACGAACGAAAAGGGAACGCTCGGTCACGCGTTCCCTAGAACGAATTTCCAAGGAACGATTTAGCAACACATCCTCATATTTTTTTATATTTATTTGTGATGAGTTATGATTATGATGATTTATGAAATGATCGCGTAAAATACCACTTTGTAATTTAATCAAAATTTGTACACTGAAATATCAGTAGAAATAGATATTTCCAAATACCCTCTACAGACTGAAGCTCGATTATGAAGAATATTCGGCCGCGCCGCGCCGCCAGCTATACCGCACTAGCGGCAGCGGAGCGGCGCGGCGCGGCAAAATATTCTTTTGCACCCAAATCTGCAGTGCCGCGCCGGTACGCGCCGCGCCGCGCCGCGCCTCTCCGCTATAGTGCGGTTTGCATCATTGCAATCAATAGAAATAATATTTGGCCGCGCCATATAGTGCGGTTTGACCTAAGGTCAAACCGCACTACAGCGGAGCGGCGCGGCCTCTCCTAAACGCACTATCGCGGCAGCGGATCGGCGCGGCGCGGCTCAAATTGCCAGACGTAGCAAGATTTCATTGAAGTTTGACGCACAAACTAAAAGGGAACGCTCGGTCACGCGTTCCCTAGAACGAATTTCGAAGCAAAGATTTAGCAACACATCCTCATATTTTTTATTTATTTATTTGTGTTGAGTTATGATTATGATGATTTATGAAATGATCACGTAAAATACCACTTTGTAATTTAATCAAAATTTGTACACTGAAATATCAGTAGAAATAGATATTTCCAAATACCCTCTATAGACGGAAGCTCGATTATGAAGAATATTCGGCCGCGCCGCGCCGCGAGCTATACCGCACTAGCGGCAGCGGAGCGGCGCGGAGCGGCGCGGCGCGGCAAAATATTCTTTTGCACCCAAATCTGCAGCGCCGCGCCGGTACGCGCCGCGCCGCGCCGCGCCTCTCCGCTATAGTGCGGTTTGCATCATTGCAATCAATAGAAATAATATTTGGCCGCGCCGCGCCGCGCCGCGCCGCTCCGCGCCGCTCCGCTGTAGTGCGGTTTGACCTTTAAGCTGATGCGCGTAAGGAAAGGATTTTCATTTCCATACATTAAGGTCGACTAGGTACTTACTGCACTTTTGTATGGAACAGCTGATTTTTTACGAGTAGGAGAGTTGGCCCCATAGTAAAAGTTGCTTGTAATCATGAGTGGAACCACCCCACGGAGGGAACGAAATGATTAAAATTTCACCTAACTCAATTAGGGTTGGCAATCCTAACTCGCATAGAACTTGCAGTAAGGTAAGTACAAATTTGAACTTTGTAGGGATAATTCTATAACGCACTAGTCTTTGAGTCCGTTACGCCAGCAGGAAAGATGCTCCTAGAGGGAAGCGAGTTTGATGAATAATTTGTGCGCAATTCAGTGTAAATGTGCGCCAAATAAAAAATTTGTGGGCCTTATACTTTTGGAATAAAACGGGAAAAACGGATTCTGCTGGGGTAACGGTGCTCCAGCAGGAAGAATCTAAACTAATGATCGGAGAGAAATAAAAGATATATGTGCGGGTAGCTTGATACTAGCAGGAAATGTGCGCCAAATATAAAATTTGTGGGCCTTATAGTTTTGGAGATATTTGATTTCCTGCTGGCGTAACGTTTTGCCAGATCCCAGATCTCGGAAACTACTAAATGTGCGATCTTACAGTAAACACATATAAGTAGCTCCTAATTTGTGCTATTTGTGCGGTAGAAAACATTTCAAAAATATTCACAGATTTTGAAGTAATCAGACATTTTCTGAAAACAGAAAAAAAATTCTAGCGCCTAAACTACCACCTAAATAGAGAAACCAAAAACGGTGTTCTATTCTTCTTATTATTTGTCATTACCATAAAAATTTTGAAAACCGCACATTTACGCGTTTTTGAATAATACCCACATGAAGGTTAGACTGACCATGTCATGACTTTGACGGTCAGCAGGATAAAAATATCAGAGACTATTTAGATCCTGGCCCAAAGAATAATCTGTGCGGTTACTGAAGTACATGCTCTGAAAATTTCAGCTTCAAATTCTTCGTATTAAAGGAAATATCAATTAAAATCCAAAACAACTGTCAGTATTCCGATTAACCGACCAAATTCGATAGACCACCAAAAAGCGACGCGTTCATACATATTGATGACCTCCTTAACTTTGTTGTTGAACAGGTTTGTACACGTCACGTCTACGTACATTTAAGTAAAAAAGTGATTTGAGTGAGTGCTTTTATTTAAATAACGAATGAAGTTATTTCTGTTTCATTTCATTTTTACTTGAATAAAATGAATTTTAACATTATTTTAGTAGAAAAATAAAGGATGTTTTGTAAAAAAAGGAAAAAATTTAAGATGGCGGCCAACTTTTTTTTTGTGGGCCGATATCGATGAAACACTGTTTTTGGTACTATTTCGACAAGAAAATAGCAACGCAATGTTAAAAAAGTAATAAATTCAAGATGGCGGCCATCTTTTTTGTTTGTGGGTCGATTTCGATGAAACTCGGTTTTCGCTACTGTTTTAACAAGAAAACAGCAACGCAATGTTAAAAATGTAAAAAATTCAAGATGGCCGCCACCTTTTTTGTTTGCGGGCCGATTTCAATGAAACTCGGTTTTTGCTACTGTTTTGTCAAGAAAACAGAAACGCAATGTTAAAAATGTAAAAAATTCAAGATGGCGGACAACTTTTTTGTTTGCGGGCCGATTTCGATGAAAATTTGGTTTTTGGTAGTATTTTGACAAGAAAACAGCAACGCAATGTTGCAAATTTTAAAAATTCAAGATGGCGGCCAACTTTTTAGTTTGCGGGCCGATTTCGATGAAACTCGGTTTTTGGTAGTATTTTGACAAGAAAACAGCAACACAATGTTAAAAAAGTAAAAAATTCAAGATGGCGGCCAACTTTTTAGTTTGCGGGCCGATTTCGATGAAACTCGGTTTTTGGTAGTATTTTGACAAGAAAACAGCAACGCAATGTTAGAAAGTAAACAATTCAAGATGGCGGCCAACTTTTTAGTTTGCGGGCCGATTTCGTTGAAACTCGGTTTTTGGTACTGTTTTGTCAATAAAACAGCAACGCAATGATAAAAAAGTAAAAAATTCAAGATGGCGGCCAACTTTTTAGTTTGCGGGCCGATTTCGATGAAACTCGGTTTTTGGTAGGTAGTATTTTGACAAGAAAACAGCAACACAATGTTAAAAAAGTTAAAAATTCAAGATGGCGGCTAACTTTTTAGTTTGCGGGCCGATTTCGATGAAACTCGGTTTTTGGTAGTATTTTGACAAGAAAACAGCAACACAATGTTAAAAAAGTAAAAAATTCAAGATGGCGGCCAACTTTTTAGTTTGCGGGCCGATTTCGATGATACTCGGTTTTCGGTAGTATTTTGACAAGAAAACAGCAACACAATGTTAAAAAAGTAAAAAATTCAAGATGGCGGCCAACTTTTTAGTTTGCGGGCCGATTTCGATGAAACTCGGTTTTTGATAGTATTTTGACAAGAAAACAGCAACACAATGTTAAAAAAGTAAAAAATTCAAGACGGCGGCCAACTTTTTTGTTTGCGGGCCGATTTCAATAAAACTCGGTTTCTGCTACTGTTTTGTCAATAAAACAGCAACGCAATGATAAAAAAAGTAATAAATTCAAGATGGCAACCACCTTTTTTTGTTTGTGGGTTCGATTTCAATGAAACTTGGTTTTTGCTACTGTTTTGTCAAGAAAACAGAAACGCAATGTTAAAATGTAAAAAATTCAAGATGGCGGCCAACTTTTTTGTATGTGGGCCGATTTCGATGAAACTCGGTTTCTGATACTATTTTGACAAGAAAACAACAACGCAATGTTAAAAATGTATAATTCAAGATGGCGGCCAACTTTTTTGTTTGCGGGCCGATTTCGATGAAAATATGGTTTTTGGTAGTATTTTGACAAGAAACAGCAACGCAATGTTGCAAATTTTAAAAATTCAAGATGGCGACCAACTTTTTAGTTTGCGGGCCGATTTCGATGAAACTCGGTTTTTGGTAGTATTTTGACAAGAAAACAGCAACGCAATGTTAGAAAGTAATAAATTCAAGATGGCGGCCAACTTTTTGTTTGTGGGCCGATTTCGATGAAACTCGGTTTTTGTAGTATTTTAGCAAGAAAACAGCAACACAATATTAAAAAAGTAATAAATTCAAGATAGCGGCCAACTTTTTTGTTTGTGGGCCGATTTCGATGAAACTCGGTTTCTGATACTAGTTTCATTATTCATTTATTATCATTATGGCCCGTCCGCTTTATCCATCCACAAGCCAAAAGGTAGGCCTCTTCCCCAGCAGCCAGCGGGGCATTAAAAATGGCTGATATGCATGGTTATTTGTGATGCCGTCTGTATAAAATTTTAACTCATCGGCGGAAAACAATCCTGTCTCAAACTCACTCAGACGAAAGTATTTTTAGTAAGCACGACCATTTATGGCAAACTAGCTTCATCCCACGACTTCATCCACATTTACATTCGAGAAAATCCCTAGGAAACCTTAAACCAAGATAATAGTATCCTCCTATGTTGTAATCCGGCTTATAAACTATCATTTCATCCAAATCCGTTCAGCCGTTTTGCGTGATTGATTAACAATCATTCAAACAGGCAAACTTTCATATTTATGATTAAGTAGAATAATACGGCCACCTCCGAAGCGCTCGAAATAGGAATTTTTTGCTACATAAAATGGGACTGCTATTTAGCTAAGACTTAATTTCTCATTTTTTATTTAAGTTATTATTAAGTTTTATACCTCAACTGAAAGCTGAATAAATGGTGATGTTTTTAAAATATTATTTTCGCTTAGTTACTGGGATGTTTTTAAAGATATTTGCTATTGTTTCCAAAAAATCTGAAAAAATAAAATAAAATACAAAAAAAAGCCGCCATCTTTGATTTTTTATAATTTTTAACATTGCATTGTTATTTTCCTGTCAAAATAGTACCAAAAACCGAATTTCATCGAAATCGGCCCACAAACAAAAAAGATGGCAGCCATCTTTGATTTTAATTTTTTTTAACATTGCGTTGCTGTTTTCTCGTCAAAATACTACCAAAAACCGATTTTCATCGAAATCGGCCCGCAAATTTAAAAACTGGCCGCCATCTTGGATTTTTTATTTTTTTAACATCGCTATGTTATTTTTTTGTCATAATAGTACTAGAAACCGAGTTTCGACGAAATCGGTCCACAAACAAAAAAGATGGCTACCATCTTGGATTTTTTATTTTTTTTAACATTGCCTTGCTGTTTTCTTGTCAAAATTCTTCTAAAAACCGAGTTTCATCGAAATCAGCCCACAAAAAAAAAGATGGCCGCCATCTTGGATTTTTAATTTTTTTAACATTGCATTGTTATTTTCTTGTCAAAATAGTACTAGAAACCGAGTTTCGTCGAAATCGGCCCACAAACAAAAAAGATGGCTGCCATCTTGAATTTTTTATTTTTTTATCATTGCTTTGTTATTTTCTTGTCAAAATAGTACAAAAAATCGAGTTTCATCGAAATCGGCCCACAAACAAAGAAGATAGCCGCCATCTTGGATTTTTTTGTTTTTTTAACATTGCGTTGCTGTTTTCTCGTCAAAATACTACCAAAAACCGAGTTTCATCGAAATCGGCCCGCAAACTTAAAAACTGGCCGCCATCTTGGATTTTTTATTTTTTTAACATCGCTATGTTATTTTTTTGTCAAAATAGTACTAGAAACCGAGTTTCGTCGAAATCGGCCCACAAACAAAAAAGATGGCTGCCATCTTGAATTTTTTATTTTTTTATCATTGCTTTGTTATTTTCTTGTCAAAATAGTACCAAAAATCTAGTTTCATCGAAATCGGCCCACAAACAAAGAAGATAGCCGCCATCTTGGATTTTTTGTTTTTTTAACATTGCGTTGCTGTTTTCTCGTCAAAATACTACCAAAAACCGAGTTTCATCGAAATCGGCCCGCAAACTTAAAAACTGGCCGCCATCTTGGATTTTTTATTTTTTTAACAGTGGTTTGTTATTTTTTTGTCTAGAAACCGAGTTTCGTCGAAATCGGCCCACAAACAAAAAAGATGGCTGCCATCTTGGATTTTTTTAGTTTTTTAACATTGCTTTGTTATTTTCTTGTCAAAATAGTACCAAAAATCGAGTTTCATCGAAATCGGCCCACAAACAAATAAGATGGCCGCCATCTTGGATTTTTGTTTTTTTTTTACATTGCGTTGCTGTTTTCTCGTCAAAATACTACCAAAAACCGAGTTTCATCGAAATCGGCTCGAAAACCAAAAATTTGCCCGCCATCTTGAATTTTTTACATTTTTAACACTGCGTTGCTGTTTTTTTGTCAAAATAGTACCAGAAACCGAGTTTCGTCGAAATGGGCTCACAAACAAAAAAGATGGTCGCCATCTTGGATTTTTATTTTTTTAACATTGCTTTACCTATTATTTTCTTGTCAAAAAAGTACCAGAAACCAAGTTTCGTCGAAATCGGTCCACAAACAAAGAAGATGGCCGCCATCTTGGATTTTTTATTTTTTTAACATTGCATTGATATTATCTTGTCAAAATAGTATCAAAAACCGAGTTTCATCGAAATATGCCCACAAACAAAAAGATGGCCGCCATCTTGGAACTTATTTTTTCATTATTATTTCCTAATTGAGTACTAATTTAATATTTATTTTATACTTAGTTAGCCCTAAATTAGTAATGATTTACAAATAAAATTTTAGTCCCTTACACTTTTAGTCGTTGCGTCAAACTGTCTAGATGAACGGCGGCTTTTGCGCCAGCACAAAGGGCGATTGAAGTCCGACTGTAAGAAAAATACTCTCTCGGCTGTGGTATTGGTATGAATACAGGCTCAAACTAACTAATTTAAAAGTTAAAACACTATTTACCCACATTTGCCAATAAGAAGTTATGAACGCGACTGTACAAACAATTTTTCTGCATAATACGACACAATAAAGAAGGTCATCAATATGTATGAACGCGTCGCTTTTTGGTGGTCTATCGAATTTGGTCGGTTAATCGGAATACTGACAGTTGTTTTGGATTTTAATTGATATTTCCTTTAATACGAAGAATTTGAAGCTGAAATTTTCAGAGCATGTACTTCAGTAACCGCACAGATTATTCTTTGGGCCAGGATCTAAATAGTCTCTGATATTTTTATCCTGCTGACCGTCAAAGTCATGACATGGTCAGTCTAACCTTCATGTGGGTATTATTCAAAAACGCGTAAATGTGCGGTTTTCAAAATTTTTATGGTAATGACAAATAATAAGAAGAATAGAACACCGTTTTTGGTTTCTCTATTTAGGTGGTAGTTTAGGCGCTAGAATTTTTTTTCTGTTTTCAGAAAATGTCTGATTACTTCAAAATCTGTGAATATTTTTGAAATGTTTTCTACCGCACAAATAGCACAAATTAGGAGCTACTTATATGTGTTTACTGTAAGATCGCACATTTAGTAGTTTCCGAGATCTGGGATCTGGCAAAACGTTACGCCAGCAGGAAATCAAATATCTCCAAAACTATAAGGCCCACAAATTTTATATTTGGCGCACATTTCCTGCTAGTATCAAGCTACCCGCACATATATCTTTTATTTCTCTCCGATCATTAGTTTAGATTCTTCCTGCTGGAGCACCGTTACCCCAGCAGAATCCGTTTTTCCCGTTTTATTCCAAAAGTATAAGGCCCACAAATTTTTTATTTGGCGCACATTTACACTGAATTGCGCACAAATTATTCATCAAACTCGCTTCCCTCTAGGAGCATCTTTCCTGCTGGCGTAACGGACTCCTAGTCTTTTAATACGCACGATATTATAACTAGGTAGGTAGGTACTAAGTACTACTATCCTACCCAAAACCTACCTACTTAAAACTTAAATGTAAGCCAGCTAAAGCCTGGAAAACAATTTGATAACTTTATAATCCAATCAATTCTCGCGTATTCCACACACATGAGTAGGTAAGTGAGTAGGTAGGTATCTACGAACATTGCTGCAAAGTCTGTGAGTTTATATCCGAAAATGAAACTCCCGCATTAGGTAGGTACCTTTCAAAATATTCATCAAAAGTTGAGTTATTATGTTATCAGTTTCTTTTTGATGAGTTATTTTAAGACGAGGCATAAATCTTGCTCGTTTTACAGCCGTTAAAGAAGGTTACTTAGGTAGGTACATCGACAAAGAATAAAAAAAAGGCCAAGTGCGAGTCGGACTCGCGCACGAAGGGTGCCGTACCAAAAAACAGCAAAAAAATCACGTTTGTTGTATGGGAGCCCCCCCTAAATATTTATTTTATTCTGTTTTTAGCATATGTTTGTAACCAAGCTATTGGCTTGGTGTCTCGGAAGAGATAATGTTTACATTAAAACAAAAGTTCAATCAACGTAATAACAAGAGTTGTATTTCGCATTATTATGGTTCACAATATTTCAACACATTACCTGGAGATAACTTTACTTAATAATTATATATTAAATTAAACAATCAAAAGAGACCGTTCCTGTAAGGTTACCCTGAAAAGATACACGCGCCACTTTTACATTAGCTGTCAACTGTCAACTTGACACTGACAGCTCACTTTGACATATGATTCAGCTATAGAGTTATAGTCTATTATTCATGTTTCGTTACAGTCGGCCATCCTTCAAGAACGAGTCCCTTCGTTTTAGCATTTAAAAATAAAAAATAAACAGTAAATCTATACTAAATTTGCTAATATATCGAGTAAAATACCCATCTCTAAAATTACAATACAATAGGCTATTTTACACCATGTAAGATAAAATATAAAAATGCATATTTAAGATAGATTTCATAAATAGGAAACGAGAAACGTCGACATTTATTCATAAAAATGCAATATAAAATTTATAATTCAATTTTATAAATCGTCTATTTTTTTTAATCTATTCATCAAATGTTCAAAACGCCCTTCGCCATATTGGATTACGATGTGACGTGACGTCACTTCGATAGTAAACAAACATTAAGGCATTAATGGTTTTATAAAATTAAATTAAAAATCCTGCTGGCTTCTTTCGACCTCACGATTAATTTAAAACAGTTTTCAAAAAATGGTGTAATTCCTTATTAGTGTCATTTTAAAACAAACATTCCGACGCACTGAGAACCTCCTTTTTTTAAGTCGGTTAAAAAGAACATTCAAACAGCATAATGGCATATTACTTGTTGAAAACACTAAGTAGGTACACAAAATCCTTTTGATTTCAATTCTGATTATTGATACATCAACTATATATTTGTTAAGTAATTTTATAATGTTTATATGCTTATGTAGGTAACCTACAGAATCTTTTTATTTTTCAAAATTCCTAATTATTATTTTATTGTAATCTTGGAAAAACTTACAGCTAATCAGTATTCTTATAATGCTTATATAACTATGGTTAGTCATTTGCTAGTAATCAAGTTTTCACATGTAAGAAACTATTATAAATAAGGTGTGATTGATTACAGATTCTACAACAAACTAGTCCACTCAATTTTAATTATGTTTAATTAAGGGTATTTGATACCCTTTTGCAATTTATGATAGCAGTCCTTTTTACAATTAAAACCCTTTGAATCGTCAAAAATCACCAAAGCTTACAGAGATAGGTATTCACAATTAAGTTTGAAGGTAATATGGGTGAGGACTGAGGACCTGCCGCTAACTCCGCTCTGGGTTTGTCACGCTTAGGATTTGAAACTTTTAATTACTCTCACTTTGTAAAGAAAATTGGTGGATAAGTCTCTTACGGTCACGGTGGTCATCACAGTTCGATCACTAATGAGGCAACAAGTCAAATCGAGCAGGTACTTATTTACTTACTTATTTTATTAGTGTCTGTCTCACAGTCCAGGATTTTGGCATTAAAAATGGAGTAGAGTTTTTAACAGAATTGTCCGTCAAGTTAATTCAAACAAAACCAGAACAAGTGAAACAGGCGCCTACATCGAAATGTTGATTTCTTCTCTTACTTAATCTTAGCCGGGTGGTGAAGTGCTACTTCCTTCACACGACACCGCCACGGCTGCGGTGCTCGAGACACTCTGGACTCCTGCCCTCTTGTGACTCTAACACCCATCGCTCACTTAACTATAACCGGGAGTGACGTGCTACTTCTCTTCACAACGACACCGCTTGTGGTGAAGTGCTACTTCCTTCACACGACACACCACGGCTGCGGTGCTCGAGACACTCTGGACTCCTGCCCTCTTGTGACTCTAACACCCATCGCTCACTTAACTATAACCGGGAGTGACGTGCTACTTCTCTTCACAACGACACCGCTTGTGGTGAAGTGCTACTTCCTTCACACGACACCGCCACGGCTGCGGTGCTCGAGACACTCTTGGACTCCTGCCCTCTTGTGACTCTAACACCCTTATCATACTTTACCTAGACTGCATCGAAGACTTCACCCTTCAACTAGAGCCACCTTCGCCTTCCAGTTAGGTATTGATCATGTTACCATTTTGTGCTGCAGTTGGCCCCTCATCGTTAGTTATGGATTTTCAGTTACTTGATATCCGACCGTGTCATCTTTACAGAACATCACAAGGTGAATGAATCCAGTAATATAATACAAAATCAAAGCAATCAATCAAAGAACTCTGTAGATTCAATTTTAAGTCACTTTCTTTTCTGAGAAAGAATTATTTTGTGTTCGCTAAGCGTAAGTCTTTCGCATCGTTTCTGGCTGTTCCTCATGCCTCGATTACGGTCTCGGTCAAGTTGATAGTATATGCTGTCGCTTCGGGATCGTTGCTATCGAACTCGTAGATCTCGTTGCCGCACATCGCAGTCGTACCCATCTACGCTCCAGGCTCAATCTCTCTTTCAATAATTTTCTGTAACTTAAAAACAATGTCTTAATGTTCCATTTCATTAAGAGGTATTTTATCGGGTCACTCTTACACACAAGAAGAAAAACTGTCAATTTTTTTATTTCTCTTATTGTCTGTACTTCAAAACATTGATCAGTCAAAAATTCATACTGCGCATAAGTACATAGATTAGATTCATAATAACATTATAGAATGGAACTGTAATTTATAAAGTACGTTTTATAAAATTAACTATTTTATGGTTAGTGCAGTAAGTAATGTACCATTCTAAGTTCTGTCCTGACTAGGGTTGCCAACTTTTTTTTTTTTGGATCAAATATAGTAGTTACAAGATTTTTAGTGTAAAAATATTGGCGAAAATGTCCAAATAAATATAGTAGGTTGCCGTTTTGTATGGAGGATTTTGAAGAAGTTGCATTTTTCATAATTAAGTAAGTGGGTAGGTACTAACATTTTCATAATTTATTCAACAAGCATAAAGACAAGTGTTTAATCACAAAAAATATGATGCAATTACTTATGTGCATATAAGTAATTATATATTCTTTTGTTGATTTGTTAAATTTTTGACTTGAAAAAATATAGTAGTTTTGCCTACTATATATTTTTTTTAAATATAGTAGGCGAGCCCTCAATATAGTAGGATACTATATTATATAGTAGGGTTGGCAACTCTAGTCCTGGCAGTCAAAATTCAAACAATACCTAGTTTAACATTGAAAATATAAATGTTTTTTGCCAATTTTCACTGTTGTATGACTTAAAACACTGTAGTTAGTTATAACTTAGAGTTGATCAAATTCTGAGGTAAAACGTCAAGTTAAAACTGCATCACAATACATGCCAATGTTTCACTTTGCTTGTTTCTGAAATTTCAGAAACTAATTCATTCTAACTTTCCAAGAGATAGATAATAAAATGGGTATGTATCTTTTCATGTATTTTATACTTAGGTCAAAATGTCCTGTTTTCTAAATATAATAAAAATTGGTATTTTCAAATGCAGTCAAATACCCTATAACGTGGTAGGGACCGACCGAACCCACTTTTCGCCGAGTACCGAGACCGAGACCGAGACCGAGATTAAAAAAAAGTCTCGGCCGAGACCGAGACCGAGACCGAGATTTTTGATTTTTTTTAAAATGTTACTATAAAATGGCGAATATTGATGAAAAACACATTTAATTTAATTAAAATTCTTTATTTAATCATAATAGTGCTAGGTGTACGCAAAAAAATCCGCAAATCCATGTACAGCAAAGCTGTTTGGTACGGCACTTATACTTGAGCTCAAAACAATATTTTTGACTCGAAGTTCTTAAAAAATATCTCCTTAGAAGATGAGTTATTATGGTGTCATCTTTTTTGTATGGGGATTTTTTTTCCTAAATCCTATCGTGTATGATATTGAAAGGAAGAGCTTGCTAAGCCGGTTATTGTATTACAAAACATTTTCAAAACATACAATGTTTTGGCCCCATCAGATTCGATGTGGTTTAGTTATTTTTTTGTAAAATACACCTTTAATTAAAAGATATATATTATACTCATATCAATCCTCAAGAAAGCAATTATGATTTTTTTTTATTTAGGCCCAAACTTAGAAAAAGTAGCATAGTATTTTTTTAATAATTTTTGGTTTAATTTAAAACAAGTGCTGAAATGTAATTCTGAACATGCTGAAATATATTTTTAGAAACAGCTCAGAAAGATCTTTCATTCAATATCGCACATGATAGGTTATATAACAAATAATTTTTTTTATCATACATAATCACTTAAAAGCTTTGTAATAATTAAAAATAAAAATACTAAATTTAATGTCAATATTTACAAAATTCGTTTCTCGAGGTTAGATATGAGAAAATTACATATGGTTTGAGATATATTTTATGAAAAATATTAAACCATATCGTATCTGTAGGAAAAATCCAAACTTGGAATATTTTAATAATATTTTTTTGGTATAATTTAAAACAAGTGGCTGAAATGTAACGATGTGGCTCAGAAAGCCCTTTAATTGGATACCACACATGATAGGTTGTAGAACAAAAACAAGTTTCCCATACAAAAAAATATAACAGCATAACTGCTCTCCTAAGGGAAGAAAGTTTAAGAAATGCGGGCCCAAAATATTGTTTTGAATTCAAGTATACTTGTCCCAAACAGCTATGCTGCACGCGTAGCATGACCAACATCGAGATAAGATTCGACTCACAGAACAATGGCTTGTCTACACCGAAATGTCACTTTTGTCGGGTTGAGATCGAGATACTCATGCTCGCATTTTACAACCGTAGACTCGCATTGTTCTTTGTCGTGGCCTAATATCAAAAGTCGACAAACACGAGCTTTTGTCTTCAACTGACATTAATTTGACAGTTGAGTGGGAGAAATTTGTCTACCACCCTTCGAGTGGTCGAGAAAGATTTGTCGACTTATTTTTTTTTCTGAGTTTTTAATTTCGCAATATAAATAAATCTAAATTCGTGTTTATATTTTATTAAGGTAAGAAGAGAAGTTACAGCACAAACGACAAAAACAGCTGTCCGGAAAGAAAAAAAATTAAAAATTGTATTTAAGTAATTCTTTTTTATTATAAAATTTATAAAAAAAGAAATATAATAAATATTTACTAGTAGTAAATAACGAATAAGTATTTTTTATTCTTAATTTTTTTTATAAATTTTATAAATTAAAATAATACAATAAATAATTTATTGTAAAAAGGTACCTACCTATTCAATAATATTGTTTCCTAATATTACACTTTTTCCCTTCAGTATTTTTTTCACTTTTATTTTACTTAATTTTAATTTATTTACTTAAAAACGTAAATTAAAATTATTTTCATACATTGATTTCAATATTTATTACTAAATTAACAAGTGCGTTGGTCTCTGTCATCTTTTCAAAAATCTCTCAATAAAAGGAAGGCAAACGAACTATATCCTTTTTCCTTTTAACTTTACTTCCCTTCACTAAACTTTTTCCCTTCAGTATTTTTTTTACTTTTATTTTACTTAATTTTAATTTATTTACTTAAAAACGTAAATTAAAATTATTTTCATACATTGATTTCAATATTTATTACTAAATTAACAAGTGCGTTGGTCTGTGTCATCTTTTTAAAAATCTCTCAATAAAAGGAAGGCAAACGAACTATATCCATACGGCTATATTTAACTCGGTTTTAAGAGTTTTGCGTCGTGAAACGTATAGAAAGGAACGCCCTTTAAGAGAAATGATGGAAATAATTATAAATATTTACTAGTGGCAACATTATTCTTCTCGAGCTCGAGAGAGCTTTGTCTACGGAAGTGAAAGCTTTTGTGAGTGTCTCTTTATCTTAGAACTTATTAAAAAATAAGTATCATGTTTAAACTAAATCATTTCGAATCATTTCAGATAATTTCGACGTTTATTGATGTTGAAATAAAAATATTATATTTTAAAACTCATATTTGTATTAAAAGACATAAAAAGGTTGTAAAATTCTGAGAGCGAGTCCCACCACTGTGCTCAGCAATCTAGAGGGTCGAGACGACAAGTCTTCGTAGACAAGAGTCCCGTTTGCTCATGCTACGCGTGCTGTACATCGATTTCCGGTTTTCCATTGATTTTGAGCTCGTACGTGACCACTATAAAAGACAATAAAAATAACATTCACATTAATTTGTAAAACTAAAGGTACCTATTACAAGTCGACAGCAAATTACCAAATGACCAATGTCAACAATTTTGATTTAATTTGATTAATTACAGTGAGGATTGCGTCAGCGTATGCCCTGTGGCCAACCTGTGGCATGCATAACATGCGTTAATTCCAATGACACATGCCTCAGCGAAGAGGAAAGGAAAGTGCACGAGTGTAATCTCAGGGGGGTAATTATATAATTTTGTTGCAATCAACTCTGACAGAAATCGCAGTGACATTGCTACTTCAGTTAAGAACTAATGTGACTACTATCTTACTAAAAGCAGCAATGCAACTGCGCTTTCAATCGATTTCAGCCGAGAATTGTTAGCAACAGACTTACGTGATCAACCAACAGGCCTACGTAAATAGGTACTTATAGGCCGAGATTCTCGGCCATTTTGGCCGAGACCGAGACCGAGACCGAGACATAATTTTTGGCCGAGACTGGCCGAGACCGAGACCGAGACCGAGATCTCGGTCGGTCCTTATAACGTGGGCCTTGATTTTATATGTTCAGACATTGAGATGTGATGAATCTGTGTCAGAAGCTAAGACACATTTATATTCTTATTTTTGGGTCACTGGAGTAGGATTATAATTAGCCAATAGTAATAATAAATTTCACAGATTCCATCTATAATACTTATAATCACAGAACTATGTTTACGTAGATAACATAAATTAGTAAAAAAAATATGTTTTAATCACACACAATGCTTCAGGTTAGGTACCACTCAAATCTGATCGACGACTCAAACACATAACATTACCAGGATTCAAACCCCAGATCCCTGAAATTTCAGGCAGGGCTTATAACTACCCAACTAGACAACTAAACAAAATGTTATCAATTCAAAACATAGTTGTATAAAATTCCTCTAATAATCATACTAACCAATGCCTTCAAAATCTCTAATGAACTTATTACAAGTCGTGTACTTACACTTGACTATGATTTTGGTGAGCCTTCAAATTCCAAAACATCCTTTGCATATCCATGTTGTACCTACTTACATTACAGCTGGTTTCTGTTTGTATCGACATAGACTCTGACACAGGACACAGCAATCTTAAAAATAAATAATTTGTGTTAAAACTTCAGCTGTACTATATAAGTATTTTAAAACATAATATATCTTTTTCAAATTGAAATATTCAATATACTATTATGTAGGTATATTGATTATTTGAAATAATTATCCAAAGTCTACATCTTCTTTAAACGTCAATCGGTCACTATAAACTCTTGCATCGAATTTCTGAATTAAAATGATCTCTCACTTTTTTTTTTTTAACCTACTAGGTACATTATAAATGTAAGTAATGTACTTGCCTAAATGTTTTATTATGGTAAACATTTATTATCGCAGTGTATTTTGTCACTTTTAAGAAACCTGTACTTACTGTTATAAGGATATAAAAGATGTTTTTATCTTTCTCATTGTTTCACACCTATATGATTTCAATTAATACTCACGGCACTGTTACCATATCCTTTAAATGTGTGTGATGAAAGTACTTACTACAACTGTAATGTTACCAATCAACCATTTGGTCATTTGCATTCTTTCACCATATATCACTAACCCATCTGGGTAAGGCAAGCATGTATCATCCGCTCAAAAAAAACTATAAATGATAGCAAAATTCATTAATAGATCATAGTAAATATGTAGGGATTTCAATTGTTCACCTCAGCAGTCTTGTCAATGGTTAGGTCAGCATATCACACGGTGATAGTAGTACACTATTCAATAGAATTTGGTCAGCATTATAATGGGACACTGAGTTTATAACATCTCTTGAAAACAGTTATACTTTCATTAATAGATCATTGTAAAATCAAAGTTTCAAGTAATATCTATTTGACAAAATCATCATCTACACTGCTTGATAGGTTCCATTATTACTTCGACCCACAAAAAGAGCAGTAATTCTATTATTATTATTTTTTTCATCCCAAAGCATTGTACCTGTCTGACTCATTTTCAAATTTCAATTTGTACAAAACTCCATTACCAAAATGATGTCCTGCCTTCCTTACTCACTTAGGTACTTACTCCTTTACAATAAAAGTACCTACTTGTTAATACGTTGACTGCGTAGTTAATTGCAATAAGTTGCTATTTTAGTCGAGCTTATGGGCGGGTCTGTCTATATAAACAATTTGTTTATAAAGTGATCCCACTTCGGAGATGTAACCAAGCTATTGGCTTGGTGTCTCGGAAGAGATAATGTTTACATTAAAACAAAAGTTCAATCAACGTAATAACAAGAGTTGTATTTCGCATTATTATGGTTCACAATATTTCAACACATTACCTGGAGATAACTTTACTTAATAATTATATATTAAATTAAACAATCAAAAGAGACCGTTCCTGTAAGGTTACCCTGAAAAGATACACGCGCCACTTTTACATTAGCTGTCAACTGTCAACTTGACACTGACAGCTCACTTTGACATATGATTCAGCTATAGAGTTATAGTCTATTATTCATGTTTCGTTACATGTTGTTATAGCAGCAATAGAAATACACGATCTGTGAAAATTTCAGCTGTCTACCTGTAGCCGTTATCAATATGGAGCAAAAAACGGCAAAAAAATCACGTTTGTTGTATGGGAGCCCCCTTAAATATTTATTTTATTCTGTTTTTAGTATTTGTTGTTATAGCGGCAACAAAAATACATCATCTGTGAAAATTTCAACTGTCTAGCTATCACGGTTCATGAGATACAGCCTGGTGACAGACAGACAGACAGACAGACGGACAGCGGAGGCTTAGTAATAGGGTCCCATTTTTTCCCTTTGGGTACGGAACCCTAAAAATACAAGCTTAAAACTAAAACCGTTAAAAATACAAGTAAGTAGAACACGTTGTGTGTGTAGGTACCATACCACCTACCTACACGCGTTTTTAGGGTTCCATGGACAAGTCAACAGGGAATTATAGTTATAAGTAGTTTCGCCATGTCCGCCTTGTCCGTCCGTGGCTATTTACACCTAATCATCAATTAACTAGAACTAGAAAAGAAAACTAGAAAAAATCTACAGATCTCACACTACGCGCAACTATCAAAGGCATTGAAAATTTAATTTAGAAATAAAGCATATAGCACTGTTATTAATGCCGCGTTGACTCCATACATTTAATAGGAATTCATTCTGAATCAAGTTGACGATAAAGTGAACGGAGCGCAGACTGATCTCGCGCGTAAGGGACCCGCTACAGCCAACAGCTTTTGTCCGCCCGCCTCCTAAGATGGCTCAAATCATTGTAAGCTACAGGAGCTTAATTCAATCCCGAGATTTAATTTTCCGTTTCTTGAATAGCGAGCTCAAAAAAGTTATTGGGATCTCCTTTACATTCATGCTAGCCTGGTGCTTTTCAATAGACTGATTGCCCTGTTAGACCTGGTCTCCAGCAGTTAGGACTGCATTGAGAGCTGTGGGGAAAGTGCGGACCAGATCTGGTGAACAGGTACTTTGATTAGCTCCTTTACATTCATGCTAGTCTGGTACTTTTCGTTTTAATTATAGTTCAAAGGCTCCATACATAGTTATTGGGAATTCATTCTTTATCGTACTGACGATAAAGTAAACGGAGCGATCGAAGGGAGCGCATGCTGACCTCGCGCGAAAGAGGGACAATACAGCCTACACTATTTTTTGTCCGCCCGCCTCCTAAGATGGCTCAAACTGTAGCTTAATTCAATCCCGAGAGGTATTTTTCCGTTTCTTGAATAAAGAGCTCGAAAAAAAATTATTCGGAAATTCTCCATCCAAGACGGCGAAAAAATTTTGAAATATTGTCAAATTTTGAAAAATTTCTACAAGTTATGGACCGATTTTAAGAATTTAAATGGCACTTTGAAGCCCTCAAGCAGACGCACATTTTGCCATATGGTTTATCGACATAGCTCTCATATCTGCGAAACTACAGGCAATTAATGTCACAATTTCATAAATCGGGGCACTATACTCGAGCACGAAAACATAAACATTGTCAATGTTAAAACTAGATCTGTAGGTAATTTGGCAGCTGAATGTGTATGTATGGTATGTACTTACCTACCTACATTCTATTATAAGTAAGTAACGCAAAATAAGTAGTAGAATAACTACGGAACCCTATACACTTGTACTAATTAGTTATTCTGTGCGCGTGGCCCGTAATGCACTTGGCCGGTTTTTCAAAGAACTACGTTTTCATGATAATGGCTTTGTACCTATGCCTTATTTTCTTTGCTTTTATTTCAGTTGTAAAGTGTCACACTGTAACGTATTACTTATAGAAATGTTAGTTGTAAAATAACTTCGGTAGAGATCTGACTGAGAGAAGCTCTCGCTCGTTATTTCGTCGGGCTGGCGGCGTACTTCCATTTTTGGTATCACTGAAATTGGATCGAATCGCATTCTTTTTGTGAAACTCGTTACAATCTCGTTTCAATCCGTAACTAGGCTGCGCATAGAGCTGTGAAGTTACTCCAAAAAAGTTGTGATCTCTACAGCACTACTTTAGTTCTTAAGTAATCAATAATGCTGATTCTAAGCACTTTTAATTTAGGAGTTCGCTTTTATATTCCTTCTCCAGTGCTTTTCATGAAAAACTCCGTTGTAGTTTCGATGCAAAAGTTTTTATGTGAGTGTGAGCGTGTGCACTTGTAGATACCTGCTATTAGTTATTCTGTGACCTAGCTTTTTAAATTTAAGATTTTTACACTCAAAATGCTATTTTTATACAATACTAAATAATATATTAGAAAAAATACGACTCGCACCAGATCAATTCTCGGACGGGAACCGAACCCGCGACCTTTGGATATCCGGTGAGTGTAGGTAGGTACTGTACCTACTAACTTATTTTTTTTCTCATTTTACTCATTAGTGGAATATTGTAAAATGTTTTTATTTATCTACTGTAATATTATCAATAACGAAACATAGGTAGATAGGTACTTTCCTACCTACCCTACTTAAGATAAATAACGCAAAGCTAAAGGATGTGTTTTTCTTAAAATTTAATCATTTTCCAAAATACAACATATTTTTTTTGTATAAGTAGGTACCTATACGAAGTCCGAAACACGGGTCACATATTTTCATTTTCAGAATCAGTATAAAAAAACATAATAATACCTTATAAACTCCCAAAGTTAAAAACTTTTTGTGTTGTCCCGTTACTAGGGTGTAAATATTCTTTAGTCAAAATAGGTATAACAATATGATACTTATAAAAAATATTGCAATCGATTCTATTACTCATTCTGAACAGTTTTCAGGTTTCGTATAATTTTTAGTTACTTATAAAATAACCTTGTATATCAATAGGTACCTATACTTACTTGAGTATCAAAAACATTGATAAAAAGCAGCCGAAAAACTCACTGAAAACAAATGATGTCATTTACCCGCTCCGAGGTACATTTTTGAAGATAAAACCGGATTCTATTACAGTATAATAACCATCAAAGTCACCGTATATTTCGTTGGTACCTGTTAAAGTCTCAGTCTTTTCGTATAATTCTATCGTAAGCCAATTTTGCTGAGCTCCTTGGGGAGATCGCTCAAACGGGAAAATATCGTGTTTCCAGTGCAAAAAGTGAACTTTTATATCATTTAATGGTCCAGCGATTACTCTTTTGAGAACGAACAGGAGGTCAATTCTGCTAATATCGACGTCGAAATCGTGGTTCAATGGTGTTTGAATGGTAATGCTTTTTGACACAGTTCTTGTTTCTTAAACCCAAAACCGAAACACATTATGTTTCTTAAACCCAAAACGGGTACACATCATTGTCTCGATTTTGGGTTTAAGAAACAAGAATTGTGTCAAAAAGCATTACCATTAAACATCATTGAATCACGATTTGACGTTAAGGTGGTACCTACCTACGTTAAGCTCAGTAGCGCCACCAATGGAAATAAATCAATTGCGTTTTATCAAAGGCTTAGATTAAAAGTTTTGATAATTTTGCGCAAATAGAAGAGTAAAGTGCAATATTTAAATATTTTTTCATGGCCTCAAATATAAGGTCCTTCTTAAATAGTGCACATAATTTTAAGGGGTCAATGTACTCATGCATACCAACCAACTACCATACTTTTACTATGGTACCAACCAACATTGAAATCGCGAAAAAAAATCAGCTGTTCCATACATTTAGATCTATTCTATTTAAAATTTTCTATGGAACAGCTGTTTTCTTTTTGCGATTTCAATGTTGGCACCATAGCACAGAATATATACCATAGTAAAAGTTGTTTGTATCCATGAGTACATTGACCCCTTAAAATTATGTGCACTATTTAAGAAGGACCTTATATAAGCAATAAGTTATGAATGTCGATATTGCCAAAAGTGGCCACATTTAGCAATATCGACATTCATAACTTATTGATTATATTTGAGGCCATGAAAAAATATTTAAATATTGCACTTTACCCTTCTATTTGCGCAAAATAACTAAAACTTTTATTCTAAGCCCTTGATAAAACTTAAATGATTTATTTCCATTAGTGGCGCCACTGAGCTTGACGTACCACCTTAACATTAGGAGACTTGACCCCCAGACTAGGTGCTCGATTCCGGTGCATTATTTCAGTTTGGACTGATATTAATTCGTTATCAGTGTCGTAAAGGTATCTTCGAATGTAGTATTCTGAGTATGATAATCAAAACAAAAAGAAATTGCTTTAGACTCGGTGAGAGTGTTCCAAAGTTTTTTTAATTTGCAATTTCATACGACAATACGTTGTTGATGTGTACAGTAAGTAGGTATTTATTAGACAGTATGTATGATATACCAAGACGACAAATACAATGTGGAATCCTTCTCTTAACACGAAGAAAAGGTTTAATGTTCCAGAAAGTCACAGTGTGCTTTGTCGCACTAAGGAGGGTATATTTTGTGGGATCTCACGAAAAGACTAGATACTTAACATTATTCACCGGCTTAAATATAACACGGTGCTACTTGAAGGCTGTGCCTTAACATGGCTTAAGTATATTGCTTTACCCTCTTGCTACATTATTATTACATTTTTTCTAATATAAAAATGCTTCAAGTTGGTAGGTATTGATGGATCGCTAGCTGAAAGCATTTTTGCTGTCAAGGCATTTTTTTGTTTGCCATGGTAGGTAGGTACCTACCTACCTATTCTATTCTAAGATACCGCTACCTTGAAATTACATTTCTTCTATAATATTCTGTTAGAAGTAGGGTTACCAGACAAGGGCGTCGCCAGCCCATGGCCCAGGGGGGGGCCAAGCCCATGGCCCAGGGAGGGGGCCAAGTTAATATTAAAGAGGATGAGAACTTTGGTTATTTGCAGTTGGCTACATTTTTTAATCTCTACCTGGGCAGGGGGGGGGGGCCCGCGGCCCCCCCCCCCCCTGCCCACCCCTGGTGACGCTCTTGTTACCAGATGAAAAAATCAAAAGTCCGGAGAAAAGGTCCGATTTCCATTGAAAAATCCTGAGATTTGTAGCAGTTTGATAATAAGGTAAGGTAAGGGGGGGGGGTGGGCGCCGGCGTCTTCTATACTATTATTTATTCTGTGCTTCAAGTAAGCGGCCACAGTACTGTAGATTCACAGTTTTTTTTACTGTATTTTATTGAAAATTCAAAAAATCCTGAGATTTCCTGAGATTATCAAAATCCGGCCGCAATCCTGAGAAAAGTCCAAAAATCCTGAGATCTCAGGACAAATCCTGAGATATGGTTACCCTAGTTAGAAGTGAGTGATGTTAAGTTTTTCGTCATCCATCTTGGCATCTTTGTAGCATTCATCGTCCTTCATAAGAGAAAGTAGGTACCTAAGTAAGATGTTTAGGTAGGTAAGTAATTAAAGCTCAAAAGTGTGAAAAATTTTGTACACAAATAGGTATGTTATCTACTAGTGTGTTACAATTTAATGTAACAAATGCTCTACAACGGAAAGCCCGACAACCATCATTCAAAGTGTTTCAGAGGAAAATAAAAGTGGTGTGCTGAAAAGAACTCATTGAGGTCAAACATAAAGAACGAACTCTAGCACCACTTGTTGCGGCGTATTGTGGCCGAGAAAGAAAGTAGGTACCAAGAGAAAAGACTTGAAATTGTAAAGAATTTTCAAGAACACTCGTAGGTAACAAAAGGACACGATCTATAACTACAGGAAAATAACATTGTGTTTTTGGCAGATAAAGTTGCCCACCGGTCCACGCAACTGACTTAAACCGATAAAGGACGAATTTATTCCCTTGAAATGTTTTCAACGTAAGTAATAAATATTAGCTGTAAATCAAAATATAACCTAATTCTTTTTTAAGTATTAATAAATAATATTCTAAGATCTTTTAATTTGATAAAGCATTATGCCCATTTCTCTTCGCCAAAGACATAACCTTGCTAGGTACTACCAAAAGCAAAAATATTGCGGAAACTTAATACTTAATTATGTAATACTAGGTAGGTAACGTAATGTGGTAGGGTACCTACGACGTAAGTTTAAGTTTTATTCTTCAAAGATAATTTAAATAGACTTTGCGTGTTACATGATCCTAATGGTACCTATACCCCTAGTGTAGGAGTAGTACAGTACAGACCTATAGGTACTGTGCTAAACACTGAAGAAAACTAATCACTCTAGTCTAGAACCCAGATTCATGATAAGGCATCTATAGATGTTCCAATTCCTATGAGAGTGCACATTTTAAATTGTGTGTAGGTACCTCCTAAGTATTTTTTCGAGGTAGCGTAGGCTGTTGAAGTCGGTTTTTTGTTTTTTAAAACAATTTTTTCTTTTTAGTGTAAGCTAGATATAGGTAGGTATTATCTAGGTAGAAAAATCGGTTTGACCAAACGTGAGATAATCCCGGACATACATGTATATGGGTCAAAATGAGAAGAGAACTTCATTTTTTGAAGTCGGTTAAAATACCAAAACCTTCTCCTAAATGTAATAAATACATACGGGTCAAAAGTGTACCAAATACTTTTCTGAAAACCGCATCAAAATCGGTTCAGCCAAACGCGAGATAATCGCGAACAAACATAAGTACATACTTACATACATACATACAGGTCTTTTTTTGGTTGTTTTGAAGTCGGTTAAAAATGGAGCGCTAGGTACACGAAAGAATCCAAAAGGGGGACAATCAATTTATTGCAGCAACAATTTCCAGGTCAAATTATCTCACGAAAATTGAATTTCAACTGGCTTGCCAAATACTTATTTCGTACTTTATAATGCAATAAAAATATCACAGCTTGTCCAAAAAATTAGTGATTTTATTTTTAAATGAAAATGGCTGCTCTTGTTGGGACACCCTATATAATAAAAGCGATTAATAGTTTAATGGGGAAACTGTTGGACTTTCCTAATGAAACGGAAAGATTATATAGCCCCATAAAGTTCGGATGACCCATAAAACGTCAGGTCATCGTATATAGGTGTGATTATGGGAAAATTACTCATCTATACCTTCTTACTTACGTATAATTTTTTATACTTTTCAATAACTGTGGTAGAAAATGGTAAATAACGGAAAGATTATAATATAGCCCCATAAAGTTCGGATGACCCATAAAATGTCAGGTCATCGTATATAGGTGTGATTATGGGAAAATTACTCATCTATACCTTCTTACTTACGTATATTTTTTTATACTTTTCAATAACTGTGGTAGAAAATGGTAAATTGTGTTGTTGTACTAGTTTCTAATTACTGAATTTTTAGATTTTAGGCATTCAAATGCAATTTTTATATCAATTAAGTATCTCAATACTAGTTTAAAGGTTATGTACTAATTACAAAGTTTAAGTTAAGTTAAGTTCTTCTTCTTCTTATTTTAGTTTGGCAATCTACTCTAAAGTAATATTTGCCAGTGTCAAGTATTGAATATTTCAGTGGTACTTAGCTGTTTTGTTTCAGTTTAAGTACATTAGAATGCGGGTGCATCGCATTCTAATGCTTCTTGGAGCATTTGGCACCAAGTATATCAAGACAGTTGTACTCGGTAAGTTCTGCCGAGGTAGCCACCACTACAATAAAAGTCTCAGCTTCACACAACCAAGATCGCGCCTATTTCAATTATCCCACATATTGTTCAGTTGCGTAGACACTTGTACCACAAAACTGCACCGATTTTAAGACACAATATCCACTATGAGTCAATTTGCAAATAATTAAAATAGACACCAAACTGAACTCGACAAAATGGCGCCAAAAACTCTTAAGTTTTAAATACGTAAAGAAAAGCTATTTCCGATTCCAACCCAAACAGTGGAACAGTTTATAAAGATAAGCTACAATTGGTTTTATAATTTAAGTTATCGATACTCACTTAATTGTTCAAGCGGTTAAAACAATAAAATCAATACAATCTACAATCCTAAATGAAGAAATTATTCATTTCAATGAATTAATTCCAGAATTGATCAATTTAATTAATGCAAAGCCAAAATGGAGATAGAAACAGTTAATTGGAATCGTAGCAATAGGTTCTTGAAAAGACCCTTCAGTTGTTATTTCTTATTATAAGAAGATTTAATATTAACTTCCATTGTGATAAAATTTTAAACAGGGTTATTGTGTCATTCTAGCTAATTGATTAGAATAATACTTAAATTATTATTTTGTTCAATAGTTCAACGTATATTTGCTTAAACGTAATATTTTTATAAGTTCTTACTGAAAAAAATTGGGCTGGAGTACAACTTCTTTTTTTTATTCTAAAAGCCCTACCCGACTTCAATAGACGTGTTGTTATTATAAAAATGATAATGCGTATCTAATGATTTGAATATTATTTCTTGCTTTTTAGAGGCAGGTTTTTGAAGTCGGTTTTTTGTTTTTTAAATCAATTTTTTATTTTTTTATTTTTAATGTATGTACCTTCTATATTAGGTATATTATTATAGGTATATTATTGGGTAGAAAAATCGGCTCAGCCAAACGTGAGATATTCGCGGAGAAACATACATTCATACAGGTCAAACTGAGAGAGAACCTTTTTTTTGAAGTCGGTTAAAAAGACTACATTAAAAGTACCCCTTTTCCAACAAAAAGAAACATCTAATTCGGTTCATAAATAACAAAGTCGTCATGTTAGTTGATGCAAAATCATAGTATTTTCAGGATCTCTCAAAAACTACTGAACCGATTAAATGGGACCATCTCGCAAGAAAACTCAATCGAACAAAAGAAGAATCATCAAAATCGGTTAATAAACGACGAAGATATGCGCGAACAACGATAAAAAAAAACATACAATCGAATTGAGAACCTCCTCCTTTTTGTGAAGTCGGTTAAAAACATGAAAAATATATCAAATCTAGAGATCCTTTGAACGGAACTATGTAACTGTTAGGAAAATAAAGTGGATTTAAAGATACACTTGCTATGCGAGTTCAAGATTACCTACAGAACAAAGTACGTAGCGGCGGGTGCCGGGGCGGGCGGCGCTCCTATAGGTAATGTCAAAAAGTATCAATGAAAATAGAGAAGTATAAAAAGTACAAACGTGGACACTCACTGTAGGGCTGATTCACAAATTTAAAGTCGCGCAGCTAGCTATGGAAAGGGCTATGCTCGGAGTTTCTCTGAGAGATAGGGTCCGGAACGAGGTGATCCGACAGAGAACTAAAGTCATCGACATAGCCCACCGGATTAGCAAGCTGAAGTGGCAGTGGGCCGGCAATATTAGCCGTAGAACCGATGGCTGCTGGGGCAGACGAGTTTTTGAGTGGAGACCTCGAATGGGCCAACATAGTGTGGGACGCCTTCAGACAAGGTGGAGCGACGATCTTCGCAAGGTGGCTGGCATAAACTGGATGAGTATAGACGCGGATCGTGCACTCGGAGAGGCCTATGTTCAGCAGTGCATGATGATAGGCTGATGATGATGATGAAAAAGTACAAATAAAAAAAAACAACAATAAAGTAACCCTGGGTAGTCACCTACATCTTTTTGAACTAGAGCATTGAAGACACACCGTAAATGAATGATGTAACTGGATGTAACTAATTATTTTCTAATCGAAACAAAAGAAAGCGCGTAAACAAAATTCGCTAAACGTGTCTGTGGGAGTAAACAGCTTTTTTATATTATCTGCAATTAAAGCCCAATATGTCAGCAACAGGTTCAAAAGCTCTTGGAGTTAACGAGGCAGCCTCGAGGCCGCTGTTGACATTTAATCAGAGTACGCGCTCGGACGTCACTCGGCAATGATTGGATCTGCGGCGTGTAGGGCTCGCGTGCTCTCGATTTAATTTGTATGGAAACTTTATCTTCCTACCGCATTTAAAAGCTAGAAGTCGGAAAATAAAATTTAAGAGCGTTTATCGATGCATTTGAGGAAAATAAATATCCTTCAATCCACTGGTGGATCCTCGTCGGTGGATCTTAGAGGAATGAGGGATAAAAAAAAATTCAAGATGAAAAATTGGCAATGACTGAAGGCAAAGGAAAAAAAAGCATTTTGTATCTAAGAATGCATTTGAATTTGTATTTTTATTTTTACCCGACTGCAAGAGGGTTATGTTTTTCGCGCGTATCTTGTAAGTTTGTTTGTGTGTTTGTATGTAATATTCTTTATTACCTCATATCTTTCAAACGGCTGAACAGATTTCTATGATTAAGATATCGTTAGATTTGTCTTGTCAGCCCAAGTGTTCTTATGAAGGTGGCGTTATAAAAAAATCAACATGGCGGCTGTACGGTGCTATTATAAGTAGTGGAAAAAAATTTTTTTTAGAATACTACAATATGGGTGTCAAATTAAAGGGCTCCTTATAAGGATTTCAAAAAAGTATATCATGACTGTAATATATAATAACTAAAAAGATATAAATAAAAAAAAATAAAAAAATAAAAAACCCGCCTGCATAAAAAGACAAGTCAACTGAAAAGATGGAAACAAGATTAAATATTAAAGGCAACATAATAACATGCAGTCGGAGGCATGCATAAAGAAAGTGACGTTATGAATGATTTGAAATGCCTCCGACTGCATGTTATTATGTTGCCTTTAATATTTAATCTTGTTTCCATCTTTTCAGTTGACTTGTCTTTTTATGCAGGCGGGTTTTTTTTTTTATTTTTTTTTTTCCTAAAAGTTAATGGACAAAATTCTTTATAAGTACCAGTTACCATTTCAGTTTCAGTGCTGCCGTTTTCTTCTGTAGGCTAGCTAGATACATCCACTCCGGCATAAGTATTTTCTTTGACTCGGGTATAAGCTCTTGACGCGAGTCATTGAAAGTCGGCAACCTGCAAGTGACGTGGGCTCCGAGTAAGCTGACAGCCTAGCCGGGTGAATCTACGTTGTTCTTAACTTCCTGCGTCATTGTCTGAACTCGAAAATCTTTAAAAATCCAATGCATCACAAGGCATAAACCAAAAATATGCCATCATTTACATTATAGTACAATAAAACATTGCATTTATTTGCATATTTTTAATTTATTTATTGCGATGCATTGGATTTTCGAGTTCAGACAATGACGCAGGAAGTTAAGAACAACGTAGATTCACCCAGCCCACTATGAAAAAGAATCGCCATAATCGATACCTTTGCAAGACAATCGAGTGCAAATCGAATTCTTATTGGGCACAAAATGAAAATTTTTGTACTGAAAATCTCAGTTCCCTTTACAGAGGTAGGCCCATAAGTACTTTCTTTCTATAGTTACAAAAACTTTCTGCTCGATACTTTGATAGTTTTTCGTTCTAGGCAACTAACGATGTTCGTCGTTCAATTCGAATGAACAACGATGTCGTTTTCGCAGAGTGTAGGTAGACTTTGTATCTTGAATTTTTTAAAATATGTGGACAGTTTAGTAACTCTGACTTTATTTATACAACTACGATAGATGTTCTGTTGTCAACTGTATCTTGCCACCCCGGTAAAATCTGTCTTAAGCCGGAAATTATTAAACCATTTAATTTTCTTTCAATGATTAAACTGGCCAGAGACAACAGTTAACTTATAGATTAAGGGATTAAACAAAAATGTTAACCATAGCCAAATATAAAAACAATTTGTATGTTATGTCTTAATACCTTATTAATGAAATGATTCATAGTACAAACAAAAATATTAATATCTTTTTATGATTAAGTCCAAAATGTAATTGGTGTTCATTAAGATAATTTATATTGTAGAAAAAATACTAGAAAATATCAACTTATCCGAAGCACCTCAAACCGGTGGTGTTCATTCTTTAAAACTTAAAGTTTAAATCAAGTAATGAAAATAGTTACTTGCTTATAACTCCAAATTCAAGAAAGACTACCTACTGTGAAGTAGGCTGCTGCCAACGATGTGCGACGTGCAAGTGACAGCAGCTGCCTCTTCGCTAGAGTTCTTCGTGTGGCCATGTGATTTTGTTTGTATGGGACATTTCGACTTGAATGGTTGTTTATGTGGGTGGAAAACTAGGGAGCACACATCGGAGCACCGATTTTTAAACCATTGAAAATGATGACTCGTACGAAAATTATTTGTAAAACACTCGTAAGTATAGCGTAGGTACCTCTAAAGTAAACATTTTGAATGATAGGGAAGTTGCAAAGCAGTATCCCTAAAACAATTACTAGTATGATGTAGGTACCCTCATTTAATTAATTTGAGTTTGAAGTAATCCCAATCCAAAACGCGACTTGGTGAAACTAGCGTCGACGGAAGAATGGAGCCAGTCGTGTTGGGGAAATTTTCAGCACTTTTCGAAGGCAGGGCGTTTATTTTTCAGATTTCATATTACTTATAGTTAAGTCCTTTTGTAACACTACACTTTGAATATATCGTCCCATGTAAAGGATTATGAAAGTAACACAAACAAAGGAAATTTCTGATGAATAATTACAGACATGATCAGCCTTTCAAGAGTTATGTAGACTGTACACGAAACAAATAATGTAATGTACTCGTAACAAACTTTACCGACATGATCCGCAAACTTCACAAATTTCCACCAAGTCTCATTTTCAAAATTGTTCAACCGATCATGATCGATTTGTTACATGTGCCTAACAAGAACAATCATTATTTTAATAGTAGAATTCAAACTTCAGAGTCGAGCATAAAGTTCATAATGGCTTTTGCATCACAACTAAAACAACATTAACTTTTGTAAGTTAGAGCAAGTTGGAAGTTGATCTACTTGGAATGCATGTGAAGCAGAAAGTTTGCGCGGGACGGGCTTGCTTGAAGGACAAAGAAATTATTATTTAGTGGGTAAGTTTGGTCACACAAAAGGTGCATTGAATTTAAAAATGGTTTCACGAGCGTTTACGTGATGTAACAATGTAAGATTTCGAGCCCTATGGTGACACTTCGAATAGCTATTCGTGTTTCAGTACCTATAGTGTGCTATTCTTCGAAACATAACAAACAATATACCCTGCACACACACATGGACCAGCTGTTTGTGTAGGTACCTAAGTATTGTCTTGTTCATGCAAATAAGTAATGCAAAATATACAATTATCAACCTCACATAGCTGACATTTTGATCGAAGTATGTTGAAGCTAATATCAACATCGAAGATAATTATTGGTATCAATGTATAAATACCGATATTGGTAAAATAAATTGGGGTCAACGACTCAAGCCATTTCCGAAAGCATTTGAACACCCAAAACCAGAACCGCAAGCGCTTGGACGAATTAACCACTGGACGCGAAATGACAGCCATATTCGCCTTTACCCCTTAGCCACTTACTGTGACCGATAGCCTCAGTAAACGATATTGCGTTGTCAGTGTGATGCTAGAGCTCGAGGCAAAACATTGGTACAAAAATGGGCAAAATGCTCCGTCTTGTTCAGCTAAAAAAATTGCGGGCAATAAAGAAATCTTTCTTTTCACGCGTAAGCACGTAAGCGCGTCTTACGTTACGTGTCCAGTGGTTGATTCGTCCAAGCTCAAGCGAGATCCATAAAGAAAAGTTTATAACCGACCTTAAAAAAAAGAGAAAGTTATGAAGTTATTGCGTCATATTTTCGCCATTCTAATTTGTCGATTGGAAAACTTTGACACTCATCCCTCCCCCTGGGGTCAAGCTTATTGCAAACTGAATCCAATCCAATCTGGATCCGCTGCATCGGGTGTTCCAGATCTTCGATTTTTATACCTCAACAAAAAATGCTCATCAGGCTGAACAACTTTTGCTAGGGTGTCATTTTTATATTTTGTATAGTTTAGCTGGACCATTATGGTTCTGCATCAGGTGTTCCATTTTTCAAAATCAATATACCCTAAGTTATGCCCAGGCTTAACAGCTATATAACAAAAAAAGTTTTATTCGAATCGGTTCAGTATTTCCGGAGATTAGCGTGTTCAAACAGACAAACAAACAGACACACCTTTTTTTTCAAATTCTTACTTTATTTCTGTGTCTCCATCGCCCCAGATGTATATTTTTTAAATATATGTAATGTACAGACACACTTTTTCTACTGTTTTATTATATGTAAGGATTATTGTTTTTATTAGATTAGTATTATAACCAGGATTCAATTAAATAAAAGTAGGTACTAAGCACATCTTGTGACAGCCTAGCCTGCTCCATAATAGATTTAAATTCATAAATTCAGTCGACCAAACGTAATAAAATATACAAGGTACATACAACGGAATTCGGCTGATTGTATCAAAGGTTCCAATTATGTTTATGAGACAGTTTGTCATAGCAGCCCGTTTTGCATAATGTATGCGGGTCGGGATTTAAACCCGACACCCTATACCGCAGCTGTGTCCATTTCATCACACCGGCTCAATAAATCATGGATTCCTGGCTATATATTTCGAGAAATACTGCTGGAATGCTTCTAAGGGAAACGATACGGTAGTACTGTCTTCCGCGTACCGGAAAGCACATGTGCGCAGTGGCGGATTAAGGTTTAAGACATTTATTCTCATTAAGAATTATACATTAATTCACTTACATGAGAACAACACAATTAACAAACAAAAAATACATATTTAGAGATACGTACTAATGGACGGTAGTTTTAAAACATTGTCACAACAAATACACGAGCCTCAGGCATCGGGCGCAATGATAACAAAACATGGAAGTATAAACAAACTACGCTCAGCGCAACGCTAGATGTGGCTTGTTTGGAATTTATTAGGACTTGAGGACTATTTCTTTTTCTTTTTAAATTGTTTTAAATTAGTTTTTTAAGGTAAATAAGGTTCTTTTTTATTATTATTATTTAGCTTTCTTACTATATTGATTTTTTATTATTTTAAATTGAAGACAAAAACGCATACATTAATACAAATTTGTATAATATATAACCATAATTATGGTTCGTTTATATATTGAACTTTTTAACCGACTTAAAGAAATAGAAAAGAAGGAGGTTATACATATTCATTATTGTTAATTTATTTATTTGAACTTATGTGATGTTTTAGAAGTTTTTTGAATGTGATCATTGATTGGGTTTCTTTAATGTCCTTCGGAAGCTTGTTATAAATGTGTGCACCTTCAAATAGAATACTTCTTTTCCCATAATTTGTTCTAGGGGGCCGTAACACTAAATCATTTGCATTTCTTAGTTGAATTTTTTGTATTTGCCTCTTTTTTGTGAAACTTATTTGTGTGTGTATATTTTTAGTTATTATTTTACGGATCAGTGAACAAGTGAAATATATATATGTTTGTGTAATGTTAAAAATTTTTGTTTCTTTATATATTTTTTCTGTAGATGTAAAGTAATTATAGTTAAAAAGGATTTTAATTAATTTGTTTTGTGCTCTTTGTATTAAGTTTATATGTGATTTTGCGGCTGTACCCCATATCTCGATCAAGTAGTCAATGTGGGGTTTAATAAGAGAATTGTATATAGTGTAGCGCACTTCCCGTGGGAGACAGCTACTGATACCTCTCAAAGCTCCGGTCAGAGATGATAATTTGGCTTTAATTTTTTCTATATGAGGTTTCCATGTCAATTTACTGTCAATAATGAGCCCTAAATATTTTTCGCTATCAATTTGGTTTATTTTACAATTATTTAACATTAAACATTCATAGCCTGAAATCGGTTTGTTTTTAGTTTTAAAAATTATGTAGTTTGTTTTGGCAACATTAATAGTTAGCAAATTGTACTGAAACCACTCATTTAGTAATTTCAGGTCACTTTGCGCGTCTTCAATTATTGTTTCAATCGAGGGACCAAAATAAAACAAGGATGTGTCATCAGCATAAAGAGTTACGTCACCTTTTAGACCAATTTCATTGATATTATTAATATAAATTAAAAAAAACAAAGGACCCAAAATTGACCCTTGAGGAATTCCGTAGGTTACAGGTTTAGGTTGACTTTGATGGTTCCCTATTTTTACGACTTGCTTACGTTCTGATAAGTATGATTTTAAGATATTAAAAGCTGTTCCAGTAATGCCAATTTTATTTAGTTTTTGTAACAATATGACGTGACTAACGGTATCGAAAGCCTTTTTAAGGTCTATAAATATGCCTAATGCTATATTTTTCTCATCCAGATTAGTTTTTAGTTTAGTAATAAGATCTACCGTTGCTGAGAGAGTGTTTGATTTTGGTCTGAAGCCATACTGTTGTTTATAGAAAAAATTAATTGAATTTAGGTACTTCTCTATTCTATTATACAATATTCTTTCAAAAATTTTGGACAGAACGGGAAGTACTGATATTGGTCGGTAGTTTCCCGGATTAGTTCTTATACCCGACTTAAAAATAGGAGTGACCTTTGTAATCTTTAGGCTGTCGGGAAAAATTCCCGTTTCTAGGCACTTATTTATACAGTTTGTTAGGTCTTCAGCAAGCAAATTTTTTAAACATTTAATGCATTTAGTGCTAATACCATCGATACCTGAGGACGTGTTGCTACCTAACTGATCACAAATTTTTATGACTTCTTTAGTAGTGGCTGGGAATAGCTGTGATAGTTCCTGTGAGTGAGTTGTAGTTTCCATGTTCTTACTTGGATGATACTTCTTCGGTATTTCATTTGCTAGAACTTCTCCTATAGTTGAGAAGTAGTCATTGAAATATTCACAGATTTCTTCCTCATCAGTAACTATTTCCGACCCTCTCTGCAACTTAACTGGGGCAGCTGATTCCTTCACTTTATTTCGAGTGAGTTCATTTATAAGTGACCACATTTTGGATGGTTTGCTTCTACAATTTTTAAAGGCCTTAAAATAATATTTTGATTTCAATTTTTTTATCAAATTGATAACACTGTTTCTTTTTGCTTTAAATATTACTTCTTTATTTTTGTCTTTCGGATTTCGTTTATGGTCTTTATAATGTTCATTTCTTATATTTATTGCTTCTAAAATATCTTTCTGTATCCATTCTTGTCTTGGAGGATTCAACTTTTTAGTTTTCTTAGTTTTACTCACATTGATACTGCATGTCAGATTTTGTTCTAAAGTATTGTATTTACAGTCTTTCTTGTCCATGTTTTCATAGGTAGTAAAGAGTTTTTCGTAGTCTATAGCCTCGTATTTAATAGTTCTTTTTGGTTCTACTTGATATTTCTTTATTTCGAGGAATATTTGTTTGTGGTCCGACATGCTGGATTCTACAATGGAAAGATGAAATTGAGTTTTTCTAATATTTGAACAAACGTGGTCCAATAGGGTCCTGGTAGTATCTGTTTCTCTGGTACAGTAGCGTGGATCAATTTTATTGATTATGCAGTAGCCACTTTCTTTGATTGACTCTCTGTAATTTTGTACTGTTTTCTCGGAACTAAGCAAATCGTAGTTAAAATCACCAAACACAATTGCTCTTTTTCTTTGTTCTAGTTGAGTCGAATAAAAATTTAGAAATTCATTACTATTAGTACGTCCCGGTTTGTAAATTGCGCCTATATCTAGGTCAAACTTATTAATGTGAATCCACAAGTAATGATTTTCGTTAAGGGACTGTTCATCAATTAGATTATGTTTAAGACTGTTATGTGCAAAGATTGAGACTCCTCCCCCGATCGTACCTTTTCTATAGTTATAGTAATGAGTGTACCCTGGCAAGTGTAATCTGTTAGCGTCATTATCAGAACTTATCCATAATGGTCCAGCTAAACTATACAAAATATAAAAATGTCATTTTTGCAAAAGTTGTTCAGCCTGATGAGCATTTTTTGTTGAGGATAATAATCGAAGATCTGGAACACCCGATGCAGAACCATAATGATCCCGCTAAACTATACAAAATATAAAAATGAAACCACAGCAAAAGTTGTTCAGCCTGATGAGCATTTTTTGTTGGTAACAAAAATCGAAGATCTGGATCACCTGATGCAGAACCATAATGGTCCAGCTAAACTATACAAAATACAAAAATGACATCTTTGCAAAAGTTGTTAAGCCTGATGAGACTTTTTTTTGAGGTATGAAAATCGAAGATCTGGAACACCCGATGCAGAACCATAATGGTCCAGCTAAACTATACAAAATATAAAAATGTCATTTTTGCAAAAGTTGTTCAGCCTGATGAGCATTTTTTGTTGAGGATAATAATCGAAGATCTGGAACACCCGATGCAGAACCATAATGATCCAGCTAAACTATACAAAATATAAAAATGACACCCTAGCAAAAGTTGTTCAGCCTGATGAGCATTTTTTGTTGAGGTATAAAAATCGAAGATCTGGAACACCTGATGCAGAACCATAATGGTCCAGCTAAACTTTACAAAATATGAAAATGATATCTTTGCAAAAGTTGTTCAGACTGAAGATCTGGAACACCTGATGCAGAACCATAATGGTCCAGCTAAACTTTACAAAATATGAAAATGACATATTAATGCAAAAGTTGTTCAGACTGAAGATCTAGAACACCTAATGCAGAACCATAATGGTCCAGCTAAACTTTACAAAATATAAAAATGTCACCTTAGCCAAAGTTGTTCAGCCTGATGAGCATTTTTTGTTGAGGTATAAAAATCGAAGATCTGGAACACCCGATGCAGAACCATAATGATCCAGCTAAACTATACAAAATATAAAAATGACACCCTAGCAAAAGTTGTTCAGCCTGATGACCATTTTTGTTGATGAATAAAAATCGAAGATCTGGAACACCCGATGCAGAACCATAATGATCCAGCTAAACTATACAAAATATAAAAGTGACACCCTAGCAAAAGTTGTTCAGCTTGATGAGCATTTTATGTTGAGGTACAAAAATCTAAGATCTGGAACAGCCGATGCAGAACCATAATGGTCCAGCTAAACTATACAAAATATAAAAATGACGTCTTTGCAAAAGTTGTTCAGCCTGATGAGCATTTTTTGTTGAGGTATAAAAATCGAAGATCTGGAACACCTGATGCAGAACCATAACACTGCTACAAGTATTTTCGTATGTAACTACATTAGTTCATTTATATGCATACGCCGAAGTCATAAAGTCCACGCGTACGAAGTCGCGGGCATCAGCTAGTCTAATAATAAATAAATAATTTATTCACTCATCACACAATAGGTTACTTAACTCTAGAACATAATTCAAATTTTTCGTAAAATACTATGTTTGTATTACCTAAAAATACTACAAAGTGAGTTATTAAAATAACAAATATTTTCATTTTTACAACTTGCGACGACATAAAATCTCCATAGATCGCCATTTTTCCCCATTCAAATAACAGATCCTTTTAACCTGAATTTTACGACTTCCAAAACTTTTCTAATAAGCATTGAATCGATTCCTTTGCTTCCATTAGTAAGAGGAGCTTAGAAAGTAATAAAAGAGAATTAGATAAAGTTTAAAACAATCCCTTGAGACGACGGCCGAAAAGGTTTCTTTCTATTATTCTAAGTAAAATAGAGTACTTTGTGTGGTAAATGAATTTGATCGCGGCTCTCTAAAATATACTTACTCTAGTGTAAGTATACTTACACTCCCTTCTATTCATTTGCGTGCTGAAGAGCTAGTCCATGTCCCTCGTTTCCCATTTTTAACCGACTTAAAAAAAGGAGGAGTCCACACTTATAAACTGATTTTGATGATTCTTTAGGTTAACATTGTTCCATCGAAAATCCCTACTTAATATTATAAATGCCAAAGTAACTCAATTGTCTCTTACGCTTTCACGCCTAAACTGATTTTGATGAAATTTGGTACAGAGATAGATGGGACCTTGGGGAAGGACATTCACATAGGCTACTTTTATCCCACTGTTGTAGACCACGCGGATGAAGCTGCGGGTGAAAAGCTAGTATACGATTACCATACCACAAAAAGGTTGAAAAAAAAAAAAAGGTTTTTGTTTTAAAAACCGCCTTCAAAACCAGAAAGTATAAACCAAAAGTATATAATATAATTGTATTGATATATTTAGGTTTATTTATTTTTGTATTTATTATATACCTACGTATTATTTTGGTAATTTTGATCTGTAACTTTTTTATGTACGTAGGTACCGCAAATTCATGAATGTCTTATTATTGATGGTTGACTAAGTAGCACGGGCGTAGCCAGGGGGGGGGTTTTGGGGGTTCAAACCCCCCCCGAAATATACAATAGGCATCATCTATTTATTGATCTATAACATTAAAATAAAAATAAAGTCGGGAAAAAAGGTAGATGTGAAAATACCTATCGTAGTTTGCATGCGTTAATTTCCTGTCATTTTACTTAAGTATATCCAAATATTTATACATCGCTCCAAATTTTGGTGACCATACCCGTTTCCACTGCTACCTACGGTTGCCAGATGGTCGGGATTTGCCTGGATTCTCCCGGAATTCCAAGTGGTCTCCCGACTACCAAAAAATCTAAAAATCTCCCGGAAGAACTGCTGTTCCGAAAGTTCTCTAGAAAACATTAATTTTCGCGTAAGAAACTACAGATCACAAGATTAGCGGATGAATTTAACTAAAAATAGCGACCGTTTTATTCTACTATAGACAGGCAAGAGAGTACAAGATTAATGGATGAAACGGGTGAAACTAACTAAAAATCGCGCTGCATGGTCGTTTTTTTTTTCAATAGACAGGCAAGATCACAACTTACAAGATTAGTGGATAAAACTGACTAAAAATCACGCTGCGCGGCCGTTTTTTTTTCTCAATAGTTAGACAAGATTACAACTTACAAGATTAGTGGATGAAACTAACTAAAAATCGCGCTGCGCGGCCGTTTTTTTTACAGACAGGCAAGATCACAACTTACAAGATTAGTGGATGAAACTGAATAAAAATCGCGCTGCGCGGCCGTTTTTTTTCAATAGACAGGCAAGATCATAACTTACAAGATTAGTGGATGAAACTGACTAAAAATCGCGCTGCCCGGCCGTTTTTTTACTGTATACAAGCATTTAAGTTACATTTTTAATTTTAAATATTTATTTCTCCGAGCGGTCCTCTAATGCCCATGGGTTCATTTAATAATAATATAAATGTCATTTCATTTACATTGTTGTAGTTTTATTTTCTTAAAACCCCCCCCGATACAGAATTCTGGCTACGCCCGTGCTAAGTAGTATAGAATGCTCTTAGCATTAAATCCGCCTTTATACCATAAATTGTGTATTGTTGTGCAATAAAGATTAATAAATAAAAAGTAAAAAAAATGATACCTACTTACCTATGCATATACCATTCAAAAGAACCCGTCGGTTGAAGTGGAGGTGGAGTGGGACTTTTACAAAACGAAATATCTGCACCTATAAGTTTAAATAAAACAAAAATCTCCCCAGGCCTTACCCGGCTTCAATTGACTTTTTTTAAATGGTAGGTCAGTCAGTATCTAGTTAATAATTATTATTAGTCTAGTTGAATATTAGTTATTTTGATTTTCGGTCTTTCGTCCATAGGTCTTTTAAAATTCGGTCTTTTCTACTTCGGCATTGTAACACCTTGTATTTGTCAAGGATGTGTAGAGTAATAAAATAAAATAGTAGTATTCTTTGACTGTAGCGAACATTCCATTACTTTTTTTGTTCTGCTCATAGACACACAAAAATTCTCGCTGCGCGTTCTGCTAGAGACTGCGTAGAAACCGCTTTGTACTGATTTTATCCCGGTTTGGCTTGAGATTGCCTATACTTACCCCCTTACTAATAAATATTGTATTGCAGATGTATAGTTACACAATGGTTACTCTCTGTCAAACTATTTGAGTTTGACATTGAAAAGAAAGTAACAAAACACTGTGTAGTTATACATCATAAACTTAATATTCCACTGTAATAGACGAACAGAGTTCGCTTGGCTGCGAAACCAAAAGTGACATGAGCCTGTGTTTGTAAATTTGTAAACGTGGTGTGCGTGAATTTCAGAGATGCACTGAAGTCCATTTTAGGTTGTCGATAACCATAATGTATTATTGATCTAATAAAGAAAACACAAAAAAGATTTTTAACAATTTTAATTAAATAATTTCTTTAGGTCACCTTTGAGGCTCCATGCCGATTTATTTATGACATTTATCCAGTTTAACTTAATCACTGGATTTACAGGAAACCTGGAAATATTGTTAAATTAGTACTTAAGTAGGTATAATTTACCATTTGAAAACTGTCGGTTAAAAGCAGCTTTAAAGTGTTCACAAAGACAAACAAAGTTATTATTGGAAATCATCGACATGAGTATCGATATCGATAATTTTTGATCAATATCTACGCCTTATTTTCTCAAGTTCACGGACATAATATCTTTTTATCTAACACATAATGTTTAGAAATCAGCCTTTATTTGGGAAATAGGCGTTTAATAGCATCATATTAGTATATAACTTAGTGTGTTTGGGAATATATTCAACTAAAATATGAAATTGGTACTTGTACAATCATATTTACCTGTGAAATAAGTATTTCTTTGGGTTATTGTCGTAAGTAACTTTACAATTTGTTCGCGCGCGACAACCACGACGGCGGCCGACGCTCGACGGCAATACCCGAGGAGAAGGAGCGACGGGGGGGCAGCCATCTTGCTAGACACACATCTCTCGCGCAGACGACGCGACCATACATATTTTTAAATTTTTCTCACATTTTTATGCAAAATTGTATTTGCCGTAATAAATCATCATATTTAAATTCAAAAATAAATTCATCATTGAATTCACCCTGCCCGACCTGTTAGACGACGAGAACCACCAACATCTGGTCCTTCGAGCCGGATCATCACGAGAGAACCAGCGTCAAAGACGGTACCAGGAGCAACGAGTGGTCGGGCAAATCATCCCCTCATCACCCCCTTTCCCAACGCTTTTATTATTGTGCTAACGTTTGTGTAAATTTCTAGTGACCCGTGGCCCGCGCATACCCGCAACTTTGTGCACCGCGACTTCGAGAACCTTCTGGAACTGTAAGTACTTGCCTTTGTCTCACACAAACACACCACAACATGACGAAAAGGAGGCAATCTTGTGTAGATACCGTATCTAATGAGGATATTATTCGCGATTTAGTTAAAAAGAGAAGTGTCATTAAGGGTAAATTTACATTATTCACGAAATACGTGCATTCTTTGAACGAGCTTTCTTTAACCGAACAGAATAAAGTAGAATTGAAAGAACGTTTCGATAGGTCACAAGTTTTGTTCGATCAGTTTTCTTCTATTCAAGATGAATTAGACATGATAGTTTCCGAAAGTCAGCTAGAAAAGGAGCTAACCGAGAGGGAAACCTTTGAAAATCAATTTTATTCACTTGTAACCAAATGTAAGTGTATTTTGAAAAAATCTGAGCCATCTCAAAGCACATCTAGTAATAACAATCGATCTTCTGTTAAACTTCCCACCCTTTCTTTGCCTAGCTTTGACGGTACTTACGATTTTTGGCTCGAGTTTCGCGACACGTATTTATCCGTTATTCATAATTGCAAAGACCTTGATAACGTACAGAAATTTCATTATTTGCGATCAGTGTTAAGGGGTAGCGCGTTGCAAGTAATAAAATCATTAGAATTTTCTTCCGATAATTATCTCACAGCCTGGGAGTTATTAGAGAATAGATATAACAATAACCGTTTGTTAGTACATAATCATTGTAAAGCGTTGTTTTCTGCACCATCAGTTAGTAAGGAATCAGCATCCCAAATTCGCAAATTAATCGACACTATCTTGAGAAATATTCGCGCTCTCAAAACGTTAGGTGAGACTACCGATGCATGGGACACTTTAATTGTCTACATCATCGTCACAAAATTAGACTCGTCTACGGAACGGGAGTGGGAACTTCACAAAAGTTCAATTACGCACAGTAACGAAAAAATTTCGTTATCAGATTTGATAAAGTTTCTCAAAGATAGGGCTGACGTGCTGGAAACAATTCAAGCATCCCAGAGCAAACACGTAGATCACGGTAGTTATAGGAAATCACCGTCGTCGAATCATAGTAAACTCGCACACAGTAATGTTTCTACGCAAAAAGATTTTAGTAAGCCGTCCAATTCATCCAACTTATCAAAGCGTTTTACGTGTATTTTGTGCCAAGCGAATCACCCACTTTATGCATGTGAAGCTTTTCTTAAGTTGTCTATAGCAGATAGATTTAAATACGTTAACGATAAAAATCTTTGTAGTAACTGCTTGCGCGGCGGCCATGCAATTAAAGATTGTTGGTTTGGTGCTTGCAAGCAATGTAATAAAAAGCACAATACTTTATTACACAAAAAAAGTGTTGACATAGGTGCATCGTCATTATCGTCACCGGCCGTCACACAAACCTCGCAGACGGAGTCACCGCGCGAGGGTAGTTTAGATTCATCAGACATACTTCATACTGCTTCGCATAAGGCTAGTAATTCGCTTTTGAAAAATAATGGTACTGAGTGTAATTCGCAAATATTGTCACAACATGTACTACTGTCAACTGCCTTAGTGGAAATTGCAGACAGAAATAACGAATATCACACATTTAGAGCGCTTTTGGACAATGGGAGTCAGCATTGCTTTATTTCCGATTCACTATGCAAACAATTAAACATTCCAATGATACAGTCCTCTGTTCAAATCACAGGTGTAGGTAATTGTGTAACACAGTGCACACAATCATGTGAAATTCAGTTAAGATCTAAAACAAGTTCATACAACATGCGCATTAGTTGTTTTGTTTTGGATTGTGTTACGGCTAGGTTACCGTCACTAGAAAATACTCGTAATATTCAAATTCCGGAAAATATACAACTCGCAGATCCGAACTTTTATTTATCCAACGAAATACATTTGTTGATAGGCGCAGATATATTCTGGGGTCTTTTAAATAAGGGTTTAATTCGTTTACCAAGTGGTCCGTACCTACAAAATACAAAATTGGGTTGGATCATTTCAGGTTCAGTTTATAATAATTCACGCATTAATCAAGTTCACAGTAATTTCTCACTAGATTCGAACCTTAGACGTTTTTGGGAGCTAGAAGAAATTAATTCGAATAACAAAGATAAATTATTATCGAAATCAGAAAGTTTATGCGAAAATTTATTTAAAGAAACTACTACGCGTGACAATACGGGCCGTTTTTGCGTGCGCAGTCCTTTGTCCGAGTCAGCTGACGCGCGAGGCGACGACTCATTCACTGCGGCCGAAAACAGGTTCCGGGTCCGGGCGCTCGAGCGCAAGATAGATCGATGCACCAATAAATGAATTTCAGACTTTAATTAATAAATAAAATTATTTACAAAATTAACTTGTTCCTCGGCATGTCAAATCACAAAATCACTAAGACTTAAAGACGACATTTACCTTTGGTCTGATTCTACTATTGTTTTAGGATGGCTTAGGATGCCGCCTTCAATGTTAAAAACATTCGTACAAAATAGAGTTGTAGAAATTAATGATTTGACAGGCGAATTATCGTGGACACATGTCGCCGGTAAACAAAATCCGGCCGACTTGTTATCGCGCGGAATGCATCTCGATCTTTTGTCCTCTTCCCACCTATGGTGGAGCGGACCGACATTTTTACACGAACCTAATGTCAATTGGGAACATAAAAGCGACAATAATATTTCATTAAATTGTGATCAGTTACCGGAAATCAATCAAAGTAGGGTGACCATGTCAATTTTAAGTCCATCGGACACTTTTCCATTTGATCGATTTTCTTCTTACAATCGTTTAGTACGCACAACTGCTTATATTTTGCGCTTCATAAACAATTGTCGTAATAAAAATTTAAAACGCTTTGGTCCGCTTCTTGTGGATGAATTGGATGATTCTACAAAAATATTAACGCGAATTTCGCAAAGACAATCGTTCTCTAACGTTTACGATGATTTAAAAAATAAACGCGTGGTTAATTTTCCTCGCAATATTTCAAGTTTAAACATTTTTCTAGATGAACACGATTTAATTAGAGTGGGTGGTCGTTTATCCAACTCGGAGTCATTTGCTTACGGAAAGAAACATCCATTGTTACTGTGCAGCAAACATAGCTTTACTAAACTGCTTTTCCGTCATCATCACCAAGTTTTGCTTCACGCTGGGCCTCAGTTGCTCCTAGCTACAATCAGGGATAGTTGGTGGCCTCTCAGAGGGCGCGATCTCGCTAGGCAAACAGTACGTACTTGCATTAGATGCGCTCGCTTAAACGCTAAACCATACCAAGTTCAAATGGGTAATTTACCCATTGAACGAATCGAACAAGGTTACCCATATATACGTTGTGGCGTGGATTATTGTGGACCATTGTTCTATCTGAACCGCAAAGGAAAAGGCGCGAAATTAGAAAAATGTTACATTTGTTTATTCGTTTGTTTTAGTACTCGTGCAATCCACTTAGAATTGGTTACAAGTCTCACATCACAAGCATACATTCTTGCATTAAAAAGATTCCTCTCTCGACGTGGCAAACCTTCTGAAATATTTTCAGACAATGGAAGGACGTTCGTAGGGGCCGCAAAAGAATTTCATACATTTTTAAATAATAATGAATCGTGTAACGTTGTCTTGTCTATAGCGCACCCCCGCTCGTACGATACCCCGCGCCCCTCTGCCGACCGCCGCCTGCGTTGCGGCTGGCAGCCATTTTTTTGACAGTCGCCCGAGGGCCGTTCTTTGTAAGCTCGTGTCGCTCGCTTGTATGGGCACGCGTCGACGCCGCGCGCTACGACGCCCGTATTTGTTGTATTTGTATTACATATTCACCTGAAGTAAACATTGTTAGTTGTGTGAATCTCGAGTTTCATTGCCGGACACCATAATCGGATATTATTAACTTCGCTACTAATAATTCAATAAAGTTCACTTTTATACCTCCTTATTCGCCTCACTTTGGTGGTTTGTGGGAGGCAGGGGTCAAGTCATGTAAGTTCCACCTACGTCGTGTTATAGGTAACGCCAACCTCACATATGAGGAATTAAGCACAACGTTGGCACAAATAGAAGCAGTCCTTAACTCCAGACCCATATCACCTCTATCCACAGATCCCAATGATTTAGTTCATCTCTGTCCCGCTCATTTCCTAATTGGCCGACCGCTCACCGCGCCTGCCTGCCGAGACTTGACCGAGATGACTACGCAACGACTCGTCCGCTACGACAGGGTGGAGCAAATGCGACAACACTTTTGGGCGAGATGGGCCAAGGAATACATCTCCGAGCTACAGAAGCGAACTAAATGGCAGAAACACAAAGATACCTTAACTCCAAATACTTTAGTCTTGATAAAGGACGACAACCTGCCGCCACTGAAATGGCGCCTCGGACGAGTACTACGGACCTACCCAGGGAAGGACGGCATCTCACGAGTTGCGAGTATCAAGACCGAGACCGGCGAGATTCAGCGGGCATTCTCACGCATATGTCCACTGCTGCCTGCCGCATAGCTATCCGCGGCTCATCCACACTTGCGCTGCGTTCTCATTGGAACCGGAACGGACGCTTCCAAGGCCGGGGGCATGTTCGCGCGCGACAACCACGACGGCGGCCGACGCTCGACGGCAATACCCGAGGAGAAGGAGCGGCGGGGGGGCAGCCATCTTGCTAGACACACATCTCTCGCGCAGACGACGCGACCATACATATTTTTTAATTTTTCTCACATTTTTATGCAAAATTGTATTTGCCGTAATAAATCATCATATTTAAATTCAAAAATAAATTCATCATTGAATTCACCCTGCCCGACCTGTTAGACGACGAGAACCACCAACACAATTCAACACAGAACACGACACCATTATTGATGTATGTAGTTATACAAGGTGTTTGGTAATAGTACATTATGATATAAGTGCGGTAAGTTGAAAATTACAGCTGAGGCGATATTGCTAGCCCGAGCCGTAGGCGAGGGCTACAAGAAAGCAGAGGCTGTAATTATCAAAGCGCACGTATGTCATACGACGTTTTATAACATATTTGCGAGGAAATAAATAAAACTCGGACTTTGCATTTTTGCTTGTTTTCCATAATGATGAAATTTGTATAAGAAATTTGAAAAGTGTATAAAAAATTATACACTTGTAAGTATTTATCGGTCGATTTTTCTGCCTTTCACTTCGATTGTGAGTAAATCAAACAACAATAAAGTAAAAAAACAAAACTTGAAAAAAAAAACATTTTTCTTAAATTTAGTGACAAATTATATCATTTTGGAATGTGCTCAGCAAAGCCTTTCATTTGGTACCCATATTCAAAAATTGAAAAAAAAAATTTTTTTTCTTAAATTTAGTGACAAATTATATTTTTTTGGAATGTGCTCATCAAGGCCTTTCATTTGATACCCATATTCAAAAATCGAAAAAAAAAATTTTTTTTTCTTAAATTTTAGTGACAAATTATATAATTTTGGAATGTGCTCATCAAGGCCTTTCATTTGATACCCATATTCAAAAATTAAAAAAAAAAATTTTTCTTAAATTTAGTGACTAATTATATTTTTTTGGAATGTGCTCATCAAGGCTTTTCATTTGATACCCATATTCAAAAATCGAAAAAAAAAATTTTCTTAAATTTTAGTGACAAATTATATAATTTTGGAATGTGCTCTTCAAGGCCTTTCATTTGATACCCATATTCAAAAATCGAAAAAAAAAATTTTTTTTCTTAAATTTTAGTCACAAATTATATAATTTTGGAATATGCTCATCAAGGCCTTTCATTTGATACCCATACTCAAAAATTTTTTTATTGAAAAAAAAAAATCATATAAAGTAAATTTTATTCATAAAATGTTGACCAAGAGGTCAATCGCACATGACGCATCAGAAAAGATTCTGATATAAAAACTCTTTGCTAAGATTTAAAAAAGTACCGTTCGTTTTAGACGAAGCATCTTGATAAACCGTGCGTTTTACTTTACATTACCGCACAAGTTCGTAATGAGACACATTACGATATTGAAATTGGCGTAATAAGAGACCCTTTACGAGCAAATATGTTATAAAAGCTTTATAAAGCCGAATATGGTAGATAGGGACCCTCAAACTGAACAACTTTTACTACGGGACCAACTCTGAAATAGCGAAAAAAAAATCAGCTGTTTCATACATTTTTATATTTTCGTTATTAATTTTTGTATGAAACAGCTGATTTTTTTTTCGCGATTTCAGAGTTGGTCCCATAGTAAAAGTTGTTCAGTTTGATGGTCCCTATCTACCAAATTCGGCTTTATAAGGCTTTTACCAAACACCTTGTATAAGAGCCAAATAAACCCGATTGCGATCAAATAACAAAATAATCGTGTGGACGCTTTTCACCAGATGATAAACGATGATAAATGAAGTCAAACTAGTTTCTGCTGTCATTTTTTTTCAACTCTTTCTCGCACATCGCATAAGCCGTAAGAAACGGTTTCTCACTCGCACCATTGTCCGTCTACTTGAGCATAGCGAAAAATTTTCTATTAAGTCTATGCTATAAATCTGCTATACAATCTTTATTAGTAAGGGAGTTAGTGTCTATGTGTGTGTGCACGGATCTCTGAAAAAGGAAACCTAATGGAAGTGGCATAAACTGCAATAACAAAGCATTCGTGACGTCAGTCAGGCGCGTGCCATGTCCGCCATATTGTGTTGCGTTTACATGTTACAATGTGTGCGTGTACACTAAACTAAGCCGCCATGTTTAGTTGCGTTTGAATGGAGAACAATGAAGTAGGTATGCACGCTTTTTTCGTGGGTATGCCAGGTCCATATTATTCCTTCGTCATTGGCACGGATAAACCGCTATTTGAATGGAGCGGCTCTTCTGAGTTATATTTTGTGGCTTGACAGTCTACCTCTCATAGTCTTTGAGTCTCGAGTCTCGAGAGAGGTTTGTAATCAAGAGTTTTATACAAAAAGTTTTAATTGATAGCACACCGCAATCACATTAATTATGAGGCGAGCTTTCCCGAAGGTAATGAGAGTTATTTTTATTTTACCTGAGTTTGATCGAGCTGATTACGCTGTTTGTTCATCCATATGGGGTGTAGTTAGTAATTATTACGGGGTATGTTAGGTATAAGTACATTTTTAAAATTGATGTGCCGGTTGAGAATATTCTCGGCAATATTGAGAATATTACCGGCACTCCAGCTGGCACATCAATAATTAGGAATTTTTAAGGTTAAGTCGTAATAAATATTTAACTATTCAAGCTACGTACTATATAATGGAATTTCTTTGTGGAATGGAAACATTTTGATATGTTATCGTTATGAATGGCACATGGTCCCTTTTATTTAGATTCAATGAACCCCTATAATTGATTACACACAGTTAATTCGTAGCAAACGTCTTGTCTCGTCTCATCTCACTATCTTAGAATAATATAATCTAAGCTCACTATAGATAAAAGTTTGAGAGTTGACATAGGTAAGTACTTAGTTTGAAAACTGAAATTATACAGTTTTAGGTTAAGTAGGTAAAAATAAATATTTTCTTTGGTCGGAAATGGCTACATATCATGTTTATAAACAAAGTATAGCTAGCAAAAATGACTTAAAGCCATTGTTATCTTTATATTTTTCGGGTAAAAGACAGGTTCCGGGAATTTCATTTAACTTGACATATTGGTTGATTACGTAAGTTTTTTGCTAACAATTCTCGATTAAAATCGATTGAAAGCGCAGTTACATTGTTGCTTTAAGTATGATAGTTGTCACATTGGTTCTTAACTGAGGCAGCAATGTAACTGCGATTTCTGTCAGAGTTGATTGCAACAAAGTTAAATAATTACCCTACAGGGTAAAGTCGATGTCATTGGCAATCTTTTAACCGCGATATTGATAACTGTCGCCCGCAAAATCAACCCCGTGGGGGTATTTGAAAGTGTTGAACCACGATATTGATAGTTGTCACACGAAAATTCGCTACCTCATTGAAATTAGGTTTTTAATTCGATTTTATAAGCGATCGTCGATAAAAAACCCTAGTCAATTAAAGTCGCCCTAGCAAGTCGCATCAAAAATCGACCCGTGTTAATGCCCCCATGGTTCGATTTTCCGGGCGACAGTACAATCAATATCACGGTTAGCCTAGAATAATAACACCTAGAACGATAACTCCCTACGAAGCGCACTGTCAAAGTGAGGCAACTAAAACAGCCAAAATGGCGCCGTTTCCCGATTTTTATTGTCCATTATTACATGATCATACCTAATCTGTACAAAACAGTTTCAATTTACCTACCTTAAAGAGATTAGTTACTATAATTATTGGATTTTAGTTACGATTAGGTAACGTATGAAGGATATAAATCTGAAAACTGAGCCATTTTGGCTCAGTATTAGTTGCCTCATTGCATACGAGGACACGCCTTCTATGTGTAATTATTCTAAGACGGTTAGATTCTAGATTGCCAATGACTTCAATTTCACCCTGTAGAAAGATTGTTCAATTTAAAAATCAGCTACTTAGGGGTCGTCCATTAATCACGTGAGCCTCGAAGGGGGGGGGGGGGGGGTTAGTTGAAAAAATCACGAAGTATCACAAGGGGGGACGGGGGGTGTGGTGAGATATCACGTGTATTAATTTTTTTTCGTTAAACGCGGGACTTTTCACCGAAAACTGCGTGTGATTGTGATTGTTGACTCACCCACCGCTACCAGGACGATTTCCCCGCCCACCGCGACATATTCGTACTGTAAATTGTTGAGATTATTTTGTACCAAAAAAAATACACGTGATTTAGAGGGGGGGGGGGGGGGGTTAACGTAAAACCTCACCATGCATCACCAAGGGGGAGGGGGGGTTAAAAATTGGCCAAAAAAACATCACGTGATTAATGGATGCCCCCTTAGGTGTTTATTTTTATTAGTTTATTTGCTTTAAATAGAGTGTTAAAAATTTGATGTTCTAATTTTTTTATGCACCACGGGGTAGTGCTTTGCTTTCACCTCACCCAGGGGTCGAAACTGGTCAGTAAAGTCAGTGAAAGTCAGTTTTTTTGGCTTCAGTCACTAAAAGTCAGTTTTTTCATAAAAAGTTTTTTAGCTATCTACGTTTATTTTTACACACTTTTATATTATTACCGTTTGTTTTTACTGTAAACATGCAAGAGTACAAGATTAGTGGATGAAACTCACTAAAAATCGCGCTGCGCGACCGATCGTTTTTACTATAGACAGGCAAGAGTACAAGATTAGTGGATGAAACTGACTAAAAGTCGCGCTGCGTGGCCGTTTGTTTTTACTATAGACAGGCAAGAATAAAATATTACTTGAAGAAACTGACTAAAAATCGCGCTGCGCGGCTGTTTTTTTACAAAAGGCAAGCAAGATTACAAGATTTATGGATAAAACTGACTAAAAATTTTGGTCTCGGGTTGACACTATTCAGTGTTATTTACACTGAACCAAAGAAAAAACTTTTTTTTAAAGTAGCGATTTTCCGGGCTTGTGTGTTGTATGCATGGAATCTCATCATAAAAAAATTGTCAACTCTGTCAAACTTAAACCCCTCTTTTTATACTCACTACACATTTAAACATAGAAATTATGTCAGTAATAGGTCAGTATTTTTGAGTCTTACAGTCAGTAAAATCAGTATTTTTGCCACTGCAAACAGTTTCGACCCCTGCTCACCTTAAGGCAGAAGGTGGAAGCGCACTACACCGGGAATCCTCATCACTGAGGAGTTTATAAATGGGGCTTATAACTTTGGCCATATTACATAGCATGCAAATATTTATTCGGCATAGCCTGTGAAACCAGCCCTTAGCTTTGTGAAATTGTATTAATCATTGCACTTTAATTTAAATTTTAATCTAACCTGAGTGAATTAATAATTCGAATGAATTATTAATTCAGACTCCTCGGATTTAGAAATATAATTGAACCTTAATTAGGTTTGAGCCGAGTAATTATCTGATTCACTGAAGATTACAATACGCCGATAAGTTAAACTTAAGACTAAATACTAAAATAGGTCATTTGAAATTCTCTGAATATCTGATGATGGCTATCCAGGGAGTGAATGGAGGAGATTCAGATCGCTATATACACCTAATTGAACTGACCAGCATTCTAAAAGATTAAAGGATATGTTAAAATAGCATGGAAATTCTGAAACTGAGAACTCTTACCCATTAATCTTTTAGAATATTGATCAGATCAGTTGGAAGTGTATTGCGATCTGAATCTCCTCCATTCACTCCCTGGATGGCCATCATCAGATCGCCGCACGGCAGAAAACCAAGGCTTCAAAGTTACCTCGTTTGTATGAAAAAACACCTGTATCCCTAGACAAAGTTGATGAGTATATATTCTGTGGCTCGATTAGGTAAAGCGTTGTAATGATCTCGTAGCATCGTAGCTAGCCAAGAAATGGACTACGTCGTAGACAGGAATAAACGAGCTTACATTTTTAAACAAATCACTACAAAAAGTATTCCTGTCACGTCACGCACAACTGAAAACTTTTCTTATGACAACTTTTTCATAAGGATAATTACAAATTCCATTTTATTCCGAAGCGTTGTAAAACCGATTTTATTTTACCAATTGTACTATGGGCAACAGCGACGCTTAACCAGTTTGCAACAAAATTCGTGTGCGCGCGTATCGCCCCTACACGAACTAAACGTATGGTTGTGACGGCGCGGCGTGCAAGCGATTTTGACCTTAGCAGTGGTTAAGCGTTGCTGTTACCCATGGTACGTTAACGAGGTTTGCTAATTACTAGCTCCCCGCTTTCAATTAAACGCTACTGTCCCGTTCCTGGCCAATCGCTACCGTTCCTCAGAGCGTACTATTGGAACATTTGAAATGCAAACGGCAGAACAAATTCTGTTAAATCGCAATCAACGCGCCGAAGTAGGTACGAGAATGTAACTTGAGATATAGTGACAATATTGCCTGCAAATCGGATTACTTTATGAATATTCACACCCAACTACCAAAGTTGATTATTTATTTGTATAGAAATCGAACCACCTTAAACTGTAATTGTTTGTATGGAAATCGAACCACCTTAAACTGTAAAAAATTGCCGACACAATGTCACTGACAAATGTCAATTTGGTGAAATACTTTCAGGATGTCGATAGGTACATTGCTGCATTTTTTTGGTAAGTTTTACCATTGAAAATGGTTATCAGATGCCAATCGCCTGAGACGTATTTTTGATCATATCTCCAAGGATTTTGAGAGGATCGAGATGAAAAAAGTACCAAAAGTTGAGGAATTTATCGAGACACGTGTGAACGTTTGAATTTTGAAAATCTACTGGTAACTTTTTTTGAAAATTTGCAAAATTACAAAAATTCCGGGTTTTTTGGGGGGTGTTTGATTACTAAATTGTATATATTTCGGAAAAAAATTGACTTAAGAAAAAATAAAAAAAAGTGTCCTGGGGTATTAGTTTAGCTACCAAATGGCGAAATAATTTTGAAAATCAGTTTATAATTGTGACCTGTAGGTGGTCCCTTTAGATTTGGAATTGTAGAAAAACGGCTGATTCCGTACATAAAAAGTGATGTAGCTTCTATGATTATTGACCGATCGTCATGGTTATTACCATGTGTGTTAAAAGATGCAGAAGCAGACGAGCAGTGCATTCCTTGGAATTTTGAAAATTGGTTAATATTATTTCGGCTGCGTCGAGGCAGTCAGCGGGCGCTTTTGTGACACGAGGCGGAGCCGAGTGTCACAATCATAAAAATAAATAGGTGTACTACCTAGGTAACTTTAAAAATATAATAGGATTTTACATTTGATTTGATTTTGGTTTTTCGTAAAATTTTGTGTTCATTTTCAATGCTCCGATTCTTGCGGGGACAGTAAAATCTGTGAATTTTTATTTGTGCCAAAAAGAAGCATCAAGCACCAACATCTTGAAGGCGACTGCGATAGATTTTGAAATTAGACAATAGCCCCCAGGATCCACCATAAAGCCAATTTGAATCGCAATGATTTAAAAACGGTCTCTCATTACAGAATGTTCAGATGCACTTTATCCGACTTCAACTCTATGCGTAAGTATATTTTATGTGTGTTCATTACCTACCCTCTAGTTCTAGTTTCATCATCATCATCATATCAGCCGCACGCGCACGACACCCACTGCTGGGAATAGGCCTCCCCTAAGGATCTCCACGACGTTCGGTCCCGCGCTGCCTGCATCCACTGGCTTCCCGCAACCTTCACCAGATCGTCGGTCCACCTTGTCCGGTGCGCGGTCGCCATTCCAGAACCTTTCCGCCCCAACGGCCATCGGTTCTTCTCGCTATGTGTCCCGCCCATTGCCACTTCAGCTGAGCAATCCTTCGAGCGATGTCGGTTACTTAAGTTCTCCTGCGGATCTCCTCGTTTCTGATTCGATCACGTAGGGAAACGCCGAGCATGGCTCTCTCCATTGCACGCTGGGTGACCTTGAGCCTCCTTATGAGACCCATAGTTAGCGACCACGTTTCACTGCCGTTTACGTTGCTTACAATTTATTAGATGGCCGTGTTAGCTTTAGATCTGTTACAGTACTTACAGTTATAGTACAGTTACTTACTTTATTACAAGTGAAGTGACAAAAATTTTTGAAAACCGTAAGGCTTTTGCGTCCGGTTCTATTCTTAAGGAAATTGGAAATGGAAATAGATGGAAAGAAAATAAACAAAGCCAGGTTTTTTCTTTCTTTCTACCAAACAACACATTTTCTTCAATATGGCATAGCTGTGGACTAGTTGTAGCAAAATTTCTTAAAATTTCATTTTTATAAAAATAACAATTTCCAATATCATTTGTATTCGTTGGACTATGAAATATTGTGTTTCGCCTTAGCTTAGTAATATAGGAATATGACAGCGGATCATCAATCGTTATTTGTTTTAAGGTCAGCTCGACCCTTAGCCCGTCGGAATAAAGTGATTGCCTCATAAAATTGGATAGTTATTTTTCATTTGTCATTTTGTCGAACAAGAAAATGAAAACATAAAAGTTCGTTTAAGTACCTACTTTATTTCATAAACTTCTATTTTTCATAGAGTTATGGTTGCATTTATTTCAATGAAAATATGCTTGCAGAAGCATAATGACCGCGTTCCGAATCACGCTCACAGCACTGTTAGCGCGTATCCGACCAAAATAAATAGTCACAAAATATTCCACAAATAGGGTATTTGTGTACCTTCTTAATTTAATGGATTATACGCTAACAGTGCTGTTGGCGTGATTTGGAACTAGGCAAATATTTAACATAATAATGCAAAAAACTTAACATTATTCGATCATGAATATAAAAATATTTTTTTTATCCTCATAAGTGCAGCGTAGCTATCTAACGTAGCGATATAAGAAGCTTGTAATTTTAAAACATTTCTGTGATTTATTTTAATTAAAAAATAAACTTTTAGGATAAAAAGCTTTTGGTAGTACTTACCCGTTTTTGCGCTCTAACGTTGATTAAAACGTTGTTTAAGCTTATTTGATTTATTTTGGACTAAAATAACATGTAATACCACAGAATACATAATATGGTAATACAAGAATTTCTTTAAGTACCTACGTCTATAGTAAATCATTCGGTCTAAAACCTCATTTTAAATGTTTGAATATAGAAAAGCTATAGATTGAAAGTGGAAGCCCGCTGGAAGTTCGAGATTATTAATACAACTTGTATTAATTTTAAACTAAAGGGTTGTTAAGACGAAATACCCAAATCTTTCCTAAAACTTGGGTTGGCTCAGACACGTTATGTCTAATCAACGGAAGGTCTCGGCTTTAAACGAGAACTATAAATTATTGAAAATTTTGATTTTAGGCATTCACAATGATATTTTTATATTAAGAATTTTTTTTCTAGTATTTTTTCAATTATATTAATTCTTTTGAGAACTATAAATTTATATAATACTAAAATAATATACTGGAAGAAAATCTACTCGTATTTTTAAGGCGGGAATTGAAACCGCGATCATTGGAAGTCCGGTCAGTCTATAGTTAGTATGGGAGGACCAAAATTTTTGTCGTTTTTCGACCTATGTTTCTTAGGCAAACAATGTTTAATTTCATTGGTCTACCAATCCCTAAAAGTTAATTAAAGTGACAAGTGTGACCACAAATGACGGTGTATATAAGTAATTATTTAAATTCCCCATTTCATCAAAATGCAGTTAAACCGAGCCACGACCGAGTACACTCGTACGAGATAGCTTCTTAAGTAGCACTCTCGGATTTCGTGTTTACACCGTATGGGTAGCGTCCGAGTAGTAATCCGAGTGCACTTCGTCCAAGCTGACTCTTACCATGTCAACCCGGCTTTATACAGGGTCATTTTTGGACCCCTTTTCAAACATTGTCAGGTCATTCTATAACAGCAGTACAATCAATTTATGAAGTAAAACCAAAATATTTTTTTTTACATTTTTACCCCAAACTTTTCCCTACACAAATTGAAATTGTTGTCACCGTTTGCGCGTCGCACGGTCGACCCGCGCGAGCCCCCCGTCCCGCCACTCGCCTTCCCACGCTCGCGTCCCGTTCGTGACGGTGAGCGTGCGCGCCTAGATTTTTAGGATATAAAAAGTGGTTGAAAGCTGTGAATTTAAAAATAAATAATTTATAATTATCTCACCATATTTTTTTTATTACTTCCTTGAACTATTATTTGATTTTGTAAAGGGGTCGCAAAATTACCCTGTAGTATTTGCAACTTACCTATATGCTTAACGTATCTTGTAAAATTAAACTGACATTAATAGGTTTATCGTCGCGAAATTGCCAAAGAAATAGCCACTTAAGCAGTGCGAGATCTTAAACGAGGTTCTTCAGGAAACCCAAACTAAATTATTTTAAGTGCCTGCTCTGCCAAATTCTAACTAAGTACATTACGCATACATTACGGCCGTATAGACAAATGAGGCAAGTGTTGCCATATTCAATTTACAATTTTGTACAACTTTTTATAATATCTAACAACTGGTGGCTCCGTGAGCTGTAGACCTCTCGATAAAAAGTGGCTCAAATTGTTCAAAGATAAAATGTTGCCATGAGGTTTTCAAAGCATACAATACAGTACGTGCTGTTTGGTATATTATTTGGAGTATTCGCATTTGAATATTTTTTAGATAAATTTAGAAAAACTGGCTTGACTAAACAGTTTAAGATAATTATCGAAACTGCTTACAAATTTTCACCAGAATCGGTTGAGAAATGCGACCTGTAGAGGAGAAGAGGCAGCCGGAAAGCTGGACTGAAATATTTTTTGACATATATCTCCGTCATTTTAATAAATGTCGAAAAACTGTCTTAAAAAAAAATCAGTAAATTTATCAAACCTGTCCACAAAATTTTACCGGGATCGGTTGAGAAATGCGACCTGTAGAGGAGAACAGACAGCGCCGGAAAGCCATACTGAACTACGTGTTTTTTACATATCTCCACCATTTGAAAAAAAATAATGAAAAACTGACTTGACAAAAAATACTACACAATTTTCAAACCTGCTTAAATTACAAATTTTCACGAAAATCGGTTGAAAAATGCGACCTGTAGACGAGAGCAGACAACGCTGGAAAGCCGGACTGAAATAAGTTTTTCTTATATATCTCCGCCACTTTGAAAAAAATCAAAAAACTGACGTGACAAAAAAATCTATATCATTTTCAAACTTGCTCACAAAATTTTACGAGAATCGGTTGAGAAATACGACCTGTATAGGAGAACAGCCACAGCGCCGGAAAGCCGGACTGAAATCTGTTTTTTTACATAATCATTATTGAAAATTTAAAAAAAAAAATAAAAAAAATTAAAATCCCGACTGCCGAAAAAGACAAGTCAACTGAAAAGATGGAAACAAGATTAAATATTAAAGGCAAAATAATAACATGCAGTCGGAGGCATGCATAAAGAAAGTGACGTTATGAATGATTTTAATTATATGCCTCCGACTGCATGTTATTATTTTGCCTTTAATATTCAAAATCAACAATTCGACCATTGCCGGCCCATATTCAAAACCCCGAGAGCTTTCAACTCGAACTCCAAAACCGCTTCGAAGCCCTTGAGAACAGCATAGATGTGGACGATCTAAACAACATGGTGGTGGATGCTGTCCGTACGGTAGGGTCCAAGCTCTTTAAGACCCGCCGTCCCAAGATAAAGAAACTCTCCGACCACACACTCCTACTCATGGATCAGAGACGTGAAATGAGGCTCCAGAGTTCAGTAGATGCTAATCGTTATCGGCAGCTTAATAGACAGATATCTAAGTCTTTGACGAGCGACCTTCGCCAATTTAATACGAATCGTATTAAAGAGGCCATCGAGCGGAATAAAGGCTCCAAAGTGTTCGCGAGAGATCTGTCTATTGGGCAAAGCCAGATGACGAAGCTGAAAACTGACGACGGACGCATCATTTCATCAAAGCCTGAAATCCTGAGGGAGATCGAGAGCTTCTATGGGCAGTTATATTCCACGCAGACACCTGTTGAAAGCAAGGCTAAAGACCCCAGAGCCAAGCTTACCCGACACTATACCGAAGATATCCCGGACGTCAGCCTGTGCGAGATTAGTATGGCTCTCAAACAGCTGAAAAACAACAAGGCGGCGGGTGACGATGGAATCACTACAGAACTTCTGAGAGCGGGCGGTAAGCCGATACTCAAAGTCCTCCAGAAGCTCTTTAATTCCGTCATCGTCCAGGGCAGAACGCCAAAGACATGGAACATAAGTGAGGTGATCTTGTTCTTTAAAAAGGGTGACAAGTCCCTCTTAAAGAACTATAGACCCATCTCGCTTCTGAGTCATGTCTATAAGCTGTTTTCGAGAGTCCTTACGAATCGTCTCGCTCGCAAGTTCGACGACTTCCAACCTCCCGAACAAGCCGGGTTCCGAAAAGGCTTTAGCACCATAGACCACATCCATACGCTGCGGCAGGTTATACAGAAGACTGAGGAGTATAATGAGCCACTTTGCTTGGCGTTCGTGGACTATGAGAAAGCCTTTGATTCGATTGAAACCTGGGCGGTGCTGCAGTCTCTCCAAAGGTGCCAAGTGGACTATAGGTATATCGAGGTGTTGAGGTACTTATACCAAAATGCCACCATGACGATCCGAGTACAGAACCAGAACACAAATCCTATCCAACTGCAGCGTGGTGTGAGACAGGGAGACGTTATTTCTCCGAAACTGTTCACAGCTGCGTTGGAGGATATCTTTAAGCTCTTGGACTGGAAAGGACTCGGCATCAACATTAATGGCCAGTACCTAACACACCTTCGTTTTGCCGATGATATAGTCCTTATGGCTGAGACCATGGAAGACCTGAACACAATGCTCGAAGATCTCCGTAGTGCTTCCCAAAGAGTGGGTCTTAGGATGAACATGGATAAGACGAAAATTATGTCAAATGCCCATGTTGTACCCTCTCCAGTTCATGTTGGGAACACTACACTTGAAGTTGTTGACCATTACGTATACCTAGGACAGGCAGTCCAGTTAGGTAGGTCCAACTTCGAGAAAGAGATCTCTCGTCGAATCCAACTCGGGTGGGCAGCATTCGGGAAGCTTCGAAAAATCTTCGCGTCCGACTTACCTCAGTGTCTCAAGACGAAAGTCTATGAACAGTGTGTGTTGCCAGTGATGACCTACGGCAGTGAAACGTGGCCGCTAACTATGGGTCTCATAAGGAGGCTCAAGGTCACTCAGCGTGCAATGGAGAGAGCCATGCTCGGCGTTTCCCTACGTGATCAAATCAGAAACGAGGAGATCCGCAGGAGAACTAAAGTAACCGACATCGCTCGAAGGATTGCTCAGCTGAAGTGGCAATGGGCGGGACACATAGCGAGAAGAACCGATGGCCGTTGGGGCAGAAAGGTTCTGGAATGGCGACCGCGCACCGGACGACGCTCCGTGGGTAGGCCCCCGACAAGGTGGACCGACGATCTGGTGGAGGTCGCGGAAAGCCAGTGGATGCAGGCAGCGCAGGACCGATCGTTGTGGAGATCCTTAGGGGAGGCCTATACCCAGCAGTGGGTGTCGTGTGGCTGATATGATGATGATGATGATGATGAATATTTAATCTTGTTTCCATCTTTTCAGTTGACTTATCTTTTTATGCAGGCGGGTTTTTTATTTTTTTTTATTTTTTTTTATTTACATCTTTTTAGTTATTTTATATTACGGTCATGATATACCTTTTTGAAATCCTTATAATAAGCCCTTTAATTTGACACCCATATTGCAGTATTCTGAAAAAAAAAAATTTTTTTCCACTACGTATAATAGCACCGTGCAGCCGCCATGTTGGTTTTTGTATAACGCCATATTCTTAAGAACACTTGGGCTGAGGAGACAAATCTAACGATATCTTAATTACAGAAATCCATTTAGCCGTTTGAAAGATATGAGGTAATAAAGAATATTACATACAAACACACATACAAACAAACAAATAAACATACTTACATACAAGATACGCGCGAAAATCATAACCCTTTCTTTGCAGTCGGGTAAAAATATAACGTGATGCGTACCTACACACCCTTAACCACAAATCTAACTAGGTATGTAGTTAATTTTGTTGTTTTCTTCAAAACTACCAAAGTGATATTTTTCCACTCAAGTCTAGCAACCCAGAGAGTGGGGTACTTCTTCCAAGTGTGAGGGGCAATTTGTAGGTGGAGTGCCATTATCGAGGTAATTCGGTTATACGTTGTGTTGTGCGCCACAGCTGCGATCTTACGAGCTATTACCTGAATTATCGGGTAACTACTATTGCTCGACTGTCGTGTAGTTGGTAGCTGGGGAAGTACTTATATTGCTTTAGTTTGGTAACAGACTTTTATCAGTGACAAGACGTGATCTTGGTCGAGTTAAGAAACTTTAGCAATTCTTAAGTTTAGTATAACAAACGAGTGTCGATTAAGCACTTTGAAATACCTTAATAAAAAAAACTGCCTGACATTTTTTATATTTCTTGGTCCATTAGCAGTAAAACTCCGCATCGTTATGTTACCAAAAAAGATAATGTCAAATCGAATAGGTACCTACTGCCCACTCTCTACAAAAGTATAAGCAATAGACTGCTTTGTTTTAATTATGAATACCTAACCCGATATAAGAATGGTTTATATTAATAAGTAGCTAACAAAATAATAATATGAATCTGTGAATTTTCAATTTATAATCGATGCAAGTGAAGTGTGCACTTAAAGGCTGCCATCCATGCGTGAAAACCACGAGGTGGAAAGCGCGCCATTTAATTTTAGCACAATATTCGTAGGCTTATATATGTAATATGCACAAATCTTTACCAACTGAAGGAGTATTTTTTTTCTGTGCTGAAGATGATCGAAGACTGAACACGATAATAATATCTTTATATAATCCACTGATGTGGTAGAGTAGAACTGACATAAGTCACACGAAGTGACGAGAGGGTCGGGAAAAATTGTTCTATAACTTCGAAATGTGTCCTGCTTTTATGTGACAAGGTCACTATAACTACTTATATAATTATATTATTAGGGTGACATGGAAATTCGACCTATTCCTTGAAAGGGGTTATGCTAGAGATAATTACCAACAAATTAAGCCCAGTAAACCAGGGGTCAAAACTTGATGGTTACCGAGCTGCAGCAGTTCTTCGATTTTTAAGAAATTTTCCGACTTGTTACCAAAAACCATTAACTATGAATAAACTACTTCACTCTAAACATTGAATTGATACTTTTCTGAAAGCTGTAAAATAAGTGATCAATTTAAAAAAACGTTGGCCCAAAACATACATAACCACAGAAATAAAAGGTCCTAAGTAGCAATAACTTTTATTTTCTGTATTTTTTCCCGAACATCGTCGTAAGTTATTGAAAAAAAAAACTGTATGAAAGTTCGCGTACAAATTAGTAGAATAACTAAGCTTAATAAAGTTTCATTAGCTTTCCAAAAAGGTACAAATGTCATTAACTTTCCCAGCTGTTTTAAAAAAAATCGGCAAAAGAGCGCCGTAGGTCAAAGTTTTGATTTTGAATTGTTAATTGAATTCAGCTCGAAAGTCAACAGTGTTAATCTAACTACACTGTGAATAAAAAATTAATGTAAGTTGATAAAGTTTAGTTAAAAAAAACAGTTAACAAATCCCGTTCAAACTGCCTACCATTGTTGCGTATGCAAGCACGAAGCCTACGACGTCGTACTTCACTCACTGTTACTCGCGTTGAAAGTGAGGTTTTTATTTGTTCGGCAACTGCCAAAATTCTCTCCCGCAACTCTTCAATGGATGTCGCTGGTCAAATCGCAGGGGGTACACTTAGTCCTTCATGTGACCCTAAAGATACATCTGGGCTCCCATCGTACACCATATCTGTTCTTGTAGCACATCTTCCAAAAGCGTGTTCAGTTCACTACCTCTCTTAAAAAAATCGTACGATATACCATTTGGGGCAAAAAGAAAGGCCCGATCAACTTATCATGGACAGTCCCCATCCAAACATTTAATGTAAATCTTCTGTGGTGGGCCCTTTCTTAAATTTTTCTCAGGTTTTGGCCCTTAGGGGCCCAAAAGTGCAAATAGTGGTACCAGAGGAGATTTTTCATAAAAAGTTTTCGTACATTGTACCATTTCTTCTTCCACCACAGCTTCCGAAAACGTGTTCACTCGCTTTTAGAAGATGTGCCACTAGCTACAAGAAGAGATATGGTGTACCAGCACGATGGGTGCCCAGATGTAACTTTGGGGTCACATGAAGGACTAGGTCCGTATTTATAAATAGCTCTCAATACCGATCTCAAGAGCGATCTCAGCTGATACGCTCTCAAGATGTGAGCAGCATCTTAAGTTGCTTTTTAATTAATAGTCATATATCAAGAGCGTATCAAATAAGATCGATCTCAGCTCTTAAGATCAATTTTAAGAGCAGGATCTTAAGTTCACGGCGGTTTTTATACAGTAACATGACACTTTTGAATTAAGATTGAATGATTAACGTTTCGTTTAAGCTGTGTAGAATAATTAGCTCAAATTACAAAAAATAATAATTTTATAATTGTACTCTCATAAATTAGTGCAAAACATTTGAGACAACTGGTAAAATGTAATATTTATTTATATTAAACTAACTTAAATAAACTAAACTAACTAAACTAACACTCACTCAAACACACAACCATAATACACACACAACTCTAACACAATCACACCAACATTCACAGTTTTAATATCACTCATACTCATACTTGGTTCTCTATAACTTATCTAGTTGTTACTAGAGATTAATTAATTTATAATTATCATTACCTTAGTTAAACCTTTTTCTGTTTTTCTTTTTTCTATTTAAAGTTATTGATTTCATAGCTCATCAGCTTGCTCAGTGTTATCTAGCTTTTGTAATCCTTTCTGCGGGAGGAGGCTGGTGACCTGTGGTACAGGTTTCTGCGAAACCTATTTCGGGCACCAGTCCTTCACAAATTTAGGTTATAAATGCTTTGATCTATGTACACATCCATCCATGTATTAAGTTTGTGAAGTGACGAATAAAAACATTTTATTATTATTATTATTATTATTATATTACTTTATTTACACCTAAATAAAATAAGTATCACTTTAATTTATTTCGTCAGTTCAAGCAGAGCCTTGGATTATGTATTCTGTGGCTGTATGATGCAAATGTGCTTTTGCCTTTTCTGTTTCATGATAAAAAAACGAAAAAAATTGGCGGGATATTGTAATTGTTATTATGACTTAAATACATTTCGTAATTTATGTAATATCGTAATCAATATCATCATAATGATTACTACTGACCTACTCTTATTAGATTTTGAAAATCTATAGTTTTATCCACGTACATAGGTACAAACACATACTAAAATGACATGAAAATAAAATGACACCCCTCTCTTTTTGCATCAACCACCCCACGCGCGCGCTCTCAAGTCACGGTTTTGCAGCACTTGGCAAACAGGCTCTCAATCATCATCTCAAGAGTGATCTCAAGTGCAGAGTTTTGTTTATTAATATGAGTGATCTCAGTTGATACCACGAACTTAAACCTGCACTTAAGTATGATCTATTAATTAGAATAGCATCTCGAGTATGATCTCAAGATAGCTCTTAACATTGAGAGCGGTTTATAAATACGGGCCTAAGTGTACCTCCTGCGATTCGACCAGCGACATCCATTGAAGAGTTGCGGGAGAGAATTTTGGCAGTTGCCGAAAAAATAAAAACCTCATTTTCAACGCGAGTAACAGTGAGTGAAGTACGACGTCGTAGGTTTCGTGCTTGCATACGCAACAATGGTAGGCAGTTTGAACAAGATTTGTAATTTTTGTTAACTGTTTTTTTTACTAAACTTTATCAACTTACATTTAAGTATTTTTTATTCACAGTGTAGTTAGAGTAACACTGTTAACTTTCGAGCTGAATTCAATTAACAATTCAAAATCAAAACTTTGACTTACGGCGCTCTTTTGCCGATTTTTTTTAAAACAGCTGGGAAAGTTAATGACATTTGAACCTTTTTGGAAAGCTAATGAAACTAGTTAGTTATTCTACTAATTTGTACGCGAACTTTTATACAGTTTTTTTTCAATAACTTACGACGATGTTCGGGAAAAAATACAGAAAATAAAAGTTATTGCTACTTAGGACCTTTTATTTCTGTGATTATGTATGTTTTGGGCCAACGTTTTTTTTTAAATTGATCACTTATTTTTGAGCATTCAGAAAAGTATCAATTCAATGTTTAGAGTGAAGTAGTTTATTCATAATTAATGGTTTTTGGTAACAAGTCGGAAAATTTCTTAAATATCGAAGAACTGCTGCAGCTCGGTAGCCATCAAGTTTTGACCCCTGGTTCACTGGACTTAATTTGTTGCTAATAACCTCTAGTATAACCCCTTTCAAGGAATAGGTCGGGTTTCCATGTCACCCTGTATATTCTAGTAACTATTAATATTGCTTGAGTTTGTAGCGTCCGCTTGAAATTTCATATTGAAATGTAGGTAACTTGCAAATGCTTGAAGTTGTTGACGTCGCGCAATATTCTACAGGATCGACAAGATCCTTGATTCCGTCGACATTAATATTGCGAAAGTTTCAGAATAATACTAGTAGCCGAGACCAAACAATATTGCACTTGTTTTAGAAAACAAGTGCAAATGCAATAGGTGTACCTACCTGTTGTTTGGTTCCTTTGATGCATCCTACTTGTATGTAAAACTCGCGTTTGCTGGAGCTCAGTTAATAAATACCCAATTTTGCATGGCAGTCGGACGAACAGCTAGTACCTAGTCAAAGTATATGAATGAAAAAATCATTGCAAACGTTCTAAAAAAGTTTGGTTTGTTTGAATACATAATTGAATCTGCCGTACCTATCGAATAACTGATTTTGCCTTATTTAATTTTCAATAATCAAGACAAATAGATGCCATTTATAACACAGGTCTACAAAAGAAAAAAAATTTTTTGGTGCTGGCAATCCAGTCATGTAATTTGATGAATGACTTGATACTAAGTTGTACAGAAGTTTTAAAACGTCAAAGCTACGTGTAGTTTTTAAACTACCCACATCGGAAATAAATTCACTTTTTCTCATGTTTACTGTGTTCGCATTCCGTTAATTTGTGTGATTATGCGATAATATAATTATGTCGTCATCTAGGAGGAGTTGTTTTAACAATCAGAATACAAGTTGTTACATTTGTGGTAAATATGTGGTGGAAAAAAAATAAAAACCTATTACATACTTAATAAAAAAGGCGTATTTTGACTATTTTAAGGTCATGATTGAGGACTTGGACCGGCCGTGGGTACCAAAACTTGTGTGCAAATTATGCATTGAACACTTACGACAGTGGACAAGTGGTAAACGAGCACATTTGAAGTTCGGTGTACCTATAATTTGTTATAGAACCAAAAAACAACTTTGATGACTGTTATTTTTGTGAAGTCAAATTGCATAGCATAAATAGAAAAAAAAAGATATATTATCCTGAATCCTGACTAACCGTTTGCTAGAAGGCCTTTACCATGCTAAGACGATATAATGAGGACAGAACCCTCAGATTCATTGGACACAGAATGATGGTGGTAGTCTCTTCGAATGAACAAGACAAGATAGTGATTTTGAATCATCAGCGGCGCCCGGAGAAGTTAAAAGCTTGTATTTTGATGGGCCTCAAATAAGAACTTTGATGATTTCATAAATTCAATTAATATTTGGAATCAGAGGCTTAGAAATCGTTCGTCAAAGTGGTAAAAAAATTTTTTGGTAATTAAAAGGGGGAAAATTACGTGGAAATTGTTTAAGACCCTTTAGATAACTTTGAAAATCTTAGCTGTAATATAAGCGTAAAAGTGCACTATCTGCTCAGCCATTTGGACAAGTTCCCTGAAAATCTTGGTCCCTACAGCGAAGAACAAGGAGAGTATTTCCATAAGGATCTGAAGTGATGAAAGATAGGCACCAAGGTCGCTGGGATGAGCATATGATGGCAGATTACTGCTGGAGTATCACACGGGATTGTCCCGACAATGAACATTGTAAAAAAACAGAAAAAGGAGCTTTCTACCCGTAAAATGATGAAATTAAATGTTTAAAATTCGTTTATTTTGTTATTTTAGACATACTTCATATCTCGAAAACTACACGTAGCATTAAAAAAATAAGTATGCAGTTTTAATTCGGGTATCTAATATACTAAAAATCAGTTATAGTTTTGGCAGCACCAAAATCACTGTAGACCTGTGTAATAGTCCATAAATTTAATTAAATATTAATATTGTGGGAGTCGAGAATTTTCAATGACAAACTAATTATTAGTGCGATGTACTATTCGATTTTAATTTGAAATTCGCTATAGAATAGGTATTACACACATTTTTATCTGAAGGTTGTGTAATCAAGTTTACTCATTTATTAGGTTCTTTTTAGTTATTAATATTATTTGAATTCATTTAATAAATTGACTAAATATTTCGAGTTCTTTTAGCGTTGCTCTGTTCTATTTAACAAAGGCAATTTCACCTCTTTAGCACAAAAAGGGCGCTTTTTGCTTGTAAAAACTCGCAGCATAACTGATTTTTGCTAAATCTTTGGCCAATAGTAATTTTATTAACCGACTTCAAAAAAGGAGGAGGTTCTATGTTCGTCTGTATATTTGTTTTTTTGTGTATGTTTACCGATTACTCGAAAATGGCTGGACCGATAGAAATAATTTAAGCGTTACTTTATCAGGTTTGTTCCCAAGTTGGTCCCATTTTTCGAAAATTTGAAATCGGTTCAGTAGTTTTCGAGTAATCCTGAAAATACTGGTAAATATTGCTCGAGTTTTTACGGATCTTGTTTATGAACCGATTTAGAATCATCTTATTTTGTTGGAAAGGGAATACTTTAAGGGTGGTCTAAGGTGGTCTCATGTTAATTTCATTGGCATTGAACCTTGGACTTCGAAGATACACATGAGAACTCTTCAAAATCAAATAGGATAGTGTACTAGTGATTACATTAAGGTTATTGAAATTGAAAGGTTTCGCATTAGCCATTTTTATTGGGATACAGGCTCTACTTACGGATTGATGAGGAGGATGGGCCATAACCCACCGCGCGGGCCCAATGCTGATTGGTGGGCATTAATAAGTGCAAATGCAGCTGGGACTAACGGCTTAACGTGCCGTCTGAATCGCGGAGGAGATCGAGATAATACACTTTGGTTACCCATCCCAAGACTGACCCTTGCCAAAGTTGCTTAACCTCCACAATTACAGGCCAACCGGACTTCCAAAGGTCGCGGATTTAATTTCTGCCTGAGAATACGATCTGGTGCGAGTCGAATTTTTCTACTATATTATTTAGTAGCTATTATGTAAAAATAGCTATACACCGTCATTTTGTAGTCATCATTTTGTAATTAACTTAAGGGAGTGTTCTACTAATGAAACAAAACATTTTTGCCAAAGAAACATGGGTCGAAAAACGTCAAAAAATTTTGACTTTCCCATACTAATACAATGTTTTAGCTGTCTAATTAGTATGGGAGAACCAAAATTTTTTGTCGTTTTTCGACCCATGTTTCTTGGGCAAAAATGTTTAGTTTCATTGGCACAACACACCCTTAAGTTAATTAAAACGACTACAAAATGACGGTGTATGTGAATGCTAAAATCTCAAATTTAAATATTTTAAAGCTGCTTCTATTTATTCAATTGTCAAAATATCTTATGACACACCTACCACAAAAAAGTTAAAAATAAAAAAGCTTTTAAAAAAAAGAAAAACCTCCTTCAAAAAACCTTAAAACAAAAACAAAAACCGCATCAAAATTGTCTCTAAAAAGCAATAAATAATACCTATTCAAATCAATCGATACGAGAAACGCATATCAATTTTAATAAAACACGTCTAATGAAGTGGGGTGGGGCTTTTAGAACAAAAAAAGTGGTCCTCCAGCCCCACCCGACTTCAATAGACGTGTTTTATTAAAAGTGATATGCGTTTCTCGTATCGATAGATTTGAATAGGTTTTCTTGCTTTTTAGAGACAATTTTGATGCGATTTTTGTTTTTGTTTTAAGGTTTTCCTATTTGAAGATTTCACTCAAGGGCCCTATTTTTGAAAGGCGGCGAGCGCTCTTCACTATTCATTTTCATTCGACAGCATGGCTGTCTGCTGTAACTGGAAAATGAGCAGTAGTTGTCAGTGTAGTCTTATGTAGCCATCAAAACAACAAAATTAAACAAACCATCTAACCCGAATGGCCAAAACTGGAACTACACTTAGTTCCAGTTTTGGCCATGTTCTAGGTTATGCCGTCGACTTTCAGGGCGGAGACACGGAGATTGCCATTCTGGTCCCGCTGAGCTCGTCCAATGCGCGGATGGAACACCCCAGGGTTTTTAGTGGATGCACCACATAACCGCTCCGTGTTCCGGGTGGTATGCGAAGGCATTTTCCCTGGGTCAAAAAAAAACCGGCCAAGTGCAAGTCGGACTCGCGCACGAATGGTTCCGTACCAAAAAACAGAAAAAATCACGTTTGTTGTATGGGAGCCCCCCTTAAATATTTATTTTATTCAGTTTTTAGTAATCGGCAACAGAAATACATAATCTGTGAAAATTTCAACTGTCTATTTGTTGTCGTTATTAATATAAAGCAAAAAACGTCAAAAAAATTACGTTTGTTGTATGGGAGCCCCCCTTAAATATTTACTTTATTATATTTTTAGTATTTGTTGTTATAGCGGCAACAGAAATGCATCATCTGTGAAAATTTCAACTGTCTAGCTACCACGGTTCATGAGATACAGCCTGGTTACAGACAGACAGACAGACAGACAGACAGACAGACAGACGGCCAGCGGAGGCTTATTAATAGGGTCCCGTTTTTACCCTTTGGGTACGGAACCCTAAAAAAAAGGTTACGCCGTCGACTACATCATAGTAGAACCACAAGACTACAGCATAACTACAGTGACGCCCCGTCACAGGGTGAGTATTTGTGTTTTTCGATGCGTTGTCAATGAGGGCTTTTCAAAATGACAAAAAACAGTAGAGTCGATAGATGGAGTTGAAAAAAATGTATGTGTCAATGTGTTTTTTTACTAAGCTTCGAAGCGTACTCAGGTACCTTTTTTTTTTCTATGCCGAGGAAAAACGCATTTACGCGCTTCCCCTCCCGCAGGTGAGCGAGAGGGGGGTATGTGGGACTCGCCAGGAGGGGACCGCAACTTCGGCGTTGCAGCTCCCTCCACGACTGCCTCCCGTAATTCCCTCCTCCTGGGATTCCACAGAGCTTTGACTAGCTCTGTGGAATCCCAGGAGGAGGGAATACCCACTAAAAAACCCCGGCACCTGCCCACTCGCCGCCAAATGTCGACATCCGTAGGGCTGTATGAGGGTCCGTGAGGACAATCTCCTCAACGTACTCAGGTACCTAGGCAGGCAGATGTATCCCTAAAATGTTTCTCTTTGGGCAAATGTTAGTCAGCGAGCGCTTACTTGCCTCTTTGGTGCAGGCCGTTTATTTTCAAAAGCCAATTTTGACACTTCTCTTTCCATCAACGCCATCTAGTGAGGCAAAATAGTTACTATTTTTTTTTGTGTCACTTTGAAAAGTCCTCATTTTGACAATAAACTGCATGCCATGAAAATGAGTAGTAAAGGGCGCCTCCAAAAAATAGGGCCCCCAGTTCTGTTTCCATCAGTGAAACGATTACAGGATGATATTGATTTCTTTATTTTATGGAACCCCTGATAGGCGAACATAGTCAATATCTATGGGAGGCTTTGATTTTAACGACCTGGGGCCCAATCGCGCTAATTCTGAACGATAAAACAACCGTTACGTTATCATTTAGGTTATACTTATTAACCAAAACATCTTTGGTTTAGGTTTATAATTCTCATTTTAATTGCCCAAGATTGGCATCCTAAGCTAGCGGTTCACGAATTCTTTCAGCTACGGAACCCTTTTTGGTTCACAGTTTTTGGGAGGAACCCTAGCTCAAGTAAGAAGTAAACTAACCAGGGATGCCACCTTTAGGAACAGAAAAGTCGGGAGAAGGGAAAAAAAATGGGTCTGATTTCTAAATGTACGTTGAAATAATTCAAACTGGAAGTAAAACTACTGTAGAGTCTGGTAACTGGTAAATGAAGGACATTTTGAATGTGTATGTTTGTAATTAAAATACTCCAAATCAATGGAATCAAACGGGCGGGTCAGCAAAGTAAGAGTAAAATAAAAATAGCTGAAGGGAAAAAAAGAGACTTCGGTTTTAATGTTTTAGGTATTTTTATTTTGACTATTTTTCATGCATATTTTGTATTGCTACGGGCCTCTCTCATTAATTCAACGTCATTTTGATATTTACTTACGAATTCCGAACAAGACATGTCTTTTGCAATTCTGCCTTTTCAATTTTCGCGGAGCCCCTGAGAGCCTCTTACGGAACCCCAGGGTTCCGCGGAACCCCATTCGGGAAGGAACCGCTGTCCTAAGATACCTAGGCATAGCTTTTAACTTAACAAAACTAAAGCGAGTATTTTTTGTAAACGTTAGCTTTTATCGTTGAAAATTAACGCGATAGGGCCCCCGTGCTCGCGGCGGCTTTATTGCGCTGGTCGGATATAAAGATACAGGTTGAAGAAAAAGTAGGTCAATATCCTTTTATGTGGGTGTAACCGAAAATCTGCCATTATTACGTTTGTTTTCAAGTTATTTAAATTTTTAAGATATTCGTTAGAAATCTTATTGCTGCTTGGATGGTGAAATTCAAAAATATTTGCTGTGTCCAAAATATTTTGAAGTTTGAATTCAGTAACAGCTGTCGACGAATAATCAAATACGTCATTTAAATTAAATGCGGTAATTATCATTATTAAAAAAAAAGACATTAAGAAATCAAGCTTTAGGCTGCCTGTCCATTGACGCGAAGCGAGGCGGCTACAGACCACAGGAGGCGGCGGAGCGGAGAAACGAGAAAAAATTAACCAATAGGATTGCCGAGCGGAGATTTAATGCAATCCTATTAGTTATTATTTGTTCGTTTCTCCATTCCGCTCCGCCGCCGCAATGGACAGGCAGCCTAATACGCAATTTCTCGCCTTCTCATTTAGGTAGGTACCTATGTAGTTACAGGACTTCACATTCTTTTCTAAAACCATTCTGCTTACGATACCTACAATTCTTGAATTGATTTTAAAAAAATTTTTTGTTAAATGTGTTCATGTAGTTACATAAAACAAAATTATTATTATTATAACGTCACGCTAATCTGTACGTGCTCTAAGGCATTTGAGGCACTTACATTATACCATGTATCTTCCCCAGCTCTCATTTTTGCTGTCCGCTACTCCGTAACGACGAAGATACACTGTCCATGCATTATTAAATGTCACCGTTGTGGAAACCTTCATCGGATAAAATGGCACCCGAGGGACTAATTCTGTAACACTCGAAATGTGAAAAGTAAAAAAATGGACGCTACTTCGTGTTCGCCTTTGACACATTATTTTTTGAATATTTTGCCACAGAATAACTAATAGTTACCATTGCGATAATACTCGTGCAGGCGGCGTAAATCAAGATTAGTACTACTTTTTTGTAAACAATAATTTATAATCGAGAATTGATTGTGAGTCATAACTCACAATCAATACCATAGTAAAAACTATCGCCGTTAGATTTCAATTAATGATTATATTCCAATCATTAAAACCATGTAAGTATCTATTTAATAGATTTGTAAACATCAAACGTACAGAACAAGCCAACTTTTTACTATTTACATTAAGTTACATTTACCCAAACTAAATATGTAGGTATGAATTGCAACATGTCTATCATGTCGTTCGATAAAAGAGAATGGGCAATCAAAGGGGATGTCTTTGATGTATTCAATATTTACCTGTACATATTCGAATGATTCCCAAATAGCCCACTCCCCTCCTGTAATTCAGAGCACGTAATGCCACGTGATACACCTTCAGCAGGTTATAAGCGAAATTGCTATAAGTAAGACAAGAAATTCGCGAATAAAAAGAAAATAATAATAAAAGTAGGCAGTTTTTGAAGCTTTAGATCAGGGATGCACAGACTTATTGAGATTGGGCAAATGATGAACTAATGGCGGGCCACCAGCATAACATAAAAACATTAAATTTTGCCTAAAATTTTTTTTTTTCAAATGAACGTATAAATATTTTTGTTGGCGGGCCACTAGAATATTGCTGACGGGCCACATGTGGCCCGCGGGCCGCAGTCTGTGCATCCCAGTGGGTATTAGCGGTTTCCACGGGTCGTGAGGCCTCTAATCGAACTTTCAAGAGCCGTGAGCTTTGACTTGCGAGCTCAAATGCACATAATATCACTTTCCCGGTACCACAAATCGGAATTAAACAAACGAATAAGTAGGTAAAAGTAAGTATAATTATGACTCTAATTGAAAAAACCTACTAATGCCATTGTTCTCCCCTGGAACGTCTGCAAATGCGCTGCCATATATTTTATGGCTACCAAACCCGATGTTTGTGTAATAGTAAAAATTGAAAAATGAGACATTATTTTATTCTACTTCTATTAAGTAATAAAACAGTAAGTACTTCTTGCAATATATCTTTAGGATTGCAAAAGAAATTCCTCTCTCAGTTCAAACACGTCTTCAGGTGTCACGGCAGATATACGGCTGTTTTTATCGGACTTACCTAGCTCGAGAAATACGGGTGCATTTAGCTCCTTACACACGATTTATGCGCAGTGTTTTTGATGGGATGTACTCTAATTATTTGTTCGAAATGGGACGGTTCTGTATTTGCCTGTACACAACAACCTTAAAATGAAACGTTTTCCAGGATCCAAATGCTTGTCCAAATGGCATAGTAATTTTATTAGCGAAAGTGCCGGAATCAATACCTATATTTTTTCTATCTACAACGAGTATTACCTACTTGGCCTTTGAAGATGGAAACATACTTTACTTCATCCTGAATCATTAAGTTTAACTGAAATGGCCGAAACACAACAAAATGGTAAAATATACAACATGTAACCAGAAAATGGTTCCTACTAAACTGACATACATTTTCATATATTCGTTATAAATATTTGTACGAAACGACAATTTTTTTTCGCGATTTCAGAATTAGTCCCATAGTAAAAGTTGTTCAGTTAGATGGCCCCTGTCTACTATAGACTAGTTTAGCTATTAATTCTGTAAGGTACACGTTGTCTTATTTTCACTTAAAATGTAAACACCTTAACGGAGAAAATAAAATTGGGTACATAATTATATTCATTATTTGGTAACTGTTTTACTCCAGACTTGTATTGTATCGTAATTCAATAATTATGTTTATGTCTTATGTTTATTGAAACACAAAGGCTCATACACAACTGAGCAGCCTGAATTGTAAATCCATTAAACTTAGGCTCATTCCTCAAGAGCTCAAACCCAGCCTCACAAGTGTTAACGAAATTACAATGGCCGTGGGGGTTTCATGAAATTAACAAAGTAAACTTAGGTAGCTATAAGTTTTGTTAGACAAGGACGAACTAACTAATAAGATCAGGTATAGCGTAGACGGCGAATATTTTACTTATATTTTAATGTAAACATAACGACCAGTACCAATATTATTAAAAATATTTGTTTATTTCTCTCATCACAAATTGAACAAACTGAACAACTTTTATCATGGATAGGTACTAAGACAGAGTTGGTCACTCTGAAATCGCGAAAAAAAGCAGCATTTCATATAAAAAATTATAACGAAAATATCAAAATGTACGAGTATGAAACAGCAAATTTTTTTTTCGCGTTTTCAGATTTCGTCCCATACTAAAAGTTGTTCAGTTTGTTGGTCCAAAGAAAGGTTTTCGCATTTTGGGTTCTTTCAATAACACGTTGTATAAGCTACACATGGAGGGTTTCTAAGTATATAGAGGGACTGGTGCCTAATAGGTTTCAGAAATAGAAACCTGTGCCACATTATAATAGTGTACAATACTTCACCACACTTACTAATCGCTTTAAGAACGAGTATGCCAAGAAATAATAAAAGGAAAATTATACTTAATTAAAAAGTTTCTTCTCCATTTACTTACCTAATACCTATGTTGTACTTACGAAATAATAGGCGTACAAAAACGCCCACACTTTAAATTCCACCTTTTGTCCTTGTAGTTATTAAACTTTGTTTTGATGAAGTTAAATCGTCGTCGTAGCCATGTGCTACGGCCAGAGTATATATACTGTGCTACGGCGTAGATAAACGTTTCGTAATATTGTGCTACGAGAATATAAATAATGTAAGGCCTGTATTTATAAAGAGCTATCTTGAAATCTCGCGTTTATGAATACGGGCCTAAGATCTGTTATTTATTTATTATTATTTTACTTTTACCTTAGGAAGGCATCTATTACTAATAGTTATTTATCCTTGTTTATTCGAAAAAAATAAAACCTAAATCAATTATTCATTGTAAAGAATATATTTTTTACAACTGTGATTTCCATTCTCGTTATTAATCAGGAGCTATTGATTTCATTAGTTGGATCAATCTGCAATTAGATTTATTTCCATAGTTTTAACTTAAGTACCTATCTTCGCCAACTTTATTGGGATAAATTCAGAAAAGAAAGAAAGCAGAACTAGTAAAGTGCTTTTTCGTGTAACATTGAGAGTCAGCGGTTTCTTTATTGGGGAACTGTAATTTGCGATTAAAGTTACAGTTATAGCAAAATTATAATAAAACAATAATACTTTTATTAAAGACAATAATAATCTATTTGCTGTAACAATTCTAAGTATTTTTAAATAGATACTGACTGTTTATTCAAGTTAATTACTAAAAGCGAAAAGACTTTCAGATAAAAATGTGTTGAATTTGACTACAGCTCGAGTCTTTGTGCCCGCAACGACTTCCTTAACGACGAAAAAATGGAGGGGTTATTGAATTTGACTCGATTTTTTTGTAAAATTAATTATTGGATCAGAGACTTTTCCTATAGATTTTACAATCGACTGTAAGGCTCCGTTATGCGAATTCAATTGACTCTGTCTTTTTCTTTACGTGTAAAGAGTATGGAAAATAACCTCACTTCTGCACTTTTTCGACGTTTTACGTTGTTTTTTCATCATTATCTTTAGCAGAATTATCTTTCTTGAAAAAAGTTATTGGAGCAACTGCACAGTACGTTAAAGTGTATTTTGATGTAGAATTCAATAGTTTTCCACTATTATTTACGCCGAAAATATGACCCGCTTACGCCGAAAATATGACCCGCGACAAGCGCTTTTGATGAAATTCTGATTTTTTTACAATCATCTGTGAGATTTATACGCAATTGCTTGTAGCTACGAGATGATCTCTTTGGCTTGTCGTATGTATTTTTTGTGGCTACAACTTTACATTTTCTATATAAAAATATGGCCCGCACAAACCATGTTTTCCTATTATGGCCCCTTAGTAGGACGAGTGGTCCGGAATATTGGAATAAAAAAAAGGTTTTTTTCGATACTACACGTATACGTTTATATTTTTTTTTGCTATATTATTTTTCTTGAGTTCAGATTAGTTTAATTTAATGCAGTGTCTTTTGTATTTGTCTGTATTAAATTGGCAATAACGTGATATTTACGTCAAACTTAATGTACAATTCAGAAGGTGCATATTTTTTTTAAATTATCTCTTTGAAAAATCTAGAGTGTCACAACCGGTGTCACTCCAGCGCTCACTTAACACCATTAAAATTTAATGGAAACCGCCACGAAGGTGGTAATATCCACTTACATCTCAAGGCCCGTTCCAGTCGGTAATTAAGCACTAATTACTTACCAATTTAGGCTGGCGTTTACTATATTTCCAGCCAAATTTGCTAGGTTTAAGGCGACAACACAATCAGCCTTCATACACGACGTTAGCATTACGAGATGAGACATTTAGCTGACAATTGAGAATCACAAAAAATAACAATCACCTTTTTTAAGCAATTAGTGTAGTCAAATTAGGTCGAATTTGCAAAAGATCTGAAATTATTTGTGTAGTCGAATCATTGCCAAGAGTAAACAGGTTCAAATACCTGGGCTCAGTCATTTCAGAAGATGGCACAATAACAGCCGAAATTACACACAGAACATCTTCTGGGTGGAATAAATGGCGAGAGCTTACAGGTGTCTTGTGTGATCCAAAAATGCCGGTAAAAACCAAAGGAAATGTTTATAAGAGTGCTGTAAGACCAGCTCTGCTTTATGGTAGTGACACATGGGCTCTGAATAAAACACACGAGAAAAAGTTACATACCACTGAAATGCGTATGCTCCGATGGGCGGGTGGAGTTACCCTTAAAGACAAAGTCCGTAATGAATATATTCGTGGGAGTTTAAAAGTAGCACCAATCACTGAAAAACTTAAAGAATCCAGGCTCAGATGGTTTGGACATGTAATGCGAAGACCCGATGATCATATTGTGAAAAAGTGCCTCACCATGGCTACGCAAAAGAGAGGAAGAGGTAGGCCACAAACCACGTGGATGACGAATGTCCAGAATGACATGAAGGTATTGGGCCTGTCTATTGACGACACTTACCATCGAAGCAAATGGCGCCTCAAGATTAGGAAAGCCGACCCCGCGTAACGGGAAAAGGCGAGGACAAAGAAGAAGAGTTGCAATTGGGTTGGTAAACTTTTCCAAAACTGTTGTGAATTATATATTTTCTGGTATCTTTTGACTTTGGAGTCAGGAATAACCAATTGCGGAATTTTTATAATACTTCATTTTAATTTAAAATTTAAATTTACAGCATGGTACAATAAATCACTTTTACGGCTGTATGCCTAATGCCTTTGCTCAAATACAAAAAAAAATAAAAGTTTGTCATTGGCAATGTCAACTAGTTGTCATGTCAGTCACAGTCAGCTAAAATAATTAAAAAACAACTATTTTGTGAGCAAGTTTGTAGATATACATATATTTACGTGATCATCACAAACGTATAAAGCTCTCTGACGACAATTCCTGTTAAATCCTCTGCACCACGTCTCTTTCAAAGGTATGGGAATTGTAAAAAAACGTTCTGCGGATGGTCACATCTTTATTTCAACAAAACGGAATAAAGCAGTGTAGTTACTTCCTCGGCGTAATAAGATGGATAATGGATTTCTTCAAGCTGATCCATTTCCCATAACCGAACAAGAAAAACACTAGAAAATCACAATAAATAAAGCTGATAAACAAACAACAACATTAGGTCGTGATTAATGATCAAAGAGTAAAATGATTATGATTACTCTTTGACACTGTCTGAAAAATCTGTCCTGTCAATCAGTTTTTTTAATCAGTAAATGCAAGGAAACTTCGTGTTCAGCCGTACGTTTGATATTTTATCGCGATTATAATATAAAAAAATATATCTGGTTAACAAGGTAAAATAAAAAAATCATAATATTATTTTCTTTATTCTTCAAACGTGTGATATCAAAAAAATATATAAAACAATTCTCTTCGAAAAAGTTTACCAACCCAATTGTTATGGAATCATTAGAAGACATGAATATAAGTTTCTTCTGAGTTTGCACAATTTCATATACGGAACTTCTTTTAATGTTAGGTATTAACATTAAAATCCCAATATCTTTTTAACATAACACCTAAACTACAACAACAGTTTCTTTCCGTGTTTTGTTACAATTTATGTTGCAATGATAGGTAATTAAAATTGTAACAAAACACGGAAAGATTCGTTGTTATAGGTGTTATATTATTTAAAAAAGTATTGGGACTCTAATGTTAATACCTAACATTAAACGATGTTCCGTACATAACAGGAATGGTGCCAACTCAGAGAAAACTTATATTTATGTCTTCTAATGATTCCATAAAAATTGCAACTACACGAATTACTTCAAATTTTTTTGCTAATTTGACTACACTAAATTGACAGATTTTGATGCAACAGCTGTTAGCACATAAAGCGATAAAAGGTCCTGGGGTTCGGATATCGTACGTATTCTCGTGTGCTGATCATTATCTATAATCAATTAACTCAGTTCTGGACTAAATTTCTATTTTGGGATAGCGTTCTTATTTACAAGTAAATATATCTCAGTCTGAAAATCTAAAATGCGATTTGATTTATTTCCGTCGACAAGACAGTCTCGAGCTGTTTATCGTCTGAAAGAGGCTGAAGCTTAGATCTATGACATGGATTGAATCACAGAACATTTTTAGAAACTGTGTGACCTATAATTTAAATAGATATCTTAAAATAGTTATTTAGTCGAGAACTGAGTAGTGCGATGTTGTCAAACCGAATGCTCCATAGCGCCTCACGTTGTGTAGTGTGCCGGCAAATGACGTTGTAATGTATGAAATGCTTTGGTATATGTCACACCAAATGCGCGACAACATATACAATGTCAACGCAACGCGCTATGCTGCAACGCACACGTATTCGGTGTGACCCAGGCTTAAAGGTACTCATTTTAAATTCGTCTGAAAATCTAAAGCCACGTATTCACTAGGGGACAAAGTCGCTTGACATGTCGCGAGCAGTCGCGGGACATTTACGTGCTACTGTCCGGCGATTATGTCCGTTGACATTTTGCTCGTCTACATACAGAAGTTGTGGTCGCGATGTAAGCACACTACTGCAATAGTCGCGGATGTCAAGGAACACAGAGCGACACGCGTCCACACTATGCAAAAGCCGTCGGGCGACTGTTGAGGGACACGAAGTTGCGCAAGGTCACGCGACATGTCCCGCGCCACGTAGATGTCGCCGGCGATGTCGGGCGATGTCTCCCGCGACGTCGCCCGACACGTAGATTTCGTGTCGGGTGACAAGGTCGCCGGACAAATGTCCCCTAGTGAATACGAGGCAAAAATGCGATTTGATTTACTTGCATCAACAAGTAAAGCCTGATACACATATCAGGAAGTCACAATTCCGTCACAGTTCCGGCACAGTACCGCCACCGTGATTAATATTCTTTCATACATTCTCTATGAACAGGGGGGTAATTACGTAACTTTGTTGCAATCAACTCTGACAGAAATCGCAGTTACATCGCTGCTTTAGTAAGAACCAATGTGACAACTATCTTAACTAAAGCAGCAATGCAACCGCGCTTTCAATCGATTTCAATCGAGAATTGTTAGCAACAGCTTTACGTAATCAAGGTACAGGTATGGCTGTCAGTGAAAGTGACGAGATAGTGCTCTCAGTCAGTGTCAGTGAACGCGTGTATATAAGGTCCTTCTTAAATAGTGCACATAATTTTAAGGGGTCAATGTACTCATGCATACAAACAACTTTTACTATGGTACCAACATTGAAATCGCGAAAAAAAATCAGCTGTTCCATACATTTTGATCTATTCGATTTTAAATTGTCTATGGAACAGCTGATTTTTTTTTTCGCGATTTCAATGTTGGTACCATAGTAAAAGTTGTTAGTATGCATGAGTACATTGACCCCTTAAAATTATGTGCACTATTTAAGAAGGACCTTATATAGAGAATGTATGAAAGAATATTTATCACGGTCGATGGCGGAACTGTGCCGGAACTGTAACTTCACTGTGTGTGAATCAAGCATTAGTCAGTCTCGAGCTGTCTGTCGTCGTCTGAAAGAGGCTGAAGCAGCCTTTGATCGATGACATGGACACTGAATCGCTCGTTTGGAAACATTTGAAGACTTCCCCTAACTTCTAACCAGGAACTTTGGGTAAAATACGATAGGATTTTGAACTTAGTATCCGATTAATTTTGACAAATTAAATTATATATTTGGAAAACAAACTTTAAAAAATAATAAAATTCATTTTTAAGGCAAGTAGGAATATTTTTTTAAACCCCTACTCAAATGAGGGGTGTTATACGTTAGAAGTGTGTGTGTAGGTATTTGAGTCTGTCTGTGGCATCGTAGTTCTCAAACGAATGAACCGATTTTGATCCGGTTTTGTTTATTTGAAAGCTGACATCATCGAAATGGTTCTTATCTATAATTTATCAATGTACTACTACTTGACAAAGGGGTTTCAAGTAGGAAATGAGCTGATTATCTTCAAAAGTCTGAACAGATCTCCAAAAATTATCTAAATTATCTCCATTATCTCCATTATATAAACTAAGAACTATCTCGATCACGCCAGCTTTCAAATAAAAAAACCGCATCAAAATCGGTCCCTATCGTTTGGGAGCTACGATTTAAACAGACACACAAATAGGTACCTACGTCAACTTCCACAGGATTTGGAATTTGGATTTTCTATTGCAATTTTGTATTTCGTCCTGAAAAGTATTTACGTGTATGATGAGATAGAGTGTTGATGGTAGCGGGTCTAATAGCAATTTAAAAAGAAGCTCTAAAAAGTAAAAAAGTGTGAGCTTTTTGGATTTATATAATAATAATACGGACAAAATATTAAATACCATCATTTTGAAATGTCCGTATGATTATTTTTGTTTGACTAAGACAATATGGTCATAAATTGTGTTTAAATAACGTTTTTATAACTAGTGATTCGTATTTACATTCTGTACACTGCAAAATTTGAAAGCAATGAACTAATTGAGTCTTTTCATAATTTTCTTACTCACCGACAGAATAAAGGCATGATAATTTAAATAGCTGAAAAGTATACTCCGGTTTTCCTTAAAATAAAAATAAAAACTTTTTTAAATAGTATAATTACAATTGTACAGATATTCTAAAGCTGAGTTCACTGGGCGTAGACACTTTTGGCTTCTCAAATCTCCACAATTTTCTTGTCTTCGCGTTACCAAACAACCAAAACAATATAGAAAAAGCACAGTAATATATAGCCACTATATTAATTAAGCTCAGATATAAAGTTACATAATAATCCCTCATCAGCAAATGTACAATTTTGTAAACATCTATCATGATCTGTTGTACACTGAATCCAAAGATTAACACGATCATGACAAAAATAATTCTTACATTGTTTTCAACTTTGCTTTTATTGGTTTGAATTACTGTTTTTAGGGCAGTTATCAATAAGATAGCATTAGCAAATAACACTGGCCACTTTAATATAAACAAATACAGCAGGAAAAAAGTTAATTCCTTATCGTTTTGTCTTCCAAATGCAATGTACAACAATCCCGATATGATTGCTGGTATAATCCAAGCATACAAGGATATCTTCCATAGTGGTCCTTCAGAGGTTTTGAACACTTTTACTAAGGAATCGTTCAAGCTTTTGCTAAATATGAACATCCAGCAAATCAAGGCGTATTCTGTGTAGACCAGTCCGAGGACGTCAAGATAAATAACGCACATAGATTCATGTGAATTAAAAATATTTTTCACTTCGTATGCGTATCTCATGAAAGTATACAAGATTCTTGCGAACATAAACTGCGTTAAAAGTTGATTCTTTCGACTCTGCCTCCATTCTTTGAACAGGGTTGCTGTCAAAACGAGCAGTATAAATGCGACAGTTGACACAAATAGCCCCACTGAGCTGCTCGCTAGAGTCACTATAGTTAAGGCCGAATATTCTTGGCTATCGAAGAGAACTGGCCCGGTGTCAGCGCAATATCGGTTCGATACGACAGACATTATCGGTGTCCAAATTATGACGGGTTACGCACTTTCCGTCACTTATAAATTCAACATTTAGATTCTTGCACATTGTAACCACTAAAGAATTTTAACTATTGTACTGATTTTTTTGTTTCACTGTTAATGAACCTCGTCATCGTCTGTCGTTTTAAGCATTTCTTATTTTCGTCTTCGTTTCTAGTTATTCAATTAAACACTGTTTTAATGATTGTCTTCGTCTGTTGCTTCGTGTATTCTGAATTTTGGTGGTATTATCGTAGAGTGATTAGATTGTATTTTTAATATAACGTGAGTATCATACTAATCGCTACAATAATAACTGATAACACTTTGAGTGTTTGTATTATAATAATAATTGCGTAAACAGTACTTGTCAAAACTATTTATAAGTATATTAACTTCTTGATCTTTTGAATAAAGAGGTAACTATATGACATACTCATATTAGAGTGATACGACTCACATTAATTTAATTAGAGTGCAGTTTTTACTTCCGTAACTTTACATTTATTTCCCACGTTTAGATTATCAAATTTTATCATACAAAATCTTCAGTTTACCAGATACATTTGAATTCGGTCTTTCTTTTTGTTAAGTTTTAGGTGTTTAAAATTTTGTTATATACTTTTCCAAGCCTGGATTACACCAAATACGTGTGCAATGCAGCACAACGCGTTGCGTTGCGTTTGTCATGTGTAATGAGTGACAGTACATGTCACGCGTCTGCTGCGCATCAGTCACGCGTTCAGTGTGACATAAGTATAAGCATTTCATACATTACAACGTCGTTTGTCGTCACGCTACGTAAAGCCTTGTGTTGCATTCGATTTGACCCAATACTTTGACTTTAATACTTGCGTAATATTGTATTTTCAAGGTTTCCGAAGAAAATAGTTTGGGAAGAAATAAAACAATATATAAGAAACACAGAGAATATATTTTCAGATGTAATACCACGACAGGTCAAAAATAAAACTCACACAAGTGAGGAATACGAAACGATAAATATTATAAAACTCTATACAAATAGTTAACAAGGTGACAGTATCTAACGATTACAACAAACTTATGTACCTAGCCTACGTTATTCACGCTGGGGGCAAGGTTGTTATAAATATCAAATTAGAATTATGTAATGCTCTATGAAATTTCTAAGGAAGGTTTCTTCGAAAATTAAATAGGGCGTTGCATAATTCTTCAAATATTTATTCCGAATAAAATATGTTAACATAAATATTTTAGAGTGAATCTCTCGACGAATGCTGATTAAAATATATCGTATCTGAGTTAATTAGTTTTTTGCTTAAGATTTATGAAAAAATGTAAATCGTGTAACTTCTTAAGAATGCCATTTCACACACAACGTCAGACAGAACATAAGTTATTAAAGTAATTAAAATACAATGTATTTTTTCTATTTTTTTTGTCAGCATTTAATTTTGAACTTAATTTTTTATTCATTCATATCGTTAGTACTATTATATCGGGTCATTCAGAAGTAACCATCTAAATTTCAAGGATGTGACAAGTCCATGTAACTAAACAACTTTCTCTAAGAAACATGTGTCGAATTTCGCCACAAAATTTTGGTCATCCCATACTAAATTGATCACGTGATCTCTTTGATTTGTATGGAAAGTCGTTTTTTACATATTCGGCCCTGTGTTCCTTAGAGAAAGTTGTTCAGTTTCATGGAATGAACACATCCTCAAAATTTGGATGGTGAATGAACAAAATGACCCTGTGTATTCTGTGTTTATAGTGAACATTTTTGCACATGGTGTCCGGCATTTTCCGGGCCTTGATGGGTTAAAATGTACCTTTTTTGCCCCCTTCCAAATATCGAATTCCCTTGCATTGGTTACGTTGCAGTGTTCAGAAGCGTGTGTTATTATAGTATCATAAATTAATAAAAAACACGAAGAAATCAGTCGCCTAAACTTCACTACGGGTGCATCTACTTATGAAATATTATTGCGTTCACTAATTTAAACATCTAATACCAACTTTAATTAACAGTCTACACTATCAAACTATTCGATAATAATAAAATTATAACATTTATTATTTCCTTTATGAAAGAACATCATATTATACTTTTAAATGAACATAAAATATATTGAATAACATATTCATTAAACGCTACATTCTGTTTTCGTGGAAATCAACAATGGTTTACATTACATAATAACAAAATTTAATCACTTAATAAGACAAATAATTTTAATTTTCCAGAAAAATACAAAACTAAAATAAATCTACTGTATATTATATAGTTCTTAGTTAATTTGTAGATATGTTACTTAAAACAAAAATATATTTACTTTATTATGTGAAATAACAAGTCCTTATTGTGTTTCGTAATCATTATTAATGTGAAAAACAAAGGATATGTATTCGGTAATTATAATACCAAACAATAATTTTGTGTTATTATATTATATAATAATAAAATCTATTTACTAAACAAATTATTTAAAATAAAGACCCTAGTATTTCATCTAATATATTTAGGATTTTAGAATATTTTTTGCTACGTTTTATAAGACGTCTAAGCCCCCTGTAAAAGGGTCATATAAAAGTGCCAACTTTTTAGTTAAAACACCTACAATTAGACGTTAATCTTATAAATACTATAATAAGGTTCTCTATTGATTATTCTGAGTACTTACATAGAAGTCTTTATAGGGGATCACAGTTTGGAAAACACTAGTCAAACATTAAGTGAGGAGATTATGTCCACTGATAAGGTAGAAATAAGAAAATTAATAGGTTTTGTGACTGTGAAATAAGTTTAATTGCAGCAAATAGACGAAATATTTAATAATTATAATAAGACAGACATAATTTCCAGCAGTTAATGTTTTAATTGAAGATTTAGGTACACTTTACGCTTAAGTATTTATAAATTTATCTTAAATATTAATTTTGAAATGAAAATGTAAAGAAAAGATTTTTTTTATGTAAAATTGCAAGCGAAAGCCAGATTTGAGTTTGTATTTTGGGTTTTTTTTTTATAAATACTACTAGTAATAATACTAGTTAAACTTCTAAAAATAACTGGGAATTAACTAATAAGGCTCAAAGATTAAGATTTTTTTTTAGATTCCATTAAATTAAATGTTATAAAATATCTGCATCACAGAAATATTTGGGATTTATAGAAAATAAAGAACAACATTTGATATTGCTAAGATTTACATTTAAAATAAGACATCCCGACTTAAACTGCACAAAACAGAAAATATAGTGCTTTATGGACAAAGCAAGCAACGCTTTGCAAAAAAAATATTGTTTGTTTTTTGTGAGCTGCTTGCTTGCCATTTACTTTTCTGCTTTAGAACCGTTATATGGCAGATCATATTTAAACATCAAACGTCCAAACGCAGACGTTTGGAACGGAATTTGCTAACTGCTAACTTATTTGACTTTCCTTGTGACGATGCAAACTAAATGAAATACTGTAAATAATATTTTTTTCATACTGAGCTACTAAGCTTTTGCCGATTATTACAGACATAAGTTTATGGCTTAATTAACTCTTATTAAAGGATATGATATTTTACCAAAAACAGCAAAATATGAAAAGAAATGCAATTTTCACCAACTTTTTAAAAGGTATTTTTATAAGGTTTTTTAATTATTTTTTGCTTCAATAACAAGAAGCGAAGTTTTAGAAGAGACTTTCCTAAACCATAAAGCTACATCTAGAAGATCACATTGCAGAGGCTGGAGTTCTAAGAATAAGTTACTATAATTTATACAAAGAAGCCTTTAGACCTCCATCACTTGTCCACTCTTTTTTATAAAGAAAGTTGTTTGTTATTATAATGTTTTATGTGTACAATAAAGGCGGCAATAAAAATGAAGTAATGGCAAATACATCTGAATAGAAATACTTATAACTGATATTAAAAAAAGATGTTTACTTGTTTTTATTTTAAAAACAGTTTCATCACGTACAGAGCCTGTAAAAAAGGTACAGATTGCATTTTTCTTTAGACATTTTAAACAAGCTAAATTGTTTCTAATATCAAAATCTTATAGATTTCTATCACAAAAAAGACAGCAGGTAAGTGATGATAGTTTAATTAAATTACTACATAACCTATTAATAACTTTAACTTACTGACAGTTAGACAACCTAAAACTAAACACTCACTGAAAGTTTAATTAAAATTTGTTGCAAAATATGTTCCAAGCTTATTTAACAAAAATCTATAACTTTGTTAAAATCAAAGTAAACAGATTTTGAGACCTGCTCAATTAATTAACTAAAACTAATGAGGTCAATACAACGTTGTAACAATAAATTAGTTTCAAACTAACTCAATCGATGATTCTTCACTCCACCATGTGTTCTGTCGAGATAAAATCACAATCTGAGTAATTTGTATTATAAATTATAAAACTGACAATTTTTATAGTGTTTGGTAAAATATTATATGAATTATCGCAAAAGAGATTACCGAGACAGATTTAGTATTCATAATTGAATAGCCAACTTTCAAAGTAGGAATCGTGAAAAAAATGCTGTAAAGTCAGAATGCATACCTTTTATGGAACAGAGTTTATTCAAATATCTCAGGCTTTTGTAAAAAATATTGATAATGAAAAACCACCTCTGTGGTCTATTGATTCACCCACCACGTGTAAGACGTAGGAGTCCCGGGTTCGAATCCCAGGGGGTACAATTTGTACTCTGTTTGGTTGGTGGTAGGTTTTATTTCAAGTCTGCCTGGCTAGCTACCACCACCTTACCTAAGTCTGACGCCATAACAACAAATTGGGTTCGTGGGTTACGCGTTTTGTCCCCGTGGTATATGCCTCCGAATTTTTACTAAGTAATAATTTATTTCTTAGTAAAACTTCGGGGGCATACACCCCGGGGGCAAAACACACCGGGGGCGTAACCCACGAACTCGACAAATTAATACATTGTTGTGTTCCGGTAGTTATGTTAAGCGCGCTTACGCTTTCAGCTTTATCGTCACTTAACATCAGGTGAGGTGAAAGTCAAGCATTATATCCCGTTGTAAATGAATAGTAAAGAAATAATAGGGAATATGCATCATTTTTTTTTAATCTTAATCAAAAGTATAATGCGTGAGAAAATTAACTGTAATATTAAAACTTTTCTCTTGCGTTTTGTTCTCGTGATATAGTTACTTGAAGTTAGCGCGCAGCATCACCCGCCGAAAACGCTCCATACAAAATGATGACGTCACACATCACGTTTCAGGTGTGTTTCGGCGCGTTTAATATGGAGTTAGCCAATAATCTTCAATTATCCCCCTAAATTTTGCGTTTAAGTACATATGTGTCATACAAAATATTGTTTCTTATTAGATATTCTATCTGACTGTAAAGTGCATTATATCCGAAAATGAAAAAAAAATATCGTTATTTTCCCCTGATTTCATCGTGTGATAAAACTAAAATAATACATTTTTTTATTTTTTTTCCTGTTCCATCATGTTTTTATACGTGTCCGCAGCGATCTAGCTCAAATTCATCAAAATCGGTGACTTATGCATATTCCCTATTAACAAGTTCGTTAAAATGTTGCAAATCTATACTAATTAACGGTGTTACACAAAAAACAAAAGATTCAGAATTCAGAAATCGCTTCAACTTCAACTCTTTATAACAACTGAACGCGTTTTCGTTCGAGCTAGACAGACGAGAAATAATCAAATTAAAAGACGTCTCGCTTTGTAAATAAGAGCTCTTTTGCACAATGGGGAGGCGAAGGCAAAGTGAATTATAGATGGCGCTTCATTCTTTGGAACAATTGTCAGTTTAAGCTTATATTGTCTTGACTGTGTATTACGTGATTTTACTTTCTTAGATTGTATTTTTTTCGGTTTTGCGGACAAACAATGTATTCTATGCTAACTTTAGCTCATATAAAAGAAGAATTACGGAAAAGAAAAGCCAAAACAACAGGCAAGAAAGTTTATAGCAACTTACAAAAAAATGCTAACAAGCATTACATTTCTTTAAATTTCGTGTAAGGTTTACAAGTAATCTTTTTATTTCAGATTAGAAGCATATGATTTAAATTTTAACAAAGCAACTGAGTGTGAATTTCCGTGTTTATAGTTGCCTGATGATGCCTTCTGTGCAATAGTAATTTCAGGTTTCTGTACTGGAATTTCTATACCATCCAAAATTACACGGACCGTTTTATCATATTTATTTTATTATTCTAAGTTTCTTGAATGACTCTGGCATATAAAATTCTATTAATTCTCTGTATGGCCCCAATATTGGGCTTATTCCATATTTGATAAACCTATCAAATTCATCCAAGTTATAAATATGTTAGAAACTGCTGAGGTGTAAATATTAAAGAACAAAGCTGTTATAATTCAAATGTTGTTTTATTTTGGCGAAGCTTCATCAAATTCATGAAACATTCCTTTTGATTTATAATGTTTCTCAGGCTCAGCAAAGGAGAAAATCGAGGGAAAAGCATCTGTTTTTTATATTTTTTTGCCCAATATTTTTTTTTGTTACTGGGAAATCGATGAACTCCAATATTTTACAAGTTACATGCATAACAATGCGGAATTTTCTCAGTATAAAATTAAAAAGTGCAATACTCCAAGAGATTCCCATATGTTTTGACACTTTCTTTGAGGCGGCCCGGTACCAAAGACCAGACGCCACCTATCGGGATAAAATTGCGCTTTTCCTCCCCATTGTATTTAAATTGCATCAAATGAAAGCAGTTAAGAAAGTTTATTCGTTAGAAAAAGTTAATAACGAAGACATTATTGCGACTTCAGTTGGAAAGTTTTGTTATTTCATTGTATAGGCGCAATAAAATTACATTAGGTATGGAATTCGCTAGCTAGTGGATTACGAAATAATCAAAGCCTTCCATAATGCTGAATCTATGTGTTTTTGCGTAATTTGTAACGAACCATGACAAACAGGTTATATCAGTACTCAAATGCAGAAGCAAATAACAGGAATACTGTTCCATTACACAACTTTAAAGTAAAAAGTAATTTCGGGACCAAAAGCCTTCAAACAAATAAAGTTTACAACTGTTGTGTTGGACAGAGTTGCAGCAATAGGAAATATGCATACGTCACCGATTTTGATAAATTTGAGCTTGATCGATGCGGAAACGTATAAAAACATGATGGAACAGAAAAAAAAAATTTAGTTTTATCACACGATGAAATCAGGAGAAAATAAAGATTTTTTTTTTCATTTTCGGATATAATGCACTTAACAGTCATTTAGAATAATTATCGAATAAGAAATAATATTTTATAAGACACATGTACTTAGTCTTAAACGCAATATTTATAGGGAGATATTCGAAAATTCTTGGCTAAATCCATAATAAACGCACCTGAAAATGGCCTGAAACGTGACAAGTGACGTCACAAATCATGTCCGTTTTGTATAGAGCCTTTTTGGGTGAGTATAGAGCTGATGTGTGCTAACTTCAATAACTTTATTACGAGAAAAAAACGCAAGAGAAAAGTTTTAATATTACAGTTGATTTTCTCACGCATTATACTTTCGATTTTGATAAAAAAATTATGCATATTCCCTATTTGGCTGTTACCGTGCAACTTCATTGTTATGGTTCTGATACGAATTCGTGAAAAGTTTAGGTCTCGCTGTAAATTTTTACTCTATTGTTGGATCATGTCTAGAGACCGGATATTCGGATGCATATTTACCAAAAGTTCAGATGTTGGGTAAAATGGAAAGTACTTTATAGCGAAAAAATATTCCAGGGTCTCCGGGATTAACAAATTTTAGTGTATACTTCTGAGATGTAATAAAAAAACCCGATTTGACATAAATTACCGTTGCACTTTTACAACATAATAACCTAATTAAGTATTTACTACCTGAGTATAATTTTTAATGTTATTGACATTTTTATTACTTTTTATTAAAATTGTAGTGACATTTTAGCTACTTATATTAATAACTAGCTTCCGCCCGCGACTTCGTCCGCGTGGAAATTAGAGAAAATCCTTAGGGAACCTTCTACCAGGTTCCGACCAGCCGTTTTTACGCGATTAGGCGGGTCCCCACCAAGCGCGCTGCCGCCTGTCGCGAGGCAAGACGTTGCCGTGTGAGGCGGGCCTCGCACGAGGTTGCTCGCTTGGTGGGGACCCGCCTAATCGCGTAAAAACGGCTGGTCGGAACCTGGTTGAAGGTTCCCTAAGGATTTTCTCTAATTTCCACGCGGACGAAGTCGCGGGCGGAAGCTAGTTTATTACAATAATCAGAATTGGGTTCTGTTTCTGGTTCCGGTTCCCGTTCCCGTTCCCGTTCCCGTTCCCGTTCCCGTTCCCGTTCCCGTTCCCGTTCCCGTTCCCGTTCCCGTTCCCGTTCCCGTTCCCGTTCCCGTTCCCGTTCCCGTTCCCGTTCCCGTTCCCGTTCCCGTTCCCGTTCCCGTTCCCGTTCCCGTTCCCGTTCCCGTTCCCGTTCCCGTTCCCGTTCCCGTTCCCGTTCCCGTTCCCGTTCCCGTTCCCGTTCCCGTTCCCGTTCCCGTTCCCGTTCCCGTTCCCGTTCCCGTTCCCGTTCCCGTTCCCGTTCCCGTTCCCGTTCCCGTTCCCGTTCCCGTTCCCGTTCCCGTTCCCGTTCCCGTTCCCGTTCCCGTTCCCGTTCCCGTTCCCGTTCCCGTTCCCGTTCCCGTTCCCGTTCCCGTTCCCGTTCCCGTTCCCGTTCCCGTTCCCGTTCCCGTTCCCGTTCCCGTTCCCGTTCCCGTTCCCGTTCCCGTTCCCGTTCCCGTTCCCGTTCCCGTTCCCGTTCCCGTTCCCGTTCCCGTTCCCGTTCCCGTTCCCGTTCCCGTTCCCGTTCCCGTTCCCGTTCCCGTTCCCGTTCCCGTTCCCGTTCCCGTTCCCGTTCCCGTTCCCGTTCCCGTTCCCGTTCCCGTTCCCGTTCCCGTTCCCGTTCCCGTTCCCGTTCCCGTTCCCGTTCCCGTTCCCGTTCCCGTTCCCGTTCCCGTTCCCGTTCCCGTTCCCGTTCCCGTTCCCGTTCCCGTTCCCGTTCCCGTTCCCGTTCCCGTTCCCGTTCCCGTTCCCGTTCCCGTTCCCGTTCCCGTTCCCGCTCCCGCTCCCGTTCCCGTTCCCGCTCCCGCTCCCGCTCCCATTCCCGTTCCGCTTCCCGAACCATGTCCTGAATCATGTCCACCGTGTTGGACTTCAAAATAAATGTCATTTTCGCAATCACCATCCCATAAAACCTCAAGAACGACATCCATTTCGTTTTTTATGTTTACTTCCCCATTTACCCCTTAAGTTCCCGTTCCCGTTTCCGTTCCCCCTTAAGGGGTTGATTTTTAAAAACACAAAATATATGTTTGTCTATTTATTTTTAGACGTGCTCTTACGAAGTTTAAAGTTGTGCTGTCTATTTTATATTCTTTTTCCATACAAAATTTGATCCCCATTTTCACCCCTTTACGAACTAAATCATGTCCACCGTGTTGGACTTCAAAATAAATGTTATTTTCGTAATCGTCATCCCAGAAAACCCCAATAACGACATCCATATCTATTTTTAGGTTTATTTACCCCATTGCACCCCCATTTCCTCCCCATAGGGTTTGAAATTCTACCAATAACAATATACGTTGCGTTAGATTTCCATCCGTAGGCCTAAATTACAAATTTAGCTATTTTCACTTCAAAAATAAAGGATTATCTTCAAAACACAATTTCATCCCTCTTTTCACCCCTTCGGGGGTTGAATTTTGAAAAACGCTGAGACACGTATTTATTTATTTTCAATTATCAGCCTAAACACAAAATTTTAAGATCCTAGCTTCAAAACTGAGGGACTTTCATACAAATTTTCATCCCTTATTTCATCCCTTTAGGGATAGAATTTTCGGAAATCCTTCCTTAGTGGATGCCTACACTGTATAAGGTATCTGTGTGCAAAATTTCAAGTCTCTAGGTTCAGCGGTTTGGGCTGTGCGTTGATATCTCACTCAGTCAGTCAGGACTTTGAATTTTATATATATAGATTGTATCAAATGAACACGAAAATGCATGGAAAATATTTAGTTTTTTTAGTGGTATTCATTAATTTAATGTGATAAAGATGATTTTATGAAATTTAATAAGGTATTTTGCCTTTTTGCATGCTGAAATATTCAGCGAAACATGTTGAACTTTTTATTTTATAACATCGACATTGTATCATACCGTGATTCTTGTAAAATAAAATGTATGATCATTATGATTATTATAATATGGTTGCTTTTCCCTACTTTTATTGTCAGTGATTTTCCTATTATGACGCAAACACAACCTTATTACGTTCTAAAAAGTGTCAAATCGTGCCTACTTCAGAAAATATACCCATTTTAAGAAGTTTAAATATTTCAAGAAGCCGATTTCATCATATGCTAGCAAAATATGCATCCAATTATCCGATCTCTAATCATGTCATTGCTGCAACTGAGTTATATATAAATAAGATGAGATAACATATAACTGACATATAATTTTTATTATTATTTGGGAAAACAAAAGAAAATTAAATGGAATAATCTGTGACATTCTTACCCTGCTCCTCAACAGGCGTGTGTTCTTCGTCTGAAGAGTCGAATCTCTCGATCAAAGAGCTTTGTTTTGATAACGACTGTAACAACATAGAAATTAATGACTCCTAGGGAAGATTAATGAGAATCGCGGCTCGGCGGGGAAGCCCTTTGGCTATTTGTTCTTTCCTGATTATAATCAGAAGTATGTTTTTGGTTCAGATTTTCTGTTCAATTTTCGTGTTTTTTTACGTTTCTAATATTTATTATTTTTGAACGATTGCTTACCTGATTGTAAATGAAAAGGAACTTTTTCATATTGAAAGACAAAGAACATTGACTTTTTTTACAAAGGGCGGAACATTTAAAAAGAGGACGAAAGTTTTTGTAGAAGGGAGGAATCTTAAGTACTTACCTCAAAATCTCTTGAGAGTTGAAGACGATACGTTATATTGCGTTTGAAAGTGGTTTCATCTTTCAGCAGTAAATATAGAATTTATTGAAGATCCTACCTTATTCGATCGGCGCCTCGGGGGAGATATTTTGTTCCACAATGCCTCGAGTTGATCGAAATGCTGTGACTGCGCTATGGCCGCCTCCTCTGGCCCTAAGCTCACCTTTAAAATAACATAAGTCAATAAAGAAAAAGGATTTTAAAGGAAACAAACTTTCGAAATAAAAACAATAATTGTAAGTAACGTTACACTACACCATTTACTATTTTGAGTAAGTTGGATTATATTGTAAATATAGAATGTTAGTAATTTATAAAGGGCAGATTTTATATTAAAGTTTAATGACAAAGAAAACTTTGACATTTGAAACTTAAGTTGCAAAAAAACAGAAATTAATTATCTTCTTTTCAGTAGTTATTAATAGCGTACCTGTGAGCCTAAGTCTTTATTTTTAGCCTCTTGTATTTTTGATATTTCTTCCATAGAGGCAGATACCGAAAACCTGAAAGAGATTTCTGATAAACAACTGATAGATATGACAAATAGCTGAACTATTTTTAGAAGGAAATGTTGTTATTTGTTTGTAAATTAATTTTGGGAATTATTTAGTGTACAAACAAAAAAAGAATTTTGTACTCCAAAATTTGGAACTGCTCACCAAATCCTAAGCCGCCCAAGAAGATTTGGTGATCATTTTCTAATTCAGGGTTAGGTTAGGTTATTATGGTTTTTATTTAAACATAAGCCAATAAATTTTACAGAAGCAGGAAATGACGGCAAATATAATTTGTTTTACCTATACTACTGAGTTATGTATTGAAAAATTTTCAGAAAACGTATTTCTGAATATCCCCTCCATCAAATTGCAATAACAAAAAATAGTTGTTTGTAAACGCACCTTGTAAGAAAAGTTTTTTTATGTTTCTTAAAAAAACCGGCCAAGTGCGAGTCGGACTCACGCACGAAGGGTTCCGTACCAAAAATCAGCAAAAAAAATCACGTTTGTTGTATGGGAGCCCCCCTTAAATATTTTTTTTTCTGTTTTTAGTATTTGTTGTTATAGCGGCAACAGAAATACATCATCTGTGAAAATTTCAGCTGTCTAGCTATCACGGTTCATGAGATACAGCCTGGTGACAGACAGACAGACAGACGGACAGCGGAGTCTTAGTAATAGGGTTCTGTTTTTACCCTTTAGGTACGGAACCCTAAAAAAGCACTTAGAGCCACAATCAAGTAAAACGTGAACTGTAAAACCTTGTCACATTGGAACGACTACTAAACAAACACATGTAGCTTTAGATTAACTTTAAAAAAATATTCTGTCATAGGTTTTGTCTTTGTTTTGTCCAATAAAATACAAAAAGGCTTATGTTAAATAATCACCATATTATCCTAACCTAACCTAGAATTAATAAATGCTCACCAAATTTTCTAGGGCGGTTTAGAATTTGGTGAGCATTTACTAATTTTGGAGAACAAAATGTTTTTTTTTGGGTATGCTAAAGTATTAATTCAATACAAAAACTCACCGTCGTTTGAGTCGCTCGTCTACTTGCGCCATCATGGCGGCGGACGTGAGGTGGCCATATTTCTTCTGCCATGTGTACGTGTCTAAAGAGACCTCCTTCTTTAGGAGTCTCCTCATTGGCCTCTTGGGAGCCAGCGGCCGTAGTTCTATGTGCAGAAAACGAAATTAAGAAAGAAAACACCATCACCACCACCAAAAATAAAGGTACAATACAATGTTATTCAACGAAATATGATAAGAAAAGCTTTACGGTTTCTAAAAATGTAAATAAAAAAACCTAAAATGTATGATTCTAAAGACACACAGACAGCGAATGTTTTAGGGAAGGGAACTATGATTTTGGATGGGATATTTTGAGATACAGATCGAACGTTCCGTAAAGACGTGAACTTCTAACATAATACCTACTTAGAATGATAAATCTTTAAAAAAAATCTGTGTTTCTTTTTCTACACTTAATGAATTTGTTTATGAAATTCATTATTAAGACAAAATGATTCAAACACGTATTCAGGAATAGAATAGAAAATCCAGGTAGTTAAACTTTTATCTAACTGTTAACTAGCGCCGAATTTTATTTACGTTCACATGAAAAAATATGTAACGACCTTTGCCAGTGTTATCTTTACAAGAGGATAATAAGTTATCTTTAGTACTTAAATGTGCCGTAGTTAATAGATAAGTTTATAAATAACAACATGCAATTCATTCATCCGTTTAGATTATAGTATCTATAATAGTAACTTTTTTTACCACCTTTGTGTCATTCCTATAAATATAAATTAAATTTTGACCTTACCCAAGCCTTTACATCAAGCTTTTTTTAAACTACTATTTAAACTATATTTCATTACTGACTCATATTATGTCAGGTGAAACACAGATCGTAGGGAAAATATGACTGTAAGAATAAGCCTGGCTAGCTACCAACATCTTCCCTAAGTCTGACGCCGTAGCAACAATTTATAAATTAGTATGTTCCTGCAGTTAGAGGTAAGAAGCCAGTTCCTCAGTGGTGCGTTAGCACTTTGGGCCTTATCGTCTTAGTGACATCAGGTGAGGTAGGCTAAGCATTATCCTGTTGTGGAAAAAAAAGAAAAAAAAACTTACCATCTACATCCTTGGTTGGAGCAGCATAAGTCGGTATCTTCACATAAGTGGCCGGAGTATTGTGCAGACAAATGATGGGTAGACAACCTGTTGTCATACAGTTTAATACAAACATCGACTATTAATTAAAATAAATACATACATACATACATATACTCACGCCTGTTTCCCATGGGGGTAGGCAGAGACTATGGATCGCCACCTGCTACGATCCTTGCACACTTCTTTCGCTTCATTCATATCCATCAATCTTTTCATACATGCCCTGCGGTTTTTGTCACTGCGTACACCAGCCTTTTTTATAATAACCTCTATTTGGTCCGCGTAGGTTTTTCTGGGACGCCCTCGTGCAATCGTTCCTTCCACATTCGCACAGTATATCTCTTTCGTGATTCGCCTTTCATTCATCCTCTCTAAGTGACCAAACCACTGGAGCATTCCTTTCTCAATTCTTGTCACTATATCATCTTTCAGACCACACCTTTTGCGAATCACCTCATTGCTCACTCTATCACTCAGTTTTACTCCACATATTTTCCTCAACGATCGCATCTCTACCGCATTTATTCTGCTTTCATTCTTCTTCTGCCATACCCAAGATTCACTTCCATACATCAGTGTCGGTACCAGCACTCCGTTATGAATAGCCATTCGCGCCTTTGCAGAAACGGTTTGGCTACTCATAACCGAGTGTATAGCACCACTCACCGAATTTCCTTTCTTCACTCGTCTTTCTATGTCTTCCTCACTCTTTCCGTCCCTTGTGAACAAACTCCCCAAGTATACAAACTCACGGACTTGTTCCACTTTTTCGCCACCTAACATTACCGTACAGTCAGTCATTTCTTCATCTCTCTCAAACACCATCACTTTAGTCTTAGTTACATTCACTTTCATCCCTTTTCTCACAAAATCTTCATTCATAACCGACATCATTTCCTGCAACTCTTGCGCAGAAGACGCAAGTATAACTTGGTCGTCAGCGTAGAGAAGGCACTTGATTTGAGTCCCATTCATCACAACCCCACAGTCACGTTCTTTCAGACCTTTCATACAACTGTCCAAAAACAGATTAAAGAGCCATGGTGACGCAACACATCCCTGTCTGACACCCCTAGAGATGCCAAACCAGTCAGTGTATACGCCGTCAATCCTGACGCATGCACGGGAATCCTCATAGAGAGATTTCAGTGCATGAATCAGTCTGCTCTCCAATCCGTATTAGGACAACACCTTCCATAGCTCATTCCTGTCAACTCGATCGTAGGCCTTCTCCAGGTCCACAAAGGCACAGTAAACCTTTTTGTGCTTAGCCAGGTGTTTTTCGGTTAAGCACCTCAAGGAGAAGACCTGATCCGTGCATCCCATTCCCTTTCTGAATCCCGCTTGCACATCCCAAATACTCTGATCAGTTTTTTGCATCACTCTTTCAATCAGTACCTTTGCATACAATTTACTGACAATGCTGAGAAGACTGATCCCGCGGTAGTTTTTAGCATCCTGCCGTGACCCTTTCCCTTTGTACAACGGTACGACCACGGCTTTACGCCAATCTTCCGGCACTTTGCCACTGTTCCAACATTTATTAAAGATCAGGCACAGCCAGGACGCAACCAGCTCTTTCCCACCTCTCAGCATTTCAACAGTAATTCTGTCATATCCTGCTGCTTTCCCTTTTTTCATGCTCTTCATTGCACTAATAATCTCATCCATATATATATCTCTTTCATCCACTTCTGTCTCTTCCTCGTCTTCCACCCTTTTATCCGAGGCTTCTAGCATAGAGCCATCCGCCTCAAACAAACTCTCAAAATATTTCATCCACTCCTGTAGTACACCTTTTTCATCTGTCACTAGCTCACCTTTTTCATCTCTTATCACATTCATTTTAGACTTATGTGATCCACTTCGAGACGTTTTCACTTGTTTCCAAAACAATTTTATATTGTCTCGAAAGTTATCACAGAGTTTGAAGTCACACTTTTCTTTCATCTTTCTCTTTTTTTCGTCTACTTTTTCTTTCACTACTTTCTTAATCCTTTTAAACTCCCTTGCAACTGTATCAACATCATCTTCTGTAACACTTGCATTCACTCTTTTACTGGCTTTGATGGCCAGCAGATCCTGCCATACTTTTTTCTTTTCATTCACTATCTGTCTTACCTCACTATCCCACCAGTTTATTGGGGGAGCATTCTTCCTTTTACTCACTCCACATATTTCCTTAGCTGTTTCAGTCACACCTTTTTTAAACTTTTCCCAAACTTCCTCAAGCTTGCCATCTTTCACTTCAGCCACATTTCCCAATCGTTCTTTCAATTTGCACAAATATGTCTTTTGCACTTCCACTTCATCCAGGTTCTCAACTTTTACTCTAGTCAGCTCCGTTGTTGACACTGTGGGACGATGACGCCAACTTTTGAACAGACCACTAACCCGAGACACTACAAGAAAGTGGTCTGTTCCAATGTTACTACCCCTAAAGACCCTGGTGTCTACAACTCTGCCCTTCAGTCTTTCATCAACAATCACAAAATCGATCATACTCTTCTTTTCCCCTCTCTGCCAAGTGTACATATGAATTTCCTTGTGGTCAAACATGGTGTTCGTTACCACAAGATTCTTTTCTAAACATACCTCAATCAAACTCCTGCCATTATCATTTACTCTTTTGTCTCCATATATTCCTAAAACTCCCTCACATCCCTCTCTTCTCACACCTACCCATCCGTTAAAATCTCCAAGCATAACTATCCTTTCATTATCTTTGCATTCATTCAAGATGTCTTCCACACTTTTCCAGAAATCCTCCTTTTCCGTTGCTGACTTGGATATATCGGGAGCATACACGCCAATGACGCGTATCCGAAGTAATCCTACTTTGAGTCTAACCCAGAGAAGTCTGGGACTAACACACTCATACTCAGTCATGCATTCTATCATCCTTTCCGACAGCAGGAGTCCCACGCCCATACTCGCGTGCTCATTTTCGGCAACGCCCGACCACAGAACTTTAAACGGGCCATGTTCTGAGACTCCTTTGCCCTTTCTTTTCGTCTCGTTCACGCATAAAACATCCAACTTCTTTTCTTCCATAATCAAACACACCTCATTCATTTTCTCCTCCATCGCTCCACATACATTCAGCGTAGCAAAACGGGTCTCCGATGCCCGCTTTTCGCCCCGAGAGAAACAAGTTACGCGTGATGAGTGGCGAGCTCTATCGCCGCAGCCAGGTTTATTAAAAAAATTTGAAACCATTTTGTTCCCACGATTAGCTAGGGAAAGACAACTGTCCACCACACAGAGCCCCGCGTGTGTGGTAAGGCTATTTACGCCTGGAGGGCACCAATTTCCAGGGTGGCACGCTTATGACTAGGCACGCCCCTAGCCATGCAGCCATCGGCACGGCAGACCTTAGCTTAGCGGAGGGGAAGGAATAGGATTAGGATAGGGATGTGAGGTGGGTATAGGAGTGTGTAAAATGGGACGGATCAGGGTACAAAAAGGACACCGTTGCTGCGGGGGGGTTGAGAGGTTGCAGCAGCGGAGGCTGAGGGTCCGGGGGCGCTTACCCGTACTTGTCATAGGGAAACCGGACAAGTCCTCTGAAATAAATAATTTTATTAAAGTCGATTTAACCGCTTCTGTGGTCTAGCGGCTCGCTCACACGCTATTAGAAAAGAAAGTCAATAATGTTCCGCTAGAGAGTGGAACTCCTTGCTCGAGTCTGTTTCCTGAAAGGTACAAACTGGGGGCCTTCAAGTTGCGAGTGAATAGGTAACTTCAAGGTAATGCATTTCATCGTAGATCACATCACCGCTGACCACCAAGCGTGATAGATAAAGTAGCGGTCAAACGCTTGCCTATCTTTCATAGAAAAGTAAATATTCTCATTAAAAAATAAGACTCCAAGTTACCTCTATCCAGAAGATGGACCACTATCCTAGAGCAATCGCTGGTTATCTGGAAACCCAACAGAGGGACGTGGAGCGCCAGTGACGTCAGAGCCAGGCCTCGCTTCGTCTCCCAGATTATGAGGGTTTTGTCTTCCGCACCTGTTGGATTTAGTTGGCACTTGATTTATGCGACGCTGGCAAGAAGCGCGGAAAATTTTGCTAGACAAAGTCTAGCATGAAACATTTTATCTCTCTATTCAAAAATGAAAGTTTAAAAACCTATGCTAAATCATATAATAATATTCTCAAGAAAATAATTGCAAAAGAAAAAAAGAAATCTTATATTAATAGAATAAAAACATCAAGTAATAAATATAAAGCAATGTGGTGCATGATTAATGAAAAAATTAAACCAGCCGATAAAATTAGATCTGAAAATATAACTCTGAGCCAAGAAAATGAAGAAATAACATCACCAACAAAAGTTGCAAACAAATTTCAAAAGTACTTCACTAGCATAAGTGCAAACCTTACTAATTCATGCCATCGTGAAACGAGGACTTTGACGAATTCTATATATTTGGGAGATGTCAATGAGTCTGACGTAAGAAAGGCCATATTATCTTTAAAGCGAAAAAATTCCTGTGGATATGATGAAATTCCGGCTCGTCTGCTGGTGCATTGTGTTGAGGAGTTAATAAAGCCAATAACATTTTTGATAAACCAATCTTACGATGAAGGCATTTTTCCAGATAGTTTAAAATTAGCAACTATCAAACCCATTTTTAAGAAAGGTAATAAACGTTGTATCTCGAACTATCGACCCATTGCATTATTATCCGTTATTTCAAAACTGTTTGAAAAAATTATCTGTCAGATAATATACAGTTTTCTTGAAAAATTTAACGTTTTCAGCGAAGACCAGCATGGCTTCCGAAAGAACCATTCCACCACAACAGCTGTATTTGACCTCAATCTAGAAATACTGAAGGCCCTAAACCAAAATAAGTGTGCAGTTGCTATTTTTATGGACATGTCTAAGGCGTACGATCGGGTCCTACACAAAATTTTATTGGAGAAGCTAGATTCATTGGGCATACGAGGTAGGGCACAAAAGTGGCTTACTTCATATTTAGAAAATAGAAAACAATACGTACAGATAACTCATGTAAATGAAAAAACTCATGAAATTAAGCAAATTGCCTCTTCGGTTGATACCATATCCGGATCTATACCACAGGGTAGTGTACTCGGTTGTCTATTGTTTTTGTCCTATATAAATGACCTTCCATCTGTGGTACCACATAAAGTAATTCTTTTTGCAGATGACGCGACCCTTTTAGTTACATGTGGTCAAACTGATAGGGATAGTTTGGAGGACCTTCTGAATGATTGTCTAGGTAAAATAGTCACACATCTGGAGAAGATTGGCCTCGCATTAAATTTTGAAAAGACAAAGCTGATGCAATTTAGGCCATACCAGAGAGCTGAACTATGCTTAACCGTGTCCCAGCGGGGGCACCGTATTGAAGAAGTCACATCCTTTAAGCTGCTTGGAATTACAATGGACTCGACTCTGTCGTGGAAGCAGCACGTGGAGACTGTGGTAAAAAAACTGAGTAGCTTTGCATATGCTCTACGTGAACTACGCAAATGCACTAACGAAGAATGCGCCCTCATTGCTTATCACAGTCATGCCGCCGCCTGGATACGATACGGTATCATACTCTGGGGTAATTCGACTGATATACATGCAGTGTCAGTGTTACAAAAGCGATGTCTCAGAATAATAACATTAGCAGCACCGAGAGATTCATGTAGAATGCTATTTCCAAAACTTAATATACTTACAGTAACTTGCATGTATATATTTGAGTTGTGCCGATTTGTGAGAGCGCATGTTAAATACTTTTGTCGAATCGATGAAATGCCAAGACGTTACGTATCGCGTCGTGGGAACGATCTGGTTCTTCCTGCACCACACCTCGCCCTATTTAAAAGCGGTGGCTATTATATGGCCATCAAAATATATAATCATTTACCTAACTCCTTAAAGACCCTCCAGGGTAAAAAGTTTGAAAATGAACTAAAAAAAATCTTATTTGATAAACCTTTTTATAATTTAAATGAATATTTTAATGAAAATTTTTAATTCTATGTAATATTATTGTAATCCTAATCTAAAATTCTATAATGCCATATTGAATATTCTATTGATTTTATTTTATTAAAAATTCACGAATGCCTCGGAAGAGGTCATAATGTTCTGTATTTCCAATTCTTAACTGTTGTAAATTGTAACATTATGAATGTGAATAAATGATTTATGATTTATGATTTATCCTTATGAAATTAAACATTTTAATTGCAATTCATATAATGAAACATAATTTGTTTAATCCCTACCAGTGAGTTGTCCGATGTAAGCACTATTCGAAAACTTTGGATAAAGATACATAATTTTATATTTAAGTTATGTTTTTTTGTATTTCTACAGAAATCGATTTTTTTTACTAAATATACAGGATCTTTCGTTTTATCAATGACAAATTATTTCATTCGGAATTCAGATATTTCATAATTAAATTTTTAAAAGTGTTTTGTTTCATTTAAAAATGTTTTATCCTAAATCTAGCAAAAGTTGTCCCGCAGGACAAATTAGAATATTATAATATGTCAAATATGACTAATATTTTTTTCTAAAACATTGTTCAACAATACAACAAGAAAAAAAGAAACGTGATTATCTAGTAGCAACTTGCTATTCTTTCATATTTGAAGACAAAATGTGTGACTAAATCAGAATCAGAATCAGAATCATTTATTTGCTGAGAATGTAGGTACATACATATTGCTGTTAAAGAATTTTCGGTCCAGTACATTCTGCCAAAAATTAGCATGCAAATATTTAAATTAAAGTTCAGGTAAACTAAGTATTCAATTTCATATTATCTTGATCGTTCACAATAAAATAGTTCAAATTCAATTCAAAAATTCAATCATTTAAAACAAATATTCATAAACTAAGAAATGTCAATTACAAATAATAAGTAATAAATCGTATAATGTCAAAATTTATCAGTTAGAAAATCTGTAATGGAATAATAACATTTTTCTAATAATATAGATGTCAATTTCTTTTTAAATTTATAATTAGTCAATTCCTTAATTTCGTCAGGTATTTTGTTATATATAGCCGGTCCCATTCCCATCACACTTTTCCTAAGCAATGCTGTATGAAATCTTCCCAAATTTAACATGTTTCGGTACTGTGAACGCACTTGAATCGACCTTTTTCATGTTTGGGAAACTTTTGTATATAGGTGCTGGTTAGACTTAACAAAAAGAGCAATTTCTAAAATATATAATGATGGCAATGTCAAGAGTTTTAAGGACTTAAACACAGGCATGCAACTGTCAGTCATTTTTAGCCCCGTCATGAACCTAATGCAACGTTTCTGGGCTTTGAAAATCATAATTAACAAAAAACATTCTTAATTTCATTGTTTTTTAATAGGAAAAAGTAAAAAGGCCCTTCCATTCCACAAGTAAACCAATTTTAAGCAAAGTTTCAGCAAACTCACCAGAAACAGCGATGGTTCCATCACCAGTGACCTTCACACACGTGACCTTGCCCAGATGACCCGACAGGAGGTGAAGGTCAGACCCGGTGTTGATATCCCAGACGATGAGGTTGCAGTCCCAGGAACCAGACACTATTTGGGTCTTGTTCGTAATGGATACTGCCACGCAAGTCACTATGTCCGAATGACCCACTAAAACCTGAAAATTTGCTTCCAACTTCAATTAATTGAAAAACAGACTACATAATATATTCTAATGCACAAAAAGCAATTGAATTATTATTAGTGACCCCCCCCCCCCCCCCAAAATTACAGGCTGCGACCATAATTTACCTCAAAGACTCTAGCCTGTCGATTCTGTAACCAAACTCGAACCTCACTTCAAATCTCATTTCACTGCGCGAGAATTTTAAATCATAAATGATATAATAATAGGCTGTTTTTTAATCACAAAAAATTTTAGATAGCTACGGTAGCTACCTCAAACCATTTGCAATCGGTAAAGTAGCTTATATTCCACCTAATTTCTAATAACAAATTTACGCGAAGTGAAGTGAGGTTCGAAGTGAGATGCTAGTTTTGTTACAAAATGGACAGGCAGAAAGAAAATTAAAACACGAAAATTATTAATCTGTTAATATGACAAATCTAATTTATACCATATTTAATTAAAATTTAAATCATTCAAAGATGTTGAAAATTATTATAATGATTAAGTAACTAAGAAATGATAAAGAACTTGTGAATTTTCCCTTTATCTTATTTTATATTATAAAGGAAACTCTAATCTCTTTAAAAGATTACGCCAGGGACGGAAAGTTTAGATAAACCCTAAAAGCTTGATAGCTACTTCAAAACAGATTTAACGCCACTAGTTAAGGTTTTCGTTCGCGGTAGAACATAAAAGATTATTTGAATAGAATAAAACAATTTAATTTGGATAAATACTAATTTAAATTAAGTTGTTTAATGCAAATTACTGAAGATAACTAAACTTTATTAATTAATGAACAATGAAAAGCAAAGGTTGAGAGATTACGCCTTTTCAATGAGATTATCGACGTTTGTGTAATACTAATTATGATGCAACCGACATTAATTTAATTAACCGTTACCTTAAAATGTTAATTTTTTTTTATGTTTGCTTTTTTATGAAACCATGACGATTATAATTTACTTTAATTTTTAGGCCGTTTTCAAAGGTGGATCAGTTTAAATATCTTGGATCGATATTTACTGCAAACGCCAACATAAATGCAGACGTGACCCACAGAGTCAATGCGGCGTGGATTAAATGGAGAACTCTCTCGGTGGCACTATGCGATCAGATGCTAATACAACTAAAGGGCAAGGTTAGGTACAAAACTGCTGTAAGGTGGGTCATGATGTATGGTGCAGAGTGCTGGGCAGTCAAAAGATGCGCACAAATTAAATGAATGCTACAGTGGGCTTCCGGGGTTACAAGGCTTGATAAGGTACGAAATGAGTACATCAGAGGGTTCTTCAAAGTTGAGCCAATTGCAGACAAGATGACTGAAAGTCGTTTGCGGTGGTATGGACATAGAGGCGGGATGAAGACTACATTGTCAGAAAACCAGAAAAGCTTTGCTAATCTTAATATATAAAATCGTAAATTGAATGACTGATCTATCAACGCACAGCCCAAACCGCTGGACCTAGAGACTTGAAATTTTGCACACAGATACTTTATACAGTGTAGGCATCTACTAAGGAAGGATTTTTGAAAATTCCACCCCTAAGGGGATGAAATAAGGGATGAAAGTTTGTATGAAAGTCCCTCAGTTTTGAAGCTAGAATCTTAAAATTTTGTGTTTAGGCTGACGATTGAAAATTAATAAATACGGGTCTCAGCGTTTTTCAAAATTCTACCCCCGAAGGGGTTAAAAGGGGGATGAAGTTGTGTATTAAAGAAAATCCTTCATTTTCGAAGTAAAAATAGCTAAATTTATAATTTAGGCTTATGGATAGAAATCTAAAGCAACGTATATTGTTTTTGTTAGGATTTCAACTCCAAAGGGGATGAGATGGGGGTGAAAAGGGTTTAAAAAAACCTAAAAATAGATATGGATGTCGTTATCGGGGTTTTGTGGGATGACGATTGCAAAAATGACATTTATTTAGAAGTCCAACTACGGTGGACATGATTTAACCCCTAAAGGGGTGAAAATGGGGTCCAAATTTTGTATGGAAAAATAATATAAAATAGACATTACAACTTTAAACTTCTTAGGAGCACATCTAAAAATAAATAGGCAAATATATATTTTGTTATTTTGAAAATCAACCCCTTAGGGGGTAAATGGGGTGAGTAAACATAAAAATCGATATAGATGTCGTTATAGGGGTTTTCTGGGATGACGATTGCAAAAATGACATTTATTTTGAAGTCCAACACGGTGGACATGATTTAACCCCTAAAGGGGTGAAAATGGGGTCCAAATTTTTAATGGAAAAATAATATAAAATAGACATTACAACTTTAAACTTCGTAGGAGCACATGTAAAAATAAATAGGCCAATATATATTTTGTTATTTTGAAAATCAACCCCTTAGAGGGTAAATGGGGTGAGTAAACATAAAAATCGATATAGATGTCGTTATTGGGGTTTTCTGGGATGACGATTGCAAATATGACATTTATTTTGAAGTCCAACACGGTGAACATGATTTAACCCCTAAAGGGGTAAAAGTGGGGTTCAAATTTTGTATGGAAAAAGAATATAAAATCGAAATTACAACTTTAAAATTCGTAGGAGCACGTCTAAATATATATTTTGGGATATTGAAAATCAACCCCTTAGAGGGTAAGTGGGGTGAGTAATATAAAAATCGATATGGATGTCGTTCTTGAGGTTTTATGGGATGGTGATTGCGAAAATGAGATTTATTTTGAAGTCCAACGCGATGGACATGACACATATGGACCTGGACCTGGACATGCACATCCAGGGAACGGGAACGGGAACCGGAACGGGCACGGGCACGGGAACGGTAACGGTAACGGGAACGGAACGGAACGGAACGGTACGGACCGGACTGGACCGGACCGGACCGGACCGGAGCGGAACGGAGCAGAACGGAACGGAACGGAACGGAACGGAACGGAACGGAACGGAACGGAACGGAACGGAACGGAACGGAACGGAACGGAACGGAACGGAACGGAACGGAACGGAACGGAATGGAACGGAACGGAACGGAACGGAACGGAACGCAACGGAACGGAACGGAACGGAACGGAACGGAAAGGAACGTAACGGAACGGGAACCAGACGGTAACGGGAACTAGAACGGGACGGGTATGGGAACGGGAACAGAAGGGGTACGGGACGAGTACGGGACGGGATCGGACGGGATCGGAACGGGAACGGAACGAAACGGGAATGAAACAGGAACGGAACGGGAACGGAACGGGAACGAAACAGGAACGAAACTGGAATGAAACGGGAACGGAACGGGAATAGAACAAGATGGGAACGGGAACGGGAACAAGAACCGGACGGGAACGGAACGGGAACAAGAACGGGAACGTAAGGCGTACGGGACGGTTAGGGGACGTTTACGGGACGGGAACGCAGCAGGAACGGAACGGGAATGGGAACGGGAACAAAACGTGAACGGAACGGGAATATAACGGGATGGGAACGGGAACGAGAACAGGATGGGAACGGGACCGGAACGGGATGGGAACGGGAACGGAAACGGAAGGGGTACGGGACGGTTACGGGACGTTTACGGGACGGGAACGCAAACGGGACGGGAACGGAACGGGAACGGGGAACGGGAGCGGGAGCGGGAGCGGGAACGGGAACTGGAAGCCTTGTGCGAGGCTCGCCACACGCGGCAAATGTCTTGCCTCGCGAGGCAGCGCGCTTGATGGGGACTCGCCTAATCGCGTAAAAATGGCTGGCCGGATCCTGGTTGAAGGTTCCTTAAAAGGATTTCGTCTAATATCCACGCGGACAAAGTCGCGGGCAGAAGCTAGTCCTTGATAAGAGGAAGGGTAGAGGACGCCCGCTGTCTACGTGGTGGATAACCGTTGCAAAAGATATGAAACGGGCCCAGTTAGATGAATGAACAACCCAGGATAGACTGTCTTGTCGCCTTAAAACGAGAAAAACTGACCCTAAATAATGGGAGAAGGCACAGAAGAAGCAGATGATGGATGACCATCCTTACTAATATGATAAATGCGAAAGTCCGTTTGTTTGTTTCTTTGTTACGCCTTCACGTTTTAACTACTGAACCGATCATCATGAAATTTTGCATACACGTTGTCAGGGATACAGAAAAGGACATAGGGTACCTTTCATCCCAAAAAAAATATTGTACCCAAGGGATAACAAAAAACTTTCCACGCAGACGAAGTCGCGGGCGGCTGCTAGTCAAGTATAAGCTCAATAACTTTAAACTCTCTATTCTAAACAAACCTGCGATAGTTTTCCACCGTCCAACTTCCACACTTTGAGTGACATGTCCATGGAGCCTGTGACCACGTGCTGCGAGTCCGCAGTGAGTGCAAAGCACGTGATACGTTCAGCATGGGATACAGAACGTCTTTCCTCACCACTGTCAACACCGGCCAGAGCCCAAATGCGTACTGAATTATCACCGTCGGATAGCACCTGGGAAAATGTTACGATTCTTTAAAACGTGAGATTTATCATCAAAGTTTCTATTTACCATTGAAATTAGACTACTTATAATCTGATATGTTTGATTTTTATACTTGAGACAAACTGAAATGAAAAAACAAAGATTACTTTACAGTTTTCTGGCTGATGGTAATGCCATTTTTACAAGAGCCTCAAAAAAGCTATAACGACAACTATGGATATGAAGCATAGCATAGCAGTTATTAATGGTTATTGCGCTGCGCAATAATTGGGTGGCTTACCGCAAATTTCATATTCAGTGTCACGTCTATGGTCGCCGACGGGCCGGTGGTGGAATGCAATATAATGCCCGAGTCTACGAGCCACACGTGCACATTTCGCGCCCTGTCGCTGGACATCGCGCGGCGACCGTCCGACATCATTAGCAACGACTGCAATGCGGCTGTATGACTCTAGAACCGAACTCAAGATTATTATCGTCTACATAAACTTATTATTATGATTACAACATTATGGTTTTTAAATAGTTCATGAAATTTCCCGTAGCACAGATATTCTAAGTGAATTCATTTTATAGTTCAGAAATAACATATCTGTAAATAGACATTAGCAATATTGAATCCCACACTAGTGAGGTAACTTATTGAACGATGTTCTGTTTGAACTCGATGAAGTGTAGAAAATTCTAAAGGAAGTTTGCAACTAACCTTGTATGTCAGAGATGGGGAATTATCTGCCAACTGCCAAACAACTACAGTTCTGTCTTCCGAGCCACTGAGCACGAGCAGATTGTTCGGCGAGAACGTGACGCAGGTTATATGACCTATGTGCCCGTGAAGAGAAGTTTGAAGTCTGTGCGTGGAGAGTTGCCACACTCTGACTAGTCCACGGGCACATCCGCTAACGGCGAGCTGCCCATCTCGAGAAACTTCTAGACAACTGATAGGGATCAGTTCACTTTGTTCCGCCTGTGGGAAAAGATGAGCTACAATATTTTTTGTACTTTACCATCAATGCTTTATGTTTAGCCCTTCGTGAGTAACTAGTTTTACAATTAAAACTTTTGAATAAAGGTTAAAATCTATTATCTTTTTCCTTGTGTCTTGAAAACCTCTCAGATTTGATTTCACTAAAATTTTGGCATTCGGTACAGTACAGTTGCGAGGGTGAAATTATGGCGAAGGTAAGCCATTGTACAAAAATGTTATGATCTGCTTAGTGGATCGGTGGGGTGGGTTTTCCAAAAGGTAAGCCGATGGGAATCGGCTTTTATGGACCCTTCGCCAATGGTACAGTAGTATAAATAAGTATTTTCTCTCACCTGTAATAAAGTAATATTCGTTGTAGATTTTGTTTGTCTTCTTTTCAGCTGTTTCGTTGGCCTGAAGTTTGTCAAGTTGTCTTCCGTGTGGAATGAATATATTGTCACCCTGTTGCCACCTAACAAGAATATTGTTAAAAATATAGTACATAACTTGACATCACTACGATATTGTCGACATTTAAGTTTGAAATGGCGATAATGACGTATTTGACTTACCAGCGGCTAAAAGAAAATGGTCCTTATCAGCTACAGCCAAAGAGGCAAGGTCGTGTGCAGCAGCGAGAGTGCGCAAGAGTTGCCCGCTGTGCAGACTGTAGACGTAAATGCGCTGGTCTGCGCATCCAACTGCTGCTCGAGATGAGTCGTGTGCCACGCAGAAACATTTTATCTACACATACATATACAATGACTGTTACACTGTTATATTTCATTTTTGATGCTGCTTTAAGGTGCGCGTCCACTGCATCGGAATCGAAGCGAAGGAATTGTTGCTTTGTAGGGATTGCTATGGCACTGAGTGCACTGCATCGGCATTTCCGCGCGATAGAAATCCATAGCTTCGATCCTGATGCAGTGGACGCGCAACTTTAGTGCTATACACTTGATACACACATGAAAATCATACAGATATGCCAACAATAAGTATAGAAAAAATATATAGTTGTATCATGAATTTAAAGTTCTTGGTTGTATTAATAGTGTCTAATGAAAAAAGTGTACTCGGTAAACAAAAAAAGAAAAAGTTATTGCCAGCACAACGCTGTATATAGCGTGACTTGAATTGCATAATAAATATCCTTTCATTGTTTAATTAAATACTCCCATTTGCAATTCAAATTGAAGTAGGTACATCGCATAAAACATTTTCTCGTTTACGCGACCGCCGTTATTCAGAATTTAGAACAATGCAAATGTAGGCGTAGTTCAGAGTTAGTGCTTTTTTTCAGTAGAATTCAAACAACACTGCGCCGCCTGTTGAGCATTAATGGAAACTACTTCGCAGTTATTTATCATCTTTGTTTGACATTACTAAATAGAGGCAGGGCTTGGAGTTCAGAATTCTCTACTGGCGAAGCAACACAATTTCTGTAAACTATAACACTATTTCGCTTCGTCATTATTCGTCATCAGATTCTGTTGTTATTTTAGAGCTATAGGGGTAAAAGAGTTGTTCCTAGCAAAAAGGCGCTCTTTAAGCTACCACCAGACGTATGAATGCCTTCTGGAATATTAAAATACTTTGCAATCAATAATCCTACTAATATTATAAATGTGGAAGTTTGTGGGTTTGGATGTTTAGATGTTTGGATGTTTGTTCCTCAATCACGCAAAACTACTGAACGGATTTCTTTGGAATTTGGCACACAGATAGAAGAAAGCCTAGATTAAAACATATAATACTTTTTATCCCGATATTCCCACGGGAAAGGGAACCACGCGGGTGACACCGCGGGCGGCTGCTAGTATTATAAATGTGGAAGTTTGTGGGTTTGGATGTTTAGATGTTTGGATGTTTGTTCCTCAATCACGCAAAAACTACTGAACGGTTTGGAATTTGGCACACAGATAGAAGAAAGCCTAGATTAAAACATATAATACTTTTTATCCCGATATTCCCACGGGAACAGGAACCACGCGGGTGAAACCGCGGGCGGCCGCTAGTACTAACCTATTTCATTTACCTACTTATGTTGAAGTATGTTTTTATTTTACAGAACTCAAATGAAATTGAAAGCTTCAAAGGAAAATTGCAAAAGCATTATAAAAATATCGCTAATTAATACATTTGGGTTGGATGAAAATGTTTAGCAAAGTCTATATCGTTTTGGAGTACTGCAATTAGATTAGCCTCCCAAATAACAGTTTACCGAAAGGCTCCAACTTCTCGCCTCATCGACGATGTGATTGGGATCACCAAATTGCTTTAACTTATTCCTCCTAGTGGAAATAAATTACCACCGATTGCTAGTAAGTGGCCAAGGCCCACAACTTCCCTTATTTCATTTGCAGGGAACTAAGCGGTATCTGTGACCTTTTGCAGAGCCTACAGTAATGAGATTGGGAAAACTTTTTTTCACACATGATCCCTATAAGTTTTTTGATTTTCCTTATATTGTTGCTTTTGTAAAGAGAAAACTTCGTTTACGTCAGGGATTTACAACATAACTTTATTGGCGTGAAAACTTTTATAACAAATCACGATATCTGAGGATAGGGGATTATCTTGCCAGTAATAAGAATTGGATAAGGCAGGGGAATAACACAGCGAAGAAACAGTTTCAACTAGTTTAGGCTAAATTGTATTTTACGAAATTGTGTATAAAAAATCAAAGCAAAAGCAAACGTACAAGATGGTCGCACTAGAGTTAACCTATTTCCGTAAACTAGGGCTATCTCTATTTTAAGTAATTTTAACTTGAATAAAGCAAACAAAAATATTAGCACACATTGTGACCGGCAACCAAGAAGCTTAAACCCACAATGGAGATTGCACGCCTAGTATCATAGTAAAGATTGAAAAAAGACTCTTTAGTGACGTCACGGCTTATTGCTATCTCTTTCTTTTCGTTTTACAATACGTTTTCATTTCTCACGAACGAACGAACGACGAACAACGAACACGTATTGTAACACTAAAGAAAGAGGTAGCAATAAGCCGTCACGTCAGTCAAGGACATTTTTCTATCTTCACTATGACACTGGCCGTGCAATCTCCATTGGATGGAGGTATAAGCTTCTTGCCGGCAACATAATAAAATAAAAATTACCACTTGAAACTCGAAAGATTATTTATCACGCATTACAAACAATACAGTTTTTGATTGGTTAAAATCAGTGGCAGTTGTTACCACACAAGAAAAAAAGTGCAAGATGTCTTTCGATGATTTCCATGAATTTCAATGATAGAGCACCTATCTAAATACAACGTGTTAATGAATTGACGCAAAATGAGAAAACCGTTTCTTCGGACCATCAAACTGAACAACTTTTACAATGGGACCAACTCTGAAATCGCGAAAAAATATCAGCTGTTCCATACAAAAATTAATAAGGAAAATATAAAAATGTATGAAGCAGCTGATTTTTTTTTCGCGATTTCAGAGTTGGTCCCATAGTAAAAGTTGTTCAGTTTGATGGTCCGAAGAAACGGTTTTCTCATTTTGCGTTAATTCATTAACACGTTGTGTATGTAATCTAATAATAATGACGAGTCCATAAAAAAATTGAAACCAAACGTGACGTTAGCATGTTTACTATCCATAGTGATAGATAATAAAAGAAAAATAGTGGTCCACATGTTATTAAATTCAACCATTACCAAGTTTCAGAACCCGGAGATTGCTCGGCAAACTGCTTGTTCATAATGAAATGGCTGGCAACATCATTGCATGTCTCAAATGTAAGTTTTATGTGTCTTGTTACGATCGAGGTAATGGCTTAAGTTGCCTAAGTAGCTTCATATAAAAGGGTGTTCTTCAAAACATATGTGGCATCATTTTCAAGATAAATTGCATTCATAAATTTTCGTTATTTAAATTTGAAATTTAATGCCCTTAATCTCTCTTCGTTGGTGGATTATGTGTTTCGAAATAAGAATGTTATTTGCTTGAACTTATTGATGCCCTTTTTGTAATTTATTAGAGTGATTTTATTAAAAATATGTTTTGTACTTTATAAACTGTCTAGAGATTCTGATTTTGTATTAGTCTTTGTTATAGTTAAAAAATAACTTATGACGTATGACCATCAGCCATTTTTTGATGTCCACACTGCTGGGGCACAGGCCTTCCTTATGGGTGGATAAGAGGATGGGCCATAAACCATCACGCTGACCACTGGGTCAGCGTGATGGTTTATGGCGAATTGGTGAGTATAAACGACTGCAAATGCACCCGGGACCAATACAACGACTTAACGTGCCTTCCGAAGCACGGAGAAGCTCGAGATAATATTTTTTTGGTCACCCATCCTTATGACCGACCCTTGCAAAAGTTGCTTAACCTCCGCAATCGCTGGGCCAGGCACTAAACCACGGCGCCATCTAGCTCCACACGACGTATATCCTTACTATTCCTTACTAATATTTATAAATGCGAAAGTCCGTTTGTTTGTTTGTTTGTTACGCCTTCGTGTCTTAATTACTGAACCGATCATCATGAAATTTTACATACACGTTGCCAGGGGTACAGAAAAGGACATAGGGTACCTTTCATCCCGAAAAAAAGTATTGTTCTCGAGGAAAAGCAAAAAACTTTCCACGCAGGTGAAGTCGCGGGCGGCCGCTAGTAGGTATATAAATAAATAGCTTTAAACTTTTTACAGACATCAAGGATAGCAATGTGATTGAATTATACACGTAAATGAAATTTAGTCGTTCCAATCACAAAAACTTTCACTAAAATCTTCGTTTTGTTTTACAGACAAAAATAGTGAAACCCAAAGTATTCGCTGCAATGTCACATCATTATGGTAATGTAATAAACAGTAAATGGTAATTAGGTATCACCTTAGAATAATTACACCTAGAAGCCGTGTCCTTGTATGCAAAGTGAGGCAACTTATACTGAGCTAATCCAATAATATAAAAATTAATCTCTTTAAGGTAGGGAAATTGAAACTGTTTTGTACTTATTAGGTATGATTATGTAATAATGGACAATAAAAATCTGAAAACGGCGCCATTTTGGCTGTTTTAGTTGCCTCACTTTTGACAGCGCGATTTGTAGGGAATTATCGTTCTAGGTGTAATTATTCTAAGGGTATCACTTCTTAAACTCACCTTTGCTTTATGCCGCTTCAGCATGTGCAGGTACGTCCCGGTGATGAAGGTTCTCAAATGTAGCTCGTTGTCTCCTTGTAGCGTGATAAGGAACACATTATCATCTGTGATATCCATAGCGTGAATCGGTACGCCCGCTGTCACTGTACTTAGTAGCGTGAAGTTGTCAACGTTCCACGTGCAAACTGTCCCGTCTTGGGAACCGGTGACTAAAATATCGCCATCTTGTATCACCTTTACTGCAGTTACTGAACCTCTGTGGTGGTCGATTTTTGTTACCTGTAGAGAATAATATAAATGAAAGAAATAGATAAAGTACAACCTGCCCCCCTGTTCAGTGACCAATTTTTTATTCGTTTGTTAACTTCGATATAAAAAAAGCAAAAACTTATAAAAAATATGCCTCCATAAGCTTGTACGAACGAATAGAATCAGGGCTTTGAAAACCATTAGTAGAGCAACTATTTGTATGGAACCTACATACTGAATTCGAGAAAAAAATCTGCAGTTTTAAACAAAACTTGTACCAACATACGTGAAAACAGTGGTGGTATCCTTTTAGTTTAGTCTATGCCAGTTAGTAGGTCTTATGGTTATTTGATTTGATTTGATAAAACAATAAAATAAACACAAAAACTCGACATGGCGAGAATCGTAACAATATAGGCTTGGGCGTAAAATTTTATAAAAAACACCTAGGGTTGATCTAAAAAATACAATCTAAAATGTATGTTTGAACTGGTAATACATTTCATATTCATTTAAAATATTATAGATTGGTAATAATATAAAAAGCCATTTGTTAGCTCTCTGTAATTAAACAATCCTGTTATTAGCATTACCACCACATTTTAAATTAATTTTAGCGCCGGAATATTAATCGGTAGATATTAAAAATTCACGAGCAAGGACAGTAATACTTTAATTAAAAAACTTTACTTCGAGGAGAGGTCAAAGGTAAAGGACCAAATGAGGAATAGTAATTGTGATTTGTGCTAGTTTCAATAATTTAGGCTTGAACTAATTCAGAAATCTGGTATAACCCTCTTAAGTAGAGATTCAGGAAAATTTATAGAGAGAACACGGTCTATCTTTAACCGTTCATAATAAAATTACCCGATTATTAAATTAAGTAAACGAAACTTCGTCGGAACAAAGTTGCTGACCTTACTGTTCTTTGAAGAACTCGAGACAAACCTTTCCCTAAAGATTAATTAAGAAAACAATGGTTTTGCTTATTTGTTTCTACTCCTGATTATGCTGCTCAGATTTGCCTAAGAATAAATCTATTGTTTTAATTACAAAGAGTAGCTGCTTCTCATTAGGACATCAGTGTTCTAAATTTCTCATTAGAATAGGTTTCATCGGGGTAAACTTACATTATTCTGGGGCCCTATTTTTGAATCGCTGGGCTGGCGTCGAGCGCTCGTTTCTACTGATTTTCGTTCGACATATTATGGCTCAAACGTTCGAAATAGAGTCATATGTCGATCGAAAATCAGTAGAAACGAGCGCTCGACGCCAGCCGAGCGATTCAAAAATAGGGCCCCAGTTCTGTTTTCTATCATAGAGCATTTTATTTTTATCAAGTGTAGCTAAATAAAGTTATAACTTGAGAAGATTTTATTTTTTAAGAGTGTAGAGTTAGGTAAACAGGATAACATACAACGTCGTGAATGCTCGGCTTAAGACTGACGTTTGAAGTTGACATTTCGTATTGAGTGTGTGAATGAACCTTTCTTTACCGTTAACCGTAACAAGTCTTCGAGTTTACTGCATCAAATAATCGTTCGGACTTTATAGGACTGCAGCAATGAATCGAGCTTGGTCGCTTTTAATGAAGAAGTGGAGTGGTCACTGAGAATTCAATTACTGGAAAATGTGAACAAGAACGTCAATAAACTACTTGAAACTTAGTTTTTTTTGTGAAACATATAAAAGCTTGAATGTCAAAGACTGAATAAGCATTATCGGATCTTGCCTTCAAGACAAAATTACATGGCAGAGCAGCCTAATAGATAGAGAATTATAGACTGTTGGTAGAAGCATGAATCTCAAAAGGTAAGGGTGTGTGGGATTGACCTTTTTGAAATATGTTTTAAAAATGTCCCTTGTACAACTACCTTTGCAAAGTTCATTATCGTTTTAATATAATGCGATTATGCGACCTTTTTCAGCTGCTGTAAGAAAAACATGAACCTTTGAAGCAGGTACAGCAACCTATACAGGTAGGGGAGGTCAGCTCAGCGCGGCCACCTTAACTTTGACTTAAAAAAAATGCTGTTAAAATACAGAATTTAGAAAAGTATTTTATACCTATAGATAGGGAATTTATTAAACTTTTATAACGTGTAATCGCATTCCGTGAAAACTTTAAGAGTTTCTTTTAATTTGTAAATTACGAAAACTTGTCAAAAAACCGCTTTGCCCAAGTGAGCGCCTAAAGCGGCCATGGGGGTAAGGGCAAACTGGTCATTCCAAAAGATTACAAGAAATTCATTTAAAGTTGAAAACATCGTGCTTAAAAAAACAAGAAGACCAAAAATAAATTTAATAAAACTCTACTAATGAAAAAAAAATGTTCTTAAGTTTCAAATGAGACATTTATTATTACAGTCTTAGAATCTTCGAATACTTCCTAAATTTATTTTTAATTATTATATTAATAATTATTTTAGCTATGTTATAGGTACGCAACAATTTTCTCATACTTATCTAACAACAGTTCTTCTACTTAAATTAAAATATTCAACAGCTAGGCAAAGCACTTGGCCACTTTTCCCGGACCGCTTTGCCTTTTTCCACCGTTTTGTTTTAAAAATTAACTGTGCTCATAACATTTGTCTCATGTCGGAACCAATATTACACTAATAAAGCCAAATAGATAAGCAATAATAGACGTAAAATATAAACATTGAGTTTTATAGAGTTTTGATCAAAACAGATTGAGTTTACCCTGGATTTTCTTAACAAAATGAACAAAAATCTTTCGCATGTTGCCGCGGCCACATGCTGGTTCCGACCACTACCAAATGGCTGCTCTAGGCGGGGCGGTAGGTTTGCTGCATATCAGAACATAAAACATTGTACTATCGTTATAAGTTGCCGAGAAATGAGGCATGACCGCTTTGCCTCCTATGGCCGCATTGAGCTGACCTCCCCTACCTATCTAAAATCAGTATTTCACGTTTTACGTATTAATAACTTATAGTAACCAATACGCATTCTAGCAATATATAGTTTATAATCTAGGTTCATACGTGTTTTTCGCGTAAACAGTACGGAAATTCCGCGCGGGCTAATACGGAATTTCCAGGCAGATGCATAAAAAGTTGCGATTTTTGCGGCAGAGAATGTTGGTTGGTCTTCAAAAATGTTATAAAAGGTAAAGTAAAAAATAATTAAGTATACCTAACTATGAGAGGTACCTATTTGAAGTATGATATATTCTCACCAATGGTCCATCGACGAGCGACGTGACCATGACCGCGGAGTCTTCGCCCCCGCTGATGACCAGCGACCGGTTCCTGATGGCCACCATGCACAGCATCGGGGCTGTGTTACCAGTATAGGTATTGATGTTTGGTAATTTTATAATCCTTACCACAACGAGCAACGTTACGATGACCGCGGAGTCTTCACCCCCGCTGATGACCAGCGACCGGTTCACAATGGCCGCTACGTACAGCACCGGGGCTATGTGTTACCAGTTTATCTATGCTTGGTAATTCAATATCATTACCAATGCTCCATCAATGAGCGATGTGACGATAACGGCGGAGTCTTCGCCCCCGCTGATGACCAGCGACCGGTTCACAATGGCCGCTACACACAGTACCGGGGCTATGTGTTACCAGTTAATTTATGTTTGGTAATTTAATATCCTTACCAATGCCCCATCGACGAGTGACGTGACGATAACGGTGGAATCTTCGCCCCCGCTGATGACCAGCGACTGGTTCACAATGGCCGCTACACACAGCACCGGGGCAATGTGTTACCAGTTTATCTACGCTTGGTAATTCAATATCCTTACCAATGCTCCATCAACGAGCGATGTGACGATAACGGCGGAGTCTTCGCCCCCGCTGATGACCAGCGACCGGTTCACAATGGCCGCCACGCACAGCACCGGGGCTATGTGTTCCCTGTTAACGAGTACATATCTTAGTTGTATGTGATGATCACATAAAACTGATAAATTGTAGTTAAGGTCATAAAGGGGTAAACAGAGGGTGAGACTGGTAAGACTACTGGGCGTACCTTGGTACTTACTAACTAATTCGGCAAAAAAATAATTGTCACCTTACCATTAATGGTAAGTACTTTTTAATGGTATCACGGTATAGAAATTATTTAAATCAGTTTATCCTTCTGCATAAAGTTATCAATATAAGTTCTTACAAATGGTAATATTTGGATATCAATTTAATATACTACTTACAATATCTTAGTCTTCACGGCCAACGTGTGTAGATCCCACACAATAACAGTGGTGTCTTCGGATCCTGTCAGAAGGTACTGTGACTCGCGAGTCACACACATGCACAATATTCTGCCCGAATGCCCTGTAACAAATGATTACATTAGTATGTTTTGCTTTTTGAAAAAAGTTATATATAGTCAGGTGGGATAAATGAAACATACTTTATTTTATTTTTATTTAACAAGGTGCAGTAATGCTATAAAACTCGCAATTAAAGTAGCTGTATAGGCAATGTACTCCTAATTAAATCAGCCTTTAACGGTATGAATATATATATATCTAAAGACTTGCATTAAGCAACAAAATCACGAAAAGAATATAAAAGCTAAGAAGTGTTTCACTTACCCCTGACAAGGGGAAGTGAAACAGTGGCCAAAATAGCTTTAAATATTGTGTCCATTTAATTAAAAACAGGACAAAAGGATCATGTTTAACCGTTAATATCCAAAATGTATCAAATTCTCATAAAATAGGGCCAGTTTTAAAGATTTATCAAAAAACATCTTGTTTTGCGTTTTGACATCTAATGAATTTATTTTTGGTGTACTAGCTAGTTTAATGATCGCAGCGATATCTGTGTTGTATTAAGGGAAGTAATTCGTCATTCCTGCTTTATCGACACATCGCTATGAGAATAAACTACGATAGTTTCTTAGATATGGTTGGGTGTTTCACTTACCCCGGTGTTTCACTTCCCCACCTGACTATACCTAAGTTTTAAGAGGAGATATAAAGTGCAGGTACAGGCTAGCTGCTGATATTTTCGTAACCATAACGAAATACGTTACGACTAGTAGTCAAGTTTTCTTTAAAAAATATCTCTACTCCTCTCCATTCTATCTCTACTCTGGTGGAAACTGGGCTTAAGGTAGGTAGTACTGATAAAACAATTGAATTTTACTCTTTTGTTTATTGTTCTACCCCCATTTATTCATAAAAGAAAAACCAACAGAAAAATAAAAGCTCCTAAACCGCAATATTCACTTTATTCCGGAGATACGGCGAAACGTTATTATTCCATTAATGCCGTCCGCATTAGGTAAGTATGAAGGCTAAAACCGCAGCAAATATGACAAACTGGGAAACAAAGCGGATGGCGGCTTCCCGGCGACGTAATAAAATTAATTACGTTTACGCACACAGCCGCACACGGATCATCTCGTTTGCTTATCTACTCAAGCTATGTGGGTTTTTCACCCCACGTATACGACGCAAGAGTTATTAAACCCGTCAAATTGCTGAGTCATAACTACGTTTACATAATTTACAACAGCTAATTCTATTACTAATGCTATTTTATTTTGAAAAAAAGAAATATATGTAGCTTACTTCCGCAAACGATGTATGCAAGATGCACCGCCCGCCCGCCCGCAAAAATATGCACATGCATGCACACTACAAAATATTAGTGCACAATACCTGCATTTAGCAAGACAGCAACACACCTTGCACCTTCACCAATTAGGCTACGCTACACGTGTTTCGCCCCAACCCGGAGCATCCTCAGGAGTTAGATCGTGCGTAATTCGCGCTGATATTTTGTGGTGTGCATGTGCATTGTGCATATTTTTGCGGGCGGGCGGGCGGTGCATCTTGCATATATCGTTTGCGGAAGTAAGCTACATATATTTCTTTTTTCAAAATGGTTTGGGACTTCCGCCAAGTGACGCCTGATTCAATCAAATAATGCTTTTTTGATTATTGGTTTGGTACTAACCACAGACCAATGTAATGTACCGGGTTAGTATGAACAATGACGCTCCAATAGGGAATATGCATCCATTTTTTTTTTAATCTTAATCAAAAGTATAATGCGTGAGAAAATTAACTGTAATATTAAAACTTTTCTCTTGCGTTTTGTTCTCGTGATATAGTTACTTGAAGTTAGCGCGCAGCATCACCCGCCGAAAACGCTCCATACAAAATGATGACGTCACACATCACGTTTCAGGTGTGTTTCGGCGCGTTTAATATGGAGTTAGCCAATAATCTTCAATTATCCCCCTAAATTTTGCGTTTAAGTACATATGTGTCATACAAAATATTGTTTCTTATTAGATATTCTATCTGACTGTAAAGTGCATTATATCCGAAAATGAAAAAAAAAATCGTTATTTTCCCCTGATTTCATCGTGTGATAAAACGAAAAAAAAAACATTTTATTTTTTATTTTTCTTTCTGTTCCATCATGTTTTTACAAGTGTCCGCAACGATCAAGCTCAATTTTAGGAAAATCGGTGACTTATGCATATTCCCTATTGCCAGCACGAGCAACGTACCTACGTGAGATTTTTGCAAAAGCAGGTGATAACGACGAATGGGTATTTTCTATTAAAATGGAAATTGGACATGCAGTTTTCGTTTTCAGTATATATACTTTCTAAAACATTATAGTTATTGATACATTTTGTCTTATAATTTTGTATAGGTACACGATTTAAACAAAGAAGTTATATTGGTTGCTTTTACAAATCGCTTACAAAAATCATCATATAGTCATAACTCACTTTTTTTTTCTGAGTTACCTATTCGAAATCAGCATTTTTTTCGCTATAAAATGGTAAAACAGACATAATTCTAAGTCGTTTGCATTACATTTTAAGACAGTCTTGCCTGTCGCCGAGACTACCGCGACTTTAGTTTGTATCGCATTTCGAATTAACACAGAAAATTGGAAAATAATTCACAAATGTGGGTGTATTAACTTTTACTTGATACTGTATTACATGTAAAATTATAAATAATGATATTTTGAGCTAATACAATTTTTTTTACTCCTATTTATTAATTAATAGGCGAGGCAACATAATATTTATATAAGTGGTTCTAGAAACTAGCTTGTAAATACGTATATTAGCTCCAAAGACTTTATTTTTTAAATTTACAAATTAGAAGAATTTAACGTTATGACAATCAAGCTATAAAATACTGCACAGTGTTCTATTTTTACTCATGTGGTGTTGACGACCAGCACCAGCTACTTAAGTACAGCAGCCTTTTTGGAATTCTCTTTGGTTTAAGTTCTAAATTCTAAATTTCAGTGACATATTGTAAAACAAAATTTTATAATTGGTTGACAGTAAAAACTATAACGGGAATAACACGTTTTTGTGATTTCGTGCCCTATCCTCAACAGTCGGGAACAATGAGTTTTTTAAACTTTGAAACGCTTTTTCTCGAAACTACGTTTTATGAGTTACTAGCCACCGCCCGCGGTTTCACCCGCGTGGTTCCCGTTCCCGTGGGAATATCGGGATATAAAGTATTTTATGTTTTAATCTAGGCTATCTACTATCTGTGTGCCAAATTTCAACCAAATCCGTTCAGTAGTTTTTGCGTGATTGAGGAACAAACATCCAAACCCACAAACTTTCACATTTATAAATAATATTAGTAGGATGACTCTGTTGATTTTCATATGCGTAATGAATTTGTAGACCAACGAAAGAAATTGAAAATAGCAAAACCAGTAGGTAGCCGCTTTGCAGAAGAAATTGTCAAACTTTGCAATATCTCCTGGCCTTAATATTAAGATTATTCATTTTATTAATATGCTACTAGTGCAGCGTCGGCTAAAGGTGATAGTTCCCACGTTGAGGAAAGGTTAATGGACACCTTAAAACGTCCGAGGAGCTCTTAACATTTTTATTTACCTGTCATAAACTTTTTCGGCTACACAAGCAAAATCTGAAGATTATGACAACTAAAATATATTTTATGGATTTTATTAAATAGCAGTTATAATTGGAACAAAATAAATAAGATTGTTTTCGTGAAAGTAAACAGCAATAATTTCGATTAATTGCGCATTTTTCTACGAAAATTAAAAGGAAATATACCCATATCCTCTTTTAAATGCCACACCGACCCGGCAGTGACTTTAGAAATGCCTGTGGGGTACAGACACTATCTGCTCTGTACCGCAGAGGGGTTTTCAAATTAAATAGGTCGAAAAAGCATGTGTGATTGTTCATAGCAACGCCTGCTGTGCAGTGCAGAGGGTTTTTTGACTCTGAATGAGATAATATCACCCTGAAAAGCCTGTAGAACACAGACACCTCGCGCTGTGTAGCATAGCGATTTTCTGAATCTAATAATATATTATAGAAAGAAATACTTATTGAGTTACTATGGTGAAGAAGGAGATGACAAATATGATCTTTGTTCACTTTAATTATTTCTTATTGGTTAATTGCCAAGAAGTAAAGTGATTATAATATCGCGACTCGACATCTACTTTTTTGACCCAAAGAATTTTTATACGTAATACCAAGCATTACCATTGAAACTATTTTCCCGGGAACAGTTGCATGTTATGAATGCAAATAAATCTCGAACAAGCAGAAAGCTTTATGCAAGTTTTATAATGCAGATGACAGCTGCACTAATAAAATGGGTTTTACTGCATATGGTTTCCAATGGTACCTAGAATGAAATAGCCTTTGTGAGTTATAAATTTCCAAAGGGTATTGTGACTATTAAGCTTTTAATTCATTTATTTCAAATAAATTTTAAATGAATGTAAATAAAAACAAAATGATTTTTTGTAAATACACAACAAAAAATTTTGTAAATTAGATGCGTTGCTCAAAACCAATACAAAATGGCTTTGTTTTGTTTTGTTTGAAACTTTTTATCACAAGTATTGCGTTGCAGAGATAGAATACTTTTTACTGCAGAAAGTTACATTGTTATTTTTGTTTCAGATGTAATTTTTTTTTTATTTCTTATTACAAAAAAAGCTTTAACGCACGCAAAGTGGAATTAGGACTCAAATACTAAAAGACTTTTGCATTTTCGCATTTTGCTCGCGTTCTTTAATATGTATTTTTTTCATTTAACAAAATACCAAAGTAATATTGTTATCGATTAATCCTTTAAAGCGATCCAAATGGCCGAACATCCAATTTAGTTAATCGTTTTGCAGCCATTACGAAAACTGTACCGCCATGTTTGTATTGCTGCAAATGTTTACTTTCCATTTCATTCCGTTTTATTTAAGTATATGTTTAATTGATAAATTTTTGAGAACTAGTGTAACCAAGAATTTTGTTTGTTCGAGGGGTAGTGCGTGCGTACATTTTAACAAAAGCTAAACAATTTTACACACATCTATTTTTTTACAATTTTTGCTACGAAATTAATAAAAAATTAAGTTTTAAGTATTTATTGAAATTGATAGTTACTAACACAAATCCCCCTTCGGAAACATGTCGTAGTGAAAGTGTTTTGTTACCAATCTGTGAATCATATTTATGTAGCTCATAATTTTCTGAAACATACCTCTAATATTATAATTTATCAATACCTCATTTACCTTGAATTATAAAATATTGTGGCTATTATTACGAAGATTTAAGTCTTTAACTTTAAGATCCGGAACCCTCAAAAGATCGTTTGTACCACCGTAAAACAACATTGTCTTCGCCTTTATGAATCGTCGTAAAAACAGGGGTTACGACAGAAAGCCATGAAGTTCGTAACGGCAGCTATCGGTTTCAGAACGGTCCATCCTTCTCGCCGTTGATTAAAAGTTTTTGCGGAATCGATAATAAAATTTTCTCGGTTTATGTTCGCGTAAAATAGAAACAACTTACTGGCTACTTGCATTTTTTTTCTCTTGTACTTACAGTTCACAGAAAAAAAACATTAATGGAAATGAAAGCTTGACTTTATACTTAATAAACATTAATTCTTACTTTAGAGGCATCGGTTGTTAGTGGTACAATGGAAACGTTTTTATGAGTTGGAGTATTAGAATATTTTGAAGTAAAATTAATAAACTATAAGTTTTACTATTGTTTCGATTCCATGACTCTACATTAATGTTTTAAAAGTTATTTTCCCATCACAGTTCGTCAACGCAGGTTTTTTTTAAGAGTTAATGGGTTTGCTCTTGACCCCAGTCTAGCCCAAAAGCAAAAACAGGGTCTACGATGGAGTGAGCTTGCCCAGAAGGTGCTTATTCACTTTGACCTTGAATAGAGTCAGGTTGTATGCGCTCGGAAACACAGACGCCGGCAGGGAATTCAATTTCATACTGCTGTGCGCATTAGGTATAAATTAAATTGTAGTGTAGCATTGTTTTTACAAAACTCACAAATAATATTTGTATGTTTGTGAAGAGATAACGATAAAAATTAGATGCTTTACGTAGCATAAACCAGTGGGGGTCGAGGGATAATCCCTACCTTTCTTGTTTTGTTTACTCTTGTAACTACTAACGAGGGTACGTAGGCTTGTCATGTCGCCGAAAATAAATTGAAAGCAGCCAAAATAAACAAAGATTCGATGATAAGGTTTGGGTCGTTATAAAATGTTTTCATTTTTATTAAGGCAGGTCCAACCTGTTACAATTTACTTATTAGTAATTTAGATTGGTTTTTGGCAAATAAAAAAATACAATCTGTCTCCAGAATAGTCCCAAAAAAGTTTCAGGACCAATTTCATAGATAAGAATCCAGAATCTTCTAGTTCTATTTAAAATTGGAAGAAAATTTCTTTTATCTGGATTTTAATCTGTCAGAAACTTATCCTAATGAAACTGACCCACAACTAGTAAATGGATAAAGGTCGACCTTCTTTTTGAATGACGACCTCCGTGGTCGAGTGGTTTGTACGCCGGATTTCAAGGTGTCGCCATCTCTGAGGTCCCGGTTTCGATCTCCGGCTGGGTCAATTTAAAAAAACGAACTCTTCTATATTGGCACAGGTGTGGGTGTTTGTAGTTCCATCGTTGTCTCTGATTTCCAAAACAGAAGTACTTTAGGTAGTTTCTTTGGAATCAGAGCAATGTTTGTGATGCTGTCTAATATTTATTATTATTTATTTATTATTATACTCTGGATTTAACACTATAATGAGGTACCTAACGAATTTGTTGATACATTCTTCACTTTAAGAATCTGCTTACTAACCTTTAAAGGTGTGAACCCTGGAGTTGGACATGACGTGCCACAGCTGCGGATCTCCAGCTGACGGCGCCAGCACTAAATGCTGTCCAGACGGCGCTAGTTGCAGCAGCCTGGCTCCACCACCGGGACTCGAACCACCGACCGAGACCACGCGGACTGTAGACGCGATCGGAGGTTGTAACCTGCGTGTTGAGAAAGTAGGTAGTGAAAGGTCATTGGGCATTTTGTTCGGACATTTGACCTACGGCGTACACAAACGAAATAGGAATAGGTATGTAGACAAATGTATCTGCTACTCAGTGGTATGGGTCGCATTCTTGAAGGACATGTTTCATTTTTTATCATTATATCATAGCATTTCAATAATAAATAAAATAAATAAATAAAGACAATACAAACGTTTATTATGCTTGTACATTTTCACAATGTTGAAAATAAAAACTTCTGTTTTATTAACAAAAGTTTAATATAATAACATTAAACATATACTTACACACATAATGTGAAATAACTTTTTTTTGCCGCTAGTAGGTATATAAAAAAAATATATATTTTGAAAAGTGGGATTAAATTCTTCAATTTCAAACTGGTTTGGTTTCTGTACGCGAACTTTCATCAAGCAGGTTAAATATGCCCAATGACCTTTGCCTGCAATACTGAGTAACCTTTTTGACATAATATTTTTTCAGTATTTGCGTCCTTGAAGTTAAAATTCTACTGATTAAAAATTTTTGGGATCGAGGCGTATATTTTACAAGTACAAAAGTAGGTAGAGCTATAGGATTCGAACTTTTTTTTTATTTGGCGCTTGATGTTTTCTTCAATCCTACTAATATAATATTAGAAATGTGAAAGTTTGGATGTTTGTAACTCAATCACGTAAAAAACGATCAGCGGATTTGGATGAAATTTGTTGATTTTCATGTGCGAAATATATACCCGTAATTAAATTAAACCTAACTAATGTTTATATTGAAATGGAATGAAATAGACGGGATCCCGTCTAAGTTGCTACGGGTGAGCCGATTTTTTCTAATGTTTTTCATTATTTATTCATCTTAATATAAAAATAGCATTGTGAATGCAAAAATCTAAAAGTTTATATTGAAACTTACATTATTATCGGTAAATGGGTCACGCTGCGGTAAAACATTTAACGAAATTCTATCGGTTTTAATAATAAATGGGTTAATCTTCTTGGCATTAACTTCTCAACTTTGATTTTAATAATTTCACTCGACTCTCCTACTCTAGTAGTTGCGAAGTTATAAATCAAAAGAATAAGAGATTAACCTATAAAGGATTGTTATTGTTTATATTAAATATACTTATCCCTAATTTGATTTCAATTTCATGATGCTCTAGTTCGCTGTTTTTTACTTTAGTACATCTTTTTGTAATTGACATATTTTCACAGTCAGAGAATTAATGTTCTGATCTTGTTTCAAATTTAATCTGTTATTGTGTTGGGCTTTACAATGTTGGAATTATTATTCATATTCCCTTTTTACGTAACTAGGTAAGAATAAGAATTGCTGAATAACACTCAACTTTGGTTGGTGAAGCAATCATTCTATAGAAATCCAACATAAAGATTTTCCTTATTACGTGTTAAAAATGGCAGGATAATCTCATCACCATGATGGAAGACTTTTCGGAGGACTTTTTCCTGTTTGATTCACCCGAACCCGATATACTATCCAGAGACCGGAACCATTCATCACTACCGGAGTTAATAGGATAGATAAACATTACGATTAGGTGGTTAATTAAGGTAAAATCCGAATCGAACGGAAGGAGATTTCTCCATAGATCTTCTAAGGGTGACCTTATCCGATACGCGTAATGGTTTAGTATCAAAAATATATATAAGGTCGTATCTAGTTTTAAATACTTATATCTCTGAGGTATCTAAAATAAGTATGTAAATGATTGGTCTTTTGGTTATAAATGCGAGTAGGTCATTTTTCATTTTCATCGGTCAGTTTGTTTTTTTACTTAGCTTAGACACGATTCTAACTATTGAAAAAATATACTTTCTATACAACTTCTTATTATTTCTCAAAATACTTAGATTCTTATCTTAATTATTATGAACCTAATGCATTTGTCATACTTTGAATTTGTATCACAGATCACTATTTTGTATTCAATTTTGTGACTTGCATTAATGATTGGTTCTCGTGTTTTATATTTTTCTTAATTTTTTCAATTGTTTACAGTAATACAACTCCTTATTATTTCTCAAAATACTTAGACTCTTATCCTGATTATTACAAACCTAATAATTTGTTATACTTTGAATTTGTATCACAGATCATTATTTTGTGACTTCATTAATGATTGGTTCTCGTGTCTTATATATTTCTTATTTTTTTCAATTGCTTACAGAGCACGTTGGTGATATGTAGTCAGTAATCTAAATCATAGTACGCCATCCGTCAAGCCATGAGGACGGCTTATGCAAAAAGGGACTAGCATGGCAGTCTCAGAAGTGATGGATGGTTATGGCTAAAGTATGTCGAGAAAATGAGACACAAAAACGAAATGAGCTTCTAAAATTGCCACCACCCGAGTGGTTTCGTTTGCTATTCATTTATAATTGAAAAGAAGTGATGAAGTACATCAATTTGTAAAGGTACGTATTTTGAATGAACGTTTCATTGCAGAAACGGTAAATTACGTTTAAGTAATTTATTTACCAACTTTTAAAATTTTGTTTTCTATGTATAATATATTAGTATTCGTTGTGTCTTACATTAGTCACGTATGAGCATTGAGTTTTAGGCCCTCCGCTGCCTTGAGCCCGCTCGCCCCGCGACATAGATTAGAGCTTACTCATGCACTACGCAAGCATCTGTCCGTCAAAAACCAGCAATCTATATTCCCGCGCCGTGTACCCGCGGCGGGATCCCGCTTAAGGCAGCGGACGGCCTTAAAGCAGCGGACGGCCTAAGAGATGACAATGATTATCACCTAAATATTGGTCTTAAATTTTTTATTGTGGATTTAATTAGGTATTAAAAAGCTAAACCCTATTTTACTACAACTTCCTCAACTAAAATATAGCGATAAATTCGTTTGAATTCGGATAAAACTAATCGCTCTGCAGGCTTGACAAGTGCAAAATTACAATTGTACTCCAGATACTCAAACAAAATGGATCTTAAACTAAATTGTTCCGGTCTTTTACTAAACTAGGAAGGGGAAATAATGGCCAAAGTGCCATTAGCACACTCACAGCCCTACTGTTCCCGTAATACCGTTAATTCGCCCCGACGGTGTGGAGGAACAATGAAATTAGCCGTATTGATCTCTGCGACATGTTTGTGGTCGGCCCCTGATCGTTAGTCCAGGTAGATTAAGTATAAATGGATGTGTGTATGGAATGAGAGGTCGATGGAATAGCAAACATTATTGCGAGGCTTTCTAATGGGCAATTGGACACATCGGTCTATTGCTTTTACAAAATGTGGTATTTACTAATTGATCAGAATAGGAAACATCAGTAACATCACATAAGTAAACAATCCTGATTTAATTGGAATTAAGAAGCAGTGACCATCCAAAATAGGTAATTTACGTTTTTATGTCGAGCTATAATTTAATGTCATGAATCACCGGTGTTTTGTACATTAGATTAAACAATCATATTATATTCTTAGAAAATATCTGTAGGTGGTATGTTTATTAAAGGCTAGCCTGTAGATGTGTTTTAGAGGCAGACATTTTTGAAGGCTTGTGCAGAACTACTGGCCAAAGTTTCATCACAATCGGATGAATGGTTTAGCAATGCATAGAGACAAACATTCATTTTTATTTATATGAGAAGAAGAAATAGGGAAGAAGTGAAGAAGATACGGATAGCAAACAAAGACATTAATGTAAGTTGCGAATACTCTCAAGGTAAATGTCAAGACTCGGCTGTCCACTGTTTGCTTACATCGCGTACTCTCATACTTTGGGCACTTAATGCGAAGAGGATGCTTGAAGATGCTTGAAAAGCTGGTCGTGGTTGATGCAATAGAAGGCAAGAGAGCTCGAGGTCGTTTGCCAACTAAATGGTCTGACCAAGATGTGTGGGTCTCCAGCTTCCTCATAGGCTATAGAGAAATTCTAAGCTTGCCATATTTTAAAGCATAATAGCAGCAATCAAACTTCCAGACAAAATAATAGCAGCCACCATAAGTTCGTTACCATGACTTGTTTTATGTGTGTGAGCTGGCGACACGTGTCTGCAGCTTACACATCCCGTTAAGGCAAACCAGTGAGGTTACGGTTTTAGACTATAGTCAAAAATTTAGAGCCTAATTGCAGCAATAAGATCCAAAAAAACTAACCATCACACTCAAATACTGTTGTAACTACGAGCATAAAACTGTGTGCGAGCTGGAGACACGTGTCACTGGCTTGCACATCTGTATTTTCGTAATTACTTAAGGTACGATTATGTTATATACCTCAAAATTCTCAGCCGAATTGGAGCATTAGGCTCCAAATTTATCAAAGCTTTAACTCGAAAAGTTTTTGAGCTACGAGCCGATATCTATGTGTAAGCTGATGACACGTGTCTCTGGCTGACACATGGTGAATTGCTGTAACTGTATATGTTAGAGTTTCGTTTTAAAGATCAAATAATACGTTATAATTGCAGCACACACGAGGCATAATTTCAAATCTCTGGGCCTCTTAGTTTCAAAATTATAAGCCAAAAACCGTTTTCCCGCCAAAAAATTCAAAATAATGGCTCGGAAGCGCCTAATCGCGCCGTTGCCGTTCCGTGCGCTACACTATTGCAATCGAATTTGAACCTAAGAGCTAGTATTATTTTGGTTCATTTTAATTTACGCTCTCGATCGTTTTAATTTCTGTACTGATAATTTTAGTCTAGGAGGTAGAAGCCGAACTGGTTAAGTACCTAATTTTAAAGAAAATCAAAGTCTATTTATTTAGGAATGTTTATATCGCTTTGCTTAGTTATTATACAAATTTTGTCTGTCTGTCTGTATGTTTGTTACTCTTTCACGCCGAAATTTGGCATACTAAAATAAAAAGTCGAATTTAAAATGGCGGCCATTCCAACAGATGTGGGGATAGACCCCAACATGTGGGTGTTTTTGTCGATAAAATTAGGTGTATTTCACGTCTTTAAATTATCGTTAAGAAAAACAGGTGCAAGCTATTTTCGACCTTATTGACATTTGAAATTCGGTTGGTTTTTTGGCGTATTCTCATTAACTAACTTTGATCTTTCATTAAAAACAGTGATTTTGATAAATGTCAATAAGGTCGAAAATCGCTTGCACTCATATTTTTCTAACTTGTGATCACTAGACAATGTTTTCTAGTAAGAAAAAACAGGTGCAAACGATTTTCGCCCTTATTGACGTTTAAAATTTGGTTGATTTTTTGCCGTATTCTCGTTTACTAACTTTGATCTTTCATTAAAAACCGTGATTTTGATAAATGTCAATAAGGTCGAAAATCGCTTGCACTCATTTTTCTAACTTGTGATCACTAGACAAGGTTTTCTAGTTAAAAAAAAAAACAGGTGCAAGAGATTTTGACCTTATTGACGTTTGAAATACGGTTGTTTTACCATATCTCGCGTTCACTAACTTTGCTTAGCTAAATAGCTTTTACATAATACTTACTAATTGACTTCGTTGTGTCATAAAAGTCCTAATCGAACTAACACAATATAAGGTCGCGCGCGATATTATACTCATACCTAGCGTGCTGCGAGAGAAACGCGCGTAACGCGTCCGGTAACAACAGCGCGCACGCGATGAATGCCCGCGCACCCGTCCGGCCAAGGATGCTACTTGTTGCCACGCGCGATATTCTAGCGCCATAGCGTCTACTTACATAGCGCGCTATGTGCGCTATGTAAATATAGCGGGCTATAATATGGCGCTAGATGCTATATTAACCACCTCTAGTGCTAATGATAAAACAGAGCGCGCGCACACTGATATATTTACACGGCTATAATAATAATTCCTTGGTGCGCGAACAGATGGCGTGATTTTGTTTATAACTGTTTATAGGATTATTTTTATTTTTTGATTGTGTTAATCCCGATTCCAGTCCAGGCCATATTTATATCTGTCTGTATGCCAAATTTCGGCGTGCAAGAGTAACAAACATACAGACAGACAAACAAATGTTCGAAGTTTTAATGTAAGTGAGATTAGTGTAAAAACATTGTATAATAACTAAGCATCGCGATATAAATATTCCTAAATAAATAGACGTTGTTTTTCTTTAAAATTAGGTAACCAGTTATATTAGACGGCTTCTACCTCCTAGACTAAAATTCTCAGTACAGAAATTAAAACGATCGAGAGCGTAAATTAAAATCAACCAAAATAATACTAGCTCTTAGGTTCAAATTCGATTGCAATAGTGTAGCGCACGGAACGGCAACGGCGCGATTAGGCGCTTCCGAGCCATTATTTTGAATTTTTTGGCGGGAAAACGGTTTTTGGCTTATAATTTTGAAACTAAGAGGCCCAGAGATTTGAAATTATGCCTCGTGTGTGCTGCAATTATAACGTATTATTTGATCTTTAAAACGAAACTCTAACATATACAGTTACAGCAATTCACCATGTGTCAGCCAGAGACACGTGTCATCAGCTTACACATAGATATCGGCTCGTAGCTCAAAAACTTTTCGAGTTAAAGCTTTGATAAATTTGGAGCCTAATGCTCCAATTCAGCTGAGAATTTTGAGGTATATAACATAATCGTACCTTAAGTAATTACGAAAATACAGATGTGCAAGCCAGTGACACGTGTCTCCAGCTCGCACACAGTTTTATGCTCGTAGTTACAACAGTATTTGAGTGTGATGGTTAGTTTTTTTGGATCTTATTGCTGCAATTAGGCTCTAAATTTTTGACTATAGTCTAAAACCGTAACCTCACTGGTTTGCCTTAACGGGATGTGTAAGCTGCAGACACGTGTCGCCAGCTCACACACATAAAACAAGTCATGGTAACGAACTTATGGTGGCTGCTATTATTTTGTCTGGAAGTTTGATTGCTGCTATTATGCTTTAAAATATGGCAAGCTTAGAATTTCTCTATAGCCTATGAGGAAGCTGGAGACCCACACATCTGACCAAGTAAGAGTAGCAACCTCCTCGAGCAAACTCCATCAAGCAGATGAGAGCAACTAAGGACCGAGACCGGTGGAGGCAAATCATAAAAGCAGCCAGTGTTCCTGATCCTCTGTTATGAAGAATTAAGAAAAAGATTCAACGATTCAACCGCCTCTGTTGTCTAGTGTTTCGCCTACCCGTTAAGACGCATAGGAGTCCCGGGTTCGATTCCCAGGAGGGGGCTACATTTGTACTCGGTTTGGTTGGTGGTAGGGCCTTTTTTGAAATCCGCCTGGCTAACTACCACCATCTCACATAAGTCTGACGCCATAAGAACAATTTCAAAATTGTTGTGTTGCGGCAGTTAGAGGTGAGATAGTTCCTCAGTGGTGAGAATTCCGGGTGTAGTGCACTTCCACCTTCGGCCTTATCGTCACTTAACATCAGGTGAGGTGAAGGCCAAGCACTATTCCGTTGTGCATAAAAAAGAGGGTTTTTGAAAAAAGAAATATATGTAGCTTATTTCTTTTTTCAAAATGGTTTGGGACTTCCGCCAAGTGACGCCTGATTCAATCAAATAAAAAGAGGGTGCATACTCACCAGCCATTGAGTGGCACCAGCAGCGGCTTGTCGTAGCCGTCGCACCACGCCATGGCCGCCGTCACCAGGGTCGCAAGTACCCCACGTCTCGCCACAGCTGGTCGCAGCCATGCGATTATCTAGTACACAAGTTCATATCATCAATCACCTCGAAAACACAAAACAAACCCTAATTCAATGCAAGTAAAAGTAAAGCAGAGAGCCAGAAACCTCGAGCATCCAATGCAGAGTGACCTAAGCCAAAAAGTTTGTTATTAAAAGAGTCAGAAACCTCGACGCGGTATCCAACGTAGAGTGACCTAAGGCAAAAAGTTTGTTTTTCTGATTTAACCCGGCATCCTCGCAATTCGACAACGAGTCTTGTTTATAAAGGGGGAATAAAGATTTATACACTCTTATTTTCTTTGACAATGAAATATATTTTTTAAATTTAACTGTTGCTTATACTTCGTGTAAAAAGTTTTAAGACTTGTTATATGGCCGAAGTATATATTTGCGATGCAATCAATTAAATTAACAATAGATAGTGATCTGCTACTTTACTCGAGAACGTAAAGCAATAAGAAAATTTTAAAATGCATCGTTTGGTTTCGCAAGTGCTCTAAAGTTGGTAATTTCTGTTGTATACTGTTAAATTAATCGCATTGTATAGACATAGGATGTGGAAACTCTTGTCACGATTTTAATTACGAATAACGACTACAACGTCATCAAGTCACTTAAGGATCACTATACACACTACTCAGAAAAGATTTCATACTTTATCGTACAGAAAGTAAGCAGACGAAATCACGGTGTAAAATAAAATAAAGTAATTAATTTTAATTAACTTGGAGTTCAACATTAGCACAGAATATATACTCTAAACATTAGTGAGATAAGCTACGGACGATGTCGCCAGGGAAATCTTGGTCTACTGCTAGAAATTAATCATGCGCGTTTTGTTTTATTACCGAGGTCCTACTACAAAAAAAAGGATAAACAATATTTGGACGATGTTCGTCGTTCATTTATGTACTTAATTTTGAAACTGAACAATGCAATGTCACAAAACGGAACGCGAATGTCGGCCGTCCATCCAACTTTCGTGATCGGCGGGCTGATTATCTAAATAGGAACTATTTAGCGACCAGTTTCATTTGACATACATTGCTACTTTTCTTTGGTATGTTTTTTCTTACCCCAAAATGGAGTAGCAATGTATCACATTCATCTGTCAAATGAGACCGGTCGTAGATAATCAGCCTGCCGGTTTTCTGAGTAATGATTTATTCTCACAAAATATTGGTATGATGGGTTAGTAGATAATATCAAAATGTGAAAATGGAAAGAAAATTTTGATCAATTAATTAGATAGGTATTGATTATGTATCTCGCGAGATTACAATAATCAAGACAATAAACAAATCAGATGCAACACATGAATAATCAAAACATTAAAAGTATCGATCGTGCATAAAAAATAACAATCAATTAATTCTTTCGGTTTTCAAACTTTCCGAAATGAAAGGCATTTAAGCCCGTTAAAGGATTTAGGACGATAGGTAGCCGACTCGGAACTTTACTTTGTACGGTTAGCAGAAAAATCTTGAGATAAATTGATTTCGCATTCGCGTTTCAAGTTTAACCATGATTTTATAAACAAGGCTTCTTACCGGTAAAATATATTTTTAAGGATTCAAAATGACTTTTACTTTATCGGTAAAAAGTTTTGATTGCAACATGATGTTAGGCACATGTCCATTAGCCATTTTTAATGTGCCCACTGCTGGGGCACAGGCCTTCCTTATGGGAGGAGCTTCTTCCATAAGGAGGGCGGGCCATAAACCACCACGCGGGCCCAATGCGGATTGGTGGGTGTTAACGACAGAAACCTAAAAGACTTACGCAAAAGTAGACTCAGGCTAGGGTTTCCTAGGATGACGGTGCCGTCCAGCGTAAATTTTTCTAAGTCTATGGTGCCGTCATATTACGACCGTAATTTAACGGCGTAGAACGTTGTCTATGTAAACAATATGGCGCGGTTTCTGTCGTTTTACTTATGTAAACAATATGGCGCGGTTTCTGACGTTACGGTGTCGTCGCCAAATTGTTTACATAGACAACATTCAACGCCGCTATATTACGGCCGTAATATGACGGCACCGCTATCCTGGGAAACCCTAGCTTTATTGATCTTGTTGCAAATAAACTATAATGCACTGCTTTTGCTCTGGTTGGTCATCATGACTGCTTTAATTTAAAGTTAGTCGTTTAACAATTCCTTTGCCACTTACTGAGATTCATTAGTTAGAAGGTTAATTATGATTAGGTCAGAATAACTAACATAAGCTGAAATATCAATTCATTACTAGAATTGCTGTCAGCAGAATAATTTCGATTGCAAATAAACGCAAAATTACAGTTTTCGTATCAAACTTAATGCCAATAAAAGGATTGGATAATAGGGAATATGCATAAGTCACCGATTTTCAAAAAATTGAGCTTAATCGCTGCGGACACTTGTAAAAACATGATGGAACAGAAAGAAAAATAAAAAAATGACTTATTTTAGTTTTATCACACGATGAAATCAGGGGAAAATAACGAAATTTTAATTTAATTTTCGGAGATAATGCACTTAACAGTCAGATAGAATATCCAATAAGAAATAATATTTTGTATGACACATATGTACTAAAACGCAAATTTAAGGAGATAATTGAAGATTCTTGGCTAACTCCATATTAAACGCGCCTAAAACACCCTGAAACGTGATAAGTGACGTCACATATTTGTATAGAGCGTTTTCAGCGGGAGCTGATGCGTGCTAACTTCAAGTAACTATATTACAAGAAAAAAACGCAAGAGAAAAGTTTCAATATTACAGTTGATTTTCTCACACATTATACTATTGATTTTGATTAAAAAAAATTTTGATGCATATTCCCTATTGCGCTAAATTAAACGAATAGATTAAACACCGACTATAAAAGTACGTTTATTATTTCAGAAGCGTTGAATCGTTATTTGGGCTATGTTTTTGGATGTTTAATCTCATTATGTTTATATAATGTACGTCATTTTCTAAGGCAGTAGTTATATGAATAAAACTGTCTAGAATACATAAACTTTATGTATGTGTATGTTGTTTAGAATAATTTGCAATATAAAGAAATTTATGAAAAGTTTTCTATGAAAACATTGTTTTCTTGTACGAAACTTTTCTGTAACGTTAATGATAAGAATCGAGCCATGATACACTATGATTTTGGTTCCAGTAACTTACGACGATTACCTGTCTTGGCGTTCATTTGAGGTGGGTCGGGTCGGGCCGCAACGGTGTTGTGGCGAGCACCTGCGTCCATTATACAGGGCGGACCGGCCCGCCCTGCCTCTAATCGACGCAGTTTCATACAAAATGTTATAGCGAGCGGTTAAAAAATTGTGTATCAAAAGGTGCTTGCAATTGTGATGCCTGGTGGACGCCAAGCTTTACATCCTTCGAGTGACCAGCTTAAGGCTCGGTTATGCGGAAACATTTGTCTCTGTCTTTTTCTTTACGTGTAAAGTGTATGGAAAATAACCTCACTTCTGCACTTTTTCGATGTTTTTCGTTGTTTTTCTATCATTATCTTTAGCATAATTAGTTTCTTGAAAAAAAGTTATTGGAGCAACTTAACAATACGTTAAAGTGTATTTTGATGTAGGTAATTCAAAACGTTTCCTGTTTTGTTTTGTTACGCCAAATATATGTCCCGCGACAAGCGCAGTGATTTTGATGATTTTTGATGATATTCTGATTTTTTTTACAATCATCTGTGAGGTTTTACGCAATTTAATATTTTTAGCTACTAGATAATCATAATCTCTTTAGCTTTTCGTATGTTTTTTTGTGACTACAACTTTACGTTTTCTGTATAAAAATATGGCCCGCGCAAACCATGTTTTCCTATCATGGCCCCTTAATATGCTTACCTGTGCCCCCAATTGCATAGGATCCCTCGTCAATATATCGCTGGATTTCCTCACGGCTCCGTAGACCAACTCGACGTCTCTGTCCAGAATGTAGCAGCGTACATGTTCCAGTATACACCGCAGGTATGATATCGTCACTGTTTGCACCTGCATAAAATAGACCACTACTTTAGAAAATAGACTTTGAGAGATTCTCAGTCAGCTCGCGTGCGTATGTTTTCACATTTTGTTTCATTATTAAAATTTAAGGCCTTTTCCACGCATTCCACTTAGCATTATCTACTGGTTTTATTTAAAACTGGAACATGTAGATGCAAGTTTCATTTATGATAACTAATTGTTGGTGACATGGCTATCTCTAATGGAGCGTCTGATGAAAATGGTGCTGGCCATTCCGTTACCTGTAAAGCAAGATTATAAAAACTTAACTTGATCGGTGAAATAAACTCTTAACCGGTTTACGCAGTTATCTCTTTTATTTAGGAACGCTGGTTAATTATGTATAAAATTCGGTAGCTGGATTATTTAATTCCACGAAATCAACTGAAAGTAGCGAGAGTAAAAACCACAGAGAGTCCCGAAAACTTTTTTTTCCTGAAACTTTTACTTGCCATTAAATATTGAAAGTGATGTCAAACTTTTTGAGAGACGTCGCTTTTTGTGGTATTGTTTGACGCTTTTCGAAATTTTTGCGACGTTTAAATTGGGACTATTGTAGAAGTTTTAAATGGTATCGTTATTACACAAAACGATCGGAGTTCTAGACGGCAAAACTCGTGGGATTTCCAAAGTTTGTTGGCTTCGGAGTTTAATTTCGGACCGGACATTTTTCATAGTTATAACAAGTACTTGGTTGGTACTTACTACTTAGTAATCGATATGGCGATTTTGTTCCTCCATTTTTACCCGACTGCAAGAGGGTTATGTTTTTCGCGCGTATCATGTAAGTTTGTTTGTTGGTATGTGTGTTTGTATGTAATATTCTTTATTACCTCATATCTTTCAAACGGCTGAACGGATTTCTATGATTAAGATATCGTTAGATTTGTCTTGTCAGTCCAAGTGTTCTTAAGAAGGTGGCGTTATAAAAAAATCAACATGGCGGCTGTACGGGCGCTATTATACGTAGTGGAAAAAAATATATTTTTTTTGGAATACTACAATATGGGTGTCAAATTAAAGGGGTTCTTATAAGGATTTCAAAAAGGCATATCATGACTGTAATATATAATAACTAAAAAGATATAAATAAAAAAATAAAAAAAAACCCGCCTGCATAAAAAGACAAGTCAACTGAAAAGATGGAAACAAGATTAAATATTAAAGGCAACATAATAACATGCAGTCGGAGGCATATAATTCAAATCATTCATAACGTCACTTTCTTTATACATGCCTCCGACTGCATATTATTATGTTGCCTTTAATATTTAATCTTGTTTCCATCTTTTCAGTTGACTTCTTTTTAAGCAGGCGGGTTTATTATTTATTTGACAACCTTAATATCTAATCTATTTATTCTAAACAGACCTTTAGATAATGTGATGAAAAATAATGTTGATTATAACTTTTACTGCCATGTCTTTTAAATTAGCTTTATTGTAATAGAAACCGATAGATACCTCTATTAAATAGAAACTCAATCAGCTGTTCAGACATTTATATAGAAACTTAGAATAATTACACCTAGAACGATAATTCCCTACAAAGCGCGCTGTCAAAAGTGAGGCAACAAAAACAGCCAAAATGGCGCCGCCGTTTTAAGATTTTTATTGTTCATTATTAAATAATCATACCTAATAAGTACAAAACAGTTTCAATTTCCCTACCTTAAAGAGATTAATTATTATATTATTGGATTTTAGTTACGATTAGGTAACGTATGAAGGATATAAATCTGAGAACTGAGCCATTTTGGCTCAGTATAAGTTGCCTCACTTTGCATACAAGGACATGGCTTCTAGGTGTAATTATTCTAAGTATAGAAAGTAGTTTTTTTCCTTTTTCGGAAAACACGTGGAACAAACGTCGTTATTTATGATGTTAGTAATCTACTCCTGCGAGGTTGTTAGTGTTTTACAAATAACCCTGTATAAGTAGATAAAAAAACTATAGGTATACCTAAGCTTTAATTTTATAATGGTCTAGTATTCAAAAAAATCGAGTTTATTTTTTGTAGATAAATCTAAAAATTGTCGTCACAGTGTCGGCACTTTTGATTTGTTTAAAGTCAAACTTGTCCGGAAGATACATGCTGCTTATCAAAAGCCAAAGAATTAATTTGATATACTTACAGCGGCAAGTAAGAAGTCAAAATTACAGACAGTCAAATCCTTCAGCTTGGAGAAATCTCCAGCCAAGAGAAGGTGGAGCCAGGACTCTTCCACGTGCCTCTGTGTGAAGGCAGCCGCCGTCCTGCTGGCTGAGTGGAACGGCGTGGAGTCTAACAATGCGTCGTCATCTTCAACGACACCTAAGGAAAAAAATAGAATCAAATAGAGCTGGGAAAAAAACAACATCCAGTCAGAATTGAAACACAGCTGCAAAGTGGTACGGAAACAGAAAAGTTGCAGGGCTGTTCGTCATCCATGCATGTATTTTCTTTTGTCCTGTGTCCACGGCTTAGGAACGTCAGGAAATCGAAAAATAAACTACACTGAAATGGATTGTAGGAGTTTTCGCAACGTATAGTGTTATAAAATAATGGAAGGTTCTTGCAGAATTATGGAAAGCAATATGTTTTTAATTTTAATTTCCAAGTTACAATACTAGAATACACACTTAACACAACTATAAAGTGTATGTGTATGTATGGCAATAAGCGTCATTCAAAAAGTTTGCTAAATTAACACGTAGCTGTCCAAGTGTTCGCCATAGATCTAGATCGTTAGATGTGCCCCTAACATAGTATGAGCTCACCGAAATGTGTCAACATTCAAATGAGTGAGCCTCACTTCTTTGCTTTTAGTGTTGGTTTGAACACGGTGTCAATCACTACTATATTTTTTAAGAATAAACCACGAGAAAACTGTTTTGTGCCTTTCATCTGTGCACCAATAATTCTAGAAATACAATTATAGAAAATCGTGTAACATATCACGCGTAATAATTTAGATTTCAATTATTATCGAAATTTATTTTCCTTCCGTTGTCAATTCCGATGGACGTAAACAACGCATCACGCATGCGTGCGCCATTTTGACAGATTTGAAATAATCCTACAGATTTTCAGTACCAGGGCAGATCTAACGATCTAGATCTATGGTGTTCGCATCTAAGTGCTTGCACTCGCATGTAAACAATGAAGACTACACATTCACTTTCACTTCTCACTCAGATTCTTAAGCACTCAGAATTGTCAGTCATCTGCGTCATTCTAAAAGTGCATGAAGTTTAAGTGTGCATCTCTGAGTGCGGCCTGCAGTCGCACCCTCCTGCCTCGTACGCCGAGATAGTTAGCCTCCTACAAACTACTCACCTCAATTAGAATACTCAGCAAGTTTATGAGCGTCACATAATATTACAGAATGATCAGCGTCTTTTGAAAAGTGCGCAAAGTGTTACGCAAGTAAGTCTGAGTGCGCAACTCACAGCGCCCGTCGCCCACCGCCACCAAGATATTTAGTCTATATACATTTACTAAATAACTAGAATACCCACCAGGCAGAGCAGGCTCCTGGGTGTCAGAAGTGTCAGTGTCATCAGCGTCATTCAAAAAGTGCGCAAAGTGTAACGCAGCTAAGTCTGAGTGCGCGTCTCTGAGTGCGGCCTGCACTCGCACGTAGCGGCGGCGGGCGCGGGTGCCGGCGCCGCCCGCCGCCCACCGCCACGTGCACCGCCCGGAAACCACGCTCTCCGTTATCAAGGACTCTGGACAACAATTTAATGGTTACACTTTTTAACTAATGCGACACATAAAATATGTATCGCATTAGTTCCATTGACCGATTTACGAGATGTAAGTGGCGGGACTATTACGATGTTCCATGATGCAATTGATAATATCTTATAGTTTAAAACAAAGACGCTTCGCTGTCTGTCCATATGTATGCTTAGATCTTTAAAACTACGCAACGGATTTTGATGCGGTTTTTTTTATACATAGAGTGATTGAAGAGGAAGGTTGTAATGTATAACATGGTGTCAAATTTCACACTACACTGAAAAAAAAGAATTGTTGAATGTACTAAAGTAGCGTAGGTTGCCTAGTGAACTGCCATAGTCAACCCATTTCATAGTTAATTTTACTATAACAAGGGTGAATTTAACAATATATACTTTGTTGAATTTACATAACAAAACAGATTGACTAAAACTATTCTTAGTATAGTAAAATTAACCAAACAATTATTTGAATACACAAAAGAAAGTTTGTAAAATACATCTCCAAATTTTCAACAGGTAACGCTACTAAAGTTGTTCGTAAAAACTACGAAATTAGAAGATTGATTTTACTTATCACAAATTATGATATACATTTAGTATAATTGACATTAGAAATATGTAGAATTTACAAAAGCTTGTCAATAAAATCAACAAAAAACTTTTGTTTAAACAACAGTACGAGTTTAGCAACACAGTTCTCTAAATTTCCGATAGGTGACGCTTGCTACTCTACTAAAGTTGTTCGTAAAAACTACCAAATTAGAAGATTGATTTTACTTAACACAAATTATGAGATATATTTAATATAATTGACATTAGAATTATGTATATTTTACACAAGCGTGTCATTAAAATCAACAAAGAACTTTTGTTTAAACAACAGTACAAGTTTAGCAACACAGTTCTCCAAATTTCCGATAGTTGACGCTTGCTACGCTACTAAAGTTGTTCGTAAAAACTACCAAATTAGATGATTGATTTTACTTAACACAAATTATGAGATATATTTAATAAAATTGACATCAGAAATATGTACATTTTACACAATCTTGTCAATAAAATCAACAAAGAACTTTTGTTTAAACAACAGTACGAGTTTAGCAACACAGTTCTCCAAATTTCCGATAGGTGACGCTTGCTACGCTACTAAAGTTGTTCGTAAAAACTACCAAATTAGACGATTGATTTTACTTAACACAAATTATGAGATATATTTAATATAATTGACATTAGAAATATGTACATTTTACACAATTTTGTCAATAAAATCAACAAAGAACTTTTGTTTAAATAACAGTACGAGTTTAGCAACACAGTTCTCCAAATTTCCGATAGATGACGCTTGCGACTCTACTAAAGTTGTTCGTAAAAACTACCAAATTAGAAGATTGATTTTACTTAACACAAATTATGAGATATATTTTATATAATTGACATTAAAAATATGTATATTTTACACAAGCTTGTCAATAAAATTAACAAAGAACTTTTGTTTAAACAACAGTACAAGTTTAGCAAAACAGTTCTCCAAATTTCCGATAGGTGACGCTTGCTACTCTACTAAAGTTGTTCGTAAAAACTACCAAATTAGAAGATTGATTTTACTTAACACAAATTATGAGATATATTTAATATAATTGACATTAGAAATATGTACATTTTACACAAGCTTGTTTCGTCACAATCGGTTGTGTCCATAGGTAAAACCGTCCAAAGGTACAGCACTTGACCTTACATATTGTGCAAGGTACATAACAAGCAAGGACATTTGGGATGTCACATGACATAGATGAAACGTGGAGTATCAAGCAATGACCATTTTAGCCACTAACATTTAAGTTGCCGTGGTGTAATGGTGTGACTGCTCGCTAAATGCTCAAGAGGCCGTGGTTCGAACCTCAGTCATTGATGGTTTTTCTGATATCAAAAATGTTTGGTTGTATTCAAATGTACATATTTAGAATGTTAGTAAATAGAAAATGCTAGTATAGTTAAAAAATAAATAGTAAAGATGAAAAAGGGCAGAAAATGGTTATTAAGGGACAAACAAAAGAATAGCAAAGTGACTCAAAAATTGGGGTAGGGGGAAATAAAAGAAGGTAAGTAGCAAAGAAAAATAAGAAGAAGTGAAGAAGAAGAAGAAAGCCGAAACAAATAAAGTGACATAATATCTCATCGTAAAAAATCGAAAGTAATCGATGTAAAATATACAGGACTGAATCAGTTGAATTTACCAAATGAAATTAGTAAATGTAGCAAAATTAATTTCACATATTTTACATAACAAGTTTAGTGACATTTATCCAATCTCATCGTAAAATATCGAAAGTAATCGGTGTAAAATATACAGGACTGAATCAGTTGAATTTACTAAATGAAATTAGTAAATGTAGCAAAATTAATTTCAGATATTTTACAAAACAAGTTTAGTGATATTTATTAAATCTCATCGTAAAAGATCGAAAGTAATCGACGTTAAATATACAGGACTTGATTAGTTGAATATACGAAATCATACTATCAAATTTACTAAACGTATGGGTTAAATAATCAACCAGTTTTATTTGGTAAAATCAACAATTTAGTGTGTAGGACCTATATTAACCCGCGGATTTGATAAAATTTACGAGGAATTTTGTAAAATCAATCATTCTTTTTTTTCAGTGTACACCGAAGCGAAACGAGGGCGTGTCGCTAGTTTTCTATAAGGTCAAGATATCATAATAATAAATACTGATGTTGAACATGCGGTCTCTTTAGTCGCAAATACTTATAACTTAAACTGAGCAAAGCGCTTATTTTCCAAAATCTATACAGATATGAGCAGCCTAACCATCAAATAGTTTGAACCAATAATCAATATTCAGTCAGTCGTATTTCAATGCACTTATTTTGTTCATTGTTTTCATTAAATTCAATGACATGGTATTAATGTATACGGTTTTACTGAATACAGTCTATTCAACCATGAATTGGTGTAATCAACAACGTTGATTGTATGAAATAAAGTTATTATTCTGGTTGCTCGAATGTAATATGAAATGTTAAACATTACTTAGACTTCACTTAATTTAAGAACAATACCTAATATTTATCAAAAGAAAGACGCCAAAGATTTCAATTATGTTATTACCTATGTAAATTTTATCAGCTATTGCTATAAAGCAGACATTTTATTTTATGTTCCACAAAGGAACGAGAATTCACAGCAAATCAATAGTCACGGATTGCCTTAACTGTATTTACTTATAACTGCGCTTTTAAAATAAATTGCCTCTATGATTTATTAATTTTCAAGAAAGTTAGTTCTTATGCCTTTGTACTGATACCCGAAAACTATGATTTATTATCTACTTATGATATAAAATTCTTGATTTTACTTACTCATCATATACTTCGCAACGCACAGAGTAGAAAAGTTGAAATTGGCGTCCTTAAGTGTAATCACAGCGTCACTGTTGCTGGTCGGCATCAAGAGCTCCAAAAGCTCTAACTCTGTGAGCCCGAACTCTGAACAAGTTATGTAACCTAAAACATAACGGGAAAACTTAGGAGATCCCATTCTGAGACAGCAAGTTTTACAAGAGCATAAAACATTTCATATAAGATTACGGAAAGAGGATATTGTTGGAACTGTGCTTCAGATGAAATGCCATCGGAAAAAACAAGATAAAATTTTATTTTCTGTACCTAAATCGGAAGCAGTTTTTATCAATTTTATCAATCAGGTACCTTGTTCCATGGTTTAGACAAGGATTTAAAATGCAATTGAATTTATGCCCATTTCAAATATCGTCATTTTGAATGAAAGTAGACAACTAATTAGTTAACGTGCTTTTTATTAAATTAAAGTCAATACTTACTTGCTAATTTACTAAACGCTTTAGTACCGAAGACTGACTCTAAATTATCAAAGGCACGGTCGATAAAGTCTCCATAGCTATTATTATCTGGCGTTTCCTCAATAGCATCTAACAAATAGTAGCAGTTTTGAACTTTAAACTTCTCCTTCTGAGCGGGTGTCAGTTGCAAAAGCTCGAGAGACACCGCGCTTGTGCAAACAAGGAACACATTTCGAGGCAGCGACATCGGCAGCCAAGACAACCCCGTTACAATATCACATTCTAAAGGATTAACCCTATGAACATTGTCTATAAATATCATCAGTATTTCATTCTCCATATCCTCACACCTCCTCAATAAACTCTGGAACCAATTGTTTATGTACAAAGGGTCGAAACTTGCGTCCTTCGGCAAATAGCCCTCCGGAATGTTTAAAATTATCGATATCTGTTGGCACATCACTCTCAACAACTCTAAATTGTAGGCCGATCTAGGCGTTGAAGCAGAGAATCTGATCACCCTCAACACTGGTTTAGAGAAAGTTTCTTCACATTTAAAGTAAAGATGTGTCAGTAGAGTGCTTTTTCCTGAAGCGTCCGGTCCGTAAATCAGAACTGGGGGATGTCGAGTTCGATTATCATAATTCTCTTTCGCTATACTAAGTATACTTGTGGCGGCGTCTTCAATTTGTTTAACCGTAACTTTATACATTTGATTATGGTCTATACATATCCTAAGATGAGTGATGTGTTCTAGAAATACCTCCTGCGGAAGATGAAAACTTTTGATTAATGATCCAGCCAAAATTTCCAAGTTGCTGTAAAGTTATTTTAACTTACTAAAAGTTGCCAACCTTAATAGGAGCAATTTCATTATGTATAAAATGAGGGAATAGTTGGAAACTTTGAGGAAACCTTTTCCTTTAACAATGAGGTTGTCTAAAGTGGTAATAAATCGTTTCAATCTTAAATATTGTCATTCTTATAGATTGTTTGTAATAAAATAATCTTTTATGTGTCATAAAGTATACGAGAATCTAAGAAAGCATCGCATTCAACATGAAACAAAGAAATTAATTAGTGCAGTACACAATATAAACATGTAAAAAAAACCTGACCTGTACAGTCTTTTTTCTGCCTTTCCCCTGGTCGGGCTCCGTGCTCAGGCTCTCGTCGACCAGCGAGCTCATGGCGGCCTGCACCTGCTCCCTGAACGGAGACAGCTTCTCCTCGTTGTCTGATGCTGCATCTGTCCGCGACGAATCAGCTGATAGGGACCTACAAAAAGGTTTGGATTATAATCTTACTATTCCGACGAAGGTTTGTTGCCTCTCCGGGCAAGTAACCAGTTTCTAGTCGCTTTGATTGGTCGAAGGTTCGTTGCCTATCAGGGCACGTAGCCAGTTTCTATTCGCTTTGATTGGTCAAAGGTTTGTTGCCTCTCCGGGCACGTAACCAGTTTCTAGTCGCTTTGATTGGTCGAAAGTTCGTTGCCTGTCCGGGCACGTAACCAGTTTCCAAGGTGGTTTTAGTCAGTAGGAGTCTGACATAACCATCATAGTCGGTTATGTGGTATCCAATGAGGATTTCCGTCTCCTGCTCCGAACCCTCTGAACCTCTCAGGATTAGAGCCATAGAAAAAAAATTAGAGCGAAAAAAAACTCTTCCTAGTCTCGTGTGAATTTTGAATCTTTAACTTCTTTAGTGACATACGAAAATTTAAAAATAAATTACATTTTACTCGTATACGCTATATTATTTGCTATTGAGTGTAAACGGGGAAAAATCTTTGTTCTGTGGTGTAAACCTATTTTAGCAATCCTCTGTGGGATTTGAAAACTGACCTTTGCAAAAGCAGCACATATTCAACCGATTCAACAAGTATATTCGATACTTTATTTTGTTTATATTTGTAATTTGATGTGTTAGTGGGGTATTCTACCATAAACAATTCTATTTTTGTTGTATTGGTAGGTATTTCTATAACGGGAAACTTTTTGCAATAACAAAATATTGTAAGTACTAAAATATTGTAGTACCTACGAAATTCAGTAGAAAATGATTATGCGCAATATTTTATTTTGAAGAAAATGAAATTACTTGTCAGCCAAAAATGTTTGCCTTTCAACAAATGCCTGTTTATTTTTGCTGAATTGCAATTTCAGATCCCCTTTCGCTGACTCAACTGTTTAACAATTTATTCCCGCGGTTTTGATAAAATTATAACTGCTACGCTATTACATTTGAGTAAAAATTAAAATATTGCCTTATAGATTTAATCGGTGTTTCTCGTGAATAGTATCGTTATTATGTTTTTGAATGAATGTCTGTTTTATGTTTTTTCTTTACTCAATTAAGTAAGTATGAAACTGAAAAAGGTTTTTGTATAAATAATACCACAACAATATAATAATAATACGCAACTTCTAAAACGTACTTAGTCATGGGCTATTTAGAAAATTATTATAAGAAATTTATTAGAAAATAGGTAGTAAAAAACATGATATTAAACAAAAAAACAAACCTAAAACCTCATTTAATGTCCCATAAATTGTTTAACAATTCATAAATTACTTATTTTGGATGAGACTTCATATTACAGTTTTTATCAAAATTTTATTCAGTGCAATCGCTTCCGTACTTACGAGTTATCACTAAATACACAAAATCTGTTTATGTAAATTTATTATGTTAGTTCATTTGAAAGCAATTTGAATGAAGATCAGTAACGATTTTTGTTTAGTGGCTAATTAGAAAGCCTATGCCACCACGTGATTAACTGTAAAAAAAAAATTACGATATCTCTTAAACCTGAGAAGTTATAAGAGCTAAAATACTGGTTTTTTGGGGGTCCTTATGACGTCATCGCGACGGACGCGAACCTTATGTCGTACGTGATAAAGCACATATTGCATTGAGCTTGGCATTTCCTTCAAACCCTTTTAACTCAAAAATTTCTAGACGGATTTCAAAAATTATTTCACTAGGTTTCATAGCTATCAATATGTGTTTATATTATATCAATAAAACTATAGGATTCAAACCTGTTACTGATCCTCATTGTACTTACATTTGTAAAATTATTGCGGGTCTCTAAACAAAGACTTTCGAATTCTATTAAAAGCAATAAAATTTTCATAGCCCGCTTAGAGCAACGGACCTTTCCGGACGGAAGCTGCGTTGCTTTAAGATCGCTAGTATACATTTCTGCCGTCCTTTAACTAAAACCACGTTAACCCTCAGATGGTCGATTTTGAGTTTTGAATGCAAAGTAATACAGTTTAAAATTCTCTATCTTTCTGTTTAGGATTGGTAGCTCTATCATATATAGTTTTGGAGATATTAAAACGTAGTATCCCGTTAAACGACAAAATATTCTACAAATCCTTAGCTAAAAACTGACTATCCTACAATTCTTAGCTTAAAAAAAGATAAAGTACCTTTATTGATAAATTAACCGAATATTTATTAAACATTTACTTAGCTAAAACTACGTGATTTGATTATACTTGATTACAAACACGTTAAACTCCCTTAACGATAGTATAGTCAAGTATTCCATACTGCAGTTGCTTCAAAATACTTCGCTATAAAAACGTCATCTGCTTTATTAAGGAATTGGTTAAAAAAATATTACTGTTCCTTAACTTAATAACCGCTAATCCACGTTTCTTAACTAGAAACACGTTATTCGTTGCTCGTGCTTCATTCATTCCGGGCATGTGTGGGGAGCGTATATGGCTTACCGTTATCACCTCGTCGCCACGAAATACGACATACGCCTTTTTTAACTGTAAACCTCAGAAAACCCGTATCCACTCAAACTCCAAAACCACTTTGAAGCCCTTGAAAACAGCATAGATGTGGACGATCTAAACAACATGGCGGTAAATACCTACTGTTAGTACAGTAGGGTCCAAGTTCTTTAATACCCACCGTCACAAGCTAAAGAAACACTCTGACCACAGACTCCCACTCATGGATCAGAGACGTAAAATGAGGTTCCAGCGGTTAAGCGGATGCTCATCGTCATTAGCTAAATAGACAGATATTAGCTAAATAGAGCGACCTTCGCCAATTTAATAGGAAACGTATTAAAGAGGAGAAGAGGCCATCGAGCAGAATAAAGGCTCCAAAGTGTTCGCAACTTCGCAAGAGATCTTTCTATTGGGCAAAGCCAGATGACGAAGCTGAAACTGGCGACGGACGCATTATCTCATTGAAGTCTGAAATCATGAGAGAGATCGAGAGTTTCTATGGGCAGTTATATTCCACCCAGACACCTGTTGAACGCAATCCCAGAGCCAAGCTTATACGACACTGTATCGAAGATATCCCGGAGTCAACCTGTACGAGATTAGTATGGCTCTCTAACAGCTGAAAAACAACAAGGCGGCGGGTGACGACGGAATTACTATAGAATTTTTGAGAACGGGCGGTAAGCCGATACATAAAGTTCTCCAGAAGCTTTTCAATTCCTTCATCGTTGAGGGCAGAACTCCGAAGGCATGGAAGATAAGTGAGGTGATTTTGTTCTTTAAATAGGGTGACAAGACCCTCTTAAAGAACTACAGACCCATCTCACTTTTGAGCCATGAAGGAGCCAATACCCATAAGTTGTTTTCGAGAGTGCTTACGAATCGTCTCGCTCGCAGGTTCGACGACTTCCAACCTCCCAAACAAGCCGGGTTCCGAAAAGGCTTTAGCTCCATAAGACCACATCCATATGCTGCGGTAGGTTATACAGAAGAAGAGGAGCAAAATCTGCCACTTCGCTTGGCGTCCGTGGACTATGCGAAAGCCTTTTATTCGATTGAAACCTAGGCAGTGCTGCAGTGTCTCCAAAGGTGCCAAGTGGACTACAGGTATAAGGTATATCTAGGTGTTGTACTTTACGAAAATGCCACCAAAGTCGCTCTGAGTGTACTTTGTAGAACCAGAACACAAATCCTATCCAACTGCAGCGAGGTGTGCGACAGGGAGATATTATTTCTCCGAAATTATTCACAGCTGCCTTGGAAGACATCGTTAAACTTTTAGACTGGGAAAGACTCGGCATCAACATTAATGGCCAGTACCTAACACCTTCGTTTTGCCTATGATATAGTTCTTATGACTGAGACCTTGGAAGACCTGAACACAATGCTCGAAGATTTCCGTAGTGCTTCCCAAAGAGTGGGTCTCGGGATGAACAAGAACATGGATAAGACGAAAATCATGTCGAATGACCATGTTGTGAAGTTGTTGACCATTATTTATACCTAGGACAGGCAGTCCAGTTAGATAAGTCCAGCTTCGAGAATGAGATCTCTCGTCGAATCCAACTCGGATGGGCAGCATTCAGAAAGCTTCGAAAAATCTTCGCGTTTGACTTATCGCAGTGTCACAAGATGAAAGTCGACAAGTGTGTGTTGCCAGTGATGACTTACAATAGTGAAACGTGGTCACTAACTATGTGTCTCATAAGGAGGCTCAAGGTCACCCAGTGTGCAATAGAGAGAGAGCAACGGTCGGCGTTTCCCTGTGTGATCGAATCAGAAATAAGGAGATCTGCAGGAGAACTTAAGTAACCGACATCGCTCGAAGAATTGCTCAGTTGAAGTGGCAGTGAGCTGGACACATAGCGAGAAGAACCGCTGGCCGTTGGGGCGGGAATGTTCTGGAATGGCGTTCGCACACCGGACGACTCTCCGTGGGTAGGTCCCCGACAAGGTAGACCGACGATCTGATGAAGGTCGCGGTGCGCCGCTGGATGCAGGCGGCGAAGGACCAATCGTCGTGGAGATCCTTGGGGGAGGCCTATACCCCGCAGTGGGTTTCGTGCGGCTGATATGATGATGATTGTTAATTTAATGAGCTTTTTGATAAACCTTAAATTACAATTGAGTACTAAACAACGAAGCTACAGTGGTTTTAGTTCTGTTACGAAGAATCTAAATTGATGTAACTGGACTGGTTATCTATTAAATTACCTGTAAAAAGTATGATAATTATACTTACTATGAATATTAAAACAATGCGTTATCATACTTTTAACTAATCATTACTTGACGTAAAATAATTCTATTTTATGTTTAGTGATATCAATGTAATGATGCTGTGGTTCATAAAATAACAGAAGAATATTTAGTTAAATATTATAAAATGTTTGATTGTTGTTTTATAAAAACACTAAAAACAAGCAAATTTTTTTTTACTTTTCAATAAAATTTGATGTAATTCTTATATTGCTTTTCATTTAATTTCCTACTTTTTTGATATGAAATGCTTAACTATAAGGACGCTAATCAAAATCGAAGGAAGAGTTGCCTTTTTTTAGCTTAGTAAACAAGTGTATGTCTTAACAAATGTGTTTTGTTTTATCGGTAATACTTAGCTTAAAAGAGTTTAAGAAGCTTTAGTCTTTTTTAACTACAGTAAATAATATGTTAATACGAACAAAATTCTTTGCTATAATACAGTTAAATGACTTAGTGGGTTTATAGTTAAGCATTTCAGAGTAAATTTATAAAATATTACTGACATCACAAATTTAATGAAAATACTTAACTAAAATGTCGCTAAGTGTAGGTTAGAGACTTTTTAGTACAGTATTCTTAGTCAAAAAATTTACATTTGTCTTCGTTAGACAATAAAAAGGCGTTTTTCTTAATAATAAACCGTAGATACCCGTGCAGTATAAATCATAAATGATGCATGGAATTACATGTTACCATTTTGCCTAACAGTCACTTTATCTATCTATAATAGTTTTCTAGAAACATAGATTCCCGCGTTTTTTGTGTTCTTTTCCGAAATTACTTTTTGGGTTTAACGTGGTTTTAGTTAAAGGACGGCAGATTTATATGTTACTGAAAAAACACTTTTTCTTTATCCACAGGGGTCGGTTCTAGGCCTTCACTTCACTCAGATGTTATGTGGCGATAAAGCCGTACGAAGGTGTAACCACTGATGATCTGGCTATCCTACCTCTTATTGCCAGAACATTGTATTTGTATAATAAATTGTGTAAATAACTTACTCTAGTCTCACAATGTGGCTGTCGGGTAAAGCATCTTCTAATTTCTTATTGAGCTTTTTTAATCTCGCGTGAGCTAATACTGTGATCTTGGAGTCGTCTTGTTCTGGCTCTGACATGTCCCTGATAATCGCCACGATGCCTTTGGGGTGGTTTCCAGTCTTGAGCAAGTCTAAAGAATAAATATTCGTTAATTTAGACATTTGTAGCTTTACTATGAGTTGATGCAAATTGTTTTCGCTACCGAAAACTGTTAGTACAGGAAATGAAGCGATATTTTGTATGGAGACCCCAACATTAAATCCTCAGTCGATGAAACTTTGCAGGGATGTAATATAGTATGAACCAAAACCTATGTACAAATATCCAAAAACAAAATCGATTTGGGTAATTTAAAAAATATGTTTCATTTATGATACTTTATCCTACTGTAAAATTTCGTCTACTGAGGATTTACAGTGGGGGTCCACTACCTTCCTTTCCTACTCTATCGGCGGGCTGATTATCTAATTAAAAACCACCTAACGACTGGTTGCAGTTCACAGATGGTCGTGATCCATTGTTACTTCTTTTTGGGTTAAAAAAAAACATACCAAAGAAAAGTGGCAATGTATGTCAAATGCAACCGGTCGCTAAATAGTTTCTTTTTAGATAATCAGGGTGCGAATATACTGCTCACAGTTATTGCAAGTAAAAAAGAGATAAAGATAGTTAACGGTAGAGAAAACAGTTTACAAAAAAATATTTTAGATAACTGATATTATAATTACTTAGGCAAGCCATTCGCTATTTTGTTTACATCTAATACTTTTTTATCTTGTGGTACCTAGATGGCTAGAAGACACCATCTCTTCTGAAAAGTTCTGCCTTATTTTAACGCATTCGAAAGCAAGTGCCACTTGAAAATTCAAAATTCAAAAAATTCAAAAATTCAAAATTATTTGTTCAAAATTGTGTTACACCATTATAACTAATTCTCAATAATGATGCCTTGCTAGCGTGAAACGTCGTAACTTTCCAGATAAAAATTGCCTACATAAAATGTTTACCTCCATATTAGGTATATTATAAAACACCGCAATGTTTCCCCTGACTTAATTACTCGGAAACAACGCTCGCTGTAATATCGTTTCAGACCTTTTTGCAGTTGGTTTTAAATTATTCGACGTAATTCAGGTCACTTGCAGGCTTAGCTTATTTATTCAATAATTTTTCATATTTTTTTAAAAGCTTTGCTTCAATAATTAAATTTTAAAAGCTTGTAAGTGATGTAAAAATAAAATATACTAGTATTTAATATTGGTAATTATACCTGGGATGACCTGAGCCTAATCTATTATCAGACTATTTATGAGTAAACAGTCAAGTTCACATACCTACTTAACGATAAGAATTTAGTGGTGTCCCTTTTAATAAACAAAATATCATAAGAGTAAACCTTTAGTCAAAATATAGTTAAGTACGACCACCAGGTTCTTCTTCTTTCGCTACTGAATAAAAAAATATACGCAGTTATGATGGATTGAAAAGTTCGTAGCCTGACTTAGAAGGGACCATCCTAGAATTTCCAAAGTACCCACATATTTTGCTCTAGTCTCAGTAGTCGATGAGAAAACTTTGAAAAGTGTAGCTCATGGAACAATTTTTTTACGATTATTTTTGTACGAGTATTCGCAATATTTCTGCAAAATTAACGAAATTGAAAACCGTGCGGTTATAAAGGTATATCTTTAAGAAAGGGTTAACGTCAAAATAAATTCACGAATACATGGTAAGGACATCGGCATCATCCACCCCATCGTACGATATAGTAAAAAAGATGTCTGCTGAGTTAAAACGTGGACGGGAGAGCATTGAAGTCAACCCCATTTTCGTGTAGGCTCAGAACCGACTACAATATCGAAAAAATATGTTATTTAATATTTGGAGACCGAAAATTGAAAGTCAGGGGGATAGCTGAGATCATATGGATCTTATATGAGCCGACAAAAATATGATTGTCAACGATTTGGGCTTTCACAAGGTGTCAGTGCGAATAGCAAAAATCAAATTTCTATAGAAAAGCAAAAACGATCAATTTTCACAATTTCTCATGATTGTTTGGAGATAACTCCAAACAATTTTAGTCTCTTTATTACAATAAATGAAACTTGGGTTCGTCATCAAACTCTTGAACCTGTAAAACAATCAGGGTGGAATAAAATTTCGACTAATGAGGATGAAGCCGCTGTGAGTGACTATTTTGAGGGTCTTAAATAATCTCTTTTTAACGGGGACCAAGGCTTTAACGGAAAGATAAAAGAAGTGTATAGATCTAAATGGAAATTAGGTCGATGATTAAAAACATTTTTGTACGTATTTTATTTTGTTTTCTTGACTAGGCCAGGAACTTTTCAATCCGGGTAAGTGAGTTTGGGCAAGCAATGTTAAGCCACCCGTTTCCTCTCCTTCCGCTACTCAGAATCAACATTTAGCAAGAGTATCGCCCATCGATAACCAGCAGTTCCCAATCTTCGACATTGAACGAAGATTGGGAAGCGGTAGAGTAGTTTTCGAGCTCTATTGAACAATTACCGAGTGACAGATTTTTCAAATCCTATTAGAAATGCGATTCCGGGCGAGCCAGCGAAGCTTAAACTTACCTAGTGCTAATTCACACTGGCGTTCCACAGGACTCCGTAGTAAATCAGCCACATTCTCGTCCTCTGCCAGTGCTTCAAGCACTAACGAGTTGAACGCCTTCTGGACTTCGGACAAACGTTCCCGCTGCTCATCGCGATCTAGCAAATTGCTAAACCTGTGAACAAGTGCAAACATAAGCATTGGAATGTAGATAACATTTTAAATGGAAAAAATAAACATACATAATGCTTTTCGTAACATAGCTACAGGAATATCAACTATGTCTAATTATGTTGTGGAAAATAAAAATATTTCTCTCATAAATCAGTTTCTTTACCAAAGATTAATGAAAATCTAATGTTGTATTCCCAATCTACTATTTTCTCAAAAGATTTCTTCCTAACTAAGGGAAAGTAGTAAGTAATTACTTCACCAGAGCGACATGTTAACCAAAAGTCAATAGACATTGATAAATTAATTTCTATTGACGGGGACCGAGGAGCTTGTTTCTTGTTAATCGTCTGTACATGTGTGGAATGTGCCTTTTATACAGAAATGGAATCGAGGTTAGTGCTTGGTGCTTGGATTAGTGAATATTCTGAGAATAGCGTCTATCAAAGGGTCTATTTAGTCTGAGATATATTGCTATAGGTGTTAGTGTTATTATGTTCATGAATTTAGGAATTAATAATAGTATTCAACATTAAACTTCTTTATACATAATCAACGGTTGATTTTGCTCGGAAGGGAATCGGAGGAGATTAGAATTCGGAAACATAAACTAAATATTTTTTATAACACTAGTCATGTTTGTATAAAAACTATATCTTTGTTTCCATCCATCATACACGCATTACAGGCATCTAATTTATAGCCTAAAAGATACTATTGGATGCCCAGCCCAGCCCCATTCTCATCCACCAATAAAAGATAACCACATCCCCGCAGGTGACTCGATATTTATGTGATCGAGTCCCTCAGATAAATTATTTATTTTACGATGCCACTGAGTAATCGAGTCGCTTTGCTGAGAAATAACCGTAAAACACAACTGCGTAAATAGATGAGACGGTACAGATGATCAAAGTATTTCACCGAATATTATCGGGTACAGGTGAGGGAAACAATAAAATGGATTTGTCTTAAAGGGATAACCCTTGAAATCGTTCGCGGGCACTTAGGCTTGAGTGGGGAATAAATTGTCTCCAGATAAAAAGGGGGGGTTGCTTTGATGTTCTTTTTCTACTTTGTGCACCGTTCGTAATTGGATGAGACCTTTCCTGTTGGAAACGGAGTAAAGAACTATCCAATTATTAAATCAAAACTATTTACTAAGTACTACTTTTTGCATAGTATTGATGGTTTATCATATTTTAGCGAGTCTCTGCGTTCAGTCGTTGCATTAAAAATGTAGGTTGTAGCGACTGCGTTACGTCCTCAACCACATTCTCAACTTCATCCTTCCTAACCCTCTAATCAATTTCTTAATCATTGTTTGATATCTCATTAAATTCTTAAAATTATGAAAAGGAGGAGTTACATACATCTTCTTTTTTATAAGTACTCACCATTTATCATCGCCTTCCAGTTGATATGCCCCTTCATCATTGAGCCTGTAGCATGCCCGTATTAAAGTTGCTTGTGCTGTATCCGATCTGACTAGTAGCTCAAAGGTTGCCTCGGGAATGGTGAACGGTAGAACTGGCTGGTAGAAGGAAGCGTCACCGCCGAGGAGGCACTAGGAAAGGAATAAATCAATATGAGACATAGGTATGTTTGAGTAAGTACCACAGATTTATGCTCAGAGTCAAGTAATGGCAAGATAATTTTGCTGGTTCACAAGTCTTCCACCAGTCGGCGCACTAGCGCCAATTTGCCGCTAGTGTAGATGTAGAGTTGTTATTTTCTTGTTTGCTATGTGCTTGTTATATTTTTTGTATGTTGGAAGCGAATTTTCGTATTTTTTTTCTGCAAACACATTTTTGGTTTTCTTTTTTTTATTCAAACTATAATTCGTTTACTATTCAATTATCATTAAAAATACTCGAGAACATAACCCATATGCACACGTACAAAAGGTCTCCATCTCCTGCTGTAGATAAAGACCCACTATTTTTCTGTCATCCTGTCATTGCAGCACTTATATTTGAGCACCTTCGTGGTACTAATATAGTGGCTTTTATATTAGTTGTATAGGTATCGCAATTTTAAATGTCTCATTTTTGATGAACTTCTCTATGTTGTCTCAGGTCTGGGTGTTTGTCTTGCCACCGTTTTGTCTCTGATTACCGTAACACAAGTGCTTTAGCTACAAATTGGAATTGGAGCAATGTATGTCCTAACTAATTATAGATAGGAAACACTACGCTCCCATATTACGCTTTTCTTGAAACCATAATCGAACTAAGTGTCCGGGCACGAAAACTGCGACGGCGGAGCGGCAGCGGGGCGGCGCGACAGCGGAGCGGCGGCGATGCATTCAACAGTATGGCACAGTATGGAGACGCGCACGAAACGGGCGGTGGCGGCGCGGGGCGACGAGCGATGCACGGGCGGGAGGAGAGCGACGAAAACAAATGAACAAACTAGTTGGATTTGGTAGCCTGCGATTACAGTAGTGTTGTGTTGAATAATATAATAGTGTCTGTTTGATTACTAGCATAGTAAAATCAAATAAGTAAGTCGTCTTACTCATTATACGCCCGAACGCGGTTTGTATGTGAGCGCGGCCGTACGTATGCGTCTTCGCACGCACACACTGACACAACTTAAAGGTGATAGCGGTGCGTCAGTCGTGGCTGCGTCGTACTTAATACCGCCCGCGCTCAGCCGCTCACGCACGCTCCGCCGTACATGTACACTCTACCTACTTACCTCCTTTAAATACAAATTCGCGAAGATGACCTCTAGAAAATATTGCAGTGTTTATGGATGTCTAAATAGCAGTTTGTCTGATTCGGAATTGTCTTTCTTCGCATTATGGTCGGTATACATTTTGATTAGTGTTTAATGCGAGTGGCTCGTTTAGTGTTTAGTGTTTAGCAAAAAACACGTGCGGACAGTCTCTGTTTAGTGTTAAGTAATTGTTTTTTGCTAAACACTAAACGAGCCACTCGCACTAAACACTAATCAAAATGTATACCGGCCATTACCTAGCGAACAAGAACGGTGAGTACCTATCTAATCTACTACCCTACTATATCATACGTAGGAACGTACATAATTAAATAATGTGTTAGCTATTACATATCTGAAAGTGTTTAGGAAATACCTAGTTCTACTCCGAATTTCATTGACCAGATACCAATTTGTGGTTTGATTTAATAGTTCACTAAGTATGCCCCACCGCGAAAAGAAGGGACCAATTACTTAAGTAGAAATTTGTATAAATCAAACTAAATCTTAGGTAGGTATATAAGCAATAAACTTGAGTAGGTAGGTAAGGTAGGTTGTAGTTGTGTTTGTTGTTAAACATTGTAGACAGCTCCTAGTCTATGTACAAAAATAATTAAAAAAAAAAATTATAGATCCCTGATGCTTACCCTACAGGGGAAAATTGTTTTACATAAAGATTGCCTACATATGCATTTTGACGATTGAATAAACTATAAGCGACAGCCCTACCAGTCAGCCAGTGTTTAGGCTATTATCGCTCGCTCACAGCTCGAGTTGGCCTACTTATTTGATTTTTCTATGTTACTAGGTAGTACCTATTTATTCAGTATGGATGTCGGCATCTTGGACATCATTTAAAAAACACAAGATGAGCAAAGAATCCGGTTTTGAAACTAGTTAACGCCTATACTTAGACCATTTTTTCGAACTAAATAAAATTTTTAGACATAGGATATATTTCGTCCTTTGAATATTTTTCGGTATTGATTTAACAAAAATTTTTTTCCATAGCAACATCACATTTGACACATCAATAGAAATAAAAAAAATAAGAAGTTACTTTAGTGGTATACCGTGGTCCTACCAGTAGGTCAAATCGGTAGGTCCATGGGCCCTTAATGGTATTTAGCCCATCTGTCACAACACTACTAGCGCGGCTGACCGACCGCTAAGTGTCCGGGCACGAAAACGGCGGCGGCGGGGCGGCAGCGGGGCGGCGCGACAGCGGAGCGGCGGCGATGCATTCAACAGTATGGCACAGTATGGAGCCGCGCACGAAACGGGCGGTGGCGGAGCGGGGCGACGAGCGATGCACGGGCGGGAGGAGAGCGACGAAAACAAATGAACAAACTTGTTTGATTTGGTAGCCCGCGATTACAGTAGTGTTGTGTTGAAAATATAATAGTGTCTGTTTGATTACTAAGTAGGTACCTATTTATTATTGTTTATTATTAATTTATTTATTACAATGTGAACTTACAGCTAAACCAAAACATTCACATTGGGCAATTTACTTAGATAAAAAATATTTTAAAATAAATATATCTAATAGGGTTAGTATGGATGTTGGCATCTTGGACATCATTTAAAAAACACAAGATGAGCAAAGGATCCGATTTTGAAACTAGTTAACGCCTATAGACCATTTTTTCGAACTAAATAACATTTTTAGACATAGGATCATAGACTTATTATATTACTATATATATCGTCCTTTGAATATTTTTCGGTATTGATTTAACAAGAAATTGTTTCCATAGCAACATCACATTTGACACATCAATAGAAATAAAAAACTTTAAGAAGTTTCTTTAACATACAATTTAGGTTAGTCACTACGATATTCTAAAAAGCCCTAGTCCAGTAGGACCACGAGTACATAGTGGTATACCGTGGTCCTACCAGTAGGTCAAATCGGTAGGTCCACGGGACCTTAATGGTATTTAGCCCATCTGTCACAACACTACTAACGCGGCTGACCGACCGCTATGTTTCGTGCCCACGTTCTCATCGCCCCGCCCCGCCGCCGCTCCGCTGCCGCGCCGCCCCGCCACCGCTCGGCCGCCGCCACTTTCGTGTCCGGACACTAAGTTTCGTGCCCACGTTCTCATCGCCCCGCCCCGCCGCCGCTCCGCTGCCGCGCCGCCCCGCCACCGCTCGGCCGCCGCCACTTTCGTGTCCGGACACTTAAGGTCAAATCTTGCAATTTTAACAAAGACATGTTTAAACCTTAAGCCTTTTTCACATTAGTATTAATTTGTGGAACTGAAACGTGTTTAATTAAGAAACTTGAGATCAGCAAGAATAAAAGACGCCGTCGTCTCTCAAACCGAACCAAATTAAAATTGAGATAAAAGAAACAATGGTAGCAATTTGAATAAGGTTGGTAAAATAATTTTCTTTGGCGACCGAGACAATCTTTCGATGCAGCCGGTCCAAAGTATTTTTAATCAATTTTACCTGTCAAATTAAGTTCCGTTGTTCTTATGTACCTGTTACTTAAGATAGAAAAGGAGCTTTTTTTAGCTATCTGTGGCCTGGCCTGTTATTTGACAGTTTAAGGAATCACTGTGGGCTTTTTGTATAATCATCTATGTATTGACCCTGTTCCGTATGATACGGAATAGGTACATACTTATGCATTTTTGATTAGGTCATAAGACCACTAACTTGTTCACAAAGTCATTTTTCTACATCTGGATCTGCGAGGTGGCTTATATGATTATTATAGTCACGATATATGAGATTATATGGGATATATCCCATCCTCCCTAGCTACACGTCCATAAGAATATTGTGTATTAGGCAGTGGGGACATAATAGCTGATAAAGATGATGGGCACTCACCATGAAGTAGCCAGCTTTGGAGGTTCGGTTGTAGCAGCGGATTTCATTGAGGTGATAGCGCAGGAGAACTGGGTTGTTCTCGTCACCGCCGTCTGTGCCGTAGTGCATATCCACGAACTCGAACTGTCAACAAAGAGTTTAAGATTTGAACATGTTTGGTTTGTTTATAGCACGGATTCTTGATGGTTCTGATAAGACGACAAAGGATAGGTACGACATTTTGAGAATTAAAAGCTAAATAGAGAACTTACTCCTTTCTTTTGAAATATGTAGTTTAAAAATTAATCCAAAGAGATGCTGAGTAGGTGTTGAACAAAATGGTAGAAGGCGATACGATGATTACTACTCATATGTTATGCTTTATATAACTTATAAATAGGAAACGAAGAAATAAACTCAAATAAGCGTATAGGATAAAAACGTTTTATTTTATCATCAGCTATTTTCTCGAGAAAGTCGAACATAACATAAGTCTTGTGCCTTAAAAACTTTACGGTTCTTGGCTTCCTTAGTAAAAAAAAAGGACTGGTATGTCGTAACTTCTTGTTGGTTAAACTTATTGCATGAGCATAGTTAGGCACCGTAAAATTTTATGTGGTCCCATGACTCCCACGGTTAGTAACTATATCTGTAACTGTTATAGATATAGAGTCTGTTCTTAATAATTTCTCATGTGATTTAAGAGTTTATTGGATAAAAAAACTTTAGGTACTTATATTTGGCTATAGTCCTATAAATAAATTTGTAGATAGTAATTTTTAGGAAATCAAATCAACGTGAGGATTCATAAACCGACTTCAAAAACCTTTATTTCTTGATTTTTAAAGCTTTTTGTAAGTTTTTTTTTTCATTATAAGTACAGTATTATATTATAAGTATTCATAGATTTCATTGTTCTAACATAGATATCCAGGGATAATAAGTTCCTAAATTCAGCTAAATGTCGACACTCGACAACGAACAAACTTAATTTAAAAGATACCTTTGCTTTTAGCTTTTCGCTGTGAAAAGAGTTAACGAATTGTATTTTGGCATTTGCAAACTATCGAAACTGTTACTGTAATTTAGCTTCTGAATGGACGAGTTTCGGCTTAGTTGGTCGTGAAAAGCAGTTTGTATTGCGGACTAAACCGATATTTAGGATTACGGTCTGTATTTAAACCGATATAAAATTTTAGTACCTAACAGATTTGTGGGTTTAACGTTTGTTCAAAGCGGACGCTTGCAACACTACAACAAACTATAATTTAATTTTCTAATAGTGAATTAGTTTACCTAAATAAATACAAATACCTCAATCATATTATCAAGTGATAAGTTTTTTACTAATCGAGTGATATTTTGATGAGGGCGCATGGCTGCCAAATAGTTCTTAACTATGTAGTAGAGAGAGATAGAATTTACTTAATATTGTCCGACTAATAAGAGCATTTACTCATAATTTGTCGAAACAGCATCATCAGTACGACATCAACACGCTCGGTATACGCGGTACCGAAAACATACCGAAATCTAACTGGGGCCCTATTTTTGAATCGCTCGGCTGCCGTCGTGCGCTCGTTTCTACTGATTTTCGTTCGACAAATCAACTCAAATGTATGAGATGTCGAACGAAAATCAGTATAGAAACGAGCGCTCAACGCCAGCCGAGCGATTCAAAAATAGGGTCCCTGGACGCTGTTATATAGCGTTACAGTCAGTGGCACGAATCATGAAAATTTTTCGACGGAGTGGGGATAAGTTCGCGCATGTGCTCTTGTGAGCGACCAATAGCGCGCGCCCCTCTCCCGCCGCCCGCGCCCCTCACCGCTACGCATGCCCAAAATACGCGTTCCGCGCAATCCCCACCGCGCGATTTCATGATTCGTGCCACTGACTATACTCATTATTTGTCGACGCGGTACAGATTCGATACAGAATTATCTGTACCGCGTCAACCAATGAGTCTAGGGCCTTATGATCGTAGATTCCATAAAATGCAATTCCAACCATTTTTTGACTTACTAATAAATTAAGACTAATACCTGAAATTGCCTAGCAATATAATTTTTTTACGTTTACAAGGCTAATTTATAACCAAATTTAACGAATAGAACAGCTGCAGTACACAATCATTGAATGCTGTTAATACATTCACATTTTACACGTAAATTAATAACAACTTCGCACTGAAAATTTACTGTAAGCAGATTTGGTGGTCTGTTCACTGAGTTGTGCCTGAAGAGACTCTAATTTAGTATAGTTCTGGTGCTTTGTTCCACTAAATTAGCGTGTGGAAATGTTTCGAATTTTCAGCAAGTTCTGTAACTAAATAATTTTTGTTGCGATTTGAAAACGAATTGTATGGAATAGATTCTATGTATGAATTATGATTTTTTTTCTTTATTAAACTAATATAACAATGGCCTTATATCTCTAGCTAGGGTAGATATTTCTAAAATTGAGTAATACCTTCTTCATTCATTTCGACAGCGTCAATTTTTCTGTATAAATGAAATTAACTTCTCCCAAGATGAAAAATACGTTTATACCTTTGAAACACCTTTATTCAATTACTTTGCGCATTAACTCAATTGAATAATCGTAAAGAATTACTATTCGCATCGAATTGAAAGCCGATTTTCTGCTCACAAGAGGATCGGGAATAATATTGCAAACGATTTTTGGATAAAGCTTCAATTTATATCCTTTGTAACTTATATTTTGTGCAATTAGTCCGTCCGTTATTGGCACCTTTTGTTCTTCATAACTTTGTATGCAATAAAGCTACACTTTATATTCTGAGCTTTTGTGCAGGTTGTTTGTAGAGCAGCGGGCTTTAATTCATGAAAGAAAAAAAAATCCTGTGCAAGTGGACAAATTAACATAATAAAACGTGTAAAGCCGGATACAGACTTTGCGAGGCATGTGGCGCTGCGCACGGCGCACAACGAATGCTTCGGCTTGAGGCGTGCATGTCAAGAATCAACATAATGGAGAAGTTTCGTGATGTTGAAAACATTATTTTTTACTAAATGGGATTAAAATATAGACCAAATCTATCAAGAAATAGCTGAGAATTATAAATTATTTAACATGGCGGTGACGTCAGATGACTTCCCATATTTCGTCGAGCGCACCGTCGTACTACAAATTACATAGTAAAATAACGCAATTATCTCGCGCCGCGTTCGCGTTGTTGTTATTATTGTACCTAAACGTCTAAATCTTATATTTTTTGTGTGTAATAGATAGTTTAGTTTTGATTTTATTATAATGGAAGAAGGTTTTGTAAAATGACAAAGTGATAATTTGCCTAAAATTGATATTTTCGCAGTCATGGTAATTTTTTCTTCAAATCCGTCAAATGTTAGTGCTGAAATAAAAGGTGTTAAAAAACTTTTCAAGTAAGTACCTGGGTACTTAGGTACCTATCTATAGTTCTGTTTTTTTTTCTCCGTAACGTACCTATTATTTAAAATTGTTCTCACTGAAATCTTAAATTTTTATTACGTTTTTATTAGGTTGCTTTGTTGTTTGTTTGTTTCTCAACAAAGTATTGCAAACGATTTTATACTAGCTTCCCGATGAGCTAGAGACTTGAAACTGACCATAGGTCAGAACTGGAAGGCAATGCAATATTATAGTGTCATTGAGCTGTTCTGATAATGGAGCCGGAAAAAGGTCACAAGAACTCTATGATGAGACCATACAAACCCATCATGTTTGGGCTCGTTAGAATCGTCTTGACAAGTACTCTGATAGGAGATGAGGTCCAGGGTCTGATGAAGCCGGAAGGCTATGCTATAGGAACTCAATATTGAAACCGTGCAACCCCATCGAGTTTCGGCTTATTTGAATCGTCTTGACGAGTACTTTGTTGGGAAATAGTTTCCAGGGTCTGATGATAGAGCCGGAAGAAGGACACAGGAACTCTATAATATAACCACGCTACCCCCATTGAGTTTGTGCTCGTTTGAATCGTCTTGACGAGTACTTTGTTAGAAAATAGTGTGCAAGGGTTTGATGATGGAGCCGGAAGAAGGCCACTGGAACTATGTAATTACTTACATCAAAATGATCTTCACACACATTGTCCTTTCCAGTTGCTAATCCGTCCACCTGAGAATCTGTCCAGTTGAGAATCTGTCCAGTTGCGAATCTGTCCACTTGCTACGGAGGCCTTTTAGGCCCAATCACGTCATGCCTAATGGTGCAAACCACTTCTTCCTTTTTTTCAAGTCATTTGGAACATGAAAAAAAACTTTGTTTGGCCTTTTAAATGTCGTGCTTTTACATCTTGGAACTATACAATATTTAAGTATAGGTGTGCTTTTTAGTCTCAGCCATAACGACAAACACAAATTAATGTGAATAAGTACGAGAAATAATTAAAACAACAAGAGCGTGCGCGCAAATTACTGAATGCCTAGGGCCGCGTTCCGAATCACGCTCATAGCGCTCTTAGCGCAAATCCGACCAAATTGAATAGTCACAAAATATTACACAAAATAGGGTATTTGTGTGGGTACGTATCAGAATGTCTAAAGTTAGAATGTCTAAGCTTAAAATGAAAAAGTTCATAATGTCAAAAATTTGAATGTCTAACGATTAAAATGTCGAAAGTTCAAAATGTCAAAAACAAAAATGTCAAACGGTCAGATAGTCCTAAATAAAATGACTAAGTTCTTTTAAACCATTTGAATTTTAATTATTGACATTTTGAACTTTGCCATTTTAAGTTTAGACATTCTAACTTTAGACATTCAGATACGTACCCATTTGTGTACCTACTGCATTTATATGGATTCGCGCTAACAGCGTTGTTAGCGTGATTTGGAACTAGGCCTATGAATTAATTTTGTATTGTAGAGGCACTACTGGCGTCGTACAGTCAGCAATGAAAATCGCTTAACGATTTGGTACTTTGTCATAGCAACTTTTTTAACAGATGTCTCACGGTTTGAAGCATTAGTTAAAAAAGTTACTGTGACAAAGTACTAAAAGGTTAAACAACTTTTGTTGCTGACCGTACGAATGTGGGCCGCAAAGTTAGATGACGTCACACGCTAAGCCGTTGGCACGGTGCGAAAACTGCGAAATTATCTTAAAATCGTAACTTTCACGTCCTGAACTTTATAATTTTTAGAGATAATTTGATAATTATTTCACAGTTGTGTATAATTTGGCCTTAATTTTAATAAGAGCGAAAAAAAAAATTTGGAAACTTCTCCATTATGGTCGAACCATCGCGTGCGAAGCAAATGCCTCTTCAGACTTTGCTAGGCATGCGTCGCACGTGCGCGACTACGTCCATGACAAGTGATGCTCGCACTGAGGCGCTTTGATTTTGAAGCGTTTGCCGACATACATTGGTTCGCCCTCGGACGTGCGTAGTACATGCCTCGCCACGAATATGGAGGTAAACACCTTGCGAGGCATTCATTCAATTGTGCGCCGTTTGCGGCGCATGCCTCGCAAAGTCTGGATCCAGCTTAAAAATGCGGCAACGCATTGGCTACACTTTATACTTAGCATTGAGTCGTTTTCGACTTTCTGCTCTTCATCATAAGTTGTTTACCGACAAAACGAGTAGGTAAAAACATACACAAGAATTTCATCATATAAAAGCTGTTTAAAAAAAGAAAAACCTCCTTCGAAATAAAAACAACTTCAAAATCAAATAGCTCTAAAAAGCAAGAAATAATATTAAAATCACCAATACGCATTTCATTTTTAATAAAAAAAAGTCTATTGAAGTCGGGTGGGATTTTTAGAATAAATAAAAATAATTATAATAAAATCATTTATTTGGTTTACGCGCGCAACTCTGTGTGAAAAGCTAGGGCTAATACGGGAAACGTGTCGCCTCACACGCACAAATAAACAAATTGGTTTTTCACCATTTTAACAATAGAAATGTATTTACCGGTGATAATGTTTCTCGAGTAATATTAAATTTTTGCTTTGCTTTTTGCAACTTAAATTCAAGCGTCTCGTGCACGAAAGTTGACAGCTGTTGACTCACGCGACTAACGAGTAAGTATATGATTCGGCACATGAATTTTTGTATGAAACAGCGAGTTTTTTCGTTATTTCAAGTTGGTCCCATGATTCCAGAGTTCAGTTCGATGGTCCCTATTTACTATATTCTGCATTAGGGGTTATTTAGCAACACGTTGTATATTGAGTCGTTACGGTTAGCAAAGTGCAAAGAAAGTACTTAACTGTACATGTATAATTTAGTACTTTGTCGTATTAGCTTCTTTGACTAATGTTTCAAACTGTGTGATATTATTATGAAAAAATTGCAATGAAATACTCTTTTTTTGAGCAGTCTTGGAAAAAATACCAAAGGTTTGCGACTTTCGTTGTTAACTGATTGTAAACATTAAAAAATTAGCAGCGTAAAATTTTCCGACGTATATCTCCCGGTTGAAGTACACTTTACTCCAAAACTCAATTCGGAAACGACAAGTGTGCCCGAATTAGAATTTCCGCTCTCTTGTTTGATATCTCAGGTGTACGAAATGGAAATTTTAAGTATATAGTCATTGAAACTTGTATATTAGTATTTATCATTTTACATTTTAATGAAGGGTTCCAAGTAAGTACCTTAAAGTTATTTTCATAAGTACTTTATGTAACGCATCTCTTTGGACGATCAGATATAGCATTCCACTTATCTAATACAGAAAAATATATGATACTACCAACTTCTTTAATTTCATCCAACTAATATTATAAATGTAAAAGTTTGGATGTTTAGATATTTGGATTTTTGTTACTCAATCACGCAATAACGGCTGAACGGATTTTGAAATTCAGCACACAGATTTGTTTACAACCTGGATTAAAGGTTTTAATCCAAGTTCCATTCGGTCAAAGGTTCCCTAGTGATTTTCCGAATGTTCACGCGGACGAAGTCGCGGGTGGAAGCTAGTCTATTATAAAATGGTTGTTCTACTTTATAGTATGTTTATGCCCATAGTAAGTATTTTATTGCGATCTATTTTTCGATAAAAAGAACGATTATTTCGCGAAAACTTCGTAAATCAGTTAGGGATTAATTTCTTTCAAGTGTACGTATACAATAATCATAAAAACTATTAGTTTATTGTTGTGTTGTAACAAAACACCCCAACACTGTAGGTTTATCCACAAACTTGTGATTCGTTTACCAAACTTCGTTCCGTCCTTGTTAGGCTCGGCACTTGGTATTTGCTACATGTTTGTTTGTAGTTTTCCTGACTAGACCTAAATGTGTCTTTTATTATTATACCGTTACTTTTCTAATAAATGTTTTTGCAAGTCAGCCGTACAAAAACATGCAAAATTTAAATAACGCAATAGTTATTTTCAACACACTTGCTCGTAAAGTGAGCACTAATACATCGCTTTTAGGACCATAAACCGAGCTATAACAAACGCGTGCAATAATATATAAAACACTAGTAGGTTATAGAATTATCCCTACAAAGTTAAATAGGTACCTTACTACAAGTTATATGCGAGTAAACAGAGCATTCCCAATTTAACCGGGTAATACTTACTAAAATTCTAAAATCATTGGGTAATACAGTTATTTTTTTAGTAACAACAAAGAGGTTTTATGCAGCTGAAAATTCATATACATTTTTGGAATAAATAAACTTGAAAGTCCTTAATTAAGTCAAACAAATATATTTATTATTATCAAATTATTCATAATTCATAATATTTTGTTATTAAATATTGAAATATTTGCATTTTATCACTTAAAATTATATTTTGAGGTAGGCTGTATGCTCACATTGCTCACTACCCTGTTGTTCGCAAAATATTCTTGCACTGGGCATGTGAAAAAAATAAAAAAAAACCTACGCGCCTTTTCCCATCATAAATTATCATATTTTGTTTTTGTCGTATTTGTTACTGTGTGGTAAATTACTTTGTTTTTTCCTTGCAAGTGTGTTAAAATCGTCGTATGAAACTCGTGAGCTCTTGCTTATTGCACACTCGGCTGAGTTACGCCCTCGCCTGCGGCTCGGGCTGCAACCCACAACCTTGTGTGCAATGAGCAACCTTAGCTAACTTGTAAAATTTTAAGTGATAAAATGCATATATTTTAATATTTTATAACAAAATATTATGAATTATGAATAATTTGATAATAATAAATATTTATTTGACTTAATTAAGGACTTACACATTTATTTATTCCAAAAAAGTATATGAATTTTCAGCGGCATAAAATCTTTTTGTTGTAACTAAAAAAAAATTACTGTATTATGCGGTCAAATTGGGAATGCTCTCTTTACTCGCATAGAACTTGCAGTAAGGTAAGTACTAATTTAACTTTGTAGGGTTAAATCTATTACGTACTAGTGTTTTATATATTATTGCACGCGTTTGTTATAGCTCGGTTTATGGCCCTAAAAGTACACACTTACTTGGTTATTTACTTAAAATACGGTTAACCCTTGCTTTCCTGCATGATTGCGAAAATGGCTGTTTTTATTCCTTAATTTAAGAGCCGTACTCTTGTTGGTATTTTTAAAATACTTATTTTTTTATATTTGATATGTTAGATAGATGATATTGATATTTTTGGGAGTCTAAATATTTAAAAAATACTTCTACGCATTCTAGAAATCGGATCTTGGCAAATAGACTTGGTAAGATAATCCTAGGAGTGTTTTCCCTATTATAAAACAGTAACTTCTGTTTACAGAAGGTACATTATTATTAAATGAACTATAAAATCTCCTTTTGTTATTGAATGGAGCTACACTTCTTTTTTGTAGTGATGTCACGGGAACTTTTTATTATGTATTCCACGAATTTGATGAGATCATTCGTTGGCACCTAGCCTGTTGTTTTAACATTAACCAGACGTTTAGGTAAAAGTATATTATCCTGAGATTTACTGTTACTCTACCGAGAAACTCGGACATTGTAATATTGTGCAGCTTTTTGAAAAATAACATTGACGCAATTTTGAAATATAAAAAATATAAATAAAATAATATAAAAAGCCTTTAATTTCTTGCCAATTAACAAAATAAAATACGAGTTCATAAAAATAATTAATAAAAAAAATTAATTAAATTACATAATATTTGATTTCATTGCATTTAATTAAATTATATAGGTAATTATGTCATTTTAAAATGAACTTGATTAATTAAAGTAAATAATAAAAATGATTAAGTATTATTTTTGCTATTTTAGTGATTTGGCAAGAACCCCTCTCAGGTGAAGGCCTTCTCCAGGGATTGCCTCCAGAGATTGAATAAAAAATAAGAATACATATTAGGTATTATTTTATATTAGTAAAAAATAAGGGGACTTTTCTTATCATATGTTATATCAATATATTCTTTTTTTTTATTACATAAGTATAAATATTTTATTATCTATCGTATTCACTATCTATTATTCAGCAATCAGAGATCGTTCTAATAGAACGCGACTACGCGATCATCGCGCGAGTAAGCGACGCGACCATCGCGTGTTCGCGCGATGACAAGAAATGTGTCCTAATCCTAATAAAACGCTAACAATCATCACGTGAATTGTTAACGACGCGACCACAGCGTAGGTACCGATATGACGCGACACGATTATCGCGCGCGACATCAGTATGTTTGATCGCAGATTCTGACGAACTTAGTTCGCGCGAATAGATTTCAATTATTTTCTTAATACCCACATACCTCAATGGATCTGTCGTCATACGTGGACTGCAGCTCGGGCCCAACCATCTCCAGTATTTGGCGTCTTTCCTCGCGGAAATCTGTAACAATAACATTCATTGGTCTTTTTGGAAACGCGTGCAGGCATTTAGATTCATTGATAATTTGATGACACGCCTTATATTAAAGTTTATTATGAAAAACTTATAAAGCACTATGAAAACGCCAAATCTTAACTAACATAAAACATCACCTTACAATCTCAAAATAATAAATCATCATGAAATTTACTGCAGATGTTTCATTGATAATATCACTATTTTAGGGTATTCAAAGGATTTTGATGCTATGCGCCGATAATTCGATACGATCGCGCTGCTGTGCTGCAATGCATAGCTTGCTGCAATGCAAGCTATGCTTTTCGCAAGCCGCACTGTTGGAAATAAAACACTTTTTACGGATTAACACTGATGCTGAGTTGTACCATCTTCTTTAACGTTTTAACTTTAAAGATAGATGGTGCAACTGAGCCTTAGTGTTTATTGAAATGGCTCGGAACGTCACGTGCGCCAGCTCTCGGAGCGGCTGCGGCAGCTTGCAAACTAGTCCCATTATTTATTCCGAGCTTGCTAAAATGTTCCCCGTCACGTAAATGTTGCGCGATATGTTGCAGGCTGCAGCATCATATTATGTAGCAAGTCATATTTTGAGGATATTTTGTCCCTTTAGAAATAAAATACGGTTGTTGGAGGGAAAGTATCCTAAATATTGATGATTGTAAATTTTGCCATAAGGAAACATTCCTTTATTTTAAAAAATAAGTAAAACTGCATTCAATGATTTTTCATAATTAGTTCTTGTCTCCTGGGAATCGTACGGGTTAAATAAAAACCGAAAAAATAACATTGTGTATTTTGATGATACCAATCGATATGATAATGATGAGGGTCAATTTCTTCTAAATAACATAGTATCTTAAATTAAAGACAGACCCAAGAAAGATAAAAAAAGTTTAGTTCAAATTGTTATTTTAGGTACCTACTTACCTACATAGCTTTCTTGTACTATTTTTTTAGAAGAAATTGACCTTTATTATTGACCCTATCTATTAGTTAATGTCATATAAATACAGGATGTTATTTTTTCTGTTTGTACCCATTCGATTTCTGGCTATAGTTATTTATCAAATATCTGTGAATGCAATTTTTTTTAAATAAAAGAATGTTTCCTTTCTGTGAAATTTGCCATCATCAATATGCCGTTTTTAGGGTTCCGTACCCAAAGGGTAAAAATGGGACCCTATTACTAGGACTCCGCTGTCCGTCTGTCTGCCTGTCTGTCACCAGGCTGTATCTCATGAACCGCGATAGCTAGACAGTTGAAATTTTTACAGATGATGTATTTCTGTTGTCGCTATAACAACAACAAACAAACATCTAAAAACAGAATAAAATAAATATTAGAGGGGGGCTCCCATACAACAAAAGTGATTTTTGCTGTTTTTTGGTACGGAACCCTTCGTGCGCGAGTCCGACTCGCACTTGGCCGGTTTTTTTATTTTCAGACTGTATAAACAAGGCTTTACTCATCGACCGACACTAATACAACATTTCTATATGAAACCACTTTGGCTACAATTCGAACGAAAACATTTTCGGCACTACTCTCACTAATTTAAAAACCACATTGCTGATGCTGAAGGTATACATACAAAGTTAGACTTGGGAATGTTATGTTTGTATAAATCGTATTACCCACTGCACATATGCCCCGGTTTGGCTCAGTTCACTACAGCAACAACCTACAGTCAAGTTGCGCTGAAACAGCTTCGTGCTGAAACTTGTGTAACTTAGTTGAAATTCAAGCGGCATTGCGGCTTTGTCAGTTTACTATTGCATTTACGTCTAGAACTAAACTGAAGGCGATTTTATTTTGTTAAAGTTTCATTCGTTTTGTGTCAGGTTGTGTAATTTATTTATGAGTTTTTCATTTTGTTCATAAGACGTATAATGTTTAAATCCTTTAAAAGTAAAAAAAGAAATATCCTGAATTTTATTGCATTGTATACGTAGTTTTTATGGTAAAAAAATCGATACAAAAAGAATATTATTTATTCTTATGGTAGATATCGGTTTTGACGATGCACCATTGTTATACTTATCTTGAGCACAGTATTTTTTTTTCTATTTTATGAAAGGTAACAGAATGTTAGGCTCAGACGAGGCCGACTATTGTGCAACTTTCGAAAATTTTGTGGGATTTTACTTTCTAAAACTCTTTAGAACTCCTTTCTTAAGGCTTTAACATGCCTCAATCCAAGCGGGTCGATCCGTGATGGTGTGAAATCAAACGTAACTCTACTCACTTTGGGTTCAAATCAGTGCGCGTTCCAACGCGGCGGTTACGTTGAGAACTAGCGCCAAATTCTCAATTTTTACAGGTTTTTATTAAATTTCTTGGCTTTCAAGTAAGTTAAAAAAAAACTGTTCAATTAAGATTGAAGATATTAACATCGCCGATTTTTATGTGTTGGTTTTAACATTAACGAATGTTCTGTTTCCGAGAAATTTTGCAAATAGGACCAGAAACAGGGTCCACGGAATATTTTTTTACATCAAAGGTGGTAACATTTTTACAAATGCTTTCAATTAAATCTATTGTGTATTATTCCAAGTACAATATACATTTTTTCCATGATAGCTTCACGCGCGTAATCTTTCAATAATTTGAATTGAATATTGGGATTTGACCCTTCTTAGCGCCTTAAGAGTTTTAAAGAGAAACATTAGGAACGCTTTTGTGTCGACAGAAAGTATTTTTAATCTTAGAAATGCTAATGTTAAATCTGTTTAAAAATTGTTTATAAAAAAATAATGGTGATGCTTAAACTAATCAACATAGCGCTTTATAAAAATGAATACCATACTTTCTTTGATCGCAAGTACATCTGTATTTTTGTTAATAAGTTTCCATCGTTGATTTTCATATAAAAAAGCATGGTTGATTTTCATGTAAACATCAGAAGAACAACAGCTTTACCATTGTAGAGGGATACCACCTAGATCGTGTCCGGTTTCCGGCATTGATACTCGAAGATGTAGGCTTGCAGTGCTAAAATATCATAATAATATAAATCGCAAATTTTAATATAATTTGTTTCCGCCATGGATAGACGAAGGGTTGCAGTGCAGTGCTAAAAGATCATAATAATATTGATCACAAATTTTAATGATAACAGAAGAACAGTGGTCTTATACCATTGTAGACAGTCCGTCCTTAACGGTCCGTGGCCTCGGCTGGCTACCATAGATATGGCCTAGAATTGCTACGAGATCATATTGACCGGGCAATTGTCACTGCCATAGATGTGGCCTAGCTAGAACTACTTCGAGATCAAATTGTTCTGGTTGTAATGATAACAGAAGAACAAAGGCTTACCACTGTAGACGGAGGCCACGTAGACCTTGACGGTCCGTGGCCCCGGCCACTTGTCGCTGCCATGGATGTGGCCTTGCAGTGCCTGGAGCACGGCGGGCTCCGGAGCGCTCATCGCGCCCCGCTACACCTCACCCCGCGCCACTCACTCCTCGCCACGGCATTCTGGGGACAAAACAAAATAAATTAAAGCTATGGATCCATAGATACTAATATTTATTGAGTACCGTCTGAATAAATGCAATAAAGCATAAAGCTTTCATAGTTAATGAAAACTTGCGACCCAGTATGGCCCAGCACAGAGTAGAGTCGTCTTACTGGGTTAAACCATAGACGTACATTAAATGCATTTCAATCCATTAGTGGGTAAATTATTGAACGCTAGTTTGCATTGATATGTAGGTATGATGGGTATGCCACCCGGACTTTTCCGTGATATTTAAAATTGCAAAATATTTTCATGATTTTAAATACTTCGGCCCTCCTATTTCAATAACCAACTTATATTCGTTTGAACGCATTTAAACGAAAAGAAAGTTTGCCATTTGTACAGAAGATAATTTTTATTTAATGGCAGCATACACAAAAATTTCCCTACTTTAGTTAAATATTACGGATACATAAAATAATTATTATACCCACAAACTGTATTCATTATTTAATTGTTACAAATGACTTTTTCCATTTAAGATAAACAAAACAATATCAATTTTCGTTATCTTTCCGTCATTATGAGAATCCCCACAGACCCTAGTTATCCTATCACGGTATACGATAAAAGGGGAAATATTTCACGAGAAATGTATTTTTGCGAGGGGCATTAATTTACCAAATACCAATGCACATTACACAATTCTTGGTACATTTACCACCATAAAAAAAACATTGATCCTACTGAAAATTATAAACGTGAAAGTTTATACTCATGTCTGTTTCTCAATCACGCTGCAAGACTGCTGAACAAATTTAGATGAAATCTGGCACGCATATATTATACTTAGACTGGTTAAACCTTACGATATTTTTATCCTGGTTCTCTGGATATGAATGTCCACGTAGACGGAGACGTGGTACGATTTTGTGGTCGCGGGCAGAACTGCTGCCCTAAACCAAATCCAAGTATCTCATTCCAGACCAACTTTACAGGAGAGCTTAAAAACGTTATTTCGTGTTTTTATTGAAAAAAAATATATTCTGAACACTGAAATGTTAAAATATCATTGGTATTTAAGGTAAAAAAATTTATGTAAAAAAAAATTAGTTCTCATACTTACCTACATTTTGACGAACGAAAATAGTGTCCTGCGTAGAAATATGTATTGATTTGTCAATAATATTCTACGCTATAAACAAGTAACTTAGATTCTTTATTGTACTTTTAGTAGATGCTTGTTTTCAGCTTTGCATAGAGCCATAGAATATAGTCCTTAATACTATAAAATAAATACATAGAAATCAAGTATCTGCTAATCTATTTTCAATACAAGTATCTTGATAAGACTTGCTTGTTTTTAAGTTAGAAACGGGAAATATACTTTGTTTTAGCGTAGATTTTGCAAATGGAAAAATATTCTTGAAACAGATTATTGGCTATATTTCCCGAATTAAACCGAATTTTAATAAAATAAAAAAAATGGTAGATGCGACTTGCTTTGCTTAAACAGAATATGAAATAAAAAGTTTTTTTTGAAAACTGAGTTCCCTCCTTGACTTTTGCGTAGCGGAGCCGAGAAGCTATTAAATTATAATGCACCTGATATGCAAAAATCTTATATATAAATATGTTTTGTAAATAGTAATATCGCTAATAAAAACAAAATTTTAAAAAGTGGTTATACTATTGCATTGAATAAACAGTCTGGACAATAAATTACATTGGTATGTTGAATTATGAAATAAGAATCAATAATAATAATTATCTACAATATTGTACATTTTCCGCAATTATGACCCTAGTAGCAAATCAGAGTGCCCGATAAAAGTGGGAATAGAGATATTTCATGGAGAATGGTATCCATTTGAAGGGGAAATTAATGGGACTAAGCCCCTGACATTATCCAAACCGTGCTACGTTTATTACACAAATCACCGATTACCCAAACTTTGCAGATTTTCATAATCTCTATTGTTCTTTGGTCTTACGGTTTGTAAGTTAAATAATGGATTTTAAAGCTAACTAGTGAGTTGCTGTTTTATACCTCATTACGACAACTTAAAAAACATTAGTATAGGTATTGTTTTTAAGTTATCAGGGGCACTTGGGGTCCCGCCCACGGAGCCCTCGTGACTCGGGTACGTTTTAAGATTAAAAAATAAATAAAGTCAGAGGCACTGACCACTACCTACTTAAAACATTAAACCAATAAAAACATTAAACAAATATATTTTTTTCCTATGTAAGGTAATCCCCTCCCTTCGCCTTGAATCCGCCCTTGGCGCTCATCCGGTGTGGCGGTTACCATATTTCCGCCCCAACGCTCATCGGTTCTACTCGCTATCTGTCCCGTCTCGTCAACCACTACTGAGCAATCTTTCGAGCGATGTCGGTTAATTTTCGGTAGGTTCTTCTAAGTAGTTCTTCATTCGAAAGCGAACAAATTATTTTAAATCTTAAAATTACGCTTTTGAACTACTATAATAATTTATTTCCTCCTTTTGTTTACCAGGACAATAGAGTCAAAGTCAATAGCTTGTACCTGTGATTTACAACGACATTATTATTAGTCTATTATCTGCTGCTGTAAAGTGAGCTTTTATCATAAAATGAATTTCTTTTCAGCATAAAGGAACGTCTATTATACGGTATTTATAATGCTTACTAGAACGGACGACGAAAGAAAAGGAAAATATTTTATTTAACCTGACTAACTCTTAGGTTAGTAATATGTTCAAAATAGTAGTAGGTACTGAAGATTTTTTTTAATTAAATGTTCTTACAGTCATTGTTAAATAATTTAAAACAGTTAAAATGTCCATATACGTTAAAGTGATCAATGATAACTGTACAATTCTATAAATGTACAATTATTGCTGATTATACAGAATGTTGTACCCATGTAGAAAGTGAGAATAGCAAACAAGCTCTGCGCTTGATTGTAAGCAATGACAGGAGTTTCTTTAACACGGAAAAAAAAGATTTTATGGAAAACTATGCTCATTTTTTAATCCACATAGATTCTCTGGCAACCCTTCTCAATGTCTAAAACACAACTCTACTTCTGTAAATGTCCTTCATCGTATCAGCCGCATGACAACTACTGTTGGGTAATGTAATACAATATACTCGTATAGTAGTACATTTGTTGCATAAGTACCTCTGCGATTTTAAAGTTAGAACTGAGCTGAGTTTGATGGGTTAATTCCATAGACTTAGAAAATTTTTCGCTACGCTCAATGTGTTAAGCTAGGGTTTCCTAGGATAGCGGTGCCGTTATATTACGGCCGTAATATAGCGGCGTTGAATGTTGTCTATGTAAACAATATGGCGAACCGTAACGTCAGAAACCGCGCCGTATTGTTTACATAGACAACGTTCTACGCCGCTTAATTGCGGCCGTAATATGACGGCACCGTCATCCTAGGAAACCCTAGCTTAAATTTACTTCCGGAGTGCCAGTTCTGTTTTCTTGGGTTTGCAATTTATGACAGGTGATCTAGTTCCAAGTCGATCTGTGCTAAACTTACTGTATCGGCGAACCAATAAAGCATTACATGATATCAAATACGTAAGTTACGGATGTCGTGTCAAACCCAGACCGGCCGGTACCGGTAATATTTTCTAAAGTTAATAACTTTATTACTGAAAAAAAAACAACTCAATTCCTTTCGAAAGAATAACATTACATTGTAAATGTGTAAATCTAAACTTTAGTACTTAGATTTAGATTTTAACTAGCCTTATCATAAAAAAATATCTTAGTAAAGTAGACCTATTTTCACTCTAGTCTTATCATCTAAAAATATGTTTATCTAGACCTAAAGAATCTGATCTAATCAAGGTTCCTATATATAACATTCAGTAGATATACCTCTGTACTAGTTTATTTCTCAGCAACAGCAAATTTAATTTACAATATTTCTTCGACATGTCACAGAATGTTACGATCAAGCCGAAATGGGGCTCCGAAAGAATATGAAATTCACGAAGATTTCCGATTCGTTACGTAAACGCGAGTGAGGGTAGTGAGTACACCCCTAATGAGTTACTAATTTGCATGAAACACATCAAGAACAGGCGCAACAACACCGCAGGGGATTTCGTGAAACTCAATTGTGTTTTGACTCAATTCTGAATCGATTGAAGTAGTATTTGAAATGTTTATTTACATTGTTCCCCTTCTTCGCTCACGTATTCAAAACTGCCTATTTCAGTTTTGTTTCTATCGTACTGTACTTGTAAACACAATTTTAGAATATAACCAATCTATATAAATCCCTATTTCCCTTGGTCACTCTATCACGCGTGAACGGCTGGACCGATTTCGCTAATTCTTTTTTGTAGTGTTTGTTATTATCAGTAGAAGGTTCTTATGTTGAAAAAAAATTTTAAAAATTTAAGAATAATTAACCACTAGGTATATAAAATTATTTTGGACTATATAAACTTTTTAAATGAAACCTTTGACGTTTGACATGTCAAAGAGGATGTAAAAAAAACTGAATGTCGTTTAAAACAGATGCTGCGGTCGGAGATTCATAACTAAGACAGAACAACGTCTTAGATAATTTACTATGGTATAGTGCCCAGGGGCCCTATTTTTGAATCGCTCGGCTAGCGTCGAGCGCTCGTTTCTACTGATTTTCGTTCGACATCCCATACATTTGAGTTGATTTGTCGAACGAAAATCAGTAAAAACGAGCGCTCGACGCTAGTCGAGCGATTCAAAAATAGGTCCGCAGATACCGGGGTAAAATAATATGGTTACGTATCACAAGGTCTAATACGGTCATAACACCTATGGACGAAAGGTCTAATTTGAAAAACTCCTAATGGACAAAATACCTAAGTTCATAATATATAATAGTTGAAACACATAATGGACGTTTGGCCTAAAGTCGATTCACCTAAGAACAATACATCTATAAACAAAATATCTAATTTCAAAACACCTAACGGTCGTTTGTTCTAATAATAACTAAGAACCCATTTTATTAAGAAGTATTTCGCTTAATGCTCAATGTCTATCACTTTTAGGATTAAGGCGATTCCCTAACCGAAAGTGGCGCCTTATTATTTGATAAGTTGTTAATAGAAAAGGGTTTCAATAAAACTTTTCGTAATTTTTAGAATGTATCACTATATTCCCTCGCAGTCATTCGTGGAAGTAGATAGCAAATGTGTCAAAAACAGCCACTTTTAGCAGTTTTGCTATCTACTTCTAGCAGTGACTACGAGGGAATGTAATGATACCGTCTAAAAATACTAAACTATGGGCCCTAAAAATTCCACGAGAAGTTTTATTAAAATTGCGTATTAGAATTACAATTTTAAATATAATTCACCGCGGCGCCACTTTCAGTCAGGAGCGCCTTAATAAAGTAAAAGATAAGTAGGTATTAAGAAATCTTAAACTCATAAGGATTATTTTTTCTTGAGAAACATTGCCGGTAGACTAGCAGGTATTCTATACAATACCTAGTGATTGTATACATTGCCTAAGTAATCTATGAAATAGACAATAATATTACCCATTTATATTTCATACATCCTGCATTTTACATATTGCCGGTGACATTTACATTTCATCATTATATAAATATATACTGGCTTCTGCCCGCGACTTCGTCCGCGTGGATTTTTTAGAAAATCCTTAAAGATCTTTTGACCAAAATAAAAAGTGCCTCGCTAGGCAGGCCGTTTGCCGCGTGCAGCAGACCTCGCAAGAGGCTGCTCCCTTGGCGGGGACCCGCATAATCACGTAAAAACAGCTGATCTGATTTTGATTAAATTAAAACATAGAATACTTTTATCCTGGTTAAAGGATCCCCAAGGATTTTCTCTAATGTCCACGCGGACGCAGTCGCGGGCGGAAGCTAGTTCATAATATTCACCGTCCCCGTCTCCTACATTTAGAAGTACTCCTACAACGTTTCAAGTCGAAATGTCTATTTTACATTATTTTCCATACAAAATATCAACCCCTATTTAAACCCTTTAGGGCTTGAATCATGTTCACTGTATTGAACTTAAAAATAAATACTATTTTTGCAATCATCATCCCATGAAACCTCCATAATGATATCCATATCGATTTTAGGTTTATTTTTCCCATTTAACACCTAAGGGGTTGATTTTCGAAAAATTACGGAATACCTATGTGTTTTGTTTATTTGTTTTTACTTTCCTAGTACATGCCTAAATAATAAATTTAGTGTGTTTTACTTTAAAAATGTAGGACTTGCCAGATACAATTTCATCCCTCTTTCCATCCCTTCGGTGGTGGAATTATCAAAAACGCTGACACGTGAATATTAATTTTTAGTCGTCATCCTAACTACAATTTTTTTTGGGGCGATGAAGACATAGTAATATAGTAAGAATAAAAAAGTCTGTTTGTCTATTTTTATGTTTGTCTATTTCTACATGTACGCTTATCTCCGGAAATACCGAACGGATTCGAATGAAACTTATGTTTTTTTAGTTAGCTGTTAAGCCTAAGCATAGTTTAGGGTATAATAACAGTATAATATAATAACATAAGCTGGGAGTACCTCCACGTGGTGAAGGCGATTACAGTTTGGGCCTAATTTTTTATATCGGCTTGCTTAAACTGGCTAAAACTACAATTTTAAACTTAAAAAATAAAAAAATAAAATTTATTGACTTTTAACATATACTGATCACCTTTGTCTAGGGATACAAGTGTTATTTTCATACAAACGAGGTAACTTTGAAGCCTTGGTTTTCTTTCAGGGATGTACCGAGCTGTTGTGTGTCTTCTGATGATAGCTGTCTCCTCCATTCACTCTCTAGATAGCCATCATCAGATCACAGCACAGTACATACCTGGCAGGAAACCAAGGCTTCAAAGTTACCTCCTTTGTATGAAAATAACACCCATATCCCTATACAAAATTGATGTGTTTATAACACTGCTATAAGTATTTTCTTATGTAACAACATTAGTTCTTATTTATATTAATACACCGGAGTCATAAAATCCACGCGCACGAAATCGCGGGCATCAGCTAGTAATAAGTAAAAATTTAGATTAGAACCTTTAAACCTATGTTATCTATGACTCAATTGAAGTGCTGTTCCATCGTTAGGTTATTTAAACTTAGGCATTTCAAACTTAGGTCTAACAACGTATAGGTTTTACGACGACTAGGCGTTTTAAAAATTAGGCCTTTCGTCCATTAGGCATTATAAAACGTAGACATTTTAAACTTAGGTCTAACGACGATTAGGTTTTACGACGATTAGGAGTTTTAAAATTAGGCCTTTCGTCCATAGGTGTTATGGCCGTAGGCCTTTCAAATTTAGACCTTGTGATACGTAACCAATAATATACTTAATTTTTTCTTTCAAATTTCTAGATAGGTAAGTCTACGTGCTACAAGCAGGGCTTACAATAGCAAGAACCCTACGAGAAACAATATTTTGCATATCATAATACCTATTAGGTTTGAATTTAATGAATGAATTTTTCCCCCGTGTATTAATATTGTCATAATTTATTGCGTGCTACAGGCAGGGCTGCGAGTGACGCGTGACGTAGGCCGCCGGTCACACCTGTAGCTTTTGCACGCATATCGATCGCATCGTATGCTTCGCTACCCACGCTGAGGCGGAAAATATAATAACTGGATTGCGTACTGTAGCGTAGAGACAATAAAGTACCTTATTAAATAATTTTATTATCCTTCCTAATATTATCCGTTTGTTTGTTTGTTACGCCTTCACATCATAACTATACGGAACCGATCATTATGAAATTTTGCATAGGTACTTGTCAGGGGTACAGAAAAGGACATAGGGTACCTTTAATGAAAAAAGTATTGTACCCGAGGGATACCTAAAAAACTTTTCACGCAGACGAAGTCGCGGGCGGCCGCTAGTTAGTATTAAAACAAAAAATGCTTCTTTGTTATTATTGTGTGTCCACTAAAAATAACAAAGTTTATTATTATTTTATTTGTTTTAACATTTTACAATTTAATTAAATGTTATGCTAAATAACATTAAAAAAAGCCACAAAGGTTTATTCATCTAATGTTACTTATTAGATAGGCACCTATCGAGATCGAGATCCTACATAACTAAGTGTATTGTTAGTACACTCGCTACGCTACGAGCCGAGCGAGCGAAGCGAGCGTGCCGCGGCAGCGACCGGCGAATTGCCAGAAACGACCTGCTGGCGTATAATCTTCATCTTATTGATAATTGATAAACCGTTGGTGAGTCGACCAATAGGCATTTCGTACATAGTTGAAACATCCAATAACTCAATTTGATTTTAGTTCAATTAAAGTTAGGTTAGTTAAACAGTATGAATGTGAATCGAGCGTAGTCATTTCGAGAATAGTTGTGATAAAATTAGTTATTAATGGTTCCCTATGTATTTGCATAAAATTTTAAGGCATAATCTGTCATAGTATAATATGATTTTAAATCGGATATCGATATTTAGGATTTCCGGTATTTTGAAAATAGGTGTTTTATACGTCGATATTTCGGTCGTATGTATTATAAATTTTCGGCATTTTAATACATACCCTTTTGCAAGAAAATACATAAGTACGTATAAATATTTATTTTTATTGTTTTTGATTATTATGTCTAAATAATATTAGGCGAATAGACAATATGCCTAATAACATTATGCGAAAACAAATTAGTCTAAATGATTTATAAATAGTATGCCAAAAAATAATTATGCCAAAGTATTATTATGACAAAAAATATTATGCCAAATCCGTTATGCCAAATCAAATTAGGTATAAAAACATTATGCGAAAACAAGGGATCCCGTTATTATGATATGTAACCACTTACGGTATAGGATGCACCTGGTGTTCCCACCGATTTGACCTACTGGCAGGAACACGGTTCTCGTGGGCCCACTAACTAGAGACGATTAAACCACCATGTTCATTTTATTTATTACAAACACTTTTAGTAGGTACATGAGTAGGTACTTGAGTGTGTACAATAAAGTTCCGATAAAATAATATATCAATTTATTAAAGTTGTATTTATAATCCGTTTAAATAATAATATTTACCGAAATCTGTGTCTAGTTATTGTCCTAAAATCAAGTCCTTTATAAATTTTTTATACACTTTAAAGTAAAAGTTCTAACATTATTTCAATAAAACGGCTCGTGTATTTTTCTTTTACGTTTTCATTCATATTTTTTATCAACAACGTGCCATATAAATATCGAAGTGTTTTCATACAAAATTGGTAGGTACCCTTTTCAAATCGAAATGCGACGTAACCGTCGCGTCGGACAATTCCTGTCAATCGTAATATGAAACACATACATTAGCCAGCATTCGAAATAAATAGCTTTTCTTTGTAGAAAATAAAAGGGTAGATCGGACACAAATCCCTGAAGTATTGGATTTTGTGTAGGATTTCGAACGTGTTATCTTAATATATTTTATTAGTTTGGCCGAAAGCTTTGGAATAAAAGTATAAGTAATAAAAATACTAAGCAACATTGTTGATATTTTAATGATCAAACGAACTTACCCTAAGTGAAGTTCGATCTTAATTATCCCGTCTTCATCGAAGAGATTTAATTTGTTACAAAGTAGTAGCTCTGCTATACGCTCGCACTATATCGCACGTCTTCAGCGCTATAGGAAGGAAAAAGAAAGCAATAGCTACCCCCTCTCTGCCTCCGACCAGCGCTGCCCACCGCCGCGTCAACCTCATTCAGTTTGGAGTAGTAAGTAAATACATTGATATCTCCATCTATTATAGGGATACGGTTGTTAAACAAACAACTAGCAAGGGAGGGTTGGGACTTTAAATCTCTTCGATGAAGACGGGATAATTAAGATCGAACTTCACTTAGGGTAAGTTCGTTTGATCATTAAATTATCCCGTCTTCATCTCCCGAGATTTAATTTGTTACAAAGTAGGATGTTTAGAGAAGATATCAATGTTATTAGAGGAACCCTTGTTTGTTTATATAAATAAACAAGGGTTAAGTGAACACACATTAAATTATTATAAGGATTAGTTAAATAAGATAAAAATAAGTCAGTGCTCCTGCACTGCAACTGCAACATAATAAAAAATTGTTTTATTACAATGTCGGCTCTGCAAAATTAGAGCCCGAATCCTGGAAACTCGCAAATATTGTCGATTGTCCAGTCCAAACAGCAGATTGCGAATAGCATCCACAGAAAATTTGACACACAGACTAGTAAGTGAACAAATTTTTCGTCACGAATGGCAGCAACTTGGCCGCCGCGCCGATGTAACCACATGTTACACAACATGATAAACAGGCAATGAGATTAAAAAAAAAAAATCGGTGTAACATTCCTCCATTATAAATTTTATCAATCGGCCGAATGTTTGTGACGAGGCAGCATTGATATTTTTTTTTTTGGGGTTTGTATTAGTTCATAAGGGCGATAATATTTAAGATATTTATATAAATAAACACAAATAATTTTATTTCAGAAATAAAAACTCAAAGAATGGAAAGTTCAACAAGTTGAGACTTACAGAAGATGTGATTAAACATCTGTCATTTAAATTTTAAATAATAAATTATTTCGCCAAATCTTACTGTGTTACCTCAGATAATATAATACTATACTGAGTTGCTTAATTGAATTAAGTACATGATCTGTATTCATTCACTTGTAGCCATGGCTAACAAGGTGACCAATGTGTGCTTAATTGTTCAAAATGTAAGTTATTTGGGAGTAAGTTCAACAGGTAAACTTAAACTATTGTAAGATCCAACGGTATCTAACGGTAATGTAATGTAACGGTAGTGTAACAAACATATCTAAAAAAAATTTTTTTTATTAGGTTACCATTGCCGCTGATATGGATTTAAAATAATTAGGAGATATCTGAGCAATGATTGTATACTGGGATTCGTTTAGAAAGCAGTTATTTAGAAACCCTATTAAATCATTAATTTATATAAAATAAGATATTCTTTCTTGGCACTATTTCCAATAAAAATATAGATTTGCTTGCAGTATTATTCAAATAATGAGGCAAGGTATCAATAGACACTTCTAACGCTTGACTAAAGAAACTTGTTTTCTAAGGAACGTTTGCCTCATAATATGCAGCCAGAGAAAACTGACAGCGAGGATGATGTTTCTTTCTGCGAACACATAAAAATAAATTAACGTTTGTTGTGACTATTACCATCGCTATTTCTTTAACAGCAAGTTGATTAAGGTTTCAACGAGGGAATGGAGTTGCCTGTCACAAGTATATTATTATGTTTACTAGGTAGCTTTAATAATATAAGTTTATTTAATGTATTGTGTAATTGCAGAAATAAAAACTTTTATTTTTTATTTTATTTCATTGAGAAACCATGGCTGTGATAGCTATTATGTCATTTGGCTTTGTCATGTACAATAAAATAAGTTTTTTTTTTAATAATTAAGGAAAAATAAAGCTGGGGAGGCGTTATTACGCCTATTGTTAATCATAACACTGCCATTTCTCGCGAGCAATTTAGCAATTTAATTTAATTGCAAGCAATGAACACCACTAATTCGATTCATTTATGAAATGGCAGTGGTGTTATTAATATACAACAAAAACTTCAGTGTAGGCACCTGCAGACAGACGGCGTGGTGCGCGTCCCAGCTATATCCAGCACAGCCGCAGTGGTAGGCGCCGCCCATCGGGTAGCAGCCCATCGGTGCTAGTATACGCACGGCATGCGAAGAATTTTATAACAAAAGCAGATCCAGGTCATTAATGAGCAGCAATTATTCCTGGTTTGTGTAAAATCTTATATTGTCTCACTTTGACCGGCTGCTGCGCAGTCTTATTGTCAAAGCAATGGAGAAAGTATTGAAAACTATTCGTTTATCATATTGATTTAAACGTATCAGGAAAACAAATATTATTTTTCCACCATACAATACAAAGTTGACAAGGTACATAGTACGATGTAATACGTAATTATTATATTCATTATTTTAAATAGTTAAACATTAATGCTCAATATGTACAAGCCTTAAGCTTGTCCAATATTAAAATTTTAAGTGTTAAAATAGTAATGCTACCGCAGTACAAACTCCTGTAATAGTTCCCAAGTATCTGATAAAGTCACTAAAATGTATTTTATTTGATTTTAATAACTTCTTCTAAAAATATTTTGTTTGTCCTTATTTGTCAATATACTACTAATTTTAGAAATTCAATACAAGGCCAAAGAATTTACATGTTTGGCTGGGACTTTCTTGATAGTTAATGAGGAACTTAAATATTAGAATCATTGTTTTTATAGTTTCTAATACTTGAAAATTTGAGAAATTTTGGTAATAAATACCCAGACATAAGTGTCATCTTAATAGGGCATTGAAGCCTGTAATTAATGGGTTAAATTATTGGTTTAAAAATCTAGTAAAGATGATGATTCTGTGTAGTGCTGTGAAAAAGCCAAAGAATAAGACCCAAAACTCATGAAGTTTATTGACTTAACATCTTTACTAATATTAAAAATGCAAAAAGTCCTTTTGTTTGTTTGTTTGTTACCCTCACGTCTCAACCACTGAACAGATCATCATGAAATTTTTATACACGTTGTCTGGGTTACAGAGAAAGACATACGGTACCATTAATCCCGAAAGGAAAATATTGTTCCTGAGGGATAGCAAGAAATATTTCCTTGGCGGCCGCTAGTCTTCAATACTTTTTGCGCTGTGCGTGAAAGCAACCGTTCTCAAGGACTAATAGTTGTGCCATGACATTATCAGGACACATGTCGTTAAGTCGTTCTAGCATCCTCCATAAAATGTTCAGAAAGTACCCACATGTTCTATTTTCTATTGTAAAGAAAATTAAATATATTTGTTTTTTTTTTAATTTAACTAACTGAATACTTAGGATTAGTATTGGAAAATAACCTCAAGCACATAACGGTCTTTTGATAGTTTTTACTCGAATCGAGAACGTATTTTAGCTGACCAGCTAAAAATACAGACAAGGTACAGACCTTTTGTTCTGATCCGGTAGCGCGACGGTGCCAACGGTGGTGATCACGGGTAGCCCTTGGAGCTGGAAGCTGCAGGTAGGTGCCGCAAGACTGATGAAACACGTTATACTGGCCCTGCTGATTGTTGTCCGTCACCTCGGCTCAACTGCTTGTGTTCCAAGATATGGTTGTGGTTGTTGTGGCAGACCCCAAGTTTAGAGAGAACTGAGCAGTAGGTGTCGTCGCGCTGACGGTCTTTAAAGACACTGTTCGAACGATTTTCAGTACTGGCATAATACATGATAATAGCATGATTCATTTTCAACGAATCGGAGATGAATTTGCCGGTAATGTTTTTTTTTAATTTTACTGACCATAAGGGCACCTTTAACACTTGTGGGAGTGTATTTTGATGTTCAACATCATTGTTGATTTTTCTCGAAGAAAAAATAAGAAGGAATCAGAATTTTGTTTTATAATGTTGTTCGAGAAAACCGAAACATTTAAAAGTACTTGTACATACATACCTGTATCAGTGACAACAATTTTGATGTTTCACGAAAAAGATTATTAGGCCTTCATTTTTGATAGCAAATATCTTATTAATATTTGTAAAATAACGGTTAATATCTCGTATTAACACATAGAAGTATCTCGTATTGACTTAAAGTAAATAATCTGCAGTTTACGTCAGCAAATCTAGGTATATATGTTTTATAAAATTACGGTTAATATCTCGTATTAGCTCATAATAGTACTTATCACTGGTCAATATCACGTATTGACTCGGGAAAAAATATCTCATAAAAGCAAGTATGTCGTATTGACTCAAAGCAAATATTTTGCAGTTAACACCAGCAAATCTATTCATATTTTGTAAAATATGAAGCGGTTAATAATGATTAAACAAACTTACCTGTAAGTTGAGTTCAATCATAATATACGAAGGATTCGTTATTAAGACATTAACTCACAAAAGCAGGTCGTATCGACTCGAGGCAAGTATTCGGCAGTTTATTGTAAAATGATGGTTAATATCTCGTATTAACGCATAAAAGTATCACTGGTCAATATCTCGTATTGACTCGGGAAAAAAAATTCACTGGCCAATATCACGTATTGGCTCGGGAAAAATGTACCATTGGTCAATATCTCGTATTGACTCGAGGCAATTATAAGGCAGTTTGCCTTTGTGAATAACTTGCATACTTTTCATCACTAAGAGAAAAGATAAATTGTGAGTCTACCTTCAACATTCGTATCACTTGCATAGTGACGGTATTTTACCGTTTTTCACGAATTAATTCACGTTTATAATTTCACTGATTTTAAGACTATAGTTAAACAAAAAAGTAATATTTTTGTGATGACCGACGTGCGTCTTGCGCGCGCGCGCAACAAAGAATGAGGTTGACGCGGCGGCGGGCAGCGCTGGTCGGAGGCAGAGAGGGGGTAGCTATTGCTTTCTTTTTCCTTCCTATAGTGCTGAAGACGTGCGATATAGTGCGAGCGTATGGCAGAGCTACTACTTTGTAACAAATTAAATCTCGGGAGATGAAGACGGGATAATTTAAGGCTTAGAACTTTTCTTCGTCGTATCGTGTTGGCCCGATAGTCAGCCGCACTTTTGCAAAGGTTAGCCTTTGGATGGGTGACCAAAATAATCTCTTTATCAAGTGTCAGTGTAAAGACGCTTGATAAAGAGATTATATTGGTCACCCATCAAAAGGCTAACCTTTGCGAAAGTGTCTTAACTTCTGCAATCGGTGGCCTTAATCCTTTCAGTACTCTATGCATGAGCATGTATATCCACCAAATATCCACTTATAACCTTGTCAAACACGCTCACTTAGGGTTGAGCATGATATAACTAATTAGATAATGCGTACGGCCAATGTTCAAGTTTAAATGAAATTTCAAGGGTTTAGTACGGTACGGTGTTATCTACGTGGAAGGCTTGCATGTAGTGCGACCTTGTTTAATTAAATTTTGGCCACGTTGCGGTGGAAGTGACATTGTCAGCAGGATGTAAATGAAATATTTTTCAGTTCGCTGTATCAGATTTATTTAAAATCATTAGAATAGATAGAAAACATTTTCATTTCATTTAATTTTAAGTTTATACAGTGTGTTAGTAGCGCACCTTAGCGAAAACTTGAAGTGGAATTTTTCGTTGCAAAATTCATGAAAAGTTTAGTGTTTTATTTTATTTTTTTCTATCACACAGAGTCTGTCTTAATTGCATAGAATACCTACAATTAAAGAAAAACAACTAAAATGAATTTTTTTTATAAATCCGCAATGTACAACGGCTTATGTCGCACAGTTCCGGTTAAGAATAGGACTGTCCCATCTCATCCCGTGGGTATCGTAGAAGGCGATAGAGGGAAGTTTTAGGGACCCGGTGCAGACCATCGCACAAAGGGTCACTCGAATGGCAGCGAGGAAACTGTCAACAACAGCATTCCCGAGGAGGGTTGGAGTCAGGCAGGCGGCCGACCGTAAAACTTTGCCAAAACCTAATGCAGTATGTATTACATGCTGCGCCGACCCCAATAGTGGTCGTTCTACGAGTTGTTATTTTGTGTAGACATAGCACTACAAGTAAATTGGGATAAGGACAGGAGGATGATGAATGTACAACGTCTTACCGGCGATATAATCGAGTTGTTACATGTACATTGTTGTTCAACGAAAAATCAAAATCTCAACAGCTATGCATTTTCGACAATAGGGAATATGCATCAATTTTTTTTTAATCTTAATCTAAAGTATAATGCGTGAGAAAATTAACTGTAATATTAAAACTTTTCTCTTGCGTTTTTTTCTCGTGATATAGTTACTTGAAGTTAGCGCGGAGCAGCACCCGCCGAAAATGCTCCATACAAAATGGTGACGTCACACATCACGTTTCAGGTGTGTTTCGGCGCGTTTAATATGGAGTTAGCCAATAATTTTCAATTATCTCCCTAAATTTTGCGTTTAAGTACATATGTGTCATACAAAATATTGTTTCTTATTCGATATTCTATCTGACTGTAAAGTGCATTATATCCGAAAATAAAAAAATAAAATTGTTATTTTTCCCTGATTTCATCGTGTGATAAAACTAAAATAATACATTTTTTTTTATTTTTTTTCCTGTTACATCATGTTTTTATAAGTGTCCGCAGCGATCAAGCTCAAATTCATCAAAATCGGTGACTTATGCATATTCCCTATTGGTTCCATAGAGAAAGTTGCGTTTTCGCTAAGGAGCTACATACATCCTGTATATTTTTTTAACACATTACGAAGTATTTTAAAATGTAAAGTATAATATTATAAAGTATTTCATTTAGTTTAACTTTCCATAAAAACAATTTAAAAGCGCGTTTGTTTATAATAAATAAAGTGTTAAGCACTACTATGTAGCTATAAAAGTGATTCTTTACGAACATTTAATAGAATCCCAGCACCAATAAATCTAGTTAAACAACCCAATTTTCGCAGAAACGATCAGCTGACGTAATTTAGCAAAAACAGCGTATGCTATTTCATTTTTTTCGCCGGTGGAACAGTATAAAAATGCTTTTATTCACTTTATTGTCGGATCGCGTGTTCTGGTACACTGATTTAGGGATACATATCGTACCATGGAAATCCGTTACAAGTAAACTGTCGTTAATACAAAGCTTTAATAGAGTCAAATTCTAACAATGTGGTTGGAAATTCAAATGCAATTAAGGTTGAACGATTAGTGAATCATTTCGTGTACAAAAAAAAAATTGTATGGATATCGATTTTTTTCAAGTAGCATAAACGGTTTTATTAAAGTAAGTATAACTTTTTTTTAATGCACAACGGGACAGTGTTTGGAATTCACCTCACCTGATATTAAGTGACGATAAAGCCCACAGACGCGAATTACACCTGGAATTCTCATCACTGAAGAACTGGCTATCTTACCTTTTAACTACCGGAATAAAACAATTTTTAAATTGTTGTTATGGCGTCAGACTTATAGATAAGATAGTGGTAGCTAGCCAGGTGGTCTTGAAATAAGCCATACCTACCAACCAAACCGAGTATAAATTGTACCCCCTCCTGGGAATCAAACCCGAGACCCCAGCGTCTTACTCGGATGGGTAAACCACTAGACCACATAGGCGGATCAACTTTTGCGAAACTAGCTACTGCTAGTGGGTTACTACTACCCAAGCAATTTTGTACCTAATAAAAGCTTTCGAATTCAGTTCTTTTATTCTAGCAATAAAATGGACACTACAATTACAAACTCTAGGATACAATAGGCAACATTTATTCACAGCTGTTTTCCTATCATTTACGTGAATATAACCTGCTTTTATACGCATAGGTACCTGTAGAATACAGGTTCAGTATAATGATTTTCTTCGTAACAAAGTTTTCTAAAGAAATTCGGATCTCGTTAAATGTTTGGTCAAAAAATACTTGTGTACATAATAATATCCACAAAAAGGATTTTCCATAATACCCGAAGGAAGATAAGCGCATAATCTCGTTTTAATACGCGAAAGGATTCCACTGTCGTCGCGAAGGCCTTTTAATGACAAACTGACTGGGGTTACAGCCAGAAGTTTCGTAACTTTTAAATAGTCTTTATTTTTATGTAAGTAGAGTTCTAAACTGGTTAAATCGTTTTCAACGTGTTTGTTGATTACACGGCAAAGTTAGACGACTATCTGACATACTTTACAAAAGAATTTGTATATCGTAGGAATGTATTAACCTGAATTTACTTCAAAGTTTAGAAACGAGGAAATACTTTAGGTATAAAAACAGCATGTTTATTACATAGGGCATAGGTCTCCTAAAGATGTGTTTAAAAATGTATTTTTTACTGAACTAACTAGTCCCAGAGTATGCTCGCAAAAACGAATCTTACTGATTTGCATCAGAAATCCTTGGAAAACCCTTAGTGGTAAAGTAACCCTTAATATATGCATGTAACATCTGCAATAAATTTCATTAGAATCACAATTAAAGTACCTAATTTATAAAATCATTTTATGGAAAATGGAACATATTATGAATGAAATTTTTCCTCTTTTTAGGTACCAGAAAGGACCAAATGGAGCCCTATATCTGTCACTCATGTAATGTGCACTTCTGTCTGTCCATCTGTTATATATCACAAAGCTCTAAAAGCTAAACCGTTGAAGCGTAGAGTAGTCTTCACATTTGCACCACAGATGACAATGTGTCTCTTGTCGATTCAAATCCAGAGTATAAAAAATATATTTTAAAATATTTTAGAAGGGGGCTCCCATACAAGTGAAGGGGGCGTGAAAAAAGTTTTTTTCCCAAATGTGAAGGGTATCATTGTTTTGTGGACAAAGAACAGACGATTTAACGGAACCTTAAATCTGTGCGAAGTCCAACACGCACTTGTTTGGACATCCTTGTCGATGTTATTCCACAGTCTAGATATTAGTACTAGTAACACCTAGATTGACTTTTCTTTTTGTCCGTTTTGTCCTATTAAATTTTTGTCGGAAAATTAGTAGGACTATAATGACTTATCTGTCCATTTAGTCCTATTAAATTTTATACAATAATTAGTAGAACTAAAAGGACATTTTTCTTCGTTTCGTTCTACTAGTAGAACTAAACGACAGAACTATACGGATACAATGAGTTATGTACAGTTGGCGGCAACTGTAACAAGGACGTGTAAATAATTCCTCATTTCCTCCACTCTGTAGCCATTCCGTGATAACATCTCAAATTGCCCGCATGATGACAACGGGTATTGCGTCTGTAAGATTATGATGAACGAACGTAGAGAATACGTAGAGTATAGCTGTTTGGTTTTCCACAAATGAAAAGTTATTTTTGTACACATAGTTCATGTGGTTCGGGAAATTAAAAGCAATAGATTTTAATAATGTAATTTATCAGATTATCTAAACACTATGATATGCGTAGGCACATTAAAATGAAAGCCATAAAAGGGAACACGGTATACTTAAATATCCTAAAATTATCGGCATGCAAGATCGATATAAGTTTGAGAATAAATTCCAGGGTACTGTATATTTCTGTTCCAAGCGTCCCTTCATGGAGTAGATGTTTAACATCCAGAAAGCCGCAGTCCGAAAGGATCTGTGCAGGCTGGGAAAGTGGCGATTGCCACAACGGTCCCACTAACCCCATCCAATGCGTGGTAGGAACACCCCGGGGTTTTAGAAGCTACACCACATAACCACTACTGTGTTCCTGTGCGGGGAGGGTATGCAAAGGCGTTTTCCCCGGAAAAAAAGGTGTAAAAAATCTTTACGTGTTATTAGGCGCTATTTAAAATAAATAGTTCAACTTTGCTTATTATTTAAACAGTACAGAGTTATAATTTCAACCTTACTGGGTTGAAATTATAATCCTGTACTGTTTAAATTTAACCCTACAATTTATCATTTTTCCTTTCGCATGTATTTGTATCTGTACAAGTAATTTATACGATCTCTGTCACATTCACACACGCGCATAAAGCTGGTTTTACTAATAATACTCATTCGTCTAACGGCACAGATGTTACATTCTCATTCATACAAGCCATAGACTTATTTATTATATCTATACAAGGGAAGGGATATAATACAACAGTGGCTTTTTCCTTTAGGGGAAATTGTCGAATATCCTGTATGTATTTTTAGATCTTTTTAAATAGACTTTTTCTTAATCAAATAATGCTATATTTGAAGGGAACAGATGTGTGGATCTGAAGTGTTGCTTGTGCTATTGTATCGCTTTTGTTAACTAGTATTAAAACTTTTATTTTATGGAATGAAGCTTTAAGTAAAGGTTTCATAGAATTTTAACTATTTAATTTGTTATTCAAAGTATAATTTCGACTCTATGAAATTATAATAGGTGAGGTGAAACAAAACCCTTTTGTTTTATTTCCACTAATCGTCAGATAAATAACATGTGTTTAATTTATTGTATTGTTTCCATGTCTTGGTGTAAATAATTCATAGTTTTAAAATATGGCATTGGATTATTAGTTCATTTGTCGAGCATACGTGATTTTAATTAATATGATTATTTGAAGTATTGCAAGAATGAAAGAAAAAGTTGGATAATACCCATAGAAAAATAAACTATAGAAAAAACTCCTAAGAATTTCATCAAATTTAATATCTTAATATGGTTAGCTACTTAAATAGCTTGAAAAAAAAGCGATATAATTTGATATCCGGTTGAAACTGGATTTTAAAGTGCCATTTTGAATTCTCCTGTAAAATACTAATTTGTAGAACGGACTCAGCTGGATAGAAAGTTTCCGACTATTAATTTAATGCGCACGACTTTAGTTGCTTAATGTAGCCATATCCACCGGTGGCTTCACAAAATGGCTAGGAAGCTAAGTAAAGGGATAATATATTATATTAACGGCTTAACTTTAGTGTAATTTTAACCGCAGTGATATGGAAATATTGCTTTATTGCCGACGATTTTGGTATATTATGTTGTTTTTTTTTTGTAATAGATTTTTACCTATGAAATTTCCGATTTGTATGGAGAACTTTTAAGAAGTTGCATTCTATATGGGTTTGCTGTAGGGGTACCCTATAGTAAACCCATATACAATATACACAACACATATCAAAAAGTGGAATACCAAAGCTATTCTATTTTTGATAAAATAACGCAAAACAAGTTTCTTTTCGCTTGATTATTTTTTATGAAATGTGCAATAAATTCATAGCTTAATGATAAAATTTTGATAATCAAGAGATGATAACTTCGATCACGAGAGTTATTCGTATGGAATTCAGAACACTTTCAAATCACAATCCTGATTTTCTCACTACGTGTAAATTAAGCGACGTTTGTGTGACAGGATTGGAGAATCACCATTCACCAGCAATTTTGTTCCGGCAGCATGTATAAATATTTTTGTCTTAATAAAAGGTATATCTAGAGATAAAATCATTATAGTACTCACTTAGATCCAATTATTGAACTCATAAATGCAGACAAAACAACTACATCAGTTATTTTATCAATTAGTTTAGACATTGCCATTGCCAAACGAAACATCTCACCACACGTTGTCGTTTGAAATAATTGGGAATGGAATATGCGAGCGCACACAGATGCTCAGTCAGTGGCAAAATTGAACGAGCAAACAGGGTCTACAGATTGGGCGACATATCGCCAATTGGGCTATCTTGGGGACCGTCGCGGCTACTAAAAATTGCGGAATGGCGACATATCGCCTGTTGGGCGACACGTCTTTCGACTTAGCGCTTAGTGGGCTATATGTTGTTCGTGAACGCAGCCATTATGAAATGCCTTGCTTGACAACAGTTTAAAAAGTTTTCGTGAACGCGGCGGTAATGTAAAGCACTATTATTCATTCTGTGGCTATAGTATAGTCTATTACTACCTACTCTCTACTCTATGCGTTGTCAAAAAATCGCGCGATTGGGGCATTTTGACAGATTTTGATCACGTAACTCAAAGCAATAGCCATAGCCATAGCCATTGCCATAGCAATCTCTAGCAATTTCTTTGACAATGGCTATGGCAATGGATATCCCTTTGAGTTACGTGATCGCAATCGCGAATTTCGCGCGGAATTCGACTCAGTTTGTACGGAGCTTTAGTAAATAAACAAACAATCAAGTAATTGATAGCTACAGAAAATCAGGTTTATTAGACAAAGCGAATATAATTACAATACAAAAAGTGAAAATGGGAAAGTGGGGTAAATATGAAAAACATTATAATCGAGAATGGGAGAAGGAAGCTTGGGCCAAAGGTGGTAGCTATTTGCAAACTGCATGAAACTATTTTTTGTCTATATAAATAGGTATTAGTCTAATAAGTACATCGATGTAGGTAAGATGATGGGATGGATGAACCGTTTTCATCTTAGAATAATAACTAACTGCCTTTAGTTATTATTCTAAGGTTTTCATATTTTGCTCTTCGCAATGCTCGCACACATCAGTTTTATTTACGTACAAATTTTTCTGGTTCTATTTGACTCGTAGCTCCATCTATCAATCTTGTTTGTAGTCATCGATGGATTGTTGGTTGGGGTTGCCATGCCAGAAGAGACTATTTATGGCAATTTTGGTAAATTCAAAACTAAAATTGCGTATTGAATTTGAGTGCACGACATGCCAAATTTTTTTTAGATTAGAATATTTAATTTTATTTACAAGCCAAGCTAGGTAGCATTTTGGCAACCTCGCTTTCAAATAGTAAATTAACTTTATTTTTATACCAGATTGGATTACAAAAAGCGCAGATAAAGATATTAATGATGGAAAAGGAGAAGTATTTTGTAAAGTCTGTAAAACTCACCTACGTGCGCATAAGGCCGACCTAATTAAGCACAAGGCAACTAATATGCACAAGCAGAGAGAAAAACTTTTGCCAAAAAACCTGACACAAACGCGACTACAATCCCTCACTGCTTTTGGTATGGATTACTTAGCAATTTTATTTTATTAAACTCACTGAAATGCACGCGTCTTTAATGACCTTCTTGTCCTTCCTTAATTAAATATTTGCATTGATTTATTCTCAATATATCTATTTCAATAAATTTGCTTAAAACATACAATATTGCCTTAAAGTGTATTATACGATTTTGCTCTTCTTCAATTTAGGATTCGAAAACATCAGCTCAGAAAAAAAGATATGCGACCTCAAGTTAGCAGTGCACATCGCCTGTCACTCAGCCATCATGAGTGTTGACCACTTGGGCGAAATACTCAAGGTTGTGGGAAAAGGTAGCCAACTCGAGCATCTTCAGATGCACAGAACGAAATGTTCCAAGTTAATTTCATTTGTCATAGCACCAAGTATGCTGAAGGACTTAGTGGAGGACGTAGGATGGTCGTCATATTCCATCATAATTGACGAGTCAACAGACATTTCTACACATAAATATATGGCTTTCTGCATAAAATACTTCAGTGTAAATAAAAAAAAAATGATAACGGATTTCCTGGGCATAAAAGAAGTTCCACGCACAACAGCTGAGGATCTATATGTGGCATTTACGACATTCATCCATTCAGTTGGTCTCGATCTGTGCAACCTTTTCGGAATAGGTACGGATGGAGCGTCAAACCTATGTGGTGTGAATCACAGTCTATATACTCTACTGCGCGACAGAGATCTGCCCAACCTGGTGTTAATGAAGTGCGTATGCCACTCCCTGGACAAATGTTCTCGGAAAGCATGTGAAAATTTGCCTTCCAGCCTCGAGTTTATGATCCGTGAAACCAGAAACTGGTTTTCTCACAGCGCTCTAAGAAAGGAGACGTACAAAGAGCTTTATGAGGTATTTATTACCTTTTATTATCTGATCTTTTAAAGTACATTTTAGGTTAAAACTGTTGCAAAAAATTTGGTAAATTGTAATTAATTTTTAGGCTCTGAGCAATGGAAAGTCTCCCCCCGCTCTTGTGCAGCTTTCGACCACACGCTGGCTGGCGTGGTATGGTGCTGTCAAGACTACGCTTGATCAATGGGACAGTCTAAAGCTGCATTTTGAGATAATGGCCTCCAGAGAGAAATGCTACAGTGCGAGAACGTTGGCACGAATGTACAATGATCCCACTCATAAACTATATTTGGTATTTTTGAAACCGATTTTACGACAAATAACATTGATAAATGAAGCGTTTCAAGCGACCAACGCAGACGTCACCAAAATATACTCTGACTTGCGAACGCTTGTTCTTTCTCTAGCGTCAAGGGTTATTAGACCAGAATTTATGAAAGAATCAAATCCTGGAATACTTCGCAAGTCTGAGTTAGAAATGGTGGAAAAAGCCATTTCAGATGAAAATGCACGCTTACCTGTAGACAGACTACACTTTGGTGATGCGTTTTCAGCTTTATCACTTATTGTTGGTCTTTCATCCGAAGAACTAATGCAAATCAAGCAGAGGTGCGCTGACGTTCTAGTAGCGCTCGTAATAGAACTAGTCAATAGAATGCCCATCCACGTAGAGAATGCCGGAAAAGTGCGAATGCTTGCTCCTTCTGTGGCTATCGGAAAAACAGCCCGACCATCTTTTCAAGACCTCCCTTTGGAGTATGCAGGTTAGATATATATTTTACATCATCATGCCACGTACAAACCATTTCATGATGTGATTTAAAATTACCGTGGTTTCGTTTAGTAATTAGATAAGCTAATTTTTTTTCTCTGTCCACTCTATCCAGGGCCTACAGCTGATCGAGAACTGCTTGAAGTTCAGTGGATTTCGTTGGGAACTTACAAAATTATAGATGTCATAAACACAGGCGAAACTGAAGATATCGATATAATTACGTTCTGGACGGCTGTTTATGAACTAAAAAATGCAGTAGGGGAGCGCATATTTAAAGCAATAGCTGAGTTTGCACTTCGCGTGCTTTCTTTGCCGATTAGTAACGCAGTGGTCGAACGTGTATTCAGTTTCATGAACGCAATCAAAACTAAACCCAGAAACAAAATGAGTATGGCAATGCTGGAATCAATTATGAGGATACGGATACATTTACAGGTATGAAAATGAGGATTTCAATCGGTAGATATTAAATAAGAATTACCTTTCAGGCGAGCGAGACATCATTCAATAAAATATTTTTCCACGAACGTGTATCATCTAAATACGATTAAGGATTAATTGATTTGACATAATAATTCTTTTTTAGATCCATGAACTTTGCTGCCGAGCTTTCATGCCATCAGACACAATGCTGAATCGTTTTACTTCGGCTATGTACGATATAAAAAAAGGAACTGTTCAGGAGCAGGAAGAGGAAGTCGAAATGTTGGATCGCAGTTTGCTCGACACAGTCCAACTTTTTGCAGCAGATGACGATTAGTTTGCTTATGATTTCTTTCTTTGTTAATAAATAAAGGCATAATAAAAAAATACAGATTTTCATTGCATTCATAGACTTAGAAATATGAAAAACACAAAAATTTTAACAATCAACTCGGTCTTAATTATTATAAATACCCAATGAAACGAAGCAAACCTCCATAAAATGTCGATTAAATACATATTAGTAATTCCAGTGTAATAGAACAGTAGCTTGACATGTTTAAATACGTTTTTTTTAATTGGGCTACTTTGGGCTATCTTTTCATTGAAAAATGGCGACTTGACCGGTTAGGTATCTGGCAACCCTGCGAGCAAAGTGAAATCACAAAAGAGAAATCATTTACACAGCAGCGTGTTTGTTTGTATATGCGAATTTATTTTGTTCTCTAGTTATTTTGTTACGGATTAATCGTTTATACAAGCAAGTACTTATTAGCTAAGTTACTATAAGCTATTATTACACATCGAAATAGGTATTGTTTGGGGAATTTCCACAGTAAGCAGAGTTTTTTAACTATGTCTAAGTGGTTCACCCACCCGTATGAGACGCAGGGGTCCCGGTTTCGATTCCCAGGAGGGGGGTACATTTGTACTCGGTTTGGTTGGTGGTAGAGCTTCTTTCAAGTCCGCCTGGCAAGCTAGCACCATTTTACCTAAGTCTGGCGCCATACCAAAAATTTGAATATTTTGTGCTGCGGCAGTTAGACGTAAGATAGCCAGTTCCTCAGTCATGAGGAGGTGTGGTGCGCTTTCACCTTTGGCCTTATCGCCACTTGACATCAGGTGAGGTGAAGGATAAGTACTATCCCGCATAAAAAAGAGTAGGGTAGAGTAAATTATTTTTCTTATTGTAATTTTAAATCCTACTAATATTATAAATGTGAAAGTTTGTGGGTTTGGATGTTTGGATGTTTGTTCCTCAATCACGCAAAAACTACTGCACGGATTTGGTTGAAGTTTGGCACACAGATAGTAGATAGCCTGGATTAAAACATAGAATTGTTTTTTTCTCGATATTCCTACGGGAACGGGAAGTACGCGGGTGAAACCGCGGGCGGTCGCTAGTGTTATTATATTCTTTTTTTTAACATTGTTATTACACTGAGCAATGTCACAGACAAGTAAAAAATCACAGATTTTACAGTCCCCGCAAGAATCGGAGCATTGAAAATGAACACAAAAATTTACGGAAAACCAAAATCAAATCAAATGCAATGTTCTATTATATTTTTAAAGTTACGTAGGTACCTTACTAGTACCTATTTATTTTTACGATTGTGACACTCGGCTCCGCCTCGTGAAAAACAAAACGACAAAAGCGCCCGCTGACTGCCTCGACGCGGCCGAAATATTATTAACCGATTTTCAAAATTGCAACGAATGCACTTCTCGTCCGCTTCTGCATCTTTTAACACTATTACCATGACGATCGGTCAATAATCGTAGAAGCTACATCACTTTTTAGGTACGGAAACAGCCGTTTTTCTACAATTCCAAATCTAAAGGGACCACCTACAGGTCACAATTATAAACCAATTTTCAAAATTATTTCGCCATTTGATAGCTAAACTAATACCCCAGGATCTTTTTTTTCTTTTTTCTTAAGTCGGTTTTATTTTCGAAATATTTACAATTTAGTAAACAAACATCCCCCAAAAAACCCGGAATTTTTGGAATTTCGCAAAATTCCAAAAAAAGTTACCAGTATATTTTCAAAATTCAAACGTTCACACGTGTCTCGATAAACTCCTCAACTTTTGGTACTTTTTTTATTTCGATCCTTCCAAAATCCTCGGAGATATGTCCAAAAATACGTCTGAGGCGATTTGCATCTGATAACCATTTTCAATGGTAAAAGTTTATGTACATAGTAGTTAAACATACACAAGATCACGTCATTTACTTCTCAGATATTTTTTAAAGATTATGTGAAAAGCAAAATAATAAAATATAATACTTTCTCAACAAACAGCAGAGTTATTATTAAAACAAGAAAAAAAATGAACAAACCTCCCAATATAATAGTATGATAACATTAAAGACAATGAATACACATAGGATTAGAAGTTGCCTGTTTACGCAGAAAATATACGAAAACAAAATGCTCGGGTTGATCCCAGCGGAGCTATTTCTAACAGTGACATGATGGCACATTTGCTTACTCAAGGAGGGATGAGGTAATAAGGGTAAGAGGTAATAAAAGCAGCCATTAAAAATAAGTGTCATTATAATCATGCATAATGCGTTTATCCGCCTTTATGATTACTGATTTCAAACTCAAAATAGTAGGTATTTTTAACCGACTTCATCAAAAGGAGGAGGTTCTCAATTCGATTGTATGTTTTTTTTTTTTTATCGTTGTTCGCGCATATCTTCGACATTTATGGACCAATTTTGATGATTCTTTTTTTGTTCGATTGAGTTTGCTTGCGAGATGGTCCCATTTAATTTTTTTTTATATCGGTCAAGTAGTTTTCAAGTAATCCTGAAAATACTATCATTTTGCATCAACTATCTTGACGAATTTTTTATTTATGAACCGAATTAGATGATATTTTTTTGTTAGAAAAGGAATACCTTAGTGTAGTCTTTTTTAACCAACTTCAAAAAAAGGAGGTTTTCAGTTTGACTCGTATGTATGTATGTTTCTCCGCGATTATCTCACGTTTGGCTGAGTTGATTTTTTTACCTAAATAATATACCTAATACAGAAAGGTACTTACAATAAAAATAAAAAAAATAAAAATTGTTTAAAAACCAAAAAAACCGACTTCAAAAAACCTGCCTATAAAAAGCAAGAAATAATATTCAAATCATTAGATATGCATTATCATTGTTATAATAAAAACACGTCTATTGAAGTCGGGTGGGGCTTTTAGAATATAAAGAAAAAGTTGTACTCCAGCCCCACCCGACTTCAATAGACGTGTTTTTATTATAACAATGATAATGCATATCTAATGATTTGAATATTATTTCTTGTTTTTTATAGGCAGGTTTTTTGAAGTCGGTTTTTTTGTTTTTAAAAAAAAAATTATAAATGATTATTTTATAGTAGGGCATGTTCCTGAAAGGATTCAAAGTGAAGTGTGTTTATGGGGCACCATGTTGAAGCCACACGACACGATTTTAGCCATCTGGAAAATCTATTGGGTCATCCTTGCACTAGTATTTATTTCGTAACGTTTCGGATTAAGTATAACCGTAAAAAAGTAGCTACAATAGGGAATATGTATCAATTTTTTTTTATCAAAATCAAAAGTATTATGCGTGAGAAAATCAACTGTAATATTAAAACTTTTTTCTTGGGTTTTTTTCTCGTGATATAGTTACTTGAAGTTAACACGCAGCAGCAACCGCCGAAAACGCTCTATACAAAACGGACATGATTTATGACGTCACATGTCACGTTTTAGGCGCGCGTTTACTATGGAGTTAGCCAAGAATTTTCAATTATCTTCCAAAATTTTGCGTTTAAGTACATATTATGTGTCGTACAAAAAATATCTGACTGTTAAGTTCATTATATTCGAAAGTGAATAAAAAAAATCGTAATTTTTCTCTGATTTCATCGTGTGATAAAACTAAAATAATACATTATTATTTTTTATTTTCCTGTTTCATCATGTTTTATACGTGTCCGAAGCGATCAAGCTCAATTTTATCAAAATCGGCGACTTATGCATATTCCCTATTCAGCCTTTTCCGATTTTCTTCGAAAATATTGAAGACAAATAGTGGAAAGACTTTTTGTTTTTCAATGTTTTGACATAGAGCCTTAATACACATTTCCGCTAGCAGTTGCACAATGCCCTTACCACAAATAATAGGGTCCTAAGGGACCGGAAGCCATATCATATCACAATATCCTAGTGACGGAGATGGGATCACGACCTTAAACAGTGTTAAGCTAATCAATTACAATAATTCGGATACCGTTTCACATGATAATACAATATTAATTCACATAAAAACTTCATTTAATAAATAAAATCCGGCCAAGTGCGAGTCGGACTCACACACGACGGGTTCCGTACCAAAAAACGGCAAAACATCACGTTTGTTGTATGGGAGCCCCCTTAAATATTAATTTTATTCTGTTTTCAGTATTTGTTGTTATATCGGCAACAGAAATGCATCATCTGTGAAAATTTCAACCGTCTAGCTATCACGGTTCATGAAATACAGCCTGGTGACAGACAGACAGACAGACAGACAGGCAGACAGACGGACAGCGGAGTCTTGAACCCTAAAAACTCGTATTATTTTTAACTTGTCCATCAGCCACTTTTAATGTCCCCACTGCTGGGGTACAGGCCTTTCTTATGGATGGATAAAGAGGACGGGACATAACCCACCACGCGGGCCCAATGCGGATTGGTGGGTGCTAACGACTGCAAATGCAGCCGGGACTAACGTGTCTTCCGAAGCACGGAGGAGCTCGTGATAATAAATTTTTGGTCACCCCCATGACCGATCCTTGCGGACGTCTGGGCCAGGCGCTAAACCACTGCGCCAACGAGCTCCTCGATTTCATCAACAAAACTAATAAAAACACACAAAAAAAAAATAACTTACTAAATAATTATGATTAAACTTGTTCACTATTCTATAGGTAATTACGAGGGTGGATTGATAATGGACTTAACAATCCACCCTCGTACTTCCTACTTCGCAACCCAGGTGATGATATTTGATAACACCAGCTAATGGCTATCTTGCGAATTTGGTCAAGTGCTAATATGCGGTAGATCGAAAATGACCCTGGTTGGCCGACGGTCCATTGGTGGTAGTAGAGCATGTTCCTGAAAGGATTCAAAGTGAAGTGTGTTTATGGGGCACCATGTTGAAGCCACACGACACGATTTTAACCATCTGGAAAATCTATTGGGTCATCCTTGCACTAGTATTTATTTCGTAACGTTTCGGATTATAACCGTAATAAAGTAGCTACAATTCCTCGATTTCATCAACAAAACTAATAAAAACATACTTAGTCCTAAATAATTATGATTAAACTTTTTTACTACCTATTCCATAGGTAAGTACGAGGGTGGATTGATAAGTCCATGACTTTGAAAAGAAGAAATACTTTTTTTTCATAGTTTATTTTTGTATTTTAAAAATAAACTCTTTAAGCAATATTTACAATTTTTTTTTCAAATTCGCCAAAAGATTATTACTTTTGGGAACAAAAAGCTCAAGCGACTTCTAAATTTTCTTAATGACCCTGTCGACCGTCTTGGCGGCACTCATGACATCAAAACTCACCGAATGAAGATGCGAATCCTTCCTATTCTCTAGATTCAACCCACTGAGGTTTTTTCCTCCTAACAAACATGAATAAATGTCTTGGCGGGCAAAGATTTTCATCAAGCCAAAAGGTGGTGTCTGAAATGGGTCCTCATTTCAGTTACCAGTTTTCAGGCGTTGAAAGAAAAAAAAAATGGGTTAAAGAGGTAAGAACTTCGTTGGACTGAATACGCAGAGCTACAATAAGATTATGTAGAGAAGTAAAACCAAATATTCCGAAAAAAAGTGTTTCTTCATTACAAAGTCATGGACTTATCAATCCACCCTTGTATACATACCTAGTAGAAGAGTTTTGTTTACTACCTTACAAGTTTTAAACATAGGTAAAATAAATACAGATATAGAATAAAAATAGTTTTTATGAACCTTTGCTGAGACGTTTTTAAGAGCCGTGATCTCATGAATACAACTGCTGAACAATGTTATACCTACTTAAGATCTGTTCTATATCATACCATGTTTATGAGCAAATAAAATATTTCTATTTCTATTTCAAAAAAAAGGATAATAATAATGTCATTGTGAATTTATATTTCTTTGAATCTATACTGTCCTCAATTTCACATCAGTGAGTCCCACCCAGTGAGATACCGTCAGCCTTCACGTTCAGTTTCCTTTTACCCATTAAATATATTCTAAACAAGACACTGTCGCCAGTTGCTTATGAAAAATCTGCGCTTAAAATTACAACGTTGACAAGGGTGTTTTTTACCGCTACCTCTCATCCTTTTGTAGGTACCGACTACAGAATTTACGGACTGTATCCTGTCAGAGACGTAAAATAAACATGCGAGTGTAAAAGTTTCAGCCAGGTTTGGGGGTGGGGATTACATAAATTACACTCAACGTACACGGCGATCGCGTAAACAAAGGAAAAACTTGTGTGTACGAGTCCGCAGATGTGTTTCGGTAGCCATAAAAAGGCTTCTTATTGCTCACTGAAATATGATGTAAGTACATATATGATGTATTTTTAATAAATATAATGTTTTATATTTACTCATAAAAATATTCATGTAGATTTACATTATGAAATTGTAAACAGACTTCTTAATCATACTTAGCCATAAGTTATCTGTAAATTCAGTTACATTCGGTATACAACGTTACTCTATAAAGTATTGTTACATTTCTCATGAGGAGGGTAAGGATATTCATCATATCAGCCGCACGACACCCACTGCTGGGTAAGGATATTCGTCCCATTTCATATAAAATTTTTTAGCGTGTTGTGGATAAGGATTCGGATATAGAATCCTTATCCATAAAGAAAGACTTTTTCTTGAATATTGGAATTGGAAATTTTGGACTAAAAATCTAGCGGAATCGACCTACAATAAAACTAAAGCAAATAGTAAACTCAGTGATGAGGATTCCGGGTGCAGTGCGCACCCACCTTTTCGGCCTTATCGTCACTTAACATCAGGTGAGGTGAAGGACATATATCCCATTGTGAAAAAAAATTCACAGATTTTACAGTCCCCGCAAGAATCGGAGCATTGAAAATGAACACAAAAATTTACGAAAAACCAAAATCAAATCAAATGCAAAGTCCTATTACATTTCTAAGGTAACCTAGGTAGTGCCTATTTATTTTTACGATTGTGACACTCGGCTCCGCCTCGTGTCACAAAAGCGTCCGCTGGCTGCCTCGACACAGCCGAAATATTATTAACCGATTTTCAAAATTGCAACGAATGCACTTCTCGTCTGCTTCTGCATCTTTTAACACTATTACCATGACGATCGGTCAATAATCATAAAAGCTACATCACTTTTTATGTACGGAAACACCCGTTTTTCTACAATTCCAAATCTAAAGGGACCACCTACAGATCACAATTATTAACAGATTTTCAAAATTATTTCGCCATTTGGTAGCTAAACTAATACCCTAGGACCCTTTTTTTCATTTTTTCTTAAGTCGGTTATATTTCCAAAATATTTTCAATTTAGTAAACAAACACCCGCCAAAAAACCCGGAATTTTTGGAGTTTTGCTAAATTCCAAAAAAAGTTTCTAGTAGATTTTCAAAACTCAAACGTTCACAAGTGTCTCGATAAATTCCTCAACTTTTAGTACTATTCCCATCTCGATCCTCTTAAAATCCTCGGAGATATGGCCAAAAATACGTCTCAGGCGATTTGCATCTGATAACCATTTTCAATGGTAAAAATATCGTTCCAATTTTCATACAAAAGATTCATCAATGCAACAATCAGTTCCATTTCTGGCGCCCGCTTTACGCGATAAACGGATTGATGGGCATTTAACGACGCTTATCTCCGAAATTGGCCGGCAATGTTGACCCATTTCTGGTTATAATTACATGCACGTGTCATGGCACATGGATTCCGTTTAGGTAAATCATGTGCAGTGACTTGGGACATTGTAATTTGTACGTGTTTGCTTGAGTCACTTACATTATGTGGCATTACAATACTGTTGCTTTCAATCGGAACTTTTTATGATTGCATAGTTTCATACAATTTACCATTATGACACCTAATCCCTTTGAATAAAAGCAAATAGTAGGTATTAAAATTTTATTCAAATGAGAATTTGATTTGATTTGATTAAGATAAACTTTTTTCCCTGTTCTTTTGTATTTCCTACACTGAATAAAAATGCATAGAGCAGAATCATATCAACAGGTTTTTATGATACCGAAGAGGGAAAACATTTTTTCTTTGTTCTTTGGTACTGAACAAATGGAAATTCCTTTTTATAAAGCTGTATAACGTCGAGTTCCAGTGATACGGACAGCAACGAAAATAGCTGAACAATTTAGTGTTTTCCCGTATATTTTTTTGGCTAATATTTCAAACGTTGTTTAATCTGTGAAAAGAAGATTCTCTGTCAACTATGAGCTCCATGTTGCACCAAAATGCTGCTGTCGCGTTTTTCTATTTCCATATTATTTTTTAGTAAACACTAAAACTCGCATCCAAAGTTTCTAAGTCCCCTTAGCAACTATGGATGCAAGTTTAAAGGCTTACCTACGCATCGTTTTACGTGCACGCGTACGTTACGCAAGCGGTGTGCTATGTCCAGTACCGGCGTTAGGGGGGGGCGAGCACGGGCTACCGCCCGGGGCGCCGGACATAAAGGGGCGCCGCAGGCACCCCCTTATATCCGCAGCCACAGGCCTCCCTTTATACACACTCGCTTATTGAGCGAGTCCTACAATAAGGTACTATCGTAAATTTCCTTTTAGCTCAAAATCGTTATGGTGGCAACACATAATCAGAACTACTGGGCAATATCTCACCGCCATCGCTCGCTACCATATGCCGTTTAAGATTTGGCCATTTTAAAATTCAGAAGTGGCCCTAAGACGGCGCAAGCGGTGCGACTGCACTGGGCGCCCTCTTGTGTGGGGCGCTGAAAACGCCCGACCACCGGTCGACTATCAATCGTATTGTTGCCTGGTGACGAGCGACGACGCGACGAATGCAACTGACCAAAAATTGCACTGCGTTAGCGGCCATTTTTTAGTATAAAAAAGCAAGATTACAAGATTAATAGATGAAGCTGACTAAAACCGCGCTGCACCGTTTTTTTACTATAAACAAACAAAATTACAAGATTAGTAGATAAAACTGACTAAAAATCGCACTGCGTGGCGGTTTTTTTTACTATAATAAGCAAAATTAGAAGATTAGCGGATGATACTGACTAAAAATCGCGCTGCGCGGCCATTTTTTTTTCTATAAAAAAGGAAGGTTACAAGATTAGTAGGTGAAACTGACTAAAATTTGCGCTGCTCGGCCGTTTTTTTTACTGTAATAAGCAAAATTAGAAGCTTAGTAGATGAAACTGACTAAAAATCGCGCTGCGCGCCCGTATTTTACTATAAACAAGCAAGGTTACAAGATTAGTAGGTGAAACTGACTAAAAATCGCGCAGCACGGCCGTTTTTTAACTAACAGGCAAAATTAAAAATCTTGGAATCGCAGATAGGGGGCGCCCCGTAGAAATCTCGCCCAGGGGCGCCGGTAGTGCTAAAACCGGCACTGGCTATGTCTCATAAAGTTTCAGAAATTACAACTTCATGGTACGTCTACGTGCACGTGCACGCTTACGCTTACGCATCCGGTGTGTTTCGCACTTTAGTGTTCGGCGCCTTTCGTGGTTGATAAATGCCATATTTCTACCCCAGCCTGTGCGACCGCAGGCTGACATACCCCTCTACCGCACATTCGACAAAATTTACGTCCGACTGTGGGTGGCGATAACTCATATCGTATATCTTTTTTCCGTTAATTAGCAAAATCCGGCTTGTAAGTATGTGATTTATGGGTAGTAAAACCGTTTTTGAATCGTGTATTTGGTTATTTATTTACATTTTGGCAAAGTATTTAGGATTATGTTCTATATAATACATCATGTATCAAAAAAAGCCTGTCACATCCTGAAATAAGAGATTATGTTGCTGAAACTGAACAGCATTCTTCATGGAACATAGATTGAAAAACGAAAAAAAAAATCATACTCCCACACAAAATGTATTGGTCAGCTGACTTAATTACTATCGAAAGGTGAAAAAATAATCGTTTTTCGACCTATGTTCCTTGGAGAATGTTGTTCAGTTTTAGCAACACTATCACTTGTTTCAAGATTTGATAGTGTTTTTTTGATACATGATGTACCTATGTACGGAATTTAAATATGCTGAGTTATATCTTGTAAAACTATTACTATATTTTTATTTTTACGTCCTGGCATTGTTCTTCTTAACTGAAAGTACCCACCTGAAACAAAAAAAAGAGTATTAAAAAGGGCTTTTGCAAATTAGATTCGATGGTTACGATGATCTATGCAAGTAATCTTAATACTTTAGTACCGACCAAAATTCAATTTCATCATGAGATATCTCGAAGATTTGGATTTAAAAAACTCGGAGATTTTTATTTTAAAAATAGATTCAAAATTCAACAATTCAGAGAAGAGCGTACGATCACCTACAGACTGGATCACCCGAGTAACAAATCATAAACAAATACAAATAACAGTCCATTTTTATCTCTTGTGCTCTCATGATTCACGGCTAGCAAAATCAGTACACAATAAGAACTAAAATATCGTGTTCGTTTATATTATTTATTATTGTTTAATCAACACTGGGCTGGTATTCATCTGTACGTATTGCTTCAAAAGTCTTTGATTAAAACTGTTCATTATTATTTGGCTGGTTTTTTCTTGAGCGTATTAAATCGTGGAATTTGAAACCACAACAAAACGAATAAATTGACAATATATTCGCTTTAGAAATATATGAACTGAAATAAGCAATATTTCACCATTTTGTCTTTTTGTTCAGCGTCATCAAGTCGTTCAAATAAAGACGCAAATGTAATTTTTAATTCTGTTGGAGATGCCACGAATATTTTTCTAGGCCTAAAAACTCTATGCCATTTCCGCTGTTTATTTTAATGTCATAAAGTTTCTCTACCGGCCGTTTTCAATAATCTATCTTCAGTGAGAGACACGCCTACTATGGGTCAGTAACATGCAATGTTGTTACGACTCGTCATTTAACAGAAATATCTAGGCAACAAATCTAGTAAGCCTAGGTTATTGACGACCTCCGTGGTCGAGTGGTTCGCACGCCGGTTTTCAAGGCGTCACCATCTCTTGAGGTCCCGGGTTCGATCCCCGGCTGGGTCAATGTAGAAAATGAACTTTTCGATATTGTCTCAGGTCTGGGTGTGTGTCATACCACCGTTGTTTCTGATTTCCATAACACAAGTGCTATAGCTACTTACTTTGGGATTGGAGCAATGTATGTGATGTTGTCAAATATTTATATTTATATTTTATATTTTTTATTTATATATTTATATTGAAATCGGCCGTAGGCTGCATTCAAACGATACCACACGACCCGACCTCAACCCGAACTCAACTCAAACTCACCTCAACCACAGTCCACCTTGACATACATCGCTTACAATTTTGAGTCTTATGACACATTAATAAGCTCCTGTGTAATGTTCGGGTGAGTTTGAAGTGAGTTCGAGTTGAGCTCGAGTTGAGTTTGAGTTGATTTCGGGTTGTGTTCGGGTTGAGTTTGAGTTGAGGTCGGGTTGAGCGCGGGGCGTGTGCAGTTGCATCGACAAAATAAAACGGAGCATATTAATGTGTCATATAACTCAAAATTGTAAACTCCATATTTCAAGGAGTGGGCTCCGGTTGAGTTGAGTTAGAGTTGAGTTTGAGTTTGAGTAGAGTTCGGGTTGAGGTCGGGTCGTGCGTTATCGTCTGAACGCAGCCTAAGTGGAATAGGTTCTTCAATTTCTATTTGCCTAGTTTCTATTAGATCAATTTCTCTAAGTGGAATCACTACCTACTATAAAACAAAGTCGCTTTCTCTGTCCCTATATTCCTATGTATGCTTAAATCCATAGAATAATAAAGCCAAGAATGATAGTATCCTAAAAGGCGGTCTGTCAAAAGTGAGGCAAAAATGAAATTTATGTGTGCGTAAGGTGCTTGTGTTTACGCTCGACGAAACGCACACAGCAAAAAACTAATGTTACCAGTACATGAAATTTTCCCTTAAAAGTAGGGAAATTGAAACCATCGTCGTACTTAGAGTTGCGATTGTGTAGATTTCACCATTTACATGTAACTAGAGTTTGCTTGTCAAAACTAGAGATGGGCTAGGGTTTAAACCGAAAGTCTATATATTATATATATATTTTAAATAAGATGTCGACTGTGCAATGCTAAAAATGTCAAAATTAAAGTTGGTGCGAACTTTTTGTTTATGAACCGATTTTGATGAAACTCGATTTGGGGCACTATTTTGACAAGAAAACAGCAACGCAATGTTAAAAATATAAAAATCCAAAATGGCGGACAACTTTTTTGTTTGAGAGCCGATTTCAATGAAACTCGGTTCGGGGTATTATTTTAACAAGATAACAGCAACGCAATGTTAAAAATGTAAAACATCCAAGATAGCAGCCAACTTTTTTGTTTGTGGGCTGATTTTGATGAAACTCGGTTCGGGGTACTATTTTCGCAAAAAAACAGCAACGCAATTTTAAATATATAAAAAAAATCAAGATGGCGGCCAACTTTTTTGTTTGTGGGTCGATTTCGATGAAACTCGGTTCAGGGCACTATTTTCACAAAAAAACAGCAACGCAATGTTAAATATATAAAAAATTCAAGATGGCGGCCAACTTTTTTGTTTGTGGGCCGATTTCAATGAAACTCGATTCGAAGTACTATTTTAATAAGATAACAGCAACGCAATGTTAAAAATATAAAACATCCAAGATGGCGGCCAACTTTTTTGTTTGTGGGCTGATTTTGATGAAACTTGGTTCGGGGTACTATTTTCGCAAAAAAACAGCAACGCAATGTTAAATATATAAAAAAAATCAAGATGGCGGCCAACTTTTTTGTTTGTGGGTCGATTTCGGTGAAACTCGGTTCAGGGCACTATTTTCACAAAAAAACAGCAACGCAATGTTAAATATATAAAAAATTCAAGATGGCGGCCAACTTTTTTGTTTGTGGGCCGTTTTCGATAAAACTCGCTTCGAGATACTATTTTAGCAAGATAACAGCAACGCGATGTTAAAAATAAAAAAAAAACAAAGATGGCGGCCAACTTTTGTGTTTGTGGGCCGATTTCGATGAAACTCGGTTCGAGGTACTATTTTAATAAGATAACAGCAACGCAATGTTAAAAATAGAAAACATCAAAAATGGTGGCTAACTTTTTTGTTTGTGGGCTGATTTTGATGAAACTTGGTTCGGGGTACTATTTTAACAAAAAAACAGCAACGCAATATTAAATATATAAAAAATCCAAGATGGCGGCCAACTTTTTTGTTTGTGGGCCGATTTCGATGAAACTCGGTTCAGGGCACTATTTTCACAAAGAAACAGCAACGCAATGTTAAATATATACAAAATTCAAGATGGCGGCTAAATTTTTTGTTTGTGGGCCGATTTCGATGGAACTCGGTTCGAGGTACTATTTTAGCAAGATAACAGCAACGCAATGTTAAAAATATAAAAATCTAAGATGGCGGCCAACTTTTTTGTTTTTGGGCCGATTTCTATGAAACTCGATTTGGGGCAATGTTTTAACAAAAAACAGCAACGCAATGTTAAAAATATAAAACATCCAATATGGCGGCCAACTATTTTGTTTGTGAGCTGATTTTTTTATTTTATTTATTTTATTTATTTAGGACAACAACAGCACAATCATAATTAAATTAACTATGAGGTAACTTACAAATTTATAAGGCCAATTATAGTTATCCGTGATATTACATGATGAAATTTAGTTAAAAGCAGACATTTTCTATTATGTTTGAGAAAGAAGTTACACATTAACAAAACAATCAACATTATTTAATCTACAAAAAAGAATATTATTATTGGTGAGGTCGGTAATATTATAACGGAATTTATATAAATAAATACAGGTACTAGAATAAATATAATTATTTTTTAATAAATAAAAAAAAACTATAATAAATATAAATATATATATATATATATATAAAAAGATATACACATACCTACATAGATAACAAGTCCAGCACTACACCTAGTAGGTAGTGTTTACTAGGTGCAATGCCGAGCCCGCCATCCATGCGCAAAAACTATGCAACAAACGTACACATAGATGTTTTTATTTTATTTTATTTTTTTATGCATTATGTGTGTAAACTGCGTCACATTACCTTCAAAATAGATGTGGCACTCCGTTTGAAATAAAAAAAAAGAAAGAAAAGTTAATTAGTTATCTACTATAACAGATTGGACATGCTTCTTAAAGGTCTGTTTCGAACCTGTGAAAGGATCAACATCGCTAAACACTTCATTATACGTTCTGACTAAGCGTGTGAGTATTGAATTCTGGCCGTAATTAGTTGAGTGAAAGGGTACACGGAAGAGCGGTGTGTGTCGCGTTCGACGCATCGGAGTGCACAACGATATGCAAGAGAGGAGATCGGGGCAATTGAGGCGACCACGTATCACGTCAAACAGCAAACTCGCATCAAGCAACTTCCGCCTTTCTTCCAAGGTAAAAAGACCATACATACGACAATTATCAATATATGAAATTGCGCTTTTGCGAAATTTGTAGTTAAGATGTTTTAAGAATTTTTTTTGGATGCGCTCTAAACGATTGATGTGTATTGCATAGTTGGGTGACCAGATAGGGCTCGCATATTCTAAGATACACCTTACATAAGCATAATAAACAATTTTATAACTAATTAGATTATTAAAGGGTTGGCACGTACGCATCACAAATCCAAGACATCTGTAAGCCTTATCAGCAATGGAATCAATATGAGAAGTCATATTCATTTTTGAGTCAAGTATAACGCCAAGGTCTCGCACTTCGTTAACTCTTTCTATCACCTTACCATTAAAATTGTATAAAAATTGCAAGGGAATTGGTTTACGTGTAAAGCTTATACATTGACACTTGTTAAAACTAATAGAAATTTTGTTTTGATTGTAGTAATTGAATAAACTATTCAAATCATGTTGAAGTGCTTCACAATCTTTCTGTGATCGAACAGAAATGTATATTTTTTTATCATCAGCGTATAATAAGTGATTAGATTTTTGAAAGCATGTATAAATATCAAATATGTAAGCGTTGTAAAACAATGGACCCAAATGCGAGCCCTGTGGTACGCCCGACGGTATAGATATGTAATCGGATCTGTATCCACCCAGTGTCACTGCTTGGGAGCGATTTGTTAAATAAGAGGATACCCAACGTAGCAAGTCGCCATGTATACCTAGCATATAAAGTTTCTCCAGTAGTATAACATGGTCTACACGGTCGAATGCTTTTTCGAAATCCGTGTAGACCACGTCAACCTGGCCTCCATTTTCCATGTTTTTAATAACAAAGTTGGTAAAACAAGCTAGATTAGTAGTCGTCGACCGTCCCTTATAAAAACCATGTTGCTTGTCAGAAATACCGAGCGATATCAATGAATAAATACTATTGTATACTAGTTTCTCAAATAATTTTGCGAAGGTATTAAGTATTGATATACCTCGGTAATTTTTTATGTTACTCTTTTTACCTTTTTTATGTATAGGTATTATGTGAGCTTTTTTCCAAGCAGTTGGAAATACACTTTCTTTTAATGAACGTTGAAACAAAATGGTAATTGGTAATGCCAAACTATCAGCACACAGAGAGACAAACAGTGGAGGCACCAAGTCACATCCGGGACCCTTAGATTTGTCTACAGACTCTAACAACTTTCGAACCATATCCAATGATACTTCAACGCTTGACAAACCATCCACGCTCATATATCGAGAGTCAATAGAATCTGAATGAGTATTATTATGATCAGTGTTAGTATGTTCAGAAAAAACAGTTTTAAAGTATTGGTTAAATGCAGAGCATATACTTTCACCATCGGTGAATGTCTCGTCATCAAGTGTGAATTGCTGAGGGTAGGCTGATCCACCTCTTTTTGATTTTACATATTTCCAAAAATTCTTTGGGTTCTCTTTAATAAGATTCTCAATATTATCTGTGAAGCGTTGAAAGCACTGGTCCTCCACACGATGCTGTCGTGACCGAAGTAATTTAAAGTCGTCGTAATCCCTAGGGTTACCGTGCATTTTCCATTTTCTATGAAATTTAAATTTTTCTTGTGTAATTTTAATTAATGCAGGGCTGTACCACACAGGATACGAACCATTAGTTGATATTACAGGAACATATAAAGCGAAACATTCATAAATTTTAGTATAAAACATATTGACAGCATCGTCTACAGAACCATCGCTTAACACGTCCACCCAGTCAACCTGTTTTAGAAATCTATTTATACTGGCGTAATCACCCTTGCGAAAGTTAAAGCGCGGTTGAGGTTTTTCTTTTAATGGTGTAAATTGTAGGTCGTGAATATCGATGGTGAAAGTGGGGTGAAATGTGTCAAGTTTTGATAATGGTGAGGTCTCAGTGACAGTTAACTCTAAATTACTAAAACATAAATCAAGTACATTATTACAAGAATTTAAAATCCGATTAAATTGTTTAAAACCTAAAAAATACATCTCGTCTACAAATGTTATAGCAGCTTGTTGAACATCAGTTTTACCTGTATGTAAGCATGAGTAACCATCAGTAGACCAGGCCATACAGGGCAAATTAAAGTCGCCTACCAACAGGTAATTATCGGATGGGTACAGTTCGCTAAATTGCACTATACAACGGGTTGCACTTTCAATTCGATGCGAAAGAGAATCTCCATCAGGTGGTATATAAATTAAAATAATATTTAAGTTTCCAACTGCGCCCACTCTCCTCCCCGGCACCATTACGCAGAGCGATTCAAAATCATCACTTACCCATTCACTCCTGATCGTGGCGCAGAGATTACGACGAACGCAGAGCATTACCCCACCACCAGATTTCTTATGTGTGGCGGTACGATCACGATCACAGCGAAAAATGTCGTACCTACCGTCGCAAATTTCTGAGTCGAGAATGTCACTCTGCAACCAAGTTTCTGTTAATAATAACACATCATAATCGTTGCGGAGTATATTGTTAAATATGTTCACACATTTTGTACGGAGTCCACGGACATTTTGATAATATATTTTTAAATCGGATCTATTATGTATGTCAGAAGCCATTGATAATAGGTAAAAGTAGAAATATTATTTTTTCTGTGACGCAGTTTCATTTGTTTATACAAACTTGATTTATATGAAGTATTTGTGTTTGAGTGAAGATAATATGTGTACAGTATTGCATTATGTTGAATTATAGTCAGTAACAATAAGAATATGGATATTATTGGGGCAAATAAATAATTAAATAAGAAATAAATATTATAGATAAAAAATAGAAATAAATTAGGCAAATATAGTATGAACTCACCATTATTTTCACAACAAACATGTTTTATAAAATAATAACTTATTATTAATTGGGAAAGAAACGAGCACACGTAGGTTAGGTAGATATGTGCTGCGGATAAATTATTAACAAATATGAGGTCACTTAAATACACCAGCATGAATACACAACATAGTCACACTATTTTACTTAGATCTGAGTCGGATTTTATATAAATTGCGGGGGAGGTGTCGTCTTTGCGGACAAAAATTTTCCCATCCCGGACCCATACATATTGATACCTAGCTTCAGATTTCTTCTGTCTCGTCTTCGTGAAGAGAAGTTTGTTCGAAGGGGTTAAATGCTCATTCAAATATATCTTCTTCGTATCTCCTGCGACATCGATATCCGTAGTGGTCAATCCTTTCTTTGAGCGGGTTCCGGAGATCATCGCATCTCTGAGCAATCGTGAACGTAATCTGGCTACAATCAGTCGAGGGCGACCAGCTATCTTGTTACGTGATTGTATTCTCGTGACGTAGTCAATATCTTGAGTAACAAGTTGAACACCTACATAGGCTGCAATACGGAGGATTAAGGTCCTTAGATCTTCGTTTTTCTTTTCAGGAATACCAGATATTTCTATGTTTTGACAACGATCACGTTGTTGTTGCATGTTCAGTTCAGCTTGCAAGTCACGGACCTGCCCCTTCAAGTTGGATATATCGTTGACACTGGACTTAGATATTTTTTCAGAGTCTTCGAAACGACGTGCGAGAGTTTCATGTTCCATGTACAAACTATTATATTTGTCATCCACTGATTTTAATTCCTCTTTGATGCTTTCTAGGTCGCTCTTAATCACAGTGATAATATCGGTTCGAATATCAGAAATCTTGCTCTCCAGGTCGTTCTTCCAGCTGCTTAGCTTGTCAGTAATTTGAAAGGTGTATTTTTCAAATAATGACGACAAATCTTCCGCTTCTCCAGATTGTGTACCGGTATCCTCACGAACTTTGCGTTTAGTATTACGGCGAGTGACGATAGTGTGATTATCCTCAATTTTAGAAATATCAGGGGTTGAGTTTGTTTTCGTTAAATTGATGTTTCCGGAAATTTCCATAGTAGGTACTTATTGTGCAGTGCGAATGCAGCAGCAACGACACACACAACGACGTTTGACAGTTCGCGGCACGGATCAGCGGTGCCAGAAGGGGACAAACTACGCGTGTGGAGCGAGACGAATTATTTATCTCCAATAGTCACTGCAGTCCAAAATAATCTTGATGCACTAAGAAATAAGCTTGATTTTTGCGAAAAATATTTAGGGAATAATTAAAAAATAGCTGTAGCACGTCTGCTTTGAACAGCGTTCGGGCGAGAATGATTTTGATGAAACTCGGTTCGGGGTACTATTTTAACAAAAAACAGCAACGCGATGTTCCAAATATAAAAAGTTCAAGATGGCGGCAAACTTTTTTGTTTTACGGGCCGATTTTAGTGAAACTTGATTTAGGGCACTATTTTTCCAAGAAAACAGCAACGCATGTTAAAAATATAAAAAATCCACGATGGCATCTAAATTTTTGTTTGTGCCTGATATCGATGAAACCCGGTTTCGGGTATTATTTTTAAAAGAAAACAGCAACTCAAAGTAAAATACCGGCCAAGTGCGAGTCGGACTCGCGCACGAAGGGTTCCGTACCAAATCAGCAAATAATCACTTTTGTGGTATGGGAGCCTTCAATCACGTTTGTTGTATGAGAACCCTCTTTAAATTTTTTTTCTGTTTTTAGTATTTGTTGTTATAGCGGCAACAGAAATACAACATCTGTGAAAATTTCTCCTGTCTTTCTATCACAGTTCATGAGATACTGATCCTGATGACAGACAGATAGACAGATGGACAGCAGAGTCTTAGTAATAGGGTTCCGTTTTTACCCTTTGGGTACAGAACCTGGTGGCTAACTTTCTTATTTGTTTTTCTTTTTTTTCAACCGAGTTACATCGAAATAAACCCAAAAACATAGTTCACCGCTATCAACCCTTTGTCATTTTTAGGGTTCCGTACCCAAAGGGTAAAAACGGAACCCTATTAGTAAGACTCCGCTGTCCGTCTGTCTGTCTGTCACAAGGCTGTATCTCATGATCCGTGATAGCTAGACAGTTGAATTTTTTACAGATAATGTATTTCTGTAGCTGCTACAAGAAAAAATACTAAAAAAAGAATAAAATATATGTTTAAGGGCTGCTCCCATACAGCAAACAGTATTTTTTGCTGTTTTCGGTAGGTACAAAACCCTTCATGCGCGAGTCTGACTCGTACTTGGCCGATTTCTTACATTTTTATTAATGAAATATATTTCATGTCTAGTGAGCGCGTAAGCTTGAGAAGTGAATATTTTTATTAATATTGATATTGCTGTTTTCTTATCAAAATAGTACCCTGAACCATGTTTAATCAAAATTGGCCCACAAACAAAAAGTAAGATGTTATCTTGGATTTTTTTTATGTTTTTAACATTGGGTTGCTGTTTTCTTATCAAAATAGTACCCCGAACCGAGTTTCAGCGAAAGCGGCTTACAAACAAAAAAGTTGGCCGTCATCTTGGATTTTTTTTTATTTTTAGCATTGCGTTGCTCTTTTCTTGTTAAAATAGTACTCCGAACTAAGTTTCATCGAAATCGGCCCACAACCAAAAAAGTTGCCTGCCATCTTGGATTTTTTATATTTTTAACATTGCGTTGCTATTTTCTTATCAAAATAGTACCCCGAACCGAGTTTCATCGAAATCGACCGACAAACAACAAAGTAGGCCACCATCTTGGAATTTTTATATTTTTAACATTGCGTTGCTGTTTTGTTGTTAAAATAGTACGCCGAACCAAGTTTCATCGAAATCGGCCCTCAAACAACAAAGTTGGCCGCCATGTTGGATTTTTTATATTTTTAACATTGCGTTGCTGTTTCCTTGTTAAAATAATATTTCGAACCGAGTTTCATCGAATTCGGCCCACAAACAAAAAAGTTGGACGCCATCTTGGATTTTTTTATATTTTTAACATTGCGTTGCTGTTTTCTTGTCAAAATAGTACCCCGAACCGAGTTTCATCGAAATCGGCCCACAAACAACAAAGTTGGCCGCCATCTTGGATTTTTTATTTTTTTAACATTGCGTTGCTGTTTTGTTGTCAAAATATTACCCCGAACCCAGTTTCATCGAAATCAGCCCTCAAACAAAAAAGTTGGCCACCATCTTGGATTTTTTTATATTTTTAACATTGCGTTGCTGTTTTTTTGTCAAAATAGTATCCCGAACCCAGTTTCATTAAAATCGGCCCTCAAACAACAAAGTTGGCCGCCATCTTAGATTTTTATATTTTTAACATTGCGTTGCTGTTTCCTTGTTAAAAAACTACTCCAAACCGATTTTCATCGAAATCGGCCCACAAACAAAAAAGTTGGCCGCCATCTTGGATTTTTTATATTTGTGACATTGCGTTGCTATTTCCTTATCAAAATAGTACCCCGAACCGAGTTTCATCGAAATCGACCGACAAACAACAAAGTAGGCCACCATCTTGGAATTTTTATATTTTTAACATTGCGTTGCTGTTTTGTTGTCAAAATAGTACGCCGAACCAAGTTTCATCGAAATCGGCCCTCAAACAACAAAGTTAGCCGCCATCTTGGATTTTTTTATATTTTTAACATTGCGTTGCTGTTTTCTTGTCAAAATAGTACCCCGAACCGAGTTTCATCGAAATCGGCCCACAAACAACAAAGTTGGCCGCCATCTTGGATTTTTTATATTTTTAACATTGCGTTGCTGTTTTGTTGTCAAAATATTACCCTGAACCCAGTTTCATCGAAATCAGCCCTCAAACAAAAAAGTTGGCCACCATCTTGGATTTTTTTATATTTTTAACATTGCGTTGCTGTTTTTTTGTCAAAATAGTATCCCGAACCCAGTTTCATTGAAATCGGCCCTCAAACAACAAAGTTGGCCGCCATCTTAGATTTTTATATTTTTAACATTACGTTGCTGTTTTCTTGTCAAAATAGTACCCCGAACCGAGTTTCATCAAAATCGGCCCACAAACAAAAAAGTTGGCCACCATCTTATATTTTTTATCATATATTTTTTTTCAAATGAGAACATTGCGTTTTTTCAATGCTAGCAACCATTTTAGTAGATAAGTAGTTGTCGAATTGCGTGGAATCTTAATTATGTAATTGAGATGTGTTTAACTTTTAATTGATCAACTAAGTAAATGCGGGGGAAATTTTTTCCCCGTACTGGCAACATTTTCATCAAATATGAAGTGACAAAATATAGTTATTTTTGATGAATGATTTACGTAAAAATTTAAGTGAAAACACGTTAATTAGACGTGAAATGTTATCTACAATCTTTCTAGTGTTTTTTCGATGTAATGTGACCTGATTGTGACATCCGTTCATTGCGCAAACCCTCATTTTTATTGAAATTTTCGGGAGTTGTGTTCGACACGAATATCACTTGAGAAATGGCGGGCCGAATAGTCATACTTAGCCATTCTGGCTCAGTTTGAGTTGCCTCACCATACGGACGCGGACTAGGTATCTGGGTCTTATTAATCTAAGCTTAAATCCTTAAAACTACGCAACGGATTTTATGAGGTTTTTTTATAGATAGAGTGATTCAAGAGGAAGGTTCACATGTATAATACATGGTTTCAAATTCCACACTACGCCGAAGCGAAGCGAGGGCGGGTCGCTAGTATTTCATAAAAATCTAAGTATAAATATTATAACGTTACAAAACAAGAAATCGCAGAAGTATTTCATAAAACCCACCTTTGCAGTTTATTTTAACAAATGCCTTTAAAACTATAGTTAGCTGCGATATAGTCTCTGGAATTTGTTTACACGACATAAAAATAGAACAGCGTGTCTGCACAACGACGACAGGCGAAGATTTAAGGTGATACATGGCTGATTAATTCTTCATTCATATACCTAGCTCATTATTTTACAGATGAAAAAAGTCAAAATAAAAAAATCTATAAAAAGTCTATCATACGCCCCCTCATTCAAACACGCGGTATGAAGTTCGATTTGGTTTTCTGATGCTATAAAAGGGGGTATCTCAGTATATAGACAATTCAAAAGCGCTTGATTTTGAGTTTGAGGATTACCTATTAAGGTATCACTATCACTTTGCTGCAAAGAAGATAGAGACATTACTTTTAACCAGGTCTAAGTTTAGTCCACGTTTTATAATACTCGTAATTAGGGTATAATTAGTATTCTCAAAATAATGAAGTACCTAATTTATAATAAATCAAATTGACTGCATCTTGCAGACATATTGGAGGTTTCAAGCTTGTGATGGGAATTAGGGAATTGTTATATGACCTCCAGCCACAGTTTTAACTTTTCTTGTAAGGGTAAGTTTTGGATCGGGATATTCGCTGTTTTCCAAATAAAAGTCTGGTAATTAGCTCTGTGTAGAAGGTGCTTCAGAACAAGAAGGTGGTAATTTGTCTAGGTTTTACATTTGAAAAAACTGATGGTAATTTAATTACCACCTTCTAGAGAAGTCTTCACGTCTTAACTACACAACCAATCGTCATGAAATTTTACCTTTCGTCTAAAAAACTTTCCACGCGAGCGGCCGCTAGTCCTACTAATCCTACTTCCTACTAATATTATAAATGTGAAAGTTTGTGGGTTTGGATGTTTAGATGTTTGGATGTTTGTTCCTCAATCACGCAAAAACTACTATACGGATTTGGTTGAAATTTGGCGCACAGATAGTAGACAGCCTAGATTAAAACATAGGATACTTTTTATCCCGATATTCCCACGGGAACGGGAACCACGCGGGTGAAACCGCGGGCGGCCGCTAGTTCTCTATAAATCCCAAATACTATTACAGCGGCCATCTTTACTTTGTTGGTAGAACATCACATCAGATGGCGTTGTCTTGCGGCTAACTATCGGATTAGTTAGATCAGTTGTTATCTGAACAAAGGCGGGATTACCGAGGGACCCATTAGTGGGCATTGGGACTGTGTATCGTTACAACAAATGGCCTGAAAAAAGAACTTTTGTTTTTATTGTTGTTTGCTGCCTTTGTTACGGGGAATGGGAAGCTAATGAACGTGTACCGAATGAATGTAAAGTTCAGTTTGAATTTCGGTGAAAAATAATTATAGCCTATGTCGCTCAGGGATAGAGGAGCCTTTTATTATATTTTTATTTATTATTTTATATCCGGAATCTATGAAAGTGGCCCTGAAACTTTTTATCATTGAAAATGGTTATCAGATGCAAATCGCCTGATAACGATTTTTGGCCATAGCTGCGAGGATTTTGGGAGGATCGAGATAGGAATGCCACCAAAAGCTGTTTTTTCGTAAATTTTTGTATTCATTTTCAATGCTCCGACTCTTGCGAGGACTACTAAAACTGTGATTTATTTGAAATCGGACGAGTGTATTGATGATTACGTCTTACAAACTTACAAGCTACCTCTTTATTAATATTAATATTACTGTAGATTTTCTTCTTTGATAAAGTACTGGCTTCATTAACATTTTAATAAGATTTACGCCCGTTGCGCCTAAAGCTCTAATGAAAAATTTACGCTTGGTTAATTAAAATATTCTCTGGGTTTATCTTCATTGCTCGCTTCGTCACGCACGTCTCCTCTGCAAAGATATTCAACAATGCAGTGAATTGCGAAGCGTTCATCATTTAGTTAGGGGTGACTGTGGTATTTTATGAATTTGCTGTTATGCTAAAAGGTCACGCGGTCACGCTATTCTCTCGAAGGACAGGCAGATCCCATAGACCCTAGGAAAAGATAATTTCTTTCCGCCTGCTACGACCCTTACATATTTGTCTTTTATCTATACTCTTATCATAGACCCCATATATTCCTTTGATTTCGGGTACCTCCTAACCCATTCGATCTGCCCCTTTGGCTACTTTTTTATTCGTTCACTAACTTAAAAAATATATAAGCCATAAACTCTAAAATTATTTACGTGTCGTAGGCTTGTCAATTCAATTATTGTACAAGTCTGTGATTTGCATAAACTTGCGACGTGTGACTTGATCGTTTAATTGCTTATTTTTGAGCTTTAAGTTAGCGAACGAATAGTAAAGTGGCAATTTGAGTAGGGGGCTGTTTGACAAATATATTACAAATATGTATAAGTAATAATAAATTATCGTTGTAAGTTCATCCGAAACTCCGCCAGCGTGACATCCCACTTTCCGAAAAAAAAAACGATAAGTAATTCCTTTTTTAGCGGATGACTCCGTCCGTCTATAACTATCTCTGTACCAAACAGCATGATCCGTCCAGTGTTTAGAGCTGTGCAATTTTGCATCAGTCTGCGAGTCTGGACAGGGCATTATATAAGTATGAAATATGCACCCCCACTATAGATATGAAATAAAATACTTTTAACGGATAGGTACTTGCGTGATTTTATTGAAAGTAGGTACTACTTTTAATAAAACCGCGTTTACTTTAGTTACTAAATACTGATCAAAATAATTTTATTTATTTATTACCAGAAACAATGTAATACATTTTATATTGTTAGAAGAAGCACCTCTTATTCGAGCATTGCGAACATTAAATATTGTTGCCAATACTGTTGACGTATTTTGTTGCTCATTGGATGAGTTCACAAAAGTTACTCTGTTTGTGCTATGTTACATTACAGTCAAAGTTAAGATAATTTAGTATTTATTTTTATAATCATATAATATTTTGTCCATATAACAATAATATTAGTTAAGTACACTTAAATTATATTTTGTCTACTCTATCGCATTGGACTCTACCTGTAAAGATAGATGTGTGTTATAAATAAATAAAAATAGTTTACAAAAAAGTACTATTTAAACCTCTAGAGTTTGAGCATAGTACTTGAGAGATTCATACACGCAGACAATAATTGATAAGTGTTTGTTAATTTACATAATGTTAATTAATCTAATAACATAATCATATATTAGGAGATCGACATCGAGCATGGTTCTGTCAGTAATTAGCATGAAGTTTCATTGTAATAAAGACAGAAAATATTCTTATAATTTAAATTTTATGTTTTTTTTTTCGTAATAGGATTACGCATAATCATAACCCTCGCTTCGCCGTAGTCGGGTAAAAACGGGAACAAAGCAGCACCTTTGTCCGTGAGGAAAATCAAACTAAATAAGTACTAGCTAATTACCAAAGTAATTTTAATAATACCGCACTAGTATCTGTTAAAAGTGGGAGCTCGATGGCGGAATGGTTTAGCTTCTGGCCCGGCGATTACGGAGGTTAAGCAACTTTCGCAAGGGTCGGTCATGGGATGGGTGGCCAAAAATGTATTATCTCGAGCTCCTCCGCGCTTTGGAATGGCTCCGTGCTTCGGATTTGCAGTCGTTATCACCCACCACTCCGTAATGAGCCCGCGTGGTGGGTTATGGCCCATGCTTCTTATCCACCCATAAGGAAGGCCTATGGCCCAGCAGTGGGGACAATTAAAATGGCTGGTGGATAGATGGATGATAGATAAAACATACAGCTCTGATTCCGAATGAGAGCTAAAGCGCTCATGTGGACATGTTCTTTCGACAACACTTCCGATTTACAACTCATAAAGTTAAAATCGCTTGCACGTCGGTCGTGCCTTTAGTTCTTGCAGGGGTAATACGCGCGCACACTAATTTTCCTGCAAAGTGGTAAAGTACTCAAGTTACCAATCGTGCGAGATACAAGATAGTTACAAAAAAAAATTGATGTAAACTTCTAAAAAATAACAAGCCAAACTATTCATACAGATAGTAAGCTTTTGAGATGTCGAGTACGAGTGAGCCGGTTCATTTCAATAAATAAAGTTTTTTTAATAAAATAAAGTATAATTCAAATAAATTCCTAAAATGAAATTGCAAGAAGACATTGACTAAATTTTTGTGTGCAGTAGGTACACATTTTTCGATTAAATAAAGATCTGAATAAAGGTAGTAAAAATCTGAATCATCATCATCATCATCATCATATCAGCCGCACGACACCCACTGCTGGGTATAGGCCTCCCCTATAGATCTCCACGACGATCGGTCCCGCTCTGCCTACATCCACTGGCTTCCCGCGACCTTCACCAGATCGTCGGTCCACCTTGTCGGGGGCCTACCCACGGAGCGTCGTCCGGTGCGTGGTCGCCATTCCAGAACCTTTCCGTCCCAACGGCCATCGGTTCATCTCGCTATGTGTCCCGCCCTGAGGATTGCTCAGCTGAAGTGGCAATCACTTCAGCTGAGCAATCCTTCGAGCGATGTCGGTTACTTTAGTTCTCCTGCGGATCTCCTCGTTTCTGATTCGATCACGTAGGGAAACGCCGAGCATGGCTCTCTCCATTTGCACGCTGGGTGACCTTGAGCCTCCTTATGAGACCCATAGTTAGCGACCACGTTTCACTGCCGTAAGTCATCACTGGCAACACACACTGTTCATAGACTTTCGTCTTGAGTTGAGATTGAGACACAGAGGTAAGTCGGAAGCGAAGATTTTTCGGAAGCGAATCTGAATACTTAGTTTTAATTATCGTTTTACTTATTTATCTAACAGTCCATTAACAAAAGACGAATAGAAAACAATAAATAGCCTTACTCCATTATTTCGAGTATTAGTATTATGAGTACTATAGCAGTTATCGCCTACAGCTGATAACATTATTTACACGCTGATAAGTCAAACCTTGTTAGTGGGAAAGTTAAACACCTTTATTAGTAGCGCAAACTACTAAAATAGTAACTCACGATTAATTGTTTACATAATAATACAATATGAGGTTACATGTTAACAATAATGACGCCACTGTTGCCGAGATAATAATATACAAGGTGTCTGGAAATAGCCTTATACTTATATATTTTTTTAATTTATTTCCACACTTACATCTTTTTCTAGCCGCACAGTTCCGGTTAAGAATAGGACTGTCCCATCTCATCCCGTGGGTATCGTAGAAGGCGATAGAGGGAAGTTTTAGGGACCCGGTGCAGACCATCGCACAAAGGGTCACTCGAATGGCAGCGAGGAAACTGTCAACAACAGCATTCCCGAGGAGGGTTGGTGTCAGGCAGGCGGCCGATCGTAAAACTTTGCCAAAACCTAATGCAGTATGTATTACATGCTGCGCCGACCCCAATAGTGGTCGTTCTACGAGCGCAAAATTTTATTTTGTGTAGACATAGCACTACAAATAAATTGGGATAAGGACAGGAGGATGATGATGACACATTACATCTTTTTTCACAGGATTAACCTATTAACCCATAGAGCCGAATATGGATGGTAGATATGCATACAAACCCAGAAAATGTATAAACCAAAGCTTCCGCCCGCGACTTCGTTCGCGTGGACATTCGAGAAAACCCTCGTTTTAATTTCATTAAAATCCGATCAGCTATTTTTACGTGATAAGGTGGCTCGCCACTAAACGATCAGCCTCGTGCGAGGCAGGACGTTTGCCGTGTAGAGCAGGCCTCGCAGGAGGCTGCTCGCTTGGTGGGGACTTTGAATTTTATATATATAGGTAGATATCTGGATTGATGTGTGGTCGTACGCCACGCATCATGTACCTACGTACGTAGCACATTCGTATGACATTCTTCGATGACTCTGCCGAATGAAATGTCTAATCCGCTAAGAAAGTTACAAACAGTAGGTATATGTAAGATTGGAATAGTTGAACAAACCTTTGTTCATGTCACTCAAATCAAACGTCATTTCTATAGGAAAAGGATAGGAACACTTTGTCAGACAGAATAAAATAATCGATTTTTTGCACACAACTATTTAAAGAATCTAGCTCAAAATGTACTTATAAGCACATCATTTAAAGCCAAATACCTACTCAAACAAATTTCAAAGTTAAGGCCACCTTTAGTTATAAAAAAATGACAGGTTAGACATAAACTCTATGTACCTGACAGCTTCCTTAAAGTTAAGGAGACCTTAACTTCTAAGATTTTAGCTAAGAAGCCTTTGAGAATACGGCTGCGAGTTACTTTATTGTGTTTTGTACCGAATATTCTGCAAAATGGCAACGTTGCGGCAACGCACCGTGCGGTATCACCCTTAAAACGGTTTCGCACGTACAAATTCAGAACGACATTTTACCCTTGGTGAATATACAATCTCGCAAGCATTAAGTTAATGCTTCATTCCCTTTTAAGAAAAGCTTCCCAAAGCCTCCTTCTTAGTACGCATTACGTTTCAATTATAGACTGGATGTTTGAAAAGGCTCTATGGAACTAGGTACACAAAATTCGACAATCTTCTAAAACTGTTGTTCTTTGGGTAAATCAAGTACCTAGATAAGTATAGATTTTTTGAGTTGACCCTTTTTCGTAGTTCCTAATTTGAAGAGTACTTACGATTACTTTCTGTTTGTTTTAACTACTGTACGAGATGTACCTTTGTAGATCGTGCTTTGAAATCGTGAGTTCTATTCCGTACGCTACTTATTGGCGTATCCAATTTCGATACAAACTCGATTCCCAGCTCGATACGATTTCAAAAGATTTTTCGTGCTTTGGGAATTGATAACTGGAGGTATGGGAAATTCGCAACGATACATTTATATTGATCGAAAAGGAAAAGCTATAACACTATTCATTTTTCTGCTACACAAGGAAGCTTGGGGCATTGTTCCGGTAAGTTCTAGAATAAGGCCGGATATTACACGGTGCGGGATGGAAGCCATTTGCGGGGACCCGGGCGCGATATTAGAAATGCCTGTGGGGTACAGACACTACCTGCTCTGTACCGCTCTGGGTTTTACTAACTAATAACGTTAGAAAAAGCCTGTGTGTTTCAGAGCATCGCTTGCTCTGGAGCGCGCGGGGTTTTTCGACTAAAAATTTAATAATATCACCGTAAAAAGCCTGTGGAACACAGACAATTCAGAAAATTACAGTTGTGGTTAAAGTATTCCTTCTTCATGTTTCGGTAAATTATGTAGAATATTAAAATAGTGATTTATAGTCATACTAGCGATATTTTTTTTAAAGTGGTATATTTTTTTAGTTTATCCTACTATTAATATTAATTTATTGTGTATGTTAAAATATTTTTTCTCTTAAACCCATAAAAATGGCAGGCTATGCTAAATGGGATGGATTGGGATGAAAGGCACACAGATAGTTTTTTTTAACCTGGATTAAAATATAGGAGACTTTGGTTCCTAAGAACGTCGCGGGCGACGACGACAAATTTTTGTAAAACTCTCAATTAATATATGTATTATTTATGGTAGGATATTTTTAATTCCCTACACACATTACACACAGTTTTAGGTAAGGTAGGTAAAATGAAAAGTTTGATTGTTCTATGCCGTTTTCGAGAAATTTTGCAAATTACGATAAACAGCTGTTCTTTGGGGATTTCTTTCTAAAAGGACCTACCAAAAATAAATTATGTCCCATGTTTTTTGACGAGTTTAAAGTTTTTTTGATAAGAGAGATTTGATATTTTAGTTTAATATCCAAGTTTCACGATACTTAGTGCCTTACGCATCTGTATCGCTCGGGGTATTTATATTTAGAAAATCACTGTGGATCACAGCGCAAGGCGTCTGTGTTCCACAGGCTTTTTAGGATCATATTATTAAATTTTTTGTTGAAAAACCCCGCGTGATACAGAGCAAGCGGTGCTCTGAAATACACAGGCTTTTTCGACGTTATTAATTTGAAAAACCCAGAGCGGTATGGAGCAGGCAGTGTCTGTACCCAACAGGCATTTCTAATATCGCGACCCGGGCCGGGCGTGACTGCGTCTTTTGTTTGTTAACGATCGAACAACGAACGGAGATAAAGTACGAGATTTAAACCGCCATATTTCACACCTTTGCACTACGATGACGTGAATGGGTATAGCTGAGTTTTCGTTTTGAAATAGGCTTAAACTAAAAATGGCCACTTTCGTGATGACCCCGTTCCGTTTAAACAGTTATTAGTTATTCTAACCTCACGAAATTTGTTCGGCTATGAATGTCGTTAGGCGTGCACATGCGTATTTTTTGCGTACCTAACTCATTAAATTAACATGTGAATGCTAAAATCATTATCACCTATAATTTTGTAAGAAAACTATATAAAGTTAAGTATGTAATGGTATCATTATAAAGATTTTTAATTTTCTTTAGGTCCTTTGTTCAAAGGCCAAACTTGAAAAGAAACTGTCAAAAGTAATACGTTTTACTTTGATAAAGAAACTAAAACACAACCCGAACCTTTACCAGTTCATGTGCCACGAAGGCAATATGTTGACAATTCAAATGCACTTTTAAACTTTCGCGTTGCATTTTATTAGATTAGGAACACAGGTTTTAAACGCGAGGTTTTTTATCGGGCATATCACGGCATATCACGGGCAGAGTCAGCTCGTGACCACGGCCGATGCAACTCTGTCGAAACGTCGGGAATAGGTAGGTATTCAACACCTATGTTTAGTTAAAATCGCGTTTAAAACCTGTGTTCCTAATCTAATTCAAATGCAATCATTACAATAAAAAAGCCAATTCACTGCAGTGAATTCTTAATTACTTAAAGTCTAAAGTTCAACACAAAAGTTTTTGTTGAACACCGAAAGTTCATATTACTTCAAAACTCCTACAAAGCCTTCTCAAATATTTAATGAGGAAATGCTGGAATTTAATGCTAGCTCTTTTTAATGATCAATCAAGCGAAAATGGCTATCTTAAATAGAATTCTGCAAACAAACTTACAACAGCGACCACTTAAAAATTGAGATTCCCCCTCATCATAATTATAACTTAACGGCAAAGAAGGCTGATTTTAGTTGCTTAGAAAACGAGAGAACGTATACTTATTATAGCTTTTCATTTAATTAATAATTACTGCTGTTTAAAATTATATGTCACCACTAAAATTAATATTTTTTACAAATTACAACCAATAAATAATTTTGGACAATGCACACCAACTTGGTCATTGGCAGGCAACTTGAGAGGCGACTTTAGTCAATTAGTTAGCGCTTATACCAACAATCGCGTGTAAAATATAATTTCAATGAGGTGGTGATTCGATTTTCGATAAAATCACAGAATAGATAATAGTACTAGCGTACAGATGTTGCACTCCGCAAAATCGTTTAAATAAATTGCGACTCTTGGTCCGACACAATAAAGTGCAATTAAGGTCGCACAGCGCTCGCTTCGCCCCACAACATTCTCTTAGTAGTTGCCTCTCTTTCTGTCACGTAGGTCTTATCTTTTCTGACGTATAAAATTTGTCTTGTCCTCTCAGAGGACGTCGAGCGCTTCAGACTCGCGCGTGGAGTGACAGATCCCTGATAAATTACCTACAATTAAGTAATACATAAAATATGAATGCAAATGCAATCTACGTCTGACTCGGGCACCATTTTTTGTGCTCATTTTCGTCAGCTTGCTTTGTCCTTCACAAAATTTAAGTGAAATCGCCAAAAATATTTCCTTTTACCTAAAATAAAATTTGGGTTACATTACAATTCACTTTCTTTGTAATGATACTTTATTTTAAGGCAATAATCGATAACGAGAAAAGATAGAATTGAATTTGTAATCGGCTTACAGCGGTGAGAGGACACTGTTATTGGAATGTCACTCATAACGTGGTAAATTTAAGGTCTGTATTCTCTTGACAATGTCTACCGACCTTTGTTCCGAGAGAGCCTCACCGAATTATTTTAATGTGAAATGTTTACCTTTTTGGAGTTTCCTTTCACGCAAATTTTAAGTATTGTAATTAGATATTTTCCTTGATGAAGCTTCATTTTTCACCATCAATGTCTCGTGGTTTGACCTTTGATATTAATATTGTCTACAACAAACCGATTTAAAGCGGCGTATTTGAGGTTTGCTATCTAATTATTTGAAGTTGTAGGTCGATGGCGCAGTGGTATAGCGCCTGGCCCGGCGATTGCATGGGTCATCATCATCATCATCATATCAGCCGCACGACACCCACTGCTGGGTATAGGCCTCCCCTAAGGATCTCCACGACGATCAGTCCTGCGCTGCCTGCATCCACTGACTTCCCGCGACTTCACCAGATCGTTGGTCCACCTTGTCGGGGGCCTACCCACGGAGCGTCGTCCGGTGCGCGGTCGCCATTCCAGAACCTTTCCGCCCCAACGGCCATCGGTTCTTCTCGCTATGTGTCCCGCCCATTGCCACTTCAGCTGAGCAATCCTTCGAGCGATGTCGGTTACTTTAGTTCTCCTGCGGATCTCCTCGTTTCTGATTCGATCACGCAGGGAAACGCCGAGCATGGCTCTCTCCATTGCACGCTGGGTGACCTTGAGCCTCCTTATGATTGCATGGGTGTTCAAAATTAATTATCTCGAGTTCCTCCGTGCTTCGGAAGGCACGTTAACCCATCAAAACTAAACAGCACGGAAAATAAGACACGTAAGATTTTCTATTGTTGTCCGGACGCCGCGCGCTGGCGATCGCGCGGGCATTGGCAGTAGTTAACTAACACCCACCAATCCACATGGAGCTCAATGGCGCAGTGGTTTAGCGTCTGGCCCAATTGCGGAGGTTAAGCAACGTTCGCAAGGGTCGGTCATGGGATGGGTGACCAAAAATTTATTATCTCGAGCTCCTCCTTGCTTCGGAAGGCACTTTAAGCCGTTGGTCCCGGCTGCATTTGCAGTCGTTAACACCCACCAATCCGCATTGGGCCCGCGTGGTGGGTTATGGCCCATCCTCCTTATCCACCCATAAGGAAGGCCTCTGTCTCAGCAGTGGGTAAATTAAAAATGGCTGATGGACACCAATCCACATTGGGCCCACGTGGTGGGTTATGGATCATCCTTCTTATTCACCAACAAGGAAGGCCCGTGCTCCAACAGTAGACAATAAAAATGGCCGATTTTACTTTTTTCACACACAAAGATTTTACTTATATAATTTTATAGTGAGTGGCCCACAGAGCTTTTCAATTTCGGCCCGTTGCGCTTTATCTTCCTATGCAGTAATTAAGCATACCTTCACTGAATTCGATCGGTTTATCGGAATGTGTGCACATACAGATTGGATTGATGCAGTATATTAGCATAATTTCGCGTTTCATATTAGTAGCGTTAGTGTAGTGTGGTTAAATCACGTCACGGTGGTCACTGAGTTAAGTATAAGCTCGTTCGTTTAGATAGTGTCGGTACACCCGCAAACAAATGTGTTCAGAGACAGGCATACCGGCAAGTTTTTGGTAATGTTACTGATAACGGTAAACAATATCGTTATCGGTTTCGATAATTATTTAAGTTGTACCATCGTGTACATACAGTCGTGTTTTTTTAAGATTACGGTGTCAGTCCCTACTTGTGTTTATTGAAAAAAAATACGAATACAAATAATACACACAAGCGAGGTGGAAAGAGAATTTTAATGAAAAATTAAATAAAAAAATTAAGACTACCTACTATTTTTCATCACTTGAAGTGTCGGAGTCATTATCACCTGTATTTACAATAATAGATCCAACTTCATCACGTTCCGAATTCATACCAAAATATCGATTTTCTTTTTTAATTGCGTTATCTACACTTTTTTTGTGTTTACATGTTTTACAAAACACCCGTCTTTTTTTTGTTGGTTCACTTAAAGTTTCATCTTGAGGTACTTCACTGTCCTCCCAAGGATGAAAAACATTTTTAGTATACGTAGCAGAGTCAACAAACACAACTTTTCACTACGGCGCGGCGCTTCGATGTAAACTGCCAAAATCCAAATTGACTTGCGGGTGTACGCCGCACGCGGTATCCTTTGTTTATGCGGCGGCATCCTTTGACAAGAAGCGGCACGTGCAAAGGCGGCGCGATGAAAGGGCGACACTATCTAAGCGAATGCGCTTTACATAATGCATAGGGGCTGTAACTCAACATCAGTCTATCACAATCTCTTTTGATATGACAATCTGTGAACATCCATCTCTGGCTTAGAATGTTTTCAAAGTAGTTTTTAGTTATTGGAAGCAATACAACTACTTCGACAACTTTCTTGTCCGATAACCCCAGCAATCGTTTATCTCAAACTGAAATCGGTTGGAATAGATGCTGTAGTTACATAATAACAGGAATCAGGTTCATCCCAAATACATTTTATCTTGTTCATTCTGCTCTTGATAGGAGCAGAAGATGTAGCAATTAAAAATGGCCGCCAACTGACCGTTAAAAGGAATAAAGTTTATGTTTTTGACGCTAGCACTATTATTTATTATGTGGTTTTGGCACGCAAAATAACTATTTTTTTGTACTACTTATCATTTTAATAGGTATTTATGTCTTAGGATTCGAAAAACGTGTGTGATGCTGAACAATAATAATACAGGGTTACATTTTTATCAACCCGAAAAATTGAGGTAACTTGGTAAAGGTCATACAATAGATTCCAAGAAAAAACATGGTATGGTATTTTTTTTGTTTTCCTGAAATAAAACATGTACGAAGGGAAAATTTTGTATCAACTAATAATTATAGGCATCCGAATATGCGATATTGCCATAATAGTCATTCATAGTCTTATCACGAAATGTCCGTGAAAGTGGAGTGTTTATAGATTTACGAATTACCGTGAGCTATTTTTAACATTGAAAATGTTTTTTCGATCGCTTCGGTAAGGTACCCAATTTCAGGAAAAGTGAGACATTGCCCTGGTCCCGTGAGTTTTGGGTCTACGTGAATGTACTAAATGTCAAAAGATGCGTCTTAGCAAGGGCTACAATATAATGAAAAAAAAATTTGAAAACGTCAAAAACTTTTTTCGATAATCGCATAAATCTAGAAAAATGACACACTTTTTCTTTTCTCACTAAATCGACAATTTCTCAAAAACGAAAAGCGATATCGAAAAAATGAAAAAAACCCCTAGAGATATTGAGTTAGGCTACCTACTGAAGTTAGTATATGTCCCTGACTCTTACGGTCTGGGCTGTAGCTTATCCTTTATGAAGTGAAATGTTGGGATACCGCGGGCGACGTACGCGGCGCGGGATAATGGTAATACGTAGTAGGTACGATTGAAGTTTTTAAATAATTGTATATTTCAAAGCTTGTAATAGTGTTTTATATTTTGTATTTTTTATTTATTTCCACATTTTTTATAAATAAAAAAGTATTTAGATATACAGGGTGGATTTTTTTAATGCCACCTGGAGGGAAAGTACTCTAAACAATGGAGATAGCAAATTCCACTCAAAGAAAACATTCCTTTATTTTTGAAAAGAAACAAAACTGCATTCATTTTTTTTTAAATACCCTTCCCAAGCCCAGGAATCGAACCGGCTACAATTCGAAAAAACAACACCATATACTTTTATCATATCCATCTATAGGGTCAAACATAAGGATGAAATCTTTCTTACAAACATGGTAAATTAAATGAAAGGAAAACCATAAAAGACAAGATAAAACACTTTTACTAAATGATCCAATATGTTATATTAGTACCTACCTAGTTCGCAATAAATTATCTTTGATGTAGAACTATTTCGATAAGATGTTCGTAATGCAGTCCTTATAAGATAGATGAGACATAAAAACTGCGTGTAGCAGTAATCTAAATTATGGAATTTTACATTTGGAAAAGGAACCAGAGAAATACCAGCAACATGGGGCCCATTTCGAACAACCAATAAAATAAGTTTTTTCTCGTTTAATTAAAATAAGTTAAGATTTAATGGTTTTCCTTTGATTTAATTTACCATGTTTGTTAGAGAGATTTGATCCTTATGTTTGACCCTAACGATTGATATCATAAAAGTACAGGGTGTTGTATTTTCGAATTTTAGCCAGTTCGATTCCTGGGTGTGGGAAGCGTATATTTTAAAAATCTTTGAATGCAGTTATGTTTCTTTTCAAAAATAAAGGAATGTTTCCTTTGAGCGAAATTTGCTATCTCCATTGTTTAGAGTACTTTCCCTCCAGGTGGCATTAAAAATTTCCACCCTGTATATTAAAACCATAATATTGATATTGATTAGCTCTAGCAGGTCAACAGATGGTATGACGTGAATAGAGCGTGAAGCGAGAGCTGATTCCAGATCTAGTCAAAGATTTAAAAATCGTTAGATACGGCGGCGCGGTACCATAAAGTGACTGCACTCAAATGTCTCCATAAGTCCATATTCAAGTAAGTGTGCGTCGTTTACTATGTGAAAACGAAAGTCAAAGTAGTGTTAGCAATAACTGTAGGAGCAAAAGAGATGACGCTATTATGTCCAGTACACGTGCTAGGCGTCGTAGCGAGTTTGTGTGTAGAGAAACGGATAAACTAATCTTGAGCGAAAGTTGAACAGAACCCCTAGTGTAAGTTTTTGTTCCAAATCATAAAACGTCACCAAAAAGTTAATCGAGTTAACGCAAACTTTAAAGTATGTGTGACACATGCGAGTGTAGGTTATATTTCACCACTCGTAAACTTTTACGTTTGCTCACTTATCCGAAAGTTAAGTCATGATTTTTATGTTGTCAGCCTGTCTTCGGATTCGGTTTCGACGAATAATAGACGACCAAATTAGAAGCTATACTTTAAGAGAGTAGTCTTGTATAACGTAATACCTCTTCCTAAAATAGGATAACATTTCTCATCAATGAGCTTAGTGCTTTTTCTTTTTTATTCCCAAGAAAGACGGAGACAAAAGATGCGGCCCTTTACTACCTGCTAGCCATTCTTTCAAGCACAGACAGAGAACACTTTACTAGTTAACTTTCAATGGCTGGTGAGCAGTTGTTTGTTTTGAACATATGATTTCTAAAAACAATAAAGAAACTGCAAAAAATCCATTTCAGATTAATTGTGAGTGCGTTACATTTCGGCGAGCTTCCGTGGTTATTGTTGTTAAAGGAGCAGAGTTTCTGCGAGCCTCAGTTTAGGTCTTAAACTAAATCGAAATAATAGTTTATCATAGTCCGCCGAAAGTGAATGAATCCAAGTGCTACGCAATTCAAAATATTGGTGAATTAATGGAACAGTGAGTACCTACCTACCTACTTATAAGTACTTCTTGTTGCACCACCGTAAATACACATAATTGTTTTGTAAGATTGATTGGATCAAAGTAAGGTCTAAAAATTTTGTATTTTGCCTGCGTAGCTGATCACAATCTGTCTTGCATTTCAGTGTTCGCTGACATCCTCAAAAAAAAATCTAGTAGCCATAATAAATTAATACCTAAACACTTCAAAATATCCTTGCAAAACACTGAAACGCTCGATCTCACTAGCGAATCAACAAGTGAGTTACTTAACTACTGCGTTTGCGTTAGTTAACCATTCGACCTGTCAAATTTGTCAATTACACTCACAAAAAGCACCCAAAAACCCATTCGGATAGCAAAACGCGCTCGATGCGTTTAAAAACCGATCGACTTACGTTTTGGTCAAACTCACACTCACGAGAATTGGTTCATCCTCTCGCCGCGTGGCGGCGCTGTACTTTCCCCATACAAATGTTGCTCGAAACGCAAACGCTGTAGTTACGTTTTTTCCTTGTGAAAACTTACACTAGGGGTTCAGAAGAGAGATATTAGTTTGAGGCCCGAGGCGAAGCCGAGGGCCTCTACTAGATCCAAAATATTATATATCGTGGGTTGCTGTTATTTAAATTTTTTCGAGATTTGAAATTACTCGATCAGTCACGTCTTTCTTAGTGACTCTGCAATTCCAAATTTTACAACGATCTCTGAGAATGAGAGTGTGATAATGATGCCTAGGTAAACATGAGGGTTGTTATCGCACATTCGAGTGATGATGAAGTCGGCGTGAGAGTCTCGCATGCTGCATTTGATTTTGATTTATTTTTTTATTAGGGTTAATTTATTTAGAAATTCAGATGTTTTAGTTATACATAGTACTTAGGTTACCTTTCAATAAAATATTAATGTCTATAAGAAAAGAATAATAAAATATTTTGTTAAATTCATTAAATTTATTTTCAATGTACCAGAAGGTCGTGAAAGGCACGAGATCTGTGAATTTTTAATTCCACTTCAATCAGCCCTGAAATTAGCCAAGATGTCCATTTATCACTCAACTAAATAGATATACGGAACCAACGTCATTCAGTGAAGCGTATGATTGAACTTAGACCTCAAGTCTGAGGACAAGCTATCTACGATTATCCGAAAAATAAATTAAAAGCACTGGCACCGAAGGGATTATAAATGGCTGCCTAGCCTGCCAAAGAGATAGAACGACAAGTTTTTGATTGGACATCGCAAGGGACGTGAGTACAAAACCTTTTAGAGGACACTTCAATCGATGATTATTGAAAAAAGTTTATTTTCTTCATAATACGAGTACCTAAGGCCTACCTGAAATTGGGGAATCTTCGTAGAGTATACTCGCATTGTCAGTAAGTACCTTCCTAATTGGAAGGTTGCTATTTTTTTCCTATTCCATCTTGTTTTTATGAGTGTCCGCAGCGATCAAGCTCAAATTCATCAAAATCGGTGACTTATGCATATTCCCTATTAGTGATGTAGCAGTTTTTATTCAGATTCACCTGAAAAAGTTTAAGTTGTTTCTGGTTAGTTTTAAAAAGTTTCCAAGGCTTAACCCGCAAGTGTTAAAAATCTATGCTATTGTTAGTTTTACTTAAGATGCCATACGTTTCACCACTCTCTCGCTAGCACATTTAATGTTTTCTCAAGATTTCTTAAATCTGAGTGCGTAATTAAATACTTCAAACAGATCAAATAACTTTCAGAAACGACAACCTTTTGTACTTCAGCAACACGAAAAAAGTGGCCGAAACACATTTTCACGCACTCAGATTTAAGAAATCTCGGGAAAACATGAATTGTGCAAGCGAGAGTGCGGAAAATCTTATGCAGACTCTTAACATCAGCAGTTATTTTGATAGTTTTTAAATACCAGCAGTTTTTTTGTAAAAGCACAGTTACAACACTCTTTGAAAGTGGTACCCATAGACTTAGAAAATTTTTTGCTGCGCTCAAGAAGACCAACAAAGCGTGGAAAAGAGAAGTTAACATCATACGGACACGGTCTATGTAAAAAAGAGACAAAGGATCAAGTGACATGTGCCAACATTTTTTACAGTAAGAGTCCCTAGCGTCCCGCCTAGCAAATGAGCAATCACAGTTTGTTTAAAATATTTGTTAATCTTAATTAGAATTTGAAATAAAGGTATCGTGGAGCCATGGTGTCTTGTGCTCTAAGTAATTGTGATGTGACAAAAAGAAACAATCCAAGTAATCACACCTTTCACAGGTAAATAAGATATTGCCACAAATTTCTCTAAAACCAAATTTCTCTACATTTATTCGTTTATCGACGAAGAAAACAGTATGGAACATAGTTTATTAATTTCCTTTGCCATATATAGTCATATTTTATGAATCTAAGTAATTTTTTACGTATCTCATATAAAATGTATGCATTCGTTTTCGGATCACCTGTTTCTTGACATTGTTGTTTTGATTATGAGATGTTGTAAGGACATCATCGATATTAGTTGTTGAACGAAATTTACCTTAAGAAAAATAATATATTGGAAAAATCTTACCTTCTTTTATACTTGATATGGTATGGTTTATTACAAATTTGTTTCCATAATACACACAGCCCCGGAATATAAAGTGGACTCCCAAAATGCCACAAAAACGGACTACACACCATCTTGAAATTCAAATCAGTGAAGCTGTTTTTCCTCACGCTTAGGGTCCCTATTATTGGGAATGTTGGCGAAAAAGATTTCATCTCGAACTCACGAAAGGTCGTATCTTTATTCAATATACTGCAACTACGTTTTATTCCTTATTTGAGCCTTCATTGATTTTCGCTGTGATAAAATTTCAGATAAAACTTGAAAAGTTATTTTGCTGTTCATAATTCTTATCTCTTTTTGTTATTGTGTGATATAATCTCATTATCGTTTTTTCTATTTGTAGGTACGCCTTATTTCTTGAGCAAATTTGAGAAATTAATGCTTTAAATATGTAGCTGTAAGCATGCTGTACCTAAACAGAAAGCTGAAAAAAAAATACAATCAGGTTCGAGAGTTGGTTAGAGGAAAGGAGGGTAATTTGGAATACCGTTTTGTTTCAGACCTGCAACTTTTTTCCGTGAGGTATTAATAAAATGAAACCTTGATTAAATTGAAGCTATATTATCTTACTATCGATGTGCAAGCTATCAAAAACAAATACACATCTCTACAGGTTAAAATTTTAGTTTGAATGCAAAATGGCTCAATTCAGATTTGGAGATAGGGTGCAGGTATTTTGAAATAGGAGTATTCCAAATTATATTCACCATGCTTAACTTAGTTATGTAAGCTATTACTAAGTAAGTGTTTGAGAAGAAAGTGGAAGGTTTGTGATTATAATATTAATCCCAGAGAGCAACTCTGTAAAATCGGTTCCTAAACCAACTGAAGGTAATTTGGCATACCATTTTGGTATTCCAAATTACCTTCAGTCAAGATTAAATACCGTGATGGTAGGTAAATGATTTAAATGTGAAAGGATAATTATTCTCTAAGTAAATAAAAAGAAATATGATTTATATTATAAAATTTAATCAGCCTTTAAGTACCTTCAATTAAATCTTGGAATATTCCAAATTAACATCACATTGGGTATTCCAAATTAGCAACAAGACGTAGTGGGACATAACCTCAATTTATTTATTTATAAATGTACAAACTGTTGAAATCAATGCTAATATGCAAAATTAATAACCTATTTTACAGTACACATAAAGCCAAACAACATAATCATAAGGAAATTTAGCGATGGGAATGGGTTAAACACGTACCTCATAATTTTTCTCACACGCTGTTCACCTTTTCAATCTCTAATCGCCATCTTAGAAAAATGACAGACTATCCATGAAAACACATCGATAGATGGCACTACTTGTGATAAGTTTACGGTCCATAAAACGAGATGGCGCCATTAGTTTTGGTGATACCCTGCTATCCCAAATTAACAACAGTATTCCAAATTACCCTCCTTTCCTCTATACTTAACATTGATATGAACAATTAAATATTTAAGTGTGTACCACTGTATGTATAGAAAATCGATTTTCAGGTAATAACGCTAATTCAAACAATTATTACTTAAATATAGCTCGTCCGTACTGATCCATTAATTTGCTTATCGTAAAGTTCTACAAGTCACCAATGTTTGTCAGCAAATACTAAAACAATATTTCGAAAAACTTTTCATTGGAAAACTCCTACTGCTTTTCCATATCGTATTCCTACTAGTCTAAAATCAAAAAGTAAGCTCTTTCGCACACGAGTCGTAGCAGAAACGTATCATATGCAACGCGTATGCCACACGATGTACTAGAGCGGGCTGCGTACAAACGATAACACACGACCCGACTTCAACCCAAACTCAACTCAACCGCAGCCCACTCCTTGAAATACGTCGCTTACAATTTCGACTTTTATGACACATTAATAAGCTTCATTTTATTTTGTCGATACAACTGCACAAGCCCCGCGCATAACCCGAACTCAAATCAAACTCAACCCGAACTCAACTGAAACTCAGCTGAACATTACGCAGGAGCTTAAGAATGAGTCAAAAGACTCAAAATAATTGGGATGTTGACTAATGAATAAAATAACGAAATACTAATTAAAATCGTAAACATATTAAACTTTTAGAGTAGCTTGTATATCTCTTGGTTTTATATATTGCATATTATTTGTTTTATGGCCCTTCAAAGTTGGGTGGACAAGTCCATTTAAAAAGTATAAAATGTATTAAAATAAATGATACCTTTAATTAGTTCGTAAAATGTATAGCAAATTTGTCTAAGAAACCATTTTGATAAACACAATATTTAATATAGCTGCCGAACAAATTTCCTACGCGTTGCATACAAACTAGCGAGGCGTGACGTCATACCTCAGTAGCCGTTAGTATGGAGCGTTTTTGGGCGAGTCCATTTGTGTGCATTTCACACTGTGATATCTCGGGCAGTTTTCAAGCTAGCGAAATAATTATTTTACCAATGTTTCTTTTTTTTAGAAGTAATTTATGTAATATAAAATAAAAAAAGTTGTCAACATCCCAATTGTAAGAGATGTATTTCAAGGTGGGCTGCAGTTCTTTGCGGTTAGTTTGAGTTGAGTTCGGGTTGAGGTCGGGTCGTGCGTTATCGTCGGAAGGTCGTCTGCATGTTCAGAAATGTATGCGCTCGTAATCGTAAAGCAAGGGTTTCCTAGGATGACGGTGCCGTCATATTACGGCCGTCATTTAGCGGCGTAGAACGTTGTCTATGTAAACATTACGGCGTGGTTTCTGACGTTACGGTGTTGCCATATTGTTTACATAGACAACATTCAACGCCGCTATTATGACGACCGTAATATGACGGCACCGTCATCCTAGGAAACCCTTGGTTAACGCTCTCGTACAGGCAGCGTGCGGCAAAGTCGGCAATCTCGTCGCATACAATACCTTTTCAATACAGTTGCTCGAAAATGTAAGTTTACGATGACAGTCGAGCGTGTGGTAAGTTGATTTTACCGCACGCCGTGCGTTTTTGTTTACGGATTAGTACATCGTGCGGAAAGTTGATTTTACCGCACGCCGGCACCGTGCGTTTTTGTTTACGAACGTTTTTTTTTTAATTTCTACTAGCTTCCGCCTGCGACTTCATCCGCGTAGACAGTAGAAACATATTGCAACCAGTTTAAAATGACCCCTTTAGTGTATGAAAGCTAGTACTACGGAGAGTTCAAGCTGTGTCCCTGGTTCCATCCACTTGATTTGATGAAACATAACTTAGATTTTAAGTTGGACCTCAATCTACTAAATTGTGAAAAATCCATCAAAATTCGTTTAGCGGTTTTTGCGTAATTCGCGCACAAATATTTTTAGAATTTACTACAATTTCAGTAGTACCTATAATGTTTTCTCGCAAATGTATTGAAAAACGTAGTATGGCACACGGTGCTTAAGGTTTTTTAAAACCTCCTTACTAACTTTGTATCATAAACTACTATTTTGCTATATACGACTTGTGTACGAAGGGGCTAAGTGTTTCTGAATATCATACTCGAAGCTGAAACAACATTCCGTAGGGAACGGAACTTTGACCTTTGCAATAAACAAGGCAACTATACCAGAAAGCCTACAAAACTTTTGCCACGGATAATAAATTATTCGTATTGTACACGTTTGTTACAGACCTATTCTTCTTTAGTGTGGCGTAATGATTAAGATGAAGGACAATTTTCGAACACATTGTTAAGAAAATACAGAATTATTTTTTTATTCACGAGCCAAACTTTATGGATAAGTTCAGATCATGAAACTAATCCAAGTCAAGTCAAAAAAGCTTTATTCAAATAAACTTAATTATTAAGGACTTTTGAATCGTCTATCGTCTGTGAGAAAAAAGTCTGGAACGGGTGATAGGAAAATCCTACCACCCGTTCCAGACTAAATGGTCTAAAATGGTCGGGGGCCTACTCCCACCTTTTTTATAAGTAAGCTTATATCCAGCAAGCTTGTTACAAGCTCTAAATGATATCACTCAAATTCGTACCACGACATCAAATAACAATCTTGTTTTGTGCTGGGAATGAACGAATGATTACACATATATTGCTTGGAAAAAGCAAAGAAATTATGCTTTGTAAATAGTAAATGTGGTAAATAGTATACCATTTTATAAGAAATATAGCCTAGAATAAAACTTTATGTATAACTAGTTTCCGCCCGCGACTTCGTCCGCGTGGATATTAGAGAAAATCATTTGGGAACCTTCAACCAGGATCAGACCAGCCGTTTTTACGTGATTAGGCGGGTCCACACCAAGCGCACTGCCTCATGAGGCAAGACGTTTGCCGCGTTTGGCAGACCTCGCACGAAGCTACTCGCTTGGTATTAGTTATTCTGTGGCTTGGTGGGGTGCCTAACCACGTTAAAATGGCTGGTCGGGTCCTGGCTGAAGGTTCCCAAATGATTTTCTCTAATATCTACGCGGACGAAGTCGCGGGCGGAAGCTAGTTTATTACAATAAACAGAAATGGGTCGAGAGATATAAATATCCCGTTCCCGTTTCTTTACCCTTTCCCGTTCCCGTTTGGACCCGTCCCCGTTAGGTGCAGTGCAGTTCCCCTTTGTGCTCGTTCCCGTTCCCAATCCTGTTCAGAATTGAATCCACATATGTCTCCTCTCCCTCTCACTCTCAATGGAGATTGAGAGCCCAAATAGACGGGAAGGGGGATGGGAGAGGGAGCTCTCCCATCCCCCTTCCCGTCTATTTGGGCGACAATAAATTCTCATTTTGGGTATCAAAAATACTGAACATAGCGTACTGAAATACTAAGTGGGTGAAGGACCGAGGGCGACTACAGATATTGAAAATGGGTGACTTTAAAATACAAATTGGGTAACGGGTGACCAAATTACTATTTGGACGACAACCTTAGGGCACACAAAATATAAAAAAAATTGCATTTATTTTATTTAAAAAAGATGACTACTATCCTAACCGATATGACAAAAAAAAACAAACAAACGAGAAAGCAGCCTAATAAAAACGTGTTAAAAATACCATCTTGGGCAGCTTAAATCAGTTATAATAGTTACCTACTTGGTATAATAGTTGCCCACTCAGTATTTTTGTCACCCATTTAGAGTTTTCTCTGCTAACTTAAATTATTTATCACCAATATGTAGTCGCCGGTTTTGAGTATTTTTGTAAGTTAGTCGCCCGTTTAGTTATTTTGTCGCCCAAAAAATAAACTGCTGTCCAGTTTAGTATTTAAGTATCCCATTTACAGTCGCTCTTAATAATTTCCAGTTACCCATTTAATTAATTCCCTTTTTCATGTCATCATTCATTTCTCGTTCACTCAATCCGTACCATAAATCCGTACCACGAGCTGCCTTTTTGACAACTAGCAATCTTGTTTTACGTCAATTATGTCAAATCTAGCGATCTTTCAGCGATCTTAAAAAGGGTGTTTTTGTGCGACACAATCAACATGATTTAAAGTAAAATGTTCCAAAAGTAGATTGTCCATAGTGAACAATACGCATAATTTACTCATATTTCATATTGAGTGAACTTTCTTTAAAATAAGACTTATAAATAAGTTATCTTTTACAATTATTTTTAGATGACAAAAGAATGGTACGAAATCACGAAGATTTACTGTGAAGAAAAAGGCGTCGTATTTAACGTTTATACCGAAGGGATTTGCTACATCTATGATTTAACTACGCCCAGAATGTGATTTTTTTTAACTTGATGATTATTTGTTCATCGGGTGATTTCATTTGTAGCAGAACCAGCTTGTTCATAACCTGTGCGACAATTGGAGGCTTGTGATGAAAAATCTCAAATTCTACTAATATTTTGTTCGTGAGATTTCTTTCTGTGAGTGAGCTTGTGCTCTTATAAATCTACACAACTTCCTTTTAAAATAAAACAGTACATGTATTGTATTATTGCCTTTTTATTAATCATCTTCTAATGGGAACATATTACTAAGACAAGTTGTCCCTACTAAATAAACAAAATCAACATTAATTACAGCACGCCTACCTATGATAGTGCTAAGCTATGTTTAGGTAGGTACCCTAGATTTTTTTGTCGTAGAACATGCACAAAACCAAACTACAAATTTTACAAAACCAATTTATAGAAATAAAGTCACGGCCCTTTTGCTAAGCCTAGCTATAGCTAGCGCAATGGTACAAAATAAATAAGAGCAAAGAAAATGATTACTTTATTACTTGATATGGGTATTTATTTATGATATTCACTTTTCAAAATGAAACATCTTTTCTATAGGTATCTAATAAAATTGTCACAGTATTGTTGTACAAAATTATCCTTTTTAAGTCGGAAGCTTATGGCGTTTATGGATTTATCACTGTATGATTCCCTGGCAAACCTGCAAATAACCAAAAATAATGTAAGTAGGTAGTTAGATACTCTAACATAATTCAATCAAGCGGTTACGAGCACTTCAGTATAAAACGACTTATTTACACTATGTACTTGCTTTTAAGACCATAAAACAATAAATATAATACTCCAATTTACTTACATGAACTTAAAAGACGTTGTGACGATATTCAGCTCTTTGGAGTAGAATCCTATCCTGTTTACTGCAAAAGTATTAAATTGTCCACTTTTAAGATATCACGTGTGTGGTTGATTTATCAATAAATTATTAATACGTGGTTATAAATTATATCAATCGAAGGATTATAGCTGTTTAGTGTTTAAGTAAATATTTTTTTGATCACGAGACGAGTGACATATTTACGCATGGCATGACATAAGTAGGTAGGTACCTCTTTGTTCATGTCTATTGTTGAAACCACAGAATAAATAATCACAACATAGCGTATTTTTTCCTATATCTAAGCAAGGTATAGACAAATTATTAGTAAAATTATTCGTTCTTTCCCAGTACTTTGCGGGAATAATATAAGGTTATTATATTATCATAATTTGTTTGACAGAAATGTCATGGTACGAATCTATGTAGAGCTCATATCAACATCGCTGGAAAAAAGATCGTTTTGAAAAAGGCTGGTTTAAACAAGCTGTTATTGCTTTGTCATTATAACACATTACATTTTGCATTAATAATTTTCATCATCAAGACTTCCTCATCACGAGCACAGGTAAGTCTTTGTTATACAAACAAACGGCCTTCACAGTGTGCGTCAAAAATCTTCTAAAATATTTTGTTGTTCAGTGTGAAAGTGTTGTATTTATAGTGTTCGTGTTCACTCTGATAATTTATTTAAAAATAATAATAAATTACGCTTTATTGCACACAAGTAGAAATATTACAGAAAAGGGGACAAAAATACAAAGAAAAAAGTATAGAAGAGGCGGTCTTATTGCCAATCAGCAATCTCTTCCAGGCAACCATTGGGTGTAAAATAAATGGAAAAAATGAAATATAGGGGAGTGGGTGCAATGATAAAAAAGGGAAGAACAAGTGTGTTGTATGAATACAAACAATAGTTATACCTAAAGATAAATACAACTAAAATAAAGGAGAAAATAAATAAATGGTCAATCAGAAGAAGAGGAAAGGAAATGCCTTCTAACTCTATCTCTAAAGGACTTGGGAGTCTGAGATTTATGTTTACACGGACAGTTGCCATCAGTATATCATAGCAGACAAGGTGACCAAATACTTCTGATCAGTTTAAAATGTCAATAAGTTCCATGCACTAAAAGTTACCTTTACAAGTTCTGATGGTGACTGTGCGAACCAAATAAATATTCGTGAATGTTCGTGTTCATCATGCTCTTGTTCGTTCGTGTCTACACGCCTTAATAATTTTGATTCCATCCTGCCTGTCACTTTTATGATCGCCAAAGGATCGCTAGATTTGACGTATTAAAATGTATGCTTAGGGTTGCTAACAAGAATCTACTATGTTATTTTTCTTTTTCATGGGTAGTTACAAAATAAGTATCGAAAATACTTTATACTTAGATAGACTTACTTAGACGTATTAACGCTTACGATTATGGGAAGAATGTTAATGTTAGGTATAAGAATGGGACGGATTTCTGTGAGCGTTAGAATGGCTGGTTGTCTGTATCGATTCACATCAGGCTGGACACCAAAAGTTGCTCCCTATATTTGCTACCATTTACGATTTACCTACAGTCAAATAATTGCTAAACTTTGAAACAAAATAAAGGGACTTCAAAATGACCAGCCATTCGGATATCAGCCATAAGAATAAATAAAACTTATTCTTATGTATCAGGATAGCCGGTCAAATCCCGGTTGTGTAAACTATTCAAATTCTGGGCACTCGTTGTCTACACCATTAACTCTAAAAGTTCATGTTATTATTTACTTGAGTAATTACTACCTGTATGCAGAACAAAGAAAATATGATTTGTGAGTTTATCTTTACTATACTTACTTGGTATCGACTATGAGTTGACATTCTTATGACAACTTAGTTTCTTCCAGAAAAATATGTTATAGAACTTGTAAAAGATACCTAGTAACTTAGTTAAATTTGCGTTAAGTTGGCAACCTTAGATATTTTTTGACAAAGAGTGAACAAGTTAAAGATGATCGCAACAAAATTGCTAAGAAATTTGAGGTAGAAACAACCTTCTTTATAGGACGTCGTGGTACGAAAAGTCAATGTAAGACCTAAAAGACATTGCTATAAGAGCTCGTTGTAGGCCCCCCTAATTATGTGGTCGTCTGCACCTAACTTAATTCTGCCCCCCTAGCATGGCCACCGAAACACGATTCATATCGCGTGATATAGCGATTTATCAACACTCAACTGTCAAATGATAAATCGCTACCTATCATATCGCGTTTTTGTGGTCATGCTAGGGGGGCTAAGATCAAACAAAACCTGCTACGTTTTTCAATTCCATACTATCGTGGGAAAGAATTCTGTTTTGAGCTAGCTTATTGGACACCTAACTGGGGGTTAACTGCCGGGCGCCCCCAAAAAGTGGAAATAAGGTCGTGTATAAATATGTGAGTGGATAGTCTGGCTGGCGAGTCAATAAATAATGCACCGAACCTTATGCCTCCATATAGACGTTTGACGCCGACAAATTTATTTTTACTTGATCGAATAGTCGGTGAAAGTTTTTAGATAAATGACATTTTGCGGGTTTTTTTATAACTCTATGACAGCTTTTTAGGCAACGGTGAAATAGTGCTACTTTTTATGAACAAGATAGTGCTTCGCCTTCACCTCATCTGATGCTAAGTGACGATAAGGCCGAAGGTGGAAGCGCACTAGACTTGGAATCCTCATCACTGAGGATGCTGCTTTTTAATAAAAGAGGGTCATCAGTCATCACGTTGAGTTTTACTGTAGCATTAATGTATTTTACACTTTATAATGCACACAGCAAGGAATGGAATTCCCTTCCAGCGTCTGTGTTTCCGAGCGCATAGAACTTGACTCTTTTCAAGGCCAGAGTGAATAGGCACCTTCTGGGCAAGCTCGCTCTATCGTAGACCTTGTCTTTCCTTTGGGCTGGACTAGGATCAAGAGCAAACCCATTAATTGTAAAAAAACTCGTTTGTCCACTAAAAGCTGTCAGAGTTACTGGGCATATCATAACTGAATTACCTTTCCACTGTATGTGCAAAAATATGCTGCAACAGTGTGGAACTTTATATAGCTCTTCATTTTCCTATATTTACAATTTTTTTCAAATACATGACAATGTGAGATAGATATAATTATATTTTTTGTACGCAAAATGCAAAAACCATGGCGAATACACCTTGCCAAGCCATGTGAAATGTCACCATTAAGACGTGTGTCGCTAAATAGTCCATCAACGTCATAACATGAATGTTAAGGATTAAAATTAAAAAGACAACCCGCTTTTGTACCTATCCATATTGGTATTGCTATTGGTGATGGGCTCTTTTTTCTGGATAGACTCTCATTTGGTCCGTTATGCGTGAAACACAGCATTGGTGTGGCTAGTCAAACCATCCCAGCTCCTTCCAGAAGCGCAGAAGCCTCCTGGGGCGTTCACAGGCTTCTAGGAGCGACCTCACGTCTTTGAGGATTTCTGCCCGGTGTGCGGCCAAACCCACGCACTCCAGGATCACGTGGGCGGCTGTTTCCTCTGCGTCCAGGCATCCTCTACATAGGGGACTGTCTGTCGCATTCATGATGAATAGTTGTCGGTTTAAGGCAAGGTGACCTGTAAGTGTACCTACAACTATTCGGAGGTCTGGACGATTAAGGCTGAGCAGTCTACAGGTCAACCGCGGCGAGACTGCGGTCATCGCCAACTTGGACTGTCTACAGCTTGTTAGGTTTACCCAACGAGTATTATGTGCAGCACGAGTACGTTGTCTCACCCATGAGCGCAGTTGGCTGAACGGGAGTGGCAGAATGGGTATGGGTCCTGCCACTGTTGTAGAAGATCCCTTTCTAGCCAGCTCATCGGCGGCGTCGTTCCCATGTGATCCACTATGCCCTTTAATCCATTGTAGGATTACTTTGTTTTTGGATGCTAAGCGATCCAAAACTTGGTGGCATTCGTAGACGATACTGGAGTTGATCGTGTTGGCCTCCGGTGCTGTTAGAACGGCCATGCTGTCTGTCAGTATGCGGATGTTTAGTTCCTTCATACCTCTAGACAGTGCCGTGGTAGCGGCATTTATTATTGCAACACTTTCGCATTGAAATATCGAACTGTGTTGGCCTAATGCTTGTGATATTTTGATATTTAGGTCTTGTGAGAATACTCCAGCACCAGTACCAGTCCCCATCTTGGAACCGTCTGTATAAATTCGGACTTCATGTATGCCGGAGTAATCTCGGTCACTTTCAAATAATTGAATCTGGTATTTCTTTTCGAAAATGTATTGTTTTGGGATCCTGTCGCATGGGGCAGCGATTAGTGGCTCATGTTTCACTAAATTATTCAAAAATTTGGAGTGAGGACCCTCTCGGTTGTACCACAGACCCAGGTGTATAAGCCTTATAGCAGCCATGGAGCCTTCCTGTTGTATTATCAGGTCCAGAGGTGTTAGGTCCAGAGCTACTTCTAGGGCGGCTGCGGGGGTAGTTCGCATGCAGCCGGTTATCGCAGAACATGCCAATCTTTGGAATTTCTGCAGCTTGTTTATGACGGTGCTTTGCTCTGTTTTGGACCACCAGGCAACGGCTCCGTATGTGATTATGGGACGTATAACGGTTTTATACAGCCACATTGTTATTTTCGGTGATAGCCCCCAGCTTTTGCCGAGTAGTATTTTACATTGGCAAAAGATGATGGTGGCTTTGTTTAGTTTCCTTTCGAGATGTCTATTCCAGAGGAGTTTGTCCTATCCATAGCTCTAGCACGTTTTACAATCCAAAATGATCGTAAATCTGTGGCTCTAGTAAACATGTAAATGTGTAACGGAAAAAGAAAGAGGAAAACATCTAGTGCTGGGCAGGCCAAACGTAATTTAGTCTTTTATGCCTTCTTATTTAGGACAATTTTAAAAAGTTATAATTATTAATCTATGTTTATTTTCATATTATTATATTAAATTATTGCAAGATAAATAATTGCAGTACCAACATAATAATATTTACACAAACCAATTTTTAAATCGTGGTTAAATTATAAGTACCTAGTAAACTTCACAAGAAAAGTAATAATAATTGAGAAAAATTAATTTCCTTTCAATCTTAATTTGTAACTTGCTAAGAAGAAGAAAGAAGAAAGTTTATTTTTAATTAAGCGGACCATTTTTAATTGCAGATTGTTATCATTACTTTAATTTGGAAGTGGGTACGGTTTTATTTACTACGCAATTTAGTTAATTTTATAATTTACATGCAAAGTGTTCTGTTATTTATTTTAATTGCCAGCAATGGTTAATTTCATTAGATTTATCTTATACACTGCGTTCAAGAATACAACACAGGGAAAAAACAAGGAGAAGTCTGTCTAAAAAGTCAGTTTTATTACCTGAAAAATTATTAAATTAATTAAAAAAAACTTATACTGGTAACCCTGTTGGTGCTGTTTGAATTTTAAAACACAACATAGAATTTTGACAGCACCAACAGGGTTACCAGTATAAGTTTTTTTTAAATAATTTAATAATTTCTCAGGTAAACTGTCAATATGACATCCATTTTAAACCATAGACTTAGAAAATTTTTCGCTACGCTTATTTTAAACTAATAATGCCATCTAGTGGCATTTGTATGTACCTAATTTCATTGCAAAACCTTCTGCAAATTACCTACAAATGTCATTGTTACCGGCTATAAGGGTTTTAGTGGTTATTTGTGGTATGCAAAAATCAAGAATCTTATATTCATCTTGGCAAAAATCATGAGGGTCAGTCAGCCGATGTCAGCCAAAAATTCACAGATTTTACAGTCCCCGTAAGAATCGGAGCATTGAAAATGAATACAAAAATTTTATGTAGTACCTATTTATTTTTACGATTGTTACACAAAAGCGCCCGCTGAATGCCTCGATGCGGCCGAAATAATATTAACCAATTTTCAAAATTTCAACGAATACACTTCTCATCCGCTTCTGCATCTTTTAACACTATTACCATGACGATCGGTCAATAATCATAGAAGCTACATCACTTTTTATGTACGGAAACAGCCGTTTTTCTACAATTCCAAATCTAAAGGGACCACCTACCTACAGGTCACAATTTACAAACCGATTTTCAAAATTATTTTGCCATTTGATACTAATACCCTAGGACCCTTTTTTTCATTTTTTCTTAAGTCGGTTTTTTTCCGAAATATTAACAATTTAGTAAACAATCATCCCCCAAAAAACCCGGAATTTTTGGAATTTCGCAAAATTCCCAAAAAAGTTACCAGTAGATTTTCAAAATTTAAACGTTCACACGTGTCTCGATAAACTCCTCAACTTTTGGTACTATTTTTATTTCGATCCTCCCAAAATCCTCGGAGATATGGCCAAAAATACGTCTCAGGCGAATTGCATCTGATAACCATTTTCAATGGTAAAACCGTCGATGTCACTTGAAATGATTATTAAGGGACATTATCGACTGTTTTCGATTTTTGATTTTCTCCTGCCATTTTCTTCTTTCTTCTTCAATGGTACTGATTTAATATTTACTGATTTGATTTTCTCAGTGCACATGCGGTTTCAGATTTTTAAAATTTCAATGTTGGATAAGGGTTTCATAATGTGGTCTTCGTTTTTAAAACTAATTTGATATCAGTTATAGAGAGCGTTTTTGCGATGATGTAGAGATTAAATCAATTTCTCATTTTTTATGCAGTAAAAACGTAAAAAATTATCAATCACACCTAATTTACTTCATCATCAGCTTTCATCGAGAAAAAATATTCTTTATCATAGGTTTATTCGCTCTAAGTAAGATAAGATAAGATAAGATAATGCTTTATTTCAACACCACAATAACATAATTTACAAAGAAATAACAATAAAACTTAGTGTCAAAACATGGCGGTCTTATCGCTAAGAGCGATCTCTTCCAGACAACCAACGGTATGGTGAGATTGACAGAAGAGGAATACAGGGGGTGCAAAATGGCAACAATGGAATTACTCTAAATTCTTAAATATTAACTAAACTTAAGTAAACCTAAATAGATAATACATGTCAGTATATAATATATATATATAAATATATAATAATATAAATATATATAATATAAATATATATTGTCTGCAAATGATGAGTAGTTGAAAAGCAAGTACCTACAGTGTCGGAAAGCGAAAGTCAGTGAGATAAATAGTGTTGTTTTAGCTGGTTCTTGAAAGCATCTATGGTCTGAGCACGCCTGATGGACACAGGTAAAGAGTTCCAGAGCATTGCGGCTCGAACAGTAAAGGAATCATGGTAGAAAGTTGTCCGATGGGCAGGCGTCATGAGACTCAGATTTTCTGATGACCTAAGAGAATGTGAAGTCGAACAGTGAAGGTAGCTAAATCGTTCCTTGAGATAACGCGGGTAAGAGGGATTGAACAAAATATTGTAAAGAAGAGACAGAATGTGAGTATTCCGGCGAAGTCTAATAGGTAGCCACTTGAGCTTATTGCGAAAATGGGATACGAAGATCATATTTGCGCAAGCCAAATATAAATCTGATACAGAAATTTTGAAGTCGCTCAAGTTTGTTTAGCTGGTCCTCGGTGAGATCTAGGTAGCATATGTCGGCGTAGTCAAGAATAGGTACAACAGAGATTGTGCTAGAGCAATTTTAGTGGCAGTAGGAAGAAAATTATGGAGTCTTCTAAGACAGGCTGCTGACGCATATAGTTTGCGACTAACCGTTTGCAGCTGTGGACTCCAACTCATAGTGCTGTCCATTATAAGTCCTAAGTTTTTAACAGACTGGCTGTAGGGAATATCGACACCGCAAAAGTTAACCATTGGGAGAGAATGTAGGTCGATTTTGGCTAAGGTTCTAGAGCTGCCGATGACGATAGCTTGGGTTTTGTTCGGGTTGACAAGGAGGCCAAAACCTTTGCTCCAATCTGCAATTCGTCTTAAATCCAAAGAAATAGTGGAGATGGCCTTACATAGATCTGAGGCAGTACCTTGGCAGTATAGTTGAAGGTCGTCTGCGTATAGGTGGTAGGAAGAAGTAAGGTATTGAGAGATTGAGTTAATGAAAATGGAGAATAAAAGGGGGGATAGCACGCCGCCTTGAGGTACGCCTGCAATGGTCTCGCGCCATGAAGAGAATTCTTCATCAAAGCGGACTCGCTGCCTGTGCCTATACAGATAACTGTGAAACCACTCAACTACCGTTGGAGATATGTTAAGAGAGCGTAGTATTGCCAAGAGGATGTCAAAATTGAATGCGTTGCTGAAGTCCAATAATGTTAACACCGTAAGAAGGCCCTGTTCCATGCCCAGGCGAATATCGTCAGTGATTTTAATGAGTGAGGTGACAGTACTGTGGCCGGGGTGAAAATCGGACTGGAAAGGATTGAGGAGGTTATTCAGAGTGAGGAATTTATTAAGTTGGTTGTGTATGAGACGTTCAAGTACTTTGGATAGGAAGGGAAGAATGGAAATTGGACGGAATTCGGAAATAGTTTTAGGATTGGGTTTTTTAGGTATGGGGAGGGTAAGTAAGTATAAGTACAAATATTAGGTTTCCTACCTGCTGCAAATTTGGTAGGCAAATAAATGTTTGTAATAAACTGCTTTGTTTCTCTAAAAAAATGCTATGCTATTTTCAAGAATCTAGTTAAAATTAATAGCTGTCAAGATACCATGATTAAAATCTAGGGGTACATTGTAATGTAAATTTCCGGGGCACCGATATTCAAACTCTATTCAAACACAGTTCAAGTTTCAGATAAGATTCGTATACAAGAGTAAAATTGTATATCTATCTGACTACTAAGCAACAAGAAATTCTTAGAAAATTGTATTTAATCAGTTTTATATTGACTCACTCAGGCCTTAGGGATTTGGTAAAAATGGTATTATAGTCGAATCCCTAATATTATACGATTTTATAAGTCAATTAATTTGTTAATATTACGGTGATCTTTTTATATTTTTTTCTTAGCAAGTAGACGACTTTACACAGACCTAGTTATTATCTGCAAATCTCAATGCAAATGCAATGGTGGCCGGATAATTATAAACACCAGTCGATTTTTATAAAACTTTGCAGCATTGGTTCTCCGCCAAGGATTGATCTAGCTGTGATCTGATGATCGCCATCCAGGGAGTGAATGGAGAAGATCCAGATCACTATAACACACCCAATTGAACTGATCAGCATTCTATGAGATAGCAGGACATGTAAAAAAAAACCGTGAAAATAGCATTAAAATTTTGGAAAATTGAGAACTCTGACCCTTGCAGCTCTTAGAATGCTTATCAGACCAGTTGGGTGTGTGTAAGCGATCTGAATCTCCTTCATTCACTCTCTGGATGGCCATCATCAGATCACAGCTAGATCAATCCTTGCCGGACAACTAAGGGTTCAAAGTTACCTCGTTTGTATGAAAATCGACTGGTGTTTCTAATTATCCAGCCACCACTGTATGTAGGTAATAATATTGAAACTAACATAGGTACGGATGTTTCATAAAGTACAGTATTTTGTTTATATTCAACGCTAGGAAAAGTACATTAAAATTAATGTGCTGCTTTTTTAGAGCTCAGACGATTCGTGACTGCAGAAAATAAAAATATGCACTACAGTTTTCTTCAATAAGTTCTTTGTGCTTGCAATTTGCATTATATAAGCTGAACGTTTAGTAATGACTTTTCTTTTTAGTCCTTTCACATTTCTTAAAAAAATACATTTTCAAAGAACGTTCTGAAAGCAGCATTTGATCCCTTTTAGTCCCACTCGGTTTATTTGAGGTCTCGTTTCAATTTTGATTACGAAGGAACGATAAAGGAAGGGACTTTTGATATCAAATAGAACCATTTCAAAGTCATCTTTCTAAAAGGCATTGAAAATAATGTAATGAAGTAGGTAATTAGTAGCTGAACTTATAATTTTTTGCAAAGTTTGATATTTTTAATTCAGTATTTTTCCATGAAGATTTACCGGCAATTAACATCTTATAAAGGCGATATGTAAAGGCTGTACCTTTTCACCATTACTTACCTATATAATACAGCATTTTAATATGATTAAGGTTATTCTTAAACTCAAAATCGAGATACAATGTGTTTCCATTTTGGGTTTAAGAAACACAATAAGTTTCGGTTTTGGGTTTAAGAAACAAGAACTGTGTCAAAAAGCATTACCATTCAAACACGATTTTGACGCAGACTTGTCCCCTCTCTATCAGAATGACCTCTTCGCTAAAAGACCATTCACGTTGCCTGACATGAAAGCAAGATACCACGATTTCTGAAAGACAACTCAGCTACATGACATAAAAGCAGAATACCCAGTCAGCAGAGAGTCAACTCAGCCTGACGACATAAAAGCAGAACGAGCTAGTAGCAAAACGTCTGGATTTGCAAATAGTCCGTATCTTTAAAATTGTCCCCCTTTTGTTTTGACCATAGACATAGAAAAAAATTTGCTGCGCTCAAGAAGACCAACAAAGCGTGGAAAAGAGAAGTTAACATCATACGGACACGGTCTATGTAAAAAAGAGACAAAGGATCAAGTGACATGTGCCAACATTTTTTACAGTAAGAGCCCCTAGCGTCCCGCCTAGCAAATGAGCAATCACAGTTTGTTTAAAATATTTGTTAATCTTAATTAGAAATTAAAATAAAGGTATCGTGGAGCCATGGTGTCTTGTGCTCTAAGTAATTGTGATGTGACAAAAAGAAACAATCCAAGTAATCACACTTTTCACAGGTAAATAAGATATTGCCCCAAATTTCTCTAAAACCAAATTTCGCTATATTTATTCGTTTATCGACAAAGAAAACAGTATGGAACATAGTTTACTTATTTCCTCTGCCACATATGGTCATATTTTATGAATCTAAGTATTTTTTTATGTGTCTCATATAAAATGTATGCATTCGTTTTCGGATCACCTGTTTATTGACATTGTTGTTCTTGGACATTCTATTTCTATGGTTTTGACTGATCTTAAATCAGTAAAAATAAAAGTAATTATAACCTTAATCATACTAAAATGCGGTATTATATAGGGAAGTAATGGTAATAAATGCATTGTTCAAATCACTTTTTCTAAAGAGGGCTCCACACTCGCGCCGCGAAAGCCCGCGAAGGCCGCGAAGCGCGAGTGTGGAGGGTTTCGCGGCATCGCGCTTCGCGGCGTTCCCCGTCCGGTGGCGGTTAAAAAAGGGCTCCACACTCGCGCCGCGAAAGCCCGCGAAGGCCGCGATCCGCGAGTGTGGAGGGTTTCGCGGCTTCGCGTCGCGCTTCGCGGCTTCGCGTTCGCGCTTCGCGGCGTTCCCCGTCCGGTGGCGGTTTTTGGTCCGCGACAAAGGGCTTGCGAAGCGCAAACGCGAACCTCGCGAAAGCAGATTCCACATCCGCGGCATGTTCGCAGTTGTGTGCGAGACGCAGTGACAAGCGGACGCTCTGCTAGGACTCTGTATAATGAACCAATTAAAATAAGCAAGATATTTGCTAAAATATGCCCTGTTGTGATTGCGAATCACCTCCCATACGTACGGGTCATTTGCAACAATTTATTGTGGATGTTTAAAAAATCCCTAAGGAACCTTTGACAATGAAAATGAGATCTACATATGTAATATACAACGTGTTTTTTTTAACATTGATCAAACTTTGTGGTGCGGCTTAGATCATCAAACTGAAGAACTTTGTCTATGGGACCAACTTTATCAGAGCAAAAAAAAAATCAGCTGTTCCATACATTTTGGTCGAAACGTTATTGATGTTTTCTATGGAACAGCTGAATATTTTATTGATCTGATGAAGTTGGTCCCATAGACAAAGTTCTTCAGCTTGATGATCTAAGCCGCTCCACAAAGTTTGATCAATGTTCAAAAAATCACACTATATTTTAATCTAGGTGCTTATTTAATAAACGTGACAATTTGTCACCTGCCATGACAATTTTATATCCATTGCTTCAACCGATTAGAAAAAAGAACAAATTACTCATAGCCACCCCGCAATGTAAACCAAATTGTCACGCTATTAAAGGGCCCAGGCTGTAAGCCATCAGCGTGCCTGTCGGTCAATGGGCATTTTGTTCGAACGTTTTACCTATGGCGTACACAAACGAAATAGGGCTAGATATGTAGATAAATGTATCTGCTACTTAGTGATATGGGTCGCATTCTTGCAGGCCATGTTTAATTTTTTATCATTATTTCATAGCATTTTAATGTTTTTAATAGGGGAATATTGTATTACGACACAATGCACGCATCACAGAACATTATTGGATATCAAAATGTCATTAGTGTTAAAATCCAAAACCCACCAAGATTGCATTACACATCACTGAGAGCGAACGGAGTTTCAATGCATATGTTACGGGAACGGGACAGGAACGGGGCGGCGACCGACGTGCCGCCGACGGGGTTTTTCCCGTCCCGTGCACGCCACGTCCGGGCCCCGTTCCCTTCCCGTATACAGCGACCTAAAATCAGTTATATAATTACCTACTTGGTATAATAGTTGCCCACTCAGTATTTTAGTCATCCATTTAGATTATTTGTCACCCACATGTAGTCGCCAGTTTTAAGTAAATTTTGTAATCCACTGTTTGTCGTTCGTTTAGTTATTTTGTAGCCCAAAAAATAAATTGCGGCCCGGTTTAGTATTTAAGTATCCCATTAACAGTCGCCTTTAATTATTTCCAGTCACCCAATCTATTTTAGTTTTTTACCATCGTCACTCTAAAAAGTGCGTTTAATTCACCGCTAAGAGTGAATAATAAGCGAATTTATTAACCGAGTGAATAAAAATAATTTGAATTTGGAACAAGCGCGCATCATGAATTAGTACAAAAAAGTACCTATACCTACTGGCTGCTATGGATAGAGCCAAAGTTACACAATAAAATAAAATAAAAATATCCCGCCAAATTTAATTAGGTTCTTTTTAGTGTCAATTTAATTAGGTTATTTTTAGTGTCTTATCTTTGGGTTCTTTTCCATCTATTAGAGGGAGATTGAATGTTCAGTCTATTCCATCATTCTGGTACGATATTCAGTCTGAAAAAGTTCAAAGTCTATACAGACTGATGAAATGGACTGATCCCAGATTGATCATGTAATCTTTTTCTTAGCGTGGTTGTTTTATGTCATTGGAAAACTTCTAATTTCACGCATGGGTCGGTCATGGGATGGGTGACCAAAAATTTATTATCTCGAGCTCCTCCATGCCTCGGAAGGCACGTTAAGCTGTTGGTCCCGGCTAAATTTGCAGTCGTTAACACCCATCAATCCGCATTGGGCCCGCGCGATGGGTTATGGCCCATCCTCCCACCCATAAGGAAGGCCTGTGCCCCAGCCTGGTTCTGTTCCGATGGATTTGTGTCATCCACCATCGTCTTCTTCTCCTTTTCTTCTTTATTTGTTTTTTGGATTTTATTAACGCATGATTGTAACACGCTAAAGCACACAGCGTCAAATTAGCAGCAAAAGTAAACTCGTTAATTTCGGTCAAATCCGCGAACGCAAATGCGAAAGGTTGCGAGAAGGGTATTCGCGCTGTTTTCATGCGCGAACCGCGGCGCGCGAATCTGGAGGGCTATGTTTTTCGCGCCGTTTTCATGCGCGAACCGCGTGGAGCCCTCTTAAGGAATAACAGAAGATAGCTAAGTCACAGAATAAAAAACAGTAGGTACCTACTTTAGGGGCTGATTTTACAAAGCCCATCAGAAGCTTTTCGTTTAGTACTGCCAAATTGAAAATGTTTGTCATTATGTTTGTTAGTAAAATTTTATGAATGACTTTTATTTTATTCGGGTAATAATTTGACTGACTGATAATCTGTTATGTCTGGATTAAAAATCAGCCAAAAACAGTTTATAACAAATTACGTTATTATATGTATATATCCGTTGAATACAGTCGACTATTTGTGCGTTTAATATTTTCGCGCGATCTAATTAATTTAGCAATATTTGGATACAGTCTGCCTGCTCCGAAAGATAGGGGTAAGTGTGTTAATCATTGAGCAAATTGCATCTCAAAATATACTGACAAATTGTTTGATTGTCTATATAACGAACAAATTTAAAAATAAGCTACCCTTTATCAAATTATGTGAGATGACCTATTGCTCTGGTTAATATTTAATTTAAGATACCAGCCAATTCCAATTTTAGTCTAAACTAGATTTCCTAGGCCAAACTGGTTTATCCTATGCGATTCAGGAGAACTAAGATACTTAGGCCCGTATTTATAAACCGCTCTCAGCGTTGAGAGCTATCTTGAGATCACACTTGAGTTGATATGCTCTTCTTATAGAAACAGCATCTCAGGTATGATCTCTCTCACACACACACACACACATCTTTAGTTGCAATCTTTCCCACCTTGTAATTAGGCAGTAAGGTTACGAACGAGACACCCCCAACACAAGTATTCCATTACTTTCTGGGGGTCTCACTCACCTCAAACTAATTTTTGTATTTGGGAAATAAAAAACTGTTGGAGAAATAACTGTATCAACCACGTACCTGGTGACTTCGTATGTCCTCGTCTCTGGGGCCCCAGGAGTGGTCGCTGGTTGCTGATGGATCACAAATTCTCTCTAGACGTGCACTGGCTATGTTTTGGAATAGTTCACAGTTCGATTTTGGGATTTGATTTGGTTTTTATTAATTTTTAATGAATTATGGTGTAGTGTCGCACGCTGCGCGCTCGCGATCGGAACGGTAGTTCTCCTATTCTGACGTTAGAGTACTTGATGGCAGCACTGTCTATAGTAAAGCGCTGCGATTCGTTTTACGAAGGATTGCAGTTATTGTGGCCGATACAGTTTCAATTTAAATTAAGAATTAAAGAAAAGAAAATGATTTGTGCTAGCGTTAATACTATACACAACTTGTTCAAAGTACGGAACATGCCGCCGACCTTAAAATATACATATTTTAATAAGAAAGAAACTAAGAATAAGTCACTAACCTAGCTTACAACTAAGAAAGTAAACTAAAGTTGCCTACTCGAAGGGCAACGGACAGACCTTAACAACAGGTCGTTTAGCAAGAGTATTACCAATGCGTACAGTGACAACACGAGTAATACCATCTGCGCCTGGATGCAGCTGATGCACGCGAGCCAGGCGCCATTTCAGTGGCGGTAGTGTATTATCTACTAACACGACTACTGAACCCTCACGGAGGGGTGTGTGAGTGTGATCACGAAACCATTTACCTCTTTGTTGAAGTTGGTGGAGATATTCAACGCTCCAGCGTTTCCAAAAATGTTGGACAGCTTGCTGCAAGACTTGCCAACGAACAAGGCGACTTGTATTGTCGTCAGTGAAGTTAAATTCAGGTAAAGAAGTCAATGGTTCCCCGATTAGGAAGTGTCCGGGTGTGATTGGTAATGGATCTGCAGGATCATTACTCTGAGCAAAAAGTGGTCTCGAGTTGAGAACTGCTTCTATTTGGCAAAGAAGCGTGTTGAATTCATCGTAAGATAGGGTGAGTTGACCTATAACACGGAAAAGATGCGTTTTCATACTTTTCACGGCTGCTTCGAAAATCCCTCCGAAATGAGAAGCATAGGGGGGGTTAAAATGCCAAGTAACGGCTAAATTGTTCAGCTGTTTATTGATAATATTTTGATTATCTTCGTTCCGCAAGAACTCATAAAGATCGGAAAGGTAACGATCGCATCCAACAAAGTTTCGACCACAGTCGGAGTAAATATCAGTGCAAAGGCCACGTCGTGATATAAATCGGCGCAATGCATTTAGAAAAGAATCGGTTGTTAAGTTTGGAACGAGTTCCAAGTGTGTCGCTTTCGTCGACATGCATACAAAAACACACACGTAGCATTTGAAGACTTTCGCGTTACGAAATTTATTTGATTTTAGGAAAAAATGCCCAGCAAAATCGGTTGCAACGTGAAGAAATGGACGAAAAGCACGAACTCTCGCGGCCGGAAGTGGAGCCATCGAAGGCTGTGGAGCGACAGGGCGCGTACGGAAGCAGCGCACGCAGCGGCGAGTGCGCATACGGACTGCGTCACGAGCACTAAGTATCCAGTATTTCTGGGCGAGTAGAAACTGTAACGTTTGCGGACCGACGTGCAAATTAGTAAGATGATAAAAGTCGATTAAAAGATTGGTGAAATGATGTCGTTTGGGTAAAAGAATTTGATGCTTTGCATCGTAAGGAACGTTAGCACGATTGATTCTGCCGCCGACCCTGAGAAGTCCGGCGTCATCAAGAAACGGTTTAAGCTTTCTTAAACGTTTGGTACACACGTCGTCATTTTTGATACGCACCATATCTTCCGCAAAGTTTTCTTGTTGAACAAGACTGATAACTCGGTTGAGAGTGAATTTAGTTTCGTGGACTGTAATTTGAGAGGATTCATAAGTTTTCGACTTACGGCATTTATGGAAAAAGCGAAAACACAATGAAATAATGCGTAGCATTTTAGATAAAGATGAAAATCTTTCGAATAATTGAATATCGGGTTGAACATTTGACACAAGTACATGCTTTCGACGCTCCTCGTCGGTCGAGATTATGTCAATGTCTACATTCGAAATAGGCCAATCAGATTCAGGTAGTCTGAGCCAGTTGGGGCCGTCGAACCACTGTCGTTGGTCTAGTTCGGATGGGAGAACACCACGCGACGCAACGTCCGCGGGGTTGTCTGCAGAACGCACGTGATGCCACTGTGAGGCAGGCACGCGGTTGGTGGTCTCTGTGATACGATTAGAGACGTATGTACGCCACTCATGAGGAGGTGAGCGTAGCCAAGCTAGGGTGATAGACGAATCACTCCATGCAAATACCTTGTCAATCGATAAGAATGTGCTGTAAGCACCGAGAATTTTTTGTATAAGCTTCGAAAGAAGCAAAGCCCCACAGAGTTCCAAACGAGGAAGACTGAGGCGTTTCAAAGGTGCAACCTTTGTTTTCGCAAGAAGAAGTGAAGTGTAAATAACACCTTCCGAGTCAACAACTCGTAGATATACGCATGCAGCGTAGGCCTTTTCAGAGGCGTCTGAAAAGCCATGAAGTTGTACATCATTAGTACATGGAAGCACAGGACGATACAATTTAATGTCTTGTAATTGTGGAAGTTCTGTTACAAATCTAAACCAAAGACCACGAATACCATCAGGAGGACATTCATCCCAATCAGTACCAGAAAGCCATAAGAGTTGGATCAGATGTTTGACAAACAAAGTTATAGGGCTCAAAAAACCCAAAGGGTCGTATATTTTAGAAATTTCTGCAAGCATAATGCGTTTTGTGCATTTTTGGGTAGGTACCTCTGTCTGATAGGTAAAAGTATCCGATATAGGATTCCACTTTAACCCCAACACTTTGACTGAAGCGTCATTGTCAAGTGCTGAAAGAATAAGAGCATCATCTTGATTGGAGATGTCTTGATTTAAAGATGATAAAAATTCAGGACTGTTGCTTGCCCATTTGCGGAGTTCGAACGTACCCGCTTTGCAAATGTCAATAAGCTCGCGTTGAAGAGCAAGAGCGTTATCGATACAGTCTGAGCCCGTGACGATGTCGTCTACGAAGACTTCATTTAGAAGTACTTGCGAAGCATGTGGGAAGGAAGCAGCTTCATCGACAGCTAACTGACGAAGAGTGCGTAAGGCCAGAAATGGCGCAGAAGAAACCCCGAAGGTTACTGTGCAGAGGCGGTATTCCTGAACAGGATCATGGGGAGAGAATCGCCATAGGATTCGTTGAAAATCACGATGTTCTTGACAAATATCTATAAAACGATACATCATTTTGATGTCCGCTGTGAAAACGATTTTATGAAGTCGAAATTTTAAAAGAACGTCTGTAATGTCTTGATGCAATTTTTGACCAATAAGAAGATTATCGTTGAGTGAACGCCCAGAAGTAGTTTTGCATGAAGCGTCAAACACCACTCTAGTTTTAGAGGTGACTGCTGACTTTTTCACCACGCAGTGATGAGGAATATAATACGAAGGCGTGTCACTGTTCGTAGGAGTAGGAACAGGTTCCATGTGTCCCAAGTCTACATACTCTTGCAGACACTGATTGTAATCCGCTCGTAAAGCTGGATCATGAGAAAGTCGTTTTTCTAATTTGTATAAACGTGAGAGCGCAATGTCTCGAGACTCACCTAGAGGAGGTGCATCCTTCTTGAAAGGAAGAGAAACTATGTATTTGCCAGTTTCGGCGCGTTTATGAGTTTCCACGAAAATGGACTCACAAAGGGCTTCGTCCTTAGTCAAGGGTTTTTCATCGTCAGGCACTGACTCGATGTCCCAAAACCTTTGTATGGTTTTGTCAAGTTGACTTGTACTAAGGTTCATACACACTTGAGGTGCAGAAAGACTATGAGAAATTTTACCGTTGAGAAGGTAACCAAATATACTATTTATTGCCACAGGAGTACCTTGTGGACCTTTGATATTGTCGTGAAGCAGAATGCTATCAGTATAGTCTGATCCCAAAAGAAGTTCAACGGGGCGGGCAGAACGCAGTTCTGGGTCCGCTAGAGGAAGATTTCTGAGATGCGAAATAAACTCAAAAGAATCAGGAATGTTCGGTAAATAACTCGTTATTTTAGGTAAAATAAGAGCTTCAATAAAAAGTCTAGGTGTCGGTTTAAAGTGAGGCGTAACTTCACATAAAACATAACCACGCGGCTGTTCACCCTTATCACCGATGCCCGTGATGGTAGTACTCATTTTAGAATGATAACGTGGTAAACCGAGACGTTGAACACACGACTCACTAATTAGGGTGACCTGAGAGCCTTGGTCCACAAGGACGCGCACTAAACGCGGAGTAAAGGGCTTAGAATCAGTGGGACGAACGTTAACTAACGCGGTGGTCAATAAAACTGTACAATCATTTTTATTGGTAGGCCCAGAAACACCGAGTGTCGGTGGGGGCGCTGAAGGTTCCGCTACCGAGTGTAACTCAGGGGAAGAAATGGAACATTCTGTTTTTAAAGTAACATTTTGCACGGGCACATCCTCATGTAATGAAGTGTGATGCCGCTGTGAGCAAATACGACAGTTATGACGCGATTTGCAGTCCTTAGTTTCATGACCAAGGAATAAACAATTGCTACAAACTTTGTTTTCAGTTATGAATTTATTACGCTCCGGTAAACATAATTTTTGAAATTTGTCGCATTTATTTAGTGGATGAGAATTATCCTTGCAATAAGCACATTTTATTTGCTTTAAATAATCAGCTTTAGTTGCTGCATGAAAGCTCATATTACGATTAAAATAAGACTCCTTATTATTATTACGATTTATATTATACTGCGCATCTGAATGCGTGCGAGATAGTGCGCGACGAGCGGCTTGTGCGTGTCGCGACGGAAAGGCAGGTGCCGTCGAGCCGGCCGAGCCGCCAGCAGCGGCGTGCGGGCGTGACGCGGACGGTGCCGTGGGGCCGGCCGCGGCGCTGGAGCGCGCGGTCGCCGACATGATTTCTGTTGCCGCCAATTCCCTCTCAAGGAAATCGAGTAATTCGGAAAGATGCGGAATTTCATTAGGCGAATGTAACGATAATTCGAAGCGCTTACGAATATTTGGCGTTATTTTACGTAATAAAATATTTAAAAGAATAAAACTCCAATCAGAGATATTAATACCTAAGGCCCGTAAGGCAGAGTAGTTCTCGGCATAGGTATTCATAATACTACGTAAACCGTGTTCAATATTTTTATCTGACATTGGCTCGAGATCCAATATTCTATCCAAATGCTTGGTTGCAATAATTCGCTTATTTTCGTAACGAGTTAATAAGATTTGTAAAGCATCTTCGTAATTACTGTCTGTAATCTGAATGGTTTTTAAAAGGTTATACGGTTCACCCCTTAAAGACGACAACAAATAGCGAAAACGTTCGACGTTTGTCAATGTTTTGTTTTCATGAACAATAGATTTGAATAAATCGTAATATGCATTCCATTCTGTCACTTTACCGTCAAAGGTTTGTAAACAAATTTTAGGTAAGCGAATATGCGAATCAGCTGTTGTCCCGCTGCTAGTACAGTGGGCATGACAGGGTTGTGACACACTAATGTTCGCGACACTCTGTCTACGTTGAGTTTCCTTCATATTATCCAACACAACTTGAACTTGGTAGTATAAAGTATCAAAAGAATTACGGACTTTTAACTGTTCATCCTTATCGAACTTCGATTCTTTTGCTAATAATTTTTCAATCTTTAATTGAACTGCGAAAAATGTCTTCTTAACGTTATTCAACTCTTTAGTACGAACTCGAAATTCTGTTTCATTGTCAATACAATCTACCATGCGTTGGATATTATTAAGGGCGAGTTCACGCTCGAAAATTAATTGCTCAACTTCCATTGTGGTGAATAAAATAAAACGTAGTTTTAAATTGTAAATAGTTTATTGTATTGTATGTTTTAGTTAGGTAGGTAAATGTTGTAGTGCAGAAGTTTAAGTAAAATGTAGTTTGTAAGTTTAAGTAAATGTTTCGTAGGCTAGTTATATTAGATAAAAAGTATGTAAAGTATGCTTAGGTAGGTAATGTGTACCGTATGTAATTAGGATAGTCGCAGACTTAAATTGATTGATTGTGAGTTCAGTACGAAGATACATGAACTGCTAAATAGATATATACCTATGGGTGAGTAAGTAATACTAACCGCTAGATGGGAACTGCACGAAAATACAGGTTCCGCTTAATAGGTATAATTGTATGGGTAAGTACGAAAATACGAACCGCTAATTTGGGAACTGTACGAAAATACAAGAACCGCTAAAAACCTAATAAAGTTTTAGTTTTGTACGAAAATACAAAATTGCTAAATAGTTCGCAAAATCTTAGTACGTAATACTAAGTGGAACAATAAATAACTAGTACGAAAATACTAATTAAATAAGAAATAATGTCATGTGCGTAATACATAAACACTATAAATATTTTGTGTGTAACTAGCCTTATTGAGATTGAAACGGATTCGCGACTGCGTGGCGCCTAGCGTAATGGCACACCGCACGAAATAATATTAAACTAAATTGAAAAATATCACTTGTTAAGTAAATGTATCGTTGTATATCGCAAATATACGATGTAAAATCACTGTACGCAATGGTATTATCGAAAAATAATAACGCTAATTGCATAAAAGTGTTGCATGAAAGTCGTAAAATGGCGGTAGGTCCCCGCGCTTATTGAACAAAGTAAACTATCGAAAAATAGTTTTTAGTATGAATAACCAGCACAAATCTAATTTTGAATTTAATTATGATCCAGGTTCGAATGGACCAAAAACTTGTGTTGGAGAAATAACTGTATCAACCACGTACCTGGTGACTTCGTATGTCCTCGTCTCTGGGGCCCCAGGAGTGGTCGCTGGTTGCTGATGGATCACAAATTCTCTCTAGACGTGCACTGGCTATGTTTTGGAATAGTTCACAGTTCGATTTTGGGATTTGATTTGGTTTTTATTAATTTTTAATGAATTATGGTGTAGTGTCGCACGCTGCGCGCTCGCGATCGGAACGGTAGTTCTCCTATTCTGACGTTAGAGTACTTGATGGCAGCACTGTCTATAGTAAAGCGCTGCGATTCGTTTTACGAAGGATTGCAGTTATTGTGGCCGATACAGTTTCAATTTAAATTAAGAATTAAAGAAAAGAAAATGATTTGTGCTAGCGTTAATACTATACACAACTTGTTCAAAGTACGGAACAAAAACTATTTTTATTTCTTTTTATTTTTTTATCTCAAGATAGCTCTCAAGGTTGAGAGCGGTTTATAAATACGGGCCTTAGACTAGCTTAACATCAGACAAACTCTAAATATTGATAACAACAATTTTTAGTAATAGTTCCATATCAAAAGTTGTAGTAAATTTAAGTACATGTAACGCCCTTCAAGATTCATTATAATGACCACTTATTAAAAGTTTTATACGTTGATAATGAGCAAATATCCGATATTAAATACTAATGACGTCACACGACACTTCGCCTCCAACTGTCGTCGTCAGCAGCGCCAGGAATATTATTTGGATTGTCATAATGCCAACGTGATATTGCATGGTACGTGAATAAACGCCTCTGTATATTTATAGGGTTCCTTACCTTCACAGGAAAAACAGCATCCTTATACTTTTGACCGACAATGAGCCGACAATTTTGATAGATTTGTCAAGTGTCGAAATATAGAATTTCTTGTTTAGCAGATAGAAGAAAACAATTTATTCAGTGTAAAAATCTGTCAAAAGTGCATTGAAAGAAAAAATAAAGGATTTTGGCAGATGTCCAAACCTTTTCCCCATGATCGAGTAGAGGTTGAAATTAATACAATATCAATTTTCAAAGTCAACTCAATCAGTAAGGTAATACGGTCATTAATGTCACATATTGAATCCGTTTAAATCAAAACCTATTGGGTATTTATATCCCAGCATTGGCCTTAAATTATGAAAGTCAACCGGATGAAAAGTAAAGGCAAGTAAAGAAAAATCCGAATATATATATTTTGCAGCTATAACAATATCGCATAAATATTATTTGAACTGAACCGTCGGCGTGTAAGTCAGACTCGAACTTGTCTGGTATTTTTATCATTTGCCGGCTTTATTGGCGTTTAGCTGTTTTTCGATAGCTTCATATCTTGTGAGTCATATAATATTAACTTTGGCAGACATATCATAAATAATTAATGAACTGATTTGGTACCTAATTTATTTATTTATTTAAATAGTTACAATTAATGTAATTACATTATCATATTTACTTTTTATAATAACTATTATTGGGAATCGAACCCACGACCTTCTGCTCTGTAACTCAGCTAAGTAGTTCCACGAGAATATTTCCACGATTTGGGGTCGATTTTTTCCTAATAAAAAGTTTAATTTTTTTCAAAAGTTCTTTATATAGAGTTTATATTACGAGGTTGGTAAGGAAGTTTTTAAGACGAATTGACTTGTACTATTATATATTCTGTGTTGACGTTTTATAATACATATTTATAATCGTGACGAGTTATAAAAAACTTCCACAACCGTGTACCATGCGACGTTTTTCTATACATTTGCAAGAACACATTATAGGTAGGTACCTACTGAAATTGTTATAGAAATAAAAAACCGCAAACAAAAACGCACGGCGGGCGGTAAAATCTACTTTTCGCACTCTGTACTAGACTGTAAACAAAAACGCACGGCATGCGGTAAAATCAACTTTCTGCACACTGTAGGTACTGTCATCGAAAACACCTTTATGAGCAATAGGGAATATGCATCAATTTTTTTTTAATCTTAATCAAAAGTATAATGCGTGAGAAAATTAACTGTAATATTAAAACTTTTCTCTTGCGTTTTTTTCTCGTGATATAGTTACTTGAAGTTAGCGCGCAGCAGCACCCGCCGAAAACGCTCCATACAAAACGGTGACGTCACACATCACGTTTCAGGTGTGTTTCGGCGCGTTTAATATGGAGTTAGCCAATAATCTTCAATTATCTCCCTAAATTTTGCGTTTAAGTACATATGTGTCATACAAAATATTATTTCTTATTCGATATTCTATCTGACTGTAAAGTGCATTATATCCGAAAATGAAAAAAAAAATATCGGTATTTTCCCTTGATTTCATCGTGTGATAAAACTAAAATAATACATTTTTTTTAATTTTTTTTTCCTGTTCCATCATGTTTTTATAAGTGTCCGCAGCGATCAAGCTCAATTTCATCAAAATCGGTGACTTATGCATATTCCCTATTGTATTGAAAAAAAGTTTCGTTTCCCATTTCCCTGAAATCTGATGGGATGCTAATAAAATGATGTTAAATGTTTTAGAAGCTTAAACAAGTTGTACACGGAAAATATACTGCAATTAAAATTTGTTTACCTACTGCAGAATTTCATTTGCTAATGTTTTATGAATAAGTAAGTGTAAGTAGGTAAGTATTATAATTTGTTGGAGTATCTATTTGAAGATTCCAATTTCTTTTTTAACCCGAGACGTTAGCTAAAAAGCGAAAATAAGTATAACTTTGTAAAAGTACAAAATTCCAGTTATTACAACTTATACCGTAATTCCTCTTTTGAAAATCACACAGTTGAAGATAATCTTCCATGAGTAAATTATTGTTATAGAATATTTTTTGGTCATACTTACTAAATTAATATTAAGTATTTCTTCGATAGTATAAAAAGGAGTACTTACAAAATTATTTTCTTCTTAATTCTATAACCATTTGAATAAAATCTGTCTGTTTATAAACCGCTGTTACAGCTATTGGCTTCAATTGAATAAAAGGAAAACCCGATTTCTTTCATCACCTATACGTCTGTGAAATGATTCAGTGAATCTCACTCATCTCATAATTTAACGCAGAAATTTGACGTTATCATATTTGCATAGAATAGTAAAAAGAAGTCCGCATAAAATAGAAGTGATAATAATTAAATTGTAATACAAAATGATAAAATGACCATTCATTAAATTGATAACCGCTTTTTACGGTTCTATTTAAGTCACATACCTATATATCGACAGTTTTGTCGATATTGTTCGTAGGTACCTCAGTATATTTAATTAAACCAGAAGTAAAAATAATATAAACACAATGATAAAAAGGCTACTGAATCATAGATGAGAATGTATTCATTCTCATGACTATTCTAATTTAAAAATATACCACAGGATTTTTTCATCTTATACTACTTATAATACGTAACCCTACGACCTGTATAATATACACATACCTACGTCGGATATATTATGTTTTCATGAATCTATATAATACCAAGTAGGGGAGTTTGTCCTGAAACTCCTATGAATAGATACATTTACATAAACATAAAGGTTCGCTGAAAATAGCGTTTCAGTAGATGTTGTCGCATGAAAATCTTCGAGCCATGGCCTCTTTCATTTATCATTTGTTTGAAAAGTGATAACGTAATGACACGGAATTTAAAATACAACTTCTTCTGTTTTGTAACGATTTTGCTGTAATTTTGATGACGATAAGTTCGTTGGAGCCGTTGGAGGTAAACCAATCAACACATTATTAATGTTTATCATGTGCACATTATTCTATAAAAATCCTTACAGATCTCTAGTTCTATTTTTGATCTGTGTATTTTTGTTATAAAAATATAAACACAAACAAAATATTGGACCGTTTCCTATACATAAACAAGCGGATTTGAAAATGAATATTTATAAATGAGTAATCGGAAAATGAAAACACTGACGTGTATTTTAAATAAAAGCACTTCGTACGAAATTGTTTAGAATTCCGCAATCTAAATTGGATGCACGTATCTCATCCTGTTTTATAGTAGGTACTTTAGATAGCTTTGAATAAAACTGTGAAAGAAGACTTTATTTTGTAAAGCTTTAGATTTCTTCACCTGTATGTATGTGTAAAAAATATTTGCATAATCTTGATTTTAATGTCTAATCAAAATTTGCACAATCCAAACTCGATTTTCTTACCTAAATCCAGCAAGCCAGTTAAAAGATAATTACTCCTTACACACACAATACACGTATACAACACAATTTCAGTTATATTCACACAACCCGGCGGTTTTCCACCGGCACGGAATTTCGCGGGAGGCAGATAGCGGAGCGTCGCGCGGTCGTCACCCGCTGAGGCGCGCTGTAGACTGGGGCGCGGGCGGGAGCGAACACACTCCGTTCCCGCCCGCCCAAGAGTCCCCGTAGCACTTTTGTTTCTGGATCACATACCTGTGCCTTGAGCATTGTGGCTCTTTTTGCTGGAAACCAGGTGTGCTTAGCTTTATTTTGCATGGAAATGGTTACCTACACGTAACAGTGGCATACGTGACGCTATCTATGCAAACAAATTGAATCAGATTATGGCAACAATTGGTGCTATTTGCACGTTAGTTTACCGATAAGCTGCACCCAAGACAAATTATTTGTTGGTTTTCCTTCTATTTATTTATTATCATAGTCACGAGTTTGTTTCATTAACTAATTGATCTTCCGATTAATATAATGGTTATACTCATGGGACTCAATGGGTTACAACTCACACCTTTGTTATAAAAATCTTATCTCAATTATCAATTCTCTCTTGAGAGTGTCGGGGCGATTGGGTAATCTTATTACGGAATACGCGCCTGTGTAAGTACAGTATAATCTCATTCAACTTAGTTAATCTCATTATCGCGTTCGTCCATTTATTGTGCTTTTGTTACTGATTTTCACATCGCCATTTTAAAAACATATCTTTTATATTTCAGACCATTGACATAAGTACATATGTATGTAGTTCAATTCATATTGTTTTTATATCACAAAACTTTCCTAAACGAAATATGAAAATAAACTCAGCATTACACGAATTTTTTAAATAACCAATGTAATACCAAAATTAAATTATTAAGTACTATGAATCATAAAATTTATTTAACTCGGTGTTTAGCACCATTCAGTTACAAAATTACCATCTGTTTGCATACAAGCGAGTTTTATGTAGCCTACAAGTAGCTTTCACCTGCGACTTCATCTACTTGGAATTCAATTTCTCGTAGGAGTTTCAAAAATCAATGAAATATAGTGTGTACATACCTATATCACTCGGCAATATAATAGTGTAGGTTTCAATTGGCATTTTTTTTAAGTTACGGAGATCCCTTCGGCTGCCTACGACACCAATGCTACGTAACCAGTTACGTGTGAAGAGTTTTTTTTCTTGGTACGAAACTTACGTACTTACAAAGATGACTTTTTCTTCCTACGAAATGAGTTTCGTACGACCGCTTTCAAAACCAATACTACGTAACCATCAGTACATTACAAAATTTACCCCTTTCTATAGTAGTGGACCATTTGAGTAAATGTACGATTTACTTAAACAGTGCAAATGTTTTAGGTAGGTATATTGTTGTGTTTACGTAAAATGCACATCAAATTGCTTCTCCCCTCGAGCTTCCCGGTGCCTTCGCGTTTGTTGTTCCCTCATGATTGATTAATAGCCTTCTTGGCAGTCCCTCACAATTCTCATAGTCGACATAAAAACCTTTTTTTATTACTTTCCTAATGGCTTACGCGTAGAAATTGCCTAAAGAATCCATAAGCATTTTTATTCGCCTACTCGGATTGGTATGAAACATATCTCATCTGTATTCTTTTTAAATTGAATGTAAGTGGTACTATTGCGATTGATTATAGTTATAAGATTGTTATAATCATTTTTAAGTGGTTAGCTATATCAAGTAAAATTAGTTTTTAGTTAGGTAATAATATATATTTGGAGGGCTTGCTGACTTAAGGGTTGTTATTTTTTGTTAAATCGGATATGTAAATATTCAAAAAGCTTATAAAATATTATAAAAATAGGTATCTTCGTTTAATTATTTCAAACAGATCAAAATGTTTCATGCTAGAAACCAAATTTATTAAATTTGGGGTTAAGGGTCCATGGATAGGAAAACATGGTTTGCACGGCCCATATTTTTTTTAAAGAAAACTTAATGTTGTAGCCACAAAAAAAACATACGACAAGCTAAAGAGATTATGTAGTAGCTACAAGTATTAAATAGCGTATAAACCTCACAGATGATTGTAAAAAAAATCAGAATATGCATCAAAAGCGCTTGTCGCGGGGGTCGCGGGTCATATTTTTGCGTAAATAATAGCGGAAACGTATTGAATTCTACATCAAAATACACTTTAATGTACTGTGCAGTTGCTCCAATAACTTTTTTCAAGAAAGATAATTTTGCTAAAGATAATGATGAAAAAACAACGAAATACACCGAATAAGTGCATAAATGAGGTTATTTTCCATACACTTTACACGTAAAGAAAAAGTCAGAGACAAATGTTTTCGCATAAGCGAGCCTTAAGCTTAAAAATTTCATCGATATTAGACCGATTGCTGGAGAGCATCGGATGCCTGAACGCGTGGCGGTAACCAAGACTTTCGTATTAAGTTCCTTGAATTTCCAATAATATTCCTGAGAAATTTGACTCCGAATATTTAAGTAAGTGATGCCCAGCAATTTTTGTACTAGAATCATATAAATATGGCATGGTTTAAGTTCTGTAGGTAAATTGCATTTTGATATTCTTAAATTTTATGTTAAAATAAAAAGATAATATAGAATTTAACCTTTTCCATATTTATGTGACCCTGGTACTTTGGTGGGTGATGTATTACAAAGGAAAGAAAAAATAATTGAAAATAGAGGATGACGCAATACGAATAAAAGAAAAAAAAGAAAAGTTATTGAAGATTGTAGAAATAAACCTTCTCCATATTTATGTGACCTTAATACTTTGGTGACATACTCGTAAATATACATAAAAAAATCAAAAAGTGATTGAAAATAATAATCTACTAAAATCTGGTATTTGCAGAAGCTGAAACTACTTTGACTGTGATTGTACAAAGTATAATATATTACGAATGTAATATTTTGCAAATAAAGGTCCTCTACCGGTGGCGGTAACCATATCCCGATTGGCATTGGCATGCGGTAACGCGCTGTTCAAAGGTGTTTCGCAACAGCTGCGGTAATGCCATACAAAATACCGGTCAGGATGTCGGTCGGGATTACCGTTACCCACTGCGGTAGCGGATACCGGTCAGGTTTGTTTGAGTAGGCCTTTAAGCGGGATCCCGGCACGGTCGTCCGCTCCTGGTGATGTTACCAGTCCAGTCATAGTATTTTTGTATGGTCTGTGAGTTCAGTCCATTCTTTAATTTTTTGATACTTACTAATTTACATAGGAACTACTCCAAGGGTTTTTCTGTTTAATTAAACCATCATTAGCTTATGAATATTAGACTATTTCTGTTCGGATTAGGATTATTAAAAATACTCACTCGTTTCATAACCACTGAAACACCAAGCCTTAGCATAAAATTGTAATTTACCCTCTCAAGTATCCGTGAAACTTGGCCATGAAAAAAATACAGAGAGAGTTTCAGATTCAAAGTTTTTGACATGAAAACTCTTTAAGAGGCCTACAGCAGAGTACCCTTGAGAATATCATTAAATATAAGCAGGCTTCGGTACAATATTGAGTAATAAATTGAATAACATAATATTACATGATTATTTACTTAGCGATGTGAAGGGTCCGCCTTGAATAAATAATAGAGAAAGTGCCCGTTCTCTTGGCATTAAATGATATCTTATGTTACTTCCCAAGCTGACGATTTTTTGCCTAAGTATTATATTAATCATAATGATGTGTTTCTGTAGCGTAATTAGTAAAGTTAAAATTAATTAATTAGTAGGTACTTAATCAAAAAGAAATTAAGCAAAGCATCCCTTTTTAGCATAATGTTTTTATTCTTAATTTGCTTTGACATAACGAATTTGGCATATTCTTTTTTGTCGTAATAATACTTTGCCATAATTGTTTTTGGCATATATGTACTATTTATATTGGTTTGGTATACGACGGGGTATTAATGATCATGTGGGCTTATTTGTTTTCGCATAATGTTAGGCATATTGTCTATTCGCCTGACATATAACTACATCTAAAACAATTATTTTATGCTGTAGAATGCTATGTTTAAGAAGTTATGCTTAAAAAATATGCATAAGCTGTTATGCCTACATAATATTATGCGTAAACACATTCGACTAAATCAAAGTATGCTGTAACATAATTATTATGGCTTAATAACAAAATGTAATGGCAACGAAGTTTATAATGCTATAAGAAAACAATTTATAGAATAACATTACGATATATAATTATATGTAGTTATAACATTAATTATCATTTTAATTTTGCAAGACAATTCGGGTAAATATTTTGTTAGTTAGATCCACGATAAAGACGACTAAAATAGGATTAATCACGCAAAAATTACATAGATACGGTATCCGGATTATTCCGTATATGCGATAGAAATAAAAAATATTGAAACTTAGAAGTGAATAAAATAAAGACTAGTTGGTAACGTCTTTTGTTAAGTCGGCATTCAGTTCAACGCCCATTGAATTATTAGTTTCAAGAAACTCTCAAAGAAAATTAAAGTTCCTATTTTTTATTATAGTAAGTAGGATAACTACTGGATTAAGGCAATTAAAATGTTGTTTGTGAATTTAAAACATTATGTATTTCAAGCAAAATAAAATAAAAGGGTAAACAATTAGAAGGGATTTGTGTATGTTTAATAAGAACAGTTATTAACGATGTACTTACGAATTACAATTTACTCTACTTAGCTCGTAAATTTGACAACTTGGATGTGAAATGTGAGAAACTTTGTATATATTTGACTTTGTTCTCGATTAAGATGGCACGAACGAAATGAGTTCTTAAAAAACGTGCACGACAGCTTAAGCTTTGTGAAGCATAAGCAGATTGATTTTCTGAATATTTGAGTTTGTAACTAAAGAAGGTTTTGAGAGAAAAAGACCTATAAGTTATCTGATAGTTCTTTCATGTAAAGCTCCTTTTAAGTACCTATCCCAGTAAAGTTTTCCATAAGCCCCATATTGTAAGTTTTTTCATCATTGATAGGTTTGAAGATTTTGCTTATATTGCTTTTATTGCTTGTATTCAAAGCTGTACAAAAAAGCGTATTGTTATAGATATCGGTGGTCACTACATCAATGGTTACAATAGCGAAATACGCCACCAGACAGTAGGTATGTCATCAATGTATGTACCTACATCTCAGTAAATTCTATATATATTACCTAACTAGCTTCCGCCCGCAACTTCGTCCGCGTGTACATTCGGAAAAATCCTAGGGAACCTTTGAACAAGATAAAAAGTATCCTATGTTTTAACTAATCGAGGAACAAACATCCAAACCCACAAACTTACATAATTATTTATAATATTAGCTAGCGGCCGCCCGCGACTTCGTCTGCGTGGACAGTTTTTTTGCTATCCCTCGGGAACTGTACGTTTTTTTCTGGATAAAAGGTACCCTATGTCCTTTTCTGTACCCCTGACAACGTCTATGAAAAATTTCATGATGATCGGTTCAGTAGTTAAGACGTGAAGGCGTAACAAACAAATAAACAAACCAACAAACGGACTTTCGCATTTATAATATTAGTAAGGATTAATGGAAAGTTTTTTTTTGCTATCCCTCAAAAACATTACTATTTTTCGGGATGAAAGGTACCCTATGTCCTTTTCTGCTTCCCTGAAAACGTGTATGCCAAATTTCATGATGATCGGCGGTTGAGTAGTTAAGACGTGAAGGCGTAACAAACAAACATACAAACAAACGGACTTTCTCATTCATAATATTAGTACATTAGCTAGGTACGTACGTACTCTAAACCAAGTTGTAGAAAAGACTTCGGTAGCCGCAACATGAAAGCTCTATTGCGAGTTGTACACCTTAGCCTGGGACACAATGGCTATCCTGCTCTCGTATATACTCAAATGACCAATATCCTATGCGTTTTTAACACTACGCTTACTATTAAAGCTTTAAAATAAGCAGTAAACTATAAAATTACGTGCCGTAAGCTTGACAATTCCATACAATGCATCAAAGTCTGTGATTTTAAAAAAGTTTGCGACATTCATATTTAAGCTTTAATATTAAGCATAGCGTTCAAACGTATACCATAAGAATAAACAATACTATTTATTCTTATGCGTATACCTCTTGGACGAATTTCGTCCAAAGTTTACCTAGAATGTTAGCCACCTGAGTAGAGTGGCAAGATACAGCTTAGCTACAATATCTCAGTAGTCATGACTGTCAGGATTTCTGTCCTTTCCATTTCCGTTGGGGATTTTATACCCCATAATATCACCAGTTCGTTCGTTTCCTTCTTATACGTGCGAGGTAACGGTCTCTTGCATAATTTGATTTCAACTGAATTTTCCGGAGAGAATTTGAGCGAAACGTCGAAATAAACAGAATTACCTTTTTGCGTGTTATTCTTTATCTAATATATTGTTATAATTATATGTATATTGTTGTAGATTAACGCTGCTGTTTAAACAGTATGTGTTTTTAATGAAACATTGGCAAAACACATAAAGGCATTGAAAAAAATCACAGCCCAAGTAATGAGATGGCTAGCAAACTTACTTAATTTGGTTACATTAAGTTTCTTAAAAATAGTAGTTATATCAAATCCTTACGAAGTTATGTGTGGATTAGACGTCTCCAAATTAAAGGACAGCTTTGGACAGTTGCCTTAGGCGAAAAACTTGATTATATGAAAGTTTGTTTAAAGTTAAGATAACATTAAATTCTGTCACAATCCTAAAACATGTCTATTATTATTTAAGATAAGACGATAAGTGGTCCCCCATTCGTCTTTCAATAGAGTAAGATAAACTCCAAAATTAGCTTATAAATTAATGGCACAACAATGGAAAACTTTTTGACAATACCAAGAATTAGAGTAGTAACTTTAATGGAAGTTTGTCGGTCGATTGCGCGACCGAGACGGCAGCGTCAAATTGAAGCAGTGCAGTCACAAAATATTAAATAGGCAGAAGAGCGGCTCAAATCTGATTTTCCGTGCACACACACAAATACATTATATACAGGTAATCTCAGGACAGACCGGCTATATGCGTTACTACTGTAGCAGTAACCAAGGAGTTCCTAGATGTCGGTGACCATCAGCCATTTTTTAAGGTATGATTCTGATCTCGGCAGCAAGCAGCAGTATTGCCGCAGCAGTGCGCTCCAAATTGAACCGTAGAGCGGAGAAGTGTCGCGACTGCATAGCTATGCAGCCGCGACACCTTTAACGTCTCCACTGCTCTAGCATAGGCCTTCTTTATGGGTGGATATGGTGGATGGGTCATACATAAGTCATCATAACCCACGCGGGCCCAATATGAATTGTTGGGTGTTAACGACTGCAAATGCAGCCGGGACTAACGGCTTGACGTATCTTCAGAAGCACGGAGGAGGTCGAGATTATAAATTTTTGGTCACCCATCCCAAGACCGACCCGTGCAAAAGTTGCTTAATCTCCACAATCGCTGCGGGCCAGGCGCTAAACTACTGCGCCCTCGAGCTCCTCAAAGCTCCAGCAAAAACAAATAACGGTAGAGAGTGTTTTCGAATTCGGCCACAGCGGCGTTTCTATCTAAGTGGAATGTACAAACTTCATATTATTATGTGGAACAGTTCTTCTTTAACAACATGCAAATTACGAGTGAAGTCGTTCGAATAGGCCCCAATTGTGACGCCGAATTCACATTCAATTTCGCAAGCCAAATATTAAATTGGAAGCGGTACTGTACTTGGGGCCCCAAAACTTCTGCGTTATTGTGGGCGCCATTTGAAAAGTTAATTTTTAACTCCGCACAACTTTGTTTTCAGGTAAGTATAGGCATTTTTTTGTTTTGGTCTTTTGAGACCGTGGCATAACTTTTTGACATCAAGTGCAGTGAGGCTAATTATTAACTACGAAGCTGGATATATAGGTCTTAGTCCTATCAATTCGCTTAGATTTTTCTTATAGCTTAAGGCCGCTATAGAATTCAAATTTGTTTTAGAAACCCAACATTTTGTGATGTTGATGTCTGTATTGGCTTGAAATAAAAAGCATTTTTGTCCAAAAAATATATTAAAATTCGATAAGATACATAAGTTCGAATTACTTAGTGCACAAACATGTACAAAATTTAAAGAAAAAGTAATTTTTGTTTACTGGTCAGTCGTCTATCTATTCGAACACAAGTTTTTCACTCCGTTTTTCACGCCACAAAGCCACAACAGATGTTACCTATTTTCACATACCTTTCCTTTTTGTAACATAAAATCTAAGCCCGTTATTCTGTGTGGGATGGGGTGACCAACTTATCTTTCTGTTACGGCAATAAAAAATATTGTAATCACAGTGAAAAAATATTACAGATCTCACACTAAGCGCAACTATCAAAGGTATTGAAAATGTAATTTGGAAATTGACCTCGCACGAAAGGGACACGCTATAGCCTACAGTTTTTGTCCGCCCGCCTCCTAAGACGGCTCAAACTGTAGCTTATTTGAATAGCGAGCTCAAAAAAAAGTTATTTTGAAATTCCAAGTCAGCGATAACATTTAGATATTTTGACAAATTTTGTAAAATCTCAAAAAGTTACCAACCGATTTTAGGAATTCAAATAGCACTTCGAAGCCCTCCGGCAGACGCACATTTTGACATTAATGGCTTATCTACGTACCTCTCATATCTGCGAAACTACTGGCAAATGTCACAATTCCATAAATCTGGTCACTATACTCGATCACGAAAACATAAACATTTTTATTAAAAAAAAATGATTGTGTCACCTTTGAACTATGGAATAGGTACCTAGTTTTATCCTATGTCGGATATTTATTTTAAGGAAAGTAATTGGAAGTAAGTACTACTAAATAATATCAATTTTCAAAAGATACATCGGCATGTATCTTTTGAAAATTGTTACTGCGTCCATTAACACCACTTAAAGCCTAACTACACAATGCAAGTCAGACCCCAATCTTACGGAGTGGCGGAGCAATCAATAGGCCAAATGTAGCCATCAAACGAAGCGTGGAAATCGTTTCACCGACCCGTCCGATTCGCCCGTAACTCGTGGTCACTAAGTGCCGATTAAATGCTACTCCTTTGTTACCCGCAGTATACCCTTTGTGCTGTGTTTCAACTCCAACCTGGTCGACTTGAAATGTGTTCCATTTGAGGCTGAGGATTTCAGATGACAATTATTTTCAGTGTTTGGACTGAGCTCAACTTTTATTTAGAACCTATTCAAATCAATTTTAACATATTTCAAAAACTTGGAACTATGGAGGATAAATTGTAAAACATATCCAACATCTGCTTGATATTTATAGTAAGTTTTGAAAATATTTTATTCAGTCATACTCATATTTGAATATAATATTTCCAAACTTTTTATTGTGAGAACACTTCGCAGTTTTAAGAAGTAATAAAGTTGTTTTGTATGCGGTCGAAACTGCGTCTTAAAGACGCAGTTTAAAAGACGCCGTCTTTTAAATCAATTGAAAGGAAATTATTATGTTAACTTAGGAACATTACATGATAAATCCGCCGGTAAAACTCTAGGGAACCACAGAAAAAAATGTTCTCTGATCTATGTTTGGAACCATTCGAGTGTGCTACTATTAAATTAATTTTAAACTTCTTTCACCCACTTTTAAACGGAGGAATTATCCATAAATAAATTAAATCCTATAATACCTACTAGCCTACTTTATTCTTTCATCATCAATACAGAAAAAGTAAACTTTTCCAGAAAACATTATGTATTTGACCTACACAAAAAATATACATTCCCGAGTATGTTAATGACACAATTGACTCGTACAATTAAAATAAAGATTAAAACCATTTACTCAACGGCAGGAATGTGTAGTTAGACATTTCCATTCCAGTCACGACGGTTTCCGGTCAAGTAATGTACAAAAATTCCATTAAGGTGTATCTTTATAAAGGTGTGTCTTCATAGGATAGCTTTCCCGTTCCCTTTCACTTTCATCTGTCGCATGCCTCAAGGCAATAAATAGCGCATGCTTACCGTGCGGTTTCGCCTTCTTCTTGCGCTTTCAACAGAGACCTTCAGGGCATGCAATAGCACATAGGTACCCTATCTTCTCAAAAAAACGTCAAATTTGTATGGCAGAAAGTTGAACGTGAATGCGTACGGTTGGAAGGTAATCAATATTGCATGCGTTTTTGTACAAGTTGACTTGAAAGTTGAAAGGAAAAGCGCACGGTTTGTAGATGAAAGTTGAATTGAAAGTTGAAGCGACTCGGTGAACATAGACCATTTCGATCGCTTTCCCGTTCCCTTTCACTTTTATCTGTCGCATGCCTCAACTCATTCAATAGCGCACGCTGATCGTACGCTTTTGATTCCCTCTTGCACTTTCAACAGAGGCATAGCGCATGCCCAATCTTCTAAAAAAAATGTCAAATTAGTATGGCAGAAAGTTGAACGTGAAAGTGCACGGTTCGGTTGGAGGCATTCAATATTGCATGCATTTGACTTGACTTGAAAGTAAAGTTAAATTGAAAGTCGAAGCGACTCGGTGAAGACAGACCAGTAATTGAACCAATGCAATGCATTCGATACCACTGAAATCGAATCGCAAGATTAATGTTCGAATTCGAGTTTACTTTGCATTTAGCTGAGCTCCCTGTGAGCAAACTTTGGCTTCAAAAGACGCAGCTTTTCATACTTTTTCGATATAAAATTTCCACTGAAGCCAATCGTCTTACAAGTTGGGCACCGAGCCAAGACGTGGATTCGTTTTATTTTGTGTCAAGTACTTGACTTTTGTTTACAAATCTTCCTGTTTTGATCTACTGTTTTATGGATGATAATGTGATAATAATGAAGATTAATAACGAGTTGATTCTCGTTTATTGCTGTGTTAAGGAATAACAAAAATTGGCAACAATATTACATAATATTATAGAAAAATTGTTTTAAAAAACAAAAAACCGACTTCAAAAACCTGCCTCTAAAAAGCAAGAAATAATATTCAAATCATTAGATATGCATTATCATTGTTATAACAACACGTCTATTGAAGTCGGGTGGGGCTGGAGTACAACTTCCTTTTTTTATTCCAAAAGCCCCACCCGACTTCAATAGACGTGTTGTTATAACAATGATAATGCGTATCTAATGATTTGAATATTATTTCTTGCTTTTTAGAGGCAGGTTTTTGACGTCGGTTTTTTGTTTTTTAAAACAATTTTTTATTTTATTATTTTTAGTGTAAGTACCTTCTATATTAGGTATATTATTATAGGTATATTATTGGGTAGAAAAATCGGCTCAGCCAAACGTGTGATATTCGCGGAGAAACATACATTCATACAGGTCAAACTGAGAGAGAACCTTTTTTTTTGAAGTCGGTTAAAAAGACTACACTAAAAGTACCCCTTTCCCAACAAAAAGAAACATCTAATTCGGTTCATAAATAACAAAGTCGTCATGTGAGTTGATGAAAATCATAGTATTTTCAGGATTTCTCAAAAACTACTGAACCGATTTGAAAAAAAATTAAATGGGACCATCTCGCAAGAAAACTCAATCGAACAAAAAAAGAATCATCAAAATCGGTTCATAAATGACGAAGATATGCGCGAACAACGATAAAAAAAAAAAAACATACAATCGAATTGAGAACCTCCTCCTTTTTGTGAAGTCGGTTAAAAATACGAACTACCGTTCGTCTGGTCTACCGACCAGCCTGCCTAGCATGACCGATTTATATGGCGTGATATAGCGTTTTATCACGTTTAACTGTCAAAAAGACAAAGGAGTTTGACAGTTGAGTGTCGATAAAATGCTATATCACGCGATATAAATCGGTCATGCTAGGCAGGCTGGGGCATATAACAGGGAAATAGACCTATGGAAGGCGTTGTCAAATGTGAAATTATCACAATTGTATGTTAATCACAACTTAACTAAGTAGGTATATGTTACAATTCATTGGTTAAATAACCATAATTTTTAAATAAAAAAAGTACCTAGAAGACTTTTAACAGAAAATCTTAGAAAACCATACGATAAGAGTTTCACGTTATTTCATGATGCTACTAACTAAAGTTATGAATTGTTCTCAGTTCATTTTTATTACAAAAATCTTATTTTATAGTTTGCTATGCGCAGAACCAAGAGAAATCCTTGATTAACCTCGGCTATTAGGAGAGCAACAAAGCAAGATAATATGAGCTTTTTATTTCACACTTTTGTTTGGAAATAAAATGAGTTTACTGCCCGGTAGCGTTTATCGTTACGGCTTTGTTTTAATTAATTTAAGAAAAGAGTAAATAGGGATTTTCATTGTGTTTACTCAAAACATTATAAAATTGTTGCCGTTATTAACCTTTTCATTTTTTTTATTGACCATCAGCCATTTTTAATTGCCTTCCTGTGACGGGGCAGCCGTTTGGATAAAAGAAAAGGCTACGCGTCAACAAAAAAATAAGTATATTAATAAAAAAAAATTGAGAAAAAGGGTCGTGGGGAGAAGCCCCTTAATTTGTGCTCCGCGGATCGGCACTTCCCTGGGTGTCTGCCACGTCGCGCAGGTGGTCGGCGACGGATGGTGGTGGGCCGCACGTTGATGTGGGCGCGAGTGCGTGCGTTGTCCAAGCGTGAAACGTCCCGGGAAGAAAATGTCCCAGCGTGAAGAAGGTCCAGCGGGAAAGTTCGTGCGTGGAACGTCCCGGGAAGAAAGTGTCCCAGCGTCAAACCCTGGAATTCACCACCATTGTGCGTATTAGAATACGTCCACCACATCGAGCTATCTGATCAACCGCAGCAGAAGGCTATCAGGGATGACCGATAATAGCGGTGTAGTGGCTCGAATAAAATTAATGCAGATAGAAATTCAAACAAAAAGAATACTGAATTTTATTAAAATGAATGAAATTACTTTAACTGATTAATATAATATGTGTTACGAACTAATTTCGTAACTTCAACAATTTTTTATTTTTATTGAAGGTAGAATTTTTTTACAAGCCGTAACGGCTAACTAAAATTATAACAAATGTTTTAAAAGAACATTGATTTACAATACTGTTACTAGGGAACAAAGAATGTCGTAATAAACTACCAAACTACAATAATTAAAACATAGAAATGAAATCAAATACCTAGGTCACTACGACGTTGCAAGCTAACAAAGTAAATCAATTCAACACTTACCCAATCGGGGTTGAAAACACTTTTTAAAAGCAGTATTAATGATACTGTACAGATTTTTAATATTTAAATAATAATTGGGTGAAATACGATTAATGTCTAAAAATGTTAGATACGTATTCCCTCCAAGCCACTTTGGAATGATCTGCCGCGAACGTTTTACAAATGGCGCTCCGAGCTCATCGTTGACCGGTTTCGAATACAAAAGAAACAACTTAAAGTACAAGTGGTCACACATCGCGGAGGACAATTTATATTCAATTTATTTTTATTATTGATTATGTTTTTGTTTAGGGATAACAATTTTAATAGTGACGTTATTGTGTTAGTAATTAATATTTGAGTATGTTTGTAGTTTTAAAAATATAGTTTAATTTAATATTTAAGTTTTTATTATTATTATTTAGGTTAAGGTTGTAAATAATTTTATTAATGTTTTTCTTTAGTTTTTAATAAATAATATAGATTTAATTTGTATCTTTTTTATTTTTAAATGTAATTAGTTAAAAATTAAGTATTATTTTATAAATATGTACGTGCAACGTTACATTACCCCCTCGCGTCATCAAGGATTTTATTCTATAAAAATAAAATCCGCACTTAAGTCTATGTTCGTATTTCCTCATTCAAAAACTATTCATCCCATTTATACATACATCACGCATTCATCAAAGCAGCAATAAATATTATTTAAATTCATTGTCGCGATCTAACATATAGAGGGTATCTGCTATAAAAAAAAACAGATAACCTATACAAACTATAATTATGCTTGAACGATGTCTTTGACGCAAGAAAAGTTAGTTATCGGTAAGCACGACATTAGCTTACATAAACTATTGACTACTCATTTAAATCCTAGTAACAAATTGAGAAAAAAATACAAAACAATGAAACAATATAAGATTATTAACTTATTCTATTTATCAAAACGAACTAACTTTAGATCGTGGATATGCCATGTACCTAAATTTTTGCCTGACATATCCTCTAATATATATACGAGAGGCGATTTTTTAGCTACTACACGGCATTTAATAAATTTTGGTGCTAACTTTTTACAAAACCTCTTATCTTTATCGCTTAAAACATAAGCGCGCTTCATGATGATGTCACCAATATTAAATTCGGCTTGCTTACGACGCAAATTATAGTGAGCCGTATTTTTCGCATGAGCGTGGTGAAGCTTTGCCTGAACTTCGTCAAATACATCCGAAAGACAACCCAGGTTCTCAGCATAGATGTCTCGTGGCAGGAATAAAACTTCATCGCCTAAATCCGTATCAAGGTAGTGAGTACCACATGTAACAAGCTCTCTACCATACACTAAGAACGATGGAGTAAATCCAGTTGCCTCGTTTACTGAGTTATTAATAGCAAATTGTACCTTTGGAATGAAAGTGTCCCAAGTTCTATGATCGTTGTCAACGTAAGTTGATAGACAAGTGATAATAGTTCTATTATAACGCTCAACCGTGTTAATTTGCGGCGTATATTTAGGTGTGAAATAGATATTAGGAATATTATACTTTTTAAAAAACGTCTCAGTATCGCGACTAATAAATTGAGACCCATTATCAAGAAATATGGTTTGAGGAATGCCATGAACCATAAAGACCGACTCTTCCAAAATTCTGATAATGACCTCTGATGTAGCTCGTTTAATCGGAAATATTAAACAAAATTTGGAAAAACAACATGTGACTACAAATATGTAATTATTCTGTTTGCGGCTTACGGGTAGAGGACCCATGAGATCAATGGAAATCATTTGATATGGGCGCGAGCACTGCTTAGGACGGCCCATTACTCCGAGAGTCTGGTGGTTTTGTGCCTTATACTCCAGACACTTGTCACAAGAACCGACAAACTTAACCACGTCCTTATGCATGCCAGGCCAGAAGTAACGTAATGTAAGACGATTGTAGGTTTTAAAAATGCCCAAGTGACCTGATGTAGGCTCACAATGGTTCTCTCTAATTATTTGTTCACGAGATTCTAACGGAACTACTATCTTCCACGAAAATTCATCATTAGTTGCGTATTTACTCTTGCAAAGTCTATATAATATATTGTCTTTAATTAAAAAATTTGGAAAATTTTGAGGCATATTAACGCATCCGTTATAAATTGTTTTGTACCATTCATCTTTAGTGTCCGATAAATCGGAAGAAGAAATGGCACCAACTGGAGCTGGAACCCTAGAAAGAGCATCGGGTATAACGTTGTCAACACCACGACGATGCTTAATTTCACAATTAAATGCGGACAATCGGACTCCCCAACGAGCCAGTCTACCGGTAGGGTTATTCAGAGTAAGGAACCAATTTAAAGCGCTGTGATCGGTATAGACAGTGAACTTTTTCCCATTCTCTAAATAACACCTCCAGTGCTCAAGTGCTGTTATCACGGCTAAGGTTTCACGCTCTGTGATTCCGTAATTGCGTTCAGAATTGGTCAAGGAACGACTCATGTAGGCGACTGGGTGTTCTTTATCTCCTATAGTCTGCGTAAGCATCGCACCTACACCGTAACTGCTTGCATCGGTGTGCACCTCGAACGGTTGGTTGTAGTCGGGACAGGCGAGAACTGGAGCAGAAACTAAACATTCCTTAAGCTTTTGAAAAGAATCTTCAGCCTCTGGTGTCCATTTAAATGGAGGAGCATTCTTTTTATTAGAAGTTAATCGATTTAATGGGCCTGCTATTGTGCTGAAGTTGGGCACAAAACGACGGTACCAAGTAGCTGTCCCAAGAAAGCGTTTGAGGCTTTTTCGACAAGTAGGTGTCGGATAACTTAAAATTGCCTGCACTTTCTCAGGATCGGTCCGTAATCCGCAACCGTCAACAACATAGCCCAAATATTTAAGTTGGCTACGAAAAAACTTACTTTTCTCTAAATTAACAGTAAGATTAGCATGTTTCAATTTTTCAAGGACGCGAATCAAAAGTGACACATGTGATTGAAAGTCTGGCGAAATGATAATAATGTCATCAATATAAGCGAAAACGTTGGGACCGAACTCACCAAACAACAAATCGACCAAACGCTGCTGAGTGGCCGGTGCGTTGGTTAAGCCAAATGCAGTCCTCTTAAATCTAAGTGAACCCCTACCAGGAACGTAAAATGCAGTTTTGTCCCGGTCTTCAGGAGCGATTTCAATTTGCCAGAACGATTTCGAGAGATCTATGCTGCTGAGGTACCTAGCATCCCTTAAGTTGTCGAGGATTTCGGATATATAAGGCAAGTTATAAGCGTCACGTTTAGTTACCGAATTCAACTTGCGGCTATCAAGGCAAAAACGTGGTTCACCATTCTTTTTGGTAACTAATAATACTGGCGAAGACCATGCGCTTTCGCAAGGTTCGATGACGTCAAGAGACAACATTTCATCGACTTGCTCAACCAATACACGTTGTTTCTCTGGTGACATGCGATAATACCTCTGTCGAATTGGCAGAGCGTCACCAGTATCAATGCGGTGTGTTATAATACTAGTTTTACCTAATCCTTTACGCTCAAAGGATATTTCTTTGAATTGTTCGATAACGTTGTCCGCAATCGACTTTTCAGAGGGAGCCAATTGCTCATAACCCTGAATAAATTTATTAGAATTTGTATCCACATCAGAAATGTTGCCGTATGAAATACTACCAAGATATTTAGGACATATATTAAATTTTCTCCAAAAGTCAACTCCTAAAATAAGATTATTTTCAACAGCCGGCACTACAAAAGCTTTAATAATATGAAATTGATTTTCAAAATGTATAGGAATATCTATATACCCAATAGTAGATAAAGACTGGCCTCCTGCTGCTGTTACATTAATAAAATTACTTTCAATCAATATACATTGACAAAACTAAAAAATAAAAAGCTTAAATGCGAACTAGTGTGTACATACGATTCAAATTTAAAAGAAAAACGTTAACAACAAAAAAAGTTGACTACCTTCACGCAAAAAAAATAGTAATTTTGATGAAACAGTGAAAAAAGCATACAATTATACAATAAATATCAGTATGTACACCCAAGTTGCTGGCAACCAAAAAAAAAACGTTTCACAAAAATAGAAAAATAAAAAGCACACATACACACAACTACTAAGCGTAAGCACAAATTAAGTAAAGACCACGTTTGAAGGCGCCAGTGTGACGGGGCAGCCGTTTGGATAAAAGAAAAGGCTACGCGTCAACAAAAAAATAAGTATATTAATAAAAAAAAATTGAGAAAAAGGGTCGTGGGGAGAAGCCCCTTAATTTGTGCTCCGCGGATCGGCACTTCCCTGGGTGTCTGCCACGTCGCGCAGGTGGTCGGCGACGGATGGTGGTGGGCCGCACGTTGATGTGGGCGCGAGTGCGTGCGTTGTCCAAGCGTGAAACGTCCCGGGAAGAAAATGTCCCAGCGTGAAGAAGGTCCAGCGGGAAAGTTCGTGCGTGGAACGTCCCGGGAAGAAAGTGTCCCAGCGTCAAACCCTGGAATTCACCACCATTGTGCGTATTAGAATACGTCCACCACATCGAGCTATCTGATCAACCGCAGCAGAAGGCTATCAGGGATGACCGATAATAGCGGTGTAGTGGCTCGAATAAAATTAATGCAGATAGAAATTCAAACAAAAAGAATACTGAATTTTATTAAAATGAATGAAATTACTTTAACTGATTAATATAATATGTGTTACGAACTAATTTCGTAACTTCAACAATTTTTTATTTTTATTGAAGGTAGAATTTTTTTACAAGCCGTAACGGCTAACTAAAATTATAACAAATGTTTTAAAAGAACATTGATTTACAATACTGTTACTAGGGAACAAAGAATGTCGTAATAAACTACCAAACTACAATAATTAAAACATAGAAATGAAATCAAATACCTAGGTCACTACGACGTTGCAAGCTAACAAAGTAAATCAATTCAACACTTACCCAATCGGGGTTGAAAACACTTTTTAAAAGCAGTATTAATGATACTGTACAGATTTTTAATATTTAAATAATAATTGGGTGAAATACGATTAATGTCTAAAAATGTTAGATACGTATTCCCTCCAAGCCACTTTGGAATGATCTGCCGCGAACGTTTTACAAATGGCGCTCCGAGCTCATCGTTGACCGGTTTCGAATACAAAAGAAACAACTTAAAGTACAAGTGGTCACACATCGCGGAGGACAATTTATATTCAATTTATTTTTATTATTGATTATGTTTTTGTTTAGGGATAACAATTTTAATAGTGACGTTATTGTGTTAGTAATTAATATTTGAGTATGTTTGTAGTTTTAAAAATATAGTTTAATTTAATATTTAAGTTTTTATTATTATTATTTAGGTTAAGGTTGTAAATAATTTTATTAATGTTTTTCTCTAGTTTTTAATAAATAATATAGATTTAATTTGTATCTTTTTTATTTTTAAATGTAATTAGTTAAATATTAAGTATTATTTTATAAATATGTACGTGCAACGTTACATTCCTTATGGGTGGATAAGGATGATGGGGCACAACCCACTATGAACGCTTAATGCGAATTGGTGGGTGTTAAACGACTGCAAATGCAGCCGGTACCATCAGCTTAACGTAGCTTCCGAAGCACGGAGGAGCTCGAGAAAATTTAAATTTTTTGGTCACCCATCCCATGATCGACCCTTGTGAAAGTTGCTTAACATCAGCAATCGCTGGGACAGGCGGCGCTAAGCTCTTCTGCGCCATCGAGCTCCTTGACGAGTTTTTTATTGTCTTATGATTATTATGATTCAATACATTTAACCATTTATCTACAGACTAGCGGCCGCCAGCGGTTTCACCCGCATGGTTCCCGTTCCCGTGGGAATATCGGGATAAAAAGTATTCTTTGTTTTAATTTAGGCTATCTACTATCTGTGTGCCAAATTTCAACCAAATCCGTTCAGTAGTTTTTGCGTGATTGAGGAACAAACATCCAAACATCTAAACATCCAAACCCACAAACTTTCACATTTATAATACTAGCGGCCGCCCGCGGTTTCGCCCGCGTGGTTCCCTGTCCCGTGGAAATATCGGGATAAAAAGTATCCTATGTTTTAATCTAAGCTATCTATTATCTGTGTGCCAAATTTCAAGCAAATCTGTTCAGTAGTTTTTGCGTGATTGGGGAACAAACATCTAAACATCCAAACCCACAAACTTTCACATTTATAATATTAAGTAGGATAGTAGGATTAGTAGGATAACTAGCTTTATAAATACAGACATCTGAAATAAATAAGAGATTTCCACTTTCTTAATAACTAATCTTCAAAAATGTCACAAACGCAAACTTTGCAGCTCACAGAGCCACTAGTAAGTAAGTAAAACGTTATTTCACTCTACACAAAATAGGAACGCAAAACTAGGGGCGCGGTCGACTTTTGACACCATAAGCGATGGATGGCAAACAAATTATGATGGAATGTCCTCGTGCGCCGCCCGCGCCCCCTGGGCCGCGGCTATACATCAACTATTCACTGATACCTCCCTTCTGACGTGGAATATATTCAAATGGAGTTCATTGAAATGTTTTCGGTTACTTCTCCGGTCATAATTTTGCAGGTAAAGTCTGTTCATCCTTACTTGTCTTATATGGTAAACAATCTTCACCCAACTCTTTATTGAAATAATCATTTATAAAATACAACAAGTGGTTTTCCACACAAAGATTACAAAATAAATTGTTAATTATAAATATCAATTTCATAAAGTTACTTACATATTTTTAATTAACGATTTAAGTTTAAAAGACGTATGACAACTGTCAAAAACTGTTTACTAAATAAGACAAGTAAGGATGGACAGACTTTACAGTCATGTCTAAAAATATACCTACAGTTCAGAACTTTGTCACTTTATTGTAGTTGTAATTTTGTTATTGATTCCTGTTAAAAAAGAGTAATGATGAGTGACAAAGTTTTAAACTGTATACCTACATATTTATAAACGTGACTGTACAACGAAGCTGTATCGAAGAAATTTACTTTCTACCACTGTTTAGTCAAGTGGGTGCTCGTTAGCAAATAAAAAAAACTTAGTGTTTTTGTCTTTTAACCCAGTGTTTCCCAATTAGTGGTACACTATCCCAAGGCGTACGCGAGGTTGGGTCAGGGGGTACGCGAAACAGTATCTTACTTAGCCTTAACTTACTTACTTAACCTTTACTTAACCTTTTTTATATTATATCACTCCTGCAGGGGTGTAATAAAGGGCCCTGTTTCCACATTCGCCAACTTCCTTTTTCGCCAATTCCTGATTCACCAACACTCGTTTCACCAACTGCCTACTCGCCAACTCCTGATTCACCAATTCCTTACTGGCCTACAGCCAAACCCAAACACTGTATTGCCAAGTCACACGAGTTTTAGGTCTTTCTTGGAGGGGTAGAAAAAAACAATGGACAACATTTCATTTTGAGAAAGTACTAAAATTTGAAAACTATTTCGAGATTTTAGTGTTCTAAGCTCATTTTTTTCTTTTCAGAATTTTTAGTTCAGTATTTTTTACGTTATTTAAAAAAAACTAAAATCTAGTCCAAATTGGGAATGTCAGGAAGTTTGAGTTGAGTCTATTTCAGTCCAGCTTTCCGGCGCTGTTTGTTTTCCTCTACAGGTCGCATTTCTCAACCGATTCTCGTGAAATTTTTTGAGCAGGTTCAAAAATTATATAGAATTTTTAATCGAGCCAGTTTTTCGAAATATTGGATATATTTAAAAAAAAACTGGCCTTAAAAATAAATTTATCCCGCATTTGGAAAAAAATCCAAAGTAAGTTAGAAGTGCTATCTAGCTGCGAATATAAAAAAGCTGAAAATATTTATATATGCTGACGACGTTTAAACGTCGACTTTCTCAAAATGAAAATGTTGTCTATTATCGACATCACTTACAGAAATCCCATGCCACATCACTATCGAAATCATGGTGTCATATTGTCACAGATAAGATCAGAAATGATTTTTTTTGGCAAAAGCTACACATTTCAACTTCCTGACAATGTACTTACGCTCTTTTAGAATGATTAAGATTTCAAACAGTGATTTAATATACAAAAAAACAATTAAAAGTTTAAATAAAAAATACGTGTCCCCTAATTTTGTATCTACTTTCAATATACAACGTGAAAACGACATATTATATTTTTGAAAGGTTGTCCATTGGGAACCACTGTTCAAACCCTTAAAAATCTTTAAATTTGAGATTTTTGCATTCACAATGCTATTTTTATACAATACTAAATAATATACTAGAAAAAATACGACTCGCACCAGATCAATTCTCGGACGGGAATCGAACCTGCGACCTTTGGATATCCGGTCCAATGCTCTGACCACACTGGTCCAATGAGTGACTCGGTAGCTCAGTGGTCAGAGCATTGGACCGGATATCCAAAGGTCGCGGGTTCGATTCCCGTCCGAGAATTGATCTGGTGCGAGTCGTATTTTTTCTAGTATATTATTTAGTATCCTTAAAAATCTGATTAGATGCATAGCCATGCTATAATAAATTGTTTTTAACTGTTTGTATGTCTCATAAAACAATGCCTATCTTAAAAATACCACTAATCATAATCATTGCAAACATTAAAAATCTATTGTAGCTTCACAAAATCCCGAGTTATCATAACTCAGGTATAATAGATTACCTTAAATCTGCGTAAGAAAATGGTTGAAAACGAAATGTCCCCGCTACACCCTTCAATATTTCATCTTCCAATTCATTTCACCGTCCAAGGATCAAGGGCGCCATTTCGTCAGATCCACTTGTGTAATGACTCGTACCAGAGTATTTTGCCGTCTGCGTTTCTATATGAAGACCGATTGACACACATAGACAGATACCTACACAGAAATCCCGTCTGAGCTGTTACGGGTGAGTCGATTTTTTCTAGTATTTTTTCTAGTATATTAAAAAACTTTATTACTACTATTTATTATATTATACCTTTAACTATATTATCTTAACAGTTTCCTTGGACTGAGAGATATTATTACTGCAAAAAATATAATTGAATCAATTGTTTTGAAAAGGGCGCAAGTCACCACTTTTTGTGATGTACTTGCGCCCTTTTCAAAACAATCGATTCAATTAGAGTTCTATTTTAAAATGTATGTCAATTAATATTGCACATTTGCATATACCAGATCTACTGATACAAGTTTCATTTCAATCAAAACGAGGAGAGTGTGTGTAAACTTGAACTAGATTTTAAGGTTGACATTCACGAATTTGGGGAGTTACTCAACTCCCCTCAATACAACCAACAGCCATTTTAATGGCCCCACCTGCTGGGGCAAAGGCCTTCCACGCGGGCCCACTGCGGATTGGTGGGTGTTAACGACTACAAATGAAGCCGGGACCAACGACTTAACGTGCCTTCCAATCGAAGCACGAAGGAGCCCGATATAATAAATTTTTGGTCACCCATCCCATGACCGACCATTGCGAAAGTTGCTTACCTCCGCAATCGCTGGGCCAGGCGCTATACCCCTGCGCCACCGAGCTCTTCCCTCAATACCATGCAATCAATCAAAGGTTGACAGACACAATCACGTGATTGCTAAAAATGATCGCCATTGGAACCATTTGTGACATCTGCATCTGTGCGCATCGACTTGCGACATGAGTTCATGTCATACGACAAAGTAATTAAGTATTTTATTTATAAGTTAGAGTTATGAAATTGTTTGATGTACAATTATATCTATAATTAATTATGGATCGAATTATTAGGCCGGACATAGCAATCCCGCCCCGCTACGTAATCTATGGCAAAAGTCATGCGCACGACTTGACTGCGTTTGACTGTACCTAATCAATTTAATATCTCTTTATAGGCTTGGAACAGTTGGAACTCCTTGCGATTTGTTGATGATTTCAAATTATTTAAAACATCTCATATTTGAATATTATGTTATTTGGAAGCAGCGTACTAAAATCTATGGAAGTGTAATTGCAAACAAATATTGCTTAAAAAACCGGCCAAGTGCGAGTCGGACTCGCGCGCGAAGGGTTCCGTACAAAAAACGGCAAAACAACATGTTTGTTGTATGGGAGCCCCTCCTAAATATTAATTTTATTTGGTTTTTAGTATTTGTTGTTATAGCGGCAACAGAAATACATCATCTGTGAAAATTTCAACTGTCTAGCTATCACGGTTCATGAGATACAGCCTGGTGACAGACAGACAGACAGACAGACAGACGGACAGCGGAGGCTTAGTAATAGGGTCCCGTTTTTACCCTTTGGGTACGGAACCCTAAAAATGGCACTACGGTGCCGAAAAAGTACAACCCGCTCAGCTTAAGTCGGGCCAGCCACGCTCCCGGTGACTGACGTTAACGTTCTGTACAATAATTGCAGTTTGTATTGTAGAGAAAAGAGAGAAAGAGAAAGTTTATTAGAAATGACGTCTTGTGTAGTCGAATGGTGTAAAAAACGCAAAAAAGACAGTAAAAATATGCAAAAATAACGTATCATATTTTTTGTTTAAGTATACAAAATATCTATAAGGAGGTATACAAATTATGTTCGCAAATAAGAAACCAGTACTCAGACGCTTTGTGCTGCATAATTAAGTGCCAGCATTTTAGCTCCATCCACTTAGTTGTACTTTTTGTGTGGGGCCATTTTTTGAGCGCAATGCTTGTTCTATAGATTTTAGTTCGCTGTTCGGAAGTGTGGATAGATGGATACGAACAAACTTTGAGCTACCTGTTCATACTTAGTACCAAATTTTTTGAATGAAATAGTTTTGTTACAGAATTTTTAAATTTAATCAAAACTAGTCTCTATACGTTCATTAGTAAGACCTCCTATCCCCATATTTCCCCGAGGCAACTTTACCCGCTGGACACGGTTTTGTACTTACTTAGGGCCCTACCTCACTGGGATAATATGGTTGCGCCACCACCGCGCACCGAGTGGTTTGCTTGCCGCCCCCAAATTTGTTGCGCAAGCAAGCGCTCAAGACATCTACCCCCCTACCCAAATAGTCAACTTTCTATTCGTTCGCTAACTTAAAAATTTAATCTAAGCTATAAACTCTAAAATTACGTGTCGTAGGTTTATTAATTCTATACAATATACAGCAATATCTGTGATTTACTTATAAGTTTGCGTCAAGTTACTTAATCGTCTAATTGCTAATTTTTAAGTATTAAGTTAGCGAACGCATGGAATTTTGGCTATTTGAGTAGGGGGGTAAGGTGACCTCTACCCTCCATGAATCTGTAATATAACCCGGTCGAGTTAACTCGGGACCTGAAGCACGATAGACCCCCCTCGTTTTCTCCTTTCCTCACGCCACTGTCGTAAATTTTTTGAAAGTTTTCGATAGATTATCGATAAATTAACGCTAACAAATGTACTAAAGCTATTGGCATGACAACAGTGGCGTGAGGCAAGGAGAAAACGAGAGGGGTCTATCGCGCTTCAGGGGGGTGATTTTGTAATTTTGTTGCAATCAACTCTGACAGAAATCGCAGTTACATTGCTGCTTTCGTTAGAACCAATGTGACAACTATCTTAACTAAAGCAGCAATACAACTGCGCTTTCAATCGATTTCAATAGAGAATTATTTAGCAACAGCTTTACGTAATCAAGGTACAGGTCTCGAGTTAACTCGACCGGGCTATACATCCTGTTTGGTAACGTGACTGGTTGCGCCGCCCCTGGTGTCCTAGTGTGATATGGCACTTAGTGTGAGATTGCTTTCAAAAGTAATTGCTATACGTACTTCAACCCAAGTTCAGAGGGCAATGAGTCAACAGTAGAAACCTCTCGTAGACTAACTTCCATTTGCATAAACTTTAGTAAGTTTTAGTGGGAACTCAGGATCTGAAATTTTAGGACACAAGAGATAATTTTTGCTGTAGATAATATGACTTGGTGAGCTAAATGGAGTTGTTAACTATTTAGTTGGATGATTAGAACACATAACAATATAGGTAAATAGCCAAAAACTTACCTAATTCAATAAAGATGATGAATATGATTATTTTAATTTATTATACTTAGTTTTGACATGAAATAAAACACTTTTTTTACGGATACTAGCGCGGTTTTATTGAAATTTATTTGGCAATTAGTTGGTATTTGGTTTGATTTTTTATTTTCCCGCCGTTTCGGCACCTTGTCAGCTGCCGTAGTCACGGGGAACGTGGTATGAAACTCCAATTTCCTTTTTATTCTCACTGACACACGCCGAATAGGAGTAATTGTACAGTAAATTCGACAGTAAAGTGGGTAAGTTGACTATTACAGACTGTCGAACAATATCAAATTGCCATAAAATCAGATTCAATTATCAGAAAAATACTTTTCAGAACTTAGCTCTTTTGTATGGAAAATCATATGGTGGCCCCTATTTTCTTTTGAGCAGTATAAAATGTGTTACAGAATAACCCCTAAAGCCGAATATGGTAGATAGGGACCATCAAACTGAACAACTTTTACTATGGGACCAACTGAAATCGCAAAAAAATCAGCTGTTTCATATAAAAATTAATAACGAAAATATCAAAATGTATGAAACAGCAGTTTTTTGTCGATTTCAGAGTTGGTCCCATAGTAAAAGTTGTTCAATTTGATGGTCCCTATTTACCATATTCGGTATTAGGGGTTATTTTGTAACACGTTGTATATCTCGTCACATTACGTAATATAAAGTAGGTAACACTATAGGTACATACTTTAATGTTACAGTAAGCTCTCAAATCCATTAACTAATTACACAACTATTAGTGTCGTGTTCATGCTAAGAATAGCCTGTACGTTAATAATGGGGAGGCGAAGGCAAAGTGAATTACAGATGGCGCTTCATTCTTTGGAACAATTGTCAGTTTGAGCTTATATTGTCTTGACTGTGTATTACGTGATTTTACTTTCTTAGATTGTATTTTTTTCGGTTTTGCGGACAAACAATGTATTATATGCTAACTTTAGCTCATATAAAAGTGCAATACTCCAAGAGATTCCCATATGTTTTGACACTTTCTTTGAGGCGGCCCGGTACCAAGACCAGACGCCACCTATCGGGATAAAATTGCGCTTTTCCTCCCCATTGATACAAAGCTTAATTAGTTTCTACTTCTATTACGTACGAGGCAAGTAACAAACTTGCGGTCAAAATTTTCATTAGAAATCGGCACATAAAGTTGTTAAAACAAATATTTGAGTTCTAGGAGTTACAAAAAGTAAAGGATAGAATAATGGTGACATCATAGAACGTTCTGTTTATAACAGATTTTTACGAAAAATCGACGCCTAGGTAAATGAGGCAGCGCTATTCAATACATGAGTATAGGTAGGTTAAGATTATGAATGCTTCTTAAGCTACCTCGATAATACAAAAAATTCACAGATCTCGTGCCTTTCACGACCTTCTGGTACATTGAAAATGAATTTAATGAATTTAACAAAATATTTTTTTTATTCTTTTCTTATAGACATCAATATTTTATTGAAAGGTAACCTAAGTACTAACTATGTATAACTACCTATAAAACATCAGAATAGGGTATTACATCATTTTTGAAAACTGCTTTAAATTAATCCTGAGGTCATAATAAACCAGCGGATTTTTTTAAAATTTTATAAAACAAACAATACCAAGAAGCTTATACCTCCCTCAAATGGAGTTTGCACTGCCATATGTCATAGTGAAGATTGAAAAAAGGTCCTTACGGCTTATTGCAACCTCTTTCTTTAGTGTTACAATACGTGTTCGTTGTTCGTCGTTCGTTTGTTCGTGAGAAACGAAAACATATTGTAAAACGAAAAGAAAGAGATAGCAATACGCCGTAACGTCACTAAAGAGTCTTTTTCAATCTTCACTTACTTACTAGGCGTGCAACCTCCATTGTGGATATAAGCTACTTGAACAATACGAATGCGAAAAGAGCTGTCATGTTTATTTACTATTGGAGTGACGTCACACCGTAATCCAAAATGGCGAATGGCGTTTTGAACATTTGAAGAATAGATTAAAAAATACGATTTTTAAAATTGAATTATTAAATTTATATAGCATTTTTATAAATAAATATCGACGTTTCTCGTTTACTATTTATGAAATCTATCTTAAATATGCATTTTTATACTTTATTTTACATGGTGTAAAATAGCCTATTTCTAAATAAATTAACCCTAATAAAAAATAAATCAAAATCAAATGCAGCGTGCGAGACTCTCGCGCCGACTTCATCATCACTCGAATGTGCGATAACAACCTCATGTTTACCTAGGCATCATCATCACACTCATTCTCAGAGATCGTTGTAAAATTTGGAATCGCAGAGTCACTAAGAAAGACGTGACTGATCGAGTAAGTTCAAATCTCGAAATTGAAATAACAGCAACCTACGATATATAATATTTTGGATCTAGTAGAGCTCAAACTAAAACCTTTCTTCTGTTCAACTTTTGCTCAAGATTCGTTTATCCGTTTCTCTACACACAAAAACTCACTACGACGCCTAGCACGTGTACTGGAGATAATAGCGTCATCTCTTTTGCTCCTACAGTTATTGCTAACACTACTTTCTCTTTCGTTCTCACATAGTAGGCGACGTCACTTACTTGAATATGGACTTATGGAGACATTTCAGTGCAGTCACACTATGGTACCGCCCCGCGCCTCCCTATCTAACGATTTTTTAATCTTTGACTAGATCTGGAATCAGCACTTGCTTCACGCTCTATTCACGTCATACCATCTGTTGACCTGCTAGAGCTAGTCAATATCAATATTATGGTTTTATTTAATATACATATATCTAAATACTTTTTTATTTATAAAAATGTGGAAATAAATAAAAAATACAAAATATAAAACACTATTACAAGCTTTGAAATATACAATAATTTACAAACTTCAATCGTACTACGTATTATTATGGGTGTCCCTTGACTCGCCTAAAGTCATTGGTCCTAATTTCATTTGGCCGAATTTCTTTGGCCTAAACTCCTTAGGTACAATTATTGTTTGGCCTAATAGATTTTTTCGCATCTTTGTCGTTTCGCCTAAACGTTAAATTCCCTAATTATCAAAACGACTAATGTTAATTGTCCTAAAATTTATTAGCATACATATCTTTTGACACAATAATGACTACGCCGAAGTATTGTTAACCCTAATATTGTCTTGCATACATAATTTTTGGCATAACAATATTGTATTGCATTCAAGTTGGTGACAGAAACAAATCGTCAAAAAACGGGCCTGAGGCCCCCCGTAAAGAAAAACTTTTAATGCGAACACCATTACGTTAGGTTAGGTTAGGGTTTTGAACACTTTTATAATGCTTGCATGCATGTTGCATGCTTGCATGTTGCATGCTTGCATGCATGCATGCTGCATGCTTGCATGATTTTATGCATGCATGCTTTTTTTGCATGCTTGTTCACTTGCTCGCTTGCATGCCTGTATGCTTGCTTGCATGTTTGCTTGCAAAATGCTTGCCGGGGGGTGCAGGGGGGCTGGCCCCCCTGCTCGGGGGGGTCGGGGGGCCTGAGGCCCCCGCTATAAAGAGAAACTCTTAATGCGAAGACCATTAGGTTAGGTTAGGTTAGTGTTTTGACCACTTGCAGCGGAGCGAGCGAAGCGAGCGGAGCTCCCTAATGCTTGCATGCATGCTGCACGCTTGCTTGCATGCTGCTTGCTTGCTTGCATGCTGCATGCTTGCTTGCATGCTGCATGCTTGCTTAAATGCTGCATGCTTGCTTGCACGCTGCATGCTTGCTTGCACGCTGCATGCTTGCTTGCACGCTGCATGCTTGCTTGCACGCTGCATGCTTGCTTGCACGCTGCATGCTTGCTTGCACGCTGCATGCTTGCTTGCAAGGGAAGTAAACATTCGGCGAAAAAAATATTAGGCGTTACACAATTGTGCGAATCGTTATTTAGTACTTTTAAACATTAGGGATTATGAATAGTTATGCTTAATGATGAATTTGGGAAATAAACATGCGGCGAAAAATTTTTAGGCGAAGTGAAAATAGGCCAAACAAATTTAGGTCAAATGAAAATTGTGCAAAAAGTTTTTAGGCCAATAAGTAGTGTGCCAAAGACAGTTAGGACAAAAAAAATTAGGCATTCCAATATATACCCTATTATTATTAACCCACGCCGCGCACGTCGCCCGCCGTATCCCAACATTTCGCTACATAAAGGATAAGCTACAGCCCAGACCGTAAGAGTCAGGGACATATACTATTTTCAATAAGTTGCATAACTCAATATCTCTAGGGGTTTTTTTCATTTTTTCGATATCGCTTTTCGTTTTTGAGAAATTGTCGATTTAGTGAGAAAAGACCCCGGAAAGTGTGTCATTTTTCTACACTTATGCGATTTTCAAAAAAAGTTTTTGCCTTTTTCAAATTTTTTTTCACCATATTATAGCCCTTGCTGAGATGCATCTTTTGACATTTAGTACATACACGTAGACCCAAAACTCACGGGACCAGGGCAATGTCTCACTTTGGCTGAAATTGGGTACCTTACTGAATGAAAAAACATTTTCAATGTTAAATTACCTCAAAAATAAAGTTATGAAAATAATCAATGGCAGCCCCAACAGTGCCCTAAGTTCACCCATTAAAACCCATTGTTATACTGTACTCGTGGTCGTGGGGCATTGTATGCCTTCTGGTTTGTATTTAACCCTGCCGCATGTGTAGAATGACTGAAATTTATGTCTTGCTATGACCCCGCCTGGGCATCTAAGAGTTAACACACGTTTAGTCTTCTACTAATCTGTCCTCAAGTTTCCTAATCTAAACTTTCCAGTAGTAATGCATCTCAAAGCAATTACATGTGAGACGTGCAGCATTTACGTCGATAACACCTGTTGTGAACAAAAGGATCGCGCCATTGAAACTGCGGTGGGCGGAATGGCTGCGGAACAAAGCCCGAAACAATGGCTGCCTGGGTGGAGTTGCCCACCATAATACTTAATGTCATAGCAAATTCTAGGAAGGCAATTCCTGTGGCAAATTCTTAATTTGATTACATTCTTCTTCTATTACGAGCCAGGTATTAATTTTGCGATAAAAATTGTTAGGAAATCTCTTCTGCTCTTGCAAACCCTAGAAAGGCCATTTCTGCTGGAGCAGAGAAATTCTAATCTTTAATCTTAATTAAAAATGACTGTGTTTTATCCATTTGTTGTTTAACTTTTAGATTTTTTGTTCAAACAATTACTTAAGTAATTCAAATTCATTAAATTTATTCAGTGTAGCCTGTTACAAGCACTTGTGAATGTCAAAGAACCTACATCATCATCATCATCATCATCCTCCTGTCCTTATCCCAATTTATTTGTAGTGCTATGTCTACACAAAATAAAATTTAGCGCTCGTAGAACGACCACTATTGGGGTCGGCGCAGCATGTAATACATACTGCATGTTTTGGCAAAGTTTTACGGTCGGCCGCCTGCCTGACACCAACCCTCCTTGGGACCCTCCTCATCAAAGAACCTACAACATAATATAAATAATCTGTGTAAATAATAAAAGCTACGTCATCGGTTCACAAACCCTAAGCTTTAATTTATAATCAAAAACTCTAAGCGGGAGACCTTGTAACGAAAAAAAACGACAAGAAAGTGGTCAGGGGCTGCTTTTTTCTCCCTGTAAGTAAATTTCACGCAGAGCCGTCAAAATTGAAAAATGACCTTAGCATTTTAAAATGACCTCAGCATTAATTTATCGAAGTAAAATTATAAATCTTAGCTTGTCTAATAAATTTTAACTTATTTTAAGCCTTATCTTAACGTAATGTTAGATTAATAAATTTTCATAAAAAGGGGTGTGTAACTGAATACCTGAGGGTAGGTACTGTTCCTGCGCTTTTTAACAAATCAAGCAAATATTGACAGATCGCGACCAATATTAATTTTTATACCTTTTGCACTATTGACAATTTTATTATACTAATTAAAAATAGGTATCTACTAATAACGTTTTTACGTAAACACCCGACATTGTGAGTAAAAACATGTTTGTACTTATGACCAATTTAGGATTCATATACAATTAATTATAACGTCAAGAGTGTGCAGCGAAATTTTTTCTAAGTCTATGGTCCTACTTTATAGGTGTGGGGCGTAGATATTAATTTTAGAGGTATTTAATTCAATCTCTCGATTTTCTTCGACACCCAACTGTCAAAATCCATTGTCTTTTGACAGTTAAACGTGATAAATCACTATATCATATCGTATTTCGGTGGTCATGCTAGGGGGAGCAGGCCATCGTTCATTCCCCCGCACGGCGTGCTCTTCTTATCGAATCATTCGTTTTTTAAATAAAAATAATTCAAACTAGCTTTCTACCCGCAGCTTCGCCCGCGTGGACTACAAGATATATTATCGTGTGGGCGCAAAACCATGCCCAGCAGTGGGATAAAAAGTACAGTATGTCCTTCCCCAATGTCCCATCTATCTCCGTACCAAATTTCATTAAAATCGGTTCAGTAGTTCAGGCGTGAAAGCCAACTCGCAATGCGGAAACATAATATACAATCTCCACTATCTATCTATACTGATAAAATAAAATAAATAGTAACTTGGACGAATCCTTACTAATGTTTTAAATGTTTTCATCCATTTGTTTGTTTGAATGTTACGCCTTCACGTCTTAACTACTAATCAATTAATTAATTTTGCATACACGTTGTCAGGAGAAGGACATAGAGTACCTTTCATCCCGAAAAAAGTATTGTTCCCGAGGGATAGCAAAAAACCTTTCCACGCAGACAAAGTCGCGAGCGGCCGCTAGTTTAAAATAAAACTGAGCGTATATTATTATCTCCTGTAAAAAGCACTTTATTATAACTTGAAGTTACGTGTTTTTCCGCCTTTTTGTGCAAAAGTTTGTCAAATGAGTATGTCGTTGTTGAAGATATAGTCCAGGAGCTCCAAGATGAATGGCTCCTTCAGAACAATAGATGGCTCCACAAAGCATGTCACGAGCGTGATAACGGAGTTTCAGCTCCTTGATTAATTTTGTAATAACTAAAATCACACATAGATTTGTATAGTAGCGAATAATCAGGGACATTGTAGGCTTTACAAATAATGATCAATCATTGTTAATCAGTACCTTGTTCATTTATTACGTGAAAGTAATTTCAAAACCTATTTATACTTCCAAGTCATAAGAAGTTACTTTACTTTCTCCATGCGAAACTTTAATAAAAAATTCACTCCGTGGTAAGATCCTAGTAAAATTTTCCTTAAATTTTCATTGAAACAAAAACTTTCAGATTAAAAACTGAAAGCACAGGTTCAAATTGTTGTAATGTCACTGTTTTATGGATTGCAAAACTGTGGTTTAGTAATGTTATCTAGAATTTATATAAAAATAAAAATAAAAAGAGATTTATGAGAATTTGTAAGTATAATTGGCTAAGACCCAGCTTTTCAGGAGACACAGTTTCGAATTTCAGTCGAAGTAAATTTTCCCAAAAATGTTTACTGTATCAATTCCAAAATATTTTCGCACAAAGCTAATTTTCCCTAACAAATAAGTGACAAATAACGTTAAACCAAATTTTCGGATACATCCTTCAAATTGCAAATCGCTCTCACATCGTCCCCCCTAAGCGTAAAAAAATAACTCGTATAAACGTAGATAGGTATTTGATGCCGACACGAAAACGTTATTTCCTATTATACGGAAGCCAATTTAATTTCCGTTTAATATGACACCGCGCGAATGCTCGCCTGATTTGACCAAATAAAAGATTTCGATGTTCTCGCCGTTCGGAAGCGAAACAGAAATTCTATTATGACAAAAATGATGTAGGGTAAATCTGATATGATTAGATATTTATTTGGGAATCTGGGGTCCGTAGAGAACGTGCGAATTTCGTTTTTTATCATCAAACGTTCGTGTATTTTCCGACTCCAGTGTTACTTTGAATGCTTTTAAGGACGAATAAGATGGCGTTTCTGGTCCAGTTCACGAGTTATTATCAGAAAAGGTTATTTTATTATGTTACTAGCGTCCCGCCCTCGCATAGATTCGGTGATAACTTAGGTTTTGTACATGAAGAAAAGTTTTCGTTCTTACTTAAAAAAACCTTTGGTACATTAATGCTTATATTATAAAATAAACCTATGAGTATTCCGCAGTATTTAAGACTTAGTAGATTGGATTCGTATGGCTCTTCGCTCGCACCGCGCACTTTTCATACTTTTAGCATTTTTATACCCGTCGGTCGCGTCGTCGTAACTTCTAAACGAAAACTTTGTGGGTAATGATGAGAACTATAAACATCATCCTTCCCCCCCCGGACGCCACTGCGAGTGGTCGTGTGTGCAGGACTTCTCATAATAATTCAAATAACTAAATAACAGTAATAGATTAGGATAAACGGTTTTTCTTGTTTACACTTTGGATTTGATCTTGTGCTCGTGAGTGTGAAGTTTGGTGAATGTGAAGTCCGTACGCTGCGCATTTGGCTAGCGACGCATTGCATCGACGAATTTACAGTTCTATTACCGCAACTTACTAACGGTACTGTGACTACGAACTACGGCAGATCTACGGAGCTACGATCATATTTTATGCTACGAAGCCGGGTCTCAGTGAATACTAATTATAATAACTGTACTGTACCGGCCCTTGCTCGTGCAGTTATTATTTACCTACCTGCGTTAAAATAAAATGAACCGCTCGATGTCGGAATCGGATGTAAATATATCTGGAAATGAAAATGTTACTCCGCCTAACTTTGTGCCTAAACGTCAAAAAAGATCCCGAGACCAAATGGATAGCAGTGTCACGTCCCAGCTAAACATATTTAAAGAAGAAATGCGACAAATGATTGTGTCTTTACTACAGGGACAAGCCAGTGAGATTAAGGCGATTAAACCCGTGCTACAGGAAATCCAAGGTACAAATAGGGATATTCAAAATTCGATATCCTTTCTTACGGCACAAAATGAAGAACTTAAAAAGAAAGTAGAATCCTTAGAAAGTCAAATAAAAGAAGATAAAAAACAAATTTGTTTACTAGAGGACACAATTGAAGATTTACAGAAAAATAACCGTAAGACCAACTTTGAGCTGAAAAATGTCCCAAAAAATAAAAATGAGACGAAAGATGACCTACTAGACATAGTGATGTGCCTTTCTAAATCTATAGACTGTAAGATGGAGACGACAGATATTAAAGACATCTACAGGGTGCGAGGAAGGAAAGATGGCATCCAAAATACACCTATTGTTGTTGAAACTTCGTCCACAATCCTCAAAACTAATATAATAAAAATGGCCAAATCATTTAACCTGAAACACAAAAGCAAACTCTGTGCAAAACATCTTGGCCTTCGGACATCGGAGGATACCCCAGTTTACGTAACGGAGCAACTGACAGCGAAAGGTGCCCGTTTGCACTTTCTTGCAAGAGATCTGGCAAAGTCTAAACATTTTAAATTTGTCTGGACCTCATATGGGAAGGTTTATGTAAGAAAGGACGATAACTCCCCAATTATATTATTAAAAAGTGAAGTTCAGGTACAAAAACTTTTTTATGAAACCTGACTAGACTTAGATATACTTATAAAGCATGTCTTTTCGGCTTACTTGATTTTATTTATTATTCTGTTTTATATAAAGATATTTCTACAATACCTGATTTCTTTCTCTAAATGTGCTAATCATGTATATTCAGTAATCCATTTTTTCATTACTAGTTTGTTACTCTGTTTTGATAAAAATAAGAAAAAGGTTAACTATCGCTCATATGAATTTGTACCATTACAAATTTTACTTACACACACTTTTACACACACAAAACTATACCGCACCAATACAAACCTTTCACACACCAAAATACACAACATAATATTATTATCTGAAATAAACTGTAATACTTCACTACATTACTATATGTTTACTTATTTACAAGGATTAAAGGATAACATATTATTCTACACAGAGCTAACATCATTATATAATACAATATTTTTTCTATGTGCATCAATACAGCTTGAACTTAATGAATCAACATGTAGGTGTTATGTGTTCGGCAAGCATTGTATTCCATTAAAGATGACTTGTATGTTCTTGGATTTTGATTATGGATAGTGTTATTGATACGATAAATGAAATTGACCTTTTTGAAGTTGCCAAGTCTGTTCAGTGCGATGTCAATGCGCTCTCTAACCACATATTTATAAAAAAATGTAATCTTACACTAATTTCTCAAAATATACGAAGCATTTATCATAATTTTGATGATTTTTCGATTTTTCTAACCTGTCTAAAATTTGACCCTGATATTATACTCTTGACAGAATGTTGCCTCACTCATGAAAAACCTATCCCACAACTTGAGAATTATAATATGTTTGCAACCACATATCATTTGAATCGAAATGATGGTGTTGTAGTATTTATAAAAAAAACTATTAAATCACATGTCAAAGAAATTAAACTACAGCATGCATCATGTTTACAGCTTGAACTTTTAAATCACATTTTCTTGTGTATTTATCGCTCTCCGTCCAATAGAAATGCAGATACCTTTATACAACATCTTAGTGACCATCTGAATACTTTAAAGTCTAATAAAAATATAGTGATTGCCGGAGACATCAATATTAATACCATTACAAAAGAAAACGAATGTACTTATGAGAGTAATAATAGACATAATTATTTAACTATGTTATCACTACATGGCTTATTACCTGGTCACAACCTGCCTACCAGGAACCTAAGCTGCTTAGATCATTTTATCCTTAAAATTGATAAAAAGAAAATATCTGCTGAGATTGCTATTCTTAACACCTCTGTAACTGACCACCTAACTACCTTTTTAAGTCTCTCAAAAATTAAAAACTCTGTAAAATGTCCAAAAACTAAAACAGTCATTAATTTTGAAAACGCTCTTTCATCTTTAAAAGAAAAAAATCTGTCTAACATATTATATAGTAATGAACCGGATTTGATAATTCAACAATTAATTAATAAATTAAGAGAATCCCTAGATGAAAACACGTCAATAGTTCGTATACCCAAATCTAAGCGCAATATTAAACCCTGGATAACTCCAGGTATATTAAGATGTATAAGAAACAGAAATAAATTACAAAGGCAACTTCGTAATGATTCTTCTAATGAAATACTTAAAATCACCTATAAAAGATATCGTAATTTCTGCTACAAATTAATAAAGAAGCTAAAACACAAATATGAGAGAGAGCAATTGAATAAGGCAACTAACAATACTAAATGTCTATGGGACAGTATAAAAAACATAACGTATGTACAACAGAGTAAAAATTATAATAATGAACTATTAACAATAAAATCTACTCCTAATGATAGCGTGAATTTTATTAATAATTATTTTACTGGAATTGGAAAACAACTTGCTGATGATATACTGAATAAAAGTACTCCCTCCCTTGAGGATCAATCCGATATAAAACTTTCTCAGTCATCATCCTTCGTGCTTCTTGACACGGACTGTGATGAAATACATTCCATCCTGATGAGCTTAAAACCTAACAGTGCTACTGGGTGGGATAAAATATCCACAAACTATCTTAAGCTTGCAAAGGATGAGATTATACCAATTATCACCCATTTAGCTAATACATGTTTTAGAGTTGGGATCTTCCCAACACTTCTGAAGCAGTCAGTTGTCACTCCTGTGCACAAGGGAGGGGATAGGGAGGATATAAATAATTATCGCCCAATATCTGTGCTTCCTTCAATTTCCAAAATTTTAGAAAAACTAATAAACAACAGACTCCTGAAATATCTTGACAAATTTAATCTACTGTCTCCATCTCAGTATGGGTTTAGAAAGGGAAAATCTACTGAAGACGCTGTGTTAGCCTTGAGCTCGTTAGTTGTCGAGACACTAGATAGAGGGGATAAGTGTTTGGCAGTATTTATTGACTTAAAAAAGGCGTTTGATACCGTATCTATCCCCACCCTTGTGCACAAACTTGAACGCTACGGTATAAGAGGCGTCCCCTTAGCACTTCTAAGAGACTACCTCTCCAATAGAAAACAGCGGGTTAAAGTTGGAGACTATTTGAGCGCCGATATGGACGTATGTTATGGCGTCCCTCAGGGTAGCGTGTTGGGACCTACGCTTTTCTTAATTTACATAAATAGCCTTTGCAACATGGAACTAAACGGTGCTCAGATATTCTCCTATGCAGACGACACTGCGGTGGTGTTTAGGGGATCTTCTTGGGATGACTTACGTGGTCTAGTGGAAGCGGGAATGAAAGAAATTGCGTGTTGGCTTGATAACAATTTACTTACCCTTAACACTAAAAAAACCAATTATATTTGTTTCGGTATAACAAACCGAACACAACCTGCAAATGATTACACGATAAAAATACACAATTGTAATAATAATGATTTTGGTAGTGTAGATGTGTGTGATTGTCCTACTATTGATAAGGTCTCTGACACAAAATACTTAGGGGTAGTAGTCGATCAAAGATTATCTTGGCACAAACAAATAGAGCAGATTTCTAATAGAATTAGAAAATTGATCTGGATATTTAAAGGCCTAAGATATGTAGTACCAACTTCTACTAATGTTCAACCTACTAAAAAGAAAAATCTTTTGACCATTATTTACATTGCACTAGTACAATCTGTGTTAACTTATTGTCTTCCAATATGGGGTGGGGCAACTAAAACAAAGTTTTTGGAACTAGAGAGGTCTCAAAGGTCTCTGCTTAAAGTTATGTATTTCAAACAACGTAGATTCCCTACTGAAGAACTTTATTCTTTGAGTGGTGTCCTCTCTGTAAGAAAACTTTTTGTACTACACGTTGTATTAAAAAGACATAAGTTATTAAAATTTGTACAAATTCAACAAGTGAAAAGATTGAGAAGTATAGTTGCCCAAGCAAAACCATCCAAAACGGCTTTTGCTAGACGTCAATTTGATAAATTATCAGCACTCTTGTACAATAAATTAAATAAATTAACTAACATTTACTCTAAAACTTTATATAATGCTAAAAATATTCTAACTGATTTACTAAATACTCTATCTTATAGTGAGACAGAAGACCTGTTATATATTGTGTAAGAATCATGTTTAAAACAATATCACTATATTCTAATATTTTATAAAAGTTTGTTTATTTCAGATACGCACAGATATACACTCACACACACACACGCACGCACACACACACACACACACACACACACACACATGTACACACACACACACTAGCACATCTCAAATTCAATTAGTAAGTTACTAAGTAGATAATTAAATCAAATATTATAACTATAGTTTACTAGCTTAATAACATGTTGTTCTTTCTCTGATTTAATTTTTATATTTTGTTTAGTCCTAAACTGGAAATTGTAATTTTATGGCTATGGAGGAGCGAGGTCTTTTGGCACAGATATTTTTATATCTAAAAGAGGGCCTCATAAATGGCAGTGTAAATGAAAATTTCTGATTTTTGAATAAATATTTTTGTATTTTTTTTTTTTTTTTTTTTTTTTTTTGTATTTTTTTGTATCATCATCATATCAGCCGCACGACACCCACTGCAGGGTATAGGCCTCCCCTAAGGATCTCCACAATGATCGGTCCTGCGCTGCCCGCATCCAGTGGCTTCCCGCAACCTTCACCAGATCGTTGGTCCACCTTGTCGGGGGCCTACCCACGGAGCGTCGTCCGGTGCGCGGTTTCCTTTCCGCCCCAACGGCCATCGGTTCTTCTCGCTATGTGTGCCGCCCATTACCACTTCAGCTGAGCAATCCTTCGAGCGATGTCGGTTACTTTAGTTCTCCTGCGGATCTCCTCGTTTCTGATTCTATAAACATACAAATCATTATTTTATCAATAGTTTTGGCAGCGCACGCCAAATAATCAGTTTTCTAGGAAAATTTTTGATACCTTAGGTTTCATCATTGCAATTTTCGTAAGGATTTCTAATTATTTCAAAATAAAATATAACCTATATGTTACTCGCTGATAATGTAGATTTCTATGGGTGTAAGAATTTTTAAAATCAGATCAGTAGTTTTTGAGTTTATTGATTACAAACAAAAACATTTTTCCTCTCCATATAATATTAGTAGAGATATGAGAAGAAAACTCTAAGTTCAGTAGGTAAAATTTGTTACCCAAAGCATTATCATAAATATTGCCAAACATACACAACCTAATGGCATTGGTGCTCGTTAGCTTTTCCTCGAAGCTAACGTCTTCGACAGACGCTGGATCGCGCGTGAGTTTGCGACTGAAATATTAGTTTAGTGCACGTCTAACTACACGGGTTTTCCATCTACTGTCTTATTCAGAGATGTTTCACAAAACTGGGGTGCAAGACTGTTCTAACAAAACCTGGTTTAATGCTTGTAAACCAATCACAATTCACCTTTTAATCCTTAAACGGTGGGACTAAACGTTAAACTGTTTCTTTGAATAGGATTTGCGCTAAAATGGCGTTAGTCCGCAGTCTAACGCCATGTTAACTTTGGCCCTAGTTTAACGAACGCACTCTAAATAAGACAGCTACTGTGTTATTTAGAGATGTTTCACAAAACTGGGGTGCAAGACTGTTCTAACAAAACCAGGTTTAATGCTTGTAAACCAATCACAATTCACCTTTTAATCCTTAAACGGTGGGACTAAACATTAAACTGTTACTCTGAATACGATTTGCGCTAAAATGGCGATAGTCCGCAGTCTAACGCCATGTTAACTTTGGCTCTAGTTTAACGAACGCACTTTGAATAAGACAGCTACTGTCTTCTTGTTGCATTCGTTAAACTAGGGTCAAAGTAAACATGGCGTTAGACTGCGGACTAACGCCATTTTAGTGCAAATCGTATTCAGAGTGACAGTTTAACGTTTAGTCCCACCGTTTAAGGATTAAAAGGTGCATTGTGATTGGTTTACAAGCATTAAACCAGGTTTTGTTAGAACAGACTTGCACTCCAGTTTTGTGAAACATCTCTGAATAAGACAGCTAGAGTTTAAGACTGATTAAGGTTTAGACTTCACTTGGAGTTTCGCATTTTTTTTAATCTGTTATCACTGTGGCATGACTACTGAAACGTAATGTGATAAGATTTGTCGGTACTTAGCTGTCAAAAAATTTTATTTTGTTAGTCAAGTATCAATAAATCGTCATTTCGTGTTGCTGTGGTCATGCTACGGGGACTATGACTTATTAAAATTTCTCATTTTGGCTCCTAGTTAATTTAATAATGTAAAAAAGTTATTAGTGGTACCTATCGATTATGTATATTGTACCTACATACAATAAAATAAAATAACTTAATGGTGTTACAAAATAGTGACAACTGACAAGATTTTTCAAAAAAAGTGGTTAACTTTAAACTTAAATTACTTTTAAAAGATTTTTCAAAAAAAGTTGTAAACTTTAAACTTAAATTACTTTTAAATTATTAAATTGCAACAGATTTTTTTTACAAGAATCCCTATTATAGTCTCTAAAATAACCTTCTTTAGCGTGAACCGGTTCCCTATGTATTTGCATTAAATTTTAAAGCATAATATGTCATAGCATAATATGATTTCGCCGAATGATGTTTACGCATAATATTACTTAGTCATAACAGCTTATGCATAATTTTTTTAGACATAACTAATTAAAGCATAATCATGTTTAAGCATAATATTCTTTAGCATAAATTTAAACACGCATAATGTTATTAACGCATAATATTTTTATAAACATAAAAAATTAATACACTTCGAAACTTGCACATTTAAAAGCTATTGCTAAAAAATTACACTTGAAATAAATATAAATATTGTTTGTCACATGCATGGCTAGGGGTATGTATTTACAATGTCGAAGTGGAAAAGACCGAATTTCACAAGACACATGGACGAAATACCGAAAATCAAATGGTCGAACGGATGTTTGGCCATACGTTTAAAATCACGAAGGGACATTTTAATTAAAATACTAAATCCCGAAGCTTAAAAAACTGAAGGTTATTTGAGGGTTACATGCCAGCAGGTCGGTTTTGGCACTTCGCCGGCCGCTGCCGCGACACGCTTGCTTCGCTCGCTCGGCTCGTGCGTTGTAGGTCGCAATGAAACTTAACCTCCTCCTCGCTCGCTACGCTCGCTCGTCGTCGCACCTAAAAGACCTAAACAGACTTTCGGGATTTTGAACTATCGGCATTTTAACTTTCGGGATTTCGAATATTGGTCATTTAATAATCGCTCTTTTAAGTTACGCTCTATCGGATATCGATATTTAGGATTTCCGGTATTTTGAAAATAGGTGTTTTATACGTCGATATTTCGGTCGTATGTGTTATGAATTTTCGGCATTTTAATACCCTTTTGCAAGAAAATACATAAGTACGTAAAAATATTTAATATTGTTTTTTATTTTTATGTCTAAATAATATTAGGCGAATAGACAATATGCCTAATAACATTATTTCTTAAACAAATTAGTCTAAATGATAATTATGCTTATATAAATAGTATGCCAAAAAACAATTATGCCAAAGTATTATTATGACAAAAAATATTATGCAAAATCCGTTATGCCAAATCAAATTAGGTATAAAACCATTATGCGAAAACAAGGGATCCCGCGTGAACCCGGTACAATTTTCCACAATTTTCCGCACCTCCTTAACAAATATTTTATTCCAATCTCGTGTAAGAGAAGCAGGTCATTAAGATTTTATGAGGCGTTGGTACAGGTCCTTGTCTCTAACATTGATCATAAACTGTAATCCATTAGAATCAAATCAGGCGAGAAGGATTGCCAGCCTTTTGAGCTGCTTAAATCAGGGAAATTATGTTTGCACCCATTTGAACACTTAAGACTCTGTAAACTGTAACAGGGTCTTGATGGAATACCCATGGATGGTTACCAAAGCGCTGTTGACTCAAAGGAATAACTACAGATTCAGAGATGTCTCGTCGGTAATTTTTTTGGTTAGTTCTGATACCTTTTTCTACAAAAACGAGGGGTTTTTTGCCAGTGGCGAAAATTGCACCCCAAAAACATAACTTTTTCGCGTTTTGGACGTGGAATAACTGCAGCAGCTCCAGGACGAGTGGAAGACCAGGGGCCCTATTTTTGAATCACTCGGTTGGCGTCGAGCGCTCGTTTCTACTGATTTTCGTTCGACAAATCAACTCAAATGTATGAGCTGTCGAACGAAAATCAGTAGAAACGAGCGTTCGACGACAGCCGAGCGATTCAAAAATAGGGCCCCAGATCCTGTCATTTTGGTGATTATGGACTTGTTCAGTCGAAAGCAGTTTTTTGTCGGTGACTACGATTTTTTTCCAATTCGAAGAAGCGGAGCGTAAACGACATCTCTCAATGAGAACTTTTGTCTGTCATTGACATTTTACTCACCTTGGTTTGTGAACTTCCGACTTATAGAAGTTTGAACAGTCTGCCTATGTATCAATAACATTACCGTGCCTTGTCCTCTCCCAGGTCTCCGATGTTGCCGGTCTCAAGATAGCGTTTAATTACCTAAAAAACCACTGAGCAAGTAATTCACTACGTTTTAGAAGAAACTAGCTGACGAATAACACCAAGGATATTTACGATCTCAAACTCCAACGAATGAAAAAAAAACAAAAACAAAAGAGAATGCCAAGCATTCCATTTTTGAAATATTTATTTTTTAATTTTGTCAACATTATTTTTGACCACCGATCTTGGAAGCCACCGATGTATAAAATTAGATAACCAATCCATCTTTTGTGTATTATAGACAAATATAGCATTATTTTTTCTTAAGAGAAAAATTCAAATTTTAGCAAAGTGTTCCTATGACATTATCTAATATTTACCTTCACTTTACAACACGTATCATTTCAAGTATGCTTGAGCAGTTTGTGCACGTCCCTTCTTCCCGAGCAAACTCCGGCGCTCCAGATCTGGCTCTTGAATCAGACTTTTCAGTTTGTTTGCCGTCTGGAAATTAGGGCACAGAGTAAAATGTGCACTAGAATAGTTGATATCGGTATTCTCCTTCCTGCAGTAATTTATAGAACTACTATTCCGACACACTTTTATACACTTTCAAATTTTCGCGTTGCCATCGTACTTTATTAAAAGCACAAGTACTTATTTAGCTAGTATTGTTTTTTAGATGCACATTCACTCAAAAACCTACATTTTATCAGTCTATTACTCCATATTATAAGTGATTAGATTAGGTTATTTATAAATATACAAGTAAGTACTTATTAAATATTAAAATGACTTCGTAAAGTACGTATTTAAACTCATTTACAGCACAACGAGTAGTTTCTGTTCTTTATTCAATAGATGGCTGAAGAATTCTTTATTGGAATAGTCCACAATAAAATGCGATAGTTCCCATTTGTTCTATAGAACTGACGTCACCGGGACTAAATAAGTATATTCTGTCCTATTTTTAACATTGAAAATGTTTTTTCGATCGCTTCGGTAAGGTACCCAATTTCAGCAAAAGTGAGACATTGCCCTGGTCCCGTGAGTTTTGGGTCTACGTGAATGTACTAAATGTCAAAAGATGCGTCTCAGCAAGGGCTACAATATGGTGAAAAAAAAATTTGAAAAAGTCAAAAACTTTTTTCGAAAATCGCATAAATGTAGAAAAATGACACAAATTTTCGGGGTCTTTTCTCACTAAATCGACAATTTCTCAAAAACGAAAAGCGATATCGAAAAAATTAAAAAAACCCCTAGAGATATTGAGTTAGGCTACCTACTAAAATAAGTATATGTCCCTGACTCTAATGGTCTGGGCTGTAGCTTATCCTTTATGAAGCGAAATGTTGGGATACCGCGGGCGACGTATGCGGCGCGGGATAATGGTAATACGTAGTAGGTAGGTACGATTGAAGTTTTTAAATAATTGTATATTTCAAAGCTTGTAATAGTGTTTTATATTGTGTATTTTTTATTTATTTCCACATTTTTTATAAATAAAAAAGTATTTAGATATACAGGGTGGAATTTTTTAATGCCACCTGGAGGGAAAGAACTCTAAACAATGGAGATAGCAAATTCCACTCAAAGAAAACATTCCTTTATTTTTGAAAAGAAACAAAACTGCATTAAATTTTTTTAATTACCCTTCCCACGCCCAGGAATCGAACCGGCTACAATTCGAAAAAACAACACCATATACTTTTCTCATATCCATCTATAGGGTCAAACATAAGGATGAAATCTTTCCTACAAACATAGTAAATTAAATGAAAGGAAAACCATAAAAGACAAGAAAAAACACTTTTACTAAATGATCCAATATGTTTTTATTAGTACCTACCTAGTCTTTGATGTAGAACTATTTCGATAAGATGTTCGTAATGCAGACTCCTTATAAGATAGATGAGACATAAAAACTGCGTGTAGCAGTAATCTAAATTATGGAATTTTACATTTGGAAAAGGAACATGGGGCCCATTTCGAACAACCAATAAAATAAGTTTTTCACTTCTCTTGCTCGTAAAGTTCGTCATTATGTTGGGTATAAGCTGCATAAAATCGCTTTTCATGCTCTAGAGCATAAAGTAAAATCTTCGTCTAAGTTCAAACTTTAAGACAAAGGTCGTCAGCTAAACAGCCACACACGCAAATAAACTTAGTTAAATAACATTGCTATTTTCTTCATTTTCAAACATAATCCATATTATAATACTTTTTTTACCATTGCCACTCTAAAAAGTGCGTTTAATTCAACGATAAAGGTCAAACCGCACTACAGCGGAGCGGCGCTGCGCGGCGCAGCACTGCAGCGGAGCGGCGCGGCCTCCCCTAAACGCACTATCGCGGCAGCGGAGCGGCGCGGCGCGGCTCAAATTGCCAGACGTGGCAAGATTTCATTGAAGTTGGACGCACGAACGAAAAGGGAACGCTCGGTCGCTCGGTCACGCGTTCCCTAGAACGAATTTCCAAGGAACGATTTAGCAACACATCCTCATATTTTTTATTTATTTATTTGTGATGAGTTATGATTATGATGATTTATGAAATGATCACGTTAAATACCACTTTGTAATTTAATCAAAATTTGTACACTAAAATATCAGTAGAAATAGATATTTCCAAATACCCTCTATAGACTGAAGCTCGATTATGAAGAATATTCGGCCGCGCCGCGCCGCGAGCTATACCGCACTAGCGGCAGCGGAGCGGCGCGGAGCGGCGCGGCGCGGCGCGGCGCGGCAAAATATTCTTTTGCACCCAAATCTGCAGCGCCGCGCCGGTACGCGCCGCGCCGCGCCGCGCCTCTCCGCTATAGTGCGGTTTGCATCATTGCAATCAATAGAAATAATATTTGGCCGCGCCGCGCCGCGCCGCGCCGCGCCTCGACGCTCCGCGCCGCTCCGCTGTAGTGCGGTTTGACCTTAAGAGTGAATAATACGCTGTTTTAATCACTGAGTGAATAAAAATATTTTGAATTTGGAACAAGCGCGCATCGTATGAATTATGTACAAAAAAAATAAAACGTGCTGAAAGTATGGAGCTATTCCATAGATAAAGCTATAGTTATACAATTAAATAAAAAAAAAAATATCCCGCCAATTTTATTTAGGTTCTTTTTAGTGTCTTATCTTTGGGTTCTTTTCAAAAAAAATATCTCGCCAAATTAATTAGGTTCTTTTTAGTGACTTATCTTTGGGTTCTTTTCTTTAAATTAGACGGAGATTAGATGTTCAGTCTTGCATCAGTCCACTCCATCAGTCTAGTACGATCTTCAGTCTGTAAAAATTCAAAGTCTATACAAACTGATGAAATGGACTGATGTCAGACTGATCATGTAATTTCCCTCATAGCATGGTTGTTTTATGTCATTGGAAAACTTATAGTTTCACTATTTTCTAACGGTTAAATTACCGATTTCCTATCTAAATAATTAAATTTGATAACTATAAATAGGTACTATAGGTCTAAGTAGTAGTAAGTACTGCTATTATGTTTTCTCGCAGTCAATGGTAAAAATTAGAGTACACAACTCGTGAAAAAAAAATTCATCTCGGTCCTTTGTATCCCTCGTTTCGCTCAGGATTCTACTTTTGAATCCCTCGCTACGCTCGGGATTCAACTCTAGAATCCTTCGCTGCTCTCGGGATCCAACATAGTACCTCGAACTAAATTCCTTCTTTTTTCACTTGTTGTATAATTCACTTGAGTATCAAATGAAAGGCCTTGATGAGCACATTCCAAAATTATATAATTTGTCTGTAAAATTTAAGAAAAAAAAAGTATTTTTAAATTTTTGAATATGGGTATAAAATGAAAGGCCTTGATGAGCACATTCCAAAATTATATAATTAGTCAGTAAAATTTTAGAAAAAATTTTTTTCTTTTCAATTATTGAATATGGGTATCAAATGAAAGGCCTTGATGAGCACATTCCAAAATTATATAATTTGTCTGTAAAATATAAGAAAAAAAATTTTCTTTTCAATTATTTAATATAGGTATTAAATGAAAGGCCTTGATGAGCACATTCCAAAATTATATAATTTGTCACTAAAACTTAAGATTTTTTTTCATTTTTTTATTTTTACATATTTTTCAATTTTCAAGTTTGTTGTTTAATTTCCTCACAATCGAAGTGAAAAGCAGAGTGTATAACTCGTACATAAAACCCATTTTACCCTCGACTTGACTATCCACCCTCGCCTGCGGCTCGGGTGGATATATGCGTCTCGGGTAAAATGATGCGTTTTATGCACTTGTTGTACAATCTACTATTTTCTCGTTTAATTAAAATAAGTTAAGATTTAATGGTTTTCCATTGATTTAATTTACCATGTTTGTTAGAGAGATTTGATCCTTATGTTCGACCCTAACGATTGATATCATAAAAGTACAGGATGTTGTTTTTTCGAATTTTAGCCAGTACGATTCCTGGGTGTGGGAAGCGTATATTTTAAAAATCTTTGAATGCAGTTATGTTTCTTTTCAAAAATAAAGGAATGTTTCCTTTGAGCGAAAGGAGAATGGCAAACTGGGAACCATTTTTCAAATTCATAAATATTGAGCGTGCCCAATTCGGACCTTATGAGATTGAAAGGTCCTAATTTGGTGGTTACTTTTCAATTTAAAGTGTTCGTAAAGAAGGAGGCAACATTTAGAAAAACAACGTCATCCGCAACTAAAAATGACAAAAACAGTAAAATTCTAATAGGTAATATAATATATTAATTATTGAATTCTTATTTTCAATAAGAAAGGGTCTAGGTATATGAAAAAAATACAATTGTTTTTCGTTTTTGAGGTTAAAATCATGGACGCCAGGTGCATTACCAATTGACGCGAATTAGTATCTACCTATCGTTATCATACTATGTTTCAGGTCTGTGGCCAGCACCGCGAGTTAACCTCCTTCCGTACTTTGAACGCCGCCTAAAAAAAAACGTGCGTCAAGAGGTGATTGCTGTTAAGTGAAAAATCGATATTCTTGCGCCGTGGCATTTTTCCTGTTGAAATTTTATTTTCTGTAAATACAAAGTTTAAATCAGCATTCTAGTTTTCCTCAGTGCTCGATCCCTAGCTAGCCTGCGACCACATTGGTGACACCCGCGTTAGTTTTTTTCCCAAATATGGTAAAAAATAAAAGGTGAAGACGTATGACGGTGAACTTTCGACTTCTGGCAAGCTCCGCACATTTGTACCCAGGAACGACAATCCTTGCGAACGGAGGGCCAAATGAATCTGTCTGATATCAACTTGATTGTTGTCTTAGCTCCAGGATGACTGAGTGAATGAGCTGAATTGAAAATCTGTCGACGCAACTCCTTCGTGATGAAAGGACGTGGCCTCGACAGGTCAATGATAGATAGGTAGTAGGTAATTGTCTATTACGGTCTAATGACTAAATATTTGTAGATTTCATGACCAGCCTCACCTAAAGCTTTTAAATAAAAATCATTCTGTGTAGGTTATGTAACGTATCCAAAGTAATTGCCTACTAGGTGCTGTTTTGAGGTTAGGTTTTAAAATCAACTTTTTATCCCCAGCTTTAAAGTGTATCTTACGATTACATAATTTATTAGGCTTTAATAGAAGATTAAAGTCATGCTATTTACTTTTTGGCACGCTAGGCCTTTATGTGGTTCTGAAAATATATGGGCACCTGCCATTCTCCTTTGCTATCTCCATTGTTTAGAGTACTTTACCTCCAGGTGGCATTAAAAATTTCCACCCTGTATATTAAAACCATAATATTGATATTGATTAGCTCTAGCAGGTCAACAGATGGTATGACGTGAATAGAGCGTGAAGCGAGAGCTGATTCCAGATCTAGTCAAAGATTTAAAAATCGTTAGATACGGCGGCGCGGGGCGGTACCATAGTGTGACTGCACTGAAATGTCTCCATATGTCCATATTCAAGTAAGTGACGTCGCTTGGTGCTAGGCGTCGTAGCGAGTTTTTGTGTGTAGAGAAACGGATAAACGAATCTTGAGCGAAAGTTGAGCAGAAGAGAGATTTTAGTTTGAGATCTCTACTAGATCCAAAATATTATATATCGTGGGTTGCTGTTATTTAAATTTTTTCGAGGTTTGAAATTACTCGATCAGTCACGTCTTTCTTAGTGACTCTGCGATTCCAAATTTTACAACGATCTCTGAGAATGAGAGTGTGATGATGATGATGCCTAGGTAAACATGAGGGTTGTTATCGCACATTCGAATGATGATGAAGTCGGCGCGAGAGTCTCGCATGCTACATTTGATTTTGATTTATTTTTTTATTAGGGTTAATTTATTTAGAAATTCAGATGTTTTAGTTATACATAGTACTTAGGTTACCTTTCAATAAAATAATAATGTAGTAGTATAAGAAAAGAATAATAAAATATTTTGTTAAATTCATTAAATTCATTTTCAATGTACCTATACAAGAAGGTCGTGAAAGGCACGAGATCTGTGAATTTTTCCATAGACCTGCATACTTGCGATTCCATCCTGATTAACTCATTAGGAATAGTTTTTTTCAAAAAGTTCCATGCATAGAATATGAATATAAGATTCTTGGTTCCATGTAATGTTTGTCACGAATTTTTGACATTTTGTGAACATCAATCATGTTTCTAAAAATCCTCAACCTCAATCACCAAGAAGTCCTGTTATCTTGTTCTTATAGAACAATTTGAGAAAACTAGATAGTGAACAATTGGAAATATTTTTCTTTTTTGTCCCGGTGACGTCAGTTCTATAGAACAAAATGGGAATTACCCAAAAAATGGGGCAGAATTTTATAGGTATATCAAGAACGTTGACGCAAAACTTGCTGTCATCTTCTTATTTAACTTTGGTAAACGTATCTATTATTAAATCTATCACCTATTGAAATATTTACAGCAGAAGTTATATTGAAGACATCGTAACTTGCGACCCTCACAAAGTTATGAGAACACAAACGCCTCTGGGAAGGAAAGCTATGGGAAAATCACGGTTTTGTTCCCAATAGAATTTGACAACACCGTACATCTCATATACCAGAATAAGAAAAGTTAGAAATGATATTAGGGCACCATTCAATTGACATACAATTGAGGATCTCGAGATAATACATTTTTGGTCACCCGTCCCATGACCAACCCTTGCGAAAGTTGCTTAACCTCCGCAATCGCTGAGCCAGGCACTAAACACTGTACCATCGAGCTCCTCAATCAATTTTACTAACATTTTAACTAAACATAAATAGGCATAACAAAATTTTACATTAAGTAGGTATACCTATATAACAGTGGCGAGGAGTCGAATTATGGCAAAGGTAACCCGGACCAATAATTTCTCTAAAAATTCTCCTAACTGTATGGTGGATTGCAAGGGTAGGATTTGAAGCCGATAGGAATCGGCATGTATGGACCCTTCGCCACTTGACTGCTATATATATTTTATTCTACTCGCACGCAGTTTCAGTACTTAAAGCAAAAACATTTCAAACAACAACAAATTAATACGTCTGTAATATGAAAAAGTTCGCGATCCAACAGCCTTATAATGTTTTCATTGTTCTTCGCTCGGGGCATTAATACGCGCAGAGCGAAGAGAGAATTCTCTGTTCTCTCTGTGCGTATTAATGCCCTGATATATATTTAAGCTTATTGAAATACAACTAAAAGTACAAGTCGCATAAAAGCTTACAAAAGGTAAGTACTAAAAAAACCGGCAAAGTGAGAGTCGAACTCACGTACGAATTGTTCCGTAAAAAAATCACGTTTGTTGTATGGGAGCCTACCCAACTCAAATATTTATTTCATTCTGTTTGTGTTTTAGTTATAGCGGCAACAGAAATACCTCATCTGTACAAAATTCAACTGTCTAACTATCACCACAGTACATGAGATACAGCCCAGTGACAGACAGACAAATGGACAGTGAGGTCTTAGTAATAGCACAGCTTTACAATAGTTTTTACCCTTTGGGTACGGTACCCTAAAAAGCAGAAACACAAGATTACCCAATCATGATCAATAACAAACATTAACTCTGATTGCCATAACACAAGGTGCTTTAGCTATATTTACTTTGAAATCGGAGCAATGTAAGGTAGGTAGGTTTAGATAATGTGATAATGTAAAATATTTACTTATTATTTTAACAACTACATAAGAACCTATCGCAAAGTTTCCTCCGTCTCGAAGATGCTACTCAAACAGGTTGTCAATTTTAATTGATCGAGCGCTCCGTAGGGCTTGGCACGAACGCCGCGTCCCACACAAGTGAGTTAATCAACTGGGACGGTTCCGAGGCACGTCCCGACTCGTAAGGTGTCTCACGACATTAGGTAATGGCAATCCTAATTTATCGAACTTAATTCAACAAAAATATCGACTAGCATGATGCGTACCTACTTTTTTAAATATTTTTTAACTCTTTTCTTTTTTTTCACAGGTTCTGGATAGTAATAATAAATAATACTTCCAAATTCTTTTTAAACGGTAAGTATTTAATTATTTTTGTGAAATGTTATTTCAAATTTAACAACAGAAGAACACATTTGTGATATGTGTATGAGAATGGTGCTTTACCCTGATCACCAGACAACGCATTGCGTGCCGTGACTAGCCACACCTGTTTATCCATCGCGCCTACATCACACCAATGTGAAACTTGACGATTAAGGTCATCAAAACAGAAAAGCCTTTCTTGTGAAGGCAAGTCGAAGGTCTACCTACCTTTTCGCACCACCACCGTTAAAGAACTCAAATACGACGAGCAAAATAACTTTTTTCGTGGGAGGGCCGTATTATTTGCACAACTTAATAATAAACACAGAAATGTAGCATGCGAGGTAAAAACCTCGCACGCTTCTGGACAGGATTTTAAAGGTAATATCAGTAATAAACTTTTAGATTTTTGCATTCACAATGCTATTTTTATATTAAGATGAAAATCCCGTCTAAGTTGCTACGGGTGAGCCGATTTTTTCTAATATTTTTCATTATTTATTCATCGTAATATCAATAAACTAGTTTATTAATTGCTTCGCTTCGCTTGCTTTCTTTGCATTGCCAAGCTATCGCCTTCGGTTTGTTGTCGGTTTCTTCCGTTTTTTACGCAAATGAAGAATACTCAAACATACCCAGCGAACCAAAATCTATAGAATAAGCATTCTGCTCAAAAAATGGCACCACATGAAAAGTACAACTAAGTGAATAGAGCTAAAAATGCTGGCATTTAATTATGCAGCACAAAGCGTCTGAACACTGGTTGCTTATTAGCGACCATAACTTGTATATATTTTCTATACTTAAACGAAAAAATAAGATAAGTTTTTTCTGCATTTTTTTACAGCCTTCTTTGCATCTTTTACACCATTTGACTATAAAGGACGTCATTTCTAAATAACTCTTTCTATCTTTTCTCTACAATACAAACTGCAATGTATTGAAAAGAACACTAACGTCAGTCACCGGGTACGTGTCTGGCCCGACTAAAGCTGAGCGGGTTGTACTGTTTCGGCCCCGAGGTGCCATTTTTAAGCAGTCTTTGTTTGCAATTACACTTCCATAGATTTTAGTTCGCTGGACATACCATTTAGGGCTTACAAATATAGTTTTCAATTTGTAAAGCATATTTTTTCATATTCCGAACTATATATTTTTATGACTAACATAAAAACCCAGTTAAAAAGTAAATAAGAGACTTTCAAACATCACTTAAATTTCAGGGTCAAAGTAATTTTCACTTAAAATTTAAACTCCGTGTGTGACTTGTGATTAGGGTTGCCAACCCTACTATATAATATAGTATCCTACTATATTGAGGGCTCGCCTACTATATTTTTTGAAAAAATATATAGTAGGCAAAACCACTATATTTTATCAAGTGAATAAATTAAACAAAAGCAACAAAAAAAAATATTACTAATATGCGTGATTAAACATTTGTCTTTATGGTAGTTGAATAAATTATGAAAAAATGTTAGTTATTTAAGCATGAAAAAATCGGACGAAAAATATTAAAACGGACAAGTAAAAACAAACTAAAAAGTAAAAAATAAATTATTTTGTAAATATTTATAACCCTAATAACCTATACCTACAGAAATTTTAAACCAAAAAATTTTGAACCAAAAAACGTGGGGCGCATGCTATAGACAATATGGATGATACATTTTACAAATCGCGCCCCACGTTTTTAGGTTAAAAATTTTTAGGTTTAAAATTTCTGTAGGTATAGGTTATTAGGGTTATAAATATTTACAAAAGAATTTATTTTTTACTTTTTAATTTGTTTTTACTTGTCCGTTTTAATATTTTTCGTCCGATTTTTTGTAATAATTTAGTCCGTTTTAAAAACGTGTTTTTAAAAAATAATTTTTTCAGTAAATTATTATTTTGTGCTTTTTAGTTAACGAGCTAAGACTAAAAATATACCATCTCCTATCGGAGCACTTGTCAAAACGATTCAAATGAGCCCAAACTCGATGGGGTTGCATGGTTTTATTACAGAGTCCCAGTGCCCTTCTTCTGGCTCCATTATCAGACCCTGGAAACTATTTCCCGACAAAGAACTCGTCAACACGATTCAAACAAGCCCAAACTCGATGGGGTTGCATGGTTTTATTACAGAGTCCCAGTGCCCTTCTTCCGGCTCCATCATCAGACCCTGGAAACTATTTCCCAACAAAGAACTCGTCAACACGATTCAAACGAGCCCAAACTCGATGGGGTTGCATGGTTTTATTACAGAGTCCCAGTGCCCTTCTTCCTGCTCCATCATCAGACCCTGGAAACTATTTTCTAACAAAGAACTCATCAAGACGATTCAAACAAGCCCAAACTCGATGGGGTTGCATGGTTTTATTATAGAGTTCCATTGGCCTTCTTCCGGCTCCATCATCAGACCCTGGACACTATTTCCCAACAAAGTCCTCGTCAAGGCGATTCAAACGAGCCCAAACTCGATGGGGTAGCGTGGTTTTATCAAAGAGTGCCTAAGGCCTTCTTCCAGTTCCATCATCAGATCAGCTCATTGACACCATAATATTTCATGGTATTCCAGTTCTGACCTATGTTTTAAAGTTTCAAGTCTCTAGCTCATCGGGAAGCTAGTTTAAAATCGTTCACAAACTTTGCGGACAAACAAACAAACGAGAAAGCAACCTAATAAAAACGTGTTAAAAATGCAACTTCTTTAAAATCTTCCATACAAAACGGCAACCTACTATATTTTTTTGGACTTTTTCGCCATCTACTATATTTTTACACTAAAAATCTTGAAACTACTATATTTGATCCAAAAAAAGTTGGCAACCCTACTTGTGATGCAAATTAAATAAGGGGTGGTAGAAATCTCTCTAACGGAATAATGGTGCTAACGAGTAAAATTTGAATTTCAATACCGAATACGACACGAGGTTTACAGGTTATACGATCTAATCTAAGTATTTGCAATTACTATGCACGACCTTGAATACAGATGATGTCAATTATTTTTATGTTAGTACGAGTAATTATGGATATGACCTAATGCATCTATAATTTAGAATTAGATCGGCATAGGTGGGTAATAATGAAACACTTTTTCATTAATTGATTAGGTACTAATAAATTACTCCATTAAAAGTAAGTAGGTATTTGCAAGTGATAATGTCAAAATGTTGGAGTTCTTTTTAAGAACTTTCTGCTATAGTAAAAATAATAAATGAAAGTTCAGTTAGTATCGCCATAGACTTTCATTTTAAGGTTCCTAAATCACTGCATTTGCTAGAATTCTCCATAACATAAGTTACCTAACCACTGCAAACTTAGCTCGCTACCTTTGTGGAGTTCCGGAACTATTTCAATTATTCATTAGTTTAGAGTCGTTTTCATTTAACACTCTCTGTCTCTGCCACGGAGTTGACTGTGACTTGCATACGAACATTAATTGAAAGCAGCCTCGTCAAAGAAAATATATACTAACGTAAAAAGAAGCGACACTTGCGCATGGGTGCTGTAAAATTGCTCGCGGCTTTGTGTGAGTGCGCCGGGCGCGCGCGGGGGTGCCGCAAAGCCATCGGGGCGAGGAATCTCCTCCGCGGAGTCACGCTCTGTCAGGCTTGCCTAGTTCGCTCGTAAGTCTCACCGCGCAATAATAGTACCTACAGACATAACTAGCAAGTACGACAAACTAAAGTGATAATATGTGTCACGCCGCGAAATGAAATGTGAAGAAATTAATAATATATTGTACGTACATTGAGGGGTGATGGGTGACTTTCTTCCGAGTGACACATATTGCTTTATACTACAGAAAAATTAAATAAATAAGTACTTAAAATGTTATTGAAAATTAAATAGCTACAATAAGGCGTCTTGCCTTTCACCCCGGACACTCCATACAACCACCTCGAACTACATAATCTATTACACAGACACTACACAGAATGACGTATTTGTACTTTTGTATAGAAAAAATATTAAAAACTCGCACTTGACCGTTTTTGTGATTTCATTTATTACCTCTCATTTACCTCCGTAAATACTCTAGTAAATATTATGGTGGAGTATGGATTTTCATAAATCTTTTCTTTAAGCTTTTTAGTATGAGAATAAAGAAGGAATAATAAAACTAATTAAGATAATTAAACTAAAATTAAACTAAATAATTCTAAAATAACAACTGAATGAATACCAATATTGGTAATACAAGCGGTAACCCGTAAAAAGCGTTTAATTTCTAATGAACTGAACGCGCGGAAATTTTAGAAGATTATTATAATAAAAATAACAAGATTAATAATAATTGACTAATATTTTTCAATTATTATTAATCTTAATATAAAAATAGCATTGTGAATGCATAAAAAATCTAAATGTTTAAAATAAAAATAATAATTCGGGCAAACGAAAAATAAACCTTGATTATTGATACAAATCAAGAAATCATATTAACTATTGATCCATATTCTTAATTGTAATATACTAGCATTTATATTAATATAAAATCAATACAATTATACTTCATCAAACTTTCGTTTTATTATTTCCTTGCGTTTGCTAATAGCCAACCCTATCACAAGTCGTGACGCACGTGACGTTGCCGCCGCCACACTGGCGCCAAGCTCACACCTACAGGGAGTGACGCGCCTGTGGCCTCGTGGAGATTTGAAAACTTATATGAAACTAGCGGCCGCCCGCGGTTCACCCGCGTGGTTCCCGTTCCCGTAGGAATATCGGGATAAAAAGTATTCTATGTTTTAATCCAGGCTATCTACTATCTGTTTGCCAAATTTCAACCAAATCCGTTCAGAAGTTTTTGCGTGATTGAGGAACAAACATCTAAACATTTAAACATCCAAAACCCACAAACTTTCACATTTATAATATTAGTAGGATGGTGTTAATCTCTCGGTATTTGAGTTTAATCTAAAAATAAGTCATCTTTACACTGCTTTTATAGGAAAATATATAAAAAATAAAGCAACTTTTTGTATCGATTTTATTTTATAAACTCTTATTAGGTACATGTTGGTGGTCTAGGTCGAGATATCAGAGTAAGTCAGGGTAGTGAATTATTTCTATAAATAATGATGTATAATGAAAATCTGTAATAAAAACTCTCCCTACAATTGTTTTACCTCTTATTGATGTAGCTATTCAATGTTAATTGATATTAAACACAATCAATAAATTCGATTGACGCTCCGCATTAAAATTGATTCTGCTTTAATGAGAATGGCGGTATGTGCGGAAACCGCACAGGGGATAATGAGGACGGTGGTGCCCTCATCTGTGCCCCACTTTCCCCTCATCCATGACTTCATTCCGGCTTAATCTATCGGAGCTGGGGAATACTTTGTTTTGAATTGACGACGACTAAATATCGCTTTCCATTTATTCTTGCAAAGAGAATGAAGTATATTTTGCGATGTTCAATTATTGTCCTCGTTTTAATTTTTGTGTTAATAAAATTAACACAAAAATATAGTAAATACTTAAGTAAAAGTACATTAGGTTCTGAAAATGGTGAAATAAAACACTTTTTAACGGATAATAGCTCGGTTTTATTGAACGGGCTGAATTTATAAAGACGTTCAGAAATTAATATAAAGTATTTAATTCCAGAAATTAATATCAATTAAGTTAATTTAATATTAATATCTGAACGTCTTTATAAAATCATCGCTTGAGCCAAATACCACCTAATTACCAAAGTACTTTCAATAAAACCACGCTAGTAGCTATCTAGGTATCCGTTAAAAAAATATTTAATGTCTAGTGAGCGCGTCAGCTTGAAAGGTTATTCTGAAGATGGTGTACAAAAAACCTTAGTTTTAAATCCACTGAAGATGACGATACAAACGATACCCATACTAAGTTTCACGGTGCGATTATTAAGAGTACATGATATTGAACCTTATTCGTGAGTTACTAAATGTTACATCGTCCACTTATCGTGATTGTTTTATGTAATAGGTCCTGAAGTTGCGAACAAAGGTAGCCAATGTCTTATTTGGAGAAGCGATAATTGCAATTAAACTTCGTTATTGAAAAATGTATTAAATTCACATAAACTTTCGCTAAAATCAATGTTTTAAAACGATCAAATCCATCCATAAATATCAAATAAAAATGTATACAGAACGTCTACTTTTATTACAACCTACTTCAGCGCTCACAACGTATAAGAACTTATGAATATTGTACGTATGAAATTCCCGTTTCGGCAAGGTAAGCATAAAACACACATTTTCGTTTCCCTCCCATTCAGAAGACCCTTGCGTGTTTGCTCCATAAACGTGGAAAACACTAAAATCATACGGATCTGTCTGTGAGAACTTGTATGCTCTACAGAAAGTACTCTTGTGGTAAGAAAATATTTTACGAGTGTAGACGATTGGAATACAAGGGTAGGTGTTTTATCAAGTTTCTGTAATACGAAGGTAGGGTAAACGTTGAAGATCTCTCCCTATCTTATTACAAAGAAGAAATGTATACGCGTCTAGAAAAAACATTAAACACGAGGCTTAACGTCAAGGTTTAAAGTTCCATTACAATAAAGTTTAATTTGCGATTGAGATACATTTTGTAGTGACACTGTACTTACGTAATCAGAAATCATTTTCATGAGCAGATTCTTTTTTTTAACCGCCTCTGTGGAGTAAAGGTTCGCAACTTCGCACCCCCCATGAAAACAAAAAAATAAGGTGCTCTAAAACTCCAATGCATTGACAAATTTGTCCACTGTCGTGAAAACCTTTTTAATTTTTCTATTTAATTTTATTTATTAGATTAAAAAGTATGGTCTATTAATTTTAATTTTATAACAAACTAATGCCTATTTTAGAAAAAACAGATGATATGTGTAGGTACCACTAGGTACCGATAAATGTAATGTATCTTAAATACCAATAAATGTAATAATCTCACCTATTATTATGTTTCATTCATTCTCATGTTCAAGATGCAAAATATTTGATCAATGGAATAAATATTCACTGTTACCGTGCTATTTGCCTTATCATAAAATAATATCAAATAGTTCTATGTATTTGATTTGATGTGAAAAGTCGGTTTTCAAAGTGAAATGTTACAAAATAAATTATAATGGTTATACGAAAATGAATGAAAAGTACAAATTACGCACATTATATGTCGAAAAACCCTCGCTATAAAACGTAGGCATTAAAAATGAAAATTGAATGGAATGACGGAATTAAAAAAACAAAACACCGTTTCACCCATTTCACACGCACACGTTTCCATCACTAATTCTGAATGATTGATGAGACAATCAATTTTTATAATCCAACATACAACTCCGAGGGATACCTACAGCCGTCGAGAACCGACGACAAAATGGCTAACATGAAACAAAATGGCTACCAAGGGTGTGATAATAAGGGATGTCTTCCTTTTTCAAGTAAGCACTGTAGCCGATTTAGACACATCCTCGAAATATATGTCGGTCAATAGTAAATACACGAGTGCCTTAGGTAGGTACTAGCTAAGGTAACTATGGTTAAATTACTGGTATGATTAAAAAAAGTAACTAGGAGTTTGGGTTTAGTTGATGTAGTGAGCATTTGGTATTTTATACTTTGTGTGTAGTGCTATCGATATATGCTATACCTATTGACAAAAAACCGGCCAAGTGCGTATCGGGCCACGCGCAGTAGGGTTCCGTAGTTACCGTATACCATTCCATATTTAATACCACTATCATTTTTCGTCTGCAAAAAGAACTTTGTTTTTCAGTGTATGTATGAATGACAAAGTTATATTTGCGGTTTTGGAAAATGTACTTTAACTCTAAAACTGATTACTTACTATATCTTGTTCAATCCAATTTTCGTTGAAAGTGTTCATTAAGATCTATAGCATATTTTTTTTTTCAGATTTTTCACTCTCTTATTCAAAAGTTAGAGGGGGGACACACATTTTACCACTTTGGCAGTGTATATCTTTCAAACGGTTGACTTTGAAAAAATAGTCTTAGGAACCTCGATGTCATTTTTTAAGACCTATCTATAGATATCCCGCACGTATTGGTTTGATGAAAAAAAAAACAGTTCCATTCATAGGGAGCCCCCCTTAATATTTTTTTTTTATTTTTGTATAAAAATTGTAAAGTGGTTTACAGAATACATCTACCTACCAATTTTCAACTGTGTAATCCTAACACTTTCGGAATAAAGTGGCTGTGACATACGGACGGACAGACAGACAGACATGACGAATCTATGAGGATTCCGTTTTATGCCATTTAAGCTACGGCACCCTAAAAAGGAGGGTTCATCGTAACAATGTCACCAATTTTGTTACACATTATATAATAATACAGTTTCGGCAGTCTCCCCTAATAGTAAGACATCGCGTGACACTTGTTACTTCACTAATCGCTCTCATTTAGACGAAAGTCGGCACTACGATACATCAAGCGGCTATTTGAATTTCCAAGTTATTGCCATTCCGGATGACATAGACATATTATCGTCAATAGCATCCATTAATAATTTGAGCAACACCATTAGGTTGGCTGGCGAACTCCGTAATAAATCATCATTTTTCATCGAACACATAACAGCGAGACACCACGAGACTATTAGTGGTATAGTTTTAGACCAACCATACCACCAGGGGCATACCCAGTGTGTGGTGGGTGGGTTCGGCGGGCGAGGTTCTTAGGTTTTTATAAAGAAAAATCTGTAGGGAGTAATTTTTTGAAATTGGGTGATCATTGGTTAGCCAATTTTGGGTTCAAAAAATTGTTCTAACAGTAACTAATAGTGGATTTATTATATTGTGATTGCAAATTTATTTCCACATTTAAATAATAATTAAACATAAGTACATAAGTCATGTTAATGTTTAAATTGTCCACCTTTATAACTACCGTCTTAATCATCGATCATATAATTTTAGGACGAAACCCTGTCAAAGATCCTTATAAAGTACCTAAGTAATTTTTAATTTCAATTTGTCCCTTTTTCTCGGAATTATTAGACAAGTTGTGTCAATAGAATTTCCTTTAATCAATACCACAATCGACTAAATCCATAATTAAATATTTTTAAATTGGATTTTTGATTCAAGAAAATTATATACAAGTACTTTTAACAAAATATACACTTCTAAGACTTCCGCGCGTAAAGTTAATTAGAAAAGAAATAAAACACTTGCGCTCTTAGAATTAAAGCTTGCGCTGTTATCCGTAAAAAGTGTTTTATTTCTAAATAGGTATAACGAAAGTTTTAAAAAACATTTTACTGAATGCAGTGAACGCATATTCAGCTGGCTGAATATTGATACTGTTTAAAATAATCATAATAATTATTATTTATTTTATTTTTATTTTATTTTTACTTGTTGTTATAAAACGTTCTTAAAGAAATAAAAATAAAAAGGTATAAAGATATGACTAGACTCTCTTATTCATTACATCTTGAACTCGGCAAATCCTGATAAATGATGCAATGAGCTCAGGAGGCCGTTAAGTGCAAAAACTGAAATACAGCGGCGACACAACACAACGATGACAAATTGTTGATGCTTATTCCGCGTCCTCTCCGCCATTTTTCTTAATTGCACTACCGTCTTTTGTTTCTAGTCTTAATTAAAATCTATGATACTTTTACGACCTCTTTCCTTTCGAGTTACTCGACCATACTGCCGTCCACTAACAAAAAAGGCGTTAACCCTCATAGGATCGATTTTGAGGTTTCAACGGCATCGTATGTAGAAAAAAAATCTCTATCGATCTGTCTAAGTATCATATTTGTAATGTTTATACTTTTTGAGATATTTTTAACGTAAAGGTCGTTAAACACAAAAAAATAATAGTTTACGCAACTAGAAGTACGTTAACCATCCATGTTTAACTAAAAGGTCACTTCTAACCTTTAACGCCATAATTGTTCAATATTTCTCCTACTTTTTGCTAAGCAAAAAAGACGTTTTTTGACACTACTACACTAGAAAGTCCTAAAGATACTTTAATTACTTTCAAGCCAAGATTTATTTTAGTAGTTTGCATCAATATCCTAGGCTAAAAAGGCGTCTAATAAAAACACTACACTAGAAAGTCGTTAAAATCCGCTTACGTCCATTTAGCGTAGTACTCATACAATTTTAATCAAGAAATACTTTTCACAAATCTCTAACCGCCTTTAGTTACTCAAATTATGGTACAAATCTTCTGCTAAAAAGACGTTAAGCCACAGTACTTGGCTAAAAAGACGCAATTTGCTCTCGACTCTCACCCCCGAGCTGTTGTGTCCCTAGGCTAAGAGTTCGCATGAGGACGTATCGCTCGTAGAGTGGAAGGATTTCCCTCCATATTTAGAATGGCTGAAAAAATCCCGAGGTAAGTAAATACTATTTTAAAGTAGTAATTGCAATAAATAAATAATGTATTTATGTGTATCATAAGCGCTAAACGTTTAGAATGTTACCGGGGGCGGGAATTTTTGTAACGTTCTAGTTACTATGCGCCGTGACACATAGTTTGTATAAATAATAATAATAAATAAATAAAAGTTTATTTAAATCATGACATGTATACAAAAACATATTTGCGTTAACAACCGTTGTAGTCATAAGACTGTGTTACAGTTATTAGCGCCCACCTCAAATTAGACAGGCATTACAGACATGATTTGAACTTAGGGCTAAAATAATAATATAAAACAGAAAAAACAGAAATTATAGAATATGTATGTGTCTGTGTGTGTATGTGTATGTGTGTGTGTGTGTGTGTGTATGTGTATGTGTGTGTGTGTGTGAATAATTGTGCATGTATTTGCAAAAATATTTATTTAACCAAGGACTCAGCTGTATCATAGTCCAGGCCAAGAAGCCACTCGCATAACATGGTTTTACATTTGTATTTCGGAAGAGGATAAATATTAAGCTTTTTATTCACTTTGTTATACAAAATAGGCGATATAAAGTCAAAATGATGCTTTACCAATACCAAACGAGAAATTAGTATATCACAGACTATGTCTTTTCTTCTTTTATTGGTCAAAATTGCCAGATCAAACGATATTAGCGTATGTTTGCGTAGTACTACATGCAATATGAATAGTTTACGGATAGAAAGAACTTCCCAATAGCCATAAACCAAGTTAGTAGGGAACCTTCTTGGCCTGAAGGCCATAACTTTCAAGATGGCCCTTTGGGCCCTTTCAAGTTCCAACATCAGGGTTTTTCCAGAACCACCCCAAACCGTAACGCAGTATGACATAATAGACTGGGCGAGGGCAAAATAAGCAGTTTTGAGTGTGGCAGGATCGACAATAGCTCTTAACTTGCTAAAAACAAAGATAAGCTTTCTGATACGAACTGCAACAGAAAGAATATGCTCGGACCACGACATTAGGCTATCAACAATAACACCTAGGTATCTAATGCTGTGAGTGCGTGATATTGAGACACAGGTACAAGTGTTGTTAAAGACATCGTTACAATTATGCGCAATTAAACTAAAACTTTCATCTGGTTGAGAGGAGCGCTTGGGAGCAAAAGTAATATATTTGGTCTTATTTAGATTTAGAGTAAACATGGTATGCATGGTCTTTGTTGGTATGTAGTTATCGCGAGACTACCTAATAAATATATTTAGTAATGATTTAGCCAGTTTATATTTTATGAAATGGTGGTAGTTTCAGTCCACCCAATTTTATGAAATGGTGGTAGTTTCAGTAGATTCTCTCTTATTAGCATTAATTAAATCACAAAATTAAATTATAAATTAACTTAAACCAATAAAAAAATAAAAAGAAAAAAAAAATTTGTTAAATATTAATTTCTGAACGTCTTAAAAAATTCATCGCTTGAGGGTAGGCTCACGAGTGGCTTCAGTCCCCCGTGACCACGGCAGCTGCAAAGGTGCCGAAACGTCGAGAAAACCAAAAATCAAACCAAATACCAACTAATTACCAAAGAACTTTCAATAAAATCGCGCTAGTATCCGTTAAAATTGTTTTATTTCATGTCAGTTTATATTAGATGGAATTATTCAAATGGGACTATTTTATTCTACTAGCTTGATGGCTTATTATGTCGGCGTCTTAACTTAGTGGTCCGGACTACGTAGTTCGGACGGTTCGAATCCCGCAAGGGATAAAAGATTTTTTGAGCATGATATTTGTACTTAAAACATAGTCTTCTTCTGAAAAAGCAACATGAAAAATCATCTTGAAGAATGTGGTAATAAAAACTCTAAAATCTTGTGCGACTTCAAAGTGCCATCGATAAAGACCTTTCGGATGGCGTGAGGTGCTCCGCATCATCCACCAGGTGAGTGAGAGCATCCTAATCGCTGTCTTCTCATATTCCCAGTTATAATTCTTTTAGGTGTAATCCACCACAAAGGTGCTTGGCTATTTAATCGCCACACCATCTAAGGAACCGTTGTCCTATGAGCTGTTTTAATGGAGAGATCCCATATGAAAAGTGGTTCGACCGACCAGTAAAAAAATATTAAGTAACAAAAGTTTGGATCTAAGGTACACATTCTTGATAAGACTCCAAATAAAGGCAAATTCGATCCAAGAGGAATATCTGGTATATTTGTAGGATATCCTAAAACTTCTAAAGGTTTTAGAGTATGGCTTCCAGAGCAAAGATTGCTAGTGATATTAAATTCAGTGAGTCGAGAGTAGAAAGGTCGACACATATACTAAAAATTGTAAATAGGTCTGATTGTATGCAAGATGAGAAGATTTTTATAGATAGGTATTTGTATTTCTAGAGACTATAATTCTCAACAGCGTGAAGGTGACGGTAAACCGTTGTGTCAGAAAGAAACAGAGGATGGAGAGATGAAGCATCAGATGTTCTAACTATGTATTTACTAAAACTAATGTAGACAAATCAACCAAGAAGGCAAACTTTTGCACTTGTAGCGCGATTAGAGTCAGTGAGACTTCTGATGGCCCTTGCGGTAGAAATGGGTCTAGAAATACATCAGCTAGATATAAATACAGCATATTTAAATGGGAAATGTAAAAGCTTCATGGCTAAGCCCTTATCAACTTTAAATTACAACGAAATATATAAAATACAGAAAATCATTGAGTAGAAGTAGGATATAATTTTACAACAGGACGCTTAAAGATCCCAAAACTAGTTTTCACCGTCGTCGCCACTCGAATAATTAACCTTTTAAATATGTTTAAAACAAACGTTTGTTCATTTTTTGTAAGCTTTTTATAGTATAAGTTTTAGTTTTTCAAGAAAGGCCGTTGATTTATTTTTAATTTTTCTAAAGTTTTTATTAAACGAATTTGATTTATTTCGTTTTTCTTTTAGAATATTCAATCCCTAATACATAACTAAAAAGTCGTTACAGTTAAATATTCAACGTTTAACGGCCTTTAAGTGTAGTAAGTCTGATATAAAATATTCTTGAAACGATACTAAATTCCAAAACTTACCTAAAAAGGCACTAAAGAACTATCGTGTTAATATAGCTAAAAATTAATGCTAATTGGAAATCGGGAATACATAAGTATAAAGCCGCTAAGTAACTAAATGCCTTTTTAGCTAAGTAATTTGGAATAGTTTTTATACACAAAAATAAAACACTTTATATATGTTGGAATCATAAGCTATAACGTCGCTAAGGTGCACTTAGAGACTTTGTAGTTAAGTTTTTATTTTAAAATCACCAAGCGCAGCTAAAAGGAAAAAAGTGATTTTTTAATACTTAAAAGAAATTGTATTTAAATATGATTATGATCATAAGTTTGTAAATTTATCAAGCTTTAATTGAACGTTTTAATTTATTTTGTACGACCTATGGTTTTCAAGTGGCATATTTTTCAAATATTTCCCGCGTTTTTCGCTCATATTTCAAAATCTGATTTTGTGGCTTTGCGCCCTTTTAGTTAACGGTCGGCAGCATAGAGCAAAAAGAGATCGCTCGTTTCGTTACTTCTAGAATATACGGTTAAATTTTAAGTACTTAGATCTAAAAATGATATCAGTGTATCTCTTCCCTATTTTAATTGAGTATATTAGGTACAGTTAAAAGTTTCAATATTTAATAATTGGTCAAGATATTGAGGTTTGTTTATGTCCCATAATTTTACTGATTTCTGGATTTAGAGCTCATTCATAGAATTATACGCATGTAATTAAAAGAGACTATCTTTTACCTACGTAAATAATGAAAAAATTTAATCTACGCACGCGTCTTGCTATTTTTGTGAGTTTGCCGATTATTATTTTTTTTGCGATATTTTCAAACTGTTAATTTTGAACTTTTAACTGCACATTCATATTCAGGAACGTCTTCTGATATACCCATTTAATTTTTAGATATAAGTACCTAGTACCTACTTAAAATTAACGGTGTAAAATGTCTTTTTTTTGTGTTTTTAAAACAAGTATTTATTTGATTATAGTAAATGCGTCGAAAGGATCATGTCGGATTCTGGGCCATAATGCGTCTTAACGTCACATACAAATACAAATACAAATACAAATAATTTATTGAAAAGAAATAATGAAAATACAATTTGCATACCATAAAATAAACTTATCAAGTTATCAACAAAATAATGTGGAACAGGGGGGTAATAAGACAATTTTTACAATAATTTCGGTCGCTGCCGCAAACTTGTTACTACACCACGCCACGGGCACACTCACACAACAGCCACCAACAGCAGCCAGCGCGGTGTACATAGAAAAGTGAGCGCTAAACAACGTGTTATACGGGTCATAATAGTGTGCGGCAGTGACTGAGAGGATACATGAAGCACTAAAACTATGAACTTAAAATTATGTTACAGTTTGGTAAGTATGATGTTGATGATATATTACTTATTAATGAGTAGGTAGTATACAGTGTACTGATACCTAAACTAGGCCGAGCCTGTATTATAAGTACCAGTTCCTTCCTAATGACTTAATTAATGTGGATGATGCAGTTTGCTTAAGTAATTTTACCTAAGTGTTTTATTATTAATATTATTCTTATATAACAATCGAATATACATAGGTAGGTAAGTTAAATTTTGTAATGTTAAATAGTACTTTTACATATATATATATATATTTTCATTATTACGCCAAAAATGCGTAATTATATGTGTGCTAAGGATCTTAATTTATTAATATTATTACTACTTATAATTACTAACTTTAATTGTATAATATTATTATTGTCCACTCTTTTACAAATTAACAATTTAAAAATGAAATAAAGTGTATTTTACACATATCTCAAAAAAGGTAATAAAATGGTTTCATACTATCCCCGTCAATTAGTAATGCGCATACACATCATCGTCATCCGCAACTAAAAATTACAAAAAAACAGTAAAATTCTAATAGGTAATATAATATATTAATTATTGAATTCTTATTTTCAATAAGAAAGGGTCTAGGTATATGAGAAAATTACAATTGTTTTTCGTTTTTGAGGTTAAAATCATGGCCGTCAGGCGCATTACCAATTGACGCGGATAGTACACAATAAATTATTAATTTAACTTGTTTTGCATTTTTTTTTGGTTTAGGTTTAAGCAATCACCAGATATAATGAAATATAACGCCCAAAAAATCGTACCTAAGTACTTACCAGAATTTAATCCCCGTTTTAATATGAAATTATAACCAATAAACGTATAGTCCGCTAACCTAAAAAAGGCAGGTATCTTCAGAATAATCGCTGAGCTACCCAAAAAAGCCACGCATGCACCAAATATGTACTCGCATTTTATTTAAAAAAATTATCCAAATATGTTACACAATTTTATCCTAATAAATCATTGTTTACCCAAAAAATATAAATAAAGTTCTAAAGGTTTACCGATACACCGTAAAATATTTACTAAAGGCTATTTATACAAACTCAGGAGTAGGTAAGTACTTACCCAGAAAAAGTGAATATTTTATTTTTGTATCTACTGTCTATCAACCATTTTTAATGTCCCCACTGCAGGGACACAGGCCTTCCTTATGGGTGGTAAGGAGGATGGGCCATAACCCACCACGCGGGCCCAATGCGGATTGGTGGGTGTTAACGACTGCAAATGCAGCCGGGACCAACGGCTTAACGTGCCTTTCGAAGCACGGAGGAGCTCAAGATAATAAATTTTTGGTCACCCATCCCATGACCGACCCTTGCGAACGTTGCTTAACCTCCGCAATCACTGGGCCAGGCGCTAAACTACTGCGCCACCGAGCTCCTCCTTGTATCTGTTACCGGCAATGTGTATAATCCGGCATTGTATACAATGCCTAGGCATTGTATACAATGCCTGAAAAGATCAGGCAATGTATGAAATGATATTCATTTTATACATTGCCTACGCATTGGATACAATGCCTGCTGGTCCACCGGCAATGTGTAAAATAAGTTTATTTCTGTTGTCTGTTATAAAAAAATTACCTCGGAATTTAAGGCTCACGCTCCGCTGCGCTACGCGCTCGCCTTAAATTTCTAACCTAACCCGGGACCTACAGGAATAAAGCAGATTCGATTCCAAACTCAATGAGCCCCCCTTGAGCCCCCTTCGAGCCCCCCTCGAGCCCCCCTCGAGCCCCCCTCGAGCCCCCCTCGAGCCCCCCTCGAGCCCCCCCTCGAGCCCCCTCTCGAGCCCCCTTGAGCCCCCCCTCGAGCCTCCCTCGATTTGTCTTCAATTTGCCTTCAATACAGCGTGAAATTTTAATCATTTAGTTCCCGCCGTGGTGTGGTTCCACTCATGATTACAAGCAACTTTTACTATGAGGCCAACACTCCTGCTCGCAAAAACAAATACAAACAGCTGTTCCATACAAAAGTGCAGTACCTACTCCACCTTAATGTATGGAACAGCTGATTTTTTTTTGCGAGCAGGAGTGTTGGCCCCATAGTAAAAGTTGCTTGTTATCATGAGTGGAACCACCCCACGGCGGGAACCAAATGATTAAAATTTCAGCGTGTATAATATATCAATTGCCAATTTGCCTTCAATATAATATACTTGGTTATATGCATACATTTTATGGCAAACGTAGTAATATATTTGGGTAGTAATGACACAAAACTTTGCTAGTTAAAATTCGGTGCACGCGTGGCCTTTTTGGGTTATGAAAAGTTTTTGTAGTGCAGGCATGACGCAAATAGCCTGAAAGATTTTGGTCAGGTACAGTTTATTTATTTGTACATTTTATATTTTTTTTGGATGAGGCTGTTTGGGGTAACGATTGTTTTTTTGGTGGTCATTAAATTTCATCCCTTTTTTTTGTATTCCTTCATTATCGGAAAGGCAAAGGGATCTAAGTCCGTACAGCCAATATATAAGTTATCATGTTTTATTTTATGCATTCCGCATTATTTTAATTATATTCTTCCCACATAATCACTAAGAAATTACTATAGTATTATGGTAATTTCATCAAAACGCAACATGGCCTAGCTTGTATACCTATAGCAAAATTGGCATCATCCTTTAAGAAATAGTTTAAGGAAACAGTGTTGCAGGAAAGGAAACAAGCAACTTTATAAATGGTGATTCAAAATGTTAATTAAGGCTGGCAATGTGAAAAACTTTATGTCGATTTCTGAAACTTTAACAAATCCAAAAAAGCTATCTATTATTTTTCGTGGTAACAAGCACAGAAGTTAAACAATTTACACAGTACGCCCACTTCACATTTGAACTGATCACGTCACCACTGAACAAGGCCTTTCATAAAACATTCAGTTTTATCGGAAAAATCTTGAAAACTACGTGTACTAAAAAGCTAGTATGCAATGCCCTTCAAAGTTTCCTTGCCACCATTTGGTCATGAATTATAAACGATAGTTGAAAAACAGATGCTTATAAACTTACCTCAAACAGTAATAAGTCAAGTTTATTAAACATTACGCCGTATCTATAAACCGTTCTTGTAGTTACGACAACATAAGACGCAGTGTAAGGCATACGCGAATTTCTATCGATTTAGCTTTTAATCGCAGTACGCAGTTTGCCGGGGGTTTTGGGCCCCAGATGAACAATTTGAACATGAATATTTCATGAGTTTAATTTTAGCAACTTGTACGAAGCTTGGAAACTTTTGCCGCTAAAAAACTTAAATTATACTTTTTGTTTGTAATACTGTTTTTATGCGGATCAAAGGAAAGGGAAAAGTCTATGGTAATTTATACAAACCATTCTTTTTCTGTTTTTAAGGATCGGGTATAGATTAAAAACGCAGTTCTTTTTTAGGAAAAATGTGCCTTTTTGATAGAACTTTGATATTAAAATGGAATAAAAACTTAATACACCTCTGTAATAGGGTTAAAAAAACACAAATCTGTTCACATCGGTTACTATAGGTAATTAAAGTTAAAAAGCGACTGGAGAATTTTATTGGTAATATATAGCTTAATTTATTTATTACTAGCGGCCGCCCGCGGTTTAACCCGCGTGGTTCCCATTCCCGTGGGATTATCAGGGTAAAAGTATCCTATGTGTTAATCTAGACTATCATCTATCTGTGTGCCAAATTCCAACCAAATCCGTTTAGTAGTTTTTGCGTGATTGAGGAACAAACATCCAAACATCTAAACATCCAAACCCACAAACTTTCACATTTATAATATTAGTAGGAAGTAGGATGTCAAGGAAAAAATTGCACGGTCCCAAAAAGTTCACCAACTAAGCTTACATCGTTATCAAACTTGGATAACTTTGAGTTTTGACAGCGTGTCATACACAGCCTTTAGACACTAGACTGACTTATCTAGATTACGTTTCACCCAGTTCACCCTGGGAGCTAGGATTGAACCGATGTCAATTGCATCTGTAACCATTGTGATCCAACCTAACTAGGTTTGTTACATACGAGTATACATAGGTACGTTTTGCTCAACACTAGTATCTACTCTGTCGTATTAACTTTTTTACTAATTTTCCAAACTGGGAGACATCTGTGAAACAATTTGTTATGAAAAAATGCAAATGTATTCATTAAATCGTTTCTGACCGTTTCTCTTGGACGAATTAACCCCGTTTCTACATATAGCCCTTTACACCCTAGAGAAGAAACTCTTTTAAATTATTTACCAACATTTGATTAGTAGAGTAGATACCAAGCTGTTGTAGAACCTTTTTGTACTGCATACTTTTTATTGTACCTAGGTTCGATAATGTAAATTGCATATTGATAGATTCTGTTTTTTGAAGTGCGACAGATTGACTGTTCGATTATAACAACGTGATAGCAACCGTCTGAGTTTTATTTTCAATATTTTTCCACGTTATTCCAACACAAGCGATTTCTCTGTTTCGAAATAAGTAATAGGTAACAGCTACTAAACTTAACTGAAATCGAAGGTTGTCTTAACTCAAGACCCTTATCAATTAATTTGAAGCAAAATACAACGAAACTACACTTTTAAATATTGATTTAAGTAGGCGTATTATTTATTTCAGTGAATATTGCAAGAAACGTATTCTAACAGCTAGTTGGTTAAACCATGGGTATCTACATTTATTTCCCGCAATATAACTAGTTTAACATGGCACTACGGGTCAGTAGGGGTCATTTTGATAGATTTTAATAATTTGATAAATTTCATTTATTTATTTATATATTTAGTACACACATGTAGGTGACCTTCCTACATTTATTTATCTTTTACACAAAATATTTTATATTTACAATTATTTATATTTTATCTTATACTATCCTAAATTATATTTACATTATTATTATATTTATATAAACACACAAACACGTATTACAATAACATTTATTTACTTTACTAAAATTAATCATATTTATTTACACGTCATTTGCCGTGCGTAAAAGCCGGACGGCGAAATTGGAAACGCGCATCTCAAACTAGTTCTTTTGTCTTGCGACCTTGCGATTGCATCAGCCGGGCAGCGCGTGCGCACCGACCACGTACGCCAGTCGAGACCATACCACGACGCCAACCGCTCGCCGCTTTGCCTCTGCTTGTTTATTATTGTTCGCGGCTAATACCTACTGCTATCTGTTTTCCGCTTTCTATTTTCTGTAATTTGTGTTCCGCAATTTCTTTCTTCTGCAATCTAAACTGTCTCTGTGCTTGTGCGTGATTCTTACTCCTTCTGTGTGACTGTTTATTTTGTGTGTGTGTAAGGACAATATACCACTCAAACCGTAAGTTGGTTTAATTATTGAACTATTACCTTACCACCAAACTGGTGACCTCATGTCGAACACGGAAAAAGAATTCCAAGACGCACAAAGCCACACCCAACAAGAGCGCGTGTCCACTGTCATGGACGAGAATAATGCCGGACGTCCTAGCGGACATTCTGAAATCGGCAAAGTGAGCGTGAGGGTGCCTCCGTTTTGGCCAGAGGAACCGGAAATTTGGTTCGCGCAGGTGGAAGGACAATTTGCCATTTCCGGAATTACTAATGACGCGACCAAATTTAACTACGTCATTAGCCAACTGGATAACAAGTTTTCGAGAGAGGTTAAGGACGTTATTCTTAACCCCCCGGCTGCTGACAAATATGGAAAACTGAAAACGGAGCTGATTAAGAGACTTACTGCATCCAAAGAAAAGAACCTGAAACAATTGTTGATGCATGAGGAGTTGGGCGACCGTAAGCCTTCGCAGTTTCTGCGGCATCTGAAGAGCCTTGCCGGATGTGACGTCACTGACGAGTTTTTGAAGACGATGTGGATTAGCCGTCTTCCCACCGGCGTGCAGACGGTTCTCGCCGGCCAGCCATCCACTAGCACTACCGAAGATTTGTCGGATCTCGCAGATCGTGTTCATGATCTTGCCAATACAACACCAAGAGTTGCGGCTGTCTATGATTCAGTGCCTGGTTCAGTTGTGAGTGAGCTGACGCGAGAGATAGCTGAGCTGAGACGGCAAATCCAGAAAATGTCAACTGATAGAAGCAGCCGAGGGCAACAACGGACATCACGGCGTCCTAGGAGCAGATCTGGTTCACGACAGCGGTCGAACTCCAATTACCGAAAGTTCCCGCTGTGTTGGTACCACGCGAAGTTCGGCGAGAAGGCAGACGCTTGTATCCGACCTTGTGACTACAAGGCGGGAAACGCCGGGAGCAGTCGATAATGGCGACTGACGACTGCTCACCTCACTCATCGGGTCGCCTCTTCGTGACTGACCGCTCATCAAAGACGCAGTTCCTGGTCGACACTGGTAGCGACCTCTGTGTCTTTCCACGGTCTTCGCTACGAGAACGACGTGCCCGAAGCAACTTTGATCTCTGCGCAGCCAATGGTTCAAACATCGCTACCTATGGTTATGTACATCTAGTATTAGACTTTGGTTTACGTAGAAGCTTTGCTTGGCGCTTTGTAGTTGCCGATGTTACAAAACCTATAATAGGTGTAGACTTTTTAAATTATTATCAGCTTGTAGTAGATGTTCGAAACAAAAAGTTAATTGATCATACAACTAGTGTATCTACTGTAGCTAGTTTTGCTTCTTGTAATGTGCACTCTGTAAAGATCTCCACTGGCGATACTCGTTATCATAAAATCTTAGACGAGTTTCCAGAAATAACCCGTCCTGCTGGTATTCATCGCACTACACCTCATAACACGGTACACCATATCCGCACTACACCTGGTCCCCCTGTGTCTTGTTCCCCTCGTCGTTTAGCTCCCGATAAACTGAAGATAGCCCGCCAAGAATTCCAGTCGATGATAGCGAATGGCACAGCCCGTCCGTCAGAAAGTCCTTGGGCGTCACCTCTTCATCTGGCGCCGAAGAAGGACAACGGCTGGAGACCATGCGGCGACTACCGTATGCTCAACGCACGGACAGTGCCCGACAGGTACCCAATCAGGCATATACACGACTTCGCTCATAGCATCTCAGGGTGTAAGGTGTTCAGCACGCTTGACCTCGCTAAAGCGTACAACCAAGTGCCGGTAAGTCCAGAGGATATACCTAAGACTGCCATCACCACGCCCTTTGGATTGTTTGAATTTCCGTACATGACGTTTGGTCTACGGAATGCGGGTCAAACATTCCAAAGGCTCGTGGATGAGATGACCAGAGGACTTGATTTCGTCTTCGCGTATCTGGACGACTACCTGGTCTTCTCAAGGTCAGCAGAGCAGCACGAGGAGCATCTCCGTATTATCTTTGAACGGCTGAAGAAATACGGAATGCTGGTTAACACTTCCAAGTGTGTTTTTGGGGCTAGTGAGGTAACCTTTCTGGGATACCACATCTCGGAGCATGGTACCCGACCTCTCGACGCAAAAGTGCAGGCGATCAAAGACTTTCCTGCCCCCACCACCGTGCGCCAGCTCAGGCGATTTTTGGGCATGATCAATTTTTATCGGCGGTTTCTTCCCCAAGCCGCCCAAACTCAAGCACCGCTGCATGCGCTGCTAACAGGTAACGTGAAAGGTTCTCACCCCGTCAATTTGACAGGGGACACCTTGACCGCTTTTAACACGTGCAAAGACAGTCTCTCCAGGGCCGCCATGTTAGCACACCCGGACTGTTCTTCTAAATTAGCGCTGGTAACTGATGCGTCGGATAAGGCGATCGGCGCAGTATTACAGCAGCTGCGAGATAATGCTTGGGAGCCATTAGCCTTCTTCTCACGGAAGCTTAGCCCCTCCCAAGAGAAATACTCGCCATATGACAGGGAGTTATTGGCCATTTACGAAGCCATAAAACATTTTAGGCATATGCTCGAGGCCAGACATTTTACTGTCTATACTGACCACAAGCCAATCAGTTTTGCCTTTCATGAAAGGAAGGCCAACTGCTCGCCTAGGCAGTATAGACACTTGGACTTTATTGCTCAATTCACAACCGACATACGCCACATATCGGGCAAAGACAATGTGGTTGCCGATGCTTTGTCGCGTGTCGAAGAATTGAGCGCAACTGTCAGCCTCGAGACATTAGCCGAAAGTCAAACTTCCGACCTAGAACTCTCTAGATTCTTGCAGGATGGTTGTTCCTTGCGTTTAGAAAAACGTCTATTACCTGGGAGTCGCATTGCACTGTACTGCGACGTCAGTACCTCGACCCCCAGGCCTTATGTAACGAAATTTTACCGCAGGCAAGTATTTGAAAGCTTGCACTCATTGAGTCACCCTGGCGCCAATGCTTCCGCTAAATTAGTTGCGGAACGGTACGTTTGGCCGGGCGTCAGAAAAGACTGCAAGAACTGGGCGCGTGCTTGCATTCCATGCCAACGCGCCAAGGTCAACCGTCATGTGACCGCACCACTTGGTACATACCATTTACCTCGAGCTCGCTTTAAAGAAATCCACATCGACCTAATTGGACCTCTCCGACTGTCGCAGGGTTATCGGTACTGTCTTACTGCCATTGATCGCTTTACGCGATGGCCAGAAGCGGTACCGATCGAGGACATTACTGCCGAAACAGTGGCCAAGGCTTTGCTGTCGATGTGGATAGCTCGGTTTGGTTGCCCAACGACCATTACAACCGATAGAGGCCGGCAGTTTGAGTCAGCCTTATTTAAGTGTTTGTCCAAAATGGCTGGGTTTGACCACAAACGTACAACGGCTTATCACCCTGCTTGTAACGGACTCGTGGAACGGTTTCACCGTCAACTGAAAGCGGCGATAGTTTGCCACGCAAATGATCGGTGGACTGAGTCATTGCCATGGGTGTTGTTGGGAGTGAGAACGGCCTTTAAAGTGGACCTGCAGGCTTCATCTGCCGAGTTACTATACGGGGAGCCATTAAGACTGCCTGGCGAATTTTTCGAACCTTCAGTTCCTGGCACGACCGATGTGTCCGAATTTTCAGCCCGGATTCGAGATTTTGCCAGTAAATTGCGTCCCGTACCTGCTTCACGCCATTGCAGTCCCAAAGTTTTTATTTATAAGGACCTAGGTACTTGTGATTTCGTCTTCCTGCGTGAAGACGCATTGCGAGGTGCATTAACTAATGCTTATACTGGTCCTCACAAAGTACTGTCTAGAGATGACAAAACTTTTAAATTGTCACTGAACGGCAAAGAAGTCACGGTTTCTATCGATCGTGTGAAACCGGCCTATATATTGGCTGACTATGACTACAGTGTAGAACCCGTACCAGAGCAACCTGATATTCAAAAGGAGCGAACCACTCGTAGTGGACGCCGGGTACGATTTCCCGATTTTTATCGCCCTTGACGGTCTCTGGAGGGGGGTGGTGTAGGTGACCTTCCTACATTTATTTATCTTTTACACAAAATATTTTATATTTACAATTATTTATATTTTATCTTATACTATCCTAAATTATATTTACATTATTATTATATTTATATAAACACACAAACACGTATTACAATAACATTTATTTACTTTACTAAAATTAATCATATTTATTTACACGTCATTTGCCGTGCGTAAAAGCCGGACGGCGAAATTGGAAACGCGCATCTCAAACTAGTTCTTTTGTCTTGCGACCTTGCGATTGCATCAGCCGGGCAGCGCGTGCGCACCGACCACGTACGCCAGTCGAGACCATACCACGACGCCAACCGCTCGCCGCTTTGCCTCTGCTTGTTTATTATTGTTCGCGGCTAATACCTACTGCTATCTGTTTTCCGCTTTCTATTTTCTGTAATTTGTGTTCCGCAATTTCTTTCTTCTGCAATCTAAACTGTCTCTGTGCTTGTGCGTGATTCTTACTCCTTCTGTGTGACTGTTTATTTTGTGTGTGTGTAAGGACAATATACCACTCAAACCGTAAGTTGGTTTAATTATTGAACTATTACCTTACCACCAAACACAAAATGTTCACATGAAAAATAATGGACAGAATAGTAGTACAAGGGCACAGCTTATTTCATATTGAAATTTCTTCCAGCTTCCGCAAATTAATTAATTACCAAAAAAAATGATTGGAATTTTTAAACCTGTAAACAGATATTTAAATACCTAGTAAAAAAACTAACGAAAAAGGATCTAAAGAAAAAGTATCATAAGTTTTTAAAAGTATTTATTAATATTTTGATTCGAAAGATGTTACAATAGATTTCATTTTGTACCTAATTAATAACTCAATGGTTTTATAAAAAGACAATTGTTTGTAGCAGTAATGGAACCCTCTTGAAGCGCACGCACAATCCGTAAATTATTAAAAAGCTTACGATCCTTTATCCGAGGCTGTGCTCGCAACATCAGACTTAATTAAATTTTCATAAGCGAACACGGGAGAAAATAAAAAAGCGTAATATGAAGCCCGTGTATTAAAAAACTAACGTTTTATTACATTTTCAGCCGATTAAATCGTGAGCTGTGAAAGTTTTTTATTAAGAAAACTGATTTGTTGCCAGAGCTATTTGCTGCTGGATACTCATAAATTCACTTTATGATTAGAGTAATATCATCAAATAATATTTTGTACGAATATAAATGACGAAGAGATTGCGTTTACAATGTATTAAGTTGTATTTTTATTTTACAAAATAAAATTCCACAACAAGTGATACAATAATATAATATTCGCTTGTATTTGGATATTTTGTAACATATTTATTAGTTTGGATCTAATTGGTTTTAATTTTCAGAGAAGCCACATAAACGTACTTCTCTTATATATTGCAAATGCTAATTGTTTGTAGGTAAGTATTAAAGATACAAAATAACTCAATCCTTAAAGCTTGATACCCAATCCGCCGCGAGCTGCACGCCGTGCGGTATTCGGTACCAAATTACGGATACCTTGCAATTACCGACGTAGCTCTTGAGACGGAAATCCTATGCGAAACATGTATCATAGGATAGGTGGTGCTGTTTCAGTGACAAGACTATAGCGTGTGACAGTATGCAAACAGTACGTTAGATAGAGTCATAAAAGTAATAATATCTAAAGTTATTCGCCCAGAGTTGATAATAGTACATTATGATACAAGTTAGCTTAGATTGCTTATTGCACACAAGGCTGTGGGTTGCAGCCCGAGCCGCAGGCGAGGGCGTAACTCAGCCGAGTGTGCAATAAGTAAGAGCTCACGAGTTTCATACGACGTTTTTCAACACATTTGCGAGGAAAAAACAAAGTAATTTACCACACAGCAACAAATACGACAAAAACAAAATGATAATCATGATGAGAAAAGGCGCGCAGGTTTTTTTTTTGTTTTTTTCACACGCCCAATGCAAGAATATTTTGCGAACGAAGGGGTTAGTGAGGATACAGCCTACTTCAAATTATAAATTTAAGTGATAAAATGCAAATATTTTTATATTTTATAACAGAATATTGTAAATTAGGAATAATTTGATAATAATAAATATTTTTTTGACTTAATTAAGGACCTACACGTTTATTTATTCCAAAAATGTAAATTAATTTTCAGCGGCATAGAACCTCTTTGTTGTTACTAAAAAAATAACTGTATTACCCGGTTAAATTGAAAATGCTCTGTTTACTCGCATAGAACTTGCAGGAAGGTACCTATTTAACTTTGTAGGGATAATTCTATAACCAACTAGTGTTTTATATATTACTAGAGACTGCCCGCGGCTCCGCCCGCGTGGACGAAACTATACTGTGACAAACAATTTATTCTTTCAAAACCACAATGATAATAAGTACCTACTGTAATCATTTGTAAATTTGTAATTTACAGAAAATGAACAGTTTAGGACCTACATAAATAATCATATATAAATTAGGTACTACAAAAAATTAAACTCAAAGTACCTCGTATATCCTCACGTTCAAAACAATCTTTTCATGTACCTTCATGTCACACTAATTATGCTAGAAATGCCTTTTTCAGACGATCTTGCGATCTCTATAACAAACTATTGAATGGAGTCGACATCTTTGCTAATTCATTAAACTTGTTTAAGAAAAAAGTGGGTGAACTGTTATTCTAGATAAAGTAAACATAAAAAAAAGTTAAGACTATAATGTACATTGTAATAGTCGTAGATGAAATTGTCTCTGTTTTTTATATTTTTGTATTACTTATCTCATCTTTATCGGTAGGTAAGGTACTTTGTTAAAGATGATAGCATCTGACACAATCTTGCACATGCAGTTATATATTGTTTGTACCAAGTTATGGTACTTCAAGGTCTGTTTCTTTCCAAATGTTAATTTAAGAATGATTGTATATGACTGTTTGTTACCTAAATAAATAAATAAAATAGTTGAACTGTTTATGCTGTGAAAAGATTTTAATACATAAATTATTATTTACATAATAAATTATGTACAGATTAGTTACAGAATAGTGACATCGTATTTAGAAATTATTTACAAATTGTTAACAATTAGTTTACAGAAAATGAACAGTTTAGGACCTACAGTACATGACCTCTACCATAGACTCAATTCTCCACCAACCCATGGTCCTTCCTACCTTCTCGGTGTATACGGACCAAATCTCAGGAGAGTGCTTTCCCCGTTTGCACTTTTTCAACTCCCCATAAAAAATCAGTTTCCGTCCTTTCTTTTTGGCTATCTCTTAACTCTCCCCCATCTGGATCTAGGCTCCACAAAAGGGTACTTCGCGTCGGGCTACTCTCTAAATTCATTCAGACCTATTCATTCCATCTTCTGATGGTGTACCAGATGCGCGCAAACTCGTGCAGTGCTTTCCAGTTTTCACGGCAACAGATGGGGTTCTGGTTATTAACGGGTCCAGTTTCTGGGTATTCGTCAATTTAATTCGTCAATAAAATAAGCACCGTTCTCCGTGTACTGAGCTAAGCTCTCTTTACAATAAAACCTGAGGAGCATAGGTACCATGGCTGCAGCGTAGCACAGCACAGACTTCCTTGCAGCTTCTTTGGTATAAATTCTGAGCGAACGGAATCGAATTTCCCATTTGGACGCAAAAACTCGCGAAACCTTGCCGAAATTGTTCATAGCGCCGTCGATAATTTGCGTATTTTATATTATTAAAATAATAATTTTGCATGCTCTAATGACAATCACATGACAATTGAGATGACAATCAGAGAAAATCAACAGGTTATAAGTCAGTCAGTGGTAACTAAGCAACCCTGCGAAAATAATATATCTTAATATAAAAAATCGTAAACTGAATGACTGATCTATCAACGCACAGCCCAAACCGCTGGATCTAGAGACTTGAAATTTTGCACACAGATACTTTATACAGTGTAGGCATCCACTAAGGAAGGATTTTTGAAAATTCCATCCCTAAGGGGATGAAATAAGGGATGAAAGTTTGTATGAAAGTCCCTCAGTTTTGAAGCTAGAATCTTCAAATTTTGTGTTTAGGCTGACGATGGAAAATTAATAAATATGGGTCTCAGGGTTTTTCAAAATTCTACCCCCGAAGGGGTCAAAAGGGGGATGAAGTTGTGTATTGAAGAAAATCCTTTATTTTCGAAGTAAAAATGGCTAATTTTTTTTATTTATTTTTTTAAGCTTACTTAATTTAGGCTTACGGATGAAAATCTAACGCAACAAATATTGTTTTTGTAAGTCTTTCAACCCCTATGGGGGTGGAATGGGGGTAAAAAGGGATAAAAAACCTAAAAATATCGGGGTTTTCTGAGATGACGATTGCAAAAATGTCATTTATTTTGAAGTCCAACACGGTAGACATGATTTAACCCCTAAAGGGGTGAAAATGGGGTTCAAATTTTGTATGGAAAAATAATATAAAACAGACATTACAACTTTAAACTTCGTAGGAGCACATCTAAAAATAAATAGGCAAACATATATTTTGTAATTTTGGAAATAAACCCCTTAGGGGGTAAATGGGGTGAGTAAACATAAAAATCGATATAGATGTCGTTACTGGGGTTTTCTGGGATGACGATTGCAAAAATGACATTTATTTTGAAGTCCAACACTGTGGACATGATTTAACCCTTTTAAGGGTGAAAATTGGGTTCAAATTTTGGGTGGAAAAATAATATAAAATAGACATTACAACTTTAAACTTCGTAGGAGTACATCTAAAAATAAAGAGGCAAACATATATTTTGTAATTTACGAAATCAACCCCTCAGTGGGTAAATGGGATGAGTAAAGATAAAAAACCGGCCAAGTGCGAGTCGGACTCGCGCATGAAGGGTTCCGTACCAAAAAACAACTAAAAAATCACGTTTCTTGTATGGGAGCCCCTCTTAAATATTTACTTTATTCTGTTTTTAGTATTTGTTGTTATAGCGGCAACAGAAATACATCATCTGTGAAAATTTCAACTATCTAGCTATCACGGTTCATGAGATACAGCCTGGCGACAGACAGACAGACAGACAGACAGACAGACGGACAGCGGAGGCTTAGTAATAGGGTCCCGTTTTTACCCTTTGGGTACGGAACCCTAAAAATCGATATGGAAATCGTTCTTGAGGTTTTATGGGATGGTGATTGCGAAAATGAGTTTTATTTTGAAGTTCAACGCGGTGGACATGATTTAACCCCTAAAAGGGTGAAAATGGGATTCAAATTTTGTATGGAAAAGAATATAAAATAGACATTAGGTACAACTTTAAAATTCGTAGGAGCATGTCTAAAAATAAATAGGCAAACACATATTTTGTAATTTTGAAAATCATCCCTTCTGATGATGATGAGGTAAGTAAAGATGAAAATCGATGTGGATGTCGTTCTTGAGGTTTCATGGGATGGTGATTGCGAAAATGACAATTATTTTGAAGTAGGACTTCATGGTGGACATGATTGGACCTGGACATGCACATCCAGGGGAACGGGAACGGGAACGGGAACGGGAACGGGAACGGGAACGGGAACGGGAACGGGAACGGGAACGGGAACGGGAACGGGAACGGGAACGGGAACGGGAACGGGAACGGGAACGGGAACGGGAACGGGAACGGGAACGGGAACGGGAACGGGAACGGGAACGGGAACGGGAACGGGAACGGGAACGGGAACGGGCACGGGAACGGGAACGGGAACGGGAACGGGAACGGGAACGGGAACAGAAACGGAACGGGAAGAGAAACGTGTCAAGAAAGTTTCGTAGAGCGCCATCTCGCTTTTTGTCTCGTTCTGGTTTAACGATTTTATATATTAGATTGCACGTGACGGATTTTAAGTAAAGCTTTTTCCTAATAATTGTATTTTTGGCTGTATGAACATTTGCCTTTGCCTTACACGTTCAGATAAATAATGTTTGGTAATAGTGTGATCAAATCATGTATTGTTTAACATTTAATTTTGATTCAGTTCTTTTATAAATAATGTAAATATCTTATACATATCTTAGCAAGTTTTAAAAGAGTTACCATTTATTATATTTGATAATTTCACGATAGTTAGTTGTAACGCCTATCATTGGCTGAACGTATTTTCACGAATTTAAGCAAGTAAGACTACAGTAATGAATATAACAATTATTGTAATTCATTGGGATTTAGTTTCAAAGAGATTACAACGTTATTGTTTTATAAAATATTATCTCTGATATTACTTTTTCGTACAAATAGTATGGTCGATTATCATTGGTTGAAAAAATGGTGTGAGGGGTAAACCTTTTGTGTTGAATTTGGTGGGTATTTAAGGAATGGAAAATGGAGCATACGTTTCACTTTTAAGTTTGGAGCACTACGGGATTTAAGTTAAGTAAATTCTTCATTGTATTGTGTTATTTTGAATTAATTGTTTTGTGTGTGACTTGATTGTTTTTCAAAGGCTATCCCGCTGTTAATTTTCATTCCCAATTTTATGATTATTCTGATTATTTGTAGTAATAATAAGTAATGTACATTATAGACAGATTTCTTTTGCATTTGCTTGGTAACTAGTATCATAGTTTAATAAAGAGATTAACTGATACCTTTAAAATTATATTGTTGTAGTTTGTAACGATTTAATTGTAAATATCTGAATTGATAAAGCTGACGAGTTTCTTCCGCCTGTTCTTCTCTCAGCTAAAAAAAAGACGTCCGAACAGGTGGTAGGTTAAAAGAAATTGGACGATTCAATTTAATAAACATTACTTTATTTAAATTGATTTATTTTGTTTTAATTCTCTCCATGTTTCTGACTATTTCTGACATCAGAAGTGGGTATCGACTCTGTCCATTTACAAAATATTAACACCAATTCCTGATGATTTTCAGGGTGGATGCTGACGAGACCTTGCTCCGCTGCCATTGCGATCCTGAGACCTGAGTAGCAGCCAGCTGGTGTCAGTGAAAGAAGAATGAGAAGTAAAGGAGAAGTCTTCGAGATCCTCCTTCAAAGTCCGCTAGCCGGTAAGGCCATCAGTGGCTGTGTTTTAATAATTTATTTTACGAGATTGCTTCTTTGTTAGTTCAATACTTATTTATTGTTTTGGTGTGGAAAAAGAATAAAATTTGTTGCGACGAAATTAACATCAATTACATCGAGAAATCAATATTAACTAAAGATGTTTATAAAATTAATTTGTGACGGTATTTGTGATACTGATCAAAAGCCTGAGTAATTGGTCTGGCGTTTAAGTAAATGCGATTAAAACGAGTTTAAATTGTTCATTTGTAGGTACGTAATAAGTAGGTAGATCTTTTTTTACTAAGTCTGTGTAAAGTTTACAATGAAACATTTGGGTTTGTAGATAATTATTTTAGCCTCATAAAATTCAAATTTTACTGAAGCACAGCTATTTACTTCTGCACTAGTACCTATTATTATTCATTGTTCCCAAATTTTCAATAGTTACATCATTTCTTAATTTTTACTCTCTACGTATGTTTCGAATTGCAAAGTACCCTGCCACAGTATTTAGCATTCTCATTCTCAATTTAAATTTATTGAAAAATTTTATTTTGGGTAAGTAGATATTGTATTCTATTATTTATTTTATCGACCAACAACGTCGAGTGGGTAGTACACTATGTATTCCATGGTAGTACACTGATTTTCATGGTGTCTGTCTCTCGAGCTCCCCGGGTTCGATTCCTGGCTGTCTATACTTAGACAACGAACTTTTTTGTAGGCGCTGTCTTGGGCGACACAAATGCTTTTAGTTTATTTATTTAGAATCGGAGCAATGTATAATAATATGATGCTGACCAATATTTATTTTACTTAGAAAAGTTACATCGCAGAGTAATCCTAGCATTATTGAAAATTCAAAATAATGATAAGCAATTTTTGTGTAACTAAAAAGGCTGATATTGTTTCTTTTTAATTTGTGCTTTCTTCTGATAAGAAATAAACTTAAATGCTAAACTAATGTTCAATCAATAACACAATTATTAATCATAATTACTTAAAAATTATAATTAATAATAATTGTGCTTTATATTAATATAATTTTGGTGAAAATTTGATAAATTTTCAATAATTTTGTTATTGATTAGATTTAATTAAATAGTTTAGATTTGATTATGTTGTCTCCTAAGTCATTAATCTTGCTACGCCAAGAAGTTAAAAGTTTAAAATGTATGATTCGATGACATTTAGATTTATTATTTACGATTGGGTGGGTTTAAATTGCAACAGACGAGTATGTTTTGAGTAATTTATGACTTTGGTGTGTACCCAAGTTCATGATAATATTATATTTTGATTTTTGATTTTGATTTTTGGTTTAGATTTTGGGTTTGGATTTTCAATTTAGATTTTCGATTTAGATTTTAGATTTTGACTTTAGGTTTTGATTTTCGGTTTTGATTTTAGATTTAGGTTTTGACTTTAAATTTCATACTTTCGATTTTGATTATAGATTTTATTTTCGATTTTTGCTTTTGTTTTTATAATTAGGATTTTTGGGTTTGATTTTCGGATTTGATTATAGGACTTGATTTTCGGATTTGATTTTCAAATTTGATTTTATGATTTGATTTTCGGATTTGATTTTAGTTTTCGATTTTCAGTTTCGATTTTCGATTTTGTTTTTAAATTTAGATTTTGATAGATTTAGATTTCGGTTTTTATTTTGAAGTAGATTTCGGGTTAGATTTCAACTTAGATTTCAATCTAGGATTAGGTTTAGATTGAAAATTAAATTTCGATTTTAGTTTTTTTATTTTCAATTTAGATTTAAATTGGGATAAGGGTAAGAGGATGATGATTTTGATTTCGATTAAGGTATAGATTTCGATTAAGGGTTTGATTTTTAGGTTTCGATCTCAATTTACATTTTGCTGATTTGGATTAACATTATGATTTGGATTAACGTTTTGATTTGAATTAACGTTTTGATTTGGATTAACGTTTTGATTTGGATTATCGTTTTGATTTGGATTTACATTTTGATTTTGATTTACATTTTGATTTCGATTTCCATTTTGATTTCGATGTATATTTTGACTTCGATTTACATTCCGATCTCAATCTCCATTTTGATATCCGTTTACGTTTTAGATTTTAGTTTCGATTTTGAGTTTTGATTTATAATATTTGATTTTCAATTAAGACTTAGTTTCGATTTATATTCTGATTTTGGTTTCGATTCTGGTTTAGATTTCGATTCTGTTTTCGATTTCGATTCGGATTCTGATTTCGATTCGGATTCTGATTTCGATTCGGATTCTGATTTCGATTCGGATTCTGATTTCGATTTGGATTCTGATTTCGATTCGGATTCTGATTTCGATCCGGATTCTGATTTAATTTACGATTCTGATTTCGATTTAGATTCCGATTCGATTTAGATTCTGATTTCGATTCTGATTCTGATTTCAATTAAGATTCTCATTTGGATTATGATTTCGATTTGGATTACGATTTCGATCTAGATTATGATTTAGATTTGGATTATGACTTCGATTAAGATTATGATTTCGATTTAGATTATGTAATGATAATATGAAAATTATAATAATGATGATAATGATGATGATAATGGTTATGATAATTTATTTGCAATGAGGATTATTAAGATGGTGATGATTATAATGATGATGATTGAAGATAATGATGATGATAATGGTTATGATAATTTATTTTTGATCGATCTTACCAAATACTTGTTTTAATAGGTTTATCTTCTGATCATATTGATTGATTAAAAAAATTGGCATAATGATGAGTTATACTGGTACAGTGTGTTTATCTTGCTGCTTGTCCTATTTAGTAAACAGCTTTTGACAGTTGTGTTCGTCGACTTATATATATAATATTTGTATATTGTCTTATTAAATCAGAATTGTCACTAATTATTAGTTAATTTCTTTATTAATATTTATGTGTAAAACCATTGATTGTTATATTTTAGATCTAATTGTCATTTCTTTTTTTTTTTCTCAATAAATAGTTGGGAGAAGATTTTTATTAAATGGGTCAAGTTGGTGATTATATTGATAGTAATCATGATAGTCTATTGCCTTATGACTTACGACTTGAGATGTGCCTGCGGGCAGAGGCTTGCGAGCCATGTTAAAAGGCTTGCGAGCCAAGGCTTGCGAGCCAAAATTTGACTTTGACTGTTTTTAAGACTGATGCCCATTGTTGGCAGTAGTGGTTTTGTCAATATGACTGTTTTATTACTTTTAAAGACCATTATGATTACTATTAATATACCTAACATGTGTGTTGTAAATTGTACTTCGAGAGCGAAGTACATGTCAGAATGGCCGTGACGGATTTTAAGTAAAGCTTTTTCCTAATAATTGTATTTTTGGCTGTACGAACATTTGCCTTTGCCTTACACGTTCAGATAAATAATGTTTGGTAATAGTGTGATCAAATCATGTATTGTTTAACATTTAATTTTGATTCAGTTCTTTTATAAATAATGTAAATATCTTATACATATCTTAGCAAGTTTTAAAAGAGTTACCATTTATTATATTTGATAATTTCACGATAGTTAGTTGTAACGCCTATCATTGGCTGAACGTATTTTCAAGAATTTAAGCAAGTAAGACTACAGTAATGAATATAACAATTATTGTAATTCATTGGGATTTAGTTTCAAAGAGATTACAACGTTATTGTTTTATAAAATATTATCTCTGATATTACTTTTTCGTACAAATAGTATGGTCGATTATCATTGGTTGAAAAAATGGTGTGAGGGGTAAACCTTTTGTGTTGAATTTGGTGGGTATTTAAGGAATGGAAAATGGAGCATACGTTTCACTTTTAAGTTTGGAGCACTACGGGATTTAAGTTAAGTAAATTCTTCATTGTATTGTGTTATTTTGAATTAATTGTTTTGTGTGTGACTTGATTGTTTTTCAAAGGCTATCCCGCTGTTAATTTTCATTCCCAATTTTATGATTATTCTGATTATTTGTAGTAATAATAAGTAATGTACATTATAGACAGATTTCTTTTGCATTTGCTTGGTAACTAGTATCATAGTTTAATAAAGAGATTAACTGATACCTTTAAAATTATATTGTTGTAGTTTGTAACGATTTAATTGTAAATATCTGAATTGATAAAGCTGACGAGTTTCTTCCGCCTGTTCTTCTCTCAGCTAAAAAAAAGACGTCCGAACAGGTGGTAGGTTAAAAGAAATTGGACGATTCAATTTAATAAACATTACTTTATTTAAATTGATTTATTTTGTTTTAATTCTCTCCATGTTTCTGACTATTTCTGACACACGCGTTTGTTATAGTTCGGTTTATGGCCCTAAAAGCGATGTATAGGGCTCACTTTACGAGCAAGTGTGTTGAAAATACCTATTATGAAAATGTCTCGGAATGAAGACTGACGCTTATTTATCGCAATATGTATGACGGGAGTATCTTATCAGCGTACTGATGTTTTGTGGTACGGGCGCGTAGCATGTTTTTTAGCCAGTCCGGAAGAAAATTCGCAAATACACATAAAATAATCATAATTTTTAAACTACGAAAAATCACAATAAATAGCTACATGGGGTGTTTTCGGATGCACTACCTACTTAGTTGTAAGTACCTAAGTATCCTACTACTTACCTCAGTATCCTACTCTAAAAATTTTGGACGTCACTATTTGGACCACCTTATATACTTAATGTTGTATATAAGGTGGTCCATCCAATACAGCTTAATGTTGTAATAAAGCCTTGCAGCAATATTATTCCAGAAACCTGTGTTATTAAACCCCCAGCACAGAATATAATAATAGTACTCCCTCAGAATTAGTTCTGAGATTAGATTTTACTCATCGTATTGTACACCGAGACTGTTTTCATTAAAGTTTTTCAATTTGACTTTTGGAACAGATCTGATACTTACCGACATCGGCTAAGCTACTGCTGTAAAACATAGCTATTTTATTTTATTTGATGCTTTGAAAATATTAAATATTTGACAACATCACATACATTGCTCCAATTCCAAAGTAAGTAGCTATAGCACTTGTGTTATGGAAATCAGAAACAACGGTGGTATGACAAACACCCAGACCTGAGACAATATTGAAAAGTTCATTTTCTACATTGACCCAGCCGGGGATCGAACCCGGGACCTCAAGAGATGGTAACGCCTTGAAAACCGGCGTGCAACCCACTCGACCACGGAGGTCGTCTTTATTTTGTTCGAGTTACATTTTTTTAAACTTGTGGCTCTGTGTGCTGTAGACTTCGCATTGTGACATTATTGTACATTTTTTTTTCTGAATCGACAAAAAAATCTATAATAATTATCGAACCTGCTCGCAAAATTTCAGAAAATGCGACCTGAGGAGGAGAACAGACGGACATACGAAAGCATTTTTTTTGTCCGAGCTAAAACGGAGATGCTTCACTCGCGATTCGCGGGCGTTCGGTCAATTACTAAGATTGATTAGGCAAGTTTTGTAGGTAATCGATGGTTGGTTTTCGACAAATCAGATCAATCATCATACGCAAAGAAACAAAAAGCCTTACAGGTTTCATCAGTCACAACCACAACTCATCCGAAACATTCTTCACCAAAGAAACGAATCTCATTTACTATTATAATATTCTGTGCTCATGCTTCAAAAACATGAATAAAAAAAGAATGAAACACTTAATTCTGACACACGGCTAACTCATTACATTAGTCCATCCCGCCCTAGAATATTCTACGAAGAGTGCTTATGCTCGCTCACAGAAGCTACGCTGCCTTTATTTATATGTAAAATAAAAAAACAGCGGCTGTCCTCTCCTCCGTCAAAAGTGGGTCTGTAGGAGCTCGAATAATTAAGGACCCCTTATTCAGACGTTGGAAGTGAAATTAAAAGAATGAATTGCAATACTTATTGAAGTTCAAGCAATGAGTTTGAAAAATAGAAAAATAAAGAGTGTTGATAATCAACAAATATTAATAAAGTAAAACGTGTATTATATAGGTACTCAACGAGGGTGTGTCTGCAGAGGTGCAGGCACACTCGACGTGGGCTGAGGATGAAGGTTGGGATGATGAGGAGAAGATGAAAGGGGACTTACGTGCTGATGAAAGCTGGGAGATGATATGAGCAGGCGGCGATGATGAAGCCACGATACTAATCGTGGGTGGGCGGTAGAAGTCCTTGGTTTCCTCAAACCAAGGTCTGGGCAGATTTCTTTTAAGCAATGTCACTATCACACACCAGATTCACTTTTACTACTAAACTTATTGTTTGAGCTGAAGAGACCGGCCGGTAATCTATCAAATTAAGAGGAAGTTTGATGGTTCTAGCCAGCGATTCAAAATATCACACGCGTGTGTCGAAATATAAACTGTACTTAGATTCGACTCAGACACAATGGCGCGCGGCGCGCGCGCGGATCTGAGCGAGTGAGTGAGATGTATGATACGAGTGGGAGCGAGAGAGCCGTCACGCTGTGGCGTGAACATCCTGGGGGGCCCGGCGAAGACCCTCTTCTTGAGCTGAATCCAACGGCAACCTGGCTATCTTGAGTACAGGTCTGCGCAGATGTCCATGGGCTGTGTCCAGATCCACAACTCGGATCATTCCATCCTTTCCAGGTATTGTGCGGGTAATTCGACCCAGTCTCCATTGAAGCGGTGGCAGGTCGTCTTCTTTGATGAGCACGAGTTCGCCGACTTGAGGAGGTGAGGAGGGAGAGAGCCATTTGGAGCGGGTTTGGAGGGTATGGAGGTAGGACTTGGTCCACAGTGTCCAAAAGCGTTGAGAAAGAGTTTGTATGAGCTGAAAACGTCTATGAGCGGATAATGGCCTGTCATCAAAGGACGGCTCGGGCAGGGCAGTGAGCGGACGGCCAATAATAAAATGACCGGCAGTTAAGGGTTCAAAGTCCGAAGGGTCGGACGAAAGTGGGCAGAGGGGTCTCGAGTTGAGTACAGCTTCGATACGTGCCAAAAGTGTGCTGAATTCTTCAAAAGTGAAGTGTTGTTCACCAACTACGCGATAAAGCAACTGTTTTGTAGATTTGACGTTAATTTCATGTAAAGCGCCGAACCAGGGCCCCTTGGGCGGGTTCAGCAACCAAGTTATGTGCTGATTGGCAAGTCTGTGTGTGATTGCATCGTTATTCGCAGCGAGAAAGTTCTGAACTTCAATGAGATGATTTCTAGCGCCTACATAATTTGTGCCGCAATCTGATCTAATTAAAACCGGAGTACCGCGCCGCGAGATTAACCGTTGTAACGCTGCAAGAAAGGCTTCCGTCGTGAGAGCAGAGACGGCCTCCAAATAAACGGCCTTCGTTGAGAGACAAACAAATATACAAAAGTACGCCTTCAAAAGCTTAGCGTTCCGTAACGTGCTAGACTTTACGAGAAATGGGCCGGCAAAATCAGTCGTGACTTGGCTAAATATCGGCTGAGGGTTAACCCTGTCGGCTGGAAGGTCACCCATGTACGGGGCTGTAGGTTGAGCGCGGCATCGGAAACATCTAATACACTTAAATACACGGTGCCGGACCACACGGCGAGCGGATAGTATCCAGAATTGCTGGCGTAAAATAGCGTGTAAAGTGTCTGCGCCAGGATGGCAGTGTATTTTGTGATAATGGTCAATGATGAGGTCTACGAGTGGGCTAGAGCTGGGCAGAATGAGTGGATGTTGAGCATCGTACCTGATTGACGCATGAGAGAGACGACCACCGACTCTCAAGAGACCGTCTTTCAAGAATGGTGAGAGACGCTGGAGTCGGTTGGTACAAAGCTTATTAGTTCGAAGACGATGGAGATCCTCTGCAAACTCGTTCTGCTGAATGGAGCGGACCCAAAATAACAGAGCGTCCCTACGCTCACTAGCTGTCACGGGACCAGAGCGTCGTACGTCTGGAGTATGTTGAGAATTAAATATAAAGCGCTTAATGCAAGCCGTCACTCCGACGAGCTTGTCAAGAGAGCTGAAGCGGGTAAGCAGCTCGTGATCCAGATCAGGGACCGCTATATGAGCAGGCACCTTTTGTGGCTTGAGGCCTGGTAAAGCGTGATGATCTAAACCGGTTGGCATCTTGGGCCAGGTGTGAGGAGGCTCTTTGAGCCAGGTGGGAGACCACCAGAGGTCATGAGTTGAAAGAGCGTGGGCTGACAACTGACATACCCCTGCTTGCACAGTCTGCAGGGTTGAGGTTCGTGGGAACGTGTCTCCACGTGGAGCTGGTCGGACTGGACTTTATTTTAGCCACTCGATTGGCCTCGAATGTCTGGAGTCGATGAGGGGGCGTGTTGAGCCACGCTAAAACTATTGTGCTGTCTGACCAACAGATATGTTGGCTTATAGTGATGTGAGCTGACAATTCAGCTGACACTCGAGTCATGAGCTGTGATAAGAGAGCTGAAGCTGATAATTCCAGTTTCGGAATTGTGAGTTTATTTTTAATAGGAGCGACCTTTGACTTGGCAATGACCAGATGTACATTGACCTGTCCATTGGCATTGAGCTCATGAAGATAAACGACAGCGCCAAAACCGGCTTCTGATGCGTCCGCGAACCCGTGTAGCGAGTAAGTGGACGTGGATTTGTATTTGCAAATGAGCCATAACTTCTGCAAAAGAAGCTTTGCGCGGAAAATGACTGGGGTAACCCAGCCGTTGGGGTCATAAAGCGATGCTACCGTGCTGAGAATGGAGCGCTTGGTAACTTGGGTGAGTGAGGGTGTAACGGTTGCTAAAAACCTACTACTTATAACTAATAATTACTGTCGAACTTTTCTTAAAAATTCATTACATCACTTCACCTGTGGAATGTGGGAAGTTCTGACCTCTGCCTTATTCCAAATCGCGACTCGGAACGCGGCCGTATTGTCACACTGTGACAGACGCTGTCATTGTCTATAATGACATCCACCTTCGTTATGTCGCTTCTTCGTAAGCTCGACCAATAGGATAAGACCGGGACTTCTAGATAATTCTCGCTGTTTTGAGGTGCTTCTCGATATTTATCCTGCTATAAATACGAACGATTCGCAAAAATCTTTTTCTTCTTTTCAAAACATTCGTAACCTTAACAAGTTACCTACATTAATTTCATTTCATTTCTTTGTGTTGTGCAACCCCGTTTCTAGGGGTCGTACCTACGGGCAGGAGTTCCCCTACCGGACCCTCTCCTGCGCCGCCTACCACTACACCTCCGGGCACCTACCTACCCGAGTCACCACCTGCTGCTTCCGGCCTACCCCGGAGCAACACCACGCCGAGCCTGCGCACTCGCCTCACCTTGAGCGCGTAGCCCTCGTGCTGCACATGCGCTTCTGCTTCCGTTAGGCAAAACGCAAGCTAAGTGCTTTTTATACTACAAGGCGACTACCACGAAACGAAGATCGGTGTACCCCCCTTGAGACCTTTTTTTTTCAATATATCTTGGTAAATTGTAACATTGACGTTTCATTTACCACCTTCTGCGCACTGGTCGTGCTTCACACTTCCAGCTGTGGCAGTGGCGCCCAACTCGCTCAAGATCTTTCGCTCAGTGGTTCTCGCCTTTTTATTTTTACTAAATTTTGATTTTTTTGTGTTTTAGGTGGGTACCTACCTACCTTTACTGTGTAACTAACGGTCACTAAGCCGTTGTTAACTATTAAAACGTACAAGTACTTTTGCTACTGCGCTTTAGTGCTCATTTAAATTTTTTAACGTTGTTTCACGAATTTTTTGAATTTTTTAAATTTTAACCTTATTTTTTTTGTAGCTACCCACTTAATTTTTTTTATTGTGCTGCAATTGATTAGGCTCACGCTACACTCACCTTAGTTTGGTTTCGTTTTACTTTTATTTTTTTAACTGTCGTAATCATGGTTGAACGTTCAGTAAATTTTCTTTCGCTTCAAAAGTCAGAACTTGAATACGAAGTGGCCTTGCGTGGTCAAACCCCAGCTGATTCGGTTCAAGAATTGCGAAAACAGATTGTTAAACTATCTAAAGATCTTCCTTCCGAGAATATTTTAACTTCACACTTGCCTCCATCTGAGGATATTGAGGGTGTTAAGGCCTCTCTTGAAAAATCTTTTAAGAACTTAAAATCTTTAAAATCTAAATTTGAGAAAAACTTATTCTTAAGAACTGAAGTTTTGCTTAATCATATATACCACAGATTGAATAGAATCGAGGTTGATGATGACTCCTTGCTGATTCTTCTGTCGGATTGTCAATCTATGTTTGAGTTCCAAACGAAAGAGATTAAGTCGTTGACACCGGTTGATGAGGCGAAATCCAGTATTAGTGCAAACGTCGGTGAATTGGAAAAATCAGTTATTAATTTAGTTGTTGATCGTAATACGGTACCTGATTTTTCCAAAATTAAATTTAGCGGGAAGTCTTGTGTCCGATCCTTCATTCAAAAAGTGGATGAATTTGTAGAATCAAGAGGTATCAGCTACGATAAAGTGTTATCTTTTGGTTATGAGATTTTCACAGACGATGCCCTGCATTGGTTCCGTGGCGTTAAACCCAAAGTTCATAATTGGTCCCAATTAACGGAATTGTTGAAGGCCGATTTTAGTTTACACGACTTTGACTATCAGTTTTTATCTGAAATTCGGTCTCGTACTCAAGGTGAGGGTGAATCTATTTGTATTTACCTGTCCATAATGGATGGCATGTTCTCACGACTTACCAAACCCTTGCCTGAGGACGAAAAACTGGAAATATTGTCGCATAACGTGCGTCCTTGCTATGCAAATGCATTGGCTTCAGCATGGCCAATTTTAACTATAGAAGCACTTAAGGCAGCTTGCCAAAACTTTGAAAAAATAAAATCTCAATTTTCAAAATTTCATGAGCCTTCTGCTCCAAATTCTTCAACCCTAGCTCCTGAATTTGCATATCGTGGCAAATCCAGTGCTTCTGCTAGCTCTGGAAGTTCAGTTAATAATAAAACTTTTGTTTCGGCCGTAGCTACGGATAACGTTTATTGTCCCAGATGTCGTAATAATACGCACAGTTTAAAAACTTGTACTCAGCCACGCGTTATTGTATGTTTTAAGTGTGGGAATAAGGGTGTTCGTACTCCTGATTGCACTAAATGCAATCCAAAAAACTAGTTAATCAGGATTGGAGAGCTCTTGAATCTCAGCACACGAGATTTTCAAGCCGTTGTAATGAGACTGAATGGAAGGATTGGCTTACCTTTATTTCTAAATTTCCATCGAGCCAATCTGTGTCTCCAATCCTGGATTCTGAAACTAATTTTTCTCGACCTTATATTAATGTGTCTGTTGGTGACAAAAAAATTATTGGTCTTTTAGATACTGGTTCCGGCATAACATTATTAGGAAATAATTCTCATGACTATTTTTTAAAACTAAACTATAAATGTTACTCTTGTGATCCGTTACAGCTTTCTGCAGCTGGCGGTCAGAAGTTTTGTTCTTCTAAATATTTCTTTTTACCTCTCTCCTTTAATAATAAAACTCACAATATTAAACTCTTTGTTGTGCCGGAAATACAAAATAATCTTATTCTAGGAATGGATTTCTGGAGGACCTTTGGGTTATTTCCCAGTGAACTTGATAGACTTGTACTTGATGGGTCTCAGGAGGCAAATATTTCTAACATCGCTCTTGACGAATCTAAACATATTTGTCCGTACGCTCAACTTTCAGATGACCAAAAGAAAACTGCTGATAATATAATCTCTGATTTCCGCGGTATTTCGTATGAGGAATGCGGTTTGGGTCGTACCTCCTTGATCACTCACGTTATCGACACTGGTGACGCTGCTCCTATTAGACAGAGATACTACCGAATGTCTCATCATAAACAACAAATTCTCTCCGAACAGCTGGAGGAGATGATAAAGGATGACGTTGTGGAACCGTGTGAGAGCCCTTGGTCGAATCCGGTTCTTCTGGCTCCTAAGAAGAACGGTGAATTTAGGTTTTGTTTGGACAGCAGAAAACTAAACGCTGTCACTCGTAAAGATGCCTATAGCTTACCCTATATCTCGGAGATCCTAGACAATCTTAGAGATGCTAAATATCTATCTAGTATTGATCTTTCTAAATCGTTCTGGCAAGTTTTAATAAAACCTGAAGACAGATGCAAGACTGCGTTCTATATTCCCTCTAGGGGGACCTTCCAATTTAAGTCTATGCCGTTTGGCTTAACTAATGCACCTGCTACTCAGCAAAGACTAGTAGATTTGCTCTTTTACGGTCCTGAATTTGAAAATAAGGTCTACGTTTTTCTCGATGACGTAATTATAGTGTCAAACACCTTCGAAGAACATATGTCGCTTCTTACGCGGGTTCTAGAAAAATTGAAATTCGCCAACTTAACAATTAACTTCGAAAAGTGTCAATTTTTCAGAGAAAGGCTTAAGTATTTGGGCTTCGTCGTTGATTCAAATGGTCTCCATGCTGATCCTGAAAAGGTGGATGTTATTGTAAATTATCCTTCCCCTACTAATAGGAAGGAAGTTCGTCGTTTCTTGGGCACTGCTTCTTGGTATCGTCGTTTTATCCCTAATTTTAGTTCCTTGGCTGCACCATTGAACAAACTAACTTCTCAAGGTAAATCGGCGCCTCCCTTTGCTTGGACAGAAGAAGCAGAGGCCGCTTTTGTTAAACTGAAGGAGTGTCTGACGTCACCTCCTATCTTATCTTGTCCTGATTATTCTGAACCTTTCCAAGTTCGCACCGACGCTAGCGACTACGGGTTAGGTGCTGTGCTCTCTCAGATTCAAAACGGCGAAGAGCGGGTTATAGCCTATATGAGTAAATCCTTATCAGCCCAACAACGTAATTACGGCGCTACAGAGCGCGAAGCTCTCGCGGTACTTGTTGCTATTGAACACTGGCGGTGTTACTTGGATAACGGTAGAAAATTTTTTGTTTATACTGACCATTCATCTTTAAAATGGTATCTTAACATGAATAACCCTACAGGTCGCCTTGCTAGGTGGGGAATACGTCTATCGGCCTTCAACTTCGATATCATATACACATGTGGCAAGGACAACGTTGTGCCAGATTCTCTATCTCGTGCCTTACCTGTAGCAGCTATAGACAGTGCCAACCAATCTTGTTCACCTGTAACAGATCCATGGTATTTGGAGATCTTTAATGGTTGCCAATCCTCTCCTACTTCCTTTCCTAATTACAAAATCACTAACAATAAATTATATCGTCACATGAAAGTGAAAGTGAAAGTGAAATATATTTTATTTAAATAAGCTCACATAATAAGCATTTTTAAATCGTCAATTCTTTTACCCTACCACCCATTATGACGTCTTTTAACTGATAAGAAAAATGGGCGCAAAAAACTTGTCAGCTTTATCAATCAGATGGAACGATATTTACAAATATGTATATCATTTCCAGACTTTATATTAACAAAGATTAACAAATAAATAACATTATTGAATTAGCTCATTTCTTAATGAGTTTCAAATTTCTTAATCAATTTACAGATTTTAAGCTAAATTCAAAGTTTGAACTTGTTATTCAGTCTAGGCTGTTACAATAAATAAAAATAAAAGAAAAACATACGATTCAATATGCATTAAGATAGGTAGTCAGAAGCAGACCCATTCCCACTGGCAGCACCAGTTCCCGAACATGACGCATGAACCAGCCATCTCTTCGCTCAACCATATTTGAGGGAACGTAACGACCCGCCTCATACGACACCACCGCAGAAATGATTAAAGATAGCATGACATACTAAGACTACCTATGTTAAGGCATAATGAAATCCTTAAACCCTTTAGCTAGGGAATTCGAATGGAAGGAAGTTGTCCCTAACGATTCCAGACTTGATATTATTGTTGCTAACCACTCAAATCCTACTTCAGGACATTTGGGAATTTTTAAAACCTTTAAACGTATTTCTTTAAATTATTTTTGGCCCGGCTTACATAAGGATGTTGCTAATTTCGTAAATAATTGTGATGCTTGTAACTCGCACAAACATGCTAATCATCCTACCTTAGGACTTATGGGTCGACCTAAAGAATGCTCTAGGCCCTTCCAAATGATTAGTATTGATTTGGTCGGTTCACTACCTCCAAGTAGGAAGCAAAATACTATGCTCCTGGTTGTCACTTGCTGTTTTTCTAAATACTCTCTATTATTTCCTATACGTCGTGCAACTGCTGGAATTATAACTAATATTATTGAGGAGAAAGTCTTTCTTGTACATGGCATTCCTAGCACCGTTCTGATGGACAATGGTAAACAGTTCGTTAGTCAGAAACTACAGCATATGTTCGCTCAATATAAAATACCGAAAGTGCATTTTACGCCTAAATACACTCCACAGGTAAATACAGTCGAGCGTTACAACAAGACCATTATGACGGCTGTTTCGACCTTTATTGATGAAGATCACAGAACTTGGGATCTTAATATCCCTAAAATACAATTCGCTCTCAACTCTGCTGTAAGTGAAGTCACGGGTTATACCCCATCGTTTCTGGTCTTCGGGAGGGAATTAGTCTCTTGTGGATCTCATTATCTTGATGTCGATCTAAACGACATTATCTTCTCACCTAGGGATGAATATGCTGAAAATACTGGGAAACTTAGGAAAATTTTTGATCAAGTGCAAAGTTCTCTTATAAAATCGCATGCTCGTAATTGTGGTCCTTATAATCTTCGTCGTAAAAAGTTCGAATTCAACGTAGATGATATTGTCTGGCGAAAAACTTATTATCAAAGCGACAAAGATAAGAAATTTTCTAAAAAACTTGCTCCTAAATATATTAAATGTCGTATAAAATCTAAATTGTCGCCCTTGGTCTATGAACTTGTCGATATGAAAGGGAAAAATCTGGGTTCTTGGCATATCAAAGATTTTAAATTGAATAATTATTCTTAAACTTGTTTTTAATACTTTAAATTAAAATAATAATAGACAAGCAATATAAGTATACATTTTTAAATACTTATACTGTTTCCACTACTATAATTTACATTGCATGAAAATTTTAACTATTGTCTTTTAATTTGAATATAACTTTTGTTGTCTGAATGAAAGGGTCTTATTCACTTGTTTTGGGTTGTTATCTGGTTGGTTGGTCGTTTTTGTTTTTAACTGGATTTCGTCCAGGCAAAATCCTACTCTAAGAGGGGGGATATGTAACGGTTGCTAAAAACCTACTACTTATAACTAATAATTACTGTCGAACTTTTCTTAAAAATTCATTACATCACTTCACCTGTGGAATGTGGGAAGTTCTGACCTCTGCCTTATTCCAAATCGCGACTCGGAACGCGGCCGTATTGTCACACTGTGACAGACGCTGTCATTGTCTATAATGACATCCACCTTCGTTATGTCAAGCTCGACCAATAGGATAAGACCGGGACTTCTAGATAATTCTCGCTGTTTTGAGGTGCTTCTCGATATTTATCCTGCTATAAATACGAACGATTCGCAAAAATCTTTTTCTTCTTTTCAAAACATTCGTAACCTTAACAAGTTACCTACATTAATTTCATTTCATTTCTTTGTGTTGTGCAACCCCGTTTCTAGGGGTCGTACCTACGGGCAGGAGTTCCCCTACCGGACCCTCTCCTGCGCCGCCTACCACTACACCTCCGGGCACCTACCTACCCGAGTCACCACCTGCTGCTTCCGGCCTACCCCGGAGCAACACCACGCCGAGCCTGCGCACTCGCCTCACCTTGAGCGCGTAGCCCTCGTGCTGCACATGCGCTTCTGCTTCCGTTAGGCAAAACGCAAGCTAAGTGCTTTTTATACTACAAGGCGACTACCACGAAACGAAGATCGGTGTACCCCCCTTGAGACCTTTTTTTTTCAATATATCTTGGTAAATTGTAACATTGACGTTTCATTTACCACCTTCTGCGCACTGGTCGTGCTTCACACTTCCAGCTGTGGCAAGGGGAGAGAGATGCGGTACGTGAACTCATCTGTTTGAGGAATCCATTGTATACTTAAAACTTTAATGGAATTCGATTCTGGGCTGAGGTCAAAGTCTTTAGGCATGTCGCATTGGTCATCTGGGAACCGTTCAAGGAGCTGGGGAGAGTTTGAGGTCCATTTACTGAGCTGAAAGCCACCTAGGGCAAGTAAGTTTATTAACTCGGTTTGGAGTGCCTGAGCAGACTCCACAGAGTCATGACCACAGAGTATATCGTCGACGAAAATTGAACGTCGTATAATGTGAGCAGCTTGCGGGTAGCGATGACCTTCGTCATCAGCTAATTGCAGCAGAGTGCGGATGGCATGGTACGGGCTAGACCGTAAACCATATGTGACCGTATTGAGAGCATATGTGAGCAGGGGCTGGTCAGGTGATGACCGCCAGAGAATGAGTTGATACTGTCTTTGATCTGGGTGGATGAGTATGTTTCTGAACATCATTCTGATGTCAGTACTGAAGACTACGGGATGTGTCCTGAAAGACATGATAATGTCAACAATATCTTGTTGGAGAGCTGGACCTGTGTGAAGGCAATCATTTAGGCTGACGCCATTTGAGCTTTTACTACTACCATCAAATACAGTGCGTAGTTTATCTGATCCCGCTTTGAAAATGCCATGATGGGGAATAAAGAAGTGAGGCTTGTTTGCGAAGGTACTTGGGTGACATGGTGACATGTGTCCCATGTTCAGATAATCATTCATGAAGTCTACGTATTTTGAGCGGAGGGGCGGATTTGCCTGTAGCTTCTTTTCAAGATTGAGGAACCTACGTAACGCAATCGCATGAGTGTTGCCTAATGTCGGTGCATCCGGTAGAAAGGGTAAAGTTACCATATAACGACCTGATGGGTCGCGAGTGGTTGTGGTGCGGAAAATTTCCTCGCACTGCTCTTGTAATGGGCTGATTTGTATATGAGGTTGGGGTTCTTCCGACTCCCAAAACCTCTCAAGGCTCCTGCAAATTTCATGCGTAGAAACGTCGGATTCTGGCTGTGAGCTGATAATATGAGCTGAGTTAGACTGGTTCGACGGTGCTGTACATAGGTCCTGAATGGGCCCTATCAATGTGAAGTCAAAAATCGTGCCGAAGGCTATGGGCTTCCCCCGGCCTAACGAGACCTTAGTCCCGTCCAAAACTTGGCCGAGAACGTCGCAACCTAGCAGGAGATCTATCGGAGCTGGTGTATCGTATTCCTGATCTGCTAAAGGAATCGGTGGTTGCCCTCTCACCCGTGCAATGTGTGGGACCTTTTGCAATGGTAAGTAGCCGGTAACACTTTCCAAGATATGCGCTGTAGCCGTAATCGTAGGTGTGTCATGGTGTATAGGACGACATACTATTGTGATTGATGCTTTTGATTCCTGTGTGTAGTGGTTGCCCACTCCTGCGATTTTTAGTGATGTTGAGTTGAGCGGTAAATTTAAAATCCGAGCCATGCGCTGAGTCATAAGCGTTAGCATGCTACCGCAATCTAACAAGGCTCGCGCTGTGTGAAACTGGCCATGCACGTCTGCTATTTTTAGCGAGACGGTAGGCAATAAAATGTAGGGTAGGTACACTACCCGCTTTATTTTATAAACAAATATTGATGTGTTGATTTTAAATAAGTATGAGCTGAGTTTGTACTTTAAACTAAGTACGAAATGGGCAGATAATTTAGAGATGGGACGTGAGAAAATCTTATTTTGAGAAGTGTTTTTTTTTGAAAAAACTGGGTGTGGTTTTGGAAAAACCTCTGTATTTTAGCGGACTGTATAGAATGGGCTGGTACTACGGATCGAAGGATCACAAGGATGTGTCTGCACACTCGACGTGGGCTGAGGATGAAGGTTGGGATGATGAGGAGAAGATGAAAGGGGACTTACGTGCTGATGAAAGCTGGGAGATGATGAGCAGGCGGCGATGATGAAGCCACGATACTAATCGTGGGTGGGCGGTAGAAGTCCTTGGTTTCCTCAAACCAAGGTCTGGGCAGATTTCTTTTACGCAATGTCACTATCACACACCAGATTCACTTTTACCACTAAACTTATTGTTTGAGCTAAAGAGACCGGCCGGTAATCTATCAAATTAAGAGGAATTTTGCTGGTTCTAGCCAGCGATTAAAAATATCACACGCGTGTGTCGAAATATCAACTGTACTTAGATTCGACTCAGACACAATGGCGCGCGGCGCGCGCGCGGATCTGAGCGAGTGAGTGAGATGTATGATACGAGTGGGAGCGAGAGAGCCGTCACGCTGTGGCGTGAACAGAGGGATATATTCGTTTGTTACTTATTACAATAAAAAAATGGTATATCAGCGGCAGCCAGCGGTCGCCGATGTTAATAAAACACAATGTACAGAAAATACAACTTCATATAAAATTTCAGGTGGTGCTCAGGGTGCCCCTGAGAAAAATTTACAGATTTTACAGTTCCCGCAAGAATCGGAGCATTGAAAATGAACACAAAAATTTACGAAAAACCAAAATCAAATCAAATGCAAAGTCCTATTATATTTTTAAAGTTACCTCAGTAGTACCTATTTATTTTACGATTGTGACACGAGGCGGAGCCGAGAAAAGCGCCCGCTGACTGCCTCGACGCAGCCGAAATAATATTAACCAATATATTTTTTCTAATATTTTTCATTATTTATTCATCTTAATATAAAAATAGCAAAAATCTAAAAGTTTAAAATTGTACTGTTTCACCTTAATTGATTGTCTGGCAGCCGCAATGGGTGCTACGGTCGAGTGTCGAAGTGTTTCTCTTCACATTGGTGAGATGGCGCTGATCTTCAGCGGAAACGTAAAAAGTATTAGAAAATTTCGCCACATCCATCAGCGGCTTGGTAGCATAATTGGTAGTGCATTGGGCCGGAATCCTAAGGGTGCGGGTTCGAATCCCGTCTAAGTTGCTACGGGTGAGCCGATTTTTTCTAATATTTTTCATTATTTATTAATCTTAATATTAACCAATTTCAAAAATTCCAACGAATGCACTTCTCGTCTGCTTCTGCATCTTTTAATACTATTACCATGACGATCGGTCAATAATCATTGAAGCTACATCACTTTTTATGTACGGAAACAGCCGTTTTTCTACAATTCCAAATCTAAAGGGACCACCTACAGGTCACAATTATAAACCGATTTTTAAAATTATTTCGCCATTTGATAGCTAAACTAATACCCTGGGACCCTTTTTTCATTTTTTCTTAAGTCAGTTTTTTTCCGAAATATTTACAATTTAGTAAACAAACATCCCCCAAAAAATCCGGAAATTTTGGAATTTCGCATAATTCCAAAAAAAGTTACCAATAGATTTTCAAAATTCAAACGTTCACATGTGTCTCGATAAACTCCTCAACTTTTGGTACTATTTTTATTTCGATCTTCCGAAAATCCTTGGAGATATGGCCAAAAATACGTCTCAGGCGATTTGCATCTGATAACCATTTTCAATGGTAAAAAAGTGGCGCCGCGGTGAATTTTATTTAATATTATAATTCTAATACACAATTTTAATAATGTTTTACGTGGAATTTCTAGGACCCACAGTCTAGTATTTTTAAACGGTATCGTTACATTCCCTCGAAGTCACTGCTAGAAGTCGATAGCAAAACTGCTAAAAGTGGCCGTTTTTGACACATTTTCTATCTACTTCTACGAATGACTACGGGGGCAAGTAGTGATACTTACCTTCTAAAAATACTAGACTATGGACCCTAATAACTCCATGTAAAACATTATTAAAATCTTTTTCTATTACAACTTATTAAATAAAAACCTCTGAGGGCGCCACTTTCGGTCATACAACCGCCTTAATATAAAACAGCAAGTTTATACGGTAAGTATGTATCTTAAATAATGTTAGTAATAAAAAAAAATAAGTTACCTTACTCATGATTATTAAAAATAACGTAGGTACTCAATTCTTATTAAAGAGGCTGATGAAGAAGATACGTACAAAGTAACAATTACTTTACAGTGAACGTTAAACAACGTTCTATCTTAGAATTTGTTTATTAAATAAATTATTTACACCACTCCTATTTCAATCCTGCTTGCCATCCACATCAGCCATTTTAAAGTCCCCACGCTGGGCCACAGGCCTTCCTTATGGGTGGAAAAGGAAAAAAGGGGGATGGGCCAAAACCCACCACGCAGGCCCGATGCACATTGGTGGGTGATAACGACTGCAAATGCAGCCTGGACCGACGGCTTAACGTGCCTTCTGAAGCACGGAGGAACTCGCGATGATAAATTTATGGTCACCCATCCAACGACCGACCCTTGTGAAAGTTGCTTAACCTCCACAATCGCAGGACCCCAGGCGCTTAATAACTGCGCCACCGAGTTCCTCAATGCCTGCCTGGTAACGTTTTAATTAATCGGAGTGCAAGTGGCAATTACTTAATAGCTCTTTTAGTTAATAGGCCTTCGATCGAAATTGTTTCAGTGACAAATGATACTTCGTAACCTGCCTTTGAAAGTAGTCTACGGTAATAAAAAAATATTCAACAAACTGATGTGGAAAAATAAGATGTTATCTTTCAATTAGAAAATAATATTTTCGAATTAGAGTTTTGATATACATTACAGAATGTGATAGTTTTTATAAGCCTGTTAGTTTTACCAAAATGTCATTTGGTGCATATTTTTTGTATCTTTAAGTCAGACATTTAAGCAATGTTATACAAAGTTGCGATCTTATTCTCTTCCAATCATGAATACACATTTTTAAAAAGATCAATGCAGTTCTTATCAAAAGCAACGTTAATTTATAAATTTTATAATCATTTGTTAATCAATCTTCAAGCCTCAAGAATTCATTAGGAATTCTTAAGCACAGAAGTTTGTTCTATATTTTGACTCCATACTCACTTAAGGAGATTCTACTTTGTATATCATCGAAAACTGCTGAGATTATCTTTACCTGTCCAACTAAGTGTTCTTGATACATTATTCATGTCGCATTTACATCTCAAAGTGTCACCCACAAACTGAGGCGGTATGGTTATTTACGCAAATTATGTTTAGAACTCAGCTGATGAAATAACTATTTTAGATTACCAGATGTTAAATCAAAATCCAGCCCCCCTACTCAAATGGCCAACTATCTATTCGTTTGAACGCTACGCTTACTATTAAAACTTTAAAATTAGCAGTAAACTATAAAATACGTGCCGTAAGCTTGACAATTCCATACAATACATCGAAGTCTGTGATTTACATAAGTTTGCGACATGTGATTTAACCATCTATTGCTCATATTTAAGCTTTAAAAGTAAGGTTAAAACGAATAGAAAGTTGGCCATTTGAGTAGGGGGGCTGATTATTCAATAAACTGAGACGTTACCTGACGCGAGTCACGGAAGATACATGGATGCAAAAACTACTTACAATATTTAGCAACCTAACTTCAACACAAGAAATGGTATAAAACATACAAGCTACATTACTTAGGTATGCAAAGAAAACTAATACCAATTCCCTTAAGATTAAATGCATTGGTGTAGATGTTATAGTCCAACCCCGAAGTCTAGGCACTCCTAGTTTTGCCTAGTCAAACCTCAGGTTTGACAAGAAGGCTTAGTCAAAGTCCAAAACTAAAGCGTATATCGGGCTTTGACCAACGAATTTATGGCCAAACCTAGGAGAGACCAACTTGGATAGTCAAACGCCGAAACTCAATAGGATCAAATCGCGGTTTGACCAGTCAGAATTAAATTAGGGTCAGACAGAATGTGTTAATTTGTATGTAAATGTGTAAAAATATATTCTTTAGAGTGAAAATGTTAGTAATCATGTGAAACAAAGATTTTTGTCCGTTAAAAAAAATAACCAAGAAATTTAAGACGTCTTAAATTTCTAACCTAAACGTGACCTACAGGAGTCTAATCTAACATCGGAAATGAATGCTGTTTCTCATACATATTTAGGTTAATCTTAGTCAAAGCTGCCTTACTCTTGTAGGTCACTTTTAGGTTAGTAATTTATGACAATCGCGAAGCGCAGCGGAGCGATCGTCTTAAATTTCGGGGTTATTTTTTTTAACAGACAACAGAAATCTTTGTTTCACAGGAAGATTATTAATTTAATTAAATTATAACTCTAAAGAATGTGTTTTTCATACTTTGAAAACATATATATTCTGTACCTAATTAAGGTCTGACTGGTCGAACCCCGATTTGATCGAATTGCGTTTCGGTGTTTGACTGTTCAAGTTAGTCTCTCCTAGGTTTGGCTGTAAATGCGTTAGTCAAAGCCCGAAACACGCTATTAGTTTTGGACTTTGATTAAGCCTTCTTGTCAAACCTGAGATTTGACTAGGCAAACCTAGGAGTGCCTGGACTTCGGAGTTTGACTATAACATAGATACACATGTTTTGTTCCTACATGGAACATCATCAGGTTATTTTCATAAATTTTCATAAATTAAACTGCTGTTTTCCATTCTCGATGCTGTTGTTGAGATCATTAAGGGATTAAAAGAGCACTTTGCAAAAAAAAGCGGAAGACTAAGCTGCTGCAGGTTTCCCATATGCAGCTTAGGTGTCTACGATGGCAAAAGTATAACGACAGGAAATGTGCATTTATTATGGAAAAACATAATTTGTCTACTAATAGTAACATATAAGTTTAGAAGCTTAAGATTAATTTAGCACAACTTTGAAATTTTTAGACATTACATTATGCCTAAAAACACTCAGCCTGGGCAATTGTCCAGAACATTTGGTGATTAATATGAGTATTTACTTCATATTAATCACCAAAACTGTAGGATCACTACTTTCTACCTTATTTACCAACCTTATCTAGGTACGTGCTTTGCACATCGTAATAAATTTCCGTGATACAATGGATGATATTGCGCATAAATTGAATGGAACTTCAGAGCTCCAGATTGGATATAAATAATTCAGGCCGGGGCCATTGTATCTTCTATTTCAGAGATTTTATGAAGATCGACGGACGTATTGGAATGATCTGAGATTTTGGGGTAGTCATTTGATGATACTTCACACAACATCATTCATTTCGATAATGCAACCAATCAATCTAAAATATATCATCCATCACATCACAAGGGACAAATGGGTGAACAAAAAGTTTCGTAAATTCAAATGAAAATCTATTTTTTTTCAGTCAAATCTAATAATCGTCATTTCTGATCTTTTCAATTATTTCAAAACTCTATCCAATATTTTATCTTCAATCATTCAAAAGAAAATCTATTGTAAATTCAACAGAATACCCTTTTCAAAAACTGATTATTATAAAAACACGAAAATATTATAATTTGTTTGGCGAGCAATTTTCACGCGGCTGTCATTGATTGATCGGGCCGGTGACTCAGCGTCATAGTTCGAATTCAAACAATGTATTATATTGCCTTTTTCCAATGACTTGCTATATTTTACGCCGTAGTCATAACTCGTGGTCAACAAAATAAGAGGTGTCATTATTAAAAATTACAAAATTTAATATTTTTTTACGGGTTTTTATGATTCTGTGATTTCGACTTACTTAACTGGAAGTTTTATGTTTTACTAGGCTTTCAACGTGTATTTTGTACAGTTTGAATATTTTAATCAGAGATGATCAAAATTTTAATTCACACTTGCCTGCTTTTTCGTTCATTCCCAAATAAGCAAAGATGTTACTTTCTAAATAAAAAAAATTATACACTCTTTTAGAGATACGGGGCCATCCATAAATTACATCACACGTTAAGGGGGAGGGAGAGGGTCGACGAAGTATGAAATTGTGTGACAAGGGGGTGGGAGGGGGTCCTTAATTTCGTTACGTCACATTTCAAATCATTTAAATTGAATTAAAAAAAATTTCGGCACTGCTGTTTTAATTCAATAAATATTTCTAGATGTAAAATATGTGACGTCACAATAGGGAGGAGTGGTCTCACAAAATGTGACCAGCTGTGACAAGGACGGGGGAGCGGGTCAAAAACCATGAAATTCGTGTGACGTAATTTATGGATGGCCAACGTAAAAACCACTAAAACGTTTTCTGGCAACTTATCTCCGTGGAGATACCTACTCAAACTGCGCTCAAGAATTTACTATGGCTGGCCTACTTCTGACTTATTTATGTGGAAAAGAAAAAAGATTCAAGTGCCAGTCTTTCCTGTTGTTAAACCGATAGCGAAAGGACTAATAATATAAGATATCGGATTAAAGGGGTCAAGCCACTAAGTGGTCATTCGAGTGGTTAATATGATAGAACCATCATCGTATTTTCAGTGTCTACAAAGGGTGGCTTTATTATTTTGTACAAAAGGGTCGAGAGGATTATTCGATAGTCAAACGATTACAATGTTTATTCCAATTATTTTCATTGAACTAACTGATTATTTAACTTTTTGTCGTTTTGAAAAATTTGAGTTGCAAAAATCTAAAACTGAAAGAAGAATTTGAGTAGACACCTATATATCTCATATAATATGGCTCTGACGTTTGACGAAGTATACCTATTTTAAATGTGAGTTAATCCATATCTTGGGGAAAGTCTAATCAACTTCTTATGAAATATTAGAAAGGTATGATAATTATGTTTCTAATACCGACTTTATAAAAAGTTGATTTTAGACTCACGGTTTCTTACCACCATAGCAGAAACCATTGGTATGCGAAATAAAAATTTCACTAGAGCAAAGAAACTTCTACTTTTTTTCTCCCTTCACCCTGAAAATTGTTTGCTAAACAAATTATTTTTCCTTGTGAAACTTTTAAGCTCCCCCTGTGACTCGATTTAGCAGAGTAAATATTTGTCGAAATACGAAAGTTTTATTGTAAAATTTTAGGCTGTATAATAACTGTATAGTACAGGTGGGTTATTGCCAGATCTAAAAATTTAATTTTCTGACCTCACTTTTCAGAAAATTTCCTGACATTTTGTACACTAAAGGTGCTCCCTCACCGGGAGCATTCGCGTGTAATGTAACATTAAAGATTCGTCTTCGAGCATTACAATAATACCTCCCTGACTGACGAGCATTCGCGTGTAATGTAATATTATAGATTCGACTTTGAGCATTACATTACAATAATACCTCCCTGACTGACGAGCATTCGCGTGTAATGTTATATTATAGATTCAACTTTGAGCATTGTAATGCTCGGTTCTCCTCTTTCACTGATGTATGCCCGTTTTGTATCATTACAAGGTGCGCATTGTAATGCTCGGTTCTCCTCCTTCACTGATGTAATGCTCAAAACTATAACGTTACATTACACGCGAATGTTCCCGGTGAGGGAGCACCTTTACGTCTACATTCTTCATTTAACGTTTGATAATGTTTTTTCACCAAAATGATTAACAAATTATAGGTTTATTAAATAATTATTTACACTTTTGGGATAGCAAAAATCCCTGACAACTACAGTTTTTCCCTGTTTTCCTGACACATGCCTTAAATTCCTGACATGTCAGGAAAATTCCTGTCATCTGGTAACCCTAATACAGGTAGACTGGGGCTCAAGTGAGATGTAGGTAAGTGAGAACCCTCGACCTGGTTCGTCCGGGCTCCCATTGAGGTCAACCTTAATTAATTGTGACTCCGAGCCGTGCGTTTTGTTGTCATACTTTTTTACTTTTTCAGTGAAAGCATTCGAAAATGGAATGAAACACGTCTCGCGGAATGAGCCTGCTGACGTTATCTATCAAAAGGGGAACAAGATTGCACATTAGCCGTCAACAATAATAAATATTATGTTTAGTATTAGTTTGTAAATATAATGCTATTGTAGTAGAAATAGGTAATATAGTTTAGGGTATGATGGGACTGACATAACTAGTGTTAAAAGTCCCCAAAAAAAAGAGAAAAAAAAAAGTTATAGTTTCAAGGGGAGAAATTTTGAACAAATTAATCTTACAGTACGAGGCTAACTAAACAATAAAGAATATAATAAGAAATAAGAATAAACTCCCGAGTAATATTCAGAACTCCCCAAGCATCCACTCAATTAAATGCAAAGTTAAGTCGCAATTTTTATCACAATTAACCCAATCAGACTCATAAGATATTTATTTAGTTAACACCATCACTTATTCATTTATATGTATGTGTATTTATTAATAATATCTGGGCGACCGAGCTTTGCTCGGTTATTACTATTTATTGTAATACTAGCGGCCGCCCGCGGTTTCACCCGCGTAGTTCCGGTTCCCGTGGGAATATCGGGATAAAAAGTATTCTTTGTTTTAATCCAGGCTATCTACTATCTGTGTGCCAAATTTCAACCTAATCCGTTCAGTAGTTTTTGCGTGATTGAGGAACAAACATCCAAACATCCAAACATCTAAACATCCAAACATCCAAACCCACAAACTTTCACATTTATAATATTAGTAGGATGGTGGTGTTTAGATGGTAATCTACATTGTTATCTCAAACATTAACTACATTTTTTTAAACTTGTCTAAAACCAATAAAAAATAAAAAAATAAAAACAAAAGTAAGTCACCGAGTGGAATTCGAACCCATAACACTCGTTTCTTGCCATCCGCGTCTTACTTAACCCGCTGGACCAGACGGACAGTGGCCGGCAGGCCGAAATTAGCGACCATATTCTGCGTCGAAAGAAAAACGCATGAATTCCCAAACATAAGACTAATCTAGATCGATTGTTTACCCCCGAAAACCCCCATATACCAAATTTCAGCGAAATCGTTAGAGCCGTTTACGAGATCACAGAAATCCTTATCCTTACATATAATAAAACAGTAAAAAAAGTGTGTCTGTTTGTCTGTTTGAACACGCTAATCTCTGGAAATACTGAACGGATTCGAATAAAACTTTTTTTGTTATATAGCTGTTAAGTCTGGGCATAACTTAGGGTATAATTAATTTTGGAAAATGGAACACCTGATGCAGAACCATAAAGGCCCAACTTAACTATAAGGAATATAAAAATGACACCTTAGTAAAAGTTGTTCAGCCTGATGAAATTTTTTTGTTGAGATATAAAAATCGAAGATCTGTAACACCTGATGCAGAACCATAATGGTCCAGCTAAACTTTACAAAATATAAAAATAGCACCTTGGCAAAAGTTGTTCAGACTGATGGGCATTTTTTGTTGAGGTATAAAAATCGAAGATCTGAAACACCCGATGCTGAACCAGATTAATCCAATTAAACCAAACAAAAAATATAAAAATGACACCTTAGCAAAAGTTGGTCAGCCTGATGAGCATTTTTTGTTGAGGTATAAAAATTGAAGATCTGCAGCACCCGATGCAGAACCCTAATGAAAATATAAAAATGACATCTTTGCAAAAGTTGTTCAGCCTGATGGGCATTTTTTGTTGAGGTACAAAAATCGAAGATCTGGAACACCTGATGCAGAACCATAATTGTCCAGCTAAACTATACAAAATATAAGAATGACATGTTTGCAAAAGTTGTTCAGCCTGATGAGCTTTTTTTGTTGAGGTATAAAAATCGAAGATCTGGAACACCTGATGTAGAACCATAACACTGTTACAAGTATTTTCTTATGTAACTACATTAGTTCATTTATATGCAAATGATAAATGTTCATTTATCCGCCGAAGTCATAAAGTCCACGCGTACGAAGTCGCGGGCATCAGCTAGTATATAAATAAATATACAAGAATTGCTCATTTAAAGGTATAGATATTGTAGGTACTATACTTTGGACTTTAAATTTTATTGTCAGTTTTTTCTAATTTTCGCACTTTATGTCACCCGCTTAATATTGAAATCTCAAACACGTCTCTGGTTGGCTGGAATAGATCTCTTTTAGAGATAAGTCCTCTTTTGTGTACATATCTCAATTTATTTTTGTGTAACTTTAAAGACAAACATCGACTACCTCCGTGGTCGAGTGGTTTGCACGCCGGTTTTCAAGGCGCCATCATCTCTTGAGGTCCCGGGTTCGATCCCCGGCTGGGTCAATGTAGAAAATGAACTTTTCAATATTGTCTCAGGTCTGGGTGTTTGTCATACCACCGTTGTGTCTGACTTCCATAACACAAGTGCTATTGGATAACTACTTACTTTGGAATTGGAGCAATGTATGTAATGTTGTCAAATATTTATTTATTTATCTTGACCCTTTTTTTAAGGAGTTTTGCGAGCGACCAATAGCGATCGCCCCTCTCCTACCCCTACCGCCCGCGTACTTCACCGCTACGCACACCCAAAATACACTGGACTGCAAAACTAAGTACTACAGAGATCTATTTTCATACAAACGAGGTAACTTTGAAGCATTGGTTCTCCGCCCAGGATTAAACGTGGTGTGATCTGATGATGGCCATCCAGGAAGTGAATGGAGAAGATTCAGATCCCCATACATATCCAATAGATCTGATCAGTATTCTAAGAGCTGTTTGGATATGTTTAAACAAACCACGAAAATAGCATTAAAATGTATGGAAATGCTGTAACTGATAATTCTTATCCTTGCAGCTCTTAGAATGCTGATCAGATCAATTGGGTGTGTATGGGGATCTGAATCTTCTCCATTCACTCCCTGGATGGCCATCATCAGATCACACTACGTTTAATTCTGGGCGGAGAACCAATGCTTCAAAAATACCTCGTTTGTATGAAAATAGGCCTCTGTAGTACTTAGTTTTGCAGGCCAGCGTAGGTATCCGTTCAGCGCAATCCCCACCCTTAGATTAATGCTCTAAGTCCCCACCCGATTTCAAGATGTTTGCCTCGTACTGTGACACAAGCGTTATGCTTTTTTACTAACATCAGAAAAAGATAAAAGTGTAAGCTCAGACTGTAAAATAATCAACTAAGTCCAAAAACAAAAATAAACATTTTTATATTCCATTTTTGTATAATTTCATCAAAAATAAAGCGCATTAGAAGCAACAGCTTTACAGCACTAACAAAGCATTTTCAAAGCTAGAACCTCATTTTCCAAACCTACGTTCAGGTTATCGCGTTATCTCGTAATGGCATCGGTACGTGCCACCGAGGTATTGCAGTGACAATGAAAACAAAAACCCCAGCTAAGTGCACTTCGCCGGGAACTCCTGCAGGAGAACAAATGGCGTCAACTGCACCGATTTTATGTGAGCTAAGGAAGATGGATTTACAGAAGCTCATATTTCGGTATATATGAAACTGCTGTCCTGAAAATCGTGACTCAAAAGCTATAACCGCATTAAAATCGAACACGTCTGAGAGTTTAAAAATAATCTATCATCCGAATTTCAATTTATCAACATTTGTATTTTTTTAATGATATTATTTAAACAGAGATTTTGTTTGTCTAAATGTTTAATAACTATAATGACAAACATTATTAGTATCAATCCTTGTTATTTACATCCCTCACCAATATTTTATGATACCTTTTCATATTATGGTTTTTGACTCAAACTTTCATAACAAACAATCAACGTGATTTCGCTCAACAGTGAACATTAAAATCAAATTAAAAGAACCGGCCAAGTGCGAGTCGGACTCGCGCACGCTTCCGTACCAAAAAACGGCAAAAAGTCATGTTGCCCCCCCACTTTTTTTCGGTTATTGTTTTTTTATTTTTTTTTATTGCTTTTATTGTTATAGTGGCAACAGAAATACATCATTTGTGAAAATTTCAACTGTCTACGGTTCATGAGATACAGCCTGGTAGCAGACAGACAGACAGCGGAGTCTTAGTAATAGGGTCCCGTTTTTACCCTTTGGGTACGGAGCCCTAAAAAGCAATAATCTCGTTCCAAAGAATTTAACGTGAATCCAACAAGAACGACTAAGCGATGCAGCTTACGCTACAAAATAATATCCTTTAACGTCCAAGCTCGCTTTGTGAAGTAATTATGCACTTTCCAGGCTCGTTTCAGTACATTGAACACTATTTCAAGAGCATTATAGCGTAAGCTAAGCTATTGTAGCGAAACACGGTAAAAAACTATGTAGGTAACAGTATTGATCTGCAAAAAAATTTCAAACGCAAAATTCAAAGGTATCGAGCTCCGCCTTGCTTTTTGACGTTAACACCCATCGGTTCGCATTGGACCCGTGTGCTAGGTAAAGTTCCTCCTCATCATTGTTGTAGAAAAGAACCCATACAGAGATATCGATAAGTTAAATAAAAATCTCAAATTGTCATTAAAAAATATATGTAACACAGTTATATTACAAGAGAAATTAAAAAAATATATAATTTTATTTGGAGAGAACATTATTCAATCAGTTCTCTTATTTTTCAGTATTGTGCTCGAGACCTGCTCGAGATTAAAAATAACATTCGATATTTCTACGATGGGTTTTGTATGGGAGGGATACATGTAGGTAAGTAATGGGGTCTTTTGTGTTTCACGTGAATAGGTAAGACGAATAAGGATCCCATCCCATGTATTATGTAGGCTCTAACAAAACAGGAAGAGAGCCTCAGAAGTAGCGAAATACTTTAGTATTTCGTTACTCCAACCATATTACTTTTTAGAAAGTTTCAACCATACAATAATAAACGAAACGTGATGGGTCATCAGAGTGTCCAGCTACTTAGCAAATTTTTTTTTACATTCTCTTTGCTACTTAGGTCAATCATGCGTTCCAATTTTTCTCATAGGCGGCTGAAAGCCTTGATTTTAGGAGGTGATAGGAATATGAATCGCTTGTAACTTTAGCTTGTCTGCAGGCACGTATCCAGACTTTTAATTCGGGGGGGGGGGGGGGGGGGGGGACAACTGCATCCCGCAAACCGGAGAGTGCCTCGCCCGCTAAATTTGAATTTAGTCCTGTACCGTGTGTTCTGGATTTCGGGGGGGGATAAATCCCAACTATCCCCCCCCTTGGATACGTGCCTGCTTGTCTGTCAGGTCCATCTGGCGAGAAACCATGTAATTTTATTGGAACAGCACGTCTTGTTTTTTTCCAAAAATCGCACTTGACCGCGCTTTTTATCACGTCTTGACAAAAAAACCTACATATATAAAACTATAACCTTCACTAAGTAATATTCTTCAACTCTAGTAGTTGTAATATTGACCATAGCAAGCATATCTAAATTGTAGCACCAATATGTATTGCTACGGAGTGCTACGGATATATTTAATCCTCTGTATAAATCTGTGGTTGGGATCATGACCGAACAAATTTTCAATGAATCGAAGATCAAAGATCAGATCTTTGGTGAATTTACTAATTAGAATCGTATAGGCGTTCATTTTTAATTAATTGGGTCGCGTATTCAACCTGACTGACGTCATACCGCTGTTATTTAATAACTATACGTATAACATACTTAAGAGGTTGTTTAAGGTAGTTTTCCTTTAATTGCTGCAAAATATTGATATATAATTTGCCTACTATAATATAACAGTGTACGAGGTAACTTAAAAATGAAGTGATAAACTCGCAACGGATCAATACGGCTATTTGTTGGAATTAGGGTTTTGGTGGTCAAAGAAACGCTGTAGTTATTCAATACATGATTTTAATAAGAAAATTATCGCAATCTGTTATCCAATATAAAAATTGGTTTTAAATATCCGTATAATATTTTATTGACCAAACGAGCGCGTAGCGCGAGCGAAGCGCCTCCGTTTCAACTTTGGGGAAAAAATGCTTTCGTACACAGAACAAAGAAAAAATGTTTTCCCCCTAGCTTTCGTATGTCTCTCTGTTCGGATGTTCTCCTCTACAGGTCGCATTTCTTAACCGATTTTCGTGAGTGTGTAAAAAGTATTCAACTTGGCATCCTAGTTGAAAGAAATTATGGACATTACCGCGGCGAGACGTTTAAGTTATAAATTCGATGATCACATACGACAGAAGTGAAGCGAATTTTTCCCAGGAACTAAATCACAGACGTACGACGTACATCAAGGGTTGATTGCGAGATGGGTCGTGGCGATGGCGGTCATGAATAATACATACCGATCGCACTTCACCGCTTCAGCGATCGAATATTGAACTGAGGGTCTATTAGTTAGAGAGTATATCTTTATTTATATTTTAACCTTACAAAAGCTATCATTACAGGATAATCCCAATTCGACAGAATGGACATCTTATTTTTTTATATTATAATTCCTACTTACTATTACTAATAATAACTTACATAAATTAACAACATAATAAAACAACTCTTGCGAGATCAAAAAATGACAATCAGGGTGCAACAGAGAGTAAAAACGCCTGAAAGTAGGTACAAAATATGAATATAAAATTCTTGGTAGGTACCGACAGGATATCAAAAAGAAATCTGTGTTTCTTTTCCACAAATAGATGACTACACGGATTTCGCTGACAGTAGAATCATATAAAAATGAGTACTAGCGTAGTAGAATGTTGGACTTTCGGTTACCTATTTTTTAGTTTTCTGTTTTCAACATTAATTTTGTTAACCTAGGTATTTTATTGCTTAATTTTTTTTCTCCAAAAGCCCGTTGGGTCCTCTGGTAAGCGAATCTTTCGTGACAAAAAAGGGTCACTTTTCCCTTTCTCACTTCGATGCCAATATTACCCATTCAAAATATTTATTTTGGTACCTAATTATTTTGGGAAGTTAAGTTGTTTTTCGAATTTTCGACTTATTTCGAGTGTCGAGTTGACCCCCTTTTCAGTAATTATGCGCGCTTTGTGGTGCGCATGCAGATGAATAGGCAAATGGAATTCTTTTACGGCCTATCGAAAGGTATTATGCTACGTCTAAACCAGTGCGCTTTCACGTTCATCTTGCGCTTTCGTCTGACGTATGCCTGAAACGCCCCATTGTCAAAGTCAATGTAATAGCTCATGCCCTAGGAACATCAAAAAATGTATGCTTGCGACGCATTGGTGAATTGAAAATTGAAGACACAAGAAGAACGTGCGTGAACGCGCACTGGTCAGGACATAGCATTAGGTATTTTTTCGTTTAAAGCAGCCACAGTCCACAGATTAAACAGGCTCTTATCTTAGTCAGTATGAATCGATTAATCGAAATCAGATCCTCGAAAATTTGCCTCTACCGAATCATAATGTCAGTATGACCAAGTTATTGCTTTCTCTGTAGTATGACATGGCATAGGTACTTGTTATCGCATACAATCATGATTAGCAAAATAAATTACTACTGAAGAAACGACTTCAAAAAAGGAGCATCTTACCAATCATCGCGTAACTTTTTTTTCCAAATCAATAACTTCCAAAATAATATTTTTTGTGAACTTATTTTATTCAGTTTACACCTTGGACGAATCCACCACGTTTACACTCTACATCAGAAATGTATTTTCTAAGCAAAGCTTCCTACAATGGCTACCCAATAATGTCAGAGTAAACCTCTACCTTCAGCATATTTCACCTCAATCCGGGAAGATACACAAATTCACGTCATTTAAATATTTAAGATGGGACCAAAACGCTAAGCCAAAGGCACCGGTACACGGATTTGGTTCGCTGTTTGATGAATAATGTATAGGATAAAATGTCCTATATGTAGAATCAGACGTGGTAACATCTGTGCATAGCGAATTTTGGAGGGACGTCCAGTTTTTGAAATGATTGGTTGTCCATCAGCCATTTTTAATGTCCTCACTGCTGGGGCACAGGCCTTTCTTAGGGGTGGATAAGGAGGACGGGCCATAACCCACCACGCGGGCCCAATACGGATTGGTGGGTGTTAACGACTGCAAATTCAGCCGGGACCAACGGCTTAACGCGCCTTCCGAAGCATGGAGGAGCTCGAGATAATAAATTTTTGGTCACCCAGCCCATGACTGACCCTTGCGAACGTTGCTTAACCTCCGCAATCGCTGGGCCAGATGCTAAACCACTGCGCCACCGAGCTACTTCTAACGAAATTATTGGTTGGTTGTTGTTTTTTGTGAATGTTAGTCTGGTTTTATTTTACCGATCAACCAATTTATTAACATTTTAGAAAAATATCTGAAAACCCGATTTATCGATGTTCATAGATAGTTGTCAATCTTTTTTACATTCGTGAAAATTCTGCGAATTATATATTTATTAGTTGTGAATATTACAACGTATTTAATTATTTCATTTATTTTAACAAGAGTTTATTGTTAGACTAACCTCAAGGTTTTTCAACAAGTTTAAACCATTTACGCAAAAAACTTCTAAAAAAGACGAAAAACCTACATTAATTTCCAATCGTTATCGCGCAACTTTTCTTTATGTTCAAATCCCTCGTATTTTTCTACAATATAAATGGCTTCTATTTTCCTTCGATAGAAATTTCTGTTATCTTTCATTCCCGCCTGTTCTCCTTCGAATAATTGTATACTTGCTCGAAAATAACAGATTCTATATCAGAAACCCCTGAGCTTTACCTTTCTCTAATGTAAGTAATACTAATCCATTGTAATTACTAGGTACTGAAAAGTTTTTGCACATTTCTGTAACAAATTCACAAAATGAAGGTTCTTTGTGTTTTTTTTTTTAGTATTTTCTGACATCTGGGTAGAAAAATGGAAGTTTTTTGAAAAGTTTTGTAAAGTGTCAGCAGAACAGATGTTATGTTCTTTTACGTCTGAAGCATAGACTTAGAAAATTTTTCGCTATGCTCAAGTAGACGGACAAAGGTGCGAGTGAGAAACCGATTCTTACGGCTTATGCGATGTGCGGGAAAGAGTAAATAAAAACTGACAGCTGAACCTGGTTTGACTTCATTTATCATCGTTTATCACCTTGGTGAAAAACGTCAACAAGATTATTTTGTAATTTTGATCGCGATCGGGTCAGTTTGGCTCTCAAAGCTATATAAATCAATAATGGTGTCGTGTTCTGTACTGGATTGTAATGATACTTACGACAATAACCCAAATAAACACTCATTTCACAGGTAAATATGATTGTACTATTACCATTTTCATAATTCATATTTTAGTTGAATATATTCCCAAACACACTAATTTATATATTAATATGATGCTATTAAACGCCTATTTCCTAAATAAAGTCTGATTTCTAAACATTATGTGTTAGATAAAAAGATATTATGTCCGTGAACTTGAGAAAATAAGGCGTAGATATTGATCAAAAATTATCGATATCGATACTCATGTCGATGATTTCCAATATAACTTTGTTTGTCTTTGTGAACACTGATAGTTTTATTTAAAGCTGCTTGTAACCGACAGCTTTCAAATGGTAAATTATACCAACTTAAGTACTAATTTAACAATTATTTCCAGGTTTTCTGTAAATCCAGTGATCAAATTAAACTGGATAAATGTCATAAATAAATAAGCAGGGAGCCTCAAAGGAGACCTTAAGAAATTATTTAAATAAATTGTTCAAAATCTTGTTTGTGTTTTATTTATTAGAGCAATAATACATTATGGTTATCGACAACCTAAAATGGACTTCAGTGCATCTCTAAATTCACGCACACGTTTACATATTTACAAACACTGGCTCATCTCACTTTTGGTTTCGCAGCCAAGTGAACTCTGTTGGTCTATTCCAGTGGATATTAAGTTTATGGTCTGAAGGTTCTAAACTAATTTGTTTGTCGTAAATTATTAGGTAATTTAAAACGCCTGTTGTGTTCAGCGTAACGGAGAAGGTATAGAAATACGAGGAGGTGAGATTAAACCCTCCCTCTTCCTCCCCTAACACTCATCAAGGCCAACTGTAGCTGAAATTGGGGTCCTAGATTAATGCAGCTCATTTAGCCACATTGGGCTACAATATTTTTTCCAAACAACGCTTTTGTTTGTCGGGAAAATTCTGCAACAACTTGGATTCATTTGATACTTGTAGGTATTATCAATTTATCATGTCACTTGCACAACGGTTACCGCTTGGAAAAGGCTGCTTTGAAGCTCAAAGCGGTACAACCGGTACCGATCTGTGGTGCAAACAGACTTTGGGACTATAGAAATCTCCCTTAAGTTGAGGAATATTTGTCAAAGCATTCGTTTAGAGTGTGCAGAAAACATGTTTATTCAACAAAGACGTTGGTGTGTGTCGCTCAAAGTAGCTATCTGTCTGAGAAATCTCTTTCTTCTTTGGCTTTTGTTTATTTGATTTGTATAGGAAGTGTTACACGTAATGCGTCGTTCTGTGTACAAGCTTGTAATACGAAATTAGATTTTGAGCAACAAAATAAAATGCCGTTAGAGGAAAAACGCTCTTGAGCTTTCCAAAAGAGTGTGTCATTTTTTACGTCTATCTAATGCTTCAAATGTTGGCATGGCCGATAACTTTTTATTGCCGTGTTTCGTATTATTATTAATATACTACAATATTTGGCCTTTTCTTTGTACTAACGTTTTGTTTACTTATTATGTAACTTAGTTATGATCTGTTTTATTAGGATATCGTGTAGATTTAAAAAGTATTAAGTACCTAATTTTGTCATATTTATACATTGACTTATTCAGCATTGTAAAAGGAGCCTGTTTATTAGGTATTCTGTATTCATATCTGTGTTTATTTAGTATTCTGTATTGTACAACCACCTCTCTATTAGTTACAAAATAAAAACTCTAATCCCGAATATGGTAGATAGGGACCATCAAACTGAACAACTTTTACTATGGGACCAACTCTGAAATCAAAAAAAAATCGGCTGTTTCATACATTTTTATATTTTCATTCTTATTTGTTGTGTGAAATAGTTGATTTATTTCGCTATTTCAGAGTTGGTGCCACAGTAAAAGTTGTACAGTTTGACAGTCCTTATGAAATGGTTGGTAGATACCATAATTCGGCATTAGGGCTATTTTTGTAACACGTTGTATACTAAAATACATTAAAAAATATTTCTATCTAAAAAAGAAAAAAGATTCTATTCTATTCTATCGAAAAAAGATCTTATCCCGTTCCGCCCAAGGTGCCAACTCGGCAGCGATGCGGTGACAAGTTATCCGTTTCAATATCCGATTGGTCGGGACTGCTGATAATATAAATGTGCCTCAAATAAATTGTGGGAGAAAAATATTTTAAAATAGAATTAATTTACTACCCTGGAAAAAGTAACATTGGGCCAAAAATATTAACACCTTGGAATGTGGAATAAAATCAGATAACAGTTTTATTAATCACTAGCTTCTGCCCGCGACTTCGTCCGCGTGCATATTAGAGAAAATCCTCAGGGAACCTGAACCAACCGGGATCCGTCCAGCCATTTTTACGCGATAAGGCGGGTCCCCATCAAGCGCGCTGCGTCGCGAGGCAAGACCTTTGCCGCGTGTGGCGGGCCCCGTATGAGGCTTCTCGTTCCGTTCCCGTTCCGTTCCCTTTCCGTTCCCGTTCCTGTTCCCGTCCCGTTCCCGTTCCGTTCCCTTTCCATTTTCGTGCCATTTCCGTTCCGTTCCCGTCTAGTTCCCGTCCCGCTCCCGTCTAGTTCCCGTCCCCGTCCCGTTCTCGTCCCGTTCCCTTTCGGTTCCCTTTCCGTTCCCGTCTAGTTCCCGTTCCATTCCCGTTCCGTTCCCGTTCCCGTTCCTGTTCCCGTGCCCGTTCCCGTTCCCATTCCGTTCCCGTTCCCGTCCTGTTCCCGTTCCGATCCCGTTCCGTTCCCTTTCCGTTCCAGTCTCGTTCCCGTCCCCTTCCCGTCCCCTTCCCGTCCCGTTCGCGTCACGTTCGCGTTCCGTTCCCATTCCGTTCCCGATCCCGCCCCCGTTCCTGTCCCCGTTCCCGTTCTCGTCCCCGTCCTTGTTCCCGTTCCCGTCCCCTGGATGTGCATGTCCAGGTCCAGATTCATGTCCACCGCGTTGGACTTCAAAATAAATCTCATTTTCGCAATCACCATCGCATAAAACCTCAAGAACGACATCCCTTATCGATTTTTATGTTTACTCACCCCATTTACCCCCTAAGGGGTTGATTTTCAAAATCACAAAATATATGTTTGCCTATTTATTTTTAGACGTGCTCCTACGAAGTTTAAAGTTGTACCTAATGTCTATTTCATATTATTTTTCCATACAAAATTTGAACCCCATTTTCACCCCTTTAGGGGTTAAATCATGTCCACCGTGTTGGACTTAAATATAAATGTATTTTTTTTGCAATCGTCATCCTATAAAACTCCAATAACGACATCTATATCGATTTTTATGTTTACTTACCCCATTTACCCCCCATTTCATCCCCATAAGGGTTAAAATACTAACAAAAACAATATACGTTGCGTTAGATTTCCATCCATAATCCTCAATTATAAATTTAGCGATTTTTACTTCGAAAATGAAGAATTTTCTTCTATACACAACTTCATCCTCTTTTTCACCCCTTATTTGTCTTTAGAAGTACTCCTACGAAGTTTCAAGTCGAAATGTCTATTTAATATTTTTTTCCATACAAACTTTGAACCCCCATTTCACCAATTTAGGGGTGGAATTTCCAAAAATCCTTTCTTAGTGGATGCCTACACTCTATAAAGTATCTTTGTACAAAATTTCAAGTCTCTAGACCCAGCGGTTTAGGCTGTGCGTTGATATGTCAGTCACCCCTTCACTTTTATATAAGAGATACATCATCATTTTTTAATTTTGACAAATCAGTAATATCATAGACAAGCTATTGATGATGTTAGACCAGCTGATGCAGTTAAAATATTTTATGATTATAAAAAAGTTAACTGCGGAATTGATAAGTATTCCGCAATAAATATAGCGTCAGTTTGAAACTGTTCAAAATTTAAGATCTCTTATGATCGTCTTATGTTAGTGTACCCTTTCTTAATTACTCCTATAAAGCTCTTAAAACAGCAAACGGTTCCTGACACCTGTTTGCTAAGTATGAAATATTCATTTAGAACCCGCTTACAGCACTTTAGTTCGGGAACTTGTGTTGTATTCCATGGATTTTAGCGAAATGCCGGTTCTACAATATTTGTTCGAACCGGGAATCTGTGACCAACTATTGCAATTTTACATATTGAGTTAGGCCTTATGCGTTTGGCTTCGATCGTACGAGAAAAAACGATGCGTTTTCATAGCAGGATGACACGTGTATTTAGAGACGGTCGCACGATGACCAATTTGGGACACAAAGAAAACCCTGAAATGGCTTAAATTTATTGCTCTTTAAGTATATATTTGTATCAAAAATTCACATGTAGATACTGAATGAAGCTAAATTTCTATAGTTTATTACAAACAACGACCTCAGTAAAATAAATTCGTTGTAGCAGTAGTAGGCAAAAGAGCTAAAAGTGACCACTTTAAGCACTTTTGCCTACTATCAAACTTAAAATTATGGACATATAGATAGTTAAGGTTAAGTCAAGATGATGCAACCCAGCCTAACTTTCTTTGTAATTTTTCGTGTCAAGGACTTGTACTATTATGTATTCTGTGGTCAAGGGTGAGTCGGTGTGACTACTGGTAAAAAAAACCTGTAGTCACACTGGTGTGGTAAGTTGGTGTGACCACGGTTCGGTCGGGCGGTTTTCATAACGTCGCCATCTCCGAGCTGGGTCATTTTAGGAAACGAAGTTTTCTTCTACATTGTCTCAGGCCTGGGTAATCTATATATATAAAATTCAAAGTCCTGACTGACTGAGTGAGATATCAACGCACAGCCCAAACTACTGAACCTAGAGACTTGAAATTTTACACACAGTTACCTTATACAGTGTAGGCATCCACTAAGGAAGGATTTTTGAAAATTCCATCCCTAAGGGGATGAAATAAGGGATGAGAGTTTGTATGAAAGTCCCTCAGTTTTGATGCTAGGATCTTCAAATTTTGTATTCAGGCTGATGATTGAAAATTAATAAATACGTGTATCATCGTTTTTCAAAATTCTACCCCCGATGGGGTGAAAAGGGGGATGAAGTTGAGTATAGAAGAAAATCCTTAATTTTCAAAGTAAAAATCGTTAAATTTATAATTTAGGCTTATGGATGGAAATATAACGCAACGTATATGGTTATTGGTAGTATTTTAACCCCTATGGGGATGAAATGGGGTAAATAAACCTAAAATAGATATGGATGTCGTTATTGGGGTTTTCTGGGATGACGATTGCGAAAATGACATTCATTTTGAAGTCCAACACGGTCGACATGATTTAACCACTAAAGGGGTGAAAATTGGGTTCAAATTTGGTATGGAAAACAATATAAAATATACTTTACAACTTAAAACTTCGTACGAGCATGTCTAAAAATAAATAGACAAACATATATATTGTGGTTTTTAAAATCAACCCCTTAGGGTGTAAATGGGGTAAGTAAACATAAAAATCGATATGGATGTCGTTCTTGAGGTTTTATGGGATGGTGATTGCGAAAATGACATTTATTTTGAAGTACAACACTGTGGACATGATTTAACTGCTAAAGGGGTGAAAATGGGGTGCAAATTGTGTATGGAAAAATAATATAAAATGACTTACGGCAGTGAAACGTGGTCGCTAACTATGGGTCTCATAAGGAGGCTCAAGGTCACCCAGCGTGCAATGGAGAGAGCCATGCTCGGCGTTTCCCTGCGTGATCGAATCAGAAATGAGGAGATCCGCAGGCGAACTAAAGTAACCGACATCGCTCGAAGGATTGCTCAGCTAAAGTGGCAGTGGGCTGGACACATAGCGAGAAGAACCGATGGCCGTTGGGGCGGAAAGGTTCTTGAATGGCGACCGCGCACCGGACGGCGCTCCGTGGGTAGGCCCCCGACAAGGTGGACCGACCGTCATGGAAATCCTTGGGGGAGGCCTATACCCAGCAGTGGGTGTTGTGCGGCTGATATGATGATGATGATGAGACCTCGTGCGAGGCCTGCCACACGCGGCAAACGTTTTGCCTCGCGAGGCAGCGCGCTTGGTGGGGACCGGCCTAATCGCATAAAATCGGCTGGTCGGATTCTGGTTGAAGGTTCCCTAAGGATTTTCTCTAATATCCACGCGGACGAAGTCGCGGGCGGAAGCTAGTAGTGTTATACACGACTACACGTGTCATACCACCGTTTTGGGTCCGACTGTGAAACTAAATAACAGCATGTAACAAATTCATAAGCTCATCCATAGAGGTCGTTTGTAACATGTGGGTGGGTATACACATAGTGGTTGTGGTTAAATACACATGTGGTGCATTCAATGTAGTGTGGTTTATGCCATCCGCGCAATTGGATTGTGCCATAATACTGCATTGCAATATAGAGTTTACTGCCTCGCCATAAAGATTGAAGCCCCATAAACTGTTTATATTGGGTAATATTGAACGAGATTAGCTTAGATTGGTATTTGAGCATGGCAATATGCGCACAAGATCCCTACTCGGCTGTGAACCCTTGTTTTAATAAATGATTGAGTCTTGCAAAATTGATGTTGATGTTTGAAATTAAAAATATGTGACCTTAGCTTTGACCACAACTCGAATCTCAGCACTACATATTATAAAACAAAGTCGTTTCCCGCTGTTTGTCCCTATGTATGCTTAGATCTTTAAAATTACGCAACGGATTTTGATGCGTTTTTTTAGATAGAGTGATTCAAGAGATAGGTTTATATGTAAAATACATGTCAAATTCCACACTACACCGAAGCGAAGCGAAAGCGTGTCTCTAGTAATAACTAAATGTAAGTACCTACTTCAAAGTGCTTAACAATCTTAAGGAAAGCTTTTGACCAAAGGAACAACTTAAAATTTTTGGACGTTGTACTATATCATCACCCAAGGCCGATTTAATGTTGTTAAGGACTACGTATATCAGTCTTTTGCCTGCGGTTTCTATCTATGTAGGTATGTGTTTTTCCAAGCACAAATATAGGTACTAAAAGATATATGCGCCAGTCACTCCGCCAACGAGCTTCTCAAGTTTAAATATCTGTTCCTATCATCACGCTCACCCTGCAATAAAAAAACCTAATCTTAACTAACATAAATTTCTACGAGTACCTACAACAAACTTTTTCCACACAAACTACATTATTAAAGGTCATAAAAAGGAAAACAGCGCGAATTCAGCAACAAAGTGGCACCTGTCTCAGTTGCTAATGATTTATGGACTAGCTGCGAAATTAAATAGCTCGCTATTAAAATACCTTCGCAACTGTAATAATGCTCGTCTGATTGATGATAGGCGGCATGATTTGCGATCCACGGCCAGTTTTCATTATTAGACGCGAATTATCAGCGATAAAGGCCTTTTTTAGTAGGGAGAGTGCTTTTAGGCATGCCCTTTGCCTGGCAACCAAGGGGGTTATGTGAAGGAAGTTTAGTGGGCATTACCCACGTCTGGAGCGGACGCTGGCCCTTTGCCCGTTCAGCGCGTGGGCAACGTGATTCTTATAGCAACAGATCGAGGCTTTTTTTAAGCTAAAGGCAGCAACCACAGACCATACAACAAGTACTTTGGTTATAATGTCTATGGCAGCAACTGAACACTACAGTCCGTTGCGATACCGCGTAATTCATTTGCAAAAGTGTACGCAAATAACGTAATGTATCGTGTATGCTGTAGTTTTAATTTACAACTCAGGGAGTCATAATTAATGAGTCTGAAACAAAGTTATTCCGCAGTGTGAAACTGACTGTAAAACCGTTATGTAGCAAAATACTCTTTTTTAATCCTTTTTTAAACTGCCCTTCCACTTTGTAGTCTACAGACTATGAACACAGGGTAAAGAAAATTTCTTCCTGTGCCATGACTAAAGGCTCAACCCATTTCTTGTAGTTTAAGCTGGCGAGAAACTAGTTGATACTTTTTCATTAGGAAAACAAACAATGAAATTATTATTTATCCTTTTCCTTAGGATGCACTACGCAATACAATAGCAAAGCTGAAATGTGGCACATGCCGTTTGACAAGTAAAATGTCAAGTTGTATGAGAAGTCTTGGGAGACTTTCATAGTAAGCTGCGTTTTGGGGGAGTTAAAAGTGTCCCACAAATGCCATTGTCATGCAATATCCACAGTATAGATTGATCGAAGTTTTCCTTATTCAGTTTTAATTTGCTTCATACACTTTTAAAACTTTCGCGTTGCATTTTATTAGATTAGGAACACAGGTTTGAGTCAGCCCGTGACCACGGCCGATCCAACTCGGTCGAAACGTGTCGGGAAAAGGTAGGTGTTCAACAGCTATGTTTAGTTAAAATTGCATTTAAAACCTGTGTTCTTAATTTGCTTCAATGAAAATTCATTTCTAAATAAGCACTACGCACTGATAAAAAAGACAGTTGTTCTGTCTTTTTTATCTCTTAATTTTTCAATAAAAATAAGTTAACAACAAATCAAAAAGTAATTTCTCAGAGTGCACACCTTTAATAATTTAGATTCGGCTTGTTTTCATATCCCTCGGCGGAGATCTGCTGATTCCAATTCGATGCGTCTCATTCCTCCGTCGCTTTCATTTTAATATCAACGGAAAATTGGTTAGGAGACTTACACCCTTGCGACTGTAAAATGAAATATTAATATCGAGACGGTTCTAAAACTTGATATAAGTATTTGTGTTATTCTCCTAAGATCACGAAGTTTGAGGTTTATTGATAATGAACTGATGAGAATGAACACTAAACTAAGATTTACTTGGGGCATTTCGTTTTCCTATTTTATCCCGAAATCCACTGGTTACTAAAATATGTAACGCATTAGTGTAATGAAATTTAATACCATTAATGCATAACAGAAAATAAACTAAAAAGTGTATAATCATAAACTTTCTAGTTACTACCTAAACCTTGTCGTCTTAAGCATAAGTTTGTTCCCTAAGTAAATTACTGTTCAGCCCGCATCAATCCTCTCTTACTTGAAAGAAGCACAACAAACTTTATTTAGAAATTTCAGATAGGTATGCAACGTATTTTAATAATACTAATGGCTCGTGACGTGAGCTGGAGACCTCATTTTAATATCTCCGCGTGTCTCCTCCATTAAAAAAACGAAAAAATTAATCGGCAAAAAAATCGATATAATAATTCGATAATAGGTACCTAGAATAGAAAAGAAATTTAGATGTCGCTGATAATAGGCGGCGGCGGCAGCGCGTTTTGAAATTTAAATTTCATACACCTAATGTCACTTCTATTCTATTAAAATAATCGAAAAGCCAAGCGTGTGTCACTTGTCTAGGCCCGATGTTCATCCTTACACCAAAATACAAGAAATATTTTTTAACAAGAATATATAGACTTAAATGATATTTTTTCTATTAATGTTTCTTTTAAAATAGGTATATTAACAATTACATTTATTAATCTCTATTACGTCTGTCTTATTAAACCTACCTATTTATACACCGTCATTTTGTAGTCGTTTTAATTAGCTTAAGGGTGTGTTGTACCAATGAAACTAAACATTTTTGCCCAAGAAACATGGGTCGAAAAACGACAAAAAAAATTGGATCTCCCATACTAACTAGACAGCTAAAACATTTTATTAGTATTAGGCCAGTATATTCTTACAAATGTTTTTCCTAAAATCGCAAAACACGATGTAAAGCTGCATTTTTGGTATGTTATTTGGACCCCTTAAGGGAGTGTGGAACCATGTTTTGCAAGCAACAAAAAAATTGTGCTAGCTGCGTTATACGTGAAAAACTGCATTTTTATTCAGTGTTTGCAGTTTTATTAAAAAACTAAGAGCTTTTGACATTAGTTGCCAACATCATTTTGAAAGTGTATTAAATTTCAAACAATCAAAGCTAACTTTCAGCTCTGTCTGTCTAATAGTTTTTGAGATATGATGCTTGAAATATTGACACTCTCCGGCATATCTAACCGCCTACACCGTTATTTTCATACAAACATGCTCACTTCACAGTCTCATAAATATATAAGTATACGCATCTCTGCAATGGTTTGTATGTTTAAAAGTTTGGTAAGGTGCTCGTTTTTAGAATAAGAATGTCAAATAAGCATAGACATCTCTCAATTTCGTCAAAAATGCAATAAAGCAATGCATCATTTTAATACCATATATCATTGTATGGAACGAGGAAATTGGTTTACATTTTCCTCATTTTGGATAAATTGAGAGGTATCTATACTTATTTGACATTTTTATTCGAAAAATAAGCACCTGACTAATCTATCAACATACAAATCATTGCACAGATGCACAACCTTTTTTATTTATGAGACTGTGAAGTGAGCACGTTTATATGAAAATAACGGTGTTGGCGGTTAGATATGCCGGTGAGTGTCAATATTTCAAGCATCATATCTCAAAAACTATTAAACATACAGAGCTGAAAGTTAGCTTTAATTGTTTGAAATTTAATACACTTTCAAAGTGATGTTGGCAACTAATGTCAAAAGCTCATAGTTTTTTAATAAAACTGCAAACACTGAATAAAAATGCAGTTTTTCACGTATAACGCAGCTAGCACAACTTTTTTTTGCTTGCAAAACATGGTTCCACACTCCCTAAGGGGTCCAAAATCCATACCAAAAATGCAGCTTTACATCGCGTTTTGCGATTTAAATGTAGATTTTTACTGGGCTATATGGGAAAGTCAAAATTTTTTGTCGTTTTTCGCCCCATGTTTCTTGGGCAAAAGTGTTTAGTTTCATTGGTAGAACACTCCCTTAAGTTAATTAAAACGACTACAAAATGACGGTGTATAGGTACCAACCAACTACTGTTACTACTCCAATTTATTGAAAATCTTTTAAGGGCCCTATCACATTTTTTCGTCGAAATTTCGATTTTGACGGATTTTAGCAATACAACCTAGAAAAAACCTTTGGGTCTACTAAATACATTTATATGTGTACGCGACAAAAAGTAATATGATGATTCACTGGAAAGTTAAAGGGTTAGAAAGGAAAATTGAAGTTGGTGAACGATTTCTTAGAGTCAACTTTGAACATACACAGAAAGACAAACAAGTACAAACAACAAATAAAAGTATGAAATTTGATTTTCTTATGAAGTAAAGATTATAATAATTTATTTTTAACTTAATAATAATAATGTATCGAAGAGAAATCCACAGTTAATTCTGAGCTTTTTTAGTAGTTTTATGGTTTTTGATTGGGATTTTTTTCCACATATTCGACTATATAAGAGATAACATTAAATTTTTTTTATTTCAATTGTTTAGCACAGTTGTTCAATCCATGAGCTCAAAAAAGTGCCTTCGCGCATTTTATGAAAATCTTTCTCTGCAATTTCAGGTTTAATTATAAAGTTAAGCAAATTTTCAAAAAAGCGAGGCCACTATGAACTATTCCAATAGCTATTCTGCACCATTCAATAAGTCAAAAGTGTTAATGTATTTTTGTTTCTGAGATCGAGAACGCCAAAATTGGCCATTATACGCAAAAATCACAGTCAAAATGTAATATGCCTCTTAACTAAAAAATCTTGACATTTATCATTTGTTAGGCAGAAAATATTTTAGCGAGGAAATAAGGATAATTTATGGCAGCCATTGTCTGTCATTGTTCAGTAACAATACAAACAGGATCTCAGGAAATAGAACAATAAAGATAAGTTAGTACCTACAAGCAATTATAATTATAATGAAAATATGACATTTAGCGCTGAGGATATTAAAGAAAGGGTACATTTTTATTTCAGAAAATGAACACATTTCCAACAGACGGTATAAATAAAGATGTTCATCATATTCATTATTAGTTACAAGAAACTTAACTTGTAATTTGCACCTTTTTAAACTATTTAATTCTCTTTATTTTTCAAATTTTGCGGAGCTTGGTGGGCTGGCACTGCGATTGCGCAGGTTAAACAACATGGGCTGGGTAATCAAAATGTATTATCTCGAGTTCATCTGTGCTTCAGAAGGTTAAGCCATTGGTACCGGCTGTACTCGTAGTCATACCAACCAACCAATCCGCATTGGGTCTGTGTGGTGAAATATGTTCTACTTATCCACCCATAAGGAAGACCTGTGCTCCAGCATTAGTGGGGATATTAAATATAGCTGATGTCGATTTGTCAAACATAAATTAGAAGGAAAAAATAATTCCTAGCTGAAATGAAATAACCATTCAGTAAAAGGACCCAAACACAGTAAAATACTAGCAAAGCTCTTCTGAATTACTTCGTAGCTAGCGTTACGGAGCAGCCGTAGCAGATGTCTCAACACGATCTACGATATATTGCTACGCGCCGCTACGAATGATCGTAGTAAGGAGATGTAGATGTTCTCTTTAAAAATATTTTTAAGAGGACTGAAATAATAATGTATACCTACAACTTAGTTTTCTAAAACATTTTTACATTTTCTATAGTTAAGTACGAACAAAAAGGAAAGAAAATTATTACGTTTTGAAAAAGATTTGTGATGTTAAAAAAAATATCACTTCTCTGAAACTGTCCTCAACTCCTCATGTGTATGGTACACAAAATGCTACGTTTGTAATTAAAAGTGAATACAACGGATCTACTCCAATTATTCAAATCTTTCTTTCTTTTTATGTGTGCAAGGTCTTATAACAGTAAAATCAAGAAGCCTAGAGCAATAACAAATCTTTGTACAGTCAGGTATTCACAAGAAATTTAATATTTTTTTTTCGTACAAAAAGAAAAACGTTTGGAATTTCAATTTACCTTCCTGTTGCTTACAAAAATGCCGACGTGCAGCCTCGTCCAATCACCATTGAGCCGAATATAAATCGTCACTCGATCGAAAGAAGCTAAAATACTTCGATTCGGATTTGCCGGGAAATGTACTCGTACTGAGCTACAATTTGGAGAGTGTACCCTCAGGGCAGTTGTTTTTGTGAAATTACACCGAAAAGGCTATCCTTCAGAATACAAGTCAGATAACCGACTCATAGCACTAATTGTCAAAGGTTTACAAGTTTTTTTTTACTTGTTAGTGTACACAAGTCTACTTTTGCAATGTATCGAGTCGCTTTTGTAGATAAACTATTTCTCTGTGTGCCTACAGAAATTATTTATTTCCTTTTAGATTTTCCGTATGAGTTCATCCATCAATTTTCCCAGGTAAGTTAATCGACAGCGCTGTCTTGATTTGAATTTTTTATTGCTCATAAGTGTATTTTGCTGTTTCTCCAAAAGATATATATTTTAAGGGTTCCGTACCTCAAAATGAATAAACGGAACCCTTATAGAATCAATTTGTTGTCCGACTGTCTGTCTATCAAGACCCTTTATCTCGGAAACGCGACCTTTGAATAGACCCTTGAATCTGTGAAAAAAATCAAACTTCGAAGTTAACGTAAAAAAGATACGGCCATTTGTGACGCAAGAAACTCAAATTTCGTCACTCAAGGGAATCAAAATTCTTAGTTCATCCCGTTGACCTAGAACTATGAAAATTGGCAAGTAGTATCGTATTATACTACAAGTACAGGGAAAAGACTGAAAATTATACATTTGTAATTAAATCATAAAAAATATAGTCCTTATTAAAGTACCTACAAATTTGTACGGAAACCTCGGTGGTCGAGTCCGACTCGCCAGTGTCCAGGTGTCCAGTTTTTATTTCATTTGGAAAGCCTGATTTCCTACTTGTTTTAACTTTATTCAGAGCCAATTCTAAATCTTAAAATGTTGTACAAAACGGTTTTTCCTCGTTCCTTCGAAATGCACAATCTAAAACCTGAATCCTTAGAAAGTGAAAATTCCTGAGAGTCAGTGAAACGGCCTAAGCCGGAATTTACTACGTCAGCCCTTCAATCAATATTATAGGTACTTACACAATTTTCGACGAAGAAAAACGGCCTGTATTAAATAAAACACGTACGTAGAGGATTTTGTTGTTAAATGAAATCGAAAGGAGCACCAGCTATTTTATTTTATGTTACGCAACTTAAAAAGTAAGTTGTTGATAATATTACGTGGAAGCAGACACACTATTTCATTTTTAGGGTTCCGTACCCAAAGGGTAAAAACGGGACCCTATTACTAAACCTCCGCTGTCCGTCTGTCTGTCTGTCTGTCTGTCACCAGGCTGTATCTCACGAAGCGTGATAGCTGGACAGTTAAAATTTTCACAGATTATGTATTTCTGTTGCCGCTATAACAACAAATACTAAAAGAAATATAATAAAATAAATATTTAAGGGGGGCTCCCATACAACCAACGTGATTTTTTGCCGTTTTTTGGTACGGAACCCTTCGTGCGCGAGTCCGACTCGCACTTGGCCGGTTTTTCACTGAATAATATCCTTAACCAATAGGTATATTTTCTGACTAATTTAAATAAAGTAAGAAAAAAATATGGGTGGATAGAATTAATAATAATAAATAAATAAATAATAAATGCTTGGACAATTTCACACAGCGCAATCTAGCCCCAAACTAAGCAAAGCTTGTAATATGGATGCTAGACAACTGATATACTACGTAAATACTTTTTAAATATATACTAATTATACATAGTAAAAGTAATTAACACTAATGTTTTTTAACATGTATGTAACAGCATCCCCTTGGATGCTGGGTCCACATATATGGTTTAACGTTAATAATTAACGCGTTCATGGACCCCAAAGCCCCAAACACCTACAGACTATTAGCGTTTGGACCCAGCATGGGAAAACGGACACTGGTGGTTGCTACTACTTATCTAGGAGTTATCCTAGCAACCGCCAGTGTCACTATTCTCCATTACACATATTTTTTCTATTTCTTTTCTACACATAAATAATGTTGCTAGTATATCTGCACATCTACGCTACTTTTTTTATTCAGTTTCTTTTTACATAATTTATTGAAGGAAGCTCTAAAATCGCTAAATTGTTTAATCCAATAATAATAGGTCTTCACCTATGAAATTGCCGTATTGCAGTACAGACTTTTTCAAACAAAAAAAGTTTTGATTGGCTATGAATTCAAAATTAAAATTAATTTTGTTTTAAAAATATGACATTCTATTTACAAAATCAGTCTTGTGTTTATTGATTAGCGTTGTATTTTCATTACATTTCAACATTTTTCCTCATAATGGATACTTCGAAATTTCGTGTAATTATGGAATATGAGTTCCGTCGTGGCACCAACGCGGCACAAACGACACGTAACATCAACGACGTTTACGGAGAGAACTGTACAAACGAACGTACAACCCGTTATTGGTTTGCTCGGTTCCGTTCTGGGAATTTTGACTTGAAAAATGAACCTCGTGGTCGTCCGGAAACTTTAGTCAACAATGATGAATTAAAGGCGATTGTGGAAGCAGATGAATCGCAATCTACAGCTGAGCTGGCAGCAGCTTCTGATGTTAGCATCAAAACAATATTGGTCCATTTGCGACAGATTGGCAAGATAAAAAAGCTTGATAGATGGGTGCCCCACTGCTACTTCACGACAACGCGCGACCCCATACTGCACAACAGACCGTCTCTAAGCTTCATGAGTTGGGTTTGGAAGCTCTCCCTCATCCACCATACTCACCAGATCTTGCGCCTACCGACTATTACTTTTTCCAAAATTTGGACAACTTTTTAGCGGGAAAAAAATTCAATTCCCGAGAGGCAGTACAAAACGCCTTTGAAGAGTTTGTTGTCTCCCGTCCAGCTGATTTTTTCAAGAAGGGTATCCATAAACTGCCACAGCGTTGGCAAAGATGCATTGATTGCAGGGGTGATTACTTTGAATAAAAGAAATAAATAAGTTCGAAAAAAAAATACTTTAACTTTTTTCAAACAAAACGGCAATTTCATAGGTAAAGACCTAATATATGGTTAAGTATGTTTTCGGAACCTTATTTCACTCTAAACGTAATTATAAAATATGGCAAACCAAACTGAACCGTCCCAACTCTAGGTACATTGCACAGAATTTACATATTCCGTGTTCTATCAAATCACAATAAGTATTATGTTAGAAAAAATACTTAAAAAAATGACTCACCCGTGGCACCTCAGACGGGACACGAACCCGCACCTTTGGGATTCTGGCCAACGGACTAACCAATTATGCTACCAAGTCGCAATAATAGGTCAGTGCATTGGGCCGGGGATACGTGTCCCGTCTGAGGTGCTACGGGTGAGTCGATATTTTCTAAAATGTTTTCTAATAAAAAATAGCATTGTGAATGCCTAAAGTAAAAAAAAACTATAATTACAAAAGGTACTTATGTATAAAAAAATATGAAATTTATTCATAAGAATAATAACTACAATATATGCATAAGCATATATTGTAGTTAATATATTATATTAATAATAACTACAATATATGCATAAGCATATATTGTAGTTATTACCTACATGTCAATATCATTTAGATACTTACTAGCTACCGCCCGCGACTTCGTCTGCGTGGATAGTATTTTGTCTATCCCTCGGGAACAGTTTATTTTTTCGGCATGAAAGGTACCTTGTCCTTCTCTGTACCCCTGACAACGTGTGTGTAAAATTTCATGATGATCGGTTCAGTAGTTAAGACGTGAAGGCGTAACAAACAAACGGACTTTCGATTTTATAATATTACTAGCGACAAAGCGACCGCCCGCGACTTCGTCTGCGTGGAATGTTTTTTTGCTATCCCTCGGGAACAATACTTTCTTCGGGATAAAAGGTACCCTAAATCCTTTTCTGTACCCCTGACAACGTGTGTGTAAAGTTTCATGATGATCGGTTCAGTAGTTAAGACGTGAAGGCGTAACAAACAAACAAACGGACTTTTGTCGTATTTATAATATTAGTAAGGATATCTATTCTGTGGTTACGCTGTCGAACGTGAAATAGCTCTGTTCGGTCCAATGTCATAAAGGGAGCGATGCCATAAATAAAACATAACCCATTAACGTCGTATTATTTATTTTGTCTGTGTTCCAGCCGCCCGGTACAGATACGGGCGGCGTTTACTGTCAGTAAGTACACGCATTGACGCTACATTACCAATGTTTCGAAATACTGATAGTATCGTGGGCCGAGAGCCCGCAACGCAAACATACAGTGGCAGTAACTCTGAGAGCACTCGGATCTAACATTAACACATTAACTACACCTCATAAATTCTATAGTCTTTATAAATTAACAAATTCCATATAATGTCTCCCTACTCTACAAATGCGCCGACAGGCGCTAACTCATATTGGTAGGTCGGCCGAAACTTATCGAGATATAAATAAATTCGTCAATAACGATGAACTACATACATCGACTTTAGCCCTATCTATTATTTAATATTTACACAAAAGTTACAAAACCTTTAATTTCTTTATGACCAATTTACTCTCTCACTCTCATTCACAAATATCGGAACAGACTTCAAAGATTGAGGAAAGATTGAGGACACTCTTCCAAAAAAAAAGATATGATAATATAATCTCGATATACACCGTCATTTTGTAGTCCTTTTAATTAACTTAAGGGTGTGTTGTACCAATGAAACTAAACATTTTTGCCCAAGAAACATGGGTCAAATACGACAAAAAATTTTGGTCCTCCCATACTAACTAGACAGCTAAAACATTAATAGAATAAACTATGTCGGGATTTACACCATGTACCTGTTTACCACTGGGGCTACTGGACTGCCCATGGCTACTCCATCTACTTGAAGGTAGTACTGACCATTATAAATGAAGTAATTTTATAATGGTCAGTACTACCTTCAAGTAGATGGAGTAGCCATGGGCAGTCCAGTAGCCCCAGTGGGAGCCAACCTCTGGATGGAACATTTTGAAGAACAAGCCCTCGCGACTGCACCTGCCGAGATCAAACTATGGAAAAGGTACGTTGATGATGTTCTCTGCATAATGAAGGAAAACAAACAGGATGTTGAAGGTTATCTGGCATATTTAAACAACATTCATCCGAAAATAAAACTAACCTGTGAGATGGAGGTAGACAGAAGCTTAGCATTCCTAGATGTCAAGATTAATGTGCGCGCTGACGGTACACTCAGCCACTCTGTATACAGAAAACCCACACACACAGATCGTTACCTCAAAGCTTCTTCGCATCATCATCCTAGGCACCTAAACTCTGTCGTGGCATCACTAACAAACCGTGCATATGATCTTTGTGATGATGAACACCTGGATAAAGAGTTACAACACGTGCGCCATGTCCTGCAGAGCAATGGATATTCAGGAAAGCTTCCACCTAGACACACGAAAAAGCACCAGTTACAGAGGCAGTAGGTATGTAGATAGACAGCCAGTATTTTTGCCATATGTAAAGGGAGTGACAGATAAGGTCTCAAATATTTTGAAAAAGTACGCAATAAAAACTATCTTCACTCCTTTGAAAAAGGTATCGCAATGTCTACGGTCCCCGAAAGATAGTTTTCCTTTGGAGAAACCTGGCGTTTATAAGATCGACTGCAGTTGTGGTAGCTCATATATCGGCCAAACTAAACGCACAATAGCATGCCGTATAAAGGAGCACATAAAAGCTGTCCAAAACAACGATACGCAAAAATCGGCCATTGCTGAACATTTAATTCATTCGGACACAAATCACTGGATCGAGTTACATAACCCCCAGATTATTTCAACAGAACGCCACTACATACCAAGAATGGTCAGGGAAGCGATTGAAATTACCAAATACAAAAATTTCAATCGTGAGGATGGGTTTAAATTGTCTAGTGTCTGGAATCCAGTAGTCCGGTTGTGTAAAAACAAAAAAAAACAAAAAAGTGCCGTTTCGCGTACAGATACAGTGAGTGTCGTGTGTCGAGAACAAATTCGAGTGAATAGTGAGTTTGCAGACAGTGGTACCGGTATCGAACGTAGTAATAAAAGAACTAGACGGAGGGTAGACCGATTCGTCTGCCAATAACATCTACCCGCACGCAACAATCGACAGTTCTTCCGTGATCATGGCGCATGCAACTGCGCCGAAATATCGGAGTCTCAAAAATAAACAGGTACATGGTGTAAATCCCGACATAGTTTATTCTATTAACGTCAATAACCATGGAAATTTAAAACAAAAAAAAAAGCTAAAACATTGTATTTGTATGGGAAAGTCCAAAATTTTTGTCGTTTTTCGACCCATGTTTCTTTGGCAAAAATGATTATTTTCATTAGTAGAGCACTCCCTTAATTTAATTAAAATGACTACAAAATGACGATGTATATAAGGTCATTTGTAAAACACCAACAACCTCGCAGGAGTAGATTACTAACATCGTATAAAAAAAACTAATTTTCCTACAAAAGTCGATCAGGGTATGGAAAGTCGATATTTTTTTACTTTTTTTGGAAAGTCGTAGAACAAACATTGTTGATAATTATGATAGTTATCTACTCCTGCGAAATTGTTGGTGTTTTTCAGATAGCCCTGTATACAACGTATTACAAAAATACCCCTGATGCCGATTATGGTAGATAGGGACCATCAAACTGAATAACTTTTACTGGGACCAACTCTGAAATCGCGAAAAAAACAGCTGTTTGATACAAAAATTAATAACGAAAATATTAAAATGTATGAAACAGCAGATTTTTTTTTCGCGATTTCAGAGTTGGTCCCAGTAAAAGTTGTTCAGTTTGATGGTTCCTATCTACCATAATCGGCATTAGGGGTATTTTTGTAACACGTTGTATAATAAATATCTTGGTCATTTGTATCTATGAATAATACGCACACTTAAAAGTGCATTGCAGTTATACATAACACGTAAATTACAGTATAGATACATATGACAAGATTTTTTATTGCCAGCTTAGGACATAAATTATTGTTAGATCTATAAATATATCTCAAGAAATAAATAATTAATACTTAGGTTTTAGTGATGACTCTCAAAACATGCAATGTATTCATAGATCATAAAGTGAAGAACAAACGTCACTTTGCGACTGCCTGATGTCAATGACAATGGTATGACGAACTGGTAAGAAGAATGAAAGTCTTTTTATATGTGCGTCCATAGATATAAATGATCCGTTTTAAATATACAATACCTAGTCAAGTCATGGAAAGATCACAAATAATAGCGCCATATTTCAAATCCAAAATAGTATAGTTTCAAAATTCTAGATACGACCGACCTTCAAGTTTGAATAAGTACAACAAAATGGAATAGACTTTGTACAGAGTCGATAATCAATATAATACACATCGTTACTTTGATAATCATAATAATTATACAAAGTGAAAATTATAAAATTCCAGTCATTTACAACACGAACTCTATAGCAACTTGCAAGTATACAATAGAAATATTAATAGGATTTACAAAAAAGTGATTTGTTAAATAGTCACAGGCAGCGGTGCGTGAAATGTTACACAACCCTTCAATTTAATATAACAATAATCATAACCTATAAAACGTCTCTATGAATCGTAGCATCTAAATTATTCTTAATTAAACCAAGTAATGATAATAATGTATTAAATTATTTTTCTTAACTTGACATTAGTTGTCTCATAAAATGTGTTCAGTAGTTTTTTGTCAATCTATAAAAATCTATCATGTCCGTGACATAAGTAGTACACGTGACATAAGGACATTTTTAATTTATATTAAACAGTCTTGATTTTCAATTATAGTCATTAAATTAGGCCCATCTTAATAGCCAATTTTTCTCTATACTCATTCAAAATTCATATTACACCCACGATAAAAAGATTTTCTTTCAATAGGTTACTAATTCACTTTCAGTATGTTAAAAAACCAATTTGGAAAAGCTGCCAGTTTTGATGTGTTATTAAGGCTCCGTTATGCGGAATCACTTGTCTCTGTCTTTTTCTTTACGTGTAAAGAGTATGGAAAATAATCTCACTTCTGTACTTTTGCGATGTTTTTCGTTGTTTTTTCATCATTATCTTTAAGGTGTGGCTAAACACGGCGTGCAAGGTGCGCGGCAGCTAAGCGCGGCATTCGCGGGACACAAATATTCCTATAGCCGCGCTCAAATGCCGCGTTGTGTTTGGCCACACCTTAAGCACAATTATCTTTCTTGGAAAAAAGTTATTGAAGCATCTACACAGTACGTTAAAATGTATTTTGATGTAGAATTCAATACGTTTCCGCTATTATTTACGCCAAAAACATGACCCGCGACAAGCGCTTTTGATGATATTCTGATTTTCTTTTACAATCGTCTGTGAGGTTTATACTCAATTGAATACTTTTAGCTACTAGATAATCTCTTTACCTTGTCGTATGTTTTTTATGGCTACAACTTTACGTTTTCTATATGAAAGTATGGCCCGCGCAAACCATGTTTTCCTATCATGCACCCTTAAGAGTACTTGACAAGTCTTTTATGTGGGATTTAATTCTTTGAAAATGTATCAGAATTTTAGTTAATGCAATCAGAACTATTGAATGTGTGGACCTTCTTTGCCTATACAAACTCAACAAAAGAGAACAACTTTTTCACACGACGTACTAATTCATAACTCTTCACACCGTTTCGCCAGTTTCGTCACACATCTCCGCTGCCTGGACGTACCGAACAAATCGTCGGAAACAATGGTGAATCAGGAGTGGTTCTCTCACAGTTAGTGCCCCGGGAAGCCAACTGAAGCCGTGCGCAGTCACTACACACTACTGCCGATGCCGCCGAGCCGGCTACTCTGTCGAGCGAGACTTCAAGCGAATGGCGGACGACGCTTTTGTCACCGAATACCAACACTAAATCGTAATTTTAATAGACGATTATGTATGTATGATAAATTATTTATAAATGTAAGTATGTAATAACAAAAATCTTTTTAGGCCTGCTTAAGCCTGAATTTCAAAACAACAATAACGAAATATGGCTCAACTATCCCAAGCAAATAATTTACGATTACTTTATAACTTTCAATACTTTTAATACTTATGATTTGGCAATGCAAATTGAAATCATTAGCTTAGCTTTATATAACTGAAATTTTTCGACCGACATATCCAATGGAAAAATACGGAAAAATAGCAGCATTGACCGAAAAGTTGTAAAAGTTAAAACTTATTTTTGTAATTCATTTTTCTAAAGAAACATCGAACATTTATATAAAATATCAAATATTTATTCGAATGGAGCGCGTGAAATATGATATTAAAGTGGGTAGATTAACACGATTTGGGTAGATTATCAGAGTTGGTATTTTGGACAAAAAGCCATCATCTCAACCACCGTAATACTATATTGTCTAAAGTAAATTATTATCTCGGGCCAATCAAAATACTCTTATTCCTACTTAGTTATTCTTAACATAATTATGAATGAAGTAAGCATTTGACAAAGGATGATACTTTATTACGAGACAATATCAATTCAATGTGAATTTCCCTGATACACAATATGTATGACATTGAAAATTGGAGCAATTGGAGCAACTAGCCCGAAAATAATAATCGAGTATACAAAGCTTTTATGAAGACGTCACCAATATTAATTTTAAGACAATTAAAATTATGTTATCACTATTTATTGTGACGGCACGCAACATCCTCATAAGAAACTTTGCTCTATCAAAATCTGCTTACAAATTTTACATTTGACCATAACTTCGATCTTCGATTTTCATCGAGAACCAGTATTCGATCAAGTATGAAATTCGTGAACAGAATGTTTATCATTTACAGAGGTACTTTACAGGCGAGGTTTACCAACATAATTCCTAGTTATAAAAACGAGGAACAGTACAAAAGTAAAAGTATCAAAAAGGTTTTGTGTCCCATATCAGTCGTATTATTTGTGCAAATCTATAAACAGTAGACATTAAATAACAAAATGTTCGTCTTGAAGTGTCGCTCAAAAGTATTTGGTAACCGCGTAGCCTCCGACAGACATATAAACAAGTGTATAATTATTATTTTCTATGATAAATGGACCAATCATGGCAGTGAAGGTAGGATCAGTGCTGTCATTGGTCGATTTCGCCCACTCTTATATGTCTAGCAGACGCTAGTTTAAGAACTGAGGTGGTGTTTTCCGATTTCGGTTTTCGATGTGGACTCTAATTAGATATAAATATTTGAGAATTGAGTGCTACTTTTGGTCAATCTCAAGAAATACATTTACGTTATCTCAAAAAATTGAGACCTATTTCCTCAAGGTGATTTCCCTTGTTTTTGGTACCAATATATTTAGTGAGACTGCCAAAATTAAATAATGTACCGAAATCATAACGCATCACCTCTGATCTTGAGATTGCGACCGATCTTATTATAAATACATCCATTCCTTCATAGAATTAGCGACTCGTAAAAATGCCTCACTAAATCTATTTTATTTAATATATCGTTATATTTAATAAGTTATTAATGAACAAGGATTATTTAGAATATTTTTTTAATGTTTCGTTATAACAGTTTTTGACCTAACCTTCGTTCGAGAGACGCAATCGCTCGTTCTACGACGGAGTCCTGCGCGTTCCTATGAAGTACGAGCTACACTGATATGGTCTCAGTCTCAAGACAGTCCCTACGTCTGATCTATGATACACTCTCCCTATTCGAGCTACTGGCTTGAGTCCACTGCCGACACTGGGACCAAAATGGGATAAAATCTATATTGGATTAGGGTTGACAAAATCATAATCTTTGGCATAAGTAAACGCAATATTGCGGAAATTACAAGTAAGATCGCGCTATAGCTCTGTCTGACCAACAACATGGTTAGGGATCGGTATGACACAATGGTGTAAAAAATAAAATCAGGTATTTAGAAAGTTTGTTCAATGTTTCGTGTAGGACGATTAGGCATACTGATATTCAAACAGTACCCATTCACTAACTCAATTATTATAGGAACTTCTAGATCTTTTCAATATTACCTATTATCGTAATTTAAATACATGCTTATTGTCAAAATGTATTGATGATTCAGTCCCTTGATATGTCGGTAGCGTCCACAAGCCTCTGATATGTGGGATGATGTGTGTAGCGCCGCGGCCGCCCGCCGGGCCCGCCCGACGGTACAAAACTGGAGCGTACCTACTATACGTATATTATATACAATGTACAATACAATATCATAAACACTATGGTGGCTACGGGGCGAGCACGCGGCGGGCGGCGAGGCGTGCGCCTCGCGCGTCAGCAGGTATACATTCACACAATAATATACATCATAACTCGCTCTATATATAACAATTACACGAGCGCGCACCACGCTCGTAAACAACATAATATACAGCGGAATCGTAGCACTCTTTCGATTCGATTAAAAAAATTGACTAGAAAATCTCAATTCGCTATGAGCACTATGTGTGCGTGGAGGGCGAGGAGAATATGTCGGTGGCGCGCCAGGCCTCCGCCTCCTCCTCGGCGTCGTACTGCTGCAGGAACGGGTTGGTGGAGCTGTAGCGGGGGCTGAGCCCGCCCGACGAGTTGAGGGTGACCGCGAGCCCGGCCGACGTGCCGGGGATGGCGGTGCGCGGCGAGTCGCGGGGGGTCAGCTCGCGCGGGCTGGACTCGCGCGGCGTCATCTCGCGGGGCGTGGACTCGCGCGTCGAGCTCTCTCGCGGCGTCGACTCACGGGGCGTGTGCGAGCGCGGTGAGTCGCGAGGGGAGTGCCGCGGAGAGTGGCGGGGGGAGTTGTTCCGCGACGCGTTTCGTGGCGACGCCGCCCGCTCCGGCTGACGCAGGATGGAGGACACCGAGCCGGTGTGCTTGATGGTGTCGGCGGGGCTGTGGCTGCCCGAGCTACTGCTGGGCGAGCCGGGCGAGGATACCGTCACTTGACGGGAGCGAGGAGGAGCGGGCAGAGGCCCGCGGAGAGGCGACTGCGGACGATATGGGCCTCCCCTGACTGATGAGAGAACCTGCCGATGACAGAAGAGGAATTAGTCACTGCAGTGTTTCGACGGAATAATACAAAACTCAATTTGCTCTATCAGAATCGCATTTGTGACAGCTAAGCTTGATTCATGAGTTGTGAGGTTGTGAGCTTTCTAAATCCGATAGTAAATGCGTTGTTTGAGATGAAGCTACTCACATGTGCGGGCGGCGAGCGGTCTGGCACGGGCCGACCCGAGAGAGCTGGAGGCGGAGATGCTGCTAATGCTGCCACTTGAGGCCGATATGGACTGACTGAGGGCGGAACTCGGCCTGGACAAAGTGAACGTTTTTCTTAATGTGTGGCAAAAAGTTCGTTTTACTTATACAACTTTAGCGAATCGTTTTTGGGATTAGTTGCGGAGTATCGAAATTAAATGCCTAACTTTAAAACCTCAGTTACAAATTCTTGTACTGAATGTATACTACCTAATATTGTTGATGTAGTTAAAGATGAGAATCTTCAGAATGGTTGAGTGGAGTGCACAAACATTTTGAAGGGAAACCGTTTGGCTTTTGATGAAATGCATAGTGCAGTATAATACTATTAATACATGAGCATACAATGAACAAGGGTGAGAAAGATGGATGTGTGAGGCCTGACATGAATCTAAATGAAGTTAATAGAGCTTAAGCCTAATAAAGAAGAAAATTTTTATTTGAATTCTGTATTACCTTGGGGGAGGGCGGCTAAGGCCGCTGGCGACGCACTGGCTCTGCTTCCACGCGGCACGATTGCTGGCTCGCCGCGCCGAACTGTCTACAAACATACATGCGTTAAGGTACCGCTTAGCCATTATAAACATCAATATGGTTCTCTACGTTAATCTACAGCACTACTACTACAGATAGATACAACATTTAAAAGCTCTAGTTATACTTAGGGTTCTTCTACACGGTGCAAATAGCCCGCGCAAGTTGAGGCACTTGCGCAGATTACGTGCTCCGTGGAAAGACGTAAGCGGGTCCAGCTCCATAGCATCGTACCCTCGCGCAAGTAACCCGCGCTTCAACGTGCGCAAGCTACATGCACCGCGTAGAAACACCCTTTCACTATTTTGATGACTTTAGAATGACTGGAATGTTATCGTTAAGAAAAAGCAGAAAAGCAAAGCAAAAAGTTTTCCAACAACAACATAGTTAGATGAATATTTAGATGAAGAAAAACCACACCAACAATTTTTTTAGAAATCGGTATGATATTTAAAATCTATTTTTTTCTTAACCAATATGGACTTCATTTGTTAACGTAACAATATTCAAATAGTATCTCGTTTTAACAAGATGAGAGATGACATTACCTGAACGCTTAGGAGCCGGCCAGATCTGCAGCAAACACTGGAGCACATGTATCGGCCTCTGATAGTCCAGATCGTTGGGCGGCTGCGAGTGCAGCATGAGCGGCGGAGCAAGGGCGACAGCTAGATGTTGCGGGGACATCTTGTTGCGGTCTTGAGCGGCTACCACGAGGGCCAAGTGGTCGAGGAGGAAGACGAGAGTGGCGCGCGCGGCGCGGGGCAGGCACTCTACTATGGAAGCCATGAGGCGCGCGTTGCCTTCGCGGTCGTCGGGGAGGCAGACCCCTGGAAAAGACGATTCAAGTTAAAAAATCTTCATGGAATGCGCTGCCTGCTCATGTGTTCCCCGATAGTTACAACCCTTGTCTTTTCAAGGCAAGAGTGAATAGGCATTTCTTGGGCAATGCCGATTCACTCTTGACAACTTACCAAGCAAGATAGTGGTCAAATGGACAAATGGTGGTCAAATGCATATCCAATTACAAAAAAAATAATACTTGTGTGATCATTGCAAATTGTCACGTTAGATCTGTGAATTGGGCCTGTATTTTATTTACTCATGTGTCTGTATTGCACAAAATGCTGCTTACTTATTATCATTTCTTTTTCAGATTTAAATAAATAGAACTTTGTATTGGACATTAACATACATTGCATGCAGCTCTACCTACATTCCTATCTTAGATAGAGTCCTATTAAGTCAGGATATCCATGATGTTGTTCAACTTCCAAAATAAATAGAACGAGAAGAAGAAAGTTTTACTGTTCATCCCATTCCACTATATAAAAACATGATAATGTCACGACTCAAATATAATAATATAATCAGTTACATCATCTTAAACAGGAAGCTGCTGTGGCAGCTCGCATCAGGTAGTCCCTTAAAAGCCCTGTGATGACATTGATGTCATACATCAACAGTGTGTGAGCTACAGATAATTGAGACCAACATATCAATTACCTCGAGCATCCAGCGTCATCTAACGCAGACAGGTGCTGAACAGTGGCTACGACAGCTCTCGTAGCAGCTCCCGTAAGTAGTCCCCGAAAGGCCCGTGATGACATTGATATCATACATCAACAGTGTGTGAGCTATAAATGATTGAGACCGGCAAATCAGTTACCTAGAGCATCCAGCGTCATCTGATACAGACAGTAACTGAACAGCGGCTGCGGCAGCTCCTTGTGTGTATGCTATAGATGATTGAGACCAGCATATCAGTTACCTAGAGCATCCAGCGTCATCTGATACAGACAGCGACTGAACAGCGGCTGCGGCAACTCCCTCAGGTAGTCCTTCAATAGCCCCGTAATGACGTTGATGTCGGGCACGGAGTCCGGAGACAATTCCACTCCTCGCGCGTTGCGTTCAAATGCCTCTCGTAGGATGCGTTTCTTGCTTGCAGACCCGCATAACCGGTATAGACCTGGTAAATTTATTGATAATTCGTGACTGGTTTACTGGTTCACGAGTTTATGAGCAAGGAATTTTCATGCAACTCTTTTTACTGCACTTGAACATCAATTTGAATAAAAGAAAAACGAAGTTTCTTAGACAATCCTAAACCATGTGTATATGCACAATGTACCAGAACTTACTCAATATGAAATTGAAGTTTAAGTACTAATTAATCCTCTTTATCCACCCATAAGGAAGGTCTGTGCCTCAGCAGTGGGGACATTTAAAATGGCTGATGGTCAAGTACCTAATTACACTACATTACAAGACTTCACAATAGTCAAGCAAGGACGTTTACTGAATAATAAGAATGTCTTAATGGATTGTTTGTATCAGATGGCTCAAAGAAACTCACCAATAATATCCAGCCCTCTCCTTTCAATCTCTTCGACGCACCGTTTTACTATTAACGGAACAGGCGGCGCGTGCTGTGGTCGTATTTCACGTGATACCACCGATTCTAGTTCGGCGCCGAAGAGTGGTTGTGGAGAGATCCGCGACGGCACGGGGCGTCTTCGGAATAGTTCGTGCGGTTCCGTGTGGCGAACGCGGACGTAAAGAGTGCCACGGGGTTCCATCTAAACATAGAAAAACGAGAAAGTATAGTTTTAACATCGTTTATCTCGTATAATTTCGCATCTGGTGCTATCAAATAAAAGGGCTTTACATACAAGTCAGGCGAAAATCTTGTAAAGTTTTAAGTCATACAATACCTTGGCAGCTTCTATGATGATATTATATTTTTTATATAAAAGCCATCGATCGTACGACCTGGCGCAGGAAGGTGAGGAGACCAGACCCCAAATGATGAGATAAGGAGATGAAGAAGAGGAAGGTTTATTATATTTTTTATCGTTGAGTAAAATTTGACATTTATGAACCAATTTGGATGATAATTTTTAAGATAATTTATTTTACTTAAAAATTAACACACTTTTAAATGGCATTTCCAAAATAGAATTCTGCGATAAAAAATCATAATATTAAACCAAGTAGTAAACACAAAATAAAACCATGATTTACCTTGATAGCAAGTTGGTGCGACGGTGAGCGTGATAGCAGGTCTGGCAACGTTACTGCTCCTCGGTAGCAGAGCTTGTGTCGGTGCTGAGGATCCCAGGAGTACACCAGCACGTCCAGTTGGCGGTTGTCCACTAGCTCCAGCTCAAACGATTCGTCCCAATCGAATTGTAACTCGCCCGTTCTCACCTGATTATAAAGAACACTTCAATGAGATTTAAAGTACAGTCATTCCGAAGTTTGTCTAGTAATAAACTAGAAAGTCATTGTTGTAACTTCTAATGGCACTTTAGATCTGATCGTCAACTCAAGAGGGTAAAGTTTAGTAAAATTCCAACGTGTCTTAATCAATGAATATGCATGCGATGAATTTGTTTTAAATTATTTGTATACCTTTGGACAAACAGCAAAAGCTAACTCACCACAGTGCGAGCCTTATGCACCCTATCGCACTCTAGCACACAGTAAAGGTCCCTTGGAGCGACCGGCGCCTGCGCAGGCGCTAGTGGCCCCGAGGGGGGCGAGCCGGGCGAGGAGCCCGAGGGCGCAGGCCTGAGGCCCCGCCCCGCGAGCAGGTGCACCCACAACATCCCGGACACACCGCCGGAGAGACGCGAGAGACCTGTCATGGAGGCTGATAGACCACCCGTGTTTGTCTTCTCCACTTTATACTTTAGGAACTCTGTAACAAATACAGTCATTCATTGAAATTATACTTTTATAAAAGTAAGTAAAATAAAAGCGAGGTTAATCTATAGGACAAGTTACTTTTTTCTAGTGGATGTTAATACTAACGTAAGCACTGTGAATGCAAATATTTTAAACTTCATGTCCTTATCCCTACTAATATTATAAATGCGAAAGTCGGTTTGTTTGTTTGTTGTGTTTGTTACGCCTTCACGTCTTAACTATTCAACCGGTCATCATGAAAATTTGCATTCACGTTGTCAGGGGTACTGAAAAGGACATAGGCTACCTTTCATCTAGAAAAAAACAAACAGTTCCCGAGGGATAGAGAAATAACTGAACACACAGACGAAGTCGCAGGCGGCCGCTAGTTTTCAAAATTTTCCCTTTTAATTGAAAAATGTGTCTTGAGATAGCTAAGCTATGCCACTAATTGTATCAATCATGATTGAATTAATGATCTCATGATCCGTGTATCGGAAGATAGACATTTCTTTAGGCCAAACGCATGTTGATACGCAGGCGCTGGACTTACATGCTGCGCAGAGCAGAGCATATTTCATAATGCATGAATGTGCTGAGAGCTACTTACGCTGCAGTGCAGGCACATGCAACGCAGATATGTGTTTGTTCTCAGATAACAGACAATGTCAGACACATTAATGCGCCAGGTCTGCTCTATCCTGTGTATGTTATCTGTTTTTCAGCTTACGCATGCCCTGAAAATGATACACATTGGGCTTACCATTAGGATTAATATCCAAATGTCGCTGGTGTCTCGAGCTGGGCGTGGGCACTGGGCTCGGGTTGGGGCAGTTGAACCTGGAGCCAAGCTCGAGCAGCTGCCTCACGCGGCGCGCGGACGGCGAGCCCCCGGCGGTGGGCCCCAGCTGTTGGGAGGAGAGCGAGCGCGCGGGCAGGTGCCGGGGCCTCTCGATCCGTCGGTTCGCTAGGCCGAGCGACGAGCCGAAGCGACTGCCGCTTTCCATCTGCAAGAAAGAATGTAATTGCCTATCACGAAAGATGACCACAAATGGTGCCCATCTTCACATCATAACTCATGAAGAAAAGACTTGTCTTAAGTTTTCAGTCTTCATGAGTTTTGAATGATGCGAAGATGGCGGGCTTGTGGTCATCTTTCCTGATACGAACTATTTAACCCAACCTTTATTTTTTTATTTTAACCTAAGTTATTTGGTCAGCTTTGTAATGTAATGAATGATTAAATCTTTGACGTTTTAACGCTAACGCTAGTTTCTTAATTTGTTTCTATAGCACTTTACATATATGCAAACTGAAATACTACAAACTAACAACATATTTTGTTTTAAGCAACATCAAGTTACTTTTTTGTTACCGCATTGAAATATGAACGCCTTGTCTCAGAATAAATGAAAGCCGTTTACACTTACATTTTTGAGTGCGTCATGAATGTTCTCCGCTGAATAATGCGTTGGTAAGCGAGGGCGTAGAGTCTCATAAAGGGCGCTGGTTGACGGGGCTCGTGACAACCAAGCTCGATACTCGTCAGACGTGAATACTGAGGGCGAGGAGGTGAGACGACCTGGTGAAAGAAATAGTTGAACTTAGGATCTTATCACAAACACGTAAGTACGCATATAAAAATGACATGTTTAATAACAAACACCCAACGCACTTCTGGAAGACCGTAAATCTAAACGCGAAGACAACGGTTCTGGCTCATCGTGGAGAATGCTTCCAGCACGCCTGCTCAAACCCATCCTGATGACAATACGTATGCATTAAAAACAATCTGAATAAAGTTAACGGATTGTAATTTAAAACAAAGAAGTTTTACCTCTGACCAGTATTCCTCACGTCTCTAGGGAGTGAGTTAAACTTAGACCCGATATCTCTTCCTAGAGTACTGCTTCTGTAGCCACTAAGCCCAGAATAGTAAGGAGTTCTTGTTGGAGCTGTGGCTTCAGTATCTGATGAGTAGTCCAAGCTTCGGTTCCGTCTCGACGTCGTGCCGAATTTGGTGCTGTATGAAGGTAACCCTAATCCAGTCGTACCGTAACCACCTCCAAGTGATGGCCCTAAGCCAGTGCCACCCAAACCACTTCCCAGTCCGGAACTAGTCAATCCAGAGCCAACAAGGCTTGAGCTCGTTAATCCACTCAATCCAGTGCTTGATAGGCCTGAGGGAAGACCAGGCCCTCCTAGCCCAGGTCCTCCTAAACCACTGCTTGTGATACCAGCTCCGGATAGGCCACTTCCAGGCATGCCAACGCCCCCGTATCGTTGATTATATCTTGATAAGCTTGCTGAAAACATCGGAAGATTTTAGCATATTTTCATACTAGATCTGCAATTATGAGTAGATAGACGCAAGCTTACCACCACTTCCAGTAGCAGAAGCCTTCAAACTAGATCTGAGCAATGAATGTCTACCGAAATCTGAATGTGTCTCTGCTCTCGGAAGCTGTTGTTCAGAACCGGAGCGAGGAACTCGTCCTCCGAATCGTGTGCTGGAATAAATAGTGTTTTTGTTAGTATCATTAAGCATAAAAAAACGCCTGCCTGACCTTCTTATAATAATGAGGATCTGTAACAGGTTTGAATCCTATAGTTTTATTGATCCTACTAATATTATAAATGTGAAAGTTTGTGGGTTTGGATGTTTGTTTTTCAATCACGCAAAAACTATTGAACGGATTTGGCTGAAATTTGACACACAGATAGTAGATAGCCTAGCTAGATTAACTTTTTATTCCGATATTCCCACGGGAACGGGAACCACGCAGGTGAAACCGCGGGTGGCCGCTAGTATTAGGTAAAAAGATATTAATAGCTATGAAACTTAGTGAAAGATTTTTTGAAACCCGTTTAGAAATGGTTGAGTTATTAAGGATTTGAAGGAAATGCTCGTACGCCGCAATGACGTCATAAGGACCCCCCAAAATGACAGTGTTTTAGCATGTTTTAGCTCGTATATCTTCTCAGGTTTAAGAGATATCGCAAAAATTTCTTCACAGTTAATCATGTGGTGGTATAAGCTTTCTGATAAGCCACTAAACAAAAATCGTTACTGATCCTCATTATTGCTGTTGTTACAGCTTACCTTCCACTGTCAGCTGGGTATAGAGAATGCACTTTCTCCGCTAAGCTCTCCAGTGTATTTGGATAAGAACGTTCGTAGGGCACAAAATGAGTCGCTTGTGACTTAGGCTGTTCTGTTATTACCGGAGGCGGTGGCCGGTAACTACAACAAAACAGACATGAAATTATATGATAACTAAAAAAATATATGATGGAATCAAATCCCTAACCAACTGAACTACTTACTTTTAATTGTATATGTAATAAAGCACAAAATAGCAATAAGGTTTAAGTAAATAACGTTGATTTTTACATTCGACTATTTCTGATGAACTGCTATGCCAGTCTTAAACAGCAGTCAAGAAGCTATAAGACGGTTCTAATGAAAATAAAGTCATACTTTGTCTGCGTGTACCTCCAAGTAGAGTGATCCGACGGACGGGCGTTGTAGTACAGATCCAACGCATTCGAGTCCGGGGAGAGGGCACCCAACTGCAGCCGGCTACGTTCCTCCCTCCCATCCCCCACTGGTCTAACACTAGATCCAGGCCCCCCACTAGATCTTAACGTTCCGTGCCTAAAACAGAATTTTCATTTACTCCATAATTGTTATATGAAATTAACATATAATTTTAATATTTTTTAATTTTAACTTTGTTGCAATTTATGATATTATAAAACCCTGATAACATAGGTAAGAACTGCCTTGACAAAACGCTTATTTTGTACTGATAGTAAAATTAATATCTCCAGAAAACTCAGGTATTAAAGTCAGGTATGAAAATAATTGTTTAAAATATCAAAGAAGTTAATTTACCTTGAACAATTTATAGGTAAGTACTTACTGCGAATAGAGGCCGTCTACTCGTTCTCTCTCCCTGTCCCTCATGTCTCTCATGTCATCGTCGTCACGGCAGTCCCTCTTCAGCACCACCACGGGCGGCGGCTTGTGCTCCGACCGTGGTAGCGATGGGGACCCGGGACCTGATTTTCCTATAGAAGTTAATTCAGCAGTTAATGAGAGTATCTGTTAATATAATGGTAGAGCTGCTATGGTATCATTCTCTTTACCCTAATAAAGGGTAAGGATTTAACAAAACAATAATTTATCCAAAAGCAAACTCAAAATGTCAGTCAATTAAAATTGCGCCCTCCATTAAGACCAATGGCAGCGATTCTCAATATCAATATTTCATACACCGATTTTAGTGAACATTGCTTGGAATTGCAACAGTACTACCAAAAAAAATAACTCCAGTTTACCTTTCCTCTGCCGTGTACACAGCAGCAGCCTCCTTGGTATCGACATGATGATGACAACGTCGTCCAGCGACATTCGCCTCACATCGACTAGGTTGACCGCGAGGATTTCGTCGCCGACCTTCAGGCAGCCGCTGTTGTACACGGCGGACTCCAGCGCTATCCGAGAGATGAACACGCCGTCTGTCCTCGCGCCCCCGTCACCTTCCCTGATGTACAAGCCGAGGGTCTGCCCTGGACGCTTCACGATCTCCACCAGTTGGACTACGTGGCGTGCGTCCTGGAAGCAATCATACTAGTTTTACCGCATATGTTATACGAGTATATTTTATTTGTGCTATCTCTTGTTTACACGTCCTTGGCTTTGCTAATGATTAAGCTATGAAATGCCTTTTCCTTTCAATTTCTAACTCTAAATTTTTTTAGCAACATGACACATTTTACTTCTCTTTAGAGAAGCAAAAGCAAATTGAATTCTATAAAATGTAAATGAGTTCGGAGATACAGTGCCTAAGGCTGGTTTGATAAGCTGATTATTTTAGTTTTACTTCAAGCGTACAGACATCAAGCAAGGAACTTAATAAATACCAATGACAAGTTCGCGTGTAACGCAAAGAACATAAAAGCGGCATTGGTCTCGGTGACACAAATTACAGGATTCGAGCTCGTAATATCACATAGAGGAGGGGCGCATCCCAACAATGTGGGACTAGATTGCGTTCACATTCCACGCGATCTAGGCCAGCCCGCCAAACAATGGGGTTCACTGGAGTAGGTTCTTTCAGGTTCCGTACTAGGTTACGAGTTTCATCCAGGTCAATAGAGCGGGGGAAATTACCTGTTTTAAAAGGGAAGCAACATTTATCTGCTGCAATGTTGCTGACCCTTTTTTCCAGGAAAAACAATTTGCCACTTATGGGCGGTTCAATTAGCTCATGGAACCAAAATCCATTTCACATTCTATTGACAGAACCGTCATGATAGCATTAATAGCCAATATAGAGAGGTGCATCAATTTCTTTAGCAAATATGAAAGGAAAACTAGATTACATTTTATAAAATGAGATTTAACTATCATTTTTTATCTCAACTGGATCGGGATCACAGAAATTCTTTAAAGAATAACAGGAGTGTTCTAATGAAGGGATGAATATGAAATTATTAAGAAAATACCTGTAACGCGAAAAATTTCTTGGCGGCATCAATATTGTTCCGGCCCACTTGTCTTAGTTCGAGGATCCGTACGATCATCTCGCCGCGGCGCTCCACCGCCTAAAACAAAATAAAACTTCATTCATTTTTAGTAAAATCTTTCTTGAGCTCAGTGGAGAAGATTCATACTCCTCTTTGCGTCGTGTTCCTCATTACAGAGGGTCGTATTTCCCCCGACAGGAAGTAGAAGGGGGAAGAAATACTCTGACATATAGGCTTATGTTTATAATATTGCTAGGTAATTTTTATATCAGAGCTAAATTACTCAGATATGACCTAATACCACAGAATATTATAATAGTACTAACGTACACTAGAGTTTGGTCAACGAAAGATGAGACTCGGTTGGATACGGAACTAATTTTGCGCCTTATTTTAAGATTCAGTTTCCAATAACTTAACCTCTAAACGTTAATGTAACAGGGAAAGTGGCGCCTCTATTTCCGGTTCATCTTTCGTTGACCAGACTCTAATACATTACTTTTATAAACGGTGACTTTAAACATATTAGTCTGATCAGTGATCAACTGATCACATACCTATCGTCAGTAACGAGAGACAATAATCAAATAAAAACGTATTCTCAATAATCCCACAGCGACGCACGATGAATGATTTACAATTTTGTTCAGAGAAGAACTATCTCCTCAGTTTTAGTTAAAACAATGACTGAATGAAATGCCATCGCGTGTGTTAAAATTGAATGCTTATTTATAGCAGCATTATGGATTCGTCAGTGATTTATTCTACTCTGTACACTTGAGCAACGATAAAGTATGACCTCGTTATTCAACTTGGTGATATCACCCAAGTCACATATGCACTAAGTGGAATAAACCTCAACAACGCAATTTTTTTAAGCGTAGATTTCACAGTGGATAGTTTCATACAGCGATAAGACAGTCATCATCATCATATCAGCCGCACGACACCCACTGCTGGGTATAGGCCTCCCCCAAGGATCTCCACAACGCTCGGTCCTGCTTGGCCTGCATCCAGCGGCGCACCGCGACCTTCACCAGATCGTCGGTCCACCTTGTCGGGGGCCTACCCACGGAGCCGAGTCCAGTGCGCGGTCGCCATTAACCGCGATAAGACAGTATTTGTAATCAGATAACCCTTGTGTGAATCTAGTGATTTAAGTAAGTACATAAAAAATAATTAGCTTACCTCGAGCGCCGCGGCTGTGGTCGCGTCGTGATCATTTTCAACCATTTCAATCTGTCTGAAGATTTCATTGCTTACACCTGATACCTGGAAAACAATACCGAATCAATGTTTTTCTTAAATAAAATAATTTTGTTAGTGGAACTACGAGTATGCCTAAAGAAAAAAGGTGAAGTGAAAAAAGGCCGTCAAAATCAACTTCCCATTTGTAAACGGATTTGCGACCCCAGTTCTTGCAGAAGTAAATATTACTGATTGTTACCTTTTGGAAACTGTATTAGGTTAGAAGATCACCGAGTTGCTATTAAAATTTATATTACAGACGAATAATTAGTGATGCATTTACTGGACATAGGTACAAGCTTCACGATGGAACTAAGAAAGAGTAATATTTAGCGACTAAAGCCGACCACATACATACGGAATCCCGATTCGGAATTCTGAAACGGAATATCGATAATATATGAAAATTCCGTAACTAATGAAAAATTCCTCATGGCTTGTGTCCCACACACATGCGATTTTTTTCAGTACTGTTGCAGCACCGGATAAACAAATTTTTTGGTGGGTACTCACTTAGGTTCGCGAACCTGAGCGCTCCGTGAACCTAAATGAGTACCCACCCTGGTAGGTCCATAGATTTGAATGGATTAAATGCATTCGGAATGACTCCGTTTCGGAATTCCGAATCAAAATTCCGTCTATATGTGGTCACTCTGACTGTAACTGACTACGAACGCAGGGTTATTGGAGAATTTTCCGAGTTCTCCGTCACCTTGTTTCTCGTACCTTTCGGAAGTCAGGCTGCAGCACGCAGGGTGGCGCGTGGTTGGCGCGCGGCGGCTGCGGCAGGCCGGGCGGCGCGCGGCCCGGCGACGCCGTCAGGTCCGGCGCCGCACGGCCATTCTCCTGTGCACCAAGAAAAAACACAAATGACTATCGAAGAAGCTGGTCAAGGGTGTGTTGGTGTGACCACGGGTCGGTTGTGGAATGACTCATTGGCTTTTTTTATGCACAACGGGATAGTGATTCTTTTTTCTAATTTTTGTTCTTTCTGTACCCGTACCACGGACATACATCGAGAAAAAATACGCGCCTAATAAAAATTTGATAGAGTAATTTTGTATGGGAAATTTGAACAGCGTATTTTAACACGTTTGTCCACTCACCCCTTCAATTACTCCATCGAGTACTTATAGGCGCGTTTTTTTCTCGACAAGTAGGTGTTCGTGGTAGGGACACTGAAGCTATTTACTCTAGCTCTAGCTTTACGCAGTTCGTGATGCGGTGCTATTACAATAATCAATGATTTACAGATGACTAGCTCAATAACAATTTTATCTTAATTTATCTTGCTTGGATTAACTCCACTTAAAAAACCTTTTAAAACAAATCAATATATGATTTCTGTCTCTTCTCTACAATATCTCTTTTTCTATCATGTCAGCTAAAAAAAAGTCTCAAATGGGCGGGCGGTAGTAAAACATAGACAATTCAAAGGCACTTAAATAAAGAATTTTTGATTTCGTTTTTTTATTTCTCTTAAAACTAGTGGCTCCGTGAGCTGTAGACCTCACGATAAAAAGTGGCTCAAATTGTACAAAAATAAAATGTCGCCATGAAGTTTTCAAAGCATACAGTACGTGACCCTATTCGCAGCTAAGTAGACGGTTCTTCTAATTTTGATCATTTTTCGAAATGGGTAAATATTTTTTTTATATATTTGGTAAAACTGGCTTGACTAAACAGTTATATATAATTATTGAACCTGCTCACAAAATTTCACCAAAATCGGTTGAGAAATGCGACCTGTAGAGAAGAATATACAGCCGGAAAGCTGGACTGAAATATGTTTTTTTTACATATCTCCGCCATTTTAATAAATTTCGAAAAAAAATTTCGACAAAAAAAATCTATATATTTATCAAACCTGCTTACAAAATTTCACCGGGATCGGTTGAGAAATGCGACCTGTAGAGGAGAACAGACAGCGCCGGAAAGCCAGACTGAAATATGTTTATTTTACATATATCCGACATTTAAATAAAAATTGGAAAACTGGCTTGACAAAAAAAATCTATACTATTTTCAAATCTGCTCACAAAATTTCACAGGAATCGGTTGAAAAATGTGGCCTGTTGAGGAGAACAGACAGCGCTGGAAAGCCGAACTGAAATATGTTTCTTCAACATTTCTCCGACATTTAAAAAAAATAAAAAAAACTCGCGTGCCAAAAAAATATAGTATTTTAAAATCTGCTCACAAAATTTCACGAGAATCAGTTGAGAAATGCGACCTGTAGAGGAGAACAGCCAGCGCTGGAAAGCCGGACTGAAATTTGTTTTTTTCTTACATTATCTCCGTCATTAAAAAAATAAAAATATGGCTTGACAGAAAAAATCTGTACTATTTTCAAACCTGCTCACAAAATTTTACAGGAATCGGTTGAAAAATGCAACCTGTAGATTAGAACACACAGCGCTGGGAAATGAAATATGTTTTTAATTAATTATTACTTAATTAATTAAATTAAATAATTAATTAACATTTTTCCGTCATTTTTGAACAATTTAAAAAAAACTGGCATAACAAAAAAAAAATATTATTTTGAAACCTGCTCACAAAATTTCACGAGAATCGGTTGAGAAATGCGACCTGTAGGTGGGAACAGACAGCCAGACATACGAAAGATTTTTGCCCAAGCTGAAGCAGAGACGCTTCGCTCGCACTTCGTGCTCGCTCGGTCAATTATCATAATGTAAGCGGTGGAAAACTCTAACAAGATGTAGGTACCTAATGTTTTTTTAAACACAAGTAAATCAAGTAAGTAAATGATTATTTTCTTAATCGTTAGAGAAAATTAATTAAACGTTTATTCATTAAAACTAGCAATTTAATCACCGCCTTAATGCTACAATCTTAGCCATCCTCATATGCGTAGATATTCTTTAGAGTTGTATACGTACTAAATAAATCAATAAAATATTTAAGACATAGAAAAAGTATATCTAACTAAAGCTAGGGTTTCCTAGGATAGCGGTGCCGTCATATTACGGCCGTAAAATAGCGGCGTTGAATGCTGTCTATGCAAACAATATGGCGACACCGTAACGTCAGAAACCGCGCCATATTGTTTACATAGACAACGTTCTATGCCGCTAAATTACGGCCGTAATATCACGGCACCGTCATCTTAGGAAACCCTAGCTTTACAGTTTTAATAGATAGAACCTAAGTAGCAGCTAACTATTTTTCTTCAATACATTTAGTAAAATTTTGTTGGTAGTGATCGTTAGTACACTATATATTCTGTGGTAGTGACTCATGAAAGATCAATGATGACGTTGTGATGATTGATGATCATAACATAAGTATCGACAAATATTGACTCATTGTACCTAACAATATTAGTAATATTGTATTTCCCTCTCAACTAACAAGAACACCGTGAAAACTGCTATTTATTCACTTCTAAGGGAGTTCTAAGGATTTAGAACATTCAATAAAACCGCGCCAATATTTACTTATCGGTATATTTCAACTGGTATTTAGTAAAACAAAATATGTAGATTTCTTTGTTTATTTAAGAAACCTTTTTTATTGAAAAGATTGAAAAGATTGAAGATATCGTCTTAATTATTTTATTCAATAAAAAATTTAGCGATAACCCGTAGGAGCTGGGCGGGGGCTACTCAAATGGCCACTTTTCTATTCGTTCGCAAACTTAAAAATTAAAAATAAGATATTCAATCTAAAATTACGTGTCGTGGATCTGCCATTTCCATACAATGCAACAATGTCTGTGATTTACATAAACTTGCGACGAATTGCTTATTTTCTAAGTTTAAGTTAGCGAACGAATAGAAAAGTGGCCATTTGAGTAGGGGGGCTGTTCGGAAACTGAAAAGCGGCCCTACTTGCGAAGCTAGTCTGTTGTAGAGAATAAAATCAAACTGTGCGTAACTCAATCCAAAGGGGTAACCTACCAATTATTGGAAAAGTCTTGACGATTCCAAGAAAAAAACTAAACTCTATACTAAGGTATTATCTGTAAATCATATCATATTACAATATGATTATTCTACAATTGGTCTGAAATCTAGAAAAAAAAATATTTCCTACTAACATACGTAGATACTGATTCTAATAATCTTCGAAATAGATACACGGTAGAAAAGCGTAGATATTTGAAAAAGGCTTTGGTTACCAAGAATCCAATACTTATAGGGAGAGCAATCTCGTTCAGAAATTATTAGTTCCCAAAGAAACAAGTAGACAAGTTATTTCCGCTGTTTTCCCGCCCGAGGCAATATTGTCGCTTCCTATTTTGAAGTCCAATTGAGTCGGGCGGCGCGCGGCGGGCGTAGCCGCCACGCTTATACGGGCTCCGATCAAACGGACGGGTTATCCAACCCTAAAAAGGGGCAAAGCACGAATGCCTGCTAATAATGATGTTTCTATTTTGAACACGTCGCGCCTGTTAATATAGATTCAACCGCCAGACGGATTTTGGATACTGTTTTTAGCTTTTCGTCCAAGGTTTTTAGATAATGTAATAAATCTGTTTTTTTGATTTAGATGCAAAATTTAACGCCTGGTAGGTATTCACTTTTTTATATGTATACCGAAAAAAGTAGACATTTGAAGTTAATCCAAGTAAACCTTAAAAACTTATATAAAGATATGTGTAAATGTGAGTTTCCGACGATACATAATAGAGATAAGAAAACAAACAAAAACCATAGAATCCCTTTTCGTCACTGACCAAACTTAAAACTGGCACATCGATCACTTTATGACAATGACCTACTTCATGAGTAACAGTTTAAGGAAACCATTCCTTTGCGAATGCGTTAAAATTTGGCGGTCGATCGGTGCGGGGGCGGGCGGGGGAGGGGGGCCCTGACCTACTTCCCTCCTCTGTCTCCTACCCTCGCGTACGCACGGGGTCACTGTACTGCAGTTGCACCCGAATACCGCAAAGGTGACTGGTGACTGACAACCGTTATTCATCGTCTAACAGGCGAATCTCGTTAAGAGGACGTATCTATGAGGCTTAAACAGATTAAGTTATATTTATGGTATATCGAGATAGCTTGCAGTGATAAATAGAACTGGGTTTTTCATTAAATGTACCTCTTCTATAAATTAACTCAGGTTAAAAACATCATATTTTTATCAATTTAACTATCGTAAATTTGTTATTTCTACTACGCTCTTCACTAAATTTTAAAAGATTACCTACAGGATTTCTATTAAACTCTACAAATTTGTCAGATAACATCAAAACACTTATAGAACCTGTAAAACAGGTCCACATGCTTTTCAGCATCTACTCCTAATGTGAAAAAGATGCGAAACGCAATTATCCCAAAGTCATCATTTTATTATCCTACAGCCCGACATATACAAAAGCCAGAACAGAATAACTCAATGCACGTCAATTTTTCATTGCCAGAGAGATCTGTGTTGATTCATTCTGCACCCTTACAATTCAACCCAGCGAAAAAAGGAAGTAATAAAAAAAACGATTACAATCCTCCCCACCAACGAACGTGACTTTTCCAATGTTTTGTTTTGTGAACCAATTACATGTCTTTACATGACCCACAGTAATCGACACAAACAACACTAATTTGAAATCGAAAGCAAATTATGTTTTACTAGCGACCCGCCCTCGCTTCGCTTTGGTGTAGTGTGGAATTTGACACCATGCATTGGACATATAAACCTTCTTCTTGAATCACACTATCTATTAAAAAAAACCGCATCAAAATCCGTTAAGCATACATAGGGATATAGGGACAGAGAAAGCGACTTTGTGTTATACTGTGATAACGAAGGCGCAGAAGTTATTTCGAATCAAATCATAATTTTAATATCCAGCTTGTAATGCAAAAGGCGAGCTAGACTTTCTATCGTTTATCATGCGATATTTTTGCCTGAATACAAAATGAGAATGGAAAAACAAGTGTAAGATAGTATGAATCTAGACCTAAAAAATTTATACCGCATTGTAATGAAACTGGTCTTTGTATTTGTATTTGTATTTATTTAGCACACAAGACAGATTACAATCATTAAAATACACAATTTATACAGACATTCAAAACAGACCTAGATTATAATCCAAAATTATGTATGCCTAATAGCTTATTATATAAAAAAAAGAAACAAACAACCTATGCTAGAGATATTTAAACAAAGTTAATAAGTAATTAATTAAGAAGGATTTAAATTGTATTGAAATAATAAAAAAAAATGAAAACAATAAAATAAATCATTAAATTAAGACTATATACTTAATACTAAAGACTAACAATTTATTAGTTCATGTTCTTGAGTAGTGCATTTGTAACTGTCGGCGGAACTGAGGCAGTGTTGAGTGGAAGAGGTCAATGTCTCTGTTAGTGACAAGAATCTCATTGTATTGGCGACACATCCTGACTATGGGATTGTAATATGAGGTGTTGTTAAGGAAAACTTGAAGACTGAAAATATTGTAGTTGCGATTGCGGGATCTAAATCGCGTATTGAAGGTTAAAAGGCAAAGAAGGGCTGGGGAATCTAATTGGCAATGAATTATTTTATAAAGCAGCACAAGATCGTTTTTATCACGTCTTAAGTATAAGGGCTCCAAGTGATAATACTCCAGTCGCTCATTGTAGGAAGAGAGTTTACGGCACATACCACTCCTGTAACACAGAATTTTCATAAAACGTTTCTGAACACTTTCAATTCGTTTGCTGTGTACACTATAAAAGGGAGACCAGACAGCAGAGTTATATTCAAGAATACTACGAATCAGCGAGTAATAAAGTAAGATGAGGCTCTTGCTATGTCGGAATCGTTTAGTGGATCTAGTTATGAATCCAAGAAGACGATAACTGCGGTTGACTATGTCATCATAGTGGTCTCGAAAGTTTAACTTCTCATCAAATATCACTCCCAAGTCTCTTGCAGTATGTTTACGAGTCAAAACCTCACCCCCAAGTGCGTAGTTAAACATGATTTTTTGTGGTCTCACTTTTTAACAATAAAACTCCATTAAACTAAACGACAGGCTAGAAAATATTGTTTAAGCGATAAAAAGCACCACTTCGGAGTGCACTACAGAAAGATAATTAGGCTATTTTTCGTTTTAAAATATTCATCATAGCTAGTCATAATGAGATTTTTAAGAAAAAGAAAATCAAGTAGATAATATTCAACGTCCTTTTCTATGGTGTTAGTACTCAAAACCAACGAGGAAATTAGTTTTTTTTCATTTCGTTCATTTATATACCTAGTCCTGAAAAAATATTCCGTTTCCTGAAATACGGATACGGCAACGTGTGTCAGATCAGCTAGGTACCTATGATAGAATAAAGCGCGTATGTATTTTATCTTAAGCAGATAAATTAACTGAGAGCAGCTACATAAGGGTTATGTAATCTACAACCCTATTTCCCTATTTTATGGAAATGTATTTTTAGTGACCCCGACAGCGATAGTATTTATTGTTGCACATGCTAAATGCGAGCTTTTAAGAGTGTTATCGGGTCAACGGGTACTAAAATTGTGTAATAAATTAGTTCGACGGGGTTCTGTTTCGTCTCTCTCAATCAATCTTATATCACATTCGTTTCTTTTAAAGACGATGAAAATCAACCTTCGTTAAAGAAAATATTTTCTAAACATACCTAGCCTAAAATACCTAGTTAATTTTTTTTATTCTAAAATTCGTAACTTGTTTTCGAATTAAGATAAATAATGTCACTTTGTTAATCATACAATAGTTATTTATGCAACTGTTCTATAAAGGAATATTAAAACTTCAATACCTAATTTAATTATGTACAGTTGCATACAAGACTATCTACACCCACGATATGAATCCTCTATAAAAGTTTCTGAAACAGTTAACTTATAGCCAACATTAAAACAACTAGTGTCATAGTAACCGTAATTTCGTATGAGTTGCATTATGAGGTTTCGTACAACATTATACCACTTGTTTGGAAGATTTAATGGTTACTATGACCCTAGTTGTTTTAATTTTGGCAATAAGCTAATTGTTTCAGAAACTTTTATGAAGGGTTTAAAGCCAGGGTGTACTTAGATAAAAGAATAAAACAACTTTGCCACGAACAAAAAGTACTTGCTTATTAATTTTCTAGATTACCGCGTGTTTTGCTAAGTAATCCGTACAAGTGATTTGTTTCAATATGGTTCCTTGTTTGCTTTACACACAAGAACTCTCATAAACTTTAACGGTATTCAATAAGTGCTAGACATCTTGAAGAAATAATTACGAAAAGAGCCAATAACACTTATGGCACGGCGATGGCACTCCGTTTTTAATCAGCTCCTACTGAAAGTTTTTAAATTAAACCTGTCTTTCTTGAGTATTACTGCAGTTTGGGACATGCAGCCATTGAAACTTTATCGACGTAAAATATATCCGGTTCCAAAATTCAATAAATGTTCAATCAAATTATGTGGTTTTAACAGATTTAAGAGTTTCATACCTCAAAAGTAAAAACGGAACCATTAAAATATCACTTGGTCGTACGTTTGATTCTCTGTCCGTCGATCACATCAGACCATACATCAATACTATGTCGATCAAGACACTTTTTTTAGGAACTCTATCTGGGCTTTATGATTCTTTGACGCTGGGAACAATAAAAAAATACAAAAAAATATGGCCATTTGAATACGATTTTACGGTACAGTTTGACTGTTATCGATGTCAACTGTTTTATAATATGTTGTATATAAATGTGTTTTTCTGATGACCGTTTTGTAGATACTAATAACTGTTTTGTCCAACAATGACTAATCACTGTGGGAAAGTAACAGAATGTGATTATCTATAAAAGTAGTCATTAAATTGACATTTCCAATCCGATCCAATATTGATCCGTGTAATTGGTTAGAAACACAACGTTACCAGACGGATGCCACCCACTTCTTGTAAATGCCTCCTCTAAAAATAAACTTAAGGCACCGGCCAGTCTGCCTCGTTAGACCCTAATCGCCCGTCAAAATAATTTATTCAACATCCTACTGATGTTGAAAGACCGCCTACGCGGGAATCTCAACGAAAGCGGAGTTTCATTTCCGTAATGTTATTTCTGTAACACATTTAGAAGTTGGGAAATTTATGAAAAACTGATTTCCTCTCAACTTACATAAAACGAAGATTTCCTTTATAAGGGTTTACGTTGATCATCAAACTTGATGTGTTTTTCAGAAGTTGTTTTAGTTTTTAAGGGCGTCCACTGCGCGCACGCGGGCGACGCGGCAAACGAATTGTGTGTGTAATCACTGCGCGGTCGTGACGAGCGACGAGTTGATAGGCCGCCATCGAGATAGCGCGCAATGATTATTGAATTCGCTTGCTCTCGCGGCTGGCTGTGGCCGGGCCGTAAAGCGGGACCTGATTATTGAATTCGCTTGCCCTCGCGGCTGGCTGTGGCCGGGCCGTAAAGCGGGACCCCGCCGTGTACCCGCGGCGCAGGAATATAGACAGCTGGTTTTCTGTCGGAGAGATGCTTGCAGTGCATGTGTAAGCTCTAATCTATGTCGCCAAGCGCCGGGATCCCACTTAACGCAGCGGACGCCCTAAGAGTTATTCCCATCCGATTCCCTTCAAACCTACAGGATTGGTTGCAACCAATCTACCGACAATTATTTTAAAACCCAACTGATCCCCCTGTACAGCCTATACTTAGTAACTCTCAACGGATTCCCTCATTGTATTTCTAAGCTAGGTACAGTCAGGAATAAACAAACAAAATAAGCTAGTAAGTATTAGGGTAAACAGGTGGGAATAAAATATGAATATTTATTTTTAATCACCTACTTACACAGAGGATCCGATGGAAATAGAAAAAAATAGATTCTATAAAATACGACTGCTCTGCCAATAACGAACTAAAAAGTTAAATAACGAGTGTCATTGCGGTCGGGGAACATAAATAAATAAATAAATATTTGACAACATCACAAACATTGCTCCGATTCCAAAGTAAGTAGCTAAAGCACTTGTATTATAGATATCAGAGACAACGGTGGTATCACAAACACCCAGACCTGAGACAATATAGAAAAGTTCATTTTCTACATTGACCCAGCCGGGGAACGAACCCGGGACCTCAAGAGATGGTGACGTCTTGAAAACCGGCGTGCAAACCACTCGACCATGGAGGTCGTCGTCTTTGACTAAAAATTGTTCCTCAAATTGGTGCTTGTTTGCTGAATGCTTTTTACACATTTTAGTGACTATTTTAGTTTTGGAATGTGCTCATTAAGGCCTTTAATTTTTGCCCATATTTTAATAATTGAAAAAAACTTTCTTTTTTACATTTGAACGTAGAGTCGTACAGTCGCCAATGTCGCCATATTGTTATTGTCACTCGAGATGATGTAAGGACTCTCACGCCGATATGCCAACATCATCCAAATCCGTAAAGGCATTTAGAAGTTATGCTGTAAAAAAGAAATTCACATACCCACAAACATACCATAAACCCTGAACACATTACACTCTCTGCTTTTGGGCAGTCGTGTAATAAAACAAAAATAGTTCCGAAAGCATGACTTAATAAAAAGCATTATTTTGACAACAATTCACACAACCCTCAAGAAAACTATTTTTTCAAAATAATGGCGACTGAAGTTCAGTGTAATTCAATAGAAATACGGAATCTTAACGAACTTTTAATACATAGGTATCATAATAATCATAATAGTTTTAGGCCAAATTATACGTGCAACCTATTCAGTTCTTAAATATAGGAGAGGGGATAGAGTTTTGTTACTGACGGGACGAGAGATGTGATGGAAAAACTGCACCTTGGGCATCAAGCCTCCAAATACATAAATATAAGGATTGTAAATTCAATTTATTGAATACTAAACTTAGTTAAAATCCTATAAAAGCTTACTGATTATTATAATTATGATCCGAGTTAAAGTAAAGTTTTCTCCCATCGACATAAAAGCAAAGCTTAGGGAATATTTGGAATATTCGCTTTGTAATACGCCAAGGTTGGTATTCTGAGCCTTTGCAAACTCTCTGTGGCTTTATTATTGTTACCGAGGGAAAAGTACACTAGATTCTGTTAGAAACAAAGCTTCGATTAACTTAACTGCATCAAAACCTTTTTTGTGGTAGGTAGGTATCGTTTGGTTTTTTGAATCAGAATAATGGAATAATATTATAAAGATAGTAAATCATAACTGAAATTGTTTTTTTTTTCCCATAATAATATGTATTTCGCGCATGTATAAAGTTAATGCATTTTGAAATGTTTTACGGGATAACGGTAGTACAAAATTAAGCACTCACATATTTATTCTTCCAGAAAATGATGTTTTCTCAAAGCTTCGAAATGCTTAAAAACAGTCCAATGTTACATTATCGCGTTGCTTGTCAAAACCAAAATATTCGTTGTTCATTTGTTTTATTATTATTTTACTAACAAGCAATAAGTCTGTTCCGAAGAGGTTTTGACTTTTAGATTTCCTTTTTTTTCAGCCATTTTTTGGTAACTCATTTCTCATTACTCGAGAAAAAGTGCGCGAGTGAAAGCAATTTTAGCTCTCATGTCAATTAAGAACCCACATAAAATTTCTGGAGCGAAACAACTCGACCTGTATCTACAAAGCTATTTGATACTATGAGCTGAAGTACATTCTTAGAAAATGAGATTTCTTAATCTTTTTTAGTCTTGGAAAATCTTTTGAAGTTTTTTTTACCCATTATTTATCAAGAGGCAAATTTCAGTGACTTTCAGAATTAATTAGCCACAAGTTATACAGTTTTTAGCATCCCCGCTAAACGGGCCATAAATCATGTACAGGCCGTCATCTGGTACCACAGATTAAAAATACTTAAAGACAATCTAAGCCGAGACGGTAAGACGTTGGAACGCTACTCGGGGTCCGATCGATGTCGCGGAGTACGCCGAATCGATATGCGTAGTACTACTGAATGAGCTGCGCGCGCTGCCCGCCTTACGTAACGCGCAGAATACCACCTGTTGCCGAAGCCTGTAAGCCGGCTGAATCAAAAATTGCCGTAGTAATGCAAACCTGAAGGAGGGAGGCGTGATTTTATTTGGGCGGGTAGCAGGAGTCATTGCACCAGCGCAACCTTCGCCGCTGCATCAAGGGTGCATAGTAGTATAGTAATAGTATGGTGTACGAAGTACTTACATGAAAGTAGTCTTGGTCGGCGTCATCGGAATTTTATAAAAGCTTTCGTTATTTTATTGAAAACTGGCGGCTGCCCGCGGTTTCACCCACGTGGTTCCCGTTCCCGTGGGAATATCGGGATAAAAGTATTCTATGTTTTAATCTAGGCTATGTACTATCTGTGTGCCAAATTTCAACTCGTCAAGTAGTTTTTGCGTGATTGAGGAACAAACATCCAAACATCTAAACATCCAAACCCACAAACTTTCACATTTATAATATTAGTAGGATTGTATTTTAACTAAAATACTTTTGCGAAAATAACGAGTTTTGGTTAACTGGTTTTTAAACAAGCACTTAGCACTATGTTTTGATAAATTAAGATATAAGTCATCGATGCGATTGGCTTGAAAATTGGAAAAGTAGTCTTATTTTTCAACAAGATGCTTTCCGAATCATCCTTGGGTTATTCGGCGATTTTGTCTTGTCTCCACAGTGAAAACATTGACGAAATGTTTTGTAGGACATTGATACTATAGGTATACTGTTATAATAATGGTGTGGTTTTTTTTTTCAATAAAATAATAAATAGGTATGTCCAGTGAGCCTTCTAACTGAATCTGAATCATTAAGACCAAATGCATAAGAATCTTAATATTTTTAGAAGCAAAAGTTTATATGATTTCACATAACCTATAAGCTTTCTAAGAGTAAGGCAGAAACTTTCTTTTTGGAGGAGACTGCTGGGAGAACTTCTGATAGATTCAGGGAAACTATTCCAGAGGGGCAGAGACGCAGAGCTTGCAGTGTGAAAGATTCAGACATGTAGCCGGAATGTCATATTCCGTGGTCCTGATGTCCGTATGCATCAAAAAATATTTTTATTTAAATAAACTTAGAGTATTATTGCTTTTGAATTGTCTATATTTCTCTACCACCCATTGAAGATGTTTTTAGCTGACAAGAAGAAATGGCACCAGAAACTTATCTGCTTTATCAAAAATCAGAAGTAACGATATTTACAAATACTCAGATATTTTTCATTTTGTGATATCGTATCAATAGACAATTTGACAACATTGAAAATATACTACAAATAGTGGTCATCCTAACAGATAACGGTGTAAAAAAACATATTCAACTATTATTTGGACTAAATTAAGTCTATTAATTGATTAATTTCACCTAGAAAAATGCAATAATTTATGAATTTTTTTCTGTGGCGAAAACGCTCTAAGCTGACTGATGACGTCACATGCCTGTAAATAAATATGGCTTCAGGCGTTTGACACGATCATAGACTTAGGATCCGCGATTGATGGCTGTCAAATGGCTAAGGAAATTACAATGTTTACAGGCTTGTGACGTCAACAAGTCACGTGTCCAGCGCCATAGCGTTTAAGGCGCGGTTTTAAAATCTAACTTTAACATTGATTTTCTAATTAAAAACATTGATTTTTCCTGAAATATCAATGTAGTGCGCTTGTTACGTATTAAGGAATAATTTAAAATGGTTTTCCAAAATTAGTCAAATAGTCTATTGTCATTTTATAAGTCCATCCTACATTTGTTCATCGATTGTACTAGTGGATCCACAGACCACAGAACAACACTACCTACGTATAATGTCTGTGACTGGATCCTACGCATAAAGGCACCCACTCACTATGCGTGGTAGCACGTATTTATTAAACAAAACCTGATTAAGTAACGAGACACAATTCATGTAGCTGAACGAGTAACGCCTACTTACATAAAAATAGCGTCGTAGAACAAATTAATGTTGTGTATAATAATATGATAGTATTTGAATACTGCGAGGTTGTTGGTTTTTACAAATAACCCTGTAATTATAAAAACAACATTTTATGATATTGCTGAGGTAAATACTATTTTGCCATAATTATTTATGTGGTCATGTTATGTAATTAAAGTAATACCAAGAAATGCTCTTTGAATAAACAAGAAAGCCGATGATAATTTGCGATTTCATTGAACATTGTTGATAAAAAGCACTACGTTATGGTTTGGTTGAAAATAAAGCATGTAATCATATATTTTAAGAGAGATAAACATTTCAAGAGAGATATTTTTTTATTTTTTTTTTCTGGCAACAAACAGTAATTCAAAGAAAACCACTTATTTCTATCTTACTAGCTATAACAGACCTATAGTGCCGATTAGGATATTTCTCACTTTTCAACATCATCATCATCATCATATCAACCGCACGACACCCTCTGCTAAGTATAGGCCACTGCTGGGTACACGGTCTATAATATAGGCCTTCCCCAACGACAGTCAAACGTCGAAACTCTATACGATCAAATCGGGGGTTGATCAGTCAGACTTAAATTAGGTACAGAATTTGTTATTTTGTATGTAAATGTATGAAAAAAACATTCTTTAAAATGAAAATTTAACTAAAAGAGTAAGGCAGCTTTGACTAAACTTAACCTCAAGACGCATGAAAAACATCATACCTACATTTCTGATGTGAGATTTAGTCAAAGCTGCCTTATTCCTGTAGGTCACGTGATAGGTTAGAAATTTAAAAAGATCGCCGTTATTTTTTTTTATCAGACAACAGAAATCTTTGGTTAGCAGGAAGATAGTTGATTTAGATAAATTAACATACTAAATAACACATTCTACAGGTAGGTACCTAATTTAAGTCTGACTGGTCAAACCCCGATTTGATCATATTGAGTTTCGGTGTTTGAATGTTCAAATTGGCATTTCCTAGGCTTGGCCATAAATTCGTAAGGCAAAGGCCAAAACACGCTTTTGTTTTGGACTTTGTCAAACCTGAGGTTTGACTAGTTAAACCTAGGAGCGCTGGAGTTTCGGCGTTTGCCTATAATATAAACATATACTTATACAACTTACTTATACAATACAAGCCCATTTCAGCATAAAATGCCCTATCAAGAGTCTTTTTTTTTTTCTTTACTAAGCTAAGAAGCCAATTAAGTTTTTAAAATCAGTTTGAATTGATGAAATATCCATTGTCGCCGAGCCGACCTCTTTTTGATACAAACTTTATGGTTTTTTAACTTATTTTTTATTACTTTTGATTTCTGTTCCTTTTTACATTGTGTCATGGTTTTTGCTGTTGTCAGTGCTGTTTCTTGTGATATAAATATATTTTATCTACACTCACAACGTAATGTTCCAAATATGAATTCAAAAAAGGTAATATAAATACGTACTTTATTTTCGTGGATAGGTAAAATTAAAAAATAAACTCATTACGATGCAGTCAACTGCATCATAAAATAAATTTTTTTCTCATTACGATACAGGGCAAATCCAAAAAGAAGGCAGTGCCGAAAAATTAAAAAAAACAACGATATTTTTCCACATATTTTCATTGATTAAAATGCACTCTATGGTAATCGATAACTTAATGCATAGCCTTCTATAATTGCAAGCCGTGAACATAAGTTTGGCAACGTCTGTTACTGTCAGTTCGTGGTCATGTCGTCGGCCAGTCTCCATACTAAATGTATGGGAATATTTCAATTTTAAGAGGTCGATATTTTTTTTTCTACCAATCGTGTGAGGTTAAAAATATGAAAATAATTTAGTTCCTTTATTGAAATGCTTTGTATATTAAACAATAAGAAAAATATCAATGTTAACTAGGAAAAAATGGCTGTCAAAGATGTCATCTTTTTTGTTGATTTTCTTCAGCAGGGAGTTGATTAACACGCCCTCTAGCAATAAATCATATATCATTAGAAAGGTCTTTTAAAGACAAATATTTGTTGTTAATATATTTTATATCAATTGTTTATACTTTTGGAGTTAAAGGTTATTAAAGTATAAAAGTGGTTTATTGTCTATGGGAGTTGAATTACCCCACCTCTAGCAATAAATGATATATCATTAGAAAGGTTTTCATATGATAAATATTTGCTGCAAACACATTTTCTATTAATTATGAGTATTTTCGGAGTTTTAGGTCATTAATGTTAAAAAAATTGGTCAAGTTCAGAGCGTTATAACTCTCAAAGTACTAATAGTTGACGTTTATTGTAGTACAATAAAGTGTTTCAAATTTAAAGACCTTTCCAATGATGTAAGATTTATTGCTAGGAGAGGCTTAGATCAAAAATACTCATCGTACTAAAGGACCCCCGAAAAGTTCAAATAATTTGACTCAAACCGTATGTCCTAATAAATAAATAATAATAATAAATATAAAATCTTTATTGAAATAATCTTACATCACAATTTACAACTAGTTTAAACATAGTCAATATAGGAAAAACAAATAATAAATAATTATTAAAATAATATTAAACTATGTGCTTGACCACATGCGATGTTGCCGTTCTGCTCACTTCATGGCTTGGAAGATATAGAAGGCTATGCTTAGTGCGATTAAATTGTTGGAATGCACTCATCTTTTTTTTTCTAATGGAATGCGCGCCATTTCTAAAGCATTTCAAATAAAGTTTTGATTTTAATTTTTACATTTTGTTATACTTACTGAATTTTGTAGGTTTATTTAATTCTTGCTTTAAAATGTGAAAAAAAATGGACTCTGCCCGATATTTTAGATGCAGCTAAGGAAATGACTTATTACAAGGTAGGTACCTAGCTTATACAAACAAAGTCTCTCTCTCTTTTCTAACGTTGATCTTTTATTTAGTAGGTTCAATCCCAAATGTATGAGTGTAGATAAAGTAGTGTATGAAACTGCACATAACTAGGTATTAAAACACTCGTGTGATACTATTAAAAACCTCGCCTGCGGCTCGGTTTTTAAACACACACTCGTGTTTTAATACCCCTCTTTATGTGTCAGTTTCATAAACTACTATTTCACCTCTCCAGCACGAAAAGGGTGCTTTTGGCGCGTAAAAACTCGCAGCAAAATCGATTTTTGCTGCGAGCGTGAGACAAAGTGCTTTTTTAATTTCTAACACCAACTTTTAAAATAATAAAGAAAAAACAAATAAAGTGACAAGGATGACACTTGTAAAATTGATATGTGAGAAAAGGATAGATAGAGTGCTTTATGGTGTCATACACGGATTAAAAAGTAAAAAAATAAAATGCACGGATATACCAAGGAGTTTTAAATAAGGATTGTTAAAAAAGAAGGTTGATAATTCGAAATAAAGAGTATGTAGGTAATGAGGTCACATGTATGAAACAAATATGAAATAAGAAAAATTAATGAAATTAACTAACAAATTATATGTTTTATGATTATAAATAAATAAATAAGACGGAATATTAATGAATAAGAGAAAAACACAACGCAATGTATAATCAAAACGACGGACGGGAATCTACTTTACTGACTCTATGAATAAAATTTTTCAGCATAGGTTTGATTGAATTATTTTTGTGATAAATTACAAAAATGAATGCGTCCAACGATGAAGATAGTTGTCTAACTCCAAAAGAGTTAAGTGAACAAGTTTCTAATGCTGAATTAAGCTTTTTTACCAGGAAAGTCACGTGAAAATTTTCTCGCTGGTCGAGGTGAAAAGTTGTATGTTTTACACGAGACCAAAATGTTGTTCTGCCTCGTGCCTTTAAATCACTCGCTGTGCTTAGTAGTCTATATTAGTCTACTTCGCAATTCTAGACTACTTCGCTAGTTCGTGATTTAAAGTCGCCACTCGCAGCACAATTTGATTTTGGTCACTTGTATAACAAATAACTATTAAACGTTACAAATCTTCGTTTACTCATTTTCATCAGCCCATTAGCTCGCTCAGTATCATCCATTTTGTATTTTTAAAAGAATTGTTAAAATGTTACTTCGTCCAAGAAAAACCTAAAATTTTCACTTTCGACCCTTTTTTCAGGAACTTATCTGGATGTTGTGTAGTTGATTATTTTATGTATGGAAGAGTGTTTCAAGACAATTATGATGCAAAAAGAAAACCCAAAAAATTCTTAATATGAAAGGAGTTATGAATTTTTTTGGTCCGTCCGGTAGAAAATTCGCAAAAACACATTTAAAAAATCATAACTTCTAAACTACGAAAAATCACGGAACATACATAGGGTATTTTCAGATGTACCCAGGTGTGAATAATCTAAAAAAAAATCTTGGACGTCACTATCTGGACCACCCTGTATATATTTTATAGACAAGTATAGGTAACCTAAAACTCTTGGCTCCAAAGGCGAATAAATAAAATTAAATAGTCTAAAACGATATTTACTGTACGTATTGAAACGCTATTTAGTAATGCCGTGACTATGACCACTAAAAAAATGCCGAAATTTCGGGAAATGTAAAATCAAACCCTCAAACCTTTAAACATGCACAACAGAAATCTGTTGTTAGTCCGTCACTTCGCAGGTGTACTTTTGTACGTATTGTTGTGATTTATTTCAATGATATACTTTCTGAAGAACCACATCGATTTATCCTTGTTAAATATTACTGAGCCCCAGCCCTTTTGCCGTCAAGATATCTTGGCTACCAAGGCTGCTTGTCTAGACACTCTAATGTCAGAACCTTTATTACCATTTCACCCTGACATTTTCATTACTCCTATTCTGATATAAGCTGGCTTAGCTGCCCTCAAGAAGCTTCTTAGCATATAACTCGAGAAATTATTACTGATTAATTTAAGTTAGTTAAATGTAACTGTGGTAATCCTAATGTAATTGTTTCGAAACTGAGATTACTTTGAAATTTAATCAAGGTATTATTGTTTGTAATTTGCTGTAACTTTTGAAATCGGTTTTAGCTGTCCACTAAGCTTGCCGTTACAGTTTTTGCTTCATCAGTCACTGCCAATCAAAGAGTAATTTGGAAGTATTAATTTTTATAATACGGATAATACTTATGCGCTGTAAATTCTACTCTGATGACAATGATGTTAACACCTTTATAGTGTGCTATCTATAGACCCATAATCCTAATTCACGTTTTCTTCCGTTTGTTCCTCAATCACGCAAAAACTACTGAACAGATTTGGTTGGAATTCGGCACACAGATAGTAAATAGCCTAGATTAAAACGTAGAATACTTTTTACCCCGATATTCCCACGGGGACGGGAACCACGCGGGTGAAACCACGGGCGGCCGCTAGTATACAATAAAAATCATAGCTAGTATTAAACAATCTAGACATTGTCTAGATTGTTTAATACTAGCATTGATTTTTAGACAATGATATAATAAGTCTATGAATCTAGATCATAATTTAATGCTTAATTTTCATGTTTATAAAATGGAATTACAGAGTAAATAGAAGACGATCGGAGCGTCTAGACAGACGACGGCGCCATCTCGTTCCCATTGCGTCAGCGTCAATGTGACGTCATAGTGACGTGTTGGTAAAGAAGGGTTGGCATTCTGATAGAGTGGTTAGTAGAGCGGCAAAGTATCTCGCTATACGCTAAAACAACAATGGAGGATACAAAGCGTAGCTAGCGACAGTATATTTGAAATTTTTATTTTACAAGAATTTTTAGCTGCAGGTTACGAAGTCAGAAAATAGTGTAACGTAGAAGGCAGGAGGCCTAATATGCCCAAAGCTGGAAGAATCAGGCGCTGTCATTAATGTATATATGTTTAAGCAAGAGTATTTTAAGAGCTCATTGACACCGTTAAGCCAAATACCGATTACATTAACGGGTTCTCTTCTCGAAATCAAATCGTAATTGTTCGAAATCGAAAAAGGTTCAGGGATGTTTGAACTATCTTCCACATAAGTATTTGTTCTCTAAGTGAATTCACAAAATTAGCTGCGTGGATAATTTGTTATAAGTTATAAGTAGGCATAACAAAAATGCTGTAACTATCGCATTGAGTTAGATAGTACCTGTAATGATAGTTTAATGATAGTTTGTGTTTGTAAAATAAATAAATAAAATAAATGTATACCTACTATGCTTTTCTATTAAGCGGCTTTAGCATAGCATTTAGCACAATTATTTAAAATCAATATGGTTGGCTTTACAAATAGCACTACAATAGTGAATACTTGATTTCCTCATCAATAAGAAAACCGTTTTCCATTTATACTAGGCTTTTGACTGCGATACTAAACGACCTATTTGGGTTAGCCTACTATTAGCTGCTTACAAGCAAACGTGTCAGTTCTCACATTGCTTTTTGCGACCAAAAGAGACTTTATTCGAACAAGACCGATTGAGAAAGGAATTCATGAAAAACCATCAATAGCGTATTCACAAAATATTGCGTCGCAACATGGTCTCAATATTAGGGAAACCTTTTGTGTAACTATATGCTCAAGAAGTTTAGGCATATTTGAAAACTTTGTACCGAGAAGAAGCTGAAAGATACTCGCCAAGAGCTGTTTTTAACCGACTCCAAAAAGGAGGTAGAGGTTATCAATTCGTTGCGTATTTTTCAATATAAGTGCAGTACATCGATTACTCGAAGACGGCGGAATTCAAACGGTTATTACATCAAGTAGTTCCATGTTTTGAAATTTTGAAAGTTCAGTAGTTTTCAGGAAATCCTTCAAATATTTTCGTTTTCGTTACCATGTCGGTCACAATTTTATAAAAAAAAGACTTCCATTTACTTAATAAAGTGAGAAAATTAATGTTACAATCATTTTTATTACTCGGTTCATTTGTTAGCATTGTCGCCGGCATAAATCACCATAACGACTCGACTGCCAATAACTATCTCATTTGTGACACGTAATAAATGAAGGTTACGAGGCCAACGTAAATAAATTACTTACTTACAGCTGTAATATTTTAACAGGCACGTCGATAAATGATATTTGACGACCTCTGAGCTCGAGCCGTTGAAATTGCCGAGTCGAATGAAAAAATATTGTTTTCGATGTGGTCTGGGTCTGTTCTTTTTCTTAAGGTGGCTACCCTCAGAGATTTTTATTTATTAAAAGAATATGATTTTAACAAAACTTTACGTGGAATTTTTAGGGCACATACCTAGTCTAATATTTTTAGAAGCTAGCTATCACTACATTCCCTCGTAGAGATTCTTAGAATTATATAGCAAATTTGTATTATTTAAAATTGTGTATTAGAAAAAATAAAATTCACCGCAGTGCCACTTTCGGTCAGAAAGCTATCTTAAAATAAATATACCACTGTCTATTCAAAACTAGGTACTTAATACCTATCATTGGACTTTATGTTTTAAATTATTTCAAAATCTAATCCTCTCGTTGAATTAACTCTGTCACTTACCTACTGCGAAGAAGTTAATTCATACCTCATTCTACCATTTGAATAACAAAGGTAACAAAGACAATGTAAACAATACGCATTAGATGGATTCTCTTCAAGGAGCGACTTAAGCCAACTGGAAGACTTGCAAACTCTATACATTGTCAACGCAAACTTGGAAACTGAAGCCTACACTCAAGTCGAGTGAGCAAAGCTTAGTGTACACTTGCAGTCACATAAAGACTTAAGTTTAAACACCATTTGTATCATTTGTCTGGTAAAAATTTAAACGCAATTCACAAGTACAAAAAAGATGGTGCGAGTAGCCTTAGCAATTATTTACCAACATTATCGATACTAAACGTCAAAATACGTTTCGAAGACTAGACTTCTCCAATGAGGATCAGTAACGATTTTTTTTTAATGGCTAATTAGAAAGCTAATGCCACCATATGATTAACTGTATAAAATTTTTTACTATATCTTTTAAACCTGAGAAGTTATAAGAGCTAAAACACTGATTTTTCGGGGGTCCCTATGACGTCATCGCGACGGAAGCGAACCTTATGTCGTACGTGATAAAGCACATATTGCATTGAGCTTGGCATTTCCTTTAAACCCTTTTGACTCAATCATTTCTAAACGGATTTCAAAAATTCTTTCACTAGGTTTCATAGCTATCAAAATGTGTTTATATTATATCAATAAAACTATAGGATTCAAACCTGTTACTGATCCTCATTGTATCATTTATTAAAACTGTCTGGCAAAAATTTAAACGCAATTCACAGGTACAAAAAAGTTGGTGCGAGTAGCCTTAGCAATTATTTACCAACATTATCGATAGGTACGTTATACGTTTCGAAGACTAGACTTTTAACTGTCTACGGTTGAATTAACGAGGATAATGAAAACGCTGTTCAGCACCACAAATATTGAAAGAAATCGCATTCGTATAAGACAAGGTTTATGGAGGCATCGCGGTGGAAACATCGGATAAAGTAGCATAATGCCGAGTTTACACGGACCGAGCTGCTGACTAGAAGATTAGAAGTCTACCGTTTGTTCGCAATATTGTAGCACAATGTTGCGAATTGAGGTACGAGTCGCGTGTGAGCTACTAGTTGTGATATGGTGGGGGGTAAGACCATGTCCAGAAGACGTGAGCTTACGCGCGAGTTGACACACGATTTTGGTTACACTGCTGTCTATATTCCACACGTTACTAACAGAGATGTATAACGAAACGTGTGTCAACTTGTGCGTAAACTCATGTCATACTATAGTCATGTGATCAGGGACAAGATCTGGGTGAATGGCAAGCAAAAACAAAAACTGTAATAACCATAGACATAGAAAATTTTATGAAAATGCTGCGTTCAAGAAGACCAACAAAGCGTGGAAAAGAGAAGTTAACATTATACGGACATGGTCTGTGAAAAAAAGAGACAAAGAATAAATTGACAATGTGCCAACATTTTTTACAGTAAGAGCCCCTAGCGTCCCGCCTTGCAAATGAGCAATCACAGTTTGATCAAAATATTTGTTAATCCTTCTTAGAATTTCAAGTAAAGGTATCGTGGAGCCATAGTGTCTTGTGCTTTAAGTAATTGTGATGTGATAAAAAGAAACAATCCAAGTAATCACACTTTTCAAAGGTAAATAAGATTTTGCCACACATTTCTCTGAAACCAAATTTCTCTACATTTATTTGTTTAGCGATGAAGAAAACATTATGGAACATAGTTTATTAATTTCCTTTGCCATAATATAGTCATATTTTATGTATGTAAGTCATTTTTACGTATCTCCTATATAATGTATACATTTGTTTTTCGGATCACCTGTTTATTGACATTGTTGTTCTTTGGCATTCTATTTCTATGGTAATAACAGATTTTTTTTTGCTTGTTTTTTACCACAGAGATGGAGCTTACTAATATGGCAGTAACTCCAGTTTACATGTAGCGAGTAGCTTTACTGCAGTAACTAACAAGGCCAGCTCGCACGTTAGCTCGTACCGTGTAACCTCTGCATTATTTCCAGCAAAAAATATGGCAAAGGGCGACGCCACCCGCCACCCGAGCCAGCCGATTGGCTGCTCTTTAATCCGACCAAGGCCAGACGTAATATTTCACGATGTTCAAACACATGTTGTTTTTCAATTTAGCCGCTACATTTGTGAAGAAAGCTCTTTAGTGTCGATAAGTTTTCTGAATCGCAACAGTTTTTTGAAATCAACTCTGCAAAATGTAATACATCTCTAAAATATATACTTACATACTCGTACTTAAAAATATACATGTCTATCTTAAGAGTATGAAACTAAAGTACGTTAAATAGGGCTTCAGTTTTGCAATGGAGACATTTTATCTACGAACACCTATTCAGGAAAAGAAATATTTCACATAGTGCACGAACAAAATTGATGTTTCATAAAGACAATGAAACATACATTGTATGACTAATTTTAATTTGCCGTTCACATTTTTCTTTTTAGCAATTTATTAAAGGCTTTTACGGAAACCTTACCCAAAGTTGGGATTACCGCGTGACGAGTTTCTTGGGGGAGGTCAGGTGAGTCACCGGCGTTACTAACTCGCGTCAAAGTGTTATTAGAGATATACATCACAGTGTTAGTCAAACATAATAGCAAAAACCCGTTCCAACGCTACAAATTGAAACATAACTTTCATATTTGTTAATTAACCAGGGGTGAGATTGCGTAAGTTAATCGTATTCATTTGACAGTTCCAAGACAGTTCATATCATATTCCATCGGCTGCAATTTGTATGGGATGACATATAACGAAACAATATGCACTGTCAAATGAATACGATTGACTTTACGCAATCACCTAGCTGTTTTTGTATAAGTACTGTCGGTTTAATAATGTTTGGTGTCACAATTACAAAGAACATTTAGCATTACTTTGTAAGAACCAATACATTATTTTATACACTGATTTTTAATCCCAATAGACTGTAAAAAAAGAAATATTGTGCTAAAGTTTATAAATCTGAAAACTCATTTATGTTTCATCATATAAGCTTCGTCCTAGTTTCCAAAAACACGCAAAATTTCCTATCTCCACACTTAACGGTAAAAGTTGCGAAGGAAAGATACCTAATAGTGACATAACGGGTGTTCCGCTAAGGCGCCACGTCAGCGCCATTACCAACTTTTCACGGGTATTACGGTGAAGGCTCGAAGATTGAGACTTAAAAAGGGCGCCCGTCTACATAATTAACAAGTATTTTAAAATGATTGAGTAGGTACCAAATTGTGTAAGCCTTTTAATACCGTCACAGAATTTCAGGTTTTACCCAATAAGGGGTCCGGGTAGCCATATCGAAACTTATTTATAACTATACTACTAGCTACTAGACTGTAAGTGAATACTTATATTTTCCTCCAAAAATAAAAATACGCCTACTGTTTATATCTTTATTGTACTGATTAAACAACTATTACGTTAAAACAATTTTGTAACTAGGTACATAGAAAGAAAGGAGAACAATATGGTAAAAAAAAAATCTAGAAAATAAGTATTTTTTCACTTTTTTGTAACTGAAATGTAAAGTAAGCATGTCGGTACCGAAAACTACATCACAACATCATCCCACATTCCAGAAAAACCCATTAAAAATCCATTACGTATTTAGCTAGCCCAGCCACTGATTTTATCATAAAAAAGATAAATCCATCTCATGTCACATTCACGATATTTTTTTTACAATTAGGTATACCTACTTCATTGCAACTTGTTTAACGGGTGATTTATGATGAAAAGCACTTAAAACCATTCACCGCCAATTCTCATGCTATTAAGCCCGTCTGGCGTGTGCAAGCAAGGGGCGTGGCGGCTGCACGTTTGTACGCAGCCTAATGATAATGCAGCCAAGCAAACTTGCACTTTGCTACGACGAAATAAGAATCACTTTAAGGTTTGCATGGATGAAGGGTGTCGAAGTTTTTCATGCGACTGTCTGAGTCAGCGCATGACTTATGGTTAGTTTTTTTTTTAATATGAAGGGTGAAATGTAGTTTGTAGATGAACTCATCCGGAAAACGGTTTGTGACATAGTTATCGCTTAACTTTCGTTTTTTTTTGTTCTTATACATCAGGAGACGACAATACGTCAGTAAATTAAATGTCGTAAATACATAGAATAAAGCTCCGAGTCTGCATAAAAAAAATTAAAAAATTATCCAATAGTTTAGTCACGGGAAATATTTTTTAGTTACTGTTTTCAGTTTTCACTTACTATTAATTTTCATGCTAAGTGTTTAAGTAGTATGACTTTTTATTTTATTTCGTTCCTATTAATTATTTTGATAGATTCAAAATACTCCTATGAACTAGTGTGAACAATGTTTTTATTTATTGTCGCATTGACATTGTTTATAATGTTTATGAGTGTCACAGAAATATCACTTTTTATTTGGTAAAATAATAGTTGAAAATTAATATATGTACCTACTTATCTCATATCTTGCTCTAATTTAAACTATTCGTCTATTTTTTTTTATTTTAACCTGATTATGAGCCTGTAAAGGATTGCAATATTTGCAATTAATGAAAGATATGATGGCTTTAATTCACTCTCATAAAGTCATGGTGTGGCAATTAAATTACTTTCGTAATTAGAAGATAAGTGAAGCAGCGACCGAGGCTTTTAGGCGTTTGTCCTTAAGGACCCCAAGATGGGGCCAGAGTAATTAGTTCATTAAAATTGTACTCGCACATTCATATTAAAATGTGAGCTTTTAGAATAGAGTGTGGCGAACCGAATACATAGCGAATTTTATACAACGTCTTACAAAAAAAACCCTAATGCTGAATATGGTACGTAGGGTACTTTTTATCCCGAAAAAGTATTGTTCCCGAGGGATAGAAAAAAAACTCTCCACGCAGACGAAGTCGCGAGCGGATGCTAGTCAGTAATAAAATAATGTAACGTTATTTATATCCTCCGCCTTTTTCTCTCTCACATGTCACCAAACATCATATTCACAAAAATCTTTTAAACGTTTCCATTCTTTACGAATATTTTCTAGTTTAGAAAAGTCTAGTCACATTGTGAATCAATGAGTTGAGGCGCTTACAAGATTTTGGTGTTTGAAATATCGCGGGAATAAGTGAAAATATTACACCTGTACTTATACATTATAAATCAATGAAATAGAAAGAAATAAAAACATTTATTTTGGAAAACGCCCAACGAAATCATAGCAATACAGTACAAGGAAACTAATTACAAGTATAATAAAATAAAATTATATTTTTTAGAGATTTTAAATTGTTTAAACTTTAAATTCAGAAATAGAATTTCCGATCTTTCAAGTGTCTAATGCCCGGTTTCTGAGGTACTTATTAGTGGTTTATCGGAGGTTTAACTTTTTCGGAGCGGTCCACATTATCTGTTTTAAAGTTAATTTTATTACTTTAAACCAGATAACATGGACCCCTCCGATAAAGTACCTCAGAAACCGCGGGTAAATGCAGTTATTACTACCGCCATTGTGACCTATATGCGACAATTTATTTTAGTCTGCAGCTGAAGAGCGCAGCGTGGACAGCCTCGCTTTCCACGATAAAATTAAATTTCTAACCAGTGCCCGTTCATTGTGAGTATTGTACCGAGAAATTTTTGTGATTATTGCCTCTTCTAGTATTTCGCTAAACCAATTTTTCATGTATCAAAATAGTACTTTTTTATTTATATAATTTTACGCTACATAAGATGCTTAGTTAAAGCAACTTGAAATCATAGTTTACAATTTATAGGAAAGCCTATTTAATATCGTAAAAGATCATTGACACGACACATTATTCTAACAAACACAGAGTAAAACCTGTAAACATTTTGTCATCAACCACAGTTAATATCAGTAAGTGAGACACCCCTCTGCAAAAACGCGGGCTACATACAAAATGCACATAAAGAGAGCAGAAACAAAACGCTCCATCTTACAGACACAATGGGAAGCCTGTCGCCACCCCCCCCCCCCCTCGCCCCTCCAACTCCTTCCCCGCAGGCGACTAATGAGAAGCGTTGAGACCTAAAATTTGGTGCCAACTCGAACTCTGGAGAACACTAGACAGTCGAGGGCCTCAAACTGGAACAACTCACCCGCCAAACTAAAATCAACCCTATCTACAAACGATAAAGATCAATCCACGTCCACCAAGCGGACGACCATCCTCAAGTGCCAAATGGCGGTATTGATAGAATTTTTACGGTTCTATTTTTAAGAGACGCTTTTATGTTCGCTGTAACCTGATTTTTCAATCGCGGAGGAAAATTGGAGATGAAACCTTTTTCGTGGGTGCTTTGGACTATCTTTATCTTCACCCCCTAATTCCGAAGATGGGTTGGGATTCCTTTCGGGCGTGTTTACTTTCGCGTTTAAAGAAACGATTGAAAATCGTCCTTACTTCATTATTAAAAAAAGGAAATAGCAAGTGTTTCTTATTGTTTTAAAAATTAAAATAGCTCCAACATACCTGGGAGTTAATAAAAGAAATGACGTTTACTCATGAATTATGTATTAAGAATTGAAGTATAATTTAAAATTCAACTCCAAAAACATCCTCAAAATAAAACATCTGCTACGATTGCTACGGATTCCAAATCGTAGCATGTAGCATCGTCTACGTCGTAGACAGCGCGCTCGCTCTTTCAAACGACGTTTTTCAGAGTTTGCTATTTACAACTTATATAAATATACAGTCAACTGTATATTCAAACATAGATATAGTAGTATGTGGAGTATATTGAGCACGTATACATCTATACAGGGGGTGCCAAAACTTTGCCACGGAAAGAAAGTACCTTAAATATTGGAGATAGGAAATTTTACTGAAAAAATTGTTTAAAAAAAACAAAAAACTGACTTCAAAAAACCTACCTCTAAAAAGCAAGAAATAATATTCGTAATAATAAAAACACGTCTATTGAAGTCGGGTGGGGCTGGGGCTTTATTCTAAAAGCCCCACCCGACTTCAATAGACGTTTTTTTATTATTACGAATATTATTTCTTGCTTTTTAGAGGTAGGTTTTTTGAAGTCGGTTTTTTGTTTTTTTTTAAACAATTTTTATTATTTTATTTTTAGTGTATACCTTGTAGGTATATTATTTAGATAGTAAAATCGGCTCAGCCAAACGTGAGATAATTGCGAAGAAACATACATACATACGGGTCAAACTAAGAACCTCCTTTTTTTAAGTCGGTTAAAAAACTACACAAATATCCCTCTTCCAACAATAAAATAATTATCTTATTCAGTTCATAAACAAAGAAGTAATACGACCATTATCATCGAGGTAATTCACACAAAATCATACTATTTTCGTGCTTTTTTCAAGATTACTTGAAAAGTACTGAACCGATTTCCAAATTTTTAAAAATGGGACCAACTTGGGAGTTTACCTAATGTAATAACGTTTGAATCATTTCAATCAGTTTAGCCGTTTTCGAGTAATCGGTGGACATACACAAAAAAAATATATACAGACGAACAGAGAACCTCCTCCTTTTTGGAAGTCGGTTAAAGAACACTTCATTTTGTTTTTAAAAATAAATCAGACTGCATTTAAAGATTTTTAAGAAATCGCATACGATACCATACAAATTCATACAAAACAGTAATAATTAAAAGTTAAATATTAAGTCTTCCTTTTGTTTAAGATGCTGTGTTATTTAAGAAAAAATAATCCTAACAAAGTGACTCTTTCGATCAGTGTCGTATTTTTTTTTTTCATATTTAGTGGGTTTGATTCCTGGTTAAGGCAGGCGATTTGTCAAAAATCGAATGCAGTTCGATTTATTTTTATATCATTAATAAGATAAAATTAAAAATAGAAAAAAATAACTAGTTGTTTCTTATTATTTGGCTTATCATTTGGCTTTAAGCTTAATTAACTACCTACTTACATTTTATATTATTTGCTGTATTACATGAATGCTTTTGATGGAATGAGGTTTAGTTATTTTTTAGATAAGTGGTGATTGTTTAGATAAGTCACGTGAGAAAATTCACCCACGGCACTACAGGTAGTGCCAAACTGTAATGCCTAGGGCGAGAAAGGGATTTTATTTGTATTATCTATTTTTCAAACATCCTCATGGCTCAAATCATTTTGATAAATTTGTAAATTTGTTACCCTTTAAACACCTGCCCCCCTACTCAAATGGCCAAGTTTCTATTCGTTTGAACGCTACGCTTACTTTTAAAGCTTAAATATGAGCAATAGATGATTAAATCACATGTCGCAAACTTATGTAAATCACATACTTCGATGTATGGATTTGTCAAGCTAACGGCAAGTAATTTTATAATTTACTGCTTATTTTAAAGTTTTAATAGTAAGCGTTGCGTTCAAACGAATAGAATGTTGGCCATTTGAGAAGGGGGGCTGATGTACAACAACGACTTGATTTACTATTTACCAATTTGATGGAATGAATTATACTAAAAATCGATTCGATCACTATCTCTCCGTTGAATCAGCTTGATGTATTTTCCAGTGAAGATATTATGGAAATTCAATGCAATTATTAAGCCATTAGTGTCAACATTGCATTAGAATTGCTTATGAAAACAAAAATCGTTGGAAATGTAGAATATATGTAAAGTCACCATTACGTCGTATTTTTTATTGTTTTTACAAAACATGTGGGTTTTTTAAAGTTTTTGTGCTACATAATCAAAAAGTATACCTTAATATTAATAATCAAGTTTATAATATTTGGTTAAACAAAAACAGTAAAAAATATATTTTTTTGTTTTACTACGCACAGAGGGGTAACGAGTAATCGCTTTATCAAGTTGCCATCATTTAAGATGACTTGTTATCGTCAGGAATCTTATATTTATATTCTTATCGTCATCCATAATTTGCCTAATTAATAAACAATCAAACCAATGACCAAACACTTTCCTAAATCCTAGCAAATTTTTCCAAACAGCAAACCAAAATGTTCCGTCACTCGAAAAATATAAGGTTAGTTTTTGATCAAATCATGATATTACGTGAAAATAATATTTTTCCAGAATCTTCAAAGGTCGAGTCGATTCTTACGGCCTTTGTTAACAAGACAATGTACCTATTCACTATTTAATGAAAGTCTTTGTTCTGTGTAAGGCTCTTTTTTGTGTAAAACACTTTTTTAATACCTGTAGAGCACAAAAAATAAGGACAAAAAATATGTTACGAGAAAATTGGAGCTTTCTTACAACATTTAGTACGATGATGTTTAGTAGGAAAATGTATTTATATGTATTTGTACCATATAATAATATTATAGGTATATGATCAGTAAATTATAAGGAGTCATAAGTAAAAGATTACAGTACATCAAATGAATGAAACATGAAATGAAATGAATGGTGAAATAATAACTTACATAGCTACCTATTACTTTCATGGTTTTAGCATCAGTAATCTTTTTTTTTTACTTATGATTTCTTGTATTTTTTTTAAGTTTATTTCATCTAGAATTTTGATCACTTTCATCAAAGCTTTTGTCCTAAATTCTTAGATTTCATTATTTTGATTCGATTTTTGGTATATAATCCATAATCTTGAATTATATTGTAATTTTATCTTATCGATAATCATAAAATCAAGGCCTTTAGACAAAATCGTTACTTTACGCTGTGACGTTGACGATTCGTTGACTTATTACGTGACAATGCAATAATGAAATATTAACTAACTCAATGTGAAATGTAACATTTTTAAGGCATGTAATTTGAGTTGAGTCTCTGATGTAAGCACTTAAAAGCCTTTAATCCTACGTCTGTCGATGACATCATAACCATCATCACAAACGTGTTATCAAAATTTGAATGTGACAAGCAAAGGCCCGATAAGCAGAAGATAACACGTTGACGTGGAGCACTCTAGATAAATGTCCCCAAAAAAAAGCTGTAATACCTATATTTATAGATCTACCGATCACATCAGAAATAATATATTACAAATTTTAGATATAATTGAGGGTAACTTATACTCTTCCAATTTGAGTTGAACGCTGCGCTGCAGTTTTTATTTGTTTGTTGAGTTTTAAATAAATAAAAATAGATTGAGTCAAGAACGAGTTTATAAAGAAAAAGCTTTAAGAATCAAACAAACGTACACTCAGCAACTGTAAGGTTTTCCCAAAGCACAGTTATAAAGCCTTCTAAAATACACGCGGAAACATATAGCACACCTACCAGAGTTATTCAATCAATTTTGAATTCATGAATTCTCGAATCCGAATGTTTGTCATTTCACTAATCGCTGGAATATCTCGATCACAGTGGGGTCAAATAACTGCGGAGGAATTCTGCCGCATACCAAATGCAACTCAGAGGCCATACTCCGAGGTCTCCGAGCTCTTATAGCAGCTAAAAAAGAGACAGATACAACAATACAGCGCGTATAGCGCTCTCTATCACAACAACGTTTCGATATTATTTTTGACAGTCATTGTAGGGGGCAGTAGTAAACATCTGACAATAATGTTTTGAATGCTGCCTGTAGGCGTATTCTGAGATTACGCGAGTCATAGAATCCTTACTAATATTATAAATGTGAAAGTCCATTTGTTTGTTTGTTTGTTACGCCTTCACGTCCTAACTACTAAACCGATCATCACGAAATTTTGCATACACGTTGTCAGGGGTACAGAGAAGGACACAGGATACTTTTCATCCCGAAAAAGGGTATGGTTCCCGAGCGATAGCAAAAAATTTTTCACGCAGACGAAGTCGCGGGCGGCCGCTGTATGAATATAAGATTCTTGGTTTACGCTTACTAATTATTGATAGCGACTATAGTTGACTTGACATATGTATGACAACTTTTAGTTTAGTATCCTTACTAATCCTTACTAATATTATAAATGCGAAAGTCCGTTTGTTTGTTTGTTTGTTACGCCTTCACGTCCTAACTACTGAACCGATCATCATGAAATTTTGCATACACGTTGTCAGGGGTACAGAAAAGGACATAGGGTACTTTCATCCCGAAAAAAAGCATAGTTCCCGAGGGATAGCAAAAAACTTTTCCACGCAGACGAAGTCGCGGGCGGCCGCTAGTATTATAAATGCGAAAGTCCGTTTGTTTGTTTGTTACGCCTTCACGTCTTAACTACTGAACCAATCATCATAAAATTTTGCATACACGTTCTCAGGGGTACAGAGAAGGACATAGGGTACCTTTCATCCAGAAAAAAAGCACTGTTCCCGAGAGAAAGCAAAAAAAATTCACGCAGACGAAGACGCGGGCGACCGCTAGTCCTTATCCTTACTAATATTATAAATGCGAAAGTCCGTTTGTTTGTCTGTTTGTTTATTACGCCTTCACGTCTTAACTACTGAACCGATCATCATGAAATTTTGCATACACGTTGTCCAGGGGTACAGAAAATGACATAGGATACTTTTCATCTCGAAAAAAAAGTAAGCAAGCAAAAAATATTTTCACGCAGACGAAGTCGCGGGCGGCCGCTAGTAGTTAATATTTGTCATTCAAAGTATAGTCGTCATACAAAGTTAAGTACAGTCACTATCAAGTATACAACGTGTCACAAAACAACGCCTAATACCGAATATGGTAGATAGGGACCATCAAACTCAACAACTTTTACTATGGGACCAACTCTGAAATCGCGAAAAAAATCACCTGTTACATACATTTTCATATTTTCATAATAATTTTCTGTACGAAACAGCAAATTTTTTTTCGTGATTTGAGAGTTGGTCCCATAGTAAAAAGTTGATCAGTTTGATGGTCCCATCTACCATAATCGGCATGGGGTTAATTTGTAGCACGTTGTATAATGGCGGTAACTCCGTCAGAGAGAATTAATCGACGTTCTAAATTGTATACAATATTTTTTACTACAATCGCTATTGAGTAAAGTAAACATAACTGTACAAACTCATAATTAGGGCCCGGATTAATATGTATCAAAAAATTCTGAATATGTAAATATAATATGGACTAAAAAAATCAAAATATGGGAAAAATATGTGTTTAAAAAATAACAAAACAATATTGTAAAAATTACGTCTGTTTATTGCGAAAAATAAAAAAGTACAATTTTACTCAACTTCTGTTTCATTATTACTTAAATTGTAATACATAATCACTTGTTTCTATAAATTTTCAAAATTAAAACTGTTTCTGTTTGGACGAAATAATACTTTGATTGACTTGATCTTTCAATATCACAGGATGTGATTGGAGCATATATAAATTTGCATAGTTCTGCAAGAGTGAGGGCATGTCTGTTGCCATCTAATGTTCCGCACACTTACGTCCAAGTCCGCACAGCATGCTGTTAACTTTTTTGAGGGTATGAAATCTTTTGTTTTTTTTTTCAAATAGGCTCGTAACTTAATTTTTGCATAGCCAATTCAGCTGCTGATTCTTAAATCTTTTTTTTTTCAATATTTTCTGCCCGCATGTCGTTATGTCGCAAAGCTTACATTTTTAGTCATTTCACAGCATTGCTGGTCCATTTAACGTAAAATTATGAAAATATGCATAAATTGATATTTTTTTGTGAAATATGGTTTTATACTTAAAATATGGAAAAATATGGAAAATAAAAATTGAATTTTCTCGATCTTAATATCATAAATTATGTAGAAAAGATAATGGGGAGGAAAAGCGCAATTTTATCCCGATAGGTGGCGTCTGGTCTTTGGTACCCGGCCGCCTCAAAGAAAGTGTCAAAACATATGGGAATCTCTTTGAGTATTGCACTTTTTAATTTTATACTGAGAAAATGCAGCATTGTTATGCATGTAACTTGTAAAATATTGGAGTTCATCGATTTCCCAGTAACAAAAAAAATAGTTGGCAAAAAATAACAAAAAAAAGATGCTTTTCCCTCGATTTTCTCCTTTTGCAGAGCCTGAGAAACATTATAAATCAAAAGGAATGTTTCATGAATTTGATAAAGCTTCGCCAAAATAAAACAACATTTGAATTATAACAGCTTTGTTCTTTAATATTTCAAACTCAGCAGTTTCTAGCATATTTATAACTTGAATGAATTTGATAGGTATATCAAATATGGAATAAGCCCAATATTGGGGCCAAACAGAGAATTAATAGAATTTTATATGCCAGAGTCATTCAAGAAACTTAGAATAATAAAATAAATATGATAAAACGGTTCGTGTAATTTTGGATGGTACAGAAATTTCAGTACAGAAACCTGAAATTACTATTGCACAGAAGGTATCATGAGGCAACTATAAACACGGAAATTCACACTCAGTTGCTTTGTTAAAATTTAAATCATATGCTTCTAATCTGAAATAAAAAGATTACTTGTAAATCTTACACGAAATTTAAAGAAATGTAATGCTTGTTAGCAATTTTTTGTAAGTTGCTATAAACTTTCTTGCCCGTTGTTTTGGCTTTTCTTTTCCGTAATTCTTCTTTTATCTGAGCTAAAGTTAGCATAGAATACATTGTTTGTCCGCAAAATCGAAAAAAATACAATCTAAGAAAGTAAAATCACGTAATACACAGTCAATACAATATAGGCTCAAACTGACAATTGTTCCAAAGACTAAGCGCCATCTGTAATTCACTTTGCCTTCGCCTCCCCATTATGAACGAAAACCATGTTCATTAAAAATATGTATTTACATATTAATCCGGGCCCTACTCATAATACAGGAACTATGAGTTAGAGCTTCGTAAGATGCTTCGATGTTATTTCTTATTACGTTTAGTTATTAATTGTATATTTTTTGTCAGTATTAGTACAAATTATCAAATTCTTTAACATCCTAAGGGTAAAAAGTTATTTGTAGAGTTTGGTCAACGAAAGATGAATGAGAGATGTTCAGTTTCCACTAACTTAACCTCTAAACGTTAATTTAACAGGGAAAGTGGCGCCGCCATTTCAATCTCATCTTTCGTTGACCAGAATCTATGAAAATTTGAAAATAGTAAGTCGTACCTACGGCGTTTATCCTTCGCAAGGGAAGACGTATGATAAATAAAATTCTAAGATTTCCTTATCCGCTGTAATTCCGTCACATCACAAGAAATCGACGTTAAACCTTACTCCAGCCCCGCCCCCTGGCGGCGATAAATATGTCACCACTTTATAATGCTAGTTACCCCTCTATAATTACAGTACCCCATTAAATTTCGTCAGCGTACGCAATACGAGAAATTAATACGAATTATAGTGGATAATTAAATCTTATTCGACATTATATTTATTATTCTCACCTTACGTTTCGACTCCGCGGTAGTAAAAAAATAAATAAAATTTTAAATTATACTTTTGTTACGCTAAATTTTTAGTTGTGTTTGTGTCACTAATTTTTGTAACACGATATGTAGGGTGTTCATAACAACTCGTAAAATTTTGTTTTATATTTGTAGCTGTATGGAAAACGGCAATGCAAAGTGACAACCGACGCAAATAGACTATTTGCTTTTAATAATCGAAGGACTCAATAATCAGTTTATCATTAAAAGAAAAAAACCAAGGAAGTGGGTTTGTATGCATGTAGGGTTACCAGATGTCAGGAAGTCACATGTCAGGAATTAAAGGCATCTGTCAGGAAAACAGGGAAAAACTATAAGTACCTAGTTGTCATTGTCAGGAATTTTTGATATAAGTAGTATAAGTAGGTACCAATAAGTGTAAGATTTGTTACCTAATCATTTTGGTGAGAAAAATTATCAAACGTCAACTAAATGAAGAATAAAGATGTTGGTGACAAAATGTCAGGAAATTTACTGAAAAGTCAGGGAAAAAGTCAGGAAATCTCGTTATTAGATCTGGTAACCCTGTATGCATGGTACATCTACCATATTCGGCTTTAGAGGTTTTGAAGAGTAAGTATATAGACACTGATTTTATCAGTACCTACTTGTTTTAGTTTTTTTTTTATTGAAAACCACTTAGGTATAATAAATTGTAACCTACTACAAGATGCCCTGTTTTCACAAATAGATAAAGTTCACCAAACAATTTGTTGTTTAAAAATAATGGTAAGTTTTATATCGGCTCAAAATGATATTGTTTGACATGATAATGAATAGTAAAGGTTATAGTTAACCTCAAATTAGATATAAGTTATGACCTTTTCACTACCAGTGAGTGGAAAATCGAGGGATGTAAAGGTTCTATTCTATTATTAAAACTAAGATAGATTGAAAAAAAGCATTATTAAAACAATATTGATGTCCAATAATATATAATCATATTATTAGTTTATATGATTATATATTATTGGATATCACTATAATTTAAAAGAATCATTTATGTACCGCATTCGTGGCTATTTGTTCCCTAAGGGTTGACTGGGAGAGAATGCTTTTAGCTTTAAGTCCGCCTCTTGTACATAATTTTATTGCAGTAATTGCAGCACATTAAGAGATTAAATAAATAAAAATATCACAAAACTTTCTATCATAATAGGCATCTCCATAGGTTTGGAAAACTTTAGTTTTATTATTATTTTAGTAATTATTATTCCTTCTATTACCTACCTACATGAACATAGGGTTAAGCCGTAACAAAACTTACAATATAGTGGAAACGTTCCATCAAACTAACTTTTACAAATTATTGTCCACAATAGCTATAAACGCTCAATCAAAGTCTGTCTCACTATAGACTGTCTGAAGTTGAAGATGAAAAAGCTGAAACTCAATCTAAGCAGCTCAAGAGCTAAGCACTCAAACGGTACTCATCGCGAGCGCTCTTCGCTCTAGTGTTGCCATTGAAATTTGTTAGATAATCGCACTGCCATCGCTCTGTTCACTGGTGTCAACACTACGGCAAGCACATGTAGCTATACAAAACTGACAAAAATCTCCAATGAATTTTGAACCTTAAACCGTTTGACTTTAAGTTTTAAAATGATTGAGACAATTTGACACTTGGAAGCCCATCGTGTCGTTGACTGTACATAGAACTCTTCTATAGCTCGTTAAGAAAAAGATAAGGCTTGAAGTTGTTTGAAGACTTGATGTGTTGTGAATAAAACCTTTTTCACTGTTATCATCATGAGATATTTTAATGACCCCACCCCTCTACTGGGTCACAAGCCTTCCTTATGGAAGACTCTCACACATTTAAGAAGTACCTAACTTAAGTGGATACAAATAATATAAACAGAATTAAAATCCATGTTAGTCGTAATTCGATAAAGGTAGGTACCTAAATAGACACATAGTAGACAAGATAATATGCGCAAGCGCATACTATTTTGAGGTCACATAAATTACAAAAAGAGTGATATATTTTGTAACACGTTAGCCTACTACTACAATATAGGTAGATAATAAGAAGCCGTAAGATCAAAAACTAAAAAGAACGTTTTATTGCAATCAATACCAAGCAACATCCAATCGTCGGGAATGTTTGAAAAAGAAAACGTTTTCAAGATGGCGATATGCAAGATCATAGACTTATTATATTGCTTTGTACAAAATTTATTAATGTATTGGTTTAGTGTATACTCTAACTTTATTATGTGTAAAGTAAGTTTTAATACTGATAGTCTCTCAAATACATTTAAAAGCATCTACTTTTTGAATGATAACGAACGAAGGCAAGTGACCGAAATTAGTCAGTGCAATGCAGCCTCTTGGCATTTTTACAATAATATTATCTCCATCCACCTATGTAACAAGTTAGAAAAAGCACTTGGTGTAGAAATATCAACGTAAAGTAAGGTATAGTACCGTTCACACGACAGCTAAAATAATCGGCGCGCATTTATCAACTGACTAATTACTCAAGCGTGAGTGGCCCATTTTGTTAGGTTATAAGCGCAGTTTCTGATTAGCAGTCCATACCAAAGCATAATAATATAATCTATTTTGTAACAGTTTAGTTATCGCAGTAGAACATCAAAGCATTTTCTAATGATTACAGCTTCCACGGAAACGAGAGATTGAACATTTTCTCTCGAGATGCACTGTTCAAACACAGCTCAAGTCATAAGGAGGACATCAAATATCATGGGTCTGGTAACAATCCTCACTCAAGGTATGAAAAGGGGATCCACGAGGTACAAGCGCCTAAGGCATTAGTGTTCGGGGTCGTCGAACGGAGTCGGCGTTCGGGCCGGGAGGGGCGGCCGTTTCGGCGCTCGCTATCGATCGGGCGTACCTTCCTGCGGCCGCAGCAGAGCATCCTCCGAGCGCGCGACTGTCCGCCCGGCGAAGACTTCAACCTAGCAAGTTTCCGCCACTGCATGGGTGCAGGTTAGCGCGGCGCACGCGGGAGCGGCCGCGGGGCCGGCTGCTCGCGCATCGCGACGCCGCCCGCCGTCAAAAGCGGCCGGAGCGCGCGAGCCTTCCTCGCGAAGTGCCCGCCGCACGCTCGCGCCTGCGCCCTCACGCCGACCTCCCCCCACCTTGGGCGGGAGCACACCCACCCTTACTCCTCTCGATTAATAATTCCGGCTACGCTGCCAGTGCGTATGTGGGTTAGTTTTTTGGCGATCGATGCGATTATTCGGTGCGAGCCACTTCCGGACGCTTGCCTGTGCACCCTAAGGGCAGACGACCCAGTAATCGCCTTTTGACACCACCTCGAGCTCACCACTTAAGCTACGAGCTTTTGATCTACGATACGAGTAGGTAAACTTAACGAATTGTGATAGGTACAACATTTTCTTACTGGAATCGTGATCGAAACGTTTAACGTGTTCAATCAAGTAACTTGAGCAATCGCGCCTATTTAAACAAACATAGCAACACTAACTTATTTAACTACTTATTATCAGTCTTAAATCTAGAAAACTACTAAATTATGACCTAAGATATAAAAAATTGCTTGTTTGTTTGTTTGTTACGCCTCTACGTCTTAAAATTTCGCATAATCGTTCCCAGGGGTACCAACAGAGAAGGACATAGGGTACTTTTCATCCCAAAAAACAGCATTGTACCCGAGGGATAGCAATAAAACTTTCCACGCAGACGAAGTCGCGGGCGGCCGCTAGCAAAAAATAAAACTGTCACTTTTTTATTCAATTTGGAAGGAAAACAATTTGGTATGCTGTTTGAATTACGGTAGGTATAAATAATTAGGCACAAAGGCCAGAAGTTAAAAGAGGGCAATAATAACCGAAGCGGCTACACGTCGAGATTGCCGCCCGGAGCTTTGCGAACTCCTCCCGACCGCATGAGGGTAGTTCGAAACTCCCACAAACGCGCTTTGACATAGTCAGTTTCCATTTACATTCTGTTTTTCACTTCCAAGTAAATTAATGGAATTAAGCGTCCTTTTTGCAACAAGCTATTTTCTTTCACAAAAATTCAAACGTTAACAAAACGCAATTAAATTACAAACCTTAATTTAACTAATTTGTATTTCAGTTACCTACGTTGTACTTCTTTAGGTTGTTAGGCAATTATTGTTTCCTTCAACATGAGAAAATTTTGGGTAATAATTCGACTCGCATCTAGTTAAAATATGTGACGTTTGTTATTAACGATGAATATCGTTAAAGTCAAATAACAACTTAAGTAGGTGTAAAAGTACCGTTACTTACATTCTTTTTATTAAAAAGAAAGTTTTGTCATTTTGTGTTGAAATTTTTTATACCTACCATGTTGTAGTTGTGGCAGGTGGTGGCAAAGGTATAATCTTCATTCTGCTGTTACTTTCGTACATTTGTGAAGTCGAAAATACTTTCGCGTGAAAGCACTAAACTTAAGAATCGCCTAAGTCTTTTCTTATCTACAACTCGACCAAGTTAACTTAGCGAATGACAGCTACATGACGGCTAAGTTTATGACACCGTTTTAATTTGGTCATGTTGTAGTTAGGTAAAGACTTAGGCGATCCTTAAGTTTAGTGCAATCGGCCATTTATCTTTTTTATAATTTTCACGCAACCGAAAATACTAAAACTTTTTCTTTTACTAAGGGAGCTTATTCCTTCCTATAAAAAAATATTCAGCCAATTTGATTACGTACTTTCAGACATTCCCCGTAGGTACCTATGGTACAAATTTTTTTTCAATCTAAGCGTTTCAGCAGTCTTTAATAATCACATTTCTTACTAAATAATATCCCTTTAAAAAATATTTTAAGCAAATAAATATTACAAATCTGCATAAAGCCGACGGAGCTCAGAGCTCTTAATTCCCAGATTGCGTGGTGTCCCCTCCGTTTGAATTGATTACGGCAATTTGATAAATTATTTTTATTTTCTTTTCCACGTTTCGACGCAGAAACACTTGCTGAAAGCATTTGGACGGAAAGGAAACTCTATTACCATTTTTCAGGCGATTTTTTTTATTTTCTATTCTTGCGCCATTATCTGCCACCTGAAAGTAAAATGTATTTCTAATTTAGAATCAAATGGAAGAATAATATTAATTTATTTATCCGTCAGTGAGCAGAGTCCCAAAAAACTCTTTTATGGCGGTTCCTTTTAGTATTTTAACTAAAAAGCTAGGTATACTTAGTTTCATGCTACAACTACTAAGCGAAGGTGCTTTTTGCGATTATGCCAGCATTTAGGCATTGGTTTCCGAATAATAGGTGTATTTCGCATAGTTTACGACTATACGGCGCTTATCTGGAATATTTATATTTACGATTTATCGATCAATATTCCAATCAATAAAGTAGTTGTAGATTGCGCGGTCGATTATATACTTACGCGATTTCTTTAGAATATTGTTTAGGGTGCATGTGAACATACTTACTAAAAGACCTATCGTCTAGGAGGTGAGCCGCTCTTTTCTTCTTTTTTCTTTCTTCTCTCTTTTTTGGATATATTATAATACTTACCTACCTATCTCCAAAATGGTGCGTCGTAGAGAAAGGTGTTTTTCTACCGAATAAAAGCTTATATATAAAAAAATAACTACAACTTTTATTCTATTCACTTTTTTCGAAATCTCTACTGTTTTTGAGCTAGGTACCTACTCGCTCAAGAAATGTGAAAATTAGGATGATGGGCGGGGAAGATCCATGGGAGTTAATAATTTCTTCAGATTCGGTAGAAGAACACGTTTTTCTATGACGCACCGATTTTAGAGATATCAGCAAAAAACCCAAAACTGAGATCTTTATGTATGACCTCTAAGTTACATGAAATAGTTGCATCAAAACATAACTATTATTCAATGCATCTATTTAAGGTGCTAAGAAGGGTCAAATACCAATATTCAATTCAAATTATTGAATGATTACGCGCGTGAAACTATCATGGAAAAAATATATAATGTACTTGGAATAATACACAATAGATTTAATTGAAAGCATTTGTAAAAATGTTACCACCTTTGATGTAAAAAAATATTCCGTGGACCCTGTTTCTGGTCCTATTTGCAAAATTTCTCGGTAACAGAACATTCGTTAATGTTAAAACCAACACATAAAAATCGGCGATGTTAATACCTTCAATCTTAATTGAACAGATTTTTTTTAACTAACTCGAAAGCTAAGAAATTTAATAAAAACATGTAAAAATTGAGAATTCGGCGCTAGTTCTCAACGCAACCGCCGCGTTGGAACGCGCACTGATTTGCACCCAAAGTGAGTAGAGATACGTTCGATTTCACACCATCACGGATCGACCCGCTCGGATTGAGGCATGTTAAAGCCTTAATTACAAGTGGTAACACATTTGTTAGTCTCCGTGACCCGGATGGTGCCAGGGTTGCACCAAAAGTCGCAGTACCTAGTGCCACAAAGTAAGCAATATGGAATATTTATTATTCTTATTATTTATCGAAACATCCGCATAAGTAACATTAAAAAAATTAAAGCAAAACATATTTTTCAATGAATCTATCTAATTACAAGTGGTAACACATTTGTTAGTCTCCGTGTCCCGGATGGTGCCAGGGTTGCACCAACAGTCGCAGTAGTGCCACAAAATAAGCAATATGGAATATTTATTATTCTTTTTATTTATCGAAACATCCACAAGTTACATTGAAACAAGTAAAACATCTCATTCAATAAATCTATTTAATTACAAGTGGTAACACATTTGCTAGTCTCCGTGCCCCGGATGGTGCCAGGGTTGCACCAACAGTCGCAGTAGTGCCACAGAATAAGCAATGCGGAATATTTATTATTATTATTTATCGAAACATCCGCATAAGTTACATTGAAACAATTAAAATATCTCATTTAATAAACCTATTTAATTACAAGTGGTAACACATTTGTTAGTCTCCGTGTCCCGGATGGTGCCGGGATTGCATCAACAGTCGCATAAGTGCCACAGAATAAGCAATGCGGAATATTTATTATTATTATTTATCGAAGCATCTGCATAAGTTACATTGAAACAATTAAAACAAAACATATTATTCAATGAATCTATTTAATTACAAGTGGCAACACATTTGTTAGTCTCCGTGTCCCGGATGGTGCCGGGGTTGCACCAACAGTCGCAGTAGTGCCGCCGGTACGTGTGCGAGCTGCGAGTCGCGCAGATCGCCTCGAACGCGCAATCCGGTCCCGGGTTGTATTCCCCGGGAGGGCAGTCGGCTGGAACATGAAAGAAGTCATAATTTTACGAAATAATAGATATTATTAATCCTTTAACCACACCGGTCGGATTTATCCGACAAATATTTTCATGTCCGTTTTGGTATTAAGTCGTACGTCGGTCGTAATGTCGTTTGACCTTGGCAAAAAAAAACCCAAAAGGTCTCTGGCGGTCAAATGGTAAAATTTAATAAAATTTACAGAAATATTAACAGAAAACCTTAACAACGCTTCCGTAATTAGACTTCCGTAATTAGCATTAATTAAACTTTTATGTACAGAAAACCTGAAAAACACTTCCGGAAGAAACGAAAAACCCTTTTATTTAGCGAAAAAATGCCTATTTTTGACTAGCTGTTTCTCCGCAAACAATGGACCTAAAAACTACTTGGATTAGGCTCAAATTGTATAAAATATAGTTTGCATTACAAAAGTATTTACCTAACAAATTAACCTGAAAGACACTTCTTTAACGTATTTTTTTTTAATACTGAAACGAGTGCCAAGACATAAAATAAACAAAAAACTTTGAAAATTGTAATTATTGTGTAATTTTATAGAAACTGCTCAATAAATTGATTTTTTTTTATACCAGAAATGAATTCAACATTATTGATTTATCCAAAAATTATACCACATTTGACGTTAGGAACAGCCCACAGATCAGTTTCCATCTTGCAGAAAAAAATTATCACGACTTGTAACTCCCATTTTTTTTTGTAGATATAGACGTTCCTACCTACTAATATGGAAAAGTTGTTCAGTTTGATGGTCCGTATATACTATATTCGGCATTAGTTTTTTTGTAGCACGTTGTAAGTCTACTGAAATAGATATCGTACGTAAAGAGTAAGTAGGTAAAGTTCTTATTGTTGTATATCTAGCACTAGTTAACTCGTTAATGATACTGACATTGAGTTTTTATCTCACTTTTTATAAGAATTATGGAAATCACTCACCAGCAGAGCTTACCACCAAAACGGCAACAAATAAAATTAAAATACTAATCTTCATAGTTGTTGAACCTCCAAGGTGACACGTTTAATAACAAATGATGCACATGTATGCCACGTCCGATTTATATAAGACCTTTGCCACCTCTTATCTCAACTGTTCGTAAATTGAAAAAACTATTCTATCTATATTAAGTAAATAATCAATTTTAACTGCTTTATACTACTAATGGATTTACAATGTCTTACAGAAGTTTAAAATCAGTTTGGAAGGTTTTTATAGGAAAAGTGGAAAAGATTGAATTAAAAATTACTATACCTACACGCTGAAATTTAATCAATCTGGTTCCCGCAGTGGGGTGGTTCCACTCATTATTTATTACAAGCAACTTATACCTAGCTAATCGTGGGAACAAAATGGTTTCAAATTTTTTTTAATAAACCTGGCTGCGGCGATAGAGCTCGCCACTCATCACGCGTAACTTGTTTCTCTCGGGGCGAAAAGCGGGCATCGGAGACCCGTTTTGCTACGCTGAATGTATGTGGAGCGATGGAGGAGAAAATGGATGAGGTGTGTTTGATTATGGAAGAAAAGAAGTTGGATGTTTTATGCGTGAACGAGACGAAAAGAAAGGGCAAAGGAGTCTCAGAACATGGCCCGTTTAAAGTTCTGTGGTCGGGCGTTGCCGAAAATGAGCACGCGAGTATGGGCGTGGGACTCCTGCTGTCGGAAAGGATGATAGAATGCATGACTGAGTATGAGTGTGTTAGTCCCAGACTTCTCTGGGTTAGACTCAAAGTAGGATTACTTCGGATACGCGTCATTGGCGTGTATGCTCCCGATATATCCAAGTCAGCAACGGAAAAGGAGGATTTCTGGAAAAGTGTGGAAGACATCTTGAATGAATGCAAAGATAATGAAAGGATAGTTATGCTTGGAGATTTTAACGGATGGGTAGGTGTGAGAAGAGAGGGATGTGAGGGAGTTTTAGGAATATATGGAGACAAAAGAGTAAATGATAATGGCAGGAGTTTGATTGAGGTATGTTTAGAAAAGAATCTTGTGGTAACGAACACCATGTTTGACCACAAGGAAATTCATATGTACACTTGGCAGAGAGGGGAAAAGAAGAGTATGATCGATTTTGTGATTGTTGATGAAAGACTGAAGGGCAGAGTTGTAGACACCAGGGTCTTTAGGGGTAGTAACATTGGAACAGACCACTTTCTTGTAGTGTCTCGGGTTAGTGGTCTGTTCAAAAGTTGGCGTCATCGTCCCACAGTGCCAACAACGGAGCTGACTAGAGTAAAAGTTGAGAACCTGGATGAAGTGGAAGTGCAAAAGACATATTTGTGCAAATTGAAAGAACGATTGGGAAATGTGGCTGAAGTGAAAGATGGCAAGCTTGAGGAAGTTTGGGAAAAGTTTAAAAAAGGTGTGACTGAAACAGCTGAGGAAATATGTGGAGTGAGTAAAAGGAAGAATGCTCCCCCAATAAACTGGTGGGATAGTGAGGTAAGACAGATAGTGAATGAAAAGAAAAAAGTATGGCAGGATCTGCTGGCCATCAAAGCCAGTAAAAGAGTGAATGCAAGTGTTACAGAAGATGATGTTGATACAGTTACAAGGGAGTTTAAAAGAATTAAGAAAGTAGTGAAAGAAAAAGTAGACGAAAAAAAGAGAAAGATGAAAGAAAAGTGTGACTTCAAACTCTGTGATAACTTTCGAGACAATATAAAATTGTTTTGGAAACAAGTGAAAACGTCTCGAAGTGGATCACATAAGTCTAAAATGAATGTGATAAGAGATGAAAAAGGTGAGCTAGTGACAGATGAAAAAGGTGTACTACAGGAGTGGATGAAATATTTTGAGAGTTTGTTTGAGGCGGATGGCTCTATGCTAGAAGCCTCGGATAAAAGGGTGGAAGACGAGGAAGAGACAGAAGTGGATGAAAGAGATATATATATGGATGAGATTATTAGTGCAATGAAGAGCATGAAAAAAGGGAAAGCAGCAGGATATGACAGAATTACTGTTGAAATGCTGAGAGGTGGGAAAGAGCTGGTTGCGTCCTGGCTGTGCCTGATCTTTAATAAATGTTGGAACAGTGGCAAAGTGCCGGAAGATTGGCGTAAAGCCGTGGTCGTGCCGCTGTACAAAGGGAAAGGGTCACGGCAGGATGCTAAAAACTACCGCGGGATCAGTCTTCTCAGCATTGTCAGTAAATTGTATGCAAAGGTACTGATTGAAAGAGTGATGCAAAAAACTGATCAGAGTATTTGGGATGTGCAAGCGGGATTCAGAAAGGGAATGGGATGCACGGATCAGGTCTTCTCCTTGAGGTGCTTAACCGAAAAACACCTGGCTAAGCACAAAAAGGTTTACTGTGCCTTTGTGGACCTGGAGAAGGCCTACGATCGAGTTGACAGGAATGAGCTATGGAAGGTGTTGTCCGAATACGGATTGGAGAGCAGACTGATTCATGCACTGAAATCTCTCTATGAGGATTCCCGTGCATGCGTCAGGATTGACGGCGTATACACTGACTGGTTTGCCATCTCTAGGGGTGTCAGACAGGGATGTGTTGCGTCACCATGGCTCTTTAATCTGTTTTTGGACAGTTGTATGAAAGGTCTGAAAGAACGTGACTGTGGGGTTGTGATGAATGGGACTCAAATCAAGTGCCTTCTCTACGCTGACGACCAAGTTATACTTGCGTCTTCTGCGCAAGAGTTGCAGGAAATGATGTCGGTTATGAATGAAGATTTTGTGAGAAAAGGGATGAAAGTGAATGTAACTAAGACTAAAGTGATGGTGTTTGAGAGAGATGAAGAAATGACTGACTGTACGGTAATGTTAGGTGGCGAAAAAGTGGAACAAGTCCGTGAGTTTGTATACTTGGGGAGTTTGTTCACAAGGGACGGAAAGAGTGAGGAAGACATAGAAAGACGAGTGAAGAAAGGAAATTCGGTGAGTGGTGCTATACACTCGGTTATGAGTAGCCAAACCGTTTCTGCAAAGGCGCGAATGGCTATTCATAACGGAGTGCTGGTACCGACACTGATGTATGGAAGTGAATCTTGGGTATGGCAGAAGAAGAATGAAAGCAGAATAAATGCGGTAGAGATGCGATCGTTGAGGAAAATATGCGGAGTAAAACTGAGTGATAGAGTGAGCAATGAGGTTGTAACGTTGCGTTCTGACACCAAGTTTAAATTTTGGCGCGGAAGCGAAATGGTAGTTTTCAGTACCTTACAGGAATTGGCACCTCCCCCTTAACGTCATTGGCGGACGTGTGTAGCAGCCGCAACTTTAATAAATGTCTTTTCGAATTTTTTAGTATTTGAATAAGGTTTTGAAATGAATAAACATTGGAAAACAGAACAAAGTCTCTCAATATTCGCTTCAGTTTTGCAGAGAATTTGACGATAGAAAATGGCGCGTGCGGCGTGTCATGATTTCGACCAATACGAATATAAGATTCTTGATTTCGACGAATAGCAACAACGCCCAATAGGAAGGCTGATTTTGGAGCCGCGGTGTTGCCATTTCGCGTCACATTCTTCTATCTGACACTTTTAATGAAGTTATGCACAAACACCTTTTTGCTGATTGAAGCGTCGAGTGACAGTTCTTTGTGTTTTGTCCAAAAGATTTATAGTCGACAAAACACAGGTATTTGTTTATGTAGGTTAAATTTTTATTTACAAAAATATTTGGTCAATTTTTAATTTCAAGTTATGGTAGGATTTGGGAAAACGGAACGTTTTGGAAGAAGTTTCAAAACGAGCAAGGGCAACACCAAGCAAGTTTTCAGATTTTCAGAAAAGAAGGATGACAGTTGTGATGAACGAGATTTCATTTGGTTATTTTATTTAACGCGGCGAGAGTCGCTCGCATAATAATTTATAGTCAGAAAACGCTACTGAGGTAAGTGCAGTTTTATCTGTTTAATGCAGATGTCGCAAGACGCCAGGAACATTTTTTTGAGGTTGTTCTTATTACAGGTAGAACCACTGGTCACTGGTTTGAGGGTGTGCCAGATTCTCAAATTTTACTTGCTGTGGTTGAGTTCGGCCAGGCAAAGTTTCAAACGGGTGGTGGGAGCAGGCGGTTTGAACACCCGCTAAACAGGATTCTGTTCAGCGAAAACCTGGTAAGAATCTTGGAAATATTATTTCCCACGCCACGCCGCCATGCCGCATAGCACAACGTGTTCGTGGTCGGTTTTCCAGTTTGCTAATCATACATATTTTGTTACAGCTATGGGAAGTTAATTTTATTCGACTCATCGTTTTATGAGAATACCCTACTTTGGGACGGTGTCCATCCACGGCCACGTCACCGGCCTGAACGAATTGCTGTCCACCGAGTCCTAATTTCATTCAAGACTCACAGGAGCATTAATAACTAGAAGTTGTCATCATATCGGACACATGAGGTCGGTGTAACTTTCACTACAATTTAGCTCTTTTAGTGAACCGTGGTATCTCCATGTAGGGCTCGGTTTCTTGACGTAGAACTGTAACTTTTACCTTTTGCGGCCCAACGCACACCAACCAAATCGTACCCATGTAAAGCGACCCCTATCGCTAAGCTAGTATTTTGGAATTTTTCTTATGTAAGGTGTAAACCAAATTTTAACAATATAGACCATTAAACCCATACCATCTTTTATTTATTTTTGTTTACTCCTTATATTTAATTTTCTTTGCTCCGTGGCTCTCATCGGGCAGTATTCAAAGAGAACCACGTGGCAAATGGCGCCCACATTTATTTAAAGATATTGTTTGGTGTGTGTTGGTCAGAAATATCCCCCATCTTTCTCATATCTGGGCCCGGACCGCAGGGAATATTGTGTGTGTAAGATTTGTCCTGGCCCACACCTTTGGCTTACTTATGGAATGATTTTAGTACGATTGAAAGATTGAGAGAGGGTAGGAGAGAGTAGGGGAGTTTTTTTTGTTTTAATAAAAGTTTACAGTCGAGTCATATTATTTTTTTTGATTTTGAAAAGAGGGTAGGTATATATTTTTGCTTAACTTAGAATCATATTTTTGAAAGTATTTGGTAGAGTCATTATGTATTTTGTGTAACTTAGAGTCATAATATATTTTTCAAACAAGAATATTTAGTTCATAATTATTGAGCGAACAACATTTAAGATATTTTTTTTGTGCTTGAACAACATAACCACAGTAAAGAATTGTTTTTCAATTTAATAAATTTCTTTGGAACATTTTATTAGGAATTTGTTTTTTTTAACAGTAGCGGCATAGATTTAAATTGATTTTTAGGATTGGAATACCACGCGTTCTAGTTTTGTAATTTTATGTTGTGGTGTGCTGCTATTGTGAATGTTATAAAGTGAAAAAAAAACACATGTGTGGTTGATGAACGAGATTTCATTTGGTTATTTTATTTAACGCGGCGAGAGTCGCTCGCATAATAATTTATAGTCAGAAAACGCTACTGAGGTAAGTGCAGTTTTATCTGTTTAATGCAGATGTCGCAAGACGCCAGGAACATTTTTTTGAGGTTGTTCTTATTACAGGTAGAACCACTGGTCACTGGTTTGAGGGTGTGCCAGATTCTCAAATTTTACTTGCTGTGGTTGAGTTCGGCCAGGCAAAGTTTCAAACGGGTGGTGGGAGCAGGCGGTTTGAACACCCGCTAAACAGGATTCTGTTCAGCGAAAACCTGGTAAGAATCTTGGAAATATTATTTCCCACGCCACGCCGCCATGCCGCATAGCACAACGTGTTCGTGGTCGGTTTTCCAGTTTGCTAATCATACATATTTTGTTACAGCTATGGGAAGTTAATTTTATTCGACTCATCGTTTTATGAGAATACCCTACTTTGGGACGGTGTCCATCCACGGCCACGTCACCGGCCTGAACGAATTGCTGTCCACCGAGTCCTAATTTCATTCAAGACTCACAGGAGCATTAATAACTAGAAGTTGTCATCATATCGGACACATGAGGTCGGTGTAACTTTCACTACAATTTAGCTCTTTTAGTGAACCGTGGTATCTCCATGTAGGGCTCGGTTTCTTGACGTAGAACTGTAACTTTTACCTTTTGCGGCCCAACGCACACCAACCAAATCGTACCCATGTAAAGCGACCCCTATCGCTAAGCTAGTATTTTGGAATTTTTCTTATGTAAGGTGTAAACCAAATTTTAACAATATAGACCATTAAACCCATACCATCTTTTATTTATTTTTGTTTACTCCTTATATTTAATTTTCTTTGCTCCGTGGCTCTCATCGGGCAGTATTCAAAGAGAACCACGTGGCAAGGTGATTCGCAAAAGGTGTGGTCTGAAAGATGATATAGTGACAAGAATTGAGAAAGGAATGCTCCAGTGGTTTGGTCACTTAGAGAGGATGAATGAAAGGCGAATTACGAAAGAGATATACTGTGCGAATGTGGAAGGAACGATTGCACGAGGGCGTCCCAGAAAAACCTACGCGGACCAAATAGAGGTTATTATAAAAAAGGCTGGTGTACGCAGTGACAAAAACCGCAGGGCATGTATGAAAAGATTGATGGATATGAATGAAGCGAAAGAAGTGTGCAAGGATCGTAGCAGGTGGCGATCCATAGTCTCTGCCTACCCCCATGGGAAACAGGCGTGAGTGTATGTATGTATGTATGTATGTAACTTATATTATGGGCACTGACGTCCATTATACAAACTTGTATAATGGACGTCAGTGACTATGGGGCAAACAGCAGTTCCATACTGTTGTAGGTTACTGGCTAATCAAAATTTGAATTTATATTTATTTTACCTAATATTGTATTTTTTTTTTTTTTTTTTTAAAAAGAGTAACACCTACAACTGTATTTTTTTTTCGCGATATCAGAGTTGGCCCCCTTTATACTGTGCCCATAGTAAAAGTTGCTTGTAATCATGAGTGGAACGACCCCACTGTGGGGGAACCAAATGATTAAAATTTTACGCCATATTTAATTTGTACTTACCCCATATAAAAAATATATACTTAAAACAATTTTCCTTTTAAATCAGCTTAATGTTATTACAACGGGCATATTTTTAAACAAAGATACGATACGACTGCTTATAAAGTGTGTTTTTGCAATTGCGACACGAAAACAGCAAGAAAACTAATTAACACATATGATTCATCTTTAACAATATCAGTGAATCTGTTACAAACTTTTAGCACAATAATTCATGTAATGTAATTTTAAGTCGTAGGTACTTTACACTTAATATTTTGTATTCCGCGACGCAACCTTCATTCCTTTAGGTAATAATTAGTATTGCAGACTTTGATCATAATTAAATGCACAGTTGATTCACTCGCATTAAGCCCGCCACATACTAAGCCCGGCCACATACCTACAGACCCCGATTCGGAATTCCAACCGGAATTTCGATAATGTATGAATGTGTAAAGATTCCGTACTGAGAAATTCCGCAGGTGTGTGGTAAGTCCACATAGATTTGTATGGATTAGTTGCGTTCGGAATTTTACTTTAGAAATTTTTATACATGAGTTCCGAACGCAGCTAATCCATACAAATCTATGGACCTACCACACACATGCGGGATTTTTCCATACGTAATTTCCATGCATTACTTATTGATATTCCGTTCGGAATTCCGAATCGAGATTCCGTCTGTATGTGGCGGGCCTTAAATAAGTCATTCGAGTAACTAATTTTGAAATTGAAGAAATACTTGAAAATAACAATTTTATCTATCTTGAAATTAACTTGACTGTCTTAGTACGAACATACACATTTTTATCAGAGAAACTGTAAAACTAATTGAGTTCTTAGTAGGTAAAGAAATCAGTTATACAAAACATTTTTTTTTGTTATTTCATCATTTGTCATCCATTTACTTCTTTAAAGAAAACTTCAAATTCAATATGAAAAATAATAATTTATTATTGGAATAAGGTATAAAAAAAAATTTGGTACTTTACAATGAACTTATAAAAAAACTAATAACATATTTTGTGCAAAGATTGAAATCTAACAAGGTACATTTACAAATTGAGAATGTTTTTAGAAAACTCAGATATGTTTTACATGATAGGTATATATTAATACATAAAATTATACAAACGTAACATTATTTTTCCACAATATAGCTGTATTTCTCACACTGACTATCACATTAAAGGCTTTTAGAAAGCCTCTGCTCTGCCAACAACATCACATAAGAATACTTGTAATTATCACAATCAAAACCATTTTTATGCATAAAAGAGAATATAAATTAAATCACAGAACCTCGACCATTTTTATTTATGCATGGGATGCTATTGTAGTAATTTTCAACTTTATAGCTCTTAATAATAAAGTTACAGTTGTCAATGTCAGATATAAGTAGCTAAATACTTTCAATGATGTGTACAACTGAAGTGGTTAGTTTCAGAGCGCTTGCGGAACAAAACGACGTATTTAAACCTGTAAATACTAATTAAATTAACTAATTTACTCTTTGCCATTCATTTTCGAGTGAAGTTCAGATGATCATTGTCTATTGTCAATTTAATAGCGTAATGTACGATTCAAACCAACCGGCCCGCATCGCAACGCATTTTACCTCTGCCAGAGGAAAATAAATCGTGTATACAGTATAGCCCAGTAAAAATCTACATTTAAATCGCAAAACGCGATGTAAAGCTGCATTTTTGGTATGTTATTTGGACCCCTTAAGGGAGTGTGGAACCATGTTTTGCAAGCAAAAAAAATTTGTGCTAGCTGCGTTATACGTGAAAAACTGTATTTTTATTCAGTGTTTGCAGTTTTATTAAAAAACTATGAGCTTTTGACATTAGTTGCCAACATCATTTTGAAAGTGTATTAAATTTCAAACAATTAAAGCTAACTTTCAGCTCTGTATGTCTAATAGTTTTTGAGATATGATGCTTGAAATATTGACACTCACCGGCATATCTAACAGCCTACACCGTTATTTTCATATAAACGTGCTCACTTCACAGTCTCATAAATAAAAAAGGTTGTGCATCTGTGCAATGATTTGTATGTTGATAGATTAGTCAGGTGCTTATTTTTTGAATAAAAATGTCAAATAAGTAAAGATACCTCTCAATTTATCCAAAAAGAGGAAAAGGTAAACCAATTTCCTCGTTCCATACAATGATATATGGTATTAAAATTATGCATTGCTTTATTTTTGACGAAATTGAGAGATGTCAATGCTTATTTGACATTCTTATTCGAAAAAAGAGCACCTTCCTAAACATTTAAACATTCAAACCATTGCAGAGATGCGTATACTTTTATATTTATGAGACTGTGAAGTGAGCATGTTTGTATGAAAATAACGGTGTAGGCGGTTAGATATGCCGGTGAGTGTCAATATTTCAAGCATCATATCTCAAAAACTATTAGACATACATACATACAGACACAGAGCTGAAAGTTAGCTTTAATTGTTTGAAATTTAATACACTTTCAAAATGATGTCGGCAACTAATGTCAAAAGCTCATAGTTTTTTAATAAAACTGCAAAAACTGAAAAAAAATGCAGATTTTCACGTATAACGCAGCTAGCACAACTTTTTTTGCTTGCAAAACATGGTTCCACACTCCCTTAAGGGGTCCAAATAACATACCAAAAATGCAGCTTTACATTTTGCGATTTTAGGAAAAACATTTGTAAGAATATACTGGCCTAGTAGTTAAAGTGCATATTGCGGGCAGCGCCGACCGGCTGCCGCGGTTTCATGCAAATATGGAATTAACTACCTGTACAGGCGCTTTATTTTCCTCTGACAAAGGTAAAATGCGTTCCGACTCTGGCCGGTCTGTTTGAACCGTACTCATGTCAAACAAACGTTAACCTAGGGGTTAACAAGGTTGCATGCAACTTTCAGAAACTTCTTGTAATTGGTGGGACAGATGGATGTACAATAAAATTAATTATGCAGTATTTTGTCACTTTTACAACAATAGCAAATAGCATAGCAATAGATATATATTCCTTACGTTTGACGACAAAGCGTCATATTCCCAAGTAAACTTTTGGTTAAACTAGGTATAAACCTCTTTGTAAACCTCTACTGTCTTATTCAGAGATGTTCCACAAAACTGGGGTGCAAGACTGTTCTAACAAAACTGGTTTAATGCTTGTAAACCAACCACAATGCACGTTTTAATCCTTAAACGGTGGGACTAAACGTTAAACTGTCACTCTGAATACGATTTGCGCTAAAATGGCGTTAGTCCACAGTCTAACGCCATGTAAACTTTGGCCCTAGTTTAACGAACGCACTCTGAATAAGACAGTTAAGGAGTATACACGCTGATGCAATTGATGGACTTTATAAAACGATTATTATGATAGAATTTAAAAATTAGTCTGATCTTATACAAAGAGAAAACGAGAGAGTAAGGATCTATGGATCAGACCTAATTCCCCTCACGCCTCCTGCATCACATCTTCGCCGCGAAACCGTACCAACGGCACCGCGGTATTCCGCCCGCCATAGTTCTGTTGTGAGTTATCTTCTATCGACGACGATACACGAGTATGAGGATCACATCTACGTAGTGGTTTCGCGTCATTACTTTCGCGTGTGTCAACGGTCGGAGCCGATCGGGCGAAATCGCGCGTGAAAAATCTATGCATTAGAACAGGCAGTTCGCATTTGTTTCGCTTGTCGAACTCGTGGCGGAACCTGCTGCGGTGTTCCGCGGCGGAGGTGTACTACAGGCGTCAATGATTCAAATATCATAGCAAGCGTTTTCGTCATATAAATACGATTTGGTAGGTATATTTAATTATATGTATGTTGAATTTATTATGATAATTTAAGATTACATTTACTACCGCTGAAGCGTATTTAGAAAGATATTTAACATTAATATCTAATACTTTATGTATTAATTTTAATAAATACTTAATATGGACATCTGTTGGTATAAAAGTCTCATACTGTATAGAATTAACCAAAAAATCATAACAATTTATTATAATAAAATTTATATAATGGAACGAATTAATACTTTTGAGAAGAATTTAAATAATAAATCTGATAAACATGTTTTTTGGTTAACTCTATAACAACTAATATAATTACACTGATAAAGTGATAAACATTATATATGGTATGCCAATATCATACGAGTAATATACTTAAGGCGTAAGGCGCTTTTTAATAGACTACATTATTTTAAAAGTACAATAAGCAGCCTATGGAACTCTATAGACCTAATTACAAAATCGTTTAAAGATTAGTTCCTGCCATTTGGATAAAAAAATGTGATGTTTCCAATTTAGTTATTTTAGGATATAACAAGGTGGAACCAAAATCATTCAAATACATTATGTTTGTGGGTTTTATTCACTGACGTCCATTATACAAGTACGCTGGACAGGCGAACGTCACCAATCGTTTGTTCCGATTTGAAAATCGCCATATTGGCGGTGAGAGCTCACGAATTCAGATTCTACTATGGCAGTAGTAAATGAACTTGGAACTTATTAGTTCCAAGTACTTACACTCACTACTGCTATAGTAGAATTTACTGCTCTCAGCGCCAATATGGCGATTTTCAAATCGGCACAAAAAAATTGCTGTCATTTCATGACAATAGCCTGTCCAGCGTACTTGTATAATGGACGTCAGTGGTTTTATTTATTTTGGGCTTCCTGTGTATGTAGCTATCTCATGCCTAAACTTATTATGAATTTCATAGGTTCTACAAAAAATAAATCATACCTACTTATAAGAAAACCCGGCCGAGACGATACGAATATACTTGATATTCTTATAAGAATTACAGATAAATATAATATTGTTTTACGTCCACTAGAATATAGTTTAATTTCACAAGAACATCAGAAAATACTTCTTTTAAAATGATAGTGACTTAACCGCTCTGTAATCGTTGTTTGACAAAACGTTTACAACATTTCATAAAAGTTTTTACTTTGATAACATTGTTTTAAACTGACATCGCTATAATCATAGTATGATAGATACTTGGGAAAAAATACACTAACCGGATAACTTTGAAAATTCACCTTTATTATTATATAAGTCAAGTTCATTTCTATCTATAGCTGATGCCGTATCTTGTGGCAACTTGTGGAGTGTGTGTGGTGGCAATAGCGAGGAGAAGGGGGACATCGTTAACGTCGATATTTAGCGATTTGGTGAGAGTAGCGATGTCACAGAAGTCTGTGGTCATCAACATGTCTGCCAACGTTTTGGATAGAACGCAGAATTCCCGTAACTTTCCTTCTAAGTATGAAAGACACTGTAATAGGTAAAAAGGGTACAATTATTAATTTTATATTTTTGATAAAATATTCAATACAAATTTAAACTTTTAGATTTTTGCATTCACAATGCTATTTTTATATTAAGATGAATAAATAATGAAAAATATTAGAAAGTCTAAGTTGCTACGGGTGAGCCGATTTTTTCTAATATTTTTCATTATTTATTCATCTTAATATTCAATACACTTAAGGGTGCACCGAGCGTCCACTAGCGCCGCCAATCAAGAAAAAATCATTACAACGAAATAACTATGTTTAACAAAATTCTGAAACATATAAAAACTAGTAATAGTTATAAACTATTTTTTATGCGTTTTTTTCCTGGTTTAAATGTGTTTGTGTAGTTAAAACCTGGATTAACGCCTTAAGTGGCCACTTTAGGCGTTAATCCAGATTTTAACCACACGAACGCATTTAAACTTAGAATTTTACGCATACAAAAATAGTTTATAACTAATACTAGTTTTTATATGTTTCAGAATTTTGTTAAACATAGTTATTTCGTTGTAATGATTTTTTCTTGATTGGCGGCGCTAGTGGACGCTCGGTGCACCCTTAATAATTCGATAATTTAAGGCTTTGCTAAAGTAAAAAAAAAAACCGGCGTCGGAAGGGTCCCGTACCAAAAAAGGCAAAAAAAACACATTTGTTGTATGGGAGCCCCACTCAAATATTTATTTTATTCTGTTTTTAGTATTCAACTGTCTAGCTATCACGGTTCATAAGATACAGTCTGGTGACAGACAGCGGAGTCTTAGTAATAGGGTCCCGTTTTTACCCTTTGGGTACGGAACCCTAAAAAGCATAATCTTAACTATTTTAAATGGCTACGAAATCGAAGAAGCTCCTCTAATCGTTCAGAAACCTATAGCGGAATCATAGATACCGAAAAACTCGGGAATTTTCGATATCAGTACCTATTCGATATCGACAGTCTTAAAATTAAATATATCGATAAATCCGTAAAACTATCGATAAGTACCGATTAAAATGACAGATTTAGTCAATATAGCGACAGATTTAAAAGTCTAAATATATAAAATAATTTTACAGAAATATCCATGTCGGTAAAATCATGGTCGAAGAAAACAAGGTCTGGCATTCCGGGCGATGCACAGGCATACGTCACTACAAGCAAAGAATGAAGGATTTTATTTTTTCACACTCATTACAAAATTATTATAGTGCCTTTTAATTGTGATTTGTTTCTCTTCGCAAACAGTTCAATTTAAGAAGAGTAAATGTTATTTTTAATACCGATAGTGGAGATGACGTAAGCCTGTGCAGACGTCACTTCCTCTGTCTCGGAGTGCTATACCTGGCGCAGTATACCGGGTGTAACAAGACCCTTAACGAAACCGAGGTCTACATATGCGGCCCATCATCAGGACTATTTCTGTTGAAAATTATTACTGGGAAACGATTTTAATTTTTGGTGTTAAAAAAGCATTGCATTGCATACATTACCACGCAATATAACGCGTACAAAAAACCGCGCCTTCGAGTGAATGCTACACAGCTGCGTGCGGCCGAGTCCAAATGCAACTTTTATGTGCGTGCTCATGAAATACATTGAGTGATGACATTTTGAAGCCATTGTTTGTTACGAAATACATAAAATTTTGATAATGTTCCTGTAGACAAAAATTTGGAAATAACGAAAAATATAATAATAAAAAAATACTTTGACCTTCAATTACTTTGTAACTAATGGTTTCCCAGGTATAGTCTAAAAGACAAATATGATCCTGATGATGGGCGGAATGCGTGGACTTCGGCTTCGTTGAGTGTCTTGTTACACCCGTTATTATTGTACCATGGGTAAAATCAATAAAAGTTAATTTTGGATAAAATGATAATTGTACAGTAAGTTACCTGATGCGCCGGCAGCCTGGCGCGGCGCATGGCGGGCACGGCGTCCAGCATGGCGCCCACCAGCGGCGACATGCCGCCCGCGCCGCAACACACGCACCTGCATGTCACACTCACACTGTACAGTAAGTTACCTGATGCGCCGGCAGCCTGGCGCGGCGCATGGCGGGCACGGCGTCCAGCATGGCGCCCACCAGCGGCGACATGCCGCCCGCGCCGCAACACACGCACCTGCATGTCACACTCACACTGTACAGTAAGTTACCTGAGGCGCCGGCAGCCTGGCGCGGCGCATGGCGGGCACGGCGTCCAGCATGGCGCCCACCAGCGGCGACATGCCGCCCGCGCCGCAACACACGCACCTGCATGTCACACTCACACTGTACAGTAAGTTACCTGATGCGCCGGCAGCCTGGCGCGGCGCATGGCGGGCACGGCGTCCAGCATGGCGCCCACCAGCGGCGACATGCCGCCCGCGCCGCAACACACGCACCTGCATGTCACACTCACACTGTACAGTAAGTTACCTGATGCGCCGGCAGCCTGGCGCGGCGCATGGCGGGCACGGCGTCCAGCATGGCGCCCACCAGCGGCGACATGCCGCCCGCGCCGCAACACACGCACCTGCATGTCACACTCACACTGTACAGTAAGTTACCTGATGCGCCGGCAGCCTGGCGCGGCGCATGGCGGGCACGGCGTCCAGCATGGCGCCCACCAGCGGCGACATGCCGCCCGCGCCGCAACACACGCACCTGCATGTCACACTCACACTGTACAGTAAGTTACCTGATGCGCCGGCAGCCTGGCGCGGCGCATGGCGGGCACGGCGTCCAGCATGGCGCCCACCAGCGGCGACATGCCGCCCGCGCCGCAACACACGCACCTGCATGTCACACTCACACTGTACAGTAAGTTACCTGATGCGCCGGCAGCCTGGCGCGGCGCATGGCGGGCACGGCGTCCAGCATGGCGCCCACCAGCGGCGACATGCCGCCCGCGCCGCAACACACGCACCTGCATGTCACACTCACACTGTACAGTAAGTTACCTGATGCGCCGGCAGCCTGGCGCGGCGCATGGCGGGCACGGCGTCCAGCATGGCGCCCACCAGCGGCGACATGCCGCCCGCGCCGCTGTCGCGCCCCAGCACGCGCACCTCCCTGCGTGTTACACTCACATTCAAGGTATGATTCCGATCTAGGCAGCAAGCAGCAGTGCTGCCGCAGCAGTGCGCTCTAAATTGAACCGTAAATTTGAAGTGAGCGGAGCGGCTCAATTTGAAGTGAGCGGAGAAGTGTCGCGGATGCAAAGCTATGCAGTCGCGACACTTCTCCGCTCACTTCAAATTGAGCCGTCTTTCATACATTACGCACTGCTGCTTGCTGCCGAGATCGGAATCATACCTTTAATGTCTGGAAAAAATCAAATTGGCTGAATATTTTTAGATAGGTAGGAATAAGCTCCCTTATTAATAGAAAAAGTTTCAAAATGTTTGTATCCGTGAAAAATTAAAAAAAAATGACTTCATCTTCGCAAATGTACTAAGGGCAAACCAGCTAGCGATAAAATTCGTGTGCACCTGCACTGCACGAACTAAACATATATTATGTTGTGATGGCGCGGCGTGCAAGCGATTTTAACCTTAGGAGTAGTAACAGCAGAATGAAGATTATTCCTCTTTTTGACATTTCTCCATAGCCATTTTATGTCAAAGTCAACTGACAGTTTTTTTTTATATGTGGTGATAAAGGAATAATCTTCATTCTGCTGATACTTCCGTACATTTGCGAAGAGAAGTATTTTTTTTTATTTATTCACGCAACCAGAATTTATGAAACTTTATAGGGGAGCTTATTTCTATCAAAAAAGTATTCAGCCATTTTGTTTGTTTTTTTTTTCAGACATTCCCCATTCTTATAAGGATGACCAATACAAGATAATATGTAACATCCTGCTATTTATAGTCTATTGACCTTGCCGTAAGGACTCAGGGCCAAGACAGACGACGTTTTTTGCGGCACCGTTAACGTACTGCGTTAGTTGCGCATCGACGGCACGCAGTATACTATATAAAACACGTGGTCTGCAAGGACCCTTACTCCCAGGTATGCCCACTTGTATGGATAATTTACATTATTATCGCCTACTATCATTTTATCCAACTGTGCCTCAATTAAATCTTATTGTCAATTTAGTTCTGCCCCCCTAGTATGACTACTAAAACGCGATATGATATAGAGATTAATCACGTTTAACTGTCAAAAGACAATGGATTTTGACAGTTGAGTGACGATAAAACGCTATATCACGCGATGTATATCGTGTTTCGATGGTCAAGCAAGGGGGGGCAAAGGCACTAAGCTGTTCACGACGGTGGGTATTTCCCACATCTTATTTACTAACACCTATCAATTTATTAACTTATAATGAGTCCTGCAGCTGTTTGATTTAAATATCAGAAATAAGTCAACTGTTGCGCTTTTTCATCTTTCGATACAAATTAACCGCCAATTAATTTAAACCGCCTCTGTGGTGTATATAGTCTTCACCCACCCGTGTAAGAGAAAAGTCAAAGTCAAAGTCAAAGTCAAATAAGCTTTATTCAAATAAACTTAATTATTAAGTACTTTTGAATCGTCTATATTTTCCTACCACCCGTTCCAGACTTTTTTAGCTGACAAGAAGAACGGGCGCAAGAAACTTATCAGCTGTAACAGCCATAAGTAACGATATTTACAAACTTGAATATATCGTTACCAGAAAATTACAACAGGGTGACAGGATTATCGGCAACAACATAGACTTATTATATTACTTCAACAAAGTACTTATTAGCAAGTTATGTGTTACATCATTTCCACGCATTTAGATCTTTAAGATAATCATCTACTTTATAATAACCTTTACCCATGAGCGTTTTTTTAACATGGTTTCTAAATTCATGCAAAGGAAGATCAATCACTTGTTGTGGAACTTTATAAATAAAGGCTATGCCTTTCCCCATAAATGAACCTCTAGTTTTTGCAAGCCTCAATCTTGGAACGGCAAGTTTATCTTTATTTCTTGTATTGAACTGGTGAATATTGCTGTTCTTAGCAAATGAATCATAGTGTTTCCTTACATAAACTAAATTATCATAAATATATTGGCCTGCCAAAGTTAATATATTTATTTCTTTGAACAATTCTCTCAAGGTATCTCTCCGCCGTAGATTGTATATGGCGCGAACAGCTCTTTTTGGAGTACAAAAATATTTTCAATACTGGCAGCTGAGCCCCACAATAGCAGTCCATACGACATTACGCTATGAAAATAACTAAAGTATACTAACCTTGCCGTTTCAATATCAGTGAAAAGCCTTATTTTCTTAACAGCGAATGCCGCTGAACTAAGTCTACTTGACAAGGCTTCAATATGTGGATCCCATTGCAGTCGAGAATCTAGTGTGATACCTAGAAATTTTGTGCTCTCGATAAACTCGACTTCATCGTCATTCAAATTAATATTTAATTTTGTCTGCTCAACATTAGTTATGAGAATTTAACACATTTTGTTTTTTTGGGGTTAAGTGCTAAATTATTACTATTAAACCAGTATGAAACTTTAGAGAGGGCACTATTTACTTCGTCCGAACAGTTATTACCTCTGTTTACTTTAAAAACTAAAGAAGTATCATCCGCAAATAGTACTGTTTCACATAAATTATTCGCGTAGTTGGGAAGGTCATTAATATAAATTAGAAACAGCAATGGGCCCAATATTGATCCCTGTGGCACACCCATATTGATGGGGGCTCCAGTAGATTCAGTTCTATTAATCACTACTTTCTGAGTTCTATTGTACAAATACGATTTCATAAGACTAACTGATTTATCAGAGACACCATAATGTTCTAGCTTCTTTAATAGTGTTTGATGATCAACGCAATCGAATGCCTTAGAAAGGTCACAGAAAATGCCAATTACATCTTGCTTTTCTTCCTAAGCATCAAGAATATGTTTGAGAAGTGCAATTCCAGCATCAGTAGTACTTTTACCCTTGGAAAAACCAAACTGATTTTTATGAAGTATATTATTGAATGTGAAGTAATCTAATAATTGGGAATATATAATTTTTTCAAATATTTTACTAAGTGCTGGTAGTATAGATATTGGCCTAAAGTTAGCTGGGTCACTTTTATCCCCAGATTTAAAAAGAGGAATCAATTTACTATTTTTCATTAGATCAGGAAAGACCCCTTCGTCAATACATTTGTTAAAAATAAAAGCCAAGTAAGGGGCTAGTATATCAATTATTGATTTAATTATGCTTGTTGACATGCCCCAAAGATCTTCTGTTTTTTTAACATTAATTGTTTTAAAAGCTTTAATGATATCTGCACTATTTATATATTTCAAGGAAAAACTTTCATTGCACTTATCAACACTAGACTCCAGAAGGGAGACAGCGATGTTGGGACAAGCACTAAGAGTACTGGTAGTTTCTACAGGTATTCTAGCAAAGAAATCTTCAAAAACTTTAGCTACCTCATTGTCAGATTCAAAAGTTTGATCACCAGTTTTTAAACAGAAGGAATTTATATTGGATTTTGATTTGCCCGTTTCTTTGTTAATAATATTCCAAGTAGCTTTAATTTTATTGTCAGCTAATTTAATTTTATTTGCAAAGTACTTGGACTTTGCTAAGATACAGACTTCTCTGAATATTTGTGAATACTTCTTGACAAATTCAATGAAGTTAGGATCACTAGAAGTAGCTTTCTCTGCATAAAGTTCGTATAATTTCCTTCTGCTCTTATATATGCCGGGTGTGGCCCAGTCACTAAATTTCGTACTATCATTACATTTGATGACTTTTTGTTTAAAAGTTTTACTAAATTCAGTTTGAACTATGCTAAATAAATGATTATATAGGTTATTGGCTTCAAAATTTGGTTCTGGTAATGTTTCAATTTTACTTGTGACATTGGTTCTGAATTTTTCAATACAGTGTTTTTTTACTGGCCTACACATTATTTCCCGTTTAGGCGGAACATGATGGTGCTCAATGGAGGCTAATTGTCCACTATGGTCGGATTTAATACAATTTAAAATTGATTTTTCAATGACATTACAGTTACAGAAAATATTATCTAAGCAGGTTGCCGATGTGGGTGTGATACGCGTTGGTTCATTAAAAATATGTAGCAAATTAAATGATTTAAATAGGTTTATGAACCTACTCGACAGTTTGGCTATTTTAGGGTCTAAGATGTCGACATTAAAATCTCCGCAAATTGCGACTTTTTTATTCTTCCTACAAGTTATTTTTAAAACTTCCTCCATAGTGGACTCAAACTCAGAGTAATTCGCTTTGGGGGGTCTATATACGCATACTATAATTATTTGATCAAGTTCCACGCACGATAACTCAACGGTTCGTTCAATTGAGAGGGATACTACATCTCTACGCTCTTTACATTGTAAACTATTGTGTAGAATAATAAGTGAACCCCCTCTTATAGCAGATTTCCTACTAAGCGAGCTAACAACTTTATAATTATCTAAGCTTAAAAGTAATTCGTGCTTTTTCAACCAATGCTCAGTAACACATAACACATCAATATCTTCAGAGTTTAAGAATAAGCTTATTTCTAAATCTTTGCCAGAAAAGGCTTGCATATTTTGGTGTACAATTCTTAAACACTTTGGCTTTTCTATTGTTAAGTCAGGGCTAGAGGACGCCTCTATTGTCCTAGACGGTAATTTAAATGTGAAAAAATATTATTACTTGAACTAAGTAAAATGTTATAATTATTTTTATTTGGAACAGATTCCAAAGTTGAATGACTAATGTCAATAGTTGACTGCTCAATAAAAGCAGTTGTTTTACTAGCCAGATTATTGGCTAAATGTTTAAAATAAAAAGATAGCGATAATGCTATTTGTCTCCTAAAAGAACTAGTTAGATAGAACTTATCTTTTGTCAAGTAAAAACTATTAAATAATTTATTGATGTCAATTATGTGCAGCTGTTCACTATTATGAAATGCTACCGTATTCAATGTTACGTTCAACTGATACCTAAAGTTATTTTCCATTTGTGACACACTTTTGCAAGAAGGGGGGGATTACAATTTGTACTAGGTTTGGTTGGTGGTAGAGCTTGTTTCAAGTCCGCTAGCCTCGCCTCGCTAGCTACCACCATCTTACATAAGTCCGACGCCATAACAACAATTTAAAAATAGTTGTGTTCCGACAGTTAGAGGTAGGATAGCCAGTTCCTCGGTCATAAGGATACCGGGTGTAGTGCGCTTCCACCTTCGGCCTTGCACCACAGGCCCGCCGCTAGCTGTTTGAGCGCCCGCGTGCAAGACCGCTTATGCCGCACCCTACTACGCTACGACTACCTGCTTGTCAGAAAGAAATTATTTCTTTCGAGAGCTGAATTTAATTTTAACTCTTCCCGCGCTTAGGTTTTAGTAAAATTCTACACAAGTGGGTGATTTCTTGAAAGATGCCTTTATTCTTGTACCCACTCCTTAGTAGAAACCTAGTATCGGCGTGCGCAGCGCGCCACGCGCTCCGAGACGTGTGGTGATTTAACTCTTCCCCGCGCTTAGTTTTTGCAAAATTCTACATAAGTAGGTGGTTTCTTGAAAGCTGCCTTTATCTTTGTACTTACTTCTTATGTAGAAATCTAGTCGCGCTCCAGAACATGCGGCAATTATGTTTGTACAAAATCATTACAATCAATGGATGATGGTGCAATGATTTTGTCCAAGCACGATAAAAAGTCAGGGGCCCTATTTTTGAATTATTTTCGTTCGACATTTGACTCGAAGAAAATCAGTAGAAAAGAGCGCTCGACGCCAAAAAAATATTTTTTACTTTATTATAGAATTAATTTAAAAATAATCCTACTATAATATTATAAATGTGAAAGTCTGTGGGTTTGAATTTTTGGATGTTTAGATGTTTGGATGTTCCTCAATCACGCAAAAACTACTGAACGGGTTTGGTTGAAATTTGGTACACAGATAGTAGATAGCCTAGATTAAAACATAGAATACTTTTTATCCCGATATTCCCACGGGGAAAGGAACCACGCGGGTGAAACCGCGGGTGGCCGCTAGTATTTTATATTTTAAGGGATAATCTTTAAATTAAAGCCAGCCGAAGGATTCAAAAATAGGGTCCCAGGTCTTGAATGAAATCCAAGCGGAGTTCGTTTAAACTCTTAAAATCCAGTCTTGATCCCTATCCCCGTTGCCAGAACATGATGCGAAGCGGTTTAGGTAAGAAAAATAAATTATTTAGCTATAGGTCATTCTCGGCAGAGCCGCACAGAGGGATTCAAAGAACTGCATGCGGCTCGCAACTAGAGATGGTGTTAACCGCTAAAAAAATTATCTGTTAAAAATTAAATGATAAATATTTATATCAGTTAATTTTATCTGTTGAAAATATTAGTTGATATTTTCAATCTAATCATAGAATTAACTGGCATTATGTAAATAAGCAACAATATCAGGTTCAATAACAAACAACACGCAAATTACAAAAACTCGCAAACTCTCAAAACCACAATATACCTATCGCAAACCGTAAACGCAACGAAATCACACCTACGTACGCTTCAACTGACTAATTACGACTAATAATATTCAATCGAAGAAAAATATCATAAAGAAATTAACTGTTAATAATCATTATTCGATTACCAATACCACTTTAATTTAATACTTATTCCGAAAGAGATAGAGCTTGAAAGCGAGTGCAAACAAAAATATTCAAACAAATTAACAGATTCAAATGGTCGAAATAAAAAACATCCTTAAATGAAAGGCAATTGAAATCAAATTCGATCGCATCAGTTGCTTAGGTATGGCATCGACGCACTTCGGTCAATGCTCTCCCTCACTCCATCGGGCGCGCTCGCGGCTCGCTCGACTCGGCTCGCGCGGTGCCTATCTGATATAATATTTTCAACAAGCGCGCGGCGGCCTCCAAAATGTCCGAATCGAATAGTGTTAACAGGTGTTAATTTTAACTGATAATGTTGATTTCAATATTGTACTGTTAATGATATTTTTATTTATCTGTTAATTTTAATGAATATTGAATATATTTAACAACTCTACTCGCAACCCGAGGTTTGCCGCTTCTTCACAAGTGGGTACAAGGAAAGAGGCATCTTTCAAGTTTCCTGAATATTACATAATTGATCTGGATACGTCGTAGCTAGGTTAGGGGCTGGCAAGGGGGGCGTCTGCCAGGGGCGCAACCCTCAATTTGCTGACCCATAGCTAGAAACTTGCTAGAAAATAGTCTATAAGTCTTGGGACGCAAAATTCAAATCTTGCCAGGGGCGCTCATTATCCTAGAAATTTGTTTTGGGGCGCAAAATCCCAATCTACTAAGTGACGCTCATGATCCTAGAAATATGCCTTGGGGCGCAAAATTCAAATCTTGCCAGAGCGCTCATGTCATGACCCTTCTTCGACCCTAGCTTCATCGCTTGGATCGGTCGATTTGCCGCCCCCCTAGACGTGCCACCCGCGTGCGGTGCACGCCTTGCACGCCCGCTTGCGGCGGGCCTGTTGCACCACCCACCTGAAACTTGGCCAAGCACTATCCCGTTGTGCATTAAAAAAAATACGGTGAAATAGACACGTTTTTTGTTACTACTCTCTTATCTTGTGTGTGTATAAGATAGACAAGATGGTACTCACCAGTTGTTAGTATCCCCAACTATGGCAACAGCTTGTATGGGCGGGTCCAACGCCTTGTTGAGATACGACGTCAGGTCCAAGTCCCGCCGCAGCTCCGACTCCCATTCATTCGACTTACATAAGGTTCCTGCAAAATGCACTCAATATTAAACTTATACTTATGAAATTTGAGAAAAATAAGTCAGTTTGAGAAAAGTATATACGTCGTAGGATATTCGTATAAATCGGATCTTTACTAAAATCCTAGTATAATTGCAAAATACCGGATAATTAGAATCTGATCTGAGACAGATTTTTGCAATCGTCCGAGTAATGTTTCTAGTTGTTTGTTCTTTAAAAAGGGTGACAAGTCCCTTTTCATACAATTTTGATACATTTTGGCACAAATGTGAAGCGGTGCTACAGCTTCGGTGTCATAATAAAAAATGCTTAGATGGACAAAATCTATCAGAATAAAGCACTTTTGTCTTTTGGCCAGCACTTTCGTATTTGAAACAAAAATGTATGAAACATGGATATTTGGGTCTTTAGAAACAAAGTTTTTATTGTTTCAAAATATTTAGAAAAAAAACAATTATATTAAATATATCAAGCTCTCAATCCATACCTTGTAAAATTAAATCAGGTACATAATGGGCCGTTACTCCACCCAGCAAAGAAGCGTCGAAGCCTGACGATGTTTTCTTCGGCTCTGTCTGAAAACTTAGTTGCGGTGCAGGCATCTCTATTATTTGCTTCACTTGCATAACTCTGTCCTTATCTCGGCCTACTTTCTCTACTGGTTTCACACTTGCATTCGAATTCTCTAGTTTTACATTTACAACAACAGTATTTTCCTTCCGTTTCCTAACAAAAGATTTTGGCGATGGCTCTCTGCTACTCTCGACACTTTGCACTATCTCTCTCGCATACTGCGGTTCCCGTGGCGGCATATCGTTCATGTATTCCATTTCAGAAGCGTTAGTTGGCGTCTGTAACATGGACTCCATCTGCTGACACTTGTAACAAGTCTCGCACTTCTCCTCCTGTATCGGAGGCACCACAGTCGGGTCGAACTGAAAATTTTCCAACTTCAAATTCCCCGGTTTACCGATATAATGCCTATCTAGTATCTCTAAATTCTTGCTCTTCATATAATTAGTGACTATTTGAGGATACTTATCGAATTCGAACTTAAAACCGGAATGTTTTATAGGTTTGGAATGTTGAAGTGTTTGCCCGCAGCACTTTGACGGGCTTTCAGCGTTATTATCATCGTTACATTTTTCTTTGGCACTAAGATCTTTCTCTAGGTCATTCGCCTCGCTCGTAGATTTGGTAGACTTCTTGACGCTTTTCCCGCCGTTCGACTTATTTTTCAGCCCGACTAACTTTTCATCGTCACCTAGAACGAACACTACTTTCTGATCCAGCTCCAACTCTTCCGATACTGAGGAATAGAGACTAGAGTCGGAAGAGGACTTCAGAGACATCATTACTGTGGGGTTCCTTCTTAGCTTGCTAGTCATTGGCTTTTCACACTTCGAACTGCTTTCGTCTTCCACATTCTGTTCATTCGCTGGGAACTCCAAACTATTAGAGAGCTGTAAACTGAGGTTGGCGAGAGTCGAGGACTTCTTAATACTGACGTCACTTGCCACTAGCGTACTGACACTACTATCACTATTTTGAGTATTAACTGCAGGCACTTGAAGACATTTTATTGAGTCCAAGTTTCCAAATTTGATTTCATCTGTGTCTATCCTTCTTAAGCTAACTTCGGAGTCCAGATTGACGACTCTGCTTTCGGTGATGGGACATTCTTGGTATTGGAAGTCACTTCTTTTGACCTCACCGCACCGTACAAAGTAGGTAAGTACTAAAAGTAGCCTATTGATGAAATGCGCGTTGGTGTTGCCACTGATAACTGTTTTAGCAGCTCGCGGGGGGAAGCCGATGCAGCCGTAGAGGTCAGAGAGTTGGGCCCATAGAGCATTGTAAGGCCTTTGAGACTCTGCGGTGGGTTCTGAACGCTTTTGTGGGTCAACGGTGTCGTAGGGGCTGACTGTGGTCACCCATCCCAGATGATATGTGAGCACGTGTGTCAGTAGTGTGCTGATGAAACTGTAACAATACATGCATTATTTAAGATAAATAAATTGTATGATTATGATTAAAAACGAATCTGATATTCAGAAGTTCATTTTAAGCTAACGATTAGGTTTATCATAGACCTTCAAATATTTGTATTCATAACTTTTCTGCACCAAGTTCCAAAGAAATATTTTAACTCAAAAGTCTTATATACGATCTAAATCTAATATAACGCAAGTATCTAATTGGTGTACATGAATAATCTTTACAATTAACACATAAATAAAACTCATATTAGATCCGTCAAAGTCAAAAAGTTTATCTGCCAATTAAAAACGTTGAAAAAAACTAGTATTCAAAATAACAAATTAAAGTCACATTTGCTACGCCTACGTGTTTAGTTACACAACGTTGAGTAGTGATTTGTAAACGTCAGCCGGAGCGAATATAGAAAAATCACGTGAAACATACGTAAACAGTAAACATACGCGGAGCACGACAGGAGGTGAAACAGTGCTAGAAATAGTATGGAGTGACGTGATAAGGAGATTTCGTGGTGCAGGGTCGAGCCTAAAAATACTTTGACCTATGGCGGAATGGTCGAGTTCAGTAAGACGTATTTAGCATTTAAAACATTTTACTTCTGCATAACATAAACAATCATGTTTTTATAAATTAAAAAAACAATGTGGAATTAATTATCTAAAGTTACAAATCAACTTCTTATCTGAAATTACGGTTACAACACGTGAAAAGTGTCAACTTTATATTTTTAATATTATTATTGTCATTGTTAAGGAAGAGGCTATTTACATAGGCTTGTTTTCTTATCATAAGCAGTAAAAAAAATTAATAGCATATACACACGGCTCTATTCACTTTTTATTTTGATATTTGCTTATATGAATCATGACATGAGGGTCGAAAAAGTCATCACCAATCCTAGCCATCTAATAAAATTGTCACGTTGACAAATTTTAATACCACGTAACCCTAAAACAGTTAATAATTATCATAAACAAACAAAATATGATCGAATTATAACAATAGGATATTGCAGCTGTAAATTTTTAAATACATTTTCATATCTCGACAGTTGAATCCACGCCATGATAAAAAAAAATAAAAAAGAAGTCTTGGTTACCCATATTGCCCTTACTCCGACGAACGATGTTGGTATTATTAAATTCATGATAAGCGCCGAACACCTTTATTTATTTATTTTATAACGGCAACTAACCCGCTTACCTACAAAGCGATAGACTTTGAAGGCCTAAAATTACAGTTCATAAAATCATGATGAAAGGGTTTCGTGAGACCTTGATCATTTGAAAAGAGTTTAGACTTCAGATGACCATTCCACGAACGCGACGAAAAGTGAGAATTTAATTTCTTAATGTCGCAGCCGTAAATCGCGAGAATTTTGGACGACAGCCAGGCATCAGTTCGTTGTTGACGTTCGTACTTAAAACGAGATTGATTACGACAGTTATCAAACAATAAAATAGGCGTTCAAGGGAAGCTTCTCTTAATTGAAAAATAAAAAGAAATAGAAGATCTATTTCCAATTCATTTGCAAAATCATCCGAATTATTTTCATTCTCCACTCATCCGAGTAGAAGGATTCATTCGTAGAACCAAAAATCCATTAATGTTCAACTGTATTGAGTAATTTCACACAAAAAATATTTTTAAATGTTGTTTAGGTACAACAATCAAGTAAAAATATGTTTTCATATTATCAACAGCGTTCCAAATAACAACAACGTCATGTGTCATATCAATTTAACACATCCTTACGATATGACAGCAAATAAATAACAAAACATTTACCTCCCGCCTACATTATCCTTACTTAACTAATATTCCCTACTTATATACTTATCTTATCTTTACTAATATAATTAATGCAAAAGTCTGTTTGTTTGATACGCCTTCACGTTCTAACTACTCAACTCAACCGATCATTATGAAATTTCGCATACACTTTGTCAGGGGTATAGAAAAGGACATAGGGCACCTTTCATTCAGGAAAAATATGCTGTTCCCGAGGGATACACAAAATACTTTAAGACGACTTTTCAACATAACAACGCGGCCTACTGACATGAATTCTACTAATATTATAAATGTGAAAGTTTGTGGGTTTGGATGTTTAGATGTTTGGATGTTTGTTCCTCAATCACGCAAAAACTACTGAACGGATTTACTTGAAACTTGGCACAAAGATAGTAGATAGCCTAGATTAAAACATAGAATACTTTTTATCCCGATATTCCCACGGAAACGGGAACCACGCGGGTGAAACCGCGGGCGGCCGCTATATAGTAATAGATAATAATAATACTAGGTACTTAAACTTCAATTAAAAATGTGAAAGTCTGTGGACGTTTGTTCCTCAATCACGCAAAAACGGCTGAACAGATTTGGATGAAATTTGACACACAGATAGTTTATAGCCTGGATTAAAACATAGGATACTTTTTATCTCGGTCAAAAGTTCCCTACGGATTTTCCGAATGTCCACTCGGACGAAGTCGCAGGCGGATGCTAGTACATAAATAAATGAACTGTTCACCTTATTAAGTTTGTCTCGGGCAAAAGTTAAATTGCCATAAAACTATTTCCACGCGAACGAAGTCGCGTCCAAAAGCTGGTCTATGTTAATTGTGTATCGACATCGCTACCATTTTGTAAACCAAGCTTTCCCTTAAACTCATGTGACTTGAAACAGTTATCTAACAATCCATTAATCGCGTCATAAATAGAGTTTAGAAATTCCAACGAAAAAGCACTTTGCTCCACAGATATAAAGTTCAAACGGCGCACGAGTGTGACAATAGTTGTATATAAATTATTTTATCACCCCATCACGTGCATTCTGTACTAATTTACACATTATTTTTGTGTATGCTATCTGGGCACAATAGAATTTAGGTACTCAGCCAGTTACTCGTCGTAGTATACTCATCAACTTTGTCTACGGATCAAGGTATGTTTTTAATACAAACGAGGCAACTTCGAAGCCTTGGTTCCCTGCCAGGGATGTACCGTGCTGTGATCTGATAATGGCTATCTAGGGAGTGAATGGAGAAGATTCAGATCGCTATATACATCCAATCCAAATCCAACTGATCTGATCAGCATTCTAAAAGATAAGGATCAGAGTTCTCATTTTCAGGATTTCCATTTATTTTAATGCTGTTTTTTTTAAATTGATTTTTTATCAGATCAGTTGGATCTGAATCTCCTCCATTCACTTCCTGGATAGCCATCATCAATCAGATCACAGCACGGTATATCCATGGCAGGAAATCAAGGCTTCAAAGTTACCTTTGTATGAAAAAAATACCTTGATACCTAGACAAAGTTGATGTGTGTATATTTGTTACGGCTAATACCCGAAGTGCGGCTAAACCTAGTTCTAGCCGGCTAAAACTAGGTGTAGCCGATAGCTGTTGGCTAAAACTAGGTGTAACCGATCTGCTTTACTCCTGTAGGTCCCGGGTTAGGTTAGAAATTTAAATTTCGAGGTTATTTTTTTTTAACAGACAACAGAAAAAACTTTCTTTATATCCCATGCTGCACCTAGTTTTAGCCGGCTACACCTAGTATTAGCCGCGAGCAAATCGGCTACACCTAGTTTTAGCCAACAGCTAGCGGCTACACCTAGTTTTAGCCGGCTAAAACTAGGTTTAGCCGCACTTCGGGTATTAGCCGTAACATATTAACTTCAAACAAATTTTGAAGCCTTTTTTGTTACGGCTTAGAACTTTTCGTGGGCCTACATTTTGTTTTTCTTTATATATATTGTTTTTTTTTTATACTTAACTATTCAATATTTAATTTTATGATGAACAACTTGACCTGAAAGGTTGGTAATTATCAAAATATACTTTACGCAAATGCTAATGTTTATTGAAAAAGCACCATACTTATACGTGTGTTGTCAGACTTGTCTTGTCAGTTTTTTTCGTGCTTCGGAAGGCACATTAAGCCGTTGGTCCCGGCTGCATTTGCAGTCGTTAACACTCACCAATCCGCACTGGACCCGCGTGGTGGGGTATTTATGGCCCATCCTCCTTATCCACCCATAAGGAAGGCTTGTGAAACATTAAAAATGGCTTATGGTCAGACTTGTCAGTTATCATAGCTGAGACACCACCACTGAGTGAAAGAAACCAAGGGTGTGTTTCACCCAGTAGCTGTCGCTTTCCCTTTCGCCTTCACCTTTCAATTCGTCTTGCGTCAGTCGCATACTTTTGAGTTTTTTTAAGAAATATAGAGCATGCGCTATTGCATGCCCTATGGCGCTTGAGGCGTGCCTCTTATAAAAACGCAAAAGGAAAGGGAAAGCGAATCGCAGACACACACAATAAGCGACATTCGCCACGCTCTCGCATTCGTTACCGTCTCGCATTCACTACGCTAAAGCACGCGAGGCTACACGGTTTAACTTTGGTTTAACATTGTTTGAAAACAGATTAAGTAACTAAATTGGTGTTATCTATACTTATAAATTATTTGAAAGTAACTATTCGTTTTACCTTTTGACCAAATTTTAATATCTTAGTGAATGAAACAGGGGATGAATGTGCGTATGGAAACAGGGGATGAATGTTCGTATGGAAACAGGGGATGAATGTTCGTATGGAAACAGGGGGTGAATGTTCGTATGGAAACAGGGGATGAATGTTCGTATGGAAACAGGGGATGAATGTTCGTATGGAAACAGGGATGAATGTTCGTATGGAAACAGGGTTCGTATGTAAACAGGGGATGAATGTTCTTATGGAAACAGGGGATGAATGTTCATATGGAAACAGGGGATGAATGTTCGTATGGAAACAGGGGATGAATTTTCTTATGGAATCGGGATGAATGAATTCGTATGGAAACGGGATGAATGTTCGTATGGAAACAGGGGATGAATGTTCGTACGGAAACAGGGGATGAATGTTCGTATGGAAACAGGGATGAATGTTCGTATGGAAACAGGGTTCGTATGTAAACGGGGGATGAATGTTTATATGGAAACAGGGGATGAATGTTCGTATGGAAACAGGGGATGAATGTTCGTATGGAAACAGGGGATGAATGTTCTTATGGAAACAGGGGATGAATGTTCATATTGAAACAGGGGATGAATGTTTGTATGGAAACAGGGGATGAATGGTCTTATGGAACCAGGGGATGAATGTTCTTATGGAAACAGGGGATGAATGTTCATATGGAAACAGGGGATGAATGTTCTAATGGAAACAGGGGATGAATGGTCTTATGGAAACAGGGATGAATGTTCGTATGGAAACAGGGTTCGTATGTAAACAGGGGATGAATGCTCATATGGAAACAGGGGATGAATGTTAAAAGTTTGAAGTTTGAAACAAAGTCAACGCGGACGAAGTCACCGATGGAAACAGGGGATGAATGTTCTTATGGAAACAGGGGATGAATGTTCATATTGAAACAGGGGATGAATGTTCGTATGGAAACAGGGGATGAATGGTCTTATGGAAACAGGGGATGAATGTTCTTATGAAAACAGGGGATGAATGTTCATATGGAAACAGGGGATGAATGTTCGTATGGAAACAGGGGATGAATGGACTTATGGAAACAGGGATGAATGTTCGTATGGAAACAGGGTTCGTATGTAAACAGGGGATGAATGTTCATATGGAAACAGGGGATGAATAAAAGTTTGAAATTTGAAGTTTGAAACAAAGTCAACGCGGACGAAGTCACCGGCGACCGCTTAAGTAAATCTAAATTGCATAATTTCAGGATTTTTAATTGTTGACGATTCATAAGTTGACGTCTATGACGTCTTCTTTAATAATTGACGTCTTCCACAACATATTAAGATCATTTATATCTACGGTATGCATGTAGACCGTTCATACTGCATAATATTTAAAAACGTAGTACTATAAACGTCATACTGTCAATATCCGATCTAAATATCGATGTGAATGACGTCATAAGGAATTTTCTACTAGCATGTTTTTAGATGACCTGACCATACAACTTTAACAACTAGGTAAGGTAAGGAAGGTACCTAAACCTACCAAATGAGTCTTTATATACTGCATTGACGCAAATTAAAACCAATGTTTATAGCTAGAATTTAGATTTTGGTATTCAAATGCTATTTTTGTAAGCTACATACTAAAAAAAAACCCGTCTCTAACTTAATACTCAGATGGTACCCACGACTTTTCACAATCCAGCTGAATGGTCTGACCAATAAGGGAGACTGATCAACTTTGGGTTCGGTTCCCATCTGAATTAGACACAAGTTTTTTTTTTAATATAAAAAAGTAATTTTATGAATACTCACAAGTTGGTATGCTTAGTGTCTCCCACAGATAAAACCGAGCAGAGGTCTGACAAGAGACTTTCAGCTGCGTTGTTAGCGGCGCGAGGCTCTGCGGTGACGATGTTCAGCCATACTGGTTGCAAGCGAGGGCCGTACACGAGGTCCGATAGCCTGCGAACGAATGTCGACCTTATACACTGCATATAGGGATGTATTTAATAGCACTTTAAATTTGATGAAAACAGCTATAAAACGGTTTATCAGCACTTTAAAATAATGATAGATCTATAATTTAATATTATCACTACAAAAATAATGGTTTGCACTATAACTGTGTCCCAACTCCGAAACCATTTAGTTTCTGTCCAACCATGTCAGACTGACCACTGTTAAAATGAGATAGCTATATGATAACAACTTGTGGCATAATGCATACACGCCTAGCCTCCTCCTCGGCGCGTCTCTCGCTGCGCCCACTCTTCGTCGCACCTAATCGTCTATTTACCAGTACTAAAGTTATAAAATTAATTTGTACGGTGCAAAGTATTAATTTTAAAGCTAATCAATTAAATTGTTTAGTGCAAAGTACACAGTAACAGAGCCGTCCGAAATCAATATAATTTTATTAGTAATTAATGAATGAATGAATTTGTTATTTAGGAATTATTTTAATTTTATACTTATTAATGTGACTACTTACTTTTGATAATTAATTATTTTTATTGTATTTGATATAATTTGATGTAATGGGTCTTTGACACCCGAAATAAATGAATTATATATATATAGTATTAATTTTAAAGCTCAGCATATTTATAGTGGAAACCATTATTTTTATAGTTCATTTAGACGCTAAACATTTTAAAGTGTGTTACATTATTTTCAAAGTGCATTTATATATTCCCCCTGCATAAATTGTTGAAATTTGTGTATAGTACTCGGCACGTAACTTGGCAAGAGGCCTTACTATGAGCTCTTATAGCAGGATTATATTAAACTGCCTTATTTTTTCGTACTATAACCTCAAAGGTTAGTATGAAAGCAGGCCTTAAGCGGTCCTATTTAAGGCCTGCTTTTGAACTGAACGGTTTCTTATTTGCTGGTGGTAATCCCCCTGATCTTTAGATCGATATTTAGTCGTATTTTTGACGTGTTTAGATACAGTGCGGGACGCGGGGATGAGGTAACAAAGTTCCGTGCGCGCGATTGGCTGGCCAGTCGTATCCACCACGTTTCTTTCTTAACATAACTACTTTAAAATCTTGCCAACTTACGTGCCGGGTACTATACACTATCTTTGTGTGCACTAAATTGTTTTGAGTAATATATAATCAATACTGTAATCCGTCCAATAAATCGATCGTTGTAGTCAATTCACTTGTGTAAATGTTACTGTGTTAATATCACTTATAACAAGAACTGTTTCATAATAACTCATCTTCTACAAACTGCAGTTAAGGCTGGCCCCAGACCTACCGGTTCCGTTTCTTTGCTTTGCTGTGATACCTTGCTTGAAAGACCGCCGGCCAACCAGGGTAATTTTCAATCTATCGCATTTTGGGACTAGACCAAATTGGCAAGATAGCCATTAGCTTGGTTTTATCAAATATTATCGCCTGGATTGCGAAGTAGGAAGCTTTTAGGAGATGTGCCACCCTGAACATGGACTCCGATCGTTAAAAATAACTCGATCGCTTATTTATACAAGATGTTTGGTAAAGCCTTATAAAACTGAATATGGTAGATAGGGACCATAATAAAACTGAACAACTTTTACTATGGGACCAAATCTGAAATCGCGAAAAAAATTAACTGTTTCATACATTTTGATAATTTCGTTATTATTTTTTGTATAAAACAGCAGTTTTTTTTTAAAACGAAAACTAAAACTTCTCATCGCACCCCAGACGACGATATTTGATAACACCAAAGTAATGGCTATCTTGCCAATGTGGTCAGGTCAAAATATGCGATAGATTGAAAATGAGCCTCTTGGCCGGCGGTCCATGGTAGAACAGCAAAGCAAAGAAACGGAACCGGTAGGTCTGGAGCCAGCCTAAAGCTAGCATTAAACATTTCAAATCTACACAGTTATTAGTAATTCAAAAGAAAACGAATTCCCTTCATTTTATAACTGACTAAACGCCGGTTCATTATTCAAACATAATAATTAGAGCACGACTTCTTACGTAAACAAATGTGTGTGGACGGTCACCGAACGGTGCAGGTGTGTTGTCACATGACAGTGAGTCACCGAGTGGAAAATCTTTCATTCAATTTCAAGTGGGGAACCCGCATAATAACGGTAACAAACAAATATGAATATTATGCTATTCAACGGTACATTGGAATGGTCAGTGACTGATTTTGCATGCTCGTGATCTTAGTGGCGTGAGTACTTCGTAAATTGGCTTTAATCCTAACAAAATTGTGCACTCATTACATTGTATAGATTGACGAGTCATCTTTACGACCCCAAACTGAATTTACCTGCAAGGTCATACACGTGGCAAAATCACATTGCTTGCACACGTCGTGACTGTTTTAGGACTTGCTTTCACAAATAAGTTAGTAACTTTGTAAAATATGAGAATTATTTTATTTTGTGTTTTACAGATTAACATTATTAAGAGTATATTATCTCTATTTTGAGTCAGTCTCAATCTATCACGAGTAACGACATTGTCAAAGCTAGTAGAGATTTTTTTAAGACTTGGGCTATTTTCAACGTTTATAGGCATTTTCTTGTGAAAACATGAAACAAAACTATAACATTAAACAAGTTGATTCGACAGTCAATGGGGAAGGCAACTGTCAAAATGGCGATGCGTAAGCTTGTTCCAGGAAAACTATGAAAACAAAGGACGTTTACTCAAAAAAAGCGTTTTTTTTAGCTTTAAAATGATTAAATTCTGTGTAATACGGCCACAGAATACATAATAGTACAAGTACAGAAGATCCACTCCGCAAAGTCATTTAAATAAGTAGCGACTCTAGCCCATACACAACAAAGTGCAATTCAAGTCGCACACCGCTCCCTTACCTACAGTTATATTCACCTAGAAGTTGCCTCTCTTTCTATCGCGAAGCCCTTATCTCTTCTAACGACTTAGGGTTTCTTCATATAAATAATAAATTAAATAATAGACAGGTACTTAATTTATTACAAGTTATGTGTTTGTGAAATAAAATGTGTAGGTACTTAAATACGTTTCAAAAAACCTAGGTTAGGTACAGTCAACGCCACGTCAAACTATACATGCTAACTTTGAGGCAATTTTCTTTTTTACGAAATCAAATTGTCCTTAATAAGTAATTTACTTTATTTAGAAAGTAGGTAAGTAAGTACCTACCTACTCGTAATCTATAAATTATTATTTCAATAAATAGTTGGGTGAAGATTATTTAGCAAATAAGACAAGTACGCAGTACTACGTAACGAATACTAAATACTACCTAACTAGGTAGTAGACAAGCACTATTCTTACGTTTCGATGTCGTTTGGAACTTTTGGAAGTGTGAAAAACGTGAGGTTCGGATCCTTTTTATTATTAGTATTAAGGCAGCCCATTGCGATGTAATATGCCTTCATTTTAGTTATATATAATATATCACAAACGTGAGAACGAACGTCCGATGCGGCAATATGCGAACGCGGCGAGTGACGTGATTATCGAAATCGAACTGCTAACGTGCGACGGTGCGACCCAGCCGGCACGCGGCAGCCTCTGAAATTAGTCCGTCCGGACGGACCCGCTGGCTACTTGTAGCTTCGTACCTAAACCGCGGAGTGCGCCTAGCCTGATACGGCTTTCAAAATGTTGGCACTTACAAATTTCCGGAAAATTAGGATATAGAAAAAATGGATAAATTCTGTAAGAATAAAAACGTCCAAATTTGGCTTTCAGTTCTGGCATTTGCATTGTAGGATAGTCTTTTATATCCATTTTGGGTCAATGGGTTTTTTTCGGTAAAAAAAATACCACAAAATAAATACCTATTTTCCCATACATTTTGTTCTGAACGTCTACTGTCTTAGGAACAAGCCTACGCAGCGACATCTACAATTAGCTTTGCGTTGCTATTCCCATTCATCAATGCCCGAGCGGTCGCCGGCGGCGGCGGCGTCCGGAAAACAATAGAAAATTTATTGTGTCTCGTTTTCCGGGCTTTAACAAGTTAAGATGTGATGCCGTAGCCAACTGCAGGCGGCAGCAACAGGCGACGTGTCTTCGCGATACTACTGGTTTCTATGTATTTAGTTCAGTTCAAATGTGAAGTATTGTGAAGCTCATAGTATAAACCAGCTCAAGTAGACTCACCATATAGCGGCATCTCCAGCAGCCCTGTACAGAGTTGACACGAAACCGCCGCCCGCGCCGGCCGTCAGTGTTGCCAGCCGCAAGCGGCAGACGAGTGCCTGTAACTGCGGCGAATGCTCCACGCATCTACGAACCACGTCCCTGAGGATAGGAACTTATTTTACTATTAAAACCATCGTGGATGATGTGAAGAAAGAAAAGGATACAAACAAAGGATAGAGCTTGTGGCATAATTAGCGTTGCCATTTCAAAAAACCGGACTCACCCATCAATAAACCCGGACTTTTTAAAGCCAGACGCTAAGAAAAGATTTTTTTTGACAAAAACATCGAATAAAACACATATTTAAAAGAATAAAAAAATAGTATCATCATTTAAATGTTCTTGACAGGCTGGACGATAGATATAAAAGCATGACAAGAGGCCAAAAAGCCTAACATTGTCCGGCTTTATCCAGACGGATGGCAACGCTAGGCATGATTAGTGCTTATTGACTCAAAATAGGAGCGCATCGCTGTGATAAAAGTAGAACGCTAATGGTGTGTATTTAACGGGATATCATTTTCACACCCGCATGAGCAAAATGAGGAATTCGAGAGAGGTTTATTCGATATCGGAACTTTTTGTTTAGCTGAAAAAAAAATACTTTCCAATGTCAGCTAAATTTTTGGCGACATACATTTGAACTTCAACATTCAATTCAACGAAAAGTGGTGTGTATTTATTATCATAAGGTCTAAAAATTGGAAAGATAACCACCATCTCCTCTAAATCACAGACGATTGGGTAAATTAAAAAGATTTACTGCGACACTCGCGGTAGTTTTAATGGGCCAGTCATAAGCGATATGCGCATTAAACAAGGTGGAAAATAATATCGTCATTACTGTTAGCAAAGAGTATTTTTGTTTTTTTAATTATAATTTTTTCTCTTATCGTCTATATTAATGTCTTTCAAAGACTGTATTACAATAACCTCATTTGCATAATGTTGTTTTTATTTGTCATATACGAACTTATGAAATGTATATTCTTCTATTTATCGCCTAATCACACCTAATTCAAGATCACATCACTTTTATTCGCAGCACTATTCATTTATTCAGTTTCAATCATTGCGTGAAAGCAATCTAATCATTTTAACTTACTTTTCATGGTGTGTATAATGAGTGTACAGAGTAACAGACTATAAATAAAGTTTCTTAAATAAAGTGGGGACTAAAAATAAAGTGGGGATGGTCAGATAGCCCAATCTGAGACTGCTGTGAGGAAGCTCGGACTATGGAACACATCGTGCAGCGATGCCCTATTCGTGCGTATCCAGGACCTACTAGCGATATGAATGAGCTACCACCTGACTACATCAATTGGCTCCGCGACCTGGACATTGATTTATAATTATACAATTTGACACGTATATTTCTCCTTCGCCTATCTCATTATTATCATACGATTAAATAAAAAAATCAGTTTCGTTACGAAGCAACAATCAATTCATGTTACATCGAAAGTCTAAGGCCACCTACGCATCGACAGGTGCCTTGATTAGCGCCTAGATACATCTGGTTACTTGCTAGGATACACGGTGACCACACTCGAAATTGGGTCGCTAGGATAGGAGCCATGGTCTTTGGTTGTAAGCCTCGCGCCTACGATGCATGCTAGTGCTAGGCAGTCGCCTGCATGTATCGAGGCGCCTAGCGCGCAGTGCGGCCGGTTGCGAACATTCGTGAACGTGCGTTTTACTTCGATACATATCTAGGATCTGAGGAGCTCGGTGGCGCAGTGGTTTAGCGCCTGGCCCAGCGATTGCGGAGGTCAAGCAACGTTCGCAAGGGTCGGTCATGGGATGGGTGACCTCCTCGAGCTCCTCCGTGCTTCGGAAGGCACGTTAAGCCGTTGGTCCCGGCTGCATTTGCAGTCGTTAACACCCACCAATCCGCATTGGGCCCGCGTGGTGGGTTATGGCCCGTCCTCCTTATCCACCCATAAGGAAGGCCTGTGCCGCTCAACCGCTAATCTAGGCACCTATCAATGCGTAGGCGGCCTTAAGGTTTCGTGAAAATGGCACCGGAGGAGCTCCGGTCTATCTATGGTACGGCTCTGGCCCGACCCAGGTCGGATCATTAGATGCACCGGAGGTTTGTTGGTTCGTAGCCTTTTAGTCGCTGTCTCGTCTCATTAGAGTTGGGGGACGTTTGTTGTTTCATAGCCTTTTAATCGCAGTAACGTAGAACACTTATATCTAATCTATGCCCAAGAGTACTCACATGTCAGTAGCATCACTAACAGTGAACAGCAGCGCTAAGCCAAGCTTGTTTTTCTTCTGCGGCACTGCGCCCGCGCTGAGCAGGCTGTCCGTCGTGCCGCTGGTAGAACTTCCGCTGAGCAACTGTGGAAATATAACACTTTCACACAAAACTCACTGGCTATAAAGTCACATCCGAAATTAATACCCAATCTCAGGTAGCTCTCAACTAGATATCGATATCAACTCATTAACTATTATCCTTACTAACTGTAGACTCAGTTCTGGTCCCAGTCAACCACTACTATTGAACATGAGGATCAAGTGTCACTCGTCAATATTTCGTTTATAATCTATGAATGATCAAGCATTCTAATTTCGATTTGGCCCGTTATGCTGAACCACTATCTTATTTTAAAAGTTAGAGAGGGACACACCACAAAATATCGGAGCATTTTGTCCACAATCACATCTGGTGCGGACTACGATGGACCATGCTCACTTTTCAATGGCTCACTTAGCTAAAGCATATTTCACTCTAGCCTTGAAAAGGCCCAAGTTGTAACTATTGGGAAACACATCGGCAGGCAGCCTGTTTCACTCTTTAGCTGTTCGCATTATAAAAGTTTTATCGCGTTATTAAAGTACTAGCGGCCGCCCGCGGTTGCACCCGCGTGGTTCCCGTTCCTCTGGGAATATCGGGATAAAAAGTATTCTATGTTTTAATCTAGGCTATCTTCTATCTGTGTGCCAAATTTCAACCAAATCCGTTCAGTAGTTTTTGTGTGATTGAGGAACAAACATCCAAACATCTAAACATCTAAACATCCAAACATCCAAACCCACAAACTTTCACATTTATAATATTAGTAGGATTAGTCTATAGTTTTCGGAACCTCAATTTCATTTTAAAGACCCACCCGTACGTATAGGTTTGATGAAAAAACATTTTTTTTTTCAGTGTCAGTTCCATGTATGGGGGAGCCCTCCTTAATCATGTTTTTTTTTTATTTTTGTGTAAAAATCGTAAAGCGGTTTACAGAATACATCTACAAACCAAGTTTCAACTGTGTAATCCTACTGATGCGGTACTGAAACACGCAACGCGACAAGAGTATTGAAAAGCAAGACACGTCATCCAAGTTGAAGAAACAAAGTGATATATAACTATAATGAAGTTTTTACTATGAACATTACTGATAGCGTTCTTGTTTCTAAAATCAAGTGCATAATTAACTGCGTAGATTTTACTATTTACATACTTTTAAACACTTTGATATTCTCATTCGACAAGATAAATGTTCAGTTCACGTGAATACACAATATTATTGGATTCACCTCGAACTTTCGATTCTTAGGAAGTCTTTTATTTCGTAACTCGCGTTTATAAATCTTGATAATAGCCACATAATACTGAATATAAGTAAACTGTTTTTAACTCATCGCTTACTCCAAATGCCAGTGGTATTTAACAATCGTTTATTTTTAAAGTCCATCTGTATAGTCTATTAATAAAGCCAAACAAATTTTTTTTCTACCTAATATCTTGATTCTTTTAAACAGCCGCCGATATTTTAAGTTATTAATAAAATAAAATATTTGATAAGATGGGACATTAATGTAACCCTAATAAATAATAGGTAAGTACCAATAATGTAAGATTTTGTAAAATAACTAGCTTCTGCTAGCTACTTCGTCCGCGTGAATTTCCATTCCACTTCCCATTCGTCATTTCAATCCTTCCAGTGATTTGAGCTAGATGAGGAATAAGCGAGTCAGTCATTTAAGATTTTTATTTTATATTGTTTTTAACTAGGTATTTAAAAGTAACCATATCTTATACATCCACTGGGACACCCAAGATTTGATAAAAAAAATAAACTTTTGCGTGACCAGTAAATGGTATTATAATTTCGGCTTCCAGAAGTAAGGTAATCAAAACTTCTTCCTTAGGCGACGAGTCCTTGAGAGTTACGTTCAACGCTGCTTTGACCGTCCGTACCAAGGGTTCCCAGGCCCCACCCATTGCGGGGGCAGATGGCGAGATGAATTTCCACTAAATGACAGCGTTCGTTGCAAAGTCTCCCAATTGTTTCGCTGCAGACACGAAGGAGGTGCCATTGTCTGACAAAATCTCTTTGGGACATCCTCTGCGAGCAATAAATCGTCGCACACACATAATGGTGGAATTAGCAGACAGACTTAATGCAACTTCCAAATGGACAGCCCGTGCCATATTTAATAAACCATGTACAAACCGTTTATTGAACTATCACTTAGCTATGTAAACAAGGTGCTGTCAGGTTTACTAGTTATTGCCGCAAGTATAATTACTCGAGTAACAATTTAAACAACAGCAACGTGTTTTAGTAAGTGCAATTGTTCAAGCCAATTAGATGACTTCTCATCTCTTTTCAAACACGCGCTAGAATCATGAATAATGATGGTTTTACCTCGTGCAACTCTATCAATAAGGTTTTATTATTGCAATAATAAACTCAGTTTAAGATTTACATAATCTTAATGTCTTGGACAAAATAATGAGTTTTTCTGAAAATTTATTGATGTTGATCAAGAATGAATTGATCGATATACTTAGCTTTTTAATGTAATCATTTCTTAGATTTCAGCATTTTCCATAAGTAATAAATTGACTCGTACTATAAAGACTCGTTTCGTTCCCACTTGTTCTATTTTGGGCATTTCTACCAAATATTATAAATGTGGAAGATTGTGGCTTTAGATGTTTGTCCCTAAATCACGCAGAAACGGCTGAACAGATTTGGATGAAATTTGACGCACAGATAGTTTATAGCCTGGATTAAAACAGGATACTTTTTATCCCGGTGAAAGGTTCACTAGGGATTTTCCGAATGTCCACGCGGATGAAGTCGCGGGCGGTAGCTAGTCAACATATAATCACTAGCATTATCTAGCTGTCGGTTAACTGATAATGGCTCACATGACTGGCTGATAGGCGACGCGGTCACTCATGTGACGTTGGTCACGTTACATGCGCCCTAACGACACTGATAACATGCATGTCAATAAATCGGAATAACAATTTATAATCCTAGGAGATAGCACTAATTAAACACTATAACTTCGGCTTAGTGGCGCTTATATCGCTTTCAACCATAGGCGTAGCCACGGTGGGGCAGGGTGGGGCGCTTGCCCCACCCTGGCTCTGACCTGTGAGGTACCTACCAATCTTACCTAAGTAAGAAAATGTAAAAATGACGCGGAATTAATGAGATAGGCCCGTAGCAAAACAAAATATGCATGCAAAATGCATAGAAAAAATTTACCAGGGTAAGACCGCGGGTATTTGCTAGTTACATATTATTTTAGACTGCTGCCCCACCCTGAGCCCATGGCTGGCTAATATGCATGGAAAATGCATAGAAAAAATTTACCAGGGTAAGACCGCGGGTATTTGCTAGTTACATATTATTTTAGACTGCTGCCCCACCCTGAGCCCATGGCTGGCTAATATGCATGGAAAATGCATAGAAAAAATTTACCAGGGTAAGACCGCGGGTATTTGCTAGTTACATATTATTTTAGACTGCTGCCCCACCCTGAGCCCATGGCTGGCTAATATGCATGGAAAATGCATAGAAAAAATTTACCAGGGTAAGACCGCGGGTATTTGCTAGTTACATATTATTTTAGACTGCTGCCCCACCCTGAGCCCATGGCTGGCTAATATGCATGGAAAATGCATAGAAAAAATTTACCAGGGTAAGACCGCGGGTATTTGCTAGTTACATATTATTTTAGACTGCTGCCCCACCCTGAGCCCATGGCTGGCTAATATGCATGGAAAATGCATAGAAAAAATTTACCAGGGTAAGACCGCGGGTATTTGCTAGTTACATATTATTTTAGACTGCTGCCCCACCCTGAGCCCATGGCTGGCTAATATGCATGGAAAATGCATAGAAAAAATTTACCAGGGTAAGACCGCGGGTATTTGCTAGTTACATATTATTTTAGACTGCTGCCCCACCCTGAGCCCATGGCTGGCTACGCTCATGCTTTCAACTAAGGTTTCCGAAAGAGAAAGCTCTATGGTCGTGAGCGTGACTCTTGAACTAATGGCCGGTATACATTTTGATTAGTGTTTAGTGCGAGTGGCTCGTTTAGTGTTTAGTGTTTAGCAAAAAACACGTTCGGACAGTCTCTGATTAGTGTTAAGTAATTGTTTTTTGCTAAACACTAAACACTAAACGAGCCACTCGCACTAAACACTAATCAAAATGTATACCGGCCATTACTCAATGTGATGTAATATTAGCACATGGTATGGTGTCAGCGGACCTTTAGCGAGTGCCAAGTAACAGTGAGTGCCGATACTTATCATTCAAATTCATCATTACGTGGGTGGTAGTGAAAAAGCTTAGTAAGACACGAGATTAATATGTCTTTGTACCGCACGTAAAGCCTCAGGTTAATTATTTGAATCTTCTTGCAGTGACCAGAAGTAAAACAAACTTCTGCTAACTACTTGAGCTGTTTAGCTCTTATTAAACTGAATATACACTTATGGTTCATTCAGGAACCACAAGAGGCCTTCTAGTCTCTTGTGGTTTATGAATGCACCATCATGAATGCCCAATTTCTGAAGTACTTATCGGTGGTTTATCGGAGGTTTAACTTTACCAGAGGAGTCCACATTATCTGGATTAAAGTTAATTGTATTACTTTAAAGAAGATACATTTGAATTATTTTAAATCTAATTTATCGAAGAAGTAAGTACTTACTTGGCACTTAAGTTCAATAATGATTTACTATTAGATTTGGAACACAGGTTTTAACGCGATTTTAACTAAAACATAGGTGTTGAGCTTGTAGTTGTTAAAATCGCGTTAAAACCTGTGTTCCAAATCTAATAAAATGCAACGCGAAAGTTTAAAAGTGTATAATGATTTACTAGTAAGAGATGAGATATTCGAGATGTGTTGCAAACATGGCTTAGATTTTAAGTTGGACCCCAAGCTACCAATCTGTAAAAAAGACCCATCAAAATCGGTTCAGCTGTTTCAGCGTGATGCGCGCACAAACAATCAGAAAAAAAATCTAATATTACATTTTTATAAAAGCATAGATAGATGACGGACAGGTAACAAAGAACAATAGTTAGTTACTCAAGTCTTTCGCTGCCAAGTGTCCCCCAAACAATAGAATTTCAATAGATCTTCTGAGAATGAAGGAACTGAACCACATTAACCTATCAGATAGGTAGATAGGTTCTATCTCATATTGCGGGTAGGAGATTAGCAAGATTTGACTCACCTGAGAGTCGGTGTTGCTAGCAGCTGTCGGCACGCTGAGCAAGTTCGAGCTCTGTCCCAGGTCAAACCTGGTCGCCATGTTTTGGAACGATCTTCGTTGCCAACTGCCATTGCTGGATGTACTCAGTTTGCGGCCGGGTGGTGCTAAATGTATATTAATGTTGTTACAACAAGAAAAATATAGTAAGACCTTTTACTCATTTGTCGGCGCGGTACAGATTCTGTACCGAATCTGTACCGCGTCTAGTAACGGTCTATTGAAATATATATATAGACTTTCGGTACCGCGTACGTATACCGAGCATGCTGATGTCGTGCTGATGCTGCGCCGACAAATGAGTAAAGGCTCTAAGACTTGAAGTAAACAATAATAGAAAAATAGTAAAAAATACTTACAATGAAAAGAATACATGTCGTCTTGCGAGTTTTTCCCATCCCATATATCGAACATAGAAAAGTAATCGTACGTCGATCCAACGCTGCTGTAAGGAGAAGTATCTCCACAAAAACCTAAAAGAATATACTTTATTAACAAAAAAAATAAGTCTTCAAATAATCTACTCTGAAAAATTAAGTTCCTGATCGGAAACTTGACTGATATACAGTCTGGCAAAAAAGTTCAAGGATGATGCGGTAGCCACTTTATTCGTTATACGTGTTTTGTATGACAACATTGACAACGATAAATTACTTTTAAGGTCAAACCGCACTACAGCGGAGCGGCGCTGCGCGGCGCGGCACTGCAGCGGAGCGGCGCGGCCTCTCCTAAACGCACTATCGCTGCAGCGGAGCGGCGGCGCGGTGCGGCTCAAATTGCCAGACGTAACAAGATTTCATTGAAGTTGGACGCACAAACGAAAAGGGAACGCTTGGTCACGCGTTCCCTAGAACGAATTTCCAAGGAACGATTTAGCAACACATCCTCATATTTTTTTTTATTTTTTTATTTGTGATGAGTTATGATTATGACGATTTATGAAATGATCACGTAAAATACCACTTTGTAATTTAATCAATATTTGTACACTAAAATATCAGTAGAAATAGATATTTCCAAATACCCTCTATAGATTGGAGCTCGATTATGAAGAATATTCGGCCGCGCCGCGCCGCAAGCTATACCGCACTAGCGGCAGAGGCGCGGCGCGGCGCGACAAAATATTCTTTCGCACCCAAGTCTGCAGCGCCGCGCCGGTACGTGCCGCGCCGCGCCTCTCCGCTATAGTGCGGTTTGCATCATTGCAATCAATAGGAATAATATTTGGCCGCGCCGCGCAGCGCCGCTCCGCTGTAGTGCGGTTTGACCTTTATACGCAAAAATTACGAGTTGATCAAGATTAAGAAATTATTTTGCATTTTGTTCCGGTTCACGACTTTTTGTCCAGTTGAATATCTCACCTGAATCGCCCCTATCCAGTGAAAAGCTCAAGGACACCCCCTCCTCCCTCAGCAATGGGACGTTCAGCGGGTTGGATCCGCCCACCAAGTTGCCACTGCTTCTGCTGCTCACTTCGCTGGTCTTGCGATCTACGCGGCTCTTCTTACGCGATGTCGGTACACAGAACACTTTTGTGCACATCAACCTAAACAAAAAACGATCGAATCTTCTCATAAAACTTCTTTTTCTCATAATCCCCGCAAATTGCTAATGCGCCTGGAGGCCTTTTTTGTTAACCTCAAAAAGGAAAAATATTTGATTTTTTTTATATACCTAGGCAATAAGTACTGAATTAAATATTAAATTACCTATTAGAATTTTCTTGTCACATGTCATTTCTAGTTGCGGATGATATCAACGTGAACAAGGTTCCAGCGCATTATCAATTTTCGGGGATTATATCCGTTGAATTGTAATAAAAAAGGGCTTATCGTAGGCTGAAAAAGCAGCCAAGTGCGTGTCGGGCCTCGCGCAGTAGGGTTCCGTAGTTACCATATACCATGCCTTATTTAATATCATCATCATTTTTCATCTGCGTAAATAATTATCTTTGTTTTTCATAGAGTTTGTATAAATGACAAAGTTATATTTGCGATTTTGGAAAATATACTACATACAATCTCTAAAACTACAAAATATATCTCGTTCAAAAAAATTTTCGTTGAAAGTGTTTAAGATCTACAACATTATATTTTTTTTAATTTTTCACTCCCTTTTTTTTGAAGTTAGGGGGGGGCAATCATTTTACCTCTTCGGCAGAGTACCTATATCAAACGGTTCAAACGGTTGAAAAAAGACTGAGGTTTCTAAGACAACTTTGAGAAAAAGTTGTCTTAGAAACCTCAATGTAATTTTTAAAGACCTATCTACCTATAGACACCGCACGTGTTGCTTTGATGAAAAAAAATATTTTCAATTTCAGTTTCATGTATGGGGAGCCCTTAATGAGAGGAGACTTTAATCTTATTTTTTTATTTGTGTAAACGTCGTAAACCGATTCACAGAATACATACACCTACCAAGTATCAACTGTGTAATCCTAATAGTTTCGGAATAAAGTGGCTGTGATATACAGACGGACGGACAGACAGACAGACATGACGAATCTATAAAGGTTCCGTTTTTTGCCTTAAGGCTACAGAACCCTTAAAAGGACTTTTCTGGTCCTTTGGATTATTGTCATACCTAATAGAATGAACATACAATCGTTTTTGGGGTTCTCTTGTTAACATTTCTTTTGACAGATGTATTACATATAAGTTGTCGTATGAACTACGACGAGTACCTTATAAAGCTCAGTTTTCATTGAACAGCAAAAGAGGTGCCACAAGTTATACTGGCATACGCACTGTAACCGTGCATATACGACGTATGCGTCTTAGCAATGACGTCAAACAACACAAAGGAATTGAAAAAATCATTTGTATAAATAATCGCCTGTGCTATATTATTACAATTTCCATTTATGATCAGTTTTGATTGACATTATTAAACAAGCATTTCATTTAGATGTTTAGAATTAGTTTGTATATAAGGTCCTTCTTAAATAGTGCACATAATTTTAAGGGGTCAATGTACTCATGCATACAAACAACTTTTATTATGGTACCAACATTGAAATCAGCTGTTCCATAGAAAATTTAAAATCGAATAGATCAAAATGTATGGAACAGCTGATTTTTTTTCGCGATTTCAATGTTGGTACCATAGTAAAAGTTGTTTGTTTGCATGAGTACATTGACCCCTTAAAATTTTGTGCACTATTTAAGAAGGACCTTATATAATTTATGGTTGGATGACATCAAACAGTCGACTTAGCCATCGTCAGCTTATCGTCAAATAAATGCTACATAGGTCTGCAATAACTATTGTCTACTGATCTCCAAACTAAAGTAGTGGTTTATGATACACTAGCGACCCGCCCTCGCTTCGCTTCGGTGTAGTGTGGAATTTGACACCATGTATTATACACACATAAAACTTCCTCTTGTCTTGAATCACTCTATCTATTAAAAAAAACCGCATCAAAGTCCGTTGCAAAGTTTTAAATATCTATAGGGACAGACAGCGGGAAGCGACTTTGTTTTATACTATGTAGTGATTTAGCTTTGAAGCCGTAATCTGCGTGTGAAATACGTACCTACGAGGTTCATCCATGATATGGATTTTCAAAGACACGCTCCTATAGTTGATGGCTACAGCACCGAATATCATCTCACCGAGCACGCTCGCATCTGCAGCTGGTCCTTTGTACTGCACAAAACATAATATCATCAATGACGCTGTGGCACAGAATAAATGTGCTCCGTGCTTTTGAAGGCACGTTAAGCCGTTGGTCCTAGCTGCATTTGCGTTAAAAGCCAAAACGCACTGTCGACCGGTCGCCGAGCGACTGATTTTTCCTCGTTTGTTTCTCTAGTAGCGATAATATTGCAACTTCTATGCACGAATGCACAAGAAAGACTAGGTACCCATATTCAAGTCGCTCGCTTTGTCGCCGGCCTATTGGTTGCCGGGAGAGAGTCGCTCGTCGACCGGTCGACAGTGCGTTCTCATCATCCAACCATAAGAAAGGCCTGTGCCCCAACGATGGGGACATTAAAAATGGATGATGATTATAACAGCATGAATGACAGTATTGGCGTGCTGATCTGAGGGTCAGTCGAAAGCAGTCGAAACCAACTTCTGTCACCCTACCCTACCACCTTTACAAAAACCTGACGGTACACTTGCTCACACTGCGAATGAGAAAGCAAACCTCCATCTTGATACTGCAGGGAAAGAGCCACCTAAGCTTCCTCAATGTGAGTCCACCATGGGTGATATACACATCCACCAGAAAGAAGTGCTTAGAATCATGCGAACTCTTGATGTGAACAAAGCAAGTGGACCTGATGGTATACCAGCAATTGTCCTGCGTAACTGTGCGCCTGAGTTGTCTCCAATATCAACTCGCTTGTATCGCCTCTCACTCAAGACTAAAGAAGTTCCTAAGTCATGGAAGCTTGCCAATGTGCAGCCAGTGCCCAAAAAGGGCAGTCGTGCTGACCCATCTAACTATAGGCCTATTTCGGTCACCTCCATACTCTGCAAGATTATGGAACGTGTACTCAATAACCGGTTATTAACATACCTCGAAGAAAACGATCTCCTAAGTGACCGCCAATTTGGCTTCCGACGAGGTCGTTCAACTGCTGATCTTCTTGCGTATGCCACCCACCTTTGGAGTGAGGTCATCGAGAATCACGGTGAAGCCCTTTGTTGTCTCTCTAGACATCTCCAAAGCCTTTGACAGGGTCTGGCATGATAGCCTTTTAAGTAAGCTTCCAGCATATGGAATCTCTGAAGACCTTTGCATTTGGATCTCTGATTTCCTTCCTTAAGGAACGATTTATCCGTGTCGTGTTGGAAACGTGCACGTCCGATCAACGAGCGATTGACGCCGGTGTTCCTCAAGGATCCGTTCTGTCCTCAAAACTCTTCTTGCTACATACACCGACATTTGGTAGTCGGTTTTAATTAACTTAAGGGAGTGTTCTACTAATGGAACTAAACATTTTTGCCCAAGAAACATGGGTCGAAAAACGACAAAAAAGTTTGCCTTTCCCATACTAATAAAATGTTTTAGCCGTGTAGTTAGTACGGGAGATCCAAATTTTTTTGTCGTTTTTCGACCCATGTTTCTTGGGCAAAAATGTTTAGTTTCATTGGTACAACACACCCTTAAGCTATTAAAAACGACTACAAAATGACGGTGTATAAACGACCTGCTAACACCCGGAACCTTTGGGTATGCAGACGATAGCACAATAACAGACAGATACTTTTCAAATGCAAGGGCCAACAGAGAACAAATAGAGTCTTGTCGAGAGGATTTAGTCGGACGGTTGAACCTGGCACTTCAGGATGTCTCTGACTGGAGCGATGCCAATCTTGTTAGGATCAATGCGACAAAAACACAAGCGTGTCTCTTCTCTGCAAAACGGAGTGCATTCCATCATTCTCCGACTTTCCGTGGTGCATCTGTACCAGTGACCGATCAGCTACAACTCCTTGGCATGTCAATTTCATCCAATTTGAACTTCGGCGAATATATAGAGTCCATAGCTACAACCGCTGCGAAAAAGCTTGGAATCCTCTCAAAGGTTAAGCGTTACTTCTCCCTGCATCAGCTGCTACAACTTTATAAAGCGCAAATCAGACCGGTCATGTAGTACTGCAGTCACCTTTGGGACGGATCAGCCAAATACCAGCTTGCCGCTCTAGACTCGGTCGAAAAACGGGCTAGGCGACTTATTGGAGACCCCGAACTCACGAATGCCAAACTAAGTAGCCTCGACCACCGCCGTAGAATAGCTTGTTTGTCGGTATTTTACAAGATGCACTTCGGAGAGTGTGCGAAGGAATTACACGAATTAATTCCTCCAGCCCCATTCCACCATCGAAGCACTAGACGGAGATTAGCGTACCATCCTTATGTTGTTGATATTCCAACCATCCGCACAAAGCATTTTGCTAACACTTTTATAATGCGAACAGCAAAGGAGTGGAACAACCTGCCTGCCGATGTGTTTCCTGAGAGTTACAACTTGGGCCTTTTTAAGGCTAGAGTGAATAGGCTTTATCTAAGTGAGCATGCTCCATCGTAATCCGCATCATCACTTAACACCAGGTGTGATTGTGGACAAATGCTCACATATTTTCAATAAAATAAAATAAAAAAAGGGAGTAAATGGGATAATTACAACATTCGGTGCCAAAAATAGAAGACAGTGGAGGAGACTCAGTAATAAACAGGACACTGGCCAAAGCCAATATACATACATAGCCTGAAGAAGAATAATATTCTAACTTAAAAATAAACAAATTAAATCAGTCTGGGCTTTTTTATCTGAAATAAGCGGACAAGAACCTACAGTTCATAAATCTCTATCGACCTAAGTTAAGTCTCTACCATTTGATCAACAAACCCTTTCAAGTTTGTTTGTACTTCGTTTTCCACATACACCATAATGATTTTTTTCTATAAATAGATCCCACACGACCATTATGTTATCTTTGAGCATAAAGAGCTTATTAGATCATCCTGAATTAAGGATCCGGAATGAAGTCGCTCTTTAATTCAGAAAGTGTAATTGCATTCAGGAAGGTAGGATCCTAGTTAAGAGCTTATTAGATCATCCTGAATTAAGGATCCGGAATGAAGTCGCTCCTTAATTCAGAGAAGTGTAATTGCATTCAGGAAGGTAGGATCCTAGTTAGGATCCTAGTTAGGATAGGAAATGGTCTCCGGCGTTAAGGATGCTAAATCGGAAGCACTTAGGACAGTGTAATCGCATTCAGGACGCTCTGCTCCGACACAGTAGTACCACAGCCTAAAGAGTATACAGTCAGTCAACGCTTTTTATGTTGGTGAAAAAAAAAGCCGCCGTTCGTCTAGATAGACAGTTGGCGCAACGAAAAAACTAAGTGTATAAGGGCATAATAGCTCTGTGATTTGCTTTTTTGAATTAAAAAAAACCGGCCAAGTGCGTGTCGGGCCACGCGCAGTAGGGTTCCGTAGTTACCATATACAATACCTTATTTAATACCAAACCTTATTTAATACCACTATCATTTTAATCTGCAAAAATAACTTTGTTTTTTATAGTGTTTGTATAAACTACAAAGTTATATTTGCGGTTTTGGAAAATGTGCTATATCTCCTAAAACTACTAATTATATCTCATTCAAACCAATTTTCGTAGATAGTGTTTATAAAGGTCTAAAACATATTTTTACTACTTCTAGAAACCTCAATGTCATTTTTAAAGACCTATCTATAGACACCCCACACGTATAGGTTAGATTAATTTTTTTTCCGTTTCAGTTCCATTGTATTTCATTTCCATCCCCTCTTAATCTTTTATATTTTTTTATTTTGTGTAATAATCGTTTAAAAGTCGTAAAAATTGCTGTTTTAAGTTTGACACCAGTCATCTGTTGGTATTTGTTTTTAAAATTGATTTTAGGTAGGTATGTTATTAGATGAGTTATTCGTAAATTACATACTAGGTGTACCTACATCAATAAACCTAGTTCAGATTAGCATTGAAAATGACACGTACCTACTACCTACCTATACCTCCTACCTACATGTATTTTTACGGTCACTGTATTTTCCCCTCCGTTGCTCTGCGCAAGTACATTCGTGTAACAACTGTATGATCGTTAAGCTGTGATATCGGATCCGTTATTCAGGACGGTCTAATTGGCGACTGAATTTCTCGTCCTAAATCGGACTCTGAATTCCGGATCCTTAATTCAGGATGATCTAATAAGCTCTTTAGGATCCTAGTTAGGATAGAAAATCGTCTCCGGCGTTAAGGATGCTAAATCGGAAGCACTTAGGACAGTGTAATCGCATTCAGGACGCTCTGCTCCGATACAGTAGTACCACAGCCTAAAGAGTATATAGTCAGTCAACGCTTTTTATGTTGGTGAAAAAAAAGCCGCCGCCGTTCGTTTAGATAGACAGTTGGCGCAACGACAAAACTAAGCGTACCTACAAGGGCATAATAACTCTGTGATTTGCTTTTTTGAATTAAAAAAAACCGGCCAAGTGCGTGTCGGGCCACGCGCAGTAGGGTTCCGTAGTTACCATATACCATACCTTATTTAATACCACTATAATTTTCATCTGCAAAAATAACTTCGTTTTTCATAGTGTTTGTATAAACGCCAATGTTATATTTGCAGTTTTGGAAAATGTGCTGTTTTGGAAAAACTACTAAATATGTCTCATTCAAACCAATTTTCGTAAATAGTGTTTATAAAGATCTACAACATATTTTATCGTTTTATTTTTCACTCTCTTAGTTTAAAAGTTAGAGGGACTCACACTCTTTACCACTTTGAAAGTGTATATTTTCTAAACGGTTGACTTTGAGAAAAAATACTTTTAGAAACCTCAATGTCATTTTTAAAGACCTATCCATAGGCACCCCGCACGTATAGGTTAAATGATTTTTTTCCGTTTCAGTTCCATGTATTCATTTCCATCCCCCCTTAATCTTTTATACTCTTTATATTTTGTGTAAAAATCGTTTAAAAATCGTAAAAATTTGCTGTTTTAATTTTGACAGCTGTCATCTGTTGGTATTTGCTTTTAAACTTGATTTTAGGTATGTTATTAGATGAGTTATTCGCAAATTACATACTAGTACCTACATTAATAAACCTAGTTCAGATTAGCATTGAAAATGACACGTACCTACTACCTACCTATACCTCCTACCTACATGTATTTTTACGGTCACTGTATTTTCGCCTCCGTTGCTCTGCGCAAGTACATTCGTGTAACTACTGTATGATCGTTAAGCTGTGATATCGGATCCGTTATTCAGGACGGTCTAATTGGCGACTGAATTTCTCGTCCTAAATCGGACTCTGAATTCCGTATCCTTAATTCAGGATGATCTAATAATCTCTTAACCACTTGCTCTTTTATTATTATTCACGTGACTTGTGACTGAATAAGATACGTGCGTGTTAGGGATGTCACGGTGTGGATGTGATGGACAAATCACTGACCATCTCTTTTCTAATAATAGAATTTATCCAACACTGCTATTGTTTTAATAAAACATTGTCTTTTTTTTTTAATAACAGCTACTAACTACTACACAAAGAGAAGAAAAACTTAATACATTATAAACGTCGCGTCGTTTTATGTTAGTAGCTTTAACCTAATGCAGTTGCAACATTGCACAAAGCCGAGCACAGACCTAATCTTAGCAGTGTATTGTATAATGATTACAATGAGGACAGAAAAATCTTTATTGTTATATAAATTTCATATAACAATAAAGATTTTTACGCGGATGAAGAATAGAAAGGCCTTGAGGTACTCTTGCTGTTAAAAAGTTTGCTCTAACTGCATCGTTTAAATGGTGGAGTTCGTGAACAACAGTACCCCGAAATGTCTTTTCTATGAAAGTCCTATAGGAATAAAGCAGATCTGAATATCAAACCACCACAGAGGCTAATTGCACGGAAATAGTCATCGGCACGATCATCGAATAAGCTTCCTAAGTACCTAGTTGTATTTGAATTTGCACCAAATCACCTCTCAACTGCTTTTAGCTATTTGTCACGCACTGCAACGTTCTTTTTTAACTCAATCTTCGTTTTCGTTACATCCGTATCTATCACGCCGTTTAAATTCTATGTAGTTTACAGACTTGTTGATAATAATTAGTTTTTTGTCATATTCACTAACAAAACGTTACACAATTTTGCTATCAACAGAAGGCCACAATTTTTAAATTTTTGGCGTGGAATAAGCTACATGAAATAACACACTTTCAAATTATGTTACCTACACACTTTATTTTGAAAATCTATTTTTACTTATAAATGTGAATATTTACTAATTAAATCAAACATTTTAACTAAATATTACCTTATTTGGAAAGACGTTAAGAAAATATGACAGGAGCAAATAAAATTTGATGAATTATTCAAACATAGCGAGCTATAAATAATTGATGATAACAAAAGTATTGTTGTATACTTTTAAATTCGCAATACACGTGATAGTCGTTAATTAAGGCCTGCTAAAGTTAGAGTCCCACGGCGTAGTCATTCGTCCCATTTACGGTTTAATCAAGAAGGCTAACTCAAATGATCTAAATTTAGATCACTAAAGTGACTATAAGGAGAACAGTCTTGTGACCGAGCATCATCCGTGTCAATTGTGATCATATTTTTAAACTCATATTACATTGTTGTGAATTACTTCCCCGCGAATTAAGAATAACGATGCGAATTAACATATTTATAGTACGTTTTTTATATACAATGCCTTTGGTCTTGGACAAGCGATAATTTAAAGTCGTGAAATACTTATACTTAATTTTATCGACAAGAACACCCACATGTTGGGGTCCATCCCCTCTCTTGTTGGAATGAACGCCGTTTTAAATTTTACTTTATATTTTAGATGGTTCTGCCAAGTTTCTTCGAATCTAGAAGTCCTACAGGTATAAAAAACACATATCAAGTAAATGGTCCGGCTCGAAGGACCATGTTTAGTGTCCTGTTGATAAAACGAAATTTTGCTCTTGGAAGGCAAATTCACTATTGACAGGTAAAACAATAAAATAAAGACAATTATTCTTCTAAAACCATAGATAAATAAAATATGCCGTCCTTCATGGTGTAACGTGGTAAAACATTAAACAGTATGTATGTTCAGACACAGCCTTCTCTATTGTTCTACACAAGCCATGCTATTAGGTTTGGCAACGTTGTGCGTGAACCTATAGGCTGTTGATTTAAGATGGTCAAAAAAGCACCATGACTTCTAGTAAACGGCGTCTTTTTAATTTGTCGTAGTTGCTATTTGTGTCAAATCGGTTCACGCCTAGTACCGAAATGCGACGTTGCCAAACCTAATAGCATGGCTTGTGTACAACAATAGAGAAGGCTGTGGTTCAGACAATCCAAAGCCAGTTTCATTCTGCCATAATAGGAAAACGGACAAGAGGTTCAAGATAAAACAAAACAAGAGTCTATCCTTATCTTTTTCAAATATTTCTAAAAAGTTTTTGATTTAGTAAATGCAGAAGAAATGCTGTATGATCATTACGAATCATTTAGAAGAAGAATGTAAATGAAGAGGTGAATATTAAAATAATAAGTCAGTGTATTCAGATCCAGACTAGAGTTGCGGCCCGGCCCCGGCAAAGGTTCGGTACCCGGCAGGTTCGGCACTTTTTACGAGGTTCGGCCGGGTACCGAACCTTGACCCGCGGTTCGGCCGAACCTCCGAACCTTTCTAAAATGATGATTTGGTCGTTAAATTAAGTCCAAAGGCGAAATATTTTTTTTTACTAAACAACATTTTATTAACACGATTTTATTAGGTTGCTTTCTTGTTTATTTGTGTGTCCGCAAAGTTTGCAAACGATTTTATGTAACTTCCCGTTGTGCTAGAGACTTAAAACTTTGAACATAGGTCGGAACTGAAAGGCAATTATGGCGTCATTGAGCTGATCTGATTATGGCGTCATTGAGCTGATCTGATGATGGAGCCGGAAGAAGGCCACAGCAAGAACTCTGTGATAAAACTATACAACCCAATCGAGCGAGATAAGGCTCGTTAGAAATAAGTAATTTGACGGAATCATCTTCCGTCAAAGTAGGTACTTGTCAAGACGATTCTAACGAAATCCAGGGTCTGATGATGAAGCCAGAAGAATGCTACCGAAACCATGCAACCCCATCGAGTTTGGGCTCGTTTGAATTATCTTGATGAGTACTCTGTTGGGAAACAGTGTCCAAGGATCTTATGATGGAGCCGGAAGAAGGTCACCACAGACTATAATAAAAACCATGCAACCCCGTCGAGCTTGAGATCGTCTGATTGAGAACTACGATAGCTAGATGGTGTATTTTTATTTAAATTTTATTTCGTTGACTAAAAAGCAGAAAATAATAATTTACTGAAAAAAAATATTTTTTTGTAAAAAAACACGTTATTAGAATAAACTATATCGGGATATACACCATGTACCTGTTTATTTTTGAGACTATTGTATTTGTATCGAACGTAATAAAAGAACTAGACGGAGGGTAGACCGATTCGTCTGCCAATAACATCTTGATCTACCCGCACGCAACAATCGACAGTTCTTCTATGGCGCATGCAACTGCGCCGAAATATCGGAGTCTCAAAAATAAACAGGTACATGGTGTATATCCCGATATAGTTTATTCGAATAACGTCAAAAACCATGGAAATTTAAAACAAAAACAAGTTTTTAAAACCAACTTAAAAGTATGAAAATCGGACTAAAAACATTCTGCGCGATTGGGATCAAGACGACGAGCCCAGCCTCTGAAAACAGACTTTCTGAAGATACGGACAAGCGCGCCTAACGGCCTTAATGAATACCGAGTCGGTTCGGCCGGGTCGCGAACGGTTCGGTATTTTGGAACCGAACGGTTCGCGACCCGGCGGTCCGGTATTATTGAGGTTCGCTGCATCACTAATCCAGACTACACTAATGCAGACCAAATCCAGTTGCAGACTGTATGCGTTGCAGACAGGACCGTAAAGAATTAAATCCTATTACAGACGCCACACCATTATGCAGTGAGTGCATAGTTATGTGTACTGCATACGGTACTTTACTGGTTCTAATAAACTGCATCCGCAAATAGAATTAAGGAGATTAGGTAGACTAGATGCAAGTAGATTGGGTGTGCTCCAATCGTAAAAGGCTAATCAGCTACTGCTTTGGATATATCCCCAAGAAACAAATGGATAAATACTGAAAAATCATCACCATTAACATTAGTAGATGTTAGATCGGAATCAACTTACATAAACAAATTTTCTTAAGTATTACTTTCAAGAGTCTCAAGTAAAAACATCATAATAACTACATGGTAGTTTACAACGCTAGATAACGATCACAAAAATACAGATAAGAAGATAAATTGTATCGGAGCTGAAGACGTCAAATAGTCTCGAACGTATCTAAATATAAATAAATGTCACACGTCTCATAGGATTTCGCTTATCACATTATTTTTATCTTTTCATAGTGGTGTGACGAGTGACGACACAGGGAAACACCCATCCGTCGTTCGTTAATAATACCAACATATAAAAAGAAAAGAAGATTTGTAGCACCACTGGAATCACTTTGACTAGAAATACAAACTTAAAGAATACCTACCATGAACCAAGTTTTCCGAGGTGTTCGATTTTTAGTGACTTCTTCTTGAATCTGTCTGTTTCTGAGGGGGTGACCGATCGAACCCCCTCAGAAAAAGACAGAAAGCAACAACAGACTCGGTTAACTTTTACCTCCACCAAAGCACCGCTCGTTAATGTGGAGGTCACTGTTGTTTACTTTTATCAGTCCAGTACTCACTCGATAATAGACGGATAATCATTTAGCAATTGCTGATAAATTGATACTGATTAAAAACAAGGCTAATGAATCCGTAAACTACTGAGATACTGGTATCGGTAATCACGACATCTTCGATTCGGGAGCGGTAATCTCCATTATCGATAGAATCTGCAGGAAATATTAATTAGAGTTCAAGATCTCTTAGTAAGTCGAACCTCAGGTAAGATTCAACTTGGTAATTTGCAACAGACATACAGTTGCAGCACGAAAAATAATGTCGAAAAGACATTGTCATCAAAATGGTAATCGAATGGGCAAATACGATACACAACGTCTTCCTTAACTCTACTATTGAGGTGACAAATTATGGAATTTTCTACAATCTCAATCCAGAGAAACTCTTCACAGTAGCATTTCTACAATTGCTAACTAGCAGAGCGTAACAAAATGGCATTATGAATGACAATTTCAGGGGAAAATATAAATCTCAGCTTCATATAAGTAATATCATAATCATTATCATTCAGTGGCCAATAATTCAATCATTCTTCTGAGCCAGATTTAGCTGCGAAATTATAAAACTCACACCATAGTGAATGAAATAATTAATTGACAACATTATCCTACTCAATCACAGACCTTATAGGTACGTACGAGGGCGGTTTGATAAGTCCATGATTATGAAAAGAAGAAATACTTTTCATTTTCGTTTATTTTTGTAGGTATCTAAAAAAGAAACTCCTTAGGAATCTGTACACTACATTTTATTAATTCGGCAAAAGATTATTACTTTTGGAAACAAAATGCTCAAGTGACTTCTAACTTTTCTTAATGACCCTGTCTACCCTCTCAGCGGCACTCATGACATCAAAACTCATCGAATGAAGATGCAAATCCTTCCTATTCTCTAGATTTAGCCAACTGAGATTTTTTTCTCCTACCAAACATGAATGTAATGTCTTGGCGGGCAAAGATTTTCATCAAGCCAAAAGGAGGTGTCTGAAATGGGCTTTCATTTCAGTTACCACAGTTTTCAGGCGATGAAAGAAAAAAATATGGGATAGAGGTAGGAACTTCATTGGACTGAATACTCAGATCTACAAAAAGATTATGTAGAGAAATAAAACAAACTATGTCGAGGAGCTCGGTGGCGCAATGGTTTAGCGCCTCCTGGCCCAGCGATTGCGGAGGTTAAGCAACTTTTGCAAGGGTCGGTCATGGGATGGGTGACCAAAAATTTATTACACGTTAGCCCGCTAAGCCGTTGGTCCCGGCTGCATTTGCAGTCGTCAACACCCACTAATCCACATTGGGCCCGCGTGGTGGATTATGGCCCGTCCTCCTTATCCACCCATAAGGAAGGCCTGTGCCCCAGCAGTGGGGACATTAAAAATGGCTCATGGACATGTCGAAAAAAAGTGTTTCTTCTTTAAAAGTCATGGACACTTATCAAACTTATGTGTACTTAATGTTAGTTAGTAGGTATGTATGGGTAGGTGGGTCGGAAGGCGATAAGACCGCGTTTTCTCCTATAAAAAAAAGGTATGTATGGGTAGCAGTAGCAGGTTATAGCGAAGGTAAACCATTCTACAAAAATGTTATGATCTGCACAGTAGATCGGTGGTGTGGGATTTCTAAAAAGTAAGCTGAAGGGAATCGCCTAGTATGGACCATTCGCCAATGATTGCCACAGCCACATTTAACATTCTCGCCCGAACGCTGTTCAAAGCAGACGTGCTACAGCTATTTTTTAATTATTCCCTAAATATTTTTCGCAAAAATCAAGCTTATTTCTTAGTGCATCAAGATTATTTTGGACTGCAGTGACTATTGGAGATAAATAATTCGTCTCGCTCCACACGCGTAGTTTGTCCCCTTCTGGCACCGCTGATCCGTGCCGCGAACTGTCAAACGTCGTTGTGTGTGTCGTTGCTGCTGCATTCGCACTGCACAATAAGTACCTACTATGGAAATTTCCGGAAACATCAATTTAACGAAAACAAACTCAACCCCTGATATTTCTAAAATTGAGGATAATCACACTATCGTCACTCGCCGTAATACTAAACGCAAAGTTCGTGAGGATACCGGTACACAATCTGGAGAAGCGGAAGATTTGTCGTCATTATTTGAAAAATACACCTTTCAAATTACTGACAAGCTAAGCAGCTGGAAGAACGACCTGGAGAGCAAGATTTCTGATATTCGAACCGATATTATCACTGTGATTAAGAGCGACCTAGAAAGCATCAAAGAGGAATTAAAATCAGTGGATGACAAATATAATAGTTTGTACATGGAACATGAAACTCTCGCACGTCGTTTCGAAGACTCTGAAAAAATATCTAAGTCCAGTGTCAACGATATATCCAACTTGAAGGGGCAGGTCCGTGACTTGCAAGCTGAACTGAACATGCAACAACAACGTGATCGTTGTCAAAACATAGAAATATCTGGTATTCCTGAAAAGAAAAACGAAGATCTAAGGACCTTAATCCTCCGTATTGCAGCCTATGTAGGTGTTCAACTTGTTACTCAAGATATTGACTACGTCACGAGAATACAATCACGTAACAAGATAGCTGGTCGCCCTCGACTGATTGTAGCCAGATTACGTTCACGATTGCTCAGAGATGCGATGATCTCCGGAACCCGCTCAAAGAAAGGATTGACCACTACGGATATCGATGTCGCAGGAGATACGAAGAAGATATATTTGAATGAGCATTTAACCCCTTCGAACAAACTTCTCTTCACGAAGACGAGACAGAAGAAATCTGAAGCTAGGTATCAATATGTATGGGTCCGGGATGGGAAAATTTTTGTCCGCAAAGACGACACCTCCCCCGCAATTTATATAAAATCCGACTCAGATCTAAGTAAAATAGTGTGACTATGTTGTGTATTCATGCTGGTGTATTTAAGTGACCTCATATTTGTTAATAATTTATCCGCAGCACATATCTACCTAACCTACGTGTGCTCGTTTCTTTCCCAATTAATAATAAGTTATTATTTTATAAAACATGTTTGTTGTGAAAATAATGGTGAGTTCATACTATATTTGCCTAATTTATTTCTATTTTTTATCTATAATATTTATTTCTTATTTAATTATTTATTTGCCCCAATAATATCCATATTCTTATTGTTACTGACTATAATTCAACATAATGCAATACTGTACACATATTATCTTCACTCAAACACAAATACTTCATATAAATCAAGTTTGTATAAACAAATGAAACTGCGTCACAGAAAAAATAATATTTCTACTTTTACCTATTATCAATGGCTTCTGACATACATAATAGATCCGATTTAAAAATATATTATCAAAATGTCCGTGGACTCCGTACAAAATGTGTGAACATATTTAACAATATACTCCGCAACGATTATGATGTGTTATTATTAACAGAAACTTGGTTGCAGAGTGACATTCTCGACTCAGAAATTTGCGACGGTAGGTACGACATTTTTCGCTGTGATCGTGATCGTACCGCCACACATAAGAAATCTGGTGGTGGGGTAATGCTCTGCGTTCGTCGTAATCTCTGCGCCACGATCAGGAGTGAATGGGTAAGTGATGATTTTGAATCGCTCTGCGTAATGGTGCCGGGGAGGAGAGTGGGCGCAGTTGGAAACTTAAATATTATTTTAATTTATATACCACCTGATGGAGATTCTCTTTCGCATCGAATTGAAAGTGCAACCCGTTGTATAGTGCAATTTAGCGAACTGTACCCATCCGATAATTACCTGTTGGTAGGCGACTTTAATTTGCCCTGTATGGCCTGGTCTACTGATGGTTACTCATGCTTACATACAGGTAAAACTGATGTTCAACAAGCTGCTATAACATTTGTAGACGAGATGTATTTTTTAGGTTTTAAACAATTTAATCGGATTTTAAATTCTTGTAATAATGTACTTGATTTATGTTTTAGTAATTTAGAGTTAACTGTCACTGAGACCTCACCATTATCAAAACTTGACACATTTCACCCCACTTTCACCATCGATATTCACGACCTACAATTTACACCATTAAAAGAAAAACCTCAACCGCGCTTTAACTTTCGCAAGGGTGATTACGCCAGTATAAATAGATTTCTAAAACAGGTTGACTGGGTGGACGTGTTAAGCGATGGTTCTGTAGACGATGCTGTCAATATGTTTTATACTAAAATTTATGAATGTTTCGCTTTATATGTTCCTGTAATATCAACTAATGGTTCGTATCCTGTGTGGTACAGCCCTGCATTAATTAAAATTACACAAGAAAAATTTAAATTTCATAGAAAATGGAAAATGCACGGTAACCCTAGGGATTACGACGACTTTAAATTACTTCGGTCACGACAGCATCGTGTGGAGGACCAGTGCTTTCAACGCTTCACAGATAATATTGAGAATCTTATTAAAGAGAACCCAAAGAATTTTTGGAAATATGTAAAATCAAAAAGAGGTGGATCAGCCTACCCTCAGCAATTCACACTTGATGACGAGACATTCACCGATGGTGAAAGTATATGCTCTGCATTTAACCAATACTTTAAAACTGTTTTTTCTGAACATACTAACACTGATCATAATAATACTCATTCAGATTCTATTGACTCTCGATATATGAGCGTGGATGGTTTGTCAAGCGTTGAAGTATCATTGGATATGGTTCGAAAGTTGTTAGAGTCTGTAGACAAATCTAAGGGTCCCGGATGTGACTTGGTGCCTCCACTGTTTGTCTCTCTGTGTGCTGATAGTTTGGCATTACCAATTACCATTTTGTTTCAACGTTCATTAAAAGAAAGTGTATTTCCAACTGCTTGGAAAAAAGCTCACATAATACCTATACATAAAAAAGGTAAAAAGAGTAACATAAAAAATTACCGAGGTATATCAATACTTAATACCTTCGCAAAATTATTTGAGAAACTAGTATACAATAGTATTTATTCATTGATATCGCTCGGTATTTCTGACAAGCAACATGGTTTTTATAAGGGACGGTCGACGACTACTAATCTAGCTTGTTTTACCAACTTTGTTATTAAAAACATGGAAAATGGAGGCCAGGTTGACGTGGTCTACACGGATTTCGAAAAAGCATTCGACCGTGTAGACCATGTTATACTACTGGAGAAACTTTATATGCTAGGTATACATGGCGACTTGCTACGTTGGGTATCCTCTTATTTAACAAATCGCTCCCAAGCAGTGACACTGGGTGGATACAGATCCGATTACATATCTATACCGTCGGGCGTACCACAGGGCTCGCATTTGGGTCCATTGTTTTACAACGCTTACATATTTGATATTTATACATGCTTTCAAAAATCTAATCACTTATTATACGCTGATGATAAAAAAATATACATTTCTGTTCTATCACAGAAAGATTGTGAAGCACTTCAACATGATTTGAATAGTTTATTCAATTACTACAATCAAAACAAAATTTCTATTAGTTTTAACAAGTGTCAATGTATAAGCTTTACACGTAAACCAATTCCCTTGCAATTTTTATACAATTTTAATGGTAAGGTGATAGAAAGAGTTAACGAAGTGCGAGACCTTGGCGTTATACTTGACTCAAAAATGAATATGACTTCTCATATTGATTCCATTGCTGATAAGGCTTACAGATGTCTTGGATTTGTGATGCGTACGTGCCAACCCTTTAATAATCTAATTAGTTATAAAATTGTTTATTATGCTTATGTAAGGTGTATCTTAGAATATGCGAGCCCTATCTGGTCACCCAACTATGCAATACACATCAATCGTTTAGAGCGCATCCAAAAAAAATTCTTAAAACATCTTAACTACAAATTTCGCAAAAGCGCAATTTCATATATTGATAATTGTCGTATGTATGGTCTTTTTACCTTGGAAGAAAGGCGGAAGTTGCTTGATGCGAGTTTGCTGTTTGACGTGATACGTGGTCGCCTCAATTGCCCCGATCTCCTCTCTTGCATATCGTTGTGCACTCCGATGCGTCGAACGCGACACACACCGCTCTTCCGTGTACCCTTTCACTCAACTAATTACGGCCAGAATTCAATACTCACACGCTTAGTCAGAACGTATAATGAAGTGTTTAGCGATGTTGATCCTTTCACAGGTTCGAAACAGACCTTTAAGAAGCATGTCCAATCTGTTATAGTAGATAACTAATTAACTTTTCTTTCTTTTTTTTTTATTTCAAACGGAGTGCCACATCTATTTTGAAGGTAATGTGACGCAGTTTACACACATAATGCATAAAAAAATAAAATAAAATAAAAACATCTATGTGTACGTTTGTTGCATAGTTTTTGCGCATGGATGGCGGGCTCGGCATTGCACCTAGTAAACACTACCTACTAGGTGTAGTGCTGGACTTGTTATCTATGTAGGTATGTGTATATCTTTTTATATATATATATATATATATTTATATTTATTATAGTTTTTTTTTATTTATTAAAAAATAATTATATTTATTCTAGTACCTGTATTTATTTATATAAATTCCGTTATAATATTACCGACCTCACCAATAATAATATTCTTTTTTGTAGATTAAATAATGTTGATTGTTTTGTTAATGTGTAACTTCTTTCTCAAACATAATAGAAAATGTCTGCTTTTAACTAAATTTCATCATGTAATATCACGGATAACTATAATTGGCCTTATAAATTTGTAAGTTACCTCATAGTTAATTTAATTATGATTGTGCTGTTGTTGTCCTAAATAAATAAAATAAAAAAAAATAAAAATTAACATTGCTTGATAGATGCTGTGAGGCTTGTGACAGTGAAATACAATTAAGTAATTGTAACTAATTTAAAAATAATAAAATTAAAATGTTTCTCATTCAAGAAATTTTACACATGCATTCGAAGACGTGAGTGGTCAACATACTGGTTATTGGTAGTATGGTAGATAGTATAGTATGGTAGACCATGCAAGAGGTCTCGGGTTAAATTCTCGAGGCAGAAATTGAAATTATGAATTTTAATTTCTGTGACAGGCCTGGGTGTGTATGTATGTATGATTAGTATATATTTAAAAAGTACTTATATAAATAATAATATCAGTTGTCTAGCACCCATATTACAAGCTTTGCTTGGTTTGGGGCTCGATGGCACTATGTGAAAGTGTCCAAGCATTTATGTCCAAGTTTTATTTATTTAATATTATTATCTTAATTAAATACATACCAAATATGTGTATCCTTCTGACACCTCCACAGTGTACGGAAACTGATCCGGTGGTTGTACTTTAGGCTTGACATGTTTGTTGGCCGGTACTTTTTCTATAGTCGATGAATCAAAGAGGAGTTTCCTTCCTCTCCAATCGCACTCTTTGAACAATAGCAATCGCACTTGTTCAGAGCTTATCTGGCAAGACCTGCAACAAATCATTCTCTCAGATTTTTGTAAAAGGTTTTAAATAGATGCTAAACAGCAGCAGATAATGTTTAGGTACTGTGTTAATTTTTTTAATTAGTCTCAGTAGATAACTTCTTAATTAGTCAATTGGGCTGCACAACAATGGAAAATCTTTTGTGTCTCATTTTCCGGGGCTTGAATGATTAATGAAAACACTATGAAGGTTTGGTTTGTTCCATTATTCCCAATTTCATGAATGTTTAGGTGTAAAAAATATTAATATTGATTAACATTCATACTGAAAACTTCTCTATGCAATTATTTCTAAAAGTTCACTGATGACACTGTCAGTACTTTCTCCTTTTTTCACTAAATGACTGGGTTCACAATCACTTTCCGCTCAAACTAGTGGGTAAATACAACTGAATCAGCAAGTCACTGACACATTCAAATACTAATGCCAAGTTTAATCACCATGTAATTATGGAAACATGTTATTATGGTCAATGGCATTGTTTATTTGGCCATAGCTACATTCAAATTGTAGTTGATACCGTATAAAATAGTTGTCGGACACAAGTTCACACTGGTTTTATCCACTCAACGCCAACTCCAATAAGATCTATGGCCCTGCACTCAATCTGAGACACTCCATCAAAGAATAACCAAAACATCTTATTAATTTTATATTACCTACCTAAATTTCATTTTATTTCATAGTCGCTAAATTGCTCACAGCTGTTTATCATCAATGAAACTTGTACAGCAGTCAAAACTGTGTCACATGCAATCACTCCACAAATACGAAATCACAATAGATTTTTTACTATAAATGCACATTGGTAGTCATAAGTCTGTGGACAATCGTCGCAAGTGGAATGTGCTAGTGAACTAAACAGACAGGCTTACTTTGAATGTAAATAATAAGTAAACAGTATAGGAAGGAGCCCCACCCCCTCACGACGCGAGCAGTGATCGTGCGACCGCCTACGCCCGCGGCCCGCGCCCCGCTCAGTCATATGCTCGCCGCACTGCCAGCGCCGCGTGCGTCACCACTCCTAGCAAAACGTCCACAGAACAACGCTTCCCGGATTGTCAGCACAGGCCGGATCTTAGTGCGTCAACCTTTTCATCGCATACCAAGCCAGGCGAAAATAGAATACCATGAATGAAAGGCATTTTATGACGTAGGTACCTACCTTCCTCCACTTTGTGATCCGAGGAAATCACTGTCCAGTTTTCTCTTTATCGAAAAGAATTTGTCGAACAAGGCCATCGCTCCTTTTGCATCATATCATGAAGAACTTGGTTACTAGACCACGTCCTGCTAACATCTTCATTTTAATATCGTGGTGCAAGCGGATAAAATCATGTTTTTCTTATTGTTATGTATCGAAGTATCGATTATGTTGGGTATAAGGTTTTCTACATGCCTGCACATTTAACGTAGTTAGTAATTACACGGTAAAAGTTAGTTAGTTTAAAAAGATATCATGCAAATAAATCATACGACAGTAAATAATCCCTATTTGTCTTTTTTTAGAAACACTAACTAATTTGTAAATAAATTATTCTGACATGACAGGACGGACATCACGTGACACAGTCATATGATTTGCCATAGACAATCCGTTCACTTTTTTAATGCAAGAACAAGAAAGAGGATTAAGGATCATTCACACAGCTCCGGCGCGTCAACGGCGCGTCACCGGCCCGTCAACGTCAAAAATATAGTTACATACAAGTTGTACTACACTGTTCACACACATCAGTCATGGCGCGTCAACGGCGCGTCACCGGCCCGTCAACGTCAAACGCATATTGCTACGGCATGCCGGCGACGCGCCGGTGACGTGACGGCCGGCGCGTCACCGGCACGGCGCGTCGCCGGCGAGTCACCGGCAAGGCAAACAGGGTTGCTACTTTTTTGTTTAAATAAATTATTGATTGCTGTAATCGGTTCAGAAAATTACACTGTGGTATGGAAATAAAGTATAATTTATTTATTTTAATTTTGAAAAACAATTATTTTTACTACTTTTGGTAATATATTGGTAATGGGGAGGAAAAGCGCAATTTTATCCCGATAGGTGGCGACTGGTCTTTGGTACCGGGCCGCCTCAAAGAAAGTGTCAAAAGATATGGGAATCTCTTGGAGTATTGCACTTTTTAATTTTATACTGAGAAAATTCCGCATTGTTATGCATGTAACTTGTAAAATATTGGAGTTCATCGATTTCCCAGTAACAAAAAAAATATTGGGTAAAAAAATATAAAAAAAAGATGCTTTTCCCTCGATTTTCTCCTTTGCTGAGCCTGAGAAACATTATAAATCAAAAGGAATGTTTCATGAATTTGATGAAGCTTCGCCAAAATAAAACAACATTTGTATTATAACAGCTTTGTTCTTTAATATTTCAACCTCAGCAGTTTCTAACATATTTATAACTTGGATGAATTTGATAGGTATATCAAATATGGAATAAGCCCAATATTGGGGCCAAACAGAGAATTAATAGAATTTTATATGCCAGAGTCATTCAAGAAACTTAGAATAATAAAATAAATATGATAAAACGGTTCGTGTAATTTTGGATGGTACAGAAATTCCAGTACAGAAACCTGAAATTACTATTGCACAGAAGGCATCATCAGGCAACTATAAACACGGAAATTCACACTCAGTTGCTTTGTTAAAATTTAAATCATCTGCTTCTAATCTGAAATAAAAAGATTACTTGTAAATCTTACACGAAATTTAAAGAAATGTAATGCTTGTTAGCAATTTTTTGTAAGTTGCTATAAACTTTCTTGCCTGTTGTTTTGGCTTTTCTTTTCCGTACTTCTTCTTTTATCTGAGCTAAAGTTAGCATAGAATACATTGTTTGTTCGCAAAACCGAAAAAAATACAATATAAGAAAGTAAAATCACGTAATACACAGTCAAGACAATATAAGCTCAAACTGACAATTGTTCCAAAGATTGAGCGCCATCTGTAATTCACTTTGCCTTCGCCTCCCCATTAATTTTCACCACCAGTCTAGGATGAGTATTTTTCGAGATATTTCTGTTTTAAGATTAACAGATGTCCGCTGTCAAACTTAAAACAGCAATATCAATAAAAAAAATTGTTGAGATTTGCGTACGTCGCGGATGACGTCATAATTTATTTACAGATCACAAGACTATGTTTTCCTAGCTTCACTTGTTTTTACGACATTCATTTGTTTACCCGAAGTTCACTCACATTGTTGTATTTTTATTAAAATTCGAAAAAAAATACCTTTACTAGAACTTAGTGGAACAGGTGAATTAAGTCTCATAAAGTTACCAAAATATTAACAGAATTAAAAAATAAAATGTTTTTTAAAGTTGAAATAAATAAATAATACTTTATTTCCATTCCACAATGTACTTTTTTTCTACCTATTATAACAACCAATACTTTATTAAAACAAATAAGTAGCAACCCTGTTTGCTTTGCCGTTGACGCGCCGGCCGGCGACGCGCCGGTGACGTGACGGCCGGTGACGCACCGGTGACGTGACGGCCGGCGCGTCACCGGCACGTCGCGCCGCCGGCGAGTCACTGGCAAGGCAAACAGGGTTGCTACTTTTTTGTTTTAATAAATTATTGGTTGCTACAATCGGTAAAGAAAAGTACACTGTGGTATGGAAATAAAGTAGGTATTATTTATTTATTTCAACTTTGAAAAACATTTATTTTTATTACTTTTGGTAATATTTTGGTAAATTTTTTAGACTTATTTTACACCACCAGTTTAGGATGAGTATTTTTCAAGATAAATTTCTGTTTTAAGATTGACAGATGACAGCTGTCAAACTTAAAACAGCAATATCTCAAAAAGAAATTGTTAACCTTCACTTGTTTTTCCGACATTCATTTGTTTACCCGAAATCCACACACATTCACAAACAAAATTCGAAGAAACAGTACCTTTACTAGAACTCGGTGGAAAGAGTGAATTAAGGCTCAGTTGCACCACCCAATTTTAACGATAACAGGCTAGTTCTAGTACCGGTTAAGCATAAGTTAGCCAAAAAAAGAGGTTGTGAATTAAGGCTCAGTTGCACCACCTAACTTTAACGATAACAGGCTAGTTATAGTACCGGTTAAGCATAAGTTAGCCAAAAAAAGAGGTTGTTAGCCAGCTTGATGTCCTTTGACAAGTTTGACGTGACAAATAGGTAGCATTACCCTTTGACGATAACTTTAACTTTGACAGCGTTTTGGTACAGAATAAAGTTACCAAAATATTAACAAAGTAATAAAAAAAGATTTTTAAAGTTGAAATAAATAAATAATACTTCATTTCCATGCCACAATGTTTGTACCAATAATAAATAAGCGGCAACCCTGTTTGTCATGCCGGGGACGCGCCGGTGACGTGACGGCCGGTGACGCGCCGGTGACGTGACGCCCAGCGAAGCGCCGGTGACGTGACGGCCGGCGCGTCACCGGCACGGCGCGTCGCCGGCGAGTCACCGGCAAGACAAACAGGGTTGCTACTTTTTTGTTTTAATAAATTATTGGTTGCTATAATCGGTAGAGAAAAAGTATATTGTGGTATGGAAATAAAGTATTATTTATTTATTACAAATTTGAAAATCATTTTTTTATTACTTTTGTTAATATTTCGGTAGCTTTATGAGACTTAATTCACCTGTTCCACTAAGTTCTAGCACAGCCGATATTTAGTTCATACAGTTGATCATCGAAGGAGTCTAGATAGAGCAATCGTGCGGGGTGGTGCAGTATAGAAGGGGGGTGGGAGGTCCCGAGAGGCTAATATCAACGCAATGTTAAAAATGAAAGAAATCAAGATGGCGGCCAACTTTTTACTTTGCGGGCCGATTTAGATAAAACTCGGTTTTGGTACTATTTTGACAAACAAACAGCAACGCAATGTCAAAAAAGTAAAAAATTCAAGATGGCGGCCAACTTTTTTGTTTGCAGGCCGATTTCGATGAAACTCGGTTTTTGGTCCTATTTTGACAAGAAAACAGAAACGCAATATTAAAAAAGTAAAAAAATAAAGATGGCAGCCAACTTCTCTGTTTGCGGGCCAATTTCGATGAAACTCTGTTTTTGGTACTATTTTGACAAGAAAACGGCAATGCACTGTTAAAAATGTAAATAATTCAAGATGGCGGCCAACTTTTTTGTTTGTGGGCCGATTTCAATGAAACTTGGTTTTGGGTACTATTTTGACAAGAAAACAGCAACGCAGTGTTAAAAATCTAAAAAAATCAAGATGGCGGCCAACTTTTTTGTTTGTGGGCCGATTTCGATGAAATTCGGTTTTTAGTAGGTACTATTTTGACAAGAAAACAGCAACGCAATTCTAAAAATGTAAAAAAATTCAAGATGGCGGCCAACTTTTTTGCTTGTGGGCCGATTTAGATGAAATTCGGTTTTTGGTACTATTTTGACATGAGAACAGCTACGCAAAGTTAAAAATGTAAAAATTCAAGATGGTGGCCAATTTCTCTGTTTGCGGGCCGATTTAGATGAAATTCAGTTATTGGTACTATTTTGACAAGCAAACAGCGACGCAATGTTAAAAAAGTAAAAAATTCAAGATGGCGGCCAACTTTTTTGTTTGCAGGCCGATTTCGATGAAACTCGGTTTTTGGTCCTATTTTGACAAGAAAACAGAAACGCAATATTAAAAAGTAAAAAATAAAGATGGCAGCCAACTTCTCTGTTTGCGGGCCAATTTCGATGAAACTCTGTTTTTGGTACTATTCTGACAAGAAAACGGCAATGCACTGTTAAAAATGTAAATAATTCAAGATGGCGGCCAACTTTATTGTTTGTGGGCCGATTTCAATGAAACTTGGTTTTGGGTACTATTTTGACTAGAAAACAGCAACGCAGTGTTAAAAATCTTTTTGTTTGTGGGCCGATTTCGATGAAATTCGGTTTTTAGTACTATTTTGACAAGAAAACAGCAACGCAGTGTTAAAAATTTAAAAAAATCAAGATGGCGGCCAACTTTTTTGTTTGTGGGCCAATTTCGATGAAATTCGGTTTTTAATACTATTTTGACAAGAAAACAGCAACGCAATGTTAAAAATGTAAAAAAATTCAAGATGGCGGCCAACTTTTTTGCTTGTGGGCCGATTTTGATGAAACTTGGTTTTTGGTATTATTTTGACATGAGAACAGCTACGCAAAGTTAAAAATGTTAAAATTCAAGATAGTGGCCAACTCCTTTATTTGTGGGCCGATTTCGATGAAACTCGGTTTTTGTACTTTTTTTACAAGAAAACGGCAACGCAATGTTAAAAATGTCAAAGTTCAAGATGGCAGCCTACTTTTTTGCTTGTGGGCTGATTTCAATGAAACTCAGTTTTTGCTAGTATTTTGACAAGAGAACAGCTACGCAAAGTTAAAAATGGAATAAATTCAAGATGGTGGCCAACTCCTTTGTTGATGGGCCTATTTCGATAAAACTCGGTTTTTTGTACTATTTTGACAAGACGACAGCAACGCAATGTTAAAAATATAAAAATATCTAAGATGGCGGCAAACTTTTTTGCTCGCGGGGCGATTTAATGACACTCGGTTTTTGACACTATTTTGATCAGAAAACAGCAATGCAGAGTTAAAAATGTGAAAATTCAAGATAGCGGCCAACTTTTTCGCTTGTGAGCTGATTTCGATGAAACTCTGAATGAAATGATGCCGTTTTCTGGCCAAAACGGGCCAAAAAACCGAGTTTCATCAAAATCGGCCCACAAGCAAAAAGTTGGCCGCCATCTTGCATATTTTATGATTTTAATATAGCGTTGCTGTTTTATTGTCAAAATAGTACCAAAAATCAAGTTTCATCGAAATCAGCCCACAAGCCAAAAAGTTGGCCGCCATCTTGAATTTTTACATTTGTAACTTTGCGTTGCTGTTTTCTTGTCAAAATAGTGTCAAAAACCGTGTTTCATCGAAATCGCCCTGCAAACAAAAAAGTTGGCCGCCATCTTAGATATTTTTGTATTTTTAACATTGCGTTGCTGTTTTCTTGGCAAAATAGTACCAAAAACCGAGATTCATCGAAATCAGACCGCAAACAAAAAATTTGGCCGCCATCTTTAATTTTTTACATTTTTAACACTGCGTTGCTGTTTTCTTGTCAAAATAGTACCAAAAACCGAGTTTCATCGAAATCGACCCACAAGCAAAAAGTTAGCCGCCATCTTGAATTTTTTACATTTTTAAGAGTGCGTTGCTGTTTTCTTGTCAAAATAGTAGCAAAAACCGAGTTTCATCGAAATCAGCCCACAAGCAAAAAAGTTTGCCGCCATTTTGAATTTTATAATGTTTTCAACATTGCGTTGTTATTTTCGTGTCAAAGTTATATCAAAAAGCGAGCTTCATCGAAATCGGCCCATAAACAAAAAGAAAAGGAGCTAAAACTAAGTCACATTTTTTTCTATTCTTTATTTGAAGAGCATAAAAAGAAGAAAAAGAAACAAATTAAAAAAAAATTTCTTACCTTTTAGAAAAAAATGACAAATTTTTTTCAAAGAATATAACTTGAATTTTGAAGTACCAATCTTATTTTTCTTATTAATTTTTGATATTCAAAAAGGCAAATCACAGAGTGCCAACCCTTACACCTTTAGTCGTTGCGTCAACTGCCTAGCTAGACGAACAGCGGTTCTAGTAAGGGTAACATTATCGAATTCAAATGAAAATACAACAATGTGTGTGGATTTTGGGTAAACAAATGAATGACGTAAAATTAATTGAAGGTCAACAATTTCTATTTGAGATAGGTATTGCTGTTTTAAGTTTGACAGCTGTCATCTGTCAATCTTAAAACAGCAATATCTCGAAAAATACTCATCCTAGACTGATGGTGTAAATTAAGTCTAATAAATTTACCAAAATATTACCAAAAGTAATAAAAGTAAATGTTTTTCAAAGTTGAGATAAATAAATAATACTCTATTTCCATACCACAGTGTATTTATCTATACCGATTATAGCAATTAATAATTTATAAAAAGAAAAAAGTAGCAACCCTGTTTGCCTTGCCGTTGAGTCGCCGGTGACGCACCGTGCCGGTGACGCGCCAGCCGTCACGTCACCGGCGCGTCGCCGGCAAGGTAAACAGGGTTGCCACTTATTTGATTCAATAAAGTATTGGTTGTTATAATAGGTAGAAAAAAAAGTACATTGTGGTATGGAAATAAAGTATTATTTATTTATTTCAACTTTAAAAACATTTTATTTACACTTTTCTTAATATTTTGGTAAATTTTATAGACTAAATTTACACCACCACTTAAGGATGAGTATTTTTCGAGATATATTGCTGTTTTAAGATTGACAAATGACAACTTAAAACAACAATTTCGCAAAAAGAAATTGTTGACCTTCACTTGTTTTTCTGAGATTCATTTGTTTACCCGAAATCCACACACGTTGTATTTTTATTAAAATTCGAAAAATTGTACCCTTACCAAAATTTTGTGGAACAGATGAATAAGGTCTCATAAAGTTACCGAAATATTAACAAAAGTTATAAAAAATGTTTTTCAAGGCTGAAATAAATAAATTATACTTTTTCTGTACCGATTATAGTAACCACTAATTTATTAAAACAAAAAGTAGCAGCCCTGTTTGTCTTGCCGGTGCCTCGCCGGCGACGAGCCGTGCCGGTGACGTGCCGGCCGTCACGTCACCGGCGCGTCACCGGCCGTCACGTCACCGGCGCGTTGCCGGCCGTCACGTCACCGGCGCGTCCCCGGCATGGCAAACAGGGTTGCCACTTATTTATTATAATAAATTATTAGTTGTTATAATAGGTAGAAAAAAGTACATTGTGGTGTAGAAATAAAGTATTTATTTATTTATTTCAACTTTAAGAACCTACTGTTTAAGTATTGTTTTTGGTAGTATTTTGGTAACTTTGTTAGACTCAATTCACCTTTACCACTAAGTTCAAGCAAAGGTACTATTTTTCGAATTTTAATAATAATACAACAATTTCTGTAGACAATGTTTTCATGCCTTCACTTGTGTTCCGGCATTCATTTGTTTACCCGAAAATCCGACATTCGCATACGTTGTTGTATTTCTATTATAATTCGAGAAAATAATACTTACCTTTACTTGAACTTAGTGGAATAAGTAAATTAAGTCTAATAAAGTTACCAAAATATTTCCAAAAAACAATACTTAAACAGTAGGTTTTTAAAGTTGGAATAAATAATAAATCTATGGAAGTGTCTATTCATCGGGGCGCCTCGACGAATAGTTTTTTTCTCTATCTAGCGGTGCGCATCGCTGAATAGCACTTTCTCTAGGGATTGGCTTTATGTCGGTGCCTCCTTACTTATTACGACGACTAATAAATAAAATAAGTTAAACTGTTCAAATAATGTTGTAGTAATTGTGTTACTGTCTCTGTGGTCTAGTGGTTAGAGCTAGGGTCAACGAAAGATGAAACGTAAATGGAAGCGCCACTTTCCCTGTTAAATTAACGTTTAGAAGTTAAGTTATTGGAAACTGAACCTTAAAATAAGGGACAAAATTAGTTCCATTTACAAGCGAGTCTCATCTTTCGTTGACCAAACTCTAGTGGTCTCTCGACCCAGAGGTCGTGGTCGTGGGTTCGATCCCCGTGGGAAGCAACATCTTTGAGTTGTTGTTTCTAGTTTGGTTGAAAACGTAGTCAGAAAACGTAACTTCTGCGTTCAGATTTGGGTATTTTGGATAGTAGGTAGTCAACTAGTCACAAAAACTTGGAAGATTTTAATTTTTACAACAGTAAAAAACGCTATCACAGATTGATAACAATGTTAAAGAGCTGTTATTGAAGGTCGTGCACTCAGTAGTTAGAGTTTGCGCCCAAACGTGTTACGTTTTATTTTATTTTTGGAAAAATGAAAATCTTCCACGTTTTTGTAACTACTACCCAGAAAACCGAGATGAACGCAGAAGTTACGTTTCCTGCCAAATTAAATAATTCGGAGGACTGTGGTATTATGGTAAAAAATAGTATTAAATAAAAAAAAATAGGTGCTTTTATTTGCGAACTTATCAACTAATAATAGGTATACGCTTCAATAATAACTAGGTACATCCTCAAAGACACAAAAGAACTTAAAGACAGGTTGGTCAAAAAAACTCGGTACGGTAGTTAGATGTTGCTCGCAAAATCTAACTAAGTACCTAGTTTTTTTGACCAATCAGAGATAACAGTTATAATAGTTACTATCAAAACTCAGGAGTTAGATTTTGCTCAAATGCCGACCGGAGAGAAGTCAGGCGCAGGACCTAGAGCTTAACGTGCCTTGCGAAGCACGGATCATCTTTCTTATCAGGCAACCAGGTGATCAGCCTGCAATTTCCTAACCAAACTAGAAACTAAAGGTGTTGCTTCCCGCGGGGATCGAACCCACGACCTTTAGATCGAGACGAGAGACCAACGCTCTAACCACTGGACCAAAGAATATTTGAATAGTTTAACTTACTGTTACGACGACTAAAAAGAAGGCACCGGCATAAAGTCAATCCCTAGAGAAAGCGCTATTCAGCGGTGCGCACCGCTGGATAGAGAAAAATACTATTCGTCGAGGCGCCCCGATGAATAGACACTTCCTAAATCTATATTTCCATACCACAATGTACTTTTTTCTACCTATTATAGCAAAGCAACCTATACTTTATTAAAACAAAAAAGTGGCAACCCTGCTTGCCTTCCCGGTGAAGCGACGTTGACTTGACTGAAACGAGCCGGCGACGCGCCGGTGACATGCCGGCGCCGGTGATCTGAACTGCTTGTTCACACATATTTTTGACGTTGACGGACGGGCCGGTGACGCGCCGGTGACGCGCCGGAGCTGTGGGAATGATCCTTTAGCGTATAGTTGGCAGACTCACCATGGAATTAGAAGGTTTTGACTAGGTCAAAAAATTGTTAATAAATAGTGATAAATAGTGAACTATAGCATATAAATAGTGATACTATGATTCAAGAGATATTTGAATATCTTGGTGAGGCTGCAAACTTGACGTCAAGTTGGCAGACACCTTAAGAAATACAGTTCGTATCAATATGATTTATATGCCAAAAAATTGTTAGAAAATAGTGAATCGTATACGCAAAATTTCAATAACATTGCTTCAATACAAGCCGAGATATTACGGTCTCTAAGTGGGCTGCTAACTTGACGTTTCAGGCGATAGCGATTCCAGAGAAACGGGTACAAGTTTTAAACAAATAAATATATCAAAAAATTGTTAGTGAAATTGTGATTCCTACGATATAAATAAAACAAGAATTCATCATTGCTATTTTCTAAAAATCAAACGTTAACTTTTACATAATACTCTGAATAGGCTGTCGATCAATATTGAACTTTGCTCCACAGTAATAAGGTTCCAACTTTATTGCAATCGTGAGGTGAGTACTATCAAGCAAAAAAGTGAGATTTATATTTTTAGCCATGTCCTCCAATTATTATTACACTTGTTTTATTAATTAATTGTTGGTATCAAACAATAACGATATTTATTAATAACAATCATAGCAATAGCGCCATCTCTCGGAAAAGATTGTCAATTTCTCAGTTATAATTTAACGTTAGGTAGTATCTATTTATGTATTAGGTAAAATAATGATATTATTATTATTTGGTGAGATTTATAGTAAAATGAGTATCAGTTGGTATGTGAGTAGGTAGGAAGTAATATAAGTAGAAAATATTAATAGTTTCTCCTGAATTAATAATATTGAATTAAGAGTAAGGTATTGACCACAGCACAGCCTACTAGTCTTTATACAGTCGATCATCGCCTTTATTGTTGGCGCAAAAGCCACCGTTCGTAAAAATAGACAGTTGACGCAACGACTAAAAGTGTAAGGGTTGGCACGCTATGATTTGCCTTTTTAAATTTCAAAAATAATTAAGTAAAATAATACCTAATACATAAATAGGCACCTAACGTTAAATTATAACTGAGAAATTGACAATCTTTTCCGAGAGATGGCGCTATTGTTATGAATATTATTGTTATTAATGAATATCGTTATTGTTTGATACCAACGTTTAATTAATAAAACAAGTGTAATAATAATTCGAAGATATGGCTAAAAATATAAATCTCACTTTTTTGCTTGATAGTAGTCACCTCATGATTGCAATGAAGTTTGAACCTTATTACTGTGGAGCAAAGTTCAATATTGATCGACAGCCTATTCAGAGTATTATATGTAAAAGTTAACATTCGATTTTTAGAAAATAGCAATGAAGAATTCTTGTTTTATTTATATCGTAGGAATCACAATTTCACTAACAATTTTTTGATATATTTATTTGTTTAAAACTTGTACCCGTTTCTCTGGAATCGCTATAGCCTGAAACGTCAAGTTAGCAGCCCACTTAGAGACCGTTATATCTCGGCTTGTATTGAAGCAATGTTATTGAAATTTTGCCAATACGATTCACTATTTTCTAACAATTTTTTGGCATATAAATAATAATGATACGAACTATATTTCTTAAGGTGTCTGCCAACTTGACGTCAAGTTTGCAGCCTCACCAAGATACTCAAATATCTTTTGAATCATAGTATCACTATTTATATGCTATAGTTCACTATTTATCACTATTTATTAACAATTTTTTGACCTAGTCAAAACCTTCTAATTCCATGGTGAGTCTGCCAACTATACGCTAATGAAAGAGGTCAAGGTCAACCAAAGTCAAGTTCTGCTTGAGTTCGGGCGGGCATTGTAGGGACCGACTGAACCCACTTTTCGCCGATAATCGAGACCGAGAATAAAAAAGAGTCCCGTCAACACCGAGATTTTAGATTTTTTTTAATGTTACTATAAAATGGCAAATATTGATGAAAAAACACATTTAATTTTATCAAAAATCTTTATTTAATCATAATAGCGCTAGGTGTACGCAAAAAATGCAAATCGATGTACAGCACAGTTTCGTACACGTATACTTGAGGTCAAAACAATATAATTTTGGTCCAATATATTTTGGACAAGCAGTTCTTAAAGATTTTTCCCTTAGGAGAGGAGTTATGGTGTCATCTTTTTTGTATGGGGTGGGGAAACATATTTTTTTGTTTTAAAACCTATCGTGTATGGTCTCGAATGAAAGAACTTGCTAAGCCGGTTATAAAAATACTAGCGGCCGCCCGCGACTTCGTCTGCGTGGACAGTTTTTTTGCTATCCCTCGGGAACTGTACGTTTTTTCTGGATGAAAGAAACCCTATGTCCTTTTCTGTACCCCTAACAAAGTCTATGCAAAATTTCATGATGATCGGTTCAGTAGTTAAGACGTGAAGGCGTAACAAACAAACAAACAATTACACAAATAAACGGACTTTCGCATTTATAATATTAGTAAGGATATCACATCAATACATTTCAGCCACTTGTTTTAAATTAAATCAAAAAACATTTTCAAAACATACCAAGTTTGGGCTCCTTCAGATCCGGGGGGTAATCACGTAATTTTGTTGCAATCAACTCTGACAGAAATCGCAGTTACATCGCTGTCATAGTAAGAAACAAAATGACAACTATCTTAACTAAGCAGCAATGCAACTGCGCTTTCAATCGATTTCAATCGAGAATTGTTAGCAACAGCTTTACGTAATCAAGGTACCGATGTGTGTGGTTCATTGACCTGATTTTTTTTTCTATTTAATTGGACTGGTTGCCTGTATGATTTGACAGCAAAGTTCTTGTGCCTATTTGATTTTGACCCCCTCTGGTCTCTCCAGACTCCAGACTTTAGTACCATGTCCCTCATGCTATGCTCAGGCTACGTCCTACAGCGCCAAAATGGCGGAAATCAAATAGGCACAAGAACAGTTTGACAGCAGCCAGTCCAGTGTAATAATATAGAGGTCAATGGTGTGGTTAGTTATTTTTTGTAAAAAACAGTTCAAAATATAATATGTAATATCCTAATGTCAAACCCCAAGAAAGTAATTTTTTTGACAATATTTACATTTAGTTTATTTTTTATTTTTGCCCAAACTTATGTTTGCATTGTATGGTATCTTTTGAAAATTATTTTTGGTTTAATTTAAAACAAGTGCTGATATGTAATTCTGAAGATGCTGAAATATTTTTTAAAATAGCTCAGAAAGCACTTGCATTCGATATCACACGATAGGTTTCAGAATAAACTTTTTATCATTGAAAATGTTTTTTCGATCGCTTCAGTAAGGTACCCAATTTCAGCCATCAGAGTGAGACATCGCCCTGGTCCCGCGAGTTTTGGGTCTACGTGAATGTGATATATGTCAAAAGATGCATCTTGGCAAGGGCTACAAAGGCTACAATATGGTGAACAAAAATTTAAAAAAAGTTTAAAACTTTTTTCGAAAATCGTATAAATGTGGAAAAATTACACACTTTCGGGGTCTTTTCTCACTAAACCGTCAATTTCTGAAAAACGAAAAGCGATATCAAAAAAATGAAAAAAAACCCCTAGAGAGTAGAGATAGAGTTGGGCTACATTTAGAAATTATTATATGTCCCTTACTTTTGCGGTCTGGGCTGTAGCTTATCCTTTATGTAGTGAAATGTCGAGATACCGCGGGTGATGCGCGCGGCGTGGGATAATGGTTATACTTATACATAGTACGATCGAAGTTTGTAAATGATTGTATATTTCAAAGCTAAAAAATATTTAGATATATTTCTGGCGATTTCTTATTTACTAAAAGACAATGCAACTTTTCCCTTGACGGGTTGGCCCAATTTTTTTAAAAGTATGGTACAGGAATGAAACTTGTTTCGAAATATCGATATTATCACAAGGGCTGACTTTTACTAAGGCACCAAAAAAAATCTATTCTGGTGAAAAAAAGTTACAACCGCACTGAAGCCAAAAAAAATGAACTAGCAATAATTGTAGGGGCAAAAGAGATGACGCTATTATCCAGTACACGTGCTAGGCGTCGTCGTAGTGAGTTTGTGTGTAGGCACTAGCGGATCCAGTGAAGGGGGCTAAGGGGCTCAAGCCCCCCCCCCCAAAATCATTTGGGTGCACCCAACAAATCTGTTGATTACCTTGGTAAAGCCTACCCTCACCTACGTTAAGCCCCTCCCAAACCAAAATCCTGGATCCGCCACTGTGTGTAGGTAAACGGATCTTAAGCGAAATTCGCCTCGGGCCTCAATAGGTAAAGCTCATTCGCTTAGATAGTGTCGGTACACCCGCAAGCAAATGTGTTCAGAGACAGGCATACCGGCAAGTTTTTGGTAATGTTACTGATAACGGTAAACAATATCGTTATCGGTATCGATAATTATTTAAGTTGTACCATAATGTGCGGGAGGGGGAGGGGGGGTCGTGTTTTTAGATAACGGTGTCCGTACCTACTACTTGTGTTTATTGTAAAAAATACGAATACAAATAATACACACAAGCGAGGTGGAAAGAGAATTTTAATGAAAAATTAAATTAAAAAATATTAGACTACCTACCTACTATTTCTTCATCACTTGAAGTGTCGGAGTCATTATCACCTGTATTTATAGTAATAGGTCCAACATCATCACGTTCCGAATCCATACCAAAATATCGATTTTCTTCTTTAATTGCGTAATCTACACTTCTATCTATCAATTCTATCTTTTGTGTTTACATGTTTTACAAAACACCCGTCTTTTTTTTGTTGGTTCACTTAAAGTTTCATCTTGAGGCATTTTACTGTCCTCCCAAGGACAAAAAATCATTTTTAGTATACGTAGCATAGTCAACAAACACAACTTTTCACTACGGCGCGGGGCGCTTCGATGTTAACTGCCAAAATCCAAATTGACTTGCGGGTGTACGCCGCACGCTGTATCCTTTGTTTATGCGGCGGCATCCTTTGACAAGAAGCGGCACGTGCAAAGGCGGCGAAATAAAAGGGCGACACTATCTAAGCGAATGCGCTTTACTTACGAGTAGATACAGAAAAGTACATCCAAAATATTAATGCAACCAAAGCAACCCATGCTGTTATTTCAATTTCGAGATTTGAAATTACTCGATCAATCATGTCTTTCTTAGTTACTCTTACTCTGCGATTCCAAATGAATTTTTACAACGATCTCTGAATGAGAATGTAATGATGATGCCGAGGTAAATACATACATACATACATACACTCACGCCTGTTTCCCATGGGGGTAGGCAGAGACTATGGATCGCCACCTGCTACGATCCTTGCACACTTCTTTCGCTTCATTCATATCCATCAATCTTTTCATACATGCCCTGCGGTTTTTGTCACTGCGTACACCAGCCTTTTTTATAATAACCTCTATTTGGTCCGCGTAGGTTTTTCTGGGACGCCCTCGTGCAATCGTTCCTTCCACATTCGCACAGTATATCTCTTTCGTGATTCGCCTTTCATTCATCCTCTCTAAGTGACCAAACCACTGGAGCATTCCTTTCTCAATTCTTGTCACTATATCATCTTTCAGACCACACCTTTTGCGAATCACCTCATTGCTCACTCTATCACTCAGTTTTACTCCACATATTTTCCTCAACGATCGCATCTCTACCGCATTTATTCTGCTTTCATTCTTCTTCTGCCATACCCAAGATTCACTTCCATACATCAGTGTCGGTACCAGCACTCCGTTATGAATAGCCATTCGCGCCTTTGCAGAAACGGTTTGGCTACTCATAACCGAGTGTATAGCACCACTCACCGAATTTCCTTTCTTCACTCGTCTTTCTATGTCTTCCTCACTCTTTCCGTCCCTTGTGAACAAACTCCCCAAGTATACAAACTCACGGACTTGTTCCACTTTTTCGCCACCTAACATTACCGTACAGTCAGTCATTTCTTCATCTCTCTCAAACACCATCACTTTAGTCTTAGTTACATTCACTTTCATCCCTTTTCTCACAAAATCATCATTCATAACCGACATCATTTCCTGCAACTCTTGCGCAGAAGACGCAAGTATAACTTGGTCGTCAGCGTAGAGAAGGCACTTGATTTGAGTCCCATTCATCACAACCCCACAGTCACGTTCTTTCAGACCTTTCATACAACTGTCCAAAAACAGATTAAAGAGCCATGGAGACGCAACACATCCCTGTCTGACACCCCTAGAGATGCCAAACCAGTCAGTGTATACGCCGTCAATCCTGACGCATGCACGGGAATCCTCATAGAGAGATTTCAGTGCATGAATCAGTCTGCTCTCCAATCCGTATTCGGACAACACCTTCCATAGCTCATTCCTGTCAACTCGATCGTAGGCCTTCTCCAGGTCCACAAAGGCACAGTAAACCTTTTTGTGCTTAGCCAGTAAAACCGAGGTAAACATATTTAGTTTACAATTGCAATAAAATGAGGGTTATTATAGCACATTCGTGTTAGCGTAACCCGCTTAATTTGTATTTTATTTTCACAGATTATTTTTAAATTGGAAATTATTAGTCGACTTATTGACTTTGAAATATGGCAACACGGGCGTATGGCAATATCGAGGCAGTCAACGGGAGGGTAGGACGACTAGCGGTCGTGTGGCTGTCTGGCGAGTGAAAAAACAAGATATGAAAACGGAAAGTGTATACTAGAACAGAATGATCAAAACAGTTTATTATCGGATCCTCTAATCAAACTAAACAAATTGTATGCTTCAAAAGTGAGTACGTCAATAATTTCAGAAGCGGGAACCAACATCTTGGCCCACAGTCATCCAGTGAAATATACGTTCCGCGAAATGGACCAAATGCAAAATGGACGTTCCGCGAAATGGACCAAATGCGAAACGGATATTCTGGGAAATGGACCAAATGCGAAAGAGGTGTTTTTCGGCAAGTGGACCAAATGAGAAGTGGACCAAGTGCGCCTAAACACTACTCTACTCAACGTAGTGATCACTCCGCCTATACAGGAAATATGCTACTGAATGTAGTGATCCACCCAGTGAAATATCCTACTTAATGTAGTGATCACTCCGCCTATACAGGAAATATGCTACTGAATGTAGTGATCCACCCAGTGAAATATCCTACTTAATGTAGTGATCACTCCGCCTATACAGGAAATATGCTACTGAATGTAGTGATCCACCCAGTGAAATATCCTACTTAATGTAGTGATCACTCTATTTATACAGGAAATATGCTACTCAATGTAGTGATCCACATAGTGAAATATCCTACTTAATGTAGTGATCACTCTATTTATACAGGAAATATGCTACTCAATGTAGTGATCCACATAGTGAAATATCCTACTTAATGTAGTGATCACTCTATTTATACAGGAAATATGCTACTCAATGTAGTGATCCACATAGTGAAATATCCTACTTAATGTAGTGATCACTCTATTTATACAGGTAATATGCTACATAATGTAGTGATCATTCTAATTATACAAGGAATATGCTACTGAATGTAGTGATCCACTTGTGAAATATGCTACTTAATGACTGTAGTGATCACTCCATTTATAAGTTTGTAAGCATAATTTAATGCAATATTAAATGTTGTTTTTATACTATTTTAAATTAAGCTTTGGGTTATCTGCTGCAATTTAGTTTACATGTTTAACCTGCGATACTATGCTTAATTTTGCCGTCTTGAACTAGGTGTATCAAGCTTACATAATTATAGGCAAAACTATTGTCTGTGGGTGGGTCTGACGAACTGTAACATAGATTTTTATTCTAAAACCTATTTTGAGCCCCAGTTTCTCACAACTATAGAAACCTTTGTGGTAGCTTGGTTGCCACTACACTTAACTTTTATTATTTGTGAAGGGAAAATAAATAAACATTTTATTATTTTTATTTTATTATTGATGCAGGAAATATGCTACTTATTGTAGTGATTCATATTGTGAAATATGCTACTTGATGTGGTGATCACTCTATTTACACAGGAAATATGCTGCTTAATGTAGGTGGTGATCCGCATAGTGAGATATGCTGCTTAATGTAGTGATCACCCGTTTATACAGGATCAATGCTAATTAAGAAATATATATATATATATATATATATATATATAAAAAATAAAAATCAGATTTACATCTCTATAAGATTAGTAACGTTAAAACACTTTATGAGCTATATTAACAATGTTTTCCTCTATGAAGCATCTGATGTTGGCTTTGGTAAGCTGAAAGATCGATTAATGCAGTGATCCAACCAGTGAAATGAGCTACTTAATGTGGTGGTCAATGGTCACGCTGTTTATACAGGAAGTATTCTGTCTGTTGTAGTGATCCACTAATTACATGGAAAAAAGGATCTACTACTATAAGTGTAGTGCTTGTGCGGATGCTGTATGGTACGGAGGAGGTTAGCCATTAGTAGGAAGGCCAAAGTGGAAGATCTTCCTCCGGGCTGGGTAGTATTAGCCCGGGGATCGCGGTCCAACCGACGATGGTTGGCAGTTGTATATATGCTGCTTTATATATGCTGCTTCGCTGACATAACTCCGTTAAGGCTCAATTACATTACACAATTTTAAGCACGCGATTTCAAGACTAAGCATGGTGTAAACTGACTAAGACAGTAAGAATCTTAAAATCGTGCGGCCTAGCCCGCTCGGTAATAAGATTCTTAAAATTGTGTCGTCTAAATGCACGCACGATTTCAAGACAGTCTAACTGTACCTACGACGGCACGTCAGACGTAACAGTTGTACTACAAAAACCAACTTTATACCTAAGGCATAAAGGCGTTCTCAAGGTCAACGTGTAGAGGTAATGTGACAGACAGAGACAGACTCTGTAGTGCAGTATTTAGTGGCATCAACCTTGCAGATCGTCAACAAAGGAAGCCACTTGGCACAGGCGTACTTTGCGGTCATCTGAGCTGATTTAGCCCTGTACCCACGTGGTACCACCATGGTGGTAGCCAGGGGTGGGGGGGAGAGGTCCCTTCTACCACGCTGCACTTTTACATCCATATCTCCATAAGTTTAGCAAATAGGTCGTGTTTGGTATCGTTTTCATATAATTTAAGGACAAGGAATTCATTTCTGGAACAATTTTTTCACTCGTTCATAGAAAAAACAAAAGTTCTGCGCAAAAAAAGAAAAATAAGAAAACAAAAATCTTACAAAATATATGTCTACAAATAAACCACGAGATTGTGCTTTATAAAAAAAATATAATTAAATAGCCCTGTTTATCTAGAATATACAAACATCAACTTTTTTACACAAATTATATTTATAAATGTGTCAAAAAAAAAAATTGCCATGCGTGGCGGTATTTTGGCGCAGTAAATTTGGATAGGATTTAACACTTATTGTTTAATAATGACACAAATAGGTCGTGTTTGGTATCGTTTTCATATAATTCAAGGACGGGGAATTTAATTCTGCAACCACATTTTTACTAGTTCATAGAAAAAAATAAAGTTCAGCGCAAAAAAAAGAAAAATATAAAAAAAACTTACAAAATCTCTGCCTACAATTGAAGAATCAGATTATGCTTTATAAAAATATGTTTTAAGAGCCCTATTTATCTTAGGTATATATAAACATAAACTTTTCCAAAGAAATTACATTTATAAATGTGTCAAAAAAATCAGTTTAGCCGCGCGGCGGTACTTTGGTGCAGTATTTTTTTTATTTGGATTTATAATTTATAATGACACGGATTAGTATTGTTAGTCCCATAGTTTTACTTAATAGAGAGTTAAAGTAATAATAAAAAAATAAAAAGTTTTTTTTACCTACCTATTTATATCAAATTTTATTGGCAGTTTCCGCTGCATCTACGTAGTTCGGTGCACTTTATTTCTCTTTTTAAACAAATGCACCTTCCTGCGCTTTTTGCTTACACCACTTTATTAACTCTGTGCAAGCTGTGGCTGCTGGCGGTAAGGTGGTTCACATAGGCTCCCACAAGCCGTTATTTTTGCCCCAACCTCAATCTGCAGGACATGGCAGGTTTTGGATTGTTTTTAAAAGTCGACCCCATACATTCCTCCCTGTTAATCGCTCGCAAAATATGGTTGCACAGGGGCCGTATTATGACCTCTTATTTCCAGGCAGTTTTCTGACTGGCTATCAATCTATCTCTTTTATTTGCTATACGACGAGAAAGAGATGTCACTACAGCAATTTATAAACCTGGCAGGATTTAAGAGCTTGTAATACGGCCTCAGGGCGTCTCTAGTTGGTGGAGATTCTCCAGCTGCATATCCTATTTCGTGAATAGCACTTTTATACATTGATTGATATCAAAAGCATTGATTGATATCAAGGACATGCATTCTTACATTTCCAACAATAACTTAAATCACAAAAGCCAATCACCACGTAACTTACTTGCCATACAAAGCAATGAAAATTTTTTCTTATACTTATTGGCAAAGCCTGCTCCACATTTCCTTCTTTATAGATTTTAAAGTGTGAAAATACTATACTTATTTAGGTTACTTAATAAAGCTGCAATTGCATGGCAAGGCAGGAACTGATGATATTTACCCGTGCCAATAAGAACCCACAATTCCTCAAGCAATGAATATCTTCTTTCACCGGAAAAAGCAGAACGCCATTTCCGAGTGTGATACCGTATCGTCTTTTGCTGGTAAAGGGAAAAAAGCGCTTTCGAAAGCTTGGGGCGTTTATCCAATTGCAATGGAAGGATTCAAAATAAGCTGAAGAAGGAAATGTGGAGCAGGCTTTGCCAATAAGTATTAGAAATAAATGACATTGCTTTGTATGACAAGTTACGTGGTGATTGGCTTTTGTGATTTAAGTTATTGTTGGAAATGTTGGAATGCATGTCCTTGATATTAATCAATGCAGAAAAGTACTATTCAAGAAAAAGGACATGCAGCTGGAGAATCTTCCACCAACCAGAGACGCCCGCCCTGTGCAACCATATTTTGCGAGCGATTTATCAGGGAGGAATGTATGGGGTCAACTTTTAAAACCAATCCAAAACCATGTATGGTCCTGCAGATTGGGGTTGGGGCAAAAATAATGGCTTATCGGAATCCACTGTAGACCACCTTACCGCCAGCAGCCACAACAGCTTGCATGGAGTTAATAAGGTGTAAGTGTAAGCAAAAATGCGCAGGAAGGTGCAATTGTTAAAAAAGAGAAATAAAGTGCACCGAACTACGTAGATGCAGCGGAAACTGCCAATAAAATTTGTTATAAGTCTAGATACCTAGGTAAAAACATTTTTTTACTTAATTATTACTTTAACTCTCTATTAAGTAAAATTATGGGACTATTATCCTCATTAATTGGTAATTCGCTGGAACCTTGTCACATTAACATCCACGTTGTCGTGATCCGCAACTAAAAATGTAATGAAACAAGAAAATTCTAATAGGTAATCTAATATTATTAATTATTGAATTATTATTTTCAATAAGATAGGGTCTGGGTATACAAACTTTTTACGATTGTTTTCGTTTTTGAGGTTAAAATCATGGCCGCCAGGCGCATATAGTACCAATATTAATCCGTGTCATTATTAAACAATAAGTGATAAATCCAAATAAAAAAATACTGCACCAAAGTACCGCCGCGCGGCTAAACTGATTTTTTTGACACATTTATAAATGTAATTTCTTTAGAAAAGTTTATGTTTTTATGTTACGGCTAATACCCGAAGTGCGGCTAAACCTAGTTCTAGCCGGCTAAAACTAGGTGTAGCCGATAGCTGTTGGCTAAAACTAGGTGTAACCGATCTGCTTTACTCCTGTAGGTCCCGGGTTAGGTTAGAAATCTAAGGCGAGCGCGAAGCGCAGCGGAGCGTGAGCCTTAAATTTCGAGGTTATTTTTTTTTAACAGACAACAGAAAAAACTTTCTTTATATCCCATGCTGCACCTAGTTTTAGCCGGCTACACCTAGTATTAGCCGCGAGCAAATCGGCTACACCTAGTTTTAGCCAACAGCTAGCTGCTACACCTAGTTTTAGCCGGCTAAAACTAGGTTTAGCCGCACTTCGGGTATTAGCCGTAACATATATATTAAAGATAAATAGGGCTGTTAAAACATATTTTTTTATAAAGCATAATCTGATTCTTCAATTGTAGGCATAGATTTTGTAGGTTTTTTTTCTTATTTTTCTTTTTTTGCGCTGAACTTTATTTTTTTCTATGAACTAGTAAAAATGTGGTTGCAGAATTGAATTCCCCGTCCTTGAATTATATGAAAACGATACCAAACACGACCTATTAGTGACATGATTAAACAATAAGTGTTAAATCCTATCCAAATTTACTGCGCCAAAATACCGCCGCGCGTCGCAAATGTTTTTTTTGACACATTTGTAAATTTAATTTGTATAGGAAAGTTGATGTTTATATATTCTAGATAAACAGGGCTGTTGAATTATATTTTTTTTATAAAGCACAATCTCGTGGTTAATTTGAAGGCATAGATTTTGTAAGATTTTTGTTTTCATATTTTTCTTTTTTTGCGCAGAACTTTTGTTTTTTTTATAAACAAGTGAAAAAGTTGTTCCAGAAATGAATTCCTCGTCCTTAAATTATATGAAAACGATACCAAACACGACCTATTTGCTATACTTATGAAGATATGGATGTAAAAGTGCAGCGTGGTAGAAGGGACCTCTCCCCCCACCCCTGGCTACCACCATTGTGGTACCACGTGGGTACAGGGCTAAATCAGCTCAGATGACCACAAAGAACGCCTGTGCCAAGCGGCTTCCTTTGTTGACGATCTGCAAGGTCCCCATACAAATGATGCCACTAAATACTGCACTACTGTCTGACTCGCGACAGATAGACGATACTGCCACAGTACAAGATAAGTTCAAAAAGGAATGTTGGTTTTTAACACGTTTTCATATGGACGTTTTCTTGTTTATTTATTTATTTATACTATTAATATTGATAAGTAGGTTCGTTTATTTGTTTGTCCGTAATTTTAGAAAAGAGTATTTTATACTAGGTAAGTAGCTACCTACCTAGCTTCCCGATGAGCTAGAGACTTGAAACTTATAGGTAGGTAGGTTGTTTTTAACACGCTTTTATTAGGTTGCTTTCTTGTTTGCTTGTGTGTTTGTTTGTTTATTTCTCCACAAAGTTTGCGAACAATTCAAACTAGCTTTCGGATGAGCTAGAGACTTGAAACTTTGAACATAGGTCAGAAATAGAAGGCAATGCAATATTATGGTATCATTGGGCTGATCTGATGATGGAGCCGGGAGAAGGCCACAGGAACTCTATAATGGAACCATACAACCCCATCGTGCTTGGGCTCGTTAGAATCGTCTTGATGAGTACTTTAAAGGGAGATGAGGTCCAGGCTCTGATGATTTAGCTGGAAGGCCATGCCATAGGAACTTAATATTGAAATCGTGCAACCCCATTGAATTTGGGCTCCTTTGATTCGTCTCGACGAGTGCTTTGTTGGGAAATAGTGTCCAGGGTCTGATGATGGAGCCGGAAGAAGGACACTGGAACTCTTTAATAAAACCACGCTACCCCATTGAGTTTAGGCTCGTTTGAATCGTCTTGGCGAGTACTCTAATGGGAAATAGTGTCCAAGGATCTGATGATGGAGCCGAAAGAAGGCCATAGGAACTCTATAATAAAACCATGCAACCCCATCGAGTTTGGGCTCGTTTGAATCGTCTTGCCGAGTACTTTGTTGGGAAATAGTGTAACGTATAATAACGCGATATCTAGGTAGGTCGGTACGTGCGCGACCGACAACAACGACGATGTGCACCTTCTGAGCCGGACGCCGTGGGCGGGCGTGGCGCGGGGTGGGTCACGCCGAGAGGCGGGCGGGTCACGCCGAGGGGCGGGCGGGTGCCGCTGCCGCAGCCCGCGCGCGTGCCGTCGCGTTCGCGTTGGTGTGCGGTGCGGTGCGGTGCGGCGTGTGTGTCCGTCGAGTTATTCATAAGAGCGACAGTCTTGTTTTGTTTGATACGATTCTTGCAATTTGCATTAAGTAAGTACCTACACATTAGAGGTTTTTATCTACTTAAATAAAATGATACTAGGTAAATATACCTACTACTACTTCATACCTACTAGGTAAAATATTTCTATTCGTGAGCCTTTCGAATTTTCAACCTAGTCAGATATTAATGTTATGTAGGTTTCTAATAGGTAGATAATAGTTGAAAAAAATGATTGATTAATATATAAGTAAGGAGATAGGTACCTAAAATTTTATATGACACGACGACTGCAAATTGAAAATATTTATAATTAACCTCTTAACAAACAATGATTAAAGAAAAGGAATTTGGTATTAGGTAGGTGCTTAAAGAAGTAAAACAGAAAATAAAACAAATACAAAAACTACAATGTAAATAACTCCAATACTACGTTGATTGAAAAAGACATTAGAGACTTACTGCCTTCTCTTTTACTATGACAGTAAGCACGGCCGAGCGTGCTAGAAATTGTGTGGTGTAAATGCGCGCATTCTTAGTCGTTTTCAAGACAGTCTTAAAATCGCTTGCTTAAAATTGTATAGTGTAATTGAGCCTTTAGCGAGATGTAGGTTACTCCATTTGTTTCTCCATACTACGAGGTGCTATTCCTTACTAATCTTTGTGTTTATACGACACTAGCGCCAACTAGTCACATAGTGATGAATCTTGTTGCAACCATGTGTTGGTATGTGCGGCGGTACGGTAGATGCCGCTACATGCTCATTCTCTTTATTAACAAAGATACTACTTATTGTGTAGTGCTTTGCATGTATCGTGAAATATAATACCATATGTAGTGATAAGTCTAGCGACATTTACTATAAGCTTACATTTGGGTTGTTTTGAATAGAAATATGAATGTGTAAGTAGTAACTTCAGTAAAAGAAAAAGGGGTTTCAAGTTAGACATCTCAAGAAAGAAAACAAAACATTAGAAATAGTTTTCAATTCAAGAGACCCTAAGCTGATTTTAAATTGGTACCTTTGTTTCTTTCTGACAGCTAAATGTCCTATTTAAGTGAAATCAGGACACACTCATATAATAAATTATTATTTTAATCCTTTTACCTAATATATAGGTAAAAGTGAATGTTTATTTGACTTAAATATCTATACAACACATGTTGACATGCGATGACAATGACATAGGTATACAACACACTCATTTGTATACGACACAAATATAATGTATAAATAAAAACCTAAAAATAAGAGATTTATAAGGATATAGTTGAAATACTAGAATATCCTTATAATCATCTTAATTTAACATAAATTCTTTATTTATCTGAATATGGTCAATACAGTTGATGTTTTGTAATATGAGATTATAATCCTCACATTCTACTGTTATTTTGGTGTAGAAACTTAAATCAACTTAAGAAGTGGTAACTTTTTGATTATTTCATTAATTCTCACAAAATTATAACTTACATGTTACACATAACAAATAAATCGAAATAAACTTAGTCAAACGACTGTTTTAGGAAACTATGATTTTGGATCGGATGTTTTGGGAAACGGATTGAACGTTCCGAAAGGATTCATACTACAATAAAATGTCAGAATAATAATATTAGAAAATTTCAGTATAAATTTAGTAATTTCGGTATAAACTACAAAATTTATAATTTGAGAAATCATTTACTGTATAGGTAGTATAATGAGTACATTTTTATCTGTTAGAATCCAACTGTTTCTGAAGGATGGCCAAACGGCCGTACAAGCTGGACTTGGTAATCAAACGTATTGATGGGAATCTTTGGATTAGGAATCTTGTCACATAATATTGTTCCAAATAATTAGCTGTGGTAAAGTGTTTCGTTTAAAACTTTCCAAATCAGAGATGTTGTCTTGTAACAACCTAATAACATTTCAATGATTTATCATTTTATTTTAAATCCTTAATTTGAGTGAATCTTAAGAGCTACAAGAATGTAGCTGTAGCTATTATTTTACTGTGTAGCTATGTAGCTATATAATAAAATAAGAAGTAAAATAAAATGACAAAAGAAAAAAACAACACAAAAGACAAAAAAAATATTTAATAAAACGCAGACTTATCCTCATTTGGTAGTCTGTGGATAGACTGCATGCATTGAACATATAAATCTGTGACTGTAGAAAAAAAACAATGCGCTAAGTGCAGACAGTATACGCAAGAACGCGGAGTGGAGCATAGCGCAGCGCTATTGTCAAAAGCTATTGTCTATGGTAGTAGCCGTTCAGAAGCTATAATGAAGTTTTCCTTTAACGTATCTAGCTAGACCTACCATATTATAATGATCGGATCTTTTATGAACACATACTGCTCAGAACTATAAGTTCATGGTGTGTGTTGTTTGCGTTATCCGTAATAAACAGAAACAACGTATTTTGCTCCATTTTGTTATGACAAGTTCTTAAGGGTTTCTGGCAACTTATTATAAATACGTATTGCCAAAAAAAAAAAAATTTTAATACAATGTTAACCTTTGAGATGGTATGGTATACACAACATTTGAATTTTCGTCGCATATAGGTAATTGGCAATGTTATTTTAGCAATAAATAGAACTTTATTTACATTTATATTGCAGAAATTGCCAATTCCTAAATACGTATTCTGATATAGTAGAAAAAGTATACCAAGGTCCCAGGATAAGGGCTTGTTAGAATCCAAGTCACCGGCCTCGCATGCATATCTAATGCATCTCTTTTGTAATTTAAAGGTTTTATCCACATCAACAGAGTAATCCTATAAAATAATTCCATAACGCAGCACCAATGCTACATAGTCATGGTAGGCTGCAGTCTTGGATGCTGTTTCTTTTACTCACCTTAACCCAAAGAGGAGTCTGTCAATTTTGCTTACCATCAAATCTATCAAACTTTCCAACCACACTCGTCATCGATTATGACACCTAAGAACTTTGTCATGGTTATTTCATAACTTTTCTCGTTATTATAATTAATGTAGAAGTTATTTCTTTTGTCATATATTTTGTTTTATCTATATTTATTTTAGGTTGTTATTATTCAACCATTTAATAACCTGCCATGGATAGTGATTGCGACTTCTTTCAGTTTAGATTCTCACAAGTTCACAACCTTTTTAACCGACTTCAAAAAAAGGAGGAGGTTCTCAAGTCGACGGTATTTTTTTTTTATATTTTTTTTTTATGTATGTTTTAACATAGCTTCGTCAGTTGTTACCCGATTTGTACAATTCTTTTTTTAACTCAAAGAACATAGTTCGTGTGTGGTCCCATAAATTTTTTACAGAGATCTGGCCAGTAGTTTTTTCATAATCCTGAAAAATATCAATTATTTAGCTCGCCATCGCACGAGTTTTTATGGAATTTCGGACATAACTTCTTTGTTTATGAACCGATTTAGATGATTCTTTTTTTATTTGAAAGGGTATACTTCAAGGGTGGTCACAATTTAATTTCATTGTTATTGGACTTCGAACTTCGAAGATACATAAAGGAACTCTTCAAAATCAAATAGTATAAGTAAAGTGATTTAGGTTTTGGTAAGTTTATGGCAATCCAAAACAAACCAAATCATGGTTTGCGATGCAACGTTCTGGACTAGACTTGGACTACGATGACACAACGGAACTCCTCAAAAACAAACAGCTTATATTTGGAAATTGAGTTCTGGGCATTTTACCATTGAAAATATTATAATATAAAGTTAAAAAATATTTACACGCTGCGCTTACATACCTACCACTAAAAAGTTAAAAATAAAAAAGCTTTTTAAAAAAAAAGAAAAACCGCCTTCAAAAAACTGAAAACAAAAACAGCTTAAAAATTAAATACCTCTAAAAAGCAAGAAATAATATTCGAATCATTCGTTACACATATCAATATTAATAAAACACGTCTAATGAAGTCGGGTGGGGCTTTAAGAAAAAAATGAAGTTGTCCTCCAGCCCCACCCGACTTCAATAGACGTGTTTTATTAATATTGATATGTGTAACGAATGATTCGAATATTATTTCTTGCTTTTTTTTCGAATATTGAATAAAATTTAAATAATAATAATAAATATTGTTTATTTACTCTTCACAAAGGTTATCACTTATAATACATAACTATACTAAGAGCTAAAGCTTAAATATGTACTTATTATAGCTTATTCAGAGAGAAAATCACCTATGAGTTTATTAAGTAAACTAGACAAAGGAAAATAGTCAATTTTAGTTTTATGAGTCTGATTGTAGAAGTATCCGGCATCCAAATTCCGGACTTTTATAAATATCCAGGGGAGTCAGACTCGGGTCAGATATACTGTGTACCAAAAAAAAAAAATTACTTAATTCTTCTCTGGTAAATATTAGCTAATAAGTCAATATTAGGATCTGTTCACTAAGCAAGTTTCAGGTCTGTTAATAATTCCTGAAAGTCTGTTTTTATAATTTACAGAAGTCAATCCTAGAACAAAATATAAGTGTATGCAGAGTATGAATGTTTCTTGCAAAACAGTTAAAGCTACATCACTAATACCAAAACATTAATAAGGATTAAGAAGTTCTCAAAGAAGACGCATCTTTTTGCTAGAATTAAGTGTGTCTCAAAAATACACTTTTGATTAATAATGTAATTTATTTCAGACATATCAATACAGATTGATTTCCGATTACGGACCTTTTAGGAGTTTATATCGGAAATCCACCATGAGGTAGTCGGGTGGATAGGAATCATACCGGAGACAAACATTCCCCAAGCCTCGGAGGCTTTACACCTAACCTAGATGGGGTGTCCTTAAACTGTGACTTGGTAGCCTTGAATAAGGTAACTGACAGTCCTTAGGTATGAAAAGAATAAGTCAATCATATTGAGATTTAATTATTTCCCTTTTAATCCACATCATATTTTTTATTTTTGTGTTACGTATGCCTACATAAAGATCTACGTTATGATTACCATAAATGTTTAGTGATAGCCGCGTCATTCGCGGGTTGAGGTGATTACTTCAACATCAGCTAATTTAGAGGAAAATATCCCCAAGACTGTGTGACGTTGACATTTAAATGTACAGTCGACAGCACGTTAAGTTGAACAGTTGAGCTGCGAGCGGCAGCTTTTATTGTGTACGCCAGAAGAACGGTCTCAAGATCAACATGTATGGTCTGATGTGTTGGCAACTGTTCCTTAGTGAGATGGCTGCAGCGTGCGCCAGTTTATCCTCAAGGTGTCTATATGAACAGGGAGCGGATCCCCGTCATTTAAGAGTACCTACCTACTCATCCAGTCGCAAAACATAATATTGTTGATACACCTACCAGATGATGGAAATATAACCTACTTGTCCAAATCGACAGTAGAACCTTGACGGATCACCTCCGCTACCAGCGTTGTAGGTACCTATGCGTTCAATTGCTCTGCTCAAGGGGACGGTAGGGCTGCAGGATAGCCGAGTGATTTACCATCACGCTTTCAGCGGCGTACCTCTCGGGGGGGTACAACGGCTCTGCCGACCGCCAAATTTGAGAGGATGTGCCGGAATGGCCTCTCTCGTTGCCCCAGGCCTCGGAGGCTTTATACCTAAATGGGGTGTCCCAAATGGTGACTTGGTAACCTTGGATAAGGTACCTTACCTGGGACTCAGAGTATGGCTATGCAATATTTGACAACCCTGCAGCCGCGCTGTCCTTGGCAATTAAAATGCCGTGTGCGTTTCCACAATCGAGCTGGTACCAGTATTCCTGGCTTGCAATCATCCAGGCATAAACCTTAACAGAACCAAAAGTAAGTATAAAGACATTCACATCGGCTTGATTGAATCCACATCAGGTTGATTGAATTCACAAGAGGCAAAAACCTACCTCGGATAGATGAGCTAGCTAGAACCTTGATATAGTTTAGAAGGTTGCGGGTGACCAGGGGGCCTACTCAAATGGCAAACGTTATAAGCGTTTCTATATTCTACATGTTTCTTCGACTCGGCGAAAGCGATATTATTTTGGTACCCAACCCGTCTCTGCATTCAATCTTCAAACGCTTGTATCACAGAGTAACTAGAGAGAGAGTAACTCAAAGAGTCCACTAGCGCCTTTGGAAATCGATGCGGAACTACTGACATGAAATTTGAATAGCTGAAAATGTAATTTTTTGTTTCTTATTATATATTTATTTTACTTTTTTGTAATATCTTTATTTATAACAAAATAGAAAATATTAATGAAAAAGAACAAATCAAAACAAAAAAATACAAAACAACTATGATTTGGCTCGGTATTCGTACAACGGTATAAATGTTGTAGCACGGTAAATATCTATTAATATTGTAACTAGGGTTGCCACCTTTTTTGAACTAATAAAGTATATTGATTGCTAAAGCTAGTAAAAAGTACGTTGTATGTTGTATGGAAATAAAGTAATATTTATTTTTACCTTTAAAACATACTTTTTATTACTTTTGGCAATATTTAAGCAAATCTTGTGAAATAAAGTATTTTCACGTACCTACTTTATTTTCCTCATAAAGTAGAGAGTACAATAACCCCGAAATAAAGTACAGGTGGCAACCTTAAATTGAGACCTTTTTGTCGCACGATACACCCGGCTACAGTATTTTAATTTCAGCTAAGTACCTACTTTCGTATCTTTCTAGTTTTGTAATTGCCTATAACCTGCGTAATATTTTAGAATCCATAATATTATAGCGAAAATGAAATAGGTAGGTAGGTACCTAGGTTAACAAAACTAACAGTAAAAACAAAAAACTGAAAAAGCTAAATACCTATATATTAAAGAGAGAAACAAATTATTTTCAAATCCTTCGAGCCGTACTTAGTAGGCAATACCTATAGTAAAAAAAAATATTTTAATAAAAGTATACTAAATCTTATTTTTTGGACTCCGGGTATTTAAACATGACATCTCTGCCTGTCTAGCATGACCGATTTATATCGCGTGATGTAGCGTTTTATCACGTTGAACTGTCAAAAAGACAAAGAAATTTGACAGTTGAGTGTCGATAAAATGCTATATCACGCGATATAAATCGGTCATGCTAGGCAGGCTGGAGTAATAAAATAATAAATATAATACAAACAGCACAATCTGCAATTTACCATAGTAAGTAAGTACTTGTATTTCAATCAATAATTAGTTCGTAGGTATATTACGTTCGTCACTGCGGCGCATTCGCGACTGTTCGTGTACCGAGTATTGTTGAAATTGGAATACTGATAGATACAGTCAGTGGCACGAATCATGAAATTGAGTGGGGATTGCGGGGAACGCGTATTCTGGGTATGCGTTGCGGTGAGAGGGGCGCAGGCGGCGGGAGAGGGGCACGCACTATTGGTCGCTCACAAGAGCACATGCGCAAACTTATCCCCACTCCGTCGAAAAATATTCATGATTCGTGCCACTGACTGTACCATTACCTTGGTAGTAATGTCATGTAAATAAACAGAGGTGGTGGTAATCCGCTACGCTACTGGACTGGGTCATTAATTCGGGTGTCGAATTTTATCATTATTATTGTAATTCGCACCATGACCAAACTCAAAAACGATTTTCATTTTCATATTTTTAATATAATTTTGTTTTTAATTACTTTATAACCAGTTGAAGTTTTTTGGCAAACTTGAAGACTTTGTTGTGAAAGTTGATGCTTAAGATTCAGAGATGACGCTACTTTTGTTTCGACCGTTTACGTTGTTCCAAGTGTGTCCCTCTTGTATTATACTGTATGATCTGTGTTTAACGTTACGCTAGCTCCGACAGAAAGAAATGGTACTCAAATGGCTATAGACTAAGCTCCCATTGCATGAAACCTTACCTCACAAGGTGGAAGAGCAGAAATGTGTTGCAGTAATAGATATTACTTAGGAACACTGGATTTTAGTGGGTTGCCATCGCATTTCCTGGAAGAACATATATTTTTTTTCGTTTTTGTACCGCTATTTTGATCAAAAATTACATCATGAGGTGGAAGATCGAAATGTTTACCCATCGAAAGAGAAACATTTGGAGGTCAAAACCCGCATGGGTTGCCAGCCCCTACCCTGGCAGGTTTCAAGGTCAGCCAAGTTTTATGAGGCCCAAAAATGGGGTCACTTACCTCATCAGGTGGAAAGATAAAATTGATGCAGATCGATAGCCCTCGACGTGCCATTCATAAATATATAGGGTTGCCTGCCTTCAGCCTGGCAGTTTTTCTGGTCAGCCACCTCAAACAATCTATATCAATATCTTGGAAAAACGAAAAAGTCATGTAAAGATGCTATGATCAAGGGCAAACCCTCATATTAAATTAAAGTCTACGCACTGGCAGCCTTGCGCCTATTAAGGAGTTGAAATAATAGGGTAAATGCACCAGTTATCGACATTTTTCATTGGTATCTTCAAATATTGAAAAAAGTAATGTAGCTGTTTAACGTCATCAGGTGGCTCGATGAAACTGATGCAGATCGATAGCCGTAGACGTGCCGTTCATGAAAATATCGGGTTGCCTGCCTTCAGCCTGGCAGTTTTTCTGGTCAGCCACCTCAAACTATCTATATCAACATCTTGGAATAACAAAAATGAAATGATTCAGGGTAAATTTAATAGAAACCATGATATGAAATTAAAATCTACGCACTGACAGTCTTGCAAAGTATATTATAGTCTTAAAATAATAGGGTAAATGCACCAGTTGTGGGCATTTTTCATTGGTATCTTCAAAAATTGAAAAAAAGTAATGTAGCCATTTAAGTTCAACGTGATACCACGTTGGTGGTATTCTAAGTGACAGGAAACCCGGCCTTTTATGCTTAAGCTGTGCGATGTGGCGGTTCGGGATGTTAATAACAAGTCTGACTGCGATCAATAACTGATTTATTAAAGTAAAGAAATGGCTTATATACGAGGAGAGATGAGTGTGTGTAAGTACATATTGGTACACACACTACACCACCCCCCTAAAAAAGAGAAAAAAAAACTTAGGTAGGTATATTATATGAAAAGGTTAACTTTTTTTCTAAATTACAATATTATAGTTGTGGACGAATCTAATTCAATTTTCTGTCTAAAATAAAATGAATTGAAGTTATTTTTTTTTCTAAAAGGTACATAAATCATTATTTAAAAGAAAAACATAAGTATATTTTATATAAGAAAAATATTCAACAGATATCATTTTTTTTTGTACTAATTTGTATAATGAGAGTAAAGAAAATACATAGTTACATAAACTGAAGGTACCTATCTATCATTTATTTATAAGGATTATTACATTCTTATCTTCCCATCTTCAACATGACAACACTAAAATTTATTTTATACAAAAAAAATTGACACATAGAATAAACGAAAACTTTATACTGAAACAGTTAAACATTATTAAAAGGTATTTAAAAACTGTACTCATATTTAATATATGAATAAGGTCACATATCTGATAAAGTTATTATAACTAACATCCAGTTCTGTAATATTTTATTAGCAAGAAAAAATTGAATTGTTAAAAACAAACGAGTTAACGAGTTAAGACTAAAAATATACCATCTCCTATCGGAGCACTCGTCAAGACGATTCAAACGAGCCCAAACTCGATGGGGTTGCATGGTTTTAATACAGAGTCCCAGTGGCCTTCTTCCAGCTCCATCATCAGACCCTGGAAACTATTTCCCAACAAAGAACTTGTCAAGACGATTCAAACGAGCCCAAATTTGATGGGGTTGCACTGTTTCAATATTGAGTTCCTATGGCATGGCCTTTCGGCTTCCTCATCAGACCCTAAACCACGTCTCCCATTAGAGTACTCGTCAAGACGATTCTAACGAGCCCAAGCACGATGGGGTTGTATGGTTTCTTCTTAGAGTTCCTGTGGCCTTCTTCTGGTTTCATCATCAGATCAGCTCAGTGACACCATAATATTGCATTGCCTTCCAGTTCTGGCCTATGTTCAAAGTTTTAAGTCTCTAGCTCATCGGGAAGTTGGAATAAAATCGTTCGCAAACTTTGTGGAGAAACAAACAAACAAACAAACAATCAAACAAACAAACGCGAAAGCAACCTAATAAAAACTTGTTAAAATAATTTAAATTAATAAATAATTAATTTTCAGAACATCACGAAAATTTATCCGATTCCAGTTTAAAACGATTTTGGAAATCAACTAATAACATTAGAATACAAAATATTTTATTAGAAAAATACGACTCGCTACGAAGATTAGAAATCGGAAATAGTGTGCTACAAGTTTTTAAGGCGTTTGTTGAACTGAAATTATGGCAAACAAATCAGTGGTGTATGAATGTTCGGGAATATAATACTTCGACGAAACGTTCTTTTGACCAAACATTACCTCGGTAAAAAGTTTTTCGGCCAGATGGGACGTCGGAGTAACAAAAAAAATCGAATTAATATTAGGTCGACTGATACAGTGAGAAACGTGATTTCGACGAAGTAAAAAAAGGCAAAACGAAAATAGTCGAAAAGTTGTCGGTAAAATGAAATTAGTCCAACACAAAGTTCGATCTTAAGATAGGTAACTGGCATTGAGCTGTCACAAAACACACAAAAATCACATATTAAAAATTAAACAACTTAAGCATAGGCCGGGTCTCCTTTCACTTCGAATACCACCAACGTGGTATTACGTTGAACTTAAACGGCTACATTACTTTTTTCAATATTTGAAGATACCAATGAAAAATGCCCACAGCTGGTGCATTTAGCGTGCCCGCAGACTACAGTCTTTCTATCGGCCGATAGTTGGTTTTGTATAAAGAATCGGCCGATACCGAATCGTTGTAGTGTGCGCACTTGCATACTTCTTCATACTGATTGGAGAGCCCGACTAAACTGTCGGCCGACAGAAAGTCTGTTGTCTGCGAGCACGCTTACCTTATTATTTTAAGACCATAATATACTTCGCAACACTGTCAGTGCATAGATTTTAATTTCATATCATGGTTTCTATTAAATTTACCCTGAATCATATCATTTTTGTTATTCCAAGATATTGATATAGCTAGTTTGAGGTGGCTGATCAGAAAAACTGCCACGCTGAAGGCAGGCAACCCGATATACTCATGAACGGCACGTCTACGGCTATGTTTCATTGAGCCACCTGATGACGTTAAACAGCTACATTCCTTTTTTAATATTTGAAGATACCAATGAAAAATGTCCATTACTGGTGCATTTACCCTATTATTTCAACTCCATAATAGGCGCAAGGCTGCCAGTGCGTAGACTTTAATTTAATATGAGGGTTCGCCCTGGATCATAGCATCTTTAACATGACTTTTTCGTTTTTCCAAGATATTGATATAGATTGTTTGAGGTGGCTGACCAGAAAAACTGCCAGGCTGAAGGCAGGCAACCCTATATATTCATGAATGGCACGTCGAGGGCTATCGATCTGCATCAATTTTATCTTTCCACCTGATGAGGTAAGTGACCCCATTTTTGGGCCTCATAAAACTTGGCTGACCTTGAAACCTGCCAGGGTAGGGGCTGGCAACCCATGCGGGTTTTGACCTCCAAATGTTTCTCTTTCGATGGGTAAACATTTCGATCTTCCACCTCATGATGTAATTTTTGGTCAAAATTGCGGTACGAAAACGAAAAAAAATATATGTTCTTCCAGGATATGCAACGGCAACCCACTAAAATCCAGTATTCCTAAGTAATATGTATTACTGCAACACATTTCTGCTCTTCCACCTTGTGAGGTAAGGTTTCATGCAATGGGAGCTTAGTCTACTATTTTGACATGTAGATTTGCCGACGATAGCCAGCAATCGTACTAAATCGAAGCGAACGCCCATACCCTGTAGAAAGAAACAAATAGTCGTACGACACGTGTCTTATTTTCAATTTTGAAAAGGGTTTTTGTGTTTCCTGTGATTCCTGCCAATAAAACTAATGGAGAAGATAAATCATAATAGTGATCTGTGTAAGAAGCACTGAAGCAGGCCACTTAAGGCGTGGGGCCTCGGAATTAAAATCCCTAATCATCAGTAAGTACTTAGAATTAATTGATAAATTATGCAGTAGGTATTTTGAAGAGTATTCTTCTTTACAAAAGCCTGAAGGCATTGGCGTATCTAAAGATTATTTCCAGTGGGGCAGGGCCTCTAGTTCTGGGGCAAAGCCTAGGGTCACAGAATATATAATAGTACTAACGTCTAGGGTGCTTGACTAGAGCCGTGTTGGAGTTTTGAAAGGCAATAGAAAAGTATTATAGCTGGTATTTTTCTGGGGTGGGTATCAGGCTGGTCTGGGGTGGGCACGGCCCACCCCCTTCCTGCCAATGCCTGAAGGTTGTCATTTCGTAAGTATAAATTAGTTCCAGTTACTCGTAGGTACAATACCTAATTATGTAAAATCTTTTTTCATTAGTTTCCCTTTCTTTAGTCGGTAATCACAATAAAATATGATTCCCTTATAATTAACATTTATCTTTCATGTAGCATGGAAATGAAGTATTAGTTGAGCTATGTAATGATTTCAAATTTTCAATTAAGTACTTTTTATTGTTTCAGGTCGTGATAATTTCTTCTTGAATTTTCGTTCAAAATAAAATTTGCACTACCTATATTATAAGAAGATAAAGAAGAAGTGTAAAGTGAAATTATAGTGATGATTTCTGAAACTGTGGCAAGCTAATGGGCTGTGTAATAAGTGAGCGAAGCTTTGTACTAATGTATTTTATCACAAACACAACACAGAGAAAGCATTGATAATTTGATACAATGGCAAACAAAATAGTGTATAAAACATAAGAAAAATATGTCATAAGTCAAAGACTTCTATGTTGTACCTATACCTATTACACATGTATAAAAAAGGAACAACAATTAAAAAATAATAAATTAAAAGTAAAAGCTATAAAGCATGTATCAAAAAAGAGGTCAGCTCGGCAGCTGGCCGAGTGATGGTAAGTGTTAAACTTGATATTATACATAACATATAGTTAACTTCACCACCATAGACTATAGCCTGACATGCTATAATTCAGTGCGGGTTGGCTTGGTAAGTTGAGTAGTGGTCCCCCGACACATATTTGGAAGTTAAATGCAGACAAACAGACATAAGGCTTCAATAACACATAATCTTTATGTTTAAGTTGCATCGGGGCTATGGTTTCCAGATCTAATAATGAGATTTCCTGACTTTTTCCCTGACTTTTCAGGAAATTTCTTGTAAATCTACATCTACATTCTTAATTTAGTTGACATTTAATAATCTTTTCACACCAAGTGATTTACAAATTATGTGTTTTCATTAAGTTTTTACTGCTACAGTTATCAGTACATCCCTGACAACTACAGTTTTTATCCCTGTTTTCCTGATAGATGACTTAAATTCCTGACATGTCAGGAATGTTACTTGGTAATTAATATTCGCTAATTCTAATTCACTAATAATAATCACATAGTCATAAATTTACCTCTTTAATGAGTGAAAAAATAAAAATAGAATAAAAATAGTAGGTAATTGTTTTAATATAATGTTAACTTAAATAAATAAATACCTACTTTTTTTACAGGTGACACTTAGAAGAAGGCCTGTTTGTAAGATATACTAGTTACAATAAGCCAAGCAAGACTGATTCAACTACTGATACAAGATGGTATCTAACAAAATCATGGGCCTCAGTACTTTGTCTGCGTGAAAAGCTTTTTTTGCTATCCCTTGGGAACTTTGTTAAGGATGAAAGGACCCTATGTCCTTCTCTGTACCCCTGACAACATGTACCTATGTAAAATTTCATGATGATTGTAACAATTGTTTGTTACACCTCTAAACAAACAAACGGACTTTCTCATTTATAATATTATTAGTAAGGATGTGGTTGCTTTGTTATTATTATTTTTTTACTTTTAAGTTCAAAAAGTAAATGTTTTCTTTGATTTAAATTTAAATTTGTTTTAATCTAACACCTTATAACTACCCTATTATTTTGATAATGCAAAACAACAACATATTGTTGAATTTTTTTTTTGTTTTGTAGATGTGACAGATAGTACACAAAATGAAAGGTTAGAGGTAGGTAGTCAATATTTTATTTTATAATTATATCTAAACCAATACAATTAGGTATATGATTTTAAAGCACAAAGTACAGTACAGCCAGAACTTTTCCATCATGCTCCTTTTTATTTTATTATTACAGTACCTAAAGTTTCATAATCTTGTTTGTCGCTTGGAGCAAAATATTCATTAGGTACTATAATTTTGTTCAATAGCTTCAGCGTTTGTTCCTGTGCACCATCGGGCACGTTCGGTGTTCAAGGGTTAGTTTTTCCAACATCTTTTCTAGCCAATTTAAAAGGTACTTGTGTATTATATTCTGCAATGTCAATATACCTATTGAATTGTATGTATCTGAAATTCAATAAGATTGGGTTAATAACAATTTAGGTAAATAAAAGACTTATTAAAAACCATAGCGGTATTTTGATCTAATAAGTAGTCAGTATATAATGTTACGGCTAATACCCGAAGTACCCGAATAGCTGGCTAGACTATGTGCAGCCTATGTGTAGTTTGGGGTATGAAGAAAGTTATTTGTATTATCTGTTAAAAAAAATCATCATCATCATATCAGCCGCACGACACCCACTGCTGGGTATAGATAGGCCTATCGGCTACACCTAGTTTTAGCCGCACTTCGGGTATTAGCTGTAACATTATAATTATATACTTATTATTTACCAGCATTCTTGATCACTTTTTTGTTTGTTTCATCCTTTGGTCAGAAAAGAGAGTCATGTTTTCTTGCCAATTATATTCCGTAAGTATTGTAGGTATCTTGAACTGAAATAAATGTAAGTTATGATTGATAAGTCCATACGATAAGTCTTAAGTGTGGTATTTTGATGTAAGTAATATAAAGTTCTTACTTACTTACTAAGTAAATATATCTTATTTATTATTATAGGTATCCATGGCATATGATTGCTGATTATTATAAAGAAAATTAGGTAGGTACTATACTATTCTAATTAATTAGTTTAGTAATAAACACATTAAAATTTTTACACAACACAGAGGAAATAATCACCACGTAGTAAGCAAACAATTGACATTAGGTGCATTCCAACAGAATAATCGCTGAGTCATTGATCCATCGAGATAAATATACAAGAGAAGCAAACCTCACTTCCACGCGCCACAAAAAGCGTGTAAGTTTTTAACAGTGTAGGACGGAGCTTTGAAACCACTAAACATTTTTAAGTAAACATATATCTGACTCACTCACACACGTCCCAAAAACAATACCGTCGCCAAGATTAGACAAATACCACAACAATATTAGACAAAGACCGCGATATCAACATGCATTTTTTTTTTAGAAAATTGTGTTGCCTCCTATGTGAAATTTTACCCCAAAATAATCAATGAAAACAAGAAAAATTTGGCTATAGAATGAAAGTATTTTATAACAAAAGCTATATGACGGCCAACTTTTTGTTTGTGGTCCGATTTCGATGAAACTCGGTTCTTAGTACTATTTTGACATGAAAACAGTAAAGCTATGTTGAAAATATAAAAAATTCAAGATGGCGGCCAACTTTTTTTGTTTGAGGGCCGATTAAGGTAAAATTCGGTATTTGTTACTATCTTAACACGAAAATGTTGAAATATTAAAAAATCCAAGATAGCGGCTAACTTTCATGTTTGGGGGCCGATTTCAATGAAACTCGGTTTTTGGGTACTATTTTGACACGAAAATAACAACGCAATGTTGAAAATATTAAAATATCCAAGATGACGGCTAACTTTTATGTTTGAGGGCCGATTTCAGATTTAGAGGGGTAAATTGGGGGGGAGGGGAAAAACTACCATCCAGTGGCGCTCCCACTCCGCGGAAGTACAAAGTTATACAGATATATGCATTTGAAATTTCAACTAACAACTTCAATCGTGATTATCTCGGAAACTATGAACTTCCACTGGGGAGGAGTTAGACAGGGGAGGTCACTTTCAACCCCCCTTCCTCCCCCCCAGACCACAACCCTAAATTCCATGGCCCATATTCTAAAGTTTACCCTGTCTTCTTTTTAATCAGTAAAATAATATATTAGTTTTGAACGAATTAATGATTATGAGGGATAGGGGGGGTAAGGTGGGGGATAAGCTACCCTCCAGTGGCACTCCCTCTCCGTGGAAGTGTGTGTACTGTGGTAAGCTTTAATGAAATTTCAAATGCGTATATCCAATAACTATGCATTTCCGCAGAGTGAGAGTGCCACTGGAGGGTATCTTTTTCCCCCCTTACCCGCTATCCCCACATATCCTTAAATTCATGTAAAGCTATTTCTAAAATGTTAACTGATCAAAATAAGAAGGTTAACTTTGGAATATGAGCCATGGAATTTGGGGTTGTGGTTTGGGGGGTAGGAAGGGGGGATGAAAGAAACCTCCTCTGTCCAACTCCTTCCCAGTGGAAGTTCATAGTTTCCGAGATATTTACGATTGAAGTTGTTAGTTGATATTCCAAATGCATATATCTCTATAACTATGTACTTTCGCAGAGTGGGAACGCCACTGGAGGGTAGTTCCCCCCCCCCCCCACTTTACCCCTCTACCCCCCATAATCATTAATTCATGCAAAACTAATATATTTTTACAGATCAAAAGAAGACAGAGTAAACTTTAGAATATGGGCCATGGAATTTCGGGTTGTGGTTTGGGGGGAAGGGGGGATGAAAGTGACCTCCCCTGTCCAACTCCTCCCCAGCGGAAGTTTATAGTTTCCGAGATAATCACGACTGAACTTGTTAGTTGAAATTTCAAATGCATAATATAAATCTCTATAACTATGTACTTCCGCGGAGTTAAATCTAAAAAGTTTTAAATTGTACTGTTTTCACCTTAATCGATTGTCTGGGACCTGCAAAGGTTCTACAACCGAATGTCGAAGTAGTTCTCTTCACATTGGTGAGATGGCGCTGATCTTCAGCGGAAGCGTGGAAAGTATTAGAAAATTTCGCCACATCCCTCAGCGGCTTGGTAGCATAATTGGTAGTGCATTGGGCCGGAATCCTAAGGGTGCGGGTTCGAATCCCGTCTAAGTTGCTACGGGTGAGCCGATTTTTTCTAATATTTTTCATTATTTATTCATCTTAATATAAAAATAGCATTGTGAATGCAAAAATCTAAAAAGTTTAAAATGGATGTAGTTATTAGGGTTTTATGGGATGGCGATTGCGAATATGACATTTATTTTGAAGTGCAACATGGTGGACAGATTCAGCTCCTAAAAAGGTGAAAAAGGGGCTCAAAGTTTTGTTAAGAGGTTGGGGACGGGAAGGGGTGTGGGAAAGGATTAGGGAGAGGGAGACGGAGACGGAGACGGAGAGGGAGAGCGAGACGGAGACGGAGAGGGAGAGGGAGACTCATATATCTGGACCCAATTCTGATTATTGTAATAAACTAGCTTCCGCCCGCGACTTCGTCCGCGTGCATATTAGAGAAAATCCTTAGGGAACCTACAACCAGGATCCGACCAGCCGTTTTTACGTCATTTGGCGGGTCCCCACCAAGCGCGCAGCCTCGTGCGAGGCCCGCCAACGCGGCAAACGTTGTGCCTCGCGAGGCAGCGCGCTTGGTGGGGACCCGCCAAATGACGTACAAAACGACTGGTCGGATCCTGGTTGTAGGTTCCCTAAGGATTTTCTCTAATATGCACGCGGACGAAGTCGCGGGCGGAAGCTAGTAAAATATAAATTTAATGAATAGTTAATTCTTTTTTGATGAATGGTTTTTAAACTTTTCTTGTGATTAACTTTACTAAAGTGAACTGTCACTACTAAGTACTTACCTACTCACCCTTTGGACTGTAGGTTCCACTACATGGTTCCATCAGTGAGTCAAATAACTGCTAAATATCGGGGGGGCCCACCGATATTTAGCAGTGGGAACACGAGGACTTGGAAATCCTTTTGGTCCCACTGATGGAACCATGTAGTGGAACCCACAGTCTGAAGGGACCTGCTTAACTGTTGGCATCACGTTGGCATATAGGTAGGTAACGGCGAGATTAGACTTGACTTTACGCTGAGCTGAGCTTTATTGTAATATTGAGGTTTTATTTGTTATATCGATGCATAATATTATGTTCAATGGAATAAAACAAAAAACAATGTGTAACATAATATTTTTATTTCTATGAATTAAGTTTGTACTTGCAGATTTTCTTGAGATCTACATTACTAAAGTATTAATTCTCTAATATTCTCAGGTACTTACTTACTTAATAATGTAATAAAGACAACATTATTTTCTGAATTTGATAACACCTATCGAGCTTACCACAAAAGATTTTAAAACACTGTTTAAAATGTGGTGCTGTCTCTTCAAACAATATTGTCAAAACAGTGACAATATTGTAGTGAGACCGTAACGTAAATGACATGACCTAAGGAACTTTACCAAGATGGTAATGTGCTTAATCCATAGACATAACAACTCTTAATAGTAGACGCAGCGCAGCAACGCCAAACGCCAACAGGGTCATTTTGTACAAAATGACCCAAAATCGTATATTTAATTGTATATAAATTATATATACTTAATATATCTGTCTGTCCCTGTCATTCTGTATATATATATATATATATATATATATAACATATATAACATTTACATTTATTGGCAATACATATATATATATATATATGTGGCGAGGGGCGAAATTATGGCGAAGGTAAGCCAATAAATATAAATGTTATGATTTGCATAGTGGATCATTGGGGTGGGATTTCCAAAGGTAAGCCGATGGGAATCAGCTTGTATGGAACCTTCGCCACTGATTATATATATATATGTGTGTTATCATTATGAATAAACCTTGCCTCTAAATATTCATTCGTTTCATTCATTCATTCAATAAGGCGCAATTCAGATCGCACACCGCTACAGCGGCTACAGTTATATTCACCTAGAAGTTTTCTCTCTTTCTATCGCGTAGCTCTCATCTCTTCTGACGCCGTTAGGGTTGTCGTCTTTTAAATGAACTGCGTAGCATTATATCATAAAAGGAAAGCGATTTTACGTACTATGGTTAAAGAAAATCTTACAATAATATTCGAACATTTCTATAATATTCAAAATCTAATTAGGTACCTACCTACCTAGTTAGGTACCGTAAATATGGGAGACATAAAAATAACAAAAGTCAACTTTTGGTACCTACCTAGTCCACGTAGTAAATAAACAAGTCCACGAAAAAAAGCAGCTACCTTTGCGTAAATACCTACCTACCTAGGTACCTACTAAGTAAGGTAACAACAGTAGCTAATTTAAAAACAACTTTTATAATACCTGAACTCCTTAATTTATGATTTTCATAGTACTTACCTCCTACGTTCTACCTAAGTAGGTACCTATGTTGGCTATGTTCAAAGAAATAAATTGAGATAGTTATAAAGATAAGATTTGAAATGCTTCTTATCTTTGTTCGTCTCTCGGCAATGAAAAAAATGTCAATTTTTCATTTGTTTTTTATTCTGACACCCATCCACTGCACAATAATTACGTGGTTTCGACATTTCGACAAAGAAAATATACACTATGATTTCGAGGAGTAAGCGCGGGAAACGTGCGGTGCGAGCGCTCAGGCAGGCGTGCGGCGGGCGACCCTCTGCCAGATGTATCGTGGACGATACGCCGAACGGTAGGTGAATAACGCGTGGCCTTGAGCGAGTGATGGAGGCCTGACCTAGTTTAGTTTTACCATTTAAGAATGTGAATGTTATATTAATATAGTGGTGTGGTTGGCGTACGAGCTCAAAATCAATGGAAAACCTCAAACCCATCTACAGCATAGCCGTTTGGCACAAGTATACTTGAAGTCAAATACGGTTTGTTGTTGTGGGGCTCAGCTGCTAATATTAATAACATATTCATCTTACAAAAAAGGGCAGTGCGCGCTATATACAACTTACGGTCTAGAGATACTCTTCGTGACCTATTTAAAGAAATTAAAATATTAACGGTAGCTTCCCAATACATCTATGAAAATATAATGTATGTAAAGAAAAATTTAGATAGCTTTGTAAAAAATAGTAATGTTCATAAACTCAATACAAGAAACAAGAACAAACTTGCTGTTCCAAGGCGCAGACTGCATAAAACCGGAAGCTCTTTTTTGTGTAGATGTATTACCTTTTATAATAAGATACCCGAACAAGTCACAGAACTGCCCTTGGAAAAATTTAAAAATACTGTTAAATCCAATTTAATGAGTAAAGGTTATTACACTGTTGACGATTATTTGAAGGATAAAAAGGCATGGGCATAGCTTTTGTATTGTTAATTATTACTCTAATACCTCAGTATTGATTAGAAAAAGTCCGGGGTTCTTTCATAGGTCTAGATAAAAGTCCTTTAATTAAACTCAAATCGTGATTTTCTTTTCTAAGTATAAAATTGTGAGAAGTATCCTACCTACTTAAAAACGTACTTCTGGCTTCCTGACTCGACGACTTAATATGGGTAGCTTTAGTATGTCATGCTCACTTCAAACATTTCTGCGGTGGTGTCGTGTGAGGCGGGTCGTTACGTTCCCTCAAATATGGTTGAGCGAAGCGATGGCTGGTTCATGCGTCATGCTCGTGAACGGGTGCTGCCATTGGGAATGGGTCTGCTTCTGTCTGCTTGTATTAAGGGCGTCGTATAACTCGTATATAAAAGATCTGTTTTATATTGTCTGTATGTATGGCACTTCTTACTCAAAAAATATAATTCTTAATAGCTTACCTTGTTTTGATTTATTTAATTGCAATATTTTTACTTTCTATAGTCAGTAGTTTAGTGAAAGACCTATGAAAAGCTTTTGGATATAAATTTTCAATTCGATGCCTTAACAGGTAGTCTTAGTATGTCATGCTATCTTTAATCATTTCTGCGGTGGTGTCGTATGAGGCGGGTCGTTACGTTCCCTCAAATATGGTTGAGCGAAGAGATGGCTGGTTCATGCGTCATGTTCGGGAACTGGTGCTGCCAGTGGGAATGGGTCTGCTTCTGACTACCTATCTTAATGCATATTGAATTGTATGTTTTTCTTTTATTTTTATTTATTGTAACAGCCTAGACTGAATAACAAGTTCAAACTTTGAATTTAGCTTAAAATCTGTAAATTGATTAAGAAATTTGAAACTCATTAAGAAATGAGCTAATTCAATAATGTTATTTATTTGTTAATCTTTGTTAATATAAAGTCTGGAAACGATATACATATTTGTAAATATCGTTCCATCTGATTGATAAAGCTGACAAGTTTTTTGCGCCCATTTTTCTTGTCAGTTAAAAGACGTCATAATGGGTGGTAGGGTAAAAGAATTGACGATTTAAAAATGCTTATTATGTGAGCTTATTTAAATAAAATATATTTCACTTTCACTTTCAATATTTTGGACCCGCAGTTCTTAAAAATTCTTCCCTTAGGAGAGGAGTTATGGGTAATCTTTTTGTATGGGGAAAAAATTTTTTTGTTCTAAATCCTATCATGTATTGCTAAGCCGGTTCTTAAAATATATTAAATTAATACATTTCAGCCACTGTCTTGTTTTAAATTAAATCAAAACACATTTTCAAAATATACCAAGTTTAGGCTCCTGCAGATCCGATGTGGTTAATTTATTTTTTGTAAAATACACCTTAAAATATATTTAATATCCTAATGTCAAACCACAAGAAAGCAATTTTGTAATAATATAATAATACGTTTAGTTCGTGCAAGGGCGATACACGCGCACGCGAATTTTGTTGCAAACTGATTAAGCGACGCTGTTGCCCATAGTACATCGATTTGCTTTTTTTTTTGCCATTTTATAGTAACTTAAAAAAAAACAAAAATCTCGGTCTCGGTCTCGGCCGAGACTATTTTTTAATCGCGGTCTCGATTCTCGGTGAAAAGTGTGTTCGGTCGGTCCCTAGTTGCTGGTAACGTTTTATAAGCAACACTCGGTCCGGTCAGGTGTCGGATGGGTGACCGTTAAAGCTAATTCAGGGCGGCCGCATATTGTAAGAAATAAAACATCATGCAGCTTAGATAGCATGCATGCATGCATTCATTAAAGTAGTATAATTATTTCAAACACAGTTGTACGCGAATGTACATTCGCGAAGGTACATTCAAATCACATTTATCTCGTAAACGTAAGGCGATCAAGCTCTGGTATTTGGCGACAAACTCGCTCGAACTACCGACTACACATAGGAGTTATCAGATTTTCGCTACGAACTTTCGTTCTCGAGATCCAGGTAGAAAGGTCTCTACAGCATATCCTCAAATATCTTCTAAACGCAAGATCGACAAACTCTGATTCTTGGTGACAAACTCCGACAAACTAACGGCTACACACTCGAGTTATCAGATTTTCGCTACGACCTTCCTTTCTCAAGATCCAGGTAGAAAGGTCTCCACAGCGTATCCTCACGTATCTCCTAAACGCAAGACCGACAAAATCTGGTTCTTGGTGACAAACTCCGACAAAATACCGGCTACACCCACGAGTAATCAGATTTTCGCTACGACCTTCCGTTTTCGAGATCTGTGTGGCCCAGCCGAAGAGACGTCTCTACAGCTGGGCCACACGTATCTCCTAAACGGAAGACCGACAAACTCTGGTTTTTGGCGACAAATTCCGACAAAATACCGGCTACACATACGAGTAATCAGATTTTCGCTACGACCTTCCGTTTTCGAGATCTGTGTGGCCCAGCTGTAGAGACGTCTCTTCGGCTGGGCCACACGTATCTCGTAAACGGAAGACCGACAAACTCTGGTTTTTGGCGACAAATTCCGACAAAATACCGGCTACACATACGAGTAATCAGATTTTCGCTACGACCTTCCGTTTTCGAGATCTGTGTGGCCCAGCTGTAGAGACGTCTCTTCGGCTGGGCCACACGTATCTCGTAAACGGAAGACCGACAAACTCTGGTTTTTGGCGACAAATTCCGACAAAATACCGGCTACACATACGAGTAATCAGATTTTCGCTACGACCTTCCGTTTTCGAGATCTGTGTGGCCCAGCTGTAGAGACGTCTCTTCGGCTGGGCCACACGTATCTCGTAAACGGAAGACCGACAAAATCTGGTTTTTGGCGACAAATTCCGACAAATTATCGACTTCATCATGGCATAGTCAAAAAGTAAGATTTCCAACTTTTTTTTTTGTGGCCCAGCTGTAGTCCGGCACGTATGTGTGAGTGCGCCGGGCGAGCGCGGGGGTGCCGCGACGCCATCGGGGCGAGGAATCTCCTCCGCGGAGGCACGTGCTATCAGGCTTGCCTAGTTCGCTCGCACCGCGCAATAGTACAGGCAAGTACGACAAACTAAAGTGATAGTGTAGAGCCGCATGCGAGGGCTTTAATCTACTTACTTTGTGCTTTAATCATTCATCGTTCAGGCAATGTAATTTGCTTTTCGTATTATAAATACAATACAGGGAAATATTATTGCTTTTCTCAAGAAATGTGAGGAAATTAATAGAATATTGTACAATGAGGGGTGAAGTGGTAATAATTGTACTTTCTTCAGAGTAATATACATAGTGCTTTATACTACAGAAAATAAATAAATAAGTACTTAAAATAATATTGAATTAAAATAGCTACAATAATTGATTATGGTGTCTTGCCTTTCACCACGAACTATATATCTATTACACAGACACTGCACATAATAAAGTTTTTGTACTTTTGTAAGTATAGAAAAATATTAAAATACACTTGACCAATTTTTGACATTTTATTTATGCCTCTCATCTATTACCTCCATAGTTTTAAGGGGGGTCGAAAAAACTTAATTTTTTGGTTCCGACGCACCGTGTCCGAGATATTTGCATTTTTGTAATTTTATCTAGAGATTAGGTTAAAATAAATACTGTTCTTTAAAATGTAGTACCCACATACTATTTAAGTTGTAATTAATAAGAATATAAGTTGATATTAATTGTAATGAAAAAAACTATTTGGGCAAACGAAGAATAAACGTAGAAAAAGTCGCAAATCAAAAATTGTATTAATTTATTGATAGATCAAACATTCTGTAGACAGAATGTTTGGTAATAGCCTTATAAAGCCGAATATGGTAGATAGGGACCATCTAACTGAACCACTTTTATTATGGGACCTACTCTGAAATCGCGGAAAACATATCAGCTGTTTCATACAAAAAATAATAATGAAAATATCATAATGTATGAAACAGCTGTTATTTTTTTTCGCGATTTCAGAGTTGGTCCCATAGTAAAAGTTGTTCAGTTTGATGATCCCTATCTACCATATTCGGATTTATAAGGCGCTTACCAATCTCATATATTTAATCGTAATATAGTATAATGTATTAATATTAAAATTAATATAAAATCAATACTTCACTAAACTATCGTTTTATAATTTCCTTGCTGCTAATAGACAACCCTATCACAAGTCGTGACTACTCGTCACGACTTCGACGCAGCCGCCGCCAAACTGGCGCCAAGCTCACACCTACAGGGAGTGCCGCCGCTGTGCCCTGACACAGAATAATGATACTACCAGTATTCTAACTTAGTACTAACGGCCGAAATGCGAGCCATACCTATGCGCCTCGAGTTCGGGCTGCTCTCGGGCTGGTACAGTCGCGAATGCGCCGCAGTGACGAACGAACGGTGGTTTCGTATTTTGTGATCACGATGGCGAATTGCAACTATGGAGTATATTGTGCTGTTTAAAATAAACCATAAGAGTTTAAATAAACCAAACGGTAAAAAGAATGATAATGTGTTACATTATTAACGTCAGACGAGTATCTATAGCATCTGCGTCATCATAATTAAATCTAGTTCAAAGTCAATGATGCACAATGATTTACAATTATAGTTTGTTTGTTTGTTACGTCTTCACGTCTTAACTACTGAGCCGATCATCATGAAATTTTGCATACACGTTGTCAAGGGTACAGAAAAGAATATAGGGTACTTTTCATCCCGAAAAAAGAGTTGTTCCCGAGGGATAGCAAAAAAACTAACCACGCAGACGAAGTCGCGGGCGGCCGCTAGTCCTTACTAATATAATAAATGCCAAAGTCCGCTTGTTTGTTTGTTACGCCTTCACGTCTTAACTACTGAACCGATCATCATGAAATTGTGCATTACATGTTGTCAGGGGTCCAGAGAAGGACATAGGGTACATCATTTCATCCCGAAAAAAAGTACTTTTCCCGAGGTAAAGCAAAAAAACTTTCCACGCAGACGAAGTCGCGGGCAGCCGCTAGTGTTTTATACAATTCATGAATTAAAAACTAAAAATAAATTAACAATAAGAAAAACGTTTCTAGAAAATTTCAGATTTCATATACCTACAATATCAAAAAAGGTTAGAACTTTCTTTGGGGGAAAATAAAATTATAAAACAATTTTTAAGCGTAAGTCACCGGTGATCTACGCGGCGGCTTAAGTGTTAATAATTACAGATCACTTTTTGTATTTGCTTATTACCAAAATATCAAACCATGTTATAAATTGTATATGACAAAATATAATTTAAAAGCAAAATGATAACCTTTTGAATTATTAGGCAACCTAACACGCTATCATCTTTATTTCTAAAATATAACATACAATCACGAAATTAGAGACAAATTCAAGTAGGTGAAGTTAGGTACTGTTAACTTTATTTCATCTACCTACTTGAGTTTGTTTCTAGTTTTGTACATAGATGCAGGCAGCCCTATCGTATGTTGACGTACCGCGCGGCTCAAGTTACGTATTTCAAGGACAGGCTCGAGTTAGAATACTGGTAGTATCATTATTCTGTGCCCCTGATTAAATACTGATGGATCACCCAGTGCTCTGTGGCACAAAGAATTTGTGTCTGTGGGACACAATACCAAGCAACGCGCGGCAAAAAGGTTCCTTTGCTTTCAATTTGACTTAAATTCTAGTTTAAAATGCCGGGTATTTTTTTCTATGATTTAAAAAGTTATTGTAAAAATAGCACAAATGTGATTATAAACGAAAACATAATTTACCAAAACATTTCTTTTATGATATAACAGAAGTGTATGTAACATCAGAGGTAGCGGAGTACACCTATCCATTAATCACTAATTCTCCCCAAAAATGGGAAAACTAATACGATGTTTTTAGCGGTAGCACTGAACCTAAATTATGGTATGATTTATTTTATTTCTTTTTTTGCGTTTTTAACGTTAATAGTAATACAAAAATAATAAATTATCGCGTAAAAAGTAATTCTCTTTGATGTGATAAGTTTTTTTGACCTCGAAGCGCACTCTTTCACTACGCATTTTGACCATTTTGAAGAGCTGTTTCTCTGTAGGCCTCCCACTGAGGACTGGCTTGACATAATCTTTACATATGTCAGCTGACATATCCGAAGTGTCCTCAACTTGGCGCGGTAAGTGCTTCTCTTGTATATAAGGTGGTACCAAATTATCTAATGATACTTAAACAGGTGATAGTGTTGCTTAAACTGAACAACTTTCTCTATGAAACATAGGTCGTCTCAATGCATTGATCACCATAAAGTACATTTTAACCATGGAAAGAAATGGCAGTATAATATGATCGTCATCTCGTATGTGCAGTACATTAATGCGTGCTGAAAAAATCAGGGGCTGAAAATAACTAGGACGAATTTTATTTTTTCCATGCTAGTCGATTCTGAAAAATGATCGATGACTCAGCGAATAGTCTGTTAGAATGCACCCAAAGTAATGAGACGAGACTATCGGTGTTTTAGTTCTATGTATTCTGTGTTTGTAGAATGGAACAAGCGTTTGTGATGTTAATGTACTTTTGAGTACCAAATTAGTGTCGATATCGTTTAAGCGTAGGATTTTGTATAGAGAAACGCTTAGAAATATTTTTATGCAATATGATTTGACTTGATTTTGGATTACTTATGGTTTTAAATTAACAATAATGCAATGTTATGTGTGTAAAACAGTCACAGGCATCCGATGGACGACTATTTGTTTAATTTAAGGTAAGATTATAGTTTTATTTGATCAAATAGAAACATTGTACATTTGAGTACGAATCAACAAATTCATTACGCTTGATCACGTGACATATGTCAATCCCATACATTGTCTTTCTATTCTACTAGCGTTAATTGTAGTAAGTGGCCATTTGAGTAGGCCCCCAGATCAGGTAGCCCACATTGGTTCCTCATTTACACTTCATAGAGTTCCCTGAGAAAGATGGTTTATAGAGTAAAGCTTTTACATCTAGTTCTATAGTAATTATGAAAATATATTTTTGCAGTAGATACTGTAAAATAGTTATGCAGATCCTGCTGTTCTTATACATAACTAAGGATTTCATGTTATTTTTATATAAGTTATGTTAAAAGCGATCTCTGGGGCGAGGCCACACCAATCAAATCACAGTCCTCTTTGACTTATCAAAACACAACATTCTTTAGTTCACAAGAAATCTGATTTGAATACTAGCTTGTAAATTAAGGTGCATGACTATCTACCTAAGAATAGTTACCTATAGATATATATTACTGTTGTGGTGTGGCCCATGTCCTTTGACTAATACTAATAATTTTCAGGCTAATAAGGTTTATTAAGATTAAAAAATCCTTAGCTCAATATTTACATTTCTGTATGTTAATAGCAATTTTAATTCTGAATATGGGTTGGTGTATTCTATACACAGTCCAATTCTGACAAATCAATTATTTAACTCTTTTATTAAATGAATAGGTGATGGTGAAACTAGCCACAAGAACAACATTTATAGAATCTGGATTCTAAACCTAGTGTTTAGTTAATAAAGTATAGCTGAAAAATAATAATTGTGGGTAGTTTAATAACCTGGAGGGTAGGATTTTTAAATAAATCAGTTGTTTGCCAGACACCGGTGTTTCATTACGTTACATGGTGACAGCGGTGGACATGCTTACTGTCCGGCTATTTCGGTGCAGTGTTACGTTTGTGAAAAATACGGTCATTTCGCAAGGATGTGTAAACGTCAAAAGAGTGGTAAAATTAATAAAATGTATGATATTGCCGTGCGTAGTGATCAAAGCGATGATGATGATTCGTTCCATATATCAATGGTGTACATTGTGTCGGAGTTGAACTGCTCCTCGGATGACTGGTATGAAACTTTAAGAGGTGAGTGTGGCGACGAGAAATTTAAATTGGACACTGGTGCGGACATTAATGTTTTGTCATATAGTAAATTTTTATCTCTAGGATTCGACGCTAATATAATAAATACGAAAGAAAACTTAAAATTGCAATCTTATAGTGGAGATTTGATACCATTAAAGGGAATTTGTTTTTTATCGTGGTGGTACAAGAATAAAATGTATAATTTAAAATTTGCAATTGCGAACATTAATTGTCAAAGCGTGCTGGGTCGACAATCGTGTTTGGAACTAGGTTTAATCAAGAGGGTTTATGATATTCAATCTGAATACTCTGATTTATTCAGTGGATTAGGTTGTTTACCGGGTAAATACCATATTGTGATTGACAAGTCTGTGCCACCCGTTGTTTGTGCCCGTCGTAATGTTCCCTTAGGATTGCGAGATAAATTACAAGATGAGTTGAATAGAATGATGCAATTAGGGGTTATTAGGAAGGTCACTCACCCAACACCTTGGGTTAATGCATTAGTGGTAGTAGCCAAAAAGAATGGGCAATTGCGTATATGTCTAGATCCTAGACCACTTAATGTCGCTATACAGCGCGCACATTTTCAACTGCCAACTATAAATGACATTGCTACAAAGCTTCATGGTGCTAAATATTTCTCAGTTTTAGATGCTAATTCTGGATTTTGGGCTATAGAGTTAGATAGTGCTAGTTCAGACCTATGTACGTTTTCTACGCCATTCGGTAGGTATCAGTATTTACGCTTACCATTTGGATTAAACTGTGCATCTGAAGTGTTTCATGCTAAGATTAAACAACTGCTAGAGGGACTAGAAGGGGTTGATTCCTTTATCGATGACATAATATGTTGGGGTAGTTCAAGGTCAGAGCATGACCAGCGCTTAAAAGCTCTGTTTGAGAGGGCTCGTGAGATTAATTTAAAATTTAATAAAGACAAATGCCGCATCTGTGTAGAAGAGATTACTTATTTAGGACATTGTTTTGGAAAGTATGGCATGAAAGCAGATCCTGAAAAAATAAAGGCAATTTTGAATATGCCAGAACCGAGTGATAGAAAAAGTTTGGAACGATTTTTAGGGGCAGTTAACTATTTATCAAAGTTTATTCCTAACTATTCAGAACATACTTATGTTCTTACGAGGCTACTTAAGAAAGAAAACACATGGAGTTGGGAACAAGGCCATAGATCTGCATTCGAAGGGTTAAAACGGTTATTATGTCAATCTCCTGTGTTAGCTTTATATGATGTTAATGGTCCCGTGGTGTTGTCAGTAGACGCTAGTAGTGTAGCACTTGGCGCGGTGCTGATGCAGGGCGGGCGCCCGATAGAATACGCATCTCAGACACTCACGGACACACAGACTCGTTATGCACAAATCGAAAAAGAAATGTTGGCAATTGTTTTTGCGTGTGAAAGATTCCGTCAATATATCTATGGGAAAAATCGAGTGGTGATTGAATCTGATCATAAGCCTTTAGAAAGTATATTTAAAAAATCATTAGATTCGATCCCAGCTCGCTTACAAAGAATGATGCTGAGGCTCCAAGGGTTTGACTTGGTAGTGACTTACAAGCCCGGGAAATATATGTTCATACCAGATACTTTGTCGCGCGCGCCTCTGCCGGAATTGTATGACGATGAAATAAGTAAATTAGTTTTGTATCAAGTTGAAATGGTTATTAATAACATGCCTATCTCACGCAAGAAACTTACCATCATCAAAAAGGAAACGGCTAAAGATATTGTTTTAAAGGAATTGATTTTGTATATTAATCAAGGGTGGTCTGAACACAAACACAATGTACCGGACTGTTTAAAATATTTTTATTCCATGAAGGAAGAATTATATTGTGTAGATGGCGTAATATTTAGAAATAAACAAATTCTGATTCCTTCATCTTTAAGAGCCGAAATGTTAAAAATTATTCATGAAGGGCACTCGGGAATAGACCGCTGTAAGAGGCGAGCGCGAGAAGTGTTATTTTGGCCGGGTATCAGTGAAGATATTGAAGTTTATGTAAGAAAATGTAGGACGTGTCAGGAGAACTCAAACAAACCCGCAAAGCAACCCATGATCCCCATTCCAATACCAGATTTACCCTGGTATAAAATTGGAACTGATTTGTTCGAGTATGGAAAAAAATATTATTTGATTTTAGTCGATTACTTTTCGGGATTTATAGAAGTATCACAATTAAAAGATTCTACAACAAAGTCAGTCATTAGTGTCATGAAAGAAAATTTTGCTCGTTATGGGATACCGGAAATAGTAGTAAGTGATAACGGGCCACAATATTCGTGTCGTAATTTTAAATTATTTGCCTCAGAATGGGGATTTGATCATGTTACTACATCTCCTTATTATGCTCAGTCTAATGGTAAAAGCGAAAGGGCTGTGCAAACTATAAAAAAGATTTTAAAAAAGTCTATCGATAGTGATTCGGATTTTTATTTGCATTTATTAAGTTATAGGAATACGCCACGCGATAATTTGGATTCTCCTGCACAGCTTATGATGGGTCGTCGGTTAAACTGTAGACTACCTGTTCATCCTGATTTATTGAAAACAAATCAGTATGATTATAAAGAAAAACATCAAATGTTATTACATAAGCAAATGAAAAATAAATATTACTATGATAAACATTGTTAACCATTGCCGGAGTTGGATGTCGGCGATGACGTCATTATGTTGGAAAATAACAATGAAAGAATTCGAGGTACTGTTGTTGCGAAAGCGCCAACACCGCGATCATACGTAATTAAGAACAGACGAGGTATTTATCGCCGTAATCGTCGACATCTAATCAAAACAGTGCCGGACCAGTCTGAGATGTCCGATGTTCAAAAGGACTCCAATGACAAACCTACAGTTTCATCACATAATAGTGATGAAGAATATCGTGACATTTCCGACGATGAATTTTTGCCTCTCGATGAACAAACATCCGTCGCTGATTCTCAAGGAGATTATTCTCCGCCTATTACTAGAAATAGATTAAAAAACAAAATGTAGACTTATAAATAAGTCAATTTGTTAAGTAAGTTTTATTATAATTTTTTTTTCTTAGTGGTAGCAAAAACCGATCCCAAGGCTAACATAACACCGTAGGGCTAAGAAAACTGATATTTTTTTTTCATAATTTTGTATGTTTTCGTTATCATAAGTGGGTGCCTTCACCTTTTGGCTGAAATATGTTAAGTTTTTTAGTATATTTTATAACTTAAATTGTGTTATAGTTTAAAGAAAACCTACCTATTCTTTCTTTATAAAAATAAGGGAAAGATGTGGATAGTTTAGAAATCGATAACTGTAATAAAAGTAAGTTTATACATCTTAAAGTAACTAATTGCTAAAAGATGTTATGCAACCTTTTGTTTTCATAGTAATTCAATCTTTTAAAAATAAGGGAAAGATGTGGGTAGTTTAATAACCTGGAGGGTAGGATTTTTAAATAAATCAGTTGTTTGCCAGACACCGGTGTTTCATTACGTTACAATAATAAGAAATAAAATAATAATAATATATAAAAAAGGACCTTGCAAGAGGTGCAAGAAATACCTTGTAGATACGGGTGGTAATAACCTATGAAGATTATTTAGCTGTGGTATAAAATTTTATTTCTTAATATTCCATTGTTCTCAAGTAATTAAGTTACTGTGTTTGTTGAATAGCAATCCGATTAGCAAATTGGTTGCATGTTATTCGTAAAAGGGACATGAGTGAATCACATTTTTATCTTAGAGAGGTATCTAAATAGTCCAATAAAATTAGGTTAAAGGATCATTCCCACAGCTCCGGCGCGTCACCGGCGCGTCACCGGCCCGTCCGTCAACGTCAAAAATATGTGTGAACAAGCAGTTCAGATCACCGGCGCCGGCACGTCACCGGCGCGTCGCCGGCTCGTTTCAGTCAAGTCAACGTCGCTTCACCGGCAAGGCAAGCAGGGTTGCCACTTTTTTGTTTTAATAAAGTATAGGTTGCTATAATAGGTAGAAAAAAGTACATTGTGGTATGGAAATATAGAATTATTTATTTATTCCAACTTTAAAAACCTACTGTTTAAGTATTGTTTTTTGGAAATATTTTGGTAACTTTATTAGACTTAATTTACTTATTCCACTCAGTTTAAGTAAAGGTAAGTATTATTTTCTCGAATTATAATAGAAATACAACAACGTATGCGAATGTCGGATTTTCGGGTAAACAAATGAATGCCGGAACACAAGTGAAGGCATGAAAACATTGTCTACAGAAATTGTTGTATTATTATTAAAATTCGAAAAATAGTACCTTTGCTTGAACTTAGTGGTAAAGGTGAATTAAGTCTAACAAAGTTACCAAAATACTACCAAAAACAATACTTAAACAGTAGGTTCTTAAAGTTTAAATAAATAAATAAATACTTTATTTCTACACCACAATGTACTTTTTTCTACCTATTATAACAACCAATATATAATAAATAAGTGGCAACCCTGTTTGCCATGCCGGGGACGCGCCGGTGACGTGACGGCCGGCGACGCGCCGGTGACGTGACGGCCGGTGACGCGCCGGTGACGTGACGGCCGGCACGTCACCGGCACGGCGCGTCGCCGGCGAGGCACCGGCAAGACAAACAGGGCTGCTACTTTTTGTTTTAATAAATTATTGGTTACTATAATCGGTACAGAAAAAGTATAATTTATTTATTTCAGCATTGTAAAGCATTTTTTATAACTTTTGTTAATATTTCGGTAACTTTATGAGACCTTATTCATCTGTTCCACTAAATTTTGGTAAGGGTACAATTTTTCGAATTTTAATAAAAATACAACGTGTGTGGATTTCGGGTAAACAAATGAATCTCAGAAAAACAAGTGAAGGTCAACAATTTCTTTTTGCGAAATTGTTGTTTTAAGTTGTCATTTGTTTTAAGGTGGTGGTGTAAATTTAGTCTATAAAATTTACCAAAATATTAAGAAAAATGTAAATAAAATGTTTTTTAAAGTTGAAATAAATAAATAATACTTTATTTCTAAACCACAATGTACTTTTTTTTCTACCTATTATAACAACCAATACTTTATTGAATCAAATAAGTGGCAACCCTGTTTACCTTGCCGGCGACGCGCCGGTGACGTGACGGCCGGCGACGCGCCGGTGACGTGACGGCCGGTGACGCGCCGGTGACGTGACGGCCGGCACGTCACCGGCACGGCGCGTCGCCGGCGAGGCACCGGCAAGACAAACAGGGCTGCTACTTTTTGTTTTAATAAATTATTGGTTACTATAATCGGTACAGAAAAAGTATAATTTATTTATTTTAGCATTGAAAAGCATTTTTTATAACTTTTGTTAATATTTCGGTAACTTTATGAGACCTTATTCATCTGTTCCACTAAATTTTGGTAAGGGTACAATTTTTCGAATTTTAATAAAAATACAACGTGTGTGGATTTCGGGTAAACAAATGAATCTCAGAAAAACAAGTGAAGGTCAACAATTTCTTTTTGCGAAATTGTTGTTTTAAGTTGTCATTTGTCAATCTTAAAACAGCAATATATCTCGAAAAATACTCATCCTAAAGTGGTGGTGTAAATTTAGTCTATAAAATTTACCAAAATATTAATAAAAGTGTAAATAAAATGTTTTTTAAAGTTGAAATAAATAAATAATACTTTATTTCTAAACCACAATGTACTTTTTTTTCTACCTATTATAACAACCAATACTTTATTGAATCAAATAAGTGGCAACCCTGTTTACCTTGCCGGCGACGCGCCGGTGACGTGACGGCCGGCGCGTCACCGGCACGGCGCGTCACCGGCGACTCAACGGCAAGGCAAACAGGGTTGCTACTTTTTTGTTTTTATAAATTATTAATTGCTATAATCGGTATAGATAAATACACTGTGGTATGGAAATAGAGTACCTATTATTTATTTATCTCAACTTTGAAAAACATTTACTTTTATTACTTTTGGTAATATTTTGGTAAATTTATTAGACTTAATTTACACCACCAGTCTAGGATGAGTATTTTTCGAGATATTGCTGTTTTAAGATTGACAGATGACAGCTGTCAAACTTAAAACAGCAATACCTATCTCAAATAGAAATTGTTGACCTTCAATTAATTTTACGTCATTCATTTGTTTACCCAAAATCCACACACATTGTTGTATTTTCATTTAAATTCGAAAAATGTTACCCTTACTAGAACCGCTGTTCGTCTAGCTAGGCAGTTGACGCAACGACTAAAGGTGTAAGGGTTGGCACTCTGTGATTTGCCTTTTTGAATATCAAAAATTAATAAGAAAAATAAGATTGGTACTTCAAAATTCAAGTTATATTCTTTGAAAAAAATTTGTCATTTTTTTCTAAAAGGTAAAAATATTTTTTTTTAATTTGTCTCTTTTTCTTCTTTTTATGCTCTTCAAATAAAGAATAGAAAAAAATGTGACTTAGTTTTTGCTCCTTTTCTTTTTGTTTATGGGCCGATTTCGATAAACCTCGCTTTTTGATATAACTTTGACACGAAAATAACAACGCAATGTTGAAAACATTAAAAAATTCAAAATGGCGGCAAACTTTTTGCTTGTGGGCTGATTTCGAAGAAACTCGGTTTTTGCTACTATTTTGACAAGAAAACAGCAACGCACTCTTAAAAATGTAAAAAATTCAAGATGGCGGCTAACTTTTTTGCTTGTGGGTCGATTTCGATGAAACTCGGTTTTTGGTACTATTTTGACAAGAAAACAGCAACGCAATGTTAAAAATGTAAAAAATTAAAGATGGCATCCAAATTTTTTGTTTGCGGGTCGATTTCGATGAATCTCGGTTTTTGGTACTATTTTGCCAAGAAAACAGCAACGCAATGTTAAAAATACAAAAATATCTAAGATGGCGGCCAACTTTTTTGTTTGCAGGGCGATTTCGATGAAACACGGTTTTTGACACTATTTTGACAAGAAAACAGCAACGCAAAGTTACAAATGTAAAAATTCAAGATGGCGGCCAACTTTTTGGCTTGTGGGCTGATTTCGATGAAAATTGATTTTTGGTACTATTTTGACAAGAAAACAGCAACGCTATATTAAAAACATAAAATATGCAAGATGGCGGCCAACTTTTTGCTTGTGGGCCGATTTCGATGAAACTCGGTGATGCCGTTTTCTGGCCAAAACGGTCCAAAAAACCGAGTTTCATCAAAATCGGCCCACAAGCAAAAAGTTGGCCGCCATCTTGCATATTTTATGTTTTTAATATAGCGTTGCTGTTTTCTTGTCAAAATAGTACCAAAAATCAAGTTTCATCGAAATCAGCCCACAAACCAAAAAGTTGGCCGCCATCTTGAATTTTTACATTTGTAACTTTGCGTTGCTGTTTTCTTGTCAAAATAGTGTCAAAAACCGTGTTTCATCGAAATAGGCCCATCAACAAAGGAGTTGGCCACCATCTTGAATTTATTCCATTTTTAACTTTGCGTAGCTGTTCTCTTGTCAAAATACTAGCAAAAACCGAGTCTCATTGAAATCAGCCCATGAGCCCACAAGCAAAAAAGTTGGCTGCCATCTTGAACTTTGACATTTTTAACATTGCGTTGCCGTTTTCTTGTAAAAAAAGTACAAAACCCGAGTTTCATCGAAATCGGCCCACAAATAAAGGAGTTGGCCACTATCTTGAATTTTTACATTTTTAACTTTGCGTAGCTGTTCTCATGTCAAAATAATACCAAAAACCAAGTTTCATAAAAATCGGCCCACAAGCAAAAAAGTTGGCCGCCATCTTTTTTTTTTTAGATTTTTAACACTGCGTTGCTGTTTTCTTGTCAAAATAGTACTAAAAACCGAATTTCATCGAAATCAGCCTGCAAACAAAAAAGTTGGCCGCCATCTTGAATTTTTTACTTTTTTAACATTGCGTCGCTGTTTGCTTGTCAAAATAGTACCAAAAACTGAATTTCATCTAAATCGGCCCGCAAACAGAGAAATTGGCCACCATCTTGAATTTTTACGTTTTTAACTTTGCGTAGCTGTTCTCATGTCAAAATAGTACCAAAAACCAAATTTCATCGAAATCAGCCCACAAGCAAAAAAGTTGGCCGCCATCTTGAATTTTTTTACATTTTTAACATTGCGTTGCTTTTTTCTTGTCAAAATAGTACTAAAAACCAAATTTCATCGATATCGGCCCACAAACAGAGAAGTTGGCCGCCATCTTGAATTATTTACATTTTTAACAGTGCATTGCCGTTTTCTTGTCAAAATAGTACCAAAAACAGAGATTCATCGAAATTGGCCCGCAAACAGAGAAGTTGGCTGCCATCTTTATTTTTTCACTTTTTTAATATTGCGTTTCTGTTTTCTTGTCAAAATAGGACCAAAAACCGAGTTTCATCGAAATCGGCCGGCAAACAAAAAAGTTGGCCGCCATCTTGAATTTTTTACTTTTTTGACATTGCGTTGCTGTTTGTTTGTCAAAATAGTACCAAAACCGAGTTTTATCTAAATCGGCCCGCAAAGTAAAAAGTTGGCCGCCATCTTGATTTCTTTCATTTTTAACATTGCGTTGATATTAGCCTCTCGGGACCTCCCACCCCCCTTCTATACTGCAACACCCCGCACGATTGCTCTGTCTAGACTCCTTCGATGATCAACTGTATGAATTAAATATCGGCTGTGCTAGAACTTAGTGGAACAGGTGAATTAAGTCTCATAAAGCTACCGAAATATTAACAAAAGTAATAAAAAAATGATTTTCAAAGTTGTAATAAATAAATAATACTTTATTTCCATACCACAATATACTTTTTCTCTACCGATTATAGCAACCAATAATTTATTAAAACAAAAAAGTAGCAACCCTGTTTGCTTTGCCGTTGACGCGCCGGCCGGCGACGCGCCGGTGACGTGACGGCCGGTGACGCGCCGGTGACGTGACGGCCGGCGCGTCACCGGCACGTCGCGCCGCCGGCGAGTCACCGGCAAGGCAAACAGGGTTGCTACTTTTTTGTTTTAATAAATTATTGGTTGCTTTAATCGGTCAAGAAAAGTACACTGTGGTATGGAAATAAAGTAGGTATTATTTATTTATTTCAACTTTGAAAAACATTTATTTTTATTACTTTTGGTAATATTTTGGTAAATTTTTTAGACTTAATTTACACCACCAGTTTAGGATGAGTATTTTTCAAGATAAATTTCTGTTTTAAGATTGACAGATGACAGCTGTCAAACTTAAAACAGCAATATCTCAAAAAGAAATTGTTAACCTTCACTTGTTTTTCCGACATTCATTTGTTTACCCGAAATCCACACTCATTCACACACAAAATTCGAAGAAACAGGACCTTTACTAGAACTCGGTGGAAAGGGTGAATTAAGGCTCAGTTGCACCACCCAACTTTAACGATAACAGGCTAGTTCTAGTACCGGTTAAGCATAAGTTAGCCAAAAAAAGAGGTTGTGAATTAAGGCTCAGTTGCACCACCTAACTTTAACGATAACAGGCTAGTTATAGTACCAGTTAAGCATAAGTTAGCCAAAAAAAGAGGTTGTTAGCCAGCTTGATGTCCTTTGACAAGTTTGACGTGACAAATAGGTAGCATTACCCTTTGACGATAACTTTAACTTTGACAGCGTTTTGGTACAGAATAAAGTTACCAAAAAATTAACAAAGTAATAAAAAAAGATTTTTAAAGTTGAAATAAATAAATAATACTTCATTTCCATGCCACAATGTTTGTACCAATAATAAATAAGCGGCAACCCTGTTTGTCATGCCGGGGACGCGCCGGTGACGTGACGGCCGGTGACGCGCCGGTGACGTGACGGCCGGCGACGCGCCGGTGACGTGACGGCCGGCGCGTCACCGGCGCGTCACCGGCCGTCACGTCACCGGCGCGTCGCCGGCCGGCGCGTCAACGGCAAAGCAAACAGGGTTGCTACTTTTTTGTTTTAATAAATTATTGGTTGCTATAATCGGTAGAGAAAAAGTATATTGTGGTATGGAAATAAAGTATTATTTATTTATTACAACTTTGAAAATCATTTTTTTATTACTTTTGTTAATATTTCGGTAGCTTTATGAGACTTAATTCACCTGTTCCACTAAGTTCTAGCACAGCCGATATTTAGTTCATACAGTTGATCATCGAAGGAGTCTAGACAGAGCAATCGTGCGGGGTGTTGCAGTATAGAAGGGGGGTGGGAGGTCCCGAGAGGCTAATATCAACGCAATGTTAAAAATGAAAGAAATCAAGATGGCGGCCAACTTTTTACTTTGCGGGCCGATTTAGATAAAACTCGGTTTTGGTACTATTTTGACAAACAAACAGCAACGCAATGTCAAAAAAGTAAAAAATTCAAGATGGCGGCCAACTTTTTTGTTTGCCGGCTGATTTCGATGAAACTCGGTTTTTGGTCCTATTTTGACAAGAAAACAGAAACGCAATATTAAAAAAGTAAAAAAATAAAGATGGCAGCCAACTTCTCTGTTTGCGGGCCAATTTCGATGAAACTCTGTTTTTGGTACTATTTTGACAAGAAAACGGCAATGCACTGTTAAAAATGTAAATAATTCAAGACGGCGGCCAACTTTTTTGTTTGTGGGCCGATTTCAATGAAACTTGGTTTTGGGTACTATTTTGACAAGAAAACAGCAACGCAGTGTTAAAAATCTAAAAAAAATCAAGATGGCAGCCAACTTTTTTGTTTGTGGGCCGATTTCGATGAAATTCGGTTTTTAGTACTATTTTGACAAGAAAACAGCAATGCAATGTTAAAAATGTAAAAAAATTCAAGATGGCGGCCAACTTTTTTGCTTGTGGGCTGATTTCGATGAAATTTGGTTTTTGGTACTATTTTGACATGAGAACAGCTACGCAAAGTTAAAAACGTAAAAATTCAAGATGGTGGCCAATTTCTCTGTTTGCGGGCCGATTTAGATGAAATTCAGTTTTTGGTACTATTTTGACAAGCAAACAGCGACGCAATGTTAAAAAAGTAAAAAATTCAATTTTTTTGTTTGCAGGGCGATTTCGATGAAACACGGTTTTTGACACTATTTTGACAAGAAAACAGCAACGCAAAGTTACAAATGTAAAAATTCAAGATGGCGGCCAACTTTTTGGCTTGTGGGCTGATTTCGATGAAACTTGATTTTTTGTACTATTTTGACAAGAAAACAGCAACGCTATATTAAAAACATAAAATATGCAAGATGGCGGCCAACTTTTTGCTTGTGGGCCGATTATGATGAAACTCGGTTTTTTGGACCGTTTTGGCCAGAAAACGACATCACCGAGTTTCATCGAAATCGGCCCACAAATAAAGGAGTTGGCCACTATCTTGAATTTTAACATTTTTAACTTTGCGTAGCTGTTCTCATGTCAAAATAATACCAAAAACCAAGTTTCATAAAAATCGGCCCACAAGCAAAAAAGTTGGCCGCCATCTTGAATTTTTTTACATTTTTAACATTGCGTTGCTGTTTTCTTGTCAAAATAGTACTAAAAACCGAATTTCATCGAAATCGGCCCACAAACAAAAAAGTTGGCCCCCATCTTGATTTTTTTAGATTTTTAACACTGCGTTGCTGTTTTCTTGTCAAAATAGTACTAAAAACCGAATTTCATCGAAATCGGCCCACAAACAAAAAAGTTGGCCGCCATCTTGTTTTTTTTTTAGATTTTTAACACTGCGTTGCTGTTTTCTTGTCAAAATAGTACCCAAAACCAAGTTTCATTGAAATCGGCCCACAAACAAAAAAGTTGGCCGCCATCTTGAATTATTTACATTTTTAACAGTGCATTGCCGTTTTCTTGTCAAAATAGTACCAAAAACAGAGTTTCATCGAAATTGGCCCGCAAACAGAGAAGTTGGCTGCCATCTTTATTTTTTTACTTTTTTAATATTGCGTTTCTGTTTTCTTGTCAAAATAGGACCAAAAACCGAGTTTCATCGAAATCGGCCGGCAAACAAAAAAGTTGGCCGCCATCTTGAATTTTTTACTTTTTTGACATTGCGTTGCTGTTTGTTTGTCAAAATAGTACCAAAACCGAGTTTTATCTAAATCGGCCCGCAAAGTAAAAAGTTGGCCGCCATCTTGATTTCTTTCATTTTTAACATTGCGTTGATATTAGCCTCTCGGGACCTCCCACCCCCCTTCTATACTGCAACACCCCGCACGATTGCTCTGTCTAGACTCCTTCGATGATCAACTGTATGAACTAAATATCGGCTGTGCTAGAACTTAGTGGAACAGGTGAATTAAGTCTCATAAAGCTACCGAAATATTAACAAAAGTAATAAAAAAATGATTTTCAAAGTTGTAATAAATAAATAATACTTTATTTCCATACCACAATATACTTTTTCTCTACCGATTATAGCAACCAATAATTTATTAAAACAAAAAAGTAGCAACCCTGTTTGCTTTGCCGTTGACGCGCCGGCCGGCGACGCGCCAGTGACGTGACGGCCGGTGACGCGCCGGTGACGCGCCGGCCGTCACGTCACCGGCGCGTCGCCGGCCGTCACGTCACCGGCGCGTCACCGGCCGTCACGTCACCGGCGCGTCCCCGGCATGACAAACAGGGTTGCCGCTTATTTATTATTGGTACAAACATTGTGGCATGGAAATGAAGTATTATTTATTTATTTCAACTTTAAAAATCTTTTTTTATTACTTTGTTAATTTTTTGGTAACTTTATTCTGTACCAAAACGCTGTCAAAGTTAAAGTTATCGTCAAAGGGTAATGCTACCTATTTGTCACGTCAAACTTGTCAAAGGACATCAAGCTGGCTAACAACCTCTTTTTTTGGCTAACTTATGCTTAACCGGTACTATAACTAGCCTGTTATCGTAAAAGTTAGGTGGTGCAACTGAGCCTTAATTCACAACCTCTTTTTTTGGCTAACTTATGCTTAACCGGTACTAGAACTAGCCTGTTATCGTTAAAGTTGGGTGGTGCAACTGAGCCTTAATTCACCCTTTCCACCGAGTTCTAGTAAAGGTACTGTTTCTTCGAATTTTGTGTGTGAATGAGTGTGGATTTCGGGTAAACAAATGAATGTCGGAAAAACAAGTGAAGGTTAACAATTTCTTTTTGAGATATTGCTGTTTTAAGTTTGACAGCTGTCATCTGTCAATCTTAAAACAGAAATTTATCTTGAAAAATACTCATCCTAAACTGGTGGTGTAAATTAAGTCTAAAAAATTTACCAAAATATTACCAAAAGTAATAAAAATAAATGTTTTTCAAAGTTGAAATAAATAAATAATACCTACTTTATTTCCATACCACAGTGTACTTTTCTTTACCGATTATAGCAACCAATAATTTATTAAAACAAAAAAGTAGCAACCCTGTTTGCCTTGCCGGTGACTCGCCGGCGGCGCGACGTGCCGGTGACGCGCCGGCCGTCACGTCACCGGCGCGTCACCGGCCGTCACTTCACCGGCGCGTCGCCGGCCGGCGCGTCAACGGCAAAGCAAACAGGGTTGCTACTTATTTGTTTTAATAAAGTATTGGTTGTTATAAAAGGTAGAAAAAAAGTACATTGTGGTATGGAAATAAAGTATTATTTATTTATTTCAACTTCAAAAAACATTTTATTTTTTAATTCTGTTAATATTTTGGTAACTTTATGAGACTTAATTCACCTGTTCCATTAAGTTCTAGTAAAGGTATTTTTTTTCGAATTTTAATAAAAATACAACAATGTGAGTGAACTTCGGGTAAACAAATGAATGTCGTAAAAACAAGTGAAGCTAGGAAAACATAGTCTTGTGATCTGTAAATAAATTATGACGTCATCCGCGACGTACGCAAATCTCAACAATTTTTTTTTATTGATATTGCTGTTTTAAGTTTGACAGTGGACATCTGTTAATCTTAAAACAGGAATATCTCGAAAAATACTCATCCTAGACTGGTGGTGTAAATTAATTACCAATATATTACCAAAAGTAGTAAAAATAATTGTTTTTCAAAGTTGAAATAAATAAATTATACTTTATTTCCATACTACAGTGTAATTTTCTGTACCGATTACAGCAACCAATAATTTATTTAAACAAAAAAGTAGCAACCCTGTTTGCCTTGCCGGTGACTCGCCGGCGACGCGCCGTGCCGGTGACGCGCCGGCCGTCACGTCACCGGCGCGTCGCCGGCATGCCGTAACAATATGCGTTTGACGTTGACGGGCCGGTGACGCGCCGTTGACGCGCCATGACTGATGTGTGTGAACAGTGTAGTACAACTTGTATGTAACTATATTTTTGACGTTGACGGGCCGGTGACGCGCCGTTGACGCGCCGGAGCTGTGTGAATGATCCTTAAATTGGAAATAATTCAATAACTGTAATTTCGTTTTTCTATGATATAAAGAATTGTTAGTTATAGTAAAAATAAACAGAATTAAACATTTTGAAACTTCGCATCAAAGTAAAAAAAAATGAAAAACTAAATTTTCAAACATTTTGATTTCAAAATTACAGCATAATAAGTAACTTTGTAAAAGTACCAGTGTTATGATATGACGCTTGCATTTCAGGTAAATAAATCAAAATTAAACTAATTGATCAATGGGGACTATCATTATTAAAGAAGGTTCAGTAAATTGCAGATATTTTGGCGTATCTTATCAGAAATAATAGATAACTGTAATTCAACAATTTATTCTGAATAGTATTTACTGTCTGTTAATAAATTGTTAAAAATTAAACAGATTGTCTTTGCAGATTTCTATTTTTCGAACTAAGTCACAAATATTTTTAATATTTGGAAAACGAAAAAACATAACTATTTCGAAAGTGTTTAATTGATGCCTTCAAAATATTATTAGTACTATAAGAAACAAATTAAACAATAAATGTCTACGATTATTCTTTAAATGATATTTTTTCTTAGTTACGTTTCAATACGAACGTTATTAATTGCAAAATAAGGTCGTTATTTCTTTGTGTATCAAATCTCGACCGTGCTGTCCTGAGTCGCGAGCACTCGCGATTCTATTATAGGCCTTAGTCAAGTCAGTGATAAGTAGTCCGTTCGTTTCGAACAATTTAAAAAAAGTGTAGGTAGCCTCGCTGTTCGCCCTGGCCCTCGGATTTCTTCATTTATATTTTTTTTATGAATGACTTCTAGCAAAATAAATTCGTTTATTTAGGTGAAATAAGCATATTATTAAATATATAATCTACGTTGTCTTTTTTTATGATAATTCACAAAATATTACATTTACGAAGATTTTAAAACGTTGAAATGAAACCCATCAAAATTAAAAGTGTGTGCGAGCGGTTTCAAATGTCAATGTCAGTTATTGAATGCTTAAATATTAGTTCAAAGTTTCATTAATTTATTTTTAATAATTTCTATCAAAAATAAATAGTTACAGTAAAATCGAAAATTTGAACGAAGCGGAACATTCAGTTTTGTGACCACTTTTTTTTTAAGAAAATCTTCTCATTGTGTAAAATTTCGGATGGAAATGGCAACGTTTTATTCGACCTTTATCGTGAGACGCTATTTTAATTACATTGTAAAACTGATTTTAGTGTCAGCGTCGATTTACTGTTGAAGTGATCAGTGCTTTTTTGCTCAGGTATGTGACCAAGTTTTGCCATTAAAATTATCTTTTCTTTAATTATTGTTATTGTGGATACATAACATAAATGTATATAGTATTTGATATCAAAAAGTTAATAGTGCTAAGTGCGATCAGTAATTATTAAACAATTCAAAACTATAAGAAAGTAGCATAGCATTATATGACTTGCGTTTTGTGACTTATTCTACAGTCACATATATTGGAACGACAAGTCACAACAGGTCGGAAATCATAAAATTATTTCACATTGCAAATTCTTACCCACCAAATTATGAATTACTAAGTGTGAGTTGCACCAAAACGCTGTCAAAGTTAAAGTTATCGTCAAATGATAATGCTACCTATTTGTCACGTCAAACTTGTCAAAGGGCATCGTGCTGGCTGGCACTTCTTTTTTTGGTTAACTTGTGTTTAACCGGTACTTTAACAAGCTTATTATTCACTTCTCAAGCTTACGCGCTCACTAAACATGAAATAAAAGACTTTAACGGATACTAGCGTGGTTTTATTGAAAGTACTTTAGGCTCAATTACATTACACAATTTTAAAATCGTGCGGTTGAGCCCGCTCGATAATAAAATTCTTAAAATTGTGTCGTCTAATTGCATTGCACCACGCGATTTCAAGACAGTCTAACTGTACCTACGACGGCACGTCAGACGTAACAGTTGTACTACAAAAACCAACTTTATACCTAAGGCATAAAGGCGTTCTCAAGGTCAACGTGTAGAGGTAATGTGACAGACAGAGACAGACTCTGTCTGACTCGCGACAGATAGACGATACTGCCACAGTATAAGATAAGTTCAAAAAGGAATGTTGGTTTTTTAACACGTTTTCATATGGACGTTTTCTTGTTTATTTATTTATTTATACTATTAATATTTATAAGTAGGTTCGTTTATTTGTTTGTCCGTAATTTTAGAAAAGAGTATTTTATACTAGGTAAGTACCTACCTACCTAGCTTCCCGATGAGCTAGAGACTTGAAAGTTATCGGTAGGTAGGTTCTTTTTAACACGCTTTATTAGGTTGCTTTCTCGTTTGCTTGTGTGTTTGTTTGTTTGTTTCTCCACAAAGTTTGCGAACAATTTAAACTAGCTTTCGGATGAGCTAGAGACTTGAAACTTTGAACATAGGTCAGAAATAGAAGGCAATGCAATATTATGGTATCATTGGGCTGATCTGATGATGGAGTCGGAAGAAGGCCACAGGAACTCTATGATGGAACGAAACAACCCCATCGTGCTTGGGCTCGTTAGAATCGTCTTGATGAGTACTTTAAAGGGAGACGAGGTCCAGGCTCTGATGATGAAGCTGGAAGGCCATGCCATATGAACTTAATATTGAAACCGTGCAACCCCATTGAATTTGGGCTCCTTTGAATCGTCTTGACGAGTGCTTTGTTGGGAAATAGTGTCCAGGGTCTGATGATGGAGCCGGAAGAAGGACACTGGAACTCTTTATTAAAACCACGCTACCGCATTGTGTTTGGGCTCATTTGAATCGTCTTGGCTAGTACTCTAATGGGAAATAGTGTCCAAGGATCTGATGATGGAGCCGAAAGAAGGCCATATGAACTCTATAATAAAACCATGCAAATGCAACCCCATCGAGGTTGGGCTCGTTTGGGGTGCGTGGTCGGATAACCTCCTCGTGTTTCCTCTACTGTCTGTCTCCGTTCATCCGTGGACTGGGAACGACAGTGGGAGGGACGGTGCACCCTGGGTATCACTGTAAATGACTCCTTTGGTTTCATCTACCGTGATGGCTAATAGTCCGATCCTTCTGTTATCCTGTACGTAGTGCAGGACCAGGGGCCCGCTTCGGGGGGCCGAGGGGAGACAACCCCAATAAAAATCTCAAACCGTAGCCCTGTACGTAGTGCAGGAGCGGGGGTCGCCTTTGTGGGGACTACGAGGAGTAAACCTCTATAAAAAATCCTTAATTGTTCCGGTATTTGAGGACGAGATACCGGAAGCCTGTTTCAGGTGGTTGGCAAAGGAGGCCAATCCTGATCGCCACCCTTGGGCATCTCCCGCCCCCCAAGGTGTAAAAGGGTTACCCGGGCATCGGGATCTCTGCCCGGGCGGACGGTATAATTCTCCCGATCTCGTGGGAATAGCAATGATGTCGGACAATAATAAAAAACCTAGTCGTGATGAAAAGGAGAGGTTTACGGTGCCGGTTCCCGGTAATAGTAAACGGACGGACGAAACACTGGGTCCAACCAAAAACAGTGCGAATGAAAAGGATGCCCTCCTTAAGGAGATCATTAGAAGGTGCGACGCCGCCATTGAGGTGGCTGACGAGGCGACTAAGAAACACGGCTTATCCTCCTCAGGAGACGATACGTTGGGTTGCATTGAGGCGAGTCGAAAGTCTGGCGGAAGCTCGACGGGGAAGGCGGCCCCAGCCCCTCCTTCACTGCCACAACCCCGACTGCGGGAAGAAGAGCCTGTGCGAAAGCCTAAGGCCAAAAGAGGCCGCACGATGCAAAGCCGTGCTGGGACGACGCCTAGTCGGGCGGAGTCTCATAGTCGGGTCGAGATGAGCGAAACGAAGAATGACAAGCAGTTGCAGCCAATCTTCTCGTTTGAAGCGGTGCCTCCAACGGATGTTGAAGCGATGGAGGCGGAGGCCTTGCCACTGACCGGTACTACCGAAAGCCGAGAAGAGGAGAGAGAAATTGCTCTCCTTAAAGTCGAAAACGCCGTCCTGCGTGGAGAGTTGGAGGTGATAAAGAGAGAAGTTGCGGTTCTAAGGTGGCTATGGAAGAGCTCAAACAATTCTTAGAAATAAAGATGAACGAATTGTTTGAGGGTAGGTTGAGCGGATGGCGGCTCCCACCCCCTCTCACTAAGAAGACGCAACAGCAAACCCTAAGCCGAGCGGTGCCACCAACCGTGAGTAACGCTCAACAAGCTGAACTTCCATCCGCTCCTCCTGCCCGGGCACAGGGGAATGCTTGGCAACAGGCGGAAGGAAGGAGGAAGGGAAAGGCGAAGAAGAGACCTCAGGAGAAAGCCCACGTCAGCAAGTCGGCTCCGGCCCCTGAGGAGAAGAAGAATGTCTGTCAGAAAAAGCCGAAGATAAAACCCCCACGCACCTCGGCTGTGGTGATCGATCTCCTTCCGGTAGCGAGGGAGAGGGGGCTTACATACGCAGAAGTTATCGCCATAGCGAAGCAGTCGATCTCACTCCCTGAACTAGGCATTCCGGAGGGGTGCAGAATTAGAGAGGGTCAAACAGGCTCCAAAGTCCTAGAGGTACAGGACCCGAGTGGGGTGAAGGCCGATTTATTGGCCGAGAAGCTTCGCGAGGTTCTCTCAGAGGTGGCGGCTGTCCGACGGCCGGAAAAGCTGATAGACTTGCACATCGCGGGCCTCGATGATTCTCTCCTAAAGGAAGATGTGCTGAAGGAGCTCGCGGTCATTTCGGGTTGTGAGCAACACTCTATAAAGTCGACCGAACTTATGCTCGGTTCAGATGGTACAGGCTGCTTAAGGGTAAGATGCCCGGCTGCTGCAGCTAAGAAGATCGCCTTGGAAGGCCGAATTCGTGTTGGGTGGTCCACTGCAAGGGTGAGGGTGCTTGATCCTCTCCCCATGCGGTGTTTTAAATGTCTTGGGATTGGGCACACAAAGCCGAAATGCCCGTCGAGAGTCGATCGAAGCACCCTCTGCTTCCGCTGTGGTGAGCCGGGCCACATGGCCGTGGCTTGCAGTGCCGAGCCCAGGTGCTCTGTCTGTGCTGCCAGTGGGCGGCCGGTAGACCACGTTATGGGCAGTCGAAAATGCGTTCCGCCGGTCATTAGGGGTAAGCGCCCCGAGGGCCAGCTGACCGAGGTAGGAGCTTCGCCGGGGAATCGGCCCGAGTGAGCGGGCATCCCCGGCGCGCGGGGGTACGCCCCAGGCTGCTCCCCACACTTCTCGGCGTGGAGAAGCGTTCGGGAGGCGTTGGTGGGGGGGACATTTGTCCCCCAGTCGGGGTCAAGTGGGCGGTGGGAGGTGAACCACCGCTCGCCTTGCACGGCCCTGATGGGAGGGGGAATGGCCAAACTTGCCCGGCCATTCCCCGTCGGAGGAGGGCCGGATGCGGGCAGGCCGCATGCCGTTGGGGTGAATGCCACCCTGGACCCCCACACAGCGTAATGGCTGGCGGCTTTGGCGGCAAGAGGGCATGTGCCGGAGGTTTTTAGTGGGTATTCCCTTCTCCCGGCGAGTCCCACATGCCCCCTTCCCGATCACCTGCGGGAAGGGAAGCGCGTAAAAGCGTTTTCCTCCGACTACAAAAAAAAAAAAAAAAAAAAAAGGTTGGGCTCGTTTGAATCGTCTTGACGAGTAACTTGTTTGGAAATAGTGTAACGTATAATAACGCGATATCTAGGTAGGTCGATACGTGCACGACCGACAACAACGACGATGTGCACCTTCTGAGCCAGACGCCGTGGGCAGGCGTGGTGCGGCCGCGGGGCGGGTCGCGCCGAGGGGCGGGCGGGTACTTCTTCCCGAGTGGATAACGCTTCGGGTATTTACGAATATGCGGCCCGTGCGCAAGCCGTCGCGTTCGCGTTGGTGTGCGGTGCGGTGCGGTGCGGCGTGTGCGTCCGTCGAGTTATTCACAAGAGCGACAGTCTTGTTTTGTTTGATACGATTCTTGCACTTTGCATTAAGTAAGTATCTACACATTAGAGGTTTTTATCTACTTAAATAAAATGATACTAGGTAAATATACCTACTACTACTTCATACCTACTAGGTAAAATATTTCTATTCGTGAGTCTTTCGAATTTTCAACCTAGTCAGATATTAATGTTATGTAGGTTTCTAATAGGTAGATAAAAGTTGAAAAAAAAAATGATTAATATATAAGTAAGGAGATAGGTACCTAAAATTTTATTTGACACGACGACTGCAAATTGAAAATATTTATAATTAACCTCTTAACAAACAATGATTAAAGAAAAGGAATTTGGTATTAGGTAGGTGTTAAAAGAACTAAAACAGAAAATAAAACAAATACAAAAACTTCAATGTAAGTAACTCCAATACTACGTTGATTGAAAAAGACATTAGAGACTTACTGCCTTCTCTTTTACTATGACAGTAAGCACGGCCGAGCGTGCTAGAAATTGTGTGGTGTAAACCGTGTAAATGCGCGCATTCTTAGTCGTTTTCAAGACAGTCTTAAAATCGCTTTAAATTGTATAGTGTAATTGAGCCTTTTGGTTGTTCTTTTATTGAAACGAAATACCAACTAATTACCAAAGTACTTTCAATAAAACCGCGCTAGTATCCGTTAAAAAGTCTTTTATTTCAAGTTTATTCAAGTTAGGTGGTGAAACTGAGCCTAAAACTACATAAAATCTGTTTATTTTTTAATTAAGAAAGAATATTTAAAGTTATTGTTTTATTTCTTTTATGTACTATTCTTCTATAATTTCACCAGTTATTTTATTTTAACTGAATAAATACTTAGTGTGAGTTGCACGTTGGACCAAAACGCTGTCAAAGTTAAAGTTATCGTCAGATGGTAATGCTACCTATTTGTCACGTCAAACTTATCAAAGGACATCTTGCTGGCTGGCAACCTCTTTTTTTGGCTTACTTGTGCTTAACACCGGTAAAATAAAGTACCGACTTTATTTTTTTATTTTTATTTGGGATAACAAACAGTTGATACAATATTATATTATAATTTACTTGTATTAGGTATTTAGGCCATCTTTAAACAATTTGAACGCAGCTTTGTTAACTTTAAAACTTTTGTAACTGACCATTATGTCACTGTCTCTTCAAATTGATGGAGTTAATGTATAAAATTAGACGATTTTTACTTTTAAAATTGTGCGGCTCCAAAATATGATTAGAGTAAATGTAATAACTTTTCGAAAAAGCGACACATATCACATAAAATATTATGTTTTTAAGGTAAAGTTATAAAATAACTCATCAAAAAGTGACAGAGTCACATAACCGAAGAAAAAAAAACGATAATTTTGTGTTAATCCTTGAAACTAGAGCTATTTTACTATATTTTAAATCCCATGTGTAATTAAATTAGTTAATAAAAAAGGCGCATTAGTTTCACAGTTTCTCTTATTATGCTTTTAAATTTAGTCACCCAACGGATTACGGTGCCAGTTTCGCAACAAAGTTAGTTTTGTTTCGATATTATCGCGAAAATACCTCGAATTTCGCGTTCCTTTTTAGTTTTCTCTATAACTAACATTATGGTTAAAGAATAATGGGAAAAAATGTATGGACGCCGTCCCCAACAGTGTAGCACTTTTTGTCATATATCATACGAAAGAGCGTAAAATAGACATCATGTGCTACAAGAGTGGGGAACTGGGGACGCTTTATCCCATTGTTATTTGTAAAAAAAAGTGGGGTACACTTTTTTTTCAGTCGCTCATAGGTACAGTCAGCAGAGTATCTATCTCTTGACCATTTATTGTTTAAGTTGCTTGCCATTGCTTTTTGTTTTGATGGGTACTTTGTTGAAATAGTGGCCAAAGTCGGATGATGGAGCCGGAAGAAAACCACAGGAACTTTGGAACAAAACCATATAAATCCATCGAGTTTGGGCTCGTTCGATTCGTCTTGACAAGTTCTCTGTTGGGAAATTCAATAGTGTACAAGATTTGATGATGAAGCTGGAAGAAGGCCGTAAAAACTCTGTAATAAAACCATGCAACGCCATTTAGTTTGGGCTCGTTTGATACGTCTTGACTAGTACTTTGGTGGGAGACGATTTCCAGGGTCTGATGATGGAGTTGGAAGAAGGCCACAGGATATCTGTAATAAAACTGTACAACTCCATAGAGTTTGGGCTTGTTTGATTTGTCTTGACAAGTACTCTGTTGGGAAATAGTTTTCAGGGTCTGATGATGGAGCCGGAAGAAAATCACAGGAACTCTGTAACGAAACCATACAAATCCATCGATTTTGAGCTTGTTTGATTTTTCTTGACAAGTACACTGTTGGGAAAATAAATAGTGTTCAAGGTCTAATGATGAAGCCGAAAGATGTCCACAAGAACACTGTAATAAAACCATGCAACCCCATCTAGTTTGGACTCGTTTGATTAGTTTTGACTAATTCTCTAATAAGAGACGGTTTCCAGGGTCTGATGATGGAGCCGGAAGAAGACCACAGGAACTCTGTAATAAATCCATGCAATCCCATTGAGATTTTTGCTCGTTTGATTTGTCTCAATAAGTACTTTGTTGGGAAATAGTGGCCAAGGTCGGATGATGGAGCCGGAAGATCACAGGAAATCTGTAATAAAACCATTTATACCAATCGAGTTTAAGGTCGCTTGATTCACCTTGACAAGTACTCTGTTGGGAAAATAAATAGTGTTCAAGGTCTGATGATGAAGCCGAAAGAAAGCAACAAGATCTTTGTAATAAAACCATGCAATCCCATCTAGTTTGGGCTCATTTGATTCATCTTGACTAGTACTCTAATAGGAGACGGTTTCCAGGGTTTGATGATGGAGCCGCAAGAAGGCCAGACAAAGTCAGACAAAGTGAGTCACTCGTCTACAAGAGTGTCTGATTTATCATTTTCCGTACTAAATTTGAACCCTACTTTCACCCCTTTAAGGGTTAAATCATGTCTACCGTGTTGGACATCAAAATAAATGTCATTTTCGCAATCACCATCCCATAAAACGTCAAGAACGACATCCATATCGATTTTTATGTTTACTTACCCTATTTACCCCTTGAGGGGTTGATTTTCGAAATCACAAATAATTGTTTCCTTATTTATTTTTAGACGTGCTCCAGCGAAGTTTAAAGTTGTAATTTCGATTTGATATTCTTTATCCATACATAATTTGAAACCCCGTTTTCACCCCTTTGGGGGTTAAATCATGTCCACCGTATATTGGACTTCAAAATAAATGTTATTTTCGCAATCATCATCCTAGAAAACCCTAATAACGATATCCATATCGATTTTTGGATTTTATTACCCCATTTTTTATAGGGGGTTAAATTACTAACACTAGGCTGAATATGTGGGTATATAATGGTTTATTTAACATTTGTCTTTATTATCAAATGTATCATGCTGGGAGAGGACTTTGTTTTCCATAACACAGACAAATGTCTACTGTGAAAGACAGATGAATCGAATGATTGTTACAAATTATTTGTGCAATAAAGCATTTTTATTATTATTATTATTAACATATGTGGCGTCAGATTTACACTCATAAGCCTAAATAATAAATTAAGCGATTTTTGATTCGAAAATAAAGAATTTTCAATACACAACTTCGTCCCCTTTTTCACCCCTTTGGGAGTAGAATTTTTAAAAACGCTGAGACACGTGAATGTTAAAATTCAATTGTTAGCCTAAACACAAAATTTGAAGATCCTAGCTTCGAAACTGAGGGATTTTCATACAAACTTTGGACCCCATTTCACCCCCTTGGGGAGTGAGTTTGCACCCCTAGACCTCATAAGGAACCTATGTGCCGAATTTGGTGTCTTTAGACCCAGGGGTTTGGGCTGTGCATTGACACGTGAGTCAGTCAGTATCTTCTTTTATATATTAAGATTACACGATTTTTACCTTTTAAATTTGTGCGTCCATAAAATATGATTACAATAAATGTAATAACTTTTCGAAAAAGCTACACATATCACATAAAATATTACGTCTTTAAAGTAAAGTTAAAAAATAACTCATTAAAAAGTGACATAGTCACATAACAGAACAAAAAAAACCGGCCAAGTGCGAGTCAGACTCGCGCACGAAGGATTCCGTACCAAAACGGCAAAAAAAACTGTTTGTTGTATGGGAGCCCCCCTTAAATATGAATTTTGTTCTGGTTTTAGTATTTGTTGTTATAGCGGCAACAGAAATACATCATCTGTGAAAATTTCAACTGTCTAGCTATCATGGTTCATGAGATACAGCCTGGTGACAGACAGACAGACAGACAGACGGACAGACAGACAGACAGACGGACAGCGGAGTCTTAGTAATAGGGTCCCGTTTTTAAGCCTTTGGGTACGGAACCCTAAAAACGAAAAACTTGTGTTAATCATTGAAACTAAAGCTATTTTATTTGATTTATTATTATTTGATTGATATATTTTATAATCATACATAATAATTAGTCTAAATAAATTTTGAAAAGGCGCATTAGTTTCACACTTCATTTTATTATGCTTATAAAATTTAGTCACACAACGGAGCCAGTTTCGCCACAAAGTCAGTTTTGTTTCAATTTTATCGCGAAAATACCTTGAATTCCAAGTTCCTTTATAGTTTTATTTATAATTAATTATAATTATGTCCTATTAAATTATAGTGAAATTGGTAAAAAAAACATATAAAATAAAATAAAATTTTAAAGTGGGGTACTTACTTTTACTTTTTTTTTATTGCTCATATGTACAGAAAAACTTCATGCAATAACTAGGTATTTAGTGAAATTTCCTCTGAACAGTTACTTACTACCTACTTCAATACTTCAAGATTTATGTCACCGTCTTGTCGGTACGGTAGTCGTGTTAGGTACTCCTTACTCCAGTAACTTTACTACATAATTATAGAAGGTACTACCGTTCTTTACTGTAAGGTAATTGTGCTTTCTAGGGTTCCATAGCCAAAGGGTAAAAGCGGGACCCTATTACTAAGCTTTCGCTGTCCGTCTGTCTGTCTGTCACCAGGCTGTATCTCATGAACCGTGATAGCTAGACAGTTGAAATTTTCACAGAAGATGTATTTTTGTTGCCGCTATAACAACAAATACTAAAAATTTAATAAAATAATAATATTTAATGGGGGCTCTCATACAACAAACGTGATTTTTCTGCCTTTTTTACCTTATATTAATAAGGACAACAGTTAGACAGTTGAAATTTTCACAGATGATGTATTTCTGTTGCTGCTATATCAACAATAACTAAAAACCGAATAAAATAAATATTTAAGGGGGCTCCCTTTCAATAAACGTGTTTTTTTTCTTTTTTAGGGTTCCGTACCTAAAGGGTAAAAACGGAACCCTATTACTAAGACTCCACTGTCCATCTGTCTGTCTGTCTGTCTGTCACCAGGCTGTATCTCATGAACGGTGATAGCTAGACAGCTGAAATTTTCACAGGTGATGTATTTTTGTTGCCGCTATGACAACAAATACTAAAAAGAGAATAAAATAAATATTTAAGGGGAGCTCCCATACAACAAACGTGTTTTTTTGCTGTTTTTTGGTACGGAACCCTTCGTGCGTGAGTCCGACTCACACTTGGCCGGTTTTTTTTGGTACGGAACCCTTCGTGCGCGAGTCCGACTCGCACTTGGCCGGTTTTTTTTATTTACCCACAAAAAGGTACCTACTAAATAGTTCCTTTTTAGGGTTCCGTACCCAAAGGGTAAAAACGGGACCCTATTACTAAGACTCCGCTGTCCGTCTGTCTGTCTGTCTGTCACCAGGCTGTATCTCATGAACTGTGATAGCTAGACTGTTGAAATTTTCACAGATGATGTATTTTTGTTGCCGCTATAACAACAAATAATAAAAGCAGAATAAAATAAATATTTTACGGGGGCTCCCATACAAAAAACGTGTTATTTTTGCCGTTTTTTTGCTCGAAATTAATAACGGCAACAGGTAGACAGCTGATATTTTCACAGATGATGTATTTCTGTTGCCGCTAAAATAATAAATACTAAAAACAATTTAAAATAAATTTCCATATTTAAGAGGGGCTCCCATACAACAAACGTGTTTTTCCCGTTTTTGGTACGGAACCTTTCCTGCGCGAGTCCGACTCGCACTTGGCCGCTTTTTAAACTTTGCAAGAGATAAGTACGGTACGAGGTAGGCCAATAAGTACTAGAATATGTCATCTCATCAATCAGTCAGACTGAATACGACAATAATTACACAGTAAAATCAAATAAGTACCTATCATATATTCATTCGTATTTAACTCGCTCGTATAGGCAACCGACAAGATGACAGCCAAGTAGCCGCCACGCCACTACCGGCTGCAGCGCGCCCCGGCTCCCGCCCCCCCCGCGCGCGCTTATCCTGCACTTTGCGCCAGAAGGCCCCGTTTTTCAACTTACTGTATGTAATATAGATTCCATTGATAAAAACATTTTTATTTTTTATTAAAAACGACACAAAATAGTTAATAGTGTTACGTACGTTAAATGTTATAAACATAGTCGCCGTGCGGGCGGCGGCGCGCCGGTCGTGGCGGGTGGTTCTCCGCCCCGCACGCACCCATCGCATGCATTCTGCTCCACTACTTGCTTTCGCGTGTTTACAATTAAATTGTAAATTTCTTAAACGTGACATTTACATGTTTAATTTTGATGAAAACATGATCGTAGTACACAAAAATCTATTATTAAACAAAAAAAATACCGTTATGATTTTTAACTACTGAGTAATACATTATTATAAAAACGTAAAACACAAATGTTTAATTTTTGACTTAAATGTCTAAAAAGATGCATTATAGCTTTAAAAGACACAAGCATCATAGTTACCATTTTGGCTTATCGAGAAATTGAGATTAGATGAATACTCTGAAAAAAAACCAACATGCGACTTTGCTTTTAGTTTAATTTTGCTATTAGGTGATGGCATTTGAATGCACCTTAAAATTATATAAACAAGGTATTTGGTTACTTATTTTACTTTTAGGAAAAGGTTAGGTAGTGTACGAAATCTCATGATTTTTATATAAAAGGGGTACCACCCCGGATTTTTTACATCATATATCTAATTAATATTTGACACTTAATATCAATATCCGATAGAATAATAAAAATTGCGAGTTTATTAATTTTGTCCAGATAAAGCTACTTTTATGCGCCTAAAACAATAATTTAATATTATTAAATTTTATTTGTGATATTGAATAAGTGAGAATTCACATAGCGTTTGTCCTTCTTTCACCAGCAGATATCAAACAGGTCTTCAAATCAACGCTGTGTTTTCGATCACATATAATAATACTGTTATGCACTCCAACAAAACAGTTATTATGAGTGTGAGAAAACACAGCGTTGCCTAAGTGCTTGCAGGTGAAGACTACTATGACATGATACTGACAGGTGACAGCTGTCATCTGTCACTGTCCACAGAGCTTAGCAAGGTGAAAGAAGACGAGTAAGCAAGGTTTGGTCTGGAGAATTGGTGAGTGACTTAAAAATCTTTGTACATTAGTGGGAGATAAGGTGAATCTGTATGACGCGTCTTCAAATCAACGCTGTGTTTTCTCACACTCATAATAACTGTTTTGTTGGAGTGCAAAACAGTATTATTATTGTGCTTCTGTGATTGAGATATATTTTCTAAGCGTAAAGTATATGAGAAAAGGTTAATTTGACAATGTGAGTCGAGATATTAGATACTTAGGACTTTTATTCATGTAGCACCTTCAGACACATTTAGTTAGCCCTTTATTTTTAACTTATTTATTTATTTTGTTCTGACTTATAGAAAATATCAGAATAGCCTTGCAAAAGTGACTGATGGCCATATCCGCAATTCGTCTTCCAAGTACATCATTATATTATAGAGAACTTATAAATTCTCTAAATGTTTCTATGTTTCCCTTACTCATATCCCATACGTTTTGATCAGTAACTTAATCGTTCTAATATTACTTTTCGGTGATTAAATCCAGTCAGATATTTTTCGAGTTGCTTATGTTAAATACTTAGCTTATTATTTATTTATTTATTTTTATTACTATTAAACAGAAGACTAGTTATGTTTTATAGTTTGTATATTATCAAGCAACAATTATTAAAGTTCCAATCACCGCAAAGTGCCTATGATATTTTTATCTCGTTTTATAGACAGCCGTATCAGTAAAGATTCTATTCATATTAAGAAATCCTACATTTTTGTAGTAGTTCTATAAATGTTAACTATAGTGCACATTTACTGCACATCATTCAAAAGTGTATAAAGTGGCCACCGGAATTTCAAGCGTCCTATTTCTTAATAGTATATACATGAACGATCCCTACGTTGTTACTTTCTACAACAGTTTGCCGCAACTTAATGGTTGGGTATATGAAGGTGTTGTTCTGAATTATTCTTTATTTATTTATTGAAAAGGTTTGCCGACATTACAATTTAATGAAGTTTGACTTCTTTTATAACTAATTGTAACAAATTCTTACAGGAAAGAACAATAAATGTTTCGGTGAGGCAAATGACATTAACCTCACCTACCTCTTTAGTAAGCTCACTTATAGTAACTGTAAATAAGTCTTCTTCACTTGTTACGCTCTGAAAGAACACAGTCTAATGTTTTTGTTATGTAAAAACAAAAAAAAAACAAGTTATAAGCATTTATGATTTTAGAGTCTGACTTGGTGAAAGGAAAAATACCTATTGTTTTCTGTAGTTACTAAGCTTTTTATAATTACCCTCATTTTTTTAGTGTTACACAGTTTACTCCGGCAGCTACACTTTCTGCTAAGCATTTCCTTTACTTTGTGCGATGCTGGGGAATTAGACATATATTGTAAATAATCAAGTTCCATTTATCAAAAAAGCAAATCACTTATAAATGTCTATTGTTTACATAACTGTCATTGTGTGATTATAAAATATGCAATTGTCATATTTTGTCAATAATTTTATATTGTAATTGAATAACTCTTTATTTAAATATTTAATATATATCTTAAAATTATGTAGTTTATACAATGCGACACATTGTTGGAAGAACAATAAGGTTTCTGTCGTTTGCACCTAACGTTAATATTACAATGTCATTTGCACCTAATTAATGCTCTAACTGAACCTTCACAAACTGTTTAAGATCTGACAACAGGATACATCTTGTATAACCATAGTTATGATCCATGCGGATCGTCATTATTATGTTTCCGAGGATCACCTACCTATGTATTTCCTCTATCCTACTCTTTATAGTTTCTTGATCCGTAATCTCTAAAGTACCTATATATTTCAATGAGCTTATTTACATACATGGGAAGTTATAAGATGTATGTAATTGTAATAGTTTTCACTTTGAATGCTTTTGTATAAGCAATAATGATAAATCTATGAATGATCTTGCCATGTAATATGTTACATATTAACAGTTTTCTCAAAATGAAATCAAAAACATTGTTGTTTCTACTATTATGTATTTACTTAATTTTATGTTTTAATAGTTATTATTCCACCATAAGATTACAGAATAATCAATGAAATTAATAATAATAATGATAAACAATGAAATTCATTAGTATTACAATAGCTGTAATTTCCGTACGATTATCGAACTAGACTAGGTGGTTTTAGTTGTGAATATAGTTGTAAGTTTAGATCATATAGAGACTCACAATATTATTGTGGCTACCTACTCGAATGGCCGGGTTGGAATAGGGACATTCCAAAACCAGGACGGCCGTCTGTTAGCGTAACCCGCTTAATTTGTATTTTATTTTCACAGATTATTTTTAAATTGGAAATTATTAGTAGACTTATTGACTTTGAAATATGGCAACACAGGCGTATGGCAATATCGAGGCAGTCAACGGGAGGGTAGGACGACTAGCGGTCGTGTGGCTGTCTGGCGAGTGAAAAAACAAGATATGAAAACGGAAAGTGTATACTAGAACAGAATGATCAAAACAGTTTATTATCGGATCCTCTAATCAAACTAAACAAATTGTATGCTTCAAAAGTGAGTACGTCAATATTCGAGTGATGATGAAGTCGGCGCGAAAGTCTCGCATGCTGAATTTGATTTTGATAATTTTTTTATTAGGTTATTTTAGAAAACGTTTTAAAAATTTTAGAAAAATGCAATAAAATAAGTCACCTTAAGTAAGTCAATCAAATATTAAAATGTATAAGAATGGAATACAAAAAGGCACAAGAACTGTGATTTTTTTAAATTAAGTAATAATATTGTTTTGACCTCAAGTATACTTGTACCAAACGGCCACGCTGTAGATGGATATGTGGTTAACCATTGATTTACAGCTCGTAGGCCAACCACTATAAAAGACAATTAAAATAACATTCACATTCATTAATTGTAAAACTAAATTAGGTATGTACTACAACAAGTCAACAAAAAATTACCAAATGACTGAAATTAACAATTTTGATTTGATTTGATTAATCACAGTGAGGGATGCGTCAGCATATGCCCTTTGGCATGCGTAACGGCGTTAGTTCCAATGACGCATGCCTCAGCGAAGAAGGAAGTGCAAGACGAAAGCACACGAGTGTAATCTCAGGCCTTCGTAAGTAGGTATTAAGAGGCCGAGATTCTCGGCCATTTTGGCCGAGACTGAGACCAAGACATAATTTTTGGCCGAGACTGGCCGAGCCCGAGACCGAGATCTCGGTCGGACCTTATTATTTATTGCTTTCTCTGTGGCACAGAGAAAGAGCATTGGGCGCATTCTGCCAGACAAATCTTTGAAGGTGGAAACAAATTATCGGACGCGGCTTATGGACGCGGCTTACTGCCGCCGTGGCTGTTAGGTATAGTAGTTACGTAAGTCGCGGACGTAACCATAGACTAATATGACGTCATCGGACGTCCGATAGCTATCTGGCACGCAAACTCGAACTCCAAAACCGCTTCGAAGCCCTTGAGAACAGCATAGATGTGGACGATCTAAACAACACGGTGGTGGATACTGTCCGTACGGTAGGGTCCAAGCTCTTTAAGACCCGCCGTCCCAAGATAAAGAAACTCTCCGACCACACACTCCTACTCATGGATCAGAGACGTGAAATGAGGCTCCAGAGTTCAGTAGATGCTAATCGTTATCGGCAGATTAATAGACAGATATCTAAGTCTTTGACGAGCGACCTTCGCCAATTTAATAGGAATCGTATTAAAGAGGCCATCGAGCGGAATAAAGGCTCCAAAGTGTTCGCGAGAGATCTGTCTATTGGGCAAAGCCTGATGACGAAGCTGAAAACTGACGATGGACGCATCATTTCATCAAAGCCTGAAATTCTGAGGGAGATCGAGAGCTTCTATGGGCAGTTATATTCCACGCAGACACCTGTTGAAAGCAAGGCTAAAGACCCCAGAGCCAAGCTTACCCGACACTATGCCGAAGATATCCCGGACGTCAGCCTGTGCGAGATTAGTATGGCTCTAAAACAGCTGAAAAACAACAAGGCGGCGGGTGACGATGGAATCACTACAGAACTTCTGAGAGCGGGCGGTAAGCCGATACTCAAAGTCCTCCAGAAGCTCTTTAATTCCGTCATCGTCCAGGGCAGAACGCCAAAGACATGGAACATAAGTGAGGTGATCTTGTTCTTTTAAAAGGGTGACAAGTCCCTCTTAAAGAACTATAGACCCATCTCGCTTCTGAGTCATGTCTATAAGTTGTTTTCGAGAGTCCTTACGAATCGTCTCGCTCGCAAGTTCGACGACTTCCAACCTCCCGAACAAGCAGGGTTCCGAAAAGGCTTTAGCACCATAGACCACATCCATACGCTGCGGCAGGTTATACAGAAGACTGAGGAGTATAATGAGCCACTTTGCTTGGCGTTCGTGGACTATGAGAAAGCCTTTGATTCAATTGAAACCTGGGCGGTGCTGCAGTCTCTCCAAAGGTGCCAAGTGGACTATAGGTATATCGAGGTGTTGAGGTACTTATACCAAAATGCCACCATGACGATCCGAGTACAGAACCAGAACACAAATCCTATCCAACTGCAGCGTGGTGTGAGACAGGGAGACGTTATTTCTCCGAAACTGTTCACAGCTGCGTTGGAGGACATCTTTAAGCTCTTGGACTGGAAAGGACTCGGCATCAACATTAATGGCCAGTACCTAACACACCTTCGTTTTGCCGATGATATAGTCCTTATGGCTGAGACCATGGAAGACCTGAACACAATGCTCGAAGATCTCCGTAGTGCTTCCCAAAGAGTGGGTCTTAGGATGAACATGGATAAGACGAAAATTATGTCAAATGCCCATGTTGTACCCTCTCCAGTTCATGTTGGGAACACTACACTTGAAGTTGTTGACCATTACGTATACCTAGAACAGGCAGTCCAGTTAGGTAGGTCCAACTTCGAGAAAGAGATCTCTCGTCGAATCCAACTCGGGTGGGCAGCATTCGGGAAGCTTCGAAAAATCTTCGCGTCCGACTTACCTCAGTGTCTCAAGACGAAAGTCTATGAACAGTGTGTGTTGCCAGTGATGACTTACGGCAGTGAAACGTGGCCGTTAACTATGGGTCTCATAAGGAGGCTCAAGGTCACTCAGCGTGCAATGGAGAGAGCCATGCTCGGCGTTTCCCTACGTGATCAAATCAGAAACGAGGAGATCCGCAGGAGAACTAAAGTAACCGACATCGCTCGAAGGATTGCTCAGCTGAAGTGGCAATGGGCGGGACACATAGCGAGAAGAACCGATGGCCGTTGGGAAGAAAGGTTCTGGAATGGCGAACGCGCACCGGACGACGCTCCGTGGGTAGTCCCCCGACAAGGTGGACCGACGATCTGGTGAAGGTCGCGGAAAGCCAGTGGATGCAGGCAGCGCAGGACCGATCGTCGTGGAGATCCTTAGGGGAGGCCTATACCCAGCAGTGGGTGTCGTGTGGCTGATATGATGATGATGATGATGTTGCTGAGAAAACGTACAAACAAAACCATAGAGAACGTAATCACTCCTGTCAAAAACGTAAAATTTGACAATCGTGTTTGAACGTTTCCTATATACATAGTGCATTCCGATTCAAGGTCCAAACAAATTATCGGACGCGGCTTACTGCCGCGGCTGATCTGAGGTGTGCAAACTATTGGATGTAGTAGGTCGCGGACGTAACCATAGACTAATATGACGTCATCGGACGTCCGATAGCTATCTGGCACGCAGGATGTTATGAGAGTGTGCACACCTATCAGCCGCGGCAGTAAGCCGCGTCCATAAGCCGCGTCCGATAATTTGTTTGGACCTTCATTAGCGTATAGTTGGCAGACTCACCATGGAATTAGAAGGTTTTGACTAGGTCAAAAAATTGTTAATAAATAGTGATAAATAGTGAACTATAGCATATAAATAGTGATACTATGATTCAAAAGATATTTGAGTATCTTGGTGAGGCTGCAAACTTGACGTCAAGTTGGCAGACACCTTAAGAAATACCGTTCGTATCAATATGATTTATATGCCAAAAAATTGTTAGAAAATAGTGAATCGTGAACGCAAAATTTCAATAACATTGCTTCAATACAAGTCGAGATATTACGGTCTCTAAGTGGGCTGCCAACTTGACGTTTCAGGCGATAGCGATTCCAGAGAAACGGGTACAAGTTTTAAACAAATAAATATATCAAAAAATTGTTAGTGAAATTGTGATTCCTACGATATAAATAAAACAAGAATTCTTCATTGTTATTTTCTAAAAATCGAATGTTAACTTTTACATAATACTCTGAATAGGCTGTCGATCAATATTGAACTTTGCTTCACAGGAATAAGGTTCAAACTTTATTGCAATCGTGATGTGAGTACTATCAAGCAAAAAAGTGAGATTTATATTTTTAGCCATGTCCTCCAAGTATTATTGTATATATATATATATTTATAGTATATAGTATATATACACTTGTTTTATTAATTAAGTGTTGGTATCAAACAATAACGATATTCATTAATAACAATCATAGCAATAGCGCCATCTCTCGGAAAAGATTGTCAATTTCTCAGTTATAATTTAACGTTAGGTACCTATTTATGTATGAGTTAGAATAAAGATATTATTATTATTATCTGGTGAGATTTATAGTAAAATGAGTATCAGTTGGTATGTGAGTAGGTAGGAAGTAATATAAGTAGAAAATATTAATAGTTTTTTCCTGAATTAATAATATTGAATTAAGAGTAGGGTATTGACCACAGCCTACTAGAGTAGTCTTTATACAGTCGATCATCGCCTTTATTGTTGGCGCAAAAGCCACCGTTCGTAAAAATAGACAGTTGACGCAACGACTAAAAGTGGTTGGCACGCTATGATTTGCCTTTTTGAATTTCAAAACAAATAAGTAAAATAATACCTAATACATATATAGGCACCTAACTTTAAATTATAACTGAGAAATTGACAATCTTTTCCGAGAGATGGCGCTATTGTAATGAATATTATTGTTATTTATGAATATCGTTATTGTTTGATATCAACATTTAATTAATAAAACAAGTGTACAGTTTGACCATAAAGAGTTGAAATTAAATAAAATGGAACTAAAATTTTTCAGTACAAAATTTAGTCATTGTTGCCAAATTATTCGTGATTTTGACGTGTTTACATAGAAAGTGGCGCCCTCAATTTTTGTCAACTCTTTATGGTCAAGCTGTAATAATAATTCGAGGATATGGCTAAAAATATAAATCTCACTTTTTTGCTTGATAGTACTTACCTCATGATTGCAATAAAGTTTGAACCTTATTCCTGTGGAGCAAAGTTCAATATTGATCGACAGCCTATTCAGAGTATTATGTAAAAGTTAACATTCGATTTTTAGAAAATAGCAATGAAGAATTCTTGTTTTATTTATATCGTAGGAATCACAATTTCACTAACAATTTTTTGATATATTTATTTGTTTAAAACTTGTACCCGTTTCTCTGGAATCGCTATCGCCTGAAACGTCAAGTTGGCAGCCCACTTAGAGACCGTAATATCTCGACTTGTATTGAAGCAATGTTATTGAAATTTTGCGTATACGATTCACTATTTTCTAACAATTTTTTGGCATATAAATCATATTGATACGAACGGTATTTCTTAAGGTGTCTGCCAACTTGACGTCAAGTTTGCAGCCTCACCAAGATACTCAAATATCTTTTGAATCATAGTATCACTATTTATATGCTATAGTTCACTATTTATCACTATTTATTAACAATTTTTTGACCTAGTCAAAACCTTCTAATTCCATGGTGAGTCTGCCAACTATACGCTAATGGACCTTCAGGCTAAAATCACTTTCAGCGTTGGTCACGATAACAAGCGTACCGATTCAGATAATCGCGCTTATGACAGTTGGAACTATCAATGATTCGGAACGCTCGTGAGCGCGCTCACCGATGTCTTGATCTACATAACCTCAATATAAATTTAAAAGTTTGGAATTTGGACCTTTTTGCTTTATATATGTTCTTATATCTTCGACTATTACTTCCATGGTATGCGGAAAGAATTTTCAACAAATTTTGAACTTTCATTTAAATGCACCTGGGGCCTTACTATGAGCTCTTATAGCATACTGAATGGCATTACTTTTTCGTACCATGACCTCGATTTAGCAGGCCTGCGGAGGGCCTGCTTTAATACACGCTCTTAAACCGTTCACCATTTTTTATGTATGGACGAAGCGTACCACGACGCACGATTTGACAGTTTGGGAGCTGTTTTATAGCGTCTGTAATGTCAAATAAAGCAATTCATAAAAAGTTCCTACGTGATCAGCTTTTTCAAAATTGTTTAGTGTATTTAGATATGTTTGGTTTGAGAATTTTAAGATTTGTTAATTTCTTTTAATGTTTATTATTTAACAGTGAATTATGTAACTTTATAAAGGCAACGCAACGACTTCCTTGTTGTTGAATATCACTAAAATAAAAAGAAATGATGAGAGATGAGACCCCATAAATAAGTACCTAAATTGCATAACATTTTATGTTATTATGAATAATAATAATCAAATAAAGAAGAAAATGATTTATTTTATATCGATGTAATTAACAAACTAATGGTGTGAAATGATATTGAAAATAAAAAAACTGAAATAATATAACTTTAATTTATTTTATTGACTTGCGACATTTTATTAGAGCACGCACCTAGTAAATCGCACTTAAAAATAAATATGACCAACTTACTATATACTTATATACTTATTTGCAATGTTCTCATTAAAAAAAACTAGTAAGTGACCGGTATTTTATTTTTCATCAATTTAGAACGTCGCGGCAGACAGAGATATACTATCCCCGCAAATTGGTAATTCGCAAGAACCTTGTCACATTAACATCCACATCGACGTGATCCTCAACTAAAAATGCCATGAAATAAGAAAATTCTTAATAGGTAATCTAATATAATTATTATTTATTGAATTATTATTTTCAGTAAGATAGGGTCTAGGTGTATCAAAAATTTACAAATTGTTTTTCATTTTTGAGGTTAAAAACATGGCCGCCAGGTGCATTACCAATTGGCGGGGATAATAAGCGATAAATTGGGTCAGCAAACAAATATCTGAGTCATCGAACGCCATAAAGTACATTTTAACCATGAAAAGTAAATGAATATTCTAAAAAAAATACTTTCCAAGGTTAACAAATTTATGGCGATCGATGACTCAGAGATTTGTCTTACAGAATGCACCCATCGATTTGTATAGGCTAGCTCGTTTTCGCATCGTCTACAAAGCATTAAGCCTCGATTACATACGCCGATTTAGCTTCCTTACTGGGGATCCAATCTAGGAACCCAAATTGGATGTAGCGATCACACTATGCCCCAATTAGGACATGATTTCACTGATTAGGGTTGTCACCAGTACTTGACAATAACATTATTGTACATAGATTAAACAATGAGTTTTCACTATTAACGGAAATGTAAAGGTAGGTTTTGATGAGTACTCTGATAGGAAATGATTTGATGATGAAGCCGGACGGAAAAAGGCCACTAGAACTCTGTAATAAAAAAAAAAGACGGTCAACTTTATTGTTTGTGGGCCGATTTCAATGAAGCACGGTTTTGTTACTATTTTGACAAAAAATAACAACGAAATGTTGAAAATATTAAAAATCCAAGATGGCGGCCAACATTTTTGTTTGTGGGCCGATTTCGATGAAACTAGGTATTTGTACTATTTTAACAAGAAAATAACAACACAATTTTTCAAATACAAAAAATCTAAGATGGCGGTCAACTTTTTTGTTTTTGGGCCGATTTCGATAAAACTCGGTTTTGGGTCCTATTTTGTCAAGAAAATAACAACGCAATATTGAAAATATTAAGAAATCCAAGATGGCGGCCAAAATTTTTTTTGTGGGCCGATTTCGATGAAACTCGGTTTTTGGTACTATTTTAACAAGAAAATAACAACACAATATTTCAAATACTAAAAATCGAAGATGGCGGTCAACTTTTTTGTTTTTGGGCCGATTTTGATAAAACTCGGTTTTTGGTCCTATTTTGACAAGAAAATAACAACGCAATGTTAAAAATATTCAAAAATTCAAGATGACGGCCAACGTTTTTGCTATTGGGCCGATTTCGACTAAACTCGGTTGTTGGTACTATTTCGACAAGAAAATAACAAGGCAATGTTAAAAATATTAAAAATCCAAGATGGTGGCCTATTTTTTGTTCGTGGTCCGATTTTAATAAAACTTGGGTTTTGGTACTAACTACTTAAATAGTAACAATAATCATCATCATCGAAATCTAAAAATTGAGAAATCGGCCATAAATAAAAGAGTTGGCTGGTATATTGATTTTATTATTATTTTCAACATTTCGTTGTTATTTTTTCGTCAAAGTAGTAACAAAACCGAGTTTCTTTGAAATCGTTCCATAAACAAAAAAGTTGGCCGCCATCTTGGATTTTTATATTTGAAAAATTGTGTTATCATTATCTTGTCAACATAGTAGCGAAAACTGAGTTTCATCGAAATCGGCCCCCAAACAAAAAAGATGGTCGCCGTCTTGGATTTTTAGTATTTGAAAAATCGTGTTGTTATTTTCTTGTCAAAGTAGTAGCAAAAACTGAGTTTCATCGAAATCAGCCCACAAACAAAAAAGATGGCCGCCATCTTGGATTTTTATTATTTGAAAAATTGAGTTGTTATTTTCTTGCCAAAATAGTACCAAAAACCGAGTTTCATCGAAATCAGGCCAAAAACAAAAAAGTTTACCCCCATCTTGAATTTTTGGTACGCACTCAAGGTCCGAACAAATTATCGGACGCGGCTTACTGCCGCGGCTGATCTGAAGGTCCAAACAAATTATCGGACGCGGCTTACTGCCGCGTCTGATCTAAGGTGTGCAAACTATCGGATGTAGTAGGTCGCGGACGTAACCATAGACTAATATGACGTCATCAGACGTCCGACAGCTATCTGGCACGCAGGATGTTATGAGAGTGTGCACACTTATCAGCCGCGGCAGTAAGCCGCGTCCATAAGCCGCGTCCGATAATTTGTTTGGACCTTGAGGTGTGGATGTACAGTAGTAGGTCGCGGACGTAACCATAGACTTATATGACGTCATCGGACGTCCGATAGCTATCTGGCACGCAGGATGTTATGAGAGTGTGCACACTTATCAGCCGCGGCAGTAAGCCGCGTCCATAAGCCGCGTCCGATAATTTGTTTGGACCTTCAAATGGTAGTGGTGGTGGTAATGCAATGTAAATTATTGACAAGCCATGCTTGATCATCTAGGGGTTACTTATAATGTGATATAGGTACCGGCATAAATAACTTGGTAAAACAAAGATGAGACAAAAGATGCACCGAGTTTAGTGTTTGTAGCTGCTGCGCATCTTTTGTCTTGCCAAATTACGTGCCCGTAATAATACACCCGCAGAAATGCAAACTATAGAAAAAAATATGACTGAAGACTTGGCTGCATGATCAAAGTTTCATTTGCCTTACCTATATAGCCTTGGCTAGGGAGGCAACCCTTAAATTCCCCAACTAGGATCCAATTCGGGGCATCGTTTCCAATCTGAAATTGGATCCCCAGTAAGGAAGCTAAATCGGCGTATGTAATTGAGGCTTTAGTGATCTGTGACAAAGCATACGAGGGCCTAGTACGAGTTGGTTTTTTGTTCTCACTTCACTTTGCGAATAGTTAACTATCGTCTTCTCTCTTTCACTCGTTCACTCACTCGCATGATTTCATCTCTTTCACACGCTACTATTCGCAAAGTGAGGTGAGAAACACAACTCATACTAGGCACTCAGAGACAAACTAATCGTTCACCTTGAGTCAAAACAATCTTTAAGCCGTTCACCTAAAAGACGGTCATGGTACCGATTTAAGCAATTTTGTTTAGGGCCTGCTTCTGAACTGAACGGCTTAAGGATGGTTTCTTATTTGCTGATGGTAAGCCCCCTGAGGTAAACAAAACAAACAAGTGTCACTTTTGACAGAACGCTCACAGTGATTATGCCTCGGAGCATGGGCGGCGTAATCGCAAGATGGCGGATCTTATGACGCAATCAATGAAGTCACACGGGCTGTCGTTATGGCGCTCACGGTGATTCGGTACGCAAATCAGCGCGATGAAATCGCTGTTGGCGTGACTTGGAATGCACTATCGGAATGCACTAACCAAGAAGCTTACATATGTCGTAGGATAATTGTAAAAATAGGATTTTTATAAAAATCCTAGTATGATTGTAAAATACCGGATAATTAGAGTCTAAGACAGATTTTTGGAATCGTCCGAGAGATGTTTAGGATTTTTACAAAAATCCAGCGTATCTTAGGTAAACGTCAATGATCATCACTTTGCGCACGCTGATTGGCTGACGTAAACGTTATGGGCTGACGGATGCTCTGATTGGCTAACGGCAACATTCATTGCCATAGAGTACATTATTATACTAGAGATAGAGTTATCAGTCAGACCCAATGATCAACGCCATCTAGCGAAATGTGACAAAATGTGTACGACTACGATAATATATATATATAACGGAAAGCCGAGTGATTGAGGCGTTATTCCATTGTCTACCATTGTACAATGGTCACAACACAATATTGATGGAAGTTAAATTACACCGCCAAAATGTAACACAAACACTGTTTTAATGATTCGACAGCTGATAAAGTATTATCACTTGTAATTTCGTATTATAGAACCAATGGTTTTGCGTACTTGCGTAGGCACATTTCTATATTTTTCATCTGTCTAAAACAATGGCCGCTCCAGACCAACCTTCACAATGACATACGCAACTCCACTCGGTGTTACCCGCTCCAAAAATGAAATTACACGGATATTGAAAATCTATTCAATTTGCTAATAATTAAATGAATTAAAGGAAAATCAACAACGCGCCGTTACGGCCGTCCTGCTTCTTCACGCGTCCTCGTGTGGACTCTTCTCGTTATCTGCAAACAACCAAAAAAACAAATTGTTCCTCACATTGCACACTCGGTCATTCTGACCACCATTTGTTAGAACCATCGAACTGATTCCACAACTCAAATCTAATAGGGGATTATCAAATTCACACAGAATAGCAAGTTGTTATTTAGAAGTACTTATCTCAAAATAATTAACTATTGTTATCAATTTTGCACACATTGTTCATCATACAGACATTTGCTACATTAATGAAAGTCACACAGAACGACGCCACACAGACTATTGTCACACAGGATAGTGCCACGCAGACTGGTGCACAGGCTATTGCCACACAGGCTGGTGCCACACAGGCTGGCGCCACACAGGCTGGTGCCACACAGGCTGGTGCCACACAGGCTAGCGCCACACAGGCTGGTGCCACACAGGCTGGTGCCACACAGGCTGGTGCCACACAGGCTGGTGCCACACAGGCTGGCGCCACACAGGCTGGCGCCACACAGGCTGGCGCCACACAGGCTGGTGCCACACAGGCTGCACTAAAAATCCTACACTAAAAAAGAATGTAATGCAACGGTAAAAAAATATAACAGCCAATAATTCTAACACTTACCATCGCCGCCGTTACCGAGACATCCTGACTCAATATTATTTCTAGGCATTTCCAACCCCACATTCAACTCCAATGGAACATAGCACTCAGGCATAGCTCGGATACGATCGTGAGCGTACTTAGGCTCTCCGCTGTGTTAAGCGGGACACGCGCGCGGGGCGACATAGATTACAGCTTACTCATGCGCTGCGCAAGCATCTGTCCGTCAAAAACCAGCAATCTATATTCCCGCGCCGTGTACCCGCGGCGGGATCCCGCTCAAGGCAGCGGACGGCCTTATACGTTCGATTGGAGTCCAATGCTTTTAAAAGATACCTGTTGTTGAGGGAGGTTTCTAACCTATATGCTCTGCTCTATGGTACATTCGGAATTCAAATGAGTTTGATTATGTCAATCTGCCTGCACATCTGTAGTTTGACGTATTCATTGTAAAGCCGTGGTATCGAAAGGTTGTCATAGAGTTATATTAGGAAAACTATCTGTTGAAGTGTGAAATTATGTTATAAAGTGTGAGAATGCTTAATAAACGCCTGTACAAAAGTCTCCTGGTCTCATTGCCACAACCCTTCAGGTTATGGGCCCAGGCTAGAGGATGTGGCCCTATAGAGACCGGGAGTGAAAATAATAAGAGAAATAGTGAGTTTTGCATTTGAGATGATTATTTTGAAATAACATATAACTGGCAGAGTTGCATAGAGGCCTTAGCAACGGAGTTTGTTGACAAAATAGTGTTGCTAAGGGCAATGAAATGAAAGTGTCAACAGATAAATAATGATTACAAATAAAATAAAATGAGGAATTATTTAAATCATGAAATGATTAAGCTGGTGAAAATCTTATGAAGGTGAATTTTATCTGAATTTTAAAATTGAATTTGAAATTACACTTTTGGCCGTGGAAAGTAGTATGATGAAGAAAATATGGTGAGAATAAATGGACTGAAGATGAACAAACAAGAGATGAGGAAACAAGTTAAAATTCAAGAGATAGGAATGAAGGGTGTCGAGAAGATGGAGAAATAGAAGGAAATAGAAGTTTTGGAGAAACAAGAGATAGTAAAACAAATGACAGTCAAACGAAGGAAGAACAAGTGACGGTGAAACAAATGAAAGTGAAGAAAGTTATGGAAAATTTTATTATTTTGTGAAGAACTGTTTTTTGGAATAAGTTTATTTTGAAGAAGTTTTTTGGCGAGTATTTTATGATGGAGCAGGTCGAGCAGGAGGCAAAGAATAGTCGAGCAGGAGTTATATGATTATGAAGTTGAGAAGAAGAAGGTTTTATAATGTAATGATGATGAAGAAGGAAGAAGTTTTTTAGGATGATGAATCGAGTGGGAGAAAAGAAGTTTTTTAATGATGATGTGTCGAGTGGGAGAAAAAAATGTAGAAGTTTTCATAATGATGATGAGTCGAGTGGGAGAAATATAGAAGAAGTTTTATAATTATGATGAGTCGAGTGGGAGAAAAGTAGAAGAAGTTTTATAATGAAGATGATGTTGAGTGGGAGTAAAGGTTTATAAAGAAGATGTCGAGTAGGAGAATTTAATGAAGATGTTGAGAAGGAGAGGTTTTAAAATAGAAGATGTCGAGAAGGAGAGGTTTTATAGAAGATGTCGAGAAGGAGATTATATATGAAGAGGTAGAGAAGGAGTAATTTTATAATATTGAAGAAGTTGAGTAGGAGCGAGATAGTTTTGAGAAGAATTATTTTATGAGAAGAAGAAGTTTATTAGAAGATAGAATATAGAATTAAGGGGGTGCTTGTGTTCGTTAAGGGGGTGCGTTAAATAATGATTCATTTAAGGGGGTGTGGGATTAGAAAGTAAATGAATCATCATTTAAAATGAAATATTTTTGATATCCGAGTGTATTTTTGTATTTTGATAATTCTTTGGTTGAGTTTGATGTTTAGTTAGTTAGGTCTTTGGTTTGGATTATTGTATGTGTCGTCTGAGTTAGGTTAAAGTTAGGTTCCTGGGTTGGGTTAAAGGTTAATGTAACTTGGTAGGACTTAGTAAGTCTATAAATTTGGCAGGTGATTCGAAATTTATCATGATGTTGTACTGGTAGGTAGAAAACTGTTTTAGTCAGTATGGTTAGCATGTGCAGCAGATTGAGGGGGTGTGTTGAGGGAGGTTTCTAACCTATATGCTCTGCTCTATGGTACATTCGGAATTCAAATGAGTTTGATTATGTCAATCTGCCTGCACATCTGTAGTTTGACGTATTCATTGTAAAGCCGTGGTATCGAAAGGTTGTCATAGAGTTATATTAGGAAAACTATCTGTTGAAGTGTGAAATTATGTTATAAAGTGTGAGAATGCTTAATAAACGCCTGTACAAAAGTCTCCTGGTCTCATTGCCACAACCCTTCACCTGTCACCATCAAGTAGCTCAATAACTCGATAAGGCCCCTTAAATTTAGGTTCTAGCTTTGTTATATTACGTTCGTGATTCTCTAATAACACGTAATCTCCAACTTCAAATTTTTTTACTCGAGCTTTATTTTTATCAAATCTAGCTTTTTCTACAGACGCGCTCGCCTCTATTTCCTGCGCCGCGTGCTCTCTAACCGCTTCCAAGTCTACTTCAATTTCGTCTGTATCTAAAGTCATTAACTGTGCAGGCCTAGCTACTTTTCCTATTAGTAGTTCAAGAGGACTGGCTTTAGTGGTTCGATTATGGGTACAGTTAATAGCAAGTTGTACATCAGGCAATGCAGCCTGCCACGATTTGTGATTACCCGTTTCAATTGCAGTTAACATATTTTTTAACGTACTCATAACCCGTTCCACTTGTCCGTTAGCACGACTACTACCAGTGGCAATTAGGTGTAAGCTAATATTATGTGCAGTACAATAGTCCCTAAACTCTTTCCCTGTAAAGCACCTTCCTTGATCCGCTATTATACGAGTAGGACATCCAAATAACGAAACGCTTGATTTTAATGCTTTAAGAGCAGCCTTAGAATCAATATTCGAACTATGGTGTAATAAGACATATTTTGTAAAAGCGTCTATGGACACAAACACGTATTCTTTAGAATCCTTTTTCCCACTAAGCTTTCCCGTTGCATCCATGTGAATAGTGTGCCAAGGTATGGTCACTTTAGGGATCGGATGTAGCTCTGCCTGAACTTTTCCCGAATGTGATTTCGATACCCTGCATGCTATACAATTTTCCACAAACTTCCTAACATACTTATTCATATTTGGAAACCAATAATGGCAATAAGCTTTCTCTAAAGTTTTCTCCCACCCTAAGTGCATTTTCGTGAATATTGCAGCTTTCGTGAATATGATTTATAATGGACCATTGAAATGCTCTTGGAATTATTGGCAACCAAATACTTCTATTATTACGCTCTATTTTACGATGTAGTATTCCTCGTCTCATTTCATAGGTCTTAGCCATATCGTCATTAAGTTCGTGATTTTGCTGTTTAGATATAAGGGATCTTATCTCCTCGTCCTTTTCTTGCTCTGCTTGCAACCAAGAGTCTGAAACTTCTGTTAAATTAACTCGTTTTTGTTCTACTTTAGAAATTGGTTGCGAAGAAGAGGCTTATAGAGGGTTCCGCGACAAGAAATCTACATGGCCCATATTCTTACCCTGTCGATACTCTATCTCAAATTCAAAAGCCTGTAGAAAGCACCACCACCGGTGGACGCGTGGTGTAAGATCTACTTTTGATTTTGAAGCTTTAACTGCATTACAGTCGGTAATAACCACAAATTTCCGGCCGTGCAGGTAATGCCGGAAGTGCTTAACAGCATTCACTACTGCTAGGGTTTCCAGCTCGTAGGAATGATATCTGGACTCAGCGCTGGAGGTTCGACGACTATAATACTCAATGACATGTGATTTACCATCATTTTTCTGCATTAATATTGCACCATAACCTTCAGCGCTGGCGTCAGTATGGAGCTCTATGGGCTGGTTTGGGTCAAAAATAGATAAAACCGGTTTGTCTGTTAGAATGTTTATGATTTTCTTTCTAATTTCCTCAAATGCGGATGTCCAATTTATTTTACCTTTTCCAGAGGTGAGTCGATAGAGAGGGGCTGTCATTTGAGAAAAACCTTGTATGAACTGTCGAAAATAGGATGCCAAACCTATGAACTGACGCAACTGCGTGACAGTTTGAGGAGGCTGAAGGTCTGTTAGAGCTTTAATTTTACGAGGATTAGGTCGAATTTCACCTGCTGACACATGATACCCTAAAAACTCAACCTCTTTTTTTAAGAATGAGCACTTCCTTAGATTTAAAGAAAAGCCACTATTTGTCAGCGCTTTTAATACTTGACGCAAACGGTCAAGACCCTCTTCAACAGTTCGTGATGGAATAATGACGTCATCTATGTAAACAACAGCAAAAGTTTCAGTCAAACATCCGAGGGCTTTGTTAATAGCACGTTGGTACACCGAAGGAGCGTTTCGAAGACCGAATGGCATTGCTAAGTATTCGAACTGCCCGTCCGGTGTCACAAAGGCAGTACGCTCAATTGACTCTTCCTGAACGGGAATCTGATGATAGCCGCTTGCCATATCTAACGAAGTGAAGTAGTTTGCCCCTGTTAAACGTCCTATCTGATCAGAGATGATTGGTAGAGGGTAACGATCGGGAACAGTGTTCGAATTCAGCTCCCGATAATCCACGCAGAGTCGGTCGGAACCATCCTTTTTGGTGACTAATAAAATCGGAGATGCAAATGGCGAACAGCTCTCCCTTATGATACCAGCATCTAAAAGATCTTTTATTTTAGAACGCACAACTTGTCGCTCTTCTGCGCTCAGTCGATATGGTCGGCGCTGTACTGTGCGATTTGGATCAGCTAATTTAATCTCTAGTTTACCTGTACTGACCCTCCCCGTCGGAGTGCCCTCTACAAAATAAGCAGAGTTTTCTTCAAGCAAAGAAATTAACTGACCTCTATACTCCACAGGTATATCACTATTAACCTTACTAAAATCACTAACTTTTGTACCTATGTCACAAACTGAAATAACTCTGTTTTTTTTATTACTAATTTATTTTCAAAAATTTCAACTGAGAATCCCAATGAGAGTAAATCTCGACCGATCATTATAGTATCTGAAATACAATGGTCTGGCACTACATGAAACAATAACTGCATCGAATATCCCTGGATAGAAACGGTAGATAATAATTGAACGTTAGACTGAATACTAGATTGGCCAATCCCTAATAAAGTAACTAAGCGATGCTGTCTTTTACCAGGAAATCTATTCGCTATACTTTCCACAATTAGAGAGCACTCGGCACCAGAATCGAAGCAAAATGAAAACTGCTCACCGGTGTCGGTCAAAAGTTGGTCCATAGCTGGCTTGATGGTGCAGATATTCACGCGATGCTCCCCATGATTGCCGTTAGTACTGGTTTCCTTCTTTGGACAGCGTGTGGCGATGTGACCCTCAGCACCGCAGAAGAAACAGGTCGGTGGAGAAAGCTTTCTTGAAGAATTGCCATCTTGAGACTGTTGCGGTGTAGTTGTCCCTGAAGACTTAGGTTTGGGATAAGGCAAGCTACCTCGAACTCTAAACTGGCATTCAGTTGCTATATGGCCTAGTTTGCCACAGTTGTAACAGCGCCTTGCTGCCTGTTCCAATCTTGGTTTCTTAGCATCACTAATAGTATTGGGTTTTTCTTGTATTGGTCCCCTCTTGCGGTAAGAAAAAGCCATCAATTCTTGTTGTAATTTCACTCGTGTATCAATATCTGTGGTAAAAATAAGTCTCTGCAGTCTAGGTTCAACTTTAGCCGCATGTGCTATAGTAACAGCTATAGCTATCTGTTCATTTGACAAGGAACGCCATTGGCTCATTAATGTGCTCAAAAAACGACTGGTGTAAGATGATAAACATTCGCCTTCTTTCGGGTTTTCATTAAAAAGTCTGTATAGTAAAGCAGCTGGAGTTTCCACATAATCAAACCGAGCAATGAACAGATCTTTTAATTGAGGCCAGGTTATGCCAGGAAAACTATTCTGAGCCAGCCATGAAGCTGCCGAACCCTTAAGTGCTTTACTCATTGTTATAACCAAGCTGCTACTGGATATTTGCTTTTCTTGCATGCACAGGTCTACCGTATTGCACCAAGCCCTTGCATCACTATCTCGATTATCTGGGTTAAATTCCGGAAAAGTAATTTTAACATCGCTTGAGTTCGGTTCTTTAATTGCACTGATCAATTCTATCATTTGTTGTTGCTGCATTTCAAAAAGCATTTTCCAACGTTCGGTTTCATTGTCTACGGAATTACTAATACTCTGACCTGTTTGGTTTTGGTGGGGCTGATCCATGTTGGGTGGTACCACTTCTGATAACGGAAAGCCGAGTGATTGAGGCGTTATTCCATTGTCTACCATTGTACAATGGTCACAACACAATATTGATGGAAGTTAAATTACACCGCCAAAATGTAACACAAACACTGTTTTAATGATTCGACAGCTGATAAAGTATTATCACTTGTAATTTCGTATTATAGAGCCAATGGTTTTGCGTACTTGCGTAGGCACATTTCTATATTTAGCGGCCATTGTTTTAGACAGATGAAATATTTTTCATCTGTCTAAAACAATGGCCGATCCAGACCAACCTTCACAATGACATACGCAACTCCACTCGGTGTTACCCGCTCCAAAAATGAAATTACACGGATATTGAAAATCTATTCAATTTGCTAATAATTAAATGAATTAAAGGAAAATCAACAACGCGCCGTTATATAGGTACTAGTAGAGTAGGGTAGGTATCTTCAGTATAATTATTTGACTTGTAATTTTTAGGGAGGTACCTAACCGATCAGTTTGTCCATTTTATGAAGAAAACTTAAAAAATCACCTTTCATAGATAAAACTGTAAAAGACACACGATACCGCGATTCAGCATGGGATAGCGACATCTATCGACAGTTTAACAAACGAAAAATGAACGCCATCTAGCAAATAGTTCGGAAACTAAAATTTTAGGCCGCGTTCCCTTGTAGTGAGTCAAGTACTAAGTGAAAAGCACCTGTTCATTGCGTTCATTGTTATTATTGTGATTATTGTCAAATTTTTTTCCAGCGTTTTATTCGAATTTTACGTTTTTTATGAAAAAAAAAGAAAACTGAGTACTCAAACCAATCAAGAGACATTAATGTACGACGAGTGAAGTGGATATTATACAAATGCTGGGCTCGATCAGTGCAGACAATTTAGAGGTTAAGTATAACCGAAAAATAACTTTACCACACAGAGCTAAGAAAGTTCTACAGCGCTCGTCAACATGCTTGTGCAAAACCTTGTTAAAACTTTAATTGAAGAATTTAATTCGGCAAAATTGCAAAATAACCCTAAAACCCATCATACAGCAATATGTTCTGACCAATCAGATTGAAGATGTTGTAAATCGTCTCTTAGATTATCCAATCAGCATTCAAGTTTACAATTGTCCGAAACATACTTGGATTTTTACAAAGATCCTTAAAATTTCTCGGACGATTGCAAAAATCTATCTTAGATTTCAATTATCCGGTTCTTTACAATCGACCTAGGATTTTTGTAAAGATCCGGCTTATACGATTATCCTACGACAATAAGCTTCTTGCTTGGCACTAACAAAAGTACTCTGTGACGTTTACTTTGACATTGACACAGACTATCGATCGATCTGATTTTTGGTGTATTTGCTTTTATTTTGAAAATTATGTAGGTACCCTTACTAAATCTTAAATAAATTGGGATAGAATTCAAGTAATTACCCACCTTTTTATTTCGTACAGTATCTAGTCGTCTGTCTTTTTGTTCATAAGTAAAAATGTTATCTACAAGCCAAATAGTCAAAACGTTGGAACAGTTTCGAGCACCTGTGTTTGATTCATTGGAAGAAGTTACAGAACTTAATGGCACATGTAAATCCTTATTACATGACTACCTTACTGAAACAGAAACAATAAACCTAAAGGCCATTTTAAAAGTTCAAGCTATCATCGATTATATGTATGAACAAGTTAATATTGGAAACTGGAAAGAGGTAAAACTTTATCTAAGAAAAACAATTACTATAGCATCATATTTGATGCTGTTGGCTAAAACAAAATGTGCAAAAGAAGTTACAGAGAGTTTGGTAAAAGAGTTGTATAAAATAATTGATTTTGGTATACTATTTGGATGTCCCATAGATAAAGAGCCTGACTTGCTACAAAATTGCGCTAGTTTCTTAAATACACTGGGTTTGATACCACACAGTGTTAACGAAACGTCTGGTGTAAGTCAAGAAGTAGGCGATATCGAAATGTCTGGTGTAAGTCAAAAAGTAGAAAATATTGATAGTAACAGATACAATGCACATCTTATAGAGGTAATAGATTGTCCAAGCATGGAGTGTTTTTATAAAAATTATATAATGACTGAAAAGCCAGTTGTGTTAAAAAACTGTATTAATAATTGGCCTGCCTTGACAAAGTGGAAAGATCAAAACTACTTTATAAAATTAGCTGGACCAAGAACAGTCTCTATTGAAATAGGCAGAGATTATACAGAGTCAGAATGGACGCAAAAATTAATGACAATAGAGGATTTTATAAGGAACTTTATATTCCAAACAAATGGTTCTACAGGATACCTGGCTCAGTATCAACTGTTTGAACAAATTCCGGAATTACGAGAAGACATAAGTGAGCCAGAATACTGTTGCTTTAGTGAAAAAGAGGAGCCTGTAGACGTTATGGCGTGGTATGGTCCCAAAGGAACAATATCTCCATTGCATCATGACCCCAAAAAGAACTTATTCACACAAGTTGTTGGCGAAAAGCAAATTTTCTTGTTCTCACCTCAAGACTCTGAATACCTTTATCCTCATGAGCATGAATTGTTGCACAACACATCCAAGGTAGATCCAAGGCATCCTGATTTTGTAAAGTATCCAAAGTATAAAGACGCAAAGGTGTACTACTGTGTGCTGGGTCCAGGGCAGATGCTTTACATACCACCAAAATGGTGGCACTTTGTGGAGTCGCTGTCAATAAGTTTCTCTGTCAGTTTCTGGTGGAACTAAGGACCCGATAAGAAGTTCTCATAGTCAACTTTAAGACGGAACCTTGGGAAGCAGACAAAGGTGTGTATAACTGTGATCTGTATCTTGATAAAACAAGACTCTTTATTTTCATTATATCTGCCATAATATGCCCACTGCTGGGTGTAGGCCCAAGTCTCTTATTTATGAGTAATCTTCTTTGTTTTATGTTTTGGCAGTTTCCTTGTGGATTTCGCCTGTGTTGAGTGTTTTTATCAATGAATAAAATGATAACATTATAGTCAGAAAAAAAAAATTATTACATTTTTATTTAATGGAAAGTGAAACATGCAGTCAACATTCATTTGCTTGTTATAATATTGAAGACTGACATTTAAATATTTACTTTTATTACATCACTTAGGATCTTGTTTGAACAGATATAATAAAAAAAACTGGCCAAGTGCGAGTCGGACTTGTGCACTAAGGGTTCTGTTCTGTACCAAAAAAATGGCAATAAAATCACTTTTGTTGTATTGGGAGCCCCACTCAAATATGTATTTGATTCTGTTTTTAGTATTTATTGTTATAGCAGCAACAGAAATACATCATCTGTGAAAATTTCAACTGTAGCTATCACGGTTCATTCGATACAGCCTGGTGACAGACAGACAGACAGCGGAGTCTTAGTAATTAGGTCCCATTTTTACCCTTTGGGTACTGAACCCTAAAAATATTAACTTTTTATGTTTGGGTAAATAAATGAAACAGGTTTAAATATATAACACTTAATTTATTAGCAAAAGAGTTTTCATAAATTTAAACTATTTGTATTCATTATTCAATGCTCTTCCTATAAGCATTCTTCTGACTTCTGATGTACCAGCACCTATTTCGTATAGTTTGGCATCTCTTAGAAATCTGCCTGTTGGGTAGTCATTAATGTAGCCATTTCCACCTAATCAAAAATACATAATACTTTATTACTTGAGGATATTGAAGTACTATGCACCAAAGGTTTCATTGTGCAATTTAAGACCCCATTTACATTATTTCAGGTGATGTGTTAGACTTTCTTTTAAAATCAACGAACATGCCTGTCAATGTACTTCTACTGGAATGTTTTCTCTGGAATAATGTATAGAGTCTTAATTATCACATTTCAACAGGATGGTAGTCAGGTGGTAGAGTTGCTAAAACTGATCAACTTTCTTTAAGGAACAGGTTGAAAAACGAAAAAAAAATCTCATACTCCCATACAAAATGTAGGTATTGGCCAGCAGCCTGATTTACTATGGATGTTTACTAATCGTTTTTCGACATATGTTCCTTGGAGGAAGTTATAGCAACTGTTTTTCTTCTTTTTTCCGGAAGTGTTTCCCTTATGGGCCTTCCACATGCACAGGCGACCAGAGAGGCCGAGAGATGGAGTAATGCAAAGAAAAGAGACATACTGACAACATTCCCTTCGTATTGCTCTGTCCCTCTCTGTCTCCGTCCGCCTTTCCATGTCAGCCTATTTCACTGGGTGCATGCTTTTCTATAAATTGGTGTAGGATATTTTCTGATGTCACTCACCAAGTATCTGAATAGCATCCAAGGCAACCTGCGTTGCTTTTTCGGCGCAGTATAGAATGGCTCCCGCGCAGTCTTTGCTGTTCACGTGGCCTTCGTCGCACGCCTTCGCGACGTTGTACAGGTAGCTACGACACGCACTCAGAGTTGTGTACATATCCGCCATTTTACCCTGCAATTGTACATAAATGTATCAATCCATATGGAAACATCTGGCTCAGATCACCTCAAGTCTTATTTATTTTTTATGTTTTAATTCAGATGTACAAAACAGGTGACAGCCAGAACAGTATAAGAAATATAAATAACGTAAAGGTATTCTGTGGTAAAGGCTAGGTTGAAACCCTTACTACTGGAATTTACTAGCAGCAAATATGTTGTGTCTTCCAAATAAAGCTAATTTTACATGTTGCCCACCGCAAACAATCGCTAATTATTTTTATTACATCTGCTATCATCTTTATTATATCAGGGGGGCTACTCAAATGGTCACTTTTCTATTCGTTAGCTAACTTAAAAATTCAAAATAAGCCATGAACTCTAAAATAACGTGTCGTAGGCTTGTCAATTCCATACAATACAACAATGTCTGTGATTTACATAAACTTGTTACTGTTATAATACTGATCAAATCACATTGTTATATACTGTTTAAAACTTACAGACGTGTGATTTGATAAATCACACGTCTGTAACGTGTGGTTTGATAAATACGTAACCTGTGATTTGATAAATACGTAACTGTAACATGTGATGTGATTTGATAAATCACACGTCTGTAAGTTTTAAAATCCATTTTAGCTCAAATAGGCCACTTTTGGCAATTATGGATTTTAAAACTTACAGAATGAATGATAACTGTTGAAGAGTTATTCAAAAAATATTAGAAACAATTTAAGAGATTAACCACCATCCACGTTGAAATTTATTAACTACCGTCATACCTGTAACAGCTGGAATTCTCCAATCGGCTTCCCAAACTGCTTTCTCGTGTGCGCGTATTGAAATGCGTAGTCTACAGCAGCTTGCATCAGCCCGACAGGTCCTGCGGCTAGAACAAGCCTTTCCAAGTCTAACCCAGACATAAGTACGTATACGCCCTTGTTTTCTTCGCCGAGGATATTATTTGCTGGCACCTATAAAAATATAGTTTTGGATCGATCTAATTTAATACACAGTAAATATAATCTTGTTTAGATCCCGGCACTAAAACTTATTGGGACTACGTGTCGCGGCGCACATCTTGAGCAATGGGTGAAAGAGTGCGAATAGCTATGTGCTTCTTATTTTTTGGGGTCGATAAATCGTGAGCGTCAGGATGGCTGGTTGTCTGCATCGGTTCGCGTCAAACTGGTGACCAAAAATTGCTACCTATTTGCTACTATTTGCTACCTACAGTCAATTAATTGCTACCTAACTTTCAAATGATCAAAACTTTTTACTTGTTAAAGCTACAAGGTAGACATTGATAAAGGTGAGGGTAGCAATCAGGTAGCAATTACTGAAATAAAAATAATAACACGAATTTGTATAGTTTACACAAACGGAGAGTGAACCAGCCATCCTGATATCAGAATAGCTGGACATTTTGAAATCCCTTTACTTTGGTTTATAGTTAGGTAGCAATTAGTTGACCGTAGGTAGCAAATAGTAGCAAATAGGTAGCAATTTTTGGTCACCAGCTTGACGCGAACCGATGCAGACAACTAGCCATACTGCCGCTCACGATAAATCGTAGTCTAGAGCAGGGGTGCCCATACTTTTTCTTGAAGAGATCGACCTAGCAAAAATTTATGATTGAGAGATCGACATTTTGACCGCTTAACCCACCAAATATTTATAAAGAAAAGAAATTGCATAAGTAAAACTACATTGGGTGCATAAACTGTCAAATGTGTTATCCTTGGCGATCGACCTTACTTAAAACCTCTCGCGATCAGCCGTTTGGGCACCTCTGGTCTAGAGAATATCAGATGCGTGTGGATAGAGCAACGACTGAATTAAAAGGAATGCAACCATTTTGCCTGCAGCAACAAGTGCTGACCGAGTTGCGCGTCGCTAAAGCAGTCGTCGGAACAAGGATCCTTAGTAACAATGAGATAGTTCAAGTATCAAGTAGATAATATATAAATTACGATTGTTTAGGCTATTAGGGTATCAAAATACCTTGCAGTCTTCAAACACCAGCTCGCAGGTGTTGGATCCCCTCATGCCAAGTTTGTCCAGCTTCTGGGCCGTCGAGAACCCGGGAAAATCTTTTTCGATCAAAAACGCGGTGATTCCATGTTGGGGTTTGCTTGTCGTGTCAGTTTTTGCGTACACCTGAAATATATCGTACAAAATCTCATTCCCATTAAATATTCTTGGTAATACATACAGCCGTATGAGTACTTAATTCTTTAACAACAATTTTAAATCAATTCCCTTTAAAGAAATCTCGGTCTTTTACTTGAGCATTTACATTTAAATTATTGAACAATTGCTGATTTTAACGTTGGGCTAGACTAGACAGCCACAATTTAACACTCTGTAGCATAGGCGTAGCCAGGTCAACTTTTCGGGGGGTGTTTTGGGCCAGTTTTTAGGGAGGGTCGGTCTATGTTAAGAAAATGCTCGACAGAAAAAAGGATTTTACTTAGCAAGTCTTTATTTCGGGGGGGGTTGGAACCCCCAAAACCCTCCCCCTAAATACGCCCATGCTCTGTAGGTATCCTTTCTCAGGTAAACTACTAATTTAAAGAGTAGGTAAATTTCCGAAAGAGGTATCTTGCTTTTGAGGAAGTACTCTCTCTACTGGTCCTATTCACCATCTATCCCCTACTAGACCCTTTACAATGTTAACTAGTTAACAGCCTACCACTAAAACATCTGCATCCGGTCCGTTTGTAATCCAGAACTTATTGCCGTTGAGGACATAGTAATCTCCTTTCTTTTCAGCTTTTAGCTTCATGGAAACTACGTCACTGCCTGCTCCTGGCTCGGACATTGCTAAGGCACCCATATGTTCTCCCGTGCATAGCTGAAAATGTATAAAATCATGTACTATAAAAAAAGTTGCTCAGTTTATGCCATGCCAGCCGATACCGACTTAAATCGAAGACGTCGTCGTTTAATGTATTTCTCTACTGTCTACCGGTGGTGCATCAAATACGATACATACCTTTGGTAAATATTTGCTTTTTTGTTCATGAGTCCCATTTCTGTTAATTTGGTTTATACATAGATTGGAGTGTGCACCATATGATAAAGCAATGCCTCCGCTGGCCCTAAAATTCAATAAATTCAAGTATAAACGCGCTTGTGTTTCCTTATACATTTGTGTATTTTCAAAAGCAAAAAGTTTATTTATGTAACCTGGATAATTCTTCCATAATAACACAATGATCTGAATATTTTCCTCCTGTACCTCCATAGTCGGGACTTGCAGTTATTCCTAAAACAAAACGAATAGAAAAGACCTCTCTGCATTATATAAGTCTATGCCTTACTGCTTATTTAATATCTTTTTTAACCATTTTAACCATCGATTATCTGTTTGAATTAGGTATTCGATAATAATAACTTGATTGCGTGTATAGTCTACTCTACACAAAGATAATAATAAAATAATATCACAGTTGTTTTGTTATAAATAATAAATTAGTTGATGGTTATAGGTTATAGGCTAGGTTACAAGGCTTTGGGCTTTTCTCTCATGGCATGGCAATATTTTCGACTGTACAGTAATTTGGTAGGATGTTCGATTGATTACTTACCGAGAACACCTAGTTGTCCAAGTTTCTTCCAAAACTCCTTTAATTCTGGGAAATTATTAGTTTTGTCTATTTCTGTGGCCTTAGGTGCCAATTCCTTCTGAGCAAAATCAAACACCACTTTCCGCAACTAGAATTTAGAATAAAAATATTTTTAAATTATGAATCTTATCTACTCTGTATAACTTTTTTATTTATTCCATTCTCTAGAATTCGAACCCGGGAACCCTCGAGACTTTGCTAGGAACTCGACAACGGATGTTATTTAATGAGTACTATGAATCCATTTTGTAAACGAAGGTCAAGGTCTTATATGTAAATACAAAAGAGAAATGTGTTTCAACTGCATGACGAGAATAATAATAAAAGATTACCAGTCATTTGAATAAAGAAGTCTTGAATAATTTATCTTAAAATTGGTATTACAGGCCAACATCGAGTTATCATATTATTATTATCAATAACAGCAATATTTACCTGTTGTTGTTCGCTCGAGAGTCCAAACACATATTCGTCAATAGGATAATATGACATACACCGTATACCTGTTTGTTTCGCGAATTTACTAAGCAACCGGTTTAAAACTAAACTCGTCGCCATTTTGATATACAACCTCTCCCTCCAACTGGCGACCGAGCACTGAACTTGATTACACGAATATTTAATGTTCTTGGTAATAAAAGCTAGAATTAACAACTTTACTTCTAAAGAAATAAAGACCATAATCGAATGTAAAGCATGAAAATAACAGATATTATGATAATTAAACACGACCTACGCTGATAAGGAGTGTTATCGTTATCAGTACAAAAGTTTAATGTTAGACTTGTACTATTATGTATTCTGTGATGTTAGTACAGTTGCCGTCAGATATATTGTACTTGTAGCGACGAGGTGATCAAATACTTCTGAACAGTTTGAAATGTCAAAAATTAATAATAAAATAATTATTCAATAATTATTTTTGACAGTGACAGGCATGCTCAGATATTAGGGGCAATAGTATGCACAATATTAAAAAAATTGTGCATACTATTGCCCCTTATCTTGCTGACATTTTTAATCAGTGTATTGATCAAGGAATATTTCCTGATCTTATGAAGTTTAGCAAGGTAATACCATTGTTTAAATCAGGAGATAAAGAAGACCCTAGCAATTACAGACCAATATCGATATTACCTGTCCTAAGCAAGATTTTTGAAAAAATAATGCTTGAGCAGTTAATGGGTCATTTTAATGTAAATAAACTTCTGCACAATAAACAATTTGGCTTTACGAAAGGTCGTTCTACTACTGATGCTGGGGTTGCGCTTTTGAAGCATATCTTTGAGGCTTGGGAGGGGTCTCAAAATGCCCTTGGCATTTTCTGCGACCTGTCCAAAGCTTTTGACTGCGTGGACCATTGGACGCTGCTGTTGAAGCTTAATCATTACGGTGTAAAAAATAATGCCCAAAAATTAATACTGTCGTATCTCAGTTCCAGGACTCAAACAGTTAATATCAATGGAGTAAGTTCGTCAGGTTCTCATGTAAAAATGGGCGTTCCGCAAGGCTCCATTTTGGGCCCTTTCTTATTTTTAATATATATAAATGATCTTCCCTTTTTTGCAGAAAGGTTCTGTGATATTGTTTTGTTCGCAGATGATACTTCTTTAATATTCAAAGTTGACAGGAAAAAAAACAGATTTTGACGATGTGAACAAAGCACTCTCGCAGGTTCTTACTTGGTTTAATGTAAATAATCTCCAGCTTAATGCTAAGAAAACTAAATGTGTTAAATTCGCTTTACCTAATGTACAGGCGAATCCCACTGAAATTGTAATCAATAATGAGAAATTAGATTTGCTCGATTCAACAGTTTTCTTGGGTGTTACTCTTGACAGTAAACTTCAATGGAATATGCATATAGCAACTCTGGCGGGCAAGCTCAGCTCTGCTGCCTATGCCATTAGAAAAGTTAGACAGTTAACAGATGTAGAAACTGCCAGATTAGTGTATTTCAGTTATTTTCATAGCATTATGTCATACTGTATTCTTTTGTGGGGGATAGCAGCCGATATAAATACTATTTTTGTTTTTACAAAAACGAGCAATAAGAGCTATCTATCAACTAAGTTCTAGAAGATCTCTTAGGGATAGATTCAAAGAGATTGGTATATTGACAGCAGCATCTCAATTTATATTAAACTGCATACTTTTCGTGCGTCGCAATATTAACTTATATACAAAACATAGTGATTGGCACAATCGGAACACCAGAAACAAAGACAAACTTGTAATGCCTCAGTATAGATTGGAAAAAGTTCGTGGTTCTTTCATAGGTCTTGGTATAAAGTTTTATAATAAAATTCCAAGTAATATTTTGAATTTACCATTTGATAACTTTAAGACTCATGTAAAAAATTGTCTTCTCAAAAAAGGATACTATACCGTTAAAGATTATTTAATTGATAAAACAGCCTGGTCGTAGATTTTTCTATTCTTTGTGGAAATTGAGAGAATTGTCCTACCTACTTATAATTTATTGTATGCTTTTGACTCGACGCCTTAATGCGAGTAGCTTTAGTATGTCATGCTCTCTTTAAACATTTCTGCGGTGGTGTCGTATGAGGCGGGTCGTTACGTTCCCTCAAATATGGTTGAGCGAAGCGATGGCTGGTTCATGCGTCATGCTCGTGAACGGGTGCTGCCAGTGGGAATGGGTCTGCTTCTGAGTACCTATCTTAACGCATATTGAATTGTAAGAATTGCATTTTTTTTTAATTATTTTTTATGTCTTGTAACATGTGGTTTTTTTTTTGGTAAATTTTGCCTACTTAGGTGCACTTTCGAGTAGCAGACACAGTGATTTCTCAACTAGTTGAAAGTTATTTACTCTCATTACTTAGTAGTATTTAGTTAGTAGTATTTAATTTCAACCTACCTACCCATTGTGTGCAAACTTTTGTTAATTATTGTGATGGAAAATGACCTCACTTTAAATGTGGAGCTCATTTTTCAATGTTGACGACTCTGTATGAAATATACAGGGAGAAAAAAGCAGCCCTTGACGAGTTTCTTGCCGGTTCTTCTCGTTACAAGGTCTCCCGCTTAGGGTTTGCGAACCGATGGCGTAGCTTCTATGACATTCACAAGTGCTTGTAACAGCCTAGACTGAATAAATAATTTTTGAATTTTGAATTAATGAAGTGTGAATGTTCAGATATTATTGGCATAGTATGTTATTGGCGACTTGTAGTATATGGAACTTATTGACATTCTGTTCAGAAGTTCACCTTGTTTGCTACAATATATCTGACGGTGACTGTTTTATACTAATAGATTGCCTATTGTTTTGTGAGCCCACCAAAATGTAAAAAGAATGAATTTGCTCAGAACTACTTATATTATAAGCTTTCAAAAACGTGATTTTTCTTAGCATGTTTACACGATCAACAAAATGAAAGATTTCACCTAATTCTACTTGCTGCAAGGCCAATGTGGTCATTCCAATATGAAGAAATTATTAGCAAATATTGATAGGGAACAAAAATAAAATAATAAAAAATATAATTTTAGTTTTATTTGTATAATACAATAACTATTACATAGTAGTCAAAGCACCTTTGCAGAAACTGTAACATTTAATTAATCTCTTATAAAATAACAATACATGTTTCTCTCACCATGTCAAAATATTAAAATAATTATACTAACTCAATACTTTTAATAAAAATATATCTATTTCAATACAACTGATAATTATTTCTTATTCATTTATTATGAAAGGAATGTACCTTAAAATTATAAAAATAAATTCACAAGGAATGTAAATTAAATAATAAATATACATTTCGTAAAATATTGCACAAAATTAAGTACTTACACAAACATTTTTCTTTATTACATGTCAAATCAAAACTAAAAAAAATATATGTATAATTGTTAAAATTTACAAAACATAACTTGTTTCTTTTATCATTATTTCATTTAATATCTATAAAATTTTAATTTGCTGACAAAAAATAAGTACATTATTTTGATTTAAAATTCTCTGTCTAAAATTAAATGAAAATGTAATTTTTAATCGAATTATGCGGATTGTTATTTCAAGCATGAAGCTGAATTGACTAGCAAAATGTGATAGGTATGTCAAATGCGCCTATTAAAATAATTTCGTTTGAATAGATTTTTGTTTGAAAGATTTCTAGGGCCAATTCAATTAGTTTCCATTTTAGCTTTTAGTGATTGGTAGTATTCGGAGAGCACTTTCCATGCTGATGGTGCCATGAACCCTTTTGGAGGTTCTTTGCCAGCTCTAGCGAGACCTGAAAAATTGTTATCGTGTAAGAATTTATTATAAAACGGAAAATATTACCTAAATACACTTTTGGGCTATAAATCTGTATTTTCAGTTTATTTAATAATAAATCTGTTTTTTTACATCTTCAATATTTTGTAAATACAGTGTAAAAACAGCTACTTAATAAACTTTAACACACAGTTTTGATAAAACATTTAAACTTATTTCACATATAAAATCATCAATGAGTATAAAACTTGTTTAAACAGCAAATTATTTGGAAAAGAAAGCTATAATAATAATATTTATTTCAGATAACACAAAGCTATTATAAAATTACAAAATAATATTTAATTTTAAGCTATAAGAGCTGCAGAGCCCCTAACACTCAAATAATAATAATGTGCACGCCTAAACAACATTCATAGCCGAACAGAGTTCGTGAGATAGAAATACTAAAATTTTTTTTTTCGTTTCAGGTTTAGTACTCCTGTATTCCCTGACGTTACCTCTCATTCTGGTACCGGATATGAAGTCGAAGTCCTCCTTGCGGGTCGGGTCGAAGAAGGCCATCTTGCCGATTGACGTGTCGTAAGCGGCCACTCGGAACGGAATGATCTAGGAAGAAAGATATAGATTAAAAGTTAACCAAAGATTTTTTGTGTATACGACATATTGCAGAATGTTTCATATAGTGTTCAGTGTAATGTCGTCAATTTAAAGTGTCAATAACATAAGTGGAAAAACCTTTGTATTTTTTATTTTCTAAATATTACTTGTATAAATACAAATATATTTTTTTAATAAGATTTAGTTCGTGAATTAAACAGATAATAAGAAAAAAGAAAGAAGAGAAAGAAATAGAAAAAACTGCTCTCTAATCTAAGCTTCTCATGATACAAAGGCAGTTCGATAATGATGTCTTCGTATTAGGGACAAAAATGAAGACGGGTAATATGTTGTCATTTTAGGAATTCCCTCTATTCAAACCTCCAATTCGTTGAGTCCGGGCGCCATCTTGAGCAACATGGCGCCGTGTCGGGGCTCGTACAAGTCGCCGGGTGCGGCATGCCGGCCGGGTCGCGCCCCACTATGTACAAGTACCTATAGTGTCCGTACCTCGAGCTCGTTGAGTCCGGGCGCCATCTTGAGCACCATGGCGCCGTGTCGTGGCTCGTACAAGTCGCCGGTTGCGGCATGCCGGCCGGGTCGCGCCCCACTATGTACAAGTACCTATAGTGTCCGTACCTCGAGCTCGTTGAGTCCGGGCGCCATCTTGAGCACCATGGCGCCGTGTCGGGGCTCGTACAAGTCGCCGGGTGCGGCATGCCGGCCGGGTCGCGCCCCACTATGTACAAGTACCTATAGTGTCCGTACCTCGAGCTCGTTGAGTCCGGGCGCCATCTTGAGCACCATGGCGCCGTGTCGGGGCTCGTACAAGTCGCCGGTTGCGGCATGCCGGCCGGGTCGCGCCCCACTATGTACAAGTACCTATAGTGTCCGTACCTCGAGCTCGTTGAGTCCGGGCGCCATCTTGAGCACCATGGCGCCGTGTCGGGGCTCGTACAAGTCGCCGGTTGCGGCATGCCGGCCGGGTCGCGCCCCACTATGTACAAGTACCTATAGTGTCCGTACCTCGAGCTCGTTGAGTCCGGGCGCCATCTTGAGCACCATGGCGCCGTGTCGTGGCTCGTACAAGTCGCCGGTTGCGGCATGCCGGCCGGGTCGCGCCCCACTATGTACAAGTACCTATAGTGTCCGTACCTCGAGCTCGTTGAGTCCGGGCGCCATCTTGAGCACCATGGCGCCGTGTCGGGGCTCGTACAAGTCGCCGGTTGCGGCATGCCGGCCGGGTCGCGCCCCACTATGTACAAGTACCTATAGTGTCCGTACCTCGAGCTCGTTGAGTCCGGGCGCCATCTTGAGCACCATGGCGCCGTGTCGTGGCTCGTACAAGTCGCCGGGTGCGGCATGCCGGCCGGGTCGCGCCCCACTATGTACAAGTACCTATAGTGTCCGTACCTCGAGCTCGTTGAGTCCGGGCGCCATCTTGAGCACCATGGCGCCGTGTCGGGGCTCGTACAAGTCGCCGGGTGCGGCATGCCGGCCGGGTCGCGCCCCACTATGTACAAGTACCTATAGTGTCCGTACCTCGAGCTCGTTGAGTCCGGGCGCCATCTTGAGCACCATGGCGCCGTGTCGGGGCTCGTACAAGTCGCCGGGTGCGGCATGCCGGCCGGGTCGCGCCCCACTATGTACAAGTACCTATAGTGTCCGTACCTCGAGCTCGTTGAGTCCGGGCGCCATCTTGAGCACCATGGCGCCGTGTCGGGGCTCGTACAAGTCGCCGGTTGCGGCATGCCGGCCGGGTCGCGCCCCACTATGTACAAGTACCTATAGTGTCCGTACCTCGAGCTCGTTGAGTCCGGGCGCCATCTTGAGCACCATGGCGCCGTGTCGGGGCTCGTACAAGTCGCCGGTTGCGGCATGCCGGCCGGGTCGCGCCCCACTATGTACAAGTACCTATAGTGTCCGTACCTCGAGCTCGTTGAGTCCGGGCGCCATCTTGAGCACCATGGCGCCGTGTCGGGGCTCGTACAAGTCGCCGGGTGCGGCATGCCGGCCGGGTCGCGCCCCACTATGTACAAGTACCTATAGTGTCCGTACCTCGAGCTCGTTGAGTCCGGGCGCCATCTTGAGCACCATGGCGCCGTGTCGGGGCTCGTACAAGTCGCCGGTTGCGGCATGCCGGCCGGGTCGCGCCCCACTATGTACAAGTACCTATAGTGTCCGTACCTCGAGCTCGTTGAGTCCGGGCGCCATCTTGAGCACCATGGCGCCGTGTCGGGGCTCGTACAAGTCGCCGGTTGCGGCATACCGGCCGGGTCGCGCCCCACTATGTACAAGTACCTATAGTGTCCGTACCTCGAGCTCGTTGAGTCCGGGCGCCATCTTGAGCACCATGGCGCCGTGTCGGGGCTCGTACAAGTCGCCGGTTGCGGCATGCCGGCCGGGTCGCGCCCCACTATGTACAAGTACCTATAGTGTCCGTACCTCGAGCTCGTTGAGTCCGGGCGCCATCTTGAGCACCATGGCGCCGTGTCGGGGCTCGTACAAGTCGCCGGTTGCGGCATGCCGGCCGGGTCGCGCCCCACTATGTACAAGTACCTATAGTGTCCGTACCTCGAGCTCGTTGAGTCCGGGCGCCATCTTGAGCACCATGGCGCCGTGTCGTGGCTCGTACAAGTCGCCGGTTGCGGCATGCCGGCCGGGTCGCGCCCCACTATGTACAAGTACCTATAGTGTCCGTACCTCGAGCTCGTTGAGTCCGGGCGCCATCTTGAGCACCATGGCGCCGTGTCGGGGCTCGTACAAGTCGCCGGTTGCGGCATGCCGGCCGGGTCGCGCCCCACTATGTACAAGTACCTATAGTGTCCGTACCTCGAGCTCGTTGAGTCCGGGCGCCATCTTGAGCACCATGGCGCCGTGTCGGGGCTCGTACAAGTCGCCGGGTGCGGCATGCCGGCCGGGTCGCGCCCCACTATGTACAAGTACCTATAGTGTCCGTACCTCGAGCTCGTTGAGTCCGGGCGCCATCTTGAGCACCATGGCGCCGTGTCGGGGCTCGTACAAGTCGCCGGGTGCGGCATGCCGGCCGGGTCGCGCCCCACTATGTACAAGTACCTATAGTGTCCGTACCTCGAGCTCGTTGAGTCCGGGCGCCATCTTGAGCACCATGGCGCCGTGTCGGGGCTCGTACAAGTCGCCGGGTGCGGCATGCCGGCCGGGTCGCGCCCCACTATGTACAAGTACCTATAGTGTCCGTACCTCGAGCTCGTTGAGTCCGGGCGCCATCTTGAGCACCATGGCGCCGTGTCGGGGCTCGTACAAGTCGCCGGTTGCGGCATGCCGGCCGGGTCGCGCCCCACTATGTACAAGTACCTATAGTGTCCGTACCTCGAGCTCGTTGAGTCCGGGCGCCATCTTGAGCACCATGGCGCCGTGTCGGGGCTCGTACAAGTCGCCGGTTGCGGCATGCCGGCCGGGTCGCGCCCCACTATGTACAAGTACCTATAGTGTCCGTACCTCGAGCTCGTTGAGTCCGGGCGCCATCTTGAGCACCATGGCGCCGTGTCGGGGCTCGTACAAGTCGCCGGGTGCGGCATGCCGGCCGGGTCGCGCCCCACTATGTACAAGTACCTATAGTGTCCGTACCTCGAGCTCGTTGAGTCCGGGCGCCATCTTGAGCACCATGGCGCCGTGTCGGGGCTCGTACAAGTCGCCGGTTGCGGCATGCCGGCCGGGTCGCGCCCCACTATGTACAAGTACCTATAGTGTCCGTACCTCGAGCTCGTTGAGTCCGGGCGCCATCTTGAGCACCATGGCGCCGTGTCGGGGCTCGTACAAGTCGCCGGTTGCGGCATACCGGCCGGGTCGCGCCCCACTATGTACAAGTACCTATAGTGTCCGTACCTCGAGCTCGTTGAGTCCGGGCGCCATCTTGAGCACCATGGCGCCGTGTCGGGGCTCGTACAAGTCGCCGGTTGCGGCATGCCGGCCGGGTCGCGCCCCACTATGTACAAGTACCTATAGTGTCCGTACCTCGAGCTCGTTGAGTCCGGGCGCCATCTTGAGCACCATGGCGCCGTGTCGGGGCTCGTACAAGTCGCCGGGTGCGGCATGCCGGCCGGGTCGCGCCCCACTATGTACAAGTACCTATAGTGTCCGTACCTCGAGCTCGTTGAGTCCGGGCGCCATCTTGAGCACCATGGCGCCGTGTCGGGGCTCGTACAAGTCGCCGGGTGCGGCATGCCGGCCGGGTCGCGCCCCACTATGTACAAGTACCTATAGTGTCCGTACCTCGAGCTCGTTGAGTCCGGGCGCCATCTTGAGCACCATGGCGCCGTGTCGTGGCTCGTACAAGTCGCCGGTTCCGTCCGGGTGCGGCATGCCGGCCGGGTCGCGCCCCACTATGTAGAAGTTAGCGCCCGCGTTCATGCGGCATTTTGCGTGCCATTGGACCTAAACAAAGCAAGATGAGTCAACAATAAAGTTATTTAAACGAGAGACTGTTAGACTTAGTTCATTTGCCGAGCATCGTCGCGCGATAGGAGCATTCACATGATAGCATATGCACGCGCAGCAGTCTGGCATCAATATTGACGCGGAGGGGACTATTTGTTCCGCAAACCGCGCGGCTCAACTGAACGGGTCGATGCAGGTTTGTAGATCTTGCACCGCGCGGTGCTAGATCTTGCGCGCGGGTCACGTCATGGCACGCCGCGCGGTAATGTAGACGTTATATAACACAGTTTAGTAGAATATCTTATTTGGTAGTTCCGAACTTAGCCTTATAGACTAGCTTTATGTTATGAGTTAAGCAATGAGGATCAGTTACGATTTTTGTTTAGTGGCTTATCAGAAATTTTATGCCACCACATGATTAACAGTGAAGAAATTTTTACGATATCTCTTAAACCTGAGAACTTATACGAGCTAAAACATGCTAAAACACTTATTTTGGGGGGTCCTTATGACGTCATCGAGACGTACGCGAACCTTATGTCATACGTGATAAAGCACATATTGCATTGAGCTTGGCATTTCCTTCAAAACCCTTATAACTAGACCATTTCTAAACGGATTTCAAAAAATTTTATATCTATGAATATGTTTTATATTATACCAATAAAACTATAGGAATCAAACCTGTTACTGATCCTCATTAGAACAAAAACACATTATTCAATAGCTCAACACAAGTATCTTAGAAAACTTTACACTCTTAGTAATAAAGGCCATGTGACTCATGTAGATGTCACTAGATCAAATAATTCGTAATACTCATACACAATAGGTCCGTACAACACATCTAAAATGATTGATATTTTTCTACACTTTTCCATCAAATAAGTGAAAAATTGATGATTAAATAAAGTACATAAGTTACCTCCGTAGGCCCCGCGTACATCATCGGCGAGGGGAATATCGCCAGCACTGTCGCTTGCGGGTCCAGCACGCCCTCGCTGAGGACGGCCTTGTGTTGGTTCATGCGCACTTCTAGAGGCACGTCGTCGTCTTTGGTCCAGCCACCTGAATAACAATATTGAAATTAACCATATATAAAGTAAATGGTTCATAATAAACACAGACCATTTAAGGTTAAACAGTAGCACGTGACTCGCTATAGGGAACATGCATCAATTTGTTTTTGTATCAAAATCAAAAGTATAATGCGAGATATAATGAACTGTAATATTAAAACTTTTCTCTTGCGTTTTTTTCTCGTGATATAGTCACTTGAAGTTAGCGCGCAGCAGCACCCGCCGAAAACGCTCTATACAAAACGGTCAACATGTGTGACGTCACTCATGTCACGTTTCAGGCGCATTATTATGGGGTTAGCCAAGAATTTTCAAATATCTCCTTAAATATTGCGTTTAAGAGGATACCTCGTGGATTTTCATGGTTTTCAATTTAGATTTAGTCCTATTGATCCTACTACTATTGTTCTAATTTTGGAATATGTTAAAATAGACTAATAACTAAATTTTTTGATTAAGCTCAAAACATGAATGGAAACAATTTTCTCGATAGAAAAAAAATCCAAAGTTAATGCCTCTCATATCATTTTTGCAGTACTGTAAGCAAACGGACTCATAGTTTGAACTGAAATTAGGTTAATAAGATAAGTAATAAATAGTTCCAACTTTTGATAAAACCAATTTTTTCAAAAATAATTTAGTTTTTTAATAAATCAACTATTTTCATAATGTCGCTTACGTTATTTTATTTTGGAATGCGTGCGCTATTGTTGTCCCTTTCTTTGCGCTGGGAAGCTATATTACTTTACCTCTTTGCACCGAAATTTCAGACGGCCGCGAGCCTTCCTTGAGGACAGACCTGTGCTTGAGCGCTCCAAAAATTTACCAGCCAAAACACGTAAAATGACAGTATACTGACAATGACAGTTTTAATTTCTCCCACATTTCAAAGACAAAGAGTCTCTAATACTTATCCAACCTATTTTTAGGAGATGAAAATTATCAACAGAACAAACCTTCCAAGAGTCGCCATTGCGTAACAAAACAATAAACTAATAAATATTGTAAAATAAAATTTCTTTCCCGACCCGTGGTACAACTTTTAACTTTTACAAGTTTCGATCGTGAACAAATATTATTATTTTGCAGAATCATTAGTCTCTTTACGCGACAACGGCAAAGCAAAAAGAATAGCAATAATAATAAATAATCTCAAAACGAATACTTACGTCTCGCATTATTACGTTATTTATTTAGGCACGCATCATGCGCACGCTATAATAAGTAGGTATCTAACAAAGTGACATAAGCTGTTTTATAGATGAATAAATAATGAAAAATATTAGAAAAAATCGGCTCACCCGTAGCAACTTAGACGGGACCTAGATGACCATAAAACAATATTCTAGAGCCCATACCTACGTTTTATTTTAGCTTCAAATCTACCCAGTGGTGTCGCCACCAGTTCAACTTTAATAGCTTACAACTCGAAAACGTGACGTTTTAGGCGATTATGTCGTTAACAATTCTTGTTCGTATTGGTACTATAGGCCGACCGGTTAAATGGAGTGCGTTACCCCAGCAAAAAGTTGTGCTTTAGAGAGATGAGACCTTATCAGATAATTAGTGTGTCATGAGGAGAAATTTGTTTACTAATAGCAAAATTTGTGTGAATTGTAGTTTTTAAGATATTTAAGAAAAACAGATTTTGCTGGGGTCACGTTCTAAACATTACCCTGGCAAAAAAAGCTGTTTCAGCCTGGAACCAAATACATGAATAGATAGCTTTTGTTGCATGGTAAATGTTAGCAAATAGCAAAAATTGTGTGTGTTATGGTTCTTGAGTTATTTAAGTTTTTGCTGGGGTAACGTTTTGGGATTTCCCAGATCTCGAAAACGGTTCAACGCAGAAGTTTGAAAAAAATACCACTAAGAGACCTTAATTTGTTTAAATTTGTTTAAACGTTAGTTTTTGATTTGGTTGTCGCAAACCAACGTAATTAAATAGTTTCTAAAAACAGAAAAAACGAATTTGCAAGTAAACTAGTATACTTATAATTAAATAAACAGCTATAAAAAATAGCCGTGGTAGACACTTATTACGTCAAGAATTTTAGGTTTTGTAACTTTACAGGATATAAAGATATAAACAAATGTGATAAAGGTGATGTCCAAAAATGTATGAGGTCTGGGCCACGTCTTTGTACAGTATACCAAAAAATAGATAAAGACACGATAAACAGTTTCTAATCATTCAATTTCTTTAAAATCGCTTTGTTTTCTGGAAGGAACATAAAACAAAATGCAAAAACGCATAAAAAAAGCATCATGGCGGAAGATGTTAACAACTTCTTATACGTCTGTGTTAGGAGAGTAGGTAGAACTCAATGACAATGGGCGCATTCTGCCAGTTAAATCTTTGAGTCATCGATCGCCATAGAGAGTACATTTTAACCATGCAAAGTAAAATATTGAACAATACCGGCAGCTAGACCGCCTATCTCAAAGCGAAAGCAATGCTCTATCCGTCCTTGTCATATCATAACACGATGACAAGGATGGACAGTGCACTGACGTCATAAACCAAAAAATAGACAAAGCAATCAAGCCGCAGGCCTCCTACACTCGCTCGTCGGTCGCGCGATAAGAGTGCTGCACGGTGCATGTATCTTGCGCACGTTGAGGCACGGGTTACTTGCGCGGGTGTACAATGCTATGGAGCTAGACCCGCTTTACGTGTTTCCACGCGGGGCATGTAACTTGCGCAAGTGCTCAACTTGCGCGGGCTACTTGCACCGTGTAGAAACACTCACTACCGCTATACTTTCCATGGTTAAAAATGGCAATCGATGACTCCACGATTTGTCTGGCAGAATGCGCCCACTGACGGCTTTTTAACGGAGAGTTGCCATATTTGACGCTTTATTTCAAGTAAAAAATATTGATCTGTTTTTATTAATAACCATTTAACCATGCATTCTATAAAATTATTTGTATTTTTCTCAGAATCAGCATATTTTTCTCCATCTTTGAGGGTGGTGTACATAGACGTGGCCCAAATTAGGACATGTCCTTTTAGACCGGTCGTGCTTTAGCGATCGAATACACAGTTTCCATAACATTAAGACACATGGCATACATTAAACAAATTTAAGTAATTCATTAACATTCCTTCCTGTTAATTTCAGCTTTCAATTACGCCTATCATGAAAGTTTTAACAAAAACAAGATTGAGACAGCAATTCTTGAATAAGCCGACCAAATTGTAAAGGTCACTAAAAAGCGACCGCACCATACGTACGGGTTATCTTTGCAAATTAGCAGCTTAGCATCCGATGTTTTGTACAGTTATGAAGAAAAGTGTAATTCATATTGCAAAGATTTTACTAGTTTTCTATTTTATAAATTAATATCGTGTTTATTAATATCAAAGAATACATTTACGCGATTAATAGTAGTTTTAAAGAATGTAATGAATGATTCACGAAAGTTAAAACTTTGAAGGCACTCAACCATAAATAAATGTAAATAATAATCTAAACCTTCTTCTTGACGTAGTAAGTGTCTACCACGGCTATTTTTTACAGCTGTTTATTTAATTATAAGTGCACTAGTTTACTTGCAAATTCGTTTTTTCTGTTTTTCGAAACCATTTAATTACGTTGGTTTGCGACAACCAAATAAAAAATTAACGTTTAAACAAATTTAAACAAATTAAGGTCTCTTAGTGGCATTTTTTTCAAACTTCTGCGTTGAACCGTTTTCGAGATCTGGGAAATCCCAAAACGTTACCACAGCAAAAACTTAAATAACACACACAATTTTTGCTATTTGCTAACATTTACTATGCAACAAAAGCTATCTATTAATGTATTTGGTTCCAGGCTGAAACAACTTTTTTTGCCAGGGTAATGTTTAAAACGTGACCCCAGCAAAATCAGTTTTTCTCAAACCCTGGACCGTTGCTTTTGATAATGACAAATTTTCAGCAGAAATGTTTTATTATAACAAGTCTTCCCAAAGTTTCATCTTGCAGAATCTTGTAGTTTTTGAGAAAAAGAATCTGAAATCCAGTTTTTTTTATTTTGTATTGACTAATTGCCTTTTTTAATATAGCTGTCAGTTACGTTTTGTTTCATTGCTATCCACAGATTAGAAAGGCTGTTGTACACAGTGTTACAGCAGTAAAATTGGAGTTTAAGAAAAAAAAAGATGAAACTAAAAGAAAATTGCGACGCCATTTTGTTTTGACCCCAATTTAGTTAGGAATCGAACCTGCTTTACCCCTGTAGGTCCCGAGTATAGCTTAGAAGTTTAAGGAGAGCGCAAAGGAGGTTATTTTTTTAACAGACAACAGAAAAAAATTACACACCATAATTTTTTTAACAGAAAACGTGGTGGATATGGGGTATATGGGCACCTTCTCTACTCTCCTCTTTTTCTCTCGTTCGCCCCCCGTTAAATGACCTAATCTTTTGAAATTATGTCATTTTAGAATACCTAGCCTCAAAATTACATTTTCATTTTTCTCAAAGATCATTAGGCTCTGCAACTCTTCCTTCGAAGGGGGCTTCTCCTCCTCCTCCCCTCTTCCATCCCTAATTAAACGGTCCACAAAGTGGTAGTAGTTGTAGATTTTCAAAAATCAAATCATATTTTCAATACTGTTGCTCGAAAAAGTATGCTTTTGAAGCCAGTACCATAGTATAAGTTATCTCGCTATCGGAGTTTTCTTAGCGACTTTGCATATATATGTTACAGTCAAAACTCATATCCGGTCAAAACCACTTTTGACTGAAAAAAACAGTCAAAAGTGGTTTTGACCGATGCTCTCAGTTAAAAGTGGTTTTGACTGATTTTCGCAGTTAAGAGTGGTTTTGACTAACGTTCTTAGTCAAAAGTGGTTTTGACCAACATTCTCAGTCAAAAGTGGTTTTGCCCGATTACTATCGGTCAAAACTCATAAAAAGTTATGGAGGTTAGTGAAAATTACCAGAAAAATTATCAAAAAAGTTTCATAAAACTATTTATAAGGTATAACGTTTAAGTGTTTTGTCTATACAAAATTCATTCGACATTGTACCGAGACCTTGTAAACTGCAAATATACAGAAATTCGATCTCAAAATATTTATTTTACTTTTTAATCTAAATATAATATTGAAACTATGTCATTTTGATAGTTTTTGGAGGATATAGCTGTTTGCGTTCATGGGCTTTTACTTTAGATACCTACACCTGTCTAGTCTGCGTAGAGCTAAATGAACAGCAACTGTGCAGTGGAGCTAGGTGGAAAGAAACGGGCTTTTCACACATTTCAGTGTATGATCACCGCTCTTTTCCGCCCAGTTCCACGTCAGTGGAAACGCAACTTATGCCATGCTAACTTATAAATTACTTTTAAAAATAAAAATAATTAACAGGTAGTTTTTATTTTTATTATTTTTTAAATGCGTTAGCATTGCTTAGGTTACGTTCACTGTTTCACTGATGTGAAGCTGGGCGGGATAGAGCGGTGATCATAAACTGAATTGTGTGAAGCTTAAATTGTAATTACTTATATCTCATCATTTCTAAAGCTTTCACTTGTTTAATTATTAAATAGGCTCCTAGTCCCCTTTAATAGCAGTTTTGACTAAAATTCGTGGTCAAAACCACTTTTAACCGACATAATTTGGTCAAAATCGATACTACCCATTATTTTTGCAGTTAAAAGTGGTTTTGACCAACGTCATTAGTTAAAACCAATTTTGACTGCAAAAATCAGTTAAAAGTGGTTTTGACCAACGTCCTTAGTCAAAACCTCTTTTGCCTGATTTTTGCAGTCAAAAGTGGTTTTGACCGGATATGAGTTTTGACTGTAACATATACAACTACCAACCATCAACGGTTGGACCGCGGTCCCCGAGCACAGTCACCTAGCTCGGTGGAAGTACTTCCCTTTTCACTGAATACCTGGCGAAGCGATAATGCATCTACATACAATAATACAACACACGCGCAGAAAAAGAATGGGATTGAAAATGGCGGCTCACCACGCTTACCACAACAAGTGTGAATGAGAGAGCGATAGGTGTGGCGTATAGTGTGCGAGCGGGATGTGTTTATGAACGACGTCAAGTGCGTTGTACAATGTTGTATTTTCAGCCAACTATGTTTGAAACAAAACTCGACAATAATGGATTCTCAAAGGAAATTGCTGGTGGCTAAAACTCGACAATAATGATATCCCATACAACTTTGCTGCGTCACCATCGGAGGAGCACGGCAACCTCGACTTTGTTCAAAGAAGGTTGTCAAAATAATTACCATATTACAAGCTTTTTTGAGTAAATTCAATAATCTTCATTTTAAACACAACATATTGCATAAAATCTGTTTAATTAAATTTAGCTCCTACGGGGGGGAGGGGAGGGGGGAATTATGTGTTTAAACCCAATGGTCGGGCTTAAACGCGTCTTTTGCCCATTTTTCTTTATGTGACATTTTGAATGGCCTATTTCTTTTATGTGGGTAGGCCAGATAAAAAAATGTGAGCAAAGGTGTGTGTTTCGCCGTGCCGAGCTGTGACGTCACATTCTCCATTTCTCCATAAATATTGCTTTAAAAATTCTAAAACTATTTTTCTCGCACTTCTGAAGGGCAAAACTAGAAACGATGGCGTCACATATTTTACGATTTATATCTAGTAATAATTATTGAATTGGAACTGACGAATTTAGGACCCCTCCACACGTCATCGACCCCCTTAACGTGTGACGTAATTTATGGATGGCCCCAAATGGACCTCTGTCGCAAAAGTTACAAATCTGTTTTTCGCAAATGTATTGAAAAACGCCGAATGGTACAACTTTATTAATAATAATAGTATTTTTTTACAATTAATAAACTATTGTTAGGTATTTGTATTCATTTTCATTTTTCATTCAATTTGAAGATACCTAAATTATCAAACAAAATGTTCTAAATACAATGTATTGCGACTCCATCGTTTCTCTATTCTTCTTCTTTAAACTTTCGATGAAACCTCACAGGCATTTGGCGCGAAAATCAAACTTTACGATTGAAGGCAGAATGTCACTATGGGATACGAGGGCTGAGTGGGCGGAGCCTGTAAAAAAATTTTTTCACGAGGCGTCGTCTTAAGCACATATGTGCCATACAAAATATTTTTTCTTATTCGATATTCTATCCGACTGTTAAGTGCATTTTATCCGAAAATGAAAAAAAAAATCGTTATTTTCCCCTGTGTGATACAATTAAAATATTATATTTTATTTATTATTTTTCTGTTCCATCATGTTTTTATACGTGTCCGCAGCGATCAAACTCAAATTTATCAAAATCGGTGACTTATGCATGTTCCCTATTGTAGGCAAATAACGTGGCATAGGCGTAGCCAGTAGCCAGGCCAGTTTCTCGGGGGGATCGAGGCCAGTTTTTGACGCGAGCCATTCCAAAACCGGCCCGCCCCAACCAACATCGGTTCTTCTCGCTTTGTGTCCTGCCCACTGCCACTTCAGCTGAGCAATCCTTCGAGCGATGTCGGTTACTTTAGTTCTCCTACGGATTTCCTTATTTATGATTCGATCACGTAGGGAAACGCCGAGCATGGCTCTCTCCATTGCACGCTGGGTGACCTTGAGCCTCCTTATGAGACCACTTATGTGGTGGTTAGCGGCCACGTTTCACTGCCGTAAATCATCACTGGCAACACACACTGGTCATAGACTTTCGTCTTGAGACACTGAGGTAAGTTGAGATACAGTTGTATACAAGTATACTCAAGTTTTTTTTTGTTAAGTTTGATTATTATAACGTTAATCCCCACCTCCCATCACATTATTATCAAAAACGTCTAAAAGTTTATCATAAATCAATAAGTTCTTACCAAGTGGATGTAAAAGCAAGACCGGTTTCTTGAAACCTCTCTCGACGAGCTGCCTGTGTGTGTCTTGCATCAGTAGAGCGTGGCCGTTGTGGATTGGATTCCTTAGCTATTGGATTTACGTATATTTATTACCATTTTGTACAAAAAGCATGAAAAGTTAGACCAAACTATTGGCCGATAGTCGAGTCGAGCCTTTAATCAGTATGAAGAAGTATGCAACACAGGGTCATTTTTGGACCCCTTTTCAAATTTTGTCAGGTCATTCTATAGCAGCAGTACAATCAATTTGTGAAGTAAAAAAAATATTATTTTTTACATTTTTACCTCAAACTTTTCCCTACACAAAATTAAATTATTGTCACTGTTTGCGCATGGCACGGTCGACCCGCGCGAGCCCCCCTCCCGCCACCCGCATTCCCCCGCTCGCGTCGCTTGCGCGAGGGTGAGCGTGCGCATCTAAATTTTTTGGATATAAAAAGTGGCTGAAAACTGTGAATTTAAAAAGAAATAATTTAAAATTATCTCACCTAATTTATTTTTATTACTTCCTTGTAAATATATATTAAATTTTGTAAAGAGGTCGCAAAATGACCCTGTATAAAATATGTATATGCATAGTCTGTAGTCGCGAGAGCTCTAAGTCGTACCATGGGCAACAGCGTCGCTTAACCACTCCTAAGGTTAAAATGCCCACGCTTGCACGCCGCGCCGTCACTACATACGTTTGGTTCGTGCAGGCGCGATACGCGCGCACACGAATTTTGTTGCAAACTGGTTAAGCGACGCTGTTGCCCATAGTACATATAAAATTCCAACACGTTTACATGGTACTGGAGTTTACCAAAACCCAGGCACGTATCCAAGGGGGGGGGGGATAGTTGGGATTTATCCCCTCCCGAAATCCAGAACACACAGTACAGGACTAAATTCAAATTTAGCGGGCGATCAACTCCGGTTTGCGGGATGCAGTTGTCCCCCCTCGAATTAAAAGTCTGGATACGTGCCTGCCAAAACCGAACCGGATCCGGAGTTTATTAGGCCTAGAGAATGACCAAGACACCACTCTAATAATACAGGATAGCTCTGTTGTTATTGTAGGTATGTAATAACTATGTTGCCATAAGTTACCAATAACACCACGTTACCATAATAAATACATTTGAAAAAGTGACATGTTACTGCGATTGTACTCCGGCGAATTCGGTCCGGATTCGCTCGGGATTCGGTTCGGATCCAGTTGAACTCCGGTGCCATGTACACGCGCTCAAACTATTCTATATAACATAACACAGCGAAATAAAATTACAAATGGCTCTGTGAGCTGTAAACCTTGCGTTTGAGACATTTTTGAACATTTTTCGTAATGGTTAACACCATGTTGCTTTTTCGAAAAATTCAAAAACTGAATCGACAAAAATTATATATAATAATCGAATCTGCTCACAAAATTTCATGAAAATTGATTTAGAAATGCAATATGTAGCTCTACCATGAGTTGATGTAAACTGTTTCCGCTACTGTAAACTGATATACTGCTTACAGTCAATGCGAGTGAAATAGAAAAAAACTATAGTTTACGGTAGCGAAAACAGTTTGCATCAACTCATGGTACTTTAGAGGAGAACAAACGAACAGGACAGACATACGAAAGCATTTTTGCCCAAGCTGAAACGGAGACGCTATGCGCTCGTTTGGTCAATTATTAACTACCTACCTAGAAAATACACTTAGGTTAGTTACCTGGAAGGCGAACACCGCGTCGGCGCCGAGCTCCTTGAACTTGAGCCGCAGCTCGTTGGGCGTGAGCCGGTACGAGTCCAGCCCGTCCGCCCACACCACGCGCTCGAACACTTCCAAGTTGCCGCCCACCAGCCAATCCCCGGATTCTTCGATCATCTATGGTAAAAACCCTTAAATCTGAGGTAGATATTATTTATGTTTAAAGACGGTGTCACAAAAGGAAAATTTCTTGCACGCAAGTGGCAAAAAATTTAATGCAAAACTTGAAAGCAAAACTTGTAAGAGGCGAGGCTTGAAGCGTATGTTTACATTAGGCAACACAATTATTGCCAAGAAAAAATTGCCACTTGCGTGCAATAAACTTTCCTTGTGTAACAGCATCTTAAGGCGTTAACATGCGTCAATCCGAGCGGGTCGATCCGTGATGGAGTGAAATAGAACTTTACTCGCTTTGGATTCAATTCAGTGCGCGTTGCGACGCGGCGGTTGCGTTGACGACTTGTCGTCGAGCGCCGAAATTTTTACATGTTTTTGTTACTTTTCTTCGCTTTCAAATAAGTAAAAAAAAACTGTTTATTAAGATTGAAGGTATTAACATCGCCGATTTTTATAGTTGGTTTTAACATAAACAAATGTTCTGTTTCCGAGAAATTTTGCAAATAAGACCAGAAACAGGGTCCACGGAATATTTTTTTACATCAAAGGTTTTCATATTAATAAATTCATTCAATTAAAGCTATTGTGTATTATTTCAAGTACATTATATATTTTTTCCGTGATAGCTTCACGCGCGTAATCTTTCAATAATTTGAATTTAACATTGGGATTTGAGTTTTGACGCATGTTAACGCCTTAGTGGGAGCATACAACCCCGGAAAAAGATATAGCCTGAAAAACAACATAAAAAAATTTATTCTTTTTGGCAGGACAACAATATTAAATCCATCCATTGTCTCATTTTCCGGGCTGCATAGTGGCAACCCTAGACCTAAATTGTGTATTACTTTTGCATCATTGTGATTAACGGAAAAGATAATCTATTTGCATCTAAGGTTGTCACTTTGTAGTTTTTCATACAAATAAAAAACAATATTTTACGAGATATTACGAAATACCCTGTCTATTCGGTAACGTAATGAAGACTTAACAAAGTATAACAAAAGTATTAGATGCGTACGCGTAGACGTGGTTTGTTTTGGCCGTTGAATTTCGGATTTCTAGGTCTGTCCCCCATTTAGTTTTTGTTGGCACCCTTATGTTAACAATATCAAGCCTTAGTTAAACAAGTTAACAACTTAATTGTAGGAGTTTTTGGCGCCATTTTATCGAGTTCGGTCCGGTGTCTATTTTAATTATTTGCAAATTGATTCGTAGTGGATATTGTGTCTTAAAATCGGTGCAGTTTTGTGGTACAAGTGTCTACACAACTGAACAATATGTGGGATAATTGAAATAGGCGCGATCTTGGTTGTGTGAAGCTGAGACTTTTATTGTAGCGCTGGCTACCTCGGCAGAACTAACCGAGTAAACTGTCTTGATATACTTGGTGCCAGATGCTCCAAGCAGCATTGGGATGCGATGCACCCGCATTCTAATGAAAAGTGAAACAATATCTACCACTGAACAAAAACAAAAATAAGGAGAAGAAGATCTTAAATGTCACAAGAATTTCCAAAACCCACCTTGATATAAGGGTGTCCCGTATGATGAATGCCGAATTGCCTCGAGCACCTCTCCACCTTCCGATGCGGGTAAAACTCCGGTTGCCTCAATACAGCCACCACTTTCCCCCGGTAAGACAACGCGATGGCGTCCGCGCCAATTAACCGGTCCTTCGCTTCGGTGTCAACTGGCAACACTACGGGCACCGATTGGTTCACTAGCGAGCCGTCCGGTAAAGTTATGCAGTTGGAATGTAGCGCCTGGAATAAAGGACCATCCTTAGTAATATTATAGATGCGAAAGTCCGTTTCTTTGTTTGTTTGTTACGCCTTCACGTCTTAACTACTGAACCGATCATCATGAAATTTTGCATACACGTTGTCAAGGGTACAGAGAAGGATATAGGGTACCTTTCATCCCGAAAAAAGTATTGTCCCCGAGGGATAGCAAAAAAACTTTCTACGCGGACGAAGTCGCGGGCGGCCGCTAGTTATACATATTGTGCTAGTTAAGGTTAAACGTTAGCACGTGACTCGATATTGTAGGCACATAACGTGGTTTTCCAGAATTTTTACGAATACAACTTTAGTATTTACAAATAAGTGTAAACACTAAAGACACTATTATATTTAATGAAAAGCTTTGTAAAAGCTAAAATCCCTTAATGAATAATTAAATATAAGGTGGATCAAAATTATGTGCCAGGACTTCAGGAGAAGGTCAGGTCAAGTGTTTAGACCACATTGGTCGCTAATAAGCAACCAGTGTTCAGACGCTTTGTGCTGCATAATTAAATGCCAGCATTTTTAGCTCTATCCACTTAGTTGTACTTTTCGTGTGGTGCCATTTTTTGAGCAGAATGCTTATTTCATAGATTTTAGTTCGCTGTTCTCAACTTACCATCCAAATTTCAAGGATGTGTCCAGTCCATCAAACTGAACAACTTTCTCCAAGAAACGTGTCGAATTTCGCCACAAATTTTTTATCATCCATACTAAATGATCACGTGATCTCTTTGATTTGTATCGATAGTCGATTTTTTTACATATTTGGCCCTGTGTTCCTTAAAGAAAGTTGTTTAGTTTCATGGACTGGACACATCTTTGAAATTGGATGGTATGTTTAGACTGATCCTGCATTTTAATCACAAACAAGATCTTTAGGTCACAGATACATTATGCGGAAATTTCGTTTCGGAAGATTCGTGAACTTCCATGTATGTGGGCCTAACCTTAGTTTTGAGCAAAATACATACCTGCAAATATTCGTGTTCCCGCATGAACCCTTTGAGAGGATACGCCCATCCTTCCGATAGCACCTGCAACGACAATCGGACATATAAAAGTGTTAGAGATACAAACGGCCGAATACTCAAACGTCAATTAAAGCCTGGTCCACACTTGTATCATTTTGGCGTATCAGATCACCGTATCTTTGACATACATCGTCTCTTTGATACAGTATTACTCCAACGTACCACCAACCAAACTAGCGATGTATGCTAAAGATACGGTGATCTGATACGCCAAAATGATACCAGTGTGGACAAGGCTTAACTTTGAGAGGCTCTCAAATATCGTCTTGTCGCATTAAATGTCAAAGAAATGACAAAGACAGTATGACGTTTGAAAGCCCCTCAAAGTTAAGAAGCGTTTGAGTATTCGGCCGTATGTCAAGCATTTCTTTAATCAGTTATACAACATGTTACAAAATAACCCCTAATGCCGAATACGGTAGATAGGGACCATCAACTGAAACTGAACTTTTACTATCGGATCTCTGAAATCGAGAAAAAAAACTGGTTTTCATACAAAAATTAAGGGTCGTGGTAAGTCCTTCCACGAGGAAGAGATGTATTTAATCGGGTAACAATAAATTCCCATTCTGTATAAATACTGAATATAAACTAACCATACTGAAATACTAAGTGAGCGACGGACTGAGGGTGAAAATGGGTGACTTTAAAATAAATTGAGTAACTAGTTATTCAGAACGGGTGACCGAATTACTATTTGTGCGACAGACAACCTTAGGGCACATGGAACATTTAAAATTTGGAATATATTTTATTAAAAAAAAGGTGACTCGAATAAACTCGAAGGTAACTCGTAACGGTATTTGAAAGGTGATTCAAATACCGTTAAAAATTAGTAACGTTAAAAAAAAATACGTTAAAACTGGAAATGAATAACGGTAAAATTAATAACGGTAAAACAGAATTTAACGTTATTTTTTCGTTCCTTGATAACGTTATTATGTTACTGTATAAAAATATTTAAAAGCAATGTGTAATTGACGTTGACGCCGCCGTGACGTGATCAGTCTCTGCTCTCTCACAATACGCAATACTTATAAAATTACCATTAAAAATAACGTTTTTTTTAACGTTATCGACATTAATTTAACGTTATATTAAGGTTATGTTATTAGGTATCGTTAAAAAAATAACGTTATCAAAGAATCATATTGAAAATAACGTTACGTAACGTTCTTTATACTGTTAATTGGTAACGTTATAAAGCCCTGCTATTATCCTAATCGAGATAACAAAAATACCATGTTGGGCAGCTTAAATCAGTTATATAGTTTAGTTTGTTGCCCACTCATTATTTTTGTCCCTCATTTAGAATTTTCACTGCTGACCTTAATTATTTATCTCCCACATGTAGTCGCCCGCTTTACGTAAACAACAAACGCGCCAAATATGCCGAATCGGTCTCGCTCCTGCGCGCGTCATTTTTTCATTGCTATCTCGCTTTACGCTTTATTATTGACATTGTCCCCTAAGCACACCCCGGGCACTCCATACAAGCACCGCGTTTCAACTACCTATTACACAGACGCTACACAGTGACGTTTTTGCACACGCGCAACTGTATGCGTGAAGTCTAGGGCTATTGAATGAGCACACGATTCGGCACACGAACTCGCGCGGTGGGGTGAGGTAATTGATTGTGGGGCGGGTAGAGATGGGCAAAAGACCCGGTTTAAACCCGACCACTGGGTTTAAACCCAATAAAATCCCACATTGTATGTTATAGACTTTTTTTATAGTTCTTTTATTTCTACTGATATGTCAAATGTGACGTTGCTATGGAAACAATATCTTGTTAAATCAATACAGAAAAATATTCAAAGGACGAAACATATCTTATTTCTAAAGATTTTATTTAGTTCAACAAAATGTTCTATGGGCGATAACTGGGTTTAAGCCCAGCAAACGGGTCAAAATGGGTCCTTTGCCCATTTCTAGGGGCGGGGCGGAGAGTCTTCTTTCTGTACGGTAGTACTTATATCTATTCTGTGCCCTAAGGCTGAGTATTGATGATGGCAAATACCTGGACCCACTGCAAGTCGAGCTCGGAGATCGGCAAGTGTGGCAACCGCGTGGCTTCTTCAATGGCGCTGGTGAGGCGGTTTCCGTATATGAACAACTCCTCGACCGGCTCGCTGCTGTTGGCTAGCCGGGGAATTATACCCTAGAACAAGGTAATAAAGATTACTTTGGCTTGGCATTGAAAATTAAAAGAATTTTCGATTGTCAAAAGACCTATCTCCAGCCCCCTGATTTAATAACTCTGTTGCAATCAACTTCTGATTGAAACTGACAGAAATCGCAGTTACATTGGTGCTTTAAGTAACATAGTTGTCACATTAATTATTACTAAAGCAGCAATGTAAACTAAATAAGCGAAACGATCAAGGACATTACATTGACTTTGTTTTTGCAAAGCATCTTGATGTTATACTGATAGTTAAATACCAACTTTATATTATGGGAATAGATCAGAAATAAGCATACAGCAGCAGACAGCGGTAACTCATACATCCTTATTTCCGGTTTTTAGAAATCGAATAAAAAGCTTTAGGTATATTTAACTAATACTAGTGACTCTGTGAGATGTATTCTTAAACATTAAAAAAATCGTATAATTTTCAAAAAAAATAATCAACAAAAAAGTCTACATATTCATTGAACCTGCTCACAAAATTTCACGAAAATCGGTTGAGAAATGCGACCTGTAGAGGACAACAGACGGATATATGAAAAATTTTGCTCAAACTGAAACGCATCGCGCCCGCTCGGTCTAAAGTAGAGTAGTATTGAAAAGTGATCGAGCGTTTTGTTGCTACAAAGGCAGAGTAACAAAACGCTCGATGTGTGTCAAAAAGTGTGCCGACATATTTTGTAGACACACTTTTACTTTATCTGTTCGGCAGTACAGCTTAGCCATAAAGAGTTGAAATTAAATAAAATGGAAAGATTTTTCAGTACAAAATATAGTGTGTTGCCAAATTATTCGCGATTTTGACGTCTTTACATAGAAAGTGGCGCCCTCAATTTTTATGGTCGAGCTGTATACTATCCCCGTCAATTGGTAATGCGCTGGAACCTTGTCAAATTAACATACACATCAACGTCATCCGCAACTAAAAATGACAAAAAACAGTTAAATTCTAATAGGTAATATAATATTATAATTACTGAATTCTTATTTTCAATAAGAAAGGGTCTAGGTATATGAAAAAATTACAATTGTTTTTCGTTTTTGAGGTTAAAATCATGGCCGCCAGGCGCATTACCAATTGACGCGGATAGTAATCATCAGCAAGGCAGTATGTTTTGTCATTATTGTTATTCTAAAAATTTCCACCTACCTGTGTCTCCAGCAGCCTAATGACCTCCATGGTGGACTCCTCGATGGAACTACCAACGGTCTGGATAATGAGCTCTGGTTCTTCAGGACGCTCATACACTTGTGTAATGCCTGTGAAACCCTGAAACAAGACGTTTCAACAATATTGAGTAGGTTTTAGGTACTCTTAACATTCAAAATTCAAAAATAATTTATTCAGTCTAGGCTGTGAATGTGAAACAAGCACTTGTGAATGTCATAGAAGCTACGCCATCGGTTCGCAAACCTAAGCGGGAGACCTTGTAACGAGAAGAACCGGCAAAAAACTCGTTAAGGGCTGCTTTTTCTCCCTGTATATTTCATACAGAGTCTGACATTGAAAAACGAGCTCCACATTTAAAGTGAGGTCATTTTCCATCACAATAATTAACAAAAGTTTGCACACAAAGGTAAGTTGAAATAAAATACCAGTTAGCAACTAAATTCGTGTGCGCGCGTATCGCCCCTGCACGAACAAACCGAATGTAGTGACGGGCGCTAAATGGGCGAAAAATGTAATGTGATGTGATTAATGGACAAGCATACAAAAATAGTAATGAAATAGAAAACCAACCTTTATCTGCCCATCTCTGGCTTTTTTATAGAGACCTTTGGTGTCTCTCTGTTCGCATACCTCGAGGGGTGTGTCGATAAATACTTCGAAAAAGGGTAAGTCCGAATCTGTGTGGATACGACGCGCTACCTCTCGGTCCTAGAACAAATAAACATTAAATAAAAAAAAATAAAAAAAATCAAATATAAACAATTCGTTTCTAAACCTGACTAAAAAGTAAGGTTTCAATATTGAGTTCCTGTGGCCTTTTTCAATCATCATCAGACCCTAGACCTCGTCTCCCGGCAGTAAGAGTACATGTCAAGACGATTTTAACGAACCCAAACTCGATGAGGTTGTATGGTTTCATCATAGAGTTTCTGTGGCCTGACCTTCTACCGGTTCTATCATCAGATCAGCTCAACGACACCATAATATTGCATTGCCTTCCAGTTCTGACCTATATTCAAAGTTTCAAGTCTCTAGCTCATTGGGAAGATAGTATAAGATCATTTGCTAAATTTGTGGACAGACAACCAAGAAAGCATGCTAATAAAAACGTGTTAAAATAAACAATATTTATTATTTAAATCCTCTAAGTTTAAATAATTTGTACTGCGGTTTTTGAAAGTTAGGCTATACTGGCTATCAATCTATCTCTTTTATTTGCTATACGACGAGAAAGAGATGTCACTACAGCAATTTATAAACCTGGCAGGATTTAAGAGCTTGTAATACGGCCTCAGGCTTCGCAAATCCTCCGTCGAAAAACCTTTTACCATAAGAAATTAAAACTGTCTTATTTTTCAATGTACTTGATACTTAAATAAATAAAAAAAAATAGGTACACAAAGTAATAATATATAGGTTTTCAATTTTGTTGTGTATTTAGCAGGCTTGTGTGCGTATTTCAATAAATTAATGAAACCGTTATCATGTTAAATTTTATGCTAATTAATTAATATACATCACTCCGAAATGGAAATATGTTAAAGAAATGGAGATATCCTTACTAATATTATGATTGCGAAAGTCCGTTTGATTATTTGTTTGTTACGCATTACGCCCTACTACACCGATCATCATGAAATTTTGCATACACGTTCTCAGGGATACAGAGAAAGACATAGGGAACCTTTCATCTAGAAAAAAAGTATTGTTCCCGACGGATATCAAAACAACTTTCTGTAGGAATGAAGTATGGTAGTATGGAATGGTATGGAGAGAGGTTGCCACTAGTAGGAAGGCCAAAGTGGAAGATCTTCCTCCGGGCTGGGTGGTATTAGCCCGGGGACCGCGGTCCAACCGATGATGGTTGGAAGTTGTATATATAGTTTGGTGGCTGTGAAAACTCCGATAGCGAGGTGTAGGTTTCTCCATACATTCTGCATACTACAAGTTGCTGTTCCTTACTAATCTTTGTGTTTATACGACACTAGCGCCATCTAGTCACATGGTGATGAGACTGGTTGCAACCATGTGTTGGTATGTGCGGCGGTACTGTAGATGCCGCTACACTTTCCACGTAGACGAAGTCGCGGGCGGCCGCTAGTGAAGATATAAAACGGCATTGAATAAACGACAGCACATGCCACTGCCCATTAAAAGCAATGCCATACTGATACAACCGGAAAAACCATTAATTTTTGTAGTCTAGCATTATTATCAATTATTGACAGTAAACTGTTCATTAGACTTAACTGGAAGTTATGTGCGAGTAAATAATACTATTTGATAAAAGTGAACGTAACAGCTGAATCAACAAACAATATTTTAAATTCTACAGTAAATTCGACAGTAAAGTCGGTAAGGTGACTATTACAAGCCTCGGCATGTAACTTAAGCGCTGCCATTTTGTGCGCAGAAGTAATTTTTTTGGGTCTCATTGGCGGAGACCCGGGGCTACTGCAGAGATGCGCAGTAATCCCCTCAAATTTCTCTCACCGCTAAACTTACGTGCCGTGGCCCATGTATACAGTTTTCGAACAATATCAAATTCAAATAAAATCAGATTTGATTTATCGAAAAAATACGTTTCAGAACTTAGCTCTTTTGTATGGAAAATCATATGGTGGCCCCTATTTTCTATTGAGCAGTGTAATTAATTATTAACTCATTAATAATGACGACATCAGACAATGAGGATTACATAAAAATGTACTTTAAAACTACTAATGCATTAGCATAAATTATTACATTACTGACCCACTGCTGGCCTAATTGTGATTCCGTTCAATGACTCCAAAAAGTCACATTATATTAAACTGTCAGTACTCGTGCATACTATGTTATCTACTACGTATTCAGATACTTTCTGAGAAGTTTGGCTGTCTTTTGAGTTGATAACAAGACAAGTTAAATTCTAATTACTTTATCTATGCCCCCGACCCCCCGTTATTGTTAACTGGTGTTAAAAATGCTGAAATATCTTGTATAGAATAAGAATGTAAGTGGTGATGGTAAAAATATTATATTACTTAAACTTGGATACATTATTTAGTGTTTAAAACAATTTATAAAAAAATTTATGAACGAAAATTCAAACTATTTCAAGGGTAATGAAACGACCGATTAATAACAAGGCTATAATCCAAGCGAATGTTTTGATAGGAAACCAGTTCTTAATTATTTGAATGCAATCAAAGACAGAGTTGATAATGTCGATATAGTGACCTACAACATGTTTGGGCAGATACGGATGCAAATACAGCATTTATACAATATATAAAAGACATACAAGTGCAAGGATCGTAGCAGGTGGCGATCCATAGTCTCTGCCTACCCCCATGGGAAACAGGCGTGAGTGTATGTATGTATGTATGTATGTATAAAAGACATAAAAATAATAAAAAATAAAAGGAAAAAAGCAATGAAGTCGAACCAGCTTGTAGGACCAAAAAGGACATAAGTATTTGACCATAAGTTCTTGGTTTTCCCATATAAAAGGTCATTATTAAATTATGAAGAAGTTATGAAAACTCTCTAAAACTGCAATATTTATCCCGCTTGCCAAGTAAGGGTGCTTACATAAAAAAACAGGTTTCCGGTGCATGCGAGTCTGTGCAGGGGCCCTATCGGCTAACTTTTCGAACTTCGGCGGGTTTGCTGATAAATACAACAGAATAAAGAAGAACAGATAAATTGAATTCAGTAAGGGTTTTCGAATTATACTATTTGCCAAGTTATTTGGAACATCATGAATTGGGGTTCGCCATTTTGGCCTGATTGATTGTGGGACGGGGCGGAGAGTTTCCTTTCTGTACGGTAGTACTTATATCTATTTTGTGGCCCGGCAGACTTGCCGAGGTTCGGAGCGTTAGCCGGTACGGCCGGCCCCTGGTCGATACCGATCGTTATGTAGCCACCCTAATAGGCCCTCCACATGCGCAGGCCCGGCCTGGGAGGCCGCGCCTCTTTGTACGATCCTGCAGGCCAGGCCTGTGCATGTGGAGGCCTCATTAGCGTGGATGGCAGGATCCTACTGAACTTTCTTTACACTCGCGAGCAAAAGTATGGAATCATAAGGAAGATTTGTATGAAAATATATTTTCATACAAACGAGGTAACTTTGAAGCTTTGGTTCTCCGCCCAGGATTAAACGGGGTGTGATCTGATGATGGCCATTCAAAGAGTAAATGGAGAAGGCTCAGATCGCTAAAGAAACCCATCGGATCAGAAGAGTAATTTACATGATGATGATGATGACCGTATGGAGTTTTAAGTGTTATTTTTTCCATACTTTTGATTGTAATTTTAGCTTGTTTTTGTAAAAAAAAAAATATTCAACCCTGAGCGACTCATCTAATCCGTTAGGTTTCTCTAGCATTATGGGCCTCCGCCATTCATTCTTTGAATTGCCAACATCAGATCACACCCCGTCTAATACTGGGCGGAGAACCAGCGTCAAAGTTACCTCATTTGTATGAAAATAGGCCTGTGATTCCATATTTTTGCTCGCGAGAGTATTAATGGACTTTTTTGATGATAAACGACATTGCGATGTCTATTCCGCTTGCCAAGCTTAGAGATATTGCAACGTCCTCGGCAACGGATAGGTCTACGTCTTAGTTAGGGTTGCCAAATCTAGTAATATGCTAAGCTACTATATACTTACTTACTGTTGGAAAAATATTATAGTAGCGAATTCTACTATATTTTAGCAATACAGCGGCAATACTCTCGATCGGGTAATTATTTCTATGATTTCTATCTATTTCGGATTACCGCGTTAGTATAAAATATAAATACCCTTCGCCTTAAGGGTGTCATAAATCGAATAATACCACAGAATACATAATAATACTTAGAGACTGTATGAAATTATAATGTATTATTATTATATGTATGAAATTGTTTCTAATAAATAAATGATACTATATTTTTTATATGGAATGAATACTGTTTTTTTGACACCTTATATGGGAAATCAAGTATATTTTTCCTAACAATTTTTGACAACCCGAGTCCTAGTGGACTATCATGGGCAGTTTTTTATATGGAATGAATACTGTTTTTTTGACACCTTATATGGGAAATCAAGTATATTTTTCCTAACAATTTTTGACAACCCGAGTCCTAGTGGACTATCATGGGCAGTTATAATGACGTCGATACGATAGGTACCTCAGCAAAAGGCGATACGAAACTGCACAGACAAACGACGCCGCTGTCGGCGAACAGCTTGGCGACTTCTGCCACCCTCCTGATGTTCTCTTCACGGTCTTCCTTCGTGAAGCCCAGGTTTTTGTTGAGCCCGGTGCGGATGTTGTCGCCATCGAGACCGTAGGCTGGAATACCTGTGGAGAAGTAATGAGTTTTATTTAATTAAGTACTCTTGATTTGTTCTTATATATTTTTACAAGCCCCACCCGGGACTTTGTCTGCATGGTCAATTATTTCTCTATACCTCGAGCAGAGCTTTTTTCGGGATGAAATGTGTGTTCTATATCCTTCTCTGTACCCCTGACAAAGTGTATGCAAAATTTCATGATGATCGGTTGAGTAGCTGCGTGAAGGATGTTACTCCTTCACTTAAAGAAGCAAACTTATAACAGATTTATGATTCTATAGCGACCACCCGCGACTTCATCTGCGTGGATAGTTTTTGCTACAGTCAGTGGCACGAATCATGAAAATTTTTCGACGGAGTGGGGATAAGTTCGCGCATGTGCTCTTGTGAACGACCAATAGCGCGCACCCCTCTCCCGCCGCCCGCGCCCCTCACCGCAACGCATACCCAAAATATGCGTTCCGCGCAATCCCCACCCGATTTCATGATTCGTGCCACTGACTGTATCCCTCGGGAACTGTACGTTTTTTCTGGATGAAAGGTACCCTATGTCCTTTTAAGTACCCTTGACAACGTGTATGTGTCGCAGGCGTATTGTATATTTCGCCGTATTACATAGCACCTAGCTGTTTTAGAAAACGGCGCCGTATTGTAATGCGGCGGATTAAAGGTACGCCGTATTCAAAACGGCTGATCAAAAGTACGCCGCATTGAATAGAGCGCTTTGCGATTTTCAATACGGCTAGCCGTAATGTAATTGGGCGGTTCATAAGCCGCTATTCCGTCAATTTTTAGTACAAATTATCAACACTCGCGGCGCTGGCCTACCATTACTATAAAAATGGCGTCAAGTGCGGATATTGCATCGAAAATAAGTATGAATATGGATGAATTAAATGAAGAAAACGTGCCAAATGTGTACAGATAATGTGCAGTTAAATAGTTTCTACGCAGCTCAATGCGGATGTGTGAAAAAACCGTGGATCAAAGAACGAGATTATAACTGCTAAGGTGGCAATAGTTTCTGGTGTTGTGCGGAATCCTACGCAATATTATTGGTGTAAAAAAGTCAAAGTCAAAAAAACTTTATTCAAATAAACTTAATTTTTAAGTACTTTTGAATCGTATATATTTTCCAGGTGGTTGGAAAATATATACGATTCAAAAGTACTTAAATTTTCGTTCCAGACTTTTTAAAATACAACATAATGAGTGTAGCCAGTGAACATTAAAGAAACATATTTCGGAAGACCCTACTTTTTGGGCAGTGCCCAAAGAACAATATTTTGATACATTACATATACAAAAAAAGTTAAGTTTTAAAAATATTTAAAATTATTTTACCAAAAAAATTTGCTAAATGTTCTAGTAAGTCTAACTAATATTACAATTTTATAAACAAGAACCAAACCGTTTTTGTACTGTACCTTCTTATTTGATAGAAGTAGTACTTATACATTCCATGAAACTAATAAAAAGAACACGTTTCCTACTACTTAAGTACTAGGTGCTTTAGAAGTTACTTAAACCTACCTTTTTTCATAATTATTAAAATTATATTTTTTCAATTAAGCACTGTTTCATTTTGTTAGTGTGGTCACTCTACAATAGAACTTTGATACGAAACGGCTAAACGTGCTCCGCCGTATTGAACAACGTATCACATTGTCAATCTGGCGTATCGTTGACTCGCTGTATTACAATACGGCGCCGTTTTCTAAAACAGCTAGTTGCTATGTAATACGGCTAAATGTACAATACGCCTGCGACATATGCAACACGATGATCGGCTCAGTAGTTCAGACGTGAAGGCGTAACAAACAAACAAACGGACTTTTCATTTGTATCATTAGTAGGTAAGAAATAAGTAAGGATGCAACGGTGGCAAACACCTGTCTAAAGTGCATTATTACGCTCGTTACGTTATTAAATATTATTATTACGACGCAATTTTACGTGCTAGTTATTATAATTCGACGGCAATATTTTATTGTTATTTTGACGTCAATAAGCACCTGTGTTTATTTAGCTTTTCGTAGATATTTTAATGATATACATAGGTTTACATTTATCTTAAGATAAGTTATAAGTACAGACAGAAATGGCGCTGTTAGGAATAATTACTGAACTTCATTTTCCACAATTAAACGACATTGATGAAAAATCATATTCAAATAGTTCGTAAAAATTGTATTTATGTGACCTTCATATTAATCAGCACGATAATATTCCGCAGCGGTAATACACGTGTATGTAATGTTAAACAGCAACCAACAAACAAATTAGTTTGAGATGAATTAACAACTGGCTTCAATGCTACTGATTGGGCCTATTAATCAATTAAAAAAAGAATTGCTCTACTTAAAGCAAGGATACAGAATGTAGCAGAAAGGTACCTCATATTATTCGATAGTTTAGCGATTATCACTATTCACTACATAGTATAAAACAAAGTCACTTTCTCTGTCCCTATATATCCCTATGTATGCTTAAATCTTTAAAACTACGCAACGGATTTTGATGCGGTTTTTTTAATAGATAGAGTGATTCAAGAGGAAGGTTTATACCTATGTATAATACATGGTGTCAAATTCCACACTACACCGAAACGAAGCGAGGGCGGGTCGCTAGTCTAGTACTCAACGTGTTACAAAATAACCCCTAATGCCGAATATGGTAGATAGGATAGGGACCATCAAACTGAACAACTTTTACTATGGGATCAACTCTGAAATCGCGAAAAAAAACAGTTGTTTCATTAAGGGGAATATATAAATGCACTTTAAAAATAATGTAACACACTTTAAAATGTTTAGCTTCAAAATGTATTGAATGAACTATAAAAATAATGGTTTCCACTATAAATATGCTAAGCTTTAAAATTAATACTTTGCACTATACAATTTAATTGCTTAGCTTTAAAATTAATACTTTGCACCTTACAAATTAATTTTATAAATTTAGCACTAGTCAAAAGTCGTCTAGGTGCGACGACGAGCGGGCGCAGCGAGAGAGGAGCCCTGGGTACTAGGGCATGGAATACCGGAATGATTTTCATACCGGTATTGATACCGGTATTGAAATTTCAATTACCGGTATACCGGTATTTCGGTATTTTTTCGGTATTTTTTTTAAAACTGCTAGTTACATACTTTTTAAATGGTTCTAAGAACGATTAGTAAGTCTTGTTTGTGGAGATTGATTAAAGCAATTTTCTACGCTATATTTTATGGCAGAAACTCCACAAAATGAGTTATTAAAATAATACCTAGGTAATTAAGAATACTAAAGAAAATACGTTATTTGATTCAATTATTATTGAAATCTACAAATATCAAAATTTCCATAAAGAAGATGGTTGGAGAGTACCACCAGCTTGGGAGTCTTGGGACCCTATAATTCATCAACTAAAATCCCATTCCAAATCACACACTGCAGGATCTAAAGATACAGTTAGTTTGTTTTGTAGATAGGGATCAAAAGGGAGGTCGACATAACCTCTCTGAGTTTTTTCCGCCAGTTCTTTCTCTGAGAGGCCTCCTAATTTGTGAACTAGTGGTAGATTCAGTAGCTAGATCGTGTTTTCTGGCGCAATATAACTCAAGTAAAGTATTTTGTATTTTAAAAATGGGAATAAGCCCCTTTTAAAAAACTAGACCCGTCTCACTTCTGAGCCATGTCCTTACGAATCGTCCGTCACGCTCGCAGGTTTGACGACTTCCAACCTCCCAAACAAGCCGGGTTTGGAAAAGGCTTTAAAGTACCATAGTATAGAGTTCTATACCACAAATCCAACTGCAGCGAAGTGTGAGACAGGGAGACATTATTTCTCCGAAACTGTTCACAGCTGCGTTGGAGGACATCTTTAAACTCATATACTGGAATGGACTTGGTATCAATATTAATGACCAGTAACTATTATTTGAGTGTTAGGGGCTATGCAGCTCAAGTTGAGCCCAGCGGCTTCCAAGAAGTCAAGAATCTTCCTGGTTTTAAGAGTTTTAATTTCCTCTGGGTCGATTATGTGTCGTCCCAGATGGATGCTACGCCTGTGGATTAGAGGTCCACAGCCACATAAGAGGTGCTTGGGTGTTTCCTGCTCCTCATTACAATATCTGCAGACGTCAGTATCACTCAATTTCATATGAAACAGGTGTCTGTTTAGTTTGCAGTGTCCAGTTAAGGCTGGCTAGTACCTAACACACCTTCGTTTTGCCGATGATATTGTTCTTATGGCCTTGACCTTGGAAGACCTGAATACAATCCTCGAAGATCTCCGTATTCAAAGAGTGGATCTCAGGATTAACATGGATAAGACGAAAATCGTGTCGTATGCCCATGTTGTGCCCACTCCAGTTCATGTTGGGAACACTACACTTGAAGTTGTTGATCATTACGTCCTAGGTAAGGACAGGTAGTCTAGTTAGGCAAGTCCAACTTCAAGAAAGAGATTTCTCGTCGAATCCTACTCGGCTGGGCAGCATTCAGGATGCTTCGAAAAATCTTCGCATCCGACTTACCTCAGTGTCTCGAGACGAAAGTCTATATATAAAGATAATTTATCTATATTAAAAGATCATTTCCGGTTAGTGGTCGTTAACTCATAAAAAGGGGGTCTCAAGGTCACCCAGGTCCCAGCATGCATTGGAGAGAGCCATGCTCCGCGTTTCCCTGCGTGATCGAATCAGAAATGAGGAGATGCGTAGGAGAACTAAAGTAACCGACATCGCTCGAAGAATTGCTCAGCTGAAGTGGCAGTGGGCGGGACACATAGCGAGAAGAATCGATGGCCGTTTAGGCGGAAAGGTTCTGGACTGGTGACCGCGCACCGGACGACGTTCCCCGACAAAGTGGATCGACGATCTGGTGAAGGTCGCAGGAAACCTCTGGATGCGGGCAGCGCAGAACCGATCGTCTTGGAGATCCTTGAGGGAGGCGGAGATCCTTGAATAAGACCAGCAGTGGTCGTCGTGCGGCTGATATGATGATGATGAAAACATTAAACGAACAACTAAAAGGAATATCATCAAATACCATCTAGATAAGCTATATGCATGCAGTGTTTTGCGTAGTTGATTTAGTGGTGATTTTTTCTATAATCATGATTATTCGTGATTCGTTGAGTTTTCATATCGTAAACTCATCTGCAGTATGAACAACACTGTGAACCATAGAAATTGAACGTTCTGCATAGTATTTAAACACCCTTGCAAAAATATACAGCTTTTTTCGAAATACCGAAATACCGGTATTTCACTCTCAAATACCGGTATCAAAATACCGAAAAAAAATGTCCGGTATACCGGTATTTCGGTATACCGGTATACCGGTATCCATGCCCTACTGGGTACTTATTGTCTAATTTCAAAATCTATCGCAATCGCTTTCAAGATGTGATACATTGATGCTTCTTTTTGGCACAGATAAAAACTTTCCAAAGGAATGCAGCAATGTGTCACATCCATCTGTCAAATGAAAGCGATTGCGATAGATTTTCTAAATTAGACAATAAGCCCCCAGGAGGTGGTTAGGTTCCATTGTGAAAACAACGCCAGAACCGACCTGATGGCGTATAATTATGCATTATGCCACAAGTTGTTTTAATCTTTCCATCTCAATTTAACAGTGGTCAGTCTGACATGGTTGGACAGAAACTAAATGGTTTCGGAGTTGGGACCAATGGTTGGCACACAGTTAAAGTGCAAACCATTATTTTTGTAGTGATAATATTAAATTATAGATCTATTATTATTTTAAAGTGCAAACCATTATTTTTGTAGTGATAATATTAAATTATAGGTCTATTATTATATTAAAGTGCTGATATACAATTTTATAGCTGTCTTCATCAAATTTAAAGTGCTATTAAATACATCCCTTTCATTAATAGATGTTTTTGTTATAAATTTTTGTATGAAACAGCAGATTTTTTTGCGATTTCAGAGTTGGTCCCATATAGGGTTACCATCCGTCCGGATTAGTCCGGACATGTCCGGACTTTTAGACTATTGTCCGGACTTTGTCCGGCTTTGTAATTTGTCCGGCTTTTTTAAGATTGGGCGGTGTAATACTAGTTAAAAAACACACATAGCAGTAGTGTTCGAAAGAGAAGTCCCAAAAAGTATGAAGTCTGGATCTGTCTGAAAATGTCCGGACTTTTCTTGTCCTGTCCGGCTTTTTGTCAGGAATTTTTAAATTTCTCAATGGTAACCCTAGTCCCATAGTAAAAGTTCTTCAGTTTGATGGTCCCTATCTACCAGGGAATGATAACGTTATTTTTAAATATAACGTTATTTCTTCCTTTTTTTACCGTTAAACTTTAAAATTAACGTTATTCAAATTAATAATTTTTTTGCGATAATTTTACCGGTATATTGTATCGGTAAAGTTTAACGCTATATTTAACGCTAATTTTACCGGTAAAATATTTTTAACGTTATTTTTACCGGTAAATTTAGCGATAAAATGTTTTAACGGTATTTTTAACGTTATTTTTTATTTATCGTTATTTTTTTTTAACGGTATTTCAATCCCTGCTATCTACTTACTATATTCGGATTATTTTCTAACACGTATAGAATACAAACATGAAGTCTTTGGTTGTATATTAGATTTTTTATTAAATAACAAAGATTCGTAATTTGTAAAGTAAGATCCGTTTCATAATATATTCTTTCTATAAGGTATCAATACCAACCATAGAATAGAATAACGAGTCTTTTCTATTGCGTTTTTTTATCAAATTAAATTCTATTACCGACTCTAGAATTGCTCTTATGTTTAGTACCTATTAGTATTAATTTATGTATTAATGTATTAATACTATACTACATTGCAACTAACACCTGTAAAGTTTAAAAAACCGGCCAAGTGCGTGTCGGACCACGCGCAGTAGGGTTCCGTAGTTACCGTATACAATACCATATTGAATACCACTATAATTTTTTGCATGCAAAAATAACTTTGTTTTTCATAGTGTTTGTATGAGTAACAAAGTTATATTTGCGGTTTTGGAAAATGTGATATATCTCTAAAAATTATCACTATATCTCGTTCAAACCAATTTTCGTTGAAAGTATTTATTACGATCTACAGCATATATTTTTTTTAGATTTTTCACTCTCTTATTTTAAAAGTTAAAGGGGGGGGGGGGGACACTCATTTTACCACTTTGGCAGTATATATCTTTCAAACGGTTGACTTTGAGAAAAAATAGTCATAGAAACCTCAATGAAAAAAAAAATTCAGTTTCATGTATGGGGAGCCCCCCATTAATCTTTTATTTTTTTTATTGTTATGTAAAAACCTTAAAACGGTTCACAGAATACATCTACCTACCAAGTTTCATTTGTGTAATCCTAATACTTTCGGAATAAAATGGCTGTGACATACGGACGGACAGACAGACAGACAGACGGACAGACAGATAGATAGACATGACGAATCTATAAGGGTTCCGTTTTTTGCCATTTTGGCTACGGAACCCTAAAAAGACATACCAATGGTATCTGTTTACATCGATATACATCTCATGTTACCTAACGTGATGCAGGTCATAATCATAATAGCACGTGGAATCACGCAACACTCCGTTCCATTCAGCGAACTAAAATCTATGGAACAAGCATTGCGCTCAGAAAATGACACCACACTAAAAGTACAACTAAGTGGATGGAGCTAAAAATGCTGGCATTTAATTATGCAGCACAAAGCGTCTGAGTACTGGTTGCTTATTAGGGACCATAATGTGTATAATCATAGATATTTTCTATGGTTAGACGAAAAAATATGATACGTTATTTCTACATATTTTTACTGCCTTCTTTGCGTCTTTTACACCATTTGACTACACAGGACGTCATTTCTAATAAATATTCTTTTTTCTTTTTTCTCTACAATACAAACTGCAATTATTGTTAAGAACGCTAACGTCAGTCACTGGTTGCGTGGATGGCCAGACTAAAGCAGAGCGGTTTGTACTTTTTCGGCCCCGTTGTGCCATTTTTTAAGCAATATATGTTTTGCAATTACACTTCCATATATTTTAGTTCGCTGGTTCCATTGAAATTGAACAAAACTGATCGTTTTCCTACTGAATAACACATATTAAGTCAAAGATGATTTGAAGCATAACGTTGTTATGTTATGCGTCAATGGCTCTGGTGAGGCTGCTAAACAAACCCAGTAGATTGTAAATACCTTGGGTTGTATGGTATCAGAATTTTTTTATAGATAAGTACCAAATATATTTCAGATAACATACGAGACCTGACAGGTAATTATGACTATGGAGACACAAAAATATATTCGCTTCGCAGAACGTTTGTATCGTGACTTCGTGGCACGTCCTATTAGAGGATCTCAGTTTCAAGATTTCCATACATTTTTATGCTAGTTTCGCGGTTTTTTTAAACGTATCCTTTTATATCTCTTAGAATGTTGTTCAGATTAGTTGGGTAGTCTATAGCGTTCTGAATCTCCTCCATTCACTCCCTGGATGGCCATCATCAGATCACAGCTGAGTAGGTCAATCCTTGGCGAAGAACTTCAAGGTTTCAAAGTTACCTCGTTTGTATGAAAACGACTGGTGTCTTTAATTATGTAGGTTTAGGCGTCAAAACTTAATAAATAAACATAGGACAATATAGACTTAGCTAATTTTAAGCTTTATCTTCAACTAGCGGCCGCCCGCGGTTTCACCCGCGTGGTTCCCGTTCCCGTGGGAATATCGGGATAAAAAGTATTCTATATTTTAATCTAGGCTATCTACTATCTGTGTGCCAAATTTCAACCAAATCCGTTCAGTAGTTTTTGCGTGATTGAGGAACAAACATCCAAACATCCAAACCCACAAACTTTTACATTTATAATATTAGTAGGATTAATTATAGGGGACAATTTATTTAAATCTAGCACTACTACTAATCCTATTAATACTATAAATGTGAAAGTTTGTGGATTTGGATGTTTAGATGTTTGGATGTTTGTTCCTCAATCACGCAAAAACTACTGAACGGATTTGGTTGAAATTTTGCATATAGATAGTAGATAGCCTAGATTAAAACATAGGATACTTTTTATCCCAATATTCCCGATGGAACGGTAACCACGCGGGTGAAACCGGGTGAGGCCGCTAGTAATTAATAATCGTGATCCGCAAATTGATAAATTAAAATTTTGAGCCACATAACAAAATAAACAACAGTACCTATCTATTCAAGAAATTTGCATCCTCCGTGACCTTTGGCGATTGGTAGGTGGTCTATTGTGAAGATAAGATATTGATAAAGAAATACTTCAAACAAACTGAAACGTTGATTGTGTCAACCATTCACTTATCGAGCAAGATACACTTATCTTAATCAGGCGTATCTCCGACACCATCCACCATCATGAGTAAATGCATTTTTCCTCGGTATAAAAAAGGTAACAAGTGACATACCTTTGGATACCAAGTAAGCCTCAAATGCGAAGGCTATACTAGTTTTGCCAGCGCCACTCAGCCCCGTGAACGAGATAGTGCTCCCACGGAAGGCTCTGCTGCCGAGGGCTCGACTCCTCGTAGCCCTGGACACCTGGTGCTTTTGTTCCACTACATTCGTCACCACTTGGGCACATACCTTTGGATACCAAGTAAGCTTCAAGTGCGAAGGCTATACTAGTTTTACCGGCGCCACTGAGCCCCGTGAACCAGACAGTGCTGCCACGGAAGGCTCTGCTGCCGAGGGCTCGACTCCTCGTAGCCCTGGACACCTGGTGCTTTTGTTCCACTACATTCGTCACCACTTGGGCACATACCTTTGGATACCAAGTAAGCTTCAAGTGCGAAGGCTATACTAGTTTTACCGGCGCCACTGAGCCCCGTGAACCAGACAGTGCTGCCACGGAAGGCTCTGCTGCCGAGGGCTCGACTCCTCGTAGCCCTGGACACCTGGTGCTTTTGTTCCACTACATTCGTCACCACTTGGGCACATACCTTTGGATACCAAGTAAGCTTCAAGTTCGAAGGCTATACTGGTTTTGCCGGCGCCACTCAGCCCCGTGAACCAGACAGTGCTGCCACGGAAGGCTCTGCTGCCGAGGGCTCGACTCCTCGTAGCCCTGGACACCTGGTGCTTTTGTTCCACCACGTTCGTCGCCACTTGGGCACACTGAAACAAAAAATATCTGTTTTTAACTTTTTGGATAAACATAAGTTTTTTTTACCGCCTCGGGGGTCTAGTGGTTCGCCCAGCCGTATAAGACGCAGGAGTCTCTGGTTCGATACCCAGGGGGCTACAATTTGCACTCGATTTGGTTGGTAGGGCTTATTTCAAGACCGCCTGACTAGCTACCAACATCTTACCCAAGTCTGACGCCATAACAACAATTTAAAAATTGTTGTGTTCCGGCAGTTAGAGGTAAAATAGACAGTTCCTCAGTGATGGGGATTCCGGGTGTAGTGCGCTGCCACCTTCGGCCTTATTGTCACTTAACATCAGGTCAGATGAAGGCCACTATGCCGTTATGCATAAAAAAAGTATATTTGTTTAATGTTGCTCTAAATATTCTTCTTCGTTTTATGTTTTGTCGGTTCTCTTATGAATTTCGCCAATATCGAGTGTTATGCTCAAAAGAACTAATTTTATTGTCATTTATATTGTTGCGTAAATGCGTAAATCTTGCTAATCACTTAATTATTTAGATTAAACTTGTCTTATTCTATGCATATCCGTCATGATTGAATTATAGTTAACCAGGAAACAAGCTATTATCACAGTTTAACAATCCATACAGTTGTTAAACGCTTTTGATGTCGGATAATGCCGCCGCGTGCCGCGCCGCCCGTGTGGCAGTCCCGAACGTGCAAGGGTTGTCAAAAAAGAAAATAAATATTATAAATTATTGAATTATACAAAATAAATAATAGCATTAGATGATAATTGGTTAAGTAGGTACCTACCTAATACGAAAATACATACAGGAATAAATAAACTTACAACGCATCATGGGAAAATCTTTGAAATCTTAAATCCTTGTTATATTTCGCCGTCGAGGCACATCCGTAAACAGAACAAGTGTTCACCATTATAATTACAACGATTTTTTGCATTAGAAGTCGCTCGCAATGGAAGTCGCTCGTGATTTACTCGGTTGCTTTGGCCCTCAGCGTTCGGTGCGCAAACTACGCGAGTTTGGGGGTCGGCCGACCCCCCTCGAGATCCCCTCCGTTGCTCTGCGCAAGTACATTCGTTTATCAACTGTATGTCGTTAACTGTGGTATTATGTATTGTAGACTTAGCGTGAATGCAACTTTTATGACCGATTTACAAGTAAGTAAATAAATACCGATATCGTAATCCAACCACCATAATAGTTAATGCATATCAGGTTGTAAACAGTGCAATAGAAGGGGATTGTTGCATCAAAGGAAGATAACAGATTATTCTAGAAAAAAAAATGCAAAAAAACGTTGTTAAATTGCAATTATCGGTTAAGGAAGTTAGTTGGATAAATCCCTTGAAAGGATTATTCTTTTACCAATGAAACGGAAAATTTTCCTCATTTATTTTCTCTCACCTAAGCACCTAAGGCAGAGATTTTGTGAAGGATCGCCTTGTGTATGTTTTCTTTTTATTATTTTGTCTCTATTTGTATTATGTTTTATTTTTATTTTGCCGTGTGAAATAAAGTTTTTTATTATCATTGGTTGAGATCGGAAAACGTTAACAATATTTGAACCACTCAAGGCAATTTTTCTTTTTATTATTTTTATTGGAACGCAATTTTAATTTATTATTGTTATTGATGATTCAAAAAACAGATTTATCGATATTGATAATGATTTTTTTTTATTATAAACTACTATTTTTATGTTTTTTTTATGAAGTAACTAGTCATAGTATCATTCTAATTTTTAGGTAGGTATATTGTATATTAATATGTAACGCGAACGATGGTACAGTATGGAGATGAAACGATACAAACAAAACATTGCGTGTTGGCCTTATTGGAGCTCAATTTTAATAAAAAAATACACCTAAAGCTGCAAAATTATATTTGTCCTTGGACTCTACAGTCGAATTTATGTATTAACGGTGCATGGTAGTAAATAAAAATGAATAAAACTGTGTTAAGATTAATTGCAATGTAAATAAATTTTATAATCACTGAAAATGCATCTAATAAAGCAATTAATTTGATAAGACCATTTAAACTTGACCTTGCCAAACATAATAATGACCGTTATAAAAATATTCTCATTATGTTCTGCGAACAACTTCCTAGTTGTGATAATAGAAATAAATCTAAATTTAGCACTGGATTCAATAGTAAAAACCATTTCCTCGTATGGATTTTTTTTTGTTAATTTATAATTATTGCAAAATCATGTTTCCATGACCTTGCCATACTTGGGGAACTAAACTGATTGTTCAAAATAAACAATAAAAATGTTCGTGCAGTATTTTTCCGACAGTTTTTTTTTGACACGGACCTATGGGTCTATTGCCCAAGTGACGTCGACTTCGCGGTCGGCTTCATTTGACAGATGGATGAAATACATTGCTACCTTTTTTTGGTACAAATAAGAACTTACCAAAGAAAAGCAGCAATATATTACAACCATCTGTCAAATGAAGCCGACGGCGAAGTCGACGACACTTGGGCAATAAACCCCCTAATCGACCATTTTAGAGGTAGAGCCTTCTAAATAGAGCTCTTGTATGTAATAATAACCATGCTTACATAAATGGGGCTAAACCTCTGAACTAAACTAATGATGTACTTACTTATTGTGAATTCTAGTACAAAGATAAGATGGGTCGTCGGAGATTAACATGACTAGAAAATACCGATTATCCGCAAATTCCCCCAGAAAACGAAAGTATTGGGCATGGCCACAGACCATACAACAATACAGTGGGCATGGCACAGAGATTCGACAGTAGGTACAAATGTTGCTCACTCGGGGAAACACCACAGTCATGCATGGCGATACTTGGGGAGACCAATGCCCAATGAGCAGCTGACACGATGAAAAGCCTAATGCCTAGCTATAGCTAGGGTCTAACCTACGAAAACCACGCACAACCAAACCAAGTAACTCTTCAGGCTGATTTATCTAACTAAATCACCTAGAGACCGGTCTCATATGACGGATGAATGTAATACATTGCTACTTCATTTTGGGATAAGAAAAAACATACCAAAGAAAAGTAGCAATGTATGCCAAATGAAACCGGTCGCTAAATAGTTTCTGTTTAGATAATTAGCCCGCTTGTTTGCAACTTTTCACCAAAAGTCGATGAGGCTACGTCATTTAATTTCGGTTTTCTCACAATGACCAGGGAAACTACTGAGGGCTTTGATTAAATTATACTTAAAGTAAGCATGCTTTTTTGAACGAGCGCGAAACGCGAGCGAAGCGTCTCTGCTTCAGCTTGGGCAAAAATTCTTTCGTAATGTCCTTCCTTCCTTCCGGATGTCCTTCCAGCTGTCCGTTTGTTCTCGTCTACAGGTCGCATTTCTCAACTGATTCTCGTGAAATTTTGTGAGCAGGTTCGATAAATAAAGAAATTTTCAGTCGAATCAGTTTTTCGAAATTGCGGATATATGTAAAAAACACCTTTTAGCCGTTTCGAAAAATGATCAAAAAATGTAACAACACTTGTTTGTTAGCATTGTAAAGCAAATTTTGTTTTTTATTTTTAGAAGACTCAAAAGTTCATAATCAAAATATTTCTGGGCAATATTCGTGAAAATAAATAAGGTTGTGACTTTGTGACAGAAACTACAGGACTGCGCATAGAAATAGAAAAATTTTCGCTGCGGGACTGCGCATATTATTTACATAGTATAGATACTTTTAGTTAAAAAAACTGATAACTATTCTGTGTTATTTTGTTTTTGAAAAACATACCATCTGAGCTACTTTTTAACGTGAGGTCTAGCTCACGGAGCCACTAGTATTATTAATAGTTAATAAGAATATATTAGAAGTAGAAGAGCAGTCATTCAAAACGCATAGTATAGTAGATTCAGTAGTAGAGAAAGTCGCCTTGTAAGTTATGTAAACGTAAACCAACCGGCTACATAACTTGCTACTTAATAATATACAAACTGCAGTTACTATCAAAGCAGCAGCACTAATTGGTATAACGATGCATAGCTGTCTGTAAAAATATGAGGCATATAAAGTTAAAAAAGTTACTGAATCTGATAATAATTCTAATTCAATGTCAATATCAATCCTAGTTCAATTTCAATGTTGACAAAATTCGTTGTCTTCAATTAACGAATTTGAGAATACCTAATTAGATTTTAAGGCTCGGTTACGCTGGAACATTATTTGTCTCTGTCTTTTTCTTTACATATAAAGAGTAAGGAAAATAATCTCACTTTTGTACTTTTTCTATGTTTTTCGTTGTTATTTTCATCATTATCATTATCACAATTATCTTTTTCAAATAGTGATGTACAAACCTCGAGGCGTCGAGTTCTACTTTTGAAGCCTCGAGGCGGATTGGCAGGAGTCGGCGAGCTCTCTGAGCCACGCCTTGAGGCTTCAAAAGAGTTCGAGCCTTTAAAAGAGCTCGAACCTATCAAAAGAGCTCGAGCCTTCAAAAAAGCTCAAGTCTTACAATGAACGCGAGCCTCATAAAAGCTCGAGTTTATGTTTATGACTTTAATATCTCCGTAAATAATTATATTGACAATATTATTATTTATGGAGCTATTAAAGCCGAGCCCTGCAAATCTGACTCGAGTCTACAAAATTAGAACTCAAAAGGATGAATACTTTATTTCGTTAAGAGCACCGTAGATGCGTAATCTTTTGTGCTTTACCTCTACTTATCCTCATTCATCAGCAGCCCATCACAAGTAGTGTGCCGAAAAAGACTCGAGCCGGGAAAAAGCCTCGACATCGACCGAGCTCTCAAAAAGGCTCGAGCCGTGAAAAAGTCTCGACATCGACCGAGGTCTCAAAAAGGCTCGAGCTGTGAAAAAGACTCTCAAGTCGTCGAGCTCCATACAAACAAGGCGAGCCCTGTAAACGACACCGAGCTCTAGACAGAAGGACTCGGAGGCCTCGAGCCTTGTACATCATTTGATTTATTTAATTAATTATTGAATTATTCAATACGTTTCCGTTATTATTTATCGCTAGATGCATTACTTATGTGTTTCAATGGAATAATTAATAGTCTATTACCACTGCTATTACAAAAAATCTGAAAATCAGTTTAACCATCCTTGGATGGAGAAAATATTATTACAGTCCGAGTCAGACTCGAACTTGCTCATTTTTACCCATCTGCAAGGAAAGAGTTATGTTTATGTTTTTCGCGCGTATCTTGTATTGTATGTATGTTTGTTTAATGTAATAGTCTTTATTACTTCATATCTTTCAAAAGGCTGAACGGACTTGATATCAATAGAATAAACTATGTCGGGATTTACACCATGTACCTGTTTATTTTTGAGACTCCGATATTTCGGCGCAGTTGCATGCGCCATGATCACGGAAGTTCTTCCGTGATCATGGCAGTTTATTTACACATACAGCATAGTTTACAGCATAGTTTATTCTATTAACGTCAATAACCATGGACTTGATATCGTTAGATTTGTCTTGACAGTCCAAATGTTCTTAGGTAGGACAGGTACGGACGTTAAAAATACCAACATAGCCGCGCCGCGCCGGCTGTGAGGTGCTATAAGTAATAATAAGTATTATTTGAAGAAGAAAAAAATTAGCTTACTGCAATATGGATATTTTTTATTTTATTTTTTAGTTTATTTGGGAAACAAACAATTTCACAATACATTTAAGTAGTAATTATCATCGAGGCTTATCATAAGGATTTCAAAAGGATATCTCATGACCGTAATATAGTAAGTAAGTACTTACTTATTATAACTAAAAAGACATTACATAAGAAAAAATAAATTTAAACAACTAAAAAACCTGCCTGCATCAAAAGACAAGTCAACGAAACAAGAGCAAATTACATTACAACATATTGATAGTAGGTAAAGTTTAGAACATTTGTTCAACCTAAATAACATAATAATAAACATGCAGTCGGAGGCATAGGATTTAATAATAAGTAAATCATTCATAATGTCACTCTACGGTTTATTACATTATGTTATTAAGCTTAGTAACAGCTGTAAAAGGCTATATTTTTATAGTAGGAGGTATTTGTACCTTGAAACTAGCAGCTTTATTTAATAATGACAGACTGACAAGTGTTTTTTATTTGTTTTAAACTAATTAAGTAATACTGTTTGAGTTATTATTTAAGTTTGTATTTGAGCACGATTTCCAATACCATTAAATTGTTTTAAACGAGTCGTTTTCTTCTAGAAAATTAATTTTACTTAAACATAGTTTTTATCAATAAATTAATGCCTCTCTCATACAAACCATAATGTGCCTTATATTCATTGTACAATTTACCATTTTTTCTGATTAGTAGGTGTATATTTTGAATGAGCCTTTAAAAATGTGAGTGATAATTTACATCCTAAGTACCCAGAAAATGTATAATGAACAAATATAAGTTGTTCCGTACCGGAATATTTTAACTCATTTTATCGTAGATATTTTGTAATAATTTGTTAGTTTTGAGAAAACACAACTTGGAGGGTACTCCGAGATCTTTCGATGTAATTTTTATCATGCCTAATGTGGGTAGCGCTTGGCTTTCTGTGGGAGCATCGAACAGTCTCGTTCGAATCGCTGAGCTGAGAACACGTCGCTCGTGAAAGTTCTTAAGCCCCATGAGAAGCACCCTCGTCGCGGTGCTATCGAAATTTGTGATCGTTTTGTGAACTTTATCTATTGTGGAAAACGCAACCCTGTGAAAATCAGTGCACATCAACAACCTCGGAACCAGCGTCACCCATCGCCTATGGAGATATTTTGAAGAAGAGCTGAAGGCCTGAAGCTTCATCACACGAGAAAGAGAAGGTGCGACAGTAGTCAGGTACGCGCCCACAGGCATAACTTTTTCTTCTTCGCAACATTTTTTGATCCTTCTAACCGGATCCATTTTGTTCGTTTGTAGGTACCGGATCGATCGCACATTGATCCATAGTTAATCCGTTCGAATCGGATTAATCGGTAATCAAATCCAGGTTGTGTTTTCTTAATTTGTCGTACTACGTACATATTTTCGTTTCGTAATTGTTTTTAGTGTATTTTAAAGTAATTTGTACTTAAAATATACTCTCGTTTCGTGCATTCATTTACGTCATTATTGACTCGCAATATGGCGGATGAACCGAATCTTGAACAAGACCTTTTCGAAAGGGATATCATTTTAGAAGAAATCAAACGAACTTTGCTATTTGCTACAACTGACATTACTCAGTTTCGTTCGCGATCTAGTGATTTAGCTGCTCAACAACGGAAGTTTAGCAAAATACAATCGAAAATCGAAAAAGCTTTGTTAAAATTAAAAACTTTTAATCGTGACGAACAACTTAAAATTCGTAATGATTTTAACGATTGTTATTATGCCATTTTAGTGCATGTGAATAAAATGAAAGAATCAGATCAGGAATGTAGACGTTTGAGCCGTGCCATTCCGCAGTCCTATCCTTGTGAAAATAATAATTCTAAAAATTTAACTAATTTACCTTTGCCAACTTTTAATGGTAAGGCAACTGATTGGCCTACTTATTACGATCTTTATTGCGGGCAAATCCACAACAATAATGCTTACACACCGGCCGAGAAGTTTCGTTATCTTTTGCTTACGTTAAAAGACGAACCATTTAATTTAATTAAATCGATACCTATTCGCGATGAGAATTACACTATCGCCTTAGATATTCTTATTTCTAGATATGAAAACCGTAGAATTATTGCATCCAATCATTTAGATCGTATTTTGGATTTGGAACCATTTACTAAAGAAAATCATTTTAGTATTCGTAACATGGTAAACACTTATACGGAAAATATCAAAGCCCTTGAAATGATGCAGTTTCCAGTTCAAGAATGGAACTTTATTTTGTTAAATATTATGTTGCGTAAAATCCCACAGTCACTTCGTAGACGTTTTGAATTATCTTTAGCCAAACCTTCGGAAATACCCAACATAGATATTTTCATTACATTTTTACAGCAGGAAATCTCTGCATTCGAAATTATGTCGAGTCAAGAAAAAGCTCTCGTACCTAATAACAATCATAATTCATTAAATCAAAATAATAAACAAAACAAAACGTCAAATAATTTCCAATCGATTCCGCGTCGTTCATTTGCTGTCAGTACACCTCAGTCTCAAGAGTTTTCTAATCAAATTCAACCTAATTGCAGTAACAATAAAAGTCATAATAATTGTATTTGTTGTAATAACGCACTACATGCGTTATCAAAATGTACCGTGTTTTTAAGTAAATCTCCTAAAGATAGATATAATTTTGTAAAATCGCAAAACATCTGTTTGAATTGTTTGTCACTTGGACACAGCTTAAAACAATGTAAAAGCAATTATTCTTGTCGTTCTTGTAATTCGAAATCGCATCACACGTTTCTTCATTTTGATAATAATATGCAATCGGAGGTTGTCCCCCCCGCCGCAGAGAATCGTATTGTCGCCGCCGCCGCTGCACCTGACGGTGTCACTATGCAAAAACAGAGCGTGAATCATGCGATGAACGGTAGTAACTGTCTCGCATCCAATGCGTCGTTTCCTCGTAGCCCACGCGCTATGACAGTTATGTTATGTACCGCACTCGTCGATGTATGCGTAGCTGACGCGAAGTTCACGGTGCGCTGTTTGATAGATACAGGAAGCCAAGCTAGTTTTATGACGGCTACCTGTGCGCAAAGATTAGGTTTGGCGCGCAGGCACATAAACGTACCAGTGTTTGGTATTGGTGAATCGCAACCAATACAACCTAAAGGAATTATATCGTGTAATATAACTCCGCGAAACCAATCAACTCCTATTATTTCGGTAGATGCTTTGATTTTGCCAAAGATAGTTTCGCAGACACCTTGTGTGCCAGTACCTGTTCAGACTTGGCCGCATATCGTTAACTTAGACTTAGCCGATCCAACCTTTAATGCGGTTAATCCCCAACCTGTCGAACTGCTCCTAGGAGCTGATGTTTTGTCGCAAGTCTTTTTGGGACAAATAGTTAAAGGTCCACCGGACTCGCCGATCGCGATCAATAGTATTTTCGGTTTTTTGTTGATGGGGAAAATTTCGTATTTTGTTCCGTCGCCACTCCAAGTCTGTCATAGCTCCTTCTTCGAGGACATCGACTTACAAAGATTTTGGGAGCTGGAGACAATCCCCGAAGAACGTACTCTCACACCTGATGAACAGTTATGTGAAGAGATCTATCAAACCACTTATGCACGTGACAAAGATGGTAGATATGTCGTATCTCTGCCGTTCAAACCCGATGCACCTACACTAGGTCAATCACGTGACATTGTTCTCGCTCGTTTTCGAAAATTAGAATTTCGTCTTGATAAAAATCCTAAATTAAAACTTGAATACAATGCTTGTTTGCAAGAATATCTCGACCTGAATCATATGGAGCAGTGTTCTCCACCCCTTGATAATGTACAACATTATTATATACCTTATTTTGCTATAATTAAACCGTCTAGTGAGACCACTAAAACTCGAGTCGTTTTTGATGCTGGTTGTAAAACCACTAATAATCATTCGTTAAATGATATATTGCTACCCGGTCCTAAATTACAAACGGATATTGTCGATATTTTGCTTAATTTTCGTATTCACTTAGTAGTATTTACAAGTGACATAAAACAAATGTATAGAAACGTTTTACTTAGAGAAGATGACCGAGACTTTCAACGTATCGTGTGGCGGCCATCTCCCGACCAACCAATACGCGATTATAAATTGCGAACTGTCACATTCGGTGTCAGTTCGTCCCCTTACCTTGCTCTTCGAACAATTCGCCAACTCGCACTCGATGAAGCTTCGCGCTTTCCGCAAGCATCTAAAGTTCTTTTGCAACAAACCTTCGTTGATGACATTAGCGGGGGTGCAGACTCGATCGAGAACGCTTTGAACTTGCAACAAGAACTTATAGCCATTTGTAAAACCGCAGGTTTTGAGCTACGTAAATGGCATAGCAACGCCCCCGAAGTACTTGATACGGTACGGCCGCCAGATTCTCATGGTGAGCGGCTGCCCGATCATATCTCATTTTCATCTTTGGAAAATGATAAACAAATAAAGGTTTTAGGGCTTCAGTGGGACCCAAAATCTGATGTTTTTACATTCAGTGTACAAATATCAAATTTAAATAATTGTACTAAACGTAGTATCCTTTCGGAAATTGCCAAAATTTACGACCCTTTAGGTCTTTTATCACCGGTCACATTGTATGCAAAACATTTGATCCAGTTATTGTGGATCGCAGGGACCAAGTGGGATGAACCACCCCCTATCGATATAGTGAACTCGTGGTACGCCTTTGTGCGGGAACTTCCACTTTTAGCTGAAATCTCGTTTCCACGTCATGTGTTTCTTCCCTCGGCAACCTTCGAATTGCACGGTTTTTCGGACGCCTCGGAGAAGGCATATGCCGCTTGTGTTTTTATTCGTTGTATTCAGGATAACAAACCTGTTAAAGTTTATCTTGTTTTAGCCAAGACTCGTGTTGCTCCTTTAAAGAAATTGTCAATACCACGTTTGGAATTAATGGCTGCCTTAATTTTGTCGAAACTCATTAGTAAAACATTGCGCGCTTACGGCGACAAAATCGTTATAAATAATGTCTACGCATGGACGGATTCGTCCATTGTGTTAGCCTGGTTACGATCATCACCTCATGAGTGGAAAACTTTCGTCTCGAATCGCACCAGTGAAATCTTATCTCATGTGCCAGCCAGTTGTTGGCGGCACGTTCGTTCCCAGGATAACCCAAGTGACGCGGCATCTCGCGGAATGCTAGTTAGTTCGTTCGTTAATCACTCATTATGGTTTCAAGGTCCTCCTTGGCTCCAACTTGATCAGTCGCTTTGGCCCGAGTCGACGGGCGTCGTTAGTACTTGCGAGGAAAAACGTAATCTCCCGCTATCAGTAAACATATCGATTTCAAAACCTAGTGAAGATTTAGATTCAATCATTACTCGTTTCTCATCATTAGGAAAACTTATTCGTGTAGTATCAATAATATTTCGTTTTTATTACAAGTGTAAAAAGGTGCAACCGTCCTTTCCTAATTATATTACCGTGTCCGAATATAATTTCACTTTAAATCGATTAATCTATTTAGTACAACATAACGAGTTTATCGAGGATATAAACAATATTACTAAAGGAAATCGTCCTTCAAATCAATTAAAACGTTTGACTCCATTTGTTGATAAATCTCATTATTTACGTGTCGGTGGGCGGTTACATAATTCGAATATTTCTTTTGAATCGAAACATCAGCTTATTTTACCTAAAAAACATAATTTAACCACATTGATTATTGTAGACGCGCATGTCACACATATGCATGCTGGCGCGCAAACTATTCAATATATTTTAATGCAAAAATATTGGATCTTGTCAGCTCGTGACGTCATTAGGCAACACATTCACCGTTGTGTTCGTTGTTTTCGTGCTAGACCTACTCACCCACAGCCGTCGATGGCTAGTTTACCTGGCGTACGTACTCAATCAGCGCGAGCTTTTGTAAAAATAGCGGCCGATTTTTGTGGCCCTTTCTATGTGCGCGCTAATAAAGTGCGTAATGCGAAAATAGTTAAATCGTATGTTGCAGTTTTCGTTTGTATGAGCGTCAAGGCCATTCATTTGGAATTGGTCTGCGACCTTTCAACTGAAGCTTTTCTCGCTGCGTTGCGACGCTTCACGTCCCGCAGAGGTTTATGTACAGATATTTATTCCGATAACGGTAGGAATTTTGTCGGTTGCAATAATTACCTTAAAGAGTTGTTTGCATTCTTACGTAGTGACTCAGTCCAAAATGATTTGAATAATAAATTGCTTAATCAAAACATAACGTGGCATTTTCACCCCCCGACCGGAAGTCACTTTTCTGGTTTAGTTGAAGCGGGTGTGAAAAGTTTTAAATCACATTTGTATCGCGTTATCGGTACACGCACACAAACATACGACGAAATGCATACATTATTGTGCCAAATCGAGGCAGTGCTAAACTCGCGCCCCCTGTGCGTTTTGAGTGCGGACCCTACCGATCCCACACCTTTGACTCCGTCTCATTTTTTGATAGGAGAACCTTTGACCGCGCTACCAGACATTTCGTTAGTAGATTCGAATCCTAATCGTTTAACTCGTTGGCGTTGGATTCAGCAATGCGTCCAGCACTTTTGGAAAAGATGGAGCCGTGAATATTTGCATGAGATCCAACAGACTAGTAAATGGTTTCACGAACGCGGTTCTCCGATTCGTGAAGGTATGGTTGTTGTGGTTTGTGATGATAACCTCCCTCCGCTTATGTGGAAGCTCGCCCGCGTCCATGCGTTGCATCCCGGCTCTGATAACCAAACACGCGTTGTTACGGTGCAAATTGGTAACCATTTTGCTAAGCGTCCGGTTGTTAAACTTTGCCCACTTCCATTAAATTAAATTATCGCAATAAATAAATACTTAGTTTTTAGTTTGTTGTTTCGTACCAATTAGTTAAGCTTATTTTGTAGTTATGCGTTAAAAGAAACTAGTTCTTTTAAGGTGAGCGGAATGTTCCGTACCGGAATATTTTAACTCATTTTATCGTAGATATTTTGTAATAATTTGTTAGTTTTGAGAAAACACAACTTGGAGGGTACTCCGAGATCTTTCGATGTAATTTTTATCATGCCTAATGTGGGTAGCGCTTGGCTTTCTGTGGGAGCATCGAACAGTCTCGTTCGAATCGCTGAGCTGAGAACACGTCGCTCGTGAAAGTTCTTAAGCCCCATGAGAAGCACCCTCGTCGCGGTGCTATCGAAATTTGTGATCGTTTTGTGAACTTTATCTATTGTGGAAAACGCAACCCTGTGAAAATCAGTGCACATCAACAACCTCGGAACCAGCGTCACCCATCGCCTATGGAGATATTTTGAAGAAGAGCTGAAGGCCTGAAGCTTCATCACACGAGAAAGAGAAGGTGCGACAGTAGTCAGGTACGCGCCCACAGGCATAACTTTTTCTTCTTCGCAACATAAGTTTAAGTAGGTAAATTAAGAAACTAAAAAAGTTGCTTTTGCGTGGATTATATTTGCTTATAAACTCAACTATGTATTATTACTCAGCAAAAGCTCTTATGTTTAGTTTAATATGAAGCACCTATATAAATAGGTGCTTTATATCAATCTAAACTTTAGGACCTTTAGGAATTAATGCTTAATATTTCCCTTGTTGATTTAAGTAATACCTAAGTAGACCAGATAAAGTAAACTCTGGATTATGCCTGACAGGATAATCTTATTCTGTTAGATTTTGATGCGGAAATATTAATAATAATATCTAAAGAAAGAAAGCTTGGAGTCCACAATAACATTCGAAATTATTGTGATTTGTGATGTTACTGTTTTACAAAAAAGAAATAATTAGATTTGAAATAAGTCTTATCTACAGTTTGAGAACAGTGTGTCTAATTTTTAATTGTGTAATTGTTAAGAATAAAACTAAGTTAACGTAACACACTCATGAGAACGTAAACATTTATTACCGGAAGGAAAGTTTCGCATCAAAATAAAGGAAATAGTGAAAGTAACAAAGTATAATCCTAAGAAGTAACATAATGTTTCGTGTTTACATTTCATTCGTCACAGTCGATCGTTAGTGATAGATAAGAATATAATGATAACTAATGATAATCAAAATCATCATCAAATAAAAGTTATTTCCACTTTACATATTTGCATTTATGGCGTAGGTAATAGTTTTGAATTTGTAGTATCACAATAATCACGATTGTAATAAATAAAACAAACAATTCACTAACCGGTCTAATTTCAACGTTGCCATTTCCATTGCCCCACTTTTCAATATGATATTTCTCAAAGGTATCTCGAATTTTTTTGTTCCTGATCTCCAAACTCATTTTCGGATATAAAACTTCGCTTTTAGTAAAAAAAATAAACTTTCGCTCTCACGAGGAATGCGTACGCGCAAATGAAATCGAAAACGCGGCAGCGTTCGACGCCGCTTTTACGTACACTGATGCAGTCGGCGACCGCAACGCTTGTTTTAAATTGGCATTAAACAATTGTACGCACGAATATTTCAATTGGACATTATTGACTAGCCTTGCACAGTGCCAGTCTATGGAAACCAATCTGAAAGTATGCAATATAATTTAGATAAATTTTATTACAATCAAAATTGCAGTCATTTCCTTAAACCGGCAACATAAAAAGGTCTATAAAAAGTTTCGGGTCTGTCTAGAGGCTCTGAACCCCTAGTGTAAGTTTTCACAAGGAAAAAACGTAACTACTGCGTTTGCGTTTCGAGCAACATTTGTATGGGGAAAGAACAGCGCCGCCACGCGGCGAGGGGATGAACCAATTTTCGTGAGTGTGAGTTTGACCAAAACGTAAGTCGATCGGTTTTTATACGCATCGAGCGCGTTTTGCTATCCGAATGGGTTTTTGGGTGCTTTTTGTGAGTGTAATTGACAAATTTGACAGGTCGAATAGTTAACTAACGCAAACGCAGTAGTTAAGTAACTCACTTGTTGATTCGCTAGTGAGATCGAGCGTTTCAGTGTTTTGCAAGGATATTTTGAAGTGTTTAGGTATTAATTTATTATGGCTACTAGATTTTTTTTGAGGATGTCAGCGAACACTGAAATGCAAGACATTGTGATCAGCTACGCAGGCAAAATACTATTTTAGACCTTACTTTGATCCAATCAATCTTACAAAACAATTATTTGTATTTACGGTGGTGCAACAAGTACTTATAAGTAGGTAGGTAGGTACTCACTGTTCCATTAATTCACCAATATTTTGAATTGCGTAGCACTTGGATTCATTCACTTTCGGAGGCCTATGATAAACTATTATTTCGATTTAGTTTAAGACCTAAACTGAGGCTCGCAGAAACTCTGCTCCTTTAACAACAATAACCACGGAAGCTCGCCGAAATGCAATGCACGCACTCACAATTATTAATATGAAATGCATATTTTTGCAGTTTCTTTATTGTTTTTAGAAATCATATGTTCAAAACAAACAACTGCTCACCAGCCATTGAAAGTTAACTAGTAAAGTGTTCTCTGTCTGTGCTTGAAAGAATAGCAGGTAGTAAATACTTAGAGCCGCATCTTTTGTCTCCGTCTTTCTTGGGAATAAAAAAGAAAAAGCACTAAGCTCATTGATGAGAAATGTTATCCTATTTTAGGAAGAGGTATTACGTTATACAAGACTACTCTCTTAAAATATAGCTTCTAACTTGGTCGTCTATTATTCGTCGAAACCGAATCCGAAGACAGGCTGACAACATAAAAATCATGACTTAACTTTCGGATAAGTGAGCAAACGTAAAAGTTTATGAGTGGTGAAATATAAGCTACACTCGCATGTGTCACACATACCTACTTTAAAGTTTGCGTTAACTCGATTAACTTTTTGGTGACGTTTTATGATTTGGAACGAGAAACTTACACTAGGGGTTCTGGTTAGCGTAGCGCTAACTTCTGGTTGAACTCAAAAATGGAACAGATTTCTGTAAAAATGTATGTCAAGTAAATTATCTGAAACTTGTCCGGAACCTTCAAAGCAGGTAATATTCAGTGAAAAATGATTGATTTATTTTTTTATTCAGTACTTAACATGAAAACTATATTCGGCCGTACATAGGTACCCAAATAGAATATTGCTAAAGCCTTTAATTAAAATAAATAGCTAAAATGATAATGATAAGAAAACGATAAACTTTGGCCCAGTATCACAGAATTTAAATACTTAGGTCTAGTAAGGTATATTCATTATGAACTCAACTAAATGAATCATTAATTTCATTATTGAACAAAGTTGGCTGAAGCGTTCCTTTATTTTTTGAGTTTCTCAATCAATGTGCATTGTCTGTCACTCATTATGTTTTATTTATTATGTGGCGTCACCGTGAAGGTCGCGGGAAGCCGATGGATGCGGGCAGCGCAGGACCGATCGTCGTGGAAATCCTTCGGGGAGGCCTATACCCAGCAGTGGGTGTCGACCGAGCGGCTGATATGATGATGATGTTGATGATAATGTGACGTTATGTTATGATTTAGTACCATATAGCATAATATCAGCTATCTAGATGCGATAATATATCCGAGATTAGATATAGGAATATAATATTATGAAACACGTATAGATAGGGTAGGTATTATGGTTTCAAAGATTATACAGTAGGTAACCAAAATATTATAACTTTCAGTTTGTTCATTGTTCTTCTAGGTCTTATGGTTTGGATTTTATTTAAAAGCCATTTTAAAATTTTGGGAAAGTATGTCTCTATTACGAACTTCAGGCCTTAATGTATTTATGTCATTGAAAATGAGATTGTATATGGTCGTGTCGTTACTAGATAACTTCCGTGCTCTATAGCAGGTCAGGATGTTTGAGAATGAAAGTTAGATAGAACAGCCTAAGCAGAAATGAAACGAATGATTATTTTTTAAACTCTAAAATCATAATAAAATTGTTTTGTAAAATATATTTATAGTACCTACATTATATAGGTACCTATACCCAGCAGTGGGTGTCGTGCGGCTGATATGATAATGACATTATATGAGACAAGTTAGCTTAGGTTGCTCATTGCACAAGAGTGCAATAAGCAAAAGCTCACGAGCTGAGCTCACGAGTTTCATACGATGTTTTTCAACACATTTGGGAGGAAAAAACAAAGTAATTTACCACACAGCAACAGATACGGCAAAAACAAATATGAAAATTACGAGGGTGGATTGATAAGTCCATGAATTTTTAATGAAGAAAGATTTTTTTTCGGAATATTTTGATTTATTTCTGTACATAATCTTATTGTAGCTCTGCGTATTCAGTCCAACGAAGTTCCTACCTCTTTAACCCATTATTTTTTCTTTCATCGCCTGAAAACTGGTAACTGAAATGAGGGCCCATTTCAGACATCACCTTTTGGCTTGATGAAAATCTTTGCCCGCCAAGACATTTATCAAGACATTTATTCATGTTTGGTAGGAGAAAATATCTCACTGGGGTTGAATTTCTTTATCTCAAATAATAACCATGAGAATGATTCAAATAAAAGTCAAAGACCAAATTATAATCTTTTAAATTCAGTAAATGATACATTATTTCTTGCACCGACATCTGAAGACGAGGTCGTAAGAACGATTAAATCTCTAAATAACACTCATGCTGTTGGTTATGATGGTGCATCAACGTATATAATTAAACAATCAGCTTCTGAGCTTGCAGATGTACTATGCCACATTATAAACATGTCGTTAAGCGAGGGTGTATTTCCTGACCAACTGAAACACTCCATTCTCAAACCGCTTTTTAAAAAAGGAGATAAAAAAGAACTCGGCAATTATAGACCCATAGCATTAATATCAATTTTTTCCAAAATCCTCGAAAAGTTAATGTATGCACGACTTATTGCTTTTCTACTGAAACACAACGTAATAAGAAATGAACAAAATGGTTTTCAGCAAAACAAGTCGACTACACTTGCTGCATTCAAGCTGGTCCAGAACATTGTGGAAAATATTGACAAAAAAAAAGCTTTTTAAAAAAAAGAAAAACCGCCTTCAAAAAACTGAAAACAAAAACAGCTTAAAAATTAAATACCTCTAAAAAGCAAGAAATAATATTCGAATCATTCGTTACACATATCAATATTAATAAAACACGTCTATTGAAGTCGGGTGGGGCTGGAGGACAACTTAATTTTTTTCTTAAAGCCCCATCCGACTTCATTAGACGTGTTTTATTAATATTGATATGTGTAACGAATGATTCGAATATTATTTCTTGCTTTTTAGAGGTATTTAATTTTTAAGCTGTTTTTGTTTTCAGTTTTTTGAAGGCGGTTTTTCTTTTTTTTAAAAAGCTTTTTTATTTTCAACTTTTTAGTGGTAGGTATGTAAGCGCAGCGTGTAAATATTTTTTAACTTTATATTATAATATTTTCAATGGTAAAATGCCCAGAACTCAATTTCCAAATTTACGCTGTTTGTTTTTGAGGAGTTCCGTTGTGTCATCGTAGTCCAAGTCTAGTCCAGAACGTTGCATCGCAAACCATGATTTGGTTTGTTTTGGATTGCCATAAACTTACCAAAACATCACTTTACTTATACTATTTGATTTTGAAGAGTTCCTTTATGTATCTTCGAAGTTCGAAGTCCAATAACAATGAAATTAAATTGTGACCACTCTTGAAGTATACCCTTTCAAATAAAAAAAGAATCATCTAAATCGGTTCATAAACAAAGAAGTTATGTCCGAAATTCCATAAAAACTCGTGCGATGGCGAGCTAAATAATTGATATTTTTCAGGATTATGAAAAAACTACTGGCCAGATCTCTGTAAAAAATTTATGGGACCACACACGAACTATGTTCTTTGAGTTAAAAAAAGAATTGTACAAATCGGGTAACAACTGACGAAGCTATGTTAAAACATACATAATAAAAAAAAAAAAAAAAAAATACCGTCGACTTGAGAACCTCCTCCTTTTTTTGAAGTCGGTTAAAAAAAAAACGAGTATCCGCCATTTTTTTCGATATGAGTAAGGCATTTGATTATGTTGACCATAATGTTTTATTAAATAAATGTGAACGTTACGGAATTAGAGGGAAATCATGGGAATGGATCAATAGTTACTTAAAAAATCGATGGCATATCAATATTAATAAAACACGTCTATTGAAGTCGGGTGGGGCTGGAGGACAACTTAATTTTTTTCTTAAAGCCCCATCCGACTTCATTAGACGTGTTTTATTAATATTGATATGTGTAACGAATGATTCGAATATTATTTCTTGCTTTTTAGAGGTATTTAATTTTTAAGCTGTTTTTGTTTTCAGTTTTTTGAAGGCGGTTTTTCTTTTTTTTAAAAAGCTTTTTTATTTTCAACTTTTTAGTGGTAGGTATGTAAGCGCAGCGTGTAAATATTTTTTAACTTTATATTATAATATTTTCAATGGTAAAATGCCCAGAACTCAATTTCCAAATTTACGCTGTTTGTTTTTGAGGAGTTCCGTTGTGTCATCGTAGTCCAAGTCTAGTCCAGAACGTTGCATCGCAAACCATGATTTGGTTTGTTTTGGATTGCCATAAACTTACCAAAACATCACTTTACTTATACTATTTGATTTTGAAGAGTTCCTTTATGTATCTTCGAAGTTCGAAGTCCAATAACAATGAAATTAAATTGTGACCACTCTTGAAGTATACCCTTTCAAATAAAAAAAGAATCATCTAAATCGGTTCATAAACAAAGAAGTTATGTCCGAAATTCCATAAAAACTCGTGCGATGGCGAGCTAAATAATTGATATTTTTCAGGATTATGAAAAAACTACTGGCCAGATCTCTGTAAAAAATTTATGGGACCACACACGAACTATGTTCTTTGAGTTAAAAAAAGAATTGTACAAATCGGGTAACAACTGACGAAGCTATGTTAAAACATACATAAAAAAAAAAAAAAAAAAAAAAAAAACCGTCGACTTGAGAACCTCCTCCTTTTTTTGAAGTCGGTTAAAAAAAAACGAGTATCCGCCATTTTTTTCGATATGAGTAAGGCATTTGATTATGTTGACCATAATGTTTTATTAAATAAATGTGAACGTTACGGAATTAGAGGGAAATCATGGGAATGGATCAATAGTTACTTAAAAAATCGATGGCAACGCGTAGCAATATCAAAAACTGACGAAAATAATTTACTTACCTTATACAACTCTAAATATCAATTAAATAACCGTGGTGTTCCGCAAGGTAGCGTATTGGGACCACTTTTATTTTTAATATACATAAATGACATTCCCAATATAACCAACTATCAGTGCGTACTATTTGCAGATGACATATCCGTTGTTATACCTGACGATAATAAATCTATTGACCATGACAATACATTAGGATTAACAATTGACTTATTTAAAGAATGAATGACTAAAAACTACTTGACATTAAATATATCGAAAACGAAGATAGTACAATTCAATAATTATAAAAACACAAGACATAAAATTAATATTAAAACAGACAATGACGTAGTTGAAGACATAAATGAAATTAATTTCTTAGGCATTACATAGGATAGTAATTGTAACTGGAAGGGACATATAAGTAAGTTGTGCAAAAAGTTGAATAGATTCGTTTATGCACTTAAAATGATACGCAAAACTTCAGGTGAAAAAACAGCTCTAATAGCTTATCATGGTTACGTAGTTTCAGTACTACGTTACGGAGTCATTTTATGGGGTAGCTCACCAATACTCAATAAGGCTTTTATAACACAAAAAAAATGTGTACGAGCTATTTGCAAAGCTCACCCAATGGACTCATGCAGACCTCTATTCAAAAAGTTAAAGTTGCTAACGTTACCTTCCTTGTTCATCCTAGAGTCTGGGCTATTTGTAAGAAAGCATCCAGAGATATTTAAAAAGGCAAAGGAATACAAAAAGCATGTGTCCAGAGATCCTACAAAATTATTAGTGCCTGCTTCAAACTCGAAACTTTATCATAAAAATTGTTACTTTATGACTATTAAACTATACAATAAGATCCCAAAATCCATTCGTGAACAAAACTTTAACCTGTTTAGAATTAATCTGACGAAATGGCTAGTGGATAAATGTTTTTATACTATTAATGAATTTTTAAATGATAAAACTTGACAATATTAAATACCTAAATTCAATTTATTTATGTAACCATTTTGACATTTTATAGATTAAATATATTTTACCGTCTTTGCAATGGAGCTTGAATAAAATATTTTTTGTAAGAAATAATATAATGAACATACATTTGCACGCCATTAGATTTGGCAAAATATGTGGAACTATATTTAGAATGTTAAGATCTCAATGTACCATATTTTATGCAAATAAATTATCTTTATCTTTATCTTATCTTATCTTTAAAAAAAAATACGAAAATACCTAGTCTAGCCATAAATTCTGTCACTCATATAATGGTATCTATGTCAAAATTATAAGTAAAACAATGAACGGAAATACTATAATTATAATTATTAATTACTTATTTAAGTAAAAAAACACAATTTATTCAAAGTGCCCCCCTTTTGCTTTGACACACTTCATCAATCGATTTGGCCACTCTTCAATAGCCGCACGGACTGTTTTCAGCGGTATCGAAGCCGCTGCTGCCATTAAATCACGCTTCAACGACTCAATGTTACGATGAGGCTTCGAGCAGGCTTTTTCTTCTATAACTTCCCATAGTCGGTAGTCCAAAGGGTTGAGGTCAGGACCTCCCGAGGGCCAATTTTCGAATTTTCGCAATGAAATCGCGTAAATTGTCCTTTAAACAACGTTGCGTGGTTTTCGCTTTGTGTGCTGGAGCTGAGTCCTGTTAAAACGTCCAATGCTTATTGAAAAATAAAGTTTGGCTCAATGGCTTAACAACTGGCTCCAAAATATCAGTCTGGTAGTTTGCTGCCTTTGTCTTTACGCCTTGTTTGCAAAAATGGAGCATTCTGACCCCTTCATACGATACGCCCCACAAAACCATGACTGAGGCATCTTTCCACCTTGGCAATCTTTTCAGAAGCTTCTTGAGAGCTGTGTGCATAGACTCTGTAATTTTGGCGATTGAACTTCTCTTCTACGGTGAAAATTTTCTCATCCGTAAACAGGATTTGCCGATATCCGCCCTTTGCGTGCTGATGCCACAAGTTCTGTGCTCTGGTCGCTCTAATGCAGTGCAGAGCTGCTGTTAAGCGGTGTCCAGTACTTCAACGATAAGTGCCAAGCTTCAGGTCCTGTCTAATGACGCGGGACATGGTCCTAGGTGGAACTTTCATCTCTCTAGACAACATTTTCTGCTTGCGGTGAGGATTTCGGCGAATTCACACAGCAACGGCTTCGATTACTGCTGGTGTCCTTGAATTACGTGGGCGGCCGCTTCTGGGTCTGTCATCGACAGATGACATCTCGGTGAATCATTTGATGGTACGGTAGACAAATTTTAGTGTTATACCGAGCGAATTCAGCAGGTTGAAAATTTCGACGGGTGTTTTCATACACTTGTATAGTGCAATTATTGCAATACGATTCTCTTTCGGACCCCACTCCATGACTTCAATTGGGATTTATGCGACAAAGTGACATGTTTCTAGAAAACCTAAATCTATTTATATCATACTGTTCGCGCCGAACTGCGCTCCACGCTCGGGGCGAGAGGCGAGAGGGGAAATGCCACCGCTCGCCGCTCGCCGCCCGCGCCCGCCGCCCGCGCCGCCACGCCGTCGCCGCCCGCTCCACGTCTCTTAACACATTGGCCCTCTGACCGCCGTCTGCGAACGACGGGCTTTATTTATCTCACATAACTTTTCCCTTTGCTGAATCTACCATACAAAATGTATTAACCTTTCTCAGTATCAATAAATATTGTTTCTTTCGAACTTATGTTTCATTGCGAACATAAGTAGTGGCGACCGTGACAGGACACACTGCAGTCTCGTTTTCGGTTCTACTATCCGCGTCAATTGGTCAGCCATTCTTTCGTCGCCGCCGCGTGGGAACCCGCGCTATACAAGAACGGGGCGACGCCGTCCGCCGCCGAAGCCAACCACGCAACGTCGGGTTATCGACGCTGCCGTGCTGTGGAGCGAGGGTGACAGACGAGGCACCGGAATCCGAAACACCGCACCGAACGGGCACGTGGCAGCCAGCCCGAGGCCGCCCGCCAGCGCACCGTGCCGGGCCGAATCCGCCCGCATCCGCTGCTGCATCTGCTTGCCAAGGGAAGTGCCGTGAGCCCCAATTCCTTCCCATCTAAATTAATCTCCTAGCCTAAATATTTTTTGTGTGGTCGAATATTCAGTCTACTTACAGTGTGTCACATCATCAAGTGTGAGTGTGTGGTACCACGTCAGGGCAACGCAATCCCATGTGGAAAACAAGGCCAGTCTTATCCAGCTGTTTTTTCTGTTTCGCACACCTTATTTTCTTTGAAATATTTACTTAGCTACCTACCTAACGAATTTCTTACTTAAAATTTAACGAATTTCTCTTAATGTAATCTGATACATAGTTACTTGTTTCGTAATTTCATTGTGCTAAGCTAGTTAAATAAAACCACATAGTTTCCCAATTTAAAATAATTACCTCATGCATTTTGTTCAAACATTTTATTTGAGAAGCACGTAAAGCTCATTTCTAATGCTCGTAAATTACCCGCTAGCCTTCAACATTTCTTTATTTTGCACCTTTTGCCGGCATAGCACGCACGCATAATCATAATCAAATTCTCAATCAATAAGTACCCAAGCTCGCCATCATAAATAACGCCTTTAGCCATTCCGCCATTTGCAATTTCTTTATTTTGCACATTCCAGCGCGACCTGAGTTCGCGAGCCATTCAAGCGGCTCGCGTTCGGTCGGCACCTACCGGTGCACATCGTAGCTTCTTGGCCGCTTTCGCCTCTACGAGCCACTCCGGCGCCACGTGCCGCTCGCGCGCTCGCGCTGCGTTGCATCATCCACCCGCTTCGCTGGATTAATAAGGGGCGTAAGCCGTTTTGCCAATTTTTTGATTTTCTGACTCCTTTTGCGGTTTTTCCCTATTGTTTTGTTTTGCTTTTAAAATTCGAATTTAAATTTAAATTTTGTCTTACCGTTTTGTGTAACTATACAACATGGACAAAAATCCTACACTTACTCTTAGTCCTTCAAAGTCTAAATCTAACATCGATACCGAGCTTACCCAGCTCGCTCAACTAAAGGTAAAGCGAAGTTCCATCAAGGGACAAGTTACTAGATTTGCTAATTATTTGTTGAAAATTAATACGGGGGAACCGCTCGAGGAAGTAAAGGCTAAAGAATTATCCTTGAAATTAACCAGAATTATTGAACTTCTGGCGAACTTTGATGAGCTGCAGACTCGCATTGAGGTTAGTAATAGTAATAATTTTGCTGCTGAATTTTCTGAACGGGAAACTATTGAAGATGATTTCCATTCATCTATTGCAACTGCACAATGTATACTCGACAAGGTCGCGCCTTCCAATGAAATCCCACTCCTACGCCCTCCTCAGTCTGAATCCGCACATAGTTGTCATCAGTGTGGACCGGTGGGCTTTCAGTTACCACAGATAAAAATTTCCAAATTTTACGGCTCTTATTACAAATGGATGGAATTTAGAGACACGTACACTTCTCTCATACATAGTAATGAAAGAATCGATAACATACATAAATTCCATTACCTCAATTCTTATTTGGAAGGTGAAGCCTCTCGAGTAATTTCTAACCTTGAGGTTTCAGCCCTCAATTATATTGAGGCCTGGAATCTCCTGTGCGAACGTTATGACAACAAAAAACAGCTGATAACTAACCATTTAAATTGTCTCTTTAACATTGATCCCATACAGCGCGAATCTAATAAATCCTTACGTTTTCTAAGTGACCACGTTACAAAAAATTTGCGAGCACTCAAAACGCTCAGCCAACCTATTGAACAGTGGGACACTGTTGTCATACATTTAATGTCAACGAAATTAGATTCCAATTCTTCTCTGAAGTGGGAAGAATATAAAAGTAAACTTTCTGACTTACCCACTTTAGATAATTTTAAATTCTTTTTAAAGGAACGCGCTGATATTTTAGAAACGCTGTATCGAGCTAAAACAGATAAACAGTTTAAAAATAAACAAGAGACTACTACTAAAAAATCTTTTCTAACTACAGATAAACAAACGGTCCACAAAGGCGGACCGTGCACCATTTGCAACAAGGACCACAGAATCTACGACTGCGTCAACTTCAGGCGCATGTCTGTCGACGAGAGGTGGGCTCAGGTTTCCCGCCTCCAGCTGTGCCACATCTGCCTGCGGCCGGATCACGAGTCGCGCCGCTGCAAGCTAGGTGGCTGTCGTGTGTGTAAGGGACGTCACAACACATACTTACACAAACACGCAAACACTACACGAACACATTCTAACCCCTCACCTGGTAGCGCTAGCATGGATCAGGGCACTTCTTCTCTGACTCACAGTCAGATACTACCCCCTACTTCCGCCGCTACTATGGCATCCGCTGAACCCAATGCAGAGGCATCCCGTACCTCCATTGCTAACTCTTCTCTGTCCAGCAGTGAAGTTATATTATCCACAGCTCTAATTGAAATCATAAATCCTTGCAACAATAGGATAGAAACAGTAAAAGCTCTTCTTGACTGCGGCAGCCAGTCTTCTTATATGAGTGAAAGTTTGCAACGACGTCTAAAACTGCCCAGTCAACCCATAGTTGCCACAACCATTGTAGGCATCGGCAATACGCCACTAAAGTGTACTCCCGACCGGTGTACAGCTCAAATCAAATCTAAACTTAATGATTTCAAGCTTAAAGTAGACTTTTTAGTATTAAAGGAAATCACCGATAACTTACCAAAGAAATACTTTGATATTAATCAATTAAATATACATACTTCTATTAAATTAGCTGACCCTACCTTCAATATTCCCTCACAGATAGACGTATTACTAGGTGCTGACATTTTTTGGAATATTTTAGGCAATCAACGTAAACCTCTAACCGGTAACAAGCGAGCTTTCCTAGTTTCATCCAAACTCGGGTGGTTAGTTACCGGCTCTATAATGAGCAACCCTACCCCTAGGCCAGTTACTCATACTAATCTCTCTCTAACCGATCTCTCTACCCAAATGACAAAATTTTGGGAAACTGAAGAACTTCCACCAGAAGTTAACACCTCTGGTGCCTCACCCTCACGAGATCCAATCGAACTTCACTTTGTCGAACATACTTACCGTCAAGATGACGGACGCTTTGTAGTAAAGCTACCCCTTACTGATTCTCCAGATTGTTTAGGTAACTCTTACCATATGGCCAGAAAACGGCTCATCAACCTTGAAAAACGATTTAATAAACAACCTGAGCTCAAACGAATGTACACAGATTTCATCAATGAGTACGAGAGTCAAGGCCATCTGTCTGAAGCCCACTCTCTCTCTAACCCCTACTTCCTACCTCATCATGCCATCCTTAAAGAGGATAGCGAGTCCACAAAATTACGCGTAGTTTTTGACGCATCTTGTCCAACCTCATCAGGTTACTCTATTAATGACATACAAATGGTAGGCCCCAATATTCAAGACTCATTGTTTAATATTTTACTCAGGTTCCGCCATTACAAATACGTTTTGTCAGGGGATATTGAAAAACAGTTTAGACAAATTTTTATTAACGAATCAGATAGAAATTTACAAGTTATATTGTGGCGTGAAGATGAAAGTCTTCCCATACGATCTCTAAAATTAAATACACTAACATACGGCTTTGCTAGTGCGAGCTTTTTAGCCGCCAGATGTTTGTGGCAACTAGGGCAAGACTGTAACGACCATCAAGTTCAAACTATTTTACAATCCGACATGTACTGTGACGATTTGCTGACCGGAGCTGATAGTGAATCTGCCCTACTTCACTTACAATCGGCGGTATCAAAAGCACTGGCCGCCGGTGGCTTCAACTTACGCAAGTACAGATCTAATTCAAAGGAGCTCCTGCAATCAGACAGTATAAATCTTACAGACAATCTTGCTTTAAGTCAATCTTGTAAGACTCTTGGTTTAGGATGGAATCCAAACCAAGACTCATTGCACTTTACCTTCACTGATATTAACAGTGAAACAGTTACTAAAAGAAAAATTTTATCAATCACATTTGGTATATTTGACCCTTTGGGCTTGTTGTGTTTGTGCACAATAAAACCAAAAATCCTCATGCAAAAGCTTTGGGCAGCCAAGGTGGGATGGGACGACCCTGTACCACCAGATATTCAACGTTCATGGTTACGCTTTTTCAATAATTTACACCACATCAAGAATCTATCGATTCCCAGATACGTACTCACAGGCTCGCCACCTACAACTTTAGAACTTCACTGTTTCTGTGATGCTTCCCAGGCAGCATTTGCTGTCTGCATTTATGTAAAATCAACTTCTAGCTCTGGTGAGCAATCTGTCAATCTACTATGTGCTAAGGACAGAGTAGCCCCAATGCACCCCAGTAGTACGCCCCGCTTGGAGCTTTCGGGGGCCCTGCTCGCGGCTAAAGCTTACGCCGCTGTCATAAAAGCTCTGAGAAAGCCAGTCTCACGAACCATATTCTGGACTGACTCCACAGTTGTCTTAGCTTGGCTAAAAACTAATATCCCCAAACTAAACTTGTACGTGGCCAACAGGGTCGCGACTATAAATGAACTAACAGAAAACTGTATCTGGCGTTACGTACCAACTACTAATAACCCAGCTGACTTGGCTTCGCGAGGCGTAGACCCCCAGCACATATCTAGTGCCTCATTATGGTGGCATGGACCTAATTTTTTGCTTCTGGACGAATCAAGGTGGCCTTCCCTCCAATGTGATACACACGAAAGCTTACCAGAAACCAAACTTAACTTGACTACCATGCTCACCACTTCAAAACATAATCTACTCGACTTAGATTTTACAAGATTCTCTAAGTTCAAAAACCTACAGTACACTGCTGCATTCATACTTAGATTCATAAATAATTGCAAACCCAATCATACGAAACTATTAAACACATTTAGTGCAACCGAACTACACAACGCTTTCACTTTATTAGTCAAACTTTCACAACACGAAACATTCAATGATGTACTCACGACTCTACAAAATAAAAAACATATAAATCCAAAATCAGCGCTCTCTTCTCTGACACCCTTTATAGACTCTCAGGGCATCCTGAGAGTAGGGGGGAGGCTCGATGCTTCCGAATATTGCTACGATAAAAAGCATCCCATGCTACTCGACTCTAAACACCCACTCACTATATTACTTTTTGAACGTGAACACTTACGTCTCTTACACGCAGGACCGCAACTTCTCTTATCTTCCATAAGGCAGACAGTGTGGCCGGTTGGAGGACGAAACCTAGCGCGCTCCACGGTCCGCCATTGTGTCACGTGCAAACGCACAAAGGGTGAAACTATGAAAAACATCATGGGTAATTTACCGTCGCAACGCCTAAACGCCGACTTTCCTTTCATATCCTCCGCTGTTGATCTCGGAGGCCCATATTTAATAACAGACAGGCGTGGGCGCGGCTGTAAAATAACCAAATGTTATCTATGTCTTTTTATATGTTTAAGGTACAAGTGTGTTCACTTAGAGGCAGTAAGCGAACTCTCTAAGGACGCCTTCATTCTGGCGCTACGTAGGTTTATCGCCAGACGCGGTAAACCTACTGAATTGTTTTGTGACAACGGTCGTAACTTTGTCGCAGCTGCAAAGGAAATTAGTCAATTTGTAAATCATAATGCTAACGCCATTAGTGAGTTTGCAGCTGAGCAAGCAATTAATTTTAAATTCTCACCGGCTTACGCCCCTAACTTCAACGGCTACGTAGAGGCAGGCATAAAATCTGCAAAATATCATCTCAAACGCATCTTAGGGAACACACATCTCACATTTGAGGAACTGTCCTCACTGTTTAGTCAGATTGAAGCTATTCTAAATAGCAGACCACTCTGCCCTCTCTCTCCCTCACCCAATGATTTTTCCCCGCTCACACCAGGGCACTTTCTCGTTGGCAGGCCTCTGACGTCGCTACCAGCTCCGCCACTGCACGACTGCAACCCTAACCGTCTGGACCGCTACCGAAGACTGGAACAGATACGGCAACACTTCTGGCGCAGATGGTCAACGGAGTACCTATCCGAATTACAACAGCGTCGCAAGTGGCGGGAGCGCCGCAAGGACCTGTCATTGGGAGAACTCGTGCTCGTCAAGGAGGATGGCCTGAAGCCGTTGCACTGGCTCATGGGACGCGTAATAAAGCTTTTCCCCGGTACCGATGGAGTCCCCCGTGTAGCCGACTTACAAACAGCTAAAGGAACAATTAGACGGGCACTCAACAGAATCTGCCCCTTGCTTTCATCTGAAGATAGTTGAAAGCTGAGCTTTCAACGGGCCGGAGTATGTTCGCGCCGATCTGCGCTCCACGCTCGGGGCGAGAGGCGAGAGGGGAAATGCCACCGCTCGCCGCTCGCCGCCCGCGCCCGCCGCCCGCGCCGCCACGCCGTCGCCGCCCGCTCCACGTCTCTTAACACATTGGCCCTCTGACCGCCGTCTGCGAACGACGGGCTTTATTTATCTCACATAACTTTTCCCTTTGCTGAATCTACCATACAAAATGTATTAACCTTTCTCAGTATCAATAAATATTGTTTCTTTCGAACTTATGTTTCATTGCGAACACATACATAAAACAAATATATATCCATAGACTTAGAACATTTTTCGCTACGCTCAAGTAGACGGACAATGGTGCGAGTGAGAAACCATTTCTTACTGCTTATGCGAAGTGCGAGAAATAGTTGAAAAAAAAAAGCAGAACCTAGTTTGACTTCATTTATCATCTTTTATCATCTTGGTAAAAAGCGTCCACACGATTATTTTGTAATTTTGATCGCGATCGGGTCGGTTTGGCTCTCAAAGCTATATAAATCAATAATGGTGTCGTGTTCTGTGTTGAATTGTAATGTTACTTACGGCAATAACCCAAAGAAATACTAATTTCACAGGTAAATATGATTGTACAAGTACCATTTTCATATTTCATATTTTAGTTGAATATATTCCCAAACACACTAAGTTATATACTAATATGATGTATATGCGCTAGGCAGCCATTGGTCCGATTGCGGGCTGCTGCGCAGGGATTGGCCCGATCGTGACTGTTGTTTACGCGGCGGCCTTGTACCCACTTGCGGCTAACTTCAATAGCAAGCATGCTTTGCTATTGAAGTTAGCCGCAGGAGGAGCATTTTTCATAGAATCTATAGATACGTAAAGTAGTATGTATGTAGTGGTCCACTACTAGTGGGGTACCAGTTTCGCTAACGTTAGAAGAGTGCGGATGTATGAATGCCAGAATGAATTATTAAAAAATACCACTAGAATTTACGATAATGTAGAGGTCCATGGTTGTGACCCAAAATCATTACGACAAAATATTCCCATCGACGAATCATTACTGAAGTGGAATATTTAATTGAAATTTAACTTTTCAGTATAGTTAAGGACTATAAAACGAGGGTGTTAAATAAATGGCACAAATAATAACACGCCATAAGGGGCCGTTCAAATATTACGTAAGCAGATTTATTACAATTATTTACCCCCCATGCCCCTTGTCAGCAAAAATAAGCAAAGCTCTTACCCCTTCCCCCCATGCTTACGTAAACATTTTACAATTATAATTTTAAAGATAAGAAAACGTACGCATTATTTGCGGGAGTCCCCAAAAATGCGTTTCGTTTTCAAGCATAGACAATGTGCCATTCGTGTAAAAAAGTAAATAACTACCGATGACGTAATCATCATCTAGACTCCCCTACCCCCATGTCATCCAAAATAAGCAAAACAAAGATACGGCCCCTAACCAGAATAACGCCGCCGCCCGCCTCAAAACGAAAAAAATGGGTTTGCGTCACAACATGGACGTGTTTTTTGAAAACATTTTTTATTTTTTACATAGATATTATTATGATCTAAATTAATGATTACAAAAAAGATTCTAATATGTTTTTGCTAAAAATACCCCCATTTTAACCATGCACACTTTAAATTTCGTAAATGAAAATGACCCATATATTTTTTATAGATTTTTCACTCTCTTATTTCAAAAGTTAGAGGGGAAGGACACACATTTTACCACTTTGGCAGTGTTTATCTTTCAAATGGTTGACTTTGAGAAAAAAATGTCTTAAGAACCTCAATGTCATCTTTAAAGACCTATCTATAGACACCCCACACATATTGATATGAAGAAATTTTTTTTTCACTGTCAGTTCCATGTATTTTAATCCTTAATTTTTTTTATTTTTTTATTTTTGTGTTAAAATCGTTAAGCGGTTAAAAAAATACATCTACCTACTAAGTTTCAACTGTGTAATCCTAATACTTTCGGAATAAAATGGCTGTGACATACGAACGGACAGACAGACAGACATGACGAATCTATAAGGGTTCCGTTTTTTGCCATTTTGGCTATGGAACCCTAAAAATGGGTGATTTCTACCTTTGCTCATTCAATGTAGATTTTAAAGAATTTACTTATCTTAATAATTATTCAAGATTAAACCAATATATTATGTTAAGTTCTTCTTTGTTTTATGTTTTGGCAGTTCTTTTGAATATATGTTAAGGCCAGTATATTCCAAATGATCGAATTTGGCCTATTTTTGATTCAACGATAAACAATCTATATTCTTTATTTTGAGCAGATAAAAATATATGTTGAAGTTTCATAAACGATCTTGATTATTTTACGGTTAAAAATACGATACTCGTATCTTCACTCGACTAAATTAATATGCAAAGAGAAATTAAATTTTTACTAATTTTATATTTTTTGGATAATACTTAAAGTTTATTAATCCTTTATTCACGAAAAATATATAGAAAAAACTTTTTGATAAACACGTTTTTAAAACGTACTTAATTATAACAAAAAAATCGGACTAAAAACATTAAAACGGACTAGTAAAAACAGACTAAAAAGTGTTAAATAAATTTTTCTGTAAATATTTATAACCCTATACCTACAGAAATTTTAAACTTAAAAACGTGGGGCGCATTTTGTAAAATTTATCATCCATATTGTCTTTGGCATGCGCCCCACGATTTTAGGTTTAAAATTTCTGAGGGAGGAGTCACTAATGTCTATAGGTACATTCCGAAAAGTCGGAGTCAGGTTAAATGGACTCCGTTTGGCGCTGAACAGACACGCTTGTGTTTTAGTGGCGTTAAAATTCACCAAGTTGGCATCGCCCCATTCGGAGACAGCCTGAAGGGATACATTAATACGCTCAACTAAAGCAGTTCTCAGCGCTATGGTCTCCTCTTCAGTAGCTCGTGCGTTGGAGAAGTATCTGTCTACAACAGTGCTATCATCTGCATACCCAGTGATACCCAGTTTTAGCAGATCATTTATGCGTAACAGGAAAAGGGTTGCAGACAGAACAGACCCCTGAGGTACCCCGGCGTTGATCGCCATTAGATCTGAGGAGTGGCCATCGAGGACCACACGAATTGATCGTTCGCTCAGGAAATCTTTTAACCAAACACACAGATCGTCGGGAATCCCATAACTTGGAAGTTTGCTAAGTAGGCCCACATGCCAGACCCTAACGAAAGCTTTGGAAATATCCAAAGACACGGCAAGAGCTTCTCCGTGTTTCTCAATCGCTTCACTCCATAAGTGAGTTGCATAGATCAGAAGGTCTCCCGTGGATCTACTTGGGCGAAATCCGAATTGGCGATCACTAAGTAGGTCGTTACGTATCTATAGATTCTATGAAAAATGCTCAATCCGAGCCAAAGCATGCTTGCTATTGAAGTTAGCCGCAAGTGGGTATGGGGCCGCCGCGTAAACAACAGTCACGATTGGGCCAATCCCTGCGCAGCAGCCCGCAATCGGACCAATGGCTGCCTAGCGCATACTAACGGGCGAATCAGGAGCGATATTGAACGCGTGGCTCATATTGTTACCTGTGTGAGTGAAGTAGCAACTTTGAACAATAACAGCTGTTTGTTTTGTTTTGCATTTTGCAGTTGAGTGAATGTTTGTTTGTTAAAAAGTTACAAGTGCTTTGCATAAATTAGTGGTTATCGTTGTAAAAATGATGGCACAGTTCAGATCGATGACTTAATGTGGTTCCTTGTGATTGTGAAGGATCAAAATGTGTAAAAGTGTTGGTCGGCGAGGGAAAGGTAAATTCATTGAACATAGCCGAATTAAGCAGGTCATATTATCTCCAATATCTTCATACAGATGTGATGAACTACTCCAGATGTGTATATTTTGTAGTTTTTTTAGAGCTTTGGGCATTTGGGCTTGCCCTGATCTCAGACCCTAGCCACTTCTCTTCACACGTAAAGAAAAGACAGAGACAGAGTTTTTGGAATATACTGGCCTTAAGTTAGGTAATCTGCTTTCTGCTTATCTCTATTGTCAAATAAAGATATCATTATTAGTCTTGATACTCCTGATAAGAAATAAGATATCATTCTAAAATTATGTGCATAGGTGCCTTTCATTGAGCATTTATCATTGAAAGGGTATCAAAAATATTTTTAAGGAAACATATGTTTTTTTAAACTGCATTGAATGAAAATAATTAATTAAACAGTTTTATTTAATATCATGCTGCCACATTATTTTATACCTATAATATTGATATAAAACAATAAGTCTATGTTTAAAACAATAGCAAATATTACATTTTATCATTTGAGTTGACTATTCACTTTAAGAGGCATATTATATACATTTTGACTGTGATTTTTGCGTAAAATGGCCAATTTTGGCGTTCTCGATCTCAGAAACAAAAATACATTAATACTTTTGACTTATTGAATAGTGCAGAATAGCTATTGGAATAGATCATAGCGGCCTCGCTTTTTTGAAAATTTGCTTAACTTTATAATTAAACCTGAAATTGCAAAGAAAGATTTTCATAAAATGTGCGAAGGCACTTTTTTGAGCTCATGGATTGAACAACTGTGCTGAACAATTGAAATAAAAAAAATTTAATGTTATCTCTTACATAGTCGAATAGTTCATAGCGGCCTCGGAATTTTGAAATTATGTATGGAATATGTGAAAAAAATCCCAATCAAAAACCATAAAACTACTAAAAAAGCTCAGAATTAACTGTGGATTTCTCCTAGATACATTATTATTATTACGTAAAAATTATATCATAATAATCTTTACTTCATAACAAAATCAAATTTCATACTTTTATTTGTTGTTTGTACTTGTTTGTCTTTCTGTGTATGTTCAAAGTGTCCGGGCACGAAAACTGCGACGGCGGAGCGGCAGCGGGGCGGCGCGACAGCGGAGCGGCGGCGATGCATTCAACAGTATGGCACAGTATGGAGACGCGCACGAAACGGGCGGTGGCAGAGCGGGGCGACGAGCGATGCACGGGCGGGAGGAGAGCGACGAAAACAAATGAACAAAGTAGTTTGATTTGGTCGCCCGCGATGACAGTAGTGTTGTGTTGAAACATATAATAGTGTCTGTTTGATTACTGGGTACTTATTTATTATTATTTATTGATTTAAAAATATTTTACAATAAATATATCTAATAGGGTCAGTTATTCTACGGGACATAATAACCTATAGAATTCAGCACTGTGATATATCTAATCAAATTTTATATTTTTCGGTATTAATTTAACAAGAAATTGTTTCCATAGCAACATCACATTTAAAACATCAATAGAAATAAAAAAAATGAAGTTTTTTTAACATACAATTTAGGTTTGTCACTACGAATACTACGATATTCTAAAAAGCCCTAGTCCAGTAGGACCACGAGCACATAGTGGTATACCGTGGTCCTACCAGTAGGTCAAATCGGTAGGTCCACGCCCTTAATGGTATTTAGCCCATCTGTCACAACACTACTAGCGCCGCTGACCGGCCGCTAAGTTTCGTGCCCACGTTCTCATCGCCCCGCCCCGCCGCCGCTCCGCTGCCGCGCCGCCCCGCCACCGCTCGGCCGCCGCCACTTTCGTGTCCGGACACTAAGGAATCGTTCACCAACTTTCATTTTCCTTTCTAACCCTTTAACTTTCCAGTGAATCATCATATTATCCTTTTTGTTGCGGACACATATAAATGTATTTAGTAGACCCAAAGGTTTCTCTATGTTGTAACACTAAAATCCGTCAAAATCGAAATTTCGACGAAAAAATGTGATAGGGCCCTTAAGTGCCTACCTGTCTGGGGCCGTACCGGCTAACAAATCGATTATCGAAAAGTCTGCTGGGTTTCAAATTAAAACAGATAAATCGAGCCCCAATTGGGCCAAAATAGCGAACCCCAATTCATGATATCACACGAACATCGATATCTTCCAAATTACGTCAACAGAAGGTACAAAACTAAATTCCTTACTTTGATTTTTCTGTTTTAATTTGAAACCCAGCAGACTTTTCGATAATCGATTCGTTAGCCGGTACGGCCCCTGATTTGATGTCCTACTAATATTATAACTGTGAAAGTTTGTGGGTTTGGATGTTTGTTCCTCAATCACGCAAAAACTAATGAACGGATTTAGTTGGAATTTGGCACACAGATAGTAGAAAGCCTAGATTAAAACATAGGATACTTTTTATCCCGATATTTCCACGAGAACGGGAAAATTGCGGGTGAAACCGCGGGAGGACGCTAGTTATGAATAAAAACTTAAAACACGGTAAGTATATAATAATATTAATAATATACAACAGTCAAATAAGTATGATTTTACAATACTTACGGTTTTCATCTTCTTCTTAGGAATAGAAGGGTCTTCCATTGCACAGTTTGTATTGCCTCAAATTTATTTGTCAGAATCCACGTATCGTTGCTACCTACTTAACTCACAAAAAGTAATCAAATTTAATTTATCATTTTACAGATAAATATCCAATAAGTATAGCCACAGCAAGAAATAGTAACGTGGAAAAATTATATAGAAAAAAGTCTAGTCAACTCTAGTCTATAAAATCCAAATTCCAATCAAGTTTGACTTTGACATGACAATCGTTTGCAGGGTTGCCAATGCCCATGGTCTGGATTACCCAAAAACCTGACTGAAATCCCCAAATTTGGGGAAAACAATATGAAAATTCCCCACATTTTCCCCACAAATTTTTATTAACGAAATACAAGTTATAGAAGTTCTGTTCATATAAATTAAACATTTTTATTACAAAATCTACTTCTAAATACCTAAAAAAAACAAAAAGTAGATTAAAATTATGAAATAACACATTTAATGATTTTAATTCACTTTTTGTAGTTCTTGTTGCAAGTTTTTTACAAGTTTTGATTTTTTGATTAACGAAATCACTTGTACGTACATGGGCGAAAACATTTTTGGTAAATAAACAAAAACATTTGTAGTGTTTATATTAACGTGTTTTAATAAATGGATTTGTGGAATAATTATTTTCATAAGGAAAATGCTAGTTTTAATAGGTGATAAACATGGTACCTACTGATGTTTATGAAAGTTTCTATTATATAAACTTTAAAAAAACCTTCCTACCTACTGGATCGGCTGAAGCTGAGTTAAACTCGATCTAATATATCGATCTAAATTATGTATAAATTTATTATTTTAAATTTTTTCCTTTTTGCAGTGCCCTTACAGGGTTCTTGTGTGAACTTGTTAGCTCATAAGATCTTTTTGTACTACCACAAGAATAGCAAAAAAATGACTATTAACTATTAAATAAACATAATTTAGAAATACTTCAAACTACTTTTATTACTTCCAAGTTCAGTTCTAGTGTAAATGTTGTCGCGTAGCGGGTTGCTAAATGAGACCACAACTTACGTTCACAAAGGCTTACGCCCATCTACGGCCCAACTTTAAAATACCGTGTACAAATTTTCCATAAAATTTAAAAATCATTATTCAATTTATTATGAATAATGCAATTGGAATTATTGTGTAATAAAGTCGCCATCACCAAAATCCATTTTAATAACAATTCAAAGATTTTTATGCGAGTGACGTTGCTCGAGGTACGAAAAAATCTCGTAAACAATCGATGCGATATAAAAATCGATACCAACAAAATATATTATTAATTACTAACATTATTTGTAACGGCAATTCTTGTTTGACTGAGTATAACTTCAAAAAATATAGTTTTTATTAAAACCAGTGAAATGATAAAATATTTTTTAGATTATAACAGTACTGAACAAGATTAAAATCGATTTAGTAATCGATTCCAATAGAACAATGGCAGCACTATGTACTCGGCTGATCTACTGTCAGTTTGACAATGGTGACATTACGACGACGGCGACGTCACAACGTTTGATTGTCGTTTGTTTGTGTTTTGTTGTTTAATGTTTTGTTTTGTATTGGAAGTGTTTTGCAGTGAGTGTGTATTTCTCGTGCATACTTTACTTTTTGACCCATTTTACGCTAATGGACTCCGAGTCTCCGACCCTATCCCGAACTTTGGAGTTAGGCCCCGCTATTTTATATGACGATAATCAGCGGGGTGATTTTGTAATTTTGTTGCAATCAACTCTGACAGAAATCGCAGTTACATCGCTGCTTTAGTAAGAACCAATGTGACAACTATCTTAACTAAAGCAGCAATGCAACCGCGCTTTCAATCGATTTCAATTGAGAATTGTTAGCAACAGCTTTAAGTAATCAAGGTACTGGAATGGCCCATGGCCCACTTGACTCTCGCATGCATTGGATTCTGGAAGCAGCTCTGGTTAGTTTATTCAAAGTGAACAACATTACATTTAGTTAAAATTGACTTCGAGTGACTAAAACAATAAAACAAATGCCTCTGATATGAAAATTGTTGAAATAAATTGTGCCCATACTGACGAAAAAAAGTCAATTTATCTTAAAAAGGCGACTTATTTCTTAACCAACATTCAGTTTATTGAGTTTTTGACATGCCATGCTTTCATTTAATACACAATTCGTCTATGTACACCACGATGTACCGTGGGCCGGAACTTCTATAGACCCATGGGCATGGTCCTTTATTTATGGCTTGAGCATGGGGTCGTGAGTTTAAGGGGCCCGACTGGTATTTACTTGGCGTGTCCCAACTTATCTTAAGGGGGCCCTCAGGTGGTAGGTGGCCCAACGTGGCGTGGGAAGATGCAGCTCAGGGTGTGAAGCGCGTCGCAAAATGGCCGCCAGCAGAAAACCAAGTGGCCAAAGTTGGTCGGCCAAAGTTGGTTTGGCCAAAGTTGAATGGGTCAAACTGGATCAATCTGGGTCAATCTGGGTCCCTGAAATTGCCATCAAACTGCATAAGCTTGATGTTAAGCAGCCGCCGATTGCGATAGCCAATTCACCTAAGCCAAGCCAAGAAAAGTTGGGAGAAGAGAAAGTATGCAGTAGGTGAAGTGGCAAATTATCGCAATCAGAGCGGAGTGTACAAATACTAAAACAAATTAAATTGTGCAGAAAAGCATTGCGCTAATTGCTTACAAAAGGATTAATATTATAAAATGAAATAACATTGAATAAAATTGTAAAATTAATAAAATTAAAATGGGAGGGTATGAAGTGAATGATTTTGCAAATTTGATTTCGTGGTTTAAACAATTTAAAAGGTCACGCCGAGATTATTACATACAGGAATGTATAATCAACAGCGAGCACTCGATATTACATGAACACAATTACTTTAAAATACACTAGCTAAAATTACTACTAACTAATAACTACTACAAAGCGATGTTCAACACTTACCCTTTCGAAGATTGCACTGAATTTATATTTTGAACAGATAAAGTGACAAAAACACAATTTTAATCACTAAGGTGATATTATCATATGGTTAAATAAACTAATTCCCAACGGCGACTATGAAGACGAAATAAGTTCGTGTCGTCGTCCGCGGGAGCTCAGGAAGCGGTGTGTCAATGACGCAGCAAACCAATGCATCGCTAAATTAGTACGAGCTGCGCAGTCTGTTGCGCACACGCATTGTGTTATTCGCAACCACTGCCTTCACGTCGATACGCGAACAAAGTAAGATTAGGGTACTGTTCGCGAAGTGGTAAAACGTTTAAATAAACAATACGTTCGATTTGCAGTTTAATGTGCATTATTATTTTAATTGTAGTTATTAGTTTAGTGTTATATTAAGTTAGAAATAAGATTAGGTTAATTTAGCTATTTAAAAAAATGGTTTGTTTTTATTTTATTTTATTTTAATAAAATGTAGATTTTGTGTAATTTTAACTAAAAATTAACTTATAACGTTACAATGTCAAAAAACCCTAATTCCCCGCATTTTCCCCATACCCAATCGGACTGAAAATCCCCGCATATTGGGGAATTTCCCACGGATTGGCAACGCTGATCGTTTGACATGAAAAGGAGGTTAAACCTTGGGCCGCGTTCCGAATCACGCTTACAGCACTGTGAGAGCGCTAAGGGTGTGTCCCCACTTAGGCCGCGCTCCGCGCTCCGCGAACCTCGGAGCATATGTGGACGCGCGAACTCCGTCTGCTCCGCGCTCCGCGCTCCGCGCTCCACGCTCCGCGCTCCACGCTCCGCGCTCCGTTCCCGTAATCAAATAAGCTTTATTCATATAAACTTAATTATTAAGTACTTTTGTCTCCACAGTATTATTATTGTGTAATTAATAATGAGTGGAAAAGAAGGGATAAAACTTTGAATTAAAAATCATGCCTATGTACAGTCAGCAGCACATCAGGTTATACAAAGTGTCGAAAATTTTCAATTTATTTTGGACCTTGTCTTGACAATAGGCTTTTCGTAATGAAAAAAAAACTGTTGGCTCGATAGATGGCGTTGATAAAAATTTGTGTCAACCAAACTACTTACTTCTCTTCTCTAAGGTGTGTAGGCTAGTGGAATCATGGATCACAGTATTTTCTTGATATCTGAATTCCGGAATGCAAATTCCACGATTTCTAGTGTTGCCAGTAGTCGTTTCTAAAAAAGTACTTACATTTTACGTTACTATGGAGTATGGTTATGTCTTTTTGTTTATGGGCCGATTTGACCGTTTTCGGTGAAACTCGGTTTTTGGTGTAATTTTGACAAAAAAATAGCAACGCAATGTTAAAAATATAAAAAATCCAGGATAGCGGGCAACTTTTTTGCTTGGTAGCCAATTTCTATGAAACTCGGTTTTTGTTACTGCTTTAACAAGAAAACAGCAACGCAATGTTAAAAATACAAAAATCCAAGATGGCGGCCAACTTTTTGTTTTTGAGCCGATTTCGATGAAACTCGGTTTTGGGTACTATTTCGAAAATAAAACAGCAACGCAATAATAAAAATTAAAAAAATCCAAGATGGCGGCCAACTTTTTTGTTTTTGGGCCGATTTCGATGAAACTCGGTTTTGGGTACTATTTCAAAAATGAAACAGCAACGCAATAATAAAAATAAAAAAATCCAAGATGGCGGCCAACTTTTTTGTTTTTGGGCCGATTTCGATGAAACTCGGCTTTGGGTACTATTTCGAAAATAAAACAGCAACGCAATAATAAAAATTAAAAAAATCCAAGATGGCGGCCAACTTTTTTGTTTTTGGGCCGATTTCGATGAAACTCGGTTTTGGGTACTATTTCAAAAATGAAACAGCAACGCAATAATAAAAATAAAAAAATCCAAGATGGCGGCCAACTTTTTTGTTTTTGGGCCGATTTCGATGAAACTCGGCTTTGGGTACTATTTCGAAAATAAAACAGCAACGCAATAATAAAAATTGAAAAAATCCAAGATGGCGGCCAACTTTTTTGTTTTTGGGCCGATTTTGATAGAACTCGGTTTTTAGTACTATTTCGACAAGAAAACAGCAACGCAATAATAAAAATATAAAAAATCCAAGATGGCGGCCAACTTTTTTGTTTTTGGGCCGATTTCGATGAAACTCGGTTTTGGGTACTATTTCGAAAATAAAACAGCAACGCAATAATAAAAATTGAAAAAATCCAAGATGGCGGCCAACTTTTTTGTTTTTGGGCTAATTTCGATGAAACTCGGTTTTTAGTACTATTTCGACAAAAAAAACAGCAACGCAATAATAAAAATTGAAAAAAATCCAAAATGGCGGCCAACTTTTTTGGTTTTGGGCCGATTTCGATGAAACTCGATTTTTAGTACTATTTCGACAAACAAACAGCAACGCAATAATAAAAATATAAAATATCCAAGATGGCGGCCAACTTTTTGTTTTTGGGCCGGTTTCGATGAAACTTGTTTTTTGGAACTATTTCGACAATAAAACAGCAACGCAATGATAAAAATATTAAATATCCAAGATGGCGGCCAACTTTTTTGTTTTTGGGCTAATTTTGATGAAAATTTAAAAGCTTCTGGAGGACTTTAAGTATCGGCTTACCACCCGCTCTCAGAAGTTCTGTAGTGATTCCGTCGTCACCCGCCGCCTTTTTGTTTTTCAGCTGTTTGAGAGCCATACTAATCTCGTGCATGCTGACGTCCGAAGTATCTTGGGTATAGTGTCGGGTAAGCTTGGCTCTGGGGTCTTTAGCCTTGCTTTCAACAGGTGTCTGCGTGGAATATAACTGCCCATAGAAACTATCGATCTCCCTCAGGATTTCAGGCTTCGCTGAGATGATGCGTCCGTCGTCAGTTTTTAGCTTCGTCATCTGGCTTTGCCCAATAGACAGATCTTGAAAAGTATGGTACAGGAATGAAACTTGTTTCGAAATATCGATATTATCATTAGGGCTGACTTTTACTAAGGCACCAAAATATCTATCCTAGTGAAAAAAAGTTACAACTGCACTGAAGCCAAAAAAAATATGAACGATTTTTTTCTGGCGTTAGTGGCACCTAAGATTTTTTGGTGCCATAGTAAAAGTCAACCCTAATGATAAAATTTATACTTACTTGGAAACAAGTTTCATTCCTGTACCATACCTTTAAAAAAATTGGGCCAATAAGTTGCATTGTCCATTTGATTTAAAGATAAAAAATAATGAAAAATGTTAAAACCTTAATATTAACAATATTAACAGTCGATGACGTTTAAAATTTGCAATGCTGCTGTATCAATAAGTCATTGTTGACAAATACCCTACATTGCCGCCTTTGATTCTATACGACTCACTTGTTATAGATAAATGTTATAGTCTTTACCTGTTTCTATAGTATTCTGTAATCTGCGCTTGTAGTAAGACTAGTAAGTGAGTAACTCGATGTTTTTTGTCAGTTCTAAAATATCTTTACGTAAAACGCTAGTTTTTTTACATTCTCTTTGTACTTACCCACCTAAGTAATAGTATAATAGTACTTATACAGGGTAATTTTGCAACCCCTTTACAAAATCAAATATAAGTTCAAGGAAGTAATAAAAAGAAATTAGGTGAGATAATTCTAATTTATTTCTTTTTAAATTCTCAGTTTTCAGCCACTTTTTATATCCTAAAAATCTAGGCGCGCACGCTCACCGTCACGAACGGGACGCGAGCGGGGGAAGGCGAGTGGCGGGAGGGGGGCTCGCGCGGGTCGACCGTGCGACGCGCAAACGGTGACAACAATTTCAATTTGTGTAGGGAAAAGTTTGGGGTAAAAATGTAAAAAAAATGTTTTTGTTTTACTTCATAAATTGATTGTACCGCTGTTATAGAATGACCTGACAAAATTTTAAAAGGGGTCCAAAAATGACCCTGTATGTAAGGATAAATAAATAAAAAAAAGGGAAACATAGTTTACAATTGCAATAAAATGAGGGTTGTTGTAGCACATTCGAGTGATGATGAAGTCGGCGCGAGAGTCTCGCATGCTGAATTTAATTTTGATTATTTTTTATTAGGTTATTTCAGAAAAGGTTTTTAAATTTTCAGTAAAATTCAATAAAATAAGTCACCTTTCAATAAAATATTAAAATCTATAAGAATGGAATAAAAATAAATATTTTGTTAAATTCATTAAATTAATTTTCAATGTACCAGAAGGTCGTGAGAGGCACGAGATCTGTTAATTTTTGTTTTCAGATCATTTTGGCTACTCTAGACGCTCAAATCAATTTAACGCTGACTGTACTTTAACCCGATTAAATAATACCCAAACTTAATTTCTCCCATAAAGGACAAGAATAACGCAATGTAAACAATGACAAAAGGTCAAGATGACTGCGAACTTACTTGACTTTGATTTTGGTTTGATTTTGATGTAACTCGGTTGTAAAAAAAAAGTAAAACAATTAAAGAATTTGGCCGCATCCTGGAATTTTTAATATTTTTATTATTGCGTTGCTGTTTTCTTGTCAAAATAGAAACAAAAACCGAGTTTTATTTAAATCGGACCACAAACAAAAAGTTGGCCGCCATCTTGGATTTTTTATTATTATTGCGTTGCTATTTTCTTATCAAAATAGTAACAAAACCCGAGTTTTATTTAAATCGGACCACAAACAAAAAAGCTGGCCGCAATCTTGGATTTTTTATATTTTTATTATTGCGTTGCTCTTTTATTGTCGAAATAGTACCAAAAATCGAGTTTCATCGAAATCGGCCCAAAAACAAAAAAGTTGGCCACCATTTTGGATTTTTTTTATATTTTATTATTGCGTTGGTGTTTTACTGTCGAAATAGTACCAAAAATCGAGTTTCATCGAAATCGGCCCAAAAACAAAAAAGATGGCCGCCATTTTGGATTTTTTTTCAATTTTTATTATTGCGTTGCTGTTTTTTTGTCAAAATAGTACTAAAAACCGAGTTTCATCGAAATTAGCCCAAAAACAAAAAAGTTGGCCGCCATCTTGGATATTTTATATTTTTATTATTGCGTTGCTGTTTTCTTGTCGAAATAGTACTAAAAACCGAGTTCTATCATAATCGGCGCAAAAAGAAAAAGTTGGCCGCCATCTTGGATTTTTTCAATTTTTATTATTGCGTTACTGTTTTATTTTCGAAATAGTACCAAAAACCGAGTTTCATCGAAATCGGCCCAAAAACAAAAAAGTTGGCCGCCATCTTGAATTTTTTTCAATTTTCATTATTGCGTTGCTCATTTATTTTCGAAATAGTACCCAAAACTGAGTTTCATCGAAATCGGCCCAAAAACAAAAAAGTTGGCCGCCATCTTGGATTTTTTACAATTTTTATTATTGCGTTGCTGTTTTATTTTTGAAATAGTACCCAAAACCAAGTTTCATCGAAATCGGCCCAAAAACAAAAAAGTTGGCCGCCATCTTGGATTTTTTTCAATTTTTATTATTGCGTTGCTGTTTTATTTTCGAAATAGTACCCAAAACCAAGTTTCATCGAAATCGGCCCAAAAACAAAAAAGTTGGCCGCCATCTTGGATTTTTTTCAATTTTTATTATTGCGTTACTGTTTTTTTTGTCGAAATAGTACTAAAAACCGAGTTTCATCGAAATTAGCCCAAAAACAAAAAAGTTGGCCGCCATCTTGGATTTTTTTCAATTTTTATTATTGCGTTGCTGTTTGTTTGTCGAAATAGTACTAAAAATCGAGTTTCATCGAAATCGGCCCAAAACCAAAAAAGTTGGCCGCCATTTTGGATTTTTTTCAATTTTTATTATTGCGTTGCTGTTTTTTTTGTCGAAATAGTACTAAAAACCGAGTTTCATCGAAATTAGCCCAAAAACAAAAAAGTTGGCCGCCATCTTGGATTTTTTCAATTTTTATTATTGCGTTGCTGTTTTATTTTCGAAATAGTACCCAAAACCAAGTTTCATCGAAATCGGCCCAAAAACAAAAAAGTTGGCCGCCATCTTGGATTTTTTTCAATTTTTATTATTGCGTTACTGTTTTATTTTCGAAATAGTACCAAAAACCGAGTTTCATCGAAATCGGCCCAAAAACAAAAAAGTTGGCCGCCATCTTGAATTTTTTTCAATTTTCATTATTGCGTTGCTCATTTATTTTCGAAATAGTACCCAAAACCGAGTTTCATCGAAATCGGCCCAAAAACAAAAAAGTTGGCCGCCATCTTGGATTTTTTACAATTTTTATTATTGCGTTGCTGTTTTATTTTTGAAATAGTACCCAAAACCGAGTTTCATCGAAATCGGCCCAAAAACAAAAAAGTTGGCCGCCATCTTGGATTTTTTTCAATTTTTATTATTGCGTTGCTGTTTTATTTTCGAAATAGTACCCAAAACCAAGTTTCATTGAAATCGGCCCAAAAACAAATAAGTTGGCCGCCATCTTGGAATTTTTGCTATTTTTAACATTGCGTTGCTGTTTTCTTGTCAAAATAGTACCAAAAATCGAGTTTCATCGAAATCGGCCCACAAACAGAAAAGTTGGCCGCCATCTTGGATTTTTGTATTTTTAATATTGCGTTGCTGTTTTCTTGTTAAAGCAGTAACAAAAACCGAGTTTCATAGAAATTGGCTACCAAGCAAAAAAGTTGCCCGTTATCCTGGATTTTTTATATTTTTAACATTGCGTTGCTATTTTTTTGTCAAAATAACACCAAAAACCGAGTTTCACCGAAAACGGTCAAATCGGCCCATAAACAAATAGACAACCATACTCCATAGTAACGTAAAATGTAAGCCTTCATTGTCAAGACAAGGTCCAAAATAAATTGAAAATTACAACAAACATTTTGAATTTAACTATCGTAGCCCATATACTTGAAAGTGATTTGTAATAGGAAACAATCAAAACGAAGCACGGACGCAGCTGCGTCCGTGCTTCGTTTTAATATTTCGTAATAGACCCCTGCGCATTAAACTTTTCGTAATAGACCCTGCGCTCCGCGCTCCGCGCTCCGCGAACCGCGCTCCGCGCTCCGTGTCGGATCGCAAATTCGAAGCGCGCTCCGAGGTTCGCGGAGCGCGGAGCGCGGAGCGCGGCCTAAGTGGGGACACACCTTTACGTTGTTAAAAACAATCCAACGTTAGCGGTGTGAGCGCTCTCACGAGCGGTCCGAATCAATAGTATCGTGAGCGTGCTGACAGCGTGCTAATGATTTGGACCGGTGTACAATGACGCCACACGCTGTGAGCACTGTTGGCGTGATTCGTAACGCGGCCCAATAGTGCATTCCGATTCAGGCTAAAATCACTTTCAGCGTTGATCACGATAACAAGCGTACCGATTAGTGATGGAATTAGGGATGGGTCCAGTGAAAATTTCAATGAAATGAAAATTAAATTTATATGAAATTTTTGAAATATTTCAAAACGGGTTGAAATATTTCACTTTGGAGTGAAATTTATTTCCAGTACTAGAAATTCCTTATTTTCTGAATAAATATACTATTTTAACGTATTAAATGAAACTTAAAGACAGGTAATTGAACGAGCAAGCGCGAAGCGCGAGAGATGCGTCTCTGCTTTCCGGCGCTGTTCGTTCTCCTCTACAGGTTGCATTTCTTAACCGATTCTCGTAAAATTTTGTGAGCGGGTTCGAAAATTATATATATTTTTTACGTAAAGCCAGTTTTTTTTAAATTTTATAAAATGGCAGAGATGTGTAAAAGAAACATTTTAGTCCGGCACCCTGATTATCTAAAAAGAAACTATTTAGCGACCGGTTGCATTTGATATACATTGCCACTTTACTTTGGTATGTTTTTTTTTAACCCAAAAAGAAGTAGCAATTGATGACGATCATCTGTGAACTGCAACCAGTCGCTAGGTGGTTTTGAATTAGATAATCAGCCCGCCGCTTTCAGAGAGTTAATGTTTTCAGTTTTCGCTATCGAAAACTATCGTTTTGTCTCTTTGACTCGCATTGACTATGAGTAGCATATCCGATAGTTTGCGATAGTGAAAAGTGAAAACATATCAACTCGCACTAGGCCCTCTGGTGCTGTTTGTTCTCCTCTACAGGTCACATTTCTCAACAGATTCTCGTGATTTTGTGTGAGCAGGTTCGAAAATTATATCAAAAAATTTTTGGGACAGTTTTTGGAAATTTTTCAAAATGGCGGAGATAAGTAAAAGAAACATATTTCAGTCCGGCTTTCCGGCGCTGTTTGTTATCCTCTACTGGTTGCATTTCTCAACCGACTCTTGTGAAATTTTGTGAGCAGGTTCAAAAATCATGTAGAATTTTATTGTTAAGCCAGTTTTTTTTTATTCTTCAAAATCGCGGAGATACATAAATAAACATATTTCAGTCCGACTTTCTAGCTGTCTGTTCTCCTCTGCAGGTCGCATTTCTCAACCAATTCTCGTGTAATATTGTGAGCAGTTCGATAATTTTATAGAATTTTAAGTCGATCCAGTTTTTTGAAACTCATCAAAAATATCACAAAAATATACAAAATTAGAAGCACCATCTAGTTGCGCATAGCTACCAAATAATATACCAAACATCACTTAACCAAATAATATACCTACCTACTATGTGCTTTGAAAACCTTGTGAGCAGTGGGGAAAAAGGGCTGGTAACACCTTGTAGATTATTTTTTAAACAACATACAATTTGAGCTACTTTTTAAAGCGAGGTCCACTAGTTTAGATTGTGTCCGTTTCGATTGCTCGGCCACCACGGTGTCGTAGAAGAAATCGACTACGCCAACATTACGAACGAATATGTGGAAAACTAAGGGCCTGGCCACGTCTGCCGCGGCAAAACTGGCGGCAGAGGCAGGAGGCGCGGCAGGAGGCGCGGTGCGCGGTGGTATGTCACGGCTCACCTAGTCGCGGCGGCGGCGGCGGCAGCGGTGGCCTCATTTACACAGTTTTTAAATTTAAGATTTGAGCATACACAATGCTATAAATAATATAATAATAAAACATTCGTGACTCAGTAGTAGCTCAGTTGGAAGAGCATTGGACCGGGTTGCCGAAGGTCACGGCTGCGATTCCCGCCTGAGACAATCCTGGTGACGAGTCGATTTTTTTCAAGTAAGTACATACCTATATTATTTAGTATTATTGAACACAAGTTTAAAATGGCACTATTGAAAATGGCAGTATCTACTGACTAGCCTGCCTTCATGGAAAATTAAGATTTGGATCAAAAGAATAAATAAAAAAATATTCTAATGTTAGGAGTACCTACATCCAGTCAATAAAAGGGTCGATCAACTTTAAGTGTCTTATCACTTTTCCTGTCCCCAAACATAGAAGTATATTTTTTTTGTAAAACTATCTTATACTTAAATAATGGTTTGGGTTAAATGTAACACATAAAGTATCATTTTGGTAATAGAAATAAATATGTTGTTTACATATTAGTTCGTATTTTAACGGTTGTCCAGTTGATTTCGATGTCTCTTTTCATTGTATGAAATTTCAACTGGGCAACCTATACAATACGAACAAATAAGTATGTAAATAATATATTTATTTATGTTACCAAAATGATATATACTTTATTTCTTAAGTTTAATTACTTATTTAATTATAAGCTAAAATTTTCCTTTATTTTTTATCAAAACCATAGGACAAATAAAAGTTGATTGACCCAAAAAATCAAAATAATTTGGCAAATTTCATACTCTTTATAATGAGTAAGTACACGTACAGGTACAGAAACATTCGATTACATACTAAAAAACTCAAAATAACAACGATAAACTGCTCCGTTTCCATATTCACGCGCGGCAGAAACAAAACTGTTTGATTTGGTCGCTCGGTGCAAGAGCCGCCGCCGCGCGCGCCGCTCACCGCCGCTCGGGATTGTGGCCGCCTCCATACTCGCCAGTACATTTGTTTCGTTCTCTCGCCGCCCCTCTCGCCGCCGCCGCGCGCCGCTCGACTCGCGCCGCCCCGCAATCGTCACCTCTCGCCGCTGCCGCGGTAAGCGTGGCATACCTCGTACATGTTCCTACATTTGTTTTTGCCTCTTGCCGCTCGCCGCCCCGCAATCGTCGCCTCTCGCCGCCGCCGCCGTTTTCGTGGCCAGGGGGTAACAATGAAAGTCGCAAATTTTTAGGTTCCATGGCGGCCGCGCGGTCAAAATGTGGAGGATCTCGCGCGGCCACGCAGTTCTCTCAAACGGAGCTTAGTAGAGGTTCCATTCTTTTTGCTAATCGATTGACGTAGTCGTTTATCTTCTACGCCATCGTGGCCGACAATCGAAACGGACACTGAATATTTTGTTATTAAAAGTTGTAAAATAGCCAAAGCTATTCGTAATATAAGCCAACTTATTTGTTTTTTGATTTGTTGTATAATTATGTAGATTATATTGACAAAAAGCATGTAATTTTGTTTCATTTAGGTCAGATGAAATTTAAAAATAAATTTCACTCCAAACTGAAATATTTCAAACCAAAATGAAATTTATTCTAAATATTTCACAGACTGAAATTTTTCGTGAAATTTACCCAACCCTAGATGGAATTAATTTCCATCACGAATTTTCGTTAATTTCATTAGCATGTTAATTTTCATAATTAGCATGCTAATTGCTATTGCTATCCTAATTGCTAATATGATTTTTAACATGATTTTTCATATGATTTTTCATACAATTTTTCATATGATTTTTCATATGATTTTTAATGCGATTTTATTATGATTTTAATACGATTTTTTAATTATGTTTTTTAATATGATCGTGAATAGCTATGATTTGTGGAATGCTTGTGTTTTGTCATAACGCAATTTAGTTTTTGCCTTCACCAAAATGAATTGATGAAGACGATGATGATGATGAAGGTGATGATGAATAAGGTGGTGCTTATGAAGGTAATGATGATGATGAAGGTGATGATGATGATGAACGTGATAATGAGGAAGGTGATGATGATGGCGGTGATGCTGATGATGATGAAGGTGTGATGATGATGATTAATGTGATGATGATGTTGATGGAGGTGATGATGATTTAGAGGATTAATGATTATGACGATGATGATGAAGATGATGTGATGACGAAAATTAATAATTATGATGATGCATTTCTAATCAAAATTAATCATAGAAACACGAGCATTTCACTTTAAGCTCACAAACAGTCACGCGTATTTATTCGATAAATGACGGTCAACTGTCGGAGATGAATTCACGTACAAATTAATTAGCAGACAGTTCGCATTCGCGCCGCGGTGCTAACCAGCGCGGTCGTATTATTTCATATCGGAGACGAATTCATTTGCAACGCACGAATAGCATTAGCAAATATTTCGCGCTGCGTGCTAATTAGCGCGGTCGTATTATTTCATATGATAGCAGCAGGATGCGAACGCAGACGATTTCACGCGGTTTGATGATAAATAGCATTCATTATTTTTAGCAACTATGATTAATTTAATGAATGCTAATGGACAATTAGCAATTAATTATTATTGCTAATGCTAATTAATTATTCCATTACTAGTACCGATTCAGAAAATCGCGCTTATGACAGTTGGGACTATCAATGATTCGGAACGCTCGTGAGCGCGCTCACCGATGTCTTGAGACCTACAAAACCTCAATAAAAGTTCGGAATTTGTACCTTTTTGCTTTATGTATGTTCATATATCTTCGACTATTACTTCCATGGTATGCGAAAAATAATTTTCAACGAATTTTGAACTTTCATTTAAATGCACCTGAGGTAAACAAACAAACAAGTGTCACTTTTGACAGAACGCACACAGTGATTATGCCTCGGAGCATGGGCGGCGTAATCGCAAGATGGCGGATGTTATGACGCAATCAATGACGTCACACGGGCTGTCGTTTGGCTAGTTCCAAATCACGCCAACAAAACGAGACAACACTTTCTGACAGTCTGTCGTTTTGGATAAATTATATCCGTGAATCACGTCTCGATTGCAGCGTTTTGGCAAGAATTGACCGCCGATCATGTGAGTGGTTATAGATAATTTAATCATTTCTCAAGTAAACAGACTTTTTAGACAGACTCTATCTATCACGCATATTCGTGTTTCGTCGGGGCCGAGCGTTTAAAATACGGGATTTAGGCTCTCCGCTGTGTTAAGCGGAACACGCGCGCGGGGCGACATAGATTACAGCTTACTCATGCACTGCGCAAGCATCTGTCCGTCAAAAACCAGCAATATATATTCCCGCGCCGTGTACCCGCGGCGGGATCCCGCTCAAAGCAGCGGACGGCCTTAGGATTAAAATATGGCATAATCCATTATGTATGGTGTTTTTGGAAATCGTTTTAACGGGCTTTACAAAATGACTATTTTCTAAAATTATATTTTTTTAATAATATACCTATTGGATTATAATAAACCGCACTCAGACGAGTGCGCAATGCGTGAGAGGATAATATGCTCAAATACGAGACATTTTATTATCCCGTCTTGGTTTTACTAAATAAAGGGAACCGTAACGGTCACATTCATTGATGAAAAACGTGAGGTCCCAAGAAACACAAGACGTCTGGTTACACTAGGTGACAGACTGATGGAATACCGCAACGGACTGATGGTTTATACCGCCCGGCACGTAACTTGGCGAGATAAAAACGAGACAAAAGATGCGCAATATCTACAAACACTAAACTCGGCGCATGTTTTGTCTCATCTTTGTCTTGCCAAGTTACGTGCCGGGCGGTATAAACCATCAGTCCGTTGCGTGCGGTATTCCATCAGTATCCATTCCATTTAATGTATGACAAAAAATATTGTAATACAGAGGATACTTTCATTGTTATGTGCCATAATAATATTTGTAAAGAAAATAAAACACTATCAAGGAATTTTTAATAAGGGTATTTTTTAAAACAGAAAAAAAAATCTAGTCAAAGTTACAAAATTATACAGAATATAGAGAAATTGAGACTCAGCTAGGGCAGTGAGCAGTGTGAAAATTTAACCTGGCAATGGCAACACTGTTTGTTTGTTTGATTCAGTGTTGCCAGACTGTGGGCAATTGCCCACGCCATGGGCAATTTTAGGACTTTTTTGAAAAAAGGGCAAAAAGGGCGGGAAGGTCTTGGAACCGGTAAAATATGGGCAATTTTGGAAATCACGCACCATCGTTAAAGATTTCACAGATAAAAACAGTTATTGGGCAAACAAATTCGGTCACCATTAATCGCCCAGACGTTTATGTGGCTAAAGGGCGGGAGCTTTCGAAAAATTACGATTGTTCTAGGTACAAAGGGTGCAGTACTGGCGTTAGGGGGGGAGGGGTGAGCACGGGCGGCCGCCCTGGGCGCCGGATATAAAGGGGCGCCGCAGGTTATGGTGGCAACACATAATCAAAAAATAAGCAAAATTAGAAGATTAGCAGATGGAACTGACTAAAAATCGCGCTGCGCGGCCGTTTTTTTTACTATAAACAATCAAGGTTACAAGATTAATAGATTTTTTTAAATATAATATACTATACAAGCAAGATTACAAGATTAGTAGATAAACTGACTAAAAATTGCGCTGCGCGGCCGTATTTTTACTGAATAAGGTAAATAAGAAGATTAGTAGGTGAAACTGACTAAAAACCACGCTGCGCGGCCGTTTTTTTCTGTGATGAGTATTAGAAGAATAGTAGATTGACTAAAAATCGCGCTGCACTGCCGTTTTTTACTATAAACAAGCAAAATTACAAGATCAGTAGGTGAAGTGAAACTGACTAAAAACCGCGCTGCGCGGCCGTTTTTTTCTGTGATGAACAAAATTAGAAGAATAGTAGATTGACTAAAAATCGCGCTGCGCGGCCGTTTTTTTACTGTAAACAAGCAAAATTACAAGATTAGATGGTGAAACTGACTCAAAATCGCATGGCCGTTTTTTGACTAACAGTCAAAATTGAAATCTTGGAATCGCAAATAGGGTGCGCCCCGTAAAAAATGTCGCCCAGGGCGCTGGTAGTGCTAAAACCAGCACTGAAAGGGTGTCAAGGTACAACAGATTTTCCTTTGTGTCGTTGTTTTAAAGAATATGGGCGATTTTGTGTCAGAAAGGGCAATTTCAACAACCTGCGTGGGCAAAAGTTTTGATCGGGTCTGGCAACACTGGTTTGATTGATTGACTTGACTTGACACTTGACTGTGGTGTGCAAAAAATCCTTCATTTTTCTAATCCAATTTCTATTTAATAGTTAATTATTTAATTCATTTAGACGACGGACGATATGAAAATCATCGACATCTATCCATTTAAACGGAAGTGAATGTTTGTTTGCAGTTTTAAATAACATCTGTAGTTTGTACCTACATGGACTGGTGTTTTCACTGCATGCAAAGATGCCTGCTGTAACATCAACAACCGCTGAAGAACAAAATGATGATGATCAAAAAATGTGGAATGCTCTTAAACGATACATTATACGCGAACGACAAAGGAAAAAAGAAGGTAATTCTGGTTTAAACAGTTTAAAAAATATGCATCAAAGAAGTACAATACTTATTGTAAGTCTGAATGAATTTATTTATTGGAATTGCTCTAACAGCTCTAAACAGAATCAATAATTTAATATTGGAGAATGATATCAAGTGCTTAAAATTCTTAATTTAAGGTCCTTGACCTGATATTTTATCAGTTGTGCTATGAAAAACCCAAGACTGTATTTCAGTTTGTACACATAAATACACAGTTTGGTTTTATTTGGCCTGCCTTTCTATTGTCTAATTTAAAAATCTATCGCAATCGCTTTCAGGACGTAACACATTGAAGCTTCTTTTTTGCACAAATAAAAACTTACCAAAGAAATGCAGCAATGTGGCACATCCATCTGTCAAATGAAAGCGATTGCGATAGATTTTCGAAATTAGACAATAAGCCCCCTGGTCGGCATACTGAGTATTTTGTTTTTCATCTCAGTTTCAGTTTGTGCAAGTTTGAGTTTTGTATAAAAGTTATTTAGTTCTTACATCGCAATAGGGGTCCACATCTCTATACTAATATTATAGAAAGGAAGGATTTGTTTTTTGTTTGTTTTATAATGAACAAACTCAAAAACTACTGGTCTGATTTTAAAAATTCTTTCACCTATAGAAAGCTTCATTATCAGTGAGAAATGTAGTTCCTTATAAATTCTCACAAGCTCACTAACCAAAGGTGAAATAACTTGGCACTCTGGTTTAATTCAAACTTATTAACATAGTTATTATGATGAATTTTCAGTATATTCTTCAAAATTAATGTAGGTGACTTAGGCTCGTATTATTTATTTGGGGAAATGGGTGAAATGGTTCCAATTAAGGCGACTGATCAGACTCGTATTAGAAGAGAGAAACTCAAACTCATTTCTGCTTGAGTACAGTTAGAAAGGGATGGTGCTATTTATCGCATATAACCCTTCCCTGCCATCCCTTTCAAACTGTACTCAAGCAGAGATTTGAGTTTGAGTTTGATTCTATAATACGAATACGAGCCTTCGAATAATTAAATCCTAGAATGATAGTTGTCTACAAAGTGCACAGCCAAAAGTGAGGCAAATAAAACTGAGCTAAAATGGCTCAGTTTTCAGAGTTTTACCCTTCATAATATGTTACCTCATTATGTGTGCCTCACTTTACATACAAGGACTTGGCTTCTACATGTTTATTCTAAGTACCCATAATTAAATGTGAACATAACTATTTTAGAATATGAAGCTGAGGTGGAAGAAGAAAGATTACGAAAAGAAAGAGAAGCGAGGGAGAGACAAGATGTAATGACATTAGGTGAGTGATATGTCGATTATACCTCTTTATTGTGGATTCGGTTGGCACAAACTTAATTTTAGTATTCTGGGGGGTTACTCCCAAATGGGATCGAGAATATGAGATCGAATTTGTATCGAGTAAAAGTCAAAACGTTACATTTTCAATGTACTAAAAGAACTGATTTTTTCGTTTATTTGATCCTGATGTGACGAGTTCACATCAGTTATCTTGTTAGTTCCTATCGAGAGTAGGGGGACTGTTCTTGTCTTTTCGCTACAGAAGAAAAAGGATGGAAAACTAGATTTAGCTTTTTCCTGCCAAATTTGTTAAGGGGCGGTAATAGGAAAACATGGTTTGCGCGGGCCATTTTTTATATAGAAAACGTAAACTTGTAGCCACCAAAAAAATCATACGACAAGCTAAAGAGTTTCTCTAGTTGCTACAAACATAAGATTGTGTATAAACCTAACAGATGATTGTAGAAAAATGTCAGAATATCATCAAAAGCGCTTGTCGCGGGCCATGTTTTTGGCGTAAATAATAGCGGGAACGAATTGAATTCTTCTTCAAAATACACTTTAACGTACTGTGCAGTTACTCCAATAACTTTTTTTCAAGAAAGATAGTTGTGCTAAAGAAAATGATGAAAAAACAACGAAAAACATCGAAAAAGTGCAGAAGTGAGTTTATTTTCCATACTCTTTACTTTACACGTAAAGAAAAAGACAGAAACAAAAGATTTCGCGTAACGGAGCCTTAAGTTGTTGCCAACCGAATCGACACCAATATGTATTACTTTGATTCTACTTAAAAACTATTATGTATAATCAAATAAAAATAACCAAAAAAAACTTAATACTTCTGTCCCCTCGGCATAACCATTGAAACACAATATATATCGCGTGAAATTGCGATTTGTCAACACTTTACTGCCAAAATCAGTGGCGTGCCTAGGGTCTGAGATCAGGGCAAGCCCAAAGACCAAAAGCTCAAAAAAAAACACAAGCTTTAAATCTTGTACATTCTTCGTTTCTTGACTTGACGAGTTCAATAAAAGCACACTGTTAGCATGCACAATACTAAACGGTAATTTAGAAACACGTCAGTAATGTCATGCCTTCAGTGGCTTTGAAAAAAGCAATTATTTAAATCGTCATAACCCGAGGTATACCATACATACGTTCTTTTAGTTTGAAAAAAAGATGCAATACCAACAATATAATTTATTAAAATGAGAGCAACCAACAATCCAACGAGTTTTGTACACATTTCTATTGAATTGCCTTTTGTGAGTCTTACTAGTTTGCAAAATACACAAATTGTGAAGGATTAAAATGTGTAAAAGTTTTGATCGGCGAGGGAAAGGTAAATTCATTGAACTTTGCTGAAAAAGAGCAGCAAAAGACCTACTCCAGATTTGTGTATTTTGCAAACTAGTAAGACCAAAATCGATTGTCTTTTGACAGTTAAACGTGATGAATCACTCATATCGCGTTTCGGTGGGCATGCTAGGGCTGGCCATTTTTTATTTTTTTACTAATCATGTTAGATGAAAAACTAAATAAATATCATTAATATTTTTATAGAGGAAACAAAAGAACAGATCGAGCAGTTAGAGCAAAAGTTAAAACAGCTTGAGAAAGAGAAACAACAGTTGTTTATGCAGTTAAAGAAAGTTCTCAACGAAGATGAAATCAGGAAACGGCAGCAACAAAAGGAGACTAAGTGAGTACAGGAATGTATGCTTTATTTTAATCTTGATAAACTAGCTTTTATTGGTTGGTTCGATGCCTATCAATCACACATGTGTTGAGTTGCAAGAAAAACAAACAGGTAGGTAGGTATTATTTATTAGTAACTGTCAAATGAGTATGTAACACCTGGAGCATACATCCACCGCCATGACTTGACTTTGATTGACGACGATATACACTCGACGACAGAAAAATCGGTTCTCTTCGAAAAAAAGTTTAAACTTGGCCACCTGCTATTGCTAGCTAACGTTTTATTGTGTAAATGTTGATATCTATTGAAAGTACATTTAATGAGCTTTTGTTTTTTCGCGTTTGATTTAATTAACATAACAGTTACCATAATTAAACGCTAAAAGCGTTATTGCTTGCACCGCCATAAAAGGAAAATATAAGGGGGAAATGCAATTCAGGAAATGCGGGTAAATTCGCTATCGAGATGATGGAGAAAACACACTTCAACAGTTCAATTAAAAAAAGAAATACCCAAGATGGATACTACTTTTCCCATGCAGTTGCTCAAATATTGCAAAAAAAGAGGCAACTAAATATCAGTAACTGATTCCGTTCGATGAGTATTCCAACAGGTTCTAGAGACTGTTGGCTATGTCCGAAGGGGAAGAAGTATATAACAACACTTACCATTAAATTAGATAAGATTAAATCTTCGATCACATCGATCGAAGGATTAAATTAACTTTGAAGAAATTTTTGAAAAGGTGCCATTTTTCTGACACCCAGTATATGACGATCACTTTTACATAGTGGTTTCACAATTTTTCCGGCGGAGTTGTGCCAAGGGTCCGAGCCCTTCGGGCATAATCGCGCGTGAAAGACCAAAGCATCATAGTTAAATATTATGTGTTAGATCTGAACAGGCTGTTTCGCATGTCATACAACTGACAAGTCATAACGGACTACTGCAGTTTCGCAGTTTGCGGCGGAGGTGTGCTACATGCGTTGATGCCCGGGATACACGAGGCTAGTTTTTCAAGCTAGGATAGCAAGCTAGTGTCAGTAAGCTAGCAAGCTAGTAAGTAAGGCTAGTTCACACCGAGTCGCGACGTGACGCGCCCTATTTATATAGTTAGAATATAAACATAAAAAGCGTCAACCATCCACTGAACAACTAAACGACAAATATCCTTAAATAAATGAATGTATTTGATTTACCAGTGAAATGCAACCGATGAAGATGCCCATGGGCAACATCCAGATCCCAATGTTCCCGATGCAGACATCCGCTGGACAAGGAGAGCCACCACCATCACAGGGCCGACCACCTCCTCTTACTTCTCACATCTTAAACAAGGTTAGTAAAGGACAGCATTCTATTTCACTGATTAGACATGTCAACGGGTCAACCCCATAGCACATCCCGGGCACTCCATACAAGCGTCGCGTTTCAACTCCTATTACACAGTGACGTTTTTGCACACGCGCAACTGTGTGCGTGCTATTGAATGAGCACACGGATCGACACACGGATGGGCGCGGGTGGGGTGAGGTAATTGATTGTGGGGCGGGGCGGAGAGTTTCCTTTCTGTACGTTATATCTATTCTGTGCCCATAGTACAAAATAGAGAGACTCACAGAAGTTAAGCTTAGTACTACGGGCGCTCGAGCATCGCACACACACAAAGACAGCTCTCGCCGTTGCGTCACGTACTCGAAGTGGTTTGAGATTGTTTTGAGATTCCGGTTTTACAGTGTCTATGTGTGCGTTGTTCGAGCGCGCGAGGCTAAGCTTAACTACTGTACTCTCTATATTGTGCCCATAGTGACCTTATACTATTCCGTTCAAATAAGTAGTATTTATCGCGTCACGTAAAAAAGAGCGCAGAACAACGAGCAAATGATGGAGGAATCTATACTGTTTTCCAAAGACATAAGATACATTTTGTTAAATTTTGAGGTAAATATAAGCGCTCTTTTTACATGACGCCTACTATAGCTATTCATTGATCTTTGTTGTGTTTACTTAAAGTCCAAAATCATGTTATAGTACGGCTCTTTTCAACCAAACATTGTCCCATCCGACAGAAAGCTATAATTTGAAAACTATAAGTGCTATCACCTTCATTAAAAAAATGGTTATTAGAAAATTTAATGACAAATATATTGTTCTTAGACAGTTTTGTTGTAGCTTTCACCGTTTTTTATAAAAAAAAAAACTGCCATTAGGGACACAAAACGCCCCCCCCCAGGGGGGAAACAATCACTTTACGACTTGTTTCTATTTCTATATTTTATTGTATACGTAAAAGCTACATGCATGCCAAGTTTCATGCTTTCTGCCGGATGGGACCATAACCTAGTACAATATAGGTTGAAATGAGCCGTACTATTAGAAAATTCTTGATTTGAAAGTATTACACTGCAAATTAGTCATTAAAAAAACAGCAGATTTTTTTTCTGCAATTTCAGAGTTAGTTCCATATTAAAAGTTCTTCAGTTTGATAATCCGAAGAAACTTTTCCCATTTTTGAACATTGTAGTACTTAATTGACTTAAGTTTCGTAATATGACGTTTATATTGTCTCTAAACAGCAGACTATAGTGCGAGGTCCGATCCAGGTGGGAGTGAAGCGGCAGCGAAGTCCGTCGCCCACGTACCCGATGTACACGCACCGGCTGCAGCCGCAGAATATGAAGCACCAGTCCGTCTACTCGGACCACAGTGAGTTTACAACCTTAGCTTTAGTGCTAAAGAGTCTGTTATTCTTTGTCCTTATGCGAAATTGTTTTGTTAGTAATAATAAGACCTGTGGAGCTTTGGAAAGTATGCCGGGTTTCAAATTAAAACAAATAAATGGAGCCCCAATTGGGCCAAAATGGCGAACCCCAATTCATGATGTCACACGAACATCAATATCTTCCAAATAACTTCAACAAATAGTAAAATACGAAATTCCTTACTTCGATTTATCTGTTTTAAGTTGAAGCTCGGCAGACTCGCTGGAGTTCGAAAAGTTAACCGGTAGGGCCCCTGAATAATATTGAAGTCTGCAGTTATGTTTTTGGGTAAAATAGAAGAATAAAATCAAAGACGAAAAATCTTTCATTTAGTATAAGTGAAACATCATGTTACAATTCGTGACACATTGATGATAAAGTAAGGTGTTTTCTATGCGCCCATAGTACAGTCAGTGGCACGAATCATGAATATTTTTCGACGGAGTGGGGATAAGTTCGCGCATGTGCTCTTGTGAGCGACCAATAGCGCGCGCCCCTCTCCCGCCGCCCGCGCCCCTCACCGCTACGCATACCCAAAATACGCGTTCCGCGCAATCCCCACCCGATTTCATGATTCGTGCCACTGACTGTATACAAGGTGAAATCGAAGTCATTGATGATCTTTTAAACTACGAATCTAAACGCGGTATTAATAACTGTTGCCCGGAAATCGACCCGTGTGGGCATTTACATGGGTAGATTTTTCGTGTTCTTGCTATGCAACTTTAGTCTTTTCACCGACCAACACTTGTTAAATCAAATCGTAACCTAATTTACATGATGTGGCGATTCGATTTTACAAACGATTTTCGATGAAAAGTGAAACATTTAAAAAATATTGTTTTTCATACTATGTTGTGTTATTTATGTAATGTTACCAGCGAACTAAAATCTATGGAAGTGTAATTTCAAACAAATATTGCTCAAAGATAGCAAAATAGCACCACGGGGCCAAAAAATTACAACCCCCCCGCGCAGCATTTAGTCAGGCCAGCCACGCGCCCGGTGACAGACGTTAGCGTTCTTCACAGTAAATTGCAGTTTGTATTTTTAAGAAAAAGATAGTTTATTAGAAATTACGTCCTGTGTAGTCTAATTGCTTAAATAAAAAACATAAAGATGGCAGGGCAGTATCAAGTATTTTTTGTTTACATAGAAAATATCTATGAGTTTACAGATTATGGTCGCTATTATGCAACTAGCGTTCAGTCGTTTTGTGCTGTGTAACTGAATGCCAGTATTTTTAGCCCCGCCCACTTAGTTGTAATTTTTAAACGGTGCTATTTTTTGAGCGGAATACTTGTTCTATAAATTTTAGTTCGTTGAATGTAACATTGTATGGCAAATGACGAATGTTATGTTTTGCAGAAGTAGAGGACGGCCGCATGGGTCGCCAAATGGCCCGCGCCGTACTTTGGAACAGTGAGTTGATATCTGATACGTGTTTTTTGGCTTCTAATCATACATGACAAAATTCTTATTTTTTTCTTGTAGTTTTGCCACAGAATAACTAATAGTACAAGTACAGAAGCAGCACGCCGCATAGTACTTTAAATAAATGGTTTTTTTATTTAGACATCCGTACACGGCACAGTAATGTCGATTCGACATTGTTACAATATTGTAAAGAGGCAATATCTACGCAGGCAGTAAGGTGCCGCGCGAATACACAGGCGGGCGTGTGACGGCCCTCTGCTCACTTGTTCGTTCGAACGAACGGCTAGCGGTAGGTGCTTATCGCGCGACCTTGAGCGAGTGAGGGAGGCCTGGTTTTGCTAAAAGCGCGGATAGACGAACATGGCAGTAAACTTTGTTATTTTGATAATATGTTCTCAATAGTATATTTTTTCTCAATTACATTACTCTTTTTAATAACATTTTTCTCGCATGTGCTACAAAAATTAAAGTTCTATAGTAAGCCTGTTTAACTGTAGTTTTCTGACAGTTTTACTAATTCCACTAAATGACTAAAGGCTGTTTGTAGCAGTGAGTTTTTAAGACAGTTTCATGACAAACGAAAGATGTGGAAAAATCTTAATGATGTGTAACTTTGCAATGATACTAGTAGTATAATAATAGTTTGTAATAATAAAGATCCGATTTGTATGAATAGGGCAACGTGCTTTTGCAATTTTCAAAAAAAATATGTGCGCGCGTATCGCCCCTGCACGAACTAATACCCTGTCCAGAACTACGCGCGAATTAGACGCGATTCGTTATACAATGCTCGCTTAGGACCAGCGACATCAGCAACGTGTGCAATATTAGCAGCAGTCTATCCAAAATCGCGCGTAAATTCGCGGCGAATTCGCCTTTTCTGGACAAGGACTAAACGTATGTTGTGACGGCGCGGCGTGCAAGCGATTTTAACCGTAGGAGTGGTAAAGCGGAAATGTTGTTGGTAGTGCATTGTTTAGAATATATTACCATACTCGTTTATACGGTAGTCTGTGGTTATACTAGTCTTGTCTACAATCTTGTGTACCTATCGTCTTTATCATAATTATTATTTTTATTTTATTTTCAAAGAGTTTTGGTTGACTAATGGCATGCATTCATAAAACATTAATTTATTTACATATATGGAATGCACTTCATATCAACATGTAGTGGAATCCAAATAAGGAAATTAATTAACATTGATTTATTTGTATTTTGTACTAAACATACTTTTAATTATAACCAGCTTACTTTTCTCTTATCTTTGTGAACCAATCTCGAATTGATCTCTTGAATCAAGTCTTGATCTGTGAATCAATCAAGAAATCCCATCTCAATTCGACGTGAATTTTCTCCTTCTCAACGTGGTCTAAGGGTCTTTTCTGATCATTTGGATTATAGTGTCATCGTTTGTCCTTTAACTTTCATTTCAAAGAGTAACGCAAGCTTGCGCATGGGGTCTGCTCCTTATACAGTTTTTATTTAAATACAATTTGAAGCAACATTTATATTCTGAAAGGCCTATTCCCGCTGTCCCACGCTCTTGTCCTTCACTGGGGGATATCGGGTTTTTTTCCATACTTTTCTTCAAGATATCCACTAGTGGGGACAAAGCATGGGGGACAACGGGGACAGGTCTTTTGAAAAAACTTTAAGACCCTGTTTCATAATCAAAAAGTAAGTTCTGAATAGCTTAAGTACTTGACAAATGATTTGACCGTAGTTTTATGAAAAATACGTTAAATTATCTGTGAGTCAAGTATCTAAGCTAGTCAGAACCTTACTTTTTGATTGTGAAACAAGCCCTAAATGTAGTTTATTCTGCATTCAACATCGCTTGTATGTATGAAGTTGCATCACAAGCGTTTTCAAATGCACTTCTCACGCGAACGTATTTAATTTTTGATCTATACAAGGTGTTTGGTAAAAGCCTTATAAAGCCGAATATGGTAAATAGGGACCATCAAACTGAACAACTTTTACTATGGGACTAACTCTGAAATCGCGAAAAGAAATCTGCTGTTCCATACATTTTGATATTTTCGTTATTAATTTTTGTATGAAACAGCAGATTTTTTTTTCGCGATTTCAGAATTGGTCCCATAGTAAAAGTTATTCAGTTTGATGGTCCCTATCTACCATATTCGGCTTTATAAGGCTTTTACCTAACACCTTGTATGTACTCCACCAATTGTTAAAATCGCAAATTAACCACTTTAACCATTCAACAGAACCGTCGCAATACGGCTCGAATGCCGGCGGTTCGTCCGTCTCCTCGGCCGCTTACTACGCGATGCCGACCTCGGGCGTTGTGGGCGTGGTCGGCGAGAGACCCCCTCCTTTATTGTACCCCCACCACGCGCACACTCCGCACACCCCTCACACCCCCCACCACGCTAATCTGATGTATGCGCCCGCGCCGCAACCGCAGCAGTTGTATCTGGATATGTTGAAGAATAGGGATGGGCAACAACATCAGGAACAGAAGAAGGATTCACAGGTATGAAATGATCTTGTCTTTTTATAAATAAAGGAAAAAAATACCCTTTACCATACATTTAGCAATTAACTAGTGAAATTAAAATAGCCATGATGCTGGTTATTTGAATATGCGATAAGTTTTACGTTTTTGACAGCTGGTCATACGCGGATTCGATTAGGCAAGAAAATCTAGCAGGATAAAAAAAATAGCAACTTACACCCGTATTCACAAACATTACTATGAGGTTTCATAGTGCCCACGGACGCACAGCGTTCCAAACAGCCAACCGCTAAACACACGTAAAACAAACGAACCAATCACAGAGCTCTATTTCAACACGCTGCGTTCGCATAGGCAAAGGTCCTCCTAACTGCCTATCACTTGTAACACGTTAAACAAACGAACCAATCACAAAGCTCTATTTCAACACGCTACGTTCGCAATTTCGCACAGGCGAGGGTCTTCGTTCTTGTATACGGGTAATAGCACTGAATAGATAATAGAACTAGCGTACAGAAGTTGCACTCCGGAAAATCGTTTAAATAAATTGCGACTCTTGCTCCGATACAATAAAGTGCAATTCAGGTCGCACAGCGCTCTCTTCGCTCCAAAACATTCACTTAGTAGTTGCCTCTCTTTCTATCGCGTAGTTATTATCTTTTCTGACGTATGAAAGTCCTCTTAGAGGACGCCGAGCGCTTCATATTCGCGCCCAGAGTGACAGCCCTGGTAATAGTCACATGATGCGACGCGACCGTTTTGCAACTGATTGGTAGTTGAAATAAGACTACGATATGTGTAGGTTTTAACTAATTATTGATGTTTCAGCCGCAGGTATTGATCGGTCTGAGTGAGGCTCACCACCCGGCCGTGAGCAGCGGCATGGTGTACCAGACGCCCGTCAGCCGCCACCTCGCCATACACCCGCCGCAGCACTCCACCATGCAGGTGCGTATATGTTGCAGCCATAGATACTGGTCGGTCCGAGTGAAGCTCACCACCCGGCCATACAGCGGCATGGTGTACCAGACGCCCGTCAGCCGCCACCTCGCCATACACCCGCCGCAGCACTCCACCATGCAGGTGCGTATATGTTGCAGCCATAGATACTGGTCGGTCCGAGTGAAGCTCACCACCCGGCCATACAGCGGCATGGTGTACCAGACGCCCGTCAGCCGCCACCTCGCCATACACCCGCCGCAGCACTCCACCATGCAGGTGCGTATATGTTGCAGCCATAGATACTGGTCGGTCCGAGTGAAGCTCACCACCCGGCCATACAGCGGCATGGTGTACCAGACGCCCGTCAGCCGCCACCTCGCCATACACCCGCCGCAGCACTCCACCATGCAGGTGCGTATATGTTGCAGCCATAGATACTGGTCGGTCCGAGTGAAGCTCACCACCCGGCCATACAGCGGCATGGTGTACCAGACGCCCGTCAGCCGCCACCTCGCCATACACCCGCCGCAGCACTCCACCATGCAGGTGCGTATATGTTGCAGCCATAGATACTGGTCGGTCCGAGTGAAGCTCACCACCCGGCCATACAGCGGCATGGTGTACCAGACGCCCGTCAGCCGCCACCTCGCCATACACCCGCCGCAGCACTCCACCATGCAGGTGCGTATATGTTGCAGCCATAGATACTGGTCGGTCCGAGTGAAGCTCACCACCCGGCCATACAGCGGCATGGTGTACCAGACGCCCGTCAGCCGCCACCTCGCCATACACCCGCCGCAGCACTCCACCATGCAGGTGCGTATATGTTGCAGCCATAGATACTGGTCGGTCCGAGTGAAGCTCACCACCCGGCCATACAGCGGCATGGTGTACCAGACGCCCGTCAGCCGCCACCTCGCCATACACCCGCCGCAGCACTCCACCATGCAGGTGCGTATATGTTGCAGCCATAGATACTGGTCGGTCCGAGTGAAGCTCACCACCCGGCCATACAGCGGCATGGTGTACCAGACGCCCGTCAGCCGCCACCTCGCCATACACCCGCCGCAGCACTCCACCATGCAGGTGCGTATATGTTGCAGCCATAGATACTGGTCGGTCCGAGTGAAGCTCACCACCCGGCCATACAGCGGCATGGTGTGCCAGACGCCCGTCAGCCGCCACCTCGCCATACACCCGCCGCAGCACTCCACCATGCAGGTGCGTTGATTATGTTTGTTTCAGCCGCAGTTACTGATCGGTCTGAGCGACCGTGAGCAGCGGCATGTGTCCAATCGACCACACCGGCGCTTTACCACCTACAAGGTTAAAATCGCTTGCACGCCGCGCCTTCTCTTCCATATGTTTAGTAGGCGCTGGGGCGATGCGCGCGCATTAGAACTTCTCTACAAAAAGTGGTAAACCACGTGAATGGCCGATTGTACTGTACCAGACTCCTGTCAGCCGCCACCTGACGCATGCAGGTACCTTGCTTTTGTTGCTATTCAATATTTCACGGTTAAATGCTACTATTGAACACTGACAACAGACAAGCAAATTATTAAGGTTACGATACAGTAATTATCTCATATAACAACTTTAACGTCTTTTGATTCTGTTTGTAATTATACGGACAGTGGAAATTCTGCATTTATTTAACAGGTTTAAAAGTTTTCAATTTATTACACTTTAAAAAGATTGTCTTTAAAAAACTTGTAAGAAAAAACAATAATATACTTTATAGTTTATACAATACCAAATAATATCTATTGTACTAGAGTTTGGTCAACGAAAGATGAGTCTTGGTTAGAAATGAAACTAATTTTGCGCCTTATTTTAAGGTTCAGTTTCCAATAACTTAACCTAAACGTTAATTTAACCGGGAAAGTTGTGCCTCCATTTCCGGTCATCTTTTCGACTCTAGAAAAAATCGACTTGCACCAGATCATATTCTCAGTTAACCGAGTCACTCGGTAGCTCAGTTGAAAGAGCATTGGAGCGGATTTCCAAAGATCGCGGGTTCGACTCCCGCCTGAGAATATGATCTGGTACGAATCGATTTTTTTCTAGTACCTATTTTTATTGTATAAAAATAGTATTGTGAATGCCAAATTCTTAAAAAGAAATATAACTTTCGTACATTCTAAATCTTATCTCTCATCACACAGAACACAAAACCCGGCAGCATCACCCAAGGCTACCCGGTTCAACAGTCGAACCCGAACGTACAGAACCCCAACTTGTACCCGAACCGGCACAGATATTAGCTAGTGATCATCCGGCGGCACCCCAAGCCACCGCCATGACGATGGCCGCGCCCGCTGAACCAGCGAGGCCCGTACCGACCGAGACGATAGACCCATACCACAGAATATACCGGGTGTAACAAGACTCTTAACGAACCCAATTCTACGTATTCTCTGCCCATCATCTGGACCATTTCTGTTCAAAATTATTACTGGGAAACGATTTTAATTTTTGGTGTTAAAGAGCATTGCATACATTACCACGCAATGTAATGCGTACAACAGACCGCGCCTGCGAGTGAATGCTACACAGCTGCGTGCGGCCGAGTTGAATGGCAGCGTTTGTGTGCGTGCTCATAAGATATTGGATGATGACGTTTTGAAGCCATTGTTTGTTGCCAAATACAAAAAATGTTGATAATGTTTATTTGGACAAAAATTAGGAAATAACGAATAAAATAAGATTTCACAATAATTTAAAAAGTTTGTTGACAACCTTCAATAACTTCGTAGCTATTGGTTTCCCAGGTATAGTCTAAAAGACAAAAATGATCCTGATAGCAGGCGAAATGGACTTCGGCTTCGTTAAGGGTGCACCGAGCGTCCACTAGCGCCGCCAATCAAGAAAAAATCATTACAACGAAATAACTATGTTTAACAAAATTCTGAAACATATAAAAACTAGAAATAGTTATAAACTATTTTTGAATGCGTTTTTTTCCTGGTTTAAATGTGTTTGTGTAGTTAAAACCTGGATTAACGCCTAAAGTGGCCACTTTAGGCGTTAATCCAGGTTTTAACTACACAAACACATTTAAACTTAGAATTTTACGCATACAAAAATAGTTTATAACTAATACTAGTTTTTATATGTTTCAGAATTTTGTTAAACATAGTTATTTCGTTGTAATGATTTTTTCTTGATTGGCGGCGCTAGTGGACGCTCGGTGCACCCTTAAGGGTCTTTTTACACCCGTTATATAATGCTATCTCTAGAGCACTCATTTGTTAGAATGTTAGAACAACGGTCCGATTGAAATGTGTTTGTAAAGAGGGAAGTCTTTTTTATCGTCTCCTAGTGGAAATAATCAGAACGCAAAGCAATAGAACAGTTTAGTGACAGACGGATTATATTATGGTTCATGTGGCTTCAAGAAAGTGTTAAGTTTGAGTGATAAAAACTTTGATCATAAACTGGACGTTACAGGACAGGAAATTTTCAGACTTGTAGTGGAAATAATTATATTAAATTTATTTTTGACCTTGGTTATGTAGATAAGTCCACTTTCTTCTGCGGGATTTGTCTAGCATTGTTATGTAATATTTTCTTAAATATGATACAATATATATTATAAAATGTCATATTTTTTACATAGCGGATTAGATCTGGGGGTCAAGTCTGTTAATGTTTTCGTCAAAATCGTAGTTCAATGGTGTTCTAATGGTAATGCTTTTTGACACAGTTCTTATTTCTCAAACCCAAAATGAAGCCAAAATGTTTCCGTTTTGGGTTTGAGAAACACAATGTGTTTTGGTTTTGGGTTTAAGAAACAAGAAGTGTGTCAAAAAGCATTATCATTCAAACACCATTGAACTACGATTTTGACGAAAACATTAGCAGACAGACTTGACCCCCAGATTGCTACTCCTGTTACTAAATTAAATTAAATATGTTAAAATTAAATATGTTGTATCATACAATATTTACCCTATAATGATAAAACATGTACAAAAATATTTGAAATATCCATAATGAATTAAAAATGTTATAGAATGAGCGAAATTATAAGTATGTTTTGTTTAAGTACGATAATTTATTGAAGAGTTAAATAAGAGAGCATGTATTTAAGATAATGCAGGTATTCAGTAGGGAGGACACTTAGGCCCGTGTTTATAAACTGCTCTCAACGTTGAGAACTATCTTGAGATCATACTTGAGATACTGTTTCTATAAAAAGAGCATCTCAAGTATGATCTCAAGAAATCTCAAAACGTTGAGAGCGGTTTATAAATACGGGCCTTAAGCCTTTACTCATTCACACGGCACGACATCAACACGCTCGGTACACGCGTTACCGAAAACATACCGAAAGCTTACTGGACGCCTATATTTCAATAGGGAGCTACTCATTTGTCGGTGCAAAATCTGTACCTCTGTACCGCGCCGAGAAATGAGTAAAAGGCAATATTGCTATTTGTTTTTATTATTTAAATATCTAGATAATAGAGAATATGCATAAGTCACTGATTTTGATGAATTTGAGCTTGATCGCTGCGGACACTTATAAAAACATGATGGAACAGGAAAAAAAAAGAATTATTTTAGTTTTATCACACGATGAAATCAGGGGAAAATGACGATATTTTTTTTCATTTTCGGATATAATGCACTTTACAGTCAGATAGAATATCGAATAAGAAATAATATTTTGTATGACACATATGTACTTAAACGCAAAATTTAGGGAGATAATTGAAGATTATTGGCTAACTCCATATTAAACGCGCCGAAACACACCCGCAACGTGATGTGTGACGTCACCGTTTTGTATGGAGCGTTTTCGGCGGGTGCTGCTGCGCGCTAACTTCAAGTAACTTTATCACGAGAAAAAAACGCAAGAGAAAAGTTTTAATATTACAGTAAATTTTCTCACGCATTATACTTTTGATTAAGATAAAAAAAAAATGATGCATATTCCCTATTGTCTCGTATATACCACGTGTTACAAAAAACCCCTAATGCCGGATATGGTAGATAGGAACAATCAAACTTGTTAAGTTTGATATACAATACAACGTAAATAAAAAGTAAAAGTTGTTCAGTTTGATTGTCCCTATCTACCTTATTCGGTATTAGGGGTTATTTTGTAGCACGTTATATACAAAGCCTGTAAAATAATTTTATACATGTTGTTCCAAATTGTTTTACAGTTAACCAGTAGATATGCAGATGTTTTCTCATTCAAAAGCCATTGGAAACCTGCATTTTTTAGAACAGCCGTATTTTTAAGTGCTTTCTTGTACAAAAGAGCTAACATATAATAGTTATTTTTATTTAGTTTAAACAATGATTTTATTATTTACTGAATAGTAGTAAGTTTATGTTTATATTGTGTCAAAAGAGTTTACGATAAACATGACATTTATGCTAAAGGTGCCCCACACAGCAGTTATATAACATTGTGAAGTATTATATCTATAACAGTGTCTGAGAATTTGCTACAACATGTTAGTAAAAATAATAAAAAAAATTGCATAACATTTGTTATATAACTGCTGTGTGGAAACACCTTAAAAGAAATAGAAATGTCTGTAGGTACCCTAATTGATCCATTTTCAATACCGTGCTTAGATCACATGCCGGGATCTATATTTCAATTTGTTTGTATTAAAAAATATTTTAAATGTAATTCATCCAGTACATACTGTAAAAATGTTTGTAAAATGCACCCTGAAAAGATGCAAGGTACACTTGCGCTGAAGCGCGTTCTAGTTATGTTAAATATTGTAAATTAAAATAATAGTCTACTCAATTAGCTTTTAAATATTGCTTAAAATGTCCTATGCCATGCCACGAAATTAAGATATATGTACAAAACACGACATAACAGCTCTAAACTTGTATTTAATTACTTAACTTACCTACTTATTCATATTATAAACTGTGTGGCGGAAACAACAGTAGAATAAAATCTCGTCAAAAAGTGTTTTGTTTTTTTATTTCCTATCTTAGAACAAGTCTAACATAGAGTTTTTGGACCCCCTTCGTTAGAAAATTGCAAACAAGTGACAACAATTTCAATTTGCAAATGAAAAAGCTAGGACAAAAATGTAAAAAATAATGATTTTTAATTAATAATATTTCATAAATTGATTCCTTCTGCTGTTATTGGAAGAGGTGACAAAAGACAAGGGGTCCAAAAATGACCCTGCATAAACTTATTATGCTGTCAAGTAGAATTAATTATTTCGGTCTGGGAGTCTGGTCAAGGGTTCAAATCCCGGTAAGAACATTTGTTCTCAGACAACAAATGGCAATGCACCTTAATGTCTTACGATAAGGTTGATTTTTGTAAAATGATTAGGTATTTTTGTAGGTTTGATCATTTTGGTGCTGACTGTACGCACGACAGCACGTTAGGGTAAATAGCTGAATTACGAAAACAGCTCTTATAACGTACGGCATAAAGGCGGTCTCAAGGTCAACATGTATAGTCTGACATGCTGCCGACTGTACACGAATGTGTGAGTAGGTCAGAATTTTATATAAAAAGGTCACATTTCAGATGCTACGCGGTTACGCCATTCTGCGGGGACGCTAAAGGGTTAGCCTTTAGCGTCCCCGCAGACTACAGACCAAACTGTCGGCCGATAGTTGGCCATTAGTTGGTTTTGTATGAGGAATCGCTTAATTGGCCGAGCAAGGGCGAGGCGCGAGCGAAGCGTCTACGTTTCAGCTTGGGCAAAAATGGCGGTGATATGGGATGGACTTAGGGGGTCACAACAAATTTGGTAACGATCGCGTAAGTGGCTGACTCTGGGTTCACAGGTTGGAGAGGCACTCTCTGATGCTGAATATGTCGGTCTGTTTGCCTGAAGTGGTTGCGTTCTTTTTATATGCAGGCTGAAAAATGTGTTATCGTTACCAAAAAAAAAAAAACGATAAGGTAAATGGCTGACAATAGTACAGCAAGCAAGTACTAGTTGTACTTACGTGAACTGTGTAAGGACTGATCAAAATTCAGTTGCAATTCGTAGGTATAAACGATTAAGGTTGCAAAGTTACAATTAACTTTTTGTATGTTTTTAATTAATAAACTCTCAAAGTATTGATCCGATTTTGTATTTTTTTCTCCTAGAGAAAGCTACATTATCAGCGAGTAACATAGGCTATATTTCATGTTCAAACAATTAAAGATCCCTACAGAAATGGCAATAATGAAACCCACGGTATCAATTATTTTTTCTATCAAAGTAACTATTTGGCATGTTCTGCAAAAACTATTGATATTTGATGATACATAAAAATAATGTAGAAAACGTTTATATTTCTCATTTTTACCAACAAAAAAGTCCAGGAGGCTATAGATACGTCTAAATATTATAGTTTAGTCACAATAACCGCTTTTGTTCAAATTAGTCAATCAAAACTAATACTTAAACTAAAGTGCGAGTGCGTTATTTAAAAAAACCCGGGTGATTCCATAGAGCAAATGTGGTTATCTACAAAAGTTAATGGGTATTCTTTAGTGGTCGGAACAGCCTTTAGGCCTGCTTGGGTGAATATAGATTCCCTGACTCAGTCGGTTGCAAAGTTTTCTTATATGGTGAATAATTATGTGGTGCCTGCAGGTGTAAGGTTGAGATTACGAATATCGAAAAAACATCACATACATTGCTCTGATCCCAAAGTAAGTAGCTAAAGCACTTTTGTTATCACCTAAACACCACCATATTACAATAAATAATAACCGAGCACAGGTACTGATCATAAGTTTCTGGTGGTGGGGTGTTTATTTTTACAGTCTGCACTTGACCGAACGCCCCTCCCGCTCTGCCCGTCGCAGTAGACTAGTTACGTGGTAGGTTGGGTACATTCAGAACGTCTCGCTCGACTGCCGCACGCAGCGCAATGGCATATCTGCACTACTCGCACCGCACTGCTTGACTCAAGCCGCAAAAGTTGACAACTCGCTCGCGGCCCGTCATTGAGAGCAATAACCACGCAAGACTCGAAAGAAAGCAAAGCAAAGGCGGGTCACTAGTCTGTAAATAAAAAAACAAGGAAGTTGATTCCATGTTTATATTTTTTTATCTTGTTTGAATAAGTGAAGTAGGTTGGAAAAAAGGGAGGAGGCATTGAGAATTAGTAATAAAAAAACAAACATTCCGACGACCTAAAAAACCTCCTCCTTTTTTGAAGTCGGTTAATAAGAAATAGTATTACATACCTATACCCTTTCCAAAAAGTAGAGTAGGTATTACACATCAAAATCGTCATCTTCGTCGCTATTGAAGCACACAGAAGAATCTGTGAAGCAAGTGAAATATGATAATATTCAAGTATATAGTTTATGTATTGTATTTATTGCTCCATAGGCTAAGCATGTAACCTTCACATGGATAAGTAAATAACTAATAAAGTCATAATGCAATTAAATAGTTTGTGATAATTTAACAACAGAAACTCTTTGAACAATATTTAATCAAAAATTCACAGATCTCGCGCCTTTCACGACCTTCTGCCTACATTGAAAATAAATTTTAGAAAAATATTCCTTTTGTTATAAACATTAATATTTTATTAATTTAATTGGTACTTACAGTACCTACTTTGAAATCGCTTTGGCAGCGCACGCCAAACAGTTTCTTTGATAGGATTTTTTTTTGATACCGTGGGTTTCATTATTGCCATTTCTGTAGGGATCTTTAATTGTTTGAACATGAAATATAGCCTATGTTACTCGCTGATAATGTAGCTTTCTCTAGGAGAAAAAAATACAAAATCGGATCAATACTTTGAGAGTTAATTAATTAAAAACATACAAAAAGTTAATTGTAACTTTGCAACCTTAATCGCTTATACCTACGAATCGCAACTGAATTTTGGTCAGTCCTTACACAGTTCACGTAAGTACAACTAGTACTTACTCTCTGTACTATTGTCAGCCATTTACCTTATCGTCTTTTTGGTAACTATAAGGCCGACCGCTGCCTTAAGCGGGATCCCGCCGCGGGTACACGGCGCGGGAATATAGATTGCTGGTTTTTGACGGACAGATGCTTGCGCAGTGCACGAGTAAGCTCTAATCTATGTCGCCCCGCGCGCGTGTCCCGCTCAAGGCAGCGAAGGGCCTAAAGCATCTTTGAATTGGCGAGGTTCCATGACGCAACCGAATTTTGTTCAGTCTTTCCGTAATTCACGTGAGTACAACTAGTACTTGCTTGCTGTACTATTGTTAGCCATTTACGCTATCGTTTTTTTTGGTAACGATTACATTTTTTTTCAGCCTGCATACTAAAAGAACGCAACCACTTCACGCAAACAGACCGACATATTTAGCATCAGAGCGTGCCTCTCCATCCATACAAATGTCATACATACAAACAAATACATCTTTGGATGCTACCCCAGTTTTGATTGATTAAATTGAACAAAAAGCGGTTATATTGACTAAACTATAATAGTTAGACGTATAGCCTCCTGGACTTTTTTGTGGATTTTAATAGGAACTACAAACGTTTGCTACATTATTTTTATGTATCATCAATAGTTTTCGCAGCGTATGCCAAATAGTTACTTTGGTAGAAAAAAAATTGATACCGTGGGTTTTATTATTGCCATTTTCGTAGGGATCTCTGATTTTTTTGAAAACAAATTATAGCCTATGTTACTTGCTGATAATGTAGCTTTCTATATGTGAAAAAATATCAAAATCGGATCAGTACTTTTTGAGTTTATACATTACAAACAAACAAAAACTTAATTGTAATCTTGTAACTCTAATCGCTTATACCTACGAAACGCAACCGAATTTTCGTCAGTCCTTACACAGTTCACGTGAGTACAACTGGTACTTACTTGCTGTCCTATTGTCAGCCATTTACGTTATCGTTTTTTTTTTGGTAACGATAACACATTTTTCAGCCTGCATATAAAAAGAACGCAACCACTTCAGACAAACAGACCGACATATTTAGCATCAGAGAGGGCCTCTCCATCCTGTGAACCCAGAGTCAGCCACTTACGCGATCGTTACCAAATTTATTGTGACCCCCTAGTCCAGGATGACAAATCATATTTCAGCCATTTCAAATTTCAAAAATATCACAAACGCGAGGTCAGCTCGAAGCGTAGAGCCACTAGTCGAGTAAAAGAAGAGTAAAATTTTTATAATCCTTCTCTTTACGCGCCTCCTTTCTAGAGATTAGGGGATCGGGAATACCCAGGGTCGTAATATTATAAGCCGGTCAGCTATCATATTTAATGTCCGTATTCATAAACCGCTCTCTCTCAAAGATGCAAAAGAACTCTTATTATAGGAACAGCATCTCAGGCATGATCTCAAAATAGCTCTCAACGTTGAGAGCGGTTTATAAATACGGGCCGTAGTAGGTATTTGAGATGCTCTTCTTATTGGGAACAGCATAGGGGAAGGGGGGGCATGATGGGGTATCTAAGGAAAATACCAAAAATGCAGTATAATCATTGCGTTTATTATGCTTATTTATTTATGGCACAATGCCTTATTAATCTAACTACAATTTGGCATAGTCTTTGGAAGATGAACTTATAGCATTTTTTTTAAATAAATGATTTGATAGGAACTTTCGAATAACCATCTTGCCCCTTACCATGGGGTAAGATGGGGTAATGAAAATGGGGCAAGATGGGGTAAGCTAATTATTATCACAATAAATACAAATATGAATTTCTTCGGTGTTTTCATCATCCACAGCAGCACAACCATTGTGAGCCCAACGTCCACAAAGCTGGCAGCCTACCCAACCTTCGGATGATTTCAGAAAACCCAATACCCCGTCTCACCCCAAAGGCTGATTTAGAAAAAAAAAATTCTCAAAAAATAAATATTAACTGAACTTTTGTCTAACCATACCACAACAAAGTAAACAACACTAACAACCATATGCGAGAAAAGACATAAATTGGGTAGTCATAATTACTTTACAGTAAAGACGTTTTTAACTGCGTAAAATTAGATCGACGAGACACTCAACAAGATTTTCGTTTGTAAACAAAAAACGCGTGCACTCCCACTCACTGTTTCTGTCGCACTGACGGTTGATCGAGTATGGCTTCCTATTGGCTTATTGCTTTCTGTTCGCAAGAGCACAGAATACATAATTGGCAAGAGTCTAGTTTCTTGTATGTGTGCGTGACCCGTCTTACCTCGCGTCCCCATCATGCCCCCCCTTCCCCTATTAGTATGATCTCAAGTTAGCTCTCTACGTTGAGAGCTGTTCAGCACGCGTAGCATGAGCAAACGGGACTCTTGTCTACGAAGACTTGTCGTCTCGACCCTCTAGATTGCTGAGCACAGTGGTGGGACTCGCTCTCAGAATTTTACAACCTTTTTATGTCTTTTAATACAAATATGAGTTTTAAAATATAATATTTTTATTTCAACATCAATAAACGTCGAAATTATCTGAAATGATTCGAAATGATTTAGTTTAAACATGATACTTATTTTTTAATAAGTTCTAAGATAAAGAGACACTCACAAAAGCTTTCACTTCCGTAGACAAAGCTCTCTCGAGCTCGAGAAGAATAATGTTGCCACTAGAAAATATTTATAATTATTTCCATCATTTCTCTTAAAGGGCGTTCCTTTCTATACGTTTCACGACGCAAAACTCTTAAAACCGAGTTAAATAAAGCCGTATGGATATAGTTCGTTTGCCTTCCTTTTATTGAGAGATTTTTGAAAAGATGACACAGACCAACGCACTTGTTAATTTAGTAATAAATATTGAAATCAATGTATGAAAATAATTTTAATTTACGTTTTTAAGTAAATAAATTAAAATTAAGTAAAATAAAAGTAACTTATTCGTTATTTACTACTAGTAAATATTTAATATATTCCTTTTTTTTATAAATTTTATAATAAAAAAGAATTACTTAAATACAATTTTTCATTTTTTTTCTTTCCGGACAGCTGTTTTTGTCGTTTGTGCTGTAACTTCTCTTCTTACCTTAATAAAATATAAACACGGACAACTTAGATTTATTTTTATTGCGAAATTAAAAACTCAGAAAAAAAATAAGTCGACAAATCTTTCTCGACCACTCGAAGGGTGGTAGACAAATTTCTCCCACTCAACTGTCAAATTAATGTCAGTTGAAGACAAAAGCTCGTGTTTGTCGACTTTTGACATTAGGCCACGACAAAGAACAATGCGAGTCTACGGTTGTAAAATGCGAGCATGAGTATCTCGATCTCAACCCGACAAAAGTGACATTTCGGTGTAGACAAGCCATTGTTCTGTGAGTCGAATCTTATCTCGATGTTGGTCATGCTACGCGTGCAGGTGTACCGGAAAGTTTTTACCGGATTTTTAAATAAAAAGACACTTAATTAAAAAATAAAATAATAAAAATGGTATTTATTCAAAGTATTGGCCATTCGATCCTACACACTTTGTCCATCTTTCTGGCAAATTATGAATGCCACTGATATGATTGCATTGCCATCCCAAATGAACTGCTTGTCCTTTGAGCGGAACCATTCAACGACCCATTTTTCGACTTCTTCGAAATTTGCAAAGTGCTGCTTAGCCAGTGCGTGCCCCACCCATTGATGCGAAAAGGTGATAATCGGACGGAGACATGTCCGGAGAGTACGGCGGGTGTGATAATACGTCCCATCCAAGCGATTGTAATACGTCTTTCACCGGTTTTGCTGTGTGTGACGGTGCTTTATCATGCAACAAAATCACTTTACCGTGTCTTCGGGCCCATTCTGGACGTTTTTCAATCAATGCATAAGTAATTCAAATTTATTATTTGTTGTTTGTAGCGATCAGTATTTACTGTTTCACCAGGTTTTTCAATGGCCTTTTTCTTTTGATGAAATAAGAAAACCTATGCATGCTGCAAATGCTTTTTGTCAGGTACGAAATTCGACATATTCACAGAGCTACAACACTATAATACTAATATATGTAAATACGGGCCTTAGAATAGGTTAGGCTTTATTCAATTAGTGGGCGGCTGGAGCGCGGGGCGTTCCCTACCGTTTGACCTACAAGTAGGTCGGCGGCACCGGCCGGCGATCGATGATGTGCATGCAGTGCAACTAGTCTACAAGAAAGGTACAGGTTAATAAAGGGTTATTTCGTAGCCGGTACTCGACGAATATTTTAAGTTTTATCAGCCCCGGATCTACGTTTTCGATATTTCGAATCTTCTGCCCCCCTATTGGGAGGCAGAAGACAATTTGCCGCCCTCTTCGAAGCAATTTTCAACAAATTCCCCCCCCCCCCCCCTCCCCTCTGGCCCCGCGTTTTGAGTTACCATCTACGTAAGGGAGGATGCCTGTTTTTTTTCCGAAATAATCTCGTAATTTTTTTTTTGTAAAACAATGACCGTGCAGCGCGTTTTTTAGCCAGTTTAATCCAATAATCTTGTAATTTTGTTTTTTTTAGTAAAAACAACGGCCGCGCAGCGTGATTTTAAGCCAGATTCATCCAATAATCTTAGTAAAAAGAAAACGGTTGCGCAGCGCGATTATTAGTCAGTTTCATCAACTATCTAACTAATCTTGTATATGTGACATGTGTATTTTATCCGGGCGGCAGCCGCCGCGGTCTTGCATGATAAAATTTTGTGAAAAATTGCGTGAAAAAATGCAAAAATTCATGTCTTAGCTAAGCGCCACCCGCACGCCTATCTAAACCGGAAAATCCCTGTCAAATGCGGCAAATGCCTGTAAGATGGTAACCATACCCACGCCGCCCGCCGGCGCCGCCCCGTTTTCCTTGCCTACCTATCCAATAATCTCATAATTTTGCCAATTTTGAGTCAGTTTTGTATACTAATCTCACTAATCAGGAATATTACTTATTGTGTGTATAAAATGCCGGCTGGACGCCTGATCAAGTGCTAAAATGCCTGGCAAATCAGGCAAAAGCCTGGCATATGTAACCCGTAGTAAAAAAATGCTTATTTTAATCTAGGGGTGGCCATAGATAAAAATAAGCATTTTTTTACTAATTTAAAAAATCATAAAATAGATTTTAAACAATATTTATTATAGGTAAATATTTAAATTATTTTGCAATGCACAAATTGGTTAACAAATTTGTTAAGGACACTAACATAAAAATAAAAGATGGGTATAATTAATTTTGGCCCTAGGGTAAATACGTCCCTTGTCCTGCCTTGACGTGGTCAACAGACAGTTTATTTCTGCTGCCTGTCCATGCATTTCTACAGAGAGAAAAACTCTCTGCTGATGTATTTGAAGGTGGTATCGAAGCTTCCATCTGAAAGATAGTAAGTAGAAATAGAGAGGTGACTCTTTCATGGACATAAATAATTTGTGTCATGTTAATTTATAAGCACCCAATACTTGTCGGGGCTGATTTTTGTTTTTCTCCTATTAATGACTTTAACTGATTTCCGGGACAAAAGGCGTCCTGCAAAGAGTCACGGCGCGCGGGACGGCCCAGAATTGACTCAGAAGCGGGACGTCCCAGAAAATCCGGGACGGTTGGCAAGCCTACGTACCAATCAAACAGTACAAATGTGGTGTACCTACACCTACCTACACTTGTACGCGGTTTGGTCGGTGAGAGTTCCTTCTGACAATTATTGAACCCGGGACGGTGGCCGAAGAGGCGGCTAAATCCGCTATCCTGAGTTTTACGAATGTTATTTTGTAATGAGGCTCTACAAAGAATTCGACAACTGCGCAAAAGCTCTCCAAAAGTATAACAATGATAAAATTTAATTAAAAGTTCTGTTAGAATAAGAAACTACTCCTTGATTAAAAGAAGTTTGCAAAGATACTTAAGTAAGGTAATAATAAAAACATCTTGGCCGGCTGAAAACTAATCGGTGATGACGTCAGCAAGGCTCGTAAGCGATAGCTAGTAAAATAATATGTAACTTCTAGGCTGTATCCTTGCTTTTAGCAAACTTAATAGACTTTATTTTACGACCTTAGGGAAATGGGATAGAGTGCACATTCACGTGTTTTGACGTTGAGTAAAATTGTCATACGCAGCCGTAGTACGTTTGAGAACGCAAGCGCGAAGCTATTGACTTGTCCCCTTTCCCCCCTGAAAGCTGAATGTAGTGCTACAGGACCCCGAAGGATAGGTATGAATGCGAGGCGTAGGTATTTCTCATTTCATAGCGGTTTTGTAAGAATTCTTATTGTACAACGGAACGTTCAAAGTTTGCGGCTTTGTTGGGTAGTATCCAAGGATACGACCTGTGTCGCTAAAAAAAGATTTTTAGATATTAATTTTATTAAATAAGTGATACAGTAGGTTTATTTGTAAACCTCGCAGGAGCAGATAAGGTGTGTGTCCATGAGGACGGGCCATAACCCACCACGCGGGCTCAATGCGGATTGGAGGGTGTTAAATACTGCAAATGCAGCCGGGACCAACGGCTTAACGTGCCTTCCGAAGCACAGAGGAGCTAGAGATAATAAATTTTTGGTCACCCATCCCACGACCGACCCTTGCGAACGTTGCTTAACCTCCGCAATCGCTGGGCCAGGTGCTAAACCACTGCGCCATCGAGCTCCTCACCGTAAACAACAACGCTACTAATGGTAGATTAGGTACTAACACCGTAAACAACAACGTTTGTTCTACCACTTTTCCGAAAAAGACAAAAAATCTACTTTATACTACACTAAGTACCTTGATACTTTATCAAATTTACGGAAGAAAGTACGTCATTGCATATCGAACAAATATGCGGGGAGAAAACGCATCTGAGCGGGAGAGAAAAGTGTATGAAAATCCATTTCTTACGTGGTTTTTCTTTTTTAATTTTGGGTAAAACTATGCGCCGGTAACCTAAATATCAAAAGCCAAAAAGTTTTTACAGTGAGTTTTTATCTCCAAGTTCGCAAAATGACACTGGCCACTAGCTGTGTGTCGGATGGTGTCGGGCTGGCAGTGCGACCCTGCGGCGGCAGGATAAACAATTTGAAAAAATAACATGTGAAAATTGCAGACGCCATTGGCGCCATTTTCAATTTGTGTGTTGTTTGAGGATTCAGTTTTCATAGAAAGTAAAATAAAACTATCAAAATGATAAGTAGTGATAATGATGATGAAGATTTTTTAACTCTGCCGCAGTTGAAGGAAACAGCAAAAATACTGATTGATAACCTTAAGTGATTGATTGATAATGGAAAAAGTGTTACGTTAAGCTTCACTAACTGCAACAATTTCAATATAAATTTCAATTAGTAAAGATTTAGTTTTTAAATTTTCCTCGTAGGTGTAGTATAAAGCACTATGTCTCACTCGAAAGAAAGTGCGATTCCCGATCTCGGGTGTTTTAAAGCCCTCGCCTGCGGCTCGGGCTTCAAACGACACCCTCGACGGTAATCGGTCTCTTTCTCCTCTCGGTGAACAATGTACTATTACATACAAATGTTCGAATAGCTGCTGATCGAGCTTTGTATGAAAAGTCTGTTTTTTTTTGTCTTTTTCGGAAAGTCGTAGAACAAACGTTGTTTATATCATAATCTTATTTATTTTTCACTAACCTAAGGATGTTCAAGACTAAAGCCTCGTGTTTTTATTAAAGCTGAAAATAATACATAAATGGCTACAGGTACAATTTTATCAGTACGTTGTTTATCCTAAGATTATCCTGTTTTACAGAAGTCACTCAGAATACCCCTTTGACTTTGCTAACCGAGACCAAGCCGAGACCAAGTGTTTGATATTGCATAAATTAGGTACACGAACTTAATCGCCACTATAAGAAAGTCATAGCGATAAATACTTAGTAGGTAGGTAGGTACCTTACCTATATCAATTTTGAAATTCTTCAAGCTCCATAACCAATCCTCCGTGCGTTTATTTGGTTCATACCACAGAACAAGCAAAATAATTTGTGGTTCACACCGAAATCTCAATTTGCATTTGTTTTTCAATTTGTTTATGGATATAGTTTCAGTGCGATGTCATAAAAAGTAAAACGCTGGTAGATTCTTGTTTTTTTCACATTCTCTTTGATAAAAAGTAGAAAAACCATAGATATAGTATATAGAAAAACCTAGGATGAAAATATTTTTCTTTGTTCTGTGAGAAAAACATTGATAAGTAGGACTTTATCTTATCTTAGATAAGGGTCGATGCTACAATGCAAGTTTGAGTCCAATGAAAACTGCATGAATGTTGTAAGGTGGTTGTTACGTAGGTACCTATGTAATAATTATAATACTTAGTAACTGTAGGTGTTTGACTTCGATCATCTATGTGGTAGTCCGGTTTGTAATGATAATTTTTTTCCATTGGATGAATTCACTTAGCACATTGGTATTATTTTAGGTAAAATAATCCAGTATATCTACTGGTTATCGTGTTGGTCGCCAAAAATGCGCCATGCTTGAAAAAAATGGGGGATGTCCGTTCACGCATAGAGGAAATAATCACTAACGTTTTAGGTGCACACCGCATCCAAACACCGTTGCAGCGATCGACTCTGTTTCTGGCTATTAATATGGTAGGGGAACGAGGGGCTTGTTGTAACAATTTTTACAAAAATTAATATATCTTGAGATGTATTGATTAAATTATCACCAACTAAACATTGATTGATACTCTAACTATTCTTCTATTACGTCAAATTTAAAAAATGACAAATCTACCGGTAACTCTTTCACAATTACATTTTTATTAAAAAAAGGGCGGTGTCACAACTTACCCCGTGCTCGGGGTTTGTTGTAACATCTATTGGCTCAAGTAGTAATAACAGTAATAAAAAACGAGAATGTGACGCCTTCAATCATTTATTTGTTTCACACGAACACACAGCGAAAAGTCAAAAATCAGATTTTAGTTTTTAATTTTCATACTTACACACTTGTAAGTACCACTATTATAAGTACATGTTTATTACTTAATCAACGTGTTACAAAAACTTTTAATGCTGAATATGGAAAGGGACCATCAAACTGAACAACTTTTACTATGGAACCACTCTGAAATCGGGGAAAAAAAATCATACAAAAATATCAAAATGTATGAAACAGCTGATTTCTTTTCGTAATATTTAAGGTCGTCCCATAGTAAAAGTTATTCAGTTTGATTTATTTTATTTTATTTTTGTAATACGTTGTATATCAATATGGAGCTTTACAATAATCAGGCTTTAAATGCTATACACAGTGTAAATTGTACTTTGATGAACGATCCTTTCAATGTTGACGACTCTGTATGAAATATACAGGGAGAAAAAAGCAGCCCTTGTCGAGTTTCTTGCCGGTTCTTCTCGTTACAAGGTCTCCCGCTTAGGGTTTGCGAACCGATGGCGTAGCTTCTATGACATTCACAAGTGCTTGTAACAGCCTAGACTGAATAAATTATTTTTGAATTTGAATTTGAAAAATTTAAGCAAAGGCATTTGGTACAAGAGCATACAAAGTGAACCCCCTCATATCCCTTGGTTTGCAGCCAATGAGCTCAATAGGCAACAAATTTTTACCGCACATAGACTGCGATCTGGACATTATCCAACAAAATCATTTGCACACATGATGAGGAAAGCTGATTCTCCTTACTGTGACCAATGCGGAAAAGTTGATGATTTGCAACACATTTTGATGGATTGTGCCCGTTTTGAGAGTTAGAGGCAGCAGTTAATGAACAATTTAAAACTTAATAGACTAGATATAGGAATGTTCCACAAAATGTTGTCAGAACCAACTTCAATAGCAGCGAAGTCTTTATACTCTGTTCTTAGAGATTAGCTTTTAATATTGTAAGTACGATGGGATTGGCATCGTCAATTTATGACAAAAATCCCTAAAATCAATAATGAGAAAAAAAAATAAAAATAATCAGATTTTAAATAAGTTTCTCTATGAATGAATTTACTCTTCACCTGAATTTCAGTTGCTACAAACAAAAGAAATAGTATCTTCTGTGACACAAACAAATTAGAAAAAAAATATTGTAAATTATAGCCGTAACATAACAGTATGGGGGCAAGTTGTAACATGTTACAACAAACCAAAACATTTTGTTACAATTAACCCCAAGGCATAGTTCTTAATATTTATTACGATAACCATTTACTCAGCTTAGTAATCTCAAAAACTATGACACAACATCATAAACAGATAAATTTTAACTCCAAATAAAATACAAAAAGCTCTGGGGGCCTACTCAAATGGCCACTTACTACAATTAACGCTAGTAGAATAGAAAGACAATGTATGGGATTGACATATGTCACGTGATCAAGCGTAACGAATTTGTTGATTCGTACTCAAATGTACAATGTTTCTGTTTGATCAAATAAAACTATAATCTTACCTTAAATTAAACAAATAGTCGTCCATCGGATGCCTGTGACTGTTTTACACACATAACATTGCATTATTGTTAATTTAAAACCATAAGTAATCCAAAATCAAGTCAAATCATATTGCATAAAAATATTTCTAAGCGTTTCTCTATACAAAATCCTACGCTTAAACGATATCGACACTAATTTGGTACTCAAAAGTACATTAAATCACAAACGCTTGTTCCATTCTACAAACACAGAATACATAGAACTAAAACACCGATAGTCTCGTCTCATTACTTTGGGTGCATTCTAACAGACTATTCGCTGAGTCATCGATCATTTTTCAGAATCGACTAGCATGGAAAAAATAAAATTCGTCCTAGTTATTTTCAGCCCCTGATTTTTTCAGCACGCATTAATGTACTGCACATACGAGATGACGATCATATTATACTGCCATTTCTTTCCATGGTTAAAATGTACTTTATGGTGATCAATGCATTGAGATAAATATACAAGAGAAGCACTTACCGCGCCAAGTTGAGGACACTTCGGATATGTCAGCTGACATATGTAAAGATTATGTCAAGCCAGTCTTCAGTGGGAGGCCTACAGAGAAACAGCTCTTCAAAATGCGTAGTGAAAGAGTGCGCTTCGAGGTCAAAAAAACTTATCACATCAAAGAGAATTACTTTTTACGCGATAATTTATTATTTTTGTATTACTATTAACGTTAAAAACGCAAAAAAAGAAATAAAATAAATCATACCATAATTTAGGTTCAGTGCTACCGCTAAAAACATCGTTTTAGTTTTCCCATTTTTGGGGAGAATTAGTGATTAATGGATAGGTGTACTCCGCTACCTCTGATGTTACATACACTTCTGTTATATCATAAAAGAAAGTTTTGGTAAATTATGTTTTCGTTTATAATCACATTTGTGCTATTTTTACAATAACTTTTTAAATCATAGAAAAAAATACCCGGCATTTTAAACTAGAATTTAAGTCAAATTGAAAGCAAAGGAACCTTTTTGCCGCGCGTTGCTTGGTATTGTGTCCCACAGACACAAATTCTTTGTGCCACAGAGCACTGGGTGATCCATCAGTATTTAATCAGGGGCACAGAATAATGATACTACCAGTATTCTAACTCGAGCCTGACCTTGAAATACGTAACTTGAGCCGCGCGGTACGTCAACATACGATAGGGCTGCCTGCATCTATGTACAAAACTAGAAACAAACTCAAGTAGGTAGATGAAATAAAGTTAACAGTACCTATCTTCACCTACTTGAATTTGTCTCTAATTTCGTGATTGTATGTTATATTTTAGAAATAAAGATGATAGCGTGTTAGGTTGCCTAATAATTCAAAAGGTTATCATTTTGCTTTTAAATTATATTTTGTCATATACAATTTATAATATGGTTTGATATTTTGGTAATAAGCAAATACAAAAAGTGATCTGTAATTATTAACACTTAAGCCGCCGCGTAGATCACCGGTGACTTACGCTTAAAAATTGTTTTATAATTTTATTTTCCCCCAAAGAAAGTTCTAACCTTTTTTGATATTGTAGGTATATGAAATCTGAAATTTTCTAGAAACGTTTTTCTTATTGTTAATTTATTTTTAGTTTTTAATTCATGAATTGTATAAAACACTAGCGGCTGCCCGCGACTTCGTCTGCGTGGAAAGTTTTTTTGCTTTACCTCGGGAAAAGTACTTTTTTTCGGGATGAAATGATGAACCCTATGTCTTTCTCTGGACCCCTGACAACATGTAATGCAAAATTTCATGATGATCGGTTCAGTAGTTAAGACGTGAAGGCGTAACAAACAAACAAGCGGACTTTGGCATTTATTATATTAGTAAGGACTAGCGGCCGCCCGCGACTTCGTCTGCGTGGTTAGTTTTTTTGCTATCCCTCGGGAACAACTCTTTTTTCGGGATGAAAAGTACCCTATATTATTTTCTGTACCCTTGACAACGTGTATGCAAAATTTCATGATGATCGGCTCTGTAGTTAAGACGTGAAGACGTAACAAACAAACAAACTATAATTGTAAATCATTGTGCATCATTGACTTTGAACTAGATTTAATTATGATGACGCAGATGCTATAGATACTCGTCTGACGTTAATAATGTAACACATTATCATTCTTTTTACCGTTTGGTTTATTTAAACTCTTATGGTTTATTTTAAACAGCACAATATACTCCATAGTTGCAATTCGCCATCGTGATCACAAAATACGAAACCACCGTTCGTTCGTCACTGCGGCGCATTCGCGACTGTACCAGCCCGAGAGCAGCCCGAACTCGAGGCGCATAGGTGTGGCTCGCATTTCGGCCGTTAGTACTAAGTTAGAATACTGGTAGTATCATTATTCTGTGTCAGGGGCCTATTTCATACGACAACCCCAAATTTCATGGGTCAAATTCTAAAGTTTACCCTGTCTTATTTTGATCAGTAAAAAATATATTAGTTTTGCATGAATTAATGATTATGGGGGGTAGGGGGGTAAAGTGGGAGGGAGAAACTATGCTTCAGTGGCGCTCCCACTCCGCGGAAGTACATAGTTATAGAGATTTATATTATGCATTTGAAATTTCAACTAACAAGTTCAGTCGTGATTATCTCGGAAACTATAAACTTCCGCTGGGGAGGAGTTGGACAGGGGAGGTCACTTTCATCCCCCCTTCCCCCCAAACCACAACCCGAAATTCCATGGCCCATATTCTAAAGTTTACTCTGTCTTCTTTTGATCTGTAAAAATATATTAGTTTTGCATGAATTAATGATTATGGGGGGTAGAGGGGTAAAGTGGGGGAGGGGGGGGAAACTACCCTCCAGTGGCGTTCCCACTCTGCGAAAGTACATAGTTATAGAGATATATGCATTTGGAATATCAACTAACAACTTCAATCGTAAATATCTCGGAAACTATGAACTTCCACTGGGAAGGAGTTGGACAGAGGAGGTTTCTTTCATCCCCCCTTCCTACCCCCCAAACCACAACCCCAAATTCCATGGCTCATATTCCAAAGTTAACCTTCTTATTTTGATCAGTTAACATTTTAGAAATAGCTTTACATGAATTTAAGGATATGTGGGGATAGCGGGTAAGGGGGGAAAAAGATACCCTCCAGTGGCACTCTCACTCTGCGGAAATGCATAGTTATTGGATATACGCATTTGAAATTTCATTAAAGCTTACCACAGTACACACACTTCCACGGAGAGGGAGTGCCACTGGAGGGTAGCTTATCCCCCACCTTACCCCCCCTATCCCTCATAATCATTAATTCGTTCAAAACAAATATATTATTTTACTTATTAAAAAGAAGACAGGGTAAACTTTAGAATATGGGCCATGGAATTTAGGGTTGTGGTCTGGGGGGGAGGAAGGGGGGTTGAAAGTGACCTCCCCTGTCTAACTCCTCCCCAGTGGAAGTTCATAGTTTCCGAGATAATCACGATTGAAGTTGTTAGTTGAAATTTCAAATGCATATATCTGTATAACTTTGTACTTCCGCGAAGTGGGAGCGCCACTGGATGGTAGTTTTTCCCCTCCCCCCCAATTTACCCCTCTAAATCTGAAATCGGCCCTCAAACATAAAAGTTAGCCGTCATCTTGGATATTTTAATATTTTCAACATTGCGTTGTTATTTTCGTGTCAAAATAGTACCCAAAAACCGAGTTTCATTGAAATCGGCCCCCAAACATGAAAGTTAGCCGCTATCTTGGATTTTTTAATATTTCAACATTTTCGTGTTAAGATAGTAACAAATACCGAATTTTACCTTAATCGGCCCTCAAACAAAAAAAGTTGGCCGCCATCTTGAAATTTTTATATTTTCAACATAGCTTTACTGTTTTCATGTCAAAATAGTACTAAGAACCGAGTTTCATCGAAATCGGACCACAAACAAAAAGTTGGCCGTCATATAGCTTTTGTTATAAAATACTTTCATTCTATAGCCAAATTTTTCTTGTTTTCATTGATTATTTTGGGGTAAAATTTCACATAGGAGGCAACACAATTTTCTAAAAAAAAATGCATGTTGATATCGCGGTCTTTGTCTAATTTTGTTGTGGTATTTGTCTAATCTTGGCGACGGTATTGTTTTTGGGACGTGTGTGAGTGAGTCAGATATATGTTTACTTAAAAATGTTTAGTGGTTTCAAAGCTCCGTCCTACACTGTTAAAAAGTTACACGCTTTTTGTGGCGCGTGGAAGTGAGGTTTGCTTCTCTTGTATATTTATCTCGATGGATCAATGACTCAGCGATTATTCTGTTGGTATGCACCTAATGTCAATTGTTTGGTTTGCTTACTACGTGGTGATTATTTCCTCTGTGTTGTGTAAAAATTTTAATGTGTTTATTACTAAACTAATTAATTAGAATAGTATAGTAGGTACCTACCTAATTTTCTTTATAATAATCAGCAATCATATGCCATGGATACCTATAATAATAAATAAGATATATTTACTTAGTAAGTAAGTAAGAACTTTATATTACTTACATCAAAATACCACACTTAAGACTTATCGTATGGACTTATCAATCATAACTTACATTTATTTCAGTTCAAGATACCTACAATACTTACGGAATATAATTGGCAAGAAAACATGACTCTCTTTTCTGACCAAAGGATGAAACAAACAAAAAAGTGATCAAGAATGCTGGTAAATAATAAGTATATAATTATAATGTTACAGCTAATACCCGAAGTGCGGCTAAAACTAGGTGTAGCCGATAGGCCTATCTATACCCAGCAGTGGGTGTCGTGCGGCTGATATGATGATGATGATTTTTTTTAACAGATAATACAAATAACTTTCTTCATACCCCAAACTACACATAGGCTGCACATAGTTTTAGCCAGCTATTCGGGTACTTCGGGTATTAGCCGTAACATTATATACTGACTACTTATTAGATCAAAATACCGCTATGGTTTTTAATAAGTCTTTTATTTACCTATATTGTTATTAACCCAATCTTATTGAATTTCAGATACATACAATTCAATAGGTATATTGACATTGCAGAATATAATACACAAGTACCTTTTAAATTGGCTAGAAAAGATGTTGGAAAAACTAACCCTTGGACACCGAACGTGCCCGATGGTGCACAGGAACAAACGCTGAAGCTATTGAACAAAATTATAGTACCTAATGAATATTTTGCTCCAAGCGACAAACAAGATTATGAAACTTTAGGTACTGTAATAATAAAATAAAAAGGAGCATGATGGAAAAGTTCTGGCTGTACTGTACTTTGTGCTTTAAAATCATATACCTAATTGTATTGGTTTAGATATAATTATAAAATAAAATATTGACTACCTACCTCTAACCTTTCATTTTGTGTACTATCTGTCACATCTACAAAACAAAAAAAAAATTCAACAATATGTTGTTGTTTTGCATTATCAAAATAATAGGGTAGTTATAAGGTGTTAGATTAAAACAAATTTAAATTTAAATCAAAGAAAACATTTACTTTTTGAACTTAAAAGTAAAAAAATAATAATAACAAAGCAACCACATCCTTACTAATAATATTATAAATGAGAAAGTCCGTTTGTTTGTTTAGAGGTGTAACAAACAATTGTTACAATCATCATGAAATTTTACATAGGTACATGTTGTCAGGGGTACAAAGAAGGACATAGGGTCCTTTCATCCTTAACAAAGTTCCCAAGGGATAGCAAAAAAAGCTTTTCACGCAGACAAAGTACTGAGGCCCATGATTTTGTTAGATACCATCTTGTATCAGTAGTTGAATCAGTCTTGCTTGGCTTATTGTAACTAGTATATCTTACAAACAGGCCTTCTTCTAAGTGTCACCTGTAAAAAAAGTAGGTATTTATTTATTTAAGTTAACATTATATTAAAACAATGGGGAGGCGAAGGCAAAGTGAATTACAGATGGCGCTTCATTCTTTGGAACAATTGTCAGTTTGAGCTTATATTGTCTTGACTGTGTATTACGTGATTTTACTTTCTTAGATTGTATTTTTTTCGGTTTTGCGGACAAACAATGTATTCTATGCTAACTTTAGCTCATATAAAAGAAGAATTACGGAAAAGAAAAGCCAAAACTACAGGCAAGAAAGTTTATAGCAACTTACAAAAAATTGCTGACAAGCATTACATTTCTTTAAATTTCGTGTAAGATTTACAAGTAATCTTTTTATTTCAGATTAGAAGCATATGATTTAAATTTTAACAAAGCAACTGAGTGTGAATTTCCGTGTTTATAGTTGCCTGATGATGCCTTCTGTGCAATAGTAATTTCAGGTTTCTGTACTGGAATTTCTGTACCATCCAAAATTACACGAACCGTTTTATTATATTTATTTTATTATTCTAAGTTTCTTGAATGAATCTGGCATATAAAATTCTATTAATTCTCTGTTTGGCCCCAATATTGGGCTTATTCCATATTTGATATACCTATCAAATTCATCCAAGTTATAAATATGTTAGAAACTGCTGAGGTGTAAATATTAAAGAACAAAGCTGTTATAATTCAAATGTTGTTTTATTTTGGCGAAGCTTCATCAAATTCATGAAACATTCCTTTTGATTTATAATGTTTCTCAGGCTCAGCAAAGGAGAAAATCGAGGGAAAAGCATATTTTTTTTGATATTTTTTTGCCCAATATTTTTTTTGTTACTGGGAAATCGATGAACTCCAATATTTTACAAGTTACATGCATAACAATGCGGCATTTTTTCAGTATAAAATTAAAAAGTGCAATACTCCAAGAGATTCCCATATGTTTTGACACTTTCTTTGAGGCGGCCCGGTACCAAAGACCAGACGCCACCTATCGGGATAAAATTGCGCTTTTCCTCCCCATTACCTACTATTTTTATTCTATTTTTATTTTTTCACTCATTAAAGAGGTAAATTTATGACTATGTGATTATTATTAGTGAATTAGAATTAGCGAATATTAATTACCAAGTAACATTCCTGACATGTCAGGAATTTAAGTCATCTATCAGGAAAACAGGGATAAAAACTGTAGTTGTCAGGGATGTACTGATAACTGTAGCAGTAAAAACTTAATGAAAACACATAATTTGTAAATCACTTGGTGTGAAAAGATTATTAAATGTCAACTAAATTAAGAATGTAGATGTAGATTTACAAGAAATTTCCTGAAAAGTCAGGGAAAAAGTCAGGAAATCTCATTATTAGATCTGGAAACCATAGCCCCGATGCAACTTAAACATAAAGATTATGTGTTATTGAAGCCTTATGTCTGTTTGTCTGCATTTAACTTCCAAATATGTGTCGGGGGACCACTACTCAACTCACCAAGCCAACCCGCACTGAATTATAGCATGTCAGGCTATAGTCTATGGTGGTGAAGTTAACTATATGTTATGTATAATATCAAGTTTAACACTTACCATCACTCGGCCAGCTGCCGAGCTGACCTCTTTTTTGATACATGCTTTATAGCTTTTACTTTTAATTTATTATTTTTTAATTGTTGTTCCTTTTTTATACATGTGTAATAGGTATAGGTACAACATAGAAGTCTTTGACTTATGACATATTTTTCTTATGTTTTATACACTATTTTGTTTGCCATTGTATCAAATTATCAATGCTTTCTCTGTGTTGTGTTTGTGATAAAATACATTAGTACAAAGCTTCGCTCACTTATTACACAGCCCATTAGCTTGCCACAGTTTCAGAAATCATCACTATAATTTCACTTTACACTTCTTCTTTATCTTCTTATAATATAGGTAGTGCAAATTTTATTTTGAACGAAAATTCAAGAAGAAATTATCACGACCTGAAACAATAAAAAGTACTTAATTGAAAATTTGAAATCATTACATAGCTCAACTAATACTTCATTTCCATGCTACATGAAAGATAAATGTTAATTATAAGGGAATCATATTTTATTGTGATTACCGACTAAAGAAAGGGAAACTAATGAAAAAAGATTTTACATAATTAGGTATTGTACCTACGAGTAACTGGAACTAATTTATACTTACGAAATGACAACCTTCAGGCATTGGCAGGAAGGGGGTGGGCCGTGCCCACCCCAGACCAGCCTGATACCCACCCCAGAAAAATACCAGCTATAATACTTTTCTATTGCCTTTCAAAACTCCAACACGGCTCTAGTCAAGCACCCTAGACGTTAGTACTATTATATATTCTGTGACCCTAGGCTTTGCCCCAGAACTAGAGGCCCTGCCCCACTGGAAATAATCTTTAGATACGCCAATGCCTTCAGGCTTTTGTAAAGAAGAATACTCTTCAAAATACCTACTGCATAATTTATCAATTAATTCTAAGTACTTACTGATGATTAGGGATTTTAATTCCGAGGCCCCACGCCTTAAGTGGCCTGCTTCAGTGCTTCTTACACAGATCACTATTATGATTTATCTTCTCCATTAGTTTTATTGGCAGGAATCACAGGAAACACAAAAACCCTTTTCAAAATTGAAAATAAGACACGTGTCGTACGACTATTTGTTTCTTTCTACAGGGTATGGGCGTTCGCTTCGATTTAGTACGATTGCTGGCTATCGTCGGCAAATCTACATGTCAAAATAGCCATTTGAGTACCATTTCTTTCTGTCGGAGCTAGCGTAACGTTAAACACAGATCATACAGTATAATACAAGAGGGGCACACTTGGAACAACGTAAACGGTCGAAACAAAAGTAGCGTCATCTCTGAATCTTAAGCATCAACTTTCACAACAAAGTCTTCAAGTTTGCCAAAAAACTTCAACTGGTTATAAAGTAATTAAAAACAAAATTATATTAAAAATATGAAAATGAAAATCGTTTTTGAGTTTGGTCATGGTGCGAATTACAATAATAATGATAAAATTCGACACCCGAATTAATGACCCAGTCCAGTAGCGTAGCGGATTACCACCACCTCTGTTTATTTACATGACATTACTACCAAGGTAATGGTACAGTCAGTGGCACGAATCATGAATATTTTTCGACGGAGTGGGGATAAGTTTGCGCATGTGCTCTTGTGAGCGACCAATAGTGCGTGCCCCTCTCCCGCCGCCTGCGCCCCTCTCACCGCAACGCATACCCAGAATACGCGTTCCCCGCAATCCCCACTCAATTTCATGATTCGTGCCACTGACTGTATCTATCAGTATTCCAATTTCAACAATACTCGGTACACGAACAGTCGCGAATGCGCCGCAGTGACGAACGTAATATACCTACGAACTAATTATTGATTGAAATACAAGTACTTACTTACTATGGTAAATTGCAGATTGTGCTGTTTGTATTATATTTATTATTTTATTACTCCAGCCTGCCTAGCATGACCGATTTATATCGCGTGATATAGCATTTTATCGACACTCAACTGTCAAATTTCTTTGTCTTTTTGACAGTTCAACGTGATAAAACGCTACATCACGCGATATAAATCGGTCATGCTAGACAGGCAGAGATGTCATGTTTAAATACCCGGAGTCCAAAAAATAAGATTTAGTATACTTTTATTAAAATATTTTTTTTTTACTATAGGTATTGCCTACTAAGTACGGCTCGAAGGATTTGAAAATAATTTGTTTCTCTCTTTAATATATAGGTATTTAGCTTTTTCAGTTTTTTGTTTTTACTGTTAGTTTTGTTAACCTAGGTACCTACCTACCTATTTCATTTTCGCTATAATATTATGGATTCTAAAATATTACGCAGGTTATACGCAATTACAAAACTAGAAAGATACGAAAGTAGGTACTTAGCTGAAATTAAAATACTGTAGCCGGGTGTATCGTGCGACAAAAAGGTCTCAATTTAAGGTTGCCACCTGTACTTTATTTCGGGGTTATTGTACTCTCTACTTTATGAGGAAAATAAAGTAGGTACGTGAAAATACTTTATTTCACAAGATTTGCTTAAATATTGCCAAAAGTAATAAAAAGTATGTTTTAAAGGTAAAAATAAATATTACTTTATTTCCATACAACATACAACGTACTTTTTACTAGCTTTAGCAATCAATATACTTTATTAGTTCAAAAAAGGTGGCAACCCTAGTTACAATATTAATAGATATTTACCGTGCTACAACATTTATACCGTTGTACGAATACCGAGCCAAATCATAGTTGTTTTGTATTTTTTTGTTTTGATTTGTTCTTTTTCATTAATATTTTCTATTTTGTTATAAATAAAGATATTACAAAAAAGTAAAATAAATATATAATAAGAAACAAAAAATTACATTTTCAGCTATTAAAATTTCATGTCAGTAGTTCCGCATCGATTTCCAAAGGCGCTAGTGGACTCTTTGAGTTACTCTCTCTCTAGTTACTCTGTGATACAAGCGTTTGAAGATTGAATGCAGAGACGGGTTGGGTACCAAAATAATATCGCTTTCGCCGAGTCGAAGAAACATGTAGAATATAGAAACGCTTATAACGTTTGCCATTTGAGTAGGCCCCCTGATTAGTCAATTATTGAAACGCTAACCAAAAATTAAAGAAAGTAAAAATATACGTTACCTGGCAAAAATGAAGCGCTTTTTCATACCCACTTACTGCGCTGCCTGGCGATATATTGAGTGTGATCTAGTGGTGGGGCGCGGTATAACGGTAAGATTGAGTCTTGGAAATACGTAAATAAGTTTAAGTTCCTAGTGAACAAGCCCTTGTTACTACTTACCCCTGTTACAAAAAGCCCCTCGCTCCCCTACTTACCTGCGTCAAATACCGAAAGACCAAAAAACTGAAAATGTTGTAAATATAAAAGATTTATGTTTTTCTCTTAAAATACAGAGAAATGACAAATCGAGAGAAAAAAGACTACTTTCCGTCTCTACAAAATATTACTATACTTACCTATTTAGTATTTGCTTAGATGAACGCGCTACACGAAATCAGTGATTTGAAAGTTTATTCCACACAAAACAAAAAAAAAGCTATTGCTTTAGTGCAGATAAGCACATATAATATTTGTATTTATGGAAAGACAAGCTGTCGATAAGCCTTGTATTTTAACACGTTTTTATTTCCTCACAAGGCCACCACGCTCCAGGGATTACTTACAAGACCTCAGCATTTATCTGAAAGAAAGATATTACAAAACGTATTACATGGTATTACGCCAGACGACAATAATATTGGTGCATTATATTTATATGTGTAAGTCTGGCCACAGCCAAGGTCACATCGACCGGTGAGAGCGGGACGCATCTACGCAGTTTTCTTCTTTTCCCCTCTGGTATGGAAGGTTTTGGGGGAAAATCTGGGTTCCGAATTTCCGATACTGTTGGTAAACACGCACTGAGGTCACTGAGGTTTGACATTAGTGATTTGATCATTATTACAGCCACGATAATCTTTTAAAGGTTAGCCGGTCAGCCCCCTTAGAATGACCACCGAAATACGATGTATTTTTAACGGCCTCTGTGGTGTAGTGGTTCGCCCACCCGTGTAAGACGCAGAGGTCCCGGGTTCTCGATTCCCAGGTGTGGTACAATTTGTATTCGGTTTGGTTGGTGGTAGGGCTTATGTCAAGTCCGCCTGGCTAGCAGGCTACCACCATCTTACCTAAGTCTGACGCCATAACAACAACTTAAAAATTGTTGTGTTCCAGCAGTTAGAGGTAAGATAGCCAGTTCCTCAGTGATGAGGATTCCGGGTGTAGTGCGCTTGCACTTTCGGCCTTATCGTCACTTAAGGCTGTAGACGCGCATCACGTTCCATTTTTAAATTTTCCATACAAATGATCGAAACATCTCTGCGCGAATCGTAATGAGGGCGAACTTTGAAAATTCCTATTAAATTATATATTAGATATAGGTATATATATACAAAATACTCAATACAATAGACAAATACCTCATTATTTCTAAGGAAAATAATAAATTACTTTAAAATCTGTAAATGCCAGTAAAAAAACATGTCAAAGTGTACCTATTTGAGCATTTTTTAATATTTTATTTCTCTGTGATTAAAATCATTTTTAAAATTTTCTCTCTATAGGGCACTCCTTGACAATACAAACAATAAATGAAAAAATAAATATGAGTCGTATTATTATTTGTTACAGCTGAAACGTGTTTGAAAAATACCTCTGACAAGCAAATTTGGAATTCCACTTGAACAGATTGTCTTTGTTTTAAAATACCTGATAATTTATTATGTTTTTCTCTCTATACGGCACTAATTTAAGAATTTTGCTTCCTAAAACTAAAGTTTACATCAATAGATTAGCTTTAATTCTTTAGATAACTCGTTTGGAAAAACGCTAATTTCTTTGAAATGCGTATATACAGTCTTAACATCAGGTGAGGTGAAGGCCAAGCACTATCTCGTTGTGCATTAAAAAGGTAGGTATATCGCGTGATATAGCGTTTTCATCACTCAAGTGTCAAAATACATTGTATTTTGACAGTTAAACGCGATAAATTGTTAAGATTATGACATATCACGTTTTTGTGGTCATGCTAGGGGGGCTGGGCAGAATAAACACCGTATTTTCAGGCAGCACTTGAAATGACTTGACAATCTACATCCACATTAATCTATCAGATCTTATATCATTAACAATTCATACGAAAAATTTACAAGGTAATCAGACACTGTTATTTTTTCTTTATCTACAGTCTACACTAAAAACGTTTGGAAGCTTTCAGAATTCGTCGAAACTTTTAGAACTTTTGAAAGAATGAAAGAAGCGTTGTGTTTTCAGAAAATATTTAAGGAAGTATTCGGCAACATCGTTTAGCTAAAGTTTTGTAACTTAAGCCTTAAAAGGTTAGTTCTAAAGTTACAAAACTTTAACATAATAAGATAAATCAAACAAAACACTCTCTCAAATGAAACTCTTTTAATAATAGTCCGGTCGTGGCGCAACTAATTATTTTTAACTATACAGGGTTATTTGTAAAACAAACAACATCGTTCTAAGACTTTTCCAAAAACAGACAAAAAAATCGACTTTTCATACAAAACTCGATCAGCTTGTTCGTACATTTGTATGGAGAGTCGAATTTATTGTCTGTTTTCGGAAAAGTCGTAGAACAAATGTTGTTCTTTATGATGATAGTAATCAACTCCTGCGAGGTTGTTGGTGTTTTACAAATAACCCTTTATTTGATTCTTTCGATAGCAAGTTGTGATATATCTCAATTTTCACATTTAACATGAGTTACAAAATAGTTTCAACATTTGAGAACTCTACAAAATCCAGAAATAAACCCAGAAAAGAGAGATAGGTACCAATAGGTACCAAACAATAGTTTGGAGTATATCTATATCTACCTAGGAGATACCAACACACAACGTTACCTAGGTACCTAGTCATCTAAAGTTCTAAACTTTGCTATTTGTATTCGTAATGTTTACAGAAATGAGCCCGCCGAGGTAGTAGGAGAGGAGTGATTTTAACAAACCTGCGTACAGCGTTAGGCACGTATCATAGAGATGTAGAGGCAGGTCTTTAACAACAACGTTGTGGTTCACGTAGATTTAGCTTTCCATTACTCTTTTTGTTCAAGATACATATCGGAGTTTTCCTAGTGAAACAGTGATGGGTGTAGCGTAGGTTGATAATGTAGCCAACGAAATTTCTATCGATAGTTGTCGGCTGCCGGCCGGCGGCGCGTACGTGCGTTATGTTTACATACAAAGTAAGTATTTAGAACTGCTGCGTAGTTTATTAAATCGATAACCAATAATATTGAAAGTACCTAATTAAATTAAGAAGTGCTTAGCAAAGCAATCTAAAATTGAAATGCAATAATAAATCGCTAATAGTGAAAGTAAATAAAGTCATGTGAATGAAACGACAAGGATAGTGTTTCGATTTGAAGAAGAATCAAATGTGTAGCTTTATTTAAATATCTAAGTACCTACAATTATCATTATTTATTGTTAAAACCAATAAAATAAAAAAAAGACTGATGATATCGAAGTAGGCTTAGCTAAGATGAAACTGAAATTGGTTCACTCACAACCAAGTTTTCATAACTTTTGCAAAAGTTCATCGTAGCTACTACATATTGAAAGTTGATCGGCATCCAATATTGCATAACCTGTAGGATAAAACACAACTTTATCTAGATTGATATCGACAAAATACTGAACGGCACTAGAAACAGCTCCGCCCAACCCAGCCCGCCCTTCAGTTGGTTTCGTCGTGTCGGGGTGAGAGCACCTACGTCAAAGCGGCGACGTAAAATAACAGCTTCCTTTGTCAATAACTACAGTGAAAACGCAGCAGAATCGACAAAACCTTATTTCGGTAAGTGAAATTTAGTGTGTCGTGATTTTGAGTAAACGCAGTGGAGATATTTTTGGATAAGCATACTCAAGGACGTTTTTGTTCATTTCCGAGTGGGTGCATTACCGAATGAGTTTTCGGGTCTGATGTTGACAGTATTTCGGTCGGTGTAGCTTTTGTGTACTTATTTGGTGTTTATTAAACAATAGGGAAAATGTTGGCTCTTATGTTTTTACCTGGGTATCTACCGAAAACAAATACTCGTATTTACTTAATGTTATATTTTTACTAAAGAACTTGCACTGAAAGTTGTCATTTTAAATACTACTTTGTAATCAGTCGGTACTCCATAATCCCCACTACCTACCGATTGTTTTGTGATTAAAATAATAGCCTACCTACGGAAAACTGTAAGGATTCTGTGACGTCATTAAAAGCATATAATAAAATAAAATAGTACCCATCATAAAAGTTAAACCATTTAAATAATAAAATGATATGATGAAGATAATAATGTTTTCTTATCAACTGACATTATTGTGTGATGTAATCTTCGATCAACATGGAAATATCAATACAGCTTTTCGGCTGTGGAAAACAACAAACATTAGATTAGAAAACCTTAACACAATAAATATGTTGATAAAAAAGAACAATGACGGTAGCAATATAGTTTGTAATACGGTTGCATAAGAGGTGTATTGTTGTGTGAAGTGGAGGCTTTATGTGCGGTTCATTGTACTGCCGGATGCGGGAGACGCCCACGTTCCGTTCACCGGGTGAACCGGGTCAACAGATGTCGTTGCTAGCCTGGACGCAACCGAGTTATTTAACATTATTATATTTACTTCGGAGTGAAAACAAACATTTTGTAAGATAGGTTTTTCGTTTTCCTTTTTTGTCCCATTCACGAGCAAAATGTGATTGGGAATTTGACGATCAAGATCCGGGTCTTACTGGAAAGTCTATCGAACTTTTTACATAATAGGGAACATGCATAAGTCACCGATTTTGATAAATATGAGCTTGATCGCTGCGGACACGTATAAAAATGCTCATTTGTATGGAAAACCATGTAGTGTTTTTTGGAGTAGTATTTAACAAAAACGGTGCATCTATTTTAGAACCTAGCTTGTTGGATAATGTAGACATGCACCAAGATCTTTTAGTGTATTCATGCTGAACTGAGTAGGCATTTTTTTAATTTCTTTTATGAGCTAATTCACATGTTCTCGACATTTAATAGAGTATAGGGTCAATTTGTAATTGTAGGTAAATTATATAACACATTCCCGCCTCAAAACTTATAAAAATGTCGATACTTACCTAACATAGTACCTACAATAAAAATTTAAATTCTTTTAAATAATTAAAAAACTGACAAAACCGAGAAAGTTTTAAAATGTAATTTTAATAACATCGTAGAACATAATGTTTTATTGAGAGGGAGATAATTATTAAAAAGTTTCCATGTCTAAATTCACGCAAACTCAAAAGAAAAAACAATAATATTGAGCATTAAGTTTCGTCGTTCGTCGTAGCAGGCTACGGACTACGCCGCTACGACGTAGCAGCATGCCCTTTTTTCAACAGCGTAGTAGAACCTACGTCGTAGTATGGGGCTTGTCCATCAGCCATTTTAAATGTCCCCACTCCCCAGCACTGCTGGGGCACAGACCTTCCTTATGGGTGGATAAGGAGAACGGGCCATAACCCACCACGCGGGCCCAATGCGGATTGGTGGGTGTTAACGACTGCAAATGCAGCCGGGACCTACGGCTTAACGTGCCTTCCGAAGCCTGGAGGAGCTCGAGATAATACATTTTTGGTCACCCATCACATGACCGACCCTTGCGAACGTTGCTTAACGTCCGCAATCGCTAGGCCAGGCGCTAAACCACTGCGCCACCGAGCTCCTAGTATGGGGCTTATCTTTGTGAAAATGTTTAAAAGAAATGAGGATGCGCTTTTATTTACTGTGATTAGAATAGAGATGGGTTTACGCCCGGGCATTATGGCCGCATTGCATAAAGGTCGAATAAATGTGGGTAATTATTTTACATAAGTTATTGCATTTTTTTAACCAAAATAGGTTGATTTCGTTTTCTGCCCAGTCAATAAGCATTTGTTTGAGCATAAACTATTTTTTGCTCGTTTATGCCTAATTTTGTCCTTTTTAGCCCTCGGCCTGCTAGTTGTAATGATTTTTTTAACATAGATGTTTAATTGTTCACCATACATACCTAGATATATTTTTGACACCGAGTTCTAATACCGATTGGTATTTTCTCTCTTCTAAATTGTTTTAAAAATAATTCGGTAAATTCGAATACAGCTTAAATCATTATAAAGAAGAAAAAACATTTTTTTTATTGTTTTGTTTTGGCACTATCCAAAAGATTACTTTGACCTAGATAGAAGTACTGATATAAATCTACGCAGTAAAATTTTGAAAGTAAGTAGTCTCGTATCCGATATTTATTCCATTTTGTCGTGTTGAAAACCAATATAGCGTTTTCGTATATTTGCGTGTACTAAATAACTAGGTCATAAATAAGATACAATAGATACATGTTTATGAATAATAATGTTAGATAAAGTTGAACTTAGAAAATGCGGGTCGAAAGATCAGTGAGCCAAAATAAATTGTCGAGCTTCATTAAATGAAAATATGCTAAAAATGAGATTTTCAACACTCTTGCTCGTAAAATAAGCCCTAATGCATCGCTTTTAGGGCCATTTATAATATTAGTAAGGATTCACAGTGTAGTTAGAGTAACACTGTTGACTTTCGAGCTGAATTCAATTAACAAATCAAAATCAAAACTTTGACCTACGGCGCCCTTTTGCCGATATTTTTCAAAACAGCTGGAAAAGTTAATGACATTTGTACCTTTTTGGAAAGCTAATGAAACTAGTTAGTTATTTTACTAATTTGTACGCGAACTTTCATACAGTTTTTTTCAATAACTTACGACGATTTTCGGGAAAAAATACAGAAAATAAAAGTTATTGCTACTTAGGACCTTTTATTTCTGTGATTATGTATGTTTTGGGCCAACGTTTTTTTTTAAATTGATCACTTATTTTTCAGCTTTCAGAAAAGTATCAATTCGATGTTTAGAGTGAAGTAGTTTATTCATAATTAATGGTTTTTGGTAACAAGTCGGAAAATTTCTTAAATATCGAAGAACTGCTGCAGCTCGGTAGCCATCAAGTTTTGACCCCTGGTTCACTGGACTTAATTTGTTGCTAATAACCTCTAGTATAACCCCTTTCAAGGAATAGGTCGAGTACTATCAATACCTAGTGAATGTATAGAAAATCTGGGAGGTATATGCAATGTATGAAATATTATTAAATTATTATAGTCTACTAGCTTCCGCCCGCGACTTCGTCCGCGTGATTATTAGAGAAAATCCTAAGGGAACCTACAACCAAGATCCGACCAGCCGTTTTTACGTATCCTCGCGAGGCACAACGTTTGCCGCGTGTAGCGGGCCTCGCACGAGGCTGCGCGTTTGGTGGGAACCCGCCAAATACGTAAAAACGGCTGGTTGGATCCTGGTTGTAGGTTCCCTAAGGATTGTCTCTAATATGCACGCGGACGAAGTCGCGGGCGGAAGCTAGTTTATTACAATACTAGCGGCCGCCCGCGACTTCGTCTGCGTGTAAAGTTTTTTTGCTATCCCTCGGGAACAATACTGTTTTTCGGGATAAAAAATACCCTATGTCCTTCTCTGCACCCCTGACAACGTTTATGTAAAATTTCATGATGATCGGTTCAGTAGTTAAGACGTGAAGGCGTAACAAACAAACAAACAAATAAACAAACAAACGGACTTTCGCATTTATAATATTAGTAAGGAATAAGGAATCAGCATTGGGTCCAGATATATCCCTCTCCCTCTCCCTCTCCCTCTCCCTCTCCCTCTCCCTCTCCCTCTCCCTCTCCCTCTCCCTCTCCCTCTCCCTCTCCCTCTCCCTCTCCCTCTCCCTCTCCCTCTCCCTCTCCCTCTCCCTCTCCCTCTCCCTCTCCCTCTCCCTCTCCCTCTCCCTCTCCCTCTCCCTCTCCCTCTCCCTCTCCCTCTCCCTCTCCCTCTCCCTCTCCCTCTCCCTCTCCCTCTCCCTCTCCCTCTCCCTCTCCCTCTCCCTCTCCCTCTCCCTCTCCCTCTCCCTCTCCCTCTCCCTCTCCCTCTCCCTCTCCCTCTCCCTCTCCCTCTCCCTCTCCCTCTCCCTCTCCCTCTCCCTCTCCCTCTCCCTCTCCCTCTCCCTCTCCCTCTCCCTCTCCCTCTCCCTCTACCTTATTTTTCCATACAACATTTGAACCCCATTTTCACCCCCCTTAGGGTGTCATCATATCCACGGTGTTGGACTTCAAAACAAATGTTATTTTCGCAATCACCATCCCATAAAACCTCAAGAACGACATCCATATCGATTTTTATGTTTACTTAACCCATGTACCCCTAAGGGGTAGATTTTCAAAACCACAAAATATATGTTTGCCTATATTTATTTTTAAACGTGCTCCTACGAAGTTTGAAGTTGTAATATCTTTTTTATATTATTTTTCCATTCAAAATTTGAACCCCATTTTCACCCCCTTAGGAGTCAAATCATGTTTACCGTGTTGGACTTCAATATGAATGTCATTTTCACAATCGTCATCCCAGAAAACCCCAATAACGACATCCATATCTATTTTTTGGTATTTTTATCCTATTTCACCCCTATTTCATCCCTATAGGGGTTGAAATACTACCATTTACAATTTACGTTGCGCTATATTTCTATCCATAAGCCTAAATTATAAATTTAGCGATTTTTACTTCGATAATGAAGAATTTTCTATACACAACTCCATCCCCCTTTTCACCCCTTCAGGGGTAGAATTTTCAAAAAAGCTGAGATACGTAATATTGATTTTCAATCGTCAGCCTAAACACAAAATTTGAAGATCCTAACTTCGAAACTGAGGGACTTTCATGAAAACTTTGATCCCCTTTTTTACCCCCTTAGGGGGTGAATTTTGAAAAATCCTCTCTTAGTGCACCCCTAGACCTAATAAGGAACCTATGTGCCAAATTTGGAGTCTCTAGACTTAGCGGTTTGGGCTGTGCGTTGATATGTCAGTCACCAATCAGTTTCTTCTTTTATATATTTAGACAAAATATTAGATAATATAAGATAAGATTACATACTTTACCTAAGCAATGTATGCAATTACTAGGGATTATAATATAATTATCTTTAGGTCCACTGGCAATGTATAAAATAACTGCGACTAAAAACTCCAGAAACGTTTTTTTTTGTTTTTACTGATGATATACTTAAGTAATACCGCACAGCTCAGGTAATAGAAAACAAATCTATTCGTCAGGACGCACGTCTTAACAGTAAAACACCATAAAATTAACGTTTTGCTATCGTCTTACGTCACATTACTGGCTGCACATGCAAGGAGGCGACCAGGAGACGTGAAATAAAAGTAACTGACTGCGATCAATAACCGTTTATTGGTGCGCTGCATGCGCTTATATATTATGAGGAGAGATGAGTGTGTGTGAGTACATATTAATTAGTACACACACTACACCTCCCCCCTAAAAAAGAAAAAAAAAATGTTTACTTATCAAGAGATTATACCTTTTTTTTTTTTGGTAAAGTACATTTATCTAAAATTTCAGATTTTTATTACATTTTATTCAAGATGAATTTCGAACTTCTAACATTATTATTTTCTTTATCACGCTAATTACATAAATTCAACCAAAACTTCATTTTTTAAGTACAAATATAGATGTTAGTATTATATAAATTCATATTTAAATGATTAATACTGATATAATTTGGAAAAAAAAAACAGGACAAAATTGAAATAATTACGTATGAATTTTGTATCATTAATTAATTAAAGTTGCGTCAAATTCTAACAAAATCTACGTAGTAGGTAAGTAGTCTCTAATAAAAAAAATGTTTTACACATTAAAATAAAAAGTTGTAAGTAAGTAAAAAAGTGTATGACTATACTATTAACTAAGATACTTAATATAAAATTTATTTGATGCAAATAATATCGAAAATCTATTTCGTGTTACATTAGAACATCTAAAATTTTGTTACCTAATCATTATGGTAATATATCAATACACAGGTCCTTAATCTTCGTTCTGTAATTTTATGAGAAAAGAAAGGATTATTATCAATTTCATTACAAATCACAATACCTAACGAAAATACATAATTCTTGATAAAATATTTTATACATTTTATGCACGTTATATTCCAGATTATCAAATTATCAATTTACTAGCATCACTATGTCAGTGCCAACCTTAAATTATTTAACTTTTATTTATGTAGTTTACCAAAAATATTCGCATTAAATTCTAAACACAAAAATAGACACACTATAATGAATAATAATATTCAAATACATTATACATGTAGTATTTCTGATTAATACCAGTATAAGACTTATTATGTATTCTGTGGTATAAGTAGATTGCACAGACTCATATTCCATAATAATAATAAAAGCCTTAAATTTTTCTACGAAAAAACAAAATATTTTCCTCTCTTCTTTTATTCGATAGCTGTAAAAGGTAACTAAATAAAATTTGAACTTTAAAAATCACTTTACTTTTATTTACTTATTTATTCTTCTTCCACAAATAAAACATCGAATTCAAGATAGTTTTCGCTAACATACTTAAACAACATTTTTTCTAAGTAATCATTCCTCATTTTAATTCTTCCCTTTTATTTAAAAATTATCTTTCATATTTCTTTTCATCACATTTACAAACAAAATATTCCTTCCTTCAAACCTTATAATCAAATTATAATCATTTTTCCTGATATAAATGTCGTCAAACTTTTCTTAAAACTTTTTTTATCACATAACCTCCTATTTTGTATAAATTATCCTGTGTCAATAACAATATTCCCATATAATATATTTACTTCACTTTGAATCCTACTCTTGCTCGTTATAATCTCCATGATTCATAGTAACACTATCGGTACACTATACACATTTCATATCACCTACTAGGTACTCATATATCATAATTCGCCCGGCGCCGGCGTACTTTTATTTTTATTTAACTCATTATTTTTGGTACATACTTTATCATATTTATTTATAGTCGACTTCATCATCATCATAAAAATGGACAATTGCCATTTTGGGCTGTGGCCACAGCTCAATTATTATTAATGGGAGCAGTTTTAAGACTCTAATTTCGGACTCCAACTTTCTCACAGAGGAAATCTCGTTTCGTACCATGATCGAATAGAAGGATCTGACACCCCACGTATGTACCATTATTAATAGGGTCATGAATTAAGACACATACTAATTTGGTCTCCAAACAGGATTCAAAGGGGAATCTCGTTCACACCTTGATGCAACTGAAGGACCTGAACCCTATAGTACCTTTCCTTTAATGTGTACCGTATAATCGAGCTTTTATCTTAACCATTTCATTCCAAAACCTATCAAATAAACTAACAATCCTAAATTGAATATAAAGTAAATAAGAGATTCATCGCTTTTGGGTGATCAGTCCAATTGCATATGAAACCTTATAAACCGTATATTCCCTAACTTCTATAAATAAATCCTTACCATCATTCCAAATCCTATATAAAAAAACGCATCACATTACCTAAACCTATACCATGCTGTACCTAATTGCAACCTAAACAGCTAGGTACAAAAAGATTTTTAATACAGCTACAATAATTTTCCTACAATATTCCTAATACCTATTAACCCTATACCTACCTTTCCTTTATTCTAGTCATAGACCAAGCTTTCAAACTGTTCCTCGTAACTTTTTCCTTTCAAAACTCAACTATAATTTCCACAAATCTCAATCATTCCTCAACAAAAACTTTCACATTTGAAACTAAATAAGTTGTTTTAAATTTTCTTTCCCATCAAGTTAATACTCGTTATCTTTCCCTATTATAACAATGTTTTATATTACAGCTTAACCAGCAGACCCGTGTGATATTTTGTGACGAGATTAATGTTACTACATCAACTTGCATAAATGCAGCTGCGCTACTCTTTGTAAGCTGCCGATATCGAAATACAACACTCTACATTCCAATACCTTGTTTGTTAAGTTAATCAAAACAATATGATTACATCACTTCTAATAAGAAATAATTTTGTCACATGATAATTTACTACCGATATTATTGAATTGAATTGCGTATTTACTAAACTTATACTGAAACAATAATCAGGACAAAATGAAAAATAATTTCACTTTATAACTCGACACTAATATAAAAAAATTATAAGAATACTATTAGTAAAAATCAAATGTCTTTTCAATAGTACCAAAATAGCTATACCTAATCGATCTTTATTTTTCACTCTCTAAAACATATAGTAAGATTACCTACTTAGATAACTTCACTACCAAAACGAAAAAACTAAATTTATATCGAGCGTTTATTTACTTACGTAACAAAATTATACATAAATAAAATATAAGTATTTGTAAAATTTTATCTACTTAAGCAAAAGATTTAATTTCTAAATGACATCCATTTATATCATTCTAATTGATTGATGTAATAAAACTTTCAAAATAATATAAAATACCATAGCTACAAAATGTATCTTTAATACTTCGAGACAAAAAAAAATAAATCCATTATTTATCCTAAAATTATATTATGTGAACTCGAATTATTAATCAAACACAATCTCCACAAATGCAAAATAAAGTTACCTTTATCAACCACGCTGAATATCTGGAAAACTTTGGTACTTATACTGTGAAATAAAAAAATAAACTTGAATACCAACACCACTAAAAATAACTAACTTCTCATTGTTTTCTGTGCAATCAATCGTATAAATCAGAAACTTAGAAAAAAAATAAACATTATCTACGAAATATTTTTTTTTCTCTACTTTTAATCAAATTATGATACTTGTACTCCGAATATTTCTACCTTATCATCAACAACAATACCTAATTGATTAAACATGTTCATTAATTATTAAAAAAGGAGTACTAAATACCAAATAAAATATTAAGATCAAATTAAAATAAATTCTTCTAAATGTACTAAACATTTCATCATATAAAGGGCAAATACATTTTAGTCTTGTAAAGGGCAAATACATTTTCTTCTCAACATTTTAAAATTAAAGTTAGTATGTATTAGTTTACAAAAGGGACAAAAAAAAAATATCCAAAATAAACAATAAACTTGAAAAGGATCTTTGAGATAAAGGCTCATTTCAGAAGTTCCGACTTCCGCTGCCCACTGCTTGGCTGCTTTCAGTTGGTAAATTCAGATGACACCATCATCTGCCGGCTGGTCCACATTCGACACCATCGTCTCCCGGCACCCTGCTCTATCTCTCCAACCTCATCAGCATCACAGCAACAACACTTTTTCATAATTTTTATTCAGATTGTTCATAGTGATTGCTTTGAGTTCATTAATTTACACGTGAAGAATTTATTTTATCACAAATAGTAACCAATTTATAGTCCATTTTATTTATTTTAGTTTATAGTCCATTGTTTTTCACTTGATAACAAAACCGGCTGCACAGCACCGCCAACTAGGCGGCACTGGCAGGGTCGCCATGCAAGGAGGCGACCAGGAGACGTGAAATAAAAGTAACTGACTGCGATCAATAACCGTTTATTGGTGCGCTGCATGCGCTTATATATTATGAGGAGAGATGAGTGTGTGTGAGTACATATTAATTAGTACACACACTACACACATCTAAATATATAAAATCCTAAACTGAATGACTGACTGACTGATTGACTGACTGACTGATCTATCAACGCACAGCCCAAACCGCTGGACCTAGAGACTTGAAATTTTGCACACAGATACTTTATACAGTGTAGGATACATCCACTAAGGAAGGATTTTTGAAAATTCCATCCCTAAGGTGATGAAATAAGGGATGAAAGTTTGTATGAAAGTCCCTCAGTTTTGAAGCTAGGATCTTCAAATTTTGTGCCTAGGTTGACGATTGAAAATTAATAAATACGGGTCTCAGCGTTTTTCAAAAAGGGGTCAAAAGGGGAATAAAGTTGTGTATTGTAGAAAATCCTTTATTTTCGAAGTAAAAGTCGCTAAATTTATAATTAAGGATTATGAATGGAAATCTTACGCAACGTATATTGTTTTTGTTAGGATTTCTACCCCAAAGGGAATGAAATGGGGGTGAAAAGGGGTAAAAAATCCTAAAAATTGATATGGATGTCGTTATCGGGGTTTTGTGGGATGACGATTGCAAAAATGACATTTATTTTGAAGTCCAACACGGTGGACAATTGGACATGATTTAACCCCTAAAGGGGTGAAAATGGGGTCCAAATTTTGTATGGAAAAATAATATAAAATAGACATTACAACTTTAAACTTCCTAGGAGCACATTTAAAAATAAATAGGCAAATATGTATTTTGTTATTTTGAAAATCAACCCCTTAGGGGGTAAATGGGGTGAGTAAACATAAAAATCGATATAGATGTCGTTATTGGGGTTTTCTGGGATGACGATTGCAAAAATGACATTTATTTTGAAGTTCAACACGGTGGACATGATTTAACCCCTAAAGGTGTAAAAATGGGGTTCAAAGTTTGTATGGAAAAAGAATATAAAATCGAAATTACAACTTTAAAATTCGTAGGAGCACGTCTAAAAATAATATATATTTTGTGATTTTGAAAATCAACCCATTAGAGGGTAAGTGGGGTGAGTAAACATAAAAATCGATATAGATGTCGATCTTGAGGTTTTATGGGATGATGATTGCGAAAATGAGATTTATTTTGAAGTCCAACGCGGTGGACATGACACATCATGGACCTGGACGGACCTGGACATGCACATCCAGAGAACGGGAACGGGAACGGGAAAGGGACGGGAACGGGACGGGAACAGAACGGGAACGGAACGGGAACGGACCGGGAACGGAACGGGAACGGAACGGGTGCGGAACGGGAGCGGAACGGGAACTGTACGGGAACGGAACAGGAACGGAATGGGAACGGAACGGGAACGGAACGGGAACAAAACGGGCACAGAACGGGAACGGAACGGGAACATAACGGGAACGAAACGGGAACGGGAACGAGAACGGGACGGTAACGGGATGGGTACGGGAACGGAAACGGGAACGGAAGGGGTACGGGACGGGAACGGAACGGGAACAGGAACGGAACGGGAACGGAACGAGAACGGAACGGGAATGAAACGGGAATGGAACGGGAATGAAACGGGAACGTGACGGGAACGCAACGGGAACTGAACGGGAATGGGAACGGGAACGAAACGGGAAGGAAACTGGAACAAAACGGGAACGGAACGGGAAATGAACGGGACTGGAACGAGAACAGGACGGGAACAGGACGGGAACGGGATGGGAACGGGAACGGAAACGGAAGGGGTACGGGACGGTTACAGGACGTTTACGGGACGGGAACGGAACGGGAACGAGAACGGGGACCGGGAACGGGAACGGAACCGGAACCGGAACCGGAACTGGAACGGGAACGGGAAGCATAAAAATGACTGGTCGGATCCTGGTTGAAGGTTCTCTAAGGATTTTCTCTTACATCCACGCGGACGAAGTCGCGGGCAGAAGCTAGTTCGGTATATTGCTGAACGAATTTACTAATTACCACCTGTAATCTCTTACCACCTGTATTCGCAATAAAATAATTTAATTTGATTTGGTATTGCTTAGAATACCTAGGCATAGTATAAAATAAATAATATTTCATACATCACCTAAACGTTTTAAGAAGGTATTCTAACGGGTGGCGCAAAAGTAAAGACCCTATTTGGTTCAGCTATAAAATTTTTTCTAAATTAGAAAACTAGATTTAGGTTTTTTTAAATGTATATTTGTGCCATTAAATTTCGTACCATTAGGATTTAAAGATGATGTCTTTTAAATGGTGACCTCCAGAGTTGATACACATTTGAGCCCTATTTATGACATTTTGCATAACTTGCCGTAACACTTCCTGCGATATGTTCGTTATTTCTTGACGAATGTTTTCTTTTAGAGCTGCGAGAGTCTGTGGCTTGTTCACATACACCCGAGATTTCAAAAAACCCCAAAGAAAGAAGTCTGGACTGGTCAGATCGGGTGATCTTGCAGGCCAAGGCAAATCGCCAAAACGAGAGATAACTCGGCCTGGAAAAGCGTCCCTCACTAAATCCATATTTATTCCACGTTCTTGGGGAGTAAAACGGTCCATGTTTATTTTCAGTGTATTTTATATTTGTTCACTACACAATTTTCAACAACAGAATGACAGAAAATGTCATATAAAAAAAATAAAAGTATTTTCTTTAGTGCCAGTACTTTTGCGCCACCCGTTATAATTGCCTGGGTATTAAATACAGTACTGGATTATACAGATTGTCGGTAACACATAGATTTATGGCTTGTGATCCTATCTCTTTGGATGGATCCAACAGTACTCACGATAGATTCAAGACTCTTAGTATCATCTGACATTCCTAAGATAAGACGATCCACGTCGTCGGTGCATTTGTCCAGCTGGGATTGCTTTTTGTCAATGCAGTCGACACCTCCATCATCAATGAAACCTTAGAACAAAAAGTATTATATAACTTCCTGTCTGTCTGATCTATCCATGATCATAATCATAATTATTTATTTCACCTTGTAACATGGTCAAATACAGTTGTTTGAAATATTGAATGATCACAACGTATTACGCTAAAACTACACTGGTCTGCAAAACTAAGTACTACATAGGCCTATTTTCATACAAACGAGGTAACTTTCAAGCTTTGGTTCTTCACCCAGGATTAAACAGGGTGTGATTTGATGATGGCCATTGAAAGAGTAAACAGAGGAGGCCCAAATCGCTAATGAAACCCAATGGATTAGAAGAGTCATTTAATCCAGAGACCGTACGGATTTTTTAGTGTAAAATTTCCATACTTTTGATGTAATTTTAGCTTGTTATTTGTTTAAGTTCAACTCTGACCTAAACGACTCTTCTAATCCATTGGGTTTCTTTAGCGATCTGGGCCTGCTCCATTTACTCTTTAAATGACCATCATCAAATCACACCCCGTTTAATTCTGGACGGAGATCCAAAGCTTCAAAGTTACCTCGTTTGTATGAAAATAGACCTCTGTAGTACTTAGTTTTGCAGGCCAGTGTAGTATGTGGAAATTATAAGAATTTATGAAATTACATTTAAAATAACAATGGATAAGGGACTCGGGCATAATATGGAGAAAGTACAGTAGTTAAGCTTACCCTCGCACGCTCGAACAACGCACACATAGACATCTCTCACCGATACTGTAAAACCGGAATCTCAAACAAAACAATCTCAAACCACTTCGAGTACGTAAGGCAGCGGCGAGATCTGTCTTTGTGTGTGTGCGATGCTCGAGCGCCCGTAGTACTTAACTTAACTTCTGTTAGTCTCTCTATTTTGTGTCTTGGAGTCTTGGGTGCGATTCGGACGTGTGCGCGTGCGATCTTAGGCGTGTGACGGCATTGCGTGACTTGGTGAACACTCTGTTTAATTAAATAGTTAACTTTTGTATTAAATACTATTCAGTGTTATTAGGTGTTTTCTTTTATTAGTTTCACTTCTGATATCCATTTCTACTCTTTCCTTGTAATATTATAAAATCTTCAGAACATTTAAGTTCTAAATTGTCAAATTAGAAGTACACATTAAATTGAATTAGAAAAGTAAATAGATGATCATTAATGTCAACATCATATTTAGTAAATTAAATATTAACATTTACAACTAAAGCAAGTATTCGTGAAAGTTAGCAGAAGCATTTTTCAAACAACAGATTTTATTAAACATCACAAATCGATTTAATAGCAACTCACGAGTGGTTATTATTATTTATTTTATTTATTTATTTATCTTTTATTGGGAAACAAACAGCCTTATACATTACATAGTAATAGCTTAATTTATGCTAACTCATTTGCCAAAAAAGTTTCCACTTATAATAATTTACATCGAATTCGTTAAGTTAAGTACTAGAGTTACTAGATGTTTTGCACTATTGAATAACAACAGATGAGTGGGTACTAGAATTAATCTGTACTTTTAAGAAATTACACTACATAATATTTAAGAGTTATTATGAAAGAAGTCATATTTTTTTTTCTGTACATAATGCTTCGAGAGTCAGTGGAATTTTAGTAGGATCTCTGCTAGTATACAGGGTAATTTTGCGACCTCTTTTCAAAATCAAATACAAGTTCAAGGAAGTAATAAAAAATAATTTGGTGAGATAATTATGAATTATTTCTTTTTAAATTCACAGTTTTCAGCCACTTTTTATGTCCAAAAAATTTAGGCGCGCACGCTCACCCTCGCGCAAGCGACGCGAGCGGGGGAAGGTGGGTGGCGGGAGGGGGGGTCAGCGCGGGTCGCCCGTGCGATGCGCAAACTGTGACAACAATTTTAATTTGTGTCGGGAAAAGTTTGGGACAAAAATGTTAAAAAAAAAATCTTTTTACTCACAAATTGATTGTACTGCTGTTATAGACTGACCTGGCAAAATTTGACAAGGGGTCCAAAAATGACCCTGTATGTACTAGTCGTGCAAGATTGTGCAAACAATTGTGAATGTTTCTAACAAAACATCCAACTCCATAAATGTATAAGCCTGTGACAGTAAGTATTTTTAATCTTTTGAATAAGGGTCGTAGCTTGGGTAGTTGCTCGGATTTGTCTCAAGGCATAAACAAACCTGTTGAGTTTGCTGCAAGTTTTTTCGTGTTCTCCAATTACAATTCGAGTCCAATGTTATGCCTAAGAAGACGGTTTCTCGGCTTTGCTCGATAGTTTCTCCTTGATATTTGAGGTTATGTAAACTAGAGGACTGATTTTGTTTTAGATAGATTAGCGCACAAATTGTTTGTTTCTAGCCACTTCATAACGTCATTCAAAATATAATTTAAAGTTTATGTGTGGGATATCACGCTAAATTTATCTTCCGGAACCACTACACATACGTTATCAGCGAACAAAATATATTTGTTTTTATTAATTTCCGGTAAATCGTTGATATACAACAGAAACAAAAGAGGATCCATTATGGAGCCTTGTGGAACCTCACGCGGGTTTAATTTGAAATATATGGTATGTCTGATCGGTCTGATCAATTTCACAGGAAATTAGTAAATTATTATCTTTTTTTAAATTGTCGAGATATTGGGGGAGGCCATACCCAGCAGTGGGTGTCGTGCGGCTTTAAAGAGTTGGGTGATGATTTAACCAAATAGGACAAGTGAAAAAAAAGTAAGGATAAACAGACTGTTTAGTAAAGAATGCTGCAACGCAAGCCCGCGAACCTGGCAGGTAACGGGTTTGTGTGTTGGGGTGGGACTCGCTAAGTTGTTGGCCCTGCCACAATAGCTAGTTGTTTCGACACTTTTATAAACACACTCGATAGCCTCCATCGCCAGCCCCTAAAGATATAACAGTGTACCTATTAGTCTTGATCGATGCTTTGAAAATAAAAAGGGGAATATATAAGGCCCTTTTTAAATAGTGCACGAAAATTTAAGGGGTCAATGTACTCATGCATACAAACAACTTTTAATATGGGACCAACATTGAAATCGCGAAAAAAAATCAGCTATTCCATACATTTTGATCTATTCGATTTTAAATTTTCTATGGAACAGCTGATTTTTTTTCGCGATTTCAATGTTGGTCCCATAGTAAAAGTTGTTTGTATGCATGAGTACATTGACCCCTTAAACTGATGTGCACTATTTAAGAAGGACCTTATATAAATGCACTTTAAAAAATGTAACACACTTTAAAATGTTTAACTTCAGAATTTATTGAATGAGCTTTAAAAATAATGGTTTCTACTATAAATATGCTAAGCTTTAAAATTAATACTTCGCACTATACAAATTAATTTTATAACTTTAGTACTGGTAAACAGACGACTAGGTGTGACGACGAGCGGGCGCAGCGATAGAGGAGCCGAGGAGGAGGTTAGGTTCCATTGTGACATTGTGACCAACAACGCCAGAACTGACCTGATGGCGTGTAGATATGTATTGTACATATCTTATGCCACAAGTTGTTATCATCTAGCCATCTCATTTTAACAGTGGTCAGTCTGACACATGGTTAAACAGAAATTAAATGGTTTCGGAGCTGGGACACAGTTATAGTGCAAACCATTATTTTTGTAGTGATAATATTAAATTATAGATCTATTATTATTTTAAAGTGTTGTCAAAATTGTTGTAGTGCAAACCATTATTAAAGAGCTGATATAAATTTTTATTGCTGTTTTCATCAAATTTAAAGCACATTTCAAATGAACAACTGTTAACTTAAAATTGAACAACAAAAATCTTTTGTTATACTTAAATAATTCTAAAAATAATAGAATAATTATTAGTAGAAAATATAACTTTCTGTAAAATACTATTTTGTAATTAATTTATCACTTCCGGTGTTCTTTATCAACTATGAACAACTGGTCAAATTAGACAGCAACAAATCTTTTGATATGCTATAAAAATGCTAAAAATAATGGAATAATTATTGATAAAAAATATAACTGTGTACATACATAACATCTTGAAATTAATTTATAATTTCCGGTATCCTTTAACAAATATAAAACTACTCGTAGTATTGAATAACTCTTCATTTATCACAATTCAAACTCATTTTAATTTGTAAATAAGTAATCTCTCATGCGAAATCATTCTAATTTGTAAATAATTAATCTAAGTTAACCTAATACATAAAAATAACACTAAAGTCACACGCTAAATAATTATAATTTGTAAATAGTTCATCTAACTGAATGGTTTGATTTTTTTTTATTAATGAGATTACTCATTGAAGGTGCTATCACATAAGTAAGGACATAATTATGAATAAAAAACAACCATGATATTAATCTACAATCATGATATACGTATCCTCTACGAAGGGGTTTGAGCGTGACCTTGACTTTGACCTTACCTTGACCTCACCCTGACTTTGACCTTGTCCTTGAATTTGACTTTTACTTTGACTTTAACTTTCCTCCCCCTCTTTATCATTTTATTATTCGAAAGAATGTCATAATGTTGTATTGAATTTCATAATGTAACTCGTCGTGCGGATATTGTGGTTACTATGACATACTGGTGGTTATAATGTGTGCAGTAAGCTATTTCAGAACCTTTTGCAGAGGATTTAAAGCATGGGCATAGACAAATAAACATAATATTCTGTCATTTCTCAAGCTTACGCGCTCACTAGACATGAAATAAAATTTCATAATACTTATTCTTTAGTCAAATATTTATGAGTTGCAATCTGACAACTTGTGGGATAGAGATAGGGTCCCCTATTAGTCAAGGAGTTTTTATTTCTTACGCTACGTTCACACGTAGACAAACCGGACCGGTTTTTTGCAGGCACGGTTTAGTCTGTGTTTAGTCTATTTAAATGTACGATTTCACACGTGCATTCGGTTTCATGATCCGGCAAAAAACCGGAACGGGCAAAACTTGACATCCGATTTGGCAACTGCAATCGGGTCACGACACACGATAAAATACCGTATCCGGTTCAGTGGCAATAGCACGTTAGTACATGCGTTCACACGAGCGCCGACCCGGTTTTTTATCGGATGACGCGTATTCACACGATGACATACCATCCGGTTTTTTGCAGAAAAGCAAAACCGAATGCCGTGTGAACAAAGTATCCGATTCTGCCGTACCCGGTAAAAAACCGGTCCGGGAAATCGTGTCTCCGTGTGAACGTAGCGTTAGTTATGCGTCAGATAGCCCTGAGGGCTGATAATCATACATTTTATTTGAAACCTCGAAAACTGTGTGCAAGTTTAAAAAAACCGGAAATGTGATCAAGCCCTTGAATTTTTTGAAAAAAGAATTTCTAAAAACGATTTAAGAAAGCAAAGTTGACTAATTACATTTGCAACAATTTACTACACAGCAGGATCTCTTTAATCCGAACTCCCCCCGAAATTTTACCACCCGTTCGGATGCGTGGAGCAAGTAGGATTATAAAAGTGTAGTAAAATCTAGTAAAACCTATTTACCAACTTTTAATGGTAAAAGTTCGAACTGTTCTGTGATCATCGTTAATTTCAAACATTAATTTAGTTAAAGGATTTGACTGGCGGGTAATTTTATTGTAATACGTCCTAAAATATCCATAATATCCGTCCGTAAATCCTAAAATAAATAAAAATAATAATGATAATGAAGAATAAATCAAAATGATAATGGAAAATAGTTAAGAATTTTACTGATAGGTAATTTGAAAATAAACGATAAACTTACGATCGCTTATTCATTGCTTAATTTGATAATCCAAGATTTACAAACAGTCATTGGTAAACCCTAGCATGTGACACATTCTAATGGTAAAATGCCGAAAAATGATCTACCTTTTATAAAATCCTTATATTTACTAACTCATGTTGATAAATCTTAAAATTCATCCGGAAAATCGTAGATCCGGACATCTCGTTGAATTTGAATTAAAGTCGTCGTTACTCTCGCTCGTCCGAATCGCTCAACATTCGGAACTTTCTTCGGAAATTCAAATTTTAGAAAGTGGGAAAGGGGGACCGCTTCCCAAGCATCTCCAAAAATTGCGGCCTTTCATCGATCAAGATGGTTTAATCAGGGTGGGCGGTCGATTGGCGTATTCAGATCTTGATTATGATTGCAAGCATCCTTTGCTTTTGCCTCGTCGACATCGTCTTACATCGCTCATAATCAACCAAGCGAATGCTTAGTTTCTTGTTAGCACAGAACTTCTGGATACTCTCGTCTCGTCGTGCTATTCGCCACGAATTATCCAAGTGCATAAAGTGTTATCGAACCAACCCAAAGCCTGTCGTACCTCGAATGGCAGACCTACCTAAGTTTCGTATCTCGCAAATAAAGCCATTTTCATGTGTCGGAACCGATTTTGCGGGTCCCTTCCCCACTTACGTTCTTCGTCATCGCGGCGCTAGGACGTTCAAAACGTACATTTGTTTATTCATATGCTTCGCCACGAAGGCAGTGCATATTGAATTTGTTATTGGTCTTACCACTGATGCTTTTCTCGGTGCTCTTCGGCGATTTATCGCTCGTCGCGGTCGGTGTTCGCGTATCCACTGCGATCAAGGCACAAATTTTGTCGGTGCCCAAAACGTTTTATCCCCTCTTGTCAAACAGTTCTCGTTTAATCCCCCAGCAGCTCCCCACTTTGGCGGGCTCTGGGAGGCCAATATTAAATCTTTCAAAACACATCTCTCTCGTGTCGTAGGAAATCAAATCTTAACTTATGAGGAGTTTATGACTGTGGCTGCTCAAATTGAAGCTTTGTTGAACTCGCGTCCATTATGCGAGCTAAGTTCGGACCCTAATGATTTATCGGTATTAACGCCCGGTCATTTTCTCACCCTAGAGCCCCTGACATCGCTCCCAGAATCTGATGTCTCTAATGCCAAACTTACTGTAGATTAGTTGTTGTTTTAGATACCATGCAATCGAGTGTGGTCCTTAGTTTCAGTTAAGTAGATAGTAGCTTTGTTTGTAGTAAAATGCTGCGCATTTTGGTGGGCGGAATGTTGCAGCCGCGCATTTGTTTTGTATTTTCTAATTTTTATTGCCATTTTGATCATATTTGCATAAAACGAAACGCTTCATAGTGACAGTTCTCGCGGGTAGTTGATCACAAAATGTTGTTGAAATTATTAATCTAGTGAGGGTACCTTTCGTGATTTGGTTGATGCCACTCACTTGGTTATACGGATCCGCGCTGTCGACAAACGTTATTATCGATTGCATCGCTGATTATTGCAAAACCCATTTTGAACATTTCTCGTTGTGTATTGTGTGTGCTCTCATATAGTGAAAAGACCAAAAAGATTGCCAACAGTCGGCGCCGACAGGCAAGGCAGCAGAAGAAGACCGGTGAGTAGGCTTGACACCTTATTTTCGAATATCCTCACTGGATCGTTTTGTTACTTAGATAAACCTAGTGTCGCTATTTTCAAAATCCCAAGGACGCCCTTTCGGCTCGCGGGAGCGCGTCCACTTTGTTTTGTGCTAAAAATATTAAAGATACCACTTCGATAAACATCTTTATCATCAAAATTACCAGAGCTGAAGCTGCTGAACCATTTTTTGCAGTAGTATTCGACAAAGCATCTTCAACTTCAGTATCAAAAACGGCCACTTTTAGCAGTTTTTACACGACTGCCCAACCAAAAAGGAGTGTATATGTGTTCAGGGTTCATGTATGTTTGTGGGAATGGGAGTTTCTTTATTCCACCATAACTTCTAAAAAAAGGATTTAGATGTATGGGGTATCGTTAGAATCCTTAAATTATTCCGAGTGACACTGGCTATTTTTTTTTGAAAAAAGTCAATATGGCGACTGTACGACGCCATTTTCAAATATATATGGGCATCAAATGAAAGGCCTTAATGAGCCCTCATTGCAGTCGGGGGACCTCTTTGATAAAAAATTGTTTCACAAAACGGTCCCCCGACTGCAATGACACTAACTTTTTAGTTCGTTTTTGGCAGGGCAGTCGTGTTTTTAATATTTTTTTAATTATAATAATATAGTGAAATAGTGGAAAAGATGCAAAGAAGGCAGAAAAAAGATGCAGAAAAAGCGTATCTTATTTTTTCGTTTAAGTATAGAAAATATCTATGAGTAAGTATACAAATTATGGTCGCTAATAAGCAACCAGTGTTCAGACGCTTTGTGCTGCATAATTAAATACCAGCATTTTTAGCTCTATCCACTTAGTTGTACTTTTCGTGTGGTGCCATTTTTTGAGCAGAATGCTTATTCCATAGATTTTTAGTTCGCTGAAAATCCCGCCTAAGTTTAGTATTGCCAGGAATACCTATAACACGCAAAATTCATGCTTCAAAAAGGCCGCTAACTTTTCCGACTACCTATTACCTATATCAGGGGTGGCCAACAAGTCGATCGCGTTTGACCAGTCGATCTCTGGATACAATGCAGTCGATCGCGAGACAAGAAAAAGTGCTCTGCTTGTGCTAGCAAATAAAATGAAAATGTTTTAAGTCAATCTTTTAAAGTAGATCGCAGCCCTAGACAAGTTGGTCACCCCTGACCTATGATTTATTTCCATTTTAAGATTCGACCTATGCTTATGGTGCCTCTCTATGGTATCTAGGGTACCTCTCTGCTCTATATTTTAATTCTGGTTAGGTAGATATCTATTTCTATGAGTTTTCTAAACACTAACGAAATCTTCCTGACCCTTGATCACGTAAGTCTGTTGCTAACAATTCTCAATTGAAATCGATTGAAAGCGCAGTTGCATTGCTGCTTAAGTTAAGATAGTTGTCACATTAGTTCTTACTAAAGCAGCGATGTAACTGCGATTTCTGTCAGAGTTGATTGCAACAAAGTTACGTAATTACCCCCCTGCTTACTATGTATTAGGCATAGAAATAGAATGTCAAAGAACAACAATGTCAATAAACAGGTGATCCGAAAACGAATGCATACATTTTATATGAAATACGTAAAATATGACTTAGATTCATAAAATATGACTACATATGGCAAAGGAAATTAATAAAATATGTTCCATACTGTTTTCTTCGTCGATAAAGGAATAAATGTAGCGAAATTTGGTTTCAGAGAAATGTGTGGCAATATCTTATTTACCTGTGAAAACTGTGATAACTTGGATTATTTCTTTTTGTCACATCACAATTACTTAGAGCATAAGACACCATGGCTCCACGATACCTTTATTTTAAATTCTAATTAGGATTAAAAAATATTTTTTAAACAAACTGATTGCTCATTTGCTAGGCGGGACGCTAGGGGTTCTTACTCTAAAAAATGTTGGCACATGTCACTTGATCCTTTGTCTCTTTTTTACATAGACTGTGTCCGTATGATGTTAACTTCTCTTTTCCACGCTTTGTTGGTCTTCTTGAGCGCAGCGAAAATTTTTCTAAGTCTATGGTATTAGGATATTCGTGAATTGAAATACAGTGTCTTTTGTTGGAATGGCTGCCATTTTTAATTCGACTTTTTATGATAGACTTAATTGCATAAATATTATCAAAATAATCGAAGTCAGTAATAGCCAGAAGATAAAAAAAATGACAGGAAGAAGGTTTTAATGCTCTTCTGTTACTGAATTACCTGAAACAAGACAAAAATGGGGGTTTGAAAACCAAAATGGACACTTTCGTCCTAACTAAAGGTTCGCGTCCACTGCATTGGAACCGGAGCGACCGGGCGGGCGTGGCGCGGCGCGGACGAATTTTATTGTTTTGTGTACTATTATGTATTCTGTGGTTTTGTATGGATCTCTGGTGCACTTCATCGGCATTTCCGCCCCATAGAAATCCATACAAAGTGGCAAATCCGTCCGCTCTGGTCGCTCTGTCCTCCCGATGCCGATGCAGTGGACGCGCATGTTAATACCGTTTTGAAACTAATGCGTCATATGTTTCTTAATAATTCTTAAATAATTAACATTCTTTTAGTAGTTTCAAAATGGGAGTAACGTGATTTCAATGAACAGTACATACTACACTTTTTTTACTTAGGTCATCATTCCGATGAAATACCTACAAGGTTATTTTTAGTATATACGAAACCTGACAACTGTTTGTTCCGAATCAGTTAATGGCATATTTTGACTAAATAATATTTACAAAACGCTATACTGAAATGTCTCCCGCGCACAACACAAAAAGCTTGTAACTTCGTGAATTCTCATGTTTTTATACTGATTCTGGAAATTAAAATATGTGACCCGTGTTTCGGCTTTCGTATATACAAAAAAGTAATGATGTATAAGATATTTTACCAAAATAAAACGTGTCTTCACATTGTACCTAGGCAAGGAAAAAAAGGACAAGCTTATGCCTTTTTATATATCTTTAGTTATTTTTATTTTACCAATTATAGTTCTATCCAACTTTAATCAACGTAGTAGCTCGTTGGTTGTCTATCAGCCATTTTTAATGGCCCCACTGCTGGGGCACAGGCCGTCCTTTATGAGTGGTGAGGAGAATGGGCCATAATCCACCACGCGGGCTCAATGCGTATTGGTGGGTGTTAACAACTGCAAGGCACGTTAAGCCGTTGGTCCCAATGGCTGAACGTGCCTTTCGAAGCACGGAGAAGCTCGAGATAATACATTTTTGGTCACCGACCCTTGCGAACGTTGCATACTTCCGCAATCGCTGGGCCATGCGCTAAACCACTGCGCCACCGAGCTCCTCGGTTGATACTCATTGGTTGATACTCACTTAATTCAATATCATTGCTGATGATAGGCCTGATTTCACAAGGGGAGCCAACGACAAAAGTGTCGAAAAGCTTGTGAAATAAATCTGCATAATAGTAGTCATAGGACGGGCGCGTGGGGCATTCATTTCGTAATTTTCCCATAAAACAATCCCTGGCTTTGTAGTATTCGGTGCAACGTGTCTGAAAACATGGAAATTGAAATTGAGTGAATATTGCTGATGTTTATTCTTAGATTGCTGGTTATTTTTTGGTAATTTGTGTTTAGGTCGTATGATCTTGTTTTGGCTTAACGTAATTTGATTTTAAAAGTTTTTAGTAAGCGTAGTTTGGAATTTTATTCTTTTGAATGTGATTAGTAAATCATGAACTAGAATTTCGTTCAATTAGCCTTCAGTGATTTAATTATTCATATTATGGGATATAATTTCTCACTCCTTTTTAATCAATAAAAATATAAAGCCATAGGATACTCAAAATAACACAAATCTTTCGGTCTACAGTGCCATTTATAAATTTGCAAATACACTGTCAGTATTGGTCGAAATTACGGAGATGTTGTTTGTACTAAAAACACCCATAAGTAAAAATGTATTTTTTAAAATAAAATATTTATAAATAACTACATAATGTCATCACGTTATCGTAAAAAAACCGAGAATTTGTCTGTATGTATTTGCGGAATTATTATGAAAAGTGATAAAAGTTTTGTTTGTATTGCTCAAGTATATACTATTGCGCAAGGTATCTAAAGTCGCATTACTAATTTTCCAGCAAAAATGTAATGAATGAATGAATGAAATTATTTATTTGCTTATGAATAGGGTAGAATTAGGATTACAAATGGTTATAAAGAACCATATGACAATAGTTTCACATATTCAGCTACAGACAATAGCATGCAAATAATAATATAATATTGAAGCTAATATAAAAAATATCATAGTGTAGTGGTAAACAAAGGTGTTGCCAGAACAAAACAACACAAAAGGAAATAGTATATTGCTAATTTAAGAAATAAACACACTTACATGTTTTTTCATACCTTAGAATAATTACACCTAGAAGCCATGTCCTTGTATGCAAAGTGAGGCAACTTATACTGAGCCAAAATGGCTCAGTTCTCAGATTTATATCCTTCATACGTTACCAAATCGTAACTTAAATCCAATAATATAATAATTAATCTCTTTAAGGTTGGGAAATTGAAACTATTTTGTACTCATTACGTATGATTATGTAAGGACAATAAAAATCTGAAAACGGTGCCAATTTGGCTGTTTTAGTTGCCTCACTTTTGACAGCGCGCTTTGTAGGGAATTATCGTTCTAGGTGTAATTATTGTAAGTTTCATACCAAACCTAATAAATGATAATGATAATGATTTATTTGCCTTAAATATGGTACAGATAATGGTGGAAAATAAAGTTATAAGTTCTCACATTTAACTCTTCTAAGACATGCAATTCAATAATAATAAATTTTAATTATTCTAATTTTTCCGTTAGGTACTCTTTTACAGTATAATAACATTTTTCCAAAAGAAGATGGTGCAATCTTCTCCTAAACAAGTTTAAACGCAAAGTTTTTATGTGGTTAGGCAATTTACTATAAATTTTGATTGACATCGGACAGCAATTTTCTCTATATAAGGCCGTTGACACTTTTGGATAAACAAGTTTATTTGGGAATCTTCTATTATAATTAGGGATCATGTAATTATTCTTAACAAAAAAGCTTTGGTTGGATTTGACAAAGTTACATATTTCATACACAAACATGGATGGTAGCGATAACAGTTTCAATTTTAAGAAGTAGGGTTTACAGCAGCTTGTCGTACGGGAGATATTGCAGATGGAGCGTATGCACTGTTTCTGGGCGATAAAGGCCCGATCCATATCTACCGATATCTACCGAATTGCCCCAGACTATGATCCCATATCTAAGGGTGGAAGCCACATAACCATGGTATGCTAGCAAAGCAGTTTGTAAATCAGCAATATTTACGAGCCGATATAAGGCATATGCGAAGCTATTTATTTTACTGCAAACACGTTGTATATGTGTCTTCCAAGTAAGATTCTTATCTATTAAAATTCCCAAAAAAATTTACTTAATTACTTTCACTAATCGTCTGACCTTCGTGACATATTGAAAGTTCAGCATACTTGTTATTGCGTTGATTGTGAAATTGCACGTATTTTGTTTTGCCTACATTAATTTTCAAATTATTATTACGAAGCCAATTAATTATATTAGACAGAGTCTCGTTAATTTCATTATTATATTCCATTGTGGAGTCATTAGCGTTGGGTATCACCACGGAAACGTCATCAGCAAAAAGTGTGCAGCAATGCCGGGTTGCTTTAGGGAGATCATTAATGTACAACAAGAAAACGTACGTGTACGGGAACTTCTGGACGGTATTGAGAATAAGTTGCAGACATTTAGCCTAAATGATTTTTGTGTTATTTTTATTGGCGATATGGACTTTAGAGCTACTTACGATTATAACCATATTGTGGCATGCATCAGATCCAAGCTCCTCAAGCTGCAGCATACAAATGTTATTATTTGTGTGCCAACTTATAAATGTGCCAAATACGTAGACTTGTATAATATGCGAATTGAAATATTTAATAATCTGCTATATTCCGATAACGTTATATATAAATATGCTTACCTATTGGACTCTAATAGAAATTTGGATTATACACCTAAAATGTTTAGTGGAAAACAAGGAATTTTAAATAACTGTGGCTGTAAAATTGTTTTCTCTGATTTATATAAGTTGATGTTAGATATCTTGGCTTCATACAGTTTGAATGAGTCGGTTGATGTAAGCTGCCAGACAAATCAGGAGGTTGATGGGAATAATCTTTTTCGTGGGCTCATCACAATCGAATAGTCTAAAAATATTCCATCAAAATATGGGGGGTTTTACTTCAAAGCGTGATATTTTAGAGGTAAATATTTCAGAATTGAATGAAGTAGGTAAAAAACCTGATATAATTTGTTTGTCTGAAACATTTGTTCGGCTGGGCAGTGAATGCTGTTTAAAATTGACGGGTTATGACTTAGCAACAGTTTATTGTAGGAAAAATGGTAAGAATAGGGGTGGGGTGTGCATATTATTGAAAAAAGGTATACGATTTCAGGAGCTGCACGATATTAAAATATTTGCGCAAGACCATACCTTTGAGTGCTGTGGCATAAAATTGTTAGATTATAATATTTTAGTAATATGTCTATATCGAACCCCTGACTCAAATGTGACGTCATTCCTCTCACAGTTAGATGAGGTGCTGCATAAGTACATGAGAAATTCTAAATCACAGATCGTGCTGGCTGGTGATTTAAATATAAATACTTTAAAAGTGTCAAGTAGTAGTAATTTTTTGGCAGATATAGTAAAAAATTACAATTTAATAATGCACGTCAAAGAACCAACCAGAAAAAATAATTGTATTGACCACATCATCAGCAATTTAGATAAAGCCTATAGTGAACTACACCAGTTACATTTGTCAGATCATAATACAGCACAAATGTTGTACGTACCAATCAAAAAGGAAATACTATTGCCGCGCAGTTACTATGTCAGTATTAGGGATTACAGTGAAAAAAATTGCCAGTTGTTTAAGAAACATTTACAATGTTTATCCTTTGAAGAAATACTCAATGAGACTGATTTGAATTCAGCTATGTCTTTATTTCATAGCAATTTGACAACATTATATAAATTATGCTTCCCAGTTAGAAAAATCAAACGATCTAGTAGTTACAAAAAACCCAAATGGATAACAAAGGGTATAGTTCGAAGTTGTAAAACAAAGAGGCGATTGAGATATCAATATTACTCCTCAAAATCACCCAGCAATAAAGAAAAATACAGATCGTATTCCAAAATGTTGCGTAAATGTTTGAAAGTTTCACAAAAAATACACAATGACAAATTAATTGTTAATTCGAAAAATAAATGTAAAATGACATGGAAAATTATTAAAAATGAAACTGACTGTATAGGAAATAATGAATTTATAAATGAAATTAAAATTGACGACAGAATAATTAATGACCCACTTAAAATTGCAAATGAATTTAATAAATTTTTGACAGAATCGACCGAAAATGAAAAATACTTGCCCAATAATACTAACAAGAAATTTATTGCAAATAGTATTTTCGTGGAGCCCCTTACTACCCCTGAAATAAGTGCAATAATTAAATCACTAAAAAATACAAATGCCACAGGATATGACGAAATCTGCACTAAAGTGGTTAAATATTGTGTTAACGAACTTGCAGGGCCTATTACATATTTAGTCAATCTTTCGTTGGAGACAGGTATTTTTCCAGAACTACTAAAAATGTCAATTGTTAAGCCACTTTTTAAAAAAGGCATGAGAAATGCAATGGAAAATTATCGACCTATAACTTTAGTGCCGATACTGTCAAAAATTTTCGAATTGGCTATGAAGAGAAGGCTAATAAACTTCATTACTAAATTCAATATATTGAGGTCTGAGCAATTTGGATTCCAGAGTAAAAAATCAACTACATTGGCAATTTTTAATCTGGTACAAGATATAGTCGAATACATTAACGAAAAAATACCGACGACTGTAGTATTTTTTGACATGAAGCGCGCTTTCGATTTTGTTTCCCATGAGTTGTTTCTCCGCAAGCTACATAATCTAGGAATTAGAGGCACAGCCCTAGACTGGCTAAAATCCTACTTGAGTAACAGGAGACAAGCAGTAGAAATTGATCATTTGGATAAAGATTCACTGGTCTCATCTTGTAAATCAGATCTCATTATTAATACATGCGGTGTACCTCAGGGAAGTGTACTAGGGCCGTTATTATTTCTGCTATATATTAACGATCTCCCTGAGGTAACCAATCATAGGTGCGTATTATTTGCGGATGACGTATCAGTGATCATACCATATAAAAATAGTCGTGAATATTATGAAAATGACGTAAATGAAACTATTGACAACATAATAAAATGGCTTAAATTTAATAACTTGACTGTAAATCTACAAAAAACTAATTATATACAATTTGGAACAAATAGACAAACTAAGTTACAACTTAATGTTAGACATGAAGGTAAGACAATTAGTGAAGTAAGTGAGACAAAGTTTTTGGGTGTTTTACTAGATGACAATTGTGATTGGAAACAGCATATAGATCTTATTAGAAATAAATTAAACCGTTATGTCTTTGTGTTAAATAGGCTAAGAGAGACTTGTGCAATTTCAACAACTCTCGCAGCATATCATGGCTATGTTTCGTCTGTGCTGAGATATGCGATTTTAATTTGGGGGAACTCAACAGACATAGATAAGCTGTTTAGAACGCAAAAGAAATGTGTAAGGGCAATATGTGGCCTATCACCCCGTGAGTCTTGCAAGCCTCTATTTAAATCACTAGGGATATTGCCCCTTCCATGCTTATATATATTTGAAGTGGCAAATTTTGTTAAGAATAATTTAGAACTTTTTAAAACCCGAAATAATTTTAACTGTAGAAGTGTGCGTAATCCTAATAGGTTAATTTATAATAGTATGCCAAGATTAGCATTTTACCGAAAACAATGTAATTGTATGTGTGTAAAAATTTTTAATGCTTTACCAAATGCTATAAAGGAGTTACCCAGTAAGTTATTCAAATCAAAATTATTGACATGGCTTAAGGACAAAAATTTTTATAAAGTGGGTGACATGTTTATAAAATGATTAATTTAATTAATTTAATGTACCTATAATGATTATAATTTGACATGTTATTGAAATTATTAAATTGATGAATTTTGTTGTATAATGTGATTTATTTGTATTTATATTAATTTTGACATATTTAAGTATGGAATGATTTTAATTGAATGAATTGTATTTCTTGTATTAATTTTAAATGACATGTATTCTTTATTTTCGTAATGTTAAAACAATATTGTACCTAATACTTTTGATTAATACCTGCGTTAAATTCTTTTTAAATTGCATGCCTCCAATGGTAAAATATGCGGATATTTACATGTTTGACATCTTTGTTGTACCATATTTTTGCAATAAATGATTATGATTATGATTATGATTATGAAAAGCAGTGGGCCTAGAATACTCCCTTGTGGAACTCCGGAGGTATTAACTTTTTTCTCGGATTTGTATGACGTTTCATTAAAATGATCATCTATGTTTTTGAGTTCAACGTATTGCTGTCGTTCAGATAAGTATGAATTAAGCCAATTTTGAGTATTACCCCTGAGACCATATTTTTCGCATTTTGATAAGAGTAGCTTGTGAGAGACAAAATCAAAGGCTTTACTCACATCAAAGAATACGGCAGTTACCTCAACAGGTTTGTCCACGTAGGTTAGGATTGTGTTAGTCAGCTTAAAAGTTGCTAATGTTGTGGATTTTCCCTGTTGGAAACTTGTTTATGAAGTTTGAGATTCTGTGAAGCATAGCTTTTTCAAAGATCTTTGAGAATCTTTTTAAAAAAAAAGATAAGATAAGTAGGTATTCTGAATCATGAGTTTTGCGGCAAAAACAGTAATATAATTGAATATTTCATACTAACAGTTTTGTAGTAGGAATTGCAAACTGTACACGTCAACCTTTGGTTCATTTTATAAAATTTCATAAAAAATAGTATTACGAGTAGTAGCTGCAGTAGTAAAATTTGTTGTTTGGTATTGGCCCCCCAATACTACAGACGAAGATGCTACTTATTTTTGATAGTTTACATACAGTCAATATCTTAGAAAAGTTTACTTATCTGTTCGTTTCAAGAACTTTTAACATCAAAAATTATGAAAGGTAATAAAGATAAAATTTATGATTACCATCCTACTTAATAATTACCCCGGATGACATTATATTTATTATGACTTAAAATATAATAAATAAAGTAAAAAGTTTTAAAAGTGACCAAAGGTTTTCAATATCTGAAAATGTCACTATCAGGGTCAGTTTGTCAATTTGACAATGACGTTTCTTTGTTTAGATTTTTGCTGGGAAATTACTAATGTGACTTTAGTATTGTGTATTCTGTTGTAATTATGTGGTGTTATGAAGATAATATACATCACTGACCGTTGTAGATATAGTGTCAAAATCCAATGCATTTATGGTGGATGCGCACTGGCTTAGCGGGTGAACTCTATTAGGTGCCACCAAACATTGCAATTCATCTTTACTGAGCATCTCTGAAAAAATAAAATAAACATTATAGACGAGCGCGGGAAGTAAGCATTTACATTGCCTTGCATGATTAAAACCCTCACCTTTCCCGCACAAGGTTTGTATAGAGCTTTTCTCGAGAAATGCGGAGAAATAAAAAGCTTTTCATACATTTGTGAAGTCGAAGAGACTTTGATTTTTTGAAATTTTTTCACGAAACCGAAAATTATGAAAATTTATTCTATGACTAAGGGACCTTATTCCTACCTATAGAAAAATATTCAGCCAATTTGATTTTTTTCGGACAATTCCCATTATAGCTAACTTTATGACATTATTTATATGGGGGGTTACTGCAAGGGTTACCTACCCTTAAAAAAACGTATTATTTCTTTAAAAAAAGTTAGTTAAATGCATTTTAAACACAAATTTCACTTTAGACGACTAAGCGCCTGGCATAATTTGAGAGCAATAACGTAACTTTATGTTTATGAGTATGTATACAGGCGCTTATAGTAAAGTCAACAGGGAACCCTTATAGTTTCGCAATGTCCGTCTGTCTGTCTGTCCGTCCACGGCATAGCTCAGAGGTCTTTAGCTCTAGAAAGCTGTAATTTGGTATGAATGTGTATATTTATCACGCCGGAATTTTTTTTGAATTAAAACTTGAGCTCTTTTACAAATTATGTACATAAGCTTGGGTTGCACAAGCATATAGATAGAACTAAAGTTTAACAAAATTAAAGGTAATCTGTTTTTAGATAGATTGGTACTAATAGTGGAATAATTAGTATTAGCAATAATTATTAATTGCTAATCGTCCATTAGCATTCATTAAATTAATCATAGTTGCTAAAAATAATGAAGGCTATTTATTATCGAACAGCGCGAAATCGTCTGCGGATCCTGCTGCTGCGGAGGATGCGAATCCTGCTGCTATCGTATGAAATAACACGACCGCGCTAATTAGCACGCGGCGCGAAATATCTACTAAGTGCTATTCGTAAGTTGCGAATGAATTCGTCTCCGATATGAAATAATACGACTGCGCTGGTTAGCAAAGCGGCGCGAACTGTCTTCTAATTAATTTGGTTGTGAATTCGTCTCGGACAGTTGACGATGATTTTATCGAATGAATTCGAGTGACCGAACCGAGTGAGATAAAAGAGAACATGTTTGTAAGCTTCAACTGAAATGCTTGTGTTTCTATGATTAATTTTGATTAGAAATGCATCATCATTGTTGGATGTAAGGATCCTAACAAGGCGGACCACGCGAGTGGAAGTAAAAGAGGATATTTAAATTAAACTTTTATAATATTGAGAGGCGCGTTTACAAGTTGAGTGCGCGACGACGACTGCGCGGCACCTAGTTACACAATACAAAATTGGTTCGGTAATATGAACCTGTAGGAACATACTGTGTCCCTACACCATTCCCCTCCTAAGAGGAAAAAAATATTATAATTATATATATAAAAACAAAGGTAAAACATAGAAAATATTAAAATCCTTAAAAATAAGTTTAGATCGACGCGAAAAGATTCATACAAAACAAAAGTCGCGTCATAACAGAAAAAATATAACACAAGTCTTTATGAAATACTTACATTAAAATTTACGGCATAGAAATACAATAACATTATCGATTGTAATAGTGTAGCACGTCAGTCATCATTAGAAATGTTGGTTAAGTATAATACATTTAAACTTAAGTGAAAGAACAGAGGCTTCTTGTTAAAATGTTATCGGAAGCCTAAAGTATAATAAATTATGTACCAGACCCAACTTGAACTTACTGTAAACATCCTGAATGGATTTAGTCACAAAAAACAATAGCTCACTTCGGATGCAATAAAATGTTATTTTGTTACGAATTACGATACGACGCACTTGAAAGGGTCTAGACGAGATTTGAAGTTCACTTATGTTGGAAGTTGTAAAGTAGGTAACAATATTATATTTTACTGAGTGCTTTTGTTGACTCTGAATTGGGGAAGTGACCAATTAGAAAGAAAAAGTACAACAGAGTATTATACAGATTATTTTTAACAATGCACAATGTACTGGCAAACAAAGAAAATAAGTAAGTAGTGTGTACTATCGTTAATAAAAATAACAGCAAAGTAAACATCTACAATTACTTTTGTAAAAATAAATTGATAACATTCTAAATAAGTTTTCAAAGTAGGTATAACAATCAAATATAATAAAAACTACAAAAGAAAATAACAAGTTGTAAATGTATATAAAGATTTAACTAAAACATACTGGTGGTCGGGTTATACGACCGTAGCGTGTTACATGGTTCTCACATGAGTTATTGTTCATGGGCATGATTCGATTGTTCTGTACCTCATTAGGTTGACTATTACTATCTAATATGTCATTTTTCTTAAAATTATCATTATCTTGCTCTATTAACATGTAGGCTGGCTTTAATCTGTCAATTGAAATGCGAGCCTCACGGTTTGGTAATTGAATTAAAAATACTTTAGAATTTCGCTCTAATACTTTATATGGACCGTCGTATGGCGGTTTCAACGATTTGTGAACCGCCTCATCTCTAACAAAAACATATTGACATGATTTTAAATCTTTACTTACGAAGAATTTCTTTGAATTTCGTGATAATTCGTTAATTGGAGTAAAGTTACGTAAATTTTCTTGAATTTTGTATATTAAACTACATGGGTCACTAGGGTCGTTTTTCGTAGATATTTCATAGAACTCTCCGGGTAAACGAAGTGTTCGACCAAAGGTTAATTCTGCGGCGCTTATGCCGTTATCACTGCGGCAAGCGGCACGCAATCCTAGCAATGCTGTAGGTAATTCATCAACCCAAGAATTATTATTTAGGCGAGTCATTAATGCTGCTTTAAGAGATCGGTGCCAGCGTTCGATTGCACCGTTACTTTGGGGATGATATGGTGTTGTGCGTATTTTATTTATCCCTAATAATTTCATAAGATTTAAAAATAGATTGCTCTCAAATTGTCGACCTTGATCGGTAGTGAGATTTACAGGACAACCGTATCGTGCGATCCATTCGTCAAAAATTGTTTTTGCGACAACTTCAGCTGTAATTTCTTTTAAGGGAAAAGCTTCAGGCCAACGTGTACACCTATCAATGATAGTTAAACAAAATCTATATCCTTCTGGGGATATTTTTAGTGGTCCAACAATATCAACCATAATATGATCAAAGCATTTGACAATTGGGAAGCTACCTAATGGCGAAATTGTATGGCGGCTTATCTTCGCCTTTTGACACTTTATACATGTTTTAGTCCATACGCTTATATCTTTATTCATCCCAGGCCAGAAAAATTTATTGGATACTAATTTACGCGTAGTTCGTATGCCTGGATGACTTAAATTGTGAATTGTATCAAAAGCTATTTTTCTAAATTCTTCTGTTAGATAAGGTCTAATAATATTTTCTGTAACATGACAATATATTGATTTATCACAAGTGGGCAAAGAAATTTGTTTGAAACATGTTTGGTTGCTATCGTTGATTTGTTGTAATAAATATTCATCTTTAGCTTGGGCGTCTGCAAGTTGACTGTAGTCAAGTACGGTTGGACAAAAAATAGTTTCGACGCGTGATAACGCATCGGATACTTCATTAGCGGGACCGTTAATATATCGTATGTCGGTCGTAAACTCACTGATAAAAAGAAGTTGTCTCGCACGTCTCGGAGTTTCTTTATTATCTTTACTGGACTTAGTGAATGCATGGCATAAGGGCTTGTGGTCTGTATAAATTATTAAATGGCGACCTTCGAATAATTTTCGAAAATGTATTATCGCTGAATGTATAGCGAGTAATTCGCGATCATAAGTACTATATTTTTGTTGACTCAAAGACATTTTTTTTGAATAATAACCCAGTGGTTGCCATTGTTCGCCACATTTTTGTTGTAAGACAGCTCCAATGCAGTTATCAGATGCATCTGTCATCAATGCTAGCGTGGAATCGGTATAAGGATGAGACAGAGTGGCGGCGTTTTGTAATGCCGTTTTACACTGCTCAAATGAATTTTCAGCTTTTTCCGACCACGTAATAATTGTTTTATCGTTTCTTTTTGTATTTGTTAAATATTTATTGAGTTCTGACTGATATGACATTGTATTCGGTAAGTGAGAGCGATAAAAGTTGACCATGCCTTTAGGCATGGTCAACTTTCAAGAGTTACGCCGATTTTTAAATCGGCGTAACTCTTGAATGGTTTTAGGTTTTGGGAAATTGACAATAGCATTAACCTTTTCTTGTAAAGGTTTAATACCGTCTGTACTTACATCGTGACCTAGGAATTCAACTTTACTTTGATCGAAAGAACATTTAGATAGGTTAATCGTAATACCGAATTTTTTGAAACGCTGAAATATAATCTCTAAATGAATTGTATGTTGTTCTTGGTTATCGCTTGCAATAATGACGTCATCTAAATAATTATAATGAAAATCTAAGCCTTGCAATACATGGTTCATAAAGCGTTGAAAAGTTTGCGCTGCATTACGTAAACCAAAGGTCATTCTAGGGAATTCAAATAAACTGAATGGGGTAATAATAGCTGTTTTTTCAATATCATCAGGATTTACTTTTATGCAATGATAAGCTCTGTTCACATCTAATTTAGAAAATATTTTCTTTCCTGCCAATATATAAGTGAAATCACGTAAATGGGGAATAGGATATCGATCGGGTTTAGTAATAGAATTTAATTGGCGATAATCTCCACAAGGTCTAATATCTCCGTTTTTCTTTGGGACTATGTGTAGTGGACTTGCCCACGGACTTTTAGAAGGTCTACATATTCCGGCTTCTTGCATGATACGAAATTCCTCTTTAGCTTTTTTATATCTGTCCGGTGGTAACGGACGTACACGAGCGTGAACAGGAGGACCGGAAGTTTCAATATAATGAAAAATATCGTGCGATTGAGTTTCCTGGAATGACATCGGTTTCGTAATCTCCTTATATTTACATAGTAAATCGCTATATGGATGTCCATGACTAATTGTATTTATGGAAGGTTCGGCAACACTTACCACGGAAGCGATAACATTAAGGTCAGTCACTTGGTCTCTTAACCTACGTGCACTAAGGTCCACTAAAAGTTTATGATAAGTGTGAAAGTCCGCACCTAATATTGGTTGTTTTACGTCAGCAACGATGAAGTCCCACCTATACGGTCTGCGAAGTTTAAAGTTCAGCACCATAGATTTCACACCGTAGGTTTTAATTTCAGTTCCGTTTGCTGCGTATAGTTTATAATCAGAACACTGCGATTGTGAATGACACTTATTACGGTTGACGGGCAATACCGAAACGTTTGCTCCTGTATCTACTAAAAATCGGAGTCCACTATTAATATCTAAAATACGTAAGCGGGCGCAAGGTGATACGGCACAGATTTCCGCTGACAACTGTGCCTCGCTTCCTAGTTTTCCGGCGGCGCTGGCATTGTGGCCTTTTTGTTCCATGCGCAGGGTTGCACGCATTTATGTGCCTTTTCTTTATACTTGTAATGGTAAAAACAAAGGTTTCTAGGACTTGAACGTTGTGGCCGCTGCGATGAGTTATTTCTGTGCCGGTTAGATGATCTGGATGAGTACCGGCGATATTGATTGAAATCTCTATATCTCGGACGAGAGCGTTCTGCGTTCAATAGGCGAATATTTAGTTTCGCTATTTCTGCTCGCAACAGCGCTATTTCGTTTGTTGTGTTAAAGGTGGTCGTTATCGCAGCCACTTGACTTGAGCGTGTCGCTTCAGCTACGTTGTCTGCGACCGAGGCTAGGTTTTCTAAGTCCTTCGTGTCTGTCACGGCTAATACTGCCTTGACTGTGCTTGGCAAATGTCCTTGCCAGAGCACGCGAAGTGTGTCATCCGGGATTTTGTCACGGGCCAGATCTCGCATCCGTCGCAAAAGTTGGGAGGGTTTCTGGTCCCCAAGCTCCATTTCACTGATAAGTTTTTCTATTTGTCTAGCCTTTGAATCTTCCAGGAGCGAAAGTAATTTTATTTTAATTGCGTTGAATTTACCGGACGCAGGTGGATTTGACAAAAAATCACTAATTTGAGTAATAATGTCTTTTGGCAACTTTGATACTACCATGTCGAAACGCGAGTCGTCACTTAATTTTTGAGGTGCTAATATTGCTTCGGTTCTTATAAACCATACACGTGGTTGATCCGCCCAAAATTCTGGAATTCGCGATGCTAATTGAATTGCCATGATGTCAGTTGTCGGCGTAAACGATGGTATAGGCGTCAGAGGCAGAGACTTTTCCGGTTTGTCGTTTTCAGTATTCGACATAATTACACTATTTTAAAATTTTATTGTCCGAAATTTTATTAAACACTTAATTAATTATACACTATTTATTTTATTGTCCGAATTATTTACGCGTATTACTAATTAAACTTCGTTCGGGGTCACCAATGTTGGATGTGAGGATCCTAACAAGGCGGACCACGCGAGTGGAAGTAAAAGAGGATATTTAAATTAAACTTTTATAATATTGAGAGGCGCGTTTACAAGTTGAGTGCGCGACGACGACTGCGCGGCACCTAGTTACACAATACAAAATTGGTTCGATAATATGAACCTGTAGGAACATACTGTGTCCCTACAATCATCATTTTCGTCATCACATCACCTTCATCATCACCGTCATAATCATTAATCATCTAAATCATGTTCACCTCCATCAACATCATCATCACATTCACCTTCATCATCATCACCTTTATCATCATTACCTTCAACAAAATCATCACCCTCATCATCATCTCCTTCATCACCACCTTCCTTATCATCACCTTCCTTATCATCACTTTCATCTTCATCATCATCACCTTCCTCACTACATTCACCTTCATCATCATCACTTTCATCATCATCATAATCACCCTTATCATCATCACTTTTTCATAATCGTCATCACATTTATCATCATCATCATCTTCATTATCATCAACGTCATCATCACCTTCATCATCATCTTAATCACCTTCATCATCATCTTTATCACCTTCATCATCATCATCACCTTCACCGTCATCACCTTCATCAGCATTACCCTAATCATCATCATCTTCATCATCACCATCATCTTCATCATCATCATCACCATCGTCATCATCAATTCATTTTGGTGAAGACAAAACTAAATTGCGTAGTATGACTTGTGACACACAAAATACAAGCATTTCACAAATCAGAGCTATTCACGATCATATAAAAAAAATCATAATTTAAAAATAGTTTTAATTAAAATCATATTAGCAATTAGCATAGCAATAGCACTTAGCATGCTAATTATGAAAATTAGCATATACTTTTTTATAAAATATATGTATACGTTATCTACTCTAAAAACCGCATCTTGGTCGGTCAACCGTTCTGAAGATAAATGGCAAAATGATTACTGCAGCGCACCCTAGCGGCTAAACACCATAACACCAAAAATCATCGCTGCAGCGCCCCTTGGTGGTCTACCACCATGACACATGCTTAAGAACCTGCTCTGAAATGAAACCTTTTGAATGCCAAAACCGCATCGAAATCGACCCAGTAGTTTCTAAAGAAAATGGTAATAGACAAACATACAAACAAACAAACAACCTCAAACGCATAAACCACCTCCGTTCCGTTCCGTCCGTCGTGAGTTAAAAAGAATTAATTGAAATAAATAAACAACAAGAGATATTTAAAAAAAAACAAGTTTTATTTTGATTTATGCATACATAGTATTATTTTTATCATTACTAAGCTTAAGGGTACCTAACTATCTAAAAGCAGATTTTCTTCAATTTTGTTAAACTGCAGTTCAATAATTATGCTTATGCAACCCAAGCTTATGTACATAATTTGTAAAAGAGCTCAAGTTTTAATTCTAAAATTTTTTCGGCGTGATAAATATACACATTCATACCAAATTTAGCTCTACTAAAGACCTCGGAGCTATGCCGTGGACGGACAGACAGACAGACGGACATTGCGAAACTATAAGGGTTCCCTGTTGACTTTACTATAAGCGCCTGTACACATACTCATAAACACATAAACATAAAGTTACGTTATTGCTCTCAAATTATGCCAGGCGCTTAGTCGTCTAAAGTGAAATTTGTGTTTAAACTGCATTTAACTAACTTTTTTTAAAGAAATAATACGTTTTTTTAGGGTACGTAACCCGTACAGTATAAATATAAATAATGTTATAAAGTTAGCTATAATTGATGATAGAAGAGTGGCCGGGCCAGGACCCATGGGTTGCAGCCGGGCCACAAAAAATGTGCTCCAACTCGTGAAATACAGTGGTACTGGGTTTTTCCTTTTCGGTACCATAAAGTACGTACCCGTACAGTATACTGACAAAACCAGAGCCTTTTCTGGCACCGTGGCCGGGCGTCAACCTATCACACCTTTTCGAGCACTCACCTAAAAGTAAACTGAAGTCAGGACATGTCCCATCGCGCCTATGTCATTTGCCCCACTATTCTCAAAAAATGAAAGTCTTTCGCGTCTTAATCAAAGTAGTATGTCAGAGTAGGTATTTTACTCTAGAATCAGATTGATAATTATTTTTTGCATTAAAAAGTGGGATTTTTAAGTAAAAACGCTTTAAAATCACATTTTTTTTATCATTAGAGTACTATTTACTTACATTTTTTCACAAAATACTTCAGAAAACAACAATGTTTTTGTAGTAATTTTTTTTCTAAATATAAAACAATTCTTGACTGATACTATACCTAAATAAAATGTAATTAGAATTTTTTGATTATGAAAGTAATTAAATAAAATGAAACTGGGGCAACGGTGGGACATCTCTTTTCGAATTCTATTTATCAATACTTACTGCGCATTAATTCCACATCATTTTCACAGATATAGTTGCCCAAACCTCGTAATAATCTTTTAGCGTCGTCTACTATCTCGCGTAATTTAGGTTCAATGCAGGGCTTCAAGACATCAATGGTGTCATCAAAACAGACGGCAAATTTCTCCTTTTTCGTACAAATACTGCAAAGTTATGAAAATATAAATCTACTACCTATTGCTTCCGCCTAAAACAACCGCCTTTAAATAAACTGTCTGTGTGCCATCCATATTCGTTCATTTTTGCGTGATTGAGTCTAAGCATTTAAACTTTCACATTACTGCCCTACCATTTATGTGTAGTAAGATTTATTTTTTGGACAAAGCTAGATTCTAGTCTTATTTTTTTAGCTTCTCATACCTAAACATCAACAAAAATTCTAAAATAACTAAGTATTTTATTTTTTCAAAATTACTAGCTTCATAGGTTATAAATAATTAACTTTTATCGTAGGTTGATTGTTCAATACTTAATAATTATTTATATAAATGATAAATTTTTTAGAAAACATTTTTTTATGGTAGGTATAAATTAACTCACTTTCTTATGGCGGCAACGATGTTTTCTTCGTCCATAAATATTTGGGCTTTTAATATGAGAAGCCTTGTTTTGTCGTCAATATCAGCGTTAAAGCATTCCGAAGATGTATTCATCCCTGCCTGTAACAGGAAATCAAATATTTACTTAAAGTCACTATAAACTTTATCTCCCTCTGCTGATGCTGCCACTGTGCAGCGTGTTGTGTTGCAAAAAACAGTTTTTTTTTCTTACGTGAAAAAAACATGCTTTTTGGGATGTATTTAATAGCACTTTAGATAAAATCAGCTATGAAATTGTATATCAGCTCTTTAAAATATAATAGATCTTTAATTTAATATTATCACTACAGAAATAATGGTTTGCACTATAACTATGTCCCAACTCCGAAACCATTTGGTCTCTGTCCAACCATGACAGATTGACCACTGTCAAAAAGAGATGGCAAGATGATAACAACTTGTGGCATGATGTTATGCACGCCAGCAGGTCGGTTCTGACCACGTTCTGACATTATAGGTTGCATTGCAATGGAACCTAAGGCGTGAAATACACGGAAGCGACGCGGCACGGATACGGCGGCGATACGGTGCAGATGTGAGACTTTCGGATGCTTTCGGCCAATCAAATACACGTATCGCCGCCGTCGCCACCTTGCCTGCGCCTTATCTCCGCCGCATCGCTTCTATGTATTTCACGCCTAACGTGTTCTCTTCGACTCCTCTCTCGCTGCGCTCGCTCGTCGTCGCACCTAATCGTCTGTTTACAAGTACTAAAGTTATAAAATTAGTGCAAAGTATTAATTTTTAACCGACTTCAACAAAAGGAGGAGGTTCTCAATTCGATTGTATTTTTTTTTTATCGTTGTTCGCGCGTATCTTCGACATTTATGGACCGATTTTGATGATTCTTTTTTTGTTCGATTGAGCTTGCTTGCGAGATGGTCCCATTTAATTTTTTTTTCTAATCGATCGAGTAGTTTTCATGTAATCCTGAAAATATTATAATATATGATTTTGCATCAACTACCTTGACGACTTTCTTGTTTATGAACCGAATTAGATGATTTTTTTTGTTGGAAAGGGGATACTTTAGTGTAGTCTTTTTAACTGACTTTAAAAAAGGAGGTTTTCAGTTTGATCCATATGTATCCGTGTTTCTCCGCGATTATCTCACGTTTGGCTGAGTCAAATAATATACTTAATACATAAGGTACTTACACTGAAGTACCTTGAACCTATGAAGTCGGTTTTTTGTTTTATAAACAATTTTAAAGCTAAGCAATTAAATTGTATAGTGCAAAGTATACATTTTAAAGCTTAACATATTTATAGTGAAACGATTATTTTGATAGTTCATTCAATGAATTTTGAAGCTATAAATTTTAAAGTGTGTTACCCTATTTTTAAAGTGCGTTTATATATTCCCCGTTTTTTTTCAAGAGCATGTTTTTTTTTCAAGAGTAGAGAAATCAAAATTATTAAGCACCGTCAAAAATTAATACTTATGATTTTTGAGTTCATATTGTAGTTTTCTGTTCATTTTTGAACCTACATTACTTTTTTGGTTGAATGTGCCAAGTTTTCGCAAGTTGGCAATATTTAAAGACGCGCACGGTGAAATCTCCATTCAGTTTAATTTTTTTTGAAGTACTTTTGAGCTTAGAACGAAGAATGAAAATCTAATTTTATTATTGATTTGATTAAATACACCGTTATTTTTTAAGTATATCTATAAATTAAATGGGGATTTCAGACCACGTAAATGAACCACATTTACTATGGGGCCAACCACGGAATCTCGAAAAAAAACCAGCTGCTCCATACATTATAGTCGAGTCAATGTTGTACTTTTCTATGGAACAGCTGATTTTTTTTCCGAGATTCCGTGGCCCCATAGTAAAAGTTGTTTATTTACGTGGTCTGAAATCCCCATTTCATTTTTAGATATACTTAAAAAATAACGGTGTATAACACATTTATTTTCCAATGCTTATAGTCTTAGAAAAAAACTGTTTTAAAAAAACAACGATGACATTTTAGAAAGAAGAAAGAAAGAAAATTGTTTTTATTTTTCCCCAATAGGTACATATTAAACAGAAATTAACAAAAGACAAAGGATAATACATAAAAAAAAGAGAACTTAAAAGTAAGAATACCTAACGAAACATTAGTTTAAAAACAAACAAAAAAAAACAAGGCATAAATGGGGACCTTAGAGCAACGCGGCTCGGAAGCCACGTTGCTCTAAGGTGGGGACTAATAAGGTCCCTGCCTCAGCGTGTGTTGCTGCGGCGTTCAGTCAGAGAACGTCACAGCACGCTGTTATTCTGACAGGGCCTAAAGTTAGGGAGCTGACGGTCACAAAAGACTTCCCCCCCCGGACGCCACTGCGAGTGGTCGTGTGTGCAGGACTTCTCATAATAATTCAAATAACTAAATAACAGTAATAGATTAGGATAAACGGTTTTTCTTGTTTACACTTTGGATTTGATCTTGTGCTCGTGAGTGTGAAGTTTGGTGAATGTGAAGTCCGTACGCTGCGCATTTGGCTAGCGACGCATTGCATCGACGAATTTACAGTTCTATTACCGCAACTTACTAACGGTACTGTGACTACGAACTACGGCAGATCTACGGAGCTACGATCATATTTTATGCTACGAAGCCGGGTCTCAGTGAATACTAATTATAATAACTGTACTGTACCGGCCCTTGCTCGTGCAGTTATTATTTACCTACCTGCGTTAAAATAAAATGAACCGCTCAATGTCGGAATCGGATGTAAATATATCTGGAAATGAAAATGTTACTCCGCCTAACTTTGTGCCTAAACGTCAAAAAAGATCCCGAGACCAAATGGATAGCAGTGTCACGTCCCAGCTAAACATATTTAAAGAAGAAATGCGACAAATGATTGTGTCTTTACTACAGGGACAAGCCAGTGAGATTAAGGCGATTAAACCCGTGCTACAGGAAATCCAAGGTACAAATAGGGATATTCAAAATTCGATATCCTTTCTTACGGCACAAAATGAAGAACTTAAAAAGAAAGTAGAATCCTTAGAAAGTCAAATAAAAGAAGATAAAAAACAAATTTGTTTACTAGAGGACACAATTGAAGATTTACAGAAAAATAACCGTAAGACCAACTTTGAGCTGAAAAATGTCCCAAAAAATAAAAATGAGACGAAAGATGACCTACTAGACATAGTGATGTGCCTTTCTAAATCTATAGACTGTAAGATGGAGACGACAGATATTAAAGACATCTACAGGGTGCGAGGAAGGAAAGATGGCATCCAAAATACACCTATTGTTGTTGAAACTTCGTCCACAATCCTCAAAACTAATATAATAAAAATGGCCAAATCATTTAACCTGAAACACAAAAGCAAACTCTGTGCAAAACATCTTGGCCTTCGGACATCGGAGGATACCCCAGTTTACGTAACGGAGCAACTGACAGCGAAAGGTGCCCGTTTGCACTTTCTTGCAAGAGATCTGGCAAAGTCTAAACATTTTAAATTTGTCTGGACCTCATATGGGAAGGTTTATGTAAGAAAGGACGATAACTCCCCAATTATATTATTAAAAAGTGAAGCTCAGGTACAAAAACTTTTTTATGAAACCTGACTAGACAGATATACTTATAAAGCATGTCTTTTCGGCTTACTTGATTTTATTTATTATTCTGTTTTATATAAAGATATTTCTACAATACCTGATTTCTTTTTCTAAATGTGCTAATCATGTATATTCAGTAATCCATTTTTTCATTACTAGTTTGTTACTCTGTTTTGATAAAAATAAGAAAAAGGTTAACTATCGCTCATATGAATTTGTACCATTACAAATTTTACTTACACACACTTTTACACACACAAAACTATACCGCACCAATACAAACCTTTCACACACCAAAATACACAACATAATATTATTATCTGAAATAAACTGTAATACTTCACTACATTACTATATGTTTACTGTACAAGGATTAAAGGATAACATATTAAAAAGGATAACTATTCTACACAGAGCTAACATCATTATATAATACAATATTTTTTCTATGTGCATCAATACAGCTTGAACTTAATGAATCAACATGTAGGTGTTATGTGTTCGGCAAGCATTGTATTCCATTAAAGATGACTTGTATGTTCTTGGATTTTGATTATGGATAGTGTTATTGATACGATAAATGAAATTGACCTTTTTGAAGTTGCCAAGTCTGTTCAGTGCGATGTCAATGCGCTCTCTAACCACATATTTATAAAAAAATGTAATCTTACACTAATTTCTCAAAATATACGAAGCATTTATCATAATTTTGATGATTTTTCGATTTTTCTAACCTGTCTAAAATTTGACCCTGATATTATACTCTTGACAGAATGTTGCCTCACTCATGAAAAACCTATCCCACAACTTGAGAATTATAATATGTTTGCAACCACATATCATTTGAATCGAAATGATGGTGTTGTAGTATTTATAAAAAAAACTATTAAATCACATGTCAAAGAAATTAAACTACAGCATGCATCATGTTTACAGCTTGAACTTTTAAATCACATTTTCTTGTGTATTTATCGCTCTCCGTCCAATAGAAATGCAGATACCTTTATACAACATCTTAGTGACCATCTGAATACTTTAAAGTCTAATAAAAATATAGTGATTGCCGGAGACATCAATATTAATACCATTACAAAAGAAAACGAATGTACTTATGAGAGTAATAATAGACATAATTATTTAACTATGTTATCACTACATGGCTTATTACCTGGTCACAACCTGCCTACCAGGAACCTAAGCTGCTTAGATCATTTTATCCTTAAAATTGATAAAAAGAAAATATCTGCTGAGATTGCTATTCTTAACATCTCTGTAACTGACCACCTAACTACCTTTTTAAGTCTCTCAAAAATTAAAAACTCTGTAAAATGTCCAAAAACTAAAACAGTCATTAATTTTGAAAACGCTCTTTCATCTTTAAAAGAAAAAAATCTGTCTAACATATTATATAGTAATGAACCGGATTTGATAATTCAACAATTAATTAATAAATTAAGAGAATCCCTAGATGAAAACACGTCAATAGTTCGTATACCCAAATCTAAGCGCAATATTAAACCCTGGATAGCTCCAGGTATATTAAGATGTATAAGAAACAGAAATAAATTACAAAGGCAACTTCGTAATGATTCTTCTAATGAAATACTTAAAATCACCTATAAAAGATATCGTAATTTCTGCTACAAATTAATAAAGAAGCTAAAACACAAATATGAGAGAGAGCAATTGAATAAGGCAACTAACAATACTAAATGTCTATGGGATAGTATAAAAAACATAACGTATGTACAACAGAGTAAAAATTATAATAATGAACTATTAACAATAAAATCTACTCCTAATGATAGCGTGAATTTTATTAATAATTATTTTACTGGAATTGGAAAACAACTTGCTGATGATATACTGAATAAAAGTACTCCCTCCCTTGAGGATCAATCCGATATAAAACTTTCTCAGTCATCATCCTTCGTGCTTCTTGACACGGACTGTGATGAAATACATTCCATCCTGATGAGCTTAAAACCTAACAGTGCTACTGGGTGGGATAAAATATCCACAAACTATCTTAAGCTTGCAAAGGATGAGATTATACCAATTATCACCCATTTAGCTAATACATGTTTTAGAGTTGGGATCTTCCCAACACTTCTGAAGCAGTCAGTTGTCACTCCTGTGCACAAGGGAGGGGATAGGGAGGATATAAATAATTATCGCCCAATATCTGTGCTTCCTTCAATTTCCAAAATTTTAGAAAAACTAATAAACAACAGACTCCTGAAATATCTTGACAAATTTAATCTACTGTCTCCATCTCAGTATGGGTTTAGAAAGGGAAAATCTACTGAAGACGCTGTGTTAGCCTTGAGCTCGTTAGTTGTCGAGACACTAGATAGAGGGGATAAGTGTTTGGCAGTATTTATTGACTTAAAAAAGGCGTTTGATACCGTATCTATCCCCACCCTTGTGCACAAACTTGAACGCTACGGTATAAGAAGCGTCCCCTTAGCACTTCTAAGAGACTACCTCTCCAATAGAAAACAGCGGGTTAAAGTTGGAGACTATTTGAGCGCCGATATGGACGTATGTTATGGCGTCCCTCAGGGTAGCGTGTTGGGACCTACGCTTTTCTTAATTTACATAAATAGCCTTTGCAACATGGAACTAAACGGTGCTCAGATATTCTCCTATGCAGACGACACTGCGGTGGTGTTTAGGGGATCTTCTTGGGATGACTTACGTGGTCTAGTGGAAGCGGGAATGAAAGAAATTGCGTGTTGGCTTGATAACAATTTACTTACCCTTAACACTAAAAAAACCAATTATATTTGTTTCGGTATAACAAACCGAACACAACCTGCAAATGATTACACGATAAAAATACACAATTGTAATAATAATGATTTTAGTAGTGTAGATGTGTGTGATTGTCCTACTATTGATAAGGTCTCTGACACAAAATACTTAGGGGTAGTAGTCGATCAAAGATTATCTTGGCACAAACAAATAGAGCAGATTTCTAATAGAATTAGAAAATTGATCTGGATATTTAAAGGCCTAAGATATGTAGTACCAACTTCTACTAATGTTCAACCTACTAAAAAGAAAAATCTTTTGACCATTATTTACATTGCACTAGTACAATCTGTGTTAACTTATTGTCTTCCAATATGGGGTGGGGCAACTAAAACAAAGTTTTTGGAACTAGAGAGGTCTCAAAGGTCTCTGCTTAAAGTTATGTATTTCAAACAACGTAGATTCCCTACTGAAGAACTTTATTCTTTGAGTGGTGTCCTCTCTGTAAGAAAACTTTTTGTACTACACGTTGTATTAAAAAGACATAAGTTATTAAAATTTGTCCAAATTCAACAAGTGAAAAGATTGAGAAGTATAGTTGCCCAAGCAAAACCATCCAAAACGGCTTTTGCTAGTCGTCAATTTGATAAATTATCAGCACTCTTGTACAATAAATTAAATAAATTAACTAACATTTACTCTAAAACTTTATATAATGCTAAAAATATTCTAACTGATTTACTAAATACTCTATCTTATAGTGAGACAGAAGACCTGTTATATATTGTGTAAGAATCATGTTTAAAACAATATCACTATATTCTAATATTTTATAAAAGTTTGTTTATTTCAGATACGCACAGATATACACTCACACACACACACGCACGCACACACACACACACACACACACACACACACACACACACACACACATGTACACACACACACACACTAGCACATCTCAAATTCAATTATTATAACTATAGTTTACTAGCTTAATAACATGTTGTTCTTTCTCTGATTTAATTTTTATATTTTTTGTTTAGTCCTAAACTGGAAATTGTAATTTTATGGCTATGGAGGAGCGAGGTCTTTTGGCACAGATATTTTTATATCTAAAAGAGGGCCTCATAAATGGCAGTGTAAATGAAATTTTCTGGTTTTTGAATAAATATTTTTGTATTTATTTTTTGTATTAAAAGAAAGAAAATATAGGTTTAATATTATTACATATACATATAATAATATATTATGATATAAATAGATTAAGGTTAGTTTGTGTAAAGGAACCAGTATGATAATGTGGTGTGGTGTAAAATGACTTTAAGTTAGGGATGGGATAATACAAATAAAAAATAAAAAAACAAATGTCAATTTGACAGTGACACAGCAATAGTGACAAAAACTGTGAGCAAGAAAGAATGCTGAATAATTTATCACCTACCTCATAAATTTGAATAAATTATATCTTTGCTAACCACGCTGTCGCCACGTCATCCGCCACGATTCAAGACACGTCATCACAAGAATGCCACGCAATCATCTCGCATCACAACTACCAATCGCGATACAATGTGGGAATGTGGGGAAAGTAATTGCTGCGATACAAACACCAGAACTGACCGGAGGTGCAGATCAATGCGAAACAGGTTCGACCCAGACGCTAGTAGACGTCTCCGCCACCACTCGTGTCGCGACAAGTCACTGGGTGAGTAGAAACTGTATATTTTGTTTTTGTAGTAGATGTTGCTTGTAGTGTTTTTTAAAAGTATTAATCTTTTTAGATTCGCGCATTGGAGGCGGAATGTCATTCCAACAACGAGTGGCGGCAAATCTGAAAGAGCCCCGAAATGCTACGGTGCGGTGTATATGAGTTGAGAGGACATGTGTGCAGGCACGCCTCGGAGGTCTTGAAGGATTTTGGGCCCATATCAGTTTGTTGTGCAGGTACTGTGGTTTTCCAGTGTTTACTATACCAAACATTAAAGTGGCCAAGTGGAGTTTTCGGCGGGCTTCCATTTTCAAGGCAGAGACAAGAAAAGGTGTTACATGGGATCTTGGTGGGATACGGAAGCAGAAACGAGCGCAGGCGTTCTGCACTCGTTGCACCATGTTGGCTGTTCTAGACAGCAGGCATGGTCCATAGACTATATCACAATAGTTGAGTTTAGACAAAATCAAAGTTTCACACAACTGTATCCTAAGCTTTTCACACAAGTATGGTCTAATTTTATATAGCAATTTTAAACGATAAAAGCAGCCTCGAACGCATTCCATGATGAGATTTTCAAAATTAAGTTGACTATCGAAGACCAGCCCCAAGTTTCTGGCCACATCCACGCGTTCAATGGCATTACCTTCAATATTAATAGGCACGGGTGAGCTACTATTATTCAGCCTACGGAGTTTACGGTTTGAACCAATCAGCATGTATTTCGACTTTGATGGGTTGAGGACAAGGCAGTTTGACCGGCACCAGACAGAGATTCTATCTAGATCTTCATTTAATTTTGCTACCGCGCTAACCTGATCTTCTGGTGTAAATGACATATAGAGCTGCAGATCATCGGCGTATATATGATACTGACAGTACTTTATATTTGCTATTATGTCAGCACTGTACAGGGCGTAGAGCATTGGACCTAAAATTGAGCCCTGGGGCACGCCGCGTGTTACAGGAAGAGGGGCTGACCTGTTACTCTCACCACTCTTCATAAGCTCCACACACTGCCGTCTGTGATTCAGATAACTATCGAACCATCTGATAGCTTGGGCATCGAGTCCATAATAAGCAAGCTTGGACAGTAAGAGTGTTGTGTTGATGGAATCGAATGCCCGTGAGAAGTCCAGCAGCACTAAAGCACTTATCTTTCCAAGGTCCCGGGCGGCAAGTAGGTTGTCGACCACGTCCGCCAGAGCTGTTGCCGTGCTGTACCCTCTCCGAAATCCAGACTGAAACTGGGGAAGGATGCCTTGCTCTTCAAGATACTGTGTAAGCTGCTCGCAGGCCACTCTTTCCAGGACCTTGGAGACACAAGGTAAGATACTGATTGGTCTTAGATCTTTCATGGACACTGGATGACTCACCTTAGGTAGCGGTTTGACAATAGCTATCTTCCAGATCTCTGGAAACTTGCCTTCCTTTATGGACTTGTTCACTAAGGTTGTGATGGTGGTCAGAGATTGTGGCAGGGTTAACAGTATCATATCCAAGGAAACACCATCATCACCCTGAGCGTTGGACTTGAGCCCAGTGATTATTTTCATAACCATGTCTTCACTGACCTCATGCAATGAGAAAGTCTCTGGACCATACCTGTGATGTTCTAGATAGGTAAGAGCGGAAATGGAGACATTATTTGCACTGGGAATGTTCAGAAAATGACAATTAATAATATCTGGGTTATCAAAAAATACTGGAAGATTGTTATTTTTTTTGTTCGGTAAAATAGTGCTTTTCAGATTACTCCATAACTTCTTTGGGTTTTTTATATTTTTATTTATATTTACTGTAAAGAAGCATTTTCTTTCGCTTTCAATAGCTGCTATAACAACATTTTTCATGAATATGTAACAATTTTTATTGACCTCAGATCTACTTTTTTTAGATTTATCGTGATATTTGTCTCGAATGGACATCATTTCCTTAACAGTATCAGTAATCCAGGGAAGGGGTTGATATTTAAATTTCTTCCTCTTAACAGGAGCATGCACGTCCAGTAAAGTTCTGACACAGGCTGTGAAGGCTTCAGCCATAGCATCAACGCTATCCATACCACAGATATAGTCCCATCTGACAGCGTCAAGATCGCTGTTTAATTGATTTTGGTCAATATTTTTGAGCGCTCTGTATGTTACCCAATGAGGAGCAGGTCGTTCCTTTTTTATCCTAAACTCAGCAGTCAGCATGGCATGTCGACCCAGGTCAGGTGAATGATTAACCTTAACCTGCAGAACCCGTATGTCAGAGCAAATCACATCAATTAGGCTGTGACCATTATCAGTAAAGTGAGTTGGTTCATTAATTACTTGATGCAGGCTCATAGTCTGGGCGAATTGCAAGAAGGATTTGGACTTGCTACTGGCGGGATCCAAGAGGTTGATGTTGAAATCGCCCATCAGAATAAGCCCATCACATTTGGGGAAAGAGACAATGGAACTGGTAACTGCATCAAAGAAGGTGTCTATATTGAGCCATGGGGGCCGGTAAGCAGTCCCTACTATAAATGTTCGACCACACATGCTTACATTCAGCCACAACTGGTCAACTGTCGGGGCTGAAGGGTGGGAAGATAGGCGAGCGTTAATTCCACTACGTATGTAAAAGCCGACCCCGCCACCACGCCCTCCCTTTACCTGATCAGACCTAGGTGAATGGCACAGCCGGTAACCAGGTAACTTAGGGGCCAAGTCTTCCTGTCCTGCCCTCAACCACGTTTCATTTATTGCTAGTATATCGGGGGCTAATTCTTCTACAGCTACTATAAACTCTTCCTGCTTTGTGCAAAGTGAACCTGCATTAAAGAAACTAACTTTAAGGTTTTTTAGGTTAGGCATTGCATTGCTATTAATATTAATGTCAGTACAGTGTGCGTGATGCTCTGTGTCATAAATGTATAATAATTAAGACTATTCTGTGTGATACTGTATATATAATAATGTAAATATTTTGTACATATTAGATTAAGACAATAACATTTAATATTTGTAATAAAAGTTAAATAAATTATTTGATATAATATAAATATATTGTGTAAGAAATATTGTGAGAGAATGTGGATATTCTGAGATAATACAGACATATTTTGTTTCATAGTAAACATAACAATATAATAACTATTAATTTTGAAACTATTATTTAATGTCCCAGTCCCTTCAACAATCAATACTAAAAAGCTAATCAGAAGTGCTAAAGCCATTACGTTATAAGTCTGATTTAATAATTTACTACATAATATTACAAGAGAAAATAAACTTGATGATGTATTATTAATAAACAGATACAAAAGTTTCAGATTGTAATTAATTATATCTAATTTACATTTACAGGAAGGGAAAGCTAGTTTTTTGCCGTCGATGGACTGAAGGCCTTAACGAGGTCCACCTCCGACTGAAAGTGAAAAACAGGCTTTCCATCGCCCTCCCGAGCAAAGATACGGCCCCGCTTCGTCCAACTATAACGCCACTGGAGCCTGCGGCACTCCTCCCTGACGCGGTGAAAAAGCTGTCTGTTTAGACGCGTCAGACGCTCATTAATGAAAATGCGTGGGGCGCCCTCGGCGCGCATCCCAGCGCGGCGCACACGCGCGGCCTGCAGCAGCTCGTCGCGCAAGTGGCGGCACGCCCACGCGTTCCGCGAACACCACGTCGCGCTCCTCCAGTGTCACGCCCAGCCGCGCGGCGAGCATCGTCACCGACTGGATGACGCTCACGCCCTTCTCCTCCGGCAGCTGCCCGATGTCCAGGTCGGCCAGGAGGGCCTCCTGGTCGCGGTCGTTGAGTTCTTGCTTGAGGTTCTCGATGGTGCGCTCAAGCTCGGCGGTATCCCCGGATACGGCTTCGGGACTTCGCTTTTCCAGTGCATCCAGCCTCTTCTCGAAGTCATCCATGCGGGTCATCAGCGACTCGCGAAACTGTGACATCTCCTTACGGAATTCGCGGAATTCGGCTATAAAAATTGCGAATTCACGAGGAACCTCCCTACTGTCCTCACGCTGCGGTGAATTTGGGCTACTATCACCCTGAGGTGGGGTGCCATATACCATTGGTGCAGGCGCCGCCGCCGAGCTGTTGTCGCCCTTCCTAACACCCTTTTTGCAGTTGGGGCAGACCCAATCCTTGGTTATCTGGGCCTTGTCCGATACAGCCAGACACCCTTTGTGGTACTTAACCGGACATGTGGAGCAGGCTGTACCCCCCGTCGCCGGCAAAAATTTACCGCATGCGCCGCAGTTGACCATTGCTAGCAGGTACAAGGATTCGCAACGGGTGACAAGTCAACACTCAGATCAACTTTCTGAATAAATCCGTAATTCAGGTGAAAAATTATAATGCGGCAACACTTCTGTGTATTTCAACTTGCTTGACGCTGTCAAAATCGCAATTATATCTGTCAATTGATATTGACATTTACTTTATTGACAAAGTTGCGGGTGTCCGTGTCACTTTTTTGACTTTACAAATATGAGGGTAGATAATTCGAACTTATCTTTGTGTTGTATTATAATCCACAGCTGACGAAAATCACCAATAACGATATTGTAGGTTCCTTTTTGAACAAACCACACTTTTATAAACTTTCCAACAGGATTTAAACTGGATTTATAAAATCTTGACGAAACTTTGTACGGAGTAAAATTTACAATGTTTACAGTAGCAGTGTTGCCACCTAACCCCTTTTAATGTGAGTATAGGTGCTGGCACGGATCTCGAGCGGTGAAAGAAATTGGAGGATTATTTATTGCGCATGTTTGCAGTCACCCGATTTTCTTTTTAGGGTTCCGTAACTCAAAAGAAAAAGAACCGAACCCTTATAGGTCACTTTGTTGTCCGGTCCGTCCAAAAGGACGGACAAACAAAGGTCTGTCACTCTCTCTGTCTATCCGTCTATCTGTGAAGATCTTTTTTCTCTGGGACACGTGGAGGTATCAAGTTGAATAAAAACTACCTACTCAATTCTAAATTCTCTTGAAGCTGTGAAAAATCAAACTTCTAAGTTACATTACGCAAAAAAACGGCTGTTCCAGAAAAAATGTATATGTCGACACTTTCAAGGAAATCAAAATTTATAAGGTACTTTCCGTTGATCTATAGAACTATGCGGCAAGTAATATCTTCTTAACTATGTCTATAAGTTCACAGATAGCATGTGTGTTATTGGGTGCGAACCATATAATAATTTATTGCAAAGTTTGTACTATGGAGAGACTAAAAACGAATACAAATAAAGATATAAGTTGCCTGGAAGAAATTGCTATTTTAGCAATAAGGCCGCCTTTTGTGTGCTTTCTCTGTTTATTGTTTTTCTTTGTAATATGTCCTGTCTTAGTGTGCAATAAAGTGTTTTTATTATTATTATTATTATTAAATATAAATGTTAACCTACAGTACGGAATACGTTAATGTGCGTATTATGGATACTATCTGTTAAAGTTAATATACAAGTTAAAGTTAAAGTAAGAAGATTTCTGCTCTTTACCTAGATTATCTGCGAATTAACGGTTATAACACAGTTAAAACGGGGTTACCTACGCCATATCAAATACCAAATTATCGAAAATCAAAATATCGAACACTGTAACATCGAACGGTCAAAACTTCGAACGGTCAAAACATCGAACGTTCAAAATATCGAATTTACAAATAATCGAACGAACAAAATATCGAATGGTTAAAATATCGAACGCTCAATACATCGAATGATTAATTAATCGAAAATTAATATTTTGCATAGCTTTTCTCTTCTACTCCTTGCTGCAGCGTAGTTATTGCCGTACTGCTACAACTACATTTATATTTGTGTGAACAATACCAGTAGAATGTTTGAGCAATGTTTTAACATTGAAAATGTTTTTTCGATCGCTCCGGTAGGGCCACATTTTCGCTGAAAGTGTGTTTGCCTCTTGGTATATAGTGGTTTAGGGCCATGAGATCGTATGAGGGCTCAAAAGACGCAGAATTTGAATGGCTTTCAGATAGTGTAATTTTTTTTTGTAAAAGTCAAAAACTTTTTCTAAAATTGAAAAAAAAAAACAAAAAAAAACCTTGATTTTTTAACACCTTCCCTCGGAATATCTTCGATATCTCGTGAACGGGGTTGAAATTCGACAAACTGAGAGATATATTGAGACGGGGAACATTTACGTTTCATACTTTTTTTGTGGGAGTGATAGGGGGGGCGGTATGCTCCCCCTTAGCGGCGCGTGGAGCGTCGCCGTGCGGTATTACTTGGGCGTCATAGCCCTGTGGAACTTCGCAGCTTTAAGATACGAAGATCTATTAGGACTGCATAGACGCGGATAATTAAGGGCTTTAGGATAGTATAAACAAATTTCGGAAAAGTCGATTATTTCTTATAAAAATAAAAAAAATCTATGTTTTATACGAAGATCTATTCTATTAGGACTTAATAGACGCGGAAAATTAAGGGCTTTAAACAAATATTGGAAAAGTCGATTATTTCTTTTAAAAATAAAAATAATCTAAGTTTTATACGAAGATCTATAAGGACTTAATAGACGCGGAAAATTAAGAGCTTTAGGATAGTATAAACTGGTGCGGTTAAAGTACTAGCTTTTTATTAACTTTAATAAAAAGCTTTGGCGCTAGTAGAGTAATCAGTGGACTGTATGTTTTGGAAAATTTGAAAAGACGATAAGGGTATTAAAGTCAGCTAATAGTCCACGTATAAAATTATCATACGGCAAGGCACTTGTTATACAACTACTAGCTTCTGCCCGCGACTTCGTCCGCGTGGATATTAGAGAAAATCCTCAGGGAACCTGAACCAACCAGGATCCGTCCAGCCATTTTTACGCGATTAGGCGGGTCCCCATCAAGCGCGCTGCGTCGCGAGGCAAGACCTTTGCCGCGTGTGGCGAGCCTCGTATGAGGCTTCCCGTCCCGTTACCATTCCGATCCCGTTCCGTTCCCTTTCCGTTCCCTTTCCGTTTCCGTCTATTTCCCGTCCCTTTCCCGTCCCGTTCCCGTCCCGTTCGCGTTCCGTTCCCATTCCATTCCCGTTCCCGCCCCCGTTTCTGTCCCCGTCCCCGTTCCCGTTCCCGTCCTTGTTCCCGTTCCCGTTCCCTGGATGTACATGTCCAGGTCCAGGTTCATGATGTTTCATGTCCACCACGTTGGACTTCAAAATAAATCTCATTTTCGCAATCACCATCCCATAAAACCTCAAGAACGACATCCATATCGATTTTTATGTTTACTCACCCCATTTACCCCCTAAGGGGTTGATTTTCAAAATCACAAAATATATGTTTGCCTATTTATTTTTAAACGTGCTCCTACGAAGTTTAAAGATGTACCTAATGTCTATTTTATATTATTTTTCCATACAAAATTTGAACCCCATTTTCACCCCTTTAGGGGTTAGCCCCATTTTTTTAAATAAATATAAATAAAGAAATATTTGACAACATCACATACATTGCTCCAATTCCAAAGTAAGAAGCTATAGCACTTGTGTTATGGAAATCAGAAACAACGGTGGGATGACACACACCCAGACCTGAGAAAATATTGAAAAGTAAATTTTCTACATTGACCCAGCCGGGGATCGAACCCGGGACCTCGAGAGATGGTGACGCCTTGAAAACCGGCGTGCAAACCACTCGACCACGGAGGTAGTCATTTTCATCCCTTTAGGGGTTAAATCATGTCCACCGTGTTGGACTTAAAAATAAATGTATTTTTTGCAATCGTCATCCCAGAAAACCCCAATAACGACATCTATATCGATTTTTATGTTCACTTACCCCATTTACCCCCTTAGGGGTTTATTTTCAAAATAACAAAATATATATTTGCCTATTTACTTTTAGACGTGCTCCTACGAAGTTTAAAGTTGTAATGTCTATTTTATATTATTTTTTAATACAAAATTTTAACCCCATTTTTACCCCTTTAGAGGTTAAATCATGTCCACCGTGTTGGACTTCAAAATAAATTTCATTTTTGCAATCGTCATCCCACAAAACCTCGATAACGACATCCATATCTATTTTTAGGTTTTTTAACCCTTTTCAACCCCATTTCATCCCCATAGGGATTAAAATACTAACAAAAACAATATACATTGCGTTAGATTTCCATCCATAATCCTAAATTATAAATTTAGCGATTTTTACTTCGAAAGAATTTTCTTCTATACACGACTTTATCCTCCTTTTCACCCCTTCGGGGGTAGAATTTTGAAAAACGCTGAGACACATATTTATTAATTTTCAATCGTCAGCCTAAATACAAAATTTTGAGATCCTAGCTTCAAAAAAACTGAGGGACTTTCATCCCTTTTTTCATCCCCTAGGGATGGAATTTTCAAAAATCCTTAATTAGTGGATACCTACACTGTATAAGTATCTGTATGCAAAATTTCAAGTCTCTACGTCCAGTGGTTTGGGCTGTGCGTTGATTTGTCCGTCATTTTGGGCTTTTTTTGTCCCATTTACTACCTAAAGGGTTGAATTTCGAAAAACCACGAAACACGTGTTTACTTATTTGTCTTTAGAAGTACTCCTACGAAGTTTCAAGTTGAAATGTCTATTTAATATTTTTTTTCCATACAAACTTTGAACCCCCTTTTCACCCCTTTAGGGGTGGAATTTCCAAAAATCCTTACTTTGTGGATGCTTAACTGTATAAAATATCTTTGTACAAAATTTCAAGTCTCTAGACCCAGGGGTTTGGGCTGTGCGTTGATATAAGCATATCACCCCTTCACTTTTATATAAGAGATTGAGATGGAATCCAGCTGTTTTAGGTATTTTGAAGGAGAAAAGATACAGCTGAAAATTAAGGAAAAAATACATGCACTCACGTGCTCGTAGAATAGCTGCAGTCCTGGATACAATTTAAAAACAGCACTTCACACCACGTGGCAGCAACCTTTTTCCAAGTGTCCATTCGACGTAGCTAAAGCTTCATTAATACACCAACCAGTTCGTAGATATTGCAGACACATCACATAAATCACTACTATGCTGAAAGTACTTGAGAAATATCAAAATTTGTCCAAAATTGTAGGGACGGTTGCACGCGGTGGCTCGTTGCGATCGAACACACACAGAGAGAGTTTTTTTCAATTCGCGTTGACATTGCATAGCAAGCGCGCACCCATATATGTGCATGTATGTATAGGTAAGGAAGAAGGGATGGATATATAGATAGCCGTTACAAGTGCGACAAATTAATTATAAAATAAAAAACTTATAACAATAAACAACATCCCCCGCCCTTGAAGGAATCCCTTCAACAACAAAAAAAATAGAGAAATACTCTGCAGATTAAAAATAACATACTAGAATACTTACATTAAGACTAAACATAAGTGTTTAATTATGACAAATAAAAAAAACTATTGGTTAGGGAGCGGACATAACCGCACTTCAGGGCGAATATAGTTGCCGCTGGTAGTTTTTATCTCCGCGACACGTATAACGCCGTCTTTACCGGGAAAAACTTTAGTTATCACGCCCAATGGCCACTGCAAGGGCGGAGCGTTCTCAACATTGATCAAAACAATTGTCCCTACAGTAACTGGATTTGATGGAGTGTTCCATTTTTCTCTTGCTTGTAAATTATGGAGATATTCGGTTTTGAACCGTTTCCAAAACGATTGTACAAGTAAGTCCATTAGCGAAAATCTAGATAACAAGCTAACGCGCTCGTCGCTCACGTCAGCTGCGGGAAGAAACTGTAGAGTCGTGTTGCCTAAGAAATGTGCGGGTGTTAGCGCGGTCGGCTCGGACGGATCCGTGCTCAGTGTGTACAGAGGACGACTGTTAAGAACAGCCTCTATCTGGTGGAGAACAGTAAGTAGTTCTTCGTATGTCAAAATTTGTTTCCCTACGACGCAAAACAGTAGGGATTTCACACTTTTTATATTAGCCTCCCATATTCCTTCGAAATGAGGGGCGGTAGGGGGATTTAAACGCCAAGTTATACGATGTTTAGCAAGCTCTTCACTAAATAATTTATAATAATCCTCCGACCTTAAGAATTCGTATAACTCTTTAAGATAAGATTTAGAAGAAACAAAATTTCCGCCGTTGTCACTGTACAAAAATTTACATGGTCCACGACGAGACAAAAATCTTTTAAATGCCTCCAAAAATGATGCTGAAGACAAATTTGACATCAGTTCAAGATGAACTGCTTTCGTCACAAGACATATAAAAATGCATAGATATGCTTTCTGAGTGCGAGCACCACGTTTTCGGGTCATAACAATATGAAATGGTCCAGCCATGTCCATTCCTGTGTGAGTATAAGCCTTATTTTGTTCGATATCTAATCGACACTGTGGTAAATCAGACATCGGCGGAAAAGTAGGTTTTGGTTTAAACTTAAAACATTTATTACATTTATGGATACGTTGTTTAACTAAACGTCTAGCGGATAAAACCCAAAACTTCTGTCTAAGTATGCCAAGTAAAACTTGTGGACCGGCGTGAAGATTTTGTTGGTGGTAGAAATCAATTAAGATATTAACAATGTGACCAGATCTAGGTAACAGTGCGGGATGTTTATGAAAATAATTTAAATCGGCGTGGGTTAGGCGTCCACCCACTCTTAATATATTATTGCACAAAAAAGGAGATAATTTTCTTAATTTTGGGGAACATAATTTTCTTTGGCGTAAATTACTAATATCCTGAGAAAATGAATAACTTTGAACAGCTTCAATGACATTATTTTCAGCGACATCTAAGTCATTGGCTGTGATAATGTGACTGCGTGGAAGTTTCTTGATAAAACGTAAGAAATAAACACAAGCTCTTAAATACTTGTTCCAAGAAGAGAACTTTAAGCTCAATAGTAAAAGAGGATGGTCTTCAGATTGACCCGCGGTAAAGGTAGAAGTCTTCTCTTCAACACCTTTAACATTTGAGCTCGGCACAAACTTACAAATAGGCCATTCATTGGAAGGCACTGACATCCAATCAGGACCATGGAACCATAAGTCATGCTTATTTAGTTCATGTGGTAACATCCCACGTGACAGGCAGTCAGCAGGTTTTTGAACTCCAGGTATAAAATAAAAACAATTTGGGTCAAAATAACTCTGACATTGAGCTATTCTGTTTGCAACAAAGGTGTTAAACCTGTATGGACTTGAATGTACCCAATACAGGGCGACTTGTGAGTCTAAAAATGCCATAACTTTATCTATGGGGTGTCGTTTAGAAATATTGTCGTAAACTACACGGAGTAATTTAGACATTAATAAGATTGCACATAGCTCAAGTCTAGCTAAGGTAATCGTTTTAAGTGGAGAAACTTTAGATTTAGAACAAATTAATCTTACAATGGGTTTATTATTGTCAATAACGACGTGCGCATAAATGACACAACCGTATGCCTTTTCGCTGGCATCCGAAAAAGCTAAAAGTGTAACCTTAGAATGGTTTTGAATACCTAAATAACGAGGGAAACGAAGCTCAGAAATTAATGGCAATTGTTTTACTAATTGCTGCCATAAATTTATGATATGAGACGGCGGTTCGTCATCCCAATCAATCTTAAGAGCCCAAAGCTCTTTAATTAATAATTTACAATATAAAATGATAGGCCCCACTAGACCCAAAACGTCATAAAGACGAGCTGTGGCGGAGAGAATAGCACGCTTAGTGCATGTAAAGTCTGGGGGTGACACAGTAAATAAAAAACAATCCGACGCCGCAAGCCAACGTAAACCAAGAATTTTGAACTCACTTTCATCATTGAGTTTAAAGGAAATTGAATCAGTTAAAAAGTGACTTTCTGGAATTTGCGCGAGAAGTTCCGGAGAGTTACTCGTCCACTTGACTAGCTCGAAACCTCCGGACTTGAAAAGTTTAAGCAACTGATCAGCAATCTCTACTGCTTCTCCCAGTGAAGAAGCAGAGGATGCCATGTCATCCATGTAGACGTCCCTATCCACAACTTGAGACGATTGTGGATAGTTCTGTCTTTCGTCTTCAGCTAGACGGCGCAATGTACGCAGCGCTAAAAACGGTGACGATCGGAGACCAAAACAAACCCTAGTATATTCAAAAGTAGTAGTAGTAGTAGTAGTAAGGAGTTGAAGCGATATAAAATACGTTGGTACTTACGATGGTCTGGATTCACAAATATACACAAATACATCTGGCGGACGTCGGCAAAAAATACAATAGAAAAAATACGCGCATTCAAAAGAATGTTGAAAATGTCGGCCTGTAAATTAGGACCGGTATGTAGAATATTATTTAATGATGTACCAGTATCGGATTGAGCACTACCGTCTACGACAACTCGTATTTTTGTGGTGCTTTTGTCATCGCGAAGTACTGGATGATGCGGCAAATAAAATCCAGGTTGGAGACATTCCTCCGGCGAAACCTTGGTAAGAATGCCTTTTTCAATATGATCCATAATTACATCATTATAACGTTCACGTAAATGAGGAAAATTTCGAAATCTTTTTTCGAGCGATAAATATCGTCTTTTAGCGGGAATGTAAGAATTACCTAAATTATGCGGGGATTCCTTAAATGGTAAATCTACAGTGTAACTACCGTTGACGTTACGGACTGTTGTAGAACAATAAATGTTTTCACAGCTTTGTTCGTCTGGAGTAAAAAACTTACAAGAAGGTACTTCTTCTAACTGCCAGAATTTTCCTAAATTTTCTTCTAGGGGTTCGCGGGAAAAAGAACAAAAACTACGTGTTATGTTTTGCGAAGAAATGATAGGCGCATCGCCCATAATTAAATAACCCAAACTAGTTTCGAAAGCGGAAGGTAAACTATTATTGAACACCTTTCGGTCAAACAATAAAATTTCGCAGTAAAAATTTACTCCTAAAAGAATGTCAATTGGCCCAGGATTATGAAAACTATCATCGGCTAGCGGAAGATTTTTAATGCAATCAAAATATTTTAAATCAACATGCGAATCGGGTAATTGAGTTGTGATTTGATCCATTACCAAATGTTGAATAAAGTATTTTTTCCCACTATCAAAACGAGACGTAAATGTCACATTATTTTTTCCAAGGACACGCTGCGAAACGCCGCCGATACGATTTTGTGTAAGTATTGGCAGTGATAAGCGCTTGCAACAAGCGGCCGAGATATAATTACTTTGCGAGCCTGGGTCAATTAAGCAACGGACTAAATGCGTATTATTGTTTTTATCTATAATCTTTATTTTTGCGGTACCGAGAAGGGTAGTTGTCGCTTGTGAACTAGCGTTGTTACAAACGAAAGTATTTTGAGAAATATTAGAATTAATTTGCGGAGAGGAATAAGTATCGACCGTATGCGCAGGTGGCGTACGGTCGTCTTTAGCGAGAACGCACGGAGCGTTGTTGTCGAGCCGAGGAGACCGGTCGTCCGAGGATAAGCGAAGTGAATCACTCGCTGGCTGCGTGCTGTTAGAAACGGAGCCGAGAAGGTTCGATTCCTGTGCGGTGCGGTTTAAAACAATATTAGATTTTGATGTTTGCGGGTTGAAGTGCAACAATGAATGATGCCTTTCTGAACAAAATGAACAATTGCGTTGTGACGTACATGATAAAGTTCTGTGTTTAGAACTTAAACAATTATTACAAAAGCGATTATTTTTAACGAAAGTATATCTATCGTGCGGAGACATGCGATTTAAGAAATGAGAACATTGATACAAATGTTCATGAATAGATTGACACAAAGAACAATTAATTTTATTATTACAAGCGGAGTTTTGTCGATCTGTATTCATAAAGTTTTTTGTTATGTTTTTTGGTGATGGTATATACCGTCATTTTGTAGTCATTTTAATTAACTTAAGGGAGTGCTTTACTAATGAAAATAATCATTTTTGCCAAAGAAACATGGGTCGAAATCCGACAAAAATTTTGGACTTTCCCATACAAATACAATGTTTTAGCTGTCTAGTTAGTATGGGAGGACCAAAATTTTTTGTCGTTTTTTGACCCATGTTTCTTGGGCAAAAATGTTTAGTTTCATTGGTACAACACACCCTTAAGTTAATTAAAACGACTACAAAATGACGGTGTATTAGGTTTTTGAGTGCGTGATTTATTTTGATTTAAATCGTTAATTTTATTTGATCGAGTCAATACTTTAGACTGTTCTTTTATGAAATCGATTAAACAAGTATAAGAAGGAATATCGGTTCTACCGTTCATAATTTCGAACAATTTAACTGTTTCCTGGTTAATTTTTGTAGTGCAATATGTAAGAATATAAAATCAGACAAATCGGATAATTTTAATTGTTTAAGGGCCTCAACCGACGAGTTGAAGACGTTTACAAATAGGTCCAGGCCAGCGGCGCTGTTATTATGCAATGGCTTAAACTCTAAAATCTGATTTAGATAAGTAACAGCCTGTGAGCGGGTGTCATCATATTTTTGTATGAGTGCATTCCAAATAATAGGGTAATTTTCCGCGGTGGGTAACAATCCTGCGCACACAGATGACGCCTTATCAGTCAACTTACCAATTAAATAATAAACTTTTTCACTGTCTGATAAGTTAGGATTTTCGTGAATAATGTTTTTGAATTGCTGATAAAACAAAGGCCAGTTTCGCATGTCGCCATTAAATTGCATTAACTCAAGTGGTGGCAATTTAGGAATGTGACTAAATAACTGTGGTTTGTTTGAAAATGGCTGCTTAGATGCGGAAGGCTGAATTATAGAATTTTCTACGCGTTTTACAAAACAATACATTTGATCAAAGGATACCCAAGCTTGATAATTAATTGGGACTTGAGGTTTATTTTTAGATTAATATCATTAAACTCATCTATTATACTTTCAAAGTCGGATCGTAATGATTCAATATTAATGACATTATTTAAAAATGCTTCTTTGCTCAGTATTATCAGTATGAACATTTTTTGACAGTTCATAAATACTTTGCATTCTTGCAAAATAAGCATCGCGTTTGGCTTGAATTATGCGAAATTTCAATTCGTTCAACTCCTTCTTCTCTTTGGTTTCCTTATCTGTATCCATTTTTATTAAAAATTAAATCGAATTAATTAAGTTGTTACTTATGCAAGCAATGTCCAAAGTAAATCAATGATATGAATAAAATACAATAAGTTTCCAAACGAGATGTTGTTTGTTTTTTACGAAGTGTAATACTTAAATAACTTTGCGAGTGAAATTAATTTTATATAATTATTAAGATCACGTGAGAAAATGAAAAGTTAAAATATGCGTGTGCGTGCAACCTAAAATGCAGTAAACACAGGTGAGCGAGTGACGAGTTCGCGCTGTGAGAAATAATTTTTAATGCGGGTGGAAGAAAAAATAAACGAGCGAGAATAAAATGGAACAACGTTCTATGAATTGAAGTGATATTCACCAAATAGGTGATAAATATAGGAATTTATATGGATTATGCGGTTAAAAATAAAATGGAATAGATATCAATGCGAATGCGAAAGAAAAAAAAACTTGACATCCACTCCTTAACCCAGTATAAATCACGATTTATATACCCAAATAGTAAATATGTAGCAACTAAATATAATTACTTTAGAATAAACTTAGTGATAAATGTCTGCAGACTATTAATTACAAAAAAAATATTCGAGCATCCAGAGCAATGACCAAAATTGCTCCGGCTCGAAGTGACCAAAATATGGTGCGGTTAAAGTACTAGCTTTCTTTGGCGCTAGTAGAGTAATCAGTGGACTGTATGTTTTGGAAAATTTGAAAAGACGATAAGGGTATTCAAATCAGCTAATAGTCCACGTATAAAATTATCATACGGCAAGGCACTTGTTATACAACTATTGAGATGGAATCCAGCTGTTTTAGGTATTTTGAAGGGGAAAAGATACAGCTGAAAATTAATGAAAAAATACATGCACTCACGTGCTCGTAGAATAGCTGCAGTCCTGGAAACAATTTAAAAACAGCACTTCACACCACGTGGCAGCAGCCTTTTTCCAAGTGTCCATTCGACGTAGCTAAAGCTTCATTAAAACACCAATCAGTTCGTAGATATTGCAGACACAACACATAAATCACTACTATACTGAAAGTACTTGAGAAATATCAAAATTTGTCCAAAATTGTGGGGACGGTTGCACGCGGTGGCTCGTTGCGATCGAACACACACAGAGAGAGAGTTTTTTTCAATTCGCGTTGACATTGCATAGCAAGCGCGCACCCATCTATATGTGCATGTATGTATAGGTAAGGAAGAAGGGATGGATATATAGATAGCCGTTACAAGTGCGACAAATTAATTATAAAATAAAAAAACTTATAACAATAACCAACATAAACAAATTTTGGAAAAGTCGATAACTAAAAAAAAACTATGTTTTATAACATTTTTTTAACAACGGAAACAATTATTCCAATAAGTACATAGCTAGCACACATCAGATTTAGAGAATTGCTATAGGTAGGTAACACGAGGAACAATGACGTTCTTTACAGATATTTCAGAGGCCCGGTGTAGGGCGACGTGAAGGTATCATGATAGAAGGCAGCGGGAGGTGTCTTAGCGGCGGCGCGCGAATCAGTCGGGCATCGCACACTTTTTTAATTTTGAATAAAAGATCGCCTAAAATCATTAATAAACTAAAATTTCGTGCCTATCAGTCGCAGTTATTGCGCCTCAGTTTGAACTCTCAGGTTTGGTTTGACCTAGTTGAAAACAAATCTTAGACATTTTTATATTCTTAGGTAGTAGACCTTTCAATAAAATAGTAGGTAATGTAAATTCATATAAAAATATTTCATTATTATTATTAATAATAATAATGAAATATTTTTATATGAATTTCATACACACGAATCGCAAAAATGTAGATCCAGAATTGGCTTTGCTGTGATTTCAAAGTATTAACTTAGTACTTAGTACTAATTCAAACAAAGGAATATTTTTTATAAAATTCAATAAATTCAATAATCTTTAATAGGTAGATTCATTTTCAATGCCCTTTCAAGTCATGTAGAGCACGAGATCTGTGAATTTTTGTTTATCGCCATAACATAGCCGTCCAAAATGAGTACCTACTGTTTTTCTTTTGTGGGACAGGATAGGTTTATAGTTGGCCCCCACGGACATTATTCTCCAAATTTATTAACTTTTTAGCACAAAAATACTCAATTCACACATAAACTGATAAAACAAGACTGCTGCCTATGAAGTTATAAATAAACTGCTTTGTATACAAAATATTACTCCGTTAGTGGGTAGAACAAAAATTGTTGGACGCAAAAGCTTCGTTCGGAAATTAAGTTTTATGAAATTTCATTAAAATATCTACTGGTTGTTCATGATAGAAGAAACTATGCAAAATATTAATTTTCGATATATCAATCATTCGCTGTATTGAGCGTTCGATATTTTAACCATTCGATATTTTGATCGTTCGATTATTTTGTAAATTCGATATTTTGAACGTTCGATGTTTTGACCGTTCGATGTTTTGACCGTTCGATGTACAGTGTTTGAAATTTTGATTTTCGATCATTTGGTATTCGATATGGCGTAGGTAACCCGTTAAAACGCTAAAGATAGTGAATGAGATAGTCAAGGTTTCAGGAAATTTAAGTTAAATATCTTGATAGTAAATTATACAAAAACGTCGTTTCTGGCTCTTCGCCGGCTACTACTTTACTTACCGCTTTTAGACAAACAATTTAGGTCCTACTCTATACAACGTGTTACAAAATTACCCTTAATGCCGAAGAGAGGGACCATCAAACTGAACAACTTTTACTATGGAACCAACTCTTAAATCGCGAAAAAGTTCAGTTTGATGGTTCCTATCTACCATATAACCTGTTTTATAGGTAGGTACTAACCAAGAGATGAAAAAATAAGAAAGCCGTACCTCAATATCTTCTATATTGACGTCACTGTTGTTGCATTGACTTTTATAAAAATTCGTCATCTTATCGAACTGTGAACTCGGTGCGTGGGCTTGCCCGGCCACCAAACCTGCAGATTTGTAGTATGTACTTAAATAAATAGATATTAGATAAAATCACATTAAAGCACTTGTGTTGTGGAAATCAGAGACCACAATGGTACCAAAAACACTCAGACCAGAGATAAGAATACCTCTATAGAAAAGTTCGTTTTCTAAATTAACTCAGCCGGGGACCAAACCCTAGATCTCGGTGATGAAACAAATGAAAACCGATGTTTCAGTTCAGCCACTGGACTATCTCTTCTTCAAAATCTACAATTAATTCTATTTTTTTTAATTCTTTAAGTACCTAATATAATTATCTATTTGTAGGGAACTCACAAGTAACCACTTATTTTCCCAAAAAGTGTACAAAACAAACTAGGCAGTACCTACCTACCTACAGGTCATAAAATAAGTACTTATATTACAGCTCTTATCCTACTTAATATTATAAATGTGAAAGTTTGTGGGTTTGGATGTTTGAATGTTTGTTCCTCAATCACGCAAAAACTACTAAACGGATTTGGTTGAAATTTGGCACACAGATAGTAGACAGCCTAGATTAAAACATAGAATACTTTTTATCACGATATTCCCACGGGAACGGAAACCACGCGGGTGAAACCGTGGGCGGCCGCTAGTAGAAAATAAGTCCATTTGGTTTTCCATACAAACGAGCTAATTTCTAAATGGTTTTTTTTTCATATGAATTCTATGTGATTTTATTTCAATTGGATATTGTTCGAAATCGTCAACTTGCGGACTTTACTGTCGAATTTACTGTCGAATTTACTGTATAATTTTTCATGTTCGCTATGTGTCAGTTAGAATAAAAAATAGAGTTTCATACAAAAATACGTGTTAAACATTTTTCAACATTCTAACTGAGACGGTGAATAGGAGAAATAAAGAAATAAAATAAATTCGATAGTAAAGTCCGCATTTGACTATTACAGTTTTCGAACAATATCAAATAAAAAAAAAACACATTGAAAATATAAAAAAAAAACTTTCAGAAATTAGCTTGTTTATAATGGAAAATCATATTATGGTAGCCCCTATTTTCTTTTCAGTAGTATATAACTAGAAACGAATTATTGAGAGCAATGTAATAAAACTAAAAAAAATACCGAAGAAGCGAAATATGGCAGTTTATAAATAACTAGCGGACGCCCGCGACTTCGTCTGCGTGGAAAGTTTTTTGCTATCCCTCGGGAACAATACTGTTTTTCGGGATGAAAAGTATCCTAAGTCCTTCTCTCTACCCCTGAGAACATTTATGCAAAATTTTATGTTAATCGGTTCAGTAGTTAAGACGTGAAGGCGTAACAAACAAACAAACGGACTTTCGCATTTGTTTATTAGTAAGGATGCATTCAATTTTTTCCTCCTTTCAGCAAGTCTAATATTTCCATAACATCACCTATTTATTTAAATGTTCATAGAGAAATTGTGATTTATTAGAACTTATGTCAATAACTATAATCTTTGTAGATTCTATGTAAAAAAAAACATGTATCTCATGAACCATGATAGCTAGACAGTTGCTGCTATAACAACAAATAAGTACTAAAAACAGAAAAAAATTAAGTGGGGCTCCCATACAACAAACTTTTTTTTTCTATTTTCTTAGAATTAATTAAAACATACTTACCAATTAATGCGAAAGCAGCTATTAACTTGAACAACATTTTTTACACAAAATGTATTTACAGAATGCAAACTCTAGTGGTTTGACAACCACTTTATATAGGTAGTTTAATGTCATAGTGTAACGGGAAAATGCGCTTTTCGCAGAAATACGCTTAATCAGACAGATTTTTGTTAACCTTGTATGTGTTCATATTAATATGGTTATATTCTGAAACTCAACGATATGATATCTATCGCCTACCAAAAGCCAGTTTCCAGCCAACATATGACCTAAACTAAAGCGTTATTATTTTGGTAACGTTTACCGAGAAATCTAGATACATACCTACGTTTAATTAATGTAATTTTTGTGTTAATTTATAACGAATAAATCCTAAAGTAAATGTTTTTAATAATAAAAAAATATTATATTTTTGGTTCTTTCAGTAAGTCCCTACATAACTAAGGAGTTTCTATTGCCAATTTTGTAAAGAGATTTTTTTTGAGTGACTGGAAATAATAAAAGGCGACTGTTAAGTAATGGGATACTTAAATACTTAACTCGGCAGCGTTTATTTTGTTGGTGACAAAATAACTAGACGGGCGACTAACTGTGGATTACAAAAAATACGTAAATCGGGCAACTACATGTAGGAAATAAATAATTTAAATGAGTGTCAAAAAAAAAAATGAGTGGGTACCTACGACTATTATACCAAGTAAGTAGGTAACTAAGTATAACTGATTGAAGCTGCCCAAAATGGTATTTTTTCACCTCAATTAGGTTCATAGTCGCCTTTTTTTAATAAAATATATGCCATTTTTTTATGTCTTGTGTGCCCTAAGGTTGTTTAATTTGATCGCCCGTTCAGATTAACTAGTTACTCAATTTGTATTTTAAAGTCACCCATTTTCAATATTTGTAGTTGCCCTCAGTCTGTCGCTCATTTAGTATTACAGTAGGTACTAACGCATATTCAGTGTTTTTGATACCTAAAATGGGAACTTATTGTTACCCGATTAAATACTTTTAAAATAAACAATTTAAAACGCAACCAATTTAACTCTGGATTTAGTCGAATGGTTTTGGAATTGGCTACTTTATATTTTTATTCATAATATCACATTGTTTTGACCTCCTGATAAACTATAATGACTCTTATTATAAGTATTACTCAGACAGAAAACCCACTATCAATAAGTATGGTCTAAGAGCTAGCAACGGAAATACTTACTTAAAGCCGAAATACGTTTGCAACATATTAGAGCCACGAAATCCCTCTAATTAGTGTGCCATTACTACCATTATTAATTGATCCAGGCGCCTGGCAGCTGTTCAACAGTAGGGATGTGAGTGGTTGGGCAACAAATGGTTTTTAAAATAAATAATTATTGAAGGTGGCCAATTTATAGAGCTCTGGATTCAGTCTGGTATTGTTATACGGGGTTTATGTATTTAAGAGTCCGCGTACACATTTTGCAGCTGACTGCCGCTCTCTCGTTCGCACATTTCATGTTTACTAGATACATTTTTCTAGTTTATTACAATAATCAGAATTGGGTCCAGCGATATTAATAGTATCGCGTTCCCGTTTCTTTACCCTTTCCCGTTTGGTCCCGTTCCTGTTCCCGATTTCCGTTCCCGTTCGCGTTCGCTTTTGCGATCGCGTTCCCGTTCCCGTTCCCATCTCTTGGGGCTAAATCATGTTGAACTTCAAAATAAATCTCATTTTCGCATTCCTCATCCCGTGAAACATCAAGAACGACATCCACATCGGTTTTCATGTTTACTTCCCCCCATTTACTCCCTAAGGGGTTGATTTTCAAAATCACAAAATACGTGTTTGCCTATTTATTTTTAGACATGCTCCTACGAAGTTTAAAGTTGTAATGTCTATTTTATATTCTTTTCCATGCCAAATTTTAACCCCATTTTCACCCCTTTAGGGGTTAAATCATGTCGACCGTGTTGGACTTCAAAATAAATGTCATTTTCGCAATCGTCATCCCAAAAAACCCCAATAACGACATCTATATCTATTTTAGGTTTATTTACCCCATTTCATCCCCATAGGGGTTGAAATACTACCAATAACAATATACGTTGTATTATATTTTCCATCCATAAGCCTAAATTATAAATTTAGCGATTTTTACTCCGAAAATCGGATTTTCTTCTATCATCATCATCATCATATCAGCCGCACGACACCCACTGCTGGGTATAGGCCTTCCCCAAGGATTTCCACGACGATCGGTCCTGCGCTTCCCACATCCAGTGGCTTCCGGCAACCTTCACCAGATCGTCGGTCCACCTTGTCGGGGGCCTACCCACGGAGCGCCGTCCGGTGCGCGGTCGCCATTCAAGAACCTTTCCGCCCCAACGGCCATCGGTTCTTCTCGCTATGTGTCCAGCCCACTGCCACTTTAGCTGAGCAATGTCAAAGTCAAAGTCAAAGTCAAATAAGCTTTATTCAAATAAACTTAATTATTAAGTACTTTTGAATCGTCTATATTTTCCTACCACCCGTTCCAGACTTTTTTAGCTGACAAGAAGAACGAGCGCAAGAAACTTATCAGCTGTAACAGCCATAAGTAACGATATTTACAAACTTGAATATATCGTTACCAGAAAATTACAACAGGGTGACAGGATTATTGGCAACAACATAGACTTATTATATTACTTCAACAAAGTACTTATTAGCAAGTTATGTGTTACATCATTTCCACGCATTTAGATCTTTAAGATAATCATCTACTTTATAATAACCTTTACCCATGAGCGTTTTTTTAACATGGTTTTTAAATTCATGCAAAGGAAGATCAATCACTTGTTGTGGAACTTTATTAATAAAGGCTATGCCTTTCCCCATAAATGAACCTCTAGTTTTTGCAAGCCTAAATCTTGGAACGGCAAGTTTATCTTTATTTCTTGTATTGAACTGGTGAATATTGCTGTTCTTAGCAAATGAATCATAGTGTTTCCTTACATAAACTAAATTATCATAAATATATTGGCCTGCCAAAGTTAAAATATTTATTTCTTTGAACAATTCTCTCAAGGTATCTCTCCGCCGTAGATTGTATATGGCGCGAACAGCTCTTTATTGGAGTACAAAAATATTTTCAATACTGGCAGCTGAGCCCCACAATAGCAGTCCATACGACATTACGCTATGAAAATAACTAAAGTATACTAACCTTGCCGTTTCAATATCAGTTAAAAGCCTTATTTTCTTAACAGCGAATGCCGCTGAACTAAGTCTACTTGACAAGGCTTCAATATGTGGATCCCATTGCAGTCGAGAATCTAGTGTGATACCTAGAAATTTTGTGCTCTCGATAAACTCGACTTCATCGTCATTCAAATTAATATTTAATTTTGTCTGCTCAACATTAGGTAATGAGAATTTAACACATTTAGTTTTTTTGGGGTTAAGTGCTAAATTATTACTATTAAACCAGTATGAAACTTTAGAGAGGGCACTATTTACTTCGTCCGAACAGTTATTACCTCTGTTTACTTTAAAAACTAAAGAAGTATCATCCGCAAATAGTACTGTTTCACATAAATTATTCGCGTAGTTGGGAAGGTCATTTATATAAATTAGAAACAGCAATGGGCCCAATATTGATCCCTGTGGCACACCCATATTGATGGGGGCTCCAGTAGATTCAGTTCTATTAATCACTACTTTCTGAGTTCTATTGTACAAATACGATTTCATAAGACTAACTGATTTATCAGAGACACCATAATGTTCTAGCTTCTTTCATAGTGTTTGATGATCAACGCAATCGAATGCCTTAGAAAGGTTACAGAAAATGCCAATTACATCTTGCTTTTCTTCCCAAGCATCAAGAATATGTTTGAGAAGTGCAATTCCAGCATCAGTAGTACTTTTACCCTTGGAAAAACCAAACTGATTTTTATGAAGTATATTATTGTATGTGAAGTACCTAATCTAATAATTGGGAATATATAATTTTTTCAAATATTTTACTAAGTGCTGGTAGTGTAGATATTGGCCTAAAGTTAGCTGGGTCACTTTTATCCACAGATTTAAAAAGAGGAATCAATTTACTATTTTTCATTAGATCAGGAAAGACCCCTTCGTCAATACATTTGTTAAAAATAAAAGCCAAGTAAGGGGCTAGTATATCAATTATTGATTTAATTATGCTTGTTGACATGCCCCAAAGATCTTCTGTTTTTTTAACATTAATTGTTTTAAAAGCTTTAATGATATCTGCACTATTTATATATTTAAAGGAAAAACTTTCATTGCACTTATCAACACTAGACTCCAGAAGGGAGACAGCGATGTTGTTGTTGGGACAAGCACTAAGAGTACTGGTAGTTTCTACAGGTATTCTAGCAAAGAAATCTTCAAAAACTTTAGCGACCTCATTGTCAGATTCAAAAGTTTGATCACCAGTTTTTAAACAGAAGGAATTTATGTTGGATTTTGATTTGCCCGTTTCTTTGTTAATAATATTCCAAGTAGCCTTAATTTTATTGTCAGCTAATTTAACTTTATTTGCAAAGTACTTGGACTTTGCTAAGATACAGACTTCTCTGAATGTTTGTGAATACTTCTTGACAAATTCAATGAAGTTAGGATCACTAGAATAGCTTTCTCTGCATAAAGTTCGTATAATTTCCTTCTGCTCTTATATATGCCGGGTGTGGCCCAGTCACTAAATTTCGTACTATCATTACATTTGATGACTTTTTGTTTAAAAGTTTTACTAAATTCAGTTTGAACTATGCTAAATAAATGATTATATAGGTTATTGGCTTCAAAATTTGGTTCTGGTATGTTTCAATTTTACTTGTGACATTGGTTTTGAATTTTTCAATACAGTGTTTTTTTACTGGCCTACACATTATTTCCCGTTTAGGCGGAACATGATGGTGCTCAATGGAGGCTAATTATCCACTATGGTCGGATTTAATACAATTTAAAATTGATTTTTCAATGACATTACATAGTTACAGATAATATTATCTAAGCAGGTTGCCGATGTGGGTGTGTGCATTATAATGTAGGTATTCACTTGAAGGTATAACCACAGAATACATAATAGTACAAGTGTATAACCATAAAGTTAATATACCTTAGCATAATAACTTAACAAGGCTTTAATTTTGCCGCTCAAAAATCTAGAATGAATAAACTAAAACGAATTCTTGCCAAGTCGTTACTCGCATAAGATTATTCTAAATACCTAAACGTGATAAATGTTTTAGAGATGTTGGCTTTCATTTTCGTAACAAAGCATGATTTGCTAAAGGCCCGACAGTTCCTCAGTCTTGGCAATCGCTCAAGGTCTCACCTATTATGAGCTCAATAATGTTAAAATCTTCCTTCGGAAAAAGTTATTACATTATTTTTCTAGTAAATTGTCACAACAATAGTACATTATGAGACAAGTTAGCTTAGGTTGCTCATTGCACACAAGGCTGTGGGTTGCAGCACGAGCCGTAGGCGAGGGCGTAACTCAGCCGAGTGTGCAATAAGCAAGAGCTCACGAGTTTCATACGACGTTTTTCAACACATTTGCGAGGAAAAAACAAAATAATTTACCACACAGCAACAAATACGTCAAAAACAAAATATGATAATTATCATGGGAAAAGGCGCGCAGGTTTTATTTTGTTTTTTTCACACGCCAAATGCAAGAATATTTTGCGAACAAAGGGGTGAGTGAGCATACAGCCACTTAAAAATTTTATGATTTCAAATATTTTCTTATTTTATAACAAAATATTGTGAATTATGAATAATTTGATAATAATAAATATATGTTTTACTTAATTAAGGACTTATGGCCGATTGCACTAAACTTAAGAATCGCCTAAGTCTTTTCTTATCTACAACTCGACCAAGTTAACTAGGCTAATGACAGCTACATGACGGCTTATTTATGACACTGTTTTAATTTGGTCGTGTTGTAGTTAGGAAAAGACTTAGGCGATTCTTAAGTTTAGTGCAATCGGCCATTACACATTTATTTATTCCAAAAATGTATATGAATTTTCAGCGGCATAAAACCTCTTTGTTGTTACTAAAAAAATAACTGTAGAACCTTTTCTTTGGTATGATTTTTTTTTACCCAAAAAGAAGTAGCAATGGATCACGATCATCTGTGAACTCGGTTAAATTGAGAATGCTCTGTTTACTCGCATAGAACTTGAAGTAAGGTACTTATTTAATTTTGTATCGATAATAAAATTCTATAACCAACTAGTGTTTTATATATTATTGCACGCGTTTGTTATAGCTCGGTTTATGGCCCTAAAAGCTATGTATTAGGGTTCACTTTACGAGCAAATGAGTTGAAATAGTACATTATGAGACAAGTTAGCTTAGGTTGCTCATTGCACACAAGGCTGTGGGTTGCAGCCCGAGCTGCAGGCGAGGGCGTAACTCAGCCGAGTGTGCAATAAGCAAGAGTTTACGTGTTTCATACGACGTTTTTCAACACATTTGCGAGGAAAAAACAAAGTAATTTACCCCACAGCAACAAATACGACAAAAAAAAGGCGCGCAGGTTTTTTTTGTTTTTTTCACACGCCAAATGCAAGAATATTTTGCGAACAAAGAGGTGAGTGAGCATACAGCCACTTCAAAATTATAATTTTAAGTGATAAAATGCAAATATTTTAATATTTTATAACAAAATATTGTGAATTATGAATAATTTGATAACAATAAATATTTGCTTGACTTCATTAAGGACTTACACATTAATTTATTCCAAAAATGTATATGAATTTTCAGCGGCATAAAACCTCTTTGTTGTTACTAAAAAAATAACTGTAGAACCCGGTTAAATTGGGAATGCTCTGTTTACTCGCATATAACTTGCAGTAAGGTACCTATTTAACTTTGTAGGGATAATTCTATAACCAACTAGTGTTTTATATATTATTGCACGCGTTTGTTATAGCTCGGTTTATGGCCCTAAAAGCGATGTATAAGGGGTCACTTTACGAGCAAATGTGTTGAAAATTCTGTTTTCTTAACTGTCCATAGACTTAGAAAAATCTTCGCTGCTTTGGTTTTACCGGTGTTGTGGCGAAATTGAAAATTATTTTTACTTCATGGGCATATTATGAAAAGATAAAAAATTTATCTTCAATATTATTTAATAATATTGATAAGCTCCCTAATTTGTGTGATGATATCACATACTCACTCCTATTAATCTTAATAATACGTTGTCACAAAATGGTATGTTCAATATTTAGGGTAGTACCATTAAATATACAAAAACTATATAATATGTATACTGTGATAGTACCAAACCAATACCTACGTACACGTAGATTCTCACTTAGGACTAATTTAATTTTAACTTTTTGAAATCCGGATAAAGACTTCTGATATTAAAAATAACAAGAAACGTTTTCGAGGTTTCCATCAGTTTTATATAAAACTCCAACGTTGTTTTTGTAATAAAAGAACACTTTGTTTAGTCCTCACAAAAGGTTTAAATATTTGTTAATTTTACCTGCTTAAAGTTATTATTTTGCTAGGTTTCACCTAGAATTGTTACTTTTTTAGAATTGTTACGTGGTTTCGGCCCGTGTCAAAAATATTATTCTTCATACACGTGCTTTTTAATGTCAGGTGTTTGATTTTTAGGGAAATGATAATCTGATTAATAAAAAATAAGATTCCTTTACATCTAGGCCTTTCAATTAGATTTAAGCCAAGCCAAACTGTAAATTTCTTTAATAAAAAAGATAATAAATTTTCATAAAAAAAAGGATTAACAAAACAAAAAGCATTTTATAACGTACAAGCTGCCGCCCGCGACTTCGTCTGCGTGGACAATTATTTATCTATCCCTCGGGAACAGTATCTTTTTTCAGGATGAAAGGGATGAAAACCCTATGTCCTTCTCTGTACCCTTGACAACGTGTACATAAAATTTGAGGATGATCGGTTGAGTAGTTAAGAAGTGAAATTGTAACAAACAAACAAGCAAATAAACAAACAAACAAACGGAGTTCGCATTTATAATATTAGTAAGGATTAGGTAGGCTTCTAAGTGTCAGGATCATTAAAGCTCTCTGACGAGATTGAGAGGAAACTTCGCATGCCTGCAGTTAGTGGTGAGTACCTAAAATTATGACCGCTAAAAGTGGAATTACTTATCAAATTTTGTTCTGCTTTTTAGTGCTTAGAGAGTTTTCACACGCTGTTGTATGTCAATTAAAAATCACTTCTAAAAATGGGATAGTTAAAATGCTAAATTAAAAGTGAAAACATAATACGAGATTGCCATTCATCACAATATAGTAAAATAATAACTTTTTTACCATCGCCACTCTAAAAAGTGCGTTTAATTCAACGATAAGAGTGAATAATAAGCGATTTTATTCACCGAGTGAATAAAAATAATTTGAATTTGGAACAAGCGCGCATCGTATGAATTAAGTACAAAAAAATAAAACGTGCTGAAAGTATGGAGCTATTCCATAGATAAAGCCATAGGTTATACAATTAAAAAAAAAATATCCCGCCAATTTTATTTAGGTTCTTTTTAGCGTCTTATCTTTGGGTTCTTTTCTAAAAAAATATCTCGCCAAATTAATTAGGTTCTTTTTAGTTTCTTTTCTTTGGGTTCTTTTCTTTATATTAGAGGGAGATTAGATGTTCAGTCTTGCATCAGTCCATTCCATCACTCTGGTACGATCTTCAGTCTGTAAAAATTCAAAGTCGTAAAAGTATACAAACTGATGAAATGGACTGATGTCAGACTGATCATGTAATTTCCCTCATAGCATGGTTGTTTTATGTCATTGGAAAACTTATAGTTTTCACTATTTTCTAACGGTTAAATTACCGATTACCTATCTAAATAATAAAATTTGATAACTATAAATAGGTACTATAGGTGTATAGGTGTAAGTAGTAGTAAGTACTGCTATTATGTTTTCTCGCAGTCAATGGTAAAAAGTAGAGTACACAACTCGTGAAAAAAAATTTCATCTCGGTCCTTTGTATCCCTCGTTTCGCTCAGGATTCTACTTTTGAATCCCTCGCTACGCTCGGGATTCAACTCTAGAATCCTTCGCTGCTCTCGGGATCCAACACAGTACCTCGAACTAAATTCCTTCTTTTTTCACTTGTTGTATAATCTACTATTTCAGAAACGTTTTGTCCTTTTTTAAACCCGTACAAGTGAAAATGACAAATATAAAAACTTTTCCGAAGAGAAAAATGGGTTTCGCAAATAACTCAAGTTAAACTTGCGACGGAAAAGTGACAAACTCCACGAAAATAATATAGTAGGTAATGAAAAAATGAGGCAAGCAACTACATTTCCAGTTGGCATTCAAATGAATTGTATTTAAATAAATTATAACATTTTGCTTTACATATTTCATACGTCAAATACTGTCGTTTGACTGTAGTTTTCGACTTAATATGATGAAAAAGAAAAAAAAACCATTCCCCTTATCTCCGAAGTTTGCAAAGAGAAAAATCTGAAGATTAAAGGAAAAATGAAACGATGTCTCAATATATCACACTTTTTTTGGAAATAAAAAAAACAAACAAAAATTTCATTAGTTCCACTACCAGTCAACAGATGGCGCTGACCGTAGAAAAATTACATTAGTTCCACTATTGACCAAGAGATGGCGCTGACCTAAGAAAAAAAATTGTTCCCCTATCGGTCAAGAGATGGTGCTGACCTAATACTGCAATAATAACTTTGTAATTCTACTCTGCAGTGTATTTATTATGATGGTACGGAAACCCTCGGTGCGTGAATCCGACTCGCTCTTGACTGGTTTTTAAACTCTCGTCTCTTTCTAAGCGGAGAGCTGTCATAGGCGCAAAGTTCATGAGTAATATTTTGAACAATCAATGTGATTCAATGTCCGCAACTATTGAGTCTCATCAACTTTCGTGCCCACAGACCATACAACAAGTACTTGTGTTCGTGCCCCTGCAATAATGCCTCGTAGGCCGATCACACCACTCTGTCCGCCATTATGAAGAACAGTTTTGGGCGTCAATTCTCTTTTAGCAAGGTTCTGTAAAATGGTTAATGGCTTCAGTGAATAAACTTTGATAGTCCCAAGGCACTGACTTCCACCATACGTGAATACCTATCAGATTTATCATTGTCCTGTTTTAACATTGAAAATGTTTTTTCGATCGCTTCAGTAAGGTACCCAATTTCAGCAAAAGTGAGACATTGCCCTGGTCCCGTGAGTTTTGGGTCTACGTGTATGTACTAAAAGTCAAAAGATGCGTCTCAGCAAGGGCTACAATATGGTGAAAAAAAATTTTGAAAAGTCAAAAACTTTTTTCGAAAATCGCATAAATGTAGAAAAATTACACACTTTTTCGGGGTCTTTTCTCACTAAATCGACAATTTCTCAAAAACGAAAAGCGATATCGAAAAAATGAAAAAAACCCCTAGAGATATTGAGTTAGGCTACCTATTGAAAATAGTATATGTCCCTGACTCTTACGGTCTGGGCTGTAGCTTATCCTTTATGTAGCGAAATGTTGGGATACCGCGGGCGACGTGCGCGGCGCGGGATAATAATAATACGTAGTACGATTGAAGTTTGTAAATTATTGTATATTTCAAAACTTGTAATAGTGTTTTATATTTTGTATTTTTTATTTATTTCCACATTTTTTATAAATAAAAAAGTATTTAGATATATATTAAAACCATAATATTGTGTTGATATTGATGAGCAGCTCTAGCAGGTCAACCATAGACTTATAAATTTTTTGGTGGAATATTAAGTTTATGAGGTCAACAGATGGTATGACGTGAATAGAGCGTTAAGCGACTGCTGATTCCAGATGTAGTCAAAGATTTAAAAATCGTTAGATATGGCGGCGCAGGGCGGTACCATAGTGTGATTGCACTGAAATGTCGCCATAAGTCCATATTCAAGTAAGTGACGTCGCTTACTATGTGAAAACGAAAGAGAAAGTAGTGTTAGCAATAACTGTAGGAGCAAAAGAGATGACGCTATTATCTCCAGTACACGTGCTAGGCGTCGTAGTGAGTTTTTGAGTGTAGGTGAACGAATCTTGAGCGAAAGTTGAACAGAAAAGAGGTTTTAGTTTGAGGCCCGAGGCGAAGCCGAGGGCCTCTACTAGATCCAAAGTATTATACGAGTATATCGTGGGTTGCTGTTGATTTGAAATTACTCGATCAGTCACGACTTTCTTAATGACTCTGCGATTCCAAATGAATTTTTACAACGATCTCTGAGAATGAGAGTGTGATGATGATGCCTTGGTAAACATGAGGGTTATTATCGCACATTCGAGTGATGCTGAAGTCGGAGCGAGAGTCTCACATGCTGCATTTGATTTAGATTTTTTTTATAAGGGTTAATTTATTTAGAAATTCAGATGTTTTAGTTATATACATAGTACTTAGGTTACCTTTCAATAAAATATTAATGTCTATAAGAAAGGGATAAAAAAAATATTTTGTTAAATTCATTAAATTCATTTTCAATGTACCAGAAGGTCGTGAAAGGCACGAGATCTGTGAATTTTTATTTACTAGCCTATTTTTTTTCTTCTTAACTTTTTATGTTAGACACACATAGAATTGTGTAGTAGAATAATTTCCTTTTCTTTTGTTATTTTAATTTGTTTTTCTTTGTTTCGCGTATATGACGGAGAATGTGGTATTAACCTATAAGTTTGTTTTTGTACAATAGCGTTGTTTAAGTTTAGGTGTTGCAATTGATAGTGAACCTAATAAATAAAATAAATATAAAAATACTAGCGGCCGCCCGCGGTTTCACCCGCGTGGTTCCCGTTCCCGTGGGAAAATCGGGATAAAAATTATTTTATGTTTTAATCTAGGCTATTTACTATCTGTGTGGCAAATTTCAACCAAATACGTTCAGTAGTTTTTGCGTGATTGAGGAACAAACATCCAAACATCTAAACATCCAAACATCCAAACCCACAAACTTTCACATTTATAATACCTATTAGTAGGATGATCTCATTATTTAGTTGGTCGTAATTAATGGAATGACAAAAATAATCCAAGTATGAACAATATTGGTTACTAGCGGCCGCCCGCGGTTTCACCCGCGTGGTTCCCGTTCCCGTGGGAATATCGGGATAAAAAGTATTCTATGTTTTAATCCAGGCTATCTACTATCTGTGTGCCAAATTTGAACCAAATCTGTTCAGTAGTTTTTGCGTGATTGAGGAACAAACATCCAAATATCCAAACCCACAAACTTTCACATTTATAATATTAGTAGGATTAAATATATTTCCGTCTCTTTTTACCGACTACAAAAGGAGGGAGGTACTCAATTCGACCAGTTTTTTTCTACGTAACACTCCAGAAAAGACCTAAAAATGGCTGCCCTTTTATGGCAGGAACATTAAATAAAAAATTAATCAGATGTATGATATCTTAGACATATTGCTGCGCGTACGCGGGGTCGCGGGGTACCCCTTGAAGCAACCTCGCGTACCCCTATATGTATACTAGTATTTGGGAAACGCTGGTGTAGGTAAATGAACGAAACCGACATAAAGTGATCAGCAAGCCTTTGAACACTAGAAACACTAGTTTAATACTGGCACCCGTGCCAATTTTGATCCTTAGCTCCTAACCCTATGGCTACCGTACTAATTATGATTTTGACAAATATGACTCAGATAACTCGAACATTAAACTATCATAGTTGCTTTTTCAAATTAAATTATATAATAACTAGCGGCCGCCCGCGACTTCGTCTGCGTGTACAAGTTTTTTGCTATCCCTCGGGAACTGTACGTTTTTTCTGGATGAAAAGTACCCTATGTTCTTTTCTGTACCCCTAACAACGTCTATGCAAAATTTCATGATGATCGGTTCAGTAGTTAAGACGTGAAGGCGTAACAAACAAACAAACAAACAAACGGACTTTCGCATTTATAATATTAGTAAGGATATTGTGAATTATGAATAATTTGATAATAATAAATATTTGTTTCACTTAACTAGTGGCTCCGCGAGCTGTAGACCTCGCGAAAAAATAAAATAAAATGTCGCCATGAAGTTTTCAAAGCACATAGTAGGTACGTGAGTATTGCAGCTAGATGGTGCTTCTAATTTTGATAATTTTTCAAAAAGGGTATTTTTTTTTATAAATTTGGGAAAATTGGCCTAACTGAACAGTTATATATAATTATCGAACCTACTCACAAAATTTCACCGAGATCGGTTGAGAAATGCGACCTGTAGAGGAGAACAGCCAGCGCTGGAAATACGGACTGAAATTTGATTTTTTTACATTATCAAAAAAATTAGAAAAAGAATGAAAAACTGGCTTGACATAAGAAATCTATACAATTTTCAAACCTGCTTACAAATTTTTACGAGAATCGGTTGAGAAATGCTACCTGTAGAGGAAAACAGACAGCCCTGGAAAGCCGGACTGAAATATGTATTTTTAACATTTCTCCGTCATTTTGAAAAATTTCCAAAAACTGGCGTGACAAAAAAAATCTATATTATTTTCAAACCGGCTCACAAAATTTCACGAGAATCGGTTGAGAAATGCGACCTGTAGAGGAGAACATCCAGCGTCAGAAAGCCGGACTGAAATACATTTTTCTTACATATCTCCGCCGTTACGAAAAATTTAGAAAAACTGTCTCAACTTGAAAAAATCTATATAATTTTCGAACCTGCCCACAAAATTTCACGAAATTCGGTTAAGAGATGCGACCTGTAGAGGAGAAAAGACAGAGCCGGAAAGCTGGACTGCAATAGGTTTTTTTTACATATCTCCGCCATTTCGAAAAAAATCGAAAAAGTGGCGTGACAAAAAAATTCTATATCATTTTCAAACCTGCTCACAAAATTTCACGAGAATCGCTTGAGAAATGCGACCTGTAGATGAGAACAGACAGCGCTGGAAAGCCGAAAAACCTGTTTTTTTAACATATCTCCGCCATTTTGAAAAATTAAAAAAATCTGGCTCGACAAAAAAATTCCATATAATTTTCGAACCTGCTCACAAATTTTCACGAGAATCGGTTGAGAAATGCGACCTGTACAAGAGACCTGTACGAGAACATACAGACATACGAAAGAATTTTTGCCCAAGCTGAAGCAGAGACGCTTCGCTCGCACTTCGTGCTCGCTCGGTCAATTAAGGACTTACACATTTATTTATTCCAAAATCTCTTATATAAAAGTGAAGGGGTGATTGACATATCAACGCACAGCCCAAACCCCTGGGTCTAGAGATTTGAAATTTTGTACAAAGATATTTTATACAATGTAGGCTAAGAAAGGATTTTTGGAAATTCGACCCCTAAAGGGGTGAAATGGGGGTTCAAAGTTTGTATGGAAAAAAAATATTAAATAGACATTTCGACTTGAAACTTCGTAGGAGTACTTCTAAAGACAAATAAGTAAACACGTGTTTCGTGGTTTTCCGAAAATCAACCCTTTCGGTAGTAAATGGGGCAAAAAAAGCCCAAAATGACTGACAAATCAACGCACAGCCCAAACCACTGGACCTAGAGACTTGAAATTTTGCACACAGATACTTATACAGTAGGTAGGTATCGACTTATTAAGGATTTTTGAAAATTCCATCCCTAGGGGATGAAATACGGGATGAAAGTTTGTATGAAAGTCCCGCAGTTTTGAAGCTAGGATCTCAAAATTTTGTATTTAGGCTGACGATTGAAAATTAATAAATACGTGTCTCAGCGTTTTTCAAAATTCTACCCCTGAAGGGGTAAAAAGGAGGATGAAGTTGTGTATAGAAGAAAATTCTTCATTTTCGAAGTAAAAATCGCTAAATTTATAATTTAGGACTATGGATGGAAATCTAACGCAACGTATATTGTTTTTGTTAGTATTGCAAACCTCTAAGGGGATGAAAATGCCACCATGACGATCCGAGTACAGAACCAGAACACAAATCCTATCCAACTGCAGCGTGGTGTGAGACAGGGAGACGTTATTTCTCCGAAACTGTTCACAGCTGCGTTGGAGGACATCTTTAAGCTCTTGGACTGGAAAGGACTCGGCATCAACATTAATGGCGAGTACCTAACACACCTTCGTTTTGCCGATGATATAGTCCTTATGGCTGAGACCATGGAAGACCTGAACACAATGCTCGAAGATCTCCGTAGTGCTTCCCAAAGAGTGGGTCTTAGGATGAACATGGAAAAGACGAAAATTATGTCAAATGCCCATGTTGTACCCTCTCCAGTTCATGTTGGGAACACTACACTTGAAGTTGTTGACCATTACGTATACCTAGGACAGGCAGTCCAGTTAGGTAGGTCCAACTTCGAGAAAGAGATCTCTCGCCGAATCCAACTCGGGTGGGCAGCATTCGGGAAGCTTCGAAAAATCTTCGCGTCCGACTTACCTCAGTGTCTCAAGACGAAAGTCTATGAACAGTGTGTGCTGCCAGTGATGACTTACGGCAGTGAAACGTGGCCGCTAACTATGGGTCTCATAAGGAGGCTCAAGGTCGCTCAGCGTGCAATGGAGAGAGCCATGCTCGGCGTTTCCCTACGTGATCAAATCAGAAACGAGGAGATCCGCAGGAGAACTAAAGTAACCGACATCGCTCGAAGGATTGCTCAGCTGAAGTGGCAATGGGCGGGACACATAGCGAGAAGAACCGATGGCCGTTGGGGCAGAAAGGTTCTGGAATGGCGACCGCGCACCGGACGACGCTCCGTGGGTAGGCCCCCGACAAGGTGGACCGACGATCTGGTGAAGGTCGCGGAAAGCCAGTGGATGCAGGCAGCGCAGGACCGATCGTCGTGGAGATCCTTAGGGGAGGCCTATACCCAGCAGTGGGTGTCGTGTGGCTGATATGATGATGATGATGATGATGAAGGGGATGAAATGGGGGTGAAAAGGGGGTAAAAAACCTAAAAATAGATATGGATGTCGTTATCGAGGTTTTGTGGAATGACGATTGCAAAAATGACATTTATTTTGAAGTCCAACATGGTGGACATGTTTTAACCCCTAAAGGGGTGAAAATGGGGTTCTAATTTTGTATGGAAAAATAATATAAAATAGACATTACAACTTTAAACTTCGTAGGAGCACGTGTAAAAATAAATAGGTAAATATATATTTTGTTCTTTTGAAAATCAACCCCTAAGGGGCTAAATGGGGTGAGTAAACATAAAAATCGATGTAGATGTCGTTATTGGGGTTTTCTGGGATGACGATTGCAAAAAATACATTTATTTTTAAGTCCAACACGGTGGACATGATTTAACCCCTGAAGGGGTGAAAATGGGGTTCAAATTTTGTATGGAAAAATAATATAAAATAGAAATTAGGTACAACTTTAAACGTCTCAAAATAAATAGGCAAACATATATTTTGTGATTTTGAAAATCAACCCGATATGGATGTCGTTCTTGAGGTTTTATGGGATGGTGATTGCGAAAATGAGATTTATTTTGAAGTCCAACGCGGTGGACATGAAACATCATCGATCTGGACCTGGACATGCACAAATGCACATTCAGGGGACGGGAACGGGAACAAAGACGGGAACGGGAACGGGAACGGGGACAGGAACGGGGACGGGAACGGGAACGGAATGGGAACGAAACGCGAACGGGATGCGAACGGGACGGGAACGGGACGGGAAAGGGACGGGATCGGAACGGGAACGGGACGGGAACGGAATGGGAACGGGAACGGGCACGGCAACGGTAAGGGACCGGAACGGGAACCAAAAGGGAACGGAACGGGAATGGAACGAGAACGGGACGGGAAAGGGATGGGAACTAGACGGGAGCGGGACGGGAAAGGGACAGGAACTAGACGGGAACGGAACGGAAATGGCACGAAAATGGAAAGGTAACGGAACGGGAACGGGACGGGGACGGGAACGGAACGGAACGGGAACGGAAAGGGAACGGAATGGAACGGGAACGGGAAGCCTCGTGCGAGGCCCGCCACACGCGGCAAAGGTCTTGCCTCGCGACGCAGCGCGCTTGATGGGGACCCGCCTAATCGCGTAAAAATGACTGGACAGATCCTGGTTGGTTCATGTTCCCTGAGGATTTTCTTCAATATCCACGCGGACGAAGTTGCGAGCAGAAGCTAGTTGTATATGAATTTTCAGCGACATAAAACCTCTTTGTTGTTACTAAATAAAATAACTGTATAACCCGGTTAAATTGGGAATGCTCTGTTTACTCGCATATAACTTGTAGTAAGGTACTTATATAACCAACTAGTGTTTTATATATTATTGCACGAGTTTGTTATAGCTCGGTTTATGGCCCTAAAAGCGATGTATTAAGGGTCACTTTCCGAGCAAATGTGTTGAAAATTCTGTTTTCTTAACTGTCTTACCCATAGACTTACAAAAATTTTCACTGCTTTGGTTTTACCGGTGTTGTGGAGAAATCGAAAATAATTTTTACTTCATGGGCATATTATGAAAAGATAAAAAAAATTTCTTTTATATTATTTTATAATATTGATAAGCTCTCTAATTTGTGTGATGCTATCACACAGTCACTGCTATTAATCTTAATAATACGTTGTCACAAAATGGTATGTTCAATATTTAGGGTAGTACCATTAAATATACAAAAACTAATATAATATGTATACTGTGATAGTACCAAACCAAGACCTACGTAGATTCTCACTTAGGACTAATTTAATTTTAACTTTTTGAAATCCGGATAAAGACTTTTGATATTAAAAATAACATGAAACGTTTTCGAGGTTTCCATCAGTTTTATATAAAACTCCAACGTTGTTTTTGTGATAAAAGAACACTTTGTTTAGTCCTCACAAAAGGTTTAAATATTTGTTAATTTTACGTGCTTAAAGTTATTATTTTGCTAGGTTTCACCTAGCATTGTTACTTTGATTTCAGTTTCGGCCCGTGTCAAAAATCTTATGCTTCGTACACGTGCTTTTTTATGTCAGGTGTTTTATTTTTAGGGAAATCATAATCTGATTAATACAAATTGAGATTCCTTTACATCTAGGCCCTTCAATTAGATTTAAGCCAAACTGTAAATTTCTTTGATAGAAAATAATAAATTTTCATAAAAAAAAGGATTTACAAAACAAAAAGCATTTTATAACATATTAGGTAAGTTTCTAAGTGTCAGGATCATTAAATCTCTCTGACGAGATTGAAAAAGATGAATTACTTATCAAATTTTGTTCTGCTTTAGAGAAGGTTTCCTAGGATGACGCGGTGCCGTCACATTACGGCCGTAATTTAGCGGCGTAGAACGTTGTCTATGTAAACAATACGGCGCGGTTTCTGAAGTTACGGTGTCGCCGTATTGTTTACATAGACAACATTCAACGCCGCTATATTACGGCCGTAATATGACGGCACCGCTATCCTAGGAAACCCTAGCTTTACAGTTTTTTCACACGTTGTTGAATGTCGATTAAAAATCACTTCTAAAAATGGGATAGTAAATGCTAAATTAAAACATTAAAAGTGAGAGTATAATACGACATTGCCATTCTATGGTGGAATTCAACAGTGATTTTTCATCACAATATTGTAAAATAATAACTTTTATAGAAACGTTGTCCTTTTCTAAACCCGTACAAGTGAAAATGATAAATATAAAAACTTTTCCGAAGAGAAAAAAGGGTTTCGCAAAAAACTCAAGTTAAACTTGCGACGGAAAGTGTCAAACTCTACGAAAATAATATAGTAGGTAATGAAAACATGAGGTAAGCAACTGACATTTCCAGTTCGCGTTCAAAATAACATTTTGTTTTACATGTTTCATACGTTAAATACTGGCAAAAGTAAATTCTGATTACCTTCGTTTGGCAAAGTTATAATAAAATTGATCTGAAAATTTGTCTTACTAGCGCAGGAGATAATTTTAGTTGGCTTGTATCAAAATGATATTTAAAATACTTATTGATCAAGTAGTTGTATTTTTTTTAATACAAGCTAAATTGATCGTGTGCGTGAGTGTGTTCCTTTATACTTTTGACATTTTAATGTATACGTAATTAAGTGTGAACAACGTAGTGATTATTTCCTCTGTGGTGTGAACGGTCAGCGATTAGAATATGTAGAGATTGTAGAGAGATTAAAATTAATTAGCATTTAAGTTTCATTTTTTTTTGAGTTTAGTTTATTTTTAGTTTCGTTTTTGTTTTTGCTTTATCTAACACAGACTTACACAGATGGGATAACCTTTTGAGTAGGTGGGTAGAGTAAATAAATGAGGACTTGCATACACGATCATGTTATTGTACTTAGTATAGAATCTTATAGATGATGCATACACACGTAAATTAGAAGTTGTTTGTTTTTACCATCGATAGTGTCTAAAGTACTTAATTTTTTTGTAAAATTGTGTCTTAAAAACCTACTTTATTGGTAGAAAAACAATAATAGTTCGTTATAAACATTCTTCGTTTAAAAAAATTAGATAAAACAGGTTAAAGATGCCAGTTAAAGTCAGCAGTTAATTGATGATGAGATAAGACTATTTGTTTTAGGTATTTTCTATTATAAATATAAAATGTCTAATCACCACATTCACGGGATTTTAACCTATAGTCATCTCCTGATATGATCTCATTGGTCATATCCTTAATGAATGAGATGGCAAAAATGATCCACGTACGAACAATATATTGGTTCTTAAATATATTGCCGTCTCTTTTAGTTAAGTGGAATAGTTGAAATAGCTTTTGGGTTCAAAACCAGCAATACAAATTCATACCGAAATAGACTACAATGCTATGGCTGTGTAAATCAGGGACGTCAACTAAGCCACCGCTACCGGTAAACACACAAACTGCCGTGCGCAGCTATAATACGCTTCTATTTCTAGCTAGACCACAGAATAAGTACTATGGGCAACAGCGTCGCTTAACCAGTTAGCATCAAAATTCGTGTGCGTGCCTATCGCCCCTACACGAACTAAACATATCGACTGTGGAAAGGTAAAAATGCTAAAACGCCAAAATGTGCTAGTTGTGGGAAATGAGGTTTGAAGTTTAATTTTTTCGAAAAAAAATCATAACTTTTTTGTTATTAACGTGAGCAAATTCATGTATATGAAAGACCATATGTTTTTTTTCCCAAATTTAGGAAATACTCATTGGTTTCTAATTCTATTATATCGCGAAATACTTGTCGCTTAAGCAAAAATACTTAATTTTTTGAGAAAATCAGTCAGGAAAAAATTACTTATGTTGTAGCGTGGTTTTTTTGCTGTTTTTTTTTGGTAGTTTGTTTCCATTAATGATAAAATTTATTTTTTGGCAGTATGCCTCATGTCCTTTTCCTTATTTCCGTAAAAAGTCCGTTTGAAAATTCGCGGCAGCGACTTATAAAAAAAAAAAAAAAGAAAGATTAAGATCGTATTTCTTATGGTCGTCCTTGGCCCACTTCAGGGGCCTTTGCGATGAGCCCTTATCGCAAGGATTTCTATTCAATGGTTTACCTTTCATACTATATCCCAAAGGTTAGTGTGAAAGCAGGCCTTAAGCAGTCCTGTTTAAGGCCTGCTTTTGAACTGAAATGGTATTTTTTTTGTCATGGAATAGTTGTAGTCCATTTAAGGCCGACGTTGTTAAATTATGGTTTTTGTGCACACCATTCCAGGTGAAGAGTGGCGTACGTATCCAGCCACGAGTTCAACCACTGCTCTGTCGTCCATTCAACCCCAGTTGAGCGGAAAAAGTTGAAATAAACCGGACTTTGGTTTCTCACCCACGGCTCCGTGGCATAATTAATAGAAAGCAGTCATCGAAGCGTTTCTCTACTAAACAGACTCGCTGCGAGATATTCTAATAGGTTCTAATAACCAGTTAACTCTAAAATCTTTTTAACCCCTAAACTAACCGAAGTATAAGAATCCAGCTATCCGTACTTAGGCCTTCGAGTACAACCTACGAGCTAGATTTATGTTAGATAATTACCACACCACCTGATATCCTAGGGCAGGCAAACCTTACCCACATAACGCTCTGCGAGTAGTTTTAAGTTTAACCTTTCAAAATAACCCCTTGGGAAAAAGATTAGATTCATAGCTTCGTTTTTTTCTTCGTGTCAAATTACCGTGTAAATTTGCAGATCTGCGATTACAACGTTTGATGTTTATGATTGTATAGAATCAACCATATTTAAATAAAACTATAGTTTGCTGTTGACTGTACATTAAGTGTTTATTTATTTTCCCTTGAGTTGTCATTGAGGTGAGTCATTCGCATGAGTTTATTTATTACTTACTGTTTCTTAAGCCAAAAGGCAATAAGAGGGAGAAAAAGATATAACAATGTCCACAATAATGTAAGAACCCAGTCAGTGAAAACTGCTTATAAGTCGCAATGATCTTTTTTAGGGCAATGACAAAATGCTTAGTGACCTTAACTTTAACAGATGCAGTGAAGAAAAATTTACTAAATTACCCATGTTATAATAAAAAAATACTTATGAGGCGATGATTTACCCGATCCCTTTAGGGAAAATTGCTTAAATGCACCAATGTTGTAGAATAAATGCAAACAAGTATTTATTTATATAAATAATATTTATAAGTTATTATAAAAATTGCTTAAGCGCCAACCGTTCTTACTTCATAAACCAATGATGTTTTGCTAAAGCGCCAAACCATTGCAGTCTATAAAATGCTTAAATTACTAAATCACCATTACTTTTCAAATTTGAAAAAACGAAAATTGCTTAAGTGGTACAAATGAAATAAAGGTGGACCGGATAAAAATTCTTATGTTACATTTGTTACAAAAATAATAAAAATACGTCGCTTTAGTCATATTGACAGCGTAGATTTGAGAAAAATGTTGAATTTTAGAAATGCTAAAGCGCCAAAAAAGTGCTCCGATTGCTTTGAAACCTAGACAGATCGACGCACAAAAAAAGCGCTATCTAATGATATATATATATATATAACTCATAATGGCCAAAGTGGCGCTTTAGCATTTTTTCCTTTCCACAGTCGATATGTTGTGACGGCCGCGGCGTGCAAGCGGTGGTTAAGCGACGCTGTTGCCGATGGTACATATAGTACGCTAGACTCTGTGTTCTGAGACCTACTAGGGTTAACATCCAACCAAGGTACAGAATATAAAGACCAATTTAAACAGTTGAACTACAAAACAGCCTTTATTATGTATGTACCAATAAGTTTTTTTTCGTGTAAAGGCTTATTAGCTGTCTCGAAAATTCTCACTCACTTTTTTCATTCCTTTCCCAAAGTAAACAAAGAAAATGTGAAAAACAGAAAAGGCAAACAGAAATTAGTTCAGTGTTCTTTCGGTTATTTACTGATGTAGCAAATTACAAGTAAAAGCTTTTAGTAACACTTTGTATTATGACTACTAGTACTCTCTACGGGATGCGGGATTACGTGGAGTTGGCCCATTTCGTTACTAATATACTTGATAACATTTGCTTGTACGTAGTCACTTCTAATATAATTATTAATGCCACAAAATACAAAACACACAAGGTTTATTGTTTTGGACATTGAAATTTATAACAGCACGGTTACACTCTAGCCTAGCGTAGCGTAGTAGCTGCTATAGGTCAGTGGTTCACATTAGTTTTTTCTACGTACCACTCCAAAAATGACCTCAAAATCACGTGCCCCTTATGGCAGAAATGATAAATAAAAATAAATCAGATGTATGATATTTTAGAGAGATTGCTGCGCGTACGCGGGGTACCTACCCCTTGAATCAACCTCGCGTACCCCTGGGGGTACACTGGTATTTGGAAACACTACTGGTGTAAGTATATGAACGAAACCGACATAAAGATCAGCGTAGCCTTTGGACACTAGAAACACGGCTAGAATAATACTGGCACTGTGCCAATTTTGATCCTTAGCTCCTAAAGCTAGGGTTTCCTAGGATAGCGGTGCCGTTATATTACGGCCGTAATATAGCGGGGTTGAATGTTGTCTATGTAAACAATACTGCGACACCGTAACGTCAGAAACCGCGCCGTTTGTTAACATATACATCGTTCTACACTGCTAAATTACGACCGTAATATGACGGCACCGTCATTCTAGGAAACCCTAGCTTAACCCTTTGGCTACCGCTCTGATGATTTTGACAAACATGACTCAGATAACTCGAACATTAAACTATCATAGTTGCTTTTTCAAATCAAATTATATAATAATAATCTACTGAAAAATTTACTTGAAAATCTGTAAATTTTCCAATGTAAAACTAATGAAAAATTCAGGTCGCACTCTAGCTCTACCATCGAACTTTATTAATCTAAGAGTCTTGATAAACTGATAGACGGTCAACAAATTTTATTGGATCCTTTAAATGGGATCCTAAAAGTCTGAACATCGGACGTCCCAAATTGCCAAATCTGGTTGGATGTATGTAATCTCATCCCGCAGGCTGAATTACGAAACCTTGGCCTGAATTGAGGCGCTTTCAGAACTTTTGATAAAATCTTATTCTATTTTAAGGTGCGTCCAGATATGTTCTTTTGATCGTACCGTACCTCCGTTCCGTACCAGCGTTCCGATCAAATAAGTCTGGACGCTACTTTTGCCCGTTCCGTACCTCCGTTCCGTACCACCGTTCCGATCAAACCGCCGAACGTCGCCGCGATCACGTCCAGACTAGCGCCGTACCATACCTCCGTTCCGTATCAACGTTCCGATCCAATAGTACAGCAGCCCGTAGTAAATTTAAATTACGAAAAAGGTTACCGTTTGCCGTTGTGATATAGTTATTTATTACAAAATTATAGATACTTTAATAGATCGCAACCCGCCGCAACCTATATTTGTATATCTCCAAAAAAAAAATTATTTTTATTTTTCGAGGTTGTTGAATCGCCTGCTCATTTCTCATGAGCAATGTCGCAGCAGCGTAAAACTGCAGTTACCTAATATTAATATTTTTTTTTGTGTGGGTTTACTCGCAATAAATTGTTAACGGTTGAATTCTGATCTACGTCTTTTAATATCCTTTCATCTTGAATATATCTTATAACTTGAGTCTACATGGTCCTTCGAGCCGGATAATTAAGTAATTACTGGTGCCATAACTTCGTGGAATATATAAATCATCGGCAGTTATAAGTATTGTTCGTGAAATATTGTGGAGCGAAATCAACTTGGGTCGTGTCGTCGAGTGCATTAATCGTGGTGTTAAATAAAGACTATACTATTAAAATAGCCCAGCACTCAAAGGTATTTAAGTGTAAGTAAAGTAAGGAATAATTCGAAAAAAAAGGTTAGTAAACATTGTTTAATTTCCTACTTTAATTTATCCCTTAGTCACGACATTAATTTTAATCATATGGTTGGTAGGTACTGACACAGTATGAATAATAGTACTATTCTGTTTTAAATAACGTATAAGTTCAAATCATACTTATTAGTAGGTATAGTAGCATTAATTGCTACATTATTTGAGCTTAAACAATAGTACATTTTGTAAAATTATTCATTTAATTGAGTCATTGTATTTCAAGTACTTACCTACCTACTTAACAATTTTATCTGTATAAAATTTTGTTCATTAAAACATTATTCTTATAAAATGAACACAAAAAAACTGATAATTATTAATATAAACTAGTGTTATTAGGTACATAGTTATCTGAATGTTTGTGTAAGTACCTAATAATTTAATAAGAAGTCAACAAGTGTTTTTATAAATCTGATTGTCATAGAAAGATCTTTTTTTTTCACAATTAACAATTTTGTTCATAAACAAGTTCATATAAAATTTACACCGTAATCATATACAAGTTTGTTGTTGAAAACAGTTGTTATTATTAATTAAAAGTCATTAAGTAATCTTTATCAGTGTTTTGTTAAAAAATTAAGTCAAGTAGTAACTTAAGTACTTAATTATCATTGTTTGTTACTTGTCTGTTAAACATTCATTTTCACTAGAGGAACAAATTAATTGCAATTTAGAAAGACTTATAATAATTAATCTATGAGACTTATTCACAACCTTGCTTAAAGTAGTAGGTATCTTAATCTATTGTTGTTATTGATTGGTTTGTATTGTAAATTCCAGATTTAATTCCTGACTCTCAGAATGGCCCAAGAAAAGGAGCTAATTAAAAAGCGAGGCAGTTTTAAAGGTCGGCTTACTTATTTTATTAATTATTTAAATACGCTCGAGGAGGAAACTTTAAGTAAAAGCGATTGCACAGAATTACAATTGCGTATTGCAAAGATCGAGTCGTTGTATGGGCAATACGATGAGGTACAAACTCAGTTGGAATGTTTGGTCGAAAATGTGGACGAGCAGTTTAAGGAGCGTTCCGAATTCGAGTCGCAATATTTTAAGGCGATTGCAAAGGCTCAAGGTTTGCAAGTTCGTAATTCTGATTCCTTAAGTATGGTAAGTATAAACAGTGAAAAAGGTGGCCGTGCTGGTAACCATCAATTCGTTAAATTGCCAACTATTCAGTTACCCAAATTTTGTGGCTTATACGACAATTACCTCGAGTTTCGTGATACCTTTAGCAGTCTCATCCATAACAATGATGACATAGACGAAATAAACAAATTCCATTACTTACGTGCGTCTTTGGAAGGTTCCGCAGCGGTTGTTATCCAATCTATTGAATTTTCGGCTAACAACTATGCCGTAGCTTGGAAACTGTTGTGCGATAGGTTCGACAATAAAAGGTTGTTGGTACAAAACCACGTATCTTCCTTATTTAATCTTGATACAATTACAAGAGAATCGTCCTCAAACTTAAAGCGCTTAATTGACCAAGTTAACAAAAATTTAAGGGCGCTTGAGACGTTAGGTGAACCTGTTAAGCATTGGGATACCTTACTAATTTTTATACTCACTCAAAAATTAGACTCAAAAACTTATCGCGAGTGGGAAGAGTATAAGGGACGCATGGATAAAAATAGCTCCATAACTTTTGAAATTTTCATTCAGTTCGTTCGCAATCGGGCTGATTTAATTGAAACGCTTGAATTATCAAAGGGTTCGTATTCTGGAAATAAACCTGCTACTACTGGTAAAATAAAATCTATGGTTTCAGTGCAAGGTGGTCAAAATCAAGGATCTTCCGAGTCAAATCATCGTGTTTGCCCAAAGTGCAAGGGTGACCATAATTTGGCTCAATGTCCACAATTTTTATCCTTAAGCGTGGACGCAAGACTCAAGCTTTTGCCTAGTTATAAACTTTGTTATAACTGCTTTCGTTCCGGACATTTCGCTAATATGTGCAAAAGACCAGGGTGTAAGTTATGTAAGCGTTGGCATAATGCTCTGATTCACCTGCCAAGTGACAAAGGTCAAGGTCACTCGTCAGAAAATGGGCCATCGACTTCTCAAACTCCTGCTCCTGTTACTGGCAATATAGCTTTGTCGGTTAATACAAATGGGGATCAATGTGATGTTCTATTATCTACCGCCCTAGTTAAATTGCGGGATAATTTTGGTAACGATTATGTCGTACGTGCTGTTTTGGACAGCGGTAGCACAGCAAGCCTTATGACTGAAAGGCTATGTCAACGTTTGAATCTGTCTACCCTTCCAGTTGATCGGTCAATTTTGGGCATAAATAACGCAACGGCGTGCGTAGGCAAAATGTGTCATGTTAACATGACGTCATTAAACAACAGTTTTTCAACCAAACTTAGTTGCTTCATTTTGCCATCTATAACTAGTTATGTTCCAAATCACGAGATTGACATATCTGGCATTCAAATCCCCACTAATATTTGTTTGGCGGACCCCACTTTCTACACCCCAGCGGAAGTAGATATTTTAATTGGCGCTGATCTCTTCTGGGATTTGTTAGGAAGCCAAAAAATAAAGTTAGGTCCTAAAAAACCAGTTTTATGTGAAACACGTTTAGGGTGGGTTATTTCCGGCCCAATGTATAATGATCGGATCAAATATTCTTCCCCCCATGATATATTTTGTAATTTTAATAATATAGATTCGTGCGAAAATCGTGATTTAAACGACATTAGAATAGACCTTACACGTTTCTGGCAGTTAGAGGAAGTAAATTTTAAATCACCTAGTTATTTTCCTGAGGAAAGGATGTGTGAAGAACATTTTATTCAGAACACGACTCGTCTTGCTGATGGGCGTTTCTGCGTTCGCATCCCTCTTAAGCAAAATCCTTCTGTTTTGGGTGATTCTTTCCATCGCGCTGTGCATTGCCTGCATTCTTTGGAACGTAGATTAAAGGCTAAACCTGATTTAAAAATAATGTACCACGATTTTATGTCAGAATATAAGCTATTGGGTCATATGTCGGAATGTGAAAATCCTGATTTACTTTTAACCGGCTATAATATTCCCCATCATGGTATTTTGCGTGAAAGTAGCACAACCACAAAACTTAGAGTGGTATTTAACGCAAGTAGCCCTACATCATCAGGAGTTTCATGTAACGACATTCAGATGGTTGGACCAACTGTTCAGGATGATCTATTGTCGATTTTGCTACGTTTCCGGCAGCACAGGTACGTTTTGTCGGCAGATGTCGAGAAAATGTACCGGCAGATCGTTGTCCACCCATCTGATAGACATTTGCAATACATACTCTGGCGTGATAATACGGACGAACCTATCAAGAAATTTATTTTGAACAGCGTGACTTACGGTACATCTAGCGCTCCATTTTTAGCGACCCGTTGTCTTAAACAAATAGGTTTGGAGTGCAAGAATGAAAATATTACTGACGTCATTTTACATGATTTTTATGTTGACGACCTTTTAACTGGAGGGGATGACGTACAAACTGTTCAAACTATACGCCAGGAAGTTACTGATGCTCTGGCTGCTGCTGGTATGCCATTGAGGAAATGGAAATCTAACGAGCCTAGTTTGGTATCTCAAAATTTGCAACCATCATCATTGGATTTGAATATAGGAAGCGATGAGCCTAACAAATTACTAGGCCTCAGTTGGCTTGCAAATTCTGATGACCTTTGTTTTCCAATCGGTGCATCTATCCCTCATGGTAATACCAAACGTGACGTCCTTTCGGTTATCGCGCGCATTTTTGATCCCTTAGGTCTGTTGTCCCCATGTGTGATCAGTATGAAAATGTTGCTTCAAAGGTTGTGGGTTGAGAAATTGTCTTGGGATGAGCCTCTAACTAACGACATCAGCAAACGTTGGAATGATATCCGCGAATCTTTACCAGTTCTAAATGAAATTCGCGTTCCAAGGTGTGTTGTTTGCGTATCGTATAGTTCATTGCAATTGCACATTTTTTCAGATGCGTCGGAGAGCGCATACGGGGCGTGCATTTACATACGCAGTATTGATGCTCATGGTGAGGTTCTGGTCCGACTGTTAACGGGCAAAAGTCGAGTAGCACCTATTAAGCCAACTACCATACCAAGATTGGAATTGTGCGCCGCGTTATCTGGAGCTCGACTTTATGAGAAGGTTAAAACTTCGCTGCGGTTAGACATCAATAAAGTCTACTTTTGGAGCGACTCCACCATCGTTTTGGGATGGTTGCGTATGCTGCCTTCCAGACTTCAGCCGTTTGTTCGCAATCGCGTGGCAGAAATCTTGGAAAGGACAGACAACTGTATTTGGCAACACGTCCCAACAGATAAAAACCCTGCAGACCTAATATCTCGTGGAGTGGATATAAGTGATCTTGCAAATTTAGATCTGTGGTGGAGTGGTCCCGACTTTCTGCATGACCCCTCGAAATGGCCTTTGCAGCCGAAACATCTGGAATCATTGCCCGAGACTAAACCTGACGTTTCTTTGACCGCTGTTGTGTTCGATAAAGAACATAATCTAATTAAAATAAATTTTGGCAATTTTTCAAATTATTTAAGATTAGTGCGATCAATTGCATATGTAGTGAGATTCATTAAAGTTTGTAAAAAGGTCTCATTTCCGTCAGTCTTCTTATCAGAAGAGGAATTACATAACGCACTAGATATTATTTTGCCAGTTGTTCAGCTCGAATCGTTTCCAGAATATAATCTTCTTATAAATAAAAAACCAATACCTGCTAAAAGTCAACTTGTAAAATTTAATGTATTTCTGGATGACAAAAATATAATGCGCGTCGGTGGTCGTCTTGATAACTCAAGCTTTTCTGAGGATAAAAAACATCCAATTTTAATACAGTCCACTCATATATTTACAAAACTTTTATTTAACTTTGAGCATCGAAAGTTGTTGCATGCGGGTCCCCGTTTATTGCTTGCGTCTATTCGAGAGCAATATTGGCCGATAGGTGGTTTAATTGTGTGTCTTATTTGCACTCGAATGAAGGGTAAAGTCGTGAATCCTTTAATGGGGAACCTACCAAAGGAGCGTATCATTCCTGGTGGTTATCCCTTTGAAACCACAGGCGTTGACTATGCGGGTCCGATTATGTGTGCAAGTCGTCAAGGCCGTGGATGTAGGCTGGTAAAGGTATATGTTGCACTTTTTATATGTTTTACCACCAAAGCCATTCACCTGGAGTTGGTTGGTGACTTAACGACAAACTGTTATTTACTTGCCTTACGCCGATTCATCGCACGGAGAGGTAAACCTGTTCACATTTATTCCGATAATGGTACCTCGTTCGTTGGCGCATACAACGAATTATCGAAATTCTTAAAACAAAATTTTAGTTCCTTAGGGGAAAGCGCTGCCTGCGAAGGCATTAATTTTCATTTTATCCCGGCCTATGCTCCTCATTTCGGAGGTCTCTGGGAGGCAGGAATTAAATCAACGAAGTATCACCTAAAACGAGTGTTGGGGAATTGTAACTTGACATATGAAGAACTTAACACCACATTAGCGCAGATTGAAGCAGTGTTAAATTCGCGACCTTTAACACCGCTTTCTTCGGATCCTGCCGACTACACTCCACTGACGCCAGGGCACTTTTTAATTGGGCGATCACTTACTGCCATACCTGAACATGATTATAGTTCTCAGCCCACTAACCACTTGACACGATTTCAACGTATCGAACAACTTCGCCAACATTATTGGACCAGATGGAGCAAAGAATACGTCACTGAGCTGCAACATCGTGTCAAATGGCGTTCGTGTCAAGAAAACTTGAAGGTGGACACCTTGGTAGTGGTAAAGGAGGAAAATCTTCCACCATTAAAATGGAGACTGGGAAGAATCGTGGCTGTCCATCCTGGACCTGATGGCGTCGTAAGCGTAGCCGATATAAGAACTGCGAACGGAGTAATTAGGAGGGCATTCAGCAAGATCTGCCCCTTGCCTATTGCCGTGGATCCAGCTTCTGGTTGAAGGCGTAGCCTCCAACGCCCGGGGGCATGTTGAATCGCCTGCTCATTTCTCATGAGCAATGTCGCAGCAGCGTAAAACTGCAGTTACCTAATATTAATATTTTTTTTTGTGTGGGTTTACTCGCAATAAATTGTTAACGGTTGAATTCTGATCTACGTCTTTTAATATCCTTTCATCTTGAATATATCTTATAACTTGAGTCTACAGAGGTTAATCACATGGTTTAGCTATTGTCGTGTTCTACAGCGCTATGTTTGATTGCCACTAATAATATTAAGACTATGAAAAGTAGCCATACACAGATTTAAGACCAGATAAAGTCCATCCATTTCACCTGGTCTTAAATCTGTGTATGGCTACTTTTCACAGTCTAACTATTATCAGTGGCAATCAAACATAGCGCTGTAGAACACGACAATAGCTAAACCATGTGATTAACCTCAAAAAATAAAAAATCTCATTTTTGGAGATATACAAATATAGGTTACGGCGAGTTGCGATCTGTAAAACTTGGGTTAAAGTATCTATAATTTCATAATAAATAACTATATCACAACGGCAAACGGTACCTAACCTTTTTCGTAATTTAAATGTACTACGGGCTACTGTACTACAACCTCCGAACGTCGGCGTCGCCGCGATCACGTCCAGACTAGCGCCGTACCGTTCCTCCGTTCCGTTTTTCCTTTGAACGGGGCGAAAAAACCGACTCGCGATGGATCGGAGCGTACCTGTCGGCGATCGAGACGGCGTACCTCCGCACCGTTCCGAACATGCGTCCAGACTAGCGTTCTTTGTTCGCGACGCTCAAGAGCGAGAGATACGGGTACGGGCAAAAGAGCGAGAGATTCGAGGTGGATCGGGGCGTACCTGTTCGGCGAACGGAACGGCGTACCTCCGCACCGTTCCGAACATGCGTCCAGACTAGCGTTCTTTGATCGCGACGCCGATCGGAACGGAGGTACGGTACGGGCAAAAGAACATATCTGGACGCACCTTAAGATAGCCGTATTCCGGGTGTAGTCCGCTTCTACCTTCAGCCTTATCGTCACTTAACATCAGGTGAGGTAAAGGCCAAGCACTATCCCGTTGTGCATAAAAAAACTGGCTAAGTGCGAGTTGGACTCGCGCACGAAGGGTTCCGTACCACAAAACAGCAAAATAATCACGTTTGCTGTATGGGAGCCACCCTTAAATATTTATTTTATTCTGTTTTTAGCATTTGTAGTTATAGCAGCAATAGAAATACACGATCTGTGAAAATATCAACTGTCTACCTGCAGTCGTTATCAATATCGAGCAAAACCGGCAAAAAATCGGCGGGAAAGCGCTGCCTGCGAAGGCATTAATTTTCATTTTATCCCGGCCTATGCTCCTCATTTCGGAGGTCTCTGGGAGGCAGGAATTAAATCAACGAAGTATCACCTAAAACGAGTGTTGGGGAATTGTAACTTGACATATGAAGAACTTAACACCACATTAGCGCAGATTGAAGCAGTGTTAAATTCGCGACCTTTAACACCGCTTTCTTCGGATCCTGCCGACTACACTCCACTGACGCCAGGGCACTTTTTAATTGGGCGATCACTTACTGCCATACCTGAACATGATTATAGTTCTCAGCCCACTAACCACTTGACACGATTTCAACGTATCGAACAACTTCGCCAACATTATTGGACCAGATGGAGCAAAGAATACGTCACTGAGCTGCAACATCGTGTCAAATGGCGTTCGTGTCAAGAAAACTTGAAGGTGGACACCTTGGTAGTGGTAAAGGAGGAAAATCTTCCACCATTAAAATGGAGACTGGGAAGAATCGTGGCTGTCCATCCTGGACCTGATGGCGTCGTAAGCGTAGCCGATATAAGAACTGCGAACGGAGTAATTAGGAGGGCATTCAGCAAGATCTGCCCCTTGCCTATTGCCGTGGATCCAGCTTCTGGTTGAAGGCGTAGCCTCCAACGCCCGGGGGCATGTTGAATCGCCTGCTCATTTCTCATGAGCAATGTCGCAGCAGCGTAAAACTGCAGTTACCTAATATTAATATTTTTTTTTGTGTGGGTTTACTCGCAATAAATTGTTAACGGTTGAATTCTGATCTACGTCTTTTAATATCCTTTCATCTTGAATATATCTTATAACTTGAGTCTACAGAGGTTAATCACATGGTTTAGCTATTGTCGTGTTCTACAGCGCTATGTTTGATTGCCACTAATAATATTAAGACTATGAAAAGTAGCCATACACAGATTTAAGACCAGATAAAGTCCATCCATTTCACCTGGTCTTAAATCTGTGTATGGCTACTTTTCACAGTCTAACTATTATCAGTGGCAATCAAACATAGCGCTGTAGAACACGACAATAGCTAAACCATGTGATTAACCTCAAAAAATAAAAAATCTCATTTTTGGAGATATACAAATATAGGTTACGGCGAGTTGCGATCTGTAAAACTTGGGTTAAAGTATCTATAATTTCATAATAAATAACTATATCACAACGGCAAACGGTACCTAACCTTTTTCGTAATTTAAATGTACTACGGGCTACTGTACTACAACCTCCGAACGTCGGCGTCGCCGCGATCACGTCCAGACTAGCGCCGTACCGTTCCTCCGTTCCGTTTTTCCTTTGAACGGGGCGAAAAAACCGACTCGCGATGGATCGGAGCGTACCTGTCGGCGATCGAGACGGCGTACCTCCGCACCGTTCCGAACATGCGTCCAGACTAGCGTTCTTTGTTCGCGACGCTCAAGAGCGAGAGATACGGGTACGGGCAAAAGAGCGAGAGATTCGAGGTGGATCGGGGCGTACCTGTTCGGCGAACGGAACGGCGTACCTCCGCACCGTTCCGAACATGCGTCCAGACTAGCGTTCTTTGATCGCGACGCCGATCGGAACGGAGGTACGGTACGGGCAAAAGAACATATCTGGACGCACCTTTAGGTTACGAAACTCTATACTGACAGATGGTAGATTGAATAAGACAGATTCATCTTCAGATTTTGTTTTGATGGACCGATTTATAGAAAAATGCGTTGCGTAAATTGTATTTTATTTTAATTGATGCATTATAATAATATTTAATGATACTTTTAATTGTTTCAGGTACACCGCAATTGGACCTCTTAATTAAAAAAATATATAGTGTTGTGAATAACTGTTACAAAATGATAGACGATAATTGAGCACATAGCTCGTTCCCATATTTCTTCAATTTCGATACAGTGAGTGACAGAATGTTTGTCATGAGGAACTCGCATTAACAGTGATCGGGGGCTAGAAAGCTCTATAACCACCAGCTGATCCATCAATGCTAAATTACAGACTTGTTTCAACACACTTCTTGAAGCAGCCGTAAAATCTCGACAGCCAAGAACCATATTGACTCTTTGTGCCGTGCCAATATGTGCCGTGATAGAGACATGTCGTTGATCGCGAGTGATATCATCAAATAAAACGTTTGTGTAAAAACAACTCTATTGTCTATAGTTAAGTGTGAAGTTTTCCGCCAAAACGGCGCGTGATTTAGAGCTGCCGTTTCGTTTTGTTTCTTTCACTTTATTTTATATCAAAGGATAAACAATAGCCCGGTTATAGTGTTTGGTTGTCTATAATAGGACGGGGTTTTGCTCCAAAGCGGGCCCCAATCACACGACACTGGCCAGCCGCACACGAGATAATATTTCCAGGATATTAAATTCCATAGTTGGCGCAGCAAGATTCTGTATTGTAAGTATTTAGATACTAAGCTTGGTTTTAACGTATAGCTAAAGTAAAATGGGCAATAACTAGAACGACACATTTTCGACAAGACTTTTTGTTTTTAATTTAAATTCTTTTAGTTGCATTGGTAATGGTTTAATTTCAGAATCGTCACGTAAGCAACCCCTTTGGATATTGGGGGTTAAATTTGAAGTCTAAAGTTAAAGCCCGAACATGGTACAATTGGAATATCAGGTACTTTTGCAAATTAACAAAGGGGTTTCACTTGAATCACTTTATTAGTAGCTTTACCAATGAATTTTCTAATTATTATTTATCAAAGTTAATAAAAATTTTAGATTTATGCTTTAACAAGGCACGGGAGAAGTAATAAAGGCCCAGTTTTCAATGATGACTACCTATACGTATTTTAAGATATTTAATATGGCATCTAAAAGTATTAAGTTTAAATAAACTAAAATACCGCCACAATTATATAAAATATCTCTCGTGCTTTTCCCGTAGCCTTCAGACAGGTAACTTATGTGTAGGTACTTAACAAGCCAAGCTAGACAAGTTAACACTTTAATCCACTTATATTAATTTAATAACAGAGTGACAACCTGTCAGTTACACGATAAAGTGACGTATGATCACAAATAGAGAGATTCACATGTAATGTTACATACCTACACGTATAACGGGTGTAACAAGACCCTCAATGAAGCTGAAGTCCACGCATTCCGCCCATTATCAGTATCATTTTTGGAAATAGCTACGACGTTATTGAAGGGCAAAGTGTCAATATTTTTTTTCATAATTTTTATGAAAACTTATTAGTTATTTCCTTATTTTTGTGCAAAGAAACATTATCAATTTTTTTAGTATTTCGTAACTAACAATCGCTTCAAAACGTTATCACTCAATGTTTCCATCATAGACATAGAAAAATTTTCGCTGCGCTCAAGAAGACCAAGAAAGCGTGGAAAAGAGAAGTTAACATCATACGGACACGGTCTATGTAAAAAAGAGACAAAGGATCAAGTGACATGTGCCAACATTTTTTACAGTAAGAGCCCCTAGCGTCCCGCTTAGCAAATGAGCAATCACAGATTGTTTAAAATATTTGTTAATCTTAATTAGAATTTAAAATAAAGGTATCGTGGAGCCATGGTGTCTTGTGCTCTAAGTAATTGTGATGTGACAAAAAGAAACAATCCAAGTAATCACACTTTTCACAGGTAAATAAGATATTGCCACACATTTCTCTAAAACCAAATTTCGCTACATTTATTCGTTTATTTATCGACGAAGAAAACAGTATGGACCATAGCTTATTAATTTCCTTTGCCTGTTTTATGAATCTAAGTAATATTTTATGTATCTCATATACAATGTATGCATTCGTTTTCGGATCACCTGTTTATTGACATTGTTGTTTTTTGACATTCTATTTCTATGGTTTCCATAAACGCTGTTTTCCAACTCAGCTGTTGGCTGCACGCAGCGTGACGCAGCTGTGTGTAGATACACTCGCAGGCGCGGTCTGTTGTATGCGTAAACATTGCGTGGTAATGTAGGTATGCCATTATTTTTAACACCAAAAATTAAAATCGTTTCCCAGCAAAATTTTGAACAGAAATGGTTCTGATGATGGGCAGAATACGTAGACCTCGGCTTCGTTGAGGGTCTTGTTACACCCAGTAGGTGAACACCTACTTATAATGAAGAAGACCATAGCCAAAATGTACTTACTAATATAAGTATGTACATGTACAGTACTACAGTACAGTATACCTCACTGTATCTTTAAAATCCAACAATTATACACAACATGATTGATGATATTTCCCGAAAAAGGTGGGTGTTTTGTTTTAATCAGTATTTACTAGCAAATCGTTACTTTTACCTGTTTTAAATGTTCAAATTTTTCCACCCTGGCTATGGTTTTTGAAGAAAGGAATTTTATTCACACAAGGTATCATGATGTACATACATGTACATACATACATATTGTACCTACCTACACTATCATACATTGTTCGATCCACATCTACATCGGGCTTTTTCCACCTACCTACATTGGCATTACCTACATTTGAGTGTGGATCATTCATAATATCAAAATTTGGCATACATGAGCTTTTGAATTATTTACAACCGATTTCTCTGCTACACCTTTACTACGCTTGATTACAATATTGGCTTTAGGCAAAAAAACATTATTTCAAAATTCTAAGTTGGGTAAAAGCTGTAGTTGTAGTATCCATCGATAACCATAAGTTAAAAGTTTCTTAATTTTAGTAAGTACCTAAATGTTGGAACAGTTTTTTGCACCACTAAAGAAGTGCTGCAAAAATCGATGAAAGCATCAAAAAAGTGTGGAAATTTTATGCTGCTAAATCAATATAAAAAGCAGACGTTTTTCTGATATTGCAAAATCAGATTTATTCTCTCCAGTTTATTTACACGTTACATAGAAAAGGTAAGTACTTAGATACCTTTATCTTTTCGTTTTGCTTCAGTCCACCAGTGCCATCTGCAAATTCTGCTAGAAGACATATTGACAGTTAACGATACAACACAATCGTGGTCGCAATCAACAACCAAAATTTTATAAAATACCACATATCAATACTATTTCTTTAGAAATTATTAATCATTGGAAAGAAACATAAATCAATATTGAAGCCACTTACCGGCATTTTGACCTTCTGATTCTTGAAACATCAATAACGAACTACCAGCCTATTCAAATAAGTGTTGTCCATTTAGTATGTTGACGTTGATTGATGGTCAAGTTACTACTTTGAAAGTACTTAAACAATGATCAATGTAGTAGTAGGCTTTTTATGAAGACAAATACATATTTTAGTCTCAATAAATGGTGCTGAAAACGTTGGCTATATACCTACCAGTGGCGAAGACTCCATACAAGCCGATTCCCAACGGCTTACCTTTTAGAAATCCCACCCCACGGATCCACTATGCAATGCAATGCAGGTCATAGTATTTTTGTAGAGCGGCTTACCTTCGCCATAATTTCACCCCTCGCCACTGATACCTACCTATGGTTGAAATCAAAAATCAAATAACTTTTGTGTAGGTAGGGAATGATTGGTCTTATAGAATAGCGTGGGGCTTAACTTTTCCTATACAGTAAAAAAAATAGCAAAATATGACCACCAACGTCAATGTTCTGTCTTGGATAAACAATATAACCCTAACAACTGATCAAATCACGCTGCTGCGTCATCTCACGCGACATCACGCACTAAACACCATACTGACATTAGGGTTACGGGCAAGAAGAGTGCCCGAGCGAGCAGCGGGTTGTAATATCTGGCCCCGCCTGGCCTGCGCAGTGCTGCGAGCGGGAGGAGTGCGAGAAGGAGACAGAAGACATGGCGGCGCCTGAGTGCGAGCGAGAGGCGCGCAAGCGTCGTGAGCGTCGTGACTCAGGGAGTGCGCATGAGCGCAAAGAACGAAGACCTCATAGTGAAGAACGGCTGCAGCCACCACCGCCTCCTCCGCCACTACATGACTACAATAGACTAGAAGTAAGTCCATGGAAACTAAAAGGTCGAGTAGGTAATTAGGTTTTTTAGTAATTCAGCTCACCTGCCTGTTAAACAAAGCATTCTTGACTAGGCTTTAATTCTGTGGGTCTACTAGGTCACTGTTTGTTTGTTTTTCAATATCTAACTACTTTACACCACGCAGACCTACCGTACAGACGCAGAGCGATTCTTTAACAGACTTTAAGATCCGTCTATCCATAAAAGACTGTCTATGGAGACATGGCAACTGCACGCCTGCAGACTATTGCGTCTAAAGTTATTATTACTGCAAGACCTCGATCCTCCCAATAATTCTATCACATCATTGCAGTCGGAGCGCCGAGCCGAGCGATTGTCTCGCGCGCGCCGCCCACAGCACGGCGGCAAGCGTCGCCGTGCGCCCGTCCGCACCCTCAAGCTACCTAAAGAAAACGAGTGCTACACCACAGAAGAACGCTGTCCTACGCCTCCCTCCTTCGACTACACTGCTTTGCAAAAACCACAATGTAAGTTATAATTTGCTAGATGATCAATGATGCTTCTTAAACGTGAACAGTTTTATTAATCAAAGGCAGAAAATGAGGCGTTATCCCAAAATTCTTGTAGTTTCGATATTTATACTGATTGCTATGGTAGAATGGTTAGGTTAGAAACTTTAAAATTAATAGAAATAGTTTACCATATCAGGGGGGTGAAGATTCATGCAATTAGAATTTACTGTACTTATCTGATTTTGTCCAGTATGCGAAGAACCCGAGACCCTAGACGCAGGCGCCCTTCAACGCCAGCTCGGGCGTACAGTGAGCATCGAAAGTACCGAAGCAGTAGACACAGAGGCAGAGAGCGCGCGGGCGGCGGCAGCGGAGCGCGCGCGACGCGACGAGCGCAGCACGGCGGCGCGCCCGCACCCGCGCCGCGATCAACCCTGCCCCGACACCAGGCTCGATAAGATCACCAAAAAGGTTCTTAAATTTTCGATATTGACGAGTTTTACTACATTCATAGCCTAGCAGCTACATGAGATAAGACTGCTGCTGCTACAGTAAGCGCCTTTGTGATCATGTCCCAAGAATGTGCAAGATCATGAGCATTTTTGAGAGTTTGAAGAAGATTTCTTAAACTCGAATGGATGTGCCCATGCTTGGGTTTACGTTCACGTCCGCAAAAACTTATCTTGAATCAATCGTAAATCAAGACAAATTTTTACTTCTTCGTCGGTCTAATTACGACTATTTATTATGATTGTACACAGTTCTTTAAAAGTAACTTTTATTATTTTAGAGTAAGCTTTGAACCCTTGTGATGTCAAACATTGAGGTTCAATCAAACCTAATTTGATTTTCCAGATCAGTGTCCTCAAAAAGAGCATTGCCAAGTACGAGAGCGATTATGAAGAGAAGAACGGTTACGCACTGACGCCCAGCGACCGCATCACAGATGTTCAGTTGACCCGAATGTATGAAAGCCTCCGGCGCCTTCAAGCAGAGAAACGTTGCATCAAAGCAGACCCAGTAGAATACGCTTCGAAAGTTCAAGCGGCCAAGCAGCAGAAGGAGCGCGATGATAAACTCGACGCTGCCTTGAAAAGTGATAAACCCATGACTGATATTGTGCGAGACATTGAAGAGGTAAATATCCCATCTTATCAATGTTAGGAAACTGCTATACTTCTTAAATAGCTTGTACAAAATTCTTCTTAAATTCTTGATCTAAATCAAAAGGTATAATCATTCGTCAGATAAATGAAGAGACAGCTATCAAATCTTAAGGTGATCTGAATAGAGGATAACAGAAATAGAGAGCTCTATCTCCCATTATCCCAAAAAATACAAATTTAAAATTACTTACCATACCCAGTTTTTAATAAATGACATTATTCTCGTAAGATAACCATCTCTTTTAATTGGTAACTTGTTCTTCTCGTACAGTGGCTAGACGGGTGTCGGCAGGCAGCCGGTCGGCCAACAGTCTCGGAAGCGTCGTGGACGGCGGCCCAACTGGCGGCCGAGAAACTGTCCGTCCAAAGAGTGCTGCTGCGTCTAGAAGCAGCCAGGGGCAGGCCACCGGCGCACTCGGCCGATAGGGGCGCCGCTAGGCACCTTTACGAACGATACCGAGCTGTGAAGCGAGCGATGACTACATCCAGACCTGATGCTGTACGTATTACTAACAAAGTCTAACTAGAGTTTTGAATGCCGCAGGTGTATCATAAAAGTAGAAATCATCGTAAGTTTTGTTTTAATGCACAACGGGATAGTGCTTGTCCTTCACCTCACCTGATGTTAAGTGACGATAAGATAAGGCCGAATGTGGAAGCACTACACCTGGAATCCTCATCACTGAAGAACTGGCTATCTTTCTAACTGCCGGAACACAACAATTTTTAAATTGTTGTTTTGGCATCAGACTTAGGTAGTAGCTAGCCAGGCGAACTTGAAATAAGCCCTAACACCAACCAAACCGAGTACAAATTGTAGCCCCTCCTGGGAATCGAAACCAGGACCCCTGCGTCTTACACGAGTGGGTGCACCACTAGACCACAGAGGCGGTTGAAAGTCTTCTCAAGAAGACGTACGTCATGTCTGTTCCCCAGTGGGATTGCTAGCGTTGTGACCCAACTTTAAGAAATCCATTAGCAAGTGCTTTGATGTATTTTGCCTTTAGAATTACCCGTAACCTATCTGACAGATGATTGGTGGCACGAACGGAGAGCTGGCCACCATCCACGAGCACGAGGCGATGCTGTTCAACACCAGCGTCGACAGCTCCAGCGACTCGCAAGAGAAGCCTACGGACTCCTCCCAGGAGTCTCAGGTATCTACACAAGTAAAGATATCTTACTAGCTTCCCACTTCGTCCGCGTGGACATTCAGAAATTCCCCAGGGAAACTTTAACCTGGATAAAAGTCTTTTATTGTAATCCAGGTTAGGTATAAACTAGGTTTATAGAATAATAGGATGAAAAACTAGTTCCAGTAATTTTCTCGAATTCAAAATGATGTCTGGAGATATGAACATACTACAAATAATTAGTATTTTGAAACTCACTCCATTGGATTTGTAAGAGCAACACTAATTTCATTTTTAAAAGAAATACTTTTATTTCATTAGGTAGGTGCCTTCTTCTTTTATTCTTAGTTAGAAAGATTTCATTTAAAAGAAGTCTACTTTTATTTCATTAGGTAGTACGTGCTTTCTTGTTTTTTCTTAGTTAGATTTAAGTTCTTACATTATTTTCTGCACCGGAATATTTTTCTAAATATCCGACAAAACTATTGATTAAGATTTTATAATTTTCTTACAGTCTTCAAGTGGCGTATCATTTCCTAATCCACCATCACTTGGGTCAACAGGACACCATAGAAACTCCATTGCAGTCGCCCCCCAACCGTGACGTCAGCATAGTGGGAGGGGAGGAGGTGCCTTCGTCCACGTCGTCAGCGCAGTCGGGAACCACCAGCGAAGAGGCCACGCCGTCCAACGAAGGCCTGCACTGCTTGGGGCTCGAAGATCTCACGAGAGCACTCAGTGAAGCTAAGCTCCAAAAATGCGTAAGTTTTATATTTAAGAAACATTTGAGGAGCTCAATGGTGCCGCGTGCTAGCGCATATTTGGCTGGCGATTACGTTTGCAATGGTTGGTCACGGAATAGGTAACCATAAAGCTTCTACGTGCTTTGAAATCGTTGGTCCCGAGTGTCCCGACTGTATTTGCAGGCCCACGTGGTGGGTCATGGCATGGCCCATCCTCATTATCTACCCATAAGACGAAAACATTCGAATGTCATCTGACGCTGTGTTTAGCTTTTCAATTTGTACGAAAGTTCAAATTAGAGAAGCAGATGTTTAGTCTTGTTAAAACCTGCTAAACCAAAATTATGATTGGCTATAAGTATGCGTAGTTACTATGTTCATTAGTTATTGACCAGCAGCCATTTTTATTGTTCCCACTGCTGGGGCACAAGCCTTCCTTATGGGTGGATAAGGAATAAGGAGGATGGGCCATACATAATTCACCACGCAGGCCCAATGTGGATTGGTGGGTAATATTGATGTCAAAAGGACAGCAGCTGGTTCTATAACATTAGGGAAAAAAGCAAAGATTGGTGCTTAAGTTTGGAGCTCTAAAACCTAACAAGTGTATTGGATATTTTACTGCAGGTGCTTCGCCGCAGCATCAAAGAGTATGAAGTGAGCTTCGAGCTGCAGAACAGCAGGAAAGTCCAGAGGGATGATAAAAAGGGCCGCGAGGAGGAATACGCTAGATACAAGACCATCAAGGCCAGGATCAAACTGCTCAATGCGCTTATCAACAAACAAAAGAGTTTGGCTTAACTACCACTCATTGATTTCACCACTTCATGTCTTTAATTTATAAACAAACAGCTTTTATTCGTAATTAGTATATGGAAAAGGTTTTGTAAAATATAGTTAATATTCATGATTATGAACAAAAATTATGAAACATAGGTACAATATGATTACTGAGGGCCTATTAAAAAAAATCTCGATAGTCAGACGATGTTCGTTGATTTTGAATCTTATACGTGAGTTAATAACGACATGGAGTGGGACGAACATTGTACGATTATCGCGATGCCTTTTTGTAATGGACCTCTGTCATCAAAAGTTATTGAAATAGACCTCTATAGGATTTACTTAAAATGGCATTTATTCGAAATGAGCTTATAAAACCTGTGTAATGATGAAAAATTTACACATACCGTTTATGTATCGTTCATTTCAGGTTTCATAGGTTGAAATTCTGCGTGTCCTTTTATTTATAAAGACCTTTCATGATTAAAACACAAAGCTTTAATCGTAACTCATCTGACGTGTGTCGTGTCAGTTAATGATTTAAATAAGAAAACATGTTGTAAGTTTATAAAAAAAAAACATTATGTATTTGTAAATTCAATTCGTATCACTATTAGGTAACTAGACGTCTAGACTAAATATCATTTTAAAAACTTCTAGTTTGAATGCTGCTCTGAAACTAGATACACGCCCTTGTACTATTATGTATTCTGTATTTAGGCGTTTTTGTATAATTCGATAACTGTTAAGCCAGAATTTGACGAGGAAACTCTTTGTTAGAAATTATTATCAGGAATATAGTAATAATAATACATTAATTAATTATGTTATTTGTTATTGAGACTCGATGGCTTTGTGACCACAGTGGTTATGTAATTTTATTATCAATGATTATGACAGGTCACGCCCTACATTACGGTACAATCCGCATGATTAAGTATAATTACAAGGAAAATGTTTGTAATATTGATAAATTAAATATTTTTAGGTATTACGTAAAACAATAACAATATTATTCATTGAAATTATGCGAAAAAAAATTTATCGCGACAAATTATGAATGATAAGGGACGTAGTGATTATTTCCTCTGTGAATAAGGGCGTGGCCTAAAAAATACTGAAATAGGAAAAGAAGCAATATTTATATTAACCAATAAACAGCAAAAAGAAAAACATTGTGTAGGTACTTAAAAACGCAAATAAAATTGTATAGTGCCAATCTCCTAGTAAAACAAGTATTTCACAGCTGTTGGTTTACGAATTCCCTAATGCTTGTAAATAGAGCAACGGAAATTAGTTGAAATTTTGCGAATTGCAAGTGTCTAGGAACTCCTAACAAATAAACAATCATAACTTCATAACACATCAAACATTTTAAGAATTGGCAACTTGAATAGTTATTGTAAGTACAAAAGACTTAAACGACTTATTTTTTTGTTTTTTTGTACTAATGAAATAATGTATCTCGTATTTTGTACGTAACATAAAGGAAATATCAATCTTCACATTAAATGTTCCAATATTATGTTATGGTGCTGTATTTGAAAATAATAATTACGTAGAGCAATATTCAGCCGGAGCTATCGCAGCGAACTAACACACTGCCCCCTTTAATTATAACTAACTACTGTAAAGTAAATCAAAAATCATCATCTACATCTAAGTACAATAAGAATAAAATCACAAAAAACCTTTAGTACGTGTGCAGTACAGTTTTCAGTACAATAGAGTACATTGTTGTTCGGTCAAAAAAGACAAAAAAGAGTCATAAGCCTCGATTACATACGCCGATTTAAGGAACCAATTTAGAGTTGCCACTCGTATAATAATTTAAATTTTAACAGTGAATTTGCACAAATGACGGAAAGGTCAACATTTTTTATTTTTTTTTATTTTCAATTCTCATCTCTAATCTTAAACAATGTTTACTTTTCCGTTATAGTGTAGATTCGATTTTAAAATCGAACTTATTCTACAATATTTTATTGTGGCAACCCGAAATTGGTTCCTAGCTAGGAAGCTAAATTGGCGTATGTAATCGAGGCATTAGGCCCAACCAAGAAGCTTATATCCACAATGGAGGTTGCACGCCTAGTAAGTAAGTGAAGATTGAAAAAGACTCTTTAGTGACGTTACGGCGTATTGCTATCTCTTTCTTTTCGTTTTACAATACGTTTTCGTTTCTCACGAACAAACAAACGACGAACAACGAACACGTATTGTAACACTAAAGAAAGAGGTTGCAATAAGCCGTAAGGACCTTTTTTCAATCTTCACTATGACATATGGCCGTGCAAACTCCATTTGAGGGAGGTATAAGCTTCTTGGGCCCAACTAGCATGACCACCGAACTTGGACGAATCAACCACGTGGTTAATTCGTCCAAGCCACTGAAACACGATAAACATAGCGTGATAAAATTGCGTTTTATCGACGCTCAACTGTCAAAATCTATGGTCTTTTGACAGTTAAACATGATAAATCGCTGTATTGTATAGCGTTTCGGTGGATCATGAGATAGGGGCGCAAGTAAATTTCTTGATCAGCAAAGGTTTCTTAAAAACGGAGGATCATTCTGACAGCTCCTTTGAATCAAATACATTATTAATAAGTATGTACAAATAATGTCTAAGATATTTGCTTTGCTTTTTCGGACATTTAATTCAGACTGTGTCTCAAAGTTATTTGTGTAGAATTGAAGACTTACACCACTTGTACAAACTCAGTTGCTATTTATAAGTTAAAAATAAGTTAATAAATTAAGTACTATGTAAAGAATATCATTCTTATACAGTTTTTGCAAGACTATGAGCGCCAAATATAACGCAGTGTAAAAAATCAATTTTATGATATTGACCAAACAGGCGAAACAAATTGCAGTGTAATTATCTATCTATATTCAATTATTGGTAATGGCAATCACAGTTCATGTTGTATTTAGACACCTATACTGTATTATAGCCATTATTGTTCTAATCAAAAAATTGGTAACACGAGATCTAGTAAATAGGAGAACAGCATTACGTGTCTGTAATAATATTATTTATCTTCTTATTCAGTCAAGTTATTGGGATTATAAAGTTTACTACGCGACCTGATAGGAAAATTCAGGGAAAACAACAAATTGATCATACTTACATCATAATAGATTAGGTGCATTATTGCCATGCCCTCCGCTGCCTTGAGCGGGACACGCGCGCGGGGCGACATAGATTAGAGCTTACTCATGCACTGCTCAAGCATCTGTCCGTCAAAAACCAGCAATCTATCTTCCCGCGCCGTGTACCCGCGGCGGGATCCCGCTTGAGGCCCTCCGCTGCCTTGAGCGGGACACGCGCGCGGGGCGACATAGATTAGAGCTTACTCGTGCACTGCGCAAGCATCTGCCCGTCAAAAACCAGCAATCTATATTCCCGCGCCGTGTACCCGCGGCGGGATCCCGCTTAAGGCAGCGGACGGCCTAAGGCAGCGGATGGCCTAATGGAAGGATATTTTTTGGTAATAATATAGTATGTTAAGTATTATAAAACGTGTAATATTTCCAATTCAGCGATAAGGCTTTACTCTAAAATTGAGTTAAATATTAGTATTTTAATATTTGCCTCTGGTTGTACGAAGATTTCATCTTAATTTTCCAAGTATAATATGTTTGTGTTTTTTATGCACTTATGTATAATTTGAATGTCGTCTTTTTTCATTTATGAAAATGTTAAGGTACCTTCTTTATTTAAGTGAAGTTGTCTCTTTAAGAGAAATATTATTCCAATTTGTTAATTCGTAATATCTAGTGATAATATACATACTGTGATTAATATTATAAATAAAATGTTCTTGTGTGACAAGAATTAATATCCCTTTTGTACTATTTCGGATATATCTAATTTCTATTACTTCGTTTGTTTAGCGGAAACTCTTAAGTAGAAATTAACAAGACTTGATGAAATTTATATTTAAATGCGTTGTGCATAATTTTTTACATATTATTATGATGTTTATAAAGTGTTTTAACACAAATAACGTTTAAAATATGTATTGTTGCTTTGAGAAACTGTAGGTTAGGTATACGTAACTAAATAATATAACCCTTTGCCTAATATAGTAAGTAAACCTATGTGGATATTTTCACATTTTACTCCTAAGCTGTTAATTATTTTGTTTCTTATATTGCATAATCAATGGTCAATTTTTTTCTTGTAAAATCAAAGAAAATTGTATTTACGTAAGTACTTATGTACAAGCAGGATGCATAGGTTCTGCACAAAGTACAATTTCAATCCGAAATGAATGGCATGCAGCATCATTTCCGGTATAGTGCAAACTGCAAACGCTATAGTATACATACAAAATAAGTTTAAAGATTTGTTTAATGCTACCAGTTGCGAAAGAGTGTATATCATGATTTAGAAAGATAAACCTGCGATTATATTGGAGTTAAGTTGCAATGTATTATCACCGTCAATTGGTAATGCGCTGGAACCTTGTCACATTAACATCCACGTTGACGTGATCCGCAACAAAAAATGACATAAAACAAGAAAATTGTAATAGGTAATCCAATATATTAATTATTGAATTATTATTTTCAATAAGATAAGGTCTAAGTATATAAAAAACTAGCGGCCGCCCGCGACTTCGTCTGCGTGGAAAGGTTTTTTGCTATCCCACGGGAACTATACCTTTGTCCGGGATGAAAGGTATCCTATGTCCTTCTCTGTACCCCTGACAATGTGTATGCAAAATTTCATGACGATCGGTTCCGTAGTTGAGACGTGAAGGCGTAACAAACAAACGGACTTTCGCATTTATATTAGTACAACCAACCAGATAGTAAGGAAGGATTTACAATTGTTTTCCGTTTTTGAGGTTAAAATCATGGCCGCTAGGCGCATTACTAATTGACGGGGATAGTAGTAGGATGCGTCGGTCGCAGTTGAGTACAGTCGCTTTGACGACAATGGCAGTCGTCTTGTAGCAGTAAAGTTCGCCGCAGTGACATTCTGTCGCGTGTGTTAGTCGCAGTTTTGTCTTTCGAAATCATCTGAATCAAACTCAAACTTCACTGTAATGTCTTTCTATATGGACACGGGAATAATATCTATGTTGTACCTATGTGTATAAAAAGTCCCTGTCTCTTTGGAAAGCACTTAAAGTACCTAGTCTTAATTCGAGTAAAATATGGACGTATTCCATAAGTGTGTAGCATATCAAGAAATAATTTCGAAAAACAACGTCAAAAGACCTAGTTTTTCCAAATTTTATGCTTATCAGAATCCTTACAGTTTCAATGTTTTCTTTTGTAACTATAGCTTGAGGTCAAACTCAGTAACGACTAGACGTATCTTAGAGTTGTGTAACTGAAAATACGAAAGAAAGAAAAGGATACACAATTAACACTATGACATTTTGTTTAGTAGTTATGTACTATTACCAAAGAATAGTATATATTTCATATTGTATGTCATATATAACTTATAATGTTTGATCTCAAACTGTAGTATAAGGAAATTTTAATTGTTGGTTAAATGCTCTAAGTTAAATTGCCTCAAAAACAGAAATATTGATCTATCACGGCTTAATATTGTTTGGTCGTGAAAAACGGCTGTAAAGCATGTTAATCAATAAAAAAAATGTATATACATAAATTAAAATAGATCGTCATAGAGTTTGTAAAAGTTCTAAGATCTCCATTTAATTCATATGTTCAGAATAAATGAAAATCGAAACAAAATCACTTTTGATGCATTTTCTTCCTCTCTTTCCAATATTTTCCGTTCATTAAACTAAAATATTGAATGAATATAATAGTAAATGAATTGAATGAATTTTATATTTAAACTTTTGTACTCATTTATTTTGTCAACCGTACGTGAAATAACGAATCTCTCAAATAACAACTGCACTTTACACTAAAAGAATGAAGTAGATAAGACCTTTTGTTTATTTAGATAAAAAACTAAAGGTTAAACAATCAGACTTATCGTTTCACGGAATTGATTAAAGTATCGCGTTTTTTTTTAAATAAAAGTATCAGTTTTAAATGGAGTTTGAGATTGTAACTCAAAATGGCGTGGAAGGTATTTCTTTTTCTGGCTATCATTGCTATTGGTAAGTAATTTTTAAATAATTCATTCTAGTAATAAAAGTACCTATATTATCTACCTACTGTCTGACGCGATCTACTCTAATGGCTAACATTCTATTCGTTTCAACGCTACGCTTACTATTAAAACTTTAAAATAAGCAGTAAACTATAAAATTACGTGCCGTAAGCTTGACAATTCTATACAATACATCGAATCTGTGATTTAAATAAGTTTGTGACATGTGATTTAATCACCTATTGCTCATATTTAAGCTTTAAAAGTAAGCGTAGCGTTCAAACGATTAGAAAGTTGGCCGTTTGAGTAGGGGGGGCTGTTATGTTGTAGATCGCGTCAGGCGCCACGTAAAATGACCACCTGACGCTCATACATTTGCTTGTTGTTCAGCGGTCTTTTTACGTGCCCAGTAGGCGGCACCTAGGTGATTCATATAACCATTTACATTTTTCTTCAATTATTATAAAGTTTCTACTTAAAATACAGGCGTGTCCGCTGGTCGATATGAACTCAAAGGGAAGAAGAAAACACAGCTACGTGAAGCGGTGGAAACACTTTGCGAAGATAATGATTATGTCAATGGAAGCCAAAAGATCCAATTGACGGTCAGTACAACCAATTTCGGACTCGATGTGTAATAAAAAACTTTCTACATATAGCCCAGGTAGTCAAGTAATTCTGCCTGGAAATACATAATTCAAGGAGTTTTGATTTCCTGTGCGTCAGTTGATTACAATACCTACATAAAATTTGCGACCTTGAAAACTGTGTGGCAGACTCGATAAATGCAATCTAGCCCTTGTTATTTTGATAATGTCTTTGGAAAAAATTCACAGATCTCGTGCCTTTCACGACCTTCGGGTACATTGAAAATGAATTTAATAATTGAATTTTATAAAAAATATATTCCTTTCTTTGAATTAGTACTTACAATACTTTGAAATCACAGCAAAGCCATGAACAATTTTGGATTTACTTTTCTGTGATTCGTGTGTATGAAATTCATATAAAAATATTTCATTTTTATAAACATTACTATTTTATTGAAAGGTAGTAACTATAACCTAAAATATATAAAAAATCTAAGATTTATTTTGCTTTTTCAGCTACGTCAACTCAGCGACGCGCTTCACGAAATTACGCCTACACGCTACATATTGTAGCCCTCGTTGATACGAGTCTTTTGATTTGAGGCTTCAACCATTCATGTAGCCTTAAAACTTACGACACCAAGGCGATGTCGCACTCTGAGCGAAAATGGGGGCTATACTGAAGCGATCGAAAAAACATTTTTAATGGGGAATATATAAATGCACTTTAAAAATAATGTCTATTATTATTTTAAAGTGCTGATATACAATTTTATAGCTGTTTTCATCAAATTTAAAGTGCTATTAAATACATCCCATTTTTAATGTTAAAGGTTAAGCTACAGGGCAAACCCCTAACCCGATCGTCTTTGTTTTGGCTCAAATTGTAGCTGACTAAATTGATCAGAGGAGTGTTTCTCAAAATTTTGATATCATTCTTCGTTTCTAAAATATCGAGCGCCAAAATCTTAAAAAATGAGATTTTTTCCACTATTTCGGCCATAATTTCTTACGTTTTTTATTTTCTCGAATAATTCTTTTTGCACCTTGTAGCTCTCGTAAATACGCGTCTTTTGAGTCTTTTTAAATATCATATCTTCACAACCTTCTGTGATATAAGGGGATCGCACTTTTTCGTGAAATCGGTGCCTATACTGGAGCGAACGAAAAGACATTTTCAATGTCAAAAATATCTCAAAAAGTTAAATAAATAGGAAAGCAAAGGGAGTCCCCTTAATATAAAAAATCTAAGATTTATTTTGCTTTTTCAGCTACGTCAACTCAGCGACGCGCTTCACGAAATTACGCCTACACGCTACATATTGTAGCCCTCGTTGATACGAGTCTTTTGATTTGAGGCTTCAACCATTCATGTAGCCTTAAAACTTACGACACCAAGGCGATGTCGCACTCTGAGCGAAAATGGGGGCTATACTGAAGCGATCGAAAAAACATTTTTAATGGGGAATATATAAATGCACTTTAAAAATAATGTCTATTATTATTTTAAAGTGCTGATATACAATTTTATAGCTGTTTTCATCAAATTTAAAGTGCTATTAAATACATCCCATTTTTAATGTTAAAGGTTAAGCTACAGGGCAAACCCCTAACCCGATCGTCTTTGTTTTGGCTCAAATTGTAGCTGACTAAATTGATCAGAGGAGTGTTTCTCAAAATTTTGATATCATTCTTCGTTTCTAAAATATCGAGCGCCAAAATCTTAAAAAATGAGATTTTTTCCACTATTTCGGCCATAATTTCTTACGTTTTTTATTTTCTCGAATAATTCTTTTTGCACCTTGTAGCTCTCGTAAATACGCGTCTTTTGAGTCTTTTTAAATATCATATCTTCACAACCTTCTGTGATATAAGGGGATCGCACTTTTTCGTGAAATCGGTGCCTATACTGGAGCGAACGAAAAGACATTTTCAATGTCAAAAATATCTCAAAAAGTTAAATAAATAGGAAAGCAAAGGGGACTACATTTGGAATACTAAAACATTTTGATACAACACAATCAATATTATTGTTTTATTTAGATTTTAGAGATTTACAATGCTATTTATTTACAATTTTTTTTTTGTACTTTTAACATTTACTTAATTTTATTTTATCATGAAACAAAAACGCTGGCTTACAGCGAGCCAGCGTTTTTGTTTCATTTCTTCAATGTGAAGAATTAATTACCTTAGACATTTAAATGCAACATCTGTCTTTACAGATGCCAGACAATCGATTAAGAATAGCTTTATAATTATTGATTTATTTAGATATAAGGCATTCACAATGCTATTTTTATATTAAGATAATTGATATATTAGAAAGAAGAGCCAAACATACAAAATATGGCTCACCTGTAGCACCTCAGACGGGATTTGAACCCGCACCCTTAAAATTTATGCATTTACATATAGACCCGTAAACCGAGTCATGTCTAGTTATGTCTTACCACGTTTTTATTAGGTCGCTTTTATACTTTAGCGGCCGCCCGCGGTTTCACCTGCGTGGTTTCCGTTCCCGTGGGAATATCGGGATAAAAAGTATCCTATGTTTTAATCTAGGCTTTCTACTATCTGCGTGCCAGATTTCAACTAAATCCGTTCTGTAGTTTTTGCGTGATTGAGGAACAAACATCCAAACCCACAAACTTTCACATTTATGATATTAGTAGGATTAGAATTTGTGCTCTAGATTTAATTGTGTCAGCATTTTTATCTTCAAACCATCGATCAAGAATAAACCTGTTTTACCTCTTTAGGGGATGGCAGTGGGTGCTGCCGAGTGTTTATTTAAAAATGTCGACATGATGTATGGACATATGCCATCACCGGAGAATACGACTTTACAAGAAAGTGTCCTTGACTTGGTGTCACGGTAAGAACGCAATCTTTATTTGACAACTTTGGTAAGGTACATTTCCGAAACCGCAACCTTCCGTGAGGCTACTTCCATGAAAAAAGCGTTTTCGGCGTGATGTCACGTTGTCATCCCAAAAAGGCATCGCTTCTTTGCAATGACAACGTGACATCTTGCTGAAAAGTTCTTCTTCATTATTTGGAAAAAGCCTCGTGGAAAAATGTGATTTTAAAAATGTCACGTTGTCATCGCAAAGAGGAGATTTGATCGTTATATTACTTTTTTAATTAAAGTACGCGAATTGATTATTAATAACCTAATGACTGCAAAGTTCCCCGCCATGGATAAAGTATTTTAAAATCACTGACATGAAAAAAAAAAATGTTTAAAATAGTTCATTTGGTCAGGCTAGAATTGCGATCAAGAACGCCTGAGCCGAGTCACAAACGACATTTTCGACGAAAGCTGTTACAGAGCGAGTGTAAGCTGTATTGCACCGGATTCGTTAAAACAATGCCTAACGAAGCCGATATCACATTGCAGACAATTCTTAAAATGTCTGTGGTGCAGGCCGTGATTGTACTTTATTCATACGCACGCGGCTGCTGTATGTGTTGCATGGAATAGAAAACTTATTTAACAACACACAAAGTAAAACAAAGAGTACACGTACAGAAAGTAACACAAGAGACGAGTAACAAAGATTGCATCTGCTTTTGTATACCGGGTGTAACAAGACCCTGCCACGTACCTATGTTTTATAAAAATCATTTTCTATTAACAACTTATAAAATAAAAACCTCTAAAGGCGCCACTTTCGGTGGTATAACCAGTCAACCAAAGAGTATGTAAAAAAAAAATAGCGCGCAGTCAACTACTCAAAAGTTAAAAATTTAGTTTAAATATCTGAAAAATCCGCATACTCGAAACACAGCTCGCAAAGATAGACGCGTGCTTTTATTAATTTTTTTCATGATTAATCATACAAGACAAGATACTTATCTCTTTTGATTACATGCATGTAAGCCTATATTAATGTTCTTTAAATCCAGAAAATAGTAAAATGTTGGGACATACAAACCTATTGGGGTTGTATGATATTAACTAAGATATTGATCTTGTCTTGATTATCATTTACTAGCGGCCGCCCGCGACTTCGTCTGCGTGGAAAGGTTTTTTTGCTATCCCTCGGGAACAATACTTTTTTTCGGGATGAAAGGTATCCTATGTCCTTCTCTGTATCCCCGACAACGTGCATGCAAAATTTCATGATGATCGGTTCAGTAGTTAAGACGTGAAGGCGTAACAAACAAACAAACAAATAAACAAACAAACGGACTTTCGCATTTATAATATTAGTAAGGATTATAGAGTTTGGTTCTGGCAAGTTCTGGTGAGCGAAATATTCGTATTTTGGTGAGCAGAAAAATGTATTCGGTCTGCCAAAATGGTTAGTTGGTTAGCAACTTTTGGTTAGCAAATATTGTATAAGCATAGGATTAAAGAAAATCATAATTATTATGTTGCAATATTTTTGTCCAAATATTTCTAAATTGTGGCGTTTTAGACACATTTTTTGTTCATTTCATTCATTCAGTTCATTGTTTAGATTCTAGATCTAGAAGTCCGCAATCGAAATAAGTATACAAGTTTCACAGTGCTACGCGAACGCGATATTAAAAAAAAAACAATATGGCGGACGAGGACTATGGCAAAATTTTCAAAGCCTAATTTAAGTAGGTAGTTTAAATTGCTCTAACTTTACCAATTAATCCAATAACAACAAACCCACTGCCAAAATTACATATAAATAAATAAAAAATAGGGGTGGAATAGGTAATCTATTCGATCACTACGGTACTGAACTGAGAGATAGTACTTGTTCGTTATTGTGTTTGATGGTACCGTCCATTCAGGTTCTGCTCGGCTCGTCTTGAGCTGCGGGTGTGTGCCCAGCAACTGTTGGAGTCCATAGCTCCGTGCACCTCCGCGCCCGTGCAGGCCCAAGTAGGAGACATGAAGGTCGCCATCACGGAGATTTTCAAGCAGTTCTGCGACGACGACATGGCTAAAACTCATCGTGAGTATACTGGATACAAAGAATCAAGCAATAAGCTCTAACTTTTAACATCCTCTAGAAAGTAACAGAGCGTGGATTATACCTATATATATAGTTATATACCCACTGAGGTTCGCGAACGGCCGCGCCTGCAAAGTGTGTAACTATGTGCGCGAATCTCTGTGCGCGCTTCGCATTTTGCGATTCCATACAAAAGCGAACACAAAGGAGAACAAGTAGAAGTTCGCAAAACATCCACATTAAGCATGTTGCAGGTTCGCAGAGAACGAGGTTTGCGAATCTAAGTGTTTGGAACCCTACAAGTTCCCAGGCTTGCGATGTAGTATTCCTTGCTATAAAGACAACTTGTCTTTGTATGATTTTTGCTCCGACCTGATTATCAACATCACAAAGTTTCGCATTGAATACTTTATAATTTGTTAAAAATAGAAGGTGGAAGTATAGGTATAATAGTAGTTTATTTGCCAAGGCCCGAGAACGTATCGAATTCGTCCCCTCCTCGCGATCAATAGGGAATATGCATCAATTTTTTTTATCAAAATCAAAAGTATAATGCGTGAGAAAATCAACTGTAATATTAAAACTTTTCTCTTGCGTTTTTTTCTCGTGATATAGTTACTTGAAGTTAGCACGCAGCAGCAACCGCCGAAAACGATACAAAACGGACATGATAATTATATGACGTCAATATCACGTTTCAGGCGCGCGTTTACTATGGAGTTAGCCAAGAATTTTCGATTATTTTCAATTATCTTCCTAAATTTTGCGTTTATGTACATATGTGTCATACAAAAAATGATTTCTTTCTTATTCGATATTCTATCTGACTGTTAAGTTCATTGTATTCGAAAGTGAAAAAAAAAATTGGTTATTTTTCCCTGATTTCATCGTGTGCTAAAACTAAAATTATACATTATTTATTTTTATTTTCCTGTTCCATCATGTTGTTACACGTGTCCGAAGCGATCAAGCTCACATTTATCAAAATCGGTGACTTGCATATTCCCTATTGACTACATTTTTGGAAATTAAAATATGCCGCGTATGCGTATCGATTTCAGCCCCATCAGTAGACAAAATCAACATGGTTTGGCTTTAAACATAACCGTAACACTATTCGGTCTATTACGAAAAGTTTAATGCATGCGTCCGTGCTTTGTTCTGATTGTTTCTTATTACAAAGCACTTGCGTAGAGTCTGTCTAAAAAGTTTGTTTACATGAGAAATTATTAAATTATTTATAAAAACTTATACTGGTATGGTAACCCTGTTGGTGCTGTCAAAATTCTTATTGTAAACATATTTATTTATTTATTATTTAGATGGGTATTGGTGGGGTGGTTGGGGATTTAGGTGGGTATAAAAATTACCTTTAAAATTACCCATGTAAACAGACTTTTTAGACAGACTCTATCGCGTGAAAGCACTAAACTTAAGAATCGCCTAAGTCTTTTCTTATCTACAACTCGACCAAGTTAACTTAGCGAATGACAGCTACATGACGGCTAAAGTTTATGACACCGTTTTAATTTGGTCATGTTGTAGTTAGGATAAGACTTAGGCGATACTTAAGTTTAGTGCAATCGGCCATATGCGATATTGCAAAGTCATTGCGTAAATTTGAGAGTTTCTCTCTAGTGGATCCGTCATTATTCGTTCAATAGTCTATGGACTACGATAACTACATTGAAAATGTTTGTAATAACTACAACCAACGAATTGCGGACGACTGTCGTAACTATTGCGTTACGCAGTTTCGTACGTTATTTTTATAATGCTCGTCAACTGGACTGGAGAGGAAAAGTCAAATACTAATATGTGTAGGACGTAGGTTCATCATACAGTTTTGTTATTCTTAAAAAGGTATCGATTTCGTCGCCTCCTATCCTGATTAAGCTTCTTGTAGGATTTTTTTTTTGTTTGTCATCAGTCCATTCCGTCAGTGCAGTACAAATTATGGATCATCAGTCTGGAAAAAATTCAAGACTGATGGAATGGACGGACTGATGCCAAACTGATCATGTAATGTGATATCTCTCTTATTAAGGCTATTCGTACAGTCAGTTAATCCTTAGGTACTACTGGGTACTTGGTAAACAATCTTTACCCAACTCTTTATTGAAATACTCGATCATTTATAAAATATAACAAATGGTTTTCCACACATAAAATCGCAAAATATTATTAATTTAATTATTATAATAGTGCTGATTTGATTTAAAATAGCGGTTTAAATGTAAAAGACGTATGAAAACTGCCAAAACTGTTTACTTAATAGGGCAGTAGGTACCATTGGCAACAGCGTCGCTTACCCACTGTTAAAATCGCTTGCACGCCGCGCCGTCACAACATACGTTTAGTTCGTGCAGGGGCGGGGTGTTACGCGCGCACACGAATTTTGTTGCTGTTGCCTATAAGGATAAACAGAGACAACTCCAGTATTCGATGCACTATTTAAAAAAGTACAAAAAGCTTATTTCCTAAGTAAGACATCAGATATTTATATCATATATTTTTTGTTCTAAGGTTTCATAGATGATGGAGGTGCCGAGTGCATTGACAATAAATTTTTCGAACTGAGGGACTGCGCCTCCAAAGTAGAGGGTCTTTTCACAGGAATGCCAGATGATACTAACAGTTTTGAAGCTATCGTGAGTACTGTTTTCAATTGGAGACCACATGCCATAAAATAAAAAATCAAAGGCCACAAGATTTGTAGGATAAAATCTGTCAGTTTATGTCAGTGTTGCTGCTTTTTTATAAACGCAACAAGAGAGTAACAAATACAAACTGTAATTGTTTACAGGAGCTGTGCTACAAGTATGACACCATGACGTCCTGTATATTAGACATATTGAGCCACTGCCCCAAACCTTCCACTAAAAAGTTCGCCGAGAATATGTTGGCTCTGTTCCGATCGGGGACTTTTTGTAGAGCAACGGTACCGGTAAGAAACAACAGGGTGACTTTTTGAACATTCACCAAATTTTGTGTTGGGGCTAAGACCGTCAAACTGGACAACTTGGTCTGGGACATAGACAGCTGTTCTATACATTTTGGTTGAGTAGATATTGACGTTTTCTATGGACCAGTGGTTTCTTTTTTGCTCCGCTTAAGTTGGTCCCATCGACAAAGTTGTTCAGCTTGACTGTCTTAACCACACCACAAAATTTGTCCACTATTTTCTACTTCACGTTCTCCCTTAGATAATGGAGGTTTCAGAATTCAGGACAATGGTCCTTCAAAACTTTCTTATTTTTAGGGTCTCGCCCAGTACACCGTATCATACCATGACCGTGCTAGGAACGTGTCAAGCAAAAAACATTCATTGTATTGAAAAGTATGACACTATTCCCACTAGACCGTTCCGTCACCGGCCATGTACGGAGCGTCAACAATTGGGTTGGTAAACTTTTTCAAAACTGTTGTGAATTATATATTTTCTGGTAACTTTTGGCTTTGGAGTTATTAACACGAATTGCGGAATTTTTATAATACGTCATTTTAATTTAAATAACAACTTAAATTATCATTTACAGCATAGTACAATAAATCACTATTACGGCTGTGTGCGTTATGCTTTTGCTCAAATAAAAAAAAAAAAAGTTTGGCATTGGCAATGTCATCATGTTAGTCACAGTCAGCTAAAATAAAAAAATAACTCTTTTGTAAATTTGTAGATATACATATAATCTAAGATATACATATATTTACGTGATCATCACAAACATATAAAGCTCTCTGAAGGCAATTTCTGTTTAATCCTCTGCACCAAGTCTCTTTAAAAGGTATGGGAATTGTACAAAATTTGTTCTGCGGATGGTCACATCTATATTTCAAACAAAACGGAACAAAGCAGTGTAGATACTTCATCGGCGTAATAAGCTGGATAATGGATTTCTTCAAGCTGATCCATTTCCCATATCTGAACAAGAAAACACTAGAAAATCACAATAAATAAGCTAAAAAATAAACAACAACATTAGGTCGTGGTTAATGATTATCTACCAAAGAGTAAAATAATTGGATTACTCTTTGTCACTTTCTGTCAAATCTGTCCTGTCAATTAGTTTTTTATCAGTAAATGCAAGGGAACTTCGTGTTCAGCCGTACGTTTGATATTTTATCGCGATAATAATATAAAACAATATATTTCATTAACAAGGTGAAATAAAAATATCATAATATTATTTTCTTTGTTCTTCAAACTTGTGCTATCAAAAAAAAAACAATTCTCTTCGAAAAAGTTTAGCAACCCAATTGCACAAGAGCGCCGGTGCTGACACGCTCTGTGCAAGACACGCGACGTTGCCGAGCCGGTGAGTATACGGGTTGTAACCGCGTATGATGACCGGGAAGACCGTTATAAAAGCAAAATGAAACGGATTCCTATTACTATTACTTTGTAGCTGCAGCCGCAAGCTGCAATACATTTCATAAAGATCTCGTGCATACGACGCGCCACGCTTCGCGCGCGTCGATACGTCCACTCTCTCCGGTGACCGCTGGCTACTAAATCGAGCGCTGCCGCGCGCGCCTGTTTTGTCCGTGCGCGGGGCGCGGGGCGGGCTCCGCCCACGCGCCGCCGCGCGCTGTTGTCGAGAGCTCGCAAGCGCCCTCTACCGTTTATAGATTTAAGTTTTAGTTTATCGTTTGATTTTATATACTAGTTGTAAGCAATCCTTTAGTACTTAAGTAGGTTTAGTTTTTACAAATACACATTCATTTTTACAACTTCATCGGAGTTTATATTCAAGAACCTCAAGATAGAAGCTAGGAACTAACTCCCTTACATAGCTTAGCCGACATCAGCTAAAGTGGTGACACCCTCGTTTGAATAAGCAACCTTCAACGAAAAAGGAAGACGAATCCCTGCGCTGAAGCTATCAAATCAAGCCTACTATAGCAAGCACCACTATGGAGTCAACAGCCTCACCTTCACTAATGCAACTGCTCACCGAGGAAGTGCACCGGCTCAAGCAAACCATCGCCGAGCTGAAAGAAAGCGCGCAATGTCCGCCACCACCCAGACGCCATCCACCTCGTCGCTACAACAAACAACATCACAACCGTCGTCGCAGCCACATCGTCATATATCAGCGAAGCCACGACGACGCCATCAAACAAAACCAATCGTTAGACGAAGCGGGATCCGACGTTCTAGGCAAATCATACCGTCTCTTCGTATCCGACAAAAAATCTAGACTGAAGTTTCTCATCGACACTGGTGCCAACGTCTCAGTCATTCCACGGAAGAGAGGGTCCACAATGAAGCCACTACCGTTCAACTTGTATGCTGCTAATAACACCACTATAAGTACTTACGGCGAACAAACACTTGAACTGGATCTGAACCTACGAAGACCGTACAAGTGGAAATTCATCATCGCCGACGTCAGCAAGCCAATCATCGGAGCCGACTTTCTCTGTCATCACGAACTTCTCGTCGACATGAAAAACAGAAGATTGATTGATAATATCACCAAGCTATCAATCCACGCTCCCGGCTGCTACACCAACATACCTACAGTACGCAGCATCGAGCTAGAACAATCCTACCACGACATACTCAACGACTTTCCCGGCATCACTCGTCTCACCTCCATGAAGCTCACACCGAAACATCGAGTGGAACATCACATCGAAACAACCGGACCACCACTGCACAGCCGCGCTCGACCCATTCCACCACACCGCTACGAAGCCGTCAGAAAGGAATTCGAATCGATGATGCAGCAAGGCCTATGCAGACCAAGCAAGAGTCCCTGGTCCAGCCCACTTCACGTCGTACCGAAGAAAAACGGAGACCTGAGAGTCTGTGGAGACTATCGCCGACTGAACACAATAACCAAACCAGACCGATACCCGATACCCAGAATCAAGGACTTCACCTACCAACTGGCTGGCAAGACCATCTTCTCCACCATAGACCTGAATCGAGCCTACTCACAAATACCAAACAAAGAAGCCGACATAGAGAAGACAGCCATCATAACTCCATTTGGGTTATTCGAGTTTCCTCGAATGTGCCCAGGTCTGAAGAACGCAGGTCAAACGTTCCAGCGATTCATCCATGACGTACTTCGAGGACTTGACTTCGTTTTCCCTTTTGTGGACGACCCACTCCTAGCTTCAGAATCAGAAGAGCAACACAGAGAACACCTACGCACCGTACTACAACGTTTAGAAGACGCTGGTATCACCATCAACCCGTCAAAATGTGTTTTCGGCAAGAAGTCAGTCAAGTTTCTCGGCTACGAAGTATCATCCACCGGCATCATTCCACCTCAAGAAAAAGTAACCACCATCACTGAATACCCAAGACCGAAAACCATTCAGCAGTTACGTACTTTTCTCGGTATGATCAACTACTATCGAGAACACATACCGAACGCCGCATCACTTCAAGCACCGCTCAACCAATACCTACGCAATTCAAAAAAACGCGACAAGACAGAAATCCAGTGGTCAACCGAAGCAACCGAAGCATTCGAAAAATCCAAGACATGCCTACAAAACGCAGCGCTACTAGCACATCCGCAAAACAACGTACCGCAAGCACTATTCTGCGACGCATCAAACACATGTGCGGGCGCCGTTCTGCAACAATATGTCAACAATGCCTGGCAACCACTTGGATACTACTCAAAGAAATTTTCCGCTACGCAACAAAAGTATAGTACCTACGACAGGGAATTACTTTCCATCTACATGTCAATGAAGCATTTTCGGAAGATGTTCGAAGGAAGAGAACTAATAGTATTCACCGATCACAAGCCATTGACCTACGCACTTCAAAAGCCAACATCGGACAGCGAAACTCCACGTCGTGCAAGACAACTTTTATTCATCGCCGAATTCACAACCGACATTCGTCACATCAGCGGGAAAAATAACATCGTCGCCGACGCACTATCACGCATCGAAACCATCACTTGTCCGACATCAATAGACTACGAGCAACTATCAACAGCCCAACAACAAGATTCCGAATTACCTCTTCTACTTCAACAACGAAACCTGCAAATCAAGAAAATCAGAATACCTAACACCGACTGCGATGTCTACTGCGAAACATCAACATCAAACATACGTCCGTATTTACCTACTGACTTTCGCCGCACCGCTTTCGACGCCGTGCATAAGGTCAGTCACCACGGAACGCGGACGACACGAAAACTTATTCAAGAACGCTACTTTTGGCCGTCAATGAACGTGGATATCGGCAACTGGGCGAAAACCTCTTTATCCTGTCAACGTGCGAAGATACAGCGTCACACACAATCAAGCTTATCGACATACGCCGCCTGCGACAGATTGCATCATTTAAATATCGACATCGTCGGCCCGTTAAAAACAAGCGAAAACGGATATCGATACCTACTCACTATGATCGATCGCACTACGCGCTGGCCCGAAGCAATACCTATCAAGGAAATAACAAGCGAAGTCGTCGCCGCCAACGTCTACAATGCCTGGATAACAAGATTTGGTTGCCCAAAAACAATAACAACCGACCAAGGCCGCCAATTTGAAAGTCAGCTGTTACGCGCGCTTACACATCTACTTGGCGCTGAAAAAACAAGAACGACCGCTTATCACCCGCAGAGCAACGGAATCATCGAACGCTGGCACCGATCACTGAAAGCCGCACTGATGTCTCGTCTCGAACCGAATACAAAATGGATCGACGAGCTGCCCACCATGCTCATGGGACTTCGCGCAGCAATCCGCACCGACACCAACACAAGCGCAGCACAGCTAACCTACGGACAAGCTCTACGCCTTCCCGGTGATTTCATCACGCCATCACCGTCATCAAACATCAACATGAATCAAGATTTCGTTCAACAACTGCATTCGTCAATCACCGCACTCACGCCGACACACCTACCGCATAGCAACAAGCGAAATATGTTCGTGCACACCGACCTAGCAACATGTGATTCCGTATTTCTACGAATCGACGAAAACCACTACAACCACCGTACGAAGGCCCGTATCCAGTTTTGAAGCGCAACCACAAGTTCTACGAAATTCAACTACCCGGACGAAAAGCTACAGTATCGATCGACAGATTGAAACCGGCGTACACCACGAATACCGCGCCACTTGACAACAACACCGTCAACACTGCGCCGCATAGCAACACCGCAACCGCAACAAACACAAGTCCTACGCCGAGCCCTCTAACGACGCAAGCTGAAGATCCGACGGAGCGAAGATCACGATCTGGCAGGAGGATAAACCTTCCCGTACGCTTCGCTTGAGGGGGAGTCCTGTAGCTGCAGCCGCAAGCTGCAATACATTTCATAAAGATCTCGTGCATACGACGCGCCACGCTTCGCGCGCGTCGATACGTCCACTCTCTCCGGTGACCGCTGGCTACTAAATCGAGCGCCGCCGCGCGCGCCTGTTTTGTCTGTGCGCGGGGCGCGGGGCGGGCTCCGCCCACGCGCCGCCGCGCGCTGTTGTCGAGAGCTCGCAAGCGCCCTCTACCGTTTATAGATTTAAGTTTTAGTTTATCGTTTGATTTTATATACTAGTTGTAAGCAATCCTTTAGTACTTAAGTAGGTTTAGTTTTTACAAATACACATTCATTTTTACAACTTCATCGGAGTTTATATTCAAGAACCTCAAGATAGAAGCTAGGAACTAACTCCCTTACATAGCTTAGCCGACATAAGCTAAAACTTAAATATAGACACGTTAAAAGATGGAAAAATACCGACTCATCTAAAAGACATATGTAATAATTACAATCTAAAAATTTATATTGGGGTGCCAACAAGAAAGACATCGTGCATTGACCATATTTTAAGCAATATTGACGAAGCTAATGCTTCTGTCTGGCCTCTGTATTTATCAGATCACGACACAGCCCAATTTTTAAACTTCCCTGTACGCAACAAACAACTTGCTCCCAAATCGTATTACATTTGTAGAAGGGACTTTTGTCCAGAAAATATTTCTAAATTTAAACAATGCATTGAAAGTTTATCATGGTCTGAAATTTACTCAGAAAAAGAAGATCTTAATAAAGCTTTTAATACTTTTCATGAACAATTGTGCTTATTCTATAACTTAATTATATGCTTCCCAATTATCAAAATAAAAGTTAACAAAGATAACAAGCATAAACGTAAATGGATTAGCAAAGGCCTGAAATTTAGTTGTAGATCAAAACGATCACTCAGATCTTATTACTATAAAAATAAAACGGAAACAAACAAAAACAAATATATAACCTATTCTAATGTTTTAAAAAAGTGCATTTTCTTTTCAAAAAGAAATTCAAATATAAAATATATTAATAAAAGTGTTAATAAATGTAAAGCAACGTGGTCTATGCTTAAAAATGAAATAATGAACAACAAAATTGAAAACAATATAACTAGCATAAAAATAAATGGTAATAATTTGACAAATCCACCTGACATCGCCTCTGCTTTTAACGATTTTTATATTGAATCTGCAGAAAATTCAACTCAATCCGTACTTGTGCACCACTCTGAGAAAGTAGTCTCAGAATCTATGTTTCTCAGTCCAGTGACAGAGGATGAAGTAATCAGGGAGATTCGGAATCTGAGAAATACTAATTCTGAAGGCTTTGACGGCATATGCACCAAAATTGTTAAAGCATGTAATGCTGAGTTGGCTCCAATATTGACTCATCTTATAAATCTGTCCTTTTCTTCAGGGACATTTCCCGATCTTCTCAAAATATCGATTGTCAAACCTCTTTATAAGAAAGGTAACAAGGAGGATGTAAATAATTACAGGTCCATAACACTTATTCCTGTGTTATCTAAGGTATTTGAGAAATGTATGTACAAAAGAATGGTTAGTTTTTGCGATAGATTCCATATCATTGAGCCCAGTCAATTCGGATTTCAAAATAATGAATCAACAACACTGGCAACTTTTACGCTTTTACGTACTGTATTAACATCTCTGAATAGCAACGAGTACACTACTGGCTTATTCTTAGATTTATCAAAAGCGTTTGATCTAATTAACCATAAATTGTTACTTGAAAAACTTGAATCAAACGGTATAAGAGTTCTAGCTCAGCAATGGTTAACGTCCTACTTAACTGAACGCCGTCAATATGTTGTCATAAACAAAATCGTCAACAATGAAATGATACCTTTCACTTCACGTCTTAAAAACAATAAAAACGGTGTTCCACAAGGGAGCATTCTCGGGCCAATATTATTTATATAAATGACATTTGTAATGTAATTAACCATAAATGCATTTTATATGCAGACGACATTTCAGTTATTGTGACATCAAATAAAATAAATTCAATTGACTATCATGAATCAGAAATTAATAATACTATTGACAAAATCATCGCATGGCTACAATCAAATCAACTAAAAATTAATTTGAACAAATCATGTTTTATACAATTTAATCAATCTTATAACCCTAAGTACAAATTTAATATTAACATCAATAAAATAAAAGAAGAGACACATACTAAATTTCGCGGAATCCATATCGACAATAATTTTAATTGAAAAATACATGTTGATAACGTAAGCAACAGAATCAATAGATTCGTATATGCGTTGAAAAAATTAAAAAATGTCACGAATAGGAATACTGTTATTGCCACCTACCGCGCGTACGTAGAATCCATATTACGTTATGGGATCATTATATGGGACAACGGTACAGATAGGGATCGAGCATTTAAAGCACAAAAAAGGTGTATCAGATCCATTTATGGTGTTGCACCGGATGAACCCTGTAGACCACTATTTGGAGGCCTTGGTTTATTAACGGTGCCATCTCTATACATCTACGAAATTTGTAATTTTGTAAATAAACATAAAGACTTGTTTACCAAAGCTGGCGACATAAACACCAGACTAAAAAGGGACCCCCACAGGCTTGTTTTAAGAGATTTCCCAAAATCAGACAAATACAGGAAAAGTTGTTTATTTATGTGCATTAACATTTATAATAAAATCCCTGCTGACATAAAAAAACTTAATACTAACCTATTTAAAAATAAGGCTCTGTGACAACAATTTTTATTCTATTAACGAATTTTTGACAAAAAAGTTTATAAATATTAATTAATTAATTTAGTAGCATTTAAGTATTTGAACATTTTATATAAATAATTTGCATGCCACAACCTTGGCAAAACATGTGAGTCTTTAAAAATGTATCAACTTTTATACCATGTTTTGAGCAAATAAACGATTATGATTACACAAAACGCCAGATTTTTTAGAAAAAATCCTGTCTATGCTTAAAAAATGCCGCATGCATTAAATTATCTTTTGCATGCCTGCGCCCCACGTTTTTCGTTTTAAAACTTCTGTATAGGGTTATAATCCTACATCAGTTTATAAGTAAATATACTTACTGCTGAAAAGAACGTTCGTGTTTTAGATAATTGTAAAACGAATCGTCCTTGGACAAATCTCTGTGATGTTCGTAAAAAGAACGTTCGTGTAGTAAAAAGAATATTTTTTTAAAACTTTTTTTATACTTTTTTATTTATATTTTTTTTATTAATTTTTTTTAAACAATTTTTTATTTTTTTATTTTTAGTGTAGGTACCTTGTAGCTATATTATTTAGATAGTAAAATCGGCTCAGCCAAACGTGAGATAATTGCGAAGAAACATACATACATACGGGTCAAACTGAGTACCTCCTTTTTTAAGTCGGTTAAAGAACTACACATATATCCCTCTTCCAACAAAAAAATAATTATCTTATTCAGTTCACAAACAAAGAAGTAATACGACCACTATCATCGAGGTAATTCATCCAAAATCATACTATTTTCGTGCTTTTTTCAAGATTACTTGAAAAGTACTAAACAGATTTCCAAATTTAAAAAAATGGGACCAACTTGGGAGTTTACCTAATGTAATAATGTTTGAATCATTTCAATCGGTTCAGCCGTTTTCGAGTAATCGGTGGACATACACAAAAAAAAATATACAAACGAACAGAGAACCCCTCCTTTTTGAAAGTCGGTTAAAAAAACAGCCTCGCAGCGAGATTTTTAGTCAGTTTTATCTACTAATCTGACTAATCTCACTAATCATGTAATATCATGAACGGAAAATGAACATTCTGCACTGCAGTTCGTCAATAAATGATTGGTATAACTAATTATGAAAGGCGCCCTAAAGCTAAGCCCGAGGGGCTGCTGATGCGGTAGACTGCGAGGGGCGACTCACGCCGCCCCTAGCAGCCTGGCGCCCTGGGCCATGGCGCCCTTGGACCCTAGGGTAAATACGACCCTGCATACGGGTTGCATACGAAAACAGAATGTCGTAGATCCGTTTCAGTGGGCATAGAGCGTACCTATGGTGTTGCTTTTCGTGACTGATACGTTTCTAGCACACGGTCATGGTTGGCACGGTGTAGTGGGTTGAGACCTTTAACGAAGAAAATATGTAATGCCGAATTATATTTTGCGCCGGTACCGATAGTACAAGATTCTAAGTCTTGACCACTGCATGAGGCGCCTACGAAAAAAAAACTGTAATTAAATTGTTATTGTTATTTTCAGGTTCAACCACCAGGCAATGACATCTAATTGACGGTGAAGTCCAAGAGCACAATAGTTCCAACCGAAACAATTAAATTTAAACCTTTGATTATAATGTGTATAATACTACATAATACAATACTAATAATGTTGATAATAGAAATTTTAATAACAAATAAAGTATAAGTGTATTTTCTTAAGTATTTATTTACCATGAAAAAAATATCTAAAACATTTCATTAAAATATTTTAGTTATAATTAAATGTTCTTATTATTTTTCAAATCAAATACGAAAAATAAAGAAAAATCACTATTCAAAAACATAAAACTATGAAACTATCGTAGTTTATCTACATAGGAACATATCGATAAAACAGATATAACCAAAAATAAATTTATTAAATGTCAAAATGCAAAACACGAGTGAAAGGCGGTAATGATACCTAATCGTATAAGCAAAACCTGAAAATCAAAACAAAAAGCTTCAAAATTAAATACCTCTAAAAAGCAAAACATAATATTCAAATCACTAGATATGCATATCATTAACTAACTTACACTAAAAATAAAAAATGTTTTAAAAACAAAAACCCGACTTCAAAAAACCTGAAAATCAAAACAAAAAAGCTTAAAAATTAAATACCTCTAAAAAGCAAGAAATAACATTCAAATTAGATATGCATATCATTGTAATAAAACACGTCTATTGAAGTCGGGTGGGGCTGAAGGACAACTTCTTTTTTTTTTATTCTAAAAGCCGCACCCGACTTCATTAGACGTGTTTTATTACAATGATATGCATATCTAATTTGAATGTTATTTCTTGCTTTTTAGAGGTATTTAATTATTAAGCTTTTTTGTTTTGATTTTCAGGTTTTTTGAAGTCGGGTTTTTGTTTTTAAAACATTTTTATTTTTAGTGTAAGTTACCTTTTGTATTAGGTAGATAATTACTTTAGTTTTTTATGTTTATATTTATTTTATTTTTATTATCTTAATCTAGTAGGTATATTATCTAGTTAAAAAAATATCGGTCTCAAGATTTTTTTAATTTAAACTTTTATGTGGTATATCTAGCGACGATATTATCTAAGTTACAATAGTCTTATGTATAGATGTGAAGGCGGTTGTTATCTTAGTCAGCCAGCTGGTTACCAGCCGCTTTTTTCGCTGACTACGGTGATCACCCATAAACAGCGGCTGTCTACGTTTGAAAACATGTCATTGTGTTTTATTGAATCTGTTTTATGTTCTAAGTGATTATTTTTATTTATCTACATACTAACTACTTACTTTATACATTACTTCAGATTTAATAATTCAGGTAAGCGCTCTTTCCTATTTCTTAGTTACGTCGATGTTATTTTAAAATACTTAACTTTTGAATTTGATGTTTCACCTTACTCGGGCTGATCACATTTAGAGGTGGTTAATATAGCGTTAATATTATAGCGCGCTATCTATACATAGCGCACATAGCGCGCTACGTAAGTAGACGCTATTGGCGATATAAATATCGCGCGACCATCGTTGGCCGGCCGCAGGTGCGAGAATTCATCGCGTACGCGCTGTTGCTACCGGACGCGTTACGCGCGTTTCTCTCGCAGCACGCTAGATATAATATCGCGCGTGACCTTATACTGTGCTAGTTCGATTAAGACTTTTATGACACAACTAAGTCAATTAGTATTATGTAAAAGCTATTTAGCTAAGCAAGTTAGTGAACGAGAGATATGGGAAAGAAAACCGATTATCAAACGTCAATAAAGTCGAAAATCACTTGCATCTATTTTTTAAATAGAAAACATAGTCTAGTGATCAATAGTTAAAAAAATGATATTCGACCTTATTGACATTTATCAAAATGACGGTTTGAAATGTAACATCAAAGTTAGTAAACGAGAATACGGCAAAAAAAGCAACTGAATTTCAAACGTCAATAAGGTCGAATATCGCTTGCACCTATTTTTTTAACTAGAAAACATTGTCTAGTGATCACTGGTTAAAAATTGAGTGCAAGCCATTTTCGACTTTATTAACATTTATTAAAATTAAAGTTTCTAATGAAACATCAAAGTAAGTAAACGAGTATACGGCAAAAAAACAACCGAATTCTAAACATCAATAAGGTCGCTAATCGCGTGCACCTGTTTTTCTTAACTACAGATAGAGATTAGAGACAGTTCTAAGGCCGAAAAGTATGAAAGAAAGTTCATTAATTTATATTACTGCTTAATTTTATTTAAAATAATAATAATAAAAATGGCGAAACGGAGTTTCATACCTACCTACAAATTAAATACTAATTATGTACCGTATAAATAAGTAGGTACATTAGTTTATTATCTGTCTTGTTGAATGACATTGCAAAATACCTAATCCTTACTTATATGCGAAAGTCCGTTTGTTTGTTTGTTTGTTTGTTACGCCTTCACGTCGTAACTACTGAACCGATCGTTATGAAATTTTGCATATACGTTGTCAGGGGTACAGAAAAGGACATAGGGTACTTTTCATCCCGAAAAAAAGTATAGTTCCCGAGGGATAGCAAAAAACTTTTCCACGCAGATGAAGTCGCGGGCGGAAGCTAGTTATATTATAAATGTGAAAGTCCGTTTGTTTGTTTGTTTGTTACACCTTCACGTCTTAACTACTGAACCGATCATCATGAAATTTTGCATACACGTTGTCAGAGGTACAGAAAAGGACATAGGGTACCTTTCATCCCGAAAAAAAGTACTGTTCCCGAGGGATAGAGAAATAACTGTCCACGCAGACGAAGTCGCGGGCGGCCGCTAGTTCATAATATTTAACAGTTTTATGTTTTAAACCATGTCAGAGTAGGTAATAAATTTAGTAAAAATTGCTACTTTTATATAACGGCTTGTATTTATAACAATTTCTATTCAGGAACTGTAAAAATTGTAAGACCTTTTGGTATTGAGTCGGATAAGCAGCCGGTTGTCAGCCGCTGTCTATACGATATTATCGGCTGCTTTGGATAACTACCCGATAACAACTGCTGTTTTATAACTATAGTCTTATGTCAATGGCTCATCAACTTTTACAAAATACAGCTTTTCCCGACGCAGGGGCGTTAATTGTTGAGGAGTCCTCCTGGTACTTCACTATCAGCTCCACTTCACCATATGCATTATGACGAACATAAGTAGCCTAGCAACCATATTAAAGTAAATGTATCGCACCAGTAAAATACTTAGTAAGTACCTATTGAATACTTCCGATGATCATCTAGGTATGGTCTTCATCATCACTTCCACTTGACCAAAATCGTACTTTTTGAAAGCAAATGCACGAGTTACTTAAGAAAATACTAAAATCGCTATAGGTGTGCATATCATATTGGAAGAGTTCCCTTGATTTTTCTCGGATCACATCATCAGATCGTGGTCTTATGACAATGGGACCGATCTGTTACTATATACTTTGAAACAAAAAAAATATTTTTTATGATTTATGATTGACAAAGTTATGAGGTAACAAACATAAAACAAAATTAGCCGAACTGAGAACCTCCTCCTTTTTTTGAAGTCGGTTAAAAATGAAAGTCAATTTCAAAGTTGGTAAGTAAGTAGGTACTGCATGTAAAGTGTCACATGACACAACGACAATTTTTATCTAAATCTTTCATGAAGTTGAGTTTTTCTGTAGGTAGTGAAAATTATTCAAAAAGAGCTAAAAGAGAAAAGAGAACCAGTCATGACGGGGGAAGCGAAACATATTAGTACAGTAGCCCGTAGTACATTTAAATTACGAAAAAGGTTACCGTTTGCCGTTGTGATATAGTTATTTATTACGAAATTATAGATATTTTAACCCATTTTTAACCCAAGTTTTACAGATCGCAAACCGCCGTAACCTATATTTGTATGTCTCCAAGAATGATATTTTATTTATTTTTCGAGGTTTACCACATGGTTTAGCTATTGTCGTGTTCTACAACTTTGTTTGATTGCCACTGATAATAGTAAGACGATGAAAAGAAGCCATACACAGATTTAAGACCAGATGAAAATGGATGGACTTTATAATATTACAAAAATACAAAAGCTCAGAAACGATGCTTTGGAGCCAAAAAGTAAGGTTATTTAGACCCTCTACGGAACCCCAGAGGTAGCTAAGAGGTATTTGTTGAAACACTTCGGTAATAAATAAGCATAAGTATTATACAGTACATATTCAAATCAAAATTCATTTCATTCATTCATCAAAATGAATTTTGATTTGAATCTCACATCTGCAAAATATTAGTTCATTTTGAGGCAGTAGGCAGTACCTACATAGGTACCTATTTTATTAAAAAAACTATTTAGAAAATAAGTTTTTGCATTTTGTATTTAAATACTTTTTTGAAAATCATTCTCTATTTTTATTAATTAAATATATATATAAAAAAATCATTTTGAATTTATATAAGTACTTCTAATAAACTATTTTGCACATCATGGAATCACTAGCTAGACGATCTTGATGGCGACCAGTCTTTAAAACAAAGTTTATGGGATTTGACGGATCTCCTTTTTAATCCTACTAATACTATAAATGTGAAAGTTTGTGGGTTTGGATGTTTGTTCCTCAATCACGCAAAAACTACTGAACGGATTTGGTTGAAATTTGGCACACAGATAGTAAATAGCCTAGATTAAAACATAAGATACTTTTTATCCCGATATTCCCACGGGAACGGGAACCACACGAGTGAAACCGCGGGAGGCCGCTAGTTATTCATACTGATTATGTCAACTGATGATGATGATGGTCGACAACCATCATCTTCATCAGTAAAATAGGTATAAATAAGCGATGAAATGTCTCAATTAAAATCTCTCATAAATGCATTTAACATAAGATGAGATAAAACCTATTTTTGGTTGCTTAGATAAGGTAGGTGAGGTACTAAAGGTTAAATAATCAGACTTATCATTTCACTGAACCTATTTAAGTATCGAGTTTTGTTTTAAAGTATCAGTTTTCAATTAACTTTGAGAGACCTAACTCAAAATGGCGTGGAAGGCATTTATTTTCATAGCTATCGTTGCTGTTGGTACGTACACCCATTATTTATTAATACCTCTAACTACAATAGTACATTATGAGACAAGTTAGCTTAGGTTGCTCATTGCACACAAGGCTGTAGGTTGCAGCCCGAGCCGCAGGCGAGGGCGTAACTCAGCCGAGTGTGCAATAAGCAAGAGCTTACGAGTTTCATACGACGTTTTTCAACACATTTGCGAGGAAAAAACAAAGTAATTTACCACACAGCAACAAATACGACAAAAACGAAATATGATAATTATGATGGGAAAAGGCGCGCAGGCTTTTTTTGTTTTTTTTCAAACGCCCAACGCAAGAATATTTTGCAAACAAAGGGGAGCCACTTCAAAATTATAATTTTAAGTAATAAAATGCAAATATTTTAAATATTTTATAACAAAATATTGTGAATTATGAATAATTTGATAATAATTAATATTTGTTTCACTTAATTAAGGATTATTTACACATTTATTTATTCCAAAAATATATATGAATTTTCAGCGGCATAAAACCTCTTTGTTGTTACTAAAAAAATAACTGTATAACCCGGTTATATTGGGAATGCTCTGTTTACTCTCATAGTACTTGAAGTAAGGTACTTATTTAACTTTGTAGGGATAATTCTATAAGACGTTTTATATATTATTGCACGCGTTTGTTATAGCTCAGTTTATGGCCCTAAAAGTGACGTATTAGGGGTTACTTTACGAGCAAATGTGTTGAAAAAAGTATTTTAAAACTATAAAATTATTGCTACAACGTGTGTGATATAGTAATATAATGTTATCGGCACGTCCCTAAGAGACGTGATATTATCTAAAATAACAGCTTCCCTATAATCTTTAGGCATCCTTCCTTGTAGCACGTATCTTAAGATAGCAATGAGGGCTTTTCAAAATGACAAAAAGCTGTAGGCTCGATAGAGGGCGTTGAAAAAAATAGGGGATTCAAAGTATTTTTTACTACCTATTTTGACTTCCCTCTTACCATCAGCGCCATCTAGTGAGGCAAATAGTTACTTTTCTTTTTTTTTAAATGTCAATTTGAAAACCCCTCATTAGCATCGAGATAAATATACAAGAAAAGCACTTACCGCGCCATGTCAGCTGACATATGTGAAGATTATGTCAAGCCAGTCCTCAGTGGGAGGCCAACAGAGAAACAGCTCTTCAAAATAGTCAAAATGCGTAGTGAAAGAGTGCGCTTCGGGGTCAAAAAAACTTATCACATCAAAGAGAATTACTTTTTACGCGATAATTTTTTTTTGTATTACTATTAACGTTAAAAACGCAAAAAAATAAATAAAATAAATCATATTATAGTCCAATCAATAAAGGAGTTCTAGAATGCATGAGAGGGATCCTAAGCGATTTCTTCTGAAACTTGTTCAGGGCGCTTAGGAAGTAAACATACTAAAAGTCCTGACGTCTCGGAGGTGTGCCGGAGGGGGGAGGGGGGAGGAGAAGGTACCACTTTTGGGTTTTTCGCAAATATCTCAAAAACGGTGCGTCATAGGAAAAAGAGTTCTTCTACTAAATTAAAGCTCATAAAATTGTCTACAACTTTGATCCTAATCACGTTTGCCAAATTCCCAACCGTTTCCAAGCCACACGCTCCGGAAAAGTGAACATTGCAAAAAAAATCTCTTATATAAAAGTGAAGGGGTGACTGACAGACTATTGCCCAGCCCAAACCACTGAACCTAGAGACTTGAAATTTTGCACATAGATACTTTATACAATGTAAACACCCACTAAGAAGGGATTTTAGGAAATTTCACCCCTAAAGGGTTGAAATGGGGTTAAAAGTTTGTATGGAAAGCCTAAACCATTGAACCTAGAGACTTGAAATTTTGCACATAGATACTATACACAATTTAGACACCCATTAAGAAAGGATTTTTGGAAATTCTACCCCTAAAGGGTTATAATGGGGGTACAAAGTTTGTATGGAAGAGAAAAATTAAATAGACATTTAAACTTGAAACTTCGTATGAGTACTTCTAAAAACAAATAAGCAAACACGTGTTTCGTGGTTTTCCGAAACTCAACCCTTTAGGGGGTAAATGGGGTAAAAAAAGCCCAACATCGATATGGGTGTCGTTATCGAGGTTTTATGGGATGTTGATTTGTTGATTGTTGATGTATGTAAAAAAATATAAAATAGCCATTACGACTTGAAACTTCGTAGGAGTACTTCTATGTCTTCTATAAACAAATGATCAAACATATATTTCGTAAATTTCTGAAAATCAACCCCCTAAGGGGTAAATGGGGTAAAAAGCCCAAACTCGATATGAATGTCGTCATTGAGGTTTTATGGGATGTTGATTGAGAAAATAGCATTTAATTTTAAGTCCTAAATACATACAAATTTTTAACCCCGTTTGTCCCCTTAAGGGGTTGAATAATGTCTACCACTAAAAATAAATGCCATTTTCGCAATCAACATCCCATAAAACCTCGATAACGACACCCATATCGATGTTGGGCTTTTTTTACCCCATTTACCCCCTAAAGGGTTGAGTTTCGGAAAACCACGAAACACGTGTTTGCTTACTTGTTTTTAGAAGTACTCATACGAAGTTTCAAGTTGAAATGTCTATTTAATTTTTCTCCTCCATACAAACTTTGTACCCCCATTTTAACCATTTAGGGGTAGAATTTCTAATAATCCTTTCTTAATGGGTGTTTACTATACACAATGTATCTATGTGCAAAATTTCAAGTCTCTAGGTTCAATGGTTTAGGCTTTCCATACAAACTTTTTAACCCCATTTCAACCCTTTAGTGGTGGAATTTCCTAAAATCCCTTCTTAGTTGGTGTTTACATTGTATAAAGTATCTATGTGCAAAATTTCAAGTCTCTAGGTTGGGTGGTTTGGGCTGGGCAATAGTCTGTCAGTCACCCCTTCACTTTTATTTAAGAGATTTTTTTGCAATGTTCACTTTTCCGGAGCGTGTGGCTCGGAAACGGTTGGGAATTCGGCAAACGTGGTTAGGATCAAAGTTGTAGACAATTTTATGAGCTTTAATTTAGTAGAAAACCTCTTTTTCCTATGACGCACCGTTTTTGAGATATTTGCGAAAATCTCAAAATTGGTACCTTCTCCCCCCCCTCCCCCCTCCGGCACACCTCCGAAAAGTCAGGACTTTTAGTATGTTTACTTTCTCAGCACCCTGAACAAAGGACATCAGGCACATCAGACCCAAAGGTGTATAAGAATAATTCTGTTACATTTAAGCAATATGTATTATTAGAATAATAAAACAGTAGCAAGTATATTTTTAAACTCCTTCATTTCGCTTAAATTAATTACTGAAAAATCGGAAGTATTTCGATTAAAAAGACATCTTTGTCATTGATACTCTGTGGCTTCCATGTCATCAATGTAATCTTGAATGACTGACATTGACAGTCGATTGTCAAAACGCGAAAGCCGATTGGTCGGCCTGTGGCGGTCTGTCACTTTTACTGTCAGTTAACTGTCATTGTCAATCAACTATCAAACAGCGTTTTGTTACGACATATGCACACTTCTTCCGTCTTGGTTCTAAAGCAAAAAAACGTGACTTTGTGTATTGATTGATAGATTTTGTTGAATGTTTTCGAAAAAACTGTCGCTGGAGACTTGACTTTATGCTTTTTAGTACATTTCGGTATTTCGGTAGAACACCGATTAATCACTAGCGCAGTTATCAAAACGTTTTGGTCGTGTAACTGGTGTTGCTGTAATAGTGTCGGGGTTACCAAAAATATAAGTTTCAAACACAAATAACTCTCAAAATATAAAGCTTTGTTAAGATCTGAATATTTTTTATGACTTACTAATTACAAGTCTTAATTTTGGAAAAAACAAAAATGCTATACATTCTTGGGTTTTTTGTCAAAGGTATTTGCCTGATGTCTTTTCAGAAGAAATCGCTTAGGTCCCCTCTCATGTACTCTACACCCCCTTTTGGATCACTTATTGACTGAACTAATACTATAATTTAGGTTCAGTGCTACCGCTAAAAACATCGTTTTAGTTTTCCCATTTTTGGGGAGAATTAGTGATAGGTACATACTCCGCTACCTCTGATCTTCTGTTATATTATAAAAGAAATGTTTTGGTAAATTATGTTTTCGTTTATAATCACATTTGTGCTATTTTTACAATAACTTTTTAAATCATAGAAAAAAATACCCGGCATTTTAAACTAGAATTTAAGACAAATTGAAAGCAAAGGAACCTTTTTGCCGCGCGTTGCTTGGTATGTGTTCCACAGACACAAAATCTTTGTGCCACAGAGCACTGGAATAAGGCGACGGCTACACGCGCGGTAAATACTGTGATACATCATTATTTAATTAGGGGCCTATTTCATACGACAACCCCAAATGTCATGGGTCAAATTCTAAAGTTTACCCTGTCTTATTTTGATCAGTAAAAAAATATATTAGTTTTGCACGAAATAATGATTATGGGGGGAGTGTAGGGGGGTAAAGTGGGAGGGAGAAACTACCCTTCAGTGGCGCTCCCAATCCGCGGAAGTACATAGTTATAGAGATATATATAATGCATTTGAAATTTCAACTAACAAGTTCAATCGTGATTATCGGAAACTATAAACTTCCGCTGGGGAGGAGTTGGACAGGGGAGGTCACTTTCATCCTCCCTTCCTCCCCCCCAACCCACAACCCTAAATTCCATGGCCCATATTCTAAAGTTTACCCCGTCTTCTTTTGATCAGTAAAATAATACACCGTCATTTTGTAGTCGTTTTAATTAACTTAAGGGTGTGTTATACCAATGAAACTAAACATTTTTGCCCAAGAAACATGGGTCGAAAAACGACAAAAAAAATTGGGTCTCCCATACTAACTAGATAGCTAAAACATTATACATATTAGTATGGGGAAGTCAAAAATTTTTGTCGTTTTTCGACCCATGTTTCTTGGGCAAAAATGTTTAGTTTCATTAGTAGAACACTCCCTTAAGTTAATTAAAACGACTACAAAATGACGTTGTATATTTGTTTTGCACGAATTAATGATTATGGGGGTTAGGAGTGTAAAGTGGGGGGGAAAACTACCCTCCAGTGGCACTTCCACTCCGCGAAAGTACATAGTTATAGAGATATATGCATTTGAAATATCAACTTACAACTTCAATCGTAAATATCTCGGAAACTATGAACTTCCGCTGGGAAGGAGTTGGACAGAGGAGGTTTCTTTCATCCCCCCTTCCTATCCCCCGAACCACAACCTCAAATTCCATGGCTCATATTCCAAAGTTAACCTTCTTATTTTGATCAGTTTGAACATTTTAGAAATAGCTTTACATGAATTTAAGGATATGTGGGGATAGCGGGGTAAGGGGGAAAAAAGATACCCTCCAATGGCACTCTCACTCTGCGGAAATGCATAGTTATTGGATATACATATTTGATATTTCATTAAAGCTTACCACAGTACACACTTCCACGGAGAGGGAGTGCCACTGGAGGGTAGCTTATCCCCCCCCTTACCCCCCCCTTTACCCTCCCTATCCCTCATCAAAAGAAGACAGGGTAAACTTTAGAATATGGGCCATGGAATTTAGGGTTGTGGTTTGGGGGGGGAGGAAGGGGGGACGAAAGTGATCTCACCTGTCCAACTTCTCCCCTGTCCAACTCCTCCCCAGCGGAAGTTCATAGTTTCCGAGATAATCACGATTGAAGTTGTTAGTTGAAATTTCGAATGCATATCCTACTTCCTACTAATATTATTAATGTGAAAGTTTGTGGGTTTGGATGTTTGGATGTTTGTTCCTCAATCACGCAAAAACTACTGAATGGATTTGGTTGAAATTTGGTACACAGATAGTAGATAGCCTAGATTAAAACATAGGATACTTTTTATCTCGATATTCCCACGTGAACGGGAACCACGCGGGTGAAACCGCGGGCGGCCGCTAGTATCTCTATAACTATGTACTTCCGCGGAGTGGGAGTGCCACTGGAGGGTAGTTTCTCCCCCCCACTTTACACTCCTACCCCCCATCATCATTAATTCTTGCAAAACAAATATATTATTTTACTGATCAAAAGAAGACGGGGTAAACTTTAGAATATGGGCCATGGAATTTGGGGTTGTGGTTTGGGGGGGGAGAAAGGGGGATGAAAGTGACCTCCCCTGTCCAACTCCTCCCCAGCGGAAGTTCATAGTTTCTGAGATAATCACGATTGAAGTTGCTTCCACGGAGTGGGAGCGCCACTGGAGGGTTGTTTCTCCCCCCCCCAATTTACCCCTCTAAATTTGATATCGGCCCTCAAACAAAAAAGTTAGCCGCCATCTTGGATTTTTTAATATTTTCAACATAGCGTTGTTATTTTCGTGTCAAAATAGTACCAAAAACCGAATTTTATCTTAATCGGCCCTCAAACATAAAAGTTGGCCGCCATCTTGAAATTTTTATATTTTTAACATGGTTTTACTATTTTCATGTCAAAATAGTACTAAGAACCGAGTTTCATCGAAATCGGACCACAAACAAAAAGTTGGCCGTCATATAGCTTTTGTTATAAAATACTTTCATTCTATAGCGGCCTTACCAAAACTTTCTTGTTTTCATTGATTATTTTGGGGTAAAATTTCACATAGGAAGCAACACAAATTTTCAAAAAAAAAATGCATGTTGATATCGCGGTCTTTGTCTAATTTTGTTGTGGTCTTTGTCTAATCTTGGCGACGATATTGTTTTTGGGACGTGTGGACAAAATCAATAATATCTTTACACTCTCAAAGCTCTCTGATGAGCTAGAGACTTGAAACTTTAAGCATAGATCAGAGCTGAGAGACAAGACAATGCAATATTATGGAGCTGGTTTGATGATGGAGCCGGATGAAGGCCACAGGAACTCTGTAATAAAACCATGCAATTCCATCGAGGTTGGGGTAGTTTGATTCTTCTTGACGAGTATTCGAAGAAAGCAACAGAAAATTAATATTGAAATGATGTAACCACATCGAGTTTGGGCTTGTTTGATTCGTCTTGATGAGTACTCTGTTGGGAAATAGTGTCCATGGTGTGATGATGGAGCCGGATGAAGACCACAGAAACTCTGTAATAAAACCATGCAATCCTATTGAAGTTGGGCTCGTTTGATTCGTCTTGACGAGTACTCTGTTGGGAAATAGTGTCCAGGGTCTGATGATGGAGTCGGAAGAAGGCCACAGAACCTCTATAATATACCACAAAACCTCATCGAGTTTGGGCGCGTTTGGTTCGTTCCTTCGTCCTACTCCGATAGAAGATGGTGTATTTTTTTTTTAATTTTAGCTCGTTGACTAACAGAAGAAAATAATAATTTAAGTACCGATAATATAAAAACACGAATTTTAAACGGACTAAAAAGTATAAAATAATTTCTTCCGTACAGATTTGTAACTCTACTGTCTGCGTGGATAGTTTTTTGCTATCCCTCTGGGGAACTGTTCATTTTTTCTGGATCAAAGGTACCCTATATCCTTTTCTGTACCCCTGATAACGTGTATGCAAAATTTCATGATGATGGTTCAGTAGTTATGACGTGAAGGCGTAACAAACAAACAAACGGACTTTCGCATTTATAATATTAGTAAGGATACAGAAGTTTTAAATCTAAAAAAGAGGGGGCGCGTGCAACAGACAATCTATACATATATATAAAACGCTAAGTTGATTAAAAGATTGATTGTTGGAATACGCGTAGAGCTCTAATGACTCGAGGTAGGGACACCATTTTTGGAGGGTTAATACCTTTCATGATGTAGGTGACCACTAAAAGAAAATTTTGAGAAATTCCCGCAAGGGGATGAAATTCTGTATGGATGGCCTTCAGTTTCAAAGCTAGCCTGTCCAAATATTTTGTTTAGGCTAACGATTAAAAATTATAAGGGGAAGGAGAAGGAAAGATATGAAGAAAATATAAAATTATAATTTTTTACTTTTTAGTCAACAAGCTAAAACTAAAAATACACCATCTCGTATCGAAGTACTCGTCAAGACGAATAAAATGAGCCCAAACTCGATGGGGTTGCATGGTTTTATTACAGAGTTCCTGTGGCCTTCTTCCGGCTCAGGGTTGGCATGATTAAAACAAGTTGTTTTAAAACACGTGTTTAAAACAGTGTTTAATACAATTTGAAATAAAACTATGTTTTTTATTAAGTGTTTTAAAACACAGTTTAAAACAAGTTTTAAACCAAGGGTCTTCAACCTTTTTGAAGTCAAGGGCCTAGTATTCTCTAATAAAAGTTTGGTGGGCCGCAACACAAGAAAATCGTTTTAATCTGTAAATAGGTATAATTTGAAGATATGTGAATTTAATTTTGTCAATATAATGACGGGCCGCAAAGAATGCAACCGCGGGCCGCACGCGGCCCGCGGGCCGCGGGTTGAAGACCCTTGTTTTAAACAATGTTAAAAACATTAAGAAAAAAACATTGTTTAAAACTACTATTGATTGAGAATGAATGGTGATTTTCGTAAATTAGTGCACTTTTTTCCCAAAAATATGTTTAAAAACTTTAGATTTCACTGAAAATACATAGAATGACAGTAAAAAAGTGTAATTTTATCGGATATCTTTTGCCAAGATGACAAATCTTAACTAAGTAGCTACTAGCCATTTTATCAACGATTAAAAAAAATTTGAAGACTGGTCCTTGTCGAAAACTGGTTCCTCCAAATGTTCGTCCATCCTTTATCAATATATAGGATGGAGGAACCTAATGCCCCCATATAACCCCAATGGGTTTCCCTTAATAATAATGAACATCAGAGAACATAGGTAGTACCTATTTACAAGGTATACGTAAGTAAAGCGTTCAGTATTGATAAGAGATATAAAATAAAATATGTTTATTAACTAATCGATTTTTGTAAATATTTACTAAGGATTCTAAGGCGAATTTGAAAATAGTCTAGAAATTAAATAAGTATTATAGGTCTAATTGATTTGAAAGTGATGGTTTAAAGTAATAAGTAAAAAAAACATAAAAAACAAAAAAAACACTTGTTTAAAACATTTTGAACTGTTTGTTTCATAAAATAAAAATAAAAACTGATTTTTTCCAACCCTGTTCCGGCTCCATCATCAGACCCATGGACACTTTTTCGCAACACAGTGAGTACTGATTACTTGACGAGTGTCAAGACGATTCAAACTCAATAGGGTATCATGTTTTTTTTTTTAGAGTCCATTTGGCCTTCTCTGGCTCCATCATCAGACTCTTGGACACTTATCCAACAGAGTACTCGTCAAGGCGATTCAAACGAGACCATGGTTGCAATACTGAGTTCCTGTAGCCTTCTCCAGGTTCATCATCAGACCCTGGAACTCGTCTTCCGATAGAGTACTTGGCAAGACGATTCTAATGAGCCCAAACTCAATGGGGTTGCATGGTTTTATTACAGAGTTTCTGTGGCTTTCTTCCGGTTTTTTATCGGATCAGGGGCCGTACCGGCTAACGCATCGATTATCGATAAAGTCTGCCGGGTTTCAAATTAAAACAGATAAATCGAGCAATCATGTGAAATAGCAATTACAATTTGCTTGCACCTGTACAGATGCAAGCAAATTGTAATTGCAGTTTCACATCCACTCACATTGCAATAAATCTTTCGTAACCTAGGTTTAATTAACATTTACATTTTTATCTACCTATTCATAAAGTTTCTATTCAAATACAGAGGTGTCGGCCGGTCGATATGAACTCAAAGGGAATAAGAAAACACAACTACACCAACAGCTGGATACAGCTTGCAAAGACTTTGCCAATGAAGACAAAAGGACCCAAATTATGGTTTGTACAACAAATCCTGAAGTGTTATGAATAAACCAATTCTACTGCATCATAATATTTTTGAGCCTAGCTACACCACAGCAACAGATGGGAAAGGACGGAAAACACTTTTCTACCGAATCAAGGTTCAAATGACAAATCATTGGACGTCCGGTCTCTTGGCTACTCTGTCGATATAATATTATATTTTTAACTTTCAGGCGAAGGAATAATAGGCAGCAGGTCTCCATAGTTTTTTCACAATATAGAGAGAGTACAATACGGCACTCGCGCGCTCGAGCAACGCATACATGACACCTCACGGAGACTGTATAACCGGAATCTCAAACCAATCTCAAAACAGTTTGAGTACGTGACGCAGAGCGGCGAGAACTGTATTGTGTGTGTGCGATGCTCGATTGCCGCACAGAGAAAGCAATAACTACGTAAGAGTGCCCGTAGTACTAAGCTTAACTTCTGTAATTTTTCTATTATCAATGTTGACAAGTTTTTATAGATTTTTGAAGTAATGAAATACTGTAGGTACCTACTTTAACTAAATTTTACTATTGGGTGACACAAATGGCTACACAATAAGAACTGTTCATGTCCTTTTGATAAATTAGGTATGAAAACGAAAAAATATTTAGAAAATATTACTTTACCTCTCATCATCTTTGGGCAAACTGAAAAAACTTAAGTGTGCATCGTTTTTGAATTCTTTGTTCAACCAAACACACTACAATAACTTGACGCTATTGTAATTTGTTTCCAAGATCGTACGGAACACACAAACAGGAAAACTCGCGTGCGGCGTCGACGCTGACCATGACAACCCGTCTGAGTATCCCGTTTAACGGGTAAGCTAATATCGTGATTCGTGACATTAAGCCCGTCCGGAGCGGGAGTGCCCGTTCTACCCAGTTTTATTTATTCATGCGGGTGGCCCATTTAAAGTGTTAGCATCTGGCAACCCTGTAATTTTGCCACCGGCGGGCTGATTATCTAATTAAAAACCACCTAGCGACTGGTCACAGATAATCGTGATCCATTGCTACTTCTTTTTGGGTTAAAAAAAAAACATACCAAAGAAAAGTGGCAATGTATGTCAAATACAACCGGTCGCTAAATAGTTTCTTTTTAGATAATCAGGGTGCGGGTTGTCAGATTGACTTGTAAAAGCGTGCGTTCGAAGCGTAAGTTTTTGCGAATTTTCAACATGGAGCAGTAAAACGGTTCACCCAGGTACTTTATATTATACATGATAATTATTACCAGTTGCTTCTGTTTTAGAAGAAGAAAGAGTGACTTTAAAAAAAAAACAATACGTTTGCTGAACGTGGGAATTAGTATTGCGTCAAATTTTAATGTCCCGGGTTCGAGTCCTAAATGGGAAATATGGCATTACTGAGTCATGTGTAATTTTTTTATTACATAACATTTATTCTTATTTATGTATTTTTTAAATATTTAAAAGAATAGAGTGGTCTGGCACAGTAGAACTGACATTTATTTTCAAAGAAAAGATGAAGACTAATACACGTTTAGTAGGTACTATAATGCATAGCTCTTATGCTAATACCTAATACACGCTGTTATATCTTTAGGGGCTGTCAATGGGAGCTATCGAGTGTGTTTATAAAAATATCGACCAGTTAGATACATTGCCGCAGAATGCTACTTCACAAGAGAAATTCTTAGACTCGGTGACACGGTAAGTTCAATCTTTATTATTCAAATTGATATTATTATTATTATTTATTTATTCTCAGGCAACGATGGACCATAGATATATACCTTAAAACTAAACATACATAATTTATAAAACAATGTTGTTAGTAAACAACTTAAAAATTATGTTAGTAAAAAATCAATTTGACACTTTTTGCGTCGGATCGGTGGCACAAGGCAGCGTCCCTCTTGTATTGTAATATATGGTTTCATCTGGGCGGACGAGTAGCTTGCGAAGCAAGGCATGCGTGATTGGAGCATGTATGCGAGATTTCACAGCGAGACCCGCGAAATTAAAAAATGCCTGTATTAGCTTAGCACCAGCCTTCGAGCAACAAAAGGCTTAAGCCCGTCTTACTCTAAGGCACCAGCCCGCCTTTCCAAGAAGCTTTGGAGGGAGGTATAAGCCATAGAGTACATTATTATGTATAAGCTTCTTGCGCCTTTCGAATCGAAACCGTAAAATGTTTGTCAAGTGACTTTGACTTTGAGTAGCTGAGGAAATATTGCAGTGTTTATGGATGTGTCAATAGCAGTTTGTCCAATCCAGAATTGTCTTTTTTCACATTACCTAGCGAACAAGAATACTATATCATACGTAGGTAGGTACGTTAAGTCTGTTTATCCTCACTTGTCCTATTTAGTAAACAGTTTTTGACAGTTACTGTTGTCATACGTTTTTTAAACTTATATCACTGTTCAAAAATATGTTAACTTATCAAATCAAATATCTTTCGTATTCTGTGTGTGGGAAACCGTTTGTTATATTATAAATGATTATTTCAATAAAGAGCTGGGTAATAGTACATTATGATACAAGTTAGCTTAGACCCACAGCCTTGTGTGCAATAAGTAAGAGCTCACGAGTTTCATACGACGTTTTTCAACACATTTGCGAGGAAAAAACAAAGTAATTTACCACACCGCAACAAATACGACAAAAACAAAATATATTAATCATGATGAGAAAAGGCGCGCAGGTTTTTTTTGTTTTTTTCACACGCCCAATGCAAGAATATTTTGCGAACAAAGGGGTTAGTGAGGCATACAGCCTACTTCAAAATTATAAATTTAAGTGTTAAAATGCAAATATTTTAATATTTTATAACAAAATATTATGAATTATGAATAATTTGATAATAATAAATATTTGTTTGACTTAATTAAGGATTTACACATTTATTTATTCCAAAAATGCATATGAATTTTCAGCGGCATAAAACCTCTTTGTTGTTACTAAAAAAAAGAACTGTATTACCCGGTTAAATTGAAAATGCTCTGTTTACTCGCATAGAACTTGCAGTAATTAGGTACCTATTTAACTTTGTAAGGTTAATTCTATAACCAACTAGTGTTTTATAATTATATTATTGCACGCGTTTGTTATAGTTCCGTTTATGGCCCTAAAAGCGATGTATTAGGGCTCACTTTACGAGCAAGTGTGTTGAAAAGATGGTTTACCAAATAGGACAAGTAAGGATAATTTTGTGTTAGTTATTTACCTATCTGAAAGTGTTTAGGAAATACCTACCTAGTTCTGCTTCAGATTTCGTTGATAAAAAAGGGACCAAATAAGTAGAAGGTATAAATCAAAGTAAATCAATATAATAAATAAGTTGAGGTTTAATGTAAGTAAATAAAAAAAAAATTCAAGAGTGTTTCTTACACCACCAATGACGGGCGGGGCGGGACTTGAACGGGAAGGAAACAGACTTTTGGAGCGAATGGGTTTTCTTTTTGGGTGTTGTTGGAAGGTCGCATTTGGCAAAAAAAGGAAAGAACCGAAGCGAAACGAGGGTGGGCCGCTAGTCTAAATAAATAAAAGAAGAAACTGACTGACTGACATATCAACGCACAGCCCAAACCGCTGGGTCTAGAGATACCAAATTTTGCACGTAGGTTCCTTATGAGGTCTAGGGGTGCACTAAGAGAGGATTTTTCAAAATTCACCCCCTAAGGGGGTAAAAAGGGGATCAAAGTTTGTATGAAAGTCCCTCAGTTTCGAAGTTAGGATCTTCAAATTTTGTGTTTAGACCGACGATTGAAAATTAATATACAAGGTGTTTGGTAAAAGCCTTATAAAGCCGAATATGGTAGATAGAGACCATCAAACTGAACAACTTTTACTATGGGACCAACTCTGAAATCGCGAAAAAAAAAATCAGCTGTTTCATACAAAAATTAATAACGAAAATATTAAAATGTATGAAACAGCTGATTTTTTTTCGCGATTTCAGAGTTGGTCCCATAGTAAAAGTTGTTCAGTTTGATGGTCCCTATCTACCATATTCGGCTTCATAAGGCTTTTACCAAACACCTTGTATACGAATCTCAGCTTTTTTGAAAATTCTACCTCTGAAGCGGTGAAAAGGGATGGAGTTAATGTGTATAGAAAATCCTTTATTTTCGAAGTAAAAATCGCTAAATTTATAATAGACAATTTGACAACATTGAAAATATACTACAAATTGTGGTCATCCTAACAGATAATGGCATAAAAAAACATATTCAACTATTATATGAACTAAATTAAGTCTATTAATTGATTAATTTCACCTAGAAAAATGCAATAATTTTTGATTTTTTTTTCCTGTGGCGAAAACGCTCTAAGATGACCGATGACGTCACATGCCTGTAAATAAATCATAGACTTAGAAAATTTTTCGCTATGCTCAAGTAGACGGACAAAGGTGCGAGTGAGAAACCGATTCTTACGGCTTATGCGATGTGCGAGAAAGAGTAAAAAAAAACTGACAGCTAAACCGGGTTTGACTTCATTTATCATCGTTTATCACCTTGGTGAAAAGCGTCAACAAGATTATTTTGTAATTTTGATCGCGATCGGGTCGGTTTGGCTCTCAAAGCTAAATAAATCAATAATGGTGTCGTGTTCTGTACTGGATTGTAATGTTACTTACGACAATAACCCAAATAAACACTCATTTCACAGGTAAATATGATTGTACTATTACCATTTTCATAATTCTTATTTTAGTTGAATATACTCCCAAACACACTAAGTTATATACTAATATGATGCTATTAAACGCCTATTTCCTAAATAAAGGCTGATTTCTAAACATTATGTGTTAGATAAAAAGATATTATGTCCGTGAACTTGAGAAATTATTTTTGATCAATATCTACGCCTTATGGCGTAGATATTGATCAAAAATTATCGATATCGATACTCATGTCGATGATTTCCAATATAACTTTGTTTGTCTTTGTGAACACTGATAGTTTTATTTAAAGCTGCTTGTAACCGACAGTTTTTAAATGGTACCTAAATTATACCAACTTATGTACTAATTTAACAATTATTTCTAGGTTTTCTGTAAATCCAGTGATTAAATTAAACTGGATAAATGTCATAAATAAATAAGCAGGGAGCCTCAAAGGAGACCTTAAGAAATTATTTAAATAAAATTGTTCAAAATCTTGTTTGTGTTTTATTTATTAGAGTAATAATACATTATGGTTATCGACAACCTGAAATGGATTTCAGTGCATCTCTAAATTCACGCACACGTTTACATATTTACAAACACTGGCTCATCTCACTTTTGGTTTCGCAGCCAAGTGAACTCTGTTCGTCTATTCCAGTGGATATTAAGTTTATGAAATAAATATGGCTTCAGGCGTTTGACACGACCATAGACTTAGGATCCGCGATTGATGACTGTCAAATGGCTAAGGATATTACAATGTTTACAGGCTAGTGACGTTAACAAGTCACGTGTCCAGCGCCATAGCGTTTTTGGCGCGGTTTTAAAATTTTAAACTTTACATAGATTTTTTTAATGAAATACATTGATTTTTCCTGAAATATCAATGTTGTGTGCCTATTACGTAATAAGGAATAATTTAAAATGGTTTTCCAAAATTAGTCAAATAGTCTATTTAAGCCTATGAATGGAAATCTAACGCAATGTAAATTGTTATCTGGGATGATAATTGCGAAAATGACATTTATTTTGAAGTCTAACACGGTGGACATGATTTAACCCCTAAAGGGGTGAAAATGGGGTTCAATTTTATATGGAAAAATAATATAAAATAGACATTACAACTTCAAACCTCGCAGGAGCACGTCACATGTGGGCCTCGCACGAGGCTGCTTGCTTGGTGGGGACCCGCCTATCACGTGAAAACGGCTGGTTGGATCCTGGTTGAAGGTTCCCTAAGGATTTTCTCTAATATCATCCACGCGGGCGAAGTCGCGGGTGGAAGCTAGTCATATCGTCGCCCATTCGACATAAAGACGTAACTAACATCAATCAAAATGTTCACAGCAACGTATTTTCGGTTTTGGTGTCAATATTTCACGATGTAACTTTTTAATTATAAATCCTATCAGGAAATCAATAATATACTTTAGTTAAGTATATTTTTCTCTTTATTTGTGCATATATAATTATCAATATGTATTTATAGTATTTGTGTAATACAGCTTTAAAACAGATAGGACACTTTGTGATAACTTTGTTTTTTGTAGGCGGGACAAAAATGTAGTTACGACACTACTATTCGCAAAGTAATAAAAAGTAATTTTATACAAATGAATTAGTTTTTAATCACCTTATTCAAAAGCAAATAAACAGATTTGTATTTCCTACTATTTCTATCATAATATCGACAACTTTTTTAATCATAAATCAATAGTTAGCATTTTAAAAATGACCAAACTAAAATAAGGGTCATAATCTTGTAACTAGTTCGTAAGTTTTACAGCACAATATTATAATTACATTATTCAGTCAGCAGACAGACTTACACAAGTTAACAACTTTATATAGTTAAAAAACAACACTTTTACCTTATAAATAATCAACTCGAATAAGACTACTCTTAATTATGTTTTTTGGCATATTTGAAATCTTCTAGTTGCATGGAAATACAACTTATCGAAAAAAAAAATACAAAGAAGCATAGAACAAGTAACATTTTTTGTGTTAAAAATTAAGGAGTAATCAAAAAATCAATCTCTTGATATTTCGAAGGCTTTTCACAGAGTGTGGCATAATAGCCTTATTGGCAAGCTTTCATGATACGGACTTCTCACCGGTTTGCGTGTCTGATATCGGACTTCCTGAGGGATCGGTCGATTCGGGTTGTCATTGATGGCTACTCGTCCAACTAGTTGGCTATCAATACCGGAGTCCCTCAGGTATCGGTACTCTCTGCAACGCTGTTCCTGCTATTATATGCCTATTGATTCCTGCTATTATATGACTTGCTAAAACCCGGTATTTTGGGGTACGCAAACGACATTACACTTGTAAGAGCTACATATCTGATGCTCGAGCCAGCGCAGAACAAGTCCAATGTCTTAGGGAGGCGATGGTCATACGCATGAACCTGTCACTGCAGGCAGTCTCCGAATGTGGCAAAAACCCAGGGGTGTCTGTTTTCTTATAAAAGGAGCAGTTTCTATCTGACTCTTACTTTTCGAGGTGTATCCGTGCCGATTACTGAACAACTAGATCATTGACTCCAATTTTGGCTCTTTCATTGAGAATAAAGCACAATTGGCATCTAAAAAGGTTGGCGTTCTGGCAAAGGCGAGAAAATACTTTACGCTGGAACAGCTGCTAAATCTTTACCAAGCGCAAGTTCGATCGTGTATGTATGGAGTACGTCTCTCATCTTTGGGATGGCTCTGCCAAATACCAGCTCCAGATGCTTGAATCCATTGAGCGGAGGGCCAGGAAGCTCATCGGCAACGATAATCTTTTCTGTAATAAGTTCAAAAGTCTCGAGCTTAGACGCAAGGACGCAAAGTTTATCAGTTTTTTATCGGATACATTTTGGGAGTGTGAAGTGGAATTACACAACCTAATTCCGCCATCTCCCTTCTTCCATCGGACAACCAGACGTACGAATCAGCGCCACCGTTTTTAGTGGATATAACAAAGACTCGCACTAAGCGATTTGCTTCAAATTTTATCATCCGTACCGCCAGAGAGTGGAACTCCTTACCTGAATCTGTGTTTCTCGATAGATACAATCTGGGGGCCTTCAAGTCGCGAGTGAATAGGTATCTCCTAGGCAAGCGCGTTCCATTGTAGACCGCATCATCTACCATCAGGCGTGATAGCGGGCAAGCGCTTGCCTATCTATCAAATAAACAATAAGGAACTTACCAATTTTGTGTAGGTATCCAGCAAACATCACTGACTATGTACGTTCACAATGAACTGTAAATAGCGACTGCCACTGACTCTTGTTTCATTGCAAGTATTGCAACGTGTAGTAGTCATCGGCGCTGGGGGTGCACAGGTGTCGTCGGCCATTCCCTACTTATATTCCATTATGATCCCTAAATTGTACTAGATACAACACTCTTTTGTTTGCACTTTTTATAAATCGAACAGTCGTAAATGGTAATAATTTCATTAATTTTACACCACTAACCGTCGTAAGTTACTTACGTTTTTCAGATATAAACAGAAGCTTTATTTTTTAATTTTACAAAATGTCTTAAGTTACATATGTCATAAACGAAAAAATCTATTTCATTGAAGATAAGTCGTTCCTAAACTTGTATATCTCTGAAACTATGTTACCTACAGATGCGACACTTTGTGACAATGAAAAGCAATAGAAATTATGTATGTTACTGCATTCAGTTCAGTTACGACAAAAATGTAAGATACGTCAGTATGTCGTGTGGGCGACGATATAATATGACGTAGGTAATGAAAGCATTGTAGTCAGCTCCTGGTCTATGTACAATAAATAATTGAAAAACTTTATTCTTACTAATATTATAAATGCGAAAGTCCGTTTGTTTGTTTGTTTATTTGTTTGTTACGCCTTCACGTCTTAACTACTCAACCGATCATCATGAAATTTTGCATACATGTTGTCAAGGGTACAGAGAAGGACATAGGATACCTTTCATCCCGAAAAAATATACTGTTCTCGAGGGATAGAGAAATAACTGTCCACGCAGAAGAAGTCGCGGGCAGCCGCTAGTAATATTATAGATCCCTGATGCTTACCCTACAGGGGAAAATTATTATACAGTTAGAGATGGCCTACTACATATGCATTTTGACGATTGAATAAATTATAAGCGACAGCCCTACCAGTCAGTCAGTGTTTAAGCTAATACAGTCAGTGGCACAAATCATGAAATCGGGTGGAAATTGCGCGGAACGCGTATTTTGGGAATGCGTTGGGGTGAGGGGCGCGGGCGGCGGGAGAGGAGCGCGCGCTATTGGTCGCTCACAACACAAGAGCACATGCGCGAACTTATCCCCACTCTGTCGAAAAATTTTCATGATTCGTGCCACATCGGGTGGGGATTGCGCGGAACGCGTATTTTGGGTATGCGTTGCGGTGAGGGGCGCGGACGGCGGGCGAGGGGCGCGCGCTATTGGTTGCTCACAAGAGCACATGCGCGAACTTATCTCCACTCCGTCAAAAATTTTCATGATTCGTGCCACGGTGCCACTGACTGTATCGCTCGTTCACGGCTCGAGTTGGCCTACTTATTTGATTGTACTATGCTCGCGGTCGGCGGTGGTGTATCGAGGCAGGCACCACGTCGCATGTTGACATATTTTGTGCCTGCATTAACTGACCGCTACTTACGGCGAGTGATTCACGTAAATCATCAACCTTTTTACGCAATGCAATCACCGTATTTTCGGATGCTTGGAACTTTATCATCATTTCAGCCAAACTCGCCTTCAGGGTCACGATGTTACATCGACGTGATCGAACGTGATCGAAGGTGACTTTATTCAGAGATTAGTTGTTTACACAATGCTATGTAAAGTTCCCTTACTACCAACTGTAGGCTGCGTCAACTCGACGTGTATGGTTTGATGCTAATTTGAAATGAAATCATCATAATCCAAGACGGGTGCGAGTGACGGCGCCAAGGGTATGCGGCCTTTCTTCTCGTAAAACTTTAAACCGTTTTAATTTCGACAATTCGAATCGAATATTACTTAACAATTTTTTTTTCCAAATTAAGTTATGCATGAGTAGAGTACCTAGTCTTTTCTCATATAAAAATAAAATTATATTGGTGGAAATAGTAAAGTCTATTCTACTACTACCGATAATGGACTAATATCATCTACCTATATTATCATCATAATATATTTGATTTGTGGTAATTTTTTGATAATACCGTTCTTTCATCAGGTTTTGCGCTATTCGCCTTGAGCTGCGGATTTGTGCCCAGCAGGTGTTAGAGTTCTTAGCTCCGTGCCTCTCCGCACCCGTGCAGGCCCAGGTCGGAGACATGAAGGTCGCCATCACGGAGTTGTTCAAGCAGTTCTGCGACGATGATATGGCTAAAACCCATCGTGAGTATACGGATATTCTTCTAGTTCTAAAAGTACATAATACCCGCACGCTAAGAATCAAGCATTGCAGTCTAACTTTCGACATCTGTTTAAGTAAGAGGCAAGTTTGTGGCACGCTTAGCAACTTGACGAGTCCCACCCCTATAGTATATAGAGTTTTCATAGGTACCTGTACAGCCTGTTTATCCCATAGAAATATAATGTCAAAGAACAACAATGTCAATAAACAGGTGATCCGAAAAACGAATGTATACATGTTATATGAGATACGTAAAATATGACTTAGATTCATAAAATATGACTATATATGGCAAAGGAAATTAATAAACTATGTTCCATAATGTTTTCTTCGTCGATAAACGAATAAATGTAGCGAAATTTGGTTACAGAGAAATGTGTGGCAATATATTATTTACCTGTGAAAAGTGTGATTACTTGGAATGTTTCTTTTTGTCACATCACAGTTACTTAGACTCTTAGAGCACAAGACACCATGGCTCCACGATACCTTTATTTTAAATTCTAATTAAGATTAACAAATATTTTAAACAAAATTAGATTGCTCATTTGCTAGGCGGGACGCTAGGGGCTCTTACTGTAAAAAATGTTTTCACATGTCTCTTGATCCTTTTTCTCTTTTTTAAATAGACCGTGTCCGTATGTGTTAACTTCTCTTTTCCACGCTTTGTTGGTCTTCTTTTTTTTTTCTTGTTAATTTTCGCTGCGCTCAAAATTTTTCTATGTCTATGGTTTATTCTTACTTGTCCTATTTGGTAAAATCTTCACTAAACTCTATATTGCAATAATCCTTCTTATATTATAATTAATGTGAAAGTTTGTGGTTAAACGGATTTGAGTTGGCACACACACAGATATATAGGTACCTATATAGGTAGTTTATAGACTGAATTAAAACATGATTTTTTATCCCGGTCCAAGTCTCCCTAGGGATTTTCCGAATGTCTGAAATCTGAATGGATGAAGTCGCGGGCGAAAGCTAGCCATTTATAAAACACAACAACTTACTTACCAATAATCACTATCCTCACTTCCTTCCTTACTTAATATTATAAATCGAAAGTCCGTTTGTTTGTTTGTTTGTTACACCTTCACGTCTTAACTACTGAACCGATCATCATGAAATTTTGCATACATGTTGTCAGGGATACAGAAAAAGACAAAGGATACTTTTAATCCAGATAAAAAGGTACAGTTCCCGAGGAATAGCAAACGAATAAACTAGCGGCCGCCCGCGGTTTCACCCGCGTGGTTCCCGTTCCCGTGGGAATATCGGCATAAAAAGTATCTTATGTTTTAATCCAGGCTATCTTCTATCTGTGTGCCAAATTTCAACCAAATCCGTTCAGTAGTTTTTGCGTGATTGAGGAACAAACATCCAAACATCTAAACATCCAAACCCACAAACTTTCACATTTATAATATTATACTAGCGGCCGCCCGCGGTTTCACCCGTGTGGTTCCCGTTGCCGTGGGAATATCGGGATAAAAAGTATCCTATGTTTTAATCTAGGCTATCTACTATCTGTGTGCCAAATTTCAACCAAATCCGTTCAGTAGTTTTTGCGTGATTGAGGAACAAACATCTAAACATCCAAACCCACAAACTTTTACATTTATAATATTAGTAGGAGATATAGTAGGAAGTAGGATAAATTATTCTTATGCTTAGACTTTTAGAGATTGGAGGTGAAGACTGTAATGTATTTGTTTTCTTTTTGCTAAATTCCTATGAAACTGATCAGACTGAGCAGGCAGACAGATAGCTATATCCAACGAACTAAGATTTCGTTGGTTATAATAAAATGTTGTTGTTGGTTATAATAAAATTATAATAAATGGTATATAGTAGGAAAAATTAGACGATTCAAAAGTACTTCATAAATAAGTTTATTTGAATAAAGCTTATTTGACTTTGACTTTATATCATAGTTTTTGTTTTAAGGTTTCATTGATGATGGAGGAGTCACGTGCGTTGACAATAAGCGTTCCCAACTGGAAAATTGCACCTCTGACGTGGACCGTTTTCTCGTAGGAATGCCAGATGATACTAAGAGTTTTGAAGCTATCGTGAGTACTTTTGGATAAGACATAGGAGCATAAGCCATTGTTACCGGCAATCTGTATAATCTGGTACCCACTGTATTACCTACCTATACCCAGGCAATATATAGAATACCTAAAACGTTTAGGTAATGTAATAAATATTATTTATTTTATACTATGCCTAGGTATTCTTAACAATACCAAATCAAATCAAATTATTTTATTGCAAAAACAGGTGGTAAAGATAACATGGGTAGTAAATTCATTCTGCCATATACCGAATGCGCAGCTAGTAATGGGACGTACAAACGAGAGCAAAACGTTAATTTTATTGTGTTTTATTGTTAAGAAAGTAAGTTGCTATTTATGCGTCTGTCCTTACGAGTAGATTTGTTTTTAATCGATTTCAAAAATTGAAAAGGAGGAGGTGTATTACTTATATCATCAAGTGACCTCTATTGATAGTTAAATTTACAAAAAAACTTTGTTTCGGGTGTTTTTGGTCGCAGTTAACTCTATAAGACTTCCAACTAAGACCAAAATCTATTTATTTTACACATTGCCAATGGGCCAACAGATATTATATACAATCCCTAGCAATTGCATATAATGCCTAGGTAAAATATGTCCATCCATCCATCAGCCATTTTTTGATGTCCCCACTGCTGGGGCACAGGCCTTCCTTAGGGGTGGTAAGGAGGATGGGCCATAACCCACCCCGTGGGCCCAATGCGGATTGGTGGGTGTTAACGACTGCAAATGCAGCAGGGACCAACGGCTTAACGTGCCTTCCGAAGCACGGAGGAGCTCGAGATAATAAACTTTTGGTCACCCATCCCATGACCGACCCTTGCGAACGCTGCTTAACTTCCGCAATCGCTGGGTCAGGCGCTAAACCACTGCGCCACCGAGCTCCTCAATGGACAATAATAATTTAATAATATTTCATACATTGCCTGGATGCCCCAGGTATTCATTCACTTGGCATCGGCCAAGAAGCTCATTTTCAATCTATCGCATATTGGGGCAAAACCACATTGACAAGATAGCCATTACTTTGGTGTTATCAAATATCGTCGTCTGGGTTGCGTAGTAGGAAGCTTCTGGGAGATGTGCCACTATGAACATATGGGCTCCCATACAATGATTTCCAGTCGCAAAAAATAATCGATCGCATATTGATATAAATGGTGAACAGCGCCCGCTGCATGGCACAATCGATAAACTGTTTATCGAGTTTTTATCATATTATGAAACCTGACAAAATTATGACACAGTGCGTGGATCATTCTATAAATTATATTATCTATGTCACGATGAAATGTCAAGTGCGACTAATTATCGCGCACTGCGTGCATGATCACCAAATGATCACAATGAGCCGCCATCTTTCACAGTTTAATTAGCGCATTTCGACAGGTTGAAGTCGATTAATAGTCTACTACTCAAATGTGGTCGACAAAAGAGCGCGACACGCGCGCAGTACAGTGTGCGCGCGTGTAGTGCGATCCTTTTCTAAAACTTATCAACGCCAAAAGAACGAATTTCAAACACACTGAATGAATGATTTCTGTCGACGTGATAAAATTCTTTATCGAAGGACGAACTTTATCGTCCTGTCGAATATGTTTCGCCGTTGTTTAATACATATTTAGTCATATCGAGGTCGATATGATATACGAACCCATGCCGCGGGCGCTGGATCGTAAGTGGCATCATTACAAACATGTTAGACATCGGCTTGTTAGTTTTCAGGAAGCATGCGCGCGGCCAGGGTAGAAACATAGAGACTTTTTCCAAAAAATAATCGACTACATATTGGCATCTAATTAAATTCAGGGGGTAGGGCAGGTCCCAGGCGTATATAAAACCATAGTCTTGCGTCGCTTTCAGGAAGCGTCTAGGAGGTCAAGGCAGGTAAGTACATTTCACATATTTGCTCTTGTGGTCCTTGTTCCTAATTCGATCGATATGACAACACAAAACAATTATTCAGGTAATGATGCCACCCACGACCCTGTTCACCATTGATATAAATATGCGATCGATATTTTTTTAGCGATGGGTGACCATGTTCAGGGTTGCATATCTCCCAGAAGCTTCCTACTTCGCAACCCAGACGATGATATGTGATAATACCAAGCTAATGGCCATCTTACCAATTTGGTCTGGTCCCAATATGCGATAGATCGAAAATGACCCTGGTTGGCCGACGGCCCATATACAATAACTGAATTATACAGATAGCCGGTAACGTCACTATTTTAACGGACATTAGTATAATGTACCTTATGTACCGTTCTAGGTACTTTTTTGCAACGTTATTTGAAATTGTAAAAATAGATGATCAAAATATCGGTAGGTAGTTGAAATAAGAATCGGGAAGTTATAATAGGGAATATGCATAAGTCACTGATTTTGATGAATTTCAGCTTGATTGCTGCGGACACTTATAAAAACATAAACAGAAAGAACAGAAAAAAAAATTTATTTTAGTTTTATCACACGATGAAATCAGGGGAAAATAACGATTTTTTTTCATTTTCGGATATGATGCACTTTACATTCAGATAGAATATCGAATAAGAAATAACATTTTGTACGAGACATATGTACTTAAACGCAAAATTTAGGGAGATTATTGGCTAACTCCATATTTCTTCCTAAAACAGATTTCTCGGTTATGGCACGAGAAGAGCCTAAACATGGATAAGTGCTAATTATATTTTGGAATTACCCGACAACTAGTCAACGGATCTCAAACTTTTAGTAGATACATAATGTGGCATAGGTACCTAACCTACCATTTGTATGAATAAAAACAAGTATCTGAAATGAAAGGAAAAACTGCCAGTAATAAAGTCTTATTTAAAATAAAAGAAACAATATTCCACTTATAAAAATATTAAAAATTAAACAAATATTTCACCTTGTACTTACTTAGCCTATAGTTTCAAAGAAGTTGTGTCACTTTTCGTTCAATGATCGTTTGTACCTAATTAGTACCAAAACCACTTATACAAGTATCAAAAATTAAAAAACAAGTTAAAAAAATTGTGCAGAGAATTCTTTGTTGATATTTATAAAATTTACCTTTCAGTGATGTCAAAATGTAGCCGAAGTAAAAATTACTATTTAAAATAAATGAACATAAATCCATAAAAAAAACATAAATATTGAGAACCACTGACAGTTCCTATAGAAAACCATCAACATCGGGTAAATCCAAACTCTGATTTAGCTCGGATTTGCCCTAGACGGCTAAATCCGAAAGATAATAAAACCTTAAGCTACAGTATTCTAAACCAACTAAGTAGTGCAATAAAACGAAAATCTATCAAGTTAAAAAACAATTAGTTAAATAACTTACCACACTTCTTAATTACAGATGTTCGGGTAATTCTTAATTACAGATGTTCGGGTAATTCTGAAAATCCAAAAACGCGGGAAATAGCACTCGTTCTCGGAAATTTTGAATTAGACATACTTATTTGCTCTCAAAGCGACCCGGGTGGTGCGGGTGGGGGAGTGGATTAAGATGGCGTCTAGGTGAATGTTGCCAGAGCAATTAAATCTGCCGCGTTTAGCAGTAATAAGTAATTATCCAAATTACCCGATTTTCGGGATTAGCCGAATGCACCTTAGAGCGTTTTCGGCGGGTGCTGCTGCGCGCTAACTTCAAGACTATATCACGAGAAAAAAACGCAAGAGAAAAGTTTTAATATTACAGTTAATTTTCTCAAGAATTATACTTTTGATTAACATTAAAAAAATTGATGCATATTCCCTATTATAACTGGTACCTACCATTTAATCCATATAATGTCGCACCCCTTGATGAATACTCCGAGAAAATGTAACATTAAGTAAGTATATGTACTTACTTAAATACATATTTTTGTTGGAAATGTTCAAACGCTGAATTTTCATCTAGACTAAGGTCGTGATGTCCAAAATAACGAAAAATTAATGAACCATGATTTTTTAAATTCAATTAAGTAAAATTTTGGTTCAAAAGCGTGTTTTATTGCGGTTGTCTATTTAGTTCAGAATAATGTTTGTCTTGCTATGTTTTTAATGTTGAATGTTTTTAAGCTAAATTATACTTACATTAGTTTAAAAACATAACAGAAACACACGACAATCTAATCTAACCCAACTTTTGATAGTTGCTAGCTGTCGTCACAGTAACAAATAAAAATTGGCTCGTATTGTTTACAGGAGCTGTGCTACACGTATGACACCATGACGTCCTGTATATTGGACAAGTTGAGCGACTGCCCCAAACCTTCCACTAGAGAGTTAGTCGGAAATACTTTGGCTCTGTTGCGATCGGGGACCTTTTGTAGAGCGACGGTACCGGTAAGAAAACTACTGGAATAAGGAACGTTCGAAATTCAATGGCCGTAAAAAAATCGGACGTCTGATCACAAACAGGAGGCAAAAATTACTACAAAAAAGTATCGCGATAAGCTTACGATGATTGTCCCATAGTCCCACAACGTGGCACTATTGACTCACGAATAAGGTTCAGTATCAAGTAACTTGAACGACGAATTGCGTCCGACTATCGTGATTCTTTTTAATATTGAAAATGTTTTTTCGATCGCTTCAGTAAGGTACCCAATTTCAGCCAGAGTGAGACATCGCCCTGGTCCCGTGAGTTTTAGGTCTACGTGTATGTACTAAATGTCAAAAGATGTGTCTCAGCAAGGGCTACAATATGGTGAAAAAAAAAATTGAAAAAGTCATAAACTTTTTTCAAAAATCGCATAAATGTAGAAAAATGACACACTTTTTCGGGGTCTTTTCTCACTAAATCGACAATTTCTCAAAAACGAAAAGCGATATCGAAAAAATGAAAAAAACCCCTAGAGATATTGAGTTAGGCTACCTATTGAAAATAGTATATGTCCCTGACTCTTACGGTCTGGGCTGTAGCTTATCCTTTATGTAGCGAAATGTTGGGATACCGCGGGTGACGTGCGCGGCGCGGGATAATAATAATAGGTAGTACGATTGAAGTTTGAAAATTATTAATTATTATAATTAATTCCAAATTTTTAATAAATAAAAAAAGTATTTTTAGATAAATATTAAAACCATGATATTGATATTGATTAGCTCTAGCAGGTCAACAGATGGTATGACGTGAATAGAGCGTGAAGCGAGTGCGGATTCCAGATTTAGTCAAAGATTTTAATCGTAAGATAAGTCGGCGCGGGGCGGTACGGTCAGCAACGAAAATTGCTTAACACTTTAGTACTTTGTCACTTCAACTTTTTTGACAGACGCCTCACAGTTTGAAACATTAATCAAAAAGTTGCTATGACAAAGTACTAAAGTGTTTAACAACTTTCGTTGCTGACCGTACCATAGTGTGACTACACTAAAATGTCTCCATATGTCCATATTCAAGTAAGTAACGTAGCTTACTATGTGGAAAGTAATGTAGTGTTAGCAATAACTGTAGGAGCAAAAGAGATGACGCTATAATCTTCAGTACACTTGCTAGGCGTCGTAGTGAGTTTTTGTGTGTAGATAAACGTAGATAAACAGGAGAGAGGTTTTAGTTCGAGTGCCTCAATAGGTACTTACGAGTAGATACAGAAAAGTAGATCCAAAATATTATATCGTGGGTTACTGTTATTTCAATTTCGAGATTTGATATTACTCGATCAGTCACGTCCTTCTTAGTGACTCTGCGATTCCAAATGATTTTTTACAACGATCTCTGAATGAGAGTGTGATGATGATGCCTAGGTAAACATAGTTTGCAATTGCAATAAAATGAGAGTTGTTATCACACATTCGAGTGATGATGAAGTCGGCGCGAGAGTCTCGCATGCTGCATTTGATTTTGATTTATTTTTTTATTAGGGTTAATTTATTTAGAAATTCAGATGTTTTAGTTATACATAGTACTTAGGTTACCTTTCAATAAAATATTAATGTCTATAAGAAAAGAATAATAAAATATTTTGTTATATTCATTAAATTCATTTTCAATGTACCAGAAGGTCGTGAAAGGCACGAGATCTGTGAATTTTTGGTAATAGGCCCTCAGTATTTATTAATTTAATAAAGAATTAATTAGACTCTTGAAAATTACAACTTTATAAAAAAACCTGAGATTGTTAGAAGGTGAATTTAATAAACATTGTTAGGATAAAAGAAGCAATTTAAAAGAAAATTCTATGATGAATCTAGAAAATTCTATTTGCAAATGAATGGTAGGTGAATAACGTACGAAAATTATGATCTGCCGAATTATATTTTTTGCCGGTACTGATAGTTCAAGCTTCTAGCTAGAGTCTAGAAGACTAGAGTTAGAATTAGACTAGAGCAGGGATGGCGAACCTTTATGTATCAACGTGCCATTTTTCTAAATGTTAATGTTTAATGAGGTCATAGAGGTGCCATTATCCATCAAATCGTAGCGTAACTAATGAATTTTGTGATCGGTGACGTGCCCAAAATATTGTGTCGCGTGCCATCGATGGCACGCGTGCCATTGGTTCGCCATCCCTGGACTAGAGTCTAGAACTTTGACTCTAGTCCAGAGTCTAGACTAGACCACTGAGGCACCTAAAATGTAATAAAAAAACTATAAGTAATTGTTATTTTTATTTTCAGGTTCCATCACCAGGCAACGACATCTAACTGACGCTTCTAAGTCCAGACTCTTCAAGAAAACGTTAGTTTCACTTTGATACGTTCGATAAAATGTTTATTATGTATGTCCTCTGATAAAGTGCAAAGTTTAATTATGTGGTTTTCTTTATACCTTTTCACTATTTTTATACGCCTACTTATTTAGTTCAATCAGGATGTAAATCCGTGCTTGCAAAAGGTCCGGTCGTTCTGATTTTTGTATATGTTGTTAGGATCTAAACTAATAATAAAAAACCAGATATGCAATTTCCAAAGTGGTGTGCGAGAGGCGGCGGTGTACCAAAAAAAAACATGAAATTTTCGGACTAAAACTCACGACACCAGGGCGATGAGGCACTCTGAGCGAAATTCAGGGGCTATACAGAAGCGATCGAATAAACATAACAAGATCCTGTATGTTGATTGATCGATTTGGTGATTTTTTTTCAATAACTGTCGCTGGAAACCCGACTACGCTTTTTAGTACATTTCGGTATTTATTAAAACACCGATTAATCACTAGCGCAATTATTATCGAAACATTTTGGTCATGTGTTGCTATAACATTTGCACTTTACACTAAAAAAATCGACAAGTGCGAGTTGGATTCGCCCACCGAGGGTTCCGTTCAAACTCGATGATTGATTAAGTACCTACTTTAAACAATGACTATATTTTTATGATTGAATCACAAATGTATGGTTTTCAGATGTTTCCTGTACTTGTAATATAAGATTATGTAACTTCCCAAATTTCATAGTTCTAGGTCAACGGAAAGTAGGTACTTACCTATGAATTTTGATGCCCTTGTCTTGAGTGTCGAAATGTGCGTTATTTGCGGCATAAACTTAGAATTTTGATATTTTCATAGCATCAAGAGACTGTAGACTTGAGTAGGTACCTATATGGTTTAAATTTCAACTCGATACCTCCACGCATTCTCGAAAGGTTCTTGACAGATAGACATACCGACAGATATACAGACAGACAGATACACAGACAGACAAACAAACAGACAGACAGACGAATAACAAATTGATCCTGCAAGGGTTCCGTTTTTTCTTTTTGAGGTACGGAACTCTAAAAATGAAGTAGATAAGACCTTTTTATTTAGATAAAAACTAAAGGTTAAACATTCAGACTTATCATTTCACGGAACTAATTTAAGTAAGGTGGAGTCTTATATTATCGCTTAATAATTATAAAATAAGCACAATTTTCTTTTTAAAGGATTCGTTAATAAGTCAATTTAATGTAGATTTATATCACAGTCATAAATAAAGGAAAGCAGTAAAGAATAAAAATCTATTTCATAATTCCTGACTCAGGCAGGAATCGTTGCAATTAACTGCTCGTTTTACTTTCTTTTCTATGGGTGCTGCTACTGTTAAATTTTGAAAACATGCCTTGAATAATAATTCGTTGGATTTTAATAGCTATGCCTCTGTAATAAGGTCTAATTTTGCACAAAAATACTTATTAGCCGTAAGACGGGTAATTGCAACTATTTACCAACAAATAGGATGGGAACCTTATCGTAATTTTATCGACTGACCTGGGCCTTATTTCACTAAGTCGAAATTTGACAGTGACATTATGTCGGTTAACTTTACCATTGTCATTACTTTAATTAGATACAAGTATGTTGTGAAACAGGGGTATTTTTTACAAGTCAACATATTTGTAGATTTGTCAAGTATTTCTTGACATGAGATTGGAGCGGAGTCAAGTTTGCCGTAATTTTTGTTTTGCCAAAATTTTTCAGTTTTTATAGTTAAGTACAATATCATCCTTTGATCAAACCAATTCAATAAAAAAATCGAACCAATTTCAATAAAATATTATTTATCGACATAGCCATTTTCACTGTCACATTCACATCACTGGCATTTTCATACTTCATACAAAAACGGTCAGCTAATTGCAACTAACCTAAAAATTTAAAAATAGTTGCAATAACCAGACTTTTGATTTTTCGTCTGGTAAATGTAACTGAACTCAGAACTCGGGAATTATTTATCGTAGAATGAAACAAATACGTAAAAAATAACTTAACGTTATTGATAATCACTCCCCCCCGTAAAAAAACCTATAAAAAACCATAAAAAACGGAATTCAGTCACAAATTACACCACGCGTGTACTCGATGTTCGCTCCGAAAAAAATGACGTTTTGATAAAGAGCCCTGTCATTCACGCAGTTCTCTATTTATCAGCGCTATCCTAATTTTTTTTATTGAAACTAAGTATGGACGAAAAATATCACTTCTGACATTATTCAAAACAGTGATCCTAGAGGGCGTTGTTTAAATTAGTTGCAATAACCAGAAATTGCAATTACAAGACTCCACCTTATCGAGTTTTTTCCCAAAGTATCAGTTTTAAATTGAATTTGAAAGACCTAAGTAACTCAAAATGGCATGGAAGGTACTTATTTTACTGGCTATCATGGCTTGCTGTTGGTACCTAAGCAATTCCTAGTAGGTAATAAAATTAGATTTAAAATAATAAATGATAGCGTTTTAAAAAAAAGTGATCAAGCGTGTTATAATAGAGGAGCGATGAAATAGGGTTTGAGCATAGACTTATTTATATGACTAGGGTTTGAGGTTAGTTTTCGCACAAAAATCATCACGGAAATATGAAAATGTGGTATCGATGCATTCAGTTCGATGTCGTTCTATGTATTTTATTTGTTTCCCCCTTATAATCTTTGATTTTTTTATTTTAGTGTTAAATTCGTTAAGCGGTTAACAGAATACTACTTTCTTATTATCTTTTCATTGCTTATCTACGGGGCAGTTGAAAATGCAAAAGTATTTTCAAAAGTGATTGACCGAGCGAGCACGAAGTGCGAGCGAAGCGTCTCTGCTTCAGCTTGGGCAAAAATTCTTTCGTATGTCTGTATGTTCTCTTCTACAGGTCGCATTTCTCAACCGATTCTCGTGAAAAATTGTGAGCAGGTTCGAAAATTATATAGAATTTTTTTGTCCAGCCAGATTTTTTTAATTTTTCAAAATGGCGGAGATATGTTAAAAAAACAGGTTTTGCGGCTTTCCAGCGCTGTCTTTTCTCCTCTACAGGTCGCATTTCTTAACAGAATTTCGTGAAATTTTGTAGGCAGGTTCGAAAATCATATGGATTTTTTTTGTTGAGACAGTTTTTCTAAATTTTTCGTAATAGCGGAGATATGTAAGAAAAATATATTTCAGTCCGGCTTTCTGGCGCTGGATGTTCTCCTCTACAGGTCGCATTTCTCAACCGATTCTCGTCAAATTTTGTAAGCGGGTTTGAAAATAATATAGAATTTTTTGAGACGCCACTTTTTCGATTTTTTTCAAAATGGCGGAGATTTGTAAAAAGAACAAATTACAGTCCAGCTTTCCGGCTCTGTCTTTTCTCCTCCACAGGTCGTATTTCTCACCCGAATTTCGTGAAATTTTGTAGGCAGGTTCAAAAATCATATAGATTTTTTAAAATTAAGACAGTTTTTCTAAATTTTTCGTAATGGCGGAGATATGTAAGAAAAATGTATTTCAGTCCGGCTTTCTGGCGCTGGATGTTCTCCTCTACAGGTCGCATTTTTCAACCGATTCTCGTGAAATTTTGTGAGCAGGTTCGATGATTATTTAGATTTTTTTAGTATAGCCAGTTTTTCTATATTTACCAAAAATCACCATTTCGGAAAATGTTTAAAATTAGAAGCGCCATCTAGCTGCGAATATACCTACCAAATAATACCAAACAGCACGCAGGTACTTACCTACTACGTGCTTTGAAAAGCTCGTGAACAGTGTGGGGAAAAAGGGGTGGTGACATCTTTTAGATTATTTTTTAAAAAACATACAACTTGAGCTACTTTTTAACGCGAGGTCTACAGCTCACGGAGCCACTAGTTTAATATTATTACAAAATGCTACAACTACAACCATTGCTCAAAATGATCTCCGCGACGTTGCAGACATGCCATAGCCCTTAATGAAACATTTTGTGTATTTAAAGGGTCATATTAAAAATTTTGTAACTTCTAAACTATCTCACTGAGAGCAAAGAAGTCTACTATTTTATTGTAGAAAACATTCTCTTCTATCGTTTTAAAATAAAAAATAAGCAGTCTAATGCACTAGATTTTTCACAAAAAGCCAATTATTAAAAAATTACACACAAATCGATTTTTCTTAGTCTTAAATGAAAGAAAGAAAGAAAGAAAGAAGAAAGAAAGAAATAATTTATTGACACACACATTAACAAAAAATATTAAGAAATAAACAATAACAAAGGAATAGATTACAAGAGAGAGGAATAGATTACATAGATTACAAACAGGACACTTAAAATAGGAAAAACAAAGAAAAAAAACTAAAATATAAAATACAAAAAAAAAACAAGGTGTAGGTATACCTGGCCACACATTATTAATTTGAATGTTATAACATTCAAATTAATAATGTGTGGCCAATAAAAACCCTGCCTCAGCTTTATGCCTCTGTGCCAGTCTCAGTTGGGCAGAATGAACACAGAGGCGCTGTTTTTCTGACAGGGTCATTATGGGTCAGTGACGTGATACAATGTGAATGTATCGTTGTTCGATTGTCTGTGGTTTGTTTCTAGTCTGAGCGCTTGACTGACTGACAGTGACAATGGAACAAACTAACTACTCTTTGGAAACGAGTTTGAAATTTGACAACCAACCTTGACAAAATTCTAAAATATTTATCAAAATACCAGCACAAATGCAAAAAATAAAATGACAAATTATCTGCCACGTGGTGCCACGTGTCGTGAAAGCCTTGCCACACAAAGCCGCATGGTTACAAATGATTTTTCTATTTTTTTTTTCATAATAATTAAAACATTAAGAATGTGTTATTATTGTCTACATGTTAAGCTATCAAATGAGACCTTTTTTATGAACATACGACATTAACACGACTAGTGGTGGTCGAATGGGGAGGCGAAGGCAAAGTGAATTGCAGATGGCGCTCAGTCTTTGGAACAATTGTCAGTTTGAGCTTATATTGTCTTGACTGTGTAATACGTGATTTTACTTTCTTAGATTGTATTTTTTTTAGTTTTGCGGAATAACAATGTATTTTATGCTAACTTTAGCTCATATAAAAGAAGAATTACGGAAAAGAAAAGCCAAAACAACAGGCAAGAAAGTTTATAGCAACTTACAAAAAAATGCTAACAAGCATTACATTTCTTAAAATTTCGTGTAAGATTTACAAGTAATCTTTTTATTTCAGATTTGAAGCATATGATTTAATTTTTAACAAAGCAACTGAGTGTGAATTTCCGTGTTTATAGTTGCCTGATGATGCCTTCTGTGCAATAGTAATTTCAGGTTTCTGTACTGCAATTTCTGTACCATCCAAAATTACACGAACCGTTTTATCATATTTATTTTATTATTCTAAGTTTCTTGAATGACTCTGGCATATAAAATTCTATTAATTCTCTGTTTGGCCCCAATATTGGGCTTATTCCATATTTGATATACCTATCAAATACATCCAAGTTATAAATATGTTAGAAACTGCTGAGGTTGAAATATTAAAGAACAAAGCTGTTATACTCGTAATTCAAATGTTGTTTTATTTTGGCGAAGCTTCATCAAATTCATGAAACATTCCTTTTGATTTATAATGTTTCTCAGGCTCAGCAAAGGAGAAAATCGAGGAAAAAGCATATTATTTTGATATTTTTTTGCCCACTATTTTTTTTGTTACTGGGAAATCGATGAACTCCAATATTTTACAAGTTACATGCATAACAATGCGGCATTTTCTCAGTATAAAATTAAAAAGTGCAATACTCCAAGAGATTCCCATATGTTTTGACAGTTTCTTTAAGGCGGCTCGGTACCAACGACAAGACGCCACCTATCGGGATAAAATTGCGCTTTTCCTCCCCATTAGTACGAGAGCCCGGTTCTTGGAAAAAAAATCAAAATGGCGTCAATTTACAACCGTGAGAGAAAAAACGATTTCAAACTGCAATATGTCGATAAAAAATGCCATATTTTATAGCATTAAAGTTTCCGACACTGGTGTCGGGACACATTGTATAAAAACAGTCGACTTGAAAACCTCTTTTTTAAAATCGGATAAAAAGTAGAACTATAAGGACAATTCTACATTTTTCTGCTGGCCGTTTTACCCTATCAGTAGAACTCATCCTTGAACTATACGGATACAATGATGTTTCTATTAGAAGTGGTAGTGATTATTTCCTCTGTGGTGAATAGTAGAACTATACGGATATAGTATATTTCATTACGAGTGCGGAAAGTCTGTCATTGCAAAGAGTTCCGACAAATGTCTACCCGAGCCGAGGCGCAGCCGAAGGTGAGGGTTGACAGTCGGAACAAGTTGCAATGACGGTTCCGCACGTGTACTGAACAACTATTTTTAATACAGTTGCGAAAAAATGAGCAACAAACAACTAAGCTCGCCAAGATTTTTTTTTGGAAAATGGCGCAAAGCGTAAAAGAATATAAGCAGTTTTTTTTTATTTTCTTCACCCATTCTGGGTAGGCAAAGGGAACTTTGCCCATACAGCCAAGTCTTCAGTAGATTTTTTTTATAGAAAATTAAGAAATAAGGTCCGTCTTTTTCTTTTCATTTACCCGCGCAAACTCCTATAAGCAGAGACTATGGCAGTGCACGTCATACAGCCAACTTTTTATATTTATAAATTTAATTTGGCCGATACTAATATTAATTTAATGTTTAAATTTTAATTAAAATTACTTTTAAATCTGATATTGAAACAAATTAGTAGCCTCTTTTTAGAAATATTTGCATGAATCAGAAAAACTTCTATGATTTTTTTTAGTAAAAACTTCGTGGTTGGTTTTTTCTTTTTAATAGACATTATTTTGACAGTTGGGAAAGAAAACGCACGAGTTCGGAAAAGGTAAAGAAAAAGCTCAAGTGTGTAATAGCCCACATCCCGAACGCTATACGTCCCTGAAATACGCCACTTTTTGAGCAACTGTATTAAAAACTATATTTTTTTGAAATAAAAGACTTTTTAACGGATACTAGCGCGGTTTTATTGAAAGTACTTTGGTAATTAGTTTGTATTTGGTTTGATTTTTGATTTTCCGACGTTTCGGTACCTTTGCAGCTGCCGTGGTCACGGGGGACTGAAGCTACTCGTGACGTGAGCCTACCCTCAAGCGATGAATTTTTTGAGACGTTCATAAATTAATATTTTACAAAAAAAAAATTATCTTATTAATTGGTTTAAGTTGATTTTGTGATTTAATTAATGCTAAAGAGAGAGAATCTACTGAAACTACCACCATTTCACATAATTGGGAGGCCCCTCTAAGAAAGAAATGGCGAAATAAAACTTGGAGAGGAAAGCCGACCTCCGTCTCTTATATTTATTAATTTATTTGCAAAAGGAACTAACCGTATCATTAGATCTTGCAGTGTGTGTATGGGGCTTTAGCTTGTAAATGATGGGGTCCCAAGCTGGTGGAATTTTCCAACCATCATCTCTATTGAAATTAGGATATTTATTTATTTCGATAGCCTCGCGGAGCATTCTAGGAATAAATCTACGTTCCTTAGCAAGGATTTGGGGTTTGTCAAATCTAATGTAATGGTTGGGCCCCTCAAAGGCGTGATCACACACTGCAGACTTGTTATCGCGCCTATGTTTCATGTCAGCTACATGCTCTTTAACGCGGGTCCCTATACTTCTCTTTGTTTGCCCGATGTAGGAGAGCCCACAGTCACAATCTAGTTTGTAGACGCCTGCGGCTTGAAGGGGAATGTTACACTTGACAGGTCGTAAGAATTGGTTGATCTTCTTCGGCGGCTTGAAGTAAGTTTTGATTGACGCTCGCTTCAGAATGTTTCCAATCTTGTCAGTGACACCCTTCAAATAAGGTAGGATGGCAGGTTGACGTTCTACTGTGGCTGGTTTGTCGCGTTTTCTGTGACGAAGGCGTGGTACTTGCAACTTGTTTTTACGCAGTACTTGTTTGACGTGCTGAAGCTCAGCCGTCAGGTGTTGTTTGTCACAGATGCCGCGGGCTCTCTGAAACAAAGACAATAAATCAACTTAAACCAATTAATAAGATAATTTTTTTTTGTAAAATATTAATTTCTGAACGTCTCAAAAAATTCATTGCTTGAGGGTAGGCTCACGAGTAGCTTCAGTCCCCCGTGACCACGGCAGCTGCAAAGGTGCCGAAACGTCGGAAAATCAAAAATCAAACCAAATACAAACTAATTACCAAAGTACGAGTACTTTCAATAAAACCGCGCTAGTATCCGTTAAAAAGTCTTTTTCACTCCTCTTGCTCTAAAAGTCCGTCATTGTAAGGTACAAGAGCCAGGATAAAATAGCAAAATTACCCCTAGGGGATAAAGTTTTTTCTTTTTTAATGTTTGTCTATTACCAATGAGCCTACTAAAACGAAAAAGTCTTTATTCATAATCACGAATAAAGACTCGCTCGACTTAATACTGTTTCTCATTTTTATTTTTGAAAATGGAACTAAAAGCAGCGATCTCTTCGGTGAAATCATAGACTTATTTATACTCTGTGACTTTAAGTTTGATCGTAGAATGCGTGCATTGTGTTTCTTAGCTGCTACAGTAGAAATAAAAAAGGCGCGAAATCTTTAGAATTTTTCTCTAATACCAAACTGATTGAATTGTGTGACTGTAAGTAAGTACCTAATAGGAAAGAAATAATTTTAATCTTTTGCCGTCAAGCACAAATAATTTATTTAAATACTGTATGAAAAGTTTATGAAGTGGAGGATAGAAAAATGAGTGGATTCGTTTACGTAAGTATAAACTAGGTATTTAATTTTAATATTGTATTTTATTTTCTCGCCTTCGTAGTGAAAAGTAGAGTGTAACACACGACGCTAAAACCCATTGTAACTCGGTTTCTATTTATTCCCTCGCTAAAGCTCGGGAATAAAATTACCTCGTATGCAATGGGTCATTTTAGCGTCTTGTATAACAATCTACTATTATTTCATGTCTAGTGAGCGCGTAAGCTTGAGAAGTGAATATATTTTTTTGGTCCGTTTATTTCTCCTAGTAAGACTAAATGGAGAAAAATATCCGTTTATTCCTACCAGTAGAAATAAAATGATACTTTTCTTCGTTTAGTCCTACTAGTAGAGCAAAACAGTGAACTATACGGACTATACAGGGTAATTTTGCGACCCCTTTACAAAATCAAATAATAGTTCAAGGAAGTAATAAAAAAAAAATGGTGAGATAATTATAAATTATTTCTTTTTAAATTCACAGTTTTCAACCACTTTTTATATCCTAAAAATCTAGGCGTGCACGCTCACGGTCACGAACGGGACGCGAGCGGGGGAAGGCGAGTGGCGGGAGGGGGGCTCGCGCGGGTCGACCGTGCGACGCGCAAACGGTGACAACAATTTCAATTTGTGTAGGGAAAAGTTTGGGGTAAAAATGTAAAAAAAATTTTTTTGTTTTACTTCATAAATTGATTGTACTGCTGTTATAGAATGACCTGACAAAGTTTGAAAAGGGGTCCAAAAATGACCCTGTATAGGATAGTCATTGGTTAAATTACAGATTTTTGTGGGAAGAGTGAATGTGGATATTATTATAACTATTTACTTTTATCTTTTACAGAGAAGATCAAAGTTCATTTGCATTATGTTTTGTGCAGTATCTATGTTCTTATCTGCCACTATACTAGTAAGCATGTATCGTTAGCAAATTGGTACTTATACTAAGGCCTCTCTAAATATAAAACACATTTATTATCATTACAGAAAAAAGAGATTCGGTTGGAACGATCGAGCCTTGAACTGTGCCTTCTTCGGTTGGCATAAACTGGCTATGAATGTTTCTACCGTAACAGTAGTTTTCCGGTTAGGATAATTTAATTTTAAATTAAAAACGTTTTCCTTTTCTCTTGAAAAGTCGGGTCATAATTTCACTTTCACTTTCACTTTCATGAGTTAATAACCTCGCACGCTTATCGCGATGCTTTATTGTTGTGATGGCCCACTGTCTTCAAAAGTGATTGAAATAGAGTTGAAATGAGCCTAGATTGAAATGAGCTGACAAAATACTTATGTGTATTGTGTAATGATGAAAAATTTACACATACCGTTTATGTATCGTTCATTTCAGGTTTCATAGGTTGAGATTCTGCGAGTCTTTCTTTAATAAAGACCTTTTAATATAACTTACACAAAGCTATAATTGTGAGTCATACTGAATGTTTTTAATTTTGTTTTGACACAGTTAGAACATGTATTTGTTTATTCTATTCGTGTTGCTATTAGGTAACTTTAGACGTCTAACTGAATAGTTTTTGAAACTTCTTGTTTGAATCCAGCTCTGATACTAGATATTATGTTATTTTCATTACTTGTTTTATATCTTCGAATAACTGATATTTAATCCTCGAGCAAACTCTTTCTTAGGAACTATTATCATGATTTAATTATTATGTTATTTGTTATTAAGACTCAGTGGTTTGATACTAAAGGTTAAACAATCAGACTTATCATTTCAGAACTGATTTAAGTTTCGATTTTTTACCTAAAAGTATCAGTTTTAAATTGAGCTTAAGAGACCTAAGTCATTCAATAACTATGGCGTGGAAGGCACTTATTTTCCTGGCTGTCATTGCTGTTGGTAAGTAATTTTGTCTTCTCTTTGTTAATTTTTTTTTAATTCAATTCATCCTAATAATAAAAGTACCTAGATTTAAAATAATAACACGTAACGTAACCTATATATTTCAAGAAAGATTGTATAAACACGTACCTACTTTATTTTCGAAATAAAAAAAACCCCATGACAGTGCAGTCAACTGCATCATAAAATAACTTTTTATTGTTTTACAGCACACTTTTACTTTTTAATTTATTGGCGCGTATGGGCTCATTGTAATATCTATGGTCTGTGGTGCGGGGCGCGTTATTTTATGATTTCAATTTTCACTTTTTGTTGTACCTACTGAATTTTGTAGGATTTTGTTTATTTAACACGTTTTTATTTTTCATTTAAAATATCTGATAGCAGCGAATATTACAAAAAATTGACTCCGCCCGACATTTTAGATGTAGCGAAATTTTTTATCAAGCTAGTACGGTAATCAGCAAAGTCTCTCTCTTTTTTAGCTTTGATCTTTTATTTAAGTATGAAGTTCAATCCCAAATTGTATGAGTGTAGATAAAGTAGTGTATGAAACTGCACATAACTATGTATTAAAACACTCGTGTGATACTATTAAAAACCTCGCCTACATCTCGGTTTTTAAACACACACTCGTGTTTTAATACCCCTATTTATGTATCAGTTTCATAAACTGTATCAGTTTCATAAACTGATACATAAATAGGGAAAAAATTAGGGATCAAGCGTGTTACACTGCACCTATACCTGAAGAGGTGCTGAAACGCATGTAAAAAATCAAAATAGATTTTTAAGACATTCAAACTACTTAGTAAAAGTTAAATTACGTAATTGTTACAGTCATAATATAGTGGTTGCCAGATTTTAGAGAATTAAGGACACCAGCCGATTTTCATACAAACGAGGTAACTTTGAAGCTTTGGTTCTCCGCCAAGGATTGACCTAGCTGTGATCTAATATTGGCCATCCAGGGAATGGAGGGTTCTGTACCCTTAGCACGAACAGCTATCGAGAAAAATAACGCGCATAAAATTACTCGATAGTGCAATTTTGTATGAAAAATTAGTACAGCGCCATCTATCGCCGAATAGCGAAACTAAATTTTCCATAGAGAATTCTCTATCGAGTAATTTTACGCGCGTTATTTTTCTCGATAGCTGTTCGTGCTAAGGGTACAGATCGCAATACACACCGAACTGGATCTGTACCCTTTTAAATTTTAAATTTAATTTAGCTAGTCGGTGGTAGATGGCGCTGTACAAATTTTTCATACAAAATTGCACTATCGAATGATTTTACGCGCGTTATTTTTTTCGATAGCTGTTCGTGCTAAGGGTACAGATCATTATAAGAGATGTTTGGTTGGTGGTAGGGCTTATTTCACGGTTGGTGGTAGGGCTTATTTCAAGTTCGCCTGGCTAGCTACCACCATCTAACCTAAGTCTGACGCCATAACAACAATTTAAAAATTGTTGTGTTCCGGCAGTTAGAGGTAAGATAGCTAGTATTCCGGGTGTAGTGCTAGTACTCCCTGGGCCATCATCAGATCACAGCTAGATCAATCCTTGGCGGAGAACTAAGGCTTCAAAGTTACCTCGTTTGCATGAAAATCGACTGGTGTCCTTAATTTTCTGGTCACGACTGTATGTGTTATAGATCGCGTCACGTAAAAAGACCGCTGATGCTCATATACACCGTCATTTTGTAGTCGTTTTAAATAATTTAAGGGTGTGTTGTACCAATGAAAATAATCATTTTTGCCCAAGAAACATGGGTCGAAAAACGACAAAAAATTTTGGGTCTCCCATACTAACTAGACAGCTAAAACATTTTATTATAGTATGGGAAAGTCAAATTTTTTGTCGTTTTTCGACCCATGTTTCTTTGGCAAAAATGTTTAGTTCCGTTAGTAGAACACTCCCTTAAGTTAATTAAAACGACTACAAAATGACGGTGTATTTGCATGTTATCCAGCGGTCTTTTTACGTGCCCCCTACTATACCTACTTAGGTGATTCATACATGTAACCATTTTACTTCAAAATACAGGCGTGTCGGCCGGTCGATTTGAGCTCAAAGAGAAGAAGAAAACACAATTTCGTGAAACGGTGCAAACACTTTGCGAAGATAAAAATTATGTAAATGGAAGCCAAAAGAACCAATTGACGGTTTGTACAACTAATATAAAGTGTCATTAAAACTGATACTACATAATTAACCCAGTAGTCCAGGTGTAGTGATCGAAGTAGTAGTCAGGTAATTTTGCCTCGAAATTTGCTGGAAATAATGCAAGGAGTATTGATTTCTTGTGCGTCAGATAGCACTAATGGCTATTAAGTACCTAATACATTAAATTTTTGACCTTGAAAACTGTGTGGAAGTAATAAAAAAATACTTATTCAAAATTGTTCGAGCCCTTGTATTTTTGATAATATCAGGAACTTTGGAAAAAATATATCTCAAAAAGAAAAATAAATCCGGTATCCGACCGCGACACCGTCTTTTGCCCGAAGGGTGCTGCAGCTCCCTTCGGGCAAAAATCTTCTTTCATGAAGGTCGACAGATGTTCGGTCGGTACCCTCACCAGGAATGAGTTGAAGTTCACATTGTGGCGGGACTCCAACCACTCGACCCCCAGACTTAATTCGGTCTTCCTTCACTCTGATGTACTCTCCGATGTCATCAGGCTTTGTGCTGTAGTGCAGGCGAGATACATACACAAGCGTTGTCGGGATAGCCGGACGTAGCAGGTGGTTGTGTCCGGTCGGGCCGGTGCCACAAAGGTTACGGCGGGTGGTCTTCCTCTTCCTTTCCACCTTTTTGAAGCCGTCCTTGTCACACATTTCATCCAGTCTCCGTGGATGCACAAGGACAGAGACCAGTCGGCGTTGTTTGTTTCCCTCATTGGTACCCCGCTCGACTTGTTGAACAGCGGCATACTATTATACAAGGTATTTGGTAAAAGCCTTATAAAGCCGAATATGGTAGATAGAGACCATCAAACTGAACAACTTTTACTATGGGACCAACTCTGAAATCACGAAAAAAAGTTAGATGTTTCATACTTTTTGATATTTTTTCGTTATTGATTTTTGTATGAAACAGCTGATTTTTTTATCGCGATTTCAGAGTTGGTCCCATAGTAAAAAGTTGTTCAGTTTGATGGTCCCTATCTACCATATTCGATTCGGCTTTATAAGGCTATTACCAAACACCCTGTATATTCCGTGACAGCAGCGGGTCGGTTTGTGTTTCTTTGTCATGTTTATTTATTTGATAACATTTTTATTCTTCTTATTATTTTTTACTTATCACGTTTTTATATCGATTTTTAATACAAAGTAGAATTTCTACTCTAGGTTTTTTATTTTCAAAGCATCGATCAAGACTAATACACTATTTTATCTTTAGGGCCTGGCGATGGGCGCTATCCAGTGTGTTTATAAAAATATCGACCAGTTAGATAAATTGCCGCAGAATGCTACTTCACAAGAGAAATTCTTAGACTCGGTGACACGGTAAGTTCAATCTTTTTTCAGTGATTGGTTGATTACACAATGCTAATGTTAAGCATTAATAAAGTTCCTTTAATCAGTACCCGTAGCACGAACAGCTATCGAAAAAAATAACGCGCGTAAAATCATTCGATAGTGCAATTTTATATGAAAAATTATTACAGCGCCATCTACCGCCGAATAGCGAAATTAAATTTTCCATAGAAAATTCTCTGTCGAGTAATTTTACGCGCGTTATTTTTCTCGATAGCTGTTCGTGCTAAGGGTACTGTATTTATACCTAGATATAATATACCTTATATTTAGAGTCAACAAGGAACCCATATACCTAGTCAATGAACAGAATAGATATAAGTACTAGTCAAAGTTAAAATATCTTTATTTATTTTTGATACGTCTATATTTTCCTACCACCCGTTCAAGACTTTTTTGACTGATAAGAAGAACGGGCGCTAGAAAATTACCACTTAGTTACGATATTTACAAACTTAAATAATATCGTTCGTTACCAAATACAGTACTTTAATAAAGTGACAATTTGTCAATTATTATGACAATTTGGTTTAAATTGCGGTGTTTTAGGTAGTACTTATTTTCTATTTTCGAATCGGTTCACCCAATATCTTATATCTTTAACCGAGCAATTCTTGTATATATATATATATATATATTTCAGTGATCTCGGAAACGGCTCTAACGATTTCGTTGAAATTTGGTATATGGGGGTTTTCGGGGGTAAACAATCGATCTAGATTAGTTTTATGTTTGGGAAAACGCGCATTTTCGCATTTTCGTGCGTTTTTCTTTCGTCGCAGAATATGGTCCGCGGCCGGCCAATGTCCATTTGGTTCAGCGGGTTAGGACGCGGACCACAAGAAATTAGTGTCTGAGTTCGAATCCCGCTCGGTGACTTAATTTTTTTTATATGTTTGTTCAAGTTTATATATTTTTTTATTTTTATTGTTTTTAGACAAGTTTAAAAAATTTAGTTAATGTTGCTTTCGAGTTTTTAATTTATTGAGACTTGTGAAGCAATAGTGCAACACAAAAAAAATACCGATACAAAATTTAAACACAGTTTTTCGGAGACGCCATCTCTCGGATGATGCCATCAAAACTAACTACTAGCCTCGCGGAATTATTATGTAATTAATTTCTACATCTTACGAGTTATGTAATAAGAGAAATTGACAATAGATGGAGTTACTCTGTAAAAAGTCCTATAAGGTTGAGATTACGAATATCGAAAAACATCACAATATACTCGTACATTGCTCTGATCCCAAAGTAAGTAGCCATAGCACTTTTGTTATCACCTAAACACCACCATATTACAATAAATAATAACCAGTTTCGCCCAGATATTGTTTGAATTAAACGACAATAATGGATTATCAAAGGAAATTGCTGGTGGCTAAAACTCACCAATAATGAAATTCCACACAACTGCTGCGCCACCATCCGAGTAGCGCGGAAAGGTAGAAAGCTCAAAGAAAGTTGTCATAATAATAACCCCAGCATTTTGAGTAAAAAAAAGTATTGGTGGAAATAGTGATAATTAGTCTTTTCGATTACTACTGGTAATGGACGGCAAGATATCACATATTCGATTTGTGGTATTTTTTTGATAATACATACCATCTTTTCACCAGGTTTTGCGCGATTCGCCTTGAGCTGCGGATGTGTGCCCAGCAGCTGTTAGAGTACTTAGCTCCGTGCACCTCCGCGCCCGTGCAGGCCCAAGTCGGAGACATGAAGGTCGCCATCACGGAGTTGTTCAATCAGTTCTGCAACGATGACATGGCTAAAACCCGACGTGAGAATACGGATATCCTTCTAGTTTTATATGCCTCATTTAGATTATCGGCGAACAAATTCGCCGAATAACTTGCCGAGTAATTCGTACACGGATACAGACCCGTTTATATATTCGTCTATATTCAGTGAACATAGAACTTTCAGAAATGGATGACGTGCGACTTGTAGCACGGCTTCATGCATATTATATATTATTAATGTGTATTGACTTATACAAGTAAAATCTCAACGATGTTTAGGGTCCCATATCACGGGTTCTCCCTGGTAAACTTCTATAAACTTTAAAGTATTCTCATTCGTCCAATCCATTCCCTGCTCTTGTCTTTTAGGCGGTGGTCTGCAACAAACGTCGTGGGTCGCGTCCGGCGTAACGCTGTACGCGGCCTACGAATGCTTACTATGGAAATGTACTAGTGTGGTCTCTTTCACACGCCTGACGCGGCGCACGAACGCCGTGCGCCGCGTCCGTAGGTCGTACGCCGCCTACGCAGTCATTTCGGAGCATTCTGGCGTACACGGACGCCGCGTTTTTGTCGCGCGGTCACTCTGGAAATGGTGAAAGGAGATGTCCCAGCGTTGCCCCAGTTTCATTTTATTTAATTACTTTCATAATTAGAAAATGCTAATTACATTTTATTTAGGTATCAAGAATTGTTTTATATTTATAAAAACAATTACAAAAAAATTTAGTTGTTTTCTGAAGTATTTTGTGAAAAAATGTAAGTAAATGGATTACTAATGTTTGGGCAAAAAACGTTTCCCAAAATATCACATTGCAAACTATTTTACGCAAATTTTCATTTGGCAAAAAACATTTGGCAAAACAACTTATCGCAATTTTTCAGTTAGCAAAACTCTTTTTGGCAAATTATTGTTTAGCAAATAATTACTTGGTCAAAGTTTCATTTTACCAAGTATTTATTTAGTCAAATGTATCGTTTGGCAAAACATACTCTTTACAAAATATTGCATGGCATACGATTTACATATTAATTTGAGTAGTGCATATGATACAAATTGACGATGAAGTACCGATACCTCCTACCTTAGTTTTTAGCTATTTTTAGTTTTTATGCGACATAAAATACAATTTCACATGTCACGGCCAAAATCTCCTAACGTAATATTGTACTACTAGCGGCCGCCCGCGACTTCGTCTGCGCGGAAAGGTACCCTATGTCCTTCTCTGTACTCCTGACAACGTGTATACAAAATTTCATCACGATCGGTTCAGTAGTTAAGACGTGAAAGCGTAACAAACAAACTGACTTTTTTACATTTATAATAGAGATAGCTTCCGCCCGCGACTTCGTCTGCGTGGAAAGGTTTTTTGCTATCCCTCGGGAACAATACCTTTTTTTGGGATGAAAGGTACCCTATGTCCTTCTCGGTACCCCTGACAACGTGTATGCAAAATTTCATGATGATCGGTTCAGTAGTTAGGACGTGAAGGCGTAACAAACAAACAAACGGACTTTCGCATTTATAATATTAGTAAGGATTTAATCGATACCAATTTCACCCTAACTCTAAAGCATGGACGAAAAAATATTTTTCGTCCATGCTCTAAAGGGAATAGCTTCTATGTAATTACCTATCTAAAAATATATGTTAGAAAACCTCCTATCTATAGGTACTCTAAAAAATTACAAAAACATTGCCAAAAAATGAGAAAATGTTTTTAACTTTATTTACTGGAAATAAAGTAATTTAATAAGCCTTGAATTTTACACTATTTCATAATTATTAATACATGCTACACGGAGAGAAAATCTGACAAAAATTCATTATTTTTTACTAAAATATTCATAAACCCGAGGACAACAAATGGCCTGTAATAATTGTAAATCGATTTTTGTAATTGCAGTTAGTAAATATCACATGTAATTTTTTGTAATTTCAAGTGTTTTTAGTAATGATGACGTCATAGCCAAAATCTAACTGTTTTGTAATTTTAAGAGTTCATTACTAATATCGGAAATGATGACGTCATAGACAAAAACTAACTGTTTTGTAATTTTAAGAGTTCAATACTAATATCGGAAATAATGACGTCATAGACAAAAACTAAGTGTTTTGTAATTTTAAGAGCTTAATAGTAATATCGGAATTTATGACGTCATAAGTAAATACTAATTTTTAGTTTATTTAGTGCTCTAGTTTTAGTAATTATAAGTAAAGACCCAAACAGGTGTTTTAACAGAGGTATCGAAAGCGATTTGAGAGGTGATTCTATGCGTCGTCATTGCGAGTGATTTATACTCATAACGACGTAAAGATTCACCTCTCAAATCTCTTTCGATACCGCTGTTAAAACACCTGTTTGGGTCTTTACTTATAATTACTGAAACTAGAGCACGAAATAAACTAAAAATTAGTATTTTATATACCTATGACGTCATCAATTCCGATATTACTATTAAATCTCTTTCTTCCCCTCTGTTACAATATGTTACTGTGTTTATTCAATGAAATACTAATTTTATTTTCTTATTTTATTTATTAATAGTTAACCATATTAATAGTTAGCTACACATTTACATAATTACACAAATAAGCGATCGTTCAAATTAAAAGGGATCAAGATCTCTGCGATGAGATTGTCCATTATAATTCTTTTTTCACAACACTGAAACACTGAAATTTTAAGAATACACAATCGAAAAGTTGATTGTTTTGGCACACCCATAGTTTTTATGAACAAGTATTAGTAAAAATAAAATAAAAATAAAGAAGATTCAAATAACAAGAATGATAATAATAATAACACTTAGTATATCACCAAAAATTTGATTGAAGACATATAAAAAAAAAACATTATGCAATTTAATAAATAAAACAATTCAATTTAAAATAATCAAATTAAAATTCAATTGGACTAAAATAAATAAACTTATTTAAAATATTAACAATTCATTCACTTAAAATTAATTCACTTAAAATTCATTCACTTAAAAATAAATTGGAATAAAAATATGATAGAAATTAAAATAACGACATTACGAAAAGCATGATAATAATAAACATTTTTTTTAGTACTCTGCGGTTAAGAATTGGTCATTACTGAAACGATTAATTTTTCTTTGCTTTTGATACGTTTTCTATCACTGACCAGTAGCCTTAGCACGAACAGCTATCGAGAAAAATAACGCGCGTAAAACTACTCGAATCCTACAATTTTGTATGGAAATTTGTACAGCGCCACTACGTCCGTAAACGGAACTAAGATTTGGAAGCACGAAACATGTTGACATAAGGTATCGAGCAGCCTTCGAATCGAGTTCGAATAGTAAAGTTACAACTTGTATGGGAATCGGTAGCACGAACCCACTTTTGACATACGGTATCGAGACACTCGCAAGCTGGCTATCGACAACTTACTCACTGACATTTTTTCAGTGAGAGACTTTTCGAGTGACTTTGTATTATTTATTATTAAATTTTAAAAGCATTTATGTCGTAAGAAAAATTAAATTTGAGAACTATGAAATGTCAACTGAATTATCCACAGGCAATATTACTTAAATTGTTCTCATTAAACATAGAAATTTGTAAAATAAAAATCTCGTCATTTTACGCTATCCACGGTGTCCCCCACACCCTCCATACCTTTATTTTAGCAATATTTTAGAACTTACCTACAAAACTCAAATAAAACTATAGAATACGGTGTTATAAGTATAATATTTGTTTTCAGACAACACATCACACAGTTTGGATACAGTTAATTAATTATTGTTTTATTTAAGTAGATATTAAAAAAATAAGACCATAAAACTATGATGAAAACTAACTAGGTATAACAATGCAAACTTAACAAAGTCTCTAATTTGTCGAATCTTCAAACACTAGGCACTAATTCCGATGAAATTCACATATTTTCATAGCACGTCCAAAGGTTTTATTGTTTATGTGTAAACAATTTATTATTCATTGACGATATTCCATTGTTATTCTTCAAGTTCATAAAAAATCTTCAATTAGAACAATTTGATGAAACTATGAAACATTGTAGTTTACTCCTAGGTCATAATATCATTTCCTCGCAATTGTATTATTTATTAGCCGACACAGATAAATCATTTTAGACAAAAGCAAAATAAAGAAATGGCTTCACGGCTTTTTATTATTTTAGGTTATATTTTTCATTAAATCACAGGATGAGAAAGAAAGAGAGAAAGAATAGAGACACTCTTCTTTTTCAAACCAATCACGGGAAGGTGCAATGACCGTTCAAAAGCATGGGCAAAATCATGAACATTTTAAAAATTATTATAATATTTGCAAATTAATTTAAGTTATTAAATGAAATTAATATTGTTAACAGTTTTATTATTAATAATAAGAATAATAAATGTAAAATTATGATGATAAACAACTTGATTGAATTTTAATTTACATATTTATGATTTACATAGATATACAACATGGTTTTTGAACGCACCTTGCTTCAATTGGATTGATAATTGGATTGTGTCAGGTTAGCTTTATTTATCGCTACTATCGAGTTGACGTTAGCCAGCTCTGTAAAATTCGTGCTGCCGATTTTGCTAGCTTTCGAATCGAGTCCGTTTTCGAGTAGTATTTTCTTACGCGCGTAAGATTTCTCGATGGCTGTTCGTGCTAAGGGTACGAACGTGTCACCCGTATCTTGTGCGAAATCGAAATGGCAGATCCCTCTTGTTCTGGTCACATAAGTGCGGTGAAATGGTTACTTGGAATTATAAAACGTATACTTATTGGTTTTATTTCAACAAATACGTTAGTAATTTCTAGTAAATCTTAAGTAAATATAAAGATGTTGTTACTATATATCACAAAAGTTTGTAATGTTTACATGTACTAAAATCATTTTTTGAAACTACAAATGACCTGTTTAGAAGATACTAAATAGGTTTTCAAAAATTACAAAACTTTCACAACATTTACTTTAATTTGCGAAAGCAAATACGTTAGTAATTTCTAGTAAATCTTAAGTAAATATAAAGATGTTGTTACTATATTTCACAAAAGTTTGTAATGTTTACATGTACTAAAACCATTTTTTGAAACTACAAATGACCTTTATAGAAGATACTAAATAAGTTTTCAAAAATTACAAAACTTTCAGTATATTTACTATAATTTGCGAAAACCATGAAAATATGTAATATCTTACATTGACTAAAACTATATTTTAGGAATTACAATTACAAATACTAAGGTTGTGCTAAAAATTAATAATAGTTGCAAAAACTGCAAAACTTTTTTAAGTAATATTAAAACTTAGTTTTTTCGTCAAATACAATACAGTTTTTTAATTTCTAGTGGTCTCTTTTTTCTCCGTGTATAATCCTCCCAATTTTCTAAAATTTTATTCAGACGTTAAATTACTAATGTGTATCGCAATTTATTTAAAAAAATTAGATTATAAAATACTTACTTATTTGGATTAGAAAAAAACATTGTATATCGTTTTTAGTTTCTTAATTTATGAAAATAAATATAATTTTACCATTATCCTGTTACGATTATCAATAATATTTATTTCTGCCATTTGTTCCCTTTATACTTGGAATTCCTATATACTCCTTTCCTGCATTCCTGTATCAGTAAAAATAAATTTATCATTTGCCAAACTTACGCTATAAATAAGTTAAGTGTGTGAAGTGCCAATTTTACCAAACATTTTTTGGAATATAATATTTGGCAAAATAAAACGTTTGCGTAATAAACATTTGACCTAATAAAACTTGACAAAGTAAAAATATGCTAAATGATAATTTGACCAAGTGAATAAAATGCGAAATGTAAATTTGCCAAAGATTCATTTGGGAAATGAAACTAGTGCGATACGTTTTTTGGGAAGTGAAATTTGACCAAAAATAATTTGGCCAAACGGCAGAACCCCGTTTTTTTCACTTGCGTAGGTACCTACCTATTTAGTTTTTGTATTGTGTAGTTACTTAGGTACTTTGTTTTAAGGTTTGGTTATTTATTTAAATTGCGTAGGTACTATCAAGGGCGTCGCCAGCCCATGGCCCAGGGGGGGGGCCAAGTTAATATTAAAGAGGATGAGAATGATATGAATTGTAGGTACAGTCAACAGCACCTAGTGAATTTATTCAAGTTTTGAGATGGGGCAGGATTTGTCGGAAAAGCAAGTCAATTGCACGGCCTTAGGACTTTGGTTATTTGCGGGGGGGCAGCGGCCCGGCGGCCATGGCGGTATGAAACAGCAGATTTTTTTTCGCATTTTCAGAGTTGGTCCCATAGTAAAAGTTGTTCAGTTTGATGGTCCCTATCTACCATATTCAGCTTTATAAGGCTTTTACCAAACACCTTGTGGATAATTTACTTATTTCCTATGAAATTGATCAGACAGTTCAGACAGACCGATAGTTATATTATATCATAATTTTTGTTCTAAGGTTTCATTGATGATGGAGGAGTCGCGTGCATTGACAATAAGAAATTCGAACTGAAAAATTGCATCGCCGACTTGGACTACCTTATCACAGGAATACCAGAGGATACTAAGAGTTTTGAAGCCATCGTGAGTATCTACTGTTGGATTCATCCAAAGAGATAGGATCTAAGCCATAAATGTATGTGTTACCAGCCGGCAATCTGTATAATAAACCTAGGCAATGTATAGAATACCTAAAACGATCAGGTAATGTATGAAATATTATTAATTTTATACTATGCCTAGGTATTCTAAACTACTAAATCAATTTAAATTTTTTCATTGCGAATCCAGGTGGTAAGAGATAACAATAAGTAGTAAATTCGTTCAGCCCTATACCGAATGTGCAGCCAGTAATGTGACGTAAAAAACGCGAGTAAAACGTTAATTTTATTGTGTTTTACTGTCTAGACGTGCGTGCTGACGAATAGATTTGTTTTCTACTACCTAAGCGTTGCGGCATTCTTACATCATCAGAAGACCTCTGTATTGATAGTATAGTTTACAAAAAAAATCTGGCGTTTTTGATCGCAGTTATAACCTAACCTAATAAACTTTATGAGACTTCCATCCAACTAAGACCAAAATCTATTTATTTTACACATTGCCTGTGGACCAATTGATATTATATACCTACACTACAATCCCTAGCATTTGCATACATTGCCTAGGTAAAGTATGTAATGGACAATAATAATTTAATAAATAATATTTCATACATTGCATAGACGCCTCAGGTACCTTAAGTACATTCACTAGGTATTGTATAAAATACCTGAATTATACAGATTACCGCCAACATCACTGTAAATGTCGTCGGGCATTAGCAGAATGTAGGTATACCGTTTTATTTTGAAATCGTAAATCTCGTTGGTCAAAAATCGGTAAATTATATAATAATTGGTACAACACCAATTTTAATCATGGGGTCTAAAGTGTATGTCGCACCCCTAGATGAAAACTCCGGGAAAAAGTTTTTTTTGGAAATTGAAACGCTGAATTTTCATCTAGAATTCTAGAATAATAATGGTGTGATGTGTTAGAGTGGTCGTGATGTTTAAAATACCGAAAAAATAATGAACTATGATTTTTAAAATTTATTCAATTAAAACTCTTGATTCAAAAGTGTGCTATAATGAGGTTGACTATTTGTTTTAGAATAATGTTTGTCTTGCTATGTTTTTGATGTTTAAAGTTTTTAAGCTAAATTGTACTTGTTTAAAAACAACAAAAACACACGACAATCATTAGATTGTCGTATGTTTGTTTGTTGCGTAGATTACTAACCCAACTTTTGATAGTTGCTATAGCTGTCGTCACGGTTACATTATAATAATAAAATAACTAAACCTACAACAACTATTCTCGAGATAACTACGGCCAAAAAAATTCACAGATTTCGCAGTTCCCGCAAGAATCGGAGCATTGAAAATAAAAACAAAAATTTACGAAAAAACTAAATCAAATCAAAAGCAAAATCCTATAATAATTTTTCTAAGGTATACTAGGTACCTTTTTATTTTTACGATCGATTGTGACACTCGGCTTCGCCTCGTGTCACAAAAGTGCCCCTGACTGCTTCGACGTGGCTGAAATATTATTAACCGATTCATAAAAATTAACTAATGCACTTCTCGTCTGTTTCCGCATCTTTCAATACCTTTACCATGACGATCGGTAAATAATCATAGAAACTACATCACTTTTTATATACCGAAATACCCGTTTTTCTACAATTCCAAATCTAAAGGGATCACCTAGGTCACAATTATAAACCGATTTTCAAAAAAATTTCGCTATTTTGTAGCTAAAGTAATACCCTAGGACCCTTTTTTTAATTTTTTCTTAAGTCGGTTTTTTTCTCGAAATATTTACAATTTAGTAAACAAACACCCCCCAAAAAACCAGATCTTTCGAAATTTCAAAAAAAGTTACCAGCCGATTTTCAAAATTCAAACGTTCACACGTGTCTCAATAAATTCCTCAACTTTTGGTCGGTCCATCTCGATCCTCCTAAAATCCTCGGAACTATGATCAAAAATACGTCTCAGGCGATTTGCATTTGATAACCATTTTCAATGGTAAAACTATTGTTTACAATAATTAAAGATCGTTTCACAATTACTTTTGTTATAACTAAATGAACGAAATGCCTAAAGCACGATTCACCTACGATTAATTCAACTAACGTAACGGACGATTTACCTACTGTTGATTTGGGGTTAAGTTGAAGGTTACATTACACGCCAGCAGGTCGGTTCCGGCACTTCGCCGGCCGCTGCCGCGGCACGCTCGCTTCAATCGCAAGGCTCGTGCGTTGTTGGTCGCAATGGAACATAACCTCCTCCTCGCTCGCTACGGTCGCTCATCGTCGCACCTAATAGTCTGTTAACCAAAGGTCCTAACATAATTAGTCCATCAGGTGCAACAACGCACGAGCCGAGCGAGCGAAGCGAGAGTGCCGCGGCAGCGGCCGGCAAAGTGCCAGGGGCCCTATTTTAACACGTTTTTATTAGGTTGTTTTAAATACATTGAATTTTTACTGTCTCTAATTTGTCGTGCAAGTTCCCGGGTTGGTCCTCCATCCTTCTTAAAGATTTCTTAATCGTTTGTACAAAACGTTCGTCTTGGCCTTTTGTAGCAGGATGATAAGGAGCCGAGGTGCGATGAGTGATTCCGTGATCTTTCAGAAATGTCTCAAACTGCTTTCTCGTTTGTTTGTTTGTTTGTTTGTCCGCAAAGTATGCGAACGATTTTAAGCTAGCTTCCCGATGAGCTAGAGACTTGAAACTTTGAACATAGGTCAGAACTGGAATACAATGCAATATTATGGTGTCAATGAGCTGGTCTGATGAAGGAACTGGAAGAAGGCCACAGGAACTTAATGATGAAACCATATAACCCCATTGTGATTAGGCTTGTTAGAATCGTCTTGACGAGTACTCTGATTGGAGATAAGGTCCAGGGTCTGATGATGAAGCTGGAAGGTCATACCAAAGGAACTCAATATTGAAACCGTGCAATCCCATCAAGTTGGGGCTCATTTGAATCGTCTTGACGAGTACTCTGTGGGAAATAGTGTCCGAGGATCTGATGATGGAGCCGGAAGAAGGCAATAGGAACTCTATAATAAAACCACGCTACCCCATCGAGTTTGAGCTCGTTTGAATTGCCTTGACGAGTACTTTGTTGGGAAATAGTGTCCGAGGATCTGATGATGGAGCCGGAAGAAGGCCATAGGAACTCTATAATAAAACCACGCTACCCCATCGAGTTTGGGCTCGTTTGAATCGTCTTGACGAGTTCTTTGTTGGGAAATAGTTTCCAGGGTCTGATGATAGAGCAGGAAGAAGGGCACTGGGACTCTGTAATAAAACTATACAACCCCATCGAGTTTGGGCTCGTTTGAATTGTGTTGACGAGTTCTTTGTTGGGAAATAGTTTCCAGGGTCAGATGATGGAGCAGGAAGAAGGGCACTGGGACTCTGTAATAAAACCATACAACCCCATCGAGTTTGGGCTCGTTTGAATCGCCTTGACGAGGACTTTGTTGGGAAATACTAATTTCACTGGACACTAGTCCACTGGACACTGGACACTAGTCCAGGGTCTGATGATGGAGCCGGAAGAAGGCCAATGGAACTCTATAATAAAACCATGCAACCCCATCGAGTTTGGGCTCGTTTGAATCGTCTTGACGAGTTCTTTGTTGGGAAATAGTTTCCAGGGTCTGATGATGGAGCAGGAAGAAGGGCACTGGGACTCTGTAATAAAACCATACAACCCCATCGAGTTTGGGCTCGTTTGAATCGTGTTGACGAGTTCTTTGTTGGGAAATAGTTTCCAGGGTCTGATGATGGAGCAGGAAGAAGGGCACTGGGACTCTGTAATAAAACCATGCAACCCCATCGAGGTTGGGCTCGTTTGAATCGTCTTGACGAGTTCTTTGTTGGGAAATAGTTTCCAGGGTCTGATGATGGAGCAGGAAGAAGGGCACTGGGACTCTGTAATAAAACCATACAACCCCATCGAGTTTGGGCTCGTTTGAATTGTGTTGACGAGTTATTTATTGGGAAATGGTTTCTAGGGTCTGATGATGGAGCCGGAAGAAGGGCACTGGGACTCTGTAATAAAACCATGAAACCCCATCGAGTTTGGGCTCGTTTAAATCGTTTTGACGAGTGCTCCGTTTGGAGATGGTATATTTTTAGTCTTAGCTCGTTAACTAAAAAGCATAAAAAAAAATATTTTTTTAAAACACGTTTTTAAAACGGACTAAATTATTACAAAAAAATCGGACTAAAAATTTTAAACCTAAAAACGTGGGGCGCGTTTTGTAAAATTTATCATCCATATTGTCTATGGCATGCGCCCTACGTTTTTAGGTTTAAAATTTTTAGCGCTCGTTTCTACTGATTTTCGTTCGACAAATAAACTTAACGAGCTAAGTGTGAGAAGAGAACACGCACTAGTTAAATACGTCTTTCTCTTAATTAATGGTAAATTTTATAACCCCTCCGGGTTATAAAATACTTACTACGAGGTACTTGCCACGATTTATTTGTGTGTTCCAAATAATTATGCCGGTAGACGTCGAAAGCCTCGGTTGCTGGCGGTGCCGTCTGGCAGAACACACTTACTGAACAAGTCGCCTTTGTCGCGGGCACTGCGCACGCTGAATTTACTTCACAAGATCGGCCTTATATGTTATAGACAAAATAATTAAATGTGTTGCGACTTTACCGTAGGGAAAACATACTGTAATGGTAATTGTATGTGTGAATTAAAAATAAATAAATAAATAAAACTCAAATGTATGAGCTGTCAAACGAAAATCAGTAGAAACGAGCGCTCGACGCCAGCCGAGCGATTTAAAAATAGGCCCCCAGAACCGACATGCTGGCGTGTAATCCTCAACTTATTGATAAATTGATAAACCGTATGCGAGTCATCCATTATAATAAGCATTTCATACATAGTTGAAACATCCAATATCTTAATTGATTTTATTTCTATCAAAGCTAGGTAAGTTAAACAGTAGTTGAGTCGAGCAATGGGCGTTATGAACATATGTGAATCGAGCGTAGTTATCTCGAGAATAGTTGGGATAAAATTTGTTATTATGATATGTAACCGTCGTTTATTTATTCTTATGCCGTCGGCACAGAGTAACAAATAAAAATCTACTCCTATTGTTTACAGGAGATGTGCTACAAGTATGACACCATGACGTCCTGTATATTGGACAACTTGAGCGACTGCCCCAAACCTTCCACTAGAGAGTTAGCCGAAAATACATTGGCTCTGTTCCGATCGGGGACCTTTTGCAGAGTAACGGTACCGGTAAGAAAATTCCGAATTCATTGGCCGTTTGATCACTAACAGTTTTTACTAATTTAATAAGGAAATTAGATAGTGGGTACTCTTGAAAATTACCCTTTCTGACCCATAATGTGGACTTCTTAAAATGTCCACTTCCCATAACGACCACATCCCAGAATAACTATTCCCAGATTGTCCACTTCCCATAATAACTGCTTTCTCAGATTGACTACCTCCCACATAGGCCACTTCCCATAACGACCATTTTCCAGTTATGTCCAATTCCCATTGACCATCAGCCATTTTAGCGTCCCCACTGCTGGGGCACAGAGCTTCCTTAAGGAGGATGGGCCATAACCCACCACGCGGGCCCAATGCGGATTGGTGGGTGTTAACGACGCGGTGTTAGCGAACTGCAAATGCAACCGGGACCAACGGCTTAACGTGCCTTCCGAAGGACGGAGGAGCTCGAGATAATAATTTTTTGGTCACCCATCCCATGACCGACCCTTGCGAAAGTTGCTTAACCTTCGCAATCGCTGGGCCAGGCGCTAAACCACTGCGCCATTTATAAAACATCCTCAGACTGTTACAAAAGAAGGTGAATAAAAATTATAATTTAGCGTGGTTACGATAAAAGAAGCTACGAGTATTTAAAAGAAAATTCTATGATCAATCTAGAAAATTCTATATTGAGAATGATGGTACTATGAATAACGAACGAAAATTATGTTCTGCCGAATAATATTTTGTGCCGGTACCGACAGTTCAAGCTTCTAGACTCTACTCTAGTCTAAGCTAGACTATACTGAGGCACCTAATTGTAATAAAGAAAAGAAACTATATTATTGTTATTTTCAGGTTCAATCACCAGGAAACGACATCTAATTGACGCTGCTAAGTCCAGACTCTTCCAAGAAAACATTTCACTTTGAAACAATTTATAAAATGTTTATTATGACCTTACCTTTGATAAAGTGAAAAGTTTAATTAGGTATGTGGTTTTTTTTATATACCTTTTGACTATTTTTATACGCCTACTAGCGGCCCGCCCTCGCTTCGCTTCGGTTCTTTCCTTTTTTTCCAAATGCGACCTTCCAACAACACCCAAAAAGAAAACAAATAACTTTCAGTCGTCACCCATTCGCTCCAAAAGTCTGTTTCCTTCCCGTTCGTTTCGTCCCGCCCGTCATCGGTGGTGTTAGAAATTCTCTTGATTTTTTTTAAATTTACATTAAACCTCAACTTATCTATACATTTAAATCTTCCTCAAGAATCACTTTATCATTGGGTGAAAACAGCATAAAAATTCTTGAATAATATTTCAGAAAATAGAAACGAAACGTCAGCTCGTGCGGTGACAATCAAGGAACATAGTGCGACTTATTTTCATTGTTCCTATGACGTAATGTTGGTTTTCCGAAAATCAACTTAATTTTGCACCTTATTACAACGCAATAAGAAAGAAATGTCAGCACTACCAACATAACACCATAGGTAGGGTAGACCGGGTACAATTGTAACATTTTAACTTTAACATTTATTTCTGGCTCCATTTATAATATCATGGCAATAGTGTCAATGTGTATTGATATTTAGTTTTTTTGGCTTTAAGGCAGCGTCATCTTTAATTGTGTAGAAACAATATAAACAGAGATATTTTACATTTAAACGGAACAAGCGAACTGCTACAAATGTCCCCTACCCATATGTATTCTGTGACCCAGGGCAAAGAAAATATATACTAACGTAAAAAGAAGCGACACTTGCGCATGGGTGCTGTAAAAGTGCTCGCGGCTATGTGTGAGTGCGCCGGGCGAGCGCGGGGGTGCCGCGACGCCATCGGGGCGAGGAAACTCCTCCGCGGAGTCACGCGCTATCAGGCGTGCCTAGTTCGCTCGCACCGCGCAATAGTACATAACATTACAGGCAAGAACGTCAAACTAAAGTGATATGTGTCGAGCTGCATGCGAGGGCTTTAATCATTAAGCATTCAGGCAATGTAATTTGCTTTCCGTACAATACAATGCAGGGCATATTATTGCATTTCTCAATAATAGTATTTGTACATTGAGGGGTGATGTGGTAATTGCACTTTCTTCCGAGTGAAACATAGTGCTTTATACTACAGAAAAATAAAATAAATAAGTACTTAAAATGTTATTGAATTCAAGTAGCTACAATAATTATGTATGAGAATAAAGAGGGACTTTCTGCTCCTTTTAATATAAAGCAATAGTTAATACACATTTATTTAGTAATTAATTAATTAAATTAAAACCAAACTAATTAAACCTAAATTAAACTAATTAAGATAATTAAACAAAATAATTCTAAAGAATTAATACCAATATAAAAGCGGTAATCCGTAGAAACTGTACGCGCGGAAATCTTGGAAATGTATAAGTAATTGCAGAAGTTGATACGAGTATTTTAATAAAAATAACAAATCAAGAAATCATATTAGCTATTGATCCATATAATTGTAATGTATTAGCATTTAAATTAATATAAAATCAATACAAATTGACTTCATCAAACTTTCGTTTTATTATTTCCTTGCGTTAATATCTAATAGCCAACCCTATCACAAGTCGTGACGCACGTGACGTAGCCGCCGCCAGACTGGCGCCAAGCTCACACCTACAGGGAGTGCCGCCGCTGTGCCCAGGGTTAGTTGTACCAGATATGTCATGATGCAATACATCTTAGTTTAGTTAGAAAAATATATTTTCACCTCTCCAGCACAAAAAGGGCGCTTTTGGCGCGTAAAAACTCGCAGCAAAATCGATTTTTGCTGCGAGCGTGAGGCAAAGCGCTTTTTTAATTTCTTACACCGACTTTTAAAATAATAAAAAAAAAGAAATAAAGTGACAAGGATGACACTTGTAAAATTAATATGTGGGAAAAGGATAGATAGAGTGCTTTATGGTGTCATACATGAATTTAAAAGAAAAAAAATAAAAAAGCTTTTTAAAAAAAAGAAAAACCGCCTTCAAAAAACCTGAAAACAAAAACAGCTTAAAAATTAAATACCTCTAAAAAGCAAGAAATAATATTCGAATCATTCGTTACACATATCAATATTAATAAAACACGTCTATTGAAGTCGGGTGGGGCTGGAGGACAACTTCATTTTTTTCTTAAAGCCCCACCCGACTTCATTAGACGTGTTTTATTAATATTGATATGTGTAACGAATGATTCGAATATTATTTCTTGCTTTTTAGAGGTATTTAATTTTTAAGCTGTTTTTGTTTTCAGGTTTTTTGAAGGCGGTTTTTCTTTTTTTTAAAAAGCTTTTTTATTTTCAACTTTTTAGTGGTAGGTATGTAAGCGCAGCGTGTAAATATTTTTTAACTTTATATTATAACATTTTCAATGGTAAAATGCCCAGAACTCAATTTCCAAATTCACGCTGTTTGTTTTTGAGGAGTTCCGTTGTGTTTTCGTAGTCCAAATCTAGTCCAGAACGTTGCATCGCAAACCATGATTTGGTTTGTTTTGGATTGCCATAAACTTACCAAAACCTAAATCACTTTACATATACTATTTGACTTTGAGGAGTTCCCTTGTGTATCTTCGAAGTTCGAAGTCCAATAACGATGAAATTAAATTGTGACCACTCTTAAAGTATACCCTTTCAAATAAAAAAAGAATCATCTAAATCGGTTCATAAACAAAGATGTTATGTCCGAAATTCCATAAAAACTCGTACGATGGCGAGCTAAATAATTGATATTTTTCAGGATTGTGAGAAAACTACTGGCCAGATCTCTGAAAAAATTTTATGGGACCACACACGAACTATGTTCTTTGAGATAAAAAAAGAATTGTAGAAATCGGGTAACAACTGACGAAGCTATGTTAAAACATACATAAAAAAAAAAAAAAAAAATAAAAAAAAAAATACCGTCGACTTGAGAACCTCCTCCTTTTTTTGAAGTCGGTTAAAAATGCACGGATATTCCAAGAAGTTTTAAATAAGGATTGTTAAAAAAGAATGTTTGTAATTCGAAATAAAGAGTATGGGCGCAATGAGGTCGTATGTATGAAACAAATATGAAATAAGAAAAATTTATGAAATTTATTGACAAATTATATGTTTTATGATTATAAATAAATAAATAAGATGGAATATTAATAAATTTAAGAGAAAAATACAACGTAATGTAATCAAAACGTCGGGAATCTACTTTACTGACTTTAACTCTATGAATAAAATTTTTCATCAAATGTTTGATCGAACTATTTTTGTGATAACTTACAAAAAAAAACATTTTTGCGTCCATCGATGAAGATAGTTGTCTAACTCCAAAAGAGTTAAGTGAACAAGTTTCTAATGCTGAATTAAAAGTCACGTGAAAATTTTCTCGCAGGTAGAGGTGAAAAGTTGTATGTGTTACACGAGACCAAAATTTTGTTCTGCCTCGTGCCTTTAAATCACTCACTGTGCGCAGTAGTCTATATTAGAATCACTCGCTACGCTCGTGATTCAATTCTAGACTACTTCGCTAGTTCGTGATTCAAAGTCGGCACTCGCAGCACAAATTGATTTTGGTCACTTGTATAACAAATAACTATTATTTGAATTACAACATGACAGCAGACCATTTTTAACATTGAAAATGTTTTTTCGATCGCTTCAGTAAGGTACCCAATTTCAGCCAGAGTGAGACATCGCCCTGGTCCCGTGAGTTTTGGGTCTTCGTAAATGTGATATATGTCAAAAGATGCGTCATGGCAAGGGCTACAATATGGTGAAAATTTTTTTTTGAAAAAGTCCAATACTTTTTTCGAAAATCGCATAAATGTAGAAAAATGACACACTTTTTCGGGGTCTTTTCTCACTAAATCGACAATTTCTCAAAAACGAAAAGCGATATCGAAAAAATGAAAAAAATCCCTAGAGATAGAGTTGGGTTACTTTTAGAAAATATTATATGTCCCTGACTTTTACGGTCTGGGCTGTAGCTTATCCTTTATGTAGCGAAATGTCGGGATACCGAGGGCGACGCGCGCGGCGCGGGATAATGGTTATAGTGGAGAAGCCACTTTTACGAAAGTCGTCTAATTACGATTCCCGTCGGACAAGAGAGTGCTCCACCGACAACCGGTATCATTGTCTTCAACATGATCTCCTGAACAAGAATACAGCGGTTGTCGCATTATAAAGTGGTGGAGGGGGAGGGGGGGAGGGAAAATCCGCGGAAGTCGGGAATTGGTTAATTTTCTCAACAACCACTTGTCCGATTTAAACAAATAAGATGTCGTATTGTTAGGTTTTGCCATTTATAACACTAGTTTTTGGGGTTTTCGCTATTTTTAACGATAACGTTAACGCTATTTTCCGAATATGAGTTATTTATTCTACTGGCAATAATTTATTGTTGGCAACACTAGAGCTATATAAGCAGAGAGTTACGGTAGAATCGGATGCATTCTGTTCCAACCGTCGACGCAGCAATTTGAAAAGTGAAACTACTGTGTAAAATGTACGACTGTGCCCAAGTTCTGTGAAAGTAAAGGATGTTAAAGGTATTTATGTGTTCTTATTTTATTATAAGTGTTCTTTAGAAGGATAACCCTACAATTCAGAAGTGGTAACCAATATTGAACGCAGTAAAATCATTGCATGTGGCCAAGGCTCTTCGGCCGTGCTTTAACATACTTTACACTCATCTCATGGCACGTGGCCGAGGCAACTCTTCGGTCGTGCTATCATACTGCACATTCATTGCACGTGGTCGAGGCAACACTTCGGTCGTGCTTACACACTTTACACTCATTGCACGTGGCCGGGGCTACTCTCCGGTCGTGCTTACATACTTCACATTCACCGCACGTGGCCGAGGCAACCCTTCGGCCGTGCAACATTTTTTCACTCGCAAACAATACTCTGATTGATCTACACCAGCCCTTAGCGCTGCTCGCTAATGCGTGGTCAGGGCCACTCTCTGATAGCATTGGTGGGTAGGGTAATGAAAGCGCTGCTCGCTAATCCTTGGTCGGGGCTACTCCCCGATAGAATTGGCGGGTAGTGCGATAAATGATTTGATCCTACTCACTTCACACTCATTGCACTTGGTCGAGGCTACACTTCGACAGTGCATACTTCACACTCTGTTCTACACCACCCTCAAACGCTGCTCGTTAATGCTTGGTCAGGGCCACTCCCTGATAGCATTGGTGGGTAGGGTAATGAAAGCGCTGCTCGCTAATCCTTGTTCGGGGCTACTCCCCGACAGAATTGGCGGGTAGGGTAATAAAGGCACTGCGCTGGTACTTGGTCGGGGCCACTCCTCGATAGAATTGGCGGGTAGTGCGATAAATGATTTGATCCTACTCACTTCACACTCATTGCACTTGGTCGAGGCTACACTTCGACAGTGCATACTTCACACTCTGTTCTACACCACCCTCAAACGCTGCTCGTTAATGCTTGGTCAGGGCCACTCCCTGATAGCATTGGTGGGTAGGGTAATGAAAGCACTGCTCGCTAATCCTTGGTCGGGGCTACTCCCCGACAGAATTGGCGGGTAGGGTAATAAAGGCACTGCGCTGGTACTTGGTCGGGGCCACTCCTCGATAGAATTGGCGTGTAGTGCGATAAATGATTTGATCCTGCTGTATTTAATCGTGAAAATCGTGAATTACTATCACTCACGTTGCATGATAAAAAAAAATGGGTTTCCTTTGTTCTAATTTTGTAGTATCCAGTTTCCATTGGAAAACTGTTAATTTATTATCAGTCAATATGAAATTTTCTCCATAATTGAAGTTAAAGTTCAAAGTCATTCCCAACTATTCCAGTAAATTTTGTGTTTGAGATAAAACAAAGCTAAATTGATACGTAGGTACTCATGGCTTTATTTATTCTAAAATTTGCATTATTTTCTGTTTAATACTCATTGGAACGAGACTAACTACCCACAAGCTGCGGCAGCGTGTCGAAACGAAGTCGAGAATGAAGAAGATGAAGGTGAAGAAACGAGATCGAGGATGGAATGCTGAGGTATCCTCTTCAAATCGGTTAAAGGTCAGAAGTAACATTGCATCTTACTATTTTATGAGTTACGAGATTGAAAGTAACCCTACTTTTTACAAATATTTAATAATTTTGATAATTCATTAACAGAGAATTTTTCAGTTTATACGGGGGCTTTGCGTGAACATTTAATATAATTAAGGTAATAAAGTTGCCCCAAAACAAAAAAACAAAAAATACTACTCTTAGAATAGAATAGAATTTATTTGCATTTGATTAGGGTACACTGGAGGTCTTATAGTATACTTATTTAAAGATCTGCTTATTCAACCATTAACATGCAAATATTATCTTAAAATTAACAAATATACTACAATCTTTCTTTAACATTTAACATTGCGGATATCGCGACTTATGAGTAATAGAAGTTAATTTTAATGTTTTTCTCTTTTCCCTAAATAAATAAATAATTTACACTCTCAACTTGCTTAATAATTACCTACTGTTTACACTTTTGAGGTGTTACATACTCTTTGGCAAACAGTGGACACGTACTGCTGGGTATTGTGCCATGTTTTGAATAATATGTGCTAAGACAACTTTTACTTTCCGGTGAAGAGACCATTGACATATTTTAATCTTAAATTTAATTGTATTTTTCTGTAAAAAACACATTTTACAGAACTTTTTGTCAAAAGCCTTAATCGAACCATTCTCTTTCCTAAAGTGCTTCATTGTTACTGAATTTGAATTTCTCTCTAAACTGAGTATAATTATTTTATTAAAATGGTGACATAGTTTGATTTACGCTTTATGCTAAGCCAGGGCAACTCTCTGATAACTCTTGACGAATATTTTAATTTTGCCACATAAATGCCTATAAAAGTACGTACATATATATTATGCCGTGTTTTACGTAAGCTAACATAGATGTGACAGGGAGATGCTGGGGTTGGTTACTTGCGCGTAGCGCTTGATCAGGGTGACTTTCTGGTAGCGTGGTGCGCAAGTTACTGAATGAGTCTCTTGGGCGCAGCCACGACCGTGGCCAGGGCTTACTCCTTACCCTTGGTAGCATTCGACACGCTAATTCGTGCCAAATGATGATAACGCTAGATCAAAGTTTCTTTGAAGCATTATGTTTTGAGTTTCTATTCTCCTCTCCATCACTGTAATAAGTCCAAGGTTAAGGTTCTAACGCTATTTGGTACCTATTCTGTACAATGGTATTTATTTCATTTTATTTGGGAAATTAACAGACAAATAACTAAGTATGGTTTCAATCATGTTAACGCATAGGTACAGGGTACGGTTAAGTGTCTAACGTTGAAACGGTCGGACACAGTGAAACATTGCCATATTTTTGAATCGCGATGCTGTCTGGTAGTGTACAGATTATTTTTCAGTTGTATTTGATTTCTCAGTTAAATACTATAAATAAATCCCTTTTTCTCCGTATGACATTGCATTGTATTGTACATATATGATAGATTCATGAGGACTAGATCACCTATTAAATTATTCGATTTTGAACGATATGTTTGAGGTGTCCCCTTGGTCACCCCGGTGTCCAACAATGACAGCTCAAGGGTGGACACAATGAAGCACTGTTTAGTTTAGTTTTATATTTGACTTTGTTTAGTGTAACCATGTCATGTTATATAAAAGTGGTTTATTCATTAGTTATGATTTCACACAAATTTAGTGAATATTTATACCTAAACATAAAAAAGGTGCATAATCATTGTCTATTAATAAAATGTTATTAAGGTGGCGCTGGTTTTATGAGTAACTATTGATTGTAATTCATTATAACCTATTTATAGGTATAACTATGATTAAAAATCCTCAATCGTTAAGTAACAAAATAATCGTACCTAAGACAAATCAAAAGTCTGAATAAAGTGTAATACTCTGGACAGAACCTTTATTGATTACAATTTAACGGTTTTTATCATTTACTTGTTCCAATAACCACACTAAATACATTTAAGTCAATATTAATAACAGTGTTTCATTGTTGGACACAGGGTGTTTGTTACATTGTGTACACCTAGGTGAACACAATGCAACTATTTAATTTTTTTTAAAGGCCTTCTTATTGGTTATGTATATATTTATTAGTGAAACTATAAATACTATATTATACCTAATTAAGTAGACTCCTTTCCTGTTAATGAAATCCTTGTCTTCAAAAATGAGAGAAATATGAGACTCAGAATTTTTGGTTTTATAGTTGCTCACTGCACCCTAACTAATTTGAAGTAATCAATGGTAGATAATACACCATGTTTGTGTCACATTATGTGACATGTGACTAGGTATAAATTAGTATTTTATATAAAATAATTTACATCTTTGATACATTGAACATTTTTGACGAGCATACAAGTTGATCATGATCAGTGATTGATAACAAATCACAAGTTTAATAGTGGGAGGACGGGATTTCCTAGGCGCTGTGCTGGCTGCCAGGATTTGCCGCCGTATCTACTGCTTTATGCACTAGCTGTTAGGTTAGGTTAAAAGAACTTTATTCTCATAAATACATCAACATTGTCACTTACATGAGAACATTATAATTAAAAGTAAAACGGATTAGGTAGGTACATTAATTATTGTCCGCTGGTATGCATACAAATACAGGGCCTACCAAATTATTCATATGAATAAGAAAAGAATAATAAGAAATATTTATTCTGCAAGTAACATGGTACCTACACATACATAAAGATCTTAAAATAAGTAATATCCGCTACACGACACCAGTTTCAGGCAAGCAGAATGAAGGGAGATTTAAGCACATGTCATTCATATTAAAATTAATCATTTCGGAAGTCTAATTCTAAGTTACAAAGTTATTAAGTACCTCCATAATGACAAGAGATTTTAATATCATAAGATAAAATAATAAAAATAACAAATAGTCAATAATTAACATGTCAAATTATTATGCATTTTTACATTCAAAATATTCCCTAATTGAATAGAAACACTTTTTAACCTTTTTATAGCTTTTGGTATTATGATTATATACTAATGATGACATCGTTTTGCGACTTAACTGGGTTCTACGTGAGTACATACTAATAGACAGTCCAAACAAATGAGGATGTTTATAAAAAAAAAAAAAACTGCCTTCCTCCCAGATATACGGACAAGTCGGCGGTAATATGCTAAGGCTGAGTTGCGCCACCTAACTATAACGATAACAAGCTTGTTAAAGTACCTACCGGTTAAGCACAAGTTAGCCAAAAAAAAGGGTTGCCAGCCAGCATGATGTCCTTTGACATGTTTGACGTCACAATAGGTGCCATTATCATTTGACGATAACCGTAACTTTGAAAGCGTTTTGGTGCAACTCACACTAAGCTTTTTAAAATAATGGTCTGCAACTATCAAGTGGTCTTGCTTGATCTTATATTTCACATTATTGACATTAGTATTTCATGTTCGAGAATTAATGTTTCACACTATTGTAATTATACTTATACAGTCAGTTATATGATTTAATCTTAAATGATTTTATATTAAGTACTTAGTCACTCGGTGGCTCATTATACAACATTACACATACACATGAAGATGTTTAGTAAGTGGTAACAAATCAAGTTCCTTGAATAACTGATCAGAGTCGCGGGTAAATTTACTTGTTATTGTTAACATAATTAGGCCTACGGAGGAAGGTATCTTTCGGGTATTGACAGAAACTAGGCATTGCCAAGACCATGGCTTGGTTCCGTAGTTGAATTAGATTAAAAGTTGAAGTAACTAAGTGTTAACTGGATCTTAACACTGAATATAAATAAATGTATGTCCACAGTTCTGTTTACTTTAGCATTGGGGAAAGTTTGGTTCACTATAGGGTTATGATAGTAGGATTTACACATATAAGGTTTCATTTGATAATGTATTGAAAGTTTTTATTTCATAGTCTTAAGATAATACTTGAAAGGGGTTGCTGTCGCTTTTGTGTTTAATTTCAGAAGACTTGTGTGCTTCTTGGTGGCGCTGACCGATGGCTTCTGGAAGGCGCTGACCGATGGCTTTTAGGTGGCGCTGAGTGCTGACGGATGGCTTCTGGATGGGGCACTGACCGATGGCTTTTGGATAGTGCTGACTGAAGTTTCTGGATGGTGCCGATGGATGGCGCCACTGATGGCTCCTCGATGTTACTGATGGATGGTTTTTGGATATAGGTTATAGCGATGGCCTTTTGCTTTAGTCCTCCCGTGATCACGGCCCCCGAAAGGGTGTCGAGGCGTTGGGAAATCAGTGAGATAAAACATCCATTGTATCGATAATTGTGTTTTTGCAAATGGTTCCTATTTAATGATTGATATTAATTATTACAAGAGTATTAGGTTTAGGAAATCTTTAAGTGCAAATAAGCCCTAACTAATGTTTCTATGTTTATGGTATTTATGATGCTGATGATGTTTGAATATGCAAATAGAAGTGATTAGCTTATATGGAATGAGTGTGAATGAGATTTCAGACTGATACACCCTCATGACAAGTATGGAGGTGATATGAGTTGATCTCATTCATAAATAGATTATAGGTTATGTACTTTCATGAGATAAAAATCTTGGAGGTACATCAGTGAATGAGATTTTAGACTGATACACCTTCATGACAAGTATGGAGGTGATATGAGTTGATCTCATTCATAAATAGATTATAGCTTATGTACTTTCATGAGATAGAAATCTTGGAGGTACATCAGTGAATGAGATTTCAGACTGATACACCCTCATAAGAAGTTTGGAGGTGATATGAGTTGATCTCATTTATAAATAGATTTTAGCTTATGTACTTTTATGAGATAGAAATCTTAAGGTGTGTCCCCACTTAGGCCGCGCTCCGCGCTCCGCGCTCCGCGAACCTCGGAGCGCGCTCCGAATTTGCGATCCGACACGGAGCGCGGAGCGCGGTTCGCGGAGCGCGGAGCGCGGAGCGCAGGGTCTATTACGAAAAGTTAAATGCGCAGGGGTCTATTACGAGAAGTTTAAAACGAATTTTGATTTAATTATTATTTGATTTAAAATTACGTTTTGATTGTTTCCTATTACAAATCACTTTCAAGTATATGGGCTACGATAGCCAAATTCAAAATGTTTGTTGTAATTTTCAATTTATTTTGGACCTTGTCTTGACAATGAAGGCTTACATTTTACGTTACTATGGAGTATGGTTGTCTTTTTGTTTATGGGCCGATTTGACCGTTTTCGGTGAAACTCGGTTTTTGGTGTTATTTTGACAAAAAAATAGCAACGCAATGTTAAAAATATAAAAAATCCAGGATAACGGGCAACTTTTTTGCTTGGTAGCCAATTTCTATGAAACTCGGATTTTGTTACTGCTTTAACAAGAAAACAGCAACGCAATACTAAAAATACAAAAATCCAAGATGGCGGCCAACTTTTCTGTTTGTGGGCCGATTTCGATGAAACTCGATTTTTGGTACTATTTTGACAAGAAAACAGCAACGCAATGTTAAAAATAGCAAAAATTCCAAGATGGCGGCCAACTTTGTTGTTTGTGGGCCGATTTTGATGAAACTCGATTTTTGGGTACTATTTCGAAAATAAAACAGCAACGCAATAATAAAAATTGAAAAAAATCCAAGATGGCGGCCAACTTTTTTGTTTTTGGGCTGATTTCGATGAAACTTGGTTTTGGGTACTATTTCGAAAATAAAACAGCAACGCAATAATAAAAATTGAAAAAAATCCAAGATGGCGGCCAACTTTTTTGTTTTTGGGCCAATTTCGATGAAACTCGGTTTTGAGTACTATTTCAAAAATAAAACAGCAACGCAATAATAAAAATTAAAAAAAATCCAAGATGGCGGCCAACTTTTTTGTTTTTGGGCCGATTTCGATGAAACTCGGTTTTGGGTACTATTTCGAAAATAAAACAGCAACGCAATAATAAAAATTGAAAAAAATCCAAGATGGCGGCCAACTTTTTTGTTTTTAGGCCGATTTCGATGAAACTCGGAAACAAAAAAGTTGGCCGCCATCTTGGATATTTTATATTTTTATTATTGCGTTGGTGTTTATTTGTCGAAATAGTACCAAAAATCGAGTTTCATCGAAATCGGCCCAAAAACAAAAAAGTTGGCCGCCATTTTGGATTTTTTTCAATTTTTATTATTGCGTTGCTGTTTTATTTTTTAAATAGTACCCAAAACCGAGTTTCATCGAAATCGGCCGAAAATCAAAAAAGTTGGCCGCCATCTTGGATTTTTCCATTTTTATTATTGCGTTGCTGTTTTATTTTCGAAATAGTACCCAAAACCGAGTTTCATCGAAATCGGCTCAAAAACAAAAAGTTGGCCGCCATCTTGGATTTTTTATATTTTTATTATTGCGTTGCTGTTTTATTGTCGAAATAGTTTCAAAAAACAATTTTCATCGAAATCGGCCCAAAAACAAAAAAGTTGGCCGCCATCTTGGATATTTTATATTTTTATTATTGCGTTGCTGTTTTCTTGTTGAAATAGTACTAAACACCGAGTTTCATTGAAATCGGCCCAAAAACAAAAAAGTTGGCCGGCATCTTGGAATTTTTATATTTTTGAATATATCGTTGCTGTTTCCTTGTCAAAATAAAAAGAAAATCTGAGTTTCATTGAAATCGGCCCACAAATAAAAAAGTTGACCGCCATCTTGGATTTTTGCTATTTTTAACATTGCGTTGCTGTTTTCTTGTCAAAATAGTACCAAAAATCGAGTTTCATTGTAATCGGCCCACAAACAGAAAAGTTGGCCGCCATCTTGGATTTTTGTATTTTTAACATTGCGCTGCTGTTTTCTTGTTAAAGCAGTAACAAAAACCGAGTTTTATAGAAATTGGCTACCAAGCAAAAAGTTGCCCGCTATCCTGGATTTTTTATATTTTTAACATTGCGTTGCTATTTTTTTGTCAAAATAACACCAAAAACCGAGTTTCACCGAAAACGGTCAAATCGGCCCATAAACAAAAAGACATAACCATACTCCATAGTAACGTTAAATGTAAGTACTTTTTAGAAACGACTACTGGCAACACTAGAAATCGTGGAATTTGCATTCCGGAATTCAGATATCAAGAAAATACTGTGATCCATGATTCCACTAGCCTACACACCTTAGAGAAGAGAAGTTAAGTAGTTTGGTTGACACAAATTTTTATCAACGCCATCTATCGAGCCAACAGTTTTTTTTTCATTACGAAAAGCCTATTGTCAAGACAAGGTCCAAAATAAATTGAACATTTTTGACACTTTGTATAACCTGATGTGCTGCTGACTGTACATAGGCATGATTGTTAATTCAAAGTTTTACCCCTTCTTTTCCACTCATTATTAATTACACAATAATAATACTGTGGAGACAAAAGTACTTAATATTTAAGTTTATATGAATAAAGCTTATTTGATTACGGGAACGGAGCGCGGAGCGTGGAGCGCGGAGCGCGGAGCAGACGGAGTTCGCGCGTCCACATATGCTCCGAGGTTCGCGGAGCGCGGAGCGCGGAGCGCGGCCTAAGTGGGGACACACCCTTAGAGGTACATCAGTGAATGAGATTTCAGACTGATACACCCTCATGAGAAGTATGGAGGTGATATGAGTTGATCTCATTTATAAATAGATTTTAGCTTATGTACTTTTATGAGATAGAAATCTTAGAGGTACATCAGTGAATGAGATTTCAGACTGATACACCCTCATGAGAAGTATGGAGGTGATATGAGTTGATCTCATTTATAAATAGATTTTAGCTTATGTACTTTTATGAGATAGAAATCTTAGAGGTACATCAGTGAATGAGATTTCAGACTGATACACCCTCATGAGAAGTATGGAGGTGATATGAGTTGATCTCATTTATAAATAGATTTTAGCTTATGTACTTTTATGAGATAGAAATCTTAGAGGTACATCAGTGAATGAGATTTCAGACTGATACACCCTCATAAGAAGTTTGGAGGTGATATGAGTTGATCTCATTCATAAATAGATTACAGCTTATGTATCACGAGAAAAGGAATCTTTGTGGTAGGTACATGAGTGAATGAGATTTTAGATTGATATATCCTTATACCATCGAGATAAAATATAGGTCGATCTGCATTCATAAATAAATAATTAATTTGATTTAATTAAATTGCTCATAACAGTATATCTTAACAATGTAACTTTTAATTTGATATTGTTACCTTTAAAATATATTTCATAATTTTAGGATAAAATTGCAATAAAACTGTCATGTCTAAATATGTATTTGCCTCTGCCTCTGTGGCTACTTCTAAACTAAGATTGTAAATAATTGTAATTTTGAGGCAATAAACCATTTCTATTCTATTCTATTTGGAGGTTGTCTCGAGGTTGGAACAAGTCGGCCGATTGTTAGGTACGACATCCTGGTCGCGTGCAATGGAGAGGTCGCGTGCATGGGGACATGCACGAGGTCAGGATGGTCGATTGTTAGGTTTTGCCATTTATAACACTAGTTTTTGGCGTTTTCGCTATTTTTAACGATAACGTTAACGCTATTTGCCGAATATGAGTTATTTATTCTACTGGCAATAATTTATTGTTGGCAACACTAGAGCTATATAAGCAGAGAGTTACGGTAGAATCGGATGCATTCTGTTCCAACCGTCGACGCAGCAATTTGAAAAGTGAAACTACTGTGTAAAATGTACGACTGTGCCCAAGTTCTGTGAAAGTAAAGGATGTTAAAGGTATTTATGTGTTCTTATTTTATTATAAGTGTTCTTTAGAAGGATAGCCCTACAGTATAATAGGTAATATATGTCCTTAGCAACATATTTTATACTACAATAGTTATTGTGAATACTATAGTTTATTAAATAATTAGAAAAAAGTCGAATTTCAAACAAAAACATTTTTAGTTTTGTAGATTTGAAACAGTAAATTAAAATAAAGTACATACATATATATAGTATAAAGTACTGCGTAAAATTGCCACAGTCATTAGCTTGCTGTTTGTTTTTTAATTTTGAAATTTGGCTGGAAAACAACAAAATTATCATCGACTAGCTTCTGCCCGCGACTTCGTCCGCGTGGATATTAGACGAAATCCTTTTAAGGAACCTTCAACCAGGATCCGGCCAGCCATTTTTACGCGATTAGGCGAGTCCCCATCAAGCGCGCTGCCTCGCGAGGCAAGACATTTGCCGCGTGTGGCGGGCCTCGCACAAGGCTTCCAGTTCCCGTTCCTGCTCCCGCTCCCGTTCCCCGTTCCCGTTCCGTTCCCGTCCCGTTTGCGTTCCCGTCCCGTAAACGTCCCGTAACCGTCCCGTACCCCTTCCGTTTTCGTTCCCGTTCCCATCCCGTTCCTGTCCCGTTCCCATCCTGTTCTCGTTCCCGTTCCCGTCCCGTTATATTTCCGTTCCGTTCCCGTTCCGTTCCCGTTCCGTTCACGTTTCGTTCCCGTTCCCATTCCCATTCCGTTCGCGCTGCGTTCCCGTCCCGTAAACGTCCCCTAACCGTCCCGTACGCCTTACGTTCCCGTTCTTGTTCCCGTTCCGTTCCCGTCCGGTTCATGTTCCCGTTCCCGTTCCCATCCTGTTCTGTTCCCGTTCCGTTCTCGTTTCATTCCAGTTTCGTTCCCGTTCCGTTCCCGTTACGTTCCTGTTTCATTCCCGTTTCGTTCCGTTCCCGTTCCATTCCCGTCCGATCCCGTCCCGTATTCTTCCCGTCCCGTTCCGTTCCGTTCCGTTCCGTTCCGTTCCGTTCCGTTCCGTTCCGTTCCGTTCCGTTCCGTTCCGTTCCGTTCCGTTCCGTTCCGTTCCGTTCCGTTCCGTTCCGTTCCGTTCCGTTCCGTTCCGTTCCGTTCCGTTCCGTTCCGTTCCGTTCCGTTCCGTTCCGTTCCGTTCCGTTCCGTTCCGTTCCGTTCCGTTCCGTTCCGTTCCGTTCCGTTCCGTTCCGTTCCGTTCCGTTCCGTTCCGTTCCGTTCCGTTCCGTTCCGTTCCGTTCCGTTCCGTTCCCGTTCCCTGGATGTGCATGTCCAGGTCCAGGTCCATATGTGTCATGTCCACCGCGTTGGACTTCAAAATAAATCTCATTTTCGCAATCACCATCCCATAAAACCTCAAGAACGACATCCATATCGATTTTTATGTTACTCACCCCACTTACCCTCTAAGGGTTGATTTTCAAAATCCCAAAATATATATTTAGACGTGCTCCTACAAATTCTAAAGTTGTAATTTCGATTTTGTATTCTTTTTCCATACAAAATTTGAACCCGATTTTGTTATCGAATTGCTCATCGAATATAGAAGTGAGTGTATGGTTTATACACTCTTTTAATGATAGTTGATAATGATAGATAAATGAAACTTTTTGATAAATGTAAAAAACTGATATATTGATATAAAAAACGTATTAAAATTAAAATGATATGAGAGTGCGCGACGGCTATGATATTCGAACACGTACTGTTAATACACAGTACAGTACAGTTAATGAATGACCTAAATTGATGCATGTGGCGTAAAATTGCTGATGTGACAAACTGTACGGCGCTTGCCCGTACATGCTCCCGGGCCAAACAATGGGAGATGAAAAAAGTATGATCATGAATGACGTGAATTACAAGGTGATATAAAAGTTTTTACAAGGTGATAGAACAATGTAGAACTTATAAGCTAAAATGTCTTTGTAGTATAGGCGACGAAGCCTTATTAAGTACGCGTGCACTTGATTTTACACCTTTGTTTACACTTTGATTGCCCTTATTAACACTAGCACTACTCTGATTCACTTCACTTTCACTTGTACACTGAACCATAGTCTGTGAGGTATCAGCGTGGAAGATGACCTGCGGCTGCGGCGCCGCCAGCGCGGGCGTAGCGACGGCGCCGGTGTGGGGCGGGCGGCACGCCTGCCTCCGCAGTCGTCGGGCGACGACAAACACCAGGGCTGCGAAACCGGCTCCCGCGATGATGTAGATGGCCACGTAGTGGTGTACATCGTGGTATGTCACCCGATCCGACAGTACTCCTTCCGTGGCGGCAGCTTTCATGTCTTTGATCTGTTTACTAATATTCTCAATATCTTTCTGATGATCTTCAGCAACATATTGTGTATCAATAGCGGAGGTGGGTATAGACAGGTTAATGAGATTGTTGATAGGCGGGATGTCGATCTTGATAACGTCAGCTTTCTGTTCCATAGTATTCGACAGTTTTCTATGCGGGAAAATTGAAAAGGATCTTCCTTTGATAATACACCCGTCGCTTAATGTTATTATTCCAGCCGTTTCTAATTGCACGGCGGTAACATGATGCTCACATATGATTCGAATGGGGCATTGTCCGCAACAGAAATATAGGTAAGTATTAATGTTACGTAATTCAATCCATTCATGTTTACATGTAAAGGTCGTTGTCTCGCACTCGTCGCTGATAGGATTTTTGACACATAGATTTTGATCTGATCTCATCTGATAAACTGGCTGATTTAATGGGCATATGTAGGTTTCGGTATCGTAATTAACACAATTTTGTAGTCTGTTTTCGAACATAGTTACGTAGGAGTCTTTTTGTATATTAACTGCTACGTAATCTGAAATCGGAATTAATGTAATCATTTTGTTGTTTACCTCTTGTGGGATTGGTATTAACTTATAAATATCGAAACTGTCTCGTCTCACCAAAGGAATGCCGACTTCAAATATTATGAAGTCTTTCATGGCTTTAGCTTTTACAGTTAGTAAATGATATATTTTTGATATTTCCGATTGAATATTATTGAATGGCAACGTCAAGTCCTGTGTTAACAATCCAGTGATTAAATTTAGTTCATTTCTTAATTGTTCTGGAGTTAAAAGATGAAAATTGAATCGGCCTGAGTAAACGTTAGTAAGCACGTCTACCAGCGTCTCCTGTATGTTTCGCAGATTCATCAAAACGCCGTTAGCAATAACTGTCGATAAAGTTAAATCATTTGCTTTGATTGCGACATATAACTCACTACGCTGCAGGTTCATTTGATTTTCCAATGTATTTAGATGTTGATTAAACCCTTTGTGTTGTTTATCTATAGATGTTTCCATTCTTTTGATCAAGTTTAACTCGGCTTCTACTACCGATGTCTGATTTTTCCATAATAACTCTAGATGTTTTTGATTATTTCTGATGGTTTCTATATCTTCGGCGTATTGCTGAGCGAAGCGGTCATCGAGTACTCCGAACAGTGTGTTGGCAAGGTTACCGACACCGTTGATAAGGCCGCGGCGCTGTCGCGTGCGCGCGGCTTCCCCGGGCCCTGGGAGTTGCTGACCGAGCAGTATTGCATTGTAATGCTCGAGCTCGGCGAGCCCGTGATGTAATTGGAGAAGCATTACTTTGTATTGTAATAACTTTGAATTCATACATGCGGTTTCAATATGATTGATATATTTTTCAAGTAATTCTGTTCCTTGCCAAAATGGAGCCATGTCGTAATAAATAATTAATTTCCATTGATCTTGTTCTAGGCGCATTTTTCCAATGTTATCAAAGTAAAAGCCTTGACTTGAATTTAAGCTTGATATTTTGTATTCGCAGCGCACTGTAGGACTAATTATAAATAACAATGTAAATATCAAATATAAATAGTGGGGTAAATTTAATTTCCAGCTTGATCTTTTCCGTTTCTCGTGTACGGTGGCGGCAGAAATAATATTATTTGATTCGGTTGCTTCTTTCTTTTCTTTGGTCGTCTCCGTTGTTTCAGTTACAGGTAAACGGGATATTTTAGTTATGGGCCGTTTGATATAACCATTTTTTGTTTTTAGGGTGACGACACGCACTAAGCCGTCGGTTCCTGGGTGTATGTCAATTATGCGGCCTAATGCCCATTTTCCAGCGGGCAAATTGTCGTCTTGAATTATCACGACGTCATCCATCTTAAAATTTTCCTTAGGCTGGCGCCATTTACTTCTAACTGATAGTTGACAAAGGTACTCAGATTTCCATCTATTCCAGATGTCATTAAAGATCTTTTGCGTCAATTGCCATCTGGTTCTTAAGTCCTTTTCTGTTTCTATGATAGTCAATGTGGGTCCACTTGATAGGAAGTGTGCCGGGGTCAGATAGTCAATGTTGTCTGGGTCTTCAGTCAAAACACAAAGTGGTCGTGAATTTAGGCACCCTTCCAGTTGAGCCAAGAGAGTCGAATATTCTTCATATGTCAACTTTTGCTCGCCAATTACCCTTTTTAAGTGGTGTTTTAAACTCCTGACTGCGGCTTCCCAAAGGCCGCCTGCACTCGGCCACGATGGGGCGTTGAAATGCCAGTTGATTTCCATTTGAGTGACAGCATCGAAAAAGTCCTTATCTAAAGTTTGTTTTAAATTGATACATTCTTGATTAAGAACCCTACTGGCACCGACAAAGTTTGTCCCATTGTCACTGTAAATGTGACGTGGGGCGCCTCTCCTTGCCGCCATCCTGCGAAGGGCTGCTAAAAAGAATGAAGTGTTCCGCGTGCCTTAACCTTATATCAGATTCTGACTCGAAGGTAACGTGTGCTAAATGCCGAGTGGTTTATCACTGCTCTTGCGTAGGATCGTCACTGGAAGGAGGAACAAACGAACTAACTGCTTGGCTGTGTCTAGTATGTAAGCCAAAGAAGGGCAACACTGATGGCACCCCTATACGTTGCAACCCGCAAAAGACATTAATCGAAGCAAATGTAACGGTCCGTAACAAAAAAAACTCCAGCTTTAACAACTTCTACTGCTGTTGAGAATACGGACAGCGATACACCGGTGACGACACGCGAAGTGCAAAACATTATACGTTCTGAAATAGCAGCACTTACGAAACATCTAAACGAGACACTGGCACAATATGTAAACAAGGAGCTTAAGTCTATAAAATCCGAGATAGAACAATTTAAGGAGTCCATGAACTTCATGAACGAACAGTATGAGACAATTAAGACTGATATAACAACTAAATTTACAGCTCTTCATGAACTAAAAAAGGAGAACGAGCAGCTTAAGGCTTCTTTGAAAGATATAAACGAGAGAATGAATACCATGGAGCAGCAAGCTCGATCTACTAACGTTGAAATTCAGTGTTTACCCGAACACAAGGGGGAAAACCTTATATCTATAGTCATGAACATAGCAAAGGTAATATCATGTGAAATAGCAGAGAGCAATATCCACAAGGCAACACGAATTGCCAAAATTAACACCAGCAGTGACCGCCCCAAGTCCATAATTGTGCAGTTCTGCAGCCCTAGAATGCGCGACAACTTCCTAGCAGCATCTATACGATTCAACAAAACCAAAAAGCCAGAGGAAAGGCTGAACAGTAGCCTCATTGGGCTAGGGGGCAACAAGATGAATGTTTATATCGTTGAACATCTCTCAGCTAGGAACAAGAGTTTACACGCAGCAGCTAGAATGAAAGGAAAACAACTGGGCTACAAATACATATGGGTCAGAAACGGAAGGATTTATATGAGGAAGACTGATGGATCCGATTATTTATACATTAAGGACACAGAAGCACTGGATAGAGTTGTATAGTGTTGCTGTTAACAAATGGTTTTTTTATAAGAGACTTATAATTTATAAAAATGTGTGATATTAATATTTACTACCAGAATGTAAGGGGTATCAGATCTAAATTAATTGATATCTATTGTAGGGTTGCTAATTGTAATTATGATATAATTGTGTTTACCGAAACTTGGCTTATGGATGGAATATACGACTCAGAAATTATGGATGAGCGATATACAATTTTTCGGCGCGATAGAACTAATAGTATATATAATAGTAAAGGTGACGGCGGAGGTGTCTTAGTTGCAGTTTCCAAAAAAAAATTTAAATCGTATAGACTTTTTGACTATGAGAGTTCGTGTGAAGACCTTTGGGTTAAGCTATTGTTGTCGGATGGTTGTGTTTCTATGGAGATCTGTCTATGCGCAGTGTATTTACCATCTCCAATCAAAATAAACATTTTGGATCATTTTATTGAAAACACCAATAAAATATTAGAAAAAGATTTAAATTGTGTGATATTGGGAGATTTTAATATTAACGCAATTAATTGGTTAAGTGATGACGGATCCATTATCGACACACCTAGTAATGTTGGTTCGCTAGTGGAACAATCACTGTGGGATTTTCTGGCTTCAAATAATCTTAAGCAATATAATCACATGCCTAACCATAATAATAGATTTCTTGACCTAGTGTTATCGAATATGGAAACTGTTACTCTGACGGAGCCTTCACACGTATTATCGGTAATTGATCGTCACCATCCGCCATTAAATGTAAAGCTTGAGCTGCCCTATCCAATTACACATCAGAAAACAATTCCAAATTCTAGATTAAATTATTTTAAAGCCGATTATGATTCTATTGCTGCTGCATTAGATAAAATAGAATGGCGTGTATTATTCGCTACTTGTAATTCGGTTGATGACGCGGTTGATAGATTTTATGCTGTTGTTCATGATATTATACAAAAATTTGTTCCGTGGACCACGTTAAAGAGTAAAAAATATCCATTCTGGTTCTCAAAACATCTTATTAGGCGACTTAACGAAAAAAATAGATTAAGAATAAAGTTTAAACAATATAAAAATCCTATGGATGCAATAGAGTTTGAGATACTTAAAAAAAGGTGCGATCGTATGGCTGTGAATTGTTATAACTCTTACACTGCTGATTTAGAAGCTAAAATAACACATAAACCCGAAACTTTTTTGGAGTCACTTAAAACACAAAAAAGGATCAGTCAGTAATTACCCTAATATCATGTGTAATGGTAAGGATTGTTCAGGTGATATTGAGGAAATTTGTAATTACTTTGCATCACATTTTTCCAAAGTGTATATCAACTCCGATAATGACACAGCCAGTGAAAGTAATACGGACACACTGAACTGCTTAAACAACAATGTAGTAAGCAAAATTACACTAAGTAAAGACCAAATTCAGAAAAAAATGGAACAATTGGATATACATAAAGGGGCAGGTCCAGATGGCATACCGCCTGTTTTTTTGTCTAGAACTGCAGATAAGCTGGCTTTGCCTTTAATGTTGATTTATAATAAGTCGCTTAATGTTGGCGTTTTCCCTAAAGTTTGGAAAGAAACAAAGATAGTTCCTGTCTTCAAAGCGGGTGATAAAAAGAATGTCACCAACTATAGGCCTATTGCCATTCTATCTGTAATCGCCAAAATTTTTGAGGCTCTAATTTGCCCTATAGTTGGGTGGCACTTGAAACAACTACTTTCAAGTAGTCAGCATGGGTTCGTTAAGGGTAGATCTACGGCCACAAATCTGGTTCTTTACGTGGATACACTCGTGGAGGAGGTTGATTCAAGAGTGCAGGTTGATGCGGTGTACACTGATTTTTGCAAGGCCTTTGATACAGTAAACCATAACATCTTAATTAGTAAACTGCAAAAATATGGTATTTCAGAGCCTCTTCTCAGTTGGTTTCGGTCATATCTAACGCAACGTGACTTAAGGGTTGTTATGAATGGACTTAGCTCTAGACCGTACACCGCATCATCCGGCATTCCGCAAGGGTCCCATCTAGGCCCCTATTTATTCAACCTCTTCATTAACGATGTTGAACAATGTTTCCACAACTCTAACCTGTATATGTTCGCTGACGACCTAAAAGTAACAAAAGCAATAAGGGATGCTAATGATTCTATCTCGCTCCAGCAAGATTTGGACAGACTAGCGGCTTGGTGTAAGCAAAACAAAATGGTGCTTAATACTAAGAAGTGCAAACACATAAAATTCACCTGCAACCGCAACATTAAACAAACTGTATATAGGTTGGGCGGGGAAGTTCTTGATGAAGTCCAGGAAATTCGTGATCTGGGGATCCTAATCGATTCCCAACTTAAGTTCGATAAACACGTAAATATCTGTACTCTTAAAGCGTCAAAGATGCTCGGATTTGTGTTAAGAGAGTGCAAAAATTTCAAAAGACCCTGTACTAAGATCGTCATGTACAACGCTATGGTTAGGAGTCACCTAGAGTATTGTTGTGTAGTTTGGTCTCCCACCTACAAAATTCATATTAAGCGTATTGAAAAATTGCAAAATAGGTTTATGAGGCATTTGACTTATTCTTGCGGATTAGCAAAAAAACTTAGATCTTATGAGGACAGGTTGGTCTTTTTTAAAATGGTCACTTTAGAGGCACGCCGGAAAGTCACTGATCTGGTATTTCTCAAAAAAATTGTCACAGGCTTGATCGACTGTCCTGATCTCCTTTCGAAAATAGTTTTTAATGTTCCAAGACGATTGCCAAGATCTGGTTGTATCAGGCTCTTTCCTGTACCAATGTGTAGGACCAATTTAAAGTTACATTGTTTCTTATCGCGTGCAAAATCTCTGTACAAGGACTGTAATGATAAAATTGATCTCAATCTAACTTCCATACCTAGTATTAAGAAAGTGATAATTTCGTAGGACTATTGTCTATTGTAACTATTACTTTTATATCTAAGTAACAACAATTTAGTATTGTTTAATTTGTGCATGTGGTGCCCTCCCATAAGTAATGGGGCATTTAGTCTAAGAGTCGTATTGCTATTATATTGTCTGTAATCAGTGTACCCATTGTTGGAGAGCCAAATTATAAATAAATAAATAAACCCCATTTTTACCCCTTTAGGGGTTAAATCATGTCCACCGTGTTGGACTTCAAAATAAATGTCATTTTTGCAATCGTCATCCCAGAAAACTCCAATAACGACATCTATATCGATTTTTATGTTTACTCACCCCATTTACCCCCTAAGGGGTTGATTTTCAAAATAACAAAATATATATTTGCCTATTTATTTTTAGATGTGCTCCTACGAAGTTTAAAGTTGTAATGTCTATTTTATATTATTTTTCCATACAAAATGTGGACCCCATTTTCACCCCTTTAGGGGTTAAATCATGTCCATCGTGTTGGACTTCAAAATAAATGTCATTTTTGCAATCGTCATCCCAGAAAACCCCAATAACGACATCTATATCGATTTTTATGTTTACTCACCCCATTCACCCCCTAAGGGGTTGATTTTCAAAATAACAAAATATATATTTGCCTATTTATTTTTAGATGTACTCCTACGAAGTTTAAAGTTGTAATGTCTATTTTATATTATTTTTCCATACAAAATGTGGACCCCATTTTCACCCCTTTAGGGGTTAAATCATGTCCACCGTGTTGGACTTCAAAATAAATGTCATTTTTGCAATCGTCATCCCAGAAAACCCCAATAACGACATCTATATCGATTTTTATGTTTACTCACCCCATTTACCCCCTAAGGGGTTGATTTTCAAAATAACAAAATATATGTTTGCCTATTTATTTTTAGATGTACTCCTACGAAGTTTAAAGTTGTAATGTCTATTTTATATTATTTTTCCATACAAAATTTGGACTCCATTTTCACCCCTTTAGGGGTTAAATCATGTCCACCGTGGTTGGACTTCAAAATAAATGTCATTTTTGCAATCGTCATCCCACAAAACCCCGACAACGACATCCATATCAATTTTTAGGTTTTTTTTAACCCTTTTCACCCCCATTTCATCCCCTTTGGAGTTGAAATCCTAACAAAAACAATAAACGTTAGTAGTAGGTATTCGCCGGTTCTGGACCACCGCCGCGAGAGCTGCTTTTGGCCGCTCTGCCGGGAACTCATCCTACTAGGCGCGAATTAAATAAATACCTACCGCGAATTAAAACCGCGAATCAGAACCGCGACCCGCGAATAAAACCGCGGATTAAATCGATACCTACCGCGGATCTCCTCGAATCGTCGTCGGTATAGTAGTAGGTATTCGCCGGTTCTGGACCACCGCCGCGAGGGCTGCTTTCGGCCGCTCTGCCGGGAACTCATCCTACTAGGCGCGAATTAAATTAATACCTACCGCGAATCAAAACCGCGAATCAAAACCGCGACCCGCGAATAAAACCGCGGATTAAATCGATACCTACCGCGGATCTCCTCGAATCGTCGTCGGTATAGTAGTAGGTATTCGCCGGTTCTGGACCACCGCCGCGAGGGCTGCTTTCGGCCGCTCTGCCGGGAACTCATCCTACTAGGCGCGAATTAAATTAATACCTACCGCGAATTAAAACCGCGAATCAAAACCGCGACCCGCGAATAAAACCGCGGATTAAATCGATACCTACCGCGGATCTCCTCGAATCGTCGTCGGTATAGTAGTAGGTATTCGCCGGTTCTGGACCACCCACCGCGGGGCTGTTTTCGACCACTCTGCCGGATGCGCACCCTATCTATTGTTTGTCAGACATTTGGTCTTCAAAGGTTTAATACACCTGTCATAAACTGATTTCTAAAGGGTATTGTTTAAACGCAGGTATTGGCACGTTTACTGCCCTCGGTTCCCAGACACAATAGAAAATCAATTGTTTCATTCATCAATTGTTCATAAACAGATTTCTAAAGATGCTGTTTCAATAATAGACTCACCATTAAATAACAGTTTTCTTGTTAAAAGCATAATCTTTACAATGGGCTTGTACTCGTTTCAATGTGTCACATTCGTACACGATCCAACATGTTGTCTTCGGATGACTATTTAAAGGACGACGATCCAGAGACGTTAGTACAGTCTACAATTGTATTTCGCGTCGATTTAATCAACCAATAGTTTGTATAAGTGAAAGAAGTGAGCGTGTTCCTGAATATATAGTTGAATCCTCTACAATAATGATAGTGGACACGGAAATAATTGAAAAACTAGGTAAAACTACCATTTTAAAACATTATGCTCATCATATAAGAATGTGGTATAATTATGGACAACTACCGCAATCTATGTTGGAAGACGAGGATTTTATTCCATATTTTACGCCGTGCAACACTCATATACCCCAAATGATGAGTACTTCAGAAGACAACTTCGATGGACCACTAACCATGATGGCATATTGTCCAATGTGCAACGATCAAAACGATGTGATTAAAATAGATACGATTGCATCAGGTTACTCGAGATCATGTTCACCGTGTACACATCTGATTAATCCTCTATCAATTGATTGGAGTGAGGAGGAGGATAAGGAAATGATGGAGATTGCTTTAAGTAGTGATAACAATGTATTGAATCCGACGGAAATTTCATATTCTCCAACACTTATGTAATAAGTTTAGTTTTAAGTAAGCATTGTATTTTATTTTAGTCTTAATAAAATTATATGGTAAAAATTATTAAAAACTGTTTTTTTGTCCTCACCTAATTTTTATAACAAAATCTACTTGTTTTAATAGGGTAAGAAATAAAAGTTCAAAATATAATCCATAGGTAATTTATTGCTTAAATAATTAAAATATATCTATGAAATCAAATTTATATTAATAATAAATTTATTTATAATATAATCATGCACAGAAAAAAGATTTAAACATCTTCTTTAACAATATATCATTGTTTATTGTATTTTCAGTAAACATATTAACAAAATTCTTTAGACACATTCCTCGATACTTTAAATATAAATACAATAGAGAATATTCACCGCAGTAGGATGAAAAAATGTTTTGAATTTCTTTTTTAGTTATATGTCCATCTAATTGCATTTCTTTTTAAAAATGTTAAATGATAACCTTCAGGTTTTCGACCAAAAGTGTCAAAGTATTCTCCAATACCATTAGCATTAATAAAAACTGCTATCCAATGTGATCCTGGTTTCGTATCAGGATCTAAATTACTTATCAAATAAACAGGTGGTGACATGTAAATTGGTAACAGATAAGCTGCAAATACATTACAAACCAAAGAATGGTGTATTTTTTTAAAATATTTAAAAATTTCAAAAGTATTCATACTACTTTTATAATGTCCAACTTACACTAGAGTACAAATTAATAATGACAAACATTGTACAAAATACCTATTTTATATAGATACCTAGTTTCAATATATATTTAACTACTAAAATCAACGCTTACATTACGGTTCTTATCTATTTCAATTAAATTATCAAATTCAGCGTATACAATACAATTAATGGTTTCATTTAGAGCGTTTTCAAACCTCACCTCCAATCTAACACTTCCATGTTTAATTAAGTTCCAGTGTGAAGTTGAAGATGCAGTTAAATCAGGGGTTAAGTCAAATGCCATCAGACAATAACCTTTTGCATATCTATCCTTATTTATACCATTACCCTCATTCATAAAATGAATACCTGTTCCTGAGAACAATGTATGATACATCGTCGTATAAACCCCACTATTAAAATGTGGTTGTAATGCCTTTGAAGGAATTTGTACCCCATCGATATACAAACTAAATGTGTTAATACCAAAGTTATCGAAATCATAAGGATTTTTACTAAAACTACCATTAAAAGCGGTATTGTTTACAAATCCTATAATGCAACGTTTTGGTATTTGCCCTAGAAAAACATTATCAAGTGTTTTACCCTGTATACCAGATGGAATTGTTAAAACTTTCACTTCAGCACGCGTGATTGGATATTTTGCAGTTGTAGTAGCCAAAACTTTTTGATGAGCAAGTAATACACTTGGATTAATACGCGCTTTACGAATTATAAGCGTTGCATCAGATATATGTACCTTAACTTTTATATCACTTGTTGAAGACATAAGGTTGAATGATTCCCTTGAACGGATAAGTTTCACACACATTTCAACACCATTTATCAAAAACTTATCCTGATTAAAGATATCTCCATGTAAATGTCCTATCATTTCTACTTCCTTGCTATCTTTTACATATTTTTGTCTCGTGGTAAATCCTTTATTAGCATCATCCGCGTTATTCATTTTTCCAGCAGTGTCTTCATACCACATTGCACATGTAAGATGTGATTCTTTTGCAGGAGGGGCATAATTCAGTAGTGTTTCAATATATGCACGATATCCATATGTATTATTTGGTGGCGATACAAGTTTCTGATTTAGATATACATCTAATTGACTGAATAGTGAGTGGAGCCAATTATTAATTGGTGCTACAATAGTAGTTTCAGAATTCAAAGGAGTTAAATCTTGATTTAATATTTTGGCTTTTATATGAAGTAAAGAATGTGATAAATCAATATAATCATCTCCGGAACCAGGAACTTGAAATTCTATAGGCCCATCATCACTTAGAGATGAAATAGGTTTATAATGAATCCATTGCCCACTTTCTATACTTGTTTGAGTTGTCGGTAATGCAAATAGATCTAATTCAGATTTAACACATTCACAAGAATTATTATGTAAGAATGACATTTTGTGTTTTAAGAGAAAATGTCGTTATAAGTTAAATTTCTAATTTGTCTACCTTTTCTCGTTGTTCTCCCTTTCAAGTTTTGTGAGCGAATGAGGCCTCTCGTGTTTCGCTTTTTATTCTTATACCCCGAACCTTTCATAACTCTATTAATTTTATCATCGGCTTTTCTTTTTAAATTAGTAGTAGCTTCCTTAAAACGATTTGTAAGGGATTCTTCCAAAGGCTTAGCGCTTACTATGTCAGATAAAAGTCCTGCTCCAGCATTTAACACTTCTTTACCTACAACTTTAGCCCCATTTGATAAAAGAGGTAGAACTGATCTAAACAAACCTCCCAAAAAACTTCCTATACCATGCCCACGCTGATGTGCTACACCTTTATAAATTACTCCAACCCCGGTTCCTGCCTGATGTGAATAGTAGTGGTGATATGGGCAAATACCATTATTTTGTCTCGTGTACATGATTTTTTATTTACGTCTGAAATGTAGTTTAACACAGCTCGTTCCAAACTGAAATGGGATACTCTCTCCAGTGTTTGTTCTTATATCTATTTCAATTGTATCGAATTCTCTGCGCATGACTGGAACATAGTGAGGTATTGAAAAAATGTGCATTTTGTACGATCCATATGTATATTTTACAGGGTCTAATGATATTATTCGCAGTAAAGGGCACATCACATCTCCAACCATTTGAGGTTCTACAATATCAGAATATACATATAACTGTGATGGTAAACCTAAGTATAAATTAGCTGGAAATTTACCAGTTTTTTTTGTTGCTATGTTAGTATTTGGATCAAACCCAAGTTGAAGACTTAATACAGGAGAAAACTTTAAAGAAATCAGATTCATTACATCTCCTGTGAGAGTAATTAATCTTGAAATTTTGTCATGTCTCAATTTAAATGTTTCTTTTGAATTCAATGCTGTTATAACATCATTTATATCTTCATAACTAGAGGTTGGTATATGGTTTTTGTATGTGATTAAACTTAATTCTACATCATTATCAACCTTCATTTGCTTGGTTACATACATAACATTATTATTATCTTGAACAGTGAATATGGTACAAGGATATTGAAATTCAACAATTCCCACTAACCATTCGCCTTCTAACTTAATAGATGTTGGTAGTTTTGTTGAGAAATTGGTAGTCTTGTTATTTGGAAAGTATGTAGCAGAGCTATTACTAGGTAAAGTTATATAAAAGTTTTCCCCTCTCATGATTTTTCTAAATTCGTAGCCAAAATCCAACTATTAAATTTACTTGGATAACCTTTCCACTTCACTAATAATTCCTTTCTGCGACCGGAATAACGAGTGCTTAGTATTTTATCTATTTTAAACTTGGTAGTGGGATCATACGATACTTTTTGTAATTCTTTCTCATAAAAGGTCCCAATAATGTTCTCATTTTGTAAATCTTGCAATGTATAAACTATCCAAGGTGATCTCTTTATAACTGAAGTAATTGAAAATATTTCATCGCTCCAATTAGTCTCATATCCTTTTTGAAAAATATGTTTATATTTAGTAATCCTGACATGATCACCAACATTAAATTTTGGTTTAGTTCTATGTTGAACTATTTCAACCCCCTTTTCTTTATACAAATTTCGCCATACAACCATAATGTTCCCAAGATTAACATCACAAGGGCGCATTTTAATACTTCTATGAAAACTATTGTTATAAGAATGAAGTAAATCTTGCAGAACATCTATATATCGGTAAGTATTATTATGTGTAAAATATCGCCACATTTTCATTTTAAGTGTGCGTTGGAATCTTTCAACAATACTAGCCTTAATATCAGGATTATTTGTTGTGTAATAGTTTATACTATTATTCTTTAAAAATGATTGAACATCTTTTGATATAAATTCAGTACCTTTATCTGATTGTAAATGTCGGGGAGTGGCTTTAGCTTCTAAAAATATATCTTTAAAATGTTCCTTCATAGTACCTGAATCCTTTTTTTTAATAGCTCTTGCAAAAGCATATTTACTAAATACATCAATAACACATAAAATATACTTAAAACCATCATTATACTCACTATAAGATCGCATATCACTTAAATCGGCTTGCCAAAGTTCATTAAAATTAGATAAAATATACTTGTTTCTCGGAAATCGCCGGTAAACTGGTTTGTGCATAGTGTATGTTTCCTGTGATTCCAACCATTTTTTTGTTTCTTCTTTAGTCATTTTATTTTTCATAACCTCAGATAATTTATTAACACTACTGTATCCAGCTGGATGGGATACATCATAATAAATATTTTTGATTTCTAGTAGGGGGTCCATCTTTCCCAATCGATCTTTCTATGTTTTTTAATCTGATTTTCACCACTTGTTTTTCTTAATTTTGGTGTACTGTCAAACTCGGGACGTGTACTTGCTTCTTTTTCTTTTAAAAGATCTTTTACCTTCTTAGAATAAGTTGGACTTTTAGACAATATATTTATGTAAGTGGTTCTTTTTGGATTACCTATATAACTTAAAGGAACAGCTAATTCTTTCAACATTAGAGCAAATTCCATCCACCCATTTGGTGAAGTGTTTTTTTTGAGAGGTCTTAAGATGTCACCCAGAAGGTCAACAATATTACTTTTGCTAACCTCTTTATTGTTGATAAACACAGTACCTTTATCATTCCAAAATATTTTATCTTTATTTTTTAAGAGTATATCTATTAAGAGTTCACCTTTCAATTTATATGACTTCGGTATAAATGTAAGTAGCTGTGATTTTGTATAAATACCCCCCTCGTTTATCTTAGCGGGAGTCTCTTTGTCGTCTGCACCTTGCTCTGTCTCAACTGTTTCTTTTATTAATTTATCTTTTTCATCGAAAGGTAAAATAGGTATTTGTAATGGTTTTCGATCTTCCCCAATAAAATGCAGATATCTTTGTAATGTTTGTAGGTAAAGCGTCCATTTTTCTCTATCCTCTTTTTTTGCCTTTAAAACTTTACCCATTTCTTCATCCAAACGTGATAAATTATTAGAACTTGCATTACTATTATCTGTTTTCAATCTCTCTATAACTTCGGGATCGATAAGTATCATTTTCTTGGTACTTTCCATTTTTAATTTATAATTGAACCTAATAGTGTACTAAGAACAGAACCAAGAATAATCGGTAAAAATGCCCCACCTTTTTGTAAAACAATTTGTTTTCTTGTTTTATGAGATCTTTTTGAAATTAACTTTCTTAATACACTTTTATGTTTTTTCAGTTTACTCTTCTCGTTGTCTTTTAAGGGTACCTTTCCTTTCAAAACATTAAAAATACATTCTGTTATACAATTAATTTCTTCATCATTGCATTTTTTCAACAATGTCTCTCGATACTTTGGTTTTAATGTTAATAATGCTCTCAGTAAATCTTTGTGAGATGTAATTCTTCGAATCATTATTTTAATAATTTAATGATATATTTAATTATACTATCTGTTGATTAACTATACAGCATCAGTAGAAAGAAAGCAGTTAAATTTGCAAATATTAAAAATAGATTTACTTGTTTCTCTAACTGTAATTTTTTCATTGAAAATTTTCAAAATACATTCACAAATTTGATTTATTTCATCATCATCACAGTTTTCTAACAAAGCTTCGCGATAATGTTCTTTTAGTATAAGCAGTGCTCTTAAAAGCTGTTTTGATTCAGATGTTTCCACTTCAGTCATTATTTGAAACTGACTGAAATCGTTTGCTGCGCATCATATTTATATCCCTTTTTTGGTATATACACAGTACAGTAACCATTAAACGGAAAAATTTTACTTTTAAAACGACACATATCATTTGTGGTTTGTTTAAGATCGATAAAAAGATAACCATGAGCTTGTGCAGTTGCATCTTTGTAAGCTTCTTCTACAAATTTTATATTATCAGGATATACTTGACGAGCCAGATGACGTATCTGTGTTCTGTCTCGAGGATTTTTAAAATAAACAATATAACTTGAATTTAAAGAAATATCTCGTTGACCTTTTCCTTGGTGGAATATGTTTTGTGTAATGTAGAATACACTTAGATTTCTGTGATGACTGCCTTTTGTAAAAATATCAACTATTCGACCATCTGACTCCCTCATAAGATCATCAATTATTAGAAGTCTAGGATTTTTCCCATCAAACATTGTCAAATCCGGAATACCTTGACTGTAATTAACATTATTCAAATTGTATAAAGGCTGCATTTCATCATAGCACCATATTATTTCAGAAAAATCTTGATTACATATTTCATTAGAATATTTCAAAAAATTTGTAACAAAGTTTGATTTTCCACATCCGCTCGGACCTGCTACTATAGTGGTAAAAGGATGAATGAAATGAATCATGATGGTGACGTGCTAATGTGACTTGATCGATTAAAGGAATGAAGAATAAAAAACAAATTCATAATTTTATAGTTTATTATCTATTCAAAAATTAAAATGATTATAAAGAAAAAAAGAAAATACATTAATTTTGGACATACGCAAAGAATACACAACATGACAGTACAAGAAATAATATAATAAACAAATTACAAAGACAATTTAACAGCTCAGTATAATAAACAAGCTAGACTTGTTGCACTGGTATTTAGATGAACACAGTTATTACATAATTTATTTATATCAACTTTACATTACAATTTTATAGACTACAATTTTACATTACAATTTTATTATAAATAGCATATTAAATGTTTCTTATACTATAATGACCCCAAGACAAGGTATCAGTAGAGTTTAGTATAATATACCGTTTTGTATCGTTGTAAGATAAACTCACTTTATTAATTTTTTGTGTAAAAACTACATGTTTAATTGATCGGAAACGATACATTTCGGCATATTGAATTTTTTTATTATACAAACATGATCTATAGTTATCTATTTTCATTTTCTTAGTCACGTTTTTGTTGACTCCTTTAGCTTTAGCAATAACTTTATCCTCTACATTGATTGCATACATTTTTGAACCCAGGCCAACAAATTCTTTAAAAATTTTACCATTGTTTTCGTCTTTAAAAAAACCTATTCTCTTTTTATTAACTTTAGGAAAATTGAAAACGTTATCAGTGGGATAGTCGGAAGTATCAAAATAGTTATCTAAATCAGGTTTTATGTCATTGTAGAAGTCATCGGTAAAAATCTGATAGATGAGACTATCTGTATCAGTATACAACAGTTTTACATTATCGTTAAACTTCTTTTTCATATAATTATAGTGAAAATCAAACATTAAAGTTTTTGATATATCAAGTACACAAAGACCTAAATAAATGGGTTTATTATATACAAGTTTAGTTTTGTTTAATTGTACCGCTACCAAGTTTTCAGAAAAAATTGATAAACTATGGAATTCAGGACGAGCTATCAGACTTTGGGCCCCCTGAACCTTACCCCGATTCTCCCAATGTGTGAGTAACTTAACATTTACTCTCTTCTCAATGTTTTCCATAGTTTTACCGAAAACAGAGTTGTTCATAAGCTTAAAAAAATCTTTTTCAAAGTCAGATTTTGCTTGCATTCTTAATTGAGTGTTTAGGTCAATGTATTTTCCTAACCAAGGACTCTGTTTGAATTGTAACACTCTATGTACTTCAACTAACTTCATCCCCTGTTGTAAACATTGTATGAGGTTTCTATAATGAATGATATTTTTTTTTTTATCATTTAAGTTAGGAACTAGTTTTTTTTGTTTACTACCTCCAGTACAAATACTTTCAGGACACAATGGAAGATCGGAATGTAAATCATGTAATTTATCTGGATAACTGAGATCTACTTCCAGTATGTACCCGATATCTGAAGTACGAGAGACGTGAAAATTCACATCTTTACTAACCCATTTAAAACCATCATAGGGAAGGTACTGGGACATAGCCCAACCATACAAATTGTTAGCATCTAAATAAGTTAAATAAGAGTTACGAACGTTCGCGTCAAAGTCATTCAAATATTTATTATTAGCCTTAGCATATCGGTTGCTACATACAGACACACCACCCCTTATCCCCGATTTGATGAATGCTATCATATCAAAATCAGTTAATAAATCCAATTCAATTTTAGTGTGTTTTAACATAGCATCCCAACTAAGACCTGGTGCAGTGTAATAGTGGGCTGGATCTAATCCATATGTTTTTAAACAAACATCTCGAAAGTTTTCAAAAACATCAGTCAAAAGTAACACATCAGTTTTTAAATAAATATTTGAATAATCTAACATACTATTACATTGGAAATGTTGCCATACATCTTGTGCATGTTTATAGTCTTCATCGGAAACATTGGATTCTGTTAAAGAGCTGTAAAAGTTAGATTGGTCTGGAAGGGTTGTTGCATTTAGTGACTCATACGATGATATTAACTCATATGGGAAAACACCTTTTCTTATTAATAGTTTGAAATCATCTGGGTTCGGTACTTGTTTTTTAAGTTCTCTGAGTTGTTCCACTTGGAGATTTTTAGACAAGTTGTCTAAACTACTGGACATAAATTTGAAAGAATCTAGAAACCTTAAGTGAACTTCATGTCCATTAAGATTTAGCTTTTTGGTGAAAGAAATATACTTTTCCTTATTTTGAGGAATTATTTCGATATCTCCTTCCTGTATATTTAACGCGTGTACAATGAAGTGAGCATCATAGTTACTTAAATTGTGTAAAAATATAGGTATGAAATGAGGAGCTCTGAACTTAGTACTACATAAATTATGTGCGACACCCCTAAACAAACCCGTATTCCAATCAAAATCTAAAGTAGATTCTGAACCAAGATCTTTCGAACAAATGTAACAAGTTTTTGTTTGTAAAACATCTGCTTGTTGCCAATCTTTGAGTGTAATAGGTGGTTTTTTGTCAAAACAATTTCTTTTGTGGATGTCACGGACTGCTTTACAAAGATTTTCCATGAAACTGTTAGCACAATCAGATCCTGTATACGTCTTATATACTGATAAATTATCATCATATGAACATTTAATATAATAACCATAACTATATATTTGATGTTCTTGTACATTTCGTGTGTAAGGTTTGGAAGGATCTGGATCACAAGCAGAAATTGGTTTAAGAAAAGCTTCTGTGTCAGCATATATTACAAACGGTATTTTCATTTGTCTTTGATATTTATCAAAATAAATTTTATTTGTACACTCATTGTGACCGAACCAACCTTTTCTCGTTTTGGATGCACTGGGAAGTTCAGTTAAAATGTGATTACAATCATAATTTTGGTGACTATCTAATCTTTGTTTAGATGGAAAATGTATCAAACAACCATCACAAATAAAAATTGCATGAGCTCTCCCCGTCAATTGTTTGCTTACTAAACGAGATAAATTACTAATAAAACAATAATGTCCGATAGCACCGTTTGCAATATATAGAAGATTAACATGCCTTTGTTTTCTATTCTTAGTGAAATAAAGAGGCCCCACCACTGTGTTTTTCCCGGAATGTTCATCGAACTCTAAACCAAAAACGTTTATGCTTATATTGTTGTTGCTTTCAACTTTAACAATATCCTTCAGCTTAACCGGAAAGGACACATTCTTAAAATTTAGTTTATTGTAATGGTTAGAGTACGAAGACACCCTATCTACATGATGTTGTGTGGGGTATAATGCAGATAATAAAGCCCATTTAAGACACTCGTGGTCATTGTTTTTTACATTGATAACCGCTTTTTTAGCCTGAATATCTTTTGGTAATTTTACATATGAAGAACCCTGCAAAGGGTTAAACTTGTTGACATTCATTTCCAAATTACGCATAGCTACGAAAGACCAACCACTATCCTTTTTTTCAAAATCCCTCATTTTGTTGTTTATCGTTTCACATAATAACTTGTAATATGGATCTAAGTCATCACCCAAGCAAATATTAAAATTTGATGTTTGGAAATCGAATGTATTATGCAAACTCTTTGTTTCTTGAACAAAATCGGCATGAATAATAAAATTTACTTTAATGATAGTTAATTCTTTAATGCTATAATCAATTAATTTGGAAATCGTATCTTTAACACTGTCAAAAAATTGTTCCGGTGTTTGTAAATTTGTAGGGTTTAGATTAGGTGAAGTTATTTGATAAGTAACAACTCTAGAACCAAATGCAGTGCTCAAAACAGTAACATTATCAAAATTATGTCGACTTAATAGGAGCTTATTCTTGTGAAAGGAACTTCTTACATGATTTGAAAAATATTTCCGACTTACCATCACATCACAGATGTCACATTTAACTTTATCTACAGTGGACTGATTTATTGACGACGATGATGGTCCAGGGGTAACTTGCATATGGATTTCGTTCATGAATCCATTATCCGATGATTTCCTCTTCACTCCTCCTCCGGTTTGTGAAAAGATATTGTTATTTTTTAACATATCTTCTGTTACAGAGGCAATTTCATACAATGCAGCATCATCTTGAGATGAAAATTTCCTCTTCACTCCTCCCCCAGTTTGTAAAACAACAATGTTCTTTTTTAACATATCTTCTGTTGTAGACACAATTTCATACAATGCAGCATCATCTTCAGGTGAAAAAAAACTTGTATCACCACTATTATTAACATCTAAAGCATTACACTGTTTTAAAACTTCAGTGTTGAAAAATCCACTTACATTGTTGTCAACGCTAATTTCTTCTTGGTAATTATTGTCCGCACAAAAAAACATACTGACCACATGATCTTTGTTAGAATCCATGGTAAGTGTTTAATATCAATAAACGGATTGACCTGGGGGCCTACAACGAGCTCTTATAGCAATGTCTTTTAGGTCTTACATTGACTTTTCGTACCACGACGTCCTATAAAGAAGGTTGTTTCTACCTCAAATTTCTTAGCAATTTTGTTGCGATCATCTTTAACTCGTTCACTCTTTGTCAAAAAATATCTAAGGTTGCCAACTTAACGCAAGTTTAAGTAAGTAACTATCTTTTACAAGTTCTATAACATTTTTTTCTGGAAGAAACTATGTCAACTTATAGTCGATACCAAGTATAGTAAGGATAAACTCAGTAGTAGTAGTAGTAGTAGTAGTAGTAGTAGTAGTAGTAGTATATTTAATATTGATAGTTTTTCTGGCATTATTTAAATGTTTTAATTTACACAATCAATTTTTAGAACCAACACGTGTAACTGAACACTCCGCTACTTGCATAGATAATGTTTTTTCAGAATGTGATCTGGCAAACAAATTTGTTTTTAGTAATATTTCATCTGATCATTACGGTTTGAAAGTTTCATACGCTGTGCTTTCAACGTCATAGATACACCTAGACTGTAGAATGCAGACCTATCACAAAAAAGGGATTGGACAATTTTAATAACAAAATTGATGAACAAATCTCTTTAATGCCATGGATTTCGGATAATCCTGATGTTTTGTACGGGAACCTCTTTCATTTAGTTACTAATGAGTTTGATAAAACATTTAAAACCAAGACTATTAAATGTACTCAGAAGTTACGGTTCTGCGATTGGGCTACGACAGGTATTTATAAAAGTAGAAACAGACTTTATGAACTTTACAAGCTTAGAGAAACTAACCAAAGCCCAGGTTTCTTAGAACATGTTAAAAAATATTCGAAGACTTTTAAAATACTATGTGCAATTGTGCAGTTGCAAAGTCTAACTGCATTAAAAAACAAATTAAAAACTCGAGTAACAAAACTAAAACAATTTGGGATATCATTAATCGTGAATCTGGTAAAACTAAAGCACGGGAAAATAACCTTACGCTTAATGCAATCATCACATCTCCATTTAATTTTGTTTTCTGTAGACATAAGTAGGAACCTTTTTTCTGATACATTGGCACAATCTAGGTCGAAATTAAGTTTGCAGTTACTACATGTCATTACCCATCTACGTTGTATTGCAGTTTTACACACATTGCAGTGAAGTACGTCAGTCAGTTCAATTGTTTTAATTGTATTCATTTGTTTATATTATTTATAATTATGACACTTTTAATACATATAAATAAATGATGTTGACTATTTTTTAAAGAAAAAAATATACGGAGCTAATGTTTACTGTTTTGCGCCATCTGGCGGATCTGAGATCGGATAGAGTTTGTTTGTCGAAGATGGACATAAAAACAGTTAATAATAACGGTGATTTATATGGTAATTCGATATGGATTCAATAATTCGGTAATGAAAGCTTCCATTTGCATTTCGGACGATTTCTGGATTAACTGAGCGAACCCTAAAATACGTCTATCCGCGTCAAAAGCGCGCGCTCATCTGAAAACAGTAACGTAGAAAACCAATGATCTCAAAGCGCGCGTTGACGCGCGCTGCGCTGACAACAGACAAGCGCTAGCGCAGCGTTCAACGCGCGCTTTATGAAAACGCGCGTTACCATGTGTACGGTTTGAAGAATATATATGTAGTTCTTATAAGAAGACAGGGTCATTTTTGGACCCCTTTGTCAGGTCATTCTATAATAGCAGTACAATCAATTTGTGAAGTTAAAATTTTTTCCCACACAAATTGAAATTGTTGTCACCGATTGCACATCGCACGGTCGACCCGCGCGAGCCCCCCTCCCGCCACCCGCCTTCCCCCGCTCGCGTCGTTTGCGCGAGGGTGAGCGTGCGCGCCTAAATTTTTTGGACATAAAAAGTGGCTGAAAACTGTGAATTTCAAAAGAAATAATTCATAATTATCTCACCTAATTTTTTTTTTATTACTTCCTTGAACTTATATTTGATTTTGTAAAGAGGTCGCAAAATTACCCTGAGGCCGTATTACAAGCTCTTAAATCCTGCCAGGTTTATAAATTGCTGTAGTGACATCTCTTTCTCGTCGTATAGCAAATAAAAGAGATAGATTGATAGCCAGTCAGAAAACTGCCTGGAAATAAGACGTCATAATACGGCCCCTGTATGTAGTTGTAAACGCGCGTCATCAAAACGCGCGTTAAGCGCTTGTCATGTGAACCTGCTCTTATTTATACCTACACCTATTCTAGTGTGTGATGTTTTCCACTTTCAAATTCTGTCTATCTGTGACAATCTGTGTTCAATCACAGAATATATATACTCTGTTCAATTTCTAATCACGTAAATGTGAAAATTTTCAATTTTGCGGATGTTTTTTAAGGTTCCGTAGTAATACAAGGAACCCTTATAATATAAGATCGTTCAGTCCGTCCGTCCGTTCGTTCGTCTGTCCCAGTATCAACAGAATTTGATGTAATTAAATATTATAAGTACTTCTGTTAGAGATCTCAAATTTAAGATTGTATTTTAAAAGTGAGAAAAGATTATATTTTTACTATTTTTTTCCTCACACCATGGAGTGGAGTATTATTTAAGATGTCTTTTGATATATTGCCATGCATTGGCTAGATACGAATTACAAGTAAGGTTACATTGTAAAAGTACCTAATAGTTCATAGGTTGGTTACTTGTGCATTTCACGTAAATCTCCACATAAACTACTAGTCGGAGAGCTAGCTACAGAAATACGTTTGCAATCTATAGATCAACGAAATCCCTCTATTTAGTGTGCCACACTATCATAATTAATTGATTCGGGTGCCTAGCAGCCACCCAATGCAATAATGTGGTACCGTAGAGGTGGTCTGATGATGGAGTCGGAAGGTGGCCATAAAGCTTAAAAATAAGCAATTAAACGATAAGTGACATGTCGCAAATTTATGCAAATCACAGACATTGGTATTGTATGGAATTGACAAGCCTACGACACGTAATTTTGGAGTTCAGGGCTTAATTTTTATTTTTAAGTTAGCGAACGAATAGAAAAGTGTCCATTTGAGTAGCCCCCCAGGTGATTTTTGTATTTACCTTGGACATCACCTGGCACTATTTTTTTCCAACCAAAATGGCATGTAATCCGTACACATTTTGCCGCTGACTGCCGCTCTCTAGCTCGCACATTTCCTAATTTCTCAAGACTTCATAAATCTGAGCGCGTAATTGAAAATGTGTCTCGGCCACTTTTCGTAATATAAAATTACGGACATTTTAAATATATTTCAGTTTTTTGATGCTAAAGTACAAAAGTTGTCGTTTCTAACAATTATTTGAATGATAACTTTTAGTACTTCAGCAACTCGAAACTGAAATATTATTTTGAAATGGCCGCAATCCTATATTGCGGAAATGGCGGAGACATATTTTTTAATTACGCACTCAGATTAATTGAGAAATCTTGAGAAAACATGAAATGTGCGAACGAGAGAACGGCAGTCAGCGGCAAAATGTGTACGCGGACTCTTAAATACATAAACCCCGTATAACAATACCACACTGAATCCAGAGCTCTATAAATTGAACACCTTCAATAATTATTTATTTTTCAAACCATTTGTTGCCCAACCACTCTCATCCCTACCGCTGAACAGCTGCCAGGCGCCTGGATCAATTAATAATGGCACACTAATTAGAGGGATTTCGTGGCTCTAATATGTTGCAAACGTATTTCGGTTTTAAGTAAGTATTTCCGTTGCTAGCTCTTAGACCATACTTATTGATAGTGGGTTTTCTGTCTGAGTAATACTTATAATAAGAGTTTTTATAGTTTATCAGGAGGTCAAAACAATGTGATATTATGAATAAAAGTATAAAGTAGCCAATTCCAAAACCATTCGACTAAATCCACTTTGATGGTTATTTGATACGATGTTATTGTCACATTGATACGTAATGTAAATTATAGTTATTAAATTTAGAAAATTAAAGTAATCAAATATGAATTTGGCATATCCTACTAAATTAAAAAATAGATAAAGTAAACAATAAAATAACATAAAGATAAATATAGCACTTATACAATCTTCTTTAAAGAGTCCTCAGAGTTGATGTGGATAACAGGAGACTTTTCATTTTTTCGGACCATTATCGTGCAGTTTCGTACCCAACAGTAGGCATAATTTTTTTCTTTTGACCTGATTTTAGCTTGTTGTAAAAGGTACTTATTTTTAGTTGAGAGGTGGTCATTTGCATATATTCGACTGTCCGATGAGCTAAAACCTAAGTCACTAGCTTTGATATTTTTCAAGTTGCGGAGAGCCGCCAAAAAATCATCCTTCCTGTATGTTGATTGCATTTTCAATATGATTGGTTTGGGTCTTTTGTCATTGCTATCCTTAACTGCGACTCGTGTCACAAAGTCGACGTCAGTTTCGTTCAGTGGAAAGGCACAACGATCCGCGAGGCGCTTTATCAAATTAATCAGGTTTTCACCATTCTTATATGGAATTCCATTTATCTGAATATTCGATCGCCGCACCCATTGTTCATTCTTATTGTTATCTTCCATAAGAGTACCAATCATTTTCTTAAGACCGTCTATTTCTATTCTTGCATCTTCTAGGGGGGATAAACGGGATTCAATTTCTGAAACACGAACTGAGATGCCGTCCATTTTGGAGTCAAGGGATGATTTAAGGTCTGCTACATCAGCTTTGACTTGTTTTAAGTCCGATTCTATCATTATCTATTCTATTCGAGTTAAATTGGTTGCGTTTTATTAAAAAGGGTAGTATTTAATCGGGTAACAATGAATTCCCATTTTAGGTATCAAAAATACTGAATATGCGTTAGTACCTACTGTAATACTAAATGAGCGACAGACTGAGGGCAACTACAAATATTGAAAATGGGTGACTTTAAAATACAAATTGAGTAACTATTATTCTGAATGGGCGATCAAATTAAACAACCTTAGGGCACACAAGACATAAAAAATTAGCATATATTTTATTAAAAAAGGCGACTATGAACCTAATCGAGGTGAAAAAAATACCATTTTGGGCAGCTTAAATCAGTTATACTTAGTTACCTACTTACTTGGTATAATAGTCGTAGGTACCCACTCAGTATTTTTGACACTCATTTAAATTATTTATTTCCTACATGTAGTTGCCCGATTTACGTATTTTTTGTAATCCACAGTAAGCCGCCCGTCTAGTTATTTTGTCACCAACAAAATAAACGCTGCCGAGTTAAGTATTTAAGTATCCCATTACTTAACAGTCGCCTTCTATTATTTCCAGTCACTCAAAAAAAACCCTTTACAAAATTGGCAATAGAAACTCCTTAGTTATGTAGGGACCTACTGAAAGAACCAAAAATATAATCTTTTTTTTATTATTAAAAACATTTACTTTAGGATTTATTCGTTATAAATTAACACAAAAATGACATTAATTAAACGTAGGTATGTATCTAGATTTCTCGGTAAACGTTACCAAAATAATAACGCTTTAGTTTAGGTCATATGTTGGCTGGAAACTGGCTTTTGGTAGGCGATAGATATCATATCGTTGAGTTTCAGAATATAACCATATTAATACACATACAAGGTACCTAAACAAAAATCTGTCTGATTAAGCGTATTTCTGCGAAAAGCGCATTTTCCCGTTACACTATCACATTAAACTACCTATATAAAGTGGTTGTCAAACCACTAGAGTTTGCATTCTGTAAATACATTTTGTGTAAAAAATGTTGTTCAAGTTAATAGCTGCTTTCGCATTAATTGGTAAGTATGTTTTAATTTATTCTAAGAAAATAGAAAAAAAAGTTTGTTGTATGGGAGCCCCACTTATTTTTTTTTCTGTTTTTAGTACTTATTTGTTGTTATAGCAGCAACTGTCTAGCTATCATGGTTCATGAGATACATGTTTTTTTTTACATAGAATCTACAAAGATTATAGTTATTGACATAGTTCTAATAAATCACAATTTCTCTATGAACATTTAAATAAATAGGTGATGTTATGGAAATATTAGACTTGCTGAAAGGAGGAAAAAATTGAATGCATCCTTACTAATAAACAAATGCGAAAGTCCGTTTGTTTGTTTGTTACGCCTTCACGTCTTAACTACTGAACCGATTAACATAAAATTTTGCATAAATGTTCTCAGGGGTAGAGAGAAGGACATAGGATACTTTTCATCCCGAAAAACAGTATTGTTCCCGAGGGGTAGCAAAAAACTTTCCACGCAGACGAAGTCGCGGGCCCTTTAGGTGCATAATATCAGAAACGCAAAATAGCCGATTCGCATAATATGAGATTCTTATAATAAAAGTTTCTCAAAATAGCCAAAATTGTACATATACGGGCAAAAATTTTAGGAAATCAAAAACGCAAAATTAACTAAAAAAATTTATAGTTCCATAGAAATTTGCGATACCATATGGATCGCCTCGTGTTCTAACGAAGCTAAAACAAAGATCAAATTTTTTTGATTTTGATTTTGATGTTGAAATATATTGAAAATAATAAAATAAAGTCTAACTAGAAGTATCAGGACTACATAGTTACAAAGGAGGTACTTGATATCTTAGTTTAAATTCAGGTACATAAGTATGTTGAAAATATTTCATTTAATTTATTTTTTAATTGGATAGTTAATTTAACATAAAAAATACAAGAAAAAATCGATTCACCCGTAGCAGCTCAGACGGGATTGCTGCTACGGGTGAGTCGATTTTTTCTAGTATTTTTTCTATTAAATTAATTAACTTAAAACAATACAATACTAATAGCCTTATAAAGCCGAATATGGTAGATAGGGACCATCAAACTGAACAACTTTTACATTAGTTATTCTGTGCATTTACTATGGGACCAACTCTGAAATCGCGAAAAAAAATCAGCTGTTTCATACAAAAATTAATAACGAAAATATCAAAATATTTTCAACATACTTATGTACCTGATTTTAAATAAAAGAAGATATCAAGTACCTCCTTTGTAACTATGTAGTCCTGGTACTTCTAGTTAGACTTACATATTATCAAACACCCACATATGACAAAATAAAATACTTATAAATGACCTATTAGTTTCTTTGTCATCGACTGTACTTTGGCTATTTTGAGAATCTTTTATTATAAGAATCTCATATTTTGCGAATCGGCTATTTTGCGTTTCTGATATTATGCGCCTAAAGGCTCTCAATAATTCGTTTCTACTTATATACTACTGAAAAGAAAATAGGGGCTACCATAATATGATCTTCCCTTATAAACAAGCTAATTTCTGAAAGTTTTATTTATATTTTCAATGTGTTTTTTTTTATTTGATATTGTTCGAAAACTGTAATAGTCAAATGCGGACTTTACTATCGAATTTATTTTATTTCTTTATTTCTCCTATTCACCGTCTCAGTATTTTTGTATGAAACTTTATTTTTTATTCTGACACATAGCGAACATGAAAAATTATACAGTAAATTCGACAGTAAAGTCCGCAAGTTGACGATTTCGAACAATATCCAATTGAAATAAAATCACATAGAATTCATATGAAAAAAAAACCATTTAGAAATTAGCTCGTTTGTATGGAAAACCAAATGGACTTATTTTCTACTAGCGGCCGCCCACGGTTTCACCCGCGTGGTTTCCGTTGCTGTGGGAATATCGTGATAAAAAGTATCCTATGTTTTAATCTAGGCTGTCTACTATCTGTGTGTCAAATTTCAAACAAATCCGTTCAGTAGTTTTTGCGTGATTGAGGAACAAACATCCAAACCCACAAACTTTCACAGTAAGATTAGTATATAGTCATCATATCAGCCGCACGTCACCCACTGCTGGGTAAAGATATTCCAATTTCCAATCCGTAGTCTATAATGATACTTCTTCCGAATGGTCACGTTTGTCAGCTGGAGTGCCACAAGGCGGCGTCCTCTCTTCTCTACTGTTTTCAATCTTTATCAACAATATATCTCCAAAGTTATTTCTTCTCCTTTCCACCTCTATGCTGATGACCTTCAAATTTATAGACACTTTTCTGTTGCTGAGGTTTCAGAAGCTATTGATTGTCTGAATCGGGATCTGGCATCTATACGGGATTGGGCTTCATCGTTCGGTCTTATTGTGAACCCAAGCAAATGCCAAGCTATGATTGTGGGTAGCAGCCGCCTAAGAATCAAACTCGACTGGGAATCTGTTCCTTCCCTTATTTATAATAACCTGTCTATCCCATTTACTGACAAAATAAAAATCTTGGTCTGATTATGGACAGTACTTTATCTTGGTCCCCACATATAAATCAAATTAGCAAACGTATCCACTATTCTTCTCACTCTCTCAAGCGTCTCCAATATTTTCTCCCTTTTAAAACCAAAATTATGCTGGCGCAATCACTTCTTCTTCCCCTTCTGGACTACGCCGATGTTTGCTACCTGAATACGACCGAGGAACAGCTGAACAAGCTGGAACGCCTACAGAATCTAGCTATCCGTTTCATATTCGGGTTACGCAAGTATGATCGTGTTTCTTCGTTTCGCTGTCAACTTAAATGGCTTCCCATCCGCCTTCGCCGTGATATGCACATCCTTTCTGCCCTTTTCAAAATCCTTAAAGACCCCAAATCTCCTAACTACCTTGTATCCCGCTTCCAGATGCTTCCTCCTCCTACCCGCTCCAGGCGGCCCTGTATTACTACTGTACTTGACCTACCTAGAAGCAACACACACTTCTTTCACAACTCCTTTTCTGTTAAAGCTGTCAAACTCTGGAACAAACTTCCGACTGACATTCAAGATTGCTCGAACTTTGTGTCATTCAAATCCAAGGTTAAAGCGCACTTTTTAGCACAATTGTATGATTCATGAGATGAGAATCAAGATAGTAACACCTTCTCTTTTTATGAGTATTGTAAATATTTATATATGTAAGTATATATATTTTATATGTATTTTTTTATTTATTTATTATATGTATGTAGTACCTTTCTATTTTTTATTTGTCTTCATATTATTATAGTAAGTGTATTTAAAAGTTTATTGTTCTCTTTATTTGTTTATACTAACAATTTTGCACTTTGTGTCACCGCTGACTTATGAATTCTCCAACAAGTTCTGGGTTGGCTGGAAGAGATCTCTTTTAGAGATAAGCCCACCTTTGCTCACATTTTTTGTAACTTGAATGTTTAACTGTGTTTTAGTGCAATAAAGAATACATATAATATATATATAGATATATTGAGCAGTATACATATATTTATATTATAAGAGCTGTAAATTAAGTACTTATTTTATGACCTGTAGGTAGGTAGGTACTACCTAGTTTGTTTTGTACACTTTTTGGGAAAATAAGTGGTTACTTGTGAGTTCCCTACAAATAGATAATTATGTTAGGTAAGTACTTATAGAATAAAATAAAATAGAATTAATTGTAGATTTTGAAGAAGAGATAGTCCAGTGGCTGAACTGAAACATCGGTTTTCATTGGTTTCATCACCGAGATCTGGGGTTTGAACGAACTTTTCTATGGAGGTATTCTTATCTCTGGTCTGAGTGTTTTTGGTACCATTGTGGTCTCTGATTTTTACAACACAAGTGCTTTATGTATGTGATTTTATCTAATATCTATTTATTTAAGTACATACTTATCAAATCTGCAGGTTTGGTGGCCGGGAAAGCCCAAGCACCGAGTTCACTGTTCGATGAGATGACAAATTTTTATAAAAGTCAATGCAATAACAGTGACGTCAATATAGAAGATATTGAGGTACGGCTTTATAATTTTTTTATTTCTTGGTAGTACTATACAACGTTTTTTAAAAAAAACCTTAATGCCGAATATGGTAGATAGGGACCATCAAACTGAACTTTTTCGCCATTTAAGAGTTGGTTCCATAGTAAAAGTTGTTCAGTTTGATGGTCCCTCCGGCATTAGGGGTAACTTTGTAACACGTTGTATAGAATTGTTTGTCTAAAAGCGGTAAGTAAAGTAGTAGCCGGCGAAGCGCCAGAATGTATAATTTACTATCAATATATTAAACCTAAATTTCCTGAAACCTCCTGGAATCTTTAGCGTTTTAACGGGTTACCTACGACCTATCGAATACCAAATGATCGAAAATCAATATATCGAACACTGTACATCGAACGATCAAAACATCGAACGGTCAAAACTATCGAACGTTCAAAATATCGAATTTACAAAATAATCGAACGATCAAAATATTAAACGGTTAAAATATCGAACGCTCAATACAATGATTAATTTATCGAAAATTAATATTTTGCATAGTTTCTTCTATCATGAACAACCAGTAGATATTTCAATGTAATTTCATAAAACTTAATTTCCGAACCAAGCTTTTGCGTAAAATAATTTTTGTTCGATGGGGCTGACATGACCTTAAGTTTAAAAGCCCCCAAATAATAAAAGAATAAAAAATATTTTTTTGTTCTACCCACTAACGGAGTAATATTTTGTATACAAAGCAGTTTATTTATAACTTCATAGCAGCAGTCTTGTTTTATCAGTTTATGTGTGAATTGAGTATTTTTGTGCTAAAAAGTTAATAAATTTTGAGAATAATGCCCGTGGGTCCTACTATAAGCCTATCCTGTCCCACAAAAGAAAAACAGTACTCATTTTGGACGGCTATGTTATGGCGATGAACAAAAACATTGCTCAAACATTCTATTGGTATTGTTCAAACAAATAAATGTAGTTGTAGCAGTACGGCAATAACTACGCTGCAGCAAGGAGTAGAAGAGAAAAACTATGCAAAATATTAATTTTCGATTAATTAATGATTCGATGTATTGAGCGTTCGATATTTTAATCATTCGATATTTTGATCGTTCGATTATCTGTAAATTCGATATTTTGAACGTTCGATGTTTTGACCGTTCGATGTACAGTGTTCGATATTTCGATTTTCGATTATTTGGTATTCGATATGGCGTAGGTAACCCCGTTTTAACTGTGTTATAATATAACCGTTAATTCGCAGATAAACCAGGTAAAAAACAGAAATCTTCCTACATTAACTTTAACTTATATATTAACTTTAACAGATAGTATACATAATACGCACATTGACGTATTCCGTACTCTTGGTTAACATTTATATTTTTATTTGTATTCGTATTCGTTTTTAGTCTCTCCATCCATAGTACAAACTTTGCATACTTTGCAATAAACTATTATATGGTTCGCACCCAATAACACACATGTTATCTGTAAACTTATAGTTAAGAATTACTTGCCGCATAGTTCTATAGATCAACGAAAAGTACCCTATTTATATATGATTTTCTGTTACAGGCAAGGCTAAATACATCTTCGGAATGCTTTAATGCTGAAATCGACGACGAAACACGGCTTCTTATATCAAAAGCCGATATATTTATGGACAGAGAAAACACCGTTGCCGCCATAAGAAAGTGAGTTAATTTATACCTACCATAAATATTTTGTATTCTAAAAAATAATCATTTATATTAATAATTATTAAGTATGGAAAAATCAACCTATGATAAAAGTTAATTATGTATAACCATATAAAGCTAGTAATGTTGAAAAAAATATATAGTTAGTTATAGTTACCTATGTTCAATTCAAAAATAGATAATCAAATTTGAATTTGTTATGTACGTAATTAGAAAAAATCTAGGTTTGAGAAGCTAAAAAAATAAGACTAGAATCTAGTTTTGTCCAAAAAATAAATCTTCCTACATATAAATGGTAGGGCAGTAATGTGAAAGTTCAAATGTTTAGACTCAATCACGCAAAAATGAACGAATATGGATGGCACACAGTTTAAAGGCGGTTGTTTTAGGCGGAAGCTATAGTAGTAGATTTATATTTTTATGATTTGCAGAATTTGTACGCAAATGGAGAAATTCGACGTCTGTTTTAATGACACCTGGGATGTCTTGAAGCCCTGCATTGAACCTTCATTACGCGAGATGGTAGACGACACTACGGGATTATTACAATATTTGTGCAACTTTGTCAATGATATGGAATTAACTCGCAGTAAGTATTGATAAATAGAATTCGAAATTTGACTTCAGTTTACTTTTGGGCGAGTGCTCGAAAAGCGGAGATATATTGAGATCATTCCCCTCCACGATCGATGGAGCATGACAGCTGTTTTTTTTTTGGGATTTATTTTTTCTTAATTATGAGCGTTATAAATAATAAGAAAAGATATAGATTTTGAATTATTTTATTAACACATTATTTATAATATTTTTAAAATAAAAATCAGTTTTAAGTTATTATTCGTACCAGTAAAAAACGATCGTCTCCAATCACTAAAATTTAACATTACTAAATATACAAGGTGTCTTTGTTTTCACTCGTAACTGAGCCTGTAGCCAATGTAGTAGGTATGAACGTCTATACAAAAAAAGTTGGGAGTTACAAGTCGTGATAAAGTTTGGCCACATGGTGGAAACTGACCTGTAGGCTGTTCCTAACTAATATTAAGCTGGGCCAAACTGTCCTTACAAACCATTCCATACGGCGGCGGGTTAAAAGCGCTCTTTTCCCGGCTTCATTTTAAAAATTATAATTGTCTAGGTTTAGCTAATAGGTCAAATGTGGTATCATTTCAGATAAATCAATAATGTGGAATTCATTTCTGGTATAAAAAATGCAATTTATTAAGCAGTTTTTGAAAAATTACACAATAACCAAATTTTCAAAGTTATTTTTTTTATTTTAGGTATTTGCACTTGTTTCAGTATTTAAAAAAAAATACCCTAAAGAAGCGTTTTTCAGGTTTATTTGTCATATTATTTTGTAATGATAACTATATTTTGTACAATTTGAGCCTAACCCAAGTAGTTTAAATCCATTGTTTGCGGAGGCACAGCTAGTCAAAAATAGGCATTTTTTTCGCGAAATAGAAGGGTTTTTCGTTTCGTTAGGAAACGTTTTTCAGGATTTTTGTTTATATTTTTTTTAAGTTTATTAAATTTTCTACAATTTGAGCCTAACTCGAGTAGTTTTATTGGTAGTAGGTTTATTGGTTGCAGAGATATCGCTAGTCAAAACTGCGCCTTTTTTTGAAATAAATGAAACCGTTGAGAAGTTGCATCTGGACAAATCTAATAACATTGTCTTTGATAATTAATTTGATCTTTTTCATGTTTTGCGGAAACGCCCATCAAATATGTCCCATCTTTGACTAGCTGTGCTTCCGCAATCAATAAACCTAGACTACTCAAATTAGGCTTAAATTGTAGAAAATTTAATATTTTTTACGGAAATATGAACAAAAAACCAGAAAAACGCTTCCAAACGAAAAACCGATAACGATAAACCCTTCCATTTCGCGAAAAAATGCCTATTTTTGACTAGCTGTGCCTCCGCAAACAATGGAATTTAAACTACTTGAGTTAGGCTCAATTGTACATAATATAGTTATCATTACAAAATAATGTGACAAATTAACCTGAAAAACGCTTCTTTAAGGTATTTTTTTTTAAATACTGAAACAAGTGCAAATACCTGAAATAAAAAAATAACTTTGAAAATTTTGGTTAATGTGTAATTTTTCAAAAACTGCTAAATAAATTGCATTTTTTTACCAGAAATGAATTCCGCACTATTGATTTATCCGAAAATAATACCACATTTGACCTATTAGCTAAACCTAGACAGTAGACAATTATAATTTTTAGAATGAAGCCGGGAAAAGAGCGCTTTTAACGCGCCGCCCCGTAATGGAATGGTTTGTAAGGACAGTTTGGCCCAGCTCAATATTAGTTAGAAACAAATCAGTTTCCACCATGTGGCCAAACTTTATCACGACTTGTAACTCCCAACTTTTTTTGTACAGACGTTCATACCTACTTGTCCCATTTACAAATTTTCGCTATCGCTTCGCTCCGAAAAATGTATGGATTTGGCGTTTTAAAATTTGATAGTGAACAAAACTGACCCCCTAGTTAAAGCAACATTTGCAAATTTTCGCTATCGCTTCGCTTCGAAACATGTATGGATTTGACGTTTTAAAATTCGATAGTTAACGAAACCTTATGTCAATCCCATACATGTTTCGAAAGCGAAGCGATAACGAAGATTTGCCAATGTTACTTTGGCTAGGCCCTCTGGTCAGACCCATACATGTTTCGAAATCGAAACGATAACGAAAATTTATCAATTTTCTCTATGAAACATAGGGCGTCGGCTTATTGCAAGAACTCATTGACCAACGAATTCACCTGGATGAGTTTTATATAATGCAAAAACTCATTATCTTTTAACTTTTAAAATTTAGACGTAAATGCAAGAAATCATTAAAAGAATTTAATGACTTTTTAAGCAAATGCTTAATTTACATTACTTTCAGTAACCGTTGGCTAAAACTATTTATCATTTAGTTTAAAACAATACATTTATTTTTTGCCTTAACTTAAAATTATATATATTCTTTAGGAAAACTATTCCTTACTTAATTTTGTTGTTTAATTTAGAAAATGGATAATTAAAGATTAATAAGAATATAATATTTTTGGCAGAAAGTCATTAACTCTGTTTATTAACTTTTGACTAGCGGCCTCTCGTGACTTCATCCGCGTGGACCCTAGGGAACCTTGGACCAGGATAAAAAAGTATCTTATGTTTTAATCCAGGTTATAAGCTATCTGTGTACCAAATTCCATCCAAATCCGTCCGGCCGTTTAGGCGTGAAGAGGTAACAAACACATTACACACAAACGCAAACTTTCGCATCTAGAATAATATTATTATAGTAGGATTGGTAGGAAAAGACATGTTCAGTGTTTAGAATTAAATACTTGTTGATTTACATGTTTTTTCCATACCTTTATTACTATGATTATGGCACAGTTTTGGCATGTTCAAGATGAACAATTTTATTTCTCAACATTTGATTTTGTCTTTTTAATTTTTGCCATTACTTAAAAGAATATCCTTTCAGAAACTAGAGACTTACATAATTTTATATTTCATTTAAGAAATCATAAATTGAAAATTTCTATAAAATGTTTATTTGCCATAAACATAGAATAAAAAAAGAAGTTGTTCTCCAGCCCCACCCGACTTCATTATACGTGTTTAATTACAATGATATGCGTATCTAATGATTTGAAAATTATTTCTTGCTTTTTAGGGGTATTTAATTTTGAAGCTAATTTTGTTTTTATTTTCAGGTTTTTTGAAGTCGGTTTTTTTGTTTTTAAACAATTTTTTATTTTTTTCTTTTCAGTGTAAGTACCTTCTGTATTAGGTAGTTTTACCTTTTACCCAAAGTATGTATAGGTATTATGTAAATGTAAGCGATGATGTCATGTATTTTTATTATATTTCACACTTTTGCGTGGTGTAATACCACTAAAAACTCAATTTCCACTGTTCGTGCTGTTTGTTGTTAAGGAGTTCCGTTGTTCCTTCACAGTTCAAGTCTAGTCCAAAACGTCCTTGACCATAGTTAGATACCTAATTTGTTTAAGATTGTCTATCTATTATCTATTATCTATTGTGTATCTTTAAAATCCAAGGTCCAATAACAATGAAATCAAAATGATATCATCACTAAAGTGTCCTCTTTCAAACAAAAAAAGATTCATCTAAATCGGTACATAAACAAAGAAGATATGGTCGATCATCCGTATAAATTCATAAAATGGTAACGAAAACGACAGTATTTTCATGTTTTTCTGAAAAATGCTGAACCGATTTCAAAATTTCAAAAAATGGGACCAACTTGGGAACAAACCTGATCTAATAACGTTTGAATTATTTCAATCGGTTCAGCCGTCTTCGAGTAATCGGTGGACATACATAAAAAAAAAAAACATACATACAGCCGAACAGAGAACCTCCTCCTTTTTGGAAGTCGGTTAAAAACTGGACGCCAACGGCCATACACTTCCAAAGTTAAAAACTAATAAACCCGTGAAAGAAAGGAAGGTATTAAAACTCAAGTATTTTAACATTATTTTATTCTTTATCTAAGGCTAATTACACCGTTGAGAAGTTGCATCTGGACAAATCTAATAACATTGTCTTTGATAATTTGATCTTTTTCATGTTTTGCGGAAACGCCTTTTACTATCTGCATTTTAGAATTGGAGACAATGAGGGCTTTTCAAAATGACAAAAAGCTGTAGGCTGGATAGATGGCGTTGATTAGAATGTATGTCTCAATGTAGGTATTTTTTTTACTAATCTTCGAGAAGTATGTACTCAGGTAGGCGGACAGATGTAATCCTAAAAAGTTTCTCTTTGGGTAGATATCAGCCAGCGAGCGTTTACTTTCCTCTTTTAGTCCTACGCGTACGCAAAAAAAACCGCAAATTGATGTACAGCATAAAGCCCTTTTATTTGGTACACGTATACTTAAGGTAAAAACAAAATTTTGGACCCGCCGTTCTTAAAAATTCTTCCCTTAGGAAAGGAGTTATGGTGTCATCTTTTTTTTAAGGCAATTTTTTTTTTCTAAAACCTATCGTGCATGGTATCGAATGAAAGGGCTTGCTAAGCCGGTTCTAAAAATATATCACATCATTATATTTCAGCCACTTGTCTTAAATTAAACCAAAAAACATTTTCAAAACATACCAAGTTTGGGCTCCTTCAGATCCGATTTGGTTAAATTATTTCTTGTAAAATATACCTTAAGAGTTACATAATATCCTCATATCAAAGCACAAGGAAGTAATTTTGAAAATATCTAAATTTAGTATTTTTTTCAAATTTTTGCCCAAACTTACGTTTGTATGGGCTTTTTGGAAATTGATTTTTGGTTTAATTTAAAACAAGTGCTGAAATCTAATTATGTGATATATTTTTAGAAACAGCTCAGAAAGCCCTTTCATTCGATATCACACAAGATAGGTTTTAGAACAAACATTTTTTTTTATTAAATATAATCACTTTGTGAAAGCTTTGTAACTATAAAAAAATAAAAATAAAATACTAAATATCAATATTTTCAAAATTGCTTTCTTGAGGATAGAGATGAGAATATAACATATCATTTGAAGTATATTTTATGAAAAATTATTCAACCATATTGTATCTGTAGGAGCCCAAACTTGGTATGTTTTGAAAATATTTTTTGGTTTAATTTAAAACAAGTGGCTTAAATATAACGATGTGATATATTTTTAGAACCGGCTCAGCAAGCCCTTTCATTCGATACCATACACGATAGGTTTTAGAGCAAAATTGTTTTTTCTCATACAAAAAAAAGATGACATCATAGCTCCTCTCCTAAGGGAAGAATTTTTGAGAACTGCGGGTCCAAAATTTTGTTTTCACCTCAAGTATACATGTACCAAACGCTATACTGTACATCGATTTGCGGTATTCTATTGATTTTGAGCTCGTAGAGCGCCCACTATTTGGTACAGGCCGTTTAGTTTTCATTCATTATTTGATTGACAAATAAATGATCGAAGGACAAAACAGAAATAAAATTGTAATGTAATTTAAGTCTATGAAAATTTCACTCTTCGAATCATTCACTCTTGGAAGTTATTTATTTCGAAAGAACAGAAAAAAAAATGTTATTTTATGACTTCCTTCATCTATGTAACGAGGCCAATTCTGTACATTAAATATTTTTTCAAAAAAGTAATTGCGACATGTTAAGTACATATGATACTGAACCCAAAACAATAGTTTTTGGAATTTTTGTCTGTTTGTTTGTTTGTTTGTATGTAGTTATGTACGCGCCTAACAGGCCTGGCTCCATTAGTGGCCCTCGGCTAGATGCTGATTTGAGGCCCCCCCACCCGGGAAATAAAACGAGAACTATGGGGTCCTCTCGGTGGTGGATTAAGACTACTTGGTACCCTAAGCAATCCAAGGCCCTGTGGGCCCCCTATATAGGGTTTCCATCTTCGTAAAGGAGGCTGTCTACGATATACACAAAATTCCAGATTTTTTCAGAAAAATGCCTGTCTATAGTAACAAAACGGTCGCGCAGCGCGATTTTTAGCCAGTTTCATCGACTAATCTTGTACCTACTCTTGGCTTTCCTGTTGTCTAGAGCAGTGTTTTTCAATTTTTTTGATTTCGCGACCCCTTTACAGGTTGAAAAATTCTGGCGATCCCCTTGTGTCATAGTTATAGTAAAGAAAACGACCGCGTAGCGCGATTTTTAGTTAGTTTCATCCACTAATCTTGTAATCTTGCCTGTTAATAGCAAAAAACGGCCGCGCAGCGCGATTTTTAGTCAGTTTCATTCAGAAATCTTGTGATCGTGAAGGTTTATAGCATATAAAAAAGGCCGCGCAGTGCGATTTTTAGACAGTTTCATCCAGGTAACCTTGTAATCTTGTCCGTTCATAGTAAAAAAAGTCGGCCGCGCAGTGCGATTTTTAATCAGTTTCATTCACTTATCTTGTAATCTTGCTTATTTGCAGCAAAGAAAATGGCCGCGCAGCGCGATTTTTAGTCAGTTTCATCCACTAATCTTGTAATTTTGCTTCTTCACTTATAGTAAATAAAACGGCCGCGCAACGCGGTTTTTAGTCAGATTCATCCAGGTAACCCTGTAATCTTGCCTGTTAATAACTTGTGTTTTGATTGTAGTGTTAGAACCTTGCCTTTTTCTTTCAGTCGGCGACCCCCCGAGTAAGGCTTCGCGACCCCCCTAGGGGTCACGACCCACAGATTGAAAAACACTGGTCTAGAGTAAAAAACAAAACGGCCGCGAAGCGCTATTTTTGGTTAGTTTCATGCACTATTCTTGTACTCTTATCTTGCCTGTATCTATAGTAAAAATAAAACGGCCGCGCAGCGTGATTTTTTGTCAGTTTCATGCACTATTCTTGTACTCTTATCTTGCCTGTTGTCAATAGTAAACAGAAAACGGCCGCGCAGTGCGATTTATTGTCAGTTTCGTCCACTAATTTCGTAGAAAGTCGTTTTACATAGCCACACAAATTAATTTGAAATAAATCATTTTTATTTTTCTTATTTGTTACAGAAAAAAAAAAATGTTTTTTTTTCGGTGCAGATTATGGTGCCCCCAGACATGATGCCCTAAGCAATTGCTTAATTTGTTTATGGGCTAATCCGGCACTGGGTCCTCTCACAGCAAAATTGTTATATTTGCTGCATGCAGCTATCGTGGTTTCAAATAGTTTTAAATTTTAATTAATGTGGTTTATTTAAATGAAGTGCCAAAGATTTTTCAGCAGCAAATTTAGATTGATTAATTACTGTATCTCTAATTTTTTACATGAAAGAACAATATGAATTATTGATTTAACTATGCCAAAAGTTTTTTGGTTTGTTCGTCACTACTCCAGGCCACGACATCTCATCTTTATCCAAGTCAGTCTTTTGGGGGCCCTCGGCGATCGCCGACCAGCCGCCCTGGCCAGACCGGGCCTGGTGCCTAACTTTTAAACTACTGCACCGATTTGAACAAAACTTTTTTTGTTATATAGCTGTTAATTAAGCCTGGGCATAGTTTAGGGTATAATTGATTTTGGAAAATGGAACACCTGATACAGAACCATAATGGTCCAACTAAACTAAAAGCAATATAAAAATAACGCCCTAACAAAAGTTGTTCAGCCTGCTGAGCATTTTTTGTTGAGGTATAAAAATCGAAGGTCTGGAACACTTGATGCAGAACCATAATGGTCCAGCTAAACTATACAGAAGATAAAATGACACCTTAGTAAAAGTTGTTCAGCCTGATGAGCATTTTTGTTGAAGTATAAAAATCGAAGATCTGGAATACCTGATGCAGAACCAATTTTAAATTATTTGCATAAACACGTGTTTACGAAAAATCAAAGATCATCTGATGTGGAAATCTAATGCTGATGTGTTTGACTCCGCCGAAATTGTGCAATGGAACCCGACTTAAATTACCACAGAATCTTATAATAGAACTAACGTAGGTACTTATATCGCACTGCATAATGATATTGTTCTTTCTTTCTTTCAAATAAATTGTCCAATTAAAGTCAATGCTTTGCAGCGAAATATTATTGAAGCTAAGATTCTGGAGCTCACTGGGAGTGGTGCCGGTGAAACTGTATTTATTCCGCGTAGGTATACCACTCTTCCCCAAAATTTTTATTTTCAATTTAAACGTACACAGTTTCCTGTGACCACTTGCTTTGCTATGACAATAAATAAGTCACAGGGTCAGACGTAAAGCCGCAGGTGTCGATATAAGGACTGGTTGTTTTTAGCATGGCCAACTTTATGTGGCTTTTTCCAGGGTTAGTATAGCTTCAGGTCTTTTCATATTGGCTCCTGAAGAAAAGACTCTGAACACAGTATAGGGGAAAGTCTGGTAATTTGGACCAATTTTTTTCAAACTCAATTTACATACATATTTTTTTCACTTTTACAAATGTCTATCGTATAAAATGAAACAGAAACTATTAGGCTTTGCATTTATTAAGCATTAATAAACATTATTCTTATAGTTTTATTGACGACCTCCGTGGTTGAGTGGTTTGCACGCCGGTTTTCAAGGCGTCACCATCTCTTGAGGTCCCGGGTTCGATCCCCGGCTGGGTCAATGTAGAAAATGAACTTTTCAATATTGTCTCAGGTCTGGGTGTGTGTCATACCACCGTTGTTTCTGATTTCCATAACACAAGTGCTATAGCTACTTACTTTGGGATTGGAGCAATGTATGTGATGTTGTCAAATATTTATTTATTTATTTATTAGTTTTAATAAAAATCAACAAAATATGAGATCTGAGCTTTGTTCCAATTTAGCCAACTAGTTTTGTAATTTGGACCACAGGGTTGCTAAATTGGTCTTCTATAGATTTCGAGCTTAAAAGAACTTAACAAAATATCATAACTTATATACCTAACTTACAAATAATATGAAAGAGTAGTATGTAGTTAAATCTTATAAATCTAAAAATGTTAGCACCTCAATTAAGACATTCGTCACAAATGTTAGGGATTTGAGTACAAGTTTCTTTAATCCAATTATGTTAACGCACACACTGTATCCAGTATACTTTGGGGTCTCTTTTATCAGTATAATTAATTTTGCCTTTGATACATTCATTCTTTTTGGCTTCTAACTCAACGCTGCTATCTTTGTGTGGTCCATTTTAGCCAACTCTATGCGGTCCATTTTAACTTACAGGGTGAATATGCTATAAAAAAAATGATAAAAATATAATCTTTAAATACCGGAAAACTTTTTACGTATTTTTAATGCACACTAATTTACGCTTCCAAATCATAAAATAGAAACACTGTATAAGTCTTTTTAACTGAACTACATGCTTAGCAAAAATCGTTGAAAATTACAACAAAAACAACAGAAAAAGATTTTTCAAAACAAAACACACATGTTCAAAGTCACAGCAAAAACAATATGGCCGATATATAATGAAGTTAGCTGCGTACCGCTAGGCGTTGCTAACAAATAAATTAAAATAATACTTTAAGCAATATGAGGGTGGTCCAATTTAGTTGGCGGTCCAAAATACCCGACTTTCCCCTATAAAGAAAAATTTTAAACAATGTTTACCTACATGTTTACTATATATTTAAAATAAAAATAATTTATTGACTTTTAACATTATATACTTATATAACACGCTGCTACGAGTATTTTCTTATGTAACTACATTAGTTCATGAAATAAAAGACTTTTTAACGGATACTAGCGCGGTTTTATTGAAAGTACTTTGGTAATTAGTTGGTATATGGTTTGATTTTTTATTTTTCCGACGTTTCGGCACCTTTGCTGCTGCCGTGGTCACGGGGGACTGAAGTCACTCGTTAGCCTACCCTCAAGCGATGATTTTTTTAGGACGTTCAGAAATTACAATTTTACAAAAAAAATGATTTTACTTAATTTATAATATAATTTTGTGATTTAATTAATGTTTAAAAGAGAGAAACTACTGAAACTACCACCATTTCACAAAATTGGGAGGCCCCTCCAAGAAATAAATGGCGAAAGAAAACTTGGAGAGGAAAGCCGACCTACATCTTTAATATTTATGAATTTATTTGCAAAAGGAACTAACTGTATCATTAGATTTTGCAGTGTGTGTTTGGGGTTTTAGCTTGTGAATGATGGGGTCCCAAGCTGGTGGAATTTTCCAACCATCATCTCTATTGAAATTAGGATATTTATTTATTTCGATAGCCTCGCGGAGCATTCTAGAAATAAATCTACGTTCCCTAGCAAGAATTTGGGGTTTGTCAAATCTAATGTAATGGTTGGGCCTCTCAAAGGCGTGATCACACACTGCAGACTAGTTATCGCGTCTATGTTTCATGTCAGCTACATGCTCTTTGACGCGGGTCCCTATGCTTCTCTTTGTTTGTCCGATGTAGGAGAGCCCACAGTCACAATCGCCCACAGTCACAATCGCTCACAGTCACTCGCTAGATAGTACTCATCTAATTTTTAAAGTTTATTTTTACTTCTTTATTTTTATTTATTATTTACTTCTTTATTTCATCAAGTTATTCTTCATTTCTAGAGTTCTACTGCATCAATTTTGTTGTTTGATATGCCATTTGAAAGTTTATATAATTGCCTATGATTGTTCTTTTGAAAACTGCTAATTAGGTTTTGTTGTTTTTAAAATATAAACAAAAATATGTTTTTTTTCATACACTTTTTCTTATTTACCGGTATAACTAAATAAAGAGAAACATAAGTGTACCTAATTTTGTATGTTTTTAACAAAAAATAAAGTCTGTTTTATTGCCTTCTCAGAAAAATAAACATGATTGTAGTACAATAATAAACAAACAAGTTGTGACCAATTCTGTAAAGAAAGTACTCATCTGATTTTACCGCCGTTTTCACTATTGATTTAAGAGCTGTGCTTTTTACAAATTACAGTATACATATAATCTACGCTTCAGAATGTTTCCAATGTTGTCAGTGTGTCACTGACAAGATTGAAGAGTGTCAATCAAAACTTACTTCAAGCCGCCGAAGAAGATCAAGCAATTCTTACGACCTGTCAAGTGTAATATCCCCCTTCAAGCCGCAGGCGTCTACAAACTAGATTGTACACATAATAAACCAAACCACCACCATCGTTCATCATCATCCAGTATGTTCGATCATTATATTGGCGCCCAACTAGTGGCCACCTGGAGGGCTAACGCGCACACCTGGAAGACCTGGACGCATACCTGGTGGATCCGGACGGTTTTCTAGGAAATCCTGCAAGTCCTGCAACATCTTCTAACATGACCTGGACAATTTGGACGTACAGCTGGAAGACCTGGAAGCCAATCTTCGTGTCCAAGGGGTTTAACCAACTGCGTCACACATTCCGAACAAGGTGCCGGCCCAAACCAGCGTGTATCCCACACCATCGAAACCGAATATTGTAGTCATGAAGTTTGCACCAGCGATGACGATGTTCGAGAAAACAAGAAATGCTAGCAACAATTTTATTCAAGCAGTTTTAGTCCAGGGGGAGATGGAAAATCGGCAACTTCTGGAATGCGCCCGTCTAAGCCAGCTCAGCCTCTCAAGAAAAGGTGACGTTTTAGAAGACAAAATGTGAAAACCTGGACGTCAAACCCAAGCGCGAGCGCGGCTGACCTAAGAAGACCAACCCGTAACCCTATCTTGATCCTGGCTCCTCGTCGGGACGTCTATCGGAGCCAGAGGGGAAGACTGTAACAGACCTATTAATAAACACAGTTCCACTGAAGAATCATAGATGGCGCTAACAGTCACTTGGCTCGCGATAGCGTGTCGTTTTCCCAATAGTATAAGGACTGTTCTAATTTTTGCTACGGTATCGAATCCACAGATATGAATTTTTTTTTCTATTTAACTGGACTAGCCAGGGATGTTCGATCCGGGTGCCTTGTATCGATATTCCGGATCGCAATGGATCGTAATCCATTGTATCGATCCATGGATCGATCCTAATAAATTGATACGATTTTTTGGATCGATCCAGTATCGAATTAAATATTTTCAAAAAGTCGGATTTTTAATCACTTTAATAGAAACATGATAATAAGCGACTAATATACACTATCTAAAAATGAAAACGAATAGGTATACAGAGAGCAAAGGGTTCAGACCACGTTTCCACCACTTTTCTATGGAACAACTGATTTTTTTTCGCGACCTCATGGTTGGCCCCATAGTAAAAGTTGTTCATTAACGTGGTCTGAACACCCCTTTTTATTTTTAGATATACTTCAAAAATTGTATTGGTAAATTAAAAAATAATGGCAATATAATACAATGTGTTTTTTTAACAGTGATCAAATTTTGTGGTTTAGCTTAGTTAGACCATCAAACTGAACAACTTTGTCTAGAGATCAACTTAATCAGATCACAAAAATATTCAGCTGTTCCATAGAAAACATCAATAGGTATCTACTCGACCAAAATGTATGGAACAACTGATTAGTTTTTGCTCCGAATAAGTTGGTCCTATAGACAAAGTTGGCCAGTTTGATGGTCTAAGCAACACCACGAAATTTGATCACTGTTAAAAAAACACACTGTATTTTAAAGTACCCAAAAACAAAATTAAAAGTTGCTAGTGGTCCAAGCAAACAAAACGTACTCATCCTAACGAAATAAAAATGTTCTCTTCTCAAACTAAACAATATATTTGTTATGACTTATGACGAAGTTGACAGTACATTGAAATATGATATGGCAACATTCGCAAAAAGTGTCCAAGTAATTAAAGGAATGTTTATTAAATATCGTAATATGGATTTTGACTAAATATTCCGTTGAACTTAAAATATTCTCTGAGTAATTACTTTATTAATACGATATACATAATACGATTCTTTCGATCCGATCCTCTATGCATGTGTATCGATCCACCAAAGGATCGAATGCTATTGTATCGATACAAAAATCGAATAGATCGTATCCCATTGTATCGATCCACGCAAGTATCGGATCGGATCGAACATCCCTAGGACTAGCTGTCTGTATGATTTGACAGCAAGCAAAGTTCTTGTGCCCATTTGAAACGCCTCTAGCGTGGATCTAAAGAACTAATTCTGACGTTGTCCGTTTATTTTGAAACTGATTCATGGATTCAGTCGAAATTCTCGAGATTTTTGTGGATTTAAGTGTGATTTAAGTTACCAAAGTTGTGAAAAATTAAAATGTGTGTTTATTGTAAGCGGCGCTACAAAAAAGACAGTGCAACATCATTCCACAGGTAGTCTTTTTATTTATATTGTACTTGTACATAATCTTTAGAATGTAATCATACACAATTCCTTTACTATTGTAATATTTTCTACTTTTTAACATGAATAATAATGAGATTCGATTAAGAATACGGTCCAAATAAAGATTTGTTTTATTTAGAATTTGAGACTAGTGATGGAATATTGTCATATCGATAGTTTCATTATCGATTGTTAAAATTCATTAACACGTGTTTTTTTTTTCGCAATATTAGTTTATTTCTGGCTTTGTAGTCAACTTATTTCTTCATATTCTGTATAAGCATATCCCGAATTCAGGGCTAGGCTAAGGGCCTTACTGCCGACTCTTATAGCAGTTCCTGTTAAGCTAAGGTTTTGCTTTTGGTTTTGCAGTTTGGTCTTGCTTTTCGTACGGATAAGAAATTGTTCGGCCTTGAAATAAAGGTGTCATAAAAAAACCGGCCAAGCGCAAGTCGGACTCGCGATCGAAGGGTTCCGTCAAAAAAATCACGTTCGTTGTATAGGAGCCGCGAGCCCCACTTAAGTATTAATTTTATTTTGTTTTTTATTAGTATTTGTTGTTATAGCGGCAACATAAATATATCAACTGTTAAAATTTCAACTGTTTAGCTATCACGGTTCATGAGATACCTACATCCTGGTAACAGACAGATAGACGGACAGTTGACTCTTAGTTTTAGGGTCCCGTTTTTACCCTTTGGGTACGGAACCCTAAAAAGGAATGCAGTTCATAAGCAGGAATTGTTATAAGGAGTCGGTGGTAAGAGGCTAGATAAGTAAGTATAATTATAATATAATTTTCCTTTTCAGATTTCCAACTAATAAATAAATAATTTTATAGAATAAGCATACATTTGTGTCAAGTTTTAATGGAAGTTTTAAGTTGTATAAAGAGCTATCGATATTTGCGTCGACATATGCACATCACTAGATTTAGTACCATGTCCCTCACGCTACGTCCTACAGCGCCAAAATGGCGGAAATCAAATAGGCACAAGAACAGTTTGACAGCAGCCAGTCTAGTGGAATATATACCTACAAGTCAATGATCGAATCAGATCATCGAATCAGCGATCAGGTAGAACTGAGGTTGCTTCCAAGCATTGTGGAACTTTCTCGGTCACCTCACATTATGACGACACCAAGATTGGCTTCCTCGCTCGGGGAACCTCACTGGGTTCGTCTCATGTGTTTATAATCATCAGCACACATAATAAACCAAACCACCACCATCATATGTTCATCATCATCCAGTATGTTCGATCATTATAAAAAGAGGTCCTCATATTTGCAATTTTGTTTTTAAAAACTTCTATCGTCGCTTCCTGGTCAATTTCCTTATAAATTTCTAAAAGAATCAGGACTCTTAGCGTATAGATTTATTTAAATTATTTTTATTTTTTTTGTCCTACAGATGCGGCAAATCTTTATAAATTTCAAAAATTTGAGTCCACACCCTTTTTTCTATATTCATTTTTTTTAAGTTAGTCTATAGCAATTACCGTAAAGATGCAGTCCAAACAACGGCATGAGCGCGACTGAAGCTCAGATTGCTTCAATCGCACTACGCACGATACAACTCGTACGCAATCTGCCGAGTCAATTTGCAGACGCGATTTTACACAAAACAAGTTGAGCCACGCCCCCAACTCGACTACTGACGATTCAATCTGTCAACTCTCAGTAGATTGGGTCAGCAAATTAAAGAAGAAATTGGATCGTGAGTAGGCGGCTTTATGTGTGCATTGTTCGAGCGCGCGAGGCTAAGCTTAACTACTGTACTCTCTCTATATTATGCCCGAGTCCCTAAGGCCTTGTCCACACTTGTATCATTTCCGCGTATCAGATCACCGTATCTTTAGCATACATCGCTAGTTTGGTTGGTGGTACGTTGGAGTAATACTGTATTAAAGCGACGATGTATATCAAAGATACGGTGATCTGATACGCCAAAATGATACAAGTGTGGACAAGGCTTAAGACGCTGCTCTGCTCCAGCCAGCCAGCAGCTTCCTTTCGCGCCCGACGACCGCTGCGTCAGCCATTCTCCCCTTACAATATTCAATCATCCATTGTTATTTTGAATGTAATTTCATAAATTCTTATAATTTCCACATACTAGTTTTAGTGTAATATGTTGTGATCATTCATTATTTCAAACTGCTGTATTTTACCGTGTTACAAGGTAAAATAAATGATTATGATTATGATCATGGATCTAGATCAGACAGACAGGTAGTTACTAGAGGTAGAGACTACCTGTCTGTCTGATCTAGATCCATGATCATAATCATAATCATTTATTTTGGATCTAGATCAGACAGACAGGTAGTTACTAGAGGTAGAGACTACCTGTCTGTCTGATCTAGATCCATGATCATAATCATTTATTTTACCTTGTAACACGGTAAAATACAGCAGTTTGAAATAATGAATGATCACAACATATTACACTAAAACTAGTATGTGGAAATTATAAGAATTTATGAAATTACATTCAAAATAACAATGGATGATTGAATATTGTAAGGGGAGAATGGCTGACGCAGCGGTCGTCGGGCGCGAAAGGAAGCTGCTGGCTGGCTGGAGCAGAGCAGCGCCTTAAGCCTTGTCCACATCATCTTGGCGTATCAGATCACCGTATCTTTGACATACATCGTACCTATATCATACTTTTTTTTCTGAGGTTTCATTGATGATGGAGGTTTCGACTGCATTTACAAAAAGAGTTCCCAACTGGACAAATGCATCGTCGACGTGGATCGTCTTATCTTAGGAATGCCAGATGATACTAAGAGTCTTGAATCTATCGTGAGTACTGTTGGATCCATCCAAAGAGATAGGATCACAAGCCATAAAGGAGGTTGTTCTAAATCGCCCCAAAAGTAAAACCAACAAGCATTTGAAATGTACCTAAATTTTTATTATATTTTAATATACGATTTGAGAATTATAATTACAAGCGGACACTGCGAAACTAATACACTTTTAAAAATACTTTAATTTTTAATACCATGAAATCCGCCATCTTTTAAGACAATAGGGAATATGCATAAGTCACCGATTTTGATGAATTTGAGCTTGATCGCTGCGGACACTTATAAAAACATGATGGAACAGGAAAAAAAATAAAAAAAATTTATTATTTTAGTCACACGATGAAATCAGGGAAAAATAAAATTTTTTTTTTTCATTTTCGGATATAATGCACTTTACAGTCAGATAGAATATCGAATAAGAAACAATATTTTGTATGACACATATGTACTTAAACGCAAAATTTAGGGAGATAATTGAAGATTATTGGCTAACTCCATATTAAACTCGCCGAAACACACCTGAAACGTGATGTGTGACGTCACCGCTTTGTATGGAGCGTTTTCGGCGGGTGCTGCTGCGCGCTAACTTCAAGTAACTATATCATGAGAAAAAAACGCAAGAAAAAAGTTTTAATATTACAGTTAATTTTCTCACGCATTATACTTTTGATTTTGATAAAAAAAAAATGACGCATATTCCCTATTATTGTCATTTGCATTGATTGATTGTCACTGACGTCCTAATGGACGTCGTTCGCCAGTCCAGCGTACTTTGTATAATTACAAAGTACGCTGGACTGGCGAACGTCACCAATCGTTTGTGCCGATTTGAAAATCGCCATACTGGCGCTGAGAGCAGTAGATTCTACTATGGTACTATAGTATATACTACACAAAAAATTGCTGTCATTTCATAACAATAGCCTGTCCAGCGTACTTGTATAATGGACGTCAGTGATTTATAGGTGTTACGAAAACATCGATATTAGTATCAATATGTTATTAATAAGTATATCAAGTTTTTCAGTTTAAATCCGATCTTAATCGAAATTTTTGGTAAGTATGTAGTCTTAAGAAAGATATTTTTTTTAAATAAATTACATACTTTTCAAAGTGCTTTTTATATATGGCGTTTATTAAAAATAACCTCAAAATCTGTTCATTTTCTTTAAATTAAAATGTTCACAAAAGTGTCCGTGGTAAAACATTGTTCTTATGGCCTTTTACGAGGAATTTACGATTAGAAAATATGTTTTTCTTTACTGTTGGCTCTGGGGCGAATGTATGGGCGTAGAACAATCTCTTTTATGTATGTGTTACCGACAATCTGTATAATATTACGGTACTGTATTTAATACCCAGGCAATATACATATAAGTAGAATACTTAAAACGTTTAGGTGATGTATGAAATATTATTTATTTTATACTATGCCTAGGTATTCTAAGCAATACCAAATCAAATTAAATTATTTTATTGCGAGTACAGGTGGTAAGAGATAACAATAAGTAGTAAATTTGTTCAGCAATATACCGAATGTGCAGCCAGTAATGTGACGTAAGACGATAGCAAAACGTTAATTTTATGGTGTTTTACTGTTTAGACGTGCGTCCTGACGAATAGTTTTGTTTTCTATTACCTGAGCTGTGCAATATTACCATTAATAGTAAAAACAAAAAAAAATCGTTTCTGGAGTTTTTAGTCGCAGTTCTTTTATACATTGCCAGTGGACCAAAAGATAATTATATTATAATCCCTAGTAATTGCATATACATATAGGTACATTACATACATAGGTATTTTACCTAGGCAATGGCCTAGGTAAAGTATGTAATAGACTATAATAATTTAATAATATTTCATACATTGCATTATACCTCCCAGGTTTTCTATACATTCACTAGGTATTGTATAGTATATTCTCGATTATACAGATTGCCCGTAATATCACTATAAATGTCATTTAACGGGCATTAGCAGAATGGAACGGGCATTCTTCTAATGCCTACTTTGGGTACTTTTTTATAAAAATTAAACAACACGTCAATTTAACCTAAACCAACTTTTGATAGTTGCTAGCTGTCGTCACAGAGTAACAAATAAAATTGGCTCGTATTGTTTACAGGAGTTGTGCAACAAGTATGACACCATGACGTCCTGTATACTGGACAACTTGAGCGACTGCCCCAAACCTTCCACTAAAGAGTTAGTCGAAAATAAATTGGCTCTGTTGCGATCGGGGACCATTTGTAGAGCCACGGTACCGGTAAGAAAACCACTAGAATAAGGAACATTCGGAATTTGTTTCGTATCCGTTTGAAAACAAATAGTTTTATTAATTTGAGGAAATTAGATAGTGGGTACTCTTGAAAATTTCAACTATATAAAAAATCCTCAGATAGTTACAGAAGAAGGTGATTTAGATTAACGTTGTTACGATAAAAGAAGCTATTTAAAAGAAAATTCTGTAATGAATCTAGAAAATTATATTTGAGAAAAATGGTACTAAGAATAACGAACGAAAATTATATTCTGCCGAATTATATTTTGTGCCTGTAGGTACCAAAGTCAAAGTCAAATAAGCTTTATTCAAATAAACTTAATTATTAAGTACTTTTGAATCGTCTATATTTTCCTACCACCCGTTCCAGACTTTTTTAGCTGACAAGAAGAACGGGCGCAAGAAACTTATCAGCTGTAACAGCCATAAGTAACGATATTTACAAACTTGAATATATATCGTTACCAGATAATTACAACAGCTTCTCAATAGTGTTTCACAATTAATATTACACCCGCCCTGTGTCATCAAAATTCTAATCTAGGTTAATGGCAGTGCTGCATACATACTTCAATTTAATTACAATTGTATCTATAGTTATTTATTTTATTTTGCGTAGTTGTTAGATGAGGTGAATTATTATTAAGGTTAGTAGTAAAGTAACCTAATCCTCATTCGATAAGAAAGAAAAGATTAGTAGAACACTGGTGAACGGTTATTGTCGCATCAAAACTAAGGCTATTATTATGAACTAGAATCTGCCCGCGGCTCCGCCCGCGTGGACGAAACTATACTATGACAAACAATTTATTCTTTCAAAACCACAGTGATAACACTAAATAGTTAAACTGTTTATGCTCTGAAAAGATTTTAATGCATAAATTGGTATTTACATAATAAATAATGTACAGGTTATTTACAGAATAGTAACATAGTATTTAGAGATTATTTGCAAATATAGTAAAGTAACAATTAACTAACAGAAAATGAACAGTTTAGGACCTATAGTATATGACCTCTACCTTAGACGCAATTCTCCACCAAGCCTTGGTCCTTCCTACCTTCTCGGTGTATACGGACTAAATCTTGGGAGAGTGCTTTCCCCGTTTGCACTTTTATAACTCCCTTGGGGAGGCGCGCGGGAGGGCGACACAGGGGGTGCGGAATGATGAAGCGGGCCGGGAGGGAGCGGCAACGATGAAGTGAACGCGTAGTATGTACCTATACCATACGGCTGCAGCGTAGCACAGCACAGACTTCCTTGCAGCTTCTTTGGTATAAATTCTGAGTGAACCATTTGGACGCAGAAACTCGCGTAAATTATTAAATTTTAATTGACACTGATGGCAATATTTAATCGACGAAATAAAAACGTAATTTCCCTCTCATATTTCATTGTATATATTTTTATGGAGAATGGCTGCGTCTCGTTTTTTATATTGTTTCATATCTAATGACAATCACATGACAATTGTGAGTGATGACAATCAGAGAAAATCAACAGGTTATATTATAAGTCAGTCAGTGGTAACTAAGCAACCCTGCGAAAATAATATTACTTACGAAAATTTGCGATTTTATATTGCTTATAATTCAAAATTTGTCATATTTTCTTGGGTTTTTCGCGATTCCCGGCATCAAGGAATCAAATTACACACAAATTCCCGAGAAATATTGTGCCGTTTAAGAGAAACGTGTCAAAAATTCACAGATTTTACAGTCCCCGCAAGAATCGGAGCATTGAAAATGAACACCAAAACTTCACCAAAATTTACGAAAAATCAAATCAAATGCAAAGTCCCATTAAATTTTTAAAGTTACCTAGGTAGTACCTATTTATTTTTGCGATTGTGACACGAGGCGGACTGCCTCGACGCATCCGAAATATTATTAACCTATTTTTTAAATTCCAACGAATGCACTTCTCGTCTGCTTCTGCATCTTTTAACACTATTACCATGACGATCGGCCAATAATCATAAAAGCTACATCACTTTTTATGTACGAAAACACCAGTTTTTCAACAATTCCAAATCTAAAGGGACCACCTACAGGTCACAATTATTAACCGATTTTCTAAATTATTTCGCCATTTGGTAGCTAAACTAATACCCTAGGACCCTTTTTTAATTTTTTCTTAAGTCGGTTTTTGTTTCGAAATATTTACAATTTTGTAAACAAACACCCCCCTAAAAACCCGGAATTTTTGGAATTTTGCAAAATTTCAAAAAAGGTTACCAGTAGATTTTCAAAATTCAAACGTTCACACGTGTCTCGATAAATTCCTCAACTTTTAGTACTATTTTCATCTTGATGCTCTCGAAATCTTCAGAAATATGGTCAAAAATACGTCTCAGGCGATTTGCATCTGATAACCATTTTCAATGGTAAAAAGTTTCGTAGAGCGCCATCTCGCTTTTTGTCTCGTTCTGGTTTAACGATTTTATATATTAGATTGTAATAAAAACAGAAAATATGTAAAAACTATTTAAAAATAAAATTGGTAAAAAAATTAGGATTTTAGGCACCTACATAATCTATTGAGTTTATAAATCTCTGTTCAGCATTTTTTTTAGCCGGACAGTCAGTATCACCAGTCTGTGGTTAGAGGGCTTCTTGAAGTGCAAGCATGTGGCACATTTTGCAGACTCGGATTTTTTCGAACAGTCCTTGATGGCGTGACCTATTTCGCCACAGTGTCCGCAGGTGGTGGCCTCCTCTCGGCATGTCTTGGCCGCATGACCGTACTGCTGGCACTTGTAGCACCTCGTCACAAGAGTGAAGTCCCTTACAGGGCACGAAGACCAATTCACAAATACTCTGTCATTAGTAATTAAGGCTTTTCGTATATCTGCAGGGACTTCTATAACATAGTTGCAGGTCTCAGCGTCCTTCTTTCCCGACTTATGACTCAGTCTAATAGAGGTCAAAAAGGTCTCTATTGTCATGCCATGAAGTTTATTGGCTAAGTTTTGCTGATAAATGCAATTAAAGACTTCCGTTTCCTGCATACCCACGGGCACTCCGATGACTACGATTCGCGGCTTACGTTTGAGTGGTTCATCCACAGTGAGGCCAGAGGTCATCAGTTGTGCCGTCTGCTTCAGTTTCTCAACGTCGTCCTTGGTGTCGGTGCTGATGATAACACCACCATTTCTTGTTTTGCGCAAACTCCTTACATGCAGGTTCATTTGGTCCGGTTTGATAATTTTCTTAACTAGAGTTTTTGTCTCCTCGCTCGACTTTGTTTTGTCAGTAGGATATATTGCGACAGAATTCAAGTTGTTGGGCTGAATCCTCGGACGAATGATTCGTCCAAGGCTGAATCAGATTGTTAGCACTTTTTTTGACCATGTCGGCGAAGGAAACTGAACCCGCGGCTGGTTTTGAGGTTTCTTCAATTATTAGTTTGAGGTCTTGAAGTCGCTGCGAAAGGTCTTGTTTTTCATTAAGGGCTTGAATTGATATATGGGTCTGAATAGTTTTCTGCTTAAGGGATTGGTATTGGACGGCCAGTTGAGATGTTCCATGGCTAACTTTGCGGTATAAATTATTGATACTGATTAACAACAGACTTAAAAAATACCTGGAACGATATGACTTATTGTCTGCAAATCAATATGGATTCAGAAACAAAAAATCAACGGTTGATGCAGTACAACACCTATATAAGCTTATAGTATAGCAGTTAGACTCAGGTAAAAAATGCTTAGGAATATTCCTCGACTTAAAAAAAGCATTTGACACCGTGTCCGTTCCTCTGTTAATCCGTAAGATTGAAAACAAAGGAATACGTGGTACCCCTCTCGATCTCTTAAGTAATTACTTAGCTGACAGAAAACAAGTGGTAAAAATTGATGAATTTATAAGTAAAGAAGAAACTGTCAGTTTTGAAGTACCGCAGGGGAGCGTACTTGGCCCTACCCTCTTTCTAATTTATATTGATGACCTGTGCAGATTGAACATGCCTGGAACTGAAATCATCTCATTTGCAGATGACACAGTGGTCCTGTGTACGGGTAACGACTGGAAAAAATTGGGTAAAGAGGCTGATACTAAATTTCAATTGGTTACAAAATTGTTAAATGATAACCTTATGACACTAAATGAAACAAAAACAAAGTACATGACCTTAAGCATGCGTAAAAATACCCAACCCAAAGAAGATATTGAAATTAAATGTCATAAATGCAGTAATAACTAACTAACTCGGCTACTGTCCGCTATCTTGGTGTAATCCTAGACCACCACTTAAGATGGCAAGATCATATTAAAAGCATAACTGGCAGAGTAAGAAAACTAATTTATGTTTTTAAAAACATTAGACACAGTTGTGACAGTAAACTAATAAAAGTTATATACACTTCACTTTGCCAATCAATTATCAATTATTGTATCTTAATCTGGGGCGGATGCTCTAAATCCCATTTGCTAAAATTAGAAACAGCTCATAGAGCTCCTAAAAATTATGACTTTTGAACCTATCAAATACTGTACACATCTACTGTATCAGGAGACAAAAACACTAACCGTCCGTCAACTATACATTAAAAATCTAATACTGTACCAACACAAATTTCCGAGCTCCTTTGTAACCAGTAAGAGAAGAAAAGATATAATATTTGAACTACCGAATGTAAACTCAAAATTTGCTCGTAATCACTTTCCATATTTAGGCCCGTTTATATATAACAAAGTTTCTAAAAATATTAAAATACATAATCTCTCTCTGTATCTGTGTAAAAAAGCAATAAGTGAATACTTATTGGGATTAAATTATAGTAACACTGAGGATCTTCTGAAAAGTATATACAGTTAATATAATAAATAAATATATATATAATAAATAAATATAAATAAAATATGTACGTCAGACTTATTTTAATATTTATTCTAAATAAACATAATATAATTATATGCATTTTACAATAATATATAAAAATATCAAATATATATAATAACAACATTATTAAGTCCCGCCTGAGTAATCTGGTGGCGTGTCAATTTTTTATCTAGTGTAAAATCTCAAAGTTAAAAAAAAATTTAGGATATATTAAGATTAAAACATTAGTAGATATTATTTATAAAACAAAAACATGTTTGCTAGGTTGTGTATAATGTTGACATCGGAAAAAATATGTGATTGTCGCGCATATACTGCACCTGGGGACGAGGATTGTTTACCCTACCGTGGCACAGTATTATACTAATACGGAGGGTACTTGAATCAACTCAGTGGTTCAGTTCGAAGACTAACTGCCTAATCTTGTCACTTATCCATAATGAGATGCTTTATTAGTTGTATTTTTCTAAGAACCTTGTACTGTACTGTTCGATACAAATAAATTTTTGATTTGATTTGATTTGATACGTAATTTCTGGTCTGAATTTAATTTACCTTCGCACAAAATAGCGCAGACCTCATTTAGGCATTGTTCAATGCTTTTAATCCAATTCTGGATCTCTGGTGTTGATATCACTTCTGGAGGGCTCTTCATGTTGAGCGGGCGCGGGCGCCGGGGACTGGTGCGAGGGCGTGGGCGGCGGGCTCCGGGCCGTCCGGTTAAAGGGGCTGCTATCCATTTTTTATTTTTGTTCACTTATAACATCGTACAAATAACAAAACAATTTCACTTAACGCAATTACCGTTTGGCATAGATAAATGTCTCTTCCGCGTATCGTAAATCTAGGTCACAATTATGCAAGTTATAAATCAAAATAAATGAGAATAAATCAAAATAAATAAAATTAAGTCAAATTAAATCAAAACTAAATTAAATCAAATCAAACTAAATTAAATCAAATTAAGTCAAATAAAATCAAATTAAATCAAATTAAATAATCAATTAAATTTATGAACCTACTCGACAACTTAGCTAATTTAGGATCTAAGATGTCGACGTTAAAATCTCCACAAATCGCGACTTTTTTATTTTTCCTACAAGTTATTTTCAAGACTTCCTCCATAGTGGACTCAAAGTCAGAGTAATTCGCGCTGGAGGGTTTATATACACATACTATAATTATTTGATCAAGTTCCACACAAGACAACTCAATGGTTCGTTCAATTGAGAGGGATACTACATCTTTGCGCTCTTTACATTGCAAACTATTGTGTAGAATAATAAGTGAACCCCCTCTTATAGCAGATTTCCTATTAAGTGAGCTAACAACTTTATAATTATCCAAACTCAAAATTGATTCGTGCTTTTTCAACCAATGCTCAGTAACACATAACACATCAATATCTTCAGAGTTTAAGAATAAGCTTATTTCTAAATCTTTGCCAGAAAAGCCTTACATATTTTGGTGAACAATTCTTAAACAGTTTGGCTTTCCTACTGTCGGCTTAGCGTTAGAGGACGTCTCTATTGTCTCAAATGGTAATTTAAATTATTACTAAAATTATTAACAGAATTATTTGGAACGGATTCCAAAGTTGAATTGCACATGTCAGAAGTTAATTGCTCAATAGAAGCAGATGTTTTCCTAGCTAGATTATTGGCTAGTTGTTTAAAATAAAAAGATAGCTATAATGCTATTTGTCTCGTAAAAGAAGAAGGCAGATAATATCTATCTTTTGTCAAATAAAATTGTAAAATAATTTATTAATGTCAATTAAGTGCAGCTGTTGGCTATTATAAAAAGCCACTGTATTTAAAGATAGATTTAAGTTAAATCTTACATTATTTTCCACCTGTGACAGACTTTTACTGTAGGGGAATGTAAACAATATTACTTTACATCATACTGCTCGGCAACTAGGATTTACTAGTATAGTAAGAGGCCGTGTAAGTTGGCATGTGCAACACAGTGCATTGTTTAGATAGAACGTTCCATTTTCAAATCACTTTTTCAAGCATAGGTGAATGCTTTAATTGTAAAGTACACTTTACTATGTCAAACTCCTTAGTGAACCAATTTCTTTTCTTATAAAATGACGAAACTTTTTACTAAAAAAAAACTATGAAAGAATAAACTATGTCGGGATTTACACCATGTACCTGTTTATTTTTGAGACTCCGATATTTCTTCCGTGATCATGGCGCATGCAACTGCGCCGAAATATCGGAGTCTCAAAAATAAACAGGTACATGGTGTAAATCCCGACATAGTTTATTCTATTAACGTCAATAACCATGGAAATTTAAAACAATATAAAACCATGAAAATTCAAGCTATGCAAAACTCCTTGGTCAAACAATCTTTTTTCATAAAATGAAAAGATTCATTTTGAAAGCGCGAAAAAAATCAGCTGTTTTACATTTCGATGGAGTAGGCATTTTACTTTTGTACTTGTACTATTATGTATTCTGTGCTTTTGTATGGAACAGCAGATTATTTTTTTCTGATTTCGAGGTTGGTCCCATAATGAAAGTTGTTCAGTTTGATGGTCTGATCAACCCCACGAGAGGTTTTTAATGAACTAAAAATATCCATGTAAATGTTGTATTTACCTCGCATGAATGATGTAAAGTAGTATGCTTGCCTCGATTAGCACCCTTTGCGAGCTGCGCTCGCACGGGCGCCAATTGGCATTACAGAACAAGATCTAATTTAAATTAGATCTTGTTCTGTAATAGCTCACTTACGTCCCTTGTGTAACAAACTACTTTACTGACATTCAGAGAACAAAGAGAATTACAATATGTCATCAATTGTTTTTTTTTACCGATAGTTCAAGCTTCTAAAGTCTAGAAGACTAGAGTTAGAATTACACTAGAGTTTAGAGTCTAGAATCTGGCATAGTCTAGAGTCTAGACTCTAGTCTAGAGTCTAGACTAGACCACTGATGCACCATAAAAAAACTTTAATTGTTATTGTTATTTTCAGGTTCCATCACCAGGCAACGACGTCTAATTGACGCTGCTAAGTCCAAACTCTTCAAGAAAACGTTAGTTTCACTTTGATAAAATGTTTATTATGTTATGACCTTTATAAAGTGCAAAGTTTAATTATGTGTTTTTCTTTATATACCTATTGACTGTTAATGAATTACCGTATTATTTATATAGGTACGCCTATTCTAGTATGTGATGTCTTCTACAGTCAAATCCGTGTTCAATTCCAATCATGTAAATGTGAATTTTTTAAAGTTTGGATATTTTTAAGGATTCCGTAATAAACAAGGAATAACTTATAAGATCATTCAGCCTGTCCGTCCGTCCGTGCCAGTCTGTCACAGCCACAGAATCGTAGCGCCTACACTGCCTACAGTAATGAACCGAATTTGATGAAATTTAATACAGATACAACGAAGAAACGGTTTTTCTACTTTTTAGTCCTTTACAATTTTAGTGGTTGGTGTGGCTTCAGTCTGTCGAGCATACGAGAATCTACACAGGCCGAAAATATACCGTACCGTACACTAGGTCCTAATATCCTACTAATCCTACTGATATTATAAATGTGAAAGTTTGTGGGTTTGGATGTTTAGATGTTTGTTCCTCAATCACGAAAAAACTACTGAACTGATTTGGTTGGAATTTGGCACACAGATAGTAGATAGCCTAGATTAAAACATAGAATACTTTTTATCCCGATATTGCCACGGGAACGGAAACCACGCGGGTGAAACTGCGGGCGGCCGCTAGTATTATAAATGTGAAAGTTTGGTTTGGATGTTTGTTCCTCAATCACGCAAAAAATAATAAAAGGATTTGGTTGGAATTTGGCACACAGATAGTTGATAGCTTAGAATAAAACAAAGAATACTTTTTATCCCGAAATTCCCACGGGAACGGGAACCACGAGGGTGAAACTGCGGGCGGCCGCTAGTATCAAATAAGTCAGTATATTGTGAAGGGTAACTAACGGAACCCTATACCTACTACCTCGCGTCCCATCGGACGGCATCGGACTCATAGACCTATGGGCAATAATATAAAATAGCATAATAACACCTAGAAGCCGAATCCTTGTGTGGTAAGTGAGGCAAAAAAACTGACCAAGATGGTACATAATAAGTCTATGCCAAGATGGCTCAGTTTTCAAATTTATATCCTTTATAATGAGTGGGTCTCCAGCTTCCTCATAGAAATTCTAAGCATGCCATACTTTAAAGCACAATAGCAGCAATCAAACTATCAGACATAATAATAGCAGCCACCATAAGTTCGTTACCATGAGTTGCTTTATGTGTGTGAGCTGGCGACACGTGTCTCCAGTTTACACATCCCGTTAAGGCAAACCAGTGAGGTTAGGGTTTTAGAGACTATAGTCAAAAATTTAGAGCCTAATTGCAGCAATGAGATCCAAAAATACTAACCATCACATATTTGAGTGTGATGAAACGACGAGCATAAAACTGTGTGCGAGCTGGAGACACGTGTCACTGGCTTGCAGCTGTATTTATGAAATATAAGAAAACTTGAAGTTTACAAAGTTTAATTATATATATTTGCGGGTGGGCGGGCGGTGCATCTTGTATATATTGTTTTCAGAAGTACTACATATATTTCTTTTTCAAAATTAGTTTTATTCACCTCACTTTTGACAGAACGCTTTATGTTACCAACAAATATCAATATATTGATAAATCATAAATTTTCTTATAATTTAACTCATTTTCCTATTACAAACAAACTTTATTTTGCGGTCAAACACGTAGCACAGAGCCCCGTCCTCGGAATCCTAAATGTGCGAAATCCGACATGCACTTGGCCGGTTTTTGTATTCTCGTCAGATTTGCCAAAAGGCTCCGTCCGTCGTCACCTTCGTGGGTTTTGCTGAATCAACACTTGCAAAAATGTATGATCGCTGCAATACTAAAATTGACTTGTGTCAGACATCAGGATTTTTTGTGCTTTTTAGGGTTCCGTACCCAAAGGGTAAAAACGGGACCCTATTACTAAGACTCCGCTGTCCGTCTGTCTGTCTGTCTATCACCAGGCTGTATCTCATGAACCATGATAGATAGACAGGTGAAATTTTCACAGATGATGTTTTTCTGTTGCCGCTATAACAACAAATACTATTAAAAGAATAAAATAAATATTTAAGGGGGGCTCCTATACAACACACGTGATTTTTTTTGGTGTTTTTTGCTCGCTATTAATAACGACTGCAGATAGACAGTTGAAATTTTCACAGATGATGTATTTCTATTGCTGCTATAACAAAAAATACTAAAAACAGAATAAAAATATTTAAGGGGGTCTCCCATACAACAAACGTGATTTTTTTGGTACGGAACCCTTCGTGCGCGAGTCCGACTCGCACTTGGCCGGTTTTTGTAAATCTGAGCACCCCTGTGCACGGGGCTCCTATCTGAAACTTTTGAGTAATCGCTCATCAGTCCTCATCTACACAGCTATTATTCGCCCTGATCATCACGTGATTTAGACCCCCTGGGGCCGTACCGGCTAACGAATCGATTATCAAAAAGTCTTCTGGGTTTCAACTTAAAACAGAAAAATCAAAGTAAGAAATTTCGTCTTGTACTTTCTGTTGACGTAATTTGGAAGATGTTGTTGTTTTGATGATGTAGTTGGATGTTCGTGTGACATCATGGATTGGGGTTCGCCATTTTGGTCCAATTGGGGCTCAATTTATCTGTTTTAATTTGAAACCCAGCAGACTTTTCGATAATCGATAAAATCGATTCGTTAGCCGGTACGGCCCCAGGACTTCTCTACCAATAGTATGATTAACTGAAATCACACTGACTTTATATTTTAAACTTCTGTTCGCATTGATTTTTGTCGACCTTCATATACATTAATTATCTTTCTTAACAACTGTTCTTTACACTAAAAAAATGTAAAATAGATAAGACCTATATTTGTTTATTCCAAAAAATACTAAAGGTTAAATAATCAAACTTTATCATTTCACTGAACAGATTTAAGTATCAAGTTTTTTTTCCTAGTATCAGTTTTCAATTGACTTTGAGAGTCCTAACTCAAAATGGTGTGGAAAGCACTGATTTTCCTGGCTATCATTGCTTTTGGTTCGTAATTTTTTCCTATATTTTTTAAAAATAACTTTTATAATAATTCCCTCTTTAAGTGTCACCGCAAACGGGCCACTAACCACAGCCACAAACGCCGACTTTCAATATAAGCGTGTGTGGCGTGTGGCAACTACCGGCGTTTCGTATAAAGTCAAGTGTATGGAAACTACAGGAAAGAGGTCAACGGCGGGCGGCGTTTTGTGGTTCCGGGGGGTTATTCACGATTGTCGGAAACCAACTTTCCGAATCGAATCGGAAAGTCTATAGTCTTCGATCTTATTTTCTACGTTATGCTACTTAACTTTGTAAATGTATTGGGCTTTCCCTTCGGAAAGTGAATCGAATGCCAGTCGAATGTATTTGTGAATTGCTATATTTTTGTAATATCGGAGGATACGGATTCGAATCGAATGCTTTTGAATAGATTTCCGACAATCGTGAATAACCCTACTGGTTATTGGCCCGTGTGCGGAGACACTAAAAGTCTATTTAAAACTATAAAATAATTGAGAGATAAATAAGCACATTTTTTTTTTATTTGAGATTTTAACATTCACAATGATATTTTTATACAAATCTAAATAATATAGGTACTAGAAAAAAATCGACTCGCACCAGCCCTATGCTCTGATAGAGAATTCTTGGACATAGGTTTCCCAGAATTCCACCTCAGGGTGGATTCTTTAGTTAGAGTAACAAATCGGAGTAACAGCTAGGGAATTCGATCCCAGCCCGTATTTCTAATCCCGGGATTTCGGGAATACACTTAGCCAATCCCGGGATCACGGGATTATGAAAATTAAAAACAAAAATATGGAAATCTTACAAAAATCGGCTCTATAGATAAAGTTATTATTTTTCAAGAATGAATAAGATCTCTTTAAATTTCAATAAATTGAAAAAACATCCAACTAACTATGCAAATAAAGAAAATTATTTCTTTCATGTAAAAACCTAGTTTAATATTTAGGTAGTAAAGTAAGTTTCTTAGCAAAAACTGTTTGAAAATAATATTCATCAGTCACATTGTCAGTCACAATCGCAATGTGTCATTTCTCTTAAAATATAAAAAAAAACTAATCTTGAAGAATTTCAAGATAAGTTTTCTTTATATTTTAAAAGAAATAAAAAACTTTATATTTTAAGAAAAAAATAAAGATTTCAAGATTAGTTTTCTTTATATTTTAAGAGAAATGACACATTGCGATTGTGACTGACAATGTGACTGATGAATATTATTTTCAAACAGTTTTTGCTCAGTAGCAGTAAAACTGAAAGGCTTGCTTGGAATGCTGCTTGAATGAAATACAAGAAGGTTACAAGAAGGTACTATATATTAAAAATAAAAGGCAAGCAATTCTATTCAGAGTATTGGCACTGAGAGTTTCGCTTCACGCATTATATTTTGCAACTTTTTTTAAATTAAACCAATCCCGAAAATCCCGGGATTATGAAAACTTAATCCCGAAAATTTCGGGACTGAAAAACAGACGGCCGAAAACCGTAATCCTGGGATCAAATCCTCTAGTAACAGCACATTTTTATCTACTAATATAAAGTTTCTACTAAAATACAGGGGTGTCAGCCGGTCGATATGAACTCAAAGGGAAGAAGAAAACACAACTACATGAAACGCTAGACACAGCTTGCAAAAACTTTGCAAATGAAAGTCAAAGGACCCAATTGACGGTCTGTACAACCAATCCCTAAGTGTCACGAATAAACCGTTTCTGCTGCAAGATAATATTTGGTTCGTGTTATCAAAGGGGCAAGCTACATTGGCCCGTCCGACATCGCATTTATTCTTTCCGTCCAGGGATTGATAACGTTATTTTTAAATGTAACGTTATTTCTTACTTTTTTTACCGTTACTTTTAACATTAACGTTATGTCAATAAATAACGTTACTTTAGATAACGTTACATTGACATTAACGTTATTTCAGTAAATAACTCTAATTTTAACGTTATTTCTTACTTTTTGTTACCGTTACTTTAAATTAACGTTATTTCAGTTAATAACGTTACTTTTTTTCCTTCGATCAATCTATATCTGTGGATATTGCATGACAATGGCATTTATGGGACACTTTTAGCTCCCCCAAAACGCAGCCAACTATGAAAGTCCCCCAAGACTTGTCATACAACTTGACATTTAGTGTCGTATGATTTGCCAAATTTCAGCTTTGCAATTGTATTGCGTAGTGCATCCTTTAGGAATGGAATATCGTTGTTTTTTACCGATAATTTTACCGGTACTATTGTACCGATAAAGTTTAACGCTATATTTAACGGTAATTTTACTGGTACAATAATTTTACGTTATTTTTACCGTTAAATTTACCGATAAAATGTTTTAACGGTATTTTTAATGTTATTTTTTTTGTATCGTTATTTTTTTAACGGTATTTCAATCCCTGTTTCCGTCACGTCTTGGAAATGCCGCCGTTCACAAGAGCAAGAAAGAAAACCATTCGGCCACTACCACACCTTAACGTGTATTGCGTTAACCCGGCCTATCTATTGTCTAATTTCAAAATCTATCGCAATCGCTTTCAGGATGTAACACAATATGATGCTTCTTTTTGGCACAAATAAAAACTTACCAAAGAAATGCACCAATGTGTCACATTCCCTATCAAATGAAAGCGATTGCGACAGATTTTGAAATTAGACAATTAGCCCCCGGGTTCGAGTCCTGTTGGGAAAATTATTGTGTCTGGCATTTATAAACCCGAGTCATGTCTATTTATTTTATTTAAGGTCAGAATGTTCAAGAACTCTCTTTCACTATCTCTTTATAATATGGTTGATAATTGCATTGCTTTAATTTTCGCTATGTCCAAAATTTTACTAAAGTTAGTACATTTTGATTGATTTTAGGAATACTGGATCATTTATTTAAAATCACACGGTTATGTGTTAGAAAAATAAGAAAAATTGTTTAAAAAAAAACCGACTTCAAAAAAACCTGCCTCTAAAAAAAGCATTAAAAAAAGCAAAACCTCCTTAAAAACCTTAAAAAATCAGTTCTATAAAAAACAAGAAATAATGTTCAAGACAATTAATTATTGAAGTCGTATTTCTTGTTTTTTATAGAACTGATTTTTTAGGCCGTCCGCTGCCTTGAGCGGGATCCCGCCGCGGGTACACGGCGAGGGCAAGGGCCTAAGCTCTAATCTATGTCACCCCGCGCGCGTGTCCCGCTCAAGGCAGCGGAGGGCCTTAAGGTTTTTGAAGGAGGTTTTGCTTTTTTTAAAAGCTTTTTTTAGAGGCAGGTTTTTCTGAAGTTGGTTTTTTGTTTTTTAAACATTTTTTAATTTTTAGTGTAAGTACCTTCTGTATTAGGTAGTGTAGGTATATTATTAGGTAGAAAAATTGGCTCAGCCAAACGTGAGATAATCGCGGAGAAACACACATACATACATGTCAAACTGAAAACCTTATTTTTTTAAGTCGGTTAAAAAGACTACACTAAAAGTATCCCTTTTCCAACACAAAAAACTTCATCTAATTCGGTTCATAAATAACAGAGTCGTCAAGGTAGTTAATGCAAAATCATAGTATTTTCAGGATTACTTGAAAACTATTAAACCGATATGAAAAAATAATAATGGGACCATCTCGCAAGAATACTCAATCGAACAAAAAAAAATCATCAAAATCGGTCCATAAACGACGAAGACGCGCGAACAACGATAAAAAAAGTATACAATCGAATTGAGAACCTCCTCCTTTTGATGTAGTCGGGTAAAAAAGCCATGCCATAAGTATAAAAAATCATATCACTGTCGTAAAAAATAAATTAAAAAAAATATTAAAAACACGACTGCCCTGCCAAAAAGAAACTATAAAGTTAAACAACAAGTGTCATTGCAGTCGGGGGACCTTATCATGGAACAATTTTTGATCAAAGAGGTCACCCGACTGCAATGACACTTGTTGTTTAACTTTATAGTTTCTTTTTGGCAGGGCAGTCGTGTTTTTAATATTTTTTTAAATTTATTTATTTTTATTTCACACATTTTAGTGACATATTATATAGTTTTGGAATGTACTCATCAAGGCCTTTCATTTGATGCCCATATTGTAATAATAGAAGAAAAAAAATTTTTTTTCACATTTGAAAATGACGTCGTACAGTCGCCATATTGATTTTTTCTAAAAAAAATATATCCAGTGTCACTCGGGATGTTGCAAGGATTCAAATGTCCAAATCAGTTCAGGCATTTAGAAGTTATGGTGGAATAAAGAAACTCACATACCCACAAACATACATGAACCCTGAACACATAACACTCTCTTTGCTTTGGGCAGTCGTGTAAAAATTACGACGATTGGAAGATTATTATATGGTGGTATTTAGAGCTTTTTTATAGAGTTACCAAACCAATTATTCAATATTCTATGCGGTTATCGTGTTTCTTTGTTTCCTTTTCAGTCTACAGTAAAAAATCCCCGTAGTCACACAGGTGTGGTAAAACGATGTGACCACGGGTCGGTCGGGTAATTTTTGCATAGTAGGTCTACATAATTTCTTCACACTAGAATATCAAATATCAATCTTGTTGTCAGATCGTGGACTATCTTATCTTAAATAATATAATTTCTGCTTAAATTGAGAAGTAGGAAATCGTTTTGAGTGGTCTGACATTTTTGTTTGAAAGCATCGATAATTTTTAGGCGTTGGCGATGGGAGCTTTCCAGTGTTTATATAATAATGTCGACAATATTTATCAAGATTTACTACTGGGGAATGCTACTTCAGAAGTGAAGTTCTTGGACTCGGTGTCACGGTAAGTTCAATCTATTTAATGATTTTTTACACAATGCTTTGTTCTTTATATTCGTATTGTATATGTTACAGTCAAAACTCATATCCGGTCAAAACCACTTTTGACTGCAGAAATCAGTTAAAAGTGGTTTTGACTAACGACGTTGGTCAAAACCACTTTTAACTGATTTTTGCAGTCAAAACTGGTTTTAACTAATGACGTTGGTCAAAACCACTTTTAAATATAAAAATAATGGGTAATAATGATTTTGACCAAATTATGTCGGTTAAAAGTGGTTTTGACCACGAATGTTAGTCAAAACTGCTATTGAGGGGGACTGGGAGCCTATTTAATAATTAAACAAGTGAAAGTTTTATAAATGATGAGATATAAGTAATTATAATTTAAGCTTCACTCACACATTTCAGTGTATGATCACCGCTCTATTCCGCCCAGCTTCACATCAGTGAAACAGTGAAATGCAATCTAAGCCATTCTAACGTATAAATAGCATTTTAAAAATAATAAAAATAAAAACTACCTATTAATTATTTTTATTTTTAAAAGTAATTTATAAGTTAGCATGGCATAGGTTGCGTTTCCACTAATGTGGAGCTGGGCGGAAAAGAACGGTGATCATACACTGAAAAGTGTGAAAAGCCCACTTCTTTCCACCTAGCTCCACTGCGCAGTTGCTGTACATTTAGCCCTACCCAGACTAGACAGGTGTAGGTATCTAAAGTAAAAGCCCATGGACGCAAACAGCTCTATCCCCCAAAAACTTTCCCTTAAAATGACATAATTTCAATATTATTATATTTAAAATAAAAAATAAAATAAATATTTTGAGATTGAATTTCTGCGTATTTGCAGTTCACAGGTCTCGGTACAATATCGAATGAATTTTGTATGGACAAAACACATAAAGGTGGGGTTCCGAGACGGGCTGCAGACCGCAACCGCACGTTCCACTACGCTCCATATTGAACGGTGTTGTTATGATTAAACGGCTCAATGTAAAGTGAGCGGAGAAGTGTCGCGACCGCATAGCTATGCGGTCGCGACACTTCTCCGCTCACTTCAAATTGAGCCGCTTTTCATAACCTTACGGTTCAATTTGGAGCGTAGCGGAACGTGTGGTTGCAGTCTGCAGCCCGTCTCGGAACCCCACCTTAAACGTTACACCTTAGGTATAGCTTTATGAAACTTTTTTGATGACATTTCTGGTAATTTTCACTAACCTCCATAACTTTTTATGAGTTTTGACCGATAGTCTGCCTTGAAATCAGGCATAACCACTGTTGACTGAGAATGTTGGTCAAAACCACTTTTGACTAAGAACGTTGGCCAAAACCACTTTTGACTGCGAAAATCAGTCAAAACTATTTTTAACTGTGAGCATCGGTCAAAACCACTTTTGACTGATTTTTTCAGTCAAAAGTGGTTTTGACCGGATATGAGTTTTGACTGTAACATATATATTAATACAAGCAAAGTGTGGTATCAACAATTCGACCATTGCCGGCCCATATTCAAAACCCCGAGAGCTTTCAACACGAACTCCAAAACCGCTTCGAAGCCCTTAAGAACAGCATAGATGTGGACGATCTAAACAACATGGTGGTGGATACTATCCGTACGGTAGGGTCCAAGCTCTTTAAGACCCACCGTCCCAAGATAAAGAAACTCTCCGACCACACACTCCTACTCATGGATCAGAGACGTGAAATGAGGCTCCAGAGTTCAGTAGATGCTAATCGTTATCGGCAGCTTAATAGACAGATATCTAAGTCTTTGACGAGCGACCTTCGCCAATTTAATACAAATCGTATTAAAGAGGCTATCGAGCGGAATAAAGGCTCCAAAGTGTTCGCGAGAGATCTGTCTATTGGGCAAAGCCAGATGACGAAGCTGAAAACTGACGACGGACGCATAATTTCATCAAAGCCTGAAATCCTGAGGGAGATTGAGAGCTTCTATGGGCAGTTATATTCCACGCAGACACCTGTTGAGTTTGACACAAGCAAGGCTAAAGACCCCAGAGCCAAGCTTACCCGACACTATACCCAAGATATCCCGGACGTCAGCCTGTACGAGATTAGTATGGCCCTCAAACAGCTGAAAAACAACAAGGCTGCGGGTGACGATGGAATCACTACAGAACTTCTGAGAGCGAGCGGTAAGCCGATACTCAAAGTCCTCCAGAAGCTCTTTAATTCCGTCATCGTCCAGGGCAGAACGCCAAAGACATGGAACATAAGTGAGGTGATTTTGTTCTTTAAAAAGGGTGACAAGTCCCTCTTAAAGAACTATAGACCCATCTCGCTTCTGAGTCATGTCTATAAGTTGTTTTCGAGAGTCCTTACGAATCGTCTCGCTCGCAAGTTCGACGACTTCCAACCTCCCGAACAAGCCGGGTTCCGAAAAGGCTTTAGCACCATAGACCACATCCATACGCTGCGGCAGGTTATACAGAAGACCGAGGAGTATAATGAGCCACTTTGCTTGGCGTTCGTGGACTATGAGAAAGCCTTTGATTCGATTGAAACCTGGGCGGTGCTGCAGTCTCTCCAAAGGTGCCAAGTGGACTATAGGTATATCGAGGTGTTGAGGTACTTATACCAAAATGCCACCATGACGATCCGAGTACAGAACCAGAATACAAATCCTATCCAACTGCAGCGTGGTGTGAGACAGGGAGACGTTATTTCTCCGAAACTGTTCACATCTGTGTTGGAGGACATCTTTTAGCTCTTGGACTGGAAAGGACTCGGCATCAACATTAATGGCGAGTACCTAACACACCTTCGTTTTGCCGATGATATAGTCCTTATGGCTGAGACCATGGAAGACCTGAACACAATGCTCGAAGATCTCCGTAGTGCTTCCCAAAGAGTGGGTCTTAGGATGAACATGGAAAAGATGAAAATTATGTCAAATGCCCATGTTGTACCCTCTCCAGTTCATGTTGGGAACACTACACTTGAAGTTGTTGACCATTACGTATACCTAGGACAGGCAGTCCAGTTAGGTAGGTCCAACTTCGAGAAAGAGATCTCTCGGCGAATCCAACTCGGGTGGGCAGCATTCGGGAAGCTTCGAAAAATCTTCGCGTCCGACTTACCTCAGTGTCTCAAGACGAAAGTCTACGAACAGTGTGTGTTGCCAGTGATGACTTACGGCAGTGAAACGTGGCCGCTAACTATGGGTCTCATAAGGAGGCTCAAGGTCGCTCAGCGTGCAATGGAGAGAGCCATGCTCGGCGTTTCCCTACGTGATCAAATCAGAAACGAGGAGATCCGCAGGAGAACAAAAGTAACCGACATCGCTCGAAGGATTGCTCAGCTGAAGTGGCAATGGGCGGGACACATAGCGAGAAGAACCGATGGCCGTTGGGGCAGAAAGGTTCTGGAATGGCGACCGCGCACCGGACGACGCTCTGTGGGTAGGCCCCCGACAAGGTGGACCGACGATCTGGTGAAGGTCGCGGAAAGCCAGTGGATGCAGGCAGCGCAGGTCCGATCGTCGTGGAGATCCTTAGGGGAGGCCTATACCCAGCAGTGGGTGTCGTGTGGCTGATATGATGATGATGATGATGATGAAAGTGTGGTATTAGTGACAAGTAAGTAACAAGTACGAGCATTAGCTACTAAGCTTGTGTAAAGCTCATTACAGATTATTTGAAAAGTTTGAAATGAAATTTGCTGTTTGCTGTTAGACGTCCCAGCACTCCTAGCGCTGGGTATGCGGACGTTTCTTCCCTATATTGGGTCATTTTGAACATACCATCCAAATTTTGAGGATGTCCATGAAATTTAACAACTTTCTCTAAAGCCTCAATCACATTACACAATCTTAAGCATGCGATTTTAAGACTCAGCGTAGTGTAAACAGAGTAAGACAGTAAGAATCTTAAAATCGCGCGGCCAAGCTTACCATCCAAATTTCGAGGATGTGTCCAGTCCATTAAACTAAACAACTTTCTTTAAGAAACGTGTCGAATTTCGCCACAAAATGTTAAATTGTTTACGTGATCTCTTTGATTTGTATGGATAGTCGATTTTTTTTACATATTTGGCGATGTGTTCCTTAGAGAAAGTTGTTCAGTTTCATGGACTGAACATATCCTCAAAATTTGGATGGTGAATACAAAAAGACCCTGTATCTACTTTTACGAATGATTGCGAGGGAATGTAGTGATTGATGAGCAATAAAAATTCAACGAAAAGTTTTATTAAAATCCTTTTCTATTAGCAACTTATTAAATAAGTAAAAACCTCTGAGGGCGCCATTTCGGTCAGGGAATCGCCTTAAATTACTAACTTAAAATAATAATAGTTCTTTAATAAAAAAAAAAGAATAATGATGATGATGATGCTAATTTTTGATGATATGTCCTTTCACCAGCACTTGCGCAATTCGTCTTGAGTTGCGGAAGTGTGCCCTGCAGGTGATAGACTACGTAACTCCGTGCACTTCCGCGCCCGTGCAGGCTCAAGTCGGAGACATGAAGGTCGCCATCACGGAGTTGTTTAAGCAGTTCTGCGACGACGACATGGCTAAAATCCGACGTGAGTACGTATACGGACAAAGGTAGTTCTATAATAATTCGCATGCAAAGAATAAGCATTGCAGTCTTACTTTCTTCAACAAAATGGACAGCCAATAAAACCTTTCCGAACGTCTGAGGTGGAAACTATTTTGTGATATTTACAACTTGGAACCCTGGGCGAATTCAACAGCGACGAAGATTATTAATAAATTTAACGCCTGCAGAGTTAGCGCAACCGGTACCTACATACTACTCTGTGTAAAAAGTATCGGGAATATGTCAATAAAAAGACCCGCGTAAAAGAGGTCGTTCTAATTTTTTTATTTTACTGCATGTTGGTAGCACTGTACTGATTAAGCGCACAAAATATGAGCGGGATCTGTCATTTAATTTGTTTTAAACGAAAAATTCAACAAAAGTTCTCGACCAAGCACCGTATTCACCTGATATGGCTCCGTCTGACTTTTTTTTATTTCCCAAGTTAAAATTACCTTTAGTTTTATTCGAGGAAAACGTTTTGAGTCGATAGAAGCCATAAAAGAAAATTCGCTGAATGAGCTAAAGGCCATAACCGCAAATAGCCTATGAAAAATGTATGGAAGACTGGGTGAAGCGGTGGAGATGTTGTATTGCAAGCGATGGGGCCTACTTTGAAGGCGATAAAATAAATTTAGATGAATAATTTGTATTTTTTGTTTTATTGACAAATTCCCGATACTTAGTACACAGAATGTACATAATGCCAAAATTGAGTTTTCTTCCTGAAAAATCACGCGACACTAATTTTTAAGCTGTTTTTCTTGCACACAGACTTTAAGTACTTGTTGTATGGTATGTGCTTTTGCATCTTAATTTTTTTATCAATGTAGTGAGGAGAAAAATTGTGTGTTTCGCTCGGCAGCAAAGTTATTTGCATCTCGTATCTGTAAAACGCTCGCTCGCTACGCTCAGGATTATCTTTGAATCTTGAGCGTAGCAAGGTAACTCGCGCCAAATAATAACTTTGAAGCCTTGCATAACAAATACCTAACTATTACCAATGATATTAAAAATCATTGGTAATAGATATTTCCTATGAAACTGATCATTCAAGACAGATATTTAAATCATATTTTTTGTTCTAAGGTTTCATTGATGATGGAGGTATCGCGTGCGTTGACAATAAGCTTTTAGAACTGAAAAACTGCACCTCCAACTTGGAGCGTATTGTCACACTAATAACAGATGAAACTAAGAGTTTTGAAGCTATCGTGAGTACCTACTGCTTTAATTTAGCAAACTAAGCACTACTTGAGTAACAATTGAGTAGTGCTCGACTTCAATTTTCAAATTCAGAAACCGACTTAGACACAAGATCACAAGTAAGACAGAAGAGAATTTAATGTCTAAAAGGTTTTATTTTTCGTTTCGTATGTAGGCCTCTACCACAGAATATATAATAGTACTAACGTACAGAAGCCCATCCGCGCGAGGACAATCAAATGATAAGCTACTCTCGCTGCACGGCAATAAAGTTCAATTTTAAATTGCACAACGCTGTGTGGCTTATTTTATAAGCACCTACGAAGCGCTTCTCTTTTTGTCGCGTAGCTCTGTCTCAACAGATACAACTCGTCAATCGTTAAGGTTGCTACTCGCTAGTAGCTACTTACCGATATCATAGAAAACAACCGTTATGTCAATTAATATACAACTAGTGGCTCCGGCTCCGTGAGCTGTAGACCTCGCGTTAAAAAGTAGCTCAAATTGTATGATGTTTAAAAATAATCTAAATGATGTCCCCACCCCTTATTCCCACACTTCTCACGAGCTTTTCAAAACACATAGTAGGTCCGTGCTGTTTGGTATATTATTTGGTAGGTATATTCGCAGCTAGATGGCGCTTCTAATTTTAAACCTTTTCGGAATGGGTGTTTTTTTTGGTAAATTTAGAAAAACTGGCTGGACTAAAAAATCTATATAGGTAATTTTCGCACCTGTTCACAAAATTTCACGAGAATCGGTTGAGAAATGCGACCTGTAGAGGAGAAAAGATAGCGCCGGAAAACCGGACTGAAATCTGTTTTTTTAACATATCTCCACCAATATGAAAAATTTTAAAATAGTGGCGTGAAAACAAAATCTATATCATTTTTGAACCGGAACGGTTGAGAAATGCGACCTGTAGAAGAGAACAGACAGACATACGAAAGAAATTTTGCCCAAGCTCAAGCAGAGACGCTTCGCTCGCACTTCGTGCTCGCTAATAAAATAAATCTATCTACTAAATGAGCTGAGCGTAATTGTATTCCTAAGTTAGCCTTTTGTGTAAAAATGATATTATATTTTAGAAAAAAAAAAATTGTTAGGTGATGTACAAAGTTCGGGATAATTTACGTGAAAAGTAGTAAAGTACCTTATTACCTTTTCTTTGATTATAGGTATTTGTTTAAATTTATTTAATTAGTTCCCTATAACTTACCTTTCTACCAAAACAATGACAAAATGTACATTACTGTGGTGTCTATGCCCGCGTACTGGCCGATATTGCGGTGGCGCGTTTGACATGGATTTGAATTCAAGTTTAAAAAGTTAAGATTCGATTTTCTACAGAGGACTCGGTGCGCGGCCATGGAGGCGCATCATGGTTTTTATTATTATGTATTCGAATTTAATTAAAAAGATAAAATAAATAATAGTTTTCCAATCCAAAGGATTGTTTTATTAAAGTAACGCTCCCAAGCGTTACAAATGGTGGAGACATGCCGGTTTTGATTTTGCCGAAATAGTACTCTCGTTGGAAGAAAACACGCGAGCTTCCGTGAGATTTCAGCTTGGACACGGCACTTAATAAACTTTGGCGCTAACTTTTTAGTGAAGTATTTATCCTTGTCACTCAACATAAAGGTACGTTTATAGATCAAGTCCCCGACGTTAAATTCTGAGTGTTTTCTACGCAAATTATAATGACTAGTATTTTTAACATGAGCCTGCCATAAGGATGTCTGCACTTCATCGAAAACAGCCGAAAGGCAACCCAAGTTCTCAGCGTAAATATCGCGCGGAAGGAACAAGACTTCGTCGCCCAAATCGGTATCTGTATAATGAGATCCACATCGGACCAATTCCCTACCATAGACCAAAAATGAAGGTGTAAAACCAGTGGCTTCATTCACCGAATTATTTATGGCGAACTGCACCTTAGGAATAAAAGTGTCCCAAGTGCGATGGTCTTTTTCTACAAAAGTGGCCAAACAAGTCACTATAGTTTTGTTATAGCGCTCCACCGTATTAATTTGAGGCGTATACCTCGAAATAAAATAGATGTTAGGGATTTTGTATTTCTCAAATAAGGTATTAGTTACGGAACTAATAAATTGAGTACCATTATCCAAGAAGATTGTTTGTGGTACACCATGAACCAAAAACACTGAGTCTTCCAAAATTTTAACGACCGATTCTGAAGTAGCACGACGTAGCGGGAAAATCATACAATACTTTGAAAAACAACAAGTGACGACGAGCATAAAACTATTTTGTTTCCGGGTAACAGGGAGCGGACCTACAAAATCGATTGAAATTATTTGATAGGGGCGCGAACAGTGCTTTGGACGTCCCATCTGACCCAATGTAGTGTGATTTTGAGCTTTATATGATAAGCAGGTGGAACAAGATCCCACAGCCTTCACTACATCATGGTACATGCCAGGCCAGTAATAGCTTAAAGATAAGCGCCTGTAAGTTTTAAAAATACCAAGATGTCCTGCTGTTGGTTCCGAATGATTTTCCATTATTACCTTCTCGCGGAACTCCTCGGGAACAACTTCTTTCCACGCAAACTCAGAAGTTAATTGACATTTGTTTTTAGATAAGCGATACAATGAATTATTTTTAATAATGAAATTAGGAAACATAATTGGCGAGTTCAAACAACCATTATAAATCTTTTTATACCATGAGTCTTCAGTGTTGAGCACAGAATTCGAAAGCGATAAGGCAGCGAGAGGCAAGGCACGAGAGAGAGCATCAGGAATTACATTGTCTACGCCTTTCCTATGCTTGATTTCGAAATTAAAAGCGGACAATCTTACACCCCAACGAGCTAATCTACCTGTAGGATTTTCCAACGACATGAACCATTTCAACGCAGCGTGATCGGTGTAAATGGTGATCGTCTGCCAGTTTTCCACATAGCAACGCCAATGTTCGAGTGCTGTCAACACGGCTAGAGCCTCCCTTTCGGTGATGCCGTAGTTCTGTTCGGGCTTACTAAGAGATCTACTCATATACGCTATGGGATGCTCCTTACCATCTATATTTTGCGTTAGCATCGCACCAATGCCATAATTGCTCGCGTCCGTGTGGACCTCAAAAGGTAATGAATAATCCGGACAAGCGAGAACAGGCGCAGATACTAAACATTCTTTAAGGGCATTGAAGGACCTATCAGCTTCAGGCGTCCATTCGAAAGAAGGCGAACGCTTGCCATTAGATGTCAGTCTATTGAGTGGTGCTGCCACGGTACTGAAATTGGGAACGAAACGCCTGTACCACGTAGCAGTTCCAAGAAAACACTTCAACTCCTTTTTATTTGTGGGAGTCGGAAAGTTGAGAATAGCCTCCACCTTTTCAGGGTTCGTACGCAAGCCTCTAGCATCAACCAAATATCCGAGATATTTGAGTTGGCTACGGAAAAAATTACACTTTTCAAAATTCACTGTGAGATTGGCATTCTGCAGCTTATGTAAAACGCGTAATAGAGCTGAAACATGCTCCTGAAACGAGGAACTAACAATTATAATATCATCAAGGTACGCAAAAACTCTAGACTCCATGTCAGCAAAGAGGAAATCGACCAATCGCTGCTGTGTAGCCGGAGCATTGGTCAGACCAAAGGCAGTAGTCTTAAAACGGAATGTTCCTCGGCCTGGGACATAGAAAGCCGTCTTGTCTCTGTCCTCAGGAGCCAGAGGGATCTGCCAAAATGATTTCGACAAATCAATGCTGGTCAAATACTTAGCATCACGAAGATTATCGAGGATTTCTGAAATGTACGGTAAGTTGTAGGCATCCTTCTTCGTAACTGCGTTTAGCTTACGACTGTCCAAACAAAACCTGGGCTGACCATTCTTCTTGTTTACGATGAGCACGGGGGAGGACCATGCGCTCTCGCAAGGCTCCACTACATCCAAAGACAACATTTCATCTACCTGTTCAATTAAAATTTTCTGTTTTTCGGGAGACATTCTGTAATAACGCTGTCTGATGGGTTGAGCGTCACCCGTGTCGATACGATGTGTAATAAGATGCGTTCTACCTAAGCCCTTAACTTCAGTGGATATAGTTTTAAATTGTGAAATGACATTATCAGCTAATAACTTTTGCGAGTCGGATAAATTATCATAAGAATGAATAAAAGTTTCGCTAGAATTATCCTTTACCTCGGCTATCTGGACATCAGATAATGTGATGCTGCCCAAATACTTAGGACATAAATCAAAAATTCGCCAAAAATCTACACCTAATATGATGGAGGTTTCGACCTCAGGCACAACAAAAGCTTTAATTATATGAAACTGGCCTTCAAACGAAATTGGTAAAAACATATAGCCAATACTTTGCAAAGACTGGCCACCAGCGGCAATCATATTAGTGTGATTGTCATAGTGCAATAAACATTCACCTTCTAAATTAAGGTGAGAGTTATTGCCTAAAATACTAAGCGCAGCGCCAGAATCCAACAAAGCAGTAGCTTCTTTATTATTTATTTTAATATTAACATAAGGTCTAGAATCATCAGCTGGTTTAGAATTCAGAATTGTAGAAACTTTATAAGTGGCAGAAAATTTTCTTAAAAATGCAAGCCAGTTATCCCAATCTTCCTTATCAAAATTGCTACAATTCTGCTTTACTAGTTTTTTGAATTGGGTAAGTTAATCTTAGTGCACACGGGGCAATCAGGCGTCTTCACATCCTTCGTACCACACTTAAAACAAAACACATCACGACTAGCTTGACATTGCCGTATATGATGAGAGTTGCTGCGACATCTGGGGCAGTAAGGTTGATATTGGGTAGTATTAATTGAATGTAAATAATTTGACGATGATTGTCCACGATTACGGTTTGTACTATAGTTTTGATGTTTAGAATAATTTCCTTTGAAATTGTTATTATTATTAATATTAGAGTAAGTTCTATTTTGATTATGAGGATTGTTGAAAGAATTATTGTGAGGAAATGGTCTATGTTGATAATTAAAATTATTATTATTGTAACCGCTATTTTGTTTAAATGTATTCCTATTAGTTTCTCTCTTGTATGCGTAATCGGGAGCAAGAGTATCTGAAGTTACCTTAGGTGGTTCTTGAAATTTGGAAAAACGATCCTGTACTACTTCATAATTATGACATAATGAATGTAACATATCTATAGATGTCACTTCACCAGCAGACGCTAAAATGCTGGCATAACAGGGTCTGACATTGTGAAGCAGTACTTTTAGCTGTTCCTTTTCAGAGAGGGGCTCGTTCAAACGAGAAAACATTCCACTCATTATTGAAAGATATATAGTAATGTTCTCGCAATCACCTTGGGTGCGAGCACGTATTTCAGGAATAAAATTATAATCAAAGTCCCGCGATCCAAATGTTTCCTTTAGCTTTACTACTAGCTCGGGCCAGGAGTTAACTTTGCTCTTTATCGAGCGATACCAATGCAAGGCATCGTCTTGAAAAATTTCGGAGGCAAAACTAAAAATCTTTGTCAAAAGAATATTTCGAGCCTCAACAAATTCATCGACACGCTGTATGAACGTATTGACGCAAGCCTTTCCATTAAACTTCAACTTGGACAAGTCAGCCGAACTTCGATCGCACGTTACCGATATCACACTAGACACATCGGGTACAATAGGTCTACTCTCACTGCTAGTGCTAGGGTTTACCGACGAAACACCACCAGGTAAAGGTCTGTTAACTGAAAGTGCAGTAAATTTTTGAAGCAGAAGCTTATGGCTCATAACGACGCTGTCGTATTCCTTTTTAATAGCGTCGGTGCAAGTTATTCTAGCTATTCTATTATGTAAATGGTTTAATAAATTTTGCGTTCTCAAGAGTACTGGAATACTAGGATCAGCAATGTCAAGATTTAATTTAATTTTTGACACCACGTCCATACAACCAGCAAGATCCTGTTTTGTTTCTAAAGGCGACTCCAAAATGTGCTCTGAAGGAAATGTTGGAGCCAATTTGACTATTTGTTTACGCAATTCATCAACAGAGGTTGCAGGAGTGGCTCCTCTAATGCCCACCTCGTACTCCAGCTCCGATTTTTGCAGAGATAGGTATTTGGTTGGCAACATTGTAAAAAAAAATCAAAATATAAAAAAATATTAACGCCCGATGGAGTAAGTGGTATTTATAAAACAAAATAATCTAAAATAATAAAAGCACAATCTCCGCACCGTTACAAAATCAATTAAAATACGTATTTTTTTTAAACACAAGGATCAACTAAAATAAAAAACCAAAAAAATTAAAATTGCAACAAAAAAACAAAAAGTAAATCAATTATCCGAGCTACTGAAATGCACCTTACAAAACGTCAAGAATACTGACCAATAATAAATAAATATAAAAATAAAATTAATTAATTAAATAAAGCGCCATTTTAGGGCTCCGCTAACAATTTTAATGAAATATTAAATTATACAAAACAAACTTGCAGGTAACGAGACATAAAGGTGTGTCGTTTATAAACCGTTACTTATTTTAAATGTAGTGCACTTCAGAAACACGAAAAAAACACGCTTCACAAAAAAAACAACCACAACACAAAACTAGCTACGTTTCGACTAAAAGACAGGAAAGAGCCAAGCTTAAAAACAATTCAACCACGTTAGGCGCCAATGTCACGTTCTCACCTCCTTTCACCTTAAATGTACCGGAAATGGGACAAGAAGGAAAACGCGAACAAAAATTAAATAATATTATATTGAGATTAAAAGACCGGTACAGAGCGGTCGTGGGTGAAGCCCAAAGAATTAAAAAGGGGGGCTTGGCTTTTCTCTGTTAGTCGGTTAGATACTTCCCGTGTCGGACGCCTCGGTGAAAAAACAGGTTCACAGGGGGGCGCAGCTAGGCGATGACGGGGCGCAGATAGAAAGCAGGTAAGCGGTGTCTGGGCACAACAGGAGCGCAGCCCAAGGTGTACTTCGGACGAAGTTGCGATGACCTCGGACAATCTGTGCCTCGGACAATCTGTGCCTCGGACCCTGGAACGCGCCATCAAAAGGCGTTATTCCCACGTCCAGATACCGTGCGATCACCAACGGCAGCAACTACTAGGATAGTACCTTTATGAGCTGTTGTGCCGTGGTGTTCGCAATCGGATACGGAGATTACAATCAAAAAATAAATTTAAATTAACGTAAAACATTTTTTTTTATATAAGGTGGGTAGTTTCATACGATATGATGTTACTAAGCAAATTTACATTACTGCAATGGATACAAATGGTTAAACGTTTTATAATTAACAAACACTAATAGAATAAAATAAAGAAAGGTGACTAAATAGAAATTACACTTTTCTAGCGAACTAATTGCTACTATAATTGTTACGAAATACAAGTACCACTTACCCAATCTGGGGTTTTCAAAAACACGAATTCACTATATTGGCCGAATAGGCACGGAATATATTAAAATTTTGCACTAATTTAAGATGCTGATATATTATTTTCTTTTGTATTTAAATTAAAAGGCAAATTGCAGCTACGACTGTGTCGACCAAGGAATGAATGTGAGTGAGTGTCAGTGAGCCGAACGAACGGTCCGTAGAATGATTGAATGGAACGCTTGCGCCGCGGATCAATAACAGATCATCGGTTCTAGAGACAAAACGTAAACGCGACGGCAAACAAAATGGGCGCTAAAATGAAAATATTCCTTTGATTTGTTAAAGTATTTATATTTAATGTTATTAATGTTTCGACAGGTTAAGTTTGTGTTAAGAAAAATTATAAATTGTATTGTGAAGTTGTAATAAAATAAAATAAATGGTTTTCTTTATTATTAGTTTATAAGAAATAAGTCTCATAAACTTGAATAAAATTAGCATGTACGTTTACAACGTTACAAGCTATTATGTCATTTGGCTTTGTCGTGTACAATAAAATAAGTTTTTTTAAAATAAGTAAGGAAAAAGAAAGCTGGGGAGGCGTTACTACGCCTATTGTTAATCATAACACTGCCATTTCTCGCGAGCAATTTAGTAATTTGATTTAATTGCAAGCAATGAACACCACTAATCCGATTCATTTATGAAATGGCAGTGGTGTTATTAATTACAACAAAAACTTCAGTATAGGCACCTGCAGACAGACGGCGTGGTGCGCGTCCCAGCTATATCCAGCACAGCCGCAGTGGTAGGCGCCGCCCATCGGGTAGCAGCCCATCGCTGCTAGTATACGCACGGCATGCGAAGAATTTTATAACAAAAAAGCAGATCCAGGTCATTAATGAGCAGCAATTATTCCTCGTTTGTGCGAAATCTTATATTATCTCACTTTGACCGACTGCTGCGCAGTCCATAAGCAACGGAGAAAGTATTGAAAACTATTCGTTTATCATATTGATTTAAACGTATCAGGAAAACAAATATTATTTTTCCACCATACAATACAAAGTTGAGAAGGTACATAGTACGATATAATACGTAATTATTATAGTAATTATTTTAAATAGTTAAACATTAATGCTCAATATACAAGTACATTGTACAAGCCTTAAGCTTGTCCAATATTAAAATTTTAAGTGTTAAAATAGTAATGCTACCGCAGTATAAACTGCTGTAATAGTTCCCAAGTATCTGACAAAGTCACTAAAATGTATTTTATTTGATTTAATAACTTCTAAACTTTTAGATTTTTGCATTCACAATGCTATTTTTATATTATCTAAGTTGCTAAGGGTGAGCCGATTTTTTCTAATATTTTTCATTATTTATTCATCTTAATAACTTCTTCTAAAAATATTTTGTTTGTACTTATTTGTCAATATACTACTAATTTTAGAAATTCAATACAAGGCCAAAGAATTTACATGTTTGGCTGGGAGTAATGGGACTTTCTTGATAGTTAATGAGGATCTTAAATATTAGAATCATTGTTTTTATAGTTTCTAATACTTGAAAATTTGAGAAATTTTGGTAATTAATACCCAGACATAAGTATCATCTTAATAGGGCATTGAAGCCTGTAATTAATGGGTAAAAATTATTGGTTTAAAAATCTAGTAAAGATGATGATTCTGTGTAGTGCTGTGAAAAAGCCAAAGAATAAGACCCAAAACTCATGAAGTTTATTGTCTTAATAACATCCTTACTAATATTAAAAATGCAAAAGTCCTTTTGTTTGTTTGTTTGTTACACCCTCACGTCTCAACCACTGAACAGATCATCATGAAATTTTTATACACGTTGTCTGGGTTACAGAGAGTATGTCTATACGGTACCTTTAATCCCGAAAGGAAAATATTGTTCCTGAGGGATAGCAAGAAACATTTCCTTGGCGAAGCCGCGGGCGGCCGCTAGTCTTAAATACTTTTTGCACTGTGCGTGAAAGCAACCGTTCTCAAGGACTAATAGTTGTTCCATGACATTATCAGGACACATGTTATGAGTTAAGTCGTTCTAGCATCCTCCGTAAAATGTTCAGAAAGTACCCACATGTTCAATTTTCTTATGTAAAGAAAATAAAATATATTTGTTTATTTTTTTATTTAAGTAGCTGAATACTTAGGATTAGTATTGGAAAATAACCTCAAGCACATAACGGTCGTTTGATAGTTTTTACTCGAATCGAGAACGTATTTTAGCTGACCAGAAAAAATACAGACAAGGTACAGACCTTTTGTTCTGATCCGGTAGCGCGACGGTGCCGACGGTGGTGATCACGGGTAGCCCTTGGAGCCGGAAGCTGCAGGTAGGTGCCACAAGGCTGATGAAACACGTTAAACTGGCCCTGCTGATTGTTGTCCGTCACTTCGGCTCAACTGATTGTGTTCCAAGATATGGTTGTGGTTGTTGTGGCAGACTCCAAGTTTAGAGAGAACTGAGCAGTAGGTGTCGTCGCGCTGACGGTCTTTAAAGACACTGTTCAAACGATTTTCAGTAGTGGCATTATACATGATAATAGCATGATTCATTTTCAACGAATCGGAGATGAATTTGCCGGTAATGTTGTTTTTTTTTTAATTTTACTGACCATAAGGGCACCTTTAACACTTGTGGGAGTGTATTTTGATGTTCAACATCATTGCTGATTTTTCTCGAAGAAAAAATAAGAAGGAATCAGAATTTTGTTTTATAATGTTGTTCGAGAAAACCGAAACATTTAAAAGTACTTGTACATACATGTATCAGTGACAACAATTTTGATGTTTCACGAAAAAGATTATTAGGCCTTCATTTTTGATAGCAAATATCTTATTAATATTTGTAAAATAACGGTTAATATCTCGTATTAACACATAGAAGTATCTCGTATTGACTTAAAGTAAATAATCTGCAGTTTACGTCAGCAAATCTAGGTTTATATTTTTATAAAATTACGGCTAATATCTCGTATTAGCTCATAATAGTACTTATCACTGGTCAATATCACGCAGTGACTCGGGAAAAAATATCTTGTAAAAGCAAGTATGTCGTATTGACTCAAAGCAAATATTTTGCAGTGAACACCAGCAAATCTATTCATATTTTGTAAAATATGAAGCGGTTAATAATGATTAAACAAACTTACCTGTAAGTTGAGTTCAATCATAATATACGAAGGATTCGTCCGAAGACATTAACTCACAAAAGCAGATCGTATCGACTCGAGGCAAGTATTCGGCAGTTTATTGTAAAATGATGGTTAATATCTCGTATTAACGCATAAAAGTATCACTGGTCAATATCTCGTATTGACTCGGTAAAAAAAATTCACTGGCCAATATCACGTATTGGCTCGGGAAAAATGTACTATTGGTCAATATCTCGTATTGACTCGAGGCAAATATAAGGCAGTTTGCCTTTGTGAATAACTTGCATACTTTTCATCACTAAGAGAAAAGATAAATTGTGAGTCTACCTTCAACATTCGTATCACTTGCATAGTGAAGGTATTTTACCGTTTTTCACGAATTAATTCACGTTTATAATTTCACTGATTTTAAGACTATAGTTAAACAAAAAAGTAATATTTTTGTGATGACCGACGTGCGTCTTGCGCGCGCGCGCAACAAAGAATGAGGTTGACGCGGCGGCGGGCAGCGCTGGTCGGAGGCAGAGAGGGGGTGGCTATTGCTTTCTCTTTCCTTCCTATAGCGCTGAAGACGTGCGATAGAGTGCGAGCGTATAGCAGAGCTACTACTTTGTAACAAATTAAATCTCGAAGATGAAGACGGGATAATTTGTATACTTACTCATAGATATTTTCTATACTTAAACGAAAAAATAAGATACGCTTTTTCTGCATCTTTTTTCTGCCTTCTTTGCATCTTTTCCACCATTTCACTGTATTATTATAATTTAAAAAATATTAAAAACACGACTGCCCTGCCAAAAACGAACTAAAAAGTTAAAGTGTCATTGCAGTCGGGGGACCGTTTTGTGAAACAATTTTTTATCAAAGAGGTCCCCCGACTGCAATGAGGGCTCAGCCTTTTATTTGATGCCCATATTGTAATAATTGAGAAAAAAATATACATTTATTTTTCATATTTGAAAATGGCGTCGTACAGTCACCATATTGACTTAAAAAAAAATAGCCAGTGTCACTCAGAATAATTTAAGGATTCTAACGATACCCCATACATCTAAATCCGTTTTTTAGAAGTTATGGTGGAATAAAGAAACTCCCATACCCACAAACATACATGAACCCTGAACACATATACACTCCTTTTTGGTTGGGCAGTCGTGTAAAATCTGCTAAAAGTGGCCGTTTTTGACACATTTGCTATCTACTTCTACGAATGACTACGAGGGCATGTAGTGATACTTTTTAAAAAAATACTAGACTATGGGCCCTAAAAACTCCACCTAAAACATTATTAAAATCTTTTTCTATTAATAACTTATTTAATAAAAACCTCTGAGGGCGCCACTTTCGGTCATACAACCGCCGTAATAAAAAAAAACCGGCCAAGTGCGAGTCGGACTCGCGCACGTTTCCGTACCAAAAAACAACAAAAAAATCACGTTTCTTGTATGGGAGCCCCCCTTAAATATTTACTTTATTCTGTTTTTAGTATTTGTTGTTATAGCGGCAACAGAAATACATCATCTGTGAAAATTTCAACTACCTAGCTATCACGGTTCATGAGATACAGCCTGGTGACAGACAGACAGACAGACGGACAGCGGAGGCTTAGTAATAGGGTCCCGTTTTTACCCTTTGGGTACGAAACCCTAAAAACTGAATGCTGCTTGTGCTCAAAAAAAGATTTATAATGTTAATAAAGAAGATGCTTTTCGAATAGGTACTACTGCAAAAAAATGGTTTAGCAGCTTCAGCTGGTAATTTTGATGATAAAGATGTTTCTCGAAGTGGTGATCTTTAATATTTTTAGCAAAAAACAAAAACATATTTTTTGAGTGATTTTTATATACAAAAAAATCGCGAATTTTTGCGACTACCTACCGAATATTATCGACGCGACGAGACATGATGGTCATATTAAACAACTTTCGATTTTAGTCACTGCATTTTTATTTGATTAACTGACTCCAAAGAAAAGGAAGAGATTATCAAATCAACTGTAATTTATTCAAAGTCAAAATATTTTTGTTCAAATAAATTTAATAATATTATGCACTTTTGAATCGTCTTTATTTTCCAGACTTTTTTAATCTTGTAAGTTATTAAAAGAGAAACTTATCAGCTTTAAAAGAAGTAACGATATTTACAATTTCAATAATTATATCGTTACCAAATACAGTACAACATGATTATTGGCAACAAAGTACATATACTACTCGCATCAATATGTGTTATGTGTTAAATCATTTCCAGGCGTTTTGATGATTTGATCTACTTTATAATATCCTTTTTACCATCGCTTCTCTAAAAGTGCGTTTAATACTAGTATAGTATTATATTATCTGTGGTTTAATTCAACGATAAGAGTGAATAATAAGCGATTTTATTCACCGAGTGAATAGTTAAAAGTAATTTGAATTTGGAACAAAAGTATAGGTACTTTTAAATGTATTATCTCGAGCTCCTCCGTTTTTAAATGCTCTAAGCCTCCGTGCCTCGGAAGGCACGTTAAGCCGTTGGTCCCGGCTGTATTTGCAGTCGTTAACACCCATCAATCCGCATTGGGCCCGGATGGTGGTGGTGGTGGGTTATGGCCCATCCTCTCACCCATAAAAAAGGCCTATGCCCCAGCAGTGGGGACATTAAAAATGGCTGATGGTCAACTATAAATACTAAGTATATAAAGAACTGTCAGAGGTACCTATTTTTTTTCTCACAGTCAATGGTAAAAAGTAGAGTACACAACTCGTGAATAAAAAATTTCATCTCGGTCCTTTGTATCCCTCGAACTAAATTCCCTTTTTATTCACTTGTTGTATATTACTACTATTAATAATGTGCGTCTTTTTAACATAGTTTTTAAATTCATCCAAATGAAGATCAATCACTCGTTGTGGAACTTTATTAATAAGGCTACGCCTTTCCCCATAAATTAACCTCTAGTTTTTGCAAGCCTAAATCTTGGAACGGCAAGTTTATCTTTATTTTTTGTATTAAACTGGTGATTATTATCGCCGTTTTTTGCGCTTGTAAGTTTGTATGTGTGTTTGTATGTAATATTCTTTATTACCTCAGATCTTTTAAACGGCTGAACGGATTTCGTTAGATTTATCTTGTCAGCCCAAGGTGTTGTTGAGAAGGTGGCGTTATAAAAAAACCAACATGGCGGCTGTACGGTGCTATTATATTATAAGTATAGAGGAAAAAAAATTTTTTTTAGAATACTGCAATATGGGTGTCAAATTAAAGGGCTTATTATAAGGATTTCAAAAAGGTATATCATGACCGTAATATAAAATAACTAAAAAGATGTAAATAAAAAAAATACATAAAAAATTAGTATTAGTCCGATTTCAGCTGAATTTTTTTTTATGCAGGCGGTTTTTTTTTAATTTTTTTGTATTTTTTTTTTGAAGCAAAGAATCATAGTGTTTGTAAATTATTGCTCATTTAAATTTAAAATATTTGAATGAATGCTTAATAAATGTATAGAATCCCTTGTAAAAAGTTTTAATAACTGTAAATTAAAAAAAATGTCAACCATAATTCATTTTTGACCATGTTAAATTTGTAAACATGCTAAGTTAAGTGTAGAAATTGACTATTTGACATAAGTATTATAAAAAAAATTAAATTTCCAAATAAACTTATATCTCAGCAAAATTCTAATGTTTATTTACATCATCCTTCTTCTAAGAATCAGATAGGTACCAAAGATATGCAAATAAGGCACTATCGCCTATTATTTTAAACCTGTAAATATTACTACTATTAGACCAATACTCGTGCTCTATAGATAATGTTTGTATGAACAATTTCAGTTATGCTGATGACATGGTGCTACTGAGCCCTACTGTAAGCGCCATGAGATCCTTGTTAGACATTTGTGAAAGGTACGCTCGAATTCACGGTCTTATTTATAATACGATGAAGAGCGAATATTTGGTTTTCAAGGCCCGGGGTAAGAGCCCGTTAACTGTACCCGCTATAAAGTTGAACGGTATCGAGTTAAAGCGGGTTCAACAGTTTAAGTACCTTGGTCATTATGTTACCGAGGACCTTGATGAACAATTAGATGTTGACAGGGAGCGCAGAGCGCTGGCGGTCCGCTCTAATATGCTTGCTCGCAGGTTTGCTCGTTGCAGTAATCAAGTTAAAATCACATTGTTTAAGGCTTACTGCCAATCCTTTTATACGAGTAGCCTGTGGTTTTCATGTACAAAAAGATCGCTTAATGCGTTGCGCGTGCAGTATAATAATGGCTTTTTCACTCCTCTTGCACAAAAAGTCCGTCATTGTAAGGTACAAGAGTCAGGATAAAATAGCATAAATACCCCTAGGGGATAAAGTTTTTTCTTTTTTAATGTTTGTCTATTACCAATGAACCTACTAAAACGAAAAAGTATTTATTCATAATTACGAATAAAAACTCGCTCGATTTTTGAAAATGGAACTAAAAGCAGCGATCTCTTCGGTGAAATCATAGACTTATTTATACTCTGTGACTTTTAGTTTAAAATGCGTGCATTGTGTTTCTTAGCTGCTACAGTAGAAATTAAAAGAGGCACTGGCGCGAAATCTTTAGAATTTTTCTCTAATTCCAAACTGATTGAATTGTGTGACTGTAAGTAAGTAATAGGATAGAAATAATTTTAATCTTTTGCCGTCAAGCACAAATCATTTATTTAAATACTGTATGAAAAGTTTATGAACTGGAGGATAGAAAAACGAGTGGATCCGTTTACGGAAGTATAAACTATAGGTATTTAATATTGTATTTTATTTTTTCGCAATCGTAGTGAAAAGTAGAGTGTAACACACGACGCTAAAACCCATTGTAACTCGGTTTCTATTTATTCCCTCGCTAAAGCTCGGGAATAAAACTACCTCGTATGCAATGGGTCATTTTAGCGTCTTGTATAACAATCTACTATAGGATGCTGTTGGGGTTGCCCCGCTTCTGTAGTGCCTCGACGATGTTCATGGAGGCGAGGGTTGATGGCTTTCATGCGATAATACGGAAGCGGGTGGCATCACTACTTAATAGAATTCGTAACAGCACCAACAGTATCCTAAATGTCATAGCTGAGAAGTATGACTCGAATGTTATGAGGGCTTTTATTCGTGTCTTGATTGAATAAAGTCGCAAGACACTGTCCAGTCGGGGGCACGGGTGAAGGTCATACATAGCTTTTAATTATTATTATGAATTATTTAATTTCAAATTTGTCCTGAATACTAACATAGGATTTAAGTTAATTGTTACTAACAAAATGGATTGTAATATCTGAATTATGAAATAAATTATTAAATGTGTCCTATAAAAAGGGAAATATTCTTCACTTTTTTAAATAAAATGAAGTGCGATATGTCTGGATCAGTTTCATCAAAGATCCAAAACCCTTGTTTTCGTGCCTAATGCAGAACAGACCATGATAGTACAGTAGCCCGTAGTACATTTAAATTACGAAAAAGGTTACCGTATGCCGTTGTGATATTGTTATTTATTACGAAATTATAGATACTTTAACCCAAGTTTTACAGATCGCAACCCGCCGTAATCTATATTTGTATATCTCCAAAAATGTTATTTTTTTATTTTTCGAGGTTTAGGTTACCATATGGTTTAGCTACTGTCGTGTTCTACAGCTTTGTTTGATTGCCACAGATAATAGTAAGTCTATAAAAAGGTCACTTTCCACAGTCTTACTATTATCAGTGGCAATCAAACAAAGCTGTAGAACACGACAATAGCTAAACCATCTGGTAAACCTCAAAAAATAGAAAAATATCATTTTTGGAGATATACAAATATAGGCTACGGCGGGTCGCGATCTGTAAAACTTGGGTTAAAGTATCTATATTTTCTTAATAAATAACTATATCACAACGGCTAACGGTAACCTTTTTGGTAATTTAAATGTACTACGGGCTACTGTGCTATGAACATTTTGCATCAGAACATAGCTGGTTTTGTTAATAAAGTAGATGAACTTACTATAGCACTACATGATTCTAATAAACAGTCTGACGAAATTAAAGCATTCTGAAGCATTGTTGAAAATTGGTTTTAAATTAGTGGCTTCTTACTCTAGAAACAGTAAGCGAGGGGGTGCATGTATTCTAATAAATAAAGACATTCTAAAGTAATCTTTAAAATACATTTTCTGATCTAGCATGTGATTGTAGTTTTGAGTGTTCAGGATGCCTACCATCAACTTTTATAAAGCGATTCAAAACAGGTGCGTTTCAGTTTAGGTTCCCAAACTGAATCGCTATAATTCGTACCATGAGCTACTTAGAACTGAATCGTATTTGAATAGCTAAATATGAATGACTGAACGGTTTGTGTCTCTGGTTCGCGCGAGAGTTTCGTCATGGTAAAGAAATGTATCAGTATTCTAACTCGGTATATCTTTCTGGTTTTGTGATTGTACGTAATATTTTAGAATCAATATTATAGGGTTTACCTTCGCCGAGAAATCAATTTCTAAGCAATAAAATACCTAGGTTAACAAAACTAATGGTAAAAACAAAAAACTAAAAAAGCTAAATACCTACTGTCTTAAGGGAAAAACAAATTAGTTTCAAATTCTTCTGGCCATAGTTAGTTGGTAATATCTATATAATAATAATAATAAAAAAATAAGTATCTTAATTTTATCGTAATCTTATTTTTTTGGACTTTCCGGGTATTAAAAAATGTTTTGGCTGGATTTATTTGTTAATTAAATATAATATAAACAGCACAATCTGCACTTTGCCATAATAATTACTTGTGTTTCAATCAATAGTACGTAAATCTTTCGTTCGTCACTGCGGCGCATTCGCGACTGTTGTATACCGAGTGCAGACCGAACTCGAGGCTTGCATTTCGACCGATTGTACTAAGTTAGAATACTGATATATTTCTTTACCGTGGTTTCGTAATTTTGCTGACCGCGCATTTTAAAGTTACGAAGTATCGTGATCTTAGTATAAATAGTTAAACATTGGAATGGCGTAAGTAAACATTAGTCATGCCTAGGTATTTTGTTTATTGAAAATCATTAAGTTTGTTCTTACTTTAGCACTCGCGTCTAAAGATCGGATTCTAAATGGGAGCTTTAAATACTTTATTGTTATTTAACTAATATGATATAAAAGATATCTCACTGCTGTGTTATCATTTTCGAAAAATTCTAAAGTTGTTTATTCATCGCACATCTAAAATAAATGTTATTACTAGACAGTGCTTTAAAGCAAAGATTTTCAAAAAATATATAAAGTTTTAACATATATACCAACCTTAGCACAAATAACACTTTAACACATTGTCTGGGATTTCTAACACAGTTAAAATCAATTTAAACACTAAAAATCACTCGTCACTAAAAACTTAAATCCTAAAAATTTGTTTAGTCTAAAGAAAACTGTTAACAATTCAGATTTTTGTCTAAAATAAGGAACTTTATTTGGATCGCTAATATTGACGTATGAGCGGAGCAGTGTAGGCACAAATATGAGGTCATGGTACGAAAAATGAATGAATGATAAGGCTTAGCGAGTCAGTTTTGGGTTATGGACTAGCGCTGAATCGCCTGCTGCTGACGTCGCCGAAACTTGATCGCTATAAAGGCGTCATGGTACAAATAAGCTAACCAGTTGAGTTTAGGTCCTAAACTGAATCGCAATAATAGTTCATGGTAGGCCTCCAGGAATAGAATTAACGTCACATAAAGTTATTATTATTTGTATATGTTACCGGCAATGTGTATTATCCGGCATTGTATACAATGCCTGAAACGATCAGGCAATGTATGAAATATGATTCATTTTATACATTGCCTAGGCATTGTATACAATGCCTGCTGGTCCACCGGCAATGTGTAAAATAAGTATATTTCTGTTGTCTGTTTTAAAAAAAAAAGCTCGAAATTTATAGCTCACGCTCCGCTGCGCTCCGCGCTCGCCTTAAATTTCTGACCTCACCCGGGACCTACAGGAGAAAAGCAGATTCGATTCCAAGCTCAATGAGCCCCCTCGAGCCTCACTCGAGCCCCCTCGAGCCCCCCCTCGAGACCCCCTCGAGACCCCTCGAGCCCCCTCGAGACCCCCTCGAGACCTCCTCGAGCCCCGCTCGAGCCCCCCTCGAGCCCCCTCGTTCCCCCCTCGAGCCACCCTTGAGCCCCCCTTGAACCCCCCTTGAGCCCCCCGAGCCCAACTAACGTCTAACCAACTAAGATCAAAATCTTTTTATTTTACACATTGCCGGTGGACCAGCAGGAATTGTATACAATGCCTAGGTAATGTATGAAATAGACAATAATATTCATTCTATTTCATACATTGCCTAAAAGGGCCAGGCATTGTATACAATGCCTAGGCATTGTAAACAATGCCTGCGTTTCATACATTGCCGGTGACATAATACAGAACACCAAACAGTGATACCAACATACTTTTAAAACATTTAGAGCAATTAGTAAATAGATTATTAAGGAAACACAAAAAAGTTGTCACCTGTGGAGACTGGAATTTTGATACTCTAAAACCTAACAAAAGTTGTAAGGAACTATTAGCATTACCAAAAAAAATTCACTTGGAAATACACATACTAAAACAACAACGAGACACGGTAAAACATATTTTGATCAGTTTGCTTGTAATGTAATGAAGGACAAGCAAAGTGCAAAGTGCACCATCTTGCGTTATCTGATCTGATCATGAAACTGGCCAAACTCTTACATTTATTAAAAACAAACAAGTGACGTGGAATGAGTTAAAAAGAGACTATTCGAAAGAAAATGTAAGGAAATTTTGTGATAGCCTCTCTGCTCTCACATTTTCTGAAATCCCTGATCAAGAAAACCTGAATGATGCTTTTTCGCAATTCCACAGTTACTTCAGTCATATTAAACATGAAAAGGGGGTCGTGCTTGCAAAAGGTCCGGTCGTTCTGATTTTTTTATATATTGTTTGGACCTAAACCAACATTAAAATACCAGATTTGCAATTTCCAAAGTGCTGTGCGAGCGGCGGTGTACCCAAAAAACCATGAAATTTTCGGACTTTTTTCAGTTTTTGCTCAATATCTCAGTGAAGGAAGAATTTGATCGGTCTAGTCTATTCTATACTTTTTAAGTTGACTAAATTTACTATAATTTAAAATCAAAGCGAGCTCTATACATTCATTGGTTGTCAGGATACAGTTCTTCGAAAATAGGTCTTTTTTTCCAAAAAGTATTTTTTTTCAAAATGGTCACGTTTTTAGTGAAATATCTAATAAAATACGCATCCCACGTCAAATATTATTTGAAATAAAGTTGTAATTAATTTAATTCGCTTTCATTTAAAACCAAAATGGTACCTGTAAGCCTAGCAATTCTCTTAAAAACGGCAGATAACCATAAACAGTCATATGTGGGCTTTGGGGAAAATGCAAATAAACTGTTCTCTTCTCACGTCTTTATGGTCACGTCTTCTCACTTCTATATTTTTTTCTCACGATCACAATCTATAAAACAGTTACATTTTATTTATTTTTGTTGTTATAAAAAATCATTTTGAGTTCTGATGGGTAAACTACACAACTCATAATTTTATTTTTAATGACAAAAATAATTGGGAACAGTTTAAGACAAATGAAGGGCCCCGTGGATTATTTTATTTTTGAATCGTAAAGATATGCTAATATTCCAAGGAAAGCTATTTTAGGACGCATAGTAGAACCAGTACCTACGGGTGCGAGAAATACTGACATACTACAGAGAGAGGCAATAGTACGTTAGTACTATTATATATTCTGTGGCAATAACCTCTAGGTTTCGTTGTCCCCTCCCTTGACCCCCATACCAGCACCCAGCCCTTCCAGAACAGCTCTCAGCGTGTTGCGAAATGTCTATCCGTCCGGGCTGTTTTGTCTGTTGTGAGGACCTTAACACAATATGTCCTTTTGTAACCATCAAGTCCTTTTGTAACAAGGAATTCGAACACTAATTTAATTAAGTCAAAAAACGTAGTCTCATACAAAAAAGTATCCTCCAAAATTGCAACCAAGTCAGCGTTAATGATGCATGCAGAAAGAGATATACAGTTGTGTGTAACGTTGAAGCCTCAGTTTGTCGAGGAAGGGATCCGCTTCCTAACCGAAGACATCATCGACAAAATTATCAAGTAAACTTGCTCCTACCTTGGGAGGAATTTGCTTTTTGTGTGGTGATGCTGTCAATGAAGAATTTCTCCAGCAACAAAGCAAACTGCCGTTGGCATAAGGAATGTGGTCAATAAATTAGAGAAGTTGGACATGAGGCAAACTGTTTTAAATGCAGCAAAACGCCGAGGTGACGATTGGTTGGATTGGATTTGGGGAGGGCCATTGATTGAGGAGCGCCTCCGCACCAATGGCGACTGTTTCTGCAGACGGGACTTATCACAGATTGTACTACAGGACTCTGTTTAGATTCCTGTTAGATGCAGAATCCGCTCCTTGACGAACTGAGGTATCAACGTTATACACAGCTGTATAAATCTTCCATGCAAGCATCATGAACGCTGATTTTGATTGATTTTTTGGAGGCAATTTTGGAGGCAATTTTTATTTTCTGTGAGACCTCGTTTTTACTACAATTCGTTTTCGAATTCCTCATTCTTTGATGGTCACAACAAGACATGTGTCGAGGTCTTTACGACACACGAAACACGCCCCCGGACGGATAGACATTTCCTGCCCTGGAAGGGCCGGGTGCAGGTATGTAGGTCAAAGGAGAGGACAACGAAAACACTTGGGGATTTTCCTTTGAGGTCAGAACACCTGCTAGGGACTATCTCCTCTCTCTGTAGTCTGTCAGTCTTTCTCGCACCCGTGGGGACTAGTTCCACTACGTGTTAAAAAGTCTTCCTCGCATGATTAGCAGATCTTTACGATTCAAAAAGAAAATAATTCCACGGGGTCTTTCATTTGTCTTAAACTGTTCCCAATTGTTTTTGTCATTAAAAATAAAATTATGAGTTGTGTAGTTTACCCATCAGAACTCAAAATGTTTTTTTATAACAACAAAAATAAATAAAATGTAACTGTTTTATAAATTAAAACCATAAAGACGTGAGAAGAGAACAGTTTATTTCCATTTTCCCCAAATCCCACATATGACTGTTTATAGTTATCTGCCGATTTTAAGAGAACTGCTGGGCTTTCAGGTACCATTTTGGTTTTAAATGAAAGCTAATTAAATTTATTATAGCTTTATTTTAAATAATATTTGACGTGGGATGCGTATTTTAGAAGATATTTTACTAAAAATGTGAACATTTTGAAAAAAAAAATACTTTTTGGAAAAAAAGACCTATTTTCGAAGAACTGTATCCTGGGAACCAATGATGTATAGAGCTCGCTTTGGTTTTAAATTATAGAAATTTTAGTCAACTTTAAAAGTATAGAAAAAACTAGACCGATCAAATTCTTCTTTCTCTGCGATATTGAGCAAAAACTAAAAAAAGTCCGAAAATTTCATGGTTTTTTAGGTACACCGCCGCTCGCACAGCACTTTGGAAATTGCAAATCTGGTATTTTAATGTCGGTTTAGGTCCAAACAACATATAAAAAAATCAGAACGACCGGACCTTTTGCAAGCACGGATGTACATTTTGACTGGACAGTTCCTTTCTATTATCTATTCTATAACTTGTGATTTCCGTTTAATAAATTAAAACGATCAAATAGAAAAAACAATAACTGTGGATGGTTAACTAAAGGTATAAAAAAAATCATCTGTTCGTAAGAGATACTTATACTTGATATTAATACATGATAAAACGAACATAATAATGTCGAAAAGAAATTGCATTTCTTTACGTTAAGAGTAAGATTAGCGTTTAAGAGTAAGATTAGCGCTTCCCCTCCCGCAGGTGAGCGAGAGGGGGCATGTGGGACTCGCCAGGAGAGGACCGCAACTTCGGCGTTGCAGCTCCCTCCACGACTGCCTCCCGTGATCCCACCCAACCCAGTGGTTCGATGGGATCTCGGGAGGAGGGAATACCCGATAAAAAACCCCGGCACTCACCCTCTCGCCGCTAATGCCGCCAGCCAAGGGGCTCTGCGGGGGGCCGAGGTTGGCATTCTCCCCAACGGCAACGCGGCCTGTCCGGCTCTCCAGGCGTCCTCCGCTGGGGAATGGCCGGGTAAGTTTGGCCATTCCCCCCGTCCGCCAGGGTAGTGCAAGGCAGGCAGCGGTTCACCCCCCACTGCCCGCTTGGTCCTGACTAGGGGGACAAATGGTATGCCCCCCTCCACCAACGGCTCCCATGCGCCTCTCCTCACTGAGAGGTGTGGGGAGTGTCTCGGGGCTTGCCCCCTCGTGCTGGGGATGTCTCAACCGACATCCCCCCAAAGAGTAAGATTAGCCTCATTTAATAACTTAAATGTTTTTTTAATTTATTAATACCTTCGCCAAAGTCTTTCGATATAATTATAAGATCGTCCATATATGCTAAAGCTGGCTTAGCGCTAGGTTCTGCCGAATTAAGCTTAAGAGTTTTATTAATAGTTCGTTGAAACACTGCTGGAGCGTTGACCAAACCAAATGGCATACGTTTGAACTGGTACAAGCTATCCGGAGTAATAAATGCGGTCAGATACCTGCAACTTGGTGCAATAGGTATTTGGTAGTACCCGTTAGTGAGATCAAGGCTAGTAAAGTACTTATACTGCCACTTAAAGAATCTAGTTGGTCTTCAATGTGAGGCAAAGGGAAATGATCTTTAATTGTACGACTATAATCCACTCACAAACGCTGACCACCAGTTTTCTTGGAAACAAGCAAGATCGGGCTTGCATATAATGAACAAGACTCTTCTATAATATCATTCTTTATAAGGTCTAACCATAACTTGAACAGTTCCCCTATTTTTACGCGGTACTGCAAACTGCTCTTGCGCGGTTTTGAACGCCCAACGACGATTTAACTTTTATAGACATCTCAATTTTAACATAAAAAAACTTTTTTATATTAAATTTTTTTCGCGTGCCTCTCCATATAAAGTTGAGAATGTGTTTTTTTTTCCCACACCATTGAGTGGAGTGTTATTCAGGAGGTCTTTTGATAATATTGCCTTGTCTTGGCTAGAAAAGTTAGTTTTTATTTTTATTATTACAATTAAGGCTACATTGTAAAAGTAATAACAGTTCATAGGTTAGGTACTTGTGTATTTCGCGTAAATCTCCTCAACTACTAGTCGGAGAGCTAGCTACGGAAACACGTTTGCAATTTATAGAGCAAAGAAAACCCCTTAGTGTGCCACACTATCATAATTAATTGATTCGGGTGCCTAGCAGCCACCCAATGCAAAAAAATGGTATCGTAGAGGTGTCTGATGATGGAGTCGGAAGGTGGCCATAAAGCTTAAAAATAAGCAATTAAACGATCAAGTCACATGTCGAAAATTTATGCAAATCACAGACATTGGTATTGTATGGAATTGACAAGCCTACGACACGTAATTTTGGAGTTCAGGGCTTAATTTTTATTTTTAAGTTAGCGAACGAATAGAAAAGTGTCCATTTGAGTAGCCCCCCCAGGTGATTTTTGTATTTACCTTGGACGTCACCTGGCATTAATTTTTTTTAATAGGAGTTCAAACTAAACAAGATAAACTGAATGTCAAAGTGAAAAAATAAATAATGGTGTCATAAAAAGAGTAATATCTTCATAGGGAAAAACTCCATACGCCTTTTAGTGGATTCAAGAGGAATATAAATTATCCTTGGATCCACCGGTGAATTGACGAGGAATAAAAAATATCCATTGATCCACCTGAGGATCGAAAAGGAATTTTTTTATGCATTAATCCACAAGTGTATCCTGGCTGGGGATTCCAGTGAATGGAGGGCCCTGTTCAGCGAGAGTGGTTTGGTTGGGCAATAGAAGGTGTGCAATCATAGAGCTCTGGATTTGGTGTGGTATTATAGCTTTATGTATTTAATTCGAATATAACATTGCGTTTAGCAGGAGTTTTAATTGGGGGAAAAGTAGTACTTGCATTTACCTTGGACGTCACCTGGCACTACTTTTCGCCCAACCAAAACCGTTGGCAATGTTATATTTGATTTAAATAAGTACGTACAATTATTATACCTACCACACAAAATCCAGATCTCTATAAATTGCACAGCTTCAATTATTTATTTTACAATACCTTTATTGCCCAACCATTCTCACCCCCACAACTGAACAGCGGACAAGTGCCCGGATCAATTAATAATAATAGAAATGGCACACTAACTAGAGGGATTTCGTTGCTCTATTTAGTTGCAAACGTTGTTAGCTCTTAGACCATACTTATTGATAGTGGGTTTTCTGTCTGCGTAATACTTATGTTAGAAGTCTTTATAAACTTACTTTGTTTTTAATAATGATAAATAACTGTTGTGCTATAAACACCAGTGTAGATAGCTTAAAGTGAGTTTATCAGGAGGTCAAAACAATGTGATATCATGTTCATGAATAATATGTAAAGTAGCCAATTCCAAAACCATTCGACTAAATCGAGAGAATATTGTTTTGTTTTTAAATTTGACAAAATAGGGAATATGCATCAATTTTTTTTTATCAAAATCAATAGTATAATGCGTGAGAAAATCAACTGTAATATTGAAACTTGTCTCTTGCGTTTTTTTTCGTAATATAGTTACTTGAAGTTAGCACGCATCAGCGCCCGCCGAAAACGCTCTATACAAAACGGTGACGTCACACATCACGTTTCGGTGTGTTTCGGGCGCGTTTAATATGGAGTTAGCCAATAATCTTCAATTATCTCCCTAAATTTTGCGTTTAAGTAGATATATGTCATACAAAATATTATTTCTTTTTTGATATTCTATCTGACTGTAAAGTGCATTATATCCGAAAACGAAAAAAAAAATCGTTATTTTCCCCTGATTTCATCGTGTGATAAAACGAAAATAATCATTTTTTTTATTTTTCTTTCTGTTCCATCATGTTTTTACAAGTGTCCGCAGCGATCAAGCTCAATTTTAGGAAAATCGGTGACTTATGCATATTCCCTATTGGCAATAGGAACACCTTTAGTTATGTAGGTACTGTGGAGTTCGTCTATGTGATCACACTGCGAGCTGGATGTGAAGGGTTCGTTTTGTGAAACAAATAAGAACAGACACGGTGCGCAGACATGGACGGCGACCGATATAGATTTTTGTATATTGAAAAAAAGCTAAAAATAAACAGTAATTATTAAAAACTTTTAGATTTTTGCATTCACAATGCTATTTTTATATTAAGATGAATAAATAATGAAAAATATTAGAAAAAATCGGCTCACCCGTAGCAACTTAGACGGGATTCATCTTAGTAATTATTAACTTGAAACATCTTTTAAAATAATCTAGCCCCCCACACACTATAGTATATAGCACGTACTAAAGTATAAGATCGTATTTTTTATAATTAAAAACAATTTCTTTAGGATTGATTTAAATTAGTGCCTACTTTTGTAAGTAAATACGCTTATATCAGACAGAAGATTTTTGTTTACCCTGTATATGAGGCCATACAGTCCCGGCTAAGAATAGGACTGTCCCATCTCATCCCGTGGGTATCGTAGAAGGCGATAGAGGGAAGTTTTAAGGGACCCGGTACAGACCATCGCACAAAGGGTCACTCGAATGGCAGCGAGGAAACTCAACAACAGCATTCCCGAGGAGGGTTATAAATAAATAAATATTTGACAACATCACATACATTGCTCCAATTCCAAAGTAAGTAGCTATAGCACTTGTGTTATGGAAATCAGAAACAACGGTGGTATGACAAACACCCAGACCTGAGACAATATTGAAAAGTTCATTTACTACATTGACCCAGCCGGGGATCGAACCCGGGACCTCAAGAGATGGTGACGCCTTGAAAACCGGCGTGCAAACCACTCGACCACGGAGGTCGTCACGTCAGGAGGGTTGGTGTCAGGCAGGCGGCCGACCGTAAAATGTTGCCAAAACCTAATGCAGTATGAATTACATGCTGCGTCGACCCCAATAGTGGTCGTTCTACGAGCTCAAAATTTTATTTTGTGTAGAACACTATAAATAAATTGGGATAAGGGCAGGAGGATGATGATGATGTATATGTGTTAAAATATTGTATATGTTTAAAACATAAATACTTACTGTTAATTAATGTCATATACAAATATGACATTAATTAACAGTAAGTATTTATGTTTTTCGGTCACAGAATATAATATAATAGTACTAACTTTGGTAGGCGATAGATATCTCGTTCAGTTTCAGAATATAACCATATATGAACACATATACAGGGTAAACAAAAATCTTCTGTCTGATATAAGCGTATTTCTGCGAAAAGGTATTTTCCCGTTACACTCGCACAGTATAAAGTGGTTGTCGAACCTCTAGTATTTGCATTCTGTAAATAAATTTTGTGGAAATGTTGTTCAAGTTAATAGCTGCTTTTGCTTTAATTGGTAAGTAAGTTTTATTAATTCTAAAAACGTAATGGTTCTAGTGTAGTGACCCAAATTTTTTTTCATTATTAGATGGTTTTTTTGTATAGAATCTACAAAGAGTATATTGACATGAATTATTATAAATCACGATTCCTCTATGAACATTTAAATAAATATGCGATGTTATGGAAATATTAAACTTGCTGAAAGAAGGAAAAATTTGGTTGCATATTTATAAAATGCCATTTGCTTCTTCGGTATTTTTTATGTTTTATTACACTGCTCTCAATAACTTGTTTCTATTAATATAATAACTGAAAAGAAAATAGGGGCCACCATATTGTTTTCCATTCAAACGAGTTAATTTCTGAAAGGGGTTTTTTATATAAATTCAATCAGATTTTCTTTGAATTTGATATTGTTCGAAAACTGAAGCCAACTTGCGGACTTTACTGTCGAAATTACTGTATTCATTTCTCCAATTTGCCGTGTCTCAATTATAATTTTGAAAAATGTTAAATTCGTACCTATTTTTTTGTATGAAACTCCTATTTCATTTATTTCTTTCTGACTGACACATAACGAATAGGGAATATGCATCAATTTATTTTTTAAATCTTAATCAAAAGTATAATGCGTGAGAAAATTAACTGTAATATTAAAACTTTTCTCTTGCGTTTTTTTCTCGTGATATAGTTACTTGAAGTTAGCGCGCAGCAGCACCCGCCGAAAACGCTCCATACAAAACGGTGACGTCACATATCACGTTTCAGGTGTGTTTTGGCGCGTTTAATATGGAGTTAGCCAATAATTTTCAATTATCTCCCTAAATTTTGCGTTTTGCGTCATACAAAATATTGTTTCTTATTCTATATTCTATCTGACTGTAAAGTCATATCCGAAAATGAAAAAAAAATATCGTTATTTTCCCCTGATTTCATCGTGTGATAAAACTAAAATAATTCATTTTTTTATTTTTTTCCTGTTCCATCATGTTTTTATAAGTGTCAGCGGCGATCAAACTCAAATTCATCAAAATCGGTGACTTATGCATATTCCCTATTGGACAAATTCGACAGTAAAGACGATTTCGAACAATATCAAATTCATATAAAAAAAAACATTTAGAAATTAGGTAGCTCCTTTGTATGGAAAACCAAATGTATATTTATAATAATTATGGGAGCTGTAAAGTACTTATTTTGTGACTATAGGTAGGTAGGTCTCTGGTTTGTTTTGTAAACATTTTTCGAAAATAAGTAGTTACTTGTGAGTTCACTACAAATGGATAAACATAATTATTAGGTATTAGTAGGTATCTATATATAGACAAATACAAAAAAATATTGAATTAATTGTAGATTTTGAAGAATATCGAGTGGCTGAAACATCGGTTTTCATTAGTTTCATCTTTGAGATCGGGGGTTTGAAACTTTTCTATAGAGGTATTCTTACCTCTGGTCTGAGTGTTTTTGGTACCATTGTGGTCTCTGATTTCCACAACACAAGTGCTTTATGTATGTGATTTTGTATAATATTTATTTATTTAAATACCTACTTATCAAACCCGCAGGTTTGGTGGCCGGGCGAGCCCACACACCGAACTCTCAGCTCGACAAGATGGCGACTATGTATAAAAGCGAATGCAAAAAATACAGTGACGTCAAATTAGAAGTTATTGAGGTACGGCTTTTCTTTTTTTTTCATCTTTTGGTAGTACCTATCTTTATTATAGAGTAGGACCTAATAATTGTTTGTCTAAGCGGAAGCAGCCGGCGAAACGCCAGAAACGACGTTTTTGTATAATTTTCCCGAAACCTTGGCTATTTCATTTGCTTTCTTCCGCGATTTAACATAAGTAAAGAGCAGAAATCTTCACACTTTAACGGATCGTACATAGTAACTTGCTGATTATCTAAGTAATGAGCACATTAATGTATTTCGTACTCTAACGGTAACATTCATAATTTTATTTTTATTCCTTTTCAGTCTCTCCATAGTACAAACTATGCATACTTTGGAATCAATTATTTAATTATTGGCATGTGTTAGTTATCTGTTTTTTTATAGGTAACTGTTGCCCATTATGGTCCATATTCAACCATACTTGCCTAACAATAATCTTTTGTGAAAAATATAAATTGTTATGAATTTTGTCTGTCTATTGACAAAATTTCCCATTCACCAAATCATTTTGCAGCATTGGACCGGATGTCCAAAGGTCGCGGGTTTGATTCCCGTCCGAGAATTGATCTGAGTGCCTAGTACGAGTTGTGTTTTTCTCCTCACTTTGCGAATAGTATCGGGTGAAAGAGAGAAAATCATGCGAGTGAGTGAACAAGTGAAAGAGATAAGACGATAGTTAACTATTCGCTAAGTGAAGTGACAACAAAAAACCAACTCGTACTTGGCCCTCAGGTGCGATTCGTATTTTTTCTAGTATATTATTTAGTATTGTATAAAAATAGCATTGTGAATGCAAAAATCTCAAAACAAAAAAAAAATATGATTTACAAATGTATGGTTTACAGATTTTTCCCTCAGTAGTATAAGACGATATTACTTGCCAAAATTCATGGTCCAAAGTTAAGGGAAAGTAGCTATAAATTTTGATTCCCTAGGCCCTAGAGTGTCGTAATATGCGTTTCTGCGTCATAAACGGCCGTATCTTTTTTCCGACTAACAACAACATGCGCGATAAATAATCTCCTCCAATTTCTCTCACCGCTCAAGATCCGTGCCGGCACCTATACTTACATAAAACGCAATCACATGCGGCCTGCTGCACCGTGGCAGCGAAGAGAGAAAAAGTATACTTTACCTAGGTACTTTAAGTTAATATATGATTTCCTGTTACAGGCAGGGATGAATACATCTTCGGAATGCTTTAAGTCTGAAATTGACGACGAAACACGGCTTCTTATATTAAAAGCCCAAATATTTATGGACGAAGAAAACATCGTTGCTGCCGTAAGAAAGTAAGTAAATTAATACCTACCAAAAACATTTTGTATTCTAAAAACGAAATAATTTATTTAAATAATAATTAGTGAACAATCAACCTGTGATAAAAGTTAATTTATAAATAATTATAATATCAATAATAAATATTGCTTATAGTTATAAAACAAGTTTTATCTGAAATCAGCAGAAAAAATCCCACTAAAAGACAAAAGCCAATTTGTTGGAAGAAAAATCTCCAAACCAAAATGTCTATCCAAAAATAAATAAATTTTTAAATTTTTAGATAATAGGCATTTTTTTATATTAAGCTAATAAATTTAATAGAAAAAATACAAGAAAAAATCGACTCACCTGTAGCAGCTCAGACGGGTCAAATATGAATTTGTTAGAGATTGAATTTGATAATCAAAGACGATGTGTTGTTCTTTTTGTTTTGTGCATAAAATAAAACTCCTACATTTATGGTAAGGCAGTAATGTGAAAGTTCAAATATTTGGATGTTTGTTAATCAATCACGCAAAAATGGTTGAACGAATATGGATGGCACACAGATTGAATAGCCGCTTGTTAAAGGCGGAAGCTAGGTAGTAGATTTATATTTTTTATGTCTTTGCAGTCTTTGCACGAAAAAGGAGAAATTTGCCGTCTGTTTTAATGACGTCATTGATGTCTTGAAGCCCTGCGTTGAACCCAAGTTACGCGACAGAGTAGACGACGCTAAAAGAGCATTACGAGATTTTGGCAACTATGTCTGTCACAATGATGCGGAAATAATACGCAGTAAGTATTTATAAATAGGATTCGACATTTGACTTTACTTTAACAACAAGTTAAGGGATGTCCAAAATTTTGTGGCATTTTTCTATATGTTTCATGTAGAAAGTGGTTCAGTTTAATGTGAGTGAATAAAAATGTTGCCTGAATGTATAAATAGCATTGTAAATGTAAATATTTAGTAATAACATTCTCACTTAATTATGCTCTGAAATAAGATCATTACATTTGAAAAAATAATGCAGGAGGTTCCACATTATTAAGCGGTGGTCTGGGTGCGGAAATGAAATTTCTAGTGTGGCAAGTAGTAATCCAAATTCAAAACGGTAGAACTCATCAGCTAGCATTATTTTAGAAAACTTTATGGTTGCATGACTGGTCTTTTAACATGGCCACATGGACCAATTTAAAAAATACATTTTTATTATGAACTTTTTATTTTAATAATACTAAATGATATACTAGAAAAAATACGACTCGCACCAGATCCATTTTTTCTATGTTAGTAGTAGTTTAGTATTGTATAAAAAAAAGCATTGTGAGTGCTAAAATCTCAAATAAAAAAAAGCTTTTTATTTCTCCGCATTTCTTAAAAAAAGCACTATACACACTTTGTGCAGGAAAGACGAAGGTTTTAATCATGCAAGGCAATGTAAATGCTTACTTTCCGCGCTCGTCTGTAATATACTGTACTACCTATTCATTTTATTTTTTCAGAGTTGCTCGATAAAGATGAAATGAAATGTTTGGATTCAGATAATAGAGTTCAACAGATAACCCAGTGTGCAGCCCCCATAAATGCGTTGGATCTTGACACTATATCTACAACGGTCAGTATTGTATATTATTATCTTAGTAACACAAGATCATTAGGTTTATACTATATACAAGGTTATTTTTAGTTAATACAAAACCTCTAGTGGGGTTGATCAGACCATCACGAAAAAAAATCAGCTGTTCCATACAAAAGTACAATCCTACTCCATCGAAATGTATGAAACAGCTGATTTTTTTCGCGATTTCAAGGTTGGACTCATAATGAAATTTCTTCAGTTTGATGGTCTGATCAACCCTACGAGAGGTTTTGTATTAACTAAAAATAACCTTGTTAGGTACGTAGTGCAATAGTTTATACTTGAGCCAATTTACAATTTAAAAATGTATAAACAAAACTTTTAGCAAAACTCTAAATTCTCGGTTTCAGTTATTTAACACTGTTATCTTAAACAGAAAACGTAAGAAGACATGTAGTTACTTATTAACGTGTTATTTAATAAATTCATTTTTTATAAGTGTTTTTTTTTAGGTATAAACTATATCTTGGTAATTAGCTAAAGATTGACCGTGTAATTGCAATTTTAGAAATCGTACTAAGACCGAAAAAATATGTTTTATTTTGAGTAGGTATAGTAGATAGTAGGCTTTATATTTTTAATAATTTAAAAGGAGTGTGAAATGATATCCCATAATATAAATAATTAAATCACTGAAGGCTTAAATGAACGAAATCCCAGATCTCGTATTACCAAAAACATCTAAAAATATCGAATCATGTTAACCCAAAAGAACAAAATTCCAAATCACGCTTACCAAAAACATTACAAATAAATAGATCGTAAGACCTAAACACAAATTACAAAAAATAAGCAATCTATGAAATAAACATCAGCAATATTGACCCAATTTCAATTTCCATGTTTTCAGACACGTTGCACCGAATACTACAATGCAAGGGACTGTTTTATGGGAATAGTGCGACAATGCCCCACGACCACGTACGCAGATTTCTTCCAGAAGTTTTTCGACACTTTTGTCGTTGGCTCCCCTTGTGAAAACAGGCCTGTCATCAGCAATGATATTGAACTTAGTGAGTATCAACCAACGAGTTACGGTGGTGTCGATTTTAAGATGGATCGAACTTTAATCGCTAGAATAGAAGTAAATAAAGATAAAAGGGCAAAAGCTTGTCCTTTTTTCTTTGTCTGCAATGTGAAGGAATGGCACGTTTTATTTGGTAAAATCTCTTTTATTTTATCGGAATGATGACTTAAGAAAATAAGAAGGTGTACTGCACATTGAAATCGCGATACGGATGACAAAGCGAAACCCCATTTTGAAACTAATAAAAATATTGTTAAATTCAAAAAATATATAGAAAGAAAGAAACATTTATTGGCCTCAAAAAAGCATGAACATTTATAAAAAAAAATCAGGAAAAAAACAAAACAGAAAAGAGATTACTAAGATTATAATAAGCTTATGGGTGAGACCAAATAGGATAGCTGTCTCAGCTGTGCTTTTGCGGCATTGCGCAGAATGCCGCAGAAGCTCTGGTTTTCAGTCAGCTCCCTGGATGATGTGGTGCGGTGACACAGTAAAAGAAGGAAGAAGCGGATTGAATAAACATAAATAGTTTAGAAAAAGAAGCACCACAATAAATATAATAGATTAACTAAATAATTATAAATTGTATCCCTTTGCATGTTGTGTCGTTGTGTGGACTACCACATGTGTGGGATAAAAAAAAAAGTAATAATTTGTCTGTGATTCTTGATTACTGTGTGTGATTGTGACAGTGACAGTGACAGTTTCTGTGCTGTTTATAGAAAAAAAAAGTTAATTATAAAAAATTCATATATTCAGATATATGACGCTTTACTTTCAAAACGGTTTCTGGCATCGCGGCTTCGTTCCGAAAGAAGCCCGTCTTACTCTAAGCAAAACGGTATTTTACATGCACGTCCACTGCATCGGCATCGAAGCGGACGGAGCGGTCGGAGCGAACGAATTTGTCACTTTGTATGGATTCCTATGGCGCGGAAATACCGATGCGTGCACGCAGTGTTATAGAGATCCATACAAAACAATAAAATTCGTCCGCGCCCCGGTCGCTCCGATTACGATGCAGTGGACGCGCACCTTTAGTAAGAACGAAAGTGGGCATTTTGGTTTAAAACTGTTTCAAAACCTAATTTTATTCTTGTTTCAGGTAATTCAATAACAGAAGAGTATTAGAACCGTCTTCCTGACATTTTTATCTTCTGGCTACTACGATTCATTTTATATTTTTAAGCAATAAAGTTAATTTAATCCCATCTCATATTTTTCTTACCTAAACTGTGGGACTGTCTTGTTTTTGGATCATTCCCATTTCGGTATCTCATATGTGTCTTTGGTCTTGTACTAGCGATTTAAAGGCATGATACCTAAACCAAGTACTCATTATTATACTTCGATCACCTGTGGGAATATCGTTGTTATTATACTATGCACTTGTACTATTATGTATTCTGTGACTATGCCTAAACCTAGGGCTGCCATCCGTCCGGGTTTCCCCGGATTTGTCCTAGTTTGGAGGGCGTCCGGGGAGCGTCCGGGCGGCGAATTTACAAAGGCTATACTATTTGAGTCACGAGTCAGACTCTAATAGATGAGCTTTTGTTTATGCATATGACTCGACAAAACCTAAACTATCTCAGTAAAAAAGTTGACTCAAATAGATTAGCTTTTGTCGAGATATTTTCAAACATTACGTACGAACAAAACCTAGTCGAGTAGAGGCTCACTGCCATTTGTTTATCACGAACGCGATTGGTCGGTGCCGACATGTTCTTTCGTTCACTTCTGTTATGATAATAATATTTAGGATGGATTACAAAGTAGCAGCCGCAATCAGTAAGAAAGACCAACTAAACTTGAAAAGAAGAAATCCGTAAGAGCTCGCAATATTTATAAGTATTAATATAAAAAAATCATGCAAGTGCTAAAAACATTAACGTAACATAAACAATATTTAGGATATCTGCGCCATGCTTCTCTGTCTTTCCATAACATTTGTAATCCTAACTTTACTAGTCATACGTTTGATGTCATAATGATCATAAAATTCGATATTTAAATAAGTACCCATAAATTTAATAAAAGTGTCTAATTATGTTTTCACCTCTCCAGCACGAAAAGGGCGCTTTTGACGCGTAAAAACTCGCAGCAAAATCGATTTTTGCTGCGAGCGTGAGGCAGGTTTTTTAATTTCTAACACCAACTTTTAAAATAATAAAAAAGTGACAAGGACGAGACTTGTAAAACTGATATGTGAGAAAAGGATAAATAGAGTGCTTTATGGTGTCATACATGGATTAAAAAGTAAAAAAATAAAATGCACGGATATACCAAGGAGTTTTAAATAAGGATTATTAAAAAGAACGTTGATAATTCGAAATAAAGAGTATGGACAAAATGAGGTCGCGTCGCATATGTATGAAATAAAAATGAAAAAAGAAAAATTAATGAAATTTATTAACTAATTAGATTTGTATGATTATAAATAAATAAATTAGATGGGATATTAATGAATAAGCGAAAAATACAACGGAATGTAACCAAAACGATAGGAATCTACTTTACTCTATGAATAAAAAATTTCAGCATAGGTTTTATCAAACTATTTTTGTGATAAATAATTACAAAAATGAGTGCGTCCGACGTTGAAGATAGTTGTCTAACTCCAAAAAAGTTGAGTGAACAAGTTTCTAATGCTGAATTAAGCTTTTTACCAGGAAAATAACGTAAAAAATTTCTCGCTGGTAGAGGTGAAAAGTTGTATGTATATGTTTACACGAGACCAAAATTTTGGTCACTTGTATAACAAATAACTATTATCTAAGGCCCTTATTCTACCGTAAGCAATCCATGTACTTACGAGTATAGTAAGTTTCATATCTTGTGCTTTGTTGTGTTATGTCATGTGCCATACTTAAATAAGACTCACTGTTAATACGTTTAAAAATACTAAGCTAATCGTAAATTTGATAAAAATAAGTATCTGTGTTATGTATTTTAGATTAGAGGTACGCAAAAAAAATGTTTTAGTTTTATTAAATTTATTTATTTGTACTCGCAACAAGTGTGTAAAGTGTACTTGTTTCGCACCTAATAAAAGTTCGTTTGTTAATTCTTTTTTATGTCAATCAAATACAGAATAGAAAGGAGTAATTTAATTATTTTAATATTAAAATAATAACAATTGCATTTAACTATCCACCTATTATTGAAGCTAACGATCGGTAAATATCGGTATCAAATTAAATAGCATTTGTTGCTGCAATATGTACAATACAGTACTAGGTTTTGTCCGTGCATTTTCTTTGAAAATATCAAGACAAAAGCTAATCCATTTGAGTCAACTTTTTTACTGAAATAGATTAGGTTTTGTCGAGTAATATGCATGAACAAAAGCTCAACTATTAGAGTTTGAATCGTGACTCAAATAGTATAGCCTTTGTAAATTCGCGTCCGGGCGGGGTTCTGACGGTAGTCCGGGTAAAACCCGGACTATAATAAAAGTCCGGGTTTTGAATCAAACTCTGCTCAAAAAAGTACTATATTCATTCAGCGCACGCGCTACTGGGCGCCTGACTTCACTACGCGTAGCGCACCGCGCACCCCGCAAAAAATCTTTTTGCTATAAACAAACAAGATCACAAGGTTAGTGAATGAAACTGACTAAAAATTGCGCTGCGCGGCCTTTTTTTTTACTGGCCGGCCCTGACTGTTTGGGTATTAATTTTTGGCCCACTATACGGTTGCAAAACTACTAAACCTGGCCCTCCACAAAATTGTGTTGGACACCCCGGCTCTACATCATATAACTAGTAAAACACACTATTTTATGAAAAAAAGGCTTAAATTCCATTTTTTTTCAGTCAAGTATTGAGTAAAATTTATTTTTTAACCAAGCTAAAAATTAATATAAAAAATCAAATGTCCGGGGTCAAGGCCCCAAAGTCCGGGGTTTTTACGCTTCCGGTCCTGGGCGACAGGTTTTAGAAATGGTAGCCCTACCTAAACCTAATTTATTCGACAAAAACAACCACACCTTGGGGTTATACATGCTCTCTACTGTTGGAATGGGTGTCATTTTAAATTTGACGTTTTATTTTTAGATGACCCTGCCGAAAAATACTTAGGTAAGTAAGTACCTATTAATTTCTCCGGATTTAAAAGTTCTACAGTTACAAAATAAAATTTAATCGATAGGTGATATTATTAGCTTTTGAACAGTATTTTTTTATAACAATTGGACTTTAAAATCCGTAGAAATTAAATATTTTGGCAGTGTCATCCTACTAACATTATAAATGTGAAAGTTTGTGGGTTTGGATGTTTAGATGTTTGGATGTTTGTTCCTCAATCACGCATAAACTACTAAACGGATTTGGTTGAAATTTGGCACACGGATAGTAGATAGCCTAGATTAAAACAAAGAATACTTTTTATCCCGGCATTCCCACGGGAACGGGAACCACGCGGGTGAAACCGCGGGCGGCCGCTAGTCTATCATAAAAAGTCAAATTTAAAATGGCAGCCATTCCAACAGGAGATTTAGGTGTTTTTGTTTTGGTTTTTGTCGATAAAATTAGGTGTAAGTATTTCACGCCTTTAAATTATCGCTAGTACAAGAGCAAAGACACTGTATTTCAATCAACGAATAAGTACCCTTTGAGTTTTTGGCACCTTTTTATCGAGTTCGGTTTGGTGTCTATTATAATTATTTGCAAATTGATTCATAGTAGATTTTGTGTCTTAAAAACGATGCAGTTTTGTGGTACAAGTGTCTACGCAACTGAACAATATGTGGGATAATTGAAATAGGTGCGATCTTGGTTGTGTGAAGCTGAGACTTTCATTGTAGTGGTGGCTACCTCGGCAGAACTAACCGAGTAAACTGTCTTGATATACTTGGTGCCAAATGCTCCAAGAAGCATTGTAATGCAATGCACCCGCATTCTAATGAAAATTAAAACAATATCTACCACTGAACTATTCAACACTCGACACTGGCAAAAATTACTTCCAAGAGGAAAGTAGATTGCCAAAACAAAAAAGAAGATCAAGAAGAATAAGTACCCTATTGTTAAGGGATTTTTCCCTGAGGATCTCATTCCCCGAGGATCATGTCCCGGAGGATCTCGAATGTGTATTGATTAAGTTTTATTATAATATTTTTTTATTTTATTTATTTTTGTTGATTGTTAAAAAATAAACTGCTACCCAGTTTAGTATTTAAGTATCCCATTTACAGTCGCCTTTAATTATTTCCAGTCACTCAATTAATTAATAACCCCACAACTTTCCAGTGAATTTTGTCGCGGACATATAAAAATGTATTTAGTAGACCCAAAGGTTTCTCTAGTTTGTATCGCTAAAATCCGTCAAAATATTTAATAGGCCTCTTAAACCATTCCGCAAAGCGTACATAGGTAAGTTTGTAATTTGTTTTGTTAGTGCAACTATTTTGGTGTATTTCGATGAATAGTTTAAGTGCGTTTCAAAACGGGTTCGCTTCAAGGATAAGGCTGGCCCCAGACCTACCGGTTTCATTTCTTTGCTTTGCTGTTCTACCATGGACCGCCGGCCAACAGGCTCATTTTCAATCTATCGCATATTTTGACCATTGGCAAGATAGCCATTAGTTTGGTGTTATCAAATATCGTCGTCTGGGTTGCAATGCGAAGTTAAGTTTTAGTTTTAAAAAAACTGCTGTTTCATACAAAAATTAATAACGGAATTATCAAAATGTATGAAATAGCTCATTTTTTTTCGCGATTTCAGATTTGGTCCCATAGTAAAAGTTGTTCAGTTTTATGGTCCCTATCTACCATATTCAGCTTTATAAGGCTTTACCAAACATCTTGTATAATAAGCAATCGATTTATTTTTAACGATAGGAGTCCATGTTCAGAGTGGCATATCTCCTAAAAGCTTTCTACTTCGCAATCCAGGCGATGATATTTGATAACACCAAGCTAATGGCTATCTTGCCAATTTGGTCTAGTTCCAAAATGCGATAGATTGAAAATTAGCCTAGTTGGCCGGCGGTCTTTCAAGCAAGGTAGAACAGCAAAGCAAAGAAATGAAACCGGTAGGTCTGGGGCCAGCCTAATCCGGATGATTGCATAAGATCCGGAAACGTCGGACAAGTCGGATAGATCAGTAAGCTAAAATACCAAATTCGCAACATCCTACCATTATTGAAGACGGAGATAAGGGATGGATATCATAAGGTAACTAGATATCATAACATAAGGCGTAACTACATCTCATGAGCTTTCAATTTTCGTCTGGGCGCTATTGAAGCAATGTAAATGGAAAGCACATGAGTGTAGTTACATCTAATAATTAAGGATCATACACACAGCTCAGTCACGTCAACGCAACGCTCAGTCCTTGCCGTGCCGTGACGCGTCAGATTGAAAACTTGACTGACCGTTGACGTGACTGAGACGTGATGAGCTGTGTGAATGATCCCTTAGGCATTCCGCTGCGTTAAGCGGAATACCGCCGCGGGTACACGGCGCGGGAATATATAGATTTTTTGCTGGTTTTTTGACGGTCAGATGCTTGCAGTGCATGCAGGGAATGATAACATTATTTTTAAATGTAACGTAATTTTTTTACTTTTTTTAGTGTCAATTTTAAAATTAACGTTATGTCAATAAATAACGTTAATTTAGATAACCTTTAATTGAAATTAACGTTATTTCAGTAAATAACGTTAATGTTAATTCTTACTTTTTTAATGTTAAACTTTAAAATTAACGTTAATCCAATTAAAAACGTTATTTTTTAGCGATAATTTTACCGGTATATTGTACCGGTAAAGTTTAACGCTATATTTAACGCTAATTTTACCGGTAAAATATTTTTAACGTTATTTTTACCGGTAAGTAAATTTACCGATAAAATGTTTTAACGGTATTTCAATCCGAGTGCACGAGTACGCTCTAAAGTCTAATCTATGTCGCCCCGCACGCGTGTCCCGCTAAACGCAGCGCAGAGCCTTACCTAGTTAGTACCTAGAGCTCTATAATAGTATTTGCAGTTCCAATGACGACAAAACGTAACACAAGGTAGGTAGGCATTGACCGGGAATAAAACTGAATTAAAATGCAAGATAGCGTTATACTTTTTTATCATTTAATTCTCTAAAAATGGCACTTTCAGTACTTGTGTAATCTCCTCCAGTCATAATTCAATGCAGATCAGTTTTAATCCTGAAACAAAATTGTATAAGTCTTAATACTTAGGTAAATGTAAATTGGTAAGGTAATGTTTTGCAAGTTCCGGAAAGCATCTGACTACCAACATATTTTTGGGATAAAGATAATTGTTTGAAATAATGTGACAGTGGTCACACCCTGGACACTCCGTACAACCGCGCTTTTACAAACAGATGACGTCAGATGATGTTTTTGTAGACGCGCGACTGTGTGTGTAAGTCTAGGGCTACCACACAGTTTGTACTGTATGAGCGACCTTCAATTCATAATTCGAACTTTTTGGTAAATAAAGCTACGACGCATTGCTTTGAATATAAATAATAGGTCTTCACCTATGAAATTGCCGTATTGCAGTACAGACTTTTTCAAACAAAAAAATGTTTTGATTGGCTATGAATTCTAAATTCAAATTAATTTTGTTTTAAAAATATGACATTCTATTTACAAAATCAGTCTTTTGTTTATTGATTAGCGTTGTATTTTCATTACATTTCAACATTTTTCCTCATAATAGATACTTCGAAATTTCGTGTAATTACACGTGGAATATGAGTTCCGTCGTGGCACCAACGCGGCACAAACGACACGTAACATCAACGACGTTTACGGAGAGAACTGTACAAACGAACGTACAACCCGTTATTGGTTTGCTCGGTTCCGTTCTGGGAATTTTGACTTGAAAAATGAACCTCGTGGTCGTCCGGAAACTTTGGTCAACAATGATGAATTAAAGGCGATTGTGGAAGCAGATGAATCGCAATCTACAGCTGAGATGGCAGCAGCTTTTGATGTTAGCATCAAAACAATATTGGTCCATTTGCGACAGATTGGCAAGATAAAAAAGCTTGATAGATGGGTGCCCCACTGCTACTTCACGACAACGCGCGTTTGGAAGCTCTCCCTCATCCGCCATACTCACCAGATCTTGCGCCTACCGACTATTACTTTTTCCAAAATTTGGACAACTTTTTAGCGGGAAAAAAATTCAATTCCCGAGAGGCAGTACAAAACGCCTTTGAAGAGTTTGTTGTCTCCCGTCCAGCTGATTTTTTCAAGAAGGGCATCCATAAACTGCCACAGCGTTGGCAAAGATGCATTGATTGCAGGGGTGATTACTTTGAATAAAAGAAATAAATAAGTTCGAAAAAATAATACTTTAACTTTTTTTAAACAAAACGGCAATTTCATAGGTAAAGACCTAATATAAGGTGACATTTGACAATCACGACTAAACAAGCATACGATTCGGCATACGAGCTCACGGGGTTGGGTGAGGTAATTGATTTTAGGGCGGGGCGGGAAGTCTCGGTAAGTAGTACCTACTTAATCTATTTTGTGCCGTTGTTGTTGAATAACAATAGGTAAGTACACAGATAACCTATACCTCCTCTTTCTTCGGGCAAGGCGAGCCTTTACGGATGAACCGGAAAAGCGACTCTGCCATATTTCCAGGAGTTGGAGTGGAGCACTCTTCTAGTGCCTTTACGATACATGACGTCAGCTCATCAAACTTGCCACATTGTTCCTGTAACATACATCAGCATCGTGAACTATTTTTATGTAAAAAAATGGTAGCGAAAACAACAGTATTTTCAGGATTTCCTGAAAACTATTGAACCGATTTCAAAATTTCCAAAAATGAGACCAACAAACCAGGGTGTCAAGTCTGCTTACGTTTTACGTCAAAATCGTAGTTCGATGGTGTTTGAATGGTAATGCTTTTTGACACAGTTCTTGATTCTTTAACCCAAAACTGAAACACATTGTGTTTCTTAAACCCAAAACAAAAACATATTGTGTCTTGTTTTTGGGTTTAAGAAATAAGAACTGTGCCAATAGCATTACCATTAGAACACCATTGAACTACTATTTCGACGAAAACATTAGCAGACTTGACTCCCAGATGTAATAAAACGTTTTAATAATTTCAATTGGTTCAGCCGTCTTCGACAACGAACTAAAATCAATGGAAGTCCACAGGCAAAAATATTTGCTATGGCAACTTAGACTGGAGGACCACGGGCGACTGGGGGAGCAAGGGGATTTTAGACTGGGGGAACACGGACAAGTAACGCCCTGGGTCGCCACATCACCGCGCGCTCGTCTTGCGACGGCCTCTCAGCTAGCGCCTCGTGTCGGTCGTCGCAACCGCGCAATGGTTGCCGAGACGCAAGACGCGGACGCACGAGCGATGATGTGTCGTGGACGAGGCGTAAGGGGGCGTCAAATAATAATAATAATCTCAACAATTTTCAGTACGAATATGTCGTAGTGGGCGGGGAAATCGTCCTGGTAACGGTGAGTTAATAATGACACACAGTTTTCGGTTAAAAATCACATCACACGGTCCACGAAAAAAATTAATACACGTGATATCTCACTACACCCCCCCGTCCCCCCTTGTGATACTTCGTGATTTTTTCAACTACCCCCGTCCCCCCCTTTCGAGGCGGACGACCCCTAACGACAGCGCAGCAGGCGGCGCGGCAGGCGGCGTTCAATAACCACTGCCCGCTATCTCGATGGCGGCCTCTCAGCTCGTCGCTTGGACGAATGCTCGTCGTCACGACCGCGCAGTGATTATCGAATTCGCTTGCCTCGCCGCCTGTCGCGCTGGCTGTGGCCAGGCCGTTAAGCCTTGTCCACACTTGTATCATTTTGGCGTATCAGATCACCGTATCTTTAGCATACATCGCTAGTTTGGTTGGTAGTACGTTGGAGTAATACTGTATCAAAAAGACGATGTATGTCAAAGATACGGTGATCTGCAGTGGGCTTAAGATAGGCAGTGTGTACAAATAAACTTACATTAAGAGTCAGGCTCTTTGCTGCCTCAACACTGGGAAGGCTCTCTCTCAGTTTCTCGCCGCAAGTGCGGATGGAGTCGGCCTTCTGTTGGAAACACTCGGGCCCGTGCTCAGCGATGAACACTGAAAAAACAATTACAATCCTCGTCATTTAGATCCCAAGACAACTGGAGCTACCTTCAAAATCATGTTTATGACCTCATGGTAACGTATCTGATTTTTTTATAATTCCCTAATCCCCATACATAACGTGTTACAAAACGACCCCTAATGCCAAATATGGTAAATAGGGACCATCAAACTGAACAACATTTACTATTGAAATTGCGAAAAAAAAATCAGTTGTTTCATCACATTTTGATATTTTCGTTATTATTATTAACACGTTTTTATTCGGTTGCTTTCTCGTTTGTGTGTTCGTTCGTTCGTTTGTTTGTTTGTTTGTTTCTCCACAAAGTTTGCGAACGATTATATACTAGCTTCCCGATGAGCTAGAGACTTGAAACTTTGAACATAGGTCAGAACTAGAAGGCAATGCAATATTATGGTGTCATTGAGCTGATCTGATGATGAAGCCGTAAGAAGGCCGCTGGGACTATGATGAAACCATGCAACCCCGTCGAAGTTGGGCTCGTTTGAATCGTCTTGACGAGTGCTCCGATAGGAGATGGTATATTTTTAGTTTTAGCTCGTTAAGGCGCTAAGAAGGGTCAAATCCCAATATTCAATTCAAATTATTGAAAGATTACGCGCGTGAAGCTATCATGGAAAAAATATATAATGTACTTGAAATAATAAACAATAGATTTAATTGAAAGCATTTGTAAAAATGTTACCACCTTTGATGTAAAAAAATATTACGTGGACCCTGTTTCTGGTCCTATTTGCAAAATTTCTCGGAAACAGAACATTCGTTTATGTTAAAACCAACACCTAAAAATCGGCGATGTTAATACCTTCAATCTTAATTGAACAGATTTTTTTGAACTAACTTGAAAGCGAAGAAATTTAATAAAAACATGTAAAAATTGAGAATTCGGTGCTAGTTCTCAACGCAACCGCCGCGTTGGAACGCGCACTGATTTGAACCCAAAGTGAGTAGAGTTACGTTCGATTTCACACTATCACGGATCGACCCGCTCGGATTGAGGCATGTTAAAGCCTTAACTAAAAAGCAGAAAATAATAATTAACTGAAAAAAAAACTTTTTTAAAAACATGTTTTTAAAACAGACTAAATTAATAAAAAAAGATCGGACTAAAAAATAAATTCATCTGTAAATATTTATAACCCTATACCTACAGAAATTTTAAACCTAAAAACGTGGGGCACATTTTGTAAAATGTATCATCCATATTGTCTTTAGCATGCGCCCCACGTTTTTAGGTTTGAAATTCTGTAGGTACAGGGTTATAAATATTTACAGATGAATTTATTTTTTACGTTTTAGTCCGTTTTAGTCCGATCTTTTTTAATAATTTCGTCTGTTTTAAAAACGTGTTTTTAAAAAAGTTTTTTTTTTCTGTAATTTTTTTTTTTGTATGAAACAGATGTTTTTTTTTCGCGATTTCAGACTTGGTACCATAGTAAAAGTTGTACTACACCGTCATTTTGTAGTCGTTTTAATTAACTTAAGGGAGTGTTCTACTAATGAAACAAAACATTTTTGCCAAAGAAACATGGGTCGAAAAACGTCAAAAATTGTTGACTTTCCCATACTAATACAATGTTTTAGCTGTCTAGTTAGTATGGGAGAACCAACATTTTTTGTCGTTTTTCGACCCATGTTTCTTGGGCAAAAATGTTTAGTTTCATGGGTACAACACACCCTTAAGTTAAATAAAACGACTACAAAATGACGGTGTATATTCGGCATTATATGTGTTATTTTGTAACACGTTAGGTGGTAGGTAGTGCACAAAGTTTCTTATAATAAGATTACTTACGAGAGGGTCTCGATAGCGCAGTGGATAAACGCACCACCCTGCGATTGCGGCAGTTAAGCAACATTCGCAAGGTTTGCTAAAGGGATGGATGACCAAGCCTTGGGCAAGCGTGGTGGGTGAGTTATGGCCCGTTCTTCTAGTTCTAGTTTATGTCGTTACTTATAGTAGTAACGACATACATTCTGTGTATAAGTATCGGGAATTTGTCAATAGAACAAAAAATACAAATTATTCATCTAAATTTATTTTATCGCCTTCAAAGTAGGCCCCATCGCTTGCAATACAACATCTCCACCGCTTCACCCAGTCTTCCATACATTTTTCATAGGCTATTTGCGGTATGGCCTTTAGCTCATTCAGCGAATTTTCTTTTATGGCTTCTATCGACTCAAAACGTTTACCTCGAAGTGGTAATTTTAACTTGGGAAATAAAAAAAGTCAGACGGAGCCATATCAGGTGAATACGGTGCTTGGTCGAGAACTTTTGTTGAATTTTTCGCCAAAAACTCTTTCACTATAATGGCTGTGTGTGATGGTGCATTATCATTTTCCATTGTAAAAATCGCCGAGGACTCAAAACTATCACCAACAAAAAGTGTAGTTTAAAACAAATTAAATGACAGATCCCGCTCAAATTTCCGCCGCTTAATCAGTACAGTGCTACCAACATGCAGTAAAAAAATTAGAACGACCTCTTTTACGCGGGTCTTTTTATTGACATATTCCCGATACTTTTTACACAGAGTAGTAAACTACCGCCTCTGTGGTCTAATGGTTCACCCACCCGTGAAAGACGCAGGGGGCTCAGGTTCGATTCCCAGGGAGGGTACAAATTTGTACTGGGCTTGGTTGGTGGTAGGGCTAATTTCAAGTCAACCTGGCTAGCTACCACCATCTTACCTAAGTCTGACGCCCTAACAACAATTTAAACATTGTTGTGTTCCGACAGAGGTTAGAGGCCAGTTCCTCAGTAATGAGGATTCCGGGAGTAATGCGCTTCCACCTTCGGCCTTATCGTCATCGTCACTTAACATCATGTGAGGTAAAGGCCAAACATTATCCCGTTGTGCTTAAAAAAACTACATAAAAAATGCCTGATGTGCAACTTACGAGCGATTCTATCGCCATCTTTGTGGCATACGAAGTCAATCAGCTGGTCCGTGGCGTTGTTGATGGCCGGCACATGTTCCCGCACAGTGGTGTCTAGGCAGGGGGCCACCGTGTTGACCAGGTTGTGGATGCAGGTCTTCAGCTGGGGAGACTTGGCACAGTATCTGCGGAAATTTTTTGGAATCTGTCTGACTATTGACAAATCAAACTCACATTTGTGAAGGTTGACGTCAAATAGTAAGGGAGACGTACCAAATATTGGATACGTGCCCAATACTGGATACATCAATTTCTAGAAAAGTAACCATTGCCTTCTATTGTAACAGTCTAAAACTACTTCTTCAATGTTTAATCTCACTGCTTTCTCCGACAACAGCGCCATAACTACCTCCAGTCGGCTGTCAAAATTCAAAGTGTGTTTTTCGTTTATCGAACTAATTTTGATATAGTGTTGCAAAGTGTGTTAAACAACGGTAAATGCATTTATTTGTTGTTATAGGGATACGTATCAACTAGGCACATAGTTATTGCGACGTAATTAACGCTTTTTCTTGATGATTTTGGTAGGTAAAGAGTTCGAGAACATTTCCGTAAATGTAAGTACTCAATACTGGATACCGTGCTACTGGATAACCAGTATTGGAATACATATAAATTAGTATGTACTTGTCGTTATTTAACTTAACTTACAACTTATCGATGGGCTTATGAAGTTTGTGCTGGGCTTGATCCAGATGGAATAGACTATGTTTGTGAACACGCTCCACGGGTTAATTTACCTTATTTGTAGTGTGTCTGAGTATTCCTTATACTGGATATCCCATATTGAGTGTTATGTACCCAATATTGGATATCCAATATTAAGAATACATACTGTCCAATATAGGGTACATAAAATTATGACGTGGATTTCTGACAATTTTTAGAAAAAAAAATATTTGCCGATTATTAGTGGAGCTAGAAGTTTATTTCTTTTTGGGATGCTAAGATGATTATATACTTATCTCTATGAGTGTAACAAAGAAATGTTTTTTATTAATTAGGTTGGTTATTTTTCCAGTTTTCAAAAAGTATCCAGTATTTGGTACGTCTCCCTTAACATTTCCACTTCAAGAAAATATATGAACCAAGTATGCAAATCGGTTACTACAATGTCACAAAAGATAAAATTCATCCATAAAATACACTAGATCGCTCTAAAATAAATTCTCAAAAAAGAAACTTTAAGAACTAAAACCCGACTATGGAAAAATCGCGCCCTAAAAAGTACCTACGAAACAAGAAAATATTCGAGTCCAAAATTCAATAAAAAGGATAACCGTAGTTGTAATGATAACCGTAACCGTAGCATGTTACTTTGTCCTAGACACGCACGCAACGAACAAGAGAGCTGGTGGTGGACAAATTAACGTTTTGCCATTTTCTGAAAAATCATTTACATATATGTTATGGAAATATATTACATTTTGGTTTGGACTCCACATTTACCCCATCACAAGCTTTTTCGGGCCAGTGTTCAACTAATTCCTTCCCAATGCTCAAAATCAACCATTACAGATATAATACTGGCACGAAACTTGGCAAGACAAAGATAAGATAAAAGATACAAACACTAAATTTGGCGCATCTTTTGTCTCATCTTTATCTTGCCAAGATATAATATACCGGCACCTATACCAACATTTAACATTTGAGGAAAACATACACGCACACACACACGAGTACTTGCAACTTTTTTTATTCGTGCTGGCGCACACGAGCAACTACTTTTGTCTCCGCAACTAATTTGTCTCTCACCTCACATCAAATCTTCGGGTTTGTATATGAAAGTGCGCGAAGCGACGCGACTTTTCATACAAACCATGTGAGAAACAAATTAGTTGTGGAGACAAAAGTTGCTCCTGGTTGCTGGCTCGAATAAAAAAGTTGCAATTACTCGTATGTTTTCTCGAACAAATAAAAATGACATTCATTACAACGTATTGTTATCAAAACCCCCTTAATCTGAATTTGGTAAATAGGGTACCATGCATACAACCCCGGAAAATTTATGACCCATGAAGACCTAATTTATTTAAATACCTATACTTACTTTCCAAAGACTTCATCAAGGGCCCCTTTTGGTTTGGCTTCTTCAATTTCTTGCTTAATCGTGTCCACATTTATAATTTCCTTAACACATTCGACGACATTTTTGCCAGCATTCTAAGGACAAAAATGTTTATTAGTCAATCAAAAAAATTTAAGAAAAAGGATTGATTATACGTTAATACTTTAGAAGTTTCTAAAATCATGACGTTGAAACTAAGATGTTCCTTGCGTCAAATTATTGGTATTTTAATAGAACTAACTAATCCTTCCTTATCATTTCAGATTTAAGGGCCTAGCCAAAGTAACATTTGCAAATCTTCGTTATCGCTTTCGAAACATATATGGGATTGACATAGGTTTCGTTAATAATCTAATTTCAAAACGTTAAATCTACCTATATACATGTTTCGAAGCGAAGCGATAACGAAAATTTGCAAATGTTACTTTGACTAGGGAGGCAGAGCAGTGTGTAACATTAAGATATCACAAGAAATGATTATAATTATTTATCATCCATGACACCTGGACGGGTGGTGAGCGACAAATTCACAAGTGTGATCCGTCTAGACCTAGAGTCATCATCATTTGTGGTGGGAGAGTGGTGACACATAATACAAAACAGCAACAGTGCAGCAGTGTTGTGGTGATTTCACATATAAATACCTATCTATACAGTAGAGATGAATGACCATTTTAATGTCCCCACTGCTGGGGCACAGGCCTTCCTTATGGGTGGATAAGGAGGATAGCGGGCCCAATGCGGATTGCTAGGTGAGAACGACCACAAATGCAGCTGGGACCAACGGCTTAACGTGCCTTCCGAAGCACGGAGGAGCTCGAGATAATATATTTTTGGTCACCCATCCCATGACTGACCCTTGCGAAAGTTGCTTAACCTCCGCAATCGCTGGACTAGGCACTAAACCACTTCGCCACTGAGCTCCTCCTGTAGAGATGAATAACACACCTCAATATCCTCCACTTTGTTTTCCGCTCCATTCTTCTTGCACTGTGCACTGATCACGTCCTTGAGTTTCTGGCGTTGTTCGTCGGTCACCTGATATTCTGCTAGTACCCCTGCAAATTTAATATTATTATTATGACAGAGATTTGATTACTTATACAGGGTTATTTGTAAAACACCAACAACGCAGGAGTAGATTACTAACATCATAAACAAAAACGATTGTTCTATGAGTTTTCTGAAAAAGGCAAAAAGAAAACGACTTTCCATATCGACGGTTGAAAGGCTAATTGGTCTAAGCGACATTTTTTGCGATATTGAGTTATATACATATTCGGAATCAGCAAATTTTTCTCCGTCGTTTGAGCCAGGTTTCGAATTTTTTTGACTACTTTTTTGGCGCTTAACACCCACAGCAAAACAGGCTTCATTTCTAAGCTCATTGATCTATACGACACAAAATTAGACCAATTTGAGGACTCGATGACTTAAGCTGTTTTGATCTATCGAACTTTTATAAAGTGTGTCGATTATGTCATTTGGCTTTTTTGCCATGTTTGTGGTTTTGTCGTTTGGCCTATTTTGCATTACACCAAAACGATAAGCTAATGTCGCTTGGACCATTTTGCAACAAATTATATTAATTGACTATGTCGCTTGACCCATTTAGCCTCTATTAAGGACAATGAGTAGTAGTAGTTGTAGTATAAAATTGTATGAAGTTATTATTGCATAACATCCTCAAAATATTTTATGAATAATTTGAGTTATGCAACCTCAAAATTATGTTATGGACGTTGCTGAATAATGATGACCTTAAGTATTAATACCTACTATGACCCTAGGGTGTCGACCAGGGTAGCGTACCTTATAGTCAGAATATCCTAACGGTATTCGTTGGATGTTAAGTTTACGCTCCGACCTCGACACATCAAGTTGACGAAGTGGAGGCTATGAATGAGAAGATCTCTAAAACTATGCATAGCTACAAAACCCACTACACCACCGTTGCGATGGGGGACTTCAATGCAAAGTTGGGGAAACGATGCGGTAATCAGCTGAGAGTGGGGCAATTCAGAGTTGGGCAACGGAATGCCAGAGGCCAGACGCTGGCCGACTTTATGGAGAAAAAGGACCTCTTTATAATGAACTCCTTCTTCAAGAAGCCGGAAAGCTGGAAGTGGACCTGGATCAGTTCGGATGGTACAGTCATTCAAATGATGTCACTGTGATCAACCCCGTCAAGACGAGGAGCGATCACCGATTGGTACGTGGCACATTGTATATCTACCTAAAACTGGAAAGATCTCGACTGATAAAATCCACGCTCCGACTATTACCGGCCTATATTCAAAACCCCGAAAGCTTTTAACTCAAACTCCAAAACCGCTTCGAAGCACTTGAAAACAGCATAGATGTGGACGATCTAAACAAGATGGTGGTGGATACTGTCCGTACGTTAGGGTCTAAGTTCGTTAAGACCCGCCATCCCAAGCTTTAGAAACTCTCCGACCACACACTCCTACTTATGGATCAAAGACGTGAAATGAGGCTCCAGAGTTTAGTGGATGCTCATCGTTATCGGTAGCTAAATAGACAGATATCTAAGTCTTTGACGAGCGACCTTCACTAATTTAAGTATTAAAAAGGCCATCGAGCGGAATAAAAGTCGAAGGCAGAATGCATAAGGCATGGAACATAAGTGAGGTGATTTTTGTTCTTTAAAAAGGGTGACAAAGTCCCTCTTACAGAACTACAGACACATCTCTTCCGAACCCTGTCTATAAGTTGTTTTCGAGAGTCCTTACGAAACGTCTCGCTCGCAGGTTCGACGACTTCCAACCTCCCGAACAAGCCGGGTTCCGAAAATGCTTTAGCATCACAGACCACATCCATACGCTGCGGCAGATTATACAGCAGATCGAGGCGTATAATCTCCCACTTTGCTTGGCGTTCGCCGCCTTGATTCGATTAAAAGCTGAGTGGTGCTGCAGTCTCTCCAAAAGTGCTAAGTGGACTACAGGTATGTGTATACACACAACACCTATACTACAGGTATAGGTGTTGAGGTACTTATACGAAAATGCCACCATGTCGTTCCAAGTATAGAACCACAACACAAATCCAGGATTTCTCACTCCTCGCTGCAGTTGAATAGGATTTCTGACAGGGAGATATCATTTCTCCGAAACTATTCACAGATGCGTTGAAGGATATCTTTTAACTCTTAGACTGGAAAGGACTCGGCATCAACATTAATGGCCAGTACCTAACACACCTTAGTTTTGCCGATAATATAGTTCTTATGGCTGAGCCAAGGTCTCATCTTGGAAGACGTGAACACAATACTCAAAGATCTCCGTAGTACTTCCCAAAGAGTGGGTCTCAGGATGAACATGGATATGACGAAAATCATGTCGAATGCCCATGTTGTATCCGCTCTCATGTTAGAAACACTACACTTGAAGTTTTTGACCATTACGTATACTTAAGAGGTTAAGTTAGGTTAAGTTAAGTTAGGTAAGTGCAAATTCGAGAAAGAGATCTCTCGTCGAATCCAACTCGGATAATGTAGCATTCGGGAAGCTTCGAAAAATCTTCGCGTCCGATTTACCTCAGTGTCTCAAGACGAAACTCTATGACCAGTGTATGTTGCCAGTAATGACTTACGCAGTGAAACGTGCTATGGGTCTCATAAGGAGGCTCAAGGTCACCGACCCAGCGTGCAATAGAGAGAGCCATAGCTATCAGCGTTTCCCTGCGTGAACGAATTAGAAATGAGGAGAACTACTCGTAAAGCAACCGAAATCGCTGGAAGGATTGCTCAGCTGAAGTGGCAGTGGGCTGAACACATAGATATAGCGAGAAGAACCGATGGCTGATGGGGCGGAAAGGTTCAGGAATAGCGACCGCGCACCGGACGACGCTTCGTGAGTAGGCCCCCCACAAAGTGAAACGACGTGAGGGTGAAGGTCGCGGTGCGCCGCTGGATGCGGGTAGCGCAGGACCGATCGTCGTGGAGATCCTTGGGGCCTATACCCAGCAGTGGGTGTCGAGCCGCTGATATGATGATAACTCTACTAAATTTGCATTTGGTCCATCCTGCAGTACTTCTGATGGGCATCTGCATTGAACAACTTCACTCTAGTGCAAGACCAGCATGTTGCTTAGACTCATTGGGCAAATTCAACCGTCAGTTGACTTGGCGCTAAATTCATTTTCTCTCGTATTATTTTATTCTAAGTCAATGCTTGAGCCAGTTTACTTTCAGCTATTTTATTTACGCAAAGCGTTTGAACCATTTTGCCTTTCTCTAAAAATAACTATATTTGGTGAATTTTGGGCCAACCGACATAAATTTTCTAAAATAATACACTATTATCAACAGTAATAGCTTAGAAATCTTCCTTACTTAGTTGGGGATATACTGTATTAAATAAATAAACGTCTATTCAATAGTTGTTTTTTTATGATTTTTTTTCCAAATAATAAAACTTTAATCGGTCCTCCTGAGAGTTTCACAAAATGTCGCTTAGATCAATTAGCCTTTCAACCGTCGATATAAAACTCGAACAGCTATAGTTTTTCGGAAAAGTCGTATTAACAAATGATGTTGTGTATGAAGTTAGTAACATATTCCTGCGAGGTTGTATTGTTTTACAAACAACCCTGTTTAAACTTTAAAGATGTTTTCAACCCATAACTGATAAATTTTCTGTAAAATCTCCTCGTTAACGGGCTAGTTTTGTAGCAATTTCTAGCTGCAATGAGGGCTATGTTTGCCATTTCTCCCACTGGCGGCGCTAGTGTTTGTGGAGACCTGTCAAACGTGATTTTGGTTGTTGTCGTTATAATTTGAAGTGATTTTTTTAAAAATGAGTGAAAAATATGGTTCATGGACTGTTGCGGAGTTAAAATTAGAACTAAAGAAGCGTAATGAAAAATCTACAGACAAGTTGCTGGAGTTTCTTTAAAAACCGATCTTTTTCTAGCTCTTTCTGACGTCTGGATAGCAGATTTAGAAATAGGTTTGGTCCACATAAACAGGCTGGGCACTGCATCTTTTCTTAATATAAGCTTGGCTTTAAAGGAAAAAAAATTAATAAGTTTAGGATATAAATAAAACTTTTGACAGGTCTCCAGAGACAGTGGCGCTGCCCAAGTGGATATTTTTGGAACTACCCAGAGTAAACCCCATTGTGTAGCCGCTAAGTTGCCGACTATATCGTACAAATCAGTGCAACACTTGCAGTGTAGCAGTTACAATAAACATTCCAGAAAATTTAGTTGCAGGAATTATAATTTTGCAATACCTACATTGTGCAGCGAGAATGTAAATATTTCAGCTATAAGCGGTTTTCTGCTAGATAGCCAGATGCAATTTTTGGTCTCGCCTACTAAACTGATCACTTCTCTCTGATTCGTATGAATACGGACGGAAGGACGGACTGTTGCTCCTACAGTAAATTAAGTTCACAAAATGAGCAAAACATTTATTTGCCGCAATAGGGAATATGCATAAATTTTTTTTAATCTTAATCAAAAGTATAATGCGTGATAAAATTAACTGTAATATTAAAACTTTTCTCTTGCGTTTTTTTCTCGTAATATAGTTACTTGAAGTTAGCGCGCAGCAGCATCCGCCGAAAACGCTCCATACAAAACGGTGACGTCACACATCACGTTTCAGGTGTGTTTCAGCGCGTTTAATATGGAGTTAGCCAATAATCTTCAATTATCTCCCTAAATTTTGCGTTTAAGTACATTTATGTCTTACAAAATATTATTTCTTATTCGATATTCTATCTGACTGTAAAGTGCATTATATCCGAAAATGAAAAAAAATATCGTTATTTTCCCCTGATTTCATCGTGTCATAAAACTAAAATAATACATTTTTTTTATTTTTTTTCCTGTTCCATCATGTTTTTATAAGTGTCCGCAGCGATCAAGCTCAAATTCATCAAAATCGGTGACTTATGCATATTCCATATTAGCGAAGTTCCAAACGCTTTAATTTATTACGTTCACGTGCGGGTAATAGTTTGCCGTTATAGCTAATTTTATTGACGTAGTACGTTGGTAATCTTATCCTCTATATATCTAATCTTAATGGTCTTCTTAATGATTTTTTCTAAAGTTTTGTTAATATCGTTTGTTGCTACGTAAAACAAAAATATCGTAAATGTTGCGATAGGTAAACGTGCACTTTTGTTTATAATTAGGTTTATCAACAAATGACTCTACTTACCGAGTAAGTTAATCACGTTATAATCATCTCTGTTCCTATTAACTTTAAATGGCAAACAATTAAATCGGTTGTTATTGACCTCTTCAACTTATGTGACCTATTATCTATCCAAGTAAACTTTTCCACATGTAGGCATAATTATGTCTCTTATCGAGAAATATACGAACAAAGAAACGTAACAGCTACCTACTTAAATGTAGTTATTCAGGTTATATTAATAATAACAATTAAATTACTATTATAATAACCATGGACTAGCAGCGTTCTAAGGTACCTATCTAAAACAATAATCGTTACTTTGCATCACTTGCGAATTCCGAATATTTTTTACAAAACCCAGTTGGACACTTTCGTACGGGCCTAGAAACTTATTTCTTATAATATATTTTAAATAGTTATTTCATTGGTAAATCATAATTTTAATAATACGTATAAGTATAAGGTGGAATGGAACCAATAAAAAAAAGAAAAACCGCCTTCAAAAAACTGAAAACAAAAACAGCTTAAAAATTAAATACCTCTAAAAAGCAAGAAATAATATTCGAATCATTCGTTACACATATCAATATTAATAAAACACGTCTATTGAAGTCGGGTGGGGCTGGAGGACAACTTCATTTTTTTCTAAAAGCCCCACCCGACTTCATTAGACGTGTTTTATTAATATTGATATGTGTAACGAATGATTCGAATATTATTTCTTGCTTTTTAGAGGTATTTTATTTTTAAGCTGTTTTTGTTTTCAGGTTTTTGAAGGCGGTTTTTCTTTTTTTTTTTTTAAAGCTTTTTTATTTTTAACTTTTTAGTGGTAGGTATGTAAGCGCAGCGTGTAAATATTTTTTAACTTTATATTATAATATATTTAATAGTAAAATGCCCAGAACTCAATTTCCAAATTTACGCTGTTTGTTTTTGAGGAGTTCCGTTGTGTTCTGTCTTCGTAGTCCAAGTCTAGACCAGAACGTTGCATCGCAAACCATGATTTGGTTTGTTTTGGATTGCCATAAACTTACCAAAAACTTAATCACTTTACATATACTATTTGACTTTGAGGAGTTCCCTTGTGTATCTTCGAAGTTCGAAGTCCAATAACGATGAAATTAAATTGTGACCACTCTTGAAGTATACCCTTTCAAATAAAAAAAGAATCATCTAAATCGGTTCATAAACAAAGAAGTTATGTCCGAAATTCCATAAAAACTCGTGCGATGGCGAGCTAAATAATTGATATTTTTCAGGATTATAAAAAAACTACTGGCGAGATCTCTTTAAAAAAATTATGGGACCACACACGAACTATGTTCTTTGAGTTAAAAAAAGAATTGTACAAATCGGGTAACAACTGACGAAGCTATGTTAAAACATACATAAAAAAAAATACCGTCGACTTGAGAACCTCCTCCTTTTTTGAAGTCGGTTAAAAACAGGAGATAGTGTTACTAAAAATAAATAAATTAATAAAATATTAAAAACACGACTGCCCTGCCAAAAATGAACTAAAAAGTTAAACAACAAGTGTCATTGCAGTCGGGGGACCTTATTGTGGAACAATTTTTGATCAAAGAGGTCCCCCGACTGCAATGACACTTGTTGTTTAACTTTTTAGTTCATTTTTGGCAGGGCAGTCGTGTTTTTAATATTTTATTAATTTATTTATTTTTATTTCACACATTTTAGTGACATATTATATAGTTTTGGAATTTAATCATCAGGGCCTTTCATTTGATGCCCATATTGTAATAATAGAAGAAACAATATTTTTTTGTACATTTGAAAATGGCGTCATATTGATTTTTTCTAAAAAAAATATAGCCGGTGTCACTCGGGATGCTGTAAGGATTCTAACGATATCCCATTTATCCAAATCAGTTCAGGCATTTAGAAGTTACGGTGGAATAAAGAAACTCACATACCCACAAACATACATGAACCCTGAACACATATACACTCTTTTTGCTTTGGGCAGTCGTGTAATAAAAACTGAACAACATTCTCCAAGAACATAAGTCGAAAATAAAAAAAATAAAAAAATAAAAATAAAAAAATTTGGCCAGCTGACCGACTTAGGTACTATGAAAAGGCGGGAAAAATTTATTTGACCTAAGAAGGAATATATCCTTGGATAAAGTTGTGCAGTTTAAGCAACACTTTCAGTACGAAATCAAAAAGCAACAGATTAATTCCATTTCTAACCAGTCGTCAGCAACTCAGCATCATATTCATCATTAACGGCGATGGAACTGACTCATAGTCGACCTATCGAGTTGATATCCTAAATTGGTAAATGGCCATACGCAGGAAGAGGGGATCTGAACATAACAAAACAAGGTCCCTTTAGATACGATTACATATGTCTCTGGCAATAGAGTTGTTTATCGAATGCAGTTCACTTTACGTTGCAATGTTCTCAGCTCAACATGTCAACGATGCATTTGATGCAAACGGAAGCATTTTTGTACCTATATTGATTCACAATGCGAACTTGAACCAAGTAGTTTGAGTATAGCCTATGGTTCGTTCGTATTTATATGCTCTTTCGTTCGTATTTATAAGCTTTTGTTAACTTTCTTTAAAACAGTTTTATAAATAGGACCAAATAAAAACAAATAAACTTATTTAGGCACTCGGATTGGAATACATTTATTTAAAAAAATAGTTTATTTTTAATAAATTATGTCGGGATTTACGCACCATGTACCTGATTACCTGATTGTACCTGTTTATTTTTGAGGCTCCAATATTTGCGGCACAGTTGCATGTGCCATGGTCACGGAAGAAGACGAACACGGACTCAAAAACAAACAGGTACATGTAAATCCCGACATAGTTTATTATAATAACGTCAATAACCATTAAAATTTAAAACAATTATGATTTTTTTTCAGAGCCAAAACACATTTAAATTAAGTAACATTGATAATTAACTTAATTTTGTAAATAAGATAGTTACCCTAATTTTGACCTCACGGGTAGTGGAAGCGTTCTGGACCGCAATTGCATCTCATTGCTTTCGGAGATAGGTAAGTATCTCAGGATAATCATTATATTTTTAATAAAACATCAATGTTTCTTTAAAAAAAAACTTCTAAGTTAGTGGTAAGTTAAAAAAATACTTACCGACTGACAGGCAAATGACGAAAAGGCTGTTCCACATCATGTTTAATAAGCGTCGGCGACGTATCTCCTGGTCCGATATGCGGTGTAAACTGGTGTTACACTTTATCGTTGCGCCTGTTATATACTAACAATAGGAATGACATTGTGTCGAGCGAGACACAAAGTGTTAATTCTGTGATCACTCGCATTGGAATGTCGTGAGCTTTTTACTGCTGCACTAGTGCGGATGTCTTAATGCATTATATGTATAATAATATTAATACTTATTAAGTATTTTAGAAAAATATTTCAAAGGAGAGGTCCCAGCGTTGCCCCAGTTTCATTTTATTTAATTACTTTCATAATTAAAAAATGCTAATTACATTTTATTTATGTATAGTATCAGTCAAGAATTGTTTTATATTTAGAAAAACAATTACAAAAACATTAAGTTGTTTTCTGAAGTATTTTGTGAAAAAAATGTAAGTAAATAGTACTCAAATGATAAAAAATTGAGATTTAAAAGCTTTTTAACTTAAAAATCCCACTTTTTAATGTAGAAAATTATTATCAATCTGATTCTAGAGTAAAATACTTACTCTGACATACTACTTTGATTAAGACGCGATAGACATCATTTTTTGCGAATGGTAGGGCAAATGACATAGGCGCGATAGGATGGGACATGTCCTTTCCTAAGGAAAATATTTCATAAAAGTTATTGGTACCAGAGCCAATAAAATACACATTGGGTGTAATACACTGACCACAGAGGCCCAATTCTTACAAATATGTTGGATAAACTTAATCACATTTTGCTTTATTTCGCATTCAATTATTTATTATCATTATTATTATTTTATTGAATATTAAAGGCGATTGAGCAAGTTAACAATAAATCAAATGTGGACGTTTTGATTTAAATTGTTTGAAAAAAGATTTGAAATATTAGTGGAATTCTGGCAACGTGACGAATATCGGTCTTAAAACACTAGGACTAGTAAAACCAGACTAAAAAGTATATTGATTGAATAATGATCGAAATAATGATAAATTCTTCTGTAAACATTTATAACCCTATACCTACAGAAGTTTAATACCTAAATGATGATAAAGTCTTTAGCATGCGCCCCACGTATTTAGGTTTAAAACTTCTGTAGGTTATATAAGGTGGTACCAAATTATCTAATGATACTTAAACAGGTGATAGTGTTGCTTAAACTGAACAACTTTCTCTATGGAACATAGGTCGAAAAACGAATTTTTTTTTTCGCCTTTCCATAGTAAGTCGGTCAGCTGACCAGTACATTTTGTATGGGAGTATGAACATTTTTTTTCGTTTTTCGACCTATGTTCCTTGGAGAAAGTTAATCAGTTTAAGCTAATCAGTTCCTTGGAGAAAGTTAATCAGTTTAAGCAACACTATCACCTGTTTAAGTATCATCAGATCATTTGGTACCACCTTATATAGTATTAAATAAATTCTTAAAATAAACGGACTACCGTTTTAATGTTTTAATCCATTTTTTATAGCATTTAGTCCGTTTTAAAAACGTCTTTTTAAAAAGTTTTTTTTTCAGTATTCAATTATTATCTATTATTTTCTGCTTTTTAGTCAACGAGCTAAGACTAAAAATATATCATCTTAGCATCCATCGGAGCACTTGTCAAGACGATTCAAACGAGCTCAAACTCGTTGGGGTTGCATGATAATTTTATTACAGAGTTACAGTGGCCTTCTTCCACCTCCATCATCAGACCCTGGACACTATTCCTCAACAAAGTACTCTTCAAGACGATTCAAACAATCCCAAAGTCGATGGAGTAGCGTGGTTTTATAAATGAGTTCATGTGCTCTTCTTGCGGCTCCATCATCAGACCCTAAAAACTTTTCCCCAGCAAAGTACTCGCAAAGACGATTCAAACGAGCCCAAACTCGATGGGGTTGCATGGTTTGATTACAGAGTTCCAGTGGCCTTCTTCCGGCTCCATCATCAGACCCTGCACACTATTTTCCAACTCGTCAAGTCAATTCAAATGAGCCTAAACTCGATGGGGTTGCATGGTTTTATTATAGAGTTCCTATGGCCTATTCTTCCGGCTCCATCATCAGATCCTGGAAACTATAGCCCAACAAAGTATTCGTCAAGATGATTCAAACGAGCCCAAACTCGATAGGGTTGCATGGTTTTATCATTGAGTTCTTATGGCTTTCTTCCGGCTCCATCATCAGATCCTTGGATACTATTTCCCACTAGAGTACTCGTCAAAACGTTTCAAACGGAAGCCAAACTCGATGGGGTTGCATGGTTTTGTTAAAGAGTTCATGTGTCCTTCGTCTGGCTTCATTATCAGACCCTGGAAACTATTTCCCTACAAAGTACTCGTCAAGACGATTCAAACGAGTTCAAAATCGATGGGGTTGCATGGTTTCAATATTGAGTTTCTATGGCATGGCCTTTCAGCTTCATCATCAGACCCTGGACCTCGTTAGAATACTAGTCAAGACGATTCTAACGAGCCCAAACACAATGGGGTTGTATGGTTTCATCATAGAGTTTCTGTGGCATTCTTCCGGCTCCATCATCAGATCAGCGCAGTGACACCATAATATTGCATTGCCTTCCAGTTCTGGGGCCGTACCGGCTAACGAATCGATTTTCATAAAAGTCTGCTGGGTTTCAAATTAAAACAGATAAATTGAGCCCCAATTGGGCCAAAATGACGAACCCAAATTCATGATGTCACACGAACATCGATATCTTCCGAATCACGTCAACAAAAAGTACAAAACGAAATTGCTTACTTTGATTTCTCTGTTTTAAGTAGAAACCCAGCAGACTTTTATGAAAATCGATTCGTTAGCCGGTACGGCCCCTGACCTATGTTTAAAGTTTCAAGTCTATAGCTCATTGGGAAGCTAGTATAAAATCCTTCGCAAACTTTGGACAAAGAAACAGACGAGAAAGCAACGTAATAAAAACGTGTTAAAATGAACCCATAAGAAATCCTCATAACTTTTCTACATTACTCTACATAATATTTAGGAAAGTCGCCTATGCACATCACAAAATAACAGGACGCGTTGTTGTTTTTTATTAATCGTTTTCCCAATATTTACTTATAGGTAAAGCCCGCCGGTAACGATCAATTGCGATTGACAATTTTTTCGTCAATGCCATTGTTGGAGCGATTGACAATCGCTTCATTCGCATGCGTAAACGATCAATTTTCGCATCAATGGGCGTCAATGGTGAAAAAATTGACAATCGCAAATGATCGTAGTTAGGTGTGCCGTCTAAAATTAATAATTTTCAAGTGTTTACAAATATAGGTAGGTACCTTTAAATATTTTCCTTAACTTATTTTTCTGGTGATAATAATTTGAAATAAATAGGTACTTGTAATAATTATTAGTTATCAAGAGGAATACCTAACCTAGGTAGATACTTAAACAAAATATTAAGTAATACCTGGTTTAAAGTTAGCACACAGTTTGCAACAGGAAATTTTACGGAACTAATTTGTAATTTTCTACAAAAATATTTACCAAAAATCATTAAAATTAAGTTTAAACTGTTTTTGGTATTTTTTTGAAAAAAAGAAGTTTTCTTACTTTGGCTTTCCGTAATAAAAAGAACGGGAAATCATATTTCCCAACAGGTAGGTATATACCTACTTATTACTTACTGTATACATTAAATATATAATAAGGTACTATCCGCGTCAATTGGTAATGCGCCTGGCGGCCATGATTTTAACCTCAAAAACGAAAAACAATTGTATTTTTTTCATATACCTAGACCCTTTCTTATTGAAAATAAGAATTCAATAATTAATATATTATATTACCTATTAGAATTTTACTGTTTTTTGTCATTTTTTGTTGCGGATGACGTTGATGTGTATGTTAATTTGACAAGGTTCCAGCGCATTACCAATGAACGGGAATAGTATATACCTATAAAATTAATAAGTATGCATACTAATTAATTGTGGAAAAATAACATTGATCCCTAACAAGGAAAAGAATTTCAATCGTTTAATTTACATTTGATCTAAGATCAGCTGGCTTAATTATGATTAATTCTTGATAATTGATGTTTAGTTATTCAACACACCTTATATAAGTAACATTCAATATGGCAATATGAGCATTATCACAGCAATGATCACCGATCGACAAACAATGAAAACATTTTTTTTTTGCTGTTTCGGTCATGTATGTTTTGCGAGACAAGAATTCGTTTGCAATGAAGAAAAGAATTTCTTCGCCATACAACCCAATGAAAATTATTTAAATATTAATTTTAAAGAATACCCATTCAAGCCTTTATAACAAAAACTAAAATTTTACTAAACACAACAACCACACTTTTTAGATAGAAAAACATTTCCTTTGGTTCAAAATTCGTCTACTTTTAGAATAACACCCTTTCACTCAAGCTAGGGTTTCCTAGGATGACGGTTCCGTCATATTACGGCCGTAATTTAGCGGCGTAGAACGTTGTCTATGTAAACAGTACGGCGGCGCACAATATTGTTTACATAGACGTTCTACACCGCTGAATTACGGCCGTAATATTACGGCACCGTCATCCTAGGAAACCCTAGCTTTAGCGTAAGTAGGTACCTAAAAATCAACAATCAACAGAATCTTGAAATTCTTAATTAAAATTTTAAAATATGGAGCTGTCTCTTCAAGCTATAGGTATTATTGCAACACACCTTGATCGAAGCAACACACACAGAAAATATTAGGTAAGGCTACCAACTGCCTATTTTGTGCTATTGCTACGCTAATGTCGTAAGGAACTTGTGTATGTAAGTAGTAATATTATTTCGTGATAATAAATACAAAAATGGGGCACGTTGGGGGGTGTAAGACTTTTCTCCCGCCATCTCCCACAGATCCTGCCCCATCACTAACCACCCAAGTTTTAACTCCAACCCTTGCTTGCGCAAGACGTAGATCGGCGGCTGTAGCTCGCTGGGCCTCCCCTAGGGGTCTCATCCGGTTTGTAGAACTGTAGACCACGAGAGCTGCGCAGCAAGCTTCTAAAAAGCAGCACACGCTCGAAGAAGAAAATTCAAGAAGAACACATTTTTTAACAACTGCTGTTATGGATTTTTTTTCATTTATCCCATTTGGGCATTTGTTTAGAGCAACACGGCTTCCTATGGATGCTCTAAGGGCATTTGTAATGAATAATGATACATTAATAAACATTAACTTTTAAATATCTACTTTTAAACGTTCGCGTTACATTGTACTACCTAAGTTAAAATAACAGGAATTAAATGGGTATGAAACGTCTCGGGATAATAGGTAGGTGTGAAAATACCTATCATTAGTTTTACGCGTTAAATTCCTGTTATTTTAACTTAGTATTATTAATTGCGTACAATTATATAAAATTTTATATTTTCGCTAGTTAGTTTGTCGCTGAAATTTCTAGCACTCGTAGTTTTCGCTAGCGTACCTACTTTCACACAGATTTTTTTGTTACAACTTTCGATAAAAAGGCCTACCTTAGATTTTTTTTTTATTTGTTCGCCTAACTATAGTTATTTAAATTGTATTGTATAGGTATTTTAATGTACCGTATAACGGGGTGAATAGATAGGGTTTCGAACTTTGGTAACGATTTTCGTAACGTTGCAGAACTGATTGCCCATTTTTTAAGCATGTATTTATTGAGTCTTAGGCCAAACAATTGAAATAAATTAGTTTCTGTTCGGATATGTTTGTAGTTTTTAAAAAAAGACACAAAATATACGTGATTTCTAATTACCACCCATCAGGGGACAATGGACACGCCTGGGGGGTCAATGGACACGCCTGAGGGGTGATTAGAAAAATTTCATAAGGCTGCCTCATTGTAGGTTCCTTAAATATTTTTTTTAGGTTAAAGGCAAGCAAAATCGAGAAGGTACCTATATCTTTAATTATTAGTTTAAAGTAAAATTATAATTTCTAATCACCCCTTTGCTGTGCCTATTGACCATATTTGCGTGCCTATTAACCCGTCAGGCGTGTCTATTCACCCCTTTCGTGTGTCTAATCACCTCAAAAAATTCAAGAACACAAGGCTTACGAAATAAGATCAATTTTAAATAATTATGCTCATTCTTACCTTAATAATTATAGCACAATATATTTATAACTGCACTGGCCGTGATTTAAAGATAACTTCAGACTATTATGACCAAAATTCATCGAAATACGGAGGTTTAAACTCCCTCGTAACGTAACAACTTGTTTTGTTGTCAACTTTGACATTAAGTTTTGACGTTTTTAGAGATGTTGCCACAAATAAAAAGTTGCCAGAGTAAGAAAAATTATACCAACAAATTATGAAAGTTGCGGGTTTTTTACTGGGGATACCGAGTTTGCCATAAAAAGCCTTAAAAATTATCCCAAGAATTTTCTCTATTCCCCCCGTCAGTTCTATTCACCCCGTTTGACGGTAACTTGTTTGTGGTGAAAATAAATAAACTATCATTATTATTATTATTAGATAAGTCTAGCAGTACCTCTGGTTTGCTAAAATAGATTAAAAGTGTTCAATTTTCAGAAATTTAAGTAAGTATTCCACGGACGATATAACATTTATTAACGTTTCTAAGTATAACTTCATAGCCAGTGTCATATAACTGTAATATTTATGTTTTATCAATAATAATTGCAATTCTAACTTGACCTCTGTTTTCCAGTAATAGGTTTGGTTGATAAGAATTGACAGTCACACATAATATTAATGATAGTGACGCATATTAATATCACGCTGTCGAAATAGTTACCATTAGTGTCGAATCAAAAGTGGATACGCGTGTTAGTATTATCGCATAATTATATGAACTATTAGTTTAAAATATGTGGTCGACCAAAGTTTTTCTAACTGTATTTCTTACAGTTACGGAGGGATATAGTGTGTACACGAACGATTATAAAGAAAACATTGAAAGTGGTACACTTCAAGATAACGAGATGAATTTTCCTAATGCTAATAAAGTACAACAATCAGTTATCGAATATGTAACTCCTTCTTTAGTAAAAAATGAAAAGCTACATAACGAAGTTCAAACGGAGAGGATGGAATCTAAATTCACTGGAAATTTTGATACTGGAGAAATGTTCCTAACAACGCCAGGCGATGAAAGAACGAAGACGAACGAAGGAGAGAAAACTGCTGCAGTCGTTAATCCTACGGCACCTGAGCCAGTTCGAGTAAATTACATCCTTCGGTATGAAACAAATAGTATACCTATAAATGTTCAGATATTACCTCCAGAAGAAATTGTTACTAATTACTTACTGCCAGAACGCACACGGCGATAATTGTAACGGTGATAATATTCTTCTAAAATAGTGGAAATAGAAAAAATACAAAATATTCACACAATAAGAAAACAGGCACGTATTAATTACGTTTATTGCAGACGCAGTAACATGAGCTTTTGGGTTATCAGTAATAGTTGTTTAAATATAAATGTCGGATTGATAACATAACAATAATTTCTTGGTATTGAAGCTGTGCGTTGCTTATCTAAAATAATGTGGCGAAAATCTGTACTTATATGTATTTTAATATTTATTGCCGTTACTAACGGAAGAAATGTTGATGTCACAGCCAACGAGAACGGAGAAAAGGTGGAATATTTGGACGATCGGAAAATGCTGAACCCTAGTCTACCGATTACTGAAAATCCAGAAACGGAGGGAATTGCAAAAATCCCTGGAAGTTTTTTTGGTAACAGGAGAATGATTCCAGGTGAAGATTTAGCTGATTACTACAAGGGTTTTCGATAATTACAAGGGTTTTCAAATGTGACGTTCTAACATCAATGATAATGATAATTTATAATAAAATTATTGAATACGGATATCCGTATTATTTGTTTCTTACTTAATTTTTTTTTCATTTTAAATTATTTTTAATGTTAATAAATTATAAAGATACAATCATAATAGCAAATTGGATATTTCGTTTGTTTATTTACATAATTGTTTTTAATATAAAAACAGATTTTTGTTATTTGAAGCTTGAAATAAATTAATCACATAATATTGTTTATAATTTTATTCAAAAACTCGTTTTTCCTATGAATGTAAGATTATTCCACACGACATTTACACAAAATTTTGTGAAATCTTAGAAGAAAGACTTGGAAAATCTTTTCGACCCTCTTCTTCTTAAATTCTCTGTAACAAAAATAACAAAATAATAATTATAAAACTTCAAAAACATAATTGTACTATTTCCTTATTAATTTTGAGATAGCTATTATAATACTTCAAGTTAAAAACGACTAAATAGTTTTTGCTCTTCTTCTTAAATAGACGCTGTGGAGCAGAAATTTAAAGAAAACCGGCCAAGTGCGAGTCGGACTCGCGCATGAAGGGTTCCGTACCAAAAAACAACAAATAAAATCACGTTTGTTGTATGGGAGCCCCCCTTAACTATTTATTTTATTCTGTTTTTAGCATTTGTTGTTATAGCAGCAATAAAAATACACGATCTGGGAAAATTTCAACTGTCTACCTGTAGTCGTTATCAATATCGAGCAAAAAACGGCAAAAAAACACGTTTGTTGTATGGGAGCCCCCCTTAAATATTTATTTTATTCTGTTTTTATTATTTGTTGTTATAGCGGCAACAGAAATACATCATCTGTGAAAATTTCAACTATCTAGCTATAACGGTTCATGAGATACAGCCTGGTGACAAACAGACAGACAGACGGACAGCGGAGGCTTAGTAATAGGGTCCCGTTTTTACCCTTTAGGTACGGAACCCTAAAAAACTAACAAATCACAAAGCAATATAAAAAAAATAAACAGCTCGAAAAAGTAATTAATAATGTAACCTGTAATTATTGAATGAATAATAGTAGTTTGTTACACAAGGGACGTAAGTGAGCTATTACAGGAACAAGATCCAATTGCAACCGAGGTAAGCATACTACTTTACATCATTCATGCGAGGTAAATAAAACATTTACAAGGATATTTTTAGTTCATTAAAAACCTCTCGTGGGGTTGATCAGACCATCAAACTGAACAACTTTTATTATGGAACCAACCTCGAAATCACGAAAAAAAAATCTGTTGTTCCATACAAAAGTAAAATGCCAACTCCATCGAAATGTAAAACAGCTGATTTTTTCGCGCTTTCAAAATGAATCTTATCATTTTATGAAAAAAAAATTGTTTGACCAAGGAGTTTTGCATAGCTTGAATTTTCATAGTTTTTTTTTTAGTAAAAAGTTTCGTCATATTATACTAAAAGAAATTGGTTCACTATATAAGGAGTTTGACGTAGCTTGAATTGTAAAGTGTACTTTTATGCTTGAATTGTAAAGTGATTTGAAAATGGAACGTTCTATCTAGAGATTGCAACCCGGTATGTTTGTCAACCCGGCCGGGCCCGGTAGCATTCGTCGCCAACCCGGCCCGGGCCCGGCGGACCCGGCCGGGTTGATATAATAGAGATTAAACCTATAAAGTACTTTACGAAAATTTGCTATATTTGAATTGGAAAAGACAATGATTCAAGGCTATATAATATTTATTTCAAACTAGCAAATCAACAATAATCACCATAATCACTAACTCAAAGTCTCAAAATCACTGGTTTAATACAGAATTGATTACTTTTTTACTGTCTTATGGACGGAATAGTATCATTAGTATCAGTAATTATTAATTTTTATAAGTTTAAGCAAGCAGGTCTTTCTCTTTACTCCTTATAGTGTCTTTTTGAAAACATAGCATCAGAATAAGAGACTAATAACGCAGCTTAAAGTCAAGTACTAAACTTATCAGCTTAGATTATAATAGATAGATAAATTTTGGTAGCTTTGTTGGTATAAATAAAACAAATTCTTATTTGTCAAAAGCAAAATATTATGTGTTTTCTTAAAGTTTAGCTATTAAAACCAGTGAGTGTTACCAATTTTCTACGAGTTGGCGCTCCAGCACGCGTAGCATGACCAACATCGAGATAAGATTCGACTCACAGAACAATGGCTTGTCTACACCGAAATGTCACTTTTGTCGGGTTGAGATCGAGATACTCATGCTCGCATTTTACAACCGTAGACTCGCATTGTTCTTTGTCGTGGCCTAATGTCAAAAGTCGACAAAAACGAGCTTTTGTCTTCAACTGACATTAATTTGACAGTTGAGTGGGAGAAATTTGTCTACCACCCTTCGAGTGGTCGAGAAAGATTTGTCGACTTATTTTTTTTTCTGAGTTTTTAATTTCGCAATAAAAATAAATCTAAGTTGTCCGTGTTTATATTTTATTAAGGTAAGAAGAGAAGTTACAGCACAAACGACAAAAACAGCTGTCCGGAAAAAAAAATTAAAAATTGTATTTAAGTAATTCTTTTTTATTATAAAATTTATAAAAAAAGAAATATAATAAATATTTACTAGTAGTAAATAACGAATAAGTATTTATTATTCTTAAATTTTTTCATAAATTTTATAAATTAAAATAATACAATAAATAATTTATTGTAAAAAGGTACCTACCTATTCAATAATATTGTTTCCTAATATTACACTTTTTCCCTTCAGTATTTTTTTTACTTTTATTTTACTTAATTTTAATTTATTTACTTAAAAACGTAAATTAAAATTATTTTCATACATTGATTTCAATATTTATTACTAAATTAACAAGTGCGTTGGTCTGTGTCATCTTTTCAAAAATCTCTCAATAAAAGGAAGGCAAACGAACTATATCCATACGGCTATATTTAACTCGGTTTTAAGAGTTTTGCGTCGTGAAACGTATAGAAAGGAACGCCCTTTAAGAGAAATGATGGAAATAATTATAAATATTTACTAGTGGCAACATTATTCTTCTCGAGCTCGAGAGAGCTTTGTCTACGGAAGTGAAAGCTTTTGTGAGTGTCTCTTTATCTTAGAACTTATTAAAAAATAAGTATCATGTTTAAACTAAATCATTTCGAATCATTTCAGATAATTTCGACTTTTATTGATGTTGAAATAAAAATATTATATTTTAAAACTCATATTTGTATTAAAAGACATAAAAAGGTTGTAAAATTCTGAGAGCGAGTCCCACCACTGTGCTCAGCCATCTAGAGGGTCGAGACGACAAGTCTTCGTAGACAAGAGCACAGAATAAATAATAGTACAAAGTACAGAAAATTCACTCCGCATAGTCATTTGAATAAATAGCGACTCTTGCTCAGACACAATAAAGTGCAATTTAGGTCGCACACCGCTTCCTTGCCTACAGTTATATTCACATACAGGTTGCCTCTCTTTCTATCGCGTAGCTCTTACCTCTTCTAACAACTTCAGGGTTGTCTTCTTCTAATCCTTCAACGCTCGAGCGGCCCCATCGGGCCGCACAACACAACAATGGAAAATATATTGTCTCATTTTCTGTGCTTGAAGGATTAAATACTTAATTACAAGTAGGTATTGTGATTATAATGTGTACCTACTTAAATGTGAAAAAAATTACGTTTCAAGTAAACCTAGGCTAGATGTACAGTTAACGCCACATTAGACTATATGTTCAATTTATAGCAGTTTTTATGCCACCGCCACCATACTGTTGCGGAACTGAACCGGTTACGGAATCCTTAAATCCAGAAATTATTATTATTATTATTATTTATTAAATTCAAGTAACAAAGACTCATTTTTGTTAGTAACAAAGTTTTAGCTTATCCTATGTTAGTAAAATCATATTTAATATTATTATGTAATTATTATCATGATAAATAATGGTGCCACCAGTCCGTACGCGAATCACCGACGCACCACCCCGGCAGATGTTACGCAGCAATGATTCACGTACGGACAGTCCAGCCTGCTTGCTATCATGCTCAGGCTGCTGTTGGCGCTGCCCCTCACTCTGCGCACCAGGGAGGCACATCGCTTCCGCATAGTCGCGTAAAAGCAGTCTACCCGCGCTTCTGCAAACATCCCTGATGCACTACAGCGGCGGGGCAACCCCAACAACACCCTAAACGCATTGTTGAATTGAACTCTCAGGGCGTTGTGAGACCGGCGAGTACATTTAATTTTAGCCCACAGGCTGCACGTGTAAAAAGTAGTACAATATGCTCTAAACAAAGTAATTTTTACATTATTTGTGCAACGCGCGAACCTGCGGGCCAACATGTTTGCCCTTACTGACAATGCCCTGCGTTCTCTTTCAACATCATCATCGTCCCTGAGATCAGGCCTAAGTATATGGCCTAGATACTTTACTTAGGTTTAGGAAATGTAGGTTTTTAGTTAAGTAGGTATAATTCGCTAACAAAAAAAGAATTAGGTAGGTCCCTACTTAGGAAAGATCGAGAAAAAAATTTGGTACGGTACAGTGCTGGGAGCAATAAAAAATGATCGATTAGAATAACGCACGCGTATACTCACAAGCGCGGCGGCAACCCTGACTGATTTTGCAACTTCAAGTTGTCGCGCGCTGTAGGTACTTATCGCGGTAGGTATGGGCGAGTGACGGATGCCTGACAAGAGTCCCGTTTGCTCATGCTACGCGTGCGCCGCGGTTTTTATACCTACCGGGTCCGGTGACCGGGCCCGGTAAGAATGGCTGGGCCCGGTGGGTGTCAAAAAGGGCACCGGGCCCGGTTTGCAATCTCTAGTTCTATCTAAACAACGCACTGTGTTGCACATGCCAACTTACACGGCCTCTTACTATAGGTACCTACTAGTAAATCCTAGTTTCCGAGCAGTATGATGTAAAATATAATACGATACGAGTAATGAGTAAAGAAAGAGTAGGTACGAGAATTTGAAAATTAGGCCCCTGTGGTCTAGGTCTATTTCAAGTCCGCCTGGCTAGCTATCACCATCTTACCTAAGTCTAACGCAAATATTGTGTTCCGGCAGTTACAGGTAAGATAGTCATTTCCTCAGTGATGTGGAATCTGGGTGTAGTGTGTTCCACCTTCGACCTCATCGTCACATAACATGAGGTGAGGTAAAAGGCAAAGCACTATCCAGTTGTGCAAAAAAAAGTTGTGCGAAGAAATAAAAAGGCGAAATTACAGGAATTTACAGGAGTACCTAACCTATACCTATGATGGAACTTACATTAACGCTGATAGTGGTTCCATCACAGATGGAGCCCGCGACCAAGGTATTTAGGAGCCTCTCGACAAAATCAGCAGGGCCCTGGCTCCGACACTGCTTCAGCTCATCCACCAGGCATTTTTCAATGTCACCGTAATGCTTGCACCATTCCTGCGGCAGGAAAAACTTCAATCGTCGTAACAAAGTGCGTATGTAAGTATAATAAATTCACACCCAGTTCAAAAGCAAAACTCCTGAAAAAAAATGTTTCGAAGTTATTTTATTAAGCAACAGTGGAGAATGTCTGAAAAAGGTCAAATTGACTGAAATGTTTATAACAATGAAATATTTTTATATGAATTCATCATTTTTACACACGAATCACTGAAAAGTAAATCCAAAATAGGGAATATGCATCAATTTTATTTTTTAAAAAATAAAAAGTATAATGCGTGAGAAAATCAACTGTAATTTTAAAACTTTTTTCTTACGTTTTTTTCTCGTGATATAGTTACCTACTTGAAGTTAGCACGCAGCAGCAACCGCCGAAAACGCTCCATACAAAACGGACATGATATGACGTCACATATCACGTTTCAGGCGCGCGTTTGCTATGGAGTTAGCGAAGAATTTTCAATTATCTCCCTAAATTTTGCGTTTAAGTTCATGTGTGTCATACAAAAAAAAAATGATTTCTTATTCGATATTCTATCTGACTGTTAAGGCGCCGTACCGATTTTGCCGCTGACTGCCGCTCTCTCGCTCGCACATTTCATGTTTTCTCAAGATTTTGTAAATCTGAGTGCGTAAATGGAAAGTGTGTCTCGGCCACTTTTCACAATATAAGATTACAGACATTTCAACATATATTTCAGTTTCGTTGTTGAAGTACAAAAATATATCGTATTTGTCAGTTCAAATAACTGTTAGAAACGATAACTTTTTGTACTTTAGCAACAAAAAACTGGAATATATTTTAAAATGTCTGTAATCTTATATTGCGAAAAGTGGCCGAGACACATTTTTCAATTGCGCACTCAGATTTAAGAAATCTTGAGAAAACATGAAATGTGCGAGCGAGAGAGCTGCAGTCAGCGACAAAATCGTAACGGGCTCTTAAGTTCATTATATTCGAAAGTGAAAAATAAAATCGTTATTTTTCCCTGATTTCATGATGTGATTAAACTAAAATAATACATTATTATTTTTTTATTTTTCTGTTCCATCATGTTTTTATACGTGTCCGAAGCGATTAAGCTCAAATTTATCAAAATCGGTGACTTATGCATATTCCCTATTGTTCATGACTTTGCTGTGTTTTCAAAGTATTGTAAGTAAGTACTAATTCAAACAAAATAATATATTTTTTATAAAATTCAATAAATTCATTTTCAATGTACCAGAAGGTCGTGAATCGTGAAAGGCATCTGTGAATTTTTTAAATATAATACCACAGTTTATTTGCGTGTTTTGTTACAATTTTAATTATCTATCATTGCATACTTAGCTTGCTTAAAACAGATAGAAAGTTACCGAAATAATTGAATAAATCTAAACCTAGGAGGCGCCACCCTTGTGTGAGTCGTATCGTATCGTATGTACATTGTACACATGTTCTTACGCGTTGCGTGACCTGCACACTACAATTTTTGTACTGAAAACTGCTACTGCGCAGGCTCAGTCAGTGTCTATGCTTTGGTTTAAGTTATGTTGCGCCAGCTGTACTTTGCGAGGGTTGCAAAGTACAGCTGGCAGGATGGCAGGATAATTTTAAAGATTCACAAATCATCCACCAGTCTGCACACTACCGCTAACTTGGCGCTAGTGTAGATGTAGACCTCTCTGGTGCGATTTTTCGTAAATATAAATTTTTCTTCCAACACATTTTGGTTTTCTTCAATCTTCGACTTCCATAATAATTGACAATCAGCCATTTTAGCGTCCCCACTGCTGGGGCACAGGCCTTCCTTATGGGTGGAAAAGGAGGACGGGCCATAACCCACCACGCGGGCCCAATGGATTGGTGGGTGTTAACAACTGCAAATGCAGCCGGGACCAATGGCTTAACGTGCCTTCCAAAGCACGGAGGTGCTCGAGATCATACATTTTTGGTCACCCATCCCATGACTGACCCTTGCGAAAGTTGCTTAACCTCCGCAATCGCTGGACCAGGTGCTAAACCACTGTGTCACTGAGCTCCTCCTGTTGAGATGAATAACACACCTCAATATCCTCCACTTTGCTTTCAGGTCTATTCTTCTTGCACTGTGCACTGATCACGTCCTTGAGTTTCTGGCGTTGTTCGTCGGTCACCTGATATTCAAGCTCCTCTCCATAATAACTATTTATTAGTATCAACCATTTTTAACACTTTTTTATTAGGTTGCTTTCTCGTCTGTTTGTTTGTGTGTGTGTTTTGTTTCTCCACAAAGTTTGCGAACGATTTTATCCTAGCTTCCCGATAAGCTACAGACTTGAAACTATGAACATAGGTCAGAACTCGAAGGCAATGCAATATTATGGTGTCTTTGAGCTGATCTGATAATGAAGCCGGAAGAAGGCAACAGGAAGTCTATAATGAAACCATACAACACTATCGTGTTTGGGCTCGTTAGAATCGTCTTGACGAGTACTCTAATAGTAGATGAGGTCCAGGGTCTGATGATGAAGCCGAAAGGCCATGCCATAGGAAATCAATATTGAAACCGTGCAACCCCATCAAATTAGGGCTCGTTTGAATCGTCTTGACGAGTACTTTAAAAGGAAGTAGTGTCCGAGGATCTGATGATGGAGCCGGAGGAAGGCCATAGAAACTCTATAATAAAACCATGCAATCCCATCGAGTTTGGGCTCGTTTGAATCGTCTTGACGAGTGTTCCGATAGAAGATGGTATATTTTTAGTCTTAGCTCGTTAACTAAAAAGCAGAAAATAATAATTTACTGAAAAAAAAACTTTATTAAAAACGTTTTTAAAACGGACAAAATTATTACAAAAAAATCGTACTAAAAACATTAAAACGGACTAGTAAAAACAGACTAAAAAGTAAAAATAAATTCTTCTTTAAATATTAATAACCCTATACCTACAGAAATTTTAAACCTAAAAACGTGGGGCGCATGCTAAAGACAACATGGATGATGAATTTTACAAAATGCGCCCCACGTTTTTAGGTTTTCTCTTTAAAATTTCTCTGATTCTTCGGATTTTTTGTAATAATTTAGTCCGTTTAAAAACGTGTTCTTAAAAAGTTTTTTTTTCAGTAAATTTTTAGATATAATTTAAATAAATGGTAAAATCGGGAGTAAATGCCCAAACAAAGGTGTCTAGCAGCAGTAGCGCTGCTAAGCGGGATAAATTTTGTGACATACCGCCATTACGTAGTATTTGTTGTATGACCTGTGGTCGCAAAAAATTAAGTAGTTCAATTTATTTGATTTACAACCAAGAAGCTTATACCCACAATCTTTCGTTTCTCACGAACGAACGAACGACAAACAACGAACACGTATTGTTGTAACACTAAAGAAAGAGGTTGCATTGCAATAAGCTGTCACGTCACTCAAGGTCATTTTTTCTATCTTCACTATGACACTGGCCGTGCAATCTCCATTGGAGGGAGGTATAAGCTTCTTGTTTACAACACTTACTGAAGTGGGCACGGACAGCATGGCTTCCTCAATCAGGTCATGTGTATTCAAACAGTTTTTTGTCTGATGCTGTTTGCCGTCTACGCAACGGATAGTCTCTTCATCAAGTGAACCTGGTGGTAGGAAAATATAGACGATTCAAAAAGTTTATTTGAATAAAGACACTTTGAATTTAAATTTGACCTATCAAAGTAATAATAGTTTAACTGCGTAGGCAAGGCTTTATTTTTATTAAGAACTTTTGGAATCGTTAGATCCCAGCAGTGGGAGTAAATTACAGAAGTGCAAGTTATTACTTTGTTCGGTGGCACAACGACGTACCATGGGCAACAGCGACGCTTAACCACTGCTAAGGTCAAAATCGCTTGCACGCCGCGCCGTCACAACCATACGTTTAGTTCGTGTAGGGGCGATACGCGCGCACACGAATTTTGTTGCAAACTGGTTAAGCGTCGCTGTTGCCCATAGTACACCTATAGGTACCTAAGCAATTATTCTGTGGCACAAGTAGGTACAAAATGTTGCACAACGATTATTTATATCAGCGGTAGATGGTAGTAAGTAACACAATAATAATAAAGTAGGTAATCATTGAAACAATGCACTTTATAAATTTCGATTAGGTATGTGGTTTGCGAAAGCTATGACAAAAACTTGCCCTTTAAGAAACCTATAGGCGTAAGGGCGGAGCTCAAAGTCGTTTTATTAAATAAATTACTTTGGAATAGAATAGAAATAGAATAGAAATATTTTTTATTTAAATAGACTTATTACAAGTTCTTTTAAATCGTCCAGTTTTTTTTTCCCCTACCACCCATTCGGGACGTCTTTTTGCTGACAAGAAGAATAGGCGCAAGAAACTTATCAGCTTCATCAAAAGTAACGATATTTACAATTTATTATATCGTTACCTACCAGACACAATAAAAATAAAATAAAAAAATAAAAAACACACACACACACAGATTACAAAGACCATATCTAAGTAAACATGTAAATACAATAGCAATTTACTCCCATGCTTTTTTGTCATCTAAATAATCAGCAATCTTGTAATAGCCCTTGCTCATAAGAATAGATTTAACAGTATCTTTAAATTTTTCTAATGGTAATTCTGTAATATTACCTGGAATCTTATTATACATTGCAATGCATCTACCCAAAAAAGAGCCTCTTGTTTTATGCAATCTGAAACTTGGAACAGCAAGTTTATTCTTGTTTCTTGTATTAAAGTTATGCACATCACAATTTTTTTTAAAAGTGTCTAAATTTTTTCTTGCAAACATTATATTTTCATAGACATATTGAGATGCAACGGTCAGTATATTGATTTCCTTAAACAGTTCTCGAAGTGAGTCTCTAGACCGTAGGTTATAGATGGCGCGCACTGCTCTTTTTTGAAGAATAAAAATGTTATCAACACTAGCAGCTGAACCCCATAACAACAAACCATAGGTCATAACACTATGAAAATAGCTAAAATAAACCAATCTTGCCGTTTCAACGTCAGTCAAGAGCCTTATTTTCTTTACAGCATAGGCGGCAGAACTAAGTTTATTCGACAGGACATCGATATGAAGATCCCATTGAAGATTTGAATCTAAAGTTAAGCCTAAGAATTTTGTGGAATGAACCAACTCGACTGTTTCGCCATTTATGCTTATATGTGAAGTAACCTGCCTCACATTTGGAAGGGAAATTTTTATATATTTAGTTTTATCAGAATTAAGTTTTAAATTATTGGTAGTGAACCAATGCACCACCTTAGAAAGAGTATTGTTTACTTCGTCAGAACACAAACTACCTCTGTCAACTTTAAAGACTAAAGAGGTATCATCAGCAAACACTACTACCTACCTACTCTGCAATTTGTATAACTCGTGCTTTAAGAAAAGAATCTAAATAGGGCAGTAGATATCGTACTTTCTCAGCCATGCAACTATAAAAAATACTTAGGTAGGTAACATCGGCAACAGCGTCGCTTAACCACTGCTAAGGTTAAAATCGCTTGCACGCCGCGCCCGCTGTCACATACGTTTAGTTCGTGCAGGGCGATACGCGCGCACACGAATTTTGTTGCAAACTGGTTAAGTGCAGGCGTAGTGTATATATATATTTCGCCGTATAGCCCAGTAAATGAAAAGGTGTAGAGGGAAATGATTGGAACACAATTTTTGACTTCGTAACTTTGTTTGGACCAGTTAGGAGGAGAACATATCAAAAGTCCCCGCCCGTAGCCCCTATTCCGGGGGGGGAGGGATGGGGGGGGTGGAGGTCCCATTTTTCGGTTTTTCAGATATATCTCGAAAACTATGCATTCCAGCGACATGAGTTCTTTTCCAAAATAAAAGCTGATTAAATTTGAAACAAGATTTATTATGAATCATTTTTCGATATCTTGTATAGTTCTTGAGATATCCGCTCCTGAATATCTGTAATTTAGGAAAATTTTTTTTTTTTTTATTGATGATGATTCGCCCCCATTTCATCCCCATAATGGCTGAAATACTAACAATAACGATATGAATCGAGTTAGATTTGCATCCATATGCCAAAATTATAAATTTAGCTATTTTTACTTCGAAAATGAAGGATTTTCTATACACGACTTCATCCCCCTTTTCATCCCTTCGGTAGTAAAATTTTTAAAAACGCTGGGACACGTATTTATTAATTTTTTGTCGTCAGCCTAAGCACAAAATTTGAAGATGCTAGCTTCGAAACTGACGGACTTTCATACAAACTTTGGACCCCCGTTTCACCCTTTAGGGGGTGAGTTTTGAAAAATCCTTTCTTAGTGCATCCTTAAACCTCATTAGGAACCTATGTGCCAAATTTGGAGTCACTAGACCCAGCGGTTTGGGCTGTGCGTTGATATGTCAGTCACCAATCAGTTTCTTCTTTTATATATTAAAAAGATAAAATTACAGACTTTTAATAGTGAATATCTCGAAAACTATACAAGATATCAAAAAAAATACTGAATTTAACATGTAGCAAATTTAACCAGCTTTAATTTTGTAATAAAACTCATGTCGCTGGAATTTATAGTTTTCGAGATATATGTGAAAAACCGAAAAATGGGACCTTCAAAACTCCCCCAACCCCCCGGCATAGGGGCTACGGGCGGGGACTTTTGATATGTTCACCTCCTAACAGGTCCAAACAAAGTTACGAAGTCAAAAATTGAGTTCCACGCCTTTCCCTCTATACCCTTTTTTGAGCGTTCATTTCCCTGAACTAGTATTACATAGCAACTAGCTGTTTTAGAAAACGGCGCCGTATTGTAACACGGCGGATTAAAGATACGCCGTATTCAAAACGGCTGATCAAAAGTACGCCGCATTGAATAGAGCGCTTTGCGATTTTCAATACGGCTAGCCGTAATGTAATTGAGCGGTTCATAAGCCGCTTTTCCGACAGTTTTTAGTACTAATTAGGTATGAACACTTGCGGCGCTGCCTACCATAACAATAAAAATGGCGTCAAGTGCGGATATTGTATCGAAAATAAGTAAGAATGTGGATGAATTAAATGAAGAAAACGTGCCAAATGTGTACAGATAATTGTTTTAAGGACATTTTTTTATGTGCAGTTAAATAGTTTCTACGCAGCTCAATGCGGAAGTGTGAAAAAGCCGTGGATCAAAGAACGAGATTAAAACTGCTAAGGTGGCAATAGTTTCTGGTGTTGTGCGGAATCCTACGCAATATTATTGGTGTAAAAAATACAACGTAATTAGTGTAGCTAGTGAAGATTAAAGAAACATAATTATTTCGGAAGACTATTTGGGCAGTGCCTAAAGAACAATATAATAACCAAATATAATAAACCAAATAAATTTGCTAAATGTTAACACGAACCAAACCGTTTTTGTACCGTACTTATTTGATAGAAGTAGTACTTGCACTTTCCTTAAAACTAATGAAAAGAACACACTATGTTTCATACTACTCACTAGGTGCTTTAGAAGTTACTTAAACCTACCTTTTATCATAATTATTAAAACTAAATTATTTTCAATTAAGCACTGTTTTATTTTGTTTGTGTGGTCACTCTACAATAGAACTTTGATACAAAACGGCTAAACGTGCTCCGCCGTATTGAACAACGTATCACATTGTCAATCTGGCGTATCGTTGACTCGCCGTATTACAATACGGCGCCGTTTTTTTAAACAGCTAGTTGCTATGTAACACAGCTAAATATACAATACGCCTGCGACACCTACATAAAAAAAAACAAAAAAAACCGTCGACTTGAGAACCTCCTTCTTTTTTGAAGTCGGTTAAAAATCAATGACAAACCGCGTGAGATGGCAACGATAATTACAGTCAGTAGCACGAATCATGAAATCGGGTGGGGATTGAGCGGAACGCGTATTTTGGGTATGCGTTGCGGTGAGGGGCGCGGGCGGCGGGAGAGGGGCGCGCGCTATTGGTCGCTCACAAGAGCACTTGCGCGAACTTATCCCCACTCCGTCAAAAAATATTCAAGATACATGCCTCGCACTGTACTACCATTTTGGATTCGTTTCTTTAATGGCGCCATAGATATCCTAAATAAGCAATAGGCTCTACCGCATATCAAATTTTATTGAAATTTGCTTTAGCTTACTATTTATTATAGTCGTTCTACTTTCGCAGACGTAGTCGACAAAACCACGGAACGCCTTCTTAAAGACTTCCACCTTTTCTTTTGAGGCAGGATCGACACAAGGCAGCGCGGCGTCGACCAGATCGAATACACAGTTCTCCACTTTCTTCTTTTCAGCGCAAGGTCTGAAATAAACAAAGAATTAGTCCGTTTTAAAAACGTGTTTTTAAAAAGTTTTATTTTTCTGTAAATTATTATTTCTGCTTTTTAGTTAACGAGCTAACACTAAAAATAAAATATACCATCTCCTACCGGAGCACTCGCCAAGACGATTCGAACGAGCCCAAACTCGATGGAGTTGCATGGTTTTATTATAAAGTTCCTATGGCTTTCCTCCGGCTCCATCATCAGATCCTCGGACGCTATTTCCCAACAAAGTACTCGTCAAGATGATTCAAACGAGCCCAATCTCGATGGAGTAGCGTGGTTTTATTAGAGAGTTCCTGTGTCCTTCTTCCGGCTCCATCATCAGACCCTGGAAACTATTTCTCAACAAAGAACTCGTCAAGACGATTCAAACGAGCCCAAATTCGATGGGGTTGCATGGTTTTATTAGAAAGTTCCTATGGCCTTTCTCCGGCTCCATCATCAGACCCTCGGACGCTATTTCCCAACAAAGTACTCGTCAAGATGATTCAAACGAGCCCAATCTCGATGGGGTTGCATAGTTTTATTATAGAGTTCCTATGGCCTTCCTCCGGCTCCATCATCAGATCCTTAGACACTATTTCCCAACAAAGTGCTCGTCAAGATGATTCAAACGAGCCCAATCTCTATGGGTAGCGTGGATTTATTAAAGAGTTCCAGTGTCCTTCTTCCGGCTCCATCATCAGGCCCTGAAAACTATTTCTCAACAAATAACTCGTCAAGACGATTCAAACGAGACCAAATTTGATGGGGTTGAACGATTTCAATATTGAGTTCCTATGGCATGGCCTTTCAGCTTCATCATCAGACCCTGGACCTCGTCTCCCATTAGAGTACTCGTCAAGACGATTGTAACGAGTCCAAACACGATAGGGTTGTATGGTTTCATCATCGAGTTCCTGTGGCCTTCTTCTGGCTCCATCATCAGATCAGCTCAATGGCACCATAATATTGTATTGCCTTCTAGTTTTGACCTATGTTCAAAGTTTCAAGTCTCAAGCTCATCGGGAAGCTAGTATAAAATCGTTCGCAAACTTTGTGGAGAAACAAACAAACCCACAAACACACAAACGAGAAAGCAACCTAATAAAAACGTGTTAAAAAGTTAAAACTTATGAAAAACTCTTTATAAACTAGTGGTTCCGTGAGCTGTAGACCTCGCGTTAAAAAGTAGCTCAAATTATAGTATGTTTTTCACAAGAATCTTTTCAAAACAAATATTAGTTTTTTCAAAAAGTATCTATACTGTGCAAATAATAAACGCAGTCCTTGGTTCTGTAACAAAGAGAGAAGAGAATCGGTTGAGAAATGCGAACTGTAGAGGAGAATAGACAGCGCTGGAAAGCCGGACTGAAATCTGTTTTTTTAACATATCTCCGCCATTTTGAAAATTTTCAAAAATCTGGCTTGACAAAAAAATCGTATCATTTTCAAACCTGCTTACAAAATTTCACGAGAATCGGTTGAGAAATGCGACCTGTAGAGAAGAACAGGCAGAGCTGGAATACCGGACTGAAATATGTTTTTTACACGACTGCCCAAAGCAAAAAGAGTGTTATGTGTTCAGGGTTCATGTATGTTTGTGGGTATGTGAGTTTCTTTATTCCACCATAACTTATAAATGCCTGAACTGATTAGGATAAATGGGGTATCGTTAGAATCCTTACAACATCCCGAGTGACACTGGCTATATTTAAAAAAAAATCAATATGGCGACTGTACGACGCCATTTTCAAATTTGAAAAAAAAAAAATCTTCTATTATTACAATATGGGCATCAAATGAAAGGCCTTGATGAGCACATTCCAAAACTATACAATATGTCACTAAAATGTGTGAAATAAAAATAAATAAATTAAAAAAATATTAAAAACACGACTGCCCTGCCAAAACGAACTAAAAAGTTAAACAACAAGTGTCATTGCAGTCGGGGGACTTCATTGATCAAAAATTGTTCCATGATAAGGTCCCCCGACTGCAATGACAATTGTTGTTTAACTTTTTAATTCGTTTTGGCAGGGCAGTCGTGTTTTTAATATTTTTTTAATTTATTTTTTAATATTATCTCCACCAATTAGAAAAATTTCAAAAAACTGGCAAGACTAAAAAAAATTATGCTATTTTTGAACCTGTTCAAAAAATTTTACAAGAATCAGTTGCGACCTGTAGGTGGGAACAGACGGACAGCTGGAAAGACATCCGGAAGGAAGAACATACGAAAGAATTTTTGCCCAAGCTGAAGCAGAGACGCTTCGCTCACGCTTCGTGCTTGCTTGGTCAATAAGTTCCAAGGGTGCCTGTCCATTGACGCGGAGCGAGGCAGCGGCGGAGCGGAGAAACGAGAAAATATTAACCAATAAGATTGCGGTTCGGATATTTTATGTAAGCCTATTGGTTGATATTTCCTCGTTTCTCCGCTCCGCTCCGCCGCGCCGCCTAGTTCCGCGTCAATGGACATGCACCCTAACTGTTACATAAAAAAAGCATTTACAAAAAATATTCACGATAGTCGGACAATGTTCGTTGATCGATTTACATGTTGAGGTTTGAATCTCAAACATGAGTCAATAATATCACAGAGTGGAACATAGTCAGCATATTATTATCGCGATGCTTTTTTGTAATAGATAGGCCCTCTGTTTCTCTTTTGCTAAAGTGTCTGGGTCACAACGTTTACATGTGAAACAATACAAATTACCAGACAAATAGATACTTACTTTTCAGTAAAGTTCAGCATAGCCGCAGGAGTTTCTTCAGGCGTAGCATGATTCAAAACTCGCAAAGCTTCGAAATCTACTTCAGCTAAAAGGCAATTTTGTAGTGTGATGAATTTTACCTGTGGCAAACCAAAAGTAGCATTGTTAGCAAGTACCTATTTTGCCATGAACCTTATACATGGAACTATAATAATAATAATATATAAAAGAAATTATAAGTAAGGCATTTTTACTTGAGGACGAGGTCATGTTTGGTATTTAAATATCGTGTGAGTCTGAACTCGAATCTCAAGCTAGCGTGATCAATATTAAATCAATGAAAAGTTATTCATTACAGTTATTCATACAGATGATGTATGATTCTAACGATACACCATACGTTCAAACCGTTAAGGCATTTAGAAGTTATGGTGGAATGTACCTGTCCCGCCTGCACCACACCACCGCCGTGCAGGACGTGATAGAGCACATCAAGAAGAAAGCTAACTTTTGTTTGAGAATTCAGCCTTTGGAGTCGCGCCAATAATACCAATCTTAAGGCGTTTGTGGTGCGCATCCCGACAGCAAGGCTGGACCTCTTCATGAAGGAGGACTTCTGGCCGCAGGGCGTGGATTACAGGCGTTTCAGAGGGACGCTGCCTTGTGCCACCGATCCGACGCAGAAAGTGTCAAACTCACTTTTTACTAACATAATTTTTAAGTTATTTACTAACAACATTGTTTTGTAAATTATTATGTTTAGTATATCTATGGGCCATCGTTGCCTGAGAATAAATAAATAATAATAATAAAGGGATAAACCCGTGGACCCACCGGCATCACCTACTGGTGGATCAAACGGGAAATTGCGATTCCCGTTAGACCCACTGTACTAGAGTTGGAATTTGGAATCGAAATCGATGTCAGTTACAAAATGCAAAATTTTAAAATGTCGATACTATGAAAGAAAACAATATAATATATCCACAAACATATGTGAACCCTGAACACATAACACTCTCTATTTTTTGCCCTCATTCCTCTATGATCCACCGACGAGGATCACCAGTGGATTGTCGGGTTAGGTTCGGAATGATCGTTCAAATATAGACTCTCCCTTCCTAATCCAGTAAAATTGTTTGGGGGCTCGACGAAAAAATACTTATACATAAATTTACCAGTGGATCGAAGAGGTAAAAAAATATCCTTCGATCCACCGGTGGATTGAAGAGGAAAAAAAACATCTTTCGATCCACCGGTGAAGCCTCGTCGGTGGATCGTAGTTCGTAGAGGAATGAGGGGTTTTTTTGGACTGTCGTGTTTTTACACGGTGCCTGACGTACATTAACTTACTCGATTTCATCTCGTAAGTTCTATCGTCTTACTAGTACTTATATATATACCTCAACTTCACTAACTTCTTCAGGGGACCCGTATTTCGTGCACTCGTCAACGAACATTCCATGAAGCCTCTCAAGTGTGACGTTTTACCGATCCAAGCCTCGTCCGGCTACCATACGATAAAATTATTAATTAATTATTCTAATCATCATCATCATATCAGCCGCAAGAAACCCACTGCTAGGTATATGCCTCCCCCAATGATCTCCACGACGATCGGTCCTGCGCTGCCCGCATCCAGCGGCGCACCGCGACCTTCACCAGATCGTCGATTCACCTTGTCGGGGGCCTATCCACGGAGCGTCGTCCGGTGCGCGGTTGACATTCGAGAACCTTTCCGCCCCAACGGCCATCGGATCTTTTCGCTATGTGTCCAGCCCACTGCCATTTCAGCTGAGCGATCCTTCGAGCGATGTTGGTTACTTTATTATAATTAATCTTAATAAACATATAGTATCACCTTCAGTAACATGATTTTTGAATAATAACAACGGTAAAAATAATATCAATTCCTGCGATTTATTAAGGCTGCATGTACATATATTTCGACCACTTTAGCATTACGAATTTATAATCTTCAAATACCAGTAAAAAACATATTAAAATGTACCGATTTTAGCATTTTTTAAATATTTTATTTTCTCTGTGATTAAAAATATTTTTTTAAATTTTCCTTTATAGTGCACTCCTTGACAATAACATAAAATAAGTGAATAAATAAATATGAGTCATATCGTATTCTTATTTCAGCTGAAACTTTTGTGAAAAATACCTCTGACAAGCAATTTTGAAATTCCACTTGACCAGATTGTCTTCGTTTCAAAATACCTGATAATATAATGATTTTGTCGCTATACGGCACTAATTTAATAATTTTGCTTCTTAAACTAAAGGTTACATAAATAGTAATGCTTTCATTCTATAGATAACTTCTTTGGAAAAACGCTAATTTCTTTGAAATGGGAATATACAGCCTTAATATTTATTAAGAAATGCGTGAAAGTAAAGAATACAAGAAAGACGTACTCCGCCGACAGGAAAAAGACATTTGTAGGATATTATATTATATGTAAGTATATCGTACAACGTAGGTACTCACCTATTATAGCAACAGCCATGAACAATTTATACAACATATTTTTTATTTGTCTTAATAAGTTCACTCGGTAACTTATTTATCACGAACTGACTTCTTCGAAAATTGTAAACAGTTAATATAGAGCTGATAATGCAAAAGAAAAATACCTACGCCTTGAACTAATTATAGTATACTTTATCATACTAGCCAGTTATTTTGCCTGTTTTGTCTAGATCCATCAGGGCCAGTGCGAATATTTTCTTTGAAACAATGTTAAAGAACACTTTAATGTCAAATAACAAAGGAATCACGTTTCATCAGTTTTATGAGAATTTTAGCTATAATTACTTATTTTTGTTTTAGTTTTTTATTTAAATTGTCCGATCAATCACTAGAGTAGAGGAGCGATGAAGCAAGGTTTGAAGTTAGTTTTCGCACAAGTTATCATTTCGAAATCATGTAGGAACCCCACGGAAGGGTATATGAAAATGTGGTATCGACACATTCAGTACGATGTCCTGATCACAAATATATAAGATGACAAGCGCGAAAATGGTGGGGGTTGTTTACCCCCACCATTTCTACCCAGTTTCTACCCCGGGTAGAAACTTCGATTGACGTCATAAAGATTTCAGTACAAAGATTTTTTCATTTACTTAAACATGCAATGTCGTATATCAAATGAAAGGGCTTTGTGAGTAGATTGCAAATAAATAACACACTATAACATTTTCACTACTAGATCTAACAAATTATTAGAAAACGTCGAAAAAATTCACAATAGAGTCGCCATTGAACAGGTAATTTCAAAATCTATCGCAATCGCTTTCATTTGACAGATGGATGTGACACATTGCTGCATTTCTTTGGTAAGTTTTTATTTGTGCCAAAAAGAAGCATCAATGTGTTACATCCTGTAAGCGATTGCGATAGACTTTTGAATTAGACATTAGAAAGGCAGGTCTAGAATGAAAACGGCTGAATAGATTTTTACAAAATACTAACAAATGACTGAACATACTCTATTCGAGTATCTAATGGTAGGCAGTTGACCGAACATATTTAAAAATAAGAAAAGTTCTTACATAAGTTTTAAGAACAGTATAATTTTCTGTTTTTTTAAGTTCTCAGAATTAATATAACCTTCGTCTGTATATCCTTATTAGGAAGGACAAGTAGGCAAGAATAAACAGACGAAGGTTTTACTAAACATTTTGACAGTTTACATACTTACTTCTATTAAACTTAATCACTATTTAAAAATATGATTGAATCAAATTATTATTAATAATTTTCTTTAATATCTTTAGTATTCTTTGCGTGGTAAAACATTTGTTATATTTTATAACTGATTAAATATTTATACCCATTATAACACCCATTTAAAAAGACTGTGTTTTTGTGTATTATTTTGGTTTTATGTAGGTAATTAACTTTTGCTTATAGAGTTTCGTCAGGCTTTAATAAGCTATAAGTAAGTAAGTCTTCGAGCAACTGTGTGTGTTTTTCCATGTATTTGTCATTACTTTTTTAGTTATCCTTAGTCTTGTCCTACTTGGTTTTGGTAAACAAACTTCACTCAACTATTTATTGAAATACTTAATTTATATATTAAATTCAACGAATGGTTTTCCTTACATAAAATACCAAAGATATAATTAATAAGACAACATATTTTGGGTTTAGCAAAATTTACAAACAGGAGTAGGTAGGCCGCTTCGAACTATGCCAATAGAAAAGCTATATAGGACTATTCAATAAGTCTAAATTCTTAATGTAGTTTCTGAGATATAGAACGTCAAAAGTGGCCATTTTACCACAGATAATAATTAATAGTACATTTTACGTAAAAATCACAGTCGAGATGTAAAATGGCACTTAACCCTTCATTTGGCAAATGTATAAAAGTTAACTTCATGTTTTATACTTTTGATGATGTAATAGATCCTCTAAAAATAATAAAAAATCTAGACATAATAAACAAGGTTATTTTTAGTTAATACAAAACCTCTCGTGGGATTGATCAGACCATCAAACTGAACAACTTTCATTATGGGACCAAACTTGAAATCGTGAAAAAAAACTGCTGTTGGTCCTGTAATGAAAGTTCGACTGCCGCAACGAACAGTATTGAAACTGCAAATCACGTACCTTACAGTAGAGCCGTTTAAAGATTTTTTTACACAAAATTTAACATAAAATTGTAATTTTGAAATTTATCATGAAAGTTTCTTTACTAAATGATAGCTTATTTTTGTCTCTTTTTTGTGCCTAATAAGAATTATAATGTGTTTTATATATTTTCCAAGATATTCCACATTCGACAATATTCAATGCTTTTAAAATCTGGAATTTTATCGAATGTGGCTGATTCGATAGTATTCAATGCTTTTGAAATCTGGAATTTTATCGAAAGTGGCAGATTCGATAATTTTCTATGATAATTTATTAAAAAATAGCTATATGTTTAACACTTTCGATACTTTTTTGTTAATGTAATTGGCTATAGTAGTTGAATCGTAAAACAGAAATAGGTTAGAAATAGGTTCCCAAGTCAAACATAAGGAAATGCCGAGCACGGGTCTCTCTATTGCACGATGGATGACCTTGATAGGATAGTTAGATAGTTAGTGACCACGTTTCTCTGCAGTAAGTCAAAGACTTTCGTCTTGAAACAGTGAGTTAAGAGGGTCGCGATAATTTTCCGAAGCTTTCCGGATTCTGAGGCAGCAGTTCATCCTATCTGTATTCGATGAGGGATCTCCGTCTCAAAGATTCTTTTCTTATTTGAACTCTATGTCTGTTCTAGGTGTACGTTGGTAATGAGCAAGAACTTCGAGTGTAGTGTTCCTAACATTACCTCAAGGCGATAGCCTGTGTGGTCTAGTGGTTCACCCACCCCTATAAACCGCAAGGGTCTTGCTTGGTGCGATTCCCGGGAGGGTGTACATTTATACTCAGTTGGGTTGTTGGTAGGAATTGTTTCAAGGCTGCGTTGGAGGATATTTTTAAGCTCCTAGACTGGAAGGGATTCAGCATCAATGACAATGGCGAGTATCATAACACACCTTCGTTTTTCCGATGATGTAGTTCTAGCTAGAAAGATCTGATTACAATGACTGACGATCTCCGTGTGCCTCCCAAAGAGTAAAAATCATAAAAATACTGGATTAGACAAAAATCTTGTCAAGCGCCCATGCTTACCCGCACCAGTTAATTTTAACACTTTCTTTCTATTTTTTATTTTAAAAGGGTCAGTGTTTTGCCTTTATCTCACCTGATGTTCTCATAATCATCTCATCAGGTCTGCATCAATAAATATTTAAAATAAATATGTAATTTAAACGCCTGTATATAATAAGAAAACGGCCGCGCAGCGCGATTTTTAGTCAGTTTTATCCACTAATCTTGTAATTTGTGATCTTGCCTGTCTTTTGTAAAAAAAACAGCCGCGCAGCGCGATTTTTTGTAAGTTTCATCCACTGACCTTATACTATTCTTGTCTTTTGTAGAAAAACTGCCGCGCAGCGCGATTTTTAGTAAGTTTCTTCCACTAAACTTGTACTCTTGGCTAGACAGCATAGACATAGTAAAATAAAACACAATACTTATATAAATAGTAGTTATAGACATAGAAAAATAAAACGGCGGCGCAGCCCGATTTTTAGTCAGTTTCATCCACTAATCTTGTATTCAGGGAGAATCCAGGCGAATCACATTGATTGACATTAACTTAATTGAGCTTAACTAAATAACGCTTAATTCCTTTCTTTTTTATGTTTAACTTACTTAATTGTTCGTTATATTAAAATACCTTTGATAATAATTAATTATTTATCATACCTACATTATACCTTTCGCTAAACTTTAAAAGGTTGCATGGAAAAAGCATTGCTTTCTTAGCAATAAGGCCGCCTGTTTTGTTATTTTTACCGACTTCAAAAGGAGGGAGGTACTCAATTCGACCAGTTTTTTTTTGTTTTTTGTATGTACACCGATTACTCAAAGACGGCTGAACCGATTGAAATGATTCAAACGGTATTAGATCGGCCTTTCTATTGTCTAATTTCAAAATCTATCGCAATCGCTTTCAGGATGTAACACATTGATGCTTCTTTTTGGCACGAATAAAAACTTACTGAAGAAATACAGCAATATGTCTCATCCATCTGTCAAATGAAAGCGATTGCGATAGATTTTTTAATTAGACAATTAGCCCCCGGGTTTGTTTCCAAGTTGGTCCCATTTTTTAAAATTTTGAAAACGGTTCAGTTTTTTTTTCACTTTTCAGGAAAACCTGAAAATACTGTCGTTTTCGTAACCATTTTGTGAACTTATACAGATGATCGACCATATCTTCTTTATTTATGTACCGATTTAGATGATTATTTTTTTGTTTGAAAGTGAATACTTTTTTATTAAAACTTGAAAATAAAAACAAAAACAGCTTCAAAATTAAATACCTCTAAAAAGCAAGAAATAATTTTCAAATCACTAGATACCTACGCATATCACTGTAACACGTCTAATGAAGTCGGGTGGGGCTCTTAGAATAAAAAAAATAAGTTGTCCTCCAGCCCCACCCGACTTCAATAGACGTGTTTTATTACAGTGATATGCGTAGGTATCTAGTGATTTGAAAATTATTTCTTGCTTTTTAGAGGTATTTAATTTTAAAGATGTTTTTGTTTTTATTTTCAAGTTTTTTGAAGTCGGTTTTTTGTTATTAAACAATTTTGTTAATATAACTTTTTATAGAGTGTTACAATATGCACTTCTACGTAAACTATAAACAATAACAATAAATAAAGTTAGTAAAAATAAAACACCCCTTTTCATGTTTAGATATACTTTAAAAATATCCGTGTATTTAAAACAGTTTATGGCGGGCCAGATATCAAGTAATCCCGGCCTGCTTCCGCGGGCCGGATTGTTGGACAGTTTCATCTCCTTCCTCGCTGCAGTTGGATAAGATTTATGCTTTGCCTTCTGCAATCAAACTGACATGGTGGCATTTACATATAAGTAGCTCAGCATCTTGATATACCGTGGAGCCATGCAAACGCATGGCTCCACATGGCACCTCTGGTAGACTGCAGCACCACCCAAGGCTTTCACCACTTGCTTTGCTTTGTCCACAAACGCCAAGCAAGGTGCCAAAGCTGTTACTTAACAATTTATACACTTGGGTCATGGTTATAGTCTAGATCAGTGGCGAAGGGTCCATACATGCCGATTACTATCGGCTTCCCTTTTAGAAATCCTACCCTTGAAATCCACCATACAGTTAGGAGAATGTTTAGAGAAATTATTGGTCCGGCTTACCTTTGCCATATTTTGACTCCTCGCCACTGGTCTAGATACCAGTTTTTCACTTCCAGTTGCAATGTTGTGGGATTAATTGACCAGATTGATACTAATCTTATCTGTTTATAAAGTAGGAAAAAATTCGCAATAAATATTGTTTTAAGTCACTCCTCCTCAACTGTATAGTCGTTGTAGTGTACCGACTCTAAATTAAAGAAAAAATATATTTTATATCATGTTACTTAACAATTAAATCAAAAGAACAATAAAAACAACTGTCTACAACTGAATTTGCCAAAATAAACCTAGTTTACACTATAGAACAATATGGTAACTGGAAGATTCAAAAATTTTTTTTCGTCGTAAAACTAACGAAAATACCACATTCGATTGAACTCTGACATAAAATGTATTCGTATACTATCGAAACTACCACTTACAATATTTGTCGCAATAAGAACTTATACGTACACTATTGAATCTACCAATTTCGATAGTTTTATTCGTTAACCGTTACTTAAAGTTATTATATTGCAAAAAAACAAATAGCGACTAAATAATAAATAACTAACCTAACTAAGCCGCGCGCCCTCTCTCTTTCACTTTCCGGATAACACTAACGAATCGGGCAGTTTCGATCTGCGTCTGTATACCGTCGTGCTAGAACAGTATCGAATTTACCTCATTCGATAATGTTCGTCGCTCACAATGTGAAGTTTCGATATTGTTCGATTCAAAATCTCTTTAAATAATATATTTTTAAACGCAAAAAATTTTTTTCCTAATAGTATCTTATTTACTCTATCAATTGATGCAATAATATGAAAATCGGGATTATGCAGATTCGATACTGTTCGTTGCGGCAGTCGAGTTGTTCAGTTTTATGGTCAGATCAACCCCACGAGAGGTTTTGTATCAACTAAAAATAACGAGTGCTCATAATTTTAAGGAGTCAATGTACTCATGCATACAAACAACTTTTACTATGGCACCAACATTGAAATCGCGAAAAAAAAATCAGCTGTTCCATACATTTTGATCTATTCGATTTTAAATTTTCTATGGAACAGCAGATTTTTTTTTTCGCGATTTCAATGTTGGTACCATAGTAAAAGTTGTTTGTATGCATGAGTACATTGACCCCTTAAATTATGTGCACTATTTAAGAAGGACCTTATATAGTGTAAAGTACCTATACAGTCATGACAAAATTCGACCTATATGTATAACTACGTAATTTTGTGTCAAAAATACTTAACAAAGTAAAACAAAAATATACCACTGATTGATTATAAATGATGTAGATATAGGTAGAAGGATTATTAGGTAATATTCGAAATTGGGGAAAACTGCAGTGATAGAGTCCGAGACCTATTATTTTCAGAATCTATGGAAGTAGGTAGTATCACTGGAAGAAGACTTACAGGGAGGCTGGAGGAAGTCATTTTCATAATTTGACTCGGGCCACTACGTCTGATGGTGGATTGGCCTTTGAAACCTTAGAGTAAGACGGGCTTAAACGAAGCCTTTGTTGCTCGAAGTTTGAAACCAAAGCCATTATCTTACTAGATCTTATGTTTTTAAAAATCGAAACAGTAACATGCAAATGCAACTCAAACCCAACCAAAACGCATTAGGTAGTTTAAAAAATGCAGAATAAAAAACGTTTTTGTTAGGATAGCTACTTACAATCTTAAAGCAGACCCCGGAAGTACGAAACCATAAAATACCTACAATAAATAAACTCGTTATTTAATATTTACAATATAATTATTTACATTAATTATTAATATATTATTTACAATGATGCATTACAACTTCGGTAAACCAGTTTATCGAAGTTGTAATGCATCATTGTATAACTACGCGTTCCGACAACGACTTGTCCGTCGTGTTATGGTTGCACCAACCAGTGCTCAGAACGCGTCATGGCTTTTCTTCATTTTCACAACGCGTTATGGTCGTTTAACTTTGGTATGTTGTCCACGACGCGAATTATACTTTGTGCTATTTCTATGATAACCGCAACGCGTCCTGGGCGTTTTTATAAGAGCCATGACACGAATTTCGCGTTGTGGCATTTTGGCAGTGACCAGAATGAAAGATCCATGGTCACTTACTTTACATTTTGACGGCGAAAGTGTTGATTGAAACTGTTTTACAGAAGCAATTTTCATGCAATTTCAGTTCAACTACCAAAATTCTAAGGGGTCAATCTACTGGATGCAACTAAAACGAGAAATTTGAAAAAAAACAATCCCTTATATTTTTAATAAATTTTAAACACGCGGTCACTTTCATTACATAAAAAGGAACGCCATTTTTGGTATCTCACTTAATGAGTGTTTTCTGTTCTAACATATAACATATAACTGTAACTTCTTATAAATTAATACAAAAAGAACTTAGAAAAGAACCTGTAAAATAATTTAGCAATATTTATGATATTTAAGCCAAAAATCAAAATTTACATTGGTTACTTACATTACAACATTGAAGTCACTTACATTACAGTCAACTTCGGTACTAAATAAAGCACAAATATAAATAACTAGCTTTAACCGATCCTATATTTCACCCGCAAAACCTTTCTCAGCAGTTACTTAATTTTATATTAGTTTAATTTTATTTTTTTAAAACCGAAAGTGGGATATTATCTTCAGAATCGCTTTCTGAACTGGATACGTCAGCGACTCTGTCGGAACTTTGTCTTTCTTTGATTCCTTTACCCTCATTTAATGAAATTGGAGATAATTTTAGGTTACCGTTGTTAAGAAACATGATATGGCACTTGGAAATTCCAGGAACCGTTGTGGCACCATCAAATATTTCTTGCAGCTTCATCACTTTAAAACTATTTTCAATTTCTTCATTAGATACATAAATTACTTCTACTTTCGATTTCTCGGCTGCTTTTGTGAACTGAAAGGCATTGAGAACGATCGCCTTTCTGCTTAACACCATATTTCGTATAGTCCTTTTCAAAGCTCCGCCAATGCCATCAACGGGCCCTTTACCATGTGATGAGACAAAGTAGTTCCACACAAGATGTTTGCCATTATTTTGCTCTAAAACGGTCAGCGCAGCTGCCACGAAACGATTCTTGAACTGAGATGCTGGACCATCTGACCAGATGTGAACTTCTTTGACTGTCACTGGTAAATTCTTTAAAATTTTATCAACATAGACAACTAAGGTGTCCTTACTGTGGTGCCGGTTGTCCGCTGCCAATACCACAGCGTGCTGTTTGCCTTCGTACCACAAAGATGCCGTAAATAGCGTTACTTGTGGCTGCACCCAATGGAAGCTTTGGACTTCGTCCTGGGCTTTACAGGTAAAGTTTTCAGAGAAGTCTATCTGTACCATAGCTACGGCAGGGTCAAAATTGGGGCCACATACTGCGTCTCTGTCATTCTGATAAGCTTTAGATTGGTTCTTCTTTATGTAACAATGCTCAAAAAATTGAGGAGACATTCCCAAGATGTGAAAAAGTAATTCTGACAAGGAGCCCGTTTCGGTTACTTTTGAAAGTTTACCTTCAACGTCTTTCCAAACATGCCAAGTCAGTTCTGCGGGTTCTTCTTCGTGAATCGCTATTTCCTGGTATAATAAATCGTGCCATTTATCGACACAGATGTCACACTTTTTCAACCAGCATTCTGGTTTATATGGTTCGCACAAAACCTTGGACCAGAAGGTATGGTCGTATCTGGGTGTAGCAGGAAACACACTATTTAATTTATTTAACGCTAACATAAAGTTTTCGTGATACTTACACAAACACACGTTGTGTGTAAGTTTGTTCAAGAGTAGAACATGTTTTGGGCGTAGCTCTGCAAACTTGCTTTTACCTATAATATCATTGCCATTTTCCTCAATAAACAATGCATAAGTTTCTTTTATAGAGGAGTACAAGTGTCTTGCTTGTACTTTTTCATTGCCACTATCAGATTTGATAGTTACATAATCCTTAAGACCTGGGAATAGCCGACTTATATCGTCTCTTACATAAAAAAATTGTACTAAAGCCACAATTTCTGGCGACAGGCTTCGTGACGGTGTATTTTTCGGGATATAAATGCTTTGTTCTATACCTTCATCTTTCAGTAGCTTCGCCAGTACGGCTTTCTTTTTCTGTGGACATGTAGGTAAACTTCTACGAGCTTTATAGCAGCTGCCTTACCTAAAGAATTTGCGCATTTATATGGATAATGTACGTCATCTGATATTGTACTGGTCTGCTGAACTTTTTGTTTACTCCTCCAATTCGCTACCCTTTTTTTATTTTTAACCTTTTCCAACTCAATAATTTTTTTTGCAGCAGCTGGTGTCATTTTTTTCAAATTTTCTTGTTTCTTTTTTCTATGTTTTTTTACCATTTCTTTAACGCGGTTCTTATATTCGTCGTACTTTCCTTCCTCTTTTAGCCCCTGCCGTCTTCTACGCATTTTTTCTGCACTAGTGAGAGGCATTTTCTAAAAATAAAAAATAAAAAACTAAAAACAATAATAAATTGGTCAAAAAAGCAGTAAGAAAATCAACTAAACTACGAACGCATTCACAGTCACTTTCATTACAATTCCGTAATGTAAGTGACCGGTCACTTACATTACCGTCTATGATATCAAGTTATTTATAAGTTTTATAAATAATTTATGAAATCTTATTAAGTTGTTGAGAAGAAAGACAAATACATGAAGAGATTTGGGGACTAGATTAAAAAATCATGCGTAAAAATTAAAATAACTAAACTGTTATAGATTTCGGTCACTTACGTTACAAATTTTTGCAGAAGTTAAAAACATAAAAATTAACTTATACCAACAGCTTTTCGTAAAATATCATTGACGTAATGAACACCTAAAGACTGCTTTAACACAAATAATTTCATAAAAGTAAGAATACTTATTTAATTTTACCTGTATTTCCATAGACTTATTATATTGTATTTCGAATATCTTTCCTCCAAATTTTCGCCGATGCACAACATGTAGAACAAACTGCACTTCAAAGTGACATAACTTAAAAATAAATGAAGGTAGTGCAAAAAAAAGTGTTGACTTATTAAATATAAGTATTTGTTGTTTAGAAAAGAGTTTTGTTTCGTGTTTAATAGCAATAATTTATTTTTTCCTAAATTCCTCATTTGCATGGGGGTGTCCCTTGATTCGCCTAAAGTCATTGGTCCTAATTTCATTTGGCCGAATTTCTTTGGCCTAAACTCCTTAGGTACAATTATTGTTTGGCCTAATAGATTTTTTCGCATCTTTGTCGTTTCGCCTAAACGTTAAATTCCCTAATTATCAAAACGACTAATGTTAATTGTCCTAAAATTTATTAGCATACATATCTTTTGACACAATAATGACTACGCCGAAGTATTGTTAACCCTAATATTGTCTTGCATACATAATTTTTGGCATAACAATATTGTATTGCATTCAAGTTGATGACAGAAACAAATCGTCAAAAAACGGGCCTGAGGCCCCCCGTAAGGAAAAACTTTTAATGCGAACACCATTACGTTAGGTTAGGGTTTTGAACACTTTTATAATGCTTGCATGCATGTTGCATGCTGGCATGCATGCATGCTGCATGCTTGCATGATTTTATGCATGCATGCTTTTTTTGCATGCTTGTTCACTTGCTCGCTTGCATGCCTGTATGCTTGCTTGCATGTTTGCTTGCAAAATGCTTGCCGGGGGGTGCAGGGGGGCTGGCCCCCCTGCTCGGGGGGGTCGGGGGGCCTGAGGCCCCCCGCTATAAAGAAAAACTCTTAACCCTTAACGTCGCCAAACACACACCAACAAATTTTACTCTATTTGAGCAAACTCATACATCAAATTTTGGCGATTCGGCGATTGGCGATTAATAAGGATTCGATATTTTGGCGATTAATGTCAAAAAATTACCGTTTATTGAAAAAGGGACATTTACAGGAAGTAAGCTTTAGAGGTTATAAAAAAACGCTCTCAGATTATGTAATATATTTTTTGTATTGTCTATGAATATACATGTGCCCTAAAGGTTACATGCTCAAATTCATATGAAATTTTGTTGTGCCCTCAAGTGCACATGCGAAGTTAAGGGTTAATGTGAAGACCATTAGGTTAGGTTAGGTTAGTGTTTTGACCACTTGCAGCGGAGCGAGCGAAGCGAGCCGAGCTCCCTAATGCTTGCATGCATGCTGCACGCTTGCTTGCATGCTGCTTGCTTGCTTGCATGCTGCTTGCTTGCTTGCATGCTGCATGCTTGCTTGCATGCTGCATGCTTGCTTGCATGCTGCATGCTTGCTTGCATGCTGCTTGCTTGCTTGCATGCTGCTTGCTTGCTTGCATGCTGCATGCTTGCTTGTATGCTTGCATTTTTGAGTGTGATAGGCAATTAAAAAGACAACGACAGGTTTATCTGCTCATTCTTTATTTTTAATTACTTACCAAAAACATAATTTTTCGTAATTTAAATCTTAAAAAACGATTATTCCTATAATGATTAAGGGAAGTAAACATTCGGCGAAAAAAATATTAGGCGTTACACAATTGTGCGAATCGTTATTTAGTACTTTTAAACATTAGGTATTATGAATAGTTATGCTTAATGATGAATTTGGGAAGTAAACATGCGGCGAAAAATTTTTAGGCGTAGTGAAAATAGGCCAAACAAATTTAGGTCAAATGAAAATTGTGCAAAAAGTTTTTAGGCCAATAAGTAGTGTGCCAAAGACAGTTAGGACAAAAAAAATTAGGCATTCCAATATATACCCTTTGCATGGATCTACCCAGAACGCGTTTTGAGCATTTTTTTTTCGATCAAAGACCGAGTTCGGTCATTGAGCCTAACATAAACAATACCAGGAAAAGAAAAGAATAACATCGCTAAAGGCCTTTCCAGTTTTAACTACAATCACAAGGGCACAATGTACCTATACCAAATTTAACCTGATACGGGATACCTAGGTAAAGTGGGCGATTAGATGAAAAATAAAACTGTCACGATTTATATAAAAAAAGTACATTTATTTCTTATTATACTTAAGATCATAGTAAGGTTACATTACACAGTAAAATCAGTTTTACAATAATATAAAAAATGTAAGTAGGTAAGTTTTAATACAATTAACTTGTACTATTAGTTCTGAGCCTCCAGTCAAAAGAGGCACAAGACGAGTTATGCCCTTTTTATTTTATTGCACTGTTGTAATCAGCACATTGAGTTAGATAACATATCAAAAGGGCATAACTGTACCTACCTCCTAACATACATTTATTGTTTACACAAAAATCATAACTCACCGCTTATAAGGGCACATTTCTAAATAATTGTTGAGTTTGATCAGAAAGACATAAATGGTATAGCCTCAAAATTATCTGTGATCAAAAAAGAATAATTACCATTGGTTTATTAATAGAAGACATAATTCATGTTTTATCGTTAAGTCTAAAAATAATATAGAATTTATATATAGTTATGCTCTTTATAACCACCTAAAAAAAACCAAAGTATTCACCATCCTAGAGATTATGGTAAGGTCTGCTGAGGGGAAAAAGGCCAATTCACTGTGAAAGAAATGACTTAATTAAAAAATAAAAAATAATATAATTTTGAAGCACTCTTTAAAAGCCCACTGGTATTAAGGAAAATTAATGCCAATAAAGAAAATGTGCCTTGGCCCGATAAAAGCTGGTTCCGATATTGACAATCAAATCAGAGCCACTTGTTGTTCTCGGCAAAACTATGTAAAGAAAGCGATTATGACTACATACAATATGTTTGGCTAGCGATGTATGAGCTTTTAAAGGCAGATAATATGATTAATTTTATCGACAAAAACCCCCACATGTTCGGGTCTATCCCCTCTCGTGTTGGAATGAGCGGCATTTTAGACTTTTTATTTTTGATGGCCCTGCCGAAAATATTAATTCCTTTGGATTCAAAAGTCCTACAGTTATAAAAAAATAGTTTTCAAAATGGATTGTAAATCTGAAATATGAAATAAATTATTATTAAAAGCTTATAATATCACCTATCAAGTAAAAAAAATAATTATGTCAATAATTCGTCATAGAAAACACTTTAGTAAATTTTAATCCAAAATTAGAGTGATTATTTTAGGTCTTCCCACAGATCTTGAAATCAAGAACATTAATGTGCATTTTTTGTATTTTATAATACACACAAACAAATAAACAAAACACATAAACAAAACGACATCAAAATCATTGCTCTGAGTTGCATATTTCAAGAGTTATTGTTGTTTGAATTTGAATATGGCACTAAATGTTAATTTTCGAAAATGAACAAAATTCAAAACTCGTAAATACTTGCTTTTATAGTTCAATGTCATTTATATTGAGATAAAATTATCAACTTAAGTTAAAAACTGATAAAAATGTTTTTAAATTTGTTCATTTACGTAAGGGTAATATTACAATAAAAACTCTCAAAATATGCAACTCAGAGCAATAGTTATGATTTCGATTTGTAAATAATATTCCTGTATACTTATTATAAAAATATGTCCTTAATGTCCTTGTTTTGAGATCTGTAAGAAAAACAAAAAAGCACACCAATTTCGGATTAAAATTTACTTCAGAATTTTTTTATGACGTATTAAGTCAAAAGTTTACATAATTATATTTTACTTGATAGGTAATATTAAAAGCTTTTTTAAAATTAAATTAAATAATTTTATGTCAGATAAACTACATCCATATGTGTTAGTACCTACCTAATCTTAATGCTATTGTTAATAATTTAATTTATATTTTACCATATTGTGCCAAGACTGGCTATCACATAAAAGGGTAGGTTCCCGTGGCTGTCACTCTTCGAATAAAGCACTTCCACAGTGGGGAGTGTATCGATTCGACTTTTGCCTTTGACTTTTGAGAAGTATTTTTTTTATTAGTGTGGGACTTTTAAATCTAAAGTAATTAATATTTTCAGCATCTTAAATAAAAAGTCAAATTTAAAATGCTGGTCATTTCAACAGGAGAGGGGATAGACCCGAACATGTGGGGGGTTTTGTCGATAAAATTGATCATATTATCTGCCTTTAAAAGCTCCGATATCGCTAACCAAACATATTTAGTCTTAATTTATTGAACAGACACTAAAATTAATGCTATTCTTATATATGCAAAAAAAGTTAATCTAAATCACATTATGCTTTTATGTAGTCGTTAGTAAGGGCATAATTTTAGAAAATTAAAAAATTAACCAAACATATTTAGTCTTAATTTATTGAACAGACACTAAAATTAATGCTATTCTTATATATGCAAAAAAAGTTAATCTAAATCACATTATGCTTTTATGTAGTCGTTAGTAAGGGCATAATTTTAGAAAATTAAAAAATATATATATACCTATTGTATATAGAGTGTACAAATGTAGAACAAATTTCCATTAATCGTATCATCCTTACTAATATTATAAATGCGAAAGTCCGTTTGTTTGTTTATTTGTTTGTTTGTTTGTTACGCCTTCATGTCTTAACTACTCAACCGATCATCATGAAATTTTGCATACACGTTGTCAAGGGTACAGAGAAGGACATAGGATACCTTTCATCCCGAAAAAGATACTGTTCCCGAGGGATAGAGAAATAACTGTCCACGCAGACGAAGTCGCGGGCGGCAGCTAGTTAAAAATATATCTAAATATAATTATGCCATATTGGATTTCGTTTTCATAATTTGATAACTATAAAAATATCAAAAGTTTGGTTTTTCAACTCTCCTGAAAAGTAGTCATTTTGAATTATGCCCTTTTTGACTGGAGGCACAGAGTTATTCTGTGACAATGAGCGTTTGACGAACAAATCACTAGGCACCTACCACAGACCATACAACAATACTTGTGGCACCTACACAGGGACTTATATTATTTTTCATAAAAGCAAAAAGAATGAAGGGTAAAGTTCAGCTCGCGCGAAATAACTTGACCCAAATTTTAGTACCGCGTGACTTGCGCAGTAGCAATTTTAGGTACAAAAAGGTTTATTATAATGCGCAAGCCATATTGTCTATGGTTTAGTTCAAGTTAAGGATGCTGTATACGTAACGGGAAAAATCCCGGACGGAACCGTCACGGGGCTGGAACGGAAGGTGATCATGACGGGGAGTTTAATGCAAACGCAACGTGCTAATCGCGACAGTTGACGTGGTAGTAACGTGCTAGTGTTGTGAAAACAACTTTATCTACACTCACAACGTAATGTTCCAAATATGAATTCAAAAAAGGTAATATAAATACCTACTTTATTTATGTGGATAGGTAAAATTAAAAAATAAACTCATTACGATGCAGTCAACTGCATCATAAAATAACTTTTTTTCTCATTACGATACAGGGCAAATCCAAAAAGAAGGCAGTGCCGTAACATTAAAAAAAAACAACGATATTTTCCCACATATTTTCCATGATTAAAATGCACTCTATGGTAATCGATGACTTACTGCGATTAGTTTGTTGGAATGAACTCATCTAATTTTTTTTTTAACGAAATGCGCGCCATTTCTAAAGCATTACAAATAAAGTTTTGATTTCAATTTTTACATTTTGATATACTTACTGAATTTTGTAGGTTTTTTTTATTCTTGCTTTAAAATGTGAAAAAGAAAATTACTCTGCCCGATATTTTAGATGCAGCTAAGGAAATGACTTATTACAAGGTACCTAGCTAATACAAACAAAGTCTCTCTCTCTCTTTTCTAACGTTGATCTTTTATTTAGTAGGTTCAATCCCAAATGTATGAGTGTAGATAAAGTAGTGTATGAACTGCACATAACTAGGTATTAAAACACTCGTGTGATGCTATTAAAAACCTCGCCTACGGCTCGGTTTTTAAACACACACTCGTGTTTTAATACCCCTCTTTATGTGTCAGTTTCATAAACTACTATTATTAAACACTATTTATGCGACTAATTTTATATTTTCAATCTCAATTGATGCAATTCCACTGTTTTTCATTGACAAATTAAAAGACAGAACGACCTTTCAAAGCTTTCAATCTAAATAAAGTAAAATTTTTTATTCGATTTAAGTATGTATATCTAATTGCCTAATTGTCAAATAAACAGATCGTTTTTTACTATGGGAATATTGTATTACGATACAATGATTAGAACCCCTGAACTTTATTCTATGCCGGTCTCGCCTCTGAAAAATATGTTGAATATTATTTATTTGAATCTAAACCTTATTCAGATATAATTTAAAGTTTTAAATGCCATAGTTACTTAATAAATAAATAGATAGAATATTGTATTACAATACAACGCACGCATCACAGAACATTATTGAATATCAAAATGTCGGAGTTTTTGGCGCCATTTTGTCTAGTACGGTTTGGTGTCTATTTTAATTATTTGAAAATTGATTCATAGTGGATATTGTGTCTTAAAATTGGTGCAGTTTTGTGGTACAAGTGTCTACACAACTGAACAATATGTGGGATAATTGAAATAGGCGCGATCTTGGTAGTGTGAAGCTGAGACTTTTATTGTAGTGGTAGCTACCTCGGCAGAACTTTCCGAGTAAACTGTCTTGATATACTTGTTGCCAAATGCTCCAAGCAGCATTAGAATGCAATGCACCCGCATTCTAATGTAAACATAAACTGAAACAATACCTACCACTGAACTATTAAACACTTGACACTGGCAAAAATTACTTCCAAGAGGAAAGTAGATTGCCAAAATAAAAATAGAAGAAGAAGAAGAATATCAAAATGTTGTATCAAAATGTAACATTAGTGTTAAAATCGATGGCTGAATCATAGTTCCATTTTTCACCAAGATGCTTTGCATCGCAACATCACTACGGACCGAATGGAGTTTCAATGCATACGTAACGGGAACGATACAGGATGGGGCACGCACGGAACGGCGGCGACGTGCCGCGTGGTTTTTCCCGTTCCGTACCCGTTCCGTTCCCGTCCCGTCCGGGCCCCTCGTGCCTCCGCTACGTATGCATGCTCCTATACATTTTGTATGAAACGATGTTTTTTCCGCCCCGTGCCCGTTCCGTTCCCGTCCCGTCCGGGGTTTTTCCCGTTACGTATACAGCGATTAATTAATATTGCGTGAGCTGTAAGAGTAAATATTTAGGTAAGTAATGATGGAAAATAATCAGAAGGACGCAGCGGTGAGGATGGCGACCACGACTGCGGCTGATATTGCTGCGAGTCCATTATTATGAGGAGCGGCACTCATTGCATAATTATTATGAGGAGCGGCACTCATTGCATAATTATTATGAGGAGCGGCACTCATTGCATAATTATTATGACTAAATAATTCAGTGTATGCACTTGACTGAAAAAAAAACAAAAAAACAAGATTTAACATCACGCCTTAAGGCGCGTTCCCACTTCTTCTATTCTATGATCTATTTTATAGAACTAGTCTTTCTATGGAGAGAGCCATGCTCGGCGTTTCCCTACGTGATCGAATCAGAAACGAGGAGATCCGCAGGAGAACTAAAGTAACCGACATCGCTCGAAGGATTGCTCAGCTGAAGTGGCAATGGGCGGGACACATAGCGAGAAGAACCGATGGCCGTTGGGGCGGAAAGGTTCTGGAATGGCGACCGCGCACCGGACAACGCTCCGTGGGTAGGCCCCCGACAAGGTGGACCGACGATCTGGTGAAGGTCGCGGGAAGCCAGTGGATGCAGTCAGCGCAGGACCGATCGTCCTGGAGATCCTTAGGGGAGGCCTATACCCAGCAGTGGGTGTCGTGCGGCTGATATGACGATGAGTCTTTCTATATAGAAAGGAATAATTCAAGCATTCACACTATTCTATCAGATAGATTGATTCTGTTCGGGCTACACTATACATCGTCTAATCCACTATCGGACCTGTTAAGATACTTTATTTCATTCAATTCTACGCCTTCCGGTCGTCAGCCGTTAATCCCGGGATTGACATATCTTCCGATCACGCTTAGTTTTATCTTTATATTCAGCCGACTTAATATTCCACAGGCACTCATACGTTCTGTAGTATTCTAAAAATATTAAATATTATATCACTATCGCGCCATTTATATGAAACTTTTTTGCTTGACATTGATTCTATATAGAATAGAACCAAAGCTGAAGGTAGTTCAATACAGCCCCCCTAGCATGACCACTGAAACGCCATATGATAATTATAGCAATTTATCACAATTAACTGTCAAAAGACAATGGATTTTGACAGTTGAGTGTTGATAAAATTCTATATCACGCCATATATATCGTGTTTTGTCAGTCATGCTAGGCCTACCTGGGCTTCTATTTCTAGCGTCTATTCTATCCCATAGAAAGCCAGTTCATATTTATTTATTTCATAGATTCTAGCAAATAGATCATAGAATAGAACAGGTGGGAACGCGTCATTACTTTAGGTGGATTTTACACTGCCAACATAGACAGGTAATTTTGCCTGGAAATATATAAAGGAGTTTTGATTTATTTTGCATCAGGTGGCAACTGAGGGCTGATATTAAATTTAAGACCTTGAAAAAGTGTGAAAATGAAAAAAAAAACAATTAGTCGAGCTCTTGGATTTTTGATAATACTATCTTATTCAGAGATGTTTCACAAAACTGGGGTGCAAGACTGTTCTAACAAAACCTGGTTTAATGCTTGTAAACCAATCACAATGCACCTTTTAATCCTTAAACGGTGGGGCTAAACGTTAAACTGTCACTCTGAATACGATTTGCGCTAAAATGGTGTTAGTCCGCAGTCTAACGCCATGTTAACTTTGGCCCTAGTTTAACGAACGCACTCTGAATAAGACAGTAGTAAAAGTCTGTCTATCCTTATTTGTCAACAAACAATCTATCAAATATTAAATAATCTTTACCCAACTCTTTATTGAAATAATCATTTATAAAATACAACAAATGGTTTTCCACACACAGATTACGAAATAAATTGTTATTAATTAATAACAATTTCATAAAGTTACTAACATATTTTTAAATAACGATTTAAGGTGGCACCCTGAGCGAAAGTGGCGCGGCGGTGAATTTTATTTAATATTATAATTCTAATACACAATTTTAATAATGTTTTACGTGGAGTTTTTAGGGCCCACAATCTAGTAGGTATTTTTAGATATCATTACATCATAGGTATCATTACTTTCCCTCGTAGTCACTGCTAGAAGTAGATAGCAAAACTGCTAAAAGTGGCCGTTTTTGACACATTTGCTATCTACTTCTACGAATGACTACGAGGGCATATAAAAATACTAGACCATGGGCCCTAAAAACTCCACGTAAAACATTATTAAAAATCTTTTTCTATTAATAAGGATAGACAGACTTTTTTTCCAAAGTTCAGATATTATCAAAAATTCAAGGGCTCGATTAAATTTTTTTTTTTATTTAATATGCAAAAATAGGCAGTAACATCGAACCTAGTGTTTTATTAAACAACGAGACACAACTGCGCGTTTTGCGCACACAAAAACAGGTGAGTAAGTATTTAACAATAAAATCTCTTAAAACTGTAATGTACGGCTAGTTATTAGTAGGTTTTTGAGGAAAACTGCATTTCTGCAAAAATACATTTTCCTTAACTTACAAAAGTAATATAAGGTATATTTTCCTAAAATTATTAAACGGAATATGAAACTATAGTTTAAATTGTAGAAACTTTTCATCTTTGGCAATAATTGTAAATGGCACATTATTTTATATTTATCAAACGTAGTTTTATACGTACGTTTAAGAAGAAATAAGTAAAATACGTAGCGTAATTATTCGATTAAGTCTTCATCTTCTTCGTTCAAGTATAATTTTTATTACCACTGTACGTCATTTATAAAAATTTAATGCTGAAATGGAAAGTTTGTCCACATAGGATTGTTGCAAGTTTATGTTAGATAGTTCTTGTAAATAATCTTCATCTTGTATTTGACTTACACTCGACGTCAGAAAAATCGCACCTCTTCGAAAATAAGTTTAGACTTGGCCACCTGCTGTTGCTAGCTAACGTTTTATTGTGTAAATGTTAATATCTATTGAACGAACATTTAATGAGCTTTCAATTAATAATCGTTTGATTTAATTAACATAACAGTTACCTTATTATTAAACGCTTAAAGCGTTAATGCTTGAGCCGCCGCCATAAAAGGGAAATAAATTAAAGGGGTCAATTCAGGAAATGCGGGTAAATTCGCTTTCGAGATGATGGAGAAAACACACTTCAGCACTTCAATTAAAAAAAGGAATAGGTTAGGTACCCAAGATGGATACAATTAATTACCCATGAAGTTGCTCAAATAGAGCAAAAATGAGGCAATGTAATGATGCTCCGGAAACTGAATCTCAGTAATTGATTCCGTTCGAAGAGTACTTGAGTACTCCAACTGTGTCTACACACTGTTGGCTATGTCCGAAGGGGAAGAAGTAGGTATATAACAACACTTACCATTAACTTAGATAGGATTAAATTAACTTTTTTTTTTGAAAATGTGCGATTTTTTGGCGCTGACTGTATTTCAGGTTCTTCTGCCTTCTTTCTCTTTTTCTTCCCTTTCCCCTTTTCCTTTGTTGTATGCTTTCTCAAATAGTTGTTTTTTTTTTTTAATTTTTGACGTTTCTTTTGTAAAGGTTTTTAGCTCAGGATTTTTCCTTGTAGTCTCGAAGTAGGAAACCCACTGAGTAGGATTTCTTGCAGATTGTCAGATTTCAGTAAAAAGTAGTAATCCAGATAAATTATCTACTTCCAGGCCATACTTATTACTTACATGGCTGCCAACTCTGTTTACGCTACAATAGAGTCAGAAGTAAAATAGTAGTTTATGAAACTGACACATAAAGAGGGGTATTAAAACACGTGTGTTTAAAAACCAGTTATGTGCAGTTTCATACACTACTTTATCTACATTCATACATTTGGGATTGAAATAAAAGATCAACGTAAAGAGAGAGAGACTTTGTTTGTATTAGCTAGGTCATTTCCTTAGCTGCCTCGGGCATATAAATATCGGGCGGAATCATTTTTTTTTCACATATTAAAGCAAGAATAAAAAAACTATAGGTACAAAATTGAGTAAGTATAACAAAAGAAATCAAAACTGTTTTTTTTTCTAAAAAAAACTGGCGCGCATTCCATTAGAAAAAAATAATGAGATGAGTGCATTCCAGCAAACTAATCGTACTAAGTCATCGATCACCATAGAGTGCATTTTAATCATGGAAAGCTTGGAAAGTATGTGGGAAAATATCGTTGTTTTTTTTAAATATCACGGTGCTGCCTTCTTTTTCCTTCTAAATATTTCGAGAAAAAACCGACTTAAGAAAAAATGAAAAAAAGGGTCCTAGGGTATTAGTTTAGCTACAAAATAGCGAAATTTTTTGAAAATCAGTTTATAATTGTGACCTGTAGGTGGTCCCTTTAGATTTGGAATTGTAGAAAAACGGGTATTTCGGTATTAAAAAGTGATGTAGTTTCTATGATTATTGACCGATCGTCATGGTAATGGTATTGAAAGATGCGGAAGCAGACGAGAAGTGCATTAGTTGATTTTTGTGAATCGGTTAATAATATTTCAGCCGCGTCGAAGCAGTCAGCGCCTCGTGTCACAACACAATCGATCGTAAAAAAAAAGGTACCTAGTATACCTTAGAAAAATTATAGGATTTTGCTTTTGATTTGATTTAGTTTTTTCGTAAATTTTGTATTCATTTTCAATGCGAAAGAAACCTAAGCCATATAAAGTCGAATAATTGAATAATACGTTACGTCATTTCTTCTTTACGTATAAAAACACGTTTGATAGTATAAAATAATGTGCCCTTTACTATATAAATATAATATAAATATAAAAAATAATTTCCGAAGATTATAAGTTTCTGCAATTTTTACTTTAGTTATGAACCTATAAGATAGTTCATTAATTTCTTAATAAGTTTAGGAAAATGTGCTTAAGTGGTTTTTAACCGACTTCACAAAAAGGAGGAGGTTCTCAATTCAATTGTATGTTTTTTTTATCATTGTTCGCGCGTATCTTCGACATTTATGGACCGATTTTGATGATTCTTTTTTGTTCGATTGAGTTTTCTTGCTTTTTTTTCAAATCGGTTCAGTAGTTTTTAAGAAATCCTGAAAATACTATGATTTTGCATCAACTACCTTGACGACTTTGTTATTTATTAACCGAATTTCATGTTTTTTTGTTGGGAAAGAGGTACTTTTAGTGTAGTATTTTTAACCGACTTAAAAAAAGAAGATTTTCTCTCAGTTTGACCTGTATGAGTGTATGTTTCTCCGCGAATATCTCATGTTTGACTGAGGCGATTTTTCTACCAAATAATATACCTACGCTACCCTAATAGAGAAGGTACTTACACTAAAAATAAAAAAATAAAAAATTGTTTTAAAAAACAAAAAACAGACTTCAAAAAACCTGCCTCTAAAAAGCAAGAAATATTATTTAAGTCATTAGATACGCATTATCATTATTATAATAACAACACGTCTATTGAAGTCGGGTGGGGCTTTTAGAATAAAAAAAGGAAGTTGTACTCCAGCCCCACCCGACTTCAATAGACGTGTTGTTATTATAATAATGATAATGCGTATCTAATGACTTAAATATTATTTCTTGCTTTTTAGAGGCAGGTTTTTTGAAGTCGGTTTTTTGTTTTTTAAACAATTTTTTCCCCAAAAACATTAATTACCTAGCCATACATTACGAAGAAGATTGTTTTAAGACATTGATTTGTTTTAAGAAATGACCTGTTTTTGTGTGCGCACAGTTGTGTCTCGCTCGTAGTTAATATCTATCGCACGCTTGAAATTATTGTATGGTCTAATGGGGAATATCCGAAAAAATAATAATTGGCTGAATATTTTTTAATAGGTAGGAATAAGCTCCCTTAGTAATAAAAAAAAATCAGATTTTTTTGTTGCGTAAAAAAATTGAAAAAATTAAAGTTTCTTCGACTTCACCAATATACGAAAGTAACAGCAGAATGGAGATTATACCTTTGCCACCACCTGCCACAACTACAACATGGCATAAAAAAATTACAACACAGAATGTCAAAACTTTTTTTTTAAATACTTTTTGTGGTTGTGGCAGGTGGTGGCAAAGATTAATCTCCATTCTGCTGTTACTATAGAAAATTTGTTGAAGTTGAACAGACATTTTTTTTTAACTCGACTGAAATTTCTGAAACTTTTTTCTATTACTAAGGGAGCGCGTGAGCCTTACGAAACCGATCTAAGACCAAGATCATGATCGTGGATCGCGTCAACGACAACTCGCCCGAAGTGACACAGATTGCGAACTGCGACGTGGTTCAGACCTACGTATACCTTGGAGCTTTAATCTCAAACAACGGCGGCTGCGTAGATGAAGTAAAACGACGTATGGCCATAACCAGAACTGCGATGGAGAAGTTAAGGAAAGTATGGAGGAATCGTAACATTACCAAAGCCACCAAAGTCAGGCTCGTGCGAACACTTGTATTCCCCATTTTTCTTTACGCGGCAGAGACGTGGACAGTGCTCGAGCTGGAAAAGGGGAAGATAGATGCTCTAGAAATGTGGTGCTGGAAGAGGATGCTGGGGATATCATGGACGGAATTCCGCACCAACGTGTCCATACTCCAGGAGCTCGGCATCACGCAGCGTTTATCGGCCGTAGTACAATCGCGCATAATGCAGTACTTTAGCCATGTCTCTAGGAGGAGTAACGACTCCATAGAGCGGTTGGTCGTACAGGGCAAAGTAGAGGGAACCAGATCACGTGGCAGGTCACCGATGCGCTGGACTGACCAGGTGAAATTCGCAGTGGGACACCCTGTATCTGACTGCGCCAGACAGTCTGCCAACCGGGAGAGATGGCGGGAGATTGTGCGGAAAGCTATGTCCGCCTCTATCACCAATGTGGACGCCTCAAAGTGACCACGACCGCTCTGCCAAGAGCGTAACGACGAAGAAGAAGAAAGGAGCATTTACAAAAAAAAAAAATTCAGCCAATTCGATATTTTTCGGACATTCCCCATTGTTGCTACACAAACACGACGAGACGCGTCGTCGTGTTTGTATAGCAAGCGACGTCACATCGCGTGCCACAATGAGACGAAAAAAAACCAGAGCTGATATTCATTTATTTTCTCATAATATAAAGTCAACTTTAAAACATAGGTAATGTTAAAACATAGGCTTTATTCTGTTTATACTGACCGGAACGCGGTTGCAGGTCATCAACGCTTGCTCCTTGTACATCGAGTCGAGGAGTAGGCTGGCTGGAGGTGAGCACGAACCCAGGGCGCTCACCAAGCAAGTCTGAAACTCCGACAGCTCACACTCCGTCTCCTAATCATACAAGGAGAGTTTTTTGTAACATAGCTATCTATCGTGCGAGTTAGTATTGAGCACCGAACTTAAATCTATGGAACAAGCACTCCGCTCAAAAAAGGCACCACACGAAAATTAAAACTAAGTACTTAAAGTAAGGATGGAGTTAAAAATGCTGGCAATTAATTATGCAGCACAAAGCATATGAACACTGATTGCTTATTAGCGACCATAATTTGTATACTCAGAGATATTTTCTATACTTAAACGAAAAAATAAGATACGTTATTTCTACATCTTTTTACTGCCATCTTTGCGTCTTTTACACCATTTGAGTACACAGGACGTCATTTCTTATACCTATAAACTCTCTCTTTTTTTTTCGTTACAATACAAACTGCAATTATTGTAAAGAACGCTAACGTGAGTCACTGAGCGCGTGGCTGGTCCGACTAAAGCTGTGCGGGTTGTATTTTTTGTACCCGTGGCACTATTATACAAGGTGTATGGTAAAAGCCTTATAAAGCCGAATATGGTAGACAGGGACCATCAAAGTGAACAACTTTTACTATGGGACCAACTCTGAAACCGCAAAAAATTTGCTGTTTCATACATTTTGATATTTTCGTTATTATTTTTGTATGAAACAGATGATTGTTTTTTCGCGATTTCAGAGTTGGTCCCATAGTAAAAGTTGTTCAGCTAGATATGTATATATAATTATATAAGTTTATACCTACTTATATCTATATTTTTGTATGTACTCACTACTAGGTATAGTTCGAATCACGAAAGATGACCACAAATGGCGCCCATCTTCGCGTCATAACTCATGAAGAAAATACTTTAGACGAGAGTACATGAGTTATTGTGCATGAGGGGGGGGGGGGGGGGGGTTTGCCATAATCGCCACGCTTGGCAGGCGGGTTGGCGATCGCAGTAGGCTAAGGTTCGATAAGTTCGTTCAAGGTTCGTAAGAGACGCTGCTGCCCGTCTCTTGAAGGCTATGCTCCCTTAGTCGCCTTTTACGACTCCCACGTAGGGCTGCCATCTCTAAAACCTGCCGCCCAGGACCGGAAGCGTAAAAACCCCGGACTTTTGAGCCTCGACCCCGGACATTTAATTTTTTTTTATATTCACTTTTAGCTAGGAAAAAAAAATTCCCAATACTTAACTGAAAAAAAAATGGTATTTTAAGCCTTTTTTCGCATAAAATAGTCTGTTTTTTACTAGTTATGATGGTGGCCGGGGTGTCCAACACAATTTTGTGGAGGGCTAGGGTCCAGGTTTAGTAGATTTGGAACCGTAGCGGGCCAAAATAAATTTCCAAACAGCCAGGGGCGGCCCGCAAAAAAATTTTGCGGGGTGCGCGGTGCTTGTCTATAGCCAAAATAAATGGGCCTCGCAGCGCGATTTTTTGCGGGGTGCGCTTTGCTTGTTTATAATAGAAGAGAAAAATGAGCCGCGCAGCGCGCTTTTTTGCTGGATGCGCGGTGCTTGTTTATAGCAAAAGAGAAAAATGGGCCGCGCAGCGTGATTTTCGCGGGGTGCGCGGTGCTTGTTTACAGCAAAAAATATATGGGCCGCGCAGCGCGATATTTATGGGGTGCGCGATGCTTGTTTACAGCAAAAAAAATGGGCCACGCAGCGCGATATTGTGCAAGGTACGCTGTACTTGTTTATAGTAAAAAAAAAGAAAGGGGCCGCGCAGCGTGATTTTTTGCGGGGTGTGTAGGGAAGTGAGGCGCCCGGTAGCACGTGCGCTGAATGAATATAGTAGGTACTTTTTTGAGTGGAGTTTGATTCATAACCCGGACTTTAATTATAGTCCGGGTTTTCCCCGGACTACAATCGGAACCCCGCCCGGACGCTCCCCGGACGCCCTCCAAACTAGGACAAATCCGGGGAAACCCGGACGGATGGCAGCCCTACTCCCACGGGATGATAGGGGGTAGTGCTATTCTAGGCCGGCACATACACGGCCGCATATTATCAGGCAGCGCAGGACCGATCGTCGTGGAGATCCTTAGGGGAGGCCTATACCCAGCAGTGGGTGTCGTGTGGCTGATATGATGATGATGATGATGATGACATGAGTTATGACGCGAAGATGGGCGCCATTTGTGGTCATCTTTCGTGATTCGAACTGTAGTAGACACTTACCCTAATGATAGCGGTCGGGCTCTGGGTGGTCCTATCGCAATAATTCAACATCGCCCACCTTTTTTTGGACACACACCTGGCTCCACCATTTTCAATAAACTCTGAGAACATGTTGTAAAGTTAACAACGCAATCCAAAGGTGAAATAAAATAACGGAAAACGGAGTCAATAATTAAGTATTCATTTATTCCACATAAAATCTATGTAGACTGGTAGTTCAAATTAAAGTTTTCAAGTTCAACCACAGAATACATAATAGTACAAGTTCAACGGCATTTTGTGAACCATTTTGGCAACATAACTTTTCCGAAGTATAAAAGCCTGCTGAATTCGGTTCTGAATGTTGCCAGGCCCAATTTTGGCTCCTTTGCCCAAAATTCAAGATGGCGGCCAAAATGGAGCCTTATCTTATTAGAACTCGATTCTGGGTTTTGAGGTCGCTGAACTCAATTTTGATAACCGGAAGTCCGTCCGGGTACCGGAAGTATATGAGATGTGGCTCGAGGAGAGAAAATTCCGCCACGCGACACTTATTATTTTTAACACAGTTACCTACTAGACAAAATGTTTAACAAGTTTATTATTCTAAATAGTGATATAACTGGGCTATTTACCAGTATTTTTTTTCTCGGGCAAGTTCTCTTACCTAGTTTTACCTACTAGACAAAATGTTTAACAAGTTTATTATTCTATATAGTGATATAACTGGGCTATTTACCAGTATTTTTTTTCTCGGGCAAATTCTCTTACCTAGGGGTTAGGTTTTGGGGTTAGGTTCGGAATAAACGGTTATAAATCTGTAGAGGATTTTCGAAAAAAACAATTTGAGAAAATTCCGCCGTGCGACACAAAATATTTTTTTAACACAGTGTAGCGTGCTGCCTGTGGCTGCCTGTCGCTCCTGAGCTCTTAGTTTTAAGCTAGTTTTAATTAGTTTAAGTTTCTTAGGGAATAAGTATTTTTCGTTTATTCCGAACCTGACCCCAAATTATTTTTGGCCATAACTTTCCAAATTCTTTGAAAATAAGCATTTGATTGGCAGCAATTTATTCGTCTTTTTACGGCGATTCTTATTAGGTTTGTAGTTTCATCCTTTTTCATACAATTTTATTGAATTTCATACATAAATTCCATACTTAGTAGAAAAGTGAGGTTATAATTTTGTATTTATTTTGACAGCTGCTTGTTTACATGTGACAGCCAAGTTTATTTGCTTTTCTCAAATTCTATTCACACTTCGCGTAGGTTGTCTATCAATTTATTGTTCATCCCGCTCTTTCGTATTGCTGCCGAGCGAATACACGAATTCCCATTTCGAAATGCTGTATTATTTTTCTTCTACATTTTTCTTTCGATTTTTCAAAATTTTCCGAGAATATAAAAAGATTGTCAAACCTATTACGTGGCTGACCAGTGAGTTTCCCCACAATATAACTCCATATCGTAACAAGGAAGATACATAGCCGTGATAAGCCATTATCGCCGCTGAGGCTTTGAGGCTATCTGTCTAATTTTATTTAAAGCATAGATGTATCTATCAAGTTTTGTAACTAATACGTCTACGTGAGCTTTCCAGTTGCAGAATTTGTCTATTATTATGCCCAGAAACTTTGTCATATCTTCACTTTCTATTTTAATATTATTATAATTTAAATGTACGTCTATGTCGAACTAAAAATCAAACAGAGATTATCGTCGACTGTGCAAATACAAATTCTCAAATATATCGGACACGTTGTTAGAAACGAAAGATCCATGGAACGACTCGTTGTCCAAGGGCAGGTAGAGGACAAGCGGTCACGCGGTCGATCACCTACGCGTTGGACAGACTTCATCAGAGCTGCGACACAAACCTCCATAGTCCAGAGTTCCCGAGACGCTGAGAACAGCAACACGTGGAGGCGCAACGCAGGGGCTGCTTTATCCAATGAAAATGCATCGTCATCAACCACGACCACTCTGTCAAGAGTGAACGACTAAGGAGGAGGATGTCTACACTGTTTACTGTTTTAAATAGTATATATTTGTCTTGTCCAAGTTAATGTTCAGGTTATTCTTTTCCAGCCAGGTCACGACTTTATTTAAATTTGCATTGACTGTGTTCTCTATTTCTTTTATATCCTTTGCCTTTATAATGGGGGTAACATCGTCAGCAAATAGTACATACTTCTGATCCGTGACAGTAGGTAGATCATTTATGTATAATAGAAATAATAACGGACCTAAGACACTACCTTGAGGAACGCCACAACGGTTCAAAGTATACTTACTTGGATGTATATGTTTTCCTCAGATTAATTGAAAGTCGTGATATTTCCACACATTGTTGACGATTTGTTAAGTAGCTTTCGATCCATGACAGCGCATTACCTCTAATGCCTAATCTCTCTAATTTATCTATTAGCTGTTTATGACAAATACTGTCAAATGCCTTGCTCATGCTCATGTCAAGAAATATTGCGAGAGTATGCATTTTATCATCGAGACCCTGAGTTATTTCCTTTATAAGATGAAAGCATACTAATGTTGTCAAGCTACCCTTACGAAAGCCGAACTGTTCTTTTTGTAACAGTTTTTGTGATGCAATGAATGCAGATAGCTTATCGTGCATCACTTTTTCAAATATCTTAGATAAAATTGGAACGAGTGTAATAGGCCTATAGTTTCTAAGTTCGTTACGAGAGCCTTTTTTGTGTACCGTTTTTCTACAGAATACTTCAGTTCAGTAGGGAAATAGCCTTGTTCAAGCGAAAGATTTATTATGTGAGCTAGAGGTCTGGCTATAAATGTGGCACACTGTTTTAAAATCTTTGTACTTTTTGTCGCAGCCTACAGAATTAGTATTTTTTAAATTTTTGATTATTTTAAGAATATCGTCTTCATTAACTAGTGATATATACAGTTGTGGCCATATAATTAAGAACGATTTTTAGTTTCGAAAAAAATCCATTACGACCTATGATTTCTAGATCGTGTTTCTTCTCAGAAGTAATTGATTGTATTATGAAATAGGTGCATGGATAAAGCAAACTTTATTAGGAGTACAAATATAAATTACACTTGAGTATATTTACTAATGTACGTTTTTTTTCAAATCTAACAAATATGCATACAAATTAAGCTGGACAAATAATTAAGAATGCTCAATAAAATATTCATCAGATGAAACTTATAGTCAATGAAGTTACACAAAGTAAAAGAACTTACGTTAAACAAGACAATTGAATGCTTTTTAGTTTAATTTAATATTTAGTGGTATGTCCACGAAACTTAATTTCTGCCTTACACCAGCGAGGCAAACATATACAATAATTTTTTGACATTTTGTAAGTGAAACAGAGTTCCATTCTTCTAAAAAAAAGTCTCTAAAATTGCCACACAGACTATTTAAAACCTTTTTCTTAAATTCACACCAAAGATGTTCAAACGGATTTAAATCCGGGCTGTTAGCTGGCCAATTTAAGACAAACAGATTGTGAGTCAAAGAATTCCGTTACTGAACGTGCAGTATTCTTTGGGTCATGTCTTGCTGGAATATCCAAATGACCGGAAGGACGGCTTCTGCATAGAGTAACATCGTTTCCTCTAGTATATATATACTGTTGGGGTGAATAGGTATATTTTTATTTCACCTTGTTAATCAAATATTTTTTTTATATTACTATTGCGATAAAATATCAAACGAACGGCTGAACACGAAGTTCCCTTGCATTTACTGATAAAAAACTGATTGACAGGACAGATTTGACAGAAAGTGACAAAGAGTAATCCAATTATTTTACTCTTTGGTAATTATTAATCACGACCTAATGTCAGTTATGGGAAATGGATCAGCTTGAAGAAATTCATTATCCAGCTTATTACGCCGATGAAGTACCTACACTGCTTTGTTCCGTTCTGTTTGAAATATAGATGTGACCATTGGCAGAACAAATTTTGTATAATTCCCATACATTTGAAAGAGACGTGGTGCAAAGGATTAAACAGGAATTGTCTTCAGAGAGCTTTGTACGTTTGTGATGATCACGCAAATATATCTACATATTTACTCCCAAATTAGTGTTATTTTATTTATTTTAGCGGACTGTGACTGACATGACAACTAGTTGACATTGCCATTGCCAATGCGAAACTTTTCATTTTTTTTGTTTGAGCAAAAGCAGTACCTACGCATACAGCCGTAATAGTGATTTATTGTACTATGCTGTAAATTTAAATTTTAAATTATTATTTAAATTCAAATGACGTATTATAAAAAATCCGTAATTAGTTATTCCTGACTCCAAAGCCAAAAGCTACCAGAAAATATATAATTCACAACAGTTTTGAAAAAGTTTACCAACCCAATTGTCTCTTTCGAATGCAAGCTCGTTTTATGCCCTTTGTAAGCCACTTGCTTTTTATTGGCTTATTTACCATTTTTACACGACTGCCCAAAGCAAAAAGAATGTTATGTGTTCAGGGTTCATGTATGTTTGTGGGTATGTGAGTTTCTTTATTCCACCATAACTTCTAAATGCCTGAACCGATTTGGATAAATGGGGTATCGTTAGAATCCTTACAACATCCCGAGTGACACAGGCTATATTTTTTTTAGAAAAAATCAATATGGCGACGGTACGACGCCATTTTCAAATGTGAAAAAAAAATTTTTTTCTTCTATTATTACAATATGGGCATCAAATGAAAAGCCTTGATGAGCACATTCCAAAACTATATAATATGTCACTAAAATGTGTGAAATAAAAATAAATAAATTAAAAAAATATTAAAAACACGACTGCCCTGCCAAAACGAACTAAAAAGTTAAACAACAAGTGTCATTGCAGTCGGGGGACCTCTTTGATCAAAAATTGTTCCATGATAAGGTCCCCCGACTGCAATGACACTTGTTGTTTAACTTTTTAGTTCGTTTTGGCAGGGCAGTCGTGTTTTTAATATTTTTTTAATTTTTACTTTTATCATTGGGAAACAGAGATTATAAAATAGAGTGAGAAGTTCCAAAAATACTCGAAATGCAATCTGCGTGTTATCTTCTTCAAGTACTTCATTGTTATTTTATTTTTGGCAAGGCCGTCGTGTTTTTAATATTTTTTATATTTTTTTCACATCCCTTTCTTTCGTAGATAAAATTCAAATAACGAATTTTCTCTCTGTCATTGACACGTTAAATAGTGACGAGACACAATGTAAACACAAGATATCGATAAACTTTAAATTATGCATATGATAAGTAGGTGTGCTATTAAAAGATCCAATAATCGAACACAACTAGATTTTATTAAAAATAATGAAATTCATTACAATCTGCTCTCTATTACTTAGACTAATTTTAACCATCGTGGTTTATTTTCCAATTTTCATTTTTATTTAACTAGGTACCTAATTACCTATACTTTGAGTTCTCAGTTGCATTGCTTCCGATACGTAGAGGAGCCTCGTTCGATTTTCAAATTTACTTACAATTAACACCTCAGAATTCGATTTAAATCCAAACCACCTTAAAGAGAATGGATAAAAAAAAGCAATAAAAAATAATTGAACTCACGTTTGACCATTTTGGATTCCAGCTTGCAAACGAATTGTAATTGTGGTTTCAAGCCGTCGTACTTAGTTGCTCGTGAAATAAAGTACGACAAAATACACGCCCTGACAACGACATCATCCTTTAACTCTTTGAGACGTTTCAGAACTGATGGTGCCTTATCGCATCTGTAACAGATTAACCATTTATACATACCACATATATTTTATTTCGGAACAAAATTTATATTTTATTATTCGGACCATTATTTTATCGACTGAAGTGCGTTTACGAAGGTAAGATGCAATGTTTATGCTTTTAAGCTTTAATACTAGTAATAGATTAGATATAGGTATACAGTGTGTTCGACAAGAACGTGACCGGCATATTTTAAAGTTTTAGTATGCAGCTTATAAAAATAAATATAAATAATCACATCACAGACCACTGATGCCATCCAATTGGGTCGGTAAACTTTTCCAAAACTGTTGTGAATTATATATTTTCTGGTATCTTTTGGCTTTGGAGTCAGGAATATCCAATTGCGGAATTTTTATAATACTTCATTTTAATTTAAATAATAATTTAAAGTTTAAATTTACAGCATGGTACAATAAATCACTTTTACGGCTGTATGCGAAATGCCTTTGCTCAAATACAAAAAAAATAAAAGTTTGTCATTGGCAATGTCAACTAGTTGTCATGTCAGTCACAGTCAGCTAAAATAATTAAAACAACTATTTTGTGAGCAAGTTTGTAGATATACATATATTTACGTGATCATCACAAACGTATAAAGCTCTCTGACGACAATTCCTGTTAAATCCTCTGCACCACGTCTCTTTCAAAGATATGAGAATTGTAACAAAACGTTCTGCGGATGGTCACATCTTTATTTCAACAAAACGGAATAAAGCAGTGTAGTTACTTCATCGGCGTAATAAGATGGATAATGGATTTCTTCAAGCTGATCCATTTCCCATAACCGAACAAGAAAAACACTAGAAAATCACAATAAATAAGTTGATAAACAAACAACAACATATTAGGTCGTGATTAATGATCAAAGAGTAAAATGATTATGATTACTCTTTGACACTGTCTGACAAATCTGTCCTGTCAATCAGTTTTTTTAATCAGTAAATGCAAGGAAACTTCGTGTTCAGCCGTACGTTTGATATTTTATCGCGATAATAATATAAAAAAATATACACCGTCATTTTGTAGTCATTTTAATTAACTTAAGGGAGTGCTCTACTAATGAAAATAATCATTTTTGCCAAAGAAACATGGGTCGAAAAACGACAAAAATTTTGGACTTTCCCATACAAATACAATCTTTTAGTTGTCTAGTTAGTATGGGAGGACCAAAATTTTTTGTCGTTTTTTGACCCATGTTTCTTGGGCAAAAATGTTTAGTTTCATTGGTACAACACACCCTTAAGTTAATTAAAACGACTACAAAATGACGGTGTATATGGTTAACAAGGTAAAATAAAAAAATCATAATATTATTTTCTTTATTCTTCAAACGTGTGCTATCAAACAAATATATAAAACAATTCTCTTCGAAAAAGTTTACCAACCCAATTGAATATATTTGGGCGGAGATGAAGCCTACACTAAGGACAACAAATGCTTTGGACTGAAACTTGTGGACGGAAATCCGCGTGGACGTCTTTACTGAAAAATTGGCGGAAAGTTTATCGCAAAGTTGCCAAGCGATTAAGGACAATAATGGAGATTGGACGCCGTATTAATATTAAAGCATAAAACAGCAAAAGACCCAATTAATTATAAATTTACCGTTTGATATTTCTAAGGTTTTCATTAAAATTTGCCGATCACGCTCTTTTCCTACATAGTGTATAACGTTTTAAAATTACTTATTTGTAAGTAAATTTACTAATTCCGGAGAAATAAAGGGGGCTAGAGTTTGGTTGAGTTTGGTCGGTGATTTTCCATAAATTCTTTTCATCAGCCGGGGGCTGATGTTGGGTATTTCACTTTCGTTTAAGAAATAAAATTCATCTGGATTTGCTCGTCTTAAGGTTAGAATTTGTAGTGCTATTAACTAGAATTACTCCAATGACCAATTCACATCAGTCAAACCAAACACAACTTCAGTTCAGGTGCGCTTTGTGGTACAGGCTTCAGCACGGTTCTTGAGCGGTGAGGTGAGAGTTATTGCGCAAAGTGGGAAACGTGGTGAGGTGCGACTTCAAACTCAAATACCCTCCAATTTCTCTCACCGCTCAAGATCCGTGCCAGCACCTATATTGGTATTGTACTTACCTACTTACTTGTTTTACCATAGTGAAAAGAATATCGCACCACAACACAACAACCACAACACAAGCGCACTAAAGTGAAGTTGGTCACATCTGTTGGATATTGCAAAATTAATTTCACTGCTAATATACGTAGTATAACAATAAATATAACGGTGTAGGGCAGTGATAATGATGATGAACCATTCAAGCACACCTAGGCTAGTACTTACTTAATTAGAGTCCTTATGGCTTATTCCACTTAACCCCAAAAATCGTTCCACTTCAACCCTATGATTAAGTAAGTACTGGACTAGGTAACTTTTGGCACAGAATAGATATAAGTACTACGTCTATTGGAAAAACTTACGTTTTCAAATAACTCTCGAACTTTTCTGAAGCTGTTGCGTCAATGTCATCATTTAAATCAGTTTCAGTTTCTATATAACGTTCAAACACATCGAATGCTGCCTGAAAGTAAAGGTAACGAAGGTAAAAAGTTTCTTGTGATTACAATGCTCTTTGAGGTAACGGTCCTATTAAGTGCTATCCACACTTTTCGTTTCAGGGTTCATCACTTAAGGGGTTAAGGCCCATATGAGCGCCAATGACCTTGAGCGTTCGGGCATGGCCAAGTGTTTCGCGCCCCGCCACCCGCCGTTACTCCGCATCGAAACATCAATGTAGGGTGTACGTCGTTTTTATTTTTTTAGGAATATGGAATAATGGGCACCTACAAGGTCTTTATTAAATTAATATCTATAGAGTAAGAATAGCACATTATTGATGTGTTACTAACTGGTGTGGTAATAAAAAAATGCTTCAGTCAAATACTATTTGAATGCTGAAATTAAGTACCTGTCAACTGAAAAAAACTATTTCACCTAGACACAGGGGACCAACAAACATGTTCATGCAAATACAAATGGTCCTAGGGTGGTGATCAAACGTACGACCTCCGGCTCACTAGCCAGTGACATTTCCAAATCAAATGTTTATTTTAAGTCATTATGTATACTTAAAGTTCACGATTTTCTCAAAAACGAATGGACCCAGATATGAAAATGTTTGTAACTCGTTGTATACAATATGGCAGGGAGAAATGCAACGTGTTACAAAATAACCCAAAGTAGATAGGGATAAAATAAATAATATAAACACGTCTCCAAAGAACCAGGATCACACGAATATGGAAAAGGCTAACATCTATGTTAAAAAATTTTTTTTTGAAATTCGGTTGTTTCTTGCCGTGTTCTTGTTTACTAACTTTACTGTTTCATCAAAAACCATTATATTTAGAAATGTCAATAAGGTCGAAAATTGCTTGCACTCATTTTTTTCACTTGTGTTCTCTAGAAAATGTTTCCTAGTTATAAAAAAACCGGTACAAGTGATTTTCGACCTTATTGACATTTGAAATTCAGTTGTTTTTTTCCCTTTTCTCGTTTACTAACTCTGATGATTCATTAAAACCGTTATTTTGATAAATGTCAATAAGGTCAAAAATCGCTTGCACTCATTTTTTTTAACTAGGGATCACTAGATAATGTTTTCTAGTTTAAAAAAAACAGGTGCAAGCGTTTTTCAACTTTATTACGAAATTCGGTTGTTTTTCCCATATCTCTTGTTTACTAACTTTACTTAGCTAAATTACTTAGTTGTGTCATAAAAGTCTTAATGTTTGTGAAAAAAAAAGTTTTTTTTGTTCTTGACTTTTCTTTTTTTCATTTATAGAACGTGTTACAAAATAACCTCTTATGCCGAATATGGTAGATAGGGACTCTCATACTGAACAACTTTTACTATAGGTCCAACTCTGAAACCGTGAAAAAAAAACATCCGTTCCATTCCACTTCTTTCACCCATCATCCTACATTTTCTATGCTAAAAAAATCTTTTTTGATAATTTTTTTGATCACAGAAATAAGGAAAAGGTTAACTTCTATGATAAAAAAAAATTTCGTCTCTGTAACACAGTGTTCTCCTTCCAATCCCGTACTCCGCGTGAGTAAGATTTTTTTGTCGAAATGTTAATAAAAAAAACAATAAAGATAATAATAACTTTTATTTTTACGAAGGAAAGAAAAATAAATATAAAAAATATTCAAAATCTTAAAAATATATATATATAAACAAAAATATATACCCATCAAAATGTGATTGAAAATATTATTTGTCCATATCAACTAAAATCTGGCATTTGTAGACGTTGGCATTTGTAGAATTTGGCATTTGTAGAAGTTGGCATTTGTAGAATTTGTCATTTGTAGAATCTGGCGTTTATAACTAAGTTGGCATTTGTAGAATCTGGCATTTATAGACTAAACCAATTAATTGTTCAATCACAAAAAGCGTCCTTTCGCAAAGAAAAGTACCTATAACACAGCAAAATAAAATGTTTACATAGCATGTAATGTAGGGACAATAATTATTCAAGTAAAACTTAAGACAAACTTCTAACTAAAATATTTTTATAAATAATCACAAAAAGCGTCTTTTCGCACACAAAGTTACGTGACTTGCACTAAGGAAACACGCATTCAATAGAAGTGTGGGCACCTTAGCAATAGATTTTTTATTTCGCGTAACCACGTGGATGGCGGCAGCGCAGAGCGCGGCCTTCCCCTTCGAGCGTCAGCGTCCGGCTGATTCTCATCGCCCCTGCGTGCAAATTTGTTGTGAAATTTAAAAAAAAATATTTTTAGCAAAACTAATAATTATTTTTAAAAACCCTATGTACCGTTTCAAGAGAAATGAATTGTCATTGTGGTGTAATAATAACCATAGACATATCTCTTGTAGTTTAGGAGTAGTTCGGAAATGAGGGGTTTTCAAATTGACATTTAAAAAAAGAAAAGTAACTATTTGCCTCACTAGATGGCGTTGATGGTAAGAGGGAAGTCAAAATTGGCTTTTAAAAATAAACGGCCAACCAACCGGCCAGTAAGCATGTACTGCACTGACCTCTATTATACAAGGAGGTCAGTTACATCTGCCTGCCTACTTGAGTACTCTTCGAAAAAAAAACACTTTTAATCCCCTATTTTTTTCAACGCCATCTATCGAGCCTACAGCTTTTTGTCATTTTGAAAAGCCCTCATTAAAGTTGAAAACAGCCTTTTTTCAAAAATTATTTTTGCATAGTATTTAATATGCTTCAAAATTTTTCATATATACCGATTATAGGCCATATATCAAGGCGTAAAATATATTTTTTGTGGAATTTTTTGCCCTCTAATTTAAGAGCAGTTCGCCTCCAAAAACGATCATTTCAGATAGCTCGTCGCCTTAAGCGGGAGTAGCGGGACAGGCGCGCGGCTCAACATAGATTAGAGCTTACTCATGCACTGCAAGCAACTGTTTGTAAAAAAACAGCAATGTACATTCCCGTGCCGTGTACCCGCGCCGGGATGCATATAAGCAAAATCTAACTCTCGAGTTTTGATAGTGATCCCTGATTGGTCAAGAAACTCAGTAGTTAGGTTTTGCGCGCAAACTCTAACTCCCCAGTTTCGCGCTAGTTCGATAGTGATCTCTGATTGGTCAAAAAACTCAGTAGTTAGGTTATGCCCACAAACTCTAACTACTGAGTTCGCATCTTTATTTTTTTTTGCCAGTAGTAATGTATAGCGCGTAATAATGGTATATAATTACTCTAACTACTGAGTTCGCATCTTTTTTTTTGCCAGTAGTTATGTATAGCGCGTAATAGTATATGTAACATGATTGTATAAATGTTGTTATGCCCCTTGAAAGTAGTTTATACCGAAGTATGCAGCCCTGAAACCCTATTGCTGTTCGAAAAACTTACCACTTTTTTCAGTTTCTTTAAAAAAACTATATTAACGAAGGGTTTTTCAAGTTACTTTGTCCTATACTTTTGTAAAGCGTACTTAATTAACTACAGTTTAAGCCTATTTTTAGTGGTCTACAACCATTGATTGCGAAGACTCAGCTAGTCAAACATAGGCAAATGAAAAAAAAACATATTTGACTTGCTGTATCTCCACAACCAATAGACTACTCAAGTTAAGCTTGAACTGTAGTTAATTTACGTGTTATACTCCGTCGCAGTACCACGACGCGAAACAAGTGCAAATGCTGTTTAACATAATTGTACATGAATTGTTCGTAATTTGTACGCCCGTAAAAAATTGTACGTTACGTATTTTAGTCAAAAAAAAGTGTCGGTGTGGTACTGCCAGGGAGTATGCTCTGCCGCAGTACCACTCGTTTTTCTCACGAAACAGACACAGTTTGCATGTTTTTTTGGCTGAAAAAAATGTACATTAATTGTACGTTATAGTATCATACAATAAAATGGCCAAGTGCATGTCAAATTTGAGCTACAGGGCCATTAACTATCTTCTGATATAAAAATGAAGGGATGACTGACAGACTATTGCCCAGCCCAAACCACTGAACCTAGAGACTTGAAATTTGGTACGTAGATTTTTTTTCATCCTTTCTATTCGAAAAAGGATGCATTGTTCCATAGCCTTCTATATTGTTCCTATATAAGTGGGACCAAAATAGCTCTTTTCTGGTAAGAACTTTTTAGTGGGAGGAAAAGAGATTTGAATTTAGAACATGTATCTTTCAAAGAATTCGAACGCCGCCGCCGGCTGGTATGTATTGACTGGCTGTATAGACGGCGCGGCGAGCAAACTGAAAAAAAAAACATAAGCGCGCGAATTAAGTCTGTGTTCTTGTAATTAGTACATACTTACGTACTTAGTACAATAACTTTTGAAAATTGCGCTAGTGTATCAAACGTAACTATAAATTTGTAATTATTTTTACTTTCCACGTGTCTTTTTTAAATAAAGAACATTTTCATTAATTACTTACATAAACACAGTCTCCTATTTATTTTCTCATAGAAAGGGGATGAAAAGTAGAGTATATGACTCGGGCGCAAAATATTTTTGGCGAGGGCGACATACTTTGAATCCCTCGTGTAACGGTTCAAAACTGAACATGCTATTTTATCTCAAATATTTTTCGAATTTTGTTTCATATTGAGCATAATATTATTTAACTATCGAACAAGTTATTATAATAAAGAGTAGTTCAGGTTTTGAGTTAGCAATAATGTCGGAAGTTCTTTTAATCTTTCACAGCGCTAAAATTCAAATATTAGTCTCTGTCTAGGTAACGACGCTAATAGGCTTAAAATTTATTTATATTTATTATTGTTTATTTATCAAACTTTATTAGAGCCTCTCGAATATCATTATAATAGTTTATTTTAGAAGATTACTTAAAAAAGGATTGAATTCGGTGTTAATTATTTCTGTAAGTTGTCAGTAGTGTCACACCACGTGATGTGTTTTAGCTAAAGAACGAAATTAAATATAGTAGGTCATCCCAGTGGATCAATCGATGAGAAATCGATTGCCAGATGGTAACTGAGGGTCGCAAGGCAAGTCCCATATCCTTTGCCAAATCATAGTTGTAAATTTAAATTTTGTTTTAGGAAATATTAGACATTAGTTAGATTTGGGGGATAAATGCAAGTTTAGTTGGTTTGGAGAATTTTGTAGCGGATCTAGTACATTTTGTTAATCGTAGGCGGTATTTGTTTAAATTAGGGTATTTTGTTATACCATGCCTTTGCTTCATGACACAGTTAAATTGGAGATTTTAAATTAAAATTGAAGTTTAATTTGATTTTATAATATGGTTTGATGTTCAGAGATAATACAGAGAGAGAGAAAAGAAATGGAACAATGTTTTATTCTGGGCGGAGTTTAGTTGACAGTTTAGTGGTAAATTGAAGACTCGAATTGTAAAATAAAAGGGGAGATAATTAATTAATAGAAATATTGTAAGGATAAATCTAGAAATATTATTAAAAAACATAAACAATAGTTATTGAAGGTGTAATAAGAAAATATTTCATGGGAAAATGTGGATGGAGCCTAATAGAGTTTGTCTTGTCGTTGGGTGTTGTACGAAGAAAGATTGATATGAAGTTTCTTCGAAAGCGGGATTTTATGCTGCAGGTTTATAATTCAAATGAGGGTAGGCATTTAGAAAATGTAAAAGTAGTCGGATGAGTGTTGCCAGTTAGGGTTTTTAAAGTACCAACATTGTGATGCTAAATTGATCGGAAATTTTAGGTTTAATTGGACCGAATACTTAATGGAAAATGTTGTAATACGTATTTTAGCAAATTGATTCTAGAGGTTATGATATTTTGGGGAAGGCGAGATAAAAAGATTGAAAAGTTGGATTCTAATTGTAGCATATGGGAGGTTCGATTTGTTGTGAATATAAAATTCGTATTAATCAGAGTTTTATGATTATAGTACAATAATTTCATATGATTCTGGATAAATATTCTGAATATTATTCAAAGTTGTTAGTTTTGTTAGAAATGATGTAAGGGGGAAAACTTGTTGATTTATTTATGATTGAAACGTTGTTTCATACAATTGTATGAATTGTTTAAATCAAATGTAGATGAAATGTCAGTATAAAGAAATATTTAGGTAACAGATTAATTTTAATTTGGTTACAAATGGAGCGTCATTGTGCGCTTGAGTATAAAGAATCTTGAAGATAGAAGGTTATTAGTTAGTTGAATTGTACGTTGGAATTATTGATTAGTATAGGGGTTCATTTTGTAAGATTAGCAACTTAAATATTATATTTACAAGTTGAGTAAAACAAAACTGAATTCTCCCCATTTTTGAAGGAGAAGGGAAAATTTTAGGAATAATTTATGTAAAGTAGGGAAATGAAGGTAGGTAAAAAAAAGATGCTTAGGTCGTGTGGGGTGAGGTTCCTGGAGTGAGTGAATGATTTTGGGGGGCTATAAAAGACGTGGCTCGAGGGGAATCGCTCTCTTTACTTTCCTCGTCGTCAACGTAGCATCAACTGGAACCTCGGTAGAAGCCGTCAATACCCTCTTTGTAAGATAGCTTCGAACAAGTAGTATTTTTATAACGCAAGAAAACAGCAAGAAGTCAGGAAGAAAGTGTTTAATTGAGGTTTTGACGTATAGGTCCGCAACCGGGTGCGAGTCTTTTGCATATACGCTTTAATTAGGGCTTATATGGTATAAGTAAGCTTGAAATTAAAGTAGGTAGATTTTGTTTGCGAATTTTCATAAAGTAAAGTAAATTTCCCAATAAATCTAAGAATTTTCCGAATCAAATTTGTTTGAAATTTATATAAGCAGTTGGGAAACGATAAAGGGGGGTTTGATTTTGAATAAATATCATTAGTGTTGTGTCTCTAAGGGGCGTTCGGTCAATCCTCAAGGGGTTAGGTAAAATAGTCTGGTATGTGGCGTATCAGACGGGCATCAAAATTTCTAGATTGCCTAGCTAGTCACATAAGTGTACCGAATGTGTCCCATCTCTAGCAATCCGACGGTCCGAAAGGAGTTGAGAATCTAATTCCGTGCTAGCGTTGGTGTCCCGAGGATTCGGTATACTTATTCCGCTGTAGGTGCCTATTTGTTCCCTCCCAATCAAATTTGGCCACGTACAAGCTGCTAGGAGAGAGATAGGCGAGTCATGCTTGCTCACGCTGTACAGAGATCTGGGCGTCGGCACAGCCGTGACACACTCTGTACATGAGAGTTCGAGCGCCAGCGACCTTGAGCCAGAGCGTGGAAGCGCTAGGGTTGATACCGAAATGGAATTTAGACTTGTGGCAAAGGAAATTACATAGTAGGTATGTTAGGAAATAAACTTGTGCAAGGACATGTTAATGAAAGATAGGTTTGATTTATAATAAGTTTTTGTAATCTTTTAATTATATTAGGTAAGTACACATCATAAATTGCAACCTTTATATTTTATTTTCTGTTATTTATCATATAATCATTTTTTTAATCTCTTAACGTGTTAATTAAGGAAAAGTTTGATTTATAATCATTTTTATTAGGGTTCCGTACCCAAAGGGTAAAAAACGGGACCCTATTACCAAGACTCCGCTGTCTGTCTGTCTGTCACCAGGCTGTATCTCATGAACCGTGTTAGCTGGACAGTTGAAATTTTAACAGATGATGTATTTCTGTTGCCGATAAAACAGCAAATACTAAAAACAGAATAAAATAAATATTTAAGGGGGGCTCCCATACAAGAAAAGTCCTTTTTTTTTGCCGTTTTTTGGTACGGAAACCTTTGTGCGCGAGTCCGGCTCGCACTTGGCCGGTTTTTTATTTATTGTCAATTTTACCTACTTGCGAGTTTACGAGGTTTAATCGTCTGAAATCCTTATTTTCAGAGCTTTTTGTTATAATTAAAGTCAGGTTAAAGGAACGGTAAGGGCATGACTAATATTTCGTATATTTTAACTTATAAAATAGTCGATAAATATTTATTTTATTAAAATTCAAAATATGGTAAAGTTGCAATAGTAGGTCCCATCAACTATGGCAACTTTGACATATTTTTGTTATTTTAAAATAAGATATAAATTTATCGCTTACTCTATAGGTACCTACTTACTTTTCTGGATCACTGGGCAATACCAAGAAACTTTTATCAGGATTTTGTTTTTGGTTGTTGCCACAGCCATAAACACAACAATAACGCCCGCCGCCGGCATGATTAATTATCTAACAATTAAATAATGTAAATTAAACGCGTAGTCAGTCCGTGCGAAATGCGGTACAATACGGATTGCGGTGGGACAAGCGAGCGGCGAGCGAAAGTAGAAAGAACCCTTGCCCGAGTAAGTCGGCGACTAACGGCTGCACTCCCCGCGCGCCGCGCGCAGCCCCCGCGCGCCTCCAGACACGCACACATAGCCGCGAGCGATTTTACGAGCATACATGCGCGAGTGTCGTTTCTTTTCGCGTTAGAGTATATATTCTGTGGCGTCGGTGATGGGGTAAGCATCACAAATATTGCATAGGAAATCTAAATTTAGTCGCTGGTAGGCAGGTAAACTCATTAGGTTTATAAATTCATTGTTAGGCGCGTAGGAACAGTAGGTTAGGTTTGCATCTCAAGGCGGGAGGGAAACTTGGATGCTGGTAAAAGATTGGACGTTCTCAAGAAGGTCGAGCTGTCAGCAAGGTAACAGCAGTAACGTTAGATAAGCTAGGAACTCTTATATAGGCAAAGGAGAGGTAGGTCAATTCGCAGTGTATCAGATTTAGGTAGGCCGCAATTAGGTTGGTGTACGACAAAATGGCTGTCGAAGCGAAACATAGGCAGGTGGTGTCGAGAATGGTATCAACAAGATGGCTGCCGCAGGTCATTCAGTGGTACATAGGAACTTGACTAGGGTGTGATGAGGTAGGATGATTTAGGAACGGAATCTAGGAAGCGCAGAAGTGTTAAATATAGTGAACGAAAGGTTATGTGAAACTACTGGGTAGGATCCGACGGAAAAGTATCAATCTTCCATAGTAGGCGCCTTAACAGAGATCTATTAATGCTATGACTCAGTGTTGTGAATAATTACTACGATGTGCTCAATTGAGTAGAATTCGCAAGCTTCAGTAAGTACCCACAAGTTGACCGATCTGAAAGTATCAATCTTCTATGGTAGGCGCCTTAACAAAGATCTATTAATGCTTTGACTCAGTGTTGTGAATAATCATTATAATCTGCTCAATTGAGTAGACTTTGCAAGCTTCAGTAGTACCTACAGTTTGATTTACTATTAATTAGAGCTAGACAAATTCTTCTGTTAACATTGGATAATGATTTAATAGTGAAAGTTGAATCATAAATAAAGAATGATTATTCATCCTTGATTTGGATTGGTAAAATTGAACCTGTTTTCAATTGGTCGTTTACAGTTGAGATAATCCGTTTTGGTGATTGTGGGAGGAATACTAAAACAAGATCTGGGCGTATGGAATAATCCCGTGTTACCATTAGACTAATGTTGAATCACAGTTTATGGAACACTAGATCATAGTTTGAGTAAACCTTTCAAGTTAACAGAATGAAGGTTATGACTAACAGTGAGATAATACTTTGAAAAGTATCTACCTACTATGAAAATATTATATTATTTAGTGAATACATTAAATTCACTAATAATAAGTTCAACATATTATCTGAGTTCAAATATTACAACTAGGTTCAACCAACTCAATTTGAGGATGAAAGAAATAGAATTTTATTGATATCAAATATTGCCTAGTCTACTCAACGTTTAATTGAAATATCGCCTTTAACTTTAAATGAAATGAACTGAAGTCAATTCGGTTTATGGTTGTATATTTATAATCTAGCCGAGATTAAAGTGTGAAAAATCCTTCATAGAGCTTTATTACCTTGTTTAGAATTGTCTTTCCTTCAGAATATGAGAACTATCAGTGTCCCAAGTAAATGGATAGTAATGTTGTGTCCATCTGTTATAATGTTAAACATTCATACTAGAATTATTTATTAAAGAAAAAAAAAATTGTAATTCAGCCATCACAATTGAAGGAGAATTCTTCATTGTGAAAACTGATAGTTCGCTTGGGAGCATTTTGCTCCGTCCTCTTTTGTAGAAACAGACTGACAAAGACCAAATATCTTAATATAATAAACTTACTAAGTAAAGTTATCATGAAAAAAATATGGCTGGCCAGAAGGGAGTTGCCCACGTCCGGTGTCGAAACTCATTGTATAGAGCGGGGAGGAGCTTTGTACCTTAGCTGGCAAAACCACAATTGCATATCCACTACTTGTACAATAACTTAAGAAAGTAAAAGAATCCTTATTTAAAAGCGTTGAGGGTTTTATTATACTTTGATCTCAGGCGACTATAACTTCTTAACTTATCTGAAATAATCTCTCTTATCTTAATGAATTAAGTTGACAATAGATAATTTACATTATTTAGAATAACGTCATACATGACCTATAATTTGACACTTGGCAGCGGAAGAGAATTATCCAAATTTAACTTTTCTCTATAACCCGACTTACCCATTTTACCTTACAGTCTATTATGGTTGAACATACCCTCTTTTACCTTATAACAATACTCCATTTAACTCATAAATTCACTTTGATCATTTCCTATCAACGTAGGTTTATTTCACTCATACTTACTTCATCAACGGAACGTAGTTGGGAACGTTTTCCTCTCTATTTATAGTATTCCCATTTTTGACACTAAAGAGCTATGGGGTTTCCCTTGGCAGTATGACAAATATTAAGAATTAATATGAAATTAAAGTAGGCTCACTTAGGAAAAACACAGACTTAATTTCTATTTCTCTGGTTGTATCAATAGAGCAATAACTTTCCTTCAGTGGTATTTTCATTTAGAAATAAATGTAATAGCAGGAATAATTAAAATCTAGTAATAAAAGCGAATACTTCTATTGGAAAATGAAAATCAATACTAATCACACTTTTAAAAGAATTTGGGTTCACTACTTATCACAACCAGGGTTCCTCCATTAGACATTCACAGGTCCTCTCAGATCACACAAAGCTTGTTAGTAAGGTTCTTTGTAGGTTAGTTAAGGTTGAATAAAGTAAACTTAGTAAATTGCGTTTTGGAGGTTATTTAATCCAGTATAATTAGGTTCCAGTAGTTTAGTTATAATCAACGGTAAATAGTAAGCGGATTTTGATTGTCCTCCTGTCCTGTAGGTTATTAGGTTTCCACTTAGGTTTTAGTCTCTTTCATAGGCCGTGATCATCTAGATTTATTCCATTCTTGTTAGGGCAACGGTTACATTTTGGTGCCGTGACCAGGATGTCATATTATTGCGAATCTTCAGGTTTTGTGTGGTTTGGGAGTGAGTGACTGTTAACAAGTGAGATTGTGACAGTCACATTTTGTTGCGGTGAAGTGGGTATAAAGGTTTGATATGTTAAAACACTGATTTTCTTTTCCAATGGTTGTTAAGTTATCATTCTGGTACGAGTTATGGCGATTAAATTGTCACTTTGGCTGGTCCTTGAAACTTTCGTTTTGCGAATCATTTGTAAGATCTTAGTTAAATATCTCTGAAAACAAATACACAAATAACCACTGTTTTAGGACAAATTTTGTAAAATATTTTCGATACATATAATGTTTTCATTGTCATTATAGTGCTGCCAAAACTATCGACGCCTCTGATACCTTATCGATATTTACGTAAACTATCGACACTTAGGTTAACTGTATTGCATTTGGTTCTATAGTCATTTTACACACTACGTTTGGTTACAATGATACAATTATGCAGCTAAATTATTACTTGTTCATACAGTATAGTCTCGTTTAAGGTAAATTGCGTAGTTAAGCAAATCGTATCGCGATAGGTTTTATTGATATACACTATCGATAATCGATATAATTATTTTCCCAGTTCCGGTTTATCTATTCAAGTCAAATTTATTTTACTCTGTTCAAAGGTCCGCATCAAGGTCCGACCGAATCCATTTTTCGGCCATGGACCGAGATCGATTTAAAAATTGAATTTTGACTCGGATTTTATTCACTGATATGATTAAGTTAGAAAAAAAGGGGACCTTTTTATAGATTACCACATATACGATTTTAAATGTATAACTAAGGACGACGAGAGCTTGGCGGTTTCTTATCAATCATATGTCAATACGCATCAATATTGTCATGAGGTGTCAAAGATGATTGACAAAATAATAGCATAAATCACTTTGGGGATCAATACTTCCAAACTATTGACTTTGAGGGAAAGTGAAGTAAGAAACTTCAACGTTATTTTTAAAGACACGTTATAAAAAAAAATAAAAATAAAACTTTTGTTCTTCTTTTGTTTATACCTAATAAATAAAGCAGATCATAGGATATGTTTGATTATAAAATTCTAGTCGTGTTAAATTGATGATTGCGAAGTAGGATGGCGGTGATAGGTGGACTGTCAATTGAATTTACGGCTATAGCGAAATCATAGGTGCTTTGTTGTGTCAAAGCTATGATTCTTAAAGAAAAAAAAATGTATGGTCACACGTGTGCACACTTTTATTTATTTTTTATCACTCGTAAAATCGAATAAATTGCTCAAAAGTGTGGTTGATAGGACACGGGATTTGTAGTAATTTTAGTAAATGTATACGCACGTGTGCGTAACATTGTCTGTGTAACTTTTAGTAATAATGTGTTGTTACGTAAATGGCTGAATGTGAATAAGGTCAGGAACGCGGCCAAAGAAATTACATGTTATCGATTTCCGAACGAAACGTCAACTTGGGTATATTCCGGATCGCGATAAAATCGATGTCAGCGCTCACGTTATCTGTCAAACCCATACAAAGTCACCGACTCGGAACGCATTTTAGTATGCTGTCATCGATTTTGGTGTGATTCGGAGTGCAGCCTTTGACGGATTCCTACTCCTTGATTTTAATGACATATATAATGAGTTTTTGTTTATGCCAATAAGGTTAAATTATATTTTGTAAGATTTCAGCGTTAATTAACAGTGAAAAAGATAAGAAGGGTGTTAAAGGGGAGCGATGAGAAAACGAGTAATCCTTTGTTTGTGTTGTTTCGTTAATCGGTGGTTTTTTTTAACAAAAATACTTTGCTATTGTTGAATAGTTTCATATTAGCGATTCAGGTTGTAGTTCTGTTTGAGTGACAAAGTGCATTGGAATTTTTACATTGAACAAATGAAGAGGTACATAATTGTGTTCTCGAGTTGAGGTCAATGGTTGTAAGTTCTTTATTCGGTGAGTAAAATTTCAGTTTCAGTCATTTCAGTTAACTAGAATAACATGTAAATACCATTGCAAAGAGAAAGATTCAATTGCGTGTTTACAATTTGATTGTGTGATAGGAAATTGATAATGGCAAGCTTGATATGAGATTAGGGGTTAGTGACTGTTACTTTATTATTAACTGTACGATAAAAGGGACATAAGGGTAATGGTGGCATATGCCAATGGAAAATTAACTATGGAAGTGGACATGCAGAAGGTTCTGTCCATAATTATTTTATAGGTATACGATAACCGATTAACTCTAAGCAATTAAGAAGGATTGGCGTTTTGTCATTGGCAGTTTGAGAGATGAAATCCGTCGTTGCCTTTATCACGTTTGTGGTTAACTTAAGATTTTACGATTGATGCGTTAGATAATAGGAGCGGCAGTAACGTTTAGTAATACTGAAGTCGTGGAGAAATTTAGGGTTAGTGAGTGTTGTAAGATAATTCTAGATTCAACTTACAAAGTTACAAAAAATAATAATATTAGCGTATAATGTAATAAATAGTTTTAGAGTTTGGGTGTTATCGCTAACTTCTGAATAGTAATAGTGAAGCTAGAGGGATATTAGTAGCATAGAATGATGGGGTCGTGAAATATTTTAATAAACTTTTAAAATTGAAACTAGAAAACTTAGTATGTGGTGATTAGATTTTAGTTTAACTTAGTAACCTACCTTTGAGATTGTACTATTGAAGGGATCGTGATCGATTAAGATTTGAGTTAGTCATTTATAGATTATCATTTTGAAATATTTATCCGAGGTGAATTAATTTTGAAACTAATCGTTGTGACTTTTGAAAATTATCTAACTGGGGGTCGTTGTAGAACTAGTTACTAAGATGTTTTAGTTGTGGAAACAATGTTGAGGAAGTTGGCTAGGGAGGTATAAAGTGTTGGGATTTAATGATAAAAGGAGAGTTTAAAATATTTAAATCATGTAGAATAGTAATGGTAGCAAAGAATGTGATTGACGTTTTTCTGAGAATTAGATATTTAATTCGAAATGATTAGTTTCAACATTTACATAAGTCGAGTATTAGGGAGCGTGGTTTTGTGGAGTCCAAGGCGGTGGATTTTTTAAAACCAAATTAGCACGGGTACTATATTTTAATTTATTTGAAGATCTGATCTTGCAACCAGAAAAAAAGAGGAGTTTCAATAGCTATTGTAGAAATTAAGTCTCATTAGGGTAAACCAGCTATAGTTCGGACTCGAGCTGGTCGCGCACTCGAGTGTTATGACTCATTAGAGAAGTAAAGGTAGGGTTAGGATATACTTAGCCAGAGGTTTTAGTTCAATTCAATCCTAGACTAGTGGTGGAGATGTTAAGGTTAGGAATGGAGTATTGTTTGGTTGATACTAACATTTATGTAAGTGCAATTTTTGGTGAGGAGACTGTAAGTAGAATTGATACGCGGGTATTTAGGTCGGTATTGTTAGTTAAATATTTCGCACATGATATTCGGCATGGTGTTGACTGGAAGGAATTGAATTTTGAGTTATTTATATATTCGGAATCAGCAGTTTTTCTGTACAATCTAGTAAAATTGTCGTAGTCTTAAGTCGTTTGGATTGCATTTTGAGATGATGTTGTTTGGTACCGAGGCTATTAAAACATAAGTTAGTGTTACATCTCGAACTAACACACCAAATTAGAAAATCCTTACTAATATTATAAATGCGAAAGTCCGTTTGTTTGTTTGTTTGTTACGCCTTCACGTCTTAACTACTGAACCGATCATCATAAAATTTTGCATAGGCTTTGTTAGGGGTACAGAAAAGGACATAGGGTAGCTTTCATCCAGAAAGAAAAGTACAGATCCCGAGGGATAGCAAAAAAACTGTCCACGCAGACGAAATCGCGGGCGGCCTCTAGTTAATTATGAATGATGAGCGTATTAATGGTGACTTAATACTGTTTTGCTTGTCAATGTAATATAAAATCAATTGTTATTTTGAGTTATTACTGTTTTACTGGTTTTGGCCTATACTCAGCAGTGGGTGTCGTGCGGCAGATATGATGATGATGATTACTGTTTTGCTTGTTTATTTTGAATTTAGTACTTTTCTTTAGTTAATACTTTTTGCACTCTAGGTGGTTCTAAAAAGTAGCTTGAATATCCTTTTATATTAGTTCTAAAGACTTCATTTTTAAAGTATACAAAATAGAATAATGTAGCTTTTTAACGTTATAACGATCAGGCTAAAAATACTTTACAGTCGGACTAAGATTTTCTAAATCCTTGAAACACTATCTCAAAGATAAGTTTTTTGAGTTGAGACTATGTTGGATGTCATGTGCGGTTTGTTGGAAGTCTTGTAGCTTAACTAGATACAGGTAGTGATTTAACATGTGTTTCGGAGCTCTACTAGTTTTAGGTAGAGGTATAGAAAGTAGTTTGGAAGACTTTTGGTATAGTTTAAGAGTAGAATAGTTAAGACTGTAGGTATAGGTTATAAAAAGAAAAGCCACCAACACACATTTTCTTTTTCCGGGGGGGAATTTTTTTTGATTAAATATAGGTCTAGGCAGTCGTTAAGATGATATAGAGCTAGGTAGTTGGCAGGAGGTCCGACTGTGTTTAGGCAGGGTTATGAAGAGGAAAAGGCATATACAGTTAAATACACCATAATTAAAATTGATAATGAGTCAGTTACATGAAATAAGTTCATATATAAAGGGGTAGTTTAAAGTTTTACGTTAACGTAAGTTTGAAATGCGTTTTGTTAGAGTTGATCGTGAAAAAAAAAAAAAAAAAAAAAAAAAAAAAAAAACTTTGTATAATGTGGGAGGAGTGTAAAGCGTAGTGTATTAAGTGCGTAATATAAGATTATTTTTTCTTTCTTTTCTCTTTCGTAATGTGTTTGAGATAATACATTATTGCAAATGTTACATATAATTTCATCGAGTGACAGTCAGCGTATTGAGTCTAACACGGTATAATTAATCTCTATACAATTTAGTTATTTATATTTGCATTCAGGGTGTAGTTATGATATAATCTTAGGTGGCGTGAATGTAGGCTAGTGAATGAAGACAGTGAATGCAGCGTAATAAGAACAGATGAATAGAATGAGAATCTAATATAGGTTATGAGTATGATTGGAATATTAATTTTAAAGGTTGATTAGAATGAGAGTTAGTGTGAATTAAGAGTAGATGCTAAATTTAGATTCTATATGGAGGGCTTTGGATTATAACATATGTGAAACCTGAATGCAAGCTTTATTATTGATTCAAGAGATAAGACCATCACACTGCTTTAGCGCTTCGTTTGTGCTTGCGGCCGGACTGGCGTTCTAGAGTTGACAACTTGAATTTTGTACAGTAGGACTTTTGGTGTTAGGATAGAGGAAAAAAAAATGAGAAAAACGAACACTGTTGATGTTTGTTATTGTCCTGGTGTGAACAACTGTCCGAAATTCGTACTACACAAGAAGCTAAGAGCTATGAATTGAACTCGACAACTGCACATTCTCCAAGGCGATATTAGGGTTGTTCTAGAGTCTTAAGTAAGCTTTTGGAAATATAGGGTCATTGTATAGGCTCACTTCGAACCGACGGAGTAGGCCCTGTTGGCAAGAAAGGAGTAATACTTGATTGTGGAAGGGTACAATGCACAAATATGTAGCGTCATACGCAGACTTTTTCATAAGGTTAGAAAAAGACTTATTTGTCCATGTAGGCTTACTAGGAGCTGTGGATTCACAACCCACACCTTACCGTGATTTAGTACGACTCTGGTGTTGAATATGCATAAGACGGAATTGGCAAAAGTCACATAAAACTTAAAACTCGCTTGATAACTTTTCAATATTGTCTTGGTTTAAATACACTTTACAATCTAAATCTCATTTACATTAGGGTTCACCCAACAATTCTTTGATCTTGGAGAAATAATAATGGTTAGGGTTATTAGGGGGAAGGGTTTTTTTTTATACAAAAGGGATGTATGAGTAAAAATTGAGGATTAAGAGTAGAGGCGGAATAAATATTTGAGAATTGAGAAGGAAAATCCTACTCCGGATCCAATACGTAGTCTTGTCACCTGTGCAGGATTTTGGGGTCGAGCTGTAACGGTTCAAAACTGAACATGCTATTTTATCTCAAATATTTTTCGAATTTTGTTTCATATTGAGCATAATATTATTTAACTATCGAACAAGTTATTATAATAAAGAGTAGTTCAGGTTTTGAGTTAGCAATAATGTCGGAAGTTCTTTTAATCTTTCACAGCGCTAAAATTCAAATATTAGTCTCTGTCTAGGTAACGACGCTAATAGGCTTAAAATTTATTTATATTTATTATTGTTTATTTATCAAACTTTATTAGAGCCTCTCGAATATCATTATAATAGTTTATTTTAGAAGATTACTTAAAAAAGGATTGAATTCGGTGTTAATTATTTCTGTAAGTTGTCAGTAGTGTCACACCACGTGATGTGTTTTAGCTAAAGAACGAAATTAAATATAGTAGGTCATCCCAGTGGATCAATCGATGAGAAATCGATTGCCAGATGGTAACTGAGGGTCGCAAGGCAAGTCCCATATCCTTTGCCAAATCATAGTTGTAAATTTAAATTTTGTTTTAGGAAATATTAGACATTAGTTAGATTTGGGGGATAAATGCAAGTTTAGTTGGTTTGGAGAATTTTGTAGCGGATCTAGTACATTTTGTTAATCGTAGGCGGTATTTGTTTAAATTAGGGTATTTTGTTATACCATGCCTTTGCTTCATGACACAGTTAAATTGGAGATTTTAAATTAAAATTGAAGTTTAATTTGATTTTATAATATGGTTTGATGTTCAGAGATAATACAGAGAGAGAGAAAAGAAATGGAACAATGTTTTATTCTGGGCGGAGTTTAGTTGACAGTTTAGTGGTAAATTGAAGACTCGAATTGTAAAATAAAAGGGGAGATAATTAATTAATAGAAATATTGTAAGGATAAATCTAGAAATATTATTAAAAAACATAAACAATAGTTATTGAAGGTGTAATAAGAAAATATTTCATGGGAAAATGTGGATGGAGCCTAATAGAGTTTGTCTTGTCGTTGGGTGTTGTACGAAGAAAGATTGATATGAAGTTTCTTCGAAAGCGGGATTTTATGCTGCAGGTTTATAATTCAAATGAGGGTAGGCATTTAGAAAATGTAAAAGTAGTCGGATGAGTGTTGCCAGTTAGGGTTTTTAAAGTACCAACATTGTGATGCTAAATTGATCGGAAATTTTAGGTTTAATTGGACCGAATACTTAATGGAAAATGTTGTAATACGTATTTTAGCAAATTGATTCTAGAGGTTATGATATTTTGGGGAAGGCGAGATAAAAAGATTGAAAAGTTGGATTCTAATTGTAGCATATGGGAGGTTCGATTTGTTGTGAATATAAAATTCGTATTAATCAGAGTTTTATGATTATAGTACAATAATTTCATATGATTCTGGATAAATATTCTGAATATTATTCAAAGTTGTTAGTTTTGTTAGAAATGATGTAAGGGGGAAAACTTGTTGATTTATTTATGATTGAAACGTTGTTTCATACAATTGTATGAATTGTTTAAATCAAATGTAGATGAAATGTCAGTATAAAGAAATATTTAGGTAACAGATTAATTTTAATTTGGTTACAAATGGAGCGTCATTGTGCGCTTGAGTATAAAGAATCTTGAAGATAGAAGGTTATTAGTTAGTTGAATTGTACGTTGGAATTATTGATTAGTATAGGGGTTCATTTTGTAAGATTAGCAACTTAAATATTATATTTACAAGTTGAGTAAAACAAAACTGAATTCTCCCCATTTTTGAAGGAGAAGGGAAAATTTTAGGAATAATTTATGTAAAGTAGGGAAATGAAGGTAGGTAAAAAAAAGATGCTTAGGTCGTGTGGGGTGAGGTTCCTGGAGTGAGTGAATGATTTTGGGGGGCTATAAAAGACGTGGCTCGAGGGGAATCGCTCTCTTTACTTTCCTCGTCGTCAACGTAGCATCAACTGGAACCTCGGTAGAAGCCGTCAATACCCTCTTTGTAAGATAGCTTCGAACAAGTAGTATTTTTATAACGCAAGAAAACAGCAAGAAGTCAGGAAGAAAGTGTTTAATTGAGGTTTTGACGTATAGGTCCGCAACCGGGTGCGAGTCTTTTGCATATACGCTTTAATTAGGGCTTATATGGTATAAGTAAGCTTGAAATTAAAGTAGGTAGATTTTGTTTGCGAATTTTCATAAAGTAAAGTAAATTTCCCAATAAATCTAAGAATTTTCCGAATCAAATTTGTTTGAAATTTATATAAGCAGTTGGGAAACGATAAAGGGGGGTTTGATTTTGAATAAATATCATTAGTGTTGTGTCTCTAAGGGGCGTTCGGTCAATCCTCAAGGGGTTAGGTAAAATAGTCTGGTATGTGGCGTATCAGACGGGCATCAAAATTTCTAGATTGCCTAGCTAGTCACATAAGTGTACCGAATGTGTCCCATCTCTAGCAATCCGACGGTCCGAAAGGAGTTGAGAATCTAATTCCGTGCTAGCGTTGGTGTCCCGAGGATTCGGTATACTTATTCCGCTGTAGGTGCCTATTTGTTCCCTCCCAATCAAATTTGGCCACGTACAAGCTGCTAGGAGAGAGATAGGCGAGTCATGCTTGCTCACGCTGTACAGAGATCTGGGCGTCGGTGATGGGGTAAGCATCACAAATATTGCATAGGAAATCTAAATTTAGTCGCTGGTAGGCAGGTAAACTCATTAGGTTTATAAATTCATTGTTAGGCGCGTAGGAACAGTAGGTTAGGTTTGCATCTCAAGGCGGGAGGGAAACTTGGATGCTGGTAAAAGATTGGACGTTCTCAAGAAGGTCGAGCTGTCAGCAAGGTAACAGCAGTAACGTTAGATAAGCTAGGAACTCTTATATAGGCAAAGGAGAGGTAGGTCAATTCGCAGTGTATCAGATTTAGGTAGGCCGCAATTAGGTTGGTGTACGACAAAATGGCTGTCGAAGCGAAACATAGGCAGGTGGTGTCGAGAATGGTATCAACAAGATGGCTGCCGCAGGTCATTCAGTGGTACATAGGAACTTGACTAGGGTGTGATGAGGTAGGATGATTTAGGAACGGAATCTAGGAAGCGCAGAAGTGTTAAATATAGTGAACGAAAGGTTATGTGAAACTACTGGGTAGGATCCGACGGAAAAGTATCAATCTTCCATAGTAGGCGCCTTAACAGAGATCTATTAATGCTATGACTCAGTGTTGTGAATAATTACTACGATGTGCTCAATTGAGTAGAATTCGCAAGCTTCAGTAAGTACCCACAAGTTGACCGATCTGAAAGTATCAATCTTCTATGGTAGGCGCCTTAACAAAGATCTATTAATGCTTTGACTCAGTGTTGTGAATAATCATTATAATCTGCTCAATTGAGTAGACTTTGCAAGCTTCAGTAGTACCTACAGTTTGATTTACTATTAATTAGAGCTAGACAAATTCTTCTGTTAACATTGGATAATGATTTAATAGTGAAAGTTGAATCATAAATAAAGAATGATTATTCATCCTTGATTTGGATTGGTAAAATTGAACCTGTTTTCAATTGGTCGTTTACAGTTGAGATAATCCGTTTTGGTGATTGTGGGAGGAATACTAAAACAAGATCTGGGCGTATGGAATAATCCCGTGTTACCATTAGACTAATGTTGAATCACAGTTTATGGAACACTAGATCATAGTTTGAGTAAACCTTTCAAGTTAACAGAATGAAGGTTATGACTAACAGTGAGATAATACTTTGAAAAGTATCTACCTACTATGAAAATATTATATTATTTAGTGAATACATTAAATTCACTAATAATAAGTTCAACATATTATCTGAGTTCAAATATTACAACTAGGTTCAACCAACTCAATTTGAGGATGAAAGAAATAGAATTTTATTGATATCAAATATTGCCTAGTCTACTCAACGTTTAATTGAAATATCGCCTTTAACTTTAAATGAAATGAACTGAAGTCAATTCGGTTTATGGTTGTATATTTATAATCTAGCCGAGATTAAAGTGTGAAAAATCCTTCATAGAGCTTTATTACCTTGTTTAGAATTGTCTTTCCTTCAGAATATGAGAACTATCAGTGTCCCAAGTAAATGGATAGTAATGTTGTGTCCATCTGTTATAATGTTAAACATTCATACTAGAATTATTTATTAAAGAAAAAAAAATTGTAATTCAGCCATCACAATTGAAGGAGAATTCTTCATTGTGAAAACTGATAGTTCGCTTGGGAGCATTTTGCTCCGTCCTCTTTTGTAGAAACAGACTGACAAAGACCAAATATCTTAATATAATAAACTTACTAAGTAAAGTTATCATGAAAAAAATATGGCTGGCCAGAAGGGAGTTGCCCACGTCCGGTGTCGAAACTCATTGTATAGAGCGGGGAGGAGCTTTGTACCTTAGCTGGCAAAACCACAATTGCATATCCACTACTTGTACAATAACTTAAGAAAGTAAAAGAATCCTTATTTAAAAGCGTTGAGGGTTTTATTATACTTTGATCTCAGGCGACTATAACTTCTTAACTTATCTGAAATAATCTCTCTTATCTTAATGAATTAAGTTGACAATAGATAATTTACATTATTTAGAATAACGTCATACATGACCTATAATTTGACACTTGGCAGCGGAAGAGAATTATCCAAATTTAACTTTTCTCTATAACCCGACTTACCCATTTTACCTTACAGTCTATTATGGTTGAACATACCCTCTTTTACCTTATAACAATACTCCATTTAACTCATAAATTCACTTTGATCATTTCCTATCAACGTAGGTTTATTTCACTCATACTTACTTCATCAACGGAACGTAGTTGGGAACGTTTTCCTCTCTATTTATAGTATTCCCATTTTTGACACTAAAGAGCTATGGGGTTTCCCTTGGCAGTATGACAAATATTAAGAATTAATATGAAATTAAAGTAGGCTCACTTAGGAAAAACACAGACTTAATTTCTATTTCTCTGGTTGTATCAATAGAGCAATAACTTTCCTTCAGTGGTATTTTCATTTAGAAATAAATGTAATAGCAGGAATAATTAAAATCTAGTAATAAAAGCGAATACTTCTATTGGAAAATGAAAATCAATACTAATCACACTTTTAAAAGAATTTGGGTTCACTACTTATCACAACCAGGGTTCCTCCATTAGACATTCACAGGTCCTCTCAGATCACACAAAGCTTGTTAGTAAGGTTCTTTGTAGGTTAGTTAAGGTTGAATAAAGTAAACTTAGTAAATTGCGTTTTGGAGGTTATTTAATCCAGTATAATTAGGTTCCAGTAGTTTAGTTATAATCAACGGTAAATAGTAAGCGGATTTTGATTGTCCTCCTGTCCTGTAGGTTATTAGGTTTCCACTTAGGTTTTAGTCTCTTTCATAGGCCGTGATCATCTAGATTTATTCCATTCTTGTTAGGGCAACGGTTACACTCGCTACGTTCAGGATTCTACTGAAGAATCCCTCACTTCGCTCTGGATTCAAAAAAGCGCCCTCGCCGTAAAAATATTATTTTGCTCCCTTGTAATACAATCTACTATTATGTAATTGCCGCGCTGTGTATAATATTTTTAAACGCATTTTTTATGAAACTGTTCCAATTAATCATATATTTTGCGGATATCTGTATTCGTTCGAAATTTATCGTCACTGGAAAAAAAAAAATTGTTTATAAAATTTTCGATTTTTGGGGTTCGGAATTACAATTATTTATTTTCTAGTATTTAAAGGTGTGTTGTTTTTATACTAGAAAATAATTGGCCATCTTTTATTTATCCGAAAATGATACCACACTTGCCATAGTATCTAGCTATAAATTTGCATTTATTACGACAAACATCATGCGCGGCGAAACGATAGGTCCGTGATGAACAATTTGACCTCTAGAATCTGTTAGGGGTCAAATCCAACTTGCCTCCACATCTTAAAATGATCACTGTAGTGTAACCTATGAATGGTAAAAGAAGCACGCTTTCATCACAATGTGCACAATTTTAATAAAAATATGCGATTTCCGGTTCTACAAAAATAAATAAAGAAATATTTCAAACTTCAGTTCCACTTAGACCCAGTTTTGGTAGAGTCAACAGCAAGATTGCATATTTTTTTTCAATCAGCTCAATTGCTCGTTTCATATCATTAGCACTGTGCTGCAGTGGCGAAGGGTCCACCCAGCGATCCACTAGGTATGCAGATCATGTCTTTTAGGTGGATCGGCTTACCTTCGCCATAATTTCACCCCTCGCCACTGCTGTGCTGTGTTAATTTATGTCTTGGTTTTTCGATTCCGATTAATTTCCAATATACTTAATACAACTTGAAAAAGACATGTTAAGTGAACCCGAATTGGTTGATCAGGAATTGGCGAAAAAGGAAGTGAGCGAATGTGGAAACAGGTAAATGTACGCCTACAGCTTGGCCAGAGCGAATAGAAATCAAATAAAACGGAACGAAAATGTTTCAGTAAGTACAAAAAGTAGTCAAAATGCCAAATTACTAGTGATTTTAACCTGTTTGCATAGAAGGTAGCACCCTCAATGGTGAAGTCTGTATCCAAGCATTTTTTCCAGTCTTTCTCAAAACTAGTGTACCTAGATGTATCATGGACAAAAACATTTAGGTAAGTAACTCACATTGGCTTTACGCAATTCTAAAGGTCCACATTTCTGCTCACTTTGCGTGTACTGCGCACTACATATTTGTTCTACACCTGTGAAAATTAAAACAAACATGGTTACTTACCTTTTTAAGGGCAGAAAAAATGGGTGAAGGTTTAGAATAATTACACCTAGAAGCCGTGGCCTTGTATGCAAAGTGAGGCAACTTATACTGAGCCAAAATGGCTCAGTTGTAAGATTTATATCCTTCATACGTTAGCTAGTCGTAACTAAAATCCAATAATATAATAATTAATCTGTTTAAGGTAGGGAAATTGAAACTGTTTTGTACTTATTAGGTAGGTATGATTATTTAATAATGGACAATAAAAATCTGAAAACGGCGCCATTTCGGCTATTTTTGTTGCCTCACTTTTGACAGCGCGCTTTGTAGGGAATTATTTTAAGGGTGAAGGTATGAAAATAAAAATGTATGATATAAAATTGATGTGAGAAAAGGATAGATAGTAGGTACTTTAAATGTTTTAAATGTTGCGGACATGGATTAAAAAGTTGAAAATATACTTAAAATAAGAAAAAAATATTGAAAATCATAAAAACAAAATTAGTGTTTTATGATTAGTAAATAGATAAATTAGATGTAATATTAATAAATAAGAGAAAAACACAACGTTATGTAAACGAAATGACGGAAATTTAGGTAGGTAGGTAGGTACTTTATTCTGGCCTATACCCGTTGTCCCGCACTTTTGTCCACCACTGGGGGACATCAGGAAAAAAGTTTTTAATATACATTTCTTCCCGATATCCTCCAGTGGTGGACAACGGCACCCTGATTATCTAAAAAGAAACTATTTAGCGACCGGTTGCATTTGACATACCTACATCGCCACTTTTCTTTGGTATGTTTTTTTTAACCCAAAAAGAAGTGGCGATGGATCACGATCATCTGTGAACTGCAACCAGTCGCTAGGTGGTTTTTAATTAGATAATCAGCCCGTCCATACTTTATTACCTACCTGTTGGTTGATTACGTAAGTCTGTTGCAAACAATTCTCGATTGAAATCGATTGAAAGCGCAGTTACATTGCTGCTTTATGTAAGATAGTTGTCACATTGGTTCTTAACTGAAGCAACAGTGTAACTGCGATTTCTGTCAGAGTTGATTGCAACAAAATTACATAATTACTCCCCTGATATCCACCAGTAGGTAGTTGACAAACAGTGGAATTCAGTGCGAGACCAAATACTTATTTGCTGTTTTATACTATTAGTCTAGGTAAGTATATCACGAGAGATCGTGATAGTTGGCACTCTCAGTAAGGGTAACCATTTCAAAATTTTGATCATCCTGACAAAAAGTCGGACATTTCAATAAAAGTCCAGACATATTATGAACTGACTGAAAAATGTTATCTTCCGCCATGATGTATTTTTGTTGTGTGCTTACATTAAAAAAACAAGATAAATGTTACTTCCAAAAAACTAAGTGATTTTAGTGAAATTGGAACTGTTTATCGTATCTTTACATATTTTTTGGTATAATGTACATGGACGTGGCCCAGACTCCTGGACATCTCTTTCGAACACTATCTGCATGTTTTATACTAGTTTTACACCGCCCAATCTAAAAAGCCGGACAAAGTCCGGACAAATGCCTAGTCCGGACAGATGGTAACCCTACGCAGCACAAATTGAATTTGGTCTCTTGTATACCTAACAAATAAGTCTATTTTTCAGGGCTTTTTCATACTAATGGTCGTTTATAAGGGTTGGCTTTTGAAATAGGGCGCCTGATTTTGGAATTGAAATATATCGCACTTTGTAGAGTTCCGAAAAGCCTTTTAAATGATATTATAAGTAGGTAAACTCCCGGCGCGGAAATTCGTATTTTTATTTTTATTATTATTTTAGAGTTTGTGAAAAGAAACAAAACTGTGTATGACAAATTTCCTCTATCCCTCCTCCCCCCCGCCAACGCCTCCTATCTATCTCAATCTTAATTTCTGGGTTTCATCGCCCCATTTTTAAAGATTACCCACGTAAGACCTAGGTTAGTCAGTCTTCCCTCACAAAGTACCTACATGGGCAGTAATTTTGTCAATTATTTGTGTCAATAAAAGCAACAACGGTATAGGTACAAATAAACTCACCTAATATAACAGCAATAAAAAATATTTTCACAGCCATTGTGGTTTGCCAGGAAACTGCTTAGGAACCAATGATATTAATTAGGAACCTAGGTAGGTACACTGTAAAAAAGATTTTCATTAAGTTACCGGAAAACATTTTTACCTCTCCCAAGCTTACGCGCTCACTAGACAAGACATGCAATAAATGTCAAACCAAAAACCAACCAATTACTAAAGTATCCGTTAAAAAGTGTTTTATTTCATGTATAAAAACTTCCACTTTCCAACTTTTGCCAGATATTTCCTAAAATAATTTTTAATTGAATGGTTACATATTTAATTTTAGTATTATTTTTATAAATGAAGGTATCAACCAATTAACTTATTGACCTTATATTTACCAAAAGGTAAATTAACTTTTATGCCCAAAAAGTTACCTACATATACCTACATTCAAAATATAATTTCTAAATGTAACAATATATTCTCCTCAAAAATTTTAAAATGATTTCATATAAAAAAGTTTCTGTAGGTAAAGAACTGGATTTAATAAAATTATAAGTTATCTATTATAAGCCCACGATCACGAACCGACCGACACTCACGCCCGGACAACTAAAACGAAGCCAAACCACACAGGCCCGCCGCAAGCGGGCGTGCAAGGCGTGCACCGCACGCGGGCGGCACGTCTAGGGGGGCGGCAAATCGACCGGTCCAAGCGACGAAGCTAGAATTTTGCGCCCCAAAACAAATTTCTAGGATAATGAGCGCCCCTGACAAGATTTGAATTTTGCGTCCCAGGACTTATAGACTATTTTCTAGCTATGGGTCAGCTAATTGAGGGTTGCGTTGCGCCCCTGGCAGACGACCCCCTTGCCAGCCCCTAACCTAGCTACGACGTATCCAGATCCATTACGTAATATTCAGGAAGCTTAAAAGATGCCCCTTTCCTTGTACCCAATTGTGATGAAGCGGCAAACCGCGGGTCGCGAGCAGCTATTTGGCTCCCTCTGTGCGGCTCTGCCGAGAATGACCCATAGCTAAATAATTTATTTTTCTTGCCTATACCGCTTCGCATCGTGTTCTGACAGCGGGGATAGGGATCTAGACTAGATTTTAAGAAAAAATCGGCTCACCCGTAGGTAGTAAGGGTACCCGTAAGGGTGCGGGTTCGAATCCCGTCTAAGTTGCTACGGGTGAGCCGATTTTTTCTAATATTTTTCATTATTTATTCATCTTAATATAAAAATAGCATTGTGAATGCAAAAATCTAAAAGTTTAAAATTGTACTGTTTCACCTTAATTGATTGTCTGGCACCTGCAATAGGTGCTACAACCGAATGTCGAAGTAGTTCTCTTCACATTGGTGAGATGGCGCTGATCTTCAGCGGAAGCGTGGAAAGTATTAGAAAATTTCGCCACATCCCTCAGCGGCTTGGTAGCATAATTGGTAGTGCATTGGGCCGGATTCCTAAGGGTGCGGGTTCGAATCCCGTCTAAGTTGCTACGGGTGAGCCGATTTTTTCTAATATTTTTCATTATTTATTCATCTTAATATAAAAATAGCATTGTGAATGCAAAAATCTAAAAGTTTAAAATTGTACTGTTTCACCTTAATTGATTGTCTGGCACCTGCAATAGGTGCTACAACCGAATGTCGAAGTAGTTCTCTTCACATTGGTGAGATGGCGCTGATCTTCAGCGGAAGCGTGGAAAGTATTAGAAAATTTCGCCACATCCCTCAGCGGCTTGGTAGCATAATTGGTAGTGCATTGGGCCGGATTCCTAAGGGTGCGGGTTCGAATCCCGTCTAAGTTGCTACGGGTGAGCCGATTTTTTCTAATATTTTTCATTATTTATTCATCTTAATATAAAAATAGCATTGTGAATGCAAAAATCTAAAAGTTTATAAAATATTGATTATAAATTAATTCTATTATTAATTATTAATTAATTATTTTGGCGTCGAGCGCTCTTTTCTACTGGTTTTCGTTCGACATTTGACTCAAGTGAATGAGATTGAGTCAAATGTCGAACGAAAATTAGACGCCAGCCAAAGAATTCAAAAATAGGGCCCCTGATTTATCATCGCACTTGGACAAAATCATTGCACCATCATCCATTGATTGTAATGATTTTGTCGAGCGCGACTTTTACATAAGTAGGTACAAAGATAAAGGCATCTTTCAAGAAACCACCTACTTGTGTAGAATTTTGCAAAAACTAAGCGCGGGGAAGAGTTAAATCACCACACGTCCCGCGCGCGGCGCGCTAGACTTCTATACATAAGGAGTGGGTACAAAGATAAAGGCATCTTTCAAGAAATCACACACTTGTGTAGAATTTTACAAAAACCTAAGCGCGGGGAAGAGTTAAAATTAAGTTTAGCTCTCGAAAGAAATAATTTCTTTCTGTCAAGTCGTAGCATAGCGTAGTAGGGGGCGGCATAATCGGTCTTGCACGCGGGCGCTCAAACAGCTAGCGGCGTGCCTGACCACATCGAATCTAAATAAATGGAGGCTACATACACACACACACGCACACACACACACACACACACACACGACCGGCCTGGGATGACCTGGGCACAGAATACATAATAGTACAAGTGCCTGGGTCTCAATTCCGTAGATACGTTTAGCCACAGTCTTCTTTATACTGTGGTATAGCCACTCAATGTATGGCATGGATTCCCAACCCAACCAGTGCGGCGCGTCCCCCAAGGGGGGCGTAGAGCTACCCAAACGGGGCGTGACGTGCGGCTTCAAATAGTACTTATAAAAACCCCAAAAATATATTTTCTCACAGCAGGCAAAAATTGCACAAGACAGGGAGCAGGTGGCGTCACCTTGTGTCGGAAGCCAAGACTCACTTCGGGTCGCTCAGCCATCGAAGTTCCTCTGTACCTACCTAGTTGGTTACTAAGTTCTGTAACTATGGAAAACATGAATAATATTAAATTTACAAATAATGCTACAATGAATTATATACCAAATGAAAGCACAAATATTTAAGATTATCATGTATTAAAATTATTCGAAATGACCGCCTCTGGCATGAATACACGCCTTTAGACGACGAGGCCAGTCATCGATGGCAGCACGAACTACCACCATATCCAATTCTGCGACTGCCTTGAGAATAGCGCGCTTAAGAGAGTCGAGATTCATGTGGGGCTTAGCACATGCTTTCTCCTCAATAAGTTGCCATATGGCATAATCCAGAGGATTTAAGTCTGGGCTGGAGGATGGCCATTCTTCCTGCGCGATAAAATCAATTTTGTTAGCCCGAAACCATGCTTGTGTAGATTTTGCTTTGTGCGCAGGGGCAGAGTCCTGCTGGAAGACCCATGGCTGGTTTTGAAATAAAGTGTGGCTTAAGGGTTTGACAACAGGTTCCAGAACGGTATCTTGATAGACTCTAGCGCCAGTTTTCACACCTTTTTCACAGAAATGAACCTTACTTAGCCCTGAATAGGACACCCCCAGCCAAATCATCACTGATGAGGGGTGGTGACCTCGTTGGACCCTCGGAGCAATCATGCTGGCTTCTTTACTATTCTTAGCGTATACTCTATCATTTTGACGGTTAAAATTTTCTTCGACTGTGAAGATTTTTTCATCAGTAAACAAGATTTTTCGATGGCCGTTTTGTGCGTACTGCTTTAGTAGAGCGCGACTTCGTGCTAACCTCATAGCCTTCAATCGTGCGTTTAGCAGATGGCCCTTTCGTCTACGGTAAGCGTGAAGCCCAAGGTCATCATTGATAATTTTTTTAAGGGAACTTCTCTTCACAGTCATCTGTATTGCCAATAACTTTTGCTTCCGGACGGGATTTCTCGTGATTCTCGCCTTCACTGCCTTGATCACAGCTGGTGTCCGAACGGTGCGTGGTCTTCCTGATCTTTTTCGGTCATCGACGGTCAAGGTATTACTGTACCTATGGATAGTGCGATAAATAAATTGCTTGTTGATTTTCAACTTTTGTAGCAACTTGAAAATCATATTCGGTGGCTGCCCACATTTGTGCAGAGCAATTACAGCGACACGATTCTCCTTCAACCCCCATTCCATGGTGAAATAAACAAAATATGATATACGTGTGGTATGGAATTATAGCTTATAAAACTGTCAATAATATGTCATTTTTATTTTTTCTTTTCATTTGTTTTAATGGCCAGTAATCGATAAAGAAACTCAGTAACAGAACTTTTGACCAACCTGTGTATATTATTTAGTAAAGACATGTCTTTTCAGGATTCGTAAGTAAATATAAAACCGGCCAAGTGCGTGTCGGGCCACGCGCCATATATAGGGTTCCGTAGTTACCTTACTATATTTAATACCACAATAATTTTTCGTCTGTAAAAATAACTTTGTTTTTCACAGTGTTGGTATGAATGACAAAGTTATATTTGCGGTTTTGGAAAATATCATATATCTCGAAAACTAATTACTATATCTCGTTCAAACCAATTTTCGTTGAAAGTTTTTATTAAGATCTAAAGCATATTCTTTTTTATATTTTTCACTCTCTATTTCAAAAGTTAGAGGGGGGGAGGGGGACACACATTTTACCACTTTGGCAGTGTTCATCTTTCAAACGGTTGACTTTGAAAAAAAGTCGTCTTAGAAACCTCAATGCCATTTTTAAAGACCTATCTATTTATAGACATCCCGCACGTATTGGTTTGAAGAAAAATTTTTTTTTCAGTTTCTGTTCTATATATGAGGCTTATGAGGAGCCCCCCCTTAATCTTTTATTTTTTTTTATTTTTGTGTTAAATTCGTTAAGCGGTTAACGGAATACATCTAATCTACTAAGTTTCAACTATGTAATCTTAATACTTTCTGAAAAAAATGGCTGTGACATACGGACGGACAGACAGACATGACGAATCTATAAGGGTTCCGTTTTTTGCCATTTAGGCTACGGAACCCTAAAAATGGAAACTTCCCTATATTTACTGTATAGGCCTAAAACTTACATGGCTATATCGATTATTCATAAAAATATCTTTCGATTGATACCTACATAATACTACACACTTTGTTTGAAAATTATAACTTGAATCGTCAAAAATATGATTCAAAAACTATTAAACGCCGTTTTCTCAAAACGGGCGTTTCAAAGATACAATGTTTTGGATTTGCTGCTGCTATATTCAAACTTCCTTTAATGCGCTTTGTCTCTTGAATATGTCTGGCTGTCTGTTCCAACCTACAGGTCGCATTACTCAACCGATTCTTGTGAAATTTTGTGAGCAGGTTTGAAAATTATATAGAATTTTTTTGTCGAGCCAATTTTTTGATTTTTTTCAAAACGGCGGAGATATGTTAAAAAACAGATTTCAGTCCGCTTTCCAGCTCTGCCCGTTTTCCTCTACAGGTCGTATTTTTCAACCGATTCTCGTAAAAAAATTTAAGCAGGTTTAAAAACGATGTAGATTTTTTTTTTGTCAAACCAGTTTTTTGAAATTTATCAAAATAGCGGAGATATGTTAATAAAACCTATTTCAGTCCGGTTTTCCAGCGCTGTATGTTCTCTTCTACAGGTCGCATTTCTCAACCGATTCTCGTGAAATTTTAAGAGCCGGTTTAAAAAAAAAATATAGAATTTTTTGTCACGCCAGTTTTTTGAAATTTTTCAAAATGACGGAGAAATGTTAACAATATATATTTCGGTCTGGCTTTCCAGTGCTGTCTGTTTTCCTCTACAGGTCGCATTTCTCAACCGTTTCTCGTGAAATTTTGTAAGCAGGTTTGAAAATTGTATAGATTTTTTTTGTCAAACCAGTTTTTCGATTTTTTTTAAATGGCGGAGATAATGTAAAAAAATCATATTTCAGTCCGGATTTCCAGCGCTGTCTGTTCTCCTCTACAGGTCGCATTTCTCAACCGATCCCGGTGAAATTTTGTGAGCAGATTTGTTAATTATATAAAAAATTTTTTGTGGAGACAATTTTTTGAAATTTATTAAAATGACGGAGATATGTTAAAAAAACATATTTCAGTCCAGCTTTCCGGCTGTTTGATCTCCTCTACAGGTCGCATTTCACAACCGATTCTGGTGAAATTTTGTGAGTAGGTTCGATAATTATATATAACTGTTTAGTCAAGCCAATTTTTCCAAATTTAAAAAAAAAAACACCCATTTTGAAAAATTATCAAAATTAGAAACACCATCTAGCTGCGAATACTCACGTAGGTACCTACTGTGTGCTTTGAAAACTTCATGGCGACATTTTATTTTATTTTGTCGCGAGGTCTACAGCTCACGGAGCCACTAGTAATAAAACACATTAAGTATTTTTGCTACAAAGTGACTTTATAAATAAAATAAATAAAAATAAAAAATATTAATTTCAGGCTAAATTACACCCATAGTTTTAAATTACATTATATCAGATTATATTAAATTTAACTTTAATTAAACTTAACAATTGACATTTAAGAATTAATTTCAATATAGATTATATATTATCACATTAAAATGATCGTCAAAGATATAAAAATAGTCATACATCAGTCAGATATATGCCATCATTTATAATGGAGGCCAGTTATCTATGTTTAAAATGTGTTAACATTTAAATTAGGTTCACTTTAAAGTTTCGTGACGTAAAGAAATAGAAATAGAAGAAATAGAAAATTATTTATTGCATGAATGTGGTACAACAGGATCTTAATTAAATACATTAGGTACAATGCACATTCGCCCAGATAGGCATGCAACATATGGCGTAACAAACAAACAAAAAATAAATTGAAAAAAATATTAAAAACACGACTGCCCTGCCAAAAACGAAGTAAAAAGTTAAACAACAAGTCATTGCAGTCGGGGTCCTTTTTATGAAACAATTTTTGATCAAAGAGGTCCCCCGACTGCAATGACACTTGTTGTTTAACTTTTTACTTCGTTTTTGGCAGGGCAGTGTTTTTAATATTTTTTTTAATTTATTTATTTTTATTTCACACATTTTAGTGACATAAGTATAATAATAAGTATATAGTTGTGGAATGGGCTCATCAAGGCCTTTCATTTGAAGCCCATGTTGTAATAATAGAAGATTTTTTTTTCACATTTGAAAATGGCGTCGTACAGTCGCCTTATTGATTTTTTTTTAAGAAAAACATAGCCAGTGTCACTCGGAATGCTGTAAGGATTCTAACGATACCCCATTTATCCAAATCAGTTCAGGCAATTAGAAGTTATGGTGGAATAAAGAAACTCACATACCCACAAACATACATGAATCCTGAAACACATATTACACTCTTTTTGCTTTGGGCAGTCGTGTAAAAAAATTCACAGATTTTACAGTCCCCGCAAGAATCGGAGCATTGAAAATGAACACCAAAATTTAAGAAAAACCAAAATCAAATCAAATGCAAAGTCCTATTATATGTTTAAAGTATTTTTACGATTGTGACACTCGGCTCCGCCTCGTGTCACAAAAGCGCCCGCTGTCTGCCTCGACGCAGCCGAAATATTATTAACCTATTTTCAAAATTCCAACGAATGCACTTCTCATCTGCTTCTGCATCTTTTAACACTATTACCATGACGATCGGCCAATAATCATAAAAGCTACATCACTTTTTATGTACGGAAACACCCGTTTTTCAACAATTCCAAATCTAAAGGGACCACCTACAGGTCACAATTATTAACCGATTTTCAAAATTATTTCGCCATTTGGTATATACCCTTTTTTTCATTTTTTCTTAAGTCGGTTTTTGTTTCGAAATATTTACAATTTATTAAACGAACACCCCCCTAAAAATAAACCTAATAAATAATAATAAACCCCGGAATTTTTGGAATTTTGCAAAATTCCAAAAATAGTTACCAATAGATTTTCAAAATTCAAACGTTCACATGTGTCTCGATAAATTCCTCAACTTATAGTACCTACTATTTTCATCTCGATCCTCCCAAAATCTTCGGAAATATGGTCAAAAATACGTCTCAGGCGATTTGCATCTGATAACCATTTTCAATGGTAAAACCGACTTTCGCATTGAAGGGTACAGGGGCAAAACAAGGAATGTCACAAGAAATTCAAATATTAATAAGTATGGCAACACTACCTTAGGTTGTCGCGCGTACTTTTATGTTGCATATATAATTAAAAGCGTAAAAACAAACACTGTCCACTAAATCTTCATTATTTCAAAACCCTGTACAGGTGCAAAAGTGGGAATGTCCCTAGTGTAACGGAACGTAACAAGGAATGTCCATAGACATCCATGAACATTCCTTAATGGGGAGGAAAAGCGCAATTTTATCCCGATAGGTGGCGTCTTGTCGTTGGTACCGAGCCGCCTCAAAGAAACTGTCAAAACATATGGGAATCTCTTGGAGTATTGCACTTTTTAATTTTATACTGAGAAAATGCCGCATTGTTATGCATGTAACTTGTAAAATATTGGAGTTCATCGATTTCCCAGTAACAAAAAAAATTGTAGGCAAAAAAATATCAAAAAAAATATGCTTTTTCCTCGATTTTCTCCTTTGCTGAGCCTGAGAAACATTATAAATCAAAAGGAATGTTTCATGAATTTGATGAAGCTTCGCCAAAATAAAACAACATTTGATTTATAACAGCTTTGTTCTTTAATATTTCAACCTCAGCAGTTTCTAACATATTTATAACTTGGATGAATTTGATAGGTATATCAAATATGGAATAAGCCCAATATTGGGGCCAAACAGAGAATTAATAGAATTTTATATGCCAGAGTCAGTCAAGAAACTTAGAATAATAAAATAAATATGATAAAACGGTTCGTGTAATTTTGGATGGTACAGAAATTCCAGTACAGAAACCTGAAATTACTATTGCACAGAAGGCATCATCAGGCAACTATAAACACGGAAATTCACACTCAGTTGCTTTGTTAAAATTTAAATCATATGCTTCTAATCTGAAATAAAAAGATTACTTGTAAATCTTACACGAAATTTAAAGAAATGTAATGCTTGTTAGCAATTTTTTGTAAGTTGCTATAAACTTTCTTGCCTGTTGTTTTGGCTTTTCTTTTCCGTAATTCTTCTTTTATATGAGCTAAAGTTAGCATAGAATACATTGTTTGTCCGCAAAACCGAAAAAAATACAATCTAAGAAAGTAAAATCACGTAATACACAGTCAAGACAATAAAAGCTCAAACTGACAATTGTTCCAAAGACTAAGCGCCATCTGTAATTCACTTTGCCTTCGCCTCCCCATTGTTACGTTGCTGTTTCCCTGCGGAAGCTAGTACAAAAAAATACTTAATTTTATATTTTTTTATAAGTAACTATATTTCCAAATGTTTTTGTATCGAAAGCTGATCTTTCCATGGCAAACTAAGTTATTAAATATTTCTAAGAAATTAGCAATATCTTAGAAATATTTTTCTTAGAAAAATTTGTATACTTACTTTCAAACTTTAAAATGCTGATTACTCAAAACTCTGTTTTTGTGACATACCTTGTTTTGCCCCTGTACAGTCAGTGGCATGAATCATGAAATCGGGTGGGGATTGCGCGGAACGCGTATTTTGGGTATGCGTTGCGGTGAGGGGCGCGGGCGGCGGGAGAGGGGCGCGCGCTATTGGTCGCTCACAAGAGCACATGCGCGAACTTATCCCCACTCCGTCGCAAAATTGTCATGATTCGTGCCACTGACTGTACCCTTCATTTATAATATTAGTAAGGATAACTACCAAATGTGGGTTTATCACACGAGGCGAACCCGAGTGTGACAATAGTATCACATGAGTGTTTTAATAGGTACCTAATTATGTACAGTTGCATACAAGACTTTATACACATTACACACATGATAAATGTATGTATGTATCCTCTATAAAGGGTTTTGACTCTGACTTTCCTCCTCCTCATCATTATATCATCCGAACGAGTGATATAATGTTGTACTGAATTTCATAATGTAGTCGGGCGTGGGCGCGCGGAGGAGCGCGACATCCTCTCGCTCGGATATTGTAATGTTGGCAGTTAGTTAACCATTCCAGAATCCTTTACAGAGGATTCAAAGGATGTGTGTAGATAAAAAAAAACTCATAATTAACTTAGAATTATTTAATAACATCATTATCATAACTTTTATTAGCAATTGTTACTCAACCGGAACACTCGATAATATTAAATATATGTGGATAATACAGGAAACTGTACTGGGTAATAAAGATAAAATGGAAGTTAGGTTTATAAACGATTACCGAATTGTCGACACGTCCTACTTATAACTAACTGAAAAAAGCAAATTTTACAGGAGAGCGGTTTTAAGATTTCAAAAAATTCAAAACGTTGCGTTGTAAAAATATGAAACTCAGTGAAAGGCCTTAAAGTTTAATGAAATTTCCTTATTATTAATATTATAAATGCAAAAGTCCGTTTGTTTGTTTCAGGCGCGGTCCAGGGGGGGGGGGGGTCACAGGGGACATGACCCCCCCCCCCCCAAAATCGTACATGTCACATAGAAAAAGCTTCTAAAAATTTACAAAAAAGCATTTATTATTATTAGTGACCCCCCCCAAAATTACAGGCTGCGACCGCGCCTGTTTGTTTGTTTGTTTGTTACGCATTCACGTCTTAACTACTGAACCGATCATCATGAAATTTTGCATATACACGTTGTTAGGGGTGAAGAAAAGGACATAGGGTACCTTTCATCCCGAAAAAAGTATTGTTCCCAAGGGATAGCAAAAAATCTTTCCACGCAGACGAAGTCGCGGGCGGCCGCTAGTAATAAAATAATTTCGAAAACCTGAGGTTTTAGTTTTATTTCACAAACATATTATGTAATCCATAGTTTCGGACGGACGGACGGACAGACAGACATGACGAATCTAATCGAAAATCGACTTTTGCTGCGAGCGTGAGGTTGGCGTGAGGCAAAGAGCTTTTTTTTAAATTTCTGACACCACATCTTGAAATAATTAAGAAAAAAGAAATAAGGGTGAACTTGTAAAATTAATACTTATGTGAGAAAAAGATACCTACCTACCTAGATAGAGTCTGTCTAAAAAGTCAGTTTACCTGAGATATTATTAAATTATTTAAAAAAACAACCCTGTTGGTGCTGTCAAATGAATTTTGAAACACAACATAGAATTTTGACAGCACCAACAGGGTTACCAGTATAAGTTTTTTTAAATAATTTAATAATTTCTGGTAAACTGACTTTTTAGACAGACTCTAGATTTATAACGTCATACAGTTTTAAGCAAGGATTGTTGAAAAAGGTTGATGGTTCGAAATAAAGAGTATGATGGATGAAAAATGTACAGTAGCCCGTAATACATTTAAATTACCAAAAAGGTTACCGCTCGCCGTTGTGATATAGTCATTTATTACAAAATTATAGATGCTTTAACCCTTTAACCCAAGTTTTACAGTTCGCAACCCACCGTAACCTATATTTGTAGGTATATCTCCAAAAACGATATTTTTTAATTTTTCGAGGTTTACCACATGGTTTAGCTATTGTCGTGTTCTACAGCTTTGTTTGATTTCCACTGATAATAGTAAGACTATGAAAAGCAGCCATACACAGATTTAAGACCAGATGAAAATGGATGGACTTTATCTGGTCTTAAATCACTGGTCACTTTCCATAGGCTAACTATTATTAGTGGCAATCAAACAAAGCTGTAGAACACGACAATAGCTAAACCATGTGGTAAACCTCGAAAACTAAAAAAATATCATTTTTGGAGATATACAAATATAGGTTACGGCGGGTTGCGAACTGTAAAACTTGGGTTAAAGCATCTATAATTTTGTAATAAATAACTATATCACAACGGCGAGCGGTAACCTTTTTGGTAATTTAAATGTATTACGGGCTACTGTAGTAAGTATATGAAATAAATATAAAATAAGAAAATAGTAGATTGTATTACAAGGGAGCAAAATAATATTTTTTCGGCGAGGGCGCTTTTTTGAATCCAGAGCGAAGTGAGGGATTCTAGAGTAGAATCCCGAGCGTAGCGAGTGATTCTTCAGTAGAATCCTGAACGTAGCGAGGGATTCAAAGTATGTCGCCCTCGCCAAAAATATTTTGCGCCCGAGTCATATACTCTACTTTTCATCCCCTTTCTATGAGAAAATAAATAGGAGACTGTGTTTATGTAATTAATGAAAATGTTCTTTATTTAAAAAAGACACGTGAAAAGTAAAAATAATTACAAATTTATAGTTACGTTTGATACAATAGCGCAATTTTCAAAAGTTATTGTACTAAGTACGCAAGTATGTACTAATTACAAGAACACAGCGCTTATGTTTTTTTTTCAGTTTCGCCGCGCCGTCTATACAGCCAGTCAATACATACCAGCCGGCGGCGGCGTTCGAATTCTTTGAAAGATACATGTTCTAAATTCAAATCTCTTTTCATCCCTTCTATTCGAAAAATTATGCTTTGTTCCTATATAAGTGGGACCAAAATAGCTCTTTTCTGGTAAGAACTTTTTAGTGGGAGGAAAAGAGATTTGAATTTAGAACATGTATCTTTCAAAGAATTCGAACGCCGCCGCCGGCTGGTATGTATTGACTGGCTGTATACTGTATAGACGGCGCGGCGAAACTGAAAAAAAAAACATAAGCGCGCGAATTTAGTCTGTGTTCTTGTAATTAGTACATACTTACGTACTTAGTACAATAACTTTTGAAAATTGCGCTAGTGTATCAAACGTAACTATAAATTTGTAATTATTTTTACTTTTCACGTGTCTTTTTTAAATAAAGAACATTTTCATTAATTACATAAACACAGTCTCCTATTTATTTTCTCATAGAAAGGGGATGAAAAGTAGAGTATATGACTCGGGCGCAAAATATTTTTGGCGAGGGCGACATACTTTGAATCCCTCGCTACGTTCAGGATTCAAAAAAGCGCCCTCGCCGAAAAAATATTATTTTGCTCCCTTGTAATACAATCTACTATTTCCTCCCACTAAAAAGTTCTTACCAGAAAAGAGCTATTTTGGTCCTACTTATACACGCTGAAATCTTAATCATTTGGTTCCCGCCGTGGGGTGGTTCCACTCATGATTACAAGCAACTTTTACTATGGGGCCAACTCTCCTGCTCGCAAAAAAAAATCAGCTGTTCCATACATTAAGGTCGAGTAGGTACTGCACTTTTGTATGGAACAGCTGATTTTTTTTTGCGAGCAGGAGAGTTGGCCCCATAGTAAAAGTTGCTTGTAATCATGAGTGGAACCACCCCACGGCGGGAACCAAATGATTAAAATTTCACCCTGTATAGGAACAATGCATCCTTTTTCGAATAGAAGGGATGAAAAATAATGAAATACTTAATTATAATAATAACAAAGTGATTTATGGTTGTAATTATACCTAAGATCGGATATTAGTAAATAAGAGAAAGTATACAAAGATTTTAAAAGAAAAACGTAAAACAAAAATGACGGGAATCTACTTTACCTACTCTATACTCTATGAACATTTTTTTTTTCAAATTCGAGATTTTTGCATTCATAATGCTATTTTACAACTCGCACCAGATCAATTCTCGGACGGGAATCGAACCCGCGACCTTTGGATATCCGGTCCAATGCTCTGACCGCTGCCGCTGAGCTACCAAGTCACTAGTATCTAGTATATTAGGAGAGGTCATAACAAATTTGATAACGATCGCGTACCTACCTAAGTGGCTGACTCTGGGTTCACAGGATGGAGAGGCACTCTCTGATGTTAAAAGGTCGGTCTGTTTGCGTGAAGTGGTTGCGTTACTCCTAGTATAAGTATAGTGGCATCGTCGAATTTCTTCTAGTATATCCCAGTCTTACGCTACACGAGTCGTATTTTTTCTAGTATATTATTTAGTATTGTATAAAAAATTTTTTCAGCATAGGTTTGTTCCACAGTGTTTGTTTTCGACGTCTTCTACTGCCACATCTTGGCTTGCGCCACTGGGGGCGTGTGTTCGCAGCCGGCATACGAGCCGGCTGGTCGTTTGGCTTTCCCCCTCCCTAAGTTTCTTCACGACGCCCTGCCGGGTGAGATCCGTAAGGAAAGCCCGGCGAGCGACCTGCGAGCGGGCGGTGGACTTATCTTGAGGGGGTTTGTATGGTTTGTAGTTTAATCAAACAATATTTTTTTTGTGATTTATTACAAAAAATAGTGCGTCCAGCGATGAAATAGTAGGTAGGTAATTGTCTAACTCCCAAAAGAGTTGAGAGAACAAGTTTTTGATGCTGAATTTAGCTTTTTACCAGGAAATTCGCGTGAAAATAACTTTTCTCGCCGGTAGAGGTAAAAAGTTGTATGTTTACCACGAGACCAGTTTTGTTCTGCCTCGTGCCTTTAAATCACTCACTGTGCTCAGTAGTCTGTTTATCGCTACGCTAAAAATACAACACATACAGGTCTAACTGAAAGCCTTCTTTTTACAAAAACTTACCTAATACCACAGAATAGATAAGAACTACCGTACAGAAAGGAAACTCTCCGCCCCGCCCACCGCGCGAGATCGTAGGCCAGTTCGTAGGCTCATAGTATTATATTATCTGCTTCGAGCAACAAAAGGCTTCGTTTGTCACGAAGGGAGAAGCCTTAGCGATATTACTCTATTCAAATTATTCTGGCATTTTTTGCGGGGGGGGAAAATGCACACAAGTGCAGTTCCGCATACCCACATACAAAAACTACACTGTAATGACGACACTCACACATAAAAAATAAAACAAAACAGCAAAAATTTGTGTACGGATGAGTCACACATCAAAATATGACACGTTTTTGACATAAAGGGCTGGGCTCAACTGACGATGCAGCAATATCGATACGGAAAAAGGAATAAAGGTTACAAACTCAATCATTTTACGATGGGGTGAATAACAACAAAGAGGTCATTTTTATACGCTCGAGCTTTATACAAAAAGCTCGAGAGTGTAGGTGATTGGGTTGGGACTAATGTGTACCCAGGGAAGTTGGGCTCAGGCTGCTGACACTGAACATCGCTCCATGACAGTACTGCCATCTGCACACCCAACAATTTGAATTTACAACAATCGGTGATCGTTCCCCGTCTTAACGTTGATCACAGTTACATCATTGAATAATAGGGAATATGCATAAGTCACCGATTTTGATGAATTTGAGCTTGATCGCTGAGACACTTATAAAAACATGATGGAACGGGAAAGCGACAGATCTGAAATTTGTACGGACGAGCCATGGACTAGCAGACCCGATGTCACTGAACAAATTTGACAACTAATCAAGAATAAAATATACGAATTTAATGTTTAAATGTAAACAAATAGCATTAATACGATAAAAAATTACTTTTATGTGAAATGTAAAACCGTCTTTTTGTATACTTGATATTCAAGATCTCTTTTAACAGCAAAAAACTCATCAATTCGACATTTTAAACAGAGCAGCGTTCACATGCGCGACTGGACTCGGTCTAGAAAGAAATCCGGGCGCAACTGGTTTTACTAACGCGTATGCCCATTTGGGCTTGTACTTCGGCAGAGGGGAAACGCTTCGTATGGCTTCTCTTTCTGTAGAAGCCCGTCTTACTCTAAGATTATCTGTGATAGCACGCACACAGTTGCGCATGTGCAAAAACCATGCCCGTGGACCTACCGATTTGACCTACTGGTAGGACGACGGTTTACCACTATGTAGCGTCTACTGTGTAATAGGAGTTGAAACGCGACGCTTGTATGGAGTGCCCGGGGTGTGCAAATACGAGTTAAACTGCTATAAAAAAAATTGCGCAGCCATTGTGTAACTATATTTGTGAGGAAACTGTACTGTCATGAAGGTGGAAGTTATTAAAAAGATCACCGGATTTTAATGAATTTATATCTAGGTAACGAATGTTATTTATGTTATTGATTTCCTTCCTTCCCCATGCCAAATTTGTCCTTACATGGTAATTAAAAAAAAATATTTGGGGATTAATACCGAAATTGAAAAGCGACATTATTTCGAATTAATTTATTTGATCTGCTAATAATTTTGCTCATAATACAAAAGATGTGTACTTATAAAAAGTAAAATAATATAAATATATTCTGACAACACAAACAATATCACTTACTTTATCAAAATTCAGTATTAGGATCTCAATGTTACATAATTCAATTGGCGTGTCTTCACCAAGGCGCTTTCCCTTTCCCTTTATCTTTAACTTTCAATTTGTCCTGCGTCAATAGCATGCTAAACAAATTTTAACGTTTTTTGAGAAGATAGGGCATGCGCTGTTACGTGCCCTGAGGCATGACTCTGTGAAAGCGCAATAGAATTGGAAAGCGTCTGTGTAAAGACACACTATAGAACTTAAATTTTTACGTTTACGTCATCAAATCTCTCAAAAATAAATCAAAAAAATATATCATTCTGAAATGCCACTAAGCTTTTCTACAGGGTGAAATCAAGTCATTAGCAATCTTTTAAACTAAGAATCTAACACCGATATATTGATAACTTTAGGACAAAATTTTGTGATAAAAATTCAAGGTGAAATAAACAAAAAAAATACAAAAGAAGTTTTAAGTAAGTATAAGATTACTGATGTTTACTAATTAAGTAGTAAAAATAAAAAAAATCTCTCACTTCATGTGTGAAAATTATTATTCTGAATTCTTTTGTTTTTATAACTTTGATTTAAGTTTTTTTGTCTTAAAGTTATCAATATTGCGGTTAGATTATTTTTATGAAAGATTTACTTAGATTTCGATTTCACCCTGTATAACAAAATTATTAATTAATAAAAACAATTTTCACCTTCAGGGCCAGACTTTAAAAAATTGAGCATGAAAGTCATGAAACATAAAATTAAGTAAAGAAATCCTTTTAACTTATATTACAAACTTCTTCTTAAAAATTAAACCATTTGTTATATCGTATAAAAATATCAGGAAAATGTTTTAATTATTCAATAAATGGAATGTTTGGTTCGATGAGCAACGAAATTGTTATAAAAAAACATAAAAACATAACTGAATGGCATAAAAACTTTCCCAAAATATCACATCCCGAACTGTGTTAGGCAAATTTACATTTGGCAAAAAATCATTTATCAAAAACAACAGCTTAAACTTTTAGATTTTTGCATTCACATTGCTACTTTTATATTAAGATGAATAAATAATGAAAAATATTAGAAAAAATCGGCTCACCCGTAGCAACTTAGACGGGATCCCGTCTAAGTTGCTACGGGTGAGCCGAACGGGTGAGCCGAACAACAGCTTATCGCAATTTAACGAAACAATGGAACCATAGCAACTACAAAGTCAATTTAAAATTAATAAAAATATTTAACACAAAATTAAGGGGTCATTGGGCATTTTGTTCGAATATTTGACCTACGGCGTACACAAACTAAATTGGGCTAGGTTCGTAGATAAATGTATCTGCTACGCAGTGGTATGGGTCGCAGGGTCGCATTCTTGCAGGACATGTTTCATTTTTTGTCATTGTATCAGAGCATTTCAATAATACAAAATAAATAAATAAAGATTATGCTTATACCACAAATTTTCGAAATTCTGAAAGTAATAACGTCTGTTTTATTAATAAAAGTTTAATAACATTAAACATATACTCACACACATAATGTGAAATAACTTTTTTGTGCCGTATTTCTGTACTTTGAAAAGTGGGACTGAATTCATCAATTTAAAATTGGTTTGGTTTCTGTACGCGACCTTTCATAAATTAGGTCAAATATGCCCAATGACCTTTATTTTTTTTTGTCAAAATTACTCTTTACTGCGAACAAGCGATCACTAATATGAACTTTTGACATTTTACAATTATTTAATACAAATACAAATCAAGCATCATTATACTTAGCACTATGTTATCAAATAGCTTTCAAAAATACATGTTTTTAGTCCGCCTTCAGACTACCTACATAAAACTATGGAAATCATTAGCTACAACTAAGCGATCGATCGAATAAACTGAAATTACTGTACAGTATACCTTAACGAAGGCAAGCTATGTTTTTGGCCGGCATATTGGCACGGATATGTCTCTCAAGATATGTACACAAAATATAGATTAGGGAGTGCAACTCTTAAAAATACATCTACAATTATATTATTTCAATTTTTGCTTGCGTTATTTATGTCCTATTATTTTGGTCTTTTTGCCACATAAAATACGTTTCAGCACAAAAATATACATATTTGTAGCTATTAAGGGTCGGTTACGGCAAACACGTTTTCTGGAATTGTCATAGTTTTTTCATAGTTTATATAGACAACGTAAAGTATTCGCCATAAAAAAAAACATCGGACTAGATAAAAGAAGTGTTGGACTAGGCCATACAAAAAATAATTTGAGGATTAAACGTTATAGATAAATATTTGAAAAAAATACAAAAACATGCAAAAAGTACTGTATTACCTTTTTCCATAAGGTTGAATTTATTGAACATATTTAATAAATTTCAATTGATTGTATGGTCAACAAAAAGAAAGTACCCATTCAATATTTGTTTTTCTTCTGTTTTGTTTAAAAAATTCAGCATGTTTGCGATTTTTTTTTGTCTCGTAGAATGCTGATCAGATCAGTTGGGTGTAGTGATCTGAATCTCCTCCATTTACTCCCTGGATGGCCATCATCAGATTACAGCTAGGTCAATCCATTGCGGATAACCAATGCTTCAGTCACCTAATTTGTATGAAAATCGACTGGTGTCTTTAATTATGTGACCGCCCCCTACTCACCGAAATTGGCGAATCAAGAATTGGCGAGAAAGGAAGTTGGCGAATGTGGACACCCCCCACTGTATGTACGACAGTGCTTTTTGCACTCTTCACATTTTTTTACTTTCATCTACAAGGTCTATCTTCATTTGATTGTATAAGCGACGAGTCAAACTCTTTAGCTAGCCAAATGTTTTTTTAGTTACGTTACGTTACGTTTTTATATAGATACAGTAATGGCAAACTCAGAACATGTTTGCCTCCTACCGACCCTTGTAAGTTTTATAAAAGCGATTTAAATCTAATTCAAAGCTGTTACTTAATTACTAAGACACCTTCAATAAGAGGCCGGCGAAGTGATCTCGACTTTTCCATTTTTAACATAAGGTTAAAAATTAGTTTGGCAGAGTGGAATAGCGATTTTTAATGATTAAAACAACATAACATAATAACAATATAGTCACTTATGATAGTAGCCCAAGTAAAACAGTCCATTAGGGATTTAGGGCGATTTTTTTTATAAAGAAAATAGCATATTAAATGGAGAATCGGCACTTTTTTTAAATAAATAGTTTAAGTTGTATACGATTGAATTTGATTTCAAAATATTATAGCCAATAATATTAGCCTCATGGATCAAGTTCTGTCTCATTTTTGTCTAAAGTGGAAACAAGAGTTATTGAATGATTATTATTATTTGGTATGGGAACGCAGACAGCAAAAACCAGCTTATTAAATCTTCAAAGGACGGAAATGTCTCAGAACATTTCAAACATGGTTACATAAACCATAATAATTCTTTCGGACTATCGAAAAATTAAAACATAACGTCAATTCGACTTTTACAGTTTGGTATTATAGCTGATTTTTTTTAACAGATAAATACATTGCCAGATTATTGGCCGAATACTCAAACGCTACTCAACTTTGAGCGGCACTCAAACAGCATGCTGTCTTTGTCATATCTTTGACATTTAATGCGACAGGACGACGTTTGAGAGCCCCTCAAAGTTAACTAGCGTTTGAGTATTCGGCCATATGAATTACAGATTAAAAAAATAAAAAGTATACGACCGCAAGGTGGTGCATGACAGTTATTCAGGGGTCCTACCACCTAACTTACATGGTTATCGTAATCACTTTCATTTGACAGATGGATGTGATATATTGCTACCTTGGTAATATTAAGGTTCACCCGCTAAAGTCAGCGTCTATTTCCAAAATTTTGTTTCAAAGTATTTTTGAAATTCCTAATGGCCTATGATTTTAAAAGGTTATAATGTTTATTATAACGTATATTTAACCAACAAATAACCAATATATAGCAAAATATATTTATAGAAATTTCATTTTCCTATTACAAACCAACTTTGTTTTGCGGTCAAACGCGTAGTACAGTGTCCCGCCCCTTAGCCCTATTTGGTACGGAACCTTTAAAGTGCGAGATCGGACACGCACTTGGCCGTTTTTTTATTTGTACCAAAAAGAAATAGCAATGTGTCACATTCATCTGTCAAATGAAAACGATAACGATAGCTATGTAAGATAGGTGATAGGGCCCCTGTTTGACAGTTGTCAAACTTCGCACTGTTTTCCATAAATAAACAAGGAAACTTTTAATCATACTCCTCGTTTTATACTCCTACAAACTTAATAACCTCACCCTCTTATTAATAAACAAGATTAAGTTTACACCAAAAATATTGCTTAGGAATATGATACTTTGAGACGTCAAACGTAAGGAGCATATTGCTATTTCATTTTTTGTTAAACCAGGAGCCCTACCGCCTAACTCAGAGCTTTAGCCAGAGCGATAGCAATGCTATCCGTCCTTGTCATATCATAACACGATGACAAGGACGGAGAGTGCACTGACGTCATAAACCAAAGCCAGAGTCAAAGCGATAGAGTTAGGTGATCCGGGGGCTGGTGTAAACTTACTGTTCGCTTATTAATAAGACCGTCAAAATATTAGTTATTTATTCTTGGTTGGGTTGGTATTTTTAAGAGATATAGAAAATGACCTTCATGGAATATAACTAATATTTTGCTTTGCGGAAGTTTTAAAAAGGGACTTCGTCCTTGGAAAAAGGCCAAATACCTATCCCTACAAATACAAAACACCGCTTAATAAATTGGGCTTTGCCCGCATTGTACTTTGAAAGCTCACCCACTTAACCTATTACTTATACAGAGTTTTAATGAATGAACCAAAAATAGGACCAACTCTGAAATCGCGAAAAATCCTGCTGTTTCATACAAAAAATAATTAATAAAATTTCTAAATGTATGAATGTTCAATTTGATGGTCCAAAGAAACGATTTTCCCATTTTTGGTTTATTCATTAACACGTTGCATACTTAATAATAAATTTAGTTTTTATTTTTATTTCTATTCATTATCAATAAAATGTATTCACTTAAGCAAAGACGCGTAAAAGATATTTAAAAAATGTTTTTGTGATTTTAGAAACATAATATTGTTATTAGAAAACATATTTCTCTATGGCAACAATTCGCACAGATTGGGTGTAAAATACAAAAATACCCATCTAGAAAATGTCTGAAAATGGCGTACTTTTCGCATGATTTGATCACAACCGGATTCTTTCATTCTTATATAAAAACATTGTAAAAAAATTAAAAGTGCCACTTGTTCAGGTGAAAACATGTTACTGTTTTATGTAAATTATTTATTCATTCGTGTATTTTATACGTAGGCACAGAATAAATAATAGTTAGGTACCTACGCTGTTTAATGGTACTTTCAAGATTTCCTTGAATCAGATTTTTGGCACTTTTTCTTAAATATTACTTGTAATAAAATGGAAATGGACAAATGGAATGCAAACATTATAACATGATTTATGTTAATATTTGATTAATAGCTCAATTTGTTATTTTTGCTCTTTTAACTTAGAATACAAGCGCCTTCGAATAATAGCGAGGCTCATAAATATGCGTTTCAGAAAAACGTGAATACATTTAAAATAAATAACTCGTAAATAAAACACTTATAAAATAAATTGTATATCATCTACAAATTGAACCTTATGCCGCTCCTAAAGAGCCCCAAAGCTGAAAGAAAACAATGTAGGTCTACCATAAATAAATAATGTGGTAATAGGTATAGGTGCACAGATCTCGAGCGCTGGGCGGAAGAGAGAGGCTGTGGGGATCGTACACTAGAGAGAGATGCACAATACAACCGACGAATCACGACTACGGCGCGCAAGCAAGTAGCCAATCACGTAATGGAACATTTTCCCACGCACCTCAGCAAGCACAAAAACCTATCGCGAATGGGGAAGGCAACTTTCAAAATGGCGCTGCGTACGCTTGTTCCACGAGAACTATGAAAACAAAAGACTTTTACTTGAAAAAAAAAAGTAAATTCTGTGTAGTAGGCTTTAAAAATGTTGGCACTTACAAATTTCCGATACATAGAAACAAAATATAAATTCTGTAAGAATAAAAACGTCTTAATTTGGCTTTAAATTCCGGCATTTGCATTGTAAAATAGTCTTTTATATCTATTTTGGGTCAATGGGTCTTTTTCAGTAAAAAAAAACACAAAATAAATACATATTTTCTCATACATTTTGTTTTGAACGTCTACTGTCTTACGAACAAGCGTATGCAGCGACATCTACAATTAGCTTTGCGTTGCCATCCCCATTGAATCCGTATCGAGCAGAAACGTATTTTTTTTTTAACTCCGTAAAGGGAACTAAGATTTCCAAGTTTTCGTGCTACGGGTGGACCTGTGAAATGACTTCTATACGTCTGTAGGCCGGCGCACAAGATTCGTGCCATAGACTATACGTGATTTAGAAGAGCGTAGTGGCAATTGCCAGGATGAGTGTGGCGGCGGACGCGGCGAGCCCGCTGGCGGCCCCGGGACTACTTTTCTTAGCCTCCAACTGAAACAATAGTTCGTTTATATTCTTCAATCAAGAATAGCTTAGCTTCACGAACTAAGATTACTTTCACATAAGGCGTTTTAATCGCAGCGTAGGCGCGGCGCAAGCAGTGCGTCTGTCATATCTAAAGATGTGCCGTTACCGGGAATATTGCCTTACGGTTCAAATACACTATCTCCGTTATCGGCCGAACGATGCCCGGGCGTCATCGGTCAGACTCATCCGATCGAATCAAACCTATGTAAAGTCGCATTACTAATTTCCCAGCAAAAATGAAAACAAAGGTGTTGCTAGAACAAAACAACACAAAAAGAAATAGTATATTGCTAAGTCAAGAAATAAACATACTTACATGGTTTTTCATTACAAACCTAATAAAAATAGATTAGATAAATATTCTGAATCATGAGATTTGCGTCAAAAAGAGTAATATAATTTAATATTTCATAATAACAGTTTTATAGTAGAAAACATTTTATGACGCTGTGCACACATCAACTGCAAACCGTACACATCAACCTTTGGTCTTTTTATAAAATTTCATATAAATTAGTATTACGAGTAGTAGCTGTAGTAGTAACATTTGTATTTTGGTATCGGGTGGGAACAGGCGGTGATGCTACGTATTTTTGATAGTTTATACACATGCAATACATAAGTAGTGTTCTTATCAGTTCGTTTCAAGAATTTTTAACATCAAAAATTATGATAGGTTATAAAGATAAAATGTCTAATTACCATCCTACTTTAAAATAACCCTGAATGACATTATATTTATAATGACTCAAAATATAATATACAAATTAAAAAGTTTTAAAAGTGACCAAAGGTTTTCAATATCTGAAAATGTCACTATCAGGGTCAGTTTGTCAATTTGACAGTGACGTTTCTTTGTTTACATTTTTGCTGGGAAATTAGTAATGCGACTTTAACATAAAGCGAGCGCGTACACTACCTACAACCGCCATCGTCCGAGTCACCCGATGACGGCCAATCATCCATCGAATCCGAATTTCATGCGGCACGGTATCGGAAGACGCCCAGTCAACCGTTATAACTTGAGAGTACTTTATTACTAACTTAATACAAGTGCACGCTAAGTATATATTCACACATGACAACGGTAACGATACCTATCCAGTAAACGAACGGAGGTTTTGTTTTAATGTGAGGTTGCATAGCTGAGAGTGACTACAGAAGATCGGCACGGCAACGCCCAATGTCGGCACAGCAGGTGCACGTCTGAATTTTACTCGTCCGAGTAGGTCTGTCCGCCATCGGCCGATAAAATCGGTTTTGGTGTACGCCTACCGTTAGGGTCGGGAATATTCCCAATATTTCCGGGAAGATTCCCAATATTTCCGGGAAGATTCCCACACGGCAAATCTTTACATATCCATACATAATATGACAGACGCGGTACTAACGCGCGACAGACGCGCGTCTCTTATACAGGCTGGAAATAAAAGACGGTAGTTGGAAGGAAAGTAGGTTCGTAGGTTCCCTAAATATTGATGATGGTAAATTTTACTGAAAGGAAACATTCCTTAATTATAAAAAATAAGTAAAACTCCATTCAATTAAGATGAAGATTTTAGATAAATAGCTTCAGCCGCGAATCGAACGTGCACAAACGGAAAAAATAACATGCTGTATTTATGTCACTAATCGATAGGCCAGCTAGGCCAGCTTTCAGCTGAAGTGGCAATGGGCTGGACACAGCGAGAAGAACCGATGGCCGTTGGGGCGGAAAGGTTCTGGAATGGCGACCGCGCACCGGACGACGCTCCGTGGGTAGGCCCCCGACAAGGGGGACCGACGTGAGGGTAAAAGTCGCGGGAAGTCGCTGGAAGCGGGGAGCGCAGAACCGATCGTCGGTCGTAGAGATTCTCAGGGGAGGCCTGTACCATAAGAATAAATAAAACTGACTAGAACGGACTCTTCTTTGTCCGGGTCCCAAATGCTGCCATTTATATAACTGGGAAGTAGTCAGCTTCACGTCGCTACGCCCCGCTGTCGCTAGGGTTGCTTACTGTTAATAATATTGCTAAAATATTAGTTTTTCTTTAGTTTGAAATCATTATTTTAGTCTAGTTAGTAGATACAAAAATAAAATATTCTTTTTTTTCTGGGTAAGTACTTACCTACTCCTGAAATTGTATAAATAAACAAACATTTAGTATGGAAATTAAATTAAATTTTGAACAAAAATGTACTTCTAAAACATTTTTAGGTTTTAATCCTCTAACTGTTTCGTTATGTTTCATCACGTAGCGTAACGAAATCACAGAATAGATACGAAATAGTAATGTATAAATAAAGCTGGGTATGACTGATACTCTATTTATTATACTTTAGTATGGCCAAACACACCACAATAACTTGACGCCATTGTTATTTGTTTCCAAGTTCGTACGGAACGCACAAACAGGAAAACGCGCGTGCGGCGACGTCGGCCGTAACAGCCCGACTGAGTTTCCCGTTTAACGTGTAGGCTAATATCGTGACTTTGAGCCCGTTCGGAGCGGGAGTGTCCGTTCTAGTTTTATTTATTCTTATGCCTGTACCCAGCAGTGGGTGTCGTGCGGCTGATATGATGACAGTATAGTGCGGTACTGACCGGTGTGTCGGCGCAGGGCGTGGCCTTGCGCACGAACTTGAACATGGACTCCACGATGTTGCTATATTAGTGTGGGCTACAGTATAGTGCGGTACTGACCGGTGTGTCGGCGCAGGGCGTGGCCTTGCGCACGAACTTGAACATGGACTCCACGATGTTGCTATATTAGTGTGGGCTACAGTATAGTGCAGTACTGACCGGTGTGTCGGCGCAGGGCGTGGCCTTGCGCACGAACTTGAACATGGACTCCACGATGTTGCTATATTAGTGTGGGCTACAGTATAGTGCAGTACTGACCGGTGTGTCGGCGCAGGGCGTGGCCTTGCGCACGAACTTGAACATGGACTCCACGATGTTGCTATATTAGTGTGGGCTACAGTATAGTGCGGTACTGACCGGTGTGTCGGCGCAGGGCGTGGCCTTGCGCACGAACTTGAACATGGACTCCACGATGTTGCTATATTAGTGTGGGCTACAGTATAGTGCAGTACTGACCGGTGTGTCGGCGCAGGGCGTGGCCTTGCGCACGAACTTGAACATGGACTCCACGATGTTGCTATATTAGTGTGGGCTACAGTATAGTGCAGTACTGACCGGTGTGTCGGCGCAGGGCGTGGCCTTGCGCACGAACTTGAACATGGACTCCACGATGTTGCTATATTAGTGTGGGCTACAGTATAGTGCAGTACTGACCGGTGTGTCGGCGCAGGGCGTGGCCTTGCGCACGAACTTGAACATGGACTCCACGATGTTGCTATATTAGTGTGGGCTACAGTATAGTGCAGTACTGACCGGTGTGTCGGCGCAGGGCGTGGCCTTGCGCACGAACTTGAACATGGACTCCACGATGTTGCTATATTAGTGTGGGCTACAGTATAGTGCAGTACTGACCGGTGTGTCGGCGCAGGGCGTGGCCTTGCGCACGAACTTGAACATGGACTCCACGATGTTGCTATATTAGTGTGGGCTACAGTATAGTGCAGTACTGACCGGTGTGTCGGCGCAGGGCGTGGCCTTGCGCACGAACTTGAACATGGACTCCACGATGTTGCTATATTAGTGTGGGCTACAGTATAGTGCGGCACTGACCGGTGTGTCGGCGCAGGGCGTGGCCTTGCGCACGAACTTGAACATGGACTCCACGATGTTGCTATATTAGTGTGGGCTACAGTATAGTGCAGTACTGACCGGTGTGTCGGCGCAGGGCGTGGCCTTGCGCACGAACTTGAACATGGACTCCACGATGTTGCTATATTAGTGTGGGCTACAGTATAGTGCAGTACTGACCGGTGTGTCGGCGCAGGGCGTGGCCTTGCGCACGAACTTGAACATGGACTCCACGATGTTGCTATATTAGTGTGGGCTACAGTATAGTGCAGTACTGACCGGTGTGTCGGCGCAGGGCGTGGCCTTGCGCACGAACTTGAACATGGACTCCACGATGTTGCTATATTAGTGTGGGCTACAGTATAGTGCAGTACTGACCGGTGTGTCGGCGCAGGGCGTGGCCTTGCGCACGAACTTGAACATGGACTCCACGATGTTGCTATATTAGTGTGGGCTACAGTATAGTGCAGTACTGACCGGTGTGTCGGCGCAGGGCGTGGCCTTGCGCACGAACTTGAACATGGACTCCACGATGTTGCTATATTAGTGTGGGCTACAGTATAGTGCAGTACTGACCGGTGTGTCGGCGCAGGGCGTGGCCTTGCGCACGAACTTGAACATGGACTCCACGATGTTGCTATATTAGTGTGGGCTACAGTATAGTGCAGTACTGACCGGTGTGTCGGCGCAGGGCGTGGCCTTGCGCACGAACTTGAACATGGACTCCACGATGTTGCTATATTAGTGTGGGCTACAGTATAGTGCAGTACTGACCGGTGTGTCGGCGCAGGGCGTGGCCTTGCGCACGAACTTGAACATGGACTCCACGATGTTGCCCGTGGTAGGCGCGGGGCACGTTTCAAGCGCAGCCACTACGCACGTCTGAAGCTCCGTTAGCTGACGACACTCCTTCTCCTAAATAGATAAATTGAAAGTGAGATTTTCAATATTACAAGTAGATCTTAACTGTCCCTTGTCAAAATTCTACTAAAATTATAAACTTAAAAGTTTGGATGTTTGTTACTCATTCACGCAGAAACGGCTGAAGGGATTTTAATAAAATTTGGCACACATTTTAGTTCATAGTCTGAATTAAAACATACGATACTTTTTATCCGGCGGGCTGATTATCTAATTAAAAACCACCTAGCGACTGGTTGCAGTTCACAGATGATCGTGATCCATTGCTACTTCTTTTTGGGTAAAAAAAAACATACCAAAGAAAAGTGGCAATGTATGTCAAATGCAACCGGTCGCTAAATAGTTTCTTTTTAGATAATCAGGGTCAAAGGATTTTAAAGGATTTTTCGACCTCTCGGACGAAGCTAGTGATTAAAAAAAACCGGCCAAGTGCGAGTCGGACTCGCGCACGAAGGGTTCCGTACCAAAAAAACGGCAAAAAAAATCACGTTTGATATATGGGAGCCCCCCCTTGAATATTTATTTTATTTTACTTTTAGTATTTGTTGTTATAGCGGTAACAGAAATACATCATCTGTAAAAAATCCAACTGTCTAGCTATCACGGTTCATGAGATACAGCCTGGGGCCGTACCGGCTAACGAATCGATTATCGAAAAGTCTGCTGGGTTTCAAATTAAAACAGATAAATCGAGCCCCAATTGGGCCAAAATGGCGAACCCCAATTCATGAACACGAAACTCGATATCTTCCAAATTACGTCAACAGAAAGTACAAAACGAAATTCCTTACTTTGATTTTTCTATTTAAGTTGAAACTCGGCAGACTTTTCGATAATCGATTCGTTAGCCGGTACGGCCCCTGGTGACAGACAGACAGACGGACGGACAGCGGAGTCTTAGTAATAGGGTCCCGTCAGGCCCATCTTTCCCATTGGGCACACTGGGCACTTGCCCAGGGCCCCGCGATCGATAGGGGCCCCTTGTTTCTTGCCAGATCGCTTAATGATAACGGATGCTTATTATATTACGAAAAAAAAATCAAATCTAGAAGAGTACCTCTTCAAACCACATAGATTTTTAATCACTAACCCTTAAATTCTAAAATAGTTACTTTTGTGGATTATACAATAATTATGTCCTTATTAAATGTGTCTTAGCAAGATTACAAGATAACTGAATAAAGCTGTAAGTATGAAAAACGCGCTGCGCGGCCGTTTTCTTTACTTTAGACAGACAAAATAACGAGATTATTGGATGAAACTGACTAAAAATCGCGCTGCGCGGCCGTTTTCTTTACTTTAGACAGGCAAAATAACGAGATTATTGGATGAAACTGATTAAAAAACGCGCTGCGCGGCCGTTTTCTTTACTTTAGACAGGCAAAATAACGAGATTATTGGATGAAACTGACTAAAAATCGCGCTGCGCGGCCGTTTTTTTTTCACTTAAGACAGGTAACATTACAAGATTAGTGAATGAAACTGACTAATAAACGCGCTTCGCGGCCGATTTTTGCTATACCTTGATAAGCATTTTTCTAAAAAATCTGGTATTTTGTGCCTCATATACAGGCATCCTCTCTTACTTTGATGGTAACCCAAGTCAAGGTTATAGGGGCCCCATTATCCTAATGTGCCCAAGGCCTCAAATAGGTTAAAGACGGCCTTGGGTCCCGTTTTTACCCTTTGGGTACGGAACCCTAAAAAAGGAACAATATTGTTTGCACTAACCCCGAACGAGATGGTAGGTAGTTCAGGCAGGTTGTCAGCCGTGATGCTGCTGGGGTCTATCTGGTAGTCGGAGCCGAGGGTCTGGTTGAGGCAGTTTTGGATTTGCTCCTGTTTCTCCTCGAAACACTCCCGACCTCCCTCGGCGATAAACACTGAGGACAGAGCGAGAATAGTAGATTGTACAACAAGTGCATAAAACGCATCATTTTACCCGAGACGTATATATCCACCTGAGCCGCAGGCGAGGGTGGATAGTCAAGTCGAGGGTAAAATGGGTTTTATGTACGAGTTATACACTCTGCTTTTCACTTCGATTTTGAGGAAATTAAACAACAATAATGTTAAATATAAAAAAAACAATTTTTCTTTAATTTTAGTGACAAATTATATATTTTTGGAATGTGCTCATCAAGGCCTTTCATTTGACAACCATATTCAAAATAAAAAAAAATATCAACACCTTTTTAAAAAATTGATACCCATTTTCAAAAATAAAAAAGTATAACACAACAAAAAATTAAGAAACAATCAAATAACAAGTTAATTCAACGAAGTTAAATTGCGTGTGTGGCTGTTTACCTGACGACCTTTGTCTTAAAGTCTGAGACTTAGACGAAGATTTTACTTTATGCACTAGAGCATAAAAAGCGATTTTATGCAGCCTATACCCAACATAAAGACGAACTTTACGAGCATGAGAAGTGAAAAGATATTTTTTGCTGGGACTCACTAGCTTTAATCGTTAAGCTAAGGCCACACCACAGAATTTACAGGGTTATTTTGTATTCACCATCCAAAATTTAAGTATGTGTTCAGTCCATGAAACTGGACAACTTTTTTTAAGGAACATACGGCCAAATATGAAAAAATTAATCGACTATCCATACAAATCAAAAAGATCACGTGATCAGTTTAGTAAGGTATGATTAAAATTTTATGGCGAAATTTGACACGTCATGTTTCTTGGAGAAAGTTGTTTAGTTTCATAGACTAAACACATCCTCAAAATTTGGATGGTGAAGATCTCACCAAGACCTTTCATTTCTTCAAAGACACCATTGATCTAGGATGAGTACTTTTCGAGAAATTGCTGTTATAAGTTTGACAGCTGTCAATATTACTTAGGTATGTATTTATTACAAGGTGCGGCAGCCATTTTGAATTCCGAAAATAACATCAAATTCTGTCATGGTACCAAAATAAAAAAAATACGGACAGTACGTTACTATTTTTAACCCAATCGAAAGCGTAAACCCTGTCGGGATAACTCCTGAGCTGCATTATTGTCTCAGTATGGCAGCTCGGGAGGCCCCAGCCCCTCTCATACCGCACCACTCCGCACGATTGCTCTGTCTAGACGCCTCCGATGACCCTGTATGAAGACTCCTCTCTAGGCTGTGGTAGAGCAACAGAACTCACGCGCAATCCTATCGCCTTCCTTGAAGCAGATGAAGTCGGCGACTTGTTCCGTGACGTTGTATACTATCTTCAGGTCGCTGCGCTCCTTTTCGGTGAAGCACGGCTTGATAGACTCCGTCATACTTTTGAAGCACTTCTTGAAGGCAGGCGTCTTCCCACAATACCTGCAACAGTTGCTTGTGTCACATCAATTTATACGTCGTATAGGCCCTATATTTACCAAAGTGAGGTCCAAAATTGACCCTATTATATTGACATATTATAGGGTCAATTTTAGACCTCAACTTCGACGCAAACAAGTGACAACAATTTTAACTTGTGTAAGTATTTATAGAAAAGTGAGAAAATTAATTTTTTACCATCGCCACTCAAAAAAGTGCGTTTAATTCAACGAAAAGAGTGAATAATAAGCGATTATATTCACCGAGTGAATAAAAATAATTTGAATTTGGAACAAGCGCGCATTGCTGAAAGTACGTACGTACTGGCTGCTACGGAGCTATTCCATAGAGAAAAAAAAAATAAACGAAAAAAAATATCCCGCCAAATTTAACTAAATTCTTTTTAGTGTCTTATCTTTGGGTTCTTTTCCATCTATTAGAGGGAGATTAAATGTTCAGTCTTGCATCAGTCCATTCTATCAGTCTCTTACGATATTCAGTCTGCAAAAATTCAAAGTCTATACAGACTGATGAAATGGACTGATGCCAGACTGATCATGTAATCTCTCTCTTAGCGTGGTTCATTCGTGGTCATTGGAAAACTTCTAATTTCACTATTTTCTATGTTTAAATATTAACAATTACCTCAATAATAAAATGTGATAACTATAAAGAGGCGCTCGACGGCACAGTGGTTTAGCGCCTGGCTCAGCAATTGTGGAAGTAAAGCAACTTTCGCAGGGGTCGGTCATGGGATGGGTGACCAAAAATGTATTATCTCGAGCTCCTCCGTGCTTCGGAAGGCACGTTAAGCCGTTGGTCCCGGCTGCATTTGCAGTCGTTAGCACCCATCAATGCGCATTGGGCCCGCGTGGTGGGTTATGGCCCATCATCCCACCCATAAGGAAGGCCTGTGCCCCAGCAGTGGGAACATTAAAAATAACTGATGGTCAACTATAAATACATACTATGAGTACTGCTAGGCATTTGTTTTCTCGCAGTCGATGGTAAAAAGTAGAGTACACAACTCGTGAAAAAAAATTTCATCTCGGTCCTTTGTATCCCTCGAACTAAATTCCCTTTTTATTCACTTGTTGTATAATCTACTATTTTTATTCAATAATTTGATTGTACTGCTGTTATAGGATGGCGTGACAAAAATAATGGGTTCTAAAATAACCCTGCCCACTAGCATGATCACCGAAACGTAGTACCTATGGTATAGCGATTTATTAATTTAATCTCTTTGTTGTACAAAAATAAAAATAAAATGCACAAGAGGCGGACTTAATGCTAAAAGCATTCTCTCCCAGTCCCATTTATCACGTTTTACTGTCAAAAGACAATGGATTTTAACAGTTGAGTGTCAATAAAACGCTAATATCACGCGATATACCTATCGTGATGTTATAATTTCCATTAATATTATATTTTTTAACGTCAAACTCATTCATAATCAACGAACTACTTAGTTCGTTGTTCATGATGTTTCGAAAGCAAAGCGATATCGAAGACACTCGAAGCTTTGTAAATGTTATCGATTGTAACGATTTTGGTTTTAGGGAGTCAAAGGGCTTACAATTCCGAAGCCAAAACCTTGAAAGTCTCTTTAAGAACTTACTTAAAGAAGAAGAAGATACATCATGAATGTTTGCGCAAAATAGTGCTACTTGTGCTAACGGCCGCCCGCGATTTCGTCTGCGTGGACAGTTTTTGCTATCCCTCGGGAACAATACTTTTTTTCGGGATGGAAGGTCCTATGTCCTTCTCTGTACCCCTGACAACGTGTATGTAAAATTTCATGATGATTGGTTCAATGGTTAAGACGTGAAGACGTGACAAATAAACAAACGGACTTTCGCATTTATAATATCAGTAAGGAAGTAAGGATATAACTTGGAATAAAGTGCAGTGAATATTAAACAGCTTACTTCTTGAATACTTCGTCGACTTGTCCATTGGGTTTAGCCGCTTCTATCTCCTCCTGTAGCTTGGTGGGGTCAACTAGAGCCTTCAAGCAGCTTGAAAAGTTATGGAAGGCTTTCTGAAAACAGAAACAATCATATTTATTGACGTACTAACTTAGAATAATAACAACCAAGAACAGTGGTTCCCAATTAGCTTTTTCTACGTAGGTACCCCGCCAAGAAAGACCTCAAATTTGCGTACCCTTTATTGCAGAAATTATACCTATGTTTAAAAAAATAATCGGATGAATGAAATCAGATGTGGATGATTTTGCTCCGCGTACCCCTTACGCTTCACTCACGCTAAAACGGCTGAACCAATTTGGATGGGCACACAGGGGGCTTATTGTCTAATTTCAAAAATCGCAATCGCTTTCATTTGACAGATGGATGTGACACATTGCTGCATTTCTTTGGTAGGTTTATATTTGTGCTAAAAAGAAGCATCAATGTATCACATCTTGAAAGCGATTGCGATAGATTTTGAAATTAGACAATAAGTACCCAGGTTGTTCATAACATAGATACTTTTTATAACTTTGTTAAAGGTTCCCTAGGGAATTTTGTTACTATCAACGCGGACGCTTGTACGAATATAATGCTAACTCTCCTATTTATTTATTGATAACACAGATATCTCTGGTACAGTTATACAATAAAATTCGATAAAAAATGCAAGTGACGAATCATAATAAAACAACGCCTCCGAAATTCACTATTTGAATATTCATATTTTTCAAAAGGACCTACTTTTCTAACACACATAATGTTATATCTTTCTATTAATTATGCTTTGGAACTGCTAGTTTGCAGGCACTTATAAATAACTGGAGGGCACGCCAAAGTTCAAACAATATATCTAATCAGTGTAACGTGTAACCTAATTGACGTTTGATGGAGTTCAAATGCATACCGACGCATTAATAGGAATTAAGGACGAATGACTATTAACATATGATCGGAAACTGTTTGCCCTAGCTAACGAAAAGGTTTAATTTTCTCACGATGTCTGCATGTGGCTATTAAAAAAGCGGCCGCCAACGACTTCGTCACATAAGTAAAAAAAAAAAAGAAGCGTAGAGTTCATTATAGTCTAGATTTTAAGTTAGTTTTTGAGAAATACAACTGTACGACTGTGAAAACCACATTCAATTTGGTGCAGTAGTTTTTGCGTGATGCGCGTACCTACAAACGTACAGACAGACAAACATTTTAAAAATATTTTTTTGGCTTCTAATACAGTGCGAGGCATGTATCTTGAATATTTTTCGACGGAGTGGGGATAAGTTCGCGCATGTGCTCTTGTGAGCGACCAATAGCGCGCGCCCCTCTCCCGCCGCCCGCGCCCCTCTCCCGCCGCCCGCGCCCCTCACCGCAACGCATACCCAAAATACGCGTTCCGCGCTATCCCCACCCGATTTCATGATTCGTGCCACTGACTGTACTGGCCGATGTCTGTGCACACGAGATATCCTACTAATATTATAAATGTGAAAGTTTGTGGGTTTGAATGTTTGTTCCTCAATCACGCAAAAACTACTGAACGGATTTGGTTGGAATTTGGCACACAGATAGTAGATAGCCTGGATTAAAACATAGGATACTTTTTATCCCGATATGCCCACAGGAACGGGAACTACGCGGATGAAACCGCGGACGGCTATTAGTTTAACCTAAAATAAATGAGGGATCTATAAATAAAGAGTTATTTCATTTATTTTTTCTTAAATATCTCGTATGCACAGACATCGGCCAGTTACAAATTGCAATTAACATGAACCTAATTAAGTATTTAAATCAACTGTTTTATATACCTAACTGTAAGTACCTACCTATATAATATAAATGCTAATTTATTAATAAGTCAGATAATGTATTATTGTTGTTACTTACTAATTTATGAAAAAGTTACTGGAATGAAATTCAAAATACAATAGAACAAAGTAAACAAGAACGGTGAAACTACTATGAATTTAAATGTTGGTTTTAGTTTATCTATCGGTAATTTTAGACATGGGAATTACAAAATACGATGTAAGTCAAAGTTTAGTTGACAAACAGACAAGATGGATTGGTACAGTCGGCGCGACAAATAGTTAGAGGCTATTATTTATTCTGTGGTTGGAGTCAATGCTAATAAAATATGTTAACAAACGAAAACATTTTCATCATCTTATACTTCTCATAATAATTATTTATATAGTCCACCGCATTGCAGGACATAACACTGAGATATGAGTTATTCCACAAATCCCCCCCAACATCTCCCACAACACAACTCACAATAAGTGTGTATAGTACTAAGTGTGAGTTGCACTTGCACCAAAACGCTGTCAAAGTTACGGTTATCGTCAAATGATAATGCAACCTATTTGTCACGTCTAACTCGTCAAAGGACATCATGCTGGCTGGCAACGGCAACCTCTTTTTTTGGCTAACCTGTGCTTAACCGGTACTTTAACAAGCTTTTTATTGTTAAAGTAAGCTGGTGCAACTGAGCCTTAGATGTTCCAAATTCAAAAAGTGCGCGACAAAGATAAAGATAATTGCGGCGCACTTAGAAAGAGGATTTTAAAACTCATTACTACCCGCTAAAAGTTATACCTACATAAAGAAAACACCATCTTTGGGTGCACTTAAAGGCGAACCAAGTTGTCCTCAATAGATGGGATGAAAAATTTGTGAAATTAAACTTTTTTCTTCTCAGCATAAAACAACAAAGATGTATTATGGTGACTGTCACGTAGATAATACTGGACCATTAGTTTCATTACCATTTCCGCAAGGTAAAGGTCAGTCAGTTATTTGTTTGCGTGGCATCTTACTACATCCTGTTTGTTTCAAAGTGATCACTACATGTTGTACTAAAGAAACTGATAGTTATTGTTATGCAGTACAAAATATTAGAAACGTCCAGCCCCCCTAGCATGGCCACCGAAACGCGATATACAACGTGCTACAAAATAACCCCTAATGCCGAATATGGTAGATAGCCCAAAGTGAACTTTTACTATGGGATACTATGCGAAAAAAATCAGTTGTCCATTCAAAAATTAATAACAAAAATATCAAAATGTATGAAACATCTGATTTTTTTTCGCAACTTCAGAGGTTGGTCCCATATAGTCAGGCGCGGTCCGAGGGGGGGGGGGGGGGGTCACAGGGGGACATGACCCCCCCAAAATCGTACACGTCAAATAAAAATCTTCTATACAGTACCGACAGTAGGGCGATGCAAGCGGTGCCACTGCACCGCTGGTGTTGTTGATGCTGGTGTTTTACATTAGTGTTTCATGACCGAATAAATTTTATAGGACTCAAGTGTCAGCAGCAATGTATGGACAGAGCCAGTCGAAGCATAATATGGTGAAATTCAACGCATGTGCCACATTTCAGCTTTGCTATTGTATTGCGTAGTGCATCCTTAGGTTCTGAGATTTGGAGCTACTTGACATTAGGTAGGTACGTAAAAGTGTATTTTGATCATCATCATCCCCCTACCCTTATCCCAATTTATTTGGGGTCGGTGCATTGCGTCTTTTTCTTCCATTGCTTCCTGTCACTCGTCATCTCCTCATCCACTCCCTTCACATTCATATCATTTCGCACACACTCCATCCATCTTTTCTGCGGTCTTCCTCTTACTTTCCAGCCCTCAATATCCATATCCATTACTCTTCTAGTAACATGCCTTTCATCCCTTCTCATAACATGCCCAAACAAAAGTTAAAGTGTTTTTGATACAGAATTCAATACGTTTCCGCTATTATTTAGGCCAACAATATGAGCCTACGCAAGCGCATTTTGATGATATTTTTTTTACAATCTGTGAGGTTTATACTCAATTTAATACTAGTAGGTAGCTACTAGAGAATCTCTTTATTTGGTCGTATGTTTTTTGTGTGTGGAGTGTTTCGAAGGTTGTCTGGTTCGCAATTTGTCTGTATTCTACAATTCGTCTGGTTTCTTTTTAAAATTAGGAGTTCATTTGCCCGACAAACGGCAAATTTTTGATATCAGTTCGTACCTATGCCAGACAAACTGACAATTTTTGATATCAGTTAGTGTCCGCCAGACGACTGATTTTTTTTGTAATAAGATACGTTAACCACGATAGATAACCATATTACCTACTCAATAATATATTTATTTCGTAAACCAATTTATGTGGAGAACCATTTGTTGTGTTTATTTATTTAAATAAAGAGTTATAACCATAGAAATAGAATGTCAAAGAACAACAATGTCAATAAATAGGTGATCCGAAAACGAATGCATACATTTTATATGAGATCAATGTCAATAAATAGGTGATCCGAAAACGAATGCATACATTTTATATGAGATACGTAAAATATAGATTCATAAAATATGACTATACATATAATGGCAAAGGAAATTAATAAACTATGTTCCATACTATTCTCTTCGTCAATAAACGAATAAATGTAGCGAAATTTGGTTTTAGAGAAATGTGTGGCAATATCTTATTTACCTGTGAAAAGTGTGATTACTTGGTTATTTCTTTTTGTCACATCCAACGATATGTTAAAACAAGTTATCGTTGGTCACGTCACAATTACTTAGAGCACAAGACACCATGGCTCCACGATACCTTTATTTTAAATTCTAATTAAGATTAACAAATATTTTAAACAAACTGATTGCTCATTTGCTGGGCGGGACTTTAGGGGCTCTTACTGTAAAAAATTTTGGCACATGTCACTTGATCCTTTGTCTCTTTTTTACATAGACCGTGTCCGTATGATGTTAACTTCTCTTTTCCACACTTTGTTGGTCTTCTTGAGCGCAGCGAAAATTTTATCTATGTCTATGGTTTAAACGGACTCTATGAAACACATTTCGTTACCAGGTCAGTAAAAATTTCATAAGATAACTTAAACAAGTATTTTATCTAGTAATCCCCTTATCACTTCTGCGGATAAATCATAATCGGGTCATGCGATAACACGCCGCGAACATCCGTATCAAAATACCTACAACAAATTATCGTATTATGCATTTATTTTTTAGTAGGTACTTAAGGCACTTTCCTGACCGAAAGTGGCACCGCGGTGAATTTTATTTAATATTGTATTTTAATAAAACTTCTCGTGAAATTTTCAGGGTGCTAGAAGTAGATAGCAAAACTGTTTAAAGTTGTCGTTTTTGACACATTTGGCTATCTAATCTACTTCTACGAATGACTGCGAGAGAATGTAGTGATTTCTTCTTAAAATACTAAACAATGAGCTCTAAAAATTCCACGACGTTTAATCAAAATCCTTTGCTATTAACAACTCATTAAATAAAAAACTCCGAGGGCGCCACTTTCGGCAAGATTCAGTTTTTCTATAAGTAGGTATGGGCGTTGCCTTAACCAGAGACCTTCAAATGACAAATGGTATTGTTTGAATAATATTAACTACTATAAAATTACGTGTAAGTCCGTGTAATCGCCTATTGCTTATTACACGACTGCCCAAAAAAAGAAAAAAGTGTATTGTTTTCTTAACTTTAAGTTAATTTTCAAATTCATATAAAGTTGTCAAATTAGTTAGATACTGCTGTTACCGTAATAACAAAAAACATTATCTAAAGATGAACAGTAACATTGGAGGCAAAGTCCATTTGTTTGTTTTGTAATCATAAAACAATTTTCCTCTTGCAAAACAACAATTGAAAAAAACCGGCCAAGTGCGAGTAGGACTCGCGCACGAAGTGTTCCGTTACGTACCAAAAACAGCAAAAAATCACGTTTGTTGTATGGGAGCCCCCTTAAATATTTATTTTATTCTGTTTTTAGCATATGTTGTTATAACAGCAATAGAAATACACGATCTGTGTAAATTTCAACTGTCTACCTGTAGTCGTTATCAATATGGAGCAAAAAACGGCAAAAAAATCACGTTTGTTGTATGGGAGCCCCCCTTAAATATTTATTTTATTCTGTTTTTAGTATTTGTTGTTATAGCGGCAACAGAAATACATCATCTGTGAAAATTTCAACTGTCTAGCTATCACGGTTCATGAGATACAGCCTGGTGTCAGACAGACAGACAGACGGACAGCGGAGGCTTAGTAATAGGGTCCCGTTTTTACCCTTTGGGTACGGAACCCTAAAAAATGTAAGCATTCGGAAGGACGGATTATTTTTCAATTAAGTAATATTTTACACAAACAATGGGCTATTTTATTGTTCATTCTACCTCGGAGTACCTAGTAGGAATTTACTTCCAGGTAAACAAATCATTTAGTTGCATCATCATAAAATATTAAACCTTTTGAACTAAGCTATTAAAGTCGTTCATCATAAACAATATGTATTTATTTACGTCAATCAACGTTTAACATGATCAAAACTACTATATTTTTCAAGTGAAAAAAATAAACAAAAGCAACAAAAAAAATGACTTATACGAGTAGGTACGTATGCACACAAGTAATTGCATAATATTTTTTGTGATTAAACACTTGTCTTTGTAGTTGTTGAATAAATTATGAAAATGTTAGTTCTTACTTTACTTAGGTATAAAAAATGCAACTTCTTTAAAATCCTCCATACAAAACGGCAACCTACTATATTTTTTTGGACTTTTTCACCATCTACTATATTTTTACACTAAAAATCTTGAAACTACTATATTTGATCCAAAAAAGTTGGCAACCCTAGTTACCATTCAAACACCATTGAAACACGATTTTGACGTTGACCCCGGGGTCAAGTCTGCTAATGTTTTCGTCAAAATCGTAGTTCAATGGTGTTCTAATGGTAATGCTTTTTGACACAGTTCTTGTTTCATAAACCCAAAACGGAAACATATTGTGTCTTGATTTTGGGTTTAAGAAACTAGAACTGTGTCAAAAAGCATTACCATTAGAACACCATTGAACTACGATTTTGACGCAAACATTAGCAGACTTGACCCCCCTTGAATTGACTGTGTAATGGCTGCCATCGTGCCTAGATTGACGAACTTACGTTCTTAGTAATTTTATTTTAGTTAGGCTAACTTTATTTCTTGGGATCAGGTTACCCAATAAAAAGGTCTAGAAAATTAAAATATTAACTACAGTTCTAATAGAACGACAGACAAAGAACAGCTGTATAAAACCACCGAAATCGAACCCTCTCTGACATACAGCTTTTTCTTTATGACTCACGAACAAATTTCCAGTGATTCATTCATACCTAACTGGGTTCTCCTTCCCAGTCATTTCGAAGTAATAATTCCCGTAACAAAACTGGCTAAAAGAAAGTCTGTAGATTGGATATAATTTGATATAGGTTTAGTAGAAATTCAGAATAAATGGAATTACTTCTTCTTAGGTATATGAAGATCTATTTTCATATTTACGAATGTCAGAACAAAATCTTGTATTTTAGAATACTAATAATAATAAAAACGTAAAATTAAAACAGTAAGCTTTATTAACCCAAAAATAGCCTATACCGGTAACAAATATTCCGAAAGATCTGTGCCGAAAGATAGAAGTGATTCGAACGAAGGTAGGTACAGTCAGCAAAGCTATGAGCTGAACACCTTAAGGTTCATTAGGTTATTAGTCTGTATTGTCTTGCATTTACCCAAAAGTCAAAAAAGCATCTTTTGTATAAAAACAATGGAGGCAGGTAAAAGACGAACTTTTAGTTCCATCCTTGCAAGCAAATTGTTTTCAAACTGTTAAGGTCATAACTTTGTTGACTGTACTTATTCCATAAGCTGTGCCACAGAATAAATATTAGCACAACAGCTCTACCATGAGCTGTTAGTTTCTGCTGCCGTAAAGTATTGGATATAGGTATTTCTTACTGCTCAGAGTCAATGCGAGTGAAAGAGAGAAAACGATAAGTTACGGTAACAAAAACAGTGTGCATCAACTCATAGTAGAGCCACTGTTCAGTTCAATAAACCATAGTATAGTTGATACAACTTACCTCAGCATTTTCGTATGCGGCAGGGCCACCATTCTCTTCGCATTTTTTCTTGACCACAGGCAGTGTTTGATTTTGCAAGCCCTTCAATTGATTTTCATCTATTTTGCCTTCTAGTTCCGGTGGGATAGAGAAATTTTCAGGCAAAGAAAAGTCCGTTTCTTGCGCCCAGGACACTCCTGTAACATTGTACGAGTAGTTATGTAAGTTAAATACTTTTTGTTCTGTTAAGGCTGCAGTCTTGTACGAATCAGTGTTCTTGCAGTATTATCAGAAACTAAGATCTTTTTTTTTGCTGTATTAAAAAAGCTATTAATGAAATTTATCAAACATCACTTTACAGTGTGGAGTTTCGAGTTTCCAAAACATTATAGTTATTTACTTTGATGTTACTTTTAATCATTTTGTTACTTTAAAAATACCCATGTTTACATTCTGTGCATTGAAGGTCTAATTCATGCACACGTCACATAAAAAATATGGCAATAACACGAAATGTATTCAGATAAAATATTGTACAATAATTTTACTTGCTAACATTTCCGAGAAATGAGTCGAATAGAATCAAAGGCATTACAAATGTCATCGACTGTTCAACCGATTAATAATCAAAAGTGGCCATTTCCTATAGTAAATTGGATTGCAAATCTCTTATTAGAATCAAAGATGGCTTTCTTTCATACGAAATTTCACAATCTTGATTTTTTCTTTTTCAATTTACCATAAATTAGTAAAACTGTAGATTTGCCTTTGATTTTATACGACTCAAATGCATTAGTTTTCTTTTTAAGTGGTTTAATTAGTGGTAATTTTAAGAAATCAACCATACCTGTCTAAAACTATTTTTTTTGTTTAAAAAACATCTTTTGGAGAGGTCACAATTTAACCAATTACAAAACAACTATTAAGTAATGAATCTAAGTACTATTACGCTGACAATTAACAATCAGGAATTGGTCCTGGCATCAGCATACATGCCTGAAGGGGAGCGAGCGCCACCTGAGGAGGTAGCGTCGCTTGCTCGCTACTGCAGGGAAAACAACATTGAGCTAATCATCTCGACAGACTCCAATGCCCACCATCCGCTGTGGGGAGAGGAGAAAAGCAACACTAGAGGTAATGAACTGGTGGAATTTCTACTAACAACCAATCTAGAAATAATTAACATAGGCAATGAACCGACCTTCGTCGCGAAGAGGTGCAGAGGGACGATTGTTGACCTGACACTTGCTACACCGTTAGCGGCATCCATGATAACGGACTGGCACGTCTCAGACGAGGCCTCATGTTCGGATCACAGGTGGCTACGTTTCAACTTACAGGTACCTACCATCACTATTGACCCTAAAAGGTATCCAAGGAAAACTAACAAACAACAATACAGAACACTCTTAGCAGAGAAACTTGATACAGGCTGCGACAGGAGGGACTTCCCGACCGCTGCGCAGCTAGAAGAACAGGTAGTAAAATTTACCAATACCTTAAGACAATGCTTCGAAGAGGCCTGTCCCCTGAAAGCTCCCGGCTCAGAGAGCCCCGGCAAGCACCAATGGTGGGGACCGGAGCTTAAAAGGCAACGTGAGATTGTCAGGAAGCAATGAACACCTGCGATGACTATGACTGGGACCGATACAAAGAGGCTAAGGCTGAATACAAACGTAAAATAAGGTACTGGAGGACCTCATCCTGGAGAAAGTTCAGTAATGAGATAAGCTCCACCAAACAGGCAAATCGGGTAAGGAAAGTATTGTCTAATCAGGGTCCTGGTCCACTAGGTAACCTGAAAAAACCCGACGGCACGATGTCCCGCTGCCCGGAGGAGACAAACGCTATCCTAATACAGACCCACTTTCCAGACTGCCAACTCGTACAACAGGTAAGTTGGCAAGACAAACCTGTGCAACCCACTGAAGACTGTTGGCGTTATGCCGAACAGGTAATAACACCTGAAAAGGTAAGAAGTGCCATTAAGAGCTTCTCCCCTTTCAAGGCGGCTGGAACGGACAACATCTTTCCCGCACTACTACAATGGGGAGAGGAGAAAATAGTTCCAGTCCTCACCCATTTACTACAAGCCTGTCTGGCGTATCGCTACACCCCGCACCTATGGAGGGAAGTTAAGGTAGTGTTTATACCTAAACCAGGTAAACCCGACTACACTAATCCGAAGGCTTTCAGACCGATCAGCCTCACAACCTTCCTGCTGAAAACTATGGAAAGGGTTTGTGAGTGGTATCTACGAAGTGGAGCATTGGCGAAACTCCCACTACATAAACATCAGCATGCTTACAGCGCTGGAAAATCCACTGAATCAGCCCTTCATCAATTAGTCGGTAAGATAGAGGAAGCTATCCAAAACAAACTTATCTGTTTAGGCACCTTCATCGATATAGAGGGCGCCTTCGACAAAACTACATTCACCAGTATTGAGGCAGCACTAGTGAGACACGGTGTTGATAAACAACTCGTAGACTGGATCGTGAATATGCTACGCAACAGAACGGTACAGGTATCAGGGGCCGTCGGCCAAAGGGCCCTGGTGGCGAGAGGATGCCCCCAAGGAGGTGTGCTCTCTCCACTTCTGTGGAATCTGGTGGTAAACGACCTGATCTCCCATCTTAACTCTAACTATTTTTACACTATAGGATATGCGGACGACATTACCATACTAAGTATAGGTAACCAGGCTGGCATAACCTGTAACACCATGCAAGCAGCCCTGAAGAAGGTTGAGGAATGGTGCAAAAGACACGACCTGACTGTCAACCCCACGAAGACGGAAATGGTAATGTTCACAAACAAACGCCAGGTGGGCGACTTCCGTCTGCCGAAACTGTTTGGAACTACACTACAACTCTCTAATGAGGTAAAGTACCTAGGTATAATCCTGGACAGCAAACTTAATTGGAACAGCCACTTGGAGTACAAAACGCAGTCCGCCAGCGTCATTCTATGGCAGTGCCGAAAGATGATTGGTAAGCGTTGGGGCCTAGCACCCAAAATATTCCTCTGGCTTTACAACACGATCATAAAACCCCTGGTAAGCTATGGATCTGTAGTGTGGTGGCCAAAAGCCGCCCAAACCACCGGAGCCAATAAGCTACAGGGACTACAACGTCAGGCCTGCTGCGCCCTCACTGGGTGCATGAGCACAGCTCCAACAGCTGCTCTAGAGGTAATGCTGAACCTAACACCACTGCACCTCCACATCCAACAGGAGGCAGCCAAATCAGCGGTAAGACTAAAACAACTGGGATCTCTAAAATTCGAGAGGGTAAAACATCTCAGTGGACTACTAGAGGACTGGCTGAACACCCCTCTTATTGAAGCACCATGCGACAAAGTTAAGCCAACCCTCATTTTCGACAAAAAATACAGAATACACCTGATAGACGACATCAGCTCTAAGAAAAGACACAAGGCTCTCCTGATTTACACCGACGGCTCCAAGACCTCATCGGGCACAGGGTCGGGTGTTTTCTCAGAGGACCTCAACATACAAATTGCATCCCCCTTAAGCTCATACAACACGGTCTTTCAGGCCGAGTGCGTGGGCATAATAATGGCGGCTCGGGCAATCGAAACAAGAGAGGTAAAAGACCGCGACATCTTAATTCTCTCTGACAGCAAATCTGTTCTACAGGCTCTCCAGGGCAGTCGCATCACATCGAGCCTTTTACTTGAGTGTCACCACGCCCTAAATACAGTAGGTGCACTTAATACTATTACTATCCAATGGATCAAAGGTCACAGTGGATCACGGGGAAACGATGCAGCCGACGAACTGGCTAGACGCGCATCTGGTTCGGCGCCTATTGGCCCAGAGCCGATCGCGCCTATCCCGACCAGCTGGTTTGCAAGTAAGATCCGTGAACATACCATAGAACTACACCAACAGAACTGGAGCTCGCTGGACTCGTGCAGACAGGCGAAACTCGCTCTACCGCGCGTGGACGCTCGTCTATCCAGGTCCCTGATACAACTGTGCAGACCGCAACTTCGCCTAGTAACAGGTGCTATTACTGGTCATGGACAATTTAACAGACATCTTTTTAACTTAGGTGTCACGGACAGTCCCCTATGCAGAGGATGCATGGAGGAAGAAGAAACAGCCGCCCACGTTCTGCTGGAATGCAGAGGGGTGGCCCCTTACCGGGCGAGGTACCTCGGTTCGCCGGGCAGCGTCCAGGAAGCGATCACGAACGTGAAAGCCCTTGGAGCGTTCCTGGCTGAGCTGGGCTGGCTGGAGTGATCCGGCCGCACATCCTCCGACGCAAAATAGGCGCTATAGACGTCGAGTTGCGGAAACCGCCTGCACTGACATGGAGGGAGGCAAGAAGGACAAGACAAGACAAGAAGTAATGAAATAAAAAAAACTGTATTGAAAAATACATTATAAGTATCTTTTGTTAATCAAAACCTCATAAGTGTTTATAAACAAAAATGCACTGTAATCTGATAAATTTCATGACATTTTGGCACGTTTTTGTTAAAAGTAAAGGTAACGTTACAGATTTGAGCATTACATCAGTGAAGGAGGTGAACCGAGCATTACAATGCGCACCTTGTAATGATACAATGTGTAATATCTTGATATAATATAACATTACACGCGAATGCTCGTCAGTCAGGGAGGTATTATTGTAATGTAATGCTCAAAGTCGAATCTATAATGTTACATTACATGCGAATGTTCCCGGTGAGGGAGCACCTTAAGACAAGTAAGTATAAAAAGACTTTGTTTAATTGTTTAGGTATTTACAGAATTAATAAGCATAGTTACTCAGGAGAGAATCTCACAAGCTATGTTGAAAATATTAGTCAGGAATCTACTAGGTCAGGGATGGTGAACCTTTATGCATCAACGTGCCATTTTTCTAAATGTTAATGTTTAATGAGGACAAAGACGTGCCATCATCCATCAAATCGTAGCATACCTAATGAATTTTGTGATCGGGGACGTGCCCAAAATATTGTGTCCATCGTGTGCCATTGGTTCGCCATCCCTGAGTAACTCAACTTATAACTAGACTTTTTAGATCAATAATAGTAAAATTAAGTCATACAAACAAAAAACCTTTACATTTTTTGAATTGGCACTTATACTGACTTACCTACTTACCCATTTACAAAAGTTAAAAATTTACTTGCAAGTTACCAATTTATTAAATATATTCCAAAAACGACTTAACTATAGGTAGGTAAGTATAAGTTATCGATTTTTAAACTTGCCTGCAAATAACTTGTGAATTTCACGGTTAAATTTTCAATCACCAAATCAGGGCTACTATTGTCTAATTATAAAAATCTATCGCAATCGCTTTAGTTTGACAGATGGATGTGATACATTGCTGCACTTCTTAGGTAAGTATATATTTGTGCCAATAAGAAGCATCAATGTATCACATCCTGAAAGCGATTGCGATTGATTTTGTAATTAGACAATTAGCCCCCCGGGGGCTAATTGTCTAATTTAAAAATCTATCGCAATCGCTTTCATTTGACAGATGGATGTGAGACATTGCTGCATTTCTTTAGTAAGTTTTTATTTCTGCCAAAGAGAAGCATCAATGTGTTACACCCTGAAAGCGATTGCGATAGATTTTGAAATTAGACAATAGAAAGGCAGATCATAAGAATGTGAAGGATACTTTGTTTGTTTTTGTAATAAACATAGGTCTAGCTACAGAAGCTATCGGCGGCGATGCCGGTAGTAAACCATAGCCGACATTTTATAATGCATAGGTATGAGGTTTTTATCGGGCATGAGTAATTATTACTCACTTACATACATTCACATCTAATTACAACTTTATTAAGTATCAAAAAATCAAACTCACCAATCCAAAGGGCAATCAAAAGACACTTCCCAAACATTTTGCTTAGTAATCGCACTATGTTAATTAGTTAGGCCCTTTTTTGTTAAAAGTAAGGAAGCCGATTACAAAGGTACTTTGGTATTTAATCAAGTACACTGATAGCACTATACGAGAATACGCCACGATACACAAATTGAGATTAAATTGTAAATCACAAATAAAAAACGAGTAAGCAACCCGTTCACAACCGCACTGCAAGTCTACCAAACCAAAGTGACATAGGCTTGTTGAAAAAATATCGATACATCGATATATCGATATTTTTTGTTCGATATATCGATATTTTTAGCCGATATATTTCGAACCGATATATCGATACAAAAAAACCAATATCGAAAATCATATAAAAAACGATATATTTTTGGAATGGAAAAACTTATCTGTACTTAAATCATAATTCATAATTTATTTTAATATTAAAACATATATTGTCTATGACTGGTATGTTTTTTGTGCTGCGTTGAATATCTTATCTAATAAATATGCGCCAGATTTTTTATATTATCTTCGTTTTTATTGAGATTTTCATAAATTAAAGTAATGTGTGTTGCCTGATAAAATCTACTGATATTACTGAGCTAGACTGAAATAAATACATTGTTATTTAAAAACCGCAAACGTTCTTTGAAAATTGGACCGATATATCGATATATCGATATTTTTTTCGCGATATATCGAGGCCGATATTGATATTTTTATAAATATCGATGTATCGATATATCGATATTTTTTTTCACTTTCGACATCCCTAAAGTGACACTGACACTTGACTTGACTGACAGTGAAATGATTGTGAAGAAACAAAGAGAATATAACATAGAGTACATTATTATACTAGAGATAGAGTTATCAGTCAGACCTAATGATCAACGCCATCTAGCGAAATGTGACAAAATGTGTACGATAATATATATAGGTACCAGTAGGTATCTTCAGTATAATTTTACTTGTAATTTTTTCGAGAAGTAACCGGTCAGTTTCTCCATTTTATGAAGAAAACTTTAAAAATTAATTTAATGTAAATCAGCGTTCACTATATAAAACAGTGGAAGACACACGATACCGCGATTCAGCACGGGATAGCGACATCTATCGACAGTTTAACAAACGAAAAATGAACGCCATCTAGCAAATCGTTCAGGAACTAAAATTTTAGGCCGCGCTCCCTTGTAGTGAGTCAAGTACTAAGTGAAAAGCCCCTGGAATATAATCACTATGGTGAAGAAAGAAGTGATTAAGCTCCTGTCCCTATTCCAAGCCTTTACTTGAGATGGCAATCCTGTCTGTGGCGCGCGAACACGCCCTCTCGCGCCCCCTAGCGGTCGTTTCCCTCGAATTTCTACCTCCGGTTCCGCCTTCCCACCCCACTGAGCAAGCAGCAGCCGTGCGCCGGAGGCGCGCTGGCCTCATTGGCGTTTCTTGTCTGGAAGAAGCAACACGTCTAAATTAATTGCTGCACTGCGCCATATTGAAATTTTTAGTGGCTTGCTTTTGACTTCCGATTATGGAAGAGTTAAAGTTAAATTCTAATTTGACGGAAAATGGTGCAGCGATTAATGTTAAAGTTAATAATAGTGCCCCCGAATTAGGTGAACATTCTTCGTGGTCATCAGCGTCATCGATTTCGTCTACCGACTCCGAGCGCAGGCGATGATGGCGCCAACAGTCGTTTGAGCAAACTGGAAAAAGCGGTAAAAGATCTTGCCGCGTCGGTAAGTGCTTTGCATGCTCGTAAGCCAGCTGATTTAGACAGTGACGCGGACGCTATTTCGATTTTTGCACCCGATGACCTAGATATTTCTGACCCACCTAAAATGGATAGTGCAAATATTAGTTTTAAACAGGAAACTACCCTCAAATCATCGAGTGCAAAAACATCAGAGGCACACGCGGATATGTTGCTCAAATTACAACATTTTGACACTGCGGATTGGTGTCAAGTCCGTTACGCAGAAGCCCAAAAATCTTATTTGGCTAGCCCTGGTTTTGTCGAGTTGGAGAGCAATGACATGTTAAAAAGATTCGATCGTAATAAAACGTTAGCCGCAACGGAAAAGACGTTAGCAGCGATTTGTCACGCGTTAATCATTCAAAACGAAAAATTGCAAGAAGGCTTTTTATCTTTAGTTTCGTGGATGAGTTCACATCAAGAAATCACAACCGAAAGTGTTACTGCAAAAATTAATGAAATTTTTTCGGGTGATTACACAAAAACTAACCTAGATTTATTGCAAATGGTATGCGGGCACCGTGCAGATATAATACAACAGCGTCGTGACGCTCTTGCACAATGTTAAAGATAAATGTGTTAAAGAAAGTTTAAGGAAAATACCTCCAACCTTGCATCATCTGTTTGATGATCAAAGGTTTTCAGAATGTGTTACCAAGAATGGTGGTATTGATAAAGTTTTTGTACAGGCGGTGAACTTTCTTGTCGGCGCTGGTGTTTCCAGGAGGCCTCTTGCGCAAAGAGGTTCTCAGACGGGGTCCAAGAGAGCATACAACGTGTCGTCTAATCGTTCGAATACGGCGACAGCGGCAGCGGGACCTTCAGGCTCCGCAAGCTACGCTCCCCCTGCGCAAGGGCGTAAGCGTAAGTCGGACTCCTTTCGCATCAGCCAAGCTGACAAATATTATAAGAACCGCCAGGGTAAGCGTTCCCAACGTCGTTACGACTGACTATGCAAATTTTCATGCGGGCCAATTAAAACATTATGTAGACCGTTGGAGAAAGTGGGGGGCACCGAACCATGTTTTGAAAATCATAACGGGATACAAGATTCCTTTTTCAAAAAAGCCTCCTTTAGTGCACCCATCTCGATTGTCAGATTCGTTCCATACTCGGGAATCATTAGCGTTAACAGATCCCGGGCGGAAACACCACAGTTCGCTCGATGCACGAGCCGTGGCAGGACGTGCGCGCGCGCAATTAATACCTGTGTCTTACCCACCAACCGTAAACATGGCGAAGTGCGCTTCATGTAACAAGATGGTTACCAAAAAGAACGCGGGATTGCAGTGTGGTGCCTGTAATAAGTGGCTACATGGTAGTTGTGCGTCATTAACGAATGATCAACTAACGGCATTATCAGCCACGGAAGCGGTAGTTTGGAAGTGTCGCGGCTGCACCGGAACAAAAAATAGAAGAATTTCAGTTATTTTACCAGATCGCGATATTGAAGAAGATGACCATAACAGTACCGAAAATGAGTTTTCGTTGACTGAATCACACAGCGAAAAGGTGATTATGGAAATACGCCGGCAAATCAGAGAGGTCATGAAAGACGAATTTAAAAGACATCTAAGGGAAGCTATTCAAGAAGAATTTAAACGCAGTTTACAGTTTTATTCAGATAAAATAGACGACTATCAAGAATGCATGGAAAAACATGAAGAAAAAGTAAAACTTATGGAAAAAGAGAATAAAGACCTGGTGAACAAATATACCCACATTAAAAATAAAGTTGAACTGTTAGAACAAAAAGTCCAAAATATGGAGCAAATGCAAATCGGAAACCAGCTCGAAGTTTGTGGAATCCAAAAGACTAATAATGAGGACCTAAGGGAAACTATCAACATTATTGCAGGAAAAATAAAACAAGATTCCAATGACATTAAAAGGATTTACAGAAAAGAAAATAAGGCCCCAGAAGGACAGAGAAGGAATGCGTCAACAGTGGTGGTTGAGCTCCGCGAAGGATGCCGTGACTCCTGGCTGGACAGCGCGAAAGCAGTCACCATAACGGGACGCGATATTGGACGTGAGGAAGAGAACAGGATCTTCATGCGAGAAGCTCTAACCCCTGCAAATTCGTTCTTACTATGGAAGGCAAAATCTGAACTGAAGGTAACAAATCTCTGTAAATATGTGTGGTGTAAAAGAGGATGTATCCTGATGAAAAAGGATGACAGTAGCAAACCTCATCCTATAAGGTCAGTGAACGACATCGAACATTGGGTCTCAATTTTAAAAAATAAATAATGTTTAATGTTTATCTGTCTTAATCAGGTATACTCAATATAGTAATGTCTTTTTATAACTTATACTTGTATTTTTTTTTTGAATGGCTCAAAACAACTTTAACATAGACGAACGGAATTACGATAACTGGAATGATTTCATAAATACAATTCCCTTAGGATATCAGTCTTTTAATACATTGCACGTAAACATTAGATCGATGTTATTAAACTTCGCACACTTGGAGCTTATTGTTACGAATAGTGATCGCATCATAGACCTTATTATATTGACAGAGGTAAACATAAGTCACCAATGTGAATCATTGTTTGAGCTGCCTAATTATAATATGATTAGTAACCTCAGAAAGAACCGCAAGGGCGGCGGAATTATCATGTATATACATAAAAATTGTTTATTTACATATGTACCAACAATAACAAACCATTACGAAGCGATTTGTGGTTATATAACACTAAAAGGTAAACAAACGATAAGTGTATGCGCCGTATACCGACCGCCCGATAAGAATAAAAATCGTTTCATACAAGAATTAGAATTAATACTTAACCGATTCCCAAAGAACAAAGAATTGTTACTTATGGGAGATATAAACATTGACATTAAAAAAATAAATGGCTATAGAAATACATACATAAACAAGCTGTCTGAATTTGGATTGGACTGTGGGATAAGCCAATACACTAGAGTAGAAAAAAAAGGAAATAAGATAACGAGATCTTGCATAGATCATATTTTCGTTCGCGCGGTGGATTGCCGATCGGTGCACACAGCAACTATAAACATAGCTATAGCGGACCACTACATAACCGGCTGCTCGCTGATAACAGCGCGGCCCGACGTCACTGGGAACTCGGACGGCACACGGCTCGTTAGTGTATTAGACAATGATAAAATACGTTCCAAATTGCAACAGGTCGATTGGGATACGGCGCTCACTTTCGATTGTCCGAATAAGATATTTAATTTTATTAAAGAAAAATTCCAACACATATATGAAAACTGTAAAAAGCTTGTGAAACTTAAAAATAATTGTAGTAAAAATAACAGTAAGTGGATAAATAAAAAAATTACAAAAATGTGTAAACAAAGAAATAAATTGTATAAAATATGGAAAAAACACCCGAATAATATTGAAAACAGAATATTGTACAACAAATATCGGAATAAAACAAATAAATATATAAACTTTGTAAAGAATAGATATATTAGGTCAGAAATATTAAAAAATTTTAAGAATTCAAAGGCACTATGGAAAATAATAAATAAATTATGTGGTAAGTGTAATAAATCCATAGACGAAATTATCTCAAAATATTTTAAACTTCCGAATAAAGAATTATGCAATAACTTCGCAATAGCAATGCATAAAAATGTGAAAGATATTTCCTTAAATTGTAACTCTGTAATCCTGGACCACTCCGTGATCGATAGGGTCCCAGAAGTGGCCATGAGGTTTAAAAAAGCGACGTGTTGCGAGGTATCCAGAATAATAGAAAACATTAACGCTAATAAGAGCCCAGGGTATGACAAAATACGTGCTAAAGATATAAAAAACATCAACATTCATATAACACCCTTGATGACACATCTGATCAATACCTCCATGGCCACGGCTGTATACCCGGACGATCTAAAAGTAGGAATAATTCGACCGATTTACAAAAATGGAAGTCATACAGACTACAACAATTTCAGACCAATAACGATTTTGCCGTGTGTGGACAAAGTGGTTGAGAGGTACGTGAATAATGAAATAAATAGCTTCTTACAAAAAAATAATATATTGAATGAAAAACAATTCGGCTTTCAAAAAAATAAAAGCACCTCTCAACTTCTTTGCCAATTCACCAATGAGGTCAACGAGCACTTGAACAATAAAATGCATGTGCTCGTTGTCTTCATTGATTTCAGCAAAGCATTTGATATGCTAAATTATAAAAAATTGTTTGATAAACTCGAGCAAAGTGGAATACAGGGCCCTCTTCTACAATGGTTTAAAAATTATCATATTAACAGAAACACTACTGTGAAAATTAATAATACATATAGTGATCACATAACAACGGACAAGGGCACAGCCCAGGGATCGATAATCGGTCCAACGGAGTACCTAGTTTACGTTAATAACATGTGCAACCTCATTAGACAGGGCTCTGTGTACCAATTTGCAGACGATACGTGCATTGTCACGGCTGACCGCGACATAACTAAAGCTGAGCGAATAATGCAGGAAAACTTCGATAGTCTATGTAGATGGGCGCATGACGTAGGACTGGTAATAAATGCCAATAAAACGAAAGCAATGCATATACATTCCGCACAGAACAAAACCGAACACCAAATAGTCATTAACGCTCACCAACATGATTGTTTACATCAGCCGGACAGTGCTTGTACTTGTCAGCAAATCGAAGTGGTCAGGGAACATAAGTATTTAGGTTTACTAATAGATAACAGATTTAATTGGGGTCCACATGTAAACTATGTATGCGATAAACTTAGATCTATTTTGAGTAAAATATGTGTCTTGAAATATAAACTACCATATAGTACCCTAAGATTGCTTTATCTTGCCTTAGCGGACTCTGTTATTGATTATGGCCTCTGTTGCTATGGTAGAACTTTTAAAAGCTATTTGGAACAAATATATAATCTACAAATAAGATTATTAAAAGTAACAGTACCGAAACATGTTAAAAATAAATATAGTCAAGATTATTCCGAACTTTTCAAGTATTGCAATCTGCTGACCGTACAAAATAAAGTAAAATTAGCTATTTTAAAAGAAGAACACAGTAATGTGAAGTACTTAGAAATTTATATTCGAGATGAAAGATTGAGAAAACAATGTAATAAATTCAAAATGTGTAGATATAAGAACCTGTATGGTGCAAGAAACTATAAATATATACTACCTAAAATTTTGAATAGCCTACCAAACGATGTACTTAATATTTACTTAAATAATCCAAACTTTAAAAAACATTTAAAAAAATATCTTATAAACACAAACGAAACTACCTACATACTCTAAGTCAAATGTAATAATGAATACAGGGTGCTTGCACAAACATTGGACACTTCCACCAACATTGGTCTATTCCAAATCAAAAAATATATAGAGAAAAAACAAATATTTAATTTTAAATAAAGCAATACTATATACATAATGACTAATGTTCGTGCGTGCACCTTATAATGTTAGTTATGCATGCTTTCTTTTCTATTTTCATGTTTTGATTTATACAATGCTTAAAACTTGCGAACTCTCATGGGCACACAAACCCTAGTGGTTTTGCCAGTGAGTAAATGTATAATAGAATCTGTATGTAATATGTCTTAAACAATAAACAATAAAAAAAAAAAAAATCAAATAATAGAGATGCGACGTCAGGGAGTATTGGAAAAGGCACCTTTAACACCCAGCTTTGTTTCGAACATTTTTCTGGTGCCGAAGGCGAACGGCACACAACGGCCGGTGTTCAATTTAAAACGTTTAAACGACTATGTTTACACCAGCAAGTTTCAGTTGGCCAACATGTTTCGGGTCCCCGATTTTCTCCAACCAAACGATTGGCCAGTGAAGCTAGATCTCCACAACGCTTATTTTTACGTACCTATCAAAGTGGAGCACCGACGCTTCTTAAGAATCATTCTGCCAAATTGTTTCCACCAGCTATGGCAAATGACCTGCTTGCCATTCGGGTTATCAACAGCGCCGAAGGCGTTTGCAACCCTGACAAATTGGATCGCGGAGATTTTGAGGAACAGGGGGATAAGAGTCCTGGTTTATCTGGACGACTTCTGCCTGGTTCACCAGAACAGAGAGGTCTTACAACAGCAGTTAAGTTTTACAATCGCCCTTTTTCGCGAGTTGGGCCTAACAATCAACTTTCAGAAGTCTGTTCTCATTCCACAACGATCTCTAGAGTTCCTGGGAATTCTGTGGAAGCCTTGGGTCAACAAAAAATGTTTACCTTTGGTAAAGGTACAAAAACTTCGGCAGGTGAGTCGCATGCTTTTGTTGCGAAAAAAGGCGTCTTTGAGACAAATTCAGTCTTATTTAGGCCTTTACAACTTCGCGAGCTTTGTTGTTCCCAGGGGTCGCCTCAACACCAGGCCTCTTTTACTCTACAGCCACCAACGCTTACACGACAGCCCTTCAACGGAAAGGACTTTACCGAACTTCCTCTTTCCCGTTCTGAAGTGGTGGATAACGCATGCTCATTTACAGACTCCCCTGCACGTTCCTATTCCTCAGGTTTTTCTGACCACAGATGCCAGCGCTCAAGGATGGGGTGCACAGCTGAACGACCTCCAACTATCAGGGTCATGGCAAAAACAGGAAATGGGTCTGCACTGCAACCTTTTGGAAATGATGGCGATAGAGAAGGTAATAATTTCTCAGAAATCATTTCTAGTCGGAAAATCGATTCAAATTTTGTCAGACAATCGAACAGTAGTTTCTTATCTTCGAAACGAAGGGGGGACGAGATCATTACCGATGCTCAAAATAACGTTTCGCCTGTTGAATCTCTTAGACAAACTCCAAATTCAAATGACGGTGAATTACCTCCCGGGTCGTTACAACACAGTAGCGGACAGTCTTTCGAGGTCCCGAGCTCAAGCGGAGTGGCATTTGTTGGAGAATATCACCCGACAGATATTCAATGTTTGGGGAACACCCGAGATCGATTTGTTCGCTTCTCAAACAGCCCACGTGGTTCCCAGGTATGTAACGCTCGACCACACCGATCCTCATGCAGTGTTCGTGAACGCCTTCAGTCGGGATTGGAAGTTTCAGATAGCGTGGCTATTTCCTCCTCCGAATCTCGTCCCTCGTGTGTTAGCTCACTTAAACAAGGCAGTAGGTGTATATCTATTAGTGGTACCGAGTTGGACAAAGGTCTTTTGGCGAGGCGACCTGAGGAATCGAGCGTCGGAGCCGCCGATTGTGATAGACAATCTCCACGAGGTGCTGATAGATGTTCATACTCAGTGTCCGCCCCCGAATGTCAGGCAGATGACTTTAGAAGTTTGGAGAATACAGGGTGGAGTTCCATGTTAGACGCGTGGGATGACGACCAGAAACGTTTGCTGTCGAGTAGTTGGAGGAAGTCTACCTTGAATACGTATAGGCCTGCATGGATAAGATGGTGTAGGTGGGCTGGTAATAATGGAGTTCTCGAAAATAATCCAAATCCTCAACAATTGGCTAGGTTTTTGTCAGACCTGTGTCTAAAAGAACAGTTATCATATAGTTCCATTGCTCTTCACAAATCGGTTGTGTCGATGTTCTGTCCTCAGCAGCCTCCACTAAGTTCTCATACTATAGTAAAGCGAACTCTAAAAGCTATCGCTCTGCGCAAACCCAAGCCGTCACGTACTCCTATTTGGGATGTTAAAATTTTATGTGATTATCTTGTAAATAATGAACCTATTAGTGATAGTTTGTACGAAATTTCAAAGAGATGTTCTATATTATTATTATTGTGTTCTGGTCGCAGGGTACATGATTTGACCCTTTTGAAAATCGGTAGGCAAAATTGTGAATTTAATGACAACCAAATCATATTTTGGCCGGCTTATGGCTCTAAGACTGATACAGCTAATTATCGTCAGTCAGGTTGGCGTTTGTTTAAATGTCCATTCAACCGAAACATTGACCCTGTGTTCTGGGTAAATAAATTAATTTCGATATCGGGTTCTAGACGGGGTAGTTCAGACAGTCTTTTCATTTCAACGTCTGGTGAGGTTAAGCCAGCTACACGAACGATCATAGGTCACTGGGTAAAGGATGTTCTCAAGGATGCTGGAATAGATAGTTCACCTGGTAGTGTTAGATCCGCTGTTGCGTCTGCCAGTTGGTTAGATAATCATAATATAAACGAAGTATTGTCTAGAGGTAACTGGAGAAGTGCGACTACATTCCACAGATTCTATAAGAAAGAGATTTTAACTAGGAGTAGGATTAATTGTAACCCAGTATCTGATTGCTTCCAACCTTTGCCATAATTTTAATTACTTATTGATTTTCTTATAATTTTTGTTATGTACAATGTATAAGTACACTTGTGATTTCTAGGTTCTTGATCTTGTTGAGTTCTATTATTTTTGTAGCTAATTAAATGAAACAAAGAAGGTAATAATTACAATAATGTATTTCTTTGCTTATATTATATAATATTTCAATCACATTGGCGTTTTTCCTTAACATAATTCTTCAGCAGCCGATAACAAACACATCTCAAGTAAAGGCTTGGAATAGGGACAGGAGCTTAATAGAAAATTTTTACCTGAAAATAAAATTTAGATTAAGCTACTTACCTATTCCAAGCCTTATTTTTATTGCTGTCTGCTGAGTAGGTGATCTATACATCACTTAGGTAAGTACCTACATACCTTTTAAGTAATCTGCATGAAACTGACGCTTCATAAATGTTTATAAGTTTCTTTAACAGGTTTTTAGAGGTCTCGTTCATCGTAAGTCCCACCATGCTCTAGGATTATAACTGCGTCAACTCTACACCTAGCAGTTATGACCATTTCTGACCACCGGTACATACCATACTGTGGATCAGACTAGGCAATAGGCATACGAGTCCTTGCCTACTCTACTCGTATGCCCTCGAATCAGGGCAATAAAAATACTGAGATCCAATGAGGCCAGCGCGCCTCCGGCGCACGGCTGCTGCTTGCTCAGTGGGGTGGGAAGGCCAGGGGGGGGACACTCTTGACACTCCTATACTAAGTGACATTATTGTAAAGGAAGTGCCTTCATCTCTCATCGGCGAAGATCATTACTTCATACAATTTTTTTTTTATAAGAACTCCCTCGACGATCAAGCAATGCTTGACAAGCACGTAAATGCTTGTCAAGCAGTTTATGGTTTGGGAATAGACAATGATTTTCTAATAGTCATTAGCGAGAGTACATTCATAAAGGTAGGTATACTCTTTTTATCAAAAACAAAATTTAATTGTCAGAATTTTCCTTTAGCAATATCACAAAAATCTTTTTCTGTGTTTATTTCGCACGTTTACTTATTTCAGTTGCTCGATTCCACTGTTTCCCAACAAAAAATAAGGGCCCGGATAGTTTAAAGATTGGGTAGAGATTGTTGGTGAAAATGTGTTGACAAGTTAAAAGAATGGGGTCTGCAACCAGCACCTTCGCCAGCAGGATAAGGCCTGTAGGCGTAGTACCTTCCCTTCACTTACCGGCAATTCATCGTGTAAGTTTTTTATGTCGGTACTAGTTAGGTACCATAGTAGAATCAAATTACTACCTCCTTGATTTAGGGTGCGTTTCCACTGAAGCAACATCACGTAAATTTTTTTGGGGTTGGCTTTAAAAATGGGGCGCTTGATTTTGAAATTGAAATATATATAACTTTGTAGAGTTTCGTAAGGCCTTTCAAATGATACTATAAACCCGGCGCGGAAATTTGTATTATTATTTTAGTGTTTATGAAAATATTTTTTTTTATGTTATATTTTTTTCAGGCAACCAGACCCATCCCAGTTCCAGACCCATTTCAATTCCAACCCATCCCACTTCGTCTTCATATACCAGAAATATCATGTAAGTTTTGTTTACGCATATTAAGGGTAGATATTTTTCAAAATAATTGTACCGTTACGTGCAGGTAAAAAGCAGGTAAAACGCAGTTACTTTACGCACACGTTTTGTTATGAACATCGCTCCTCTAGAATTACAAAGACGTAACTGCAAACATCATGCATAATGCCCTCCTTATGCATCATTTTCATAAGCTTACAATATTAATAATAATAAAATTACAAACATTTTTTTTTTCAGATCACAGCCCACCCCCATCCCACTCTGTTGTCATCCTGATACAGGTGCAGTACGAGCTATCGAGCAGTTTAGTTGTGGCAACCGCAAATGATGAAAATTAGTATTTTTTTTATAAAAAACAAGTATCATTACTTGTTTCAATTCCGGGACTCTTTGGCTCCATAATCGTTTTATAGACTTAAAGTAAGGGTGTAAGTAAAATGATTGTATCTTCGTATAGGTGTCAGTTAAATTATTTTGGTTCGACCGTGCACCATCCTTCCTGTTTTTCTATGCGGAAGCATTAATTGCTTATTTACGAATAATTTTACTGGAATGGTTTTAATATTCAGTTATCAATTACTGGCTGCGCAACATGTTTTGATGAAAATGTATTTTCATTAAAACTGCTAGCTATACTTATTAGTGTTAGTGATGTGTTCTTTAATAGGTTACATTTAACAAGATTATGTTATACTTACCTGGGAAAAATTAATGGCTGTGGCGAGGGGTGAAATTATGGCGAAGGTAAGCCGTTCAACAAAAGTGTTATGATCTGCATAGTGGATCGGTAGGGTGGGATTTCTAAAAGGTAATCCAATGGGAATCGTCTTGTATGGACCCTTCGCCACTGGCTGTAGGTACATTAGTATACCTAATACTACTAGGTAGGTATACTAATGTACTACACAAACACGGTCAGGGTACCTACTACGCTAGTAGGCACCCTGACCGTGTTTGTGAATGAATAAATATTAAGAAATAAGAATATGAACAATTTTGAATAAAATTATCCCTAGGCATAAACTGAGAGGAATAAATAAAAACATAATGGCTCTTTCACTTTATTGTTTAATTTTGTGTCCTTTTCTTTTCTCCCTTTTGTAATTATATTTTTAACTGTTTTGTTCTAGTTATCTCTTATAACATTTGAAACGTTTGTTCTCATGTGTTAGTTATTTTCTAAGGAAAAAATACTAATACTAGTGAACACGGCGTTTAGAATGTTATAAAAGATAATTAGAACAAAGCCGTAGGTAGGATTGCTAGATTAGGTACTAAAAAAAAAAAAAAAACAAACTTACAAGAAAATCGCCGATCAGAGATGGCGCTTCAAAATGAGTAAGTTTTAAAATCGCCAGAGGGCTCTCTACCCCTATTTTTTTTTATCTTACTCTATGGGGAAGGCGGAACCGGGAGGTAGAAATTCGAGGGAAACGACCGCTAGGGGGCGCGAGAGGGCGTGTTCGCGCGCCACAGACAGGATTGCCATCTCAAGTAAAGGCTTGGAATAGGTAAGTAGCTTAATCTAAATTTTATTTTCAGGTAAAATTTTTCTATTTTGACAAAGGACGAATGACATTGGCCGCGTTCCGAAACGGTTGCGTTCCGAGCCTTAGTGCGCGGTTGTTTTATAACTCACTCTAAGGTTGGGATCGACCAAGAACTTTAAATGTCAATGTCAATACAAAGGCTTCATTTTCCATTTGGAATAAAATCCGTTTTTTGAGGATCTACCATGATTATTTTAAAAATTAGACACAAAAACATCAAAATACTAAATAATGTCAAATGACATTGACATTTTGTCTATAGACAAACGTCAGAGCGTTTTACAACCATCAATTTTGATGGTTGTTTGGTTGCAACGCTCTGACGTTTGGAACGGGAAGGTTGTGTCAACCAGTCGTAAGAAGCAAAAAACGAAGAATACGGCTATCCATGAACCAAAGATTTCCTGCGGTAGGATTGATCATTGGGTTCCTAAAATGGGTTTACGAAGTGGAGCCACCTGGATTTTTCAAGCAGGTGGGGGGGAGGGGGGAATTCTGCCTTAATGAAGTCCGAGGTTAATAACTGCCTAAGTTTAGATACTAAGCCAAGTTTGGTATCATTTTCGGATAAATCAATGACGTTGAATTCATTTCTGGTATAAAAATTGCAATTTATTAAGAAGTTTCCTAAACATTACACAATAACCAATATTTTCAACTACATTTTTTTTACTTTAAGTCACCGTAAATATTAAACTGATGTTCTTATTTGCAAACAAAAAATACGTTAACAAAGCTTATAGAATGAAGACTTGAAAAAATATAACTAACAATTTTGTTTTATTAACAATTAATAGCGAAAAAAAATTTCACTGTCGCGTGCCGTCAATTTCTTTTACACCTATGGAAATATTAATATTTTTTATCATAACAATATGGGTATCAAAAGAAAGGTAATAAATAGCCAATTCCAAATATATATACATTATAATACTTTTATGAAACTGTTTTGAAATAAACTTAAAAAGTATAACGCAGAATTAAAAAATATCAGTAAATTATTAGAAAAACCAAAAATTCCAGTCAATACCGACAAAAAAAGGCTAATATCACAAACGCGCATGTAAGTACGATATTTTCAGATATTGTTAGGTACCTTGAGAGTAGTTTTACCCAAGTTTTAACCCTTGGAAACCCTGTACTGCTGGAAAAACTTGGCACTTGTTTCAGTATTTTCGAAAAAACTACCTTAAGAAAGCGTTTTTCAGGTATCTCTACTCTATACTTTTATAAAGCTAACTAAATTTGCTACAATTTGAGCCTATCACAAGCAAGTTTCGAATTGATATTTAAAATTTTAATCCTTACTAATATTATAAATGCGAAAGTCCGTTTGTTTGTTTATTTGTTTGTTTGTTTGTTACGCCTTCACGTCTTAACTACCGAACCGATCATCATGAAATTTTGCATACACGTTGTCATGGGTACAGAAAAGGACATAGGGTACCTTTCATCCCGAAAAAAGTATTGTTCCCGAGGGATAGCAAAAAACTTTTCACGCAGACGAAGTCGCGGGCGGCCGCTAGTATTTAATAAAAATAATAACTTCCTTACAACGGTAACGAAGTTATTTTTTTTAATTATCCAAAAAAAGAATATTTTCTTTTATTATTATTTTAAAAATAAAAGGATAATAGGGCTCCTACGAGGTATTTTTCTTTTTTCAATATTCCAATTTGTGTATTTAATGGCATTTTTTTTCTTTAATCAAGCGAGTATTTTTTTTTTGTTTTTTTTTTTAATAGTTCAACAATTGAATCGTACAAATATGAATCCAAAAATGAATTCGACACCTTAAATTCATACGAAAATTATATCAAACTGGGCATAGCAGCTTAACTAATACATCTATCGAGATTGGGCTGAAAGCCAAAACTTCAAAAAATTTACTACAAAAATCGTGGTGGCTCCACTTCTTATATCGATCCTAGGGTCCTAAGGACCAATCCTACCAAAGGAAATCTCTGGTTCAAAAAACGCCGTATTTTTCACCCTACTGACGCCACTATTAGAGTGAGTTATAAAACAACCAAACAACCGCGCACTAAGGCTCTGAACGCAACCAGTGCAGGGTTGCGTTCAGAGCTTTAGTGCGCAGTTGTTTGGTTGTTTTTTAACTCACTCTAAGGTTAGGAACGACCAAGAACTTTAAATGTCAATGTCAATACAAAGTCTTCATTTTCCATTTGGAATACGAATAATTCAAACTTTTTTTTATACTAAATCAAATAAAATCCGTTTTTTGAGCATCTACCATGATTATTTTAAAAATTAGACACAAAAACATCAAAATACAAAATAATGTCAAATGTCATTGACATTTTTTCTATAGACAAACGTCAGAGCGTTTTACAACCATCAATTTTGATGACTGTTTGGTTGCAACGCTCTGACGTTTGGAACGGGATGGTTGTGTCAACCGAACGTCACGCTCTAATGTTTGGAACGCAGTTAGAGCGTTTGGTTGTGGATAGGTTGCACTCGGAAACGCAACCCTGTTGGCGTGATTTGGAACTAGGCAATTGACGTTTCAATGACACATTCCAGCAGACTGATCGCTAGTTTCGATGTCACCATTTTTCTATATCCTTCAAAATTATAAGAAAATAAAGTTTATTTACAGAATATCTTCAGTATTCGATTAAAATATCTGAACCAGTCAGGAAATTAATTTAATTAACTCGGAAGCGACCATACACATAGAAAATTTTTCGCAGGTAAATAAGATTTTGCCACACATTTCTCTAAAACCCGCTACATTTATTCGTTTATCGACGAAGAAAACAGTATGGAATATAGTTTATTAATTTTCTTTGCCATAATATATTCATATTTTATGTATGCAAGTCATATTTTACGTTTCTCATATGTGCCGGCCTAGAATAGCACTACCCCCTATCATCCCGTGGGTGTCGTAAAAGGCGACTAAGGGAGCATAGCCTTCAAGAGACGGGCAGCAGCGTCTCCAAAAAACCTTGGCCTACTGCGATCGCCAACCCGCCTGCCAAGCGTGGCGATTATGGCAACCCCCCCCCCCCCCCCCCTCATGCACAATGGATCAAAAAATTGGCCCCCAGTCCCCGGCAGCCCCGCTATTCCTAGCTACGGTAGCGGCTACGGTAACGGCGGGGCAGGGGGTGCTATGAATCCCCGGGTGCGGCTCGGCTACTAAAAACGACGACAACTGCACCTGGCAACCTATAACACGCGCACACTGAGGACCGACGCGAAGTTAACCGAGTTGGAAGAAGTTATCAGCAAGGTACACTGGGACATTATCGGCTTATCTGAAGTCCGAAGAGCGGGAGAGGACTCGATAATCCTCAACTCCGGTAACTTGCTTTACTACCGGGAGGGCGACCAACAGTCCCAAGGTGGTATCGGGTTCATCGTCCACAAGTCCCTTGTCAACAACGTGACTACCATCGGAAGTGTGTCGACCAGGGTGGCCTACCTTATACTCAGAATATCCAAACGGTGTTCGCTGAATGTTATACAGGTTTACGCACCGACCTCGACACACCAAGATGACGAACTGGAGGCTATGTATGAGGAGATCTCTAAAGCCATGCATAGCTACAAAACCCACTACACTGTTGTGATGGGGGACTTCAATGCAAAGTTGGGAAAACGATGCGGTGATGAGCTGAGAGTGGGGCAATTTGGAGTTGGGCAACGGAATGACAGAGGCCAGATGGTGGCTGACTTTATGGAGAAGGAGAACCTCTTTATGATGAACTCCTTCTTCAGAAAGCCGGAAAGCCGGAAGTGGACCTGGGTCAGTCCGGACGGTACAGTCAGAAATGAGATAGATTTTATCAGGTCGACGAAAAAGCAAATATTCAATGATGTCACTGTGATCAACGCTGTTAAGACGGGGAGCGATCACCGATTGGTACGTGGCACATTGAATATCAACCCAAAGCTGGAAAGATCTCGACTGATAAAATCAACAATTCGACCATTGCCGGCCCATATTCAAAACCCCGAGAGCTTTCAACTCGAACTCCAAAACCGCTTCGAAGCCCTTGAGAACAGCAAAGATGTGGATGATCTAAACAACATGGTGGTGGATGCTGTCCGTACGGTAGGGTCCAAGCTCTTTAAGACCCGCCGTCCCAAGATAAAGAAACTCTCCGACCACACACTCCTACTCATGGATCAGAGACGTGAAATGAGGCTCCAGAGTTCAGTAGATGCTAATCGTTATCGGCAGCTTAATAGACAGATATCTAAGTCTTTGACGAGCGACCTTCGCCAATTTAATACGAATCGTATTAAAGAGGCCATCGAGCGGAATAAAGGCTCCAAAGTGTTCGCGAGAGATCTGTCTATTGGGCAAAGCCAGATGACGAAGCTGAAAACTGACGACGGACGCATCATTTCATCAAAGCCTGAAATCCTGAGGGAGATCGAAAGCTTCTATGGGCAGTTATATTCCACGCAGACACCTGTTGAAAGCAAGGCTAAAGACCCCAGAGCCAAGCTTACTCGGCACTATACCGAAGATATCCCGGACGTCAGCCTGTACGAGATTAGTATGGCTCTCAAACAGCTGAAAAACAACAAGGCGGCGGGTGACGATGGAATCACTACAGAACTTCTGAGAGCGGGCGGTAAGCCGATACTCAAAGTCCTCCAGAAGCTCTTTAATTCCGTCATCGTCCAGGGCAGGACGCCAAAGACATGGAACATAAGTGAGGTGATCTTGTTCTTTAAAAAGGGTGACAAGTCCCTCTTAAAGAACTATAGACCCATCTCGCTTCTGACTGATGTCTATAAGTTGTTTTCGAGAGTCCTTACGAATCGTCTTGCTCGCAAGTTCGACGACTTCCAACCTCCCGAACAAGCCGGGTTCCGAAAAGGCTTTAGCACCATAGACCACATCCATACGCTGCGGCAGGTTATACAGAAGACTGAGGAGTATAATGAGCCACTTTGCTTGGCGTTCGTGGACTATGAGAAAGCCTTTGATTCGATTGAAACCTGGGCGGTGCTGCAGTCTCTCCAAAGGTGCCAAGTGGACTATAGATATATCGAGGTGTTGAGGTACTTATACCAAAATGCCACCATGACGATCCGAGTACAGAACCAGAACACAAATCCTATCCAACTGCAGCGTGGTGTGAGACAGGGAGACGTTATTTCTCCGAAACTGTTCACAGCTGCGTTGGAGGACATCTTTAAGCTCTTGGACTGGAAAGGACTCGGCATCAACATTAATGGCGAGTACCTAACACACCTTCGTTTTGCCGATGATATAGTCCTTATGGCTGAGACCATGGAAGACCTGAACACAATGCTCGAAGATCTCCGTAGTGCTTCCCAAAGAGTGGGTCTTAGGATGAACATGGATAAGACGAAAATTATGTCAAATGCCCATGTTGTACCCTCTCCAGTTCATGTTGGGAAAACTACACTTGAAGTTGTTGACCATTACGTATACCTAGGACAGGCAGTCCAGTTAGGTAGGTCCAACTTCGAGAAAGAGATCTCTCGTCAAATCCAACTCGGGTGGGCAGCATTCGGGAAGCTTCGAAAAATCTTCGCGTCCGACTTACCTCAGTGTCTCAAGACGAAAGTCTATGAACAGTGTGTGTTGCCAGTGATGACTTAGGTACGGCAGTGAAACGTGGCCGCTAACTATGGGTCTCATAAGGAGGCTCAAGGTCACTCAGCGTGCAATGGAGAGAGCCATGCTCGGCGTTTCCCTACGTGATCAAATCAGAAACGAGGAGATCCGCAGGAGAACTAAAGTAACCGACATCGCTCGAAGGATTGCTCAGCTGAAGTGGCAATGGGCGGGACACATAGCGAGAAGAACCGATGGCCGTTGGGGCAGAAAGGTTCTGGAATGGCGACCGCGCACCGGACGACGCTCCGTGGGTAGGCCCCCGACAAGGTGGACCGACGATCTGGTGGAGGTCGCGGAAAGCCAGTGGATGCAGGCAGCGCAGGACCGATCGTCGTGGAGATCCTTAGGGGAGGCCTATACCCAGCAGTGGGTGTCGTGTGGCTGATATGATGATGATGATGATATAAAATGTACAAGTACATTCGTTTTTCGGATCACCTGTTTATTGTCATTATTGTTCTTTGGCATTATATTTCTCTGGAAGCGACCAAGGAAGCGACCATAGCCTTCTTTAAAATATAATAGAGAAGGCTATGAAGCAAGAAGCTTAAAGGTATAAGCTTCTTGCTATGAAGCGACCCCATAGACATTGAATTTTTTTCACGAGCGACCCATTTATTTCGAGAAGTTTCCATAATGTGGTAGTAATCTCGATCTCGTTCTCGTTTGTCCATGGATGACGTCTCGACATAGATGTAGCAAATCCCTTTACGTCTCGATGACTTTCATCACAGAGCATAGGCTGGCTGCTGTCAAACTGTTCTTGTGCCTATTTGATTTCCGCCCACGACGGACGGAACGGAACGGAGGCGGTATATGCGTTTGGGGTTAGAGGTTGTGCATTTGTGCGTTTGTTTGTTTGTTTGTTTGTTTGTATGTTACCATTTTCCTCAGAAACTACTTAGCCGATTTCGATGCAGTTTTTTGCATTCAAAAGGTTTCATTTCAGAGCAGGTTCTTAGACATGTTTCATAGTGGTTGACCACCAGGGGGCGCTGCAGCAGCCAGATAAGTCAAGATTGTCTATTACCATTTTCCTTGGAAACTACTGGGCCGATTTCAATGCGATTTTTTGCAATTAAAAGGTTCATTTCAGAGCAGGTTCTGAGATATGTTTCATGGTGGTAGATCACCAGGGGGCGCTGCAGCAACCAGATAAGTCGCGTTTGAAAAGTTCTCAAAAACTACTCAACTGATTTCGATGCGGTTTTCTGTAATGGGTTTGTAAGTTATCGGCGATGGTTCTCAGATAGATGTTATGGTATTTAACCGCTTGGGGGCGCTGCAGTTATCATTTTCTCATTTGTCTCCAAAGCGGTTTGACCAATTTGGATGCGGTTTTCTGTAATAGTTTTGTAGTTTGTTGGCGATGGTTCTTGGTGTTATGGTGTTCAGCCGCTAGGGGGCGCTGTAGTAATCATTTTCCGAACGGTTTGACCGATTTAGATGCGGTTTTTAGAGTAGATAACGTATGAATTCTTTAAAAAGTTTAAAATAAAATGGCAAAATTAAATTTTTTGAAAAAACCTACGAAGGTTAAAATTGTTACTCTTTATTTAAAAGACTAAAATAAGTTTTACAAAAATCCCTCGACTAAAAGTGATGTAGGTAGGTAGTATACATACTTTATCTACCTATTCATTAATTACAAACGCAAGAAAAATCCGTCGGGAACTGCCATTGCCATCTCTCTAAAAGTCTAAAGAACTACGAGTAAAGTAAGTAACTCGTATAACTGATATTTGTTCATTAGTACCTACATCACTTTTAGTCGAGGGATTTATGTAAAACTTATTTTAGTCTTTTTAAATAAAGAGACAAAGAAAATAACAATTATAACCGTCGTGGGTTTTTTCAAAAAGTTTAATTTTGCCAATTTTTTAACTTTAAGTTAGCGAACGAATAGAAAAAGTGTGTGTAGAAAAGTGACCGTTTGCGTAGGGGGGCACTAGGTCACCATGTTTCAAATCAAATCAAATCTTTTTATTGCAATCATGTGGTTAACATAGATGTACATCGTACACATTAGAAAACAGTACCAGAACTTGAATACTGTCTAGGGTATCGCAACATAAAAGAAATAACGAGCATTATCATTATTTTGGAAATTAAATAAAAATAAAAAACGTTTTCGTTTATAAGTTCCCCATTGAATATATTTAGTTTTAACATTAATTTTCGTGTTATTACTATAAAGCCATTCAATAATTGTGTTTAAAGTTATATTAATACAGTTTTCATATACTTTTACATCCTAATTTTAACACCTTTAAAGATAATCGTGGTATCATCAGCAAACAAAACACATTCCGTAGATATAGAGCTATGCAGATCAGAAACAACAGTGGACCCAAAACGCTTGCCCTGAGGAACGCCAAATTTATTCATAATGGAAGTGGATCTAGCTTTTTCCAAGCATCTGCTTTCAGGACAGCACCTCTGAATTTCAACACATTTTTCCCTCCGTGACAAATAACTTTTAATCCAATCATAACATGGTCCACGTATACCATATTTGTGGAGTTTGTCAAGAAGACGTTCATGGCACATGAAATCGAAAGCCTTTACCATAATGTGACAATATTTGCATTAAGGCTCCAGCACACCGTAAGCGTATGCGTAAGCGTGCACGTAGACGTACCATGACGTTGTAATCTCTGAAACCTTATGAGCCATGGCACACCGCTTGCGTAACGTACGCGTGCACGTAGACCGATGCGTAACCCTACGCATTGCAGCTCTCATGGGACAACCAGGCTGCGTACTTACGCAGAGCGGAACGCATTGATGACGTTGTACTCAATGGCATTCCCTATTGGACGTCATACCGAACAAATACGAACACGCACGTATCTTTCCTGCGCGTCACTACGCGCGTAACCACGCGCGTGACTACGCATCCAGTTGTATTTGTTTACAAATAGTAGCGGTACTAACGGTAGTAAGTGGTGTTTTATTTTGTTTTTAAGTAATGAATAACGATATTAAAGAAAAACTAATTGAATTAGTTCGAAAAAATTAGTCCATTTACTCAATCTTCGTCTGACATCGCGCACTAGAGTCGCAAACATGGCTGCCGCAGCGGCTGGGTACGCAAGGGACAGGTTGCGTTGCGTGCCGCGTAGACGTATGCGTAACCCGGTGTGTCAGGGGGTTACGTGCGTAACTACGCGCGTGTACACGCACGCGTAACCACGCGCGTGTCTACGCATCCGGTGTGCCCAGGCCTTTATTGAAACTCGATGAACACGCGTGTCTATCCATTTTGCCGTCCACATATAGCGTACCCGGTCGTGCCCTTTGACGCGCGGGTCGAGTTTGGGATCGTTTGATTCGTTTTGACAAGTACCTACCTATAGGAGATGGTGTAGTTTTAGTTTTAGCTCGTTGATTAATAAACAGAAAATAATAATTTACTGAACAAAAATTTTTTTTTTAAAACGGACTAAAAGAAAATGATTTTCGCGGGTCATATTTTTATATAGAAAACGTAAAAAAACACGTGTTAATAAAATTTAACAATCGATAATGAAGCTATCGATAAGATGATATATATGCCATCACTAGTGTCAAATTCTAATGGATCTAACTGTATCATGCGCTCTCTAGACTCAGGTGCGAATCACGCGCGAAGCCACGAACTTCCTGCGAAGCATGAGTGTAGAACCGATTCACATATTCTTCGCAGCTTCGCGTCGCGTTCGTGCCACGTTCCCGTAATTTGTCGGTTTTTGTCCCGCGACAAAGGGATCGCAAACTGCGAACTTGGCGCAATAGCGACTAGGCTCCACACATTCGCACTGTATTCGCATGAAGGCGAGTTTTAAAAAATCATAACTTTGTAAGTTGTGAGTGTTTTATGTATTTAGAGCAATTTTCGTGTATTTAAAATTATGTTTGATTGATTTACTTTTTATATCAGCATAAATTGCTAATGTGCAACGTAACCCCACAGTCCACACCAGCAGCAGCAACTTCGGCGTTCATCTTTTTTGAGTGCGCGAAGTATACTGTCAACTTGGCGCGAACCTCTGCGAGTGTGGAACTGTGGGGTAGTTTTACCGGGATTCGCAAGCGATCCGCGCCGCGACTTCACGCCCCATGATTCGCGCGTGAGTCTGGAGAGGCCATCACGGCAACCATTTTCATTGTACGTCTAAATTAGTTCTTTAGAGCCACGCTAGAGGCGTTTCAAATAGGCACAAGAACTTTGCTGTCAAGTATACACATACAGACAGCCAGTCCAGTTAAATAGAAAAAAAAAATACAGGTCAATGGCGGGAACCAAAAATCTAATATTAATATTTTATTTCTATTACACTAACTAAGATTCTTGGCGGGAATATTTTGGCAATCATACAAGCAAAATTAAAGAGTAAGTAAAAATGTTGTTATGGCAAGTGCACGTAAAGTATTAACTTACATGGTCTTCGATCAAGGATACTTAAATAACGTAGACTAAAAATTCGCCTAGCGGCTCGTTCCTCAACATCCTGCCACTTGGGAAAAAATAGGAGGCCACTGTTATACCCAAAATTTTCGGGGTAAGTACCTTAATTTGACATCCCCCGCGCGTAACGTAATGCTTCGCCATTGTCCTCTCTTGAATCTTCTCCTCCAGAGGCGTAATAACACTTTCCTGTGCCACCTCGTTCTGCGACATTTCCAATGGGTATAACTTACGAGCGGCTCTTAAGAACTCTCCACCTTCCGTTTGACCTTGACCACCCACACCCCATCTGGTCCGGGAAAAACTTCAGTCACGAGGGCCAAAGGCCAATTCATCCGTCTCGCCTCATTCTCCACCAGACATTTACGAGTATCTCCCACCTTTAAATTGTGCGTCCTACATTCTTGCAACCCTTTCTGACAGTGCACAAGCAACGCCAGATAATCCGCTCGGAATCTTAACCTCAAATCCTGACGCAACTTTTGCACGTAGTTTATGCGGCTATTCAGGCTCTGATTGTCAATCACATCTAAATCCCAAACGTCATTACTTGGCAGCGGATGAATAAAGTTGCTAGGTGTCAGTGGCACTAAACCATCTGACTCGGACACCTATGTAAGTGGTCTCGCGTTGATGGCGGCCTCGATGTCGCATAGCACCGTATGTAACTCCACATCAGTGGCGTACCGATCGGATACGGCGCCTAGGGCAAGCACAGAAGTTGCGCCCCTTCATAAGTTATCTAAATGTAAATTAAACAGATACACTAAATTAAACAAATACACTAGATAGCCAGTTTAAGTCCGTTTCATGCGCTTATCTAGTAATCTGGCCTGCCTCTATTTAAATTTTTTTGTCAGATTTATCAACTAAACTTGTAATATTGCTTCGCGATTTTTTGTCAAATTCATTTCGCCTGTCCCTTGAAAAAACGGCCGCGCAGCGCAATTTTTAGTCAGATTCAACGACTAATCTTATAATCTTGCCTGTCTTTCGTAAAAAAAAGGCCGCGCAGCGCGATTTTTTGTCAGATTCATCCACTAATCTTAAAATCTTGCCTGTGTTTTGTAAAAAAAAGGCCGCGCAGCGCGTTTTTTTGTCAGATTCATCTTACCTGTCTTTTGAAAAAACGGCCGCGAGCGCGATTTTTAGTCAGATTTATCCACTAATCTTGTAATCTTGCCTGTATTTCGTAAAAAAAGGCCGCGCAGCGCAATTTTTAGTCAGATTCATCAACTTATCTTGTAATCTCGCCTGTCTTTCGTAAAAAAAGGCCGAACAGCGCGATTTTTTTGTCAGATTCATCTTGCCTGTCTTTCGAAAAAACGGCCGCGCAGCGCGATTTTTTATCAGATTCATCTTGCCTGTCTTTCGTAAACAACGGCCGATTTTTAGTTAGTTTCATCCACTAATCTTAACTGTCTTGTTTATTTATTTGTTTATTTGTGCATCAAGTTTTACTCTGGATTTACAGTATTACCCAAAACATCCAAGAGTATAATAGTATTATAAACATTCCAATAAAATAAAATAAAAATTAGAATAAAATTACAATTTCGATCGATGAAGACAGAAAATAAATTAATAATAAATAACAATAATTAAAATATAACATCGATGTAAATCAGAGCTCTAGGATAAAATCAGATTAGAAACAAAATAATGAGGGAACATAATAAAATCATAATCAAATCAAAACAACAATAAATTCATGAAGACAAATAACAATACTTTATCTGAAAATTGACAAGCTTTATCTGCAAAAATATCAGCATGCGGTACCTGCTTTAAAAAAATATTGATAAATAAGTGTCATAGCTCTTACAGTAGGACAATTTTGTGCACCCCGGGTGCGCGTCTTAGTAGGGTGCTGTCTTGTCTAATATAGTAAAATAAATAATGGTCAAACGCGCCCCCCTATAAATGGCGCCCAGGGCACGTGCCCTACCTGCCACAGCCTAGATACGCCACTGCTCCACATAATTCAGTCTTGCATTTCCAAGTACCCTGCGCAATAATGCCTTCGTCATCTGTACCATCGAGTAGGGGGGCTGATTTGAAAAAAATGTGGGCTAGTTACAATGTCATCCCAGCTGATATTTTCGAGCAAATTATGTCCTCAAATAAAGTTACTTCCATTATCCGAATAAATTACCTTCACTCTGCCTCTTCTCGCACTCATGAACGCTTCAGTTGACAGAGACTCAACTAATTCCGAATGAAAAGCGCGATTTTCTTCATTTACTAAATACAACGGGCCTGCCCAATCAATTCCCGTTATTTCCAATGCCGATGCCACACATATTCTATCAGAAGGCAGTGATGCTAGAGGCGTCTTACAAGAATTTGCACTATATCGCTTGCACTTCATACAGCTTCCTAAAACTCGCCTTACTAGCTTTCTTGCTCTCGTGACCCAAAATTAATTTCGTAGTTCAGCTAGCAGTATGTTTAGACCCGCATGCTGCATAACTAAGTGCTTTTCACGCACGATGCCTACCATCAACTTTTATAAAGCGATTCAAAACAGGTGCGTTTCAGTTTAGGTTCCCAAACTGAATCGCTTTAATTCGTACCATGAGCTATTTAGAACTGAATCGCATTTGAATAGCTAAATATGAATGACTGAACGGTTTGTGTCTTTGGTTCGCGTGAGAGTTTCGTCACGGTAAAGAAATGTATCAGTATTCGAACTCGGTATATCTTTCTGGTTTTGTGATTGTACGTAATATTTTAGAATCAATATTATAGGGTTTACCTTCGCCGAGAAATCAATTTCTAAGCAATAAAATACATACCTAACTAATGGTAAAAACAGAAAACTAAAAAAAGCTAAACACCTGCTATCTTCGTTGATCAAAAGGGAAAAACAAATTAGTTTCAAATCCCTCTGGCCATAGTTAGTTGATAATACCTACATAATAATAATAATAAAATATAAGTTATCTTAATTTTATCTTAATCTATTTTTTTGGACTTTCCGGGTATTTAAAAATGTTTTCTCTGGATTCATTAGTTAATTAAATATAATATAAACAGCACAATCTGCACTTCGCCATAATAATTACTTGTATTTCAATCAATTGTACGTAAATCTTTCGTTCGTCACTGCGGCGCATTCGCGACTGCTGTATACCGAGTGCAGACTGAACTTGAGGCGCATAGGTATGGCTCGCATTTCAACCGATTGTACTAAGTTAGAATACTGATACATTTTGTTAGCGACGCGCTCATATCTATTTTTAATTTATTATTTTATTGTAAAAAGGAGGGTAGTATGTGTAAGTGAACCTTCCATCTTTGAAAATTAACGTTAATTTAGTTCGCTACTAACCGTGCTTAAACTAAGAGCTTTTTCGTGTGTTGTAACCGAATTTCCCAAAAAGTTAAATATATTGTTTATTTTAGTATTCGTGCGTGTATTTCATTTCTATCGCGGGCTCCCACTGTCTACAAGTGGTCTTCGAGCCGAATATTATGTACCACACCCCGCCGCCGAAAATGGTTCATACACGCAGTCAGTCGAGAAAAAACGAAGTGGACGGCCAACCTGAGCACAAACAAGCATTTTCTGAGCCTACTAGTGGTTATCGGAAAGACGGTAAACAGATTCTACCATTCGTGGGCACCAGTATGAAGCATGAAACGGCCCATCCGCCCGCGTCCGTTACGAGTAAGAAATCTACGTCGTCATCCGTGTTGGCAAGAAGAAAACAGCTCGAGTTGGAAGCAGCACGTGAAAAAGCTAGGATTCAAATGGAGTTGATCGACAAGAAGTTAGAGGCGGACCTAGCGGAACTAGAGGATGAAAAATACAGTTCACACTCAGAGAAGCGCACTTGTACCGATGTTGAAGTGGAGAAGTGGTTAGATCGCAGCCAGGCAGAACTGGAACAGGCACATTCAGCCCCTGATGGTGCTGTAACAATGGCTGAAGTGTGTCCGCCGCCGCTCGCTAATGATGCTGGCACGTCTGATGGAACAATCCAGATGCTCGCCGCTGCACTGAAGGAAATGGCCGCTTCTGCAAATCGAACAAAAAGTGACTTGGATACAAACCTGTTAAGCCGTATATGCACGCCGAAAGAATTACCTATTTTCGCAGGCGACCCTATGGATTGGCTACTATTTAGACAGGCCTACGATGAGTCAACACAAGTGTGTAAATTTACCCCCCAAGAAAACCTTTGGAGATTACGAAAATGTCTGCGTGGTCCAGCTAAAGAGGCCATCGCATCGCTGCTCATCACAGCTACAGAACCTGAGAAAATAATGTCAACGTTGGAGCTGAGATTTGGCAACCCTGACACTATCATATCCAGGATCATGCAAGATATAAAGAAAATTCCTCCTATATCGCAAGATTATCACAAAGATATTGTGTTATTCTCAGTGAAAATTCAAAATTTTGTTGCTGCTGTACAAGCTGTCGGTCGCGACGAATACCTGCAAGGCATGAACTTAGTATCTATAATTTTGTCTAAAATGCCAACAGTGTTGATATCAAAATGGTCTGACTACAGTTTCCCGCTTATTTCCAAAGGCGTTAACCAGAAGTCACGAATGGAAATTTTATCAGACTTTTTAAAGGAAGAGGCGGTGAAAATATCTACTACTGCTAACAGCTGCACTGTGGGCCCACGAGTTGATTTTCAAAAATATAAACAACAAGACGGCGGCCCTCTTCGAACGCAAACAGTGTTAGCACAACAAACCGAACACAGTGATAAGTGCCATTTCTGTCGTGTATCGCAGCATAAATTGACGGATTGCAAAAAATTCAAGAAGTCCTTGAACAAGGTGAGATGGCAATACGTGAAACGCAGCGGCCTATGTTTTAAATGTTTACTCGCACGCCACGATCGGCAGAGTTGCACCGCGCCCTTGTGTGATAAAGATAATTGCGGGCAGGCACATCATAAACTGCTTCATTACGTAACCGGACATCATAACGCTAGCATCGAGCACCGGGCGAGCGCACAGGAGTCCGCCCTCCCCCTCCCCTTGCCGATGCCGCCGCAGCCGCCAACAGCGCCGTCTTCGCCATCGCCTGAGCCCTCCTCGTCAGAAGTTATCACTCATATCAGTGGCAGTGAAAGTGACTACAAAGTGTTATTGAAAGTAGTGCCTATTCGCATACACGGACCAAACGGTGTGATTAATTCAGTGTTGCCAGACCCGATGAAAGCTTTTGCCCACGAAGGTGGTTAAAATTGCCCTTTCCGACACAAAATCGCCCATAATCGTTAAAACAACTACGGGGGATTCTGTTGCACATTCAGTAGCGTAGCGTGTGTTTGTGCCACCCGGGGCGGACCCGAATTTTGCCGCCCCCCTATTTTCATTATAAGTCAAGAAAATCAGTACCTAGTTTCTTAAAAAAATAATCATTACCTACCTTATTTATTTACTAAAAATTAACTCTTCCGGATTTTTTTGGGTGCATAATCTTTTATGTAGCTGCGCGCTCCAGGCCGTACTGCGATGATGGTTTTGTTGAAACCATTACAACCAATGATAGTGTAGCCTAGTCGCGGCGTGCGCAGCGCGCCGCGCGCTCCGGGCTGTACGATGATGACGGTTTGGTCAAAATCGTTACAATCAAGTTTCTTTTTCTTTTATGTTTTTAAAGAGATATTCTTATTTTTGATTTACAAGACCAATATTTTTTTTTATTATAAAAACCAATGATAATTATTATGAATATAAGAATATTAATAATTATTATATTTATTTTAGGTGAGTAATATAATTCACTTCTCAAGCTTACGCGCTCACTAGACATGAAATAAAAGACTTTTACTCACTTATGCTCTGAAATGTTATCATTCCATTTGAAAAAAGAATGCGGGGCGTTCAACATTTCCGTGGGGGTCTGGTTCATCACATTCTAAATTTGAAATTCAGTGCGGAAATGAAATTCAATACTTACTTCCCGCACTGAGTGCGGGAAGTAAGTGTTCCAAATTCAAATCGGTAGAACTTATCAGCTAGCATTCTTTTTATGAAACTTTATGGTTGCATGACCGGTCAGTAAACATGGCCACGCGAACCAATTTAAATATCACATTTTTACAAAGAAAATTGTATTTCCTCGCATTTCGTGAGTAAAGTATTATACAAACCTTGTACTGGAAGCTACTTGCATTGCCTCGAATGATTAAAGCCCTCGCCTGCGGCTCGGGCTTCAAACCATCCTCGACAATGCAATCGCTAGCTTCCCGTTCTCGGATGTAATGTACTATTAACGGTATCTAGTATCCGCGCTAGTATCCGTTAAAAGTCTTTTATTTCATGAGTAATATAATTTTTGTTTCTAAACATAAGTATTTATTAATTGTTGTATTAAGTTTGGAATTTATTGTTTTAAGGTTTTTTTTATATATTAATACTTAATAGTTACATTAATTATGATAAAATATATATTAATAGAATTTTTAGTATTTTCAGTTTCTGAAGTGGCTTTGGGATTATCTATTTTAATTTCTATAATTCAAAGCTATGGTAATGATCATTTTCAAAGTTTTAGAATTTTATAAATATTAATAGTTAATTAAATTAAACTATAAAATAAATTGTTATTAATTTTTAAATGATAAAGTTTTAAATAATAATAATTTTTAAAATTAATTTTTGTTTAAAAAAATATATATTTTGAATGGTTCAAATAATGATATTTTTATTAATATTTATAAATTTAATAATTAATATTATATTTTATTGTTATATCAGATATATGTTTTCTTGTGATATCTTATGGTTTAATTTTATTGAGAATTTGAATTTGTATTTTAATAATTATAGCTAGAGATAATTTGAAGTCAAGTTTATAATTTATTTTATTATTTATTTGTGAAATTTTGCAACTCCCTAAAAAGTGCCGCCCGGGGCGGGCCGCCCCTGCCGGCCCCACTACGCCACGCAACTGCACATTGACACTCTTGAAGTCTTGACTTTTTGTACAAAGAACAATCTTAATTTTTTGAAAGCTCCCGTCCTTTAGCCACTCAAACGCGTCTGTGCGACTATGGTCGACCAAAATTTTTAAGCTAAAACTTTACGTTACGGCGACTTTGGCAGCCCAGTCGGACCTTCACCAGTTAAACTGTTTTTATCTGTGATATCTTGAACAGAGGGGCTGGGCTTCGATCCTAGATGGCTCTATAGAAGGAAACGTCAATGGATACCCAAACTAAGCTGTGAATTTTTGTGTTTCGGTACTCTGTGCCAAGGTTTTTCAAGTGGCCTTTGGTGTTTTCAGAAATTGCCCATATTTTACAGGTTCCAAGACCTTTCCGCCCTTTTTGCCCTTTTTTCAAAAAAGTCCTAAAATTGCCCATGGCGTGGGCAATTGCCCACGGTCTGGCAACACTGGATTAATTCGAGTGCGATGCTCGATGATGGTTCATCGGTAACATTAATAAGTTCCAGCCTGGCAGAGCGCGCAGGGCTGCGCGGCCGCCGGGAAACTATGCGCGTCCATGGCGCGTGGCTCGATAACAAACTGGTTTGTGACACAACGGTTATGACTAGGGTTGCCAACCCTACTATATAATATAGTATCCTACTATATTGAGGGCTCGCCTACTATATTTTTTGAAAAAATATATAGTAGGCAAAACTACTATATTTTTTCAAATGAAAAAAATAAACAAAAGCAACAAATATATTACTTATAGCACATAATTATGTAATTACATAATATTTTTTGTGATTAAACACTTGTCTTTATGGTTGTTTAATAAATTATGAAAATGTTAGTACCTAATACTTACTTAGTAAGTATGAAAAATGCAACTTTTTTTAAAATCCTCCATACGAAACGGCAACCTACTATATTTTTTGGAATTTTTCGCCATCTACTATATTTTTACACTAAAAATCTTGAAACTACTATATTTGATCCAAAAAAAGTTGGCAACCCTAGTTATGACTGTGAATCTATCTGGTAAGGACAATAAGATTTATTCCGTGCGCGCGCGCAGTGTATCTGAACTAAACTTACCTGTTCAAAATTTGTCTTTTGTTAACTTAAGTAATTATGCTAATTTGTTTAATTTAAAAGATAAAGTGTGTAATTTTGATAAAAGGCCTGAAATGTTGATAGGTCAAGATAATTATCATCTTTTGTATCCAATTGAAATTCAGTTAGGCAACAAATATGAGCCGTCCGCTACACTTACCCCTCTCGGTTGGTGCCTTCATGGTAGTGTGCGCGTACCGCAGTGCGTGCAGCAGACCGCTGGCCGCCACTCCGCCACCTTCGAGCATGCAACATTAGCTATGACGAACCTTGGACGCTGTGACCTGGATGACCTGCACGAGGAAGTAAAAAGGTATTTTTCTTTAGATGCGATGGGGGTGTCTGGGAAACGTCGGGAGAACGTAGACGACGTTCGCGCTGTCGCTCAGCTGGAACAGTCCGCCAAGCTAGTGGATGGTCGCTGGCAGGTAGGGTTACCGTGGAAGGAGAACAGCTGCGCAATGCCCGACTCGTTCTCGAATGCGCTGAAAAGGTTAAAAGGGGTGGAAAGGAAAATGGTAAGGGATAGTGGATATGCTGAAAGGTATGAGGAAAGGGTAAATCATTTATTTCAAAACGATTACGCGAAGGAGCTTGTTGACACTAATGTCAAACCGAGAACGTGGTATTTATCACATTTTGGGGTGGACAACCCCAATAAAAAAAAGTTGCGTCTAGTGTTTGACGCGGCAGACAAAACTGATGGCAAGTGTTTGAATGACTATTTATTAAAGGGACCGGACCTATTGTCGTCACTTTTAGGTATTATGCTGCGCTTTAGGGAACATAAAATAGCAGTGACAGGCGACATTAAGGACATGTTCCTTAGGGTGAAAATACGCCCTGAGGACCAAGACGCACTTCGGTTTTTATGGCGAAATAGTCAGTCACCCATCGAACCTGTAAAAACATTTGTTATGACGTCACTTATCTTTGGCGCCAACTGTTCACCTTTTATTGCACAGTTCATCAAGAATAAAAATGCACAGCGTTTTCAATCGTCAATGCCGGACGCTGTCGACGCAATTCACAACTCACATTATGTAGATGACTATATACAAAGCTTACCAGACGAGGAGGCTGCAATCGAAATGGTAAAAAATATTGCTTATATTTATAGGGCTGGTGGTTTCGAGATGTGTAATTGGACTAGCAACAGCGTGGCCGTGCTGCATAGCATACCAAATGATGTCCTAGGTACTGCTGCGGTGAGGTTTAAAATAGATCAGCAGTTTGAAGGAGAACGTACGCTAGGCCTTATATGGTACCCGGCCGATGATGAACTCGGATTTGACTTGTCCTTGAAAAAAATTCCCGACAGCATTATTCAGCAAAAGGAAAGGCCTACAAAGCGACTAATGTTACGTATAATTATGTCTATTTTTGATGTCTTTGGGTTCTTAGCGCCTTTCACAATTCAAGGAAAAATAATGCTGCAGGATACGTGGCGGTCAAACATCGGGTGGGACGATGTTATTCCCGACGATATTTATAAAAAATGGTGCGAATGGATCGATCTACTTAAGGTAATAAACCACATACGTATACCTAGATGCTATAATTCTATAGGTGCGAGTGAGACGGAGCGAGAAGTGGAATACAATAACAACAGCTCGGCGCAGCCCACGTCCGCCGAGCGCCCCGCTCCTCCGCCGCCGCCGCCTGCGACTACGCGGCCCGTTACGAGATGCTACGATGCTACGAGACCGGTCATCGCTACGGCACATTATAACAATGCGCAACTGCATATTTTTTGTGATGCATCAACAAAGGCCATGTGTGCGGTTGCTTATTGGCGTTGGATTTATAACGGAACAATTCATGTTGCATTTGTAGCTAGTAAATGTCGTGTTTTACCTGTAAAACCAATAACTGTGCCTCGAGCAGAGTTACAATCATGTTTAATGGCTGCGAGGTTAGCCGATACTATCGCTAATGAGCACAAAATAAAAGCCGTGCGCCGTTATTTCTGGTGTGACTCCAGTACAGTCCTACAGTGGATAAAAAATAACACGCGCGCTTACAAGATATTCGTAGCAAACCGGTTAGGTGAAATTGACGAGTTAACTCAATCCCACGAGTGGCGTTACGTACCCACCAATTTAAACGTTGCTGACTTAGCTACAAGGGACACATTCGATGTTGCTTTGTTTAATAAGGAATGGCTTAACGGTCCTCGTTTTTTATACGACGATGAACAGTCGTGGCCGGTCGATCTGACGTTTACAAAAAATAGTGAGGTGAGTACCGAATGTGTAGCCGTATTGAGTGGTGAGCTGGTGGGGTGCCTGTTGGGTTACCTGTACCTGATGCGAATCGATTTTCTTCATTTCTTAGACTGCAGCGCGCAACTGCGGTTTTGCTAAAATCTATAAAAACGTATAAGGGACTTACCGTTAAAGTAGACTGCGCATTAATGGAGCACGCTGAACGCCTGCTGCTGATGCAAGCCCAAGCAGATTCTTTCCCCTTGGACATCGCTGCAATAAAAAAGGGTAAGCCCTTACTGCCCACCAGTAAGTTGGTCACTTTGTCTCCGTACTTAGACGAGCATGGGATTCTTCGTGTCGGCGGGCGTATCGATGCTGCTACCGAGATTAGTCCAGAAGTAAAACGACCTATAATACTAGATGGTCAGCATCCGACAGCACGACTTCTAGTGCGTCGTTACCACATCATATCCGCCCACGGAAATCATGAAACTGTGGTGAACGAAGTAAAACAAAGATACTGGTTGCTTCGTTTACGGCCTACCGTAAAGTATGTTGTGCATAGGTGCATGTCGTGCAGGCTTAAAAGAAGTAAGCCACTGGTGCCTAGAATGGGTGACCTTGCCGCGGCTCGCATGGCTCATCACCAACGAGTTTTTACCCATTGTGGATTAGATCTATTTGGACCAATGGAGGTGGCAATTGGAAGGCAGCGAGCCAAGAGATATGGCGTCCTGTTCACGTGCCTTACGGTACGTGCCGTACACATTGAGTTGGTGAGTTCTCTTTCATCTGACTCGCTTATCATGGCGTTGCGTCGTATGGCAGCTCGTCGTGGTTGGCCCAGTCACTTATACTCGGATAATGGAACTAATTTGCGAGGTTCTGATACGGAACTGCGCAAATCTATTAAAGAAATTGATTTTCAGCCTTTAGAAAATGTGGCTGCAAACAATGCCGTTCAGTGGTCATTTATCCCCCCTGCCAGTCCTCACTGGGGTGGGGCGTGGGAACGACTTATTCGTTCTGTAAAGTCATCTCTTCGAGTGATACTCAAAGAGCGAGCACCAAGGGAAGAAGTTCTAAGCACTTTGTTGGCAGAGGTCGAAAATATAGTTAACAGTCGTCCCTTGATGCACGTTTCAGTTGATCCAGGTGATCCTGAAACTTTGACGCCAAACCATTTTCTTTTAGGTGGCTCCTCCAACCTGCCCACACTTGGAAAATTTGACGAGTCTGACCTTTACCTTAAAAAACTCTGGCGTAAGTCACAAGCATTAGCCGATATGTTCTGGCAAAGGTGGGTAAAGGAAATCCTACCAGATCTGCGACCACGGAAAAAGTGGAACGAAGAACAGAAACCACTACAGGTAGGTGACTTGGTCCTGATCGTCGATCCTAGCGGTCCTCGCAACTTGTGGCGAAAGGGTCTTATTGAACGAGTGTACCCTGGTAAGGATGGCCGAGTTCGCGTCGTTGACGTGAAGACACAGACTGACACATTACGGCGGTCTGTGGCACGCGTTGCACCCGTTTCACTAGTAGATTAGTGCTGCTTCAGCACTAGGGGTGGGGAGTGTTAGCGACGCGCTCATATCTATTTTTAATTTATTATTTTATTGTAAAAAGGAGGGTAGTATGTGTAAGTGAACCTTCCATCTTTGAAAATTAACGTTAATTTAGTTCGCTACTAACCGTGCTTAAACTAAGAGCTTTTTCGTGTGTTGTAACCGAATTTTCCAAAAAGTTAAATATATTGTTCATTTTAGTATTCGTGCGTGTATTTCATTTCTATCGCGGGCTCCCACTATCTACACATTTCTTTACCGTGGTTTCGTAATTTTGCTGACCGCGCATTTTAAAGTTACGAAGTATCACATTGGAATGGCGTAAGTAAACATTAGTCATGCCTAGGTATTTTGTTTATTGAAAAATCATTAAGTTTGTTCTTACTTTAACACTGTTTGGGAGCTTTAAATACTTTATTGTTATTTAATTAATATGATGTAAAAGATACTTATCTCACTGTTGTGTTATCGTTTTCGAAAAATTCGAAAGTTGTTTATTCATCGCACATCTAAAATAAATGTTATTACTACACAGTGCTTTATATACAGTGCTTTATATAATATATATACCAACCTTACAACAAATAACACTTTAACACATTGTCTGGGGTTTCTAACACAGTTTGATATCAATTTGAACACTAAAAATAACTCGTCACTAAAAACTTAAATCCTAAAAATTAGTTTAGCCTAAAGAAAACAGTTAACAATTCAGATTTTTGTCTAAAATAAGGAACTTTATTTGGATCGCTAAAATTGACGTATAAGCTGAGCAGTGTAGGCGCAAATATGAGGTCATGGTACGAAAAATGAATGAATGATAAGGCTTAGCGAGTCAGTTTGGGTTATGGACTAGCGCTGAATCGCTTGCTGCTGACGCCGCTGAAACTTGATCGCTATAAAGGCGTCATGGTACAAATAAGCATACTAGTTCAGTTTAGATCCTAAACTGAATCGCAATAATAGTTCATGGTAGGCCTCGATCTTTCAAATATATTATTATTCCCGGAGAGTAAAATTAGTTGCTTAAAGCAGTAATTGCCCCTGATTACGAAACTTTGTTGCCTTATCTGTTGCTAACAATTCTCGATTGAAATCGATTGAGACCGCAGTTACATTGCTGCTTTAAGTAAGATAGTTCTCACATTGGTTCCTTACTAAAGCAGCAATGTACCTAACTGCGGTTTCAATCGATTTTAATGGAGAATTGTTAGCAACATAGTTACAAAATCAGGGGTCAGCAGGGTAGTGATGTACAAAACTCGAGTCATCGAGTTCTACTTTTGAAGACTCGACTCGGATTGGCAGGACTCGGTGAGCTCAGTAGGCTCGTAAACCCGAGCCTAGCCGAAAAACGAGCTCTCTGAGCCACGCCTCGAGGCTTCAAAAGAGTTTCAAGCCTTCAAAAGAATTCGAACCTATCAAAAGAGCTCTAGCCTTCATAAAAGCTCGAGTCTTAAAATTAACGCGAGCCTCATAAAAAGCTTAGAGTTTATGTTTATGACTTTAATAGTTAATAGATATTAAATTGACTTTAATATCTCCGTAAATAATAATATTTACAATATTATTATTTACGTAGATATTAAAGCCGAGCCTATCGAGCTTACAGAGCCATGAAAATCTGGCTCTAGTCTTCAAAATTAGAACTCAAAAAGATGAATGTCTTATGTTATAAAGAGCACCGTAGATGCAGGGCTCTAGCACTCCGCGCGTAGGTATGAGAAAAGCACCTAGCGCTCGGCGTCCTCTGCGTGGACAAAATCGGCAGGGTTGTCCGTCGCTTCCTCGAGATATCTGTAGCGCGTTTTCACAGGGTCTTACGATTCCCGCGCTTTCATTGCCGCAAGCTAACGTAGGTCCGAAAAGATAGGATAAATGCGATAGAAAGAGATGCAGCGTCTAGGTGAATATAGCCGTTCGTAATTAGCGCCGTACAAGCTGAATTCAACTTTATCATGTTGAAATTAAAGTTGCTATTTATTTAAATGGTTCAGTGGAGTGCATCTTCTGTACTTGTACTATTATTTATTCTGTGGTAGATGCTTAATCTATTGTGCTTTAGCTCTACTTATCCTTATTCATCAGCAGCCCGTCACAACAAGTGCGCCGAAAAAGACTCGAGCCGTGAAAAAGCCTCAAAATCGACCGAGCTCTCAAAAAGGCTCGAGTCGTGAAAATGGCTCGAAGTCGGCCAATCTCTGAAAAAGATTTCCGAATCGTCGAGCTTCATACAAACGAGACGAGCCCTGTAAAACGACTCCGAGCTCTGGACCAAAGGACTCGAGTTTTGTACATCACTAGGTCAGGGGGCTGTTGTTTGGATTAGCAAACCTAATCCTCAGAAAGGTATAACTTGACAACCGCTTAAGTAAATGAAACTATGAAAATACTCATTGACAGTACATTTATTCCTAAGCAACGAAAGCTCTAAAACATTTGAAAATCTAATAAAGGAAATGAGGGAAAAACATTTAATGCACCCTCTTCAACTAACCGTAAAACACTATGTACGTTAGTACTACTTATTATATTCTGTGACAATGTTAGCATTCGATCAAGTTGTTAGTCATGCGTTCGCCCTGTTTTGCTTTCAGTATTTTGTTGGAATGATATATTATATGACTGTCTTTGCTGAACCGGTGTTGAGGAGCGCTTTCGTAATTTTGCGGCTATCAATATCGCCGCTATCAAAACCACGATGATACCGACCAAAGATCCAATGATAATGTTACCTGTGGTATGATCAGAGCCACCACTGTTGGGCTTTGAGGTCGCACTGCTGACACTGCTGACCTGGTAACACGTGGGAAAACAATAAATTAAGGAATGCCCACTGAATATCTCAGTGACTACAAAACATAAGGGTCTGCGCTGCGACACGAAAGAAGTTTCTTGGATGAGGAGTGAGGAGCTGATACTTAACGTTTTAGTTATTCCAAAAATAGCTTTATTGCAAAGATAAGTTATACCTTTAAACACAGTACATAATATATAAGTTTTTTCAAACAGTATGAGAGCTCCATGGAAACGTTCGAATTTGACGGCCACTGTGCGTCTGGTCCAGCGGGTTAAGACGCGGACGGCAAGAAGCGAGTGTTACGGGTTTGAATCCCGCTTGGTGACTTGCTTTTGTTTTTTTTTATATGTTCAAGTTTATATTTTTTTTATTTTTATTGTTTTTAGAGAAGTTAAAAAAATGTAGTTAATGTAGATTATCACCTGAACACCACCATATTACAATAAATAGTAATAACCGAGCAAAGGTCGGTCGCCCAGGTACTATATTTTTTAAGTATGGTACTCCATAGAACTTTTTTTGTGGCGGGGATTCTATTTTGTGACCATATCACAGTATAAAAAATAGTATAGCAGACGTTAGCTACCATACATACTTTCTGGGGCCCAAGTCCTTATGCGCTCTCCAGACTCACACGCGAATCGAAGATTTCCTTAGTGATTCCCAAAGAGATGTCATTATGTTGAATGCCCATGTTGCACCTCCAGCACAAAATATATAATAGTACTAACGTCCTCCAGCTCCAGTTCATGTTTCATGTTTGGAACACTATACTCGAAGTTGTTACCGTTATGGTTACCTAGTAATGACAGTTAATCCATTTAGGTAAGTCCAACTTCGAGAAAAATCTCTTCTATGATCTTCAGGGTCTTCGAGAGATTTCTCCTCGAATCCAATTCTGATGGGCCAGCATTCGGGAAACTTCGGTGTTCCAAGGCAAATGTCTATAACCAGTGTGTGATTAATTACGGCAGTGAAACGTGATCGCTAACAAACTGTGGGTCTCATAAGAAAGCTCAAGGTCACCCAGCTTGTAATGGAGAGAGCCATGCTTGGTGTTCCCCTGCGTGGTCGAATTAGTCATGAGGAAATCGCGCCGTGGAGGACTCAAGTAACCGACATCGCTTGAAGGATTGCTCAATTGAAGTTGCAGTGGGCGGGACACATAGCCAGAAGAACTGATAGCCGTTGGGGCGGAAAGGTTTTGGAATGGCGACCGCGCACCGGACGACGCTCGCGCTCTGTAGATAGGCATAGGCACCTGAAGAGGTGGACCGACGAGGTGGACCGACGATCTGGTACAGGTCGCGGGAAGCTGGTAGATGCGGGCAGCGCAGGACCAATCGTTGTGGAGATCCTTGGGTATAGACCCAACCCAGCATTGGGTGTCGTGCGGCTGATATAATGATGATAATGACAAGTATTAGGAAAATTCGTCATTACCGTTAACTTGTCATCATTACCATCAATAAGAACGTCATTACCATTACCATGATGTCATTACCATAACATGACAAAAACTTTGATCATCAGTATCTCCTAATTCCACTACTGAATAATAGTGCCCTCGGTTGGTTTATAAAGTTTATTAATAAATCTTTTGATTTATCTCACTTAGCACGCATTTCCGACTAGTTTTAGAAAAATTTAAAATAAATTACTACAAATATTTTGAAACTGCGAATTCACCCTGTTATGGCCGGCGTCATTTTATTTATTCTTATGCTTGGGCCCCTATCTGTTACCATTACTTACTTCCGTGATATTGTGGCAACGGTCCTCCAACGGCTTATTAAGGGACATGACGAATTCCACACTAATTGTGTTCGTGCAGGTGTGGTTCAAAGCCTCTCTTATGCAATTCACTATGGTAGTACTGCGACTGCATGTTTGTTTCTGTGAAAAAGATTTTTACCATATTCATTGTCTCCCTGTCTATCTGCAAGTTAATTGCAGGGTTGTTTTTTGAATAGTTGACAAGTTTTGTGCTGTAACCATAGACTGGAGAGGGGATAGTAGACCCCAACATGTGGGGGGTTTTGTCGATAAAATTGATCATATTATCTGCCTTTAAAAGCTCCGACATCGCTTACCAAACATATTAAATAAAATAAATAAATAAATATTTGACAACATCACAATTCACATACATTGCTCCAATTCCAAAGTAAGTAGCTACAGCACTTGTGTTATGGAAATCAGAAACAATGGTGGTATGACAAACACTCAAACCTGAGACAATATTGACCCAGCCGGGGATCGAACCCGGGACCTCAAGACAAGAGATGGTGACGCCTTGAAAACCGGCGTGCAAACCACTCGACCACGGAGGTTACACGGAGGTAGTCACGTATTATGTATACCGAATACCTACACCACAAAATTTGTCAACTGTTTTCGATTTCACCTTGTAGAATATTTCTATCATCACTCTAAAATACATGCGCAAAACCTTTAAACTAATGATGAGTGAGACTGATAGTTACGATCAAAACAAATCTGCCGTTTCATACAATTTCGCTAAGTTCGGTAGAAATGTATGAATCAGCAGTTTTTTGGGAGTTCAGGATTGCTTCCGTACAAAAAAAAGTATCGTCTTGTCTCTACATAAAACACTGAGCAAGAACTTTTTTATGTCATTGGAATCTTCGATCAAGAATACCTAGCCTAGATGTCCGGTCCGGCCGGTCAGAGTCTCAAAACTAGGCGCTTATTCTGCACAAAGTAAGTGATAAAAGACGTGATAAAAGAATGTGAGTTTGTACAAAATAAGAGGTGATTATGTACAAAATAAGCGCAAAGTTTGTAAGTGGGACGGTATTTAAGCATAGAATTAATTTTAAATTCTTGATACTGAGGTAGGGAGTGACATAAAATGGTTATAAAAAAAATTGTAAAAAAAAATTGTAAAAAAATTTGTAAAATATTAATTTCTGAACGTCTTAAAAAATTCATCGCTTGAGGGTAGGCTCACGAGTAGCTTCAGTCCCCCGTGACCACGGCAGCTGCAAAGGTGCCGAAACGTCGGGAAAATCAAAAATCAAACCAAATACCAACTAATTACCAAAGTACTTTCAATAAAACCGCGCTAGTATCCGTTAAAAAGTCTTTTATTTCATGGTTATAAAAACTTACTGAAATAAATAGAGGTCCTTGCCGAACCTCCGAGTTCTGTATATGTGTTCTGTTTTTTCCAAGAATATTTCCAAAAATGCATTCATTAATTGTATTCTTGTTTGCTTCTATACAATCTGAGCCGCCGTTGTCAAAAAAATCTGGAAATAATATCACCATTATCAATTAATGCATACTTAATATGTTTTTTTATGGTAAGACTTTTGCGCTTAACTTGTAAAATTGATATTTTTACTTTATAAAAATACTCAAGCACTCTTTTAATACATACATTTTGCTTTGTTCATTGCTTGTTTTAATAGATCAAGGCGTACTTGTAAGGAACTATTAACATGTTCTTGATAAACCATTGGTTTATAGCAATCCGACGTTCTGTTGAAAACCGACTCAAAAACTCTTTCGACGTTCTGAATACTCGTACAGTTGCTGAAAAAATTGGCGCTGAGCATTGACTTTTGAATATGGTAGATAGGGACCATCAAATTGAAAATTTTACTATGGGACCAACTTTGAAATAGCGAAAAAAAATCTGCTGCTTCATACAAAAATTAATAACGAAAATATCAAAATGTAGGTATGAAACAGCTTTTATTACGATTTCAGAGTTGGTCCCATTAAAAGTTATTCAGTTTGATGGTCCTTTCTACCATATTCGGCATTAGGGGTATTTTTGTAACACATTGTGTATCTTAATTTTACATCTTTAGGATCTTTCCGCGACCTATGGCATTACATCAAAATTATTAGATGTAGGTAGGTAGGTACCTTTACTTTATCCCCCAACCTACACAATGGCAATGCATAAAGTTAAGATTCCTTATATTAAAAGTAAAAAGGTAAAGTTAACGTACCTTAGCTGCTTTTCTGTTTATGTAAATGCATAAAGTACTCATCGCATACATTAGTTTGGTTGGATTGGATGGAAGGATGGAGCCACCAGGGTTTAATAATGTTTTTGCACGTTTTGTTAAAAAAACTCACCTGCCGCTCTCTGTGGACTTGTCACCCAAAAAGTCTTCTAAGCATGTCTTCTTTTCAAAGAAACCGTTCTAAAAATAGACTTTCATAATTATATGGACGGTTTATTATTTATTACTGAATATGACACACATTTTATAAATTTGTATAAAACTAGCTTCCGCCCGACTTCATTCGCGTGAACGGACATTAGATTAGGGCTGATTTTTCAATCCTCAGATAACAGATATCAGTCAGACAAATTAAATTCCGAATAACATAAAAGTCATTCAAAAATTTGTCAAACAAACATATGACAATCATTTTCAATTTGGCGGCATAATACGTTATCAAACGAATAAAGCTTTATCTGGGCATTGAAAAATCAGCCCTTAATCTTTTGTACAATGTTTTAATTTCATCAAAATCCGATCAGTTGTTTTTACGTGATTAGGCAGGTCCCTACTTTAAAGATTTATTAATTTAATGTAAAGGCCTCATAATATTCCGGACTGGGTCAAATTAGTATCCCATTTATATTTCCATCCCCGTCCCCGTCTCCCCGTCGGCTGATATAAGGGCAAAGACGGCTGGAATTAGGGTTTTTCGCCCTTCGTGCATTTAAACGCTTAAGGCTCAAAATTACATTACACAATTTTAAGCACGCGATTTCAAGACTAAGCATGGTGTAAACGGACTAAGACAGTAAGAATCTTAAAATCGTGCGGCCTAGCCCGCTCGGTAATCAGATTCTTAAAATTGTGTCGTCTAAATGCACGCACGATTTCAAGACAGTCTAACTGTACCTACGACGGCACGTCAGACGTAACAGTTGTACTACAAAAACCAACTTTATACCTAAGGCATAAAGGCGTTCTCAAGGTCAACGTGTAGAGGTAATGTGACAGACAGAGACAGACTCTGTCTGACTCGCGACAGATAGACGATACTGCCACAGTACAAGATAAGTTCAAAAAGGAATGTTGGTTTTTTAACACGTTTTCATATGGACGTTTTCTTGTTTATTTATTTATTTATACCTACTATTAATATTTATAAGTAGGTTCGTTTATTTATTTATCCGTAATTTTAGAAATAAGTATTTTATACTAGGTAAGTACCTACCTACCTAGCTTCCCGATGAGCTAGAGACTTGAAACTTATAGGTAGGTAGGTTGTTTTTAACACGCTTTTATTAGGTTGCTTTCTCGTTTGCTTGTGTGTTTGTTTGTTTGTTTCTCCACAAAGTTTGCGAACAATTTAAACTAGCTTTCGGATGAGCTAGAGACTTGAAACTTTGAACATAAGTCAGAAATGGAAGGCAATGCTATATTATGGTATCATTGGGCTGATCTGATGATGGAGCCGGAAGAAGGCCACAGGAACTCTATGATGGAACCATACAACCCCATCGTGCTTGGGCTCGTTAGAATCGTCTTGATGAGTACTTTAAAGGGAGACGAGATCCAGGCTCTGATGATGAAGCTGGAAGGCCATGCCATAGGAACTTAATATTGAAACCGTGCAACCCCATTGAATTTGGGCTCCTTTGAATCGTCTTGACGAGTGCTTTGTTGGGAAATAGTGTCCAGGGTCTGATGATGGAGCCGGAAGAAGGACACTGGAACTCTTTATTAAAACCACGCTACCGCATTGTGTTTGGGCTCGTATCAATCGTCTTGGCGAGTACTCTAATGGGAAATAGTGTCCAAGGATCTGATGATGGAGCCGAAAGAAGGCCATAGGAACTCTATAATAAAACCATGCAACCCCATCGAGTTTGGGCTCGTTTGAATCGTCTTGACGTGTACTTTGTTGGGAAATAGTGTAACGTATAATAACGCGATATCTAGGTAGGTCGATACGTGCGCGACCGACAACAACGACGATGTGCACCTTCTGAGCCGGACGCCGTGGGCGGGCGTGGCGCGGGGTGGGTCACGCCGAGAGGCGGGCGGGTCACGCCGAGGGGCGGGCGGGTGCCGCTGCCGCGGCCCGCGTGCAAGACGTCGCGTTCGCGTTGGTGTGCGGTGCGGTGCGGCGTGTGTGTCCGTCGAGTTATTCACAAGAGCGACAGTCTTGTTTTGTTTGATACGATTCTTGCAATTTGCATTAAGTAAGTACCTACACATTAGAGGTTTTTATCTACTTAAATAAAATGATACTAGGTAAATATACCTACTACTACTTCATACCTACTAAGTAAAATATTTCTATTCGTGAGCCTTTTGAATTTTCAACCTAGTCAGATATTAATGTTATGTAGGTTTCTAATAGGTAGATAATAGTTGAGAAAAATTATTGATTAATATATAAGTAAGGAGATAGGTACCTAAAATTTTATTTGACACGACGACTGCAAATTGAAAATATTTATAATTAACCTCTTAACAAACAATGATTAAAGAAAAGGAATTTGGTTTAGGTAGGTGCTTAAAGAACTAAAACAGAAAATAAAACAAATACAAAAACTACAATGTAAATAACTCCAATACAACGTTGATTGAAAAAGACATTAGAGACTTACTGCCTTCTCTTTTACTATGACAGTAAGCACGGCCGAGCGTGCTAGAAATTGTGTGGTGTAAATGCGCGCATTCTTAGTCGTTTTCAAGACAGTCTTAAAATCGCTTGCTTAAAATTGTATAGTGTAATTGAGCCTTATTTTTTTCCATAAAACTACGTAAAACTAAGTAAGTAAGTACCTACTATTTTAGTAATAAAGATTAATCAAGCTACCTAAACTGTATCAACAATGTTTTTAAGACCGTAATTGTGGCAGCAACAGAGATTGAAAGTTGAAAAATCCTTAGGAGGGTTGGTATTTGGTGTATTTGTTACGGCTAATACCCGAAGTGCGGCTAAACCTAGTTCTAGCCGGCTAAATCTAGGTGTAGCCAATAGCTGTTGGCTAAAACTAGGTGTAACCGATCTGCTTTACTCCTGTAGGTCCCGGGTTAGGTTAGAAATTTAAGGCGAGCGCGAAGCGCAGCGGAGCGTGAGCCTTAAATTTAGAGGTTATTTTTTTTAACAAACAACAGAAAAACTTTCTTTATATCCCATGCTGCACCTAGTATTAGCCGCGAGCAAATCGGTTACACCTAGTTTTAGCCAACAGCTAGCGGCTACACCTAGTTTTAGCCGGCTAAAACTAGGTTTAGCTGCACTTCGTACCAGAAGCCGTAACATATTCACTCTACAAAAGGGCAATCGTATACTTAAACCCCTAATATTTGGTGTCTTTTGGCACCTACGAGGGTGGATCCAAAAATTCGTGGCCTAATGTAGAAATAGCTTTGACAGTTTTGTAAATCTACGCTCACTCTTTAGTATGGTTCTTCAATAGTAAATGTGCGAAGTTTCGTTCCGATACTGCAAGCCATTTTTTTTTTGTGAACATTTGTTTGATGCTATTTGACATCTTTTTCAATAATGGAGAAAATTGAATACCGAGCAGTGATCAAGTACCTCAGTAAAAAAAGCCTATCACCAAAAGATATTCATCAAGATATGGTGAACACTTTGGTTGGGTCAGCTTTATCATATTCCAGTGTAAAAAAGTGGGTGGCTGAGTTTAAGCAGGGTCGGGAGAGTATTGAAGATGACCCTAGGAGCGGTAGGCCTTCAAAGTCTACCACGAAGGAAAACATTGAAAAAATATGTGATCTTATTCTGAGTGACCGAAGATTGACCATCAGTAAGATAGCTGAGATCACAGGCATTGGTTATGGTCGGGTACAAAATATTGTAACTCAAGAATTGGGGTTCCATAAGGTTTCTGCTCGTTGGGTTCCGATATTGCTTTCAGCTGAACAAAAACGAGTTCGTTTCGCAATTTCCCGTGACTGTTTGGAGCTTTTTGAGGTGGATCCAGAGGATTTTTTATCCCGGTTTGTTACCATGGATGAAAGCTGGGTTCACCACCACACTCCTGAATCTAAGCAACAATCAAAGCAGTGGAAAATATCTGGCTCTCCTACTCCAAAGAAAGCTTAAGTCGTTTTGTCGACCAACAAAGTCATGGGTTCAGTTTTTTGGGATGCAAAGGGAATTATTTTCGTGGATTATTTACCAAAGGGCGAAACTATAAATTCAAGTTATTATTGTAACCTTTTACGACGACTAAGGGAAGAAATCAAAGAAAAAAGGCCGGGTATGTTACGGAAGAAAGTGTTGTTCCATCAAGACAACGCCCGGGTTCACACTTCAGCTGAAACAATGGCTGAAATGCATAATTGTGGCTACGAAATATTGCCCCATCCACCTTATTCGCCGGATTTAGCCCGCTCAGATTCCAAATTTAAAAAAACACTTAGGTAGTTCGAAATTTTCGGACAGGAACGAGGTGATAGCAGCAGTAAATGATTATTTTGACAACCTTCAGGAATCATTTTTTTTCGAAGGTATAAACAAGTTGCAGGTCAGTTAGAAGAAATGCATTGACCTAAATGGAGACTATGTCGAAAAATAAAAATTAATTCAGACCCACTTTTCTTTCATTTTCATGGTCGGGCTTAGAACTTTTGGATCCACCCTCGTATTATTGGTCTGTCTTTACCGAGTCGCTTCAATTTTCAAATCAACTTGCATCAAACGCATGCAATATTAATTGCTTCCATTCCATACGTGCGCTTTCACGTTCAACTTTCTGCCATACTTTGACGTTTTAACATTGAAAATGATTGAAATAAAACACTTTTTAACGGATACTAGCGCGGTACCGTTAAAAAGTGTTTTATTTCGATTATCCAAAATTTGACAAAATTTAAAATACAATTTCGCCGACTTGGATCGAGAAATTCCGATATTTTTTTTAGCTCTTTAATCAAGAATAATCAAGATACGGAAAAAATGGATCTTGAGCCATCTTAGGAGGCGGGTGGATAAATAAAGTGTCCGTGTGTCTCTTTCGCGCGAGGTCAGCCTGCGCTCCGTTCACTTTATCGTCAGTACGATAAAGAACGGCATTGATAACAGCAAGCCTTGAACTATGATTAAAACGAAAAGTACCAGGCTAGCATGAATGTTAAGGAGCTACCTGTTCAAAGTTCCTGCTCATCAGATCCGGTCAGCATTTTCCCCACAGCCTTCAACTCAGGAGTCCTAACTGCTGGAGACCAGGTTGAACAGTCTATTGAAAAGTACTAGGCTAGCATATGTTAAGGAGGGCGACGGACCGAGGGCAACTACAGATATTGAAAATGGGTGACTTTAAAATACAAATTGAGTAACTAGTTATTCCGAGCGGGCGACCAACAAACGAGAAAGCGACCTAATTAAAAGGGGTTAAAAATACCATGTTGGGCAGCTTAGTTACCTACTTGGTATAATAGTTGCCCACTCAGTATTCTTGTCACCCATTTAGATTTTTCACTGCCAACTTAAATTTATTTATCACCCACATGTAGTCGCCCGTTTTAAGTATTTTTGTAATCCACTGTTTGTAGCCCGTTTAGTGATTTTGTCGCCCAAAGAATAAACTGCTGCCCGGTTTAGTATTTAAGTATCCCATTAACAGTCGCCTTTAATTATTTCCAGTCACCCAATTAATTAATTCCCTTTCTAAATTACATTTTCAATGCCTTTGATAGTTGGGCACTTGTACTATTATGTATTCTGTGGTTGGGTGTAGTGTGAGATCTGTAGATTTTTTGATAAGATAGATAGGGCATGCATGCGCTATTTCCTGCGTTATTGCATGCCCTGCCTGAGGCATGCCTTTGTCGAAAGCGCAAGAAGAAAGCGAAAGCGCATGGTCAGCGTGCGCTATCGAATGCCTCGAAGCATGCGTCAGATGAAAGTGAATGGGAACGGGAAAGCGATCGTATGAAGACTGATGTGATGAACACACCTTTTTGGAATTACTTACTTGTAGGGCAAAAATTTTAAATGGCCGAAAATGTTTTGCTATTTTTACCACATTAGTAGGTATGAACGTCTATACAAAAAAAAGTTGGGAGTTACAAGTCGTGATAAAGTTTGGCCACATGGTGGAAACTGATCTGTAGGCTGTTCCTAACTAATATTCAGCTGGGCCAAACTGTCCTTACAAACCAATCATACCAATCCATACGGCGGCGGGTTAAAAGCGCTCTTTTCCCGGCTTCATTCTAAAAAATATAATTGTCTAGGTTTAGCTAATAGGTCAAATGTGGTATCATTTTCGGATAAATCAATAATGTGGAATTTATTTCTGGTATAAAAAATGCAATTTATTTAGCAGTTTTTGAAAAATTACACAATAACCAAATTTTTCAAAGTTTTTATATTATTTTAGGTATTTGCACTTGTTTCAGTATTTAAAAAAAATGCCTTAAAGAAGCGTTTTTCAGGTTGATTCGTCGTATTCTTTTGTAATGATAACTATATTATGTACAATTTGAGCCTAACCCAAGTAGTTTAAATCCATTATTTGCGGAGGCACAGCTAGTCAAAAATAGGAATTTTTTCGTGAAATGGAAGGGTTTATCGTTTCGTTTGGAAGCGTTTTTATGGTTTTCTGTTCATTTATTATTGATTTATCCGAAAATGATACCACATTTGAACTATTAGCTGAACCTAGACAATTATAATTTTTAGAATGAAGCCGGGAAAAGAGCGCTTTTAACCCGCCGCCGCCGCCGTATGGAATGGTTTGTAAGGACAGTTTGGCCCAGCTGAATATTAGTTAGGAACAGCCTACAGATCAGTTTCCACCATGTGGCCAAACTTTATCACCATACCCCGTTATCGGGCGTGCACGAATGATCGAAGCCAAAGACAAAGTACAACAGAAGGTCTATTTTTGATTAATTTGATAATTCTACCTAATCCCGTTCAACCTCTGAGAGAATATATCCGTAATATTTTTTTTTTAGTTTACCTGTTTTCCAGGATAGTCTTTTATCCACAACTCCATAAATTCGTGACGAGATTTTTTTTTCGGAGGCATATTGTTGCTTAAAATATTAAAATATAAAAATGATATGCAATTAGACAACAATTGATCACTAAATGACCCGTAAAGGGGAGAGGGCGTGGAGCGTGAGACAACACTAAGTAGATCACGGTGGGATCACGTTACGGAATTCCGAACATGGTACGTAGTCCAGTCAGTACTGGCACTCATGTATGGCGAGGTCAAAATTTGTCATTAGATGAATTCACTTGGAACATATGTAGCTTAGGTAAAACTGAGCTGATTTAGCCCGGTAGCCATCAGCCACCCCTTGGCAGGTAGGGAGGGGTGGCATTTAAAGTTTCACGCCGCCGCACTTCAGAAAAAAAATCATATCTCCTTCAATATACCTACCACCTCGAGTGTGATATCATTTTATAATGAATTAGAGATGATGAATTCATGTTTAAAACTTTTAATGTACAGTGTCATAGAAAAAAGGTAAAATATTGACGATAGTTTCAAAAAAAAATTGCTATTTTTTCATTCAACAGTCAGTATCTGTAAAAATACAAATTTTTTGCAATAATTTTTTTTTTTATCTAATAGTACATTTATTCAGCTTTTGAAAAATATATACTTTATGTATAGTTATCGTTAAATGTATATAAAAAAAAATCGAACATGGTATGCGACGCTGTTTCCAAGCGAAGCGTCTACAATTAATAAGTTAAGTACCTAGGTATAAGTTGTTTTTTTCAATTAAAATATGATAAATCTAAGATGTGTTTTTTATTTTTGGTACAATAATAACACCCTTTCATTTTCATATACATTTTGCAATTCCCGGGAATCGGGTATTTTCGACATTTTGGTACCATAGAAGAAGTTGTTTAGTTTGATGGTCCCTTCTACCGTATTCGGAATTATGAGTTTTTTTTGTAACACCCTGTATATCAAAATAAGAGAATTAAAAAATAATTTTGTTAATGATTTTCTTTTTTGGTGTTAAATAAAACACTGCAAGCATTCGTTTGTTACGAAATACTTAAAATATTGATAATGCTTTATGGACAAAAATTAAAAAGAACGTTTATATATTTCAATAAAAATATTTAATTTTCTTTTAGTTTTACCTTCAATATCTTCATTGCTTTTGATTTCCCAGGTATGCAAAAACTATCCTGATGGTGGGCAGAATATGGAGGTCCTGGCTTAGTCAAGGGTCTTTTAATACTTGTCGTATTAGTTGTCTCTAAAAGCTTTTGTTTTTTCCCTCTGCTACAATTTACGGTCACAATGTCATTGATATTTTCTTGTTTAAATGTAAAACGAAACGCTTAAATAATATAATAGTTATTAAACTTTTTAACCGCAATATAAACTCCCGTCGTTCCGGGTATCCTGGCGCATATTTTTCGGGATCGGGTTTAAAAAACATCCCGGTAATTCCCAGAAATGGGAACCCAGGAACGCAACCCTAATCACAGTCCAATTTTCATACAAACGAGGTAACTTTGAAGCTTTTGTTCTTCGTCAGGGATTGAACAAGGTGTGGTCTGATGATGGTTATCCAAAGAGTGAATGGAGGAGGTCAAGATCGTTTAAGAAACCCAACGGATCAGAAGAGTCGTTTACACTAGAGACCGTCTGGAGCTTTTAGTGTTACATTTTCCATACTTCTTAATTTTCATTTGATATTTTTTTAAGTTCAACCCTGAGCTAAACCGCTCATCTAATCTGTTAGGTTTTTTTAGCATAATGAGCCTCCGTCATTCATTCTTTAATTTGCCATCATCAGCACACACCTCGTTCAATCCTGGGCAGAGAACCAAAGCTGTAGGTTTACCCCGTTTGTTCGAAAATTGGTCTGTGATTTAATTTTTCTGCTCACGAGTGTACAAAAAATACTCAATGGAAAATATTTTAATTTCTACGGTATATTTATATGCCTAGGTCCTTAAGGAACCTACCTATTAAAACTTTAAAAAATTTTGCACTTTAGTTTTAATGTGGTAAGACATTTTCCTCCCTGACCGTTCTCAGATCTAATTTTTTGACGTCACGACGCTTCGTCGTTTTATGACTTTCTTATACATAGATCAAGTCTGTCTATTTTTTTATATAGTCTTTATGACTCTCACAAAAAGATCTAAGTATGTATCAGACCGTAAGATAGTTGAGAGAGACTTTATGACCGTAAGAACATAAGCGGCAGTCGAACGCAAAGTTAAGTTTGTATTCCATACATGTTGTATGAAAAAACCAACTTAACTTGCAATCGCAGACATCTGGAAACACCGTCGCATACCATGTTAGATTTTTTTCAGATGGAAATTGTATGATAACTATATATAAAGTTTATATTAGTTTAAAGCTGAATAAATGTTCTTTAAGGTGGTATTTTTTCCTTTGCATAAAATTAGCATTTTAAAAGATACCCGACTGTTGAACAAAAACAATTGTAAACCGATTTTTGACACTTTGGTCAACATATTTTTTTTTTCAATGAAACTATACATTAAATGTCCCAAAAATAAATTCCTCATGCCTGCTACAAAAAGAACTAAATATGCATCAAAACATAAAATAGTTAAAAGAGACTATAAGATCGTAAGACCATAAGCGGCAGCCGAACGCAAAGTTAAGTTTGTACTCTATACATTTTGTATGAAAAAACCAACTTAACTTTCAATCGCGGATGTTTGGAAACAGCGTCGCATACCATGTTCGATTTTTTTTCAGATAGACATTCAAAGATAACTATATATAAAGTATATATTTTTAAAAAGCTGAATAAATGTACTTTAAGATAATATTTTTTTTCATTGCAAAAAATGATTATTTTTAATAGATACTGACTGTTGAATAAAAAAATAGCAAACTTATTTTTAAACTATCGTCAATATTTTATCTTTTTTCTATGACATTGTACATTTAAAGTTTTAAAAATGAATTCCTCATCCTTGATTCATCATAAAATGATATCACACTCGAGGTGGTAGGTATATTGAAGGAGATATGACTTTTTTTCTGAAGTGCGGCGGTGTGAAACTTTAAATGCCACCCCCCCCTACCTGCCAAGGGGGGGCTGATGGCTACCAGGCTGAATCAGCTCAGTTTTACCTAAGGTACATATGTGCCAAGTGAATTCATCTAATGACAAATTTTGACCTTCTGCCACTAATTCCCCAACTAACGTGATTCCGAACGCAGCAACTGCATACAAAATCTATTGGCCCGCTATACACATGCGGGATTTTTCCGTACGGAATCTTCATACATTGTCGAAATTGCGTTCGGAATTCCGTAACGGGATTACGTCTGTGTGTGGCCGGCCTTAATAGGATTTTTGAGTAGAAAAACGTAGGCAAATAGGTAGCCCTAAAGGTCTTTCGCTTCTGATTTTTTTGTCTGTGAATCGTTCGTGCACGCCCGATAACGAGGTATGTTTATCACGACTTGTAACTCCCAACTTTTTTTTGTATAGACGTTCATACCTACTACATGAGTAGATAGTGATTTTTAGTTTCGATGAAAAAGTAGTGTGGGTCACCTCAGAAAAAAATAACGGTAGGCTATCACGAATTGAAATAAAATATGATGGAAAATTAAGTGCGTGAAAGATAGGTACTTACTTTCTTTATTTCATGACAATGTTCTTCCATAGTACTATTAAGTTCAATACTTATGGTATTGTTGGAACCACTCCTTGTTTCGATGGCATCGTCGGCAGAAACTGTAATTATTTGCTATCTTATTTCTAAGCAGACAACACACGTTTTCACAATTCACACAGAATTAATAACCATTATCTCCTCTATCTAAGTACAACCAAAATATCTAAAAAATATTTAGAGTAGGTAACTTTGTTGGGTAGGTACCTATCTAACAGGTACCTCTACATATTCTCTTGCAGATAGTACATATTATGTACTTACAGATAGTGTACTTAATGAAGAAAATCACACTTAATTTTTACTGTTTAAATAAGTATGATTAAGTATTTCAAAGCAACTTTTTTTATCCTGATTTGCATATATTGCTGACCCGCAAAAACTCATTCAAAATTACTTACCAAAATAAATTAATACAAGAAAATAATAATACACAAAATTGTAATGCAACATTTTGACTACCGCACTATGTAAGCACTGTACGATGACTACGAAAATGTACCACGGTGTACAGTCACTTCTATAAATATTTATACAGTTTAGAACTTTGTCACTCTTAGTTATTACTTTTTTGAACATAAATCAATGGCAAATGACAATTAAGTACCTACAACAAAGTGACAAAATTCTAAATTACATAATGTGACTGTATGTACTTTAGGGTTGCCAGACGCCCGGGATATCCGGGATTGTCCCGGAATTACGTGCCTTGTCCCGTGTCCAGGAATTACACCCTACTGTCCCGGATTTCAAATATTTACCACAATTTTTTTCATTATTTTACGAGTAGGTTACGTTACGATTCATAATTTTATAGGTCTTTACCTATGTAATTATGGATAATTTAAAAAAAGTTCCATTTTCCATACTAAAATTTTCTTAATTTATGAAACAACCATGAACGCTAGTCGCTAATGTTTTAAAACTTTTATGCACAAATGTTTAAAAAGTAAGATAACTTATAATATTATGCCACAAAGGGTAAGCGATAAAAATAAGTTTAGGCCAAGTTAAAAGAAATAAAGTGGTAATTTCTGACAACAAAAAGAGTATTTTGTTACTATTGGTAGTTGTCTTGTCTATAATGGTTATTAATTATTCGATATAATATCAATAATTGATGAATATTTCATAGAAATGACGAAGTTCATTCAAACGTAATGTTGATTTCTTAAAGCCTTATTTAATCAATAATGAAAAGCGGGTTGCTGTGTTTGTTGCAATTTTTGTTTTAAGGTTTATTTTCATTTAATAAATAAAAGTAAATTTCTATTCCAAAAATATAAATTAATATGCATTTCTAGTCCCGGAATTGACGCCAGCTAATCTGGCAACCCTAATGTACTTGTGTCATATTTCCCTTACCTTTTCCTTTTATGCACAGTGAGTTGGGTATTCACAACGTAGCAGGAAAATACTTTAATTAGTGGTTAATTATTATCGTTCTATAGACTATAATTATAGCAATATTCAACTACCTATTCGTTGATTATTTAAAATTAGGTATACCTACACTTTTAAACTTTCGCGTTGCATTTTATTAGATTAGGAACACAGGTTTTAAACGCGATTTTAACCAAATAAACACAGATGTTGAACACCTACCTTTTCCCGACGTTTCGACCGAGTTGCACTTGCATCGGCCGTGGTCACTTGTCACGGGCTGACTGGAATTGCGGTGTTACGCCTCCTCCTCGGCGGTGGAATCTTCAACAGTTTTTCCAACTACCGCCACACACAATACTGTTGTATTGTGATAGTGGTGTCCCTATTCTGTATCATAGCCGTATTCTGGTAGTTAGCCGACCGCGAACAAAGAGGTAGTGCGTTTGTAATTACTGGATTCCACACTGCAGATAATTTGTGGCCATCTTCCCGATTGAAGTTATTAGGATGTTTTTTTTTAATTTCAATCGCTTCACGTACAGTCAGTGGCACGAATCATGAAATCGGGTGGGGATTGCGCGGAACGCGTATTTTGGGTGCATGTGCGCGAACTTATCCCCACTCCGTCGAAAAATATTCAAGATACATGCCTCGCACTGTACGACTCGTGAATAAAAATGGCAATCAGTGGAAAGAACCTGCGTGCGATGAAATTCAATCCAGTGGTTTGTCCATCAAACGTGGTCATAAAACAAATAATACGCAATATATAAAACCAAGAGGTATACAAGCTACTCCAAAAGTTTGATATGTTTACGATTTTTATTAGTATTTCGTTATTTTATTCATAAGTCAACATCCCTATTATCAAAGGCATTGAAAATGTAATTTAGAAATAAAGCATACGATAAAATTTGACGAAAAGAAACTAAAGGCTGCGAATAACGTCATATACCTACATGGTTTCATATGTATGTACTAAATCGGTCTGTGAAGCCGACTTAGTTAGTGGCGGAATTATATTGATGGCGCTGCCTGTTATCAATGCCGCATAACTCCATACAATACATAGTCTTAATAGGTTAAAGTGAACTGAGCGCAGGCTGACCTCGCACGAAAGGTCTATAGATACTAATTTTTTTCCGCCCTCCTCCTAAGATGGCTCAAACTGTAGCTTAATTCAATCCCAAACAAGATCTATTTTTTCCGTTTCTTGAATAAAGAGCTCAAAAAAATTATTCGTAAATTCTCTATCGAAGTCGGAGTTTTTTTTTTATTTTGGTAAATTTTTGAAAATCTCTAAAACTTTGAAGCCCTCTGGCAGACGCACATTTTGACATAATATAGTTCATCCGCGTACCTTTCATATTTGCGAAACTACAGGCAATCTCGCGAGAATGTTATAGTTTGTTTACCACCACAGAATAAATAATAAGTACTTAGTACTAACCAGCAAAAATAGATACTAAAGTATCTATACTCTCTGTAGAATATTCTATTTTTAGTTTAAATATTTTTTAAATGCCTTTGTCAAAAAAAAGTCAAATGAAATCTTAAAGTCATAAAGTAATACCAAAATTAAATTCAAAATTCTTGTGAAATACATTAAAAAAGGGAATAAGTTGAAATACGTTAAAAAATTAAGAGAATGAAATGCCGTCATCGCCGATTTGCAGTTCAATTATTATACAACTAAGCTTCGAATCATGTAGATGTATAAGATATGCTATTTATTGATAAAGGTACATCAGTTCTATTCGGTAGAATTGATAAAGTAATTCAAGTGTATAACGTTAATGTTACTCATTTGGTATCCAATAATAGCTTTAAAGCAATAAACAGGAATAAAATGACACAAAAAGCCATTAAATACAAGGAAGGTGGTGTCGGTACCGCTGCGAAAAATGTAGCAGAAGTTTCTGTCGGTGCCGATGTAGATAGAGATAAAAAATTGCCACCGGCAAAAAGAAAAGATGATAAACAAAAAAAGAGACATTCACATCAAAGACGAAGTTATCAATGTAACATATGTTGTAAGCGAAAGAATGACAACAAATTTAAAGAAAAACTTAGAGGTGATTGTGATAATGGTAATAGAAAGACGTTTAAAACCTTATCAGACCGTGTGTTATTTTTGAAGCCTAATATGAAAGAAGTTAACGCAAATTATTTTAGAAATTGTTCTAATAAAGGTTGTAATACACGTCATGGTCATACCAAACACAGAAGAGATATGGCTAGAGCGGGAGAGAAAATATCAAATATTTATAAAGTTTGTTCTAACAAAATTATAAATCAGTATCGGAAAACAACTCTCAGACATGTTGATCCTAATAGAAGCTGCCCAGAAGGTGATTCTGTCTATTCCACCCCAAATGAAACGCCCCAAACGAAACTGAAAAGGTTTCATAAAAACTTAAGCTGCATGTGCCACGGAGACGAGATTTTTCGTACTGTACAGAATCAGGAAGAACAGACCGGAGATCCTTTATTCGAGATGAAAGTAGATAATGTAGATATGTGTGTTTTAAATCCATCCGAAATTAAAGAGAAAATATGTGCCTTAGGCCAGGAAAAAAAACGAGCGAAATGTATTTGTCCCTCCCATGAACCTCGTATGAAATATGTACTTGCTAGAGAAGCATGTGAAAGCGGAGTTTGTAGAAAAGCCTTAAGACACAGAAAGATAGATTTTACTTGTCGATGCCTGAAGAACAAGCTTTGGACATGTGATGACACAATATGCAATCTAACTGGGACCAAACACATGCCAACGTTGAACACTAAACCCCTTTTTGAAGTGCAAGTAGATAGAAAAAACATGTGTATTGTGAATAACAGAGCAATACGAAAAAAAATTAAGGAAATGGATCGGCGTTCCAAAAAATTATGCTTAAAAGGCGTGTGCCGTGAAAAATCGAAAGAAAGAAACACAAGTATCTATTGTAAATGTAGTAAAAACATAGCTGCAGAATGTACTGAACGCAACTGTGGTGGCATTGAACGTGATAAACGTGATGGAGTTGGTGGTGCACATGGTGACTCGGAATCGTTAGCGAGAGGAAATGTCGATGTAGTTCCTACTAGAAATATATGTTCAAAACTGTCCAATTTATGTTGCCATATATTTAGCAAATCGAAAAACATGACCAAAAAAAACTCCAATAAAATAGTAATGAATAATCCACGATCTGAGAATATACCTGAGACGAATAAGCATCGTAAGCGAAATGGATTTAGGATCATGATTGGAAAGCGGGACCGTCCCAAGAATCAATTAAATTATGGTCCCAAACCAGAAGAAAATCGAGGAATAAAGAACACTAAAACCACTAATAGAGGCTACAGGGGACATAATATAAACAACATATTATGTAAGTGTCTATGTGAGTGTAAAGAATATGAAGAAAAAGAAAAAATGAAAATGAAAGGACTGAAAAAAAAAGTTCTAAAAACCAAAAAACTAAAGAACAAAAAATCTTCAAAAAAGACTGCAAAGAAGAATTCAAAGAAGAATGCAAAGAAGAATGCAAAGAAGAATGCAAAGGAGAATGCAAAGAAGAAGGCGCAAAAGAAAAAAATATCATCGCTAGATAGTGCAAAAAGGAAACAGTTGTTGAAAGATCAGGCATTAAGAAATAAACTGGAAGAAAAGCGAATAAAAAAGCGTCATGAGGAAGAGAGAGAAGTTTTAAGAGCTTTAGAAAGTCAAGACAAGTCAGTACAACCTAACTGTATAGTGCTGATAATAGGGTCGGTATTATCAGCATTTTTTTTTCCGGTTAAGATTGTTTTATACTCTTTCTTCAAAGTTATCTTTAGTCCTAAAAAGAGTATGAGATACATTCAAGAAAGAATTCAGGACACTGATGGAACTTTTCAATTGTTGAAAAGTTTTTTCAAAGATGCGTGGCGAATGAAAAAATTGAGAGTCAACAAATGCTTATCGAATTCAGAAAATGTGAGCATTCTAATGGATACGTTTAAGGAAACTCCATATTATCAATTGATTGCGGACAAAGGTAAAACCAAAAAGGAGCAAATTCGCATAGAATCGGAGAACAAGAAAAGGAAAACGAGACTACGAAAAAGGCATGACTTTGCACTTTACAGTTGTAGACATATGTTGTTAAATACTTTGAGAAAGGTACCTTGTATGTGGTTCTACCAAATATGTCCAGAACTTTATCCGCAGTGTTTGAGTTGTGTTATATTTTTAAGAAAATTTTATCAGCTTTTAATATTCTCATTGGCGTTTTGTTTTTGGACTCCTTGTATTGTGTGCACGGAACTAAGCCGTGCACTTTTCTGTTGTTTCCTATGTACTGGTTAAAGTGATGTAAAAAATAAATAAATTTATTTTATCTTGATGTCGTTTATTATTTTCCCGTTTAAATTGCTATTTAAAACTGAAAATGGCGTTGGTAAAACCAGCTTACGGGTAAACATTAGCACGTGACTCGCTATTGTAGGCACACACTTAACGTGCATGGTTTCCCAAGATTTTGGCTTTTACACAATATAATTTCCCCTATTAACCGTGGTCCCACCGCTATGCTCCACTGGTGGGTCCACAGGTAAATATTTTTCCCTGTAGACCCACTGCACTACAGTGGGTCTACAGGTAATTGAAACAAAACCGTCTTTTAACCGTGGTCCCACCACCGCTCTGTCATGTTTGGAAAAGTATGAAGGTCATTGTCAGGGGTGGAAATAAAACAGGTACGTACATATTTTGTTTTATTTTATAAAACAAACACTACCTCTAAACGCCCGGACGCATGCGTCCAGATCCAGACCAAAATCGCTTAAGCCGTTATTTTTTTCGGGTAAAATTGTTCACTATAAACTGCGAACTTATCAAAGCAAAATGCAAATATCTCATTAAATGCAAATATGTTTATAGTATTATTGAAGGTCAAACATAGAATAATAACACCTAGAGGCCTAGTTCGCGTCCGTAAAGTGAAACAACTCAAACTGAGCCAGAATGGCTCCGTTTGACTATACTGCCCGTCATTATCTGAATGGAACCCTCATGAAAGCTTGTATGTGTTTAAGTTAAAAAAGGTGCAGTAAACATTTCTTCGATATTTGTCCAAAGGTGTAAATGGATAAACATTCGTTTTTGGGATCATCTGTTTATTGCATAACCTTCCACCTCTCCCTCTCCCTCTCCCGTACACGTACAAAGCGTCTAAATATGATTCCTTTTGGCCACGACGTCTCATTTAAAAATAATTGAAATGAAGATACTGGCACAAAAAAATTAAAAGCATTGTTGTAAAATAACATTCTGTTTCGTTTTCTCAAAATATGAGCTAAGTACTATAGGTATCTTCTTCATTAGTATCCTTATGGACATCCGTAATGAAAATAGGACATTTCCTTTCAGCAGCCTTAAATTTTCCATCTTCTTCGTTATGTACTCCCATTTGGCCCAGGTACCTATACTTTGGCTTCGCCTTCTTATTTCGCACCGTGATCCATTCACTAGTTACGCCACTATTTTGGTGTTCATTAGTGTGGTGAGACTTAGCTACATCTTTGTTTTGAAGGACCGAAGAATCCACGTTAGAAGAACGATGAGGAGACGACCTTTGTATTTCAGAACCGAACCGGATTTCGGATTCGGAGATAGTACCGGTGTCGGAATTTTCCCGCTACTTTGTATCATGTGGGGTTACCGTATGGTTATACCATCTGAGTTACATGCCTGTATTTTAAAAGAACTACATACGGGACACATGGGTGTAGTTAAAATGAAAAGTATAGCTCGTAGTTACGTTTGGTGGCCCGGTATCGACGCGGACATTGAGCGAACTTGCCGCGAGTGCATCGTGTGTGCATTGGAGGCGCCTGCCCCGCCCCACGCGCCGCCGCAGCCCTGGGTTTATCATTCTGAACCATGGAGTCGGCTACACATGGATTTTCTGGGGCCTTTTCATGGTAATACCTTTTTTGTAGTAGTGGATTCTACCACAAAATGGATTGAAGCCTACAGAATGCCTCGCACGTCAGCCGGGGACGTAATTAAAGTATTAAGAGAAATTTTTGCTCGGTTCGGCCTTCCGAAAGAGATTGTATCTGATAACGGCCCACCTTTCACTAGCAGGGAGTTGGCTCATTTTATGATAAATAATGGTATAACTCATACGCTCACCCCAGCATACCACCCTTCTTCGAATGGTGCCGCCGAAAACGCGGTTAAGCTCTGCAAAAGGGCCTTAAAGAAAGCTTTACATGATAAAATCGAATTAGATGCAGCGCTCCAGTCTTATCTGTTTTCATATCGTAACACGGTTCATAGTTCGACGGGCCAATCACCTGCCAGGTTGTTACAGCATAGAAATTTACGTTCTAGATTGGATCTACTCTGTACTGGAAAGAGTGACCATACTGTAGCTAACGTACAAAAAGCGCAGGAAAATCAAGTTAGAAATGCTGGAGGGATACCGCGTAGCTTCGAGGCAGGTGAGGAGGTATGGTTTAGAGAATTTGGCACAGGGGAGGATAAATGGGCTAAAGGTAAGATTGAAAAACATTTAGGATCCCGTAATTATAGTGTAGCTCGAGAAAACGGTCAACTTATCAAGAGGCATGTAGACCAGATCCGAAAGCGATCACCGGTTTCAATTAATTCGTGTCCCAGTTCGGAGTCAGCTGATTGTAGCGAGGGCGAGGGCGCAATAACAGTTCAGCCGCCCGCCGCACCACCAGTGAGCGCTCCTGAGCATTCTGTTAGGGTCAGGAAGCCCGTGGAAAGATATGGCACTCCAGTGCCTTATTGAATTTCCAGCATTGTAATAATTTCTTTTGTATTTGCGAGTAGTTAACTTCTGCTGAACTAAGTGTGCGCGAGGCATATGCTATAGGTCGCTCGCGGCCGTCGCGCATCTTGTGCGAGATGACCGCGCCCACTCCGCTCGCGCTCGCGTCCGTGGTCAAGATGATCGGCAGCTCCGGATCATAATGAGCTAGCACCTCACTCGAAACTAGTAATTGCTTAACCTTCATAAAAGCCTCGGTACATTGATCTGTCCAACAAAACTTAGAATCTTTTTGTAGTAACTTATACAAAGGTGATAACAGCATACTGATATTTTTCACAAATTTAGCATAGTACATTACTAAGCCTAAAAATGAGCGTAACTCCGAAACGTTTGTCGGAACTGGTGCTTTTTCCACCGCACTTAATTTTTGTGGACAAGTATGTACCCCTTCCTTGCTGATTACGTGCCCTAAATAAGTTACTGACTCTGCGAAAAAAGTACATTTCTCTTTTTTTACTTTTAATCCGAAACGTTGCAATCGCTCCAAAACTTTATTGAGCGTTTCCATATGTGAAATATCATCGACCCCCGTCAAAATGACGTCATCTAAAAATACGCCTACCCTAGGCAAATCCGCAAACATTTGTTCTAACTTTCTCTGGAAAATACCCGGACTCGACGATAAACCATAAATTAATCTATTGTATTTAAAAAGACCCTTGTGAGTATTAATCACAGTGAACAACTTAGAGGATTCGTCGAGTTCAAATTGCGCGTACGCCTGTGACAAATCAATTTTTGAAAATTTTTCTCCCCCGTGTAATTTAGCTAGCAAATCTTCTACTTTCGGTAAAGGAAAACGGTCTACTTCGAGGCATTTATTTAAAGTGATTTTATAGTCACCACAGATCCTTATAGTTCCGTCTTTTTTTATAACGGGAACGATCGGCGTGGCCCAGTCCGAAGTGTCTACCGGCGTGATGACGCCGTCGCGCTGCAGCTGATCGAGCGCGCGCTCCACAGGCTCGCGCAGCGCGTAGGCGAGCGGCCGCGCGCGCCGGAACACCGGCCGTGCGCCCTCCCTCACGTGCAGCCCCACCGTGCCACCAGTGAACCGACCCAGCCCTTCCTCGAATACATCACTGAATCTGGAAATTAACGAATCAACGTTGAATGACAAACTAGTTTTAACAAAATTACAATTAAAATCGGAAATATTTAATCCTAACTCATATATCCACTGTCGACCCAACAGTGGGTTTTTACCTTGTTCCACAACAAACAGATCTAAGGCAATGCATTTATCCCTAAATTTAACATTCGGTCTAATTTTACCTATAGGAACAATTTTCATACCTGTATAAAAACAAAGGACTACATTAGTTCGCAATAATGGTAAATCATAAAATTTACTTTTGTAAACCTCGTAACTAATACAGGAAATAGCACTTCCGGTATCGACTTCCATAAGAATGTTTTTACTTTCTACTTCCACATATTTCATTATGGGCTTATAACAATCATAGCTACTACATAGTTCAATGAGCTACTAGTACTACTAAAATTATTTATCTGTACCTGTAACGATTCCATAGTTCCTTCCGTGTCAGAATCTTCATTTACCTCCATAGTGTGCACCGACATCTTATTCCTTATACGAGGACACACTTTCTTCAAATGTCCTTCTTTGTTACAAACTTTGCAAGTGTATACCCGAAATTTACATCCATCTGTATCATGATTAGCTCCGCAAGCCCTGCAACGCCCGCGCTGTCTCGCTGCGCCTTGCGATTGTGACGATGAGGCTCCCGGCGCCACCGCCTGCCTTGCCCGTGCGTCGTAGCCTCGCTGTCCCGCGCTCCCCTGCAGACCGGTATCGAAGCCCCGGCCGCGCGGCCTGCTCCCCGCGGTCACGTAATGCACCGTTGCCGGCCGGCCCGCTGGCTCGCCGCTGCTGGTGTATGTGACGCTTTGCACTGCCGCCGCGTTCTGCTGAGCCGCCTCCATCGCTACAGCGACTCGAAATGCCTTTGATAATGACACCTCTTCCTCTGTGAACAACCGTTGTCTAATATTTTCGTCCCGCAGACCACACACGAACTGATCTCGTAGATTATTGTCTATTTCGAGGTGAAAATCACAATCCTTGGATAACTTTTTCAGCTCGGCTAAGTATTCAGCGATAGATTCCTTGTCGTGTTGCAACCGTTGGCGAAATTTGAATCTCTCAGCTAGTACACTCGGCTTCGGTTGGAGGTAATTTTGCATTAAAGTTACCAGTTCGATGAACGTTTTTTTTGCAGGTTTACTGGGAGTACACAATGTCACCAGCAACTCGTAACTGCCGCTGCCCATCACCGTGATCAACGTTGGAACTTTATGCTCTTCTTTGACATTGTTTACAATAAAATACTGCTCCAATCTCTCGATGTATAATGTCCAATTATCCTCTTGGTGGTTGAAAGGTTCTAATTTCCCCACTGACATCTTGAACATAAACCGATCTTGCACACGCGAGCTTCTAATATCGTCGCCAAATAGAATATTTGTGGATTTTCGGAGCACAATTAGTACAGGTCAGTCTCGAACAACGGTTTATTGAAGAAAGGATGAAGTACCGTACAAAAGAAATTATGAAAATAATGGCAGCTACCTTCACACTACAATATTTATAATGTCGACTGTCATTAACCAAAAATAGAACTTAACCACGTTGTAATTAGGTTGAAAGTACTTAGTAAACATACATTACACTTTGGTGTGACACTGTGTCGCGTTTTTTGTTTACACTCTTGTAATTACACTGTGTTATCCGCTAGATTTCAATAAAATATTTTTATCGTTTGGTACCGTACATGCATCTTTTCAACGCTAATGTTATGCAAAGAAAATCACTCGTAGGAGGCAGTACCGCCGCGTCTCGTATTTATTTATTAACAAAATTATACCCAATCTGTTACGGTATTAAGTCACATTTTAAATTATTTAACTCGACTCTAAATTGCTCTTGAGAAATATAATTTGCACTGATCTCTTATAGTTTGGTAACGTAACGTCGAGCTGGTCGAAGGTTATCTGGCGGTAATTTTTCCAGCTGCCGCGCAACAAATATTGGTGTAACATCAGGATATTCAGGATCTAGCACTTTCAAAAGGGATATAATATCTTCCAAGTCACGATTTTCCTTCCCCCTTTGTTTACGTAAAATATATCGTGAGCGCTTGACACCACTTCAACACGGGCACGCGACACGAGCCGCGACGAGCGGCAAGTACCTATACAGTGTGCCGCGAGTCACCACACCAGTGTGTACGGCGACAGAACCTTAGCAAAGCGTGTACCCTACCTGTTAAACAATCTGCCTGATGATCTCTTAACATTAAATACTAAAAAAACACTTTAACAATTACCTTAAAAAACATTACCTATTTAACTCCTAAAACAAATTACTTTGTGTTACCTTTACCTTAAGTATGAGTTAATGTTACTAAAATGTTAAATTTGTTAACTTTACTTTAAGTATCAGTTTATGTTAATATAAAATACTTAGATTAAGTAATGTACTTGCAGACAAACCTGCTGTTAGGTTTTGCGAGGCAAATTGTAAAATAGTGTACCTAACTTTTTAATAATAAATAAAATAAAAAAAAACTTTTGTTCGTCTCGTCGTCACTGATTCAAAAAGTAACGACTTCGATTTCTTGATATCGTCACTTGTAAACGAGGAAACACAAATACACATTAAACTATTCATCCATGACTTCCATGAGAGATAGGTAGCTTATTTTGAACAAAACTGAGCATTTCCTCAATCACTATGTTACACTGATTGCACTTTATTTTCGTAGACATGTTTGATTTGATAGGTACTGTGTACGGTGCATCACATAAACAATCCGACCCGCATGGCTGCGCGAGCTCAACTCTGACATGAGATAAGCTGAAGACCTTTCAACTTATCAAATTAAATGCCGGTCTTCCCGGCTTTGACCCTATATTATATTACCTAAAACGTAGTGCTTATTTCCTCTGTGATATTACCTATTAGAATTTTCTTGTTTCATGTCATTAACGTGGATGACGTTAACGTGGATGTTAATGTGACAAAAGGCAAGTGCAAAAATGGCGCTACGTACGCTTGTTCCACGAGAACTATCAAAACCTTCGAGCAGCGATGTCTTCGTCACGAAGGGAGCAGCCTTAGCGATTAAACTGCCAGAACGACGTCATTCTGGCAGCGCCCCAAATACCCACGATTATTCCTGAATCTGTCAACATTCACGGGTGGATGTTAGCTTGTGTGAAATGGAAAAAGAAGGCAAAAATCTGTGTGTAATCAGATTTATTCTAGCTTTTGTAATTAATGAGATATAGTCGGGGTGCTGCCAGAACGACGTCGTTCTGGCAGCCCCAAAAAACCTCGTATATCTTCGGATCCAGTGGAGGAAAAAAATCAAACGTATTTTTTCGCGACTGGCAAAAAATCGGCCTACATGGTGATTTTTTTGAATTCCGGGTCTTGCATTATAGAATAGTAATTTATATCCATTTTGGGTCGATGGGTCTTTTTCGGTAAAAAAACACCACAAAATAAATACTTTTTTTTCCTATTGATTTGTTCTGAACTTTCTAGTGTCTTGGGAACAAGCGTACGCAGTGCCATCTACAATTAGCTTTGCGTTGCCATCCCCGGGATAGTACAGCTTGTTGTAATTCTGTGAGGACCAGGTTATTACTACTACAGTGAATAACATCAAAACATGACCCGGCGGAAGTTAAAAAAAAATTTTTAGATACTTATGCTTAAATCGTAATTCAATGCGATTTTTTTAAATAGTAGTCCTTCTGTGTATTCTTAATCGAAGTTCTGTCTTTAGTTTGTTTACCACCACAGAATAAATAATAAGTACTTACTTAGTTCTAACCTCTGTGGTTCTAACCAGCAAAAATAGATACCTACTCTCTGTAGAATATTCTATATTAGTCTATAGTATTTTTCATAAATGCCTGCCTGTCAAAAATAAGTCAAATGAAATCTTAGAAGTCATAAAGTAATACCAAAATTAAATTCAAAATTATTGTGATGAGATCAAGTTGAAATACCATAAAAATTAAGACAATGAAATGCTGTCGTCACCGATTTGCAGCTCAATTATTATACAACTAAGCTTCGAATCATGTAGATGTATAAGATATGCTATTTAATGATAAAGGTACATCAGTTCTATTCGGTAGAATTGATATAGTAATTCAAGTGTATAACGTTAATGTTACACATTTGGTATCCAATAATAGCTTTAGAGCAATTAACAGGAATAAAATGACACAAAAAGCTATTAAATACAAGGAAGGTGGTGTCGGTACCGCTGCGAAAAATGTAGCAGAAGTTTCTGTCAGTGCCGATGTACATAGAGATAAAAAATTGCCACCGGCAAAAAGAAAAGATGAAAAACACAAAAAGAGACATTCACATCAAAGACGAAGTTCGCAATGTAACATATGTTGTAATCGAAAGAATGACAACAAATTTAAAGGAAAACTTAGGGGTGATTGTGATAATGGAAATAGAAAGACGTTTAAAACCTTATCAGACCGTGTGTTATTTTTGAAGCCTAATATGAAAGAAGTTAACGCAAATTATTTTAGAAATTGTTCCAATAAAGGTTGTAATACACGTCATGGTCATACCAAACACAGAAGAGATATGGCTAGAGCGGGAGAGAAAATATCAAATATTTATAAAGTTTGTTCCAACAAAATTATAAATCAGTATCGAAAAACAGCACTCAGACATGTTGATCCTAATATTCCTAATAGACGCTGCCCAGAAGGTGATCGTGTCTATTCCACCCCAAATGAAATGCCCCAAACGATATTGAAAAGGTTTCATAGGAACTGCACATGCCACGGAGACGAGATTTTTTGTACTGTACAGAATCAGGAAGAACAGACCGGAGATCCTTTATTCGAGATGAAAGTAGATAATGTGGAAATGTGTGTTTTAAATCCATCCGAAATTAAAGAGAAAATATGTGCCTTTGGCCAGGAAAAAAAACGAGCGAAATGTATATGTCCCTCTCATGAAGCTCGTATGAAATATGTACTTGCTAGAGAAGCATGTGAAAGCGGAGTTTGTAGAAAAGCCTTAAGACACAAAAAGATAGATTTTACTTGTCGATGCCTGAAGAACAAGCTTTGGACATGTGATGACACAATATGCAATGTAACTGGGACCAAACACATGCCAACGTTGAACACTAAACCCCTTTTTGAGGTGCAAGTAGATAGAAAAAACATGTGTATTGTGAATGACAGAGCAATACGAAAAAAAATTAAGGAAATGGATCGGCGTTCCAAAAAGTTATGCCTAAAAGGCGTGTGCCGTGAAAAATCGAAAGAAAGAAACACATGTATTTATTGTAAATGTAATAAAGCCATAGCTGCAGAATGTACTGAACGCAACTGTGGTGGCATTGAACGTGGTGAACGTGATGGAGTTGGTGGTGGACATGGTGACTCGGAGTCGATAGCGAAAGGAAATGTCGATGTAGTTCCTACTAGAAATATATGTTCAAAACTGTCCAATTTATGTTGCCATATATTTAGCAAATCGAAAAACAGGACCAAAGAAAACTCCAATAAAATAGTAATGAATAATTCACCATCTGACAATATACCTGAGACGGATAAGCATCGTAAGCGAAATGGATTTAGGATCATGGTTGGGAAGAGGGACCGTCCCAAGAACCAATTAAATTATGGTCCTAAACCAGAAGAAAATCGAGGAATAAAGAACACTAAAACCACTAATAGAGGCTACAGAGGAAATAATATAAACAACATATTATGTAGGTGTAAAGGACATGAAGAAAAAATGAAAATAAAAGGACTGGAAAAAAAAGTTCCAAAAACCAAAAAACAAAAGAACAAAAAATCTTCAATGAAGACTGCAAAGAAGAATTTAAAGAAGAATGCAAATAAGAATTTAAAGAAGAATGCAAAGAAGAATGCAAAGAAGAATGCAAAGAAGAATACAAAGAAGAATGCAAAGAAGAATGCAAAGGAGAATGCAAAGAAGAAGGCGCAAAAGAAAAAAATTTCATCGCTAGATAGTGCAAAAAGGAAACAGTTGTTGAAAAATCAGGCACTAAGAAATAAACTGGAAGAAAAGCGAATAAAAAAGCGTCGTGAGGAAGAGAGAGAAATTTTAAGAGCTTTAGAAAGCCAAGACAATACAGTACAACCTAACTGTATAGTGCTGATATTAGGGTCGGTATTATCAGCAATTTTTTTTCCGGTTAAGATTGTTTTATACTCTTTTTTCAAAGTTATCTTTAGCCCTAAAAAGAGTATGAGATACATTCGAGAAAGATTTCAGGACACTGATGGAACTTTTGAAACATTGAAAAGTTTTTTCAAGGATGCGTGGCGAATGAAAAAATTGAGAGTCAACAAATGCTTATCGAATTCAGAAACTGCGAGCATTCTAATCGATACTTTTAAGGAAACTCCATATTATCAATTGATTGCGGACAGAGGTAAAACCAAAAAGGAGCAAATTCGCATAGAATCAGAGAACAAGAAAAGGAAAACTAGAATTCGTAAAAGGCATGACGCTGCACTTTACGGTTGTAGACATATGTTGTTAAATACTTTGAGGAATGTACCTTGTATGTGGTTCTACCATGTATGTCCAGAACTTTATCCGCAGTGTTTGAGTTGTGTTATATTTTTGAGAAAATTTTATCAGGTCTTAATATTCTCATTGGCGTTTTTGTTTTGGACTCCTTGTATTGTGTGCACGGAACTAAGCCGTGCACTTTTCTGTTGTTTTCTATGTACTGGTTAAAGTGATGTAAACAAAGAATGAATTTTATCTTGATGTCGTTTATTATTATTTTCCCGTTTAAATTGCTATCCAAAACTGAAAATGGCATTGTTAAGACCAGCTTACGGGTAAACATTAGCATGGGACTCGCTATTGTGGGTGGGCACATACTTATCGTGCTTCGAGCAACGCCGGCTTCGCTTCGTCCCGTAGCACCCGCCGAAGACGCTCTATACAAAACGGACATGAAAATTGTGGCGTCACTTGTCACGTTTCAGGCCATTTTCAGGCGCGTTTATTGTGGAGTTAGCCAAGAATTTTCAAAAAACTCCCTAAATATTGCGTTTAAGGCGACTAGTTATCTGAAATGATCGTTTTTGGAGGCGAACTGCTCTTAAATTAGCCGGCAAAAAATTCCAGAAAAAATATATTTTACGCCTTGATATATGGCCTATAATCGGCACATATGAAAGGTTTAAGGCATATTAAATACTGTGCAAAAATAATTTTTGAAAAGAGGCTGTTTTCAACTTTAATTTCCGAACTACTCCTAAACTACAAGAGATATGTCTATGGTTATTATTACACCACAATGGCAATTAATTTTTCTTGAAACGGTACATAGGGTTTTTAAAAATAATCATTAGTTTTGCTAAAAATATTTTTTCAATTTCACAACACATTTCCACGCAGGGGCGATGAGAATCAGTCGGACGCTGACGCTCGAAGGGGAAGGCCGCGCTCTGCGCTGCCGCCATCCACGTGGTTACGCGAAATAAAAATCTATTGCTAAGGTGCCCACACTTCTATTGAATGCGTTAGACGTTTCCTTAGTGCAAGTCACGTAACTTTGTGTGCGAAAAGACGCTTTTTGTGATTCTTTATAAAAATATTTTAGTTAGAAGTTTGTCTTAAGTTTTACTTGAATAATTATTGTCCCTACGTTACATACTATTGTAAACATTTTATTTTGCTGTGTAAGGATCATTCCCACAGCTCCGGCGCGTCACCGGCCCGTCCGTCAACGTCAAAAATATGTGTGAACAAGCAGTTCAGATCACCGGCGCCGGCACGTCACCGGCGCGTCGCCGGCTCGTTTCAGTCAAGTCAACGTCGCTTCACCGGCAAGGCAAGCAGGGTTGCCACTTTTTTGTTTTAATAAAATATAGGTTGCCATAATAGGTAGAAAAAAGTACATTGTGGTATGGAAATATAGAATTATTTATTTATTCCAACTTTAAAAACCTACTGTTTAAGTATTGTTTTTTGGAAATATTTTGGTAACTTTATTAGACTTAATTTACTTATTCCACTAAGTTCAAGTAAAGGTAAGTATTATTTTCTCGAATTATAATAGAAATACAACAACGTATGCGAATGTCGGATTTTCGGGTAAACAAATGAATGCCGGAACACAAGTGAAGGCATGAAAACATTGTCTACAGAAATTGTTGTATTATTATTAAAATTCGAAAAATAGTACCTTTGCTTGAACTTAGTGGTAAAGGTGAATTAAGTCGAACAAAGTTACCAAAATACTACCAAAAACAATACTTAAACAGTAGGTTCTTAAAAGTTAAAATAAATAAATAAATACTTTATTTCTACACCACAATGTACTAATTTCTACCTATTATAACAACCAATAATTTATTATAATAAATAAGTGGCAACCCTGTTTGCTATGCCGGGGACGCGCCGGTGACGTGACGGCCGGCGACGCGCCGGTGACGTGACGGCCGGTGACGCGCCGGGGACGTGACGGCCGGCACGTCACCGGCACGGCGCGTCGCCGGCGAGGCACCGGCAAGACAAACAGGGCTGCTACTTTTTGTTTTAATAAATTATTGGTTACTATAATCGGTACAGAAAAAGTATAATTTATTTATTTCAGCCTTGAAAAACATTTTTTATAACTTTTGTTAATATTTCGGTAACTTTATGAGACCTTATTCATCTGTTCCACTAAATTTTGGTAAGGGTACAATTTTTCGAATTTTAATAAAAATACAACGTGTGTGGATTTCGGGTAAACAAATGAATCTCAGAAAAACAAGTGAAGGTCAACAATTTCTTTTTGCGAAATTGTTGTTTTAAGTTGTCATTTGTCAATCTTAAAACAGCAATATATCTCGAAAAATACTCATCCTAAAGTGGTGGTGTAAATTTAGTCTATAAAATTTACCAAAATATTAAGAACAGTGTAAATAAAATGTTTTTTAAAGTTGAAATAAATAAATAATACTTTATTTCCAAACTACAATGTACTTTTTTTTCTACCTATTATAACAACCAATACTTTATTGAATCAAATAAGTGGCAACCCTGTTTACCTTGCCGGCGACGCGCCGGTGACGTGACGGCCGGCGACGCGCCGGTGACGTGACGGCCGGCGCGTCACCGGCACGGCGCGTCACCGGCGACTCAACGGCAAGGCAAACAGGGTTGCTACTTTTTTGTTTTTATAAATTATTAATTGCTATAATCGGTATTGATAAATACACTGTGGTATGGAAATAGAGTATTATTTATTTATCTCAACTTTGAAAAACATTTACTTTTATTACTTTTGGTAATATTTTGGTAAATTTATTAGACTTAATTTACACCACCAGTCTAGGATGAGTATTTTTCGAGATATTGCTGTTTTAAGATTGACAGATGACAGCTGTCAAACTTAAAACAGCAATACCTATCTCAAATAGAAATTGTTGACCTTCAATTAATTTTACGTCATTCATTTGTTTACCCAAAATCCACACACATTGTTGTATTTTCATTTAAATTCGAAAAATGTTACCCTTACTAGAACCGCTGTTCGTCTAGCTAGGCAGTTGACGCAACGACTAAAGGTGTAAGGGTTGGCACTCTGTGATTTGCCTTTTTGAATATCAAAAATTAATAAGAAAAATAAGATTGGATATATAATAAATTTGTCATTTTTTTCTAAAAGGTAAGAATTTTTTTTTTAAATTTGTCTCTTTTTCTTCTTTTTATGCTCTTCAAATAAAGAATAGAAAAAAATGTGACTTAGTTTTTGCTCCTTTTCTTTTTGTTTATGGGCCGATTTCGATGAAGCTCGCTTTTTGATATAACTTTGACACGAAAATAACAACGCAATGTTGAAAACATTAAAAAATTCAAAATAGCGGCAAACTTTTTTGCTTGTGGGCCTATTTCGATAAAACTCGGTTTTTGTACTATTTTGACAAGACGACAGCAACGCAATGTTAAAAATATAAAAATATCTAAGATGGCGGCAAACTTTTTTGCTCGCGGGGCGATTTAATGAAACTCAGTTTTTGACACTATTTTGATCAGAAAACAGCAACGCTATATTAAAAACATAAAATATGCAAGATGGCGGCCAACTTTTTGCTTGTGGGCCGATTTTGATGAAACTCGGTTTTTTGGACCGTTTTGGCCAGAAAACGGCATCACCGAGTTTCATCGAAATCAGCTCACAAGCGAAAAAGTTGGCCGCTATCTTGAATTTTCACATTTTTAACTTTGCATTGCTGTTTTCTGATCTAAATAGTGTCAAAAACTGAGTTTCATTAAATCGCCCCGTGAGCAAAAAAGTTTGCTGCCATCTTAGATATTTTTATATTTTTAACATTGCGTTGCTGTCGTCTTGTCAAAATAGTACAAAAAACCGAGCTTTATCGAAATAGGCCCATCAACAAAGGAGTTGGCCACCATCTTGAATTTATTCCATTTTTAACTTTGCGTAGCTGTTCTCTTGTCAAAATACTAGCAAAAACCGAGTTTCATTGAAGTCAGCCCACAAGCAAAAAAGTTGGCTGCCATCTTGAACTTTGACATTTTTAACATTGCGTTGCCGTTTTCTTGTAAAAAAAAGTACAAAAACCAAGTTTCATCGAAATCGGCCCACAAATAAAGGAGTTGGCCACTATCTTGAATTTTAACATTTTTAACTTTGCGTAGCTGTTCTCATGTCAAAATAATACCAAAAACCAAGTTTCATCAAAATCGGCCCACAAGCAAAAAAGTTGGCCGCCATCTTCAATTTTTTTACATTTTTAACATTGCGTTGCTGTTTTCTTGTCAAAATAGTACTAAAAACCGAATTTCATCGAAATCGGCCCACAAACAAAAAAGTTAGCCGCCATCTTGATTTTTTTTAGATTTTTAACACTGCGTTGCTGTTTTCTTGTCAAAATAGTACTAAAAACCGAATTTCATCGAAATCGGCCCACAAACAAAAAGTTGGCCGCCATCTTGATTTTTTTAGATTTTTAACACTGCGTTACTGTTTTCTTGTCAAAATAGTACCCAAAACCAAGTTTCATTGAAATCGGCCTACAAACAATAAAGTTGGCCGCCATCTTGAATTATTTACATTTTTAACAGTGCATTGCCGTTTTCTTGTCAAAATAGTACCAAAATCAGAGTTTCATCGAAATTGGCCCGCAAACAGAGAAGTTGGCTGCGATCTTTATTTTTTTACTTTTTAATATTGCGTTTCTGTTTTCTTGTCAAAATAGGACCAAAAACCGAGTTTCATCGAAATCGGCCTGCAAACAAAAAAGTTGGCCGCCATCTTGAATTTTTTACTTTTTTAACATTGCGTCGCTGTTTGCTTGTCAAAATAGTACCAAAAACTGAATTTCATCTAAATCGGCCCACAAACAGAGAAGTTGGCCTCCATCTTGAATTTTTACATTTTTTACTTTGCGTAGCTGTTTTCTTGTCAAAATAGTACTAAAAACCGAATTTCATCGAAATCGGCCCACAAACAAAAAAGTTGGCCGCCATCTTGAATTATTTACATTTTTAACAGTGCATTGCCGTTTTCTTGTCAAAATAGTACCAAAAACAGAGTTTCATCGAAATTGACCCGCAAACAGAGAAGTTGGCTGCCATCTTTATTTTTTTACTTTTTTAATATTGCGTTTCTGTTTTCTTGTCGAAATAGGACCAAAAACCGAGTTTCATCGAAATCGGCCTGCAAACAAAAAAGTTGGCCGCCATCTTGAATTTTTTACTTTTTTGACATTGCGTTGGTGTTTGTTTGTCAAAATAGTACCAAAACCGAGTTTTATCTAAATCGGCCCGCAAAGTAAAAAGTTGGCCGCCATCTTGATTTCTTTCATTTTTAACATTGCGTTGATATTAGCCTCTCGGGACCTCCCACCCCCCTTCTATACTGCACCATCCGGCACGATTGCTCTGTCTAGACTCCTTCGATGATCAACTGTATGAACTAAATATCGGCTGTGCTAGAACTTAGTGGAACAGGTGAATTAAGTCTCATAAAGCTACCGAAATATTAACAAGAGTAATAAAAAAATGATTTTCAAAGTTGTAATAAATAAATAATACTTTATTTCAATACCACATTATACTTTTTCTCTACCGATTATAGCAACCAATAATTTATTAAATCCAAAAAGTAGCAACCCTGTTTGTCTTGCCGGTGACTCGCCGGCGACGCGTCGTGCCGGTGACGCTCCGGCCGTCACGTCACCGGCGCGTCGCCGGCCGTCACGTCACCGGCGCGTCACCGGCCGTCACGTCACCGGCGCGTCCCCGGCATGACAAACAGGGTTGCCGCTTATTTATTATTGGTACAAACATTGTGGCATGGAAATGAAGTATTATTTATTTATTTCAACTTTAAAAATCTTTTTTTATTACTTTGTTAATATTTTGGTAACATTATTCTGAACCAAAACGCTGTCAAAGTTAAAGTTATCGTCAAAGGGTAATGCTACCTATTTGTCACGTCAAACTTGTCAAAGGACATCAAGCTGGCTAACAACCTCTTTTTTTGGCTAACTTATGCTTAACAGGTACTATAATAGCCTGTTATCGTTAAAGTTAGGTGGTGCAACTGAGCCTTAATTCACAACCTCTTTTTTTGGTTAACTTATGCTTAACCGGTACTAGAACTAGCCTGTTATCGTTAAAGTTGGGTGGTGCAACTGAGCCTTAATTCACCCTTTCCACCGAGTTCTAGTAAAGGTACTGTTTCTTCGAATTTTGTGTGTGAATGTGTGTGGATTTCGGGTAAACAAATGAATGTCGGAAAAACAAGTGAAGGTTAACAATTTCTTTTTGAGATATTGCTGTTTTAAGTTTGACAGCTGTCATCTGTCAATCTTAAAACATAAATTTGTCTTGAAAAATACTCATCCTAAACTGGTGGTGTAAATTAAGTCTAAAAAATTTACCAAAATATTACCAAAAGTAATAAAAATAAATGTTTTTCAAAGTTGAAATAAATAAATAATACCTACTTTATTTCCATACCACAGTGTACTTTTCTTTACCGATTATAGCAACCAATAATTTATTAAAACAAAAAAGTAGCAACCCTGTTTGCCTTGCCAGTGACTCGCCGGCGGCGCGACGTGCCGGTGACGCGCCGGCCGTCACGTCACCGGCGCGTTACCGGCCGTCACGTCACCGGCGCGTCACCGGCCGTCACGTCACCGGCACGTCGCCGGCCGGCGCGTCAACGGCAAAGCAAACAGGGTTGCTACTTATTTGTTTTAATAAAGTATTGGTTGTTATAATAGGTAGAAAAAAAGTACATTGTGGTATGGAAATAAAGTATTATTTATTTATTTATTTCAACTTTAAAAAACATTTTATTTTTTAATTCTGTTAATATTTTGGTAACTTTATGAGACTTAATTCACCTGTTCCACTAAGTTCTAGTAAAAGTATTTTTTTTCAAATTTTAATAAAAATACAACAATGTGAGTGAACTTCGGGTAAACAAATGAATGTCGTAAAAACAAGTGAAGCTAGGAAAACATAGTCTTGTGATCTGTAAATAAATTATGACGTCATCCGCGACGTACGCAAATCTCAACAATTTTTTTTTATTGATATTGCTGTTTTAAGTTTGACAGCGGACATCTGTTAATCTTAAAACAGGAATATCTCGAAAAATACTCATCCTAGACTGGTGGTGTAAATTAATTACCAATATATTACCAAAAGTAGTAAAAATAATTGTTTTTCAAAGTTGAAATAAATAAATTATACTTTATTTCCATACCACAGTGTAATTTCCTGTACCGATTACAGCAACCAATAATTTATTTAAACAAAAAAGTAGCAACCCTGTTTGCCTTGCCGGTGACTCGCCGGCGACGCGCCGTGCCGGTGACGCGCCGGCCGTCACGTCACCGGCGCGTCGCCGGCATGCCGTAGCAATATGCGTTTGACGTTGACGGGCCGGTGACGCGCCGTTGACGCGCCATGACTGATGTGTGTGAACAGTGTAGTACAACTAGTATGTAACTATATTTTTTACGTTGACGGGCCGGTGACGCGCCGTTGACGCGCCGGAGCTGTGTGAATGATCCTATAGGTACTTTTCTTTGCAAAAGGACGCTTTTTGTGATTGAACAATTAATCGGTTTCTACAAATGCCAGATTCTACAAATGACAAATTCTACAAAAAAATAAAGGTTATTTTATGATTTAAAAAATCTTTATTGTTTTTTTATTTACATTTCGACAAAAAAAATCTTCGAGGTGTTACCGCGAAATTCAGACCCTTATTTAATACTTTTAGAGTCGATTCATCCAATATTTGTTTTGATAAATTGACAACTGCACGGGTTTGACATTGACGGGTGTCATCTACTCTATGGTTCGTGTCGTACGGAAATGCATGGTGACGTTTGTGCAACTTCTCATATTTAGAAATTTGTCTATGCTTACATTCGTTGTATACGGCTGTTTCGCGTTTATTAAGCACCAGAATGTAATGGTTAAAGCTCTCCGTGGCAAGTTGTATTTTTAAGTCATTGGACAAGCGATCTATTTGTTGATTTAATGCTACTAAATCGGAGCGAAACCTCGAGGCAAGCCAACATCCTTTAGCTTACCTTTTCATACTGTGTCTTGGCGTGGTTGCCACGGGTAACGGTTGATTGTTATTACTCTGTCTCTTTCTCACCAATGCACACAGTCGCGTGCCTTTCGGTTGAAAATAGTGAGAGGTAATCCGCAGCAGGCCGGCTTAAGTTTTCTCTGTATTTCTATTTGAAGCAATTTTAAAGTTTCTTTTATCTTTTTGTTGGAAAGATGAATAAGTATTTATGATGAAAAAAAACAAAATAAGAATGATACAAGAAAATTACCGCAAATCGGATATTTTTTATTTAGAAGTATAATTTTGTTCGATTTGTTTCGGAATCGGAAGCAAATGTTGGATGTCGTTGGAAGGAAGGAGTTTAGTGTTAGTTATTATTAGTAGTCGGTATGTGTGCGCCATTATCATTGTTTACGTGCGTGTTTGGTAAAGTAATTATTTATGTATGTTTTCTTGTATTATCTTATCTTTTTACTTTTTACCTAATTTTGTGGTCCCCGGCTTACCTTCGCAATAAATTGACCCCTCGCCACTGCTATCTACTATCTGTGTGCCAAAAGACATGTCCCATCGCGCCTATGTCATTTGCCCCACCATTCTCAAAAAAATGAAAGTCTATCGCGTCTTAATCAAAGTAGTATGTCAGAGTAGATATTTTACTCTAGAATCAGATTGATAATTATTTTCTGCATTAAAAATTGGGATTTTTAAGTTAAAACGCTTTTAAATCACAATTTTTTATCATTACAGTACTATTTACTTACATTTTATTCACAAAATACTTCAGAAAACAACTTAATGTTTTTGTAATTGTTTTTCTAAATATAAAACAATTCTTGACTGATACTATACCTAATTAATTATGTAATTAGCATTTTTTTATTATGAAAGTAATGAAATAAAATGAAACTGGGGCAACGCTGGGACATCTCCTTTCAACTTAATCCGTTCAGTAGTTTTTGCGTGATTGAGGAACAAACATCCAAACATCTAAACATCCAAACCCACAAACTTTCACATTTATAATATTAGTAGGATATAAATATGGAAATGATTAAAAATCTTATTAGTTTTTTTTATTTTTAACTTTTCAATAAGAATAAAAACATCCAAAGTACCAGGATCACATACTTAAATATGGAAAAGATTAATTGCTATGATAAAAAAAACTTTATTGTCGTCTCTGCAACACATTGTTCTCCTTCCAATACGTACGGGATTGGAAAGCGTCAGTCCGCGTCAGTAACAATACTTTTTTTAACGAAAAATAAAAAAAAAAAACAAAAGAGATTTTTTAAATCATAAAATAACCTTTTCAATATTTATATGATCGTCGCTTAAGTACCCTGGTACTTAAGCGACGGAGTATATATTTTTATCGAAAAGTAAAAATAAATAAAAAAACAAAAAAAATTTTTTTAACATAGATGTTAGCCTTTTCCATATTTGTGTGATCCTGGTTCTTTAGAGACGTTTTTATATTATTTTGTAACACGTTGTATACAATATATACAGTACAAAAGAGATTCTTAAATCATATAATAACCTTTTCAATATTTATATGATCCTGGTACTTAAGCGACGCTTTTATATATTTTTATCAAAAAGTAAAAATAAAAAAAAAACAAAAAAGTTTTTTTTAACATAGATGTTAATTAAGCCTTTTCCATATTTGTGTGACCCTGGTTCTTTGGAGACGTTTTTATATTTAATTTTTATCCCTATCTACTTTGGGTTATTTTGTAACACGTTGTATACGATATTGCATTTCTCCCTGCCATATTGTATACAATGTGTTACCAACATTTTCATATCAGGGTCCATTCGTTTTTGAGAAAATCGTGAACTTGAAATATAAATAATGACTTAAAATAAACATTTGATTTGGTAATGTCACTGCATAGTGAGCCGGAGGTCGTAAGTTTGATCACCACCCTGGGACCATTTGTATTTGCATGAACATGTTTGTTGGTCCCCTGTGTCTAGGTGAAATAGTTTTTTTTCAGTTGACAGGTACTTCATTTCATCATTCAAATAGTATTTTACTGAAGCAATTTTTTTATCACCACACCAGTTAGTAACACACAAGAACCTTATATATAACACTGGACTTTGCATCACCATTTGGGGCTTGAAGAACGAAAAAATAACCTTGAATGACGTCAAAGATATTTTCCATCTCTTTCATCAGGGTGACAACAATGTTGTCCATTCGTAGGACAGCCAGTAGAAATAGGTACTTACTACAACAGACTATCAACTTTTGCCTATGGCTTAAGTTTAGACAACCAATCCAAACATTCAAAAGTGTTTAGATTCTAAACATTTGAATGTTTAGAATAGTTTAGACGTTTGTTAATGCGAACGTTTGTATGTTTGTGTATCTCTAAACGTACAAACTTTCGCATTTAGAATATTACAGAATTCATAAGATTATTATTAGCTACTCTTGACCAACCATATTATAACCTTTGTATAAAATTCATTCAAACCCCCCTTTTGGTCAGCGACGGCGCATCATAAAATATTTACTTAATGATTATTTTCGGTTGGCTCCTCTCCGGATGGACGATACTGTTTTGGAATGGTGGTCAAACTGGGGGTCAAGTCTGCTATTGTTAACATCATATATAATCGTTCAATGGTGTTTGAATGGTAATGCTTTTCGACACAGTTCTTGATTTTGAACCCAAAACTGAAACATTGTTGTGTCTTACGGGTTTGGGTTTAAGAAACACAATGTGTTTCGATTTTGGGTTTAAAAAAACAAGAACTGTGTCAAAAAGCATTATCATCCAAACACCATTGGAACACGATTATGGCGTTAACAATAGCAGACTTGACCCCCTGGTCATGTACGGTACGGCTGGTTAAGGTGGTACGTCAAGCTCAGTAGCGCCACCAATGGAAATAAGGTGGCCAAAAGTGGCCACTTTTGGCAATTCATAACTTATTGATTATATTTGAGGCCATGAAAAAATATATAAATATTGCACTTTACTCTTCTATTTGCGCAAAATAACTAAATCTTTTATTCTAAGCCCTTGATAAAACGTAAATGATCTATTTCCATTGGTGGCGCTACTGAGCTTGACGAACCACCTTAAAAGTCAAAACTTGGGGATACGTGGTGAGGTTTTAGACTTAGCTGACTGAGTCATGGGAAAGTGAGACAGAAATCCGAACACGTATTGAAATAGCCCGAGCAGCGTTCGAGAGGATGAGAAAAGTATTGTGCAGTAGAGAACTCTCCATCAAGCTGCGCACAAGGATTCTCCAATGCTACGTCTGGCCTCTTGTACTATACGGTTGTGAAGCGTGGACCTTGAAGGAAGACCTACGAAAGAAACTGGAAGCGTTTGAGATGTGGAATATACCGCAGAATGCTACGCATAAGTTGGATGGACCATATTACCAACGTCGAGGTCCTTAAGCGCATGACCAAAAAGGTGGAGTTGGTTCGGACCATTAAAATAAGAAAAATGGCATATCTTGGTCACATCCTGAGAAATCCGCAATACCGTCTTCTCCAGACCATCATGATGGGGAAGATTGCCGGAAAGCGCAGAGTGGGAGGACGCAAAATGTCATGGCTTCGTAACATCCGCCAGTGGACCGGCGTTAAGACGGTTGAACAGTTGTTCAGACTCGCTATGGACAAAGTCAAATTCAAGGAGCTGACGGCCAACCTTCAATAATGAAGCGGCACCTTAAAAAGAAGAAGAAGACTTAGGTACACCTGCTCTTCCACCCTAAAGTCACGTGTATTTTTTTTCTACAATGGGGAATGTCCGAAAAAATAGTAATAAAAAAAAAGTTTCCGAATTTTCGGTTTCGTGAAAAAGAAAGTCTCATAATCAGTATTGTATTAAAAAAGTTTCAACATAAAAATATGTAAAACTTTTTTATACGTGTTGTGGTTGTAAGAGTGGTGGCAAAGGTATAATCTCCATTTTGCTGTTACTTTTATGGAGTCGAAGATATATTTTTTTCACGCAACCGAAAATTCAGATTATTTTTCTATTACTTAGGTACTTATTCCTACCTATACCTATAAAAAAATATTCAGCCAATTTAATTTTTTGCGGACATTCCCAATTACTTATCTTAATAAAAATGTCCAGGCAAACATGAGATGCAAATTGTTTTGGTTTATAAATCGCTCGTTCAATCTATTATACACACTAAATTTTTTGGTATTCCATAACTCTGAGGATAAATTCTATATATTAAAATAATAAAAAAACGGGGAGGGGGACCCAAAACTACCCTTCCCCTCCCAATGTAAAAATGTCAAATAGCCCCCCCCTGAGCCCATTTCATCACCTCACCCTCCTCCTTCCTACCACCATTGCACTAAAAATAATACCTGCTCATGCAGCAAGTTCTAGTATCGATAATGGAACGAGAATAAAAGAATGAAACGGTACTTAATGAAAAACCAATACGTAATAAAGCATTCATTTATTTACATTGTTGTAAGTATCTGCATCATTTTGGGCGTTGAAAACAGTTTCCTTCTAATGGTAATTAGGATATACCATAAATGTTTCTTTTCCTCATCGTTTCGGAATCTGAAAAATAAAATAAGATTCATTATCATTTTGTTACTACGAATAAACAATGGGTGTCAAAGACCATGATAAATAGTATAGTAGTAAGGTAGTAAGTAAGGTCCGATTCCTAGCTGAAACTGATCTGAATTGGAACTCAACTACGTAAGATAATATTTTAGTTTACATCACAATTTTTCTCTCTGTTAAGAAAACAAATAATACCGCTCAAAGTTAAATGTGGCATAAAATGTAATGTTAGGTAGGATAAATGTAAATTTTTCATCCAAATCTTCCTTTCTTCTTTTAAAAAATCTGCTGTGATTATGGTCACCCTACGATATGTAGATAATATTTACAGCTTGTTATGTGTCGAAAATAAATACGGATTTGTACATATTATATTCCTTATATTGAAATAAAAAATACGTAATTGAGGTGGAATTATAATTAACTTCTATACTATTTCCGAATTAGATCGGAAACAATCCTTGAAATCTGCTGAAATTCAGATTTCTAAGAAGGAAAATTGTATGCTGAAAATACTTTAAAAAACACTTACCTGTGAAATATAATGTTTAAATTTGGTTTCGAAACACTTTTGCAATTTTGCACAATGCAACACATGCTTTATAACGCGAATTTTATTTAAATAATTTTATATTTTTGTTCATAAACGTGAGATGCGGTAGAAAATCGTTGACATTAGTGACATGACAAATCAAAGACAATTCCGTCAGTGATGCCACATTATTTTTATTTGGTAACTTCTGAAATATGGAAAAAATAATGTTAAAGGTTTATTGTAATAACAAAATCTGGATTTATCATTCCTATAAATAATGACTTTGGCATGTACTAATAAATTTTAACATCATGTAACTAATTTAAAAAGTGCCGATATTTACAGTTATTTAGTAAATCTAATTAATTTTTGTACATGACTTGGGTAAATTGACTATGGATTGGGATATTTTGTACTTAGCATGGCAATTTCAGTTACAGTGTGAGAGGGATAAACAAAATCTGCAAAGGTGAATGACCTCTTCCCCAATCATTTTTCAGTAGTACAACATCCAGTGTTATATATAAGGTTCTTGGTAACACATCAATAATGTGCTATTCTTACTCTATAGATATTAATTTAAAAAAGACCTTGTAGGTACCCATTATTCCAAATTCCAAAAAAAATAAAAACGACGTACACCCTACAGTCACAGAATACATAATAGTACAAGTCTCCAGTGATGTTTCGATGCGGAGTAACGGCGGGTGGTGGGGCGCGAAACACTTGGCCACGCCCGAACGCTCAAGGTCATTGGCGCTCATATGGGCCTTAACTACATAATAATATGTGTCATACAAAATATTATTTCTTATTTGATATTCTACTGCCTGTTAAGGGCATTATATCCGAAAATGAAAAAAAAAAAACGTTATTTTCCCCTAATTTCATCATGTGTGATAAAACTAAAATAATACCTACATTTTTTTATTTTTTTTTCTGTTTCATCATGTTTTTATACGTGTCCGCAGCGAACAAGCTCAAATTTAACAAAATCGGTGACTTATGCATATTCCCTATTGTAACAATGTTAATATTAAAATATTTATTTATAAATATTTTCTCTCTAATGGAAAATTCATTTTGTCATACCAATATAAATGTTTTATTTGCATCGCATTATGATGTAAAGTATTATGCTTACCTCGGTTGTAAGTAGCTATCACACCCTCGAACTATCTCGTCTAAATATCTCGGGTGCATTCGATCCATTAGTGCCCGTGCGAGCGCTTCTGTAATAGCTTGTGTAACAAACTACTATTAACATTATATATTTTCAAAAGGCCCTTCTCAATTTCCAAATTCACGCTGTTTGTTTTTAATTTGTAGTCCAAGTGTTTCTATTCCAGAACGTCGGAGACCACATAGCTCGGTTTGTTTTGGATTGTCATACACCTACCAATATCTAAATCACTATCCTACATAATAATATCCTATTTGAGTTTGAGGAGTTCTCTTGGATATCTTCGAAGTCCAATGTCAATGAAACTAAAAGGACACATTACACTGAAGGTATCCCTTTTCCAACAAAAAAAAAATCTAATTCGGTTCATAAATAACAAAGTCGTCAAGGTAGTTAATGCAAAAAAAAACAGTATTTTCAGTATAACTTGAAAACTACTAAACTTATTTGAAAAAAATGGGACTATCTCCCAAGAAAACTCAATCAATAAATGTCAAAGATACGCGCGAACAACGATAAAAAATACAATCGAATTGAGAACCTCCTCCTTTTTTTAAAGTCAGTTAAAAATATTGTGTCTGGTCGTAAAAGACCTTTCCATTTGTTCGGATATGGATGGGCGACAGATTGGAATACAAATAAAAAACTAGAATAAGCGTTCCGAAGATATAATTAATCATCAAAATAACATTCAGATTATTTCAGACAATACACATACAACTACACGTTAACTTTAAAAAACATACCTACATTAATATCATCATCACTGATATTGTTAGACCTATTCATCAATGAACACTCAGATTCGTACATTTGATAAAAAGGCAATAAAAAATTTACATAAAATCAGTCTTTTCACTCAAACCAAGTTCAAACCTAAGCTACTTAGGTATAATTAGAAAATTCAATAGGTATCTCTCTAGGTACGCCGAAAGAAGGCATGTAGAAACTCTACTCCTTCAACATAATAAAAAGTATTTTCTCCTTCTTCCATTCCACTTTTTTTCCATTAGTGTAATATTAAATGTTGCTAAATTCTCTATGGTCGATGGTGGAATTTCCCATTTTTTGTAGAAATAAGGACTAAGTTGAAATTTTCAACCTACTGCAAACGGTTTGTTGGGTTCTGTTTTTTATAATAGGTACTCAATTGTTTTGAATACTCTATGAGCCGAAATAAACTTTATCGTTTTTAGATTGTACTTGGATGAAGTGGGGTTAGGTACCTACTTATGTGGCATAATTTCTGCAGATTTTGCTCTAAAGCTCCTTTTGTTTGTCGGTACCTGTTTAACCTTTATTTTGCGCTGGTTCAGCGCAACCACAGAATAAATAATGCGCAACAGTGGATGTGTCTTTGTCTTTTTTCTTTTTTCCTCTCTCTATCTCTCGTTTCGATTGATTTCTTTGTTTAGATTTTTTCTAGAACATAAACATTGTTTGAGAATGGAAACTAGGTTAGAATTTTTATAAGTTTTCTGAATAGCTCGCTCCTTATATTCAATGAAGCCACATTTGGTACACATTTTGTTTATGGTACTATCAGGAGGTACACAATTAATTCTAAGTAGCACAGGCTTTTCATTTATTTCTGATTTAACATGTTTTTCAATATTTGTTGAAAAATTATTTGTTGTGTTTGTTGATGGTATTTGTTCTTTTTTTGGTTTGTAATATTTTTGATGTTGTTCTACATTTCTTTGACAAAAGCATATCTTGTTACTATTTGTAGGTGACGACAGTATTTCTTCCTCTTGCGTTTTTGAACATTTACAATCACTTGAGTCATATTCTTTGCCAAATGGTATTTTATTGCTTTTTCTATACTTGTTAATTGTATTCAGCTTATGCACACAAAAGCATCGTTTTCGTTTTGGTCCTGCCACAACACCTTTTTCGTTAGTAGTTATGCACGCTCTAGTTTTTTTGTTTAACTTCTTCTTTATGCCAGTACATTGAACAGCATTTTCCTTCTTGGGAGACAGTAATTTTGTATTTTTCCTTTGTCCATTTCGCACTTGAATATTTCGACAATTTTGGGGTTTATTGTTTGAGACACAAGTTTTCTCATTAATTCTAAGTAGCACAGGTTTATCGTTTATTTCTGATTCTACATGATTTTCAATTGTATTTGTTAAAAAACTATTTGTTGTGTTTGTTGATGATATTTGTTCTTTTTCTGGTTTGTAATATTTTTGATGTTGTTCTACATTTCTTTGACAGAAGCATGTATTGTTACTATTTGTAGATGACGACAGTATTTCGTCATCTTGTGTTTTTGAAATGGTATAATTACAATCACTTGAGTCATATTCTTTGTCAAATGGTATTTTATTGCTTTTTCTATACTGGTTGATTGTATTAAGTTTGTACACACAAAAGCATCGTTTTTGTTTTGGTCCCGCTACGACACCTTTTTCGTCAGTAGTTATGCACGCTCTAGTCTTTTTGTTTAACTTCTTCGCTATGCCAGTACATTGAACAGCATTTTCCTTCTTGGGAGAACGTAAATATGTAATTTTCCTTTGTCTTTTTCTTGCTTGAATAATCTTTCGGGGTTTGTGTTTTGAGACGCGATCTTTCATAATCTGCGATTTGAAATATTCTTTAGATGATCCACAAGATAAGCGCTCCAGATTCATTTTGGGTAAAAAATATAAATTCTTCCTTTTTTTCAAATTATTTAATGTACAAAAACATTTCATAATTAGAGGATTCTTAAAATTGGTCCTGAATTTAGCAGGTCTTTGAGTATTCGCTTTTTTATAAAATCGATTACTATTTCTATTACTAAATCGTTTTTCTTGGCGTTTTGGAGCACAGTTATTATAAAAATCAACATTTAAACTAAAAGTAGCTCCTACACTTAAAGCTTGGCGGGTTGAAACGTTATCTAAATTGCTTTCATATTTGATTTGGGGTTTTAATATCTTCTGTTGGATAAGTTCCCTTCTGCTCGATGAAGCCTCTGTTGGTTTAGCAGTTTTGCAGGAGGCAGATCTATAAGTGCTACCTGCCATTGAATTTTTGTTACTATGACGTACTTTTTGTTTTTGTTTTAGATAGTGACTCTTGTCTATAGATTCAACGCAACTACAAAATGTTCGTAAAATTTTTGTTTGTACTGGCGTGACCTTCATGAAACAATCCCATGAGTCGGCTATAACACCACGTACATGTTTCTGTGTATTTTTTTTTGTCTGTTGTCTTTTGTTTTTGTATAAATTACGTTTAGAATTGCTGCCAAATCTACGGGTACGATTTTGATAAATTTTCATTTTCTTGGGATGTATTTTCTTAGCTTTTCTAATATTATTACCATATGTTCCCATATCTTTAAAAAAATTAATATTGAAACTAAAGTTAGAGCTTATTCTTACAACATTTCTGGAAGGTTTTTCAACTTCTTCGAAATTGTATTTCTCCGAATCATTATTATTCAAGTGATTATATTGTTTACTCGTTGAATTGCTCTGTAACTTATTTGATACTGATTTTGGTCTTTTATGATTTTCACAGTCGCAGGTAATCTTTGTGTGTTTTCTTTTGCTATGTCTTTTACGATTTTTAGGTTGTTTTTTCAATATATAATAGTTTGGACGTTTCTTACCTTCTGTAAATTTTAAAGTACAAAAGCATCTACGCAACGCATATCCTATTTTCCTTTTGTGAGATTTGCGTGTGTCTGTTCTCTTTCTATGGGTTTGATAATTTGGAGGTGATTCATTTTTTGTTTCCTTTCTAGTATGATTAGCATACACGTAATCATAATTTTTCACATTATCTTTAAAAAAATCAATATTGAAATTAAAGTTAGAGCTTATTTTTACAATATTTCTGGAAGATTTTTCAACTTCTTGTAAACTGTATTTTTCCGAATCATTATTATTCAGGTTATTATATTCTTCACTTTTTGAATTGCTCTGTAAGTTATTTGATTGTGAATTCATTGTTGAACTATCTCTTGTCATCGTTGTTCTTGTCATCGTTGAACATTCTGAATATGATGTGGCAGGTGTGGCAGTTCCAAGTGAAAGTGATTTGAACTTTTTATAAGGGCACAATTCAAGATCACAAATATCGATATTTCCAAAGGAACCAGGAGCTATTTGAAAAGATGGAACGGGACTATGTAGATAATATTGAGATTCTGGTTTTTTATCTTTTTCACAGTCGCATGTAATCTTTGTGTGTTTTCTTTTGATACGTTTTTTACGATTTGTAGATAGTTTATTCATTGTATAATAGATTGGACGTTTTTTACTTTCTGTAAATTTTAAAGTACAAAAGCATCTACGCAACGCATATCCTATTTTTCTTTTGTTAGATTTGCGTAAGTCTGTGCTCTTCCTATGAGTATGATAATTTGGAGGTGATTTATCTATTGTTTCTTTGTAAAATTCAATGTTAAATTTAAAATTAGACCCAAAGCGCGCAACACTTTTTTGTGACCTATCATCACCGTAAATTGTTTTTTTGTTTCTTAAATCGATTGCCTTTTTTCGTGACATAGCACTAACATCTGATTTTGGTTGTCGAATAAAAATATCAGAATGTCTTATTGAAAAACATGTTTTGGGAATACATATTGATGATCGACATATTCTTGGTGTCAGAAGGCTTGTATCAAAATTTGTTTTAGAAATCTCTAACGGTTTCTTATGTAAAAAATAGATATTTTTTCTTTTACGTTTTTTTGAAGTTTTAGGTTCTATATTTATTAGTACTCCATATTTTTTTCTATCGCCTGTACTATCAGGCCCGTTACTAGTTTTACTGCTCAAATCATCATATTCTTTAGGTGGCATATATTTTGGACATTCACAAGGAATAGATTTAGGTTTTGGTTCCTTATGAAAACTTTCTTTAATTTTTGAAAGTGACTTTATTAAGTCATTCGCACTAAATCTGGATTTTTTTTCATTGACAACCATTTTGAAATAACAATCGGCAGAATCACATTCGTCTCGTTGCCTGTTCCTCATAAGTTTACTTTGTATCTTATCTTTGTATAATTCTACAGAATCTTTAATTTCACGATTTTTATTTTTATTAACTGCTGTGTTATAATCGTTAAATAAGTCATATTCCCTGAAGTTTATCAAAGATGGTTCTAAAGGACACTTACATGTGACAGCTTCAGCTCTAGTCTTAGGTTTCTTACGAAAGCTTTTTTTTATATTTTGTAATGATTTTTGGATTCTTGTTGCACTATTTCTCATTCTCTCTCGCTTTCGTTTGATATTTCGGATTGAAGATTTAATTTTCGCTGCACTATTTCTGATGCTATCCTGTAATTTACTTTTCTTAGCAGGTGATGGCTCTAAATATGGACATTCACATGTGACAGCTCTAGGCTTAGGTTTTTTAAGAAAACTTTTCTTTTTATTATGTAATGAAGTTTTGATCCTTGTTGCACTATTTCTGATACTTCGGATTGAAGATTTAATATTTGTTGCACTGTTTCTGATGCTGTCCTGGAATTTAATTTCTTTAGCTATTGATGGTTCTAAATATGGACATTCACATGTGACAGCTCTAGGATTAGATTTTTCATGAAAGCTTTTCTTTAAATTTTGTAATGAAGTTTTGATCTCTGTTACACTATTCCTGATATTTTGGACTGAAGATTTAATTTTCGTTGCACTGTTTGTGATGCTGTCCTGGAATTTACTTTTTTTAGCAGTTGGTGGTTCTAAATATGGACATTCACATGTGACAGCTCTATACTTAGGTATTTTATGAAAACTTTTCTTTTTATTATGTAATGAAGTTTTGATCCTTGTTGCACTATTTCTGATACTTCGGATTGAAGATTTAATATTTGTTACACTGTTTCTGATGCTGTCCTGGAATTTAAATTCCTTAGCTATTGATGGTTCCAAATATGGACATTCACATGTGACAGCTCTAGGTTTAGATATTTCATGGAAGCTTTTCTTTAAATTTTGTAATGAAGTTTTGATCTCTGTTACACTATTCCTGATACTTTGGACTGAAGATTTAATTTTCGTTGCACTGTTTGTGATGCTGTCCTGGAATTTACTTTTTTTAGCAGTTGGTGGTTCTAAATATGGACATTCACATGTGACAGTTCTAGTCTTAGATTTTTCATGAAAGCTTTTCTTTAAATTTTGTAATGAAGTTTTGATATCTGTTACACTATTCCTGATACTTTGGACGGAAGATCTAATTTTCGTTGCACTGTTTCTGATGCTGTCCTCGAATTTACTTTTTTTAACAGTTGGTGGTTCTAAATACGTACATTCACATGTGGAAGCTCCAGGCTTAGATTTCTTATGAAAGCTTTTCTTCATATTTTGTAATGAAGTTTTGACCCTTGTTGCATTATTTCTGATACTTTGGACTGAAGATTTAATTTTCGCTGCACTGTTTCTGATGCTGTCCTGGAATTTACTTTTCTTAGCAGTTGATGGTTCTAAATATGGGCATTGACATGTAGCAGTTTTAGATTTAGAGTGAAAACTTTTCTTTATATTTTGAAATGAAGATTCGATTCTTGTTGCACTATTACTGATGCTATCACGAAACTTATTCGGAACTGTTTTAATTTTTGAATATACTTTTAACGACACATCTGAAGCAAATTCACGCAACTTATGTCTGTTCTTTATATTATAATAACACTCTATAGGAGCACATTCCTCTGCAAGACATACGTCTGGCTCACACTCCCTTTTGTTTACTAATTTTTTTACTTTAATTTCAGCTGAATCTCTTATAACTCTTAATGTATGTCTTAATTTTGTTTCACTTGCTCTTACATTGTCACGAATTTTATGCTTAGCTAATTTTATACTTTCATATGATTTTGAAATAAGTTTGTCTGGTTGACATTTGCAAATAACTCTTTTAATCTTGATTGCCATTGATTTGATCGGTGATTGGCTTCGTTCAGGAGAATTTTCATTTTCGTTCTGAATTTGAGTGCTACAGTTGTTAGTGCAGCAACTGCAACAACTATTCAACTTAGTTTTTGGTTCAAGGTGTGGACCCCGTCTCTGACATACCATTTTTCCTTTATCTATTAGTTCAACAATAGTACGAATGGCTTCTCTATCTATATCATCTCCGCCAGGTCTGTTGTGATGTTTTCTTCGAGTATTTGTTCTTTCATTTTTATCACTTTTATCACCAAAGAGGATTTTGTTTCGTAAATCATCGTATAATTTTCTGGCATAAATTAATTCATCTAATAGTTCCTTTTCTCGTGGTGGCATATATTTTCTATAGGATAATTCGTTTGAAGCCGACACAATTTCTTGTAATCCACTGTAATATTTATCATGCGAGCAGTCGGAACAAGAACACCTGCGCCGTCTCATTTTGTTTTTATTTTTATAACTATATGTGCTTAGTAAATTCTATGAGATTTGTTTCGTACTTCTGGCAGAGATTAGCGCATTTCGTTTAACTAATTTCGCCATTCAATTGCAAAATCATTTTCTAGAAATCAATGGTATTTCAGTGACTCTAGAAAAATATGTGCAAATCTAGAGAAATGCACTTTCACTCTTTCTTAACTTACATTTACAATTTGTTCTTTACACTTGACATATACTTAAATAATTTAAGTGCTAAGACTTTACATTAAAATTTGGATTATATGCTATTGAGCATTGAGCTTTGGCTGTATTACAAATTATTATTTCTTAAAATAAGTATTTTACTTAAAATTTGTAACCATGTATCAGCGAAATGATTTAATAACACATTTTTTTTAGATTTTCAATAAAAAATGAAAAAAAATCTTTTACGTTAACATTGTTTGTTTACACGTTTGACATGAAAAAGTTGACATTTTTAACAGTTTTTACTTTCAGAAAAAAATATCTTTCTATGAGTTGACATCTAGTACATCAACAAAGCCATAGATAATACACTCACTATAGGCAAGGTATAGGTTACATACTCTTTGTTGCACGGAAAGTTATCCTGTAAATGTGAAAGTTTGTGGGTTTGGATGTTTAGATGTTTGGATGTTTGTTCCTCAATCACACAAGAAGTACTGAACGGATTTGGTTGGAATTTGGCACACAGATAGTAGATAGCCTAGATTAAAACATAGGATACTTTTTATCCCGATATTCCCACAAGAACGGGAACCAAGCGGGTGAAACCACGGGCGGCCGCTAGCGATTTAATACTTTAGTCTATGATTTGATCAATCATAGATCACTGACTTCCATTATTTATACATGACCGAGGCCCTATTTTTAGTCCATATTAATTCAAAACTAATACCCGTCGTAGAATTAATGCACCTTGCCGGTGATAATAACATATTAATTGATTTTACTGTTACGTCGCGTCAGTCGCATGCCTGAATACCTCGACGACAAACTGTCGTCTTTTAATGTCAAAAAGTGACAAGTGATGTCGCTTTTCGTAAAGTTGTGCTAAATACAGCGACAAAAAGACAAACTGTCGTCTTTTTATTTACCCGACTACGGCGAAGCCAAAACGGAGGGTATATGATGTCAAAATGTGACACGGATATCGCTTTGCGTATAGTTGTGCTAACCATAGCGACAAAAATCGAGATAAAGTCAATGACTCACATTATGTCACACGAGTAGTTGTGTTAGCTGCACGCGACTCAGGCGGCCATTACACACGTCAATCTGGTGCAATCTGATCAAAACCGCAGATTGATGGAATTTGATGCGGTTGGTTTGCGACGTTACACGGTCAATCCAGCGAGATCTGGATCGCAGTAGATCTTGGTAGACTGACAATCTACCACGATCCACGGTGGTCTTTGGCAGGGTTGCCAACTTTTTGCATTAATTTTCGCGTGATATCGATCGATGACCTGAGTGGTGCAGTATTCAACATGCCAGTCTACCACGCAAGAGATCCCGGGTTCGATTCCCGGACGTAATTGAAATGATGACTTTTAATTTCTGTGACGGTCTGCGTATAATAAGTACCTAACTATTTCGAAAAGTAAGTAAGTACCTAGTTAAATCTGTTGTCTAGCACCCATTTTATGCCTTGATTAGTTAGGGTTAGATGAATATCGATATTTAATTTTACAGTTCAGTTCAGCCTTCTGAAGCTGAACTGATTTGGATGAAATTTGGCACTCAGTTCATAGCTTGGTAATATCGTATTATAAATTTTAATACGATTTTTTATAAATTTTAATACGATATTACCAAGCTATGAACTGAGTGCCAAATTTCATCCAAATCAGTTCAGCTTCAGAAGGCTGAACTGATTTTGATAAAATTTTACACACATCATATATAGTTTATAGCCTGGTATAGTATAAATATCGAGGTAAAATAGTATTTTTCAAAACATTGCAAAAAATATAGTAGGTAGGTTTATGGGAAATTTATGAAAAAATATAATTTTTAATAGAACAATGTTTTTATACATTAACAGAATTTTTTAATTAGTCTAATAATTAGGCCTCCTTGTTCTCATCTCTAATGTTGTTTACCTATTCCAGATTTTTCGTTTTGTTATTTAAAAGAAACATTTATGTTACCTATGTTAAGTAATTTTAATATTTTTATTTTAATCTTATTTTAAGTTGCAATACCCTTACAGGGCCATGTTCATGGTACCATTTTCCTTTTAAGATCTCTGTAACCAACATGTTGCAATAAACAATTATGACTATGACTATGACTATGACTAATACTCATTTATTTTTAACTAGCTTCCTTTAAAAATTAAAAATAGGGTACATACATAGGGTAGGTACTTCCTAGGGTACCAAACTAACTGTGTGCCAAATTTTATCATCTTTTACTGCAATCCAATATTTTTAACCGACTTAAAAAAGGAGGAGGTTCTCTTTTCATCTATATTTTTTAAGGGATTCTTCAAATGCCCACGCGCATGTAGTCACGGCCGGAAAGAAAGTTAAAATAAATATGGGTTTTATTTTTTATAAATTTCGCAAATGTACTACAAATTAGTTTCAATGTTTAAAATAATTAAAATGCCTAGGGTAACTTTGATCGAGATAAAAAATATAAGTTTTAATCCAGACTATAAACTGTTTGCCAAATTTCATCCAAATCAGTTCAGCTTTCATAAAAAACAAATATACAGACGAAGAGAGAACCTCCTCTTTTTTTGAAGTCGGTTAAAAACATCGGATCGCATTAGATTGTGCTAGATTGTCAGTCTACCATGGTAGATTGACAATCTACCACAATATGCTTGCATCGGATCGCGGTAGATCTTGGTAGATTGTCAATCTACCATAATCTAATGCGATCCGATGTTTTTAACCGACTTCAAAAAAAGAGGAGGTTGTTTTTCTGTTCGTCTGTATGTTTTTTTAGGGTATTTTTCAAATGTCCATCCGGAAGTAGTCGCGGGCGGAAGCTAGTTAAAAATAAATATGGGCTATATTTTTATAAATTTCCCAAAAGTACTACAAATTAGTTTCAATGTTTAAAATAATTAAAATGCCTAGGGTACCTTTGATCGAGATGAAAAATATAAGTTTTAATCCAGACTATAAACTGTTTGCCAAATTTCATCCAAATCAGTTCAGCTTTCATAAAAAACAAATATACAGACGAACAGAGAACCTCCTCTTTTTTTGAAGTCGGTTAAAAACATCGGATCGCAGTAGATTGTGCTAGATTGTCAGTCTACCATGGTAGATTGACAATCTACCAAGATCTACTGCGATCCGATGCAACCATATTGTCCTCTTTTTTTGAAGTCGGTTAAAAACATCGGATCGCAGTAGATTGTGCTAGATTGTCAGTCTACCATGGTAGATTGTCAATCTACCATGGTAGACTGACAATCTAGCACAATCTAATGCGATCCGATGTTTTTAACCGACTTCAAAAAAAGAGGAGGTTCTCTCTTCGTCTGTATATTTGTTTTTTATGAAAGCTGAACTGATTTGGATGAAATTTGGCAAACAGTTTATAGTCTGGATTAAAACTTATATTTTTTATCTCGATCAAAGTTACCCTAGGCATTTTAATTATTTTAAACATTGAAACTAATTTGTAGTACATTTGCGAAATTTATAAAAAATAAAACCCATATTTATTTTAACTTTCTTTCCGGCCGTGACTACATGCGCGTGGGCATTTGAAGAATCCCTTAAAAAATATACAGATGAAAAGAGAACCTCCTCCTTTTTTAAGTCGGTTAAAAATATTGGATTGCAGTAAAAGATGATAAAATTTGGCACACAGTTAGTTTGGTACCCTAGGAAGTACCTACCCTATGTATGTACCCTATTTTTAATTTTTAAAGGAAGCTAGTTAAAAATAAATGAGTATTAGTCATAGTCATAGTCATAGTCATAATTGTTTATTGCAACATGTTGGTTACAGAGATCTTAAAAGGAAAATGGTACCATGAACATGGCCCTGTAAGGGTATTGCAACTTAAAATAAGATTAAAATAAAAATATTAAAATTACTTAACATAGGTAACATAAATGTTTCTTTTAAATAACAAAACGAAAAATCTGGAATAGGTAAACAACATTAGAGATGAGAACAAGGAGGCCTAATTATTAGACTAATTAAAAAATTCTGTTAATGTATAAAAACATTGTTCTATTAAAAATTATATTTTTTCATAAATTTCCCATAAACCTACCTACTATATTTTTTGCAATGTTTTGAAAAATACTATTTTACCTCGATATTTATACTATACCAGGCTATAAACTATATATGATGTGTGTAAAATTTTATCAAAATCAGTTCAGCCTTCTGAAGCTGAACTGATTTGGATGAAATTTGGCACTCAGTTCATAGCTTGGTAATATCGTATTAAAATTTATAAAAAATCGTATTAAAATTTATAATACGATATTACCAAGCTATGAACTGAGTGCCAAATTTCATCCAAATCAGTTCAGCTTCAGAAGGCTGAACTGATTTTGATAAAATTTTACACACATCATATATAGTTTATAGCCTGGTATAGTATAAATATCGAGGTAAAATAGTATTTTTCAAAACATTGCAAAAAATATAGTCTACCATGGTAGATTGACAATCTACCAAGATCTACTGCGATCCGATGCAAGCATATTGTGGTAGATTGTCAATCTACCATGGTAGACTGACAATCTAGCACAATCTACTGCGATCCGATGTTTTAACCGACTTCAAAAAAAGAGGAGGTTGTTTTTATGTTCGTCTGTATGTTTTTTTTTGGGTATTTTTCAAATGTCCATCCGGATGTAGTCGCGGGCGGAAGCTAGTTAAAAATAAATATGGACTATATTTTTATAAATTTCCCAAAAGTACTACAAATTAATTTAAATGTTTAAAGAAATAAAAATGCCTAGGGTACCTTTGACCGAGATCAAAAATATCATAAGTTTTAATCCAGACTATAAACTGTTCGCAAAATTTCATCCAAATCAATGCAGCCTTCATAAAAAACAAATATACATACGAACAGAGAACCTCCTCCTTTTTTGAAGTCGGTTAAAAATATCGCATCGCAGCAGATTGTGCTAGATTGTTTTTTAATGATTTTTCGAATGTCCACCCACGCGGATGTAGTCGCGGGCGGAAGCTAGTTAAAAATAAATGTGTACTACATTTTTATAAATATCCCAAAAGTAAGTACATCATATCAGCCACACGACACCCACTGCTGGGTATAGGCCTCCCCTAAGGATCTCCACGACGATCGGTCCTGCGCTGCCTGCATCCACTGGCTTTCCGCGACCTTCACCAGATCGTCGGTCCACCTTGTCGGGGGCCTACCCACGGAGCGTCGTCCGGTGCGCGGTCGCCATTCCAGAACCTTTCTGCCCCAACGGCCATCGGTTCTTCTCGCTATGTGTCCCGCCCATTGCCACTTCAGCTGAGCAATCCTTCGAGCGATGTCGGTTACTTTAGTTCTCCTGCGGATCTCCTCGTTTCTGATTTGATCACGTAGGGAAACGCCGAGCATGGCTCTCTCCATTGCACGCTGAGCGACCTTGAGCCTCCTTATGAGACCCATAGTTAGCGGCCACGTTTCACTGCCGTAAGTCATCACTGGCAACACACACTGTTCATAGACTTTCGTCTTGAGACACTGAGGTAAGTCGGACGCGAAGATTTTTCGAAGCTTCCCGAATGCTGCCCACCCGAGTTGGATTCGGCGAGAGATCTCTTTCTCGAAGTTGGACCTACCTAACTGGACTGCCTGTCCTAGGTATACGTAATGGTCAACAACTTCAAGTGTAGTGTTCCCAACATGAACTGGAGAGGGTACAACATGGGCATTTGACATAATTTTCGTCTTTTCCATGTTCATCCTAAGACCCACTCTTTGGGAAGCACTACGGAGATCTTCGAGCATTGTGTTCAGGTCTTCCATGGTCTCAGCCATAAGGACTATATCATCGGCAAAACGAAGGTGTGTTAGGTACTCGCCATTAATGTTGATGCCGAGTCCTTTCCAGTCCAAGAGCTTAAAGATGTCCTCCAACGCAGCTGTGAACAGTTTCGGAGAAATAACGTCTCCCTGTCTCACACCACGCTGCAGTTGGATAGGATTTGTGTTCTGGTTCTGTACTCGGATCGTCATGGTGGCATTTTGGTATAAGTACCTCAACACCTCGATATACCTATAGTCCACTTGGCACCTTTGGAGAGACTGCAGCACCGCCCAGGTTTCAATCGAATCAAAGGCTTTCTCATAGTCCACGAACGCCAAGCAAAGTGGCTCATTATACTCCTCGGTCTTCTGTATAACCTGCCGCAGCGTATGGATGTGGTCTATGGTGCTAAAGCCTTTTCGGAACCCGGCTTGTTCGGGAGGTTGGAAGTCGTCGAACTTGCGAGCGAGACGATTCGTAAGGACTCTCGAAAACAACTTATAGACATGACTCAGAAGCGAGATGGGTCTATAGTTCTTTAAGAGGGACTTGTCACCCTTTTTAAAGAACAAGATCACCTCACTTATGTTCCATGTCTTTGGCGTTCTGCCCTGGACGATGACGGAATTAAAGAGCTTCTGGAGGACTTTGAGTATCGGCTTACCGCCCGCTCTCAGAAGCTCTGTAGTGATTCCATCGTCACCCGCCGCCTTGTTGTTTTTCAGCTGTTTGAGAGCCATACTAATCTCGTACAGGCTGACGTCCGGGATATCTTGAGTATAGTGTCGGGTAAGCTTGGCTCTGGGGTCTTTAGCCTTGCTTTCAACAGGTGTCTGCGTGGAATATAACTGCCCATAGAAGCTCTCGATCTCCCTCAGGATTTCAGGCTTTGATGAAATGATGCGTCCGTCGTCAGTTTTCAGCTTCGTCATCTGGCTTTGCCCAATAGACAGATCTCTCGCGAACACTTTGGAGCCTTTATTCCGCTCGATAGCCTCTTTAATACGATTCGTATTAAATTGGCGAAGGTCGCTCGTCAAAGACTTAGATATCTGTCTATTAAGCTGCCGATAACGATTAGCATCTACTGAACTCTGGAGCCTCATTTCACGTCTCTGATCCATGAGTAGGAGTGTGTGGTCGGAGAGTTTCTTTATCTTGGGACGGCGGGTCTTAAAGAGCTTGGACCCTACCGTACGGACAGTATCCACCACCATGTTGTTTAGATCGTCCACATCTATGCTGTTCTCAAGGGCTTCGAAGCGGTTTTGGAGTTCGAGTTGAAAGCTCTCGGGGTTTTGAATATGGGCCGGCAATGGTCGAATTGTTGATTTTATCAGTCGAGATCTTTCCAGCTTTGGGTTGATATTCAATGTGCCACGTACCAATCGGTGATCGCTCCCCGTCTTAACAGCGTTGATCACAGTGACATCATTGAATATTTGCTTTTTCGTCGACATGATAAAATCTATCTCATTTCTGACTTTACCGTCCGGACTGACCCAGGTCCACTTCCGGCATTCCGGCTTTCTGAAGAAGGAGTTCATCATAAAGAGGTTCTCCTTCTCCATAAAGTCAGCCAGCATCTGGCCTCTGTCATTCCGTTGCCCAACTCCAAATTGCCCCACTCTCAGCTCATCACCGCATCGTTTCCCCAACTTTGCATTGAAGTCCCCCATCACAACAGTGTAGTGGGTTTTGTAGCTATGCATGGCTTTAGAGATCTCCTCATACATAGCCTCCACTTCGTCATCTTGGTGTGTCGAGGTCGGTGCGTAAACCTGTATAATATTCAGCGAACACCGTTTGGATATTCTGAGTATAAGGTACGCCACCCTGGTCGACACACTTCCGATGGTAATCACGTTGTTGACAAGGGACTTGTGGACGATGAACCCGACACCACCTTGGGACTGTTGGTCGCCCTCCCGGTAGTAAAGCAAGTTACCGGAGTTGAGGATTATCGAGTCCTCTCCCGCTCTTCGGACTTCAGATAACCCGATAATGTCCCAGTGTACCTTGCTGATAACTTCTTCCAACTCGGTTAACTTCGCGTCTTCCCTTAGTGTGCGCGTGTTATAGGTTGCCAGGTGCAGTTGTCGTCGTTTTTGGTAGCCGAGCCGCACCCGGGGATTCTTAGCACCCCCTGCCCCGCCGTTACCGTAGCCGCTACCGTAGCTAGGAATAGCGGGGCTGCCGGGGACTGGGGGCCAATTTTTTGATCCATTATGCATGAGGGGGGGGGTTTGCCATAATCGCCACGCTTGGCAGGCGGGTTGGCGATCGCAGTAGGCCAAGGTTTTTTGGAGACGCTGCTGCCCGTCTCTTGAAGGCTATGCTCCCTTAGTCGCCTTTTACGACACCCACGGGATGATAGGGGGTAGTGCTATTCTAGGCCGGCACATACACGGCGCAGGCCGGCACATACACGGCGCATAAAGTAAGTACTATAATGTTTAAATGTTTTGAAAATAATACTTATACCTCGAAAAAAAGGTGCCAACCCTAAGCCAGACCAAGCCAGATTGACGTAGATTGACAATCCAGCACAATCTGATCACGCCAGATCGCGCCAGACCGCGCCAGATTGAAACAGATCGCGAACAACGTTACACAATCAATCTCTGTCAATCTTTGTCAATCTGGCGCGGTCTGGCGTGATCAGATTGTGTGTGTAATGGGTGCCATAGGCTTATGTCGCTCCCGCGACTCTTTCTCACTTGAGTCGAGTCGAATTTGACACAGGAACTTTGTTATAAAACCATACAGCCCCATCGAGTTTGGGTTCGTTTCATTACATCCTGCTAAGTAATCTGTTGGAAGGTAGTGTCCAGGGTCTGACGATGGAGCAGGAAGAAGGCCACAGAAACTCTGTAATAAAACCATACAATTCCATGGAGTTTGGGCTCGTTTGATTTGTCTTGACAAGTACTGTGTTGAGACTGAAATAGTGTTCGGGGTCTGATGATGGAGCAAGAAGAAGGTAAGGCAATTTTAAGAAAGACCGGATATGATATGACGTTGGTGACCATGTAGTACTGCGATAACGAAAGTTAAGCAACTCTAGTAAAGGCCGAGTATGAGATGGATGACTGTTTGGGACTAGAATAACGACTGTAAGTAAAGCTACTTTTGAAGATGCCGGGTATGAGATGGGTGACCGTTGGACTGCAATAACGAAAGTTGTTTAACTTTCGTTATCGCAGTCCTAAACGATCACCCATTTACCCGGCTTTTCCGAGAGTTGCTTAATATTCGTAACTGCAGTCCCACGGTCACCCATCTAATATCATATCCGGTCTTACATAAGTTGCCTTACCTTCTTCTTGCTATCATCAGACCCCGGAGACTATTTCTCAACAGAGTATTTGTCAAAACAAATCAAACGAGCCCAAACTCCATGGGATTGTATGGTTTTATTACAGAGTTCCTGTGGTCTTCTTCCTGCTCCATCATCAGATCCTGGACACTACCTTCCAACAGATTACTTAGCAGGATGAATGAAACGAGCCCAAACTCGATGGGGCTGTATGGTTTTATTACAAAGTTCCTGTGTCAAATTAAATATTAATTTTAAAAATCTTTCATGCGTAAATTTTTTTTTATACTTATTTAAATATATGTTAAGGTACTTAAAAGGTACTAAATGTTTACAAAGAGATAAATTAGTTGTGTTGTTTAAAATTATAAAAAAGTGGTCCATACAACCTGACGTCTGAATGTCTGGCTAAGTGGCCAGAGTGTAAAGAAAGTATTTTACACGTTTTGTGGTTGTCAATCGAGTTACTAAATATTTAAAGTTAGGTACTAAAAAGTAGCAAAAAAGTATTGCATCTCGGTATTTTCTAAACATTCAATATCGCTTTTGGTCCAGCGGTTCTGACGCTTACAAATCGCCGGCACCGGCGCCGGGTTGCAACCGGGCTGTGTGTGACCATATACGGAGCGAGCATGTAGGCTACGCCTCTTTCTTACCGGTGAAGACGTTCTTACCGGCGACGTCGGCCGGTGGCTTGCTGACCGGGCGTTCTTGCCGGTTTGGGTCGATAGGTCTGTGACGAGTAGTACGTTTTGTATGGCATTCTAGCCTCCCGGTTTCATTTCTTTGCTTTGCTGTTCTATCTAGGTAGATCAGCAAAGAAACGATAGGTCTGGGGCCAGCCCCGCGACTCTTTCTCACTCGAGTCGCGCTAAGTTGTGCTAGCCGTGCAGGGGCCAAATAGTCGAGTACCTACTAAAATTGTCATTTCAATAAATTAAATAATTTCTTTTTTTTATATCCTCCGGCTGTAGCCTACGTAAACCCCGTCTTTTAAATAGGTACTTATAAATAAAGATATTCACAGTCTTTACCTTCGTCTTTTTTATTTTCTTTTACAAAACAAAAACAACTTACATTTAGAGACGCCAGTCGTTAAATCCCCAAATAACACACTTGCAGCTTAAAGTTTTTTTTTACACTAGACGCACGGCAGTGTGCCAGCCAAGTTTGTAAGTGTATGATTAGATCATAACATAAGTTGCAGTAAAGTTTTTTCAACTAGCTAGATGCACGGCAGGACAGCAATACTACTTACTTAGTTCTTTTCAAAATTAAGAATTAATATAACAACACTAGGGAGTCTGGCAAGTTTAGGTAACAATTATTGAGGACTGCGAAAGTGGCCCTTCTGTAATTTCAATATTTTTGTTTTAGCTAAGAAGCTAGAGTATGCGACCGTTGCTGCACAACTCAATCAACAACTCAAACATAACCAACCCAACTGATTTGTTCGGGGCCGACCAAAAGGTAGAAAATGTGGAAATTCAAAACTTTTCACTTTCCACCTAATTAAGTTCCACCCAATTTGGTTGGCCTCGATCAAATCGTACCGGTCCGACTAGTGGGTCTTCAGAAAACATTAATTGATTACAAGTTAAAAGTGTAAGTAGGTACCTACTTGGAGTAAACGTCAAATTTAATTTACAAATTTTACTCTTTTTATGAACATTTTACTAGAGCATTTGAGAATTTCTTGATTGTGTTTTTTTTTCTTCGCAAGTTCTTTAAAACCTTCATGGCGATCGCTCATAATCACAACATAGATAGGCGTTGTTGTCAGATTGTTTCCATAAATGTCTTCGACCGTAAAATTTTCTCTAGTCGTTATAGGAGTATAACCCATTTCAGTACGATTTAAATCTTTGATTTCAGTATGATTCCCTACATCAGTATTGTTATAATGATTCATTTCTATTTGTGTATTATTAAAATCCTCTTCAATTTTATCAGTAACTTCCTCATCATAATGCTTCTTAGTTGCTTTGCTTAAGTCTTGAGATTTGTTTTGCAATGACAATATTCCATCTTGACTTCTTAAGAATCTTCTATGATCCAGAGTAATTTTGTTAGAACTGTCTTCAAAATTATTTTTGATCTTATTATTATTCATATCGTCATCACTCTCAGAGTGTCCAAAAATGGGGAATATAATTTTATTTTTAAATTTCTCAAATGAATACTCAATCCAAGAAGTGTAGTAAAAGATTAAGAAGATACAAACAAAGATCACCAAAAGTGTAAAGCAGCCGTTAGAGCTATGATGAGGAGAACAAGTAGTCGAACACATGTTGGAACAAAAACATTTGTTTATGCAAAGAGCAGTACAGCATATTGGTAAAAGAGAAAATATATTTAGGCACATAGTGACGATATTGTAGACGCAATTCATAATCGAGCGCAGCAACCCTTCGAAAGTGAAAAGGATGGTCGTAAATATTCTTACTACCGTTTGTAGCGAACATATTATGGGCACGAATAAAATCATGCACATATTGATATTGTTATAATATAGGCCTATTAGCACGGTTTAACAATATTAGTAAGTTACTAGATATATTTTGCTTATTGAATTCTATTCTTTTTACCTAGTTAGGTACCACCAAGGATTTAGGTTTTGCTTAAATCTATTAATTTTTTACCATTTAATTGTTTTTATTGTTTTTATACCATTTTTTTTGTAAATTAATGTGACTTTTATTTATCTCAAAATTTAATGACAAAATGTCATAATGACATCTAAAGTAAGTAATAATCATTCTATTTTTTTTGGTTTCATTTTTTCCGCTTTGAACAGAAAAGGCAAAGGCTACGAAGGTAATGAGCGGTTTCCAAAGGCAGTTTAAGATTACACACACAATCTGATCACGCCAGACCGCGCCAGACTGACAAAGATTGACAGAGATTGATTGTGTAACGTTGTTCGCGATCTGTTTCAATCTGGCGCGGTCTGGCGCGATCTGGCGTGATCAGATTGTGCTGGATTGTCAATCTACGTCAATCTGGCTTGGTCTGGCTTAGGGTTGGCACCTTTTTTTCGAGGTATAAGTATTATTTTCAAAACATTTAAACATTATAGTACTTACTTTTGGGATATTTATAAAAATGTAGTACACATTTATTTTTAACTAGCTTCCGCCCGCGACTACATCCACGTGGGTGGACATTCGAAAAATCATTAAAAAACAATCTAGCACAATCTGCTGCGATGCGATATTTTTAACCGACTTCAAAAAAGGAGGAGGTTCTCTGTTCGTATGTATATTTGTTTTTTATGAAGGCTGCATTGATTTGGATGAAATTTTGCAAACAGTTTATAGTCTGGATTAAAACTTATGATATTTTTGATCTCGGTCAAAGGTACCCTAGGCATTTTAATTATTTTAAACATTGAAACTAATTTGTAGTACTTTTGGGAAATTTATAAAAATATAGCCCATATTTATTTTTAACTAGCTTCCGCCCGCGGCTACATCCGGATGGACATTTGAAAAAAAAACAAAAAAAAACATACAGACGAACAGAAAAACAACCTCCTCTATTTTTGAAGTCGGTTAAAACATCGGATCGCAGTAGATCTTGGTAGATTGACAATCTACCATGGTAGACTGACAATCTAGCACAATCTACTGCAATCCGATGTTTTTAACCGACTTCAAAAAAAGAGGAGGTTCTCTGTTCGTCTGTATATTTGTTTTTTATGAAAGCTGAACTGATTTGGATGAAATTTGGCAAACAGTTTATAGTCTGGATTAAAACTTATATTTTTCATCTCGATCAAAGGTACCCTAGGCATTTTAATTATTTTAAACATTGAAACTAATTTGTAGTACTTTTGGGAAATTTATAAAAATATAGCCCATATTTATTTTTAACTAGCTTCCGCCCGCGACTACATCCGGATGGACATTTGAAAAAAAAAACAAAAAAAAAACATACAGACGAACAGAAAAACAACCTCCTCTTTTTTTGAAGTCGGTTAAAACATCGGATCGCAGTAGATCTTGGTAGATTGTCAATCTACCATGGTAGACTGACAATCTAGCACAATCTACTGCAATCCGATGTTTTTAACCGACTTCAAAAAAAGAGGAGGTTCTCTGTTCGTCTGTATATTTGTTTTTTATGAAAGCTGAACTGATTTGGATGAAATTTGGCAAACAGTTTATAGTCTGGATTAAAACTTATATTTTTCATCTCGATCAAAGGTACCCTAGGCATTTTAATTATTTTAAACATTGAAACTAATTTGTAGTACTTTTGGGAAATTTATAAAAATATAGCCCATATTTATTTTTAACTAGCTTCCGCCCGCGACTACATCCGGATGGACATTTGAAAAAAAAAACAAAAAAAAAACATACAGACGAACAGAAAAACAACCTCCTCTTTTTTTGAAGTCGGTTAAAACATCGGATCGCAGTAGATCTTGGTAGATTGTCAATCTACCATGGTAGACTGACAATCTAGCACAATCTACTGCAATCCGATGTTTTTAACCGACTTCAAAAAAAGAGGAGGTTCTCTGTTCGTCTGTATATTTGTTTTTTATGAAAGCTGAACTGATTTGGATGAAATTTGGCAAACAGTTTATAGTCTGGATTAAAACTTATATTTTTCATCTCGATCAAAGGTACCCTAGGCATTTTAATTATTTTAAACATTGAAACTAATTTGTAGTACTTTTGGGAAATTTATAAAAATATAGCCCATATTTATTTTTAACTAGCTTCCGCCCGCGACTACATCCGGATGGACATTTGAAAAAAAAAACAAAAAAAAACATACAGACGAACAGAAAAACAACCTCCTCTTTTTTTGAAGTCGGTTAAAACATCGGATCGCAGTAGATCTTGGTAGATTGTCAATCTACCATGGTAGACTGACAATCTAGCACAATCTACTGCAATCCGATGTTTTTAACCGACTTCAAAAAAAGAGGAGGTTCTCTGTTCGTCTGTACATTTGTTTTTTATGAAAGCTGAACTGATTTGGATGAAATTTGGCAAACAGTTTATAGTCTGGATTAAAACTTATATTTTTCATCTCGATCAAAGGTACCCTAGGCATTTTAATTATTTTAAACATTGAAACTAATTTGTAGTACTTTTGGGAAATTTATAAAAATATAGCCCTTATTTATTTTTAACTAGCTTCCGCCCGCGACTACATCCGGATGGACATTTGAAAAAAAAAACATACAGACGAACAGAAAAACAACCTCCTCTTTTTTTGAAGTCGGTTAAAACATCGGATCGCAGTAGATCTTGGTAGATTGTCAATCTACCATGGTAGACTGACAATCTAGCACAATCTACTGCAATCCGATGTTTTTAACCGACTTCAAAAAAAGAGGAGGTTCTCTGTTCGTCTGTATATTTGTTTTTTATGAAAGCTGAACTGATTTGGATGAAATTTGGCAAACAGTTTATAGTCTGGATTAAAACTTATATTTTTCATCTCGATCAAAGGTACCCTGGGCATTTTAATTATTTTAAACATTGAAACTAATTTGTTGTACTTTTGGGAAATTTATAAAAATATAGCCCATATTTATTTTTAACTAGCTTCCGCCCGCGACTACATCCGGATGGACATTTGAAAAAAAAAACATACAGACGAACAGAAAAACAACCTCCTCTTTTTTTGAAGTCGGTTAAAACATCGGATCGCAGTAGATCTTGGTAGATTGTCAATCTACCATGGTAGACTGACAATCTAGCACAATCTACTGCAATCCGATGTTTTTAACCGACTTCAAAAAAAGAGGAGGTTCTCTGTTCGTCTGTATATTTGTTTTTTATGAAAGCTGAACTGATTTGGATGAAATTTGGCAAACAGTTTATAGTCTGGATTAAAACTTATATTTTTCATCTCGATCAAAGGTACCCTGGGCATTTTAATTATTTTAAACATTGAAACTAATTTGTTGTACTTTTGGGAAATTTATAAAAATATAGCCCATATTTATTTTTAACTAGCTTCCGCCCGCGACTACATCCGGATGGACATTTGAAAAAAAAAACAAAAAAAAACATACAGACGAACAGAAAAACAACCTCCTCTTTTTTTGAAGTCGGTTAAAACATCGGATCGCAGTAGATCTTGGTAGATTGTCAATCTACCATGGTAGACTGACAATCTAGCACAATCTACTGCAATCCGATGTTTTTAACCGACTTCAAAAAAAGAGGAGATTCTCTGTTCGTCTGTACATTTGTTTTTTATGAAAGCTGAACTGATTTGGATGAAATTTGGCAAACAGTTTATAGTCTGGATTAAAACTTATATTTTTCATCTCGATCAAAGGTACCCTAGGCATTTTAATTATTTTAAACATTGAAACTAATTTGTAGTACTTTTGGGAAATTTATAAAAATATAGCCCTTATTTATTTTTAACTAGCTTCCGCCCGCGACTACATCCGGATGGACATTTGAAAAAAAAAACATACAGACGAACAGAAAAACAACCTCCTCTTTTTTTGAAGTCGGTTAAAACATCGGATCGCAGTAGATCTTGGTAGATTGTCAATCTACCATGGTAGACTGACAATCTAGCACAATCTACTGCAATCCGATGTTTTTAACCGACTTCAAAAAAAGAGGAGGTTCTCTGTTCGTCTGTATATTTGTTTTTTATGAAAGCTGAACTGATTTGGATGAAATTTGGCAAACAGTTTATAGTCTGGATTAAAACTTATATTTTTCATCTCGATCAAAGGTACCCTGGGCATTTTAATTATTTTAAACATTGAAACTAATTTGTTGTACTTTTGGGAAATTTATAAAAATATAGCCCATATTTATTTTTAACTAGCTTCCGCCCGCGACTACATCCGGATGGACATTTGAAAAAAAAAACAAAAAAAAACATACAGACGAACAGAAAAACAACCTCCTCTTTTTTTGAAGTCGGTTAAAACATCGGATCGCAGTAGATCTTGGTAGATTGTCAATCTACCATGGTAGACTGACAATCTAGCACAATCTACTGCAATCCGATGTTTTTAACCGACTTCAAAAAAAGAGGAGATTCTCTGTTCGTCTGTACATTTGTTTTTTATGAAAGCTGAACTGATTTGGATGAAATTTGGCAAACAGTTTATAGTCTGGATTAAAACTTATATTTTTCATCTCGATCAAAGGTACCCTAGGCATTTTAATTATTTTAAACATTGAAACTAATTTGTAGTACTTTTGGGAAATTTATAAAAATATAGCCCTTATTTATTTTTAACTAGCTTCCGCCCGCGACTACATCCGGATGGACATTTGAAAAAAAAAACATACAGACGAACAGAAAAACAACCTCCTCTTTTTTTGAAGTCGGTTAAAACATCGGATCGCAGTAGATCTTGGTAGATTGTCAATCTACCATGGTAGACTGACAATCTAGCACAATCTACTGCAATCCGATGTTTTTAACCGACTTCAAAAAAAGAGGAGGTTCTCTGTTCGTCTGGATATTTGTTTTTTATGAAAGCTGAACTGATTTGGATGAAATTTGGCAAACAGTTTATAGTCTGGATTAAAACTTATATTTTTCATCTCGATCAAAGGTACCCTAGGCATTTTAATTATTTTAAACATTGAAACTAATTTGTTGTACTTTTGGGAAATTTATAAAAATATAGCCCATATTTATTTTTAACTAGCTTCCGCCCGCGACTACATCCGGATGGACATTTGAAAAAAAAAACAAAAAAAACATACAGACGAACAGAAAAACAACCTCCTCTTTTTTTGAAGTCGGTTAAAAACATCGGATCGCAGTAGATTGTGCTAGATTGTCAGTCTACCATGGTAGATTGACAATCTACCACAATATGCTTGCATCGGATCGCGGTAGATCTTGGTAGATTGTCAATCTACCACAATCTACTGCGATCCGATGCAAGCATATTGTGGTAGATTGTCAATCTACCATGGTAGACTGACAATCTAGCACAATCTAATGCAATCCGATGTTTTTAACCGACTTCAAAAAAAGAGGAGGTTCTCTCTTCGTCTGTATATTTGTTTTTTATGAAAGCTGAACTGATTCGGATGAAATTTGGCAAACAGTTTATAGTCTGGATTAAAACTTATATTTTTTATCTCGATCAAAGGTACCCTAGGCATTTTAATTATTTTAAACATTGAAACTAATTTGTAGTACATTTGGGAAATTTATAAAAAATAAAACCCATATTTATTTTAACTTTCTTTCCGGCCGTGAATTTATAAAAAATCGTATTAAAATTTATAATACGATATTACCAAGCTATGAACTGAGTGCCAAATTTCATCCAAATCAGTTCAGCTTCAGAAGGCTGGACTGATTTTGATGAAATTTTACACACCTGTACGTGTAAAATTAAATATCGATATTCATCTAACCCTAACTAATCAAGGCATAAAATGGGTGCTAGACAACAGATTTTACTAGGTACTTACTTACTTTTCGAAATAGATAGGTATTTATTATACGCAGACCGTCACAGAAATTAAAATTCATCATTTCAATTACGTCCGGGAATCGAACCCAGGATCTCTTGCGCGGTAGACTGGCATGTTGAATACTGCACCACTCAGGTCATCGATCGATATCACGCGAAAATTAATGCAAAATGTTGGCAACCCTGCCAAAGACCACCGTGGATCGTGGTAGATTGTCAATCTACCAAGATCTACTGCGATCCAGATCTCGCTGGATTGACCGTGTAACGTCGCAAACCAACCGCATCAAATTCCATCAATCTGTGGTTTTGATCAGATTGAACCAGATTGACGTGTGTAATGGCTGCCATAGAGTTGTTGAGTTTCAACCGGTCGATCGCGAGAGGTTTTAAAGTCGATCGCCAATGATTACAGATTTGACACTTTGCACCCAAGATTTGCACCCAACTTTTTAATATACTATATCTATGCACCCAAGAACCTTATATTCATATTTGCACCCAATGTAGTTTTACTTATGCATTTTTTTTTCAAAATCTGTCAAAATGTCGATCTCTTATTCATAAATTGTTGTTAGGTCGATCTCCTTAAGAAAAAGTATGGGCACCCCTAGACTATAGGGGTCGCCTAACCCCTCATTTTCACCAAGGTATAATACTTGTATAATACAAGTTTTATGCAATTGTTTTGATTTTTGTTCTCATTCGTAAACATGTAGGACATGTTGTGTACAAAACTTGTCGCCTACATGTTCAAAACTTTTGTTGCCTTTTAAATTTGTATAAATACTTGTTGGTTACAGTGTGAACGAGAAGAAGGTTTGAGACTGTTGCAATGCAATACATGTATAAAACAAATACTTGTTTGCAACAAGTATTCTACAAGTTTTGTATGAAACAAGTATTTGACATGTTTTTTGGTGAAAACGTAGTAAGTATACAAACGATGACATGACATAGGTTTATATTAGACGCGTCATACCGAATATTAACGCGACCGAAGTTCGACCAAATTCCCCCACCGAATTCGCTCGCCGCGGTGGGGGAATCGGCACTCGGATAGTTTATAGTGGTGTAATATAGTATTAAATACCGATATTAGATTTTACACACACAGCGCCATCTAGCCCCAAACTATTATACGCAGACCCGTCACAGAAATGAAAATTCATCATTTCAATTTCGGCCGGGAATCGAACCCGGGACCTCTTCGTGGTAGACTGGCATGTTGAACACTGCACCACTTAGGTCGTCGATGGATATCACGCGGAATTTGATGTAAAAAGTTGGCAACCCTAGATGGACAACCCTGGTATGTAAATATATCGCATAGCAAATACTGCGATCTTGCTGCTGGATTGAGAAATAGGTGGACAATTCACAGAGCGACGAAATCCCTCTAGTTAGCCATAATATATTATATTAACAGATTCGGTCACCTCGCAGATTTTCAGTGGTGGGGGTGGGAATGGTCGAGTAACAAAGGGGCTGAAAAGCGATTGAAGATACAATTTACGGAGCTCTGGATTTGGTGTGGTATAATAGCAAGCCAATCATGTATCTAAATCGAATATAACATTGCCAGGAATTTTCACTGGTGGAAAAGTAGTGCTAGGCGGCATCAAACTTTACTGGACATTTCTACGGGAAGTACCGATTGATCTACTCTAGCGAAAAAAGTACCTTTAAAATCTAATTACATACTTGAAAAAAATCACACGTATTAATAGGACTCTTGGCTTGATGGAGAGTATATCCAAAAGACAGTCAGGATTTATAAAGCACCAAAAAAAAATCCTAAAGTTTGAAAACGGGCAGAATTTGGATTAAAGTTTGAAAACGGGCAGAATTTGGCTTAAAATGGCGTGTCGCCTTTCCAGAATTTGTTCGTTATTGTTTCATAACTCTTAAAATAATAACTTGTTCATTATAATTCCAGCATTCACAGAACAAGGGATAGATAATAAAGGCATATGTGTAATTATATTTAATGCGAATCCTTGGGTTTTAACACAATAACACATTTTAATTTCGTCGCAAGCGTGTGCCTCAATTCGGTGAAATTTAGTTTTCCTTACCTAAGTCACTAACTACGTACAGTACGATCGCACATTACTAATTCCCGCCACCCAGCAGCTGCGCCTGAGCAGCTAAGCAGTGTGGATGGGAGGACTGCTGCATTGAGGAGCATTTTTCGAAGGTTCAAAGTCATTCGGTGTTTTTGGGTTCGGGTCATTTCTCAAATCGGTGGTTGACATAAATTTTATTTATGAAGTATTTCATGAGATTTGTGCTAAATTAATTGAATGTTTAATTGACATCTTCCAGTATTTTTCGTAGAAATTGCTATAATTTATAACATTTACAATTAATTTGATGATTGTATTATTTTTTCAATTCAGTGGATCTCAATTCCTTGGAAAATGGGGCATCGAATTGAGAAAAATTACATCGAATTGAGATTTCACTTGTCAAAAACTATGATCAAGGCATATTATGTTTATTTATTTCAAGCTTTATAACAAAATATCCGATTCAATCAGAGACAAGAGATCACTTGAATTCTTGCTTTCCTATAAAGTTATCTCAATATTCACTTTTAAAAGTAAATAATAAAATATCGTAAAGTATAGCATATTCATCTTCAGAATTAAATTCATTTTACGCTCTCTCAGTAAAGTTAGTATCAACCAGTGTTGGGGTAATCAAGGTTTCTATATTTATCTCAGCTTTCCAAAACTATCATTTTCTGATAGATCTAAAACCAACAATTTTGATTTAAAATCACTATTCTTGTTCGGGCCTTTTTCATTTCAATATTTCCAGTTTTTACAGGCTCTGGTTCTCTGGTCGATTTATCCAAAGAACTGCTTGCTGTGTTGCTAACCAGTTGGTTTAGTTATTTTGCAGGAAAAAGTTTGTGCTTTATTACTTTAATTTTTTTTTATTGAAGAATTTTTGTTGATATCTAACTTACCTTTGAATATTTTTGGAAACTGTCTTTCGTCTAGTCTGCAGATTTCAATTCAAAGAAGCCTGAATGCTCATGATGACATTCTACAGACTTATGCAAACAATCTTCATGACAGCATCTTTTCTCATAACAAAAAATGCCCGATCTTGCTCTCAAAAAATCTCCAACATCCATATATCTAAATAGAATTTTGTAGGACATTCAATCAAGTAGTTTGGAATGCAAATTGTCTTACTTCTTACTATACATATATCCTACTAAATATTATAAATGTGAAAGTTTGTGGGTTTGGATGCCACTTACGCAAAAACTACTAAACGAATTTGGTTAGAATTTTGCACACAGATAGTAGATAGCCTAGATTAAAACAAAGAATACTTTTTATTCCGATATTTCCACGGGAACGGGAACCACACGGGTGAAACCGTGGGCGGCCGCTCGTATCTAATAAAAAGCTAGCTATGAGAAAATTAAGCTGCTGTCAAGAAGATCGTTTACATAAGTTTGTAGAACATCATCATGGGCAGCATACAGGCATCAATGAATTGTAATCTGCAGAGTACACGAAAGACATACAGTTACTGGTTCAAGTAATAAAGCACAAATGTTGTCATGTAGATGAATAATATAATCGGCAACAGCAAGCAGGTCTTTGGACAAATCAGCCAGAGATATAGAACCTGTGAAAACTAGAAATATTAAAATGAAAATGATCCCCAATAAGAATAGTGATTTTAAATCCAAATTGTCAGACCTATTAGAAAACGCCAGCCAGTTTTTGGAAAGCCAATATTAAATAGAGACCTTGCTTGATTTATGGCAGTGAAACGTGGTCGCTAACTATGGGTCTCATAAGGAGGCTCAAGGTCACCCAGCGTGCAATGGAGAGAGCCATGCTCGGCGTTTCCCTACGAGATCGAATCAGAAACGAGGAGATCCGCAGGAGAACTAAAGTAACCGACATCGCTCGAAGGATTGCTCAACTGAAGTGGCAATGGGCGGGACACATAGCGAGAAGAACCGATGGCCGTTAGGGCGGAAGGTTCTGGAATGGCGACCGCGCACCGGACGACGCTCCATGGGTAGGCCCCCGACAAGGTGGACCGACGATCTGGTGAAGGTCGCGGGAAGCCAGTGGATGCAGGCAGCGCGGGACCGATCGTCGTGGAGATCCTTAGGGGAGGCCTATACCCAGCAGTGGGTGTCGTGCGGCTGATATGATGATGATGATGATGATGACTTGCTTGATTACCCCCACACTCGCTGGTACTATTTTTTTTTTAATGAACGAAGATGATTTTGATTCTGAAGATGAATCAACTATATTTTAAGATATTATTATCATTATTATATAATAACTTAAAAAAGTAAACATTTTAGTGAATTAGTTATGTAGAAGTTTGTTAACTTATGACAAACCGTCATTTGTTACACTAATTCAGTAGTATTTTGTTAACCCTTTCTATATTTATTTATATTTTAGAAACATTAATATAGGCACTTAAACCTAAAATTAGCCATCTGACTATTAGACCAGCGATCAGTAATCAAAAACGTTTTAGGTATTTGTATATTTGATCATTCCACATACATTATTTCTATATTAGTTAACAGCGTTTCTAAATTCGTTGGGCCATTACTCAATTCGGTGATTCATTTTCTCAATTCGATGCTTTCTCAATTAGGTGCTTAACTTTTCTCATAAACTACTTCACAATATCTGGTGCCATTGTAATTTTCAGATTCAGGATGGAATAAACTTCAATCTTTGCTAATAAATTACTTATAAAAACCAAATTACAATTCAACCACCTAATTGAGAAAAAAAATACCCGTTTGTAGAAATGCCCTACTACTTTTTCGCGTATTTTGATGCCGCCTGGCACTACTTTTCCATCAGTCAAAATGCCTGGCAATGTTATATTCAATTTAGATACATGATTGGCTTGCTATTATACCACACCAAGTCCAGAGCTCTGTAAATTGTATACCTTCAATTGGTTTCTAGCCCCTTTTTTGCTCAACCACTCCCACCCCCACCACTGAAAATCTGCGAGGTGCCCGGAACTGTTAATAATGACAGACCACCTATTTCCGGGGCTAGCTCTTAGTCCAGTCTAACGTCCCTTCGGACTGTGTAGTGTGACTAGTGTGTAGGGTGGTTTACGTTCCCCTACTTACATGTCGCACTCGCACGCAAACCAACCTCCGTCGTAGACTTAATTCACCTGAGCTAAATCACCTGGGTGAATTAAGTACCAATAAGTATTATTAGTACGTCGGGAAACCGACCACATCAAATTCCATCATTCAGTTGCGATTAGCGGTTTTAATCAGATTGTCTCGTGTGTAATAAATGGCCTCCATAGAACCCACAGAAATAGCGCAGCGAAAATTTTTTCTAAGTCTATGATAAAATCAAATAAAGGAAAATCCATTGTTCTCGTTTTGTTCTACCTGGGTAGTGATGTAACATGAAAAAAAAACAACTTTGTTTTTTTTTCACAATGTTTTTTTTTTTTTCAAGAATACAATCTTTGGAAAATAAATGTTTTATTTAATCAAATCCTACTAATATTATAAATGTGAAAGTTTGTGAGTTTGGATGTTTGGATGTGCAGATAGTATAGATAGCCTAGATAAAACATAGCATACTTTTTATCCCGATATTCCTACGGGAACGGGACGAACCACGCGGGTGAAACCGCGGGCGGCTGCTAGTCAATAATAATTATATTAGATTTTTATTCTTCGTCAGTGTCTCTAGATATGAATTTAATTTTTATCCCAGAACTCATTTAATTTTTCCCCAAAATGATACATTTGTATAAAGAGAAGATTAAAAAATTTCCCCCAAAGTGATTTTAGTTCCACAAAATGTTACGTTTTGTATGATGAAATTTTTTTTCTCTTTTTCCCCAGTAAATAAAATTTCCCACACAATGGGCAAAACGGCAAAACCCCCAATCTGGAGACACCGTTCTTCATTCCTTCGTTATTTAAAAAAAATTCACAGATTTTACAGTCCCCGCAAGAATCGGAGCATTGAAAATGAACACAAAAATTTACGAAAAATCAAATCAAATGCAAAGTCCTATTATATTTTTAAAGTACTCGGCTCCGCCTCGTGTCACAAAAGAGCCCGCTGACTGCCTCCATGCGGCCGAAATAATAAAATTCCAACGAATGCACTTCTCGTCCGCTTCTGCATCTTTTAACACTATTACCATGACGATCGATCAATAATCAATATACATTTTCCCAGAGTTTTCTAATCGATCAATAATCATATCATAGAAGCTACATCACTTTTTATGTACGGAAACAGCCGTTTTTCTACAATTCCAAATCTAAAGGGACCACCTATAGGTCACAGTTATAAACCGATTTTCAAAATTATTTCGCCATTTGATAGCTAAACTAATACCCTAGGACCCTTTTTTTAATTTTTTCTTAAGTCGGTTTTATATATTATAGCGAGAAGAACCGATGGCCGTTGGGTCAGAAAGATTCTGGAATGGCGACCGCGCACCGGACGACGCTCCGTGGGTAGGCCCCCGACAAGGTGGACCGACGACGACGATCTGGTGGAGATCGCGGAAAGCCAGTGGATGCAGGCAGCGCAGGACCGATCGTCGTGGAGATCCTTAGGGGAGGCCTATGCCCAGCAGTGGGTGTCGTGTGGCTGATATGATGAAACAAACATCCCCCAAAAAACCCGGAATTTTAGTAATTTCGCAAAATTCCAAAAAAAGTTACCAGTAGATTTTCAAAATTCAAACGTTCACACGAACGTGTCTCGTTAAACTCCTCAACTTTTGGTACTATTTTCATTTCGATCCTCCCAAAATCCTCGAAGATATGGCCAAAAATACGTCTCAGGCGATTTGCATCTGATAACCATTTTCAATGGTAAAAACATAACCATTTCACCATGCGCGTCTTTAAATGCTGCCAGCTGTTGAAAAATTAGTACTTTTCAATGAAAACAGTAATGTAGGTTCAAAAATGAACTATGATTACCTATTCGCTGGGTGCGAAGATATAATAAACGATCGCAGCGCTCATGGTGGCAAAAAGTAGAAATAATGTAGGCTCTGTAATCTGTTTGAAAACGATATTTAATTTATCACTAGTGATACAGGAACAATTATATAAGTTTATTATCACTTAATAAAATTATTAAAGTAGCTTAATCCTTGTTTTACAAAATTTACAACTAATAAAGAAGTAAACAAACCCTGATATAACCAAAATAAAACACTCTTTTTGAATAGATCTTACTTGCCATATTTAATTTAAATGACCAAAAATTTATTTCACAACACTTTGTCCACCCAAATCACAGTAATTTTGAAATTTACATTAATAACACAAAATGTATAGTATTTTTTTTTCATATTTTGTCACAATGCCGCAGCAATGCCTCCATTACTTATCAAAATGTCAAATCGGTCAGGTCAGAGCCAACAAAGTTGCAAAAAGCTAGGTGGCGCTAAAAGCTTGCACGCGGATCTTTAACGGAAACTTCCTTAATAATTTTGATTTCTAGACTCTAGAAAAAAAAACGTTTTTTTCATGTTTTTTTTTCACGTTAGAAAAAAAAACTGTTTTTTTACAACACCATACCTGGGTAAGTAAGTACCTAAACTACAGCTACAGTAGCCGGCAAACGGCATAATTCCGTTTATCCACCCTGAAACAGCCACCCCAAGGTGGATACTCGCAAAACGCGTGTCCATCTATCCACCCTGTCATACTTGATAATAGTAGCCATACACAGATTTAAGACCAGATTAAAATGAATGGACTTTATCTGGTCTTAAATCTGTGTATGCATGGTCACTTTCTATAGTCTTACTATTATTAGTGGCAATCAAACAAAGCTGTGGAACACGACAATAGATAAACCAGCGCAGTTCTACGTCTATGAGATAAACCGTGTGGTGAACCTCGAAAAATTAAAAATATAGTTTTTGGAGATATACAAATATAGGTTACGGCGGGTTGCGATCTGTCAAACTTGGGTTAAAGTATCTATAATTTCGTAATAAAAACGGCAAACGGTAAACTTTTTCGTAATTTAAATGTATAACGGGCTACTGTGCTATGAGAAAAAAAATCTCAATAGATCCATTGTGGATCTGGCCAATGGATCTTCTGAGAATGAAGGCGCTCGTAAGTGCATATACGAGTACACTGGCCTGCAAAACTACGAAAAAAGGCTACAGAGGTCTATTTTCATACAAACGAGGTAACTTTGAAGCATTGGTTTTTCGCCCAGAATTAAACGTGGTGTGATCTGATGATGGCCATCCAGGGAGTGAATGGAGAAAATTCAGATCCCCATACACACCCAATTGATCTGATCAGCATTCTAAGAGCTGTTTGGATATGTTTAAAAAAAACCACGAAAATAGCATTAAAATGTATGGAAATGCTGTAAAACTCTTATCCTTACAGCTCTTAGAATGCTGATCAGATCAATTGGGTGTGTAAGGGGATCTGAATCTTCTCCATTCGCTCCCTGGATGGCCATCATCAGATCACACATTTAATCCTGGGCGGAGAACCAATGCTTCAAAGTTACCTCGTTTGTATGAAAATAGACCTCTGTAGTACTTAGTTTTGCAGGCCAGTGTATATGAGTAAACTTGCGTCAAAATGTTTGCCGGCTGATGTACTAGTCCATTCCAATTTTTGTTAGCTCCAGTCCTTTTGTATTTGAAGAACTAGTAAAGTAGAAGAATTAGAGCTACTTACCTAGGTGGACCAAGGGTGTTTTTCAACACACACAAATTAACAAGACAACAATTTCTTATAACATTTTATACAATAAGCGTGACTGTATGACATTTATACCAAATAGTAAACTACAGTTGTCCACTTCTTTGTGGGTGTGGGTTTCTTTTTCAATGGTTTATGGCTTTGTGGATTTTGGAAACGTCGGGCGTGCGGTCCCGGTGGTGGCCATCGTCCCCATGGGAAGGTAGCGGGAGGGCGCGGCGTCGTCTTTTTTGTCACAATGTCCGGTAACTGAAACACCGTGGTCGTAAGCATGGCTCGCATACTGTACGTGTACCAATAATAAGGCTCTGTAGTAGTCTCTTCATCACTATCATAATACAATACTGCTTCGGTATCCGTTGTTTCAGTCTCCATTGTCGTGGTAGTTTCAATTTCTGTCTCAGTCACTTCAGTATCGTTCCTCGAACATTCAGTGATATCTCCCATGGTGGGAACAAACGGCGTGGCTGATGCCCTGTATTTCGCGTATCCTAGGCTGAAGAAGATCTTGTCGAGTACCCCCGTCGCTCGGAAAATGAAGAATAAAATGACAATAGCCAGTAGAGACATCAGACAGTCGCAGGCTCCGCCTCTCGCCACCGGACAAGCGCCACCTCCGCCACACATGAAGCATTTTAGACGTGCTGTCATTATGAACACTATACAGATCGGAATCAGGGATATCATCTGTAGCAAGAATGATATGAAGTTGTACATCGTCTGCAGTACCATTCGGATGACATTCTCTATCATGAGGATAATGGTCATAAAGACCCTCACAAACATTTGTACCCCGCATATTACGGTCTGTAAGAGCGCGTGCACTGTTCGACACATCTTGGCTAGTTGTTCTGTAAATAAAAAATAGAAACTAATGAAAAATCCACATAATTATTTAAAAATTCACAGATTTTACAGTCCCCGCAAGAATCGGAGCATTGAAAATGAACACCAAAATTTACGAAAAACCAAAATCAAATCAAATGCAAAGTCCTATTATATGTTTAAAGTTACCTAGGTAGTACCTATTTATTTTTACGATTGTGACACTCAGCTCCGCGCTCCGGCTCGTGTCACGAAAGCGCCCGCTGACTGCCTCGACGCAGCAGAAATATTATTAACCTTTTTCAAAATTCCAACGAATGCATTTCTCGTCTGCTTCTGCATCTTTTAACACTATTACCATGACGATCGGCCAATAATCATAAAAGCTACATCACTTTTTATGTACGGAAACACCCGTTTTTCAACAATTCCAAATCTAAAGGGACCACCTACAGGTCACAATTTGTTATTAACCGATTTTCAAAATTATTTCGCCATTTGGTAGCTAAACTAATACCCTAGGACCCTTTTTTTAATTTTTTCTTAAGTCGGTTTTTGTTTTGAAATATTTACAATTTAGTAAACAAACACCCCCTAAAAACCCGGAATTTTTGGAATTTTGCAAAATTCCAAAAAAAGTTACCAGTAGATTTTCAAAATTCAAAAGTTCACACGTGTCTCGATAAATTCCTCAACTTATAGTACTATTTTTATCTCGATCCTCCCAAAATCTTCGGAAATATGGCCAAAAATACGTCTCAGGCGATTTGCATCTGATAACCATTTTCAATGGTAAAAAAATATGATTTATCTATTTAGCTATAAATTACCTGTGGCTTTATTTTAAACTGAAAGCGCTAGCTAAGCTAGCTAGCTATAAGAGCTAACGCTTCGTCCTTTTGCTTTTCATTTAAAACTCGTGCATTTTCGTATTAAATATAAATAAATAAAAAGTAATTTAGAAAAAATGTTGCAGATGACAAAAAGACAAAAACTGCTTAAGGTTGACATAATCTTTTCTTCTTTTTGTCATAGAGTTTATTATCCAAGGGGTTTACACCAAAGAGGATGTAAATAATAAACGTTTATATAGTTATATGGCAAGGAGGATCGATTTCAAATCTCTACCTACGTGTGTATAGAGGCCACCGGGCCTCCCGCGGCCATCCGGCCAAATCTCTACAGTAAAGTCACGAAAAAGCTACCATTGGAGGATTGATAGCACCTACGGTAAGTACAAGTATCTAACTCTATTGACCGTCGGCCAAGGGGCTCATTTTCAATCTATCGCATATTGGGACCTTGATAAGATACCTAGCCATTTTGGTGTTATCAAATATTGTCGTCTGGGTTGCGAAGTAGGAAGCTTCTGGGAGATATGTCACCCTGAACATATGGCCCCATACAATGATCTCCAATCACAAAAAAATAATCGATCGAATATTGATAGGTGAACAGGGTCGTAGGTGGCATAATTACAAACATGTTAGACATCGGCTTGGTTAGTTTCTGGAAACATGCGCGCGGCCAGAGTAGAAACAGAGACTTCTTTTCCAAAAAATAATTGGCTACATATTGGCATGTTGTAATAACATTCAGGGGGTGAGGCAGGGACCCTATTTTTGAATCGCTCGACTAGCGTCGACCGCTCGTTTCTACTGATTTTCGTTCGACAAATCAACTCAAATGTATGGGGTGTCGAACGAAAATCAGTAGAAACGAGCGCTCGACGCCAGCCGAGCGATTCAAAAATAGGGCCCCTGGTCCCAGGCGTATTATAAAACCACAGTCTTGCGTCGGTTTCAGGAAGCGTCTAGGAGGTCAGGCCACTCCGCCAGGTAAGTACCTACCTATACATTTCACATACATGCTCCATTGAAGTGTATGTAAACCAGAATGGACAGATCTACGGCACAAATTGTCGCAGCGATTGCAAAGATGGCGGCTACGCATGGACAGTGCGAGCGTGAGTTGTCAAAGAAAAAGTAGCATGCACACAGATGCGACACATTCTTCATAATGATTAGGATATACCTACTTGTTTAATAATATTGCATAAAATTATAGTAAAAACGCAATTTAATTAGGTAATAGGTACATGTTAATACTTACTCGAAAAATAAAAAGGGAGGATGGGTATTTAGTATCCGTACTCATAACAATCATTTGGTGTCGTCGAATAGCTTTTTATTAGGAAAATATTAGGTACTATATGGAAACATGGAAAAATATTTTTCATGTATCTATAGTAATAATAATAATGATTAGGATATACCTACTTATTTAATAATATTGCATAAAATTATAGTAAGAACGCAATTTAATTAGGTGATTGGTACATGTGAATACTTACTCGAAAAATAAAAAGGAGGATGGGCATTTAGTACCCGTATTTGATGTGGTCGAATAGATTTTTTTATTATGAAAAATATTTCTATGGCAACATAGAAAAATATTTACTAACCCACATCCTTGTCCGGAAACCGCGGAAAGCTCACAAAGTGCAAGTTCTAGTTGATATCATAATAATTGCATATACGATAATATAATTATTATATTAAAAAATTGCAAATACGATTTTACATATACTCTGCTTTATCTGTTGCTTATAATAATTACTCTGTCATCATAGCATTAAAGAAATAAACGAATTGAAATAAAAATCTATAATTGCAATTAAATCTTATAAAATTGAAATTAAAAAGAGAAGATAAGGCACTAGCTAGCGTCTCGAAAATGCGCCCTCAAAATTAAAGCGTTGAATAACCGTACTAATGAATTCTGTAAATTAAAACCACATTGAAACGTAGTGGGGATCGAACCGGCCGGCACAGCGCCTATCCAAATGGTAGTCAATGGCATTAGTAAAGCAAAGTAAGCATTTATTCGGCGTTTTCAATACAATACAGATCTTAAAGATTAGAATTAGACGACCGAAAGGGCTGACCAGGCTCAGCTTGTGTTGTGAAGTCTATTTCCACAACGCTGGTTTTTAGCTGGACCCATAAATATATTAAAAATATATGTAAAGAGAAAACACATTAACCACTATTCCATCGACGACGCCAAAACTTACTACTGATGTAGGTATAATATAGTCTAAAATAGTCAAAACAAAAAATGTAACAAAAACATTTGTGTTGAATTTTGTTTCTCTAAACTACCGAGTCAGATTTTGATGCTGCTTTGCATAAGGGTGTAGTTGAGGTATCCCTACATAAATACAACAACTGTGTCGCTATTGGTTCATGGACCAATTCCCATACAAATTTTCCACTCTCCTTTCTCATAGACAATTACTCTATTGAGCACTTTTACGCGCGTTTTTTTTCTAGATAGATATTCATGCTAGAGGTAATGTAGGTACACATTCAAACTCACTATTTGCCTTGCCACTCGAGCGGGATGAGTAATTGCGGCAATGGAGTTGTTCTGTGCGCGGATGTGTCTACAAAATACAGCAGGGATTTAAGATTAATAATCACGTTTAATTTATTGTTCTTTTTTGACATATTTTTCGCCTGACAGCGTAAGTTAAGTACCTACCTACACTGTGGCGGCGGTGTTGTCCGACATCATAGGCGGTTCTTAACGGAATATAATAATAATACTTATATTGTAAAACTGTGCTATCAGTTCACCTATCCTAGTTTGGTACCTACGTATACAATCTGTATGGTTCACTTTTCATAATCTATGATTTTCATACAAAATGTCGGGTCAGTAGAAATAATGTATAAAAATTAGTTTTGGTTGGTTTATGTTGATGTTTTGTTTATTTACCGATGATAAGTCACTCCACAATTTTTTTGCTTTGCAGTGGAGCGACGGCATTTTTATCGGCACAATTACACCGTGCGTTCGCGGCGAGCGTTGGCGAGTGACTAAATGAGTTGAGGGCAGTTGCCCTCAACGCGTGGAGCAAAAATCGGGGCTGCGAATGTCGATTCTATACATACATGACATGCTCTTGTGATTTGTGATCCTTGTTCCTTATTCGATCGATATGAAAAAAACAAAAAATAGTTCAGGTAATGATGCCACGTGACCCTGTTCACCATTTATACTTATAAGTATACGATCGATTTTTTTTTGCAATGGGTGACCATGTTTAGGGTGGCATATCTCTAAGAAGCTTCCTACTTCGCAGATGATGATAATAACACCTAGCTATCTTGCGAATTTGGTCTGGTCCTAATATGCGATAGATCGAAAATGACCCTGGTTGGCAAACGACGGACGGTTCAATTGAAACTATGCACGAAAACAGCTAAACTTAACTGAATAAGATTAGAAAGGGTGTCGCGGTGACACCCTTGAGCGTTTCGTAAAAAACGCATAATTATGCCAAGAAGCTACCGCCATTAGATAAACCTCTAATTTAAAGATTTTATGAACCCTACATACAAGTGTTGGGTGTCTAATAAAAGGGAATTAAGTGTTCTATAATGTTATAATACATCAAATTGGCTGAGTAGTACAGTTCCGAAAATATTTTAAATTTTATGAAAATTCAATCTATAGAAACTCTAAATTTTTTGTTTTATGTTACCGTTATTTTTAAACTGGTGCTTTTTTATGCAAACAAAAAATATGTTAACAAAGCCCAATTAAAGCAAATAAAAAAATATACTTTTAGGTACCTTTACAAACAATAAATAGCGAAAATAAATGTTAAACGTCGCGCGCCGTCTATTTTCTTAATAGGTAAAACAGAAAAAAAATTTTTAGTTATAATAATATGAGCTTCAAATGAAAGCTAATAAATAGCCAATCCCAATAAAACTCTACTTACAGTGGCCCAATGTTTCTGCATCGGGAAGGTAAAAGCAATCAAGGCACTTACTGCTGGAAAATGGTACTCGGAAGCATTGAAATGTATGTAAACCAGAATGGACAGATCTACGGCACAAATTGTCGCAGCGATTGCAAAGATGGCGGCTACGCATGCACAGTGCGAGCGTGAGTTGTCAAAGAAAAAGTAGCATGCACACAGATGCGACACATTCTTCATGATGATTAGGATATACCTACTTGTTTAATAATATTGCATAAAATTATAGTAAAAACGCAATTTAATTAGGTAATAGGTACATGTTAATACTTACTCGAAAAATAAAAAGGGAGGATGGGCATTTAGTATTCGCACTCATAACAATCATTTGGTGTCGTCGAATAGATTTTTTATTAGAAAAATATTAGGTACTATGGAAACATGGAAAAATATTTTTCCATGTATCCATAGTAATAATAATAATGATAAGGATATACATACTTGTTTAATAAAGTTGCATAAAATTATAGTAAGAACGCAATTTAATTAGGTGATTGGTACATGTGAATACTTACTCGAAAAATAAAAAGGAGGATGGGCATTTAGTACCCGTATTTGATGTCGTCGAATAGATTTTTTATTAGGAAAAATATTTCTATGGCAACATGCAAAAATATTTACTAACCCAGATCCTTGTCCGGAAACCGCGGAAAGCTCACAAAGTGCTAGTTCTAGTTAATATCATAATAATTGCATATACGATAATATTATTATAAAAAAATTGCAAATACGATTTTACATATACTCTGCTTTATCTGCTGCTTATAATAATTACTCTGTCATAGCATTAAAGAAATTAACGAATTGAAATAAAAATTTATAATTGCAATGAAATCTTATAAAATTGAAATTAAAAAGGGAAGATGAGGCACTAGCTAGCGTCTCGAAAATGCGCCCTCAAAATTAAAGCGCTGAATAAACGCACTAATGAATTCTATAATTCAAAAACACATTGAAACGTATTGGGGACAGGCTAGGCGCACTCCGCGCTTTAGGTATGAAGCTACAAGTAGCCGGCGGGTCCGTCCGGACGGACCAATTTCATACGTCAGAAAAGATAAGAGCTACGCGATAGAAAGAGAGGCAGTTACTAGGTGAATATAATGTAGGGATGCGAGCGCTGTGCGACCTGGATTGCACTTTATTGTGTCGGAGCAAGAGTCGGTATTTATTTAAATAATTTTGCGGAGTGAGTCTTCTGTACTTGTACTATTATGTATTCTGTGGTGGGGATCGAACCAGCCGGCACAGCGCCTATCCAAATGGTAGTCAACGGCATTAGGAAAGTAAAGTAAAGTAAGCATTTATTCGGCGTTTTCAATACAATACAGATCTTAAAGATAAGAATTAGACGACCGAAAGGGCTGACCAGGCTCAGCTTGTGTTGTGGAGTCTATTCCACAACGCTGGTTTTCAGCTGGATCCATAAATATATTAAAAATATAAAATATAGGTAAAAGCACCAGTGGCGAAGGGTCCATACAAGCCGATTCCCATCGGCTTCCCTTTGAGAAATCCATGAACTACCCACCACCGATCAACCATGCAGATTATAACATGTAATTAATTATTGTCAAAAGATTGTGAGGAGAAATACATGGATAGTATTATTGTGTCATTATTTCAAAGCGCCTACAATTATTTCCATAGCAAAGTTCAACGAGATAAGCCGCCTATTTTTGGCTTCATGTTCGCACTGCATCTGGCGTGCGTTGCCATGGTAATCGGAACATTGTTATTACTCTGTCTCATTCACACACACGCATGCCTTTCGGCTAGAATAACTCGATCCAACGCGAGTTCCCTTTTTCTATCTCTTTCTATTTCAAGCAATTTTAACGTTTCCCTTCTCTGTCATTGCATTCGCGCCTACTAGGCGCGAATGCAATGAAATGACAGATAATTACAATTAGATGATTAGTACGTGTCCGCCATTATCATAATACGTGCGTGTTTGGGAAGTGATTAGGTTATTTGCAAAATAGTGAATTAGTGAGTGAGAATCTATACTTTTCGCCGGTTTTTTATTTATTTTACTGTGTTTATCTTATATATTTGTTCATTGCGGTTAGTTTTATTTGCCATAATGGCTTTAATTTATATACACCGTCATTTTGTAGTCGTTTTAATTAACTTAAAGGAGTGTTCTACTAACGAAAATAAAATGTTTTAGCTGTCTACTTAGTATGGGAGACCCAAAATTTTTTGTCGTTTTTCGACCCATGTTTCTTGGGCAAAAATGTTTATTTTCATTGGTACAACACACCCTTAAGTTAATTAAAACGACTACAAAATGACGGTGTAGAGTGCTGTTTAACAGACTACAGTGTTTTTTTGTATGGTGAAAGTGGGCCCTTAACTTCCGCAGAAACGCTTGCGCCTTGCATCACGCGGTGAGTGTTTTTTTTGGTCCGGCTTACCTTCGCCATATTTTGACCCCTCGCCACTGAAAAGCACATTAACCACTATGCCATCGATGATGCCAAAACTTACTACTGATGTAGGTATAATACAGTCTAAAATAGTCAAAACAAAATATGTAACAAAAACATATTGTTGAATTTTTTTTCTCTAAACTACCGAGTCAGATTTTGATGCCGCTTTGCATAATGGTGTAGTTGTGGTATCCCTACATAAATACAACGACAGTGTCGCTATTGGTTCATGGACCACTTCCCATACAAATTTTCCCACTCTCCTTTCTCATAGACAATTACTCTATTGAGCACTTTTACGCGCGTTTTTTTTTCTAGATAGATATTCGTGCTAGGAGTAATGTACACATTCGAACTCAAATTTGCCATGCCACTCGAGCGGGATGAGTAATTGCGGCAATGGAGCACAGTACGTTGTTCTACTTGTTCTGCCTCGACAACAAAATACAGTAGGGATTTAAGATTAATAATCACTTTTAATTTATTTTTCTTTTTTGAGAAGCCCCTGGACATATTTTTCGACTGACAGCGTAAGTTAAGTACCTACACTGTGGCGGCGGTGTTGTCCTACATCATAGGCGGTTCTTAACGGAATATAATAATATACTTATATTGTAAAACTGTGCTATTAGTTCACCTATCCTAGTTTAGTACCTACGTATACAATCTGTATGGTTCACTTTTCATAATCTATGATTTTCATACAAAATGTCGGGTCTGTAGAAATAATGTATAAAAAATAGTTTTGGTTGGTTTATGTTGATGATTTGTTTATTTACCGATGATAAGTCACTCCACTATTTTTTTGATTTGCATTGGAGCGATTTTTTCACGTCTTTAACACACGGGACGGCATTTTTATCGGCACAATTACACCGTGCGTACGCGGTGAGCGTTGGCGAGTGACTAAATGAGTTGAGGGCAGTTGCCCTCAACGCGTGGAGCAAAAATCGGGGCCGCGAATGTCGATTCTATACATTGAAATGTATGTATAGAATCGACCTCGCGGCCCCGATTTTTGCTCCACGCGTTGAGGTCAATTGACCTCAACTCATTTAGTCACTCGCCAACGCTCACCGCGAACGCACGGTGTAATTGTGCCGATAAAAATGCCGACCTGTGTGTTGAAGACGTGCAAAAATCGTGCCACTACGAAGCAAAAAAATTGTGTAGTGACTTATCATCGGTAAGTAAACAAAACATCAACATAAACCAACCAAAACTAATTTTTATACATTATTTCTACTGAGCCGACATTTTGTATGAAAATCATAGATTATGAAAAGTGAACTATACAGATTGTATACGTAGGTACTAAACTAGGATAGGTGAACTAATAGCACAGTTTTACAATATAAGTATATTATTATATTCCGTTAAGAACTGCCTATGATGTAGGACAACACCGCCGCGCGCCGCCACAGTGTAGGTACTTAGTTAACTTACGCTGTCAGGCGAAAAATATGTCCAGGGGCTTGTCAAAAAAGAAAAATTAATTAAAAGTGATTATTAATCTTAAATCCCTACTGTATTTTGTTGTCGAGGCACATCCGTGCACAGAACAACTGTGCTCCATTGCCGCAATTACTCATCCCGCTCGAGTGGCAAGGCAAAAAGTGAGTTCGAGTGTGTACCTACGTTACCCCTAGCACGAATATCTATCTTGAAAAAAAAACGCGCGTAAAAGTGCTCAATAGAGTAATTGTCTATGAGAAAGGAGAGTGGGAAAATTTGTATAGGAAGTGGTCCATGAACCAATAGCGACACTGTTGTTGTATTTATGTAGGGATACCTCAACTACACCCTTATGCAAAGCGGCATCAAAATCTGACTCGGTAGTTTAGAGAAAAAATAAATCAACACAATATGTTTTTGTTACATTTTTTGTTTTGACTATTTTAGACTGAATTATACCTACATCAGTTTTGGCATCGTCGATAGTATAGTGGTTAATGTGTTTTCTCTTAACATATATTTTATATTTTTAATATATTTATGGGTCCAGCTGAAAACCAGCGATGTGGAATAGACTCCACAACACAAGCTGAGCCTGGTCAGACCTTTCGGTCGTCTAATTCTAATTTTTAAGATCTGTATTGTATTGAAATCGCCAAATAAATGCTTACTTTACTAATGCAGTTGACTACCATTTGGATAGGCGCTTTATCTTCCCTTTTTAATTTCAATTTTATAAGATTTAATTGAAATTATAGATTTTTATTTCAATTCGTTTATTTCTTTAATGCTATGACAGAGTAATTATTATAAGCAGCAGATAAAGCAGAGTATATGTAAAATCGTTTTTGCAATTTTTTTATAATAATATCGTATATGCGATTATTATGATATCAACTAGAACTAGCACTTTGTGAGCTTTTCGCGGTTTCCGAACAAGGATCTGGGTTAGTAAATATTTTTCCATGTTGCAATAGAAATATTTTTCCTAATAAAAAAATCTATTCGACGACATCAAATACGGGTACTAAATGCCCATCCTCCTTTTTCGAGTAAGTATTTACATGTACCAATCACCTAATTAAATTGCGTTCTTATTAAATTTTATGCAATTTTATTAAACAATTAGGTATATCCTAATCATTATTATTATTATTACAATGGATACCTGGAAAAATATTTTTTCCATGTTTCCTTCCATATAGTACCTTATATTTTCCTAATAAAAAATCTATTCGACGACACCAAATAATTGTTTTGAGTGCGGATACTCAATGCCCATCCTCCTTTTTTTATTTTTCGAGTAAGTATTAACATGTACCTATTACCTAATTAAATTGCGTTCTTACTATAATTTTATGCAATATTATTAAACAAGTAGGTATATCCTAATCATTATGAAGAATGTGTCGCATCTGTGTGCATGCTACTTTTTCTTTGACAACTCACGCTCGCACTGTCCATGCGTAGCCGCCATCTTTGCAATCGCTGCGGCAATTTGTGCCATAGATCTGTCCATTCTAGTTTACGTACAGTTCAATGATTCTATATAATACATTTCGATGCTCGGAAGAACGGATTCACTCTTTGAAACTGTGACAAAAATATACCTACTACTGCAGCTACTACTTTTACTTTACTGTTATTGAAGTGCTATATACTGAAAGCTTTCGAATAATTGTATGTTTGTATAGCTCATGATCCCACGGTATACCTACGGGTGGAATGCTGACATTCTATGATGCTGATGATCGATCAATGTCAATAGTTACAGTTCTTTTGCTATGAGGTATAGCACTGGCACCTCAACTCAAGAGGTGCTAGACACTGTTTCTCTGATAAATACGCTCCATGTTTAACGTCTAAATGCCGTTGCAATAGAGCTAAACTACCATGCAATGCACTATATTTTGTTCATGCCATGTTGAGTAGAAATGTCGACATGAAAAAACAATAACAGCATCAAACGAAGATGATATAATTATGCCTAGAAATGAGTCACCGAGTGTAAAGAAAGGCCTACTCAAACCGGTGGTGATGGCTGTAGCGAATATCGTTATATTCGCTACCGCCCGTCGGTAACTGTATACGGATACCCGACCGATAGCCCGACCGGTATTTTGTATGGAATTACCGCAGCAGTTGCAAAACACCTTTGAATAGCCCGTTACCGCATACCCATCGGGATATCTTTACCGTCACCGGTACAGGATACCGGTCAGATTTGGGTAGGCCTTAAATGTTATCTTGTGGTGTTTTTATTTGATCTGTAATGGACAACTTTCCATAACTTGTATAATATGTATATGTAGGTACATGCTGTTATGCCTTCACGTCTTAACTACTCAACCGATTATCATGTTTTGCACACACGTTGTCAGGGGTACAGAGAAGGGTACCTTTGATTTGAAAGAAGTTTTAAACCCGAGGGATAGAGATATCCACCATGAAGTCGTGAGTTGCGGGCGGACGCTAGTAGCCTCATAAAGCCGAATAATATGGTAGAAAGGGTACTACGCCACCCCTGAAATTTATTAATTTATTATAAACCCTGAACCAACCACATGGCTGAGAAATTTTATTTTTTTATTTGCTTTTTTGTAAAGGTACCTTAAAGTATATTTTTTTTAAATCTGTTTAATTGGGCCTTGTTAACATATTTTTTTTTTTTGCAAAAAAGCACCAGTTTAAGAATTACGGTAACTCAAAACAAAAAAATTACCGTTTCTATAGATTGAATTTTCATAAAATTTAAAATGTTTTCGGAACTACACTACTCAGACGATGTTGTGTATTATAACATAATAGAACACTTAATTTCCTTTCATTAGACACCCCACACTTATACATATATAGGGTTCATAAAATCTTCAAATTAGAGGTCTATATCTAAAGGAGGTAGCTTCTTGGCATAATTATGCGATTTTTTCGAAACGCTCAAGGGTGTCAGCGCGACACCCTTTCTAATCTTGTTCAGTAGTGTCGAAATATCATGAAAATAAAAAAAAACTTATGCGGACGCGAAAACACGCTTCACCCTAATTTGTTCCGAGCCTCGCTCGGACTATTAGAAAATTTCGCCAAATTCATTGGTGGCTCGGTAGCATAATTGGTAGTGCATTGGGCCGGATTCCTAAGGGTGCGGGTTCGAATCCCGTCTGAGTTGCTACGGGTGAGTCGATTTTTTCTAATATTTTTTCATTATTTATTCATCTTAATATAAAAAAATGCATTGTGAATGCAAATATCTAAAAGTTTAAAATTAAAATTTTTCCCCACCCCGTCCTCTAGAAGTCTATAGGTAGATATATAACTATCAGCGAAAGTTGCTCCGCTATTTCATTCAATAGCTATCTTCAAAATTATAGGTTCATACCTCTACAATTCAATATGTACGCGATCATTATTCCACTATGTTCACTGAACGTTTCTTAAACCGACGACGACGACACACTCCTCAGTCTTCGCTCGTCGTCAACCACTCTTCAGGAAAATCTAAAAAATAGCATAATAACATCAAATAATGTGCTCATGTGTTTATTCGATATCAAGTGCCATATCTCTAAACCTGCGTTGACATAATCAAAGTATAATTGGACCAAGTAATTTGGATCACTATACTTGGACGCTACTTGGATCATGTAAACGAGCAATCAAAGCGCACTTGGATCAAAATTCTTATCAAAGTAAACTTGGACCGTGCTCTACTTTCAATTTCATCTAAGTCTCAACGCGGCTTATAAGAACGCGACATTAGCCAAGCTGGCCTTCAAAACAGCATTCTGGAGAATTTCTCTTTATTCTCCCCCTCGCAATGGCAATACCAGTTATCTTTTCTTCCTAATGTGTGACGACAAGCAGGCAGGCGAGGACCAAAGAGAATTTAATCGCTATGACAAGGATGAGTGAGGTTTGAACTCCACTTCCACTAAGCTATAATAGTTATCGGGATAGGTATTCAGGAGTTTTACAGTGATGTGACTCTAGTGTCGTGAGGTATCATGGGCAACAGTCGCCATTTACGGCAGACGCAAGCTTGTTACAGTACGAGACAAACATCTTGACACTTTTTCTACGGAGTGGGGATAAGTTCGCGCAAGTTCGCGCGCAAGCACGCACGCGCCCCTCTTCCGTCGCCCGCGTACCTTACCGCTACGCATACCCAAAGGACGCGTTCTGCGCAATCCCCACCCGATTTCAAGATGTTTGCCGGCTACTGTACATACCTAAAGAAAAAAATCAGTAAGTAGGTACCAGTGGTTTCATTCAAAGCCAAATCCGTGGAGCTTCCGAATCTGAGAAATGTCTTGGTCTCGGTCTTTGTGTACCCAAAGTAATTGAAGATCTTATCGAGATCGCCAGTCGCCTTCAGTATATAGTAGAGAGCGACAAGCAGTAAAAGAGTCAGAAGACATTGGCATCTCGAGTTTCTTGCTAATGGACATGGTCCATTACAGCACAGGAGGCACTTCAAGCGAGAAGTCACTATGAACACTAAGCAGATGGGTAATAATGATAACACTTGCAAAACTAGCGATAACAAGTTGTATACGGCTTGCAGGATCATTTTAATAATGTTCTCTATCATTAAGAGCACTGTCATAATTATCCTAAGAAGCATTTGTACAAAGCATACTATGATTTGTAATAGGGTGCGGAAAACTTCACACATATTGAAGACTTATTAACACCAAAGATATTAGAATTGTTATATCATTGATTAACACTGTAAGAAGAAGAAGACGATATTTCAAGATTACTTTGGCTAAGTTCGATAGTTAACTATTTAGTTGATATAAGAAGTTTTATTTTCCCAATTGTATAGTTGGTATCTTTGGAGCATATTGCATAGGTAAGTATGGTATAAGATAATATTATCTTCGTATAAAATCATTTATCAAATAAAAAGGTATAAAACGACCGCTAAATTCATTTTTCGTGACGTTCGAACTTGCGTTTGAACACGATTTCAATGTCAATAATGACAATAATGAGTAGTTATTGCTTTCTCTGTGATAATGAGCGCGCAGGAGGAAAGCAAAGAACAAAGAGAAGATTTTTATTTTATAGTGTTATTATCACAGAGTAAATACTTATACAACAATCTTCTAATATCACAGAAGAAATAATATTATCAACTGTTACTTGCACTGACGTCCATTATACAAGTACGCTATCCGATTCGAAAATCATCGCCATACTGGCGCTGAGAGCAGTAGATTCTACTAATTATTTCCAAGTACATTCACTACTGCCATAGTAGAATCCAATATGAATATAAGATTCTTGGTAGAATCTACTGCTCTCAGGGCCAAGAGGGCAGTAGACATTGTTCTCAGCGCCAATATGGCATTTTCGAATCGGCACAAAAAATTGCTGTGATTTCATGACAATTTAGGCCTGTCCAGTCCAGTTAATAGAGATTCATTCTTTATCGTACTGATGATAAAGTGAACGGAGCGCAGACTGTCTTCGCGCGTAAGACCTTGTCCAGAAGGGGCGAATTCCCCGCGAATCGTTTCGCGCGTATTCATACGCGCGTTGGCGAAATACTAGGCGCTAATAAATACATTGCGTCCACAAGAGTCGCGCGAATCACGCGCGTAAATCGCGTGCACTACCACAGAATACATGGCCTCTCGACTCGCGCGAGACACGCGCGTATTGCGCGCGAGTCGAGATACTAGAGACTCCTTGTAGAGTGCTTACGCGCGAATATCAGAGCGAGTGGGCGTATCAAGGGATGGATCGCCAACATTTTGATACAGAATTGTTTATATGACGAAGGTGTAGAAAAAGGCCATAATGTGATTTGGAATCACCTGATTATGGCCAATAGAATTTTAAAACGTAGAGCTTGGGAAGAATTGGTATTAATATTTTCTGATAACGATCGCGATGACTCCGAAGAAGAAAAAAATTGGTGAATAATTATTTTTATTGATTAATAACAAGCAAAGAAAATTAGATAATTTTGTCCTGACATGGCAGTCTGCCCTCTTTCATTAAATAATCAACAATAATATATCCCTCGTATTCCGAGATTACTGACTACGTCCCCAAATGCTAGCGCGTTGATTCGCTTCTTCTGGACGCAACGGTCACGCGTTATACGCGCGAGGGCTCTTAGGGACCCGCCCGCTACAGCCTACAGTTTTTGACTGGCTCAAATGGCTCAAACTGTACTATAATTCAAGCCCGAGATTTAATTTTTCCGTTTCTTGAATAGCGAGCTCAAAAAAGTTATTGGAACCTCCTTTACATTCATGCTAGCCTGGTATTTTCTTTTTAGTCTCATTCTTTATCGTACTGACAATAAAGTTAACGGAGCGCAGGCTTACCTCGCGCGAAAGAGACACGACGAGAATGACGTCGGAATTTTTAAATTTTTGAAAAAAAATTGAAATTTTGAAAAAAAAAATTGATAGTCATTTCCCTTGGACGAATGATTCGTTCAAGTCATTTCCCGACCGATTTCAAGAATTTAAATTGCACTTTGAAGCCCTCGGACCTTACAGCAACGCGGGCTTCCGAAGCCTGCGTTGCTCTACCGATAGATGCACATTTTGACATAAAATATGGTTCATCTGCGTAACCTTTCATATCTGCAAAACCCACAATTTCATAAATCAGGGCACTATACTCGACCACGAAAACAAACATTTTCAAATTAATAATCAAACCACAGTAGTGATAGGTACATAGCCAATATGTAATCTGGATTAGGCCTACGGCCTACCTCTATCTCCGTAGTAACAGATCCTTAGTATGCCTATCTCTTATTACTGACATCGAAATGTACTACCGATGATTACTGAAGAAGATTATTGAAATCGGCCGCTAAACAATTTAATGAATTCAACTAATGGGTTAAAGCTAGATTTTTTTAGTTCAGTTCAGTACATAAATGGAGGCCTAGTCCAGTTCAATATGATCGTCCTAAGCGTTCTGCGTAATCCCCACGCGATTTGTACAGAAAATAATGATAGTACCGAAGGTCAGGGGTTAAGTTTAATAGAAATAACTTGCTTTACAATTAGACATTTAATGAATTTAACATAATATCATATCGCACACAATCATATCGTGAGAGTAATAAATAAACTATAGCATTAATCAACATTAGAAAAGCAGATATTTGGTGCGCAGTAGAACAAAAGCGATGCATTGTCCCTTTCTGTTGCGTGTTGTGCGAGGAGGTGCGAGAGGGACGACTACAGCTTGTACGCCTGCCGCATCATCAGGTCGAAGTAGCAGTCGTTGTCGATGGACACGCTGAGCCCGCTGTAGTAGTTCATGAACTCTTCCAGGGTCACCTGCAAACAAATTGGTACGCGATAATGATCTTTTCATTTCTCATGCTCGTAAAGTTCTAATAAATAACTAATAATTTAATTTTTGCTGTGTGGGTAAATATCAATTCCTAAGCTCCAGTCCCCCGTGACCACGGCAGCTGCAAAGGTGCCGAAACGTCGGGAAAATCAAAAATCAAACCAAATACTAACTAATTACCAAAGTACTCTCAATAAGACCACGTTAGTATCCTTTATTTCAATTTCTAAGCTATTTTCAAACAGTTAGAAATTTTCAGCATGTGGTTAATTTTATAATGATATTATGAACAGTCGGGTATTTCGTATCAGTTCGATGTAGGTATTAAACAAAACAATTTTTTGACATAGGTTCTATGAAACACTCAACTCCTAAAACTTTTTGAAAATTGCTTAGAAATATAGTATATGTTACCAACGAACTAAGGTTCGTTGTATGTTACGGCTAATACCCGAAGTGCGGCTAAACCTAGTTTTAGCCGGCTAAAACTAGGTTAGACGCTAGCTGTTGGCTAAAACTAGGTGTAGCCGAATTGCTCGCGGCTAATACTGGGTGTAGCCGGCTAAAACTAGGTGCAGCATGGGATATAAAGAAAGTTTTTTCTGTAGTCTGTTAAAAAAATAACCTCTAAATTTAAGGCTCACGCTCCGCTGCGCTTCGCGCTCGCCTTAAATTTCTAACCTAACCCGGGACCTACAGGAGTAAAGCAGATCGGTTACACCTAGTTTTAGCCAACAGCTATCGGCTACACTTAGTTTAAGTCGGCTAAAACTAGGTTTAGCCGCACTTCGGTTATTAGCCGTAACATAATATATCCACACACACGTGCCTGAGAAAATTCAGGTCCGTGCCCACACAACAAAAAAAAACTTTGAAATTTTCAAACTTTTTCAGAAAATAAGTTGCGTCACGCACAACCGGACTGTCTGTCTGGAATCTGTTCCCAAAGAATTTTACCGTTTTTAGGGTTCCGTACCCAAAGGGTAAAAACGGGACCCAATTACTAAATCTCCACTGTCTGTCTGCCACCAGACTGTATCTCGTAAACCTAGACTGTTGAAATTTTCACAAATGATGTATTTCTGTTGCCGCTATAAGGCACTCATTACACGGTAGGTTTTGCTGTCAGTTAAACCACAGTCACGGGCTGTGACTGACGATTAACCTACCGTGTAATGTAGTGACTGATGGTTGCATGATGTGATTTGTTCTTTTCATCAGTCAATCAGTCAAACGTAATTCATGACTGATGGAATTTGACTGACGCTTGCATGACCATGTAATGGCTGCCTAACAACAAATGAATACCAGAAATGAAAAAGGGTCTAAGTGCCAAAAATTTCGTTTCGTTTTTATTACTTTTAAATGCAGTATGTTCCATCGCCAATAACCTAAGTTGTTACTTCCTTGGTATTTAAACCTCTAAGGAGCATGGAGGTATAAGACGCGGGGGCCGTAATTCTTTAAAAGGGTCTAAGTCCGTTGTTGCGTGAACTCAGTGTTATGAAAATGGTGGACCTTACACCTGAGAAAAAAGTGAGCAGTGTCAAAAAATTATTAAAGGATGCCTGTAAACAATACCAAACATCTCAAGGCAAGGTGATCTAAGAGAAAAAATACCACCTGATGAATTCGATTTTATTGTTTTCATAACCTACAAACTTCTTTTTAAGTATAGTTAACATGCCAAAGTGCCTATATACCAAAAGAGGTTTGGAACTAAGGATATAGCGCAACGCACATAGAGCCTTATTTAAGTTACTTGGAAAAGGACTTTAAGTTTTCTTCAGACTGATTAGAAAATGTAAGTTTATTGTCATTAATTAATAAGATAAGATCCTTAATTTTTGTTAAATATAAGCATTTTATTGTAATAATGACTATGTGAAGTTTAACATACGAGAACTCTGTTGATAAGATCATTTATTATTTGAAACACAAATTCCTCCACTTTTTAGTTTTGGTACTTGGAGCCTTTTTCATTTCTGGTATTCAAATACTAAAAACAGAATAAAATAGATATTCAACAAACGTGATTTTTCAGCTGTTTTTGGTACGGAACCCTTCGGCGCACATCAAACTCGCACATGGCCGGTTTTTTTTTAAATTACCTTTCCATCAACAACGCCCTCCGCCTCGAATGTGGCGAGGAACCTGTTCATAATAGTGTCCGCAGTTTCTTCACCGCTCATGTACCTGAAATACATACAGTGCACAATTTTACTTTCATGGCTACTACGGAAGAAGACATTGTCACAAGAAAATTCTTTGAGCAGCATTCACATGATCCAAGTATACTTGGACCAAGTAGATTGGATGGCTGCTTGGACGCTACTTGAATCGTGTAAACGAGTAATCCAAGTAGACTTGGATCACAGATAATATAATACTATACTAGTGTTTCAAGGATATCACTTTTAAATGCGCATGGACTATATTCATATTTATTTATTGCATTATGTGGAACAATTTTTCATAGGCGTCATTCCCCTGACCCTTGATCACGTAAGTCTGTTGCTAACAATTCTCGATTGAAATCGATTGAAAGCGCGGTTGCATTGCTGCTTTAGTTAAGATAGTTGTCACATTGGTTCTTACTAAAGCAGTGATGTAACTGCGATTTCAGAGTTGATTGCAACAAAGTTACGTAATTACCCCGCTGGTTACGTAACTCTGTTTCGAACAATTTTGCGAATATGGATGCAAGTTTAATTTTGATAGTTTCGGATGCTCACAGAGTGCTATTGCAATGAATTGAAACTGTCAAGTCGTACAACCATAATCGCAAAAGCAACTAATTAATAAATTTCAAAAGATATTTTTAACATCAAGAGTTAGTAATCGGGGGGCAGATCCATGTACTATGTTTTATATGTTTATTTCTTTTTGACAATGAGTGTATTAAGCTGCTTAATGGCCGAATACTCAAACGCAACTTTGAGCGGCTCTCAAACAGCATGCTGTTTTTGTCATATCTTTGACATTTAATGCGACAGGACGACGTTTGAGAGCCCCTCAAAGTTAATGTAGCGTTTGAGTATTCGGCCATAATACACTCATTTGCAAAAAAATAACTATGTTGCATGTCCTTTTGTCCCGAGCTCGGTGGCGCAGTGGTTTAGTGCCTGGCTCAGCGATTGCGGAGGTTAAGCGACTTTCGCAAGGGTGCTTCGGAAGGCACGTTAAGCCGTTGGTCCCGGCTGCATTTTCAATTGGGCCCGCGTGGTGGGTTATTATGGCCCGTCCTTCTTATGCACCCATAAGGAAGGCCTGTGCCCCAGCAGTGGGGACATTAAAAATGGCTGATGGACAATGTCCTTTAATGTGCATTATTTAATTTGTCTTTCGTATTTTTATAAGTAAGTTTGTTTTTGCAATGTCAAAGAAATAAATTGTCTTGTTGTCACATACATGGCGAGCGGTTCTTTTTTTAACACGTCTTTATTAGGTTGCTTTCTCGTTTGTTTGTTCGATTGTTTGTTTGTTTGTTTGTTTGTTTGTCCGCAAAGTTTGCGAACGATTTTAAACTAGCTTCCCGATGAGCTAGAGACTTGAAACTTTGAACATAGGTCAGAACTGGAATACAATGCAATATTATGGTGTCATTGAGCTGATCTGATGATGGAACTGGAAGAAGGCCACAGGAACTTAATGATGAAACCATACAACCCCAATGTGATTAAGCTTGTTAGAATCGTCTTGACGAGTACTCTGATGGGGGATAAGGTCCAGGGTCTGATGATGAAGCTGGAAGGCCATGCCAAAGGAACTCAATATTGGAACCGTGCAATCCCATCGAGTTTGGGCTCATTTGAATCGTCTTGACGAGTACTTTGTTGGGAAATAGTGTCCGAGGATCTGATGATGGAGCCGGAAGAAAGCCATAGGCACTCTTTGATAAAACCACGCTACCCCATCGAGTTTGGGCTCGTTTGAATCGCCTTGACGAGGACTTTGTTGGGAAATAGTGTCCAGGGTATGATGATGGAGCCGGAAGAAAGCCAATGGAACTCTATAATAAAACCATGCAACTCCATTGAGTTCGGGCTCGTTTGAATCGTCTTGACGAGTTCTTTGTTGGAAAATAGTTTCCAGGGTCTGATGATGGAGCAGGAAGAAGGGCACTGGGACTCTGTAATAAAACCATGCAACCCCATCGAGGTTGGGCTCGTTTGAATCGTATTGACGAGTTCTTTGTTGAGAAATAGTTTCCAGGGTCTGATGATGGAGCCGGAAGAAGGGCACTGGGACTCTGTAATAAAATCATGCAACCCCATCGAGTTTGGGCTCGTTTGAATCGTTTTGACGAGTACTTTGTTGGGAAATAGTGTCCGAGGATCTGATGATGGAGATGGTAGGAGATGGTATATTTTTAGTCTTAGCTCGTTAACTAAAAAGCATAAAATAATAATTTACTGAAAAAAAATATTTTTTAAAAACACTTTTTTAAAACGGACTAAATTATTACCTACAAAAAATCGGACTAAAAATATTAAAACGGACAAGTAAAAACAAACTAAAAAGTAAAAAAATAAATTCTTCTGTAAATAGTTATAACCCTAATAACCTATACCTACAGAAATTTTAAACCTAAAAACGTGGGGCGCGTTTTGTATATCATCCATATTGTCTATAGCATGCGCCCCACGTTTTTTGGTTTAAAATTTTTCTATCTCAGCATTATTCTTTTACATATTTTTGGTCCTTTATTTATATCTCATTTGCAAAAAAACCGTATAAAACATAGCACGGATCTGACCCCGATTACCAACTCTGTTGCTAAAAAAAATTGAAATTAATTAGTTACTTTTGCGATAGCCGAGGACCTGTAACCCTGACCTGACCTGACCTGACCTTGTTGGTCTTCCTTAAGATTAAATAATAAATAGTAATAAATCTGTGATCGTACCTAGGATGGGACCTGACGGAGTATACGCCCCGAATGTCGTCCAGGGTAATGGTGCCGTCTCCCGTCTTGTCCAACTTCTTGAACGTCTGCTCCACGATGGCGCGACGCGAATCCGCCATCGGAGGCTGTGGGTGGTAGATGAAGCATATTATTATAAGTTACTAGCGGCCGCCCGCGGTTTCACCCGCGTGGTTCCCGTTCCCATGGGAATATCGGGATAAAAAGTATTCCATGTTTTAATCTAGGCTATCTACACTGAGAAAAACGGGCTACTTAAAATTGGCAAATTTGTAATGCACTGGCAGCCAGATACGTATAATGTGCTTTTCACATGAAATAAATAAGAGCCATACTTATAATGAGCCGACACCATGTCCAGTAAGTATGCGGCATAATGCCCTGTAAAGACAATGTAAACGAGTTACTTGTAATGAGGCCGAATCCTTAATACGTAAGCCGCATCATGAAATTACTGTGCCCGCACTGTTAACGTTTACGTATGCGGTTTAATGATGCCGCATATGTATTAACGGAGCAGCATACGTAATTTACTTAACCCGCAACAGGAAATATATATGCGCTATACGTACGAAGTTATACAGCTGCATTATTTCAGTATCCAGGCTCTTTACAACAGTAACTGGTTGCCAAATCATTGTACTGACTCCGTCTCATTAAGTAATAGTCCGGGTTACGTACATAATGTACGAGCAGGGTCGGAGATATGCCGATACATTTTACGTACACGGGATAATTAATAATGTCTCCGCCTACATAAACATTTACGTATCCTGGCTCATTTTACGAACTCCGTTTACTTACTGGCAGTGTTCGGTACATAGAATCTTTATGACGTCAGCCGCATCATGAAATTACTGTGGCGCACTCTTTACAGTTACGTATGCGGCTTAATGATTCTGCACGGAGCAGCATACGTAATATACTTTACCCGTAACATGAAATATGTATGCGCTATACGTACGAAGTTATACAGTCGCATTATTTCAGTATCCAGGCTCTTTATAACAGTAACTGGTTGCCAAATCATTGTACTGACTCTGTCTCATTAAGTAATGGTCCCGGTTACGTACATAATGTACAAGCAGGGTCGGAGATATGCCGATACATTTTACGTACACGGGATAATTAATAATGTTTCCGTCTACATCATCAGTTTTTACGTATCCTGGCTCATTTTACGTACTCCGTTTACTTACCGACTGTGTTTGGTACGTAGAATCTTTATAACGTCAGCCGCATCATTAAATTACTGTGGCGCATTCTTTACAGTTACGTATGCGGCTTAATGATTCTGCACGGAGCAGCATACGTAATTTACTTAACCCGTAACATGAAATATGTACGCGCTATACGTACGAATAGTTATACAGCTGCATTATTTCAGTATCCAGGCTCTTTATAACAGTAACTGGTTGCCAAATCATTGTACTGTCCCTGTCACATTAAGTAATGGTCCCGGTTACGTACATAATGTACGAGCAGGGTCGGAGGTATGCCGATACATTTTACGTAGTTACACGGGATAATTAATAATGTCTCCGTCTACATCATCAGTTTTTATGTATCCTGGCTCATTTTACGAACTCCGTTTACTTACCGACTGTGTTTGGTACGTAGAATCTTTATGACGTCAGCCGCATCATTAAATTACTGTAGCGCATTCTTTACAGTTACGTATGCGGCTAAATGATTCTGCACGGAGCAGCATACGTAATTTACTTAACCCGTAACATAAAATATGTATGCGCCATACGTACGAATAGTTATACAGCTGCATTATTTCAGTATCCAGGCTCTTTATAACAGTAACTGGTTGCCGAATCATTGTACTGTCCCTGTCACATTAAGTAATGGTCCCGGTTACGTACATAATGTACGAGCAGGGTCGGAGGTATGCCGATACATTTTACGTACACGGGATAATTAATAATGTCTCCGTCTACATCATCAGTTTTTACGTATCCTGGCTCATTTTACGAACTCCGTTTACTTACCGACTGTGTTTGGTACGTAGAATCTTTATGACGTCAGCCGCATCATTAAATTACTGTGGCGCATTCTTTACAGTTACGTATTCGGCTTAATGATTCTGCACGGAGCAGCATACGTAATTTACTTAACCCGTAACATAAAATATGTATGCGCCATACGTACGAATAGTTATACAGCTGCAATATTTCAGTATCCAGGCTCTTTATAACAGTAACTGGTTGCCAAATCATTATACTGTCTCTGTCACATTAAGTAATGGTCCCGGTTACGTACATAATGCACGAGCAGGGTCGGAGATATGCCGATACATTTTACGTACACGGGATAATTAATAATGTCTCCGTCTACATCATCAGTTTTTACGTATCCTGGCTCATTATACGAACTCCGTTTACTTACCGACTGTGTTTGGTACGTAGAATCTTTATGACGTCAGCCGCATCATTAAATTACTGTGGCGCATTCTTTACAGTTACGTATGCGGCTTAAAGGATCATTCCCACAGCTCCGGCGCGTCACCGGCGCGTCACCGGCCCGTCCGTCAACGTCAAAAATATGTGTGAACAAGCAGTTCAGATCACCGGCGCCGGCACGTCACCGGCGCGTCGCCGGCTCGTTTCAGTCAAGTCAACGTCGCTTCACCGGCAAGGCAAGCAGGGCTGCCACTTTTTTGTTTTAATAAACTATAGGTTGCTATAATAGGTAGAAAAAAGTACATTGTGGTATGGAAATATAGAATTATTTATTTATTCCAACTTTAAAAACCTACTGTTTAAGTATTGTTTTTTGGAAATATTTTGGTAACTTTACTAGACTTAATTTACTTATTCCACTAAGTTCAAGTAAAGGTAAATATTATTTTCTCGAATTATAATAGAAATACAACAACGTATGCGAATGTCGGATTTTCGGGTAAACAAATGAATGCCGGAACACAAGTGAAGGCATGAAAACATTGTCTACAGAAATTGTTGTATTATTATTAAAATTCTAAGTATTATTAATCCACTAAGTTCAAGCAAAGGTACTATTTATTATTAAATAGTACCTTTGCTTGAACTTAGTGGTAAAGGTGAATTAAGTCTAACAAAGTTACCAAAATACTACCAAAAACAATACTTAAACAGTAGGTTCTTAAAGTTGAAATAAATAAATAAATACTTTATTTCTACACCACAATGTACTTTTTTCTACCTATTATAACAACCAATAATTTATTATAATAAATAAGTGGCAACCCTGTTTGCCATGCCGGGGACGCGCCGGTGACGTGACGGCCGGCGACGCGCCGGTGACGTGACGGCCGGTGACGCGCCGGTGACGTGACGGCCGGCACGTCACCGGCGCGGCGCGTCGCCGGCGAGGCACCGGCAAGACAAACAGGGCTGCTACTTTTTGTTTTAATAAATTATTGATTACTATAATCGGTACAGAAAAAGTATAATTTATTTATTTCAGCCTTGAAAAACATTTTTTATAACTTTTGTTCATATTTCGGTAACTTTGTGAGACCTTATTCATCAGTTCCACTAAATATTGGTAAGGGTACAATTTTTCGAATTTTAATAAAAATACAACGTGTGTGGATTTCGGGTAAACAAATGAATCTCAGAAAAACAAGTGAAGGTCAACAATTTCTTTTTGCGAAATTGTTGTTTTAAGTTGTCATTTGTCAATCTTAAAACAGCAATATATCTCGAAAAATACTCATCCTAAAGTGGTGGTGTAAATTTAGCCTATAAAATTTACCAAAATATTAAGAAAAGTGTAAATAAAATGTTTTTAAAGTTGAAATAAATAAATAATACTTTATTTCCAAACCACAATGTACTTTTTTTTCTACCTATTATAACAACCAATACTTTATTGAATCAAATAAGTGGCAACCCTGTTTACCTTGCCGGCGACGCGCCGGTGACGTAACGGCCGGCGACGCGCCGGTGACGTGACGGCCGGCGCGTCACCGGCACGGCGCGTCACCGGCGACTCAACGGCAAGGCAAACAGGGTTGCTACTTTTTGTTTTTATAAATTATTAATTGCTATAATCGGTATAGATAAATACACTGTGGTATGGAAATAGAGTATTATTTATTTATCTCAACTTTGAAAAACATTTACTTTTATTACTTTTGGTAATATTTTGGTAAATTTATTAGACTTAATTTACACCACCAGTCTAGGATGAGTATTTTTCGAGATATTGCTATTTTAAGATACCATACAATTCCTATCTCAAATAGAAATTGTTGACCTTCAATTAATTTTACGTCATTCATTTGTTTACCCAAAATCCACACACATTGTTGTATTTTCATTTAAATTCGAAAAATGTTACCCTTACTAGAACCGCTGTTCGTCTAGCTAGGCAGTTGACGCAACGACTAAAGGTGTAAGGGTTGGCACTCTGTGATTTGCCTTTTTGAATATCAAAAATTAATAAGAAAAATAAGATTGGTACTTCAAAATTCAAGTTATATTCTTTGAAAAAAAATTGTCATTTTTTTCTAAAAGGTAAGAATATTTTTTTTAAATTTGTCTCTTTTTCTTCTTTTTATGCTCTTCAAATAAAGAATAGAAAAACATGTGACTTAGTTTTTGCTCCTTTTCTTTTTGTTTATGGGCCGATTTCGATGAAGCTCGCTTTTTGATATAACTTTGACACGAAAATAACAACGCAATGTTGAATACATTAAAAAATTCAAAATGGCGGCAAACTTTTTTGCTTGTGGGCTGATTTCGATGAAACTCGGTTTTTGCTACTATTTTGACAAGAAAACAGCAACGCACTCTTAAAAATGTAAAAAATTCAAGATGGCGGCTAACTTTTTTGCTTACGGGTCGATTTCGATGAAACTCGGTTTTTGGTACTATTTTGACAAGAAAACAGCAACGCAGTGTTAAAAATGTAAAAAATTAAAATGGCGGCCAAATTTTTTGTTTGCGGGCCGATTTCGATGAATCTCGGTTTTTGGTACTATTTTGCCAAGAAAACAGCAACGCAATGTTAAAAATACAAAAATATCTAAGATGGCGGCCAACTTTTTTGTTTGCAGGGCGATTTCGATGAAACACGGTTTTTGACACTATTTTGACAAGAAAACAGCAACGCAAAGTTACAAATGTAAAAATTCAAGATGGCGGCCAACTTTTTGGCTTGTGGGCTGATTTCGATGAAACTTTATTTTTGGTACTATTTTGACAAGAAAACAGCAACGCTATATTAAAAACATAAAATATGCAAGATGGCGGCCAACTTTTTGCTTGTGGGCCGATTTTTATGAAACTCGGTTTTTTGGCCCGTTTTGTCCAGAAAACGGCATCACCGAGTTTCATCGAAATCAGCTCACAAGCAAAAAAGTTGGCCGCTATCTTGAATTTTCACATTTTTAACTTTGCATTGCTGTTTTCTGATCAAAATAGTGTCAAAAACCGAGTTTCATTAAATCGCCCCGCGAGCAAAAAAGTTTGCCGCCATCTTAGATATTTTTATATTTTTGACATTGCGTTGCTGTCGTCTTGTCAAAATAGTACAAAAAACCGAGTTTTATCGAAATAGGCCCATCAACAAAGAAGTTGGCCACCATCTTGAATTTATTCCATTTTTAACTTTGCGTAGCTGTTCTCTTGTCAAAATACTAGCAAACACCGATATTCATTGAAATCAGCCCACAAACAAAAAAGTTGGCTGCCATCTTGAACTTTGACATTTTTAACATTGCGTTGCCGTTTTCTTGTAAAAAAGTACAAAAACCGAGTTTCATCGAAATCGGCCCACAAATAAAGGAGTTGGCCACTATCTTGAATTTTAACATTTTTAACTTTGCGTAGCTGTTCTCATGTCAAAATAATACCAAAAACCAAGTTTCATCAAAATCGGCCCACAAGCAAAAAAGTTGGCCGCCATCTTGAATTTTTTACATTTTTAACATTGCGTTGCTGTCGTCTTGTCAAAATAGTACAAAAAACCGAGTTTTATCGAAATAGGCCCATCAACAAAGGAGTTGGCCACCATCTTGAATTTATTCCATTTTTAACTTTGCGTAGCTGTTCTCTTGTCAAAATACTAGCAAACACCGAGTTTCATTGAAATCAGCCCACAAGCAAAAAAGTTGGCTGCCATCTTGAACTTTGACATTTTTAACATTGCGTTGCCGTTTTCTTGTAAAAAAAAGTACAAATACCGAGTTTCATCGAAATCGGCCCACAAATAAAGGAGTTGGCCACTATCTTGATTATTTTAGATTTTTAACACTGCGTTGTTGTTTTCTAGTCAAAATAGTACCCAAAACCAAGTTTCATTGAAATCGGCCCACAAACAATAAAGTAGGCCGCCATCTAGAATTATTTACATTTTTAACAGTGCATTGCCGTTTTCTTGTCAGAATAGTACCAAAAACAGAGTTTCATCGAAATTGGCCCGCAAACAGAGAAGTTGGCTGCCATCTTTATTTTTTTACTTTTTAATATTGCGTTTCTGTTTTCTTGTCAAAATAGGACCAAAAACCGAGTTTCATCGAAATCGGCCTGCAAACAAAAAAGTTGGCCGCCATCTTGAATTTTTTACTTTTTTTACATTGCGTCGCTGTTCTCATGTCAAAATAGTACCAAAAACCAAATTTCATCTAAATCGGCCCACAAGCAAAAAAGTTGGCCGCCATCTTGAATTTTTTTACATTTTTAACATTGCGTTGTTATTGCCTTGTTAAAATAACACCATATACCAAGTTTCATCGAAATCGAACAAAAAACAAAAAAGTTGGCCGCCATCTTGGATTTTTTTATATTTTTAACATTGCGTTGTTATTGCCTTGTTAAAATAACACCATAAACTAAGTTTCATCTAAATCGGCCGAAAAACAAAAAAGTTGGCCGCCATCTTGGATTTTTTATATTTTTTACGTAGCTTTTTTGCGTAGCTGTTTTATTGTCACAATTTTGTTAAAAACCGAGTTTCATCGAAATCGGCCTACAAACAAAAAAGTTGACTGCCATTATTGATTTTTCAATATTTTCAACATTGCGTTGCTATTTTCTCGTTAAATTAGTTCCAAAAACCGTGTTTTATGGTAATCGGCCCACAAACAAAAAAGTTGCCCGCCACCTTCGATTTTTTTTTATCATTGCATGTTGTTTTCTTGCCAAAATAGTTCCAAAAACCGAGTTTCATTTTAATCGGCCCTTAGGCGACGGCTACACGTCGTGGTAAATATCGTGATCCAACGTCATAGAGCAAATTTTAACCATGGAAAGTAAAATATTGAATATTCCATACAAATTACTTTCAATGGTTAAAATTTACTTTATGGCGTTGGATCACGGTAAATACCACGCGTCTAGCCGGCGCCATAAACAAATTGGCCGCCATCTTAGATTATATGTTCTTAGCATAAACTTAATATAGCGAAAAATTTTCTAAGTCTATGGTTCTTAGTAGGTAAGGTTACTCGACGTATAGATATCCCGAAACATTTTAAATAGTCGCATTAGTTAAAAGATACCCTGGAACCGGAAAAAAACAGCCACTATGCGTATCGGAATAACCGCATGCATTATACTGCAGCCCTATTACGTGAATAAGTAAGCGGGCTCATTATAATGAACCGCGCTATTTATAAATAGCGCGGTTACTTACGTCGTCGTACTGCGCATTTAACGTATTTGGGGTTGCCATCACATTAAATTATGTTGTTTGGTGGTCATTAGCTACTTTATAAGTTTATTTAGCGTATTTTTGTTTGCTCTGTTTTTACAACCAAGTGGGCAACCACTTTAGTTGACTAAAAATATAAGCGAAACTAAATAATTCTGTTAGATGCAAATTGCTACCATCTGGCTACTTTCTAACGTTACAATTTTGTATTTTAGTTAGTTAGTATTGGAATGTAAGAATCGAACGAAGATACAGGGGCCGGGCGAAGTGCGAACCCTCGAAGAAAAATTCTCCAGGAACAAATTTTCAAAATTTTTTGGCAACTGTACCTACTTTTTTGTTCAGTCATCTTTTATATTCAGTTAAATGATTTTCTGTCCCGCACTTGACTTAATCTTTGAAATTTTTCCTTGGATAAGTAATTTGGGAATTTTTCCTTTGCAGTACATTTTTGTCGTCATATAAGAGCGCGTTTATTCTTTGTTTTTATTTTACTTGACGCATCCATCCGGAAAGCGTGGCGTGTCTAGTTTTGCCTTCGAATAGAATTTAAAAATTATGTACAACACTAAGTTTTATTGTAATGATGAATGAATAAAACCGGTTTTATATATATATTTTTGAGGTGCTTCGGTATTTTGAAAAATTTTATCTGGTCACACTGACCCCCGCGCAACGCAACGCAAGCACAAGCAGGCAGAGAGAGTGCGAGTGAGTGACATGACGCAGCGGCGGCGCGTGCCCGGTGCCTATTACGTTACGAAGTTATGGAAGAAATTAAGGATATTGAGGAAGATATTAAGTGAAATACAAAGATATTAAAAGTGAAATACTTCCATTTCTTGAAGGTAAGCCAATTGCTCGTCAGTAAAGTTCAAAACGTTTATTGCACTTTTCATGTTGTAGGTACAAAAGTTAAATACTAGTTTTCTTAAATTAGTAAGGCTAGTTTTATAGAAAACTTGTAGAATGCTTGTCAAGCCAAAGATTTAAATCGTTAGATAAGCCCTTACCATAGTAACAGCTCACCGAAATGTGTCAACATTCAAATGAGTAAATTTTCACATACAAACGTGTTTGACGTAATTATTGTTGGTTTTATTGAAAAATCTGAATAATACTAATTACAAATAAGTCCATTGCTTGTTGGATAAAGTTGTAAACCTGAACGGACAGCATTTTTTCTTAAACCAGGGGGTTAAATCTGCTAATTTTATCGTAAAATCGTGTTTCAATGTTGTTCGAATGGTAATGCTTTTTGACACAGTTCTTGTTTCTTAAACCCAAAAACACCATGTGTTTCGGTTTTGGGTATAAGAAACAAGAACTGTGTCAAAAAGCATTACCATTCAAACAACATTGAACCACGATTTCGACGTTAACATAATGCATTAGCAGAATTGACCCCCATCTTTTTTATTGCCGATCTTTTAAATTCCATTTTCGCAATTCCAAAAACATTCATAAACATGCTCTAACTGTCGATGAGCTCTAAAGTTTGTTTCTTAGACTACTCCATTATTTAATACCTAACTAATTAAAGTATAAAACATGAGATTATGAACATATAGACAACTATAAGTTTTAAACATGTAGGCAATTACAAGTAGGTAGGTACATGACAAGTTTTGTATACAACATTATTTTATTTGTATTTGTATTTTTCAGTCAACCATATAACCACAATCCTACTCAAAACGCTGTAAGTACGGGACACTAATGTCGGTGATAATGCAAAAATCTCTACAGATTGTTACTGCAGCTAATAACAATGTAAGTTACTCATATGACATTACTCAGTTTGATAACAAAACGTATTAAAAAAATTGTCGAATTGTAGCGACCATTTTATATGTTTCTGTTCAATAGAGATTTTAATTTGACGCCTGATGGGCAATTTTTATTTTATTTTATTTGAAAACCAACAGCGTTACCATTTATTTTTACTACAAATTCTAACCATTAAAGCAAGGCCAATTACAGATTTTCCATAAAATTACCTTACTTAGTAAATTCCAAACAAGAAATTAATACAATAATGCAATGATAAGACAACAGTCGCAAAGTTATTAGTCAATACTCTATACTTAATTAACTTAAAAAAAAGAAAATCACTTGTTATACTTATACTAGGTATAACATTCACTTCATTTCTAATTCAGATTCATCTTAAAATTTCAATAGATTCCTATTAGATTAAACAAATAAACACATTTTTATTTATTATTTTAAGTATTTATTAAAAAAATGTCAAGATGGGCAATAATTAAAAAAATTGTCAGTCACTGATAGTAAAAAGCTTACAATATTGTAGAATTGTAATGTAATACAATTCTGACAGGCGGCCTCATCCCTTTCAATCTCTGCAAAGTGGTAAGCAAATAATAATTACTAGTCAAATTCGAGTCGGGCTCGCACCACGAGGTACCGGTTATGTATATGTTGATACAAACATTCTTTATTCAACAAACAATTCTATCTGATAAAACTAGAAATTGACAATTTTCAGATTTTCCTTTACATTTGCTGACGACCTTGCTTCTTGCTATTTTTAGGGTTCCGTAGCCTAATGGCAAAAAACGGAACCCTTATAGTTTCGTCATGTCTGTCTGTCTGTCTGTCCTAGGGCTTGAAGTCCGGAACTCCGGTTTTGGTCTAGCTCCGGAGTTTCGAAGCATTTCAGCATCGTTTGTAAAACCGGAGTTTCACAACAAAACCCGGAGTTTCGATTTTCAAAAATAATAATTGAAAGCATTTTCATCGCCGTGGTCATATACCCCTGGGCGGTGTTGCAGTCTCTTCAGAGGTGCCAAGTTGACTACAGGTGTAGCGAGGTGCTGACTGAAGTACCTATACGAAAATGCCATCATGTCGATCCGATTACAGAACCAGAGCACAAATCCCAATCTAACTGCAGCGATGCGTGAAACAGGGAGACGTCATTTCTCCGAAACTGTTCGCAGCTGCTTTGGAGGATGCTATAAGCTCTTGAACTGTAAAGGACTTGGCAGCAACATTAATGGCGAGTACCTAACACACCTTCATTTTGCAGATCAGTTCTCACGGCTGAGGCCTTGTAAAACCTGAACATACTCGTAATGCTCGAATATTTTCCGTAGTGTTTTCCGAAAGAGTGGCTCTTAGGATGAACATGGATGGATGGATGGAACATAAACATAAGACAAAAATCATGTCGAATGTCCATGTTGTATTTACCCACTCCTTCATGTTGGGAACAAACATAATACTCGAAGTTCAAGAACATTACCTAGGACAGACAGTCTAGTTAGGTAAAGACAACTTAAATAATAAATATTTGACAACATCACATACATTGCTCCAATTCCAAAGTAAATAGCTATAGCACTTGTGTTATGGAAATCAGAAACAACGGTGGTATGACAAACACCCAGACCTGAGACAGTGTTGAAAAGTTCATTTTCTACATTGACCCAGCCGGGGATCAAACCCGGAACCTCAAGAGATGGTGACGCCTTGAAAACCGGCGTGCAAACCACTCGACCACGGAGGTCGTCAAAACTTGGAGAAAGATATCTCTCGTTAAATTTAGCTCGAATGGGCAGCATTCGGGAAGCTTCGAAAAATCTTCGCGTCAAACTTACTTCACTGTCTCTAGAGACCTTGATCAGCGTGTGTTGCCAGTGATGACTAAAGGAAGTGAAACATGCTCGCTAACTATTGGTATCTTAAAAATACTCAAGGTCACCTAGCGACCCAGCGTGCAATGCAGAGAGCCATGCTCGGCGTTTCCTTGCGTGATCGAATCAGAAATCAGTAGGAGAACTTAAGTAACCGACGTCTCTCAAAGGATTGATCAGCGGAAGTGGAAGTGGACGGGGCACTTAACAAGTAGAACCGATGGCCATTGGAAAAGAAAGGTTCTGGAATGGCGACCGAACACAAAACGCTTCGTGTGCAGGCTCCTGACAAGGTGGACCAACGATCTGGTGACTAGTGAAGGTCGCAGGCTCGCGGGGCGCCGCTGGATGCAAGCAGAGCAGAATCGAACATTGTGGAGATCCTTGAGCAAGGCCATAACCAGCAGTAGATGTCGTGTCGTGTGACCGATATGATGATGACCCAACACTCGGCAAATTTGAGTGGCTTGAAATGTAAGTTAAATGTATTTTTAGTCGAATTATTTGCGCAATATGCAAGTAAGTACCTAATTGATTCAATTTATTTATTTATCGATGATAAAAGTATATATTGATTTTTGGTTAGTTAATAACCTCTATTAAACACGCTAAAAATATCACTGCAATTTTATTTAAATAGAGACTGAAAACTCCGGAACTCCGGAGCTCCGGAGTTGAAACCCTGAACATTGAAACCCAACTCCGGAGCTGAAACATACTCCGATTTTCAAGCCCTAGTCTGTCCGTATGTCACAGCCACTTTATTCCGAAACTATTAGGATTACACAAGTGAAACTTGGTAGGTAGATGTATTCTGTAAACCGCTTTAAGGTTTTCACATAAAAATAAAAAATAAAAAAAGTTTAAGGGTGGGCTCCTCATACATGAAACTGTAACTGAAATTTTTTTTTTCATCAAACCTATACGTGCGGGGTATCTATACAACGTGTTAATGAAAAAGCGCAAAACCTCTTAGGTGGTGATTGTGCTCATGAATATGAACAACTTTTACTATGGAGCCAACCTTGAAATCGCGAAAAAAAAAACAGCTGTTTCATACATTCTGGTCGAGTAGGTACTGACACCTTGTATGAAAAAGCTGATTTTTTTTTCGCGATTTCAAGGTTGGCTCCATAGTAAAAGTTGTTCATATTCATGAGCACAATCACCACCTAAGAGGTTTTGCGCTTTTTCATTAACACGTTGTAGATAGGTCTTTAAAAATGACATTAAGTTTACTATTTTTCTCAAAGTTAACCGTTTGAAAGATATACACTGCCAAAGTGGTAAAATGATTGTCCCCCCCCCCCCCCTTTAACTTTTAAAATAACAGAGTGAAAAATCTAAAAAAAATATATGCTGTAGATCGTAATAAATACTTTCAACGAAAATTGGTTGGAACGAGATATAGTGATAATTTTTAGAGATATATCACATTTTCCAAAACCGCAAATATAACATTGTCATTCATACAAACACTATTAAAAACAAAGTTATTTTTGCATACGGAAAATTATAGTGGTATTCAATATGGTATTGTATACGGTAACTACGGAACCCTACTGCGCGTGGCCCGACACGCACTTGGCCGGTTTTTTTTTATAAGTGGCTATATATCTTTAGAATGCATTCACTTCGAGGTTTGAATTTTACACCCCAAAAGAGACTGCAACCCCTACATTCTTTGATATTCTCCATACTACTTATATTACCTGTCAATTTAGTATCCAAGGGTGTGTTTCATAAAAAAATATTAGTTCAATATTATGACCAGTAATAAAAGTTAGTTAGCCCCAGGTTAGAAAAACAGACTGTAATAAATATTTATTTGTTCGTTGTGCGTCACTTCTGCCGTAGCGGGTGGCCCGCACCAGTGGGTGAGTGTGCCAGTAGCGTGCTGTACTACAGCCCAGTGTCTAGCTAGCCCCGTCCAGCCCCATGCCGCCGCACACGCGCTCGTACTACGCACACCCCGAGCAGTTCCTGCCGCAGCGGGTGGCCCGCGCCCGGCCGCCGCACCAGTGGGTGAGTGTGCCAGTAGCGTGCTGTACTACAGCGCAGTGTCTAGCTAGCCCCGTCCAGCCCCATGCCGCCGCACACGCGCTCGTACTACGCACACCCCGAGCAGTTCCTGCCGCAGCGGGTGGCCCGCGCCCGGCCGCCGCACCAGTGGGTGAGTGTGCCAGTAGCGTGCTGTACTACAGCGCAGTGTCTAGCTAGCCCCGTCCAGCCCCATGCCGCCGCACACGTGCGCGAACTACGCGCACCCCGAGCAGTTCCTGCCGCAGCGGGTGGCCCACGCCCGGCCGCCGCACCAGTGGGTGAGTGTGCCAGTAGCGTGCTGTACTACAGCGTAGTCTCTCGCGAGCCCCGCCCAGCCCCATGCCGCCGCACACGCGCGCGTACTACGCGCACCTCGAGCAGTTCCTGCCGCAGCGGGTGGCCCGCGCCCGGCCGCCGCACCAGTGGTGAGTGTGCCAGTAGCGTGCTGTACTACAGCGTAGTGTCTCGCGAGCCCCGCCCAGCCCCATGCCGCCGCACACGCGCGCGTACTACGCGCTCCTCGAGCAGTTCCTGCCGCAGCGGGTGGCCCGCGCCCGGCCGCCGCACCAGTGGGTGAGTGTGCCAGTAGCGTGCTGTACTACAGCCCAGTGTCTAGCAAGCCCCGCCCAGCCCCATGCCGCCGCACACGCGCGCGTACTACGCGCACCCCGAGCAGTTTCTGCCGCAGCGGGTGGCCCGCGCCCGGCTGCAGCACCAGTGGGTGAGTGTGCCAGTAGCGTGCTGTACTACAGCCCAGTGTCTAGCGAACCCCGCCCAGCCCCATGCCGCCGCACACGCGCGCGTACTACGCGCACCCCGAGCAGTTCCTGCCGCAGCGATTACTCTACGGCTCCACCTGCGTCTTAACGCATAGCTTAAAGCGTTAATCTAGACGTGACGCAGATGTAGCCAAGACTTAACTTTCTCTTCTCTTCTCTTCTAACGTCTTTAATTTACAAACGTCATTACAAATGTCATTAAATGTGAAGTGATAATTCACTAGAAATTAACATTAGCGGCGTTAAAACCTAATGTAGCCAATACGCATTTTTATCGCTTTAATTAAAGCGTAGTTGGACATTATAAAAACTGTCTAAGGCATGTTCATACAAAAGTCTTGTTTTTAGTGTTCCTACTTTTATATGCTGTTTGTTTTCCTTGAATATAAAATAAAATAAAATTATCACTAACGTGAACGATAACGCAGGTGGAGCAGTAGCATTAGTGTTATCAAAAAGTTTATGAAACTGAAAAATGACAACTAATAAAATTATTTTATGAGTCTAATAAAATTAGCTAATAAAATCAGTAACTTTTATGAAACACGCCCCAGGTTAGAAAAACAGACTGTAATAAATATTATTATTAGTTAAAAAATACATTTACAGTTCATTGTGCGTCACTTTGATGTTTGACAGCTCGACTGATGTCATCTCACTTTGCCCTTGATGCCCTTCCTTTTGTTAACATATCCCACCATACACATATAAATTACAGGTATTGACTATGAAAAATCAAGAAACATTACTGTGGCTAAAAAACAATGTCGATCCATGGAAATCTGTTGAGGAAAATTGACACTGCAGATCACCGCCTAAACCGCATCCAATGTGGAAAAGGTGATATAGCGGATTACTTCAAAGATTTACCAGCCTTAAAACAATCACAAGGCTATACCTTGGTAAGCATATATACTGCAGTTTTATTTTTTTACTTAGTCTTTGTGGTCTTTCTATAAAAACGTACACAATGACATAGAAATGACAAAAGTTTGTTTATTTCTTTTAAGACAAATATCTGAATTTTGATTGCCATGTAAAATTCATAATGTTAGTTTCCGTTTCTGCCACGATTCTTCTCTTTTCGCACAGACTCTACACTCTTGTAATACCAAAAGTAACACTCGCGCGCTGCCGACATTGCAGAACTAGCTATTGTGCACGCACTAAAAGAGACAAGCTATTTTAGTGCTCGCTTAACAACCCAATAAGCTCTGTGGTTGCGATCCGGACCTTTCTCTCCAGTGGAAATAACTAAGCGTACATTTATTGTATTTATTCTTTTTTTCAGCTAATGAATGATTTCAGTCGTCTGTATCCGGGAAAGGAAAACAAATTATTTTGCCCTATCACCATCAAATATGAAGAAATTATAAAATATGCTTCATTAAAATTACGAAAAATTAGAGACGAAGACACGAGAACAAAAATAGCAAATATAATTGCACTGATTGACGGTAAGAAGTTTTTCTCAAATATTCGTTCTTACTATAAAACCATCATAAAATTAAGTCTAAAAAATTAACCGAAACTTTTTTCTTGGATACAGAAGATGAACCAGAGACACATCTAGCAAGGTTGCTTTGATATTGCTGGCCTATGTTATCAACATTCGCACCTGCACCGAATATAAAAGGAAAGCCAGCGTGGAAGCTACCTAGAGCAGAGGTATGCGACTGCTATATATCCAAAAGTTTGTTTATTTCTTATAAGACAAGTGTCTGAACTTCGATTGCCATGTAAAATTCATAATGTTAGTTCGTTGTGCGTCACTTTGACGTTTGACAGCTCGACTGCTGTCATCTCATTCTGCCCTTGATGCGCTTCCTCTTGTTAACTCATCCCACCATAAACATTTATATGTGGTTTACGTGTGTATTACAGGGATTGTCTATGAAGAAACATTACTCTGGCTGAAAAATGAAAAATCATGGAAATCTGGAAACCATGGAAATCTGTTGAAGAAAAGTAGGCGGAAACTGCCTAAACCGCATCCAGTGTGGAAAAAGTGATATAGTGGATTACTTCAAGGATTTCCCAGCCTTGAAACAATCACAAGGCAATACCTTGGTAAGCATATACCGCAGTCCGCAGCTTTATTTTTTACATAATCTTTGTGGTTTTTCTATAAAAACGTACGCAATGACATATAAATGACAAAAGTTACTTATTCTTTTTTCAGCTAATGAACGATTTCAGTCGTTTGTATCTAGGAATGGAAAACAAATTATGTTCCTCTTATGCTTCATCAAAATTGCGAAAAAATAGAGACACGAGAACAAAAATAGCAAATATAATTGCACTGATTGACGGTAAGAATATTTTCTCAAATATTAGTTCTTATTATTAAACCTTCATAAAAATAAGTTTTAAAAAATTAACCGAAACTTTTTTTCTTTGAATACAGAAGATAAACCGAGACATCCTGCAATATTGCTTTGAAGTTGCTGGCTTATGTCATCAACATTTCACTTTCACGGAATGCGACGGCTATATATCGCAAGCTGCTTTTGAATCCGACGTATCCAACAAGATCATTCAAAGAAAGCATAATGTTTCACGGGTACGCCAATTTGACGACCATGTAATTCTAGAATAGTATGATTAATTAAGCTTGTTGTGGTTTTTTTGTAACTAAGTATGTCTCAATTTTTGCGATTGAAAATAAATAATATGAATCTTTTATGTCTATTTCCTTTTAAACATGTTAAGCTATAAAACTTGTACAGGGTTTGAGAACGGAATTTCTTCTGTTAATAACCTTGTAAAAGTTAAAAAATAAAAAATGTTGTATCATGGCTGTGTACACTAAATGTATATGTATCGTGAAGTATGATTTTATCTAAATTACCAATTATTATATGCTTTTCACTTACAGGTCTGGACTTTGGTGCTATATCGGTGCAGCTGTTAAGTTTGCTATAAAATTATTTTGCATAATAATAATAATAATAATAGCCGCACTAATATCGTACAAGTTCAACAAAAGTAGATAAAGCTTGACCAGAGTTTAAAAAAACCCTGCAATAAGGACGCGACCTTTGTGATTTATTTATACGTAACTATTGCCAGTAAAAGAAATTAAATGTGAAAAATGCCGCATGCGGGTTTTTAAAACATCTGGTCAGCTTTAAAATGATACATCATTCTTTATCGTACCCGCACCAATATTTATAAGTAGATATCTATGTAATCAGTGCAGGTTATACTACAAAGAAGCATAATGTTGTATAAAACTTATTAACTGTTATAGTAGAGGTATGAACGGGAAGTCGAAGCGTGGGCAGACCGCCATTCCTAAGATGTCAGGGCCTACCTCAACCAGATACGCCGCAACAAGGACGACATAGAAAAACCATGGGAGAAGCATATCTCCAGCAGTGGACAAATATATATGCTGAGAAGACAAATAGAAGGTATGATACTAGTGTGGGACAATAAGGCACCATACCATTCACCATACGTATGTACATAGATGGACGGCTATTAGACATACTTGATTTTTAGGGTTCCGTGCCTCAAAAAAAGGAAAAACGGAAACTTAAAAATCAAGTGTGTCTAATTAGACTCACGCCCGAGTACATGCGATACTGCTGCGGGTATAAGGCATGATGCACTATTGCACTACGTGTTACGTATTGCACACTATGCCTTACGATAATTGCACCTGTATTTTCCTTATGTTGGCATGGTACAGTCAGTGTCATTTATATACATATATACAGCCATTGAGTCAAAATATGTAAACACCAACCTTATTATCAGTGACATAGAGGTGTGTAGATATTTTTGAGCTCTTGTTAACGTATATATATATTTATGACGCTGGCCGTACATACATAGGTGTTCAGATAATAATTTTGAATATTAACCAATCAAAGTCAATTAAATTTTGTAGACATGGTCTAGAAAGTAATACCTAGGTCTGTGGTTTAATACAGTTTCGTAAAAATGTATAGTTTAAATATTACAGGGGGTTTTCATATTTTCATTAAAAACTCCCTGCAATATTTAAACTATACATTTTTACGAAAATGTAATAAACTATAGACCTAGATATTAGTTTCTCGATCGTGTCTACAAAATTTCATTGACTTTGGTTAATATTCATACTAATTATCTGAACACCTTTGTATGTACCATGCCAGCATAAGGAAAATACAGGTGCGAGTATCGTAAGGCATGGTGTGCCATACGAAACACGTATGGTGCACCATGTCTTACTATACCCGCAGCAGTATCGTACGTACGCTGGCGTGTTACATAAGTATGGTTCACCGTGCTTTACTGTTCCCGCACCAGTATCGTACGTATGCTGCCGTAGTATATACGCACGGTTCATCATGCCTTACTGTACCGGCAACGGTACCTTACCTCTACTACGACAGTTAATACGTCGGGCACATCATGCTTTACTGTGCCTGCCACAGTATCCTACCTATGCCGCCATGGTGCACACGTATGGCGCACCATGATTGACTGTGTCCGCCATAGTATCGTAAGTATGCCGCCGTGGTGCAAACGTATGGCTCACCATGCTTGACTGTGCCCGCTACAGTATCATACGTATGCCACCATGGTGCACACGTATGGTGCACCATGATTTACTGTGCCCGCCACAGTATCGTACGTATGCCACCGCGGTGCACACGTATGGCTCACCATTATTTACTGTGCCCGCTACAGTATCGTACGGTTGTCGCCGTGGTACACACGTACGGCTCACCGTGCTTTACTGTGTCTGCCACAGTATCGTACGTATGCCGCCGCGGTGCACACGTATGGCTCACCCTTATTTACTATGCCCGCTACAGTATCATACGTATGCCGTCGCGGTACACACGTACGGATCACCGGGCTTTACTGTGTCTGCCACAGTATCGTACGTATGCCTCCGCGGTGCACACGTATGGCTCACCATTATTTACTGTGCCGGCTACAGTATCGTACATATGCCGTCGCGGTACACACGTACGGCTCACCGTGCTTTACTGTGTCTGCCACAGTATCGTACGTATGCCACCGCGGTGCACACGTATGGCTCACCATTATTTACTGTGCCCGCTACAGTATCATACGTATGCCGTCGCGGTACACACGTACGGCTCACCGTGCTTTACTGTGTCTGCCACAGTATCGTACGTATGCCACCGCGGTGTACACGTATGGCTCGCCATTATTTACTGTGCCGGCTACAGTATCGTACATATGCCGTCGCGGTACACACGTACGGCTCACCGTGCTTTACTGTGTCTGCCACAGTATCGTACGTATGCCACCGCGGTGCACACGTATGACTCACCATTATTTACTGTGCCCGCTACAGTATCATACGTGTGCCGTCGCGGTACACACGTACGGCTCACCGTGCTTTACTGTGTCTGCCACAGTATCGTACGTATGCCGCCGCGGTGCACACGTATGGCTCACCATTATTTACTGTGCCCGCTACAGTATCGCTCATATGCCGTCGCGGTACACACGTACGGCTCACCGTGCTTTACTGTGTCTGCCACAGTATCGTACGTATGCCGCCGCGGTGCACACGTATGGCTCACCATTATTTACTGTGCCCGCTACAGTATCGTACGTATGTCGCCGTGGTACACACGTACGGCTCATCGTGCTTTACTGAGCCCGCTACAGTATCGTACGTATGCCGCCGCGGTGCACACGTATGGCTCACCATTATTTACTGTGCCCGCTACAGTATCGAACGTATGCCGCCGTGGTACACACGTACGGCTCACCGTGCTTTACTGTGTCTGCCACAGTATTGTACGTATGCCGCCGCGGTGCACACGTATAGCTCACCATTATTTACTGTGCCCGCTACAGTAACGTACGTAAGCCGCAGTCGTAGTTTCAGGAGTATTCAGTGCGACTTGCGCACTACGTATGTACATAGCCGGATGTCGGGCTACGTACGTACGTACAAAAATCGACCACTCGTAAATTACGTAACCCGCTCCATGATGATCGTCAGTATGCCGACTACGTATGACTGACTACTTACGCGTAATGTAGCGGGTTACACACGTCATTGTGGTCGATTTTTATCCTTATTTTACGTAGTGCGGCAGAGGAAATTTTTCTCAGTGTATACTATCTGTGTGCCAAATTCCAACCAAATCCGTTAAGTAATTTTTGCGTGATTGAGGAACAAACATCCAAACATCTAAACATCCAAACCCACAAACTTTTACATTTATAATATTAGTAGGATGGTATTTTTGTATGACCCAAAATAATTCAATGTTACTTTTACACACTATTTAGGTTAGGACGTACGCAAAGAGCAAAGTTGAATTTGTCCGCACATGAAACTACGCAAACAAGATCAATCTGTCCTCTACTAGCAATCAAAGTAACGGACCTGCCCTCCTACTCAAATGGCGTTTTCTATACGTTTGAACGCTACGCTTGCTTTTAAAGCTTAAATATGAGCAATAGATGATTAAATCACATATCGCAAACTTATGTAAATCACCGACTTTGATGTATTGTATGGAATTGACAAGCTTACGGCACATAATTGTATAGTTTCCTGCTTATTTTAAAGCTTTATTAGTAAGCGTAGCGTTCAAACGAATAGAAAGAGAAATTTCGTGTAACGTATTCTGCCATCCTTACTAATATTATAAATGCGAAAGTCCGTTTGTTTGTTTATTTGTTTGTTACGCCTTCACGTCTTAACTACTCAACCGATCATCATGAAATTTTGCATACACGTTGTCAAGGGTACAGAAAAGGACATAGGGTACCTTTCATCCCGAAAAAAGATACTGTTCCCGAGGGATAAATAAATAACTGTCCACGCAGACGAAGTCGCGGGCGGCAGCTAGTAAGTATGTAATAAAATTTCGACTCCTTGTGGCTGTACTTACACGAACTTGTCTAATAAACTCATCGAGACTGACGGAGCCGCTGTTGTCAGTATCAAACTTCTGAAACAGCTCTTCCATTTCCTGAAAACGACAATAATAACATGTGTTAATATTTGACTCATAATCATATAGAAGTGAATTGTTGTTACTCGAAGTCTTTCATAAGCATCGACTTGATTAATTACCTCTGGGGTGATTTCTAAGCCAGTTTCTTTCAAACCGTTCACAAATTCTTCCTTATTCAACTGCTTGCTACCATCGTCGTCCATTCTTCGGAAAATCCTGAAAGAATTTAATAATAGTATCAGACTCCTCAGATCAGCCGCATGACACCCACTAATGTGCTACCCAGCGGCTTCCCGCGACCTTCACCACATAGTCGGTTCACCTTGTCGGGGGCCTACTACCCACGGGGCGCCGTTCGGATCGCGGTCGCCATCGGTTCTTCTCGCTATGTGACCCACGGACCCACCCACATATACCTAAATAGCAGATTACTTACATAATCCATTTAAGACTGTGCCATAAGTAATCAAAGAAGGTACAAGGTAGGCTAATGAATTGATAAATCAAGATAATAAAATTATAAGTACTTATAGGAAAAGAGTTGTACTGCAATAATGATAGTTAAATGGGACAACGTGTCTCAAATTAAGACTGAGTGACTGAATCTAGCGATTGCCTCTTAAACTAACGTCACGATCGCCTGCTATATCCCATTAGAAATTATACCATCCTGATATCAAACCTTCGGAATGTTGACAATATACTTGTTTTATAAGCCCAAAACTAAATCTGACCTGCTGAGCTGAGACCCATGACGCTATGGTTTTGCGCGAGGGACAGCAGATGCAACTTCGCCATTGGGTCTTCACTTGTGCTCATCCTTCTACACTACATCAACTCCCTACTACGGTCGATTAAAAATAAGTGCAAGAATTTGCAGGACATTTCTCCTATACTTACAAACATGTCAAGACCCATGATGCCAGAGGCTCAGCGTGTACAGAGGACCGCATCAGTTCTTGTGGGATAAATCAATGATATTTCTCCTATACTGATCTGTCCAGAGTTCCAGACCTATGAAGCCAGGAGGTTCAGTGCGAACAGGAGACTGGATCACTTCTTATGGGATCAATCAATAATAATTGCAGGATATTTTCTCCTATACTGACCTGTCTAGGCCCATGAAGCCAGGAAGTTCAGTGCGAACAGAAGACCGCACCAACTCTTGTTGGATCAACCAATAATAAGTGCAGGATACTATTTCTTCCATACGACCTGCCGAGACCCATCATGGCTCCGCCCAAGAGGCAGGCATATGGGTCTGGCAGGCATGGCAGGCACTTTTATAGCAGACAAATTTTCTCCAGTGAACCTGTGGCAACTACAGTGCACTTGTGCTCTTCTACATCAAATCCTCTATTGAGGTTAATCAATCATACATTTTATGATGGATGACATAATACCGAGATTCAGTGTGCACAGAAGACCACATCAACACTTGTCTTGTGGTTGCAATCAAGAGGTAAGAGCAGGATATTTCTCGTATGCTGACCTGCCAAGACCCATGATGCCAGAGGCTCCGCGCGAGAGGCACAGCAGACGCAGCTTCTCCAGTGGGTCTGTGGTTGACTGCAGTGCGCGTGCGCTCTTCTGCATCAACTCCTCCTCTTGACGTGAAGTCGCCGACATCGGTCTATGCCATGCTACTATAAGTGCAAAAAATTGCTATTTTAGAAAATAACTAGGAACTACATACGAATATCATGATAATCACGCACATCTGCCCCCCTAGCATGACCGACACGATATATATCGCGTGATATAGTGTTTTATCGATATCGACACTCAACTGTCAAAATCCATTGTCTTTTGACAGTTAAACGTATAATCACTTTATCATATCGAATTTCGGTGGTCATGCTAGCAGGGGGGGTTACTCCCGAAATAGGCCAATCATTTTAGAATTTTTTGCGAAATTAATTCCCAGTAAGCTGGAAATTATTTAGGACCAACTGAAGCTAATGCTTCAGTTGGTCCTAAATACGTGTGATCCGAGTTTGCACCTTTCCAGGAGGTGTGCGTAACTTTTGAGAGCCAAAACCGCGAAGTTTACGTACTTTTGTCAGGTTTTTGCTTCTAATTCAAAAACGGTACATCGGACGGAAAATGATTAGGACCAACTTAAGCTAATAAAACTATTTCCAGCTTACTGGGAATTAATTCCTCAAAACCCATTTTTTTAACCTTATTTTATTAGGCTAAAACACAAACTAGGTTTTAAAATCAAATTGGTATCGAATAAACGTCAACAATCTGTTATTTTAGTACACATTGAAAACGGTTGCCATGGTTTCCATTGTACTGTTTTGACGTTTACTCGATACCAAGATCTCAGAACCTCGTTCGTGTTTCGGGAGTAACCCCCCGTGTTATGAGGAAAATTAACGTAGGGCAATAGTCTCAAAATAATTGTTGTTTACAGTAATTACCTAGGTTTACTAAATTACTAAGTCGCACCTGGCAAAACTTTGGTGCAGATCTTCATGCACCAATTATATTGAGAGCGCAGCGGTACAACAGAATAAATAATAGCATAGGCGATACCCACATTTGCGCAACTATATTATGACAAATTGATACTCGTATTAACGATAATTAGCTATACTTCGATGTTATATGTTACAATTTTATTTTACTCTAATAAAATTGTAACTGGGACACATGAAACAATAACCCATTTCATGCTACATGTAACATCGCGTTCAGCGCCATGCGGCGCACCGCACCTTTATTTTCAAAAGAATGAATTGTCTAATTAAAAATACGATACAATTTCTAGTTATGTTTTCTTTTTAGTACTTATAGGGTTTCTATCATTTGAATAGGTCCTACCATTAAACAAATAAAAATCATTAAAGGGGCGTACAACGCTTGAAGAAACTTGTATAAATGAAATTATTGAAAACATTGTGGTTTTTATTTGATTACCTACGAGTAGTAAAGAACTATTTCTCATTTTGGAATAATCAATCACAAAACTATAGAGCTAAGGGTTTTTCTATTATTAATGGTTGTCACAGCATTGAAAACCTACAAAATTTTAGGTCTCATTACCTGTTATAGCTATCATGTTTCTGTCAATCACATAACAGCCCACAGCTCCCAGCGCCACGAGCGAGGTCTACAGCTCACAGAGCCACTAGTTATTTTTTGGGACCAATAAATCAATGTGAAATGGTTGCTCAAGTGTACTTGACGTCGTAAGGCCTAATAATTTTATTAACATACATTTTCTTTATTTGGAAATTGACTTCCTTCTATTTATTCTTAGGAGTTGTTAACGAAAGGCAGCCACGGAAGAAGGTAGGTAGGTACCTAGGTATATACAAAGATCGTTGGCAGCCATTTCCATTAACTTCCCCTCGTTAGCCACGTGGCCAGAATCGACACTGGGTGTTGCTATGTATACGCCCGCATGAAACACGATCGATCCACAATACCGTAAATAATTAAGGTAAGTAAGTACTACGTTACAATTATTAGGCTGTGACTGTGACATTAGGCCTACTTTTGTTCATTTACTAGGTATAAGATCTTTCCCTATTATAGAATAATAAAATATTCAATTCTAACAACACACGCCGTTAATTTTTAAGTAAATCTCAAAAATGAAATGGGGATTTCAGACCACGTAAATGAACAACTTTTACTATGGGGCCAACCACCACGGAATCGCGAAAAAAAACAGCTGTTCCATACAATATATATAGTCGAGTCGATGTTGTACTTTTCTATGGAACAGCTGAATTTTTTTTTTCGAGATTCCATGGCTGGCCCCATAGTAAAAATTGTTCATTTACGTGGTCTGAAGTCCCCATTTAAAATTTATGGTGTATAGTAAATTCAAAATCGTATTAAATTTATATCATAGAAAAACTCGGGAGGAAGAGGTAGAGGATGTCGGTGGCGCAGTGGTTTAGCGTTTCGCAGGGGTCGGTCACGTGATGGGTGACCAAAAATATATTATCTCTAGCTCCTCCGTGCTTCGGAAGGCACGTTAAGCCGTTGGTCCCGGCTGCATTTGGAGTCGTTAGCACCTACAATCCGCATTGGGCCCGCGTGGTGGGTTATGTTATGGCCCGTCCTTCTTATACACCGGTAAGGAAGGCCAGTGCCCCAGTAGTGGTACATTAAAAAAAATGGCTGATGGACTTAGAAAACACATTTCAGAAATTAGCGAACTCCTCCTTAACAACAAACAGCGCGAAATTTGGAAATTGAGATACTAGGGTTATTTTACCATGGGCAACAACTACTATGGCAACAGCATCGCTTAACCACTGCTAAGGTTAAAATCGCTTGCACGCCGCGCCCGCTGTCACATACGTTTAGTTGGTGCAGGGGCGATACGCGCGCACACGAATTTTGTTGCTAACTGGTTAAGCGTCGCTGTTGCCCATAGTACCATGAAAAGTGCGAAATATAAAACTAAAAAAATAATATAATATCATCGCTTACATGCCTAACACAACATAACAAATATTTCTTGCTTTTTTAGTTTTTAAGGCTGTATTTTACGGTTTTTGGGGGAGGTTTTTATAAATGCTACCTACTTAATTCTTTTATCCGTTTTTATGTAGGCTAATTAGTTTTCGATGAAGTCGGAAAAGTTTAATCCTATCTTTATTGGATTAGGAATTTCCGTCCGAATACCTTTTGTTTCCGAGATCCAAATACAGTAAGATTAAAACTAAGCTACTAATAAGTAATCTAATACAAAATGACCCAAAACATGATTTTTGGAATGTTTATCCTGAGCATAAAGCAATAAACATACCTAGGCTCCTCATAAAACACGATTATTTTATTCGATAATCGAAAATTTCATCGAAACCAACAATAATACTCTCAACGTCAGAAAAATCGCACCTCCTCGAAAATAAATTTGGACTTGGCCATCTGCTATTGCTAGCACACGTTTTAATAATTTAATGTTGATATCTATTGAAAGTACATTTAATGAGCTTTTAATTGATATAATTGTTTGATTAAATAAACATATCAGTTAGGTAGGTATCACAATTATACACTTAACGCGTAATTACTTGCGCCACCATATAATAGTATAAATAAGGGTCAATTCAGGAAAATGCGGGTAAATTTGCTATCAAGACGTGGGAGAGAAGACACATCAATAATTTAGAAGCGGAACACCCAAGATGGATAGGTCCTACTATATTGCCCATGAAGCTGTTCAAGTGAAATAATTGGATATTGCAAAAAATTCGGCTGTGTAATGTTGCTTGAAACTGAATCTCAATAATCAATTCCGTTCTACAAGTATTCAAACAATTTCGAGAGACTGCTTGGCTTTACAAAGTATCATTAAAAATAAATAATAAAGTAAATTTATTAAAAATATCCAGCATGCCGGAATGTTGTGCAGTCCCAAAATGTTCTGAAAAACATTTTTTTTAGCTACGCTTTTAAAGCACTGACGCTCATTGACCCCTTCATTCATATTTGCCTTTTTGAATCTCCTATTGCAAAATAATCACAACATTTTATTTATTTTAGAAATAAACGCGAAGTAGAAAATTTGACGTTTCGAAGACCTCACTAGCAACACCAGCGCCTCTAGCGGTGAATTCATACGCGTTAGTTAGCCCTCATTAGATAGGATTCAAAGTACTTTTTTTTTTGAAAAGGTGCGATTTTAGTGACGTCGATCGAGTGTAGCTTACAATATGAAGTTTTTTTCAGATTTGTCAGGTTAGTTATGTCATCGCAGGCAGGCACCGCCGTCTAATATTCAGGCTCGACGGGAGACTTGGGGTGATGAGAGACAGACCCTTCCTGCTAACTGACCGAGCCCAGCATGCCAGGTATGGTATACGTAAAGATTGTAATTGCCCTCACTATAATAAAAAAAAGGCAGGTACCGCCGCAGGTAGGTTGGATTTGGGCGTTTGGCACTCGCCCTAGCTGCCGCATTGCAAAGTGCAGTGCGGAAAAATAAGATTTCGGTTTCGTAATTACTTGTTTTCGAGGAAATTAAATTCCACATTCTTAGCGTTTTCGTGTGTAATTGGCCGTCAAATCTTACAAAGTACCTACTACAAAGTACAAAACGCTATTTGGAGCTGATTTGTTGTATTTAGGAGAAAAAGGAGGACTACGTTTTGCATGCAAAAAGTTGTGCTTTTTGCGTAATGCGTGGAAAACTGCAAACTTTCTACAGTTTTGCTTTGTTTTAATCAAGACTTTTTCAGTTTAATTTTCATAAACTGATTTTTTTTACAATAGTTGTTCGCATCATTTTGTAAGTAAGTAAGTACCTACTTAAGTATTAAATTTTAGAATTTAAGCATAGCACGTGCAACCTCGCCCAGTGGCTATATTTTAAAGCTTGTATATTAATTAAAATTAATATCAAAATTTTGATCTTTTTACGATTTCAAGTAAACTATTAGGTTTACTGACCCCGTTTAGCACGTATCTCAAAAACCTATAGATTAGTATGCAAAAACTAAAGAAGTCCGTTTTTCACGCATAAGTTATGTAAGTAGGTAACCTACTAACGCAAGATGCAAACGTACTATTTTTTTTACTCTTCCCTATGAGGTCTAAAAAGGGTCTAAATAACGTGCAAACTATATCCTACTTATCAAAAATGCAGCTGTTTAAATCGATTCGCGTTTTGTGTTTTTTATTGTAATATGACTAGACTAAATAAACTTATACTTAATCATAATTATAGAGATGCTTTAGTATCACAATCTAAGATTTTAATATACTTACTGTGGTGGGTGTTGTAAAAGTACCGCGAAACCTACAACAATATTATTTGTCATGTCATGTTGTATTGCATAACGTTAGCTTATGATATGAGGCTTAGGAATCTCAGGACACAAACAAGGAACACTCACTCTGACCCAGTTGTGAAGTACTTAGTACCTAGGTTACAATAATTATTATTTATTACCGACAGACGCAGAGCAAACGAAAAAAATACTTTCGAGTTCCTGTAGAAAATAGGGTTGCCAAAACCACTGGCGGACCGGTTTGCCTTCCGCACCAAAAAGGACAATTTAGGGTTATGTATATGGTTAAGTGTTGACGATCAACATTCAATAGTTCATGATTTGTTTTTCAGCGATTATGAAAATTGAATAAAAATAATAAATAATCGTGTAATCGTGATAATATACTTACCCAGTTAAAAAAATAATGATACTTAACCTAACACCACATTTAAATACTATTTCACTAAAGATCCAAAGAAATTGGTAGGTTTTTATAAATTCGCGATTCAAAAATTAAGTTACCCTACTTTATAACACAAAACAAATAATTGTCCCTAATCAGTTGATAAGCATCAAAACATTTCGTATACTAAAACATTCAATAAAACACTTACTGTTAGACGAAGTATGAGGTTTCCCAAGATACATTTTTCACTTCACAGTTTTCATTAGTTACGATACATCGGTAAAGTAAGATTTATATAAAAAATAACATTAAAAGCACCGGTTATGGAGAATTTTGTGAGCGAAAGTGTACGTCTTGGAGTGGCAAAAGGCGGTGGCGCACTGGCGCAGCTGGCTCAATGTGGTGTGGTCACGTCACGCACTCACTGATCCAATCCTATGTAGTCTATGGCGCGGCGCACCGGGCGTTCGCATCGACTATTCGAGTCAGTCTGGCTGGGCACAGAATGTATTACAATGGGCCAACGTCAACGTGAAGACTGAAAAGTCATTGCACCCGACGGCGACTCTTTACAACTTCGTTTAGTTAGTGGTTACAGGAGCGAACAGCGACTTATGAAAAGGTGGTATTTTATTAACAGTTTCAGATGACAAGAAAGATATAAAACGACTGCTTGGTGTCTCAGATTCAGTAGCAATCGAGACAGCAGGTCGAGAGAATTGAAAAAATCCTATGGAAAGAAGATAAATTCAATGTTCCGTAGTCCCGTGTGGTCCCGTTTCCTCTTCCAAAACAGGACCGATTTAAATACTTATTTCAGTAACACTTAAGAGTTTTTTTTTATTTATAATTTAAAGAAAGGATTTGGCTGTGTTTCTATCGTTTCCTCTTTTTTCATAAATTAATCAAATTTTAGATCTAATTTTAGAGGAGGAAATAGGTTTACGAAACGTTGATTTTGTCTACTCAGATAGGATTTTTTAAATTCTCTCGTGCTGAGGGTAATTTTCCCTTGTTACATTAAATAGCTTTGACCTAAATGTCACGGTTTCGATAAACGGGGCCATAATTGATTGACGAAACATTATTTTTAGTCTTTTGTAACCATCGTTACTTATGTATGGCTCAGGATGGTTAACAGTGAGCACTGACCCTCTGTAAAAGTATCAAACAGAATCAATATACGAGGGCAGGTGAAAAAGTTCTCGGAATTGTGGGATTGGGGGACGAAAAAGTGACTTTTTTAATTGCACTAATAGTTGTGACACTCATTGAGAGAATACATATAAAATTTTATGAAAATCGGGTCATTATTCACTGAGATATAAATCAATAAACAAGTGAACCCGGAAGAAAATCGAGAACGTGCAGTCCTTAAATGTCTTACCAATAACCGAGGAAAACTTCTCCATCAATTTTGGAAGAAGTCTTTTGTTTATGGAAACTCTCGTCCTGTTAAACAAAAATATAGTCTTGACAGAAGAAATTTTCCAGTGATGAAGAGGTGAAGATGACAACCTCTTCCTAGTGAAGAAAGTTCACAAAACGAGATCCTGAAAGCGATTGCGATAGATTTTGAAATTAGACAATTAGCTCCCAGGTCATTATTAACTGAGATAAAAATCATAAAAAATAAATCCAAAAGAGAGTTTGCAATTCGTGTTTGAAAACTTCTTAGACTTTTTTGGAAGAGAGAGAACTTCGAGGGAAGTAATTTCCCAGTGGTTTCGGGTGAACACCGCAATTTCTAAATAATTCCACGAGAGAATATGCAATACATTTTTTGACGGTATTAATAAATTCATTAGTCAAGAAAGAATGCATTGCAAAGGAAAAATCATTTTGAGTTCTATTTATTTCTCTCATTTCTTACGAAAACGTTTCCCCTCTTAAATGACTGATAAACTAATATGTTAGTCAGATAATACCTCGTTTTTCTAAATTTTGTTGTATTGCCATTTTACATCTAGATTCTAGTGCATAGCGATTTCCAAAGTTTTTTCCACATGCTTTGAAACTGTAAGATAAGCTGTAACTTAGTTTCATCAAGGTTTTGTTTCTCTTGGTAAAAAGTAAAAAAAAATCCTCAAAGTCTTGTCCTCTAAATTAATTGTTTTGTTTTACAAAAAGAATGTGTATTTTGTAAGAATTCAATGTTATTTCAGAGTTCATTATAATAAAACATTCACATATTTTATTAAACTACTTTTCCGAAATTATTGTTATGAATTTAGAGGAAATCTCAAAATATTTCATGTGTATTCTATGCTTTAAGTTTCAAGCAATAAATTGTTATTATTATGTGATATCGTGTTCCGGTCGCGTGTTAGAATCTCCTATCCAAACCTATAACACAAAACGTAACATTAGCATGCAATGCACATTATTAAAATAATATCAGTATTACAAAATAAAATTACTTATAAATATACTCTAACTAATCTATTAACTGAAGCTTAATCGTCGATCGAATCGAAGAATATAAGTACAAAATTTAATTCAAAATAGGTACAAAATATTTATTTTCAAAAAAATACAAGTTAGGGTAAGTATGGTTTTAAAAAAAAACATTAAAATGTTGACGGAGGAGAGCGCACGCCACACGTCTTAATTTAATTGCAAGAATAAAGAACCCTTATGTTTGGTCCCACAGAACATAGAAGTAAATAGAAGTAGTATGAGCTCAATTTAGTATTAAAACCAGTGTAACCAAACAAACACATTAAAAATCGAAGCCAAGCCCCCCACTTAATAGTTACATGCTACGCACACACACTTTGTAAACACATAATTGGATAAAAAGTGAAAATGCATAATATCCAGAAAGCCATAAATCACAAAGTTTATTTATTTAGATTCAGTCGTATTACCATAGCAACTTGGTACCAAATTAAATAATACGTATATTTATAATGCTGCTACTCAGCCGCTAGATGGCGTAAGCTAATTTTAATAGTGCGATTTACCACCTTATTTATTAACACAAAGTACTTTAAGAAAATTTAATGAGATTAGGGAGACCGGGTTGGTTAACATTCTTCACTTAGCTTATCCTAAATAATTTCATATCAATAATTCATGTAAATTCTTTTTCATAATTCGGTGGAATCCTGACATTTCTTAGTAGTACAGTAGCCCGTAGAACATTTAAATTACGAAAAAGGTTACCGTTTGCCGTTGTGATATAGTTATTTATTACGAAATTATAGATACTTTAACCCAAGTCTAACAGATCGCAACCCGCCGTAACCTATATTTGTATATCTCCAAAAATTATATTTTTTTAGTTTTCGAGGTTTACCACATGGTTTAGCTATTGTCGTGTTCTACAGCCTTGTTTGAAAATGGATGAAAAACAGATAAAAATGGATGGATTTTATCTGGTCTTAAATCTGTGTATGGTCACTTTCCATAGTCTTACTATTATCAGTGGCAATCAAATAAAGCTGTAGAATACGACAATAGCTAAACCATGTGGTAAACCTCAAAAACTAAAAAAATATCAGTTTTGGAGATATACAAATATAGGTTACGGCGGGTTGCGATCTGTAAAACTTGGGTTAAAGTATCTATAATTTCGTAATAAATAACTATATCACAACGGCAAACGGTAACCTTTTTCGTAATTTAAACGTACTACGGGCTACTGTACTAATAGTTACTAGGCAAAAAATATTTGAATTTCAAAATTCAGAAACCCAAATAAAATAAATATATCGGATATTGGATGTTTCGAAACGCAACACTTACAGATAGATACCTCAATGGTGAATCCCACCACCATCCTTTACAGTTAGCTACCTACCATAGGGAAATCTTTGTTTCAGAGAGTACGCGGGAATTGTAAGTAATCAGCCAATTTACAGCAAATAAAGTTATTTGTATTTATTTGTATTTTGTATTTGGGGAAGATAAACCAATTCTTACGACCTGTCAAGTGCAACATCCCTTTTCAAGGTGCAGGCGCTAGGCGTCTACAAACTAGATTGCTACTGGGCTCTCTTACATCGGGCAAACAAAGAGAGAAGGAATGCGCGTTAAAGAACTTGCCAAGTTATATGCCGGCACCTATACCTATTGAGTTAATTTCAATAGTTACTTTCCGCCCCGCACAAGTTCAGGAGTGTAGTATTGTAAATCCAAAAATAAATATATAGCGTTATTTTCATAAAACTTTATGGCTGCATGACCAGTCGTTTCACATGGTCACATGAACCAATTTCAAAATTACAGTTTAACTAAGAATTTTTTCCTCTCATTTCTTGAGACTTCGCAGCCTTGTAGAGGAAACAATTTTCATTAAATTGCCTCGAATGATTAAAATCCTTGACAATAAAAATGATAGCTTCCCGCACTCGCCTATAACGTACTATTTAAGTTGACTAAAATTCCGTGCTGTTTTTGCGTGTTTTCAGTGGTGAGTGTATCAAATCATAATCAATTGTTACTTACTTTTCAACTGTTCACAGTCACAACTTTTCTCGGTCTCCCTTATTGAGTGACATTTCCGCCATTCTATATTTTAGTGTTTTTGAAACTTCAAGAATATGTCAAATTGTGCGTTGGAATATGGATCATAAGTGTATACCGCATAAAGGTGGATATTTATTGTTATGACTTTTAAAAGGAAAATATCAGTTGAATTTTTAATTAAAATCTAAATTAATAAAATAAAGCTCGCCTCTGATATTTTATGCACCCGTTTGCTAAATGATATATGTGGATATCGATTTTGCTCTTTTATATAATGCAACTCGGCATTTTTATATCAGTTTTGAAGATGTTTCTGTTTGGCGTTCGTTCATACGACTGACGGAGCAAAATTCAAAGATGTGCGGAGCTTCGCAGATATGATGTTACACGGGTGCCGCCCACATGCGACTTCTACTGGGGGGAAAAAATTTTTCTTTGTTCTGTGTTTGGTCCCCTCCATAAAATTATACACCGTGGCAGGTGGCTCAGAAATACGTTGATAAAATAAAAATAAAATCATAATTAAATAACAGTGCTACGCTACACCATGCAATCACTTTTTTTACCGATATCATCGATGTTTTCAATACATTTTCCCATGTTTTTTCGGTGAGAAACAATTAGAGTTTCATAGTTAGGTACCTAGATAAATCTGTGCGAGATACCTAGTTAGCACCGTAAGGCTAGGAACTCACGGAGCGATTTGACCTTGCCATAGAGTAGGTAGACAATTCAGGAAGATACACAATATTGTCATCCGTAATACTATTCACATAATTTAACGAAAATTAGACCGTAACACGCCACATCAGTACCAGGCCTGTGCCGTAACGTAACCAACAAACCAAGATACGAAAATGGCGCATGAAATAACTTGCAACGTATCTTCAAAAATGACAAACTATTGCCAAACAAAATAGAAAATTCGCAATTTCGTCAAGACAATTAAACAAAAAAAAACTTCGTCTTTGAATATGTCTTATGAATTAATAATCGAACCACTATATAGTTTTTATAATTTTTCCATTCCGGATGAAAAAAAATCTGGATTTGTCAGGCCCACAGCCCACTATTTTTTACTCGTCTCGTAGAGCTAGTCATTTTTCATCGTCAAAATCTTTTGATACCAGTAGTAAGTTGAATACCAGTCAACTTCAGAACGATACTTGTTTGCAACATGGGCAAAAAATACTTTAGTTTCCATAAAAATTGTCGGAAAATCGTTGAAAAGCTTTTCGCTTCGCTTGTTTTGCTAGACTAGAATCAAATATATTTTGCAATACCAAGTCTGATATACCAAAAATTCCGCTTCGATCTTTCTACTTCGATCAACAATACAAATCGATCGACGTCAATATCATTGTACCCACCTCAGACCAAATTTTTTATTTGGTCTGAGGTACCCACTTAAAATTGTTGAAAATTGTTTAGCAACATACTTATTGGGACTACGTACCCCAAAAATAATTACTTACAGAAAAAAATATAGCATATCAAATGAAGCCTGAATTTAACAGATTTACAAATATAAAGTCCAGTCAATGTTTTACTATAGTAAAATTACAATTTACAAAGAGTCATTTTTAGAATAAGTTTGCATTTAAATCAAGATTGCTGTCTCCCAAATCATTCTCTGCTTCAGCTTGGGCAACAATTCTTTCGTATGTCCGGCTGTCTGTTCCCACCTACAGGTCGCATTTCTCAACCGATTCTTGTGGAAATTTGTGAGCCGGTTCGAAAATTATACAGATTTTTTTTATCAAGCCAGTTTTTTGATTTTTTTTTAAATGACGGAGATATGTTAAAAAACAGATTGCAATCCGCCTTCCAGCTCAGCCTGTTCTTCTCTACAGGTCGCATTTCTCAACCGATTCTCGTGAAATTTCGTAAGCAGGTTTAAAAATGATATACAATTTTTTTTTCAAGCAAATATTTTGAAATTTTTAAAATGGCGGAGATATGTTAAAAAAACAGATGTCAGCGCCGGCTTTCCAGCGCTGTATGTTCTCCTCTACGGGTCGCATTTCTCAACCGATTCTCGTGAAATTTTGTAAACCGGATCGAAAATAACATACATTATTTTTGCTTTGCCCGTTTTTTGAAATTTTTCTTATTGGTGGAGATATGTTAAAAAAACTTATTTCAGCCTGGCTTTCCAGCGCCGTCTGTTCTCCTCTACAGGTCGCATTTCTCAACCGATTCTCGAGAAATTTTATGAGCAGGTTCGAAAAATGTATAATTTTTTTTTTGTCAAGTTAGTTTTTCAATCTTTTCTAAAATGGTGGAGAAATGTAAAAAAAACATATTTCAGTATGGCTTTCCGGCGTTGTCTGTTCTCCTCTACAGCACAGAATACATAATAGTACAAGTATCTACAGGTCGCATTTTTCAACCGATCCTGGTGAAATTTTGTGTGCAAGTTTGATAAATATACAGAATTTTTTGTCGTGACAGTTTTTCGAAATTTATTTAAATGACGGAGATATGTCAGAAAAAATATTTCAGTCCGGCTTTCCAGCTGTTTGTTCTCCTCTACAGGTAGCATATTTCTCAACCGATTCTGATTAAATTTTGTGGGCAGGTTCGATAATTATCTAGAACTGTTTAATTGAGCCAGATTTTTTTAATTTATCTAAAAAAATATTCACCCATTCCGAAAAATTATCTAAATTAGAAGCACCATCTAGCTGCGAATACTCCAAATAATATACCAAACAGCACGTAAGTACTGTGTGCTTTGATTGAATACGTCATGAATAGGTACATTTTATTTTTGTACAATTTGAGCCATTATTTATCGCGTGGTCTACAGCTCACGGAGCCACTAGTATTAGAGGTGTCCTAAAGATACTTATGTTTGACAGTACTGTAAGTATTATCTACGTCTACGTCATTGTGGACCAGACAATATAAAAATAATAAAAAAATAAAAATAAAAAATGTTTTATTAACATAAAGTTTCAATTCTAAACAAGTGGTGAGACAACCCTAGTAAGTAGATTTGATACACAATAATATGTAGCCTTTTTACGATGAAAATGGGCCAACACTGCGATGATCTCCAATCTAGGAATGAAGGTTACGTTTGGAGAGTCCTAGGACTCCTAGGTCTACAGTTAAAGTTCCTAACCATACTATTAAAAATAGTAATTAACTGTTTTCCACTAAATTATAGTTTTTACTGTTGAACAAAACTAAAGTAACTACACAAAATACTATTATATCAGCATCACTGGTAGTAGTAGGAGGAAATACCACGGGCGTAGCCAGGGGGGGGGTTTTGGGGGTTCAAACCCCCCCCCCCCGAAATATACAATAGCCCTTTCAGACCCACGACGAAACCAAACGAGGTACTGTTAAAAAAAATTGATATTCTTTATCGTTGCGGTCCAGAGAAAACAAAAACTGAACATTTTCAGTGATACAACGTTGTTTTCATGACTTTTCAGGGGGCGTACAATTGTATCAACTCGGGCCTCACTTATTCAAAGTCACAATTGTGACGGTCACAATTGTATAGATGTGGGCCATATTACTTGCCACTAATAATTATATTTTTTTTGTAATTGTATTATTTTTCCAAATATTTATCATAAATTAATGTGAAATTCAATAAAAAAATGTGAAAAGTGTTAAGTAAGTTATTTATTTAATATTTGATAATCTTTTTCGGTCATGTAATATTGTGCAGTAGCGATCGCAAACTTTTCAAACAGCTTGGTATCAAAATAATTTTCGAAGTACTCTGCAGGTAATTTGGGCGGTTCATTACTTAAAATATCTTGAGCTTGACTAGTAGTCTTCCCTGGAAATCTTTTTTGTCCATTTGCCATCACTTTAATTGGGGGCTGCCCTCAAAGATGAGAGTGGAACATCGTTCTCGGAGGACTCATACTCTTCTTCATCTTTTGCATATACTTCATCATCATCTTCATCAACATTTTCCAAGTCATACTGTTCCAGTAACTCCCCAATTTCGTCGTTATCGAGGCTAAATAGTGATCCCGCCATTGCAATGAACTATGTAGTTGGGCCTGGAGTGAAACAATTGTGACTCTATACTTCAGTCTCACTTTTTTTAGAGAATTACTTAAAAATACTAACAAATTTACTTACTGTTACGTAAAACAATTCATAATTAACAATAAATCACAATAATAACCTGAAAATTGCATAATAATGCCGTAATTTTAATTACTCACACGCAGCGAGACCCCAAACAACACAAACGGCGAAATGAATGAGTTTACATTTGAACTTCCCGACTTTTGCTACGTGTCTCACTTACACCAATAGATAGATCATATCCGTCACAATCGTGCGGCCGTGGGCCCGATCACTTACGCCTTAAAATACCGCCAAAATTTTACTTTGACTGAACGTCACAATGGGGAGGAAAAGCGCAATTTTATCCCGATAGGTGGCGTCTGGTCTTGGTACCGGGCCGCCTCAAAGAAAGTGTCAAAACATATGGGAATCTCTTGGAGTATTGCACTTTTTAATTTTATACTGAGAAAATTCCGCATTGTTATGCATGTAACTTGTAAATTATTGGAGTTCATCGATTTCCCAGTAACAAAAAAAATATTGGGCAAAAAAATATAAAAAAAAAATATGCTTTTCCCTCGATTTTCTCCTTTGCTGAGCCTGAGAAACATTATAAATCAAAAGGAATGTTTCATGAATTTGATGAAGCTTCGCCAAAATAAAACAACATTTGAATTATAACAGCTTTGTTCTTTAATATTTCAACCTCAGCAGTTTCTAGCATATTTATAACTTGGATGAATTTGATAGGTATATCAAATATGGAATAAGCCCAATATTGGGGCCAAACAGAGAATTAATAGAATTTTATATGCCAGAGTCATTCAAGAAACTTAGAATAATAAAATAAATATGATAAAACGGTTCGTGTAATTTTGGATGGTACAGAATTTCCAGTACAGAAACCTGAAATTACTATTGCACAGAAGGCATCATCAGGCAACTATAAACACGGAAATTCACACTCAGTTGCTTTGTTAAAATTTAAATCATATGCTTCTAATCTGAAATAAAAAGATTACTTGTAAATCTTACACGAAATTTAAAGAAATGTAATGCTTGTTAGCAATTTTTTGTAAGTTGCTATAAACTTTCTTGCCTGTTGTTTTGGCTTTTCTTTTCCGTAATTCTTCTTCTATATGAGCTAAAGTTAGCATATAATACATTGTTTGTCCGCAAAACCGAAAAAAATACAATCTAAGAAAGTAAAATCACGTAATACACAGTCAAGACAATATAAGCTCAAACTGACAATTGTTCCAAAGAATGAAGCGCCATCTGTAATTCACTTTGCCTTCGCCTCCCCATTGTGTTTGGCTGGGCTGAAAGGGATAGGCATCATCTATTTATTGTTCTATAACATTAAAATAAAGTTAGGCAAGGCGAGGAATATAATTATTATACATATTAACATTTTGAATTTGCCGCGCTGCCATCTGTCACCGATCATTTGAATTACACCCACCGCATCGCATTCGGTAATTTTCGTATGTTTTTGTGCACCGCTCGGCTGTCGCCAGTCAAATAGACTTTATTTCTTGTTGGCACAAAAGCACAAAGTTGCCAAAAAGTTGGCACCCCTACCTGCAGTACCTACACTACAATTTGCTGTTATGATGAGTAAATAAATAAGTACCTAGATCAGTGGTGGGCAAACTATTTTATGGGTGGTCAGAAAGTTTATAAAAATTCAGTCGAGGGCCAGAATTATAGCAAAAATGCATTTTGTTTTGAAATCTCACTTTTCATTTTGAAAGACGGTCGCGGGCCGGATTAAATCCTTTTGTCGGCCGGACGGAGCTGGCCCGCAGGCCATACTTTTAAGTCTGACGCCATAACAACAATTTAAAAATTGTTGTGTTCCAGCAGAGAGGTAAGTTCGCCACAGTGGTGAGGATTCCGGGTATAGTGCCTTATCGGTGAGACGAAGGCCAAGCACTACCCCGTTGTGCATAGCTTTGCCCATCACTGACCTAGATGAATGTCTTACCGTTATCCATATCTTTCTTATCCGGCTTATCGCCTTTTCCCGAGTTGTTGTAGTTGAAGCAGGCTGAAACAAAAAGCACATTGGATTTTTCATCTAGCTTTAAAGTATTAAACTATAGACAAGACAGGTAGGTACAGTCACGTCTATAAATATTTACACAGTTTAAAGCCTTGTCATTTTGTTGAAGTTGTCATTTGTCATTGATTTCTGATGCTATAGCTTTTAGAGTGACAAAGTTTTGAACTGTATACATATTTATAGATGTGACCCAAGTGGCAAAGGGTCCAGACAAGCCGATTCCCATCGACTTACCTTTAAAAATCCCACCCCACCTATCCACTTAGTTGGTAAAACGACTAACGTTCGCCATAATTTCACCCTTCGCCACAGCTGAAATTAGTTTACATAGATTGCAAGGCAGGGGCAATAATTAGATACTTAAATTTTATTCAGTTTTTTTAATCAAGACTTTTTAAATAATTCTTCAAAACAATAAAATATCATAGATCCATGGTTTTTTGTGTATGTTTGCGCATGCAATATTAAATTTACATTTCTTTTGAAGAATATAAAATATTTTTTCCAAAGTTCTTAATCAACAAAACCTATGTAAGTCCTTACAACAATTTTAATTAGGTATAAGTACCTAACCTACTTAGAATTAGGTAAATTAAACGGCCTAGCCTGTTATGGTTGAAATAAAACAATCAATATAGCACGAAGGCCGTCCCCGACCGAGACGACGGACGGCCCAAGGCCAAACAATATGGTACTGACAGCTGGTTAGTCCCATGGCGGCTTTGAAATTATTATACTATCTACCTGGTATTATTTGTTAAGCTAATAAAAGAGCTCAGTCGAAAAAAGTTTCTGTAAAAAAATGGTACCTACAAGCTTTTATTGCCTACTGCACTTTTGTCTGCCTTGTCACTTTATTTTTCGACTTATTCTCAGCAATCCCTTTCATTTGATACCCATATTGTAGGAATTTTGGGTGTTCCGCCATGTTGGATTTAGTATGACGTCACACAGTTGACCATGCATTGTCATCCAAACTAAACGTGTGTATACGTTTAGTTTGGATGAAGATAGCTCAATCGGTTGAAGATATCTGCTTCAAAATTGAGTTGCAAAAAAGCTTGCAAAATAAGGATTTTTCCAGAAACCAATGGATTCATTCGACCGGAAAAGATATTGCGATCTTCATAACAACTATAATGATAAAGTTGTTTACAAATCAATTTAATTTATAGGAACACTGAAAGTTATAAAAGGGTAAATAAATTGTTTGCTGAAAGCTTTCCGGAAAAAGCTAAGCTCAGGTAAAATATGGCATTTTCATTTTTTCTTGCAAAGAATATCAACGAGGTACAGCTTGATGATACAAAGGTAAAATTGTTGACAATTATAATGCTGAAGTTGTTTATTAATCAATTTAATTTTAAGGAACACTGAAAGCGATGAAACAATAAGAAAATAGTTTGCTGAAAGCTTTCCGGAAAAAGCTAAGCTCAGTTAAAATATGGCATTTTTATTTTTTCTTGCAAAGAATATCAACGAGGTACAGCTTGATGAGATAAAGGTAATATGTTGCAACAAATGAGAAAGTTTGTTTGCTTCAGTGTTACTATTTTTTTTCACATCAGGCATCATAGAAACTATTTTAGTAAAACAAATGTTAAGAGTTTTCGTTGTCATCGTTGCTAACAGTAGTCTTCATAACAGTGTCAAAACGTTGACTAAACGATGCGCCTTGGAATTACAAAGCTGTCCAAATGGCCAACTTACTATTCGTTTGAACGCTACGCTTACTATTAAAATTTCAAAATAAGCAGTAAACTATAAAATTACGTGCCGTAAGCTTGACAATTCCATACATCGAAGTCTGTGATTTACATAAGTTTGCGACATGTGATTTAATCATCTGTTGCTCATATTTAAGCTTTAAAAGTAAGCGTAGCGTTCAAACGAATAGAAAATTGGCCATTTGAGTATGGGGACTGTACAGCTACGGAAATGTAACTATAAATAAAATATATATTTAGCTAGGTACAGTTACTTGACATAGTATCGCAAAATAGAGATTGTTGAGTAAAATTTTATAGTCTTTTTCTAATATAATCGTATTAGTGAATTATGTACACTTTCGGTCGGCGTTTTTTTAATTATTGATAAATCTCAAAGTGTTGTTTCCGTAATTGGCTTGGCTTATGTATTGTATAACTATACCGGCCTTAATGCTCTGTAAATGCTGTGGTAACAATGTTCAATAAATAAAATAAAATAAAATAAAATAAAAATAAATAAAAATATTTTCAGGATCACTGTCATTCTTTTCTTTTGACTTTTCTAAAAGATATAAATAAGTAAAGAACGTTCATGGTTAGACATGCTCGATTACTTTGAATTTTAGTAGTGAAAGTGAACTAAATCCATTCATGTTCGATTCAAGTACAGACAGTAACACAAAAACAATCTACTGAAAGAAAACTGTGATTTTCCCTTATTTCCTAGTTTTTCTATGTCGAAACTTTATTCATACTAACCCTAACCTAGGATAACCCAACCCAGAATTAGTAAATGCTCACCAAATATTCTTGGGCGGTTTAGAGGATTTGGTAAGCTTTACTAATTTTGGAAAACAAAATGGGTTTTTTGGTAAGTATGCTCAAGTACCCATTAATTCCCAAATTTTATTAGGGTAAAATAAAATGCTTTCTCCTGTCACAGACGTTAGAAAAATAATTTTAAATTCACATCAACCAAAGTGGAGGGTGATGAATTTTTCTTTAAGTACTTTTATTAAGTGAAGTGGTATTTAAAAAAAATAAAGTATATCTTTTACTTATCCGATTTTAAAATTTGTGCACCTACCTATTTGCTAACCCTATAAAGATGAGAACAATATCAACGGCATTGTATAGCTTCACTATTGATCGAATATGACATGTCTTGCCATATGGTCATAATGTAATGCCATTGTATTCGATCGACAATAATTTATGACATAATATGATTTGTTAAACGGTCTGTGACTGATCGACTTAGTCTCCGTTCTGGGTCCTAGTGGGTGGGCCAAAGTGGTAAACAAGTAGGTATACCTACTTAATAAACAGAAACAGTAGCTTAACGTAAAGTATGTTTTGTTAATGTAACGTAAGGTAAGGTGAATTGTAAACATATGTTATCGGGACGTGATGATGGACCGTAAAACTTAAAACAACTTCTTCAAGTGATATTTGAAGAGTTTTAATAATAGAGACAATAATATAATAAACTAACTTCCGTGTATGGAATCAAAGCAATGTAAGTATGTGATGGTGTGTGGTATTTATATGGGTACCAAACATTTCACCTTCAATATTTATAAAGCTACGACGGACTACGGACGGAGGTAGTTTCATAAACAATAATAATATGTGCAAAAAACGAAACCAAATTATTTTGTTGCGTTAATTAATATAGTTATAATTATAAGTAGTTTTTCTATTATTTAAACAAATCATTTCACTGCTACGAAAAATAAAGTCATAAAACAAAAAAAATGCTTAACTTGAGTTTATCAAGTTTTTTTAGTAGACACAAATCATTTCACGAAATAAGATCACCAGCATACATTTAGTGTATGTTACAAGAAACATGTGTTAGAAAATGGATTTTATTTACCTTTTCGACCGGCAAACAAGTGAAAAATGTACAGTGGACTATCACCTATCACTCGCGATCCAGCAATGATGGACAAAGACAATAACGTGTCACACTAGGGTCGAATAGAATCGATTACTATAACACCCGTTAAATTATACACGAACACGGGCCCTAACCAATATGTATTCTGTGCCCTAACTAATAACATTTACTTGAACACCACTATAATTTTTAAATAGACACAACTTTTTTTTTAATTTACTCAAGCTACGGCTTGTGGCTAACATGTGATTCAGGCAAGAGGAAAATGAATATGACGCAAAGTCTAGATACCTATTTGATGCAATTTAATTTGACCTTGATCCTTATTTGGGAACACGATTACGTAGGAAAGACCAGAGATAAACAAGTAGGTAAGTTGGTAGAGAAAATTTTGATTTACTCTATATTCGTGAGTTAAGAGACCATTACCGTGCCTTGACGTGACATCTGTAGTTTAAATAAGGTGGGTCATCCATCCATCACGTCATCCGCATTAAGCCATCTGTCTAGGGAATGGCCAAATGTGGTGGTATGGATGGCCGGACCAGCCACCCATGGACATAGCGCATAGGGATAATTTAATTTTCGAATAGTGATATTGATAAGTACTATATAGGGCAGAGGTGCCCATACGGTCGATCGCGATCGACCGGTCGATCGCGAGAGGTTTTAAGGTCGATCGCCAAGGATAACAGATTTTAATTAAATGACAGTTTTTTTTCTTGATAAATTTTTGGTGGGTTAAACAGTCAAAATGTCGATCTCTAAGTCATAATTTTTTGCTAAGTCGATCTCCTTAAGAAAAAGTATGGGCACCCCTGATATAGGGGTACCTATATAATATCATATCACTATTATGGGGCTTTGAACATTTTGGCTTGTGGTAACCATTTTTTTATTATTTTAGATTTCGGAAGTAATAGCGGCGCACGATGACACGAATGTTCTTATATCGATAGGGGATTCATAGAATAGATAGACGAACAAAAAAATTCTTATTAAGTCTGACGTGACGTTGACTGTACTTTATCCTTACAAATAAGGTACCTGGGTCAAATATGGCCAGCCGATTAATATGGCCACTACCTATTATCTACCAAACTATTGCAACCCAGCATACACCGTATGCGAGAGCGAGAAGGTCTATGTTTGTGTAAAGTACAAAACACGCGCTACCCGCCGCACACCCATCGCTTGTCCGGTAGTGCCACTTCACAGAAACGGACACGTTGTGCAAAAAATTTGCTCTTGGTAAGTTTTGGTTTATTCCATTATTTATCAATGTTTTCTATTATGTACTTACTGTGTATTATTCTTTGGGGTCTCTAGTTGATATGTCCATGCAGATTTAATTGATTTTTTGTAGTGTTTTGAGGTTAGATACATTTGAAAAACATCGACTTATACTGCAAATATGGCCATCAAGTGGCCATATTTTCGATATGAAAACTTGTGCAACTAAATACATAGATTTTTGTTTTAGATCATGGCGCCGCGTTATATATCAAAGAGTTTGCAAGGAAATTGGAGTGACTCCAATGTGAAATTAGCTATATCAGCTGTACGGAGTTGATTATGAGTTGGTACCTACCAAAAATTACCTAACTGATCTAAATGTCCAATTAAGTTTGTTTAAATTAATAAGAAAGAGGTTTATAATAATTCTAAATTTGTTTAAAGTTGATTATTAGTTAGTAGGTTGGTACTTTACCAAAAAAATCCACAATTGATCTCATTGTTGTCCCATTAAGATCGTTTTAATTTATAAGAAAGAGGTTTTCTATTATTAATTTTCATTTAATTTCTTTTTTTTATTGATTTCTTTTAAAACTTTATCAATAAATAATAAAACTTAAAACAAGTTCATTCCTTTTTATTTCACTTAGTAATAAGTCCCAAAAACATAAAATATTTTTTTTTACTAATATTAATTCCATATAGTTAATATGGCCAAACTATGGGCATATTTACCTACACTATCGGAAATATGGCCAATTTCCCATTTTGTTTAAAAAAGACGAAATCTCAAAATCTATTTTAAACAGATCCTATTTTACATGTAAATATGTTAGTTAAATAGATTCTATACAAATGACATAAGGGTTAGCAGACTTTAGTCGTAGGCAAGTATAAAAAAATATTCGTCAAAGCTTAAGGTGGCCATATTTGACCCAGGTACCTTATTATAAATGCGAAAGTCTGTTTGTTTGTTTGTTTGTTACGCCTTCACGTCTTAACTACTCAACCGATCATCATGAAATTTTGCATACACGTTGTCAGGGGTACAGAGAAGGCTTTCATCTTGAAAAAAAGTGTTGTTCCCGAGGTATAGCAAAAAAATTTTCCACGCAGACAAAGTCGTAGGCGGCCGCTAGTAACATATAAAGTAAAGTCAACGTCACGTCAGATTATACATATTGACCTTGAGACAGCCGATCGGAAAAGATAGCGATAAATCCCGACCATTTTTTCAAAGAAGCGTTTTATCAAATACCGATATATCCTACAGTGTTTTGGATGGTTTGGTCAAAAACCGATATATCCATTTTATGTTTTTTTATAACACAACATTGGCGGATCCAGGGGGGGGGCATGGGGGCCATGGCCCCCCCCCTGGATCCGCTGAGGTTGGTTACCTTTGCGGATTGTTGAATTTAGAGGCTGAATAATGGAGCTCTCGTGCTATCCTGCTGACTATCGCTCGAATTTGGAACAGTTATTATAACGTTAAAATGTATTTATTGAGATATTATTAAAATTATTATTTTCCGTTTACTTAATTAAAGGCTGTGTGTAAAATGCAGAGATTACCTACGTCCTATAATACTTCCTCTACAAAAATCTTAAAACGTTTAGTTTTAAGATTTAAAAAATCCACCAATTTAAAATCCTGACTAGATTCGCCTTTGGTTGCGCGGCCATTTCTTTTACTATAGGTAGACAAAAGTACCTACAAGATTAGCGGATGAAAAAGACTAAAAATCACGCTGCGCGGCCGTTTTTTGACTGTACATAAGAGTACATACAAGTGGCTAAACTGACCTAAAATCGCGCTGCGCGGCCATTTCTTTTAGACAAGAGTACAAGATTTGTGGATGAAATTGACAAAAAATCGCGCTGCGCAGCCGTTTTTTACTATAAATAAGAGTACATACAAGTAGTTAAACTGACAAAAATCGCGCTGCGCGGCACTTTTTCTACTATAAACAACACTACAAAATTAGTGGCTAAAACTGACAAAAAATTGCGCTGCGCGGCCGTTTCTTGTAGACAAGAGTACAAGATTTGTGGATGAAACTGACAAAAAATCGCGCTGCGCGGCTGTTTCTTTTCCTATAAGTACATAAAAGTACATACATGTGGCTAAACTGACAAAAGATCGCGCTTGCGGCGCTTTTTCTACTATCAACACTACAAAATTAGTGGCTAGAACTGACTTAAAATAGGGCTGCGCGGCCGTTTCTTGTAGACAAGAGGAAAAGATTTGTGAATGAAACTGACAAAAAATCGCGCTGCGCGGCCGTTTTTTCCTATAAGTACATAAGAATACATACAATTTACTAAACTGACAAAAAATCGCGCTGCGCGGCATTTTTTTTACCATAGACAACACCACAAAATTAGTAGCTAAAAATCGCGCTGCGCGGCCGTTTTTTTACAGGCAGTAATTTTTCCTAAATCAGGCATTTTGTGCATCCTTGACAGGGATCCCTAGCATAGACCCTGCACCCGAGTCTCCGAGGGCCCCCCCCCAAATTTAAATCCTGGATCCGCCCTTGTAACACAACAGGTATTACAGTCACGAATGCAGAATTTAGGTTTACAAACAGTGGTGCTAACACCAATAAAATGATATATTTCGTTTAACTCTGAATTAGAAAACCATCAACTTGGCCAGATTTTTACGTTTTTCCACAAAAAGGACAAATGTGACTTATCGGTTTTTGTTCCAACGCTCCGAACATTAGTTTCATCGTGCGCCGCTATTAGTTCAGAAATCCCCGTTAAAATAATAAAATACCTAGTCCTAGTTCTATTATAACAAACCATCAAAAACAATAGGTACAAGGGCACAAAATATACTATGATAATACTAACGTACAAAAGGACTAAATTAGGTAAGTGCTGTCCCTTTCAAGCAGTAATTATCTAGTTTTTGTTTGCGTGTAGAATATTTAAATAGGTAGGTATACAATACCTACCTACTAACCAAAATGAATATGTTGTGTATTTAAGTAGATAGCTATATCCTTACTAATATTATAAATGCGAAAGTCCGTTTGTTTGTTTGTTTGTTTGTTTGTTACGCCTTCACGTCCTAACTACTGAACCGATCATCATGAAATTTTGCATACACATTGTCAGGGGTACAGAGAAGGACATAGGGTACCTTTCATCCCGAAAAAACGTATAGTTCCCGAGGGATAACAAAAACCTTTCCACGCAGACGAAGTCGCGGGCGGCCGCTAGTCACCTATATTTTTTTAACGCCCTGCGTTAAAACTACCACCTAACCTTTATAGGGAGGGAGGTAGGTAATGTGACATTTGGTATAAAAATATAGTACCTATCTACTGGTATGTAGAAAAACCAGCCAAGTGCCAAGTGCATGTCGGACTTCGCATTTTTTACTTTTATTTTACTAAGTAGATTCACCAGTTATATTATTAACACGAAACTCATAATCCCGTTTAGATGACGTAAGAACTAAGACTAAACCAAGGCTGAATGCAATTTGTTTAAGTCCTTTTCAGTAGCTTTACAAAACTGGGTGGTGATTATCCAATCCACTAAATAGGCGGCAAATTGCCTCAGTTTAAAGATCTTTAAACTTACCTAGCAGGGTTATTTAGCTCACCCACATAGGTAGCTGTACCATGTATTCTGTGGCTGTTTGGTGGATGTACCTATACAGTCTATAATATAAGTACCCACACATCAATACTTTGTGTTAGTTAGGTACAAGCCTGTTTAAATATCGTGGTCCTATTCTTAAGCCGAATATGGTAGATTGGTAGATAGGGTACCCAACTACCTAGCATACAATACTATTATTTTTATAAAGCTCTGATTTTTTTATTTGTATGACTATCAAGTTTATCATAAAAATATTTTTGTATTTCGAAACGACTTTACGAAGCCCCTAGCATCAGTAGGTACCAAAACGATTGACGATGTGAGATTAGCGATTTATCACTTTTCTGTCAAAAGACAATGATTTTGACAGTCGAGTGTGGGATCCTCACCCTGATTATCTAAAAAGAAACTATTTAGCGACTGGTTGCATTTGACATACATTGCCACTTTTCTTTGGTATGTTTTTTTTAACCCAAAAAGAAGTAGCATTGCTACCATGGATCCATTATGGATGACGATCATCTGTGAACTGAACCAGTCGCTAGGTGGTTTTTAATTTAGATAAATCAACCCGCCTATCTACCATTATTTTAGTCTTTATAGCCCACTGACCTCTTATGTATATTAAACCTTGTATGGTAATAGACGTCAGTGTTATATTATGGCCATAAGAATAAATAAAACAGGGGCACTACCGCCCGTGTCGTTGACTTGGCCGTCTCGGCCGTCGGCTTCATTAGACAGATGAGTGAGATACATTGCAACTTCTTTTTGGTACAAATAAAAACTTACCAAAGAAAAGTTGCAATGTATTACAACCATCTGTCAAATGAAGCCGACGGCGAAGTCGACGACACTTGGGCAATAGACCCACTGTATATGAGGTGGAACCAAAGGTAGTGCTAAACCAATGCCTAAACTAAACAACTGTAATAGTCAGAAAAGCGGTTCAATATTTTCTCTAATTTCTATGTGTACATCAAGCTTACCAGCCATAGATGCACTGCTCATTCTGCCGCGTGTGAAATCAATTTTGAATGTTTAAAAAGAAACCGAGTCTAATAAATCACTGAAAATAAGTAATAAAACTTGCTTTGTAAAATTAAATAAATTTGCTTTCTACTTTCGAAATAGGTAAGTCTGGAAATCAAAATAATAAGTAAAATTAATTTGACACCTATTTTGACTCTGTCATAAATTAATCTTTTGAAAAGTGAATGAGCCAAAAAAGTGCATTTTGTATTCTTTTTAAATATTACCTAATATATCAATATCATGCAAGAAAAAAATATTAAAACGAAACCATAATATTATGGGCTGTTTACTTAGAGCATTTAAATTTTTAAAAGCGATTGAGTAGTACTACCATAGATGTAAACCAGATTGAGCTCTTCGCCCCAAAACGAGCCGACAGAAAGGTCAAGTAGATAATTGTATCTCTTTCTTCATTAGGGTGACCAAACTGTATGGTTGGTCGGAGACATAGTTATTACTTTAAACTGTTTAGTATAAACTTAAGTACTTAGGTAGTTCTATATTTAAAATTAATACTTTTGCCACGTTTTTATAAGGTTGCTTGCTTGTTTGTTTGTGTTTTCGTTTGTTTGTTTATGCACAAATTTTGCAAACGATTTTATACTAACTTCCCGATGAACTAGAGACTTGAAACTTTGAACACAGGTCAGAACTAGAAGGTAATGTAATATTATGGTATCATTGAGCTGATCTGACGATGGAGCCGGAAGAACGTCACAGGAACACTATGATGAAACCATACAACCCCATCGTGTTTGGGCTCGTTAGAATCGTCTTGGCAAGTACTCTGTTAGGGAAAAATATCCAAGGGGCTGATAAAGGAGCCGGAAGAAGGCCATTGGAACTTTGTAATAAAATCATGCAACCCCATCGAGTTTGAGCTCGATTGATTCGTCTTGACGAGTGCTCCGATAGGAGGTGGTATACTTTTAGTTTTAACTCACTAACTGAAAAGCAGAAAATAATAATTTACTAAAAATAAATCTTCACGTTTTTTTATCACGTTTTATTAGGTTGCTTTCTTGTTTTTATTTATAAATATGGTTAATCAACCAATATTTACAAAAAATTAAGTGTAAATAATGACATAACTATAAAGTTTATTCCAATTTTGATAAAAATACAATGTGCTGGTATTTCGGAAATCAAATGAATGTTGGAAAAACAAGTGAAGGTAGGAAAACATTGTCTAGTGATCTGTAGTTGACAACAGGTGCAAACGATTTTCGACTTTATTGACGTTTAAAATTCGGTTGCTTTCTACTTTATTTTGGTAAATATATCAATAAGGTCTAAAATACTTGCACCAATTTATTACTAGTGAAATTAAAAAATGGGTGCAAGCGATTTTCACCGACACAATGTTAAAAATAAAAAAAGCAAGATGGTGGCCAACCTTTTTTTGTTTTTGGCTTGATTTCGATAAAAATCGGTTTTTAGTAATATTTTGACAAAAAATAACAATGAAATGTTGAAAATATAAAAAAAAATGGCGGCCTACTTTTTTGTTTGTAGGCCGATTTCGATAAAACTCTGTTTTAGGTACTATTTAGGCAAGAAAATAACAACGCAATTTTTAAAATGTTTAAAGTTCAAGATGGCGCTTAACTTTTTTGTTTTTAAGCTGTTTTCGATGATGCTTGGTTTTAAGTACTATTTTGACAAGAAAATATCAACGCAATGTTGAAAATATTAAAAAATCCAAAATAGTGGCCAACTAATTTGTTTGAGAACCGATTTCTATGAAACTCGGTTTTTGGTACTATTTTGACAAGAAAATAATAATGCAATGTAAACAATGCCAAAGGTCAAAATGGCTGCCAATTTTGTTTTTGGGTTGATTTTAATATGGGTAAACTGGGTTGAAAAAAAGAAGAACAAGAAAAGAATTTGGCCACCACCTTGGATTTTTAATACTTTTAATATTGTTTTGCTGTTTTCTTGTCAAAATAGTACCAAAAACCGAGTTTCATCGAAATCGGCCCACAAACAAAAAAGTTGGCCGCCATCTTGAATTTTTTAATATTTAAAAAATTGCGTTGTAATTTTATTCTCATAATAGTACCTACCAAAAACCGAATTTCATCGCAATCGGCCCAAAAACAAAAAAGTTGGCGCAAAAACATGAATTTGATTATTAATATTAACTTTACCCCTCGCCTGCAACTTTCAGTTATTTCAATAGAACAATTTCGTTTTTTGAAAATCTGAAATGGTGTAGTATTTATGGTCACCCTAGTTTTGTAAAGGAATTTTTCCTAAATATTGAAATTCTAAAATTGAAATTCGGGCGCCAAAGTCAAAATCGGAGTTGCCAGGATTGACACTTGAATTTAACACCACCTCACCGATGATAGCTGGTTAGCATTATTGTGAAAATCTTATTAAATCAAAAGAGTAAGTTCAGTTTTATTTCACAATACCTATGTGTTATTCTAAATGAATATTTAAGTAGTATATTTTCAATATTCCACTCCGAATCCTTAACTTTGATTTGGTAACGTACATTTTTTTCCCTACCATCGTGGTATTATTGTTTAGTAATGGCAATAGGGTATTTTCCTCATTTTTGAAAACTGCTTATATTTAAGGATTGGGACGAATAATTTAACAGAAAAATAAAAATTAATTAATTAATGTCTTTTTTTCTCCATTAAACCAATTAAAATCAAATTTATTTTTAATTGTTTTAAATTTACCGCCAAAACGCTCGGTTCACTGACATCTACTGAGTGACGTCAACTTTGTGTAAACTATAGAGTAAATTGTAACACAGACTACACAAAGTTGACGTCACGCAGTAGACGTCATCGAACCGAGCGTTTTGGCGGTAAATTCAAAAGCATTAAAAATATATTTGATTTTAATTAGTTTAATGGAGAAAAAAGACATTATTTAATTTATTTGTATTTTTCTGTTAAATTGTTCGTCCCAATCTTTAAATATAAGCAGTTTTCATAAATTTGGAAAATACCCTATTGTGCGAACGAGACATCCTCATCTACTTGGTGATGTTTCATTCACACAGTAGAGTCTTCAGTAAATGTCGTCGATAGAATTTCAACTCTATAACGAAGAGTATAAAGTTGAATTTCTTTTAAACGCATTGTGAGAATTTTTGTTGAGTACTCACTCCTTATATGAATCCTAATTAAATGGGCAACTTAAGTTTAAGTTACGGAAGTGTCTATTCATCGGGGCGCCTCGACGAATAGTTTTTTTTCTCTATCTATCGGTGCGCATCGCTGAATAGCACTTTCTCTAGGGATTGGCTTTATGTCGGTGCCTCCTTACTTATTACGACGATTAAATAAGTTAAACTGTTCAAATAATGTTGTAGTAATTGTGTTACTGTCTCTGTGGTCTAGTGGTTAGAGCTAGAAGTGGTCTCTCGACCCAGAGGTCGTGGGTTCGATCCCCGTGGCAGGCCCGCCGCAAGCGGGCGTGCAAGGCGTGCACCGCACGCGGGCGGCACGTCTAGGGGGGCGGCAAACCGACCGATCCAAGCGTCGAAGCTAGGGTCGAAGAAGAGCGACACTTGCAAGATTTGAATTTTGCGCCCCAAAACAAATTTCTAGGATAATGAGCGCCCCTGGCAAGATTTGAATTTTGCGTCCCAAGACTTATAGACTATTTTAGCAATGGGTCCGCAAATTGAAGGTTGCGCCCCTGGCAGATGCCCTCCTTGCCAGCCCCTAACGTAGCTACGACGCCAGATCCATTACTTAATATTCAGGAAGCAGAAAGCTGTGCGGCTCTGCCGAGAACGACCATAGCTAAATAATTTATTAGAAATAAATAATTTATTTTCCTTGTCTATACCGCTTCGCATCGTGTTCTGGCAACGGGGATAGATAGGGATCTAGACTGGATTTTAGAAGTTTAAACCGAACTCCGCCCGGATTTGATTCACGACCTAGAGCCCTATTTTTGAATCCTTCGGCTAGCAAATTTAATTTAAAGATATAAAATATTATTTTTAAATTAATTTAATTTATATAATAAATTTAAATTTTTGGCGTCGAGCGCTCTTTTATAATGATTTTCGTTCGACATTTGACTCAAATGAATGAGATTTGAGTCAAATGTGGAAAATTAGCCGAAGGATTCAAACATAGGACCCCTGATTGATTTTTCATCGCGCTTGGATAAAATCATTGCACCATCCATTTATTGTAATGATTTTGTCCAAACATAATTGCCGCATGTCCTGGAGCGCGCGGCGCGCATCGCACGCCGCGACTAGACTTCGACATAAGGATATAAGATAAGGGCATCTTTCAAGAAATCACCCACTTGTGTAGAACTTTACAATAAACTAAGCGCGGGGAAGAGTTAAAATTAAGTTTAGCTTTCGAAAGACATAGAGGGGGCGGCATAATCGGTCCTGCACGCGGGCGCTCAAACAGCTGGCGGCGGGCCTGCCCCGTGGGAAGCAACATCTTTGAGTTGTTGTTTCTAGTTTGGTTGAAAACGTAGTCAGAAAACGTAACTTCTGCGTTCAGATTTGTGTATTTTCACAAAAACTTGGAAGATTTTAATTTTTCCAACAGTAAAAAACGTTATCACAGATTGATAACTAAATGTTAAAGAGCTGTTATGGTCGTGCACTCAGTTGTTAGAGTTTGCGCCCAAACGTGTTACGTTTTATTTTATTTTTGGAAAAATGAAAATCTTCCAAGTTTTTGTAACTACTACCCAGAAAACCGAGATGAACGCAGAAGTTACGTTTCCTGCCAAATTAAATAATTCGGAGGACTGTGGTATAGGTAAAAAATGGGATTAAATAAAAAAATAGGTGCTTTTATTTGCGAACTTATCAACTAAATAGGTACCCTTCAATAATAACTACATCCTCAAAGACACAAAAAAACATAAAGACAGGTTGGTCAAAAAAACTCGGTACGGTAGTTAGATGTTGCGCGCAAAATCTAACTAAGTACCTAGTTTTTAGGGTTCCGTACCCAAAGGGTAAAAACGGGACCCTATTACTAAGACTCCGCTGTCCGTCTGTCTGTCTGTCTGTCCGTCTGTCTGTCTGTCTGTCTGTCTGTCACCAGGCTGTATCTCATGAACCGTAATAGCTAGACAGTTGAAATTTTCACAGATGATGTATTTCTATTGCCGCTATAACAACAAATACTGAAAACAGAATAAAATAAATATTTAAGGGGGGCTCCCATACAACAAATGTGATTTTTTGCCGTTTTTGGTACGGAACCCTTCGTGCGAGAGTCCAACTCGCACTTGGCCAGTTTTTTTGACCAATCAGAGATAACTATTAAAACTCAAGAGTTAGATTTTGCTCATATGCCGACCGGAGAGAGGTCAGGCGCAGGACCTAGAGCTTAACGTGCCTTGCGAAGCACGGATCATCTTTCTTATCAGGCAACCAGGTGATCAGCCTGCAATTTCCTTACCAAACTAGAAACTAACGGTGTTGCTTCCCGCGGGGATCGAACCCACGACCTCTAGATCGAGACGAGAGACCAACGCTCTAACCACTAGACCGAAGAATATTTGAATAGTTTAACTTACGATTACGACGACTAAAAAGAAGGCACTGGCATAAAGTCAATCCCTAGAGAAATCGCTATTCAGTGGTGCGCACCGCTGAATAGAGAAATATACTATTCGTCGAGGCGCCCCGATGAATAGACACTTCCTTAAAGGCTCAATTACACTATACAATTTTAAGCAAGCGATTTTAAGACTGTCTTGAAAACGACTAAGGCTGGCCCCAGACCTACCGGTTCCGTTTCTTTGCTTTGCTGTGCTACCTTGCTTGAAAGACCGCCAGCCAACCAGGGTAATTTTCAATCTATCGCATTTTGGGACTAGACCAAATTGGCAAGATAGCCATTAGCTTGGTTTTATCAAATATCATCGCCTGGATTGCGAAGTAGGAAGCTTTTAGGGGATATGCCACCCTGAACATGGACTCCGATCGTTAAAAATAACTCGATCGCTTATTTATACAAGATGTTTGGTAAAGCCCTATAAAACTGAATATGGTAGATAGGGACCATAATAAAACTGAACAACTTTTACTATGGGACCAAATCTGAACTCGCGAAAAAAAATGAACTGTTTCATACATTTTGATAATTTCGTTATTAATTTTTGTATAAAACAGCAGTTTTTTTTTAAAACGAAAACTAAAACTTCTCATCGCACCCCAGACGACGATATTTGATAACACCAAACTAATGGCTATCTTGCCAATGTGGTCAGGTCAAAATATGCGATAGATTGAAAATGAGCCTCTTGGCCGGCGGTCCATGGTAGAACAGCAAAGCAAAGAAATGGAACCGGTAGGTCTGGGGCCAGCCTAAGAATGCGCGCATTTACACCACACAATTTCTAGCACGCTCGGCCGTGCTTACTGTCATAGTAAAAGAGAAGGCAGTAAGTCTCTAACGTCTTTTTCAATCAACGTAGTATTGGAGTTATTTACATTGTAGTTTTTGTATTTGTTTTATTTTCTGTTTTAGTTCTTTAAGCACCTACCTAATACCAAATTCCTTTTCTTTAATCATTGTTTGTTAAGAGGTTAATTATAAATATTTTCAATTTGCAGTCGTCGTGTCAAATAAAATTTTAGGTACCTATCTCCTTACTTATATATTAATCAATCATTTTTTTCAACTATTATCTACCTATTAGAAACCTACATAACATTAATATCTGACTAGGTTAAAAAAAATCGAAAGGCTCACGAATAGAAATATTTTACCTAGTAGGTAGGTATGAAGTAGTAGTAGGTATATTTACCTAGTATCATTTTATTTAAGTAGATAAAACCTCTAATGTGTAGGTACTTACTTAATGAAAATTGCAAGAATCGTATCAAACAAAACAAGACTGTCGCTCTTGTGAATAACTCGACGGACACACACGCCGCACCGCACCGCACCGCACACCAACGCGAACGCGACGGCTCGCGCCCGGGCCGCGGCAGCGGCACCCGCCCGCCCCTCGGCGTGACCCGCCCGCCTCTCGGCGTGACCCACCCCGTGCCACGCCCGCCCACGGCGTCCGGCTCAGAAGGTGCACATCGTCGTTGTTGTCGGTCGCGCACGTATCGACCTACCTAGATATCGCGTTATTATACGTTACACTATTTCCCAACAAAGTACTTGTCAAGACGATTTAAACGAGCCCAAAGCCAAACTCGATGGGGTTGCATGGTTTTATTATAGAGTTCCTATGGCCTTCTTTCGGCTCCATCATCAGATCCTTGGACACTATTTCCCATTAGAGTACTCGCCAAGACGATTCAAACCAGCCTAAACTCAATGGGGTAGCGTGGTTTTATTAAAGAGTTCCAGTGTCCTTCTTCCGGCTCCATCATCAGACCCTGGACACTATTTCCCAACAAAGCACTCGTCAAGACGATTCAAAGGAGCCCAAATTCAATGGGGTTGCACGATTTCAATATTAAGTTCCTATGGCATGGCCTTCCAGCTAAATCATCAGAGCCTGGACCTTATCTCCCTTTAAAGTACTCATCAAGACGATTCTAACGAGCCCAAGCACGATGGAGTTGTATGGTTCCATTATAGAGTTCCTGTGGCCTCCTTCCGGCTCCATCATCAGATCAGCCCAATGATACCATAATATTGCATTGCCTTCCATTTCTGACCTATGTTCAAAGTTTCAAGTCTCTAGCTCATCCGAAAGCTAGTTTAAATTGTTCGCAAACTTTGTGGAGAAACAAACAAACAAACACACAAGCAAACGAGAAAGCAACCTAATAAAAGCTTGTTAAAAACAACCTACCTACCTATAAGTTTCAAGTCTCTAGCTCATCCGGAAGCTAGGTAGGTAGGTACTTACCTAGTATAAAATACTCTTTTCTAAAATTACGGACAAACAAATAAACGAACCTATTTTACTTATAAATATTAATAGTATAAATAAATAAATAAACAAGAAAACGTCCATATGAAAACGTGTTAAAAAACCAACATTCCTTTTTTAACTTATCTTGTACTGTGGCAGTATCGTCTATCTGTCGCGAGACTCGCGAGTCAGACAGAGTCTGTCTCTGTCTGTCACATTACCTCTACACGTTGACCTTGAGAACGCCTTTATGCCTTAGGTATAAAGTTGGTTTTTGTAGTACAACTGTTACGTCTGACGTGCCGTCGTAGGTACAGTTAGACTGTCTTGAAATCGTGCGTGCATTTAGACGACACAATTTTAAGAATCTTATTACAGAGCGGGCTAGGCCGCACGATTTTAAGATTCTTACTGTCTGTCCGTTTACACCATGCTTAGTCTTGAAATCGCGTGCTTAAAATTGTGTAATGTAATTGAGCCTTAAGTTACAGCCAGTGTGACCAGTGTTGCCGATTACAATATACCATAATACCCGCATGCCAAGCCAGAAAAAAGTCGAAAATCGCTTGCAACCGTTTTTTAAACTTCACTAGTTAAAAAACGGATACAAGCGATCTTCAACCTTTTTATATTTTATGTGCCTATTTTTTTTTTCTTAAACTGTCTTTTGAAAACCGTTCATCGAACTTTAAAACAAATTACTTTCCATGGCAAAAATGTGTTCTGTGGTAACCGATGATCTAGCGATTGGTCTACTGGAATGCACCCAGTGACAGACACAGACTGTCACATAAATTTAACATCCGGGGATGACAACCCAACAGCGACATCTACAATTATTGTAGATGTCGCTGCGTATGCTTGTTCATTACAATATATACGTTCAGAACAAATCTAAAGGAATTTAGGTATTTATTTTGTGGTATTTTTTTACCGAAAAGGACCCATTGACCTAAAATGGATTTAAAAGACCTACAATGCAATAATGCTGTAATTGAAAGCCAAATTAAGGCGTTTTTATTCTTAATGAAATTTTATTATTTTCTTATCTTGATTTTTCGGAAAGTACCTAAGTGCCAACATATTTACAGCTTATAACAAAGAAATTAGTAATTTGAAAGCTATAAAACGATTTTTAAAGTAAAAGCAGTTTGTTTTGATGGTTTTTGCGGAACAAGCGTACGCAGCGCCACTTTGACTGTTGCCTTACGGTATTGACGGGAACGGTCATTTCGAGATTAGGTCTTATGGGAAATGGATATCAAGCCAAACCTATCTTTTGGGAGAAGCACATATTGGGAAACACTTATATCAGGAAACGGATTATTTGGGAAAAGATGGTGACGGGAACGGATGATTTGGGAAACGTACAGAACGTTCCGAAAGGTCACAGACAGTCCAGACAGACAGTCAAAAGAGTAAAATAATGTTAAGGGAAAAGAGCACCTACTCGTGCAAATTATTTGGAACATCGATTTGAAAGTCCACTAGCGGCTCTAGAAATTGATGAGGAACTTCTGACGCGAAATTATAATCTCTGAAAATGTTTATTTTGTTTCTTATTAAATATTTTTTACTTTTTTGTAATATTCTTTGTTTATAACAAAATATACATAAAAAAGAATAATTCAAAAAATGACCAAAAAAGCACATAAAACAAATAATTACGAACTTGGCTAGCGTTTGATTGAACTCGGTATTCATCGAACGATAGTATAAATAAATTATTGTCAATAGGGTATTACACCATTTTTTGAAAACTGCTTTAAACTAATCCTGACGTCGTAATAAACCAGCGGAATTTTTATTTTAATTTTATAAAACCATTAAATGCCCTAAAACACGATTTAATTTTTGATTTTGAATTTTCGCGCGAAAACACTAGCCACCATTTTGTTTATGCTCGTGACGTCATTCTGTTAGTAAACAATACGAATGCGAAAAGAGCTGTCATGTTTATTTACTATTGGAGTGACGTCACACCGTAATCCAAAATGGCGAATGGCGTTTTGAACATTTGAAGAATAGATAAAAAAATACGATTTTTAAAATTGAATTATAAAATTGATATTGTATTTTTATGAATAAATATCAACGTTTCTCGTTTACTATTTATGAAATCTATCTTAAATATGCATTTTTATACTTTACTAGCTTCTGCCCGCGACTTCGTCCGCGTGGATATTAGACGAAATCCTTTTAAGGAACCTTCAACCAGGATCCGGCCAGCCATTTTTACGCGATTAGGCGAGTCCCCATCAAGCGCACTGCCTCGCGAGGCAAGACATTTGCCGCGTGTGGCGGGCCTCGCACAAGGCTTCCAGTTCCCGTTCCCGCTCCCGTTCCGTTCCCGTCCCGTTTGCGTTCCCGTCCCGTAAACGTCCCATAACCGTCCCGTACCCCTTCCGTTTCCGTTCCTGTTCCCATCCCGTTCCTGTCCCGTTCCCATCCTGTTATCGTTCCCGTTCCCGTCCCGTTATATTCCCGTTCCGTTCCCGTTTCGTTCCCGTTCCGTTCACGTTTCGTTCCCGTTCCCATTCCCGTTCCGTTCCCGCTGCGTTCCCGTCCCTAACCGTCCCGTACGCCTTACGTTCCCGTTCTTGTTCCCGTTCCGTTCCCGTCCGGTTCTTGTTCCCGTTCCCGTTCCCATCCTGTTCTATTCCCGTTCCGTTCCCGTTTCATTACAGTTTCGTTCCTGCTTCGTGCCCGTTACGTTCCTATTTCATTCCCGTTTCGTTCCGTTCCCGTTCCGTTCCCGTCCGATCCTGTCCCGTACTCGTCCCGTACCCATCCCGTTCTAGTTCCCGTTCCCGTTCCCGTTCCCGTTCCCGTTCCCGTTCCCGTTCCCGTTCCCGTTCCCGTTCCCGTTCCCGTTCCCGTTCCCGTTCCCGTTCCCGTTCCCGTTCCCGTTCCCGTTCCCGTTCCCGTTCCCGTTCCCGTTCCCGTTCCCGTTCCCGTTCCCGTTCCCGTTCCCGTTCCCGTTCCCGTTCCCGTTCCCGTTCCCGTTCCCGTTCCCGTTCCCGTTCCCGTTCCCGTTCCCGTTCCCGTTCCCGTTCCCGTTCCCGTTCCCGTTCCCGTTCCCGTTCCCGTTCCCGTTCCCGTTCCCGTTCCCGTTCCCGTTCCCGTTCCCGTTCCCGTTCCCGTTCCCGTTCCCGTTCCCGTTCCCGTTCCCGTTCCCGTTCCCGTTCCCGTTCCCGTTCCCGTTCCCGTTCCCGTTCCCGTTCCCGTTCCCGTTCCCGTTCCCGTTCCCGTTCCCGTTCCCGTTCCCGTTCCCGTTCCCGTTCCCGTTCCCGTTCCCGTTCCCGTTCCCGTTCCCGTTCCCGTTCCCGTTCCCGTTCCCGTTCCCGTTCCCGTTCCCGTTCCCGTTCCCGTTCCCGTCCCGTTTGCATTCCCGTCCCGTAAACGTCCCGTAACCGTCCCGTACCCCTTCCGTTTCCGTTCCTGTTCCCATCCCGTTCCTGTCCCGTTCCCATCCTGTTATCGTTCCCGTTCCCGTCCCGTTATATTCCCGTTCCGTTCCCGTTTCGTTCCCGTTCCGTTCACGTTTCGTTCCCGTTCCCATTCCCGTTCCGTTCCCGCTGCGTTCCCGTCCCTAACCATCCCGTACGCCTTACGTTCCCGTTCTTGTTCCCGTTCCGTTCCCGTCCGGTTCTTGTTCCCGTTCCCGTTCCCATCCTGTTCTATTCCCGTTCCGTTCCCGTTTCATTACAGTTTCGTTCCTGCTTCGTGCCCGTTACGTTCCTATTTCATTCCCGTTTCGTTCCGTTCCCGTTCCGTTCCCGTCCGATCCCGTCCCGTTCCCGTTCCGTTCCGTTCCGTTCCCGTGCCCATGCCCGTTCCAGTTCCCGTTCCCGTTCCCTGGATGTGCATGTCCAGGTCCAGGTCCAGGTCCATATGTATCATGTCCACCGTGTTGGACTTCAAAATAAATGTCATTTTTGCAATCGTCATCCCAGAAAACCCCAATAACGACATCTATATCGATTTTTATGTTTACTCATCTATATTGATTTTCAAAATAACAAAATATATATTTGGCTATTTATTTTTAGATGTGCTCCTGCGAAGTTTAAAGTTGTAATGTCTATTTTATATTATTTTTCCATACAAAATTTGGACCCCATTTTCACCCCTTTAGGGGTTAAATCATGTCCACCGTGGTTGGACTTCAAAATAAATGTCATTTTTGCAATCGTCATCCCACAAAACCCCGATAACGACATCCATATCTATTTTTAGGTTTTTTTAACCCTTTTCACCCCCATTTCATCCCCTTTGGAGTTGAAATCCTAACAAAAATAATATACGTTGCTTTAGATTTCTATCCATAAGCCTAAATTATAAATTTAGCGATTTTTACTTCGAAAATGAAGGATTTTCTTCAATACACAACTTCATCCCCCTTTTGACCCCTTCGGGGGTAGAATTTTGAAAAACGCTGAGACCCGTATTTATTAATTTTCAATCGTCAGCCTAAACACAAAATTTAAATATCCTAGCTTCAAAACTGAGGGACTTTCATACAAACTTTCATCCCTTATTTCATCCCCTTAGGGATAGAATTTTCAAAAATCCTTCCTTAGTGGATGCCTACATTGTATAAAGTATCTGTGTGCAAAATTTCAAGTCTCTAGGTCCAGCGGTTTGGGCTATGCGTTGATAGATCAGTCAGTCAGTCAGTCAGTCAGTCAGTCATTCAGTTTACGATTTTATATATTAAGATTTTACATGGTGTAAAATAGCCTATTGTTTACGGTGGTGGTGTGATAATCCGTTACTGGGTCATTTCATTACTTCAAGTTTATTTTCATCTTTTAAAAAAAAAATCTTTAATCACTTTATTGCCAGTTTAGAAGGTGATTTATATTATTCTGTTTGTATGTTTTCTTAATTTATTTATCTTATTTTGATTCTTTACTAATTATAAATGTGAAAGTACGTTTGTTTATTTGTTTTTTCGTTTCGCCTTCACGTCTAAACTGCTCAACCGATCATCATGAAATTTTGCATACACGTTGTCACTGTTGTCAGGGGTACAGATAAGGACATAGGGTACCTTTCATCCGGAAAAAAGTACTCTTCCCGAGGAAAAGCAAAAACTTTCCACGTAGACGAAGTCGCGGGCGGCCGGTAGTGTTTTATAAGTCCTACTGCAGCATGCAGAGACATCTTTTGGCAAACTTGAAGACTTTGTTGTGAAAGTTGATAGTTAAGATACAGAGATGACGCCACATTTTTCGCCCGTTTGCGTTAGTGTGTCCCCTGCTTGACTGAGTCAGTCTGGCTAGTCTGTATATGTCATTTTGAGAAGTTGGTTGTTTGTTTGTAGGTTATGTTTTGAAAAAAGGCGGGAAACGTTTGACTTGTCGGACGCGTTTTTTGGTTTGCGATTTTGTTTAATTAATTCATAGTGATAGTGGTGATCAGAATTACTTAATTTTATCACATTTGTATCTAATTGTATATATAGTGTGTAAATTGTATAAGTTCTGTTCTGTATATAGCTGATATTTGGTAAGTTTTTTTAACTCATTATGAATGAACCTCCTGACCCGGCCGACCCGGGGGACTTTGTTCCTCCGGCGGGAAAGTTTGTTACAGTAGCTTCCAATGAGTCTGGAATGGAAACCGATGGTTCTTGGACAAGTAGGTCACGCAAACGTAGTCGCTTACACGTATGTAAACATTGTAACAAGAAGCGTCGCCAACACCAAGGTTCAGATGTCAGCCACAATAATTGCCAGTGTTTGGATTTAACTGTTATAAAAGCTGATCAATCTGATGTAAATTCACAGACTCAGTCAGTTGTTAAGGAACTTAATGCGTCGGTTTCAAGTCCGGCCCCCACAACAGCCCCTGCTCCCACGCCCACGCCTATACCCGCGCCCACGCCCATAGGACGTTCAATTTTCAATGAAACGGATATTTCCCCATTTATTATCCATGTCCAGAGAATACAATCTGCACCCAATGATGACATTTCGCTCCATCCAGTTGCATTTGGTAGATTTTTAAAAAATAATCACATTCTTGATATAATAAATGGAAGTGTAAAACGCATTGGCCGAAACAAAATCACTATATCCTTTTCATCTTATGTGTCAGCTAATTCCTTTCTGACCAACAAGAACTTAGAAACTCACAAAATGAAAGCTTTTATCCCGACATTTAGTGTAACTAGGATGGGGCTTGTTCGTGGAGTCCCTACAGAATGGTCCCCGGAAGAAATACTAGAAAATATCTCAGTCCCAATTGGCTGTGGAAAAATAATTAAAGTGAGACGCATCAATTATAAAGTATCTCAAGACGGATCAGCAATGTGGAAGCCCTCACAGTCCATTGTTGTAACTTTTGATGGTCAGGTGCTACCAAAGAGAATTTTTATGTGCTTTAATGCGTTACCTGTAGATCTATACATTTTCCCAACAATACAATGTTTCAACTGTTGTCGTTTTGGACACACTAAAACTCAGTGTAGATCTAAACCCAGATGCTTCAAATGTGGAGACAGCCACTCTGGTGACTCCTGTGATAGAGAGGAAAACTTTAACGCCTATTGTTGCTCTTGTGAAGGTTCCCATTTTGCTACTAATAAATCTTGCCCCGAGTTTAATCGACAGCAGGAAATCAAAAGTTACATGGCACACAATTGTACATCTTACGCAGAGGCTTCAAAATATTTCCCTAATATCTCAAAACTATATTCTCAAGTTACTGCTAAAAACTCCTCTTCTACTATGCACAAACAAAATCAATCCATTCAAAACAATATAACTTACAATAGACCAGAGTCAGTTTCATATAAAAAAACAGTTTTTCTCAAACCCCGCTCTCCTCCTAAAGTTAGCCAAGGTTATGACATTGAAGCACATAATAACATTGTTAAAGAATTTGATATGCCATCACCAACTAATGGGTGTGGCTATAGTAGAACTGAAAAAGAACCTGATTCTCAAAATATATCAATAGCTGAAATAATTAAATTAATCCTCAATTTGCTTACTTGCTTTAGTAATAATAATAAAAGTAACAATAATCCACCGTCCAACGCAGCCTCTATCATAACTAATTTAATTCAAATCCTCCAAAATGGACAGTCGGGCTAAAGTATTGCAATGGAACTGTCAAAGCATACTTGGTAAAAGAAGTGAAATAATTTATCTTTTAAATAAGTTTGACCCTTTTATGTTCGTCTTATCAGAAACATGGCTTAAACCACATCAAAGATTTAAGGCTGCTGGATACACTACTCTTCGTCAGGACAGAGATGATGGCCATGGCGGAGTGGCTATACTTATTAAAGACTCAATATCTTATTCTATAATACCTATACCGTCTCATCATAAAGAAATTTCTATATTTGCCATACAAACTTATAATATGTGTTTTGTTTCTATATACATTTCTCATCCATCTCTACCTATACTCAATGAAGTTAAACAAATTATTTCTAACTTACCTAAGCCCTTTTTGGTACTAGGTGATTTTAACTGTCATCATCAGAGTTGGGGCAGCTCTAAAACAAATAATTATGGAGAAGAAATGATAGATATTATTGATTCTCTTAATATATGTATTTTGAATACGGGAAAGGTTACTCGTTTAACAAAACCAAATGAGATTGATAGTGCAGTTGATCTTTCTTTATGTTCTCCATCTCTTGCAAGCTCTTTACTATGGGATACACTTCCATCCGTTTATGGCAGTGATCATTACCCCATCATCATAACCTTCCCATTTGACAAACCTGTAAATATAAAACGTACCTCTCATCTTTTTAGATGTGTGTTTTCACAAGCTTCCTGATAAGGATAATAAAGATTGGGAAAAATTTAAATGTAATGTACAGTCCAAACTATCTCTACTCCCAGATGTGACTAATGGTTCTGAGAAAGAGAGTGCAAAGGCATTAGGCAATGTTCTTATTGAGGCTGCTAATGAAATTTTTCCACAAAAAAGTGCCTCCAATAAAATTCCCTCGCCTCCATGGTGGGATAGCGAGTGCACCAATGCAATAAAAAACAGAAAAGAAGCTGAAGAGAGGTATAGAGAGGACATGTCGGATAGTAATTACAATTTAGTGATTAAAGCCATAGCAGACACTAAAAAACGTTTCAAACAAAAGAAATTTGAAGGCTGGCGTTCATTCTGCTCATCAATTTCCCCAAATACTCCACCAAGCCTAGTTTGGCAATACATCAACAGATATAAATCTGCCACTTATAATAAGCCTTCCGCAACAATTCCAATAGAATTAGCCGATTCTTTTATGGATAAATTAGCTCCTCCTTGGGTTGCTGATAACAACATTCCCACTTGTCCCCTCTTATCACCTCATAACCTAACAGGTCTCAGCGCTCCGTTTACTTTGCACGAATTAAAAGGAATCCTCCACAATTGTAAAAACTCAGCTCCTGGGAATGATGGTATACCGTATGCATTTCTTGAAAACGTTTGCGATGATACATTATACTATTACTTGGATTTAATAAATAAAGTGTTGATGACAGGGAATATTCCTCCATCTTGGAAACAACAAACAGTGTTGCCCTTCTTAAAACAAAACAAACAACCAACCGATGTTGCAGGATATCGGCCTATTGCATTATCATCTGTACTAATAAAGTTAGCCGAGCACCTGATAAAGAATCGATTAGAATGGTTCTTAGAAAGTAAAGGGCTTTTAGCAAATACTCAATTTGGTTTTAGAAAGGGTAAGAGCACTATAGATAATTTGGCCATTCTGACCTCAGATATCCGCATTGCTTTTTCCAACAATAACTCACTCTTAGCCGTATTTGTAGATTTATGTTCTGCCTATGATAACGTCCTTCTGAATGTCCTTAAAATTAAACTAGAGTCTTTGCAAATTCCTCCAATTTTTATACGTTTTATTCTTAATATGTTGTCGGAAAGAACAATAAATTTAAATATAAATGGTCTTAATTTTTCTAGAACTGTTTCCAAAGGTCTGCCTCAGGGATCTGTTCTCAGTCCTCTTTTGTATAATATTTACACCTACGATCTACAATCCCATATCTGTGTAAATGAGAACATAAAAATACTACAGTATGCTGATGACCTGTTATTATATAGCGCTAATTCTTCCATCAATATTTCGCTGTCCACTTTGTCAGTTGCATTAGCTAATCTAAAAGAGTGGATGGATATGAATGGCCTTCAATTGTCAGCCTCAAAGAGTACAGTTGTCCTTTTTTCACGTATGAATAAACCACCAGATATCACTTTGAGTTACGATAATGCAACCATACCGGTTAAGGCTCATGTTAAATTCTTGGGTGTAGTTTTGGACACTAAATTAACGGGTGCTCAACATTGCGACTATGTCATTGGCAAATGTGAACGATTGATAAACATGATAAGATGTTTAGCGGGCGTATGGTGGGGAGCTCATCCTTACTCATTAAAACTTATTTATAATGCTCTCATTCGAAGCGTGTTAGATTATGGTACATACTTACTGGAACCAGGAAACATTACAGCTTACAAGAAATTAGATTTGATTCAATTCAAAGCCTTACGAATAATAACCGGTGCCATGAAGTCTAGTCCTACCAATGCATTGCAGGTTGAATGCTGCGACCCACCACTGCACTTGAGACGGCAATTTCTATGTGACAAGTTCTTTTTCCGTACTCTACAGTTTAACAACCATCCTTTATTTGACAAACTCCAGTGTTTATATGAGTTGTACCAAGAGTCAAGTTATTGGACACATAAATCTCCTCCATGTCTTTTAGTTAGCTATCAAAAATATTTATCTTTAAACTCTCCTACTTACCGATCTAATTTTCTTCCTTTATTTAGTATTAGTTATGATTCATTAATCTATCCTTTAGTCATCCATCTTAATTTTGTCAAAAATGGAAGCCCCAAATCTGAATTTAACCATTTTATTGAATCCAAGTTCAAGGATTTCCATTATATATTCACTGATGCTTCTAAGCATTCCACCTCTGAGTGTGTTGGCATAGGAGTGTACCATTCTCAATCTAATATTGTACAAAAAGTAAAGCTGCCACCCGAGTCATCGGTCTATTCTGGCGAATGTCTAGGAATTTTAAAAGCTGTCGAATTCATAAAAATTATGAAATTAAACAAGACTGTGATATTTTCAGATTCGAAAAGTTGCCTACAGGCTTTACAAAAAAATCCATTTACCTTAAAACTATACTCTCCTTTAATTTTCGATATCAGAAAAATCACAAAAGAATGTCTGGATAAAGGCTTACACATAGAATTCACGTGGATTCCGGGACATTCAAACATTGATGGCAATGTTATCGCAGATAAACTTGCTCACGATGCGGTGTCTTGTGGAGATGTTTATCCTTATCAGAATTACTGTCAAGATCTGTTAACACTTCCCAAAACATATTTACAGGACAATTGGAAAAATGCATGGGAATACAGTCAGCAAACAAGGGGCAGATTTTATTCTCAAATACAAAAAAATATCCCCATGAAACCTTGGTTTTCAATAATGAAGTTTGGCAAAATGGAAACATCTATCATCATTCGCTTAAGATTAGGCCATGCCTGTACACCATCGCATCTTGCCAAGCTCCATATCGTTAACGACCCTGGGTGTGAGTGCGGGTTGGACGAGGGAAACCCGAATCATATAATATTAGCTTGTCCAAAATACAACAGAGATGATTTTTGGAAGGACCTACTAACGCTTCGTGTTCCATTCCCGACCAGTATTGTAACTCTATTATCTTCTAATGATCGCAATGTATATAAATGTATAATATCCTTCCTTATCCTTAACAATATTAAACTATAAACGCACTATGTATATAACCCTATTTATGTAAATACCTACTAAAAAGTTTTCCTGATCCCACCTAAATTCCGTTATCCTAATTCCATCCATTTCTTCCTAATTCCGTTTCCCTAATTTTTACTCGACATTGGCAAATGTACTGATCGTACGAGCCAGAAAAAAAAAAAAAAAAAAAAAAAAAAAAAAAAAAGGTTATGTTTGTATTTTGATATTTTCAAAACAAACAAGTGGTTTCGCTTTATTTAGTGAAATCTAAAAATAACATTTTAAATCATAATTATGCCCCCAAAAAAGAGAAGCACCGTACACAACAAAAGGAATAATCATCACGTCAAACGCGACTACGCCGAGAGACTAAACGATCTAAGAATTGAATCGTCAGAAGAGAACTCCGACGATTCCTCTGAAGACGAAGGCACTGAAGCTTCATTTGCGGTTAGCATGTGGGATTTAAATCATTGCGACCCTAAAAAGTGTTCTGGAAGAAAATTGCTTAGGCATAACCTCATAAAAAATTTGAAACTCGGCCAAAGGTTTCCAGGACTAGTTTTGTCTCCAGTCGGGACTCAATGTGTGAGTCCGTCAGATAAAAATATTATCGAGAAGTTTGGTCTTGCGGTTATCGACTGCTCTTGGGCTAAGATTGATGAAACACCATTTGGAAAAATGAAGTCGAACCATCCTCGGTTGTTACCATTCTTGGTAGCGGCTAATCCTATAAACTACGGGAAACCTTACCAATTGAGCTGCGTAGAGGCATTAGCTGCTGCAATGTTTATAACTGGCCACAAAGCCGAAGCTAAGTTTTACCTTTCAAAGTTTTCCTGGGGCCATTCCTTCTTGGAACTGAACTCGGAAGCCTTAGATTTATATGCAAATTGTACGGACAGTAAAAGTGTTATAGATGCACAAAACAAGTTTATCGAAAGTGCTGGAAAAGTTGAAGATGATAGACCTATGTGGCCGCCAAGTGAATCCGAGTCGGAATCGGAAGGGAGTACATGAAATCAATAGACATATATTTTGTTTAATAATATTAACTAAGTTTGTATACTCAAATGTGTATAAGTTTTGTAAATAAATATTTTATTGACCATAGTTTACCTATTATTTTGATAAATAAAAAAAAGAAGTTTAAAAACTAAAACCCGACTACGGAAAAATCGTGCTCTAAAAAGTAAGAAACAAGAAAATATTCATAAAAAGGATAACCGTAGTCGCATGCCACTTTGTCCTAGACACGCACGGCACGGGCTGGAGGTGGCATGCGACTACGGTTATCCTTTTTATGAATATTTTCTTGTTTCTTACTTTTTAGAGCACGATTTTTCCGTAGTCGGGTTTTAGTTTTTAAACTTCTTTTTTATTTTAAATATTTTGGAGTTGTCAATAGGGTGAAAGCAAGCAAAGCCACGGGCAAAAGCTAACAATTTATATATTTTTGAAAAGTGCTCATTAAGCCCTTTTATTTGGTACCCAACACGGCATTATTAAAAAATGTTTTTTTTTTAGTTCATGTCTTTAACTCCTCTAGAGGGCGCCACATTCAATTTAATGTAACGTCATATAGCCTATGTTCATTGGACGATTAAGACGCTTCTAACGATACCTCATTTGTCAAATTATAACAAGTAGTTTAGAAGTTATGAGGGAACAGATGAATTTACAAACATACATAGGTACATACAGGTCAAAATCATATACCCTCCGTTTTGGCTTCGCCGTAGTCGGGTAAAAAAGCAGGGAATGAAATGAGGTTGAATTGTATTTATTGCAGGGGTGGCCAACAAGTCGATCGTGACCGACCAGTCGATCTCTGGAGACAGTGCAGTTGATCACGAGAGACATAACAAAAACTGCTTTGCTTGTAGCAAAGCAAGTAGCAACAGAATTTTTGTAGTGAAAAATACCCACCACAGAATGAAAATGCCTAAGTCGATCACGATAGGCCATGAAATATTAAAGTCGATCGCAGCCCTAGACAAGTTGGCCACAAATTGATTGATAAGTTTTTATTAGGCACTTCTTTACATTATTTAAATAGTTTAATTAATTAAGAAGTTACATTTGTTGTAAATAGCGCCATCTACTGGCTGCATAACAATACATTTAAGCAGACATCTAGTCTGCTCGCAGCAAATACAGGACAGCATGCTTTTGACCGTTGACCGGTACTGTAACTACTATATTGATCAGTCAACAGAGGACGCTAGCGGTACAACACGAACGAAACGGAGTTCGTTTTTTTTTTTTTGTTTTTAGTTAGTTTGCTTTTGCTATTCGCGTGTGTCGGAGGTGTGTTTTGCGTAGTGCGTCGATCGTTTCGAAACTCGCGGAATAACTTATTTCAATTATTTTTGTGTGGCTGTTTGTATATTTTAGTGGTGGAATTTAGTGTGAAGTGTATATTGTGTTTGTGCATTGGTTTGAGGCTGCAGGCGGTTGGAGTTTTCATAGAAAAAACTTTAGAGGTAAGTTCGCTTACTTTGATGCAAGCAACCTGTCACGCAGGTGTCTCGCATCGCAAGTCACTAACCTTTGTGATGTCTTTTACCTACTGCTATGCATGCTATGCTAATTCAAAAAGTTTTGACTACTTATATCCACTTATTTTCTAACCAAGGTAGGCCCTAAGGTTTTTAAAAATTTTTTTTTTTTTTTTTTTTTCCATCAGCCATTTTAATGTCCCCACTGCTGGGGCACAGGCCTTCCTTATGGGTGGTAAGGAGGACGGGCCATAACCCACCACGCGGGCCCAATGCGGATTGGTGGGTGTTAACGACTGCAAATGCAGCCGGGACCAACGGCTTAACGTGCCTTCCGAAGCACGGAGGAGCTCGAGATAATAAATTTTTGGTCACCCATCCCATGACCGACCCTTGCGAACGTTGCTTAACCTCCGCAATCGTTGGGCCAGGCGCTTAACCACTGCGCCACCGAGCTCCTCACTTAACTTAAAAATTTTATTTCAGGCTTATTTTACGTTGTAAACCTACCTACTTATTACAAAGCTGTGTCTTATTACTTACCTATAACGTTTTGAGATTACTAGTTTATATTTTTTACTTATTTCGAAAAAATTAGGGGGGCTGGAGTTCGACTGGATGTTTTTCGATAACGGTCTATTTATCAGCCGGGGGCTGAAGTTGGGTATTTAACTTTCAATTTATCTTAATTTGTAGTTCTATTAACCAGAATTACTAACCCTGCACCCAATGGCCTAATTACAGCCGGGTGAATAATGTTCAATTCCTATTTTAACTTCAGCCGGTCATCAAAAATTCAAAACTTTACGGCGATATAAATAAAATATGTAAAAAAGTAATAATAATTAAAATCATATTTTTCTTCAGTCATAGAAACAGAAAATAAATTCAATATATTATTAAGACTAAGTTGCGCAAATTCCTCACGGAGCAAGCAGATCGTTCCTAAATATTGATATTCGTTGATAACTTTTATAATATATATAATTATATATGCTTATGTATATGTGTGTACATATATATTATATTTATAATTATTTATATACTTTATTTATTTTTATGTTAGTATGTATGTTTATAACATGTTTTATTTATAGTAAGTAATTGTTGAGTACCTATTTTTTTTATTTTAACTATGTAGTTATATCATATTATTTCTTATTTTTCTCATTTACCCTGGTTGTGCACCCTACCACACAAAGTCTCCACATCACCCTAAGGTTGACTGGTAGAGAATGCCTAAGGCATTAAGTCCGCCATTGTACCTACAATTGTGCATAAAGAATTAAATAAAATAAAATAAATAAATAAAAATATAAAAAAAAATATATTGAATTCCACTTCTTGGAAAACGCTTTGAAAGGTTTCAAATAATCAAAACGATTTCGTTCTCGCTGATTACACGTTTATTTAACCAAAGTTCATTTGTTGTTAGGTACCTACGCCATTTTTAATATAATAATAGGGTGACAGCGCCTAAGTTCGGACACCTCCTAAATTCGGACACTTCAAACAAAATATATACTTACTTATCTCTTTCTATAATAAATTAATACAGAAGAAATTAATAAAACAAATATTATAAATAATAAAGACATCCAATCTAATAAAATTCTTATTACAATGCTTATTAAATGAAATAACTTCCCACTCCAAAAAAAAGAACTAAATTACTTATAAAAAAATAAATATTATTCTTAAAAAAATAAAAATAAATCTAATTAAACAAATTGAATAGTTTTGAATAACTTCAAACGAATTTAATTTATATATTTGATACCTACCACAAATCAACATTTGAATTAAATTATTAAAGTAAATTAAAATCAAATAACTAGTTTTTAAAATTATAATATTTAATGGTAATCAATTTAAAGCTCCGGCCAAACTGACGCGATTCGCTCGCGCGGCAGGGACGCGAATACTACGCGATTCGCTCGCTCGCTTAGCCGTTCAAACTGAGGCGAATCGCACGCGTCCAAAATTGGGCGCATTCTGTCAGACAAATCTTTGAGTCATCGATGGCCATCACCACAAAGTAATTTTTATTTTAACCATGGAAAGTAATTTGTATGGAATGTTTAATATTTTACTTTCCATGGTTAAAATTTACTCTATGGAGATGGATCACGGTAAATACCACGCGTCTAGCCGTCGCCTTGCTCTAGACGGTATGTGATCCATCACTATACCACACACAAAGAGTAAAATAATCACTCAGTTGGACCACAATAGTTACCATGCGTGTAGGTAGCCGTCGCCTGTGACGTTTGGAACGAGAAACTAGAAAGTTGTGTAAATGGCAGGCTGATTATCTAAATAGAAACTATTTACTGACCGTTTTCATTTGACACACATTGCTTATTTTGGTATGATTTTTTTTAACCCAAAAAGAACTAGCAATGTATCACATTTACCTGTCAAATCAAACCGGTCGCTAGGTGGTTTTTAATAAGATAATCAGTCCGCCGAATGTCACGATCTAATGTTTGGAACGCGCCGTTAGATCTTGGGTTGCACTTGGACCGTATAGGTTCTGAACGCAACCCTCCGATTCGCGGATTCGCTGCAACTCGTGCGACTAGTCGCGCCAATGTGAACACGCCCATACAAGTTAGCTGACGCAATCGGCGCGAGCGAATCGCGCCGCGAATTTCGCGCGGAATTCGCCTCAGTTTGGCCGGAGCTTTATATTAATAATAGAATAAGAATGTTCATTAATTTTTGATAAATAATGTTTTTGATAAACAATAATCCTACTAATATTATAAATGTGAAAGTTTGTGGGTTTGGATGTTTGTTCCTCAATCACGCAAAAACTACTTAACGGATTTGGTTGAAATTTGGCACACAGATAGTAGATAGCCTGGATTAAAACAAAGAATACTTTTTATCCCGATTTTCCTACGGGAACGGGAAAATAACGGCAGCCGCCAGGCCCATCTTTCCCATTGGGCACACTGGGCACTTGCCCAGGGCCCCGCGATCGATAGGGGCCCCTTGTTTCTTGCCAGATCGCTTAATGATAACGGATGCTTATTATATTACGAAAAAAAATCAAATCTAGAAGAGTACCTCTTCAAACCACATAGATTTTTAATCACTAACCCTTAAATTCTAAAATAGTTACTTTTGTGGATTATACAATAATTATGTCCTTATTAAATGTGTCTTAGCAAGATTACAAGATAACTGAATAAAGCTGTAAGTATGAAAAACGCGCTGCGCGGCCGTTTTCTTTACTTTAGACAGACAAAATAACGAGATTATTGGATGAAACTGACTAAAAATCGCGCTGCGCGGCCGTTTTCTTTACTTTAGACAGGCAAAATAACGAGATTATTGGATGAAACTGATTAAAAAACGCGCTGCGCGGCCGTTTTCTTTACTTTAGACAGGCAAAATAACGAGATTATTGGATGAAACTGACTAAAAATCGCGCTGCGCGGCCGTTTTTTTTCACTAAAGACAGGTAACATTACAAGATTAGTGAATGAAACTGACTAATAAACGCGCTTCGCGGCCGATTTTTGCTATACCTTGATAAGCATTTTTCTAAAAAATCTGGTATTTTGTGCCTCATATACAGGCATCCTCTCTTACTTTGATGGTAACCCAAGTCAATCAAGTGGCAATGGGCGGGACACATAGCGAGAAGAACCGATGGCCGTTGGGGCAGAAAGGTTCTGGAATGGCGACCGCGCACCGGACGACGCTCCGTGGGTAGGCCCCCGACAAGGTGGACCGACGATCTGGTGAAGGTCGCGGAAAGCCAGTGGATGCAGGCAGCGCAGGACCGATCGTCGTGGAGATCCTTAGGGGAGGCCTATACCCAGCAGTGGGTGTCGTGTGGCTGATATGATGAACCCAAGTCAAGGTTATAGGGGCCCCATTATCCTAATGTGCCCAAGGCCTCAAATAGGTTAAAGACGGCCTTGGCAGCCGCTAGTAATTTTGATACGATCATTGTTATACTCATATAAAAAATAATATATTTTAGCGGCCAACAATATTTTTGTTGATTTTTAATAAGCCTCAAATTATTATTGTTTATAAATATACACTCGAGAGCAGAAAAATCGCACAACAGGCTTATTTTCATACAAACGAGGTAACTTTGAAGCTCTGGTTCTCCGCCCAGGATTAAACGGGCTCTGATCTGATGATGGCAAATCCTTACTTCCTTACTAATATTATATGCGAAAGTCCGTTTGTTTGTTTGTTACGCCTTCACGTCTTAACTACTGAACCGATCATCATGAAATTTTACACACACGTTGTCAGGGGTACAGAGAAGGACATAGGGTACTTTTCATCCCGAAAACAAGGAACTGTTCCCGAGGGATAGACAAAATACTATCCACGCAGACGAAGTCGCGGGCGAAAGCTAGTGAAAGAATAAATGGAGGAGGCTCAGATCGCCCAGATCGTTTCCTTAGCATTATGGACCTCCACCATTTATTCTTTAATTTGCCATCATCAGACCAGAGCCCGTTTAATCCTGTGCAGAGAACCAGAGCTTCAAAGTTACCTCGTTTGTATGAAAATAGGCCTATTGTGCGATTTTTTTGCTCTCGAGTTTAGTAAATAGGTACATTAAAGTATTACAAGTTGAGAATATGTTTTTTAACTGGGCTTATTTTTCTTTGAATTTGTTATGCCTAATATGATTAATATTGATCGGAATAATAGTTATGTTAATTATTTGATCTAAATGTCAATAAAATAACAAAAGTTTCTAACTAATGTGTTTATTACACCTTGTCCGAATTTAGGGAAAAAATCGTCCGAAATTAGGGCATACGTGTCCGAATTTAGGGAAATTGGGTCAGTCGTCATCATATTTTCATTTTTCATAATTTTACTATAATGGTTTCCTTAATTTTCCTACTATTATTATAAAGAACAATCATGTAGCAATCGTAAATAACAAAAATTACCAAGCTGGAGTTCAATTTTCATATAAATATTTGAGATTGAATTTCAAAAATTGCTGACGTGTCCGAATTTAGAACATTTCACCCTATGTTTCTACAGAAGAGGTGTCAGTTTTAAAACTTACACCTCTCTCCTCACTCTCAAATCACGAAAAAAAATCAGCTGCTTCATACATTTTTATATTTTCGTTATTAATTTTGTAATGAAACAGCTGATTTTTTTCGCGATTTCAGAGTTGGTCCCATAGTAAAAGTTGTTCAGTTTGATGGTCCCATAGATCGTAGATCGTTAGATCAGCCCTGTGCGTCTGAATAGTGTCCACGTAGTATAATATGTCTGTGTGCGTAACGTCTCACACGCACGACACACGGGCGCGCGCTGGCTCGGCTACGCTCGTTTGTTTACGTCTACATAAACTTGACCCCTAGTACGGACAACGGTCAGTTATTCAAGAGCTCAATCTTATCTGGCAGATAACCAATGCTATTACGACGAAAAAAGAGACACAGCGTCATCTCGCTCACTCATAGTGCAAATTGTAACCATTCGCTCTCTGTCATACAAACACGTGTCGGACACCATTTTAATTTGTTAATTTAATTGGAAACAGTGAAAATAATTAATAATTCGGTACTTACGCATGAAATGTGATTCCCTTGGATTCGTTTGTGTTTCTTGTGTTATTAGAACACTTTCTGAACGCACAGGAAGGCATTTTTGTAGGTTAACGAACCTAATTAATGAATCAAAGTTGTTCAATCAATGTTTCCGTAACGTGCACCGCTCACTGCTTTCTACAAGCGACTGAGGCGGGAAGAGTGAGCTCACTCTTCCCAACGATGCCACATTTTCGGCCGCTATAGTATGGCAAGGGCTCATCTAACGATCTGGTCCGAATGGATGGTCCGAAGAAACGGTTTTCTCACTTTGCGTTAATTCATTAACACGTTGTAGGTATAAGTTGTCTTGAATATACAAGGTGTTTGGCAAAAGCCTTATAAAGCCGAATATGGTAGATAGGGACCATCAAATTGAACAACTTTTACTACGGGACGGGACCAACCCTGAAATTAATACCTAACAAAAATATCAAAATGTATTTAAACAGCAGATTTTTGTGATTTCAGAGATGATCCCATAGTAAAAGTTGTTCAGTTTGATGGTCCCTATCTACCATATTCGGCTTTATAAGGCTTTTGCCAAACACCTTGTGTTCTATATTATAAAAAAAAACTTTTTACTTTCAAATTGTATTTTAATGTAAGTATCTGTAAAACTTCTAGATCCGGAAAAAACAATATTTTTGGCAGGGCCATCTGAAAAAATAAATAAAATGGCGGTCATTCCAACATGGATGTACCCAAGAACCATAGACTTAGAAAATTTTTCGCTATGCGGATATTAAGTTTATGCCAAGAACTAAATTCATGGACACCAACAAGTGGGTGTTTTGTCGATAAAAAGGGTATTATGCCCTAAATTTTTCATGTCAGTGCATGCCCTTAACTATTCCGAGACCAAAGAACAAGAACAATGTTGTTTTAGCCTTTTTAAAAAACTTAACAAACAGACATAAACATAACTTCCTTTTGCGCTGAAAAAAAAACATTTGCAAAGGACAGAGCATGGTACAAAATGGACTAGAGCAAAGAATCTTATATTCATAGAGTAATTTCGTTTATTTCCTCTGTGGTTTTTTTTTAACGTCACTAGTAGTCACTATGACATTTTCGGTTAACAGGTGTTTTCGGTAACATGAAATTACGGTATTAATTCAGTATATTTTATTTGGAGTTGTAAATTTTAGTTCAATAACTATTTTTTGATATTCACAATGCTTTAGTTACAAAGTTTTATTTTTATGTCCTTGTGACGTTTTGTCTGGTAAGAATTAATTGTTTAATTTCGTTCGATTTGATATCGTCACTGGTAGGTAGGACCTGTCGGATCGTAGAACTAAGATCTAATATTTCACGTCGTGGATTAATACCCAAGAACTTAAAATTCATTAATGAATTTGAGTGATCCTCTATTCTGTACAATCATCAATCCAAAACAACACAGAACTAAAGATTCTATACATAAGTACAGTAAGTGGCACGAATCATGAAATCGGGTGGGGATTGCGCGGAACGCGTATTTTGGGTATGCGTTGAGGTGAGGGGCGAGGGCGGCGGGAGAGGGGCGCGCGCTATTGGTCGCTCACAAGAGCACATGCGCCAACTTATCCCCACTCCGTCGAAAAATTTTCATGATTCGTGCCACTGACTGTACCATTTATGAACGACTAGCGGCCGCCCGCGACTTCGCCTGCGTGGAAAGGTTTTTTGTTATCCCTCGGGAATTATACTTTTTTTCGGGATAAGAGGTACCCTATGTCCTTTTCTGTACCCCTGAAAACGTGTATGCAAAATTTCATGATGATCGGTTCAGTAGTTAAGACGTGAAGGCGTAACAAACAAATAAACAAACAAACAAACAAACGGACTTTCGCATTTATAATATTAGTAAGGATTACAAACTTAGGCAAAAATTATTTTAAGTACTACGCGTTCACTTCATCATTGCCGCTACCTCCCGGCCCGCTTCATCATTCCGCCACCCCCCTGTGTCGCCCTCCCGCGCGCCTCCCCACGCGACGCCGGAGGCGCGGTATGAAGAAGCGGGCCGGGAGGTAGCGGCAAGAATGAAGTGACCGCGTAGTATGTATTTTATGCCTTAGTTTTTTTTATGCACAACAGGATAGTGCTTGACCTTCACCTCACCTGATGTTAAGTGACGATGAGGCCGAAGGTGGAAGCGCACTACACCCGGAATCCTTACACTGAGGAACTAGCTATCTTACCTCTAACTGCCATAACACAACTATTTGTAAATTGTTATTATGGTGTCAGATTTACGTAAGATGGTGGTAGCTAGCCAGGCGGAATTGAAATAAACCCTACCACTAACCAAACCTATAGTACGAATTGTACGCCCCCTGGGAACCGAACCCTGAACTCCTGCGTCTTACACGAGTGGGCGAACCACTAGACCAAAGAGGCGGTTAAAGTTCTTCCTTATCTACCTATAAGGAAGGCCTCTGCCCCAGCAATGGGGACATTAAAAATGGCTGATATCGAGCGTTAGTTATTCCTGACAAAGACATACTTTTTATTTCAGGTGTACCATGTAAAGTGGTGTGTCATGTAAACGGACTGTTTGGACTAGTAATTGTGTAGCCGTTTGCGGTATCAATGCTTAAGAATTAAAATAATAACAGAAAAAACAGAACACCATGCAACTAACAGATAGTCATCTTTCGAACGAAATCTGCTCTTGCACTTCTTGTTTCTATGAAAGTCAGTCGTGTGATCCTAACGTACAAAGACTATTAAAAGATGGTTCCAGAATTGACAGACTTTTCCTCGGAAAATACATTCCCTTACGAGAAAGAAAATTGCTCAAGAGGTTAGTGAGAACTAGGGCAGTCTACGATGATATCAGTTGCCAGCTTGTAACTGAAAGCAGTACATGTATTGATGAAAGATATTTTACACCAAGACAAGAACAAGCTTGCTGTGAAGATTACGATGACACTGAAGGGAATTGTGTTACCGGGAGATTCCCTAATATAATACACCAAAATCAGCATTTCAGTGATCGTTGCAGTTGTTGTAGTTGCGACGCTTTCAACACTCCGATGAAACAAAGACAATATAGACATGGTCGTGGTTATCCTCATGGAGGGTATTCATTTACGCCAGGAACCCTCCGAGGCCCAAGAAGCGTTCGATTTAATGCTATTAAATCCGAACCATGTACGTGTACTTCTAAAGCTAGCTTGTTAATAAAACGACGCTCAAAGAACGTTGTCAAAAAATTAAGAGAAGAGCATTCACAGTTACCACAGTCAACAGATTACTCGGTTGGTGAATATAGAAAAAGACAAAAACATAAAAATACCTATCAAAAACATAGGAAGTCCAAATCACGATTTACTCAAGATGAAGATAAGTGGATAAAAGACAAAAAGTCTGAAGTAATAAAAACAAGTAAAAAGACCAAAAAAACGAACCCTGATATCGGGGTTAAAAGATCGACAGAAACCATAAAACAGCCATATATGTCTGAAGGAACTTCATTTTCTATCAAAAAAGATTCAGTTACTAAATTTAAAGACGATCTAGAAAGAAGAAAGAGAAATTATATTAACAAAATTGTAAGTAAACATAAACCCTGTAAATCTGTTTCACCAGGTTATTGCTATCCAGGAGAATGTAACCCAATGGAATGTAGTAGAATATTAGAAAAGAGGCGAAGAAAAAAAAGCAGGAAAGAAAATAAGTTGTGGCGTGATGACGAGTCTGCTATGTATGAAACCCAAAGATCAATTGATAACTTAGACAAATCCCAAAAAATATCGGCCAGCGAGAAAAAAACAGAAACAGCAAATATTTCAGCCCGAGGCGCAGTAGACGAAAAAAGAATGTCTGAGTCATCAGATGAGATATCTAAAAATCGCAGAGTCGGCAAAGCAATACGTATACGAGAAGACATCAGTGAATCTGATACAACGAAAAAAGAAAATGCAAAAGCTAGAATTAGAAAAGAGAAAAAAAATACAATACTGCATATTAAAGGAAAAAATAAGCGCCATGAAAAAGACGTAGGGAGACTACAATCGGATTTTTCTTTTGTTAACACTCTGATGGAAAAGAAAAATAAACAAGTCAATAACAAACATCCCCGTTCATCTCAAACAAAATTTAAATCATCTGGACGAAGAGATTACGATTATACTGGTGCTAATGTTTTCCACAAGTTAAAAGCTTCGAAGAATGTACCCCCAGAATTTGATTATAAAACTGTGTCTATTGTCAAACCGGATAAAAAGAAAATTGTTATAAAAGTAGGTAGTATATACAGAAGCAGTGCAGAGAAACCAGATAAAAAAAAAATTAAAGCCGATGAAGAAACAAAACAACCTAAACATAAAAATTCACAGACAAATTTTTCGTTAGGAAAATCTAGTTATAAACTAGTTAAACATAGATTACGAAAGTGTTTATGCACATTGAAGTTAGCTAGTCGCATTGCAAAACAAGGAATACCAGCATTAGATTATGGTTTCGATCCATACGAGTGCGATAGTGAAGTTTGTGATCCAAACTCGTGTCTGGAATTAAAAAGAAGACATGAAAATAATTACCCAGAACGATACAACGATCGTTCCATGAAACGATCAAGTAAAGATTATCGAAGAACTAAATCAACATCAAGTATAGCCACTAAACCCAATAAACTTAGAAATATACACTCCAGCTATTTTTTCTCTAGAAAGAGGATGAAAAATAGAATACCTAGACAGGTTACTGCAACATCTAGTAGCCCAGGTAGGCAATTTGTAAAGGACCATAAAGAAGCTAAATCAGACTCATCCGGTTCATTAAAAAAGTGGAAACGAAAAGGTTGGGTTAATCAGCGGGCGATATCATCGACAGCACGAGAACGAAGACCCAGAAGCTCATTTATTCTTCCAACAGCTAAGAAATGTTTTTGCACATTACAAAAACAAAGCACACGGGAAAATAATTTAAGCGATTCCTTTACAGTCAGCACAGAAGCTTACACTAAAAAACATGAAATGAAAAGTAAAAAAACTGGGAAACGTGTGTTGCACCCATACGATGGTCACCCCATTTGCGATCCATACCTATGCTTAGAGTTAAAAGGTAGGAGAAAAATAAAGTCGAGACAAACTTTAATAGATCGGCCAAAATTAAAATCTAAATCATCCATTACCTACAAATCAGCATTTAAGTCTAAAGAGGTGCTAACCAAACTACAACAACATAAAAATTACTTATCACCTGTGAAAAAACGTAAAAGTAAAAAAGCTTTATCACCTGTAGTAGATTTGAAAATTCCGCGACAAACTGTTCGTTATGGATCTAACATAAGTTTTACAATAGAATTTCGAAAGTATACGCAAAAACCTAACATATATACAGTAAGTAGAGTATCAAGAAATAAATGTGAATGGCCGGACGAGCTTGCTAAAGTTTGTAGAGAAAACAAGCATCACATGAAAACACTTTATGATAAATATTTCATTGATTTCAAAAGAATATCTAATTCTGTGGCTCCATGCTATTGTAAAGAAACGCAATGTAATCGAGAAGATTGTGCTCCGAACTGTCAACAGCTAAAAAAACATTAATGTAAGTGGCCTCTCATTATTATTTATCTGTGAGTCAGAGGTGAGTTTACCCGAAGAGTATAATTGTAATAAAAGTAAAAAACTGATAAGAATTATCGCCCGTGAAATGATACTCAATGATGAATGCAAGAGTATCCTAAATATGAAGAAGTTTTATGGAAGAAAAGCAAACAAATAAAGTACAATCACCGAGTCTAAATGTAGATTCTAAAGTTTGTTTATGCTTAAACTTCTCCAAACCAAACTTAGTATCAGCTAAAAAAATAGTGCTACAACATGAAACTACAGCATCGATTGAAACAGTAAATAAAACAAAAAAAAGTGAATCACACTAATCAACCAGATCGATCAAAGGAAGCCTGTCAATACACCAATAATGGAATGTTACCAATCACCAAGCTTGCTCTACAATAGAAAACACCAAAAAAGAACTTTACAGTCTCCTAACATTGCGCATGTTGGCAAATTGTGTAGCTCTAATAAATGTTTAGGGAATATAAAAAACAAATATCGGATCAAAGAGTTTGCGAATTAAATTTTCAAAGATCGTAGACTAGATTTAAAAAGATCTCATTTCCACAAGGATCAAAATAACTATCAGCAAAGACATGATTCTGAAAATATTTTTTTTCAAAAGAAGCGAATAAAAAATAAGAGAGATTTAGAAAAAAATATTACCCACCAATATTACTTATTATTGTAAAACTTTGCATTTGTTCTGCAAAGCGACTGAAGCCACACAAGAAAAAAATGCTTTTGTTTGTTAAAGGAACACGGTCACGAAATGAATATTTTAAAGTTGTTAAAAAACGTAATGAAATGAAGAGTTCTCATTTAGTTTCTAAGGCTAATAAAATATCAGACAAACTATATGAAAATATGTGTAATAATAAGACGCGTGTTTGTAGCGGTTGCTTACCAGAATTAAAATGTGAAAAAGTTAATCCTTTATTACTAACACACGAACAGGAGACTCCACAAGTCTAAGTTAATGCATGGAAACAGTGCACGGATATTTCATTGTTTTTATTAGCAGTTGGTTTTTGGAGTCCTTTTATAATACTTATAGAAGCATTTAACAGCTGTGATTTTTTGTACAGGCTATGCTTAGAATAATTACACCTAGAAGCCATGTCCTTGTATGCAAAGTGAGGTAACTTATACTGAGCCAAAATGGCTCAATTCTCAGATTTATAATCCTTCATACGTTACCTAATCGTAACTAAAATCCAATAATATAATAATTAATCTCTTTAAGGTAGGGAAATTGAAACTGTTTTGTACTTATTAGGTATGCTTATGTAATAATGGACAGTAAAAATCTGAAAACGGCGCCATTTTGGCTGTTTTAGTTGCCTCACTTTTGACAGCGCGCTTTGTAGGGAATTATCGTTCTAGGTGTAATATATACTACTATACTACTAGTGTAATTATTCTAAGAGGGTATTACTTAGGGTAATATTGTTGTTATTAAAAATCGATTAATTGTTTTTTATTATCTATTTATTTCTTAAATTGTTATAGTTAGTTTCAGGATTGGTCAGTATGACCACAGAAACGCGATATAATCGATTTATCACTTAACTGTCAAAAGACAATAGATTTTTTGGCAAGCTGATCAATAATGTTCCATACACATTCTTAGGGCTATAGAAAAGGACATTTTTCATCCAGCGAAAAAGTACTATTCTGCCAGGCGCATCACCGATTGGCGGGGATAGTATCTATCTCTTATATAAAAGTGAAGGGTTGACTGACAGACTATTGCCCAGCCCAAACCACTTAACCGAGACTTGAAATTTTGTACATAGATACTGTTACGGACGCGGGGTACGGGATTGGAAGGAAAACACTCGGTTGCAGAGACGACACGCTTTATTTCCAAAAACACACCATAAACTCTGAATGTCGCGGTCCGCTCTTCTGTGTGGCGTAGTCTTCCTGCGAATGACGTAACCACCCAGCGCTGTTACTCGATGACATTCCCCCTACTACTCTTCCGATATCGCGGTCCGCCCTTCCAAGTAGCGTCACGTCCGAACGACGTAGCCTCTCGGCGCTGAACACGACGACATCCTCTTCTCAGGTACTATCGCTAGTACCTGACCTCGATACTTCTCCTCTTCACTTTACAACTTCTTCATCTTCTTTTTCTCCTTGTTCCTTTCCCTTCTTCTTTACCCAACTACTGCTTCTACTGAACTACATCGATTGTGCGTTTCGCCGCTGCTTATATACCCAATAGAACCTTCTAGTAACTCGAATTTCGATAGTCATTTCGTTATTCTTTTCGATTGTCTTTTTCTAGCCATTTTCTGTCCTTTTTCATCTTTTCCATTAATTCCCAACTATACTAGAATGTTCTATTTCTCTATCAAATATGTAAATAAAGATTGTATAAACACGTAAACATTCTAGAAATATCGTAAAAACCATCAAAACACTCTGATCCGACAGAGGATCGAACTGCGGGCTTTCGTGTATAAGGCGAGTAGCCACACCATTACGCCATAGTGACTTAACATCTAGCGGCCAAATTGGTCATCGCTTGGTGCTCCATATCACTTCTACGTAATGTGACGTCATGGCCGTCACAATACTTATACAGTGCAAACACCCACTAAGAAGGGATTTTTAGAAATTCCACCTCTAAAGGGTTAAAATGGGGTACAAAGTTTATATGGAAAAATAATTGACATTTCAACATGAAACTTCGTAGGAGTACTTCGTCAAACAAATAAGAAAACACGTGTTTCGTGGTTTTCCAAAACTCAACCCTTTAGGGGGTAAATGGGGTAAAATTGCAAAAATGGCATTTATTTTTAAGTGATAGACATTCTTGTAGAATAATATCTATCACTTAAAAATAAATGCCAGGGGTTGCCCTGAAGGGGTTAATGGGGTTCAAACCACGTTCAAACTTTGTATGGAATAAATATAAAATAGACATAACGACCTGAAACTTCGTAGGAGTACGTATAAACAAATGATCAAACATGTTGTATTTCGTAAATTTCTGAAAATCAACCCCTTAAGGGGTAAATGGCGTAAAAAGCCAAAACTCGATATTATTGAGGTTTTTATGGGATGTTGATTACGAAAATGGCATTTATTTTTAAGTGCAACATAGTGTAGTTCATGTTTTGTATGAAAAAATAATATTAAATAGACATTTTGACGTGAAATTTCGTAGGAGTAGGTACTTCTGAAAACAATAGAAATAGAAATATTTTTTATTTAAATAGACTTATTACAAGTTCTTTTAAATCGTCCAGTTTTTTTTCCCCTACCACCCATTCGGGACGTCTTTTTGCTGACAAGAAGAATTAAGCAACACGTGCTATTTCTTAGTTGATATGGAAGACGGGCCATAACCCACCACGCGGGCCCAATGTGGATTGGTGGGTGTTAACGACTGCAAATGCAGCCGCGACCAACGGCTTAACGTGCCTTCCGAAGCACGGAGGAGCTCGAGATAATTCATTTTTGATCACCCATCCTACGACCGACCCTTGCAAAAGTTGCTTAACCTCTGAAATCGCTGGGCAGGGCGCTAAACAACTGCGACACCGAGCTCCATTGATAAAAAAATAGGATTAAAACATAGGATACTTATATACCGGTCGTAAGTCCTCTAGGGATTTTTCGAATGTCTATGCGGACGAAGTCGCGGCACAGAATACATGTCGCGGGCGAAAGCTAGTATTTACCCACCTTTATTGCTTTTAAATTTTTATCTTGTTACGTACTGTACAGCAAATATGCCATTTTGATTAACAGTTATGAGTATGATCACAATTCACATTATTTATATTGAGAGTATGGTTTTTAACTTTTATGAATATTAAAATTATGTGTTAATAATAAAGTTATTCTTTTTAAATATATACATTTTAAAATTATGGATTTTAATGATTTCATTCATTTAATGCTTAGGCGTTTTCATTATAGGCATGTTCAATGGACAACCTTTCAAAAATATAATTGTATATTTTACGTTGTATTATGAAAGTAGACCGCCGGTAACGATCATTTGCGATTGTCAATGTTTTCGCCATTGACGCCCATTGATGCGAAAATTGATCGTTTACGCGTGCGAATGAAGCGATTGTCAAGGTCCAAACAAATTATCGGACGCGGCTTACTGCCGCGGCTGATCTGAGGTGTGCAAACTATCGGATGTAGTAGGTCGCGGACGTAACCATAGACTAATATGACGTCATCGGACGTCCGATAGCTATCTGGCACGCAGGATGTTATGAGAGTGTGCACACTTATCAGCCGCGGCAGTAAGCCGCGTCCATAAGCCGCGTCTAGGGCTTGCAATTCGAATATTCGAATACTTCGAATATTCGGCTTATTTTGCTATTCGAATACTTAAGTCGGTGATATTCGAATATTTTCTACTTTGTTAGATTTAGGCGAAAATCATTCATTAAATACCCGAATAGCGCTAGAATGAAGCGTTCGTTAACGTTCACTTTCACGTTTATTTCTTTGTTGACCATTATTTGTCCAGAAATTGTAAACGATTTTAATCTAGCTTCACGATGAGCAAAATACTTGAAACTTAAGACAGGTTAGAAGTCAGAACTGGAAGACAATGAAATAATATACTGTCATTGAGCTGATCCAATGGTGGAACCCAAAGATGACTAAACGCTAGTTTTCTTACATTCTCTTTGTATGACTACAGGAAATCTGTAATAAAGCCATACAAATCCATCAAGTTTGCTCGTTTGATTCGTCTTGACAAGAATTTTGTTGTGAAATAGTGTCCAGAGTTTGATGAAAGAAGACCACAAGAACTCTGTAGTAAAACCATGCAACCCCATCTAGTTTAGGAACGTTTGATTCGTCTTGGCTAGTACTGTAATCGGAGATGATTTCCAGGGTCTGATGATGGAGCCGGAAGAAGGCTATAGGAACTTTGTAATTAAACCATGCAACCCTATCGAGTTCATACTCGTTTGATTTGTTTTGATGGGTACTTTGTTGAAATAGTGGCGAAAGTCGGATGATGGAGCCGGAAGAAAACTACAGGAACTTTATAATAAAACCATATAAATCCATCTAGGTTGGGCTCGTTTGATTCGTCTTGACAAGTTCTCTGTTGGGAAATTCAATAGTGTACAAGGTTTGATGATGAAGCCGGAAGAAGGCCGTAAAAACTCTGTAATTAAACCATGCAACCCCATTTAGTTTGGGCTCGTTTGATACGTCTTGCTTGACTAGTACTTTGGTGGGAGACGATTTCCAGGGTCTGATGATGGAGTTGGAAGAAGGCCACAGCATATCTGTAATAAAACTGTACAACTCCATAGAGTTTGGGCTTGTTTATAAAAATAAATATAATAAATAAATAAATAAATATGTTTGATTTGTCTTGACAAGTACTCTCTTGGGAAATTGTATCCAGGGTCTGATGATGGAGCCGGAAGAAAATCACAAGAACTCTGTAACGAAACCATACAAATCCATCGATTCTGAGCTTGTTTGATTTTTCTTGACAAGTACACTGTTGGGAAAATAAATAGTGTTCAAGGTCTAATGATGAAGCCGAAAGAAGTCCACAAGAACACTGTAATAAAACCATGCAACTCCATCTAGTTTGAATTCGTTTTGACTAATGCTCTAATAGGAGACGGTTTTCAGGGTCTGATGATGGAGCCGGAAGAAGGCCACAGGAACTCTGTAATAAATCCATGCAACCCCATCGAGATTTTTGCTCGTTTGATTTTTCTTAATGAGTACTTTGTTGGGAAATAGTGGCCAAGGTCAGATGATGTAGCCGGAAGATCACAGGAAAATGTAATAAAACCATACATACCAATCGAGATAAGGTCGCTTGATTCACCTTGACAAGTACTCTGTTGGGAAAATAAATAGTGTTCAAGGTCTGATGATGAAGCCGAAAGAAAGCAACAAGAACTCTGTAATAAAACCATGCAACCCCATATAGTTTGGGCTCATTTGATTCATCTTGACTAGTACTCTAATAGGAGATGGTTTCCAGGGTTTGATGATGGAGCCGCAAGAAGGCCACAGGAACTCTGTATTAAAACCATGCAACCACGAGTTAAAGCTCGTTTGATTTGTCTTGATGAGTATACTTTGTTGGGAAATAGTGGCCAAGGCTAGATGATGGAGCCAGAAGAAGATCACAGAAACTCTGTAATAAAATCATACAAATCCATCGAGTTAAAGCTCGTTTGATTTGTCTTGACAAGTACTCTGTTGGGAAAATAAATAGTGTTCAAGGTCTGATGATAAAAGCCGGAAGAAGGCCACAAAATCTCTGTAACAAAACCATGCAACGCCATTTAGTTTGGGCTCGTTTGATACGTCATGACTAGTTTTCTGATGGGAGATTAAATTGAAAGTGAGATAGTTTCCAGGGTCTGATGATGGAGTCGGTAAAGGTAACAGGAACTCTGTAATAAAACTATACAACTCCATAGAGTTTAGTGCTTGTTTGATTTTTCTTGACAAGTACTTTGTTGAGAAATAAAGTCCAGGGTTTGGTGATGGAGCCGGAAGAAGCGCACAGAAACTACATAATAATACCATACAACACAACCCCATCCAGTCTGGGCTCGATTGATTCATTTTGACAAGTATTCGGATGGGTGTTAGACCTTGGTGTGATGTTGAAGCCGGAAATACCACAGAAAAACATAGATAAGACTAAAAAGCAGAATTTATATATTTATTGACAAAAAAAAACTAAAAAGAAACACGTTTTAAAAACGAACTATAAAGTTAAAAAATCGAACTAAAAACCCGTAACGATTTATGACCATATACAGAAGTTAAACCTAAAAACGTGGGGAATATGCAAAAGTCAATGATGATAAATCTTCCAAAATGCGTCCCATTAGCGTACGTAGCATTTAACTTTGGTTTAACTTGAAAAATAAACAATATTTATTAATTACAACCATTTTTTAAAATTGACAGAAATATTCGAATAATATTCGAATATATTCGAATACCTCCTTAAAAAATACCGAATATTCGAATAGTGAATTTCATCGAATATTTGCAAGCCCTAGCCGCGTCCGATAATTTGTTCGGACCTTCAATCGCTCCAACAATGGCATTGACGAAAAAATTGTCAATCGCAATTGATCGTTACCGGCGGGCTTAAAAGAGCCGTAAGTAAATTGTCAGGAAGTTGATTTTTTTAATGAATGCACAGATAATATAAATCAAAACAAGACTCAACTCAAACTTCCTGACATTCCCAATTTGGACTAGATTTTAATTTTTTTTAATAACGTAAAAATACTGAACTAAATATTCTGAAAAGATAAATATGAGCTTAGACCACTTAAATCTCGAAATGGATTCTAAATTTTAGTAGGTAGGTACTTTCTCAAAATGAAATTTGGTCCATTATGCCTTCCATAAACTATAAATAAATCTATGATTACTTCTTTCACTAGAACTGGCTATTTAAACTCTGACACTCTTTCAAAAATCACCGAGAATATGTCACATTTTACGTCATTTGAATGATGTGAAATTTTGTAATATGTTGTGTTAAGTACTAATGCGTGTAAATTTCTGTATTTTGTGATTTTACAGAATACGCAAGAGCAGGCGGAATGATTAAGTAGCTCATACCGCCTGGTTTGTGTGTTATGTTTCGTTGGTGTATGTCACGTATGTTTCGTCTGGTAAGACATCATCCTTACTAATCAATTAGGTACTAATATTCTTCAATTCTGTTTCTTTGTTTGTTTTGTTATGCCTTCACGTCTTAACTACTGAACCGATCATCATGTGCATACACGTTGTCAGGGTTACAGAGAAATAGGGTACCTACTTTTCATTCCGAAAAAAGGATTGCTCCCGAGGGATATCAAAAAAAACTTTCCACGCAGACGTAGTCGCGCTAGTAAAAAAATTATGATGCCAGCAATAGGGGGGGCGATCATAGCTCGCGTCCGCAGGAGTTACCTACAATAACCCTGCACGTGTCCCCTGGGTGGTGCTAAACGAGCTCAAAGCTGTCGATAGAAATAGGCGTAATAATATTAAAAATGAATACCACAAGATCCCTACAAAGTCACACAAACGGCCCTTTTCAGGGCTCGAAGACTAAAGATATCGGACCCTCAGTCCGAATCCTACAACTCAACGTTGAAGGCATCAGTAAAGCCAAAAGCGACTACCTGCTCAAACTATCGCAGTTGAACAAAATTGACGTCATCAATGTCCAGGAAACGCATACCAAAAATGAAGACGACCTCAATCGAAGATGCACATTACCTGGCTACACTCTTATAAAAGCAGTTCATCATCCGAAATACGGCATCGCAACTTATACTAGGACGGGATCACGGGACTAACCGGCGTGCGATTTCTTGATTGGTGCGATCGCGACCAAATTTACACGATAACTATACAAGTAAATGATACTATCATCATGAACATTTACAAACCCCCAAAGGTCCAGTGGCCCCAAAGCGTCCTGCCACAACACACCCACCCCAGCATTTACACAGGCGATATCAACAGCCACCACACTTTATGGCGTTATAGCAGTAGCGACAACAACGGAAATGCTCTGGTACAGTGGATGGAAATTTGTGATTTACAACTGGTCTTTGACGCAAAAGATAAAGGGTCCTTCCGTTCGGCAAGATGGTGCAAGGATTATAACCCCGACCTTACGATTGTCTCCCTCGATCACCTAAGTCAGCCTTTACCTACTAGAAAGACTGTACTGTCAGACTTTCCGAACAGTCAGCATCGCCCTATCCTCTTGGAAGTAGGTCTCAAGATCCCATTGGCAAACTCTATCCCATTACCTAGATGGAATTTCAATAAAAGTAACTGGGAAGGTTTCTCCAAAGACCTAGACTCAGACCTTGCATCAGTGAACTTAGAACCCAACGCTTCCAACTATGACTCTTTTGTGGAACTCGTAATTAAGGCAGCAAAACGAAACATGCCAAGAGGATACAGAAAGGAGTACATACCATGTTGGTCAACCGAGTGTGAAGAACTATTCAATAAATTCCAGCAAACTGAAAATCACACTGTCGGGGCTGAACTTCTGAAGTCTCTAGATACTCAAAGAAAAGCAAAATGGGAAACCACAGTTGAGGAAACGAATTTTAAAAGATCGAGTCGTAAGGCATGGCGCGTGCTGAATGGACTTACTGGAAAACAACACCCTCCAAAACAAACAACTGCTGTGAAACCAGACGCCATTGCAAATCGAATGGTAGAGTTAACAAGAACCAAAAGAAATGCTTCGTTCACAAAGCAAGTCAAAAAGGAACTCATTAGGCTAAAGCGAGATTGTCCAACAGGTCAAGAACTGTCTAGGCCCTTTACTGTCGAGGAAACATTAGAGGCTATAAAATCACTAAAAAATAACAAAGCTGCAGGCCCGGATAACATTTACAATGAGTTCCTCCGGCATATGGGCCCACTAGCGGTGGTGTGGCTTACGACGTGCTTTAATTATATCTTCATGCACAACAGACTTCCAAGACAGTTCAAATGGGGAATGTCCGAAAAAAATCAAATTGGCTGAATATTTTTCTATAGGTAGGAATAAGGTCCCTTAGTAATAGAAAAAAGTTTCAGAATTTTCGGTTGGGTAAAAAAGTTTTTAAAAATCAAAGTCTCTTCGACTTCACAAATGTATGAAAGTAACAGCAGAATGGAGATTATACCTTTGCCGCTAACTGCCACAAAGACAACACGTATTTAAAAAAAAAAGTTTTGACATTTTGTCTTGAAACTTTTTTTTTAATACCATGTTGTGGTTGTGGCAGGTGTTGGCAAAGGTACAATATCCATTCTGCTGTTACTTTCATACATATGTGAAGTCGAAGAGACTTTGATTTTTTGAAATTTTTTCACGAAACCGATAATTTTGAAAATTTATTCTATTACTAAGGGACCTTATTCCTACCTATAGAAAAATATTCAGCCAATTTGTTTTTTTTCGGACATTCCCCATTAGCCAAAGTGATAGCTATTCTAAAGCCAGGTAAATCTGAACACCAACCTGAAAACTATCGCCCGATAGCACTTTTGAGCTGCACCTTCAAGCTACTAGAACGAATGCTACTTACCCGAATAGAGCCACTCATAGATTCAGCGACTCCTGTCGAGCAGGCGGGCTTCCGACAAGGCAGAAACTGTACTGATCAGGTCCTAGCCCTTTCCACCTATATCGAAACTGGATATCAGAAAAACCTAAAATCGACAGCGGTTTTCATAGATCTGACTGCGGCGTATGACACTGTGTGGAAGCAAGGCCTTGTCAAAAAACTGCTGTCCATAATCCCCAGTAAGGAGATCGTCGATCTCATAACAAGTATGCTGAGCGAGAGGGAATTCGAGGTTTATCTTGGCAACGCTAAAAGTCGCAGACGTAAACTGAATAACGGACTACCTCAGGGGTCTGTGCTAGCTCCAAAGTTGTTTAACCTTTACATCCACGATCTACCCGAAACCTCAGCTACTAAATTTATATATGCGGATGACATCGCACTCGTAGCCCAAAGCAAATCTATGAAAATTGGCGAGGAGATACTTACCACTGACCTTGCTAAGCTCTCTAAGTACTTCGATTCCTGGCGTCTAATCCCCAGTACTAACAAGACCGAGGTATCGTGCTTTCACCTTAATAACGGCCTCGCTAGTTACCAACCCGCAATACATTTCAATGGTGAAATACTCCGGTACAACCCATTTCCTAAGTATCTTGGGGTAACTTTAGATAGATCGCTTACATACAAGGAACATCTTACTAAGCTGGGCCAAAAACTTTCAACTCGCAACAACATACTTCACAAACTATGCGGTACAACTTGGGGAGCTTCCGCCGACTGTCTCCGTACGACCGGTTTGGCCCTGGTGTACTCTGCTGCGGAATACTGCTGCCCCGTCTGGCTTAAGAGTGCGCACACAGATAAAGTGGACACTAAGTTGAACGAGACGATGCGTTGTGTTTCCGGAACAGTAAAATCTACACCATTGCATTGGCTCCCAGCCCTCAGCCACATAGCCTCACCGCGTTTGCGACGAATGCATGCCCTAAAGAGAGAGTTCGATAAGATCGAATCCCAGGTTGCACTACCGGTCCATAAGGAATTTGTCTGCCCACCGCCACACAGACTAAAATCAAGGCATCCTCCATACGCATCTGCCAAATCGCTTAGACACTTCAAAACCAACGACGCCTGGAAAAGAGAGTGGAGCGAGGCAGTTACGGATGACACTCATGGCCAGACAATTGACCCCACATCTAAACCCAAGGGCTTTAATCTGCCGCGTAAACTGTGGTGCCGTCTCAATCGGTTGAAAACAGGGCACGGGCGTTGCAACGCCTGTCGGCACAAGTGGGGATGGTCAGATAGCCCAATCTGCGACTGCGGTGAGGAAGCTCAGACCATGGAACACATCGTGCAGCGATGCCCTATTCGTGCGTATCCAGGACCTACTAGCGATATGAATGAGCTACCACCTGACTTCATCAATTGGCTCCGCGACCTGGACATTGATTTATAATTATACAATTTGACATTTATATTTCTCCTTCGCCTATCTCATTATTATCATACGATTAAATAAAAAAGTAAAAAAATATTTATGAAGTGTGTTAAATTTCCATCAAACAAACTCGGCAATAACTCGAGAAATAATAAATGAATTTGCAGCTCCTAAAGTCTTAACTAATATATTATATACGTTCCGTTCCTTTCTTAAAGATACAGACTTGTAAACCTTTTATTTCCGTTTCGACAGATTTTCGTTTCGTGCTGAATTTTGTTTCGACAGAAAAAGTACAACCATAACGAAAATCTATCAAAATGTGACGAAAATGGCCATATTTTTCGACGATTTGTGGCTGCAATTATTGAACAACAACAAATAAAAACGTAACATCCGTTCCGTTTTTATTTTTGATTCTTGAGACCCAAAAATTAATTTTAATAAATGACATTGTTTAACATGGTTTTTACTCACCCTTTTCAGACATCTCCCTACACAATACTTTATTGCATAGCTACGATTGTTCTAAAAGCCTCATTCGGTTTCAGGGTCAAGATGTAAATTGCTGTGGTGTGTCTCATGTACGTTGTATATGGATTTGTGATTGCAAACAATTTTAACACGTATTAGAATACATTATACGTAGAAAGCAGCACATCAATAATGCTACAATCAATTATTTTCGATACTAGCGAGAGCAGCTCCGACAAAAGTGGTTTACAACATTCATCCGTGAAGCTAACAGTAATAGAGTCCAAGAATCATCGAATTCATCAAAACAAATTTACTCAATCACAAGGAAATAAAATTCATGATAAGCTAGTCAAAACTAGGAATGTAGATAATATTAGAAATAACATTTTGCTAAGAAGCCGTGTACGAGTTAACTCCACAATATATCCGGAAATGGAAAAGGTGACGCTTGATTCCAAAGAATCGGAAACTAGCCAAAAGTGTGCTGTTTTGGAGCTTGTTGATTTGGTAGATAAAGAAAAATTATCAAAACACAAAACTAAAAGAACTAATTGCACATGTTGCAGCTGCAGTAATTTACAAACAAATGTGCATCCCACAAGACCACTACAGAGCCATCCCTATAGCGGAACATGTTCGACATCAAGATCAAGCATGCTTTCAAAAAAGAGATCAGTTTATGAAAAAACGAGAAGATTACGCTTCAAAGCCAAATCTATCAAATCTGACCCATGCACGTGTACTTCTGAGATGAGTACAGTGTTAAGTGTGCAATCACAGGACATGCTTAAAAAGTTACCTGAATTTCAAATATTAATGTTAGAAGAGCCTTTACATTTGAAAAGGAGGAAAAGAATAAAAAAAGAATTAACAAAGCAATTAATGTCAAGACAAACAAAAACCCTCCTTATTTCAAGCGAATGTGACGGAAGTGGAACAATCAACAAGGCACATATTCACAAAGATGTGTTTAGTGATTTTAACCAACAGAACGCAGTAATTCAAGAACGACAAATTGTTGATCTTAACTTAAATCCTAAGAAAGACGCTTATAACTTCCAAAGATGTATTTACCCTTCCAACCCGAAGCAAAAAAGCTTCAGGACTAAAAGAGTTGCACTCTCAAGAAGAATGATTATGGAATCTCGACGCAACAATGACCCGCACAAAGAAAAAAAAGAGGCCACACGTACAAAAAGTTTTTCTAGAGGAATAATTGCTTATTCTCCGCAGATACGTTGTTTAAAATCTCAGTCTGATGTAAGTGGTAAAAGTATTATAACCGAGTTGCTAAGTAAAGAAAATTGGAATGAAAATTCTTCCCAGCGCATTGATGTCTCGGCGTATATGGAAGAATCAAAGTCTATGCAGCAAGTATTTTGCATTCAGTCACTTTTATTTGATGACATCAATCACAAGAAATATAGTAATACGGACCTAACAGTCAAACGGATGAACAACGTAAGCCATGAAATTTTAAAACCAAAAAAAGACATGAAAAGCCATTGTGGCCGACCGATACCGATACTCAGTACAAATAAAAATAACATAACTCAGATAAAACCAAATAATACATTAGAATTTTGCAATACTGAAAAAAATATGAATAAACGTAAAAATATTCTACCAACCGAATTTAAATCATCAACTGATAAAATTCAATCCAAAATAACCCTTGAAACTAAAATATCTTCAAATTTCAAAACCCAAAGCTCATCCTGTCTCTCAGTTACGGTAAAATCTAGTAATTTTTATTATGAACAACAAAGAAATATTAAAAATATTCTAAAACAAATAAACCCAACAGTTGCTAATAAAAATAATTTGGAAATTGACTTTGAACTTGACAAAAATTACATCTGTAAAAAAGGATCAGAATCTTTCAATGTCGATATTATGTTTAGAAGACAGAATAGTAACCCATACATATTTGCGGCTGAAGAACGACATTCTCATTTCAATGGTCAGTCAAAGCCTTCTTCTAAACAATTGCGTAAAGCAAAAGGTTGCTCGAAAATGAAGTCAGTTTTTGTTACCAGCCATAGCTCGTCGATAACCACAGCAATGACAAGATCAAAATCTATGCAACTTCAAGATTTGTCTGAAACAGTGACGAATATAAATTTATTTCCAATAATTGATCAACATTATAAAAAACAAACCATTGCAATGAATTCGTCCTTAAAATACTACACAAAAGATCAAAAGAAAGCAAAACCTTCAACAGTATTACTAAAAAATGCTGATACTAGTTTTTGTTCGGCACCAATAGACGCAGGAGTGACTAAGAAAACATGTAGTAAATTTAAATTAGTTCCTGATGTTCGTGAAGGTGGTTCTCTGATGAAAATTTGCTATAAAACTCAAGGCGATACTGCTTTAAATCTATGTGCACTATCGGATTCTTTATCACAGCCCAAGCTTTTTTCCCAAAAAGCATCGTTTTGTTCCAATATATTAGTTTCAACACCTTGCGCAAACCTATTGAAAAAAGATGTTTTATCTTCTGCTACTATGCTTAGAGCTTCCAAACAAAATAACAAATGTGACCGAAACAAATCAAAAGATATTATAGAAGTTATTTCTAAGAGTCAGTTACACAAAAATAATAAACGAATGTCTTTAAATCATTTACTTAAACGACCATATTGTACAACAAGTTTTCTGGTGCCGAAAAAAGAAAAACCGCGGATATGTTTGCCTTCTACGTGTGATAAACCGAAATTAATACATAATAAATCTATCTTAAATTCTATAGTTGGAACAAAAACTAGTTCGATAACAAAAATTGAATCACATACTAGCAGAATATCCATTACAAAGCTTGAAAGTTCGATACAAATACAGTCACTGCACGCAAATCATGATTTTAGACCTTTCAATAGTGTATGCGTACGATCATATGGTACTTCACCAATAAAGTTAAAAAAATCTGATTCGAAATTAATAGGAGACTGTCCAGTTTTCAGAAGTAGGCAGTACTCGCAAATTGTGATGAAACCAGAAGGTACAAAATTTAGCATTAACAAAATGCTAAAGAGCTATTTCGTCCATACTGCAAAATTACAAAGGGCGTCTAAAAATGATAAGATAATGAAACCAAGTATGACAAAAAAAAATAGCTCGAGCGTCTGTGCTCCAAAGCGAAAAATTCAACATAGATCTACCGAATTCTGCCCTTACAAATGTGAACAGCAGTACTTCAAGCAAAACAAAAAAAAACCTGAGCAAGGCCTATCTACAAAGAAGAAGAAAAAATGGCCAGAAAATGTTGAGCTAATTCGTCCGTATTCATCCCCTAAGATTCAATCCATACGTACTTCCCGAGTCAGAATCAACTTAAATGAATCTAAACAGTATAAACAATCCAAAATAGAAATTCAGTCTCGAAAACTGATACACTCAAGCTCCGGATACAAGGTTAATTTGGTGCAGGATCACCCACAACAAACTAGTGCAAGAAAACAAAAAGGTATGCAACATATATTCGCGCTTAAGTCACAAGTTCAAACAAAAGGAAGAAGAAGTAAATCAGTGGATGTAAAATGTTTAAATTGCAATGATTTTCAAAACAAAGCTATGCTTACACACGCACCAACAAAAACAACTTCTTTTATGAGCTGCTTCAATATGGAAAAACTTAACGGGAAAGAAAAACGAAAAATGTTTGATTGTAAAGATGGTACAAAAACTACGCAAATAAATGCATTAGAAAAAAAAGATAATTTGCTACACAGAAGTCAACCGTATGGTTACGATGAAAGTCTAAATAATTTATCTGAATCTGGCATGTTATTAAAAGATAGCAAGTACAGCAACATAACACAATGTAATTTTGTCTGCAACAATTTGGCAAATAGTTTCGATTTTAAAAATAAATTAATAAAACCGTTGTTAAAGAACTTTCAAAATGATGAAATTAAGATAAACACTGAAGCTATATCACAATCGGATAAACAAAATATAAAAAAAAAATGTTTCACCAAAATAGACAAAGGATATACATTTAACGCAAACACATTAGTTGCCAAGGATGTCAAATTAAATTCTAATAATTTAAGTAAAAGCATAAAAACTATACCCATAGAAAAAAATGGCAGTTGTGCTAGAGTTGCTCGAAGCCATAATGAAGCGACGTCTGTTTTAGAAAAAAAGGAAACTGGTTTACTTCCTTTAATTAAGCGCTATTTTTTTCCTAAAAAAATCAATTTTATTAAACCATTGGAAATTAATGATAAGGATCAGAAATTGAAACTCCTTAAGCAAAAGAACCGTTATAACTCTTCAAAGCAAAAACATAAGAATCTCACGAGGAAACTAACAAATCAAAATTTTAATTACTACTCGATGCTTGGTAGATTTGATGCGTGTGAAAGCAAAAAAAGACTAAAATCCGAAGGTATGACTTATACAAAACGTAAATACCAAAAACATGTCCAAAATAATAATGTTTATACGGTGCTGCCAGTACTATTACCATATGAATGTGAACCTGGGATATGCGTGCCTGGCGAATGTGACCCTTTAGAGTGTTTTGAAAGAATTAAGAAAAGACATAAGGTCTGCAAAGCGTTAGAAACTGACAGACCGACTCTTTGTACGTATGGTAGTTCAACTACAGGACCGCTGTATGTAGCCACAAAATGTCAAGCCGTAACAGATTTGCCAATGACTGAAAAGTCATGTAGAGCTTCATGTGCCCAAAAATATGGTGAAATTTACGATCGAAGCGATCGAAACGCTGGAAGGTGGGTCAGTGCTGTTGATGAAAATGGTGAGTCAGTTGTTAGAGTGGGATCTTCTATAAGCTTCAATATAGAGTTTTACAAAACTACTGGTCTCCCACCACCCGAACCTACTATAGTTCAACCAAAACGGAAAGTAAAAACACGTGAAACTGTTACTATACCAAGCAGGCAACATAGGAAAATAAGTATGCCCCGAACACCTGTCCGTCATCATAGACTGCAAAGTACAGAAACAGAAACAAGGGGTACTGCCTTACCACGTCGAAGGAAAAAGTTGTCTACAATTGGATTACAAAAATATGAACAGCAAAGTAAAACTATGGGCGTACGTATGGAGGATAGTTTACCGATTCATAAAGAAATCGGCATTAGTAAAGATGAACGCTATCCTCTATATAAGGAAATTGGCGTTAGTACTCCAAGGTATGCCGTAGGAGATCAAGATGTAAGAGTTCGTCGGATTAAAGACATTGGAACCAAACCAATTTTTGCACCTTACCCCAACGCTTCAAGTATGGCCTCCATAAAGCCAGACTATAGAAATATTGGGATCCATCCTATGATGCGTCCTCCAAGAAGGGAAATAGCTGTTTCCACAACCGGCCGAAGAAGTTTTTTGCCAAGATTAGCACGTTTTGGTTCTAATATTTCTATAAATGTTGAGTTTTACAAAAAGCGGTATAGAGATACTGAATCCCGGATGCACGGATATGCTTATGGACCTAGAGTACAAAAAAAAGGTGTGGCTACTGATTATTACGATACAAGAGATGCCTCTGTTAAATATGTACCACGATCTCAAAGTCGCCACGCTTACGCTAAGCGTGCTGCAGCTTACGATGAAGAAATTCAAGCTGAAAGTACTGCTGTTGCAGGAACTGGAACCGCAACTGGCATGGGAACTTTCTTAAGAAGATGTTTTTGCACTCTCAATCTTTCCAGAAAACGAAGGTATGGCCCAAGTTCAGAATATGTCGCACCAGAAATATGTTCAAATAGAAGTCGTCATCATCAGTATGTTCCTGCTAGAATTTCCGACCTATCACGAATTAGTAGTGACTCCCAAGTAGATCACGCTAAAATGAGAGATAAAGGCTTTAATGTCAATAATATGCTGAAAAGGTGTTTCTGTACAAAAAATTTTTTTAAAAATGAGACGAATAATTCTAGACGACCTACTAAAAATGAGTCTAGACGACCTACTGTATTAAATGTTAACAGAGTCTCCATTGAAAATGCATGGAATAATGCTTGTAAATATAAGCCAACTGCTAAAGAATTAGAAAGAAATATTTCCATATTTGGGCATAATAATCGAACAAAGTATGAATTCGATAAAATAAACGTAATCAATGACAACAAATATACCGATAGCTGTTTAAATTATAAACTTAAAAAAATATATATCAAGGCAAAAAACAATTCAAATTACGAGCCAGCTTCACATCCGTTAAGACAATCGTGTAAAAGTGTTCCAATTACTAAAAATACGGTTGAGTCCCCGAACAGAGGTTTTCTTTCATCATTTGAATCCCGGGAAACAGGCGTAGCTAACCAACATTGTCAAGATAATCGTAAAAAGAGAAAACATATTTCGAATCTTGAAAGTTTGAAATCAATTCCACCAACCAACAAAAGTAATAAAATAAAACATTTCTTTCAAAAGTTACTTACAAGAATGTACAGAACCAATCGCGAATCACAGATGCAGTTAAGCAAATGTGTAGAAACAGATCATTCGAAGATACTATCTTTAAGGCAACAAAAAGTTAAGTACCATGTCAAATCTTCAAAGAGTGTTCTGCCTAATCACTTCAAAGCTCCAATTTGCCCGAAAACGTCCCACAGTCTCAAAGAATCTAAAATATGTAATAAACGACAATTATATCAAAAAGAAACTGTAAATGACCGGACAAAAAAGTTTTCTCATTTTCAATACGGTGATTCATGTCAAAAACCCGCGTTGTTCGTGAAGAGTAGTAAGCCAAAACATTTTAATCACCAAACGATGAATACAATTTACAAATTACCGCAATCTAAAAGAAATCAAGACTTTTCACCATATTACAACCATACAAATACTTATTTTCAAAGCGAACAAACAAACTCGACAAATAAAAAAAACCACCACGAAATTGGGCTAAAAACTTCGAGTACCCAAACATTGCCCATGGAAACTCAAAAAAGTAAAATTTCATATATCAGAAGAAAACTTCAAAATTGTTATTGTTCAAAATGCCAACTTAATAAGAACAACATTAAATCTCCATTTGCTGAATATAAAATTGTTCAGATGGCTTTGAAGTCCGGTACCAAGACGCAAAAATCCAAAAAAAGCGAGAAAAGTATTAAGAGCGTCGACACTGTAGCAAAAGAAGAAGATAAGAAAAGACGTAGCAATTATTCGGATAAAACTATCTTAGAAGACAAGGAAGAAAAAAGTGCCAGAGAAAAGAAAAAAAGATATCCTAAAATAAAGACAGTTAAATGTCCCAAAGATACAGGTGAAAAAATAGTTGAAAAAAAGTGTTTCTGTCAAAATTGTAGAATGCATGAAAAAAATGGATTGCCGTATATCAAAGAAACCATTGAAATATGTACTGATGATGAGGAATTATTAGCATCTCGAGCAATAAGTTACAAAAAACAGAGAGAAAGAAGTTCCATAGCAAGTACTATAATAGGTGCCACCAAAATGGGTAAAAAAAGACAAAAAATAGGAAGCGCTAGAAAAGAGGAAAGTGTTATAGAAAAAAATATAGGAGATACTATAGTTAATGCCAAAAAGGGTACCAAAAGACAGGAAATAGAACGTGCAGAAAAGAAAAGACTAGAAAAGAAGAAAAAAAGTGCTAAAGAAGAAGAGAGTCTTCAAGACGCAGTAATAGGAGCCAAAGATAAGAAGAAAAAAGGTGCCAAAAAAGAAAAGAGTGCTCAGGATGCACTAAGAGTTGCTAAGGAAAAAAAGAAAAAAAGTGCTAAAGAAGAAGAGAGTCTTCAAGATGCAGTAATAGGAGCCAAAGATAAGAAGAAAAAAGGTGCCAAAAAAGAAGAGAGTACTCAGGATGCAGTTAGATTTGCCAAGGAAAAAAAGAAGAAAAGTGCTAAAGAAGAAGAGAGTCTTCAAGATGCAGTAATAGAAATCAAAGGTAAAAAGAAAAAAGTTGCCAAAGAAGAAAAGAGTGCTCAAGATGCATTAAGAAGTGCCAAAGAAAAAAAGAAAAGTCTTAAAGAAGAAGAGAGTGCTCAAGATGCAGTAAGAGGTGCCAAAGAAAAGAAGAAAAAAAGTCCCAAAGTAGAAGAGAGTGCCCACGAGGCAGTAAGAGGTGCCAAAGAAAAGCAGAAAAAGGAATTTAAAGAACAAGGAAGAGTCTCAGAAGAGATAAGAGTCCAAGGACGGGGAGAAAGAGAATTTAAAGATCAAGGAAGAGTCAAAGAAGAGATAAAAGTCCAAGGACGCGGGGAAAAAAAACTTAAAGATCAGGGAAGAGTCAAAGAAGAGACAAGTGCCCAAGGACGGGGAGAAAAAGAATTTAAAGATCAAAGAATAGTAAAAGAAGTGAAAAGAGCCAAAAGAGGAGGGGAAAAAGATGCCAAAGGTGCAGGGGGAACAGATGTTAAAGGAGGGGAGGGGAAAGAAGCCAAAGGAGGGAGGGGAAAAGATGCCAAAGGAGGAGGGGAAAAAGATGCCAAAGGAGGGGCGGGGGAAGATGCCAAAGGAAGGGAGGGAAAAGATGCCAAAGGGACGGAGGGAAAAGATGCCAAAGTATCGGGGGGAAAAGATGCCAAAGATAAGAAAAAAAAAGACTTAAAAAAAGGAAAGGAGCAAAAGACAGAGGCCAAGAAATGCACTTGCGGAAGTAAAATTTGTTACAAAGTATTTAAAACACCTGAAAAAGCCCCCCCTGCCAAGTTAAAACCATGCATTTGTGCTAGTTCAGTATGTGAAGAAGAATCCAAGAAGAGACCAGTAAAAGGAAACATTTGTGCGTGTGAACGGGAAATGAAGAAGCAAGAAAAAAAACTTCGCGAAGTGGAACGTTTAAAAAAAAAACAAGAACGTTTGAAAAAACAAGAAGAAATCTGTCTCAAAACGCAACAGGCAGATCGTAAACAGCAAAGTAAAGACGATAAACAGAAACTAAAGATGAAAAAGAAATCTGACAAGACAAGTAAGTCTCAGGTTGAAGAGTACAAGAAGTATTCTGATACAATGCTGTTTGCTGAAACAGTTTTAGATGTTGGAAAATTAACCGTTGGTGCTGGAGCAACCGCTGCTAAGCGTGTTGCAAAAACGATAACTAACCCTAAATGTGCATATATCTTATTAAAAAGATCATTGCGACGTCCAGAAAAAACAAAAACCAAAAAAAAAACTTCAGCTGTTAAAAGTGAGGCAGCAACCATTGCTGAACGGATAAAAAATAGAACGAAAGCTATGAAATTGATTCGAGGTTTGAAAAGTAAAATGGAGGAGACTCCTGCGGGACATTTTCTTGTGAATATAAATGAACCAAAGAAGCGTAAAATTTTCAAAAAGAAACGACAGAAACGTAAGAGAGAGAGAACAGATTTTGAGTGCAGCTTGTACATGGGATCGATGAGGAGAAGGCGCTTTTTATACATTTATGACAGGTGCCCTTGGTGCTACCCACAATTTCTGAGTATCGTAAATGCTTGCCGTCAGTGTATGGATATTACCTTATTTTTATTAGCTGTCGGTGTTTGGAGTCCGTTTATTATTGCAATGGAAACATGTAGAGCACTGATGTGCTGCCTTTTCTGTACTGGTTAGAAGAAATTTAATAAACACATTTTGTTCATAAACCGATATTGTTTAATTTTCTTTGATTACTTCTTCGACCAATCTTGATCGAAGGATTACTTACATCTAAATAATACAAGTGGCAATATGCTACTAAAAAAAATAGGGGCTAGATAATTTCTGAAAGGTTTTTTGATTTAAATTGATGAAAAATGTAAGGATTTTTTTACATTAAATGTATTTTTTACATGATGTGAAAAATTTATATTATTGTTTTGATTTATGTTCTTAGGTAAAACATTTTTTTTAATATTCAAATAATAATAAAATTCTTACGTAAAAATATTGAAAAACTTTTTACACATGTTTTTGGAGATAACCGCCGCAGATAAAAAAAAAATATCAGGATCACATAAATTTAGAGAAAGTTACCTAACTTTTTTATCATTTTAATACCCTGAAGTGAAAAGTACCTACTAATGGTAAAAGGATCACATAAATCTAGGAATATTAATAAGATAAGACTTTATTTTAATTTTGAAAATTATTGGCCCTGCATTCAAAGATTTTTGAAAAATCGCCTGCCAAAACGAGGAATTGAACCCACCAAATATGAAAAAAAAAAATACGATGCCGACGGAAAGGGTTACTCAAAAGGATTATGTTTTCTAGAGTAACATAGCATATTAAAGAAAAGGAAGTCCTAGTACTTGTTGTATGGTCTGTGATCTTAAACGAAAGGAACCATGAACATTTTTGTAAACGGGTTGTAAAAGAATAACAGCAAAGTTCATTACAGTTTTTTGTAAGGGACCTACCAATCCTAAGTCCACCAGTAGTAATTGTTACAGTCAGTGGCACGTATCTTGAAATCGGGTGGGGATTGCGCGGAATGCGTTGTGTATGCGTTGCGGTGAGGGGCGCGGGTGGCGGGGGAGGGGCGCGCGCTATTGGTCGCTCACAGCCACAGGAGCACATGCGCGAACTTATCCCCACTCCGTCGAAAAAAATTCAAGATACATGCCTCGCACTTAGATTATTGATAGCCTCGCACTATACTACTGCAGGTGCAGTTGAATGTTGTAAGATAGAAAATATTAAATAGCACTGGCAAAGTACCAGGGTAACATAAATTTAGAGGAGGCTAGATACTACAGTAGCCCGTAATACATTTAAATTATCAAAAAGGTTACCGCTCGCCGTTGTGATATAGTTATTTATTACGAAATTATAGATACTTTAACCCAAGTTTTACAGATCGCAACCCGCCGTAACCTATATTTGTATATCTCCAAAAATTATATTTTTTTAGTTTTCGAGGTTTACCACATGGTTTAGCTATTGTCGTGTTCTACAGCTTTGTTTGATTGCCACTGATAATAGTAAGACTATGAAAAGCAGCCATAGACAGATTTAAGACCAGATGAAAATGGATGGACTTTATCTGGTCTTAAATCTGTGTATGGTCACTTTCCATAGGCTTACTATTATTAGTGGCAATCAAACAAAGTTGTAGAACACGACAATAGCTAAACCATGTGGTAAACCTCGAAAACTAAAAAAATATCATTTTTGGAGATATACAAATATAGGTTACGGCGGGTTGCGATCTGTAAAACTTGGGTTAAAGGATCTATAATTTCGTAATAAATAACTATATCACAACGGCGAGCGGTAACCTTTTTGGTAATTTAAATGTATTACGGGCTACTGTACTAAGAGAAAAGTTCGGAAGGTGTGGTGTGGTCACAGAGGTACTAACGGAACAACTGAGTACTTAAGTTATACAGGGTGTTTGGTAATAGCCTTATAAAGCCATCATATGATAGATAGGGACCATCAAACTGAACAACTTTTACTATGGGACCAACTCTGAAATAGCAAAAAAAATCAGCTGTTTCATACAAAAATTAATAACGAATATATCAAAATGTATGAAACAGCTGATTTTTTTTCGCTATTTCAGAGTTGGTCCCATAGTCAAAGTTGTTCTTCATGGAGTAGTACCTACAATAATAAAATTGTATTGTCACATTGACGGCTAGATATGACAATACGTGCCATGCCATTTTTTTATCTTTATGCATGTCATCATAATCATAAAGTTATGGAGACAACTGTGAAATTTTAAAATTGCGTTATGTGTGCGTATTTATGTGAGTAAAGTATAGGAAATTGTAATTTTTGAGGCAATTTCCCACAGGAGCAGGAGTTGATGGGATGTTGAGGTTACTTCGACACCCAGACATGGTTTGGTTTGGTAAGTTTCAAAGTACCAAAGACTTCTATATTGTATGCTTATTGTATGGTACCCAAAGATTTAAATGGTACCTCTTGGGGTGTGATAAGTAGATATAGGAGTTATTTTAATGCTGTCTGTTCTGTTGCGTTTTATTTACACATTGGTAGTATTCACTTATATTGAGTTTTTTAACGATTTTATCTGCATAAGATTATCAAAGATCTTTGACGATTATTCAAAGATACTTAGGTACTCCTAGGTTACCTATTGCAAACAGAATAGCAGAATGATTTGCTTGAATTTGAATGGAATAAAGAAAGGATTCTAATTATCTCAATAAAAATATTATTTATACTATTCCGATTTTGTTGATCAATAAAAAAATTGTTCAACGCGGTCATAGGTAAGTACACAACTAAGTGAAAAAGTTAGAATGACTCCTCTAACTTTTTCACTTGGTTTTGAGTAGGAAACCGCGAACGCACACGTGCTTCTATTTCTTTGCTTGCATATTACTATACTTATTATTATTATAAATAATAATTTGTTGAACGTGCTGATCTCTCATAAGCTGCATGATGGATCATAATCCAATATCTTAATGAAGTACTAAAATGGGTTATGATATGATTAACTTAATTATAATTTATTTCTGACAATGTGTCTCTTATAACGACATATTTTTCAGGTTTATGATGTAAAGAGGCTCTTGGATTTATGGTTGTGAATTCGTACAAAGTTATATTTGGATAGCATTTACTCCTCAACTGCTACAGAAAAAGTAGAACATCATTGCATAGTGCATAAAACGAAGCGCTCTACAGGATGAGCAAGAATAGCTGCAGTGCTTGGCATGGCTATGAAAATGGTTTGGATTACCTCTTTACTAGCAAAAGGGCTAAAGAGAATTGCAACGCTTGTAGAAATCAAATTGACAGAGTTATTTCATTACAAGAAAGAACACTTCTTAATAAACTAGTAAGAACTAAAGCGGTGTGCAATTTTGGAAGTAGATTTTCCTCGAGAAGTAGCGTAGGCATCAGTGTTCAAGGTAAAGCAAACCTCAAACGGAAAAAGCTGAGTGAGGACGTCGATCATAAGAACATTATTCGGAGGATTCACGACCAGCATGGAAAACGTGGTCGAATTGCAAATTCACCAGATGACGAACCATATTTAATGTCAAGAACAACTAAAATGTCTAGTCAAAAAAACGTGTTTAAAAAGTTTGAAAATCCCTTAATCCTTCGTTTGGAAACAAAACCAATAAAATCAGAACCATGTACGTGTACTAGCCAGATTAATGAAATATTTAAACGACAAGTAAAAGTTAAAAAAGTTCGATTCCAGCATCCTCAGCCGATATTGCATCAAGGAGTTAATTTGAGTCGCAGCAAACATAACATGTTGCGAAATGCTTTTCAAAGACTAGATCTCCGATGTATAAATGATATGGGTGAAGGCACAGAAAAAAATAAAAATGATGAAACTGTAGGAGCCCATGGTCATGTAGATATCAATGTTAATAGTATTTTAAAAAAAGATGACAAGAATGACTTAGAATGCAATCAAATTCACCAAGAATCCAAATTTCTTCTAAAACATAATGACATTCACAATATTCAGAGAAAAAAGAGATCAAGAAACTCTCTAATTAGGAAGCCATCAATGTCACTGAAATTATCTCCATTGACTGGAAAAAGCGATAGAACCTCGAACAATTATCCTACAAGTGAACATAAAGATAGAGAAAAATCTGAACTTAAACAACAAAATGAAAATATACACCAATCTCGAGCAAACTTGAAAATATTAAAATCTGAATCTAATATAAACAATTGCGCTGGTCAAGTTGTAGGATTTTCTTCCTCACTTTCTATGATATCGAAAATACATGAGAGTACTGAGATTTCTGAAATTAAACGATGTCATATATCCAAAAGAGGAAGTTACAAGAAAAAGATAAGTAAGCCTTATTATTTTGAGAGATATATGAATTCAAAGTCTTTGACTAGTTTAAATTTAAATTTTCCTTTGATTCCTGGCAACATAAAAACTAAGGATTTGCATAAGCATGAAAAGCTACTTAAAAAGTCAAATCAGTCAAAATCTACTGTAGAGCGACCAAAACAAAACACTATTAATCAATCAACTACCAGTCAATGCCTTGAATACAACAGAGAAATGGTAGCCTCTTCTATAACAAATATGTTTATTAAAATAATGGCTATGCAATACTACTATTTGCAGAATCCCACTAAAGCACGTATGACGCGTGAACAAAATACTAAGAAAAATATCGAAAGAGCACCAACAAAAAAGAACAAACAAAAAAAAATAAGAAACAAAACTATTACAGTACTACCTAACATTATTAGAAGTGCTGAACCTTATAAAATTAGGAAACGACAATCAAGTATAATATTGACACAAAAACTTAGTACCGGGACACAGCAGCTAAATAGAACTCAAAGTACAGAAATTAACAGAGTGAGTTCTACGTTTAACTGCAATATTGAATATTACAAGGTTAATAGGAATATTAAACATTATCCAAAACTTAATTCTCTTTTATCAAAAACAAAATTGTATAATGATTCTAAACGTAGCTCACAAAGTGAAGCGAGCCGGAAACGAAAATTGTCTTCAGTTGCTAAAATGCGAAACAATAATGAAGTTATTCTTTGTCCAAAACTTGATAGATGTATTTCCACATTGAATTTTAAAACTTCACCAGCTTACCCACGTGAATATATGAGAACACAAGCAGAAACTTATCAAATGATGAAGACTAATGTTTTAAAAACATCTAAATCAAAGTTAAATAAATCTGTACTTAACCGTGTGCACTTTAGAACAGATTTTACAACAAGTCTTGGTAAAACAACAACAGAAGTTCTTAAGGAAAAACAGGGAGAAAAAATCTTTATTACAAAATCTGGAGAATATTTTCTTACGGAGCAGCAACCACCTAAACAATTTTTTCGATCACATCGAAATACAAGAACTCACAAGTCAATAAAAAAATTAAAGCTTACAAAGAAACCACCCACATTGGATTTACTTAATGCTCTGATTCATTCCGATGCTGTTTCACCTATTAGCCGCCGAACTGCTCATACAGCATACATTCGTTCTGACAGTTGTGTATTAATTGGAAATGTAACTAGGAAACACCACCATGACAGAAGGCATCGAAAAAAATACATATTATGTGGTAATAATAGCTCACCAATCTCACCATACAATCGCAACCGATCGATTCACTCTGAAAGGAAAAACATATCAAGACGATGTAATCACTATAAATGTCTGAAATCAATTATGAAGCATTCAATCAAAAAAGTTAGCAGCGTAATGGATCTAAGTAAAGTTAAAAACTCTCTTACTAAAACTATAACAAAACGTATATCAATAACAAATGAAAAAGCGATAAAACCTTGCACAAGTTCGGAAAGTATACAATTATCTGCAAGAGAAGAATCCATTAAAGAGTTAGCAGTCACTGGTCTTACACCAAAACCGTATTTGAATAAGAGCAAAAAATGTATAGCAATGCCTGTACCATATCGTAAGGTAAAAACGAAAACATCCCTACAGTTAAGTTCAATCAATGATGAAAACTCATTACTTAAGCATGCTTCAACGATTACATTTATCACAAGATATTTAAAAAGTGAAAACCATAATTCGAAAGGAAAGCCACTAAAGAACAGTAAGATTGAAAGAAAAACTTTACAAAAAAAATCAAACAAGTTTTTACAAAAATATTTTCATAAACTGAAATCCAGTCCGCAAATAGAAAAAGAGCTGACTCCTAGAGTAAGAAAAAAGATAAAGAATGCTTCACAGCCTTACCGTAATAATCAGTTATTTGGTAGTGCCAATGAGAATAAACGCAATTTGCCACTGACTACTCAAGAATCACATGACAATATGAAAGTGACTTTTATATACAAACCAGTGTCAATCAAACCACCGCAACAAAAAATGCGAACTCATAAAAATAAAAACCAAAAAAAAGCAGAAACACGTTTAGCAAAAAAAATAGCTATAAACAACGAAGAAATAGCAGCACGAATAGAAAAAAAGAATTCCTATCTAGTTGTCCTTCTGCTGAAACGATTTTTACAGTTATTGAAAAATAAAATTAACAAACACGAAATAAACCCACCTAAAGGCATCAAACATACAAAACCTGGGTATTTATTTAAAAAAGAATGCACTGCACTTCAAAAACAATCAAACCAAACCGAATTGACCGAAAAAGTTAATGTATATCACACTCAATTATCTAAGCAAAATAATCCCTCAAATTATAGAAAATCTTTACCTGAACAGAATATATATTTTGTTAATATACCTTGCCAAATATTTGGTGCTGTTAAATCGAAATATTGCTTTTGTGGTGACCCAAAGTGTTATTCAAACCGCACCAAGCGCCAAAGTAGAGCTAAGACAGACCACCAAAAAAAATCTAAAACTCGCAAACAAAAACGTATTCGTGATATCGTAGACAAAGACAAAGAAAGACAAAGAAGACCAAAACAGACCAATAAGTATAACGGCAAACGAGTACACGATAACGAAAGTGGAAATTGCAAAGGTGGATCAAACAATAAAGTTTTAAAAACCTTTTTTATCAATTTGCGTAAATATTTTTTACACTCAAAACACAAAAATAATAAACTTCTCGGGGAACGTAAGCCAAACAATAAAAGGCGGTGTCTCAACGTCAAGAGACACTGCCATCGCCGACGACGAGACATGACATCGTCCGTATCCTTAACGAACCAAAGAGTTGGAAATAAGGTTTATCATAAACAAAATAAACCAACAAACACAGAATATAAGGTTAATAAGTATAGCCAAAAATCTCCTCATCCACTAAAACATATCAAGAGAGTAAATGCTGGAACTGAATGTAAAGATACAGATATTATTAGTAATAGTGAAAAGGGTCATTTAAAAAAATGTAAAACGGTTGACAGAAAGTCCAATGTGGATAAGCTGTATAAACGCAAAATGAAAGAGAAAGAACATGCATCGTCAGCTTTATTTGAAGACATAAAATTCAAAACTAAAAGCAATCATACAAATCCAAAACAAAGTGTAATTTTGAGCGAACATATAGATCATAGACATCGATACAACGAGTCAAAAAAATTACTAGATGGTGAAGTAAAAGAAATATTTAAACGACGAAATAGAGGCAAAAGAGTTACAAAGCCAGCTATTTATAAAGAAAAAGAATTTAAAAGTGTTAGCAATAACGTCAATCTAACTCGAAGAGAACTTTCGAGTGGTGATGCCACCAGCTCTAAAAAGCATAGTTATTTAAAAGAATTGCCAGATGCTGGAATTATAATTAAACGACGAAATCAAGATATGTTTAAAGAAAAAGAACTTAAAAGCAAAAGTGTGAGTAATGCAAATCTAACGCAAAGAAGACCATTGAGCAGTGATGCAGATAGTCGTAAACGCCAAACTGCTTCGGAAACAGATCAGAGAAATCGATTAAAAGATTCTAAAAAATTGACAAACAGACACCAACGTCAAAATAAAGATAAAAGAGTTGCAACTCCAAATATCTTTAGAGAATCTAAAATTAAAAATAGGAACAATACTTCCCAAACATGTAATGGAGGCTGTAAGCGAGACTTTTCATGTCAGGTTTCCGGATTCGAAATGGTAAAAAAGATCAATTCTATGTTTAGTCACTTATCTAGAAAACGACCAATTTCGGATTGCGAATGCGACATCATTATGACTAGGATAAAGCAACAGAAAAAGGCTAGTAAAGAAAAGGAAAGGGCTAGTAAACAAAAGGAAAAGACTAGTAAAAAAAAGTTAAGGGCTAGTAAACAAAAGGAAAAGGCTAGTAAAGAAAAGTTAAGGGCTAGTAAACAAAAGGAAAAGGAAAAGGCTAGTAAAGAAAAGGAAAGGGCTAGTAAACAAAAGGAAAAGGCTAGTAAACAAAAGGAAAAGTCTAGTAAAGAAAAGGAAAGGGCTAGTAAACAAAAGGAAAAGGCTAGTAAAGAAAAGGAAAAGGCTAGAAAAGCAAAGGAAAGGGCTAGTAAACAAAAGTTTATGAAAAAGCAAGAAGCTATATGCGATGCAAAGGAAAAACAGCGGTGTCGTCGCGAAAGAGCTGCTCGGCGCAAGCATCAAGCTCATTGTAAGAGGTCTAAAAAACAGGATAAAAAGCAGAGGCTAGAATACATAAAGTATAGTGATTGTGAACTATTAGGAGAATCGATATTAGATATTGCTAAATTAGGCTTAAATGCCGGTGTGAGTGTTGCTGATTATACAGGTAGAGCAATCCAAGATCCCAAATGTGCTTATTACAATCTAAGACGGACTTTTAGAGAACCAAAACAAACTATTACCAAAATGAAATCTAAAATAATGAATAGTCAATTGTTTCCTACTGCTAAAAGGATAAAAAATAGAATAGCAGCCACTAAAACATTTCGGGATGCCAAATTCAAATTGGAAAATAATTCCTCATCATATTATTTGCTTCATATCAATGATGACAAAAAGAGAACAAAATTTAAAAAGAGAAGACCGAGACGTAAGCGAGTTCAAATGGATTTTAATTGTGACTTTTTCATCCAAACATTACAAAAGAAACGCTGTTTGTATGTATATAAAGCATGTCCATGGTTCTATCCTCAATGTATTAGTTTGCTAAATTTCTGGCGACAGTGTGTAGATATTGTCCTCTTTATATTGGCAATAGCTGTCTGGTGCCCATGTATATTAGCCATGGAATTGTGTAGAGCATTGTTGTGCTGCTTTTTCTGTAACAGTTGAAAATACATTTTTTATAAATTTAATCCTGCCTTTTATTATTTTTATTATAATTTAACAAATTAAAAAAATAGTACTCATCTAAAACTACTAATGGCACTGATTGACTTGACACCAATGGTGTATGTATGTATAGTATTAAACCATAGATATAGCACATCCCTTCGGATTAAACACAAAGCGATTCTCTACCGATTTGTGAAAACTTGCTTTTTTGCATAATCAAAACCTCAAAACTGGATTCCTTGAAAAAATCCTTCCTTCCTCCTGCACGCGTAGCATGAGCAAACGGGACTCTTGTCTACGAAGACTTGTCGTCTCGACCTTCTAGATTGCTGAGCACACAGGTGGGACTCGCTCTCAGAATTTTACAACCTTTTTATGTCTTTTAATACAAATATGAGTTTTAAAATATAATATTTTTATTTCAACATCAATAAACGTCGAAATTATCTAAAATGATTCGAAATATTTAGTTTAAACATGATACTTATTTTTTAATAAGTTCTAAGATAAAGAGACACTCAAAAAAGCTTTCACTTCCGTAGACAAAGCTCTCTCGAGCTCGAGAAGAATAATGTTGCCAATAGTAAATATTTATAATTATTGCCATCATTTCTCGTAAAGAGCGTTCCTTTCTATACGTTTCACGACGCAAAACTAGTTAAATATAGCCGTATGGAATATGGAATATGGATATAGTTTGTTTGCCTTCCTTTTATTGAGAGATTTTTGAAAAGATGACACACCAACGCACTTGTTAATTTAGTAATAAATATTGAAATCAATGTATGAAAATAATTTTAATTTATGTTTTTAAGTAAATAAATTAAAATAGAATAAAATATATAAGTAAAAAAAAATTGGGAAAAAAGTGTAATATTAGAAGACAATATTATTGAATGTACCTTTGTTACAATTAATTATTTATTGTAGGTATTATTTTAATTTATAAATTTTATGAAAAAATGTAAGAATAAAAAAAATAAAAAATACTTATTAGTTATTTACTACTAGTAAATATTATTTTTTTTATACATTTTATAAATAAAAAAGAGTCACTTAAATACAATTTTTATTTTTTTTTCTTTCCGGACAGCTGTTTTTGTCGTTTGTGCTGTAACTTCTCTTCTTACCTTAATAAAATATAAACACGGACAACTTAGATTTATTTTTATTGCGAAACTTAACATTCAGAAAAAAAAATAAGTCTACAAATCTTTTTCGACTACCCAAAGGGTAGTAGACAAATTTCTCCCACTCAACTGTGAAATTAATGTCAGTTGAAGAGAAAGGCTCGTGTTTGTCGACTTTTGTCATTAGGCCACGACAAAGAACAATACGAGTCTACGGTTGTAAAATGCGAGCATGAGTATCTCGATCTCAACTAGGCTTGCCAACCGTCCCGGATTTTCCGGGACCGTCCCGTTTCTGAGTCAATTTTGGGCCGTCCCGCGCCGTGACCCCTTGCGGGACGCCTTTTGTCCCGGAAATCAGTTAAAGTCATTAATAGGAGAAAAATTCGCTGTGCGGCTGTTTTTTTTTACTTTAGTCGGGCAAAATTACAAGATTAGTGGATGGAACTGAGAAAAAATCGCGCTGCGCGGCCGATTTTTTAACTATAAATTGGCAAAATTATAAGATTATTTGATGAAACTGGATAAAAATCGCGCTGCGCGGCCTTTTTTTCTATAGACAGGCATATTTATAAAAAAACAGGCGTTTCGTGCATCCTAGACAGCAGTGGCGGTACCCCCATACAAGCCGAAAAGCCCGGCTTGCCCAAACAATAACTTACTTACACTACTAATGAATCGTAATTAATAACAACAAAACAATATTATTAACGAATGTTAATTTTCTATAATCAATAACCACAAATTCATTTTTTAAAACAACTGATCGAGAGACAAGTCGCTAAGCTGCGTTACTTTCCTCAATAAACCCTACAAATGCATTTCATCTCCCTCGCACTCGTTGGCTTGCAACCGGGCTTTGCGATCTGTATATATCCGCTCTCTTCTTACTTTAACAAAACTGCTACCGCATCATATGCATACTGCTGTAGGTACTATAGATTCTATGAGAAATACAGAAGCCGACTAAAAGCCTGGCTTTTTGCTTCAATCTGTGACGACAGCTGTTTTGAAACAACAATTTGTTTTGCCTTTATTAGTGTTTTTATGTTAAAAATGAATTAAAACTTCAGATTTATAATGGTCCCTTGTGATGGATTGAAATGTTTATTAGCTGTTGTGTGATCTATGAAAGTGTACCTACGAGTCGAGTCGATTCCAAGAGAAATACAAAATAACGTAAGTAATAAACCTTTTCATTTGAGTATTTTGCAAAGAAATATAATATTCTTCTATGTATCGTAATATTGTAGTGGACTCTTTACATTGTTGGTTGTTCTTATAAAAATAAATAAGTAAGGTTAGTTTTGCGTCTTTCATTTGAACGACAATTTAAATGTTTGTTTGGAATGCAGGGGATAGGATTTGAATTGCCTGGCAGGGACGCTATTATTTTGTGAAATGATTTAGATATTTATTATGAGTGACACATTTTAAACGAGAAATTTAGTTTTGATTACACAATAATTAAATTTGATAAAGCCACGCCATCTAGCATTTTGCGGCGAACTAATTTATGAATAATTAAAGTACGCTTAAGGGTTGTGCTTTTGGTGCTTTTTTGAGAGCTATCTATGAATTCGTTTAGATGGCGCTGGGCGGTGTCGCATCGATATTTTGGTAAAGATCATCGTATGAAAAAAAAATCTTAAATTAGTAACGAGAAATAGTGGGATGCATTGGTTTTTTGCTTGAATTGCTTGATTTGAGGGTTCGGGCTTGCTCTACTATGTAGGCCTGGGCACGCCACTGCTAGACAGACATCCTCCCTTACGTAGATGGCGACCCTAGGGGCGGCATACCTTATTGGCCTGAGGCGCCGAATCTTGAAATACGTCCCTGGGCTTGGCTTGCACCACATATTAAAATTAATTTTGACCAAAAATGCAGCGAAATTTATAATTACGTTTATTGCAAAAAACTTGTGAAAATGCGCAAAAATCTCAAAAGTAAGTAGTTTTAAATTTAGAAAATAACTTAAATTTAATAATTTAAAAACTTTGTCATAACGGATTAAAAAATATCTACCTTTGGATTTTTCTAACCATTTTGTATGTGGTGTGTTGTGTCCCGCGTAATATACCCCAGTCCCGGATGTCGAGCTAAGTAATCCCGGAAATGCCTTTTTTGGAGTTGGCAAGCCTAATCTCAACCCGACAATAGTGACATTTCGGGGTAGACAAGCCATTGTTCTGTGAGTCGAATCTTATCTCGATGTTGGTCATGCTACGCGTGCTGGTCAAACTTAGTAGTCAAACTGATTTGACCAGAAGGAATTTTGACATTCTTCGTGGACAAACTGTAACGTGTTTTACATCGTGGCCCGGCCACAATGCCAAAAAGGCTGTAGTTATGTCAATAGACTGTACGGTGCGTATTTTACGGTGAAACCGGCGGCGGCATGTGGCTGGGCAAAAGTGATAACCTCCTCTAGGTATATCTTTGCTACCCTGGTACTTTCTGTATAATATAAATAAATTTTAAAAAATACAGAATCTGCCGTGTACAGAATCTACCATTTCCAGAATTCTGTCATTTACCGAAAAAATATTTTTTTTTATGACGTAAGTATTAAATATATAAGTTTACGTTAAGTTTTATTTACTTGATAAATGGTATTGTTTGTTAGCTTTTATTTAATAGTTTTTTTATAAGTGTAGATGGATTATGACGTATTAAAAAAAAAGTTTACACTAAGCTGACATAACTAGGTGCAGACTTTTTTGGCATCGTGGCTGGGCCACGACCACGACGTAACACACACAGTTTGTCCACGAAGAATGTCAAAATTCCTTGTGGTCAAATCAGTTTGACTACTAAGTTTGACCACGAGGAAGGAAGGGAAAAAATTAAGGTGTATTGAGCTTTTATTACTAGTTTGCTTTGCTACTAATGTGTTTGTTTTGGTCCGATTTTGTTAATTTTGTATTGCTAAACACAACATACGCACTTAAACTCATATCTCTATGCAAAAATTAAAACTACTCCCGAAGTAGTTAACGCATATCTGCTATCTAACGCAAGTTCGACAAAACAAAAGTGGAGTATCGACCAAACCAAATCCTTAAAAGTGAGGGGGTGTGCGTAGTCGCCACCCTTTATGAGTCAGTCAGAGGGGAGGACCCTACACATCTCTCAGATATTGCGGTGCCCTCCGTGCTTGCATGCTTCGGGTTGCATTCGCATATCGATCTGGGACCCTATTTTTGAATCGCTCGGCTGGCGTCGAGCGCTCGTTTCTACTGATTTTCGTTCGACATCCCATACATTGGAGTTGCTTTGTCGAACGAAAATCAGTAGAAACGAGCGCTCGACGCCAGTCGAGTGATTCAAAAATAGGGGCCCTGCCCTTTTTGAGCCTAAGGTGCTAAACTGTTCGTCGTGGTAGCATTCTTGATCACGTCGTTGCGTCATATTTTGTCGTTATATAAACTCTTCGTTAACTTTTCAGTGCGATTTTTGACATTGTAGAGTAAACTGATAAAGATAAACAAAGCAACAAACTTGACTTCTTTGACTTGCTACAATTGACTTGATACGAGTTACTTACTCGAAAAGTAACGGCGGCATTTTTTGTTTTTTTGATAGAAAACAACTTCCATATTTTAAAAAAAAGAAAAATCTTAAAAAAGCAGCTCTAAAACAAGAAATAATGTTCAAATCGATTAATTAAAACACGTCTAATGAAGTCGGGTGGAGCTTAGTATATAATTAAGTAGATAATCTGTTTATCTTTACTTTCACTTATCGTTTTTTTTTAGATTTTAGGCATTCACTTTGCTAATTTTGGAGAATATTACGGGTGAGTCGATTTTTTGTAGTATTTTTTCTATTAAACTTTAACCGCCTCTGAGGTCTAGTGGTTCGCCCACCCGTGTAAGACGCAGAGGTCCCGGGTTCGATTCCCAGGGGGAGTACAATTTGTACTCGGTTTGGTTGGTGGTAGGGCTTATTTCAAGTCCGCCTGGCTAGCTACCACCATCTTACCTAAGTCTGACGCCATAACAACAATTTAAAAATTGTTCCGGCAGTTAGAGGTAAGATAGCCAGTATTCCGGGTGTAGTGCGATTCCACCTTCGGCCTTATCGTCATCTAACATTAGGTGAGATGAAGGCCAAGCACTATCCCGTTGTGTATAAAAAAAAACTAATTATATTACTTGTCCTATTGTAAACAGCTTTTGACAGTTGTCATCAGGGATTGAAATACCGTTAAAAAAATAACGATATAAAAAAATAACGTTAAAAATACCGTTAAATTTTTTTATCGGTAAATTTACCGGTAAAATTACCATTAAATATAGCGTTAAACTTTACTTTAATAGTACCGGTAAAAAAGGAACGTTATTAATTGTAATAACGTTAATTTTAACGGTAACAAAAAGTAAGAAATAACGTTAAAATTAACGTTATTTACTGAAATAACGTTAATTTCAATGTAACGTTATCTAAAGTAACGTTATTTATTGATATAACGTTAATGTTAAAATTAACTATAAAAAAAATAAAAAATAACGTTACATTTCAAAATAACGCTATCATTCCCTGGTTGTCATACGTCTTTTAAAATCCTTATTTAAAAATATGTCGTTCTATTAATTAAATTGCCACTAATACTATTATTACCACTAATGCTAACAATTAGTAAGTAATTTCCTTCGTTGTGTGGAAAACAATTTGTTGTATTTTATAATAACATAGATTTTTCAATAAAGAGTTGGGTAAAGTTGGATTTAGCAAATAGGACAAGTAAAAACAGACTATCCATAGGAAATGAGATGTAATGTAACGTGGGTAGGGGGCAGTTGTACGAGTTGCTAAGAACTAAACGAAAGCACGTTGCGATATTACAGTTTTATTTACAAAATCTAGTATATTTCGTAATCGTGCAGATATTTACATTTAGGCACATTTTCACCCGCTGATAGAAACTTCGTTATCTGTTTAATTGTCTAAGGATGGCGACCCTTCCCTAATGCTTAACTGTAGGTTTAGATTGCCGTTGCTGTATCTCTATAAAGGTATAACGAGGTACTAACAAAATTCAAGTGAGTTTAATGAAAAAAAAAATTTAGTGCTTTCGATATTTTGATCTACGATTGGAGGTATTCCATTCCTTTGCGAAAATTACACTACGGGATCATGAAGGAGGAGTTTATGGGTTACTATAATTCCCAAACCATTTCGGAAATCGAAATTTCAAGCGGAGACAGTCGCGGAAAAATGCTCATCAATAATATCAAAAATATACTTGCTTAATCGATTATCAATTTCATTAGTTAGGTCAGTATTCATTTACTTTACTTATTTTTCTATTATGACCCTAATAAAGGTTAACGATAAATTTCCTAATAATCAACGAGGCACACTGAATCGTGTCACACTGACTGGTTGAGAAAAAAAATCGCTACGAGCAGGAATTGAAATACCGTTAAAAAAATAACGTTAAAAATACCGCTAAAACATTTTATCGGTAAATTTACCTGTAAAAATAACGCTAAAATTATTGTGCCGGTAATATTACCGTTAAATATAGCGTTAAACTTTACCTGTACGCACCGGTAAAATTATCGGTAAAAAGGTAACGTTAATAATTGGAATAACGTTAATTTAAAAGTAACGGTAAGAAATAACGTTAAAATTAACGTGATTTACTGAAATAACGTTAATTTTAATGTAACGTTATCTAAATTAACGTGAGTCGGCGTATGTAATTGAGGCTTAAGAATTAGTTAATGTCAAAGTGTGCCAAACCAAAGAGTGGGTTGACTTCCACAGGTTAGAAATAGTGCAACATGCCACAGACTAGCGCATTTGCACTATCTATTTTTTGTATTGCGCCCATTATTGTGAATTTGTGAAGGCTTATTGTTTATTTCTTTTTTATTGTCGCTTTGTTTTTTGTTTAACTTTATGTGTTAAAAAATGTGTTTTTCGTTTTTCGCTCCTGATGTCATTGCTGTGCTCGGCAGAATATCAGTGCAGCAGGCTTTGCCTGCTGCTCATACTGAGCCGAGTACAGTTTTGGCATCACGCGACGATGCGCAATATTATTGTCTATCCTCTGCTTGTGTTTAGTTTATTGTTTATTGTCTTTGTAATGTTGTGTATCGTTGTGAGTTGTCAAAATAAATGTATTTTCTTTCTTTCTTTCTTTCTTTCTTTCTTTCTTTCTTATTTATTGACATTACGTTAATCTCAAAATTAACGGTAAAAAAGTAAGAAATAACGTTACCTACATTTAAAAATAACGTTATCAATCCGTGGCTACGAGTAACAGTGTGAGTGTGACTCAATGCGAATATTTATTCTCATCTACCTATCTATAGTAACACTTGTTAGGAAATGCTTCATATTTATTATTTTTTGATTCATATTTCTCTTAGAGGAGTTACCTAACACCGTTACTTAAATAATATTTTTTCTTGCTCAGATGATGAAGAAGGAGATGAATAAATATAAAACATTTACTAACGTTAAGTGTTACTAGATGATAATAAAAATTCGCAACGAGTAACAGGTATTATCCGATGCGAATTTTTTTTTCGTACCTGTCACATTATACCCGGACCAGTGTTACTAGATGAGAATAAAAATTCGCATCGAGTCACACGTGTTACTTATTCGTTGCGATTTTTTTCTTAACCAGTCACAGTGTGACACGATTCAGTGTGACTCGTTAAGGCCCGTATAGTCGAGCGTCGTAGGCACTTAGCGCTACCTCCCTCCCCGCGGAGCGAGCCGCGCGAACGCATTTTCAAATGAACTCTCTGTGTTCTCTGACCCCGCAGACCAAGCCACAGAATATAGATATTTACTACGTGCAGAAAGGACACTCCCCGCCCGCGATTTCATGTGCCGAATCTAGTGCTCTGTCAACTCTCATGCACTGCGTGAACGCGCAATATTTATTTTGATAATTCGAACTAAATAATTATGTTTTTTATGTTTATGTATTGTTATCAATAATGTTGTAAATCAATAAATAAGTATGATGGGTATGGGTACTTACTAGGTAAAAAATACATTTAACACACACAATAAAATTATAGGTAGCTAGGTAGTTAATTCGAAGTAAATAATTATTTTTGTTTATTCGAATATTATAGTTCGAATAGGTACTTGTTGTATGGTCTCTGAGTTTGAATTAACTACTTGAATGTGAATAAACAATGAATTCATTGAGTAAATTCGTTAGTGGAGTGTCAACTCAACTGCCAATATAATTATCTACAAATAAGTACCTAAACATATTTTAGCACTCACAACAAGCTTTTTTTGTGTAACCGATATTTTATTTTAACTTTTTTTTTAATAATTTGCCGATGAAAAGGGACCTCCAAAAACGAGTAATCAAATATTAGGGTCAATTCATGCTGCAACCGAATCGAAGCGCATCGAATTGTTTGATGCAAAGCAAATTCACTCTTATTGTGTTATACTTCCCAGCAACACCACCATGGCGTAGAGATTTTTAGATAACCTCAAATGAAAGACCATAAAATGTACCTAATTGTACCCTAACTCAAAAAATTGTACCTCTGATAGTTTCAGAGAAAAAAATCACTTGATTGTGGCGTTTCCAGGAAGTATACTTCCTGGCAACGTGACACTGTACCAGATTCTAATTGATCTTATAGTAATGGCCAGAAATTGTACTTAATTTGTACCCCATTCAATAAATGAAACATGCAGAGTTTCGATAAAAAACATTTTTAAATCTACTCTTATTTGACCTGCAATACATGCAACGGACGTTGGGAAGTATACTTCTTGGCGACGCCACGCTGTACCAGATTCCAATTGATCTCATAGTAATGGCCAGAAATTGTACTTAATTTGTACCTCATTCAATTATTAAAACAGGCAGAGTTTCAAAAAAAAAAAAAAAACTCTTACATGATTTGATCTGCAATACATGCAATGCACGTTGTTATTGATATAAATTGATGTTTGGCTAAGGAATTATTATGCATTATGCAGTAGTAAGACCATAGAGGCAACCGCCTCTGTAGTCTAGTGGTTTGCCCACCCGTGTAAGACGCAGGGGTCTCGGGTTCGATTCTCAGGGAGGTACAATTTGTACTCGGTTTGGTTGGTGGTAGGGCTTAAGTCAAGGCCGCCTGAATAGCTACCACCATCTTACCTACAATTACTTACAATTAATTTGGTACAAATTAGTGACATTTATTTGGTACTATTAAGTACAATTTATTCGGTACCATATAGTACAATTTATTAGGTACTATATAGTACAATTTATTTTGTACAATATCGTACAATTAGTAGGTACTATTTAGTACAATTATTTTTTTATTAGGTACTATTTATTACTATTAATTTGGTATTGATAAGTACAATTTATTTGGTACCATATAGTACAATTTATTAGGTACTATTTATCTATTCATTATTTTTTTTTGTGTACAAATACATAAAGTAAGGTAGAAATGGCGGACTTAATGCTAAGAGCATTATCTATAAGTCAACCAACAGCAAACCAATAAACACGAATGTGGAACAAACAAAGAAAAATGATAATCACATGCATACAAAATATATTAATACATACCATTAAATACATCTAAATATTATAAAAGAAGATACTGATTGGTGACTGACATATCAACGCACAGACCAAACCGCTGGGTTTAGAGACTCCAAATTTGGCACATTGTTTCCTTATGAGGTCTAAGGGTGCACTAAGAAAGAGTTTTTCAAAACTCACCCTCTAAGGGTGTGAAACGGGGGTCCAAAGTTTGTATGAAAGTCCCTCAGTTTCGAAGCTAGGGTCTTCAAATTTTGTGGTTAGACTGACGATTGAAAATTAATATACACGTGTTTAAGCGTTTTTGAAAATTCTACCCCCGAAGAAGTGAAAAGGGAATTAATTTATGAATAGAAAATTCTTCATTTTCTATGTAAAAATCGCTAAATTTATAATTTAAGCTTATGGATGGAAATCTAACGCAACGTATATCGTTACTGTTAGTATTTCAATACTTATGGGGATGAAATGGGTGTGAAATGGGGCAAATAAACCTAAAAATCGAAATGGATGTCGTTATTGGGGTTTCCTAGGATGACGATTGCGAAAATAACATTTATTTTGAAGTTCAACACGGTGGACATGATGTAACCTCTAAAGGGGTGAAAATGGGGTTCAAATTTTGTATGGAAAATAGAATATAAAATTAAAACTTTAACTCTAAACTTCGCAGAAGCACGTCTAAAAATAAATAGGCACACACATGTTTTGTGATTTTGATAATCAACCCCTTAGAGGACAAATAGGGTAAGTAAACCTAAAAATCGATATGGATGTCGTTCTTGAGGTTTTATGGGATGGTGATTGCGAAAATGACATTTATTTTGAAGTCAAACACGGTGGACATGATGAAAAAGAAAATAAAATCGAAATTACAACAGCATAAAAAAATCGTCGGAGCACGTCTAAAAATAAAATCAAACACATAATTTGTTATTTTGAAAATCATCCCATAGGGGGTAAATGGGGTAAGTAAACATAAAAATCGTTATGGATGTCGTTCTTGGGCTTTTATGGGATGGTGATTGCGAAAATGACATTTATTTTGAAGACCAACACACACGGTGGACTTGCTTCAGCCCCTAAAGAGGTGAAATAGGGGATCAAACTTTTGTTAAGGGGTCGGGGACGGAAAGGAGTATGGGAGAGGGAGAGGAAGAGGGAGAGGGGCAGAGAGAGGGAGAGGGTAAAGAAACGGGAACGGGATAATAATATTCTAGACCCAATTCTGATTATTGCAATAAACTAGCTTCCGCCCGCGACTTCGTCGCGTGCATATTAGAGAAAATCCTTAGGGAACTTTCAACCAGGATCCGACCAGCCGTTTTTACGCGATTAGGCGGGTCCTCACCAAGCGAGCAGCCTCGTGCGAGGCCCGCCACACGCGGCAAACGTCTTGCCTCGCGAGGCAGCGCGCTTGGTAGGGACCCGCCTAATCACCTCAACATGTGGGTGTTTTTGTCAATAAAATTAGATGTATTTCACGCCTTTAAATTATCGCTAGTTTAAGAACAAAGGCACTGTATAGAGTAAAATTTACTGAGAAAAGTATTTTTTTAAAACACGTTTTTAAAACGGACTCAATTATTCCAAAAATCGGACTAATAATATTAAAACGGACAAGTAAAAACAAACTAAAAAGTAAAAAATAAATTCTTCTGTAAATATTTATAACCCTAATAACTTATACCTACAGAAATTTTAAACCAAAAAACGTGGGGCGCATGCTATAGACAATATAGATGAGAAACTTTACAAAACGCGCCCCACGTTTTTTGGTTTAAAATTTCTGTAGGTATAAGTTATTAGGGTTATAAATATTTACAGAAGAATTTATTTTTTACTTTTTAGTTTGTTTTTACTTGTCCGTTTTAATATTTTTAGTCCGATTTTTTGGAATTATTTAGTCCGTATAAAAAAGGTGTTTTTAAAAAATACTTTTTTTCAGTAAATTATTATTTTATGCTTTTTAGTTAACGAGCTAAGACTAAAAATATACCATCTCCTATCGGAGCACTCGTCAAAACGATTCAAACGAGCCCAAACTCGATGGGGTTGCATGGTTTTATTATTCATGGTCATTTGACCGGCAGCGGCGTCTGGCGTCTAAATTGTCGGCGGCGGCGGCGTCATCGGCGTAATCGGTGTGGATGGTCAAAATAAGTAGAATAAAAGACCTTTAGAAGCTTTTCAATTCCGTCATCGTTGAGGGCAGAACGCCGAAGACATGGAACATAAGTGAGGTCATTCTGTTCTTTAAAAAGGGTGACAAGGCCCTCTTGAAGAATACGAATCTTACGAATCGTTGCGCTCGCAAGTTCGACGACTTCCAATCTCCCGAACTAGCCGCGTTCTGAAAAGGCTTTGGCACCATATACCACATCCATACGCTGCGGCAGGTTATACAGAAGACCGAGGTGTATAAACTGCTACTTTGCTTGGCGTTCGTGGACTATGAGAAAGTTTTTGATTTGATTGAGACCTGGGCAGTGCTGCAGTCTGGTGCACCAATAGGACCAAGAGGAGGAAGGAAAGGAAGGAAGAGGTGTTGAGGCACTTATAGGAAAATGTCACCATTTCGGCTCGAGTACAGAATCAGAGCACAGATCCCATCCAACTACAGCGAGGTGTGAGACAGAGACAGAAGTTATTTCTCCGAAACTGTTCACAGCTGTGATGGAGGATGTCTTGAAGCTCTTGGACTGGAAAAGACTCGGTATCAACATTAATGGCCAGTACCTAACTAACACACCTTCGTTTTGCCGATGATATAGTTTTTATTCATGGAAGACTTGAACACAATCCTCGAAGTTATCCGTAGTGCCTCCCAGAAAGTGGCTCTTAGAATGAAGCTGGATAAGACGAAAATCATGTCGAGTGCTCATGTTGTACCCACTCTAGCTCATGTTGGGAACACTACACACGAAGTTGTTGACCATTACGTATCCCTAGGACAGACAGTCCAGTTAGGTAAGTTCAACTTCGAAAAGAGATCTCTCGTCGAATCCAGCTCGGTTGGCCAGTATTCGACAAATCTTCGAGTCCAACTTACCTCGGTGTCTTATCTCAAGACTAAAGTCTAAGTTGTGTGTGTGTGTGTTGCCATTGTTGACTTATCACAGTAAAACGTGGTCGCTAACTACAGGTCTCATAAGAAGGCTCTCACCCAGTGTGCAATGGAGAGCCATGGTCGGCATTTCCCTGCGTGATCGAACCAGAAATGAGTATATGCGTAGGAGAACTAAAGTAACCGATATCGCTCGAAAGATTGTTTAGCTGAAGTGGCAGTGGGCGGGACAAATTAGCGAGACGAACCAAAGGCAGTTGGGGCGGAAAGATTGGAATAGCGACCGCGTACCGGACGACGCTCCGAGGGTAGGCCCCCGACAAGGTGGACCGACGATCTGGTGAAGGTCGCGGTGCGCCGCTGGATGCGGGCCAAGCAGGACCGATCGTTATGAAGACCCATGAGGGAGGCCTATACCCAGCAGTGGGTGTGGTGCAACTGATATGATAATGATGACTAAATACTATTATAAAATCATAATAAGAAAAACCTCTATAGCAACAATCAAACTAATACAAAAAGAGAGGAAAAGCATAAAATTTTATGAGATTTCAACGGGGAAGTACCAATCGCTCCTAACTGAGACTTTTTTGAGAAATTAACTTCCTTTAGGTGTTGAATTCAAAGGCATCATTGTTAGGACTAGGAGATATTGGCACTTCGCCGTCGATATGTAGATGCAAGTTAGTTTAGCTTTTGTACTTGTTTCTTACAATTGTACTCTATGGTACAAAATTAATAGTACTAAATAGTATCTAATTAATTGTACTAAATGGTATCTAATAATTGTACTATATGGTACCAAATAAATTGTAATAAATAGTACCTAATAAACTGTACTGTATAGTACCAAATGAATGGCACTAAGTAGTACTAAATTAATTGTATTATTATGGTACCAAATAAATTGTACTGTATAGTACATAATTAATTTTATTAAATAGTACCTAATAAATTGTACTAAATAATACTAAATTGATTGTACTAATTAGTTTGTAATTAGTACTTTATTAATTGTACTATAATATGTTACCAGATAATATGTACCAAATGAATGCTTTTATATAGTACCTATAAAATTGTACTATACGGTACCAAATAAAATGTGCCTAATAGTACCTAATAAATTGTACTATATGGTGCCAAATTTATTGTACAAAGTAGTACCTAATAAATTTAACTCTATGGTACAAAATTTATTGTACTAAATAGTACCTAAACTACCTTCTAATTGTACTATATGATACCAAATAAATTGTACTACATAGTACCTAATAAATTGTACTATATGGTACATAATTAATAGTACCAAATGAATGGCACCAAATTAAGCCCTACCATCAACCAAACCGAGTACAAATTGTACCCTCCTGAGAATTGAACCCGGGACGTCTGCATCTTACACGGGTGGGCGAACCACTAGAGCACAGAGGCGGTTGCCTCTGTGGTCCTACTACTGCATAATGCATAATAAACATCAGTTTATATCAATAACAACGTGCATTGCATGTATTGCAAATCAAGTAAGAGTTTTTTTATATCGAAACTGCATATTTTAATTATTGAATGAGGTACAAATGAAGTACAATTTTTGGCCATTACTATGAGACCAATTGGAATCTGGTACAGCGTCGCGTTGCCAGGAAGTATACTTCCTGGCAATGCCACAATCAAGTGCGTTTTTCTCTGAAACTATCAGAGGTACAATTTTTTGAGTTAAGGTACAATTAGGTACATTTTATGGTCTTTCATTTGAGGGTATTTAGAAATCTCTACTCCATGGTGGCGTTGCTGGGAAGTATCACACCGTCGACTCGTAGGTAAAGTCGTGATTGGTTGACACTTGATTTTGAGCCGTGCATCCTCACCGGCCAACGTACATAATTATTTTTCTCCCTTCAGCAGACAGATTCACCCAGGTGATTTATGTGTACCCTTAAGTAGATTAATGCACCCAGGCTAAAAGCAACCTCATTATCACCAGCCTATTCATGTTTCAACTGCTGGGGCATATTAGGCAATAGCCAGAAGAACAAATAATGTCGGGGAAAAAGTGAAGTTCGCTAAAATTTGTAGTGATTACTAGTAAAAAAAAACAGGTGCAAGTGATTTTCGACCATATTGACATTTATCAAAATAATTGTTTTTAATGAAACAACAAAGTTTGTGAACAAAAATATGGGGAAAAAACAACCGAATTTCAAAGTAAATAAGACGACTAACGCTTGCGCCGATCTCGGCAGCAAGCAGCAGTGCGCTCCAAGTTGAACCGTAATGTTATGACCAAAAGGCTCAATTTGAAGTGAACGGAAAATTGTCGCGACCGCATAGCTGTGCGGAAGCATACTTTTAGGCTGCGTTCAAACGATAACACACGACCCGACCTCAACCCGAACTCAACTCAAACTCACCTCAACCACAGCCCACCATGAAATACATCGCTTACAATTTTGAGTCTTATGACACTTTAATAAGGTCCTGTGTAATGTCCAGGTGAGTTTGAAGTGAGTTCTGTTTAGTTCGGTTTGAGTTTGATTTGAGTTTGGGTTGTGTACGGGTTGAGTTTGAGTTGAGTTCGGGTTGAGCGCGGGGAGGGTGCAGTTGCATCGACAAAATAAAAAAAGAGCTTATTAATGTGTCATAAGATTCAAAATTGTAAGTGATGTATTTCAAGGAGTAGGCTGCGGGTGAGTTGAGTTTGAGTTGAGTTTGAGCTGAGTTTGGGCTGAGTTTGGGTTGAGGTTGGGTCGTGCGTTATCGTCTGAACGCAACCTTACGGTACAGTCAACGGCATGCTGGGCTTCCACAATGTGTCAAATTACTTCAATCATTTTTAAACTTTAAGTCGAACAGTTTAAGGTTCAAAATTCATTATAGATTTTTGACAGTTTTGTACTTATAGCTTGATATGCTGCTGACTGTACTTAGTTTTCTTCTTCATCTTCCGATATAAGTAAAATCATTGCAAAGTCAACCATTTTATAAATTATACGATAGGTATATTTTTTATTTTATATTTTATTTATAGATAAGTATTTATTTCTTAAAAGTCATCAAAATTAATTACGCGTTAGCTTGTACTTGGTTGCTGTATCCAAATACCTACCTACCTACTCTATGCATTTACAAATTAAACTAAATTGGTAATTTACACTAAATAAAATTTTACACTTAGATTACCTACTGCGTTTCCAAGTCTTATACTACTCTTCGAGTATCTAAAAGATTCTCAATCAACTAGACGCGAGAGGGGGAACACAGCGCGGCAGCAAAAACGACACAGGTCCTACGCCGACGACGCCTCGCAGGCTACTAAACCGAGATTCGTCGTGCGTTTTATTATATATTAATTTTTAAATAAACATAAAGTCACTTTTTGAAAAAGTAACCGTAAAATATTCTGCTATATGTCATTACCTTTTTTTCTATATATTATTTGTGCGTAAGAGATTTATAATCTTTAAGTATTTTTCAAAAAACAATGAAAATATTCATTGTCTTTGCACATTTTTATAGTCGAGTGAAAATACGAAAATCGTGTTTTTAACCGTAAAATAATCAAGTTCGATTATGAAACTACAACATATATTTTTATCTGCTCAAAATAAATAATGCTTGATTGTTTAAAACTGAATCAAAAATAAGTTAATTTGCAATATACTGCCGAATACAGGAAAAATTTCCTAAACACCTTTTAGAATTGAAGTGACTTTCGTGACAACATTCGATTTAGGTACCTACTAAAGGTAGGTAGATAAGTACTTATATGAAATAACTTCTTCAGTAACTAGGTATTTCTAATTTTGCTTTTGTACCTACTTACATTCCTATTCCTACAGGTAAGTACTTTTAATAAACAAACATTTATTTTATACCATGTTCATAATACCTACATTAAGCAGCCTTACCTACCGAACTGTAGCCCCTTCGCTTTTGCCACCTCTACAAAAGAAAACATTGTTACGAGTAGCTAAAGGTTTTCCCGCCAAAACACGCGCCATGTTTCCAACATGGCGGCGGCGGAGCGACCAGCGCACCTCTTTACGACTTCCTCGAAAATTATGGCTGTGTTCGTACGTTAAACTTTTATATCCACACACCGTGTTTGTTGCACGTACGTTATAATAATATTACAGTCGAAAAGCACGAACCCGGTACCTACCTACTTATTTTATTTTACCATGGTAGAAAACACGCTTTTGTATGCCTAATAGCGCAAAAACGCTGGCGTTGATGCTTCTTTTTGCTTTAAATCTTCTTTAATTGTGATAATTTAGAACTCTTTTATGTATGCTTCGTGAAATACCTTTATGTTGAAAATCTTATGATACCGATTAAGGAAAACGACTGTGTTTGTTTATTCAGCAATGAGTTTTCGGTCTGTCTGTAAAACAACTAAGTTATTACAACTTATTACCTACTTGCCTCTATGCAACGAAATAAGTAGGTACCTACTCCCGTCGCACAAACATCTATCGAGAAAAAAAACGTGCGTAAATCATTGTTGTTATTTGTATGGTAAAGTACAGTGCCATCTACCGCCCAAAAGCGAACTAATCCCATTGACAATTATTATTACTTCATCAGTGTATTACCACTACTGAATAGAGTAATTCTCTATGGAAAATTATCTTTCGTTTTTGGCGCTGTGCAAATTTCTCACACAAAATTATCCTATCTTATCGAATTATTTCACGCGTGTTTATTTTCTTTATCGATGTTCGTGCTACGGAATTTGTACATTACCTATGTATTAGGTATGTGCTACGGGTAGGTACTGATTCTATATAGCATTGTAATGATAGGTACCAATTCATTTATCTAAGTTAATCTACGAAACTTTGGAGGTGTGCAGTGCAACGGTCGTGAAAACTTGTCTGGATTAAGTTAGCTTACGCACAAAGTTAGTTAACAAGCCGCGCCGTCTAAGACAGATCGATCGTGTGATTCATCCTGAACTTGGGGGAATGTCAGGATTTTACTGTGGTTTGTGTTAGTAGCTGAAAGCGAGTTCAATGTGAAAAAATGGTGTCGTCCAATGGTCTTACAAACTAAGTACTTACTACTTTTACTATCTAAGCTGGTTTGATCTTACCTTTTTTAAACGTTTGCTCTTGTTATGAATGACGAAGCGAAAGATCGTAAATAAAAGGTAAAAGCGATGGGTGTCGCTTGGCTCGTGTATTGTCAATGACACCATTGGACGACACCACTGAATATTACATTTTTTGGTAGGCAACTAAAGGTAACCTACCGCACCGCAGTGAAGTACTTATTACTAAACTTGCATTCATCGATATCAATTATTTGTCATTCGTAATATCACGACAAGACATGTTACATCACTAGTCGACAGTGGTGTGGTTACAAAAAAAATGTAAGCGACACCCCAGTGGTGTCGTTGACAATACATGGCTTGGCTGATATGTGGAGGTGATGAAAATGCTTTTCATAACGCTCTGTAATCGAGTTTCTTGCCGAAACACCACCAACCAACTCTACTACCTGTCTACCTGTGACTGAATGATCGATTACTTCAAACTTTTATTTAACGTCAGATATCGCTCACTCTCAGCTGTCAAAGGCAAGTGTGATTTGAGTGGGGTCTAGCTCCCCTCAGAATGTCATTTGTCATCTGTCTCGTCTATACACAATGCACAAAACATACCATTTATATTGCGACAAAAGACACGACATAAAAGTCACGCGTAGCGAATTTTTTTACGATCACATCTGTATGTTTTGAATTTTACATTTACAATACAGACCTGCTCAAACTTTGTTTTACAAAATGTTATTACCTAGAATACCTAGGTAGTTTAAGACGTGAAGGCCTAACAAACTGACTTCCGCATTTCTGATAAAAGTTTTCGGCGAAGACCCGAGTTTTGTCCTTTGATAACAATAATCAAGCGTTTCGCTCTTGATTAAAATCAATCATGTCCACGCCTATTTATAAAATATAATTGGTGTAATTCTAAAATCATTATCAATATTTTGAACTCCCGCCACAGGATAGATATATTTAGGTATGCCCCCGCATACCTTTACGATCTTTACGATGATCTTCTTAATTCCAAATAAGTACGTTACAAAGTGCGCTAGGTAGGTACTTATTTGCTTTTGCAATAAAAAGTGTGCTATTAGAAAAATAAACACTGTCGATGTAATACTGCAACCTTTTTCTGTAAATCTGATACAGAATCCCTTAGGAAGTCCCTAAATGTAATTAACGGTTATCGGAGCCCGTATCCCGTCGCCGAATGTTTTGATTCATTTAATCCAGGATCACGGATTTTTCTCGCGGGCTTTAGGATATTATGACTTATGTTATGAGTATTGTATGGCCCTTTGGGAATTACTGTATGAAATTAAAAAGAAAACTTAATATAATGACATGAAATTGAATAAAAAACCGGCCAAGTGCGAGTCGGACTCGCGCACGAAGGGTTCCGTACCAAAAAACTGCAAATAAACACGTTTGTTGTATGGGAGCCCCCCTTAAATATTTATTTTATTCTGTTTTTAGTATTTGTTGTTATAGCGGCAACAGAAATACATCATCTGTGAAAATTTCAACTTTCTAGCTATCACGGTTTATAAGATACAGCCTGGTGACAGACAGACAGACGGACGGACAGCGGAGCCTTAGTAATAGGGTCCCGTTTTTATCCTTTGGGTACGGAACCCTAAAAACGACGACTTGGTGACAAAATTAAAAATCCTGCAGATTGAAATAAACACTCAACTTGCATACTTGTATTATTTATTATGTATTCTGTGCTTGTGTAAGGCTTGTTTGTATGTAGTTCAACAACTCGAAAATGGTTTGGAAAGTGTAAAATATTTACATGAGAAGAACTCTCAGTATTTATGTAAAAATAATATAAGTGTAGAAATATAGTGAGAGACGAAATGAATATTAAACACAGTAAATTAAAATTGTGCATATTGCACACAGTAAAGAGAGTGGCGAGCTTTTTGATATATTTTCGGAGCTTTCTCATTCAACCAAAATTTCCACAAAGTTTTTTAAAATTGCGATTATCGAAATTTCCCTAAAAATAATTAATTTACTCGTATGTCTGCTATTTTGTAAGTACTTAAATCGTTTTCGTCACTTTTCATCATACTAAACCTTCGTGCGCCTTTGATCTGACTTCCATGTCTAAAACGATTTGAATAAGTGTGCGTCGTAAATCTAGAAATAAATTATTCATCCAGATATTTTATAGTTGGAAGGCTGTAGGGGAGTTCCCCTCCCGTCTGTCAGAGGGCTCTGCTATTAGTTAATGGATTTTAAATTAAAACCTTTACCTAAGGGTTTCGGCTCCAACATTTGATTATGAATCCTTCGTTTGTTTCCATTACACAGTCCGAACTCCGAACGGATCATGATACTTGCACAATTATTTATCTGTTAAGTACTTACTTGTTTTATTTATTTTACAATACGAAATTCATGAAGGTAAATGCGAGTAGCATAATAAATCTGACTGTAAGTTAAGGAATCTCTGATCTGATAGTTAAAGCAGTGATAACAGCTTTCTAATAGCTAATATAAAATAGCCCATTCATCCTTCACCTATTAAAACACTTTTAAATCAAAATTATTTGTGTTACTGTCACCTTTTTTACTTGTTAAATATATCTGCATCTGTCATCGTTGCTCCTACATAATAAGCTTGTTCGAAAGGTAATTCAGCAAAATTATTTTGTTTCAGGTAATTCATCTATCTTTCAATCGAAAATAGCGTCGGTCAAATTCGTTTCGAAGTTTCAAATTCAATGAAACTCGGCTGGAGGTGAGTTAAAAACCTATATTCTAAATGACTCACACTGAATCATGTCACACTGTGATAGGCTTGTTGAAAAAATATCGATACATCGATATATCGATATTTTTTGTTCGATATATCGATATTTTTAGCCGATATATTTCTAACCGATATATCGATACAAAAAAACCAATATCGAAAATCATATCAAAAACGATATATTTTTGGAATGGAAAAACTTATCTGTACTTTAATCATAATTCATAATTTATTTTAATATTAAAACATATATTGTCTATGACTGGTATGTTTTTTGTGCTGCGTTGAATATCTTATCTAATAAATATGCGCCAGATTTTATAAATTATCTTCGTTTTTATTGAGATTTTCATACATTAAAGTAATGTGTGTTGCCTGATAAAATCTACTGATATTACTGAGCTAGACTGAAATAAATACATTGTTATTTAAAAACCGCAAACGTTCGTTGAAAATTGGACCGATATATCGATATTTTTTTCGCGATATATCGAGGCCGATATTGATATTTTTATAAATATCGATGTATCGATATATCGATATTTTTTTTCACTTTCGACATCCCTACACTGTGACTGGTTGAGAAAAAAATTCGGAATGAGTAACAGAGGTTAGTATAGTAATATTAGATAACACTGGTTAGTATAATGTGTTAATGGATGAGAATAAAAATAAAAAAAAAAATACAATGTTACTCGTAGTGATTTTTTTTCTCAACCAGTCACAGTGTGACATGATTCAGTGTGACTCGTTGAGAATATAGGCATAAACATATAGTTGTTAATATAACTAGATCTTGTTATGAAGATACTTTTTATCAATAATGGTGTAAGTAAAAGCTTTTTTGTGGTAAAAGTACCTCCTATATATTTTTAAGGTTCTGTAACTCTTTTGTATGTACCGCAAATTCATGAATGTCTTTCTTACTGATGGTTGACTAGTATAGAATGCTCTTAGCATTAAGTCCGCCTTTGTACCATACTTTGTGTATTGTTGTGCAATAAAGATTAATAAATAAAAAAAATATATATATATACTTTCTAACATAGGTACTACGCGTTTGATCAATTCAGTTACCTCTCGGCCCGCTTCATCATTCCGCACCCCCTGTGTCGCTCTCCCGCGCGCCTCCCCAGGTGACGCCGGGGGCGCGGTATGAAGAAGCGGGCCGGGAGGTAGCGGCAATGATGAAGTAAACGCGTAGTAATTTCTTGTTGCTGTTTCGAAACTTTTGTTAAAATATTTCACGAATTCAGTTTTTCTTTTTAAATTCCAAAGTTCACGCTGCCATGAATGTCAAATAAGTCTCCACCACTAACTTAAAATCATTGATTGGTTTCCCCCAAGACCTTTAATATCATATTGAGTCTTCTTTTAAATTTTTGGTTTCCACTCACTGAAGAAAAGCTTTCTTGATACATACCAACCACAAACCATTTAACATCAACAGTGGTTTGAATTTCAGGAAAAACAAGAAAAAAGTATAAAGTTAAATGCCAAAAGACATCGAAACGTAGGTACTATTTATTGTATTCTGTGTCGAAACTTGACAGCGTTCTTTCTACTCTTTATTTAGGTTTATTGGTGGCAAGAAGCTTATACCTCCCTCCAATGGAGATTGCGCGGCCATATGTCATAGTGAAGATTGAAAAAAGCTCCTTTAGTGACGTGACGGCTTATTGCAACCTCTTTCTTTAGTGTTACAATACGTGTTCGTTGTTCGTCGTTCGTTCGTTCGTGAGAAACGAAAACGTATTGTAAAACGAAAAGAAAGAGATAGCAATACGCCGTGACGTCACTAAAGAGTCTTTTTCAATCTTCATTATGATACTAGGCGTGCAAACTCCATTGTGGTTTTAAGCTTCTTGATTGGTGGTCAGATGCATAGATATAAGTCAGATGAGATGAGAAACTTCAAGCTACTAACATTACCACTGTTATAGATTTTCTGACGAAGTTATTATAAAATATTTTTTCCTACTTTGCTTTCGTTTAGTATAGTGTCTTTTACCATTAACCTGACCTGTATGTAGTACTTATTGTTAGTTCGCCCAATGCTATAATCGTAAATTTGATGTTATGTGAATGCGTGACGGTTTGAATAAAGCGCGTTCTGACTTTACAAGTTTTTGTGATGAGATAATTACGTCAACGATTTTACGCCGAAACGAATAGGCGCAGCATGTTCCGAGAATCGATTTGGCGTTCAAACGAAAATTTAATTGCGGTTCAATGACAGGTTATGGACATGACTTGTTGTAAATGATACTATTGTAAAAGAAAGCCCAGTGTGCAACGACTTAAAATTTCAAAACTAAAGTGCGTAGCGTTAATAAAGTCAGTGTGCAAAGACTTAAAAGTCTAATAATACAAAAGTGTATAGGCAAGTGTGTGAAAACTTAAAAGATCAAACCTAAAGTGAGTATTGTTTCGGAACTAAAATGTGCGTCTGCAAACTGCAGTGCGTCAGTAAATCCTATTATGGGCTCAATGATTCGTTGCCGTAATCGCATTTTGCGTTAGGTACAGTCAACAACGAAAGTCTCTTAACACTTTAGTGCTTTATCTTAGCAACTTTTTTGACAGATGTCTTACAGTTTGAAACATTTATCAAAAAAGTAGCTATAACAAGGTACTAAAGTGCTAAGCAACTTTCGTTGTTGACCGTTCCTCTAGGACGCGTTAAACCCATAGTCTTTGGTTGAACCTAACTTTACACAAAGATGCATTCCGTCATACATGGTTTGAAATTAAAAACTAAGGAAATAAAGAAGGGAACTAAGGAAATATTAACTAAGGGAATAAAGTAACCTCTGGCTATTAATATTGATAATGATAAGATAAGTATGTGGGTTTCAGAAAATAAGAAATTGTAAGAATTATTATTGGTAGGTCCTGAGATAACCGACATTGTAAAAAAATCATAGTGCTTATGAAGACAAAATTGTTAATGGTAATTAATTAATTGGGTGACTGGAAATAATTAAAGGTGACTGTTGATGGGATACTTAAATACTAAACTGGGCAGGAGTAAATTTTTTGGGCGACAAAATAGCTAAACGAGCGACTAACAGTGGATTACAAAAATACTCAAAACGGGTAAAAAAAATTTACAACTACATATAGGTGATAAATAATTTAAGTTAGCAGTGAAAACTCTAAATGGGTGACTATATTCAAGCTGCCCAACATGGTATTTTTAACACGTTTTTAACCGACTTCACAAAAAGGAGGAGGTTCTCAATTCGATTGTATGTTTTTTTTATCGTTGTTCGCGCATATCTTCGTCATTTATGAACCGATTTTGATGATTCTTCTTTTGTTCGATTGAGTTTTCTTGCGAGATGGTCCCATTTATTTTTTTTTCAAATCGGTTCAGTAGTTTTCGAGAAATCCTGAAAATACTATGATTTTGCATCAATTAACATGACGACTTTGTTATTTATGAACCGAACTAGATGTTTCTTTTTGTTAGGAAAGGAGTACTTTTAATGTAGTCTTTTTAACCTGTATGAATGTATGTTACTCCGCGAATATCTCACGTTTGGCTGAGCCGATTTTTCTACCTAATAATATACAGATAATAATATACCTAATATAGAAGGTACTTACACTAAAAATAAAGAAATAAAAAATTGTTTTAAAAAACAAAAAACCGACTTCAAAACACTGCCTCTAAAAAGCAAGAAATAATATTCAAATCATTAGATACGCATTATCATTGTTATAATAACAACACGTCTATTGAAGTCGGGTGGGGCTTTTAGAATAAAAAAAGGAAGTTGTACTCCAGCCCCACACGACTTCAATAGACGTGTTGTTATTATAACAATGATATAAATGCGTATCTAATGATTTGAATATTATTTCTTGCTTTTTAGAGGCAGTTTTTGAAGTCGGTTTTTTGTTTTTTAAAACAATTTTTATTAGGCTGCTTTCTCGTTTGATTGTTTTTGTCATCTCGATTAGGATAATAGTCATCTTTTTTAAATAAAATATATGCTAAATTTGAAATTGTGTGCCCTAAGGTTGTCGCCCAAATAGTAATTTGATCGCCCGTTCTGAATAACTAGTTACCCAATTTGTATTTTAAAGTCACCCATTTTCAATATCTGTAGTCGCCCTCGGACTGAGGCCCACTTAGTATTTCAGTACACAATATTCAGTATTTTTAATACCCAAAATGGGAATTTATTGTTACCCGATTAAATACTACCTACCCATTGTTAATCATCTGTCTGTAGTGAACTCCGAAGAAGCTTTCTGGTACTTCTTATCGCTTAATTAAACCCTTAGAATAATAACACCTAAAAGCCGTGTCCTTGTATGCAAAGTGAGGCAACTAATACTGAGCCAAAATGGCTCAGTTCTCAGATTAATATCCTTTATACGTTACTTAATCGTAACTAAAATCCAATAATATAATAACTCATCTCCTAAAGGTAGGGAAATTGAAACTGTTTTGCACTTATTGGGTATGATTATGTAATAATGGACAATAAAAATATGAAAATGGCGCTATTTTGGCTGTTTTAGTTGCCTCACTTTTGCCAGCGCGCTTTGTAGGGAATTATCGTTCTAGGTGTTATTATTCTAAGATTAAACCATTGATAGTGGATTAAAAAGAGGGCCTATTATTTCGTTTAGTTCAATGGAGTTTTTTTGTTGCCTAAAGTGGCCACTTTTCACAAAAAAAAAACTCCATCTAAAATCTCCATCCAAAAACTATCGTTCTAGGTGTTATTATTCTAAGATTAAACCATTGATAGTGGATTAAAAAGAGGGCCTATTATTTCGTTTAGTTCAATGGAGTTTTTTTGTTGCCTAAAGTGGCCACTTTTCACAAAAAAAAAACTCCATTCTGTAGTCTCTATCTCTCTATTCTGTATGGAACAATCCTCCCGTTTCCCGGGCCTGTGTTTGTGTAAAGCCTTTTAGCCTAACTAGGCATAATATCTGTTTTAGAAGTCTCTTCGAAAATTCAAATATCAAAATCCTGTTGTTTCTCCTATATTAGCCAATTTAGAAGCATCGCCATGGCGGGTCCGTGAATCGCAAAAGACCCTTTAGGAACTTAATCCTTAAACCTATAGCGTTGGACCCGGGACAAAGGACAAACGGTCTGGCACGATAAAGGGATTAAAATTTGTAAAATTGATCGGCCTCCACGGAATCGGCATTAGGTTCGGTTGCGTGCGAACAGATTTAAATTTCGTTGTGTTAGATTTGATACGGCAATACTAGATTAGATGAAGATATAATTATCATCGTATGTACATTCTCACGGTCGATGTTCGTTAGATTTTAATGGAAACAATGAGGTATGTTTTCTAAAGTTGGCTTCATTTCTTACCACTTTTCTAACATTATTATTGGGAATTATATACGATCACAATTATAGACTTTAGTTCTTGCCTGAGCTAGTACTTAATTTAATAAATTATGTAAAGCACTGGAATTGCTGTTCACGTCAGGGATGACTGGTTAGGTAATTAATTAATGATTATGTGACTCGGTACGGTATATAGCCCAAGGTTTGACAGATAGTCGCATAAAATTAGCTTAAATGGGAAATAATTCGATAACTGTAATTTTCTTTTTCTATGATATAAAGAATTGATAGTTATAGTAAAAATAAACAGAATTAAACATTTTGAAACTCCGCATCAAAGTAAAAAAATTGAAAAACTAATATTTCAATCATTTTAATTTCAAAACTAAAGCATAATAAATAACTTTGTAAAAGTAACTCTGTTATGCCATAACGCTTACATTTCAGGTAAATAAATCAAAATTAAACTATTTGATTGATCGGGACTATGAATATTAAAGAAGTTTCAGTAAGTTGCAGATATTTTGGCTTATCTTACCAGAAATTATAGATAACTGTAATTCAACAATTTATTCTGAATAGTATTTACTGTATGTTAATAAATTGTTAAAAATTAAACAGATTCTCTTTGCAGATTTTTATTTTTCGATCTAAGTCACAAAAATTTAAAATTTTTGGAAAACTAAAATACATAACTACTTCAAAAGTGTTTAATTTATGCCTTTAAAATATTATTAGTACTATAAGAAACAAATTAAACAATAAATGTTCACGATTATTCATTTACTGATATTTTTTCTTAGTTACGTTTCAATATAAACGTTATTTCTTGCAAAATAAGGCCGTAATTTGTGTACCAACTCCCGACCGTGCTGTCGCGAGTCGCGAGTAATTCTTTATACCTAGACTAGGTATACGTAAGGCAATCAGTGATTGTCAAACTTTCATGAACACGTGGAACCACGGTTTGACAAGGGTGAAGATTAAATTGAAAAATGAGTTCATTAGATCGACAATAACTAAATTGATATATTCGTGGAATCACGTTTACCTATTTATAAGCTTTCTGTATAAAGTAAATAAAAATATCTTAGTTAAACAAGCAAATTATGAACTGATCAATGATTCTATATCAGGCAGGCCGCAGGCCTCTGTAGCACAAATAATTATTATTATTATACTACTCTAAAACGCGAAAAGGTGATGTGCTCGTAAAAAAAAATCACTCGCCGCGGCTGTGTGCGTGTATGCGTATGCGCGGGGGGAGTGGAGCGGGCCGTCTCATCATTGCTCGTCGGTTGCTGGCCGCGCTGCTTCGGCCGACCGAGGGCTGGCTGCGGTAAGCTGTGCTGTGTGTTTGTGTCGCTCGCGCAAAATAATATATTATTATTTATTTGGTGCATCATGCATGAACATGCGTTCGGGATTAGAAAAACCTAACATACCGATGTGTTGTGTACCTATAATTTTGAAAATAACCGCAATTTAGGACCCAACAAAATATTTGGTACCTACTGCATTCCAAATAATTTAATTATTTATTACGAAAGTTCTTGATAATATCGATCGATTGAAGTAAACTTATAAATAAAGAACTTACCTACTGAATTAAGTAGGTATGTGTCTACGACCTAAGTGTACGTACCTAAAGATACACAACCCCCCTAGCATGACCACATGTGATCATTTTATCTACACTCGGCTGTCAAAATCCATTGTTTTTGTCAGTTAATCGTGATAAATAGCTATTTCTCAAACATGCTTGGAAATTCGAACATTATTTCAACAACCTTCTTCGTGCTAAATCGGAGTTAATGGGCAGACCTAAACCGCCCCGGCAATATTTGTATGAAAATCCATTTTTACACGTTAGTAATGGATTTTCATACAAAACTTGCCGGCGTCTGACTGGCAATGTTTCTATGAAAACTCATTACACACGTGTAATTCAGAAATGGAGCTAACTTTTCAACGAAACACGAATATGGATAACAAATGCAAGGCCTTGACTTGATGAGCGAGCACATTACAAAAACAATTTTTTTTTTAATATTCGGTATATCGGTATCACGTGAAATGCCTTGATGAGCACATATACAAAAAAATATAAAAATGTTTTTTTTTTAAATATGGGTATCAAATATTTTTTTTTGCAATATGGGTATCAAATGAAAGGCCTTGATGAGCACATACCAAAAAACCTTAAATAAAAATAAAAAAACGAAAAAAGAAATTGCAATAGGTATGGGTATCAAATGAAAGGCCTTGATCTGCACATTCCAAAAAAACTAAAAAAAAAATGAAATAAAATGGAAAATAAAATAAAAAAACGAAAAAATATTTTTGTCAATATGGGTATCAAATGAAAGGCCTTGATCTGCACATTCCAAAAAAACTAAAAAAAAAATGAAATAAAATGGAAAATAAAATAAAAAAAACGAAAAAATATTTTTGTCAATATGGGTATCAAATGAAAGGCCTTGATGTGCACATTCAAAAAAAATCTTTCTCTTTTCTTCTTTTTTCAATTACTGTAATTTGAAATAAAAATAAAAAGTTAAAAATACTACCTACTTGGTTTGAATTTCCGCGCATTATTTGAGAAAAGTACTATACAAGCCTTGGCCGCAACTAGGCATTGATGGACTCACGTGTCTGTGCCTCGGCTTCGCCTCGACCCACATTTTCACGTTCGTCCTTCTATGCCTGTCTTGCGTGCCGCTGCAGTAATGTACTATATCTTAACGCGTTTCGGTGATCATGCTAGGGGGGCTGCTGTTTTTTTTTTAACTTAATGTTTTGATTTGGGAGTGGAAGTAGATAGTTTAAGAGTAGTGATTTTGCCGCTGCCGCTTTCTCGCTCGCACATTTCATGTTTTCTCAAGATTTCTTAAATCTGAGTGCGTAATTAAAAAATGTGTCTCGCCACTTTTCGCAATATAAGATTACGGACATTTCAACGGTTATTTCAGTTTTGAGTTGCTGAAGTACAAAAAGTTATCGAATTTGCCACTTCAAATAACTATTAGAAACAACAACTTTTTGTACTTTAGCAACAAAAAACTGAAATATATTTTAAAATGTCTGTAATCTTATATTGTGAAAAGTGGCCGAGACACATTTTTTAATTACTCACTCAGATTTAATAAATCTTGAGAAAAGATGAAATGTGCGAGCGAGAGAGCTACAGTCAGCGGCAAAATCGCTACGGGCTCTTAGTTGATTATGATTAATTATTAGTACTAAGTACGCGCGCCCACCCCGTTTCGCCGCGCTATATTGACGTTACTACCAACTCTATTGCCGACTCGACGCATCTCAAGGTCACTGGCGGTGCCTGAGCTCACACGTACAGGGAGTGTCATGGATGTGTATGTAGGTCTTAAAAGCAAGGTGATTGATTTTATTTCTTTTTATTTTCACAACATTACATCGCTGTCGTGTGCGCTGCGCACGGACGGACTTACGGCTGATTTTACAGTTTTCTAATAAGTACTGTTTTCAGATTTTGCTGAATACGTAAACTCGACACACGAAATTTCAATGTACGTTAGCGCAACAAATTGTGACAAACCAAATCTCGACGCACAAAATCGCGACAAACCATATCTCGATTATCATGGTGTTATAACAGTAAAATATCGTTAACTAACGCAATATAAAATTATGAAGATGTTTTTTATTTATCCACATTAATAAAAAAAATGAAAAAAAAGTAAAAGATAAAAATGATATTATTATATTCTTTTAATGACAGAGATAAAAAAGTGAAAAAAAAAACAAATAAAAAATATTAAAATAATTATAAAAAATACGATATTACTATGATTTGTCGAAATTTTGGTGCTTCGATATTTAGTTTGTCGCGATTTCATGCGTCGAGATTTGATTTGTCGCGATTTCGTGCGTCGAGTTACGTATTACACTCGATATTTTATGAGAGCAAATAAAACACTTATTTAATTTTAACGATTTGTTTATTTATTTAGTTACATCAAATAAAAATCTTTCCTACACAAGTCTCTTTAGATACTTATAGGTACTATATAACAAAAGTTGCTGTGCACTGAATGCGATTTTTGCTATAAAGTATCGAATCACAGGTGGGTAGGTAACTATAGGTTAAGTATAAAAGCCGCAGTGTGATTACACCAATATGATTAATTGAAAATATTTGTTTAAGTGTCCTTAAAAACGAATATTTGCTATATTCGTTTGCTAAATAAGTATGTACCAGACAGGTAGGCAGACATAATTCTTAAGGTTGCGTAGGTATAACTTAACCACACAACAGCTTATACCTACCTATCATACAACAAAACCCATAATATGTAAAAGGTATGTAGGTATCTAATAATCACAGCAGCATTATAATTTATAATAATTTTGTTAGTGGACGATTTCTTCTGTTTGGAAGCAAATCCGTCAATTCCTATACCAACTGAGCAATATGTTAACCTCACAAGAGATTTTTATAGATAACTAATTATTTTAACAATTATTAATACCTTTAATTTCTATAAAATCAACAGTCTTAAAGTATGATTTTAAGAATTTAACACGTTGTTTCACTACAACATTTAGACTTTCTGTATATTACCAATCTATTCATACCTTTCCATCACACAAATAACAATTTTAATCGAAAATATTGACACAAGTGTCTTTAAAAACTAATACGGCAAAAGTTGCATATAAGTTCCAGATAGGCAAGCAGACATAATTTTTCTATCCATACCAACTGAGCAATATGTTAACTTCACAAGAAATATTTATAGACAACACTTATTTTTAACAATTATTAAACCTATATTTTAATAAAATCAACAGTCTTAAATTATGATTTTAAATATTGTATACGTTGTTCACTACAACATTTAGACTATTTGTATATTATTACCAATCTATCCATACCTATCCATCAAACAAATAACAATTTTAATTGAAAATATTTAGACAACTGTCCTTAAAAACTAATAAGGCAAAGGTTGCATAAGTAGCTGATAGGTAAGTAGACATAATTCTCCTTTACCAGCTGAGCAATATGTTAACCTAACAAGAGATGTTTACAGATAAAAAAAAAACAATTATAAAACCTATATTTTAATAAAACCAACAGTCTTAAAGTATGACTTTGAGAATTGAACACGTTGTTTCACTACAACATTTAGAATTTTTGTATATTACCAGTCTGTTGATACCTATCAATCAAACAAATAACAATTTTAATCGAAAATATTTACCTACATAAGTGTCCTTAAAAACTAATACGGCAAAAGTTGCATATAAGTTCCAGATAGGCAAGCAGACATAATTTTTCTATCCATACCAACTGAGCAATATGTTAACTTCACAAGAGATATTTATAGACAACACTTATTTTTAACAATTATTAAACCTATATTTTAATAAAATCAACAGTTTTTTGACAATATTTAGACAACTTTCCTTAAAAACTAATAAAGCAAAGGTTGCATGAGTAGCTGATAGGTAAAGTAGACATAATTCTCCTTTACCAGCTGAGCAATATGTTAACCTAACAAGAGATGTTTACAGATAAAAAAATCAATTATAAAACCTATATTTTAATAAAACTAACAGTCTTAAAGTATAACTTTGAGAATTGAACACGTTGTTTCACTACAACATTTAGATTTTTTGTATATTACCAGTCTGTTCATACCTATCAATCAAACAAATAACAATTTTAATCGAAAATATTTACATAAGTGTCCTTAAAAACTAATACGGCAATAGTTGCATATAAGTACCAGATAGGCAAGCAGACATAATTTTCCTATCTATACCAACTGAGCAATATGTTAACTTTACAAGAGATATTTATAGATAAGACTTATTTTTAACAATTATTAAACCTATATTTCAATAAAATCAACAGTCTTCAATTATAATATTGAAAATTGTACACTACAACATTATTTAAGGCACGGTGGTAGTGAAACTAGCGCCGCCTCTACATTTATTTTTATTACTCGTAAACCAAGTCAATATTTAAAAAAAGCTCATGCTATTATTTCTTAAATTGTCTCTAATATAGCTCAAACTTGCCACTTTTGGCAATTATGGATTTTAATGATAACTTTTGAATAGTTAAGTACTCAAAAAATATTAGAGACAATTTAAGAGATTATTACATGAGCTTTTTTAAAATATTGACTTGGTTTACGAGTAATAAAAATAAATGTAGTGGCGGTGCCACTTTCAATACCACCGCGCCTTAATCGAAAATGTTCACACAAGTGTCCTTAAAAACTAAAAGGGAAAAATTGCATAAAAAAGTACCAGATAGGCAAGCAGACATAATTCTCTTAAACCAACTGAGCAATATATTAACCTCACAAAAGATAGATAAGACTTTAGACCAATTGTATATTACCAATCTGTTCATACCTATCCACCAAACTAAGTGAAAATCTATACAAAAGTTCCCTTTAGATACTAATATGAAAAACTTTTTTATTTTAATCTACCCGCCCTGTTCATTATTAATATTGGAACATTATTTTCATGTCTTATTTATATAAGTCACTCTGTAGTTTCGTGGTAATTTATTTGAAATTGTAGGTACTACATTGATAAAATATCTAGGTATATTATACTTCTCGTTAATTTTGAACAAAAACACTCAAACGAATGAAGTATCGATAAATGAATCTGCGCTTGCGATCAAAATATCGTGAGTGCTGCAATATTTTGATAATTTTACCTATCAATAGACAGTTTCTCGATAAAATTAATGGTCTATGAAATGAAATAACGGCTAAGAATATTTCGATTTAAGCCATCGACTAAAAAAAATTAGATGAAATGAACGATCGCAGTCTTCGAGCAACAAAAGGCTTCGTTTGTCAAAGCCCGTCTTACTCTAAGATCGCAGTAATAACATTCGTGTAATTGAGGCATCGTTTAAATAAGTAATCGACGAGGTGTCATCGATGATTGTATTTCGATGAGATATATTTTGAAATGGTATAGTGAACCCATAAAACCAATGTATGGCGATTCAATTATTTAAAAATACCCAACCAAAACACTATTCCTTGCACTTGACCGACTACCTATCTACCTTAGGTAGGTAGTCGGTCACTGTACCAACAAGTACAGCACTTGAAGTGTAAGTAGGTGCCTACCTATATCAGTATTTTTCAACCTTCTTGAATATGCGACCGGATTGTTAATAAAACTGTATCAATTCATAAATTACACTCATGAAACTGTGACTGATATTAGCACAGCACTTTGAACTATAAGTCTTATTTTATTAATAACTAATTTTACACATACCTTCACATTTAAGTAGGTAGGATAAAATTAGAAAGGGTTTGAAAACTTTTGCCATAGTCCTGATCCGCCATTTCTTTCGAAATCGCGTCGCACAATGGGTCCCCAGGGGGTCGCGCGCAACCCACAGTTTGAAAAACACTGACTTATTTCCACACAAATCATTTGTAGTACCTACTTACTGTGCTATCTAAACCTAGAACTGTGCTGTTCGACTGCACAGCACAGTTCTAGGTTTTGCGAACGCTTTTATCCCATACAAAATAAAGCCGCTTTTTCCAGTGCAACTGTAACACTTGATCCGTTTTGGTCTACAAAATAGGTACCTACCTCATACTATCCGCGTCAATTGGTAATGCGCCTGGCGGCCATGATTTTAACCTCAAAAACGAAAAACAATTGTATTTTTTTTATATATCTAGACCCTTTTTTATTGAAATTAAGAATTCAATAATTAATTTATTATATTACCTATTAGAATTTAACAGTTTTTTGTCATTTTTAGTTGCAGATGACGTTGATGTGTATGTTATTTTGACAAGGTTCCAGCGCATTACCAATTGACGGGGATAGTATAATACAACATTAAGCGAAACCTACCTCCTCACTGTGTTCGTCCATGATTCCGTCTAAGCAGGTACGAATAATCGTTTCACCAGTGCCTTGTTTTGTTACTCTGCAAACCGCAATCCTATCTTCTTGGTGCTTTCTAATTTGATTCCGAATGAAATCCTCCGAAGCATCATCTTTACACAACAGACACTGTTTTTGGTAGACAAATGTTACTACCGTTTGAACAGTAAGCGTTGGCTTGTTCTTCTCCGCATTTTTTATTGACCGTTCATTTGTATAAACAGCCCTACACTTGCTATGTAGTTGTAAATTATCAGAAACTGACACAAACTTTTCGTCCCCACGCTTTTTACTAGCTGCTATTAAATTACTCTGACCTTTCAAACCTACATTCACCACGTCAAAGTTTAACGCACATTCGCAAATCCTACAGTAAGGAAATTCCATTGTTTTTTAATACCCAACGCGGTGTAGATGTCGGTACAAAGCACGTAATTGAAATAAATCGCCGAGCCGAGTGCGCGGCGCGGCACTGGCGTGCGGCGCGTGGCGGGGCGGGGCGGGTGGTAGGTACTCTCCCCACCCCGCACTCACCGCATGCTCCACAACTACTTGCGCGTAATTTACAATTTCATAAACGTGATATTAACATGTTTAATTTTGATGAAAACATGATCGTAGTACACAAAAACCTATTATTAAACAAAAATTTTACCGTTATGATTTTTAACTACCTAGAAATACATTATTATATAAAACGTAAAACACAAATGTTTAATTTTTGATTTAAATGTCTAAAAAGACGCAAAATAGCTTTATAAGACACAAACATCATAGTAACCATTTTGGCTTATCGAAATATTGAGATTAGATGAATACTCTGAAAAAAACCAAACATGCGATTTTGGTTTTAGTTTAATTTTGCTATAGGGTAATGGCATTTGAATGCACCTTAAAATTATACAAACAAGGTATTTGGTTACTTATTTTGCTTTAAGGAAAAAGTTAGGAAGTGTATGAAATCTCATGATTTTTATATTAAACGGTTACCACCACGGATTTTTTACATCATATATCTAATTAATATTTGACACTTAATATCAATATCCGATAAAATAATAAAAATTACGAGTTTATTATTTTTTTCCAAGAAACGCTACTTTTATGCGGCTAAGAGGGCAGAACGCTTTGAATTGGTTCCTTTAATCTTCTGTTTGCTGTTTGCCATGGAAAGTGGCTGTAAAAATATTAATTGTCAAACGATATCACCATGTAAGAAACCTAGTCAAATCATACTTTTCAATTCAGTTTAAAATTTCAAATCATGTGATACATTACAAAATTGACGGAAAATAGACACTTAACTGTTACGTAAGATTGTAAATCCTCACAAACGCCGACCATACAACTCGATTACCTCACTTATACGCCGCTTCAGTCCCCACTAATTACCCCCAAATCTAGACCTTTGGGACACGCATCTAATCTAACTTGCGCTAAATCTGGTAAAGGTCCAACCCATTTAAACCTACGCGTGTAGAATAATGGGACAATTGTTATGTGTTCTGGAATTTATTTACTGAATTGTTTTGTGGAAACTAATTTGTGAGATAAAGGCTTTATGAATAGAAGGGTTGGTACGGTAATGTATGGTAAGGAACTTCTAAGATAACATTATTAACGTGTTTGTGATGTATTGTTGTGCCATCTTTCTTTACCTCTGCCCCTTACTAACTACCCCTTAGGGAAATATTGATGAAACACGTTAGCACTATAATATATTCTGTGATATAGAATTTAACTACACGATTTTGTATGTTTGTTTATATAATGTTCCTGATTTCGGAGATTCTTTTGAACATGATAGAAAAATACATTGTTTTACAAGGCTTTATATTCATAAAGTACGTACACACTGTGATGGGATAGTATCCTTCTAATTTACAAACTGTATTCCCTTGGGTAAAATCAGTCTGATTCGAGTTAAATTCGGCATTTAGGATATTATCTTGGGTGAAAATCTTTTTTAAGGTTTAATTACATTATAAATACATTTTTAAGAACCTACTCGTAGAATGATCGATATAGCATACAACGAACGTTAGTATTAACCGAAAGATTATAGAAGTCTTGTGTAAATCAATTCCACAGGGACAATAGTAGTGTAGTGTATTATGACTTTATTTTAATTTATTCTAGTAGTAGGTAAAAACGTTCCACCAATCAAGGAGATAGTTATATCTTTTTGATCAATATAAATAAATGAATTCAGATTAGTATACATACAGTATCTAATTTTGAAAGAAAGAAAGAAAATACATTTGTTTTGGGACCACACAACGAAACACAATATTATGAATACAAAAAACAACAGAAAAATTAATAAAAAGAAACTAAAAACACAGATTTCGAGCATCGTTGCGTGATGCCAAAATATGTACCAAGCTCAGTAGTCTAGGGCCTAGGCAACAATCGGGGGGCCTGCTACACTGGTGCACTGTAGTTTTCTTTAACCACTCAGCTTATTATAAGCTTTTATCAGTCCCTTTAATTGGCCTTTGGATTCATATTTCAAGCTGATTATCATCTAAACTTTGTTCCAAAGTTGTTCTCAACTAAACTTGGCAATATCCTAACACCTTACTGGTGCCCACTGTGGCGTGGGTACTGTCGGCACTTTCGGACTTTGCAGCGGAGCCCCATTTACGGAGTATCCGAAACAATCCGCCCGTGTGATTCTATTACTTATTGTGACCAAAGGCATGAAAATAACAGAAGATATTGCTTTTGAGTTAGAGTTACCATTTGTTTGGGAATTTGGTACGAACTTACTTACTTTGTTGTTTGTACCATTGATATTTTGTAAAGTATAATTTCTTGAACCATTACTGCTTTCTTGGTTACGGGTGACCAAAGTCACTTACTTAAAGTTATAGGGTTATTAATACAATAACTAAAAATGCATACTTAGAACATAATGTTTCTTCTTTACGGTGGTGCCTTAAAATAACCATAAAAGCTAGACAGCATTGTGTATGCAATTTTCTCACATTTTCTTTACATTTTAATTAAGTTACAACATTAATCTCAATCAGCCTGTAAAACAAAAACGGGACTTGCAACAAAGGGTCGTTAGGTTTGATTCCCTTCCTTGGCTATTTATTAATTAAATTTTCCCCTGTCTGGGTATATCGGCAACATTTTAGTGATACATGATCCCGAGCAGCTGATTATCAGCGATGTATAAAACGCTTTTTGATGGACAGTTTAAATTAATTAACTTGCTCTGTGTAGATAAATCCATCAATGTCAGGAGAATACTGTGTATTTATAGTAGCTTTATTAACAATAGTATATTTTAAAGTTTTGGTAATATGTAAGAGTAAATAAGTAATGGGCCGAGTGTCTTTGGTACTGAATACGAACTTTTGCCGAGGTAAATAAATAAAATTCGGCCGTACGTAGGTATCTACTTCGAGATTTGGTTAAACCGAATATCGGCCGAATTTCGGCCCAGATTCGGCCCATCGCTAAAATAGTTAAACCAGAATCATTCGATAGATAAGTAATAATAATATGACCAATAGGTGTTTATTGCTTAAAAAAAAGTATAAAATATTACTATTGAAAATATTTGCTATAAGTTAGTAAAAATTAAAGAAGTTATAATAAAAAATTGAAAGGATATTATAATAAATACCCATAAGCAAACTCTCTTAGGTGTGAAAACCTATTTGATATGCATTAGTTAGTCTGTGATTGTCTATGTCTGCGTAATCGGTTCAGTGCCTACCTAGTTTATAAGGTTCCCAGTAATAGGGTTACGGGAGGGCTGGGCCTGCCTGGTAATGGTAAAGGTGTTTGGCATAACTAATCTGCACGATTCTACAGATTACTTCAAATCATCCCACGGTAACATACAACTGGCTTTACAATTATCCAATATGTTAATCCAGGCTTTGAATTATCTGTGTATCATTGTATCATGTTTCATGCAAATCGGTTCAGCCGTTGTGTGATTGAGTAACAAAAATTTTTTGGGAGTTTTGAGATGTGTTTAGCACAAACTCGAATCTCCCAAACAATCTCGTAAACTTTGTTAGGTTCCTTGTAATTTTATCCATCTATAAAGATATACCCATTCTAAGAGATTTATTACGTCGCCCAAACTCAGGTAGAATGTTTTTTTATTCGATAAGTACCCTTGGGATAGATTTGAGGGTCTTTAATAATTACAAGCCCAATTCAGCAGGTGCAACATTTAGTGATGGGGTAATTAAGATAAAAGAAATAAAACGTTTTGTTCTATAAAAAACTTTTAATAAGTTATTATATTATGTTTTGCGTATAAATCTGTTTTCTAATTAAGAAAGTATTCCGTGAACGGCATACCAAAATTTTAATTCATGTACCTACCTACCAAGTACCAAGAACAATCTTGAACAAATTTCAATCTCGCGTGTCCACAAACTTACTTGACTTACCTGCTACCATCAACCAATACTATGTTATTAAGTGGGGCTCTAAATTACCTTTTATTTTGTAACAATAATTACTGGAGAATTCAGGGCCGGACGCGCCAAGCTTGTGCTTAAAAACATACCTTTATAAATCAAGAGGAGGTGGTAAAAAGTTGTCAAGCTCGAAGTGTTTTTACAGCAATGGTTCTCAGTTCTTAGGGAGTTTCCATACAGTTTTCTAAAAAAATATGACTATGTAAAACGACTACAGGGGGGCTACTCAAATGGCCACTTTTCTATTCGTTAGCTAACTTAAAAATTAAAAATAAGCCATAAACTCTAAAATAACTTGTCGAAGGCTTGTCAGTTCCATACAATACAACAATGTCTGTGATTTACATAAACTTGCGACGTTTGATTTGATCGTCTAATTGCTTATTTTTAAGCTTTGAGTTAGCGAACGAATAGAAAAGTGGCCATTTGAGTAGGGGAGCAGTTACACTATTTTTATTAAAAAAATACGATACAAAATAAATAAATAATAGAATAAGGTAATCCGTAAACCAGTGGGTCTACTGCCCAAGTGTCGTCGACTTCGCCGTCGGCTTCATTTGACAGATGGTTGTAATACATTGCTACTTTTCTTTGGTATTTTTTTATTTGTACCAAAAATAAGTACCTAGCAATGTATTTCATCCATCTGTCAAATGAAGCCGACGGCGAAGTCGACGACACTTGGGCGCTAGGGCCCCGGGGCCCTTATTAATAAACGTCGGAAACTTTCCGTATCCGATGCTATGTTTTTTCAAATATTTACTCTATGGTTTCCGTGTTCGAAATGTCAATTCTCTTTCCGACAGATTATGTATTCTGTGCAGATACCATGCAGATACTAATTCTTCCGACTTCAAAAAGCTGTCGAAAATGAATCCACAAATTAGCGCCTCCACATACAAACGGAATCTGAATTCCGAAACGGAATATCGATAATTAATGTATGAAAATTCCGAACGGAAAAATACCGCATGAGTATGGCAGGTCCATATATTTGCATGTATTAGCTGCGTTCGGTATGGTTCCGTTTCGGAATTCCGAATCAAAATTCCGCCTGCAAAGATGATGGTTTCTGTAACTTTTGAACTAGCTAACTTTTTAACTGAATGTTTCCGTATCCGATGATATGCTTTTTGTATATTTAATATACGAAAAGCATAGCATCGGATACGGAAAGTTTCGGGCGTTTGTGATAAGGGCCCGAACGAATTCGTACTATCCAAGTAGACTTTTTCATTAATAATAGGTATTCAAAATATAGATGATTTACCGAATCTGTCTGTATATTTTTTGTATGTAACTAATAAGTATTATAAAGTCTACTACTGCATGAAATGTTAAAAATTAAATATTTAAAGCAGACCCCTAACGCAGGCGGTATTAGTAGAATCAATTATTTGAGCATCAGACGAGCCTGCGGGAAACAGGTTCCCGTACGAGTCCCTACTTGGTCGGGATCGGGAGCCGGGACTAGCTCCTTATAGCTGTTTTTTATTATCTTTTTAATTATAATGGAACTGCAGAATATAACAGTTGTTCTATCTGTGGAAGCTTGTAATTAGACCTTAAGTATTTATTTCCCTAAGTTAATTGTAAATGATACTGTAAAGCTCCCCAAAGAAAAATAAAAGAAAATTAAAAATAGTGTTTTAATTCTTGAAGTTATTATAAATAAATAAATGTTACCAATTTACTTTAGAAGTTAAAACCAAGAACCACAATTCACCAGCAGACGCCACAAAATACGAACTTTTTTATTTACACACGTAAAAAACAAACTTTACCTTCCCCATATTAATCTGAAATGAAACCAACTACAATACGAGCAAAGAAATAACTTCGTAACATAATGTTACTGAAAAGACGCCGGAAAGTTGTCAGTTGCAGGACACAGAAAGTTTCTCTTGTCCAGCGTCGACGTTTACGTGAAAACCAATATTTCCAAGGGAAGCGGTAACACTATATCACCTGGTTTCACTTTATTTATAGGTAGCTGGTGCTGTGATGCTTTGTATTGATATTTGCATGATCGTTTAGTTGCCTAATACTTTGGGCCATTATTTCATTCTTCAAGCAATTGCCACCACACACAAGGTACCTATATAAGTATTTTTAGGGTTCCGTACAAAATTCGGAGCGTGCATCCGAGGCTCACACAGGTTCGCAGAGCTCAGCGCAGAGGTTTGCGAATCTATGTAAATGCTTACCCTAATTTACAATTTTTCTTTAAGCTTTATTGACGCGTGAGCGAAGCGTCTCCGTTTCAGCTTAGGCAAAAATGGTTTCGTCGAGTATGTCTATCCGGCTGTCCGTCTGTTCTCCTCTACGCGCAATGTCGCATTCTCGTGAAATTTTGTGAGCAGGTTATTAAATTTTTTTGAATTAATTATATTTTTTTGAAATTTTTCAAAAGAATCAAACCTCAGCTATTTCGAAAAATGATCAAAAATATAACAAACGTGAGTTCTACAGCTCACAAAGCCACTAGTATTATTCACTATCTACAAGCGACGATCATAGCTATATCATGAACAATTTCCATTTAAGTCTGACACCCATTAGCCATTCACTTTGTAGTACTTACAATTACGACTAAATGATTAATCCCAAAATCGAACAGGGTTTAATTAGTATGCTCTGTTAGCAGAGGGCTGATTGCTCAAGTGATCCAGACTATTAGAACGTTTGACTTCGCGAACTTATTAGCACGTCTTAGGGGATTCCAGCCAATTATTAACGCGTCTTGAATTATAATGAGCGGTGGACTACCGATCGCTCGATTCTCTGAAAGATTTGAAAGCCTTCGATGTCCTTGAGAGGTCTTTATTGTAAATTTAATGGTAATCTCACAATAATTTTATATCATTTTTATTTACATTCCTATATTATGAGAATTTTGAAATCAGCTTCAACGGGCTTGATCTAATTAATTACTTATTTTTTGATTCTCAGCTAGAACATAATATTGCCATCAAGCAAGACGTCTAGAAATAGGTCTAGAATTACAACTTTATTTTCTAAGGAAACATCATTGTTATTTTCATCACTTTTGACACATTAAAATCCTTCTCCATAAGATTAGAGATAACAACACTCACGATCGTTGGGCGCCGTTGTCGCCGCGAAGACAGCTGCCACTCCGATCACAAACACAACCGCTGTTTTAGAAGCCATTTTGCTTTTTCACTGCATCAGTATGGTTAAACAGCTTTATATACAGCTGATTATAAACACCCACGGGTGTGATTACATCCATAAGCCACGGCCTTGGCAATTGAATAATCGTACTCGTCTCCGTGCTCTAGTGCGTCTGCCATTGTCATTGGCACTGAGGGGACGTCTAGCACACCTTGAAACTTTGTTTTATGGTGATATTGGTGATATTTAGCTCCATAAACCTCAATGTGTATATGTGTATAATCAGTTACTACCATTTAAGTTTCAAATGTTTGCCCCAATTGATTGAACCCTTGCCAATTATCTAAACAGTGTTTTGTGAAAATTATTTCAAATCGACATCAAAGTGTCAAATTAATTTCGCGTCGTATATCTCGTGGTTATTGGCTCTCGCTTATAAATTCTTATATATTCATAATAAAATACATTATTCTCAAATATGTTTTACAAAATTACTAAATTAAATTTTGATCCGAAATTAGTGTGCTATTTTTAAGTTTTTCTCATAAATCTCAAAAATTAGGACATTAATGTGCAATTTTTTGCATTTTTATAATACACAAGAATATCATCTACAAAACGACATCAAAATCATTGCTCTGAGTTGCATATTTCGAGAGTTATTGTTGTTTGAATATGACCCCAAACATATTGTATATCGCGTGATGTAGCGTTTTATCGACAATCGACACTCAACTGTCTAAATCGTTATTCATATCGCGTTAATACTAATTAATTAATAGCTTACATGCTTACATGTAGAAAAGTACACACGACAGCACGTCAGATTTTACCGTTAAACAGCGAAAACATATTTTATTACGAAAGGCATAAATAAAGGCGGTCTCAAGGTCAGCAGGTATAGTCTGGTGTATTTTCGTGTGTACCTCTATTTATTGCTCATATTTGTAAAAAAAAACGTAAAGCAGAAAACATGAAAACATTATACTTAAGTACTTTATTTTCTTTATCCTTGACTAAATCAATGTTCTCCTCGAATGAAACGTACTGCTCCTGGAATCATCTCGATTTCTATCTATTACCTCACCTGCGTAGGGGTGAGATCTGGGGCCCTCCAAGGTACTGAATCTATTTGATGGCTGCGTAATTTGTCAAGAATAACACCAGCTTGAATTTAAACGAGTTCAGCCTCTGACAAATGGCTGCCGTCTCAGCAACAGCCCGCGGTATCTGCTTTTATTTTCTGAACTTATTCGAACGTTTTGTCAATGCTTCCCCTTTGAGCTTCAACTGTCGTTTCTAAATGAGCTTCATATATACCCGTATTTCTTTTTGTATTGATTTTAGGATCAATGATATCAATCGCTGTCAACAATGTAACTTCGGTTTTTATATCAAGTTTTTCGACGTTTATTCTGTTCCATTAAAATTAACATCGTTGACACAATATCAACATTTTGTAAAAGGAAATTATATTTCCATGTGAATAAACTAGCTCCAATTTTGTTTGAAACGGCCGGATGTTAGGTGATGATATGAAACGGTAAAAACAGCGTCCTTGGTATAAGAAAATCAGTGACTAGATTTTCTTGTAAGTGATGTAGTTCAATTTAAATATTATTTTTCACAAAGCTTTTCTCGATAGCCAACTTTTTTACATGTAGGTAGAAGTCTGCATCTGTCTGTTTAATAGACTGTGTTGTGTCCGTCCGAATCGATACAAATGCGTTGGCAACCATCTTTTGTTGTTAGGGGATAGCCCCTTGCTTTGCCCCTACTCTGTGGTCCCTCATTCGCTTTACGCGTTTTGTATTTATGCTGCTTGATGCTTTTCTCAAAATTCATTCATTTATTCTTTATCCGATCAAGATCGATTAGATTAGAGAAAAAACGTAGTGTTACATGATTGTTGCGTTGCGTAATTTTTTAAATGTAAATTTTGTATCAAATTAATCGTTCATAGTATTAAATATAAACAAAATAAAGCAACTAAGTAATATAAAACATCTCTAATAATATTGAAAAATTTTGGTAATTCGCCGAAGTTTTTTAGAGCTCCAAAATTATAAGGGTGCTGAGAGTTCTAGTGCAGTAAAAACTAGTGCTTATTCTGGGGTTTGATATGCGAATGCTTTTATTAGTTTTAGTTTGATGGCCAAAGTTTTGAGATCAATAGCACTCATTTTCTGCTCTGTCTGTATTACTCAACCTAAGTCTATAATAAAACCTAAAATGCTATATTTACATTTGAAATAATTATAAGTACAAATTTTGATTTTAAAGTCTGATTACTATTTATAAGTATAGGTATTATAATGATAAAGAAAATGTTATTAATATAATCCTTTTTCTTTACCTTTAATATCAATAATAAAAAATACGCTTTTATTAACTTATTTTTCAAAAGTTGTTGTCGTCGTTATTTTTAATTTTGATAACCTGAATGCGTGCTTTCAATTCAATGCCTCTACTCTGATTATTACCGTAGCTGCTAACATGTATGACCATACTGGACCATACATTACAATGACCACCAAAACACGATACGGTATTAGCGATTTTATCGACTCTACTAAAAATTCTTATAAGACAGTGGATTTTGACAATTGATTGTCGATAATCGCTATATCATGTCATTTTTGGTGATCTTGCTACGGGGGGGGGGCTGTAGGTTGTTCTGTATTTTCAAAGAAGTCGATCACCCCCGAAAGTCTGCAATTGACCTTTCCCAAAGTTTCCTGTTTCTAATTTACGTGTACCAAGTTAATATATTTTTGTTTCCCCCTATCCGGCTGAAGCAAGTTGGCTCATAACTCTCCTCTGAAAGACTTTACAACTTCAACTGAATGTTCGAGGGAAGTTTTGAAGCGGTTTTTATTACCATTCTGTAGCTTGCGATGAGTCATTCTGGAAATTTCGAGGTTAAAATTTTAAAAGCTCCAACATCCCTAGATAGAATAGGTAGTTTTCAATGTATTTCTTCCTAGATAGTTTTCAATATTTCAGTTTTTTTCTACAAAAGTAATTCTTGATGATGAAAGACTGTAGGTATCCAACCTCATTACGGTTCTTCCAAAATTAAAACGGCTTTCATACAATTTAGCAGTCATTAATAATCGGATGGTCGCATCATCATTCATATTTCGAAATACCATGTGCTTTGACACCATGAATGGGGAGCGTGTATGCCACACTTGGATGGCAGTTTCCCCATTAAGCCGTTAGCAGGCCGGCCGGCCCCCGGGGTGTAAGTAGGTACGAAACTTTTATAACCCCCGACATCTAGGGAAATTAGTCGTTTGCTATGAGCAGCCAATTTTTGCAATACCGCTCATATAAGTACAGATTGTTTTTTTTTTTTTTTGCACGGCAGCCCTATGCTATGCCAGACTAGTTTTGTAAAGTTTTATGCGGCAGCGTTCCAATTAATTTAATAAGTAGGTTTTAATTCCACAGTAAATATTGTATAAGTACTTAATATAAAATTAGCATTGGATGCAATGTCCCTGCACAATGCCATGAATGGCCATGATATTATTTACATGACAATCATTTGTGTTGACAATGACAAATGTTGGGCTTATACCCTAAGTACCTACTTTCCTTAAATATTTATGTTACTTTATACTAGTTCTTTGTTCGTAGATCATAACAATAGATGTTCAGAAAATAAACTGAATGATTTTAAATGACCTGTGAATTAAATTATAAAATATCGTAAAAAAAACCCTGATCGTTTCTTCAAAGCGGACGCAGTAAATAAGTGTTTGCAATGCAATGCAAGGCATATTGCAACTGCTGACTTTGATCTAGGTGTACCATAGTGAAGTCAATTATAATCAACAAAAGGAAAGCTCCCGGCAGTCGACGTACTTAATCGCATTATCTTGCGTACGCGCGTGAAAGCCCACTCCATAGACAATTCCCGCCATTTCCACTAACGATACGTCATAATATGACAAGACGTCTGCCGTTCCATTTCAAATTATTATGGCTCGAATTACTAATGCTTTCTTGGTTTAAAGATATTATCATGACTTGCTTTATATTTATGCGCAAGTGGGGTTTAAGTTTTGGAACTAAAGGGGGGTGTATTTCTAAACCATAACTTTTTATTCATCATCAATGTAAATTACTTTAAATATTATTTCCTTCACGACGTTATGGATTTCTGTTAAATAATCTGTAAATACTTACAGTCTACAGAACGATTGTGCAAGAAACTAAACTACGTACACTGGGCCGCAAAGAAAACTAGTCACCACGTTATTTTCATACAAATATTCTCACTTCCCAGTCTTATTGATAAAAAAATTTGAGGACCTATCTCTGCAATGATTTAAAATTGATGGCTAGACCAAATCTTCAACTTATCAATTAGCATTTACAGCATCTGCTAAAACCTTACAATTTCCTCAATTAATGTAGGTGGGTGAATCAACTTTTTGTTGTTTTTTTTTGTCCCCATGTGATTCAATATCTTTTTATATTTTAATTAAGAAAATTCTTTAATTTTAATGACCTTAACAATAAATTAGACAAGAAAGCAGTAAACTAAAATATTCACCTAGATAAAAATTCACAAATTAACAGTTTTTATTAACGTTTTCAAATTTTGCGGTGCAGTTCAAAATATTGATATGGCCGTGTTAGATTTTAGGCCGTCTCTAGCAAGATTAAAGTGTATAATATTGAAATCTCGTGTGTACTTAATCTAAAGTTGATTGGAATTTTCACAATTGTCTCATAAATATGTGTCCCCGGTGGAGCGCATAAATTGAAGTCTTCTGACTCACCTTGCAAAAAGTACCAAAACTTGAAGCGAGACAGCACTACCTCTGAACTAACCAATAAAGGAACGATCTGTGATCACGTGATCTAGACTGCCAATCAAGTGCCGCTCAAATTCGATCGGCCATGCCGTCCGCAGGTCGGAGACAAACAAGTTGTGTTTATTGGTGGTCTGCTGGGTAACTACGAAATACCGCAAGTTTTTAGATTTTTTAATATATTTGGAGGCATAATATACTGCAATATAGTCTAATATGCTCTAGCAGCATTTATTTTACTGATATTTACAATAATTTTATATAAAAAAATGTGTTTACCTTTAAATGTCTTCTGGATCACTAGTCAGCTGGGTCACTTATGTGGTGACCCATGAGACATTTGCGGTGATCCAGGAGATTCAGATAATTTCAGATAAAGATTTTTTAAATATTTACAATATTTTGTTAGATCATCATCATCATCATACCAGCCGCACGACACCCACTGCTAGATATAGGCCTCCCCTAAGGATCTCTACAGAGCGATTGGTCATACGCCACTATCCATGGCCCAGTGGCTCGCCGCGACCTTTACCAGATCATCGGTCCACCTTGTTGGGGGCCCACCCACGGAGCGGCGTTTGGTGCGCGGTCGCCATTTCAGAACCTTGCTGCCCGAATGGTCATGTTGGGGCTGGTTCGTCGCGCTATATGTACTGCCCAATGGCCCATGCCCACTGCCACTTCAACTGAGCAACCCTTCAAGTGATGTCGGTTACTTAAGTTCTCCTAAGCATCTCTTCATTTCTGATTCGATTATGCAGGGAAACGCCGAGCATGGCTCTCTTAATTGCACGCTAGGTGACCTTCAGCCTTCTTATGAGACTCATATATTGATGATAGTTAGATCATAGACTTTCGTCGTGAAACACTGAGATAAGTTGGACGGCAAGGTATTTCGAAACTTTCTGAATGCCGACCATCCGAATTCGATTCAACGAGAGATTTCTTTCTCGAAGTTGGATTTACCTTTCTGGACTATCTGTCCTAGGTATACGTAATGGGTAACAACTTCGAGCGTAGAGTTTCTAACATTAACTGGAGCGGGATGGGATGGGCATTTAACATGATTTTCGTCTTATCCATGTCCATATTTTGTCTTATCCGTCTAAAACTTACTCTTTGTACAGTACTATGGAGATCTTTGAGCTTTGCGTTCCATGGTGTCAGCCATAAAAACTATAACATATCGGTAAAACGAAGGTGTGTTAGGTACTAGCCATAAATGTTGATGCAGAGTCCTTTATAGTCCAAGAGCTTGAAGATGTCCTCCAACGTAGTTGTGATCAGTTTCGGAAAAATAACGTCTTCCTGGCTCACACGTCACTGCAGTTGGATTGTCTAAACAAAAATTTTCATTTGTGATAATACGAATAAGATTAGCGCTCGATACCTAAGTCTTTGGTCACAGAAAAGCTAATAGTACAAGTCTTTCGTGGTAAAGGAACAGAATAGATATAAAGCCCGCCGGTAACGATCATTCGCGATTGTCAATTTTTACGTCATTGACGCTCATTGATGCGTAAATTGATCGTTTACGTGTGCGATTGAAGCGATTGTCAATTGCTCCAACAATGGCATTGACGAAAAAAATGAGAATCGCAATTGATCGTTACCGGCGGGCTTAAGTGGAACAGGCTGCCTGCCGATGTGTTTCCCAACAGTTATAACTTGGGCCTTTTCAAGGCTAGAGCGAATAGGCTTTATCACTTCAAAATCTTATTGATAGAAAATTAGACCATCTTTGCACTTATTTGTATGTCGATAGAAGATTTGGATGCTGAAGTGTCGACTGTAGATTAAGCATGTTTAAAAAATACTGACACCTCTTGATTTCCTCAAAAAGGAATAGGAATGATTTTTATTTTAATATGATATTGAAATCATGATTATTTTATTGTACCTGGGTGAATCAACTTTTCGTTGTAACAAAGTGAAAAAATTTTTAGAAAAATAAACTCAATATTTCAACATTTCTTAAGATTAGTCGTAAATTAGCACTATTGAACTTTATTATTTTAGGTATGGCCGCGAACTTAAATATCTTTTAAGGCTATTTTAGGGCCAAATGCTGAACCTTGGCCCTATTAGGCATCCCCTGGGTGACTGGTATTTTCTTCAGTAAATAAAAACAAATTAGTAATTAAATTACTGTCATATCAGTAAAAATACAGCAACGTCATTTTATTAACTTCAAATAAATTAAAAGCTTAGTATTTTGTCAGATATTCCTACATATTGTGTCTCTTGAGTCACCAATTTAAAAAACTAAGGTGAAATTTGTTATAATTATTGTCCGAATATTCAAATTAACAAAAAAAAACACTGGGCTAGTTCTACTATTTATTTAAAAACAATAATATAAAATAAAATAAGAATTCAACGGTAAATTTTCAACAAAATAGGACTATCAATCATATAATTATTGGGGACAACTTGGTTTGCCAGGAGAAATTTAATGACTCAAAGTACACAAATCATATATTAATCAAATTAACAATCGTAAACAATCAACTAATGTGGTAACAACAACATTCTAAACCCGATATTTACGTCTCTTAGTCGAAAAAAACCTTTTTATACAGTTCAATCACGACTTTTTCCAAAGAAATAGTTCTTATTTATGTCTCAAACTATGGAAGAAACGAACATAATGATTTAAGATCTCCGTAGTGCTTCCCAAAGAGTGGGTCTTAGGACCCGAACACAATGATCTTAAATCATTGTGTTCGGGTCTTCCATAGTTTGAGACATAAATAAGAACTATTTCTTTGGAAAAAGTCGTGATTGAACTGTATAAAAAGGTTTTTTTCGACTAAGAGACGTAAATATCGGGTTTAGAATGTTGTTGTTACCACATTAGTTGATTGTTTACGATTGTTAATTTGATTAATATATGATTTGTGTACTTTGAGTCATTAAATTTCTCCTGGCAAACCAAGTTGTCCCCAATAATTATATGATTGATAGTCCTATTTTGTTGAAAATTTACCGTTGAATTCTTATTTTATTTTATATTATTGTTTTTAAATAAATAGTAGAACTAGCCCAGTGTTTTTTTTTGTTAATTTGAATATTCGGACAATAATTATAACAAATTTCACCTTAGTTTTTTAAATTGGTGACTCAAGAGACACAATATGTAGGAATATCTGACAAAATACTAAGCTTTTAATTTATTTGAAGTTAATAAAATGACGTTGCTGTATTTTTACTGATATGACAGTAATTTAATTACTAATTTGTTTTTATTTACTGAAGAAAATACCAGTCACCCAGGGGATGCCTAATAGGGCCAAGGTTCAGCATTTGGCCCTAAAATAGCCTTAAAAGATATTTAAGTTCGCGGCCATACCTAAAATAATAAAGTTCAATAGTGCTAATTTACGACTAATCTTAAGAAATGTTGAAATATTGAGTTTATTTTTCTAAAAATTTTTTCACTTTGTTACAACGAAAAGTTGATTCACCCAGGTACAATAAAATAATCATGATTTCAATATCATATTAAAATAAAAATCATTCCTATTCCTTTTTGAGGAAATCAAGAGGTGTCAGTATTTTTTAAACATGCTTAATCTACAGTCGACACTTCAGCATCCAAATCTTCTATCGACATACAAATAAGTGCAAAGATGGTCTAATTTTCTATCAATAAGATTTTGAAGTGATAAAGCCTATTCGCTCTAGCCTTGAAAAGGCCCAAGTTATAACTGTTGGGAAACACATCGGCAGGCAGCCTGTTCCACTTAAGCCCGCCGGTAACGATCAATTGCGATTCTCATTTTTTTCGTCAATGCCATTGTTGGAGCAATTGACAATCGCTTCAATCGCACACGTAAACGATCAATTTACGCATCAATGAGCGTCAATGACGTAAAAATTGACAATCGCGAATGATCGTTACCGGCGGGCTTTATATCTATTCTGTTCCTTTACCACGAAAGACTTGTACTATTAGCTTTTCTGTGACGAAAGACTTAGGTATCGAGCGCTAATCTTATTCGTATTATCACAAATGAAAATTTTTGTTTAGAAATACTTTACGGAGATGGGTTGCGTTGCGTCCAAAAGTTTACCACAAGTTTTCTGGCTGTCAATTGAAATTTTACCAAAGAACATTTTTGATTCACTCGCAGCGTTAGTAAAAAGGATGTTTACTCGACTTCGCAAACCTGCCAAGAGTGCCAGCACTAGCAATGCGCTCGGTCGACTAATCCATTAGCGGTCACGCGCGTGCACTCGGAATAGACCCCCTGGGCCCAACGCTCCGACTCTGAGAAGTCCCCCCCCATTCCGCAAAAAGGCAATAAAATAATACGGTGAACTTATAATATTGTTTCATACAAAATAGGTAGTAATGGCAGTCAATCGTCTTTATTGCTATTGAGGGATAGCAAAACGGAGAAATACGATGACTTATGTACATACTTTTGAAATAAGAAATCAGTCTATAGGTATACCTACTACTTCCTTTATACGAGTTATGTGTGCCTTGAATAACCCTACTACGAATTTAAAAGTTATCCCGACTAATGTTATATGGTTTCGATATTCCTTTTTTACAATCAAATTAAAGCTCATCTTTCGGTCAAGAAACGAGTCGAACATTACGAAACTTACTTTACTACAGCATGGTGTAATACCTAGTTGTGTTACTAACAGCTTCTTTTCATTTGTTACAGAAAAGTGTGGATGTCATTGCACTCTTAAAACTTCTGACAAGTAAGTGCATTCCTATCTTATTATTAAGAGTTCCTACCTAATAAGCTGTAAGCTCTATTTTCCTTGTAATAATTAACAAAAATAAATAACCGTCATTAACCCTTGCTTCGTCGTGCAGGGGTGTTAAAAACCGCGTTTCCTTCTATAAAAAGGGTGTTATGTTACTTTTCTACATAATAAAACTTTCTTTCATGGCTCCGTTGGTCTAGCCATAGAAAAATTTGATTTTACTATGGTCTAGCGGTCAATTACCCTTTCTGCGAATCTACTGCACTAATAGTGCGTTTTCCATTCCTGCTAGACGTCGTGATGATTCATCTAGTACACAAAAAAGTAGGTATGTGACTAAAGAGGCAAAACTAAATGTTTGTATTATGATGAATTACTAGAGCGATGGTACCTACTTGGAATATGGTTGGTTACTTTACTGATCATCTTTCCTTAGTTTTTAACCGAAATTTTGAAAAGGAGGAGATTTTTTTGTGCTCTAATCTACCAATAGATACTTATATGTAAAGTCGCATTACTAATTTCCCAGCAAAAATGTAAACAAAGGTGTTGCCAGAACAAAACAACACAAAAAGAAATAGTATATTGCTAAGTCAAGAAATAAACATACTTACATGGTTTTTCATTACAAACCTAATAAAAATAGATTGGATAAATATTCTGAATCATGAGAATTGCGTCAAAAAGAGTAATATAATTTAATATTTCATAATAACAGTTTTATAGTAAAAATCATTTTATGACGCTGTGCACACATCAACTGTAAACCGTACACATCAACCTTTGGTCGTTTTTATAAAATTTCATATAAATTAGTATTACGAGTAGTAGCTGTAGTAGTAACATTTGTCTTTTGGTATTGGGGGGGAACAGGCGGTGATGCTACGTATTTTTGATAGTTTACACACATGCAATATCTAAGTCATTGAAATGTGAAATCTAAGTAAAGTGTTCTTATCAGTTCGTTTCAAGAACTTTTAACATCAAAAATTATGATAGGTTATAAAGATAAAATGTCTAATTACCATCCTACTTTAAAATAACCCTGAATGACATTATATTTATAATGACTCAAAATATAATAGAGGTACAAATTAAAAAGTTTTAAAAGTGACCAAAGGTTTTCAATATCTGAAAATGTCACTATCAGGGTCAGTTTGTCAATTTGACAGTGACGTTTCTTTGTTTACATTTTTGCTGGGAAATTAGTAATGCGACTACAGTGTGCGATGTTGTCTCATATTGTTTTATTTTATTCCAAACCAAACTATAGGTACTCAGCTTTTTGATTTAAGTAAAAGGTAAAAGCTACTAATTCACTCACTTGTTTTGCTTGTAAACACAGACGAAAGTCGGGAAAGGCCATAAGCATATATGCCATAAGTTATTAAAGTCGACGCAAACATACGTACGTTTAGCGTAGCGATGGCGTGCTGCCGGTGAGTCATTTACAATTATCGGGGCTGGGGGTCCAGGGGGGCGACTACCCCAAACCGAAATTAAAATTCCGAGCGTGACGTCGGGATAATAGTCGAATCGGATTTTTCTGAATAGATTACAAATTGCACTCGACGTATTAAAAGGTGAAGGAAAATGTAATTTTACAAATTTTAGTAATCTTTACGATTGGAACATTTTAGATGTCCTTTCTGTTAGGCTAGAACTATAGGGTTGCTCAATTTACAGATAACAATTTTTCCTTGATTATTTAGTGATAAAACTACCAAAAGTTCTGTGAGAAGAAAATTAGAGAACCCTGTACGCGAGATGCCTAGTCTAAAAATGTTCTACGTATCATATTACTTATTATTTATCATATTCCATAAATGCATATTCCAAAAAAAGGTCTTTTTATAACGTTTTGTTCCCAATTATTTTTAATTATAACACAATTTTTCAATTTTCTTAAGTACTACCTAACCCGTTAGAATTCCCTGAAGGCTGTTAAGTCTTACTTCGTAATAACGGCATAAATAAAGGTAATACTGTTTTGCCCAATTGGACATCTTTTTCGTTGTTTCTTACTTTGTTTTCGTAGCAAGTTAATCAGTATTTTCCTTTTGTTTCTATTTTTACCACGGAATCCATTTGATTATTACCGATTCGCTACAATCAGTCTCACGGTTTAAAACATTAACGGTTATTGTGTCTACGTCTTGATTTATTTGTGGTCTTTGAAACTTATTTCTGCTCTAGGAGTCTGTGTTAGTATAGGTATTATCAAACAAAATGTCATTTTTTGCCTGTGTACCCTTTGCGGTTCCCTTGAGGGTACAGTGGAAAAACATCTCTTTCCCTTGGCCGTGAAACCCAACCAAATTAAAAAACATCTCTTTCCCTTGGCCGTGAAACCCAACCAAATTAAAAACACCTCTTTCACAAAATTGATTTGAAGTTTCACAGTTCTTTTGTAACGCTCACTAAATCATCAATACTTTTATTAATTTAATTATGTGGCCCTCACACCACACGAACGCAAGAAACTTCAAAGTACCTAATTCTGAATCAAGTTGGAATAGTAACTGTAAACTATAGCAGATAAAATAATCATATCGTTTTCGAATCGTTGAAATCAGGGAAATTGCGCAAAGTTTTTAGAAACCATCAAAATTAAATCCTTTGTTTTGTTAACAGAAAAATACACGCTTTTGTTATAAAGCTAGGGAGCTTAGGATGCCAATTTTGGACAATTTAAATAATAATTCTAAAGCTTAAACCAAAGATTTTTGGATAGCCTAACCAAACCAAATATAACCTAAATGAAAACCGTTAGTTTTGGTTTTATCGTTCAGAATTACACACGATTGGGCCCTGTTCTAAATCTAGGGTTTCCTAGAATGACGGTGCCGTCATATTACGGCCTTGATATAGCGGCGTTGAATGTTGTCTAAGTAAACAATATGGCGACACCGTAACGTCAGAAACCGCACCGTATTGTTTACATAGACAACGTTCTACGCCGCCAAATGATGGCCGTAATATGACGGCACCGTCATCCTAGGAAACCCTAGCTTTAGACTACAAACTAAGGTAGATATAAAGTACCTAGATATATCACCTATTTGTGTAGCAGGGTGGCAATATGGCGATGCGACTAATTGCACCGATTCACAACTAGCAGTGAGCCGTGGGCCGTGCAGCCAGCCAACTTGATTGATTATTATTGTTCGCAAACGATATGGAAATCGCTTAAGCTTTTAGCCAGAGTTGTTTTGCAGAAGCCAGGTCATTACCGTGCGCCATTACCAGCTGAGTTTTGGAGGGCGGTACGATGTAGTAATTACGGTGTTAGTACAAAGGAGATTTCTTGTTTTATGGCCTGTGCTTGCTTTGGCTGGGTAAATATTTTGTAGCCGATGTTTTTCTTAAAGTTATTGAAGCATACTTTAGAGATGTTGATTAGTTATGTTTAGGGCTTGAGTACACACTAAGAAGAATAGGTTTTCAAAAGTTGAGATTAAGAGAAATGTTTTTAAACAGCTATAAGCCACTGTCCGCACATACTTAATTCTTTAATCATGATGAATACCTCATTAAAATTCAGACTGCAAAACTATGTTGAAAATAAAAGAAATCCTAATCACCCGTCCCTAATCTTCTAGATTGGATGATCATTCAGACTGATACAGGGCTGCCATTTGTAATATTTTTTCTAAAAAAAATCTGAGAATACAAACGTACAAATGGCAGCCCTGTATCAGTCTGATGTCAGTCTGCACGACCGTGTAATCCCTCTCTTAGAGGAATTAATAAAAAAGTTAGCTTCGTCCCCTGCCTGACTTTATCGAGAACCTAATGTTGTACACGCAAAGTGGCGCGACTGCACCGCACTTTAGATGTAGTTATTAGATAAAGTGTTATATTTATGGGAAAGTAAACGTCTGCGGCACTCACTAAAATATCGTTTTTATGTAGCGAGGTCGGATTTTAAATACCTACTATTTAATTTTAAGTTCTATTAAAATGGGTTAATTAATGCCTACGCTGATTAACAGATAGTCATTTTGAATCATAAATAGATACTTACCTCAGTGGCAGTTGTTATTATACTTACACCTACTCTACCTAACTTTCTGACATGAACACTGATAATTTCTTGATAAACGTTAGCTGTATGATTAATTAGCAAAGATACTACCTACCTACTAGGACTAGGGTTGCCAACTTTTTTTGCATCAAATATAGTATTTTCAAGATTATTACGTGTAAAAATATAGTAGATGGCGAAAGAGTCCAAAAAATATAGTAGGTTCCGTTTTGTACGGAGGATTTTAAAGAAGTGCATTTTTCATACTTAAGTACTAACGTTTTCATAATTTATTTAACAACCATGAACACAAGTGTTTAATCACAAAAAATATTTTGCAATTTCTTACTCGTATGTGCATATAAGTATTTTTTTTGCTGCTTTTGTTAAATTTTTCACTTGACAAAATATAGTAGTTTTGCCTACTATATATTTTTTCAAAAAATATAGTAGGCGAACCCTCAATATAGTAGGATACTATATTATATAGTAGGGTTGGCAACCCTAACTAGGACTATAAATCAATGAGGGTTAACTTTGCTAATGAAGATTCGTAAAGCAACTCTATTGTACACAGGTTGGTCAAAAGTTCTGTTACTGAGTTTCTTTATCGATTACTGGCCATTAAAACAAATGAAAAGAAAAAATAAAAATGACATATTATTGACAGTTTTATAAGCTATAATTCCATACCACACGTATATCATATTTTGTTTATTTCACCATGGAATGGGGGTTGAAGGAGAATCGTGTCGCTGTAATTGCTCTGCACAAATGTGGGCAGCCACCGAATATGATTTTCAAGTTGCTACAAAAGTTGAAAATCAACAAGCAATTTATTTATCGCACTATCCATAGGTACAGTAATACCTTGACCGTCGATGACCGAAAAAGATCAGGAAGACCACGCACCGTTCGGACACCAGCTGTGATCAAGGCAGTGAAGGCGAGAATCACGAGAAATCCCGTCCGGAAGCAAAAGTTATTGGCAATACAGATGACTGTGAAGAGAAGTTCCCTTAAAAAAATTATCAATGATGACCTTGGGCTTCACGCTTACCGTAGACGAAAGGGCCATCTGCTAAACGCACGATTGAAGGCTATGAGGTTAGCACGAAGTCGCGCTCTACTAAAGCAGTACGCACAAAACGGCCATCGAAAAATCTTGTTTACTGATGAAAAAATCTTTACAGTCGAAGAAAATTTTAACCGTCAAAATGATAGAGTATACGCTAAGAATAGTAAAGAAGCCAGCATGATTGCTCCGAGGGTCCAACGAGGTCACCACCCCTCATCAGTGATGATTTGGCTGGGGGTGTCCTATTCAGGGCTAAGTAAGGTTCATTTCTGTGAAAAAGGTGTGAAAACTGGCGCTAGAGTCTATCAAGATACCGTTCTGGAACCTGTTGTCAAACCCTTAAGCCACACTTTATTTCAAAACCAGCCATGGGTCTTCCAGCAGGACTCTGCCCCTGCGCACAAAGCAAAATCTACACAAGCATGGTTTCGGGCTAACAAAATTGATTTTATCGCGCAGGAAGAATGGCCATCCTCCAGCCCAGACTTAAATCCTCTGGATTATGCCATATGGCAACTTATTGAGGAGAAAGCATGTGCTAAGCCCCACATGAATATCGACTCTCTTAAGCGCGCTATTCTCAAGGCAGTCGCAGAATTGGATATGGTGGTAGTTCGTGCTGCCATCGATGACTGGCCTCGTCGTCTAAAGGCGTGTATTCATGCCAGAGGCGGTCATTTCGAATAATTTTAATACATGATAATCTTAAATATTTGTGCTTTCATTTGGTATATAATTCATTGTAGCATTATTTGTAAATTTAGTATTATTCATGTTTTCCATAGTTACAGAACTTAGTAACCAACTAGGTATTACTGTTGGTCTGCTAAGAACTACATACTTATGTATGTAATGACGTTATAAATAAGTTTCTGTCAAAAATTTAATTATTGGTATAGTCAGTGGCACGAATCATGAAAATTTTTCGACGGAGTGGGGATAAGTTCGCGCATGTGCTCTTGCATTGCTCTTGTGAGCGACCAATAGCGCGCGCCCCTCTCCCGCCGCCCGCGCCCCTCACCGCAACGCATACCCAAAATACGCTTTCCGCGCAATCCCCACCCGATTTCATGATTCGTGCCACTGACTGTATACAAGTTTTTATTGCTGACTGTTATTTTGTACGCCATATTGGATTTAGAGTGACGTCACTTTATTTTTCGAGTTATTCTCAGCAAGCACTTTCATTTGATAGGTACCCATATTGTAGGAGTGCATTAAGATTAATTTGTCCGCCATTTTGGGTTTTCCGCCATGTTGGATTTAGAATGACGTCACACAGTAGATGTCATCCAAACTAAACGTGTCTACAAAATTTCAGCTCAATCGTTTGAAGATATCTGCTTTAAAATTGAGTTGCAAGATTCCAAACGAACATACATACATACATAATAATCTTATACGTTGCAAGTAGGTACTGTAAAAATAACAAATTGCGCACGAAGCCTAGTAGGTACCTATAGTAGTAGTGAAAGTAGGAATGAAATCAAAAATATTATCTGTCCAAAGCTTCGAGCACATCGAATATTCCGAAAGTGACAACAATTTGTAAAGCGATGTACACGTCATTCTGTGGTAACTCGCCACAATCTTTTCGATTTCGTTTCGATTCTCAATGCAGGATTACAGACTGCACACACGTTGGGCCGTGCTTCGAATACTGAACGTTGTCCTTGGCTTTAGAATTTGTTCGTTACTTACGTTTGGCACAACACCGGAATTTGTAATAAGGAACGTTGTCATAAGGACAGATTGTCATTAAAAATATTAATTTGTTTTGATAACTTTCAAGATAATGCTTAAGGAGGTCTAAAAACGGCTTGACGTAAATATGTTTTCAGAAACGATAACTAACACTTTACATTTTTGAGTGATTTGAAAAAAGGCAGTGTTTTCAGATCATGCTAATTGTGAACGATAAAACTAGGTTAGTAGGTAATAATTTCCTTTTCGTTTTCTTACTAATCGCACCTCGACAAAAATGGTTAAAGATATTTCAGTCTTGTTCAAAAATCATCAAGATCGCAATCGAGCCTAAGATATCATAAACAATTAGGTATGTAATCTGCAATGATGTGAAATATCTACACTTCAAAAAGTATATCCAGAACTATTGGACAAACGCAAAGATTGAACAAAAGCTTTCAATAGAAATAAAAAGTTCGTCAAGTTGGCAAACGGTTGGCAAAATATCGCCAACGTGGTCCCAGTTGGGAATTCCCGGAAGCCTCCATTCTGCCGAGAACTTTATACGGGAAAGTACGTACTTGTATCCACAGTTCACAAGACATTTTCCAGTTCAGTTAACATATTGTAAAGTAATTTTGTTCATTTTCTGCCGTAATATTTGCTGTAACTTAGAAGCTTGGAGATGTATTTCTGAAAGTAATACCTATGTGAGTTGAAAATCGATTAACTATACATATTTCTTTCATTTGTAAGCATTTTTTCAGTACTTACCTTTTTTAAAAAGTGCTTACGCGTATTCCTGAATAAGATAAGAAGACCTGCTCCTGGAGGATTCTTAATGTATTATAGATGATCGAAGGTTTTCCCTCAATACATGAAAGCAATTTCACAATTTCACCTCCACGTACCTTTACCTTTTGCATTGCTTTCCCAGAGAAGCTTTTCATTTAGGATACCTACTTCACCTAAACTCCAAAAAACCACTTAGAGGAAATTAGATGCTGTCTATTTAAAGATCTAAAACTACACGAAAAGCTTACTAGACAAATAGGCAGCGAGCCGGCCGACCCAGGAAAGGTTGCGGTGACAAATGTGTCCCGGGGGCAGTATTGTGTTTTCCTCACTCGGGCCCTGGTCCCAAAAACTCGTAATGCCCAGGATTTATCTTGTTTAACTTAGGAATCGGCAGGCATGCATGGGATGACTGAAATTAATTTTGACAAACGGTTCTATTTGTTGTTGGCTGATAGACATCTCCCAAACGAAGTAAAGTACCTACTATAGACAAATTTGTACGCGCTGCTGTATTAGTATGTATTTTTTGTCTTTCGACCTATGTCTTTGGAAATATGCAGTAAAACATTCCATTAAATCTTCAATCTTAAATAATTCACGTTGTTGATACTAAGATTAATGTGTCTTTTATTTGGCAAATGCAAGGTTACTTTTATGGGTCCAGTAGCTAGTTATGTAGATATTATATAAAAGCAACAGTCTACATTTCTGGATATTGGGATACCAAATTAAGATGAATTATCACGATATACTATTGTACTTACAGTTAGCTAATCAGTCAGTTTAGTTGGATCCCCAGCGGTTCCATTGCAAGCAATGATCAATGAATTATGTCAACATTCTTGGTAAGGACAACAATAGATTGCAGATTATTTGATATATTGTGTATGATACCAACAATATTAATTGTCTTGGACCTTCGGGCGGAGTTTCGGAGATTTCGAGGAGGATCTCAAACCGTACAGTTAGACTTGCTTGTCGAAATGTTTGTAGCGACAAAGTTGGAACTGAGATAAGATGAAGACAGCCGTGTATGGAAATAGAGTTGGATGGGAACGTACTGTGAGGGATTTGCCTAAATTGGGCCTTAATCTAAACTCATAAATTATTTAAGTGCGTCACTATGTTTTGTTGGTTTTATTGTCTTTTGTGATAACTGGTTAAAAATCCCTTTTTATATATTTTTTGGAACCATTTTAGTCTTAAATAATATATTCCATTATTACCTTGCTAAAAAACTACAGCTCTCTTTGGAGACCATTCCAAATTCTGTGGCAAATACCAGAAAAGTTATTAAAAAGGCTCTTCTTATGCTCTAGCCACTATTTCTAGAGGAATAGGGAATAAAAACTATTTCATCATAACTCAAATTCCATTTGAACAATGGGCGCTCAGTGATAATGAAGCCGCAATTAAGGCTGGTTCACATGAACCCCGGCTCCCTGTTCCCAGGCGACCGACCGTGACGCCCGCCCTATCTGTATACTGATTCCTTCTTAGTATCAGATATTTTATTAAACATTCCTGCACCATTTAATAGTACTGTTATGTCTTCCTTACTAAGCTTATTCGGACGAAAAGTAAATATAAACTTTATAGATGAAAAACGTTTTTTATAAAGATTGAAAGGTAGTGTGTAATTTTTAGACGACGACTCTTCGAAATATAAACGAAAAATATAATTTCAGACATTAATTATTGTTCTGTTTCATCGTCAAATGGACGCTATTTGTGTCGTCCCTGCAGAGACTGCATCATTATTGCATTGGCTAAAATTCCACATCGGAACTGTCCAGTGTGATTACTCCCCGAGCTATGTTCTATCAAATATTCATTGAGACTAATAGGGCTCGCGTAGTGTCACTTCAGTGTGTGCCTGTTAAAATCCACCGTAGAGAGGAATAATCTGACAGCTTATGGCTGACAAATCAAAGAGCAGTCTATCATGGGCCTAATGGATACTTAGCTTTATGAGTGAAATCAAATCATTAGCAACATTTTGCCGGAGAATTTACCAATGAAATTGGTCATTTTTCTAAGAGAGAAAAGTCGAAAAACAAAAAAAACCGGTGCGACCAGCTGTCGAGTTAAAGTGATGGAAGCTTATGGAAGTCTCAAAATCACCCCGATTTTATGCCTATAACTACTCTTCTTGTCTCCAACATCTCTTTCCGCTGTATGTGATTGTGTTATACTTCAATATTTTCAAATAAATAAAATAGCAATACGAGTGATAAGCGGAGAAACTTCATGACGAGTTCCCGATTTCTTCTGATGCTTACAGCTACACTTTTCTATGTTATGATTCGCTGTTTTCAGCATGTTTACTTTATTGTCACGACACGAAGTTCATTGACTTTTAAACTCATGTCGATTTTTTATGTAATTTTAAAGGACAGTATCTAGGTATATAAATGTTAATTTAATTTGAATACCCGAATAGGATATTGTAATGTAGATGGGTCTGGACATTTGAAAGGCCCGCCTCGATTGTGTAGGCAAGAGATGCAAGATTGTCGTCGTCCCCTTATGCACTCCTGTTCTGCGCCCATTGAATACAAATGCTTTCATTTGGAACAATATTACAAGTGGCGCAGTCACAATATCACACTCGTTTCGTAGTCTAGACGGAGCGCCTACAACTTAATTACAGGACTTCCTAAAACTTCGCGTGTTTAAAGTGGAAAAGTTTGATATTGTTTACTAACGTATTTTTGGAATTAAAGTACATTATTTCACACCTATGTTAAGTATAGCTGTGTTCTTAACGTAACATTATTTCACAGCCATAACATTTTAAATGTCATCAAATAATGATTTAGTATTTTGCTTGGTTCATTGTTTTGTATAGTTACTAAACTTGATAATGCTGTTTCTCCCAATAATTAACTAATTTAGATAATTATTAGATAGAAACCTTTTCAAGTTCCAAGCAACTAGTGTAAATTCTCGTCTTGCAAATTTCTCTGTCTCAAAATATTTTAAAGCGCACTCACCGCTACGAATGATTGCGGGTCTGTGCCTGCGTCGTCGGCGATTGATTAAATTATTATTACTTCAATCTTGAGTTCTACATCTTTATTAAGATTCTGAACACTTACCTAAGAAGATTTATTAAAGATTTGTTACGTGAACGTGAGTCAAACATCAAAAGGGGGGAAATCTGTACACTAGCGCCGCCATTGGAAAAAAAAACATAGTGCTTAAAAAAAGACGAAATTGTGACTTATAAAAAGCTTATAAAAGTCCATTAAGTTTAACGACAGGCCACAAAAGTTAAAATGTGATAGAGTTCCAAACTTTCAATACATTGATAACTCTCGCCTAAGTCTTTTCCTAACTAAGTACAATACGACCGAATTAAAACGGAGTCATAAACGTAGCCGTCATGTAGCTGTCATTCGCCTCGCGGTCGCGTTGTAGATGTTACAGTCAAAACTCATATCCGGTCAAAACCACTTTTGACTGAAAAAATCAGTCAAAAGTGGTTTTGACCGATGCTCACAGTTAAAAACAGTTTTGACTGATTTTCGCAGTCAAAAGTGGTTTTGGCCAACGTTCTTAGTCAAAAGTTGTTTTGACCAACATTCTCAGTCAAAAGTGGTTTGCCTGATTTCAAGCCAGACTATCGATCAAAACTCATAAAAGATAATTAATTAGATTAAGCTTAAAAGTTAGTGAAAATTACCAGAAATGTCATCAAAAAAGTTTCATAAAACTATTTATAAGGTTTTGTCCATACGAAATTCATTCGACATTGTACCGAGACCTATGAACTGCAAATACGCAGAAATTCAATCTCAAAATATTTATTTTATTTTTTATTTTAAATATAATATTGAAACTATGTCGTTTTGATAGTTTTTGGGGGATAGAGCTGTTTGCGTCCATGGGCTTTTACTTTAGATAACTACCTACACCTGTCTAGTCTGGGTAGGGCTAAATGAACAGCAACTGCGCAGTGGAGCTAGGTGGAAAGAAGCAGGCTTTTCACACATTTCAGTGTATGATCACCGCTCTTTTCCGCCCAGCTCCACATCAGTGGAAAAGCAACCTATGCCATGCTAACTTATAAATTAATAATAATAATAATCACTTTTGGCCCGTGAATACCTAAGCGTACATAATAATAATAATAATAATATATTACACTTTATTGCACACACAAAAAGAATTACAGAAAGAAGGACAGTTACAGAGAAAAAGCATACAAGAGGCGGCCTTATTGCTAAGCAGCAATCTTTTCCAGGCAACCCTTGGGTGAAAAATAAATAAAGATAGGACTATCAGGGGGAGTGGGGTGCAATTACGAAAGGAATAGTGCATTTGAGAATAAATATATCTAAAGATAATTACAAATAAAAACTAAAGGAAAATTATATAAATAGTCAGTCAGAATTACATTTAAAAATAAAAATAATTAATAGGTAGTTTTTATTTTTAATATTTTTTAAATGTTATTTATACGTTGGCATGGCTTAGGTTGCATTTCACTGTTTCACTGATGTGAAGCTGGGTGGAATAGAGCGGTGATCATACACTGAAATGTGCGAGTGAAGCTTAAATTATCTCATCATTTATAAAACTTAGACATAATTTGGTCAAAATCATTATTACCCATTATTTTTGTATTTAAAAGTTTTGACCAACGTCATTAGTTAAAACTAATTTTGACTGCAAAAATCAGTTAAAAGTGGTTTGACCAACGTCCTTAGTCAAAACCACTTTTGCCTAATTTTTGCAGTCAAAAGTGGTTTTGTCCGGGTATGAGTTTTGACTGTAACATAGATAAGAAAAGACTTAGGCGATTCTTAAGTTTAGTGCTTTTGCACCTCAGAGTACTTACCACTTGCTTATTACATAAAATTATATTTCATCGAATATTTTATAACGTGTTCCATTTATAATCTCATTCTCGGCTTACCCAAGTCACATCCAATCACTAAAGAAATAAGTTTTTTTCGCATAGAAATTTGCTTACATTCTTCGTATAGAAATTCTTTCGTCCGTGACAGCGTAATGGTGTATATGAAAATGTTCACCCTTGTCACAACACCTGCCAGCGATGTCGAAGAAAAAATGAAACATTTCACACGCTATTGGGTCGGTGCGAAACTCAATATTTAGTGAGTAACTTTATGAAAAGGTTCTATCAGTAACTACACATATGATTGGATAGGTACTAAAATTAATAAAGCAAAAGTGGTATTCGGAAAGATTGACATTTCGTCAATCGAGTCTTATCTTGACTTGTTTTTTGGTACATATTTAAATATCAATTGAATTATAAATCGAGTAGAAAATCTCAGTTTTTAGGTAGGTAACTTTAGTAATTATTTTCGATAAAAAGATGCAGTTAGGTACGTCAGTACTATTATATATTCTGTGGTTAGGTCACAGAATATATAATGTTAGGTGCTGAAATTCCTTTTCCATTGTAACTTAAATAAACTTTTAATATTTTCGCTTTAGGAAATCAAAGTGATTTTTTCAACTCAAGTAACAAAACAAATTGTAAGTCCTGCGTTGTCTCTTTTCAAGGTAGTTTACAAAATTAAATTCACAGAGATACGAAAGTTCCGTGATAGCGAAACTGGAACTTGGACAAAGACTAAGTGAAAAGAAACAGATTCATCATTTCCTCAAATAAAGAGGATATCTGGTACCTATGTATGGTACAAATACAAAGTAAAGCTTTCTTATCTATTAGGTAGGTATAGTCTTATGTCTAGCTAGAGTAAAATTGTTATGATTTTTTACTTCGTTGTCTAAGTAAGGTCTTGATTCTATTGTTTCGTAACTCTTACTTTTTCCAGTCCACAGAAAAAGTACAGAAAATCTCAAACGTTTTCGAATTAATATAGAAATATAACTCGATATCACCGCATCTAACTTAAGAAGAGTGCCAGAATTAAAGGTGATGTCCAAAAATGTATGAGGTCTGGGCCACGTCTTTGTACAGTATACCAAAAAATAGATAAAGTCACGATAAACAGTTTCTAATTATTCAATTTCTTTGAAATCGCTTTGTTTTCTGGAAGGAACATTAAACAAAATGCAAAAACGCATAAAAAAGCATCATGGCGGAAGATGTTAACAACTTCTTATACGTCTGTGTTAACAACAACCCACAGCACAGAGTAGGTATAACTCAATGACAGTGACAATGAGCGCATTCTGCCAGACAAATCTTTGAGTCATCGATCGCTATAGAGAGTACATTTTAACCATGGAAAGTAAAATATTGAACAATACCGGCAGCTAGACCGCCTATCTTAAAGTGCTAGCAATGCTCTATCCGCCCTTGACCCTTGTCATATTATTTAGAACACGATGACAAAGATGGACAGTGCACTGACGTCATAAACCAAAAGATAGACAAAGCAATTAAGTCGCAGGCCTCCTTCACTCGCTCGTCGGTCGCGCGATAAGAGTGCTATACGGTGCACGTGCATGTATCTTGCACACGTTGAGGCACGGGTTACTTGCGCGGGTGTACAATGCTATGGAGCTGGACCCGCTTTACGTGTTTCCACGGAGCATGTAACCTGCGCAAGTGCTCAACTTGCGCGGGCTACTTGCACCGTGTATAAACACCCTAAGCACCTACCGCTATACTTTCCATGGTTAAAAATGGTAATCGATGACTCAAAGATTTGTCTGGCAGAATGCGCCCACTGACGGCTTTTTAACGGAGAGTTGCCATATTATTTCAAGTAAAAAATATTGATCTGTTTTTATTAATAACCATTTAACCGTGCATTCTATAATTTTATTTGTATTTTTCTCAGAATCAGTATATTTTTCTCCATCTTTGAGGGTGGTGTACATAGACGTGGCCCAAATTAGGACATGTCCTTTCCCACGATCTCCAGTTTTGTATCAACTTTACGGCATCGTACATGTGGCGGGTCTGCGTTAACACGCTACTCTATGGCAAGTTATCTCCGGCGAAGTGGTAGAACTGCACAGCTTCTTGGCAAGCCGCTTATGTCCCGCTCCGAGGAATTTGCACAAACTTGAAAATTTAATGAACAAGACGCTCGGTCCGTGGGGATCCCACTCGTTCGACTCATTTCTCGCCGGAATTCGCGTGTGCCACTTGAGACTTGAGCCATTATGGGATTTGTGTTACGACACTTACGAGCTAATTTCGTGTGGCTTAATGAGTGCTGATTTGTAGAACAGTGACTTTATTTATTTTAATTTTGTTGATTTAAATTTATTATTTAGTTAAATTTATTAATTATGTTTATTCAGTTAGTGCAAACAAACCATTTTTGAGTGTTACCTTTAAAAGTGTGGTACATACCTGTATTAGTTTATCTGCTTTTGTGTTTAGTCTGCTATTGAAAGTACATAAAACATGCTATTCATTCAAAGTCATTGTAAGAGTCCCCGCAAACTACAGACCAAACTGTCGTCGGCCGATAGTTGTGTCGAGCCTTGAAATAAGAAGTATGCAAGTGCGCACACTACAACGATTTGGTATCGGCCGATTCTTCATATAAAAATCAACTATCGGCCGATAAAAAGTCTGTAGTCTGGGGCACGCTAAGAGGGAGACATAGCAATGAATTTTCATCATAGACTGTGCAGATTACCCAGGATTTTAAAGCGTTTTTCTACACTTCGATTAAAATTTACCTATCTCAAAATCTTTAACGACTGTTTAGTTGCTTATAATAGTCCTAATCGTAATAGCTCGGTAATAGTACAAAAGCGGTCCAGTAGGCTTCTAGCAATAAACTGTTACAAACTGGCCACGGTTCAAGGGCGGCCGACCCGGTACAAGGCCTCGCAAGCTTGGCGCGAAAAATGCCGCTACTGCCTTTACGGCGGCATTATTCATTAATTATTCAACCATTCAACACTTTCGACAAAGCGAGGAATTATAAGTTCAGTTTTATAAGCTCGAACGCCTTTCACCATAAATTAGAATAACATTTTATTTTATGAAAACGTTGTAATAAACATAATTAAAAGTTATTTTAGTAGAGCTAGCAGAGGCGTCGCCAAGGGTGGGCAGGGACTAGGGAGGGGCAGCGTGCTTGCGTTCTGAAGCCGTGCAACTTGCATTTCCGATAAATCCTGCATCTCAAAACTTGAATAAATTCACTAGAGTGGTGCTCTACTTTGTTTGCCATGACCTAGCGACACTCTTGAGAGCTTGATTGCATGGATAATTAAATATGATACTTGTCCCTTGCCATGACTTGGTTAAAACATCTTTATTTTTAGTTAAAACATCTAAATTTGATTTTTTTCTAAGGCGTAGAATTAATAAAGTTAAACACATCGGAGGGAGGGCGCTGTAAGCCGAAATACAGTTTCGACTAGTTCGGCTACAGATGCTATCAAGTACAATGTGAATTTTTTTTGCCATAATGTTTTTTAGATAAGATAATATATGTTAAAGGTTATTGAGAAAATAAATTATTATTACTATTACTATTTCAGTGTTCGGTTAAAAAGTAGTTATAAGTGGATACCTTGGTTTGAAATTGAAATGTTTTTATCATCAATTTATTTTTATAGTTTCCTGCAAAATACGAACAGTCAGCGTACATGTTACGGCGTACCACGAGGCGCTTTGAAGTAGTGTTCAACGTAGTTTTCCTTTACGATGAAACATTTTGTACATAAAAAGTTAAAAGCGCCGTTTTATACGCCAGCACCGTTTGCAACCGAATGCGCGATTTCATCGTCGGAATTGACTGAATAGTTTACCAGCGTGGCTATTTTAATATTCCATGCGTTTTTCAAGCGGTGAGAAAATGTTTGCGTAGGCATAACATGTATTATTCATTATATTTTTACATACTAGGTAAGCATGATACTAGGTAAGATATTATGCATGTTATCTGCAACCGCGTCTGGGAGACAGAGAAGTGGCCTCGAGACTGGGCACACTCCGTGTTCATACCACTGCACAAAAAGGGATCAACGAAGAAATGTAGCAACTACAGGCTTATAGCCCTAATTGCACACGCTAGCAAAGTACTCCTTCATATCATTAATACCAGACTGCAAGCTTTTCTGAATCCCGAAATAGCTATTGAGCAAGCCGGATTTGTCAAGGGTCGAGGAACAAGAGAACAAATCCTAATTCTGCGACAAATAATCGAAATGTCTAGAGAGTTTAACATCCCACTCTATATCTGCTTTGTCGACTTTCGCAAGGCCTTCGATACCGTGAAATGGCATAAGTTATGGGACGTACTCATTCAAATGGGAGTACCTATCCATCTCGTTCGTCTCATACGCCGACTTTACGAAAACGGAACTGCCACTGTTAGGATTGACGACGTTGACTCGAAAAGCTTTCATACACACGCTGGTGTTCGGCAGGGGTGCATACTCTCTCCACTCCTTTTCAACATCTATACGGAGTGTATTATGAGAATCGTTCTGGAACAATGGGACAAAGGTATTTCAGTAGGAGGTCGAAAAATATCTAATTTGAGGTATGCTGACGACACTACTCTTCTCACTTAAACAAAAAAAGACATGGAACATCTGCTGACATGTCTAGAAACAACAAGCCTCTCCTTCGGACTTACGGTCAATAGAGACAAGACCAAGATGATGATAGTGGACCGAGCTGAACTAAATCATCCTGACATCTCTATGATTGGCAATTGTGAGGTTGTCCAATCTTACGTGTACCTCGGTTCCATTATTACAAACTCTGGAGGATGTTGTAACGTTGTAAACGTACATGCTTATTTTATTCAAGTTTATGAGACTTATTTCTTATAAACTAATAATAAAGAAAACCTGTCGGAGAATGAGGCGCCATCTATGATTTCTGGGAAACATGTGCCTGCATCCTGTATTGTTGTGTGTCGCGCGATCATGCAACGGCAGCCAATCAGAAGCGTCCTCGATCGCGTCATATTCTAGGGCACCAATCGCGGGTGCGCATTTTGTACCACCATTTTATATTTTTCAAAAATTAACTTACACTTCTATCGCTACCTTTGTATTGAACACAATTTTTATTACATTTTTCGAAAACCAAGAATTCACGTTTAATTTTCACGCTAATCCTTCGACCCAGTCCAAAACCTGGACATCTGGACCTTCGTCGCCGCATAAAAAGGATCAACGACCTGTAAATCAGCTGGACTGCTCAACCATCCGACTCCAATTTCTCTGGACTACGCACGGGGTATCTATCAATCCAGCCAGGGAGAGAGGACTGCCGCAATCGAGACTCGAAAGTCTATGTTTTGGACATCTCGACGACAGACAGGAGACGCTAAAAGTGGTACGGCCAGCCATCCGCAATATTCCTAAAACCTTGGTTTTCACTTGTGTTAATAGTTGTGCATTTCACCAATTCCAGTGTGCTTACGTGCATCTTGCTACCTGCTCGTTTGAGTGATCAGCAGAGTGCCGCTGCTAGTACCTACCTGCTGCATTCGCAAGATCACCATAAATTGTAAGTACTCCTTATTTTTCACTGACTACCGAGATGGGCAATGATGAAGAGGTTAAAGCCAGATCAAAATCCCCTTGCAAATTAACTATTGACAGTATCAATGTGCCGTCTGAGCTTCTAAATAGTTTAATTAGAAAGCGAGGCGCCGTAAAAGGCAGGCTAACTAGATTCTCTAATTACTTAGATAATGTTGAAGCGAATAAAGTGTTGTCCGAAAAATTACGTGTCGATTTGAAATTTCGTGTCCGTGGCGTTACTGCTCTATACGCTGAATTTAATAGTATTCAAACTCAAATCGAAGAAATAGTATCAGAAAGCGAATTAGAAAATCAATTATCACAGCGCGATTTGTTTGAGGACTGTTATTACGGCTTATTGACCAGGGCAGAGTGTATGTTGGGTACAGAGCCGGTTGCTGAAGGTTCTAGGTGTAGGGGCGTACAGCAGCAGGCGGTCAAACTTCCCACGGTTTCAATTCCTGCTTTTGGGGGCGATTACGAGCACTGGTTAGAGTTTCGCGACACTTTCCTATCGCTTATTCATAATTCCACTGAAATAAGTGACATTCAAAAATTCCATTACCTGAAATCAGCATTAAAAGGCAGCGCAAGCTTGGTAATCGATTCCTTAGAGTTTTTCCGCCGCCAATTACGCTATTGCATGGGAGCTTTTGTTAAACCGTTACAACAATACTAATTTACTTATTCACAATCACGTAAAGTCTATTTTTTCCATCCAAAAGCTTACCAAAGAGTCACCCGCAGCATTAAGGCTTTTAATAGACACCATTTTAAAGAATTTGCGCGCACTAAAATTGCTTGGTGAGCCCACGGACTCCTGGGACACCTTAATTATTTACATTATTATCACTAAATTAGATACCAGCACAGAGCGCGAATGGGAGCAATATAAATGTACACAATTGAACCTTAATCACGACGGTGACTCCAAGGTAACCTTGAAAATTGATAATTTACTCCAATTTTTAAAACGCAGAGCTGATATGCTAGAAACATTGTTAGTTTCGCACAGTAAAAGCAATAATCATAATCATAATGTTTACAATAAAAAACAATTCACACACGAAAATGTCAAAGTGCACTGCAATGTTTCTAGCAATAAAACACAGAATAATCAGCAACGCGCAAATACTTTTCCTTGTGTAATGTGTAACGGTAAACACCCACTTTATTCCTGTCAAAAGTTTTTAGATTTAACTATTGATTTAAAACTTGATTTAATCGTAAAACACAAATTATGTAAGAACTGCTTGCGTTCGGGTCATACGGTGAACGATTGTCGATTCGGGCCTTGCAAAAAATGCAATAAAAAACATAACTCGCTCATACACAGTGACGAATTAAATGCAGCTCCAAGCGCAGTCTTACTATCTGCGAGTCCCGTTATCAATGAGCCGACGGACGGCGCGAACGCATCGCGCGCCAGTCAGCTGCTCGTGACGTCGTCACCTCTCGCGCCTAGTTATACGGATACCGCCGCAATTTGTGAAAAGGTTAAATCTATACAGTTAACTCAAGTGCATACCGATACGCGTGATCTATGTGTGCAACCTGTTTTGTTGTCGACTGCTATAGTCGAAGTTGCCGATAAGCATCATAATTATCACGTAGCGCGCACGCTATTGGATAACGGGAGTCAGCGATGTTTTATTACGAAATCATTTTGCGAATTATTAGATATCGAAGTAATACAGTCCGCTCATGAAATACGAGGTGTAGGTAATTCTGTGTCACAGTCAACGCAGATTTGTGACATAGAAATAAAATCACGCGTCAATACCTACTCCACTCGCATAACGTGTTTTGTTCTACCACAAATAACATCATCACTGCCAGCTGTTAACATACAAAGCGCACAGTTCAGTATTCCTGAAAATGTTCAGCTAGCTAACCCACATTTTTTGGAGTCTCAAAATATAGATTTATTAATAGGCGCAGATCGATTTTGGGACTTACTTATAGAAGGTAAAATTCGTTTACCTAATGGCCCGGTCCTCCAAAACACACAATTAGGATGGATAGTTTCGGGCTCTTTAAACATAATTAATACACACAATAATAAATTTGTTCATTGTAATTTTACACAGTCGATAGACATGCAACTGCGTCGGTTCTGGGAGCTTGAAGAACTACCTAAGGTTCAGAATGCGCTTAGTGAGGATGAGTTGGAATACGAAAAATCTTTCGTAAACAACACGACACGCGATACTAGCGGAAGGTTTTGCGTTCGAATTCCGCTCAAAGAAACAGCTGATTCTTTAGGTAAGACGTATTCTCAAGCTGAGCGGCAGTTTTTAGCATTAGAAAGAAGACTTGATCGCACGCCCGAGTATAAAAAACTATATTCGGAATTTATTCGGGAATATATCGATTTAGGTCATATGACACCCGTAAATTCCTTTGGTGATCCGCATTATGTCATGCCACATCATGGTGTATTTCGAGCTCATAGCACTACCACTAAGTTACGCGTCGTTTTTAATGCTAGTGCCCCGTCCACCAGTGGGAAGTCGCTCAACGATATCCAGTTGGTGGGACCCGCGATACAAGGCGATCTTTTTGCTATTTTATTACGCTTTCGGCAATATAAATACACAGCCTGTGCGGATATAGAAAAAATGTATAGGCAAGTACTTGTATCACCTGACCAAAGGGACTTACAATTAATACTTTGGCGCGATGACTCATCACAGCCCATCGGCGTCTATCGCTCAAATAGGGTTACATACGGAACCGCTTCCGCAGCATTTTTAAGTTGTCGTTGCTTAAAACAATTAGCGGCCGAATGCGATGACTGTGACGTCAAAGGGGTAATAAATGACAATTTTTATGTTGATGACATGGTTCTGAGTCATGATGACAAAGCTAAATTATTAGAAATTTGTGAAAAAACCGCGAAAACATTAGAATCGGGGTGCTTTCCACTACGAAAGTGGATATTTAATTTTAACACTAGTGACCACGACCAATCATTGGTACCTTTACCCCACTGTGCAAAAGAATTAAAGTTAGATGAAAATGTTCATAGTAAAACGCTTGGCATTGGGTGGTTTAACTGTACTGATGAGTTTTTTTCACAACTGGGTTTGAAAGCAATTCTGCCCCTTTAACAAAAAGAATTATTTTATCGACTGTCTCGCAAATATTTGACCCATTGGGTATTCTTAGTCCTGTCGTAATTCTCGCAAAGACTTTACTACAAAAGCTATGGTTGTTAAAGGTGGGATGGGATGACCCGGTCCCTAGTGACGTCACACGAGCGTGGGAACGGTTTGTTAGTGATCTGTCACTTTTAAATAGTATTCGTGTACCGCGACACGTCGTAGGCGAAAATCCAATTAGGATTGAGTTGCACATTTTTTCAGACGCATCGCAAATAGCGTACGGTACATGTATATATATTCGCACTGTTTGCGCAAATCAGGTAACTGTTAGATTATTATGCTCTAAGGGCAAGGTCGCACCCTTGCACCCTGTCAGTATCCCCCGATTGGAACTCCTGGGGGCAATGCTGAGCGCTCGTCTTTATAACAAGATTCGCGAGTCACTGCAACTTCACTTTGACCTAGTTATGTTTTGGACAGACTCGACAATAGTGTTGGGGTGGTTACGTATGGCCCCTAACCTACTAAAAACGTTCGTTCAAAATAGAACCACGGAAATACACGAATTGACTAGGGAACTTCCGTGGCGGCATGTAAGTGGAAAGGACAACCCTGCTGATCTGGTATCACGTGGCGTTGGCTTAACTGACCTTTCTAAAGCGTCATTGTGGTGGGAGGGTCCGTCATTCCTTCGCGATCCCGAATTTAGTCCTGAAGCGACCCCGAACTCGCGTAATTTTGAGATCGATACGCAGGATCTTCCAGAACTAAAACCTAGGAGTGTACACACGTTGGTAGCAGATCAGCAGCCCGGCGCGTCACTATTCCCTTTCCACAGGTTCTCTCAATTTAACCGCATGATGCGCGCAACGGCGTATATGTTGCGATTTATTTATAATGCGCGCAATAAAGCCAACAAAAAAACCGGCGCACTCGATGTTGATGAATTGAGAGATGCTGTGAATACTTTAGCTAGACTTTCACAATTAGAGTCGTTTCCAGACGAATATGCGTCATTGTTAAAAACAGGAAGCTTAAAAACAAAACACAATTTAAGTAAATTAAATTTATTTATTGGGGATGATAAATTGATACGAGTTGGCGGTCGCATCGATTACTCACCTCATTTCACATATGAAAAGAAACATCCCGCGCTCATATCTAGTAAACATCACTTTTCAGTGTTGCTCTTCCGCTACGAACACAAGCAGCTGCTGCATGCGGCGCAACAGGCGCTGCTATTTGCGCTGCGCGAGCGCTGGTGGCCGGTAAGGGGGCGGGATCTCGCAAAGAAGGTAATACATGAATGTATTATTTGTAAGCGCTTAAAGGGCAAAGTTGTCACTCCTCTTATGGGAAATTTACCTTCGGAGCGAATCACGCCAACTTATCCATTTGCGCAATGCGGGGTCGATTTTGCGGGACCGGTGCTCGTGTTGAATCGCAGCGGGAGGGGGGCTAAAACCGTAAAAGCCTATATATGTTTGTTTATTTGTTTTGTCACGCGCGCAGTTCACCTAGAACTTGTCAGTAATCTTTCATCAGATGCATATTTACTCGCTTTAAAGCGATTTATTTCACGGCGTGGCAAACCGGAAGTAATTTTTTCGGACAACGGACGAAATTTTGTAGGATTAATGAACGAATTTAGGAAATTTTTAAATAATTGTTCGGCCGAAATATTTGAATACGCTAGTAGCCAACAAATTAAATTTAAATTTATACCTGCCTACTCTGCTCATCACGGTGGTCTCTGGGAAAGAGGAGTACAGTCATGCAAGTACCATATCCATCGCGTGGTAGGCAATGCACACCTAACTTTTGAGGAGTTAACCACATTATTAACACAAGTGGAAGCCGTCCTCAACTCTCGCCCACTGAGTCCCTTGTCCTCTGATCCTCATGACCTCGCTCCCCTCACGCCCGCTCACTTCCTTGTTGGTCGTTCACTCACAGCGCCTGTGACTGCTGCTGATCTGCAGTCTACGCCAGTTCACCGCCTCAATCGCTACCAGAGGGTGGAGCAGCTGCGACAGCACTTCTGGTCACGGTGGAGCAAGGAATACATTTCTGAGATGCAGACAAGGACCAAGTGGAAGCAGACCATAGAAAACCTACAACCGAACACGCTTGTTGTTATCAAAGACGACAACCTGCCGCCGCTGAAATGGCAAATGGGTCGTGTGGAGCGCATCATACCGGGCAGAGACGGCATCGTGAGAGTGGCCGACATCCGCACAGCGTCTGGTGTTGTCAGGCGCGCTGTCACCAGAATCTGTCCCCTCTTTCATGACGAGCAAGCGACTGATTCAGCAAGGGTTTCGTAAGCTGGTGCTTCCAAGGCCGGGGGCATGTCGGAGAATGAGGCGCCATCTATGATTTCTGGGAAACATGTGCCTGCATCCTGTATTGTTGTGTGTCGCGCGATCATGCAACGGCAGCCAATCAGAAGCGTCCTCGATCGCGTCATATTCTAGGGCACCAATCGCGGGTGCGCATTTTGTACCACCATTTTATATTTTTCAAAAATTAACTTACACTTCTATCGCTACCTTTGTATTGAACACAATTTTTATTACATTTTTCGAAAACCAAGAATTCACGTTTAATTTTCACGCTAATCCTTCGACCCAGTCCAAAACCTGGACAAAACCATTTATTTTATTTTATTACAACTTCACAATACAATTTATAATTTTTAACCTGTCGAAACATTAATAACATTAAATATAAATACTTTAACAAATCAAAGGAATATTTTCATTTTAGCGCCCATTTTGTTTGCCGTCGCGATTACGTTTTGTCTCTAGAACCGATGATCTGTTATTGATCCGCGGCGCAAGCGTTCCATTCAATCATTCTACGGACCGTTCGTTCGACTCATTGACACTCACTGACATTCATTCCTTGGTCGACACAGTCGTAGCTGCAATCTGCCTTTTAATTTAAATACAAAAGAAAATAATATATCAGCCTCTTAAATTAGTGCAAAATCTTAATATATTCCGTGTCTATTCGGCCAATATAGTGAATTCGTGTTTTTGAAAACCCCAGATTGGGGTCCGAGGCACAGATTGTCCGAGGCACAGATTGTCCGAGGTCATCGCGACTTCGTCCGAAGTACACCTTGGGCTGCGCTCCTGTTGTGCCCAGACACCGCTTACCTGCTTTCTATCTGCGCCCCGACATCGCCTAGCTGCGCCCCCCTGTGAACCTGTTTTTTCACCGAGGCGTCCGACACGGGAAGTACCTAACCGACTAACAGAGAAAAGCCAAGCCCCCCTTTTTAATTCTTTGGGCTTCACCCACGACCGCTCTGTACCGGTCTTTTAATCTCAATATAATATTATTTAATTTTTGTTCGCGTTTTCCTTCTTGTCCCATTTCCGGTACATTTAAGGTGAAAGGAGGTAATAACGTGACATTGGCGCCTAACGTGGTTGAATTTTTTTTTAAGCTTGGCTCTTTCCTGTCTTTTAGTCGAAACATAGCTAGTTTTGTGTTGTGGTTGTTTTTTTTTGTGGAACGTGTTTTTTTTCGTGTTGCTGAAGTGCACTACATTTAAAATAAGTAACGGTTTATAAACGACACACCTTTATGTCTCGTTACCTGCAAGTTTGTTTTGTATAATTTAATATTTCATTAAAATTGTTAGCGGAGCCCTGAAATGGCGCTTTATTTAATTAATTAATTTTATTTTTATATTTATTTATTATTGGTCAGTATTCTTGACTTTTTGTAAGGTGCATTTCAGTAGCTCGGATAATTGATTTACTTTTTGTTTTTTGTTGCAATTTTTTATTTTTTTTATTTTAGTTGACTTTGTGTTTAAAAAAAATACGTTTTTTAATTGATTTTGTAACGGTGCGGAGATTGTGTTTTATTATTTTAGATTATTTTGTTTTAAAAATACCACTTACTCCATCGGGCGTTAATATTTTTTTATATTTTGATTTTTTTTACAATGTTGCCAATCAAATACCTATCTCTGCAAAAATCGGAGCTGGAGTACGAGGTGGGCATTAGAGGAGCCACTCCTGCAACCTCTGTTGATGAATTGCGTAAACAAATAGTCAAATTGGCTCCAACATTTCCTTCAGAGCACATTTTGGAGTCGCCTTTAGAAACAAAACAGGATCTTGCTGGTTGTATGGACGTGGTGTCAAAAATTAAATTAAATCTTGACGTTGCTGATCCTAGTATTCCAGTACTCTTGAGAACGCAAAATTTATTAAACCATTTACATAATAGAATAGCTAGAATAACTTGCACCGACGCTATTAAAAAGGAATACGACAGCGTTGTTATGAGCCATAAGCTTCTGCTTCAAAAATTTACTGATCTTTCAGTTAACAGACCTTTACCTGGTGGTGTTTCGTCGGTAAACCCTAGCACTAGCAGTGAGAGTAGACCTATTGTACCCGATGTGTCTAATGTGATATCGGTAACGTGCGATCGAAGTTTGGCTGACTTGTCCAAGTTGAAGTTTAATGGAAAGGCTTGCGTCAATACGTTCATACAGCGTGTCGATGAATTTGTTGAGGCTCGAAATATTCCTTTGACAAAGATTTTTAGTTTTGCCTCCGAAATTTTTCAAGACGATGCCTTGCATTGGTATCGCTCGATAAAGAGTAAAGTTAACTCCTGGCCCGAGCTAGTAGTAAAACTAAAGGAAACATTTGGATTGCGGGACTTTGATTATAATTTTATTCCTGAAATATGTGCTCGCACCCAAGGTGATTGTGAGAACATTACTATATATCTTTCAATAATGAGCGGAATGTTTTCTCGTTTGAACGAGCCCCTCTCTGAAAAGGAACAGCTAAAAGTACTGCTTCACAATGTCAGACCCTGTTATGCCAGCATTTTAGCTTCTGCTGGTGAAGTGACATCTATAGATATGTTACATTCATTATGTCGTAATTATGAAGTAGTACAGGATCGTTTTTCCAAATTTCAAGAACCACCTAAAGTAACTTCAGATACTCTTGCTCCCGATTACGCATACAAGAGAGAAACTAATAGGAATACATTTAAACAAAATAGCGGTTACAATAATAATAATTTTAATTATCAACATAGACCATTTCCTCACAATAATTCTCTCAACAATCCTCATAATCAAAATAGAACTTACTCTAATATTAATAATAATAACAATTTCAAAGGAAATTATTCTAAACATCAAAACTATAGTACAAACCGTAATCGTGGACAATCATCGTCAAATTATTTACATTCAATTAATACTACCCAATATCAACCTTACTGCCCCAGATGTCGCAGCAACTCTCATCATATACGGCAATGTCAAGCTAGTCGTGATGTGTTTTGTTTTAAATGTGGTACGAAGGATGTGAAGACGCCTGATTGCCCCGTGTGCACTAAGAATAACTTACCCAATTCAAAAAACTAGTAAAGCAGAATTGTAGCAATTTTGATAAGGAAGATTGGGATAACTGGCTTGCATTTTTAAGAAAATTTTCTGCCACTTATAAAGTTTCTACAATTCTGAATTCTAAACCAGCTGATGATTCTAGACCTTATGTTAATATTAAAATAAATAATAAAGAAGCTGCTGCTTTGTTGGATTCTGGCGCTGCGCTTAGTATTTTAGGCAATAACTCTCATCTTAATTATTAGGTGTAGATTTTTGGCGAATTTTTAATTTATGTCCTAAGTATTTGGGTAGCATCACATTATCCGATGTCCAGATAGCCGAGGTAAAGGATAATTCTAGCGAAACTTTTATTCATTCTTATGATAATTTATCCGACTCGCAAAAGTTATTAGCTGATAATGTCATTTCACAATTTAAAACTATATCCACTGAAGTTAAGGGCTTAGGTAGAACGCATCTTATTACACATCGTATCGACACGGGTGACGCTCAACCCATCAGGCAGCGTTATTACAGAATGTCTCCCGAAAAACAGAAAATTTTAATTGAACAGGTAGATGAAATGTTGTCTTTGGATGTAGTGGAGCCTTGCGAGAGCGCCTGGTCCTCCCCCGTGCTCATCGTAAACAAGAAGAATGGTCAGCCCAGGTTTTGTTTGGACAGTCGTAAGCTAAACGCAGTTACGAAGAAGGATGCCTACAACTTACCGTACATTTCAGAAATCCTCGATAATCTTCGTGATGCTAAGTATTTGACCAGCATTGATTTGTCGAAATCATTTTGGCAGATTCCTCTGGCTCCTGAGGACAGAGACAAGACGGCTTTCTATGTCCCAGGCCGAGGAACATTCCGTTTTAAGACTTTGGTCTGACCAATGCTCCGGCTACACAGCAGCGATTGGTCGATTTCCTCTTTGCTGACATGGAGTCTAGAGTTTTTGCGTACCTTGATGATATTATAATTGTTAGTTCCTCGTTTCAGGAGCATGTTTCAGCTCTATTACGCGTTTTACATAAGCTGCAGAATGCCAATCTCACAGTGAATTTTGAAAAGTGTATTTTTTTCCGTAGCCAACTCAAATATCTCGGATATTTGGTTGATGCTAGAGGCTTGCGTACGGACCCTGAAAAGGTGGAGGCTATTCTCAACTTTCCGACTCCCACAAATAAAAAGGAGTTGAAGCGTTTTCTTGGAACTGCTACGTGGTACAGGCGTTTCGTTCCCAATTTCAGTACCGTGGCAGCACCACTCAATAGACTGACATCTAATGGCAAGCGTTCGCCTTCTTTCGAATGGACGCCTGAAGCTGATAGGTCCTTCAATGCCCTTAAAGAATGCTTAGTATATGCGCCTGTTCTCGCTTGTCCGGATTATTCATTACCTTTTGAGGTCCACACGGACGCGAGCAATTATGGCATTGGTGCGATGCTAACGCAAAATATAGATGGTAAGGAGCATCCCATAGCGTATATGAGTAGATCTCTTAGTAAGCCCGAACAGAACTACCGCATCACCGAAAGGGAGGCTCTAGCCGTGTTGACAGCACTCGAACATTGGCGTTGCTATGTGGAAAACGGGCAGACGATCACCATTTACACCGATCACGCTGCGTTGAAATGGTTCATGTCGTTGGAAAATCCTACAGGTAGATTAGCTCGTTGGGGTGTAAGATTGTCCGCTTTTAATTTCGAAATCAAGCATAGGAAAGGCGTAGACAATGTAATTCCTGATGCTCTCTCTCGTGCCTTGCCTCTCGCTGCCTTATCGCTTTCGAATTCTGTGCTCAACACTGAAGACTCATGGTATAAAAAGATTTATAATGGTTGTTTGAACTCGCCAATTATGTTTCCTAATTTCATTTTTAAAAATAATTCATTGTATCGCTTATCTAAAAACAAATGTCAATTAACTTCTGAGTTTGCGTGGAAAGAAGATGTTCCCGAGGAGTTCCGCGAGAAGGTAATAATGGAAAATCATTCGGAACCAACAGCAGGACATCTTGGTATTTTTAAAACTTACAGGCGCTTATCTTTAAGCTATTACTGGCCTGGCATGTACCATGATGTAGTGAAGGCTGTGGGATCTTGTTCCACCTGCTTATCATATAAAGCTCAAAATCACACTACATTGGGTCAGATGGGACGTCCAAAGCACTGTTCGCGCCCCTATCAAATAATTTCAATCGATTTTGTAGGTCCGCTCCCTGTTACCCGGAAACAAAATAGTTTTATGCTCGTCGTCACTTGTTGTTTTTCAAAGTATTGTATGATTTTCCCGCTACGTCGTGCTACTTCAGAATCGGTTGTTAAAATTTTGGAAGACTCAGTGTTTTTGGTTCATGGTGTACCCCAAACAATCTTCTTGGTACTCAATTTATTAGTTCCGTAACTAATACCTTATTTGAGAAATACAAAATCCCTAACATCTATTTTACTCCGAGGTATACGCCTCAAATTAATACGGTGGAGCGCTATAACAAAACTATAGTGACTTGTTTGGCCACTTTTGTAGAAAAAGACCATCGCACTTGGGACACTTTTATTCCTAAGGTGCAGTTCGCCATAAATAATTCGGTGAATGAAGCCACTGGTTTTACACCTTCATTTTTGGTCTATGGTAGGGAATTGGTCCGATGTGGATCTCATTATACAGATACCGATTTGGGCGACGAAGTCTTGTTCCTTCCGCGCGATATTTACGCTGAGAACTTGGGTTGCCTTTCGGCTGTTTTCGATGAAGTGCAGACATCCTTATGGCAGGCTCATGTTAAAAATACTAGTCATTATAATTTGCGTAGAAAACACTCAGAATTTAACGTCGGTGACTTGATCTATAAACGTACCTTTATGTTGAGTGACAAGGATAAATACTTCACTAAAAAGTTAGCGCCAAAGTTTATTAAATGCCGTATTATTGAAAAACGTTCTCCTCTGGTCTATGTACTGGAAGACATGTCTGGTAAGAACATAGGAGCTTGGCACATTAAAGATTTTAAAACAGTAGGTTATAAAAATAATTAGGTAAAATGCATGGATAGTTGCATCTCGCTTAAAAAAAATATCTTATCGTTAGCATAAGTAATCAATGTGTCATTGTTGGTAACTTTTTATGTAAGAGAGCGCTAACAGCGTATAGAGTCGCTGTTTTTGTTTTTTATGGTTGAGATGATTCTGATTGGTTGTATGGAAGATGATGATTGTTTGAACTAGTTTATATGTGCAATGTTAACGATAGTCCGGAAGTAAGAGACGGTTTTAAATTAGGTTTAAAACCTTTCCGTGAAGCGGGGGGTAATGTAACGTTGTAAACGTACATGCTAATTTTATTCAAGTTTATGAGACTTATTTCTTATAAACTAATAATAAAGAAAACCATTTATTTTATTTTATTACAACTTCACAATACAATTTATAATTTTTCTTAACACAAACTTAACCTGTCGAAACATTAATAACATTAAATATAAATACTTTAACAAATCAAAGGAATATTTTCATTTTAGCGCCCATTTTGTTTGCCGTCGCGTTTACGTTTTGTCTCTAGAACCGATGATCTGTTATTGATCCGCGGCGCAAGCGTTCCATTCAATCATTCTACGGACCGTTCGTTCGACTCACTGACACTCACTGACATTCATTCCTTGGTCGACACAGTCGTAGCTGCAATCTGCCTTTTAATTTAAATACAAAAGAAAATAATATATCAGCATCTTAAATTAGCGCAAAATCTTAATATATTCCGTGTCTATTCGGCCAATATAGTGAATTCGTGTTTTTGAAAACCCCAGATTGGGGTCCGAGGCACAGATTGTCCGAGGTCATCGCGACTTCGTCCGAAGTACACCTTGGGCTGCGCTCCTGTTGTGCCCAGACACCGCTTACCTGCTTTCTATCTGCGCCCCGACATCGCCTAGCTGCGCCCCCCTGTGAACCTGTTTTTTCACCGAGGCGTCCGACACGGGAAGTACCTAACCGACTAACAGAGAAAAGCCAAGCCCCCCTTTTTAATTCTTTGGGCTTCACCCACGACCGCTCTGTACCGGTCTTTTAATCTCAATATAATATTATTTAATTTTTGTTCGCGTTTTCCTTCTTGTCCCATTTCCGGTACATTTAAGGTGAAAGGAGGTAAGAACGTGACAATGTGAAGACGAGATTCGAAGGAGATGTGCTATCACAAGATCTGCCGTCGACAAACTGAAAAGAGTCTGGTGAAACCGTAACATCACCAAAGCCACGAAAGTCCGCCTAATGAGAAGCTTAGTCTTCCCGATCTTTCTTTATGGCGCAGAAACTTGGACGGTTCGCCTCAAAGATCGACACAAAATCGATGCACTTGAAATGTGGTGCTGGCGGCGACTGCTGCGGATCCCCTGGACAGCGTTTAGGACCAACGTTTCGATCCTGGAAGAACTAAAAATCAAACAGATTATCGTCGACTGTGCAAATACAAATCCTCAAATATTTCGGACACGTTGTTCGAAACGAACGATCCATGGAACGACTCGTTGTCCAGGGGCAGGTAGAGGGCAAGCGGTCACGCGGTCGATCACCTACGCGTTGGACAGACCTCATTAAAGCTGCGACACAAACCTCCATAGTCCAGAGTTCCCGAGATGCTGAGAACCGCAACACGTGGAGGCGCATCGCAGGGGCTGCTTTGTCCAATGAAAATGCTTCGTCATCAACCACGACCACTCTGTCAAGAGTGAACGACTAAGGAGGAGGTAAGCTCCGTAAAAAAGTCGCAATTCCAAAACTAATAGCAAACTTCGCAAAGTAAAAGTGTGTAATACTTATTGACATTTTATGTTTGCGTCAACAATAGCGAAATTAATGTCAAACCCGTACATTTTTTAAAAAAGTGACTTTGTTCGAGAACCAAAGTCAGAGATGAAAATATAATAACAAGACTTAGGTAAGTACTAGGTATTAACATTTGTTATGTACCCCTACCTTTCGATATACATATTAAATTATTGATTAGAAAATAAGACTAAAAAGTCTTCGTCTCTACGTATTCTCTCTATGGAGAAATTGAGTAATGATACTAGTAACAAAGCGAATAATAATAATAATAATAATCTTTATTTTGTGCTATAAATGTTTACAGAACACAATTTATAACGATAACAACCACATTAGTCTAGGACTGTGTCGCAGTTATTAGCGCCCACCTCGAACTATTTATCAGGTAACAAATAACACATTAAAAACTATTTAGACGACAAAAGTTAAATTTTGAATGTGTGTGTGTGTGTGTGTGTGTGTGTGTGTGTGTATGTGTGTGAGTATGTGTGTGTGTGTGTGTGTGTGTGAGTGAGAGAGTAAAAATATATAAAAATAATAATAATATAGGTAATATGATTTAAATTTCATTTAATTTAACAAGGGCCTCAACATCTTCATATTCTAGGCTTAAGAGCCACTCGTTCAATACAGTTTTACATTTGCGCAAAGGTAAGCTATAAATATTTAATTTATAATTGATTTTGTTATATAATATAGAGCTAAGGTACAAATAATGAAGTCTAGCCAAAACAGTACTACAACTTTCCACCTTAAAGATTCTATTCGCCAAACGCTTGTTTAAAGCAAACTTTGGGTCATACTCACAAGACGCATGCTTGCGTAAGATAAGATTAATTATAAATAATTTACGAACAGAAAGAACCTTCCACAACTCATACAGCTGCATAGTAGGGAAGCGGATAAGTTTAAAAGCCATAACTTTCAATACTGCCCTTTGAGCTCGTTCCAGTTGCAGGAGATGAGTTTTTGCCGATGCACCCCAGACAGTGATGCAATAAGTCAGTAGTGACTGTGCTAAAGAGAAGTAGATAGACTTGAGCGTGCCAGCGTCAGCACAGCCTCTCAATTTGCTGAAAACGATATACTGAATAACATATAAAATGATTTCACGTAGAGCATTCACCAATATTTTTGCACGCGGCGCCTGAAAAAGAGTTCAACGAAAGTTGTAAAATAAACTGAACCTTTTTTTTTAATACGTGTCTGAAGTCATGTACCTTAGCACGAACATCTATCGAGAAAAAAAAACGCGCGTAAAAGGGCTCGATAGAGTGATTCTTTATAGGTTTCGCTTTTCAGCGGTAGACGGCGCTGTACAAATTTCCTATACAAAGGTCATTGGGCATATTTGACCTGCTTGATGAAAGTTAACGTACAGAAACCAAACCAGTTTTAAATTGAAGAATTCAATCCCACTTTTCAAAATATGTAAGTATTATTTTTTATGTCCCGACCGGCAGAAAAAAGTTATTTCATATTAAGTGTGTGAGTATAATGTGTTTAAAATGTTATTTAACTTTTGTTAATAAAACAGAAGTTTTTACTTTCAGCGTTGTGAAAATGTGTGGTACATGCATAATAAATAGGGATGGGCCGAAGTTCGTTTTACATTCGGTTTAACCGAAATTCGGCGGTCTAAACCGAACTTCGGCATTCGGCCGAATTTCGGTTCATCAAGCCGAATTACGGCCGAAATTCGGTACTATTGGTGACGTAACATTATTGAGTATTTCATCAAATTTATTTATTTATATAAAAGCACATCTTCGTAAGTCATCTAATTAAAGGAGAGCTAGTATCTATTACAATCTGGAGTTCGTAGGTTCAAATTTTATGGAGGACGCACTCATAGTTATTCACTATGTAAACATTTTCCAGTTGGTACCTCAATCCTAGAAGAAAATCATATCTCTCGGATATAACTCTGTGCCAATTAGAATAGATTTACCGTCTCAAGTAACTAGGAAAATTAAGTAAAATATCTCTAAGCTCAAATCTATTTAATATTTTTTTTTTATAAATTTCTTAATACTTTAACAATAAAGAATCAACACAAATTATTAATTAGGTATATACCCTGTTACAAAAACCTTTTTTAACCTTTACTAGAAATCAGATAAAATTATTAATTAGTTTCTTAAAACACACAAAACGTTACGTTTCCAGTTTCGCTAACTAGGTAATAACATAAACATTTAAGATGAATAAATAATGAAAAAATATTAGAAAAAATCGTCTCACCCGTAGCAACTTAGACAGCTACGGGTGAGTCGATTTTTTCAGATTTTTTTTCAATATTTATTCATTAATATAAAAATAGCATTGTGAATGCAAAAATCTAAAAGTTTAAAACATAAATTTTTTTTCATAAATAACAGTCAGACCACAGTGTCATGGAACATAGGCAGTCAGCAGTCGCTCAAAGGGTGGAGTCCAAATAAGCTGTTTGGAGCTACAACGTGTTACCAAACAGGATTACACAGTTGAAACTTGGCAAGTAGATGTATTCTGTAAACCGCTCTACGATTTTTACACAAAAAATAAAAAAAAAAATTTTATTTTTTTTTACAGTTACCATTAAAAATAAAATAAAAAATATTTCAATTAATGAAAAATGTCCGCGCTGCTGCCGCGTGCTTATACAAGCTCAACCATATCGCGCTGGCAAAAGCGCGGTCAAAATTACCGAAATTCGGCCGAACTTCGGCCGAAGTTCGAATTCGGCACGTTTGTGAACCGAATGTTCGGCCGAAGTTCGTATTCGGTTAAATCCACATTCGGCCCATCTCTAATAATAAACCTTTGTATTGTTTTTTTTATTTATTTTATTTTATTTATTATTGAAATGCTATGATATAATGATAAAAAATGAAACATGTCCTGCAAAAATGCGATGCATACCATTGCGTAACAGATACATCTACCTACATACCTAGCCCTATTTCGTTTGTGTACGCCGCAGGTCAAATGTCCAAACAAAATGCCCAATGACCTTTAAGGTGGGGTTCCGAGACGGGCCGCAGACCGCAACCGCACGTTATACGTTAAAGCGCATTCGCTTAGATAGTGTCGCCCTTTCATCGCGCCGCCTTTGCACGTGCCGCTTCTTGTCAAATGATGCCGCCGCATAAACAAAGGATACCGCGTGCGGCGTACACCCGCAAGTCAATTTGGATTTTGGCAGTTTACATCGAAGCGCCGCGCCGTAGTGAAAAGTTGTGTTTGTTGACTCTGCTACGTATACTAAAAATGTTTTTCATCCTTGTTTTGTAAAACATGTAAGCACAAAAAAAGTGTAGATAACGCAATTAAAAAAAGAAAATCGATATTTTGGTATGAATTCGGAACGTGATAAAGTTGGATCTATTATTATAAATACAGGTGATAATTACTCCGACACTTCAAGTGATGAAAAATAGTAAGTAGTCTTATTTTTTTTATTTAATTTTTCATTAAAATTCTCTTTCCACCTCGCTTGTGTGTATTATTTGTATTCGTATTTTTTTTCAACAAACACAAGTAGGGACTGACACCGTAATCTTAAAAAAACACGACGCCCGCCCCCCCTCCCCCCGCCCGCACACTATGGTACAACTTAAATAATTATCGAAACCGATAACGATATTGTTTACCGTTATCAGTAACATTACCAAAAACTTGCCGGTATGCCTGTCTCTGAACACATTTGCTTGCGGGTGTACCGACACTATCTAAACGAACGAGCTTTACATATTGAACGGTGTTGTTATGATTAAACGGCTCAATGTGAAGTGTGCGGCGCAAGTGTCGCTATGCGGTCGCGACGCTTCTCCGCTCACTTCAAATTGAGCCGCTTTTCATAACATTACGGTTCAATTTGGAGCGTAGCGGAACGTGTGGTTGCAGTCTGCAGCCCGTCTCGGAAACCCACCTTTACTCATTGAATTTCATTACGCGCGTTTTTTTCGCGATATAGGTGTTCGTACTACGGGCACTGAACTGAGAAAAAAACGTGTTAAATAATGTAATATTTCATGGTCTGTGCCGTCGGCTTGACCTGTGAGATTACCTCCTTCGATTCTCCTTTGTATCACTCGTGTCTGTGATTCCCCGCGCCGTCTAGCTGCGCTCGGCTGCCCCCCGCGCGCTCCTCTAGGCGCGCGGGCGGATGCAAGAGCGCGGTGCTCGCCAGTACGCTTTCGATTGACTTACGTATTACATGTGTCATTCATCAATTAGTTTTACAACGACGTGCGTCGTTCGAGATCCTAAAAGTACATATGTGATCTTCAGTGTTGTTAAATATAATACGGATTAAACCAGTATTATGGTAAGTTAATATGTTATTGTATTAGTAAGTGCTTGTAAAAGTTAATAATTTCATTTCCAGTTAAAGCTTCAGTACCTAATCTTTTGTATAAAAAAGATGCATTTCAAGTTCAACATTGGATAAATGATTTTTATATCTTTTTTTTGAAAACTCAGTCTCTAACAGAACTGAGCAGCCACATATTTGAAATACCTACTTCCCTTCTTTAAGGAAGCTAGTAATCATGTGTACGGTTCGAATCTGCATGCCACTCAGCTCAGATAAGCATTCGTTGGTAATCTCCTTTTTACTTACGTGCTTATGAACCGTAAGGCTCGAACCGACGAGCCGAACGTATCAATCCCACGAGCCGTGCGGGTCGGTCTCATGAGCCGTACGGGTCAATTCCATGAGCCGTACGGGTCGATTCCATGAGCCGTACGGGTCGATTCCATGAGCCGTACGGGTCGATTCCATGAGCCGTACGGATCGATTCCATGAGCCGTACGGGTCGATCCCGTGAACCGTACGGGTCAGTCTCATGAGCCGTACGGGTCGATCCCATGAGCCGTACGGGTCAGTGCCTCGAGCAGTATGGGTCATTTGAATCAATTTTTGCAAACATGCTATGAAAATGTACTGTTACGATAAAACGCTAACGAATTTGCGTTGTCCTATTGTTTTAGGCGGCATCCTCGGCAGAAATGTCTACGCTTCAGTCTCTACTCAGTTGGGAAGCAGACGACCCCGGAGACAACGTTATTTTGGGTAGACTAATAAAACTTGTCAGCGCCCACCTACCAACCGGATGGACCGAATGGAGAGTGAGAATCTTCAAGAAGGAAGACTTGCTAGGAAGTGAAATGGATCCACAAATTTTGAACAAAATAAGATTCGCCATTCCCACTGTTGGATTAGCCAAAGCCTTCTCGCCAGATTGCACATCCTTGCCCGAAAAGACCTATAGAGACATGAAACTCAAGTTGTTGGAGTGGCCTTTGTGCGTTGGTCTCATTATCCATCCCATGTCATTGGCTGCGAGAGTAAGAGGCTCAGCTGTCCAAAATGAGTTAGTGATAGCAGCAATTGCCGACATGAAACCGCTCCTCAAAAGTAGGGAAGCGGCAACCAAGGAATTATCAGCACAAACTGACCAGTCAGAAGATGATGTATCGATTCCTTCTTCAATATCGTCTAAGAAATCAAGAAATCCTACTCGTCTGGACAAGCTTGAAAAAAGCCAGCAAGAGTTAAAAGACATGATGGTGGATTTTATAAAAAGCTTCCAACCGGAAGACAGCTGCTCTTATATATCTGAAAGTGACCCAGATTCGTTTTCGGAGGACGAGGAAAATCAGCCAGTAGTTTCTTCGCCAACTCACGCGCCGTTGCCCGTATTATTAGCAGAAGTTGAGTTTGATTGGGCGCCTTCAACAAAGCAACAGGAACCACCAATCCCTGCCCCTAAACCACATATTGCCGAGCAAGGAGTGAAATGCCAGCAATTAGGTGATAAATCTTTTAACCAGGTTAGGTACATTGAAGCCCAGAAAAAGCTGCACGCTAGCCCAGTTTTTGGTCCTTTAAAGGTCAATTCTATTTTGACGACATATGTTTCGGCCTCTAATCAGGATCACCTAGCTCGGATGGATTACACTTTGGGGACTATAACTCACGGTTTATTGCTACAAAGAGAGGCATTAACGAATGCTCTGAAAGATCTTGCAAATAAACACCCTACTGCGAAGAACGATATAAAAGATATCTGGTCAACAGACGCACCTTTTAGGTCATACTCAGAGGATCTTCTCCAATTTGTGTGTGGCAGACGAGCTGAAATTATTGAACAAAGAAGGAATAGCTTCCTTCCAAAAGATACATACCAAGCAGATCTTCTAAGTGCAATTCCCCCATCAACTTCTCATCTATTTTGCGAAGCGCAACTAGCGGAGTTACTAAAACAACAAACCTTTTTTCGCAACCCCCATAAGAAACCCTTTCATTCAAAGCATTACAATGTTCCGTCATCCTCACGCCAGGGCAGACCAACAACTAAAGTATCGAAAACGACGAAACCTTTCAAACGACCTCGAAGATCAAGTTCCGGTAAAGCGAACGATACTTTCAAACGACCGTTTTATACCAAAACACGAGATCAAAGCCAGTCCTCGTCCCGAGGCAAACCGTCTAAAGCCCATACTTCTACCAAGTCACATAGAAATTCCTGAGATCTTCAGCGGGGGACGACTTCTAACTTTTGTAGAGGTTTGGAAGAGGAAGGGGGCGCCGTCAAGTATTCTACAAATAATAAAAGGGTACTACATTCCCTTTGTGAAAAGACCCCCGCTCATACCATTTCACACATCGATACTTCAAAAATTCGAAACAAAAAACTTAGATTTGGAGATCCAGACCCTGGTTCATCAAGGGGTCTTAGAGCATTCGACAGTTCAATCAGGTTTTCTATCAATCATGTTTCCAGTTCCAAAACCAGACGGCAAAATTCGTCCGATAATCAACCTCAGAGGCCTAAACAGATACCTAACCCCGAAAAAGTTTCGGTTGTTGAACCACTTCAAAGTACCTCATTTCCTGCAGAGCGGAGATTTTCTAATAAAAATAGATATTTCACAGGCATACTTCCATATCCCAGTAGCAAAGAGACATCGAAGATTTCTTTCAATAGTTCATCAAAACAAAGTCCTACAATTCACATGCCTCCCATTTGGTCTTTCAACGGCACCTCTTTGTTTTGCAAGAATATCAAATTGGATAGCATCACGTCTTCGTCAGATGGGCATGAGAGTCATAGTATATCTCGACGACTTCTTACTAGCCGATCAGGATCCGGTAAAATTACAAAACCAGGCTATCATGGCAGTAGAATTCTTACAGAAGTTAGGATGGATAATCAACATGGAAAAATCATTAAAAAACCCATCTCAACGCATCGAATACCTCGGTATAGAATGGAATACTCTCCTCAATACAAAGTCACTTCCAGAAAAGAAGATATTGTCCTTGAGAAAAGATTTAAAGAAAACCCTCTTAAGTCAAAGTTGGAGTTGGCAATCTGCGAAAAGTCTCTTAGGCAAACTGAACTTCGCTGCCTTCGCGATACCGCTTGGAAGACTTCACTCCAGGGAGATACAAAGAGCAGCGAACATTCTACCGGAGGAATTCTGCAAAAGGAATTTTCCTATTCCAACAAAGGCTTTTCAACAATGCAGTTGGTGGATTCAGAACCTCGAAGAAAAAGGCCCTCTGCTGAGATCTTGCGAAACCGTTTTTATTACCTCAGACGCTTCAGACAGTGGCTGGGGGGCACAAATAAACGGAAAACACATCAGCGGTTTATGGACCAATCAGCAGTTCCGGTGGCACATCAACAAGAAGGAACTGTTTGCTGTAATACAAGCCTTTTATTGCGAGAAAGAACTGATAAGGAACAAAAGAGTGATTATACAATCAGACAACAAGACGGTAGTAGCATACATAAAAAACCAAGGCGGGACAAGATCGCCACAGCTGACAATGCTTGTTTCCGAATTGCTGACATTAGCAGAGGAATTAAAGGTGGAAATTTGTCCTCAATATATCCCGGGGATATACAACGATGTAGCGGACAGTCTGTCTCGTCAGAAGAGTCTGGCAGACTGGCATCTGTCAACGACAGTTTGCAATCGCATATTTCAGAAATGGGGCATCCCCGAAGTGGATCTGTTTGCCTCAAATATATCGAAGGTAGTCCCAGTCTATGTGTCTCGAGACGTAAGAGACAAGGAAGCCCTGTTCACAGATGCTTTCAGCAAGACATGGGAGTTCAAGTTAGCGTGGGTCTTCCCTCCACCATCATTGATTCCTCGGGTGTTAGCCCACCTGAATCAAGCAAAAGGCACATACATTCTGATTGTTCCACGCTGGGAGAGAGTATTTTGGAGACCAGACCTTCGGTCTCGGGCAATAGACCATCCATTTCAAATTCGGAACCTCCACCACCATCTGCAAGATTTGACAGCCCAAACAAATCTAGCGAAAATTCGAAATCTCCGTTTGGAGGCTTGGAAGGTACGGGGTGGTCGATCATAACTAAGGACTGGTCAGATGAAGATCGTAGCCTATTACAAAATGCATGGCGTAAATCGTCGCTCAAAACCTATTCCGCGCCTTGGAAATTATGGCTAGCGCGTTGTCGTATTTTGGGTCTTAACCCTAACCGTCCTGATGCAGCTTCAGTAGCTCAACATCTAAGTTTTTTATTTAGGGAAAAGAAGATGTCTCCCAATACTATAAAATTACATAAGTCAGTTATCGCTACTTTTGCGAACCCATTTAATAAGGAAACTATTTCAAGTAGCCCGATAGTTAAAAATATCATTAAGGCTATCGAATTGTCGAAGCCGGCTCCAGTTAAAAAGCAAATATGGGATGTCAGGCAGTTACTCAACTGGTTAGAAAATACTACAGTCCAAGAGGACAGCATTTTTCAAATTTCTCGTCATTTAGCTTTATTGTTACTGCTAGCATCAGGACGAAGGGTTCATGACCTTACTCTGCTCATGATCGATGACAGCAGCATATCTATAGACGAATCTTCAGTTACATTTTGGCCAGATTTCGGATCGAAAACTGATAGCCACTCACATAGGCAGTCAGTTTGGAAACTTTCACGAGTCCCCAATGAGAAACTCGATCCAGTTCGATGGGTAAAATTGTACCTTGACGTGTCAGAATCAAGAAGAAACGCCGGTGGTAATCGAATTCTCTCCTTGTTCATTACTTCTAGAGGTAAAGTATCGGCAGCATCTAAAGCAGTTATTGCTGGATGGTTAAAAACAGCTTTCTCGGAATCAAATATAAATTTTTCGCCTGGTAGTATCAGGTCCGCAGTTGCCTCTTCAAGAAAAAACAATAACGTTCCTATAGATATAATTTTAAAAAATGGAAACTGGAAGAGCGACCGTAACGTAATAAAACATTACTTTAAGGAAATAATTAATGTTCCTCCCAAAGATGATTCCAATGACTTATGTTTAATTAATACTAGTTTCACAACATTGTAGCTGTATATGTATATTAATAGATTTAAGAAACCTTTAAGGATTTTTAACTTGTTCCTACATCTTAACTTTGTTTTAAAATAAACCTTAATGTGAGTCTTTACTACTTATTTTATTAATTCAAGCACTTACCTCTTACCCTTCTTGAATAACTTGAAAACAACACTTAATAACATGAGTTTCACAGTACGCTATCCCCGCGTCGTCAGAACCCAAAAATTTCTCACAGGTCAAGCCGACGGCACAGACCATGAAATAGCAAACGTTTTTCCCCCAAAGGGACAAAAACGATATATTTCATGTCTTGCCTAGGCTTGACCAAGTAAGCCCTTGACGACGATACAATCTCAAGGTAGTTACTGGCGAGCACCGCGCTCTTGCATCCGCCCGCGCGCCTAGAGGGGCGCGCGGGGGGCAGCCGAGCGCAGCTAGACGGCGCGGGGAATCACAGACACGAGTGATACAAAGGAGAATCGAAGGAGGTAATCTCACAGGTCAAGCCTAGGCAAGACATGAAATATATCGTTTTTGTCCCTTTGGGGGAAAAACGTTTGCTATTTTAGTATGTTTTTTTGGAATTTGGATATTAAAATGGTAAAACGGACGAACCCGCACTCCGTATGCACTTGGGTTATAAAAAATTAAAAAGGAAGTACTAGTTAAGTTTACGACAGTAATTACACCAATGACTATTCGACTAACTGCCCGGATGTTAATTAACCGGGAAAGATTTCGTCATAATTTAATTAAGTGATATAGTTTAACTAATATGTTAACCATCGCTTCGGTCTGGTCTATAAAATTATTATTAACTTACTAGCGGTCGCCCGCGGTTTCACCCGCGTGGTTCCCGTTCCCGTGGGAATATCGGGATAAAGTATTCTATGTTTTAATCTAGGATATCTACTATCTGTGTGCCAAATTTTAACCAAATCCGTTCAGTAGTTTTTGCGTGATTGAGGAACAAACATCCAAACATCTAAACATCCAAACCCACAAACTTTCACATTTATAATATTAGTAGGATTTATAATATTAGTAGGATTATTGTTTAGATAAGTGGGTTTGTAATACTCTTACCGTAAATTATTTTAACCTCCTTTAACTAAAGCGTGTTTATATATAATTTATTTTTTGAGTAGGTATCACAATATTCACACTATTCCACACCACATAAAATTATATTAACAATAAATCTTACAAAACTTACATTTAATTAGTAATAAATGTAATAATATTAAAAAATACACCATATTATTCCTGTATGTTTAATTAAGGTAATTGTAGTTTCTGTTGTTTTTTTTAATATAACTTTTTATTATTCAATTACAAAGTTAACACTCCCCAACATTGTTAAAGCAAATACATACGTATTAAAACATGCGTTGACTACATAACATACCCAGCAAGCTGTTTCCTTAAAACTAGTTACGCAGCTATTCTTTACTAACATGGCGTTGCGAGTTTACAAACCTCGCCGTCTACGCTGAGCAGGGTTGTCAACTCTGGATAGTTTTGATTGAATTATAAAAACAGGTTGGATAAGGTGCGGTACCATAGAAATAGAATGGCAAAGAAGAACAATGTCAATAAACAGGTGATCCGAAAACGAATGCATACATTTTGTTTGAGATACGTAAAATATGACTTAGATTCATAAAATATGACTATAATATGGTAAAGGAAATTAATAAACTATGTTCCATACTGTTTTCTTTGTCGATAAACGAATAAATGTAGCGAAATTTGGTTTTAGGGAAATGTGTGGCAATATCTTATTTACCTGTGAAAAGTGTGATTACTTGGATTGTTTCTTTTTGTCACATCACAATTACTTAGAGCACAAGACACCATGGCTCCACGATACCTTTATTTTAAATTCTAATTAAGATTAACAAATATTTTAAACAAACTGTGATTGCTCATTTGCTAGGCGGGTCGCTAGGGGCTATTACTGTAAAAAATGTTGGCACATGTCACTTGATCCTTTGTCTCTTTTTTACATAGACCGTATGATGTTAGCTTCTCTTTTCCACGCTTTGTTGGTCTTCTTGAGCACAGTGAAAATTTTTCTATGTCTATGTGCGGTACAGTAGCTTAGAGAGCAGTCATTGGATGGGTGACCAAAAATGTAGTACCTACCTATCTCTGTCTCCTACATACTTCGGCCTATATGTATTCTGTGCTTCGGCTGACGTGTTATGGCTGAATTTGCCGTCGTTAATACCTACTAATCGACATTGGGTCCGCGTGTTGAGTTATGGCGCATCCTCATTAACTGTCCAGCAAGGCCTTTGCCCCAGCAGTGGGGACAATCAAATGGCTGGATGATGACGACGATGAATCCTCCAAACAAGAGGGTCTTGTGTTGCAAGGATAGGTATATTTAATAAAATAGTAAGCTAATGTTATATTTTGATCATTGTTAAAATAAGTTCTTTTTTAAGTACTTACCTATTTCGTCAAGGGAACCTGGAAAATAACTTACTTATTTTATTGCGAATAGAATAGAGCGGGTGATGCCGCTTCTACATAAGTGTGATATGCGTACATTATGTACTCAATTAGTTGTTTGGTTTTTGTCAGCCCTACTAGCACAGCCTAGCTAGTATGATCGGCCACCACCCCGAGCCAAGATTACTATTTTATTACTGGCTGTTGTGGCTTTTGTAACTTATCCTTATGATATCCGCAACTTCCGCTTTAACTCAATAATTTCGAAGAAAAATCTTTTATACCTTGAAAGTTTTGTTCTATGTAGGATTTGAAGTTCTAATTAAAAGTAGAGTTTTGTTATCATTTTAAATTTTGATCCCGTCTGAGGTGCTACGGGAGGCGATATTAGAAATGCCTGTGGGGTACAGACACTACCTGCTCTGTACCGCTCTGGGTTTTTCTAACTAATAACGTTAGAAAAAGCCTGTGTGTTTCAGAGCATCGCTTGCTATGGAGCGCGCGGGGTCTTTCGACTAAAAATTTAATAATATCACCGTAAAAAGCCTGTGGAACACAGACAATTCAGAAAATTACAGTTGTGGTTAAAGTGTTCCTTCTTCATGTTTCGGTAAATTATGTAGAATATTAAAATAGTGATTTATAGTCATACTAGCGATATTTTTTTTAAGTGGTATATTTTTTTAGTTTAACCTACTATTAATATTAATTTACTGTGTATGTTAAAATATTTTTTCTCTTAAACCCATAAAAATGGCAGGCTATGCTAAATGGGATGGATTGGGATGAAAGGCACACAGATAGTTTTTTTTAACCTGGATTAAAATATAGCAGACTTTGGTTCCTAAGAACGTAGCGGGCGGTAGCTTGATAGAGCGCATTTTCAAGTTTCTTGGATAATTAATAAACAATACCTTATTATGTTTTATTGTATCATTAATCTGACATAAGTAATATTTATGTGTCGATTTTTTTTTCATTAATATTTTTGTTATAAATAAAGAATATTACAAAAAAGACAAAAAAACACATTATCAGTAAATATAATTTTCTTGTTAACAGAAAAAGCCAGCAAGATTCTTTATTTCCCATATTACAAAAGTACTCTTTGATGTGGGTATACAAGACAGCACGTAAAGTGTCAACAGTTGAACTGTAAAACAGCTTTTATAACGTACGACATAAAGGCGGTCACAAGGTCAAGTAGGGTGGATATGCCTAACTCCAGCCCCCCCCCTAATACCAGCCCCCAAAAGTTTTTGCTTTGCTTTCATTAAAAAACAGTGAAAATCGGAAACTGTTTGATGGAGCCACACCGCTAGTTAATCCTCTAAGTTGGAAAATCACTATTAGCCGGTCACGTCACCTACAACTCACACAACGAGCAATAATGTTTACCGAGACCGAGTAGAGGTGACTATGTTTGAAAAACAGCATAAAAGCTCGATCGATGCGAACTTTGGGAAGTGTGTTTACGAAGGCAAGATGCAATTTTTTTAGGTTTTAAGCTTTGATACTAGTAATAGATTAGATATATAACGTTTTGACATTACTAGTTTGTAATTAAATTTACTAATTTCGAAAAAAATAGGGGGGCTGGAGTTTGACTGGATGATTTTCAATAACTTTCTATTACCAGCCGGGGCTGGTATTGGGTATTTAACTTTCGTTTTAGAAATCAAGTTCATCTTAATTTGCTCGTCTCAAGGTTGGAATTTGTAGTGCTGTTCACTAGAATTACTAACCCTGCACCCTATGACCTAATTACAGCCGGGTGAAAAATGTTTAATTCCTAAGTTATTTGTTCTGCAAATTAGGGGCTGGTATTAGGATATGTATGAGAACCTAACTCCAGCCGGTCATCTAACTTTACGGCAATATACAGGGTGTTCTCAAATATGATTTTAATTATTTTGTTTTATTTTTTTATGTTAGATGTAAAAAAGTAATAATAATTAAAATCATACTTTTCTTCACTCATAGAAACAGAAAATAAATTGAATATAAAAAAATGTATATTGAATTCCACTTCTTGGAAAACGCTTAAAAAAGTTTCAAATAATTAAAACGATTTCATACTCGTTGATTGTATGTTTATTAAACCAAAGTTAACTTTTTGATACGCCATTTTTAATATATGTGTATTCTTAATTGATTAATATCTACAGGAGAGGTGTAAGTTTCAATGACTTGCTATGGGAATCATAATTTATAGCCTTTAGTGTTTTATTATCACTATTGAGAGTTACCAAATTATATATTTTTTATTTTATACTAACATGGTTGTATTATTTTAGAACACCCTGTACCCGGCTGGAATTAGGGAGCAAAGCGGCTGATATTAGGGCAAAGGCGGCTGGAGTTAGGGTTTTTCGCCCTTCGGACATTTAAACGCTTCTCTATTTTTTTCCCACAAAACTACGTAAAACTAAGTTCTATTTTCGTAATAAAGATGAATCAACCTACCTAAAACTGTGTCAACAATATTTTTAAGATAGCAATTGTGGCAACAACAGAGATTCAAAGTTGAAAAATCCTTGGGGGGGCTGGTAATTGGCATATTCACCCTACCTATAGTCTAAATCTGATGTGCTTTTGACTATATAGGTAGGTACAATCATTATCAAACGAAATAAAATAAAAATGAAATAACGTTCGGCTGTTAGTTATTGCACTCGGAAATTGCGAAAAACTAACAAAATACTTTTCTTTTATAAAAATAGTTTTTTTTGTAAAACTCTCAATTAATATTATTTATGGTAGGATATTTTCAATTCCCTGCACACATTACACACATTTTTAGGTAAGGTAGGTAAAATGAAAAGTTTGATTGTGCTATGCCGTTTTCGAGAAATAAAGAATATTTCAAAAAAGACAAAAAAACACATTATCAGTAAATATAATTTTCTTGTTAACAGAAAAAGCCAGCAAGATTCTTTATTTCCCATATTACAAAAGTACTCTTTGATGTGGGTATACAAGACAGCACGTAAAGTGTCAACAGTTGAACTGTAAAACAGCTTTTATAACGTACGACATAAAGGCGGTCACAAGGTCAAGTACCTATAGTCTAAATCTGATGTGCTTTTGACTATATAGGTAGGTACAATCATTATCAAACGAAATAAAATAAAAATGAAATAACGTTCGGCTGTTAGTTATTGCACTCGGAAATTGCGAAAAACTAACAAAATACTTTTCTTTTATAAAAATAGTTTTTTTTGTAAAACTCTCAATTAATATTATTTATGGTAGGATATTTTCAATTCCCTGCACACATTACACACATTTTTAGGTAAGGTAGGTAAAATGAAAAGTTTGATTGTGCTATGCCGTTTTCGAGAAATTTTGCAAATTACGATAAAACAGCTGTTCTTTGGGGATTTCTTTCTAAAAGGACCTACCAAAAATAATGTTTTTTGTTTTTTTTTATAATAATGTTTTTTGACGAGTTAAAAGTTTTTTTGATAAGAGAGATTTGATATTTTAGTTTAATATAATATCCAAGTTTCACGATACTTAGTGCCTTACGCGTCTGTATCGCTCGGGGTATTTATATTTAGAAAATCACTGTGGAACACAGCGCAAGGCGTCTGTGTTCCACAGGCTTTTTAGGATGATATTATTAAATTTTTTGTTGAAAAACCCCGCGTGATACAGAGCAAGCGGTGCTCTGAAACACACAACAGGCTTTTTCGACGTTATTAATTTGAAAAACCCAGAGCGGTACAGAACAGGCAGTGTCTGTACCCAACAGGCATTTCTAATATCGCCTACGGCGGAGTCGATTTTTTCTAGTATTTTTTCTAATATATTATTTATCTTACTATAAAAAAAAACATTGTGATTGCCTAATCTTAATGCCTTTAGAAACTGATTTTTTATTTATTTGAACTTAAATCTCTCTTTCACTATCTCACTTTTATGTACTTACTTGTTTGTAATCTTTTCCTGATCATGATAATTTATATACTGTTTTTAATAACTAAATTAATATTGTACGAAGTAGAGCAATGTATTAATAGTTTTAAGACTTTTTCATGATTTTGGAATATCTAGGACACTGATCTTGTAGGGTGAATATGCCAATTACCAGCCCCCCCAAGGATTTTTCAACTTTGAATCTCTGTTGTTGCCACAATTGCTATCTTAAAAATATTGTTGATACAGTTTTAGGTAGGTTGATTCATCTTTATTACGAAAATAGAACTTAGTTTTACGTAGTTTTGTGGGAAAAAAATAGAGAAGCGTTTAAATGTCCGAAGGGCGAAAAACCCTAACTCCAGCCGCTTTTGCCCTAATATCAGCCGCTTTGCTCCCTAATTCCAGCCGGGTACAGGGTGTTCTAAAATAATACAACCATGTTAGTATAAAATAAAAAAAATATAATTTGGTAACTCTCAATAGTGATAATAAAACACTAAAGGCTATAAATTATGATTCCCATAGCAAGTCATTGAAACTTACACCTCTCCTGTAGATATTAATCAATTAAGAATACACATATATTAAAAATGGCGTATCAAAAAGTTAACTTTGGTTTAAAAAACATATAATCAACGAGTATGAAATCGTTTTAATTATTTGAAACTTTTTTAAGCGTTTTCCAAGAAGTAGAATTCAATATACATTTTTTTATATTGAATTTATTTTCTGTTTCTATGAGTGAAGAAAAGTATGATTTTAATTATTATTACTTTTTACATCTAACATTAAAAAATAAAACAAAATAATTAAAATCATATTTGACAACATCCTGTATATTGCCGTAAAGTTAGATGACCGGCTGGAGTTAGGTTCTCATACATATCCTAATACCAGCCCCTAATTTGCAGAACAAATAACTTAGGAATTAAACATTTTTCACCCGGCTGTAATTAGGTCATAGGGTGCAGGGTTAGTAATTCTAGTGAATAGCACTACAAATTCCAACCTTGAGACGAGCAAATTAAGATGAACTTGATTTCTTAAACGAAAGTTAAATACCCAATACCAGCCCCGGCTGATAATAGGAAGTTATTGAAAATCATCCAGTCAAACTCCAGCCCCCCTATTTTTTTCGAAATTAGTAAATTTAATTACAAACTAGTAATGTCAAAACGTTATATATCTAATCTATTACTAGTATCAAAGCTTAAAACCTAAAAAAATTGCATCTTGCCTTCGTAAACACACTTCCCAAAGTTCGCATCGATCGAGCTTTTATGCTGTTTTTCAAACATAGTCACCTCTACTCGGTCTCGGTAAACATTATTGCTCGTTGTGTGAGTTGTAGGTGGCGTGACCGGCTAATAGTGATTTTCCAACTTAGAGGATTAACTAGCGGTGTGGCTCCATCAAACAGTTTCCGATTTTCACTGTTTTTTAATGAAAGCAAAGCAAAAACTTTTGGGGGCTGGTATTAGGGGGGGGGCTGGAGTTAGGCATATCCACCCTACTTTAAAATTTTCGTTAACATAACACAGTAAAGCATTTTAATTATATCCTGTTTTGGTTGGTAATAGAAATATTGATGGTTTCTCCATTATACGAAATTGCATACTTGTCTACTAAACTACGTGTCGCACGTTGAACACTTGGCTACCGCATTTACACGTGGTCTGCAGGAAGAGTCGGCAAACACTTTACTATAACTACTATACTATACTTAGACCTATCCCACCTGCATCTATCTCGTGCAATAAGTAACTTAGCAAATTGGTCGGTGTTTTCTATCAACGTTCATCTTCATGTTTGTGGTGTGAGTGTGAGGTCTATTATTAATTTACCGGTCGCTCACGAATCCTTATATTTCAATAACACAGTGGGAATAGTGCCAGATACTTAAATGCTAATAACGATTATCGATATGGATCAATGATTTCATAATAAGTCTATGATATGGATAGAGAAAACCAAACATAACTTCATATTGACGTCATTTATACTAGAACTCTCCATCACCTTTCGGCGTGAAATAATTCAAGCAAAATTATTTACCTTGTCTACTTTCCAGTCAAAATTCCTGGCAATGTTATATTCGATTTAGATATATGATTGGCTTGCTATTATACCACACGAAATCCAGAGCTCTGTAAATTGTATACCTTCAATCGCTTTTCAGCCCCTTTGTTGCTCAACCACTCCCACCCCTACCACTGAAAATCTGCGAGGTGCCCAGAGCTGTTAATAATGATAGTGTGGCCACTATTATATATTCTGTGGTGTGGCAATCTAACAAGAGGGATTTCATCGCTCTGTAAATTGTCCACCTATTTCCGGGGCTAGCCAAATGTATCGCCTCATCACATCGCTTGGCGAAAGGCATCCGATCGGTGGAATGTTCGGCAAAAAGCACAGGGAACAGGGAACTGACAACACAAAAGAAGGGACGAGGCAAAAAGAACCCGACGCACGGAACTCGGTCTTTACATTATCCATTGATCTACGAGGTTTGCTCTAGTTTTATTTAGAAAACTGTACATCAAGTTAATGAAACTTTGATTGCCAAACTTATTCACATAAAGCTTTTAAATAATGTAAGGGTTTTGTTTTTTTTTTAGATTTTTAGGCATTCACAATAGGTACTATTTTTATATTAAGGTAAATAATTTAATAGAAAAAATACTAGAAAAAATCCAATCGCCCGTAGCAGCTCAGACGAGATTCGAACCCGCACCCTTGGGATTTCGGCCCAATGCACTAACCAGTTATGCTACGCTACGAGTCGCTAGTGGGAGTGGCGAGACTAGTATTTTTTTACGTTTTCGCTGTAAGCCAGCATTGGTCCGGAATCCCAAAGGTGCGGGTTCGAATCCCGTCTGAGCTGCTACGGGTGAGTCGATTTTCTCTAGTATTATTTCTTTTAAATTATTTATCTTAATTTGTAGGTAAGGGTATTTCATTGTGCTTATTTTTAAAGTACCTACCTACCGCCACGCTTATAGGATTTATCATTGTCGTCAAAGATCATTGTATAAATAACAACAATAAGCACGTCGAGACTCATCTCTCATGTGGGTTTTGAAATATTATTGTGACATAAACTTTTCTACTGTGACTTATATTGCTACGCTTGCATTGTCCTCTGTAACTCATAAATTCAGTACTTAAAAAACAGCACATTAAAGAACAGGATCATTAGTTGCGAAGACACACGGCCATGTCGTCGTAGAATGGAAACTCGTAAAATACAACGTCCGCAAAACTAGTTTGCAAGCATGCAAATCGACTCCTCGCCCGAATTTTATCAAGCTCAAATTGTTCTTACGTTCCTTTAATTAAGGTCGATATTTGATTACAGTGCAGTGCCTGGAACTCTGGACATCGATGTATGGCTGGTCGAAAAGTGTAAAGTGTCGCTTAATTAAAGGGAAGCCTTTGACGAAACCCTAGATGGTGGATGCTATTCAGTATAATTTCGCTTCGATAATGTTACGACTAGCGCAGTATACTGTTATTTTATTATTTATTGACTGCACTCCATAAATAGCACTTTTTAACACGTTTTTTACAATTTGCGATGGTAAAAGTAGTCAGGATGACAAACAAATTTTCTCGCTTGGTGGCGCTACTATAGATAGAGACCTTTTGTACTTTTGTACGTGTGCTTAGGGGTTGTTTTCCCAGTTATTTTCCAATTACTTATGTCTAAATTATCATTGATAATTATTGTTATTATTATGGAAGTTACAATAAACGAATTAAACATCGAATTGAAAAAAAAATGTGTTGGAAGAATATTTAAGGTAGTACCCTGAGCGAAAGTGGCGCCGCGGTGAATTATATTTAATATTATAATTCTAATACACAATTTTAAAAATGTTTATCGTGGAGATTTTAGGGCCAGAAGTCTAGTATTTTTAGACGGTATCGTTACATTTCCTCGTAGTCACTGCTAGAAGTAGAATCAAAACTGCTAAAAGTGGCCGTTTTTGAAACATTTGCTATCTACTTCTACGAATGACTACGAGGGCATGTAGTGATACCTTCTAAAAATACTAAACTGCTGGCCCTAAAATCTCCATGATAAACATTATTAAAGTTTTAAATAAAAACCTCTGAGGGCGCCACTTTTGGTCATACAACCGCCTTAAGAAAATTCGCTTCCAATGATAGCAAACAAATAGCAGACAACGAAATGACAGGCACAGGTCTATTAGCCCTACACAAGAAGCTTAAATCCACAATGGAGGTTGCACGCCTAGTATCATACTGAAGATTGAAAAAGACTCTTTAGTGACGTCACTGCGTATTGCTATCTCTTTCTTTTCGTTTTACAATACGTTTTCGTTTCTCACGAACGAACGAACGACGAACAACGAACACGTATTGTAACACTAAAGAAAGAGGTTGCAATAAGCCGTCACGTCACTAAAGGACCTTTTTTCAATCTTCACTATGACATATGGCCGTGCAATCTCCATTGGAGGGAGGTATAAGCTTCTAGGCCCTACATTAGCGCCAATTTGGCGCTACTGCCTCGACTGGTGGCCGATATTTTGTGAATCAGCCAAATTATCTTGCCATTGAGAAATATAAAAATTCTGCATCTACACAAATAAACGAGTCAAAAAATTGATGCTGACAGTAAAACCAATGAGAAATTTAAAATAGAGATTTATTATCTATATTTTATTTATAGCTAAATATTTTTTATCAAACGCTATGAATCATGTTTTAAGTCCATAGTTGAACAATAACAAAACCATATTTGTCATGGCCGTTAATGATAGTGGGGTACCTTATAACAAAGTGCCTCAGATGTTGCAAGATATCTGAGGATCTTAACAACGGAGCTGCGTTGTTCGAAGAGATTTAAACTGAAACCCGTTTACAGTTTAATGGTATCTAAAGGAAGATAAAGTTGGAGCTTACTAAATTAAACTTTTGAGGACAAAGTACTAGCATTTCGTGGAGATTTGTTGCAGAAAATATTTGAGGTTTTAGTAAAACAAATGTGTGTGACCAAACGCGAAAAATTCTTAAAACCAAATATGACAAGATTAAAAACACAAAAAAACGTGTTTATTTCGACGAATCAATATTTTAATTTTGCCTATTGTTAAGTTATTAACGTAACGTATTTAATGATGAAACAACTGCACTAATTAAAATTCGAATCCATCAGTTATAATTCGAAAAGTATTTATAATGAAAGGATTCTTTAGAGAACTTAGATTAACGTCAAGGCTACAGTTGAGAGATGTTGAAAGTGAAATGTGCGCTGAAATGCATACTCATAACGGCCTGTAGAGGCGTATATCAGATGTCTGGTACTCAAGACAGACACACAATAGTGTCGAGAGTGAATGGTCTCGGGCCACCGACCAAGCGGACCATAAGCCACTTTGCGGAGTAAACACTTGCAATTATCGCTCTAGATTATCTGACTTCGTAAAGACGCTGATGGTAATCTTGAGTTAACGACTTCATTATAGGGGGGTCTTGTTGCTATCATACGCGCAACTCGTATTATGTTTAGAACGGTTACCCTAGCGCAGTCTTGCCGTGGAGACTTTTGTATTGAGTCAAAGTTCTGTATTTGATTTGTGTGTGGATTAACCAACAACCATTTCACAGTTTGTTCATGTGTGTCATACTTATCATAGATGTTAAAAAATGACAATGTTTATAAATAAATCTAAAATGTCACTTAAATTTGTCTACAGGTAAAGGAACTCCAAAAGAGAGTGGTAAGTTAAAATTTACGTACTTTAGCTTTAGGTATTAATTTAACAAGATTCCATGTTTGATTTGATACCTCTTTGGGTTATAAGTAATAAGACTTCATACTTATGATAGATAATCCTAACAGAAAAAGACCCACATAACAACGTTAAAAGGAAATCGACATGCGGAAATTCAAGTTTAATTTGGCCACAAACAAATTTTGCTTAAAAGTAAATTGACTCGCTTCTGCAAACTACAGTTTCAAAGATTCGTAAATTGATTGGAGATTGTTTCTGGAAAAACGTTGTATCGTCTGAAGCCCCTCAGGCTTCCAAGCCTCTGGTGTGGCTTCAGAAGATATGATCAAAGGCTATCACTGATTGATTACTACACTAATTTACTTGCTGCGTTCTTTACGGCAATCAAGGTTGCCAAATCTGGTCCTTCCAACTTCGTTTCGTTATCTCATTTATTTATTTCCTTATTCCATCGACGTTTGGGCCCTTCAAATCTTTCTGTTGTTATAATAAACATTAATAGATTAGTGTTTTGAATTTCTAAATCACTTTACCACGTTTTTGTTAGATCTTGTTCCTTTGGTTTTTTTTAAATTATTGTTTGTCCATAAATGTAAACGATTTTTTTAAACTTACTTATGTTTTATCTGATTTTATTACTTTATTTATAGGAGTTTTCCTGCCCATTTTAAAGTCCCACACATATTAGTGAACGACTTTCACCTCCTCTTACTAAGTTTTCATACATTACATTCATTAACTCAAAATTGCACCAATGTTAACTTGTCTTTGTTCTTTAAACGTTTATATGAAAAGCAACTCTGTTATCTTTGCCTCTCCTAATTTTCCGATCCATCAGGGCCCCAAGGAAATCAACACGTGATGAAATCCTCTATCCGGCTTAGTACGAAAGCTGATCCTGCTAACTGATATGTGATTAATCAACCGGATCTTGGAGATCTGGGTATGCCCGGACAGCCCGGACACGAAGCCGGGGTGGGGCTTATCCGCCCCTGGAAGGCGTCTGAACGCATTTGCAGTGTCAGGTTGCTTGCGTTGTTTGATTGCTTAATTAAATGTAAACAAAGGAAAGCTTCTTACGTTTAGCCATGTTTAGCCCTTCAAGCGTCATCTAATATTAAGTTACTGACTAGATAATATTACTGTCGATTAAAACATTGTTTTTTTGTTTGTCTATGTACACTACACTTGGCGTCAGGAACATCGCACCTTGTAAAAAAATTCTTCAAAGTTAATTTAACCCTAATTTAATGGTAAGTGTTGTAATATACTTCTTACTCTTCGGACATAGTCAAGAGTCTCTGGAAACCGTTGAAATACTCGTCAAACGGAATCAATTACTGAAATTCAGTTTCCGAGCAACATTAAATTGCCTCATTTTTTTGCAATATTTGAGCAACTTCATGAGCATTAGTAGCCATCTTTGGTATTCCTTCTTTTAATTGAAGTGTGCTTTCTCCATCATCTCGATGGCGAATTTTCCCGCATTTCCTGAATTGTCCCCTTTTATTTCCCTTTTATTTGGCGGCGCAAGCAATAACGCTTTAAGCGTTTAATTGTGGTAACTGTTATGTTAATAAAATCAAACAATAATTAATTGAAAGCTCAATAAATGTACTTTCGATAGATATCAACATTTACACAATAAAACGTTAGCTAGCAATAGCAGGTGACCAAGTCTAAACTTATTTTCGAAGAGGTGCGATTTTTCTGACGTTGAGTGTAGGACAGAAACAAACAGGTACACTGCCTCATGGATTTGATTTGAATCACAGTATCCTGATCCGGTTCGGCTGAAGTAATATCTTATTAAAATCGCTGCGATTTCTGAACCGGTTTCAAAATTTAATAAAGTCCTCGAGTTTTACGGTACGAATCGTAATAAAAGCATTTCCATCGAACATGAATAAAATGTTTCGAATTTTATGAGGCATGCAGCCGCATCTTCGATGTGAATAATGTAGTTTTCTTTATTAAAAGTCTAACTCTAATACAGGATTGTTTTTTAAGAAGATTTTGATTTACGCGTCTATGAATATATGATACTCGTACGTGACTTAAATTGATTGAAATTAAAATTCTGGTGATTCTAGTGCCATTTTGAACTCTACTTTTGGGTTCATAAATATTATTTTTCAAAGAAAAGGTAAGGTCGAGAGACACAGTAGCAAAACGGTTAGGTACCATTTAGAAATTTTAATGGCGAGAGATGCTAATGTATGATAATCTTTTAATAACGAGGACCTTTTTATGGACATTTGCATCGTCAAACTGTATCGGCGCGAGTAGGCAGGGGTGGCGTGGAATAACGGCGTCGTGTGTCGCGCCGCTTTAATTATGAATACTGATCAGTTTACCAGTTATGGTTGGTTTTAGGGGTTTTTCACCCACATACAGTATATTTACCTTTATATGTAGGTGTATAATTTAAACGCGTTCAAGCTAGGTAATCCTGTTAGACACTATGGTTACACATACAACCAGCGTGCCAGCTAGGGAGCGCTTAACTTTCCTCTTTGGTACAGGCCGTTTATTTTTAAAAGCCAATTTTGACACTTCTCTTGCGATCAACACCATCTAGTGAGGCAAATAGTTACTATTTTTATTTTTTAAATGTCACTTTGAAAAGCTCTCATTGGTTAAAATATTACCGTCCATTCAAAACTCTGTAGTAGCTGTAGATTTTCCTCAATATACATATACACCGTCATTTTGTAGTCGTTTTAATTAACTTAAGGGAGTGCTCTACTAATGAAAATAATCATTTTTGCCAAAGAAACATGGGTCGAAAAACGACAAAAATTTTGGACTTTCCCATACAAATACAATGTTTTAGTTAGTCTAGTTAGTATGGGAGGACCAAAATTTTTTGTCGTTTTTTAACCCATGTTTCTTGGGCAAAAATGTTTAGTTTCATTGGTACAACACACCCTTAACTTAATTAAAACGACTACAAAATGACGGTGTAGAAACTCTGTCATTAATGAACAGAAATCGATGTTACATAAATGTTCCTCTATCAAGAGTTTGAAAACTGAACCCGTAATCCGATTTTTCTTTCTAATAGAAAAATATAGCGTATTTTATTGAAGACTAGCGGCCGCCCGCGACTTCGTCTGCGTGGAAAGTTTTTTTCTATCCCTCGAGAACAGTACTTTTATTCTGGATAGCCTCCGTCCGCGATATCGTCCGCGTGGACACGGTAGAGAAATTTCTTTCACGTGGCGTAGACAATAGAAAAATCCCCAGGTAGGTATCCCTTTTGCTCGCGATTTAACAACAAAACGACCAGTTAAAATGATCTCCTTAGTGTATGAACACTAGTACTACGGACAGTTCAAGCTGTTTCTCAGGTTTTACCCACCCGAATTAGATGAAACATAGCCTAGGTTTTAAGTTGGACCCTATGCTACTAAACTGTAAAAATCCCATCAAAATCGGTTTAGTAGTTTTTGAGTTATTTGCGCACAAACATTTAGAATCTTGTGTTTTATTATATGTATAGATGTCATAATAGTGGAGACATAAAACACGCCATCAACTTTTACACATCATGTTGTGACAAACATATCAGATAGTTCTAGAATCCAAACGCAATGATCTTTTTTCTCAGTTCAGTCACGTACAATAGGCACCTCAGGAATTCCTCGTGGCTCCATGCTGTTAGGATTTAAGTGTCCATAACTTGGGTTTCCTTTAGCCATTCGGTTCCCGAGTAGTTTAGTAGCATTGGCTTTATAGCAATGTCAACAGTTGTTGATGAAAGTTGGTAAACTGAAGTACTTAACTTAGTATAATGCCCTGCCCTAAAATCAAAGCTATAATTTCGCCAATGGCTAGGATATTAATAAGCGCTCGCCTTTTTATTAATACTTATAAATTATATTATATGGGTTTGAAATAATCCTACTTCTTAGAATAATAACAACGGCATTAATGGTACAATCTGAAACCTTACGCGCGTACATTTTCTTCTTCTCTTCTTTCAATTCTGAAAGAAACTAAATTGGTACAAAGACGCCAATTTAGGGCGTTTATGTCATCGTCTTCCGAATGCGAACTAATGCTTCACTTTTCACAATTCATTTTATTGACAACCATCCTTCTAGTGGTTATTCTTAGACCTACTTTTTTATGGACCGTTCCATAAACTTATTTGTCTTATCAATACTTATAAACCCCCCATTTGTATCGCACAACAAATTGAACCCATCTCCGATACCGAAGCAGTTTATTCCAGAACATATCGAAGCGAACTCACTTAAATATTTACGCGACACTTGCACTCATCGAAAGGAAAACAGCAACATTTTCCAATACTGTACCCCCATCTCTGGGGGGGCGTAAACGTGAATTTTATACATATCAGACTCCAGCTCCAGTAGGACATAATTCAAATTAAGCCCGTGACAGAGGGCGCTCCACGTCACGATGCTCGCAAAATTTGGAGGAGGTACAATAATTGAATTTTAAGCTGCTAATTGATCAAACGCTTTTTCCAATGAAACCTTTTATGTAGCAGGTGAAATTGATGAATTCCTTTGTAAGCAGCTAATGGAATAAGTGTAACAAGAAATATATAAATAAACATACTGAAAAAGACATCGACAGTAAATCAAATTGAAGCCTTTTGATCGCTTTATTATTTTCTCGGGACGACAAAATTGATCAAAGCATTCTGACTTCTTAATTGCATAGTAGCGAGCTAGCAAATTGAATGTCTAACACAAAGTAGGTACCTAATAAATAATCCAAAAGGGTTCTAAAGTATGATTTATGTTCATCTGACAAAAGGTTTAACTAGTTGAACAGAACGTTTAATATTATTGAAATGAAAGCAGAGTGCCAGTTGCTGGCTCTTAAATAATTACTTTTAATTTTATAGAAATTGCTGTTTTATAGACAAAAAAACGTCATCGATATTAATAATTATAATGTTATCGGCAAAAATCATAATGGTTAATTACTTATTTCTTTGGCTCAAAATAATATTATTCGATTCAAATCTCTCATCGCAGCATATAGCCAATTCCAGGCGCCACAAATTACAGATACAGCCTTCGTGACGACAATAATAAGCGACAATTCTATTTCAATGCAAATTGCTTAATAAGGTGATGAAAGTTAAGCATAACACCGATTTGTTGTTGTTATTCAACGCTTTATTTTTAGTAAGCACCATTTTGTATGCTTATACCCTAAAGTAGCGGAAGGGTAATAGCGTTTTTATTCACTTCATATATATGCATGGATCCCTAGGGTTATGTTGCCCTTATTCTACCAAAATGCTGTCGGTAGTTATTGATATGGCATCATTGAGTTCGCATACTGGATCAGTAGCTGAAAGTACCCCTATAAAAATGTCGTATACCTACTTAAATATTTTATTGTGCAAAATGTAAAAGCTAAAGTACTTATAAAAATAAACTAAAAAGATCTGTAAAACGTTATCGTGATCTTATTCACGCGAAGACCAAAACGAGACATACAAAATGTATAGGTAGGACATCAATGAAAATGTTAGACTAATAAAATTGTTAGGTATATTCTCGTCACATAGATGGATAACAACGTATTTACGAAAAAACAGAGTGCTTAGCTGAATCGGCCACAGCAACGCTTGAATAATTCATAACGAGCCGTGATAACGAACAGGATTTCAGTTTCAAGGGCGGGACGGCCCTCCATATTGTCATTCTGTAATGGGGAAAATTGCGAAGCCTCCATTCACTGACATGAAGTTTGTAGCTTTTATTATTCCACGCTAAATTACTTATACAATTTTTCGTTTCGGTCTCTACTATAGTTCTATTATGTATTCTGTGACTATGGCTCAGTTTTCCCCATTGTTCAGTATGGAAGCTAATGGCCTCTTTATTAATACCCTAACGAAATCATAAGGCTTTAGGAAAGACCTTTTCTAAAATAGTTGCATCAAATTTTTGGTTGTCTTACAAACTCTACTGGAGAAAATATGTATTGATCAGTAAAAGAATTGAGAAATATGTGAAGTAGGTACCACAATTGGCGAAGCGACCTTCTTCAATGTCACTCGACAGCCGATGTTTTGTACCTAAGCTTGAAGACTTGTCGAGTGGCTCATTAATATGACCCTCCTCTCTCTCGACAACTGTCCATGTGTCTGTCACTACTTAATGATATGGATCCAGTAGTCCCATTCAATATTTCACATATAACTCTCCTCTTTATTAAACCCAAACCTTTTAAGGGTTGAAACATCCATCAGTTGATGAACTTTCTAAAGCCCTTCTGAAATGTTGATTAAAATAGCCGTCCCATTAATCATCATGGCATCAGAAACTGCAGTTTAAATTCCATGGTCAAATGCCTATTCTATTAGAAGAACACCAAAATTATATAACCGTGCTCAATCTAGATTGACACGAGAGCATTTCGTTGATAGATGACACACATTAAACCAAAATAGCCTTATTAATAAACGAAGAGTAAGTTTACACCCGGATTAACCAAAAATATTGCTGTAATATTGCTCCTTTCGTTGGATATAGAGATAGACGCACAGAGGTGCCTCATATTCCTAAGCAAGCTTTTTGGTTAAACTAGGTGTAAATTTACCTTGCTCTTCATTTATTAATAAAAGGGGAAAAGCGTAAAATATCTCATTTTGACCATGTTGATGGCAATGAAAAGATCGAAAGAATTGTAATCCATATAGCAGATAAAACAAAACACTAAAATGTTGAGACTTTAATAGAATCGCTAACGGTTATTAAAGGTTACCCCAACTCCGCCGTGACTAGTTTTGATTAGGTACCAATTTTATATTTAGCATGCTAGCTAGGCTGACCTGAACCAGAAGTAAAAGTGGGCCGAATGCATATAGACTTTGACTAATTTAGCAAGGCTGATTGTATTAGGCTAATTTTACTAATTTGCAAATCATAAATAAGATTGTTTATCGGTCATTTTCGCGACTTCGTCCGAGGGGACCCTAGGAAACCTTTTGACCAGGATAAAAGTAGCCTCAATGTTAATCTAGGTCTTTCCAGGTCTTAATCTGTGTACCAACAAAATCCAAATCCGTCCAACCGTTCTTGAGTTGTATTGTAAATGGTGTAAATAACCCGAATATGTTGTGTTTATATAGATATAAATCCCACAATGCCTCATTAAAAGATAACTGTGAATTAATGCTAAGCTTGAATATAAAACTGTTTTACTTAAAATTATGCGTACCTACCTTGCATTTGGTTCACAAATCTACAGTGGCTAGAGACCTTGGACTAAAAAGCACCAGTAAGGAACTCGTCAGGAGCTCTTTATTTTATGCTACCTATACGATTTGCAAGTAGAAGAGGTTAATATTAATTATAAAAAATCACAAAAAATTGTAATGTCATTCATTGCCTTTCTATTATAATATCAAAACTTCTTAACACTGTTAACTAACTTCACTGTTATTTTAAGTTACTTGTATAATTCTGAATAGTCTTGTCTCCGATCATAAACTTTAAAATTAATTGTATAACTTTATAAAGTATCTGAGCTCTTCGAGTCCCTGAGATGTATTCCTTATAATTCCTTGGCATTAGTCTTGGGCAAAATTGCTGCCATTACAGGTAATTCAGGGGACTCTTAAATTATTGTCCCCGTGTCTATGGACAAGACTGATTTGCTCTATTTTGATGCCATTACTTCTCGGCCGCATTTATGAAATTACTAGTTCTATGTTGTTTTATTATTCTTGTCTTTGACTTCATAAACTATAATTCAATATCTTAGATTGGTATAAATGGCGCTTTAGCTATTTATTAAAACAATTTTATTGACTTCTTTTTACCATAGTTTAATTTTACCTCAGTGACTGAAAAAAATCTATCGCCTTATGAACATTTATATTGGTAATGTTATTTATTCTAGGACTAGCTTGATTTTCAATACATTAAAAGTCCCCTTTTTTTACTAACTTTGGTATGCTCAAATCAGAACTGTTTCTCTATAAGTTCCAAACTCATCGCAACATATAAAAGACAAATTGCCCAACTGGGACTCGACTTAGTGGAAGACGGTTGTGTAATATTTTCCAAATAATTCATCATGAAAACGCCAGCAAACTTACGTTTAAAAGTTACGTTTCTCAAGCTTAGGCTTTAATACTTAAGAACTTATACGAAAGTGTCTCATAACTTGGGAGACACATTACAGTTAGTTTATAGTTCAGTGAACCAATGTTTTACTACAGAATGCATAACAGTACTATAGTCTATAAACGTTTAGTTTCCGAAATCCAGCAGTTTTTATTAAAAATACAAATCCAGCTAGATGAGAGTGTTTTCGTAGTACTTAGGTACTGTATGTTAGTAATATTAGCAACGATTTTGCAAATTTATCGACGTGTTAAAAATATATTCGATGTGAATTCAAATTTTATTGAAGACAATCAAATTTCAATTCTCTGTTCGGTCACAAAAGGTACAGTTTTATTGTATCCAGCCGTTATTACATTACCTGCTCTGTAGTGTGATCTGGAATGATCCCGACCCTCGGACAATACCATCGGGATGTTACAATGTTATTGGGTTCCCTGAAATATGGAGATTGCTGTTCCCGAATCGGTTTTATCCCTTTTCTAGTGAAGTCATTAGAAAGAGCTATGATGTTGGGAATACTGCGATATCGGGAATCCTATAAAAATGCTTGAGCAAAGTGTTCGGCATTTATATGAGTTTATTTACGTAATATTAATAGTGACTGACTTAGGTTTCATTAGCATAAACATTGAGTTTTTCTTAGGAACGGCAAAGAAAAAAGGCTGTTTAATTGATTGACCTTGGTTTGTTACTATGCTCAGATTGCTCATTTCTTATTGTTCGATCATGTTTATTGGAAAACATAATTCTGTTAGCGACTGGTTGACTATGCACATTAACTTTATTGGAATTTGAACTAACATATACCTAGTGTAGGATGTAGGTACTATAGTCCGTTGCACTGTCACCTATACTACGACCAGTCTTAACGTATATTGCAAAAGACTCGAGTTATTTCGGTAGGTCGTACAGCCTCGCTCCTCGACGTCGTGCTATTAGGCGGCGGGCCAAATGTCTTCCTGGAATGCTACGCTATATCGCGACTGCCTCTTTCGTTTACCAAAGGACTTTATCGTTAGCAGCCAAAACCTGTCTGTTGCCTAAAGTAGTCTACCTGCGAACAAAGCAACATCGCCAAAAATAGATCTGAATGATGTTTCATTGGTGGAGTTAGTTGATAGATAGTTGCAGTCGCTACCATTTTTTCAGTGTGTTTTCGTGTCTTCAATAAATTATTTAATGGATCAAAACGATCAAGCTGAACCATATGTTTGGACTTATTGTGTGTGGCATATTCTTCTTTTTACTTCCCATTAATACAAATTTCTGTTTGCCTTACTTGGCTTACTTGCTGAAATAATAAATGGAAATGCTGAAGTTAGTAGATAAATCAAGAAGTTTTTTATCTTCTCTGCTTTCATAGCTCTTTTAATAAAGATTACCCGAGTCCTAAAGTAGATAATAAACAAAGTCCGACCGCGGCAGAAGCGTTGAACTCGAGACAGGTTGAACTTTATGATAATCTGCTATTTGAAGAGTTTCAAAACGTACCTAAGCCAAAATGAACTCCCGTTATTTTCGACGCAGGCATAAAATAAACAAAGTATGAGATGTCGCCTACTATATTAGTAGCAAGCAACATGATAGGTTATTTTATCAGAGTATGTCAGAATGATATCTAATGACTGTCACTTTTACTTGTTCATCTTCATTTATCTCTGGAGAGTACATGAAGAACACAAACTCTAAAAGTTAGGCCATAAATATCCTTCCGTCCTAGACGGATGTTAAGTTAAGCTCGCCAACGGCGCGCGCTATCTAAGTTACCGCCAACTTAACGGGCTTATCTCAAGCTTTTCATGCGGCGAGAAGGTTCCCACTAATACTTTTAATTGGAGGATTTTTCTTGAGATTTAACTTCGGTCGACCTTAGTTTATTTTGGATTTACTTGTTGATGGAGGTTTAACTCCACACTATATAGTTCCTCTTCTTCCTTAACCTTTCTATTTTATCAATGTCTGATAAATTAGTTTTGTATTCTGTTTGTAAGTTTCGTCTTCGGTAGTATATTTCTTTTGAAGCGGTTTATTAATTAACTAAATAATAACGTTCTCATTAAGGTCAGTGCAATGCACCTTCAACAAAGCGCTCCCAACTGGGTCGAGAGGTTCGCATTGTATTCTGTTGGTGCCGCCTCCACTGCTATAGACATTATTAAAGCAATTTGCATAACTACTTTAACTACGTTGTAAAAGACTTTTCCTTTAAAACACTTGATTACACAATTAGAGTTTTATATTCATCATTTATATTTTATTTTTCATTAAAATTAAATCATGCATATTAAAATTGGATAACCTATTTATTTTTTAAAGCGAACTTAATTTACGTAAGGATAAAAACGTAATTACAATGCGTCTCAATAAAGTCGGTACCAATTTAATTTCGGCCGGTACACGGGTTTTACTGCCGGTTAACGTTGGATTACAATCGTAAAGTCGAGAGAAAAAAAGACAAAATGCATTTGCGCGCGAATTTGTATTCAAGAGGGCACTCGAATCCTCAATATATTTGCAAAGGGTCTATTACTGTTACAGTAAGGAGAATGACACTCGTGTGGAGTGGACTATTTGGGGATGTAAAAATGACCCTCCAGAGTTCAGTTATGATTTCAGCAACTAACAACAAATAAAGTTGAAAAGTTTCTAAAGTATTTGTTCAGTACATATAGTGTTACTTACTTAAATTTATACAAACTTTTGAGAGATAACAGGCACATTATATTTTCCTGTCGCATCTTATGCTTAGAAAAAGCCAAAATATGATTCATTGTATACCATCGTAAATAGTATAGGATAGGAAACAAAAGAACCTTAGTACTTACCTTAGGATGGGTTCGGTGAATTAACTGTATAGTATAAAATATACACAGTTATATCTTAATATGATTAGGAATGGGCGTAGTTTTTCCCTATTTTTTTCTAATTAAATAGGTATGTGAAGTTAAATGTTTCAATATTTTAATAATTATAGTCTTATTGAGGTTTGTTAGTGTCCCAAAATTTTACTGATGTCTGGATTTAGATCTCATTCATAGACTTATACGCGCTTCGTCAAAAAATCATGAAAAGAATGCGAATGATCAATCAAGATTTTTTCCGATATTTTCAAACTATTAATTATTAACTGCACTTACAATTCAGTAACGTGGTCTGGTATCCCCATTTAAGTTTATACATTAAAATTAACAGTGTTTTTTTTTTTTAATCTTGCAACTTCTCCCTAGACATGGAGGTCCAGGTCTTTATTTTACAATTTTCCTTCTTTTACATTCATCTTTTTTTGTCTTTCTTTTTCTTTTTTTTTACAATATCTTAATTCTAATACATTTCTTTCTGACATATAATACTGTTCTTAATTTCTAATTGATTTTATTCCAACATTGCATTTCTCAATATTATTTATTATATATATTTTTATTTACAATGTTTTCTATTCTGTCTTATGTCTTGTTTCTTTCATTTACTATTTTTATAATTTTCTTTGCAAATTCTATTAATTTATCTCTTTCTTTGCTGTCCCTCATTACGTCCTTTAGGGTGTCTTTGCTGAGTGGTGTGTCTAGTGTCTGTGTTAATGTGCACCTGTCAATGCAGTGTAACAGTGTATTTAAGAACCACTTTCTTAACAAAGTTACAGAGAGATGAATTCATAGTTTCCTAAGTTGCGACAGTACCACAGAAATAGATATAAGTAAAGTACTACATATCAGTACTCTACTATGATATTATCTAAAGGAAATGCAGGAGGCGACACATGTGGTGCTCAATTTGGCGAACTAAATCGTCGAGGCGAAGTGCCGAACGTTCCGTGCAAACTTACAGTTGGTAAGTTTTACTGAAGATGTATTTTGAATCGCTCGCATTCGTATGATTTTACGAGTACCTGAGCCTCAATGTCACATTTACAAATTTTCGCTATCGCTTTGCTCCGAAAAATGTATGGATTTGACGTTTTAAAATTCGATTGTTAAACACTAGTACTATTATCTATTCTGTGTTGTTAACGAAACCTTATGTCAATTCCATTTCCATACATGTTTCGAAAGCGGAGCGATAACGAAGATGTGTAAATGTTACTTTGGCTAGGGGGTCAAGTCAAAGGGGGAAAATATAGACGATTCAAAACTACTTAATAATTAAGTTTATTTGAATATAGCTTATTTGACTTTGACAGTCACATACAATAATCTGTAATCTGTATCAATTTAAGTTACATACTTACAGACCATGCGGTAAAGGTGATTTATGTATTATTTATTTTATACAAATATTTAACCCGTAGCAGTAGCATGACCACCGATGCCACCGAAACATGATAATTTAGCGTTTTATTGACATTTTACTGTCGAAATTCATTGACTTTTGACAGTCAGACGCGATATATTGCCATATCATATCGTGTTTCAGTGGTCATGTTAGGGCTCATTATAACTCAATCAATGCGTAGTTATGACAGTGATATATAAAGGATTCATTTTCATGAAATCTTTTATGAACGTCACCAAGTCAAATTCATTTCTATCGCTTAGGTAACAGCGGTTTATACCATTTCATTAGGGATTTTCAACCGACTTCATTAACGGAGGAGGTTATCAATTCGTCGCGTTTATTTTATTTATTTATAGGAAGAAGAAGATACATTTTACTAGACACGACATTTTAAAAGAGTTTTACAAAATAAAATGTGGCATGTCGACGTCGAGCCCTTGGTGAGAGACGAATGATGCAAAATAGAGCCCTGTAGGTATTCTGTTACCGTCTGTAGACTCTCTCTGTTGATCTTTCTTGTATAATATATTTATTCATGCGACAAGTAGGTATAGGTAGCTAGATTTTAAGAAGCTCTGCTTAGTTAAAATAACATTTGTCCTTAAAATAAGAGCACAAAAAAGGTACTAGGTATAGGTACCTACATTCGTTTGCCTATTATACTCGTAGGTAACTACATAATTTAGATTATTCTTCGGTTAATTTTTGTATATTTTTAAATAGGTAAGTCTAAGTTCATAAACATGTTTTTTTGGATTGGCGACAATTTATAAATTCTAATACGCTCTGCAGAGATCTGCTTAGGGAAATCGTCGATGGCCCCGTTATGGTAAGCTTCGTGAAATATGGCTGCAGGGGTGCCTGGAAGGTAATGATAACAATACTACCCACGGAACTGTGGTGTAGTGAGCGAATCCTTGTTTTAAAAATAATATTTCTATGGCGACAGAATTGTATTACTTCTAGATTTTTTATTTGGGAACACGTTCTGGTAGCTAACGTGACTGACAAACAATAAATGCTCAAATGGTGTGATAAAAAGTGTGACTAAAAGTTTTTCAAAGTTTGTTGCTTAACTTTCTCTTCGGGAGTTTTTGGCGCCATTTTATCGAGTGCTGTTCGGTGTCTATTTTAATTATTTGCAAATTGATTCATAGTGGATATTGTGTCTTAAAATTGGTGCAGTTTTGTGGTACAAGTGTCTACGCAACTGAACAATATGTGGGATAATTGAAATAGGCGCGATCTTGGTTGCGTGAAGCTGAGACTTTTATTGTAGTGGTAGCTACCTCGGCAGAACTTACCGATTAAACTGTCTTGATATACTTGGTGCCAAATGCTCCAAGCAGCATTGGAATGCGATGCAACCGCATTCTAATGAAAATTGAAACAATACCACTGAACTATTCAACACTTGACACTCAATGAAATATCATTGTTGACACTGGAAAAAATTACTTTCAAGAGGAAAGTAGATTGCCGAAACAAAAATAAGAAGAAGAACTTTCTCGTCACAACCTAAAGTTAGTTGCCACAAAATATCTTATAGTATAATTCAGGTTTTTACATTTAATTCGTGAGCTTATTACTGTCTATACTTAAAAGATAACCCTTGTTAGACGCTTATCCAAAGGGACAACTATTCCAACTTATCGTCCCGTTTTCCCGCGCCGCTGTGTCCCGACTCGGCCCGTCCCGGCGATTACAGCACAATGACTTGATAAAAGCATTAAAATGTACCGGAAGCCACTCTTTACCAGGCTTCCTAATTAGTCGGGCTCTTGTTTTATCTAACGGTTATGCTGTAAACCGCGCTTTCTTGTCCTTAAATATAGCAGTGGATGGGGACCCTTTATTATTATAAGTTTCATTAATTATCTCTTGCAAAAAGATAGGTAGGGCTTTGTAGTATAGGCATATGGTATAGCCATAGGTATTATATATAGCTGGTAGGAGCGATACAAGACCATTGTGTGGTCGGTACCTTTAACCACATGAGTAAAGAAAAGGATCCTTTTCTTTACTCATGGTATAAATGTACAATCATTCCGTGCAATTTGCAATAAGTTGAATATCTAAATAAGCCGCAACGCAAGTGATATATGATGATGAAGTATGAGGAATTAAAAAAATAGTATGCTTTCGGTGAATAAAGTACCTATTTGTTTTTTTACTTTACATGTTAATAAATTCCTCCCTTCCCTCCCGCTCCCATAATCGCCGATTTTAATTCATCATGGAGCACGCAATTACTGTACCATCTGTGGTCACAGCTGGGGCCTGAACTCGGACCCTTGGGCAATGATGAAAAAAGCTCCATTTGTCCGTGTTGTCTCTTATCTGAGGTCGTAAATCAATCTAGGTAAAATGTATGCCGAGAGTAACAATATTAAAGATATTTAAGATCTGTTGCAATATTAACTCTATACGTTTTCATAAATTGACTAGGTTGTGGCTAAGCTAATTATAAAAAAGTAGTTAAAGCACAGAATAAATAATAGTTGGTAGCAACTAGTGTTATAGTACAAGAACTAGTCAGTTTGTATCATAAACTCTAACTAAATCAATTTATAAATACAAATTTGATTTAAATTGATTTTCACTTCTCAAGCTTACGCGCTCACTAGACACGAATAAGACTTTTTAACGGATACTAGCGCGGTTTTATTGAAAGTACTTTGAAAACCGCGCTAGTATCCGTTAAAAAGTCTTTTATTAAATTTATTTGATTTATTTTATTTACTTATTTCTCTAGTGTGTAGCCTGGCAAAAAAGGGACAAAGAGTCGTACTCTCGTAGATTACATACGTAAATTTAGAAAAACGTGTTAAAATACCCGTCACGTATCCCTCACCCATACATTACATTGTCCATCACCTTTTTAATGTCCCCACGGCTGGGGCACAGGCCTTCCTTATGAGTGGATAAGGAGGACGGGCCATAACCCACCACGCGGTCCCAATAGGGATGGAGGGTGTCAACTACTGCAATTGCAGCCGTGCTTTCCGAAGCACGGAGGAGCTTAAGATAATAAATTTTGGTCACCCATTCCACAACCCACCCGTGCGAAAGTTGCTTAACCCCCGCAATCGCTGGGCCAGGCGCTAAACCACTGCGCCACCGAGCTCCTCATTAATTAATGTAAATATCAGCTCTATTTTCATCTGGATATTGCATTCGAACTCTTTCAAGCGTAACGTAGATCTAAAAAATAATGTCAAGCTAGTGAAACATTGTACCATTTGTGGTAGCCGCCCTCGCCGCCCGCGCCGTCCGCCCCGCCCGCCGACTTCCAGCGGCGAACTTTGATTATGAAAGCCGCCCCTGTAATCTGCCGCCCTGGAATATAATAAACTTGCCAATTTTGTGCCACTGTCCCACCCGCCTTGCCTTTAGGGCGGCGGGATCGGCAGAAGTAACACATATTTGCTTTTAAAATACCTTCTTGTACTTCAGGCAAGTTACGATAATAATATTTACCGTTTTTTCAGAAATACCTACTGTTTCACCTGTTTAATGTATTTTCGTTTTAAATGTTTAACTAACCTACTGCTCTGATTCTGGATCCTGTCCAGTCTAGAGTCCAGTGTGGGACTGTGTCTGATCCTCCGACAATAGAGTATGTTCTGACCATTCTGTGGCATCCAGCGGTAAGATCTTTGGTAATCTAGATCAGGTTACCCATTTAAAAACTTTGTAATATTTATGTCGCTTAATTATCGGATAATAACAACCGTCCTATCCTTTGCCAAATATTTATTTTTATTACCTACCTTATTATCGCGCTTAGCCACATCACTAGAGCTTCCCTCACTAACCTACTCAGTTAATTAAGAATCGGCCACATTTAACCGTAAGGCCTACCAGTTAGTATGGAAATTCTGCAAGTTGTATACTTTATAAGGGAGCTACTGAGCATGGCCGCCGCGACGAATGCTCGTTTAAAAACTTTGAAAATTACTTTTGTTTTACTCTTGAATGTTGCTAATATTGTGGCATTCTAGGAGAAGACAATGCAATGCTGTGTGTTGTCTACAAGTGTAAAATTCCATGAAATATGTTAAAAAAAGATTGTCAGTTAGATGAAGATCTTTGATCTATTATAGACGAAAGTTATCTAGTAAAATCTGGGACAGTTTTCTTTTTATTTTAAATACTAAGTTCTTAAATAGAAATTTCTAAAGAATTAGGTTATCAAAATGTTATAGCAACAACCAACTTTATTTGTCGAGTCATACGAAGATTTCGTAGAATTGCCATTAATTTTATGAACGAAATGACTAAGTGAAACACCACATTTCTAAAACAAAGGCTTTATTTAGCCATATTCGGTTTGCCTATCGATCGGACGCGTACGAACTAATAAACATGACGCAGTCATAACCAAATTCGTTTGGAAAACAACGGACTCGTCGAACCAACTGACTGATGTTTTCAAAGACAACTTTTCGCTTTTTAGTTTACTAAAATTGGTAGTTTTTGGAGGCTTGCGCTGCCTCCAAAAATTAAATTAAAATTAATTCTTCGGAATTGGAATATAGCAGTTTAGTTTGATTGTTATTCCATTTTTCGGTGTTGTTTTTATAGCCTTATAATGGCAAAATGTGTATATTTTAATTACAATTTAATTATAATTTACGTGTTAATAGTAGTTTATGAAACTGACACATAAAGAGGGGTATTAAAACACGAGTGTGTGTTTAAAAACCGAGCCGTAGGCGAGGTTTTTAATAGTATCACACGAGTGTTTTAATACCTAGTTATGTGCAGTTTCATACACTACTTTATCTACACTCATACATTTGGGATTGAACCTACTAAATAAAAGATCAACGTTAGAAAAGAGAGAGAGAGACTTTGTTTGTATTACCTTGTAATAAGTCAATTCCTTAACTGCATCTAAACTAAAATATCGGGCAGAGTAAATTTTTTTCACATTTTAAACCAAAAAAAAAAACCTACAAAATTCAGTAAGTATAACAAAATGTAAAAATTGAAATCAAAACTTTATCGGAAATGCTTGGCGCGCATTCCATAAGAAAAAAAATAGATCAGTGCATTCCAACAAACTAATCGCACTAAAGTCATCGATTACCATAGAGTGCATTTTAATCATGAAAAATATGTGGGAAAATATCGTTGTTTTTTTTTAATGTTACGGCACTGCCTTCTTTTTGGATTTGCCCTGTATCGTAATGAGAAAAAAAGTTATTTTATGATGCAGTTGACTGCATCGTAATGAGTTTATTTTTTAATTTTACCTATCCACGAAAATAAAGTACGTATTTATATTACCTTTTTTGAATTCATATTTGGAACATTACGTTGTGAGTGTAGATAAACTAATTTATTATTCAATTATAGAGGAAACCTTTGCCTACACACTACAGTTCATATCATTTACTTTGCTTAATGCAGTAAAGGATAGGGGAAACCTTTGTGTGAAATAAGAAAGATAGTTAATAAATAGGTAGGAGGTAGGTATTGAGTTTAGGTAGCGATCTTCACACCACATCATTAATGTATAATATTACTCTCTGTTCAATTCATATTCCAATGCCCGAAGCTCCGTGCTTAATACAGCATTAAGCCAAACCAAATGAAAATTTACGCATTTACAAAGTCATGAATTTTTGACCGCGCCATTCTGAATTTATTGCGGGATCGTCAGAGATTTTGGATTCTCTTCGCAGCAGCAGTAGGTATTATTTTGTTTCAAATTTATGATCTTTACATTCACTGTTCCAGTCTTTAAATATTATGTACAGGGTTATTTGTAAAACACCAACAACCTCGCAGGAGTGGATTACTTACATCATAAACAAAAGATTCCGAAAAACACAAAAACAAAACGATTTTTCATACGAAACTCGATCAGCTGCTGTTCGGACGTTAATATGGAAAGTCATTTTTTTTTTCTTTTTTCGGAACAATCGTCGAACAAACGTTGTTAACTTGTTGTTTATGATGTTAATATAATACCTACATGAAGTTGATACCGAAATTGTTGCTAAAATTTTCTTGGTAAAATAAAGTCAACTTTTAATTGAAAGAACATTGTTTGGTTTCAGGTTGCGAGGAGGACATTCTTTCGGAGTTCATTGTAAGTTATTAAATAATGTTGATTAATAAGTTACATGAAGCACTTTATTTTGAGATCTTGGATTAAGGGTATGGGTGACTGTGGGTAGGTAGGTACTGTCTGTGTGAAAAACAAAGACAAGCTAAAAATGTGTGGCAGCTACTTTGGAATAGCTTTGCTAGCTAGAGCCACACATTTTGAGCTTGTCTTGATTTTCATACAGACAGTACCACAGTATTTATGTGATGTAGTAAATATTGAAATTTTTTCGTAATTGCTGGAATATTATGATTTTCCTCATATCTCCGCCATTTTGAAAATCTCGAAAAACGCTCGCTCGGTCAAAAACTCTTCTTCAAGAATTAAATTTCTAAATCGCCTCGACTCCAGCTGAAGCTGTTTTCATAAACATCTTTCTTGTTTTCTAATAATTTGTTTTCATAATTTTCGTGTTCGTTAAACGTATAATAGGAGAAATTAAAAGGCGTCATTCCCAACCCAAGTCGAAAACAAAACGACAAGCATAAGGCGGACGCCATTCAAGGTTCAAACGGATGGGATTTCAACGTTTTTTCTGCGCTTGCTTTTTCCATCTTATTAATAGTAAACAGTTAGATTTTTTCTTTAAGTACATTTTCTGTTTCTTACCGCATAGTATATTATTTCCTGAAGATTTACAATTGAAATTTTAGTCATTATCTGTCCATTTCATTCATATTAATATCAAAATTAAGATTGATATTAAATTAATGGCCTGTTGCACAATGTAAAAGTAAGTTCTAAGTAGCTTTCTTGATAGATGATTTGACATTTGACAGTAAGTTGTGATACTTATGAAAAATATGTCTAATCATCTGTCAAATAAGCTAGTCAGAACTTTTTTTTACATTGAGAAACAGTATATTATCCTTTGTTAAGTTCCATTTGCATCTCTACTTTTCCATGTTCATTTCTTTTTTCATCTAAGTACCTAATAGCTAAACTTTTTCCACACTCAAATGAAATGAATGATTAAAGTAATTTAATCTTCATTTTCAACGCTTAAATACTTACGAAGCTAACCTCTGAAATATGGCAACAGATAAAGAATTCTATTAAGAAGTTGGAGAAATGGTTTTATCCAATATACTACCTCTCGTCTCGAGAAGAGGGTCCGATGTCCGCAATTATATGCAGATTTGGCACTTATCTCCAAGAGTTACTTAAGAAAGTAAACCAGCATGCTTTCAGCAGCTTTGACTGTAAAAGGGTACCCTTACATTGAGTATTTAGATGTCTGTCTGTTAGTTGCAGCTTTTTTGTAGAATCATATTAGTACCTACATAGTTCACCTGTACCTAGGAACTTAATTTCAGTAAGTAGTGGTCTTAGAATAATAATTATAAGATAGTGGTAATTTGAATTATTTTCTCTTAAAGAGCAACTTGGTTTTTTCCGCTTTTTTGTAGTGTGGCTACTTAACGAGTAAAAATACTCAAAACTTTTTAACAAGAGCTGTTGCATTTGTCTGTCAACCTAATAATGAAGAAGTACTGTCACGTTTACAAAGTGGTCGGTTTCACATCCTCCTTACTGAATAGACGCCGGCTAAATTATGTCCACCGACATAATTACAGGATATGCTAATAATTGGCTGAGGACTCTAAGATTGGCTGGATTCGTAGTTAAACTCGTATCATATGTCAGGCATTGCTGACTATACGGTAGAAAGAGACATGTTAAATTTTACACAAACACATTGCATTTTGTTTTGATTCGAACAGCTTAATTGCTCTTGACGGGAATTGACGGGATCGAGTTCACATCAACATCGAAAAACATGAATAATATTTTAGTTTGGTATATTGAAAACGTTTTCCATAGTTTCTATAGTACCTTTTTGACGTTTACTAGATTCCAACTCGATCTTGTGATCTCGATATTCTCAATCGCGTCGCGTCGGATATAACCCCCCAGACGGAAAGTTTTCCACAGGTTCACTAACCACTTAGTTCACCATGTCTGTATTGTCTATCAACCTAATAATGAAGAAGTACTGTCACTTTTACAAAGTGGACGGTTTCACATCTTCCTTACTGAATAGACGCCGCCGGCTAAATTATGTCCACTGGCATAATTACAGGATATGCTAATAATTGGCTGAGGACTCTAAGATTGGCTGCATTCGTAGACCCTAGTTAAACCCGTATCATATGTCAGGCATTGCTGACTATACGACAGAAATAGACATGTTAAATTTTAAACAAACACATTGCATTTTGTTTTGACGTTTAGGTACTCGATTCCAACTTGATCTCGTGATCTCGATATTCTCAATCGCGTCGCGACGGGAATAACCCCCCAAACGAAAAGTTTTCCACAGGTTCACTAACCACTTAGGTCATCATGTCTGTATTGTCTATCAACCTAATGAAGAAGTACTGTCACTTTTACAAACTAGACGGTTTCACATCCTCCTTACTGAATAGACGCCGGCTAAATTATGTCCACTGGCATAATTACAGGATATGCTAATAATTGGCTGAGGACTCTAAGATTGGCTGGATTCGTAGTTAAACTCATATCATATGTCATGTCAGGCATTGCTGAGTATTTCATTATCCTTATGACTTAAGAGAGCTTGAATAGCAACGCTGTTACGTTATTGTGTCAGCCCCCCTAGCATGACCACCGAAACACTATATGAAATAGCGATTTATCACGTCCAACTGTCAGACTATCGATTTTGACAGTTGAAGCGATGTATATCGTGTTTCGGTGGTCAGAATAAGTAGATTGCACAGTTTTTTAAATTTGTAAAACAAAATTGTTAGTAAAATTTATGTTAACGACAATGTTATTGTCGTAAATCGCGGCTGTTGACTTCAACTAAATCTGTGTTCAGTCTGTGTTCGCACCATTCAGTTTTACGATCTAATAAAATTCTAAGTTTCTCGCCGCGCCTTGGATTGGACATACATGTAGGTACTCTCATTTTAAGGAACTCGTCTTCTCAATTTACTTTATTTTACTCGTACAATCAATTGCTAATTTTAACTCTTAACATCCTCCTCTCCTCCTAAATTAGGTTTTTGGGATGATCTGGGGGGCTACTAAAATGGCCACTTTTCTATTCGTTCGCTAACTTTAAATTTAAAATTAGCTATAAACTCTAAAATTACGTGTCATAGGCTTGCCAATTCCATGCAATACAACAATGTCTGTGATTTACATAAACTTGCGATGTGTGATTTGATCGTCTAATTGCTTATTTTTAAGCTTTAAGATAGCGAACGAATAGAAATGTGGCCATTTGAGTAGGGGGGCTGTACAGTCATGTGAATTTTCGATATAGCCATTATGTACTTAACGAGCAATAAAAATAAGATGAGAGCACAACTATGAGGTCCTTGAAGATGGGCATTATGAGCACACTGTAGGAACTTACTTAAATTGTTCTTCCCCGTATTAACAATTCCCTAGGAGCTTAAACAGTATGTTCAAACACCGGAGGACAACAATAAGATTTTGCTGTAAGTAAAGTATCCAGCTGGGAGTTGGTTAGGCGTCTAGATGCAAATTAGATACGTTCCAAACGATTTGTCTTGAGTTACGATTCTCGTCTCGGCATTTCTGAACAGATTCGAGAACTGTTTACTATCGGATATTAAAAATACCGGTGCCCGGGGACCCAACGGATCCAATATGCTTTCCGTTTCAAACAGATTCAATAAAAAATTTAAGGAGACTTCTTCGAAATATTCAGCAGTCATTTCATGTTTTATACATACCAGACTTTGTCAGTTATTCATACCTCACAACAACAGTATCAATTACAATATTTCTTACACATTATTCATAAAATGTTATCTATAATAACAGTGGTGTGTTGTGTACGGTCGGCCGTCAAAAACTTCCCCAACTAAACGCAGCCCACGTTTGCCAAGCTACTTAATTATAGAAGCAATTTGAGAATCAAGCTCCAGACCAATTCTGACGTAAACACCCTCACTTGCTGCCACTAAAGCCAGACCTCTAGCTTCCAGTTTTAAGATTGACGAGCTCTTAGATCCTAATGTGTGGAAAGTTCTTCGTTATCTGGCCACAGTTGAGGGATCTAGCTGTTATGCTTCGGCGTCAGATACACGTTCCACTGTTGTCATGTTTGGGTTTCTATCAATTAGACCATTTCCATTTTCAGTCCGTTAGGCTTTTAGCTGAGTAAATTATTTTATGGACGTGTAAACTTTTACAACTACGCGCTATTTACAGATGCGGTTTCTGTCTATCCACTTTTCTAAACTTGTGGTGCTCTGATTTACTTTACGCAATACACGAGTGTTATTTTTCGCGTTTCTTTTGAGTACTCCTATAGCTAATTAATTTAACACTATGTTTGGGAATAGTAGTTTGCCAGATGGACTTAGAATAAGCTTTATCAGCAACTATGATCTCTGAGTACCATTGCTGGCTGCTAAAAGCGCTAGATCCCAGATTTATTGCAGGCCCTCGACAGAAAATTTTGTTCGTTTTATGCTATAAGAAGATGTTAGTATTTCTATTCGCGTCATTATATTTGCGTCATTCTTATTAAAAGGCAATAAGTAAGTATCATACGTATACAGAACCTATATGATCTTTATGCGGGATATATGATATGTAACATTGGAACAGACCACTTTCTTGTAGTGTCTCGGGTTAGTGGTCTGTTCAAAAGTTGGCGTCATCGTCCCACAGTGTCAACAACGGAGCTGACTAGAGTAAAAGTTGAGAACCTGGATGAAGTGGAAGTGCAAAAGACATATTTGTGCAAATTGAAAGAACGATTGGGAAATGTGGCTGAAGTGAAAGATGGCAAGCTTGAGGAAGTTTGGGAAAAGTTTAAAAAAGGTGTGACTGAAACAGCTGAGGAAATATGTGGAGTGAGTAAAAGGAAGAATGCTCCCCCAATAAACTGGTGGGATAGTGAGGTAAGACAGATAGTGAATGAAAAGAAAAAAGTATGGCAGGATCTGCTGGCCATCAAAGCCAGTAAAAGAGTGAATGCAAGTGTTACAGAAGATGATGTTGATACAGTTGCAAGGGAGTTTAAAAGGATTAAGAAAGTAGTGAAAGAAAAAGTAGACGAAAAAAAGAGAAAGATGAAAGAAAAGTGTGACTTCAAACTCTGTGATAACTTTCGAGACAATATAAAATTGTTTTGGAAACAAGTGAAAACGTCTCGAAGTGGATCACATAAGTCTAAAATGAATGTGATAAGAGATGAAAAAGGTGAGCTAGTGACAGATGAAAAAGGTGTACTACAGGAGTGGATGAAATATTTTGAGAGTTTGTTTGAGGCGGATGGCTCTATGCTAGAAGCCTCGGATAAAAGGGTGGAAGACGAGGAAGAGACAGAAGTGGATGAAAGAGATATATATATGGATGAGATTATTAGTGCAATGAAGAGCATGAAAAAAGGGAAAGCAGCAGGATATGACAGAATTACTGTTGAAATGCTGAGAGGTGGGAAAGAGCTGGTTGCGTCCTGGCTGTGCCTGATCTTTAATAAATGTTGGAACAGTGGCAAAGTGCCGGAAGATTGGCGTAAAGCCGTGGTCGTGCCGCTGTACAAAGGGAAAGGGTCACGGCAGGATGCTAAAAACTACCGCGGGATCAGTCTTCTCAGCATTGTCAGTAAATTGTATGCAAAGGTACTGATTGAAAGAGTGATGCAAAAAACTGATCAGAGTATTTGGGATGTGCAAGCGGGATTCAGAAAGGGAATGGGATGCACGGATCAGGTCTTCTCCTTGAGGTGCTTAACCGAAAAACACCTGGCTAAGCACAAAAAGGTTTACTGTGCCTTTGTGGACCTGGAGAAGGCCTACGATCGAGTTGACAGGAATGAGCTATGGAAGGTGTTGTCCGAATACGGATTGGAGAGCAGACTGATTCATGCACTGAAATCTCTCTATGAGGATTCCCGTGCATGCGTCAGGATTGACGGCGTATACACTGACTGGTTTGGCATCTCTAGGGGTGTCAGACAGGGATGTGTTGCGTCACCATGGCTCTTTAATCTGTTTTTGGACAGTTGTATGAAAGGTCTGAAAGAACGTGACTGTGGGGTTGTGATGAATGGGACTCAAATCAAGTGCCTTCTCTACGCTGACGACCAAGTTATACTTGCGTCTTCTGCGCAAGAGTTGCAGGAAATGATGTCGGTTATGAATGAAGATTTTGTGAGAAAAGGGATGAAAGTGAATGTAACTAAGACTAAAGTGATGGTGTTTGAGAGAGATGAAGAAATGACTGACTGTACGGTAATGTTAGGTGGCGAAAAAGTGGAACAAGTCCGTGAGTTTGTATACTTGGGGAGTTTGTTCACAAGGGACGGAAAGAGTGAGGAAGACATAGAAAGACGAGTGAAGAAAGGAAATTCGGTGAGTGGTGCCATACACTCGGTTATGAGTAGCCAAACCGTTTCTGCAAAGGCGCGAATGGCTATTCATAACGGAGTGCTGGTACCGACACTGATGTATGGAAGTGAATCTTGGGTATGGCAGAAGAAGAATGAAAGCAGAATAAATGCGGTAGAGATGCGATCGTTGAGGAAAATATGTGGAGTAAAACTGAGTGATAGAGTGAGCAATGAGGTGATTCGCAAAAGGTGTGGTCTGAAAGATGATATAGTGACAAGAATTGAGAAAGGAATGCTCCAGTGGTTTGGTCACTTAGAGAGGATGAATGAAAGGCGAATCACGAAAGAGATATACTGTGCGAATGTGGAAGGAACGATTGCACGAGGGCGTCCCAGAAAAACCTACGCGGACCAAATAGAGGTTATTATAAAAAAGGCTGGTGTACGCAGTGACAAAAACCGCAGGGCATGTATGAAAAGATTGATGGATATGAATGAAGCGAAAGAAGTGTGCAAGGATCGTAGCAGGTGGCGATCCATAGTCTCTGCCTACCCCCATGGGAAACAGGCGTGAGTGTATGTATGTATGTATGTATGATATGCCACTTATATGCGGAATGAGGTTTGGTCCATGGTTCGTATAACGGTGCCGTTGGTTGCCGACCTTTGACTGCCCACTGTTTTGTATTAGCCATAACTACATCTACATTGTAGGGTTGTTAAGTGTGTTTCTTATTGACGTATCACAAACAAACAAGGTATCCTTACTAATATTATAAATGCGAAAGTCCGTTTGTTTGTTTGTTTATTTGTTTGTTTGTTACGCTTTCACGTCTTAACTACTGAACCGATCATTATGAAATTTTGTATACACATTGTCAGGGGTACAGAGAAGGACATAGAGTACCTTTCATCACGAAAAAAGGTACTGTTCCCGAGGGATGGAGAAATAACTATCCACGCAGACGAAGTCTCGGGCGGCCGCTAGTAATTTCTAAATGGAGCACAGGCTTTTTGAGTTCATGATGTCCTATTAGTATGCGATAAGTTCACAACGGAACATATTACTTTTTGCTCAACTAAACTACAAAGAATTGATGACAAAGTACTCAAAATACTTGTAAATTGTTGAATTGTGAACCTAGGATGTTCATAATTCAACAGTTTACAAAAATTTTGATTGATATTAAAGTACTCGAAGTACTCAGACCGGTGCTAAGCACTTTACATGTAAGATCACACAGACAAATAAATGATTTGTATTTGTAAGAGTACCCTTACATAGATTTTATCATAATCATACATATATTACATTTATAACGTGCACGGCAGTCGGCAGCCCGGCACCATGTTACATTACAAAATAACCTATGGGTCACATTTGCTACCTAAATTGCGCGTGCAACAGAATTGTACATAGATTTGCAGAATGGCCGAGTAATGACCCAGTCAGTGGTGCGATGATGTGTGTGTGTAGGTAATAACCTACACACATCACCAGAATTCACCCCACTGCTTTTTGTCAGACAATGTCATTAACATGTTAATATTTAAAGAAATAATTAATACAAAACATAGTCTTATTTGATCATGAAATATCTATCTATTATAATCACTAATTGAATTAAAATTACTGGTCTCATCCTCAATAAGCTTTAATTAAGAGTGGAATGCTTCCACCAGATTTATCAGCACCGCATCTGCCTCAGATACGACACATTCTATTTAACAAATTAAAAAAAACCGCCCCGGATGCGGCGCCATCGCGGCTTGTCCCGACCGCGATGTGACGCATTTCCGGTAAAACAGGCTTGGTATGTTATAAAGGTAGCTGTTAGGATAAGGATAGTAAGCATTCAATATCTTTTTTATTAACTTAATAACAAACAGCAGATAGGGCCTTCATATATATATATTAATAGTCCGTAACATAAACTTTTTATATATCAAAACAATCATAACTTTATAGCCGTAACGTAACGAACAAAAACAGCTCCATTAAAATCCCCAAACCAGTTCTGAACACACACCTAAAAAGTAGATCATCTCAAATGAGTTCCAAACGAGATATTTAGTGAAAAAGCAATACAGATGCGTGCAGGTATCCGTATAATCGACCAGAGGGCCTCATATTTAACGAAATTATATTAAAAATTACCCCTTCTTTAAACTCCGTCAAGTTTTAAACCGTATATTTTAAGAGATATGTTTTACTGCAAGAAATCGCGTGTGTCGTATTTCGTTCGAAATTAAATAACCTAAACTTGCACTTTATAAAATCGGAGACTTAAAATGCTACCTTGATGGACGCTTAAATTGTTATAATTATTTTAACGACTCGATTATATTTTTACACGCGTTTGTAAAACTTTTAAAATCCTTTTTGGTAATTATTAATAGCCTGAGAGAATAAGTTCAATCAAATAAGTAAATACATATTTTACTGTTTGTTGTACCTATTCAAAAGCCTTTCCTTAATCCAAATATTTTGCTAGATACGAGTAGGTACGTTCGCGTAGTTTCCTGATGATCCAAAACAGATCCCTGTGAACTCGTTAGGCCCCTTAGAAATGATTGAGTTCCCGTCGCGAATGTGGGCCGTATTTCTGATATTCGGTGAGGTGCAACAATATTGCGGAAGCTATCAACATTAGACGTCCTTGAGCCCGGTTCATTTCCTGCGAGACCCAGGATCCTCGCTCTACAAACGACGCCTCCTCTATAATTTCTATTGATAAGTTATGAGTTCAAGCGGATTAAATCATATTTTTAGTTCTACCTATAATAGAGGTGAATATTTGTGGGATAGTATAAATATCAATAGTATTAGATGTAGGTAATGAACAAGATTTACGTCACAAGCAACAACATTGCAATGCGTGATTTAATAATTTGTAGGTACCTACTTAAAATTATAAGAAAGTGTGCTACATAAAATCAATGTCTTTGTCAAAATTTAGATTCCAAAATAATATCATTTTCGATACCTATGCGTTTTCATTTCGATTGCATGTAGTTGTTTTTGGCAAAATTGTTCCCACGAAACGCGCACATTGTATGGTTAAAGTAACAAATAAAAACTGTAATCGCTTCATCTTTACACTTTCACCGCAAATGATGTGTGCACGCGCCCAACATTTATATCGGATTGACAATTTTTCGTAGGGATAAGAAGGTAAAAAATCGTCTGTCGTGGCCTAGTCATCTATAACCGTGTGGGCTTTTAGATAAATTCGGTGAAATATCTAAATCCGCAGAGTAAATGGCATTCAGAGCGCCTCACTAAGAATCTGTCATTTTGTTGACTTATCATTCTGATCGATTCGTTCTCAATTCCACTTCACAGTCTTCAGACTGACAAATTCGTCAGTTTTTTTGTAATCATTATTTTCACACTTCTTCAATAATATCAGGTGATGTTACTCTTGGCAAACTCTCTCTCCACTTTTTATTAAAGTGCATTAATTGCAGTTTAGTTCTTACTTGCTCTTGTCGAAATTGCAAAAGGTCATATATTTTTCCACTCTTTGAAGAAAAGTCAGATACACAACGCAATATTGTATCTTGTTAAAAGAACATATAAAGAATTACACCGTTATTCCAAAAAGCTGTCCCAACATTTACTTTGCTCGTTGTAGGCACTTTCCAACAAAAGTATATTTTTTATTTCCTCACAAAAAGATTGGAACAAAGAAGGCCTTGTAAAATTCGAATAAAAAGGCTGGCAATCCCGTGAAAATCACGAGAGTAAAGTTGAACAAAGCCGACGAGGTTATTTCCACACATGAAACCTTAATACCGGCGTGGACCCACCACTCGGATTATCCCTACTCCAATTTGTCAAGCTTCCCTGGACATAACTTATGTGTATGCGAACCACAATTAAATATCCATGTCTCTCTGAAGCTGTAATTGGCATCATCTTTCAAAATAATTGCTTTGAAATTTAAATCTCTTAATTAACCGGATTTGAAGAGGATTTGTTTGACCCACATTAATGTCAGCAATCGCAATTTTTTAGTTGATTGAATGAATTTTTTGTTTTGCCAGATGCATTATTTGTATTTTTATATTCCCAAGAACGAATTGTAATTTCATAATGAAGTTTCACAGGCTCTCAGTTTTCACAATTCTCCAAAACGAGTGCGCTGTGGTGAAGATAAATTTCCAAAATAGGTTTTCCTGTTTGTCCATTTCATTTTAATAATAATAAACCGATAATAAGTTGAGGAAGTTCATGCAACGTCAACTTTTAACCTGGTACTTCCGTCTCCGGTTTTACGGTTAAGATGCTCTTAAGTTTCAAATACCTGACGAAGCCGTACTCGGATTCGACAAAAACCATAATGTTACTAAAGCAACTTCCTTGGGTGTATTAAATGTCCACAGACCCAAAACAATCCCTAAGTCTTAACCCAATTTTCGACAACTTCAATGCCCCAATCCAATTACCTATTGTTATTTAACTTTTTCATGAATAAAATATGCTTTTTAAAAAAAACGTGTTAATATAGACGTTTTAAAAGTTGAAGCTACATTGTTTTGAAAGATATTGTACACAAATTATTAAGAAGTAAATTATGAACTGTTCAAGCCAGGAACTCGCAAGAAATTTGTATTTGAAGCAACCCTCATCACAAAGGGTTCTAGAGGAGTGGGAGCACTTGGACCACTGCTCTCATAACAAGTCGAATTATTGTATGCCGACCCTCTCGATCTGAAGGACTGGGATCCCGCTCTAGTGAACCAGTTATCACGTCAACCGACTCTCGTCGTCTCCATGTTTAGAGTTGTAACTTCTGCTATAGCTATTATAAAGACACTTGATATTACGCTTATACCAATTTAACAAAATTCTGATTATTTTTGTCGAAAGTGAATATTTCTGAGAATTAACTCGAGAGCTTCCCGCACTAAGCATTATTATTATAAAGCAAACCGGAGCACATTAAAACTCAGCAAACTATGAACTGTGCTCTATTTTGAGATAGCTTTAAAATAATAATTATACGCTTGCTTTTCTGCACTAAGAATAGCTCTTATTATTACAAATACCGTACACGTTTTCAATGTAACTAAGTGATTTGAAAATAGATATTAAATTCTCACTTGGAATACAACGGAATTCTTTTCAATTTTCAGAAGCAACGTCGTTACTGAAATGCCTTTGTAAATTCTAAGGCTTCTTGGAGGCTGCTTTATTTCAATTTATAACGTCCCTTGCTCGGGAGCCCTAAGTACTACAAAAAGTTTATGGCGTTGAGAATGAGACCCCACTGTCTCGTGTCGTATCTTGTATTATGTTGTTCACGTAAATATGAGGGTGTACTAGTCAGATTTAATGCAGTAAAATCACGTAAAATTATTTATTTGTGAGGGTTTTTACACTCACATAACTGTTGTTATTAAAACTAGGGCAAAAGTAATAAACTGTAAATAAGGAAAGATCATTTCACCTTAAAAAGGAAACATTATGGCAAAACATTTTCTGTGTGAATTTACAAGAATCGGTTTTGCCATGTCCCATATAAATATTTGATAACCCGGCTCACTGCCATTCGATTGAACTACATAATTGCCATTTAAACCTTTTTGCTATCGTTTCAACAATTCACAATCTCACGCCAGCTCAATTTGCCACGATTGACAAAAACCAAATGTAATTTGCAGTGTGGTACTTTGATATAAATCTATCTGGTGTGCCATCGTTGGACAAATTACATGATCGTCATCTAACCAGTGGCGCAAGAGCCCTCAAATATCATCGAGTACGAAGAAAATGTCACTTCAATATATCTGATAAGGGCGGCTTGGTAGAGCAACCCCATTGGTCGCTGTATGTTCTCTTTCAGAGTTGGACAATGCACTGAATAGAACCCCATGTACAAAAGGTTGAAACCGAAATCCACTAAATGTGATGATTGGTCCTTTGATGGCGTCCCCTCTTTTCTATATTATTGTAAAAAATATGGTTTTAGATAGGTATATCCCGGAAAAGAGATACCTATTATCTTACTTAATGCAACAGCAAGATATGTAATTTTCTCTGCTATGCTGTGTCGTTACATAATAGTAGATTATACAACAAGTGAAAAAAGAAGGAATTTAGTTCGAGGTACTATGTTGGATCCCGAGAGCAGCGAAGGATTCTAGAGTTGAATCCCGAGCGTAGCGAGGGATTCAAAAGTAGAATCCTGAGCGAAACGAGGGATACAAAGGACCGAGATGAAAATTTTTTTCACGAGTTGTGTACTCTACTTTTTACCATTGACTGCGAGAAAACATAATAGCAGTACTTACACCTATAGTACCTATTCATAGTTATCAATTTTTATTATTTAGATAGGTAATCGGTAATTTAACCGTTAGAAAATAGTGAAACTATAGGTTTTCCAATGACATAAAACAACCATTCTATGAGGGAAATTACATGATCAGTCTGACATCAGTCCATTTCATCAGTTTGTATAGACTTTGAATTTTTACAGACTGAAGATCGTACCAGACTGATGGAATGGAATGATGCAAGACTGAATATCTAATCTCCCTCTAATATAAAGAAAATAACCCAAAGATAAGACACTAAAAAGAACCTAATTAATTTGGCGAGATATTTTTTTTGGAAAAAAACCCAAAGATAAGACACTAAAAAGAACCTAAATAAAACTGGCGGGATATTTTTTGTATAACTGGCTTTATCTATGGAATAGCTCCATACTTTCAGCACGTTTTTTTTTTGTAGATAATTCATACGATGCGCGCTTGTTCCAAATTCAAATTATTTTTATTCACTCGGTGAATAAAATCGCTTATTATTCACTCTTATCGTTGAATTAAACGCACTTTTTAGAGTGGCGATGGTAAAAATATTGTTTTTCGTTTGTTAATTGATCAGGCTTTTCAATTTTCTTATTCTTTACCTCAAGGTTCAACGGAAATACTTTTACCACGCTTCGTGCATCTGACCTGACACCGAGAAAATATATTGGATTATGTTTCCCTCATTCTTTACCGAAACCCATAGAAAATCCACCCCCATGCTGTTAAGTAACGTGTGATATTAGTTCAATACACCAAGGTGTATGAAAGGTGTATTATGGTAAGGGGTGCCCTCTGCTCTTTCTATAGAATCCCTTTGAGAATTAATGTGAACACAAAAGGCTCTTTTGTTGGTTGGTTAAAAGGTATCTCCTTAAATATTGTAACATTGTACTCTGTCGTCTGATACACATGCTAATATTTTCTGTAATACGGGTTGTGGTTACCTACATTTGAGATAGTATTTGTAGCATTTAGAACGTAAAAAGACAATTCTGTGACTTTAATATTCATATAGGTATCATAACTTTCATTACATTACCATTAAAATTATAAGATTATATTCTACATGAGAAACATTTCCTATCTATATAGAAATGGGATCTGTATTTGATGTTTATCTATAAAAAGTTATTCATCGAGATATGAGTAGTCTAGCGTATTAAAACACAAGTTACAGAGAAAGCAAATACAATGAGCGAAAATGTTCCCTCACAATCCACAGTCTCGCGATATCAAAACGCGACAAAAAGTTTCCGCCTAGCAATTTTCCAGGTGGAAACACCAAAGCGGTTCAAACAATAACATCCTCTCGAGCGGGCAGGATACCTAGGCATTGTGACTCAGACGCTTTCAGACCACTCGACGTCTCTCTTAATTAAGGGGTCAATACTCAAAATGCTTCTAGCTGGTACGAATAGCCCCATTCAGACGCGTTCCGTCTGGCGATGAGATAACGAACCTCTCTCGGTTATTACCGCTTTTCTTTTTACACTCGTGTGTGCCAACGTCCATTGACAACTGAGCCTGATGAAATAAGGATGTATACTCTGGCCTGCTCGAAGCTGGAGATTTTAGAGAAACTATTTTGTCCTCGTTACGTTATTTCTTTTCGCTTTTTATTTGTTAAGTCATATATTAATTTCTATTTCATGTTATAAAATAACTATTCATCTTGTTTGAGCTTCGATTACTATACCCTTGTTTAGGGATCTTATACATTAGTATAAGATCCCAACGAAACATATTTAAGTAGTTTGAATCACCTCTTTCATAAACAGCTTCCGCAAGTATGTACCAAGCTATAGTAGTGCCTATTATATTAGCTACAGTTTTATCATCAAGATCTAGAGCACTGTTTACCATTTGCACATTATCGTATATCGATGGGCTCTCCATTTTCGACTTTATTCCGCCTACTCTCCGATTGGTATTCGCCGATCCGTGCGCAATGCCAACTTTTTCTCAAGCGATAAATTCCAACGTATCTATAGGAAAACTGGTTGTACCGTTATCTGCAGTCCAACCTTGCGATAGAACGGGATTGGCGAGCAAAGGTTGTAGCTAAATGAGACCTATTATTTATAGTCCAATAAACTTTATTGCATATTTTACGCCTCGCCAGTTTACAATATCATGCACTCGCATCAAGAAAGTGTGATATGATATTGCAAGTTTCATAAATATTCTCTCATGAATTTTTTTCTATTGATAATATTTAGAAAAACGAGTTATTAATTAAAGTATTCTGAGTATTAAAAGTGACTAGAAAATCTAAATCTCAAGTTTTCTTTCAAATCAATCTGATATCATTTGGAATAAGAACTCCTAACTCAACATCCCAACACAGGGCTCTCAACAACGGTACTCTATTATTGTATGTACTATGAATCTTCCTCCCCAAAGGCTTGCTTAAAAATCGTGTACTGGAAACTGATGAAAATTCCAGATTACGTGACATTACAATAATTTCGACACCGAGTCCAATCACAAATTCCTCTTAATCGAAATTGATAAGTGAGTCCCGATGTTGTGTAACAGTTGGAACAACATTTTCCTACAAAGTTAGTCCCGTGCCGTAGTCACCATAAGCGCAATAAAAAGCCAGCTTTATGCGGTACAGGCGGCAGCGGCGCGTCTCCCCAATGTGTGCATTTTGTTGGAAGAACATAATTTGTAGAATATTATTACTACACTTGCTATTTACTTTAATGATAATTATTAATTTAGCTTTGCATCTTGTATCAACTTATTTGTTGTTTGAAATAAATTGTGTCTAGGTTATTCACAATATCTTGTAGATGCACTCTGCCCCCTACTCTCGAGATCGAGTACACATCAGGATCGAATAAACGTCAAAAAAGGCCATAAACTGTGCCATTATTATATATTGTGTGCCATGGTTACCATTTTTCAGTTTTGACGTTTACTCGATACCAATTCGATCTCAGTTCTCGTTCGTGTTTCGGGAGTGATGATGTTTATCGATTTCAAATGGCATATTTACTTGAACTTAGTGTTGGCAACTTAATATTCTATTGCTTTACCTAACTTGAGCACTTTAATTATGTTTTCACTTCTCATGCATCGTAAAGTTCGTCTTTATGTTGGGTATAGGCTGCATAATATAGCTTTTTATGCTCTAGTGCATAAAGTAAAATCTTCGTCTAAGTCTCAGACTTTAAGACAAAAGGTCGTCAGGTAAACAGCCACACACGCAATTTAACTTCGTTGAATTAACTTGTTATTTATTTCTGTTTCTTAATTTTTTGTTGTCTTATAATACTTTTTTTTTATTTCTGAAAATGGGTATCAATTTTATTGAAAGGCCTTGATAAAAATAAATTATAAGTGAGTTTTTTTTTTCATTTTTGAATATGGGTATCAAATGAAAGGCCTTGATGAGCACATCCAAAAATATATTTTTGTCACAAAAAAATAAGTTTTTATTTTATTTTTTTGGATATGGGTATCAAATGAAAGGCCTTGATGAGCACATTCCAAAAATATATAATTTGTCACTTAAATTTAAGATTTTTTTTTAATTTTACATTATTGTTGTTTAATTTCCTCACAATCGAAGTGAAAAGCAGAGTGTATAACTCGTACATAAAACCCATTTTACCCTCGACTTGACAATCCACCCTCGCCTGCGGCTCGGGTGGATATAATACATCTCGGGTAAAATGATGCGTTTTATGCACTTGTTGTACAATCTACTATTGTAATTGAATTGTTGCATCAAATTAAATTAAATTATATTTTATCAAACAAATTATATCATTTGAAACTTTCACAATTGAAGTTGTTTCAAAAAGGTAATTAACTGTCGCTTAAAAATAGTTTTGATAGGTTTAGGAATTCTGTATTAACACTGTATGAATTATAGAAGTTCTAGAAACTAGGACACTTTTATTTATTGTCAAACATGGAGTTTGTACTTATTGTCTCTACACCAAAATTACTGTACACCAACAACGCAAAAACTGAAGTTTATCATAAACTGAAATAGTTACAGTAGGTACAGAAGGTAAAAAATGGACTGCTATTTCGTCTGCTTGAAACAAAAAAGCTACACGATTTTAAAGTTTGGGTTATCGACCTAAAAGTCAGCTTGGTGTCTGTGCGGTAGAAACGCCTACGTGTCGTAAGCCTTTATGAGCAAAAAAGCCGACTTTGTTAGATTTACGTGTGCAAACATAAGTTTTTTTTTGTTTGATATACTAGCACGTGCTTTGGAAGTTGTAACTTTACCGTTGATGATTTTGAAAGGAAAAGTCTGTGTGGTTTCTTGGTGATTTCATTTACAAACTCAGACAGAACACATCAAGTGTTCTGTTTGCTTTCGAGATGTTTGTAATAGTATTTTGAGCGGCAGAATGTTTGATTTTTTTTTCTTCTGTGGGATTTACAGTTACGAATTATTTGCTTCTAAAAGAATTGTTATAAAAATTTCGCGGATAAGGGGTTGACGATGTTATTTTCGTATTGCTGGGTCATTGTACTTTATTATACTAGATTGCGCCGATTCACCGGGCTTACTCATAGCCGAACCTCGGTATTTGGTTCGCAATTACTCACGTTCCATCTGATTTCTTTTTCTGTTGTCCGTTTTGTATTTACATTTAGGGTAGGATTTAGATGTTCAGATTCGGCGGTTAGCATGGATATAAATATAATGCCATGTGTTCTGTAAATGCATTAGAAAGTGGAATTGAAGCTTCACATTGTCATTCATATCAAGTACTTTGGAATCAATTTCAATTAAGTACTGCGTTAAAAAAATTCAAATTAAGAATATTTGTTAGGTATATTGATATCATAGAATATGAATATAAGATTCTTGACTGATATTCGTAAGTAGTTCGGGCATTCAACCCCTTTTTGCTAGTAAGGCTGTATGTAAGTGGCGTAGAGGGGTGTCCCTTGACTCGCCTAAAGTCATTGGTCCTAATTTCATTTGGCCGAATTTCTTTGGCCTAAACTCCTTACGTACAATTATTGTTTGGCCTAATAGATTTTTTCGCATCTTTGTCGTTTCGCCTAAACGTTAAATTCCCTCATTATCAAAACGACTAATGTTAATTGTCCTAAAATTTATTAGCATACATATCTTTTGACACAATAATGACTACGCCGAAGTATTGTTAACCCTAATATTGTCTTGCATACATAATTTTTGGCATAACAATATTGTATTGCATTCAAGTTGGTGACAGAAACAAATCGTCAAAAAACGGGCCTGAGGCCCCCCGCTATAAAGAAAAACTTTTAATGCGAACACCATTACGGTAGGTTAGGTTAGGGTTTTGAACACTTTTATAATGCTTGCATGCATGCATGCTGCATGCTTGCATGATTTTATGCATGCATGCTTTTTTTGCATGCTTGTTCACTTGCTCGCTTGCATGCCTGTATGCTTGCTTGCATGTTTGCTTGCAAAATGCTTGCCGGGGGGTGCAGGGGGGCTGGCCCCCCTGCTCGGGGGGGTCGGGGGGCCTGAGGCCCCCCGCTATAAAGAAAAACTCTTAATGCGAAGACCATTAGGTTAGGTTAGGTTAGTGTTTTGATCACTTGCAGCGGAGCGAGCGAAGCGAGCGGAGCTCCCTAATGCTTGCATGCATGCTGCACGCTTGCTTGCATGCTGCTTGCTTGCTTGCATGCTGCTTGCTTGCTTGCATGCTGCATGCTTGCTTAAATGCTGCATGCTTGCTTGCATGCTGCATGCTTGCTTGCATGCTGCATGCTTGCTTGCATGCTGCATGCTTGTTTGCATGCTGCATGCTTGCTTGCATGCTGCATGCTTGCTTGCATGCATGCATTCCTTGCTTTTAATTGCATGCATGCATAATCTGCTCTTGCTTGCATGCATGCATAATCTGCTCTTGCTTGCATGCATGCATAATCTGCTCTTGCTTGCATGCAAGTATGCATGGCCTTGTTTGCATGCATGCATGCGTGCCATGCAAGCATGCTATTTGATCTTGATTGTACTTATGTTGTCATGTTTGCTTGTGTGCATACTTGCTTGCTTGCTTGTATGCTTGCATTCTTGAGTGTGATAGGCAATTAAAAAGACAACGACAGGTTTATCTGCTCATTCTTTATTTTTAATTACTTACCAAAAACATAATTTTTCGTAATTTAAATCATGTGCAATTGTTGTTAATTGTTGGTAAAATTGTTCAAAAGTGTTTAGTGAAATTGAGTAATTTTCAATTTACAAGTAGTAAACAATACCGATTAAAAACGATTATTCCTATAATGATTAAGGGAAGTAAACATTCGGCAAAAAAAATATTAGGCGTTACACAATTGTGCGAATCGTTATTTAGTACTTTTAAACATTAGGGATTATGAATAGTTATGCTTAATGATGAATTTAGGAAGTAAACATGCGGCGAAAAAATTTTAGGCGAAGTGAAAATAGGCCAAACAAATTTAGGTCAAATGAAAATTGTGCAAAAAGTTTTTAGGCCAATAAGTAGTGTGCCAAAGACAGTTAGGACAAAAAAAATTAGGCATTCCAATATATACCCGGCGTAGAGTAGTGGGGTAGAGTAGTAGCGTAGAGTAGTGGGAATTGATTTCAGTCGCTGCTGCGTTTAAAAAAAGAACAACGTAAGAAGGTTTGTTATACTGATGATATTCGTAAGTAGTTGTTATACGGATATTCCTAAGTAGTTCGGGCATTCAACCCCTTTTTGCTAGTAAGGCTGTATGTAAGTGGCGTAGGGTAGTGGCGTTGAGCAGTAGCGTAGAGTAGTGGGAATCAATTTCAGTTGCTGCGTTTAAAAAAAATAAGAAGGTTTGTTACACTGATATTCCTAAGTAGTTCGGGCATTCAACCTCTTTTTGCTAGTAAGGCTGTATGTAAGTGGTGTACAGTAGTGGCGTTGAGTAGTAGCGTAGAGTAGTGGGAATCAATTTCAGTTGCTGCGTTTAAAAAAACAAAGTAAGAAGGTTTGTTATATTGATATTCCTAATTAGTTCGGGCATTCAACCTCTTTTTGCTAGTAAGGCTGTATGTAAGTGGTGTAGAGTAATAGCGTAGAGTAGTGGGAATGAATTTCAGTTGCTGCGTTTAAGGTTTGTTACACTGATATTCCTAAGTAGTTCGGGCATTCAACCTCTTTTTGCTAGTATGTAAGTGGTGTAGAGTAGTGGCGTTGAGTAGTAGCGTAGAGTAGTGGGAATCAATTTCAGTTGCTGCGTTTAAGAAAAAATAAGAAGGTTTGTTACACTGATATTCCTAAGTAGTTCGGGCATTCAACCTCTTTTTGCAAGTAAGGCTGTGTATGTAAGTGGCGTAGAGGCATTCATTTAGAATGCAGCGTAAGTGCCGGCGGTGCTGTAGCCTGCAATCATAGGCCGGCGACCCTTCGCGGTCGATAAAGCCTTTGTTATTTGTTTCGTTATCCTGTGGTTAGGCTACTCTTTGACTTTTTGTACCTGGATTATTGGTCGCGATGAACTAATAGACTATTTTTCTAAATAAATATTTTTGATATTAGGAAAATCTTGAACCGAGTCTCCCTACGTGTATTCGGTTCTAGTGACACGCCCGACACCCTCATTAACTAAATGCAGCGAAAAAATTACAACCAATATATTTTTTGATTACATTATCCTCTACTAACAACGACGGATAGAATTTCAAGAACCGAACATAGAATAGTAGTTTATGAAACTGACACATAAAGAGGGGTATTAAAACACGAGTGTGTGTTTAAAAACCGAGCCGTAGGCGAGGTTTTTAATAGTATCACACGAGTGTTTTAATACCTAGTTATGTGCAGTTTCATACACTACTTTATCTACACTCATACATTTGGGATTGAACCTACTAAATAAAAGATCAACGTTAGAAAAGAGAGAGAGACTTTGTTTGTATTAGCTAGGTACCTACCTTGTAATAAGTCAATTCCTTAGCTGCATCTAAACTAAAATATCGGGCAGAGTACATTTTTTTTCACATTTTAAAGCAAGAATAAAAAAAAACCTACAAAATTCAGTAAGTATAACAAAATCAAAACTTTATCGGAAATGCTTGGCGCGCATTCCATTAGAAAAAAAAATTGATTAGTGCATTTCAACAAACTAATCGCACTAAAGTCATCGATTACCATAGAGTACATTTTAATCATGAAAAATATGTGGGAAAATATCGTTGTTTTTTTTTAATGTTACGGCACTGCCTTCTTTTTGGATTTGCCCTGTATCGTAATGAGAAAAAAAGTTATTTTATGATGCAGTTGACTGCATCGTAATGAGTTTATTTTTTAATTTTACCTATCCACGAAAATAAAGTACGTATTTATATTACCTTTTTTGAATTCATATTTGGAACATTACGTTGTGAGTGTAGATAAAAAACATAATTATATTAAAAACAGTAAGATAAAATTTATATTCATCCGAATCATCTCAAGTGTAAAGACTAATAGTAGATAACTAATAATAGTGCAACATTGAATCTAGACAGAGAGTATAAAGTACTTATCGGAGCGAACATAATGGGGCATCCATTAAGGCGTCTCGCTTTAAATAAGACGTGAGAGTGAAACCTATTTATTCTTAGAAATTAAGTAAGTACATTAACAAAGCGTGTGCGCATAGCATTAGGGTTGCTTCTACCATTATGTAAAAACTGTGCAACACTATTATTTATTCTGCGCTATTGTATAATACACAATTTAACAAAAAAAGACATCTAAAGAAGCCAAAAAGCTACACCGCATACGGTCTTGGCAAACTATTTCGACAAAATGTAAGTACCTACAAAAGTGTTAAGCGAATTTGGATGCTGACTGTACGTAATAATAAAATGTAACAGAGAACAATGTTTTAAACCACGCTCAGCCTGCCTAGCATGACCGATTTATATCGCGTGATATAGCATTTTATCGACACTCAACTGTCAAATTCCTTTGTCTTTTTGACAGTTAAACGTGATAAAACGCTATATCACGCGATATAAATCGGTCATGCTAGGCAGGCAGATTTAGTTTTCGCAATAAAGGTTTTTGAGTTTATTTCCACTTTTCTTTCAAAGATTTATAAAAAAGTCAAATATTCATAAAAAAGTTTCTCAAATACATTCATAAATTCTTATTAGCTCACAAACAATACCATGGCAAGCCAAGCTATTGAAAAACAACACTATGCTTAGGACCGACTCAAATGTCCATTCTACTAAAATTAACGCTAGTAGAATAGAATTACAATTTGGGAAAGATATACGCTAACGCTTAGCTCCTGTCAATCGCTCACCTAGCAATGAATTGAGCGTGAATAACATTTTTGGAACTATAGATTCTCAAAAAATTGCGTGGTTGATAAAAATACTATCAGAGATTATGAGACATTCGGCGTGTGACATCACATCACTTACATTTTGTAGCAAAATGTTACACCCTGTTATAGAATGTTATGGTGTTATAGGTACAATGTTATGTATAACTGTGTGGGAGTAGCCTAACATCATATCGATGGTGGCAACCTCACCTGTCAACTTACACCAAGTTTACACTCTACAGTGACTCTACTAAACAAATGCTGTACAGTTATTCTTCACGTAGTTCTTGTAAGGTTTGTTGACTTAAAACATTGACTTGTACGCTTACGTATGCTTCATTAAACACTTTGATCCGGTTACCAGGTGAACAGCGATTTCCGAAGTCAAGCGAAAAACGTTTCTTTGTTCAAAATAATCAAAATGTATAATAGATTTACAATAACATAGTTTTAAAAAATTAAGAGAACGGGTTTCAAAATGCTTTGAAAAAGAAGCAAACAAACTATATGAGACTAAAAGATGATGGTTCTTTAATTATTTACGTTTACGTAAGTCAACGGGCGGCCTCAAATGGCTGAACTTACAGCCGCCCGCCCGCGCAAGTCTCCGGCAGCAAGCACCTGCCCCATTCGTAAACTTTAAATCAAGTTCGCCTCAATTAACTGTAAGTAATACAATGGAGCATCTGGCGTGAGCACAGCTGATGCCTTTATGAAATTATTTTAATGAATCATCAAAAAGTGCCGTAAAACTTATGTTACGACTTGCTTGAAGCATTAGGGGCTTTATACGATGGTCTTTGCGTCGTAATCTCATCGCTATTATGGCTTATGACGTATGTGTGATATCGAACTTAATACAAAAGGAAAATACCTTTTTTTGGGTTGGGTTATTAATACGGTACGAGGGGTATCCGTATCCCCAAATAAGTAAGTCAATGACCCAACAAAGTCGCCATTTCCGTATCTCTTTTTTAGACCACTTTGCTTACGTTTACGGGTCACTTTTGTCCCGGCTTTTAGCTATCAATAAAGTGTCTGGGACTATAACTTATACGCCGGCGCGAGATGAAATTAGCCCTAATGCTACTTTACGACTGCAATACCGCTGCCATCGGTGCGGCGGGATTTAGTATTCCCTGGTGATTACTTCGTGGGGTCATACGGTAAGGCTGGACTTGTTGTCTGCAGCCTCCAATAGATGGTAAGAGATCTAAAGAAGCATTTTGATGAAGAAGTTCCATATTTAGCCTGTTGTTTATCCGTTTTTTAAAACTGTGTTTAGAAACCCCTACTATTTTTTACGGCTTTTGATAACTGAATTCTGCCATAAATTGTGAAAGTCACTTCCACAGATTATTTCAACAAATGAGCTGAGGATAAGCTTACTAAGACTGGAAATAATTAAAACATTGTTCGTTTTAAATGTTTTAAACTTATTAAAAAAAGTTTAAGTCATAAAGTGTCGCGTCGCGACGCAATAAAACGCGTGTAAGTTAAAGCAGCAGAAGGACCGTAAAATATTTTACAGTTAGTAGTGCAGCTACAAAAAATATAATAAAAAGGCACTTTTTCGCTGACGAGATCGTAATGTAACAACATAATATTCTCGAATAAGTTCGCGCAAATTGTTCGCAATTCAGCTGTCTTGAGAATTCCCGTAATGTCGTGGCGTCTTTGGTAAGTTTGGTAATTAAGTCGGCTTAAGTTACGCTTATGTCTTAAACTTGCAAGCGAGTATGTTGAATTGTTTGTATAATTTTCCACTTTTGCGAAAATTTGTGGAAATTAAGAAACTTCCATTGATAGCCAGTGCGAATATGTACACTTCTGTTTCTCCAATTTCTAATTAAAGGGCAAACAAAAATGTCTCAGAAAATACAGTTGACCCACTTTTAAAGTTCTCGTAGTGTTATTGCAACTATCCATTCTTTTATATAACCTCGATGGTTTCAATTCCAATAGAAGCATCAGCTCACGCCATCTGCTAAAGTCGTATAAAGTTAGTACTTATGCAAAAGTAAGCTTCGTGAAAATTGAAATCCTTATTCTTGAAAAACGTATGACGTCGCGCTCAGCATGCAGATTAGCATCGCTCCCAACTTGAATTGGAAATGGAGTTAGGGTGACTTTTACTGAATTATTTTTAACCAACATTTTTCATAGATCTTAATTATGTTTGATAATTTATTGTTGTTTTAGACGTACAGATGAAAATGACTCCTGTTTCTACTAAAAGCTCAGATTTAAGAAACCATTGCATTCAATCGGATGTCCAAAGCTAACTTATGGACAAAACACAAAATATCCTTATTTAATACCTATTTTGTAATTTCATTTATAGACACATAGGAGTAATACAAAAATATACGCGAGACATTTCAGTTGTCTACTCTACTGATCTACAGAAAAGCAAAGGTCACAATACAATTGACCCGACCCAATCAACCCAATTTGACTTAACAGCTTCCAAAAGAAGACAGCTTTTCATGCAAGCTTTTTTGTTTTTCCTTTAAACGTACTTACTTGGTTACATCAATGGAAATGCGCTTAAATTGTGTTGAATTCTGGGTAACATTCGAAATAAAATCATTCAATACCACGATGCTATAATTATTATAACATGTATGATAGCCAACGAAATGGGTACTAATGAACGGTTAGTGAGAGAGGAAACCCTTAAGAGCGCACCGAGCCTCTACTAACGCCACCAAACAATAAAAAATCAGTAACGCCTAAAATGGCCACTTTAGGCGTTAATCCACCAGATTGTAACTACACAAGCACATTTAAAGCAGGAAAAAACGCATACAAAAATAGTTAATAACTTATACTAGTTTTTTATTTTTCAGAATTTTATTTAACATGTAGTGATTTCGTTGCAAAGATTTTTTCTTGATTGGCGACGCTAGTGGGTGCATGATGCACTCAACTGTACTTCGAAATGCAGAATTTAATTACTCGTTCTGAAAAAGGACTGCCTGTACACAAGTGTGTTAACGTAATCCATTAGTAGTTAAAACTAATATGTTGTTGGATATAGCAATGTCTCTATTTAGTATGACAGTATGACATACGAGGTAAGTTATGTTACGTTATGCCATATCTGGTTGCAGCAATCTAGTGAAATTGATACCATGTAATGAATTCTGTGAAAAATAGGACGTTATATAAAATGACTTAATTAGTACTGTAGTACTTTTAACATGCCAAACATCCATAAATTACGTCACACGAATTTGATGGTTTTTGACCCCCTACCCCGTCCTTCTCACAGCTGGTCACATTTGTGAGACCCCCCCCCCCCTCCGTAGTGTGACGTCACATATTTTACAATTTTGCATCTAGAAATAATTATTGAATTAAGAAGCAGTTCAGAAATTTGTTTTATTTCAATTTAAATGATTTTGAAATGTGACGTCACGAAATTAGGAACCACTCCTACCCCCTTGTCACACATTGTCACATTTCGTCGACCCCCTCCCTCCCCCTTAACGTGTGACGTAATTTATGGATGGCCCCAAAGACGTATCACTGTTTTTTTTTAGAATACTACGACAGTCAGTCAGTCCCCTCCGTCCTTTCATTAAATTGATTAAGAAAATAGCAATTTGATTACCTTCCTCATCAAGGCAAGATGCCAAAAGAAACCAAAACATTATTTCAGCACGAGTGTCACATAAAAGCAAGTTTTCCCGCCCCGACTTTACTCATACGCTTTGAGGAATCAAGTCGGGTTCAAGTGTTTCTTTATCCATTTCGCGCGACTGAGTGCCCTCGGCATACACGCCCTTACCTCGTAGGCTGAATGTCTCGTGTGCTTTGTCTGTCGTGCCATTCAAAGCTACACCTTCGTAGCAAAGCCAGCTTTGCTAAGCGAAATCGCTCTAATGGTTCTGCTATTTTAACTTTGTGCCTTCGAAGTCAATAATATTTGATCGTAACTCTTTGCTAAGCGAAATCGCTCTGTATTGGTTTTGCTATTTTAGATATTCTGTGCCTTCGAAAATCAACAATATTTTATCGTAGACCATTGGTTTCGAACAAGAAGCTTATACCTCCCTCCAATGGAGATTGCACGGCCATATGTCATAGTGAAGATTGAAAAAAGGTCCTTAAGTGACGTGACGGCTTATTGCTACCTCTTTCTTAAGTGTTACAATACGTGTTCGTTGTTCGTCGTTCGTTCGTTCGTGAGAAACGAAAACGTATTGTAAAACGAAAAGAAAGAGATAGCAATACGCCGTCACGTCATAAAGGACCTTTTTTCAATCTTCACTATGACATATGGCCGTGCAATCTCCATTGGGAGTATAAGCTTCTTGACGTAGACTGAACTTTGTGTTTTCCCTGCTTCTCTGTCTTTGCTAAACGATCGGTTCTTTGTAACTGTGATGATTGAAACAATCGCCATTTGGATATTCTGACTCTTTGAGTCACACATTTACATAGGTACCTAACCTAAGTTTAGTTCTCCAAACTCTGCTTTTACGTATTAACACACATCACGCTTTGAAAAATCACGTTGGCTCTTGGAGCTTAAGCGTTTCTTTATCAGCGTAAATCGTCTTACCTCGTGGACGGTTGAATTGAAAGTCTCGTAAGTCTCGTCTCGAATGTAACGTTGGCAGTCGTAATAAAACAAAGCCACCTTCATCTGTCTTTGCTAAGCAAAATGTGTTTGGAAATTCCGTATGTGTTGTGTCTTCGAATCTCAATATAGAAACCTGTTCTTGAAGTCTTAGGAAGGCTTATTTTACAATATTTTTGTACAAAAATGTAACTTAGTTACAAAAGATTGGCAAATCCTACTAATATTATATATGTGAAGGTTGTGGGTTTGGATGTTTGTTCCTCAATCACGCAAAAACTACTGAACGGGTTTAGTCGAAATTTGGCACACAGATAGTAGATAGCCTAGATTAAAACATAGGATACTTTTTATCTCGATATTCCCACGAGAACGGGAACCACGAGGGTGAAACCGCGGGCGGCCGCTAGTCAAGCATATTTAATTTACACATCCATTTACTTTCTACCGTCCAGTCAGTCACAAGCAACATTCATAACTCTTAACAACACTAACCTATCATAATAACTTCGACTATAAACTTCAATTGGCAGCATCATATCAAAAGCAATCTTGTTATACCAACAATTGTTGCAACTGAACCTCGAGCCGGTTTCAAATAAATACAAATCGTTGAGCGATGCAGACTACCAGGCAAGCATAACGAGCGAAGTTATCATTTTCTTAGCACCAGAAGCCCTCGGGCGCGGGGCGCTCTCGACAGAAGTGGCTCTCGTGCGCGCCAGCCCTGCCGCCTAGGGCCTGCCCCGCACTTCAGCATCGGTTATCAGGACAATGCCTCTATACTTTAAGCTTTACATGCGGAATTTTATTATATCTACGATCTTTCTTGTATCGTGATATCCTTTATGTAGCATTCTCTTTACACTCTTTGTAATACATATGAACGAACTAAAACCCTTAAGAATGTCTGACGGTTTTCTATAATACTGAAACATACTTTTATTTGTACCAACAGCTTTCGATGGCGTACAGTAAATAATGTTCCGTCACCAACAGAACTTTGTCGAATCACGATTTACGACTGTTACAAACACGACTTGTTATATTATTGTACTAGGACCTCGATGGCTGAGTAGTAAAGACGTGTTCTCTAATTTTTTGATTTCGATGAACTGAAAACCTCCTTTTTCTGAAGTCGGTTAAAAAGGAAACGAAACGTTCCGAAACTTGGGTGTATAATAGAAAAGCCATCTAAATTCGGAAATAGTAAACGCGGGCAATAAAATAAACATAGTAAAATTTATTCTGTGCTATGAATCCGCCATTTGCGTTATCGAATGCACATGTAGGTAAATATTAAAACGACCTGATTTAATTAACAAACATGGCTCAATAAGCAGCCTTCATCACTTTGCTGCGGTGAGAGCGACTCATTTGTCAAAATCACAACCCCTTTGTTGGCTTAAAATAACGACAGCATATAAAAACCAAACGTAATAATTAAGCCTGTCCCTGAGGTAAAATATTACAGTGTGCTTAAGAATAGAGTCATTAATCATTTTCAAATATTTTTAGAAACAATTTAAAAGTTTTTGCTTAAAAATATCAACGACTACACAAACTTTCTTACTTTGCAAGTATGATATGATTTCTGCGACAAATATCGCTTTACCTTTGAATTTTTAAGGATTAGTGGCCTGGCCACCTCTGGTGTTAGAGTTTATCAAGCCGCCTGTAAGGCCTCTGACTTGGCTTAGCATCTGTTATCAGATGGCAGTAGCCGGGACCTACGGTTTACGTGCCCTCCGAAGCACGGACGCGCTCAGTTGTAATGCCACTTAACGGTCACCCATCCGACACTTGGCCGGACCGAGCGTTGCTTAACAAACGTGTTCGAGTACGATCAGTCTATCAAGTTCCGCCATGAGCGCTTCTACCTTTGAATGATCGAAATTTCCCAGTTGATCTAAGTTCGATTCTAAAAGAAATTGTATAGAGGTTTACATGTAATGTTATGGTTTCCTAAGTGTAAGACTGGCAACTATAACTGCCAAAGTTACAGATCGGCAGTGTTACATAATCTTAAGCAAACCATTTTGCCACTTTATTACTTTTCGTTGCTCAAAGCTCTCCTCAACCCTTATAGCCTAGGAAGTAGTGGCAAAAGGTCAAAATTTTTCATTAGATGAATTCACTTGGCACATATTTAGCTTAGGTAAAACTGAGCTGATTTAGCCCGGTAGCCATCCTCCCCCCCTTGGCAGGTAGTGGGGGGTGATATTCAAAGTTTCACGCCGCCGCACTTCAGACAAAAAATCATATCTCCTTCAATATACCTATCACCTCGACTGTGGTATCATTTTATGATAAATTAGGGATAGGGGACTCATTTTTGAGACATTTCATGTACAGTTTCATAGAAAAAAGGTAAAATATAACGGATAGTATCAAAATCTCTTTGCTATTTTTTTTATTTAAGAGCCGGTATCTTCGAAAATACTAATTTTGTGCAAAGAAAAAAAATATTATATTAAAGCAAATTTATCCAGCTTTCAAAAAATATATGTAATACTTTATATATAGGTACAATGTCTATCTGAAAAAAAATCGAACATGGTATGCAACGGTGTTTCCCAACGTTTCCAAGAGCCAGTATTAGATGTTTTATTTCATGCAAAATGTATAGAACACAAACTTAACTCTGTAGCAAGCATAAAGAAATTCATTTTTGAGTCATTTAATTTTATAGACATTGAAAAAAAATATATATTGCTAAAAGTATCAAAAAATGTTTTGCTATTATTTTTATTCAACAGTCAGTATCTTTGAAAATACTAATTTTGTGCAGAGAAAAAAAAATTGACTTAAAGTACACTTATTCAGCTTTAAAAATATGTATACTTTAAATATAGTTATCTTACAATGTCTCTCTGAAGATCGAACACAGTATGTGACAGTGTTGCCAAGAATTTCCAACTGCAAATATAAGTTGGTTTTTTCATACAAAATGTATAGAATACAAACTTAACTTTGGTATATTTTGTCGCTTATGTTCTTACGGTCTTACAATCTCTCTCAACTATCCTACGGTCTAATACATACTTAGATCTTTTTGTGGAAGTCATAACGACTACAGAAAAAATTAGACATACGTGTTCTCAGTACGAGCAAGTCATAAAACGACGACGCGACGTGGCGTCAAAAGATTAGATCTCAAAACGACCCAGGTAGGAAAATATTCTACCAAATTAAGTCTAAAGTGCAAATAATGTTTAAATTATAATTATTAGGTACCCCAAGGACCTAGGCATATAAATATATCGTAAAAATGAAACTATTGTTGCATTAAGTATTTTTATACACTTTTGAGCTGAAAAAAATGATTAACAGGCTTATTTTCATACAAACGAGGTAACTTTAAAGCTTTGGTTCTCCGCTCAGGATTAAACGAGATGTTATCTGATGATGGCAGTTTAAAGAATGGATGGCGGAGACTTATAATGCTAAAGAAATCGAATGGATTAGATAAGTCATTTAGCTCAGGGTTGAACTTAAAAAAATATCAAGCGAAAATTTTTAAGAATGGAAAATGTAACACTCAACACTCTAGACGATCTCTGGTGTAAACGACTCTTCTGATCCGTTGGGTTTCTTTTGCGATCTGTGCCTTCTCCATTCACTCTTTAAATTGCCATCATCAAATAATACCCCGTTTAATCTTGGGCGGAGAACCAAAGCTTTAAAATTACCTTGTTTGTATGAAATAGGGCTGTTGTTCCATTTTTCTGCTCACGAGTGTATAAAAATATTCAATGCAACAGTAGTTTTATCTTTACGATATATTTGTATACCTAGGTTCTTAGGGTACCTACCTATTATGATTTAAACACTTTTTGCACTGTAAACTTAATATGGTAGGATAGGACGTTTTCCTACTTGATCGTTTTGAGCTGATCTTTTGACGCCACGTCGCGTCGACGTTTTGTGACTTCCTCATTCTGAGATCAAGTCTGTCTATTTTTTTCAATTGTCGTTATGACTTCCACAAAAAAATTTAAGTATAAATTAGACTGTACGATAGCTGAGAGAGATTATAAGATCGTAGAAACATAAACATCAATTGGCCGCAAAGTTAAGTTTGTATGTACTCTATACAATTTGTATGAAAAACCAACTTAACTTGAAATTAAAGACGTTTGGAAACACATTCGCATACAATGTTCGATTTTTGTCAGATAGATATTGTATGATAACTATATATAAGTTTGTATGTATTTAAAGCTGAATAAATGTACTTTAAGATAGTATTTTTTTCCTTTGCATAAAATTTGAATTTTCAAAGATACCAACTGTTGAATAAAAAAAATAGCAAACTGATTTTGATAATGTCGTCAATATAGTAAAATATATCACTTTTTTTCTATGAAACTGTACATTAAATGTCTCAAAAATGGCTTCCTCATCCTTGATTTATCACATTATGATACCACACTCAAGGTGGTAGGTATATTGAAGGAGATATGATTTTTTTTCTGAAGTGCGGCGGCGCGAAACTTTGATTGCCACCCCCCCTTACCTGCCAAGGGGGGGCGGATGACTACCGGGCTAAATCAGATCAGTTTTACCTAAGCTACATATGTGCCAAGTGAATTCATCTAATGACAAATTTTGACCTCGCCATACATGAGTGCTACTACTGACCTAACTATTAAATAGATAGAGCATGGTCGTATATAATCATATTCCGGTTGCCTGGAAGAAATCGCTTTTAGCGATAAGGCCGCCATGTTTAGCACTGTAAGTTTTAATTGTTAATTCTTTATTTATGTTTCTCTCTTGGTGTTAAAATAAAGTATTATCTAATCTAATCTAATCTATTATGTTTGTATGACTTAATTACACCAACATCATCAATATCTCAGAATATCAGTAATATGAATGTATTTAGTGGACATTTTGTTTTCTTAGGTAACGACTATAATATATTCTGTGGTAATGAGGAGAATCGCCATTAAGAATTAGAAAGAAACGCGTTTGTGTAAAATTGAAGACTGTGTGGAATAGAGAAATTGTGATGTGATCAATGGCAGTTGCGGAATCATTTTGCAGAATCAGGAATAGGAAGAAAAGCGATTGTGGAGAACGCCGGATAATTCTTTTATAACCTGACTAATAATTATTATTTCTCCTAATTAATTATTATTTTCCCTAATTTTATGAATCAACTTCTTATATTAGATATTGTTTGTTTCAGATGGAAAGACGCTGAAGTAATAAAAGCCTGTTTTCGTCAATAAATATAAAGGTAAGTGGAGATTTCTAAGTGACTAAGTAAGTGATGCTCTCTATGTTGAGTGGTTTGTTAACCGGTCTTCAAGGTGTCACCATCTCTGAGTTCCCGGGTTCGATCCCTGGCTGGGTTAATCTAACTTTCTATATTGGTTCAGGTCTAGGTGTTTGTAGTGCCACCGTTGTCTTTGATTTTCATAACACAAGTTATGAAAATCAGAGACTACGCTTTATGACTGTAGCCACAGAATACATAATAGTGCTGTAGCTACCATAGACATAGAAAAATTTTCGCTGCGCTCAAGAAGACCAACAAAGTCTGGGTGGAAAAGAGAAGTTAACATTATACGGACACGGTCTGTGAAAAAAGAGACAAAGAATCAAGTGACAATGTGCCAACATTTTTTACAGTAAGAGCCACTAGCGTCCTGCCTTGCAAGTGAGCAATCACAGTTTGTTTAAAATATTTGTTAATACTTACTTATTGGAATTCCAAATAAAGGTATCGTGGAGCCATGGTGTCTTGTGCTCTAAGTACCTAATTGTGAAGTGATAAAAAGAAACAATCCAAGTAATCACAGTTTTCAAAGATAAATAAGATATTGCCACACATTTCTCTAAAACCAAATTTCGCTACATTTATTCGTTTATCGACGAAGAAGACAGCTTGGAACATAGTTTATTAATTTCCTTTGCCATAATTTAGTCTTATTTTATGTATGTAAGTCATATTTTATGTATGTTATATAATGTATTGTATACATTCGTTTTTCGGATCACCTGTTTATTGACATTGTTGTTCTTTGGCATTTTATTTCTATGGTAGCTACTTACTTTGGAATCGGAGCAATGTTTGTAATATTGCCTAATAATTTATTTTTTCAGTTATTTGTTGCTTTTAAAAAAATGTTGAACAAAAATTATCATTAATAAATATTTTTACATCTTCCATAAGAATTGAATACGAATGGAAAAGCAATTCACTTAAGTTCACAAGTTATCAAAACATTAAGTTAAGAAAGAATTTAGTAATAAAAGAGTAATAATCTTAATTAAAACTGAAAATATCTGTTCTTTCCCTTTTATAAAGATAACAGTAAAGTGCTGAGCTTTTTTATCCATAAAACTAACGTTTTCGATTCCCCCAATCATTTTATATCAACTTGAATGTTACTAGTTTTGACCTCGTTTAAACATAGGTCTTGAGGGCATAGGAATAGATGACCGAGTTCTGTATATTTTTTTCTCTAATCAGATAAGCTTTATTTAAAACTTGCGGCCGCCCGCGACTTCGTCTGCGTAAAAAGGTTTTTTTGCTATCCCTCGGGAACAATACTTTTTTCCGGGATGAAAGGTACCCTAGTGGGGTATGCATTACAATGTCGAAGTAGAAAAGACCGAATTTAACAAGACCTATGGACGAAAGACCGAAAATTAAAAAGCCGAGAGTAATATACCTACGTTCTGTACCCACTATTATTTATTCTGTGCCCGAACTACTTAATACCGAATTAACGAATTAGTCAAAAACAACAAGCTATTGAATTTTGCCTGAAATGCTTTATAGCAAATTTAGCTGCTGGAAATCAGTCTAAACTAGTCTACTGGGACTTAGAGACCGTAGGTCACGAGATAGGTGCGAGGAGAGTAGCGACGAGCATGTTAGGTTGACATGAACCCAGCGCGCGAGCCGAGCGAGCGAAGCGAGCGTGCCGCGGCAGCGGCCGGCGAAACGCCAGAAAAAAACTATTTCTAACTCGATTGGTGGATTTTGTCAAAATAATGACCATTTTAAAAGCATTTTTGAGTAAAACAAATTAACCGCAACGCCTTCTTTTATAAATGTACTCGTATGTGTTTGTGTAAGTAGAGTATGTTATAAGTATCGACATTTTAACATTCGGGGTTTTAAACTTTCGGGATTTCGAACTTTCGGCATTTCAAACTTTCGGGATTTCGAACTTTCGGTCATTTAATAATCGATCTTTCAAGTTTCGGTCTATCGGATATCGACATTTAGGATGTTCGGTATTTTGAAAATCGGCGTTTTATGCGTCGATATTTCGGTCGTATTATTAGTGTCCTTCTCTGTACCCCTGACAACGTGTATGCAAAATTTCATGATGATTGGTTTAGTAGTTAAGACGTGAAGGCGTAACAAACAATGGGACTTTCGCATTTATAATACTAGCGGCCGCCCGCGACTTCGTCTGCGTGAACAGTTTTTTTGCTATCCCTCGGGAACTGTACGTTTTTTCTGGATGAAAGGTACCCTATGTCCTTTTCTGCACCCCTGACAACGTGTATGCAAAATTTCATGATGATCGGTTCAGTAGTTACGACGTGAAGGCGTAACAAACAAACAAACGGACTTTCGCATTTATAATATTAGTAAGGATTAGTAAGGATTAAAAACAAAGGCATCCACTTACTAAGTGCTAAATGTGGTACCTACCTACTTAGTTAGGGTCTCTTTTTAACCGACTTCAAAAAAAGGAGGAGGTTCTCAAGTCGACGGTATTTTTTTTTTTTTTTTTTATGTATGTTTTAACATAGCTTCGTCAGTTGTTACCCGATTTGTACAATTCTTTTTTTATCTCAAAGAACATAGTTCGTGTGTGGTCCCATAAAATTTTTTCAGAGATCTGACCAGTAGTTTTCTCATAATCCTGAAAAATATCAATTATTTAGCTCGCCATCGTACGAGTTTTTATGGAATTTCGGACATAACATCTTTGTTTATGAACCGATTTAGATGATTCTTTTTTTATTTGAAAGGGTTTACGTCAAGAGTGGTCACAATTTAATTTCATCGTTATTGGACTTCGAACTTCGAAGATACACAAGGGAACTCCTCAAAGTCAAATAGTATATGTAAAGTGATTTAGGTTTTGGTAAGTTTATGGCAATCCAAAACAAACCAAATCATGGTTTGCGATGCAACGTTTTGGACTAGATTTGGACTACGAAAACACAACGGAACTCCTCAAAAACAAACAGCGTGAATTTGGAAATTGAGTTCTGGGCATTTTACCATTGAAAATGTTATAATATAAAGTTAAAAAATATTTACACGCTGCGCTTACATACCTACCACTAAAAAGTTGAAAATAAAAAAGCTTTTAAAAAAAAAAGAAAAACCGCCTTCAAAAAACCTGAAAACAAAAACAGCTTAAAAATTAAATACCTCTAAAAAGCAAGAAATAATATTCGAATCATTCGTTACACATATCAATATTAATAAAACACGTCTAATGAAGTCGGGTGGGGCTTTAAGAAAAAATGAAGTTGTCCTCCAGCCCCACCCGACTTCATTAGACGTGTTTTATTAATATTGATATGTGTAACGAATGATTCGAATATTATTTCTTGCTTTTTAGAGGTATTTAATTTTTAAGCTGTTTTTGTTTTCAGGTTTTTTGAAGGCGGTTTTTCTTTTTTTTTATCTTGATACAACCTACCCGGTAACTTACGAACAAATTAATATCGGGTAAGTTATTTTAAGTTTCACCTAAATTAGGCCAGTTTAATCACGAGGTTAAGCTGTAACATTCACATACGGTACCCTTCTGACACCCGTAGCCATCGAATTAAATAGGTGTACATGCAGTTATCTAATGAAAGGGTGATCATACGGAGTTATATTATCACGGATATCTTTTTATTATGCATATTATGGAGATTATTGGAATTCGAGGTGATCGTAAAACTGGGCACGTAAATATTCCTGGCTTCAGAGATTATTACTGAGTTGAGTGGTGTTTGCATTTAAGTTGAAATTCCTATAAAATTTGTAGAAAAATGATAGAGGGGTAAATAGAAGAGGATGTAGGTATTAAATAAGTAACTTTTTATATTAACCTACTATGTTTATTCACCATTTTTTTTGATTAATATTACGGTACCTATCACATTCCATCATTATGCCCAGGATGCCCATTTTACCATCTAAAATCTGAAAATCTTGATTATAATTTTCTTGAGTTTTGTGTCTTGAGTTTTCTTAACTCAATCAATAATGCACAAGGTTTTTTTATACAACACGTAGCTTTACAATGCCAATTGCCAACCACCTGTACAACCAAATTGTGCGTAATTAAAGCTTGATTTCAATTTAATTCGCACAAATTAATATTTCATGCGAATCAAGCGGCACATTGCGACTCATTGCGGTTGCGGGCCTAATATAGAAAGCGGCAATGGAACGGGTATTAAACCTGCCAGCGTTAGGGATGGCACACGAAACGTCGAGAAAATCAAATATCAAACCAGATACGAACTAATTCCTAAAGTAATTTCAATAAAACCGCGCTAGTCTCTCTGTTAAAAAGTGTTTTACGCATAGACATAGAAAATTTTTCGCTGCACTCAAGAAGACTAACAATCGGTCTGTGCAAAAAAGATAAAGAATCAAGTGACAATGTGCCAACATTTTTTACAGTAAGAGCCCCTAGTGTCCCGCCTTGCAAATGAGCAATCACAGTTTGTTTAAAATATTTGTTAATCCTTATTAGAATTTCGTATCTCATATAAAATGTATACATTCGTTTTTCGGATCACCTATTTATTGACATTGTTGTTGTTTGTCATTCTATTTCTATGGTTTTACCATCGAAATCAATTTCGATGGGTATTACGTATTTCATGTCTAGTGAGCGCGTAAGCTTGAGAAGTGAATATGGCACACGTTTTAGAACTTTGAAAGTGACTATTTTGACCATTGAAATTTAATCTCTTCAACTGAAACTGATGATATAAGTATGTTGTATACCTATCTGTTAAGATTACTTATAGAATTCTTTTCGTGGTAATTTTATGTTTTGCTGATTAGATTCAGTCAACTGGTCCAATTATGACAAGCATTTTTTATCAGAATTTAACAGTACGGCTTATATCTATTCTTGATATAACTTTAACTTCAGCGAGACGTTTAACTTTGACAACCATAAATAAAACTACGGTTGAGAGAAGATTGACTCGACTTTCCAGATATTCTAGAATTATCTTGTCCGAGCTCACCTTACATTTTATCAGAGTAAATAATTCGAAGAAAGAGAAGTAGGAATAAGTACTACATATTTAGTATGTACATCTCTATGGTGTATCATACACCATGGGAGGATGTTAAATTGATCATTCGATAACACTGCCAAAGTAAAACTATGTAATGCGAAACACTTTTTTTTCTTTTCTGTTTATTAAAGGGGTTTGTTCGTTAGCGAACATGTCACCCCTGTAGGAAAACATAACAATAATTTAATTAAGTACATTGCTTAGAAACTAGATGCTTACTTACTAATTATTTTATAATTTAAGAAATACGATTTCTTTTACCTTTATGCACAACAGAATAGAGCATTCTAGCTTGCTCCGAAAGAGGGAAGGTTAGAATGCTATTATGCCAACCTATTTCGCTTACATTAATATTAAATTTATCTTTAAAGTCTTGCCTAGCAGCGTCGTTCCGGACACATTCTACAATAATGTGATAAGTATCCTCCACTATGTCACATTCGGTACAATTAGGTGAATTGGTTTTCTTCATCAAAAATCCAAACTTGTTTAAAGGTATGTGATCGGAACGAAGCCTAAAGCCCATAACAATACTGTGCCCTTTTATTGCTCGTAATTTTACAATACGTGGTTCATTAAAAGCCAATGAATTCTTAACGACTTTTTGATTTCAAATTTTCAATTCTATTATTTCAATACAAGAAACCGGAACAGAATGCGGAGACTTGGTTGATATACCTATGCCATTGTGTTGACAATTCACATCTCTCGACATATCGTTTCGAAAGTACTTTCTAAGAATTTTTATTAGGTACTTGACCAACCACAGGACTGATGTTTGGAAAGGGATATGGGTTTTATAATAACAACCAGCCTGCCTAGCATGACCAATTTATATCGCGTGATATAGCATTTTATCGACACTCAACTGTCAATTTCCTTTGTCTTTTTGACAGTTAAACGTGAAAACGCTATATCACGCGATATAAATCGGTCATGCTAGGCAGGCTGATGGAGTATAAGGGTTCGTTTCCGTTGGTAAAGTTTAGCTGATCAACGGATATTGGTAGATTAACAGTGGATAAAGATATTACAAAAGATTTTTTAACACTGTTTAACTAAGACACCTGTTGAATAATGTATTGCTGTCACTTTTGTGACAATATTTTTTGAAAGAGACAGTAAGTTTGACATCTAAACAGCAGTCAGTAATAGCGCTGAGCATACGCCGGCCGCCGCTGCAGCTCTCACTGAAGGAAAAAGACATGCATGAGCAATTGAGCATGCCTTTTCGATCAACCATAGTATCAATGACACTTATAAGAATCGAGAAATCCTATAATGGTTACCTTTTGTGACAAACCGCAGAGATGAGTTTTCAAGTAAGGTTAGTCATCCGTGCTTCAGCCGGATTAATTTCTAAATTCCTACAAAGTGTCAAATGCTTAAAGGATTTGCGTTAAAGCTATATTTAGCGTTCATTGTTCGCTTGATTCCCGGTTGCCTAATTAGAGACGATTAATGGAAATCCTCGTACAGTCGTCGGTTATGAATGCGCTTAGCAGATTTTGGATTTACTAAAACATTAAAAAACTCCTGGCCCAAGAAAACATACGGCCGTTTGCACTAAACTTAAAAATCGCCTAAGCATAAGTACAACTCGGCGAAGTTAATTAGGTGCATTACAGTTACATGAGACAGCTAAGTTCATGACAACGTTATAATTTGGTCGAATTGTAGTTAGGCTGCGTTCAGATAAAAACGCACGACCCGACCTCAACGCAAACTCAACTCGAACTCACCTCAACCGGAGCCGGAGCCCACTTCTTGAAATTGAAAAAACGGCGCTTACAATTTTGAGATTTATGACATATTAATATATAAGCTCCGTTATATTTTGTCGATGCAACTGCACACGCCCCGCGCTCAACTCGAACTCAACTTAAACTCAACCCGAACTCAACTCAAACTCAACCCGAACTCACCTCAAACTCACCTAAACATTACACAGGAGCTTATTAATGTGTCATAAGACTCAAAATTATAAGCGCTGTATTTCAAGGTGCGGTTGAGGTGAGTTTGGGTTGAGTTCGGGTTGAGGTCAGGTCGTGTGTTTGAACGCAGCCATTCTTAAGTTTAGTGCAAACGGCCGACATTGTGTGTTCTGTCTACCTAGACTAGAACAAACAGACTTTATAATTTGTCCATGTGTGGGTCTCCAGCTTCCTCATAGGCTATAGAGAAATTCTAAGCTTGCCATATTTTAAAGCATAATAGCAGCAATCAAACTTCCAGACAAAATAATAGCAGCCACCATAAGTTCGTTACCATGAGTTCTTTTATGTGTGTGAGCTGGCGACACGTGTCTGCAGCTTACACATCCCGTTAAGGCAAACCAGTGAGGTTACGGTTTTAGACTATAGTCAAAAATTTAGAGCCTAATTGCAGCAATAAGATCCAAAAAAACTAACCATCACACTCAAATACTGTTGTAACTACGAGCATAAAACTGTGTGCGAGCTGGAGACACGTGTCACTGGCTTGCACATCTGTATTTTCGTAATTACTTAAGCTACGAGTATGTTATATACCTCAAAATTCTCAGCTGAATTGGAGCATTAGGCTCCAAATTTATCAAAGCTTTAACTCGAAAAGTTTTTGAGCTACGAGCCGATATCTATGTGTAAGCTGGTGACACGTGTCTCTGGCTGACACATGCTGAATTGCTGTAACTGTATATGTTAGAGTTTCGTTTTAAAGATCAAATAATACGTTATAATTGCAGCACACACGAGGCATAATTTCAAATCTCTGGGCCTCTTAGTTTCAAAATTATAAGCCAAAAACCGTTTTCCCGCCAAAAAATTCAAAATAATGGCTCGGAAGCGCCTAATCGCGCCGTTGCCGTTCCGTGCGCTACACTATTGCAATCGAATTTGAACCTAAGAGCTAGTATTATTTTGGTTCATTTTAAATTATGCTCTCGATCGTTTTAATTTATGTACTGAGAATTTTAGTCTAGGAGGTAGAAGCCGTCTGATATAACTGGTTACCTAATTTTAAAGAAAAACAAAGTCTATTTATTTAGGAATATTTATATCGCTATGCTTAGTTATTATAAATTTTTTTTACACTAATCTCACTTACATTAAAACTTCGAACATTTGTTTGTCTGTCTCTATGTTTGTTACTCTTGCACACCGAAATTTGGCAAACAGACAGTTATAAATATGGCCTGGACTGGAATCGGGATTAACACAATCAAAAAATAAAAATAATCCTATAAACAGTTATAAACAAAATCACGCCATCTGTTCGCGCACCAAGGAATTATTATTATAGCCGTGTATATATATCAGTGTGCGCGCGCTCTGTTTTATCATTAGCACTAGAGGTGGTTAATATAGCATCTAGCGCCATATTATAGCCCGCTATATTTACATAGCGCACATAGCGCGCTATGTAAGTAGACGCTATGGCGCTATGAATATCGCGCGTGGCAACAAGTAGCATCTTTGGCCGGATGGGTGCGCGGGCATTCATCGCGTGCGCGCTGTTGCTACCGGACGCGTTACGCGCGTTTCTCTCGCAGCACGCTAGGTATGAGTATAATATCGCGCGCGACCTTATATTGTGTTAGTTCGATTTGGACTTTTATGACACAACGAAGTCAATTAGTAAGTATTATGTAAAAGCTATTTAGCTAAGCAAAGTTAGTGAACGCGAGATATGGTAAAACAACCGTATTTCAAACGTCAATAAGGTCAAAATCTCTTGCACCTGTTTTTTTTTTAACTAGAAAACCTTGTCTAGTGATCACAAGTAAGAAAAATGAGTGCAAGCGATTTTCGACCTTATTGACATTTATCAAAATCACGGTTTTTAATGAAAGATCAAAGTTAGTAAACGAGAATACGGCAAAAAATCAACCAAATTTTAAACGTCAATAAGGTCGAAAATCGCTTGCACCTGTTTTTTCTTACTAGAAAACATTGTCTAGTGATCACAAGTTAAAAAAATTAGTGCAAGCGATTTTCGACCTTATTGACATTTATCAAAATCACTGTTTTTAATGAAAGATCAAAGTAAGTTAATGAGAATACGCCAAAAAACCAACCGAATTTCAAATGTCAATAAGGTCGAAAATAGCTTGCACCTGTTTTTCTTAACGATAATTTAAAGACGTGAAATACACCTAATTTTATCGACAAAAACACCCACATGTTGGGGTCTATCCCCACTCCTGTTGGAATGGCCGCCATTTTAAATTTGACTTTTTATTTTAGTATGCCAAATTTTGGCGTGACAGACAGACAGACAAAATTTGTATAATACCTAACTAAGCATAGCGATATAAACATTCCTAAATAAATAGACTTTGTTTTTCTTTAAAATTAGGTAACCAGTTATATCAGACGGCTTCTACCTCCTAGACTAAAATTCTCAGTACATAAATTAAAACGATCGAGAGCGTAAATTAAAATGAACCAAAATAATACTAGCTCTTAGGTTCAAATTCGATTGCAATAGTGTAGCGCACGGAACGGCAACGGCGCGATTAGGCGCTTCCAAGCCATTATTTTGAATTTTTTGGCGGGAAAACGGTTTTTGGCTTATAATTTTGAAACTAAGAGGCCCAGAGATTTGAAATTATGCCTCGTGTGTGCTGCAATTATAACGTATTATTTGATCTTTAAAACGAAACTCTAACATATACAGTTACAGCAATTCAGCATGTGTCAGCCAGAGACACGTGTCACCAGCTTACACATAGATATCGGCTCGTAGCTCAAAAACTTTTCGAGTTAAAGCTTTGAAAAATTTGGAGCCTAATGCTCCAATTCGGCTGAGAATTTTGAGGTATATAACATAATCGTAGCTTAAGTAATTACGAAAATGCAGATGTGCAAGCCAGTGACACGTGTCTCCAGCTCGCACACAGTTTTATGCACGTAGTTACAACAGTATTTGAGTGTGATGGTTAGTTTTTTTGGATCTTATTGCTGCAATTAGGCTCTAAATTTTTGACTATAGTCTAAAACCGTAACCTCACTGGTTTGCCTTAACGGGATGTGTAAGCTGCAGACACGTGTCGCCAGCTCACACACATAAAAGAACTCATGGTAACGAACTTATGGTGGCTGCTATTATTTTGTCTGGAAGTTTGATTGCTGCTATTATGCTTTAAAATATGGCAAGCTTAGAATTTCTCTATAGCCTATGAGGAAGCTGGAGACCCACACATAATTTGTCCTTGTATTACGTACACCTGTATCCAACCTGTTCGCACTCCGATATTCCCGGTATCTTGATCTTCAGTCTCCACTCAAGGCCCTCGAACGGTACCCGCTAATTACCGTAGCGTCTCTCACGTCTTCATGATTGTCATTCTTTTTATTTCTCTCTGGAAAAGTTTAACTGTACCTCGCTTTTAATTACGCCGTTTATGTCGTAAAATATTCAGTTAAACTTTAGTATACTTTTAATTAAACTTTATTCTACTGTCAGTAAGAACATGGTAACGATTGAAAGGTTAATCTCTGGTATGGAATGTAATAAATGTATTCCTCACTTGTTACTATATGTTCTTAAGATAATTTATATAATTGAAAAGTACTAGAAAAAATCGACTCGCCCGTTGCAGTTCAGACGGGATTTCGTCACTCCCACTAGCGACTCGTAGCATAATTGGTTAGTGCATTGGGCCTGAATCCTAAGGGTGCCGGTTCGTGTCCCGTCTGAGCTGCTACTGAGTCGATTTTTTCTAGTACTTTTCAAATATAAAAAAATAGCATTGTAAATGCCTAAAATCTAAAAAAAAAGTTCAAAAATTATTATGTTCTTATGCTGATTTGAGAATCAAGATTGGCCATAGATTTATCCATCGGGCTGACTGATGTAAATATTTAATACTAGCGGCCGCCCGCGACTTCGTCTGCGTGGACAGTTTTTTGCTATCCCTCATTTTTTCTGGATGAAAGGTACCCTATGTCCTTTTCTGTACCCCTAATAACGTCTATGCAAAATTTCATTATGATCGGTTCAGTAGTTAAGACGTGAAGGCATAACAAACAAACAAACAAACGGACTTTCGCATTTATAATATTAGTAAGATAAGGATTAAAATAGTAAAAAATAATACACGGAACTAAAATCCTAAATTACAAAAAAAATTCTACTTAACTACGTTTTTCAAATAATAATCCGATCAATCGAGAAATAAAAGTTTCACCTTAATTCTTTGTACCACCTTTTTCCGATAGGCCATTATATTCTGAGCATGAAACCATTAGGGTCATGATGACCAGCCAATCGACAATACTGAGCTCAGTTGATTGATAACAGTATTAGATGACCGGCCTCTTCAGACGAGGGGCTAAAGATAATGTTTTCCTAAATGGGTCAATAAATGTGTGATCGCTTTTAAAATTAAAACTTGTTAAAAACTACCGACCAACGCACTTTGCAATAATGCACACATTCATATTCATATTCTTTATTGAATTCAGCACAGAAAATAAATAATGCTCAGACAATTGATTGGCCTTTAAGACTTGTACTATTAGTTATTTTGTGCCTTAAGGTAAAGTAATTTTTTTTAGTTAAGATGAACTCTTATAATATAAATTGATATGGAATGAAATGACTCACGGAGAAATCTTTGCTATGATTTGAACATGGTGACTAACTAAAATTAAGTTGGGTTTTACGTAGTCGTAAAGTTTTCAATAGTCCGCACACGTAACTTATACGTTAAGTTTTTAGTATTTTAAAAAATTCTATTTTACAACTTGAAAAATGAATGTATTCTCGCTAATGATAATGGCTTCTGTCGCCCATTCAATATTTTTTTTGACTGACAAAAAAGGGGAGGTTCTGTGTTTTACTGTTTATATTTTTCTTTCTTTATGCAGCTTTATTTTTTAACGTGAGTTTTAATTTAACATCGCACAGATCTCATGCATGAATTTCCTCGGTTTGACTACAAAATCGAAACGACCATAAAATTTTAGCAAATTCCGATTAAACATGGTGTTTTTAAATTAAACGTAACGCGTTGCGTGTTAAATGTATAACAACTGCCACCTATTAATTATACAGTGTCAACATTTCTGGGGGCAGAGCCGGCTCTAGTATATTATGGGGGACACAATTATGGGAGAATTTAAAGCGAGATAAACGAAAATAAATCGACCTGGAAATCACCTGGTATATCTAAATCGATTGATATGTAGAGTCATATTGAAATAAAACACATATTATGGAATTAATATGGGAAAAACATGCAGTAAAATCGACGAAATGCATATTTCGTGCATAGCTCTTTGAGCTCTAATTTCTGGGGGATAATTAACCTCTTTAGGGTTCCGTACCCAAAGGGTAAAAACGGGACCCTATTACTAAGACTCCGCTGTCCGTCTGTCTGTCTGTCTGTCTGTCCGTCTGTCTGTCTGTCTGTCTGTCTGTCACCAGGCTGTATCTCATGAACCATGATAGCTAGACAGTTGAAATTTTCACAGATGATGTATTTCTGTTGCCGCTATAACAACAAATATAAAAATAATAAGCTATAAAAACAGAACAAAATTCATATTTAAGGGGGGCTCCTATACAACAAACAGTTTTTTTTGCCGTTTTGGTACGGAACCCTTCGTGCGCGAGTCCGACTCGCACTTGGCCGGTTTTTTATGTTTTACAGAGGCCGTACTCTAAGCTCTTATAGCAACATCAAAGCGATGTTGTGATAGAGACAGAACTTATACATCGCGTATAGCACCATCTCAATCACAACATTGCTTCGATATTACTTTTGACAGTCATTGTAGGGCAGGGGGGGGCAGGATTTCCAAGTTAAGCACTGTTTTTTACCATATCAAATATAAGTTATACTTACATTCTCTTTCTAATATTTATTGTGTCTGACACAGCACTTCTCTCTTACCCTCGAGCCGGTCAAGTTTACGTAGGTAAATGTAAAACGAGAATGGTGTAAAATTGGAAAAAGCGAAATTGGGCGCTCGGTGAGCCCATTAATTGGTACCATTAATCTTTTGACCGTAACCGATTCCTTTCCCGACACCAGTTTTCCGAGGGGAGCGGGAAAGCCCGATCTGTCCCGAAAACCCGAGGGATAGATAGGTAGCAAACTCCGTGTAAGTTTTCAGGGGAATAGTGACAAACAAATATTGTCGGTTGTAGAGGTAAAAGAAAATATACAGATCGTGTGTAAATGAAAATGTTGTGATAGCATCTAGCAAGAGAGATCTCTGCAACAGCGTTTCCAAGTTCAGGCGTGTAAAACAAAAAATAAATCGATCATGTTTATTAAGGTCTTTAGATACCTACATATAATAGCTTAGAATAATTATAAGCCGCTTATACACTCAGCCATAATATTACAAATATTGTTTGTATTGTTCGTGCCCGTTGAGTCAGGATTAAAGGGTTTGTTTAGGTCGGCTTATTAAGTTATTCGCGCATTTTGTAGCTGTTTATGAACAAGAACATAATAGTAAAATGAAATGTGATTTCAGAACCATTAATGATGTTTTGATGCAATACTCAGATAGATTTTTTTCATATCTTTAGTATTGTGGCGTATCTTGTATGAATTCAATGAAATTCACAGCAAAACGGTCATCGTGAGGTAAAAGAACTATAGTAAAGTATTAGTTGCCTAAATGTAAAAGGCTGCTTACTCAAACGGAACGTAATGGCTGAATGGTTTTGATTGATATTGGTCGGAGTTAAATTATCGTCCGAATTAACCCGCCACATTTATTTCAATCCAGTGAAAAATAAATCACAATAATCCTAGGGCTAAGCTGTAAAAATAATTTGCGTTTCTGTTCAGTGGTAAATTAAACAATTCATCATTATTTGGCAGAAAAGGAACGTCAAAAAAACCAAAATCTTTCTTCTGAACAAAAATTTTTAGTATGGATGGAGTCAATTACTAAATCCCAAACTCTTCTTCATCTGATACAGCAGTTTACTCAGTTATTTAAGATACGTTACATATTATACAGGGTAATTTTGCGACCCCTTTACAAAATCAAATATATGTTCAAGGAAGTAATTAAAAAAAAGTTGGTGAGATAATTTTGAATTATTTCTTTTTAAATTCACAGTTTTCAGCCACTGTTTATAGGTATCCTAAAAATCTAGGCGCGCGCGCTCACTCTCGCGCACGGGGCGTGAACGGGGGAAGGCGGGTGGCGGGAGGGGGGCTCGTGCGGGTCGACCGTACGATGCACAAACAGTGACAACAATTTCAATTTGTGTAGGGAAACTTTGGGGTAAAAATGTAAAAAAAAATTTTTTTTACTTCATAAATTGATTGTACTGCTGTTATATAGAATGACCTGACAAAATTTGAAAAGGGGTCCAAAAAGACCCTGTATAGTCTGATCCAAAAAATGATAAAACTTTTTTCTTTTTGACAGATGGAAGCATACAGCGGATGGAGACTTCGGTGGCGGCACTGCAGGTGAAAAGAGCGCGCGATGGCGCCGGCAGCGCGGGCGCTCGCCGTTCTGACGGCGCTGGCCGCGCTCGCGGCGGGCGCGCGGGCGTACCTCGTGCTCGTGCCCGACACCGCGCCCCCCGGCCACACCGTGCTCGACGCCGCCGTCTACAAGCTCGGCTCCGAGCGCATCTACACCATCGACGTCCACCGCACCGCCAACTTCGTCCACCACATCCTCCGCGTCAACAGAACCACCGGCCTCGTCACCCTCCGCAAGAGACTCAGATGCGACGGCGTACTCTACCCTAATCTTTTCACCTTCTACGTAGACTCCACTTCTGAACGTATCCGCGACATCGACTACTACAGTCTTCCCATAAGAGTGCTGGTCATCGGTGAAGATTGTAGTCGACGACATGCAGACCTCTATGATATCGATTTCGACAGAGTCTACGATCAAGAAGACGCCGCGCTGCAGTACGAAGACGAACATGTGAGGGATAGGAGACAGGCTACCTTTTCAGAACCTTTAGATTGGAGGCTATTTGAAGAAGAGGAGATAGAATCTGCTAGTCATTATAATGTACTTTCCACGGCTTATCCGTGGTCGATGGCCATGTTTGAGGACTTCATTACTAAAAATAAAACTAGAAAGAAACGATCTCATTCTATAGTACCTTTCGATATGGCCGTAGATGTAAAAATTGCTGAAGCTAAGAAGTGGATTTCGGAAACGTATGCCAGCTTCGCTATACCGACGACTGATAGATGGCAAGGGATATGTTTGAGGCAATCACAATTTGTGAACTCGCTTACGGCTTTCTTACCGCGGACAGTGCAAAAAATGTGCAAAGTGCAGTTCCTAGCCGTGAGTGACCCCAGGTTTATGATAGAAAATAGTCAAGGTGATTTAGTGGCTAGTGCTGACGTGTGTATACAGGAGCCGATGTGGAAAGTGTCCGTTCTTTTTACTTTTAACTGTGATCGGACTAACATTATCGACTCGGACCATAGGCTGAAAATAGTGTATCATCATCAAGAGCTCAACGACACTGATATTGCCAGAAGAGTGAAAAGAGAGTTGCGGAATCAATCTCCTTACTTCGAGCAAGCTCTGTACGTTGCTTCGGTTGCTGAGGAACAGCCTCCTGGAGTAGTTGTTACTACAGTTAGAGCTCGGTATGTAATTCATTTTAAGCAATCTACTTTTTAACCCTTAGATACTACAAAATATAATTTAGTACCTAAATAGAACATAAAATTATAAGTCAATGCTGTCGTTACACGGTTGACTGCTTTTACAAAGTTTACAACTGTTCTGACTACGTGCTCGCTCATTCTTCTACCTTTTTGCCTGGTAAAATGTTTTTTTGCTTTCTACTCAGAAAAATTGGTACAAGAGCCAATAATATTCACCGAACCGTAAATGCTAGAACGAACAACCTCACTGGAAAGTATTATAAGCAATAAAATCCAAATCGCTTGCGGTGTCTGATTGGGGTTGTTTTGACATTTTATATTTCTGTTAAGCTCACTTTTCAAACTTTATTAGAAATGCCACGTTGAAAAGCGTTATATTAAGCGTTCACATTTGACGTTGGGCCAGCTGTTCATAATCCATCTAGCGCGTTAATTGACTTTGAGCCGGCTCGTTGGGCTTTTATGAAGTCATCTATTTTATGCGGTCCGGAACCATTGTGTTGGGCCATTGCTCGTCGCCAGACAATGCGCGCAGCAATAAGGCTAAACCACGTAAGCCAGGGCTGCTACCTAAATAGGTTTTAATCAAAATAATGACTAGCATTATAATTCCATGAGATTCATTGCCTTACTTTTTCTTCTTTTTCACGATTTTTTTAACAATAATGGTAGGTATTTATAGAAAAGGGGATAAGTATACGATAAACACTTTGAAAGCTTTTTAGGTAAGTGCTGCAGTTAGTTATTTCACCTTTCCTGCGTGACTCACGTTCTTCTATTAAAAGACGGTGACTCACCGGTTGAACGATTTTATGTGCACATAATCGAACTTGATAAATATTTATCGGTTCCTTGGAGTCAGTGTTGTTAAATTATGCTAAAGTCAACAAGAATCTAATAACCATAATCCACAATTAAAAAATGTGGCACATTTTAAGAAGAATATCTTGAAATTAACCTGCTGCTTCTATATTTAGTTATTTTATTCTTTCGATGAAAATTGTATGCAAAAATTAAATTTGAGATTAATGCACGTAGTTTTCAACCCTATATACGGCGCGTGTCAATAAATAACAATGATGCCGTATTTTTAATGCCACCCGATCGTACCCACCTATCATTATCACGTCGTTACAATACATCCAAGATCGGAGACACGGCTTTCCACGTCAATACTTATTTAAAGATTTGCCCCACATAATGGCAGGTAATTGCCACATATTATGGACGATATTAGAAACCCCAGCAATTTTCTCCGCTTCCTCAGTCGTGATAGAATTGAACACACCATCACGTCCAGTTCTTAATGGTCCAAGCTCGTAATTTTCATGACCATTGCGATGTTTACACTGTTTATTAAAGATTGATTTTAGAGTACCTATTTGAATATCTATACCACAGAATATACTCTTTTAATCTCTAGAAGTATCATTTAACTATTCATTCAGTATATCATTAAGGGATATGCCATGGTAATAAGATATTCTATGTATGCTATAACTCTGTCTTATTCAGAGTGCGTTCGTTAAACTAGGGCCAAAGTTTACAAGCATTCAACCAGAGGTTTTGTTAGAATAGTCTTGCATCCCAGTTTTGTAAAACATCTCTGAATAAGACAGTAAATGATTTACGAAGATAGAACGTTTATTTTTATTATGATTGTGTATTCCTTTCCTTTGCTATAATTTTGATAGATTGCCCTGACCAATTAAAGGCAAAAAGGTCTACTTTTTTCCTAATAAAATTGGCTTGGAAGTTGGAAGTAATGTGGTTGATATATCATAATGATCTTATTTATTCTCGTAGTATGGTTATATTCTCATCAGATAAACCGCAAAGCGACCGGAGCAAATAGGATTATGATAATGACCAATAACAGTCGTTTTCCGCCCAATGAAAGTCATATTGGGAAATGAGATTGCTCTATTAAGTAGGTACTTATCTAAAAAGAAGATAAGCTTCAGCCGTTTCTTTGGTATATTTTTTTTTATTCTGTTATTATACCATTCTTTTTAAATAGAATCAAGTAAAGTGTTTGCAGTAGTATAGCATAGAAGAGTTCGTGACGTACTCTGCTGCAACGCAACAAAATTCAAAATGTATATAGGTACCTATCATGTCTATAGTGATCTAGTTTTCAATCATCTTACTTAAGTGAAATACGCAATAGGACTGCGTGCCTCAAAACCAAAAAAAACTGACTAGTAAACCACAAAACACAACCACTTGTCATGTGTGCAGTGATTACCATGTATGCAGTGACCCAGAGAAAAATCCAGTGACGTAATGTCTGGATTCAGAACAAAAGTCGAAAAGTAAACAATGTGTTACTATTTCTGCAGTGACCCAGAGAACAGCCCAGTGACGTACTCGATGTCGAGTTTGCTGGACTCGCGGTCTGCCGGCATGTTCGCCGTGGACTCCAGGACCGGGGTGGTGACCACGCAGGCGCGCCTCGACCGGGAGCGGCTGGATGTCCACTACTTCAGGGTGGTGGCACAAGATGATACGTTCCCGCCGAGGAGTGGCACTACCACATTACAGGTTTGTTTGAATTCTGTTTAAAAAATGTATATGTTACCGGCCAAACCCGATTTCAGGACAAACTAGTTTGGCCTAGGCTAAAAAAACAAAACCTAATAAACTAAACTGTCGTTTAGTTAGGCTAGAAAATATTGTGTAAGCGATAAAAATACCACAAAGCTTCTAAAAAGGGTCCACTTTTCCCAAATACTCCAATAAACTAATCTCGTTTAGTTTATTGGAGCATTTGCGAAAAGTACTCAAAAATATTGTGTAGGTAAAGCTAGGGTTTCCTAGAATGACGGTGCCGTTATATTACGGCCGTAATATAGCGGCGTTGAACGTTGTCTATGGAAAAAATATGGCGACACCGTAACGTCAGAAACCACGCCGTATTGTTTACATAGAAAACGTTCTACGCCGCTAAATTACGGCCGTAATATGACGGCACCGCCATCCTAGGAAACCCTAGCTTAAGCGATAAAAAGTATCACAAAGCAGTTTCAGAGTGCACTACAGCGAGATAATTCACAATTTCGTCTTCTCATTTTAATTGAGCTGTTGAGGAGTGTTTTCTCTACGTCTCGATAGCTTACACGCATTTTCCTGAATTGACGCCTATTTACACCATTATAATTATGGTGGCGCAAGTAATTACGCGTTAAGTGTTTAATTGCAGTAACTGGTATGTTTATCAAATCAAATAAATTAATTAAAAGCTCGTTAAATGTACTTTCAATAGATATCAACATAAAATTAGTAAAACTTGTGCTAGCAGTAGCAGATGGCTAAATCTAAACTTATTTTCGAAAAGGTGCAATTTTTTGTTGAGTGTAGTTAAGTCAGTACTTGCCTTAACCCTAAAATAATAATTTCTTTCAAAGTGCTATTTTATTATCTTTGTAGATCAACGTGTTGGATTGTAACGATCACTCGCCGGTTTTCGAAATGCAACAGTATGAAGCGTCTGTCAGGGAAGGAGCCAGTACTGGTACCACAGTTCTGACCCTGAAAGCCACTGACCAGGATATCGGCAAGAACGCTGAGGTAACACCACCACATAATAAAAGTCTATTTAATAAGATTTTTATAGTCTAAATAAAACTCAATCAATCTTTTTTGGAGTAAAAAGGTCTTAAATCAAGCCATGAAGGTTGCATGGTGGTTTAAGTGCTTAACCTTTTTAGATTTTTAATTTTTGAAAAGGTTTTAGTTAATATTTACGATTGTGTTTTGTTTGGTGACGCTCAACTCAACGCATTATTTTTTCTCGAAAAAAGTCGTATTTTAGCTTTCATACAAATTATATATTTTAATACCTATCTCAAGATTTATTTTATTTTAGTCTTTTGTTATCGATGTACACAGGAACTCTCATCGTTCGAAGTGTAACCTGAAAATTCACATATTTCCAAAAGGGAATACTTATACAAATCATATTTAAACAAAGTACAACATAAAAGTCTTTGTATTTAAATCAATGATTTCAAAAGGCTAGTATATAATAAGTCTATGATTTAAATGCTTCTTTTCAAAATTCAGTTTAGTCTTCATTGGGTATTTATTTATCTACTGTCTTTTATAGGATATTCTTAAAAGCACACATTTACGTACTCTTTCACTTAAAACAGGTGGAGTACTCCATAGAATCGGTGACAACTGAAACCTCAAGCTCAGGAGACGAGAACGAGTCGATCGACACCAGCTCTGAAGCCGACGGCGACGTCCAGGATGTGTTCCGCGTGGACGGGCGCAGCGGGGCGCTGCTCACCAGATCACCCTTGGACAGGGAGAAGGTGGCTCGGTATACCGTCATCGTGAAGGCCACGGATCAAGCCAGCCCTGTGTCGGATAGGCTGTCTAGCACGTAAGTTGATGGCGGCATAAACTTTTTTCTTGGTTTAGATTCATTGTGATTGCAGGAGTTTGAACCTTCCAGACCTATGGCAGCACAGCGCTAGATCCCACTTTCGCTTTATTCTTAGTAGACCCCAGATATTCTATGCGCTACATTAGCGCCGCCAATGGAAAAACCGGTTTATAACCGGTCGTTTAGTTGTCGTTTAGTTTATTGCTAAAAATGGCCACTTTTAGCAATAATACTCCATTAAACCAAACGACAGACTAGAAAATATTGTACCGAAATATCTTATTCGGAGTACACTAACTATAAGAACACAATTTACAATTTCGTCTTTAAATAAAGCACTATGAAACACTATATTTTTTACCATTGGTGGCGCTAGTGTAGCGTATAAACCCTCTTAATACTTCTTTCTTTCTTCTTGTAATGAGTAGTATCATAGCCTTCTTTATTTCCAAGCCGTGAACATAAGTTTGGCAACGTCTGTTACTGTCAGTTCGTGGTCATGTCGTCGGGCAGTCTCCATACTAAATGTTTGGGAATATTTCAATTTTAAAAGGTCGATATTTTTTATCGATATTTGGTAGTAATCGTGTGAGGTTTTAAATATGAAAATAATTTAGTCCTTTTATTGAAATGCTTTGTATATTAAACAATAAGAAAAATATCAATGTTAACCAGTAAAAAATGGCTGTCAAAGATGTCATCTTTTTTGTTGATTTTCTTCAGCAGGGAGTTGATTAAGACGCCCTCTATCAATAAATGATATATCATTAGAAAGGTCTTTTAAAGACAAATATTTGCTGTTAATATACTTTATATCAATTGTTTATACTTTTGGAGTTAAAGGTTATTAAAGTATAAAAGTGGTTTATTGTCTATGGGAGTTGATCTACCACACCTCTAGAAATGAATGATATATCATAAGAAAGGTTGTTATATGGCAAATATTTGCTGCAAACATACTTTCTATTAATTGTTAGTAATTTCGGAGTTTTAGGTCATTAATGTTAAAAAAATTGGTCAAGTTCAGAGCGTTATAACTCTCAAAGTACTAATAGTTGACGTTTATAGTAATATTATAAAGTGTTTCAAATTTAAATACCTTTCCAATGATGTAAGATTTATTGCTAGAGGAGGCTTAGATCAAAATGCTCATCGTACTAAAGGACCCCCGAAAAGTTCAAATAATTTGACTCAAACCTTATGTTCTAATAAATAAATAATAATAATAAATATAAAACTTTATTGAAATAATCTTACATCACAATTTACAACTAGTTTAAACATAGATAATATAGGAAAAACAAATAATAAATATTTTTTTAAATGATTTTATACTATGTGCTTGACCACATGCGATGTTGCCGTTCTGCTCAACTTCAGGGCTTGGAAGATATAGAAGGCTATGGTAGTATGATGATAATGATAATGATATAACTTCCAATCACCGTATTACTTAACATGTCAGTCATTTGTTAATGACGAACGACAGAGAGATGTATTTTTTATGTTTCCTAGTTCCCATCCCAAAAACGTCTAGGTCGTTAATAGATCTCAAGTTGTCTTCTCTTTTGTGAGTTGGTTTGATAAATAACTTTCATGCTTTAACCGATTTAAAAAAAACTATAAGGGTTTTGTTGTTGCCATTAGGCTACGGAACCCTAAAAAGGAGGTTCTCAGTTCGGCTTTATTTTAAAAAGTGGCAATTTATTTAAGTTTATGTTTATTATTCCTCTATCAACTGTTATGTTAGCCACATCAATCTCAATAGATACAATAGTATTCTACATTATCCTTTTAGACTAAATAATAGCTTTAATTGCAATTGCAGTTGCAATAGCAACTGCAGAACCTAGACTAACTCTTCTACGAAGTCGCAAGGGCCAAAAAAAAAGTACCTTTACTTAGTAGGGCTGCCAGTTCGGAAGTCCAAAATATCTGGAGAAAATTTTAAAATATCGGGATTTCGCGGTTGTTGTCGGGAGAAATAAATATGTAATTTAAACGCTTGTATAAAGTAAGAAAACGGCCGCGCAGCGCAATTTTAGTCAGTTTTATCCACTAATCTTGTAAGTGTCTATTGTAAAAAAAAGCAGCGCAGCGCGATTTTTTGTTAGTTTCATCCACTAATTTTATACTATTGCTTGTCTTTTGTAGAAAAACGGCCGCGCAGCGCGATTTTTGGTTAGTTTCTTCCACTAAACTTGTACTCTTGCCTAGACAGCATAGACATAGTAAAATAAAACATAGTATATAAATAGTAGTTGTCTATACATAGAAAAACAAAACGGCCGCGCAGCGCCATTTTTAGTCAGTTTCATCCACTAATCTTGTATACCGGAATCCAGGCGAATCCTGACCATCTGGCAACCCTACCTATACTCCAGCCAACTTAGGGAAATAATGTTTACAAACAAACTGCCCATACTTAACCTCAAAAGCACTTTTTCATAACGTTTTATAAATATACTAGCGGCCGCCCGCGACTTCATCTGCGTGGAAAGGTTTTTTTGCTATCCCTCGGGAACAATACTTATTTTTCGGGATGAAAAGTACCCCATGTCCTTCTTTGTACCCCTGACAACGTGTATGCAAAATTTCATGATGATCGGTTCAGTAGTTAAGACGTGAAGGCGTAACTAACAAACAAACAAACGGACTTTCGCATTTATAATATTAAGTAAGGATGAATATCATCAGTATTTCTCTTATGTTGTCCAAGTTGTATTTGTCGTGTTAATTAACTGAAACTTAACGTATTTGTGGTATAATAAATAATTACAAAAAAAAATTTGAAAATATAACTTTTTATAGTGCAATAAATAAAGTTAGTAGAAATAAATAAAACATATTGTTTAACATGACCAAAGAGTCTTAATTTACTACCCATCACTTATTTACTTACATTTTAAATGTTACAATATATTTAAAACAGTTTATGGCGGGCCAGATATAGAGTAATCCCGGCCCGCTTCCGCGGGCCGGATTGTTGGACCTCGCGGGCCGGACCTGCCTACTTATTGTCTAATTTTCAAAATCTATCGCAATCGCTTTCATTTGACAGATGGAGGTGCACATTGCTGCTTTTCTTTGGTAAGTTTTTATTTGTGCCAAAAAGAAGCATCAATGGATTACATCCTGAAAGCGATTGCGACAGATTTTGAAATTAGACAATTAGCCCCCTGGCCCGCGGGCCGTAGTTTGGAGACCCCTGGTCTATACGTCCAAAATCGGATTAGTCGAGCTTCAGTTTCCCCGCACTGTTAACGAAGCAAGGTAGGGTTAAGTTACCCTGCTAACTGTATTTGACTGGAGATATCAGGAATTGTTATAATATTGAGTGTCAATTGAATAAATTTCAGAGTTTATTTAAGTCCACAAAGCTTACAATTAAAGATTGCACTAAACTTAAGGATCGCCTAAGTCTTTTCCTAACTACAACACGACTAAATTAAAACGGTGTCGTTATAGAAACGCGGAGAGCTTTTTTGAATTAAAATAGTGATGTATGTACTTAATTTATTTTTCTTCAGTATCTTGAGTTGAATATGCGGTATCTCGTCGCATTTCTATGTAGATAAATTAATACAGATATTGAGGCTTTATTTCTACGATGCAGAGAAGAAAAATATGCAGTTATTTTTTCAACAAGCTTCCGTTTTTCATCGTTTTCCTTCTAGCACTTAACTCTTTTGAACGAATCGTCTGCGAAAACTTGGCACGAACTTGGACTGCTAAATTTATTGACTATAACTGATCGCCGAAAGCTAAAAAGGTGACTAATATATTCTGGAGCTAGCACTCTGCTCTTTCAAGCGGAGCGTATGCTTTTGAATTTTGCCTGAAATTTTACAAGCAGAGAAAATACTACCGGGATCGTAAATAAATTCAAACCAGAATATGATTTATCCGTATTAATATTTTGTATTTTTTTTGCGTAAAGGCACACAGTTTTAATCGTTTGGTAAGTAGCTTAAAGATTTTCGATAACCAAGAGCAGGCATGTCAAACATGCGGCCCTTTACACGTTTGACTGCGGCCCGATCCAATTTTAAAATCATCCTTCTAACTCATTAATATTTCAATTCAAAAAGTAATACTTTACTTTTACTTTAATTTTCTTTAAAGTTTTGCGGCCCGCTGATTCTACTCTGAGTCTCTGAGTCAATATGCATTTGGCCCACCAATGATTTTGAGATTCACATGCCTGCCTGACCAAGGGAACAAGTGATCTTGTAGTCAACCCTTACCACAGGGTGAGGTCTTTGCAGATAAGAGAAGTAAAAATGACCCGCAGCTATTTAAAACTAGCCCTTATATCTACAGGGCGACGGTCCACGTGAACATCCTGGACGACAACGACAACTACCCGCAGTTCAGCGAGAAGACTTACACCGTGACCGTGGACGAAGACATCAGCGTCGCAGACAACCCTGTCGTTGCCAGGATCAAGTAAGATTTTTCCTAAATACATAACTGTACATAACTGCGGTGTTTAGGAGAAACCTGTTAAAAAGGGAATTTTACAGACAACTTATCACGAATGTACAAAAACGGAATGGACAAATCCTGAAATACCATATGTTTACCAGCTCAGTTCTATCACTTCTATACATATTATAAGGTGGACTAATTAGTAATAGATAAAAAAAATAGGAAAAAAATCAATAATAGTAGGTAAAGTATTACCCAACTAAAAAATTACCAAATTGGAGTTAACAGGTTTCTCCCACACACCACTTTTATAATTCCACAGAGAACAAGTCCTTTTCTTTATAATTTTTACAGTAAGTAGGAGAAATAGTCTTACCGATGGGCTCGATCGAAGGCCAAGCAAGAGTAGGGAATTTTCACTAAAACTTCCAATAAAATCAAACTAATTTCATTAATTAGTAATGAATATTTTGACTACTTATCAAGGAAAGCTTAATACAGTTTTAAAACCATCTTTAGTTACTAAACACTTTATTAAACTTTCGTTTCGTTCAGTACTATATTTTCTGTGCTAACGTACTACTTGTTTTAATCGTTCTCCTTCTTCAGTTCGAAAAATAAAGAATGCAGCCCTATTAATGTAATAAAAATAATGATGAGAAAATGTTCTCGAGTTAAACGAACCACTTTGTAGACGATTCCTGTACATTCATTCAGTCTATTGAGTCTCTACCACAGCGTCTTACAGTCTGGCCTTTTGTATTACCATAGTCATAAATCTAATATGATCGTTGTTTTAAACGGGAATATTGCGCTCCTTGCTGTTTCACTCCCTATGATATTGCTAAGCAAATGGACCGTAATACAAAAATGCCATATTCTCATAGGTACGAGCGCTAAGGCATTTGCGACTGTACTCAAAACAAAAGCACGTCGTTTGATTACGAAAGTAGACGCCATTACACATTCTTTATGATCCCTATGATTTTTAAGTATTTTAACTTTATTTCTGTGCGACGATTTGAGTTCGCTTTAAGTTCCAGTCCATGTTGCGTGCAATGGAGTAAATTGCACAATGCATGCTCAGCAGGCAGTGAGATTGCGGTCATGTTTTATTTAAAGTGCAATATCTTGCTGAATAGAAGTATTTACATGCTTTTACTGAAGTTATGGCTATTTCTCTTGCTAGCAAATTACTACTAAGTATATAATAAATAAGCGATATCATCATTTGTAGGTACTTTTAATTGGAAGTAGTACGACTACACAGAAAGGATCCAATCCACATAGAGATTTTGAGATAGATAGAGGCCAAACCAACACCTTCTTCTAACGAAGTGTCTCTATAAGTATTATTATGTGGTTTGGTATCTATTGTTGGCGTGAAATAATAATACCTAATTTAAAATAAATCGGACTTATTATTATACGTAGTTCAATAATATTTATTCTGACCAAATAAAACGCCATACTTAGTACATTTGAATGAAAACAATCTCCAACATCACCCAAATACATCGATACCAGGATTTAATAAAAAATTGCTTGAAAGGAATACCACCTTGTTTAATTATAACCACTGTCCAACAGAGCTACGGACGCAGATGTGGGCGCTAACGCAGCGATCCGCTACGCCATCATCGGTGGCAACACACAAATGCAGTTCTCCATCGACAGCCTGAGCGGCGACGTATCCCTGGTCAAGCCCCTGGACTACGAACAACTCAGGAGCTATCGCCTAGTCATCAGGGCACAAGGTAAGGAAGCTAAATATCGATCCTGAATCTTGATACTGACCGATAAGACTTGACAAGGAAGACAACAGCAATATCTGTGTCGTCATCACTAGCAACGAACAGATGTAGTTCTACATGGACAGCCTGACACGTGTCTCTAATCAAGCCGCGACTACGTGAGGAGCTATCGCCTAGTCATCAGGGCATAAGGAAACTAAATGTCGATCCTGATATTGACCGATCAGATTTGACAAGGAAGACAACAGCGATATCTATGTCGTATCTTTAGCAACATACACCATATAGGTGTAGTTCTCCATGGATAGCCTGACCGGCGGCGTCGTGTTTCTAGTCAAGCCCCTGGACTACAAACAACTGAGGAGCTATTGCCTAGTCATCAGGGCACAAGGTAAGGAAACTAAATATTGACCGATAAGACATGACAAGGAAGATAACAGCAATATCTGTGTCGTCATCGCTAGCAACGTACAGATGTATTTCTCCATGGACAGCCTAAACGGCGACGTGTCTCTAGTCAAGCCTTCAAGATTACGCACAATTTAGGAGCTATCTCCTCGTCATCAGGGCACTAGGTAAGGAGAACTTAGTATTAATGCTGATAATCACAGATCGAACTTGATTTAAAAAAAGGCGCAGCAATCTCTGGGCCGTCAGACCAGACAAGACAGAGATGCCATCGACAGACAACCTTAGCGCCGCAATGAGATGGCTTCTTGATCTCTTCTTCTTGTCAGTGCAGGCGGTTTCCGCAACTCGACGTCTATTGCGTCTATTTTGCGTCGTCGGTGAATGTGCGGCCGCATCACTCCAGCCATCCCAGCTTAGCCAGGAACGCTCCAAGGGCTTTCACGTTCGTGATCGCTTCCTGGACGCTGCCCGGCGAACCGAGGTACCTCGCCCGGTAAGGGGCCACCCCTCTGCATTCCAGCAGAACGTGGGCGGCTGTTTCTTCTTCCTCCATGCATCCTCTGCATAGGGGACTGTCCGTGATACCTAGGTTAAAAAGATGTTTATTAAATTGTCCATGACCAGTAATAGCACCTGTTACCAGGCGAAGTTGCGGTCTGCACAGGTGTATCAGGGCCCTGGATAGATGAGCGTGGCTTCTTGGTCAAGTCATTCAGCTGTAACAACAACATATAGTCGTAACAGCCCCCTACTCAAATGGCCGCCCTACTAAAATTAACGCTAGTAGAATAGAAAAACAATATATGGGAATGACAAAAGCTAACGCTTAGCTCCTGTCATTCCAATAGACAGTCATTCGATTCTACTAACGTCAATTTTAGCAGAATGGCCATTTGAGTAGGCCCTGAGTCCTTAGCATTTTAAATCTTTATTTTCTTTCGCAGATGGAGGCAGCCCGTCTCGCTCGAACACCACCCAACTGCTGGTGAATGTAAAGGACGTCAACGACAACTCGCCACGGTTCTACACGTCACTGTTCCAAGAGTCCGTTAGTGAAAATGTTCCTGTAGGATACAGTATAGTTAGGGTAAGTCGAGCTTAAACTTTAGAGTCGCAAAATGCCGAATATATTTTATTTAGATGTGATTTTCTAATGACTTGCTAAACCCATTTTGAGTTTTCTCTACTAAAATTAATAAATTATTGGTAGTCGTTATTTCGTCTCGAGGATCAATTTTGAACAGCTTCCTGTAGTGTCCTTTGACGGCACAGACATTCCGTTTTCCAATACCGTCAGAAACCTCGGTGTAGTGTTTGACCAGCATCTTTCATGGAGACCTCATGTGGAAAATTTGAGGAAAAAGGTGTTCGCTGCGTATGGTTCTCTCAACCGGCTTCGAAATTTTCTGCCGACCAGTACCAAAATTACTCTGGCGCAATCTCTATTATTATCCATTATTGACTACGCTGATGTCTTCTACACTGATTTGTCAGAGGAACTACTTAACAAGCTGGAGCGTCTACAGAATGTATGTATCCGCTTCATTTTCAATCTCCGTAAATTTGACCACGTGTCCCACTTCCGTAATAAACTCAATTGGCTCCCTATTCGCCGGCGCAGGGACTTGCATACTCTTACGCTTCTCTACTCCATACTTTTCCTACCAACCTCCCCACCTTACCTTAAAGATCTTTTCACCTTTCGTTCTTCGATTACACTTTCTTCTTTGCGCTCTTCCTCTAACCTTACTCTTGATATTCCTCGCCACGCTACCGACTTCACTTCCTATTCCTTTGCCGTTCATGCTGTTCGTCTCTGGAACTCTCTGCCGGAAGACATCAGAAAGGCTCAGACTCCAAGGTCATTTAGAGAACAAGTTAGGAGTCATTTTCTCTCTTCTTCCCGCGATTAATATTACCTATTTATTTATATTCATCTCCTATCTATACCATGTATGTATCCTTTAGTATTTTTATATATTCATATTCTGTTCTTTAAAGTGCACCTCTTCCCCTTTTATCCTATTTATCTTATTTTATTTCACCCAAGGTTGCCTGGAAGAAATTGCTATGTAGCAATAAGGCCACCTATTGTATGTTTTCTTGTTTTTTCTGATTGTATCGTTTTTTTTTCTCTGTAATGTGCAATAAAGTATTTATTATTATTATTAAATTAATTCGACTACTTAGTAGGCCAGTATATTCTTACAAATGTTTGTCCTAAAATCGCAAAACGCGATGTAAAGCTGCATTTTTGGTATGTCATTTGGACCCCTTAAGGGAGTGTGGAACCATGTTTTACAAGCAAAAAAAATTTGTGCTAGCTGCGTTATACGTGAAAAACTGCATTTTTTTTCAGTTTTTGCAGTTTTATTAAAAAACTATGAGCTTTTGACATTAGCTGTCTACATCATTTTGAAAGTGTATTAAATTTTAAACAATTAAAGCCAACTTTCAGCTTTGTATGTCTAATAGTTTTTGAGATATGATGCTTGAAATATTGACACTCACCGGCATATCTAACCGCCTAGCCGCCTACACCGTTATTTTCATACAAACATGCTCACTTCACAGTCTCATAAATATAAAAGTACACGCATCTCTGCAATGGTTTGTATGTTTAAAAGTTTAGGAAGGTGGTTTTTCGAACAAGAATGGCAAATAAGCATAGACATCTCTCAATTTCGTCAAAAATGCAATAAAGCAATGCATAATTTTAATACCATATATCATTGTATGGAACGAGGAAATTGGTTTACCTTTTCCTCTTTTTGGATAAATTGAGAGGTATCTATACTTACTTGACATTTTAATTCGAAAAATGAGCACCTGACTAATCTATCAACATACAAATCATTGCAGAGATGCACAGCCTTTTTTATTTATGAGACTGTGAAGTGAGCATGTTTATATGAAAATAACGGTGTAGGCGGTTAGATATGCCGGTGAGTGTCAATATTTCAAGCATCATATATAAAGTTATTGAAACTAGAACTAAGTTTGCAAGATCGCAATACAGCAGTCGTTCAGAAAAAAATATATATGTTACCGGCCAAACCCGATTTCAGGACAAACTAGTTTGGCCTAGGCTAAACTAGTTTGTCCTAAGCTCAATAGGATAAACCAGTTTAGCCTAGGCCAAACTAGTTAATCCTGATATAAATACGCACATTCCAGGATAAACTAGTAAGGCCTAGTCTAAACTCATTTAGCCTTGTCGAAAGTAATCAAATAGAATTGAGGTATAATTATTACTTCTTAAACATAAATAAATATTCACTATTTAAAAAAATATGATAGGTAACTAATTTCATAAAAAAAATCTTTAATATTTGTTATAAATTATTGTTTTTTCAAAAAACACTTCGTTATTTTGTTTCTAGCTTTTGCGCAACTTCTTTCGCGTGGATATTTTAGAAAATTTTATTAAAAAACTATGAGCTTTTGACATTAGCTGTCTACATCATTTTGAAAGTGTATTAAATTTCAAACAATTAAAGCCAACTTTCAGCTTTGTATGTCTAATAGTTTTTGAGATATGATGCTTGAAATATTGACACTCACCGGCATATCTAACCGCCTAGCCGCCTACACCGTTATTTTCATACAAACATGCTCACTTCACAGTCTCATAAATATAAAAGTACACGCATCTCTGCAATGGTTTGTATGTTTAAAAGTTTAGGAAGGTGGTTTTTCGAACAAGAATGGCAAATAAGCATAGACATCTCTCAATTTCGTCAAAAATGCAATAAAGCAATGCATAATTTTAATACCATATATCATTGTATGGAACGAGGAAATTGGTTTACCTTTTCCTCTTTTTGGATAAATTGAGAGGTATCTATACTTATTTGACATTTTAATTCGAAAAATGAGCACCTGACTAATCTATCAACATACAAATCATTGCAGAGATGCACAGCCTTTTTTATTTATGAGACTGTGAAGTGAGCATGTTTATATGAAAATAACGGTGTAGGCGGTTAGATATGCCGGTGAGTGTCAATATTTCAAGCATCATATATAAAGTTATTGAAACTAGAACTAAGTTTGCAAGATCGCAATACAGCAGTCGTTCAGAAAAAAATATATATGTTACCGGCCAAACCCGATTTCAGGACAAACTAGTTTGGCCTAGGCTAAACTAGTTTGTCCTAAGCTCAATAGGATAAACCAGTTTAGCCTAGGCCAAACTAGTTAATCCTGATATAAATACGCACATTCCAGGATAAACTAGTAAGGCCTAGTCTAAACTCATTTAGCCTTGTCGAAAGTAATCAAATAGAATTGAGGTATAATTATTACTTCTTAAACATAAATAAATATTCACTATTTAAAAAAATATGATAGGTAACTAATTTCATAAAAAAAATCTTTAATATTTGTTATAAATTATTGTTTTTTCAAAAAACACTTCGTTATTTTGTTTCTAGCTTTTGCGCAACTTCTTTCGCGTGGATATTTTAGAAAATCTTTAAAATTCTTAAAATGCCGTAGAAGGCGTTCCCGTCCCCGTTTCCGTTCAGAATCGGATCCAGAGATATTTATTATCCCGTTCCTCTTCCCGTTGCCGTTTCGTTTCCATTCACGTTCCCGTTACCACTTTTCACTTGACACCTGTCACTATAGCCACTTCACTTTTTACTTCACGCTTTTGCTTCCGCTTTTGCTTCCGCTTTAGCTTCCGCTTCCGCTTTTACTTACCGTCACCGTGACAATCAATCTTTATATCTATCTACCTTTTCTTTTTAATGCACAACGGGATAGTGCTTGGCATTCACCTCACCAGATGCTTAATAAAAAATATGCAAATTAATATAGGTACAATTTATTATTGTACTCTAATGTAAATGATGGCAAATTTTTTATTTATTCCTTGTGATGCATTGGATTTTTAAAACTTTTCGAGTGCCGGCAATGAAGCAGGAAGTAAGAAATTCGGAGATTCATCCAGTGCGCTTCCACCTTCGGCCTTATCGCCACTAAGCATCTGGTGAGGTGAATGCCAAGCACTATCCCGTTGCACATTAAAAAGAAAAGGTAGATAGATATAAAGATTGATGGTCACGGTGACGGTATAAGTGAAAAAGGAAGCGGAAGCAAAAGCGTGAAGTGAAAAGTGAAGAGGCAAGTGACAGGTGACAAGTGAAAAGTGGTAACGGGAACGCGAATGGAAACGGCAACGGCAACGGCAAGAGGAACGGGATAATAAATATCTCTGGATCCTATTCTGAACGGAAACGGGGACGGGAACGCCTTCTACAGCATTTTAAGAATTTTAAAGATTTTCTAAAATGTCCACGCGAATGAAGTTGCGCAAAAGCAATTAACAAAATAATGAAGTGGTTTTTTTTTAAACAATAATATATAACAAATATTAAAGATTTTTTTATGAAATAAGTTACCTATTATAATTTTTTAAATAGCGAATATTTATGTTTAAGAAACTTTAATTATACCTCAAATATTCTATTTCATTACTTTCGACAAGGCTAAATGAGTTTAGACTAGGCCGTACTAGTTTATCCTGGAATGTGCGTATTCATATCAGGATTAACTAGTTTGGCCTAGGCTAAACTGGTTTATCCTATCGAGCTTAGGACAAACTAGTTTAGCCTAGGCCAAACTAGTTTGTCCTGAAATCGGGTTTGGCCGGTAACATATATAAAAAAATCGGATATACAATTACGTCAACAAAAAACTGAACATTTATAAAAAAAGATATAATGAATGTAAACAGGTTGTAAACACGTGGTTAGAATCAATTAATTATGATGAAACAGAGATGCTTTTACAATAAATTAACACACACACACACACGCAGACGTATCCACACACACACACACACACACACACACAGGCATATGTTCACACACATACATACACCTTTATTCATAATGCTATGCATGCTAGGTAACTTAAGTAGTAATTAAGTATTATCAATTTAATACTGTTGAACCGATGTTTATAGCACAGTTATGAAAATATGTAATGGAAGAGCGGAGTCATTTGGTACAGGCAATAATTGCTTAAAAGATGACTTCGATCACTAATTATTGTATAAACATACTTTTAAACGAAATAAACTTTATTATTATTATATCAAAAACTATTAGACATACAAAGCTGAAAGTTGGCTTTAATTGTTTGAAATTTAATACACTTTCAAAATGATGTAGACAACTAATGTCAAAAGCTCATAGTTTTTTAATAAAACTGCAAAAATTGAAAAAAATTGCACGTATAACGCAGCTAGCACAACTTTTTTTTGCTTGCAAAACATGGTTTCACACTCCCTTAAGGGGTCCAAATGACATACCAAAAATGCAGCTTTACATCGCGTTTTGCGATTTAAATGTAGATTTGTACTGGGCTATAGGTATTGCCCAATAAGCAACTTTTGCTTCAAAATATATTGCCAATAGAAGCTCATTGATATTTCATTCAATAACAGAACTGGTTCGTTATTGAAGACTAATCATTGAGGCGGTAATCAAAGTTCTCTTTGAGTCGAGAAATTGGATGTTAATCAACATACACGTTCCTGTTTCCCAAAATATAATATATTCAGTAGATATTCTGTGTTACCTTACTTATGTAAGTATAATAATATTATCCGAATACTATTTGTTACAAAAGCTTTGAACTAGGTACTGAAATTACCTATATTACTAAAATTAACTTTGGTTGTGTTTTGTTTCTACTATTTTTGAATACTAATTTTCTGGCTTACGCGTTACCCTGATTGTCGAACGAGCTCTAAAGGTGACAAATAAAGTTATTGTTGACAACGTGTAAACGGTTTTTAATAGGCTTATGTGACGTCGCACTGGCGACAACATTATATAAGTTACTAGCGACCCGCCGCCCTCGCTTCGCTTCGGTGTAGTGTGGAATTTGACACCATGTATTTATACATATAAACCATCCTCTTGAATCACTCTATCTATTAAAAAAACCCCTTCAAAATCCGTTGCGTAGTTTTAAAGATTTAAGCATACATAGAGATATCGGGACAGAGAAAGCGACTTTGTTTTATACCTATACTATGTAGTGATGTAAGAAATCCCTAAGTCTTCGAATATTCCCCAAGTTTAATGAAATTATGTTAAATCCAGGTGCAAGCTTACGACGCAGATGAAGGTGTGAACGCAGAGCTGACATACACGCTAATGGACAAAGAGTACAATGGCAATAACGACCTGCCTATCACGATCGACTCTCGGTCGGGGTGGGTGTACACGTCGGGCCAGCTGGACAGAGAGGTCCAGGCCAAGTATCAGTTGCAGGTGACTTTTATTCTTATTGATATTAAGACCTATTTTACGTACTCTAGTCGATAAGCAGTGGCAATAACGACCTACCTATTACGATCGAGTCTCCGTCAGTAACCAGCTCGCTGGCACTTGGCCAGCTGCAGCTGTAACTTTTATTCTTGTTGACATAAGATCTATTTTGCCTAGTATTTTCTGACTGAACGGCCGTGGTCTAATCATGGTGGCCGAAACACTGTACTTCAAATTACTGTGACCGCGGCTGGTAACAGTGGCTGATGTTCCGACACCGCTTAAAAAGGTGGTTATATTTTTTTTGTTAAATAAATTGATGTTCAAATTGTTCCTCAATGTTTTCTTTGTCCTCAAACAGGTGACGGCGACAGACGGAGGCACCCCCCCTCGCTCGGCGACCGCCTCCGTGGTGGTGGTCATTCAGGACGTGAACGACAACGACCCTGTGTTTGCGCCTGCGCAGTACGACGTGGAGATAGCGGAAGATGAGCCACCGGGAACGCCACTTGTCACAGTCACTGCGACTGACGCTGATGAAGATAACAGGTAAGATTTATAAGTAAAAAAAAATCTTAAAAATACGACTGCCCTGCCAAAAACGAAATAAAAAGTTAAATAAAAAGTGTAATTTGCAGTCGGGGGCCGATTTATTGGTCAATTTTTGATCCCCCGACTGCAAATTGCACTTGTTATTTAACTTTTTAGTTCGTTTTTGGCAGGGCAGTCGTGTTTTTAAGATTTTTTAATTTTTTTTCACATATTTTAGTAATAAATTTATAGTTTTGGAATGTGCTCATCAAGGCCTTTCATTTGATGCTCATATTGTAGAAATAGAAGAAAACATTTTTTTCGCATTTCGTCGTATAGTCGCCATCTCGCCATATTGATTAAAAAAAATAGCCAGTGTCACTCGGGATACTGCAAGGATTCTAACGTAACGATAACCCATACATCCAAATCAGTTCAAGCATTTAGAAGTAATGGTGGAATAAAGAAACTCATATACCCACAAACATACCTACATGAACCCTAAACACATATACACACCTTTTTGGGCAGTCGTGTAAAAAGATGGTGATGGTAGTAATTTTGGATATGTGAACGACAATGATCCGGTGTTTGCGCCTGCGCAGTGCGCAACGAATGTGGGGATAGCGGCGGAAGAGTTGCCGGGCTCTGAACATTAAACGGCTTTTTTTTAAGAGCTTACAACTTCCCTTTTCTAGGCCTCATCAGAGCAGAGCGTACGGATTGTTTGTGTGCAAAGTTCACAATGCACGTTAGAAGAGCGACTCATTTGCATTTGCACGTAATTGCGCGTTGACTGATGAAGTCTTTTGCTTAGGCTTTTGAGCCTCTCAAAACCTGGGACAATACTTTGTGATCTCTAATAATCTTCTGAAATTTCTGTCGCTTATAACAGCTTGATAACGACAAACTCTAACATGCTGCATCATCTCCACTCACAGACTCCACTATGAAATCACCGGCGGCAACACACGCGGCCGTTTCTCGATCACGTCACAGAACGGGCGCGGTTTGATCACGGTGGCGCAGCCGCTCGACTTCAAGCAGGAGAGGCGATACATGCTCACCGTCACGGCGACGGACAGTGGCGGACGATCCGACACCGCCATGGTGCACATTAACATCACTGACGCGAACAACTATGCGCCAGTCTTCGAAAATGCACCTTATACAGCAGCGGTAAGTGTCATTTTTGTATAGATCACAAGAATTTTGTGGAAATTTTAGCAGGAGAGGCGATACCTGCTCACTGTGACGGCGACGGACAGTGGCGGACTGTCCGACACCGCTTTGGTGAATGCTCCTTATACCGTGGCGGTAAGTGTCATTTTTGTATGATCATGGTGGCACAACCGCTCGACTTCAAACAGGAGAGGCGATACGTGCTTACCATGACGGCGACAGACAGCGGCGGACGGTCCGACACCGCTATGGTGCACATTATAGGCCAACCGGTTAAATGAGTCCTCTCCTGCGGGGCACAGGGGCGCGGGGGGACGCGACAACGGGGAGCGCGAGGGGTGCGGGCGGCGGGCGATACACAAGAGGCGAAATGTGCACTGGACAGTTCTGAAGATATGTGACGTCATATTGGTTAACGGTGAACAAATGGTGATATTTTTATTAAAAAATTAATTGATGACTACAAAATTTGAACGAAACCAACTATGACTGTGTAGATAACATTATAAAATATTGGATAATAAACTTATGTACAATTTAATCTATGCAAGATTAATGAAAATTCTAAGTTTCATTTTATTTCAGCAGGATTTGGATCCAGATTCTTTTTCTAATATATTTGTATACGTTAAAATCCATTTGCTTTCACTGATTATTCTTTTTGTCTGAAAATATTTCGACGCATCTTGAGAATGTAATTTCATGTGTAATCTTACACAGCGTCCGAAACTTTCAACATGTGCGATCGCTAGCCGCGTCACCAGCGAACTGAGTTTAGGCAAAAATGCCCCCGCCGCCCGCACCTCTCGCGCTCCCCGTTCTCGTCTTTTCCCCGCGCCCCTGTACCCCGCAGGAGAGGACTCATTTAACCGGTCGGCCTATAATATACCAACACGACCAACTACGCACCTGTCTTCGAAAATGCACCTTATACCGCGGCGGTAAGTGTCATTTTTGTATAATCACGGTGGCGCAGCCGCTCATCTTGAAGCAGGAGAGGCGATACGTCACCGCGACGGCAACGGACGGGCCGACACCGCTGTGGTGCACATTAACATCATGGATGCGAACAACTACGCGCCCGTAATCGAAAATGCACCTTATACCGCGGCGGTAAGTGTCCTTTTTGTATAGATCACAAGAATTTTATGGAAATTTAAGCAGGAGAGGCGATACATGCCCACCATGACAGTGGCCGACGGTCGGACACTGCCATGTGCACATTAACATCATCGACGCGAACAACTGCGCACCGGTCTTCGAAAGAGCACCCGGCGGTGGTAAGTGTCATTTTTGTATAGATCAAAAGAATTTTAGGAAAATTATATGATTTCATTATTTCATTCAGGAAACAAAATAATACTACGAGTATTATGCATAGCCCTTAAGTTAACATAGACAAAAATATGAAATTTCTCTAGACCTTATAGTTTGTACAAAATGATTGTAAAATGCACTCTAATGTAATTAGATTGTGAATATTGTGATACCGTATTTGAATGTCGTAACAGTCGATCAATGAAAATCTCTATAAGGCTATATTGTTTTAAATTTCCATGGTTATTGACGTTAATAGAATAAACTATGTCTGGATTTACACCATGTACCTGTTTATTTTTGAGACTCCGATATTTCGGCGCAGTTGCATGCGCCATGATCACGGAAGAACTGTCGATTGTTGCGTGCGGGTAGATGTTATTGGCAGATGAATCGGTCTACCCTCCGTCTAGTTCTTTTATTACTGCGTTCGATACCGGTACCACTGTCTGCAAACTCACTATTCACTCGAATTTGTTCTCGACACACGACACTCACTATATCTGTACGCGAAATGGCACTTTTTTTATTTTTGTTGTTTTTACACAACCGGACTACTGGATTCCAGACACTCGACAATTTAAACCCATCCTCAAGATTGAAATTTTTGTATTTGGTAATTTCAATCGCTTCTCTGACCATTCTTGGTATGTAGTGGCGTTCTGTTGAAATAATCTGGGGGTTATGTAACTCGATCCAGTGATTTGTGTCCGAATGAATTAAATGTTCAGCAATTGCCGATTTTTGCGTATCGTTGTTTTTGACCGCTTTTATGTGCTCCTTTATACGGCATGCTATTGTGCGTTTAGTTTGGCCGATATATGAGCTACCACAACTGCAGTCGATCTTATAAACGCTAGGTTTCTCCAAAGGAAAACTATCTTTCGGGGACCGTAGACGGAGGGTAGACCGATTCGTCTGCCAATAACATCTACCCGCACGCAACAATCGACAGTTCTTCCGTGATCATGGCGCATGCAACTGCGCCGAAATATCGGAGTCTCAAAAATAAACAGGTACATGGTGTAAATCCCGACATAGTTTATTCTCTATAAGGCTATATCAGATCTCCATAATGTCACAACATATATCACAGATTTTTTATTTTAAATCGCCTCCACCGCACTTCACAGGTGCGCAATATGCTATAAATCTTACTAACGTATCAGATTGTTCCTTTTACTTTCGCACCAAGTAGGATTAAACGGAAACAATATTAAACAATGCGGTTGAATTGACAATAGACAGCGATCTACTGCAACTTCACTCGAGAATGATGCCTTACAGATTAAAATACCTTGTTTTGTACCGCGCTCTAAATTTGCCGCAGATCACTATCTTTTATTAATTTGATCGAATAATTTACCACCGCCTTTTCTTTCCAAATGCCAGGTGTTCGAAGACGCGCCCATAGGCACCACAGTCCTGGTCGTGTCGGCGACGGACAGCGACGTGGGCGTCAACGCGCAGATAATGTACAGCCTCAGCTCGGAGATCTCCAACGAGGCGGTCACCCATCACGACCAGGAGTTCGTCATCAACCCGCACACTGGCGCTATTACTACCAACAAACTGCTGGATAGGGAAACTATGAGTGGTGAGTTTTGAAGGTGTTCATTTTATGGGCATATCTAGAGATATTTTCCTGGTCTCCAATTCTGGGGAATAGCTCGGCTATAGCTAAATAAAAACCGGCCAAGTGCGTGTCGGGCCACGCTCCGTAGGGTTCCGTAGTTACCTTATACCATACCATATTTAATACCACATCTCTTATTTTCGTCTGCAAAAATAACTTTGTTTTTCACAGTGTTGGTATGAATGACAAAGTTATATTTTCGGTTTTGGAAAATGTACTATAATATCTCGAAAACTAATTAAGTACTATATCTCGATCAAACCAATTTTCTTTGAAAGTATTTATTAAGATCTACAGCATATATTTTTTTCAGATTTTTCACTCTCTTATTTCAATAGTTAAAGGGGGAGGGGGGCACACATTTTACCACTTTAGCATCTTTCAAACGGCTGACGATGAGAAAAAAATGTACGAGGATTATCGTATCGCATAGACTCAACTGAGGTTCACAAATTGGGATAACAACCAAAAATTCAACTTAGATTTACTTACAATGTAGGAACATGGTAGGGCGGATGAAATTGAGCTCTTTTTTAGGGTTCCGTTGCCTAAATGGCAAAAAACGGAACCCTTATAGATTCGCCATGTCTGTCTGTTGTCTCCGATTTCCATAGCACAAGTGCTTTTACGATTTACTTTGGAATCGGAGCAATGTTTGTGATGTTGTCTTATATTTATTTATTTATCACTTTTTCGATAAAGAATTGATTCTCCCCCACTCTCCAAACCGGCTTCCGAGCCAAACACTCATATCATATCCCTAACATTCACCACATAGTCGAGTTTATCTCGAGTAGATAAGGTGCTTTTGAAGGCACGTGATTTTTATGTGGTGAATAAATTATTAAGTTTCAAATCAATTTCTTTGTCTCTTTTATCAGGATACCTGCTGACAGTGACGGCGCGAGACGGCGGTGTTCCATCCCTCTCTGACACCACCGATGTGGAGATATCCGTCGTCGATGTGAATGACAACGAGCCTGTGTTCAAACAGCAACTGTACACCGCTAGTATTATGGAGGACGCCTTAGTTGGTAAGGAATTTATAGAACCTTTATACACTGGCCTGCAAAAGTAAGTAGGTATCACACTTTTAAAATTGGGATAACGTTTTAAGTTCACAAGATATACTTTCGAAATACAGTAAATTCAAAATCTACCTATGTTATGTTAACATCTTCTTTGAATTAGTATGATCCAAAACCTATGTACAAAATATACAAAAACAAAAAATGGATAATTCAAAAAATACGTTTCATTTATGATACTTTATCTTAATGTAAAGTTTCGTCTACTGAGGATTTATTGTGGGGGTCCACTACCTTCCTTTCCTACACTACTTGATAAATAATATCAGATACTAACGCGTTAATTAAGTATTAGTTGATTCGTTGATTCTAGTACATTATTTAGTTTTCATTGATATTGATCGCTTTATGCATCCCGCGCTGTATTTCTTTAGTACCTACCTAAGCACCTTTTTTTAAGTTGTAGGTATCCTTTTTTTACTGTGCCTTGCCTAAACTTTGCTCAGTCCATACAATCCAACTTTTCTTTTAACGGAGCCATTATCTTTATACTTTCCTAAACGTTTATCATTCAACAGGTACATCAGTGATACAAGTGAGCGCAACGGACGCCGACGTCGGTCTCAACGGGCGCGTGCACTACGAACTCGACGCTAAGGACAGAGAAGAAGGCTCGTTTGTTATAGACCCCGCGTCCGGCGTCATAAGGACCAACAAGGCATTGGACAGGGAATCGGTCGCCACTTACGACTTGAAAGCGTTGGCTATCGACGGCGGGTCACCACCGCAGAGTTCTACTGTAAGTTATCCTATTCTATGCAACTTTTGTATAGCCACAGAATACATAATAGTACGAGAACAGAAGATGCACTCCGCAAAATCATTTAAATGAATAGCAACTCTTGCTCCAACACAATAAAGTGCAATTCCGATCGCACAGCGCTCCCTTCTCTACTTTATATTCACCTTGTAGTTGTCTCGCTTTTTATCGTGTAGCTATATACTGAACTATCTTTTCTGACATATGAAATTAGTCCGTCCGGATGGAACCGCCCGGCGGCTACTTAATACCTAAATCGCTGAGTGCGCCTGGCCTGGTATAGCCCGATTCAAACTTTATGACTTCTGTGGACATCGCGCGAAACGATGCGCAGAACACAAATCGATGTGTGTGAGAGAGACGTGTGGTGGGGCAAGGCTACACGCATAGTGGCTACCTTCATAGCGGCCAATAAGATTGAATCGTATCATGGCTATAATAAAGTAATGGCAATAAAGTCTATTAATTCGATTACCGATATCAGCTAGAGTAGCTTTTTGACACCTGTAACTTGTTATCAAAATCTTTTAGAAACTTATCCAAGTAATGTTTTTACTTCCCTGTCACTTGCTATCATTTTCTCCTTTTACATTAATTTTAGGTACATCCTTTTACATTCTAATCATTCATTACATGATTTATCCCTTTCTGAGGCTTTCCTATGCATCCATTAACAGCTCCCGCAATAAAGTCACAAAATTTATAATAAGTAACTAGTACCTACTAAACGTAGAGAAGTCCATCTGCGCGAGGACAATCAAATATTAAGCTACCCTCGCTGCACGGCAATAAAGTACAATTTTGAATTGCACAGCCCTACGTGCCTATTATTGTATGCAAATGCACCTTCTCTTTCTGTCGCGTTTTTTGCGTAGCCCTGTCTCAATCGACAGATGACATCCCTCGTGCGCTGACTCGACTGAGTGAGCCACAACGCGAGCAGGCTAAAGTGTTATTGCTTATTAAGAAGCTGCTAATCCAATTCCGCACTTATCCCACAGGTAATAGTGCACATAAAGGTGGAGGACATAAACGACTCTCCGCCGGTGTTCGAGAGCGACTGCCTCACGTTCTACATCCCGGAGAACAGCCCCATCGGCACTACAGTGGGCGAGATCCACGCGCATGACCCTGACGAGGGGGCCAACGCGGTCGTGCACTATTCTATCAAAGGTTTGTTATACAACGGGGTTAATGAAAGAACCAAAAATGGGAAAACCGTTTCTTCGGACCATCAAACTGAAAATCTTTTACTATGGGACCAACTCTAAAATCGAAAAAAAAGGTCCTGTTTCATACAAAAATTAGTAACGAAAATATCAAAAATGTTTCATCACTTCAAATTTTTTTTTCGTGATTTCAGAGTTGGTTCCATATAGAAAAAGTTGTCTGTTTGATGATCCGAAGAAACGGGTTTCCCATTTTTGGTTCGTTCATTAACACCCTCTCCTGTATACAAGGTTATTTTTAAGACACCATCCAAATTTTAAGGATTTGTTCTAAGGAACATAGGGCCAAATATGTAAAAAAGATATTATACATACAAATCAAAGATATTTCTATCAGTTAGGGATGACCAAAATTTTGTGGTGAATTTCGACACAATGTTTCTTGTAGAATGTTGTTTAATGCCAAAAAGTTTGTATTTTTATCGAATATCCTTTTATTGAAGTTACAATCAGGACTTAGGTATTCGTTCTTGGGACTTATGTTTCTATCACACAATGTAGCATGAGATATTTTCAAGTTGTGTTATTTGAAAATTTATAAAACTTTTGTAAATGAAATCAAATCGAAGCTCAAGGGCACTACCTACCTTTTCTCGAAGTACTTCGTCGTTTTTTTGAACCCTCATATCTTGGGTTTGGAGTATACCAGATAAACAAAATTCTCGGAATATGATGTCAGTAGTAAACTAATTAAACACACAAAGTTTCAATTGCATAGCTCTTATAATATAGATTTTATTGATATCTAAAAAACCCCGATTTCGTCACTGACTCACTCATGATCATCAAAACCTATAGGGTACTTCCTGAAGTCCTAGAAAGCTGAAATTTGGTATGTAAGCTAGTATTAGTACACAAACAACAAAAAAATAATGAAATTGGACCTTAACCCCCCAACCGCTTAACCCTCATAACTTGGGTTTGGATTATACCAGAAGTACAAAAGTCTGTAGTGGACTTGTTAAACATACAAAGTTTCAATTGCATAGCTCTTAAACTTTGGATTTTATTGATATCTAAAAAACCTCAATTTCGTCAAAACTTACTGATAATCATCAAAATTCCTAGGGTACTTCCCGAAGTCCTAGAAAGCTGAAATTTGGTATGTAAGCTAGTATTAGTACATAAACTGCAGAAAAAATATAAAACTTGGAACTTTTACCCCCTAACCCCTTAAACTAGGGTATGGAAGTTTGTATGAGACTTCCGCAAATTTTGATGCTGGAGGTCTGAAAAAATTTGACATAATGAATCTAAAAAATCTTTAAATATTTGGTAATTATTTTTAAGCCTTAGTAAATCACTGTTAAAGCAAAAAATGAAGTCATAAAAAAGATATTGTGTTCATTTCACTACTTCTTTCATGACGCAAAACAAAAGGTGTAGAGTTTTTGAAGTAAAGGCTTGTAGAGTTAGGGCGCGTAGAGTTAGAAGCTTGGCTCTACATGAGGTCTCATAACTTTTTGACAGTGCGAGCTCTTGGCCGCAACATTTACATGAAAATGTTTTTGGTGGGATTGCATTTTTCTACGTGAAATTAATCAATTAATAGACTTAATTTAGTCCATATAATAGTTGAATATGTTTTTTTACGCCATTATCTGTGAGGATGACCACAATTTGTAGTATATTTTCAATGTTGTCAAGTTGTCTATTACAGATTTTGCTTAACAAGTATAAAAAAATATCTTTTTTCTATATCAATAGGTAAGGTTAACCTAAGTCATTTGAAAATGTCTCTCCTTTAACGAATATCCAACGTAAGCATCAAGCGTAGATATCCCTTGCCTTTCCAAATCTTCCTTAACAAGTACAAAAACCACCTTGTTCAAACATCTATAAGGTTGAAAATCTCCACAGGTGGCGACGACTCCAGCAGCTTCTCCTTAGAAACCCGCCAAGGCTCCGACAAAGCAGAACTAGTGACGTTAGTCGACCTCGACTACGAGAGTCCTCGCAAGAAATACGAGCTGGTGATCAGAGCCGCGAGCCCGCCGCTCTGGAACGACGTGCGGGTCGAGATACTGGTCACTGACGTCAATGATAATGCTCCGATGCTGAAGGATTTCCAGATCGTGTTCAATAATTATAAGGACTGCTTTCCCGTTGGGCCGTTTGGTAGAGTCCCGGCGTTTGATGCTGATGTCACTGATAAGGTTAGTTACAATTATAATGATACAGAATGATACAGATACAGATTCAATTAATGTTACTTTAAATTGAGTTTTTTAACCGCCTCTGTGCTCTAATTGTTCGCCTACCCATGTAAGACGTAAGGGTTCGAATCTTAGGGGGGTACAATAGGGAATTTCCGAAAAAAAACAAATTGGCTGAATATTTTTCTATAGGTAGGAATAAGGTCCCTTAGTAATAGAATAAATTTTCATAATTTTCCGTTTCGTGAAAAAATTTCAAAAAATCAAAGTCTCTTTGACTTCACAAATGTATGAAAGTAACAGCAGAATGGAGATTGTACCTTTGACAACACCTGCCACAACCACAACATGGTATTAAAAAAAAAGTTACAAGACAAAATGTCAAAACTTTTTTTTTTAAATGCGTGTTGTGTTTGTGGCAGTTAGCGGCAAAGGTATAATCTCCATTCTGCTGTTATTTTCATACATTTGTGAAGTCGATGAGATCTTTAAAAAACTATTTTTAAAAACTATTTTACCCAACCGAAAATTCTGAAACTTTTTTCTATTACTAAGGGACCTTATTCCTACCTATAGAAAAATATTCAGCCAATTTGATTTTTTTTGGACATTCCCCATTTGTAGTTGGTTTGGTAGGGCTTATTTCAGCTAGCTACCAACATCTTACTTAAGTCTGACGCCATAATAACAATTTAAAATTGTTTTGTTCCGGCAGTTAGAGGTAAGATATCCAGTTCCTCAGCGATGAGGATTCCGGGTGTAGTACCTTCGACCTTATCGCCACCTAACATCAGGTGAGGTGAAGGCCAAGCACTATCCCGTTGTGCATTAAAAAAAACTTTTCGTTTAAGATGATTCTATTTATATGATCTGCTGTGCAAGCCAATAAATTAATATACCGGGTGTCCCAAAACTTTGCCACACGGAGGGAAAGTACCTTGAATATTGAAGATAGGAAATTTTACTGAAAGAAGACTTCATTTTGATTTTTAAAATAATTGGAACTGTATTCAAAAAATCGCATGCATTAACCAGGAATACTCATTAGGATATTTTTTTATTAAGTAACACAGCATCTTAAACAAAAGAAAGATCATGAAATTTTACATTTAAATTTTAATGATTACGTTTTGTATCAGTTTGTCTAGGAAATAAAGCGATATTTAAAAAAAAAATTTAATGCAGTTGGCATTATTTTTTAAAATAAAATGAAGTCTTCTTTCAGTAAAATTTCCTATCTTCAATATTTAAGGTACTTTCCCTCCATGTGGCAAAGTTTTAGGACCCCCTGTATGTTCGCCTTCACAATTAATATTTTAAAATCCAAACAGAATCTAACCAAATATTAATAATTTACTTTCATTTCCTGTAACTCTTAGTTCTTAATGCTTTACCGATTTTCAGCAAGTATTTTTAATATGAAACCTCATGTTTGTATGTATTTATCTTGTAGCTTCAATATCGAATACTGTCGGGAAACAATGCCAACCTAGTGCTGCTGAATGAAACCACCGGGTCCATGACGCTGTCGCCGCAACTTAATACCAACGTCCCAAAGCTGGCGACCATGGAGATATCTGTTACGGGTAAGCAACCAGAACCAATATGCAACAACAACTACAATATGCATACGAGCCAATGTTAGGCTATAGCCTTCTGATCTACGTGAGGACAATCAAATTAAGCTACTCTCACTGCACGAAAATAAAGTACATTTTCAAATTGCACAGCGCTGCGTGCCTTAATAGGCTTTCTGACGCGTAGCTCTGTCTCAACCGACATTATGACATCCCTCGTGCGCTGGTTCAACTGAGTTAGCTGCGAGCAGTTGCGATGTGGCGGTTCGGGATGTAAATAATAGACTGACTGCGATCAATAATAACTGATTTATTGGAATACTGTAATGAGTTTATATATGAGGAGAGATGTGTGTGTTAGACATATTCGTACACACACTACACCTCCCCCCTAAAAAAGAAGAAAAAAAAATTATATAGTAAAAGTTTCACATTGTATATTGTATAACACACACATTGTATAATTTTGAATGTTCATTTAATGACTTTTTTTTTAGTCCCTTACATCTGAAGAATTTATTTTCTAATATACATTTTATATCAGGAGGTATTATAACATTTAAAGATAATTCATTATTTAGAGTTCATCATTTCTATTTAGTCAATTTTTCAGCACCCACATCACTTTTTGTCCATATAGTCTAATAATTTTATTGTCTAATTTGACCACTTTTTTATAATTTTACATCGTTAAAAAACCGTCTGCCCAGCGCCGCCGATAGGCAGCACTGGCAGGGTCGCCATGCGATGTGGCGGTTCGGGATGTAAATAATAGACTGACTGCGATCAATAATAACTGATTTATTGGAATACTGTAATGAGTTTATATATGAGGAGAGATGTGTGTGTTAGACATATTCGTACACACACTACACAATGACTACTATAAAAGTTTAAGTGCGGAGTGAGACCCTCCTGCTATAGCGCCAGTACCTTATGTAATGAGTTTGCATAGTTACGTTTACTACAGTCGATAACGACTGCATTAATCAATTTTGTATGTAATTTGGCACAGCACCTCTGGCGGTCACTACACTAAACTAAAAGTTATCATACAATTAATATTATACGTACAGTCGCTATCGAGCACAGTAAGCCTAAACTCATCATGATACGCCTATTGGCTACTGGCCACACCAAAATGACCGCCCCCGGCGGCGAAACCTCGATTGAGGATGAGGATCATATAAAATATAGCAGAGCTAAGACGCCATCTGAAAATGATCTAGCAATAAAGAAGAATACCTTCTTAATAACCGATTCTTTTTCATAGATGGAGTGAACGAGGTGAAAGCAGTGATGCAGCTGTCAGTCCGCCTCATAACCGAGGAGATGCTCTTCAACTCCATCACGGTGCGGCTGAACGATATGACGGCCGAAAAGTTCCTCTCCCCACTTCTTGGCTTCTTTGTGGATGGGCTATCAGCTATTATACCTTGCCCAAAGGAAAACATCTATGTGTTTAGTATACAGGTAAGTTTAGAATATCAACTTTTCAGTTATTACACGTTGGTTCACGGGATACTATTTCAAAAAACTAAGATTTGTCAGGAGATAAATTTTAAAATAATAAAGCTTAGGACGTAAATGCGTGATAAGGACAGAGATACTACTACGCCTAGAAAAAAATATCAGATCAGTGCCCCCGCGACGTGTCCTCCTCGATGGTTTTAAGACCTTGTTCGTTAGAAAGATTTTGATTTTTTTATTATTAGGACTGCATTTAAAAGTAAAAATTCATAATTTCGAATGAAATTGCACAAATATATACATGTTATTTACGCATTTAAGGTAACTATATAAAAAAATACAATTGTTTTTCCTCTTTGAGGTTAAAAACATGGCCGTCAGGCGTATTACCAATTGGCGGGGATAGTAAGGTCACAATAAAATATAATATTTCGTGTTCCGTAATTTGATTATATTCATATGTAGCTCTCTGCTATACATTTTACTGCTGTCTCTGCTATATGTTAACCACTAAGTTCGACCCTTCTATGTTTTTTTGTTGATTGTCGTTTGTTTTGTTTATATTTCTACAAAACACTCAAACCTATTAATTGGTCAGGACGACACGGACGTGACGGGCAACATTCTGAACGTGTCGTTCTCGGCGCGCCGGCCGGAGGCGGAGCTGGGCGTGGCGGGCGACGCCTCCCCGTACTACTCGCCCACGCACTTGCGGGAGCGGGTGTACCTGCATAGAGCCACGCTGGCCAGGCTAGCCACGGTCCAGGTAAATATAAAGATAAATATTGTAGGTCCCACAGGGATCAAGGTATAGGTACCTAGGTTGTCAGGACGACACGGACGTGACGGGCAACATTCTGATCGTGTCGTTCTCGGCGCGCCGGCCGGAGGCGGATCTGGGCGTGGCGGGCGATGCATCGCCGCACTACTCGCCCACGCACTTGCGGGAACGGGTGTACCTGCATCGAGCCACGCTGGCCAGGCTAGCTACGGTCCAGGTAAATATAATTATTATGAGATATATATTGTAGGTCACGCTTAGGTACCTAGGTTGCCAGGACGACACGGACGTGACATTCTGAACGTGTCGTTTCCACGCGCCGGCCGGAGGCGGAGCTGGGCGTGCCGTAAGTCATCCACCACGGGCAACACAAACTAATCATAGACTTTCGTCTTGAGACACTGAGGTTAATCAGACGCGAAGATTTTTCGAAGCTTCCCGAATGCTGCCCATCCGAGTTGGATTCGACGAGAGATCTCTTTCGAAGTTGGACTTACCTAACTGGACTGCCTATCCTAGGTATACGTAAAGGGCAACAACTTCAAGTGTAGTGACCAACATGAACTGGAGCGGGCACAACATGGACATTCGACATGATTTTTGTCTTATCCATGTTCATCCTGAGACCCACTTTTTGGGAAGCACTACGGAGATCTTCCGTTGGATAAGATTTGTTCTCTGGTTCTGTATTCGGATAGACATGGTGGCATTTTCGTATAAGTACCTCAATACCTCACAGTCATGCCAATAAAAATACAAAAATGTGCTTGTTTGCCGTAGGTGCTACCGTTCGACGACAACGTGTGCGTGCACGAGCCATGCCTCAACTTCGAGGCGTGCCTCACCGTGCTCAAGTTCGGCAACGCCTCCGGTTTCATCGCCAGCGACACGATGCTTTTCCGACCGATATATCCAGTCACCACCTTCTCCTGCCAGTGCCCATATGGCTTTACGGGTAAGGTCGAATTTTGACTGTCATTTATTTAGCTACGAATATCCATGATAGAACATGAATTTATTTATTGTTTTGGGAGAAGTCAGAACCAAAAACCAACAACCTGAAGATACTATCTAGTTAACACTGCAATTTGAGGACGAGTAGGTACAAGCTACCGCCACTGCTAATACCGCCACCGCAAAATAAGATCGAAGACTATAAACTTTCCGATTCGATTCGGAAAGTTGGTTTCCGACAATCGTGAATAACCCCCCAGGGCCCCTATTTTTGAATCGCTCGACTGCCGTCAAGCGCTCGTTTCTACTGATTTTCGTTCGACAAATCAACTCAAATGTATGAGCTGTCGAACGAAAATCAGTAGAAACGAGCGTTCGACGCCAGCCGAGCGATTCAAAAATAGGGTCCCTGGTATTCTAACTATTCGTATTTTTAAAGGTTCAAGAGAACACTACATGTGTGACACGGAAGTAGACCTCTGCTACTCATCGCCGTGCGTCAACAACGGTACTTGTTTACGGCGGGAGAGCGGGTACACGTGCGTGTGCGCAGCTGGATTTACCGGTGAGTTTTGTGACGTTGCTTACGTTATGAGGTTATCAATCAATAGTTTAATGATTTATGGATAACGTTAGCTCCATGTCAGCGCTTTTGTCGTAAGGCGTAACAGTCGATTAAACTTGGGTTTTTTAATTAATGTGACACAGAGCATCACAGAGTTAAAAACATATAGTGTGAGTTACATAATAGAATACTCTAATATTATCAATATTTGGGGGAGGCCTATACCCAGCAGCTGGGTGGTGACAGGTCGTGGCAGGCGGTGGTCTCCTTCTGTGAGGACGTGATGTCACAGAAGGAGGCCGCAGAGAGGGACCGAGAGGCGGATGCGGACGCAGACCCGCTCCGACGGAGACGGCCAGGAAGAAGGAGGAGGCGCTACGCGCACCTCATTCCTCCCTAGTCTTTGTCAGGGGACGAGTGCCAATTGGTGCTCCTCCAAGTGCCGGGCTCGTTGGGGCGTCAACACCAGGACCACACGGTGCGTGACATCACGGTCCCGTGGGTCCTGCGTGTTAGGTGGTGCGGGAAACAGTAGGGGGTTTAGTGGGTAGGGCCGGGGCGGCGAGTCCCACATACCTTCGGGATGCATAACCGCATTCCCCCTACTATAAAAAAAAAAAAAAAAAAAAAAAAAAGGCCTATACCCAGCAGTGGGTGTCGTGCGGCTGATATGATGATGAATATTATCAAAAGGAGGTTATTGAGAATATTTAGGAGCTCGATGGCGAGTGGTTTAGCGCCTGGTCCGGCGATTGCGGAGCTTAAGCAACTTTCGCAAGGATCTGTCATGGTATGGGTGATCAAATAGTAGATTGTACAACAGGTGCATAAAATGGGTTTTATGTAAGAGTTATACACTCTGCTTTTCACTTCGATTGTGAGGAAATTAAACAACAATATTGAAAATTGAAAAATATGTAAAAATTGAAAAAAGAAAAAAATTCTTAAGTTTTAGTGACAATAGTAGATTGTACAACAAGTGCATAAAACGCATCATTTTACCCGAGACGATATATATCCACCCGAGCCGCAGGCGAGGGTGGATAGTCAAGTCGAGGGTAAAATGGGTTTTATGTACGAGTTATACACTCTGCTTTTCACTTCGATTGTGAGGAAATTAAACAACAATAATGTAAAAATAAAAATAAAAATATTTCTAACATTTTAGTGACAAATTATATATTTTTGGAATGTGCTCATCAAGACATTTCATTTGATACCCATATTCAAAAATTGAAAAAAAAAAACTCAATTTTTTGTGACAAAATATATATTTTTGGAATGTCCTCATCAAGGCCTTTCATTTGATACCCATATTCAAAAATTGAAAAACAATTTTTTTTTCTTAATTTTTTGTGACAAAATATATATTTTTGGAATGTGCTCATCAAGGCCTTTCATTTGATACCCATATTCAATAATTGAAAAAAAAAACTATATTTTTTTTATAAAAAAAATATAATTTTGGTATGTGCTCATCAAGGCCGTTCATTTGATTTGATACCCATACTCAAAAATTTAAAATTTTTTTTTTTTTTTTTATCAAGGTCTTTCAATCAAATTTATACCCATTTTCAAAAATAAAAAAAGTGAAAACAGAATGAAATAACAAGTTAATTCAATGAAGTTTAATTGCATGTGTGGCTGTTTACCTGACGACCTTTGTCTTAAAGTCTGAGACTTAGATGAAGATTTTACTTTATGCACTAGAGCATAAAAAGCGATTTTATGCAGCCTATACCCAACATAAAGACGAACTTTACGAGCATGAGAAGTGAAAATTATATAATTTTGGAATGTGCTCATCAAGGCCTTTCATTTGATATCCATATTCAAAATATGAAAAAAAAAATTTTTTTTCTTAAATTTTACTGACAAATTATATAATTTTGGAATGTGCTCATCAAGACCTTTCATTTGATACCCATATTCAAAATTAGGAAAAAAACATTTTTCTAAAATTTTACTGACAAATTATATAATTTTGGAATGTGCTTATCAAGGCCTTTCATTTGATACCCATATTCAAATTAGAAAAAAAAAAATCTTAAATTTAGTGACAAATTATAATTTTGGGATGTGCTCATTAAGGCCTTTAATTTGATACCCATATTCAAAATATAAAAAAATATTTTTTTTTTGAAAAAACATCTCAAATTAAAAAGAAAGTATTACTTATAATATGGATTATGTTTAAAAATGATGAAAATAGCAATGTTATTAAACGAAGTTTATTTGCGTGTGTGGCTGTTTAGCTGACGACTTTTGTCTTAAAGTTTGAACTTAGACGAAGATTTTACTTTATGCTCTAGCTAGAGCATGAAAAGCGATTTTATGCAGCCTATACCCAACATAATGACGAACTTTACGAGCAAGAGAAGTGAAAAATGTATTATCTCGAGCTCCTCTATGCGTCAGACAGAAGACACGTTAAGCCGTTGGTCCCGCCTGCATTTGCAGTCGTTAATAACCACAAATAGGGAATATGCAACTTTTTTTTATCAAAATCAAAAGTATAATGCGTGAGAAAATCAACTGTAATATTAAAACTTTTCTCTTGCGTTTTTTTCTCGTGATATAGTTACTTGAAGTTAGCACGCAGCAGCAACCGCCGAAAACGCTCTATACAAAACGGACATGATATATGACGTCATATGTCACGTTTCAGGCGCGCGTTTACTATGGAGTTAGCCAAGAATTTTCAATTATTTTCAATATCTCCCTAAATTATGCGTTTAAGTACATATGTGTCATACAAAAAATATGTCCTATTCGATATTCTATCTGACTGTTAAGTGCATTATATCCGAAAGTGAAAAAATATCATTATTGTTCCCTGATTTCATCGTGTGATAAAACTAAAATAATACATTTTTATTTTTCTGTTCCATCATGTTTTTATACGTGTCCGAAGCGATCAAGCTCAAATTTATCCGAATCGGTGACTTATGCATATTCCCTATTGGGTACGCGTGGTGGGTTATGGCCCATCCTCCTTATCCTATAAGAAAGCCCTGTGCCCCCCCACAATGAAAATGTGATTGTAATTGTCAATAACCTTAAAAATGTAATAGGTGTAAACTGCGAAACGGTGCTTACAAAAGCGACATGCGACGTGACGGGCGACGGTGCGATCTGCCGCAGCGGCTCGCAGTGCGTCGCGCGGCGCGAGGGCGGCATCTTATGCCAGGGGTGCACCATAGACACTGCGCATACCACGGCTCTGTGCGAACTGCGTGCGAGAAGCTTTCCGACTTCTTCGTTCTTGACGTTCCCTGGAATGAAACGACGGCATCGGCTGCAATTCAAATTGACGTAAGTTATTCTCATTTACGATGGAATACTTGAACATATATGTAGCTGATATTATTCATACATTTCATATGTGTCTAAATATAATACTACATGGAAGTGCTTGATATAAGACCTCGGATGTCTATAGCTTCAGTCACACACAGCGAATATTTGCTGCGAATAAATAAGGTACCTGGGTCAAATATGGCCACCTTAAGCTTTGACGATTATTTTCTCATACTTGCCTACGACTTAAGTCTGCTAACCCTTATGTAGTTTGTATAGAATCTATCCAACTAACATATTTATATGTAAAAAAGGATCTATTTGAAGTAGATTTTGAGATTTCGTAATTTTTGAACAAAATGGGAAATTGGCCATATTTCCGATAGTGTAGGTAAATATGCCCATAGTTTGGCCATATTAACTGTATGAGATAAAAAAAATTATTATTTTCTGTTTTTGGGACTTATTACTATGTGAAATAAAAAATAAGCTAGTTGTTAACGCATCATGGCGTTCATTCGCCAGTCCTTCGGTCACCGCTCGCCGCTTCATTCGAAGAAAGAAGATTCGTTCGCTTGGCTCGGCCATTTTGCCTGCGAACCCATTCATAAACGGACGAATACCTCGTCCTGCTCCCAGTGAAGCCTCACCAAGATTCGAGCCGGATACGCTCGTGGGACCCCGGACCGGGGCCACCCACACGGCGAGGAAAAGGCGGGACCGCGTGGCGGTCGGTACGCGGAGCAGCGGTGGTCTAGCCCTGCCCGAGGTCCAAGGGCGTAGCGGTGCGGTCATACGGAGGGGACGGCGTCGGCGAATCCAGGGTATCGAGCTGAAACAAGCTTATAGAAGACTACCCATTGTGCTGAAACAAGCACCATCACGAAGATTTCTTTAAGTATCTTTCAACATTTTATTCAACAGTAAACGTGCGTGACACGTGATGTGACGTGAAAAAAAACCAAGAAAAGGGTTGGCAGTGCATTGTTTTGTGAGTCCGTTCCATCCATTCGTCACATTCCAAATCCATTTTCCATATTTCCATTTTGCACTATAGTGTTTTCTTAGTATTTTTGCATTTAACTGAAATTTCAGATTTTTTTTCTCAAAAACTACAAACTTCCGCAAGTTGAAACTTTGCAAAAAGACTTCTTATAATAAGACCTTTCTACCATAAATTTACCGTTATCCAAATCAACGGACCACACAGTAAATTTTATCCTTTAACTTAAATAACGTGTCCAATTTCAGTTTAAAAATTTTATTAACGTAAAGTCAGAGAGTCCCGATCATACGCATAGTTAGTGAAATTTGCTATAGTTTTGAACTAACGTGTTTTTTTTCTCGACATTTCTAGAAAAAGTGCCTAGTCACGTACGCGCGGCTCGGCTCGCGTCGCGGGGCGCACGCGGTGACGTCACACGATCCAAGCGATTTCGTGTGGTTTGCTTGCTGCTGCTTCGCCATTTTGTTGCACTATTTAAGTATCGCACCAATTTTTTCTTACCTACCTTCTTTTTCAAATCAATGCATAATTTTCATAATTTGTGTGTGGTTTTGCTGGAAATCTTTTAGGTTAATATTGTTTACAGTTTAATTAATTTTCATTTTGCTATTTCATCATCATTTATCATGGATTTAAAATCATTAAAGAAAACTCGAGCATCATTAAAATCGAAGCTTACCATATTTAAAAATCATATTGAACAGTTATTGCCTAGCAAAGAGCTTAATAAGTTGCAAATTCATGAATTACAATTGAGGTTCGAAAAAATTCAAGAAATATATGGTGAGTTTGATTCAACACAATCTGATATCGAAAACTTATGTGAAATTCCAGATGAAGAGTTCAAAGAGCGGGAAACCTTTGAGGCTGCCTACTTCAAAACAATGGCTGGGGCGCGAGACATGCTGAGCCGCGTCAGCCACGACGCGACGCCCGGGGACGGCGGCTCGGTGACAGGTTCTAGTAGTGGTAATGCCGCTGCATCAGGTTTGCCTAATATTAAATTACCTACCATTCATTTAACTACCTTTTCTGGGCGCTGTCAAGACTGGTTAGAGTACCATGATACATATCTTTCACTTATTCACAATAACTCTTCGATACCTAAGATTCATAAATTCCATTATTTGCGTGCTTCCTTAAAAGATAGTGCAGCATCAATTATCCAGTCGTTAGATTTTTCTGCTGAGAATTACGATATTGCGTGGAGTTTGCTTTGCGATAGATTTCATAATAACAGAATTTTAGTGAACAATCATATTCAAGCGTTGTTTAGCATTGAGCCTATTTTTAAAGAATCATCAAAAGCTATTCGCAATGTGGTCGATACAGTTAACAAAAACTTGAGAGCTCTTAAGGCACTGAACTTACCTACTGAACATTGGGACATGTTGATAATTCACATGGTTTCAAGTAAACTTGATTTTGCAACCCTTCGTGACTGGGAAACACAGCGGAATGACATCAAGGACATTCCCACGCTCGATGAATTTAATACTTTTTTGAGAAACCGAGCAAATTTACTTGTAACCATGGAGGAAGCACATCACAAACCACAACGCAGACATAGTGATATCATGCCCTTAAGGCCAAAGTCGTTTATTGTTAATAATCAGACACCTAAATTACACTGTCCTATTTGTAAAAATAATCATTCTATTTACCAATGTTTTAAATTTAAAGCCATGTCTATAGAGTCTCGTACAGACATGGTAAAGAAATTAAACTTGTGCAAAAATTGTTTGCGTCAAGGTCATAGTGAAAACAAGTGTAAATTAGGTCCTTGCAAGTTTTGTTCACAACGTCATAATAGCATGTTACATATTGAACACAAACCAACCACTTCACAACCTAGTGAGTGTGTTGTTCTACCTACTTCGCAGGCATCACCACAAAATAACACTTTGCAAACACAGGCACCCCCGCCAGGTGTCACACTTTCAACCACACACACTCAAGACCATGTACTACTATCCACTGCTTTAATTAAAGTGTCCGATAGTAGCGGTAACACGCACAATATTCGTGTTTTGTTAGACAATGGGAGCACTTCTAGTTTTATCACAGAATCATTATTAAATTTGTTACAGCTTCCATTTTATTCCACTTCAGTCACAGTTCAAGGACTAAATAAACAATTGTCTAAAATCACAAAGCGGTGTGATGTGTCAATATCATCACTCTCAAGCAGTGGTTACACTACTGAAGTTAATTGTTTTGTAGTGCCACAAATAACACAATACATACCATCACAAACTATCAAGTACAATGATATTTTCCACATTCCTCCTCACATCCACCTCGCAGATCCATCATTCAACATTCCTTCGGAGGTGCAGATGTTGCTCGGAGCTGATATTTTTTGGGAAATACTTACAAACAATCACATACCCCTAGGCAAAAACAAGCCAACCTTGGTTGAAACAACACTGGGGTGGTTAGTTTCCGGGTCAATACAAGTTTTTAATCAAAATCACAAACGTAAACAAAACACACATCATACAGTCCACTGTCATTTACTCAACAACATTGAGTTAGATCAACAATTGAATCAATTTTTTGAGCTAGAGCGGGTGCCAATGACTCAACAAGCTATGTCCAAGGCTGAGAGTCAATGTGAAACCATTTTTGAACAAACAACATTTCGACAAAGTGATGGTAGATTTGTTGTCACAATTCCATTCAAGGAAAATCCAGAGTGCTTAGGAAATTCTAAGGAACAGGCATTGCTTAGATTTCATGCGTTGGAACGCAAATTCAAACGTCATCCTTCATTCAAAGATAAATACATAGACTTCATGAGAGAATACATTGCTCTCGGTCATATGTCAGAAAATACACAACCACAGAGTGGTAAAATTCAATACTTTCTGCCGCATCATGGTATTTTACGTGACGATAGTTCGACGACTAAACTTAGAACTGTGTTCGATGCCTCAGCTGTCACCAGCTCGGGCAAGTCATTAAATGATATTCAGTACATTGGCCCTACTGTGCAGGATGATTTATTAAACATATTGCTCCGATTTAGACAACATAAATATGTTGTTACAGCTGACATTGAAAAAATGTATAGGCAAATTTTAGTCATCGAAAGTCAGCGTGACCTTCAACAGATATTCTGGCGTTTCGATCCCAGTCAGGAACTAAGGCAATATAGATTAAACACAATTAGCTATGGGACAGCTTCGGCCCCATATTTAGCAACAAGATGCTTGACACAGTTAGGTCACGATTGCTCAGATGAACAAGTTAGGGAAACAATCCTTTTTGATATGTATGTTGATGATTATGTGTCTGGCAATGACAGTTTGAACACACTCATACACACATGCAAAGGTGTCATCAAACAGCTGGAAGGTGCACAGTTTCACCTCCGCAAATGGCATTCTAACAATGAACATGTACTCAATCAGATTGTTGGTGAAAATAGTAATGATGATTTGCTTACGATATGTAAAAACACAATTACTAAAACATTAGGCCTTCTATGGTCATGTAAAAATGACACATTTCTATTTTTACCAACGGTTACACTTTCACCAGACACAATTGCAAACAAGCGTACTGTGTTGGCCACAATTGCTCAGGTATTTGACCCACTAGGTTTGATTAACCCTTGTATGTTACAAGCGAAGCTTATTTTACAAGTACTATGGGCAAGAAACATCTCATGGGAGGCTGAAATACCCAGTGACATTCTGTCACAGTGGAATAGTTTTATTTCAACATTACAGTATTTAAATAACATTGAAATTCCACGATTAGTGCTGTGTGACTCATTTGTCAGGGTAGAGTTACACACATTTAGTGATGCAAGTATAAAGGCATATGCAGCATGTGTCTATGTCCGTTCGGTGTCACAGAACGGCGAAGTAACTGTTCGGTTATTATTAGCTAAAAGTAGGGTGGCTCCATTAAAACAACGTTTGAGTACGCCAAGACTCGAACTTTGTTCAGCTCTTCTCGGCAGCCAGCTGGCAAGGAGGGCCACTGAGTCACTTCGCTTAAACATTCATTCACATCATTTTTGGAGTGATTCAACCATTGTGTTAGGATGGATTAACAGTTGTAAGAAAAGCTTAAAACAATTTGTTTATAATAGAGTTAATGAAATAACGCAATTTTCTGATTCTTCTCAGTGGAAATATGTACCATCCGAATTGAACCCCGCTGACATAGGGTCGCGAGGCTTGAACGCTGAGCAGCTTAAAAGCTCCCATCTGTGGTGGGCAGGTCCACATTTCTTACATCAAAATGAAATACAGTGGCCTTTACAGCCTCAGAATTTAAATATTGTTAATTTACCTGAAACAAGGATTTTTTGTCATCTTTCCGCAGAAGAATCTGAGTTGGACGATTTTTCAGACAAATTTTCTAATTTTAGCAAACTTCAGCGTATTACAGCATACATAAACAGATTTATTCATAACTGTCGTAACAGAAATAATAAGGTAACTGGTTTTCTTACATTAACAGAATTAAATTCAGCTAATTTGTCTCTCTGTAAAATCATACAAACAAAAATGTTTTAGAGAGAAATTTCATCACTAAAAACAAATGGTTCCTTGCCAACTAAGAACAAACTTTTAAATTTAAATCCCTTTGTTGATAAAATGGGACTCATACGTGTGGGTGGAAGACTTTCCAACTCCAACTTAGATTACAATACTAAATATCCGATTCTTTTACATGCATCTCACCACATCACAAGCTTGTTAGTAGAACATCATCATTTAATTTTACTACATGCAGGTCCACAGTTACTGTTGGCTACACTTCGTCATAACTACTGGATAATTAATGGTCGTAAACTCACAAGAAAAATTACTCATAATTGTCACAAATGCTGCAGATTCTCAGGTAAATCATTTCAACCTATTATGGGTAATTTGCCTAAAGAAAGGTTACAGGCAGAGTTCCCTTTCTGCTTCTGAGCAGCAGACTATGCAGGCCCAATTTTGATAGCGGACAGAAAGGGTAGAGGATGCAGACTAAAGAAGGCATACATATGCATATTTGTGTGTTTAACCACACGAGCGGTCCACGTTGAGCTTGTCAACGAGTTGACGTCACTCGCCTATATAGCGGCCTTAAATAGGTTTGTCGCTCGTAGGGGGAGGCCCAATACAATTTTTTCTGATAATGGTACTAACTTTGTTGGGGCTTGTAATGAATTATCTAAATTTTTGAAACAAAATAATCAGTACATCGCCTCATCTGCAACTGTACACAATATTAACTTTAAATTTTCCCCAGCATACAGCCCACACTTCAATGGCTTAGCAGAAAGCTCGGTAAAGTCAGTTAAGCACCACCTTAAACGGGTACTCTCTGAGGCTCACTTAGATTATGAGGAGATGAACACCGTACTGGTGCAAATCGAGGCAATTTTAAACTCAAGACCCCTCACCCCATTATCCTCAGATCCTTCCGATTTAACTCCACTCACTCCCATGCATTTTTTAATTGGACGGCCACTTACAACTTTGCCTGCTCCCCAGGTACAAGATGACCACAGACCGATCAGCACTCTCAGCAGACACAATCGTGTGCAGCTTTTAAAAAGCCATTTTTGGCAACGTTATTATAAAGAATACGTTTCAGAATTGCAAAGAAGGAGCAAGTGGGGCAAAGATGGTACCCAGCCACGCATAGATGACATGGTGCTGGTGAAAGATGATCGATCACCCCCGAACAAATGGCTGCTTGGGAGGATCGTCGCAGTGTATCCTGGCAACGACAGCGTCAACCGGGTGTCAGACGTCCGGACCACTTCGGGCACCATCAGGAGGGCGTTCAACAGACTATGTCCATTACCAATGTTGGAACCAGATGTTCCAAGGGCGGCAGCTTGTTAACGCATCATGGCGTTCATTCGCCAGTCCTTCGGTCACCGCTCGCCGCTTCATTCGAAGAAAGAAGATTCGTTCGCTTGGCTCGGCCATTTTGCCTGCGAACCCATTCATAAACGGACGAATACCTCGTCCTGCTCCCAGTGAAGCCTCACCACTAGTCATAAGTTTTATTATTGTTTGATAACGTTTTAAAAGAAATCAATAAAAAAAGAAAGTCAAAGGAAAATAATAATAGGAAACCTCTTTCTTATAAATGAAAACGAACATAATGGGAGAACAATGAGATCAATTGAGTATTTTTTTGGTAGGATACCAATCGACCAACTCATAATCAACTTTAAACAAATTTAGAATTAAACAAAAACCTGTTTCTTATTAATTTTAACAAACTTAATCGTACATTTTGATCACTTAGGTAATTTTTGGTAGGTACTAGAGATGAGACGTACTAGGCCAAACACGTACCGAGTCTTGCAAGTACGAGTACACCAAAATACTTATTCCATAAACCTGTTCCACGAGTATTTAGAAGTATGCGTTTTTAATTACTCTACTCTAACTCTTTTCGATTACGTATGTAAACACGTATAATTCTGAATAGCAAAACATACATTGGTTGATATAAACACTTAGTATAAAGCTTAATAAACAAAAAAAAAACCGGCCAAGTGCGAGTCGGACTCGCGCACGAAGGGTTCCGTACCAAAAAACGACAAAAAAAACACGTTTGTTGTATGGGAGCCCCCCTTAAATATTTATTTTATTCTGTTTTTAGTATTTGTTGTTATAGCGGCAACAGAAATACATTATCTGTAAAAATTTCAACTGTCTAGCTATCACGGTTCATGAGATACAGCCTGGTGACAGACAGACAGACAGACGGACAGCGGAGCCTTAGTAATAGGGTCCCGTTTTTACCCTTTGGGTACGGAACCCTAAAAAGGTGCAAATTATACTATTTAGAATAAACTTTCTGAAGAAACATAAAACAACAATCTTAAGTGTTAATTCGAATCGAAGAATTTCATTCATGCTTCAACAGGCTTAGGACTGTCAGTTTAATTAATAATTTAACATTTAAGTTCGGTAGATAAATGTGAAATATCTGAATAGCGATAAAAGCTGACGCGCATTTAAAAAAATTCAATTCGTTTTATACAGGGTGTTTGGTAATAGTCTTATAAAGCCGAATATGGTAGATAAGGACCATCAAACTGAACAACTTTTACTATGGGACCAACTCTGAAATCGCGAAACAAAATCTGCTGTTTCATACAAAAATTAATAACGAAAATATCAAAATGTATGAAACAGCAGTTTATTTATCGCGATTTCAGAGTTGGTCCCATAATAAAAGGTGTTCAGTTTGATGGTCTCTATCTACCATATTCGGCTTTATAAGGCTTTTACCAAACACCCTGTATACATACATTAATCATTAATAATCACATTACTATTTACATGTCATTGGTTTTTTTTATTAAATATATTTTTTTTGTATTTTTATTTTTTATTTTTTTTAAACAAAAACGACTAAGATCTTCTTAACTTACGTATCTCTTTATCTTTAATAAACACATAAAAGTTGAACTACTAGTTCACTTTATCCGCGAAAAAAGCAATACGAGATGCCGAAACAACTGACCTGTCAATTCAAATTTGAATAAAAACACACGACTAAGCAAACGGTCACGGCTAGAACCTAGAATATGGACCTTAATTACAATGAGATAAAGTATTATTGTCTAATGCGGAAACAAAAATCTTCAGACTCGCTTACTCCCTGATGGCGTCGGACGCTTACCTTCACAGTGCAAACAAAAAGCGGTTTTAACACAATAATGTTAAGGTTGATCGTAATTGTACGGGAAGAAACTCACTCACACTTAGATCGAACGCGTACCGACCGCGTCCACGAGTCTCCGCCGACTCTGAGTTTTTCGTATTCATAAGTTTGTGTGAGTAACTAAGTAATGTACGCCGTCGATACTTCTAAATACTCGAAACGCGTTGGACGCTGATTCGATACTTAGTATTTAGACGTCCAAGCAAATACTTATTCCAAAGACTTATTCCAGTAAATACGTTTCAACTCTAGTAGGTACCAACTTATAATCAACTCCGAACAGCTGATATTATAGCTAATTTCATATTAGAGTTGCAAACCCTTTGATTTATAACGCGGCGTCAAAATCTAAAACAAAAATCAATGTATTTAGTTGCACAAGTTTTCATATCGAAAATATGGCCACTCGATGGCCATATTTGCAGTATGTTTAGATGTTTTTCAATTGTATCTCACCTCAAAACACTACAAAAAATCCAATAAATCTACACGCAAATATCAACTAGAGACCCCAAAGAATAATACATAGTAAGTACATAATAGAAAACATTGATAAATAATGGAATAAACCAAAACTTACCAAACGCAATTTTTTTGCAGAACTTGTCCGTTCCTGTAAAGCGGCACTGCCGGACAGGCGAGGGGTGTGTTGCGGGTAGCGCGTGTTTCGTACTTTACTCAAACATAGACCTTATCGCTCCTGCATACGGTGTAGGCTGGGTTGCAATAGTTTGGTAGATAATAGGTAGTGGCCATATTAATCGGCTGGCCATATTCGACCCAGGTACCTTACTCGCAGATCGCACTCGCACTTTTTCGCAGTTTCGCAGCGAATAGGTATCTTATCACACAGCGAGTTTTCGCTGCGAGTGCCTATTCGCAGAGAATATTTGCTGTGTGTGACTGAACCTTTATATCAAGCTCTTTTACACTGCTCACTTTACGTATACTCATTGATAGATAGATGATGTCGGGTGAGTGAGACAACCAGCCAGCGATTCTAAGAATTATTTTTATCAAATAGGTCCAATAATCGCAATCTATTTTTAAGACAAAAACCACTCATAGGATTATTGATTTGGGTTGAGATTCCAATCGTGATTAAGGTTTTATAATTTTCGCATTAGATTCGCCACCCAATCCATATCGGGCCTGCTGCTCTACAACGGGCGCTACAACGAGCGTCATGACTTCGTAGCGCTTGAACTTATAAGCGCAGGCGCGGGGCGCGGCGGGGGGCCGGGCTTGCGGTTCACGTTCGCGCTCGGAGGGGGGAAGACTGAGCTCACTGTTGCTGGCGACGTGGCTGACGGGATGTGGCACACGGTCGAAGTGGAGTATCTTAATCGGGTGAGTTGGTAAAATTAAAATAGTATAAGTTGATAAGGACGTAAAGGAGGGCCGTGCTTGCGGTTTACGTTCACACTTCCAGGGGGGAAACTGAGTTTACTGTTACTAGCGACGTGGTTGACGGGATGTGGCGTACTGTCGAAGTGGAGTATCTTAATCGGGTGAGTTGTTAAATAGTATAAGTCGATAAGGCCGATTGAAGGACGCAGATCAGAGCGGGGCTTGAGGTTTACGTTCGCGCTCGGAGGTGGGAAGACTGAGCTTACTGTTGCCGGCGACGTGGCTGACGGGATGTGGCACACGGTCGAAGTGGAGTATCTTAATCGGGTGAGTTGGTAAAATATTATAAGTTGATAGGGACGGGCGAAGGACGCAGAGGAGGGCCGGGCTTGCGGTTCACGTTTGTGCTCGGAGGGCGGAAGACTGAGCTTACTGTTACTGGCGACGTGGCTGACGGGATGTGGCATACGGTCGAAGTGGAGTATCTTAATCGGGTGAGTTGGTAAAATAGTATAAGTTGATAAGGACGCAGAAGAGGGCCGAGCTTGCCGTGTACGTTCACACTCAGAGGGGGGAAGACAGAGCTTAATGTTGCGGGTGACATGGCTGACGGGATGTGGCACATGTTCGAAGTGGAGTATCTTATTCGGGTGAGTTGGTTCAATAGTATAAGTTGATAAGGCCAGTGATAAGACTCAGAGGATGGCTAGGCTTGCGGTTCACGTTCGCACTCGGAGGGGGAAGACTGAGCTTACTTTTGCTGGCGACGTGGCTGACGGAATGTAGCACATGGTCGAAGTGGAGTGTCTTAATCGGGTGAGTTGGTAAAATTGTATAAGTTGATAAGGCAGTGCGAATGACCCAGAGGAGGGCCGGGAAGACTGAATTTAATGCTGGCGATGTGTCTGATGACATGTGAGATTCGATGGAAGTGCGTATCTTAATATGGTGAATGTACAATCTGTGCTGTACCACAGCTGTACTTCGTAAAAAAAAAACTTGCCATTAAAATATTTATTACTAAACATGTTTTTAAGTAAGTTGCTTCCCCGATCTATGAACTTTCGATTTAAGATCGGGATCCCGTCTAAGTTGCTACGGGTGAGCCGATTTTTTCTAATATTTTTCATTATTTATTCATCTTAATATAAAAATAGCATTGTGAATGCAAAAATCTAAAAGTTTAAAACTTTCGATTTATTTATTACTTGACATGTTTTTGAGTAAGTCGCTTCCTCGTCTTATGAACTTTCAATTTAGATTTTGTTGATAGAATTGGTTTCATAACTTCTTAGCCGGTAAAATCCGATAAAATCCAAATTAAATTGTTTATTTGCGGCAATATCATAATTCATTATTGAAGTGGTTATACTTTAACTTAACCTATTATGTATTAACCTATGTCTTAACTTATAATTTTAAAATAATTATCATAAATGCCACTTTGTTTCTATCCACTAGACTGCGACGGTGATACTCGACGATTGTGACAAGGCGCTATCGCTGGCCGGAGCGGCCGACTTTGGCATCAAGTACGCATGCGCCAACTTCACACGAAAAGAGTTGCCACCGCGATGCGACATACCCACGGAAACATGCCATAGGTGAGCTGTCCACGTATTTTAAATAGAAAGTATCTATCTATTGAGTAATAGAATATCAAATGTTTATTTCGAAAGACCCTAAGGCTCTCCGCTGCGTTAAGCGGTCCGTCAAAAAACCAGCAATCTATATTCCCGCGCGCGTGTACCCGCGGCGGGATCCCGCTTAACGCAGCGGAGTGCCTAATGGTTACAATACGATAGGCACATAGTTACACTATAGTGGAACTTTGTGACATGTGCACTATAGTGCTTCTACTGCTACTATCTTTGCTTGTAGGTTCCTCGATCTGACTGGCCCCCTCCAACTCGGTGGACTGCCGAACATTCCTAGCAGTTTCCAAGTGAAAAATAAGGACTTCGTTGGCTGCATCTCGGATTTGTACATCGACCATAAATTCGTGGATCTCAACAGGTATGTTTGATATCTTTTAGTTTTATACTAAATTAATTACCTACTAACAATTTGATATTTTATTATCTTTTATTTTTAGAATACACTATAAATATTCAGTACACAAACTAAACGTTTTAATTTTAATTCTTTTCTCTGAAATCGTGATAAAACTTTAAGAGGGCTCCACACTCGCGCCGCGAAAGCCCGCGAAGGCCGCGAACCGCGAGTGTGGAGGGTTTCGCGGCTTCGCGTATGGGCTTCGCGTTCGCGCTTCGCGGCGTTCCCCGTCCGGTGGCGGTTTTTTGGTCCGTGTCAAAAGAGGGCTCCACACTCGCGCCGCGGACCGCGGCCGCGAATCACGGGCGCGGTTCGCGCATGAAAACGGTGCGAAAAATATAGCCCTCCAGACTCGCGCGTGAACCGCGGCCGCGAATCACGGCAACATTAGTTCGGCACACAAGTCCTTTGACGCGGACCAAAAAACCGCCACCGGACGGGGAACGCCGCGAAGCGCGAACGCAAAGCCGCGAAGCCCATACGCGAAGCCGCGAAACCCTCCACACTCGCGGTTCGCGGCCTTCGCGGGCTTTCGCGGCGCGAGTGTGGAGCCCTCTAAAGGACTTGTGTGCCGAACTAAGGTTGCCGTGATTCGCGGCCACGGTTTGCGCGCGAGTGTGGAGCCGGCTTTACAAGTTTTACTATATCTCCAACAGTTTTTCAGTATAGCATAGCTCGAGTAATATAATATAAAAACTGCATAAAAATTCAATCTTATTTCCCAAGTACATTCTCGGTCGGAAAAATTCTTCGTCGTAAGTGCCGGCAACGGTTTTAACACGTTTTAATACCAAATGTTAAAGTTCGGTGGCGCAGTAGTTTAGCGTCTGGCCATGCGATGCAACTTTCGCGAGGGTTGACCAACAATTTATTATCTCGAGTTCCTCCGTGCTTCGCAAGACACGTTAAGCCGTTGGCATCAGCTGCATTTGCAGTCGTCCTTCCAATCTGCATTGGGCCTGCGGGGTGGGTTATTATGGCCCATCCTCCTTATCCATTCTAAAGAAAAAAATTCAATCTTCAAAATGGCGGATCCGCTATTTTATTTCGAAATATCTCTTTTTCGATTTTTTTCTGTCGGCCCTCTGTGTCCCATCAGTGGGGACATTAAAATGGCTGATTTCTATCGAATAAAAATGTTGGCGCTTCTTTTGACCCCAGCTATGTGGCAGACAACGGCACTTTAGCGGGCTGCCCGGAGAAGCGGTCCCACTGCGGCTCCGCGCCGTGCTTCAACGGGGCCGAGTGCAGGGACCTGTGGGACACCTTCATATGCGACTGCACTGAGGGATACACCGGGAAGGACTGCAGTGAATGTGAGCTACATAATATTTATTAGCAGTTTTTATCAATCTTTACACAACTTTAATGTTAAATTGACGAATTTTGATCATGGCAAGGCGTTTGCCTTGTTGACATTATACACTTGTACTTTTATTTATTCTGTGATTATACTTACCTACAGTTTTAATCTTATTAAGATCATTCTTTCTTACTAATTTATAACTCATACTCACTACTTTACTTACGATTGCTTATCTCAGAATAGAAGATTGTACAACAAGTGCATAAAACGTATCATTTTACCCGAGACGTATATATCCGTTTTATAATTTTAGAATGTGCTCATCAAGGCCTTTCATTTGATACCCATATTCAAAAATTGAAAAAAAATTTTTTTTTTCTTAAATTTTAGAGAGAAATTATATAATTTTGGGATGTGCTCATTAAGGCCTTTCATTTGATACCCATATTCAAAAAAAGAAAAAAAAATGTTTTTTCTTCAATTCCAAAATCAAAAAAAAATGTATTATAACATGGATTATGTATAAAAATTAAGAAAGTAACAATTTTATTTAACGAAGTTTAATTGCCTGTTTGGCTGTTTAGCTGACGACCTTTGTCTTAGAGTCTGAACTTAGACGAAGATTTTACTTTATGCTCTAGGCAGAGCATGAAAAGCGATTTTATGCAGCCTATACCCAACATAATGACGAACTTTACGAGCATGAGAAGATATAAGTATTTCTACTAGAGTTACCCTAAATCTTTGGGACCTCAAAGTTGGCAAGACAAGGCTCAGCGTTTGGAAAGATGAATAGATAAAATTTGTTAATATTAATTATCTTGTTTATATTAGCGACGACAGCCCCGTGGCGGTTCAGCGGCGATGGAATGTTGTCGTTCAACCCGCTGCTGCGGCCCATCCAGCTGCCGTGGCTCCACGCACTGTCGCTGCGCACGCGCCAGGAGGACGCCTTCCTCATGACCGTGCAAGTCGGACAGAACAGCTCCATATTCATCAGCGTGAGTACCAACATTACACACATTGCTGCGTTCCACCCGCTGCTGCGGCCCATCCAGCTGCCGTGGCTCCACGCACTGTCGCTGCGCACGCGCCAGGAGGACGCCTTCCTCATGACCGTGCAAGTCGGACAGAACAGCTCCATATTCATCAGCGTGAGTACCAACATTACACACATTGCTGCGTTCCACCCGCTGCTGCGGCCCATCCAGCTGCCGTGGCTCCACGCACTGTCGCTGCGCACGTGCCAGGAGGACGCCTTCCTCATGACCGTGCAAGTCGGACAGAACAGCTCCATATTCATCAGCGTGAGTACCAACATTACACACATTGCTGCGTTCCACCCGCTGCTGCGGCCCATCCAGCTGCCGTGGCTCCACGCACTGTCGCTGCGCACGTGCCAGGAGGACGCCTTCCTCATGACCGTGCAAGTCGGACAGAACAGCTCCATATTCATCAGCGTGAGTACCAACATTACACACATTGCTGCGTTCCACCCGCTGCTGCGGCCCATCCAGCTGCCGTGGCTCCACGCACTGTCGCTGCGCACGCGCCAGGAGGACGCCTTCCTCATGACCGTGCAAGTCGGACAGAACAGCTCCATATTCATCAGCGTGAGTACCAACATTACACACATTGCTGCGTTCCACCCGCTGCTGCGGCCCATCCAGCTGCCGTGGCTCCACGCACTGTCGCTGCGCACGTGCCAGGAGGACGCCTTCCTCATGACCGTGCAAGTCGGACAGAACAGCTCCATATTCATCAGCGTGAGTACCAACATTACACACATTGCTGCGTTCCACCCGCTGCTGCGGCCCATCCAGCTGCCGTGGCTCCACGCACTGTCGCTGCGCACGCGCCAGGAGGACGCCTTCCTCATGACCGTGCAAGTCGGACAGAACAGCTCCATATTCATCAGCGTGAGTACCAACATTACACACATTGCTGCGTTCCACCCGCTGCTGCGGCCCATCCAGCTGCCGTGGCTCCACGCACTGTCGCTGCGCACGTGCCAGGAGGACGCCTTCCTCATGACCGTGCAAGTCGGACAGAACAGCTCCATATTCATCAGCGTGAGTACCAACATTACACACATTGCTGCGTTCCACCCGCTGCTGCGGCCCATCCAGCTGCCGTGGCTCCACGCACTGTCGCTGCGCACGTGCCAGGAGGACGCCTTCCTCATGACCGTGCAAGTCGGACAGAACAGCTCCATATTCATCAGCGTGAGTACCAACATTACACACATTGCTGCGTTCCACCCGCTGCTGCGGCCCATCCAGCTGCCGTGGCTCCACGCACTGTCGCTGCGCACGCGCCAGGAGGACGCCTTCCTCATGACCGTGCAAGTCGGACAGAACAGCTCCATATTCATCAGCGTGAGTACCAACATTACACACATTGCTGCGTTCCACCCGCTGCTGCGGCCCATCCAGCTGCCGTGGCTCCACGCACTGTCGCTGCGCACGCGCCAGGAGGACGCCTTCCTCATGACCGTGCAAGTCGGACAGAACAGCTCCATATTCATCAGCGTGAGTACCAACATTACACACATTGCAACGGCATGCTATCGTAATTACACCGAGGTATTCACTAGCGGTGTGTTACCAACTCTACAATCATATCTGTCTACGGAAGTGGAGACGTATTACTATAGGTTGTAGTCAGTATGTTTTTAGACGGTTTTATTTATTTGATTCTTACTTTATCTTTACATCCATTCACTCAGTTCAATTATTTTGCTTGCCTTTATCAGTAATGGCACAGAATATAGGTATATACTTAGTCTATAGTAGATACTAAACGTACAGAAGTCCATTTCTGCGAGGATAATCAAATAATAAGCTACTCTCGCTGCACGGCAATAAAGTACAATTTTAAATTGCATGGCACTGCATACCTATTATTGTATGCACCGTACTTTGTGTATGCACCTTCGTCGCGTAGCTCTGTCTCAATCGACAGACGACATCCCTCGTGCGCTGGTTCGACTGAGTCAGCCACGAACAGTAGGCTAATATAAAAGTTTAAGCGCGGAGTGAGACTCCCTGTCCAATGGGTTAGATGTCGATTTTTGTTTTTCTAATTGCGTCGTAACTTGTGTCACAGTTGAAATCCGGCCTTCTCCACTACTCGTACAACGGCGAGACGATGTTCCTCCCGTCCATGAACCTGGCGGACGGCGTGTGGCACCGCGTGGAGATCAAGTGGCTCGGCACCGACGTGTCGGTCAGCATCGACTACGGGCTCAGGACTGCGCTGCTGCCCATGTTGGCCAACAAAGTCCAGGGGCAGTACATTGGCAAGATACTGATCGGGGGCCCGGATAGCACCGCGGGGCTGTTGGCGTCTGAAGTTGGGTACTTCGAAGGGTGTATTCAGGTATGTTGGTCAAATATTAACTAGTGGCTCCGTGAGCTGTAGACTTCGCGTTAAAGAGTAACTCAAATTGTAAGTTGTTTTAAGAATTTATACCTAGATTCCGCCACGAGGTTTTCAAACCACATAGTAGGTAAGTACGTGCTGTTATATTCTCAGCTTCTAATTATGATCATGTTTTGAAATGTAATTAATCTATTATTTATTTTTTTTGGATAAATTTTGTACAACTGGCTCGACCAATAAATTCTATATAATTATCGAACCAGACCCCCTAGCCAAAGTAACATTTGCAAATTTTCGCTATCGCTTCGCTTCGAAACATGTATGGATTTGATGTTTTAAATTCGATAGTTAACGAAACCTTATGTCAATCCCATACATGTTTCGAAAGCGAAGTGATAACGAAGATTTGCCAATGTTACTGTAGGCCCTCAGCTTACAAAATTTCACAAAAATCGGTTGAGAAATAAGACCCGTAGAGAAGAACAAACGGACATACAGACATTCGCCGGACATACGAAATAATTTTTGGCCAAGCTGAAGCAGAGACGCTTCGCGCTTGCTCGGTCAAAAGAAGGCAATCATGATTGAAATCTATTACATTCAGGACGTGAGAGTGGGAACCAGCCAGTCGCTCCTGAATCGGCCAACGGTGAGAGAGAACGTGCGGGATGGCTGCCAGTCGCGCGCGGACTGCATGCTGTCGATCTGCCCACCATACGTGAGTAGAACTTACTTTTGTATTGTTGGATCTTTTTTTTGTCTTTACAAATACCTACAGAGTTAGTTACCAAACAGTCCGTGTATACTTGCGTATGTATCACAGTATTTTAGGTAGGTGATTAGTAGAGACCGGATTAAATTCGGACCGGAGAAAGACCGGAGCCCTTTTCAGTAGCAGTTGCATATTTTGGCAAAAAAATTAAAATCATGCATATTTACGCTCGATCTCGTTCATCGTTCAGATGTCTAACATGCCCAAACAATGGAACTCAAATATTAAATTCTGCCCAGTCACCCCAGTGCATACCTCAGTGGTCGAAGAACGGTCCTTTCCGCTTACAAAAATATGTAGACAAAATTAGTCTTCAGAACATTTGGGACAGTACTTAGTCGTATACATTTATAAAGGTAAATTTCAATTATGTATATTAGAAAAAATACAAGAAAATATTGACTTACTCGTGAGAAAAATAGCATTGTGAATGCCTAAAATATAAAATTCAGTAAATTTCAATGTCAAATAAATTTTGTAATTGATATTTTCGCAAATACGATTGTTATCGTTGAGTAATAACTTAACTTTTTATGGATTTTCATGCATATTTTAGCTATTTTTCTTGCATATTTGCATGCACATTTTGGGCTTTTTATGTTGCATATAATCCGGTCTCTAGTGATTAGTATTATATTCCTGAGTAACTGAATCCCATAAATTGAAGCCATCCTTACTTTATTTGATTGTTTACTTGTTGTTGCTTTTCGTGTATCAGATATCATTGCTTTGGATATGGGGTAATTTCGCTGATCCTGCATTTCAAGTTATTTATAGACTCTATGATTGCGTTTTTACATCCAGTACTAACTTTGAAATATTTAGAGTATCACGGAATTTCGGTGTTAATGAAAAAAAAACTGTTTATCAGTTACTTACTTGATGTTGTTATCATGCAGAGCGACTGCATATCAGGCTGGGACAACACCGAGTGCGTGTGTTCACCGGGGCGAGTGGGGCCGACCTGCGCGGCGGCGTGCGAGCTGGGGCCCTGCCCCGCCGGCGCCGCGTGCCGCGCCGACGCCTCGCCGCGCGGGTACAGCTGCCACTGCGGCGAGGGCAGCCACATCACCGGTGCGTACTACTAGTGCTGCACGCTGTATAGCGGGACTTACAGAAATAAAATCTAAAACAATTTCACATAACAATTTATTATTCTATTTAAATAAACATAAACTAAGTTCGTTAGTCGTTGTTTTAGAGGATGGTTGCGTGGAAAGTGGGTCGCAGGAGTGCCCGGGTGGGTGGTGGGGCGCGGGCGCTTGCGGGCCCTGCGCCTGCGCGCCGGCCCGCGGCTACCACCCGCACTGCCACCGGACCACGGGACACTGCCACTGCAAGGTACGTTAGAGGACAGAGTGGGTCGCAGGAGGGCCCGGGCGGGCGGTGGGGCTCGGGCGCGTGCGGGCCCTGCGCCTGCGCGCCGGCCCGCGGCTACCACCCGCACTGCCACCGGACCACGGGACACTGCCACTGCAAGGTACGTTAGAGGACAGAGTGGGTCGCAGGAGGGCCCGGGCGGGCGGTGGGGCTCGGGCGCGTGCGGGCCCTGCGCCTGCGCGCCGGCCATGTCATATATCTTGGAAAAGTATAGGTACTTAAAGCTTCTTAATACGCGCCTTTTTGCCGTTTTCCACTGTCTCATGGTAGACGCAAAATCTCCTTTCACACAGCTCTATTATTTTAAAATAAAAATACCTTCTTTTCATTCCTAGGAGAACCACTACAAGCCTGCAAACTCCGAAGACTGCCTACCATGCAGTTGCTACGCCATGGGGTCGATGAACAGCTCGTGCGACGCGGTCACGGGACAGTGCTACTGCCGCGCTGGAGTTATAGGCCGCGCCTGCGACTCCTGTGCTAATGCTTACGCTGAAGTTGCTCCCAACCAGGGCTGTGAAGGTAGGTTTATATCAAATAGGAAACAAATACAAACCTATGGTTGCTACGCTATAGGATCAGTGAACAGCGCGTGCGACGTGGTCACGGGACAGTGCTACTGCCGCGCTGCAGGGACGTGCCAATAAGGTATGCCGCCCCTAGGGTCACCATCTATGTAAGGGAAGATACCTTTGTAAGATACTCAAAAAGCATGATTTTTCAGAATAATGCCTGTCTATAGCAAAGAAAAGGCCGCGCAGCGCGTTTTTTAGTCAGTTTCATCCACTAATCTTGTAATTTTGGCAAACTATAGTAAAAAGTTGCTCCCAACCAGGTTTGTGAGAGTAGATCACATTAGATCACATTGAAAACTAATACCTACCACAAGCTTATAGTTTTACAGCTATCTTATTTATAACTTACATTTAAATTTAAAAAAAAATTCAAGCATTATACGATGCGTTTGCGAATAATAAAAAAACAAAATATTTTTTTTTTTAATATAATTTGTAATTGTATGAAACAAGAACTTTAAATTCAGTGTCCTGGGTCATAGAACGAAGCTTAAACTAAACAGCACTAGATGGCGCTGTTATTCTATGAATAATAATAATCCCCATAAATTATTTTGCAGTCGTATACGATGGATGTCCTCGGTCATTTTCTAATGGAGTTTGGTGGCCTCGGACCAAATTCGGCATTGAAGCCATCACCGACTGTCCTACAGGTAAATACAGTGGACTATTTTTTTAATTACTTACTTTCTTATTTAAAAAAAAATATTTTTATTATGTATTTTTTTTGAGTTTATTTTTAAATTTATTTAAAAAAATCTTTTTAAATTCAACTATTTTTGACACTGTGCTTAATTCACAGGATCAAGTGGCAAAGCTACAAGGATGTGCGATGAGACGCAAGTGATACCTTGGCAGGAACCAGATATGTTCAATTGCACCACTTCAACTTTCTTCCAGTTAAGAAATCAGGTAAATAATCAATATTTACATTAATAACACCTCAAATTATCTAAATAAAAAACATAATAATCAACCAGTTATCTAAAGCCGCGTCCCCACGATCAGCGCTACCACGCACCGCACCGAGCCGCACGAGGGCGAGCACGCACCGAAACGGCGAACGCGTCGTTTCCCACGGGGTGTGTCGGTCGGTCTTGTCTGGTGCGCTCTCCTGCGTCTGCGTTCCCACGGCCTGTCCGTGGGAACGCACCTTAAAGTAGATCACCTGTTTCTCTGGTCTTGCTTTTCCGCTAGGTGGCACTGTGGTGCTGCTGCTAACTGATATTTATTTAGTTCCCGTTGTAGCTCCAGATGTCACTGTGCTGTTTATATCGTTTTCTAAACTGCGGTGTTAAGATTTTTCCTAGTTTAGTGACTTGACCCGAGTAATTTCTATTTGGTATCGCTTCTCGGCCTTTTGGCTAAGATCAAAGTGTAGTATCTGTTCTTTTCAGCTTAATATCTGAAAGTTCCCTCACTGAGGGACCAGTATATTAAACTGATTTTTGTAACTCGACGGGATGTTCGGGGCTCGCTCCACTCCCGTCACGGGTCGGCCCGGCATTGCAGTGCCGCCGGGATCGGCCCACATATTCTATGAAAATGACACATCCATACATTATATTTATTGCATGTCTTGTTGATTGATACTATAGATATCATAATTTACTTGAAATTGAATTGATGCGTATAATATTTGGAAAATAAATTTATTCACTTAAATCAACAATTAAATTCGATTTTTATTCTTCGTTCTAAGTAAGTTCACAGGTAGGGTAAGTACTTCAAAAAAACATAAACGGATTGGAGATTCACCGTGCGCGTCTTTAAATTAATGTTGTCAACTGTTGAAAACTTCATACAATACAACCATAAAAGTAATGTACCTATGTTCGAAATTGAACAGAAAAATATAAATACTATGAACTCATAAGTATTTAATGTTTAATGAAAACTTCCTTAATCATTTTGACTTCTGTTTTCTTGAAAAGAATCGTGCTTAAAAAAAAGCAGGTTCTTTTTCGTGGCTTTTTTTCACGTTTGAAAAAATATCAGTTTTTATGCTACACTATGTGAACGCTAGATGCGGGCAGTGCAGGACTGATCGTCGTCGTGGAGATCCTTGGGACCTCAGGAGGCCTATACTATACCCAACAGTGGGTGTCGTGCGGCTGATATGATCAAGGCCGTCTTTAACCTATTTGAGGCTTTGGGCACATTAGGATAATGGGGCCCCTATGACCTTGACTTGGGTTACCATCAAAGTAAGAGAGGATGCCTGTATATGAGGCACAAAATGCCAGATTTTTTAGAAAAATGCTTATCTAGGTACAGTAAAAATCGGCCGCGAAGCGCGATTATTAGACAATTTCATTCACTAATCTTGTAATATTACCTGTCTTTACCTTTAGTGAAAAAAACAGCCGCGCAGCGCGATTTTTATTCAGTTTCATCCAATAATCTCTCGTTATTTTGCCTGTCTAAAGTAAAGAAAACGGCCGCGCAGCGCGATTTTAATACTTAATCAGCTTTATTCACTAATCTTGTAATCTTGCTAAGACACATTTAATAAGAACATAATTATTGTATAATCCACAAAAGTAACTATTTTAGAATTCAAGGGTGATATTTTTAAAAGTCTATGTGATTTGAAGAGGTACTCTTCTAAATTTGATTTTATTTCGTAATATCATAAGCATCCGTTATCATTAAGCGATCTGGCAAGAAACAAGGGGCCCCTATCGATCGCGGGGCCCTGGGCAAGTGCCCAGAGTGCCCAATGGGAAAGATGGGCCTGGATATGATGATGATGATGTGAATGCTAAAATCGCAAATTTAAAAATTATACTTATGGCTGTTTCATCTTAATTAATTATCAAAATATCTGGAAAGTTACAGAACATGTGGGAAAGATGTTTCAATTGAATGTCGAGGTAATTCACACATTAATGAAATAACGCTGGCTTGCAGCGTAAGCATAGGACTACTAGAAAGATTTCGACGATACCACTAGTGACTCGGTAGCACTAGCGGATCCAGGGGGGGGGGGCTAAGGGGCTCAAGCCCCCCCCCCCCCCCCCCCCAAATCATTTGGGTCCACCCAACAAATCTGTTAATTACCTTGGTAAAGCCTGCCCTCACCTAGGTACGTTAAGCCCCCCCCAAACCAAAATCCTGGATCCGCCACTGCTCGGTAGCTCAGTTAAAAGAGCATTGGACCTGACTTCCAAAGGTGTTCTTGTATTCTTGTCTCGTAGGAGTATTTTGTGATATTGCTCTGATCCCAAATAAAACATAATATACAGGCTACATTTTTATTTACTCTCCAAATTTTAAGGATGTGTTCAGTCCATGAAACTGAAAAACTTTCTCCATGAAACATGTATTGTGTCGAAATACGCCACAGGCACAAAATTTTGATCACCCGTTACTAAACTAATCACGTGATCTAGTTTAATTTGTATCGAAAGTATTTTTTACTTACAGTTTGACCATAAAGAGTTGAAATTGAATAAAATGGAACAAAAATTTTTCAGTACAAAATTTAGTAAGTGTTGCCAATTTATTCGTGATTTTGACGTGTTTACATAGAAAGTGGCGCCCTCAATTTTTGTCAACTCTTTATGGACAAGCTGTACATACCGGGTAATTTTGCGACCTCTTTACAAAATCAAATATTAGTTCAAGGAAGTAATAAAAAAAAATTGGTGAGATAATTATGAATTATTTATTTTTTAATTCACAGTTTTCAGAGCGGGGGAAGGCGGGTGGCGGGAGGGGGGCTCGCACAGGTCGATCGTGCGATGCGCAAACAGTGACAACAATTTCAATTTGTGTAGGGAAAGCTTGGGACAAAAATGTATAAAAAAAATTTTTTTTTACTTCACAAATCGATTGTACTGCTGTTATAGTATGACCTGACAAAATTTTAAAAGGGGTCCAAAAATGACCCTGTATTTGACCCTATGTTTTTAAGCGTGCTCGCAGACTACAGACTTTCTATCGGCCGACAGTTTAGTCGGGCTCTCCAATCAGTATGAAGAAGCATGCAAGTGCGCCAAGAAGTGCGCACACTACAACGATTCGGTATCGGCCGATTCTTCATACAAAACCAACTATCGGGCCAACTATCGGCCGATAGAAAGTCTGTAGTCTGCGGGCACGCTAAGAGTAATTTGTTCAGTTTCATGGTTTGACTGAACACATCCTTATTGAACCTATTAATATGAGAGGCTGACATATTGGTAACCATATTTTTTTTTTTTTTTGACGGGGATTTCAGTAATATAGCGGTGCACGATGAAACCTGTGTATATATAATTTGTATACAGGTTTATAGGCGGATCTATAGATAAACAAAAAAATGTCATATGATATAAAGTCCTAAAGCGCAACGTTTCCGATATAATCCATGTTATAGATCCCGCGAGATAATCCATGTTATAGATCCCGCGAGATAATCCATGTTAAAGATCCCGTGAGATCGACATAGGTACATAGGTTTCATCGTGCGCCGCTTTTATTTCCGAAATCCCTGTCAAAAGTAAAAAAAATATGGTTACCACTATGACAAAATGTTCTAAGCCATTTGGAGAGTGAATAAAAAGACACCATACCCATCTAGCTTCACAAGATCGAGACGGGCGAGTTGACCGTAAACACGTTCGTGGGCGTGCGCCTCGCCGCCGACCTGGCGTCGGCGTGCGCCGCCACCGCGCGCCTGTACGGCGCCGACGTGCTGGTGGCCGAGGGCATCCTGGTGGAGCTGCTGCGGTACGAGCTGCGGCAGGCCGGGCTCAACCTCACGCACAGCCAGGATAAGGACTATGTCCGGGTGGGTATACTTTAATAAAGATACTGAGCTGTGCTTAATAAGTTTTGGCAATAATAGTGCAGCAAATCTAATTTACTGTAGCATAATGAGGGCTACCGTTTTCTAGCTCACCAGTTGGCGCCACAGTCGCGAGAGGTCCTGTAAAAGTTTGTTTACTACGGCCTTCACGGCCCTACGGGTGTGAAAGTAAACAAATCGTAGTGAATACCAATTTATAAAAAAAAAAATATCCAGCATGCCGCAATGTTGTGCAGTCCCGTTTTGTTCTGAAAAACCACTTTTCTTAGCTGCGCTTTTAAAGCATTGACGCTTATTGACCCGTAATTCATATTTGCCTTTTTGAATCTCGTATTGCAAAATAATCAGAACATTTTATTTATTTTAGAAATAAACGCGCGTAGCTCTCACACAAAATATGACATTTGAAGTTTCAAAGACCTCACGCAACACCAGCGCCTCTAGTGGCGAATTCATACGCGTTAGCCCTCATTGTTACAGTAGTGTAGTACAATGTATTTGTTCTCCGTGTGCAGAATATAATAAAATCAACGAACGTGATAATGGACGTGACGTACGAGCCGGAGTGGCGTCGCATCCGGCAGCTGACGGGGCACGGCGCCGAGCAGCTGCTGCAGCAGTACGACAAGTACATCGCCGTGTTGGCCGAGAGCCAGCACGACACTTACACCAGCCCCTTCGAGATAGTCACGCGCCACCTGGGTACGTTGAGGGACATACAGCATTAGCAGCTGACGACAAGTACATCGCCGTGTTGGCCGAGAGCCAGCACGACACTTACACCAGCCCCTTCGAGATAGTCACGCGCCACCTGGGTACGTTGAGGGACATACAGCATTAGCAGCTGACGACAAGTACATCGCCGTGTTGGCCGAGAGCCAGCACGACACTTACACCAGCCCCTTCGAGATAGTCACGCGCCACCTGGGTACGTTGAGGGACATACAGCATTAGCAGCTGACGACAAGTACATCGCCGTGTTGGCCGAGAGCCAGCACGACACGTACACCAGCCCCTTCGAGATAGTCACGCGCCACCTGGGTACGTTGAGGGACATACATCATTAGCAGCTGACGACAAGTACATCGCCGTGTTGGCCGAGAGCCAGCACGACACGTACACCAGCCCCTTCGAGATAGTCACGCGCCACCTGGGTACGTTGAGGGACATACATCATTAGCAGCTGACGACAAGTACATCGCCGTGTTGGCCGAGAGCCAGCACGACACGTACACCAGCCCCTTCGAGATAGTCACGCGCCACCTGGGTACGTTGAGGGACATACATCATTAGCAGCTGACGACAAGTACATCGCCGTGTTGGCCGAGAGCCAGCACGACACGTACACCAGCCTCTTCGAGATAGTCACGCGCCACCTGGGTACGTTGAGGGACATACATCATTAGCAGCTGACGACAAGTACATCGCCGTGTTGGCCGAGAGCCAGCACGACACGTACACCAGCCTCTTCGAGATAGTCACGCGCCACCTGGGTACGTTGAGGGACATACATCATTAGCAGCTGACGACAAGTACATCTCCGTGTTGGCCGAGAGCCAGCACGACACTTACACCAGCCCCTTCGAGATAGTCACGCGCCACCTGGGTACGTTGAGGGACATACAGCATTAGCAGCTGACGACAAGTACATCGCCGTGTTGGCCGAGAGCCAGCACGACACTTACACCAGCCCCTTCGAGATAGTCACGCGCCACCTGGGTACGTTGAGGGACATACATCATTAGCAGCTGACGACAAGTACATCGCCGTGTTGGCCGAGAGCCAGCACGACACTTACACCAGCCCCTTCGAGATAGTCACGCGCCACCTGGGTACGTTGAGGGACATACAGCATTAGCAGCTGACGACAAGTACATCGCCGTGTTGGCCGAGAGCCAGCACGACACTTACACCAGCCCCTTCGAGATAGTCACGCGCCACCTGGGTACGTTGAGGGACATACAGCATTAGCAGCTGACGACAAGTACATCGCCGTGTTGGCCGAGAGCCAGCACGACACGTACACCAGCCCCTTCGAGATAGTCACGCGCCACCTGGGTACGTTGAGGGACATACATCATTAGCAGCTGACGACAAGTACATCGCCGTGTTGGCCGAGAGCCAGCACGACACTTACACCAGCCCCTTCGAGATAGTCACGCGCCACCTGGGTACGTTGAGGGACATACATCATTAGCAGCTGACGACAAGTACATCGCCGTGTTGGCCGAGAGCCAGCACGACACGTACACCAGCCCCTTCGAGATAGTCACGCGCCACCTGGGTACGTTGAGGGACATACATCATTAGCAGCTGACGACAAGTACATCGCCGTGTTGGCCGAGAGCCAGCACGACACGTACACCAGCCCCTTCGAGATAGTCACGCGCCACCTGGGTACGTTGAGGGACATACATCATTAGCAGCTGACGACAAGTACATCACCGTGTTGGCCGAGAGCCAGCACGACACGTACACCAGCCCCTTCGAGATAGTCACGCGCCACCTGGGTACGTTGAGGGACATACATCATTAGCAGCTGACGACAAGTACATCTCCGTGTTGGCCGAGAGCCAGCACGACACATACACCAGCCCCTTCGAGATAGTCACGCGCCACCTGGGTACTGGAAATGACATACATTCGGCTACTGAAATCTACCATAGGCATTTAGGTACAATGTGTTACAAAAAAACTAAAGTCGAATATGGTAAGTAGATAGGGACAAATTCAATTCAAATATCAAACTGAACAACATTTACTATGTGAAAAACTCTGAAATCACGAATAAAATCAGCTGTTTCATACATTGTGATTTGACTTTAGGGGTTTTTTTGTAACACATTGTATAGTATCTGATGAATAACTTTTCTATTTGACTATGTAACTCTGAAATCACGAAAAAACTTCTTTTCTGCACTGTTATGGAATGTGAATTTTAGAAAGACACCTTTGCATATTAAGCATTCGGCGACCTTTGACAGAATCACCCAGATGTAAGCAGTCTGTAAATTCGTTTTTATCGTTGTCACCAATGTAAAATACAGATATTTTGTTTTCATCACAAGCAGTGTCTTTTGGCTATGACAGAGAAATACTTACCTACCATTTCCATTTCATGGTAGGTAAGTACTTAGGCCCGTACTTATAAACTGCTCTCAACGTTGAGAGCTATCTTTAGATCATTCCTGAGATGCTGTTCCTATAAGAAAACCTTAAGAGCGGTTTATAAATACGGGCCTACGTTTAAACAAATCACTGATCTCGTGCTTTTGCCCCAACAGTGATAGGCGTCGACATCGTGACCACCGAGTCCATCTACGGGTTCGAGCCAACGCAGCTCAATCGCTACAACATAGAACCCTACACCACCGAGCGAGTAATCCTCCCCGACACCTCCTCCTTCCTCCACTCACCCATACAGCCCGCCGGGAAGGCCAAGAGGAGGCCTTCCAGCCCGACCGTGTCCTTCCCCAAGTACAACAACTACGTGAGGAGCAAGAGCAAGTTCGATAAACACACGAGGGTGTTGCTCCCGCTGGATTTGTTGGGGATCGCTAATGTTCCACAAGGTAAGTAATACATTGTTGAAGGATATACAGGGTGAAATTTTAATCATTTGGTTCCCGCCGTGGGGTGGTTCCACTCATGATTACAAACAACAACATTAAGGTCGAGTAGGTACTACGATAAATAAAAAATAACGTTAAAAATACCGTTAAATTTTTTATCGGTAAATTTACCGGTAAAAATAACGTTAAAAATATTTTACCGGTAAAATTAGCGTTAAATATAGCGTTAAACTTTACCGGTACAATATAACGGTAAAATTATCGCTAAAAAATAACGTTATTAATTGGAATAACGCGTTAATTTTAAAGTTTAACGGTAAAAAAAGTAAGAAATAACGGTATTTACTGACAAAACGTTAATTTCAATGTAACGTTATCTCAATTAACGTTATTTATTGACATAACTATAATTTTAAAATTAACGGTAAAAAAGTAAGAAATAACGTTATGTTTAAAAATAACGTTATCATTCCCTGGGTACTGCACTTTTGTATGGAACAGCTGATTTTTTTTACGAGTAGGAGAGTTGGCCCCATAGTAAAAGTTGCTTGTAATCATGAGTGGAACCACCCTACGTACGGCGGGAACCAAATGATTAAATTTTCACCCTGTATTATTAAAAAAAGAAAGTGTCTACAAAGCTGCCAAACTTCTTGCAATATTATTCGACTCCTTTACCAGCCAGAAATACATAGTTTTGGTGATTGGAAACACTTTTCAGAGTCTTTCTGAGTGTTACGCACCTAATAGCACTCGCATAAAAGCACCTATATACTTACCTCAAAGTGGCGCCCTCAACTTAATTAAATTGATCGCTAAGTACATAATGTATCGAAAATTCACATGTAAGTACAGATTGAAGCTTAGGTGCTTTAGTTTATTTACAAACAATAATTTCAGTAAAATATAGTTCGTTGTAGTAGTAAGTAAAAAAGCAAGGATTCCTTGTTGACTTGACTATGGTTCCCTAAAAATCCACTAAGCACTTTTGCCTATAGTCGCCTTAATATTACCATTCTTACATTTTCCTATTGAACTCGGCCCCTTTCTAAAGCCAACACATTTTCAGATACTGTAGAGCCCAGCTCCGAGTCCCGCGCAGTATTCTCGTACATGCAGTACTCCAGAAACACCTCCCGGCTGATGCCGCTCCGGTTCGACGAGTCGGTCAGCCAGCGCTGGGGCGTGAACATCACCGTGGGCTCCACCGTCATGCAGGTGGCGCTGTTCGTGCCTGAGTACGTGTGGATGAGGGAAGCGCACCAGGGAGGGGACGATAGCTCCTTGGAGAGTACTGGGGATGATATCGAAGGTGAGGACATTTCTTTTGTCAGCCAGCGCTGGGGCGTGAACATCACTGTCGGCTCCACCGTCATGCAGGTGGCGCTGTTCGTGCCAGAGTACGTGTGTTTGCGGGAAGCGCATCAAGGAGGGGATGATGGCTCCTTGGCGAGTACTGGGGATGATATCGAAGGTGAGGTCATTTCTTTTATCAGCCAGCGCTGGGGCGTGAACATCACCGTCGGATCCACCGTCATGCAGGTGGCGCTGTTCGTGCCTGAATACGTGTGGATGAGGGAGGCGCATCAAGGAGGAGATGATAGCTCCTTGGAGAGTACCGGGGACGATGTCGAAGGTGAGGTCATTTCTTTTGTCAGCCAGCGCTGGGGCGTCAACATCACCGTCGGCTCCACCGTCATGCAGGTGGCGCTGTTCGTGCCTGAGTACGTGTGGATGAGGGAAGCGCATCAGGGAGGGGACGATAGCTCCTTGGAGAGTACTGGGGATGATATCGAAGGTGAGATCAGTTTTTATGTATAATCGAGTAGTACTAAATAATATACTAGAAAAAATATGACTCGCACCAGATCAATTCTCGGAAAGGGAATCGATTCCCGTCCGAGAATTGATCTGGTGCGAGTCATATTTTTTCTAGTATATTATTTAGTATTGTATAAAAATAGCATTGTGAATGCAAAAATCTCAAATTTAAAAATAATCGAGTAGTGTTTGTTAAATTGTTTGAATATTTTTTTAACAAAGCACCTCGTATCGAAGTGTGACCGAAGTCGCGTCTGCGTAATGTTTACATAATTATATAATATGCGCAAAATAACTTGGCGGCTCGGAAGTTAGCCTTAAGTGATATTTCACGCAGGTTCCATAGTTCCGAGTGCTTCCGCCCGCGCCCCGTCCCCGCGCAAGTATAGTATAGTATTCGTCTACTGCGCAGCGTTCCGCGCGAAGTTCAGAACCGCCAAGTTATTTTGCGCATACTATACTTTTCGCTGATACCTCTTTTCTTCGTCATTCGTCGATTGCTTATGTAGCGGTAGGATCGCGCCGTTACATTTTGGATGCTTTTCGTGGGCTATGTATCAAATCTGTGCCATGAAATAAAATCACTACTGCAGATAGATCTAGGTGTGTAAATCATAAGCTTCACACATAACACTGAACCACGACTGAGCTGTTTCTTCAAGGAACACCAATCCAGTGATTAAAAATCACAAAACTTGTTGCAGGTATCGTATACTCAAATAAGGGTCATCCACATCATACAGTGAATAATCACATCAACACTAACCAACAACCCAAAACTCATAACAGCGATGATGAAAACTCAAGTCACGAGAACCACGGACCCATTCTCATTCAACCGGCCTTCAAAAAACAAGATAAAACTTCTTACACCAACGAAAACTACCAAGAAAACGAATCTTCCTACGTGGCTGACAAACTCGAACAAGATGGGCCAAAAATTCTAGCATTATCTCTGGTCGCCGAAGACAAAACCAAAGAAGGCTTTAATTCTACCAAAGACATGGTAAAGAAGAAGTTGGTGTACAAAAGCATGGGAGGTATAAGACTGAAGCGGCCGATAAGGTTGCAAATGTGGCTGGACATTGATAGGGAGACGTTTGGCTCGAGAACTAATCCACAGTGTGTACATTGGTCAACCTTGCGCGGGTATGTTCCTCTTATTATTTTCTTTTTATTTTGCATGTCTCTTAGGTACTTACTTCAACCATCTAGAACTAAAAGGATATGAGAATAAAAATTAAAAACCAATTTAATATTAATGCATACGTACCTATAATTTAAACGCCGATGTCAACCCTATTTTACTTATTTTGTAAATTATTGAAGAAAGGGTTTAAACCTCTTGGGCTGCCATAGTGGCAACCATATAAATATAGCGAGCCGCGCACGATGAAACCAGTGTATATCGATAGGGGATTTATAGATGAACAAAAAATGTCTATGATATAAAGTTTTAAAGCGCAACGTTTTCGAGATAATCCGGGAAATAAAATTTGATTTTTATCTCTACACGATCTTTAACATGTATTATCTCGGATACGTTGCGTTTTAGGACTATATATCATAGAACATTTTTTGTTCATCTATAAATCCCCTATCGATACACACAGGTTTCATTGTGCGCCGCTATATTTCCGAAATTCCCGTCGAAAATTATGGTTATCACTATGCCAAAATGTTCAAAGCCCTTTACTTTTATGTGAATTATTTGTATGAAAACTGTCCACTTGTGTAGGTTTGGTGAATGGTCCCGCGTGGGCTGCCACACGGAGATCGACTACGACTGGTCTCCATACTCGGATGACCCGCTGCTGATCAACTGTACCTGCAACCACCTCTCCACTTTCGCAGTGCTAGTAGATGAAGTGGATATTGAGGTAACCTGAATTTAATACTAAGTTTTAAGACTATTTTATAATCTATCCATTTTTTAGCCTTTACGAGGGTGGATTGATAAGTCCATGACTTTTTAATGAAGAAAGACTTTTTTTCGGAATATTTTGTTTTATTTCTGTACATAATCTTATTATAGCTTTGCGTATTCAGTCCAACGAAGTTCCTACCTCTTTAACCCATTATTTTTTTCTTTCATCGCCTGAAAACTGGTAACTGAAATGAGGGCCCATTTCAGACATCACCTTTTGGCTTGATGAAAATCGTTGCCCGCCAAGACATTTATCAAGACATTTATTCATGTTTGGTAGGAGAAAATATCTCACTGGGGTTGAATCTAGAGAATGGGAAGGATTCGCATCTTCATTCGATGAGTTTTGATGTCATGAGTGCCGCCGAGAGGGTCGACAGGGTCATTAAGAAAAGTTGGAACTCGCTTGAGCTTTTTGTTTCCAAAAGTAATAATCTTTTGCCGAATTTGAAAAAAATGTAGTGTAAAGATGCCTTAAGGAGTTTCTTTTTAAGACACAAAAATAAATTATGAAAAAAAATATTTCTTCTTTTCAAAGTCATGGACTTATCAAACCACCCTCGTATTCCTGAATACCGGACGACTTTTTTTCATTAAAAAAGCTTATTTCTTTGTTATTCATTTTTCTAGTTTTTTTCAGGATTCATAAGTATGAATTTGTTGTCTAGCATATTCTTGAATTGAATTTATCAGAAAATCTATTCATTTGTCTGTCAGTACATTTTGATATTTTCGTTATTATTTTTTGTATGAAATAGCTGATATTTTTTTCGCGATTTCAGAGTTGGTCCCATAGTACCTAAAGGTTGTTCAGTTTGATGGTCTCTATCTACCTTAAACGGCGTTATAAGGCTATTACCAAGCATTCTGTATGTTCCATGAACAGTTCATCCCCGAGCCGTCCCTGCTAGAGTCGGTGACGTCCTACACCGCGTTCAGCATATCCCTGCCGCTGCTGCTGGCCACGTGGGCGGCGCTGTGCCTGATGCGCGGCGGCGCGGCCACCGTCTCCAACTCCATACACAAGCACCTCATATTCAGCGTATTTATGGCGGAGCTGCTGTACCTTATCGCGCTCAAGGCTAGGAACTCCTTGGTGCAGAATGAGGTGAGTACATAGATTTAGCAGTTTATCCGAAACTATTTCCAATGATTGAACTGTTCTACAACTGTATAAAACGTGAATGAGGATCAGTAACGATTTTTGTTTAGTGGCTAATTAGAAAGCTTACGCCACCACAATTAACTGTGAATTTTTTTTTACGATATCTCTTAAACCTGAGAAGTTATAAGAGCTAAAATACTGGTTTTTTGGGGGTCCTTATGACGTCATCGCGACGTACGCGAACCTTATGTCGTACGTGATAAAGCACATATTTCATTGAGCTTGGCATTTCCTTAAAACCTTTTTAACTCGACCATTTCTAACGGATTTCAAAAATTCTTTAACTAGGTTTCATAGCTATCAATATGTGTTTAAATTATATCAATAAAACTAACTGATCCTCATTGTAAAGGAGGCCATAAATATTCAGGGTTGCATATCTCCCAGAAGCTTCCTACTTCGCAACCCAGACAATGATATTTGATAACACTAAACTAATGGCTATCTTGCCAATTTAGTCTTGTCCCAATATGCGATAGATTGAAAATGAGCCTCAGGGCCGACGGTCTATAGATAAGTTTAGATTGGGATAAAAAGTATCCTATGTTTTAATCTAGGCTAGACTATTAACTAGCTATGTGCCAAATTTCATCCAAATCCATTCAGCCACTTTTGCGTGATTGAGTAACTAACATCCTAACATTAAACATCCAACCTTTCATTATTATTAATAAATAAAAAAATAGAATACAATACAAGCAAAGGTACATTGATTTTCTACTATTTTCCGAGAGTCATTGAAATGTTGGAATTTTTTAGTTTGTCTAGAAATTTTATTAAAATGCACTATGTCTTGCAATGGCAGGACTCATAATTTTGTTGATTCACAAATCGTCCACCAGTCGACGCACTAGTGCCAAAGATGTCCCTGTCATTTTGTTGTTTGCCTTAGAGTAAGACGGGCTTCTACAGAAAGAGAAGCCATACGAAGCGTTTCCCCTCTGCCGAAGTACAAGCCCAAATGGGCATACGCGTTAGTAAAACCAGTTGCGCCCGGATTTCTTTCTAGACCGAGTCCAGTCGCGCATGTGAAGGCTGCTCTGTTTAAAATGTCGAATTGATGAGTTTTTTGCTGTTAAAAGAGATCTTGAACATCAAGTATACAAAAAGACGGTTTTACATTTCACATAAAAGTAATTTTTTATCGTATTAATGCTATTTGTTTACATTTAAACATTAAATTCGTATATTTTATTCTTGATTAGTTGTCAAATTTGTTCAGTGACATCGGGTCTGCTAGTCCATGGCTCGTCCGGTACAAATTTCAGATCTGTCGCTAGATAAATCCGAGTTCTCGCCGATGGGCAACTTAGTGATGTTACCGTTAAATAATGTTTGTCGATAAAGTGTTGGTCAATCTGGCCCTGATTCTGCGCCAAATTCATTTGCGAGATTTTTGCATGATTTGCTCTGCACTGATGTGAGCGCGACAGATATCGCGAAATAAATGTCGAAATAGTAGATTATACAACAAGTGAATAAAAAGGGAATTTAGTTCGAGGGACTAACAGCCGTCTTTCGAGCAAGATAATTAGGCGCATGATAGCTGCATGACAGCTAAGTTCATGACACCGTTTTAATTTGGTCGAGTTGTAGTTAGGAAAGACTTATGCGATTCTTATCCAAGCTGAATACTGACCGTAAGTAGTACTGTTAAATAAACCATATTCAAATTAAAGCAAATAACACTGCTAAGAGCTGAATAGTAGCCGAAGATTCAGCCGATTATTCACTCTTATGGTTGAATTAAACGCACTTTTTAGAGTGGCGATGGTAAAAAAACCAATTATTCAATGATGTAACTGTGATCAACGTTAAGACGGGGAACGATCACCGATTGTTGTAAATTCAAATTGTTGGGTGTGCAGATGGCAGTACTGTCATGGAGCGATGTTCAGTGTCAGCAGCCTGAGCCCAACTTCCCTGGGTACACATTAGTCCCAACCCAATCACCTACACTCTCGAGCTTTTTGTATAAAGCTCGAGCGTATAAAAATGACCTCTTTGTTGTTATTCACCCCATCGTAAAATGATTGAGTTTGTAACCTTTATTCCTTTTTCCGTATCGATATCGCTGCATCGACAGTTGAGCCCAGCCCTTTATGTCAAAAACGTGTCATATTTTGATGTGTGACTCATCCGTACACAAATTTTTGCTGTTTTGTTTTATTTTTTATGTGTGAGTGTCGTCATTACAGTGTAGTTTTTGTATGTGGGTATGCGGATCTGCACTTGTGTGCATTTCCCCCCCCCCCCCCCGCAAAAAATGCCAGAATAATTTGAATAGAGTAATATCGCTAAGGCTTCTCCCTTCGTGACAAACGAAGCCTTTTGTTGCTCGAAGTTGTTTGCTATCAATTTTTGGATGTTGGAAGCGAATTTTCGTAATTAATATCATTTTTCTTCCAACACATTTTGGTTTCATAAGAAAACTTATTATTACCAACCAACTTGTTTTCAATGGCTTTTCAAATTACCATGATATTCAAAAAATCGTTACGTACGGGAGAATTTCCAAGTAAATGGAAAAATGCCCGAGTGGTTCCGATATGTAAAAAAGGTGAGCGCGAAGATGTCAGGAATTACAGATCTGTGACATTTTTGCCTGCTGTTTCTAAAATTTTTGAATCTATAATATGTCCCATTGTGACCAACCATACTAAAAGTATGATTAGCGATAGACAGTATGGATCTCGGGAGAAAAATCGGTTGCGAGCAATTTGTTGCAAGCAATGCAGGGGGCTAAGTAGACTCGATGTATACAGACTTCAGCTGCGCTTTTGACAAGGTCGACCATGATGTTCTAATAGAAAAAAATAGCAAACTTTTATAGCATAGCCGATCCTCTGCTATCCTGGTTCAGAGCGTACTTGTCAAAGCGATTTCAATATGTTGTCTTGAATCGACATGAATTTGAACGTTTTCCCGTCACTTCTGGAGTCCCACAAGGATCTCACCTAGGACCGATCTTGTTTATCCTGTTTATAAATGACGTGGTAGGCAGCTTTAATCACAGTCACTGTTCTTTATACGCCGACGACATAAAAATTTATAGGGAAATTAAACCCAAGCGGGACATCGAATTGTTGCAATCAGACTTAGACAATGTTTCTAACTGGTGTGTTCAAAACAATTAGGTCTTAAACGTATGTACAATACGTTCACTAGAAAGAGACTACCTATATCGGGAAACTACTATGGGAAAATTTTCAGTCGTCCTGTCATTGCAAGCAGCAGTGCCTCCGAGACGGGCGAATTCTGAGAGTACTATACTTATTTTGACTGGAGTATATGTGTCATAGTTCGCGTGCAAGCTGATAGCGATGTCGCTGCACTACTGGTGGGTGGCGGCGCTGGCGTGGTCGGCGTGCGACGCGTGGCACCTGCGGCGGCTGGTGCGCGAGCTGCGCGACGTCAACCACGGCGGGCTCGCCGCGCACCTCGCCGCCGCCTACGCCGCACCCGCCGTGGCGCTCGCGCTCGCCGCCTCGCACCACCAGCACCAGTACGGGAACGCGCTCTTGTGAGTATCACTGATGACCGAGTCGCTAAAACTTGACTCGACCGACATTATCTATTTATTTGATCTTCCTTATGACTTTGAGCATTGTACAATCTACTTATTTTAAGAATTATTATTACCTTGATTTAATTTTGCCTTCGAGCTTGTTAGATTATGATTTTTATGATTGGTCGTATTCATATTTTTGTTCGTGTGACGTCATGAATTGGGGTTTGCCTTTTAGCCGTTAGCCCACGGTAAAGATATTTTTACCGTGGTTAGACAGTCGTTCCGCGGTACGTCAGATTCATTGGGTCTCTAATCGAGGTTTGATTTTCATAAATATTTATCGTTTTCGCCTTGGCGGGTGGGATCAAGCATCACAAGTCTGAATAAAGTGGTTGAATTGCACATGAATTACTTATTGTTTGTTGTGCCAGTTGCTGGGTGAGCTGCCACGAGGGCGTGGTGTGGTGGGTGGTGGTGCCGGCGGGCGCGTGCGCGCTGGCCGCGCTGGCGAGCCTGGCCGCCGCCACCGCCGCCGCCTTCACCGCCAGGGACCACGTCGTGGGCTTCGGCAATCTCAGGTATGTGTGCCTACAACACTGTCGTATGTTTTTTTTGTGGCTACAACTTTACGTTTTCTATATAAAAATATGACCCCCGCAAACCATGCCATGGACCCTTCAAACACGCTTTATGTCGATCGACCCTTTTAGTTACGCCATTTTAGCAAATTACTTACATTTGATGAATGTTTTAGGATGCTACTGGCCGTGAGCGTAATCTGCCTGCCGCTGCTAGTGGCGGCGTGGGCAAGTGCCTTAGTACTGGGCAGCGAAGCGGGCCCGCGCCGCGGACTACTGAGCTCCATACTAGCGGGCGCCGTGTCTCTGCACGCCGCGGCCGCCGCGCTGGGGCTGGTCGCGTGCAACGTGCGGGCGAGGGACAACCTGCGCCGGTGAGTGTACTAGTGGGGCTGCCGTAGTAGCGTGCTAGCGGGCTACTGAGCTCCATACTAGCGGGCGCCGTGTCTCTGCACGCCGCGGCCGCCGCGCTGGGGCTGGTCGCGTGCAACGTGCGGGCGAGGGACAACCTGCGCCGGTGAGTGTACTAGTGGGGCTGCCGTAGTAGCGTGCTAGCGGGCTACTGAGCTCCATACTAGCGGGCGCCGTGTCTCTGCACGCCGCGGCCGCCGCGCTGGGGCTGGTCGCGTGCAACGTGCGGGCGAGGGACAACCTGCGCCGGTGAGTGTACTAGTGGGGCTGCCGTAGTAGCGTGCTAGCGGGCTACTGAGCTCCATACTAGCGGGCGCCGTGTCTCTGCACGCCGCGGCCGCCGCGCTGGGGCTGGTCGCGTGCAACGTGCGGGCGAGGGACAACCTGCGCCGGTGAGTGTACTAGTGGGGCTGCCGTAGTAGCGTGCTAGCGGGCTACTGAGCTCCATACTAGCGGGCGCCGTGTCTCTGCACGCCGCGGCCGCCGCGCTGGGGCTGGTCGCGTGCAACGTGCGGGCGAGGGACAACCTGCGCCGGTGAGTGTACTAGTGGGGCTGCCGTAGTAGCGTGCTAGCGGGCTACTGAGCTCCATACTAGCGGGCGCCGTGTCTCTGCACGCCGCGGCCGCCGCGCTGGGGCTGGTCGCGTGCAACGTGCGGGCGAGGGACAACCTGCGCCGGTGAGTGTACTAGTGGGGCTGCCGTAGTAGCGTGCTAGCGGGCTACTGAGCTCCATACTAGCGGGCGCCGGCGCCGTGTCTCTACACTCTACTCTTATTACGTGCTTATCTACTGTGGATCGGTTACTAGACAAGTGTTGTTATTTCCCGTCATTTAACAGAAGTATCTAGAGAAATATCTAGCCAACAAATCTTTAGTAAGTCTATCGCTTACTGAGGATAGGTTATTGAAATCGGCTTTAAAGTCAAAAAGGAAATGAAAATATTTAGGAAATAATTAACAGCTCTACATTGACAACAAGTACACTTACAATTGATATTCAGGTGGCCTGAATTTCTGATTTTCTCAATCAGGTTAGGAGGGAATAATAGACCAGTTTGCAATAAATCTTTTTCTTCACAGGACAATTTTGAGATGCTTAGGCAAGAAAGTTCCTCTGGCCGATACTTCAATCATAGTAAGCAGCAGTGCCCAAAATCTGTCACAAGTTAACAGGTAATTAAACAATCTTTCTTTACGCTTAACTTTATTGAGTATTTTCACTTCGTATATTGGTGTCAGCGAACTAATATCTATGGAACAAGCATTCCGCTCAAAAAATGGCACCACATGAAAATGACAACTAGGTAAGTGGGTGGAACTAAATGGCTGGCATTTAATTTAACCAAGTGACTGAACACTGGTTGCATACTAGCGACAATAATTTGTATTCCTACTTATAGATATTTCCTATTCTTAATCGAAAAATATGATAACGTTATTTCTGCATCTTTTTACTCTATCTTTTTTGCTTCTTTTTTGTGTCTTTTACACCATTTGACTACACAGGACCTCATTTCTAATAAACTCTTTCTTTCTCTCTTTTCGTTACAAAACAAACTGAAATTATTATAAAGAATGCGTCTATCAACGGGCGCGTGGCTGGCCCTACTAAATGCTGTGCGAGTTTTCATTTTTTAGCCCTGTGATACTATTTTTAAGTAACAATTTGTTTGCAATAACACTTCCATAGATTAAGTTCGCTGATTTGTGTATGTTTCTTTAGATCAGCGTTGGCGTATCACAGTAGCACGGAGCCAGGTCGCCAGTTGAGAAATATCGGTATCTCCGCCTCTTCTACCACTTCAAGGTCTACCACGAAGACCAGCTCTAGTCCTTATAGGTTAGTTCACACTTCCAAAAGACAGTTTTTAATATTTTTTCACACACCATACCTAAACTATCTATTATATCTGATTTACTGACGGCTAATGTTAACTGAAGTTCTAGAACTAGTCACGAGAATGTGTCCAAAATCATTTTTTATTTATTTGTTTAATAATAAACAGTTATTAATAAAACCCAAAATTGATTCCCCCTGATGGTCCCTGATCCCTGAACATTTGTCAAAAACAAACCTTATCCTAAGAGTCAAGACATAAAGGTGCACTTTTATTTGTTCTCAGACAACAAATGAAAGTGCACCTTATTGTCTTGAGATAAGGTTGATTTTTGTCAAATGTTCAGTTATTTTGGTACGTTTGAATAATTTCAATCTGTATTATAGTGATCTGTGGTTGAACGCTCAGATGATTTTAGCGCTGCCCCTACCACATAATATTATTTTGAAGATTTGATTTAAAAACTAAGCGATTTACAAAATGTATATCACTCCACACAACCTCAATATAACATTTGTAATTTTAGCCGTAGTGACGGACAGCTGAGGCACACAAGTACCTCGACCTCCAACTACAACACGAGCGCGAGCGACATGCCCGCTTACCTCAGAGGATTTGATTCTTCATTGCATACCAGAAAAGAAGGTAATGTTTGTACCGTTTCATTTCAAAACTCTGTTCTAGCCTAATGACCGAATACTCAAACGCTAATTAACTTTGAGGGGCTCTCAAACGTCGTCCTGTCGCATTAAATGTCAAAGATATGACAAAGACAGCATGCTGTTTGAGAGCTGCTCAAAGTTAAGTAGCGTTTGAGTATTCGGCCAATAGACATAGAAAAATTTTCGCTGCGCTCAAGAAGACCAATAAAGCGTGGAAAAGGGAAGTTAACATCATACGGACACGGTCTATGTAAAAAAGAGACAAACGATCAAGTGACATGTGCCAACATTTTTTACAGTAAGAGCCCCTAGGGTCCCGCCTAGCAAATAAGCAATCACAGTTTGTTTAAAATATTTGTTAATCTTAATTAGAATTTGAAATAAAGATATCGTGGAGCCATGGTGTCTTGTGCTCTAAGTAATTGTGATGTGACAAAAAGAAACAATCCAACTAATCACACTTTTCACAGGTAAATAAGATTTTGCCACACATTTCTCTAAAACCAAATTTCGTTACATTTATTCGTTTATCGACGAAGAAAATAGTATGGAACATAATTAATTAATTTCCTTTGCCATATATAGTCATATTTTATGTATCTAAGTCATATTTTACGTATCTCATATAAAATGTATGTATTAGTTTTCGGATCACGTGTTTATTGACTTTGTTGTTCTTTGACCTTCTATTTCTATGGTTCTAGCAAATCACCCTACTTTAAAATGTTGGTGCTGCAATGATACTTTTTTTACATGCCATTTACTTTCTCACATATTTTTTTCTCGGTCTTTAACAATAAAATAACTAGGTTCGTTCTTCAAAATAGAAGCATTTAGGCAATATTAAGCATTGGTGCATAGCATAATGACTGCAAAATTATTTACGAAAAATTCACAGATCTCGTGCTCTACACGACTTGAAACTTTGAAAGGGCATTGAAAATGAATCTACCTATTATAGATTATTGAATTTAAAAAAATATATTCCTTTGTTTGAATTAGTACTTACAATACTTTGAAATCACAGCAAAGCCATGAACAATTTTGGACCCACTTTTCTGTGATTCGTGTGTGTGTGTGTATGAAATTCATATAAAAATATTTAATTGTTATAAACATTACCTACTGTTTTATTGAAAAATATAAATTTTTTTAAGATTTTTTTGAAGCCCTACGTCAAACCAAACCTCCATAGCAACTCAGCGACGCGACGCGCATCTAAGGAGCGCGCTTCCCGAAATTACGTGCACATTATCTTGAAATCCATCGATTTCAATTTTCAGTAAGAACACGTCATTTTTCGGTCGAATTTTTTTTTTTTTTTCAAAACCAAAGATTTTTTTCAAACCCAACTAACTTTACATCATCTTAAAGCCCTTCGAATTCCGCGTCTTTTGAGCTCTCATACGTTCTCGTGGCCGCACGCGAGCCGCCCGCCGCGAGATATCGCACCCCGCGCCGCGGCTAAGGGCACCTCTACAGCTTCAACCGTTACCAATATCGAAAAAAGTGTAATGACTCAAAATGTTTCTTGGTTCAATGCCGAGGTGCTTTTTTTCATATTTTTGAAATTCGGCCCCGTTTTCGAGATATCGGAAATTTTCTGTGAAAACACACGATTTTTCGGTTGATAAAGTAGGTTTTTTACGATTTCAAAAAAAGTTATTGACTTTAATAAAATCATTTTCTTAAAGCCCTTCAAATTCCGCGTCTTTTGAGCCCCCATACGTCCTCGTGACCTTAAACCTCAGGGTATCACGGGCGAATCTCACTTTCAGCGAAAATGGGGGCCTACTAGAGCGAACGAAAAAACATTTTCAATGTTAAAATATTAATCCCTTTCGATTTGTGTACTCGACGTTCTACGATACACCTTTTTTGAGTCTTAAAATCGCCTTTACTATTCAGATGAGAGTCGTCGACGGCGCAAGGCGGCCCGCGCCAACGAAGCGGCGGCGGCGGAAGGCGAGCAAGCAACGGAGGCGACCGACAGCGACAGCGACGGCAGCGAGCGCAGCCTCGACCTCGCCTCCAGCCACTCGTCCGACGACGACGAGACCAGCACGCGCCGCTCCGACCACCCGCCCTCCGCCGCCAGTCAGTCCCCGCACTAGTGTAGTATATACCCGACCACTGCCGACACAGCGAGGCAGCCTCGACCTCGCCTCCAGCCACTCGTCCGACGACGACGAGACCAGCACGCGCCGCTCCGACCACCCGCCCTCCGCCGCCAGTCAGTCCCCGCACTAGTGTAGTATATACCCGACCACTGCCGACACAGCGAGGCAGCCTCGACCTCGCCTCCAGCCACTCGTCCGACGACGACGAGACCAGCACGCGCCGCTCCGACCACCCGCCCTCCGCCGCCAGTCAGTCCCCGCACTAGTGTAGTATATACCCGACCACTGCCGACACAGCGAGGCAGCCTCGACCTCGCCTCCAGCCACTCGTCCGACGACGACGAGACCAGCACGCGCCGCTCCGACCACCCGCCCTCCGCCGCCAGTCAGTCCCCGCACTAGTGTAGTATATACCCGACCACTGCCGACACAGCGAGGCAGCCTCGACCTCGCCTCCAGCCACTCGTCCGACGACGACGAGACCAGCACGCGCCGCTCCGACCACCCGCCCTCCGCCGCCAGTCAGTCCCCGCACTAGTGTAGTATATACCCGACCACTGCCGACACAGCGAGGCAGCCTCGACCTCGCCTCCAGCCACTCGTCCGACGACGACGAGACCAGCACGCGCCGCTCCGACCACCCGCCCTCCGCCGCCAGTCAGTCCCCGCACTAGTGTAGTATATACCCGACCACTGCCGACACAGCGAGGCAGCCTCGACCTCGCCTCCAGCCACTCGTCCGACGACGACGAGACCAGCACGCGCCGCTCCGACCACCCGCCCTCCGCCGCCAGTCAGTCCCCGCACTAGTGTAGTATATACCCGACCACTGCCGACACAGCGAGGCAGCCTCGACCTCGCCTCCAGCCACTCGTCCGACGACGACGAGACCAGCACGCGCCGCTCCGACCACCCGCCCTCCGCCGCCAGTCAGTCCCCGCACTAGTGTAGTATATACCCGACCACTGCCGACACAGCGAGGCAGCCTCGACCTCGCCTCCAGCCACTCGTCCGACGACGACGAGACCAGCACGCGCCGCTCCGACCACCCGCCCTCCGCCGCCAGTCAGTCCCCGCACTAGTGTAGTATATACCCGACCACTGCCGACACAGCGAGGCAGCCTCGACCTCGCCTCCAGCCACTCGTCCGACGACGACGAGACCAGCACGCGCCGCTCCGACCACCCGCCCTCCGCCGCCAGTCAGTCCCCGCACTAGTGTAGTATATACCCGACCACTGCCGACACAGCGAGGCAGCCTCGACCTCGCCTCCAGCCACTCGTCCGACGACGACGAGACCAGCACGCGCCGCTCCGACCACCCGCCCTCCGCCGCCAGTCAGTCCCCGCACTAGTGTAGTATATACCCGACCACTGCCGACACAGCGAGGCAGCCTCGACCTCGCCTCCAGCCACTCGTCCGACGACGACGAGACCAGCACGCGCCGCTCCGACCACCCGCCCTCCGCCGCCAGTCAGTCCCCGCACTAGTGTAGTATATACCCGACCACTGCCGACACAGCGAGGCAGCCTCGACCTCGCCTCCAGCCACTCGTCCGACGACGACGAGACCAGCACGCGCCGCTCCGACCACCCGCCCTCCGCCGCCAGTCAGTCCCCGCACTAGTGTAGTATATACCCGACCACTGCCGACACAGCGAGGCAGCCTCGACCTCGCCTCCAGCCACTCGTCCGACGACGACGAGACCAGCACGCGCCGCTCCGACCACCCGCCCTCCGCCGCCAGTCAGTCCCCGCACTAGTGTAGTATATACCCGACCACTGCCGACACAGCGAGGCAGCCTCGACCTCGCCTCCAGCCACTCGTCCGACGACGACGAGACCAGCACGCGCCGCTCCGACCACCCGCCCTCCGCCGCCAGTCAGTCCCCGCACTAGTGTAGTATATACCCGACCACTGCCGACACAGCGAGGCAGCCTCGACCTCGCCTCCAGCCACTCGTCCGACGACGACGAGACCAGCACGCGCCGCTCCGACCACCCGCCCTCCGCCGCCAGTCAGTCCCCGCACTAGTGTAGTATATACCCGACCACTGCCGACACAGCGAGGCAGCCTCGACCTCGCCTCCAGCCACTCGTCCGACGACGACGAGACCAGCACGCGCCGCTCCGACCACCCGCCCTCCGCCGCCAGTCAGTCCCCGCACTAGTGTAGTATATACCCGACCACTGCCGACACAGCAGGCAGCGCCCAGTCAGTCTCCACACTACGATAGATATCAGTGTCAGGCCAAAGATTGATTTCCGCCCAAATCCGAAGACGATTGACTAACGATAACCACTTTACTACCTTGGACCAAAGTTGGAGGTTTCATAGAACCCTACCATATACACCGTCATTTTGTAGTCGTTTTAATTAACTTAAGGGAGTGTTCTACTAATGAAAATAATCATTTTTGCCAAAGAAACATGGGTCGAAAAATGACAAAAATTTTGGATATTCCCATACAAATACAATGTTTTATCTGTCTAATTAGTATGGGAGGACCAAAATTTTTTGTCGTTTATTGACCCATGTTTCTTAGGCAAAAATGTTTAGTTTCATTGGTACAACACACCCTTAAGTTAATTAAAACGACTACAAAATGACGGTGTATAAGTTTGTAACTGTTGACGACTAGCTAAAAGTGAATATTATTATTTTTTTAGTTTTTGTCGACTGTATGCAATTGCAAATAACTTACGAGGATTAAAATTACCTTGCAACTGTCCAAAATTAAAACTTACGAATCGCCACAACATTTCTAGTAAACTCGGACACACCGACTTTGACATACTATAAGTAAGATAAATTTATTCATTTATTTATTCTCGTAGGAGACCGAGGAGCGAGTACGGGTGGAAGCTTCCTGCCGAACATCACAGAGGGCGCTCCCTTGGGCATCTCACCACGTTGGCCTTCGCATATAAGAGAAGGTAGATACCTTACAACTAATACAACACTTAGTACAAACTTATTTACTTATAACTTATCATTATCATTTTAAATACCTATCTCTAGATAGTGTCGAGTAGAACATAGTCATAGACAGTATGACGAAAATCTTTAACTAAGTAAAAGAAATTCAAAATCATGTGTTTTGGAAACCAATCAGTATTTTGAGTGCTTTCTCGTTAACTTTTTTATTTCGTGAACTCCTTTAGGTAACTCAGATCATTATTATTAACAGGTTTCATGTAGTATACAACAGTGACTGTGAACGAACTACCACAACTACAAGTCCCTTGTATAAAAAATATATAAAAAAACTTAAATTATGGTTTTCCAAATTAGACAGTGTGCCTCTAAATGTAAGCATCTACATATGTGCCTCTAGATGTAAGCAGCTACATACTAAACAGTTGATTTATTCAGCTACGTCCACTAGAAAGAAGGTCTTGAAATCAAATACGATTTTGCTCATTATTGATTCATGTACTTGGAAAAGTTGGTACAAAAAACATACCATGCATCATACATATGATCGATCCGGCTCGAAGGACCATAAACATGTAGATGTACGAGTTGCTGCCGTACAATGTTTAAACTGATAAGAAATGGTATGAAGTTTTGAGGAAAGTCACGAATTTGATTTGATTGATATATTTAGCTAAATGATAGGAGTAAACATCGGCATCGGGGCGATCAGATGCGTACTAAAATTACATTATAATAATGCAGTAAAATACTGAACCGGCAATGGGGAAATTGTGCGGTTGTATAGACTGTACAGATTCATTGGATAGTGTACGTGTTAATTTCAAACTTTTGCTCCCAGAATCGAACCGCCCCGAAATGGGTCGCTGGTCGCAGGAGACGGGGTCAGACCACGAGGGGCTGGGCGGAGGCGTGGCGTCTCCGTCGCCCAACCCGCTGCCCAACCCCGACCTCACCTCGGACGTGTACCTGGCGCGCCACCGGGTGAAGCCCTCCATCCTGGAGAACGTGCACGACACGTACGTCGCCAGCGTGGAGGCTTCTAGACTGCCGCCGCTCGACAACAGGTATGGCTTCAAAGACTGAACTAGGGAACATATTGCCCGACCCGCTGCCCAACCCCAACCTCCGACCCGCTGCCCCCTCTAAAAAATCGAAATAAATTTCACGAGAATCGATTGGGAAATGCGACCCGGGGGTCAACTCTGCTAATGTTTTCGACAAAATCGTAGTTCAATGGTGTTTGAATGGTAATGCTTTTTGACACAGTTCTTGTTTCTTAAACCAAAAACCGAAACACATTTTGTTTCTTAAACCCAAAACGGAAACATATTGTCTCTTGATTTTGGGTTTAAGAAACAAGAACTGTGTCAAAAAGCATTACCATTAGAACACCATTGAACTTCGATTTTGACGAAAACATTAGCAGACTTGAGCCCCTGTAGGCGCATTTGGTTCAAATCGCAGTTGGTCCAATTCGCAGTTGGTCCGATTCGCGGTCGGTCCAATTCGCAGTTGGTACAATTCGCGATTGGTCCAATATAAAGCGTATTTCCAAAATTAAACAAATAACTCATTTTTTGTACATATGGTACCTACTGATTTATTCATAATCATATTACACATATGATTATTAATATTTACACACCATTCACATATTGCACTGTATTTATTCATACTTATTTACAATCATAACTTGTGTTTCAAGCTCCTACAAATAATTATTGATTTTGAACTTTCACAACCAATTAGACCAACTGCAAATCGGAATAACTGCGAATTGGACAAACTGCGAGTTAGACTTACTGCGAATTGGGCAAACTGTGAATTTGACCAAATGCGAATTGGACTAACTGCGAATTGGAAATTTTTTTGAACATTGGACCAAATGCGCCTAAAGGCTGTAGCTGTAAAGGATAACAACCACACATACGAAAGTATTTAAGGAGCGAACCAGGCAAAGAATTATACTATACATTTTAGCGCGTGAAAATAATCGCCGCGTTTGTCGCTATGAGATTGCCGAAGCAAAAAGCACGGTAAAAAATAGTCATAACGCCTGACGCTGATTAATCTATGACTATAACTTTCCCATCATTTCTGTGAAGCTTTTTCATAATAACATCCTCTTCATCATTTAATCGCCTCTGTGGTCTAGTGGTTCGCCCACCCGTGTAAGTCGCAGGGGTCCCGGGTTCGATTCCCAGGGGGGGGGGTACAATTTATACTCGCTTTAGTTGGTAGAAGGGCTTATTTTAAGTCCGCCTGGCTAGCTGCCACCATCTTATCTAAGTCTGACGCTACAACAAGAATTAAAATATTGTTGTGTTCCGGTAGTTAGAGGTAAGATGGGAACGCCTCAGTGATGAGGATTCTGGGTGTAGTGCGCTTCCACCTTCGGCCTTATCGTCACTTAACATCAGGTGAGGTGAAGGCCAAACACTCCCGTTGTGCATAAAAAATCCTCCATAACAAAATTAATAACGAATTTCTCTTACTTTTATCTCTTCCTAACCAGATACGGAGTCATGGAAGACGAGCTAATGTACGGTGTTATGTCAACCGACACAGAGAAACAAATGCCTTACGACCCCAACTACCCAATATCACCCACCATGTACCGACTGCCAGGAAACCCTTACGGATCCAAGACTTACCTGTCCTCAAGAACATCTGACTATGGATACAGTCCAACTAAATACCTGAATCCAGAAACAAACGTTTACGGGTCCAGGGATTTCAGAGATTCGGGCGTATCCACGAGAGAACACGATGGATATCCCCCGAGGGATTTCAGGGACTCGGGAATAGCGACCATGTTGAAAAATGACTACCAGAGGAAGATGGAAAGTCATTACGGACCGGACTACAGTGAAAGAATGTCGGATGGGTCCGACAAACACCACACTCATGACAAATATCTATTCCCATACACAGGTATTTAATGCTATTTTTTTTTTCAATTTGTGTGCCATTGAGTGAATTCAAGTTGTTTGATGAAATTCTGTTTATTTCTTTTGTAAACTTTTGTTGTTTTTCGTTAGTTAATATTTCTTTAAAGAGATTTTTATGATTCTTCTGCAGCTTTGTAAATGTAAGCTACACAGTATTATCTATCGGTCGGAAAATTTTAGTAACTTCTGTTATAATTTTGTAACATTAAATAAATTTAAAGCACTATTTGATGTAAAGTAATTAAATAAATTTAGAGCTTTATTTGATGTAAAGTAACTGGGGGCCTATTACGAAAATAACGTACGCAACTGCGTAACGCAGTCACTTGGTCACGATAGTCGTCTGCAGTTCGTCTGTTGTAGTTATTATAAACATTTTCAATTTCGCTATCGTAGTCCATAGACTATTGAACGAATAATGACGGATCCACTAGAGAGAAACTGTCAAATTTACGCAATCACTTTGCAATATCGCATACGCAAGTGCTTTGTAATAGGGAACAATCAGAACGAAGAACGGACGCAGCTGCGTGTATCGCATTAAACTTTTCGTCCCCTGGTCCCTTTCATAAAGCTTTCAAAATTTTACATCAGATAAAGTATTTCACTCGTACTTAACGTTTTTTTACATCAGTGTGTACTGTGTACACATAAAAAGGACATCCTATTATTAATAAAACAAAATCTATGACTCCTTCCTCTACTTTTTATCACTGGAAAAAGAGCTTGCTCTGCTCTAGTGTAGGGAAGTTCCACGGAATTTCAAAACTCCCTACAAATAGTGTCTAAAATTGTCCGACTTTACGCCCTGTACGATAGCTTGTGACCGTGTACTTTGCTTGGTGTAGCCGAGGAGGACCACACGAGCTTGCGCGCCGCCAGCCAGTCCCCGCAAGTGCATAATCCGCACGCAGGTAACACGCTGTTTTGTGCCTTATGTTCTTTGGTTTTAAGTAGCTAGTTCAACACAGATATTTTTAAAACGTTAAACATCTTATTTAGACAATACATTAGTTAGACTATGTAAGTATTACAGGTTGATTACAAGATTGTACTATCGACAACACTTCCGCTTTACCATTCCTAAGGTTAAAATTGCTTGCTCGCCGCGCCGTCACTAGTTTGTGCAGGGGCGATACGCGCGCACACGAATTTTTCTGCTAAGTGGTAAAGTACGTGAGTTGCCGATCGTACATACAGCTTTTTTACAATTTAAGATTTTGTTAAAAAATACCATAGAAAATACCAAGAGGACAAATGAAAAAGAGGAAACTTATTCCTAACTTCCCATTCGTTTGTGATAAGGGAGTGTAACGGCACTTTATGGGTTACATGCGTAAGCTATGTTGGTATTGCAATTAACAGCATAATTTAAACATGGTTTATTCATACAGGTGAAGCTCCGCAACAGACGGGGGCGCCACTAGCGAGTATGGGTGAAACAAGCGAGTGAGTTACAAATCCTTTTTGTATGCATGACCATGTATGTATTATTCATAATACATGTCACATTTTCCGAGTCCTTTCCTATAACACGTTTCAGGACTGAATACCTAGAGTAAATGTAATGGTTGGTCACTTCTGTTGTACATTGTTAATTTAATCATATTGGACTGTGATCCCTTCGCTTCCTTAGAGAATTATTTTACTGATTATACAGGGTTATTTGTAAAACACCAACAACCTCGCACGAGTAGATTACTAACACCATAAACAACACCGTTTGTTCTACAACTTTTCCGAAAACAGACAAAAATACTTCTACTTTCTATACAAATGTCGGAACAGTTGATCGTTTTTTGTATGAAAAGTAGATCATGTCATAAAAAATATTTTTTTAAAGCCTTTTCAATATCTGTAGCAACTTTAACTTTGTAAAATGATTTCTCATATGTGATTTTCCACTGTCGATCATTTCATTAATATCCGTCGACATCATAATGATAATTGTCGGTAGATGGTGGCGGTTGTATGAGAAACACTCATTATAATCATCTTTTGCTTTGCTAACTGGTGGCGTGGCCGCGCGCAATATCACCTTCAATCATCTTAGAGACGAGGTAAACTTGCATGTCTTTTATTCTTATTTTACATATAACATCTCTGTGGAATAGGTACCATGGGCAACAGCGACGCTTAACCACTGCTAAGGTCAAAATCGCTTGCACGCCACGCCGTCACAACCATACGTTTAGTTCGTGTAGGGGCGATACGCGCGCACACGAATTTTGTTGAAAACTGGTTAAGCGACGCTGTTGCCCATAGTACCTATAGTTTTTTCATGTTTAAAATAGTTGACTAAGAACTAGCCCCGAAAATAGGTGGCAATTTACAGAGCGACGAAATTCCTCTTGTTAGTTTGCCATACTATCATTATTAAGACGACGCCTCGTGAAAAAATTTTTTTACAGGCACCGCCCACTCACCCCTCGTATCCCATAATGACATTCTGCCTTCAATCGTAAAGTTTGATTTTCGCGCCAAATGCCTGTGAGGTTTCATCGAAAGTTTAAAGAAGAAGAATAGAGAAACGATGGAGTCGCAATACATTGTATTTAGAACATTTTCTTTGATAATTTAGGTATCTTCAAATTGAATGAAAAATGAAAATGAATACAAATACCTAACAATAGTTTATTAATTGTAAAAAAATACTATTATTATTAATAAAGTTGTACCATTCGGCGTTTTTCAATACATTTGCGAAAAACAGATTTGTAACTTTTGCGACAGAGGTCCATTTGGGGCCATCCATAAATTACGTCACACGTTAAGGGGGTCGACGACGTGTGGAGGGGTCCTAAATTCGTCAGTTCCAATTCAATAATTATTACTAGATATAAATCGTAAAATATGTGACGCCATCGTTTCTAGTTTTGCCCTTCAGAAGTGCGAGAAAAATAGTTTTAGAATTTTTAAAGCAATATTTATGGAGAAATGGAGAATGTGACGTCACTAAGGGTTTTTTACATTTCATTTAAATGTAAAAAACCCTTAGTGACGTCACAGCTCGGCACGGCGAAACACACACCTTTGCTCACATTTTTTTATCTGGCCTACCCACATAAAAAAAATAGGCCATTCAAAATGTCACATAAAGAGAAATGGGCAAAAGACGCGTTTAAGCCCGACCATTGGGTTTAAACACATAATTCCCCCCCTCCCCTCCCCGTAGGAGCTAAATTTAATTAAACAGATTTTATGCAATATGTTGTGTTTAAAATGAAGATTATTGAATTTACTCAAAAAAGCTTGTAATATGGTAATTATTTTGACAACCTTCTTTGAACAAAGTCGAGGTTGCCGCGCTCCTCCGATGGTGACGCAGCAAAGTTGTATGGGATATCATTATTGTCGAGTTTTAGCCACCAGCAATTTCCTTTGAGAATCCATTACTGTCGAGTTTTTTTTCAAACATAGTTGGCTGAAAATACAACATTGTACAACGCACTTGACGTCGTTCATAAACACATCCCGCTCGCACACTATACGCCACACCTATCGCTCTCTCATTCACACTTGTTGTGGTAAGCGTGGTGAGCCGCCATTTTCAATCCCATTCTTTTTCTGCGCGTGTGTTGTATTATTGTATGTAGGGGGCGATGCGGGCGACGGGCGACGAACGCCTGCCGCTCGCACCTCTCACGACCCCCGTTCTCGTCTCCCCTCGCGCCTCTGTGCCCCGCAGGCGAGGACTCATTTAACGTGTGCGTCACCCCAGCAAAAAGTTGTGCTTTAGAGAGATGAGACCTTATCAGATAATTAGTGTGTCATGAGGAGAAATTTGTTTACTAATAGCAAAATTTGTGTGAATTGTAGTTTTTAAGATATTTGAGAAAAACTGATTTTGCTGGGGTCACGTTTTAAACATTACCCTGGCAAAAAAAGTTGTTTCAGCCTGGAACCAAATACATTGATAGATAGCTTTTGTTGCATAGTAAATGTTAGCAAATAGCAAAAATTGTGTGTGTTATGGTTCTTGAGTAATTTAAGTTTTTGCTGGGGTAACGTTTTGGGATTTCCCAGATCTCGAAAACGGTTCAACGCAGAAGTTTGAAAAAAATGCCACTAAGAGACCTTAATTTGTTTAAACGTTAATTTTTTATTTGGTTGTCGCAAACCAACGTAATTAAATGGTTTCGAAAAACAGAAAAAACTAATTTGGAAGTAAACAAGTGCACTTATAATTAAATAAACAGCTGTAAAAAATAGCCGTGGTAGACACTTACTACGTCAAGAATTTTAGGCTTTGTTACTTTACACGATATAAAGATATAAACAAATTTGATAAATTTTAGACCGGTCGTACTTTAGCGATCGAATACACAGTTTCCATAACATTAAGACACATGGCATACATTAAACAAATTTAAGTAATTCATTAACATTCCTTCCTGTTAATTTCAGCTTTCAATTACGCCTATCATGAAAGTTTTAACAAAAACAAGATTAAGACAGCAATTCTTGAATAAGCCGACCAAATTGTAAAGGTCACTAAAAAGCGACCGCGCCATTCATTAGCGTAACCATCTTAAATGAACGGGATGCTATGGATCTTTTGTTAGTACAGTTGCGTACAAAAGTTTGCTGGTCGGATTATCTTTAAATATAAAATAAGTATCGGGAAAACTCACGATTGGCTAGGCCGATTTTGGTTTTTAAATGTTTGTCGTATTCCAGGGGAAGGTTTAAGCGGTAAAAAATATATTTGAAAAAAGTGCGAGGTAGTTCCCGTAAAAACTTACGGGTAAATGTTTTTACCTGTCAAACATAGTGGTCACTGGATTGACATGAGTAGGTTTGGTATTAAAATAAAACATTTGGTTTGATCAAACAGAAGCAATAAATTACTATAAATTTATATATTGATACTGACCAATAAATCACACTATAAATTGCTTACCGAGATTATTACCTACTTAGGTTTAGATTATTATTTACATTTATTTATGGTTGAGTGCCTTCAAAGTTTTAACTTTCGTGAATCATTCATTACATTCTTTAAAACTACTATTAATCGCGTAAATGTATTCTTTGATATTAATAAACACGATATTAATTTATAAAATAGAAAACTAGTAAAATCTTTGCAATATGAATAACACTTTTCTTCATAACTGTACAAAACATCGGATGCTAAGCTGCTAATTTGCGAAGATAACCCGTACGTATGGTGCGGTCGCTTTTTAGTGACCTTTACAATTTGGTCGGCTTATTCAAGAATTGCTGTCTCAATCTTGTTTTTGTTAAAACTTTCATGATAGGCGTAATTGAAAGCTGAAATTAACAGGAAGGAATGTTAATGAATTACTTAAATTTGTTTAATGTATGCCATGTGTCTTAATGTTATGGAAACTGTGTATTCGATCGCTAAAGCACGACCGGTCTAAAATTTATCAAATTTGTTTATATCTTTATATCCTGTAAAGTTACAAAACCTAAAATTCTTGACGTAATAAGTGTCTACCACGGCTATTTTTTACAGCTGTTTATTTAATTATAAGTGTACTAGTTAACTTGCAAATTCGTTTTTTCTGTTTTTAGAAACTATTTAATTACGTTGGTTTGCGACAACCAAATCAAAAACTAACGTTTAAACAAATTTAAACAAATTAAGGTCTCTTAGTGGTATTTTTTTCAAACTTCTGCGTTGAACCGTTTTCGAGATCTGGGAAATCCCAAAACGTTACCCCAGCAAAAACTTAAATAACTCAAGAACCATAACACACACAATTTTTGCTATTTGCTAACATTTACCATGCAACAAAAGCTATCTATTCATGTATTTGGTTCCAGGCTGAAAAGGGTAATGTTTAGAACGTGACCCCAGCAAAATCTGTTTTTCTTAAATATCTTAAAACTACAATTCACACAAATTTTGCTATTAGTAAACAAATTTCTCCTCATGACACACTAATTATCTGATAAGGTCTCATCTCTCTAAAGCACAACTTTTTGCTGGGGTAACGCACACCATTTAACCGGTCGGCCTATAGTACCAATACGAACAAGAATTGTTAACGACATAATCGCCTAAAACGTCACGTTTTCGAGTTGTAAGCTATTAAAGTTGAACTGGTGGCGACACCACTGGGTAGATTTGAAGCTAAAATAAAACGTAGATATGGGCTCTAGAATATTGTTTTATGGTCATCTAGGTCCCGTCTAAGTTGCTACGGGTGAGCCGATTTTTTCTAATATTTTTCATTATTTATTCATCTATAAAACAGCTTATGTCACTTTGTTAGATACCTACTTATTATAGCGTGCGCATGATGCGTGCCTAAATAAATAACGTAATAATGCGAGACGTAAGTATTCGTTTTGAGATTATTTATTATTATTGCTATTCTTTTTGCTTTGCCGTTGTCGCGTAAAGAGACTAATGATTCTGCAAAATAATAATATTTGTTCACGATCGAAACTTGTAAAAGTTAAAAGTTGTACCACGGGTCGGGAAAGAAATTTTATTTCACAATATTTATTAGTTTATTGTTTTGTTACGCAATGGCGACTCTTGGAAGGTTTGTTCTGTTGATAATTTTCATCTCCTAAAAATAGGTTGGATAAGTATTAGAGACTCTTTGTCTTTGAAATATGAGAGAAATTAAAACTGTCATTGTCAGTATACTGTCATTTTACGTGTTTTGGCTGGTAAATTTTTGGAGCGCTCAAGCACAGGTCTGTCCTCAAGGAAGGCTCGCGGCCGTCTGAAATTTCGGTGCAAAGAGGTAAAGTAATATAGCTTCCCAGCGCAAAGAAAGGGACAACAATAGCGCACGCATTCCGAAATAAAATAACGTAAGCGACATTATGAAAATAGTTGATTTATTAAAAAACTAAATTATTTTTGAAAAAATTGGTTTTATCAAAAGTTGGAACTATTTATTACTTATCTTATTAACATAATTTCAGTTCAAACTATGAGTCCGTTTGCTTACAGTACTGCAAAAATGATATGAGAGGCATCAACTTTGGATTTTTTTTCTATCGAGAAAATTGTTTCCATTCATGTTTTGAGCTTGATCAAAAAATTTTGTTATTAGTCTATTTTAACATATTCCAAAATTAGAACAATAGTAGTAGGATCAATAGGACTAAATCTAAATTGAAAACCATGAAAATCCACGAGGTATCCTCTTAACAGATCAGGGGGGTGATTTTGTAATTTTGTTGCAATCAACTTTGACAGAAATCGCAGTTACATTGCTGCTTTAGTTAAGAACCAATGTGACAACTATCTTACTTAAAGCAGCAATGCAACCGCGCTTTCAATCGATTTCAATCGAGAATTGTTAGCAACAGCTTTACGTAATCAAGGTTTCGCAGATTTTCAGTGGTGAAGGTGGGAGTGGTTGAGCAACAAAGGGGCTGAAAAGCGATTGGAGGTATACAATTTACAGAGCCCTGGATTTAGTGTGATATAATAGCATGCCAAAAATTTATCTAAATCGAATATAACATTGCCAGGAATTTTGACTGATGGAAAAGTAGTGCCAGACGGCATCAAAATGCGCGAAAAAGTGGTAAAGTTTGATGCCGCCTGGCACTTCTTTTCCACCAGCCAAAATTCCTGGCAATGTTATGTTTGGCTTGCTATTATACTACACCAAATCCAGAGCTCTGTAAATTGTATACCTTCAATCGCTTTTCAGCCCCTTTGTTGCTTAACCACTCCACCCCCACCAATAAAAATCTGCGAGGTGCCCGGATCTGTTAATAATGATAGAATGGCTAACTAACTAGAGGGATTTCGTTGCTCTGTAAATTGTCCACCTATTTCCGGCCAGCTCTTAGTACCTATATAGGTTCTACTCTCGCGGATTAGAATCGGCACGGCAATTTGCTAGTTGAGTTTCAAATAATCGGCTGGTAAATTAATTTGAGAGTGTACCTTTTTACACGACTGTCCAAAAAAACAGAGAGTGTTATGTGTTCAAGGTTCATGTATAATGTGTGTTTTTTTTATATATGTCTATTACTCTATTTATCAATGTACGTACCTAAGTAAATAAAACTTTACCTTATCTTCCCTACGCCTCTTTTTCCAATAAGTTTTAAAACGTCACAATGTCATTTGGAAAACTTAAATGGCTATATTAGACTCTGATTAAATATGTACCTAGTTGTAAGTAGGTAACTAGTAAATTTTATTTGAAAAGAACACAGTACCTACTCATAAATATTTTTGAGGTATTGATTGGTAAAAGTTAAACTGAGCACCTGACCGAGATCGTTGTGAAGTGGTTTCTGTGTCAATTCTATTTCGTTTACATAATTTTATCACCGATCACGTGCGGTGACGCCATATCGCAGCCTTGCCAATGAAATGACACTTTATCTTGACTGAATATCATGGGAACGATATCTGCACATTAGGTACATTTATTGGTGTTAATCTTTTCAAATTTTTACTTAAGTATTAAGGTAGGTACATACCTATTTATGGACTTTAAAAAATAAACGTAAAGGTCGAAGCTAACGGCTTTTTACTTCTCATTAAATAATTATTTACTGCTATTAAATAATATTTTTCGTATTATTAATTTTATTATGGCATCAGGGAGATATTATTAGTATTTTGGGAAAATGTTAATTATGTTTATTGTAAACATCATTTACTTATCATTTCTAATTAATCCTATGTTTTTTTATAGGAAATCTACTACTGAAGATGACGCTGAAACAAGAGTTTGAAAACATAGTACAAGATTTCCAATGAATCTCAATTAGTGAATAAATTCTTTATTATGATTGTATTGTAAACATAATTTATTAATTTTAAGCGTCCTAGTGTTAATTTCTCGCAAGACTGTCTACACAATCAGTAATCCACTGCCACAGTTTAGAATGTAAATGCTATTTATTTGTTTTGTGTAATTATGCTTTACTTAAGTAGGAAATTTTCAATTCACTAAGTAATTATTATGTATTCTCAATTTTATTGGTAGGTGGATATACTTGTGTATGTAGGACAATGCATACCTACTTTAAACTCAATTGCTAGAAAGGCTTAGTCCAAATTTTCTAACTAAAGTCTGTCCATCCTTACTTGTCTTATATGGTAAACAATCTTCACCCAACTCTTTATTGAAATAATCATTTATAAAATACAACAAATACTTTTCCACACATAGATTACGAAATAAATTGTTAATAAATTAATAACAATTTCATAAAGTTACTAACATATTTTTAAATAATGATTTAAGTTTAAAAGACGTATGACAACTGTCAAAAACTGTTTACTAAATAAGACAAGTAAGGATGGACAGACTTTACATGGTGTTTTGTAATACAATCCCCTTAATGCCGAATATGGATAAGAGAAGATAGGGAACCATGCATACAACAACCCTGGAAAATTTAAATGAAACATGAAAAAAGCCACATGGAGCAGAGATTTCTTTTTAATTTGTATTAAAAACTGGAAAGTATAACAGCCCTAGACGTGGTTACACTATTAGGAACCTATCTTACTTATTTTCGATTATCAATTTCATTAATAGGCAAAAACAAAACACTTTTCGGTCTAGGATTTGTCACTACGCAATTTTTCATAAAAAGAAAGCAACAAAATTTTTCAGGCAAATTGTGGTTTTCAGGCTCTACTTATAAATATTTTCCGGGGTTTTATGCATGGTTGGTACCCTTCTTATGTACCATTGTTCGGGTATAGGTGACTGGGCGAAAACACCCTCTATGTATAGGTATTAAAAATAATTTGGAATATTAAGTAAATAATCGTTGTTCATTTAATTCATTGCCCAAGTGACCGAATACTATAGTACACATTATAAGGTATGTTTTACCGGGTATAGTGCAAAGTTTTTTGAATACGAAAGATTCGTATGTAGGTAGACTAGGAAAATCCTAGGGTGCCTAGGGTGAAAAATTGGCGTAACGTTACATCCAAAGTCATTTGTAAATAGATAGACAAGTTAATTAAAGTTTTAATTTGATCACAACTTTGATTTAGTAGGTAAGTAACGGATGATGTTTTTCTTAACAAACATAATCCTTTATAGTGATAATCTTACACAAGATTAAAGTAGTTACCTACTTGAGTTTTTGAAAAATAATTTCAAATAAAATACTTTCAGCCACAAAGTTGTTATCAAATAAAAATTTTTAATTTAAGAAAAATATTTTTATATAAGAAACCAAAACGTTGATGTAAGCTAATGGAATAATGTAATATTCAGAACTATATTTCTTACAGTTTAATTAATTAATCAGCAATATTTGGAATTCACAAAATAATTAGTAATTTTACTTAGAAATTAATAAACAGATTTATTTTAATTTAACTTTGCGTAGTCCCATTATTAAGAGTTTACACTCGCCACTCACTAATTAATGTTTGTAACAGGAAAGCGCCCCTTGCGGCGACTATAGTAAACTATTGTCCTAGCGTAGCTCAATAAATTATTTTCGAGTCTTGATTAGGTAACGTAATAGGGAATATGCATCAATTTTTTTTTTATCTTAATCAAAAGTATAATGCGTGAGAAAATTAACTGTAATATTAAAACTTTTCTCTTGCGTTTTGTTCTCGTGATATAGTTACTTGAAGTTAGCGCGCAGCATCACCCGCCGAAAACGCTCCATACAAAATGATGACGTCACACATCACGTTTCAGGTGTGTTTCGGCGCGTTTAATATGGAGTTAGCCAATAATCTTCAATTATCCCCCTAAATTTTGCGTTTAAGTACATATGTGTCATACAAAATATTGTTTCTTATTAGATATTCTATCTGACTGTAAAGTGCATTATATCCGAAAATGAAAAAAAAAATCGTTATTTTCCCCTGATTTCATCGTGTGATAAAACTAAAATAATACATTTTTTTTATTTTTTTTCCTGTTCCATCATGTTTTTATACGTGTCCGCAGCGATCTAGCTCAAATTCATCAAAATCGGTGACTTATGCATATTCCCTATTGGATAGTCATTATGTGACTAGTTAGAGGGATTGAAATCTTTAGTAAGTATTGATGAGTGCATATTATGTTGTACATAAGAAGAGTGTTGTGTGCATTTTGAGCGTTTTAACGAAGATTCCACCTATGTTGTAAATAAATAGATTTTTACACTTTGTAGCTCTTAGGTAGTAAGAAAGAAGCTTTATTTAGATACTCTGTAGTTTCACATTGCCATATAATTTTGTACGATGTGTTTTGTTTGTATCTTGTAGTTGTAGTAGAAGGCAGAATTAATTTATATACACGTAACTCTGTAATTAAACCGATACCCGCTCATTTTATGGGAATTGGGAACAATTGTATAATGTTTCATTTTCTCTACTTACACCATTTGTTCATTGAAATTAAATAATGTAAAAAATACAACTGTTAAGTAGTATAAAACATGTAAATATTGGACGATTTGGAAAAAATATTATCGTAATATGAAAAACTCAATGGACCTAACAAAATTGAAAAAGGACCCACCTACATCCACATAAGCATCACAGTGTTACAGAGCTGTAAATTCTATAAGTAAACGACATACCTACATAAGTAAGTACCTACCTAGGTACCTATATTTTGTTTTAAAGTTGTCGATGCAAGTGATCTCATCAGATACATTCCATTTTAGTGTTGTTGATGCAAGATATTATTTGAACGTAATGTAATGATCAAAATTAGGCATAATTTTCACCTAAGTTATAAACTAAGTTGGCGTTTGTTTATGCTAACGGAACTATTTGCTTATTTTCAATATAAAATCAGACCGACCGTGTCTCCACCTAGCCACGGTAAACACCACTAGGCGATTCAAATAGCTATAGGCGACGGCTACACGCGTGGTAAATACTGTGCTCCATCGCCATAGAGTAAATTTTAACCATGGAAAGTAAAATATTGAACATTCCATACAAATTACTTTCCATGGTTAAAATTTACTCTATGCCGATATTGCCGATGGATCACAGTATTTACCATGCGTGTAGCCGTCGCCATAGACACATAGAGTGACTAGTCTTGAGACTAGCTATTATCACGAGATGTCTGTACGGACTGACCAACAAAATGAAGCGAAACTGAACCGAATTTATTCTAACTTACGGAAGAAAAAGATTTATTTGAAGGTTCGGTGCTTGGCCAGTTAGTTGGTATGTTAAGGTGGTAGGTACGTATAGGGTTACCAGATTGAAAAATCAAAAGTCCGGAGAAAAGTCCCGATTTCCATTGAAAAATCCTGAGATTTGCAATAGTTTGAGAATAAGGCTAGGGGGGGAGGGGGTTGGGGGTAGTAGCATTCACAGGTTTTTAAAAGAAAAATATCCAATGGTAGAGAACATCTGAAGTGTTTTGTTAAAATGTACTGTATTTTATGGAAAACTCTAAAAATCCTGAGATTTTCAAAATCCGGCCGCAATCCTGAAAAACGTCCAAAATTCCTGAGATCTCAGGACAAATCCTGAGATATGGTAACCCTAGGTACGTGAAGCTCAGTAGCGCCACCATTGGAAATAAATCATTTACGTTTTATCAAGGGTTTAGAATAAAATTATTATTAATTATTTTGCGCAAATAGAAGAGTAAAGTGCAATATTTAAATATTTTTTCATAGCCTCAAATATAAGCAATAAGTTACGAATGTCGATATTGCCAAAAGTGGCCACATTTAGCAATATCCACATTCATAACCACAAAATTATCAAAACTTTTAATCTAAGCCTTTGATAAAACGTGTAATTGATTTATTTCCATTGGTGGTGCTACTGAGCTTGACGTACCACCTTAATCGAGTCCTGTAGGTTTTGTTATGTGTAACCTAAGGTTTATTTCTATCGCATTTTATTTCCTCTATAGCTTTTCCACTTAAAAATAATGTGATAGTCACTTCTGTTGTAACATCCACGTACTTTAACATCGTATTGTACAGACATGAAATATTTATAGTGGTACAAATGTAACATCTGGATGTTTTTATAATGAAATAAAATATTTTATCGCTAAATTATCCTGCCCTTTCATTCTTTCTCCCGAAACAGTATCCTTATTGTAGCTATCTTACTTTGAGCAGTAGGTATACAAGGTGTTTGGTATAAAGCCGAATATGGTAGATAGGGACAATCAAACTGAACAACTTTTACTATGGGACCAACTCTGAAATCGCGAAAAAAAAAAACAGCTGTTTCATGCAAAAATTAATAACGAAAATTTCAAAATGTATGGAACAGCTGATTTTTTTTTTCGCGATTTCAGAGTTGGTCCCATAGTAAAAGTTGTTCAGTTTGATGGTCCCTATCTACCATATTCGGCTTTATAAGGCTTTTGCCAAACACCTTGTAGAAAACAGCCAATGATGACGACGGACGACTTGCCTATTCTTTTTTTTATGAGCCAAGGATTCGAAGCCGGGTCCTTCAGCAGGCAGGATGGCCAGCCGTGATAGCACAGCGCGTGCACCGTTGCGTTGTTCCAAGCGGGTGTCAATAAGCTGATATAATAAGTGCAGCAATCTAGATGGTCTGGAGCCAGTCCCTTCATTCTCAGTAGATCCATTGGCCAGATCCACAATGGATCTAGTGAGAATTTTTTTCTCATAAGATCTATAATGGATCTAATGAGAACTTAAATCTCAGAAGACCCATTGTACAGATCCATAATGGATCTAGTGAAAGGTTTTTTTCTTTGATCCATTGGCCAGATGCATGATTGGTAGATCTAGTGAAGTTTTTTCTCACGACCGACCCATATTCACACCGTATAATGTCAGGCGATAAAGTTATTACCTCTTCTAAATCTATGCTACCCTGGTACTTTGGTAACGTAATTATTAACAGAACAAAGAGTTTTCCCCCCATAAGTCGCATGTGGGCGGTACCTGTGTAACATCAAGTACCCATAGCTCCCCAATCCCCATACCATTATCTATTCTGTGCCCATACTTTGAATTTAAGTTCTTTGAGATTTAAGTTCTCATTAGATCCATTATAGATCTTATGAAAAAAAAAAATCTCACTAGATCCATTGTGGATCTGGCCAATGGATCTACTGAGAATGAAGGAGCCAGTCGGACGGACGACAGACAAAGACAAATTCACTTCTCAAGCTTACGCGCTCACTAGACATGAAATAAAACAATTGCAGCTGCCGTGGTCACGGGGGACTGAAGCTACTCGTGAGCCTACCGTCAAGCACACCAAAAATCAAACCAAATACCAACTAATTACCAAAGTACATTCAATAAAACCGCGCTAGTATCCGTTAAAAATTGTTTTATTTCAAGACAAAGACAAGTTATCACGTTTCAAAAATTCCTAAGTTAATAAAGCATCCCTTCGTTCTCAGCAGATCCATCGGCCAGATCCACAATGGATCTAGTGAGATTTTTCTTATAAGATCTATAATGGATCTAAAAAGAACTTAAATCTCAGAGATCCAATGTACAGGGCAGGGGCCCTATATTTTTGAATCGCTCGGCTTGCGTCGAGCGCTCTTTTCTACTGGTTTTCGTTCGACATTTGACTCAATCTCATTTGAGTTGATTTGTCGAACGAAAATCAGTAGAAACGAGCGCTCGACGCCAATAGAGCCCCAGGATCCATAATGGATCTAGTGAAAGGTTTTTCTTAGTTGATCCATTGGCCAGATGCATGATAGATCTAGTGAAGTTTTTAGGGTTCCGTACCCAATTGGTAAAAACGGGACCCTATTACTAAGACTCCGCTGTCCGTCTGTCTGTCACCAGGCTGTATCTCATGAACCGTGATAGCTAGACAGTTGAAATTTTCACAGATGATGTATTTCTGTTGCCGCTATATATAACAACAAATACCTACTAACAGAATAAAATAAATATTTAAACTTCAAATTTCTAACTTTTATTTGTAGATTTTAAAGGGGGGCTCCAATACAACAAACGTGATTTTTTTGCCGTTTTTGGTACGGAACCCTTCGTGCGCGAGTCCGACTCGCACTTGACCGGTTTTTTCTAACGACCGACCCGTAGTCACACCGTATAGTGTCGGGTAAGCTTGGCTCTAGGGTCTTTAGCCTTGCTTTCAACTGGTGTCTTCGTGGGATATATACCTGTCCATAGAAACTTGATCTCCCTTTAGGATTTCCGGCTTTGATGAAATAATGCGACCGTTGTCAGTTTTTAGCTTCGTCATCTGGCTTTGCCCAATAGACAGATCTTTCGCGATAAAGTTTACCTCCTCTAAATCTATGCTACCCTGGTACTTGGGTAACGTAAGCAATTTATTCTGTGACGTAAGAGAATGATCCTGCAGCAGTCAAAAAAGGAAATATTGCTAAAGTACCAGGTAGCATAGATTTAGAGGAGGTTAACGCCAATCCAGCTATTTTATTGAATGAGAAAAAAATAAAAGGTGAGGATATTGCAGGACAGTGACATTCGTGACACATCCCAAAGTCAGCCAAAACGCAACTGTGGCTGAATTTTCATTTTAGTATCGCGTGATCCGTCAATAGAGTAAAATGACAAAGTGCTCTATATATATTCAAAAATCACTCCTCAATTCGGGTTAAAAAAGATGGTATGACATATGACCGGTAAGTAAAAAAAATTTGGATCGAATTTATCCCAAAACTAGCTCAAAAAACACTTCAGTTATTTAAATTTAAATTTTTTAAAATATAAAACATAAAAAAAGCAACCATTCTTGACGTAATCGGAACAAAGTAATTTTTTTGCGAATGGAGTCGCCAATCATAATATTTTTTTTATTCGTAAAGTGAATAATTTCAATTATATTTCTTCATCAGCTTTCCACAAAACTATGAAATGGGAGAAAAATGGCGAAATATACCACTAACTAACTAATTTTTCTCTCATTTGGCGAAAGTTAGTGGCCATAGAAAGAAACAATCTGTCTACGTATCTTACTTAACGTATCTTAAATTGTAAGAATTGCATTTTTTCTTTTTATATTAACCTGTATGTCCAGTGATTAATAGTTAATACTGCAAATCGTACGACAAGAAGCAAGCGCATTTTTGAGTAAGTAATAGAGAGTGTATCTGAACTGGTTAAAAAACTATAATTAGCTTTCGCAATAATTATGTATCCGATATGTAAATAGTTTATTTTAATACCCTACTTCATTGTGTGTAAACTTTTGTTAGATTCTGATGGAAAGTGGCCTCGATTTGCTAAGATCATTTTTAAGGTTGACTCTCTGTATGAAATGTACAGAGAGAGAAAAGCAGCTCTTAACGAGTTCTTGCCGGTTCTTCTAGTTACAAGTTCTCCCACTTAGGAATTGCGAACTGATGGCGTGGCTTCTTTGACATTTACAATCACCTGCTTGTTTTACTGAATAAACGATTTTAAGTTTAATTTATTAGTGTAATAAATAATTTTGCAATCTTACTTGTTGTTTACTTTGAAATATGTTTTTTCTTCTTACTTTGTTCACTCACACAGTTACTCTACTCACTCTTTTTTTCAGTTTTTAATCAATCAATAATCATTACTAAGTAGGTATACCTCCTCAAAATAATATTTTAACGACTTACAAATGACTTTTCTCTAGTAAATTTTTAAAACATGTAATAAAAATAATAAACATAATTTTAAACTTTCCGGAAAAAATATAGATAAATACGCATCAAAACCCATTGCATAGGAACTTTAGAAGAACTAAACGAACAAGCAGACAGACGCGGAAGGCAACAGTTTTATAATTTAGTAGAATCACCTCCAAAAAAATTCCAAAAATGTGATAGAAAAATAATTGAATTAATAGCATTTTGCTACTCCACTGCTCCGATTTGTTCCTGAAAGCCTTCTGTCAGCTTCTAAAATTAACTTATGTAGCTTCAACTGGCTGTTTGTTTTACATTACTGCTTCATGACTGAATAAATTTTATAGGACTTAAGTGTCAGCAGTAATGTATGGACAGAGCCAGTCGAAGCATAATATGGTGCAATTCGACGCATGTGCCACATTTCAGTTTTGCTAATGTATGGCGGGCTGCATCCTTTGGTATCTGATCGCAGGTAGTTACTAAAAATATTGAAGTTAAACCTTCTCCATATTTATGTGATCTTGGTACTTTGATGACGTATAAAAAAGAACTTTCTCTGTAATTTTTGTCAAGGGTGAGGTGAGTCGGTGTGACCACGGGAAAAAAATCCCCGTCGTCATACTAGTGTGGTAAAACGGTGTGACCACGTGTCGGTCGGGATTTTCCCCCCCAGTAGAAGTCGCATGTGGGCGGTACCCGTGTAACATCAAGTACCCGTCCCCATACCATTATCTTTTTTGTGCCTTACTTTGAATTTAAGTTCTCTGAGATTAGATCCATTATAGATCTTATGAGAATGGCGCTGTTCGTTGATGCTTGAAAATTGTTTGTGGAAAACCGCCACCTAGCGGAATACTCTTCAGGCTTCAGGCACAGATAACTATCAGGTTCAAAAGGTACCTTTCCCGAAATGCACCTTTCCCAAAATGTACCTTCTTAGATTAGAACAGATAAAATAACTAATATAAATTAATGGGAATTAATCAATTACGTGACTGGAAATAATTGAAGGCGACTGTTAATAGAATACTATACTTAACCGGGCAGCGGTTTATTTTTTTGGCGACAAAATAACTAAACGGGCGACAAACTGTGGATTACAAAAATACGCAAAACGGGCGACTACATGTGGGAGATAAATAATTTAACTTAGCAGTGAAAATCCTTACTTTATCCTTACTAATATTATAAATGCGAAAGTCCGTTTGTTTGTTTGTTACGCCTTCACGTCGTAACTACTAAACCGATCATCATGAAATTTTGCATACACGTTGTCAGGGGTACAGAGAAGGACATAGGGTTCCTTTCATCCCGAAAAAAATATTGTTCCTGAGGGACAGCAAAAAAACTTTCCACGCAGACGAAGTCGCGGGCGGCCGCTAGTTCTAAATAAGTGACAAAAATACTGAGTGGGCAACTATTATACCAAGTAGGTACCTAACTATACAGGGTGTTTGGTAAAAGCCTTATAAAGCCGAATATGGTAGATAGGGAGGGACCATCAAACTTCATACATTTTGATATTTTTGTATGAAACAGCTGATTTTTTTTGCGATTTCATAGTTGCTCCCATAGTAAAAGTTGTTCAGTTTGATGGTCCCTATCTACCATATTCAGCTATACAAGGTGTTTGGTAAAAGCCTTATAAAGCCGAATATGGTAAATAGGGACCATCAAACTGAACAACTTTTACTATGGGACCAACTCTGAAATCGCGAAAAAAAAATCAGCTGTTCCATACATTTTGATATTTTCGTTATTAATTTTAGTATGAAACAGCTGATTTTTTTTTCGCGATTTCAGAGTTGGTCCCATAGTAAAAGTTGTTCAGTTTGATGGTCCCTATCTACCATATTCGGCTTTATAAGGCTTTTACCAAACACCTTGTATAAGGTTTTTACCAAACACCCTGTATAACTGATTTAAGTTGCCCAACATGGTATTTTTGTCATCTCGATTAGGATAATAGTCACCTATTTTAAATAAAATATGTGCCTAATTTTAAATGTTTTGTGTGCCCTAAGGTTGCCGCCCAAATAGTAATTTGGTCACCCGTTCTGAATAACTAGTTACTCAATTTTTATTTTAAAGTCACCCAATTTCAACATTTGTAGTCGCCCTCAGTCCGTCGCCCACTTAGTATTTCAGTACTTACCTACGCTATATTCAGTATTTTTGATACCCAAAATAGGAATTTATTGTTACCTGATTAAATACTATCCTGATATAATACTATCCTGATATAATATAAAATAAATCCATGTGGTCAATCAAGTTTTAAAAGCAGGTAGGTATATAATAGTACATTACTGACGCGGTCAATAATGACTGCATTGCTGGCAGCGCGATGATGATGGCCGATAGCGTAGCTTAGCGCAGGTCCAGGCCGTCACAGCGCGGTCCTTGATGGCCAAGCTGGAATAAAGGCCGAGACCGGAGGTCGAGGCCTTTAAAGCGCGGACAGCAAGGGCTGCAATGATGACCAAGCTTGAAGGCCGAGAGCGTAGTTAAGCTCAGCTTGAGGCAATCATAGCGTGGCCAGCAGTGCAGTCATTGTGGACCAAGTCTTGTATAGTGCTTTACTAAAGTTTATGCTGCTAAACATAACTTAACGAACAATGTTAAAAAACAGAAATGGTCATTTTTAGGTCGGGTAGGGGTCCTGATAATGTTCCCGGTCTTGAGCTTAACGGGTTAGTGGTGAAAACGGTTAGCTCGTTCAAGTACCTCGGACACATCGTAACATCGGAATTAAAAGATGATGCCGATATTGAAAGGCAACGAAGGGCTCTGTATGTGGTGGGAAATATGCTTGCCCGCAAATTTTGCAAAGCCTCGTTTGACGTGAGGGTTACCCTATTTCAGACGTTCTGTCAGGTGTTTTACACGTGCCAACTTTGGACGAATTACACGAAGAAAGCACACAGCGGCATGAGAGTAGCGTATAATAACGTCTTTCGCTATTTAATGGGGCTAAAGCGGTGGTGCAGCGCCTCTGAAATGTTCATGGAGGCGCGAGTCAACACGTTTAATGCCATCCAGAGGAAGCGTGTCGCATCTTTTATGTCCAGAGTTGGCACGTCTAAAAATTGTATCATCAAAAGCCTGTCAGATAGACTTATGCAGACGTCGACATACGCACAATGGCTTAAAATAGCTACCTAAAAGGGTACAACCTGAAATGTATTTAGCTAAGTCTTCGTTATATTTTTGTTCTGTATTATATTATATATTTTTAATATTTTTGTATTTGACGTGTATGTATGTTTTTGTGTGATATGGACGTTTGTCTGAAATAAAGATTATATTATTATTATTATTTGAAGGGTTGTGGCAATGAGACCAGGAGACTTTTATATAGGCGTTTATTGCGCACTCTCACACTTTATATCATAATTTCACACTTCAACAGATAGTTTTCCTAATATAACTCTATGACAACCTTTCGATACCACGACTTTACAATGAATACGTCAAACTACAGATGTGCAGGCAGATTGACATAATCAAACTCACTTGAATTCCGAATGTATCATAGAGCAGAGCATATAGGTTAGAAACCTCCCTCAACACACCCCCTCAATCTGCTGCACATGCTGACCATACTGACTAAAACAGTTTTCTACCTACCAGTACAACATCAGGATAAATTTCGAATCACCTGCCAAACTTATAGACTTCTTAAGTCCTACCAAGTTACATTAACCTTTAACCCAACCCAGGAACCTAACTTTAACCTAACTCAGACGACACACACAATAATCCAAACCAAAGACCTAACTAACTAAACATCAGACTAAACCACAAGAAATATCAAAATACACTTGGACATCAAAAACACTTTTTCTCTTATTATTTTCACTCCCGGTCTCTATAGGGCCACAACCTTTAGCGTGTGGCCCATAACCTGAAGGGTTGTGGCAATGAGACCAGGAGACTTTTATATAGGCGTTTATTGCGCACTCTCACACTTTATATCATAATTTCACACTTCAACAGATAGTTTTCCTAATATAACTCTATGACAACCTTTCGATACCACGACTTTACAATGAATACGTCAAACTACAGATGTGCAGGCAGATTGACATAATCAAACTCACTTGAATTCCGAATGTATCATAGAGCAGAGCATATAGGTTAGAAACCTCCCTCAACATTATTTACTAAAAAATGTCAAAAAAGTAAAAATGTCCAAAATTACCAAAATGATCATGTTTGAAATTTTTTATATTTTTGACATTTGTCATATTTTTGATATTTTTGTCATTTTTGACATTATTGTCATTTTTGACATTGTTGACATTTTTGAGTAAAGCACTATATGACAAAAAAATAAAAAAGGCAAGAAAGTCAAAAAAGTAAAAAATATCAAAAAGGAAAAATAGTAAAAAAGTAAAAAAAAGTACAAAACCATCATCTACAACCAAACAACATAAAAGTCTTTGTCTACAACAATACAACACCCGCGCAAATAAAGCATGGGATTGAAAATGGCGGCTCACGGCGCTTACCACAACGAGTAGGTATCCCATTCATTATCTGCGCGGGTTGTACAATGTACTTTTTTCACCAACTATGTTTGAAACAAAACTCGACAATAATGGATTCTCAAAGGAAATTGCTGGTGGCTAAAACTCGACAATAATGAAATCCCATACAACTTTGTTGCGTCACCATCGGAGGAGCACGGCAACCTCGACTTTGTTCAAAGGTTGTCAAAATAATGGCCATATTACAAGCATTTTTGAGTAAAAATATATATATATTTTCACAAAAAAACTACCTCTGGTACACCCAACTTAATAGGTGGACTACGGGTAAAGCCCGCTTTTGAAACCGAGGTACATTATGGGAAAGGTACATTCTGAACCTGAAGGCGGAATAAGTGGTATGTTGCATGCATCATTTCCATACAAACAAAGCTAACGCGCTCATAGGACTTCTGTTTCAGGATTTCCATACATTTACATGCTATTTTCGCGGATATTTTTAAACATGTCCTTTAATCTTTTAGAATGCTGGTCACATCAGTTGGGTGTATAGCGATCTGAATCTCCTCCATTCACTCCCTGGATAACCATCATCAGATCACAGCACAGTACATCTCTGGCAGGTAACCAAGGCTTAAGTTACCTCGTTTGTATGAAAATAACACCTGTATCCCTAGACAAAGTTGATGTGTGTACAAACGATTTGTGTGTACTCGATTCTAGTTCACCTGCAAAGACCACAGGGGAGCAAGAGTCCCACCAACCAGAACCAACCTCAGATTCTCAATGTGCTATCTCTCTCACTCACTAGTCACGAGTCACTAAAAATAGAATTTCATGATGAATCATGCGAGTCTGGCCTGAAATTTTTACACATTACAGACAAGCTAAATTAAATATATAAAAAGAAAATATCAACTTTTATCTATTTATTCATCAACATACATAATATCTACATTTGCACAAATATATTAAACTTAGAAATTACATCAGTAATCGGTATCTTATGTTATGACTGATATAATACTTTCTCAATCGTTTTGTTCCTTGTGTACACATAACTTGTGCCAATAATTAATGGCTATATATTAGACGAAGAATGATCAAATAGTCCATGGCATTCACATCAACACCTAACAAATAAGTTTATATATGGATATGAATTTACAAGTACAATAAATTAGCAGACAGGTAAGCAAACTAATATTTACAATTGGAAAGAAAAATTTTGATAATTATATTTTTTCTAACAACAGGACAACTGTATATTAGTTCGAAAGTATTTTAACATTAGGACATTTTCCAAGAAGAGACAGATTTAATGGCAGTACAAAATCTTTCGATTATTAGGGTGAAATTACATGCACATTACAAACGAGGCATATATCTTGAAATCGGGTAGGGATTGCGCGGAACGCGTATTTTGGGCATGCGTAGCGGTGAGGGGCGCGGGCGGCGGGAGAGGGGCGCATGCTATTGGTAGCTCACAAGAGCACATGCGCGAACTTATCCCCACTCCGTCGAAAAAAATTCAAGAGTCATGCCTCGTACCTGTTACATGTTAAAATAAGTTTTATTAACATGTCTCAAAGTGGAAAATAACCTTAAGACTTACTGTTTATTATGAATAACATAGGGCTATTGACATACAGAACCAATGAAGATTTCACAAAACTGAAATTAGGTCTTATGGAATGTTTAAGCCTTTAATTAAATGACTAGATACACTATTGTATGTTAATTTTTTACCGTCAGAAGATTGTTAAATACAGTATTTAAGACAACAACATACAATGTGTAACTAGTCAGCTTAACAATGGGATACTTGTGTTAAAATGGTTTTAAACAACACGATGGATACAGTTATAAGTTATCAAAACACTCCAATACAAATCCTTTACAAATGTCTGTACCTTAGCACGAAATGCAGTAACTGAATAATAAATAGATCTAAACGTCAATTTACAATTATTTTATATATTTAAAGTTACACTTTATCAACAAATTAATTACTATTATGATAGTGCTAAGATCAGAAAATGTTTACAAGACTTCATTAACAATTATAGTTGTTTTATCGCACAAAGACCTTTTTGCTATGAATGAATTAGGCAAACACATACACATTGTATTAGAGAGTGTCTGCATTTAGAGATGAAACAGATATCCGGTAACTATCCGGTATCTGGTCTATCTGGCGGCCTTAATACTACCCGGCCGAATAAGCATCAGGCTGAATTAAAAAAAAAACTGGATAAAAAAAATATATTTTAAAGTAATTATTTGCTTTATTTAGATAGTGTCAATCACCTAAGAAATATAATTAGTTTTAGGACCCGAATCGAACCGAGTCCACCCGATCGTTGCGCGCCGCCTACGCAAGTATGTGTGTGTGTGCGATGCACCAAACGGCTAAGTTCCGCCGGATATTCGGCCGCATGGTTGGCCGAATATCCGGTATCCGGCCAAACTGCTATCCGTTTCATCTCTAAGTCTGCATGCTCTCGTATTACGCACACTAAAACAATGTGTATGTGCACGCCTTACAACATTCATAGCAAAGGGGTCTTCATGAGATAGAACAACTATACTAAAAATGTACATAGCACACATCAGGGTAATAGAATGTTGGTTATCCAAACATACACATCTTCAACACTGTAATTATATTAATTTCAAGCTTTGATTTTACTCCTGTGGTATCTTGATAAGCACTGAATTCTTGGGGTTACAGATTTTACTAAGAAGTCAAGGCAGGAACTATCCAGTGCTGTAGTCCACTGGAAAAAAACAAAATAAAATTCAGTTAAACAATAAATAAAGCTAGTTAATTTGATTTAGTTGATTCATAATAGGGAATATGCATAAGTCACCGATTTTGATGAATTTGAGCTTGATCGCTGCGGACACTTATAAAAACATGATGGAACAGGAAAAAAAATAAAAAAATGTATTATTTTAGTTTTATCACACGATGAAATCAGGGAAAAATAACAATTATTTTTTTTTCATTTTCGGATATAATGCACTTTACAGTCGGATAGAATATCGAATAAGAAACAATATTTTGTATGACACGTATGTACTTAAACGCAAAATTTAGGGAGATAATTGAAGATTATTGGCTAACTCCATATTAAACGCGCCGAAACACACCTGAAACGTGATGTGTGACGTCACCATTTTGTATGGAGCGTTTTCGGCGGGTGATGCTGCGCGCTAACTTCAAGTAACTATATCACGAGAAAAAAACGCAAGAGAAAAGTTTTAATATTACAGTTAATTTTCTAACGCATTATACTTTTGATTAAGATTTAAAAAAAAATTGATGCATATTCCCTATTGTGACCAAATGAAGCAATTCACATGCTGGGTTAAATCATTTAAGAAAGTATTATATTGAATAAGTTCCAATCTCTTATCTTTCATAAATGCACATTCAATACATGCTGTCAATGATTAGCGTATAGTTGGCAGACTCACCATGGAATTAGAAGGTTTTGACTATGTCAAAAAATTGTTAATAAATAGTGATAAATAGTGAACTATAGCATATAAATAGTGATACTATGATTCAAAAGATATTTGAATATCTTGGTGAGGCTGCAAACTTGACGTCAAGTTGGCAGACACCTTAAGAAATACAGTTCATATCAATATGATTTATATGCCAAAAAATTGTTAGAAAATAGTGAATCGTATACGCAAAATTTCAATAATATTGCTTCAATACAAGCCGAGATATTACGGTCTCTAAGTGGGCTGCTAACTTGACGTTTCAGGCGATAGCGATTCCAGAGAAACGGGTAGAAGTTTTAAACAAATAAATATATCAAAAAATTGTTAGTGAAATTGTGATTCCTACGATATAAATAAAACAAGCATTCATCATTACTATTTTCTATAAATCAAATGTTAACTTTTACATAATACTCTGAATAGGCTGTCGATCAATATTGAACTTTGCTCCACAGTAATAAGGTTCCAACTTTATTGCAATCGTGAGGTGAGTACTATCGAGCAAAAAAGTTAAATTTATATTTTTAGCCATGTCCTCCAATTATTATTACACTTGTTTTATTAATTAATTGTTGGTATCAAACAATAACGATATTTATTAATAACAATCATAGCAATAGCGCCATCTCTCGAAAAAGATTGTCAATTTCTCAGTTATAATTTAACGTTAGGTAGTACCTATTTATGTATTAGGTAGAATAAAGATATTATTATTATTTGGTGAGATTTATAGTAAAATGAGTATCAGTTGGTATGTGAGTAGGTAGGAAGTAATATAAGTAGAAAATATTAATAGTTTCTCCTAAATTAATAATATTGAATTAAGAGTAAGGTATTGACCACAGCACAGCCTACTAGTCTTTATACAGTCGATCATCGCCTTTATTGTTGGTGCAAAAGCCACCGTTCGTAAAAATAGACAGTTGACGCAACGACTAAATGTGTAAGGGTTGGCACGCTATGATTTGCCTTTTTGAATTTCAAAAATAGTTAAGTAAAATAATACCTAATACGTAAATAGGCACCTAACGTTAAATTATAACTGAGAAATTGACAATCTTTTCCGAGAGATGGCGCTATTGTTATGAATATTATTGTTATTAATGAATATCGTTATTGTTTGATACCAACGTTTAATTAATAAAACAAGTGTAATAATAATTCGAGGATATGACTAAAAATATAAATCTCACTTTTTTGCTTGATAGTACTCACCTCATGATTGCAATGAAGTTTGAACCTTATTACTGTGGAGCAAAGTTCAATATTGATCGACAGCCTATTCAGAGTATTATATGTAAAAGTTAACATTCGATTTTTAGAAAATAGCAATGAAGAATTCTTGTTTTATTTATATCGTAGGAATCACAATTTCACTAACAATTTTTTGATATATTTATTTGTTTAAAACTTGTACCCGTTTCTCTGGAATCGCTATTGCCTGAAACGTCAAGTTAGCAGCCCACTTAGATACCGTAATATCTCGGCTTGTATTGAAGCAATGTTATTGAAATTTTGCGAATACGATTCACTATTTTCTAACAATTTTTTGGCATATAAATCATAATGATACGAACTGTATTTCTTAAGGTGTCTGCCAACTTGACGTCAAGTTTGCAGCCTCACCAAGATACTCAAATATCTTTTGAATCATAGTATCACTATTTATATGCTATAGTTCACTATTTATCACTATTTATTAACAATTTTTTGACCTAGTCAAAACCTTCTAATTCCATGGTGAGTCTGCCAACTATACGCTAATTGTCAATGAATATTGTGCTAATTTTGTAATTAACTATTGAACATTTATCTGCCTGTTTTGTCCATTTGAAGTATATTATTTTAACAATCATAGCATTGTGGGAGTGCTCTCTGTGCAAGGCAAATGTCTATTTTTTTAATAATTTCTTTACTCTTATTTAGAGCACACACTGGCCCGACTAAACAGTCGGGTTGGTGATGAGTGCGCAGACTAGCCAACTGTCGGCTGACTTTTCAAATGATTTGCTAGTGTAGTTTGTAACCGAGTTTTGAAGAGGACTGTCGCACAATGAAAATTAATTTACTTTTGTCTAGAATGGTTATTACTGCTCTCATACTATGGAGAAGAGAATATTCGGTACATCCAATCTTCAGTCATAGGTTATTAAATGGATGTGTATGTATAATATACGTTATAGCAATTAGGATTATTTATGTACGTATTGTTATGTAGCTTTATATTTTTATTTTAGCTAGATCCTTATTTATGATTAACGGATATTTAGTTATCCATTTTTTTTGCCGCCACGATTTCTTTCTTTAACACCCTTTCCGGTCGACTGTTAGAGAATGCCTTAAGGCATTAAGTCCGCCAATTGAATTTTCTTATGCAATAAAGTTTAAATAAATAAATAAGTTTAAATAAATGGAAAATTTTACACGATACATTCCAAATTACTGGATCTTCCGAAAAAAAATCATCCAAGTCAGTTCAGCTTTCTGAAGCTGAATATTTGATTTTACATACATAACTAACAAAACATACCTACCTACATAGCATATGTATGCTAGACAACAGATTTTTTACAAGGTAGGTAATTAAAAGGGAATGAAATGAATTAATACTTTAGCATACATACCAAAACATCATTTTGTTCTCCAAAATTAGTAAATGCTCACCAAATCCTAAACCACCCAAAAAGATTTGGTGAGCATTGACTGCTTCTGGGTAAGGTTAGGTTAGTATGGTGATCATTACATAAGTCAAATTAAAATTCATCATTTCAATTTCTGCCCGGCCGGTTCAGGCAGGTTCGATTCCTTGGGTGGTGGACTGGGATATTGAAACAATGCACCACTCAGTTTGTCGATCGTTATCACGCGAAATTTGATGCAAAAAAGTTGGCAACCCCTAGAACTATTGAATTTAGTCATCTGTAATTTCGATGAATTAAAAAAATATAAAACGCGTTAATATCATGCGAGCGCTCGGCACTAAGCTGATTCGATTCTGGAACAAAATTTCACAAACTTCCTCCCAGAGCTTTTTCTTTATATTAACGTCAGAGTAAGCTTTAAATTTTTTCTTATATAGAGAGAGATATATTTTTTTCTATTTCCTCGATAAAATTTAAGACGTCTGTCCTACAATACAATTAGTGATGCCATTATTAATAAACCCTCGACTGTCCGGCGCCAAAACTCGGAGCGAAATGAACTATCGGCCGAGCCGGCCGACTAAACGAACGTCGTGTGTGCGCGCGTGGATATGAGCCAATACTGATTAACCAGGCGGCCGATAGTTGGCCGACAGTTTAGTCGGGAAGCCCATCCAACTTATTTATCGGCCGACACCGAATCGTTCTAGTGTGCGCACCTGCATACACCTTCATACTGATTGAGAGCCCGACTAAACTGTCGGCCGATAGAAAGTCTGTAGTCTGCGGGCACGCTTACAATTGCACTGCTCTAATACAAAAAAAATAGTTATAAAGCATGTTTTTTTATTTTATTTTTTCTATTAGAGATGCGACGAGTACCAATTTTGCTGAGTATTGAGTACCGAATATAGTACTCAGTTTTGACTTTACCGAATCGAGTACCCAAGTCAAAGACCCCAAATCCGTTGCGTATCACAGACCTATAAGCTGAACAAGTTTTCATTTATGAAAAAGCATTATTGACATATGATTTTCATCTAAAATGTATCAAAATCTTCATTGGATTGTACCAACACATTGATGATACTATAAAGTTAGTTATAAAAAGATAAAACTCTTCTACTTTTTAACAATTTTAATTTAATGAGCCGAGTATACAGTAACAACTAATACGTAAGTACTTGGCGCATCTCTAATTTCTATTTCTTGAGAATGTTAACAATTTTGATCACACTGGTGCACATATCAACCATATTTAGTTCCAAGTAAACGAGGGTCATTCCAGCGAAGATGACACCTAAAATATATTGTATTAATTTTTTTTATACTTAAAAAAAAATTTAATAAATTGCTTGTTCAAACAGTTACATGCATTTTATTAAAGAACTATTAAGGAGTCTAAAGTTACTCCACCCACCCGTCACAAATTAGTGTCCCACCCGTCACACTCTACACAATGCATTATTTTGAATATACTCATCAACTTTGTCTAGGGATACAGATGTTATTTTTATACAAACGAGGTAACTTTGAAGCCTTGGTTTTCTGCCAGGGATGTACCGGGCTGTGATCTGATGATGGCCATCCAGGGAGTGAATGGAGGAGATTCAGATTGCTATACACACCCAACTGATCCGATCAGCATTCTAAAAGATTAATGAGTCCGAGTTCTGTTTCAGGATTTCCATACATTTTCATGCTATTTTAGTGGTTTTTTTTAAACATGTCCTTTAATCTTTTAGAATGCTGGTCAGATCAGTTGGGTGTGTATAGCGATCTGAATCTCCTCCATTCACTCCCTGGATAGCCATCATCAGATCACAGCATAGCAATCAAACATCCCTGGTAGGAAACCAAGGCTTTAAAGTTACCTCGTTTGTATGAAAATAACACCTGTATCCCTAGAACAAAGATGTGTGTATAGAAAATTTTGTTGTAATTTACATACAAAATGGGACCTTCATGTTTTTTTGTTGCAACATTTCATTAGCAAAATTGATGGTTTGTCTTAATTTGGGAAGTAAAGCCTCCCACTCAGACAATCGGGTGTCGTGGGTGTCCCACCCGTCTCACTTAGAAGCAGGTTTTCTGAGTTAATTATGTGAATTAAGATTTTATTTTAATGGTTTCTTTTAACGCTACAATCTAGCTTTGTACTATGATTTTTTTAAATACAGATTGTAACAATAGTTAAAGAGATATTAATTACTTGGAGTTTGAGCAAAAAGGAGTTAGAATGTCCCACCCATCACTGAAATGACCCATAAGTTGTTAGTTACATGAAATAAGCTATCATTCATAGAAATGTTAAAACATTGTCTACGAGGAAGATGTGTTTACTAAATGATTGGTACTCACACTTAATTATCAAAGTTTCTATCTTCTCTTAAATTACTGGTTGCCCATCTTGACTTTGGATGTCATGTAAATGCCGACAATAAGTCCAAAGAGACCGATGGCCGATCCAAAAATCTCTACAATCAGGATCTTCACAAATAGGGCTGCATTGGCTGCATCAGCTAAGGCTGCTCCAGAACCAACGATTCCGACAGCGATGCCACAAAACAGGTTAACAAGGCCGACTGCCAGGCCAGCTCCAAACATCACATAGCCAGCCATCCAATTCTGTTGCTTTATGGTGATCTCCGAAATGGGTTCTGTGTATCTTTCTAACATACCAGACAAAACGATTGCGGTAATCAATCCGTAAATAGCAACAGCCTCACAAAAGATGACGGAGATCAAATTCTTGGTCTTGATTCTGGGCGCTTTGACACCTCCGCCAACTATGCTCACTCCAGTCGTGTGAATGCCCATGGCGGCGCCGACCACTGAAAGAGACACGGCGAACGCGATTCCCAGCGTCCCCCACATGTAAGGGGATGTGTTTTCCAGGAACCAACCCACACTGATTTGCTCACCCTTTCCATTCAAGAGGTAGTATAACGAGAAGATTGTTATAGCGAGACCCGCAAGGAGCACGAACAGGTATGAGAGGAAGTATCTCATCTTGAGATATTTATTGAGCAAACTGGAGCTTTTTACCCGTGAATCCCGAAAGGGACGGCCTTTTTCTCCCAATTTTTGCCTTGACAGAAAACTCAAAACGGAGAAGTCTTGTGATCACAAGATGTCAGAGACAACAAAAATGTTGCCATGCAATGCATGCTGATTGCTGCCATCCATAGAAAAAAATTACTCTTAACAGATGTAATACCTGTGTGCAAGAGCGCAACCAACTCTTGAACAAATATAATAGACCCTGCTGCTTAGAGTAAGACAGGCTTCTTCGTGAAAAACGAAGCCTTTGTTGCTCGAAGCCCTGGGGGCTTACCATCAGCAAATAAGAAACAGTTCACTTCAAAAGCAGGCCTTAAAAAGAACTGCATATGGCCTGCTTTTATATTAACCTTTGAGGTCATAGTATGAAAAAGTAAGGCAGTTTAGTTTAAGTCCTGCTATAGGAGCTCATAGTAAGGCCCCTGCTGCCATCCATCCATCTATCCCACTGACGTCCATTATACGGGTGCGATTCGGTTGCCATAAAAACAGTTAATCTAATTTCAATGTCACTAACGTTGACTTCATCTAATTTTTATTTGACCTAAAAATAAATGACATAATTTTTATTTAACCTATTATTCATTTGTCATCATTATTATTTGCCATATTTACATTTGCTCTAACGTTTATATCCCATAAGTATCATTTGATATATTGCTTTTTTATCTAACTTACATTTTATATACATATCATTTGATCTAATTTTACATGTTATAATCAACTTTTACTATAAAATAGAAATAACTAGCTTTTGTTATTATGATGCTTGCTTGATTATCAAATCCACTAATGTTTAATGTCCTAACATCTATTAGCATACATATATTATAACATAACAATGACTAGACATGCAAGAAAGCATACTAGCATGCATGTAACTTGCCAGTAGGTTAGGTTAGGTTAGAGTTTTGACCACTCGCAGCAATGTCCACAATGCTTGCATGCAAGCTGCATCCTTGCCTGCATGCTGCATGCTTGCCTGCATGCTGCATGCTTCATGCTTGCCTGCATGCTGCATGCTTGCCTGCATGCTGCATGCTTGCCTGCATGCTGCATGCTTGCTTGCTTGCAAAATGCTTGCCGGGGGGTGCAGGGGGGCTGGCCCCCCTGCTCGGGGGGGTCGGGGGGCCTGAGGCCCCCCGCTATAAAGAAAAACTTTTAATGCACCTACCAGTAGGTTAGGTTAGGTTAGTGTTTTGACCACTCGCAGCGGAGGGATACTGTAATGTTGGCAGTAAGCTAACTGTTTCAGATCCCTTTATGCCTCCATAATCCCTTTATCCCCTGCCATTTAAGGCATGGGTGTAGATAAAAATACATAAATAATGAAATCATATTTTAGGGCTATGCTTGTTTTTTATAGCATTTAAATCATAGGTCAAATAAAATTATTTTAAATGTTGAATAGAGTAAATGAATGTTATATGAAATGTGTTTTATATCATCTGTTAATTAGATCAAATGTTTATTGTGTCAAATAATTTTTATATCACATGTATTTAGGTCAAGTGAAATTATATTAACCGTATGTTATATTATTTGATCGGTATGTCAAATGAAATTATATGAAATGTTATTATATCCTCTGATCGTTAGTGCATGTAAATTTAGGTCATACATTACACACCCCCATTATACAATAAAGTCAGTGATCTATCCTCTCTCAACTAAGAAATGATTTTAATTGTATTTGAAATTTTTTTACCATTTTAGAGATCCCATCTAAATCACAAGAAGTCGGAAGTGCATTATATTAATGATAACTATACAACACACTGTCAAGTTGATTGGATGCTGCATAATTAATTATTTATAATACTGCTTGGCCATAAAGAGATGAAATTAAATAAAATGGAACTAAAATTTTTCAGTACAAAATATAGTCAGTGTTGCCAAATCATTCCTGATTTTGACGTGTTTACATAGAAAGTGGTGCCCTCAATTTTTGTCAACTCTTTATGGTCAAGCTGTACCTAACCTCGTAACTAAGGCCCATGATTTTAAAAGGTTAAAATGATGGTAAACTGATTCCGGCCCAGCATGAAATCCAACTTTATTTGATATGGATATGCAAAATAAGGAAATAATTTATTAGTCAATAAAAAATACTATAAGGCAGTGGTCATGCAAGCGTCAGTCAAATTCCATCAGTCATGAATTACGTTTGACTGATGGAAAGAACAAATCACATCATGCAACCATCAGTCACTACATTACACGGTAGGTTAATCGTCAGTCACAGCCCGTGACTGTGGTTAAACTGACAGCAAAACCTACCGTGTAATGGCTGCCTTAATGACTTTTTAGTCAATAGTCACTAGCGACTGATCTGCTGGAATGCACCCATAGACAATAAGTTGACAAAAAAACTATCATGTCGGCCGCGTTCCGAATCACGCTCACAGCGCTGTGAGCGCGAATCCGACCAAATTAAAAAGTCACAAAATATTACACAAATAGGGTATTTGTGTACCTACCTAATTTAATGGATTATACGCTAACAGCGCTGTTGGCGTGATTTGTGTTGAGGGAGGTTTCTAACCTATATGCTCTGCTCTATGATACATTCGGAATTCAAGTGAGTTTGATTATGTCAATCTGCCTGCACATCTGTAGTTTGACGTATTCATTGTAAAGCCGTGGTATCGAAAGGTTGTCATAGAGTTATATTAGGAAAACTATCTGTTGAAGTGTGAAATTATGTTATAAAGTGTGAGAATGCTTAATAAACGCCTGTACAAAAGTCTCCTGGTCTCATTGCCACAACCCTTCAGGTTATGGGCCACACGCTAGAGGTTGTGGCCCTATAGAGACCGGGAGTGAAAATAATAAGAGAAATAGTGAGTTTTGCATTTGAGATGATTAGTTTGAGATAACTGACAGAGTTGGATAGAGGCCTTAGCAACGGAGTATGTTGACAAAATAGTGTTGCTAAGGGCAATGAAATGAAAGTGTCAACAGATAAATAATGATTACAAATAAAATAAAATGAGGAATGGGGAATGTCCGAAAAAAATCAAATTGGCTGAATATTTTTCTATAGGTAGGAATAAGGTCCCTTAGTAATAGAATAAATTTTCAAAATTTTCGGTTTCGTGAAAAAATTTCAAAAAATCAAAGTCTCTTCGACTTCACAAATGTATGAAAGTAACAGCAGAATGGAGATTGTACCTTTGCCAACACCTGCCACAACCACAACATGGTATTAAAAAAAAGTTTTAAGACAAAATGTCAAAACTTTTTTTTTTAAATACGTGTTGTCTTTGTGGCAGTTAGCGGCAAAGGTATAATCTCCATTCTGCTGTTACTTTCATACATTTGTGAAGTCGAAGAGACTTTGATTTTTAAAAACTTTTTTACCCAACCGAAAATTCTGAAAGTTTATTCTATTACTAAGGGACCTTATTCCTACCTATAGAAAAATATTCAGCCAATTTGATTTTTTTCGGACATTCCCCATTATTTAAATTATGAAATGATTAAGCTGGTGAAAATCTTATGAAGGTGAATTTTATCTGAATTTTAAAATTGAATTTGAAATTACACTTTTGGCCGTGGAAAGTAGTATGATGAAGAAAATATGGTGAGAATAAATGGACTGAAGATGAACAAACAAGAGAAGAGGAAACAAGTTAAAATTCAACAGATAGGAATGAAGGGTGTCAAGAAGATGGAGAAATAGAAGGAAATAGAAGTTTTGGAGAAACAAGAGATAGTAAAACAAATGACAGTCAAACGAAGGTAGAACAAGTGACGGTGAAACAAATGAAAGTGAAGAAAGTTATGGAAAATTTTATTATTTTGTGAAGAACTGTTTTTTTGGAATAAGTTTATTTTGAAGAAGTCTTTTGGCGAGTATTTTATGATGGAGGAGGTCGAGCAGGAGGCAAAGAATAGTCGAACAGGAGTTACATGATGATGAAGTTGAGAAGAAGAAGGTTTTATAATGTAATGATGATGAAGAAGGAAGAAGTTTTTTAGGATGATGAATCGAGTGGGAGAAAAGAAGTTTTTTAATGATGATGTATCGAGTGGGAGAAAAAATGTAGAAGTTTTATAATGATGATGAGTCGAGTGGGAGAAAATAGAAGAAGTTTTATAATGATGATGAGTCGAGTGGGAGAAAAGTAGAAGAAGTTTTATAATGATGATGAGTCGAGTGGGAGAAAAGTAGAAGAAGTTTTATAATGAAGATGATGTTGAGTGGGAGTAAAGGTTTATAAAGAAGATGTCGAGTAGGAGAATTTAATGAAGATGTTGAGAAGGAGAAGTTTTATACAGAAGACGTCGGGAAGGAGAGGTTTAATAGAAGATGTAGAGAAGGAGTAATTTTATAATATTGAAGAAGTTGAGTAGGAGCGAGATAGTTTTGAGAAGAATTATTTTATGAGAAGAAGATAGAGATAGAGATGAAGAAGTTTATTAGAAGATAGAATATAGAATTAAGGGGGTGCTTGTGTTCGTTAAGGGGGTGCGTTAATTGGGATTAGAAAGTAAATGAATCATCATTTAAAATGAAATGTTTTTGATATCCAAGTGTATTTTGATATTTCTTGTGGTTTAGTCTGATGTTTAGTTAGTTAGGTCTTTGGTTTGGATTATTGTATGTGTCGTCTGAGTTAGGTTAAAGTTAGGTTTCTGGGTTGGGTTAAAGGTTAATGTAACTTGGTAGGACTTAAGAAGTCTCAGGTGATTCGAAATTTATCCTGATGTTGTACTGGTAGGTAGAAAACTGTTTTAGTCAGTATGGTCAGCATGTGCAGCAGATTGAGGGGGTGTGTTGAGGGAGGTTTCTAACCTATATGCTCTGCTCTATGATACATTCGGAATTCAAGTGAGTTTGATTATGTCAATCTGCCTGCACATCTGTAGTTTGACGTATTCATTGTAAAGCCGTGGTATCGAAAGGTTGTCATAGAGTTATATTAGGAAAACTATCTGTTGAAGTGTGAAATTATGTTATAAAGTGTGAGAATGCTTAATAAACGCCTGTACAAAAGTCTCCTGGTCTCATTGCCACAACCCTTCAATTTGGAACGCGGGGGTCATGTATCATGTCATATGTCAATGATCTATATAGTCTATGGTCATCTATAGATTAATAACCCCGCGTTCCAAATTAGGGATGTCGAAAGTGAAAAAAAATATCGATATATCGATACATCGATATTTATAAAAATATCAATATCGGCCTCGATATATCGCGAAAAAAATATCGATATATCGATATATCGGTCGAATTTTCAGAGAAAATTTGCGGTTTTGAAATAATGTATTTATTTTAGTCTAGCTCAGTAATATCAATAGAATTTATAAAACAACATACATTACTCTAACTAATGTATGAAAATCTCAAAAAAAATCGAATATTATTTATAATATCAGGCGCATATTTATTAAATCAGATATTCAACGCAGTGCAAAAAAAGTACAAGTCATAGACAATATGTTTTTATAAAAAAAAATATCAATAATGAATTATGATGAAAGTACAGATAAGTTGTTTTCTATTTTTCAATTCCAATCTTTTAGAGTGCGTTTCATCGGTTATTACCTCTGGCGTTATGTTGGTATCCCGTAAATTTATTCAATTTTGAACCTTATTCCATAGCAATAAGATTACAATGACGGTACTGCCAACATAACGCCATAGGAATAATAAACACATTGTATAGCTTTGTATTCTAGCAACTTTAGAGTGATGTAATGATAGCAAAATAAATGAAAATATATCGATATTGATACGATTTTCGATATTGGTTATTTTGTATCGATATATCGATATATCGGTTCAAAATATATCGGCTAAAAATATCGATATATCGAATAAAATATATCGATATATCGATGTATCGATATTTTTTCAACAACCCTATTCCAAATCACGCCAACAGCGCTGTTAGCGTATAATCCATTAAATTAGGTAGGTACACAAATACCCTATTTGTGTAATATTTTGTGACTTTTTAATTTGGTCGGATTCGCGCTCACAGCGCTGTGAGCGTGATTCGGAACGCGGCCTAAGTTGGTTTTAACTTTTATTGGTGGTGTTTTTTGTTCTCCCGTTTTCCCAACTAAATACCATTAATTATTTGCAAAATGTAAGAGAAACTTTCTTATTTCTTTTTAGCTTTATTATAGAAGCATGAGTTGTAATGAAGGAAGATGGGGTAGCAGAATAACTATGAAGTCCCTGCAATCATCACAAAATGATGTTGTCTGCATACGCCAAATTTATTGTTCGCCGTTCCTTCCTGATTCTTCTCATCGTAAGTGTGATTTCAACCGTACTCACTGTAATCCCATTAGTTTGTCATACTCTGCCGTCGTTTTCCGATCCCTTAGTAGGCTTCGAAACTCGAGGAACTACCCTGGCACATCGATTTATAGCCTGGGAAAACCTCATCGACGAAACAAGGCCTTCCCGAAGGTTAGCAGTCGACCCCAAGGAAATCGAAGATCAAATACGAATGAACCACACTTACTATAACAGAACAAGACAAGATAGACTTAGATCAGGTCACAAGAAAAAAAATCGTAAGAAGAAGAAAAAAAATCGTATTAACAGCACTGGTATTGAAAAAACCTGGTACAATTCTTCTGAATCAAACATATCTAATGGCCATGTGCATTGGGGCTACGGGAAAAATGTTTCATTTGAAGATGAAAATGCTGTGTTCCTCAAAGACCATACTAGACGTCAATGGGTATCATTAAAGGAAATGCAGCGAAGACCAGACAAGTCAATCCACCTCAACTATGCTTCTGGAACATGTGGCCCTCCCGTTTCTGATTATGCCCATTTAGTTGTAACTAGTTCTGACAACTCATCACTGTTAACATATGAGAATGTTGATATAATGTGTAGAATGCAAAATTTTCTTGTAAAATTAGGTGGATCAAAATATTTTAAACTTTGTGAAAGGTCAGCAAACTCTGACGAGTTGTGTTGTCCTATTTGGAGTGTGCCAAATTATATAGCTTTAATGTCTGGCAAGAGTTCTTGTGAAAACTTAACTAGGGAAGATGTCAATAAGACTGTGAGCATATTGAAAAACTGTGCCGGCTACTTTCATAATTTTACATTAATGGCATCTTGTGATTTAGATCGTTGCAAGGTCCCAAAATACTGTACTCAATATGACGCAGTATACAATTTATTGTTTTATTTGATAGATTCTAATGCATTCACTCCAGAGGATAATTCTCAAATATTTGTCACTAACGTCATGATCTTCTTGCCATTGCCATATAGCGTTTCTTCGCTACCTTACTATATGAAATTACAAAGTTCAAATCTATCTTACGATACTCTTGTTATACCTGCTCTAGATTTTGGGTTAAAAAATGCATTATTTGATGAATGGTTAATCCAAGATACTTGGCTAATAGGGTTAGGTGGTGTTTTTGTATTCATTGGTGTATGGTTTTACACTAAATCTCTTATTCTCACTTTGCTGTTATTTACAGCAATAGCATATTCTATTGGAATAGCATACTTCTTGTATGTTTATGTGTTCAATTTGGAGTTTTTTCCCTTTATGAATTTATTAGTGATAGTTGTTGTGATAGGTATCGGAGCTGATGATGCATTTCTGTATGTTAAAGTTTGGAATACAGTCAGCAAACAGCTCATAAGGGATAATATAGTGACTCAAGATAACTGTTTAAATGATATAAAGAATGTGTCCAGTGCTGGAGAAACTATCCTTGTACAGATTCTTGAGGAAACTTTAAGGCATTCAGTGGTAACTATGTTGATTACCACAGTGACAACGGCTGTTGCATTTTATGCCTCCTATGTGAGTTACATTCCGGCTATAAATTGTTTTAGTGTATTTGCTGGAACAGCAGTCCTAGTCAACTTTTTACTTATGATGAGTTGGTTGCCAGTGTCAGTATATTTAATAGATGTTAAAATGTGTACAACCAAAATAAAGGTATTTGATGTACTTAGTAAAGCTATTAGTGAGGTGTGGAAAGATATCATAGTAGTTTTGAATAGATTTATTATTACATGTGTAATTAAACTGCACATAGTGTATGTTATAATATTGGGTGCTATAGGAATTGGAAGTATCATTGTAGTATTTTACTCTCCAGGACTGAAACTTCCAGAATCAAAGGAGTTTCAGTTGTTTCAGTCTAATCATCCTATGGAACAGTATGAGATGAAATACAGAGATAATTTTCTATTTGAGAGATTCGGTAAGGATATTGGTACAGGTAGCAAAATGCCTCTTAGGTGGATTTGGGGAGTAAGGGCTATTGACAATGGGAACCACATGAATCCTTACTCTACGGGTCATTTAATATTCGAGGACAGCTTTTCTATTTCAGATCCTGACTCACAAACCTGGTTACTTAAGTTTTGCATGAGGATAAAAGCACAACCATTTTACCAACAGACATTAGGCCCATTACTACCAAACTGTTTCATTGAAAGTTTTAAAATGTATATGGATCGAAATTGTATAGACAATATTGACAAAATTAATAGAACACCATGTTGTGAAACTTCCCAGTTCCCTTATAAAAAGGAAGTATTTGATTTTTGTATTCTAAAAGCGATGGAATCTTTGTATATGACCCCCCGGGCACTGTTTATGCCTGGAGTAGCAGGTCCTAAATTCCTGAGGAGCGCTACGCCTCCTACAGTGGTAGCTTTGGTGGTGGAATTTGAAAGTGTCGTACCTTACTCAATGTCTTACACTACCATGCACAATTTTTTTCAACATGTAGAAAACTGGACTCAAGAAGAACTGAAATCAGCACCACCTGGTATGTCAGGTGGTTGGTTCTTGTCCGATCTTCAATTTTATGATCTCCAGAGAACTCTAGCCAGTGGGACAGTGATAGCACTTTTACTGTCTGCAAGCTTAGGTTTCGTTGTACTTATCCCTGCTACGTTGAATTTCGTCGTTAGTATTTGTGCTTTATGTGCTATGATATTTTCGTCTACCGTGACAATAGCGATTTTAGTTTTATCTGATTGGAAATTGAATGTATTAGAGAGTGTAGCGATATCGACTTCGGCTGGTCTAGCTGTTGATTTTAGTCTTCATTATGCGCTCAGTTATACTAATGCCAGTGGTTCAAAGACAGCTAGAGTTAAATATGCTCTCACAGCGTCTGCGGGACCGACGGCCGCTGCCGCATTGACTACTGGTTTTGCTGGAATATTTCTTCTTCGGTCGAATCTCCTTCCTTATTCACAAATAGGAACATTCTTAGCATTGATAATGTCTGTTAGTTGGTTTTATGCTACATTCTTCTTGTGCTCATTGCTTTATATATTCGGTGGTAATTCGTCGAAGGAATCTCCTACAGATGAACATAAATCAATATCTAGGGTGAGTTCCATTTGTTCTGGGGTACCAAATTTAGAAAGCCACGAACTGGAACACTTGGCTGATAGTAATCGTACAAATATAACACATTCTCAAAGTCCATCCAGCGTCAGCGCCACAACTGTTGTATTACATGAAGATTATGATAATGCACATAATAAAATTGAACACAAATCTAATAGTAATGGTAATATAGCTTGTGACAAGGACTGAATGTTTAGGTTTAATAATATAATAAGTAACTTTTTGGAGTATTTATAGTAACTAAACAGTATTATTAAATAGTACTATTTTATTATTTGTAAGCCGAAACTAAAACTGTATTATGCATCGATTTAGTTGTATTTTTGCAAAATTTACGCTTTTGTAAGTACTTATTCTGACTAAGATAATTTTATGTTTTTGTAAATATTGTGACTTTATATATTCTGGTATGAACCCTGAGTAATGATTATTGTGACAATAACTATCACATAAATAATTCATATTCGACAATATGATATCTAAACGAGCTTAGCTTGGGCATTATCTTATCTGTGTTAATTTTTATTACTTTATTAGTCCGATTTGGTATTAATTATTATACATACATAGTTAAATGTATGTATTTAGAAATAAGAAACTTTATTACAAGCCATCGTTGGCTGCACATTGGTCAACAAATAATTTAGTCAACTAGGTACTTAATTGTTCTCATAAGCCTTGCGTCGCTATTTCGATTCACTTAATACTAGGTAATCATTATGAACCCTATTAATTTGCAGGCACTTACATTACAACAAACAAGAGCACATCGAATGTTAGTATTCTTTCTTGTATATTTGTAACTTCTATCATATTATTGCGTTCCTTGCTATTTTTACGGTGAGTGTTACGTTTAGTACTTACCTATGCTATTGGTTGTTTGTAGCCTGTAGGTACCTATATAATTTGCCATAATGTCATTTGAATGAATCTCATATCTTGCTCAGTATTATGCATTCATTATGGGATGTAGCAATTGTAACATACAAATTAGAAATAAATATAAGACAAAAATATCGTCAATTTATAATGTTATTCATCAACCTGTTATAATAATGGGATCCGTTAACTTTGCCAGGATGGCTTATCTTCACTTAGTTTTTTTGTACTAAGTACGATGGCTGGCACCAAGGTGTCACTATCATAGTGGTACTTATACAAAATATTTGTTTTATAATGTCAAATAATATGAAAATGTTCAGTAGGAAAATAATTAAATGGGTGGATCAACTTTTTCTTGCTTTGTGGCATTTTCTTAAATATCTGAGTACTTAAGTACCTTCTTGAGCATCATTTAATAAAGATAATCTGTAAGTTCTCTCAGCTGATTATCTTATAAAAAAAAACTTTAAATAAGTACTTAATACATAAAATGTTGAATGTGATTATGATTAGGTACCCATATTTTTTTAAGTAGCTTATTATTTTAGTATAAAACTAAGTAGGTACAGCTTATGTATTCTGTGGTACAATGTTTTATGGCTATAAATCATGTTGTAAAAAAGTTTTTTAATGTTACCTAATTATCTAGTGTTGTTTGTTATATAAAAAAATACGCACGGTCCTTTTATGCCTAGCAAGAAAAAGTTGATTTAAAGTTTAGAAACTGCTAAAAAATGCTAGTTTATATACTATACTTACTTAATTCAATGTTTGTATAAATCGATAGAAAATATTTAAATGTTTTTCTGCATAAATTCATGGCACTGTATCTTTAAGTCGGGAGAAATGGGTTTTAAATGCTTATTTGTAAAAGCGTTAAAATAAAGAAATCATCTAGCTAGTTACTTGTGAGTGTACCTACATAATATATTAAATGACAAACTACCTATCAAAAATGCACAAAATTGTACAAATAATATTTTGCTATAGGTACTGTTAAAGCCCATGAATTAGGTGGTAGGCAAAGTAATAGATGTTTAATGTAAGTACTTAAGTCTTATAATATTAAGATGTTCGTTATCGAATCTTGATGTTTTTCTGGTCATCGAGAAATAAGATGGTCAACTGATTTAAACTTATTGCATAATTACCGCCGGCCCGGCTTGAGATTGGTTCGCCAAATTAAATAAAAAAAAAAGTTTATTTTATTTTATCGGCAACGATTTTTTGTTATACCTACCTAAATTATAAATCTCCTTTACCTAGGATTTCATTTCTACTTTCTATTATAGTGTAATAGGTAACACAGCATTTGCATTTTTTTCTACTTTTAATTTAATTTGGCAATTTAAAATTAGCTTATACTTACTCGAATACCTACCTAATGTACTTAAGTCAAACGAAATAAAATGTTAATTTTGTATTAAATAGTTGTTTTATTTGAAATCGAGTACAGTCAGTGGCACGAATCATGAAATCGGGTGGGGATTGCGCGGAACGCGTATTTTGGGTATGCGTTGCGGTGAGGGGCGCGGGCGGCGGGAGAGGGGCGCGCGCTATTGGTCGCTCACAAGAGCACATGCGCGAACTTATCCCCACTCCGTCGAAAAATTTTCATGATTCGTGCCACTGACTGTACCTTATTAGTTATTCTGTGGTAGTGTGCGTTATGTTTTATCGTATGTTGCGTATGTTGGAACTTGGATGGAAGGCATGTAAGGAAGGGGATTTTTTTTTCTTTGTTCTGTGTTGAATACAGTGCCTTTGGTCTTAAGGCTGCACAGTCTTGCACGAATCAGTGTTTTTGCGGTATTATTAGAAACTAAGATTTTTTTAGTTTAAAAAAAGCTACAAATGAAATTTAATTAACATCACTTAACAATGTGGGGTTTCGAGTTTCCAAAATATATTAGTTTATTTACTTTGATGTTACTTTTGATCACTTTGTTAGGCTTTAAAGTTTAAAGCCTAACAAAGTGATCATTAAACATACCCGTGTTTACGTTCTGAGGTAGTGCAAGTTGATGTTTTCACATTTCACTATCAAAAACTATCGGATATATGCTGCTCATAGGCAATGCGAGTGAAATGATAATGATAAAACTATAGTTTTCGATAGCGAAAAGTGAAAACATCAACTCGCACTAGGCCCTCTGTGCGTTGACTTAGGCGGCGACTCACCATATCAAATTCTCATCCAAAGCTGAGTATCCACCTTTAAAAAACAAAACGGTTAACTCAGCCATATAGGTACTACAAAAGCCTGCGTGAGAGTACTACTTCAGAATTTAGAGGTGGTTAGCTCAACCAGTTTATATGGAAATGTTTTCTTACCTATTATGACGATATAAAAAAATAAGCAGTAAAGAAAAACGGCACATCCATATCCTATACAAATAAATAAAACTGAAATGCCTGTTTATGTTGTCAAAATTTTTTTTTTTATGAAATACCTACATATTAAAACTATTATAGTTTTTATGAACAAAAGAACTTTTATAATTTTATTATTGTCCGTCTGTGTGTGTGTGTGTACTGTGTAGGTAGGAAAATAGAAAAAAACAAGCATTTTTTAAATTATAATAATTTATTAAAGATTGTAATTCATAAAACGAGAATAAATAAAAAAAAAGTTTACCGGAAAAATAATTTTCATTACCTACTTAATTAACAGGTTTTGGATAAATATTATTCAAAATCAATAAAAATAAATAAAAAATATTGCAATTTTTGCGTTAAACAAAATTATTATGAAAAATCTTCTAAATCAATAAAAAAATCATTGCAAGTTTTTCGTAAAACAAAATAATTGTAAAAACTTCAAATTCAATAAAAATAAATAGAAAAACAAAATGATTGTAAAAAAAAACCTTCAAAATCATTAACAACAAAATAAAAAAATAGCAACCTTTTCAATTATTTTTATTTATTTTTACTGAAAATAAAGCTTTTTACAATCATTTTGTTTTACAAAAATGTTAAAACAACCAGTCCTTAGATGGACACCAGCGGCTTCAAGCGTCTGACCCGTATTTAGGCAAGTTAGGCCCAAACTGTTACCGCCTTCACCACGTGGAGGTTGTTATTATATATGCTAAACATCTTTAACCTGATCTCTTAGATTTCCACATCAGATGATCTTCGATTTTTTGCACATAAATTAAACTTGGTTCTGCATCAGGTATTCCAGATCTTCGATTTTATACCTCAACAAAAAATGCTCATCAAGCTGAACAACTTTTGCAAAGATGTCATTTTTATATTTTGTATAGTTTAGCTGGACCATTATGGTTCTGCATCAGATGTTCCAGATCTTCGATTTTTGTACCTTAACCAAAAATGCTCATCAGGCTGAACAACTTTTGCAAAGGTGTGATTTTTATATTTTGTATAGTTTAGCTGGACCATAACAGTTCTACATCAGCTGTTCCAGATCTTCGATTTTTGTACCTCAACAAAAAATGCTCATCAGGCTGAACAACTTTTGCTAGGGTGTCATTTTTATATTCCTTATAGTTAAGACTTGGACCATTATGGTTCTGCATCAGGTGTTACATTTTCCAAAATCAATTATACCCTATGTTATTCCCAGGTTTAACAGCTATATAACAAAAAAAGTTTCATTCGAATACGTTCAAATGTCCTTTCGGGATTTTAAACGTTCGGCCATACAACCATTCGGCCTTTTAATTTTCGGTCTTTCGTCCATAGGTCTTGTAAAATTCGGTCTTTTCTACTTAGACATTGTAATGCATATCCGACAAGACAAGGCAAGGCAGGAGCCAGGAAGGCAAGCAGTTAGTCAAGTTTTTGTAACCCAATCGATCGCACGCGTGTGTTATGTTCTGCGGCCTACTCGTACTTACCTACATACAAATTCGTTTTTCTTTGCCTCCCTACACTTTTGGTAAGTTTACATCATGAAGACGTTATCGAATCGAATTTTATTTTACCTACTTTTATAAAGCCCGGTTTACACATCCATAAGTAAGTGAAAACCACGTGTGAATACCGTCCGGCAAGTAAGTAAGTAGCGACTTGCCGCTGGCAGCATTCGATTGAATCCGTCTCCTCCGATATTACAAAAATATAGCTATTCTCATATACTTTTTACCCCCTCCTCCCGTTAACTCTACCCCTATCCATCAGTATGTACTTTGAGTAAGTATGTTGTTTTAGACACCGTTCCCTACAACTATGCCAAAATCGCTTATACACGAATTATTTCCCCTATTTTTCCTTCGTTCGGTGGGCTAATATGTCATATTCGGCATTACCCGTTTTGTATACCATATAAAGTATTATTTATATCAATGTAATGAAATTATTGTAACGAATTGTAAGCAGAATAGTACATTACGATATTAGTGCGTTAAGATGGATATAACACGCGAGGCGGAATTTCAGCCCGAGCCGAAGGCGAGGGCGTAATTGAGCCGAGCATGTTATAACCAATACCACAGAATAGATAATAGTACTACCAATACGCACGTATATCGTACGACGTTTTTTAACACCCTTGCGAGGAAAAAGAAAAAAATACACCAAAAGTACATTTTCGGAAAATGACTCCGCATTTTTCATGTTTTTCCACTTCAAGAAATTTTCATAGGTAGTTATGTATCTATTCTGTCCTTGGATATTGACGGCAGCAAGCTATCGCATGCGGTTCGCGCTTCTGTTAGTATATCCGGTGGAGTTGAAGTAATATATTGCTCATCTTCATTATTGAAAGTTGTCATGTTTAGATATTCACAATACAAGTACAAAGAAAAGAAAATTTGAGAAAAATGGCGCGAGGATTATTTTCTGCCGTGGCTGCGTGAAAATGTTGGCAAAGACGCTAGAGCATGCAGCCAAGTTTTTAAATTACCGAATAAACTGTTTTATTTTTATTTTAAATAAACTCAATCTGTGAATGCACACTGTCTACTGAATGGCGCCGCGCGCCGCGTGGCGATTAGTTCGAAATTTGAATAGCAACAGCGCGCTGCTCACTAGCTCCAGCTAGTCGTGCGGCGGCGATCAGTTCCATATTTGAAATAGCAAATAATACTGTTATGGAATTTGTATGGACTATAACTTAACTATTTGCTTTGATAACACACGCGTTTTTTATGACCCGCTTTACATATTTAAAACCGGTGGAATCACATCAGCTTTACGAGCAAGGGTGTTAAAAAAATATTTTTTAAAACTTCCAATGTTACGGAAGTTTTGGAAGTTTTCAGGAAACTTTCCTTAAAAATGGAAACTTTCCTGGAAGTTTTCACTTCTAGTTACAAGCGAGTGCGATGTTACGTTCCAAGGGTGCTTAAATGAAACTAGACCTAGACCCTTGGTGTGAGCGCGCGGGCGCAGCACGTGCATCGATCGATGTCTAATAAATTTTGTCTTTATAAATAATAGGTATTCAAAAACATAGTTTATTGACTTGCGTAATAGTACATTACGATATTAGTGCGTTATAACCAATACGCACGTATATCGTACGACGTTTTTTAACACCCTTGCGAGGAAAAAGAAAAAAAATACGCCAAAAGTACATTTTCCGAAAATGACGTCGCATTTTTCATGTTTTTCCACTTCAAGAAATTTTCATACGTGGTTATGTATCTATTATGTCCTTGGATATTGACGGCAGCAAGCTATCGCATGCGGTTCGCGCTTCTGTTAGTATATCCGGTGGAGTTGAAGAAATCGGGTGGGGATTGCGCGAAACGCGTATTTATTTTGGGTATGCGTTGCGGTGAGGGGCGCGGGCGGCGGGAGAGGGGCGCGCGCTATTGGTCGCTCACAAGAGCAGATGCGCGAACTTATCCCCACTCCGTCGAAAAATTGTCATGATTCGTGCCACTGACTGTACCTATTTATATTATTTTTAACACCCTTGCTCGTAAAGCTGATGTAATTCCACCGGTTTTAAATATGTAAAGCGGGTCATAAAAAACGCGTGTGTTATCAAAGCAAATAGTTAAGTTATAGTCCATACAAATTCCATAACAGTATTATTTGCCATTTCAAATATGGAACTATCGCCGCCGCACGACTAGCTGGAGCTAGTGAGCAGCGCGCTGTTGCTATTCAAATTTGGAACTAATCGCCGCGCCGCGCCATTCAGTAGACAGTGTGCATTCACAGATTGAGTTTATTTAAAATAAAAATAAAACAGTTTATTCGGTAATTTAAAAACTTGGCTGCATGCTCTAGCGTCTTTGCCAACATTTTCACGCAGCCACGGCAGAAAATAATCCTCGCGCCATTTTTCTCAAATTTTCTTTTCTTTGTATAGTTCGGATCACGAAAGATGACCACAAATGGCGCCTATCTTCGCGACATAGCTCATGAAGCAAAGGCTTTAGACAAAATAATATTTCATATTCATATAGTTATATCGATACTATTTAGATATAAGAAATATAATTTTGTCTAAAGTCTTTTCTTCATCAGTAATGACGTGAAGATAGGCGCCATTTGTAGTCATCTTTCGTGATTCGAACTGTACTTGCATTGTGAATATCTAAACATGACAACTTTCAATAATGAAGATGAGCAATATATTACTTCAACTCCACCGGATATACTAACAGAAGCGCGAACCGCATGCAATAGCTTGCTGCCGTCAATATCCAAGGACAGAATAGATACATAACCACGTATGAAAATTTCTTGAAGTGGAAAAACATGAAAAATGCGAAGTCATTTTCCGAAAATGTACTTTTGGCGTATTTTTTTCTTTTTCCTCGCAAGGGTGTTAAAAAACGTCGTACGATATACGTGCGTATTGGTTATAACATGCACGGCTCAATTACGCCCTCGCCTTCGGCTCGGGCTGAAATTCCGCCTCGCATGTTATAACCATCTTAACGCACTAATATCGTAATGTACTATTACGCAAGTCAATAAACTATGTTTTTGAATACCTATTATTTATAAAGACAAAATTCATTAGACATCGATCGATGCACGTGCTGCGCCCTCGCGCTCACACCAAGGGTCTAGGTCTAGTTTCATTTAAGCACCCTTGGAACGTAACATCGCACTCGCTTGTAACTAGAGGTGAAAACTTCCAGGGGCCTTACTATGAGCTCTTATAGCAGGACTTATACTGAATGGCATTACTTTTTCGTACCATGACCTCGATTTAGCAGGCCTGCGGAGGGCCTGCTTTAATAGACGCTCTTAAACCGTTCACCATTTTTTATGTATGGACGAAGCGTACCATGACGCACGGTTTGACAGTTTTTTTTTTTTTTTTTTTTTTCCTTTTACTATTTGCGATCGGTCGCCAGACCATAAACGAATTTGTTGAATGGAAGAAGGACGAGTGTAGTGAAGCGGCCATCACCGCTCCTCCTAATTAATTACGTGGTCTCTTTTTAGCCTTTTCACCACCATTGTCGGGTCTATCAGCTCTGTGATGAGATGGTTTGGGTGATTGTGGAGGCGGTCTTTGTGTCGTTTCTGATATAGCTGGATCTCCGTGGCTACAGTTGGCATTTTAAGGTACTCGTGGATTTCGTCATTCCTCGTGAACCAAGGAGCATTTACTATTGCCCTCAGTATGCTATTCTGTACTCGCTGAAGGCAGAGAGTATTTGACTTGCTGGCCACGCCCCATAATTGGATGCCGTACGTCCAAATCGGTTTCAATACTGAGTTGTATATCAGTAGTTTATTGTCTACGGACAGCACCGAGTTTCTTCCCATCAGCCAGTATAAGTTACGAAATTTTATGTTGATTTCATCTCTTTTTGCTTTGATATGATTCTTCCATGTGAGGCGTCGGTCAAGGTGGAATCCGAGGTATTTGACATTGTCAGTATGTGGTAAGGTGTCGCTACCAAGTCTGACCGGGGTGCAATTTCCTTTCCTCAAAGCGAAAGTGACATGGTGTGATTTAGTAGCACTTGCACGAATACGCCATTTACAGAGCCACTTGTGAGTTTCGTCAAGCTGTTTCTGTAGGTTATGACTGGCCATTTCAGGAACCGCGTCGGTTGATAGGAAAGCAGTATCGTCGGCGTAAGTTGCAACAGTGATGTTATCCATTACAGGAAGGTCGTGCGTAAAAATGGTGTACAGCACCGGTCCAAGAACTGAACCTTGAGGGACTCCGGCCTCTATGTTATAAAGGTTCGATCTAGCTTCACCTTGCTTAACTTGAAAATACCGATTCGTCAGATACGACTTGATGAGCAGGAACATTGAGTGTGGTAGATTAACTTTTACTTTGGCCAGTAATCCTTTGTGCCAAACTCGATCGAAGGCTTGCTGTACATCAATGAAAGCTGCTGAGCAATATTGCTTTCTTTCCAAGCTCTGACGTATCGTGTGATATACTCGGTGAACTTGTTCAATCGTCGAGTGCGCCTTTCGAAAACCAAATTGATGGTTTGACAGTTTGGGAGCTGTTTTATAGCGTCTGTAATGTCAAATAAAGCAATTCATAAAAAGTTCCTACGTGATCAGCTTTTTCAAAATTGTTTAGTGTATTTAGATAAGTTTGGTGTGAGAATTTTAAGATTTGTGAATTTCTTTTAATGTTTATTATTTAACAGTGAATTATGTAACTTGATAAAGTCAACGCAACGATTTCCTTGTTGTTGAATATCACTAAAATAAAAAGAAATGATGAGAGATGAGACCCCATAAATAAGTACCTAAATTGCATTACATTTTATGTTATTATGAATAATAATAATCAAATAAAGAAGAAAATGATTTATTTTATATTGATGTAATTAACAAACTAATGGTGTGAAATGATATTGAAAATAAAAATAAATAAATAATATAACTTTAATTTGTTTTATTGACTTGCGACATTTTATTAGAGCACGCACCTAGTAAATCGCACTTAAAAATAAATATGAAGTTGTGATACTTTATTTGCTATGTTCTCATTAAAAAAAACTAGTAAGTGACCGTTATTTTATTTTTCATCAATTTAGAACGTCGCGGCAGACAGAGATATACTATCCCCGCCAATTGGTAATTCGCAAGAACCTTGTCAAAATCACGAACCGTGTCAAATAAGAAAATTCTTAATAGGTAATCTAATATAATTATTATTTATTGATTTATTATTTTCAGTAAGATAGGGTCTAGGTAGGTATATCAAAAATTTACAAATTGTTTTTCGTTTTTGAGGTTAAAAACATGGCCGCCAGGTGCATTACCAATTGGCGGGGATAATAAGCGATAAATTGGGTACATTCTGCCAAACAAATCTCCGAGTCATCGAACGCCATAAAGTACATTTTAACCATGAAAAGTATGAAAAACAAATTACTTTCCATGGTTAACAAATTTATGGCGATCGATGACTCAGAGATTTCTCTTACAGAATGCACCCATCGATTTGTATAGGCTAGCTCGTTTTCGCATCGTCTACAAAGCATTACTAATCTGTGACAAAGCATACCAGAGACAAACTAACCGTTCACCTTGAGTCAAAACAATCTTTAAGCCGTTCACCTAAAAGACGGTCATGGTACCGATTTAAGCAATTTTGTTTAGGGCCTGCTTCTGAACTGAACGGCTTAAGGATGGTTTCTTATTTGCTGATGGTAAGCCCCCTGGAAAGTTTCCATTTTTAAGGAAAGTTTCCTGAAAACTTCCAAAACTTCCGTAACATTGGAAGTTTTAAAAAATCGTCTACAAAGCATTACTAATCTGTGACAAAGCATACCAGAGACAAACTAACCGTTCACCTTGAGTCAAAACAATCTTTAAGCCGTTCACCTAAAAGACGGTCATGGTACCGATTTAAGCAATTTTGTTTAGGGCCTGCTTCTGAACTGAACGGCTTAAGGATGGTTTCTTATTTGCTGATGGTAAGCCCCCTGGAAAGTTTCCATTTTTAAGGAAAGTTTCCTGAAAACTTCCAAAACTTCCGTAACATTGGAAGATTTAAAAAATATTTTTTTAACACCCTTGCTCGTAAAGCTGATGTAATTCCACCGGTTTTAAATATGTAAAGCGGGTCATAAAAAACGCGTGTGTTATCAAAGCAAATAGTTAAGTTATAGTCCATACAAATTCCATAACAGTATTATTTGCTATTTCAAATATGGAACTGATCGCCGCCGCACGACTAGCTGGAGCTAGTGAGCAGCGCGCTGTTGCTATTCAAATTTCAAACTAATCGCCACGCGGCGCGCGGCGCCATTCAGTAGACAGTGTGCATTCACAGATTGAGTTTATTTAAAATAAAAATAAAACAGTTTATTCGGTAATTTAAAAACTTGGCTGCATGCTCTAGCGTCTTTGCCAACATTTTCACGCAGCCACGGCAGAAAATAATCCTCGCGCCATTTTTCTCAAATTTTCTTTTCTTTGTACTTGTATTGTGAATATCTAAACATGACAACTTTCAATAATGAAGATGAGCAATATATTACTTCAACTCCACCGGATATACTAACAGAAGCGCGAACCGCATGCGATAGCTTGCTGCCGTCAATATCCAAGGACAGAATAGATACATAACTACCTATGAAAATTTCTTGAAGTGGAAAAACATGAAAAATGCGGAGTCATTTTCCGAAAATGTACTTTTGGTGTATTTTTTTCTTTTTCCTCGCAAGGGTGTTAAAAAACGTCGTACGATATACGTGCGTATTGGTAGTACTATTATCTATTCTGTGGTATTGGTTATAACATGCTCGGCTCAATTACGCCCTTGCCTTCGGCTCGGGCTGAAATTCCGCCTCGCATGTTATAACCATCTTAACGCACTAATATCGTAATGTACTATTCTGCTTACAATTCGTTACAATAATTTCATTACATTGATATAAATAATACTTTATATGGTATACAAAACGGGTAATGCCGAATATGACATATTAGCCCACCGAACGAAGGAAAAATAGGGGAAATAATTCGTGTATAAGCGATTTTGGCATAGTTGTAGGGAACGGTGTCTAAAACAACATACTTACTCAAAGTACATACTGATGGATAGGGGTAGAGTTAACGGGAGGAGGGGGTAAAAAGTATATGAGAATAGCTATATTTTTGTAATATCGGAGGATACGGATTCAATCGAATGCTGCCAGCGGCAAGTCGCTACTTACTTACTTGCCGGACGGTATTCACACGTGGTTTTCACTTACTTACTTATGGATGTGTAAACCGGGCTTTATAAAAGTAGGTAAAATAAAATTCGATTCGATAACGTCTTCATGATGTAAACTTACCAAAAGTGTAGGGAGGCAAAGAAAAACGAATTTGTATGTAGGTAAGTACGAGTAGGCCGCAGAACATAACACACGCGTGCGATCGATTGGGTTACAAAAACTTGACTAAATGCCTGCCTTCCTGCCTTGCCTTGTCTTGTCGGGTATGCATTACAATGTCTAAGTAGAAAAGACCGAATTTTACAAGACCTATGGACGAAAGACCGAAAATTAAAAGGCCGAATGGTTGTATGGCCGAACGTTTAAAATCCCGAAAGGACATTTTACCTAAAAGACTAAAGGTCAAACCGCACTACAGCGGAGCGGCGCTGCGCGGCGCGGCACTGCAGCGGAGCGGCGCGGCGCGGCGCGGCCAAATATTATTTCTATTGATTGCAATGATGCAAACCGCACTATAGCGGAGAGGCGCGGCGCGGCGCGGCGCGGCGCGGCGCGTACCGGCGCGGCGCGGCAGATTTGGGTGCGAAAGAATATTTTGCCGCGCCGCGCCGCTCCGCTGCCGCTAGTGTGGTATAGCTCGCGGCGCGGCGCGGCCAAATATTCTTCATAATCGAGCTTCAGTCTACAGAGGTTATTTGGAAATATATATTTCTACTGATATTTCAGTGTACAAATTTTGATCATTTTACAAAGTGGTAGGTATTATACGTGATAATTTCATAGATCATCATAATCATAACTCATAACAAATAAATAAATAAAAAATATGAGGATGTTTGCTAAATCGTTCCTTGGAAATTCGTTCTAGGGAACGCGTGACCGAGCGTTCCCTTTTCATTCGTGCGTCCAACTTCAATGAAATCTTGCCACGTCTGGCAATTTGAGCCGCGCCGTGCCGCTCCGCTGCCGCGATAGTGCGTTTAGGAGAGGCCGCGCCGCTCCGCTGCAGTGCCGCGCCGCGCAGCGCCGCTCCGCTGTAGTGCGGTTTGACTTTAAATCCCAAAGCTTAAAAAACCGAGAGTTAATATACGTCTACGTTCTGTACCCCGAACTACTTGATACCGAATTAACGAATTAGTCAAAAACAACAAGCTATCATAATTATAAAAGGCTTTGTTTGGATTTTGCCTAAAATGCTTTATATCAAATTTAGCTGATGAAAATGAGTCTAAACTAGTCGTCTACTAGGACTTAGAAACCATAGACCGTAGATCACGAGATAGGTGCGAGAAGCGTAGCGACGAGCATGTTAGGTTGACATGAACCCAGCGCGCGAGCCGAGCGAGCGAAGCGAGCGTGCCGCGGCAGCGGCCGGCGAAGCGCCAGAAAAATAACTATTTCTAACTCGATTCGTGGATTTTGTCAAAATAATGACCATTTTACAAGCATTTTTGAGTAAAACAAATTAACCACAACGCCCACTTTTATAAATGTTCTTATCATTCACCAAAATGATATTTTTTTCATTTCGGTTAGGGGGCGTCCATTAATTACGTGAGGTGATCTTGGCGATTTTTCGACTCCCCCTCCCCCCTTGGTGAGATGTCGTGAGATTTGGCTCGACCCTCCCCCCCCCCCCCCTATAAATCTCACGTGACATTTTTCAAAACGTGTATTTTTTAGTGTGATTACGTTAATCTGTGCTTTCTTCCTTTGCATTTATTTAAATAAACATTATTGTTTAGGATTTAGCCATATTTTGGTATGAAAAATGTTTAACTTTATTTAACCTAGTTTGTCGCAATACTGTTCCTGCAGAAAAAAAAATTACGTGATATTTGCCGAGACCCCCCCTCTCCCCCACGTGAGATTGGGTGAGATTAGGCTCGACCCCCTCCCTCCCTTAAATGCCTCACGTAATTTATGGACGCCCCCTTAGTTTTTTTTCATTTCGGTTGACAGATTAGTCCACCGAATCAACCGAAATGAGAACACCGAAATGAAAACCAAGGACAAAAATTATCAATAGGTACAAGAAAACTATTTATTATAGAATATAATAATAGTAATAAGTAATAATGCACCAATAAACGTAAAACAATTAGCACACTCATGAATATTTTATTAAATTTACTAGCTCATTGAAAAGCAAGTTATAATACCTATAAGTACATGGAAATGAAAAGAAAGTTGTCCCATGACCACCGAACAGCAATAGGTACTTATTTTTTTGGCGGGAACCACAGGCTAGTGGCACAAGTTCTTCCACAACAAGCACTTACGTGGCACTAGTAGGTACGCAAGTCAAGCATACGACGGGGGAGCTAGAGTTGTTCTATGCAAAAATATGCCTTGTAAACTTTAGGTCACCGAAATGAATAGACTTTCTTGGACACATGCGTTTACTCATACCAGTTATTAAACTGGGTAGATATAATTATTATTATAAAACTACTTTGTGATAATACCCTCACTATTCAAGATTCAAATAAAAGTAACCACACATCTAAATAATCAATAGTTTTTGTTGTACGAGGGAACTTACACTGAAAAAGGTGTTCTGGACAGCTACCAAAATGATATATAAAATCGGAGCTTTACCATTATTAGTTCCTAACTGAGTAACTGCAATCCAAATAAAACAATATTTTTTGCCTCTTATTAGGCAACGACCTCTTCTACATAGAAAAAATATTAGAACTGTGAAGTAACACACTACCGATTTCATCCGTGCCGCGTGAATTTTGCATCTGGGAAATCCATCCCACTTGTGGATTCGTTCTTATCTTTTTACTCACTGCTCACGTAGAAGTCTAGTCGCGGCGTGCGCAGCGCACCGTGCGCTCCGGCACCAACCGGCACGCTAATGGTATCTTACCGTAGCTCCGGGCAGTGCAGTGATTTAACTCTTTCCCACAAGCTTAGCTTTTTGTAAAATTCTACATAATTGGGTGGTTTCTTGAAAGATACCTTTATCTTTGTACCCACTTCTTGTGTAGAAGTCAAGTTGCGGCGTGCGCAGCGCGCTGCGCGCACCGAGCCGTGTGTGTGGCGATTAACTTCTTTCCCACGCAGTTTTTGTAAAAATTCGAAATTCTCGAAAGTGCACCTCAGTATGCAATATTTACCAATAACACTTGATACAAGATATAAAAATTTAAATTAAAAAACGCAATTCTTACAATTCAATATGCGTTAAGATAGGTACTCAGAAGCAGACCCATTCCCACTGGCAGCACCCGTTCACGAGCATGACGCATGAACCTGAGGGCCTAGTACGAGTTGATTTTTTGTACTCACTTCACTTTGCGAATAGTAAACTATCGTCTTCTCTCTTTCACTCATTCACTCACTCGCATGATTTCCTCTCTTTCACTCAATACTATTCGCAAAGTGAGGTGAGAAACACAACTCGTACTAGGCCCTCAGCCATCGTTTCGCTCAACCATATTTGAGGAAACGTAACGACCCGCCTCACACGACACCACCGCAGAAATGTTTAAAGTGAGCATCACATACTAAAGCTTATTAGGGTCGGTTTTATTTACTCACTTATGAATATGTATGTAAACCGGCACCCATATTATCTAAAAAGAAACTATTTAGCGACCGGTTGCATTTAACATACATTGCCACTTTTCTTTGGTATGTTTTTTTTTAACCCAAAAAGAAGTAGCAATGGATCACGATCATCTGTGAACTGCAACCAGTCGCTAGGTGATTTTTAATTAGATAATCAGCCCACGGGCTTTACATTTATAGCGACCATAACTGTGTTAATCGATGACTTAGCGGTTGGTCTACTCGAATGCACATTTATAAAAAAATATTTGACAGATGTTTTGAATGTTGACTGACACTGACAGCTGTGCTGTGATGTGTGGACATTTTTCTTGTTCGAAAGAAGCAAAATGATTCATCAATTGCACAAACATTCAAAATAGATAGTGATAGAAGAATCCTCTGTAATACTCTGTATCGTCCAAACAAATTGTACCTATATCCAAGTTTAACAGCAAGATGTTTTCCACAAACCCCAACTATACAAAACTAAAAACTCATTTGAGGCTGACTATAAATCGCCTCAAATTGCTGGAGAAAAAGAAAACAGAACTCGCACTGAAAGCTAGGAAAGAAATTGCTGAATATATTGCTGCTGGCAAAACTGAACGTGCTAAGATTCGGGTGGAGCATATAATAAGGTAAATTGTCCTAATAAAATGTAAATGACCTAACTAAATATGGTTTGTAGCTATTCATTTTGGTCAGCCAAAGTTAATTAAGCTTCTTCTGAATCAATTGCTTTGATTACGCATGTGAGAATTGAGGAATAACATAAGTAAGATAAATAAACGGTGTTCGCTGAATGTTATACAGGTTTACGCACCGACCTCGACACACCAAGATGACGAAGTGGAGGCTATGTATGAGGAGATCTCTAAAGCCATGCATAGCTTCAAAACCCACTACACTGTTGTGATGGGGGACTTCAATGCTAAGTTGGGGAAACGATGCGGTGATGAGCTGAGAGTGGGGCAATTTGGAGTTGGGCAACGGAATGACAGAGGCCAGATGCTGGCTGACTTTATGGAGAAGGAGAACCTCTTTATGATGAACTCCTTCTTCAGAAAGCCGGAATGCCGGAAGTGGACCTGGGTCAGTCCGGACGGTAAAGTCAGAAATGAGATAGATTTTATCATGTCGACGAAAAAGCAAATATTCAATGATGTCACTGTGATCAACGCTGTTAAGACGGGGAGCGATCACCGATTGGTACGTGGCACATTGAATATCAACCCAAAGCTGGAAAGATCTCGACTGATAAAATCAACAATTCGACCATTGCCGGCCCATATTCAAAACCCCGAGAGCTTTCAACTCGAACTCCAAAACCGCTTCGAAGCCCTTGAGAACAGCATAGATGTGGACGATCTAAACAACATGGTGGTGGATACTGTCCGTACGGTAGGGTCCAAGCTCTTTAAGACCCGCCGTCCCAAGATAAAGAAACTCTCCGACCACACACTCCTACTCATGGATCAGAGACGTGAAATGAGGCTCCAGAGTTCAGTAGATGCTAATCGTTATCGGCAGCTTAATAGACAGATATCTAAGTCTTTGACGAGCGACCTTCGCCAATTTAATACAAATCGTATTAAAGAGGCCATCGAGCGGAATAAAGGCTCCAAAGTGTTCGCGAGAGATCTGTCTATTGGGCAAAGCCAGATGACGAAGCTGAAAACTGACGACGGACGCATCATTTCATCAAAGCCTGAAATCCTGAGGGAGATCGAGAGCTTCTATGGGCAGTTATATTCCACGCAGACACCTGTTGAAAGCAAGGCTAAAGACCCCAGAGCCAAGCTTACCCGACACTATACCGAAGATATCCCGGACGTCAGCCTGTGCGAGATTAGTATGGCTCTCAAACAGCTGAAAAACAACAAGGCGGCGGGTGACGATGGAATCACTACAGAACTTCTGAGAGCGGGCGGTAAGCCGATACTCAAAGTCCTCCAGAAGCTCTTTAATTCCGTCATCGTCCAGGGCAGAACGCCAAAGACATGGAACATAAGTGAGGTGATCTTGTTCTTTAAAAAGGGTGACAAGTCCCTCTTAAAGAACTATAGACCCATCTCGCTTCTGAGTCATGTCTATAAGTTGTTTTCGAGAGTCCTTACGAATCGTCTCGCTCGCAAGTTCGACGACTTCCAACCTCCCGAACAAGCCGGGTTCCGAAAAGGCTTTAGCACCATAGACCACATCCATACGCTGCGGCAGGTTATACAGAAGACTGAGGAGTATAATGAGCCACTTTGCTTGGCGTTCGTGGACTATGAGAAAGCCTTTGATTCGATTGAAACCTGGGCGGTGCTGCAGTCTCTCCAAAGGTGCCAAGTGGACTACAGGTATATCGAGGTGTTGAGGTACTTATACCAAAATGCCACCATGACGATCCGAGTACAGAACCAGAACACAAATCCTATCCAACTGCAGCGTGGTGTGAGACAGGGAGACGTTATTTCTCCGAAACTGTTCACAGCTGCGTTGGAGGACATCTTTAAGCTCTTGGACTGGAAAGGACTCGGCATCAACATTAATGGCCAGTACCTAACACACCTTCGTTTTGCCGATGATATAGTCCTTATGGCTGAGACCATGGAAGACCTCAACACAATGCTCGAAGATCTCCGTAGTGCTTCCCAAAGAGTGGGTCTTAGGATGAACATGGATAAGACGAAAATTATGTCAAATGCCCATGTTGTACCCTCTCCAGTTCATGTTGGGAACACTACACTTGAAGTTGTTGACCATTACGTATACCTAGGACAGGCAGTCCAGTTAGGTAGGTCCAACTTCGAGAAAGAGATCTCTCGTCGAATCCAACTCGGGTGGGCAGCATTCGGGAAGCTTCGAAAAATCTTCGCGTCCGACTTACCTCAGTGTCTCAAGACGAAAGTCTATGAACAGTGTGTGTTGCCAGTGATGACCTACGGCAGTGAAACGTGGCCGCTAACTATGGGTCTCATAAGGAGGCTCAAGGTCACTCAGCGTGCAATGGAGAGAGCCATGCTCGGCGTTTCCCTACGTGATCAAATCAGAAACGAGGAGATCCGCAGGAGAACTAAAGTAACCGACATCGCTCGAAGGATTGCTCAGCTGAAGTGGCAATGGGCGGGACACATAGCGAGAAGAACCGATGGCCGTTGGGGCAGAAAGGTTCTGGAATGGCGACCGCGCACCGGACGGCGCTCCGTGGGTAGGCCCCCGACAAGGTGGACCGACGATCTGGTGGAGGTCGCGGAAAGCCAGTGGATGCAGGCAGCGCAGGACCGATCGTTGTGGAGATCCTTAGGGGAGGCCTATACCCAGCAGTGGGTGTCGTGTGGCTGATATGATGATGATGATGATGATGATAAGTAAGATGATGATGATCAGAATAACATCCTATTAATATGTGCAAGAAGTGTAGATAAGATAATAAATACCTCACAGCTTTCTCTCTTCTTTCTCTCTTCAAGTATTCTATTTGAATTAAAGTTGATGATTCATCTTTGTAAAATCAATTAATCACTAGGCCTGACTTAATTAGGTACCTATTAAATCAGGCCTAGTGTTCATGATGTGATTTTGTTCTTGACAGTTATCACAGCACTTTGAAAAAGGATCATTTTATATAGTAGACATACTAATTTATTTCAGAAAGTAACTTGATTCTTCCGCAATTACGATAAAATTTTTAAGTTAATGATCCAAATAGGGCAGGGGTGCCCATACTTTTTTTAAGGTGATTGACCTAGCAAAACTTTTTGACTAAGAGATCGACATAATCAACAGTTTAACCATGTTTAACCCACCAAATATTTATCACAAATAATTTTATCTATCCTTGGCGTTCGACCTTAAAACCTCTCGATCGACCGGTCGATCGCGATCAACCGTTTGGGCACCTCTGAAATAGGGTTACCATTTCAAAATTTGGAAAGTCCCGACAAAAAGCCAGACATTTCAATAAAAGTCTGGACATTTTCACAGACAGATCCAGACTTCATACATTTTGGGACTTCTCTTTCGAACACAATTGCTGTGTATGTTTTTTACTAGTATTACACTGCCCAATCTTAAAAAGCCGGACAAAATCCGGACAATAGTCTAAAAGTCCGGACATGTCCGGACTAATCCAGACATATGGTAACCCTACATCCAAATATTCAAAGGCTTCTTAGCTAAAATTTTTGCTTGAGGTTTCCTTAACTCTAATAAAGCTGTCTGTTTCATAGAGTTCCTGTCAAATCTGTCAACTGTTTGAATTAAGAGTGCTTTCACAAATAGGTGTTTTAGTCGTGGCATAAGCCGTGCATTTGTCAAATACATACATATGACAGATGCGCTGCTAACGCACCACAAGATCTCATTAGTCAAATGTATGGACATGACAAATGCACGGCTCACGCCGTGACTAAGACTCCTATAGTGTGAAAGTGCTCTTAAGATGGCCTTAACTTTGAGAATCGTTTAAGTATTTGGCATTTAAATTTCAGAGAGGATTACATGGTAGAGGCGATGGAGATAGTTGAGATGTATTGTGACCTGGTCCTCGCTAGGTTCGGTCTTGTGACACAGATGAAGGAGCTGGATGAAGGGCTAGCGGAAGCTATTTCTACCTTAATATGGGTTGCCCCAAGGATGCATACAGACGTACAGGTAACTTCATTGTATTAAGTCTATGTATGTCAAACAAAAGTAAATTAGTTTAGGTGTCTTTAATAAAATATAATTGCTAAGATATAATCGACAAAGTAAAGTAGAGGAGCTTGATGGCGCAGCTGCTTAGTGCCTAGCCCAGCAATTGCGGAGGTAAGGCAACTTTTGCAAGGGTCGGTCATGGTAAATCTATAATGTACTAGCGGCCGCCCGCGGTTTCACCTGCGTGATTCCCGTTCCCGTGGAAATATCAGGATAAAAGTATCCTGTGTTTTAATCTAGGCTATCTACTATCTGTGTGCCAAATTTCAACCAAATCCATTCAGTTGTTTTTGCGTGATTGAGGAACAAACATCCAAACCCACAAACTTTCACATTTATAATATTAGTAGGAAGTAGGATTATCTTGAGCTCCTCCGTGCTTCAGAAGGCATGTTAAGCAGTTGGTCTCAGGTGCATTTGAAGTTGTTAACCCACCAACCTGCATTGGGCCTGTGTGGTTATGGCCCATCCTCCTTATCCATCCAAGCAGTGGGAACATTCAAAATGGCTGATGGTCAATCAACAAAGTATTAGAAATTAAGCAATAAATTGTGTTCGTTTATTAATGAAGTTGTTAATAATTACCATTTATTTGATTTCATTATTACAGGAACTCAAAGTAATATCAGATTTACTGACTGCCAAGTATGGTAAAATATATGCTGATGCATGCAGAAATGAGAATGTTAATACAATCAGTGAGAAACTCCGACACAAGATGTCAGTGCACAGTCCCCCAAAAATACTTGTGGAGAAATATCTGATTGAGATAGCAAAGAAGTATAATGTCGAATACACTCCAGATGAACAGGTCATGAGAGAGGAAGAAGGTTAGTTCATTTTTATTCATAGTAACTAACATAGTATTATGTAATCTGTGATCTAACTAAAAATGTATCACAATCACTTTCCACTTGGCATGAATGCTACGTCCATTGCTGTGGCATTACAAGTCACTGTGACAGACTGTCTCTTCTTCTTGTCCTTCTTGCCTCCCTCCATGTCAGTACAGGCGGTTTCCGCAACTCGACGTCTATAGCGCCTATTTTGCGTCGGAGGATGTGCGGCCGGATCACTCCAGCCAGCCCAGCTCAGCCAGGAACGCTCCAAGGGCTTTCACGTTCGTGATCGCTTCCTGGACGCTGCCCGGCGAACCGAGGTACCTTGCCCGGTAAGGGGCCACCCCTCTGCATTCCAGCAGAACGTGGGCGGCTGTTTCTTCTTCCTCCATGCATCCTCTGCATAGGGGACTGTCCGTGACACCTAAGTTAAAAAGATGTCTGTTAAATTGTCCATGACCAGTAATAGCACCTGTTACTAGGCGAAGTTGCGGTCTGCACAGTTGTATCAGGGACCTGGATAGACGAGCGTCCACGCGCGGTAGAGCGAGTTTCGCCTGTCTGCACGAGTCCAGCGAGCTCCAGTTCTGTTGGTGTAGTTCTATGGTATGTTCACGGATCTTACTTGCAAACCAGCTGGTCGGGATAGGCGCGATCGGCTCTGGGCCAATAGGCGCCGAACCAGATGCGCGTCTAGCCAGTTCGTCGGCTGCATCGTTTCCCCGTGATCCACTGTGACCTTTGATCCATTGGATAGTAATAGTATTAAGTGCACCTACTGTATTTAGGGCGTGGTGACACTCAAGTAAAAGGCTCGATGTGATGCGACTGCCCTGGAGAGCCTGTAGAACAGATTTGCTGTCAGAGAGAATTAAGATGTCGCGGTCTTTTACCTCTCTTGTTTCGATTACCCGAGCCGCCATTATTATGCCCACGCACTCGGCCTGAAAGACCGTGTTGTATGAGCTTAAGGGGGATGCAATTTGTATGTTGAGGTCCTCTGAGAAAACACCCGACCCTGTGCCCGATGAGGTCTTGGAGCCGTCGGTGTAAATCAGGAGAGCCTTGTGTCTTTTCTTAGGGCTGATGTCGTCTATCAGGTGTATTCTGTATTTTTTGTCGAAAATGAGGGTTGGCTTAACTTTGTCGCATGGTGCTTCAATAAGAGGGGTGTTCAGCCAGTCCTCCAGTAGTCCACTGAGATGTTTTACCCTCTCGAATTTTAGAGATCCCAGTTGTTTTAGTCTTACCGCTGTTTTGGCTGCCTCCTGTTGGATGTGGAGGTGCAGTGGTGTTAGGTTCAGCATTACCTCTAGAGCAGCTGTGGGAGCTGTGCTCATGCACCCAGTGAGGGCGCAGCAGGCCTGACGTTGTAGTCCCTGTAGCTTATTGGCTCCGGTGGTTTGGGCGGCTTTTGGCCACCACACTACAGATCCATAGCTTACCAGGGGTTTTATGATCGTGTTGTAAAGCCAGAGGAATATTTTGGGTGCTAGGCCCCAACGCTTACCAATCATCTTTCGGCACTGCCATAGAATGACGCTGGCGGACTGCGTTTTGTACTCCAAGTGGCTGTTCCAATTAAGTTTGCTGTCCAGGATTATACCTAGGTACTTTACCTCATTAGAGAGTTGTAGTGTAGTTCCAAACAGTTTCGGCAGACGGAAGTCGCCCACCTGGCGTTTGTTTGTGAACATTACCATTTCCGTCTTCGTGGGGTTGACAGTCAGGTCGTGTCTTTTGCACCATTCCTCAACCTTCTTCAGGGCTGCTTGCATGGTGTTACAGGTTATGCCAGCCTGGTTACCTATACTTAGTATGGTAATGTCGTCCGCATATCCTATAGTGTAAAAATAGTTAGAGTTGAGATGGGAGATCAGGTCGTTTACCACCAGATTCCACAGAAGTGGAGAGAGCACACCTCCTTGGGGGCATCCTCTCGCCACCAGGGCCCTTTGGCCGACGGCCCCTGATACCTGTACCGTTCTGTTGCGTAGCATATTCACGATCCAGTCTACGAGTTGTTTATCAACACCGTGTCTCACTAGTGCTGCCTCAATACTGGTGAATGTAGTTTTGTCGAAGGCGCCCTCTATATCGATGAAGGTGCCTAAACAGATAAGTTTGTTTTGGATAGCTTCCTCTATCTTACCGACTAATTGATGAAGGGCTGATTCAGTGGATTTTCCAGCGCTGTAAGCATGCTGATGTTTATGTAGTGGGAGTTTCGCCAATGCTCCACTTCGTAGATACCACTCACAAACCCTTTCCATAGTTTTCAGCAGGAAGGTTGTGAGGCTGATCGGTCTGAAAGCCTTCGGATTAGTGTAGTCGGGTTTACCTGGTTTAGGTATAAACACTACCTTGACTTCCCTCCATAGGTGCGGGGTGTAGCGATACGCCAGACAGGCTTGTAGTAAATGGGTGAGGACTGGAACTATTTTCTCCTCTCCCCATTGTAGTAGTGCGGGAAAGATGTTGTCCGTTCCAGCCGCCTTGAAAGGGGAGAAGCTCTTAATAGCACTTCTTACCTTTTCAGGTGTTATTACCTGTTCGGCATAACGCCAACAGTCTTCAGTGGGTTGCACAGGTTTGTCTTGCCAACTTACCTGTTGTACGAGTTGGCAGTCTGGAAAGTGGGTCTGTATTAGGATAGCGTTTGTCTCCTCCGGGCAGCGGGACATCGTGCCGTCGGGTTTTTTCAGGTTACCTAGTGGACCAGGACCCTGATTAGACAATACTTTCCTTACCCGATTTGCCTGTTTGGTGGAGCTTATCTCATTACTGAACTTTCTCCAGGATGAGGTCCTCCAGTACCTTATTTTACGTTTGTATTCAGCCTTAGCCTCTTTGTATCGGTCCCAGTCATAGTCATCGCAGGTGTTCATTGCTCTGTTCAGCCTTTTCCTGACAATCTCACGTTGCCTTTTAAGCTCCGGTCCCCACCATTGGTGCTTGCCGGGGCTCTCTGAGCTGGGAGCTTTCAGGGGACAGGCCTCTTCGAAGCATTGTCTTAAGGTATTGGTAAATTTTACTACCTGTTCTTCTAGCTGCGCAGCGGTCGGGAAGTCCCTCCTGTCGCAGCCTGTATCAAGTTTCTCTGCTAAGAGTGTTCTGTATTGTTGTTTGTTAGTTTTCCTTGGATACCTTTTAGGGTCAATAGTGATGGTAGGTACCTGTAAGTTGAAACGTAGCCACCTGTGATCCGAACATGAGGCCTCGTCTGAGACGTGCCAGTCCGTTATCATGGATGCCGCTAACGGTGTAGCAAGTGTCAGGTCAACAATCGTCCCTCTGCACCTCTTCGCGACGAAGGTCGGTTCATTGCCTATGTTAATTATTTCTAGATTGGTTGTTAGTAGAAATTCCACCAGTTCATTACCTCTAGTGTTGCTTTTCTCCTCTCCCCACAGCGGATGGTGGGCATTGGAGTCTGTCGAGATGATTAGCTCAATGTTGTTTTCCCTGCAGTAGCGAGCAAGCGACGCTACCTCCTCAGGTGGCGCTCGCTCCCCTTCAGGCATGTATGCTGATGCCAGGACCAATTCCTGATTGTTAATTGTCAGCGTAATAGTACTTAGATCTCTGGAACAGAAATTCAGTAAGGGCTGTGTCTCGATATCTTTAGATATGTATATGCACGATCTTACATTACCACTCGCGGCCTGTATGAGCTTACCTCCGATACTGGAGAGTCCTCGCACAGTGCCGTCTCTGATCCACGGCTCCTGGATCAGTGCGATCGTCGTCGTGTTGGTCTCCAGCCAGTGCCGTAGTTGAGCCGTTGCGGTCATGCTGTGCTGGAGGTTGGTTTGTATGAGTTGGGCCTTACGAGAGAGGGACGCCATCTTCACAGACAACGTCCTCCAGGTCCAACTCGTCAAGCCCCCGCAGGAGTTCCTCGCTTCTGGGCGAGGCCTCACCACAGGAGGGACCGGCGGCAGCAGCGGCGTCGATGTCCATCGTTACCTCGGCTGGCTCGGCGGTGTCAGCGGCCGCCGCTGGTGCGACCTGTGTAGGTGTGCTCGTCGTCTTGTCGTCACCGGGGGACTCGCAGGGGTCGTCGGTGGGTGGAGTTTCGACGTACTGGCCCTTGGCGTTCCTGAACCTCAGGTACACCGAGCCGGTAAGGAAACTGACTCGGCGACCTTTGGCCATGATCACCGGTACGATGTCCTCCGGTACCGACACTACGACGAACGTTCGTTGAGTGGACTCCTGAGGCTGGAAGCCGTTTAGGAGCCATCGTTGTACCTGGAGTTCGGGGTTGGAGTAGTGCAGGACCTTCCCCACCATCCCCTGCTCGCGGTTCCACAGCTTGGGCAGAACGAAACCGCACCAGACCCTCCTCGGGATCTCCTCCGCTCTGAATACGCGGAGTTCTCCCACGTCTGGAATACGGTGTCCCCTCGCCCATTCTGTAGTCCACTCCATGGTAGTATCGTTGGTGCCCGCGAGATGAAGACACCCGTCTTTATATGTCGGCTTACCACAAAAAGCGACCTTACCTGCTTCGAAGGAGCCTGACAGTATTTGCTGCATCATGGCCTCCTCCATTTCGGCCTCGATCTGCTCCGCCATCGCCCTGGAGATGAATCCCGAAGGCGATGAAACAGCAAACCTGACCTCCTTAGGTTTGGCCACGGCTGCAGCGTAGGTATGCGTTCCTGTCGAGGTACTCGGCGACCCGGCCTTCAGCTTCTTGGGGTCACCTCGAGGAGAGATCGTCTCATCGAGGCGAGCCCTTTTGGCTTTGGGCTTCGGTCGCGCAGCAGCACCTGCAACTGGGATGTTATGAGCAGGTTTGGGAGCTCGTCGGGCCGACTTGGGTGGTCGTGGGTTTCCCCGCCTCCCACCCGTCGTCGACTGTGCGTCGGTACTGGCTGGTAGTGGCGTGGCCACCGCCCGCGTTCCCGACGACTTGTCGGTGGTTCTGGGGTTTGCATCGGCACTGGCCGGAATCAGCGCAGGTCCAGACGGGTTACCCCGTCCTTTTCCGGCTTCAACCTGCGATCCCGACGCTCCCCCCGGGTGCGCATCGGTACTAGCTGGTAGCGGCAAGGCCGCCACTCGCGTTCCCGACGACTTGCTGGCGTTCGAGCTACCGGGGCCGGCGTCAATTCCCGTGGATGGGTTGCGAGTTTTAGTCGCAGCCCTTCCACGTTTCTTGCCGCCAGCTGAGGTCCGATCGGACGGTGGCTGACCGTCCCGAGCCGGAACACCGCCAACCCCCTTCCTAGAGGGTTTGCGTTGTCGCCCGGGCTTGCCAGCCAGTGTCCATCCTCTCTCGATGGCCAGTTGTACTGGGTCCTGCGAAGCAGGTGTGGTTGGTGGTTGTTCAGAGGGTGCCGATTTCTCAGCGTCCCCCTGATGCAATCCCTCCGGTTTCCCTTCGGGAGTAATGGTCTCACGCGGGACTTCGGATTGCTCGTCCGTCCCGCGAGAGAGTGACCCGGCAGAGCCAGGTGATGGTAGAATCTTGAACATTTTGGGGTCCATGATTGTAATTATAGTAACTTCATCCGGTCGGCTTCCCACCCTCCATGGAGCCCGCACATTTGGGAGTGCCCTGTATCAAAAACAAGGTGCACTAGGACTACTGACCGGATATAGGTGTAGGAAGTTGGTGCTCAGGCGCGACATCGGAGACTCGAAACGGGTGGCTGGGTTGCAGTTCAAGCGGCTTCCCAGTTGCTCCACCTGTTCTTACCTCGTCAGCATGGCCCTAACCATCCAGCAAGCTGGATCTCCCCACACCTCGCCGCGGCCCTCTAACGGGACACGAGACCGTTTCCTCCCTGGCGCTACCCAGAAAGGCTACCGTTTCGGGTGAAATCCAGACCAAAGAGGGCGTGTTGTGTAAACAAGGGTACTACCGCCGACCCCGTTTCACTCAACCCTCCAGGATTCCTTCATCCCCCCTTACGGCGATCAACTGCACAGGCCGTAGTGCAGGAGGAGCTGTTACTCCACCGGTTCGCTCCCCTCCATGCCGGTGAAGAAGGTGGCTGAGAAGGAGTCAGCCGACAGGATAGATGGGATATTGGGAGAGGTAAGGATGTGAGTAGTAGGTAAAAAGATGGGGTTGCGTCTGATTGTTGATTGGTTGCATCTGTTTCATATGGAACCAGATCAAAAGCAGGCGGCACCGCGGGCAGGTTAACAATCAGGCTTGTCCTAGGGATCTTCACGACCTGCGCTCTCCCCTAGAACCTAATGCCACGTTACCATTTGGACTGACAGTAACGTAGAAGAGAGGTCATGTTGAGCGACATCATCGTCCAGTCAAACACTACCTCTCTTCCGCCCAACAGACTGTCTTTGAGACCCAGTGATGAATGTACACGATTGCCAAATTAAAGCGCGATCATGATAGATTTTGACTTAAGTAATAAAGCCCCAGGTTAATCATTTACTTCGTATAATATTGTAAATATAAAGCAGGTTTTTTTATATTAAGCACTGGTACTGATACTGGCACATAACTTGGCAAGACAAAGATGAGACAAAAGATGCACAGCAGCTACAAACACTGAACTCGGTGCATTTTTGCCTCATCTTTTTCTTGCCAAGTTACATGCCGGCACCTATAAGATTTACAAACAATCAAAAGGGAATTATCCGTAATAATAGAATCTGGATAATAGATCTGGTATGATATGAACTATGTTAGATAGAGTAACTTCAAAGGCATAAATTCAAATTCAAAAATTATTTATTCAGTCTAGGCTGTTACAAGCACTTGTGAATGTCATAGAAGCTACGCCATCGGTTCGCAAACCCTAAGCGGGAGACCTTGTAACGAGAAGAACCGGCAAGAAACTCGTCAAGGGCTGCTTTTTTCTCCCTGTATATTTCATACAGAGTCGTCAACATTGAAAAATGAGCTCCACATTTAAAGTGAGGTCATTTTCCATCACAATAATTAACAAAAGTTTGCACATAATGGGTAGGTAGGTTGAAATTAAATACCTACTACATATCGGATAGGTAATGAGAGTAAATAACTTTCAACTAGTTGAGAAATCACTCTGTCTGCTACTCGAAAGTGCACCTAAGTAGGCAAAATTTACCAAAAAACACATATTACAAGACATAAAAAAAAACATGCAATTCTTACAATTCAATATGCGTTAAGATAGGTACTCGGAAGCAGACCCATTCCCACTGGCAGCATACATTTTTGCAGGCCCGCCGCCAGCTGTTTGAGCGCCCGCGTGCAAGACCGATTATGCCGCCCCCGACTACGCTATGACTACCTGCTTGTCAGAAAAAAATGATTTGAAAACTCTTCCCCGTGCTTAGTTTTTTAAAAATCTACACAAGTGGGTGATTTCTTGAAAGATGCCTTTATCTTTATACCCACTCCTTATGTAGAAGTCTAGTCGCGGCGTGCGAAGCGCGCCGCGCGCTCCGGGACTTGTGGTGATTTTACTTTGCCCCGCGCTTAGTTTTTGCAAAATTCTACACGAGTAGGTGGTTTTTTGAAAGATGCCTTTATCTTTGCACCTACTTCTTATGATGAAGTCTAGTCGCGGCGTGCGAAGCGCGCCGCGCGCTCCAGGACATGCGGCAATTATGTTTGGATAAAATCATTACAATCAATGGATGATGGTGCAATGATTTTGTCCAAGCGCGATGAAAAATCAGGTGCCCTATTTTTGAATTCTTCGGCTGGCGTCTAATTTTCATTCGACATTTGACTCAATCGCTTTCATTTTTTCGTTCGACGTTTGACATATCGAACGAAAATCAGTAGAAAAAGCGCTCGACGCCAAAAAATTAATTTTTAATTTATTAAAGAATTAATTTAAAAAAAATATTTTAAGGGATAATCTTTAAATAAAATTTGCCAGCCGAAGGATTCGAAAATAGGGCCCCACCCCTGGGTGGGGCCCTATGACTCCGCTCGGATTTCATTCGAGACCTGTCTCGAATGAAATCCGAGCGGAGTTCGGTTTAAACTCAAAATCCATTCTAGATCCCTATCCCCACTGCCAGAACACGATGCGAAGCCTCGCGACCCGCGGATTGCCGCTTGTTCACAAGTGGGTACAAGGAAAGAGGCATCTTTCAAGCTTCCTGAAATATTACGTAATCGATCTGGCGTCGTAGCTAGGTTAGGGGCTGGCAAGGGGGCGCCTGCCAGGGGTGCAATCCTCAATTTTCTGACCCATAGCTAGAAAATAGTCTGTAAGTCTTGGGACGCAAAATTGAAATCTTGCCAGGGGCGCTCATTATCCTAGAAATTTGTTTTGGGGCGCTAAATTCAAATCTTGAAAGTATCACTCATGAGCCTAGAAATAAGCCTTGGGGCGCAAAATTCTAATCTTGCCAGGAGCGCTCATGTCATGACCCTTCTTCGCTTGCTTCGTTGCTTGAATCGGTCGATTTGCCGCCCCCCTAGACGTGCCGCCCGCGTGCGGTGCACGCCTTGCACGCCCGCTTGCGGCGGGCCTGCATTTTTGTTCCGACGGTTTCACGATACCGGACACTGCGTTTGCGCAACACGTCGCCGCCATCAATACGTGGAAAATAGTTTATAAAATGTAATTTTAATAATTGTATGTTAGTCTGTAAGGTATATACTGTATGTGCCTGAATTAAATATACAAATAAAAAAAAAATGTTACCGTACACAGGTCGAGACGCGCTTCTGATCGACATCGGCGGGCCGCCGCAGCCGCCCGGCTTCATCGGCTGCCCCGCGCCGCCCATGCCCAACCTGCCCCCGCCCACCATGCCGCCCTTCAATTACCCATCGGTAACTTACATACTGGCTTACTTTTAAGTCACCACCATTTTGTTTGTAATATTTTTTTCTATCGATTGACACCACTTTTATCAGAGGCGGCTGAAACCAACTTTTTTCAAAACGGCGGACAGGTAGGTATGCCAAAAGGGCCTGACGCTCTCTGAAGGATGTGTTCAGTCCTTTAATAACAGGGACAAATATATGAAAAAGTTTTTGACTATCCATACAAATCATAGAGATCACGTGATCAGTTTAGTAAAAGATGACCAACATTTTGTGGCGAATTTTTACGCATCTTTCTTGGAGAAAGTTGTTTAGTTTTATGTACTGAATACACCCTTGTAAAATTTTGATGGTGACTAAAAAAATACCGTTTATAAGATGTAAACTTGAATACCATAATTAGCTCAATTTTATACACAATGTTGTTGTTTGTTTCACACATTCCAATCCAATTTATTACCTACCACTACCTTGTACTGTTCGAGTAGCATCTGTGATAGCAATATTTTGCAAGGAGGCTTATCACGTATTTATATATCACGTATTTCCATAAAAATTTTCAAGGTTGGAATAATTTGATCTTGTTTTCAGTAATTCTTAAATCCTTTGTAGATTTAGGGTTAGTTGTATTATTGAAAATACTTGTTGAATTAGTATAATATCGTCAATTTCCAAATAGAGTGCTAAGATTTTTTGTTTCATGAAAAAATATTATCCCCTTTTCTCGAATAAAGGGGTAATTTACAGTTTTTCCAATGGGGTTGGCAACGCAAAGCTAATCGCAGATGGCACCAGCGGCGGTCTAACCGCTATCAATACTTTGATTGATTAAAATATGCCACTAATTTTGATATTTGAAACAACCAAGAAGCTTAAAACCACAATGGAGTTTGCACGCCTAGTATCATACTGAAGATTGAAAAAGACTCTTTAGTGACGTCACGGCGTATTGCTATCTCTTTGTTTTCGTTTTACAATACGTTTTCGTTTCTCACGAACGAACGAACGACGAACAACGAACACGTATTGTAACACTAAAGAAAGAGGTTGCAATAAGCCGTCACGTCACTAAAGGAGCTTTTTTCAATCTTCACTATGACATATGGCCGTGCAATCTCCATTGGAGGGAGGTATAAGCTTCTTGGAAACAACCAATCAAATGGTTTGGTACAACCACTTGTGGCGCCATTAGTTCCTCAGTTTCCATCCCCATTGTTTGTCCAGTGTCCAGACATCGAGAGGCAATCAATTTTGTCAATCATACTTTTAATGGCAATCAATTAGTTTTTCATCTAAACAAACTATAAACATCCTTACTTGTCTTATTTGGTAAACAATCTTTACCCAACTCTTTATTGAAAAAAACAATTATTAAAAACAACAAATAGTTTGTACACATAGATTACGAAAGAAATTACTAATTATTATTAGTGACAATTTGATCTAATAAGACAACATATTTTTAAATAAGCATTTAAATTGAAAAGCCATATGACAACTGTCATGAGCTTTTTACTAAATAGGACAATTAAGGATAACCAGTCTATAAGTATCCCCGAGTTTTTCTGAGGTTCGTATTGAAATTCCAGCAACCTTCGCACGGCAAGGCGGGCGGTTTCATAGCCACGGCGCCAAACAACTTCAGCGGGCCCAGCCAGCCTGCCGGCTACAATCTACCCCCTGGCGTTGATTCCAAGTCTTTGACGAACAGCTTTTTACAGGTTATAATATGTTTAAAAAGAATGTTGCATGTATAGCGTGATTATTAGCTTGTTTATTTTTAAAATTATGATCTACAATACCTAGCTACTAATATAGGCATGATGACTATTTTTTTTATGTTTCATAAATTACCTCTCAAAAAAAAGGAACATTGGTAATAGTACATTACTGCAGCGGCAGGCAACTCAGACTCACGTATGTGTGCCTCGGCTTCGCCTCGGCCCACATTTTCACGTTCGTCCATCAATGCCCAGTTGCTGCCAAGGCTTGTATAGTACTTTACTCAAATAATGCGCGGAAATTCAAACCAAGTAGTAACTTTTCTAACATTTTATTTTTATTTAAAATTACAGTAATTAAAAGCAGATTGAAAGTAAAATCGCACTGTCTTGAGTTTCTACGTCTTTAACATAAATACTGTATTACGTCGTTGCATATTCATGCACCGAAAATGCCAAAAATCAAACCTGTAACAAAAATAAAGAATGTGTAAAGTTGTGATGTTAGCTGTTTGACAAAAACAAAGTGGTAAATTACTCGTAGTACCTAGGTACTTATCAATACGAAAACTTACTTTAGGATCCAAATACACACTGTCTGATGCCAGACAAGAAAATTTGCACGTTTGATGCAGACTTCCTACATTTATACCCTTGTGATTGTCTTTTGTGCATTGCAGTTAGGTTTACATCTGGTTTACTTAATGTTTTTTTGATTTTGGAGTCAACATGTTTTCTATTACAGTTCATGCCGCTTCTTGAATTTCAGGTGGCGTCAAAATATCACTTTCGTCGCTTGAACTCATTTTAAATCGAATATAAAATATTTGACAAAACAACAAACAATTTCAACAAATATTCTTCCCGCGCCAAGATCCATAGATAATACAACGTTATTTTTATGCCGCCGCCTGTCCGAATCGTATGTTACACGTAAGTTTTGTAACCAGGAATACGGATTAATGGGCGGGCGTTACTGCGCTCATGACACTCTGTTACCATGATTCGGAACTTTCCATTTGCAAAGCCAGTTCTAATTTTAAATATTGATGATGATCACAGACCTCATTGGCTGTCGTGTTTCATTGAAAATTTCGTTCCATTTCTGAATTACACGTGTATAATGAGTTTCAGTACTAACCTTTACGGTCAGACGCAGGCAATTTTAGTATGAAAATCCATTATTACACGTTAGTAATGGATTTTCATACAAAAGTTGCTGGCGCGGTTTAGGTCTGTCCGGAAACTCCGATTTAGCACGAAGAAGGTTGTTAAAATAATGTTCGAATTTCCAAGCATGTTTGAGAAAAATAATTATTTCGCTAGCATGAAAACTGCCCGAGATATCACAGTTTGAAACACAAAATTGGACTCTGTCTTAATTTCACCAGAAAGGGACAAAACTTTTCGAAGAACGTTTGTGTGTAAGAGGAAAAGATAATTTCCATCATCGCGTAGTAGGTGTCGCGAACACGACCCGAAAACGCTCCATACTAACGGCTACTCAGTTATGACGTCACGCTTGAGTAGTTTGTATGCAACGCGTAGGAAATTTGTTCTGCAGCTATATTAAATATAGTGTTTATCAAAATGATTTGTTAGACAAATTTGCTATAAATTTTATGGACTAATTAAAGGTATTATTTACTGTAGTAAATTTTATAATTTTTAAATGGACTTGTCCGCCCAACTTTGAAGGGTCATAAAACAAATAATACGCAATATATAAAACCAAGAGGTATACAAACTACTCTTAAAGTTTAATATGTTTAGGATTTTTATTAGTATTTCGTTATTTTATTCATTAGTCATCATCCCTATTATACCTAAAACACCCTCCCTTGCATAACTTAGGTGCACCCTATGAGTTACAACAATTACGATTGTTTTCAGTTTGCTCTGCAGTATGTTGCATAGTTTTAGTAATTTTGCCTAGCTTTTATCACTAAACGCCTATTTAAACCGTTAAAATAGATTATAGTTACAACACAGGATAGTGAAATATATATTAAAAAATATTAATTATCTATCCATAATTTTCTTTTGTGGTTTTTTTATACTATTCCATTTTGCTTATTGTTGTAGACTTGTAGGTAGTCAGTTTTAGTTTTATTCAGAACCGTAGTACTTAAATTATGTTGCACAATTTATGTATTGAAATGTATTGTTGTATTTAGTTAAGTATTTCGTTTCCACAGGATGAGATGCATAACCTACCACCTGCTTACGACAGCATCCATCACGATATGGTAATTTTAGTTTAGTTTTTTTTAGAAAACAAATTTAGTATGGTAATAAAGCGTGGTCTGTCCGATGGTAACAGCTGAACTATGGCCAGCCTTAATAGGCTAATAATGCCTGGCCATGGAAAAGAGCGATCGGCGACGCGGCGAGCGAATTGTCTCTTCATTGCGCGATCGAAACAACCACTGCACACTGCACAGACTAGGGTTGCCAACCCTACTATATAATATAGTATCCTACTATATTGAGGGCTCGCCTACTATATTTTTTGAAAAAAATATAGTAGGCAAAACTACTATATTTTTTCAAGTGAAAAAATTAAACAAAAGCAACAAAAAATATTACTTAGTAATTAATTATTAGTAATTGCATAATATTTTTTTGTGATTAAACTAGAAAATGTTAGTGCTTAAGTATGAAAAATGCAACTTCTTTAAAATCCTTTATACAAAACTGCAACCTACTATATTTATTTGGATCTTTTCGCGTTCTACTATATTTTTACACTAAAATCTTGAAACTACTATATTTGATGCAAATAAAGTTGGCAACCCTAGCACAGCCCCCCTAGCCAAAGTAACACTTCGTTTTAGCTTCGCTTTAGAAAGATGTATGGATTGATAAGTTTTCGTTTACAATCGATCTTTAAAACTGTCAAATCCAATACATGTTTCAAAAGCGAAGCGATAACGAAGATTTGCAAATGTTATTTTGGCTAAATAGTTGACATCACAAATCACACACATTAACTTCAGTTTCTTTTTACAAGGTATCAAGGTAGGTAGGTTTATTTATCCTGCATTTGGCATGTGAATGATAGGTTCTAACTTGTATTTATAAAACTGCATTCAAAATAATGCCAAGCTTCTTAATATATTTCTGTAAATTACTAAGTGCATTGTTATAATTTTGAGCACTTTTGAATCTGCTCACTTTTTCCTTTTTTCTGCAATATTGACAGTTTGATATTTGAGATAAATTGACTGCCGTGATGAGCTCAATTCAGTTTGTACTGAATTTCGTATGAGCGTAGTACATTTTGACCAGAAAAAGTAGAAATTAAATTGAAGTAAAATTTTTCAGAACAAAATATAGTCTGTTTTGCCAAGTCATTTGAGATTTTGACATGTTCGCAAAGAAAGTGGCGCCTATTCAATGAGCGGTTTTCAAAATGCAGTTTTAGAAATAAAAATTGTACCTAAAAGACGGCTAGATGTCGTTGTTCAACTAAGTACGTAACTTTTTAAGAAAAAAGCAAAGGATTTTGTCAATTTGACAGTTAATTTTCTTCTTCTAATTTTTGTTATGGCAATCTACTCCTCTTCAGGGAGTAACTTTTGCCAGTATCGAGTCGATAATTCAGTGTTATACCATGGTTGTACTCAGCTGCTAGGAAAAATTAAAAAAAAACCTACCTAGTTGAATAACGCCATCTATCAACATAAAAATAAACTAAAATTCTCAGCTGTCAGAAAACCGCTCATTGTTGTCAATGTATACCATTATCACTGAATATATAAATAGTACAAGTACAGAAGATGCACTCCGCAAAATCTTTTAAATAAATACTACTCTTGCTCCGTCACAATAAAGTGCAATTCAGGTTGCACAGCGCTCCATTCCCTACAATTATATTCACCTATGGTTGCCTCTTTCTATCGCGTAGCTCTTATCTTTTCTGACGTATGAAATTGGACGGACGGACCCGCCGGCTACTTGTAACTTTATACCTAGCGCGGAGTGCGCCTGGCCTACTATTATGACCATCAGCCATTTTTAATGTCCCCACTGCTAGAGCACAGGCCTTCCTTATGGGAGGATAAGGAGGATGGGCCATAACCCACCACGCAGGCCCGATGCGGATTGGTGGGTGTTAACGACTGCAAATGCAGCCGGGACCAACGGCTTAACGTGCCTTCCGAAGTAGCTCGAGATAATAAATTTTTGGTCACCCATCCCATGACTGACGCTTGCGAAAGTTGCTTAACCTCCGCAATCGCTAGGCCAGGCGTTATACCACTGCGCCACCGAGCTCCTTTATAGATTTTGACGCAGATCGTCATTTTAGCAAATTTTAATGGTCATCGTAAAAAATTTGGTCACTCTCGCTGAATGTAATTTTCGCAACTGGGGCCGTACCGGCTAACACATCGATTATCGAAAAGTCTGCCGAGTTTCAACTTAAAACAGAAAAAAATCAAAGTAAGGAATTTCGTCTTGTACTTTCTGTTGACGTAATTTGAAAGATATCGATGTTCGTGTGACATTATGAATTGGGGTTCGCCATTTTGACCCAATTGGGGCTCGATTTATCTGTTTTAATCTGAAACCCGGACTTTTCGATAATCGATTCGTTAGCCGGTACGGCCCCTGGGGGGTTATTCACGATTGTCGGAAACCAACTTTCCGAATCGAATCGGCAAATCTATAGTCTTCGATCTTATTTTCTACCTCATGCTACCTAACTTTGTAAATGCATTGGGCTTTCCCGTCAGAAAGTGAATCGAATGCCAGTCGAATGTATTTGTGAATTGCTATGTTTATGTAACATCGGAGGATACGGATTCGAACCGAATGCTTTCGACTAGATTTCCGACAATCGTGAATAGCCCTACTGGTCATTTTCGCAAAACGTCGCTTTCGTAGAATGTCATTCACATTTTTTTTTCTCAAAACTGAGTTTGTGAAAAAATTGTGAATGACATTCTGCGAAAGTGACCAAATTTTTCGTGATGACCATTTTCCAAAAAGGCCAACCTGCGTTACAAAACCCTCTTATGATCAAGCTGTATGTACCTAAGTGTTTAATTCCCGGTCTAGCCAGCGCACGTGCCCACGCCGCAGCCCCGCACGCGTGCGCCCCCTCCGAACCTCTTCCCGGAACTGCCCGAGCTGCCTTCGGTACCCTCCGACCTCATCCTGCCCTCCGTGCCGCACAGCAACGACTCCAACACCAACAACACGCCGGGAGCCTCCGACGAGATCGACTTTGACGACCTCAATAGAAGGTTTGAGGAGTTGAAGAAGAAAAAGTAAAACTGGTATGTTAGTCCACAGAAAATGGAAGTCTCAATTATACAAGGTGTATTTGTAACCACTCTCCAAATTTTAAGGATGTATGTGTTCAGTCCATGAAACTGAACAACTTTTTCTAATGGCCGGTATACTATACATTGGGGAATATATAATTGCACTTTAAAAATAATGTAACCCACTCTAAAATGTTTAGCTTCAAAATTTATTGAATGAACTTTAAAAATAATGGTTTCCACTATAAATATGCTAAGCTTTAAAATTAATACTTTGCACTATACAATTAATTGTTTAGCTTTAAAATTAATACTTTACACCATACAAATTATTTTTTTAACTTTAGTACTGGTAAACAGACGACTAGGTGCGACGACGAGCGGGCGCATCGAGAGGGGAGCTGAGGAGGGGGTTAGGTTCCATTGCGACCAACAACGCTAGAACCTAGATAGAACCGACTTGATGAGACTTGCCAATCTTGCCATCTCATCAGAATGACATGGTTTGACAGAAATTAAATGATTTCGATCGAAGTTGGGACACAGTTATAGTGCAAACCATTATTTTTGTAGTGATAATATTAATTATAGATCTATTATTATTTTAAAGTGTAAACCATTATTTTTGTAGTGATAAGATTAAATTATAGCTCTATCATTATTTTAAAGTGCTGATATACAATTTTATTGCTGTTTTCATCAAATTTAAAGTGCTATTAAATACATCCCCTATACATTTCGGTTAGTGTTTAGCTAAAAACACGTTCGGACAGTCTCTGATTAGTGTTAAGTAATTGTTTTTTGCTAAACACTACAACGAGCCACTCGCACTAAACACTAATCAAAATGTGTACCGGCCATTAGAAACATAGGGTCAAATATGTAAAAAAGAAAACATATAAATCAAAGAAATCACGTGATCAGTTTAGTATGGGATGACCGAAACTTTTTGGCGTATTTCGACACATGTTTCATGGATAAAGTGTTTCATGGACTGAACACATCCTTAAAATTTGGAGAGTGGTTACAAATGCACCTTGTATTTACAGTCCATTCGTTTAGATAGTGTCGCCCTTTTATCGCGCCGCCTTTGCACGTGCCGCTTCTTGTCAAAGGATGCCGCCGCATAAACAAAGGATACCGCGTTCGGCGTACACCCGCAAGTGAATTTGGATTTTGGCAGTTTACATCGAAGCGCTGGCGGCGGCGCTGTAGTGAAAGGTTGTATTTGTTGACTTTGCTACGTATATGCACTGAAAATGTTTTTTCGTCCTTGGAGGTCAGTGTAATGACTCAAGATGAAACTTTAAGTGAACCAACAAAAAAAAAACGGGTGTTTTGTTTGACAAATTATAACCAATGTCCATCGAAATTGCATTGAAATATCGATATATTTTGGTATTTCGATTCAGAACGTGATGATGTTGTATCTATTATCATAAATACAGGTGATAATGACTCCGAAGCTTCGAGTGATAAAGAATAGTGGTCTAATTTTATTTACGTATACCTACATACTCAATTTTTGTCATTACAATTATCTTTGCACCTCGCTTGTGTCATGTGTGTATTATTTGTATGCGTATTTTATTACAATAAACACACGGGACACAAGTGCTTGCGGGTGTACCGACACTATCTAACCGAATGGACTTTACTTAACCCTCATCCTGCCCTCCGTGCCTCACAAAAATGACTCCCAATACCAACAACACACCGGGAGGCTCCGTAGAGATCGACTTTGACGACCTCAATAGGAGGTTTGAGGAGTTGAAGAAGAAAAAGTAATCAATGAAATGGTACGTTAGCCTCCAGAAAACGAATCGTTCTCAATTTACTTAACCCTCATCCTGCCCTCTGTGCCTCACAGCAATGACTCCTAATACCAACAACACACCGGGAGGCTCCATAGAGATCGTCTTTGACGACCTCAATAGAAGGTTTGAGGAGTTGAAGAATAATAAAAAGTAATTAAAACTAGTATGTTAGTCCCCAGAAAATGGAAGTCTTAATTATATCATCATCAGCCGTATTATTTTTGTCCCCAATTCCGAGGCCTGAATGTAAGTTTTTTAATGTGCAAATAAGTACCGCATTTGTGAAAAGATTTTTATTTGATAGACCCTAATGCCATGGCCAATAAACACTGAATTTACTGAACTCAAACGTGATAGTTAACGTTTGGACTTTAGACATTTGAAAATTTATCCTCCGAGGCACTGGCCTTCTTGAAAATGTATCCTCCGAGGCACTGGCCTTCTTGGGTAAAATCACATGATTTTGCTTATTCAGCATGCTTTTATAGAAATAGAATAAAGCAGTTAAAATGTTATTTGAAAATAGAGAAGTGCAAAATATAATATTGCATCTAGCAAAATTTTGAATTGTCAAAGTCAAAATATCTTTATTCAATTAAAAATTAAGCGCTTTTGAATAGTCTGTATTTTCCTTAGTTTATTTTATTTAGAAGACATGTTTATAACGTTGTTTGTATGAAGCTGATTTGAACACTTTGTTTGACGACACACAGCTCGTTTTGATATTATGGTCACTAACCGCCTGGCCACGCGAACCGGCGACATGACTCGCAAATTGTCTTGCATTGCGCGCTCAACATACTCATCGCACAGCGATCAATTCACAATTCGAGACATCACACGAAATGTATTACGAATTCATGTCGCCGGTCGTCGCTCCGTCTGGCCGAGCCGTAAAATGGTTCAAGCTATTTAGTTGTTTCTAAAAACCTGACGCTGCGCTGATCTGATACCATCTTATAAATTTTATTCATGACCTGCTTACTTCACAAGCTGCGGTATAGTTTTCATTTCCATGTTCATCAGAATTCAAATTAGATCGAAAATTATTATGAATTGAGCGCGATTCAGATTCAGATCTAATTATTATAATACATTGGACATTGATAAAAGTATTTGCACATCGAACTATTCGATAGAATATGCGGAAATTATGTAATTAGTATCTGTATTGTACCATATTTGAGCAAATAAAGGATTTATTTCAATATTTATTAAATTATTATTTTTTATGAACAGGGTCATAAAGTTGTCATGAACACATTGGAGTCACAATAATTCACGATTATAATTTTGCCAATTAATCAAGATGGTTTTGTTATCGCATCTAAAACTATGCTTGGTGATTAGTTTATATGAATTTCAAGGCCTAAATATAAGTATTTTTCAAATTTATTTGAGATTTTTATTTCATTATTGTCGAAGGCTTAACATGAACGAAATAAGAGGTTGTTATGCGATATACAGTTTGACCATTAAGAGTTGACAAAAATTGTGGGCGCCACTTGTATGTAAACACGTCAAAATCACGAATAATTTGGCAACACTGACTATATTTTGTACTGAAAAATTTTAGTTCCATTTTATTTAAACTCTTTATGGTCAAGCTGTACTAACTTGTTTCCGTATGTTTTTGTATGATGAATTAATATCACTTTCTCATACTATTTCTCAATTTGAGATCTTCTAGAATATTAGATTTTGTACACTTTGTGCTTTTGTTCTATAAAAGACAAATGATTTCAAATTACAGCAGATATTGAAAAAATATATTTTAATCGTCGACTTGTCTTTTATAGAAAGGCCAAAGGTGAAAGTTTAACAATACAACCTGCGCAGATAAAGAATGGGATTGAAAATGGCGGCTCACCGCGCTTACGAGTGTGACCGAGAGAGAGCGATAAATGTGGCGTAAAGTGAATATGAACGCCATTTCTAATAACATTCTTTATCTGCGCGGGTTGTATTGTTAAACTTTCACCATATTTTTGTAAGTGAATGTATAACGGAAATGTGATAGGTATGTATAAATAAGTTAGATTTTGTAATTATTACAATTGTTTATTATTGTAATTATAGTTTGTTTTCAAATATTATAAAAACACTTTTACTGATAACATTCTTTATCGAGCTAAATCATTGCTATTACCTGTGTAAAATACACGTATAATAAATTATTTTTATTACAATAGTGAGTTCTTATTGTTTCTTAAGCTTTGACCGAAAAAGCAAAATAAACAAGTAGCACAAAAAATTTAGGAAATTATAATGTAACATATTTTTGTTCATTTACTTGTGACAAATCATTTTTGTAGTTACATCTGTATACCAGAAATGAGACATCTGTTCTAATAAAATTCTGCATCATTTATTTTGAAGGCATCGCTCGATACACAAACCAATGAAATTCCGAGTGTAGAGAAAAAAATATATAAAATAAAAATATTTTTCTTTACAAGTCATAAATAACGCACAGAGATTTTCTCTCTCAACTAAACAGCTCAAGTTTTATTTCTTCAATTTTTATAGTTTAATATCACTTCTCAGGCATTTTTTAGCTTTATTCAGAGCTCATCATCATTATACATGGGGGAGTCATGAATGAAACATCAAAACGGCATTTTCAAGCTTTTAACTGTACAAAATAGAAAATATTAGAGTTACAAACGTCGCTTTGGCAGTTTTCGTTACGCTAGGGAGCTGCTACAGTATTTTAAATAAAATAAGGGAACGTACCCATACTTTACCATTTTTTACAATTTTTGACCACCCGCCCCCCCTTGGTGACCGCCCGTAGTATATGCCAAGACCCCCCCCATCCCTCTATTTTTCACGTAGTAATTCATAGATAATGGTTTTATATCATTTTTAACAGAAATTAAAGAAAAATTTTGCTCCTATTTATCTTTTTATGTATAGCGCTTGCCACGTAGCGCCAAGACTGTGCCATAATTTTACATAATAACAAGTGGAAAAAAATATCATGAAGAAAAAATTTTCGCTGCGCGCCATATATTTGAATACAGCTCGAAGAAGAACCATAGAGGGTATTGATTGACTACATGACAAAACCTAGACCCCCACCACCGCCCCTGTGACCAAGCTTGGTATTTTAAAGACACCCCTTAACGGGTCACGTAGTATGGGTACGTTCCCTAACCCAATTTGGCTCGTATGTACTGTTAAAATGTTGTGCTGTAGGGGCGAAGGTTACATGAAATAATGAATATTCGGCTCAAAGTTACGGTGCTAGAATGCTATAATAACATAGAAAAAGCTTCATCACCAAGCTGTTTGTTTAACTTCAGTCTTATTTATACAGCTCATAAAAGGCTGACTATTTGTTGCGAGCATATTGCTATTTTCTTGAGTTCGGGTTCTGTAGGGTTGGCAGTGCTGTCTTTTTTCAGTCGGTTGTGGACTTGCGTGTTGGAAATTATCTTCGTTTGTATTAGAAGTTTGTTTGGACTTTCTGCAAGCATCGTGCCTAATGCGACAAGGGTCCTGTAAGAAATTAAGTTTTGTAAAAATAAAGAATTACGAATGATTTGAGTTTTTTTTTTAAAGCAAATCGAACGTGATTTGTTTTCGTTTATTGTGAGTTACCACGCGGACTTCATTAGTGGTTGCTTGGAATAGGAAATAAGTAGAGCAACGTCCTTCACAACGGTAATTTGACTACAACGTGTTACAAAAAAACCCCTAATGCCGAATATGGTGGATAGGGGCCGTCAAACTGAACAGCTTTTACTTGGGACTAACTCTGAAATCGCGAAAAAAAAAACAGCTATTTCATACACAAAATTAATAATGAAAATATCAAAATGTATGAAGCAGTTGATTTTTTTCGCGATTTCAGAGTTGGTGCCATTGTAAAAGTTGTTCAGTTTGATGGTCCCTACCCTATTCACCATATTCGGCATAAGGGGTTATTTTGTAATACGCTGTATTAGTAGACGACGTCGTTTGAACAAAATCGACTGCAGCGTAAACACTTTTGTCTATTTACACTTTTAAACTTTTATTAGATAAATCAGCGATTGCAGAACATTTGCTGGAAAGTGGCACAAACCACTGGATTGAATTTCATCGCACGCAGGTTCTTCCACTGATCGTCATTTTTATTCACGAGTCGTACGTGAAGCGATTAAAATTAAAAAACATCCTAACAAATTCAATCGGGAAGATGGACACAAATTATCTGCAGTGTGGAATCCAGTCATTACAAACGCACTACCTCTTTGTTCGCGGTCGGCTAACTACCAGAATACGGCTATGATACAGAATAGGGACACCGTTAGTATTGTGTGTGGCGGTAGTTGGAAAAACTGATCGACGGTGGATGAAGATTCCACCGATGCAGAGGAGGAGGCGTAACACCGCAGCTCCAGTCAGCCCGTGACCACGGCCGATGCAACTCGGTCGAAACGTCGGGAAAAGGTAGGTGCTCAACACCTATGTTTTAGTTAAAATCGCGTTAAAACCTGTGTTCCAAATCTAATACTTTTGTCTATTGTTGATTCCAGATGCCACTTGGCATTGAGAAGTTGTCTCTTTGTTCGCATTGTGCGGTAAGTCACGAGGTAGTGATCACGAGCCACGACTCGCGAGCCAGGCTCGTATGGATACATGGCGGCGCGAGAAGTTGTCGTTTTGCATGTGGTAGGCACTTTACAAAGTTGGTATTATGAGATCGGCCCCCTGATTTTTGTAACTTTGTTGCAATCAACTCTGACAGAAATCGCAGTTCATTGTTGCTTTAGTAAAAACCAATGTGACAACTATCTTACTTAAAGCAGTAATGTGACTGCGGTTTCAATCGATTTCAACCGAGAATTATTGTTAGCAACAAAGTTACGTAATCAGAGGGCAGGCCCTTGAGACCCTGATTCACAAACGTCCGAAACTTTTCGTATCCGATGCTATATATGCTTTCTATACATTCATTCTATGGTTTCCGTATTCGGAAATGTCGATTGCATTCCCGACGGATACTAATTTACTCTTTCGAAACTGTCGGAAATGAATCCGCAAATTATAGTCTTCGTTTCGAATCGAACTATAAAAAGTTATGGAAACCATAGTGTAAATATATGGAAAGCATTAGCATCGGATACGGATAGTTTCGGACGTTTGTGAATAAGGACGAAGAATGCCATATAAAAATGCCAATACTAGAAAAAACTGGACTAGCACCTAGCACGTGCCGGACTACAGCTGGGCCACAAAAAAAAGTTGGAAATCTGACTTTTTGACTATGCCATGATGAAGTCGATAATTTGTCGGAATTTGTCGCCAAAAATCAGAATTTGTCGGTCTTGCGTTTAGGAGGATACGTGTGGCTCAGCTGTAGAGACGTCTCTACAGCTGGGCCACACAGATCTCGAAAACGGAAGGTCGTAGCGAAAATCTGATTACTCGTATGTGTAGCCGGTAATTTGTCGGATTTTGTCGCCAAAAACCAGAGTTTGTCGGTCTTGCGTTTAGGAGATACGTGTGGCTCAGCTGTAGAGACGTCTCTACAGCTGGGCCACACAGATCTCGAGAACGGAAGGTCGTAGCGAAAATCTGACAACTCGTATGTGTAGCCGATAGTTTGTCGGATTTTGTCACCAGGAACCAGATTTTGTCGATCTTGCGTTTAGGAGATATGTGAGGATACGCTGTGGAGACTTTTCTACCTGGATCTTGAGAAAGGAAGGTCATAGCGAAAATCTGATAACGCGAGTGTGTAGCCGTTAGTTTGTCGGAATTTGTCACCAAGAATCAGATTTTGTAGATCTTGCGTTTAGGAGATATGTGAGGATGCGCTGTGGAGACCTTTTTACCTGGATCTCGAGAACGAAAGGTCGTAAACGTATCCTCACATATCTCCTAAACGCAAGATCTACAAAATCTGATTCTTGGTGACAAATTCCGACAAACTAACGGCTACACACTCGCGTTATCAGATTTTCGCTATGACCTTCCTTTCTCAAGATCCAGGTAGAAAAGTCTCCACAGCGTATCCTCACATATCTCCTAAACGCAAGATCGACAAAATCTGGTTCCTGGTGACAAAATCCGACAAACTACCGGCTAGACATACGAGTAATCAGATTTTCGCTACGACCTTCCGTTTTTGAGATCTGTGTGGCCCAGCTGTAGAGACGTCTCTACAGCTGAGCCACACGTATCTCCTAAACGCAAGACCGACAAACTCTGGTTTTTGGCGACAAAATCCGACAAATTACTGGCTACACATACGAGTAATCAGATTTTCGCTACGACCTTCCGTTTTCGAGATCTGTGTGGCCCAGCTGTAGAGACGTCTCTACAGCTGGGCTTTAGTGCGAGCTCAGCTTTAGTGCTAAAATCTCAAATTTAGAAGGACGAAGAAGTTTCTATACTTGTGTGTGTTTGTGGATGTGGATAATTGTGTGTACTCACCCGCCTCGGGCTACTACTGCCAGGTGCAGCGCCAGCACATTACTGTGGGTACATACCGCAAGTAGGCCTCGTGCGCGGTGAGCCGGCGCGCCAGGTGCGTGGCGGCGTCGGCCAGCTCGCCCGCCTCGGGCTGCTACTGCCAGGTGCAGCGCCAGCACATTACTGTGGGTACATACCGCAAGTAGGCCTCGTGCGCGGTGAGCCGGCGCGCCAGGTGCGTGGCGGCGTCGGCCAGCTCGCCCGCCTCGGGCTGCTACTGCCAGGTGCAGCGCCAGCACATTACTGTGGGTACATACCGCAAGTAGGCCTCGTGCGCGGTGAGCCGGCGCGCCAGGTGCGTGGCGGCGTCGGCCAGCTCGCCCGCCTCGGGCTGCTACTGCCAGGTGCAGCGCCAGCACATTACTGTGGGTACATACCGCAAGTAGGCCTCGTGCGCGGTGAGCCGGCGCGCCAGGTGCGTGGCGGCGTCGGCCAGCTCGCCCGCCTCGGGCTGCTACTGCCAGGTGCAGCGCCAGCACATTACTGTGGGTACATACCGCAAGTAGGCCTCGTGCGCGGTGAGCCGGCGCGCCAGGTGCGTGGCGGCGTCGGCCAGCTCGCCCGCCTCGGGCTGCTACTGCCAGGTGCAGCGCCAGCACATTACTGTGGGTACATACCGCAAGTAGGCCTCGTGCGCGGTGAGCCGGCGCGCCAGGTGCGTGGCGGCGTCGGCCAGCTCGCCCGCCTCGGGCTGCTACTGCCAGGTGCAGCGCCAGCACATTACTGTGGGTACATACCGCAAGTAGGCCTCGTGCGCGGTGAGCCGGCGCGCCAGGTGCGTGGCGGCGTCGGCCAGCTCGCCCACCTCGGGCTGCGCGCTCAGCGCTACTGCCAAGTTCAGCAATAGCGACGCAGCCGCTATCTGTACCACACAAACCATCATATAAGGTCATTTTGTATTCACCATCCAAATTTTGAGAATGTGTTCAGTTCATGAAACTGAACAACTTTCTCTAAGGAACACATGATCAAATTTAGATAGATAGATAGATAAATCGTTTATTTCCATCACATACGAATACAGATGATAAATGACAACATAACTTATAAAGAAAAAAAACGACTGTGTGCCGCATCGACAGAAAAAGGCGAAAACTCAGTGATATCTTTGCTTTAATTAAAGCAAAGCACTGATTTTCAGTTTTTGCCCAGAAGTAAGCGCGTGGTCGCCTGTGACGACATAGACGTGTATGCAGTTATTACAAATTAGATAAAAAAATATAAAATTAATAAAAGAAAATAAAACTTAATAAAAAATAAAAATTTATTAGATTTCATTTATAAAATTCCAAAACGACACAATTATAATTTTATTAATACCTAACATATATATATAATTTTATTTTAAATCATTATCACTAGTTTTTTTAATGTTATTATTATCATTATAAACATGAACAACTGTAAACAATTATTATATAAGCAATTACTATTCTTATTATTTATCTTAGAATACAATTATTATGTAACAGACTTATTTATTTAGGAGGACTTATTTTTTTTTTTTAATAAAAATCGATTTTCCATACAAATCAAAAAGATCACGTGATCAATTTAGTATGGGATGACCAAAATTTTTTGGCTAAATTCGACACATGCTTCTAGAAAGTTGTTTAGTTTCACGGACTGGACACATATCCTTGAAAGGATGGTAAGTTCAGAATGACACGATATAAGTCTTTGTTTACCATAGTCTGTTTATTCTTACTTGTCCCATTTAGTAAACAGCTTTTCACAGTTGACATACTTATTTTTATCTTAAGAATCGTTTATGCGGAAACATTTGTCTCTGTCTTTTTCTTTACGTGTAAAAAGTATGGAAAATAACCTCACTTCACGTGCCGGACTACAGCTGGGCCACAAAAAAAAAAGTTGGAAATCTGACTTTTTGACTATGCCATGATGAAGTCGATAATTTGTCGTAGTTTGTCGGATTTTGTCACCAAGAACCAGATTTTGTCGATCTTGCGTTTAGGAGATATGTGAGGATACGCTGTGGAGACTTTTCTACCTGGATCTTGAGAAAGGAAGGTCATAGCGAAAATCTGATAACTCGAGTGTGTAGCCGTTAGTTTGTCGGAATTTGTCACCAAGAATCAGATTTTGTCGATCTTGCGTTTAGGAGATATGTGAGGATGCGCTGTGGAGACTTTTTACCTGGATCTCGAGAACGAAAGGTCGTAAGCGTATCCTCACATATCTCCTAAACGCAAGATCGACAAAGTCTGATTCTTGGTGACAAATTCCGACAAACTAACGGCTACACACTCGAGTTATCAGATTTTCGCTATGACCTTCCTTTCTCAAGATCCAGGTAGAAAAGTCTCCACAGCGTATCCTCACATATCTCCTAAACGCAAGATCGACAAAATCTGGTTCTTGGTGACAAAATCCGACAAACTACCGGCTACACATACGAGTAATCAGATTTTCGCTACGACCTTCCGTTTTCGAGATCTGTGTGGCCCAGCTGTAGAGACGTCTCTACAGCTGAGCCACACGTATCTCCTAAACGCAAGACCGACCAACTCTGGTTTTTGGCGACAAAATCCGCCAAATTACCGGCTACACATACGAGTAATCAGATTTTCGCTACGACCTTCCGTTTTCGAGATCTGTGTGGCCCAGCTGTAGAGTACGTACCACACGTATCTCCTAAACGCAAGCCCGACAAATTCTGGTTTTTGGCGACAAATTCCGACAAATTATCGACTTCATCATGGCATAGTCATAAAGTCAGATTTCCAACTTTTTTTTTGTGGCCCAGCTGTAGTCCGTCACGTCCTCACTTCTGCACTTTTTCGATGTTTTTCATTGTTTTTTCATCATTATCTTCTTTCTTGAAAACAGTTATTGGAGCTACTTCACAGCACGTTAATGTATTTTGATGTAGAATTGAATACGTTTCCGCTATTATTTATGCCAAAAATATGACCCTACACAAGCGTTTTTATGATATTCTTATTTTTTTTACAATCATCAGAATCAGAAATCAGATTATTTATTTCCACAATATTGTGTACATTACATTGAGATGGATAACAATGTTTCTAATCTAAAGTATCAACAATAATCTTAAGTAACAACATCTGTGAGGCTTTACGCAATTTGATACTTGTAGCTACTAGAGAATATTTTTGGCTTGTCGTGTTCTTTAGTTTGAGCACATAAACTCACGGGGTGGGGTGATTAATTAATTTTGGAGCGGGGCTGAGTGTCTTTTCTGTCATCATCATCATATGAGCATCGACAGCCACTGCTGGGTATAGGCCTCCCCCAAGGGTCTCCACGACGATCGGTCCTGCGCTGCCCGCATCTAGCGGCGCACCGCGACCTTCACCAGATCGTCGGTCCAACTTGCGGGGGGCCTACCTACAGAGCCGAGTCCGGTGCGCGGTCGCCATTCCAGAAACTTTCCGCCCCAATGGCCATAGGTTCTTGTCGCTATGTGTCCAGCCCACTGCCACTTCAGCTGAGCAATCTTTCCAGCGATGCCTGTTACTTTAGTTCGCCTGTGGATCTCCTCATTTCTGATTCGATCACGGAGGGAAACGCCGAGCATGGCTCTCTCCATTGCACGCTGGGTGACCTTGAGCCTCCTTATGAGACCCATAGTTAGCGACCACGTTTCACTGCCGTAAGTCATCACTGGACACACACTGTTCATAGACTTTCGTCTTGAGACACTGAGGCAAGTCGGACGCGGAGATTTTTCGAAGCTTCCCGAATGCTGCCCATCCGAGTTGGATTCGACGAGAGATCTCTTTCTCGAAGTTGGACTTACCTAACTGGACTGCCTATCCTAGGTATACATAATGGTCAACAACTTCAAGTATAATGTTCCCAACATGAACTGGAGCGGGCCCAACATGTGCATTCGACATGATTTTCGTCTTATCCATGTTCATCTTGAGACCCACTCTTTGGGAAGCACTAAGGAGATCTTCGATCATTGGGTAAGGTCTTCCAAGTAGGGCTTGCAAATATTCGACGAAATCAATATTCGAATATTCGATTTTTTTTAAGGAGGTATTCGAATATTATTCGAATATTTCTGTTAAGTAAAACAGGTGGTCGTAATTATTAAATATTGTTTATTTTTGAAATTAAACCAACGTTAAATGCTTCGTTTAATAGGGCGCATTTTGTAAGATTTATCATCAATTGACTTTTGCATTCGCCCCACAGTTTTAGGTTTAAAACTTCTTTATAGGGCCATAAATCTTTACGTGGGTAATTATGTTATACTTATTAGTCCGTTTTTATAAGTATGTTGACTTGAGTCCGATTTATTTACTTTTTAGTTTGTTTAAAACGCGTTCTTTTTTGTTTTTTTGTCAGTAAATATTTATTTTTTGGTTTTTAGTTTAAACTGTGCTTTTTTCTCTGGTGTTTTCCGACTTCACCATCACACCAGGGTTTGATACTATTTTTCAACAGAGTACTTGTCAAGACGAATCAAACGACCCAAAACTCGATGAGTTTGTATGGTTTCTTTTTTTTTATCGGAAACTGGGCAGGCATTTGACTACCATCTTGCTTGGTAAACAGGATGTGGTCTAAGGTGTAGCACACTTGCCCAAGAAATGCCTATTTACTGTTACCTTGAAGAGACAAAGGTTGTAACTATCGGGGAACATATGAGTAGCAGCGCAATCCATTCTTCAGCAGTCAAATGTATTGGCAAAGCGCTTGGTACGGACCCTTGTAGCATCTACTATGTAAGGAAGAGTGATATGCTAACCTGCGTCTCGTCTTGTACCCCGTTGGTGGAAAGGGCTAGAGGAACAAGCTTGTGCAGTTCCCTAGCACACTCTTTAACTTTGCGACGGTGACTAAGGCTCTGAAGTTCCGCCGCGGCCAATTTTGAGTTGCCGATGAGCCTCCTGGCTTTCAATCTGCTTTCAATTGATTCAGGAAGTTTAAGCTGATACTTAGCCATTTAAGCCATACAGAACCATCCCACAGGTGACAACAGTACTCCATGATTGGACGAATCTGCGCGTTGTATAACAGAAGCAGTTGGTTGGGTAAGAACTGAGAAGTACCGCTTAGCCCGTGAGAGTGTGGTTTTCTTCCGGCTCCATCATCAGACCCTGGACACTATTTCCCAACAGAATACTTGTCAAGATGAATCAAACGAGCCCTAACTCAATGGATTTGTATGGTTTTATTACAGAGTGTGAAACATGGGCACTGACTCAAAAACACTATTTGAATCTCAGAACATGCCAGAGGAACATGGAAAGAAGCCTAATAAGTGTAACGTTGAAAGACCGGCCAAAATCAGAGGAAATGAGAACAAAAACGAAAGTAGAAGATATAATAAGGAAAATAAGACAGTTAAAATGGCAATGGGCGGGTCATATGGCAAGAGAAAGCAAGAAAAAATGGAACAAAATTATAACAGAGAGACGGAAAAGGAAAAGAGGAAGACAAACCAAAAGATGGGCAGATGATATTATGAAAACTGGAGGAACACTTTGGACGCGAAAAGCAAGAGATAAAACAAAATCGAAACAGCTAGAAGAGGCCTATGTGTTGCAATGCAAGACACGATGCTCACTAACGCCAAGAAGAAATAAAATGTATTTTGTTAATGATTAGTGCCAATGTTTAAAATGTTTGTGTTATTTGCTTAGTGTCAGCAATAAAGTAAAGTATTACAGAGTTCCTGTGGTCTTCTTCCGGCTCCATTATCCGACCCTGGCCACTATTTCCTAACAGAGTACTTATCAAGACAAACGAGCACAAACATGGGGTCACATGGTTTTATTACAGAGTTCCTGTGGCCTTCTTCCAGCTCCATCACCAGACCCTGGAAACCGGTACCCATCTCCTTTTAGAGTACTAGTCAAGACGAATCAAACAAGCCCAAACCAGATGGGGTTGCATGGTTTTGTCACAGAGTTCTTGAGGCCTTCTTTCGGCTTCATCAGACCCTGGACACTACTTCACAACAGAGTACGTGTCAAGACGAATCAAACGAGCTAAACTCGATGGGTTTGTATGGTTTTATTACAGATTTCCTGTGGCCTTCTTCCAGTTCCATCATCAGGTCAGCTCAATGACACTATAATACTTTATTGTCTTCCTGTTCTGACCTATGTTTTAAGTTTAAAGTCTTTTGCTCATCGGAAACTAGATTAAAATCGTTTGCAATTTGTGGACAAACAAACAGCATAGCTAAACAAATAAATAAACGAGAAAGTGAACGTTAACGATCGCTTCATTCTATAACGCTATATATACTATATATACAAGTATATATACAAATGCTATTCGGGTTTTTGATTAATGTCTTTTGCCTAAATCTAACAAAGTAGAAAATATTCGAATATTCGAATTTCACCGACTTTAGTATTCGAATACCAAAATAAGGCGAATATTCGAATAATTCGAATATTCGATTTGCAAGCCCTACTTCCAAGGTCTCAGCCATAAGAACTACGTATATCACCGGCAAAACGAACGGCACCGTGTGTTAGGTACTGGCCATTAATGTTGATGCCGAGTCCTTTCCAGTTTCCTTTCTGGACGGTAGTACTTATATCTATTCTGTGCCCTAACGTCGTCAGAAGAGATGAGAGTATGCGATAGAAAGAGAGGCAACTTCTAGGTGAATATAACTACGGGGAACGGAGCGCTGTGCGACCTGAACTGCGCTTTAATGTGTCGGAGGAAGAGTCGCTATTTATTTAAATAATCTTGCGGAGTGACCTTGGACGAATTAACCACTGGACACGTAACGTATGAAAAATGTATGAAATCACGATCGACCAATTTTTGCGGGGTGAAGGGGGATTACACTTGTCAAATAATGACAATGTTATAGGGTGATTTAGCCGGTTTTCGGCCATAATTGGCGGCCAAAATAGATTGTGAAACTCATACATTAGTTCTCGGCCAGGCGGCCGAAAAGCAAATGACCTCCCAAAAATGCATTTAGTTACCCGGCCATCAAATTTAAATGTACTTTTAACGACACACCTACCCTGTTCAATTTTCGCCCTTCTTCCCCACGACAGTACCAAGGCGCACTACTGGTAGTGTCGTGGGTATTTTTTCCCTTCTACACTACCGGCCCAGTAGTGTCGTAGGTAAATGAAAAATTCCATACATATGCATTCCCTACGACACTATCATTAAAAACTTAATTATCTTCTTTAAATTACATTATCAAAGTACCAGGGTGAACGGGTGCTGCCAGTGGGAATGGGTCTGCTTCTGTCTGCTTGTATTAAGGGCGTCGTATAACTCGTATATAAAAGATCTGTTTTATATTGTCTGTATGTATGGCACTTCTTACTCAAAAAATATAATTCTTAATAGCTTACCTTGTTTTGATTTATTTAATTGCAATATTTTTACTTTCTATAGTCAGTAGTTTAGTGAAAGACCTATGAAAAGCTTTTGGATATAAATTTTCAATTCGATGCCTTAACATAGGTAGTCTTAGTATGTCATGCTCTCTTTAATCATTTCTGCGGTGGTGTCGTATGAGGCTCAAATATGGTTGAGCGAAGAGATGGCTGGTTCATGCGTCATGTTCGGGAACTGGTGCTGCCAGTGGGAATGGGTCTGCTTCTGACTACCTATCTTAATGCATATTGAATTGTATGTTTTTCTTTTATTTTTATTTATTGTAACAGCCTAGACTGAATAACAAGTTCAAACTTTGAATTTAGCTTAAAATCTGTAAATTGATTAAGAAATTTGAAACTCATTAAGAAATGAGCTAATTCAATAATGTTATTTATTTGTTAATCTTTGTTAATATAAAGTCTGGAAACGATAAACATATTTGTAAATATCGTTCCATCTGATTGATAAAGCTGACAAGTTTTTTGCGCCCATTTTTCTTGTCAGTTAAAAGACGTCATAATGGGTGGTAGGGTAAAAGAATTGACGATTTAAAAATGCTTATTATGTGAGCTTATTTAAATAAAATATATTTCACTTTCATAGATTTAGAGGTCAACATTTTTAAACATAATAAATTGTTAAAGTCCTTGTCCGCGCGACCTTGATCAAGTGAAGGAGGCCTGGTTATGTTTCCGAAATGGCTGAAAACCGAAGGGGGCCGGCAAACCGGCTAAGTCACCCTACTTTGTTTACATACCAAATTTTATTTATTTTACGAAAAAAAGCTACTAATTATAGTAGCTTTTTTTCGTTAGCAACCTATTAAGGTTGAAATTGTGCTTACGCGTGAAAAGAAACATTTCTTGACTGCCCGCTATTTTTTTTGCTGAACAATACGGAGTATTTTGCCCATTTTTGTACCAATGTTTCGCCACGAGCCCTAGCATCACACTGACAACGCGATATCGTTTGCTGAGGCTATTAGTCACAGTAAGTGGCAGAGGGGTAAAGGCGAAAATGGCTGTCATTTCGCGTCCAGTGGTTGATTCGTCCAAGGGAGTGACCCTTCTGTACTTGTACTATTTTGTATTCTCTGGTATAGGGCAGGCTTCGCTTTATTTCCTTAATCGCAAACAAACTACAAATAGCTAGACGCTCGCTCTAAAAACACCGTTAAATAAAATATAATCCAGTGAGTATTGTTAAAAAATATAATTGAAATATTATACTAACTTGTGCATTGTTGTTGAGTTGGTTTGGCAAGCATATGATGGAGTTTAGGACGCTGTCTCTGGCCGCTAGCACCAACATCTCTCCCGGAAGGTCACTAAAGGCGTTGACTAATACCCGCATTGCCAACATTTGGTTAGCAGGCAAGTTATCTGAAATTTTAGTAATAATTAGAATAATAGGGAATATGCATCAAATTTTTTTTTTATCAAAATCAATAGTATAATGCGTGAGAAAATCAACTGTAATATTGAAATTTGTCTCTTGCGTTTTTTTCTCGTAATATAGTTAATTGAAGTTAGCACGCATCAGCTCCCGCCGAAAACGCTCTATACAAAATGGTGACGTCACACATCACGTTTCGGTGTGTTTCGGGCGCGTTTAATATGGAGTTAGCCAATAATCTTCAATTATCTCCCTAAATTTTGCATTTAAGTAGATATGTGTCATACAAGATATTATTTCTTTTTCGATATTCTATCTGACTGTAAAGTGCATTATCCGAAAACGAAAAAAAAATATCGTTATTTTCCCCTGATTTCATCGTGTGATAAAACGAAAATAATCATTTTTTTTATTTCTGTTCCATCATGTTTTTACAAGTGTCCGCAGCGATCAAGCTCAATTTTAGGAAAATCGGTGACTTATGCATATTCCCTATTATACGCTTCGAAGGACCATAAAAATACGCTGTGCCGTTTAAAGGAGTCAAAAACGGTTTTTCCATCATTTACAAAATTTAAAAGACACACTTGAAATGTCCAGGATAATGATACTGTAAAAATTATTTATTTAAAGGTTTCGTTTCGATTTTTTTCACAATAGCGTTATGTTATTCACACGTTTATTACATGCCCCCCTAGCATGACCGACGAAACACGATATATATAAAATAAATAATAATATTAAAATGTTTGTTTATTTTCCCATCACAAATAAAGAACATAAGTGGTAATTAGAAGCTACACATGGAGGGTTACTATACATATTTGTGAGGGATTGGTGCTCGAAATAGGTTTCAGGAAAGAAACCTGTGACACAGGTCGCCAGGCCCACCCACAGACAAGTTTTACCGTATATCTTATGCAACTTGATACTTACACCTAGTACAGGACGGTGAACAAAACTCAATTATAATTACAGGTATGGAATTTGATCAAAATAATGTAAACTAAACTATAGTAGATACCCCAAAGGTGAGCGTAATATAGCGTTTTATCGACACCAAACTGTCAAAATCCATTGTCTTTTGACAGTTAACCGTGATAATTCGCTATATCATATCGTGTTTCGGTGGTCAAGCCAGGAGGCAGTACACTACTAATTTCAAAAGATAACACTGTTACAAGATGCAATGACATTAATAACTTATAGGTAACTTACCTGGTGCCATCAAAGTTAGGAGGTATTTGACAAAATCCGGCCCGTACGTAGTGTCGAATATCTGACCATTTATTTCTTTGTTTCTAATTGCTAGCCTAGTCACATCGAGCACTGGGAAAAGTATTTCTAGAAACAAAATAAAATCCTTAATGATCTATTAATGACTTAAGTCATTCCCCCATAGGACAGGCATGGGGGTTAGTTAAGTTATTTAAGCTTTGTAAACTTATTGGAAATAAAAAAAAATATTTATTTATTTAAAGAGAAAAGCAATTGATAGTACTAATGTACTTGAATACTCGTAAATAGACCTAATGGTCAATTTATTCATAACAAATACGGATTTAATAACAGCAGATTGTTGTATTATAAATAATGCATATTAGTAAAGATTTAGTACTTAAAAATGTAAAGGATGAAATTTACCTTTTGGCCATTGTAACATTTCTTTCAATAACGTAATTGTTTCAGGCTTGTATGTGCAATTCTGAAATGAATATGTTTTATAAACAATTTATAATGAAATTGTGTGTTGTAGTAGTTTTAAACACAATGAGGATCAGTAACGATTTTTGTTTAGTGGCTAATTAGAAAGCTTATGCCACCACATGATTAACTGTGAAATTTTTTTTACGATATCTCTTAAACCTGAGAAGTTATAAGAGCTAGAATACTGGTTTTTTGGGGGACCTTATGACGTCATCGCGACGTACGCGAACCTTATGTCGTACGTGATAAAGCACATATTGCATTGAGCGTGGCATTTCCTCAAAACCCTTTTAACTCGGATTTTCGGATTTCTAAACGGATTTCAAAAATTCTTTCACTAGGTTTCATAGCTATCAATATGTGTTTATAATATATCAATAAAACTATATGATTCAAACCTGTTACTGATCCTCATTGAAACACGATTATATGACGTCAAAATAGCAGATTTGGGTCCCTGTGCCGCAGTAGTAGGGAATTTAAAGAATCTGATGGTAATGATTGCTTTGATTTAAAGTCAAAAACGTCAGTGACGGAATAACTTACTAATTCCCCTAATTTCACGACATTTTCTAATTGTTCCTCTGTGAGTGGATTCAGACCGTCGCCTATTTTGCTGTTGAATTCTTTTAACTTATCGTATATTGCTTTTAAATTTGCTTGATCGAATCTGAAACAATACAGGGTTTAAGGATGAAGAATAAATTCCCGTTTTGGGTAACAAAAACACTGAATATAGCGTACTGAAATACTAAGTGGGCGACGGACTGAGAGCGACTACAAATATTGAAAATGGGTGACTAAAATACAAATTGAGTAACTAGTTATTCAGAACGCGCGACCAAATTACTATTCGGGGGACAACCTTAGAGCACACAAAACATTAAAAATTTGGCATATATTTTATTTAAAAAAGGTGACTATTATCCTAATCGAGATGACAAAAATAGCATGTTGGGCAGCTTAAATCAATCATATAGTTACCTACTTGGTACTTATAATAGTTGCCCACTCAGTATTATCACAGAATAAATAATAGTACAAGTACAGAAGATGCACTCCACTGAACCATTTAAATAAAAAGCAACTCTAATTTCCAAATGATAAAGTGGAATTCAGCTTGTACGGCGCTAATTACGAACGGCTATATTCACCTAGACTCTGCATCTCTTTCTATCGCATATATCCTATCTTTTCGGACCTACTTTAGGGTTGCAGCTTGCGGCAATGAAAGCGCGGGAATCGTAAGACCCTGTGAAAACGCGCTACAGTTATTCCGAGGACGCGACGGACAACCCTGCTGATTTTGTCCACGCAGAGGACGCCGAGCGCTAGGTGCTTTTCTCATACCTACGCGCAGAGTGATAGAGCCCTATTATTATTGTCACTTATTTAGAACTAGCAGCCGCCCGCGACTTCGTCTGCGAGGAAAGTTTTTTTGCTATCCCTCGAGAACAGTACTTTTATTCTGGATATACTCCGCTCGCGAAATCATCCGCGTCGTGGACACGGTAGAGGAATTTCTTTAACGTGGCGTAGACAATAGAAAAATCCCCAGGTAGGTATCCCTTTTGCCCGCGATTTAACAATAAGGCGACCAGTTTAAAATGATCTCCTTAGTGTATGAAATCTAGTACTACGGAGAGTTCAAGCTGTTTCCCAGGTTCTACTCACCCGAATCAGATGAAACATAACCTAGGTTTTAAGTTGGACCCTATGCTACCAAACTGTGAAAATCCCATCAAAATCTATTCTGTGGTTTTTGAGTTATTTGCGCACAAACATACAGATAAACAGACAAACAGATAAACAGACAAACAAACAAAAATTATATGTATAGATTTTCACTGCTAACATAAATTATTTATCTCCCACATGTAGTCGCCCGTTTTACGTATTTTTAGGGTTCCGTAGCCAAAATGGCAAAAACGGAACCCTTATAGATTCGTCATGTCTGTCTGTCTGTCTGTCCGTCCGTATGTCACAGCCACTTTATTCCGAAAGTATTAGGATTATGCAGTTGAAACTTAGTAAGTCGATGTATTCTGTTAACCGCTTAACGAATTTAACACAAAAATAAAAAAAATAAAAGATTAAGGGGGGGCTCTTCATATATGGAACTGAAACTGAAAAAAAAAAATTTTGTTCAAACCAACACGTGTGGGGTATCTATAGATAGGTCTTTAAGAATGACATTGAGGTTTCTAAAACGATTTTTTTTCAAAGTCAATCGTTTGAAAGATAAACACTGCCAAAGTGGTAAAATGTGTGTCCCCCCCCCTCTAATTTTTGAAATAAGAGAGTGTAAAATCTAAAAAAAATATATGCTGTAGATCTTAAACACTTTCAACGAAAATTGGTTTGAATGAGATATAATAATTAGTTTTTGAGATATAGCACATTTTCCAAAACCGCAAATATAACTTTGTCATTCATACCAACACCGTGAAAAACAAAGTTATTTTTGCAGACGAAAAATAATACTGGTATTAAATATCGTATGGTATAAGGTAACTACGGAACCCTACGGCGCGTGGCCCGACATGCACTTGGCCGGTTTTTTTGTAATCCAGTTTGTCGCCCATAAAATAAACTGCTGCCAGGTTTAGTCATTACAGTAATCCATTAACAGTCGCCTTTGACTATTTCCAGTCACCCAATTAATTAATCCCTTTAAGAATTTATCGTTGTTGATATTTTGTGACTGAAGAGTTTCAAGAAAATAAAAAGTGTACTGTACGTAGAAATTACGCATACTGACATTGTGTTCGAAAAATCATGCATTACCGTAAGTTTTACAGCACGCATGTCATTTTTGTAATTTTTTATGACTTTTTTTATGTTAGAGGTATGTATAGTATGTTTATCTTTACTTGTCTTATTTGGTAAACAACCTTCACTCAACTCTTTATTTAAAAAATCAATTATATAATACAACAAATGGTTTTCCACACATAAATTACGAAAGAAATAACTAATAATTAGTAACAATTTGAGATAATAAGACAATACTTTTAAATAACTAAGTTTCAAGATGAATAACAACTGTCAAAAGTTGTTTATTTAATAGAACAAGTAAGGATAAACAGACTAAAGACCATAAACTGACCCCTATAGCATGGGACAGAAAGAGAGATATAAAAAAGAGAGAGAGAAGGAGAGTGAGAGACTTTTCACTGACCTGATATAAGCGTCGTGTGGTATAAGTGGCTTTTCCGTGGCGGATCCGGTGGTGTAAGCGCCGGAGCCGGTGAACGGGTCGGCGGCCGACGGCGGCGGGAGGCCTTTCACCGGTTCTGTGCCCGGTACGTACCGGTTCTCGCCAGTGAACGGGTCCGCGAACCTATTACAATTTATCTGGTCAAATGATGATTGAGGTTACAAAAAATTACAAAAATGAAGGAAAAGAACGAACTCTGGTGAGATTTTTAAGTTAGATTTTTCCCACATTTACAATGGAGTTCATTAAAGAGACTGAAATAGGAGGCCCTTCACTGGGTCTGTGCCTGGTACGAAACGGTTATTTTATAATAACCATAAATGGGTCCAAATAATAAACCAATAAGGGAAATTCGAGGGGGGGGACCAAGGTTAGTTTTTTGGAGGGGTCAGGCGGAATGTCAAAAACTACTATAAAGACATACTCAAAAAATGAATTTTCTGAGTATGTCTTTATTTCGGGGGGGGTTTGAACCCCCAAATCCCCCATCCCCTTGCTACGTCCATGGTGCAGGTGGACTGCACTATTCGTACACTTACACATAATATGTGGATTCACGTTAGAACAACAAAGCCAACAGAGAGAAAAGAAAGGAACGAACTTATTAGAAACTCAAGCATATACAACGTGTTAATGTAATGATTGAACCAAAAATGGGAAAATCCTTTCTTCGGAGCATCAAACTGAACAACTTTTACTATGAGACTCTCTGAAAGCGCGAAAAAAAATCAGCTGTTTCATACAAAAATTAATAACGAAAATAAATATCAAAATGTCAGCTGATGTTTTCATCGCGATTTCAGAGTTGATCCCATTGTAAAAGTTGTTCAGTTGAGTTGATCCCATTGTAAAAGTTGTTCAGTTGAGTTGATCCCATTGTAAATCCCTTTCGTCCGCCGACCGTTGCCAAGTCAACATCGTTTTCAAATCACTCTCAATAAAATTGCTAAAACGTCTTTAAAAAGTAGCATTCGAAAGTTAATATTTATATCTACGTGTAGCTAAGTGTCTGCCCAGTGCGTGTTAATTGTTATATTTTGTGTTACTCGTTTGTGCTTTGAAATATAAGAAGAAATATTACCGCTGTTATAAGTGTCATAACGTAAACACTGCTCAGCTGATAAGTTGCACGAACATCGGTACAAGGTCGACCGATCCGCCGGTCATTGACCCCGAGCTATCGTCTGCTGCGCCTGCGCTCTCGCTTCAACTACAGCGCGCGCGCATCTTGCTGTCTTTGTCGCCACCCGTCGCCCGTAGTCGTGAGACCGAGTGAGCCACGCGCGGATACCCGAGCCTGCACGAAGTACGCTAGCGCGAGCTGCGCGAGACATTGAATAATTACGCAAATCGTGAGTTTGTATTTGCTATTTATTTGGCGACTTGCCTTTTTTTTGCTGCTACGATGAACTGCTTGGGATGTAAAAAACATGTGAACCCTCCCGATCTACTAAGATGTGTTGCTTGCAAAGCTTGCTTTCATTATCTTTGCCTCAACTTCACAGCTGCGTACTATAAAGCAAATAGCAAAGAATTTAGTCGCTCGTGGCGCTGCGATGCGTGCAATAACGTTACTCGTCGTACAAGGACTGATGATACGCCCTTGGGGTCCCCGTCCCCGAACACTTCCTCACTATCACGCGGATCGCATAATGATCCTGATCAATTAAATGAAGCAACTATCACTATGAAGCAGTTTAGCGAATTAATTGATAAGAAACTCGATAGTATCAGATTAACGCTTTCATTAGAAATGCAGGAAAAAATTAAATCGGAAGTTAATTCAATTACTCAAACTTTAAAACAGGAGTTTACACAAACGACGGACTTCCTAAGCGGTGAACAGTCTGATATCAAGAAGGACCTTTCCATCGCTAATGGGAAATTAGCAAAGCTAGAAACGGAAAATGCTAAGCTCCAGTCTGATCTCGCTAAGCTGGAAGTTCGTATAGCTCAAACGGAAAAGACCTCCAGATGCTTTAACCTGGAGGTTCAATGCATTCCAGAGCGCCGTAACGAAAATGTGGCCGCTTTATTCAAGAAACTTTGTGAGCACATTAAGTTGCCAATTGCCGACTCTGAAATTCGATCTTGTCGTCGAGTGGCAAAGATGAACCCTTCTTCTGATAGACCGCGCAACATATTAATCACTCTTCCCTCAGAACGTCATCGTGATACAATTATATCTGGAGTCAGAAGGTATAACAAAGCTCACCCAAAAGACCGCCTTAACTCGAGTCATATTGGCGTGACTGGGGAGAAAAGTTTGATATTCGTAGGTGAACACCTCTCGAAAGAGTGCAAGGAACTGCATGCGGCTGCCCGAAAATATGCGAAGGACAAGGGACTCAAGTATGTATGGGTTAAATACGGCCGTGTGTACGTTAGAAAGGATGACACCTCGCCAGCAGTACACGTCAAGGATATACAAAGCTTGAATAAAGTAAACACTTAAATACTTAATTATATTATTAAATTTATATCAAATCTTATTATTTTTATACTTAATTTTATCATGTTATTCAGACCATAATTTATAATTATCATCAATGAAAATATTTTATCAAAATGTCAATCGTATTAGGAGTAAGTTAAATCAACTATATATAAACATTTTAAATGAGAACTATGATATTATTTGTCTATGTGAAACTAATCTAGATGGCTCTTTTTCTGATAGTGAGTTCGTAGATGACAGGTACACCGTGTTCCGCAGAGACCGCGAAATATCTCATTATAGCTTGCATAATAAAAAATCAGGTGGTGGCGTGTTGTTGGCGCTCAATAAAAAGTTACACGCAGTTAGGCGTCCTGAATTTGAAAGTAATCTCGAGGATTTATGGGTGACCGTACGAGACGGGTCTCATGGACCCCACTTGAATATTTGCTTAGTGTATTTACCCCCTTATCTAAACACCACTGAATACGAACACTTTTTTGAACACTGCGGTGACATTCTTTTGAATCACAACAGTACTGATTCTAAAACTATCATAGTCGGTGATTTTAATATGCCTGACCTGTCTTGGACTCCAGACGTCTCTTGCCCCCCTCGGCTGCTCTGTGGTGGTGCCGGTGACACTAAGTCGGCATTACTAACTAACTTAATGGAATTGGGTGGGCTTACTCAATATAACTACGTACGTAACTCAAATGATAGGACCCTTGATCTCTTTCTAACTGATCTCACGCAGCTGTCGTTGTCAGAATGCCCTCCTCTTTCTACACTTGATCGACATCACCCAGCTATTGAAGTCGACGCGCATATTGAACTCCACAATAAAAGCATGGAGTGTAAAAACACTAGGATACCTAATTACCGGAAATGTGACCATTCTAAATGTATTGAACAACTTAACAGTACTGAATGGGCACACCACCTTAACCATGACGATGTTAACGCAGACGTGGAATGCTTCTATAAGATTCTAAACGAAATTATTAGAAAAAACACCCCTCTAAAGCGAATTGGACAGTCACAATATCCCATCTGGTTCTCGGAGCCCCTCAAAGCATGTATCGATGAAAAAATTGAAATCCATTCGCGCTATAAACGGTTTGGCAACCCTAGAGACTATGACGAGTTTCAGACTGTGCGTGCCAGATCTAAGAAATTGATTAAAGCTTGTTACGATTCTTACGTCTCTAATGTTGAGGAGTCTTTGAAGGAGTCTTCAAAACTATTCTTTTCTTTTGTTAAAAGTAAACGATCCGGCCCTGCTATCCCTGACACTGTCACGCTCGGCAATAGGTCTGCCACTGGCGGGGAGGCTGCTGCTGAGCTGTTTTCTGAGTTCTTCTCGTCTGTTTTCGAGCCGGACACTAACGGCACTACACCTAAAGTTAAAGAGTCTTGCATATCTTACTCCCTGGGTGAGGTGCTTTTGTCAGAGGAGGAGATTTACAAGAAGTTGTTAGCACTGGACATTAACAAAGGGGCTGGCCCAGATGGCATTCCTCCGTGCTTCATCAGGCAATGTGCGACTGCTTTGACTGGGCCGCTCTGCATAATATTTAATAAGTCTCTGAAATCAGGTTCATTTCTTAGTGTTTGGAAGGAGGCACATATAGTGCCAATACATAAGGCAGGTGATCCTAGCGATTGCACAAATTACAGGCCAATTAGTATACTGTCGTGTTTTGCCAAAGTCTTTGAATCGTTGGTCTACGCTGTACTGTTTCACCACTTGCAACCATATATTTACCAGCAGCAGCACGGTTTTGTTCCTGGAAAGTCTACTGTCAGTAATTTACTAGAGTATACTAACTTTATTAGTAAGACACTCGGAGACCACGGTCAAGTTGACTCTATTTACACGGACTTTCAAAAGGCGTTTGACAAAGTCAGTCATAGAATCCTGATTGCCAAGCTTGACTCAATGGGCGTGCATGGATGTTTGTTGCGCTGGTTGAAATCATATCTTTCAAACCGTAGTCAACTGGTGGTTTTGAAGGCCTACCGCTCGCAGCCAGTCCCCGTAACATCAGGGGTTCCGCAAGGCTCCCATTTAGGACCATTGATGTTTGTTGCTTACATTAATGACCTCATTCCAAGACTGAAAAATTGTTCTCTGTTATACGCAGATGATCTAAAAATTTACTGCTGCATAAAGTCTGTTAGAGACTGCATTCAGTTACAGAGAGACATCGATACTGTCAGCGACTGGTGTAGGGCCAACAAAATGAGCCTTAGCACAGGCAAGTGCTCCGTCATATCGTTTACCCTAAAAAAGAATCCTGTCCTCTTTGGCTATGCGATCGACGGGATGCCTTTGGAGCGTAAATTTGTGGTGAAAGATCTGGGTGTCATCTTTGATAGCAAATTAAGTTTCAGTAATCACTGCGAGGCAATATCTAAGAAGTGCAGCAAGCTTTCTGGCTTTGTCTTTCGTGTTACAAAGGAGTTTAAAACCCCGAGGAGTCTGCTGCTGCTCTACAAAACACTCATAATGAGCCAGCTCGAGTATGCCTCTGTAGTGTGGTCACCACAATATAATAAATACGTAGATATGCTAGAGTCAATTCAGAGACGTTTCCTCAGGATCCTAACATTAAGGTATGGTAAAAAAAGAGAGCTCACAACGTACGCAGAACGATTACGCTATTTCAACTTAAAGAGTCTCGAGAGCCGACGCAAGGTGCACGACCAAACCTACCTTCACAAAATCGTACACGGATCACTACATACCACTCTGCTATCGGATATTCACCTCAGAATACCTACGAAATCATCAAGGCATGATCGTCCCTTCTTTATTCCATTCTGCGGTACGAAAGTCTCATTCCACAACCCCATATTCAGAATGTGTCGCGAACATAACACTCTGCTTAACCAGTTAGACGATGTGCCTGATATCTACGCTTCCTCGCTCAATAAGTTCAGAAGTTCACTACATAGGCTGGTTTGGTAGACTATTATTGATTTATGTTCAATTTGTATTTGCTCCATTTTATTTTATTTTAATCAATCAAATTTAATTGTACCCATCTTATATTTTTTTTTATCTATTATAATGTATTTATTTGTTTTTCCTAATTTAATGTTGTAATGTAATATAATCTTAATCAATTTAATTTAATCTAATCAAATCAATTTAATCAATATGCAACTTAATTTATTTTATATAATTTAATTAATTGATGACTTGTCCGATTGATCATGTTGTTCACACATGTTGTTGGAGTTGCAGCCTACCTGCTTACTTTTTTGAAATGTTGTAGTCTATATAATGTATTTGCTGTAAATCTGTTTTGTGTGACAAATAAATAAATAAAAATAAATAAAAGTTGTTCAGTTGAGTTGATCCCATTCTAAAAGTTGTTCAGTTGAGTTGATCCCATTCTAAAAGTTGTTCAGTTGAGTTGATCCCATTCTAAAAGTTGTTCAGTTGAGTTGATCCCATTGTAAAAGTTGTTCAGTTGAGTTGATCCCATTGTAAAAGTTGTTCAGTTGAGTTGATCCCATTCTAAAAGTTGTTCAGTTGAGTTGATCCCATTCTAAAAGTTGTTCAGTTGAGTTGATCCCATTGTAAAAGTTGTTCAGTTGAGTTGATCCCATTGTAAAAGTTGTTCAGTTGAGTTGATCCCATTGTAAAAGTTGTTCAGTTCGATGGTTCCTATCTACCATATTCGGCAATAGGGTTGTTTTTTAACACGTTGTATATAAATCTGATAAAGTGTTAGATTAGAACAATAGATCACTCACCCGTTACTCGAAGCAGGTAGTTGATCCAATTTGGCGTTTGTAATAATAAAGTTGGCTACTTGGTCTAAGTAAACTTGAGGTAAATTGTTTCTGTGAAAAAATAATTATTTTTTATTACAAAGAAATAAAACCAAGTCACAACTTCTCTAGTCTCTACTTAAAAATATGAAAAAATAAACTATTTTATTTCTGTACTAAACGCAACACGGTACATGAAAAGTCGTGAAATAAATTATCAAATATCCGAACAGCTGATTGAGGTTTGTATGAAAAGTAGTTTTTAGGGTTCCGTACCCAAAGAGTAAAAACGGAACCCTATTACTAAGCCTCCGCTGTCCGTCTGTCTGTCTGTCTGTCACCAGACTGTATCTCATAAACTGTGATAGCTAGACAGTTGAAATTTTCACAGATGATGTATTTCTGTTGCCGCTATAACAACAAATACTAAAAACAGAATAAAACAAATATTTAAGGGGGGCTCCCATATAACAAACGTGATTTTTTTGCCGTTTTTTGCTTTATATTAATAAAGACAACAGGTAGACAGTTGAAATTTTCACAGATGATGTATTTCTGTTGCGGCTATAATAACAATTTATAAAAACCGAATAAAATAAATATTTAAGGGTGGCTCCTATACAACAAACGTGAGTTTTTTTTTTGCCGTTTTTTTGTACGGAACCCTTCGTGCGCGAGTCCGACTCGCACTTGGCCGGTTTTTTGGTCTACTTTCGGAAAAGTCGTAGAACAAACATTGTTGTTTATGATGTTAGTGATCTACCCCTGCGAAGTTGTTGGTGCTTTACAAATAACCCTGTACAGTGTATATTTTTTCTAATTAACGTACTTATGTATGAATGCTTGCGCTGCAACCCACGGGTCCTCTGTTTTATTGTACGGCAGTTTTATCGGTGGCGCTCCATCTTTTATATCCACACTGAATACGAAGTCATATTCCTGTACAGGAAAGAATTATAATAAAATAATTAAAAATACAATATTTTAACATAATAGAATGAATATCAATCCAGCTCGAAGGACCAAATATGATTACAAAAATCTCAATAAAGCTTTTAAAGTTGAAACAGATATTTCATTTTCATCATTAAAAGCCGTATAACCTGCGAAACAGCCCCCTTACGGGAATTGACGGGATCGAGTTCGTCGTCAGGATCGAATAAACGTCAAAAAACGGTTATTTTGGTACATTAAAAACGGTTTTCATGGTTTCCATAGTAGGTACCTACCGTTTTGACATTTACTCGATTCCAACTCGATATGAAACAAGAAGCTTATACCTCCCTCCAATGGAGATTGCACGGCCATATGTCATAGTGAAGATTGAAAAAAGCTCCTTTAGTGACGTGACGGCTTATTGCAACCTCTTTCTTTAGTGTTACAATACGTGTTCGTTGTTCGTTCGTTCGTGAGAAACGAAAACGTATTGTAAAACGAAAAGAAAGAGATAGCAATACGCCGTGACGTCACTAAAGAGTCTTTTTCAATCTTCAGTATGATACTAGGCGTGCAATCTCCATTGTGGATTTAAGCTTCTTGATATGAAACAAGCCTGGAGTAGCCCTCCAGGCTTGTTTATTACTGTTTTGTTTCTTTTGCCTAAGGCTGCATGTCCATTGACGCGGAGCGAGGCGGCGGCGGTGCGTAGAAACGAGGAAATATTAACCAATAGGATTGTGGAACGGAGATTTTATGCAATCTTATTGGTTAAAATTTCCTTGTTTCTCCGCTAAGCCGCTTCGCTCCGCGTCAACGGAGAGGCAGCCTTACTCAAAGCTTCCTGCCCCTATATTACAATACCTTAAAACTTGTCGGTTTTCTGAACGGCTATCAATGTCTCTCTTTCATTTTTTATACAGCGAGAAAGAGATGTAACTATAGCAATTCATAGACCAGGTAAGTGTAAGAGTAATGTAATAAATTTAAATAAATAAATATTAGACAACATCACAAACATTGCTCTATGGAATCGTAGCTGCTGCTGAAACCAGAGACAATGGTGGAATTACAAACACTCAGACCTGGACTCTAATTAAGTAACTTTGTTGCAATCAACTTTGACAGAAATCACAGTTACATCGCTGCTTTAGTAAGAACCAATGTGACAACTATCTTAACTAAAGCAGCAATGCAACTGCGCTTTCAATCGATTTCAATCGAGAATTGTTAGCAACAGACTTACGTAATCAAGGGTCTGAGCCAATATGGTAAAGTTAGTTTTCTAACTTGACCCAGCCGGGGATCGAACCCGGGACTTCAAAGATGGCGACACCGATGGAAACACTCGACCACGGATGTCGTCGTCGTAACCCTCCCTTGTTTATCAGAACCAGTGTTTCTTACAGACAAAATTCTCCAGGGGGGCAATTAAGAGGTTCAGGGGAACTCGTCCGTCGATCACCACACTAGTTTGCCCGTCTACCTACACACAACAGATTTTTCTCCAGGGGGAACTAAGGCTGCTCTGGAGGGGCACCGCCCCCCCCCCCCCGGAATAGTACCTGAAAGAAACACTGATCAGAACAATGAAATCCTCACCTTCCCCTGGAACATAGTCTTGCCCTCGCTGGCCGGGTTGGCGCCCATAACGTCCCCTATTTCATTCCACTTGTTCTCCGCAGCGCTCCATGAGTAACACTTGACGTTAGTTCCGCGACGGACTAGTTTAGTTTGGCCGTCTGACTTGCCCGGCTCAAGTAATACCTCTGGACCGGGCAATCTGGGACGAAGGAAATTGAACTTTAAAGACAGAAAAAGGACAGACTGTATGTACTATGGGCAACAGCATCGCTTAACGAGTTTGAAACAAAATTCGTGTGCGCGCGTATCGCCCCTGAACGTATGTCGTGACGGCGTGGCGTGCAAGCGATTTTAACCTGAGGAGTACTTAAGCGACGCTGTTACACTTCAAATATCTAAAAACGTTTTTATTTTTGCAAATCTTAATCGTTCGTATATAACGTACGTAATAACGTATCGTAAGAGTATTTCTGTCAAAAATGACATTCAGATACAGAGAGCATATTTGACGGGCGGGACATATACACAACGTTTGATACGCCTGCAGATCAGGTAAATATATTCGAAAGGCGAAAGATGATTAAATACTTAAAGTGTAATGCGAAAATTAATAAACATACTCAGACAACTTGAATCCGCCGATTTCCTGTTGGGAGGCCGCTTGCATTTTGACCACTTCTTCTTCAAATGACTTCAGCGTGGCCTCGTCGGCAAACCGCGCCGCATCCGCCGTGAACACTCGCACGATGCCATCGCTCGAGCCTGGCCACAGAATAGATATAAGTACTACGGTACAGAAAGGAAACTCTCCGCCCCGCCCCACAATCAATTACTTCACCCCACCGGCGCCCACCGCGCGAGTTCGTAAGCCAGTTCGTAGGCTCATTCAATGGCACGCACACAGTTGCGCGTGTGCAAAAACGTCACTGTGTAGCGTCTGTGTGTGTAATAGGAGTTAAAACGCGACGCTTGTATGGAGTGCCCGGGGGTGTGGCCTGGCCACAAATTATTACGTAATATTACATAAATAAGGATGTCGCATCAGGAGATTCAGAAGAAAGCTAGTTCACAAGAAACTGCCTTCAAAGGGTCACACCTTACTGTGACACCCGACATCTAGGTTTGCCAACTTTTGAAAGAACCAACCCGGGAGGATTTTTAAGAAGTCGGGGAGAGGCGGGGGGATCGGCGTACGTGACTCACTCGCGAATCAAGACGACCGGACCCTTGATTACGTAAGTCTGTTGCTAACGATTCTCGATTGAAATCGATTGAAAGCGCAGTTGCATTGCTGCTTTAGTTAAGATAGTTGTCACATTGGTTCTTACTAAAGCAGCGATGTACCTGCGATTTCTGTCAGAGTTGATTGCAACAAAGTTACGTAATTACCCCCCAGGGGCTCTAACAGCTAACTTACATTGCTATCGTAATCGAATCGCTCTGGTTTGACAGATGGAAGTGATACATTGCTACTTTTCTTTTGTAAGTTTTTATTTGTGCCAAAACGAAGCAGTGATGTATCACATAAATCTATCAAATTACAGTTTACATTAACTTCATTGTTTTTGGCACCCCATATTTTGCTTTATAGCTATTCGTCACACAGAAACATCTTTTAATAGTGCAAGAAAACCACACTATTTGCATTGATAAGCCTTTTGACGCCGAGCAGTATTTGTATTGAATCAAATTACAAGTATTTGGCCATTAGGCAGGTCTCCAGACCAGCCACTGGCTCTTGGAACAACTCCCCATTGTAGTAACTTATGTAAAAAAAATTAACTTATGTCAAGAGCTTTTCTCACAGGATTGTGCATTATTTATTTAACAAATATTTTTTTCAAGTTCTTACCAGTAACTACGTCTCCATTGTCCAGGCACGTGACACTCCACACCGAGTGTACCGGCAGGCGTATTTCACAAACACAGTCACCACCTGACCATAATCGCACACTCCCATCCTCGCCAGATGTTGCAAAACCATTTGTCACTGCTGGGTTCAGGCTAATGCTAAAAAGGAAATACTCAGCTTTTTATCACATTAACACATTACCTTAAGGGTCTATTTCACAATAGAAGGTTAGGTTTAACATCACAAAACTTATTTTCATTGAAATTTTGATCTACTTTACTACAAAATATAAAACAAAGTCACTTCCCGCTGTTTGTCTCTAGATTAGATCTTTAAAACTACACAACAGATTTTGATGCGATTTTTTTATAGATAAAGTGATTCAAGAGGAAGGTATTTAATACATGGCCTCAAATCCCACACTACACCGAACCGAAGCGAGGGCGGGTCACTAGTTTAAATTAAACTAGAAGTTAGTCTATAATCGTAGACTGTGTTGTTTCTCTAGGCAAGTAACCTGTTGTGTTGGTACTCAATTTAATTTGTTAAGTATACAAATAGCCCAGTAAATGAAAAGGTGTAGAGGGAAATGATTGGAACACAATTTTTGACTTCGTAACTTCGTTTGGACCAGTTAGGAGGAGAACATATCAAAAGTCCCCGCCCGTAGCCCCTATGCCGGGGGGGAGGGAGGGGGGTTTGAAGGTCCCATTTTTCGGATTTTCAGATATATCTCAAAAACTATGCATTCCAGCGACATGAGTTTTTTTACAAAATAAAAGCTGATTAAATTTGAGACAAGATTTATTATAAAAAAAATTTCGATATCTCGTATAGTTTTTGAGATATCCGCTCCTGAATATCTGTAATTTAGGAAAAAATATATTTTTTGATTGATGATGATTCGCCCCCATTTCATCCCCATAATGGCTGAAATACTAACAATAACGATATACGTCGAGTTAGATTTGCATCCATATGTCAAAATTATAAATTTAGCTATTTTTACTTCGAAAATGAAGGATTTTCTATACACAACTTCTTCCCCCTTTTCAACCCTTCGGGGGTAAAATTTTCAAAAACGCTGGAACATATTATATATTAATTTTTTGTCGTCAGCCTAAACACAAAATTTGAAGATCCTAGCTTCGAAAATGACGGACTTTCATACAAACTTTGGACCCCCGTTTCACCCTTTAGGGGGTGAGTTTTAAAAAATCCTTTCTTAGTGCATCCTTAGACCTCATTAGGAACCTATGTGCCAAATTTGGAGTCTTTAGACCCAGCGGTTTGGGCTGTGCGTTAATATGTCAGTCACCAATCAGTTTCTTCTTTTATATAATAAAAAGATAAAATTACAGACTTATAATAGTGAATATCTCGAAAACTATACAAGATATCAAAAAAATACTGAATTTAACATGTAGCAAATTTAACCAGCTTTCATTTTGTTAAAAACTCATGTCGGTGGAATGTATAGTTTTCGGGATATATGTGAAAAACCGAAAAATGGGACCTTCAAAACTCCCCCTCCCCCCGGGCATAGGGGCTACGGGCGGGGACTTTTGATATGTTCACCTCCTTATAGGTCCAAACAAAGTTACGAAGTCAAAAATTGTGTTCCACGCCTTTCCCTCTATACCCTTTTTTGAGCGTTCATTTCCTGAACTAAAAAGTATTTGTAGAATAAAATTAAAAATAAATATCTGCTTACCTATAAATGTAGTTTGAATGTCCATAGTAAGTATTAAGGCACTGTCCAATATTGCTCCAAAGCCTAATGGAAGCATCATTAGAACAACTTAGGAAAGATTCTGGACTAGCTAACACCAAATCTCTCACACAATCTGTGTGGCCTGCAAAATAATATGCATTCTGTGGTTATAAAAATAAACTGCTGAAAAAGTTAGGAACTTATTTGTTTATATTAATGAATTGATCCTCTAATAGAAACACAATGTGCTTATAATGTAATAAGGAGACATCTATATTTATTATGTGGATAAAGTTTATTGCTGATGCCACATTTTTATTAGGTTTGTCTTTGAATCAACAATGGCAGTGATATGATAAATTCAATTTGCTATCTATCTGTATTGTCAACAAATCTTAAGCAATGACACTTTTTTCAAAAACAGTATTTATTGCAGAAACCTAATTATCATTTATACTAAATGCTTCAGATACCATTTTTATAGTCTTTATGGTCTCAGCTAAAATACTTTCTTACCTGTAAGAGTTGTAATTAATTCACCAGACTTTTTCCACAGTTTAATAGTTTTGTCAGCTGAAGCGGTGGCATAAGTGCTGTTGCCGAGTTCCACAATAGCCCAGACGGCAGCTTGGTGCCCTTTTAATGTAACGGGAGCTACACGGGGTGTGTTGAGGTTCCATATTTTAGCTGTACTATCCCAACTTGAGCTGTGACAATACAAGTTATGTGTAAGATAACACGTTTTCCACTACAAAGTGACAAGATGAGTTCAGAGAGCTTCCGCAGTGTGGAGGGGGTTGCACACTACTGCTACATACAACCTCTACATTTGCCATGTTTATAATCCATTGTGCGAGGTGTATCATTATCTTCACCTTTATCACAACTTAAAGCACTACATTTGACGTGATGTGGTGATAATAATCAAAGAACCATTAATATATAGTAAGTATGCGCAAAATAACTTGGCGGTTCTGAACTTTGCACGGAACGCTGCACAGTAGACAAACACAGGGCTTGCGCAGGGACAGGGCACGGGCGGAAGAACTCAGAACTATGGACCCTGCGCATATCACTTGCAGCTTACTTCCGAGCCGCCAAGTTATTTTGCGCATATTGTAATAACAAAGTTTCTTTACAAACCTGAGCAAAATACCAGAATCCTTAGCAGGTGCGACACTACAGACAGCATTCTCATGGCCTTCTAGAGTTATTTGTACCATTCCATCCTGTAGATTATAGCCAAGAATTGTATTGTCATTGCTTCCCGTTACCACGAGACCTTCAGGGAAAGCTTCACAAGGAGGAACCCAACAGACGCACGATACGAAGTTATTATGACCTTTGTAAGTGACGACTGTCACGAAGTCTTTGACCCTATAAAGATAAGCATAGTGTGGATTGTTCTGGAGTAAAAACAAAATTAAAGCAGCCCTTGAAATTCTTACCCTTCCGGGTGCCACAGCTTAGCAGTTCGGTCTCTAGAGGCGGAGAGTATACAATTTTCTTTTGTTGTAGAAACACAACGCACATCTAATGAGTGACCGCATAATACGGTGCTTAGTTTATATTCCGGTATAGCCATTGGAAATCACTAACGAAATTGGAAAAGTCGGCAATATTTTGTTGCATGAAGTGTCAGTAAAAATAAATTGTCAAATCATTTGACGTTGTACTTTTTTAATTTATGGTTTGTTTATGGTATAACTGCTTTCATAGATATAGTATATTAAAAAGACTGCTTTGCTCTTCATATTTTGGCATTTGGTCGTGTGGTCGCGTGTCGTGTATGAGGACCATTATCATATCTGTTTGCTGTTTAATGCAACTCTACTCTGTGAAGCTACTATTTTGCTGCTGTCAACACTAAACACTATTCTGTTCTCTATGACTGGGTCAGTCAAGTGACAGACAGTTTTGCCAATATCATAGAACTAACTAGCTAGCGCGCGAAATTAAAAAAAATATGTATTCAAGAAAATTAAAAGTCATTTTATAGCGTTTAATTAATTCCACGAAAAATATTTTTTTATATTTTCTTGGTAGGTACCTACATAAATATATTTTTTCAGTTGTTTTTCCGAAAGAAAGAGTAAAATATGATGTCAATAACTGCTTATTTTGGAGGTTTTTTCTATAGGAGTTCAGTGATTTCTATTAAAATGGTACTTATGTTCAAATAAATGATTGAGCTTATTACTTTCAAACTGAGTAATTCAAGAAGAAAAGCAGCATCAAGCAAGACGAGCCTAAAATTCGTAATTTGTGGCGTGGCGCCAGTCAGTGAGACGATTACACACATTCATACAGACTACTGTGTAGATACACTAATAAAATACAATACACACATACGTAGTGGAAAAATGGCGTCGACGGTGTGTGTTTCTAGGTGCCGACTCCTAGCAAAATTAGAAATAAATCGTGGATTGTGTTTATCACCAATATTTAGGGATTTGTCAAATAACAAGGTGAGTTATTCCTTTGTTTTGATTTTATACCGGCGAGTTTCATAGATGAATGCCGAAATAAAAGAGTTTCTGCACGTGTATTTTCTATACCTACACAGTTGCAGCTGTCAAATGTCATTATTTTGTTTTTATTTTCACTTCAGTTAAATTCTTATCATTTAGCCGAAACAATTTTAATTTACTTTTATAAATTATCGTGAATTGCGTGATTATAATCGGCCGGTACTTTTTCTTAATAGTAATAAGGAAAATATTTGATAAAAAAATCATGAATTCTTAGAATAGTTTAATAAAATTTATAAAGTTTTGTATATTTACAGACCTTAGTAATACCTATTCATAAATAAGTTCTTATCCTCATATTTATTTAGAAATGTTCGACTCGTAACTAGCTAGTGAGTCTTATAAGATAATGCTCTGATAAGAATAACTTAATATAGTTTTGTTACTTTCTAATATTATTTATGTGGCTGACGTCACTGAATTGATTTATAATAGATGATTTGAATGTCATTTCACCTTAGAAATACTTTTAATTTACATAATTTTAACATTTATTTAGCAACATTTTAAAGTTGAAACTTGTTTAAGTTTCAAAGTTTTGAACGCTTGTGTTACAAATTAATTAAGTACTTACTTACTTAATTCTAATTTAAGTTATTAGCTTTGATTATTTATAATCAAATGTTGTAAGAAGTAATCCATACAAATATTATAAATGCCAACTGTCTGTCTGTTACGTTTTCACTCCTAGACTGCTGGATAAATGTTGATAAAATTTGGTACGGATGTAGATGAGATTGGGAAAGGATATATGTATTTTTATCCCACTGCTGGGTACGAGTCTCCGCCCGCACGATAAAACCTTAAGTCAAAACAGGTGAAGCTGCGGTTGGAAAATTAGTTTTAAAATAAATATTACTTATTGTTTTTTTTTTCTTATCACAACAATGCTTTTGTTTCCAAGAAAAGTACATGTGTGTGTAGTATACAGTACATGAATAATGAAGCAAAAAATATTTAACAATGATTTCAAGATAATATTAGGTACCTATAACATTGTCACTATGGGTTATTGATTTCAAGATCTGTTCATAATCTCGATACAAAAGATTAGTAGGTAGTTATTTTTACCTCTAGACTTCTTTGAAGTATGTTTATGCTGGGCAGGAAATAAATAACGGAAATGGAAATCTACTAAATACCTAATTAAGAAGTTGTTTACATCCATATAGGTACCTAGATACAAAGTGATTTAAGTATTATCTTGATGAATAAAATAAAAATAAAACATTTTGATGAATTTTATTGTATTTATCAAAAGTGGATACTATTTTGTAAATAGGTAATGATTTTCCTCAATTGTATTAGCATACTTACCTACTTTAAATATTTAATACAGGGTACAATAATTATTTACTGCATAAATCAAGTACACTGTAGGCAAGGCAGACATTCAAAATGCCACTAAGGTAATTGTTTATTTGCTTACTCTATTCTGTACATAATTATTTGGTAAATAATAAGCATTATTAACACATTGTGAATTATTGTTACTTATCTGTTAGTTATCAGTGGTGTTCACACCATTTTGTTTGCTACTTAGTTAACAGTCATTTATAGAGTCACAAGATTACCAGGTTTGAATGCTTAAATTAGGTCATCAGTTATTGTTTTTGCTGTTTTCCCTTTTGAAATATTTTTTTACTAGCTTCCGCCTTTGATTAAGGCTTCTTGTTACCCTGAGATTTGACTAATCAAACCTAGGAGCGCCTGATTCGGCGTTTGCCGATACTGAAACATAGAACATGTCCATCAGCCATTTTTATGTCCCCACTGCTGGAGCACAGACCTTCCTTGCATGGAGGAGCTCAAGATAATAAATTTTTGGTCACCCATCCCAAGACCGACCCTTACGAAAGTTGCTTAACCTCCGCAATCGCTGGGCCAGGCGCTAAACCACTGCGCCACCGAGCTCCTCAACATACCTACATAACAATAATAATTCGGCACGTAATTAACATTTATTGTATAAGTAATATACCTACCTACCTAAGTAACTTGATAATAAACCCACCACGGTCGCGGATTTGGGCCTCACGAGGGGTCAAAGTACTGGAGTTATGGGTGTTTGCTATCTCTACATAAAGTTTTCGCTACGCGATTTCGTGTTTGCTTTCATATTCGTTTCACCAGGATAAAAATATGGGACGTTATTTCAAGCACACTATACTTATTCAAATATAAAATACTCAATACCTACGCCGATTTTTTTTTGTGTACATTAAGTTAACAATAATGGCAAATAACTAAATAATTAAAATATCATTGCGATACTCCTAATCAATTCTCAAACTTTCACCTTTAAAATAAACGTGAGAATTTATCTTATTTAAAAAGTCTTTCGATCCCGTAGTAGACTGGCTAGATAATCTTACTGGCACAGACTAGACTGCTTGACGACAAAGTGTTTTTATTCATATCGGGTAAACATCTACAAACATAAATGTAAAGGTTGAACTTTGAGTTCATTACTCTCATTTCTTAGCATTACATTCTCGATCGAAGCGCTCATGGCGGAACTTGACAGACTGATCGTACTCGATCACGTTTGTTAAGCAACGCTCGGTCCGGCCTGGTGTCGGATGGGTGACCGTTAAGTGGCAATACAACTGAGCGCTTCCGTGCTTCGGAGGGCACGTTTAACCGTCGGTCCCAGCTGTTGTCATCTGATAACTGTTGTTAAGCCAAGTTAGAGGCCTTACAGGCGGCTTGATAAACTCTAACACCAGAGGTGGCCACTAATTCTCATTCGATACGAAGAAGAAGCATAAGATTGTCAGCGTTAGAATGGCTGGTTGCCTGTGGCGAATGGTTCTCAAAGTATAAATTACGAATTCTTATCTATTTCCTACCTTTCCTCATAATTTGTCACCTACAATACTTCCAGAGAAATGCAATTTTCTTTTTACCCGACTGCAAAGAAAGGGTTATGTTTTTCGCGCGTATCTTGTATGTAACTATGTAAGTATGTTTGTATGTGTGTTTGTATGTAATATTCTTTATTACCTCATATCTTTCAAACGGCTGAATGGATTTCTGTAATTAAGATATCGTTAGATTTGTCTCATCAGCCCAAGTGTTCTTAAGAAGGTGGCGTTATAAAAAAAACAACATGGCGGCTGTACGGTACTAATATACGTAGTGGGAAAAATTTTTTTTTTTTAGAATACTGCAATATGAGTGTCAAATTAAAGGGCTTATTGTAAGGATTTCAAAAAGGTATATCAAGACCGTAATATATAATAACTAAAAAGATATAAATATAAAAATAAATTATAAAAATTAAAAAAACCCGTCTGCATAAAAAGACAAGTCCACTGAAAAGATGGAAACAAGATTAAATATTAAAGGCAACATAATAACATGCAGTCGGAGGCATATAGTAATTCAAATCATTCATAACGTCACTTTCTTAATGCATGCCTCCGACTGCATGTTATTAGGGTGAATATGCCTATTACCAGCCCCCCCAAGGATTTTTCAACTTTGAATCTCTGTTGTTACCACAATTGCTATCTTAAAAATATTTTTGATACAGTTTTAGGTAGGTTGATTCATCTTTATTACGAAAATAGTACTTAGTTTTACGTAGTTTTGTGGGAAAAAAATAGAGAAGCGTTTAAATGTCCGAAGGGCGAAAAAGCCTAATTCCAGCCGCCTTTGCCCTAATATCAGCCGCTTTGCTCCCTAATTCCAGCCGGGTACAGGATGTTCTAAAATAATACAACCATGTTAGTATAAAATAAAAAAATAATAATTTGGTAACTCTCAATAGTGATAATAAAACACTAAAGGCTATAAATTATGATTCCCATAGCAAGTCATTGAAACTTACACCTCTCCTGTAGATATTAATCAATTTAGAATATACATATATTAAAAATGGCGTAACAAAAAGTGAACTTTGGTTTAATAAACATATAATCAACGAGTATAATATCGTTTTAATTATTTGAAACTTTTTAAGCGTTTTCCAAGAAGTGGAATTCAATATATATTTTTTTTATATTGAATTTATTTTCTGTTTCTATGAGTGAAGAAAAGTATGATTTAAATTATTATTACTTTTTACATCTAATATTAAAAAGAAAACCAAAATAATTAAAGTCATATTTGAGAACACCCTGTATATTGCCGTAAAGTTAGATGACCGGCTGGAGTTAGGTTCTCATACATATCCTAATATCAGCCCCTAATTTGCAGAACAAATAACTAAGGAAATGAACATTATTCACCCGGCTGTAATTAGGTCATTGGGTGCAGGGTTAGTAATTCTAGTGAATAGCACTACAAATTCCAATCTTGAGACGAGCAAATTAAGATGAATTTGATTTCTTAAACGAAAGTTAAATACCCAATACCAGCCCCGGCTGATAATAGAAAGTTATTGAAAATCACCTAGTCAAACTCCAGCCCCCCTATTTTTTTCGAAATGAGTAAATTTAATTACAAACTAGTAATGTCAAAACGCTATATATCTAATCTATTACTAGTATCAAAGCTTAAAACCTAAAAAAATTGCATCTTGCCTTCGTAAACACACTTCCCAAAGTTCGCATCGATCGAGCTTTTATGCTGTTTTTCAAACATAGTCACCTCTACTCGGTCCCGGTGAACATTATTGCTCGTTGTGTGAGTTGTAGGTGACGTGACGGGGTAATAGTGATTTTCCAACTTAGAGGATGAACTAGCGGTGTGGCTCCATTAAACAGTTTCCGATTTTCACTGTTTTTTAATGAAAGCAAAGCAAAAACTTTTGGGGGCTGGTATTAGGGGGGGGGGGGGGGGGCTGGAGTTAGGCATATCCACCCTATGTTGCCTTTAATATTTAATCTTGTTTCCATCTTTTCAGTGGACTTGTCTTTTTATGCAGACGGGTTTTTTTAATTTTTATAATTTATTTTTTTGACCAGCCATTCTGACTTCAGGTTGGCTTGTTGCCTCCTTGGTACGAAGGTAGTAGAATTTCAAAAAGGTAGCAAAAATATATATATGCATTTTTAAATTTGCCCCGTATGAATTTGCAATAGCAACATTTCTTAAGCAATACTGCATCTTTTGTGAAATCTTTACTTTAGAGCCATTCGCCACAGCCACAGGCAACCAGCCATACTTACGCTAACAAAAGATTCGCACTTATTTAATTTTATCTTTCAGGGATTCTTAAGTATAGTGTGGTGACTATTTTTATGATACGACACTGACAGGGGCCACAGAATAAACAATAGTAGTGGTACTGAGTCACATCGTGTCATTCTAGGAAGCTTACTAGAACCACATTCATTAGTCACGTGTGTGATTAATGACTTTCATCATTCTGCTCTGAAAGGGGTTGTTGCATCTCTCTCTTTATCTCTATCATAACTTGGAGTTGGATATTGATTCATAGTTAACCCATGACCACAGCCAACATACGTATTTAGGAAAACAAGGTTAAACAAACACCATCACGGTACAAACATGTCATGGGAAAACGCTATGATAAGATAAGGAACATACAAGTTACCGGCAATGTATGAAATGCAGGCATTGTATACAATGCCTGGCCTTTTTAGGCAATGTATGAAATATAATAAATATTTTTGTCTATTTCACACATTGGTCCACCGGCAATGTGTAAAATAAAATAAGAGCTCCAGGGGGCTCGAGGGCGGCTCAAGGGGAGCTCGAGGTGGACTTGAGGGGGGCTCGAGGGGGCCTCGGAGAAAGCTTGAGGGGGCTCGAGGGGGTCTCATTGAGTTTGGAATCGAACCTGCTTTACTCCTGTAGGTCCCGGGTTAGGTTAGAAATATACATTGCCTAGGCAATGTATAAAATGAATATCATTTCATACATTGCCTGATCGTTTCAGGCATTGCATACAATGCCTAGGCGTTGTATACAATGCCGACTTATACACATTGCCGGTAACACATACACTGCACTGATCCTCTACATTCTAAAAATAGGTACTAAGATAAAATATATATGTAGCAAAATGAGTCATACATACTGTCCAATAAACATATGCAGTGATTTCTTTGTGACTGCAATTTGCAACGTGCCACTTGAAAACAATATGCTATAACAATCCACTGTACATTATAACTAAGTACCTATATGGTCACTGCACTTTTCGAACGATCGCCCTTCAACACAGGACATTGGCAATTCATGCCAGTTGAACTCTCCTTGAAAAACAATGAGGTAATCGGGTTGGTAAATCTTTTTTTACACTTTCCTGAGTTTAGGAAACAATCTCACTAGCGACCCGCCCTCGCTTCGCTTCGGTCTGTGTGAAATTTGACACCATGTATTATACATGTTAGGATGACCGATATCGGTCTTTGAACCATGTATGACATGGACCTTTTTATAAGTAAAAATGCCCAGAACGCATTGTGGTAATCATGAAAATACCACAAGGTGAAATTAGCATCGTGGTCATCATACCAAACGGCCAAACAAACCTTCCTCTTGAATCACTGTATCTATTAAAAAAACCGCATCAAAATCCGTTGCGTACCTAGTTTTAAAGATCAAAGCATACATACGGACAGACAGCGGGAAGCAATTTTGTTTTATACTATGTAGTGTAGTGAAGTTACCTTATTTAAGATTCTATTTATCTGTCAATCATTCTCATCTCATCATCATTTATAACGTACCTTTAGACCGCCGAGAATTTAATTTGAAATTAAACGGTGACGCTGTTTCCCATACGCGTAGCAAGTAACCAATTTCGCCGTATCAGTAGATAGTACTAAAAGTTTTGCATTGCATTTTGCATTATCCTGGACAGTTATTCGATCATATAACAATTGGTGGGCGTCTGTACGGACTTGCTTATCAAGTTTAAATGAGTGAGGCGCTCAAAAAATATAGATTCCGGTCATGATTTTATTTATTTTTCTTATTCGCAAATCACTGTTCATCATAATCATCGTTATTATTTAATTAAACTTCATACATAATATCTAAGTACTTGTATTACTAAATTAAGATAATACTAACTGTAATAAGCGTAGATTTTCCTACTTTGTACTACTTAATTCTGAATTTGTTAATAATTCATCTCCATCTGGAGGTAAATAAGAAGGTAATAGGTATGATTTAAAATAATGAATGAGAACATAAACGCTCTTGTGTGATTCTAAGGTGTATTATAAAATGGAACATCTCGTAGTTCCTAGAAAACAGCTAATTGCAAATTCATTGATGCTATTATTAAGTGGAATATTTTACTTAGTTAACTTCTTTTCAAACATCCAGGAATACTTGCTAATTCTGAATTATCGATTCGTTATTATCACCTACTTAGAAGAGTTGAAGTATGTCGTCATGATGTTTATTCTCTGAGTAGGCACCCCGATCTCAGAGGAAAATACGATCTTTCCTGGTCTGGATCGTATTACGATCTTTTCTGGTTTGGAAATTGCTGGAATAGAATTTGGAAAAGTCTGGAAATTGCTCGGCATTAATTTAAAAAGGTAATATTTCTAAGTATGAAATTGTGAAGAAATTATTCGATTTGGAACACTGATTTTAAACGCGTTTTTAAACTAAACATAGGTGTTGAACACCTACTTGATAACCACCTTTTCCCGACGCTTCGACCGAGTTGCATCGGGCGTGGTCACGGGCTGACTGGAGCTGCGGTGTTACGCCTCCTCCTCTGCGGTGGAATCCTCATCTACCGTCGAACAGTTTTTTCCAACTACCGCCGCACACAATACTAACGGTGTCCCTATTCCGTATCATATCCGTATTCTGGTAGTTATCCGACCGCAAACAAAGAGGTAGATAAATTTGTGGCCATCTTCCCGATTGAAGTTATTTGGATGTTTTTTAATTTCAATGGCTTCACGTGTACGTACGACTCGTGAATAAAAATGGCGATCAGTGGAAAGAACCTGCGTGCGATGAATTTCAATCCAGTGGTTTGTGCCACTTTCCAGCAAATGTTCTGCAATAGCTGATTTATTAGTTTGGCTGTTTTTTACAGCTGTGAGGTGTTCACGGACTCGTTCAGTGATAGACGTTTCGTCAGACCAATATAACAACTACCACGGCTGCAGTCTATCTTGTACACGCCAGGTGTTTGTAATGGTATGACATCCTTCGGCGAAGGTACCCAATATGTTGTTGACCTTTATGCCAGGAGTGTATACTGTCGGTACAGAGTATTCACGTAAAACGTGGCCGATGTTATCTGTTACTCCTTTGACATAAAGCATGTAGGCTGGTTGTCTACTAACCTCGGGATGCCTACACTTTTTTCTCGGCTGTTTATGTCGCCCGTGCACTTGATATTCGTTTTTCTTAAGTACCTCCTGAACATGGACCGGCTCTAACTCCAGTCAGCCCGTGACCACGACCGATGCAACTCGGTCGAAACGTCGGGAAAGGCAGGTGTTCATGTTCAGTTTAAAAACGCGTTTAAAACCTGTGTTCCAAATCGAATAAATGCAACGCGAAAGTTTAAAAGTGTAAAGAAATTGTAATGAAATTAACTTCATACGAAAATAAACATGTCCATATAAGTTTTTGTTATTTATCAAATTTACTGGAATGCCTCATCACACTGACCATCACAGGCATATCTTTTCAAAATTATGGTCATTTGAGTATGGACTGTACACTTTACATTAATTTTCAATTATAAAGATAATCCAGAAACTCCAGAATACCTGCATGACGCCAATTCTATTTCAATAAGTTAGAATGATCAGTTGAATTTTGTTTTCCTCGTATTCAATTGAGCAGTATTAACACTAAACTTTTCAGTAATATACAGGAATGGCCGCACACTGGCAACACTCAGCATATTCAAATCACGCAAGTCTTTAATTTAGTAGACAGTGTCCTATCTAATGGTTTAGCTATGTCTAGCATTAATTTATTATGATTGGTAGCCTAAGCACATACTACACGTTTCACGTTTAACACTTTCGTTTTATTAATCTTAATATTATTGACATTCAACAGTAATAGTGAGACATAAATATCAAAATATGTGTTATGTGAATAAAGAACGATTCAAGTCATCGATCAATAGAAAGATACGGATATGAAACGCAAATGTCGAGATTGATAAATAAGGTAAAATGGAATATCAGTAATAGTAAAAATGTTTTGAAAGCTTGTTGATATCAAACAAAGGTTAGTAAAGCAGTTTTTGACAAAGCCATCCCCACCCCCACCCATATTATTGACATTATAAGTATCGGACAAGTTAATTACAATCGTATTCCTATGGGTACTTTTGCCTACTATACGAATGAAAATTAATCTGGGATAAGTCAATTATATCTAGAGCCGGAAAACGTATTTTACCAAACTACGAGAATTATTGACTAATATATTGATATCCATTTCAGTTATGAGTATTTAACATTGCAAGTGAGAAAACGTGTGCGGAAGAGGCGTCGCGGTGAATTTTATTTAATACTAGCGGCCGCCCGCGGTTTCAACCGCGTGGTTCCCGTTCCCGTAGAAATATCGGGATAAAAAGTATTCTATGTTTCTACTATCTCTGTGCCAAAATTCAACCAAATCCGTTCAGTAGTTTTTGCGTGATTGAGGAACAAACATCTAAACATCCAAACCCACAAACTTTCACATTTATAATATTAGTAGGATAGTAGGATTATAATTCTAATTCATAATTTTAATCATGTTTAACGTGGAATTTTTAGGGCCCACAGTCTAGTATTTTTAGACGGTATCTTTGCATTCCCTCGTAGTCACTGCTAGAACTAGATAGCAAAACTACTAAAAGTGGCCGTTTTTGACACATTTGCTATCTACTTCTACGAATGACTACGAGGGCATGTAGTGATACCTTCTAAAAATACTAGACCATGGGCTTTAATATCTCCACGTAAAACGTTATTTAAATCTTTTTCTATTAATAACTTATTAAATAAAAATCACTGAGGGCGCCACTTTCAGTGATACAACCGCCTCAAGCCAACCCTGATATAGATTGATTTTATTTTTATTTGTCTATAAACATGTAGTAGATGCCGTTATAATTTTATTAACATTTGCTTCATTTATGTCTTAGGAGTCATGGTGTCGTCGGTGGCGGCCTACGCGCAGGTCGTTCTTCACAAGTGTATGCGCGCACGGTTCCAAAACCACACCGACAAAAATCGAGCCCGAGAAATCTGACGGTAAGGTGCAGGGACAAGAAAACACAACCTAAACTGTAATATTGTATATTTAATACAAAGAACAAAAGACCATCACCATGACTATAGTAAAATTCGATTTGGAATGTTTACAGCTTTCTATGGTAAATTGGTAATAGTATACACTTATGAACTATACTAGATACATGATAAAGCTACGTATTTATAAAGATAGCTAATTATGAACTAGCAATAATTTAATAGCGTTATTTGAATACAGATCACAATTTTACGTCCGTAAGCAAAGCCTAACATAATATTAATAAATTATTTCATAGACTTATTGCTATTTAAACTATCGAAACAAGATTCTAAGACTTCGAATTCTTCAAACACCATTTCACCAAATTTTCCTTTTGTGATTTTGGTTTGATCTATGTTTTCATTAAGGTAGTAGAATTTCTTTTCGAAAGCGTGCGCTTCAGCTGCCTTGTCAATAGGAGTTGTAGACTTATCTGCAGATTCTTGATTTTGTGTGTGGTTCGAATGATCTTGATTGATTTTTGGTAAAGCTATATTTGATTGCGCCACCAATTCACTTTTCTTCATTTCTATATTATTCAATCGTTTTGGTTCCATTATGACTTTGATTTCTTTCTTATCTTCCGTGGTTTCGTTATCAAACGGCGTTTTCACAATACCCTTGTTATAGCTCTCCAATCGGCATATTTTATTTTTTACCGAATTCTCGTCATCATATAACAACGGAGGATCTTCTGTTTTTGCCTTTTGATATTTATTTCGTGCATTCTTACTGTCATCTGAACCTGTCAACTCTAACCGACTACTGCAACTATTGGATTTTACTAATTTAAATTTAAAGCCTGGAAATGCATCAGCGCGTTTATTTTTATCTTGATTCTGGATAATTTCAGATGGTGCATTATTGTTAAGCACTTTTTGTTTATCTTGTAGCATTTGTTCATGTTTATCAGCTACAAGGCATGAGCACCTATTTCCTCGACACTTAGTTTGACATGAATAGCAGTCTCTGCTACAATTTTTCTGTAAGTTTTTTATTTCCTCCATAATAGCTTTGGTCATGGGACTTACAGTAGAACCGGTTTTGGAATTAAGAACTTTACCTCCGTAATATGTGACAGACGTACCACACTCTCTTATTTTTTTAAGAATATCGGGACTCACGTATTGGCTTTCACAGCAAAAATCTTGACTCATTGAATCACAGAGGTATTCATCACTGGAACTGTAGGGATTATCTTTTAATTTTTTATTTGTGTACGGACTCAAAGAATCACCTTCATATTCGTTGTTTGAACTGACATCACCACTCGAGACGCCACTAGAGAGACTTGCATTATCCCATTTCTTATTTCCAAAGTTGGTGTCAATAGTCAGCTGTCGTATTACTTTCTTTCTGCCTCCTATTTTGCTGCCTTTGATTTCTTCACTTAAGTTTCTATAAGAAGTAGCACGTCTGGTCAAACCCAATTCATCTATTAAAGGTGGGTCTTGGGTCATAGGAGATTTCATTTTTAATGTGTCCTCAAATAGATTTCTTACCTTTTTTACTGTATCCGGATTCGGTAGCTCTTCTTCTATGATTTCTTTGTTAACGCGAATAGGATGGTAAAAAAAGTGTCTACGAATAGCATTTTTAGACTTATCTACTTGACTACAAGATCCATCGTTCTTCTTCAGCAATGTAGGTGGAATTTTGCAGGTGTCGGTAGTATTTTTTCTTGGCGCTGGTTCAATTTTTGTTCTTACCGGTTCTATTATCACGATATTATTATTTACTAAAAGTTCTTGAAAGCTATAATCTTGCAGGTACTGAAGCAATCCATCGAACTGTGCCTCTTTGCGGTAGTTAGCCATCATACTATTTTTGAATAATTCAGACTTCATAACTTTGTATCTTACATGATCGAATTCGTCGTAGTCTTTGTCGTTTCCCTTAGCTTTTATTAACGTAGCTTGAGTTTTCTTATTTTGATTGTCTTCACTTGTCAATTCTACAATTTCTATTTCTGGAGTGTCTCTACACGAGTCTAGTCCAGATTTTTTTGGTTTTGGCTTTTCATATATTTGTGCCTCCGAATCTTTAACAATTTTTTCCAATGGGGTTTCTTCAATTTCTGAATCACTTTTAACTTTTTCAGTTTCATCTTTCCACAAGTTTAACTTTGTTTGACTTATTTTACGAATACTATCTACTATTTTCACACTTTCTAAAGATTTAATTATACTGCATACCGAAACTTCAGGTGATGGACTATCGTCTTCCTTGTTCCTTTGTTCTTTATTATTATCACTGGCATTGTTGTTACTATTGTTGTTGCCATTGTTGTTCAAGTCCTCCTTTTTATTATCCAGCTTACTGTCTTTATTGCCAGGGGATTTATCAATTAACTTTGACCAGTAACTTTTCACCGAATTTAGTTTTTCTTGGTATTCTATATCAGTTTTAATGGCGTTGTTAAGTTTTTCTTTAACGTTGTTCTCGTTCTTGTGTTCCTTTTCTTCTTTAATTTCCGAATAACATGTTTTTACATCTTTACTATCTGTACTGTCTTTATTGACACCCTCAATTGTGTTGTCACTTTTTGGTTTCTCCATTTGATTAGATATGTTTTGTTTATTTTTAGAGTCAATTATTTGTAAAACTTGAGGTCGGGTCATGGTAGTCTTAACTTTTTTGAACGTATAAACTTGATTTTCGTCAGTGTTCTTGCTGTTGTTATCGTTGATGATTAATTTTGGAGGCGGCTTTTCAAATTTATTATTCGGTGCATACAAAAATTTATCACTTGTCGAGTTTGACAGCTTAGGGATTGTGGTTTTTACTACTCTATTTAACTTAATTGTTATAAATGGATCTTTTGGTGTACAAAAACTAGAAGTATCGATGGAACTATTATCTTTTGCAGGTTTCTTGATTTCGTTTTGTTTTTCAGTAACGGGCTCATGTGGTTTTTTAGCTGGCTCTGTTTTTGTTGATGTGTCGTTAGTAACCTGATCTTGTTGTGAAATCGTAAAGATTTTGTTTTCGTTTGAATTTTGAGTTACTGGTGGATCTATAACTATAGTTTGGTGACCACTTAAGGGTACTATAGCGATATTAGATTCAGCTGATGTTTTAAACGATTGTACCCTAGATAGGAGAGATTGAGCTTTAATTTCTTCTATTTGAGGAGATTTAATTAGCGGTGACTCTGTAGATTTATGCAGCGTTCTCTCTACAGTGTTCGGGCTTGGAATGCGTTGTATATCATCATCAACAGGGTCTCGTTGTCTAAGTGAATAGTGTTTTCTTATTCCAACGCGACCTTTTCTGCTTTGAACAGACTTGTTAATATTATCATTCGAAAAAGATTTTGTAATGTTAATTTCAGGTCTGTACCCAGAATTTATTCTGAGGCTTTCTGACTTAGTTATTACTTTATTATTTCGTATAGTTCCTTCTATTTCGTTTATTTCTCTTTCGTTTTGGTGAGTATCAGAACTGTAGTAAATTGCTTCTTTATCATCCGCGTTCGAACTTTCAATAGTTATGATGGATTTCAGATCGTCTTCTAGTTTTGTAAAATTTTGTATTAGCTGAGGCTCTGAATATTCCGGTACGTAAACACTGTTTTTGGTTTTAATACTGTTTGTGTTACTTTGATTAATATGTGACTTGTTTAATTGACCATAATTTCCCTTTGCTGATAGAATTTCTCGAAAATGTGTCTGTGCTATTTCATATGTGTTTTCACAAGGTATGTCTTCTGGATCTTCTTCTCGTAGTTGTGCATCAATACGCTCAGATTTCCTTAAACATTTACTGATATTTATATCAGGCAAAGAATAATATTGATTTTCTATTAATGTTGTTACAAATGGTTCTGTTGTTATATTTTTTGAGGATGTGCAATGACTTTTTGTCGAAAAGGTATCACTCTCTATATACGTGTTGCTTATGTAAATTTCACTGTTTGGTTTTTTATGTATTTCATTAAACAGGTTGACACTTTTACTTGAAAACGAGTCCCTTTTAATGTCAGCAAATGTTTTTTTCTTATTGACAGCAGTATAAAGGGGGTCGTTTTCCGGATTGTTTTCAGATGGTGCAGTCCGTGATGTTACTGATACATTTTCTTTAAATTGAGAATCACAATATTCATCGATTTTTTCTGCTAGAGAATTCGCCAAGTATTCTAATTTATGGGACTTGTCAGAAGAGGCAATCGAAATCGATATATAAGATGTGATACTATCTGGAGGGCTAGATATAGTGCCGTCGTTTTCCGACAGTACAGATTGTGTGTCAGTTTCTTCTTTGATTTCACTGGGCTTGGCTACTATTTCTGGTTCCTGATTTTGTTCTTCGAGTGTGCTTGAATTCTTTTTTACTGAAACTTCAGCACACGAAGTCACGTCACTTTTCTTTTCAGGTTGGTGTATATCGGTTTTATCTTTATCGCTGTGAGTAATAGAGAGGCTATCGTTAGTGAAAGATTTAGGAGTATTATTGTTAGATCTATCTTTACCTTCGTTGTCTGTGTCGTGATCGTCTGTTGTCACATATAGTTCTTTACTTTGACTTGGAGATATTGCCGATCTTTCCGTTTCAGGAGAGCTATCTTTATAGTTCTTTCTATGAGCTTCAAAGTTGTAATGTTTTCTTACGTAGTTTGAATCCAAGCTATCTATTTCACTTGGATTACGTGAATGTCCTACACTATCTTCAGAAAGATTTGGTGGCTTAGGTTCTTCGTTTAAATTGGGCCAGCTTCCGCTCACTGATCTTGAATGGTTACTATCATTTCGTGATAAAGCATCTTCTTTTTCCGATTTTTGTTCTGGCGTTGCGCGGGGTGTTTCGTTTTCTCTTTGTCCGTTAATATCTCCAAAACAAGAAGCAGTACTGTCAATGTAGATGCTCTCTAGAACTTCTTCCTTTGTTTGGTATTTGGCTCGTCCAGGAAACCTGTAATGTTATGATTACAATTTATAATACTTATAATTTTATTTATAATGACAAAACTCTGGGGGGTGTTTGTTTACTAAATTGTAAAAAATTAAGAAAAGAGTCCTAGGGTATTAGTTTAAAGTTAACTACATAATGGCATTTTTTTTTTAAAATCGTTTAATAATATGACCTGTAGGTCTCTTTAGATTTGGAATTGTAGAAAAAACGGGTGTTTGCGTACATAAAAAGTGATGTAGCTTCTATGAATATTGATCGATCGTCATGGTAATTATGTTAAAAGATGCAGAAACAGAAGAGAAGTGCATTCGTTAGAATTTTGAAAATCGGTTAATAATAATTCGGCCGCGCCGAGGCAGCAAGCGGGCGCTTTTGTCACAATCGTAAAAATAAATATGTACTACCTAGGTAACTTTAAAAATATTATAGGATTTTGCATTTGATTTGATTTTGGTTTTTTGTAAATTTTTGTATTCGTTTTCAGTGCTCCGATTCTTGCGGGGACTGCAAAATCTGTGATTTTTTAATCAAAGAGGTGCAGCACTTGTTACCACCTTTGAGGTCCTTTTCTTTACTCATGTGCTTTGAGTTCGCTTTTGAGAGGAAAGTCGTGTTTTTAATATTTTTAAAATTATAAATTTTTATTTTATACGTGTCGAATTATTTAATTTTGGATAGTGCTCATCAATGCCTTCATTTGATTTTCTTTTGATTCATTGATGCTCATTTGTTTTTCTCATTACAAAATGTTGTCGTGCAGCCAACATTTGTCTTTTTCAGATAATTAGTCAGTGAGTGGCACTGCGGCGTGTTGTTAGGATCTAATCTAAAGCATTCAGGCATTTATAAGTTATGGTGGAATAAAGAAACTCACATATGTACATACTTATACTAACATACATGAACCCTATTTTATTTAATACATGAACCCTGATCACAATAATTATTACACTCTTTTTGTTTTGGGCAGTCGTATAAAAACCTAGAAAGAGTTTAGTGTTTGTAGTGAAAATAGGTAGTAAACATGGTTTACAAAATGTTTGGTTGGATAGCTTTCTTTTTTACGGAAACACAAATAAATCTAATAATAGATAGAAAAACATCTTTATTTACCTGTCCTTGAAGCAAGGCTTATCAAATAAGCGGGCGCGGGGTATGAGCTGGGATCTTTTGCTCTTAGCGTGGTTCTGGATCTGTAGGTCAGTAAAGGTCTCTTCTCTGATCACCGCTAAACTCCGACTACGTCTCAAGTTAGAGCCTTCCGGTTCCTTGTGTTTGCACAATCTCCCGTAACTGCCGCTGAATTCTGTGTCGGAATTCGAGAATCGTTTCTGTAGCAGCTCTTCTGCTGCTTTGGATCTTGTTAAATGTTGATAAAACTCATCCTGCGGTAATTGCACCGGGAGCTTATAATATTCAGCTAGCTTACTCTGATATTTTTCGTGCTTTTTGTTCTTACTCTCGCTCGAATCTTTATCCTTTTCTTTGGTTTTAGAATGTTTCCTCTTTTTAGGACGCTCCTCTTGGCTTTTCTTAGATTCTAGCGAATTCCGTGGTCTGTCGAACTCGAGCGTTTCTGTGGGGTTCTCGAAATACTGTATATCACCGGCGGTGTTAGCTGCGGACTTGTGCTCGTCTTGACTCGATTTCCTTTCAACAAGTTCTCTAAGGCGGCTTCTTGTAGAACTGGTGTTGGACGTCACGCTCTCCGGCCGTTTGTACGGATACTCCAAGTTGGACGAAGACCGTCTGAAGAGGCTTGTCTTGATCGACCCGAAGTCGCCTTCGTCTTGACAAGAAGCCGCTGAGAAATTCTGTGTTCTTATACGGTCAACGTGATTCTGGCTAGAATACGACGCGACCGAGTCCACCGAGTGCCTGAAACGTAAAACATCATAGATTAGATTAAGATGTAACGTTACGTTCTGCGGAGAGATAATTCTGTTTGCGTAAGATTAATGCCGCTTGTTGTGTGCTTTGACTCATAGTTATTAACGACAGCCTGTTGTTCAAATATTTTTGTAGGACTTAGACGTCAACAGTAGAGCCTTCTTTAAGGTAATTCAGGATTATACTAAGTATCGGGTGTAAATTCGTGTATACTGTCTGTCAGGGAGATTGTCATGTGAGCGAGGCAATATTGGCTAGTTGCCAGAGCTGTGTAGATTCACAGTTGACAACAGCCAGAGTGCTCGTTTGTGGCTCGCAAAAAGTGCCGATTTTTGTTAATTCAATTAACAATGTTTACTGTAAACAACACAACATGACTTGTGTAAACTTTAGAGTAATATTTATATCGTAATTATGAATTTAACTTAGTCGCACAGGGAGAATTCGAATCAAAGGCATAATATTAAAACTTGTGATATTACTAAAGATTTAGATAGATCTGGAATGACAGATGCATAAAAAATATGATTTTCGAATTTGATTTTTGTTTCAGACATTTTACATTTTCATAACAATTACAAATGAACTTCGCTGACCCAAAGTGTTAAAATAATTTAATTTGTGTAATTTAAATTGTGAATGTAAAGCCAACTTGGAGGACTATTTAATTTGAGATGACTCGATGAGTACCTATAAAATTATACCCTTCATTCAGCCTACTTATTAATTGAACCAGAATTTTTTTCAAGTTTGATTAAAAGAGATAATTTATGACTCAAGACTTGTTTTGCTAAAGCCAATTACTTGGTTTTAATTTCTTTTGATGTGTTAATGTGTTTTATAGTTTCATATTTTTTCTACGCCAAAATATTTGGAATGGCGATGTTGTGGAATTAGACTGATTCTAGTCAGGAAATACCAACCGTTCATTAGTTCAGATCAAAGCTCATGATTATGAAATTGTACCTACCTCAAATTTTAATATCCGAGTTTAATTATTGTTTTTTATACTTCAGTGAACAGTCTACTTGTTTGTTATAAATGGTACCATATCTCTAAAGTTTTGCCAAAACGCCGCTGTGCCTCAAGAACAATGAATAATTTTCTAATTTCGCAACTTCGGAATGGGATGCCCAGTTGAGAAGCATTTTCTCAACGGCTTCACTACTGTAAGAGTGCGATGTCATCTTCAAATATTCAGGGACAAGATATTTAGCGGCGTACACTTGTGATTCTTTATAAACTTTATTAAGTCACTGAAGATTTTTATGGTGGCCAGTTTATAGTTTATTTGAACATAAACAAAAAGAGTACTGTTGATAAAGATCGCATCAGAAATCTGAAGCTTGCTTGCAAACTATTGTGACATACTTCATATACTTTATTTTAACTTCATTTTCGTGGTTGTGCAAGTTTTTTTATACATTATATTTTTTGATTTCTTTATTTAGCTGGACGATACGACTCTATTTGGGGAGTTCATTTTTGACTTTAATCAACATCATATTTTGATTGTGTAACTACTTATTCAGTTTATGAGCTTACTCTCTTACTTTGTGTAGCTCAATTCTATTTTTTAGCCAATGTAATAGGTTTTTGATCATTCATGACATATTTAGTTTATTTGTAAATGGATTGTTGTGTGCACTTCAAGATCCGCTACTATGCTCAGTCCAAGAAGTTAAATACATCTGATGTTTTAGTTAAACTCCTTTTGGCGTATTTTCAAACTCGTAAACGCTAACGATGATAGCGCAGACTAATTTACCGAATAAATAAACCGTCTAACGTTTTGTTAACATAATAATTATTTATAGTTTAATTATGTAAGAAAGTAATAATTATTATTGGCAGCTTCTTTGAATGGGTACTTAAAATGAAAGGTCTGCGAAGACAAGAGAAGGGAGGGACTTCATTCGTTCTATCTAATTAAATTTCATAAGATAACTTTTATCAAATTTTATTAATTTAACAAACATTATTTATTACTATTTTCATGTATTTTTTTAGAGATGAAGATGATCTCAATGAGGTAAGGGTCCATCTATAAATTACGTCACACGTTAAGGGGGAGGGAGGGGGTCGATGAAGTGTGACATTGTGTGAAAAGGGGGTGGGAGGGGTGCTAAATTTCGTGACGTCACGTTTTAAAATCATTAAAATTGAAATAAAACAAATTCCGGAACTGCTGACAATAATTATTTCTAGATGTAAAATTGCCAACAATGTGACGTCACACTAGGGGGGGGGTCTCACAAATATGACCAGCTGTAACAAGGACAGGGGAGGAGGTCAAAAATCATGCAATTCGTGTGACGTAATTTATGGACGGCCCCTAAACAATACATTTTTATACACAATACGTTTGCATCTAGAAGTTCAGAACACTAGGCGTATAATACTGTGGCTTGGGACAACCATAAAGAAAATTGACTACCGAACTCTTACTTAAAGCGGATATTAAATATTACACTAAAAACTTACTATGAAACTTGCGGATATTAAATATTACACTAACGGAAACTAAGTCATTCTTGTCTCGTGTGTGGCGGAAAACTGGTCAGGGCTGTTTGAATTCTCACATTTCCTTAATTTTGCTAATCTCTTGAGATAAACATGGTGCTAATTTAATGGTTGTTACACACCCACATACAATGCCCATTGTTTAAACATTGGCACTGATGACGATGTAAAAAAATGTTAAGTCAATAAAACTAATTATAAGTAGTAAGGTACTGGCACCCTGTAAGGCCCACCTAATTTCAAAACCTTGTGAAATCGTCAATTTGGATATTATAAAGAAAAAACATAAATATAAAACTAGGGTATTTAATTGAGAAATACAATTTATAAAAAAATGCGATATTATTTCGATGTTAATAGAAAAAAATCACCATTTTTTAAAAGTTGATGTTGGGCCATCTTAGGAAGGTGGTCACCTAACAAGGCCCGTAATATATTAATTTAAATCTATGCTTTACCAACATCTAAACATTTTTTTCTTTTAATACTGATCGAGAAATACAGTTTTCATATAAAACTAATAACAAGAGTCTAAAATATTACCCATATTTTGGCTTTGGGCCATCTTAAATCTATTAAAAATTAAAGTTATTAAAAAACGACCATATGTTTATTAAATTGAATATATCACACAAACAGAAATTCATCCGAATAGTAGGTAACAGAAAAATAATCAAAAAGTTCTTTATTCGGTGATTAATTTTCGATGACCTTGGTACGTGGGCCAAGTTAGGGGTATTGTAAAATCGACTTACATTTACTTTAAAAAACCTAACACAAAAGCATGAATCCACCAAAAAATGACATTTAATTGATTATTTTGATTATAATGACTTATAATATATTTGATAATTGCATTTAATGCAAAAAAATAAGCATTAAAAAATCATAATTTAGTAACAATTAAAAAAATCTAACTATTCAACACGAAATTCTTAACCAACTTATTTTATATTTATGTTATTTATTATATAAATTGTTTCTATAATACTTAAAACACTTTTAATTGGAAATAAAAAAGTGGGCTATCTTTTGGACCAATGGGGTGGGCTTTCATAGGAAACTACCCCAGTTCAATATAAATTGTAATAAAATGCAACAAAAATAAGAAATTAATAAAACTTACCGATAATTTGATGGCAAACAGATTAAAAATGTAGTTTAACTTGTTAAAACAAAGAAAATCTACTTATTTTTGCAAATTTTTAATAAAAACTTACTCTTCTAATTCAGAAAACGTGTACTAGTTAGACGCAACACAGCAAACCGTTTGCCATATTAAAAATGGCAGCTTGCTGATAGTCGGATGAAGTTGCAATATTGTTTATGGCTGCAGTCGCATACACCCACGAGTTTTTAATTAGATTGGACAGCCATAACTGTTATTTTTTAAAGGTGGGCCATGATAAGAGCCGGGCCATCTTAGGTCACAGTACCTTAATTGACGTGTTACATTGCCCAAAATTGGCCTAAAAACACAATTTATTAAACACTTCTCCACAAAGAAATATCAAGAATCATCGAAATATTTCTATATCATTTCGATATCAACCATCTTTAGTGTCCTCACTACTGGGGCACAAGCCTTCCTTATGGGTGGATAAGGAGAATGGACCATCACCACGTGGGCCCAATGCGGATTGATGGGTGTTAACGACTACAAATGCAGCCGGGACCAACGGCTTAACTTGTCTTCCGATCCGAAGCACGGAGGAATTCGAGATAATAATACATTTTTGGTCACCCCCATGACCGACCCATGCGAAAGTCCAGACGCTAAACCACTGCGCCACCGAGCTCCTACAGCATGCACAATAGGTATCATTTGATATCGTCTAATAAATAATAACTTCACAGATTGCCCCTCACCAAAGAGGTGTTAATTTTTGGGTCACATCACAACTATCCCACTACACATCCGTTCGTTCCAATGAATAGTGTCGCAGGATGATCCCAATTTTCAGACGCACCGCGCATGCGAGAACAATACCCTATTAAAAAGGGATGTGCAGGTTTTCCACGTGGCTAGACACCATCCGCTCACTATCCTAGCTTTGCAGGCAGATGATCTTATATAAGAACTTAATTACATTTCCTTGTCATATAATGACGATGTTCTTTTTCTCGATTATAAAACATGTACAGAGTTTTAACATGTTGCCACAGAATACATAATGTTGCGTCCATTTTTTTTCGTACGATTTTATCATGGATAAGAATTGTATTGTGATTACGAACTTTGACTTTTAAAGCGATTATTAATGGGTGTAATAAAAATATTTATAAGCAAAAGAAATCCTCCTTTACACGACAGTAAAAAGTTATCACGGTATTTTCGTCCCTCAGAATTTTATCCCAGTCACGTCCTTTTCCGAACCGGAACTCATCTAATGCACTCAGTCGTAAATTCGTGGCGGGCCTTCGAATTGCCGCTGTACCGAATAATGCAGAAAATGAAGTTGCATTACGTACGGTCGGCCTAAGAAAATCTTGTCTTATAGGGGTGTGACAAAGTTACCAGTTGTATTTCAAGAGATCATTGAGAATCGAAAGTGTAGAATATAAGTAAAAACAAGAAAAGTGAAATATTCGTGATAGGCAGCATGCATGGTTGATAGGTAAGCAAGATTTGAATTTTGCGCCCCAAGACTTATTTCTAGGATAATGAGCGCCCCTGGCACGATTTAAATTTTGCGTTCCAAGACATACCTACTCGTATTTCTAGGATAGTGAGCGCCCCTGACAAGATTTGAATTTTGCGCCTCAAGACTTAAAGACTTATTTTCTAGCTATGGGTAAGCAAAGTGCGCCCCCTGATGTTTGCGCCCCTGGCAGCCACCGCCTTGCCAGCCCGACACTGTGCGTGCACGCCTAACAACATTCAATAGCCGAACGGACTTCGTGAGATAGAAATATGTACTTATATAACTTGTTTCAAAACGCTATGTTTAATTTCAGAAAAGATTATTAAAGCTATCTCAACTCGATCGAATTCACGATAATCTTAAATGCTACTAAGTAAGAAATTTATGAATCCCCATTACTTATCGAGTGTTTACAACAGGATGCGTCATGAATTCCTAATTTTCTCATTAGCTGTCAAGTCACGAGCTATTCTATGCGCGCATACGAAGTATGTCATATCACACTCGTAATGTTAACATAAGCCTACACTTAACCATGAAGATTATGGAATCCATTATTGTAGAAAACTTACCATAACGACAGAATAAATAATAGTACTAGACTAGCGTCTATAACTCAAGATTTCGACGATTTTAGTATGATTTATGTAAGAAAATTATGTTAAATGGATTGTAAAAACTAGCGAGCGAGGGAATGAAATATCGAGATAATATTAAATGAAGAGCGTCCGATTTTCCCTCCAATACCTAATAAAGACACCATTTTGTTTCCTCCAGTTGCAATTCGTAATGAAGATTTTATTGCGAAGTCGTTTGATTCAAAGTAGGTCGGATGCAGGCTTTAAAATTGGCAATGCTCCCGCAATGGAAGGAACAAACGACTCTTGAATTTATTGTCCTTTCATGTGGTCTGGATTTTCCAGCCGAATGGAAAAGGTCAAGGATTCTTTTGTATGATAGATCATTTTGTTGTCTGACTTACGATCTAATAGCTTTTTATCCTTTTTCTAACGTTTGCAATATTGCGAGGGAGAATTCGTCGTTATATCAAGAATTCATATTATTTTTCGAACTTAAGTTCGTAGAAAAGAATTTTAGAAATGTTTATGACATCTTTATGTTTTTCTTCGTGGTATTTGGACTATACTTTTATTAGTTTTATCAGTTGTTCGTCAAACAATGGATAGGTGCGGCTTCCATTGGAATGGGGCTACCTCTGATAAAATAGATAGATATTCATCAACACATTCAACTTCCTAATTTGGTAATTGCACTACCAAAGCACATGCTATAAAATGTATACAGTTTATTTTAAGTTTTTACGAAATATAGTTAATGCAAAAAATTCAGTAATGATTTCGTAAAACTTGAAACAGCATGTAACCATTAATTCTAAATGCTTTTTGTAACGTTTTAAATTCCATTTATATTAAAGTGTATTCGTCTAATTAGAAGTGTTTCTTTCGCTTGGAAGAACCGTCTTCCGTCGTCTACATTTTTATATTTAGATTTCGCAAAGATAGAACATTTCGTAATCCAATGTCAGACTTTATTTCGAGACACGAAACAGATAAAAGTCGTACGGATTGTAAACAAAAAGAAATGCTGACGATTTTATTGGTTAGAGTCAAAATGTGGTAATGGGGTGTGAAATAAAATTTCTTTGTAGTAGTCTGTCTTAGTACATAGAATTTATTAGAACGGATCTAATAAACTCTTTGTAATTTACGAAGTTATATTTGTTAGTCGTGTCTAATGGACTACGCATTCGAAAACAGCACACATACGACGTTTTTTAACAGCAACACAAACCTTTTGTCTGTGCTTGCCACCAATCGACACGACTCATTAAAAGTAACTCAGGCCTTATTATCATTTTACTTAGGTACTGCTTTAGGATTTCCGTGACAGGCAGTAACTTCAATAAAGGCTAGTATTCACGACTCTTGTAGGAAACTAGTGCCAGTTTTTATGTCAACAAATAAAAAAGACACTTCCTGATAATAGAAACATTTCGACCGATGTCTATCAATGGACGCGAATGGCATCCGCTTTCCGCCCGTAACACCCTACTTGCCATCTGTGTTCATACCATTCCATATATGGCTGGTATTCATTTGTAGCAATTATGTGTAACTCTTTACGATTTGATTGACAGACAAAAAGTGTTTCAATTGTACTATGCTGATTAAGACATTAACATAATATGGAGCAAAATAATGTTTCACACTTACACTTCACTATAAATTCTGAATGATTTGAGATTAGAAAATGCCTGAAAATAATTGAACAGAAATGAGAATAGTTCGAGTGGATTTTTTAACTTAATAACCGTGATTGTTATCTATCAATTATAAAAAGTATAATACCTAGTTAAGTTCTTACAACAAGTGACCGCACCCGCTATACCTAGGTACTTATCTCAAACAGATCTTTATCATTATTATCAGCTAGTAAGTATTTGCGCAGCCCGATCCCTTATTCTTATTAGTCATTAACACACATTTTTATCACTATAGACATGGGATGGGAAACATATCGAGATTAAAAAAATTCACAGATTTTACAGTCCCCGTAAGAATCGGAGCATTGAAAATGAACACAAAAATTTACGAAAAACCAAAATCAAATCAAATGCAAAGTCCTATTATATTTTTAAAGTTACCTATCTAAAAAAAAGATAAATTCTTTACGATTGTGACACTCGGCTCCGCCTCGTGCCACAAAAGCGCCCGCTGACTGCCTCGACGCAGCCGAAATATTATTAAGCGATTTCCAAAATTCCAACGAATGCACTTCTCGTCTGCTTCTGCATCTTTTAACACTATTACCATGACGATCGCTCAATAATCATAGAAGCTACATCACTTTTTATGTACGGAAACAGCCGTTTTTCTACAAATCCAAATCTAAAGGGACCACCTACAGGTCACAATTATTAATCGATTTTCAAAATTATTTTTCCATTTGGTAGCTAAACTAATACCCTAGGACCCTTTTTTTAATTTTTTCTTAAGTCGGTTTTTTTCCGAAATATTTACAATTTAGTAAATAAACACTCCTCAAAAAACCCGGAATTTTTGGAATTTTACAAAATTCCAAAAAAATTTACCAGTAGATTTTCAAAATTCAAACGTTCACATATGTCTTGATAAATTCCTCAACTTTTGGTACTATTTTCATCTCGATCCTCTCAAAATCCTCGGAGATATGGCCAAAAATACGTCTCAGGCGATTTGCATTTGATAACCATTTTCAATGGTAATAAATAAGACTGCAATTCAAACTCTTCGCTTCTCAATATTGTTGAGCGTGTCATCACAACAGCAGAGCGTTCGACTGCGAAATGAATTAAAGCTTTCCTCCGATAGACAAGCTTGTCGTTTGCACGGAGTAGATTAGTTTGTTCGCTTTGTTGAAGTTGTGGCTAGAGCTTTGCTAACGCTGTTTGTAGAATACCCACAATTAAATGAAAAGGGGTATCGATTTCAATTACCTTCAGATCTATTTGAGTTACTCTACATACTATACTGGACTGGTCGGTCCTTTCGGGTCGTAAAGAGACTTGGCAACTTTATTTTAGATCCCATTATTGCCACAGAAGAGCGGCTTGGAGTGGTTATGAAGTAGGTAGTGTTTTTTTATAATCATAGATCTTGAGCCAATTGCGCATTGACATTGTTGCGCGTGTTCTTACGGACAATACTATGTATTATTTTCGTTGATACATCAACGGACGACGTCAACGTGAAAAACTGCGGGACAGTAAAAGCACGCAAGCGATCGGGAGCGACAGACACGCTCTCGAAATACACATCTTTAATTATTTACAGACCACGTTTGTTTGTTTGCGCTGTGTGGGATGACTGTATAAAATATACTTCTGCCTGTTTTTGAAGAAAACGTCTGTCTTTTGACATAATTTCTTTTTTTAAAGAGAGATCGCGAATGAATGTTTTTGAGGCATGTAAAAAAGCGTTCTTTTTATATTTATGAAATATTTCCATTTTTAAAACGCTTTTTCGTATATAGGTAGATCGTTTGTTTCTCAAAACTGTAAGTTTGGTTCATGATGGTGTAATTTAATATCACGATTCTTACAATCATTATTTTGATTATAGTCTCAAGTTTCTATCGTCGCTAAAATTAGAGAATCAATTTATATTCTCTTAATGGCAACTCGTGTGTTTCACAGTACATAATTATTTATAATTTTATTTCGCGTTCACTCTCGGCGAAGACAAATATGATTCATTTTAGGATTATGTATTCTGTTTTTGAAGTAGGTTCTTGGCTGCTGAGCAAATGGTTAGACAGTTTTGAGATAATTTTAAAATCGATAATGTTTTTTGATAAACGGCAGACTATACGTTAGTTTATCATTTTATTAACAATAAAATAACGACGGATATGATTTTTTGGTGCCTATGTACCCTAAACTTCTAGAGATGATGTTAAAAGACAGTAGTTTGTAACAACTTAAGTACAGTATACTAGATATTTAACTTTAAAATATGTCAGGCGCTAATGGACTTAACAAATAGTCGCAGTCATTTCGCCGTAACAGTGTCTTACAGTTAGGGAATTCGATCCCGGCCCTTATTTCTAATCCCGGGATTTTGGGATTACACTCAGGCAATCCCGGGATTATTTCGGGATTGAAGATTAAACATTAAAATTTTTGATTTCGTCAAAAATCGACGTACTTTAATCAAAATTTTAACAAAAACCAACACATTTTACGTTAAAATACACACCTAGCTAATCTAATCACTAACTAATCAAAGTTAGAGTCAAATTAAGTCTAACCTTATATAAGTTTGACACCTTTTATTGTATAAAAAAATATTTTTCAAAAGTGAATAAGATCTTCATTTAAACTTCAATAAATTGAAAAAAAAACTATCTAACAAACTATGCAAATAAAGATAATTGACAAAACTTCACTTAACGTCGACCAAATAGACGGATTTCATGTAAAAACCTAGTTAGTATTTAGGTAGTAAAGAAGTTTCTTAGAAAAAAAACTGATTTAAGTTAATATTCGTGAATCACAAAATGTCTCATTTCTAAACTAATCTTGAAGAATGTTCATACATTTTTGTTCAGTAGCAGTAACACTGAAGCGTCACCACATAACTCAGTAAGAGTTGCTTGTCTATCATTTTAGTTCAAAATAAAAAAAGTTTTATTCCAAGAAACCATCGCAAATCCGCTGGGTTGTGTTGCTTGCTTGAAATGCTGCTTGAATAAAATACAGGTTTTCTTGTATTTTATGTAATAAATGATAGGCGTGCAATTATATTGAGAGCACTGGCACTGAGCGTTAAGTATCACGCACTATATTTTGCAACTTTTTTAAAATAATTAACCAATCCCGAAAATCCCGGGATTATGAAAACTCAATCCCGAATTCGGGATTGTAAAACAGTCGGAATCCCGGGATCGAATCGTCTACTTACAGTAAAGTGGTTCTTAATTTTATAATAGAGAGTATGAAATAGTTATTATGTCGGCTTCGCATAAGTGGTAAAGATGCAATTATCCATGCGATGTCAGCACTTATATTATGACATAAGTACTTAGGTACCAATTTATGAACTGTGGATAATATGAGTGTTATAATGAAATATTTGTTACTAATACAATAGCTCAATGCGAACAGTAAATTACTCTTATTTTTTTATCGAATAACTGTATTGCAAGACATCCAAGGCAGGTAAGTAATATTATGTTCTCAGAGTCCAATTACGTATTTAAAATTAAATTAACAAATAAAAAACTTGATAATTAAGTTAACAAAAGATTCACTTCTAGAGCAGTTTTTGTTACAGTTCTTTTATATTCTAAATAAATTCGACAACGGTTGACCGAAAAGCGTCTATACTGATTGGAATATTGTATTGTTACGAGTTTCGAGGTCTCTGATATAATAAATACGATTCGTTCCACCGGAGAATTTCTATTAGTTAGGTATTATGTTTCTGATATTGTTGAAACCCATATGATACAGAATGAAATAAAACCGTCACAACTGGGACGTATATCATATTTTGGAAGCACTGTCACGGAATAAAATAAATAAATAGTACTAGCACTATCGAGTTCAAGTTACCCTACTATTTGTTTGGCTGGAAACTTCGAGCAACAAAAGGCTTCGTTTGTCACGAAGGGAGAAGCCTTAGCGATATTACTCTATTCAAATTATTCTGGCATTTTTTACGGGGGGGGGGGGGGGGGGGGGGAAATGCACACAAGTGCAGTTCCGCATACCCACATACAAAAACTACACTGTAATGACGACACTCACACATAAAAAATAAAACAAAACAGCAAAAATTTGTGTACGGATGAGTCACACATCAAATTATGACACGTTTTCGACATAAAGGGCTGGGCTCATTTGTCGATGCAGCAATATCGATACGGAAAAAGGAATAAAGGTTACAAACTCAATCATTTTACGATGGGGTGAATGTCAATTACAAAGAGGTAATTTTTATACGCTCGAGCTTTATACAAAAAGCTCGAGAGTGTAGGTGATTGGGTTGGGACTAATGTGTACCCAGGGAAGTTGGGCTCAGGCTGCTGACACTGAACATCGCTCCATGACAGTACTGCCATCTGCACACCCAACAATTTGAATTTACAACAATCGGTGATCGCTCGCAACAAGAGTGAATAATAAGCGATTTTAAGTTATACAGAGCGATGCTGAATCTTCGGCTACTATTCAGCTCTTAGCAGTGTTATTTGCTTTAATTTGAATATGGTTTATTTAACAGTACTACTTACGGTCAGTATTCAGCTTGGATAAGAATCGCATAAGTCTTTCCTAACTACAACTCGACCAAATTAAAACGGTGTCATGAACTTAGCTGTCATGCAGCTATCATGCGCCTAATTATCTTGCTCGAGAGACGGCCGTTAGTCCCTTGAACTAAATTCCCTTTTTATTCACTTGTTGTGTAATCTACTATTTCGACATTTATTTCGCGATATCTGTCGCGCTCACATCAGTGCAGAGCAAATCATGCAAAAATCTCGCAAATGAATTTGGCGCAGAATGAGGGCCAGATTGACCAACACTTTATCGACAAACATTATTTAACGGTAACATCACTAAGTTGCCCATCGGCGAGAACTCGGATTTATCTAGCGACAGATCTGAAATTTGTACGGACGAGCCATGGACTAGCAGACCCGATGTCACTGAACAAATTTGACAACTAATCAAGAATAAAATATACGAATTTAATGTTTAAATGTAAACAAATAGCAATAATACGATAAAAAAATACTTTTATGTGAAATGTAAAACCGTCTTTTTGTATACTTGATGTTCAAGATCTCTTTTAACAGCAAAAAACTCATCAATTCGACATTTTAAACAGAGCCGTTCACATGCTAACGCGTATGCCCATTTGGGCTTGTACTTCGGCAGAGGGGAAACGCTTCGTATCGCTATACGCTCTTTCTGTAGAAGCCCGTCTTACTCTAAGGCTGGAAATAATTATATTTTATGTCAATGTTAGAAGAACGGAAAAGTTGTGACATAATAATTCAATCGACAACTATTCAAAACCCTTCACATACCTATTGAATTAGATTGATAGAGAATTCGACAATATTATTAAACATAGAGCACTCCGGCACTTCTGCGCTGGCAATAAACTATAGAGTCAGTCTCAATATACTGTAGAGTCTATAAGTAATAGCTACGTAACTGCTTTGGATGAATTATGTGTCGTTTCGTTTTAGTTGAGTTATGATGAACGGTCATTGTGTGATGTTGTTGTTTACATTAACTTAACCACAATATTGTCGAAAATAGCAAATAAGTATAATGTCTGAAGCTGATTATTAAGCTTTGTTTGTATCCAAGCTTTGTAACTAAAAAGTTATGGAAATTAATGCTGTTTGAGTTGAGTATGAATTCGTGACAAAGCCTCACTTTTTCATAGGTCTGACTTTAGTTATTAAAGTCGATGTAAATAGTACTTACTACCTTTTTGCTTACCTAAGCAAAGATTAAAGTTCGTTCTGAAAGCGAAATTCAAATGTATGAAGCAAAACTGCGTAATTTGTTTCCTTTGAACACTCGCTCAGCTCAGTGGGAGTCTACTATTTTTGGCTGTTTGATTATTATATTAAGCGTCCAGCCAAATCTACTTCGACTTTTAAAACTGCATCCATGTAGAGTTGTCCAATTACCCGCATGATCGGGCCCATATCGGTCGCCCTTGCTCTACCCGTAAGTCAAGTGTGCTAAGGTCAACGGGAAAGTTACACGATCACTTTTATAAAAAATTAATAAATTATAAATATTGTGTAAGTACTAGTCAAAGCACTTGTGTTATGGACATCAAAAACAAGTGGTAACACAAACAATCGGACCTAAGACAGATATAGTTTTCTAAACTGATCCAGCCGAGAATCGAATCCGGGATCTTAGATCTGGCGACACCATGAAAACCGGTGTGCAATGCAATGCAACTCACTCAAAAATGGAGGTCGTCAAGTTTATTATTTAACATTTTCGATTTAACCTTAAAACTCGCCTTAAGGCGAGCGGCTTGTTAAAAGTTCAACTTAATTGCCTTCCTTAATGTTCTACAAGTTTCTGAAGAAAGTTTGATTTGAACCGTGATTCCTATTTATCTTAACAAACTTGGTAAGTACTTTAATTTGGCTTTTGGCAATATACCTTCTACTTACGCACGACTCACTACGGCCGATTTCTATTACCTATCCTCAGTTCAGTAAGAGATAGGTTACTAAAGATTTGTTGCCTAGATATTTCTGTTAAGTGACGGGAAATAACAATAGTTGCCAATAGTAAGCCTATCTCTTACTGAAAATAGATTATATTTTTATACTACACCTGCTCGGAAAGTACCTTGACACTTAATCAAATTTACGGTAGAAAATACGTCATTGCATATTATTATCGAACAAATATGCGGGGAGAAAACGCATCTGAGCGGGAGAAAAAAGTGTATAAAAATCCATTTCTTACGTGGTTTTTCTTTTTTAATTTTGGGTAAGACTATGCGCCGGTAACCTAAATATCAAAAGCCAAAAAGTTTTTACACTGAGTTTTTATGACACTGGCCACTAGCTGTGTGTCGGATGGTGTCGGGCTGGCAGTGCGACCCTGCGGCGGCAGGATAAACAATTTGAAAAAAGGAACATGTGAAACATGTGAATTGTCACAAACATCTCAAACAAAGACATGAAATAAAAGACTTTTTAACGGATACTAGCGCGGTTTGCGTTGCGTTGCGTACCGGGGGACAGTCCCCCGTGACCACGGCAGCTGCAAAGGTGCCGAAACGTCGGAAAAATCAAAAATCAGACCAAATACCAACTAATTACCAAAGTACTTTCAATAAAACCGCGCTAGTATCCGTTAAAAAGTCTTTTATTTCATGTCTAGTGAGCGCGTAAGCTTGAGAAGTGAATATCTCAAACAAACATTAATGGAAAAAGTGTTACATTAAGCTTCACTAACTGCAACAATTTCAATATAAATTTCAATTAGTAAAGATTTAGTTTTTTATTTTCCTCGTAGGTGTAGTATAAGGCACTATGTATCACTCGAGAGAAAGTGCGATTCCCGATCTCGGGTGTTTTAAAGCCAACGAGGAGACCCTCGACGGTAATCGGTCTCTTTCTCCTCTCGGTGAACAATGTACTATTTTATAACTCGTATTAATAGTTGACACCGTCCGCTAATAACTTTCACGTACTGTAGCTGTGTAATTTCACTATAAATATCGTGTTTACCTCATTTGGACCGATGCTTGGCGTTAAAAACATTTTTACTTTTTGGAGTTGAACGCTAGTAGCTGATATTTAAAAAGTCGTACTCGTCTGACATGAAAAACGAATGAAACTACATTTTATTTTTGCTGCCATACACAGATTTTAAAGTTTCCTGTGAATTTCTGCAAACTGAGATAACATTGTTATTTTGGTTTCACATGTACCCTGTATTTCAGTTCCTTTCACTGAAATACAATACAGTTGTTCAAGTGTCTGTTTATTTGGATGCCTTTGTCTGACTTAATCTCTGGGGGTTGAGAATTACACAAACAGTAGTGATACTGAGATAAAGTTAATAATCTTTACATGATTATTATTTTTGAGTTTAGTAGTTAACTAATTCGTTGGTAGAGGAAGGCCATAGATAAGACGGATGGACTGTATAAAAGAAGATATGGCTAGAAAGGAAGATAACTTTGAGATGACGAGAGAGATGTAAGGAAGAAAAAGACATGCTGCACCGAATAAATTGGGATAAGGGCAGGGGGATGATGATAGTTTACTAATTCGTTCAATGTTTTTTTTTTTAAAGCAAAAAAGTAAGTAACGTTTAAGATTCTTTCTTTTATGCTTTAGTTTTCTGGTCACTATTGTGTAGATAACAATCAGTAGAAATTAACAGAAGCTTCAAAGTTTTCCTTACACTTAGAACATCACAAAAATGTTACTTACTAAAATAAAGAAATAAATTTTAGCATGGTCTTCTAAAACGTAGCATGGTAACTAACGATTTCAATTTGAATGTTATACGTAAGTAATACGTTTTACAAGCATTGCAACTTTCTACTAAAAACATGACCTTGTATTGCGTTAATATGCTAACATGTCTACACACACCTCATCCACTGAAATTATTGTTCATTTCAATTTGCGTTTCATTAGCGAAAGCGTGATTTCTACAAGGACTTTGCGATCGATAGTCACGGCGAGACGACTTATTTATGTTTAACCTAATAAGCTAATAAGTAAGTAAATAAGTTTTTTTTTTATTTTTTTCCACGGAACTGGAACTGAAACAGTTCTGTTTTTTATTGTACACAATTCGATTCCTGGTTAAGGCATTTGATTTTTCGTAAATCTTTGTTCCAATTATTTTAAAAATCAAAATGAAGTCTTCTTTCAGTAAAATTACCTATCTTCAATATTTAAGGTACTTGCCCTCAGTGTGGTAAAGTTTTGGGACACCCTGTATATTATATGTGAAAGTTTGAATTTAGGATGTTAAGATGTTTGGAACTTTGTTACTCAAACCCGCAAAAACGGCTCTACGGATTTTTATGAAATTTTGCATACAAATAGTTTATAACCTGGTTTAAAACAAATGATACTTTATCTTGATATAAGGTTCCCTAGTCCACGCGGACGAAGTTGCGGTCAGAAGTCAGTTGACAGATAAATTCTTTTTAGATGAATGACCTTCTCAGCCCTTGCTAGTGAACAAATTTTGCTTTCAGACCTTTTGAAACTAATTGATACAGTTTGCTTGAACCAACTTGACCACACGCTGTTTTTAGACAAAATTGGTGGATTTGACGTTGGCGAGTGACTAAATGAGTTGAGGGCAGTTGAAAAATCGGAGCCGTAATGTCGTTTCTATACGTAGTAATACATTTCGATGCTAGAGTTGCCAAAAAATTTCAAAAAGAATATACTTGGTATATTTCCATTTAAGGTGCTAAAAACAGTATCCTAATAAATATCCTTAGCTCCTCCCCCTACAGCCAAATATGGTTTAGGGTTTTTTGGAACACGTTTGTATAGTAGATTAGGTAACCCTAATCCCAACTGCCTTTATTTGACTACATCTGCTGTGCTTTTGTTTTTTGTGTAAATTTGCTGACAAATTAATTAATTTGAATAGAAATGCACATCTTTTTCAGTAGGTAACTTTCTCTTTTATCCATCTCTATATACTTATCCTAATTACCTACTGAAGCAAATAAAAAATTAAGTACCTAAACAATAAAAAGCTTTAGTATCCGTTAAGATAAAAGTTGTCCAAGAATGAAAGTAGGAAAAGAAAATCACTAATCGAATACGGCGAGACGCCAAATCATTTTGATTATCTCTAGGCTAAGAGCCAGGAAATCTTGTTTATAGCAGCAAGCTATTTATTATGCGCCTTACAAAATTGAAACCTACAACGTGTTAATTAATTATTGATTAAAATTAAAACAAAGTCGCAACGCTCATGAGTTACAAGATGTGACAAAAGTAATGAGCAGACCCCGGATTTGCGGTAGCACGAATAAAATGACGTTTAATAGTGCATGGACAACTTGATTATCTATTTGTGTAATTTATCGATAAAAAAAATATAATTATGCAACGTGATAATTTAGACGTACTGTCGGAAATAGTAGAAATTACCTACATACATTAAGAAAAGTGAAAATCGTGAAATGTATAAATAATAAAATTCACTGCAGTTTTTTTTTATGCAAAGATAGCAAAGTCAAAGTGAGTGAAGTAGAATGGCATTTTTTTAAGAAATACATCCTCCTTGGTAAAATACGAAATATAAATATAGACTCGATCAAAGAAGTTCCACTTCAAAAATATTTTCACATACATACATACACTCACGCCTGTTTCCCATGGGGGTAGGCAGAGACTATGGATCGCCACCTGCTACGATCCTTGCACACTTCTTTCGCTTCATTCACATCCATCAATCTTTTTATACATGCCCTGCGGTTTTTGTCACTGCGTACACCAGCCTTTTTTATAATAACCCCTATTTCGTCCGCGGAGGTTTTTCTGGGACGCTCTTGTCTTGTGCAATCGTTCCTTCCACATTCGCACAATATATCTCTTTCGTGATTCGCCTTTCATTCATCCTCTCAAAGTGACCAAACCACCGGAGCATTCCTTTCTCAATTCTTGTCACTATATCAACTTTCAGACCACACCTTTTACGAATCACCTCATTGCTCTTAATAATATCTTATAAATATTTTCAAAACATCGATATCTAAAAACATTTACGATAATTTGGTAATCACTAGCAAGTTTGTATTCCTGCCACCGCAAATCCGGCCTTTAGTAATGAGACGTCATAGGATGTATTCATTCTATGACGTCTCATTACCTACTCAACCTCTTGTAATGTGTTTTTTTTTATTATACAACGTGTTACAAAAATTGTTTATATAAAAACAAAAAAACCGACTTAAAAAAAGCTGAAAATAAAAACAAATTAGCTTCAAAATTAAATACCTCTAAAACGCAAGAAATAATTTTCAAATCATTAGATACGCATATCATTGTAATAAAACACGTCTATTGAAGTCGGGTGGGGCTCTTAGAATAAAAAAAAGAAGTAGTCCTCCAGCCCCACCCGACTTCAAAGTTTGATGAAGCTAATTTGTTTTTATTTTCAGGTTTTTTAAGTCGGTTTTTTTTGTTTTTAAACAATTTTTTCTTTTTAGTGTAAGTTACCTTCTGTATTAGGTATTTTTACCTTTTTTTGGGTATGTATATTATGTAAATGTAAGCGATGATGTTATGTATTTTTTTTATATTTCACACTTTTCCGTGGCATAATACCACTAAAAACTCAATTTCCACTGTTCGTGCTGTTTGTTGTTAAGGAGTTCCGTTGTTCCTTCGCAGTTCAAGTCTAGTCTAAAACGTCCTTGACCATAGTTAGATACCTACCTAATTTGTTCAAGATTGTCATAATATTGTCAGTATTTTAATCACTATACATTTTCTATTTGATTTTGAGGAGTTCCCTTGTGTATATTTTAAATCCAAGGTCCAATAACAATGAAATCAAAATAGTATCATCACTAAAGTATCCTCTTTCAAACAAAAAAAGAATCATCTAAATCAGTACATAAACAAAGAAGATATGGTCGATCATCCGTATAAGTTTATAAAATGGTAACCAAAACGACAGTATTTTCAGGTTTTCCTGAAAAATACTGAACCGATTTCAAAAAATGGGACCAACTTGGGAACAAACCTGATCTAATAACGCTTGAATTATTTCAATCGGTTCAGCCGTCTTCGAGTAATCGGCGGACATACATAAAAAAAACATACATACAGCCGAACAGAGCCTTTCGACGCATAGTGCCAGAAACGCAAATTACCGTACGATAACGACCATGTTTTTAACAGCAAAATACCAGAACCTCCTCCTTTTGCCGATGGTAGATAGGGACCATCAAACTGAACAACTGTTACTATGGGACCAACTATGAAATGGCGAAAAGAAATAATCAGCTGTTTCATACAAAAAATAATAACGAAAATATCAATTATATGATCATCATCTTGTATGATAATAATATACTTATCATACAAGATGCTATCGAAAATCTTTTATTGCAACTTTAAAACATTTAACATTTTCTTCGATGCTCAAAATATTTATGTGCAACATACGTGTAGCAATTGGGAATTGAATTTTCTCAAGTGGAAAACCTGACCAAACCCCCTCAACTGGCATTCGCGTTCACTGTGGATAGCTCGGCTATTCTGAAGAATTTATTTCAAACAAAGATGTATTTCCAGACTTTTCTAAAGTAGGAATTGCAACCTCCTTCGTTCCAGTATCCTAAAATGCATTTCACGAAACTCAAGATATGGGATATCAAAAAAATCGTATTTAAATACATTAGCATTTTCCATCCTTCCAGCTTTAGATTTTTATAAGAATACGTTTTATTGCAACTATTTATTATGCTTCTTTGGATTTCTTTTAACGAAAATGTGTTCATTGCAGTTGTAAATTTAGAATTATTATTTGCTACGTTGTTGCCCTCAGAACTCAAAATCAAAAAGAAGTGGGTTCCAAAAATATTTCATAAAGTTCATAGTGCTCCGTAGTGCTATAATGTTTGTTTCGAAGTTAAGCAAACAAAGTCTTGTTGAACCAATGCATTCATTGCAGAAATTCGCGATATAGAATCGCGATATTCGATTCCATTATGAGATAAGACACGTACCGTCGGCCACAGCTCGCGATCACACGATGCGCTATATTCGTACGAGAGATAAGACTTCAGATCCATCTTGTGTGAAGAGATAAGAGAGAAAGTCCTCGCTGCCATTCAATTTTATGTTCGCGACGTGTGGAAATTTATTTTCATTATGTCATTCGTGTGACATGGAAATGTACACGAACCTAATGACCCGTGGACCTACTGGCATTACCCACTGGTGGTTCGAACGGGAAATTGTGTTTCCCGTTCAAACCACTGTGCTAGAGTTGGGTACGAAATTTATATGCAAAATTTTAAAATGTCGATTCTTATGATATTTTTTAAACAACTTATAAATTCGTGCAAAACTTTAAGCTCGCTCTGAATATAATTTCCGATATCAATAAGTTCTGATAAAAAATTACTTACAAAAAAAGAAAAACGTAAAATTACAAAGAAGAAGAAAAGGATAAATTGAATCTAGAAAAAATGGAGTAGTTTCAGTAAACCTAGAATGATAAGACCACGACTAAGCACCCTGTCCGTCTGTCGGTAGGTTTTACCTAAGCAGTCGTAGATTAAAGACACGATACTAAGGATATGGCATGTTGCCAGCTCTGTCCTTGACCTATGGAGCTCAGGATTTTCGGACCAACAACACCACTGCAGTGTAATGAAAAGTTATAGAAAACACGACGAAAACTAATCTTACTACTTATCAGTAAAAACGCAAGAAATGCCAGTTAAATTATTCGAGATTAAATTACTTAATTAAATTCAGTCAGGATCGTACAAGAAAGAAGATACAGTATATCTCCGCCTAGGAAAAGGCGTGAAAATTTTAGTAGAGAAGCAAGTATTTAACTAAATGTTATTTAAAAACGTGGGAATTTCGACTTACTATCATTCTTATCTATCAGATCTAAAATAGCGTGTAAGATAAATGATTTGATATCGCCGATTTATTGGTAGTGTAATCCTATATGTATTTTCGTCGAGTTATTGCCACTATTGTTTGATTTTGTCGACTGATAGCGGTCTGTTGATTTATTAGATTAATTGTATACTTACAAATACCTATAGAAAGCTGTCACTTTCTCTATAGTTCGTAAGAAATGAGATATGATTTTTGAAAACTGTTTATAGAAATCGCTTTAGCATAGGATCTTACTCACCAAATATGGTTCGCTCATTTTTAGGGTTCCGTACCCAAGGGTAAAAACGGTACCCTATTACTAAGACTCCGCTGTCCGTCTGTCTGTCTGTCCGTCTGTCTGTCTGTCTGAACCGTGATAGCTAGACAGTTGAAATTTTCACAGATGATGTATTTCTGTTGCCGCTATAACAAAAAATACTAAAAACAAAATAAAATAAATATTTAAGGGGGGCTCCCATACATCAAACGTGATTTTTTTTTGCCGTTTTTTGGTACGGAACCCTTCGTGCGTGAGTCCGACTCGCACTTGGCCGGTTTTTTACTAATCATCTCACCCCATCAACGAACTACACCCCATCGATCTACTATGCAATGCAGATCATAACATTTTTGTAGAACGGCTTACCTTTGCATTACACCCCTCTCTACAGCTATTATTTTGTCGTAAAATAATTTTAAACTTTTTAGTCTTTATCCAGTAAGGTATTCGGATCCTATTAACTAGATAAGTCGTCAATTCACGTCCATTTTTCATTTGATTGATATCTTCAATCACTGCGTAAAACATAATTAAACTAGAACGCAGACTATTTCACCGTTAACACACAAAAAGTGTTTATTCCTTTTCTTATTGCCATACATTTGTTATTGTAATCTGTAGAAGACATTACTGGAGTGGCAACTAGGTAAGTAAGTACGTAGCAAATGATGCATGAATCATTGGAAATGCTCCATAGAACAACGTTTGGTCTATTTAACTGATCATTCTGCCGTGGTTTTATTTGTTATTGATAGTTTTTGTTATTCTTTTTTATGCAAGTTTATGTTTGTAAGTTGAATTGGGTAAATAACAAAATATTTAGTTTACTTTTTAGAAGCGTAGCTAAGCGAGTTACTACCCTACCTTAGGGTTATTATGTTCAAACAATAGATGTCAACTTTTTTTGTAGCATTATAACTATTAAATCCAATAAAGAAAGCATTATCAAGCTATATCAACTCAAATAATTAAAAAAGAATATCCACATACTTATGAAAAAACTTTACATAACATTTTACAGTTGATGTACAAATCGTTTCAAAAGAACTAGATAACTCTAACTAAATCATAAACGAGACGGTGTGTCGCGGGAATAACAATCCGTGTAAAATGTCAACTGAAATAGTAGTTTATGATACAAGGTTGGTAAGGAGGTTTTAAAAAACCTTAACAACCGTGTGCCATACTACGTTTTTCAATACATTTGCGAGAAAACATTATAGGTACTACTGAAATTGTAATATGTCAAATAATAAAACTGTAAATTCTAAATATTTGTGCGCGAATTACGCAAAAACCGCTAATTGAATTTTGATGGATTTTTTCACAATTTAGTAGATTGAGGTAAAATATAAGCTATGTTTCATCAAATTCAGGTGGGTGGAACCAGGGAAACAGCTCGAACTCTCCGGAGTACTAAGCTTTCATACACTAAAGGGGTGATTTTAAACTGGTTGCTGTACTTTTCTACTGTCCACGCGAACGAAGACGCGGGCGGAAGCTATTAGAAATTAAAAAAAACGTTGGTAAACAAAAACGCACGGCGCCGGCGTGCAGTAAAATCAACTTTTCGCACGCTGTACTGGGGGGCTACTCAAATGGCCACTTTTCTGTTCGTTCGCTAACTTAAAGCTTAAAAATAAGCAATTAAACGATCAAGTCACACGTCGCAAGTTTATGTAAATCACAGACGTTGTTGTATTATATGGAATTGATAAGCCTACGACACGTAATTTTGGAGTTTATGGCTTATTTTTAATTTTTAAGTTAGCGAACGAATAGAAAAGTGGCCATTTGAGTAGCCCCGCTGATCCGTAAACAAAAACGCACGGCGTGCGGTAAAATCAACTTACCGCACGCTCGACTGTCATCGTAAACTTACATTTTCGAGCAACTGTATTGAAAAAATAACTTGCTTTTTACTGAACAATTTTACACTGACAACATCGAAATTTCGTTGTATTCGCTTTACTCATCAATAAACCAAATTGCATGTGCCCGAATATCTCTTTAGAATTTTTGCTTATGGTTATACCGATTTTATTATTTACTTCCTCAACTTTATTTCGCATTATTAATTGAAACAACTCAGTATAGGGCTAACCATAGTTATTTTCTTATAATTTTTAAGTTTACGAACTACTTACTTAGCTCTATTTGAATGAGCCGTAGTGCTTGTAATAAAGGGACAACTAATGATCAAGCCTGCAATCACACAGTTGCTGCAAACAAGGAAACGATAGTATCTATCTCCTAATTAACCCTACGGACGTTACCGCAGGCTTTACATAAGGCTAGCTGGACATGCGTGTCGCAGATTTGTCGTGGCGCAATTTGTTAAGTACTTGTATGTAATGTAAGAACATAAAATGTAACCTGCTCTGATTTCGACGCACTTTCACGTTTAGCATGTTTGTCGTTTAACGACTTTGCATATGCAATTCATTAGCCGCGTTAAGTAGGATTGCGAGTTAATCTTTACATCACTAAACCTTTAGATCACTGTTTGAAATATATTTTTTTTAATCAAAATCAGCTAGTTCTGATTTTTGTGCATGGCTTTCGTGAATGGTACTGTGACGCTACTATCCTATACAAACATTTGCTACCTAATAAGTAATAAGTTAGAGACATCGTTTTGAAATGTCTATTTCCTGAAAGTATAACAAACAAGATTATTTTATTCACCCAGTTACTCTAAATATTTGTGAGTAACAAAATTAGGACCCACCGGTATCCCCCTGAGTTAAATTTTTGTCATAATAGCACGGCGTATTTTAATGAACTTTTTGTAAGTAATTTACATTATTACATTTTGGTTTATGGCACAATTACCTACTACCTTGTATGTTACGCACAATAAAAAGGTGAATGTAGGGTAAAAGTAACATTTAAGTGAATTAACAAAACAACGGCAACGCCGCCGCAATAATTATGACTCGTTGTAAAATGGGTGTGCACATACATAGGAAGCGAGTGCAAATTAGGCAAGCACCAACTTCATAAAAGTGTATTTTTTAACGATTATGGACTTTACGGTAATAAAAATTGGGGTTAGGAAATTTGCAAATGATATGTCTCACGCCAGCAAATCGTAGTTCCTGTCGTATTGTCCGGAGACAAAACAACGCTGATTATGCTTGTGATAACTGTTTTTCGATTTAGGGTACATTTTGATTTTAGTTGTGATTATTTAATAATGTTAATAAATTTCGAGAAGCTAAAGTTTATTTCTATACTGTACGTTTTTTTAAAGTGTTTCGTTATTTGTACTAAACCAATGATATTTTTGTAAAGATTAATACGTGTATTTATTTGTTACAATCATTTTTATTTATATTGTCGCTGTTATCTATAATTTACTCCAAATACAGATACTTTTATCTAAAATAAAACTTGCAATGACACAGATAGGTAGGTAAACACTTGTTTTTCAGCTGAAAGAGCTCCAATATATTGTCTGATTTTCGTTCTCGGCCCCTGCCCCCATTTCTGTTGCTAACAACTTTTGATTGAAACTGACAAAAATCGCAGTCACATTGCCGCTTTAGTAAGATTCAAATGTGACAACTATGTTACTTAAAGCAGTAATGTAACTGCCATTTCTGTCGGTTTCAAGTTGATTGCAACAGAGTTACAAAATCAGGGGGCTGATTGAATACCGACATAAAGATCTTGAAACTTGTATAAATTATACAAGTTTCAAGATTTTCATGCTCCACAGGTGCTTATGATATCGTTGTGTACTGTTTTTTTAACGAAAAAAAGTAGAATCAAATCGTTTCGATGACGAATTGGGAGGTCAATGGATCATCAATTACGTTTAACTGTTTTTTTTGTCTGTATCAGACTTATGAACGTTACGCTATTGATTTTTATTGAATTATTGAAAAAAGGCTTGTACTTAGTTATAATATAATATCGCTTAGACGTACTTTTAGTTTTAGGGAGGTCATTGACTTTTTTATGTCTGAGCACAGCTTATCGTAAATATTTATTTCCTATGAATTAATCCATTCGTTTGTTACGATTTTTGCTTATTTTGTGCTAGCAAAAGCCGTTCTTTATTTCAAATAATAGATTAAGAAATTTTATTTGAAGATACCTGCTTACTTAATACCTATTAAACTAGCTTTCCGCCCGCAGCTTCGCCCGCCTGGACTACAGGTTATATCGTGCGGGCGCAAACCCGTGCCCAGCAGTGGGATAAAAAGTAGCCTATGTCTTTCCCCAAAATCCCATCTATCTCCGTAGCAAATTTCATTAAAATCGGTTCAGTAGTTAAGGCGTGAAAGCGTAGAGTTCCTTTCGCATTTATATTATTAATAGCGGCCGCCCGCGACTTCGTCTGCGTGGACAGTTTTTTTGGTATCCCTCGGGAACTGTTAGTTTTTTCTGGATGAAAAGTACCCTATGTCCTTTTCTATGACCCTGACAACGTGTATGCAAAATTTCATGATGATCGGGTTAGTAGTTAAGACGTGAAGGCGTAACAAACAAACAAACAAACGGACGTTCGCATTTATAACATTAGTAAGGACTAGTCCCCGCTCGCGACTTCGTCTGCGTGGACAGTTTTTTAGCTAACCCTCGAGAACCATAAGTTTTTTCTGGATGAAAGGCGGTACCCTATGTCCTTTTCTGTACCTCTGACAACGTGTATGCAAGATTTCATGATGATCGGTTCAGTAGTTAAGACGTGAAGGGGCTTAACACACCAACAAACGGACATTCGCTTTTATAATATTAGTAAGAATTAAGTAGGGATTGTTTAGTACAAAATATTTATTTCATTTATTCTCTTTGTTTTGGTAATAAACAAGACAAGGAAAACAGACTCAAGGTACCAAATTTGGTATAGAGGGCCTTCGTGAAGAATCGTGTTCAACTTTATAAATGTTTGTATGTTTATGTTTATACTATGACATCATTGCTTTACAAGATCGTGTGTTAAGTACAATAAGTATATTTAAAGAGCCATATAAAATTAAGTGAAAAAGTATTGAGTAAAAACTTCAATCATTCGAAGCGTTGAGGTCGTATTAAAGATGAAGGAAGGTGGTATTTTTTTGTTAGCAAATTGTCAGCAAGATTATTAGGTACATGATTTATGTTGCCTTGATAATTAACGTTGGAACAAAACAAAAACACGTCGCAAATATACAAAATAGAAATCATTGCGCAAATTAAAACAAATCAGGTGGATGGGTTCAAAGTTCAAACCTAAAGTTAGAAATCTCTTTGGGGTCATGTCTATGTTCCTGGATACCAGTTAACACTTTATGTTCATAAAACCTATGTCTCGATAATTTTGATAAGGTAGGTAATTCACCTCTCTGGCTTCGCACTAGACATTGAAATAAAACTCTTGTAACGAATACTAGCGTTTATTGAAGGTACTTTGGTAATCAGTTGGTATTTAGTTTGATTTTTATTTTCCCGACGTTTCGGTACCTTTGCAGCTGCCGTGGTCACGGTCCAAACAGTGCCCCGTGACCACGGCAGCTGCAAAGGTGCCGAAACGTCGAGAAAATAAAAAATCAAACTAAATACCAACTGATTACCAAACTACTACGCGTTCACTTCATCGTTGCCGCTACCTCCCGGCCCGCTTCATCATTCCGCACCCCCTGTGTCGCCCTCCCGCGTGCCTCCCCAGGCGACGCCGGGGGCGCGGTATGAAGAAGCGGGCCGGGAGGTAGCGGCACAAATGAAGTGAACGCGTAGTACTTTTAATAAAATCGTAGTAGTAAAGTGTTCTATTTCAATGTTATTTGTCAATTAAATTATGTCATGTAAATTATGTCAATTTTAAGGTAGGTATAAACCCTCGTATCTATAAACAATGTTTCTGTCGAGCGCTCGTTTCTACTGATTTTCGTTCGACATATGGCTCAAACGTTCGAAATAGAGTCATATGTCGAACGAAAATCAGTAGAAACGAGCGCTCGACGCCAGCCGAGCGATTCAAAAATAGGGTCCCTGGCATTAAAAGCGAAGCTGTTTTACTTAGGTCAATTCTGTTCCGGTTCTATATCTATATTCTTCCAAATATCTGACTCTTTATATAGCAAGCCTATTTTACGTAGGCGCCGAAGTGCTTCAGGGATTATAAGATTAATGCGATGTCCTTTTGTGGAACTGGCTTTGATCTTGATTAGAGTTTCTATGAAGATAGAGAATTGAGTTCCGATTCAATTAAATTTGTGATTTTATTATATTTATATAACCTAGTATTTAAAAATAGTAATGAAAGCACTTTGGTTTCGGGTTTATACTATAAATCAAAGCTTAGTTAGGTAGACGTAAGGTGACGTAGTAAGCAACGGATATTTTCGTATTTGTAAGCTTTGTTTATGTTATTTTTATTTTTGAAAGCATTTAATAGTATTACATGTTTATAATAATGTGCACCTACAACTATTTAAGAGAAAAACATTTTTTTATAAAAGCCTGAAGTTCAACTACCTTTCTGTAGTTTGACAATGGACACATACACTAGGTCATGAATGGCAAACCTTTATGTATCAACGTGGCATTTTCTAAATGTTAATGTTTAATGAGGTAATAGACGTGTCATCAAATCGGTCGGTGACGTGCCCAAAACTGTGTCCCGTGCCATTGGTTCGCCATCCCTGCACTAGGTACTGCAGAGCAGAATACCTCAGCAACTAATTCTGAGCCAAAATAGAGAGAACTGTTTAAAAATTCACTGTTTCAACAAGTCGGACAGTCTTAATTCACTGCGTTTTAACTAGTAGGACAGCAACGTAACGTAATCTTATATTGCACTCACGTAGATCACACTACGTGGCTACTTAATGCTGATTGTAGAACTTATTAAAGAGAAACACTAGGAAATTAAACAACATCTCCATCGTATTCCACTTGTGAAGTGAATTATGTAATGTTGGTAAAAGTAGGAAAGGGCAAGGGAAACGCAGCTAACGCCATGAGAATACGTTACGTTATGATGTATGTATATTGCAGTTCCTTAGTGAGGATTCTGTGTTTTCACCTTTACTTATTTTATTATATCTCTACACATGTTAATGTTACAATATTTTACCAATATGTTTGAGTTTTGTAAAAGTATTGGTAGGCATGTAAGTAACTAGCTACAATTTTGATGAAAAAATTCGTAATTTTAGATGAAATTGCGCACTGATAATATTATAATAATGTCAAAAAATATTGAAAAAACAAAATGTTATAAAAAATAGGACTATTTTAAAATTCATTGTTACTAAGAGTCAAATACGAAAGCAGTCTTGGATTAATAAATGTTTACATAAATTACGTTTGTCAACTTCTGCTTAACTGTAATTTTGTGTTTGCGGAGTCTAAGCGGCACGTAGGAAAAACATTTAACAAGAATTATCAGACAAAACACGTTCTAAAACCCTGTAATAAACTTCCAAGAGAAATCTTTTAACGATAAACCTTGGACCTTAGCACAATTACTTAGTACTATGTCATTCATTGCAGAATGCAGATTTAACATCTCTATTATGCTTTACTCTAAGAAAATACGAACGAATTATGACAATGTTCAAGAATTAATCGACTCACCCGTAGCACCTCAGTTGGGATAAATAAACATCATATAAGATAATTTCATATAAGATAAATAATCTTAATATAAAAATAGCATTGTGAATGCCTAAAATCTAAAAATTCAATAAGATCATATATCTTGATATCTCCAATACAATATTTAAACTATTAATCATCAAATCATTAGAAATCAATCAAGGTTTCTAACTAGTACGCGTGTCGGCAAACTTTATTGTTAATTCACTCAAAAGGTAGTTCTACTTCTAAGTCCAAAACCTTTTAATAGTCTTAATACTCGATTGGCTGTAGTTTAGATATAATTATTTTATAATCGAAACTGTGGTTACACAGGTCACTCTAAATTAAAAATGAAGTTCTTACGCACTACTGAATTAAGTCGTACCTTATGTCTACAGGTTGAGATAATTCAACGCAAACTCACCCGGCTTGAGCTCGCCTTTGTTTAATTACGGCAACACTGGCACGATAATTTTGGGAGTTATCAAGACTGCTGTAATTACGTTCTCACTTACTGAAGGTTGTCAAAATTAATTAAAGAACACGTCCATCAAAAAGGTTTTTTCAAATTAATTTACCGTACAAGACCATATAATAGCTTTTTATCCTTCACACATTACGTTAGATCTTGGTTGTCACGGAAAATGCTCGTTACCTGAATGACTATCATAATAATAGGGAATATGCATCAATTTTTTTTTAAATCTTAATCAAAAGTATAATGCGCGAGAAAATTAACTGTAATATTAAAACTTTTTTCTTGCGTTTTTTTCTCGTGATATAGTTACTTGAAGTTAGCGCGCAGCAGCACCCGCCGAAAACGCTCCATACAAAACGGTGACGTCACACATCACGTTTCAGGTGTGTTTCGGCGCGTTTAATATGGAGTTAGCCAATAATCTTCAATTATCTCCCTAAATTTTGCGTTTAAGTACATATGTGTCATACAAAATATTGTTTCTTATTCGATATTCTATCTGACTGTAAAATTCATTATATCCGAAAATGAAAAAAAAATATCGTTATTTTCCCCTGATTTCATCGTGTGATAAAACTAAAACAATTCATTTTTTTAATTTTTTTTCCTGTTCCATCATGTTTTTATAAGTGTCCGCAGCGATCAAGCTCAAATTCATCAAAATCGGTGACTTATGCATATTCCCTATTGTGCTATGGATTTTCATTTTATTTCACGTCATGTCGTTTTGTGCTTTAACGAGAACCGTTGTGCTTTACCTTGATGGCTACTATTTTCAGATTCACTAAACATAAGGGGGCGTCCATTAATTACGTGAGGCATTTAGGGGGGGGAGGGGGTCGAGCCTAATCTCACCCAATCTCACGTGGGGGAGAGGGGAGGTCTCGGCAAATATCACGTAATTTTTTTTCTGCAGGAACAGTATCGCGAAAAAACTAGGTTAAATAAAGTTAAACATTTTTCATACCAAAATATGGCTAAATCCTAAACAATAATGATTATTTAAATAAATGCAAAGCAAGCAAGCACAGAATAACGTAATCACACTAAAATTATACGTTTTGAAAAATCTCACGTGAGATATAAAGGGGGGGGAGAGGGTCGAGCCAAATCTCACGACATCTCACCAAGGGGGGAGAGGGGGTCGCAAAATCGCCAAAATCACCTCACGTAATTTATGGACGCCCCCTAAGTACTAAATAATAAGTACAAAAATGAGCACTAAATAATAAGTACAAAAATGAGCAAACTTCCTTATTCATCCATCTGGAATTTTTAATTCCTTAAAATGACAATCGATTTGTTAAAATGGCAGATAATGATGGATATTAACAAAACAAATATTACCTAAGTAGGTACTCTGAAACTCCGTAATAAACGTCAATAATTTCTTGTCACGTCCGTTCAGTTTGTCAGCTCCATATATTGACAAATGTTCTACGCTTGTCAACTCAAGTCAAATATAATCTAAGGATTTCTGTCTTATTTACCTTCTAAAGTATCATCGAAAAAAGTTGATACAAATGGGTTTTATGACAGAATACATGTACAAGTGTTTTATGGCTTTTTTTCATAGATATGTTTTATTGTAGAATACCGGCAAATAAAGACATTTGCTTTGCTCAACCATGTTTAGTTTTTGTATTCTGACGTCATTGTTTATCTGTAAGTAAGTTTCAAGGCTTAGTACTTTGTAAGACCTCTCAATACACTTCGGCTGTATAAAACTTAAATATTCATCTAATAGATTTCCATTTATCAAGATCTCGCCGAAATACAGTAAATTTGCGTTGTCACCTTACACCATTAATCTTCAAGTCGATACTAGGATTTCGGAAGGAAGGTTCTATCGACACAGTATCTATTTAAAAAAAAACGGTAGATATCTTGGTTTTGTGACTCCAAGTTATGGAATTATTCACACACTAGCTTCCGCCCGCGACTTCGTCTGCGTGGATAGTATTTTGTCTATCCCTCGGGAACAGTTCCTTTTTTCGGGACGAAAAGTACCCTATGTCCTTCTCTGTACCTCTGACAACGTGTGTGTAAAATTTCATGATGATCGGTTCAGTAGTTAAGACGTGAAGGCGTAACAAACATACAAACGGACTTTCGCATTTATAATATTAGTAAGGATTAAAAAGGTTCACAGATTAAACACATTAGTAGGTCTGAATATTTAAGTAAGTACTTATTTAAAAAAAACCTGAAACTCTTCTAATAAGTAGGCGATAAGTACCTACAATGTATTTTGTATGACCCCCGTACTATTGATATTTTTATATGTGGAAACATAATTTTGATTTTTGTGAATAATCCAAAATGTTTTAGAAATGATAAAGTACCGAATGTAGCAGTGTATTCTGTAGCAGTATCAGATACACAATGCCTGATAAAACTAACGTAAGACAAAAACTAAAACAAATTGTTTTCACGGTCGTGAAGATAAGTGACATAACTCGCAATTTTCCTCAGATCACTTTGAATACATACTTACGAATAGGTAGAACACTTCAGACGTAAATCATGTACGATGAAAATAACAAATAAGTATTACAGCAAAAAGCACTCTTTGTTTATAAATAGGTAAGTAGGTAAATCTATTGTTTTGTAGTGAATAATAGTATAATCATTCACATGATGTTCATAAAACATGGAGTTGACCAAGTACTGTTCATTCGTTGTCGGACGACAGTAATACGAAGGTTAAGATTTTCCTTAACAGTCCTTAATAAAATTTCAATAGAAACTTATTTCACTTCTCAAGCTTACGCGCTCACTAGACATGAAATAATAGTACATTACTGACGCGGTCATTAATGACTGCATTGCTGGCAGCGCGATGATGATGGCCGATAGCGTAGCTTAGCGCAGGTCCAGGCCGTCACAGCGCGGTCAGCATTGCATGGCCAAGCTGGAATAAAGGCCGAGACCGGAGGTCGAGGCCTTTATAGCGCGGACAGCAAGGGCTGCAATGATGACCAAGCTTGAAGGCCGAGAGCGTAGTTAAGCTCAGCTTGAGGCCATCATAACGTGGCCAGCAGTGCAGTCATTGTGGACCAAGTCTTGTATAGTGCTTTACTCAAAAATGTCAAAAATGTAAAAAAAAAGTCAAAAATGTAAAAAAAATACAAAAATGTCCAAAATGACAAACATGTTAAAAATGATTAAAATTACAAAAAACTATGTTTGAAACAAAACTCGACAATAATGGATTTTCAAAGGAAATTGCTGGTGGCTAAAACTCGACAATAATGAAATCCCATACAACTTTGTTGCGTCACCATCGGAGGAGCACGGCAACCTCGACTTTGTTCAAAGAAGGTTGTCAAAATAATGGCCATATTACAAGCATTTTAATTAACGGATACTAGCGCGGTTTTATTGAAAGTACTTTGGTAATTAGTTGGTATTTGGTTTGATTTTTGATTTTCCCGACGTTTCGGCACCTTTGCAGCTGCCGTGGTAGTCCCCCGTGACCACGGCAACTGCGTTAGTATCCGTTAAAAAGTCTTTTATTTCAGAAACTTATTTATTTACGTACCTACTACACGTACAGCAAATTTTTGCGTTATGACGACATATAAAAGTATAATATAATCTGGTTATAAGGTTTACTTAAGGTTTTCTAGACTTTGAGGTGTCTCTACCTCGATTAATATATGTAATAAAGTAAGAATAAAACGCTGCAAACAATGTTGAGCTATAAGTTACGAGTACAATCTCAGTACCTACCTAAATAATTACGACGCTTTTTATAAAAAACATTGATTACTGAAATACTAACAGTTTCTGGCTAATATAAACAAAACAAACAAAAATAACTTGTTAGAGATCTCCTTCATATAAAAATCGTAGGTAATTCAAGATCAATGACTAAACTGGAATTGTGTAGGTGTAAGGATAACCCTAAGTCTGAATAAGGCTTAATCTAATTGCATCAGCCTTGTTTGGAGAAAATTGGTTTGTTTTGACTCCGAATTCGTAAGAAAACTACACTATAAAATAATGTAGAACCTCTTATCCAGAGATAATTCGTCAAGCTTGAAAAATGTGCCGATTTGTCAATACCCAATGAATTTGGAAACCAGCGTTCCGCAAACCTGCATTGTTGCTCAATTGTTGTAAGTAAAATTTAGCCGCTAATAAACTTACTTACTACTTAATTAGTATTTTATTTAGCGCAATAAATATGTTTGCAGTAAGAAACTGTATTTTTTATATCTTTTTATGTCAATCTGTTAAAGATATGAGGAACATAAAATTTTAAATGTTGAAAAGTTGATAGTACGCTTAGTCCGAGTTTTGTCATCATAGATAAGAATTGCTTTCCAAATACAATAAAGTAAAGATTTAGAACAAGTATGATTCTATTATTTGTTGTTTTTCGGAAGCTTACCCAAGGTTTTTCATCATTTTTGATAAACAATGGTTGACACTAATGAGGAACGAAGCAAAACTAGTCAAATAGAGTCACACACCATGAATTAGGATAAAACAAAAGATATTCCACCGTTGTTATGTTAATTTTGTTTCAACAGTTAAAAACAATATTCAAAACACTTGCCGGATTTCAGACCATTTTTTATCGACTGCTTAGATCATTAATCATAACGTTTTTTTATGGAAATATTCTATATTATCGGTCTCTACCTTTCAGCGATTTAAATACAGTTCGACATCATGTTTTATGTTGGAATTAAATAATTAATTTGTAAATTACTAGTTCACTAAATAATTTTAACATAACATCACTATATTCGACACAATGAAAAATTTCCAGAAGTAAATGACTACGTTACTTGCACGTAACTTAACTGCAACTTAATACAAACTTGACATTACCTTGAGTTGCATTTCCGCAGCAAAAAGTTCCGAGCACAATATTTTATTTCTACACAAAATTAATTTCACTTTTCGTCACACACGTCAAGTACTGATAAGGTATAGTCGGTAATGCGCGGGAGGCTGTCGCGCGGCGGCCGCGCGTCTGGCTGCGCAGGCGCACGTGATGTGCGTGCGAGGGTGGCGCCGCGCCGCCGGGTCCATGCGGCACTACGACGAACTAACGGGACTTTTCACGGTCCAACAATTAACTTATCTGAATGATTGCGCTACAGAATCAATTTGTTACATTCCCAATATAGGAAGAGTGCTTTGATTTACGTGATGATCTCACGTGCTTCCGTGATTGTTGGCACGATACCTTACTTTTAGATGTTATAATATGTACGTAACATTTTGTTGTAATCTATGTTGCAATATTGGCTTTACGTCTTAAACTGAAAAAAAATAAAAGCTCCTTTTGCAATGTGGTGCAAATAAAAGAAAATAAGTAGAGGTACTACAATGCAAAAACAACACACAAACCTAATGTAACAACCACCAACAATATTCTTGCAAATAAATGTTTTATTATTATTATCATCATATTAAGTAAATAGTAATTAAGTAAGTAACTCCTTCTTAAGAGTTTTCATCTTTTCGTTTTATAAAACAAGAAGCGAAAACATTTCATTTTTTAGAAATATTTGCTTTGTATTTATACCTAAGTTAGTTAAATCTTGTGAAACTTTAGTGCCCTTCCTCCCAAGTTCTCCGATATACATGACCGAAGTATTATTTATGACCGTAAAATTGCATCGTTAAAGGGACAATTGGTTTGATTCGACTCATTTTGATATTCTGGTCGCGGTCTTGAAAATATATAGCCACGACCTAACGATGTCACGCGACTATACAGGTTATGTTTTGTTTATTTTCCGTCTGCAAGGTTACTTCTGTAGAGGTATTGTATCTTGACTCTGAAAGGCTCTAAGTGTGTCATTACGAATGTAACTGATATTTAATAGCTGTATCGCAATGGAACGAATAAACTTTTCTCAAACTTTGTGGTTTGGAAGCAAAGTTAGTTGCTTGAAATAGCGATCTTGTTTAACTTGCTTTAAGATTGCGAAGGTGATGAAAAATTTATTTTGTTGCTTAAATGAATTATTAACATGATGAAGTTCTTTCACGTAGTATTACACAAGGATAATACCTAGTTAGATATCATCTGAATTATATTCGCATTTTTGGTAAAATGATCCTGTTGACATTACTACAAGGTTTATTTTTATTTTAGTGGAGTACGGAAGGCACGTAAAAATGAAATTTTTTCGTATGTTTCTGTACTGTTCAATTTTAATTTCAAGGCAAAAGGTTCATTAAATGCATGCACCTAACTGGGATGTTTCTCATTATATTTTAACAGCTTTACTGATTGATGGAATGATGGCAAGAGCAGTTTGACTCATTCATACAAACATGCAATTTAAGTATTACTATTACACTATTCAAGCGAGGGAAAACCAACATTTCTCTTAATGTTTTCTAAGATAATATTGCAGATTGATAGAAAAGGGTGCCAAATGGATATTACTTTACTATTTTACCAGTTACTTGTTAAAATAACGTCCTTGTTTTATACAATTTCCGGTTGTAATAAGGATATACAGTGCCATTAGTGTCGGTGAGAAAGCTATACAACGCAACTAAAAGGTTAATTCGTTCAGTTTTAGGATTAAAATTGTCTGAGAGATGAGGATAATAATCTATACAACGTCATTTTGTAGTCATTTTAATTAACTTCAGGGAGTGCTCTACTAATGAAAATAATCATTTTTGCCAAAGAAACATGGGTCGAAAAACGACAAAAATTTTGGACTTTCCCATACAAATACAATGTTTTAGCTGTCTAGTTAGTATGGGAGGACCAAAATTTTTTGTCGTTTTTCGACCCATGTTTCTTGGGCAAAAATGATTATTTTCATTAGTAGAGCACTCCCTGAAGTTAATTAAAATGACTACAAAATGACGGTGTATACACCGTCATTTTGTAGTCGTTTTAATTAACTTAAGGGTAAAGGTAAAATGACTACAAAATGACGGTGTATATAAAATTCAAAGTCCTGACTGACTGAGTGAGATATCAACGCACAGCCCAAACCGTTGAACCTAGAGACTTGAAATTTTGCACATAAATACCTTATATAGTGTAGGTATCCACTAAGAAAGGATTTTTGAAAATTCTATCCCTAAGGGGATGAAATAAGGGATGAAAGTTTGTATGAAAGTCCCTCAGTTTTTGAGCTAGGATCTCCAAATATTGTGTTTAGGCTGATGATTGAAAATAATTAAATACGGGTCTCAGCGTTTTTCAAAATTCCACCCCCGAAAGGGTGAAAAGGGGGATGAAGTTGTGTTTAGAAGAAAATCCTTTATTTTCGAAGTAAAAATCTCTAAATTTATAATTTAGGCTTATGAATAAAATCTAACGCAACGTATATTGTTACTGGTACTATTTTGACCCCTATGGGGATGAAACGGGGGTGAAATAGGGTAGATAAACCTAAAAATAGATATGGATGTCATTATTGGGGTTTTCTGGGATGACGATTGCGAAAATGACATTTATTTTGAAATCCAACACGGTGGAAATGATTTAACCCCTAAAGAGGTGATAATGGGGTACAAATTTTGTATGGAAAAATAATATAAAATAGACATTACAACTTTAAACTTCGTAGGAGCAAGTCTACAAATAAATAGACAAACATATATTTTGTAATTTTAAAAATCACCCCCTTAGGGGGTAAATGGGTAAGTAAACATAAAAATCGATATGGATGTGGTTCTTGAGGTTTTGTGGGATGGTAATTGCGAAAAATACATTTATTTTGAAATCCAACACGGTGGACATGATTCAGCCTCAGGGGACAAGGACGGAGACGAAGACGGGGACGGGGACGGAAACGAGAACGGGAACGGTAACGGGTACGGGAACGCGAACGGGAACGGGAACGGAAAAGTGTAAAGAAACGGGAACGGGATATCTACCAATATATTTGGACCCAATTCTGACTGTTGTTATAAACTAGCTTCCGCCCGCGACTTCGTCCGCGTGAATATTAGAGAAAATCCTTAGGGAACCTTCAACCAGGATCCAACCAGCCGTTTTTACGCGATTAGGCGGGTCCCCACCAAGCGAGCAGCCTCGTGCGAGGCCCGCCATACGCGGCAAACGTCTTGCCTCGCACGAGGCTGCTCGCTTGGTGGGGACCCGCCTAATCGCGTAAAAACGGCTGGTTGGATCCTGGTTGAAGGTTCCCTAAGGATTTTCTCTAATATTCACGCGGACGAGGTCGCGGGCGGAAGCTAGTACTACATAAAAACCTAAAGCTAAGCTACCTAAATTAAATACTAAGCCAACGGCAAATCAAAGAATGGCCACCGTGATGCCATTGTCATAATCACTCATTTTAATGTCCCGTTGCTGGGCACAAGTCTTCCTGATGGATAAGGAAGATGGGCCATAACACACCACGGGGGCCCTGAGGATAGGACATCCACCCATGTCATTAATTGTACGAAGTTTGAAATTAACCTAGTCTACCTACATCATGATGGGTACAGATTAGGGGGCTGTCCGCACAGTAATCTAGGCTGAGTATTAGGCATTATTTACGTTAATCCCCTCTTCATTAAGGGATCAGCCTACTTCAGTAGATCTAAAGCATTGGATTAAGCTCGTTACACAGGATTTTTAAGATAACAATGGCAAATGGATTTCCTTATGGTACCATTCGTGTTGTACTTGTCCGTCCTAGCTAGCTTTATTATGTTTTAACACTTCTGAACAAATAGATACGAAAGCTTTACTTCTACTATTTACACGTTTAAAGTTTCAATTACTTACTAAGTATGTAGATATTGCGGCGGGGTCCTAACGTGTACTATCTGTGCCCGGACCTTCCAGGCAAAGATTGGTTTTGCGAGTCACATGCGGGCGCACGAGAGGGCGGACCGTCGGACCAACACCTATTAAAGATGAGACATACAATAGTCGCCGAGGCCGAAATCGGCTAGGAACCGATGATGATAATGATGTAGATATTGTGATTTAAAATATCTTAATGCTACACACCAACATACGTGAGTGATTTTTCTACTAAAACCTGCGTGATGGGATGGAGCTTTATGCGTAGCAGTGTGTGATGTTGTATTATGAACATTTTGCTGTCTTAGAAATTCAAGTAAACCTTTTTTTTTCTATATGTACAACGGGATAGTGCTTCACCCTCACCTCACCTGATGTTAAATGACGATAAGGCTGAAGGCGCACTACACCCGGAATCCTCATCACCGAGGAACTGGCTATCTTACCTCTAACTGCCGGAACACAACAATTTTTAAATTGTTGTTATGGCGTCAGACTTAGATAAGATGGTGGTAGGTAGCCAAGCAGACGGACTTGAAATAAGCACCTACCAAACCGAGTATAAATTGTACCCCCCCTGGGAATTGAACCCGGGACCCCTGCGTCTTAAACGGGTGGGCGAACCACTATACCACAGAGGCGGTAAAACCTGACGTGTTTCTGTGTGAAAGTGGCAAAAATCATGAATTTATTACGTCGCTCGTTTGTTACGGCACTTAAATTAAGCCGTTAAGTGACTCGGTATCAACATTTTGATCGAGTCGTTTAGAGGTTTTCCGATATGAATGAACGTGAAATTTTTGCCATTTTGTTGAAGGTCGAATCTAATTGATTTGTAATGTTTGGAAATTAGGGTAGCATAACCAGATTTCTTGGCTGCTCAGTTAGATCGTAGTTACATGTTTATTGGAGACTTACGGTTTGAGCGTAAGATATGTGAATTAAGTTTCCGTTTGCGTAGTGTGTCTTAACTGTGAATATGATTTGTTAATGCTATTTTTTTATTTCAAATAATGTAAAAGATAGAAACGAGAATGCGAAATTTTTGAAAAAGGAAAATAGACCCCGAGAGAAGGTATCTTTATGACACTTATGTTATAATTATAACTACTAGAACCATGACGAATAAAAATCGTATAGTAAGTAAAAGAACTACGTTAACGGGTTGACATAATGTGGTATTTACAGGAGTCGACTTGGCAGGCAACTTTAGTCATTAGCGCTTGTGAAATCGATTCGCCACCTTATTGAGGCTCAATGGAAATTAGCATTGTAAAAGCTAATACGAGGGTGGATCCAAAAATTCGTGGCCTAACGTAGAAATAGCTTTGACAGTTTTGTAAATTTACCCTCACTCTTTAGTATGGTTCTTCAATAGTAAATGTGCGAAGTTTTGTTCCGATACTGCAAGCCATATTTTTTTTGTGATTATTTGTTTGATGCTATCTGACATCTTTTTCAATAATGGAGAAAATTGAACACCGAGCAGTGATCAAGTACCTCAGTAAAAAAGGCCTATCACCAAAAGATATTCATCAAGATATGGTGAGCACTTTTGGTGAGTCAGCTCTATCGTATTCCAGTGTAAAAAAGTGGGTGGCTGAGTTTAAGCAGGGTCGGGAGAGTATTGAAGATGACCCCAGGAGCGGTAGGCCTTCAACCTCTACCACGAAGGAAAACATTGAAAAAATATGTGATCTTATTCTGAGTGACCGAAGATTGACCATCAGTAAGATAGCTGAGATCACAGGCATTGGTTATGATCGGGTACAAAATATTGTAACTCAAGAATTAGGGTTCCATAAGGTTTCTGCTCGTTGGGTTCCGAGATTGCTTTCAGCTGAACAAAAATGAGTTCGTTTCACAATTTCCCGTGACTGTTTGGAGCTTTTTGAGGTAGATCCAGAGGATTTTTTATCCCGGTTTGTTACCATGGATGAAAGCTGGGTTCACCGCCTTACTCCTGAATCTAAGCAACAATCGAAGCAGTGGAAAAGATCTGGCTCTCCAACTCCAAAGAAAGCCAAAGTTGTTTTGTCGACCAACAAAGTCATGGCTTCAGTTTTTTGGGATGCAAAGGGAATTATTTTCGTGGATTATTTACCAAAGGGCGAAACTATAAATTCAAGTTATTATTGTAACCTTTTACGACGACTAAGGGAAGAAATCAAAGAAAAAAGGCCGGGTATGTTACGGAAGAAAGTGTTGTTCCATCAAGATAACGCCCGGGTTCACACTTCAGCTGAAACAATGGCTGAAATCCATAATTGTGGCTACGAAATATTGCCCCATCCACCTTATTCGCCGGATTTAGCCCCCTCAGACTACCACTTATTTCCAAATTAAAAAAAACACTTAGGTGGTTCGAAATTTTCGGACAGGAACGAGGTGATAGCCGCAGTAAATGATTATTTTGAGAACCTTCAGGAATCATTTTTTTTCGAAGGTATAAACAAGTTGCAGGTCCGGTGGAAGAAATGCATTGACCTAAACGGAGACTATGTCGAAAAATAAAAATTATTTCAGACCCACTTTTCTTTCATTTTCATGGTCGGGCTTAGAACTTTTGGATCCACCCTCGTAGTTTAGTGAATAGAAGAATTAAAAGATAAACTTTGTTCACTAAACAAATGTTCTGTATGTATTTTTTTTAGTTTAAGCTCCAAACTGCATGTTGTTAAGAGCACAGTGCATTTTAAGCATTGCCACAGAACAGATATTAGTGGCGGGCGGTGCTAAAAATGGACATTGTTGTGCTGTTAAAATGTAATACTTAAGTAATTCTTTGTTTTTTTTATTTGAAAAACTTACGATTATTATAATTAATTATGTATTATTCATGCATTCATTTGTACCGCGAAAAAGAATAATGCAGTGTTTAAAATAAAGTCGAAATTATACAAGATAACTTTGATTTCGTATACACTTACCTTCTCAGAATTGAAAACTTAACTCAGCAAATAGTGACTGATAAAGTGATAACCGATCCGACCGCCCTACCCCCATAAAACGGTTTTTAAAACCTCGTGGTGATACCTATTTTAGCGCCATCTAGCTACGAATATAAATATGGTATATAATATTATATTCTAAAACAGCAGGTACTAAATGGTTTTTGAAAACCTCGTGAATTTTGTGTCTCGTCTTCCGGTGCTTGAATGGTTAGAATAGAACCCATTATTAAAACGTTTACAAAGAAACTTTAAAAACAACTTATTTTTAAGGAATTCATTAAATATCTTAAACTTAGCTAAACTTAAAATAAAAGTGCAACCTGGGAATGCAATTATGTTAATCTCAGCTACAATGCGCAGTTTTTTCATAAAATTATTAGCTAATATAATAATTTCATTACATAAACAACACTGAAAATCAGTATGCGTAGTACGTCTATTAAGGAAGAGTAAGTAACCGAGTGATTGTCATTATTTTGAATGAAGGACGCCAATGATGCGCGTAATGAAATGAACCGAAACAATGGGCTTTAAATCGATTGCACGACCTTCGGCGTCGCTTTCAATATCAAGGTTGTACTATGGTAATTGCGGATTAGAATACAGAATGAATTAATTTTGAGACAGTTGTCAATGTTACTTTGAGGGACTCTCCCGCAGGCTGTAACAACAATAAACAGTACCATTTTGAAGTTTCGTTATATGCATTAAGTAATAGTTATTAAGAAACTAATTATGTACAGTTGCATACAAGACTTTATCTATGTCGTGGCCATATCGTAGATTTGCTCACTTCATTAAATGCTCGAGAATTTCATGAAATGATCGCATTTCATGAAATGAGCAACTTAATTTGACCAGATCATTAAATCGTCAACGTTTTACGATTTTATCATCAACGTCTGGCCGGATCGTATAAATAGGGTAGGGTGTCAATAAAATATATCTTTATTATGTAATAATTGACAAATGTAGAGTTAAATAGAAACACAATACTTTAGCTAGCATAGATTTATATTTTATTTAATAAAATAAGTGAATAATTATGTTACTTAAGAATAAAGTACCTAACTGTCTGTCTGTCTGTCTGTCACCAGGCTCTATCTCATGAACCGTGATAGCTGACAGTTGAAATTTTCACAGATGATGTATTTCTGTTGCCACTATAACAACAAATACTAAAAACAGAATAAAATAAATATTTAAGGGGGCTCCCATACAACAAACGTGATTTTTTTTGCTGTATTTTGGTACGGAACCCTTCGTGCGCGAGTCCGACTCGCACTTGGCCGGTTTTTTACATTTTGCTCGGTTTTTGCGTGACTTGCATAAAACTCGAGAACCTTTTTTATTTATTTTTATTTATTAAGTAATCTTTATTGCACAACAATACACAAAGTCATTCAATTCATTCACATTTCCAAAAGAAAAGCTTGAGCGTTTCTTTTAAAAGAGAATTTACTAGAGATCGCCTGATAGTTTCAGGGAGATTATTCCAGAGGCGGGTAGCTTGCAGCGTAAAATAATCAGACATATAGCCAGAATGAAAGAGAGGAGTGGAGAGAGCAAGAGAGTTGGCGTAGCGAAGGGGACGATCGTGAGTACCTATCACAGAGATACTGAAATTTGCATTTCAAGTATTCTGGAGAATGGGGACTGTTTAGGATGGAATAGGGTGAGCAGAGCAGCCTTAGCTGTCTGCGTTGACGGATAGGGAGCCATTTCATCCTGCATGCCCTTTTCATTGTAAACTCTTTTGTTATTACTTTCTTCCTCATTTACTAAAAAAATATTCACTTTTTCACTGCGAGAAATAACATTGTCGTCAGCGGCCGCCATCTATACACATAAACAAAGCGCTTGCAGCGCCTCTACCAGTAATTAATATAACTATTTTACGATATGATTAAAATAATCTTGACCATTTCATGAAGTAGCCGCGCCGCGCGCGATCAGTTGCCCATATCGAGAAACGATTTCTTATTATTGATCTGCCCAAGTCACATCATGATGTGGCCAAGAGACAGTGAAACATTTCATGAAATGCGATCATTTCATGAAATTCTCGAGCATTTCATGAAGTGAGCAAATCTACGACATGGCCACGACATCTACACCCATGATATGTATCATCTATAAAGGTTTTTGACTTTGACTTTCCACTTCCTCCTCATCATTATATCATCCGAACGAGTGTTATAATGTTGTACTGAATTACATAATGTAACTCGTCGAGCGTGGGCGCGGGGAGGAGCGCGACATCCTCGCGCTCGCATATTGATACGTTTTGATTGATTTGTGTAAGTAATATGTTTTGCTTGATTTGTGTAAGTAATATGTTTTGCTTGATTTGTGTAAGTAATATGTTTTGAAAGCAAAATGTTGTGGGTACCTATTCAGTTTCAGTCTTGGTCTTAGATCTTTCTAGATAGAGATTTCTGTCTAGGTCCTAGTCTCTAGGTATTCCTCCAATAAAACTCTTTTGTGAAAAAAAGTCGGAGCGGACGTGATGAGCATACCAAAGAGACCGAAAGTTATGGTCGCATCGCAGTTCATTGAAACTTCACGGGCCATAAAAAGAACCTTCCTAATCGACAAATCGTAAATGGAACCACCAAAAGTAATAAGATTAAAAATGTGCCGCAAGCAAAAAGTAAATTCTACCTTTTTGCTATCTGCAAATTTTTCCATAAGCACCACTGATATCATCCCTCGAGGTATAATTTTTATTACCCTTAAAATGATGTTTTGGCAGCCAGTAAATGGGTCAAAAATCTCTTTAAGCGCCCTAAATGAGTTGTTCTGCGGAACACTTTGTTTTTATTAAGGCTTCGTGGCATATTTTTAGTGGGTGGCCTACTTTCGCGTCAATTCGAATTGTTAAATGCGCTGCCTGGAGTTACGTACATACCTAGCTATTTGTCAGCACATAGGTACTATTCTATTACTAACAGTGTTGTTGGTGGTTGCGACTTAATTACTGTGACTTATGATGTAAATTTTGTATCTAAACTGCGATATTCGTATTTCAGACAGTTCAATTTCTGGCTTTTCATACTTTGTATTTAATTAATTTGGTTGGAAATGTCGCGCGTCGCGAAAATCTTACTCGGCTACAAGTTCCTAAAAGAGTTTAAATTAATTCGTTAAAGTCAAGAGTCCTAAACCAAAAGATGCCTTGTCGCGAGAAGTTGTAAAACCGACTGTATTTATAGCCGGGAGTTTTATATTTACTTGAGAGGGTTCTATAGCATGAGCTACGACCAATTTACAACTTTGTGATCACACCGGATTGACAATAAACCATTACGTTATGGTTATCACTTGTCTTCTACAGCGTATTAAATGTCATTCAGCGTTGTTTACGCCCTCACCTCATGCATGTCATTAACTTGTGAGACTCGATAGTTATTTTTTACATAGCAATTTATTTACATCACGATTTGCACGAGAACATTGTAAATTAGAAACAACGTTATCACTAGAACATAACGAAACTACTTTAAACTTAAACTCATCGATTTACGGCTGCCAAGATATAATAAGGTAATTTAAACTTAAGTGCTCAAATATTAGTGATAGACCTAGTTTCAAACTTGGCAGTGGATTCTACTAAATATAGGACGGAAGCTCTGAAACTGGAGACGCCGACGAAAAAGAAGATCAAATAGGGGCAAAAATGTCTTAAATATTTTTTATGTTAACCAACAAGAAACAAAAATTTCAACTGTATAAAATGTTAGATTAAATAGCGTTTCTTTCTAACAATCTCAATAAGTGTTTTATCAAATTGTTAATTACATCAATTTAATCGGTTCTTCTTGTTCGTGGACCTAAATTATCATTGGTCCAATTATCGGGACGAAATGAATGGTAAATACGATTGATTGTTGGCTTAAATTGTCCCAGTAACGGCAGCGATTGGCGGCTTATCTTGGACAGCCCGATTTGTAAACGATTAGTGCGGCTTATGTTAACATTTCATTAATTTGGAACTGCTACATGGTGTAACTTTATATTATTTATTTACAGTACAAATTCGTGACAAAAAATGCACTTAATTGAGTAGTTACTTTGACGTCTTGAAATTAAAATCGTATGAGTATACGATTTTAATTTCTGCGTCTGCGTCTGCAAAAACCCCTGCATCTTATACGGGTAGGCGGACCACTAGACCACAGAAGCGGGTACATATATTGCTCGTGGTCGTGCCGTGTTGGTAGTTTCTGCCCTCGCATCACAGTGTGGTGGAAAACGAATGCTTATTAACTTTGTCCATTAAATGAATTAATCGATATGGTAACTTCTTCAAATCTCTTTACATCACTTGTTTAGTTTTTATGGTTCCGTACCCAAAGGGTAAAAAACGGGACCCTATTACTAAGCCTCCGCTGTCCGTCTGTCTGTCTGTCTGTCACCAGGCTGTATCTCATGAACCGTGATAGCTAGACAGTCACAGATGATGTATTTCTGTTGCCGCTATACAAATACTAAAAACATAATAAAATAAATATTTAAGGGGGCTCTCATACAACAAACGTGATTTTTTTGCTGTTTTTTGGTACGGACCCTTCGTGCGCGAGTCCGACTCGCACTTGGCCGGTTTTTTTGTTCTCGTGTCACACAGTTTATACTGAACAAATGTTTTGATAGAGCAATATAAGCGGTGACAACGTGAAAAATATGTGAGCAAAAGCTCTAAGGGCAGATATCTCACAAAATAGGCCTAAAAAACTTTCTGTGAATATACAACCCGAGATTTTTAGCGACGTTTCTTCGAAAAACTTTGCGAAAAGATATATACTTAGTGTTTCGGTTTTGGGAAAAGAAGCAACTTTTCTTATTACTAGTTTGTCCGTTTTATTAGTTCACTTCTTTGATACTTTTTTCGTTATTTTCGGCTAATAACTTTTGTATAACACGAAACGAAAAGACGGCAAGATTGAAAAGGTATACCTACTTCTCGAAGTCTTATAACGGAGGTAATAGAAGATATTTGACATACCTATATTCATAAAACAGAAGTGGCAAACTTCCCTAATGTTGTTGGTAACGCCTCTTTTCCCCCGGAGATTTTTCTGGTGAAAAGGAGAATGGCCGATTAGTAAAGTTTATGGCAAAAGGGATAACCGCAGTGCTTTCCCAGTTATGGACGTTATTTTTTTGTTGATGTTAATAAACGGCATATTCTTTTGTACTTTTAGGTATTGTGATAGTGAAACAGAAGATTTTCTTTAGGATAGTTGTAGTGGTAAACTCCATTATTGGGAACAGACCGACAGATTCCGATTAAGGTACTCGTAGATTGCCTGGTGGAAATACATATTTTGTAATCGGCGCGGTTGCTTGTTTTAATCCGCTTAGTGCTACGCGTAGCACTAAGCGTCGTCAGACAGGGTAAGGTAGTAGGTAGGTCCTTAAGTCCTACCTACCACCTTACCCTGTCTGACGCCCCATTAACATTGTTGTTCCAGCACTTAGCCTTAAGGGGCCGTACAACGCTGGAAGCAATTTTCATAGTAAAAATTAACATAATTATTTTACATTTTATTTTATATTTTAATAAATAACTAAATAGTTTGATAGTTATAATAGTTTAAAAAGGGTATTTCCGTAATGAAAAATACTTCAATGAAAACTCGTCGTCCAATATTTTATTTAGTATTATGGTTATAGTGTCGCCAATGTAACAATTGGACATTAATATTGTGTTTTACATTTTAAGCAATTGTCGGCTTAATTTGACGACGGCTAAACTGATTCATATATTTACTAACATTGGCCAACTTTAAACATTGTTTTTTAATATTTTTTCTTGTGTATCTAAAAATTTATCAATCAACTTCTATTATTGCTAACTATTTAGTAAACTTATAATATAGAATGTTACTGGGTCTGTTAAATCACTTGAAACTTTATGATCATGTAGCTAAATGTCTAGCAATACACGTGTTTTTGTTTCATTTAAATCAAGCGAGTAGTTTCGAAGTTTTAAGGGCTTGAAGGAAATGCCAAGCGCACTGAAATATGTGCTTTATTACGTACGATTTAAGGTTCACCTGTATGACCAATGACGTCATTGGTCACACAAAATAACAGTATTCTAGACCATATAACTTTTCTGTTTTAAGAGTTATCGCAAAAATTTCTTCACATGTGGTCCCATAAGCTTTTGGATTATGTGATTTAACAGACCCAGTAACATTCTCCATTGTGAAAAAAACTCTTCTTTTAAAGGATCCTAAGCTAATTTGTATAAAATAATGTCTGGTCTAGTTTCTCTAATAGAAATACAAATAGTAACCAATGTTGTTTCTTGTTGCAGGTAATATCTTCAATTTGCTCCGTAGAACTTGGCTCTGCATTGTTTTCTAACTGAATATTTGCTGCGACCGTGTTGGGAAAGTGTAAGCTAGTTATTTCACAGTTTTCCTGATATTCTTTTTGCCAGTTCGTGCAGTTAGGCAGTAGGCCAACTCAAACATAGAAAGCGAATAAACTATATAGTCAATTCTCATAAATATATAGTGCGATTTGGCGTTGTTCGACTTTACCCCTTTTATAAAAGTAGTACAACAAAGTTCATGAATATCAGAAACCATTTGCACTTTGTAATAAAACATCATAAAAAAAATTTTTTTGGGAAAAAAAACTCAATTGCATGGTTGATTTGACACCGAAATTCCTAAAAAAAAAATATGACTACTGTTCCTGAAAAATGCTAAAAAGCCACATATCGCGTAGAGTTAGAGTTTTTACAAAACGATTTTTAACAAATTCTTGGTCATAATTGCCATATGGTTTTTTGAAGTAGTAGCACTGTCCTTACAAACCATTTATTTAACTACGTGCACGGTGCAATAGTGGTTTTCTAAGATGACATACTGATACCATATTATTATCCAACAAGATAAAATTTTCTCGACCTCCAAACTTGCGACATCGAATGATATTAATTAGTTTCGGACTTAGTAGACGAGACACATTAATGTTACTTTGCTAGTTTTATGGACTGATACTTATAGATAAGTTCATGTATCGAATAACTTAATACCAGAAATAGATTCATGTTATGTAATATGCAAGGGTCAAAGTTCAGATATTACAAGGAACAATTTGAATTAATGATTGAAAAAAATCATTGCGTGCAATATTCGAAATCTGTGTTTATTACAGATTGTTTTCTCTGTAAAAGTTATTTTTCCTATTGAAACAACTTAAAACTTATTTCTTCTCCAGATTGAATATTAAAATTCCTAAATTGTTTTACTTTCTAAACATGAGAGTACTAATGTTTCTGCTAATAGCTCGTGCTCGTTCATAAACTACGGAGGTTTCGCTTCGGTAGTGCTTTGCTTTTTCAGTAATTTTGTGACTCATGTGATTGTGTTTTATTGTAGTACGAGAATATTTCATCTAGAGACACTCTGAAATTATGATTGTATATCTAACAATAAAGAAATAATATTTTTTAATCGTACTATTTTGTTTTCGGTAGCGTAGCAACTCCCAATTGAAGATTGTTTTTTTAAAAAGCTCATAAGATAAGCTTTTAAGCAAACATATGTGCCTGATAGCAGTGGCACGGAAGAAGATACATAAATCTGTAAGCTCGCCTAACGGGTTGGAATTTGAATTTGCTAAAGCTTTTACGCCTGAATACTTGCTTCAACTTGGCTCCAGCCTGTAGGTATTCACTATAAATCTGCCATTTTATAAGAGTAAAATAATATAAGATGTTATAATTTATCTATTTCCGAAGTAAGCTAAAAGATAGTAACTAGTAACAGATAAATATACCTTATACTTGGATGTGTAAACAACTATGACTCTTCTATTATAAAACTGTAGGCTTAGAATATTAACAACCTAGAACGATAGTTCTCTACAAAGCGCATTGTCAAAAGTGAGGCAAATACAACAGATTTTTATCCTTCATACTTTACCTAATCGTACCTATAAGAAAGGAAAAGTTTCCTTTACGCGCGGGATTCAGTTTCCCTTTAGTTAGGTGATTAGTTACTATATTACTGGATTTTAGTTACGATTAGATTAACATATGAAGGATATAAATCTGCCAAATTGAGCCATTTTGGCTCAGTTTTTTTCCTCCCTTTAGAAGAGGACTCGGCTTCTAAGTGTCGTTATTCTAAGACTGTAAGTACGTAAGTACGAGAGTCCAATATTATATTTTTTAGTCTTCACGCCTCTTTGACATAATGATCAGTTTTCAAAGTGAATTACATAATGTTTCTAATACATAAACAGTCCCTGGATTACTTGAGTTGTGTGATCTCGTCTCCTTTCATGGACAAAGAAAATAAAAGAATCTTTAAAAGAAAGCTCATGATTTTAATGTCACCTTGATATTTTGCTATGTATATTATTGTCTCCTTCTGTAAAAATCTGTCGAAATTCTGTTCGAACAATAGTTGTCGCTGAAACTGTTCTTCCTTGTTTACGGTTAGTTGGAAGTCTGTCCAGACTTAGTTTCATGTTAGAGCTGCTTAGAATTGGTCACACTTACAACTGTGTTGTACACTTTGTTACCCGTTGACTGGATTGAATGTAGAATCAAGTGTTACGTCTTTAACGTATGGATGCAATTTCGCATTGGATTGGAATTATGTTGAAATGTATCCTTCGTATATAAGGCATTTTTATATTTTACTTAAGCGATACCAAACAATTATTTTCTAAATGCGGAGGCTGAGGGATGGTTACTTTAACCCCTTCACTACGAAGATAATTAGTGAAGTGGAATTACTAAACAACAAACAGAATCGTCAAAGTAATCGAAATGAAGACAAATTAATTGAACCGCTGAGTGCCACAGACTCGGTAAGCCACAAGATACAAACTCTGATTTAGGTACCCCAACTTTACTAATATTAATTAAGATCTGAACTGAAGTTTACTTGAAGAATTCTCGGCATTGTGATTGGTACGGGTTTACTTGGCGCCATAAAGTGGTCTAGGTCACGTCGCTGATTTATTGGGTCTCGATAGATTGTTCGAATGCTACGCTAAACTTTAGGTGTTCGCGAGAACACCTTCGATAGCTTCTCCCGAGCAGTAAAAGGTCACCGATCTATTGTTTCTAACGGCAAAGTTCAAGCATAGCAATTCCTCATTAAGGGATGAACCACTTACCCTTGACGCCGACAGCTTTGAGTCCAGCAATGTCCAACCGGAACTGAATCCAATAGCCACCACGTGCTCCGCTTTCAACGTCTGTCGCACTTAGATCTCACAAGCCTCACAACTCCAATCGTCTTTCATGAGAATAACACCAAAAAGTTTATAATTTAAGTAAATTCCGTATTCCAAAAGAAAATTGCTCCGAAAACTGCACGCAACGCGCGTCGTCGGCCGCCGAGATATGTGTGTGGTGGGTGGCAGGTCTCCACCGCCGCCGGGTCGCGGATTTCGCGGTTTACCCACATAATAAAGAAAAAACTATGCCTGAACATCCCCCCCCCTAACCAAGGTCCGCCTTGGTTCCTAAGAATCAGCAACAGGCAACCGACATAATTTAGAAATAGGCCGAAGCAAAGTACCGTTTTGCGTTCGAACCTCCGCGACCCTAACAATTCCATCTTTACCGGGAAGAAGTTTAACTAACCGACCGCGTTTCCATTGAAGAGGATTAGTATTATCTTCTTTGATCAAAACTAATTCGTCTAATTTAGGAGGTTCCGTAACCGTATTCCACTTATACCGCTGTTGCAAAGTGTGTAAATATTCCGTTTTCCACCGAGACCAGAAATGTTGAGACATTTTTTGAATCTGTTGAAAGCGAGACAACCGATACAACTTAACTTCCTCATAAGGATATTCGGGTAATGCCACCAGAGGTTGGCCGATTAAAAAATGACCGGGTGTTAATACTTCAAGGTCCGCCGGATCCGTACTTAGAGGGCACAAGGGTCGTGAATTCATGACTGCCTCTACTTTATGAAAGAAAGTTGCCAGTTCTTCGAACGTCAACTTAGTCTCGCCCAACACGCGCCGAGCATGAGTTTTTGCCGATTTTACCGCTGCCTCAAATAAACCGCCTTGATTTGGACTAGATGGAGAGTTAAATAACCATTTAATATTTTGTTGAACCAATTTCCGTTCCAATTCCGAACTATTATCCCGTAAAAATGTGAATAATTCCTTAAGATACCTATTTGCACCGGTATAGTTAGTACCGCAGTCCGATCTGATTAATGAAGGAAGTCCGCGCCGAGAAACAAATCTTGTCAAAGCCGCAATGAAAGCTTCAACCGACAAATCCGAAACAATTTCTAAATGGGCCGCTTTCGTAGATAAGCATACAAAAATGCACAAGTAACATTTTTGAATTTTGGCATTCCGTAATGAATTAGATTTTATAAAATATGGTCCCGCAAAATCCGTAGCGGTTCCTGCAAAAGCTCGCACGCTATTAACCCTATCCCGAGGTAAATCCGCCATAAATGGTTGTGTACACCGAACCTTAGACCGATAACACTGAATACACCGAAATGTGACGCTTCTAGTAACTCGTCGGGCCGAAATTATCCAGTAGTTTTGATAGAGAATAGCTGCTAATGTGTTAGCTCCGACATGACAATGAATGTTATGGAAGTGAGTAACTAACAATTTCGTAAAATGTCCATGACCAGGTAATAAAATCTGATGTCTTGCATTAAAAGACAAATCCGCAGCTCCGATCCGACCGCCGACACGTAAAATCCGATCTTTATCAATAAATAAATTTAGTCTAACCAATGATGATTTAATTTGTTTTTGATTTGACAAAGCCTCAATTTCGTCACTAAAATATTTATGTTGAACAGTCCGAATTAAAAATGAAATTGCATTTCTACGCTCACCGATAGAAATATTTCCGCTAAAACGTGATGATTTATTCTTACAATTATGAATGAACCTTCTAATATAAGCTGTAACATTAATTAATTTTTGAAATGAACTATATTTTTCGATTAACTCAAATCCCGAATTTAAAGTGCCTACATTAGCTACCTTTGCCTTAATTCCGGGTAACATTTCTTCGGGGAACTCTAAGTAATCCCGTGGCCAGGTTGATGGTGATTCACTCAACCACTGTGGCTGCCACCAAAGATGATGCTGCAGCAAGTCCGACGCCAAAGTACCGCGTGACGCTACATCCGCGCAATTCATGTCACTTGGGACATGTCTCCACCGAATTACAACAGGCTGCGATGTTATTTGTGACACCCGATTAGCTTCATATACCTGAAGGGTATGTACTGGTCGTCTGAGCCATGCCAAAACAATAGTGCTGTCACACCAACCAACGACATGATCAAATACAATGTGGTCTTTCATAGAGGAGACGACATGATTGATAAGTTTGGTGAGAAGCAGACTACCTTCTAATTCCAATTTTGGGATTGTTAATTTTTTCCTCAGTGAGGCTACTCGCGATTTAGAAATAAGTAGTCGCACGAGAACATTTCCGTCCGATAACTCCGACCGAATGTAAACCGCTGCGGCGTAGCCCAGCGAGCTACCGTCACAAAAACCGTGTAGACTATATCGAGCAGATCCGTTTCCGTCAGGCTTCAAACACCGAGGGATCCGTATGTTACGTAAATTAGGTAAGTCCGAAACAATCATATGCCATTGCCGTTTAATATCGTCCGAAACCGGTGCGTCCCAATCAATTTTATTAGAATTGTCACTAGTACCGAGTAATTGTTGTAAAAGAATTTTAATTTTGAAAATGACCGGACAGATCCATCCTTCGGGATCGTACAAACGAGCCGATAAAGATAATATAGTACGACGCGTCACCGTTGACTCCGCAGTCAAATTAACATGATAAGTAAAACTATCCGAAATTGGATCCCATAAAATACCTAAAACTTTTATAAGTTCCGAATCGCTTGAGCCGTCGAAGCTTTTAGGGGTCTCTAAATGAGTAGATGGAAAACCGTCCAAAAGCTCCGGGACATTGGAAGACCACTTCCGCAATTTATAACCGGCCGTATCCATAAGTTTTATTAACTCATCGCGAAGTGCAATTGCATCGGAGAGTGTATCCGCACCGCCATTGAGATCATCCACGTAACTTTGTTTTAATAATAAATTCGCCGCCGATGGGAAATTCTCTTTTTCGTCCTGAGCAAGCTGATGCAAACACCGAATAGCTACGAAAGGACTAGACTTTAAACCGTAAGTGTTAGTTGTCAACTCGAATATTTGTAAGGGTTCCGAAGGCGAAGAACGCCAGAAAATGAGCTGATATTTACGATCATCCGGATGTATCCAAGTTTGTCTAAACATCATTCGTACGTCAGTAGTAAAAACTATGCGTGGCCACCGAAAATTTAATAATATCTCCGATATATCTTTTTGTAATTTTTCACCCGAATATAAACAATCATTTAAGCAAATGCCCGTACTACTGGCAACACTACCATCAAAAACAACCCGAATTTTACTTTCATCACCCGATTTTTTAAATACCCCATGATGAGCTAAAAAATAATGTTCTTCTTCTGAATTAAATTTTGAAACCGTCATATGCCGTAATTTTATATATTCCGCCATGAATTCTGTATATTTCAACCTAAACTCCGAGTCACGTTGCATACGTCTTTCAATCGACAAAAATCGTTTTAAAGCAGTCTGCCTAGAATCACCCAACCGCTGGTGATCCGGTATCAGCGGCAAGCGCACAGTATATTTCCCGTCTGCGCCGCGTGTAGTACTAGAACTGAACAAACGCTCGCATTCTATATCCGCCGGACTAATAAATTTACATTGAGGTGGTTGTTCATAACGCCAAAACTTTTCTACCGCTTCCAATAATTGGATAGCCGAAACATTAGAAGCAAAGTTCATAGTATCCGAATTAATTTCTTGACTTGGCCCGAAAACCGCAAAATCAAAAATAGTACCTAAGGCATAAGGCCCACCTGCGCCTAAATCAAGTTTTTCGCCGTTCAAGATTTGTCCTAAAATATCGCATCCGAAAATAATATCTATATGTCTCATGTGAGAAGAACCGTTATCCGAAATGTTTACATTTTTATTCGAAATATTTAATTTCTGAACTAAATAAGAAGTAGGTTTCTTTAAAACAACCGCCGTAACCGATAACAAAATATTTTTAGAATTAATTGGCCGAAAATGAATTTTAACAATATTGTTACTTTCACAAGTGTGAACACCGCCTATTCCCACAATAGGAACATTCGAGTAATGTCGCTTTAATCCCAAATTCGTTACCAAATCACTTTTAATTATGGATATTTGAGAACCAATATCCAGCAAACAACGGACCTGTTGAAAAGAATTTTGAGATGATTTTACTTCAATTATAACCGTTGGCAAAATAACATTATCGATTAATTTAGGTTGTGAAGCGACATTACATAACTGTAATTGCTATTCCGAAGTAGTACGCTGATGTCGTGTGTCCCTAGGGCTCGCACTCCGTATATCCTGCTGCCCGTGCCGTGACCTTCCGGCATCCGTCGATAAATTATTATTACCGCCATTGTTGTTATCAATGCGCTCCGGCCGTTGATAATGCGAAGAAAATGAATCATAAGTAGGACGCGCATGCATACGACTTAATTGTTCCCGCACTTCGGGTGGACTGGCGCTGCGCACGCGCCGGCCGCGGCCCGCCGCCGCCGTGAAGTTAGAAAACCGGTTTGATGATTGAGAATGATAACGCGCAGGAGATTCACGCGAAATATGCATCGTGCAAATTAACTTGTTGTGGCCAATATTACCGCATTTATTGCATGGGACTTTACTAATACAAGACCCAGCATTATGTTGTCCGAAACATTTAAAACATAAACGTGAATCCTTAATGAAATCTTTACGACCGATATTAGTTAACTTGTTAAATTTAAAACACTCAAGTATAGTGTGCCCCGTAAACTGACAATATAAACAACGCTTCGTTGCCACGACGACGTTATCATTATCACCATGAGTGACTAACCCAATACGTGATACGCGTTTCCCGCGATCCGAGTAGCTGTTATTGTTATTTCTATTTAATGAATCCGAAGCCGCCGTGTCTAACAATCGACATTCATTTTGCAAAAAGTCTATTAATTGATTGAAGCTAGGCAAAGTAGCCGTATTTCCGCCGTATTTATGTTCAAACCGTGACTTCATATCTAAAGGAAGTTTCGTGAGACTAATAAACAATAATAAATAACTCCACTCATTTATAGGAAAACCGAGATTATTCAATGCGCGTGTAGATTCTAATAAAGGGTTAAGTATTTTTGTCCTAAGACCCGATATATTATTTAAACATGGCAAGTTTAAAATACGCGAAATATGAGAATCCGACAATAATCTTTTATTCTCATATCTACTTTTAAGAATATCCATAGCCGTGTCTAATGACTCATCAACCATTGGTAGATGTTTTATCAAATCGCGAGGTTCCTTTTGAACATTAGAAAATAAGTAATGAAACTTTTCCGTTTTAGAGATATCTTTCCTACACATTACCAACGAATTAAACAAACTAATGAAACTAGTCCAACCGAATATGTCTCCATCATAAACTGACAAGCTTATTGTTGGCAAGCGAGCGTTTTGCGCGCTTTCGGTGGGTTGGTGTGTGCCGTCCAAGTTCGGGTAGGCAGATGAAATTGCCTCCAATTGATAATAAATTTCTTCCGCAGTTTTAAATTGAGTATCAAATAAAATAATTTGTTTTTCATCCGTTACCGAGTTCAATATTGCTTCGTATGCCTCGCTCAACATCTTATACCTTTCTTCAATTTTACGCAACCGAGCCGATATTACACCCGTTGTTTGACTTTTATTGATGACGACTTCGTTAGTATTTACGAACCAATCGCACTGTATTTTAAATTTATTTTCTACGACCTTAGACGCCATTTTGAAATAGTGATACGGAACACCAAATAGATAGGGACCAAAATAATTATGTTCGCGAGAACACCTTCGATAGCTTCTCCCGAGCAGTAAAAGGTCACCGATCTATTGTTTCTAACGGCAAAGTTCAAGCATAGCAATTCCTCATTAAGGGATGAACCACTTACCCTTGACGCCGACAGCTTTGAGTCCAGCAATGTCCAACCGGAACTGAATCCAATAGCCACCACGTGCTCCGCTTTCAACGTCTGTCGCACTTAGATCTCACAAGCCTCACAACTCCAATCGTCTTTCATGAGAATAACACCAAAAAGTTTATAATTTAAGTAAATTCCGTATTCCAAAAGAAAATTGCTCCGAAAACTGCACGCAACGCGCGTCGTCGGCCGCCGAGATATGTGTGTGGTGGGTGGCAGGTCTCCACCGCCGCCGGGTCGCGGATTTCGCGGTTTACCCACATAATAAAGAAAAAACTATGCCTGAACATTAGGAAATCGTTTCCTTATAGCTTTTGATTCCCCACTTGCTTAAGTAATTGTTTTGCGATCAAACCAGTAACGGTCGAAATTTTCGATGTCTGGTTACCAAATGCGCATTTCCGAATCATACTAATGCAGCAGCGGTACATTGCACGACTGCATTGTCATTTCATGTAAACGCTATCACTTCGCTATTGCCACAGAATAATGATACTACCAGTATTCTAACTCGAGCCTGACCTTGAAATACGTAACTTGAGCCGCGCGGTACGTCAACATACGATAGGGCTGCCTGCATCTATGTACAAAACTAGAAACAAACTCAAGTAGGTAGATGAAATAAAGTTAACAGTACCTACTTACTCACCTACTTGAATTTGTTTCTAATTTCGTGATTGTATGTTATATTTTAGAAATAACGGTGATAGCGTGTTAGGTTGCCTAATAATTCAAAAGGTTATCATTTTACTTTTAAATAATATTTTGTCATAAACAATTTATAATATGGTTTGATATTTTGGTAATAAGCAAATAGAAAAACTGATCTGTAATTATTAACACTTAAGCTGCCGCGTAGATCACCGGTGACTTACGCTTAAAAATTATTTTATAATTTTATTTTCCCCAAAGAAAGTTCTAACCTTTTTTGATATTGTAGGTATATGAAATCTGAAATTTTCAACAAACGTTTTTCTTATTGTTAATGTATTTTCAGTTTTTAATTCATGAATTGTTTAAAACACTGGCGGTCTGCGTGGAAAGTTTTTTTCTTTACCTCGGGAACAGTACTTTTTTTCGGGATGAAATGATGTACCCTATGACCTTCTCTGGACCCCTGACAATATGTATGCAAAATTTCATGATGATCGGTTCAGTAGTTAAGACGTGAAGGCGTAACAAACAAACAAACGGACTTTCGCATTTATAATATTAGTAAGGACTAGCGGCCGCCCGCGGCTTCGTCTGCGTGGTAAGTTTTTTTTTCTATCCCTCGGGAACAATTCTTTTTTCGGGATGAAAGGTACCCTACATTCTTTTCTGTACCCTTGACAACGTGTATGCAAAATTTCATGATGATCGGTTCAGTAGTTAAGACGTGAAGACGTAACAGACTAACAAACTATAATTGTAAATCATTGTGCATCATTGACTTTGAACTAGATTTAATTATGATGATGCAGATGCTATACTCGTCTGACGTTAATAATGTAACAAATTATCATTCTTTTTACCGTTTGGTTTATTTAAACTTTTATGGTTTATTTTAAACAGCACAATATACTCTATAGTTGCAATTCGCCATCGTGATCACAAAATACGAAACCACCGTTCGTTCGTCACTGCGGCGCATTCGCGACTGTAGCAGCCCGAGAGCAGCCCGAACTCGAGGCGCATAGGTGTGGCTCGCATTTCGGCCGTTAGTACCTACTAAGTTAGAATACTGGTAGTATCATTATTCTGTGCTATTGCATTGTAACGAAGTCTCCTAAAATGTACTTGAGTACCTACTACAATAATTTATACATTTGCTATTAAGTTTTGACAATTCGCATTACATTTTCATCATTAAAAAAAGATTTTTTAAGTTGTCATTATTTTTTATTGTTTGAAATAAAAAATAATGACGTTACGAGTTCAATTTGCAGATAAAAAGTATTTTATCGGAAAACAATGATATTTTAAACATCCTTGATAACGAAATTTTTGAATAAAAAAATCACAGCCATATTTGACTCGGCGTTTTACATTTTCCAACAATAAGTGGTATTTTTCTTTCGTAACAATAAAAGTATTCAGACTGAAAAGTTCAAGCTCTACTTTATTGTGAAAAATAAACCAGCAAACAATGTAAACGTTTCGAAGTAAAGTTAAATGCACCTTCTGGCTTCGTCTTTAGATGCTAAAAGTTTATTTTAGATTCTGGTAACAAATCCTTAATGTTCTTTCTTCTTTTCGCACGATAATAGTTATCCAGACATTCACACTAGGTACACTACATTTTGTTCTAAGTCTGAAGGTATCAGCGAAGAGTTTAAAGTTGAAACTTTTTATGCAAATAAACAGACGATTTTGCTGCATATACACAGCATCTAAAAATTGTTCTTTTGTTTTTAAGACGGCGAAAATACGACGGCGAAAACGATTTCTGTTTTTAGCTTGAGCATAAAATAAAATTACATCGCTAAAACCGTTTTGAAGTAATTTAAAACTTTACCTACTTATCTAGGTATTTAATATAATGGTAGCATTTTTCACTTATTTTCTTATCCAATCAGAGGCTTTTAGGACAAAGTCCAAACATACTATTATTAATTTGCATCTCATGTTGTTTGTTCCGTGACCGGAAAGTGTGATTACATAGTTTGGTCCATCATCTGAGCCGTTGGTAGGGTTGCCAACTTTTTTTGGACTAAAAAAGTATATTGGTTGCTAAAGGTAGACTTGGACTAAAAAGTATATTGGTTGCTAAAGGTAGAAAAAAGTACATTGTATGGAAATAAAGTACATATTATTTATTTTTACCTTTAAGACGTTATACACCCTTTATTACTTTTGGCAATATTTAAAGAAACCATGTATAAATAAAGTACGTGAAAATACTTTAATTTTCACGTACTTTATTTTCCACATAAAGTATAGAGTTCAATTACCCCGAAATAAAGTATATACAGTAAAGTGGCAACCCTACCCGATTGTGAATCGTGAAGATTCAAGGAGACGCTTGCAAACTCATGTGTGATTGAATAAATTATGGACTTGAGGCTTAATGCCATAAACACTTAAAAGCTATGTGCTGTTCGATGAAGAGGAAATTAGGTCAAAGATGTTGTTGACGACCCCTTTTATTATTGTTACCCCTTTTACTAATTTTCATGGTATATTTTAACTAAAACTAAAGGCAAATTTTATTTCGCTGGCGATTGCATTTTGTCACGTAAACTTCTAATCGAACAATTGTGTGATATTGTTGCAGACATTTGCACAAAATGTTATAAGTAATTTGGTTAACTCCATATAATAGATATATCTAAGTACTACCATCTAGCTCTTACTATTTCGAGTTTGCAAGTTATATTTCGGCAACTGGTTTACTAAATTCTTCGAGGCTGGTTTACGATTTAATGAAATTCAAAGCACGAAAATATTTTTAAACTTAACTCATTTTTTCTCATGATGCATATTGGCTGGTGGTGTACAAGTACATAGTAAAATCAAATAAGTAAGTCGTCTTACTCATTATACGCCCGAACGCGGTTTGTATGTGAGCGCGGCCGTACGTATGCGTCGTCGCACGCACACACTGACACAACTTAAAGGTGATAGCGGTGCGTCAGTCGTGGCTGCGTCGTACTTAATACCGCCCGCGCTCAGCCGCTCACGCACGCTCCCCCGTACATGTACACTACCTACTTACCTCCTTTAAATACAAATTCGTGAAGATGACTTCTAGAAAATATTGCAGTGTTTATGGATGTCTAAATAGCAGTTTGTCTGATCCGGAATGGTCTTTCTTCGCTAATGCAGGCCACACACCATCCAATCGATCGTCCAATCGGCATGAAACTACCGATTGGATCCAATCTGCAGCTCGTCCATACACACCACACACGATCAATTCTAACTGTCCAATCGGCAGTGGCGATCGATCGTATGATTATCTTAACCGACTTCAAAAAAAGAAGGAGTTTCTTATAATTCGATTGTATATAATAAATGTTTCATCATTGTTATTTTAATTTGAAAGTTGAAAGTTTTTGTTTTTACTTTTAGGTTTTTGAAAGAGTTTTTTATTTTTTTTAAGCTTTTTTTCAGCTTTTTGGTGGTAGCTATGCGTACCTATAATATTTTTTAACTCTATATATTTTCAAAATGCTAATGTCATTACTCAACTCAATTTCCATATTCACGCTGTCTATCCATTTTCCAACAAAAAATCATATAATTCGGTTCATAAATAAAGTCATCAAGGTAGTTAATCCTAGTATTTTCAGGATTACTTGAATTGAGAACTGCTAAACCGATTTTAAAAAGAAAAAATGTCGCAAGAAAATTCTTTGAAATAAAAAAAATAATCATCAAAATCGGTCCATACATATCGAAGATACGCGCGAACAATGATAAAAAAAAATATATACAATCCAAAAGAGAACCTCCTTCTTTTTTGAAGTCGGTTAAAATACCAAAACCTTCTTCTAAATGTAACAAATGCTTTTCTGGTAAGCGCATCAAAATCGGTTCAGCTAAACTTGAGATAATCGCGGACAAATATACATATACAGGTCAAACTGAGAACTTCCTTTTTTTGAAGTCGGTTAAAATACTTAAACCTTCTCCTAAATTCAACAAATACTTTTCTGAAAACCGCATTAAAATCGGTTCAGCCAAACGTGAGATAATCGCGGATACAAGTCAAACAGAGAACCTACCTTTTTTGAAATCGGTTAAAAGAAAAAAGAAAGAAAAAAGAAAAAAGAATCATTAAAATCAGTCTATAAATATCGAACATACGCGCGAACAATAATAAAACAAATAAATACAATCGAATAAAGAACCTCCTTTTTTGAAGTCGGTTAAGAAAATCATGCGATCGATTGCCCACTGCCACACACCGTCCAATCGGCATGATCCAATCGGCATGATCCAGCCATTTTGATTTTTCCGTCAGTTCGATCGTCCAACCGATCCACGGCCACACACGGTCAGTTTGGTTGGTTCCAATCGGTAGTTTCATGCCGATTGGACGATCGATTGGATGGTGTGTGGCCTGCATAATGCGAAGGTAGGTAAGGTAGGTAATCCTAGTCGCTAGGTAATCCTAGTGAACAAGAACGGTGAGTACCTATCTAATCTACTACCCTACTATATCATACGTAGGAACGTACATAATTAAATAATGTGTTAGCTATTACATAACTGAAAGTGTTTAGGAAATGCCTAGTTCTGCTCCGAATTTCATTGACCAGATACCAATTTGTGGTTTGATTTAATTGATCAATAAGTATGCCCCACCGCGAAAAGAAGGGACCAATTACTTAAGTAGAAATTTGTATAAATCAAACTAAATCTTAGGTAGGTATATAAGCAATAAACTTGAGTAGGTAGGTAGGTACTTACCTAATTATGTTTCATCAGTTAACATGTGTACCTCACACGGTTGGTTATCAACCTACGCAAATCTGTCAAAATTTTCCGATTGATATTGCATTTTATATTTACATAATTAGGTACCTACATATAAATAAACAAATCGGTAAAACGTAGGTACCTACATAGGAGAGCCGGGTTAATTATTATTATTTCGTCATGAGTACCTACGTAAAAAAAAAATTGGTACAGTCAACGGCACGTCAGACTATACATGTTGACCTTGAGACCGTCTTTATGTCGTGCGTAATAAGAGCTGTTTTCGTAATTCAACTGTTTTACTGTTTACCTAACCGCGCTGTGTTGTGCGTACCTCATTCCGTTTTAAATTTTCAAATTAGGTAACAACCGTTGAAAAAATACCTAACCCTGTAATGTCGTCCATTACTGATTGGCACTCATCGGTAATCTGTGGCTATCGATGAGTCAGCGATTGTTCCGCTAGAATGCATCCAATGTCGCATTGACGTGTGACACGAGCTGTCAGTGCTCATTCTTATTTTTTGACTGTCTCGATCGGAAGCAAAAATAATGGCTGTCTTTTATTTAGATAAAAATCGGTGAATATCGCCAAAAATGCGATAAATCCTACCTTTAAATAGGCTTAGAATGCCTCTTCTTTTCTTATAATTGGTAAGTTTGGTATTATTTCGATGATTTTTTATAAATTTGTTGTAAAATGGCGAACCGCATTTTAATAACCTTATCTTCTTGTTTCAGCATATTTCGTATTGTGTCATAATGCATTTAAGCATTATGCACTGTCATATTTGACACCCTTTTTAAAAACGGTAAGATATTTCCTTGTGAAATTTAACAGATTCGCGACTCCTGTCCATTTATCTTTTTGCTAATTGATTTTTTATTTTTTCAGCAAAATTGCGTTTTTTTTTTATGTATCAATTTGAATCATAATTTCCTCGTGCTTCATCATGCAAAATTTCTGGTGGGCGCAAGTTGGTAAAGCCACGCCGTCGACATGACGCCGTGATGGTCTTATAGAGGTATTTAACTACCTCAACAAGGTCAGATTTTTTATGTACCTATTTAATTTCACTTAGTCCTGGTGCTATATTCAAATCTTTATATTTCACATCTTTATATTCCAAATCTTTATATTCATATCCTATATTTAAATTTTTGTACGTCAAACCTTTATATTCAAAATTTTGTCATCTTAAAATGCATTAAGCTTATGTTGTTTGTTTAAAAACATTACACCTTTATCTCAGTAAAATGCTGTATCCACATTTGGTCTCAACAACATGTATTTAATATAAGTTTAACTTCCTCTAAAATTCAATGTAACTATAATAACTATTAAAAGCAAGGGAATTTAAATAAAACCACAGTTTTGTTACAAGTGTATTTTATTTTTAGCCACTCCCCGGCCGATTAAAAGTTCATCTCTACCGCAGACCTATCCGAGGTTATTATTTTTTTATCATTTGGTTCTTTATTTGGCGGAGCAACCTCTGCCTGGCGCCCGAGTCATTTTGTTTCTTTTCCACATCACATTAAAATAATAAAAACATTACAATTGTCGCCTGCGACCAGGGACTTGACTTGCTTTTTGTTTTGATTTGTTGAGATTGACTTTTATCTGCTGTGATGGGGTTGCTATTTTGTTAGTTTGGATGAATATAGCACCATTTGTTTTATAATTTTGTATGGAAATTTCCATAATCCGTTATGACTTTGTATGTTAACTTTAATATTGACAATGTTGTGTCGATAAACATTTTGTTTGTTTGTTTAAAGAATTAATCTTTAATAATTTTGTTTGTAAAGAAATACTTATTTCTTTAATTTTTTGTTAAGCTATTGTTAACTTTAACAATTAGTAATTTATTTGTTTTGTCTAACTTAACTATACAGAAACAGGTTTTATGTGTCGAGTTGTATCCCTTAAAGATTAAATTAAGAACTTAAAATTAATTAACTAAAACTTAATATTGTTTACTTAAACTTAAATTAATTTACTTAAACTTAAAATTTAATAGTTTACTTTAAGCAACAGCTACCTTTTGTGAGTGGATAAAGCACTTGATTTTGACATTTGATATAGTAATTTACAGCTAAATAACTTTAACAATTTTGATAAATTTAACATTGACAGTGATTTTTATAAAACTTTAAAATGGATAAAGCGATTCAGTGTCCGCCTGAAAATATTTTGCCTGGTGATAGTGTTATTCTTAAATCAGCTGGTACCTGTACTGGTGATGACGGTATGGAGTATGAACAGTTTAACAACGTCGTTAAGGAGAAGCCTGCTCATTCTTCGTCATTTAACATAATAAATGAAACTGTTAGGAAAAATTTACCTAAGTGTTCGACTAAGTTACCTGATTTGAAGCGTAGTGGAATTTTGTTCGAAGGTAAGTCCTGTGTGCGTGAATTCATAGTGCAAGTTGAGGATTATTTTTTATATAGAAATTTTGATGAGTCTGTTTTGGTCGGAGCTTTTTCGGAACTTCTTTCTGGAACTGCTGCCAAGTGGTTTAGGGCAAATAGATATTTTATTAGTTCGTGGAATGATTTAAAGGTTGCTTTGTTAAAACGTTTCGATAGATGTGATTTCGATTACTTTTTAGAACATGACTTGCGTACTAGGAAACAGAAACATAATGAGTCACTTCCTGACTTTATTACCGAAATTCTTGATATGTCAAATCGTCTTTCAGCCCCTCTTTCGGAATTAACTTTGATAAACATAATTAAACACAACATGTTGTCGGTGTATACACCTTATATTTTGGGTAAGGATATTTCTTCTTTGGACTTTTTTACAGCTTTTGGGAAGGAGTTGGAGCCGCTGGTGGACAGGAAGCCGTTCAAGGTGCCTGTTAAAAATGTAAAATTTGAGAAAAATTATTTGAATGCAGCTGCTACTCAGGGCACTGTTACTTGTTTGAAGTGTGGAGAAATTGGCCACTCATTCAAAAATTGTTCTAAAATTCCTGGCATAATTTGTTTTAAGTGTAAGAAGTTGGGTGTTACTACTAAAGATTGTGAGGTGTGTGCTTTGGATAAAAATACTTCAAGTCCAAAAAACTGATTAGGTCGCATCGATCTCCAGTTTTTGGTGAAACTAAGGATGAGTCGATGTGTGAAATTGTTAATTATGCTCATAGTCATAAACCTGACGAAGCTACCCGTAAAAAAGAATTTTCTGATTGGTTAGAATATTTAAAAACTTTCTTTGGCGTTTATAAGGCTGCTCCTATTCTCTTTGTTAAAAATAATGATTCGAGACCGTTTTGCAGTTTAGTGTTGGTAATCGTGAATTTTCTGGTTTGTTGGACAGTGGTTCGAATAGATGTATTTTGGGACGTAATAGTCATCGTGAATTTTTAAAATTAGGATTTAAAATTAAACCATTTTCGGAAATTATTTCAAACTATACTTACACAGCTGATGGTTCTGCACAGAAAGCTATAGGCACTATTGATATTCCTATTACTTGTGATAATAGTACTAAAATTATAAATTTTTTGATAATACCTTCTGTTGAGTATTCTGTTATTTTGGGATTTGACTTTTGGTTGAAATTTGATCTTGCTAAGGAACTTTGGAAAAATATTACTTTTGTTGAAGATAGAAATTTTAAACTTGGAACTTGTACAGTTACGGCTGCTGCTGAGCTTGCACCTTCCGAAAATAAATTATTAGTTGAAACTATTAAACTTTTTGAAGATATTTCTTATGAAAAGAGAGGCTTAGGTCTTACTCATTTAACTGAACATAAAATTAACGTTGTTGGTGAACCTTTTAAGCAAAAGTGTTGGTCTTTGAGCCCCGCTATGCAGAAAATTGTAAATGATGAAATTGATATTTTGCTTCGAGAAGGAATTATTCAACCTTCTAAATCTCCTTGGTGTTCTCCTATTGTTATTGTAAAGAAAAAAGATGGTAGTCCCAGACTTTGTTTAGATTCTCGTCGTTTAAATTCTATAACTGTTAAAGATTCATATCCTTTGCCGTATACTTCGAAAATTTTGGATAGCCTTCGTGGTGCTCGTTTTATTACTGCTATTGATCTTTCAAAAGCATTTTTACAAATTTCTTTAGACGAACCTTCTCGTGAAAAGACTGCTTTTGCCGTCCCGGGAAAAGGACTGTTCGAGTTCGTTAGAATGCCGTTTGGTCTTACTAACGCACCAGCTGAGCTACAGCGATTGGTAGATAAGATGTTTGGACCTGAATTTGATGGTAAATTATTTAGATATCTTGATGATTTAATTTTGATAAATTTTGAGTTTTCTGAGCATATTGAGGACCTGCGCAGAGTATATAAAGTTTTAAAAGATGCCGGTTTGACCGTCAATTTGAAAAAGTGTGAATTTTGTAAGGAGAGACTCCGCTATCTTGGTTATGTAGTTGATAGAGATGGGTTGCACACTGATCCCTCTAAATTAGATTCAATAAAGGATTTTCCTCGTCCTGTAACTGTAAAACAATTAAGAAGTTTTCTTGGGCTATGTTCCTATTATAGAAGATTTATTTTCAAATTTGCTGATATAGCTTCTCCTCTTACTAAACTTACTTCTGGTTCTAGAAATTCTAAGAAACCTTTAATTTGGAATGATGAGGCTGAAACTGCTTTCGAAAATTTAAAAGAAGCGTTAATTTCTTCACCAGTTTTGCAACATCCAAATTTTGAGAAACCTTTCTTTTTACATTGTGATGCTAGTTCGGTTGGTATTGGTAGCGTATTGTGTCAAGAGGATGATGAAGGAGAACAACATCCCATTGCTTTCTACTCTAGATCTTTGAGTAAATGCGAACGTAATTATTGTACAACAGAGCGCGAATTGCTTGCTGTTTTAGATTCTATAGAACGTTTTAGACCTTATGTTGAAGGTATGGAATTTACTGTGGTTACAGACCATGCTTGTCTAAAATGGTTAATAAATTTAAGTAATCCTACTGGTAGATTAGCTAGATGGGCTACCAGAATTTCTCAATTTACATTTAATATTGTTCATAAAAAAGGTATTTTGCATAATGTTCCAGATGCGCTGTCTCGTATTGAAATGGCTGCTATTCTTTCGTCCCCTGTGGATATTGTTTTGCCTGAGGATGATATTGACGATCCCTGGTATAAAAGAATTTTTGTTAATTGTCAAAAGTTTCCCACTAAGTTTAAAAATTTTAGAGTTGAGAATAATACCTTATATCGATATTGTAAGAGTAAATTTGGTTATAGTAATCGTTTAGATTGGAAAATTGTTATTCCAAAAGAAAATATTTTAGATACTATTCGTTCTAATCATGATGATGTTAATTCAGGACATCTTGGGGTTCATAAAACTTTAAAAAAACTTAAACAACATTATTTTTGGAATGGGATGTTTAAAGACGTTCATTTGTACATTAAGTCTTGTGATGTTTGCACAGCTTACAAACATAGTACTTCTCCACCTTTTGGCCATATGATAAATCCTAAAAAAGTAGATTTCCCCATGGTTATGCTTTCGGTTGATATAATAGGAATTTTACCTAAAAGTTATTCTGGTCATAAATATATTCTTTCTGTCGTAGATGTTTTTACTAAATATTGTTGGATATTTCCTCTAGCTAAAGCTACTACTTTGGCAATTTGTAAGATTTTTGAAAAGGATATTTTTCTTAAGTTTGGTGTTCCTAAAATTATAGTCTGCGATAATGGTACTCAGTTTACTTCTAAACATTTTGTAGATTTCATGAAAAGTTATAACATTACTAAAATATTTTATAATACTTTGTATACACCTCAAAATAACCCAGTAGAGAGATATAATAAAACCATTGAAACTTGTATATCATGTTTTGTTAGAGATGACCAAAGAACATGGTCAAAGTTGTTGCCTCATGTTCAGTTAGCTTTGAATAGTAGCGTTAGTCTTGCTACTGATTTTACTCCTAATTTTCTCATGTTTGGTAGAGAATTAATTGTTGATGCCTCGTTGCATAGATTTAGTAATTCTTTTGATAATTTAGATGAAATTGGTTTGGGCGAAAGAAATTCTTTTGCTTATTCTTTGAATTCACTTAGTGATATTTTTGTTAGAGTTCAGACTCAATTGTTAAAGGCTTATAAGCGGAATGCGTCTTATTATAATAAAGGTCGCAAAGTTATTTCGTTTGCTGTGGGTGATATTGTTTGGAGGCGAAGTTTTGTTCAATCTAATGCTCCGGCTTATTTTTCGGCTAAACTTGCACCTAAGTTTGTAAAATGTAAAATTATAGAAAAAGTTTCAGATAATGTTTATGTTTTGAAGGATTTGGGAAAGGGTTACGTTGGACGTTACCATGTTAAGGATATAATTAAATATTAAATTATTTGTTTTGGAATCTTTCAGGCTCGCCGTTGATGTCTTGTTTTGGAGACTGCACATTTGTTAGAGAGGAATGAGATAGATGTATGTAAGAATATTGTGCTTTGTATACTTTAGATGATGTATGATAAGGAAACTTCAGAACGGATGTTGATAGGGTTTGTTCTAAAGTTTAACTTAGGTCAATTTGGATATAAAGAGGTTTGTTTACCCATAGTAAATGATATTATCTTGTTTGTTTGTACATTTTGTATAAATATAGTGTACTTTGTTTGTTTGTACATTTTGTTGTTTGCACTTTGTTGTCTACACTTAAGACTAAGTTGGTTTAGTTATTTGTAGGTCTTAATTTAATTTATTTTGTAAGTTCTGGATCCATACCCGGACATGACATTTAATTCTGACCAGACAATTTATTCTTTTCAGGAAATTGCTCCTTGGTACAGTTTTTTTCTCTTTTGGATGACATTTTGTTCATCCCTGACATTTTGTTCTCTTTTGGACACTATTTTTAGTTGTCCTTGACTTTTTCTCTTTTTGATACCTTTGTTGGTTATCTTTAGTTTTGCCGTTTTGGAAAACTTTGGTTGGTTTTTCTTGACCATTTTGCTTTTTTGAATTCTTTTAAAGAATTATATTTTTTTGTTGACTCTGTGCCCAGTAGGTCAGTGGTGTTGTGCTGATCACAGATGAAGCTTTAGATAGACATTTGTCTAATTTTTGTCGTTTTGTTCGACGTTGCCTTGTTTTTTTTAGGGCGTTCTGCTTTTGGGGCGTTTTGCTTCTTTGGGGCATTTTGGTTCTGTTTTTTAGGGCGTTTCTGTTTTGGGGCGTTTCTGCTTCGTTTGGGGCATTTGGTGTCTATTTTGGACGCTATGCGTTGTGGTACGACGTAAGTGTGCGTTGTGTGCGGGTTAGTGATCGTGGTCGATCGCGAAAGCTTTGAGTCGGTGACCGTTGTTGTCCAGTCGATTTCAATAGTGCTTTTGTTGGTCAAGTGGAATATGTTTTAGACTCGGTGACCTTAGTTGTCTAACCGATGCCTCTTGGTTTGTAGAGTTGTTAGATTTGGTGACATAGTTTGTCTAACCAATTCAACAGTGGTAGAGCTTTTTTGTAGGTGAGTTGTAGAGAGTTATTTGATTTGGTGACATAGTCTGTCCAACCAATTCAAAGATGGTAGAGTTTTCTTTTAAAATATTTTGTTTATTTTGACAATTTTATTGGTAGTTTGTGTTGACCTTAGAGTCTAACCATATTTTTATGTGGAGTTCATTGTTGATAATGATTAGTTTTGGTGTTGGTTTATAAACACATTGTTGTTTATTTCTTTGGGAAATAGTAAGATTGGTGTTGGGTTTGAATGTTTCATAAACCTGATAGGTTTTAGGGTCTTGTGTTGTATTTGTGTTTTGCAAATCCCTTGCATTACCTTGGTTGGTTTTAAGTTTTGTAGAGTCTTTTGGAAAGTTTTGTAGAGTCTTTTGGAAAGTTTTGTAGTCTTTTGGAAAGTTTTGTAGAGTCTTTTGGAAAGTTTTGTAGAGTCTTTCGGGAAAGTTTTGGTAGAGTTTGTCATAAAAGAAAATTCTTTTCTTTTATTTTTTTTAGGAGGGGACGGGTGTAATGTCGTCCATTACTGATTGGCACTCATCGGTAATCTGTGGCTATCGATGAGTCAGCGATTGTTCCGCTAGAATGCATCCAATGTCGCATTGACGTGTGACACGAGCTGTCAGTGCTCATTCTTATTTTTTGACTGTCTCGATCGGAAGCAAAAATAATGGCTGTCTTTTATTTAGATAAAAATCGGTGAATATCGCCAAAAATGCGATAAATCCTACCTTTAAATAGGCTTAGAATGCCTCTTCTTTTCTTATAATTGGTAAGTTTGGTATTATTTCGATGATTTTTTATAAATTTGTTGTAAAATGGCGAACCGCATTTTAATAACCTTATCTTCTTGTTTCAGCATATTTCGTATTGTGTCATAATGCATTTAAGCATTATGCACTGTCATATTTGACACCCTTTTTAAAAACGGTAAGATATTTCCTTGTGAAATTTAACAGATTCGCGACTCCTGTCCATTTATCTTTTTGCTAATTGATTTTTTATTTTTTCAGCAAAATTGCGTTTTTTTTTATGTATCAATTTGAATCATAATTTCCTCGTGCTTCATCATGCAAAATTTCTGGTGGGCGCAAGTTGGTAAAGCCACGCCGTCGACATGACGCCGTGATGGTCTTATAGAGGTATTTAACTACCTCAACAAGGTCAGATTTTTTATGTACCTATTTAATTTCACTTAGTCCTGGTGCTATATTCAAATCTTTATATTTCACATCTTTATATTCCAAATCTTTATATTCATATCCTATATTTAAATTTTTGTACGTCAAACCTTTATATTCAAAATTTTGTCATCTTAAAATGCATTAAGCTTATGTTGTTTGTTTAAAAACATTACACCTTTATCTCAGTAAAATGCTGTATCCACATTTGGTCTCAACAACATGTATTTAATATAAGTTTAACTTCCTCTAAAATTCAATGTAACTATAATAACTATTAAAAGCAAGGGAATTTAAATAAAACCACAGTTTTGTTACAAGTGTATTTTATTTTTAGCCACTCCCCGGCCGATTAAAAGTTCATCTCTACCGCAGACCTATCCGAGGTTATTATTTTTTTATCATTTGGTTCTTTATTTGGCGGAGCAACCTCTGCCTGGCGCCCGAGTCATTTTGTTTCTTTTCCACATCACATTAAAATAATAAAAACATTACAACCCTTTCCTCGCAGTCGGGTAAAAAAGAACTTTTAATGCCTATTATTTGAAGTTATTGTAAAATTATTCAATTTCCTAATTTGAAGATTATAATTTAGGTAAATGAAAAAGTAAAAAAAAACGTTAATAGTGTAAAAACTACAATATCATAATAATAATTTTATTTTAATAAAAACATGATTTAGTAAAGCCACGTTTTAATAAATCCTACTTCCATCGTAATTTTTCAATTCAATAATCATATAATATGACGTAGGTAATGAAAACATTGTAGTCAGCTCCTGGTCTATGTACAAAAAAAAATAAAAAAATATATAGGTATTATAGATCCCTGATGCTTACCCTACAGGGGAAAATTGTTTTACATAAAGATTGCCTTACATATGCATTTTGACGATTGATTAAACTATAAGCGACAGCCCTACCAGTCAGCCAGTGTTTAGGCTATTATCGCTCGCTCACAGCTCCAGTTGGCCTACTTATTTGTTTTTTCTATGACAAGTATGTCGTAAGCCTATCAAGGTTTTGATAGCCTAGCACTAGCTAGAGTTATATTACACCCAATGGTATCGCAATTGTGCCATCAAGATGACCATTAAGTGGGCAATTTTTACTGCGTGTCGGTGATAAACTAAAATTGTTACGATTTGAGTGTACTGTCTATAATCACTTCGTAACATAATGTTACATGATAAAATTAGAGTTACACTTCTTAGATTTCCGCACGCACTCTTCATTAATAATTTTAGTCGTTGTTTATTTTTTTATATTTCTAGATGTTTGGCAGCCGGCACCTTTCCAGGGTTCAACCTTAAGGGTTTTTTCTATGAACATTCTTAAAATTTTACTACAGTAGCCATATATAATAGAAACAAAAATCTTTCCTAACTTTTAGTCGGTGGACGTGTTGATAAAACTAAGTTATTTTTGAATCTCTAGTTATATTAAACAAGTAGGTATTTTATAGCCATTATTTAAGCCTTTAAGCAGAGTTTTACAGTCCTCGTCTAGATACGTGGATAAATTGGTTAGTCGTAGAACTTCTGTGCTAATTGCATTTAGTGCCGCTTGAATCATTTGGTGCTCATTCGAGTTCGCTTGTTAAAGTACTTTTGCGAGAACTAAAGTGAGAATTATTTACCAAAGTTATTACAAAAAACAAGTAGGTAACAAGTAGGTATTTTTGTAAAAATCGGCTCACCCGTAACAACTTATCCCGTCTAAGTTGCTACGGGTGAGCCGATTTTTTCTAATATTTTTCATTATTTATTCATCTTAATATAAAAATAGCATTGTGAATGCAAAAATCTAAAAGTTTAGGTATTTTTGTATACGAAACATTGATGAAGATCACGATAAATGTGTACTGAAAATGATCCATATTGTAGTAAAAAAAAAAATTTTCTTACGTTTACAAATTGACGGCTCATAACAATAGAGGTTTCAGTCTGTATTTTTACACGACTGCCCAAAGCAAAGAGAGCGCAAAGTGATGGTCATTGGCGATTTACCTAAGATACGCTGGATTTTTGTAAAAATCCTAAACATCACTCGGACGATTACAAAAATCTTTCTTAGATTCTAATTATCCGGTATTTTTTTAACAATCATACTAGGATTTTTGTAAAAATCCTATTTGTACAATTATCCTACGACATATATATGTTCAGGGTTCATGTATGTTTATGGGTATGTGAGTTTCTTTATTCCACCATAACTTCTAAATGCCTGAACTGATTTGGATAATTTCTAACGATACCTGTTAGAATCCTTACAGCATCCTGAGTGAAGAGCTTATTAGATCATCCTGAATTAAGGATCCGGAATGAAGTCGCTCCTTAATTCAGAAAGTGTAATTGCATTCAGGAAGGTAGGATCCTAGTTAGGATCCTAGTTAGGATAGAAAATGGTCTCCGGCGTTAAGGATGCTAAATCGGAAGCACTTAGGACAGTGTAATCGCATTCAGGACGCTCTGCTCCGACACAGTAGTACCACAGCCTAAAGAGTATACAGTCAGTCAACGCTTTTTATTTTAGTGAAAAAAAGCTGCCGTTCGTCTAGCTAGATAGACAGTTGGCGCAACGACAAAACTGAGTGTATAAGGGCATAATAACTCTGTGATTTGCTTTTTTGAATTAAAAAAAAACCGGCCAAGTGCATGTCGGGCCACGCGCAGTAGGGTTCCGTAGTATAATTTTCATCTGCAAAAATAACTTTGTTTTTCATAGTGTTTGTATAAACGACAATAATATATTTACGGTTTTGGAAAATGTGCTATATCTCTAAAACTACTAAATATGTCTCATTCAAACCAATTTTCGAAAATAGTGTTTAAAAAGATCTACAACATATTTTATTGATTTATTTTTCACTCTCTTAGTTTAAAATTTAGAGGGGGGGACTCACACATTTTACCACTTTGGAAGTGTATATTTTCCAAACTGTTGACTTTGAGAAAAAATACTTTTAGAAACCTCAATGACATTTTTAAAGACCTAACTATAAACACCCCACACATATAGGTTTGATGATTTTTTTCCGTTTCAGTTCCATGTATGGGGAGCCCCCTTTATCTTTTTTATTTTTTTTAATTTGTGTAAAAATCGTAAAGCGGTTCACAGAATACATCTACCTACATAGTTTCAACTGTGTATTTTAATAGTTTTGGAATAAAGTGGCTGTGACATACGGACGGACAGACGGACAGACAGACAGACATGACGAATCTATAAGGGTTCCGTTTTTTACCATTAGGCTACGGAACCCTAAAAAATAAAGATAAATAATTGGGTAGGTACTTGAAAATTCAACCTTTTTCTAAACGGGGCGTTGCGCGTCGCAAAGTTAACCTAGAAGTTGCCTCTTTTTCTATCGCGTTCTTTCTCTTCTGACAACGTCAGGGTTGTTTTCTTTTAAATGAACTGCGTAACATATCATAAAAGCTGTGGTTAATGAAAAGCTATACTTATAAAAAATATAAACAATAATATTATTATATATTTTTTTTACCTTTTTTTTTATTTCGCTAGTGGTGAACAAATGATAGTGAACATCAGAATGTCATTAGTGTCAAAAATCTATGGCTGCAACGTACCTATTCCATTTTTCACCGCAAGTTGGAAAGAAAATGAAGATCTCACCAAAACCTTTCATTTCTTCAAAGACACCACCAGTCTAGGATGAGTACTTTTCGAGATATTGCTGTTTTAAGTTTGACAGCTGTTATCTGTTGGTATTTGCTTTTAAAATTGATTTTAGGTATTTTATTAGATGAGTTATTCGCAAATTACATACTAGTACCTACATCAATAAACCCAGTTCAGATTAACATTGAAAATGACACGTACCTACTACCTATCTACATACCTATATACCTCCGACCTACATGTATTTTTACGGTCACTGTATTTTCCCCTCCGGTGCTCTGCGCAAGTACATTCGTGTAACAACTGTATGATCGTTAAGCTATGATATCGGATCCGTTATTCAGGACGGTCTAATTGGCGACTAAATTTCTCGTCCTAAATCGGACTCTGAATTCCGGATCCTTAATTCAGGATGATCTAATAAGCTCTTGACACTGGCTATATTTTTTTAGAAAAAGTCAATATGGCGAATGTACGACGCCATTTTCAAATGTGAAAAAAAAAATTCTTCTCTTATTACAATATTGGCATCAAATGAAAGGCCTTGATGAGCACATTCCAAAACAATATAATATGTCACTAAAATGTGTAAAATAAAAAAAAAAAAATATTAAGAACACGACTGCCCGGCAAAACACGAACTAAAAAGTTAAACCACAAGTGTCATTGCAGTCGGGGGACGACCTCTATGGTCAAAAATTGTTCCATAATAAGGTCCCACGACTGCAATGACACTAGTTGTTTAACTTTTTAGTTCGTTTTTGGCAGGGCAGTCGTGTTTTTAATATTTTTTTAATCTAATTAAAGTAGGTCACACTATTATGTTAAAACACAAGAAGAAAGAAATATAACCAATAACTTTAAATTCTGCCTCACAGTAGAATTTAACCAAAACAAGGTAGTAAAGAGGAGAGCAACATTAACTCTGATTAGTAGCTGTTCGAACAAGTTCCCATCAAGTTGGCGGTCCGTTTCGTGCTACAAGCATTCGGGTATATTTTCTTACAATGTTCGCTTTCGTTTCAGCTTAGCGGTTTGCGCCGTACTTTTATCTATTTTTAATTAAATATTTTACCAGTAAATACATTTAGGTACCAACTTTCTATTGTTTCGGAATTAAAAAAACTATGTTAGACACAACTTACCTAGCCTCAAAAATACGTCTTAATTTCTAAAAAAACTAAACTAAATTTGTAAAACTTCTCATTCTATTTTTATTATCATATTTTATTTGTGGTTTAATGGTGATGACTGTTAAAAGATTCGTTTGAGTGTTTGACCTGATTAATGTTATGAAACCAATAAAACTATTAATGTAAGCCTCTGTTGATTATTCTTGGTTAATAGATTGCAATAGACGTGCTGCAGAATGTTAAACTATACTTATTGGTCATTCTTTCAGTAGCTACCCTTATTTTGTATGAGTCGCACAAACTTAACTTGAAACAAACAATGTTGGGAACACTATGGCGCAGGAGGCGGTTTTGCTACTGCGCATGGCACGTGGTGCTCCTACAGTTACAAGATAATATGACGATACCTATAAAAATTACCTAAGCAACTTCATAAAGAATTTTACTTTAAATTTTATAGAATTAAGATCGACCAAAAAACATAATGTCTGATGTGTGTTATTTCGTTTCGCAATTTCAATTCGCACCTATGTTAAAATTTTCGTCAACCACATCGGAAAGCGTTTTGTACTGAATCTGATTCTGTAGTTGACAGTTGGAAGTTTTGTGTTGTTGGTGTGTGACATGCTGAGACTTGCTTTGTACAATATGTTTCAGAGCTTAGTCCCAAGTCACAACTCTACGCTGAAACTTGTTCGTGTTCTACAAAAGCTCTTGGTTGGTTGCTAACTTTTGCTCTAGATTATCATGTTGCGTGTTATTTTGTTTAAAATATATATAAAATATATATATATTGTAACAATCGTTTAAGTTATAAGTTTGTACTGCGGTAAACAGTAACCTTCTATTCTATAATAAAACAATTCTAATCTTTTGCTAATAAAATCTTTATGTTCTCTATAAAATCCTCCAAATTGGCTTAATTATAAATGAGTACCAACCTACTACCCAATAAAATAACAATGTACTGTAAACTTTTGTTTACATGCTCACGTACGAAATTCCTAGGAGGGTCAAAACGACCTAGTATGTGCGTGTATGCGAAAACTTCGTATGAACGAATTCCATCTGACTCTTGTTAAATTAAAAATTCAGGGAGAAATGTTGGGAAAAATGTACCCCCACATACGCATAGAGACGGTTGTCCATTCCTTCGGGGTATGCGACCTCAGTGACCCCAAGAAATGAATGAAGGATAGAATCAGGATCACCATGCTTCTTCCTTGACAGGCAGTCGTTTACCTGAAAAAAAAAACATTTTATTTAACTTTCTTGATCGTCGTTTATTCAGATTTTGTTGAGTAAAATTTTATCTTTGGTTTATGAGTTAGAAGTTGTCGATTGTCATAAAAAAATATAACAGAGCTGTTTATGTTTTAATTAATAGTCTTAAGTAGACGGTAGACTTGTTGTATACGTAAAAGATTCGTCGGTGGCAAGCATGTATAAGTCATTTTTTTTCTTTAATATCAACTGCTTTGTTAAAGCTCAAGAGTAATTTTTGAGTTTTCACAAGAGGTAATTACAGCCACGGTTCGTAACGTAATTGACCGAGCGAGCACGAAGTGCGAGCGAAGCGTCTCTGCTTCAGCTTGGGCAAAAATTCTTTGGTATGTCCGGCTGTCTCTTCCAACCTACAGGTCGCATTTCTCAACCGATTCTCATGAAATTTTGTGAATAGGTTTGAAAATTATATAGAATTTTTTTGTCGAGCCAGTTTTTTGAATTTTTTTAAAATGGCGGAGATATGTTAAAAAAACATATTTCAGTCCGACATTCCAGCTCTTCCTGTTCTCCTCTACAGGTCGCATTTCTCAACCGATTCTCGTGAAATTTTGTAAGCAGCTTCAAAAATGATGTGGAATTTTTCTGTCAAACCAGTTTTTTGAATTTTTTCAAAATAGCGGAGATATGTTAAAAAAACCTATTTTAGTCCGGTTTTACAGCGCTGTATGTTCTTCTCTACAGGTCGCATTTCTCAACCGATTCTCGTGAAATTTTGTGAGCTGGTTCGAAAATAATATAGATTTTTTTTGTCACGCCAGTTTTTTGAAATTTTTCAAAATGACTGAGAAATGTTAAAAAAACATATTTCAGTCCGGCTTTCCATTGTTGTCTGTTTTCCTCTACAGGTCGCATTTCTCAACCGATTCTCGTGAAATTTTGTAAGCAGATTTGAAAATTGTATATTTTTTTTGTCAAGCCAATTTTTTATTTTTTTTTTAAATGGCGGAGTTAATGTAAAAAAAACATATTTCTGTCCGGATTTCCTTCGCTGTCTGTTCTCCTCTACAGGTCGCATTTCTCAACCGATCCCAGTGAAATTTTGTGACCAGGTTTGGTAAATGTATAGAATTTTTTTGTCGAGACAGTTTTTCGAAATTTATTAAAATGACGGACATGTGTAAAAAAACATATTTCAGTCCAGCTTTCCGGCTGTTTGTTCTCCTCTACAGCTCGCATTTCTCAACCGATTCTGGTGAAATTTTCGAACCAATTTTTCCAAATTTAGAAAAATATTTTTCATCCATTTTGAAAAATTATCAAAATTAGAAGCACCATCTAGCTGCGAATACCGAATACTCACTGTGTCCTTTGAAAACTTCATGGCGACATTTTATTTTATTTTATCGCGAGGTCTACAGCTCACGGAGCCACTAGTTTATGTATGTTTAAGTTTGTGTTAGTTGAATATATAGAAGTAGAAGTAGATAGTAGAATCTAGGCTTATCTAGATATTATGTTGACGTCCAGAACGATTCATATTTTCGGAAAGAGATATGTCTTCTATCAGTTACTACAGAAGTATCTAGGCAACAAATCTTTAGTAGGCTTATCTCGTTTTAGGGAAAGATTATAGTCCGATCAACGGGGCTTATGCAACCCGAATAATTCTCCCGTCTATGAAATTTGGCATGTGATGAAGTTAGGTAATACAGATTACAGATGCACAATAAGCCAATAAATTTTGTTACGAGAAGTTAGGTATTTTTACCTAAACATGAAAATTGCTTATATCTCTCTGTGAATATTTCCTCGGGCTGAAACACTTTCTGTATACGTACTTATGTACTTGTTAGAATAAGTATGTGAAGGAAACCAATCTTTTTTCGATTTCAGAGATACCCCAACACATTTTAACATTTTTCAATATATCTTCTAGTGAAAAAATTATCTGTTGATTATTATTTATTGATATGTTTTTATATCCTTAAATACATAGCTTTGTTCAGTGAGCCAATAAATTTTCTTCCTTTATCATATTTTTTTTATTTTTTGACTTTAAGAGGTTATTTACGTAATGTGAAAAAATTGTCGGTAAATTTTTATACGTTTATTAGATAAATTATTTTATATTAAAACAGATTTATCAATAATCCAATCATTTTTTGAACACGCATATATTTTTAAGTATAGTCGCCGATTTGTGATAGGGCGTAAGGGTTGACTTTCACTTGACTACTTAGCGCTGCTTTGCCACGCACTTTTGGAATAGCGTAGGCAGTTTGGTGGCCGCCGTTATCAAAAATAATTAAGAGTTTCAAGAGTTTAAGGATAGTGGTAGGAATTTTTGAATAAAACAATTAATAAGTGTGTTTATAAGTAGATATCAGATTTTGTGCATTTGCATATAACTCTCTAATTACGGCGTTAATGTATATTTTAGCCTTTTTTCCCAATCGTGCATATTTCCTTTAGTAGCGGGAGCTACATATAGGCAGCTATTTAAGCTAGCCTCTATTTAAATCAATAGAAATACTGTAAACAATGATTGAACTTGCCAATGCCATTCCTTATTCCTTAGCCGAAAAGTTGCGTATAAAGTTAGACGCTATTTCGCGCAAAAAACCAGAGCTTTGAAGAAAACGAAGAACATTAATGCCTTCATCAATGGCACAGGTCGTACGTTGTGCCCTGCGTAAAAGGTATCTCCAGATTCTCCAGAAATGGCGCCAAATATAGCCAATGACATCATTTGTTGATATAGAGAGGTCGTTTTCGGCGTTCAAATTGATATTGGATGAAAAATGTTTTTTTTTAGTTTTGCATTGTGCATATTTGGGGCATTATTAACAGTTTTTAGTGCATATTTTGGCCTTTTTAGTACATATTTGCATGCATATTTTGGCACTTTGTTAGTGTATATAATCCGATGTCTATTTATTAGTAATGACTATTATGAGTCGCCAATTTTACTTGATTCTAGCCAATGGAAATAGGTTTTCACATGACTGCCCAAAAAGTTCGCATTAAAAATGTATTGACAAAGCTCTTGGTACGGACCCTTGAAGTATTTACTATGTAAGGGTGATATATATCACAACTTTTCTCGGAAAAAAACAACTATAAAGTTTCTATTCACCAGTGTATCCACGCCCAACAAATTTGCAAACAATCCAGGGACATACTTTACCTCTCTCACTCCAAATTGCATACTCTTATTATTATCTTTAATGACATCACCTGAGCCACATGCATACAACTTTTGGCCGTTTGCTACATTAATATCAACATTGCTTTTAAAGTCTATAGTTAGCTAGCCAATCCTTGCGTTAGGTCATGTGAGAGGACGTTTCTGAGTCCACTACCTATTCATTGTCATTACTCTTGATGGTGCTATAAGCAGCTAGAAAAGTGTGACCCTTTTTCTTTTTGTTTGCATTAGGATTCTTCGGACATGTCAATGCTTTATGCAGTCCATTTCATATAAAGCATCTTATCTCTTTCTTCTGCTTATCACGCTTCTGCTGCGTTTGTTTTTGCTGATTGCCTTTACTGTTCGTGGAACTACTCTTGTACCTTGAACGGCTATCTCTTGACACCAATGCATTCTCAGTGGATGTCGAAGGTATTGGACTATCCTGTTGAAGCAATTTTGTTTTGACGTAGTTAGATGTCAGTGTGATGTTCGCATTCTCTATTGTCATCTTTAGGGGTGTATACTCTTCAGTAAGTTCTTGTAACATAAGCGCTGCTAGAAATTCATCGTCTACTTCCTTACCAATACCTCGTAACTGCTGAGCTACTTTCAGTATTTGCGTAACATGTTACAGTCCTTCATACAGCTGAATTGCTCTAACTTAAAGCTTACAAGTTGTCCCAGTAACCGACATCTGTTTACGACTCCTTGGTCTTGGCAATTATTCTCTAACTAGCGGCCGCCCGCAACTTCGTCTGCGTGGACAGTTTTTTTGCTATCCCTCGGGATTTGTACGTTTTTTCTGGATGAAAGGTACCCTATGTCCTTTTCTGTACCCCTAACAATGTCCATTAAAAATTTCATGATGATCGGTTCAGTAGTAGTAGTAAGACGTGAAGGCGTAACAAACAAACGGACTTTCGCATTTATAATATTAGTAAGGATAAGGATGCTTGCCATACTTCCTTAGTAGTTGTAGCTTCTCTAACATGTACTAGTAAATCAGTATTTATCATGCGACAGATCTTAGCGCGAGTTATCTAATCTTTCTTCGTTGCCTCTACATCTATAGCAGCTGGTGTAGTTTAGAGTTGTTCATAACGTCTAAAAAACAACACCATGCTACAAACTATTTGCTATTCATTTCTAGCATGCTATAAAATATGCTATGTTATAGCACGCTATTTATCGGGAAGCGTGCGGGCGGCCGGCATCGGCAGCTGGCGCGTTAAAACTTACAGCACGCTAGATTTCGTAACACGTTTCGTCACACGTTCTTCGTTAGACAAATCGTGTTGCTTGCTATATGTTAACAAATGTAGCATTATCGTCTTTACGCACATATACTTAATCACAGTCACATCATAAAAATAATCGAGTCCAATTCAGTTTGATTTCAATCAGTTTTCAAAATTTTCAGTTTTCTAATATTAGGTATTGTGTTATTTTTTTGTGGTATTAGTGTTTGTAAGTATTAGAATTAAACACTGTTTAAAAACAACAGAACACACAGTCATGTGTACCAAAAGTCCTAATTTATTTAACAATAACGTGTTAGATACACAAGTCACAAGCACAACACAATATAACATATAATTTCGCGCGCGATAAGTACCTAGCGTGCTGCGAGAATAACATACGTAACGCGTCCGATATCAATAGCACTTACGCGATGATTGCCCGTCCGCGCGCGGCCTCTCGCCCGCTGCCGGCCAACGCCGCTGCTTGTTGCTACGTGCTATATTCATAGCGCCATAGGCCATAGCGTCTACTTACATAGCATGCGATGTGTGCTATGCATAGATAGCGCGCTATAATATTGCGCTAAATGCTATATTAACAACCTCTGGTGGAGTTGTTACATAGCTCCATAGATCGTCGTGTAGTGACATCTGCATTAAAAATTTCCATGTCGAGTGATTCGAAGATCCTTGTAATTTCTCAAATGCAGGTAGGCTACTAGTGCTCGTACTGCTAGTACTCGTGCTGTTACTACTAACACTCATGGTGTTGTCGTTTTCTCCGACCATCTCAAAGTTTAAACCAATTTGTGTGTAACTTTCTCTATCCGAAAAAACTTAGTTTTGCGGAGTGCTGACCATAACCTGTTGATATTTGTAGATGTTGCAGAGGTAAGCTTAATCGACAGTAACACACATTTAGAATAGATGTACTAATACTTTATTAAGATTTTTCACCATGACACTACGATAGTAATTTTTAGACAGAACACAAAAGACCATTGTGACAACCTCCGTCACTCCTCAAACATTGCATTCAGCCAGTCGACATTGAACCTCTTTTACAACATGCAAATATCCCTTTATGACAAGCCGAACCTAATATTTATCAATAGAGCCATCGGGATTGGTCTTAATTTTGAAAATCCACTTGCATGGGATCGCTTTTCGAAATTTCGGTAGTTCGACTAGTTCCCATGTTTCGTTATCTCCTAACTAGTTTATTTCGCTCTCGATAGCCTTTGTCCACTTTTTTTTGTCTTTACATGATGCTCATATTAATTGTTGGCTTCCAGAGCCATAATATAATCATTAAACCTTACAGAAGACTTTAGATTTGTTCTATCTCTAAGAACCATGCGATTTTCTTCTCTTTCGAAGTTTTCATCAGAATTGTCGCAACAATTTACTTCTCTTTCAACATTCCGTCAGAATTGTCGCTTTGGTTTCCTTCTTCTAGGTTTCCAATTTCTTCTTCAGAAGGCAAGGACTCGAAATGTTCTTCATTAATATCATCTACATTTCTTAATTGGTAATATATGCCCTTATTTTATTTTTTATTTTATTTCACCAGGGACAAAAAACAGTCATACAATATAAATGACTATAGCTTAAAATTAAATACCTATGATAATTTTGACTAATTGTAAGACCAGCATCAATGCCCACATGTTACTTGAAGAAGAAGGTCTTGAAATTATTTCGATTTCATCCTTTGAAGCATGTCGTTCTCCAATCTCTCTATTAACATTCATTTCATGTTCATTTTCGAAACTTGGGAAATTATGATTGATGTTCTTTTGAAGAAAAGTCTTTTGTCGGCTTTGTCGGTCTAGGTACATCCTCTTTTGATTTTCCCAGTAGTGGTATCTCTTGGAAAGTCACATCTCTGGATCTAATCAATTTGAATGCTTCTTTGTCCTATATACTATAGCCTTCATCTCCTTCATAACCAATAAGTATCCCTTTTTGAGCTTTCTTGTGCAGTTTCTTACTTTTGGAACATGGACATAGCAGGTGCAACCAAGGATTCTAAGGTGTTTGATCGCTGGATTTTGTCCGTACCGTACCATATTCACGTACGCTCATGTGGAGACTTGCTTGGTACACTCATTGGCCCTGTACAATTCAACACGTAGACTGACTCATTTACTATCTCTGCCCATAAACCATCGGGAATTTTATCCTATGCATGCATGATGGCGCGTGCGGCTTCTACTACCGTCCGATTTTTTCGCTCTACGCAGCCTGTGGGGTGTGGGGCATAGTGAATCTTTGCTGAATTGACATGATTTCATTTTTTACAAGGTAAACTATTTCGAGGTTTTTCAATTTCTGACACCGTATATATTTTTTCGGGGTTTTTGGTCAATTATTACGAAATATGTGAAAAAACCCCTATTAATTTCAACTTCCATAAACATTTAAAGCAACACACCACTGTAAACGTGTAGACTTTGGTTTGGCACATAAATCAGTGTTTCTTTGGGCATTTCATCAAAGTATTTTTGCAGACAGGAACTACACATGAGATTATGGAATCTAATTTACGAATATCTGTATCTATTATTGTCGAAAATAAGCTCAAAATAGCGACAATAAAAGAAAACAACCTCGTGCAAAACATAAACAAACAAACGTCATTAGCGTTTATAGATTAGGTTGACAGGTTGATGTCAAAGTGTATTTTTTATCCATATGGGCAAAGGAAAGTCCGCCAGAATTCCAGAAATCCTTTAAACTGCACTTACGCTCTTTCAGAATGAATAAATTTTCAAATTAATATTATGATGACAAAAATAAAAATTTTGGGAAAAAAAAAATACGTGTCTCTTGTTTTCATCAGTAATTTCTAAATAACAAATAAAAACAAAGGACAAAAATTTTGAATTCCGTTTTTAATTAGAATATTTTTAAATTCCACGCTAAAAAAAAACTTGTCCTTTGTTTTTGTCCTTTGTCACTTAACATTTTTTAATGACATGTCCTGCTATTTCAGCTTCATTCAAGAAGATCTTTAGCTTTGAAGCTGCTTCAAACTTAAGTATTTGCTCAACTTTTCCATTAACGTTGGATTCAGCTCTAATGTTGCCTATACCAATGGCTTCAATGAGTTCTCCATTCGCCGCAGTCACCGTATGTGTTCCTTTTAAAAGTTCTCGAAGAAGTCACTTCTGTTAGTAACATGACTTGTCGCTCGAGTGCCAACGTACCAGTTAACTTTATCCATTGGCAATCTATCTTCTATAGCTATCACAGTCAAGTTTACATTTGGGTTTTGACTAGCGTTTGGCGGCTTTAGCGGTCTTCCGTTGTTCATCCATTTTTGGCATTTCCGCACATCATGCCCAGTTTCTCCGCAATAATTACATTTTAAAACTGTATTCTTCTTCTTCTTCCGTATCTTAACGGTTAATACATTTTCAGTATTATCCGTTTCTACTTTAGCAATCAAAGCTTTTTCATAAGCGCTTAGTTGCGATTTCAGATACTCTACTAACAGATCCTTTTTTTTTTATTAAAAGCCAATTCGACTTGAAAGCAAAATAATCTTGTGGTAAGGTTCTGAGCGTCTTGCAAATCAGTAGTATCTCAGGTAGATTTGCTTCGATTTGGCTATTTAGCTCGTGCCAAATATTCTTTAACGCAGATATGTGCTTCCTTATGACATGTTCAGGATCCTTTTTATAATCAAAGAATTCCAGACAGAGATCATACCAGCTAGCAAAACACCACAAAACTTAGCTGTATATCGGTGATATAAACAGTCGCATATGTGGTACAGAATCGTTTCTATCATTGGAAAAGAGCCCCACTTTTATCACTATAACGACGGCCGCACCGAAAAAACGTGCAAGAGCTCTTGCCCAAAAATTTTTTTTTGTGTTATTCCATATAAAATATCTTTCTGCACCACCACCTCGTCGGGGGCCTACCCACGGAGCATCGTCCGGTACGCGGTCGCCGTTGCAGAACCTTTCCACCCCAACGGCCATCGGTTCTCTTCGCTGTGTCCCGCCCACTGCCACTTCAGCTGAGCAATCCTTCGTTACTTTAGTTCTCCTATGGAGGTCCTCATTTCGGATCCAATCACGCAGGGAAACGCCTAGCATGGCTCTCTCCATGACACGCTCTGGGTGTACTTGAGCCTCCTTATAAGATGCATAGGTAGCGATCACGTTTCGCTACCCTAAGTCATCACTGGCAACACACACTGGTCATAGACTGTCGTCTTTTGGACTTGAACATTTTTTGAAGCTTCCCGAATGCTGCCCATCCGAGTTAGATTCAACGAGAGATCTCTTTCCCAAAGCTGGACTTACCTAACTGCACTGCCTGTCCTAGGTATACGTAATCGTCAACAACTTTGAGTGTTAGTATTCCCAACATGAACTGGAGCAGGTACAACACGGACATTCGACATGATTTTTTTCTTAACCATGTTCAGCCTAAGACCCACTCTTTGAAAATTACTACGGAGATCTTCGAGCATGGTATTCAGGACTTCCAAGGTCTCAGCCATACGAACTATGTCATCAGCAAAATAAAGGTTCTCCTATGGATCTCCAATGCAACTGTGAACAGTTTTGAAAAAAAAAATCGTCCCCCCCCATGCTTTACATCTCGCTGTAGTTGGATGGGATTTGTGCTCTGTTTCCTGTAATCGGACCAACAGGGTGACATTTGCGTATAAATAGTACCTTAGCACCTCGAAATACCTGTAGTCCACCATCGCAGTTACGTTGCTGCTTTAGTAAGAACCAATGTGACACGATAACTATCCTTAGCAGCAACGGAACTGCGGTTTAAATTGAATTCAATTGAGAATTGTTAGCAACAGAGTTATGTAATCAGGGGGCAGGTCTCTATTGAATCAAAGCATTTTCATAGTCCACGAACGCCAAGCAAAGTCGCAGATTATACTCCTCGATCTTCGTATAACCTGTCGCAACATATGGATGATGGTGGTAAAGCCTTGTCGGGACCCAGCCTGTTCGGGAGGTTGGAAGTCGTCGAACCTGCGAGCGAGACGATTCGTAATGTCTTTCGAAAACAACTTATAGACATGGCTTAGAAGTGACATGTGTCTGTAGTTCTTTAAGACGGACTTGTCACCCTTTTTAAAGAACAAAATCACCTCACTTATGTTCCATACCTTCGGCGTTCTGCCCTCGACGATGACGGAATTGAAAAGCTTTTGGATGACTTTAAGTATCGGCTTACCGCCCGCTCTCAGAAGTTCTGTAGTGATCCGGTCGTCACCCGCCGCCTTGTTGTTTTTCAGCTGTTTGAGAGCCATACTAATCTCGTACAGGCTGACGTCCGGGATATCTTGTGTATAGTATCGGGTAAGCTTGGCTCTGGGGTCTTTAGCCTTGCTTTCAACAGGTGTCTGCGTGGAATATAACTGCCCATAGAAGCTCTCGATCTCCCTCAGGATTTCAGGCTTCGATGAAATGAGATACCTGCCTATTTAGCTGCCGATAACGATGGGCATCCACTGAGCTCTGGGGCCTCATTTCACATGTCTGATCCATGAGTAGGAGTGTGTGGTCGGAGAGTTTCTTTAGCTTGGGACGGTGGGTCTTAAAGAACTAAGACCCTACCGTACCGACAGTATCCACCACCATGTTGTTTAGATTGTCCACATCTATGCTTTTCTCAAGGGCTTCGAAGAGGTTTTGGAAATCTAGTTGAAAGCTCTCGGGGTTTTGAATATGGGCCGGTATCATTAAAATATTTGAAAAGTTTAGTTGATTTTTTTAAATCCTAGTTACATTTTGGATTTCTCTGATAAAATTGATCTGAAGATTTGAAAGACATAAAAATGTAGGTAATTTTATAAGGCATTTTCTTTTTATTTACAAGCACTATAAATATTTCATAGCAAGACGATACCGTAAGAACAACTTATATTTTAGACATTATAAGTTTAAACAATAATAAAAGTGCAAAGCTTAATTTAGATCATAGTTTAAGTGCATAAATGTGCAAAGATATGATACCGAAATATAGATAAAAAATATTCACTTCCATAAACACTGTAATGCAGTTATAGAATTTATCAAGCTCTGTATTTTTACACGAATAAACGTGCTATTACAGGTACATGACGAAGTAAACTGAACTAGAATCCTACTAATATTATAAATGTGAAAGTTTGTGGGTTGGATGTTTAGATGTTTGGATGTTTGTTCCTCAATCACGCAAAAACTGCTGAACGGATTTGTTTGGAAATTAGCACACAGATAGTAGATAGCCTAGATTAAAACATAGGATAATTTTTATCTCGATATTCCCACGGGAACGGGAACCACGCGGGTGAAACCGCGGGCGGCCGCTAGTAATAATATAAAATGGTTTTTCGTAAATTTCTACTTTTCTAATAATGTTTTTCATATTATTATGACTCATATTTAAAGTTATTGTTTTATCTTTGATTTTGTCATACATTGTATATCAATATTTTTTAACTGCTTTGAAATATTTAAAAAAATCCGTTTTTATTTTCTCCTGTAATGTTGACTTTTTTAACTTTTTTTCACTTTTTTGCTGATTTTTATCAAAAAGAAAAATATTCATAGGTATATTTCGTTAAGTAATATTTTTATGTCACCATCCTGTGCTCCATTTTTTTATCAATTTATCTTAGACTAGCGGCCGCCCGCGGTTTCACCCGCGTGGTTGCCGTTCCCGTGGGAATATCGGGATAAAAAGTATCCTATGTTTTAATCTAGGCTATCTACTATCTGTGTGCCAAATTTCAACCAAATCCGTTCAGTAGTTTTTGCGTGATTGAGGAACAAACATCCAAACATCCAAACATCCAAACCCACAAACTTTCACATTTATAATATTAGTAGGATTAGCGTAAGTGCAATGTCACATGCGCTTACAATTCTATTGATAAATTAGTAGCATAATGTTATTGTTTTATTACTGCCCCCCTCGAATTCATAGTATTAAATTATGAAATTTTACAAAGGTACACGTTGTCAGGGGTACAAAGAAGGAGAAAGGGTACACTTTCATTCTGAAAAAAGTATTGTTCCCGAGGGATAGCAAAAAAACTTTCCACGCAGACAAAGTCGCGGACCGCTAGTATCTAATATTAATTAAAGTGTAAGTTATCTAACCTAATTTATCTTTTGTTTTATTTAGGAATACCTGCCCTCACTTCGCTTCGGTGTTGTGTGGAATTTGACACCATGTATTATACATATAAACCTACCTCTTGAATCACTCTATCTGTTAAAAAAACCGCATCAAAAGCTGTTGCGTAGTTTTAAACATCTAAGGATACATAGTGACAGACAGTGGGAAGCGACTTTGTTTTAGAGTATGTAGTGAGAACGGTGGCCACCAAACTCGCCTACACTACTTCAAAAGTGCGTGGCAAAGCAGTGCCGAGTAGTCAAGTGGAAGTCAACCCTTACGCTCTATCATAAATCGGCGACTATCCTGAAAAATATATGCGCGTTCAAAAAATGATTGGATTATTGATAAATCTATTTTAATATAAAATAATTTATCTAATAAACGTTTAAAAATGGACCGACTATTTTTTCACATTACGTAAATAACCTCTTAAAGTCAAAAAATAAAAAAAATATGATCAAAGAAGAAAATTTATTGGCTTACTGAACAAAGCTATGTATTTAAAGATATAAAAACATATTAAAAAATAATAATCAACAGATAATTTTTTCAATAGAAGATATATTAAAAAATGTTAAAAGTTGAATTTGGGGTACCTCTGAAACCGAAAAAAGATTGGATTCCTTTACATATGTATTCTAACAAGTACATAAGTACGTATATAGAAAGTGTTTCAGCCCGAGGAAATATTCACAGAGAGATATAAGCAATTTTCATGTTTAGGTAAAAATACCTAACTTCTCGTAACAAAATTTATTGGCTTATTGTGCATCTGTAATCTGTTTTACCTAACTTCATCACATGCCAAATTTCATAGACGGGAGAATTATTCGGAAGTCTCCATACAACAAATATGCTCATTAATTGGACTATTATTGGAATGAACCATTTTGAAAGGAGTCACATCGACGGTGGCATACCACGTCATCTGTCATCGTAACAAATGACGGTCAACGTGTTAACTTCGGCCTATAAAAAGACATAATGATGGCGCGTCACTCCGCAGTAAAAGTTTATGGGCATACGAAAAGGCCAGCGTGCTTTTTACAAATGGCCTCGGAAATACTATATTGTGTAGGCACATTGAGGAGTTGTCTCTTTTTTATTTTTTCCTTCCGATTTCTATGAGAAAGGCAAAGGATATAGTTACAAAAACAAAGGATAAAATATTATAGGAGCGAAGCCTTTTTCGAATAATATCCGTTCTGGATATTCGATCTTTGTAAGTTTGTGTTTCATGTATCCATATTAAATTGAGGCGAAAATTAATTCTGTGATAATGAGCTCGATGGCGCAGTGGTTCAGCAACTTTCGCGGATAGAGTCGATCATGGGATGGGTGACCAAAAAATAAATTATCTCGTGCTCCTCCGTGCTTCAGAAATCAGAAGGCACGTCAAGCCATTGGTCCCGGCTGCATTTGCAGTCGTTAACATCCACCAATCCGTATTGGGCCATCATCCTTATCCACCAATAAGGAAGGCCTGTGCCGACATTAAAAATGGTCAATGTAACTTACAGAAAGTGTCGACCGAAAATAATTGTCATCTTAGCAAAAGTACTGTGAAGTTTGACAAGAAAAACAAGCGAAAGAAGCTCGCTCACCAACTCTCCAAGTTGATGAGTTCCGAAAAGTTACCGGCAAATTAACCACGAAATGTGTTTCTCTCTTGAGCGTTTCGAACATACCTACTGGAAATGTAACTTATATTCACTTAGGCTAAAAGTATTTACATAAATTATAAAAACATTTGCAAAGTTTGGACGAAGTTAATTGTATCAATATTCTAACTTACATTGTGCTTGTATTCTTCAAATACTTTTATTACTAACGATTTAGCTTTAGAATAAGAATTATTATTCTTCTCATTTTCATTATCACTAACTTAATACTTTATGTCTATGTTGATGTAGCGGCATCTACCGTACCGCTGCACATACCTACACATGGTTGCAACGAGATTCATCACCATGTGACTAGATGGCGCTAGTGTCGAATAAACACAAAAAGATTAGTAAGGAATAGCACCTCGTAGTATGGAGCATATATGGAGAAACCTACACCTCGCTATCGGAGTTTTCTCAGCCACCAAACTATATATACAACTTCCAACCATCATCGGTTGGACCGCGGTCCCCGGGCAAATACCACCCAGCCCGGAGGAAGATCTTCCACTTTGGCCTTTCTACTAGTGGCATTCCCATACCATACTTCATTTCTACACTGGTGACCCCCGACGGAGCACATCAAGCACCTTCAGCAACGCAGCGCAGCCTTCACTCCTCATACCTTATCCAGCATCCGCAGCAGTCACACCGCAAGCAGAAGCACAGCAGCCAGCAGCCTTCAAGGTTCCATCGCAGCATCATTGACGACGCTTCCTGGACCTTCGGCAACTCTCGACGGCACTATCCCGACCTGGTCTTCGCAGCCCACGACTGGAGCATCACTGGACCCTTACTTCAGCGTGGCAGCTCTGCGCACCTCAACAGCAGCTCGGACCTACCGTCACCTTCCACTGTCCCGACTCACCGTGGACAGGTCCCGACTCACCGTGGACCCGGATCTACCTGCAGCACTGGCGAACGCGCCTTCCTTCACCCCACAACGTCTCGACTCACCGTAGACTGTCTCGACTCACCACAGACTGGGGCATCTCCTGCAGCACTCTACTCTGGCACTTGCATAGCTCTGACGCACTGACAGCTGAGCTTGGACAATCCTTGGACTATCGACCTCCGGTCTCAGGTGGGGAGTGATGTAGCGGCATCTACCGTACCGCCGCACATACCTACACATGGTTGCAACGAGATTCATCACCATGTGACTAGATGGCGCTAGTGTCGAATAAACACAAAAAGATTAGTAAGGAATAGTACCTCGTAGTATGGAGCATATATGGAGAAACCTACACCTCGCTATCGGAGTTTTCTCAGCCACCAAACTATATATACAACTTCCAACCATCATCGGTTGGACCGCGGTCCCCGGGCAAATACCACCCAGCCCGGAGGAAGATCTTCCACTTTGGCCTTCCTACTAGTGGCTACCTCTCCATACTCCCTACATTGACATTGATGACTATGCTTTTATATCCTTTAGACCAGAAAAATTGCACTTTGATACATAAAGGTTCGCCACATTTATGAATCAACGTGCCATTTTTTTAAATTATAATGTTTAATGAGGTCTTAGACGTGCCAGTGCCATTAAATCTTAGCGTGATGAATTTTGTGATCGGTGAGGTGCCCAAAATGTTGTGTTCCGTGCCATTAACGCGTGCCATTGGTTCGCCATACCTGCATTCAATTTAGACTTTAGTGATACCTAGATATAAAAATGTTGATTGATAAAGCCCTAGCCCAAAGTGGTGTAAGTGTATAACTTACCTTTTTAATATTGTTATCACAATATTGTTACACGTAGGGCTTAAAGCAGAATTAGGGAAGTTTGCCATTTAAAAATCAGCGCTTTTTCATAAAAGATTGCTTTGTTCAAAGAATAAATTGCTTAAATAAAGAAATAACTTTTTGAAGTTTTTCCCAGACCCTTTCAAATAATACCACCAGTTGATATTGTTCAAGTTAAGGATCCTTTTTTATTTCGTCCATTCCGTTTTACGAGAAGCGGTAAAGTTTTCGCTGTCGTATTTCAACGATAGTTTTGTCCGAACGTTTTATTAAAACTACATGGATATTAACTTTTTTATCTCCTATCTTTGTTATTAAGGATTTTTAGCTAAATATCTTGATTTATAGTGTAGCATTTCAACTTATAATTATTAGTTTGTACCCGCCGATTTACTCAAGCTAGTATCCTACTAATATTATAAATGTGAAAGTTTGTGGGTTTGGATGTTTAGATGTTTGGATGTTTGTTCCTCAATCACGCAAAAACTACTGAACGGATTTGGTTGAAATTTGACACACAGATAGTAGAAAGCCTGGATTAAAACATAGAATACTTTTTATCCCGATATTCCCACGGAAACGGGGACCACGCGGGTGAAGCCGCGGGCGGCCGCTAGTATGCTATAAATGGATGGTGGATATGGTTTATCAAACGCAATACAATCGTAACACCATAATGTGTAAATATTAATTCTTAAGTCAGTAATATTAAATAACCAGCGGCCGCCCGCGGTTTCACCCGCGTGGTTCCCGTTCCCGTGGGCAAATCGGGATAAAAAGTATCCTATGTTTTAATCTAGGCTATCTACTTTCTGTGTGCCAAATTTCAACCAAATCCGTTCAGTAGTTTTTGCGTGATTGAGGAACAAACATCCAAACCCACAAACTTTCACATCCTACTAGTCCTACTAATATTATAAATGTGAAAGTTTGTGTGTTTGGATGTTTAGATGTTTGGATGTTTGTTCCTCAATCACGCAAAAACTACTGAACGGATTTCATTGAAATTTGGCACACAGATAGTAGATAGCCTAGATTAAAACATAGGATACTTTTTATCCCGATATTCGCACGGGAACGGGAATCACGTAGGTGAAACCGCGGGCGGCCGCTAGTTAGAAGGATAGTACGATTTTAAAAGCTTAAAGCTTTGTTAGCTTATGTTTTTTATCTATTTATAAAATAAATCCAACTTTATTTCATTATTTTTACGCTCAAAATAAAAGCTAAAAGAGTACATTAAAGTTTTTATATCAGACCACATAAAGGAGATTGTAAAATGAGCTCGGTGTCATTTCATGAATATTTAAAACGTGGTTTAATGCATTTTGTATAATGGAAAATGTAGGTACCCTTTCATTTTACATTATTCTGACAAGTGAGGGGTATAGGTTTTTATTTGAACGCAAATGACTTGATGGATCGTTGGAGTTGTTATGACAGCGATAACTGTGATCTGTGTGACGATCTGCCAGCGATATTGCACCGTTTGTGTTTGCAAAAAAAAAGGCTGAGTGTGATTAAATATTTGGATCAATATTAATTTCACTTTATTCACTTTTCACTCAAGGTTCCAATTTCAAAACAAAAAAGAGTAAAAGAACATATTTTACACTGTTTTAATTTTGCATAATTTTAATGAGATAAATGTTTTAAGCAATGTAAATTTTGTAATATTTTTAGAAGGTATTTAATATTATTGTAAGCTTTGTTAAATATGTGATAGTATTCATAATTTATTTATTCGTTTAAACTTATGAAATTAAAATACAATTGGCTTGGCATGGCAATACAACTGACAATTAGTTAGGGCATTCTCTAATAGTCGCCGGTAAGGGTGTTAAAGAAATCGTGCCGGCAATATGGATCGCTAAGTTAAATAATAAAATAGTTTCGCTATTTCATAAAAAAATCCCTATTGTTCGTAATGTTTAAGGTTAAGATATTTTATGTTATTGTACCTTTCAACTATACCTGTATCGTACCTTTATTGTGAGCTCATTACTACACACCTGTAAACCTAGCTAAGATGGCTGTTATCTCGATGTCTAATTTTACGATTGAGATTTATATGACTACAGAGTGTAACGGTCTGCCATTACTAACACTAATGACTATTAACTAAACAGCTACCCATTCGAGGGTTAAATCTGCTCGTTTTGCGGTTATAGGGTTCCCGAAACACGTCAGGGGAATATCTGTTACTCCCCAAATAACGCCTTGGAAAAAGTTTTTTATATGTAAGAAAAATACAAAGCGTATTTTGAAGTTTGTTTTTGTGGTTTTATATTTCTTGTAGTAATTAGATTTTTCTTCATCAAATTAGAAATCTTTACGGTAAGTAGTAGGTTTCTTAAGTTTTCATGCTCTCAATATTTTTTCAGGCTTGAAATATTTCTGGTTTAGTGGCAACAATAAATGTCGTATTTCTCACTTTTTACCACTGAAATCACTTAATATCAGTGTCAGTGCTCTGTCTATGATTTATGAAGTCACATGTTGCAGTTATAGACACGTTTTCTCCGTCAATATCGCACGTCTGAAACAACAAAAAAGCGCATTGGCGGCATGTTGCGCGTTAAATAATAACAGGCGCTTATTCTTATCGAATAGACTTGGGCGTTTTCAGAAAAATAGCACACCCCCTCGAAATTTGAATATTTTTTGCAATTATGTTATTTAAGTAATATTTTCGATGGATGTATAACAATATAATATAGTATTCATGAAAAACAAGGTTTTTTTCGTCTAATTTGTGTTTTTCAATGTAATATTCGGTCACACAAAAGATTTCTTGGGTTTTCGAACCTCAGAATGTGACTCTGTTTTTTTCCCAAAAATTCTGTTATTTTGGTGTTTGGTACCATTTACATATTTTTTTTGTACCTGGTAGGTTGTTAATCATCATCATCATCATCATATCAGCCACACGACACCCACTGCTGGGTATAGGCCTCCCCTAAGGATCTCCACAACGATCGGTCCTGCGCTGCCTGCATCCACTGGCTTTCCGCGACCTCCACCAGATCGTCGGTCCACCTTGTCGGGGGCCTACCCACGGAGCGTCGTCCGGTGCGCGGTCGCCATTCCAGAACCTTTCTGCCCCAACGGCCATCGGTTCTTCTCGCTATGTGTCCCGCCCATTGCCACTTCAGCTGAGCAATCCTTCGAGCGATGTCGGTTACTTTAGTTCTCCTGCGGATCTCCTCGTTTCTGATTTGATCACGTAGGGAAACGCCGAGCATGGCTCTCTCCATTGCACGCTGAGTGACCTTGAGCCTCCTTATGAGACCCATAGTTAGCGGCCACGTTTCACTGCCGTAGGTCATCACTGGCAACACACACTGTTCATAGACTTTCGTCTTGAGACACTGAGGTAAGTCGGACGCGAAGATTTTTCGAAGCTTCCCGAATGCTGCCCACCCGAGTTGGATTCGACGAGAGATCTCTTTCTCGAAGTTGGACCTACCTAACTGGACTGCCTGTCCTAGGTATACGTAATGGTCAACAACTTCAAGTGTAGTGTTCCCAACATGAACTGGAGAGGGTACAACATGGGCATTTGACATAATTTTCGTCTTATCCATGTTCATCCTAAGACCCACTCTTTGGGAAGCACTACGGAGATCTTCGAGCATTGTGTTCAGGTCTTCCATGGTCTCAGCCATAAGGACTATATCATCGGCAAAACGAAGGTGTGTTAGGTACTGGCCATTAATGTTGATGCCGAGTCCTTTCCAGTCCAAGAGCTTAAAGATGTCCTCCAACGCAGCTGTGAACAGTTTCGGAGAAATAACGTCTCCCTGTCTCACACCACGCTGCAGTTGGATAGGATTTGTGTTCTGGTTCTGTACTCGGATCGTCATGGTGGCATTTTGGTATAAGTACCTCAACACCTCGATATACCTATAGTCCACTTGGCACCTTTGGAGAGACTGCAGCACCGCCCAGGTTTCAATCGAATCAAAGGCTTTCTCATAGTCCACGAACGCCAAGCAAAGTGGCTCATTATACTCCTCAGTCTTCTGTATAACCTGCCGCAGCGTATGGATGTGGTCTATGGTGCTAAAGCCTTTTCGGAACCCGGCTTGTTCGGGAGGTTGGAAGTCGTCGAACTTGCGAGCGAGACGATTCGTAAGGACTCTCGAAAACAGCTTATAGACATGACTCAGAAGCGAGATGGGTCTATAGTTCTTTAAGAGGGACTTGTCACCCTTTTTAAAGAACAAGATCACCTCACTTATGTTCCATGTCTTTGGCGTTCTGCCCTGGACGATGACGGAATTAAAGAGCTTCTGGAGGACTTTGAGTATCGGCTTACCGCCCGCTCTCAGAAGTTCTGTAGTGATTCCATCGTCACCCGCCGCCTTGTTGTTTTTCAGCTGTTTGAGAGCCATACTAATCTCGCACAGGCTGACGTCCGGGATATCTTCGGTATAGTGTCGGGTAAGCTTGGCTCTGGGGTCTTTAGCCTTGCTTTCAACAGGTGTCTGCGTGGAATATAACTGCCCATAGAAGCTCTCGATCTCCCTCAGGATTTCAGGCTTTGATGAAATGATGCGTCCGTCGTCAGTTTTCAGCTTCGTCATCTGGCTTTGCCCAATAGACAGATCTCTCGCGAACACTTTGGAGCCTTTATTCCGCTCGATGGCCTCTTTAATACGATTCGTATTAAATTGGCGAAGGTCGCTCGTCAAAGACTTAGATATCTGTCTATTAAGCTGCCGATAACGATTAGCATCTACTGAACTCTGGAGCCTCATTTCACGTCTCTGATCCATGAGTAGGAGTGTGTGGTCGGAGAGTTTCTTTATCTTGGGACGGCGGGTCTTAAAGAGCTTGGACCCTACCGTACGGACAGCATCCACCACCATGTTGTTTAGATCGTCCACATCTATGCTGTTCTCAAGGGCTTCGAAGCGGTTTTGGAGTTCGAGTTGAAAGCTCTCGGGGTTTTGAATATGGGCCGGCAATGGTCGAATTGTTGATTTTATCAGTCGAGATCTTTCCAGCTTTGGGTTGATATTCAATGTGCCACGTACCAATCGGTGATCGCTCCCCGTCTTAACAGCGTTGATCACAGTGACATCATTGAATATTTGCTTTTTCGTCGACATGATAAAATCTATCTCATTTCTGACTTTACCGTCCGGACTGACCCAGGTCCACTTCCGGCATTCCGGCTTTCTGAAGAAGGAGTTCATCATAAAGAGGTTCTCCTTCTCCATAAAGTCAGCCAGCATCTGGCCTCTGTCATTCCGTTGCCCAACTCCAAATTGCCCCACTCTCAGCTCATCACCGCATCGTTTCCCCAACTTAGCATTGAAGTCCCCCATCACAACAGTGTAGTGGGTTTTGAAGCTATGCATGGCTTTAGAGATCTCCTCATACATAGCCTCCACTTCGTCATCTTGGTGTGTCGAGGTCGGTGCGTAAACCTGTATAACATTCAGCGAACACCGTTTGGATATTCTGAGTATAAGGTACGCCACCCTGGTCGACACACTTCCGATGGTAGTCACGTTGTTGACAAGGGACTTGTGGACGATGAACCCGATACCACCTTGGGACTGTTGGTCGCCCTCCCGGTAGTAAAGCAAGTTACCGGAGTTGAGGATTATCGAGTCCTCTCCCGCTCTTCGGACTTCAGATAAGCCGATAATGTCCCAGTGTACCTTGCTGATAACTTCTTCCAACTCGGTTAACTTCGCGTCGGTCCTTAGTGTGCGCGTGTTATAGGTTGCCAGGTGCAGTAGTCGTCGTTTTTGGTAGCCGAGCCGCACCCGGGGATTCTTAGCACCCCCTGCCCCGCCGTTACCGTAGCCGCTACCGTAGCTAGGAATAGCGGGGCTGCCGGGGACTGGGGGCCAATTTTTTGATCCATTATGCATGAGGGGGGGGGTTTGCCATAATCGCCACGCTTGGCAGGCGGGTTGGCGATCGCAGTAGGCCAAGGTTTTTTGGAGACGCTGCTGCCCGTCTCTTGAAGGCTATGCTCCCTTAGTCGCCTTTTACGACACCCACGGGATGATAGGGGGTAGTGCTATTCTAGGCCGGCACATACACGGCCACACACGGTTGTTAATGTTGACTGTTAAATTTAAAAAGTAACTATTGATACCTTTGTGGCTAAATAACGATCATCGGAAGCTTCGTTCAAAAACATTTCCACTTCATTCGATGTTAATATTTTCGACTTTTTAGTTGTAAAACCGTCTGATTAAAGCAAAAGTAAATAGTTTTGGGTATTCACTTATATCCACGTTGTTCCTTATTTTTAGCATACTTTTTATCATCGAAAACCTCGACCATAACGTAGAAGGTTTTAATTTTGCTGAGAGTTCGGAGAAGTATGCCAACATAACATTTTCTGAAAAACTATTTGCTTTTTTCTCTTTTCTCCACGCAATAAATTCGTCGTATGTAGATATGTAGCGACTTTTTGACTTTTCCGGTAAAATGTTCTCTGAAGCATTTTGTGCAATTATACTGAGTTCCGGTGGTGTTAATTCAAATAAAATATCGTAGAAATTACTCATTTTGTGCAACAAACAATTAATGCAATGACGGTTCCGCACGTGTACTGAACAACTATTTTTAATACAGTTGCGAAAAAAAAAGAGCAACAAACAACTAAACTCGCAAATATTTTTTTTGGAAAATGGCGCCAACCGTAAAATAATATAAGCGGAGATTTTTTTGTTTTCTTCACCCATTCTGGGTAGGCAAAGGAAACTTTGCCCATACAGCCAAGTCTTCAGTAGATTTTTTTTATAGAAAATTAAGAAATAAGGTCATTCTTTTTCTTTTCACTTACCCGCGCAAACTCCAATAAGCAGAGACTATGGCAGTGCCTGTGCACGTCATACAGCCAACTTTTTTATATTTATAAATTTAATTTGGCCGATACTAATATTAATTTAATGTTAAAATTTTAATTAAAATTACTTTTAAATCTGATATTCAAACAAATTAGTAGCTTCTTTTTAGAAATATTTGCATTGCATGAATCAAATCATAAAAACTTCTATGATTTTTTTTAGTAAAAACTTTGTGGTTGCGTGATTGGTTCTTTCTTTTTAATAGACATTATTTTGACAGTTGGGAAGGGAAAGAAAACGCACGAGTTCGGAAAAGTAAAGAAAAACAAGGGTCTGACATGCTTTGATAGAGCGAGATCGTCTTATTGAGATTCCTATAGGAGGAAATAGAGAAGAGTTTCATGTTTTATCTCTATCACCGACCGCACTTTTTTTCATGGTCGGGTTATAGGCACAGTTCAAACTAGGCAAAACAAACAAGTGAGGTTATATTAAAAGTGCCAAAGAAATTAAAGGTTTTGTGGATTACTACCTAATTTATACATGAAATTTATTATAAATCGAATGTGTAGTGTTTGTGTCTAGCCTACAAAATGGTGGGGTGTTCAATATTTGGCTGCAAAAGCAACAAATAAAGAAAAGAAGCGGGTGTTACATTTCATGCGTAAGTACACTGTTTTCTATATTTTGTTTGATCACTTATTTCTTTCTCAAATCTCACAGGAACCAAGTTTCTGAGCTAAATCATTAGTAATATCATGAAAAACCTGATAAATAGGAAAAATCTGAAAATTATTTCTAAAAATAACCTCGGAAACATTTGACATGCAAACCGGTAAAATCACGTATTAATCTACGTAATAGAAGCCAGCTTAGCATTGACGTCCACTAAAATCAGTAGGTTTATAAATCGATTTCCGGATGCCTACCCATATAGAAATTTTTCCCCAAAAATTACCCCACATTTCAGGGAATTTCAAGCGATTTGATTTTTCCAGATTTCCGATGGAAGATAAAATTCGTGAGAAATGGATAGAAGCAACTGGAAAAAAGAATGGGATGAAATTTAATGACCACCAAAAAACAATCGTTACCCTAAACAGCCTCATCAAAAAAAATGTACAAATAAATAAAACCTGTACCAAAATCTTTCGGGCTATTTAAGTCACGCCTGCACTACAAAAACTTTTCATAACCCAAAAAGGCCACGCGTGCACCAAATCTTAACTAGCAAAGTTTTGTGTCATTACTAAAAAAAAAGCGCATTCGCTTAGATAGTGTCGCTCTTTTATCGCACCGCCTTTGCACGCGCCGCTTCTTGTCAAAGGATGCCGCCGCATAAACAAAGGATACCGCGTGCGGCGTACACCCGCAAGTCAATTTGTATTTTGGCAGTTTACATCGAAGCACCGCGCCGTAGTGAAAGCACAGAATACATAATAGTACAAGTACAGAAGATTATCCCAGACACTATAAAGTGCAATTCAGGTCGCACACCGCTCCCTTACCTACAGTTATATTCACCTAGAAGTTGCCTCTCTTTCTATCGCGTAGCTCTTATCTCTTCTAACGACTTCAGGGTTTCTACTTTTTAAATAATAATGAAATAATAGGTACTTAATTTATTACAAGTTATGTGTTTGTGAAATAAAATGTATACTTAAATAAGTTTCAAAAAACCCTAGGCTAGGTAGATACAGGCAACGCCACATCAGACTATACATGCTGACTTTGAGGCAATTTGCTTTCTTACGAAATCAAATGTCATTAATAATTAACTTTATTTCGAAAGTAGATAAGTAGGTATTTCGAAAGTAGAGCTATAGTAATAAGTAACCTAATCTATAAATTATTATTTCAATAAATAACTAGTTGGGTGAAGATAGTTTAGCAAATAAAACAAGTAAATATCTAAGTAAATATACTAGGAAATATACGGATACTAGGTAAATACTAACTAAAAGTGGATAAGCTCTTTCTACGTTTCGATGTCGTTTGGAACTTTTGTAAGTGTGAAAAAGTTCGGATCCTTTTTATTTTGCCCATTGCGATGCAATATGCCTTCATTTTGGTTTAAATATCATAAATGTGCGAACGAACGACGCAACAATACGCGAATGCGTGCGTGAGTGAGTATCGTAATCGAACTTCTAACGTGTGACCCAGCGGCACGCGGCAGGCAAACCCTCTGAAATTAGTCCGTCCGGACGGACCCGCCGGCTACTTGTAGCTTCGTACCTAAAGCGCGGAGTGCGCCTAGCCTGGTGAAAGGTTGTTTTTGTTGACTCTGCTACGTATACTAAAAATGATTTTTCGTCTTTGGGAGGACAGTGAAGTGCCTCAAAATGAAACTTTAAGTGAACCAACAAAAAAAAACGGGTGTTTTGTGAAACATGTAAACACAAAAGATGTGTAGATCACGCAATTAAAGAACAAAATCGATATTTTGGTATGGATTCGGAACGTGATGATGTTGGATCTATTACTATAAATACAGATGATAATGAGTGAGTGATGAAGAATAGTAGGTAGTCTAATTTATTTTATTGAATTTTTCATTAAAATTCTCTTTCCACCTCGCTTGTGTGTATTATTTGTATTCGTATTTTATTACAATAAACACAAGTAAGGACGGACACCGTTATCTAAAAACACGACCCCCCCCCTCCCCCTCCCGCACACTATGGTACAACTTAAATAATTATCGATACCGATAACGATATTGTTACCGTTATCAGTATAGTTCTTGCAATTCACGAATGCGCGTGAATTTAACGAATTTTAACCTTATTGCATTGCTTTAAGATTGTTGACGCGCGCATTCGTGAGATGCAAAAACTATAACAGTACCAAAAACTTGCCGGTATGCCTGTCTCTGAACACATTTGCTTGCGGGTGTACCGACACTATCTAAGCGAACGAGCTTTACTTACTACCCAAATATATTACTACGTTTGCCATAAAATGTATACATATAACCAAGTGCATGCGTGGCCTTTTTGGGTAGCTCAGCGATCACACATATTTACACACTAGCTTCTGCCCGCGACTTCGTCCGCGTGGATATTAGACGAAATCCTTTTAAGGAACCTTCAACCAGGATCCGGCCAGCCATTTTTACGCGATTAGGCGAGTCCCCATCAAGCGCGCTGCCTCGCGAGGCAAGACACTTGCCGCGTGTGGCGGGCCTCGCACAAAGCTTCCAGTTCCCGCTCCCGCTCCCGTTCCCCGTTCCCGTCCCGTAACCGTCCCGTACCCCTTCCGTTTCCGTTCCCGTTCCCATCCAGTTCCTGTCCCGTTCCCATCCTGTTCTCGTTCCCGTTCCCGTCCCGTTATATTCCCGTTCCGTTCACGTTTCGTTCCCGTTCCCATTCCCGTTCCGTTCCCGCTGCGTTCCCGTCCCGTAAACGTCCCCTAACCGTCCCGTACGCCTTACGTTCCCGTTCTTTTTCCCGTTCCGTTCCCGTCCGGTTCTTGTTCCCGTTCCCGTTCCCATCCTGTTCTATTCCCGTTCCGTTCCCGTTTCATTCCAGTTTCGTTCCTGTTTGGTTCCCGTTCCGTTCCCGTTACGTTCCTGTTTCATTCCCGTTTCGTTCCGTTCCCGTTCCGTTCCCGTCCGATCCCGTCCGTACTCGTCCCGTACCCCTTCCGTTCCAGTTCCCGTACCCGTCCCGTTCTAGTTCCCGTTACCGTCTCGTTCCCGTTCCGTTCCGTTCCGTTCCGGTCCGGTTCGGTCTGGTCCGGTCCGGTCCGGTCCGGTCCGGTCCGGTCCGTTCCGTTCCGTTCCGTTCCGTTCCCGTTCCCGTTCCCGTTCCCTGGATGTGCATGTCCAGGTCCAGGTCCATATGTGTCATGTCCACCGCGTTGGACTTCAAAATAAATCTCATTTTCGCAATCACCATCCCATAAAACCTCAAGAACGACATCCATATCGATTTTTATGTTACTCACCCCACTTACCCTCTTAGGCTTAGGGGTTGATTTTCAAAATCCCAAAATATATATTTAGACGTGCTCTTACTAATTTTAAAGTTGTAATTTCGATCTTGTATTATTTTTCCATACAAAATTTGAACCCCATTTTTACCCCTTTAGGGGTTAAATCATGTCCACCGTGTTGGACTTCAAAATAAATGTCATTTTTGCAATCGTCATCCCAGAAAACCCCAATAACGACATCTATATCGATTTTTATGTTTACTCGCCCCATTTACCCCCTAAGGGGTTGATTTTCAAAATAACGAAATATATATTTGCCTATTTATTTATAGATCTGCTCCTACGAAGTTTAAAGTTGTAATGTCTATTTTATATTATTTTTCCATACAAAATTTGGACCCCATTTTCACCCCTTTAGGGGTTAAATCATGTCCACCGTGGTTGGACTTCAAAATAAATGTCATTTTTGCAATCGTCATCCCACAAAACCCCGATAACGACATCCATATCTATTTTTAGGATTTTTTAACCCTTTTCACCCCCATTTCATCCCCTTTGGAGTTGAAATCCTAACAAAAACAATATACGTTGCTTTAGATTTCTATCCATAAGCCTAAATTATAAATTTAGCGATTTTTACTTCGATAATAAAGGATTTTCTTTAATACACAACTTCATCCGAGACCCGTATTTATTAATTTTCAATCGTCAGCCTAAACACAAAATTTGAAGATTCTAGCTTCAAAACTGAGGGACTTTCATACAAACTTTCATCCCTTATTTCATCCCCTTAGAGATGGAATTTTCAAAAATCCTTCCTTAGTGGATGCCTACACTGTATAAAGTACCTGTGTGCAAAATTTCAAGTCTCTAGGTCCAGCGGTTTGGGCTGTGCGTTGATAGATCAGTCAGTCAGTCAGTCAGTCAGTCAGTCATTCAGTTTACGATTGTATATATTAAGATTCGCGACTTTCACATTTATAATATTAGTAGGAAGTATGATAATTTCATATTAAAATGGGGATTAAAATCTGGTAAGCATACGATTTTTTGGGCGTTATATTTCATTATATCTGGTGATTGCTTAAACCTAAGCCAAAAAGAATTGGCAGTACACACGAATTGATTTGTAGAAAAAGTGTGTCTGTTTGTTTGTCTGTTTGAACACGCTAATCTCCGGAAATACTGAATGGATTCGAATGAAACTTTTTCTGTTATATATAGCTGTTAAGCCTGGGCATAACTTAGGGTATAATTGATTTTGGAAAATGGAACACCTGATGCAGAACCATAATGGTCCAACTTAACTATAAGGCATATAAAAATGACAACTTGGCAAAAGTTGTTGAGCCTGATGAGCATTTTTTGTTGAGGTACAAAAATCGGATATCTGGAACACCTGATGTACCTAGAACCATAATGGTCCAGCTAAACTATACAAAATATAAAAATGACACCTTAGCAAAAGTTGTTCAGCCTGATGAGCATTTTTTGTTGAGGTACAAAAATCGGATATCTGGAACACCTGATGTACCTAGAACCATAATGGTCCAGCTAAACTATACAAAATATAAAAATGACACCTTAGCAAAAGTTGTTCAGCCTGATGAGCATTTTTTGTTGAGGTATAAATAAGAACAGTTACGTCACATATTATAACAGGGTGTAATTGTCAAAAATTCAATATAGTTTATCACAAAAAGAGTGGTTGGTCGGGACCACTTATTTTCGCGACTCCGCTTGCAATACTTTGTTTAATTAGCGAGTCAAAATGTTGACTTTCACTCACTACGGAATTCAAGTACCTACTGTAACGATTCCGAATACATTTTAGGGTATTTTTTGCGATCATGGCAGCCCCGTATTTTGACGTCATAATATATCTATCCCTTACACCCGGTCGCTCGGTGGCGCATCTACCCCTTTTTAATATACTATATCTATGAAGAAAAAGCTCGAGTGTGTGTGTAACTGTGTAATAGCTCGCATCCCGAACGCTATACGTCCCTGCAATGCGCCACTTTTTGAGCAACTGTATAAAAAAAATATTATTTAATTCACCGCCTGCTAAAAGGAAGGCAGTAATCAAAAATTACGCGGTTCTTATAAAGAACCAGTTTTTTACAGGTAAATTGGTATGGCTTAATCATTTAATGCTGAAGTGCTCATCTAAACATTCCAGAACCGCAAAACCATATCGCGATTATGAAACTGTACAGCGCCATCTAGTACCGTTATGAGAAACTACAAACTCCATTTAAGCAAGTGGGCGTTTTCAGAAAAATAGCACACCCCCGCTTTTGGAGCTGTCCCTCCGTCTTAATATTTAATTGGGTTGGTAAACTTTTTCAAAACTGTTGTGAATTATATTTTTTCTGGTAGCTTTTGGCTTTGGAGTCAGGAATAACCAATTGCGGAATTTTTATAATACGCCATTTTAATTTAAATAATAATTTAAAATTAAAATCTACAACATAGTACAATAAATCACTATTACGGCTGTATGCGTAATGCTTTTGCTCAAATAAAAAAAAATTAAACGTTTGGCATTGGCAATGTCAACTAGTTGTCATGTTAGTCACAGTCAGCTAAAATTTGGCTAAAATAAATAAAATAACTCTTTTGTAAGTTTGTAGATACACATTATTTACGTGTAAACTATGTCGGGATTTACACCATGTACCTGTTTATTTTTGAGACTCCGATATTTCGGCGCAGTTGCATGAGCCATGATCACGGAAGAACTGTCGATTGTTGCGTGCGGGTAGATGTTATTGGCAGACAAATCGGTCTACCCTCCGTCTAGTTCTTTTATTACTACGTTCGATACCGGTACCACTGTCTGCAAACTCACTATACACTCTAATTTGTTCTCGACACACTACACTCAATATATATAGACACACTACACAATACCTTTTTCATATACAGGGTGGCCCAAACGGTGACGCTAAAAATTTTTTTTTTGTTTCCTCACATCTCGTTGTACCCGGAAATACCCTATGTATGTTCAGCGATTTTTTGTAGTTTTCGAGCTATGAATTATTTTTTTAAATTTTGAGAATTTTTGACTTGACAGACTAAAATATTTTTCTTTCGGAAATTATACATCTTTTTTTGAATTATTTTTTTGTTACATAGACCTCATGACTTGAACTTTAACACATAAAATACCCAGCTTCCTGTCATCAAAATAAGTTACAAAAATATTGACCGACAGTGAAAAATTGACGTAAAATCAAATCATAGTTAAATTTTCAACTTTGAATTAAAAATTAAAAAAAAGGTTCCATGACTTCTGAGTAATTTTAAAAACTTCACAAGACCCTAAGCTTTAATTCTAATTTAAAAAAAAATGTGCTTAATAAGGTTTTTTTAGCCGAAATCTGCCTTCAAATGCACAAAGGTGAAATTTTCTAAGATTTTTTATTGGCTATTTTGTCATTCACAAAATGATTCTTACCAAAATAAAGTTTAAAATGGTACTGTTTATTGAATAAAGAATTAAAAACAACCTTTAAAAGTATGTTATTACGAAGCGGTAACATCGATGTCATTTAGTTATAGTTATTTTGGTTATTTTAAGGATAAATCATATTAAATAAAACAATTACTACAAATTCAACAATTAAATTTATTTCACAATAAGTTTTCAAAATGTCTCCCTCCCGCTTCAATGCACAACCTACATCGCCTTAAAAAATTTTGTTTTAAATTTCGGAAAGCATTAGTATTTTCTTTGATTTTTATTTCTGCTTCTCTTAGTTTTTGACGCAGCTCTGCTTCAGTGTTTGTTTCGTTTGCGTAAACCATCTCTTTGTAATAGCCCCACAGAAAAAAATCTATGGGGTTTAAGTCTGGTGAACGCGCAGGCCAAGGAATCGGGCCGCCACGCCCAATCCACCGTCTCGGAAAAGTCTGGTTAAGGTGCTCTCGTACTTCTCTAGCATAGTGGCACGGAGCACCATCGTTTTGAAATATCATTCTTCTTCTTGTTAGTAGATTCACATCCTCTAATAAACCGTTCAAGCTATTTCGTAGAAAATCCAAATATTGCGCTCCGTTCAACCTAGCCGGCAATTCAAATGGTCCTATAAATTCCCCATTGACAATTCCTGACCACAAATTTACACTAAACCTTGTTTGAAAATTGGATGGTCTTGCCTTGTGTGGGTTTTCAATGGCCCAACTGTGATAATTATGAATATTGAAAACTCCGGTTCTTTCAAAGCGTGATTCGTCTGTCCACAAAATTTTGTCGAAGAAATCAGGATCGTCTTGAGTTTTTTGAAGCATTGTTTCACAGAAAGTCACTCGTCTTGGATAATCTGCAGGTTGCAATTGTTGCACGCGTTGGATATGAAAAGCGTGGTATCCCTCTGAAAAAAAAAAACACCGAAATTGTAAATTCAAAGCATAGGTAAGATAGTCTTTTTTCAGTTTCACCAAATAGTAGGCTAGTGATAATCACTGGTATGTACCACGCTTTCTCGCCCACTAGCGAGTGATTATTTTGTTGCCAAATACACATTCAGTCAGAGTTCAATACTTAAAAAGACCACGTGCTACAAAAAGTCGCTCATAAAGCACGTGCGTGCTATTTTTTTTAAGTCACAATAATTACAGCTAAAAAAAATAGCACGTGGGCATAGTGGGCGAGCTAATGGGTGCGTAATTATGAGGTTTAAAGACAAGATGAAATTAACCCACCTGACTTCAGTATCCTCATAACTGAGGTTCGTGGTACACCAGTCCTTCTTGCGATTGCTCTGGTGCTAGTCGATGAATCCCTTTCCACTTGTTCCACGACTTGATCCATAATATCTGGATCCATTCTGGGTATTCCTTCCTGAGATGAACGTCCAGGAATTCGTCCCTCCATAAATGTATGGTGAGTATTTTGAAATACTCTGTAATTCGGGTAATGCTCCCGTTGTTCTCCTCGCCGTTCCAATTGCTCTCGATAAAGCCTTGCTGCCAAACTAGCATTTCCTTGGGCAACACCGTAAAAATAGTGCATCTCTGCGTATTCACGCAAAGAATAGCTCATGTTGCAGCACAAAGGTCCAAATCACAAGGTAGGTAATCAAAGTCCGAAACACAAGCACAGGTAAATCAGTCACAGGAAGAATCAGAGTCCAGTTAGCAAGCGAGAGTAGTTGTATCAGAATTGAAAACAAAACCAGGAGTAGTAGTAACACGAGCGAAAGCTGTGAACAACTGAGGTGAAGGAGGGAGGAATGCGACCGACATGAGATGAATAGAGCAAGATAGCAAGATAGATAGAGCAAGACAGCAAGATAGATAGAGCAAGACGGCCTAGATGAGAAAGAGAGGACGTGCTTATAGACGACGCTGTGTTGGTCCCCCTTCTTTTGTTCGGCGCGCGGGAAGTCTATTGTTTGTGATTCTAGTGTCTGCCAGAACTATTGTTATTTATGATGTCGCTAAAGATAAACCGGTTGGAGGTAAAGACCATTTTCTTTGTACAAAGACCAACTTGTGCTGTTGAAGTGACAACATACTAACTACCACTAAACTAATTTAGAACTCTAAATTTATAAACTATACTAAATGTCAATTATTATGTTATATCAAACCTAATTAACCTTAGATAATAACAATGAGTGCTTTTAAAATAAATTACCTTTGTACATTTGAAGGCAGATTTCGGCTAAAAAAAGCCTATTAAGCACCACTTTTTTTTAATTAGAATTAAAGCTTAGGGTCTTGTTAAGTTTTTAAAATTACTAAAAAGTCATGGAACCTTTTTTTTAATTTTTAATTCAAAGTTGAAATTTTAACTATGACTTGCTTTTACCTCAATTTTTTATTGTCGGTCAATATTTTTGGAACTTATTTTGATGATAGGAAGCTGGGTATTTTATGTGTTAAAGAACAAGTCATGAGGTCTATGTAACAAAAAAAAAATAAAAAAAAGATGTATAATTTCCGGTAAAAAAAATATTTTAGTCTGTCAAGTAAAAAAATCTCAAAATTTAAAAAAAAAATCATAGCTCGAAAACTACAAAAAATCGCTGAACATACATAGGGTATTTCCGGGTACAACTAGATGTGAGGAATCAAAAAAAAAATTTTTAGTGTCACCGTTTGGGCCACCCTGTATATATGAAAAAGGTATCGCAATGTCTACGGTCCCCGAAAGATAGTTTTCCTTTGGAGAAACCTGGCGTTTATAAGATCGACTGCAGTTGTGGTAGCTCATATATAGGCCAAACTAAACGCACAATAGCATGCCGTATAAAGGAGCACATAAAAGCTGTCCAAAACAACGATACGCAAAAATCGGCCATTGCTGAACATTTAATTCATTCGGACACAAATCACAGGATCGAGTTACATAGCCCCCAGATTATTTCAACAGAACGCCACTACATACCAAGAATGGTCAGGGAAGCGATTGAAATTACCAATTATACAAAAATTTCAATCGTGAGGATGGGTTTAATTTGTCGAGTGTCTGGAATCCAGTAGTCCGGTTGTGTAAAAACAACAAAAATAAAAAAGTGCCGTTTCGCGTACAGATACAGTGAGTGTAGTGTGTCGAGAACAAATTCGAGTGAATAGTGAGTTTGCAGACAGTGGTACCGGTATCGAACGTAGTAATAAAAGAACTAGACGGAGGGTAGACCGATTCGTCTGCCAATAACATCTACCCGCACGCAACAATCGACAGTTCTTCCGTGATCATGGCTCATGCAACTGCGCCGAAATATCGGATTCTCAAAAATAAACAGGTACATGGTGTAAATCCCGACATAGTTTACACGTAAATAATGTATATCTACAAACTTACAAAAGAGTTATTTTATTTATTTTAGCCAAATTTTAGCTGACTGTGACTAACATGACAACTAGTTGACATTGCCAATGCCAAACGTTTCATTTTTTTTTATTTGAGCAAAAGCATTACGCATACAGCCGTAATAGTGATTTATTGTACTATGTTGTAGATTTTAATTTTAAATTATTATTTAAATTAAAATGGCGTATTATAAAAATTCCGCAATTGGTTATTCCTGACTCCAAAGCCAAAAGCTACCAGAAAAAATATAATTCACAACAGTTTTGAAAAAGTTTACCAACCCAATTAAATATTAAGACGGAGGGACAGCTCCAAAAGCGGGGGTGTGCTATTTTTCTGAAAACGCCCACTTGCTTAAATGGAGTTTGTAGTTTCTCATAACGGTACTAGATGGCGCTGTACAGTTTCATAATCGCGATATGGTTTTGCGGTTCTGGAATGTTTAGATGAGCACTTCAGCATTAAATGATTAAGCCATACCAATTTACCTGTAAAAAACTGGTTCTTTATAAGAACCGCGTAATTTTTGATTACTGCCTTCCTTTTAGCAGGCGGTGAATTAAATAATATTTTTTTTATACAATTGCTCAAAAAGTGGCGCATTGCAGGGACGTATAGCGTTCGGGATAGGGATGTTCGATCCGGGTGCCTTGTATCGATATTCCGGATCGAAATGGATCGTAATACATTGTATCGATCCATGAATCGATCCTATTAAATTGATACGATTTTTTGGATCGATCCAGTATCGAATTAAATATTTTCTAAAAGTCGGATTTTTAATCACTTTTATAGAAACATGATAATAAGTGACTAATGTATAAGGTAAATGAAAAAAGACAATATTATACAGTGTGTTTATTTGAACAGTGATAAAATTTTGTGGTATTATCCCCGTCACTTGGTAATGCGCTGGAATGCGTTGACGTGAACCGCAACTAAAAATGTGATGAAACAAAGAAATTCTAAAAGGTAATCTAATATATTAAATTTAATTATTAATTTCAATAAAATAGGGTCTAGGTACATTACAAATTTTAAAATTGTTTTTTTTAGGTTAAAATCATGGCTGCCAGGCGCATTACCAATTGACGGGGATAGTATAGCTAAGACCATCAAACTGAGCAACTTTGTCTATGGGACCAACTTAATCAGTTCAGGGGTGCGATTGCGTAAGGTAATCGTAATCATTTGACAATTCATATCGTATTCCATCGGCTGGTGATTTGTATGGGATGACATATATTATGACACAATATGAACTGTCAAATGAATACGATTGGCTTTACGCAATCGCCTAGCACATCAAAAAAATTATTCAGCTGTTCCATAGAAAACATCAATATCTACTCGACGAAAATGTATGGAACAGCTGATCATTTTTTTAACTCTGATTAAGTTGGTCCCATAGACAAAGTTGTTCAGTTTGATAGTCTAATGCCGGGTCCACAGCGCGTGTTTTGCTCTACACAATCAATAAAAACATTTCAACATTCAACAAAAAAAAAGTATGAGGATTTTGTTGAATGTTGAGATGTATTGTTGATTGAGTTGGGCAAAACATGCGCTATGGACCCGGCATAAGCTACACCACAAAATTTTATCACTGTTCAAAAAACTCACTGTATTTTAAAGTACCCAAAAACAAAATCAAAAGTTGCTAGTGGTCCAAGCGAACAAAACGTAGCGTAGGTACTTAACAAAATAAAAATTGTTCTCTTCTTAAACTAAACTATATAATAGTTATGACGAAGTTGACAGTACATTGAAATATGATATGGCAACATTGGCAAAAATTATCCAAGTAATTAGAGAAATATTTATTAAATAATATGGATTTTGAGTTTGACTAAATATTTTGTTCAACTTCAAATATTCTCTAAGTAATTACTTTATATAATACGATAAACATAATACGATTCTTTCGATCCGATCCCCTAATTCCCCTATCCATGTGTATCGATCCACCAAAGGATCGAATGCTATTGTATCGATACAAAAATCGAATGGATCGTATCCCATTGTATCGATCCACGCAAGTATCGGATCGGATCGAACATCCCTAGTTCGGGATGCGAGCTATTACACAGTTACACACACACTCGAGCTTTTTCTTTACTTTTCCGAACTCGTGCGTTTTCTTTCCCTTCCCAACTGTCAAAATAATGTCTATTAAAAAGAAAGAACCAATCACGCAACCACAAAGTTTTTACAAAAAAAAATCATAGAAGTTTTTATGATTTGATTCATGCAATGCAAATATTTCTAAAAAGAAGCTACTAATTTGTTTGAATATCAGATTTAAAAGTAATTTTAATTAAAATTTTAACATTAAATTAATATTAGTATCGGCCAAATTAAATTTATAAATATAAAAAAGTTGGCTGTATGACGTGCACAGGCACTGCCATAGTCTCTGCTTATTGGAGTTTGCGCAGGTAAGTGAAAAGAAAAAGAATGACCTTATTTCTTAATTTTCTATAAAAAAAATCTACTGAAGACTTGGCTGTATGGGCAAAGTTTCCTTTGCCTACCCAGAATGGGTGAAGAAAACAAAAAAATCTCCGCTTATATTATTTTACGGTTGGCGCCATTTTCCAAAAAAAATATTTGCGAGTTTAGTTGTTTGTTGCTCTTTTTTTTTCGCAACTGTATTAAAAATAGTTGTTCAGTACACGTGCGGAACCGTCATTGCATTAATTGTTTGTTGCACAAAATGAGTAATTTCTACGATATTTTATTTGAATTAACACCACCGGAACTCAGTATAATTGCACAAAATGCTTCAGAGAACATTTTACCGGAAAAGTCAAAAAGTCGCTAAATATGTACATACGACGAATTTATTGCGTGGAGAGAAGAGAAAAAAGCAAATAGTTTTTCAGAAAATGTTATGTTGGCATACTTCTCCGAACTCTCAGCAAAATTAAAACCTTCTACGTTATGGTCGAGGTTTTCGATGATAAAAAGTATGCTAAAAATAAGGAACAACGTGGATATAAGTGAATACCCAAAACTATTTACTTTTGCTTTAATCAGACGGTTTTACAACTAAAAAGTCGAAAATATTAACATCGAATGAAGTGGAAATGTTTTTGAACGAAGCTTCCGATGATCGTTATTTAGCCACAAAGGTACTTATATTTTTCTTTGGTATTCAGTTTACGAAATTGCAAAATACACTCAATATGTTATTTTAAAAAAAATCAAATCCCTTTTTTGTAGGTTGCGCAGATTTTTGGCGTTGTTGGAGCTTGCCGCAGAGAGGAGTTAGCCAATAAAGATATTGAAACCCATGGAAAAATTCCACTAATCAAGATACCGAATACAAAAAATAAGATACCGAGAAGCTTTGTTGTTGAAGGAGATTTTCTTAGCATAGTGCAAAAATATATGATTCAGCGGTCCCAAAAAGCAAAAACCGACCGTTGTTTCCAAAATTATCAAAAAGGGAAGTGTACAGTTCAAGCAATCGCGATAAACAAATTTGGTAATATGCCAAAAGAAATAGCTACGTTTCTTGGTCTGCCGGATGCTGAGTATTATACTGGGCTGAAGCTGTCTTCAGGAGGACCTCTGCTACATTATTGGCAGATTCAGGAGCCAATTTGACGTCCTTAAAGCGACTAGGAATTTGGAAGTCAGACAAAGTTGCAGAAGGCTATATTGCTGATTCATTAAACAACAAACTAGAAACTGGGAAAAAAAACATACAATCCATTAATTTAAAGTCCAGTCCGTCTCCTTCACATGACAATACTGAAGAGACCGTTCGTCCATCTACCTTCGTTGATAATGATAATTCATCAGATCCAATTCCATCAACTAGCAAACGCCATATAACACCTTTGACAAATATACATGAACAATCATACGAAATTAATAATAGTTTGTCTTAAACAGTAAATATTGTAACGTTGTGTTTTCACTATTACAGAAAACAACGTTTCATTCTCATATTTATTAATATTCCATCTTATTTATTTATTTACAAGTATAAAAGAGTAATTTATTATTATAATTCATGAATTTTCCTTAATCTGTATTTATTTCATACATGCGACCTCATTTCATCCATACTCCAACCTTCTTGTATAAAACTCTTTGGTATCTATGTATTTTATTTTTTATAACTTTTTAATTCATGTCGACAACATTTAAAAATATTGATGTATTCTACTATCCTTTTCTTACACAGCCATTTTACATCGTTCATCCTTGTCACTTTATTACTTTTTTCTTGTATTGAACGTTTTCGTTGCGTTTCCCGCGCTTTCTTGGGAAATTTTTCACTTTTCATGGCGCGAAGCCGATCTTTGCTTCGAACTGATATAATTTTATAACAAATGTTAAAATTTTGTTGATTCCTTGTAAGAATCACATAAATAATTGTTGGGTAAGTGTTTTTAAAGAGAATAAATGTAGATTTTTATAAATTTTACACACAATTGATGAAATCGTTTGTTTTTAGGCTTTTCATACTACTGCTTGTTTTTGAAAAGTTTTGTTGGCTAATTAAAGACGCTGCATTATACCATTTTCATGAAAATTGGATTAAAAAAGGGTACGTATTTATATTATTTTAAATTATTCTTTGTATTTATTTTTCTTTCTTTATTTTTTCCTTTTACTAACTCCTTTTTTTTCCTTCGATTCCAGGAGGGAAGAGAAGGGATTCACAAATTCCCAAATATAATAATTCATACATTATTTCACTAATGCGCTAATTCCTAATTGCCTGATTAATAATCATTGATAGATTTCATTCGATATTCTATTATTAGTGACTGAATGTCACTGTTTTTATGAATTTGATCTACGATTTGATCTGCGACGGTCATCAATCTGCGAAGGTCTGCAGCTCCAGTCCTGATCCCCTGAAGATTATCCGTGCTTTTCGTCTACATCAAGTAAGGGCGTTCTAATTTTTATGACTTTTATTTGGCAAGAAATACTGCAACTTCGGTGCGACGACAACGGTATTAAATCGAACCTTTTATGACCACGATTTTCTAGTAAATAACTTTAATTTTTTTCAACTATACATATAATAATTTTCCGTATTATTTATTATTTTAAGAGAGCAAAGGATTAGGTACCCACCCCATTCATTGGTTTTACATGGATAAGTACTATAACATTTTTATCCATTTGTTTATGTAACTGTTGTAATAATAATTCGATGCCTAATGGTTTTAATTTGTCTCAAAGGTAATAAGATATAATAGTAGGAACCTTGTATTAACGACTTATAGTTAAGATTTGTTTACGGTTTAATACTTACTTTTGATGCTTAAATATTTGTACATTGTTTTTTTTATTATACTTATACATCTAAAACTCCTTTTATTTATAAATATTAAATCTGCTCACTCTATTCCCTGCCTTTAGCCGGGCCAGGGAAAGAGGTTGACAATATGCAACCTAAAACTTCCCCAGTTAGTATAAAAAACTGTACCAATTTCAATGTATATGTGAATTATAACTTTTATAAGAAATAAATGATTAGTTAGTTGAGTTTATTGTGTTTTTATAATTTTATTAAATTGCTTCATTTTTTCGCAACTGTATTAAAAATAGTTGTTCAGTACACGTGCGGAACCGTCATTGCAACTTGTTCCGACTGTCAACCCTCACCTTCGGCTGCGCCTCGGCTAGGATAGACATTTATCGGAACTCTTTGCAATGACAGGCTTTCCGCACTCCTCGTAATGAAATATATTATTATTATTCTTATGACAGGTTAGTAGTTCAGTAGCATTGAACCAAGAAACACTTCAAATCGGATTGAATTCCTACAAAAGGTTTTATTGTTTTAATGGCATCTTTTGTTGCCCAATATGACTATCCTAGGTTCCCCCCTCCCCCCGGCGGAGTTGTGCTTAAGTAGTGGGGGGTAAAAGTGTACCCCAAAGGTGATTTGACCTGGAAGGACTGGTTGTTCATCAAGATTGTGTAAGAAGGTTTTAAAGTTGGTTAAATTTGAAACAATTTGAGGGTAGAACGGTTTTGATACGAGCGATTTCTACCAAAATTGCTCCTGTGTGTCCCCCACCCAAACAATAAAACCTTTTGTAGGAATTAAATCCGATTTCAATTCTTACCCTACTGACCTATTGAGAATACGAGGTTATTTACACTCCGGTATTTTTTAGTTAAAAAGCTTTAACTGCCCTTAATAATTCAATACAAAAACCGTCCTAATTCCAGTCCACAAGTTTAAACTAATTAAATGGCAACGCCTCCATGACGACGGAGTGATGGCGTGCTTGCGCGGCTTGTTGCGTGCTCCATAACAACAGGTGCTATGAAGAAAATAAGCTGCCAGTGCTTCCCAAAGTGTGATTTACGGCCAAAATACTCGAAACGAATTTAAGAAGTTAAGGCCACCTTAAATTCAAAAAAGTTATCAGATTTGAGAGAAATTCTATGAAACTGACAACTTCTTTAAAGTTAAGGAGACCTTAATTTAAGATTTTAGCTAAGAAGCCTTTGAGTAGTTACTGAAATAATCTTTTATTAGGTATGAGCGATAAGAATTTTGGTATGCTCTATTTACCTAGTATATATGTTACGGCTAATACCCGAAGTGCGGCTAAACCTAGTTTTAGCCGGCTAAAACTATGTGTAGCCGCTAGCTGTTGGCTAAAACTAGGTGTAGCCGATTTGCTCGCGGCTAATACTAGGTGTAGCCGGCTAAAACTAGGTGCAGCATGGGATATAAAGTAAGTTTTTTCTGTTGTCTGTTAAAAAAAATAACCTCTAAATTTAAGGCTCACGCTCCGCTGCGCTTCGCGCTCGCCTTAAATTTCTAACCTAACCCGGGACCTACAGGAGTAAAGCAGATCGGTTACACCTAGTTTTAGCCAACAGCTATCGGCTACACCTAGTTTTAGCCGGCTAGAACAAGGTTTAGCCGCACTTCGGGTATTAGCCGTAACATATACACCCTCTCTTGCACTGCACATGACTCTGCTCTAATTAAGGAAAGACATGTTTATTATATTAATTATGTAACATATCTTATAGAGAAAACTCACTCTTGTGCACGTTTATGTTTTTATCACACGTGGAGCTTAATTAGATCACGTCTTTATTAAGTTTGTGAATAGTACAAAAAATATTTACAAAATGCTTTATTCCATCGAATTATATTATAATATGAGTTGTAGAAGACTTTAGTTTCTTATGATCTTATTAATACCGAATCCAAACATTAACCTTTGCAAGAGGGCAATAAATGTTACAGTTTGAGAACCATTTGCTAGACTAAACATCGGAATTATTACATTTCGGCTTGATGGCTCGATTGGACGTATACCTAAACATCACGCAACCAGAAATGGTTCATGAAAAGTTCAATAGCAGTCGTGATTCATTTGGAACTGTTATACAATAAATCCTAGTGGCAGTATACTTACTTACTGAATGGTACTCCATTGTTAACATTGTAACGTTTTATGTTCTAACTTCACAACATTGACAAAGCAATGCTGTGCTGTGATCATTTTTGTTACAGAATACCATTAAGATGTAGAACATTCTTTTTTCTCAGTTAGTCGCAATATGTTCAAATAAAAGACGAAAAATGTTTGTCTTTTCATTTATTTCACTGGTTCCAGTACGAGTTAACTAAATAGTTTATGGGTTTAGAAGCTGGCTTCATATGCATTTTGCAATTTTTAAAACTTAAAAACTGTGATTTTTGCAGAAAGTCACTACTTATTGGCATCGGATATTATGCAGCTGAATGTTTTTATTTTTATGGAAGAAATGACTTAATTTCCATTATTCAGTTGCTCAAGTGTAACAAAACGCAAATCTCAGCTCTGATATAACAAAACATCCGATTTCCGTTAGTTGTTTCCGTAGTTACAAAGAATATTTATGGCAAATAGTATGTAACAACGAGTTTGAAAAGAAATGACTTTGAAAAAAATCAAACGTGTTCATTTATGATTGTAATAGATGTGTTAATTAAGTTATTTGATGGAATTTCTTATTACCACAGATGAATTCAAAAAACACTTACGTCTATAAGTAACTGTTAAACGACACCAATTTCGGTTGTTGAGAAAAACCTATCTTAGTCGTAGATTTTACTTACTCACATTTGGTCGTTTGATAAATTTGTAACAGTCCTAAATGTAACGACCACCCTACTTAATCATACAGATGTGAGGGTCAGGACTTCGGTTATGAATTATTATAATGATGTAAGTAGGACTTCGAATGATGTGGGCACGGTGTAGCATCCATACAACAGCCTCTTATGTACGATTAGTATTCTGCACAGATATATTCTGTGGTAAATCTTGGTCTTTGCCAATGCCGGGTTTTGAATAGGTTCTTCGACTGTGTGGCGCAATATGAGCGAAATGTGACCGTGGAAGATAAGACGATTTCTGTAAGCTTGTTAGGAAAACAAAATAAGTTTTTTTTATGCTCAACTTTACCTCACATGTTGTTAAGTGACGATAATGCCGAAGGTAGAAGCGTACTACACACGGAATTCTCATCACTGAGAAACTGGCTATCTTACCTCTAACTGCCGGAACACAATTTTTTAATTGTTGTTATGGCGTCAGACTTTGGTAGGATGGCGGACTTAAAATAAGCCCTACCACCAACCAAACCGAGTACAAATTTTAATTGGAATGGAAATCGAACCCGGGTCCCCTGCGGTTAAATGTGCAAGATTTATAAACGTGGCAACAAATTACTTTAAATAATAAAAAAAATTAAGAATTTACCTTTTGTGTCACTGACTAAAGGTCAAGCCACACAGCGGGCGTGACGGGGCGCGGCGTGACGGGGCGCGGCGCGACGGGGCGCGACGGGAGTTCACACTGCGGGCGTGATCACGCATACGTTCCGCCCGGCCGCGCTTCCAATCTGTATTCACGCTCGGCGCGACGGGACGCGACACGTCGCGCCACGCCGGTCTGTGTGACGTCGTCCATAGTATCTAGTACATTACAACTTCTCAGTCGCGTCGCCGTCCCGTCCCGTCACGCCACGCCCGCTGTGTGTCTTGACCTTTAACTGAGTTCATATCATCAGACCGAAGCTAATAACGTTTTATTGTTTTCTGACGTATATCCACGAGATGTAATAAATTATTCCACGCCACACGAAACCCGTGACATGCGGCTACAGGAGCGTTATCCCAGTTTATTTATTTGCCGCGTCTACACAGTTGTCAGGAGGTCTTCACGCATAATCTGATGAAATTGTCAGGTCTACCTACGCGCATAATCTGAAGAAATCGTTAATATTTTCTTAAAGATCTTGTGAAGTAGGTAATATATTTCTTTTTTAGTTAAAAATGCATTCCAAGCCATTCCAAGTTCTGTAAATTGTTTTTTTTTTAAGTCAGTAGGTATGTTGTTTGTTTCATGTCGTCACTTTGTAAATTAAAACATAATTGATTATTTAATTGAAATTATATTAAAAAAATATCCGTTCATCGGTTGTATATCATTGAAATATCAATAATTCAAGGTTTACCTAACAAAATAAAAATTCAATTGTACCCAGCACTTGCCTTTGGGTTTCAGCTTGCAAACATTCGAAATAGCAAAATCAGCTTTGCACCGGAAAAAATAAATTGTCATCGCTTTGGGCGTCCGGGCTCTCCTCCATGAATACTAACGTAGGCGGTATTGGTATTGAGTCGTAGGTCGTAGCGCCAGACATCCCGACATTCCGGACAAGGTTATGATTTTCAACCTTTTTGGGAAATTGTGTATGAATGAAGTGCTAGGTTGAAATTGGGCCAATAAGTTTAACCATGTTTTCCCGTGAATCAGTAAAAGTTTTTTATTCTAATGAATAGTATGCGAAGAAATGAATAAAAAAATATTATAAGAAGTAGATAATAAATCACAAAACATTAAAAAAAACGGTAACCTTCTCACTAATCTTGTCTTGCCTTGTAACACGACAACAAATAAGTAATTTAACAGATTTGATAGTGAGTGATTGTGTCAACATAGCTTAATTGGCTAGGGCTGTGTCAAAAATAAAGTGTAAAGCGAAATAGAAATGAAAAAACGACGCGCGCGGGAGCGAGTCCGATTCGGCAGATTTGGCGCAAAAATAACTAAATCAATTCGTAAGTAGTAAATGACTATAGCGATTAAAGAGAAATGCTTCTACTCGATTGTGAATATTGATGATATTCATTATTTTAAGCAATTTCAACTTAAATACCTAACGTTGTTCAATCTAAAGAATTTTTAAGAGGTATTTTCAAAATTTAAATGTATCGAGCCAAAATCACTGAATCGTTTCTGGTTCTATACGTGTCTGGAGAAAGATATAAAGAAATATATATCTAATATCAAATCTCTAGGATCTTTCCGCGACCTATGGCATTACATCAAAAAGTGTAAAATTTTTGACGTATCCCCTTAAAACTCCAATACGAGAGTTACATACATTGTCAGTGTTGATGACAAAGCTGGAACTTACTCGGCAAACCGAAACCACATCAACAATTCAACTGCTGAACAGTCAGCGGAACACATTCCGACATGTCGACTCTAATGAGATGTCATGGTGGATTCCGAATTTGGCAATTTTGATTCTTGAAATAAAATCGAACACAGTTTTGGCTAGATAGATATCTAACTTTTTGTCATTGTCACTCCCGATCTCATATTTTATTTGCTGTCGTTTTTGGAGAATGAAGATTTTGATGTTATGTTGATTATTCGCTAGTAATTTTGTCTGAAGATATAGATTTACCTGATTAATGTATAAAATATGTGTATGCTGGACGATGGGCGTACGTATTACCAAGAGATCATCATTTGCAATTTGAAATCCATGCTAAAAGGAAAATTTCAGCGACTGAAACCCTTTTTTTCAAATATTCGAGTGTTCCGCGCCTACTTCCAAGAAGACCTTTTACTTCTAAAGTGTTCGAAGTCATACTTTAGGTGTCGGTAAATGCATAAGTGGGTCGATGTCGGTCGGTGCGAATTGGGATATTTGAATAATTTGTCTCCCGGTCTCGGATTCATGGGTTTGTTATTCAAATTCTGAGTGTCGAGGGTCTGGTGGAATTGGACCGCCTATGCTATGCAGGACTTTGAGTGGTTCCACTAATTTATGGACTACTTATGGCGCGCGATTCAGCACCATGCCAGATTTTTTGTTAGATTTGTTTATTGTAGCTCTATTTCTAACATAACATTATTTTTTACATGGACGCGTTTCGTAAACGTTAGTAACGTTTTAAAGGAATGTAAACGAATTTTATACTACAATTTCCATGAAACTTTGAATAAATATGGTTTTATAAGGTGTTCACAAAAATGTCTGTAAAACAAACACGAACAAACAAAAGCACTCTCTTGAAAACATCAAAGGAAAGTTATTTTTTCAAACCGTATAAGTAATACGTACTTTTCCTCTTTTTATTACTAAAGAAATAGGAGATTTAATTTAAGACTTGGCTTCATTCATCGAGACATAATTTGATAAAAAGTTTATTTTCCTCGACGTTAGAATAATTTCGCTTGCGGAAAATTTTTACTCTTCGTGCTTATAATGAAATAAACATTTTTGTTTTGGTCGTGAATTGATTATTGAATTACTTACTTTTTTTGAGTGTTTAAAGAATTTTAATGTTAGAAAATTGTTGAAGTAAATATCACATTCATGATTTAATCGAAAGAAATATTAATTGAAATACAATAGCGGCCGTGTCGCCGTGGCCGCTCGCGACTTCGACTGCGTGGAAAGTTTTTTTGCTATCCCTTGGGAGTCGGGAACAGTACTTTCTGGATGGAATAGTACCCTATGTCCTTCTCTGCACCCCTGACAAAACGTGTATGCAAAATTTCGTGATGATCGGTTGAATGGTAGGACGTGAAGGCGTAACAATAAGAAACAAACTTACTTTCGCATATACTTACTTTCGCAAGTAAAGATATATGATAGGATACACAGAACGTTTACTATTCTTAAATATAGATAGCTAAATTGCTTAGTGGATTTGAATACTTGTTTTATATGCATCGTGTATTCTGACACAACAAAATTACTACAAAAGGTATGTGAGGAAAAAAATAATACTTACACCAAAATTTCTACAACGTAGTTAATTGCATGTAGGTAGTAGATGTATTTTTTTAATAAAAAATGTGGTCTGTCCAATTTATTGATTGCATCCATAGAACCGAACTGTAAAATGGGAGTTCCAAAGTTTACGAGCATCAAACGCTCCGAAGGCTTAACTATCGGGTTTGAAGGTGGAGGTTTCAATTAAGAGCCGTTCGCAATGGGAGCTTTTGTGCGGAGTGGAGTAGAGTTTGCCTTTTAAAACCAGTTCCTTTTGTTTTGTAAAATAAAACCTGTGGTTTTTAATTGCAATTTAAAGGGTAAAAATACAACACGTTTACGGTGGTCGGAGTAGGAGAAACATGTCATAATAGGTTCAAGATATATTCTGTAATGTATTAAAACTACGTGTAAGTTTTCCCCAAATTTTTATCATAGTTCATGTAAAATAATGTGATTTCTTAAACTTGACTTGATTCACTTTTGTCATTGTGACACAACGCAGAATAGTTTTTTCCATAGACATAGAAAAATATTCGCTGCGCTCAAGAAGACCAACAAAGCGTGGAAAAGAGAAGTTAACATTATACGGACACGGTCTGCGAAAAAAAGAGACAAAGAATCAAGTGACAATGTGCCAACATTTTTTACAGTAAGAGCCCCTAGCGTCCCGCCTTGCAAATGAGCAATCACAGTTTGTTTAAAATATTTGTTAATCCTTACTAGAATTTTAAATAAAGGTATCGTGGAGCCATGGTGTCTTGTGTTCTAAGTAATTGTGATGTGATAAAAAGAAACAATCCAAGTAATCATACTTTTCAAAGGTAAATAAGATTTTGCCACACATTTCTCTAAAACCAAATTTCGCTACATTTATTCGTTTATCGACGAAGAAAACAGTATGGAACATAGTTTATTAATTTCTTGTTATTATGTGTGTAATATTTTATGTATGTAAGTCATATTTTACGTATCTCATATAAAATGTATACATTCGTTTTTGGATCACCTGTTTATTGACATTGTTGTTCTTTGGCATTCTATTTCTATGGTTTTTTCCATTTCCTATTCGCTATAAACTTTCATTTTGTTTGACAGTAATCTAATGACAAGGTTTTACGGGGAATTCTGGAATGAAATGTCCGCACAGAAAAAGGATTCAATGAGGATCAGTAACGATTTTACCATTGAAAATGGTTATCAAATGCAAATCGCCTGACACGTATTTTTGGTCATAGTTCCGATGATTTTAGGAGGATCGAGATGGGAATAGTACCAAAAGTTGAGGAATTTATTGAGACACGTGTGAACGTTTGAATTTTGAAAATCGGCTGGTAACTTCTTTTGTAATTTCGAAAAATTCGGGTTTTTTGGGGGGTGTTTGTTTACTAAATTGTAAATATTTCGAGAAAAAAATCGACTTAAGAAAAAATGAAAAAAAAGGGTCCTAGGGTATTAGTTTAGCTACAAAATAGCGAAATTTTTTTGAAAATAGGTTTATAATTGTGACCTGTAGGTGGTCCCTTTAGATTTGGAATTGTAGAAAAATGGGTATTTCGGTATTTCGGTTTCGGTAAAGTGATGTAGTTTCTATGATTATTGACCGATCGTCATGGTAAAGGTATTGAAAGATGCGGAAGCAGACGAGAAGTGCATTAGTTGATTTTTGTTAATCGGTTATGGTTAATAATATTTCAGCCGGGCCGAAGCAGTCAGGGGCACTTTTAATCGATTAATCGATCGTAAAAATAAAAAGGTACCTAGTATACCTTACAAAAATTATAGGATTTTGCTTTTGATTTGATTTAGTTTGTTTGTAAATTTTTGTATTCATTTTCAATGCTCCGATTCTTGCGGGAACTGCTAAATCTGTGAAAAATTTGCGATATCTCTTACACCTGAGAAGTTACATGAGCTAAAACACTGCTTTTTGGGGCTCCTTATGACGACATCGCGACGGACGCGAACCTTATGTCGTACGTGATAAAGCACATATTGCATTGAGCTTGGCATTTCCTTCAAACCCAACCATTTCTAAACGGATTTCAAAAATTCTTTCACTAGGTTTCATAGCTATCAATATGTGTTTGTATTGTATCAATAAAACTATAGGATTCAAACCTGTTACTGATCCTCATTGTTATTCCTTTTGTAAATGTATTTATTACAATGTTGTTCTTTTTTCTTAAGTCACACATAGTTATTATCTTCCAACAAGTTTTAGTTGAGATTACATATGAAAAGATGTTTTTTTTACCAAAATATTGGAATTAGAAAAACGTTTTTTTGATACAAATACAAAGGCACTGTATTTTACTAGCTAAATCTAACAATAATAGTGGTGTCCACATAATTAAGAACACCAGTCGATTTTCATACAAATGTGCGATCAGTTGGGTGTGTAGAGCGATCTGGATCTCCTCCATTCACTCCCTGGACGACCATCATCAGATCACGACTCCGTCAATCCCTGGTAGAGAACCAAGACTTCAAAGTTACCTCGTTTGTAATGAAAATCGACTGGTGTCCTAAATTATGTAATAAGTTCGATATCGATAATGATCGAAAAATACTTTAATAATATTTAGGCAGTGGTCATAGGTTCAGCAATATTTTCTCAACCTTTTGGAGACAATGCCCAGCGCCCGTTCGTATTTATGGCGCTACGCAACCCGTAGCACTTCTGCGTAGCAATTCGTAGCAGTCCCGTAGTCATGTAAGGGTTTCGTAGCAACTTTTACAACTTTGCTACTTGGACTTTTCCTTAACAACTTTTTGTCCCTGCATTTGCGTCTTTTGCCGCCGGTGACTCGGTTCAATTTGTAATGCACCCGCTTACTGATATTTTAATAACCGACGTAGGTTATGGTGGCAAAACAATTCCCTTTATTGCAAGCCGCTTGTATATTTACGCGGCCTCGAATTCTCGATTGCCTCCGCCGCAACTGCTAACTAGAAGCTCTAGGGAATCAAAATTTATAACAGGTGTTATAATGAAGATTGCGAAAGGGTCGCGGCAATTTTCAATTAAAAAGATAACAAAAAAATATACGCCTGGAATTCACTCACTCAACAGACTTCAATGACTTAATTAGTTTTTTTGTTGAATGATGTTATGCGCGTAATGTTTATGAATTATCAATTTTATTTTAGTTGAGTTGTGAGTTTTGTTGTGTTTGAGTTGCGTGTTAGTAGAGTATTCGTTACATAAAAGCTTTTTACCATATTTAAGGTTTAAAAATCCATAAGCAAGCACTATTTGTTTACGAGCGGCTGGCACTCGATGTAAATAAAAGTTTTAGTGTTTTTATCAAGTGCAGTGTAAGCCAAATAGAGAGCATCCCGATGTATATCCTTTGTGCTGCTGCTGACAGTTCATTTGAATTATGATAGCAAAACGCATTGGCGTACGTTTTATCTGCATTGCGTAAATCCGGAAAGAGGACCAAATCGGAGCAAGTCCAAGAGCATAATCAGAAGATAAACTTTGCATATTCCTAACAGTCTTGAGGAAGAAATTGTGGACTGCATAATGTTAGCTTAATTTAAAAGCAAATCCAAGTCCATAATGGTTTGGTTAAATCGAATTTAGTAGCTTGAGTAGCAGCTATATTTTTTATTTCACACTTGAAATAACATTATTGTAAGTCTGTTATGGTTTGTCTGTTATGCTTGTGTTATTTGGTGAACAGTTTTTGACAGTTGTCGTACGTCTTTTAAACTTTAATAATTATTTAAAAATATGTTGTCCTATTAAATTAAATTATCCTTATTAATTATCAACTTCTTTCGTAACCTGTGTGTGGAAAACCATTACTTGTATTTTCAAAATTAATATTTCAATGAAAGTTAGGTGAAAATTGTTTACCAAATAGGACAAGTAAGGATAAACCGACTTAGGATTGTTCAACGAAGTATCTATAATTTTTAAAGCACTCATTTCATGTTCGGTTGCAAACAAATAATTATCCAACTATTTGAAATTAAAGTGAAACAAGCACTATTCATACATACATACATACATACACTCACGCCTGTTTCCCATGGGGGTAGGCAGAGACTATGGATCGCCACCTGCTACGATCCTTGCACACTTCTTTCGCTTCATTCATATCCATCAATCTTTTCATACATGCCCTGCGGTTTTTGTCACTGCGTACACCAGCCTTTTTTATAATAACCTCTATTTGGTCCGCGTAGGTTTTTCTGGGACGCCCTCGTGCAGTCGTTCCTTCCACATTCGCACAGTATATCTCTTTCGTGATTCGCCTTTCATTCATCCTCTCTAAGTGACCAAACCACTGGAGCATTCCTTTCTCAATTCTTGTCACTATATCATCTTTCAGACCACACCTTTTGCGAATCACCTCATTGCTCACTCTATCACTCAGTTTTACTCCACATATTTTCCTCAACGATCGCATCTCTACTGCATTTATTCTGCTTTCATTCTTCTTCTGCCATACCCAAGATTCACTTCCATACATCAGTGTCGGTACCAGCACTCCGTTATGAATAGCCATTCGCGCCTTTGCAGAAACGGTTTGGCTACTCATAACCGAGTGTATAGCACCACTCACCGAATTTCCTTTCTTCACTCGTCTTTCTATGTCTTCCTCACTCTTTCCGTCCCTTGTGAACAAACTCCCCAAGTATACAAACTCACGGACTTGTTCCACTTTTTCGCCACCTAACATTACCGTACAGTCAGTCATTTCTTTATCTCTCTCAAACACCATCACTTTAGTCTTAGTTACATTCACTTTCATCCCTTTTCTCACAAAATCTTCATTCATAACCGACATCATTTCCTGCAACTCTTGCGCAGAAGACGCAAGTATAACTTGGTCGTCAGCGTAGAGAAGGCACTTGATTTGAGTCCCATTCATCACAACCCCACAGTCACGTTCTTTCAGACCTTTCATACAACTGTCCAAAAACAGATTAAAGAGCCATGGTGACGCAACACATCCCTGTCTGACACCCCTAGAGATGCCAAACCAGTCAGTGTATACGCCGTCAATCCTGACGCATGCACGGGAATCCTCATAGAGAGATTTCAGTGCATGAATCAGTCTGCTCTCCAATCCGTATTCGGACAACACCTTCCATAGCTCATTCCTGTCAACTCGATCGTAGGCCTTCTCCAGGTCCACAAAGGCACAGTAAACCTTTTTGTGCTTAGCCAGGTGTTTTTCGGTTAAGCACCTCAAGGAGAAGACCTGATCCGTGCATCCCAATCCCTTTCTGAATCCCGCTTGCACATCCCAAATACTCTGATCAGTTTTTTGCATCACTCTTTCAATCAGTACCTTTGCATACAATTTACTGACAATGCTGAGAAGACTGATCCCGCGGTAGTTTTTAGCATCCTGCCGTGACCCTTTCCCTTTGTACAGCGGCACGACCACGGCTTTACGCCAATCTTCCGGCACTTTGCCACTGTTCCAACATTTATTAAAGATCAGGCACAGCCAGGACGCAACCAGCTCTTTCCCACCTCTCAGCATTTCAACAGTAATTCTGTCATATCCTGCTGCTTTCCCTTTTTTCATGCTCTTCATTGCACTAATAATCTCATCCATATATATATCTCTTTCATCCACTTCTGTCTCTTCCTCGTCTTCCACCCTTTTATCCGAGGCTTCTAGCATAGAGCCATCCGCCTCAAACAAACTCTCAAAATATTTCATCCACTCCTGTAGTACACCTTTTTCATCTGTCACTAGCTCACCTTTTTCATCTCTTATCACATTCATTTTAGACTTATGTGATCCACTTCGAGACGTTTTCACTTGTTTCCAAAACAATTTTATATTGTCTCGAAAGTTATCACAGAGTTTGAAGTCACACTTTTCTTTCATCTTTCTCTTTTTTTCGTCTACTTTTTCTTTCACTACTTTCTTAATCCTTTTAAACTCCCTTGCAATTGTATCAACATCATCTTCTGTAACACTTGCATTCACTCTTTTACTGGCTTTGATGGCCAGCAGATCCTGCCATACTTTTTTCTTTTCATTCACTATCTGTCTTACCTCACTATCCCACCAGTTTATTGGGGGAGCATTCTTCCTTTTACTCACTCCACATATTTCCTCAGCTGTTTCAGTCACACCTTTTTTAAACTTTTCCCAAACTTCCTCAAGCTTGCCATCTTTCACTTCAGCCACATTTCCCAATCGTTCTTTCAATTTGCACAAATATGTCTTTTGCACTTCCACTTCATCCAGGTTCTCAACTTTTACTCTAGTCAGCTCCGTTGTTGACACTGTGGGACGATGACGCCAACTTTTGAACAGACCACTAACCCGAGACACTACAAGAAAGTGGTCTGTTCCAATGTTACTACCCCTAAAGACCCTGGTGTCTACAACTCTGCCCTTCAGTCTTTCATCAACAATCACAAAATCGATCATACTCTTCTTTTCCCCTCTCTGCCAAGTGTACATATGAATTTCCTTGTGGTCAAACATGGTGTTCGTTACCACAAGATTCTTTTCTAAACATACCTCAATCAAACTCCTGCCATTATCATTTACTCTTTTGTCTCCATATATTCCTAAAACTCCCTCACATCCCTCTCTTCTCACACCTACCCATCCGTTAAAATCTCCAAGCATAACTATCCTTTCATTATCTTTGCATTCATTCAAGATGTCTTCCACACTTTTCCAGAAATCCTCCTTTTCCGTTGCTGACTTGGATATATCGGGAGCATACACGCCAATGACGCGTATCCGAAGTAATCCTACTTTGAGTCTAACCCAGAGAAGTCTGGGACTAACACACTCATACTCAGTCATGCATTCTATCATCCTTTCCGACAGCAGGAGTCCCACGCCCATACTCGCGTGCTCATTTTCAGCAACGCCCGACCACAGAACTTTAAACGGGCCATGTTTTGAGACTCCTTTGCCCTTTCTTTTCGTCTCGTTCACGCATAAAACATCCAACTTCTTTTCTTCCATAACCAAACACACCTCATCCATTTTCTCCTCCATCGCTCTACATACATTCAGCGTAGCAAAACGGGTCTCCGATGCCCGCTTTTCGCCCCGAGAGAAACAAGTTACGCGTGATGAGTGGCGAGCTCTATCGCCGCAGCCAGGTTTATTAAAAAAATTTGAAACCATTTTGTTCCCACGATTAGCTAGGGAAAGACAACTGTCCACCACACAGAGCCCCGCGTGTGTGGTAAGGCTATTTACGCCTGGAGGGCACCAATTTCCAGGGTGGCACGCTTATGACTAGGCACGCCCCTAGCCATGCAGCCATCGGCACGGCAGACCTTAGCTTAGCGGAGGGGAAGGAATAGGATTAGGATAGGGATGTGAGGTGGGTATAGGAGTGTGTAAAATGGGACGGATCAGGGTACAAAAAGGACACCGTTGCTGCGGGGGGGTTGAGAGGTTGCAGCAGCGGAGGCTGAGGGTCCGGGGGCGCTTACCCGTACTTGTCATAGGGAAACCGGACAAGTCCTCTGAACAGCACTATTCGTAGTTTTAAATAATAGTTTTCTTTAAAACTACGAATAGTGCATGTTTACTTTAGAGTGTGTAACTGATGTGTAAAAGTTAGCGATACTCGTGGATAAATGCGAGGTGAGATCCCTCAGGGTAAATGTGGAATTGTAGTGTGCTAACGTTTACTTATGCGAAGTATTTTGTATCTTAGATTGGATCCTGGTTACGACATAGATCTTTATTCTGACAATCCGATGCATTCGAGTGTTGAAAATTATTGTAGGGTTGGGAGTTTTGTGGAACACTTTTATGCGCGCTTTTTTTAATTTTGTCGAATACTTTTACGCGCGTTTTTTTCGTGCTAGGGGTACAGTTACTTGTTAAACTACTAATAAAACGCATAGTATCTAACCTTTACAATACGCAAGTATTAAGCTTTGATTATTTAAATAAATCAAGGGTATTAAGTTATTATTATAACTTAACTTACTCCGTTACAACGTAATCGGCAATTTCTTTGCAAATAGCTTTATTTTTCATAAGCGCCGTATGTCTTTTGAAGAATCTACATAATCGATTCAATGAGGTAACGAAAGATCGCACGTATACGTCGCGAGAGGCAATAAACTTTTCTTGTTATCTGGCTTCGTTTGGGCAACATAATATAGCAACTCGCCTTGTACCATTCATTTGATATAATACTAAACTTTAGGCACCAGAAGATAGGTATTGTATATTATGAGTTTTCACCCGCTGAAATAACTTTCCTTTTTGTTGATATCTAAACCAAAGGCTTGCCATGGCGTCCCGTGAGATCTGAAATATACATGGGAACTTCTATTCAGCCAGCCAGCGTCAATGCGCGAGAGATCTCGTAAATAGTTTGTACAGATGACGGAACATGAGACTAAAAGTTTACTTTGAAACCGTCTTTATGCTCTACACGATAAAACATGTTTTCGCAGTCCAACTGTTTAACTTGATGTGCTGTCATGTACTATAAACACCCCGTTAAGGTTTATACTTGCTTTTCAAAAACGACCTTTAAAATAAGGAACCTAAAGTCGGTCTGGATGTGACTAACAATGTTGTAAGTTTGTTGTACAATGTAGTCAGCAACACATTTGTGTTTGGTTGGACATTTAGCGTATACATAACGTCTTGTAAATGCGAGAGAAGTGAAGCTGTTGTCCTTAGACTAAATTGTTGGTAAACAGCGTTAAGGATTTACTGAGGTAATTTGCACTGTAAACTAGGCAACTTTCACAAACCTTTTGCTTAGTTACCATGGGTCCACATCCACAGTATTCTAACTTAACATATATCGGGTCATTTTGAACATACCATCCAAATTTTGAGGATGTGTTCAGTCCATGAAACAAAACAACTTTCTCAAAGGAACACATGGTCAAATATGTAAAATAAAAATCGACTTTCCATACAAATCAAAGAGATCACGTGATCAATTTAGTATGGGATGACCAAAATTTTGTGGTGAAATTTGACACAATGTGTTTCTTACAGAAAGTTGCTTAGTTTCACGGACTGGACTCATCCTTAAAATTTGGATGGTAAGTTCAAAATGACCTGATAGAATGGACGGAAACTGCGACGTATCAATTTCCGCGTGTATAATGTAAAAAAATAATAAAAACAATGAATTTTTTCTTTGTATAATACACTTTTTCATGTTCTGTGGTTCATACCACGGCCGATTCCATGGTATGGGTATGAATCACCGAATATCTAAGTATGTCGTACTTCATTGATTATGGAGCGAAACATCAAAGGCATTTTTTGACTTTGTCGATTTCGAACGCTATTTAAAACCCTTCCGGACGACTTAGTCATTTTCTTAAACTTGACGCTTTCCTAACTCAACAAGCCGGTTTTTAGAGACGTAGATTATAAACAGCTAGTAGGTTGGAAAGAAAAAGTTGCCCGAAATGTATAAAGAACTTAGATTATATGTGCCTAAAGGACGCAATGCAGTGAACGAACCGCTATCCTTCCTAACTCTTACTGGGGTATTTCTGTTCACTTAATTCTTTAAACGGACAAACTTGCTGTTTTAGTATAACTACGTGGAAACAAAGGGTGGACTGTTCGGGGTTTGTGTTGGAAGAATGTTGTTGATTATTTGTACCGTGTACACAGCTAACCTTTTCATACGGGCGTCTAGTATATACCAAATAGTTTACCTTCCCTATTGAAAGAAAGAAGAAGAAAGAAAGAAATTATATTTATTTGAGACAACATACAAAATGAAAAAAACAAACCATAGCACATTGTCTCAAAACGGTCCCGTTGAAATTGTCAAGACAAAAGTACTTTTAAGAATAAAATGAATTAACAAAAGTAGTTAATCCCTATTTTTGCTAATTATAATTAGCAAAAATAGGGATTAACTAGGGAGTACAATAATTATTGTACTCATACCTATATCATTGCATTAAACTGATACTAACACTATATGGATTTTTAAATATTCTGATTCATAAATACGTAAAATAATTTTGATTATTACTAAATATGTGTAATTTAGTGTAAGTACAAACAAATGTAGGGGTAAAATTTAGTCTAAAATAATTAGTCAACATAATTTTAGTTACTCAATTGTTTCGCCGAAGTTCGTAACCACTTTCTTGGTCTACAGTCACTACAAGATTAATTACGTGAAATTTAGTGTGCAGGTTCGATAATTAATACTATAGCTTATTTCTAGTCGATTGTATTTTTCGAAATATTTCAAAATGGCGGAGATATGGACAGCATCGGAGCTAGGGTCATGAGCATTCCTGGTAAGATTTGAATTTTGCACCCCCAAGAGTTTCTAGGAAGAGAAACTTATTTTCTAGCTGTGGATACGTACAGCAAAGTGTGCCCCCCTGAGGGTTGCGCCCCAGTCAGCCGCCCCTTTGCCAGTCTCTAGCTACGACGCTGGATATAGGGGTTGAAAACGTAAGAAGAATCATTTCAGCCATTTCAAAATGTCACAAATTCGAGGTCCCCACCTCACGCAGCACCTAGTTAATTACGAAAGTTACTTCATTCGAGATAAGTAGCTTCGACTTCTGAATACGCACGCTCATTTAATAAACAAGCCCCTGAATATGAATGTAATTTTAATTACAATAAAGTATTAACACTCACGCACCTCTCTTGTATACAACTTTATTAGACACGTAACGAATATTTTCATACGCATAAAAATACATTAATCTAATTCATTTTTGACTTTTCATTATGTACTGAACTAATCATATCAGCCACACGACACCCACTGCTGGGTATAGGCCTCCCCTAAGAATCTCCACGACGATCGGTCCTGCGCTGCCTGCATCCATTGGCTTTCCGCGACCTTCACCAGATCGTCGGTCCACCTTGTCGAGCGTCGTCCGTCGGACTGAACTAAGAATGTGTAATAAATCGCTTATGTAATGTAGGTACACCATTTAAAATTATGATTAAATCAATACGAAATGTAAGCAAAGAAACGAAACATGATAATATTTCAAGCAATTAAATTTTCAAGTTAGAAGCGGTTGCTGCGATTAAGGCATCGTTCATTAATAAAGATTATTCAAATGACATGTTATAACAAGCTACTCCTTTATAATGGACTTTATTCGGAATTGTTCGCGAATCGCGTGACATTCGGAGACAAATGATGAAGCATGTTGCGGCCGCGCTAGAAAAAATGTTTTAAATTGATTGGGTTTTGATAACCCTATATTGATCGATGGTTGTCCTGACGCCCATGCGTTTTACGAAAACAATGGTTTTTCAAAATGACAAAAAACTGTAGGTTCGTTCGCGTTGATAAACAGGCAAGTGTCAACTGTATAAAACGTAAAAAAATGAAAACGCAATTCACATGCATGAAATACCACTAACAACCTACGAACGCCAAGAAATGAAAATGACTTTTTATATACCTACGTGCCATTTATTTTATCAATTTTTCAAAGCCAATTTTGACACTTCACTTGTTCATCAACGCCATCTAGTAAAGCAAATAGTTACTATTTTTTGTTTTTAAATGTCACTTTGAAGAGCTCTCATTGCTGCCCATTTTTACTAGAGTTTCTTAGCTGCATATTATCATAGAACTATGTATTATTTAGCTATTTTTTATCTTTACGTGCAGTATCTTATATAATGTTTATTTCTTTTCAGGTACGTAAACAATCAACCAAAACAAGCTGAATCAATCTGGCACTAAGAGTAAGCGTTATTTTAATGATATCTTTTTAAGTTTCCACATTCAATGTTTTGTTATTGAGCCATTAGGTACTCGAAAGTGTTATTATTTTAGTAGAGTCACAAGCAAGCCATTGAAGGCAGTAATCAAAGTTCGCTTCAGTATAGTACATGTGCCTAATATAAAAGCGTGAAGCCATCAAAAGCCGAAGCCTATACCATTCAAAAGACTCACCGCAGTGAAACATTGATTAAACGCACAAAGGGGCGAGTAGAATCTGCAAAAGACAATTTATCGGTACTACATAAAAGGCTACGTTCATTTAAATAGTAAGTATTGGTGCTTAGGTGAAATTAAGTGAGGTCGGGATCAGTGGAATTTTTCCGTTCGACTGCGGTGCGGCCTACTAACCAGGAAACTGACTCCACCTAATAATAAAGACAGCAGTGAAACAACACGATTTTCAGTAATGTCGATGAGTACCTAACGATCTTCAGTATGAATAATGTTGTGCTTCTGTCGATGATTAGGTAATTTTGTACTCGGTTTGGTTGGTGGTAGGGTGGTATTTCAAGCCCGCCTGGCTAGCTACCACCATCTTACCTAAGTCTGACGCCATAACAACAATTTTAAAATTCCGGCAGTTAGAGGTATAAGATAGCCAATTTCTCAGTGATGAGGATTCCGGGTGTACTGCGCTTCCATCTTCGGCTTTATCGTCACTTAACATCAGCTGAGGTGAAGGCCAAGCACTACCCTGTTGTGCACAAAAAAAACCAAAGTAGCTAGAGCTCTACACAAAAAGAGACTGATAATCTCACAGTTAAACCAACCAGTCGGTTTTATGGGCCAGTTTAAAAAAAAGTGGAAATTAAGATCAAAGTTAGTAACGCATTTACTTTCGGTGAAATCGCAGGCGTAGCATATAAAACCAGACACATTTTCGACATTTCTATTTTGACTGGACAAAGGGTTGGGCTACCTACATTGGGATGATTGTGGCCACTTGTTTTCTATAAAACTTTGGAGAGATCCATATTTTTTTACTGATCTTTTTGTTTCTAAATAAACCTTCCGATCTTGTAGTTACTAAATAAATTTACTTCAGTATTTTTTTATAAATTACGTAGATGCTTATTTTAAGTTATTCCCACTTACTAGCTTATTTTTTTTTGTATTTGTCCAGTGAGTTGGGAGTTTCAAAGTATAGGGGGATCAGTTAGGATTTATATAGGGGCGCCACGCTATCCTTACTAATATTATAAAAGCGAAAGTCCGTTTGTTTATTTTATATTTATATTATTTCACACATTTCTGTGACAAATTATATAGTTTTAAAATTTACTCATTCAGGCATTTCATTTGATGCCCATATTTGAAGAAAAATATCGAGCTCGACCACTCGAGCTTTCCCCGTGCCCCCCTCGATCAAAATCTTTTTATTTTACACATCGCCGGTGGACCAGCAGGCATTAGAATTCCAAATCGTGTATTAAATCGCAAGATTCGTATGCGAATCCCTAAAATAGCTATTTTTGAATATTCATACTCGTGAATTTTGCAACGAGTGGTCCGACCCACTCGTTTTGGATATTCTACCAGTAGAAATGACGCGCGAGAGAGAGAGAGAAATATCAAAATCAAATGACTAACAGACAATGACATTATAACTTTGAATTTACGTTCCGTTCCCCCGTAACTCAATATCGGTTTTTAAAATCAAATGTGTCCGTTTGTTACGCCTTCACGTCTTAACTACTGAACCGATCATCATGAAATTTTGCATACACATTCTCAGGGGTACAGAGAAGGACATAGGGTACTTTTCATCCTGAAAATCAATATTGTTCCTGAGGGATAGCAAAAAATCTTTCCACGCAGACGAAGTCGCGGGCGGCCGCTAGTTATAAATAAAAATACAAAAATAACTTGCTATCGCAACTCGAAACTTTTTCAGGTTATCAAAGTACAAGTAAATATTTTCGTTGCGTGTAACACAGTCGTTCTTGCCGTGCTTTCATCAAATTCATTTTAATTTGTGTAAATGAAACCGGTATTTTTATTACCTTTGTGTTTTTCATTGAAGCGAAATATATCATTGTATTATTCGGACGGTTCGACTGCTGCGTTACTCTTTTTGATGAGTCAATATTGTATAAATTTTGCTTTCACGAATTTTAAATAGATCCCAGTATGCAAAATTTTTCCCATGTTGTAATGGAATTTGTCAGCATTTGCAGTAACTGAAAATTTTATTTTAACCCACGAACGCCCGAAAAATGGGGCACAATAGATTTTCTATTGTACTTTAGGTTTATTAATAGTCTATGTCTATAATAATTGACTTTTGTAGTCCAGAGACGTAGGTTCTGTTAATGATATGAAAACAAACTAACACAGGCTAAGTACATAATGTTAAATTTACGCTTTAATAAATAAGCATAATATTTACATACGTTGTTAACTCTCTCAGAACACTTTTATACAATTCCACACACGACTTGTAAAGTTAATGCTTTAACGCGTCCAACAAAAATGATAAGAAATTTTCCTTTACCTGCGGTTTTGTACGAACAAAGGAATGTTTGTCAAAAGAATTTTACTTGGATAGATGTCAAATGGAATTTCAGGTTTCTTATAAGAATTTAGTATTATGTATTTAAATGTTTGGAAACGAAATATTCTAAATAATAGTAATATTTTCCGATTTCAACTTCGATCATTTATTCCTGTGATAGAAGGATTTCCATAATACTTTTAGCTATTTGTTTTAGTGAGCTCAAAGCTCAAAGTAACATATTTATTTAATTTATTATAATAATAATTTTAGAACTAGGAGAAGATAAACTATGCTCCCCTTATTACTTTAAATGTACTTAAGCGAGTGTTGCCAGATGTCCCGCTTTTGACGGGACGTTTCGTTTTTCAACAAGGACACGTCTTGTGGGACCCCTGAACAGGACGCCCATAATTCCGTTTTTTAAACGACTTCAAAAACTTTGAAAAGGAGGAGGTTATCTATTCGTCGCGTATATTTTTTGTTTTTTATATGTATGTACACCAATTACTCGAAGACGGCTGAACCAATTGAAATTATTTAAACGTTATAACATGAGGTTTGTTCCCAAGTTGGTCCCATTTTTTGAAATTTTGAAATCGGTTCAGTAGTTTTCAAGTAATCTTGAAAATACTGTCGTTTTCGTTACCATTTTATATGAATTGAGACCGATTTAGACAATCCTTTTTTTTGTTTGAAAGAAGACACCTTAAGAATGATACCATATTAATTTCATTGGTATTATTGGACTTTGGATTTTGAAGATACACGAGGGAACTCCTCAAAATCAAATAGGAACTGTACAGTGATTGAACCGCCCGACTTCAATAGACGTGTTTTAATTAATCGATTTGAACATTATTTCTTGCTTTTTATAGACCTGTTTTTTTAAGGTTTTCGAAGGAGGTTTTACTTTTTTTTTTAAAGCTTTTTTTAAATAACGTATTGTAACTATACTTACTTATATTTTTTTCTAGGTCCCGATTTTTTTGTCCCAGCACCGCTGTTTTACGTTTAGATCCTTATGTTTAAAAAAAACGGATCTGGTAACACTCCGACAATATCTATTTTAAATGTAGGTTTATATTATTTAGTCCTCGTTTAAGAATGATTGGGTGTAACTTGTTGGTATCAGCTGTAGAGCTGTAGAATATTTATTTACCTCGTGTAATGTAAACTTGCCACCTGTTGTCAGAAGTTCCACTTCAACATAATATGAGTCTCAGAACAACACAACAACGTGTTACAAAATATATAACCTGTAATGCCTATTATGGTAGATAGGGACCATCAAACTTAACAACTTTTACTACGGACCAGCTCTGAAGGCTGGTTTACATTATCTTAGTATTTAGTAGAGTAGTAGCGTGCGAGTAGATTCGAATGCGAGTGCTTTAGTAGTTTTGGTGCCTTTCCAGTGACCGTTTACACGCTTCCAGTAGAGTGTCATTTTCGCCATACTTAATACCTATTATTTAATTCAATTAACGTCACGCGTTCACCGGCAAATGCACTCTACTAAAGACGCTACTAAAATGTCTATTTACATGCTTCCAGTGCGAGTGCGAGTAAAATATCGCGCGGGGGGTGAGCGGGCGCGCAGGGGGTGCTACTGGAAAGCGAGTAGAAAGGCTACTAGAACGTTACTCTCTTTAGTCATAAGACGACCGTTTACATGTTTCCACTAAAGCACTCTCCTAAAGCACTCTACTAAAGACTAGCTGTTCCATACAGTGATGATATTTTCGTTTATAATTTTTGTTTTTTTTCGCAATTTCAGAGTTGGTTTCATAGTAAAAGTTGTTCAGTTTGATGGTCCGTTGTATAAACTGCTAGCGGCTGCCCGCGACTTCGTCTGCGTGGACAGTTTTTTCAATCCTTCAGGAAAAGAAAGTTTTATCTGGAAGTACCCTATATCCTTTTCTGTACGTGTATGAAAATTTCACGATGATCGTTTGAGTAGATAAGACGCATTCACATGCGCAAAAAAACCAAAAACACTAACTTTTTTTGATTTTATAGTTGGTCCACATTGGCGCGTTGTAACGAACCTTTTGGAGTAAACCGGAAACTTTAATAATTTTGAATTGAACAAATATTCCTTGTCACAAACAGCCAAGCTGATCCAAGCATGGGACGGACCAAAGTAAATATGGACCTTGTCGATGTAAACTTTTCTATTTGAATTGATATATTGACAGAAAATGACAAGACGATATACAACATAGAAATCGTTGGATGACATGATAGATTCTGACGTAATAAAGAAAGAGATTTTTTACTTTTCTGTAATAATATCTGTTGACGTAAGCTATTGTCTGTAAGCGATATAATTATATTCCTTTTGTTAAAGCTCGTTAAATGCAAATATTGCAAATATTAAACTTATTCGGTGTTACTATAAAAGATTTTTAAATAGCTGTTTAACTTACCCCCGGTTTCTGAGGTATTTTATTTTAGGTTTAACTTAATCGGAGAAGTCAACATTATCTGGATTAAAGTAATAAAATTTACTTTAAACCAGATAATGTAGACCCCTCCGATTTAAATCTCCGATATCCTCCGATTAAGTACTTCCTAAACCGGGGTTTTAGACACCGTTTAATTGTGATGCTCTTTCAAACAATATTTAAAAAGTGACAGCATCATATTTAAACAGTGTCTAAGTTAAACAGGTTTTCTTTCTTATCGAATGAGGATTAGTGGCCACCTCTGGCGTTAGAATGTATTAAGCCGCGTGTAAGGCCTCTAATTTGGTTTAACGACTGTTATCAGATGACAACAGCCGGGACCGACGGTTTAACATGCCCTCCGAAGCACGGAAGCGCTCATTTGTAATGCCACTTTAACGGTCACCAATCCGACACCTGACTGGACCAAGCGTTGCTTAACAAACGTGGTCATGTAATAACACCGATTTTCTTTTGTCTATTTGTCCGTGTATTTTAGTGTTTGAACTAGGAGATTGTTTCCTCAACCGTACAATTGGCGTGGGTACAAACGGCCACTTGTCACCGTCGTCGCTCCATTCAGAGCTAACCGTGGCATTGTTGTCGCGACGTGAAGAGGGTTAAGCTATTATGATTGACAACCTTTTAGAACACTCCTTTTTCATTAAGAGTTAAGTGTAAGACCTAAGTCTTATTAAGTGTTTTGTTTTTTGGTTGTTTTTTAACCTTAACGAACGATGAAAGCATTGTGTTAGAGAAAAAAATCGCTTATAAAAAGAAAAGTTTTTATTGAAAATACTGACGTCGACATTTTCAACTTTAAAACATCTTCACACTTATGTAAAGTTTCGTAATGGGGCACTCACTGCTGGGACTCTAACTATAAATAAAGAAACGCCACTAAATTCGCATAGTTCATTAAACAATGATGCATGTTCAAATATCATATTTATAGAATAAAAACATTTCTATTTGTTCTTGTTCATGAAGTGTTTAATTATCCTGACAATTAAATAGGCTCGCCCCGTGCAGTTTACACAAAAGAGGCTATAAGCCAACTAATTGCTTTCAAAGCGGTGGCAAATGGCAATTACGCGCTACTTCACCTGTAGTATTTTGTTTTTAAATTAAGTGTAGGTAGCTAAATGTTGCTGGTTTTTTAACCGATGGCATAGCTTCTGAACTTCAGCAAATCTTGTATGGACTCGCTTACGCTATACAACAAAACCGGCCAAGTGCGATTCGGACTCGCGCACGAAAGGTTCCGTACCAAAAACACCAAAAAAAAAATCGGTTTGTTGTATGGAAGCCCCACTTAAATATTTTTTTTTCTGTTTTTAGTATTTGTTGTTATACTTAGCGGCATCAGAAATACATAATCTGTGAAAATTTCAACTGTCTAGCTATCACGGTTCATGAGAGCCTGGTGACATACAGATAGACAGATGCATAGTGGAGTCTTAGTAATAGGGTTCCGTTTTTACCCTTTGGGTACGGAACCGTAAAAATGTGCTACGGACCTAACGGACTAGCCAAAACTCGGCTTGGCACCGGCGGCACGGTGTAGCGTGAGTATATCAAATATTCTTGATCAATATTCTAATCTAAATCTATAAACATATGAGCTTTATAAAAAAACTAGTTTAGTTAATATAGTATTCTATCTGTGGTTATACGAAATATTAATATTATTCTGTGATGTTAGCCATTCTCCGTCACAAATACTACGCACTTCATAAGTTGGCTTCTCTGACGATATTACCAACTCGGTGAGTAGAAGAAATTATTAAAGTTTTGCTAGACAGCTTTCAGTTTGTATTTGCATGCTTGGGACTCATTTAGGTCGTAGTTAGTTTAAGCTTAAAAGCGTTTGAAAAAACCTCTTGATTCAAATAACTAGTTTTTATTTAATGTTGTTAATGTTTGGTATCTATATTATATACGAGAATACTTGTGCAAAATTAACAATTTACTATGGTCCTCTTATGATTAAACTTGAAAGCATAATACCTCCCAACTTTTATCCAATAAAAAGTTTAATAAGTAAGCTCGGTCATTCATTCTAGTAAAAATCATTACTCCCAGCAAAAGTTTTAACCCGGCAAACAGCTGTTTCAGTACCTACCTTGTCTGAGTCCACCAAAGGTATTTGACCTTTATCAAAGTCAAATCAATTTAGATATGAACCTTTGTAATCGTGTCTGGCCTTCTAGCCCAGGTAATGGGGTGGCGATAAGGGTTCCCAAACATTTTGATACCGCCTCAATTTGTATTCGCACGGATACTTGGCATGTATTTGAACACTTTGACAATCAGTGGAGCAAGCTCGAAGGCGCGATAACGATCAAGATCAATTTATTCGATTCGTAGAAAAGTCTGGAATATATTTTTGGGTTAAATATTTGGAGGCCTTTTTATTTTTAGTTAAGTGTTTTATGATACCCAAATGGTAAAACGGGGATCCTATTAGTAAGACTCCACTGTCCGTCAGTCTGTCTGTCACCTGAAATTTTCACACAGATGTATTTCTGTTGCCGCTATAGCAAGAAATACTAAAAGCAGAATAAAATAAATATTTAAGTATAGTGCTCCCAGACAACAAACGTGATTTTTTGCCGTTTATTAATACGGAACCCTTCGTGCGCGAGTCCGACTCGCACTTGGCTGGCTTTTTTTTAAGAAGAGTTGCGTAATTGAATGAAATAAACCATTGTATGGGAAAACAATGAAAATACACACAGAAGAGAGATATTTTTAAGTGTCTTTTTACTAATGTAACTGTGTTATTAAATTGTAGGTACTTAGTTAATATGTCCTCAAAACACTATTCCTGTGATTATAGAATAAAATGTTTATAGTTGAACATTTTTGTACCAGTTAAATGTCCAGCTCGAAAGAAACAATGCATTATAAAGCACCGAGATAGACTATGCAGCTAAAGCACGATGTCAGTTGGAAGTAAGCGAACGCATTTGGGTTAAGTGGCGATGGAGTGGTGCAGTGCAAATTGACTGATAAATTGAAACCTGTGTGCGGGAGTCGTTTCCCACTTCGAATGAATAAACGTTTGATTGTTCTTCACAATCTTCACCCAAAAGCAATTTTGTATTAGAACATAAAATTCTGTGTTTTGGTAGCTCAGCTGTCAAGACAGTCGCCGAGAAAGGTGTAGTTCGGTTCCTGCTTGAACAAACAGAGACCAAAAACAGTTGGAGAAATTTTCTCAATAAGTGATTTAATCGTTAAACAGATTAAAATAAATAGAAATGCTCTAATTCAATAGTGGGATATTTTTTGTAAGGTCGCAAAGGGGTTTCGTAAATTTTTACTCAACTGTAAATACTGTTGAAATACATTACATAGGTACTATGGGCAACAGCGACGCTTAACCAGTTTGCAACAAAATTCGTGTGCGCGCGTATCGCCCCTACACGAACTAAACGTATGGTTGTGACGGCGCGGCGTGCAGGCGATTTTGACCTTAGCAGTGGTTAAGCGTCGCTGTTGCCCATGGTACCTATTTGTGAAGGACAATTTTTCTTTTTGCATCATAACGAATTCTCATTTTATTTTTACTCGAGCATCAACAGTTTACTCGTTTGTAAGCTAAAAATAGAAGTAAACTGATTCTTCCACTCTGCTCCGAAATTAAGTCGTTAACTACAGCGGTTGTCAGTAACTTGATAGTTTATTATCTGCACTTAATGTCAGGGTTTATTGTTTAGCATTATGGCAGAAACTGATATTTATGCCCCTTAATGAAGGTTGAGTTTGTTTGAAGAATTAAATTAAATGGACTTTATTTTAGATTCAGAACAACATCATTTGATTCGTCTTTGATTCGTGGTACAACACAAAGTATTAAAATCAAACCAATTTTTTTGAAAATAAGTTTGCTACGGCACAGTATAAAATAATAAGTACTATGTTACGGACTGGCCATCAAGCTACTTAGGAGTTATTTTATTTTCTGTAAACTTTTTTTACCTTAACCCTTTGTTTTTATGCTTGTTTTCGCCTAGTATGCTGTTTTTTTCCGACTGCTTTAGTTCGCATCATGTTTATGTAACTACAAGCTTCGTGTCAAAGGTGCCACGTAATAACAGCGTGAAACCGTACGTGCACCGTACTAATTTGAGGTAATTGATAAAACCATTTGGGGTGAATGACAAATTGTTGTGTCAGTGACTCCGCCCTGCCCGACATAGTAAATGAAAAGATATTATTATACCATGATGTGATGATAGTATGTGCTAGTACGGTGTATCGTATTAACAGTGCCAGTAAATAAATATTTACCTATATTCTGGACGACACTTAAGTGGTATCCTTACTAATATTATGAATGCGAAAGTCCGTTTGTTTGTTTGTTTGTTACGCCTTCACGTCTTAACTACTCAACCGACCATCATGAAATTTTGCGTACACGTTGCCAGGGGTACAGAGAAGGACATAGGGTACCTTTCATCCGGATTGTTCCCGAGGGATAGCAAAAAACCTTTCCACGCAGACGAAGTCGCGGGCGGCCGCTAGTAACAAATAATACACTTAGGATTTGATACAAATACACAATAGTGTCAGGTAACAAACGGTGAAACCCGACTACGGCAAAGCAAAGAGGAGGGTTATGATTTTGACCGGTATGTAGGCACCCACTAATCCACATTGGGCCCGCGTGGTGGGTTATGGCCCATCCTCCTTATCCATAAGGAAGGCCTGTGCCCCAGCAGTAAAATGGCTGATGTCACATGTGTAGGTAAACATTACTTAAAAAAGGAGTTTTTAAAACTATTAACATCCTGACGTGTCCTTACTGTGAGTTATGCATAAGAATAGCCTTGTTTCATCTTTTTATTTCATTGAGACCAGTTTAACCTGAAGTAAAAAAAAACTTCTGATAACGGTTTTATGTATGAAATAAGTACGTTGGGAATACTATGGGAATATCAATTTGTTTGACTTATATAAGTATTGAAAACAAATTGCACCGAATACCTGAAAATTGACCTGACATTTGGCTTCAAGGAAACCTGAAATTGCATCAAATTCCTACATTAGTTTGTGCAGTAACCCCACAAACTAAAGTAGGTATTTGATGGATGAAAGGGTAGTTATGTTATAACTTGTTGCATGTGCGGACATGCTCTTGACAGCTGTGTTACGTTTGATAAATGTTTTGGTGTCGTGTTCTCCAAGTGGAACTAACTCGTAAACGCCCGTAAAAGCAAAATAAAGTACTTAAGTTATAAATAAAATTTAGTGTAAGTGCCTTTGTTCTACGATAAAAAAAATTGAGCTACGTCGATTTTTTAAGGGTCGATGATAGGAAAACATGGTTTGCGCGAGCCATATTTTTATATGTATAGAAAAAGTAAAGTTGTAGCCACAAAAAAGTCATTCAACAAGCTAAAGAGATTATCTAGTAGCTACAAGCACAGAATACATAGTACAACTACAAGTATTAAATCGCGTATAAACCTCACAGATGATTGTAAAAAAAATCTGAATATCATCAAAAGCGTTTGTCGCGGGTCATATTTTTGGTGTAAATAATAGCGAAAACGTATTAAATTCTACATCAAAATACACCTTAACGTACTGTGAAATTGCTCCATAACTTTTTTCTAAAGATAATTGTGCTAAAGATAATGATGAAAAAACAACAAAAAACATCGAAAAAGTGCAGAAGTGAAGTTATTTTGCATAATCTTTACACGTAAAGAAAAAGACAGAGACAAATGTTTCCGCATAACCGAGCCTTAAAAACGCCAAAACTACCACTTTAATGTAACCAATGCTGAAATCAAAGTCTCCAAAATTGATTTTCCTTTTTAAAGAAAATGAAATTTCAAATAGAACTTAGTAAAAGCTCAAGCTATGAAAAGTAGGATACCTTGCAGATGGAAACATTCCTTTCACAAAAGTAAACGAGGAAATGGTTTGAACATCGGGGTCACTGCAAACCCAACCTTTTGTAGGTACTTTATGTTTGTCTAGCTAAAAGCTGTTATTGTTTTTCTTTACTTTGTTTTTTTTTTACTGGTCAGGGTAACATCAAGTTTTACAATGCATGCAATAATTGTACTTACTTATGAAACTAAAATAGTTTCGTGCCATGAGAAATTTTTGGTAAAACTAATATCGTGCAACTAATTTTGCTGTGTCAACACGTCGCGGAATTGCGCTACTAAATAAAGTTGCGATGCTCACGAAGCCATAATTTTTCAGCTATACCTACGTGGCTATACTGTTGATTTCAAACGAAACCGAAACGAAACTTGTTCCACGAGTACTGCAATAAGTTTCATGAAATTAGTTTGTAATGTTTTATACGAAACTTGGTTCTAATAGGTTTAAATAAATGCCCATGGTGTATGTGTGGTGTATGGTTATAAATGTCGCGATTGCTGCTACAAATTAAGGTAATTGCCCATTACTCGATAATTGAGAACTTATTCATATAACGTTTTTTGTTTAATATTTGGTTGCTCATCAGCACAGAATATATACTCTAACGCGAAAAGAAACGACACTTGTGCATGTATGCTCGTAAAATCGCTCGCGGCTATGTGTGCGTGTCTGGAGGCGTGCGGGGGCAGCGCGCGGCGCGCGGGGAGTGCAGCCGTTAGTCGCCGACTTGCCCGGCCAAGGGTTCTACTGTTGCTCGCCGCTCGCGTGCCGCTCGCTTGGCCCATCGCAATCCGCATTGTACCGCATTTCTCACGGACTGACTACGCCACGCGACGCAACATTATTTAATTGTTAGATAATCATGCCCGGCGGCGGGCATTATTGTTGTGTTTGTTGTTGTGACAACAACCAAAAACAAAATCCTGATAAAAGTATCTTCGTATTTTAAAAGTTAAAATATACGAAATATTAGTCATGCCCTTACCCTTCCTTTTACCTTACTTTAATTATAAAAAAAGATCTGAAAACAAGGATTTCAGACGATTAAACTCGTAAACTCGCAAGTAGGTAAAATTGACAATAATTAAAAAAAAAATACAAATCAAATCTTTCATTAACATGTTAAAGATTAATAAATTTATTATAAATAACAGAAAATATAGTATAAGAGTTGCAATTTATGATGTATCTACCCTACCTAATATAATTTAAAGATTACAAAAAGTTATTATAAATCAAACCTATCTTTCATTAACATGTCCTTGCACAAGTTTATATTTCCTAACATACTATGTTATCTCCTTTGTTACAAGTCTAAATTCGGTATCAACCCTAGCGCTTTCACGCTCTGGCTCAAGGTCGCTGGCGCTCGAACTCTCATGTACAGAGTGTGTCACGGCTGTGTCATCAGTCTGTCCATGTGGACGCAGTTTCAATTCCCAGCAATGTTGATTCGGGTGGCAATTATTTGGAATTGTCTCTTGATCGAGAGTCATACCGTTTCATTTTCTCGTACAAAGGAACTTTCCTGAAAATTCAGGCCATAAAGCACGCTGCCTAAGCTTAGTTAGTGAGAAGCATCCTTTTACGACCCTTGTCGAGATCAACGGCTTAAAATGTCTTGAGGGATACCGAGGTCGTTTTAAGATCTTCTTACACATTATTCCAATCATGAAAAAAATATAGACTGATAAAATTGTCGTATTTTCATACTAAAGCAAATACTACCTATGCATGCTGTTTATACAGTAAATACGTGACTCTAAAGCGAGATTTCGGCCAGGTACTTATACAAAATGCTCTAGCTTTTGTAGTAAAAAAATTCAGTACAAATCAACAGGCTTTTGTAATCTTCTTCTGACTCTGACGAATCTTCTTCTGACTTTCTTTCCGACTCTGAAATGTAAATGTAGGTATCAACCGCATGTTAAAACTAAGTACGTTTAACTATTTATTTTGTTTGATAAGGAATTATGAAGTTTTCCTTTATACGAGTATTTATTTCAAATACCTACAGGGACTCTCACTATTATGTTATAGAATAAACAATTTTACTATGTATTGTTAGAAGATTTCCTCCAACAATTTTTGCCTTATTAGTTTCATGTACAAGAATTTGTGTGTTCTTCATCCACATGTTAATATCGCTGTTATTGCTTTTAGTTTGTTACTTTAGGTAAAAAGTCGTTGAGTGTTGTTGCGGTTAAAACTAAAGGTGTAACGAGATGAGCTCCAAGTAAATCAATTTTATAATATGTTTTTTTAAAGCTTTTAATAGTTTTATCTATTTTTTTCCGCCTGCCTGTAAAAAACTGTTATTTTAGTCTAAATACAATGTTAGACCACCAATTTTATTGTCGCGTACCTACTTAGACACTTGTTATGATAGGGTTAGCCATGAATCCATTTCGTTGTGTAGATAAAATAAAAAAAGCTTAACTAAAAAAATAACAATCTTCTAGTACGTTTATAGTACGCAGTCATTATTGTTATCGTTTCATCAAAACTCGTTGGTTGATTTTTAGCGTTTCCAGGAGTCTCAGGAGGGAACCGTACGAAAACGGGAAACTTCTTTACAGCTTATTGAATTGGCGTCTCCCGGGAGTGCCTTTATCGTTTAATTATATTTTGTAACTAGCTTCTGCCCGCGACTTCGTCCGCGTGGATGTTAGAGAAAATCCTAAGAGAACCTTCAACCAGGATCTGACCAGTCATTTTTACGTTTCCCGTTCCAGTTCCCACTCTCTTCCCGTCCCTTTCCTGTCCCGTTCCCGTACCCCTTCCGTTGCCATTCCCGTTCCCGTCCCGTTACCGTCCCGTTCTCATTCCCGTACAGTTCTCGTCCCGTTCCGTTCCCGTTTCATTCCCGTTCCATTCCCGTTCCGTTCCCGTTCCCATTCCGTTCCCGTTCCGTTCCCATTCCGTCCCGTACCCCTTCAGTTCCCATTCCTGTTCCTGTCCCTTTCTCGTTCCCGTGCCGTTTCCGTTCCCATTCCGGTTCCCGTTCTCTTCCCGTCCCTTTCCTGTCCCGTTCCCGTACCCCTTCCGTTGCCATTCCCGTTCCCGTCCCGTTACCGTCCCGTTCCCGTTCCCGTACAGTTCCCGTTCCCGTTCTGTTCCTGTTTCGTTCCGTTCCTGTTTCGTTCCTGTTTCGTTCCCGTTTCGTTCCCGTTTCGTTCCCGTTCCGTTCCCATTCCGTTCCCGTTCCGTTCCCGTTCCATTCCGTCCCATTTCGTTCCCGTTTCGTTCCCGTTTACTTCCCGTCCCGTACTCTTTCCGTTCCTTTTCCCGGTACCGTTCCCGTCCCGTTCCTGTCCCTTTCTCTTTTCCGTTCCATTCCCGTTCCGTTCCCGTTTCATTCCCGTTCCGTTCCCGTTCCCATTCCGTTCCCGTTTTATTCCCGTTCCCTTCCCATTCCGTTCCCGTTCGCTGGATGAGCATGTCCAGGTCCAGGTCCATGATGTGTCATGTCCACCGTGTTGGACTTCAAAATAAATGTCATTTTCGCAATCACCATCCCATTAAACCTCAAGAATGACATCCACATCGATTTTCATGTTTACTTACCCCATTTACACCCTAAGGGATGATTTTCAAAATAACAAAATATGTGTTTGCCTATTTATTTTTTGGCATGCTCCTACGAATTTTAAAGTTGTAATGTCTATTTTATATTCTTATCCATACATTTGAACCTCATTTTCACCCCTTTAGGGGTTAAATCATGTCCACCGGGTTGGACTTCAAAATAAGTCTCATTTTCGCAATCACCATCCCATAAAACCTCAAGAACGACATCCACATCGATTTTTATGTTTACTTACCCCATTTACCCCCTAAGGGATTGATTTTCAAAATCACAAAATATACGTTTGCCTATTTATTTTTAGATGTGCTCCTACGAAGTTCAAAGTTGTAATGTCTATTTTACATTATTTTTCCATACGAAATTGAAACCCCATTTACACCCCTTTAGGGGTTAAATCATGTCGACCGTGTCAGACTTCAAAATAAATCTCATTTTCGCAATCACCATCCCATAAAACCTCAAGAACGACATCCACATCGATTTTTATGTTTACTCACCCCATTTACCCCCTAAAGGGTTGATTTTCAAAATCACGAAATATATGTTTACTTATTTATTTTTAGACGTGCTCCTTCGAAGTTTAAAGTTGTTATGTCCATTTAATATTTTATTCCATACAAAATTTGAACCCCATTTTCACCCCTTTAGGGGTTAAATCATGTCCACCGTGTTGGACTTCAAAATAAATGTCATTTTTGCAATCGCCATCCCAAAAAACCCCAATAACGACATCCATATCTATTTTTAGGTTTACTCACCCCATATACCCCCTAAGGGGTTGATTTTCAAAATCACAAAATATATGTTTGCTTATTTATTTTTAGACGTGCACCTACGAAGTTTAAAGTTGTAATGTCCATTTAATATTATTTTTCCATACAAAATTTGAACCCCATTTTCACATCTTGAGGGGTTAAATCATGTCCACCGTGTTGGACTTCAAAATAAATGTCATTTTTGCAATCGTCATCCCAGAAAACCCCAATAACGACATCCATATCTATTTTTAGGTTTTTTACCCCTTTTCACCCCCATTTCATCCCCGTAGGGGTTGAAATACTAACAATAACAATAGTCGTTGCGTTAGATTTCCATTCATAAGCCTAAATGATATATTTAGCAATTTTTACTTCGAAAATAAAGGATTTTCTTCAATACACAACTTCATCCCCCTTTTGACACCTTCGGGGGTAGAATTTTGAAAAACGCCGAGACCCGTATTTATTCATTTTCAATTGTCAGCCTAAACACAAAATTTGAAGATCCTAGATTCAAAACTGAGGGACTTTCATACAAACTTTCATCCCTTATTTCATCCCCTTAGGGTTAGAATTTTCAAAAATCCTTCCTTAGTGGATGCCTACACTGTATAAGGTATCTGTGTGCAAAATTTCAAGTCTCTAGGTCCAGCGGTTTGGGCTGTGCGTTGATAGATCAGTCAGTCAGTCAGTCAGTCATTCAGTCATTCAGTTTACGATTTTATATATTAAGATGTTTCCATGAATAAGTGAACGACGAAAACTTTTAATATCCCGGGACAAAAGTTTGATCGGTCCATTTTCGGCTCTTGACTGTCTACATAAATTTTAATAAACAATATCTATAGCGATTAGTCGACAGCGAACTGTCAAAAGACAATGATTTTGACAGTTAAGAATCGATAATTCGCTACGTTAAATCGTTTTTCGGTGGACATGCGCTAGGACGTCAGGGTTGATACTTTTGTAATAATATTGTTTTTTTGGGCGTTAAATTTTTGAACAGCATGTCATTATAATTAATTTGTAGGTTTGTAATATTTATAGGTTACATTTTTCCAGTAAACAAAATTACAATTATAATTACTTTAATACAAAAGAGTTAGCGGGTTAAAAGCCGAAGAGATAATTTCGTTTGTGAAACAAATAATGAATTGTTAAGGCTGTTCCTAATTCCTCATCAAAACTTAGCCGATAAAGTATTAATGCGATATCATTCAAGTAATTAAAGTTTGATAGCTTCAGGGTTGAGCTTCTAAGTTTTAACGTAAGTCTAAGTATACAACGCAAACATGTCGGCAGATTGCTTAACATTCCTTTAGCCTCGAACTTAGCAAATGAAGACCCTTGTCTTAATTATTTTAGTAAGTGCCTTTGTTAACCTGAAATTATATGTAAGCGAATAGCCAGGAATAATATTTACAAATGTAAATGAAGATAAGATACATCTTTGAGATAGAATATTTATAATTACATTTTGAAACCTATTTAAATGCAAATAAAAGTTTTAGACTAAAATTATTATTTTAGAAGCTATTGGTCAGATTACTGTTTTCTTGTGTCTGTTTCGTTTTTTATAAAAAAATCTCACTTATTTTTTTTAAACTCGATGTTTTAAGTTGATTTCATGCTGCCTTGAAAAGTAAGATAGTCATATGACATTTTACGATTTCTTAAAATACCTAGTTTCACCATTTTTAAAGTAGTAGTTGGTTTATATAACTTGATTACTGACTTAATAGTTCAGTAAAATTACGGGAGCTAGTATGACGAAATAGAAATAATTTGCAATAGCTGTCTTTCTTCTTTTGATCGTTAAATTAAATGGCTAGCTGTCATTTTGTAAATGAATCCAACTAATTTTCACTATTCTTTTTTTTACTTTACTGACCAAAATATTAATTTATTTAATTGCTTTAGCAAAATTGCTAATTACATACTTTCTTTAATTTTTGCTTGATTTGGAACTATAATTTGATTGTGAATGTAAATCCAACAAAAAAAAGTTACAACTACGCTGTATTTTTTTGTACTCGTAAATTTAGTTGGATTCGTTCATATTAGTGTTTTATAATCACATCAAAGTCAGATTGCAAAATTACAGCTTATTACCATTTAATGTTCTGCGAACCCGTAATTTTACTGAACTATATACCTTCGTGTTCAAAATATGCAAAAAATGTTAATGATATCATCCTAGCTCAACAAGTGCCTAGGTTTGGTTAAGCCACACTTAGTTAATATTTAAGCAGCTCATCCCTTCTCGGTGGACCCTTAATTATTTAATTATGACAATCGGTAGTTCAACCTCCTGAATTTACCGGGAGCTTTATCCATTAAGGTTTTAACGTAATCATATTGTGGTAAGGTTTTTAAAGTTTAGGTTTTATGAAAACACTGTACACATTTTCCGTACTTTAACTAAGCGATAATTATGCAAATACTTACAAAGAGGTATGGAGAAGGGATTCAGAGGGACACTGTTGTTAAAATTAATATCAGAAGAAAACGAGTATACAGGGTTATTTGTAAAATACCAACAACCTCGCAAGCGTAGATGAATAACATCATAAACAACAATATTTTATTGTATGATTTTACCGAATACAGACAAAAAGAAACTACTTTCTATAAAAATGTCCTAACATCTGATCGAGTTTTGAGTGAAAAGACTTTTTTAGGATTCCGTACCTTAAAAAGAAAAATATAACCCTTATAGGATCACTTTGTTGTTCCTCTGTCTGTCTGTGTTAGTAACTCTATGAAATTACAAAAGAAAAATTCTTTATCAACCTTTCGTGATCGCTACCGTTTGAGTTCAGTCGGCGTTAGAAGTACCATATCACACTAATTATTGTGTTCCTATTATGAGGTTGTTGAGCTCACAGAATAACTCAATGGTTAATGCGACACGGTACTGAAGTTCAGCTAGCTACTTCTGAGCCGATCTTTTATCGCCAAATCCGTTCTTCACCGAACCACGTCGCGATTCTATTTCAGGCGTCTCCACTCTGAAGCCATAATTATCCCTAAGATCGCGTGCTGTAAATGGAGCGTCGCATGTAACATATTTCATGTCTCTCAATGACGCGACATTTTTTGTTAGTGATGAATATTATGGTACCAACACAGTACACGCATGCTTGGGATCTTTTTATGTCAAGTGGAAAATGGATTTTCAGATTGCAGTCTATTACAAAATAAAGACTCTTACCTGATGGTAGTTTCGGCTTGTGATATGTAGTCATAGTCAGCCACACAATTAGTGATTTTACACTGATATATCACCGACTGTCATTTGTCTAAAGAGCTAAAAAAATTGTAAGATATATGGCAGTCAACTTAATAATAAAAAAATTAACAAAACAGTTAATTTTGCATTTAAACACGGTACACTGTACTTACAGTATTTTTAACCGACTTCAACAAAAGTAGGAGGTTCCCAATTCGATTGTATGTTTTTTTATCGTTGTTCGCGCGTATCTTCGACATTTATAAACCGATTTTAATGATTCTTTTTTTGTTTGATTGAGTTTGGTTGCGAGATGGCCCCTTTTTTTTTCAAATCGGTTGAGTAGTTTTCAAGTATTCCTGAAAATACTATGATTTTGCATAATTACCTTGACGACTTTCTTATTTATGAACCGATTTAGATGATTTTTTTTTGTTGGAAAAGGGATACTTTAGTGTAGTCTTTTTAACCGACTTCAAAAAAAGAAAGCCCGTATGTATGTATGTATGTTACTCCGCAATTATCTCACGTTTGGCTGAGCCGATTTTTCTATCTAAATACCTAACCTACACTACCCCCCCCCCCTACGGGACCACCTTGACGTGGTGGGGGGGCTTACGGGCATAGTTCTTTTTTTGGTCCGACTACCTGGACTCCCTTAGACAGAGGTACTGGAATCGGTCTTTAACATCTTGACAACTCCCAAACCAAGCGTCCCAAACCCCATGGCGCAACTCACAGACAACAACCAATAATGGAACTATTTAAAAATACTTCACATAACATGCTAGGAGGCTGTTCTCTGCAATACCGTTGGTCCTGGTCCCCATTGCCCAACGCTTCAGGTGGGCGCGGGCGTTCCCATGCGGCTTACGGCCGTCGTCCGCGCTAGCCTTCCCCTATGAAGCTGTTCTCGGCAATACCGTTGGTCCTGGTCCCCATTGCCATACGCCCCAGGTGGGCGCGGGCGTTCCCATGCGGCTTACGGCCGTCGTCCGCGCTCGCCTTCCCCTATGAGGCTGTTCTCGGCAATACCGTTGGTCCTGGTCCCCATTGCCCAACGCTCCGGGTAGGCGCGGGCGTCCCCATGCGGCTTACGGCCGTCGTCCGCGCTAGCCTTCCCCTATGTATGTAATTCACATCAATTTACGCAACATTGTTTGGGCGCGGCAACTCGCGACCAACCTTAGCACCTACTTAACGTTCGTCTAGTCTCGGGCGTTACGCCCACCCCTTTGAGTTTCAACACAAAGCTTCGCGCCCGTCCGGTAGCGGCTGCGCCCGAACCTCTTTCATATTCACATTTTTGCGCGAAAGCGCACAAACCAACCCCCACCCCATTATAAACCCACTTTAAAATGGGAAAACCCGTCTACGTCATCAGGCCCCCTTTAATTTTTTTTTTCCACTAATGAATTGTTATAACATTCGCGCCCCGGGTGGGCGCGGGCGCTCCCATGCAGTTTACAGCTGCCGCCCGCGCCTGCCTATCCTTTATGCATAACCTGCCTAAAATTGCTCCTCTCTGCCGTCTCTTTTATACTCACACTTTCGCGCTTAAACGCACCAACCTGCTCGCACATTTACTTTGCGCCACCGTGCTAGCAGACATTGTATCACCTAACCAACTCGTGACCAACCTTGGCTTCTGCCAAGCGTTTGTCTCATCTCGAGCGTTACACCCACCCCTTTGAATTCCAACACTTAATCAACTTCGCCCCATGCGGGCGCGGGCGCTCCCGGGCGGGCGCGGGTGCTCCCGAGCGGTCTCGAACTGGTCGGGCGCGGCCGCGCCCGCCCGGGAGTGGCCGCTCCCAAACCTCTATCGCATATTCACATCGTTGCGCACAAGCGCACAACCAACGTTTACCCCATTATAAACCCTCTTTATTTTGGAAAACCCTTTTGTTTTTTCTACCAATGTGTTGCAACAACATCACGCCCCGGGCGGGCGTGGGCGTTCCCATGCGGTTTCCAGCCGCCGTCCGCGCCAGCCCACTTCCTATGTGCATCTCAAATCGCACCTCTCTGTTTCGACTCAACAATATTTATCTTTAAACATCATTCGTTCGCTCTACCGGACTGCCGCTGGGACCCTCCGCCCAACCCTTCTGCGCCACGCGACCAGCTCCTCGGGCGAGGCACGCACCCGCCAGCAACGCGGCCTTCATCTGTAGCACCGGCCCCGGCCCCGACCTTCAACGGCAGGCTGGGTGCGGACGTCGGCTCCTCACCACCGGGGCCTTCTTCGAGTGGAGAGGGGCACCTCTTCGACGGCGCCACCCCTGGAGCGGTCGGATCCTCATCGGGTCCCATGCGCGCGGAGTCTGGGCGGCGCGTCCCCGCGGCAGTCTGATCAAAGCGCTTTTTGTTTTATTTATAAAATTTATTTCTTCTCCTCCTATCCCCCTTCTTCCTCTTTCTTTCTTCTATCCTCCTACTTTTGTATCCTTCTATAATTCTCTTTCTTTCTCCCTCTTTTTCTTGCCCCGGCCCGGCACCGGAAGGCAACAAGCCTCACCAAGGGATGAGTCCGATGGTGCCGGTCCAACTCGATCCACCCCCTCCAACCTCCAATCACAGCCTAAACATTCCAGCACCCCCCCCCATCCTTACTAACCATCAGTCTAAAAAAAAAAAAAAAAAAAAACCTACACTACCCAATACAGAAGGTACTTACACTAAAAATTAAAAAAAATATAAAATTGTTTCAAAAACAAAAAACCGACTTCAAAAAACCTTTTAGAATAAAAAAATAAAGTTGTACTCCAGCCCCACGCGACTTCAATAGACGTGTTTTTTTTATCATAACAATGATAATGCATATCTAATGATTTGAATATTATTTCTTGCTTTTTATAGGCAGGTTTTCTGAAGTCGGTTTTTTGTTTTTTCAAATTGTTATGAAAGTTACGGCTCGTGGTGCGACGACCTCTCAAAGAATCAAGGAGAAAGTGAAAACCACGCAGAATGTTCGAGACAATGAGCGTAAAGATTAACATAACATATGTGTAATTAATGCTGTTTGGGCAAATAAATATATTACGACGCTAGGGCGATATGCCCGCCACTTCTTTGCACGCCGCGGGCAGTTGCTTCGAAAGAAATGTGCTTGTTACCATCAAAGAGAATGGTAATGAATTAAAAACAAAGTGCGTCGTTTTATTTTTCGCTGTTTCATTACGCAAACAGTCTGATTTAATTGGATGGCGGTTTGCAACGAAATCGTGCCATGTTTGGACTTTACTCCTGGCTGAAGTAATGAATTAAAACACAAAGTGGTGGCCTTATTTATTTCATTAGAGCCTTGTTTTTTTATATTTAATAAGTATCCTTTTTAATCTTCTTTTCACTTTGTTTTTCTTTACACAATGATTAAGGGATCGCATTATGCATGACTTATGTATGTCATGATTAGAAAATTATCCTTTATAAATGAAGCTGCCCTGTAATATACAGTGGCGGTCACATAATTAAAGACACCAGTCGATTTTCATGCAAACTAGGTAACTTTGAAGCCTTGGTTCTCCACCAAGGATTGACCTAGCTGTGATCTAATGATGGCCACCCAGGGACTTAATGGAGGAGATTCAGGTCTCCATACACACCAAACTCATCTGATCAGCATTCTAAGAGATATAAGGATCAGAGTTTTCAGTTTCAAGATTTCAATACATTTTTATGCTAATTTCGCGGCTTTTTAAACATATCCTTGAGTTGGGTGTATATAGCGATCTGAATCTCCTCCATTCACTCCCTGGATAGCCATCATCAGACACATGATGATGGCATTTTCACAGCTAAGTCCATCCTTGGCGGAGATTCAAAATTACCTCGTTTGTATTCAAAATCGACTGGTGTCTTTAATTATGTGATCGCCGCACTGTACATGCAGTGCAGTTATATCAATGTTAACTGAATTATAGTGCTTTACATATTTGATTATGAAATGACAGAAATGATACATGTTAAACCAATTACTGTTATTTGTTTTCATGCCGATATATCGTTGAAGCTCATTCAATTATAGACATGAATGTTTCTAGCGTAAATTAATAAACGTAAATTAATTTACAAGTAATTAACGTACGTTATTTGGTTAGAGTTACGTGTTCATTTTGTGATTAATGAAGTGTGTGAAAATTTTCATTTTCAAATAATAAGTAGATTAAAATAAAAGTTTTTAAATGAATAAACCGTTGGGAAACATCATATTATGGAGCATTATATTCCACAGTAAGTAGGTCATGAATATTTTGTTGGTTTAATTTTGTATTAGAAGCTCAGTTTTATCAGCTCTATAAATATTTAGTTTCCATCACAAGAAGGCTCTGACACAAACACTTAACTCAAGTGTTGACCTCTTGAGATATTAATTTTTTTTCGCAAGTATCTCGACCAAATTGGTTCCTAGTTCGTCAGCTCTTCAGCTGAGAGGGGATGACCTAATTGAGTAGCTAGCAGTGGCGAGGGGTAAAAATATGGCGAAGGTAAGCCGCTCTACAAAAATGTTGAAAAATGTTATGATCTGCATAGTGGATCATTGGTGTGAGATTTCCAAAGGTAAGCCGATGGGAATCGGCTTGTATGGACCCTTCGCCACTGGTAGCTAGAGGGCTATTCGTGATCTCGACGTGACTTGTCCACATGCAAATAGCCTTAGCCAAAGGGTTGTACACATCTTCCAATTTAGGATGTCCGACCACTCTGACAGCATGTCTTTAGAGTTCAATATTGTACTGAACTACATCAATTTGTACAATATCCTTATTTCCTTACTAATATCCCTACTACTAATCCTTACTAATTTATAAATACGAAAGAGTTTTTGTTTGTTACGCATTCACGTCTTAACTACTGAACCGATCATCATGAAATTTTGCATACACGTTATCAGGGTTACAGAAAAGGACATAGGTTACCTTTTATCCCGAAAAAAGTACTGTTTCCGAGGGATAAACAAATCTGTCCACGCAGACGTAATCGCGGGCGGTCGCTAGTTGAACTCTAAAGAAGTTCTCTAGGATTGATTGGACATCCTAAATCGGAAGGTATGAATGCCTGCAATCAAGTTTAAGCTAGTTTACATGCAACTTGTAGAAGCAAAAAAACCCTGTAAAATCTTTTAAGACAGCCTCTCAAACGTTGACTTCTTAAAATATCTTGATCTGCTCTATAATTTCTTTCAAATTATTTCCTGGAGTTCAATTGGTCGCCAGACAGAAACTAATGGCCTAATTGAGTAAGATTATTCGGGATCACCAAGTCAAACGCAAACATCTAACGTTTATTTCTTAAATATCTTAATCTAGGTACTCAAGAATTGAATCGGTTGAAAAATACTACCTGTAGGTGAGAACAGACAGCCGGACATACGAAAGAATTTTTGCCTAAGCTGAAGCAGAGATGCTTCACTCGCACTTCGTGCTTTCTTTTTTCTTAACTTGTAGTGCAAAACAAATGAATGCGTTGCAAAAGTGAGTAGGTACAGGTAGTTACCTATACTACAAACGTACACTTAAAATTGCAAATCTATTTATATAGATTAACATTTATATAGTCATCAATCTATTTATATAGATTACATATAACATTACAAATTTTAATAATTCTCTACTACATTTTATAACCACTTACCTCTACCTTCCCACTTCCCAGTTCTGCAAACGAGTGTGACCTAATTGAGTAGAGGGCTATTTAAGATTGTGACCTGTCAGCGTGCAAATAGCCTTAGCAAGCCTGCAAACAAGTTTGGCAAGTTCACATGTAACTTGTAGATGCATAGTGTAGATACACGCCACACATGGCAATGGCAACTACAGAATGTCGCCACATGCCAACCGTAAGTGGCGGCCTACAATTTTCATAGGTCTAATCTAAGGTTTTCATTCATGTACGCAGATAGCTCTAGTCACTAGATCACTAGAGTCTGGTGATAGAAGCGTTAATGCCAGTACATATAGAGTCACCAACTATTTCGGATTTACTATGTATGCAATCTCATTTATACGTCTATGGTCTAAATTAATAGTATACGCACGTGTTCACAACTTTATTTTTATAATTCGAACAAAAATAAAGTTGGCGCATGCCTTCGTATGTTACAAAGTTTCTCACTCTTTCCGTGTTCACTGTAACCGTATGCAGTCACTCGTTAGTCTCGTTACTAAAATTCGGCGCACGTTTGAAGATAGTTGAGATCTCGTATAAAATGGTATATTTGACTATACAACAGTACAGTCGATGTAATTTAACACGACATTTTCGAAAGAAAATATAGTTTGGAAGAAACTTATTGTATCGTACTCGACTGTAACATTGTATTGTATCGTATAGGGAACTAGCTTCTGCCCGCGACTTCGTCCGCGTGGATATTAGACGAAATCCTTTTAAGGAACCTTCAACCAGGATCCGGCCAGCCATATTTACGCGATTAGGCGAGTCCCCATCAAGCGCGCTGCCTCGCGAGGCAAGAAATTTGCCGCGTGTGGCGGGCCTCGCACAAGGCTTCCAGTTCTCGCTCCCGCTCCCGTTCCCCGTTCCCGTTCCGTTCCCGTCCCGTTTGCGTTCCCGTCCCGTAAACGTCCCGTAACCGTACCGTACCCCTTCGTTTCCGTTCCCGTTCCCATCCCGTTCCTGTCCCGTTCCCATCCTGTTCTCCCGTCTCGTTATATTCCCGTTCCGTTCACGTTTCGTTCCCGTTCCCATTCCCGTTCCGTTCCTGCTGCGTTACCGTCCCGTAAACGTCCCCTAAACGTCCCGTACGCCTTACGTTCCCGTTCTTGTTCCCGTTCCGTTCCCGTCCGGTTCTTGTTCCCGTTCCCATCTTGTTCTATTCCCGTTCCGTTCCCGTTTCATTCCAGTTTCGTTCCTGTTTCGTTCCCGTTCCGTTCCCGTTACGTTTCTGTTTCATTCCCGTTTCGTTCCGTTCCCGTTCCGATCCCGTCCGATCCCGTCCCGTACTCATCCCGTACCCCTTCTGTTCCCGTTCCCGTACCCGTCCCGTTCTAGTTCCCGTTACCGTCTGGTTCCCGTTCCGTTCAGTTCCGTTCCGTTCCGTTCCGTTCCGTTCCGTTCCGTTCCGTTCCGTTCCGTTCCGTTCCGTTCCGTTCCGTTCCGTTCCGTTCCGTTCCGTTCCGGTCCGGTCCGTTCCGTTCCGTTCCGTTCCGCTCCGTTCCACTCCGTTCCGCTCCGCTCCGCTCCGCTCCGCTCCGTTCCGGTCCGGTCCGGTCCGGTCCGGTCCGTTCCGCTCCGCTCCGCTCCGGTCCGGTCCGGTCCGGTCCAGTCCGGTCCGTTCCGTTCCTGTCCCGTTCCCATCCTGTTCTCGTTCCCGTTCCCGTCCCGTTATATTCCCGTTCCGTTCACGTTTCGTTCCCGTTCCCATTCCCGTTCCGTTCCTGCTGCGTTACCGTCCCGTAAACGTCCCCTAACCGTCCCGTACGCCTTATGTTCCCGTTCTTGTTCCCGTTCCGTTCCCGTTCCCATCTTGTTCTATTCCCGTTCCGTTCCCGTTTCATTCCAGTTTCGTTCCTGTTTCGTTCCCGTTCCGTTCCCGTTACGTTCCTGTTTCATTCCCGTTTCGTTCCGTTCCCGTTCCGATCCCGTCCGATCCCGTCCCGTACTCATCCCGTACCCCTTCTGTTCCCGTTCCCGTACCCGTCCCGTTCTAGTTCCCGTTATCGTCTGGTTCCCGTTCCGTTCCGTTCCGTTCCGTTCCGTTCCGTTCCGTTCCGTTCCGTTCCGTTCCGTTCCGTTCCGTTCCCGTTACCGTTACCGTTACCGTTACCGTTCCCGTGCCCGTGTCCCGTTCCGGTTCCCGTTCCCGTTCCCTGGATGTGCATGTCCAGGTCCAGGTCCATATGTGTCATGTCCATCGCGTTGGACTTCAAAATAAATCTCATTTTCGCAATCACCATCCCATAAAACCTCAAGAACGACATCCATATCGATTTTTATGTTACTCACCCCACTTACCCTCTAAGGGGTTGATTTTCAATATCCCAAAATATATATTTAGACGTGCTCCTACGAATTTTAAAGTTGTAATTTCGATTTTATATTCTTTTTCCATACAAAATTTGAACCCCATTTTTACCCCTTTAGGGGTTAAATCATGTCCACCGTGTTGGACTTCAAAATAAATGTCATTTTTGCAATCGTCATCCCAGAAAACCCCAATAACGACATCTATATCGATTTTTATGTTTACTCACCCCATTTACCCTCTAAGGGGTTGATTTTCAAAATAACAAAATATATGTTGGCCTGTTTATTTTTACATGTGCTCCTACGAAGTTTAAAGTTGTAATGTCTATTTTATATTATTTTTCCACACAAAATTTGGACCCCATTTTCACCCCTTTAGGGGTTAAATCATGTCCACCGTGTTGGACTTCAAAATAAATGTCATTTTTGCAATCGTCATCCCAGAAAACCCCAATAACGACATCTATATCGATTATTATGTTTACTCACTCCATTTACCCCCTAAGGGGTTGATTTTCACAATAACAAAATATATATTTGCCTATTTATTTTTAGATGTGCTCCTAAGAAGTTTAAAGTTGTAATGTCTATTTTATATTATTTTTCCATACAAAATTTGGACCCCATTTTCACCCCTTTAGGGGTTAAATCATGTCCACCGTGGTTGGATTTCTAAATAAATGTCATTTATGCAATCGTCATCCCACAAAACCCCGATAACGACATCCATATCTATTTTTAGGTTTTTTTAAACCCTTTACACCCCCATTTCATCCCCTTTGGAGTTGAAATCCTAACAAAAACAATATACGTTGCTTTAGATTTCTATCCATAAGCCTAAATTATAAATTTAGCGATTTTTACTTCGAAAATGAAGGATTTTCTTTAATACACAACTTCATCCCCCTTTTGACCCCTTCGGGGGTAGAATTTTGAAAAACGCTGAGACCCGTATTTATTAATTTTCAATCGTCAGCCTAAACACAAAATTTGAAGATTCTAGCTTCAAAACTGGACTGGGACTTTCATACAAACTTTCATCCCTTATTTCATCCCCTTAGGGATGGAATTTTCAAAAATCCTTCCTTAGTGGATGCCTACACTGTATAAAGTATCTGTGTGCAAAATTTCAAGACTCTAGGTCCAGCGGTTTGGGCTGTGCGTTGATAGACCAGTCAGTCAGTCAGTCAGTCATTCAGTTTACGATTTTATATATTAAGACTAGCTTCCGCCCGCGACTTCGTCCGCGTGGATATTAGAGAAAATCCTTAGGGAACCTTCAACCAGGATCCGACCAACCGTTTTATACGCGATTAGGCGGGTCCCCACCAAGCGCGCTGCCTCGCGAGGCAAAACATTTGCGACGTGTGACAGGCCTCGCACGAGGCTGCGCGCTTGGTGGGGACCCGCGTAATCGCGTATAAAACGGTTGGTCGGATCCTGGTTGAAGGTTCCCTAAGGATTTTCTCTAATATCCACGCGGACGAAGTCGCGGGCGGAAGCTAGTTTATTACAATAATCAGAATTAGGTCCAGAGATATTAAGAGTATCACGTTCCCGTTTCTTTACTCTTTCCCGTTTCCGTCCCCGCCCCCGTTCCCGTTCCTGTTCCCGTGTCCGTCCCCGTCCCCTTGGGCTGAATCATGTCCACCGTGTTGGACTTCAAAACAAATGTCATTTTCGCATTCCTCATCCCATAAAACCTCAAGAACGACATCCACATCGGCTTTCATGTTTACTTACCCCATTTACCCCCTAACGGATGATTTTCAAAATAAGAAAATATGTGTTTGCCTATTTATTTTTAGACATGCTCCTACGAATTTTTAAGCTGTAAACTATGTAATGTCTATTTTATATTATTTTTCCATATATAATTTGTACCCCATTTTCACCCCTTTAGCGGTTAAATTGGACTTCAAAATTAATGTCATTTTCGCAATCACCATCCCATAAAACCTCAAGAACGACATCCATATCGATTTCTACGTTTACTTAGCCCATTTACCCCCTAAGGGGTTGATTTTCAAAACCACAAAATATATGTTTGCCTATTTATTTTAAGACATGCTCCTACGAAGTTTTAAGTTGTAATGTCTATTTTATATTGTTTTCAATACCAAATTTAAATCCAATTTTCACCCCTTTAGGGGTTAAATCATGTCGACCGTGTTGGACTTCAAAATAAATGTCATTTTCGCAATCTTCATCCCAGAAAACCCCAATAACGACATCCATATCGATTTTTAGGTTTATTTACCCCATTGCACCCCCATTTCATCACCATGGGGGTTGAAATTATACCAATACAATATGCGTTGCGTTAGATTTCCATCCATAAGCCTAAATTACAAATCTAGCGATTTCTACTTCAAAAATGAAGGATTATCTTCTAAACACAACTTCATCCCCCTTTTCACCCCTTTGGGGGTAGAATTTTGAAAAACGCTGAGACACGTATTTATTTATTTTCAATCATCAGCCTAAACACAAAATTTGAAGATCCTAGCTTCAAACTGAGGGACTTTCATACAAACTTTCATCCCTTATTTCATCCCCTTAGGGATGGAATTTTCAAAAATCCTTCCTTAGTGGATGCCTACACTGTATAAAGTATCTGTGTGCAAAATTTCAAGTCTCTAGGTTCAGCGGTTTGGGCTGTGCGTTGATATCTCACTCAGTCAGGACTTTGAATTTTATATATATAGATAAATATGAAGTGAATGTACTAGGTATTTGTTTATTTTAGGAAAGTTGACTTTTACTATTAGAAACCTTCACAGTCAAATGTATTGATATAGGTGAGGTATACTAGTATATGTCTGTATTAATTAATTAAAAAAAGTAAAACCTCCTTCAAAAACCTTAAAAAAACAGCTCTATAAAAAGCAAGAAATTCATGTTGAAAATGAATGTTCAAATCGATTAATTAAAACACGTCTATTGAAGTCGGGTGGAGCTGGAAGTATTTTTTTTACTTATTGTGATGTTTATATTCTAAAAGCTCCACCCGACTTCAATAGACGTGTTTTAATTAATCGATTTGAACATTATTTCTTGCTTTTTATAGAGCTGTTTTTTTAAGGTTTTTGAAGGAGGTTTTACTTTTTTAAAAAGCTTAAATTTTTTTGTGGTAGGTATGTAAGCGATGATTTTATAAAATAAAACGTTAAGTATAATGTTTCACATTTTTCAATGGTATACCCCGAGTAACTCAATGTCCACAGGTGTTCCGTTGGGTCTTCGCAGTTCAACTCTAGTCCAGAACGTCCTTGACAATAATAATTCTACCAATATTTCAATCACTGTACAGTTCCTATTTGATTTTGAGTTCCCTCGTGTATCTTTAAAATCCAAAGTCCAATACCAATAAAATTAATATGGTATTATTCTTAAGGTGTCTTCTTTCAAACAAAAAAAGAATTGTCTAAATCGGTTCATAAACAAAAAAGTAATGGTTGAAAATCGGTCTCAATTCATATAAAATGGTAACGAAAACGACAGTATTTTCAAGATTACTTGAAAACCACTTAACCGATTTCAAAATTTCAATAAATGGGACCAACTTGGGAACAAACCTCATGTTATAACATTTCAATCGGTTCAGCCGTCTTCGAGTAATCGGTGTACATACATATAAAAAACAAAAAATATACGCGACGAATAGATAACCTCCCCCTTTTCAAAGTTTTTGAAGTCGGTTAAAAAGTTTTTGAAGTCGGTTAAAAAGAAAAATCGTTAGATAATTCTGCTTAAAATGAAACATGATAGGTTTATTCGATTTTTATAGTAATTCGGAGTCTTTGATGGTCACATGATACAAAATAATAAATAATAGTTTTAGATAAAGATTGCAAAAACTTAAAAATAAATGTGGAATGTTGAAAACAGCAAATATGTTAAAATAATTTTGAAACATGATCATGTCCATTAGAGACAAAGAGATAATTGAAATAATGTCTGACACTTACCCTTTGTCTCGGACTATTAACAACTTAATTTATTTAGTTTCAGACTAAATACATCCTTCGTCATGAATTAAACATCAGGCTGGTTGCATAATTTCGCACTGTATGTAATATGTGTCTATACATTACTTAGTTTAAATATACAAGGTTTTGTAGGTTTTTTTAGCACACAATTGTTAAATTTCCAGCATTCTAGATTAACTGCTAAACATTCACTTTTACTTAAAGTATGAAAGATATTTATTATAAGCGGAACTGCATACTTACGTCTTAGTCCATCTTACGTATAAACTGTTTTAATATAATGCATAGTATAATAGCCTTTTGATTAAATAATAAGTCTAAAAGCCACAATAGGGAGTTCAAGGATTTCCTAATCAATATCTAAATTTAACTTCACTGTTGCCAATTTTGGTAGTTGCCACGACTAAAGTTACAAAAAATAAGTTTCTATATTGTATGCAGTGAAAATGGCGCATGTTCTTTTTTCCCATAAATTGTTTAGTTTTAACTTTGATAAAAATATATGAAAATCAATAAGTAATTTAAAATTACTTTATATCCTCGAAGCGAAGCATATTAGAATTTATGGGTTCAATATGAAAGCCTCCGAACGAAAAGAAAAGTTTGAAAAATAAATAACGCCAGGGAAGCGGTTAAATATCGTAATGTATTATTTTTTCTTAAATAATATACACCGTTTTTTTTAAGTATATCTAAAAATGAAATGGGGATTTCAGACCACGTAAATGCACAACTTTTGCTTTGGGGCCAACCACGGAATCTCAAATTACCTTATACCACACGATATTTAATACCACTATTATTTCTCGTCTGCAAAAATAACTTTGTTTTTCACAGTGTTGGTAAGAAAGAATGACAAAGTTATATTTGCGGTTTTGGAAAATGTCTATATCTCAAAAACGAATTATTATATCTCGTTCAAACCAATTTTCGTTGAAAGTGTTTATTAAGATCTACAGCATATATATTTTTTGATTTTTCACTTTCTATTTCAAAAGTTAGAATCTAACTTTTGAAATAAGAGAGAGACACACATTTTACCACTTTGGCAGTGTTTATATTTCAAACGGTTGACTTTGAATAAAATTCGTCTTAGAAACCTCAATGTCATTTTTAAAGACCTATCTATAGATACCCCGCACGTATTGGTTTGAACAATTTTTTTTTTTCAGTTTTCAGTTATTTTTGTGTTAAATTCGTTAAGCGGTTAACAGAATACATTTACCAACCAAGTTTCAACTGTGTAATCCTATACTTTCGGAATTAAGTGATTGTGACATACGGACAGACAGACAGACATGACAAATCGATAAAGGGTTCCGTTTTTTGCCATTTAGGCTACGGAACCCTAAAATTCAGCTGGTCCATAGAAAAGTACAACATCGACTCGACTAAGTATAATGTATGAAGTAGCAGATTTTTTTTCGCGATTCCGAGGTTGGCCCCATAGTAAAAGTTTTTCATATACGTGGTCTGAAATCCCCATTTAATTTTTAGAAATACTTAAAAAATAACGGTGTATATTTTACTTAGAGCAAGAATATGTAAAAATCAATAGGTAATCCAAATTACATAACAATAACGTCAGATTATATCCTCGCAGAAAAGCATATTAGAATTTATGAGTTCAATATCAATGCCTCGGGCCGCCTTCGCCCGTCGAATAAGAATTACTGAACTGTGAAGATTCACGCCAAATATCTTCGGAGCGCACATTTTAGCGTTATCGTGTCAAATAATAAAGTCATACTTACAGATTTTTTATTATAATAGATTCAAACCCGGAATCTCTATACGACTCAAGAGACTGGATCGCTGAAACTGCACCAAGCATTTCACATGCCTACTACATGCTAAATACGAGTATTTTAAGGCCAGTATATTCGAAATTATCGAAATTGGCCTATTTTTGATTCAACAATAAACAATCAAATATTCTTTATTTTGAGCAGATAAAAATAAATGTTGAAGTTTCATAAACGATCTTGATTAATTTACGGTTGAAAAAACGATATTCGTATCTTCACTCGACTAAAAAAATATGCAAAGACATTGAAAATTTTCATATTTTTTAATTTTTTGGATAATACTTAAAGTTTATTATTATATTATTCACGTAAAATATACAGAAAAAATAGGTCATGACCTATAGAAGAATATTCAACGGTTACTTTTTCCAAAAGTTACTTTATGCTCAAAATAACAACAATAACGTTGAAAAAATGAAAAAGTGAGGTTATTTTCATTACTCTTCACACGTACAGAAAAAGAAGAGACGGAGTTTTTGGAATATACTGACCTTAAGTAGGCATTGAAAAAAGGGTATAATACCACAGAATATATAAATAATACGTTCAATAAACTCTTAGGTATTGCATTTAAAAAAAAAAAGGTCATCTGTTCTCTTTATCTCGAAAAAAATTTGCTAATATGCAAAAAAATCTGTAATGTGGTTAAATACACGTCAGTATGTATATTTTGTTTGTTTTATTTTATTACCGACCCGCCTGTTTGCTGTTGCGAGTTATAAATATTGTGCGGCCGAAATGGTAAACATGGGAATTGGTGATTAAAATTCTACCCCTTTTTAGGGAAAATTTCAGTTTTTACTGAATTTTGTAGACGAGTGAAATCGCAAACATTACCATAATAAAAATACTTTTTTTTCAGTCAAATTCGTCTGTCATTTGGCGCAATAAAAACTCGTTATGAGTGCTAATAGAATCTTAACATAAGCTTAAAACTGGGTACGTTCCGAATTAGTTGGTTACTCAAATACACATCATTATTTGTCATTAAAGTTTAGATATGATGTATTGGATAAGAAAACAATTTTCCAAGTGCCTATACAACGTGTTAATGAAATAACGCAAAATAAGAAAACCGTTTCTTCGGACCATCAAACTGAACAGCTTTTACTATGAAACCAACTCTGAAATCGCGAAAAAAAAATCAGCTGCTTCATACATTTTTAGGGTTCCGTACCCAAAGGGTAAAAACGGGACCCTATATTACTAAGACTCGTCCGCTGTCCGTCCTGTCTGTCTGTTATCAGGCTGTATCTCATGAACCGTGATAGCTAGACAGCTGAAATTTTCACAGATGATGTAGGTATTTCTGTCGCCGCTATAACAACAAATACCAAAAACAAAATAGAATAAATATTTGAGGGGGGCTCCCATACAACAAACATGTTTTATTTGCCGTTTTTTGCTCGATATTAATAACGACAACAGGTAGACAGTTAAAATTTTCACAGATTATGTATTTCTTTTGCCGCTATAACAACAAATACTAAAAACAAAATAAAATATTTTTTAAGGGGGCTCCCAAACAATAAACGTGATTTTTTTGCCGTTTTTCGGCACGGAACCCTTCGTGCGTGAGTCCGACTCGCACTTGGCCGGTTTTTTATATTTTCGTTATTATTTTTTGTATGAAGCAGCTGATTTTTTTTCGCGATTTCAGCGTTTTTCCCATAGTAAAAGTTGTTTAGTTTGATGGTCCGAAGAAACGGTTTTCTCATTTTGCGTTATTTCATTAACACGTTGTATATTCGAATTCAGCGGCCGAGTATGTAGTATGCGACTAAAATCGGTTTGTTGCTGTGCCTTATATTGTTGTAGGAACGCCTGGAATAATGGACGCGCAACTTTATTTAAAGACTACAAATGGCCGACCAGCTTAATTTTCTCGAAACCCAATAAACCCAGCAATCTATCGCTAGGTGCGCTGGCGTGATGCATCCAGCCGACATGTGTGTCATCATAGCAAGTATGCGGCGGCGGTGAAACGCGAGAGCGGGCACGCTCCGCCGCGTGCGTTTTTACGCGTAATCTGCGGCCGCACCGCCGCTGATTATCTGATTATTCTAATTTATTTTGCTGTGCTTTTGTTGCTTATTCTCTTAGACTCGTTTGAACAAAAAAAGACTTTTCATTTTATGTTAAGTAGGTAGGTCAGGTATGTCAAGAATTTTAACTATTTCTTTTATTTGAATTTATAGCAGCGTATGTGACATAATGCAAGATACCTTTAATGGCAATATCAAGCATAACTAGGTTAGGTTCACAACACTAGTTCATAGTTCAAAAAAGTTAAGAAACATGTATATCTATGGAATGCTAAAGTTGAAGTTTAAACCCATTTGATGAATCGCTGAATCAATTTTCGTAGAGGCCCTTGATATTTCATTACCCTCACGGGTTGTGGAATTATCTATGCAGCAAACAATGCAAACCGAAATTAGTACACTAACTCGGAATGCTACCTTACTTTGAAAAATCACTGAAAAAAATAATTGATAATATGTATCAAAAAAGTATCACCGTCATACATGCAACTTATTTACATACGAGCGCACAAAGTTGCACGATTACAGTAATAAAGCACAGTTGGTTGGCCGTAGTAAGATTACTTTTTTGATGTCGCTATGATTCTTGTTAATTTTAATAAGAACTTGATCACTTTTTGCGCCAGTCGCAAGGCGTTAATAAGTATAAATAGTCGCTTTATAAAAGCACGTGATTATTTTGAATAAGTAACTTGATTGATATTAACTTGTGCTTGAACATCTCGTTTAGGTCTCTTGTATCTGCTAATTATGCAAAATGTTGATTTGTAAAAGCGCTTGACTAATGTTCACAAGCCACATGATTGATTTCAACGTGTTAGCTGATTGTGACGACAAGTTACTTGATTGATCTTACCAGGTCAGATGATACATTTTACAATTATAATTAATTGATTCTAGGAAGTACGTCTTTGTATAGGTAATGTAGCTTATTGAAACTAACCAATTAAAAGTGTGGATCTAAATATTTACTATTAAGTTGCTATCCTTTTTTTTCAGTGTGTGGGTTATGAAACGAACACTTTAAATAATGTTGGTGCTGTATGTAACTAAACAACATTGCTTCTGAGAGTAAAACTAATTAGTTAGTCCCTATGCGTTCGTCATTTATTGGTAGGTATAGTATAAGCGAAAAATTTTCTAAGTCTGAGTATAAATGATGTGACCAACCATAGAAATAGAATGCCAAGAACAACAATGTCAATAAACAGGTGATCCGAAAAACGAAACGAAAACGAAACATTATATATGAGATACGTAAAATATGACTTACATACATAAAACATGGCTATATTATGGCAAAGGAAATTAAAAACTATGTTCCATACTGTTTTCTTCGTCGATAAACGAATAAATGTAGCGAAATTTGGTTTTACAAAAATGTGTGGCAAAATCTTATTTACCTTTGAAAAGTGTGATTACTTGGATTGTTTCTTTTTATCACATCACAATTACTTAGAGCACAAGACACCATGGCTCCACGATACCTTTATTTGAAATTCTAATAAGGATTAACAAATATTTTAAACAATCTGTGATGGCTCATTTGCAAGTGGACGTAGTTACGCGAAAAGGATCCAATCCACACTTTTTCCGAAATTGAGTTATATATACCAGGGGGGTCTTTGGGTTGATATCTTTAATGTAAAAAAAAATCTAGGTGAAAAACACAATATTGACGAAGTTACGACGACTAGATTAGATACCAATCCACATCTAGGGGAAATATTTTATATTAAAAGAGATCCAAATTACCTGAATCGTTTTTGAGAAAAGAAATCTACGGAATAAATGTTTCAAACAAATCACAAAAAAGTACCAAACTGTCTGGACTACTGAAGTAACAGCATTTATAAAATTTGAAAAAGGATCCAGGTTGTCTGGAATATTTTTGCTAAATAAAATCTCATATAATGTTTCTCTTAAATATCAAAAAAGATCCAAAATGCTTAAAATTTTTTGAACGAATAGTTTTTCCAAAAAAAAATTTGGCACCTTCTTAATAAATATTTATTTCTATAAAAAGAAACTGCAAAAAAAATCCTGGTTTTATCTTACACTTTGCATAGATTTTTTACTCAGTTTTTGAACGCAAGAAGTAAAAAAAGGTATCTTTTATTTCAATGTAGGTACTTTTTGCATTAGCTACATATGTTTTTCAATTATTCCAAAAACATTGTTTTATTTTTAGTTTTTATTTAATACTAGCTTCTGCCCGCGACTTCGTCCGCGTGGATATTAGAGAAAATCCTTAAGGAACCTTCAACCAGGATCCAACCAGCCATTTTTACGCAATTAGGCGGATCTCCACCAAGCGCGCTACCTCGCGAGGCAAAACATTTGCCGCGTGTGGCGGACCTCGCACGAGGCTTCCCGTTCCCGTTTTCGTTCCGTTCCCGTTCCCGTTCAAGTTCCCGTTCCCGTTCCCGTTCCCGTTCCCGTTCCCGTTCCCGTTCCCGTTCCCGTTCCCGTTCCCGTTCCCGTCCCCGTCCCCGTTTCCGTCAACCGTGTTGAACTTCAAAATAAAACTCATTTTTGCAATCACTATCCCACAAAACCTCACGAACGAAATCCATATCGATTTTTATGTTCACTTACCTCCATTTACCTAAGGGGTTGATTTTCATAATTACAAAATATATGTTTGCCTATTTATTTGTATATATACTCCTACGAAGTTTAAAGTTGCTAGTCTATTTTATATTATTTTTCCATACAAAATTTAACTTAATTTTCACCTTTTTAGGGGTTAAAACATGTCCACCGTGTTGGACTTCAAAATAAATCTCATTTTCGCAATCACCATCCCATAAAACCTCGAAAACGACATCCATATCGATTTTTATGTTTACTCACCCCATTAAGCCCCTAAGGGGTTGATTTTCAAAATCACAAAATATATGTTTGCCTATTTAGTTTTAGACGTGCTCCTACGAAGTTGAAAGTTGTAATGTCTATTTTATATTATTTTTCCATACAAAATTTGAACCCCATTTTCACCCCTTTAGGGCTAAAATCATTTCCACCGTGTTGGACTTCAAAATAAATGTCATTTTTGCAATCATAATCCCAGAAAACCCCGATAACGATATCCATATCTATTTTTAGGTTTTTTATCCCTTTTCATCCCCATTTCATCCCCATAGGGGTTGAAATAATAACAAAAACAATATACGTTGCGTTAGATTTTTATCCATAAGCCTAAATTATAAATTTAGTAATTTTTACTTCGAAAATAAAGGATACACAACTTCATCCCCCTTTTGACCCCTTCGGGGGTAGAATTTTGAAAAACGCTGAGACCCGTATTTATTTATTTTCAATCGTTAGCCTAAACACAAAGTTTGAAGATTCTAGCTTCAAAACTGAGGGACTTTCATACAAACTTTCATCCCTTATTTCATCCCCTTAGGGATGGAATTTTCAAAAATTCTTCCTTAGTGGATGCCTACACTGTATAAAGTATCTGTGTGCAAAATTTCAAGTCTCTAGGTCCAGCGGTTTGGGCTGTGCGTTGATAGATCAGTCAGTCAGTCAGTCAGTCATTCAGTTTACGATTTTATATATTAAGATTATTCAAATAAGTCCTTTTTTCTTTTTTCGAGTAACATATTATTTGGATCGTTATTGATAAAATAATTAAAAGCAGCATCCCATAGTATTCAGCTATTTACCAAAAAGGATCCAGAGGCACATTTTTGCCATTTTCATAATAAAATTGTATTGTATGTATAAATCAACATTATACCATTGTGAAGTGCAAAAAAATACCTAATAATCAACACGAACATAAATACTCTCAGTGTAACAATGTTCGACAAGAGACACTTTTAATCTTTAATGGCCTATATCTGGATCTTTATTGATAAAAAGAACGGATTCCTTATATTCAGCTACTTAGCAAAAAGGATCCAGGCGCACATTTTTGCCATTTTCATAATATAATTGTAAAGTATGTATAACACAACTTAATACCAATAAGAAGTACAAAAAAATACCTAATAATCAACACAAACATAAATACTCTCAGTGTAATAATGTTGGACTAGAGACACTTTAAACCTTAATGACCTGTATCTGGATCGTTATTGATAAAATAATTTATGAGCAGCATCCCATATATTCAGCTATTTAGTATTTGCCATTTACTTTGCCATTTTTTTCTTTGCCATTTTTCTTTGCTTTTTTTTTTGCCATTTTCATAATAATATTGTATAGTATGTATAACACAACTTAATACCATTATAAAGTGCAAAAAAATACCTAATAATCAACACAAACAGAAATAGGCTCAGTGTAATAATGCTCGACTGGAGACACTTCTAACACCTTTCAACCTTTAATGGCCTGTATCTCAAAATCAACTCGATGTGGATTGGATCCTTTTTGCGTAACTACGTCCAATTTTGCAATGCGGGACGCTAGGGGCTCTTACTGTAAAACATGTTAGCACATTGTCCTTCATTCTTTGTCTCTTTTTTTCACAGACCGTGTCCGTATAATGTTAACTTCTCTTTTCCACGCTTTGTTGGTCTTCTTAAGCGCAGCGAAAATTTTTCTATGTCTATGTGACCAACACTTCAAATATAGAGAGGATTGTAAATTGTACAAAGACATTCTGTTTGCTTTAACCACAGAATAAATAATAATATATACTCTTTATTGCACTAAAAACACTGTTACATATATGATTATAATTATTGTGAGCAAAGGTGAGCTTATCTCTAAAAGAGATCTCTTCCAGCCAACCTAGAACGTGTGAAAGATTTCGTAAGTTAGCAGGTAACACAAAGTGCAGAATTGTTCGTAAATACACATAATTAATCTAAGAATATATTCTACACAAATATATAAAATACTAAGAAATACTATTAATATATAAATACACAGAATATATAAATAAATAAATATTTAAAAAATATACATAATACAAGCTTTAACGCACTAAATTTTCGACAGGAATGTCTAAACAACGACAAACCCCTTGATTGTTTCTTAATTATTTTATTATAGAGTATCTGTTCTGTAGTACATTCTACCTGATTTGATCGTTCACAATAATATGTGCCGTAGGAATCAGGAGTTTCAAGATCATAACCCACCACCACCCATGGCCATACCAACCGTGTGGTTATAATGGCCGAATCACGAGAGATGCGCGCGAAATTTCTCCGCGCGCAATGCTTGACTCTCTACAAATTCTTTTTTAATCCGCTCCTTACGTCCCTCTACCATTTCTCCCCATTCTGGGGCATGGTATATCTACTCCTCGCTCCAGCGTTCCCGTAGGCTGTGCCACGCGTGCGCAAATTCTCGCAGCCGTCGATAGTTCGCCTCGGAGGAAACGAGATCGCTGTGCCAAGCCGGGCCGTAGGTCGTCATCTGGATTCCAGCTAGCATTTTGCTCCTAATGGTGTTGTATAGCGGGCAACGCCACAGCGCGTGGTCCCTGTCTTCATCCTCATCGCCACACTCACAGACGCTAACCCTACATAATTTCATGTCTGACAGTCGCTTTCTGAAACACCCGTGACCTGTGAGTATTTGTGAAGTAGCGTAGTCCGGAGCGATCCACCCCATTCCTAGACGTGCCGACACGTCCGGGAAGAACTGGTAGGGGAGGTCAGCTCAGCGCGGCCACCTTAACTTTGACTTTAAAAAAATGCTGTTAAAAGACAGAATTTAGAAAAGTATTTTATACCAATAGATAGGGAATTTATTAAACATTTATAACGTGTAATCGCATTCCGTGAACACTTTGATAGTTTCTTTTAATTTGTAAATTACGAAAACTTGTCAAAAAACCGCTTTGCCCAAGTGAGCGCCTAAAGCGGCCATGGGGGTAAGGGCAAACTAGTCATTCGAAAAGATTACAAGAAATTCATTTAAAGTTGAAAAACAACGTGCTTAAAGAACAAGAAGACCAAAAATAAAGTAAATGAAACTCTACTTATGAAAAAAAAATGTTCTTAAGTTTCAAATGAGACATTTATTATTACAGTCTTAGAATCTTCGAATACTTCCTAAATTTATTTTTAATTATTATATTAATAATTATTTTAGTTATGTTATAGGTACGCAACAATTTTCTCATACTTATCTGCCAACAGTTCTTCTACTTAAATTAAAATATTCAACAGCTAGGCAAAGCACTTGGCCACTTTGCCCGGACCGCTTTGCCTTTTTCCACCGTTTTGTTTTAAAAATTAACTGTGCTCATAGCATTTGTCTCATGTCGGAACCAATATTAAACAAACAAAGCCAAATAGATAAGCAATAATAGACGTAAAATAAAAACATTGAGTTTTATAGAGTTTTGATCAAAACAGATTGAGTTTACCCTGGATTTTCTTAACAAAAGGAACAAAAATCTTTCGCAAGTTGCCGCGGCCACATGCTAGTTCCGACCACTACCAAATGGCTGGTCGGGGCGGGGCGGCAGGTTTGCTGCATATCAGAACATAAAACATGGTACTACCGTTATAAGTTGCCGAGAAATGAGGCATGGCCGCTTTGCCTCCTATGGCCGCATTGAGCTGACCTCCCCTAGAGCTCCCTGCCCTTAGGCTCAGCTGCCCACCGCGTTTGCCATTCGGCAGTTACCTCCCCCCATATTTCGCGCCTCCGCACCCCCCACACTTCTCTATCCGCGTTCTGGCGCGCAACCTCCATCCTGCCAGCTCGGATCACCTCAAGGTCTGCGGGCAGCACTCCAGCGAGAACTGGTAGTGCGGCAGTACTGGTGGATCGGTAGGCCTTCGTTAATAAAACTAGGGCCTGCCGCTGACCCCTGAGCAGGGTCCCGCTGATGGACTGGACCCTGAGGCGCTCGTACCAGCATGCAGCGGCATACACAATAGTGGCGACAAAGGTGCCCTGGTACAAGATGCGTAAGCCTGGAAAACGAATGCCCCAGGAAGACGCGGATACACGCGACATCTTCCCGAAGCATTTGGCCGCGCGGTCTACTATCGATTGTGCATGCTTGCTAAATAGGAGGCCCGAGTCAACCACCACGCCCAGCACAGTTGCCGAGTCAACACTCCGGATCGAGTTGCAGCCAAGTTTGATGGTTGGAGGTCTCTGGAATTTGCCTTTGATCGTCATCGTAGATGACTTGGCAGAGGAAAATTCCAGTCGGTTCTGGACGCTCCAATCCAGGACTATACGAAGGGCCTCTGCGGCCTTAGCCTCAATGGCTGCGCGCGACTGCGACTCGATCAATAAGGTGACGTCGTCGGCGTAAGCCACCATGTTCACCCCCTCTGGCGTGGCCGACCGAAGCAGGTCGTCCAACAAGACATTCCACAGTGCCGGCCCCAACACGGAGCCCTGCGGGCAACCCATCGTGGAGTCCTTCCACAACACCCTGCCGCCAACGAATAGGCCAACTCGGCGTCCGGTAAAGTATGCAGTCAACATCATATAGATGTTAGGCTGCACACCTAACTTTTTCACCTTGTCCAAAATCATTGGCCACCAGGCATTGTCAAAGGCCCCGGATATGTCCAATAAGATGGTCTGGACGTACCGCTCTGTAGTGGTTTTGGCGGTACCGATGATGGTGTTGAGGGCCGACACCGTAGATCTGCCCCTGGTGAAACCGTGCTGGCAGTCTGATATCTCAAGAGAGATCTGAGGCGCGCAGAGTAATATTAAGCGTTCGAGAATCTTACCAAGTACCGAGAGAAGTGTGATGGGGCGGTACGCCTTTGGATCCGTCAGTTCCCTATCGTTGCCCTTGGGAAGAACAATCAGCCTACCATCCTTCCACACGCTGGGAAACACACCTTCCTCAATGCACCTACTGAACACCATGTGCAGCTCGACAGAGGCCACAGCCCAGACGTGCCTAACTATCCTAGCTGAAATCCCGTCTAACCCCGGAGCCGTGTTGGGCAGGCTCTTAATTATATGCCACAGCTGGTCGCGGGAGGGAGGGGGCGCAGGCGCGCCAGTCGGGATGAGGGCGGACGATGCGCGCACCCGCGCATGGTATTCAGTGTCCTTCGACGGATCGTCGTCAGGGCACAGGGCATGCACGAGCCCGCGCATCGCCTCGTCCAGAGTCCCGGCATAACCCGAGGCAAATTTGGTGCCGTTCAACACGTTGGCTGGAGGTAGCTCCGCCCGCTAGCCGCCCGGTACGCCAGTCCCCAGGGGTCCTGGTTCCCGGATTCCGCGATCTTACGAAAATGATTTGCCTCCGCCTCCTCCATCCCACGCCTGTACGTAACCCTAGCAGCGTTAAATAGTTCTTTCTTCCTAGCTTCCTGCACCCCGCCTGCTTTCTTACTTAGCTGCCAGGCTCTCCGCAGAGAACTAGCGGCCTGCCTAAGCTTATCTAGTTCCGGCGTCCACCACTCGTAGCCACCGTCCCTATGCTGCCGTTTCTCACCTAAGACCCTCCTAGCTATGGTAACTATGCAGCCAGAGAGATCCCTACTTAGGGCCTCTGCTGACTTGTCGAAGTTAAGGCTCCCAACCCGCTCATGGAGCTCCGACTCAAACCTGACCCAGTCGACACCACGGTCAAGATCAGGGTAACCGGCTTAGCACGAACATCTCTCGAGAAAAGACGCTTATTAAAAATTTGGTAGAGTAATTTTGATATGAATTATTTACCGCCGATAAAAGAAATTAAATTTTTCATGGAAGAATTACTATCGAGCAATTTTACGCGCGTTTTACCATTGAAAATGGTTATCAGATGCAAATCGCCTGGGACGTATTTTTGACCATATCTCCGAGGATTTTGGGAGGATCGAAATGAAAATAGTACCAAAAGTTGGGGAGTTTATCGGGACACGTGTGAACGTTTGAATTTTGAAAATCCACTGGTAACTTTTTTTGGAATCTTGCGAAATTCCAAAAATTCCGGGTTTTTTGTGGATGTTTGTTTACTAAATTGTAAATATTTCGGAAAAAAAAAACCAACTTAAGAAAAAATGAAAAAAAGGGTCCTAGGGTATTAGTTTAGCTATCAAATGGCGAAATAATTTTGAAAATCGGTTTATAATGCTGACCTGTAGGTGGTCCCTTTAGATTTGGAATTGTAGAAAAACGGCTGTTTCCGTACATAAAAAGTCATGTAGCTTCTATGATTATTGACCGATCGTCATGGTAATAGTGTTAAAAGATGCAGAAGCAGACGAGAAGTGCATTCCTTGGAATTTTGAAAATTGGTTAATATCATTTCAACTGCGTCTAGGCAGACAGCGCTTTTGTGACACGAGGCGGAGCCGAGTGTCACATTCGTAATTTTTACGATTGTGACACTCGGCTCCGCCTAAATAGGTCCTATCTAGGTAACTTTAAGAATATAATAGGATTTTGCATTTGATTTGATTTTGGTTTTCCGTAAATTTTTGTGTTCATTTTCAATGCTCCGATTCTTGCGGGGTCTGTAAAATCTGTGAATTTTTTTCTTGGTAGATGTTCGTGCTAAGAATTAGATAAAAAAGAACACAAAATTCAAATCGCTTTTCGGCGGTAGATGGCGCTGTACAGCTATACAAAATTACAGTACAAAGCTTCCAATTAAGAGGCGCAATGTTCGTTTGTGTGAAAGCACTCGGTGGAAAGTACGGTACAAAATCCATCATAACGGGCGGATTTCCGAAAGCTATATTCTCCACGAGAAAAAAAAAGGTCAAGCTTCAACAGTTTTCTCTATTATTTGCGAAGTTCTATCGATAAATGTCGATATAGTTATCACCCAGATATTGTGATCGTGACCAGTGAAGTAAATTATTCGGATTCTCGTGAATTGTGACGCAAATAATTTGGATAATCTCGAGCAGAATTATTAGCGTAGGCAACAGGAGTTTCAAGATCTTCCAATTAAAAGGTGCTATTTTAGTTTGGGTGAAAGCCCGGTGGAAATAGGGTTACCAGATCTTATAATGAGATTTCCTGACTTTTCAGATTTCCTGACATTTAGTACACCCACATCTACATTCTTAAAGTAGTTGACATCTGATATTTTTTTCTCAGCAAAATGATTAACAAATTAAGTATGGGTTTTCATTAAGAACTTACACTTTTTGGGATTTCAAAAACCCCTGACAACTACAGTTTTTCCCTGTTTTCCCGACAGATGCCTAAAATTGACAGACATGTCAGGAAAATTCCTGTCATCTGGTAACCCTAGGTGGGAAGCTCGTTATAATCCGACAAAATCCATCAAACAGGCGGATTTCCGTAAGCATTTGGAAGCAGCAACAAACATACCAAAGCATATTCCACGAAAAAAGGAAAATCAACTACAGTTTTCTCTATTGCTGTATTTGCGAAGTTCTATCGATAATAGCGTATTGATATACATAGTTAAATTTTCACCCAGATATTGTGATCGTGCGTGAGTAGTGAAGTGAATTAATCGGATTCTGTCGTGAGTCGTGACGCAAATTGTTTAGATTGTAAATCTTGAGCTGAATTAATATTTATTGAAGCGTTAAAGACACGTCTTTTCAATATTCTTATTTGTTTTCATAAGATAATTCAAGCTTTCAATAACATTACGTCAGCAGGAATATTTTCATGGGAATTATAAAGAAAAAACTGGATTTTTAGTTACTGAAAATTCAAGTGGTGGAAAGTATCGAAACATGAATAAATGTTTAAATAATTTCAATGACTAGAGCCGAGCGTAAATATTTGTCAGATTATAAATGTATTTACTGGCAATCGTAAAACAAAAATATGTACATATAAAACTCGCTGTCCATCGCTCCACTGTATCTGCGCATTTATGGATGAGCGAAAAAATTCAATTAACATGCCTGAAACGCGATGGCTTATGAAATAATTAAAATAAAAATTTCCAAACATATTGTGATATGATGTTAGCATGAATCATGCTTCAGTAACTGATGTTTATTTTCTTGGCCGTGGTATACCGTAATAGAAGGTCAGCAATGCATTCATTATTGTACATTTCTAGAATTTTTAATTGCACGCCTCAGTGAGTTGAATGTGGTTCCGGATTTTTCATCACACTAGTTATTTAAATTGCAATTAGATTGCGATTAATCAAGTTTCGTATTTTCTTGTCCCATATAAAATTTTGAAGAAGAAATTATTTTCTACCTATTTTAAATATGAATATGAGTTTCTTTGCCAATTAAAACTCAGCATATAGTCTGTGTTGTCTGTGATTGTTATGTTTAATTACTTCAAAGACCTTCTTTCTCAGACGAATTCGACGGATACTATAGGTAGTAAGGGGGTAAAAGCTTTATTTTTAGTTCAGACACTTTAAAAATAAACCAATAACCAGCTATCAAATAGTTTCATCTTGAGTAACATAGAAGAACATGACAGGCCTAACAATTTCCAACGTATCTCAAACTAATAGGTGTTCATAAAAAACTGATAACGGCCCGCGCGCCCAGTTAGGTCGCGCTCCAATTGGCCGAGATACCGCTGTGCTCACCACTGCATCTACGCTGCATCATCTTCGCAAAAACATCGCATGCGCCGGCGCCGAAGACGCGTCAAATCTGTCACTGACTCATACTGACACTGAAAGAAGTGTTTATGCGTCAATCGCCAGTGTCAGGTCCAAAGAGAATGGGGAGTAATAAACTGTCAATCTTAGAATAATAACAACGGTACTTTCACGCGAATCACGCGATACGCTAATAACATATTTTAAAAATAAATCTATTGTTGGAAATGTATCTTTTCTAGGGGATGACTGAATGCTAATACGCGTTATAAAAGTGTTTTACTTCCATCGAAATTGTAGCTAACAGGATTGCTTTCATATTTATACGTAACGATGTTTGTAATACAATCAGACAAAACAAACAAGTCCCTCTATGATAAATAAACAGGACGTCTCGTCACGTCTCTTCAAAATGACGGCTCGAGGAAAATATTTTGTCACATCATAATATTATTCTCACTCATATTTCACGCACTATAATAATACATTTTTCGTCCACTCCCTATTTGCCCGTTGCTTAAGAGCATAGTTTTCAAGGACACGTCGATCGGCGAATGGCGATGCGACGAGCGGGTTTTCTTCTCTCGTCGCCCTGTCGCCACTTCGTAAAATATTTTCCCTATAATGTACACGACATTTAAGGGATTTTTTATGAAGAATTATGTATAAGTATAGTTTTAACGTATATTAGTTTGTGACTTGGCGAATCCGAGATTAAAATTGAGTCTGCTCACTTTATGCATTCAGGTTCTGTATTTCATTTTAGACGTTGGGAAAGCTCTCCGTTCTATCACAGATTCCGAGGTAGTTTTTTGCCTTATGAGATTTGAGCCTGGGAAAACTAGCTCCATTTACAAATTTTAAAATTTTAAGTCTAAAAATATATTTCACATTTTGACAGGATTTTGAAAAAGCACTGGCTGTCATACTTCATAAAATCCGAATTTCTGATAGTTTAGCCGGAAAACACTTGAACAAAAATTACTTAATAAGAAGCTTCCACATAGTACCCATATCTTCACAAAATATATGTATTCATTTTTGCACTCAAGCAAATAAATTAATCTTTGTTCACAGGTAAGAAGTCCATCAGGGTGCAAAATGTCAAAAGAACCAAGGATAGGCAGGAAAACTTGGATGACCAGCTAAGTCGGTATTTTAAAATATTTGAAACTGTTTCCTTATAAATGATATCACTAACAAAATACTAACACGGTAGGCAGCAGCATGGCCTTAGATACGGAATACTAACATGTATTTTTAAGGACACTATTAAAATATTGGCTTTTTAATCAATGATAATAATTGATAGCATTAGGGTACTTTTGGTTTCTTTGGTACTCAAACTATCCTATCTTTTTTAATTAGTGTGATTTGACTTTCATTTGCTCTATACCTACTTACTGTTTATTATATGTACGTATATTTTCATGTTGTGTTGAAGTAATCTTGTACATACTTTCCAAAAAAATGAAACATGAAGTCTTGATTCGACTTTTACAACATAAATTTTCAGACATGCATCATGGACATACTCGTACTTTCCAAAATAGAGTGACTTCATTATTTCTCGTCATAAGTATTTCTGTGTCGAGGAGATTATGCACCTGAACTGAAAAGTACCTAAGTGGAAACTATGCTCCGCCACGGCCAGGGTATTAACACTTTCATGGCAGAAGTTGACTGATGTGTTGTCTGGTCTGCCACTTGTAGTATTATTGAAAATTCTTTACAGGAGAATAATAATAATAGACATCAAAACATTTGACGGCGGACATTACTTTTTTGTCAAATAGAAAGTAATTTTATTAAAACGGCATGTTTCAAGTGTAATAATTTCTTAAAAATTTTTTTCTACGTCTTTTTTTAGAATATAATGTAAGTAAAAACAATATAGCTTAGCTAAATATCAAAATTAGAATTGATGAGAACGACAGCTGATGGTCTTGCATTCTTGCAAAATTAACTTGATTTGTGTAACTTGGGCGTAATTTGAAATAATTGTTGCCGGAATTGCGTACTCAAACTTAAACTCGTTAAAAACTTTTTAGCACTGTACGTAGTTTAAAAGAGTCGTAAGTTCCATGAATAATTTGCTTCTACCGCGCAACTTTTCGCATAACGTGTAAGAGGCCTATTCTTGCTGAGATTCTGTCTTGGGTCACTCAATCTTGGTTCAGCCCAACCATACAATAGCTTTTTATTCTGTTTTCTTTTTCAAATTCGTTAACAATTAGGTAAACATCTTATCGCACAATTTAAAAAAATACCCCATGGTCAATCCACACACACCTGTGTAGAACTTTGTTACATACAATTCCTGTTACAAAGAGGTCACAAATTAGTAAAAACAGTCGCAAAAATAATAGGGCTTACTGTAAATAAAATGCAAGTTTTCTGTTCCAAATGAAAATGAAAAATTCGCACAATTTACGACATTTACATTATTTTTCAATTATGAACTAAACAGAGTTTGCTATGACCACAAGCCATCTATAAAAAAATATTAACATCAGTAATAGCAATGAGCACCACTAAGATTGATGCCATTCTAAATTCACAACAGTTAAAATAAGTAGGTTTGAGCTGAGTAACAAATTGCACCAAACTTTTCGTTTAAAATCTAAGCGACCTGTTTTTGAGATTGTGCCCCCGGGACACAAAAGGTGACTGGGGACGACAGCCCAGCCGCTCACTTTATATCTTTTGTTTGTTTTTGTCCTTTACAGTAGCCCAATTTGTTCTTTATAATGAATGAATACCTTAAACGACTTTACAATGTTCTCAAATTTGCTTCCTGTAATCATCAAATTGAGCGTCAGTAATTTTTAGCGTTCAATTTTCTGGTATAATTTATAATGTTGAAAGCATAGACTTATTATATTACTTGGTTACAACTTAAGTTTAAGTACTTATCCAAAAAGAAACTGAATTTCTAGTACTTATACTATTTCAACAAACTACACTCACAGACACAATACACATTTGAAATTTACCACCTCTATTTATTCTGATCTTGATCAAAAAATAAAAATTGCTGATATTAGTATCACTTAATTTTATTTTAATCTGTGAATATATTATGGAATGATTCTAAGAACCAGTCCCTAAGGAGCCCTTAACCCTTTTAACGCGAAAGAATTAGAACGAAGCTTCGGGACGTTATGACACCGCAATGCGCCTGCAAAGTAAGGAAACGGACAGACGGCGAAATGTTTCATAATCTCGTTATCTGGCGGAATCTGCCGGTGATACCAGACGAAATATTGTAACTGGAGGTTAGCTGAAATTTGTAATGCGAGAATTTATTTTTAATGTTATATTCTTTACGTTTAACGATATTCTAATTAAGTTATTCGCATATTTCTTGGAGTTTTAAACAGATAATCTTATTGTTTTTTTGTAGCTCGTAATTTAAAAAGTTGTTTTATAATGAAAGATATTAGTTCAACATTATCTTAGTGTTATATTCTAGGTTAACTAAGTTACCTATTATTTATAAAACCTTGTAAGTGTATTTATTTTTAATAAAATTGTATATAGTTATTAGGTATTAAGAAATAGTGAAGTGCACTTAGCCAAGTTTTTAATAAGCGTAATAAACTGTATAAGTTAATGGTTTATACGACGACAGCGCAACGAATAGCGCATCTTTTTTGGAGCGTGGCCACAAAGGGTTTTCGAAATGTTATAATACTGATAACACGGTGGATTACGCTCATATCTTAAATCTAAAAACGTATATTTATTTTATAACCTCACGTTTGTGTCGTATTTGAACATTTTACGAAATGGCTGAAATATGTTTTTTCCAGAAACCCGTCATTTTGAAAAATTTCGAATAACTGTATCGACAAAAAATTGAAGCCTGCTCACAAAATTTCACGAGAATCGGTTGACAAATGCGACATTACAGAGGAAAACAGACGGACAGCCGTACAGACATCCTTACTAATATTATAAATGCGAAAGTCCATTTGTTTGTTTGTTTGTTACGCCTTCACGTCGTAACTACTGAACCGATCGTTATGAAATTTTGCATACACGTTGTCAGGGGTTACAGAAAAGGACATAGGGTACTTTTCAACCCGAAAAAAAGTATAGTTCCCGAGGGATAGCAAAAAACTTTTCCACGCAGACGAAGTCGCGGGCGGAAGCTAGTTTATAATAATTTTAAGCGCTTCTGCGGTCTAGTGGTTTGCTCACCCGTGTTTAAACGCAGGCGTCCCGGTCCCGGGCTCGATTTCCAGGAGGGTACAATTTGTACTCGGTTTGGTTGGTGGTAGGGATTATTTTAAGTCTGCCTGGTTAGCAACCACCATCTTACCTAAGTCTGACCATAACAACATCAACATAACAAATAACATGATCCGGCAGTTAAGAGGACTTTCACACTTGTAATACTAGTGGCTCTGTGAGATGTAGACCTCGCGTTTGTGACATTTTTGAACATTTTCAAAATGTTTTTATTTTTGAAAAATCTGAATTAACAGAAAAATCTATATAAGTAAATAGATCGAACCCGCTCACAAAGTTTCACGAGAATCGGTTAAGAAATGCGACCCCTAGAAGGGAACAGACAGCCGGACACACGAAAGCATTTTCTGCCCAAGCTGAAACGGCGACGCTTCGCTCGCGGTTCGCGCTCGCTCGGTCAATTAGTAGGAAGTAGGATTATTGACAACATTATTGGGTAGCTTTAGCATTACTCAATCGTCATTTTAAATTGGAGCAAAATCACACTGTTGTTTGTTTATTACAAAGTTAGATCGTTTTCAGAATTTACTGCTGCAAAAGTTTTCTAATTGATTTTCACTGACGGCGAAGTATAAAATCATTCAAATACTCCCTGGGATTCTTATAATTTGTTGTTATTGTGAATGCTGCTGTAATATTTAAGCTAACTTCTTGAAGTTATTAAAGAACTTAATAAATCTACTAAAATGTCTGTATAAAGTTATGAATGAAAATAAAACTTTGTACGATAAACATTTTGGACTGAATGAGTAGAGAAACTGCTTCAAGATAAATGCGTGCTATAATTTATTTGAAAGTATCATGAAAGTGTTAAACGTTGAGCAGTGAGAAATCTGATAATAACTTTTACAGAACATATCTTTTATCATTGCGTTATTAATCAATGTAAAAGTACTTACTCGTTAATTAGAAATTCGTCACGTGACAAAGGTTGTTTCTTTAAATTCAACCAACCAAATGTTTTGTTCACATTCAGTATTTTAAAGCCTAATTTAGCCTAATTTTAATCTCCATTAGACAAAACATTCTGAACAAAGTATCTTTAAGTATTACTTTACCGAACAAATAAACATTATTTAATGAAAAGCTGAACGTTCTATAACATTCATTTAGCAGGGACGGATCCACGTTTTAAGATTAAATAAATTAATAAAGACACTACGAATAAAATACATAAAAAAAATAAAAAATGAGAAAACATATTTAATTGTCCTAGTTATGTCCCAGATTAGTCCTAATTATGTAGTAAGTACCTTAAGTAAATATTTAAAGCTCTATTTGAGCAACAAATTTTGAGCCAGAAATTGCACCTTCTCTAAGGTCGCGAAAGCTTAAATAATATAGTTTTGTTGGATTTGCCAATTTGTTACAAGGTTTCAAGACTCCAATGTTAGGTTTATGTAATAATGGAGTCGGAAATACACGCGTGAATTTGTTGTTTGTTTGGATTAATAATTTATTTCGGAATTCAATATCAAAAGATAAAGAGAAAGAAAATAAATTGTCACTTTAAAATAGAAAAAATGTATGTCAAAGTAAATAAGTAATGTTAAAATTGTTGTTATGGTGTGATATCGCAATTAACATTAGTTGGCTTGTGATGTACTTAATGTATTGCATTTTTAATAAAACTTAATGAACCAGTTCGTATTTTCATAAACAAGATCCTTTTCACATTATCATTGTTCTAAGTACTTTTTGGACTTCTGAATGTCTATGAAGAAAGTTATTAATTGATTTAAATATTTCGATGAGTAGTTATTTAGTTATGAAACACCTACTCCATACCTTCATTGATATTATTTACAATATTTGTTACACTTTATTTATAACAACGCTGACAGAAGGCATTCAGTGGGGTTAAGTTGGGGATTCTCCGCAAATTGCCTGTAAACCTCGTAAACTCACTGAGCTTTTGTAGGTGTTTCAAGATTTTAAAGGAAGATTTATGAACCAAAACATAATGGTGTTTTGTAAATAATAAATAACTACCTACTAAATTTCTAAACTCTAGAATTTAAAATAAAAAAATCAAACTGAATAATTCAAAATGAAAATGATATTTTTTTATAAATGGTTCGAGTAGGTACCTATTATTTCAATCTCCATTAAACAATTGCTTCAAATATTTATCTAGAGATCGGTGCAATATGTGTGTCCTCTGTTGTTGGAGATATTTTATTACGTTATGCGCAGGTAGTTTATTTACGGCTACGGCCGTACTGAGTTTCTAAAAAGCATTTTATTCCGCTCATCTTTCATATTTATTTCTTAAGATTAACTCAGTAGTTCTATTTTAGTGATGAGTGCGTTTGGTATCATCTTTATTAGTGGTTCATTTGATTAACCTTGATCATTTAGTGGAATTATGTCTCTTGTGAAGCAATTAAAAATACTGACAGAAGTAGACCGTCGTCGCATTGGCACATACATACATACTATGTTGTTGCTTTACTTCTGATATGGAGGCTTTGTGGGTAATTGCATACGAATATGGTTTATATTGCCGCTTCCTATTGAGTTATCATATCAGAGTTGTTACTTTAAAACTCCTGATTTGGAAGATACTTTTATATCTTACTTTCTTATTTGTAGGTAAACCGTCAGCTGATTGTTTTGAAATAGTTGGAAAATTGTTAAATCGATTTTGTTTAACTTTATGAAAACTTAATTCGTCAATGTTCATATCCGTGTAAAGCTAGTATGACAGTGAACAGTTTCATGCCTTCAGTTACCTAAAGTGAATGTTTCAAAAAATAATATCCGACGAGGTCGTTAGCCATTCCGACAATCATAACCAATTTAACTTTCCTCAAAAAGTTTTGTTTGCAAATTCCTTCTTGCTAATAAAATTGCCGTCGATAAGTAGCAAAGTATAGTCCTACCTTCGCCTCCTACTATGCGTCTTCCGCCGGTCGTGAGTTGGCGGGTCGCTTGCGTAGGCGCCACCATCTCCTTCCGCGCTGTGCCCAGCCCCCATCCTTACCCCATGCCACTTCACACACCCTCACTGACACACGCCACCGACGACACCCTCGTTCGAAAAAAAAACAAATCAAAACTTTTATTAAAACTTTTTAGTCTGTTGCACTGTGTAAGTTCGGGCTTGGGGTTGGAGGTAGGTAGATACGAAGGGTGTCGTGGCTAATTTTCACGGGCCGCGTAGTGCGCGAACGGCTCGCAACGCGAATGTGAACCGTACCGACTCTTGCGCACATCGCACGCCCGCCTTACATTATTAATAAGAGGTGCGAGACACAGGCGGATACTTTTGCTTAGTTTGTGTCTGTTTTGTCATTCTTTCTTTGTGATTTTATTTTACATGTACCTAAACCAAAACGTATCAAGTTGGTCACGAAATTTTGAGAGTTTTATAAATTAGAAACAAGTTTTTTTCCTTTATTTCTGTTATGTTCAATCGACGATACCAATAAACTGACTCTTGAAAAGGACTCCATAATATTAAAATGGATATTTCAAAGTCAGAGACGACGTTAAAAAGTCTCATCTCAAAATTATTTTGCTTTTATCACAATGCTACTTTTGCGTTCCGCTGATGACTTGCGGCGTCCAAGCGGGCTAATTGATGCCCGATCCGCCTCGGAAATCGCTTCGCTCTCGTTTCTTCTAATTACACGAGCTGCTGCTTTCCCAATGGAAACGTCGCGCCGGAAGGAGCGACGGACGGCCGCCCATCGACGTCTGTGGGTCTCTCTTTTGCAGGAAGTCTGCTTCTTTGAACCAAGTTTTGTGTATTTTTTTTTATTCCAGAATCCTTACCACGTGTCACGAAAACCCCTAACGCCGAATTTGGTGGATAGGGACCATCAAACTTAAAAACTTTTTCTATAGGACCAACTCCGAAATCACGAAAAAAAAAGTCAGCTGTTCTATACCTACATCTTGATATTTTTGTATGAAACAACTGATTAAATTTTGCGATTTCAGAGTTGGTCCCATAGTAAAAGTTGTTCAGTTTGATGGTCCCCATCTAGGTACCATATTCGGCATTAGGGGTATTTTTGTAACACATTGTATAAGACAAAATAGTTGTTAGTAATCAGGAATGAGGAGCTCGATAGCCTAGTAGCTACCGGCCATCAGTTGCGTGTTATTTAATTGGGTAACATTTTTTTTTATATCAACTCATCAGTGGCCCTACCATGAGTTGATGCAATCTGTTTTCGTTACCGTGAATCGTTTTCTCTCTTTCACTCGCATTGATTGTGAGTAGTATATCCGATAGTTGACGGTAGCGTTAACAGTTTGCATCAACTTATGGTAGAGCTGTAGCTCTTTCCTACTCTACGGAAGGGATGTAAAGTTAATAGTGCCAGCATGCAGCCGGTCGTTCCCATAGACTTAGAAAATTTTTCGCTTATGGTCGTTCTAGTCGTTAGTGTAGTGAGTGACCCACCAATCCATGGTTGGCATGATTTGCTCAAAATTTTTGAGATCACCTTGTTCGGATTTTGATTATAATAATAGGACTTTACCTATGGAATTGCCGATTTGTATGGAGAATTTTTAAGAAGTTGCATTTTCATACTAGCATAACACTCATGTAACAAAACATTTATTTACTTATGTTTGAACACTATGGTAACTTATTCCATTTACGATAAGCGAAAAAATAAGTTTTGGCTAAGTTACAACTCCTCCGGTCACACGTTTTTGCCTTGGACGAATTGATTAGTCCAAGTTTTTTGCTCACAAAAAAAGTGGCACTTTCAAGAACTTTTTTTAATGTTAAGAAAGCTAAAATAAGGACTTTATTTTTACTGATACTTGACTATCATGGTCATACTTCGATATAATATCAGGATATTATAAAAAAAAATCATAAAAGTTATTTTCTCTGTATTTAACAAAATATCGACAATTAATTTCATAGGTGAAGACCTAATATGAAGTTAGAAGATAATTACCTACGGTTAGAAGAAAATTATTCTACCGCACGAGTTTATTTTTATCAAATCTTCAATGTTTGTGGAAATTTTTACTGAAAACAAACATCCATCAATTTTGAAATATTTGTTTTCCAATAACAAGGACGCAGATGCTGAAGCTTTCATCTTTTATTTGTTTTTTTTTAGGCAAATATTATGTAAAAATAATAAGCCTTGCCGTCTCCCTAGGCAGACGAGGAGTTTGGTCGTAATTTGTTTGTAAAAATCACTCGGGTGATGTGAAAAAAGCCTTCCGCAGATATAATAATGTGATGGATGGAAAGAAAGCTTTTGCTTATTTTAATAAAAGATATAATAATTTTTTCGCTTGAATGTAGAGTAGTATGTTTGTTTAAACATAATGGGTTTCTAACATCGCCCTATGTTTTATCTCTTCATATTTGGAATCGGCGAAAGCATTTGCAAAGAAGACATTGTAAAACATTATTTTATTTTACCACGTCTGTAAAACGATAGACTGAAAAAGAAAATAATGGTGTAAAATCGCCTTGTAGGTACTACCTATATGTTTTCTGTGGTACTGCGTCACCTTGCATGTGTTGGTACATAATCTTGAACTTCCAATATGCTTAGGTGTCTAATTATTAACTATAAATTTTGAGTTAGATATACTATCTTTAAAGAAAATTCTTGCCTTTAGTTATGATTGACAATTATGATAAAGATGATGTAAGTACCCGAATAACATTGTTATTATAATAAATAAGGTAGAGCTAGTCGAATAAAAAAATATCAAAGTAAATTAATATATTCTATAATTGTACAGGGAAGTAGTAATTATCGACTGCACTTTCATCATCAGCCTATCATCGTCCACTGCTGAGCATAGGCCTCTCCGAGTGCACGCCACTGAGCACGATCGGCGGCTATACTCATCCAGTTTATGCCAACCACCTTGCGAAGATTGTCGCTCCAACTTGTCTAAGGGCGTCCCACACTACGTTTGCCCATATGCGGTCTCCACTCAAGAACTTGTCTGCCTCAGCGGCCATTGCACTTACACACATTCAAAATTTTGTTGTTTACATTTTTAATAGGTTATTATTGTAATAATGTTGAACCAAATTAGTACCACTACCAACTAACAAGTATTCTCTCTGGCCTTTTTCAGTGATGGCTGAAAAGTAATACTTAGTTCATCAGCCATTTATAATGTCCCCACTGCTGGGGCACAGGCCTTCCTTATAGGTGGACGGGCCATAACCCACCACGCGGGCCCAATGCGGATTGGTGGGTGTTAATGACTGCAAATGCATCCGCGACGTACAACGGCTTAACGTGCCTTCCGAAGCACGGAGGAGCTCTCAAGTAATACTTACTTATAAAAAAAAATATGTATATTTTCGTCCATCCATGTTATGTTCCATCGTTCAGCACGCGCCTGCCTTGTGTCAGAAGCATTCCGTGGCGTGCTCGTGTGAGCATTAATTAAACATGTATCTAGCGAAAGCAATATATTCGGACGAAGAGTGCCGATGTGCGTCATTCTTTAAATACAAAATCGCGCTTCTTTCTTAATCTGGTAATATGAGAAGAATTTAGTTAATCTCTATCTCATTTTATAATTACGTGAAATAATGCTTACAGAAAGGTTCGTAATAAAAGTCCAAAAACGAAAGACATTATAATAAATAAATGGAAACAATTTCACCTTATAAGTAATCCGAAAAGTGAAAACATAATACTTAGATCACATAATTTGATCGTTGGGAAGTAGGGAGTTTTGTTATGACCTTTAGGCTTCAACATTAAAGCTAGTTTATTTATATTCTGTAGTTGGTATTAATTTCCTACAAGTACAGTTCCTCCTCCGTCCAGGTTCCTACAGGCCTTCATCGGCCTTGGAATATAGGTATTATTATGTGAAGTCGATTTAATTTTGTTCAATTATCAGTTTAGAAAAAAAAGAGTGATTGTTGGTGTGTGTAGAGATTTAATAAAAAACATGAGCAATTATTTTCTTAAATGCAATATATAAGAAAATAAATAGGCTCATAAACTTTTTTTTCATTTACGGTAAAAGTTAGTCATAAAATCACAGCATGTCGAAGCAGAGTTTTACTGCGATATTCGTTTCTGCTTCAAAGATTTTACTTGCTGATAAATTATGTTTTTTGTCTCATTCACGCGTTTGATGTACTAATACTTCAGTTGAAAAGGAAAGAAGATGCAACGGTATCACTACTGTTAACAAAAGTTAACAGTTAACTAATAAGAGTCTTTAATTGAACTATTACATAGGTAGTCGACAATCGAAGATTTAGAGAAGACTTTAATAAAAGACTTTAAATTACAAATCTTTTTCTCGTAAACCAAATGCTGAAATTATACGTTCACATACTATGATACGTGTTTAGATAATTGTATTTTTTTATATAGAATAATAGCCTCGAGAAAGTTTGATATATTGGTGCATCATAATTCATAATTATGTGAAGCTGATCATTATAATGCATGAACGCATCTGGAACAGTCCAATAGAAGAGTTAATTATTTAATTTTTATGTTAATCTTGAATCATCTAGTTTTTTAAACCTATTCTTTATTATAAACGACTTTTATTGCCAATGACGATGGTTCTCGTGGAATTAATTGAAACAAAATATCAGTAGGTGCGATATACCTACTATAATAGGGAATGTCCGAAAAAAAACAAATTGGCTGAATATTTTTCTATAGGTAGGAATAAGGTTCCTTAGTAATAGAAAAAAGTTTCAGAATTTTCGGTTGGGTAAAAAAGTTTTTAAAAATCAAAGTCTCTTCGACTTCACAAATGTATGAAAGTAACAGCAGAATGGAGATTATACCTTTGCCGCTAACTGCCACAACCACAAAATGGTATTAAAAAAAGTATCAAGTTCAAAGTTTTGACATTTGTCATTGTCAAAACTTTTTATTTTTTATTCTTGTTGTTGTTGTGGCAGGTGGAGGCAAAGGAATAAGCTCCATTCTGCTGTTACTTTTACACATTTGTAAAGTCGAAGAGACTTTAATTTTTTATAATTTTTCTACGCAACGGAAAATTCTTAAACTTTTTTCTATTACTAAGGGAGCTTATTCCTACCTATAAAAAAGTATTCAGCCAATTTGATTTTTTTCAGACATTCCCCATTTATATATCGTTAAATTTAGTCATGTAGAGTCTGTCTAAAAAGTCAGTTTACATGGGTAATTTCAAAGGTAATTTTATTACCTATCTAAATCCCCAACCACCCCACCAATACCCATCTAAATAAATGAATATGTTTACAATTAGAATTTTGACAGCATTGACAGGGTTACCAGTATAAGTTTTTATAAAAAAAATCTCATGTAAACAGACTTCTTAGACAGACTCTTAGAGTAAGACGGGCTTTTTTACAGAGCCGCGATGCTCGAAGGACAGACTCAACCAAAATGTCACATAGGTATATTATCTTGTCATTATATGCGTTGAGTAAAAATGAATTGGGTTGGTAAACTTTTTCTAAGAGAATTGTTTTAATAAAGAAAATAATATTATGATTTTTTTATTTTACCTTGTTAACCAAATATATTTTTTTATATTATTATTGCGATAAAATATCAAACGAACGGCTGAACACGAAGTTCCCTTGCATTTACTGATTAAAAACTGATTGACAGGACAGATTTGACAGACAAGTGACAAAGAGTAATCATAATCATTAATAACGACCTAATGTTGTTGTTTGTTTATCAGCTTATTTATTGTGATTTTCTAGTGTTTTTCTTGTTCAGTTATGGGAAATGGATCAGCTTGAAGAAATCCATTATTCAGCTTATTACGCCGATGAAGTACCTACACTGCTTTGTTCCGTTTTGTTTGAAATATAGATGTAACCATCCGCAGAACAATTTTTTTACAATTCCCATACCTTTGAATTTGAAAGAGACGTGGTGCATAGGATTAAACAGGAATTGCCCTCAGAGAGCTTTATACGTTTGTGATGATCACGTAAATATATGTATATCTACAAACTTACTCACAAAAGAGTTATTTTATTTATTTTAGCTGACTGTGACTGACATGACCACTAGTTGACATTACCAATGCCAAACTTTTTTTTTATTTGAGCAAAGGCATTACGCATACAGCCGTAATAGTGGTTTATTGTACTATGCTGTAAATTTTAATTTTAAATAATTATTTAAATTAAAATGAAGTGTTATAAAAATTCCACAATTGATTATTCCTGACTCCAATGCCAAAAGCTACCAGAAAATATATAATTCACAACAGTTTTGAAAAATTTTACCAACCCATTGTGATGTAAGTATCTGTAGTATTAAGTTAGTGTAAAAAATAATTTTAGTCTCTCTCTCACAATAAGAGCTGTAACCAAATTCCAAAATGGGTTAGTCTGCTAAAAGGGGGCGTCCATTAATTACGTGAGGTGATTTTGGCGATTTTTCGACCCCCCCTTCCCCCTTGGTGATATGTCGTGGGAATTGGCTCGACTCTCTCCCCCCCTATAAATCTCACGTGAGATTTTTCAAAACGTGTATTTTTAGTGTGATAACGTTAATCTGTGCTTGCTTTGCATTTATTTAAATAAACATTATTGTTTAGGATTTAGCCATATTTTGGTATGAAAAATGTTAAGCTATATTTAACATAGTTTTTTCACGATACTGTTCCTGCAGAAAAAAAAATACGTGATATTTGCCGAGACCCCCCCTCTCCCCCACGTGAGATTGGGTGAGATTAGGCTTGACCCCCTCCTCCCCCTAAATGCCTCACGTAATTAATGGACGCCCCCAAAGTATAACCCTACAGCCGGCACAAAAAATAAATTATTATGTACGAAATTATAGTCATAGTAATAAAGTGAGTTTTCCAAGGAACATAATTTCAGCCTCATAAAGTTATTTGCTTATCAGATTAAACGATTTTTCAACCCTTATGCGTGCCTACAAATTAACGCATAAAATCGTTTATAACGCACTTAACGAGCTTGACCCACCTAAAAACCTCTCTGTCTCATTATATCCAGCTATATCCGTATTTTATGTTCTTTCGAAACGGAAAGACGTCAAAAAATATATAAAGTCAATCTCACTTACCCAAAATTATTTTATTTTGTATGAGCACTGCTCATACATATATTAACATCTTTGGGTCCACTCCCGCACCCGCGTATAGGCCGATGATCTACAAGCAATAGGTGTGTGTGCGTTGACAAGTTTAGTCGTCACTTAGGCCCATATTTATAAAGCGATCTCAACGTTGAGAGCTATCTTGAGAATACGGGCCTAAATGTTGTTTGTAAAGTGTTTCTATGAGGTCTACCTTAGAGCAATGCGACACTGGCTTCGTAGGTCTACTAATTAATTAAGTCTTTTAAACGACTCAATCTCATTTGCTTAGAATAATTACACATAGAACGATAATTCCCTACAAAGCGAGCTGTCAAAAGTGAGGCAACTAAAACAGCCAAAATGGCGCCGTTTTCAGATTTTTATTGTCCATTATTACATAATCATACCTAATAAGTACAAAACAGTTTCAATTTCCCTACCTTAAAGAGATTAATAATAATATTATTGGACTTTAGTTACGATTAGGTAACGTATGAAGTATATAAATTTGAAAACTGAGCCATTTTGGCTCAGTATAAGTTGCCTCACTTTGCATTCGCGGACACGGCTTCTAGGTGTAATTATTCTAAGCTCATTTGTTGAAAAAAGGTTGAAAAGTAGAATTTGAACAAGTCTCCTGAAGTCCTCAAACGCTAGAGTTTCTGAGGTGAAGGGCATTTATTGAACCCTATCTATTATCACTTAACCTAACCAAGTAAGACAACGGCCGCTTTCCCGCTGAGTTAAAAAAGGTTTTACCTCTTATTGTGTACGTTACATACATAATTTACATCACTTATTTTAAAATTAATAGGACTCCGACCCTAAAGAAGTCGAAAGTGAAGTTAATTATTTATAAAACTGTAAGCAACTTCATCTGGGGGCAGCCGAGTGTGAATCGTTAAAAATTCAACTTTCCACTACGCGCCTCTACGTAACCGTTTCGGAAATGAGATGTCGACTTGGCTAGTGTGAATACTAGACACTTGCTATGAAAATTAGAAACAACAATGGGAACATTAGATACCTTGCAGTCAAAAAAATAAGAATTGAGTTTTTGATTTTTGCATTTACAGGTTTTGGATAGTGTTAATATAACTGTAAGATAATTGTTTATTAAGTATTCGTACGTTTTCAATTCGTGTCAAGCACAAATATAAATTTTAACCGCTTCTGTCAAGGGAGTGGTTCGCCCACCCGTTTAAGACGCAGGATTTCCGGGTTCGATTCCCAGAGGGGGGGTACAATTTGTACTCGGTGAGGTTGGTGGTAGGGCTTATTTAAAGTCCGCCTGGCTAGCTACCACCATCTTACCTAAGTCTGACGCCATAACAACAAGTTTAAAAAATGTTGTGTTCCGGCAGTTATAGGTAAGATAGCCAGTTCCTCAGTGATGTGATGAGAATTCCGGGAGTAGTGCGCTTCCACCTTCCAAGAAGGCCAAGCACTAACCCGAGGTGCATAAAAAAATTCACAGATTTTACAGTCCCCGCAAGAATCGGAGCATTGAAAATGAACACAATAATTTACGAAAAACCAAAATCAAATCAAATGCAAAGTCCTATTATATTTTTAAAGTTACCGTTAAGTTTAAATTAAGTAGTACCTATTTATTTTTACGATTGTGACACTCGGCTCCGCCTCGTGTCACAAAAGCGCCCTTTGACTGCCTCGCACGGCCGAAATAATATTAACCAATTTTCAAAATTCCAAAGAATGCACTTCTCATCCGCTTCTGCATCTTTTAACACTATTACCATGACGATCGGTCAATAACCATAGAAGCTACATCACTTTTTATGTACGAAAACAGCCGTTTTTCTACAATTCCAAATCTAAAGGGACCACCTACAGGTCATAATTATAAACCGATTTTCAAAATTATTTCGCCATTTGATAGCTAAACTAATACCCTAGGACCCTTTTTTTCATTTTTTTCTTAAGTCGGTTTTTTTTCCGAAATATTTACAATTTAGTGAACAAACATCCCTCAAAAAACCCGGAATTTTTGGAATTTCGCAAAATTCCAAAAAAAGTTACAAACAGATTTTCAAAATTCAAACGTTCACACGTGTCTCAATAAATTCCTCAACTTTTGGTACTATTTTTATTTCGATTCTCCCAAAATCCTCGGAGATATGGCCAAAAATACGTCTCAGGCGATTTGCATCTGATAACCTTTTCTTAAGTCGGTTTTTTCAATTTAGTGAACAAACATCCCTCAAAAAACCCGGAATTTTTGGAATTTCGCAAAATTCCAAAAAAAAGTTACAAGCAGATTTTCAAAATTCAAACGTTCACACGTGTATAATGAAACAACAGTAATAACGGTGAAACACTTTTACTTTCTTCACTGGAATACACCATGAATATTATTAACTAGGCTATAGCAACGATACGTTAGCAGTTTTCCCTAACTACTTCGCTTCTCGACGGTTGAACAGTGACTGAGCCTGCAACTGACTTTCGTTGACCGTTCCGCCGATTACCCCCACCACTTACCTCCTCATTCCACTACAAAATGGCGGGAAAATGTGGCGGGAAACGGTGGGGCCAAACGGCGGTGTTGCCAGGCTAATAAACAAAGATACTACTATTATCCTTTCAATTTCATTTGAAATCATAACAATATAATGAATTCATTACTACCCAACGACAAAACGTCACATTCGTCCATCCTGACGTCGTGCGTGTCCTCATGCACGGTCATAATATCGTCACATTCGGCAGGTTGTGTGTTAACTTATATTGCATTAATTTGATATTTATAAAACGTTCAGAAATCTTATGTTATACAAAAAATTTAATGGTTTAATTTATTGTTTTATTTTAATTTTGTGAATTGATAAATGCTAAAAAGAGAATCTACTGAATCTACCACCATTTCACAAAATTGGGAGGCCCCTTCAAGAAAGAAATGGCGAAATAAAACTTGGAGGGTTGTTGACCTCCGTCTTTTATATTTATTTATTTATTTACAAAATAAACTAATTGTATCATTAGATCCTGCAGTATGTGTTTGGTGCTATAACTTGTGACTTATGGGGTCCCAAGCTGGGATGGAATTATCCAACCATCATCACCGCAATTGAAATTAGGATATATTTTATCGATTTCAATTCAATACCGTCGCGGAATATTCTAGAAATAAATCTATATGTCCCATGATCCTGAAGCTATGACATTTATAAAAGCCTGTAATATTTTATAAAATTAACTCTTAAACATCTTCAATTCTTAGAAACCCACAATAAAGCGTACAAAGTTAACACTTATTATTAGTTCCTTCTACTAAATTATGAATTTTATTGTAATGTTAAATGAATACAAAAATAAAAAGAATATAGCAGCCAACAGCACGCTGGGTTACGCTGGTAAACAAACTCAATCACAAATTGCAGATTTTTGACAGACAACCCTTGATACCCAACTGAAATTATCAATGATTTTAATACAAAGTTCAATTTAATTCAATCAGCAATAATTCATATAAATGTAACCTCCTTTCTTTGCTTTACACACAGTAACTGCACTTCATAAACAACGTTCCACGGCTATACAATCTTGAGTCTTATTAAAAAAGAGAAAATAAATACCACTTTATGGTTTGTTATGGTATAAAATTTAAATTTACAGCTAAACAATATTTTATTATTAATTAACTAAAAAATTTAAAATTATTTATTAATTAACTACACACGTAAATCATATAATGACTAAATTTGTGTTGCAACAATAAAGTTTGATGCATTATTATTTATTTACTTCATAATTCGCAGCATGACTTAGGTTAGGTACCTACTTAATATATTTATAGTTTGTGTTACTTATAATATTTAATTTAGGTAAAACTACCTACTTTAACAGGTTCTAAATAAGATTTAAATCCTTACTAATATTATAAATGCGAAAGTCCGTTTGTTTGTTTGTTTGTTTGTTACTCCTTCACGTCTTAACTACTGAACCGATCATCATGAAATTTTGCATACACGTTGTTAGGGGTACAGAGAAGGACATAGGGTACCTTTCATCCCGAAAAAAAGTATTGTTCCCGAGAGATAGCAAAAAACTTTCCACGCAGACGAAGTCGCGGGCGGCCGCTAGTATATTTGATAAATCAATTCATAGAAATTCTGTTCTATTTCTAAGTTCAACCAGAAGATAATTGCAGTTGAAACTTATCTGTCGCAGCCCGTAGCCGTCGAGTCGTGCCACCAAAACTACTATCAGCCAATAACGCAACCGTCGGTCGTTTCTACCATTCAGTCACCCAAAAATCTTCCGTAGCACATCCTTCAGCCTGCTGCCGCCACCTAGCGTCCTCTATAGCGCATTGGTATCTTGTTAGATGCCACATGTTACTGAAATAAATAAAACATAATCGACAGTAACCGTTCATATATCATAGGACAAATTTCAACGAAATGAACATCAGGGTCAAAAGGAAAATATTTGAATCTATACAGGAGAATTGGGATGATGACTAATGAAAAAAATAACGAAATACTAATAAAAATCGTAAACATTAAACTTGAGTAGCTTGTAAACCTCTTGGTTTTGTAGGTATATTGCATATTATTTGCTTATGACTCTTCAAAGTTGGGTGGACAAGTCCATTTAAAAAGTATAAAATAAATGATACTTTTAATAAGTCCGTAAAATCTATAGCAAATTTGTCTAAGGAACCATTTGGATAAACACAATATTTAATATAGCTGCCGAACAAATTTCCTATACTCAGGCGTGACGTCATAACTGAGTAGCGGTTAGTATGGAGCGTTTTTGGGCGAGTCCATTTGTGTGCATTTCAACTGATATTTCGGGCATAATTCTTTTACCAATGTTTCTTTTTTAGAGAGGTAATTTATGTAACATAAAATAAAAATAAAAATTGTCATCATGCCTATTGTTTGAGATAAGACACAAGACTAATTTTGTGACATACAAATTCACACATACAAAACGATAGATATCTATTTAATAGCATTGTTCTGAAATTATAATAATATCAAAGTACCCAATAATTAAAATTTTGCTTTCTTTATTTTATCATAATGTTATTGCTATAGACAGAGTTTCTGCAACAATTAAAGCGTTTTAATAATGATAATAAATTTATTAACTTATCATGGTCTGAACTGAAGCTATTAAATTATCATGATAATTCATTCATTTTATATTTCACAATTTGTGGTTCTCAGATACTTTAGATAGGTATATAATGTGTTCAATTTTAGTAATGGCTAATGTTGATACTCGGGGCTACCGTTTGCCACTATGTGGACACGACCTGCCAAAGCACTGATATTCCAGCCAGGGCTACCGTTACTCATCATGCGGACAGGGCCTGCCAAGACACTGATACTCAGTGCTACCGTTTGCTACTTGTAGACACGGCCTGCCAAAAGGCTGGCATTCAGGTCAGGACTCCCTTTTGCCACAATGTGTTCACGGCCTACCCAGCCAGGGCTACCGTTAGTCATCATGCGGACAAGGCCTGCCAAGACACTGATACTCAGGGCTACCGTTTGTGACTTGTAGATACGGCCTGCCAAAAGGCTGACATTCAGGTCAGGACTATACCCTTTGCCGCCATGTGTTCACGGCCTACCAAGACTTAGATATATTCAGGCCAGAGCTATCAACTGAGGACACACATGGCCCATAGATGTGACACACTTGGCCGCTTAATCATTATACTTTAGGACACACATGGCCCATAGATGCGACACACTTGGCCGCTTAACCATTATACTTTAGGACACACATGGCCCATAGACGCGACACACTTGGCCGCTTACTAAGTACTACACTTTAGGACACACTTGGCCCATAGACGCGGCACACTTGGCCGCTTACTAAATACTACACTTAAGGTTACACTTAGCCCTAGACGCGACACACTTGGCCGCTTACTAAGGACTACACTTAAGGACGCACTTAGCCCATATTTAATTGTAGCCAACACATTTGGTATGTACCTAACCTTGTATGACTTATTTTCTCCAACATCAATATATTGTACTCCAGTAGCATTGAACTGCAGCCTATTAAACCAAGAGATAAAATATAGTTGTGTCTCACAGAAAACGCGGACTACATGGAGTACTCATCTTCAACAGAACTTTGTACATGTATAATTGAGTAGGTACTGATTGTTTTTGAAAATACCCCAATATATTTATTTAAGGGCCAGTGCATTAAGCTAAACAACAACAACTTAAATAATCTTTTACAGGTGACAATTTGATTACAAAATCAATAAAATTGCTTAACGTGGTCAAACAAGCGTATTAAGTTAAACGTAGCCTTGTAAACTGAAGGCGTATCTAGCCTAATGACAGTGTCTCTAACCTTATGATCTGAAGGTGCATCTAGCTAGCCTAATGAATGTCTCGAAAGCCAAAGACATACATTTTTTTCATATTAATATCGAAAGCTAAACCTTATTTGTAAGTCGGAAGCACGTTTAATAAAGATTAATAACTTTAACATGCATGTTTTTCTATTAGGCTGGCCCCAGACCTACCGGTTTCATTTCTTTGCTTTGCTGTTCTACCATGGACCGCCGGCCAAGAGGCTCATTTTCAATCTATCGCATATTTTGACCTGACCACATTGGCAAGATAGCCATTAGTTTGGTGTTATCAAATATCGTCGTCTGGGGTGCGATGAGAAGTTTTAGTTTTTGTTTTAAAAAAAAAACTGCTGTTTTATACAAAAAATAATAACGAAATTATCAAAATGTATGAAACAGTTCATTTTTTTTTCGCAATTTCAGATTTGGTCCCATAGTAAAAGTTGTTCAGTTTTATTATGGTCCCTATCTACCATATTCAGTTTTATAAGGCTTTACCAAACATCTTGTATAAATAAGCGATCGAGTTATTTTTAACGATCGGAGTCCATGTTCAGGGTGGCACATCTCCTAAAAGCTTCCTACTTCGCAATCCAGGCGATAATATTTGATAAAACCAAGCTAATGGCTATCTTGCCAATTTGGTCTAGTCCCAAAATGCGATAGATTGAAAATTACCCTGGTTGGCCGGCGGTCTTTCAAGCAAGGTAGCACAGCAAAGCAAAGAAACGGAACCGGTAGGTCTGGGGCCAGCCTTACTCATTTGACGCCAATGAATGTAAATGACAAGTCTGCGTAACGACAACCACAATTTATGGTTACGTGCCATAGTACTAATAGTACCAAATAGTACTAGTGCTAATAATACTAAGCATGCTAATAAAAATCTGAAAAAAAAGTGTTTTCTTACCACATATTTTTAAAAATAAAATTATTATTTTTGTTATTTTGTTCTCAAGGGTTAAGACCTTTTTAGCTGGCAGGGGCAATAAACTTATCAACTTTATCGGAAATTAGAAGTGAAATATTTACAAATATATTTCGTCGTTAATGTATTTAATTATATTTAAAGTAAATAAATCGTATCTTGTAAACTAAAGGTACGTCTAGCTCTGTAAACTGCAGGCGCATCTAGCCAAACTGATGACGCCTCTAGCCAAACCAATGGCGCATCTAGCCAAACCGATGGTTCATCGAACCAAACTGATGGCGCATCGAGCCTTCTCAAAAAATAGTCAGAAACAAATCCACTTTAAAGAGGCGTACTTACAACATTGGGAGCTACATTCATAGAAAAAAAATATCAAAATTATTGTCAACATTAGTTTTTGATTGATAACTAATAAACTATTCAATATTTTAGAAAACTTATTCACAAAACCACAAAACCAGGAAGGTTAAGGTTTCTTTTTTATATAGATTCAAGATTAAAGATTTATTATTGGTGGGCACTTCAGTAATAAACTTAATGATTAAACGAACTTACCTGTAAGTGAAGTTCTATCATAATTATGCGAAGGATTCATCCGAAGATATTAGTATATATTAACACATGTAGTATCGCTTCCATGTATCACCACTTAGCACGTTATTTTAGAGTAATAACCTAAAAAACCTGAAAAGAGAAGGTTTTTGACTTAAAATTGACAATTAATATTGTGACATTTCCTGTTCGACTTCTCTTCGCCATTACTAGGCGCCAACCACTTCATTTAGTTTAAAGTCCAAATCGTATGATATTTCCTCATTTTCTTGAATGGGTGAACACTTATTGTAATTAACAATAATAGTAGGGAGGGTGGGACTCTATACTAATATCTTCGGATGAATCCTTCGCATAATTATGATAGAACTTCACTTACAGGTAAGTTCGTTTAATCATTAATTATGCTTCGGATTCATCCTTCGATATTAGTATATATTAACACATGTAGATGTTGAAAGCATTATAATAAGAAAATGGAAATATCATTTCTTGTGTATTAGTCTTTTAAATTTAAAAAAGAAAACCATTCACATTTAACATGATTCTGAATATTTTGGTAGCAAAGATGGTACCTACAGATGGTTGGTACCAAAAAAATAAATTAGCAAGATTGGTTTGTAAAATTCAGTTTAATTATCATTAATCGATGATAATGTTTTTGTTTTGATATCTTGTAAAGACAGTGAAATCATCGACCATCCTGCCGTGTTATGCGGAACGTCTATAATAAAATAAAAAATGTTATGGCTGTATGGGTATCGGCGTTCGTCGAGTGCTAAAACTGGTTACCATGGACTTGAGTCCACTACCATTGAATTTTACATTTCAGCAATCCATTATCTATATTACATATAGTTTTTTTTTTATGTAAATATTCTTATATTTATTTTATATTTATAAATAAAAAGAAGTGATTATAAAATGTTTATTATAATAATATTAAGTAGCATTCTCGAAAAAGAAGGTAATTATTAAATGGTTTACTTGTGTCAAATTAAGAAGAATTAATGTTTCATACTTGAACTAAACTAATAATTAATTGATTATATTGTTTGCATTCTATGTGCAATAAGCAAGGTACCTAATCAATGTGAGACTTCCTTTTTCTTTTTATTTTAAAATCAATAAGTTGAAAAAGAACTTAATTGGAAAATATTTAAGTAATAAATAGTAATAAATCTAAGACATCCATTGTATTTGAGCAATGTAAGTCTACGCAAAGGCATAGTTAAATTCTTTACTGAACCTTGAGATTAGCTCATATTGTGCAATCAATAGTGAATCCAATAATAAATAATACTGATAATTGAATTACACTTCTAAAGAAGTAGTGGTAAGAAAAATTGTGTTTATTCTGTCTATATTATTATTTGGTGAATAATGGAACCATTTTTATAACCAAACTTTGTACTTTCTGATAGTATTAGCAGATAGAGAAACTTCAATAACATAGTAGTATACCTGTAAAATAATATCACCTTGATAATGTTGTACAAACCAGTCTATTTGTGCGATAAATTTCCGTCCCTGGAATTGAAAGTTATAGGATGTAAGTATTTTAAATTAGATACTATATTACATGTGAACTATGAATACCAAGGCTTAAAGTTGTGACGTCATGATGGCACAATTGTAACAACCTAGACTAATAAACTGGTGGAGAAGAATAAAAAACAATAGCTTGTCCGATTGATAGTGAAAGAATTGTCTTTGTAAAATACTAAACAAAAATAGCGTTGTGAATGCTAAAATCTAAAATTCAAAATAATCATTCTTTGGGATCCAAATGCTAGGAATAAAGAAAAAATATTTCTACAATTTTTTATTTCTACTACCTAATTCGACTTGCATTCGAATTTACTCAATTTCAATCCGAAAATACCAAAAATGATGATAATTTTTTGAATTTGTGAATCGAATAATTTCGATTTAGCATCAGAATAATAACGTCAAGAATACTTTACACTGAATAAATTAAGAAAAAAGTCAATGAAAATATAATAAGCTATGTAGCACATGTAGAACATGTGTTCTAGCTAGATAATTTATATGTAATTATTTATAAATTTTTTGATTCCTGGCCACAACTCCACAAGTGTCCCCCAGTCTACCCCGTTGTTGAGAGGTACCAGAGAAAATAGTCCACAACTATGTCATCTCTAATTCGGTGTAAGTATCGATGACATTTAACTATATAAAGTAAGATTTTAATATAATATTATACCGGTATCTACAGGTTTAATTAATTCGTAAAATAGTCATAGTTTAAGCTATTTTGCAGTTTTGTTAACGTTGTTCTTGTGGAAGATCTTTATGGAAAATTGTGAAGGTAGTTGCATAAAAAATGAATTTAAATGTTTTGTGTATTTCAATTCTTTAAAAAATGTTCTGAGTTACATTGTTAGAGTAAATACAATGACCAATATAACAGGGAAATAATGCTGCTGCTGTCGACGTCATAGCCGGCGGCAGTAATTTTGTAAAAATATGGGCACTACAATACCCAAAAGATAAGTATATTTCTATCACTTTTCATATCAATATTAGAACCATAAAGTTGATGGGATTTCTAAAATGTGTTTTCTTACAAACAAAAAAGTACCATTTTTAATATAGGTTAACTTTTATACTGTTTATAATAAATAATACGACTTCTCGCATTTCTAGAAAGTGTTTTGTTACAAACAATAAGCAATTTTTATTATAAGTACGATAACTTACACAGTTTATAATAATATGACTTCTGTTAGATTTTAACTTAACCTGATATGACAACCTGATAAAACATTTTTTCTCGAACAGAGATGTTGAACCTTCAACTAAATGTGTAGTTGACAAATTATTGTCTGTCACTAAAATACATACGTATTATGTGGTTGTTATGCATTCCGCCCGAATTTTAGTCATATTAATTTTAGAATTTAATATATCTCTGAAGATTGTACAACTGAGTACGAATGAGTATAAAAGAAAATAATAATAATCTAAGTGTCCTTCGTAGCGCCGCGAAAATAATTATTTACACACATGCCGAATTTAGACTATTACCGGCTCAAACAACTATGAGGACGCCTATGTGACTGTAGTTGGCGACCACTGCCTGTATTCTCTGAATACAGATAAATGCCGCACCAGATCCTTACTGGTGTCCTTACCCCGTGTACGATGATCGAATGGGAATGTTGACGAATGCATCATCAGCAACTATTTCGATGGACCGTAACGGCGGCCGCAGGCGGCCTGCTGCAATCGACGAAACAAATCTTTGATGGGACTTCCTCGCCGCGTCTCGCTGTTCGTTTGCCGTCGGAGATGAAGCATATGGCATACCTGGCTGTATGTTTCGTTTGTTGTTTTCAAGTTTAAATTGTTTTAAACAAAATGTACCAGCAAATAAATATATAAATCATTTTAAAAATGTATATTTTATTAAAGTACTGCGCCCGATTTACTCACAGTTTTTTCGTTGATCAATATCGTTAACTTCAGTCAGGCCTGTGGCCATGCATCATTCATATTCGACTCAACTGTTGGTGGCCTTTTAAGTGAACAGCATCAATTACACTAGAGTTGACCGTGTACTGTCTATAATAGAATGTATGTTGTGCACAACAAATGAATGTTGCAATGCCCCATTGTATAATGTAAAAAGTGCAAAACAATGTCTTAAATCACTGTCATAAAAAAGGTGTTCTATATTGGAAAGCTTCATTATTACTATAATATATATACTTGGCTAGTAATTTCTGCATATCAGAATCATTATCATTAAGCTCAATTAATTTATGTATTACACACACAAATTCAATTTGAAAATAAAATTAAAAGACAGATAATTTTAGTTACTAATAGTAATTAGTTAGTTATTAACATAAATAATAATAAGCCTGAAACAGGATTTCCTAGTTAAGGCAGTTTAAAGTTTTTACTTATTAAAACTGTGTACCAAAAAAAAACTATAAGCATTTATGGATAACAAAATATAAGGATTCTATTATTCAATTTCTTATTGAAATTTCTATCAGCAGGCCCATGTTAGGCTTACCTATATTAATAGAAGCTATTTCACATAAAAATTGTGAAATTTCAGGTATCAGCTAGATGCTGTATAACTTATTATCTAGTTCCATGAAGTTGATAAAATATTAGCATTTATTTATAGCTCTGCTTATGCACGTTATACTGGCAGTTTTTCGTTGCAGTCGTAACAAATGTGTATAATAAAATCGTACATAATTATATTATATCAATTTTGCAAGCTAGAAATTTATCTCAGTACCGATGGTACTCTATTATTCCGTTGAGATCAACTCAACACCAAGGATATCTATGATATCAAAATTCATACCTGATAAACTAAGCTGCTGTCCGTGCTGCTGTTGCAGCTCCAGCAGAGCTGCCGCCTGGCTGGAAGGCGGATGGCGGCGAATTCGGCGGACGGCGGAGTCACCCGATTGGTGCTCGGCAACGGTTCCAACGTGGTAACCTTTGAGGGCAGCCTGCTTTTAACACTTTCGCGTCGTCAGGAGCACTTTGAGTTGCTGCGATTGTTGCAGTTGCGTTGTCTGACCTATCTATGCGGTTAAATAGTCCAGTGTGACTATTTAGAGTGCAATAGATATTTGGTTCATGCCTTATTAGACACATGCCTTACGACAGAAAGTACCCAGTATGGCAAGTTCGTGTCAGACAAATAATTAAATGGTAAAAGCCCAGTGTGGCAGTTACGCATTTTTAAATCTCAGCAAACAATGTTGTCTGGAAAAAATGCTATTAGCATTAAGTCCGCTCTTTTTGTACCCATGTACATTGAAGTAAAATAATTATATATGGTAAAAGCCCAGTATGGCAGTTACGCATTCATAAAGGTAAGCAAACAATTTTTGCTGTTTAGCCAAGTAAACGGTAAAAGCCCAGTTTGGCAGTTACGCATTTAAAAGCTAAGTAAACGGTAAAAGCCCAAACTGGCAGTTACGCATTTAATAGAGTTTCTCCATCTTGTATTTTTCTTCTTGTCCTCTTCAGTCTTGAAAACTTTTTTCCTTTCTGCACAAAGCGTTTTAACTAAGTATAATTTAATTTACACTGTATAAAATATAATTCTGAAAAAAAATATCTCACTTTGTGATTGTATGCGTGCGTCCGTGGCGAAGCACGAAAAACGAATGAAGTGGTTGGCGCCTAGTAATGGCGAAGAGAAGTCGAACAGGAAATGTCACAATATTAATTGTCAATTTTAAGTCAAAAACCTTCTCTTTTCAGGTTTTTTAGGTTATTACTCTAAAATAACGTGCTAAGTGGTGATACATGGAAGCGATACTACATGTGTTAATATATACTAATATCGAAGGATGAATCCGAAGCATAATACAAGATTATAGAGGTCACTTTACGATATTAGAAAAAAAGTTTGAGCTATCACGCTTCTGTCAATCACAACCGAGTTCTATAAACTATTTTCTATAAACCAAGTAATACTATGTGAAATCTTTGTTCAAAAGAGTTTATTTGACGTTGTACGGCCCCCCAAATATGGACAACTAAATAGTTTTCAACATTCAAGAGCCCGTTTACAAAAAATGCTAGAAATTTGCGAAATCTTATCATTTCAACGTCGTTAATCTCAAAAATGGTTGCATTAATAATTTCTGTGGTTGAGCTATGATGGATTTATCTAGATGTCAACATTATTTTAATTTAAAACCTTTTTTGTCGTATAGGTACTACCTATACAAAATAATTAACATTATTTTCGTCACCCGGTTGGGTAATCACTCGGAAGCAATATTTTAAAGTCTTAGATCTCGGCGACCATTATGTTTAATTAAGAAATAAACATAATATAACGAAATATTTTCAAATACTTAACTATCATTTGAAAGCGTTATAATATTCCTTGCAAAATTAAGAGGTTAGAACAAATAATGTATTCCAAAGTAAACACATCATTTAAGAATACCTACATAAATAAAATCAAAATTATTATAACCTCAATTGTACATTAGATCAAAATTGAAATCTTTTATATTATGCATTTATAAAAAGTGAGTTTTAACTGAAAGGTCACTTCTTTAAAACAAAACTTAAATTAATTACCTACATCGGCAAAAATTTTGTGAACAGCCTCCGAATAGAAACTACCTTTGAACTAAAATAAAAAACTGTATAACTATTACTATACTACAGCGTTATGGTACTTATTACCAAAACTTTTTCCAACGTCAACATAACTTAGTCACGTTTATGTTAGTACCTATCATTATATTCAGTGCCTAGGTGCCAATTCAGTGAGTATCATGTTAGCCGTTTTATTCTCCGTAGGTACCCGTGTATATATATTCCCAGGGTATAGTGTCAAAGACGAATTAACAACTAACGGCAATTACAAAGCTATGAACCATGAAAAACAAACTTAACAATTTTGTCTGAGATGAAAATACACAGTAAAATAGATACTAAAAATATACACAGTTCCTATTTTCATAATTCATTAACTACATTTTCAGAGTTTAAATCACGAATGTTACAGTTGGGCAGTAAAGATAAAAAATCTTTCATTTCACGACCTCGTTTTATACAATCATGAAAATTACTGTTCCAAAGTCAATGCACATTTCATCATGGAGTGTAGTTTTATGTGCAGTGTATGCACGATCGAAGTGTAGCCTCGACCACGTGCAATGATTGTGAATAATGGTGTGTATGCACGGCCGAAGTGTAGCCTCGGCCACGTGCAATGTTTGTCGAGTGTGTATGCACGATCGAAGTGTAGCCTCGACCACGTGCAATGAATGAGTTGTGTATGCACGGCCGAAGTGTAGCCTCGGCCACGTGCAATGAGTGTGAGTTGTGTATGCATGGCAGTGCAAATTGTAAAAGTAAGAATTTCTTTAAATGCAATAAAATTTGAAACTACCCAACTTAATTTCGTAATTTTAGCTCTGTTTAAAACGTTAGAAATCGTGAGCGTACATACCTTGGTTCTTCCACTGCTGATTTATAATGAAACAACAGTAATAACGGTGAAACACTTTTACTTTCTTCACTGGAATACACCATGAATATTATTAACTAGGCTATAGCAACGATACGTTAGCAGTTTTCCCTAACTACTTCGCTTCTCGACGGTTGAACAGTGACTGAGCCTGCAACTGACTTTCGTTGACCGTTCCGCCGATTACCCCCACCACTTACCTCCTCATTCCACTACAAAATGGCGGGAAAATGTGGCGGGAAACGGTGGGGCCAAACGGCGGTGTTGCCAGGCTAATAAACAAAGATACTACTATTATCCTTTCAATTTCATTTGAAATCATAACAATATAATGAATTTATTACTACCCAACGACAAAACGTCGCACGTGTCTCAATAAATTCCTCAGCTTTTGGTACTATTTTTATTTCGATTCTCCCAAAATCCTCGGAGATATGGCCAAAAATACGTCTCAGGCGATTTGCATCTGATAACCATTTTCAATGGTAAAAATAAGAAGGCCAAAGAAATGATTGATTTACGTTTGCGATGCGAACGCAAGATAATTAAACCATTAAAACATTATCGCATTGGTAAGTTTGTATATAGAAAATAAAATAGAATTTATTACAATACTTGATTTTTAAATGCATGAAATGCTTTGCCCTATATTATGGAATACCCGCCTTGGTATTCTAGGTCTAGATTCCGATGTGAGTCGTTTCGGAATGAAGGCGCATTCGTGCTTGCTGATATTCATCGAACTGCTGGAAATACGTGATGGAGGCACATTCCTATTTTATTGTCGAGAATTTCTATCATATTATCAGTATTATCTTCCAGACATTAAAAGTAAGACAGCTTTTAAAACAAAATTTAGAGACTCGTGGTTCATAGGCACAATACTTAATTTAATATTTTTTCATGAAAACTAGCAAAAGAGTCACAGTCACAAATAGAGATATTTAAAGCTGATGTTGTTAATTACTTTGTTAAGTAACTGAGGAAGCATTTGCATCCTAAGAGTCAAGTCAGAGACGCCGATAACGTTAAAAGTCACTTTTCCTAATAAATGCTCGTGTAGAAAACGAGTAAAAAGAAGTTCCAGATTTATTGCCCTGAAATGTTCTAAATTATACGAAAGATAAACCCAAGCGACACGTCTTGTACAGTCTACGGTACCAATCCGAAAATTAAAGCAAATTTTGCATTAAAACCCGCACATAAAGTTCAACTTTTAGTGAGGTGTTGTAGTCTGTACGTTTATAAGAGCTAATCTCCCACATCTCTCCCTGACACCACCTGTGGCAGTTGTTCCGCAAACATCGCCATTCCCAGGATATTATAAATAATACTTTTTTATTACACATGCGGTTTTATCCTTCCTTTCATATTTTTACTATACCGCTTAAGGCACGTATTGCATCAAAGAGAAACTGATAAACATGAAGTTGTGTGTTATTTATTCTATTCATTTAATGATATCAATTTCTGTAAGTTTATGATATTTTCTATTCTGTAAATTTATATCTGAAGGCCATCTGGATCTGATTATTGTAAAACAAAATATTAGTTCTGTTTTAACCCTCAAAATACAATGAAGTCGGTGTATTAAGATTTTAAAGTTAAAGGCTTTTCTGAAATCCCATTCAAAAATTAAATCGTAGAGGGCATTCGGTCTTGTGAGATACACAATGAAATTGATAACCATTTTTATTTTGTGATAACTTTTTTGTAGCGTTAGTGGTAAAGGTGGGACCACATACTCCACATAAAAATATGCGCACGAAACGCGCTCGCTACGCGCTTCAAACGGCAATAGATGCGTCTTTATAGCGTGTAAGCGCATGTCGCAAATCGCAAACGAATGTGTTAATGAAATGAAATGAATGCATTATCGTGGTCCTTAGTTGGACCAGCCTCCCTACCAGTGGCGAGGGGTCGAAATATCGCGAAGGTAAGCCGAAAAAAAAACCACCGCGTGATGCAAGCTTCAAGCGTTTCTTCAGAAGTTAGGTCCTCACTTTCACCATTCAAAAAAGCACTGATAAGATAGTGACAGTGTCTAGCCCGTGCTATTTCATACTGAGTTGGAATTAGAAAATAATAAACATGGAAAACAAATCATTTTATTGAGTTTGCAACTGCCTGTCATCCACGTATATTTTTCGTACAAAGATGTAGGTTTGATATTGAAAATGTTTAAAAAACCCGTCTTGCTAACGTAACTATAACTTCGTAACTAAGTTTGGAAAACAAAGTTTTACCGGTAAGTAAGTAGACAGGTAAACAACACTCCATATGAATTAAAGCCATTATGGCAAATAAAACTTACCGCAATGAACAAATCGGTATAAGATAAACACAGTAAAATAAACAAAACTTGCGAAAAGTATCGATTCTCACTCACTAATTCACTATTTTGCAAAAAACTTATCACTTTCCAAACACGCACATAAACAATAATAATGGCGGACAGGTACTAATTATTATTTATTAATCACTCGGATGTCATTTCGTTTCATTCGCGTCATATTCGCGTATACTCGTAATAGACAGAGACGGGAAACGTTAAAATCGCTTGAAATAGTAAGAGATGGAAAAATACAACCCGGTGGTGCATCGTGTTATTTTAGCCGTAAGGGATGCGTGCGTGTGAATGAGACAGAGTAATAACAATGTTACGGTTACCATGGCAACGCACGCCAGACGCAGTGCGAACATGAAGCCAAAAATAGGCGGCTTAACTCGTCGAACTTGGCTATGGAAATAATTGTAGGCGCTTTGAAATAATGATACAATAATACTGTCCATGTATTTCTCCTCACAATCTTTTGACAATAATTAATGACATGTTATAATCGGCTTGTATGGACCCCTCGCCACTGCTCCCTACTCAAATGGCCATTCTTCTATTCGTTCGCTAACTTAAAACTTAAAAATAAGCAATTAAACGATCAAGTCACACGTCGCAAGTTTATGCAAATCACAGACATTATTGTATTGTATGGAATTGACATGCCTACGACACGTAATTTTGGAGTATATTATGGCTTATTTTTATTTTTTAAGTTAGCGAACGAATAGAAAAGTGGCTATTTGAGTAGCCCCTCTGAAGTGCATGCGAACTGAACACAATGTGCTCAGGTGTGTTCGCACCTTTATACGAGACAGTTTCACAATTCTCTAACCTATTACTCTCCTCAGTTTACCGGGATTGCGTTATATCGATTCCTGTCGGATCATAAACAGTCCCGAGATGAATAAAAGATACGAATGCTCCACGCAGTCGGTATAACTTATCACACGCACTGGTATTTTTTATTAAGTATACCGTTTGCTTATTGATTAATTAAAGATGAACGAAATCTGATTTCGAGCTTTATTTTTGAAAATTGAGTTCTTTTTAATTGGGATAACGTGGGTAGCCATCTCGATTCTAAATTCAGTAAAACAAAAATGTTAAATATGTTCAGTCACAGAAAATAGAATAGTGACTAAGTATAGTGTTCAAGTGAAGAAGGTATACTGACTTTTTGGTTCAAGTGCAGAAAAACTAACCATTGGAATACACTAGTTTCGAACCAATGGCGTAGCTATTCACCTTTAAAAGTGCTTGCAATCAACAACATTGATTTATGATTTCGTTAGTCAAGCAGAACTTAACAAATTGGCTAAGTAAAAGGATCGAAAACAATTCACACAATAAGAAAAACACAGGTCGGAAAGGTAAAATGCGTCCTGTTTCTTACAGAATCCCTCAGGGAGTGATTCGCGACACGCCGGGAGAGCTTTCTATTACCGCCGTCCCTTCGGCTATTCGTACAAAAATGTACGAACTTTCGTAATGGTCATGAGTCGTGATATATGAAAAGCTATTAGGAAGTTGCGCTTTTGTTGACTTAGGGGCAGCACTTTCTTTGAAAAATCTGGCTGTCTAGCTCTAAGTATATTAATCATTTTGAGAAGCTTTCTATCTATTTGATTTTTCCGATAGACAGCTGTTTTCAAACGAATATCGGTAGGATGTGTAAATATGGTTAGAGAAATGGAAATGGGGTTTGCAAAAGCAAATTCATTGACCGAGCGAGCGCGAAGCGTCTCTGTTTCAGCTTTTGCAAAAATGCTTTCGTATGTCCGTCCGGCTGTCCGTCTGTTCTGTAGTCTGTTCTCCTCTACAGGTCGCATTTCTCGATCGATTGTCGTGAAGTTTTGTAAGCAAGTTCGATATTTATGTAGATTTTCTTTGTCGTTTAATTTTTCGGATTAAAAAAACACATACTTTAGCCATTTCGAAAAAAATATAAAACATGTCACAAACGCGAGGTTCACGGCTTTTTCGGCTCACAGAGCCTAGTACTTTCAAAACGTGGTAAGTATTTAATCAAATACAGCATCAAATACATATACCAGCGACTTCCTTAATTTGACGGAAAATCAGAGCGTTCGTTGAGTACAACGGCACTTTTTATGGCAAAATGTGTTTTTGATGAAATGTCAAATCTTCATTTTATTTTAATAAAAAAATATATTGAGAATGAAGATTGCAGCTAATGTGGTATTTACTCGGGTCGACTTGGCAGGCGATTTTAGTCAATTATCGCTTTTTATCGACAATCGCTTGTAAAATCTGTCGCAATATTGTCCAAAGTGTCTGTCGATATATGGAGTACCTATACCTATATATACTTAACTCATTTCTAATTCTCGCAATTAAGGGGATTTGAAGTATCCTGTGTAATAAAAAATATTCATAAATGACATAAAAAGATCCTTTGATGTGAAAATGAAATGGGATTTTACTTTCACGCGTAAAATAAAAAATCAAGTGCGAAATCGTCGGGACCTGCGTGAGCAATTGACTCGAGCCTGTTGTTTCTCTTTTTACGGGTTTTCATTCGCGAAAGGATTGGGTTTGTGCAGTAAATGTGTTGATGTATTTTTGTTTCAAAACAATTTGTGAGTAAGTTTGTATCCCTGAAAATATACATTTTCAGTTCAATCCTGTCTCATCATTTCGTTATACTCTTTTTTTTAATGAACAATGCACAACTTTGCTCGGCCTTTACCTCACCTGATGTTAAGTGACGATAAGGCTGAAGGTGGAAGCGCACTACACCCGGAATCCTCATCACTGAGGAACGTTTATCTTACCTCTAACTGCCGAAACATAACAATTTGTAAATTGTTGTTATGGCGTCAGACTAGGTAAGTTGGTGGTAGCTAGCCAGGCGGACTTGAAATAAGGGCTTATTACCACCAACCAAACCGAGTACAAATTGTACCCCCTCCTGGGAATTGAACCCCTGCGTCTTAGACGGATGGGCGAACCACTAGACCACAGGGTCGGTTTCTTATTTTCATTTTTCATTCACGTAAATATTTAAATATAATATTGTAAATGGTGTGATTTAGATTACTTATCATTTCACATGATGGCTGGCAATCACAAAAAGTTCTGATTTATAGATTTAAACAATTCAAAAAGATTCAACCATTAACAGGTATTCGCATGTGAAAATAATATACTTTAATTTTTTTTTTTAAATATAATATGCTTATGCACATTCACACAAAACGGCTGAACGGCTTTGGATTGGCACACAGATAATTTAAAACAGAGCATACTTTTTATCCCGGTCAAAGCTTTCCTCTACAGATTTTCCGAATGTCCACGTGGACGAAGCCACGTGGACGAAAGCTAGTTACCTTAATAAAGCTATTAATTAGGTCTTGTCTTTATTAGATACCTTTTCTATTAGTCCATTTATCGTTGTTTACGACTAGCCCATTAAGAGAACGACGTAATATAATTATCTATCACTCATAGATCTGTTGTACAGTGTTCATATTAAATGTTCAATGCATTATCCTTATTAGCCTTACTTGAAACCTATAAGTTTCAGAGTATACAGGGTCATTTTGTATTTACCATCCAAATTTTGGGGATGTGTTCATTCCATGAAACTGAACAACTTTCTCTAAGGAACACATGGCCAAATATGTAAAAAAAGATCGACTTTCCATACAAATCAAACAGATACGTGATCAATTTAGTATGGGATGACCAAAATTTTGTGGCGAAATTCGATACATGTTTCTTAGAGAAAATTGTTTAGTTTCCTGGACTGGACACATCCTTGAAATTTGGATGGTACTGTTACATCCCTTAGATGTAGAGATAGTTGCTGACAACCCTGGATAATGTTGCTGATCCAGCGTCTGGGAGACCAGTTGGACGCGCTCGCTTCTCGAGCGCCTCAGTCTCATTCCATCCTCCGTGACGGCTGCCATTTCGCGAAATTACTAATTCCTCGTTTAATTTCAAATCCTTTTTTTAAAACCCAAATTGAGAGACTCGCCCTAACATCTGGTGGCAGCGTCAAGGGATCCTAAAAGGTCCTCGGTCCGTCTCCGTTTCAAAGTTCTAAAATCCATAAAAAAAGTGCGTGAATTTACGCGTATATGCAAACTCTATTTTCCTCTGTGTCTGTGTCCAGTGAAAACTCTGTATCCAGTGTAAAAATCTACTTCTATATCCTGCATAAACTTACCTCTGTGTCCAGTGAGAGAAAGCATATACTTTACCTGTGTTACCAGTGTCCAGCGTAAACTACACAAATCTCATCCCTGCATCCAGTAATCTCCGTGTCCAGTGTGAACTTACCTCTATAAGCAGTGCAATTCCCCGGTGAAAATCGTCTTATCCCTGTAAACAGTGCATAAACTACGAGCAACAAACCCTTGCAAAATCCAGAACCCAGATCCATAATCAGTACCATCGTCGCAGCCGTCCGTCGATTACATCATCAGTGGCCTACAACATTGTTGCAGTATTTCTACGAAGTCATAGTGCATCCGGCCGATCGTAATGAATCTTATCGCAGCTTTAACCGTTGTCGTGTTCTACGAACTGTGAGTCGTATTTTTGCTTATTGACTATTGTAAACAGTGACTTTAATCTTGTTATAAGTGAAGAACTTAAATTCATATTGTGCTAAATTAATTTACTATCTCGTTTTCGTTGTTAATTTGAAGAATACTATATCTTTGTTAAAATGCCTGAAACTAAGTCAGACCCAACTCTGCAAATACCCATCAATGTCGATTTGCCCGCCGATACTGATGACGAAAGGGCCCCTAGCCCTGTAGAAAAACAAAAGAGAGGGAAAAAAGTTTCCACCCCTCAACTTGAAACATTAGATTTAAATATCATTTTAAAATTTATAAAACCATATGATGGCAGTAGAGAAACGTTGAATTCTTTTATTATCAATTGCAATAATGCGTATGAATTAGCATCAAATCAGCAGAAGCCCATTCTTTTCAAATATATCTTATGTCAACTCCAAGGAAAGGCGGAAGTTGCCTGCTCAATAAAAGAGTTTCAAACTTGGGAACAACTCAAGGAATTTTTAAAAACCCAATTCAGTGATCGCAAACACTCTTCACACCTTCTGATGGAACTACAAGAGAGCAAACAACTTCCGGCCGAAAACGTAAGCCAATTCGCTCTTAGAATCGAAACACTGTTATCACAATTACTCACCGAAATCTCACTTAGTAACTGTAAACTTAAAGAACTCCCAGGCCGTACCGCGGCTATGGAGGAACTTGCCCTCCATCACTTCCTAATGGGTTTACACCCAAGAATCTCTAACATAGTCCGATGTAAATCACCGAGATCTTTAAATGAAGCCACTAACTTTGCAATTTCAGAGGAAAGAATCCAACAAACCTTATATAAAAGGAGCATTCCCGAAGCTAGACGCGATAATCGCCCAACAAGAATGAACAATCCTACTAGACCCTTCCAGCCACAAAGGCCATTCTCAACCGCCCCGCAAAATCGCAACCCTAACTCCGCTCCTAATTTTCCTACCAGTTCCAATACAATCACGTGCCGGTACTGCAAGGCTCCCGGTCACTCTATTGAGCAGTGCCGAAAGCGAGAATATAATAATAGGTTCCGGTCCTCGCAACCATCCTCTGGTCCTGTCCCGTTCCGCCGCGTCAACTTCAACGAAACCGAACCTCAAGGTTATGACGAGGTCGATGACCACTACGACCAGTCACAAGGTTTAAACTAGAACCCGTCTCGTTTAGGTGTCGCCCGAGACGCCATCTTAATAAAGACACCACTATTCCAAGAAAATCCACTGTATCCACTGAATCCGCTGTATCCACTGAATCTATAAAAAATAAAACCGCTGTATCCACTGAACCCGCTGTATCCACTGTATCCACTGAATCTACAAAAAAGAATTCCACTGAATCCACTGTATCCACTGAATCTACAAAAAAGAATTCCACTGTATCCACTGAATCCACTGTATCCACTGAATCTATAAAAAATAAACCCACTGTATCCACTGAATCCGCTGCATCCGCTAAATCTGTAAAAAGGAAATCCACAATATCCGCTGAATCCGCTCAACCTACTAAATCCATTCCTAAATGTACTAAAACAAATACTAATTCTACCAAATCCTCTGAAGCACGTACCAGTTCCACTGAATCTAGCAATCCTACCAAACCCACCAAATCCATAACTACAAAATCTGAAGAGATCTACGAAATCACGCCTGACCCTTCAATAAAATCATTGCCTTACGTAATTGTTAACTGCGAAGCGACAGTACTTCCACTGACCCTCCTTATAGACACTGGTTCTTCTATAAGCCTAGTCAAAGATTCCACTCTCAAACCCAATCTTCCTCTCCAGAAGGAGATTCTCAAATTAAAAGGTCTTACTACAACAACGTCACAAGACGATGTCATTCCAACTCTAGGCTCACTCAATTTACAATTATCACTTAGTGACAAAAATCCCAAATACCGTCTCACTCACAAATTCCATGTAGTAAGCAACCTAGATTTCCCTTATGATGGTATTATCGGTAACGATCTTCTGACCGAATCTAAAGGAAACATAGACTTCACCTTCGGCATCCTTACTTTAAAGAATTCTTACATCCATATCTACTTCTCGGAGCCCCATTATACAATCCCTGGCAGAACCGAAACTGTCATCGAATGCTCAGTCTCTAACCCTGAGATAAAAGAAGGGTTAATCCTTGATCAAAATTTATCAGAAAATCTATTGATTGCAAATTGTATTGTCCATGTCAAGGAAAACAATAGAGTAAACATATCCGTTGTCAATACCTCTGAAGAACCTGTTACCATAAAATCAGATCTTAAACTTAAACTCGACTCTCTCGACTCTTTCGACTCTTCAGAATTCGTAGACCCACCTATAGGAATTAATCATGTCAACACTTCATATAACGGTTTTAAACGCACAGAAGAAGTTCTAAAGCAACTACGCACCTCACACCTAAATAAAGAGGAAAAGAACGCTCTCTTACAACTATGCTCTGACTATTCCGATATTTTCCACCTCCCAGGGGAAAATCTTACCCATACAAATGCTCTCAAACATGAAATTAAGACAACAACAGACATCCCAATACATACTAAGACCTATAGATTCCCTGAAGTCCATAAAGCTGAAGTACGAAAACAAATTGACAAAATGCTAGAACAAAACATCATAGAACCCTCTGATTCCCCTTGGTCATCACCTATCTGGGTGGTACCCAAGAAACTCGATGCTTCCAATACTCAAAAATGGCGCGTAGTAATTGACTACCGCAAACTCAATGACGTCACAATTGGTGACACATATCCCCTTCCACAAATTACCGAGATATTGGATCAACTCGGTAATAGCAAATACTTCTCTACCCTAGACCTTGCCTCTGGATTTCATCAGATTAAATTAAATGAAGCCGACAAACCTAAAACAGCCTTCACAGTCCCTGAAGGGCACTACCAATTCTCCAGGATGCCATTCGGCCTTAAAAACGCCCCTTCAACCTTTCAAAGGTTAATGAACACAGTCTTGTCTGGCCTCCAAGGCATTAGATGCTTCGTATACCTCGACGACGTAGTCTGCTATGGACACGACCTAAAATCCAGCATCGGTAATTTATCAGAAATCTTCCAAAGAATCCGTAATTTCAATCTCAAATTACAGCCAGACAAATGCGAATTCCTAAGACGTGAAGTCTGCTACCTGGGGCATATAATCACTGAACAAGGCGTCAAACCGAATCCCGAAAAAATCAAGGCCGTAATCGCATTTCCTACTCCAGAGTCCGCTAAAGACATAAAGTCATTCCTCGGCCTCGTTTCGTATTATCGTCGTTTCATTCCGGACTTCTCCAAAATTGCCAAACCCCTTACTCAACTTCTGAGGAAAGATACTAAATTCAACTGGGAAAACCAACAACAAGTCGCTTTTGACACTCTGAAACAAAAATTGACCACTGCACCTGTCCTTTGCTATCCCGACTTTACAAAACCATTCGTACTTACCTGTGATGCCTCTAACCACGCCATCGGCGCTGTTTTATCCCAGGGTCCCATCGGTAAAGATCATCCTATCGCGTATGCATCCCGAACTCTAAATAAAAACGAAGTAAACTATTTCACTATGGAGAAAGAACTCCTCGCAATTGTCTTCGGATGCAATACATTCCGACCATACCTATATGGTCAAAAGTTCCAAATCATTACAGACCACAGACCCCTTAAGTGGCTTTTCAATCACAAAAACCCTAACAGCAAGATGCAGCGCTGGCGTCTGATGCTCGAAGAATATGAATACGAGATCATTTATAGGAAAGGTAGACTTAACTCAGCCGCAGATGCTCTTTCCCGTTATCCCGTAAACCCCGTCATTCCAAATCAACCTGAAAAAGAAAATACTAACCCTAAATCTACCGACGCCAACAACGACAACATACAACCTCCATTCAGCCCGCTGACTCTCGATGATCTTGGCGTCAATCTCCCTGCTACTCCTGACTACGACAGCAGCAGCTTACCTCAAATAGACTTGTTAGACGACGATGACGATTTCCCATTCAACTACAGCCCCACTGATCCTACTAAATCTAGCAAAGTAAAATCTCCAAAATCTGATAATGCGCAAGCATCAACTAGTCGAGAAAACTTACCTGATCCAACTCCTTCGATTTCAATGCAAGATCCTGCCATACCTGCTATTTCAAATCCTGAAACTCAAGAAAACTTACCCGACTCGACACCTTCCACTTCAGCCCAAGATCCTACTATATCTGCTACTCCAAACCCTGAAATCCAAGAACCTGAACAAGCTCCACTGAATCCTGAAAGCTCACCTGCGCAAGCTCGCGACTCTCCTCCAGCTCCCGATGATACCTACACTAACGACGAATATTCCAAATTCCTGAAAGAAATTAACAATAAAAACAATCAATTTAACACTAAAATCACTGAACATAACCAGTCCCTCACCAAAACCCATTGTAAAATCATCCTAATCCCTACGTCTATAGACTTAGATGAATCCAATCCGTACTTACCAGAAATCCTAGGAAAAGTGACAGATGAAACACGTTACAAAGAAAAACAATTGTACTCTTTCGAAAAAGTTCAAACCAATGATAACAAAAGTACTTACTTTATTTTCCCTAAAGTACACCATTTCGATGAATGCACTTATCCAGAGATTTACCGAACACTTAAAAACATTAAAACTCATTTAACCTCAACCGAAGACAACATTTCCGAAATTGCTATTTCTGACTTTAGAAATCCATTCCAAAGTCTATCTTTTGCAAAATTATATAACATGATAGTGTACATCTTCCACAATACTAATATACAAATAAATATTTATCACGATAGTATAATTTATCCAACTCTCAGTGAAATTAAAAAGATTCTAAAAGAAAATCATGATCTTCCCGTTGCAGGACATTTAGGCTGCAACAGGATGCTTAACCGTATCAAAGAGAAATTCTACTGGAAAGGTATGAAAGGTGACGTAGAAAACTATGTCAAAGCCTGCCCTTCATGCCAAGAGAATAAAGCCCTTCGACAACTCAATCGTGCTCCAATGCAGATCACTACTACCAGTACCAGCCCCTTTCAAAGATTAGCTTTGGACATCGTCGGTCCTTTACCCGAGTCCGGCCCTGCCAAATTGAAATATATAATGACTCTTCAAGATGACCTCACGAAATTCTCCGTAGCTTATCCTCTCCGCAGTGTCTCCTCAGAAGAGACCACTGATTGCCTCGTACACTTTATTTCTCTGTTTGGAATTCCTCAGACTATCCTCACCGACCAAGGTACCAATTTTACAGCTGATCTCTTTAAAAAGACTTGCAGCTTCCTGAAAATCAAACAGCTGTGGTCTACTCCATATCATCCCCAGACTCAAGGAGCTCTCGAGAGGAGCCATTCTACTCTTAAAGAGTACCTTAAATCCTATGTAAATGATAATCAAGATGACTGGCCACGATACGTTTACACAGCAATTTTAGCCTACAACACCGCTACCCACAGCACTACCAACTTTTCACCATACGAATTATTGTTTGGGCATAAAGCCTTCATTCCCGATTCCCTGTATAGCCAAGACCTCACCACATATCCTGACTACGTCAGAATGCTTCAACATCGCCTTAAACTGTCTTGGGAAAAAGCGTATCAAAATATACAACATTCAAAAGAAAAATCCAAATCCTACTATGATGCAAAAACTCGATCTATCCGATACAAAGTAGGTGATTACGTCTACTTGAAAAACCATTTGAGACTTCGTAAGGCCCTCTCTCCGATTTGGAAAGGTCCTTACAAAATCCTTGCCGTTCACGGAAATAACACTGTAACCTTACTAGTAAATAGGCGCCATGTGAAACATCACTTTGACGAAATTAAATTAGCAGGCGTCTTTCCCAGTAGTCCCTAAGATTAGGAATAGCGTATTTTATTCTTTAGTAATTCTACTATTTTACATGTTACTATTACATTTTTATTATTATACTATAATTAACCTTCTATATCCTTAGTTTTATTAATATAGCATTAGGTTTTTATAACAGTCGTTATATAACTTAATTTTATTTTCAGTGTGCCAACCTCAGTAGCAACAAGTTTTGTAGAACAAATCTCATCGAGTCCTGGCTTGTATTTCGATTATGTGGGAAAGGTTAAAATCAAAAACGGTAATTTAAACTTAGTCATCCCGATAGATATTTCCCACATACAATTACACATTGAAAATATAAATTCTGTGTTAGAAACAGTTACGTACTTTTGCAATAAAACAAAAGAATTTGACGAATCAGAATGCGAAAATATAGTAGAACCGCTAATTACCCATTATAAAAATATGGTTAAAGAATATTCATCTATAACCCATTTAATTGATGACAGATTGAAACGCAGAGCTTGGTTTGGCGGAATAGGTACCGCTTTTAAACATATATTCGGCACCCTAGATGAGGATGATGCGGAAAAATACGATAGCGCTATAAATTATGTACAAGATGATCAGAAAAGGATAGCTTCATTAGTAAAAGAACACATATTAGTCACAAGATCTACATTAACCAGATTTAATGAAACTATTGTAAGATTGAAATCTAATGAAGATAACCTAAACCTAGCTATCGATAAACTTTCTGTAAAACTTAAATATTTATCCAATAGAACAGATCATTTGTCAGTAATGTCCGGTTTAAACACAGTTTATAATAACTTAGAAGCATCCATCCTTACTTTGTCTTTCCAAATTGAAGATATTACAAATGCTATTTTACTTAGTAGAGTGAATATCATTCACCCATCTGTAATAACACCACAAGAATTGTACAAAGAATTGACTGATAATTATAAATATTTACCTAACGAATTAGAATTTGTTGTACCTCTGGAATTGAAACTTATCCATAAAATTATGAATATGTCAAAATTAATTAGTTATTATTTAAATAAGAAAATAATGTTTATACTTACAATTCCTCTTACAAATCCGCTTGAATTTTATTTATATAATAGTATTCCTTTTCCAATGCCTCATAATGTAACAAATCCAAATTCATTCAGTGTTATAATTCCTAGTAGCAAATATATCGCTATTACTAAAGATAAGACCCACTATTGTAATGTAAATGATATCGATTCTTGTCAAACTATTGACCATCAAAATTATCTATGTAAAATAATGAACATATTTCCAACATCTGCCAACCCCAATTGTGAAAGTGAATTGTTATCAAAAGTAGTTTCATCCCTTCCGGAATATTGTAAAACAGAATTCGTTAATGGCGAATTGGATATTTGGAAACCAATTCGTAATAATAGATGGATATTTGTACAGTCAAAATCTAGTAAATTAACAATAGATTGTCTTCACTCAGAACCGATTGATATAAAATTATTAGGCACCGGAATTGTATACATACCTATCCACTGTAAAGCATATTGCAAGAGTACTAGACTTTTACCCGATTATAATGTTTTGAATGTAACCATACCTTCTATAAACTTAGATTTTAATTTAATTAATGATTCTTGTTGTAGTTTAAGTAAATTTAAAGAAGTAGCGAATAGTGTTCCCTTGTTAAAGTTAAATAACATAGATTTAGAAAATTTACCCCTAACACAAAATTTAGATAAAGATATGATACAAGATTTAAATAAAATTATAAATAAACCTCACTTCATCCAATACGGGGCACACTATTCTACACTTATAATATTTATCATTATAATTGTAATTTCATTTTGTGTATTTAAAATATTTAGGAAAATAAATAAAACTGGCAGCCATCACAGACAAATGGAAATTCCAAAAGTAATGTTTAAAAAGAAAATTACAAAACAAGACGATAAACAATCAGAACACGAAGTTACAGAATTAGTAGATATAGAAGTAGAATCTAAACATATAAAAGCTCCCCCTTCTCCAAAAACACGCAGACTACTATAAACCTGAATACATAATTATATACATAAATAAATATATATTATAAATGAATAAATAAATATTATTAATAAATAAATAAATATTATAAATAAATTTAAATACAAATAATAAATAAATATATATGTAATTATTTTAACTTTGAATTACTTAGTCATAAACTTCAGAATATTGATCCTGAAGTTTATTTTTCCATGGGGGGAGGTGTTACATCCCTTAGATGTAGAGATAGTTGCTGACAACCCTGGATAATGTTGCTGATCCAGCGTCTGGGAGACCAGTTGGACGCGCTCGCTTCTCGAGCGCCTCAGTCTCATTCCATCCTCCGTGACGGCTGCCATTTCGCGAAATTACTAATTCCTCGTTTAATTTCAAATCCTTTTTTTAAAACCCAAATTGAGAGACTCGCCCTAACAGTACGCTCAAAATGACCCGATATTTACAGTGCTGTAAGATGATATTAAATAGAGATGTTTTGTAAATGAAAAAAAAAATAATGTTACGTATTGCATCCAGCATCTACTTGAATGATTTTTTTGTATAAAAATACTAGCGGTCGCCCGCGACTTCGTCTGTGAGGTAAGTTTTTTTACTTTCCCTCGGGAACAATCCTTTTTTTCCGGATGAAAGGTACCCTATGTCCTTCTTTGTACCCCTGAGAAGGTGTATGCAAAATTTCATGATGATCGATTCAGTAGTTAATACTTAAAGGCGTCACAGACAAACAAACAGACCTTCGCATTTATAATACTAGCGGCCGCCCGCGACTTCGTCTGCGTGGAAAGGATTTTTGTTCTCCCATGGTAACTATACTTTTTTCGGGATGAAAGGTATATATATTCCTATGTCCTTCTCTGAACCCCTGACAACATGTATGCAAAATTTCATGATGATCGGTTCAGTAGTTAGGACGTGAAGGCGTAACAAACAAACAAACGGACTTTCGCATTTATAATATTAGTAAGGATTAGTGAGGATAAGGATAAGTACTTCATAAAAAATACAGACGAAATAATATACTATTTCAATACAGAAAACTACAAAAATTCAATTCAGACTCTTTAGAAAATAAGACTGAGTTTATTAAAATTTGTTAAACATTAAGAAAATCACCGAATTGTGTATTTAAGCAAAATGGTGCAAAATGGGAGGGTAGGAAAATTCGCCGAAGATGTGTGTTTCCTGAAATAATTTTCAGTTTAATGTCTTGTAACCCGATATTTCTTTGATCCCGGCATGAATAAGTCATGTCGGGTAAAGTAGGATTAAATAATATGATAAGTACATTTATTTGCCATACTTCCTTGCTTTGGTTAGATTTAATCACAGTTAAGTACATATTTTAAATTAAAGTACCGTTTGATGATAACTGATCATCAAACGGTACTTTAATTTTGAATTATTACACAATATTTCCTAATTGATTTAATTATGTTACTTTTTGGTGAATGAAGAAAAAGGAAACATTTTTTATATAAAATAACTTGTTTTTAAAACGCACTGAAAAGTTTAAAATAATTTCTCCCGTAAAATAAAACTAAAAACGTGGGACGCATTTTGTAAGATTTATCATATTGCCTTTTGCATGCGCCCTACGTGAAACTTCTATATAGGGTTATAAATCTTAAAAAAAAGGTTTTTTTTCTATCAAAATTTCTCCTTTCAGTTAAAATTCCTTCTTCTTCAATATTGATGGTACTTTTCTCCGTGTGGCAAAGTTTTTGTTACACCCGGTTATAAAAAAATATAATCTCTCTTAATAAATGGATTCAAATCCGTGAAACATAATTACTGCAATGATAATTATTGTGAATATTCTTTAGTTGAACGAGACTTCTAATTAAACCTAGAGACACGTTAAGCATTAATTAACTCCCTATCCACATAATAACATCCTTACACACTTCACATGTTTCATAGCTTTACGTTTCTATAATTAGGCACATATACAGAAGGGATTTGGCTCACCGCGTTTTGAAGGGTGGGATTATCTTACATGTTTGTAACAAACGGGTTTGGTGCTTAGGAGTTTGTGCTACTTTGTGGAATGTACTCCAAAACAACGTTAGGTTAATCCGATGCATAACCTGCGTAATAATTACCGCAATACGTTGGCAATAATATCCCCGCCAATTGGTTATGCGCCTGGCGGCCATTTTTTTAAACCTCTAAAACGAAAACAATTGTATTTTTTGTTTACCTAGACACTATCTTAATGAAAATAATATTTCAATAATTAATAACGTTAACGTGAATGTTAATGTGACAAGGTTCCTGCGCATTAGCAATTGGCGGGGATTATAATAAGAGACGATAGAAGCATTAACTAAAATTAGTCTAGGTGGGAAGTACAGATTAGTTCTAGAAAGACTGTTAAAAAGTCTGTCTAGCTAGACCATAGCAATGAGGATCGGTAACAGGTTTGAATGCTATAGTTTTATTGATATAATATAAACACATATTGATAGCTATGAAACCTAGTGAAAGAATTTTTGAAATCCGTTTAGAAATGGTTGAGTTAAAAAGAAAAACCGCCTTCAAAAAACTGAAAACAGAAACAGCTTAAAAATTAAATACCTCTAAAAAGCAAGAAATAATATTCGAATCATTCGTTACACATATCAATATTAATAAAACACATCTATTGAAGTCGGGTGGGGCTGGAGGACAACTTCATTTTTTTCTTAAAGCCCCACCCGACTTCATTAGATGTGTTTTATTAATATTGATATGTGTAACGAATGATTCGAATATTATTTCTTGCTTTTTAGAGGTATTTAATTTTTAAGCTGTTTCTGTTTTCAGTTTTTTGAAGGCGGTTTTTCTTTTTTTTTAAAAAGCTTTTTTATTTTCAACTTTTTAGTGGTAGGTATGTAAGCGCAGCGTGTAAATATTTTTTTACTTTATATTATAATATTTTCAATAGTAAAATGCCCAGAACTCAATTTCCAAATTTACGCTGTTTGTTTTTGAGGAGTTCCGTTGTGTCATCGTAGTCCAAGTCTAGTCCAGAACGTTGTATCGCAAACCATGATTTGGTTTGTTTTGGATTGCCATAAACTTACCAAAACCTAAATCACTTTACTTATACTATTTGATTTTGAAGAGTTCCTTTATGTATCTTCGAAGTTCGAAGTCCAATAACAATGAAATTAAATTGTGACCACTCTTGAAGTATACCCTTTCAAATAAAAAAAGAATCATCTAAATCGGTTCATAAACAAAGAAGTTATGTCCGAAATTCCATAAAAACTCGTGCGATGGCGAGCTAAATAATTGATATTTTTCAGTATTATGAAAAAACTACTGGCCAGATCTCTGTAAAAAAATTATGGGACCACACACAAACTATGTTCTTTGAGTTAAAAAAAGAATTGTACAAATCGGGTAATAATTGACGAAGCTATGTTAAAACATACATAAAAAAAAATAAAAATAAAAAAAAAAATACCGTCGACTTGAGAACCTCCTCCTTTTTTTGAAGTCGGTTAAAAAGGGTTTGAAGGAAATGCCAAGCTCAATGCAATATGTGCTGTATGAGCTGTATCACGACATAAGGTTTGCGTACGTCGCTATGACGTCATAAGGACCCCCAAAAAACCAGTGTTTATCTCTTATAACTTCTCAGGTTTAAATCGTAAACAAATTTTCACAGTTAATCATGTGGTGGCATTATCTTTCTAATTAGCCACTAAACAAAAATCGTTACTGATCCTTATCATTGTATTATTTTTTACGTTTACATTTTACAGCATTTGAAAATAAATAAAACATTAAAACAAATAAAATTTTACTGTTAGTTATCCATAAACATAAACAGACATGCAATGCGTGCGTGTAACGCGATTTGCATTCATTTTCTCCCCATAACATAAAACAAAGTGATCCCAATGGTGTTTGATGGGATCTCCAACTGAAACGTAAGAAAAAGTAATTATAAATAAAATATTAACTTATTCAAATGAATACAGCGTAACATCATTTCACTTTTGCTACTTTCGAATATGATCTATAACTCATCTTTAAAGAGATAAACAAACCATTGATCTTTGAGTAAATGTGAAAAAAAAACTAGCATGCAAGGGTGATATCTATAAATCAGACATAGCGGAGAAACGCTGCTGGCGCGATGATAATTAGAAAAGTGACAGGGCAATTACGGCGCGTATGCCACATGCGCGTACGACGGTTGTGATGCGTCTGTGCACAGTGGGTGGAATCCGTGAAGACTAAAACCAATATTTAAATATTGGAAATTGGTGGTTGAAGAGCTCGATGGCGTAGTGGTTTAGCGCCTGGCCCAGCGATTGCGGAGGTTAAGCATCTTTCGCAAGGGTCGGTATTGGGATGGGTGACCAACAATTTATTATCTTTAGGTCCTCCGTGCTTCGGAAGGCACGTTATGCCGTTGATCGCGGCTATACATTTGCAGCCGTCAACACCCACCAATCCGCACTGGGCCCGCGTGGTGGGTTATGGCCCATCCTCCTTTCTTATCCCATAAGGAAGGCCTGCCCTAACAATGGGGACATTTTCCAACGTAATAATATAATGTTTTTTTATTAATATATCGGAAAATTCCTGTATAATTTGAAAATTGGCCGAAGTATACTCTTCTCGTGTTTTATGGTCCCACAACATTTCGATCAAGTGTGGATCTGAACTGAGAGCCCAAATTTTAAAACATTGCGAATCAAATTGAAACGTATAGGGGAGTTAATAAAAAAACTAAAAACTTGAAGCAAAGGTTAAAAAATTTCTAAAACGTGAATTATAACTTTTATAACCGAATGTGTTGGGCCCTCGGCCCCAATCCAGACGGTTGCAATAAGAGGCTTAGCATAGATCTCAGAAAGTACCATCTCTGTGTCAATAATTTTTATTTTAGAATTTAGTTAAGAATTTTTAACATCGCTTAGAAATTTTCAACTCACTAGGAGATGGTTCTTAAAATTTCTAAGCTTTCCCAAAGTAACGAACTGCCTACAAATGCTAACCAAATAAAATCTGAAAATTATCTCCAACTAAGGAGAAAAACGACAAATTGATCTAATTACGAAAAAAGTAATTTAATTTGTTCTCCACAAAGTTTATTGGAGTAGGAATGTCAGGGCTGTCGATTCTTATTCAATCCAATTACAAACTCAATGAACAAGCTACGAAACGACTTCAATTACTCAACTTAATTGTTTCCATTTGCTATTGAAAAGTATCTTCCTTGGATCTTTGCATTTTTCAGAATAAGTATTTGTATTTGATTACCAAACTATTATTTAATTGTGTACTTCATAATAATATCGCGCGCGCATGCTAAGCGTTTCCTATTGTGATATACTACTACTTCATCTTATCTCATTATTATTGACAATTTTCATAAAGATTTTCGGTATATTTTCTATTGTGGGAATTAGGAAGTCCATTAAACTGGACTGGATACTCAACACTCTGTATGTTTTAAAAGCTATATCTAAACTAAAATCACAATTTCACACAGCCCATTGTATTTTTTATGGTCTGGGGTATGGTCTTATTTATTAAAAGCACCTCTGTGCAGGCTGCACCTCTTGCTGAACGATTAGTCTGCTTGAAAGTCTGACAATGATTTTTTTTGTACTGTCGCGTGCATAATAGTTCCTCTTAATGAAATGCTAAAGTGTCGGTACTGTTGTTCGGAAGCTTGTGTTCTCAGATGTATGCAACTAATTTGTGTTCGTTAATGGAAATGGTTTGAGTACAGTACAAGTGCAGTTGCGTTTTTATGACCCATTTATGTATTTTATGACATGAAACAATACTCTGGAAGTCCAATAGCTTTAATGTAAGTTCGAAGCGAAGATATAAGAATCCTTATTTTTGTCCTTATGGTAAAACAGTTTAGTTTATTCGTCTGCAGCGCAGGTATAGTAATTAGTTGGTCTTTAATTGTTGGTGAAGTTGTAGTGTAAACTAGTTTCTTGGTCGAAACGATAATACTTGTATGTTTTTATTTACAAAACGAAGATTCGCAATTACACTCTCATAAAACTACTTCCAAGTAACTAAAAAGAATCACGAAGCAGCCATTAAGTTCATCACTGTGCTGCATAGACTAGTGAGATAAATCATAGGAAATCGTTGTTGAGCAGAAATTAATTGGCTTTCCGATTTTATGCGCTTGGTCTAGCTAGTGTAGTCGGCATAATGGCGTAGCTGTAGCGTTTGTGTGCGCGGCTGTACCGTAAGTGGAGCGAGGCGGCAACGGGCCGAGCGACGCGAAACTATTCTGCACCCATTCACCTTGCTGGCTGGCCAAATGTCTTCATTTATTAGAATCTCACACTACGGCGACTAATTGACTATGGTCATCGTATTGGAGAATTCAATCTGGTGGGCGTTTCGTTAGTTGGCGTAACGTCAGATTCTGTTAACGTGAAAGAACAACAAAGTTTTCGAAAAACTTTTGAGTGAAGATGAATCCAATCCATCAAATTATAAGACCTTTTTCTATACGACGTTCGAGGATGAAATATAGTAACGAAATCTTATCATTGTTGCAGAAGTGACGGTGACGTATCGGCGTGGACTGCCCGTGATCACGGTGCCGCTGCCGTCGCGCCGCGAGCGATGCCGGTTCACGCTGCGCCCCGTCTCCCAGACCGTGGGCGACCTGCTCGAGCAGGTGCGTAGTGACTAATTTTGCTAGTGTGGAGGTGATTTATGGATAAACTCTAGATCTAGAAGGTCTAATGCCCGTGATCACGGTGGCGCTGCCGTCGTGCCGCGCGCGAGCGATGCCGGTTCACGCTGCGCCCCGTGTCCCAGACCGTGGGCGACCTGCTCGAGCAGGTGCGTGCGTAGTGACTAGTTTTGCTAGTGTGGAGGTGAATTATGGATAAACTCTAGATCTAGAAGTTCTACTGCCCCGGTGCCGTCGCGCCGCGAGCGATGCCGGTTCACGCTGCGCCCCGTGTCCCAGACCGTGAGCGACCTGCTCGAGCAGGTGCGTGCGTAGTGACTAGTTTTGCTAGTGTGGAGGTGATTTATGGATAAACTCTAGATCTAGAAGTTCTACTGCCCCTGATCACGGTGCCGGTGCCGTCGCGCCGCTAGCGATGCCGGTTCACGTTGCGCCCCGTCTCCCAGACCGTGGGCGACCTGCTAGAGCAGGTGCGTAGTGACTAGGTTTGCAAGTGTGGAGGTGATTTATGGATAAACTCTAGATCTAGAAGGTCTATTGTCCGTGATCACGGTGCTGCTGCCGTCGCGCCGCGAGCGATGCCGGTTCACGCTGCGCCCCGTCTCCTAGACCGTGGGCGACCTGCACGAGCAGGTGCGTAGTGACTAGTTTTGCTAGTGTAGACCGATCTGATCTCTAGATCTAGAAGGTCTATTGCCTATGATCACGGTGATGCTGCATGATACATACTGCGATCATCTGCCTTTAACTGTGTGCGAACTAGTGATCTGTTCATGTTGGTGTGTTTTAGGAAAAATGACGGTGACGTAGTGGGGTAGGTTATATATACCTCTATAAAATAGACCGTCGTCTATCAGTGTGCTAACTGCACTCGTCCAATTTTCTGGTAAGACACTTAGTGAAATAGAAGATTTAATGCAATCATAATTAGTGCGATGCTGAGCGGCCAGTAATTGATTCAGACGATTATTTCTGAAGTTCTTCCATTACACAGATTAACTTTCTGGAGGCTTACGTCGTAAATATTTAAGCTGCAAGTCTTAAAAACGGCACTGACCCTCATACTGGAAGCATAGACTTCATTTTTATAGAATAATCAGAAATATAAATTAAATTACTTTTTTCTTTAGTGACTTATCCAATAAGTTTATAGGACCACATGAAAACCTGTGAAGAAATTATCTTATCTTAAGAGATAACAGAAAAGTTATATGGTCTAGCAAACTGTTATTTTACCTCGCGTTATAACGTTATAACGCTGGTGCTGAACCTTACGTCGTACGTAATAATGCACATATTTCAGTGCGCTTGGTATTTCCTTTAAACCCTTATAACTTGAAAACTACTCGCTTGATTTAAATGAAACTAAAACAGGTGTATTTCTAGACATTTAGTTACATGGTCATAAAGTTTAAAGCTATTTAACAGACCCATTAGCCTTCTCCATTAAAGTGGTTTCACCTTGTTTTTGAACAGAAAAACTGAATTTCCATAAAACTCGACTGTGATGCAAAGCTGGCAAGAGGCCGGATATCTCATGAAAATGGCTAAAAGAAATTTTTGGATGATAGATTATTATTTTCGGGTGCTCGAAGCAACGGCGCATTTATCTGGGAATCCGAGATAGTCTCCTGGAAAATTAAGTAATAACTCACTGTTATTATAAAAAGCTTCTCTGAGATTCTGCGTAATAAAGCTTCTTGGCTTCAATTATTTTCGACCTGGGAGTAATAGAATCCTATAATGAAATCGTAGAGACTCGTATATTAATTTTATTACTCTGGTGAAACGTTTCATATTATGATCGTAAAATTTTAGTTTTAATAAAACTGAAACGGCTCATGGGATTCGCAAATTAGTGTCTTGTAATTTTAAATTATTTGACAAATTATATTTTGTATATGGAAACACGGGAGTTTTTTGAGATTCCGTTTATTGTTTACCTCTTACACTGAATTCTGATCTGAATAGATACTGTTGTCATATTACACTAACTCAAAGAGGTTCCCAATTAATTTTATCTACGTACCCACTACTGGTCCCCGTATAATTTCTATAGTTTTATATGAAACTAGCTTCCGCCCGCGACTTCGTCCACGTGGATATTAGAGAAAATCCTTAGGGAACCTTCAACCAGGATCCGACCAGCCGTTTTTACGCGATTAGGCGGGTCCCCACCAAGCGCGCTGCCTCGCGAGGCAAGACGTTTGCCTCGTGAGGCGGGCCTCGCACGAGGCTGCTCGCTTGGTGGGGACCCGCCTAATCGCGTAAAAACGGCTGGTCGGATCCTGGTTGAAGGTTCCCTAAGGATTTTCTCTAATATCCACGCGGACGAAGTCGCGGGCGGAAGCTAGTTTTTTACAATAATCAGAATTGGTACAGAGATATTAGTAGGTATCTTGTCCCCGTCCCTGTCCCCTTAAAAGCTCAAAAACGACATCCACATCGATTTTCATGTTTACTTACCCCATTTAAGTACCTAAATCATGTCCACCTTGTTGGACTATAAATTAATGTCATTTTCGCAATCACCATCCCATAAAACCTCAAAAACGACATCCACATCGATTTTCATGTTTACTTATCCCATTTACCCCTAAGGGATGATTTTCAAAATAACAAAATATATAATTTTTAGATGTGTTCCAACGAATTTTAAAGTTGTAGTGTCTATTTAATATTATTTTTCCATACAAAATTTGAACCCCGATTTCACCCCTTTAGGGGTTAAATCATGTCCACCGTGTTGGACTTCAAAATAAATGTTATTTTCGCAATCGTCAACCCAGAAAACCCCAATAACGACATCCATATCGATTTTTAGGTTTATTTACCCCATTGCACCCCCATTTCATCACCATGGGGGTTGAAATTATACCAATATAATATGCGTTGCGTTAGATTTCCATCCATAAGCGATTTTTACTTCAAAAATAAAGGATTATCTTCTAAACACAACTTCATCCCCCTTTTCACCCCTTCGGGGGTAGAATTTTGGAAAACGCTGAGACACGTATTTATTTATTTTCAATCATCAGCCTAAACACAAAATTTGAAGATCCTAGCTTCAAAACTGAGGGACTTTCATACAAACTTTCATCCCTTATTTCATCCCCTTAGGGATGGAATTTTCAAAAATCCTTCCTTAGTGGATGCCTACACTGTATAAGGTATCTGTGTGCAAAATTTCAAGTCTCTAGGTTCAGCGGTTTGGGCTGTGCGTTGATATCTCACTCAGTCAGTCAGGACTTTGAATTTTATATATATAGACTAGCGACCGCCGCGACTTCGCCTGAGTGGATATTATTTTGTCTATCCCACGGGAACAGTTCCTTTTTTCGGGATGAATGGTACCGTATGTCCCTTTCTGCGCCCCTGACAATATATATATATGCAAAATTTCATGATGATCGGTTGATTTGTTAAGATGTGAATTCGTAACAAACAAGGGGACTTTCGCATTTATAATATTAGTAAGTATTAAATTCCGAGCTCCGCAGGAATGCCGTGGCAGCAATGCATTCAATTTTAACGACCTCCGTGGTCGAACGGTGGTTTTCAAGGCGTCATCATCTCTCGAGGTTTCAATGCAGGAAATGAACTTTAGGTCTGGTCTCTGACAAGTGCTTTAGCTACTTACTTTGCTAGAATCGGAGCAAGGTTTGTGATGTCACCAAATATTTATTTGGTTTTATTTTTATTTGGCGAGAAGAACCGTTGGCCGTTGGGGCGGAAAGGTTCTGCAATGGCGATCGCGCACCGGACGACGCTCCTTGGGTACACTGAGAAAAACGGGCTACTTAAAATTGGCAAATTTGTAATGCACTGGCAGCCAGATACGTATAATGTGCTTTTCACATGAAATAAATAAGAGCCATACTTATAATGAGCCGACACCATGTCCAGTAAGTATGCGGCATAATGCCCTGTAAAGACAATGTAAACGAGTTACTTGTAATGAGGCCGAATCCTTAATACGTAAGCCGCATCATGAAATTACTGTGCCCGCACTGTTAACGTTTACGTATGCGGTTTAATGATGCCGCATATGTATTAACGGAGCAGCATACGTAATTTACTTAACCCGCAACAGGAAATATATATGCGCTATACGTACGAAGTTATACAGCTGCATTATTTCAGTATCCAGGCTCTTTACAACAGTAACTGGTTGCCAAATCATTGTACTGACTCCGTCTCATTAAGTAATAGTCCGGGTTACGTACATAATGTACGAGCAGGGTCGGAGATATGCCGATACATTTTACGTACACGGGATAATTAATAATGTCTCCGCCTACATAAACATTTACGTATCCTGGCTCATTTTACGAACTCCGTTTACTTACTGGCAGTGTTCGGTACATAGAATCTTTATGACGTCAGCCGCATCATGAAATTACTGTGGCGCACTCTTTACAGTTACGTATGCGGCTTAATGATTCTGCACGGAGCAGCATACGTAATTTACTTTACCCGTAACATGAAATATGTATGCGCTATACGTACGAAGTTATACAGTCGCATTATTTCAGTATCCAGGCTCTTTATAACAGTAACTGGTTGCCAAATCATTGTACTGACTCTGTCTCATTAAGTAATGGTCCCGGTTACGTACATAATGTACAAGCAGGGTCGGAGATATGCCGATTCATTTTACGTACACGGGATAATTAATAATGTTTCCGTCTACATCATCAGTTTTTACGTATCCTGGCTCATTTTACGTACTCCGTTTACTTACCGACTGTGTTTGGTACGTAGAATCTTTATAACGTCAGCCGCATCATTAAATTACTGTGGCGCATTCTTTACAGTTACGTATGCGGCTTAATGATTCTGCACGGAGCAGCATACGTAATTTACTTAACCCGTAACATGAAATATGTATGCGCTATACGTACGAATAGTTATACAGCTGCATTATTTCAGTATCCAGGCTCTTTATAACAGTAACTGGTTGCCAAATCATTGTACTGTCCCTGTCACATTAAGTAATGGTCCCGGTTACGTACATAATGCACGAGCAGGGTCGGAGATATGCCGATACATTTTACGTACACGGGATAATTAATAATGTCTCCGTCTACATCATCAGTTTTTACGTATCCTGGCTCATTTTACGAACTCCGTTTACTTACCGACTGTGTTTGGTACGTAGAATCTTTATGACGTCAGCCGCATCATTAAATTACTGTGGCGCATTCTTTACAGTTACGTATGCGGCTTAAAGGATCATTCCCACAGCTCCGGCGCGTCACCGGCGCGTCACCGGCCCGTCCGTCAACGTCAAAAATATGTGTGAACAAGCAGTTCAGATCACCGGCGCCGGCACGTCACCGGCGCGTCGCCGGCTCGTTTCAGTCAAGTCAACGTCGCTTCACCGGCAAGGCAAGCAGGGCTGCCACTTTTTTGTTTTAGTAAAGTATAGGTTGCTATAATAGGTAGAAAAAAGTACATTGTGGTATGGAAATATAGAATTATTTATTTATTCCAACTTTCAAAACCTACTGTTTAAGTATTGTTTTTTGGAAATATTTTGGTAACTTTACTAGACTTAATTTACTTATTCCACTGAGTTCAAGTAAAGGTAAATATTATTTTCTCGAATTATAATAGAAATACAACAACGTATGCGAATGTCGGATTTTCGGGTAAACAAATGAATGCCGGAACACAAGTGAAGGCATGAAAACATTGTCTACAGAAATTGTTGTATTATTATTAAAATTCGAAAAATAGTACCTTTGCTTGAACTTAGTGGTAAAGGTGAATTAAGTCTAACAAAGTTACCAAAATACTACCAAAAACAATACTTAAACAGTAGGTTCTTAAAGTTGAAATAAATAAATAAATACTTTATTTCTACACCACAATGTACTTTTTTCTACCTATTATAACAACCAATAATTTATTATAATAAATAAGTGGCAACCCTGTTTGCCATGCCGGGGACGCGCCGGTGACGTGACGGCCGGCGACGCGCCGGTGACGTGACGGCCGGTGACGCGCCGGTGACGTGACGGCCGGCACGTCACCGGCGCGGCGCGTCGCCGGCGAGGCACCGGCAAGACAAACAGGGCTGCTACTTTTTGTTTTAATAAATTATTGATTACTATAATCGGTACAGAAAAAGTATAATTTATTTATTTCAGCCTTGAAAAACATTTTTGATAACTTTTGTTCATATTTCGGTAACTTTGTGAGACCTTATTCATCAGTAAATATTGGTAAGGGTACAATTTTTCGAATTTTAATAAAAATACAACGTGTGTGGATTTCGGGTAAACAAATGAATCTCAGAAAAACAAGTGAAGGTCAACAATTTCTTTTTGCGAAATTGTTGTTTTAAGTTGTCATTTGTCAATCTTAAAACAGCAATATATCTCGAAAAATACTCATCCTAAAGTGGTGGTGTAAATTTAGCCTATAAAATTTACCAAAATATTAAGAAAAGTGTAAATAAAATGTTTTTAAAGTTGAAATAAAAAAATAATACTTTATTTCCAAACCACAATGTACTTTTTTTTCTACCTATTATAACAACCAATACTTTATTGAATCAAATAAGTGGCAACCCTGTTTACCTTGCCGGCGACGCGCCGGTGACGTAACGGCCGGCGACGCGCCGGTGACGTGACGGCCGGCGCGTCACCGGCACGGCGCGTCACCGGCGACTCAACGGCAAGGCAAACAGGGTTGCTACTTTTTGTTTTTATAAATTATTAATTGCTATAATCGGTATAGATAAATACACTGTGGTATGGAAATAGAGTATTATTTATTTATCTCAACTTTGAAAAACATTTACTTTTATTACTTTTGGTAATATTTTGGTAAATTTATTAGACTTAATTTACACCACCAGTCTAGGATGAGTATTTTTCGAGATATTGCTATTTTAAGATACCATACAATTCCTATCTCAAATAGAAATTGTTGACCTTCAATTAATTTTACGTCATTCATTTGTTTACCCAAAATCCACACACATTGTTGTATTTTCATTTAAATTCGAAAAATGTTACCCTTACTAGAACCGCTGTTCGTCTAGCTAGGCAGTTGACGCAACGACTAAAGGGTTGGCACTCTGTGATTTGCCTTTTTGAATATCAAAAATTAATAAGAAAAATAAGATTGGTACTTCAAAATTCAAGTTATATTCTTTGAAAAAAAATTGTAATTTTTTTCTAAAAGGTAAGAATATTTTTTTTAAATTTGTCTCTTTTTCTTCTTTTTATGCTCTTCAAATAAAGAATAGAAAAACATGTGACTTAGTTTTTGCTCCTTTTCTTTTTGTTTATGGGCCGATTTCGATGAAGCTCGCTTTTTGATATAACTTTGACACGAAAATAACAACGCAATGTTGAATACATTAAAAAATTCAAAATGGCGGCAAACTTTTTTGCTTGTGGGCTTTAAGTTTCATTAAATCGCCCCGCGAGCAAAAAAGTTTGCCGCCATCTCAGATATTTTTATATTTTTAACATTGCGTTGCTGTCGTCTTGTCAAAATAGTACAAAAAACCGAGTTTTATCGAAATAGGCCCATCAACAAAGGAGTTGGCCACCATCTTGAATTTATTCCATTTTTAACTTTGCGTAGCTGTTCTCTTGTCAAAATACTAGCAAACACCGAGTTTCATTGAAATCAGCCCACAAGCAAAAAAGTTGGCTGCCATCTTGAACTTTGACATTTTTAACATTGCGTTGCCGTTTTCTTGTAAAAAAAGTACAAAAACCGAGTTTCATCGAAATCGGCCCACAAATAAAGGAGTTGGCCACTATCTTGAATTTTAACATTTTTAACTTTGCGTAGCTGTTCTCATGTCAAAATAATACCAAAAACCAAGTTTCATCAAAATCGGCCCACAAGCAAAAAAGTTGGCCGCCATCTTGAATTTTTTTACATTTTTAACATTGCGTTGCTGTCGTCTTGTCAAAATAGTACAAAAAACCGAGTTTTATCGAAATAGGCCCATCAACAAAGGAGTTGGCCACCATCTTGAATTTATTCCATTTTTAACTTTGCGTAGCTGTTCTCTTGTCAAAATACTAGCAAACACCGAGTTTCATTGAAATCAGCCCACAAGCAAAAAAGTTGGCTGCCATCTTGAACTTTGACATTTTTAACATTGCGTTGCCGTTTTCTTGTAAAAAAAGTACAAAAACCGAGTTTCATCGAAATCGGCCCACAAATAAAGGAGTTGGCCACTATCTTGAATTTTAACATTTTTAATATTGCGTTTCTGTTTTCTTGTCAAAATAATACCAAAAACCAAGTTTCATCAAAATCGGCCCACAAGCAAAAAAGTTGGCCGCCATCTTGAATTTTTTTACATTTTTAACATTGCGTTGCTATCGTCTTGTCAAAATAGTACAAAAAACCGAGTTTTATCGAAATAGGCCCATCAACAAAGGAGTTGGCCACCATCTTGAATTTATTCCATTTTTAACTTTGCGTAGCTGTTCTCTTGTCAAAATACTAGCAAACACCGAGTTTCATTGAAATCAGCCCACAAGCAAAAAAGTTGGCTGCCATCTTGAACTTTGACATTTTTAACATTGCGTTGCCGTTTTCTTGTAAAAAAAGTACAAGTACCGAGTTTCATCGAAATCGGCCCACAAATAAAGGAGTTGGCCACTATCTTGAATTTTAACCTTTTTAACTTTGCGTAGCTGTTCTCATGTCAAAATAATACCAAAAACCAAGTTTCATCAAAATCGGCCCACAAGCAAAAAAGTTGGCCGCCATCTTGAATTTTTTTACATTTTTAACATTGCGTTGCTGTTTTCTTGTCAAAATAGTACTAAAAACCGAATTTCATCGAAATCGGCCCACAAACAAAAAAGTTGGCCGCCATCTTGATTTTTTTAGATTTTTAACACTGCGTTGTTGTTTTCTAGTCAAAATAGTACCCAAAACCAAGTTTCATTGAAATCGGCCCACAAACAATAAAATAGGCCGCCATCTAGAATTATTTACATTTTTAACAGTGCATTGCCGTTTTCTTGTCAGAATAGTAACAAAAACAGAGTTTCATCGAAATTGGCCCGCAAACAGAGAAGTTGGCTGCCATCTTTATTTTTTTACTTTTTAATATTGCGTTTCTGTTTTCTTGTCAAAATAGGACCAAAAACCGAGTTTCATCGAAATCGGCCTGCAAACAAAAAAGTTGGCCGCCATCTTGAATTTTTTACTTTTTTTACATTGCGTCGCTGTTCTCATGTCAAAATAGTACCAAAAACCAAATTTCATCTAAATCGGCCCACAAGCAAAAAAGTTGGCCGCCATCTTGAATTTTTTTACATTTTTAACATTGCGTTGTTATTGCCTTGTTAAAATAACACCATATACCAAGTTTCATCGAAATCGACCAAAAAACAAAAAAGTTGGCCGCCATCTTAGATTTTTTATATTTTTAACATTGCGTTGTTATTGCCTTGTTAAAATAACACCATAAACTAAGTTTCATCTAAATCGGCCGAAAAACAAAAAAGTTGGCCGCCATCTTGGATTTTTTATATTTTTTACGTAGCTTTTTTGCGTAGCTGTTTTATTGTCACAATTTTGTTAAAAACCGAGTTTCATCGAAATCGGCCTACAAACAAAAAAGTTGACTGCCATTATTGATTTTTCAATATTTTCAACATTGCGTTGCTATTTTCTCGTTAAATTAGTTCCAAAAACCGTGTTTTATGGTAATCGGCCCACAAACAAAAAAGTTGCCCGCCACCTTCGATTTTTTTTTATCATTGCATGTTGTTTTCTTGCCAAAATAGTTCCAAAAACCGAGTTTCATTTTAATCGGCCCTTAGGCGACGGCTACACGTCGTGGTAAATATCGTGATCCAACGTCATAGAGCAAATTTTAACCATGGAAAGTAAAATATTGAATATTCCATACAAATTACTTTCAATGGTTAAAATTTACTTTATGGCGTTGGATCACGGTAAATACCACGCGTCTAGCCGGCGCCATAAACAAATTGGCCGCCATCTTAGATTATATGTTCTTAGCATAAACTTAATATAGCGAAAAATTTTCTAAGTCTATGGTTCTTAGTAGGTAAGGTAACTCGACGTATAGATATCATGAAACATTTTAAGTAGTCGCATTAGTTAAAAGATACCCTGGAACCGGAAAAAAACAGCCACTATGCGTATCGGAATAACCGCATGCATTATACTGCAGCCCTATTACGTAAATAAGTAAGCGGGCTCATTATAATGAACCGCGCTATTTATAAATAGCGCGGTTACTTACGTCGTCGTACTGCGCATTTAACGTATTTGGGGTTGCCATCACATTAAATTATGTTGTTTGGTGGTCATTAGCTACTTTATAAGTTTATTTAGCGTATTTTTGTTTGCTCTGTTTTTACAACCAAGTGGGCAACCACTTTAGTTGACTAAAAATATAAGCGAAACTAAATAATTCTGTTAGATGCAAATTGCTACCATCTGGCTACTTTCTAACGTTACAATTTTGTATTTTAGTTAGTTAGTATTGGAATGTAAGAATCGAACGAAGATACAGGGGCCGGGCGAAGTGCGAACCCTCGCAGAAAAATTCTCCAGGAACAAATTTTCAAAATTTTTTGGCAACTGTACCTACTTTTTTGTTCAGTCATCTTTTATATTCAGTTAAATGATTTTCTGTCCCGCACTTGACTTAATCTTTGAAATTTTTCCTTGGATAAGTAATTTGGGAATTTTTCCTTTGCAGTACATTTTTGTCGTCATATAAGAGCGCGTTTATTCTTTGTTTTTATTTTACTTGACGCATCCATCCGGAAAGCGTGGCGTGTCTAGTTTTGCCTTCGAATAGAATTTAAAAATTATGTACAATACTAAGTTTTATTGTAATGATGAATGAATAAAACCGGTTTTATATATATATTTTTGAGGTGCTTCGGTATTTCGAAAAATTTTATCTGGTCACACTGACCCCCGCGCAACGCAACGCAAGCACAAGCAGGCAGAGAGAGTGCGAGTGAGTGACATGACGCAGCGGCGGCGCGTGCCCGGTGCCTATTACGTTACGAAGTTATGGAAGAAATTAAGGATATTGAGGAAGATATTAAGTGAAATACAAAGATATTAAAAGTGAAATACTTCCATTTCTTGAAGGTAAGCCAATTGCTCGTCAGTAAAGTTCAAAACGTTTATTGCACTTTTCATGTTGTAGGTACAAAAGTTAAATACTAGTTTTCTTAAATTAGTAAGGCTAGTTTTATAGAAAACTTGTAGAATGCTTGTCAAGCCAAAGATTTAAATCGTTAGATAAGCCCTTACCATAGTAACAGCTCACCGAAATGTGTCAACATTCAAATGAGTGAATTTTCACATACAAACGTGTTTGACGTAATTATTGTTGGTTTTATTGAAAAATCTGAATAATACTAATTACAAATAAGTCCATTGCTTGTTGGATAAAGTTGTAAACCTGAACGGACAGCATTTTTTCTTAAACCAGGGGGTTAAATCTGCTAATTTTATCGTAAAATCGTGTTTCAATGTTGTTCGAATGGTAATGCTTTTTGACACAGTTCTTGTTTCTTAAACCCAAAAACACCATGTGTTTCGGTTTTGGGTATAAGAAACAAGAACTGTGTCAAAAAGCATTACCATTCAAACAACATTGAACCACGATTTCGACGTTAACAGAATGCATTAGCAGAATTGACCCCCATCTTTTTTATTGCCGATCTTTTAAATTCCATTTTCGCAATTCCAAAAACATTCATAAACATGCTCTAACTGTCGATGAGCTCTAAAGTTTGTTTCTTAGACTACTCCATTATTTAATACCTACCTAATTAAAGTATAAAACATGAGATTATGAACATATAGACAACTATAAGTTTTAAACATGTAGGCAATTACAAGTAGGTAGGTACATGACAAGTTTTGTATACAACATTATTTTATTTGTATTTTTCAGTCAACCATATAACCACAATCCTACTCAAAACGCTGTAAGTACGGGACACTAATGTCGGTGATAATGCAAAAATCTCTACAGATTGTTACTGCAGCTAATAACAATGTAAGTTACTCATATGACATTACTCAGTTTGATAACAAAACGTATTAAAAAAATTGTCGAATTGTAGCGACCATTTTATATGTTTCTGTTCAATAGAGATTTTAATTTGACGCCTGATGGGCAATTTTTATTTTATTTTATTTGAAAACCAACAGCGTTACCATTTATTTTTACTACAAATTCTAACCATTAAAGCAAGGCCAATTACAGATTTTCCATAAAATTACCTTACTTAGTAAATTCCAAACAAGAAATTAATACAATAATGCAATGATAAGACAACAGTCGCAAAGTTATTAGTCAATACTCTATACTTAATTAACTTAAAAAAAAGAAAATCACTTGTTATACTTATACTAGGTATAACATTCACTTCATTTCTAATTCAGATTCATCTTAAAATTTCAATAGATTCCTATTAGATTAAACAAATAAACACATTTTTATTTATTATTTTAAGTATTTATTAAAAAAATGTCAAGATGGGCAATAATTAAAAAAATTGTCAGTCACTGATAGTAAAAAGCTTACAATATTGTAGAATTGTAATGTAATACAATTCTGACAGGCGGCCTCATCCCTTTCAATCTCTGCAAAGTGGTAAGCAAATAATAATTACTAGTCAAATTCGAGTCGGGCTCGCACCACGAGGTACCGGTTATGTACACATGTTGATACAAACATTCTTTATTCAACAAACAATTCTATCTGATAAAACTAGAAATTGACAATTTTCAGATTTTCCTTTACATTTGCTGACGACCTTGCTTCTTGCTATTTTTAGGGTTCCGTAGCCTAATGGCAAAAAACGGAACCCTTATAGTTTCGTCATGTCTGTCTGTCTGTCTGTCCGTATGTCACAGCCACTTTATTCCGAAACTATTAGGATTACACAAGTGAAACTTGGTAGGTAGATGTATTCTGTAAACCGCTTTAAGGTTTTCACATAAAAATAAAAAATAAAAAAAGTTTAAGGGTGGGCTCCTCATACATGAAACTGTAACTGAAAATTTTTTTTTCATCAAACCTATACGTGCGGGGTATCTATACAACGTGTTAATGAAAAAGCGCAAAACCTCTTAGGTGGTGATTGTGCTCATGAATATGAACAACTTTTACTATGGAGCCAACCTTGAAATCGCGAAAAAAAAAACAGCTGTTTCATACATTCTGGTCGAGTAGGTACTGACACCTTGTATGAAAAAGCTGTTTATTTTTTTTCGCGATTTCAAGGTTGGCTCCATAGTAAAAGTTGTTCATATTCATGAGCACAATCACCACCTAAGAGGTTTTGCGCTTTTTCATTAACACGTTGTAGATAGGTCTTTAAAAATGACATTGAGTTTACTAAGACTATTTTTTCTCAAAGTTAACCGTTTGAAAGATATACACTGCCAAAGTGGTAAAATGATTGTCCCCCCCCCCTTTAACTTTTAAAATAACAGAGTGAAAAATCTAAAAAAAATATATGCTGTAGATCGTAATAAATACTTTCAACGAAAATTGGTTGGAACGAGATATAGTGATAATTTTTAGAGATATATCACATTTTCCAAAACCGCAAATATAACATTGTCATTCATACAAACACTATTAAAAACAAAGTTATTTTTGCATACGGAAAATTATAGTGGTATTCAATATGGTATTGTATACGGTAACTACGGAACCCTACTGCGCGTGGCCCGACACGCACTTGGCCGGTTTTTTTTTATAAGTGGCTATATATCTTTAGAATGCATTCACTTCGAGGTTTGAATTTTACACCCCAAAAGAGACTGCAACCCATACATTCTTTGATATTCTCCATACTACTTATATTACCTGTCAATTTAGTATCCAAGGGTGTGTTTCATAAAAAAATATTAGTTCAATATTATGACCAGTAATAAAAGTTAGTTAGCCCCAGGTTAGAAAAACAGACTGTAATAAATATTTATTTGTTCGTTGTGCGTCACTTCTGCCGTAGCGGGTGGCCCGCACCAGTGGGTGAGTGTGCCAGTAGCGTGCTGTACTACAGCCCAGTGTCTAGCTAGCCCCGTCCAGCCCCATGCCGCCGCACACGCGCTCGTACTACGCACACCCCGAGCAGTTCCTGCCGCAGCGGGTGGCCCGCGCCCGGCCGCCGCACCAGTGAGTGAGTGTGCCAGTAGCGTGCTGTACTACAGCGCAGTGTCTAGCTAGCCCCGTCCAGCCCCATGCCGCCGCACACGTGCGCGAACTACGCGCACCCCGAGCAGTTCCTGCCGCAGCGGGTGGCCCACGCCCGGCCGCCGCACCAGTGGGTGAGTGTGCCAGTAGCGTGCTGTACTACAGCGTAGTGTCTCGCGAGCCCCGCCCAGCCCCATGCCGCCGCACACGCGCGCGTAATACGCGCACCTCGAGCAGTTCCTGCCGCAGCGGGTGGCCCGCGCCCGGCCGCCGCACCAGTGGGTGAGTGTGCCAGTAGCGTGCTGTACTACAGCCCAGTGTCTAGCTAGCCCCGTCCAGCCCCATGCCGCCGCACACGCGCGCGTACTACGCGCACCCCGAGCAGTTCCTGCCGCAGCGGGTGGCCCACGCCCGGCCGCCGCACCAGTGGGTGAGTGTGCTAGTAGCGTGCTGTACTACAGCGTAGTGTCTCGCGAGCCCCGCCCAGCCCCATGCCGCCGCACACGCGCGCGTACTACGCGCTCCTCGAGCAGTTCCTGCCGCAGCGGGTGGCCCGCGCCCGGCCGCCGCACCAGTGGGTGAGTGTGCCAGTAGCGTGCTGTACTACAGCCCAGTGTCTAGCAAGCCCCGCCCAGCCCCATGCCGCCGCACACGCGCGCGTACTACGCGCACCCCGAGCAGTTTCTGCTGCAGCGGGTGGCCCGCGCCCGGCTGCAGCACCAGTGGGTGAGTGTGCCAGTAGCGTGCTGTACTACAGCCCAGTGTCTAGCGAACCCCGCCCAGCCCCATGCCGCCGCACACGCGCGCGTACTACGCGCACCCCGAGCAGTTCCTGCCACAGCGATTACTCTACGGCTCCACCTGCGTCTTAACGCATAGCTTAAAGCGTTAATCTAGACGTGACGCAGATGTAGCCAAGACTTAACTTTCTCTTCTCTTCTCTTCTAACGTCTTTAATTTACAAACGTCATTACAAATGTCATTAAATGTTAAGTGATAATTCACTAGAAATTAACATTAGCGGCGTTAAAACCTAATGTAGCCAATACGCATTTTTATCGCTTTAATTAAAGCGTAGTTGGACATTATAAAAACTGTCTAAGGCATGTTCATACAAAAGTCTTGTTTTTAGTGTTCCTACTTTTATATGCTGTTTGTTTTCCTTGAATATAAAATAAAATAAAATAATCACTAACGTGAACGATAACGCAGGTGGAGCAGTAGCATTAGTGTTATCAAAAAGTTTATGAAACTGAAAAATGACAACTAATAAAATTATTTTATGAGTCTAATAAAATTAGCTAATAAAATCAGTAACTTTTATGAAGCACGCCCCAGGTTAGAAAAACAGACTGTAATAAATATTATTATTAGTTAAAAAATACATTTACAGTTCATTGTGCGTCACTTTGATGTTTGACAGCTCGACTGATGTCATCTCACTTTGCCCTTGATGCCCTTCCTTTTGTTAACATATCCCACCATACACATATAAATTACAGGTATTGACTATGAAAAATCAAGAAACATTACTGTGGCTAAAAAACAATGTCGATCCATGGAAATCTGTGGAGGAAAATTGACACTGCAGATCACCGCCTAAACCGCATCCAATGTGGAAAAGGTGATATAGCGGATTACTTCAAAGATTTACCAGCCTTAAAACAATCACAAGGCTATACCTTGGTAAGCATATATACTGCAGCTTTATTTTTTTACTTAGTCTTTGTGGTCTTTCTATAAAAACGTACGCAATGACATAGAAATGACAAAAGTTTGTTTATTTCTTTTAAGACAAATATCTGAATTTTGATTGCCATGTAAAATTCATAATGTTAGTTTCCGTTTCTGCCACGATTCTTCTCTTTTCGCACAGACTCTACACTCTTGTAATACCAAAAGTAACACTCGCGCGCTGCCGACATTGCAGAACTAGCTATTGTGCACGCACTAAAAGAGACAAGCTATTTTAGTGCTCGCTTAACAACCCAATAAGCTCTGTGGTTGCGATCCGGACCTTTCTCTCCAGTGGAAATAACTAAGCGTACATTTATTGTATTTATTCTTTTTTTCAGCTAATGAATGATTTCAGTCGTCTGTATCCGGGAAAGGAAAACAAATTATTTTGCCCTATCACCATCAAATATGAAGAAATTATAAAATATGCTTCATTAAAATTACGAAAAATTAGAGACGAAGACACGAGAACAAAAATAGCAAATATAATTGCACTGATTGACGGTAAGAAGTTTTTCTCAAATATTCGTTCTTACTATAAAACCATCATAAAATTAAGTCTAAAAAATTAACCGAAACTTTTTTCTTGGATACAGAAGATGAACCAGAGACACATCTAGCAAGGTTGCTTTGATATTGCTGGCCTATGTCATCAACATTCCACCTGCACCGAATATAAAAGGAAAGCCAGCGTGGAAGCTACCTAGAGCAGAGGTATGCGACTGCTATATATCCAAAAGTTTGTTTATTTCTTATAAGACAAGTGTCTGAACTTCGATTGCCATGTAAAATTCATAATGTTAGTTCGTTGTGCGTCACTTTGACGTTTGACAGCTCGACTGCTGTCATCTCATTCTGCCCTTGATGCGCTTCCTCTTGTTAACTCATCCCACCATAAACATTTATATGTGGTTTACGTGTGTATTACAGGGATTGTCTATGAAGAAACATTACTCTGGCTGAAAAATGAAAAATCATGGAAATCTGGAAACCATGGAAATCTGTTGAAGAAAAGTAGGCGGAAACTGCCTAAACCGCATCCAGTGTGGAAAAAGTGATATAGTGGATTACTTCAAGGATTTCCCAGCCTTGAAACAATCACAAGGCAATACCTTGGTAAGCATATACCGCAGTCCGCAGCTTTATTTTTTACATAATCTTTGTGGTTTTTCTATAAAAACGTACGCAATGACATATAAATGACAAAAGTTACTTATTCTTTTTTCAGCTAATGAACGATTTCAGTCGTTTGTATCTAGGAATGGAAAACAAATTATGTTCCTCTTATGCTTCATCAAAATTGCGAAAAAATAGAGACACGAGAACAAAAATAGCAAATATAATTGCACTGATTGACGGTAAGAATATTTTCTCAAATATTAGTTCTTATTATTAAACCTTCATAAAAATAAGTTTTAAAAAATTAACCGAAACTTTTTTTCTTTGAATACAGAAGATAAACCGAGACATCCTGCAATATTGCTTTGAAGTTGCTGGCTTATGTCATCAACATTTCACTTTCACGGAATGCGACAGCTATATATCGCAAGCTGCTTTTGAATCCGACGTATCCAACAAGATCATTCAAAGAAAGCATAATGTTTCACGGGTACGCCAATTTGACGACCATGTAATTCTAGAATAGTATGATTAATTAAGCTTGTTGTGGTTTTTTTGTAACTAAGTATGTCTCAATTTTTGCGATTGAAAATAAATAATATGAATCTTTTATGTCTATTTCCTTTTAAACATGTTAAGCTATAAAACTTGTACAGGGTTTGAGAACGGAATTTCTTCTGTTAATAACCTTGTAAAAGTTAAAAAATAAAAAATGTTGTATCATGGCTGTGTACACTAAATGTATATGTATCGTGAAGTATGATTTTATCTAAATTACCAATTATTATATGCTTTTCACTTACAGGTCTGGACTTTGGTGCTATATCGGTGCAGCTGTTAAGTTTGCTATAAAATTATTTTGCATAATAATAATAATAATAATAGCCGCACTAATATCGTTCAAGTTCAACAAAAGTAGATAAAGCTTGACCAGAGTTTAAAAAAACCCTGCAATAAGGACGCGACCTTTGTGATTTATTTATACGTAACTATTGCCAGTAAAAGAAATTAAATGTGAAAAATGCCGCATGCGGGTTTTTAAAACATCTGGTCAGCTTTAAAATGATACATCATTCTTTATCGTACCCGCACCAATATTTATAAGTAGATATCTATGTAATCAGTGCAGGTTATACTACAAAGAAGCATAATGTTGTATAAAACTTATTAACTGTTATAGTAGAGGTATGAACGGGAAGTCGAAGCGTGGGCAGACCGCCATTCCTAAGATGTCAGGGCCTACCTCAACCAGATACGCCGCAACAAGGACGACATAGAAAAACCATGGGAGAAGCATATCTCCAGCAGTGGACAAATATATATGCTGAGAAGACAAATAGAAGGTATGATACTAGTGTGGGACAATAAGGCACCATACCATTCACCATACGTATGTACATAGATGGACGGCTATTAGACATACTTGATTTTTAGGGTTCCGTGCCTCAAAAAAAGGAAAAACGGAAACTTAAAAATCAAGTGTGTCTAATTAGACTCACGCCCGAGTACATGCGATACTGCTGCGGGTATAAGGCATGATGCACTATTGCACTACGTGTTACGTATTGCACACTATGCCTTACGATAATTGCACCTGTATTTTCCTTATGTTGGCATGGTACAGTCAGTGTCATTTATATACATATATACAGCCATTGAGTCAAAATATGTAAACACCAACCTTATTATCAGTGACATAGAGGTGTGTAGATATTTTTGAGCTCTTGTTAACGTAAATATATATTTATGACGCTGGCCGTACATACATAGGTGTTCAGATAATAATTTTGAATATTAACCAATCAAAGTCAATTAAATTTTGTAGACATGGTCTAGAAAGTAATACCTAGGTCTGTGGTTTAATACAGTTTCGTAAAAATGTATAGTTTAAATATTACAGGGGGTTTTCATATTTTCATTAAAAACTCCCTGCAATATTTAAACTATACATTTTTACGAAAATGTAATAAACTATAGACCTAGATATTAGTTTCTCGATCGTGTCTACAAAATTTCATTGACTTTGGTTAATATTCATACTAATTATCTGAACACCTTTGTATGTACCATGCCAGCATAAGGATAATACAGGTGCGAGTATCGTAAGGCATGGTGTGCCATACGAAACACGTATGGTGCACCATGTCTTACTATACCCGCAGCAGTATCGTACGTACGCTGGCGTGTTACATAAGTATGGTTCACCGTGCTTTACTGTTCCCGCACCAGTATCGTACGTATGCTGCCGTAGTATATACGCACGGTTCATCATGCCTTACTGTACCGGCAACGGTACCTTACCTCTACTACGACAGTTAATACGTCGGGCACATCATGCTTTACTGTGCCTGCCACAGTATCCTACCTATGCCGCCATGGTGCACACGTATGGCGCACCATGATTGACTGTGTCCGCCATAGTATCGTAAGTATGCCGCCGTGGTGCAAACGTATGGCTCACCATGCTTGACTGTGCCCGCTACAGTATCATACGTATGCCACCATGGTGCACACGTATGGTGCACCATGATTTACTGTGCCCGCCACAGTATCGTACGTATGCCACCGCGGTGCACACGTATGGCTCACCATTATTTACTGTGCCCGCTACAGTATCGTACGGTTGTCGCCGTGGTACACACGTACGGCTCACCGTGCTTTACTGTGTCTGCCACAGTATCGTACGTATGCCGCCGCGGTGCACACGTATGGCTCACCCTTATTTACTATGCCCGCTACAGTATCATACGTATGCTGTCGCGGTACACACGTACGGCTCACCGGGCTTTACTGTGTCTGCCACAGTATCGTACGTATGCCGCCGCGGTGCACACGTATGGCTCACCATTATTTACTGTGCCGGCTACAGTATCGTACATATGCCGTCGCGGTACACACGTACGGCTCACCGTGCTTTACTGTGTCTGCCACAGTATCGTACGTATGCCACCGCGGTGCACACGTATGGCTCACCATTATTTACTGTGCCCGCTACAGTATCATACGTATGCCGTCGCGGTACACACGTACGGCTCACCGTGCTTTACTGTGTCTGCCACAGTATCGTACGTATGCCACCGCGGTGTACACGTATGGCTCGCCATTATTTACTGTGCCGGCTACAGTATCGTACATATGCCGTCGCGGTACACACGTACGGCTCACCGTGCTTTACTGTGTCTGCCACAGTATCGTACGTATGCCACCGCGGTGCACACGTATGACTCACCATTATTTACTGTGCCCGCTACAGTATCATACGTGTGCCGTCGCGGTACACACGTACGGCTCACCGTGCTTTACTGTGTCTGCCACAGTATCGTACGTATGCCGCCGCGGTGCACACGTATGGCTCACCATTATTTACTGTGCCCGCTACAGTATCGCTCATATGCCGTCGCGGTACACACGTACGGCTCACCGTGCTTTACTGTGTCTGCCACAGTATCGTACGTATGCCGCCGCGGTGCACACGTATGGCTCACCATTATTTACTGTGCCCGCTACAGTATCGTACGTATGTCGCCGTGGTACACACGTACGGCTCATCGTGCTTTACTGAGCCCGCTACAGTATCGTACGTATGCCGCCGCGGTGCACACGTATGGCTCACCATTATTTACTGTGCCCGCTACAGTATCGAACGTATGCCGCCGTGGTACACACGTACGGCTCACCGTGCTTTACTGTGTCTGCCACAGTATTGTACGTATGCCGCCGCGGTGCACACGTATAGCTCACCATTATTTACTGTGCCCGCTACAGTAACGTACGTAAGCCGCAGTCGTAGTTTCAGGAGTATTCAGTGCGACTTGCGCACTACGTATGTACGTAGCCGGATGTCGGGCTACGTACGTACGTACAAAAATCGACCACTCGTAAATTACGTAACCCGCTCCATGATGATCGTCAGTATGCCGACTACGTATGACTGACTACTTACGCGTAATGTAGCGGGTTACACACGTCATTGTGGTCGATTTTTATCCTTATTTTACGTAGTGCGGCAGAGGAAATTTTTCTCAGTGTAGGCCCCCGACAAGTTAGACCGACGATGTGGTAAAGGTTGCGGGAAACCGCTGGATGCGGGCAGCGCAGGACCGATCGTCGTGGAGATCCTTAGAGGAGGCCTATACCCAGCAGTGGGTGTAGTGCGGCTGAAGGCAGTGCGCTATGGATATACTTGACTTAAACCTTTTTGTTCAGGTGAAGGCTGAAGACCGCGGCGTGGAGCGCGCCACAGCGGTCGCGGCGGACGAGCGCGTGCGCATTGCCGCCAGCGACACCATCGAGTCGTTGCTCGAGACCGACTTCAGGCTCATCATCAACGACACCGAGTACTACGTCAAGACGCCCGCGCAGGTGGGTGATCACTTTACAGAAGGGGGATCACTTTACAGAAGGGGGTCTAACGGCCTGACCACGCGAAGCGACGAACGGCGACGCGTATGATGCCGCGAATGTGAATAAGGGCTTTTCTAAGTGACATTTAAAAAATAAAAATAGTAACTATTTGCCTCACTAGATAGCGTTAATGGAAAAAGAAGTGTCAAAATTGGCTTTATAAATAAACGGCCTGTACCAAAGAGACAAGTAAGCGTTCGCTGGCTGACATCTGTGCAAAGAGAAACTTTTAGGGTAATATCTGCCTGCCTACCTGAGTACTCTTCGAAGCTTAGTAAAAAAAAACACATTAGCTCATACATTTTTATCAACGCCATCTATTGAGCGTACAGTTTTTTGTCATTTTGAAAAGCCCTCATTTAACGCTGTGCGGCAAGGGTGAGCGAGTCGAGCCGCAAGCGCGCAATGAAGAGTAATAAAATTAGCTCGTCGCTTCGCCGCAGGGCTTTATAACGTTATCAATTAACAGTAAATATAACGTTACGTAACGGTATTTTCAATATGATACCTTGATAACGTTATTTTTTTTAACGTTACCTAATAACATAACTTAATATAACGTTAAATTAATGTCGATAACGTTAAAAATAACGTTATTTTTAACGGTAATTTTATAAATATTGCGTATTGTAGGTAGGTATCTCTACTACCTAGTACCTACCGCAGAGACTGATCACGTCACGGCGGCGCGTCAACGTCAATTACACATTTGACGTGCTTTTAAATATTTTTATACAGTAACATAATAACGTTATCAAGGAACGAAAAAATAACGTAAAATTCTGTTTTACCGTTATTAATTTTACCGTTATTAATTTCCATTTTTAACGTAATTTTTTTTAACGTTACTAATTTTTAACGGTATTTGAAGCCCTGCTTCGCCGTTCGCTACTTCTAATTGCCAGGCGTTTAGATGGATCACATACTGTACTGTAAACCATGAGTTGTTCCTGCAGACAGAGAAAAATCTCACACGTAGATGCGTTGTTTGTATGTTACACTACACCATTCGTATATGAAATTAGCACTTTCAATTAAACTTTAAAATTTGCTGTCACAAAAGACATAGCGTGATGCGTGGTAGAGCCAGTATTATCTATATTCTATTGCGTCAAGTGGAACTAATAAAAAATCAAAAATATATAACATTCTTGTTAAAAAATCAATCTTACGTTATAGGTTGTATCGTGAACTGGAACATACAAAAATCCTTGGATGGAAGCTGGATCTATCAAGAAAGATAATTTTGCCGTGCAATTTAATTAATAAATAACAATGAAACGGATATCTCATCAGCTAGCTGTTAAAAATTAAGCAATTTAATTGAGATTTTAATAAATCAACTTCTGTTTTATTTAACCGCAATATCTGGCATCCGGCTGATAAATATTTTGCATGAAATTATTAAATAGCTGATTTTTGCGCAAGCCTTTGTTATGCAAAACAGATGAACGAAGGCTCGTTAATTGTGATTAAGCCCGTCAATGTTAATGTTGATGTGAAAAAAAAATTGTTCGATTAGGGGCCTTTAAAAAATTGTCATAAACTTAAACCTTGGGCAGCACAGTCAAGACGAGACTGTTAATTTAATGACTGATTAAGCTAGTTAGCAAAACAGTGATATTACAAAAAGCTATTCGTATTGTCTAATGTTTAACACAAAAAGGCAAATAAATCTTATCATATTTTTACTATAAATTGATCGAAACTGCAATATGTGACAAATTCACGACGGCTAACCGACCGTGTAGTTGGCATGCGATAGGAGGCAAATCGGATGGGTGGGCGTTCACGCTTCTTAACTGAACTAATTGTTCAGTTGATCACCCTCGCTGAGATGTTGATTAGTATGCTGATTAGCGTGAAATCTCGGATGTGGTCAGCATTGTACGAAGCTAAATATGGTCTTAGCCACGTCTTTTAGTAGAATTGTAATGAAACTTACTTATTTCAGCTTTAACAGGTCTAATGTTCAACACTAACTAAATGAAAATAAATATTATCATTACTCTCATCGCTCAATATGAAATGAAAAACTTTTAACTTTTTATTTATTTGTGTAGGACGGAAAAGTTAATCTTTGTACGAAAGGAATTTAAATTGTCTACCGAAATCGAAAATCGAAATCGAATTGGTATCGAGTTAACGTTAAAACGGTAAGTGGAAACCACGGAAACCGTTTTCAATGTATCAAAATAACAGATTTTGACGTTTATTCGATCCTGATGTGAACTCTTATGAAATAAAAACCTAAACTCTTTTTGTGAAGTCCTTATTTTACTTTGAATTTAGAATGACATTTGATATTTTAGGAAATCATTGAAAAAATTCACAGATTTTACAGTCCCCGCAAGAATCGGAGCATTGAAAATGAACACCAAAATTTACGAAAAACCAAAATCAAATCAAATCCGAAGTCCTATTATATTTTTAAAGTTACCTAGGTAGTACCTACCTATTTATTTTTACGATTGTGACACTCGGCTCCGCCTCGTGTCACAAAAGCGCCCGCTGACTGCCTCGACGCAGCCGAAATATTATTAACCGATTTTAAAAATTCCAACGAATGCACTTCTCGTCAGCTTCTGCATCTTTTAACACTATTACCATGACGATCGGTCAATAAATAAAAGCTACATCACTTTTTAAGTACGGAAACACCCATTTTTCTACAGGTCACAATTATTAAATGATTTACAAAATTATTTCGCCATTAGGTAGCTAAACTAATACCCTTGGACCCTATTTTTCATTTTTTCTTAAGTCGGTTTCATTTCCGAAATATTTACAATTTTGTAAACAAACACCCTACAAAAAACCCGGAATTTTTGGAATTTTGCAAAATTCCCAAAAAAGTTACCAATAGATTTTCAAAATTTAAACGTTCACAGGTGTCTCGATAAATTCCTCAACTTTTAGTACTATTCCTATCTCGATCCTCTTAAAATCCTCGGAGATATGGTCAAAAATACGTTTCAGGCGATTTGCATCTGATAACCATTTTCAATGGTAAAATCATATACTTACAGATTTAGATTGGCAAACCGCTCCGCCGTGTTCGTGAATTACGAATCATTCATTGATTATTCGATAAATTCGATTTCCCAAATAAAAATGCTCAATTTCAATTCTCGTACGTGCCGAACGCCAGCATAATCGATATTTCCGTTTACGTATAGGTGACGTGGAACTGAAGCGATTGATTGCCAATTTGCTATGCCATTTGTTAACAAATTTTCCCTAATGTACGCGGAATTAGCCAAGTTAGAATTTGCCTTCGGAAGTTGTACTTTCGAGTAAGTTATGTGGGACCATTGTAGTACCTACTGGCAAGGCTCATTTTAAAGTCTATCCCGTATTTTAGTAAAAAAACATTTAATTATTTAAGTAGGTAACTGAAAATATTTTTGAGAATTGTATATGTTAGGCTCAAAGACCGAAATGCTCACAACGCTTTCTGGTCACTGCCAAAATGCCAAAACGCGAATTCGTGTCGAGACTCTTATAAAAACGCCCAGAAGGCGTTGTGGTAATCATAGAAATACCACAAAGCGAAATTCGCGTCGTGGTCATTATATATTCTGTGTCGTGGTCAACATATCAAACGCTCACAACGCGTTGTGGAAATGAAGAAAAACCATGACCCGTTCTGAGCACTAGTTGGTGCAACCATAACACACGTACTACAACGATGCATCAAAACATCAGTAAACTGGTTTATTCATTTCCTGTCAATTTTGAAGAGTTATAATTACCTATACAAATTCTTAAAGTTCCTAACTATTGTTATGTTTGTATAGGTTAAGCTACGTGCGCTGCGACGCACTCATCTTCAGTCACAATAAACCAGGTGTGGGAACGGACGTCTTTCATTTTGCAGTGGCGAACGCGGAAAAAAAATTAATCCCGGTATTGGACAAATAATAGTTGGCGGTGTTAATATCTTGTGATAATGTCGGTGGGACAAGTTCGGGAATTCGACGTCAAATCCGGTAACTGGTCAAGTTATGTGGAGCGAATCGAAATGTACTTTTTGGTCAACAAGGTGGAAGACAATTTTAAACTACCAACATTAATTTCGGTCATGGGAGAAGAAGCCTACGACTTGTTAGCAACTTTAGCTAGTCCTCAGAAGCCATCGGAATTGACGTTTAATCGGGCAGTGGAGTTATTGTCAGCGCATCTGCAGCCTAAACCTTCAGTGCTGGCCGAAAGGTACAAATTTCGGCAACGGCGGCAACTTGGTGATGAATCGATCGCGGACTACGTGACGGAGTTAAAGAAATTGGCTAAATATTGCGAATTTAAAACCAGCCTAGATGAAAATCTCCGGGACCAGTTGGTGTGTGGGCTGAAAAGTGAAGTGATTCGGCAAAGATTGTTTTCAGAAGAAGGCATCTCATATAATCGAGCGATTGGTTTGTCACTATCATTGGAGGCCGCCGAGCGCGATGCGAACGCAGTAGAACGCAATGAGCTCCCAGAAAATTTACACAAGTTATCTTTAAATGAGTGTCCAAATTGCGGAGATCAAGGACACAAAGCCATCGATTGTGTCTATAAGGATTACGTGTGCAGTTGGTGTCAGGAGATCGGCCACTTGAGGAGGAGATGTCCTAAAAAGCATTCACGTTCGGCGGAATCGGCCGATAGTTTTTATAATACAAGATCACGCGGCGGGCGCATGAGCAGCCGTGGTCGCACCCGAGGACGGCGCGGGGGGGCGGCGCACGGGTATAGCGGGCAGCGCCGGGCGGGCGGCGCGGCGCTGCGGAGCCAGCAGCGAGCCCCGTTACACAACATGCAGAGCGAGCGGGACGCACTCTGCGAGAACGATCACGAGGAAGACTCGAGCTCCAGCGAACAAAATACATATGTCAATACAATGTCGTTGAGTCATTACAAACCGGTGCGTATAACAATAACAGTTCAAAATTGTTTACTCGAAATGGAAGTAGATACGGGTTCAGCGTTATCTTGCATTAACAAAAATATCTATGATGATTTTTTTTGTAACTTGAAATTAATTCCTTGTTCATTAAATATTAAGTTGTATGATGGATCTACAATTAAACCTGTGGGGTACATAGAGACTATAGTTGAGTATGAGGGAGTCGCAAAAAAATTAGATCTGTACGTTATTGATAAGGGAACAACAAATTTGATAGGTCGACAATGGTTAGCAGAATTAAATATACCAGTGTGTGTTCGCAACGACTCATTACAGACCAATTACCTGGCAGGGGACGAGCCAAGAGACAAAATTATAAAAAAACAAATTATTTCTAGGCATAAAACCCTGTTCGACGGCACATTGGGCAGATACACGGGAGGGACAGCGGAGCTAATGGTGCGCGAAGGGGCCGAGCCCATCTTTTGTCGCGCGCGGCCGCTCCCGTACGCGCTGCGTGAGCGCGTCGACGCCGAGCTGGACGCGATGCTGCGCGCCGGCGTCATCGAGCCCGTGGAGCACTCGGACTGGGCCACGCCACTGGTTGTAGTGCGCAAGTCAGACGGAGGTTTGAGACTTTGCGCAGACTTTAAGGTAACTCTCAATAAAGTGCTAGAGGTTGATCGATTTCCGGTTCCAAAAATGGAGGATTTGTTTAGTAATCTCAGCGGAAATACCTTTTTCACCAAGCTAGACCTGTCGCAAGCCTATAATCAAATAATTTTATCAGAAAATTCAAAGAAATACACGGTGATTAATACACACCGTGGATTATTTAAATATAATCGCCTTGTGTACGGATTGTCTTCTAGTCCAGGTATTTTCCAAAAAATCATGGTAGATTTGTTTAAACACGTTAATGGCGTAGTGGTGTTTTACGACGATATTTTAATTAAAAATTCTGATTTGAATAGTCATTTAGAAACAATAAAAGTTGTATTGGACATATTAGAGCAAAAAGGGTTGAAAATAAAAAAAAGTAAATGTAGTTTTCTGGCAAAAGAAGTAAAATACTTAGGATTTATTATCGATAAAAACGGTGTCCGAGTGGATCCAGAAAAAGTTAAGGCGATCACGTCGATGCCTCATCCTAATAACGTTAGCGAATTGAAATCATTTATTGGAATGGTAAATTTTTATGGCAAATTTATTAAGAATTTAAGCGTGCACCTTGCACCACTTTATAGTCTGTTAAAGAAGGGTAGACATTGGAAGTGGGGTAGAGAACAAAATCTGGCTTTCAGTAAAGTTAAAAAAATTTTGTGTAGTACAAAGACTTTGACACATTTCGACATGGAAAGCGAGTCCGTGCTGACGGTGGACGCAAGCGCGCGGGGTCTCGGCGCGGTGCTGACGCAGCGTGTGCCCGGCTCGGGGGAGGCGGCGGAGCGAGTCGTCGCTTACGCGTCGCGCGCGCTTACCGCTCACGAGTTGAACTATAGCCAAATCCACAAGGAGGCTTTAGCGATCGTTTATGCGGTCGAGAAATTTCATAATTATCTGTACGGTAGAAAATTTATACTACGAACCGATCATAAACCACTTGTGAGCATCTTCGGTTCTAACATTGGTATACCAAACGCAGTGACTAGTAGACTGCAACGCTGGGCGATTAAATTGTCGGCTTATGATTTCACGATTGAGTATGTTAGAACCGACAAAAACACAGCCGATGTACTTTCGCGGTTAATTAAATCACAAAAAAATGAAGTAGAATCTTTAGAAGTTCACCTACCGGAACAGACATATTTACATTTTTCTTCTGAAGCTTTATTACTAGATTACAATATACTTAAAAAAGAAACTAGCCGAGATCCAATTTTATCTCGAGTTTTAAGTTTTATATTAGACGGCTGGCCGACGGATGTAGAAATTAAAGAATTAAAACCATATTTTAACAGACGGCAAGAATTGTATGCAGAACTGGGCTGCATTATGTGGGGCCATCGAGTGGTCATACCGGCTGTTTGTAGAAGTAAAGTCATCGCGGAGCTTCACGATCCTCATATGGGTATGGTAAAAACAAAATCGTTGGCCCGGAGCTACGTTTGGTGGCCGGGAATCGACGAGGCCGTGGAGGCGGCGTGCCGCGCGTGTGGCGTGTGCGCGGCCGCGGCCGACGCGCCGCCGGCGCAGGCGCCGCGCTCGTGGCCCTGGCCTTCGCGCCCGTGGTCGAGGCTCCATTTAGATTTTTTAGGACCCATAGGTGGCTTAACTTACCTAATCGTAGTAGATTCGTGTTCAAAATGGATCGAGGCAATTAAGATGAAAACGACGACAGCAGGCGCAGTTATATCTGTACTCAGAGATCTTTGGTCGAGGTTCGGGTTACCTAGACAAACGGTTAGCGATAATGGACCACCTTTCACAAGTGCCGAATTTCAAAATTTCTTAAGTCATAATGGTATCGAACACATTTTTTCAGCTCCGTATCATCCGGCATCTAACGGGGCTGCGGAAAATGCGGTAAAAATCTGTAAAAGGGTAATTAAAAAGGCTTATAAACAAAACTTAGATGTATCAACGGCACTCAATAGATTCCTTTTAGCATATAGAAATACGGAACACAGTACTACAGGGGACAGCCCGGCACAAATTCTACAAGGCCGTAGTCTCCGTTTGAGACTAGACAATTTAAAACCTGAAAGAGCTTCTCGGGTTGCGTTGCAGCAAGCGCGCAGCGAGCGAGCCGCGGGCGGGCCGCAGCGCCGCCGGCTCGAGCCCGGCGCGCTCGTGTGGTACCGCGAGTATAGGGGCTCGGACAAATGGGTGTCGGGGACTATAATTAAAGCGATAGGTAGCAGCGATTACTGTATAAGATCTATTTTTGGAACCGAAATCCACAGACACATTGATCAACTTAAACTAAGAGTTACACAAAATCAAATTGCGAATCAAATTCCCTTGGAAGTAGTCAAACAAAAACTAGAATTAAATAAACAGTCTCGAAAGTCTCTAGCAACGTCTGCAACTGCAACCAGTGGGGAGGCATCAAACATGACGAGCCGGGGGTCAGAGCGACCGTCTATCAGCATGAATAGCCCTGGTCGGGACTCCCTCGAGAGCATGCCGACAGCAGCGGGACGACAGGCTAGCGGGTCTAGGGCTGCCTCCTCCGTGTGTGAGTCCAATGTGTCGGAGGAAAGGGAAAGCGGCCTCGTGTCAACTGAACAAGACAATAATAGTGATGCAGTAAGGGCCGCCCCATACGAATACGTAAACCGGTAGAACGTTATGGGTTTGAAGAATTTGATTAATAGGTATACCTAAGTACGACGTCAGTTAAGACATTATTGTGTGTTCCATATTGTAAGTTTTTTAGTAGTAAGTTACATTAGACTGTTACCAGTCATTGATTGTTTTCTTTACAAATTGTAACTTGATTTAGATATAAGTAAGACTATTAGTCAATAAGGGTGGAGGTGTTATGTTTGTATAGGTTAAGCTACGTGCGCTGCGACGCACTCATCTTCAGTCACAATAAACCAGGTGTGGGAACGGACGTCTTTCATTTTGCAACTATTTTAAGAAAGTAAGTTGTAGTTTCTGATGACTAGACATCGGATTATATGCACAAGATTTTCTTAATAATAAAAAAAACTCCTCTTGAAAATGAAAAGCTAATGAAGGTAAGTCATTTCATCGCCGCGAGTAGAGTATAAATGAAGATAAGTACTGGAAGATTTCCTCGTTGTGAAATTTTGGGGTTCTGCGTAAATTTCTGATTACCTACACATTTAGTTCGCTCTTGTGTTACATATTTTATTTCAATCTTCTTCTTATTCTTCTTATCGAGTGAGGATTGGTGGCCACCTCTGGTGTTAGAATTTATCAAGCCGCCTGTAATGCCTCTAACTTGGCTTAACGACTGTTATCAGATGACAACAGCCGGGACCGACTGTTTAACGTACCCTCCGAAGCACGGAAGCCCTCATTTGTAATGCGACTTTAACGGTCACCCATCCGACACCTGACCGGACCGAGCGTTGCTTAACAAACGTGATCGAGTACGATCAGTCTATCAAGTTCCGCCATGAGCGATTTTATTTCAACAACATCTGTGAATAAATGTTTGAAAATCTTTACAGGTATGTCAATAAAATGAAGATAAAATAAATGATTTGAAACAACGATAAAAATTCACAGATTTTGCAGTCCCCGCAAGAATCGGAGCATTGAAAATGAATACAAAAATTTACAAAAAACCAAAATCATATCAAATGCTAAATCCTATTATATTTTTAAAGTTACCTAGGTAGTAGCTATTTATTTTTACGTTTGTGTTGTGACACTCGGATCCGCCTCGTATCACAAAAGCGCCCGCTGACTGCCTCGACGCAGCCAAAATATTATTAACTGATTTTCGAAATTCCAACGAATGCACTACTTCTCGTTTGCTTCTACATCTTTTAACACTATTACCATGACGATCGGCCAATAATCATAGAAGTTACATAACTTTTTATGAACAGAAACACCCGTTTTTCTAAGAATTCCAAATCTAAAGGGACCACCTACAGGTCACAATTATTTACCGATATTCAAAATTATTTCGCCAATTGGTAGCTCAACTAATACCCTAGGACCCTTTTTTTAATTTTTTCTTAAGTCAGTTTTCCGAAATATTTACAATTTAGTAAACAAACAACCCAAAAAAACCCCGGAATTTTTGGAATTTTGCAGAATTTCAAAAAAAGTTACTAGTAGATTTTCAAAATTCAAATGTTCACACGTGTCTCGATAAATTCCTCAACTTTTGGTACTATTTCCATCACGGTCCTCTCAAAATCCTCGAAGATAATATGGTCAAAAATACGTCTCAGGCGATTAGCATATGATAACCATTTTCAATGGTAAAACACAATACCATTAATGTGACAATTTATTAATTAAACTTGCGCTCAGTTTAAAACAACTATAACTGAACAGAACTGAACGCGTGTCGGTTTGGTTTGACTGAGTTCATTTGTTTAAGTGCTTAATTACCATTAATGCACACACGGTTTCCACATAAACTATTAAACGTATTACCTGCATTTTAGCGTGTCGAGGAGCTTTTACTGTGAGCTTTAAGTAATGGGTTTGTAAATTTATTGTGCAATTGATTATACTATAGCGATAAAATGAATTAAAAAAACGTGTACCTACAATTGACAACATATCAAAATTTTTATCCTGTTTTTTTATTTGTTATTTAGAAATTACTGGTGAAAACATGAGACACGTATTTTTTTATTTTTCAAAATTTTTATTTTAAGTCAACGTAATATTAATTTGAAAACTTATCTATTCTAAAAGAGCGTAAGTGCCGTTTAAAGGATTTTTGGCGGACAATATCCTTTGCCCATATGGATAAAAAAAATCATTATGACGTCAACCTGCCAATCTAATCTATGGACGGTAATGACGTTTGTTTGTTTATCTTTTGCTCGAGGTTGTTTTCTTTTATTGTCGCTATTTATACCTTATTTTCAACAATAATAAATAAAGATATTCGTAAATTAGATTCCATAATCTCATGTGTAGTTCCTGCTTGCAAAAATACTGTGATTGAATGCCCAAACAAACACTGTTTTACGTGCCAAACCAAAGTCTACACGTTTACAAGTGGTGTGTTGCTTTAAAGTTTTATGGAAATTGAAACTAATGCACTTCAGAACAAACTGTATTTATTAAACAAATTCAAACGTACACAATATCTTTTTATTTCTAAAAATAAAATGTTTCGCAGAAGAATTCAGCTTTTGCAGCATGATGAAGTCCATTTTGGTAAGGTTGCGACTGTCTGCTATTAAAAATCCTTCAGAAAACTTGATATTATATGTCGATGGATGTTAAATTTAACCAAAATACTAATTCAAGTTAAAAATATCATGAATACATTCAAAACAAAACTAATCAAAGTGAAAAATATTTAGATTCTTGACACAGACTTTGACATAAATTGTAACCTTGACAGCGACAGTTTTTATGATTATTATTTTTTTAAGATAAAATCACACAACTTTTTCACGCAAAGGAGTTAAATATTTAATATTCCTTTATCTCGATGATACAGTGTTTTTTCTACATATTTCGTTAAATTATTGATCAAAAGCCCCGAAAAATTATGTACGGTGTCAGAAATTGAAAAACCTCGAAATGGTTTTCGATTTAAGGTACCTTGTAAAAAATGAAAACATGTCAATTTCGCGTAGGTTTTGTTTTTTAAACTTTTGATAACATAAAGAACAATGGTGACCCGCCATGTATGAATTTATTTGAGTTTATTGATTTTTGCGTTTAGAAATTAAAAACTGCCTAAATGATCGGATAATATGATCGGATATAAGATATTATAACAACTTTTTCATGAAACCCATTTTCTAAAACTTTTGTCACTAAGTAGGTATAGGAAATACTTTCTCACTCTTCGTAGGTTTCATAGCTAAAATTTGAGTTTAGGTCAAAATAAAAAGCTCTTCTCAAGTATCAAAAAGTGGTCTTACTAAAATATGCTAAAATATCCAAATTCTGTCTTGCCAAATACTATCATCATTAGTCTTTGTAGATAATTTAGTAATACCTGACCATAGCGGTCTGTCAGTGCGGTGTAAATTATTGGTCTGGAGAGAACAATACGTTAATCACGATTTACGCATATATTATAAACATACAACCAGCAACCTTTGTACCTATTAGCAACAGTTTACGTTAGACAACAATCTATTTATGTGCGTGCATAATCTAAACCTCATCAATACCTGTTAAATTCATTACAAAACATTTCCAATTCATTGGAAACAAAATATTTCGCAGTCATTTTGTTTATGATTGAGTTTCAGTAACAAGACAAATATTTTACGCATCGAAAATTTTGTTCATTCATACGAAAATATCTTTTATGATAAGAAAACGGGTGATATCATCCGGATTTAGAAAGGTCCCTGGTTTCTAAGTAGGTATTTATGAATAACACAAATGCTAGAAAATTATTTGTTCGTCAACATTTGTTGACAACAGTACATTTAAATGAAGTTAAACTTACTTATTTTACTTTCATAACCAAATTTTCACAAATTCTTAGATAAATAAATAATCTGTAAGCAACGATTGAGCGGAGTAATTATATATCTTCATGTAGAATACATGAGAAGTGAATAATTATATATCTTCATCTATACCTTGATTTTTTTTAAATATTTTATTGCCATGTACTGTGTACAATTTGCAGGTTGAATTGCAGTTTTATAAGTCCCTTACTCTAATACTTACATGATTAATTTTCCTATTATCAAGGTTTATATTCTTAAATCATCAAGGGCGACTATAGTATGATTTCAAAATTATACACCGTCATTTTGTAGTCGTTTTAATTAACTTAAGGGTGTGTTGTACCAATGAAACTAAACATTTTTGCCCAAGAAACATGGGTCGAAAAACGACTATATTTTCCACCAAAAGGTATTTCGTCAAACCGCGGTACTGGGGCCCAATCGCGCTAGTTCTCAACGATAAAACTAAAACGAAAGCGTTACCAAAATGCTATAAGACGTCCCTTTCAGGGGGGCTTCTCAAATGGCCACTTTTCTATTCGTTCGCTAACTTAAAAATTAAAAATTACGTGTCGTAGGCTTATCAATTCCATATAATACAATAATGTCTGTGATTTACATAAACTTGCGACGCACACGTCAAGTCATAACTTGATTGTTTAATTGCTTATTTTTAAGTTTAAAGTTAGCGAACGAATAGAAAAGTGGCCAGTTGAGTAGGGGGCTGTTTTGTTTACAGAAAAATACTCGCTTTAGTTTTGTTAAAAGTGTCGAAAGGTTTGCCTAGGGAGCCTAGGATGCCAATCTTAAACAATAAAGTTTAGTTTTAGAATTTTCATTTAAATTGTCCAGCAAAAATCAAGATTTTTAGATAAATATAACCTAAATGACAACGTAAAAGTTTTGGTTTTTGTATTATTCAGAATTAGCGCTGGGTCTCTCTCTGGTGTAGCTACTCGTTACTCCGCGCCGTACTTGTAGCCTCGGCCTTATGTGTCCAGAAAAATTGGCGACTCTCCAGCAACTAGCAAAGCTGAAGATTTCAGATATCGCAATATGACCACAGCGACACTCGTAAAAACTAACGACATTGGTTTGCCTAAAACGACGGATTGGTTTCTTGTAGGACCTCGAGATAAAAAATAAGTGAAAATATAATATACCTAGTCGTTAATTAAATTAATTTGGTGTTATTTTGCTTTGTTGTTATGATACGTTGATCTATTTAGATCGTAATAGAAATTTGTTGGTACACTTACGAGCTCAGTAAGTGCTACTGTTGTCTTCTGTTCGGCGATTATCCTACTAATATTATAAATGTGAAAGTTTGTGGGTTTGGATGTTTAGATGTTTGGATGTTTGTTCCTCAATCACGCAAAAACTACTGAACGGATTTAGATGAAATTTGGCACACAGATAGTAGATAGCCTGGATTAAAACATAGAATACTTTTATCCCGATATTCCCACGGGAACGGGAACCACGCGGGTGAAACCGCGGGCGGCCGCTAGTATTATCAATAAAACTTATGTAGGTAGGGCGGTGGTTTATTTATACTGAAAAGGAAAAAAACCTAGCACTGCGGCGAGTCTAGGAGTCCTATTTTTGAAATCTTTTGGCTGGTGTCGAGCGCTCGGTACTACATTTTCGTTCTACATAGCCAAAACCCGTATTTTTGAATCGCTCGTTGGCCAGTAGTTGTCAGTGTAGTACACAATTTGAGTGTCAATTAAGGTCAACTGTGACATTACGTCGCATGTAACTTAAGTCACACGAACGATTTCATTAATAGGACCCTAAGTATGAGTAATATAGTAATACACAAGCTTGACTCTCATTTTGTCGTATCACGGAAAGTTATTCTATACCTATACCTAGATGGCGCAGTGGTTTAGCGCCTGGCCCAGCGATTGCGGAGGTTAAGCAACTTTCACAAGGGTCGGTCATGGGATGGGTGACCAAAAATTTATAATCTCCAGCTTCTCATTGCTTCGGAAGGCACGTTAGTCCAGCCGTTGGTCCCGGGTGCATTTGCAGTTGTTAACACCCACCAATCAGCACTGGGCCCGCGTGGTGGGTTATGGCCCATCCTCCTTTTCCACACCTAAGGCAGGCCTGTGCCCCAGCAGTGGGGACATTAAAAACGGCTGATGGTCATACCGAAAATAGGTAATTTCGTTTAAATAAAAAGTCAAAGTTCTAATTATCTGTAAGAAAAATACATTGCAGAACTTGTTTCTCTTTACAATATTTTCTTCCAAGTTGCGAAACTCTTCGAAATCCACAAGTTGTAAGTAAACTCGGATGTCGTGTTCGCAAACTCATATTGATCAAGTTCGTAACTTGATATAGGGAAGTCAGTTTAAGTTCCCGAAGGATAACCTTGGTCCATTACTACTGAGTGTTCTGTGAACTTATATTACCTCTGGTATATTTTAGTTTCTATAGTAGACGATAAGAAAACTATGTGGATTTAAAATTTAGACTTAACAAGAAGAAATGAGAGTGTAACCACAGTTTTTATATACATACCTACATTACAACTATGTTTAAAGAGAAATAATTTTATTTAAGGTTGTTTGAAACAACTTGTTTCAATAGGTAACGCTATTTTTCGGTATCTTTAAGACGATCGACTCTTAGTTAATTAAAAGTTAGCAGACTTTATTTAGTTTGCTTTAATATGACGAACGAATTTAATAAGCTACAAGTAACTTTTAAGTATGCCTGCTTACGCAAATTATTACTGTACGAGTAGGCTGTTTTGTACTGCAATTGCTGCAGCGCGTATGAAATATTTCTGACCTGAAGTTTAAAGTAGTTTAGAACTTTTTTGGAACTAAGTTTGTACCGGTTTTAATCGGAGTAGAATATAAATACCTGACTTCTAGATATATTTCACCGTTAAAGTTTTTGTTTGCTACTTTTTAATATATTGCACTGCTCACGATCAACAGAATATATACTTATAAGTTGAAATTTCAGTTTCATTGAGTTCTAACTATAATATGATTTTGATAATTAGGTAAGTAAGAACCTAAAATCCAAAAAGAAAAAATCCTTAATGAATGTAAGTAAGTAAGTTTTGCAAAAGTGATTTTAGTACGTAAACCTTCTTTAAACATAAGAAAGGACACCCTGTCCTTGGGACTCTAGCGAGTTTTCCTTCCTCATTGTATGAACTTTTATTTTTGAAATACGATTCAGCATTTTTTTTTGTTTTTGAAATAATTTGTTAGGTAATTATTTTATGCTAGCCACACCTTTTTCTTTTCTCTTGAAAGGCAGATTGGGTTGCGGCGTCCAATCGACCATGCCCGAATGCCCCAATTTGCAGACTTCGTTTTTCCAAATAGAGTTTCGCCCCACTGGGATTTACGGGTGCCCTAACGAGTTTGGGCTCTAATGAGATCCTCCGTCGCTTTGTGGTGCAAGGCAATAATAAATATAAGCCTTGGACTTCTTTTGAATTTTTGCTAAACAAAAATCAAAGTTATTTAATCTTCGTTGCAGGCGTCTTGTTTTACATAAATAACTTCCATTTCCATTTTGGACAAAATTAATTCTATTATATCACTTCAGATATGAAATTTGCGATAAAACATGAAGAACTTATAGGTGATATTACCTTGCCATAATTAAATCCTACACTGAATATTCTCCTTTAATTAAGAGGGGGTATAAAGCACATTGCCAATCTTATAGATTAATTTTTTACGGTATTAATATAAAATGCAATTTCCCAAAGAAAAAAATTATATTACCTACATTAAATGGTCGACTAAATAAGCTAAAACATAAAAACACAATATAAAAAAAAACATGAAGTTGCGTCAAGTTTTAGACAAAAATCAATTTATTTCCAATAGATTGCATATTACCGAGTTTATTTTTAACACATTGAGTCTAAGTCTAGACTCAATGTGTTATGGCTAGTTTACATAACAAAGTAATTGTTTTATCGATTTTTTTTAATATTTATGTACTTAAACGAGTTCTGTTATTTGAAATGTTTATTTCGCAATTTGTGGAGTTGTGTCGTTTGTGTGTCCCTTTCTCACGCGAGCTTTCATCATATCAGCCACACGACACCCACTGCTGGGTATAGGCCTCCCCTAAGGATCTCCACGACGATCGGTCCTGCGCTGCCTGCATCCACTGGCTTTCCGCGACCTTCACCAGATCGTCGGTCCACCTTGTCGGGGGCCTACCCACGGAGCGTCGTCCGGTGCGCGGTCGCCATTCCAGAACCTTTCTGCCCCAACGGCCATCGGTTCTTCTCGCTATGTGTCCCGCCCATTGCCACTTCAGCTGAGCAATCCTTCGAGCGATGTCGGTTACTTTAGTTCTCCTGCGGATCTCCTCGTTTCTGATTTGATCACGTAGGGAAACGCCGAGCATGGCTCTCTCCATTGCACGCTGAGCGACCTTGAGCCTCCTTATGAGACCCATAGTTAGCGGCCACGTTTCACTGCCGTAAGTCATCACTGGCAACACACACTGTTCATAGACTTTCGTCTTGAGACACTGAGGTAAGTCGGACGCGAAGATTTTTCGAAGCTTCCCGAATGCTGCCCACCCGAGTTGGATTCGGCGAGAGATCTCTTTCTCGAAGTTGGACCTACCTAACTGGACTGCCTGTCCTAGGTATACGTAATGGTCAACAACTTCAAGTGTAGTGTTCCCAACATGAACTGGAGAGGGTACAACATGGGCATTTGACATAATTTTCGTCTTTTCCATGTTCATCCTAAGACCCACTCTTTGGGAAGCACTACGGAGATCTTCGAGCATTGTGTTCAGGTCTTCCATGGTCTCAGCCATAAGGACTATATCATCGGCAAAACGAAGGTGTGTTAGGTACTCGCCATTAATGTTGATGCCGAGTCCTTTCCAGTCCAAGAGCTTAAAGATGTCCTCCAACGCAGCTGTGAACAGTTTCGGAGAAATAACGTCTCCCTGTCTCACACCACGCTGCAGTTGGATAGGATTTGTGTTCTGGTTCTGTACTCGGATCGTCATGGTGGCATTTTGGTATAAGTACCTCAACACCTCGATATACCTATAGTCCACTTGGCACCTTTGGAGAGACTGCAGCACCGCCCAGGTTTCAATCGAATCAAAGGCTTTCTCATAGTCCACGAACGCCAAGCAAAGTGGCTCATTATACTCCTCGGTCTTCTGTATAACCTGCCGCAGCGTATGGATGTGGTCTATGGTGCTAAAGCCTTTTCGGAACCCGGCTTGTTCGGGAGGTTGGAAGTCGTCGAACTTGCGAGCGAGACGATTCGTAAGGACTCTCGAAAACAACTTATAGACATGACTCAGAAGCGAGATGGGTCTATAGTTCTTTAAGAGGGACTTGTCACCCTTTTTAAAGAACAAGATCACCTCACTTATGTTCCATGTCTTTGGCGTTCTGCCCTGGACGATGACGGAATTAAAGAGCTTCTGGAGGACTTTGAGTATCGGCTTACCGCCCGCTCTCAGAAGCTCTGTAGTGATTCCATCGTCACCCGCCGCCTTGTTGTTTTTCAGCTGTTTGAGAGCCATACTAATCTCGTACAGGCTGACGTCCGGGATATCTTGAGTATAGTGTCGGGTAAGCTTGGCTCTGGGGTCTTTAGCCTTGCTTTCAACAGGTGTCTGCGTGGAATATAACTGCCCATAGAAGCTCTCGATCTCCCTCAGGATTTCAGGCTTTGATGAAATGATGCGTCCGTCGTCAGTTTTCAGCTTCGTCATCTGGCTTTGCCCAATAGACAGATCTCTCGCGAACACTTTGGAGCCTTTATTCCGCTCGATAGCCTCTTTAATACGATTCGTATTAAATTGGCGAAGGTCGCTCGTCAAAGACTTAGATATCTGTCTATTAAGCTGCCGATAACGATTAGCATCTACTGAACTCTGGAGCCTCATTTCACGTCTCTGATCCATGAGTAGGAGTGTGTGGTCGGAGAGTTTCTTTATCTTGGGACGGCGGGTCTTAAAGAGCTTGGACCCTACCGTACGGACAGTATCCACCACCATGTTGTTTAGATCGTCCACATCTATGCTGTTCTCAAGGGCTTCGAAGCGGTTTTGGAGTTCGAGTTGAAAGCTCTCGGGGTTTTGAATATGGGCCGGCAATGGTCGAATTGTTGATTTTATCAGTCGAGATCTTTCCAGCTTTGGGTTGATATTCAATGTGCCACGTACCAATCGGTGATCGCTCCCCGTCTTAACAGCGTTGATCACAGTGACATCATTGAATATTTGCTTTTTCGTCGACATGATAAAATCTATCTCATTTCTGACTTTACCGTCCGGACTGACCCAGGTCCACTTCCGGCATTCCGGCTTTCTGAAGAAGGAGTTCATCATAAAGAGGTTCTCCTTCTCCATAAAGTCAGCCAGCATCTGGCCTCTGTCATTCCGTTGCCCAACTCCAAATTGCCCCACTCTCAGCTCATCACCGCATCGTTTCCCCAACTTTGCATTGAAGTCCCCCATCACAACAGTGTAGTGGGTTTTGTAGCTATGCATGGCTTTAGAGATCTCCTCATACATAGCCTCCACTTCGTCATCTTGGTGTGTCGAGGTCGGTGCGTAAACCTGTATAACATTCAGCGAACACCGTTTGGATATTCTGAGTATAAGGTACGCCACCCTGGTCGACACACTTCCGATGGTAATCACGTTGTTGACAAGGGACTTGTGGACGATGAACCCGACACCACCTTGGGACTGTTGGTCGCCCTCCCGGTAGTAAAGCAAGTTACCGGAGTTGAGGATTATCGAGTCCTCTCCCGCTCTTCGGACTTCAGATAACCCGATAATGTCCCAGTGTACCTTGCTGATAACTTCTTCCAACTCGGTTAACTTCGCGTCTTCCCTTAGTGTGCGCGTGTTATAGGTTGCCAGGTGCAGTCGTCGTCGTTTTTTGGTAGCCGAGCCGCACCCGGGGATTCTTAGCACCCCCTGCCCCGCCGTTACCGTAGCCGCTACCGTAGCTAGGAATAGCGGGGCTGCCGGGGACTGGGGGCCAATTTTTTGATCCATTATGCATGAGGGGGGGGGGTTTGCCATAATCGCCACGCTTGGCAGGCGGGTTGGCGATCGCAGTAGGCCAAGGTTTTTTGGAGACGCTGCTGCCCGTCTCTTGAAGGCTATGCTCCCTTAGTCGCCTTTTACGACACCCACGGGATGATAGGGGGTAGTGCTATTCTAGGCCGGCACATACACGGCACGCGAGCTTTAGGTAATGTATATTTTTATCCTTGTCGTTTCGCACGTTAGTGCTATTATATATTCTGTGGTTTCGCGTTGTAACTTCTTATGACTATCGTCCGTAAAAGTGGAGGGAATGATTAAAAAGCCGTAGTCTGCTTGCTGGTTTTACCATTGAAAATGGTTATCAGATGCAAATCGCCTGAGACGTATTTTTGACCATATTTCCGAAGATTTTGGGAGGATCGAGATGAAAATAGTACCAAAAGTTGAGGAATTTATCGAAACACGTGTGAACGTTAGAATTTTGAAAATCTAATGGTAACTTTTTTTGGAATTTTGCAAAATTCCAAAAATTCCGGGTTTTTAGGGGGGTGTTTGTTTACTAAATTGTAAATATTTCGAAACAAAAACCGACTTAAGAAAAAATGAAAAAAAGGGTCCTAGGGTATTAGTTAAGCTACCAAATGGTAAAATAATTTTTAAAATCGGTTAATAATTGCGACCTGTAGGTGGTCCCTTTAGATTTGGAATTGTTGAAAAACGGGTGTTTCCGTACATAAAAAGTGAAGTAGCTTTTATGATTATTGGCCGATCGTCATGGTAATAGTGTTAAAAAATGCAGAAGCAGACGAGAAGTGCATTCGTTGGAATTTTGAAAATAGGTTAATAATAATTCGGCTGCGTTGAGGCAGTCAGCGGGCGCTTTTGTGACACGAGGCGGAGCCGAGTGTCACAATCGTAAAAATAAATAGGTACTACCTAGGTATCTTTAAAAAATTATGTATAATAGAAATTTGCATTTGATTTGATTTAGGTTTTTCTTAAATTTTGGTGTTCATTTTCAATGCTCCGATTCTTGCGGGGATGGTAAAATCTGTGAATTTTTGTCTTTCCTCAGATAATCCAGTTTCGCATTAGTGTTTATCTTCGTTTATTGCTAAATTGTTAGCGCTAATGTAAAACTTAGTCGAAACTTTTAATAGAATGGGAAGGTAAGGTTAGTCTCGTGCTTTAAGGGTTGACCTTCTGTTTGTTATCTCTTTGACCCTCATTAATTCTGACCAACCCTTCATTAATAGAAGTCAGTGGATCAAACTCTCATTATCCGTAATTCGCCGAACATAGACACATAAGTAGAGCTTAATTTAAAAAAAAATCTCACTTGTTCAGTGTTAAGAGAACTAGTAAGTTCTATCTAAAGAAATTAAATATACCAAATTGTATTAAAAAAAATATAAAGCACTTTTAATTCGCCTGAATGAAAACAAATGAAAGACATACTATCGCTGCCAATTGGTAATGCGCCTGCCGGCCATTTTTTTAACCTCAAAAAGGAAAAACCATAGCAGCGAAAACTTTTCTGTCTATGGGAAAAACAAATGTAAAAAATAAGTACCTACTTAAACACTATTATATGAAAATAATAATTCAATAATTAATATACTTATTATATTACCTATTAGAATTTTCTTGTTTCATGACATTTTTAGTTGCGGATGACGTCAACGTGGATGTTAATGTGACAAGGTTCCTACGCATTAGCAATTGGTGGGAATAGTACGTTTTTCATGCACAACGGGATACTTATGGCCGATTGCACTAAACTTAAGAATCGCTTAAGTCTTTCCCTAACTACAACATGACCAAATTAAAACGGTGTCATAAACTTAGCCTCCATGTAGCTGTCATTCGCTAAGTTAACTTGGTCGAGTTGTAGATAAGAAAAGACTTAGGCGATTCTTAAGTTTAGTGCAATCGGCCATTAGTGCTTGGCCTTCACCTCGCCTGATGTTAAGTGACGATAAGTCGAAGGTGGAAGCGCACTACACCCGGAATCCTTACACTGAGGAACTGGCTATCTTACCTCTAACTGCCGGAACACAACAATTTTTAAATTGTTGTTCCATAACAACTGACTGACGCCATCGTCAGACTTAGTTAAGATGGTGGTAGCTAGCTAGGCGGACTTGAAATAAGCCCTACCACCAAAACAACCAAACCGAGTACAAATTGTGTCCCCCCCTGGAAAACGAATCTGGAACCCCTGCGTTGCGTCTTACACGGGCGGGCGAACCACTAGACCACAGGTCTAAAATATATAGATAGAACGTTAAATTCGAGGTATTTAGCACCATCGAGTACCTCTATGTGCTCAAAGGGAATAGCTGGCATATTTGCGAAGGTCCCAAGTTCAGTGCGTTGCCTCGCCATCAATCAATCACGCCGGAATCATCAATCAGTCGGCTATCTTTCATCGAATTCGCCAAATTGGGTTCAGGTATAAATAACACTTTTTTCACCATATTTCAGTCTCGTTTGTCATTTATTAGCAGGGTTGGCATGATTAAAATCAAGTGATTTTTTTGAATAAAAATCATTGATTAAATCTAATCGCTAATTTTCTTTCTTATTTGTATAAAAAAAGAAAATTCTTAATTTTAAATATTTGATAGACACATACAAATGTATGTTAAATTTAACTTTGAGTTAGAGTTAATGTATAAAACTGTTTTTACTTAAAAAAAACTGCTAAATCATCCATTCTTATATCTGCTACCAGACATTTTTTAAACTATTTTATTGATCTTTACTTGTGTTTCTTCCGAATTAAAGTGTTAAATGAGTAAAACAAAGGCGTGTTTTGGTTTCACGCACTATTTTAAGTGGATTTTAAAGACTCAAGCAAAAAATCGAAAAAATCCGATTTCTTAGATTTTTTGCAAAAATCTGTGATTTTTGATTTTTTTGCAAAAAATCATGATTTTTTTTCCAACCTTAGTAGGTTTTTTACATAACATTTCAGTAATAATGTGCAATGCAAAATAATAAAGACTTCATAACTATAATACAATACTTACTGATCTTGGTTTAAAAAAAATTAAATACTTTAAATAATAAAATAATGTAAGCTGGTGGTAATTTAAGGCCTTTTTGATATTATTGTGCCTTTAATTGAAAAATAAAATAAGTGAATGTCAGTCTGCTCAATTAAAATAAAATAAAGCTACATATTCATTATTTGCCCATCTTTGTTTGTAATTCCAGGGGCTCTATCGCCTAACTTATATCATAATCGATCGCTTTGATTTGACAGATGGATATGATACATTGCTACTTTACTTTGGTAAGTTTTTATGTGCGCCAAAAAGAAGTAATGTATCACATCCATCAGTCATATTAAGGCTTGTTTTAACTAAATTGTTTTAGCCGATAGACCCGCAGGTTTTTCGTCGGTTTCCCTTTTGCAGGCGACAATGATATTCGTATTGAGATGTGCTACAATTGCGTGATACCTAACCTACTTTCTTAAGTGAGTCCAAACTGTCGCATTGTTTGATACTTCTCTCTACTCTTTCAACTGTTACTTGGATTTTCTTTCACTTTTTGATTTTTATGCAACTAAAGTTTGCAACTTTGCAGTAACTTATAATGCAACATTTATATTTCTTTCAACAATGATATTAGATTCTAATATGTTGTATTAGTTTGACTCGAAAAAAAAACAAAAAGAGAATAACTAGGTCCTTATTTGTTTTTTTATGTTTTTTTTAATTATCCAAGCACTGCCATGTGATAGTTTTGGCTATAAAAACAAATTTATTTGTAGTAAAAGTGAGTGTATTTTTTTCCAACCTTTCGCTTGTTTTATATATCTTAAAAAAAAACGCCCTTTTGAAAGAAACCCATAGCTTTATAGCTACCTACTAAGTATAAGGGGCCAACCATAAATTACGTCACACGAATTTCATGATTTTTGACCCCCTCCCCCGTCCTTGTCACAGCTGGTCACATTTGTGAGACCCCCCCCCTCCCTAGTGTGACGTCACATTTTATTAGCAGTTCGGAAATTTGTTTAATTCAATTTAAATTATTTTGAAATGTGACGTCACATAATTTAGGACCCCTCCCACCCACTTGTCACACAATGTCACACTTCATCGACCCCCTCCCTCCCCCTTAACGTGTGATGTAATTTATGGATGGCTCCTAAACAGAAAACATTTATTTTGATTTTTTTTATCTTTTATGATATTTAATCAATTTCAAATCGTTATAATGAATTGCAAACAACCTTACAACTTGTTAATACAACTTTACTACAAATTAAATTTCATAATGAAGTTGCCTTTGCGATCCATTAAAATTTACCACATCATTAAACAACTATTCCGTTCAGATTTCAACCTTGTTGAAAATTAATTTGGTCGGATTCCCATTAAAATCTGAAGTGTTCTTCTTCATCCATTCTAATATTAATATTATAAATGTGAAAGTTAACTCTGTCTGTCTAATATATTTTCATGGCTGAACCATTTAAGGCGCTGTTGGTAGTACAACCAGCGCCGCAACATTTATTTTTATTACTCGTAAACCAAGTCAATATTTAAAAAAGCTCATCATGTAATAATCTCTTAAATTGTCTCTAACATTTTTCGAATAACTCTTCCTTAGTTTTCATTCTTTCTGTAAGTTTTAAAATCCATTCTAGCCAAAAGTGGCCACATTGAGCTAAAATGGATTTAAAACGTCCACGTGGTTGAAGTCGCAGACGAAAGCTAGTAGAAATAAAAAAAATACATAAACAAAAACGCACGGCGCCGGCGTGCGGCAAAATCAACATTCCGCACGCTGTACTAAACCGTAAACAAAAATGCACGGCGTGCGGTAAAATCAACTTACCGCACGCTCTACTGTCATCGTAAGCTCATATTTTCGAGCAAATATATTGAAAAAGCTAATTTGTGGCCAAAGGTGCAAAGTGTATACCTCAATACCTATATTACCTACACATTTGTATGGGACCTATGCAAATATTCCATTAACAATGCTATCTGACGTTACGATCGAAGCCCGCATTGTTGAGCCCTATCCCTCTGTGATTAAATGAGATATTAATTGCGAATACAGAGGAAGGGTTTAGCATTTACAGGGTAAGCTATATACCTACAGAGAATTTGAGGACCTTACACTTAACAGTATCATACAAAATTGTAGTCAAAAGACATAAACTTTTGTATGGCATGTGGTCATGTGAATCTCCTTGGGGGCTACTCAAATAGCCACTTTTCTATTCGTTCGCTAACTTATAAATTAAAATAAGCCATAAAATCTAAAATAAGGTACGTGTCGTAGGCTTGTCAATTCCATACAATACAAAAATGTCTGTGATTTACATAAACTTGCGACGTGTGGTTTCATCGTCTAATTGATTATTTTTAAGCTAGCGAACGAATAGAAAAGTGGCCATTTGAGTAGGGGGGCTTGTCTCTCTTACGACATAAGTACTTATAAAACAGAGAATTCTAAAACCGTTTGTCCGTTTTGGTTACAAAACAAAGGGATGAAACATCCCTCTGTCGTGTTCGCTTGGAGCTGAAATACATCTTTTTCTATAGCACCCAATGTTTAGTTCTCTTTTATAAACAAGACATAAATTCCAAAAAAAAAAGATGGTTCTTACAATATTTAAGTACTACTGAAAGACTTTTGTTTGGTTCAACAGTCTCAGAAAAGAGTTTTCAAAATAAATGAGAAATAAACAGTTTTTTCTTAATTTCCAGGAACGGCTGAGCTCCGAAGAGATCACTCGCCTCAGCGACGTGCGGAACCTGGTCAACCAGCTGTATGAGGCGCTGAACGTGCGCGAGCACCAGATACGCAAGGAGAGGGAACTGCGCGGGCAGCTAGAGAAACTCAGCTCGGAGCTTCAACCCCTCGAACAGGTAAGTCTAAGGCCACACACCGACAGGCCTCACTCGTCTCAGCAACGTGCGGAACATAGTCAACCAGCTTTGTGCGTGCGCGAGCATCAGAAACGCAAGGAGAGAGAACTGCGCGGGCAGCTAGAGAAACTCAGCTCGGAGCTTCAACCCCTCGAACAGGTAAGTCTAAGGCCACACACCGACAGGCCTCACTCGTCTCAGCAACGTGCGGAACATAGTCAACCAGCTTTGTGCGTGCGCGAGCATCAGAAACGCAAGGAGAGGGAACTGCGCGGGCAGCTAGAGAAACTCAGCTCGGAGCTTCAACCCCTCGAACAGGTAAGTCTAATGCCACACACCGACAGGCCTCACTCGTCTCAGCAACGTGCGGAACATAGTCAACCAGCTTTGTGCGTGCGCGAGCATCAGAAACGCAAGGAGAGGGAACTGCGCGGGCAGCTTAACAAAAACTCAGCTTGGAGCTGCAACCCCTTGAAGACAATGAAGAGGTAAGTCTAAGGCCGCCTACGCACTGAATGGTGCCTAGGATTAGCGCCTAGATACATATAGTTACTTGCTAGGATACACGGTGAACGCACTGGGGCCCAAAACTGCTATTGCTTAACGTCATAATCGTTAGTGCATTGGGCCGGAATCCTAAGGGTACGGGTTCGAGTCCCGTCTGAGCTGCTACGGGTGAGTCGATTTTTTCTAATATTTTTCAATTATATTAATATCCTTGTCATAATCGTGTTTCAATTGTGTTTCAATTGTAATGCTTTTTGACATAGTTCTTGTTTCTTAAGGGTTAGGTGGCAACTGGTCCACTTGCTACTGGGCCCAGGTACCAGTAGCAAATGGACCAGTAGCAACCTAACCCTTTCTTAACCCCAAAACCGAAACACGATTGACGTTAAAATAGGAGACTTGGGCCCCTGGAAGGTAGGATAGGAGCCTTGGTTTCATGGTCTTTGGTTTTAAGCCTCGCGCCTCTGATACATGCTAGCTAGGCAAGGCAGTCGCTTGCATGTATTGAGGCGCCTAGTACAGTGCGGCCGGTTGCGAACATTCGTGAATGTTCGTTTTATTTCGATGCATATCAGTTTGTTAAATAGGCACCTGTCGTGTCGGTGCGTAGGCGGCCTAAAGCCTAGTTGGGCTAGTTTAAAGGTACTTTAATCATTCGTGTGAAAGACATCAAAAAGTTGTAAATTTGATTTTCGGTGCAGTCACTTATTTTTTTTTAACAAAATAAATTATTTCTGTTTTCTTGTGGTTCTCAGAATGCGGCGTTTTAATATGTTATGTAAATTACACAAATCTTTAAACTCATACTGCCTATATTACCTTCTTATTTAATACAAATACGATAAGCGATTCAATTTAATAATACGATTGGTATGATAACTTTATCCAAAGCTGGTGATGAATAATTCAGATCCGAACTTTTTAGACGTTCAATATTTTAATATTGCTTTAATAAAGTTTCTTTAAATTTCGTATGAAAAATAGTCAATTTGTAAGAAAAATACTGGATCAAAATTTGCCCGGATTTAAAAGGAGAAAAGTAGGCTTTGTTGGCTTTTGGTTGCCAAACTTTTAGTCGGTACTTAGTGGCTGCGAGCCTGACCGCCGATAAGTGTCACCACACGTTTGAGATTGGATGGATACGGAAATATTGGGTCTCGTAATCGTGAATATAAACAAAATAATAACATAATAAAGGTTAGAACTTTTACTTCATAAGTAAGTGACGGTGCTTTTGCCACAAGCCACAAATGATAAGGATATATTTATGCCGGATGGTTTATTGCCAGATCGTAGTGTAAATAATAATTAGCGGGTTTTTCATTAGAAAATCTCACATAATCTTAGAAAAAAAGAAAGTGAGAATTATATTTTTTTATTATCAAGCCGATATATTGTTTTAATTGTTTTCTTGGATAGTTGTTTTATCTCATGAGTGCGCGTCGGCTATGAATGTTGTTAGGCATGTACATGCACATTATTTTACTGTAACAGCTGTGTTTTGTGCAAATAAAATATTTGTATTGACAGTTAGTTGTATCTTCGTTGTTCTCAAAAGTTCAATAAAACCATAACAATAATCATAGTGCCTGTTTAAGATTTTTTTTTACAAACTTTTGAAAAAGGAACTGTGGTCACCCTACATCTGTGGAGATAACTCTCGGCTGGATTTTGACGGCCGTCATTGAGAAGTTAGTTGAGGGAGTGTTTTGATGTTGACCCTTTTTTCGGTACCCACTATTCAATGATAAAACTTTGTTCCCGTACCTTTTCATGAATAAGGAACTTACGATTCTCTGATTTTGCATTCATCAAAAGTGGATTCTTTTTTATTTCGATTCCTAATCAAATACCTACCTATTATGAACCGAACCGAATTGACATGTTTTCAAATTTCACAGGGTACCCTAAGGTACCTTAAATCGAAAACCATTTCGAGGTTTTTCAATTTCTGACACCGTACATAATTTTTCGGGAGTATTGATTAGACATTACTATTATTATACTGGTATACATAGATAGTATATTATTATGGTACTCCTATAGAAACTAAGGTACTACTAGACTAAATTGTTCGTTTTGTCAAGACTTTCATTGAAAAATTTTAAAACAGAAAGTTATATAAACTATATTTATCCACCCGGCTTTGCAGCTCTACCACTCCGTCCTCCGCGCGCGACTATGAAGCGCTCGGCTTCCCTCTCTTTCAATAGGGTATTTTCCAATTTTTTGAAAACTGCTTAAATTTAAAGATTGGGACGATCGATTTAACAGAAAAATAAAAATAAATAAATTTATGTCTTTTTTCTCTATTAAAACAATTAAAGTCTAATTTATTTTTAATGGTTTTTAATTTACCGCCAAAACGCTCGGTTCGATGTCGTCTACTGTGAGACGTCAACTTTGTGTAAACAATTTTAACACCTATGTAGTCTGTGTAACAATTTACTCTATTGTTTACACAAAGATGACGTCACACAGTAGACGTCATCGAACCGAGCGTTTTGGCGGTAGATTCAAAACTATTTAAAAATAAGTTTAACATTAATTGGTTTAATGAAGAAAAAAGACATTAATTATTTTTTTAATATTTTTCTGTTAAATCGTTCGTCTCAATCTTTAAATAAAAGCAGTTTTAAAGAATTTGGAAAATACCCTATTGCGTAGGGCTCAGAAAGGATAAGACCTACGCGATAGAAAGAGAGGCAACTACTAATTGAATGTTTTGGAGCGAAGGGAGCGCTGTGCGACCTGAATTGCACTTTATTGTGTCGGTGCTAGAGTCGCTATTTATTTAAACGATTCTGCGGAGTGCAAATTCTGTACGCTAGTACTATTATCTATTCTGTGGCTCTACAGTCTGTCAATAAAGTCATGATATTAAAAAGTAGCAACACTGTAGTGTCGTCCCTTTCAAACCAACGTAATGGTTGAAACGAGACGACACTACAGTGTTGCTATTTTTAATGACATGACTTTATAGACAGACTGTATCTTTTGTATCTCTCTCTGCCGCTCATAACTGAGGCCACTGGTGATGCCGGGCTGGAAAGAAATGGTGACGGTCGAGTTTTTTTTCTCTATTTGATAGTAGGTTTAACTTTTCTACCATTATGTTTTTAGAAGCGCATGAGTCTCGAAGTGGAAACCACCCGGAAGACCTCTGCGCTCACATGGGTGGGCCTGGGGCTGATGGGGGTGCAGTTCGGGGTGCTGGCGCGCCTCACCTGGTGGGAGTACTCGTGGGACATCATGGAGCCCGTCACCTACTTCGTCACGTACGGCACGGCGATGGCTGCGTACGCGTACTTCGTGCTGACTAAGCAGGTGATGACCATGACCATTAGCCATTTTTAATGTCCTTACTACTGGGGCACAGGCCTTCCTTGTTTCGGATGGGCCATAACTCACCACGCAGGCCCAATGCGGATTGGTGGGTGTTAACGACTGCAAATGCTCGGAACCAACTGCCGCAACGGGAGCACGGAGGAACTCGAGATAATAATTTTTTGGTCACCCATCCCATGACCGACCCTTCCGAAAGTTGCTTAACCTTCGCAATCTGCGCCATCGAGCTCCTCAAGCAGGTGATATTTGTTCACAATAGGGAAAATGCATAAGTCACCGATTTTGAAGAATTTGAGCTTGATCGCTGCGGACACTTATAAAAACATGATGGAACAGGAAAAAAAATAAAAAAAATGTATAATCCTAGTTTTATCACACGATGAAATCAGGCGAAAATAACGATATTTTTTTTTTCATTTTCGGATATAATACACTTTACAGTCAGATAGAATATCGAATAAGAAACAATATTTTGTATGACACATATGTACTTAAACGCAAAATTTAGGGAGATAATTGAAGATTATTGGCTAACTCCATATTAAACGCGCCGAAACACACCTGAAACGTGATGTGTGACGTCACCGTTTTGTATGGAGCGTTTTCGGCGGGTGCTGCTGCGCGCTAACTTCAAGTAACTATATCACGAGAAAAAAACGCAAGAGAAAAGTTTTAATATTACAGTTAACTTTCTAACGCATTATACTTTTGATTAAGATTTAAAAAAAAAATTGATGCATATTCCCTATTACTTTGTTGGTCCTGGGCCTCATATGCAGTTTTTTTTTCACCACAACGAGATAGTGCTTGGCCTTCACCTCAGCTGATGTTAAGTGACGATAAGGCTGAAGGTAGAAGCGCACTATATCCGGAATCCTCATCACTGTTATGGCGTTAGACTTAGTTGTTATGGTAATTATTGTTATGGCGTTAGACTTGGGTAAGATGGTGGTAGTTAGCCAGGCGGACTAACGCCTTGAAATAAGCCTTACCACCAACCAAACCGAGTACAAATTGTAACCCTCTCCTGGGAATCGAACCCGGGACCCCTGCGTCTTACACAAGTGGGCGAACTAATAATGATAATATTGTCTAAATTTTTTTTAAATACTTTGTTACAGGAATATATACTGCCGGACGTAAAAGATAGACAGCATTTGCTCACACTGCATAAAAAGGCGAAAAAAATTGGTCTCGATATAAACCACTACAATCATCTGAAGGATGAGGTAATGTCATTTTTCTCACTTATGCTCTGAAATGTTATCATTCCATTTGAAAAAAGAATGCGGGGCGTTCAACATTTCCGTGGGGGTCCGGTTCATCACATTCTCAATTTGAAATTCAGTGCGGAAATAAAATGCAATACTTACTTCCCCCACTTGTGCGGGAAGTAGTCCAAATTCAAAAAGATAGAAGTCATCAGCTAGCATTATTTTTTAAAATTTTTGGGGTTGTATGATTGGTCATTTAACTTGACTACGCGAACCAATTTAAAAATCGCATTTTTACTGAGAAAATTTTATTTCCTCGCATATCGTTTGAAAAGTATTATATACACCTTGTACTGGAAGCTACTTGCATTGCCTCGAATGATTAAACCATCCTCGACAATGCAAAAGCTAGCTTCCCGTTCTCGGCTGTAATGTACTATAACAATTAATTAGTTAGTAAGTGGTTTTTGTTGACAAGGAGGTAGTTTGCCTCTTTAGGCAATTTTTTTATAACCACTCTTTTACTAACGATTTTCCTCGTTTTGAATTTACAGATAGATAAATTAGAAAAAGACTTAGCGCGACTCAGGGATCCCTTACAAATCCACCTGCCGTCGTCGTACGTAGAAAAGAGCGAGGTAGACAAACGCTCGCCGCTCACCAAGATCAAAGACATGCTAGAGGAGACCAGCAAGAAGATGAAGATCACGTAATATTGGCTCAAGTTCACGCGCCGGCGCGCGTAAACGTGTTCGTTAAATCTTCCGCCGTTGCGTTGGCAACACTGAACGTCGAATTCTTTTTTTACACGGTCTCGAACTTTCGTCTATTTAGTCAGTTTCAGACGAGGTACAAGAAAACTTCTGCAAGATGTTTCCCATTTTGCACAATAGCACAGAATAAGTAGGTCTGTCGTTTATCCTTAGTTTGTCTTATTAGGTAAACAATCTGCACCCAACACTTTATTGAAAAAAAAAAATTTAAAATTCAACAAATGGTTTTCCACACATAGATTACGAAAGAAATTACAAATTATTAGTGACAATTTTATTTAATAAGACTACATATTTTTAGACTAGCGGCTGCCCGCGGTTTCACCCGCGTGGTTCCCGTTCCCGTAGGAATATCGGGATAAAAAGTATCCTATGTTTTAATCCAGGCTATCTTCTATCAGTGTGCCAAATTTCAACCAAATCCGTTTGTAGTTTTTGCGTGAATGAGAAACAAACATCCAAACCCACAAACTTTTACATTTATAATATTAGTAGAATAAGGATTTAAATTCAAAAGACGTGTGACAACTGTCAAAAGCTGTTTACTAATAAGACAAGTAGGGTAAACAGACTTGTAGCATCTTTTAACAGACGCTTGCTGAGTCCAGTCAACTATTTGAAGTAATCCCGTCATCGTCGTTGTCGGACTCGTATAAAAGCTCTCTACGCGTGTACGAAAAACTTGTCTCATGAACATGAAAAAAAAATGTTTTTCAGCTGTTTTTCACAGGGATTGCAGTATCTCTTGTAAATAACAAACTGTGGATATTAAAGAATTTTCAAGCTTCTGTCGTGACTGTAACTAGGATTCTATACCGATGAGAGACGAGGGGACCATCAGCTTGATCAATAAATTGTCTATTTACACTATATTTTTTCGCGGGAGTGGCGCTAGTGTTGTATATAATGTCGCTTTAAGAAGTTTTCTTGCAAATAATGAATGTAATATTAAGAACTTGTTCCGAATTTGTCGTAAGTGTTGCCAATGTAATTATTGAACTGTACACATTGTTAAATAAACGCTTGTTGTTAAATGGAAGATGCACTGTTCGTCATATAAACGCCACCAATTTAAATCTTAGTTAAGTACATGTAAAGTTACTGTACTCTGTTGTTTTTAGAATATTTCCTTATGTACAACCCGGGGGCTAATTGTCTAATTAAAAAATCTATCGCAATCGCTTTCATTTAACAGATGGATGTGAGACATTGCTGCATTTCTTTGGTTAGTTTTTATTTGTGCCAAAGAGAAGCATCAATGTGTTCAATCCTGAAAGCGATTGCGATAGATTTTAAAATTAGACAATAGAAAGGCTGGTCAAGTTAACTCTGCACCTGAAGCGAAAGCGACCGCTCTCCTTTTCTCCTTGCCTCACACTTTCGTCAATTTTTTTAAATTTTCGTTAGATATTCGGTAAATTATCGCTAACAAGTCCCACATGATTATTCAACATAGTCTTAACTCAAAAAACGTTGTTTCGAGATATGGCGTTTCAAATCAGTACCTATATAAAAAATCATAGTTCCTGACTGTAAAGGATTTAAGGACTTATTGTATAATATCGTTTAAAAAATTACATTCTTCTACTTTGTATACTTCAAAAATAAAAGGATATACAAGCTACTTTCTAGAACCACCTAGAATGCAAAGAGTATTAACAAAAAAACAGGAGTAAAAATAAACAAGCAAAACAGTAATAACTCAAAATAACAATTAATTTATAAAAGTTGACAAGCAATACAGTATCAAGTCAGTTAATACGCTCACATTTGTAAATAATTTTCTGATTTGGTGTGTTAACTCGAGATGTAACGCAAACTGATGTTTGGTAGCCTCGGTAACAGACAAGACCGTCTTAAAACGCAATCCAAACGACTTAGAGTTATGACTGTTTTACCAGATTGTAGAGAAAATAATGCTGATTCTGAATATACAACGTGTTAATGAATAAACGCAAAACCTCTTAGGTGGTGATTGTGCTCATGAATATGAACAACTTTTACTATGGGGCCAACTCTGCAACTCAATAAAAAAAATCTGCTGTTCATACATTCTGGTCGAGTAGGTATTGACAACTTGTATGAAACAGCTGTTTTTTTTTGTTGCGTAGCAAACACCACCTAAGAGGTTTTGCGTTTATTCATTAACACGTATAAATAATTCAAAATTCAATTTTTACCATTGAAAATGGTTATCAAATGCAAATCGCCTGAGACGTATTTTTGGTCATAGTTCCGAGGATTTTAGGAGGATCGAGATGGGAATAGTACCAAAAGTTGAGGAATTTAAGTGTGAACGTTTGAATTTTGAAAATAGGCTGGTAACTTTTTTTGAAATTTCGGAAAATTCGGGTTTTTTGGGGGGTGTTTGTTTACTAAATTGTAAATATTTCGAGACAAAAACCGACTTAAGAAAAAATGAACAAAAGGGTCCTAGGGTATTAGTTTAGCTACAAAATAGCGATTTTTTTTTTAAATCCTTACTATAATATTATGAAAGTCCGTTTGTTTGTTTATTTGTTTGTTTGTTTGTTACGCCTTCACGTCGTAACTACTGAACCAATCATCATGAAATTTTGCATACACGTTGTCAGGGGTACCGAGAAGGACATAGGGTAGCTTTCATCCCGAAAAAAAGTATAGTTCCCGAGGGATATCAAAAAACTTTCCACGCAGACGAAGTCGCGGGCGGCCGCTAGTCGGTTTATAATTGTGACTTGTAGGTGGTCCCTTTAGATTTGGAATTGTAGAAAAACGGGTATTTCGGTATTAAAAAGTGATGTAGTTTCTATGATTATTGACCGATCGTCATGGTAAAGGTATTGAAAGATGCGGAAGCAGACGAGAAGTGCATTAGTTGATTTTTGTAGCCGCGACGAAGCAGTCAGGGGCGATCGTAAAAATAAAAAGGTACCTAGTATACCTTAGAAAAATTATAGGATTTTGCTTTTGATTTGATTTATTTTTTTCGTAAATTTTTGTATTCATTTTCAATGCTCCGATTCTTGCGGGAACTGCGAAATCTGTGAATTTTTTTATTATCATGTGCGAAGTGTACTAACGCTACTGGCATGAAGATGGTGGCGTAAGGCAAAGAAAAGGAGAGGGGTCGCTTTCGGTTCAGGTGCTGAGTTAACTTGACCAGCGGTTCTACCGCCTACTCAATCGCTTTGACTCTGGCTTTGGTTTATGACGTCAGTGCACTGTCCGTCCTTGTCATCGTGTTAATATATGACAAGGACGGACTGAGCATTGCCATCGCTCTGGCTAAAGCTTTGAGATAGGCGGTAGGGCCCCGGGTTGTAATGAATAGACATAAAGTACATAAGTAGGGAAAATATGATTTTGCCTTTAGTAAAATTTATTTTAGTTTTAGTAGAATTTTGAATTTGTGCTCACTTTTGTTTCCTATGTAGTTTTAGTGTTTACTCAGCATTGTTATTGCGTTAGAAAATATCTCGAACTACTGTGCCAATGTGTGAATATAATAATATTTATCCCGTTTCTGGTAAATAATTTATAACTTGGGATCGTAATGGGCGATTTATGAGACCAAAAAAAGTCAAAAAGAAGTTCAAAAAATCTCGATAGGTGGCTTTTATGAACACCGAGCCATCGTAAAGTTGCTTATATGGCCGTTTTAACTCCCCGCCTCGTTTTTCACTCTCCAAGATGGGAGGGGAAAGGGAAAGGAAGGGAAGGGGATAATTTTCAAAAAATTGCATGCGATAAATTGCTTAGCATGAAAGGGCTTTAACATTACGTCTCGGCTTTCATAAAACGCTATCTATCGGATTTTTTTGAACTATTTTTTATTTGAGCTGTCAGAAAATCGCCCATTATTTCAATTTAACCTCCGTAGTGTATAAAGTATGCTCTAGTCTTTTTAATTAAATATATAAATACGGTTTGAACAGCAAAAGAACCAAACTAAAGATGTAAGTAAGTATTTTCACCCAGTCTCGTGTTTTTATAATCTCTTACAATAAATTATTGTCTGCTAAAACAAGTACCAACCATTATTCTAGGTTTATAGCTGAGAAAGATAGATAGATACCGAAGTATCGTCCTATAGTAGTTGTATAATTACCTAATAACTATCTCGTTATTAGAATCCTATATTGCACAAAACATAATTATGAGTTGAAACCAACTTAATGCTCCGTTAAGGACTTGTTAACGTTAATACTGTTTGTTATTGGTCTATTTGTTTAACGATAAAATATTTCTGTTGAACGTTTTGAAAAAAAAACGGCTTAAGACAGATGTGAGAAACTTGTGAAAAGGGTGATTAGATTCACATTTACAGCTCGCGCAAAATAACTTGATCCAAATTTTAGTGCCACCTGACTTGCAGTAGTAATTTTAGGTAAAGAAACGTTTAGTGCGCAAGCCTCATTGTCTATGGTTTAGTTCAAGTTATATTGCGCAAGCTGTAAAAACAAAATGTCAGAACTGACAGCTCCACTAAAGTCGTCATAAATTAGTTGGATGTATCGTTTGAAGAATTTACTAAAGAATATTAATTAATTGATTTGATAAATAAATTGACTAATGTCTAAATTGTAGACTGAAAGAATGCACAAAATATAATACATTTGAGAACTGGTGCTTTTTAAGTGCAAAGAAAGATTCTTTGCTTTTTGAAGTTTTTTCGTACCGAGCTTTTAGTGTGTTGCTTATTTATGTAGATATAGATTTATACTTTTCGATTTGTTTCTTTATTAAATATTTATTGATATGTTTGTCTTTAGTGTTTAACATGTCGTTTAGCTACTAATTTTTATCCTTACACTACAGACCTTTAGAGTATAGCCAAGTCCCTAAAACTACAGCTTTTGTCTTATGTAAATATGAAAGGAATACTGAAAAGATCAAGTTCGGGGCCAATTGCGACACCTTTCAACGAAACATAGGCGTTTAGCCCCCTATAAGCCCCATATATGACTCATAATATGTATGCCACTCAGCTTTGACCATTCGAATTTAATGGAAGTGACATTAAATTGACATTTCAAAATGCTTTAATTGTCTATGCTTAGCGTCGCCTCAGCTAGGTGGTCTATTTAGTAAAATTTACATTGAAACTAGAACAAAGTGACATTTTACAAAACCCAGATAGCTATACCAAAACACTTGTGAAACATTGATGATATCTAATTTTAGTTGTCAGTTCCACAAATATCTAACATACATACCGATTACAAATAATTTGCACACTTTTCCAATAAATATCATACATTTGTACTCCCTGTAACTTTTCTAATATAAACTATACACGCTTAGTTAGATTATTTTATGCTTGATATTTCGATTAATATTATAATATTAATATATAATTGCATGTTTTTAACACTTAATATAGGTATTTACATAGTATCGAGCCATAGGTTAAATAAAGGCTGTGAAATAAGTGTGGAAAGCATTTTCAGTCCATAATTTCATTTTGTAATGTAAATCAAGTTAGCGTGACGATGATTTTGTCTTATTCGTTTTAAAATTGTTGACATTTATTAATATTACATTTTTAACGGATTTATTGTTAGATTTTTGCAATAGTTTTAATGAAAACAAATAAAAATATTGTGGACATGAAATGAGAGTACCTATTTAAATTCCTTATAAAAAGCTTCAAAGAAAAATTCATTTTGTTGAATGGTCCACCAGTTTTATTATAAAAATTAAGATTAAGTTATTTGCCTGAACGAGAATTTGCCTAAAGTATATAGTAAAAAAATATTTAAGCTCTAACGGCCTTAAATTGGTTTGTAAAATATAGTGTACCCATTGGACGTAGTTATAAGCTCGCACATAATATTTACGCTCAACATAGCTTTCTCTTGTGATTTGCGGGTTTGCCTTTTAGAACCTTTTTCTATCTCATGTTTTTCTATCTTTATGAATACATTTTTATATAAATAACTTAGCTATAAGAGGGAGCAAAGCTTCAGTTTGTGTAATTAGGATTTATTGAGGGTAGCATTATAATGAATAAGTACCTATGCAACGTAAAAGAATGTGAAGTTGAATTTTTGAAAGAAAGCTAATATGCAGCCCATGGTTAGGCCCAAAATGTTTCTCACCTTTTCTTCTACGCCCCTATTTCACCAAATTGTCATTTTATCAATGACCTATTTTGGTGAATTTTACAATTGTCCTAAGGGACAGTGAAACATTGATAATTTTTACAACGTCAACTGTCACGCTTATTGACTCGATTCCAATCTCGTATCAAAAATTACTGACAAATCTTAGAATAATTACACCTAGAACGATAATTCTCTACAAAGCGCGCTGTCAAAAGTGAGGCAACTAAAACAGAAAAAATGTTTATTGTCCATTATTAAATAATCATACTTAATAAGTACAAAACAGTTTCAATTTCCCTACCTTTATGAGATTAGTTATTATATTACTGGATTTTAGTTAGGATTAGGTAACGTATGAAGGATATAAATCTGAATACTGAGCCATTTTGGCTCAGTATTAGTTGCCTCACTTTGCATGCAAGGGCACGGCTTCTAGGTGTAATCATTCTAAGTGTCAAATCTACAAATATGTAGACTTGTAAAAAAATCCCTGTTTCACAACATACTTGTCCCTAATTAAAGTAACAACAATTGTAAAATTCATCTAAAATTATGTCAGTGAAAATGTATGTCGATTTGGTGAAATGATGGAAATGCTGAAATTAATCTTATTATTTAATTAAGGTGTAACCTTTTACTAATTTAATTTGCGTGAATAATGTAAAGGCGACTTTCCGAAAACAGCTGCAGTTATTATAAACAAACACTGATAGAATAAACAACTGACGATCGTATGAAACTTAAATGGTTCATAAGCCAGTTGAAGTCAGGTGGGGTAAGTGAAACACCCAACCATATCTAAGAAACTATCGTAGTTTATTCTCATAGCGATGTGTCGATAAAGCAGGAATGACGAATTACTTAATAATAATAATAATAAAATATTTATTTCACACTCACGATAAACATCCCTTAATACAACACAGATATCGCTGCGATCATTAAACTAGCTAGTAAACCAAAAAGAAATTCATTAAATGTCAAAACGCAAAACACGATGTTTTTTTGATAAATCTTTAAAACTGGACCCTATTTTATGAGAATTTGATACATTTTGGATATTAACGGTTAAACATGATCCTTTTGTCCTGTTTTTAATTAAATGGACACAATATTTAAAGCTATTTTGGCCACTGTTTCACTTCCCCCTTGTCAGGGGTAAGTGAAACACTTCTTAGCTTTTATATTCTTTTCGTGATTTTGTTGCTTAATGCAAGTCTTTAGATATTTATATTCATACCGTTAAAGGCTGATTTAATTAGGAGTACATTGCCTATACAGCTACTTTAATTGCGAGTTTTATAGCTTTACTACACCTTGTTAAATAAAAATAAAATAAAGTATGTTTCACTTACTCCACCTGACCTGACTATATATTTTTTTTGTTTAACAAACATGCACTGATTAGGTTGCTGTCTTTGGAAGTCACCTTATTTGAAAAAGTTACTTTTCCGTTGCAAGTTTTCTAACTCAACGTTTGTTAAATTAATATAGTAACCTTAATGTTTTTCTAAAGTTCATTTTCACTAAACGAACCTTTCATACTGTACTGCATGTCTAGTCAAATAGTGGATATAACATGAAGTAATGTTTTACACGAACTAAATCTTTCCCTTTGATAATTCCTATTATAAGTTCACATAATCGAAAACATCGTGTTGCGTCATTATTACGGTGAACAGAAAATTAGGTTGTCAATGTTTTACACAGGTATTACAGTATGCGCAAAATAACTTGGCGGTTCGTAACTTCGCGCGGAACGCTGCGCAGTAGACGAATACAGGGCTTGCGCGGGGACGGGCCGCGGGCGGAAGCACTCGGAACTATGGACACCGAATAAATAATAGTACAATGGACCCTGCGCGAATATCACTTGCAGCTAACTTCCGTGCCGCCAAGTTATTTTGCGTATATTGTACAACCTCTTAAAGCTTGCCGGGTTTATGAATTGTTACTTCTCTTTCTCGCTGTAGGTATAGCAAATTAAAGAGACGCATTGATAGCCATTCAGAAGTCTGGCAAGTTTTAAGAGGTTGCAATACAGGGGCATACTTAACTGTTAAACTCTTATAACGTCCTTGATATGACGATATAAAGTTATAGTCTATTGTGGAAAGTGGTAAACAAGCCTGTTGCTATAGGTTCATTTAGTGAGAATGTACAAATTCCTTTGGTATGGGTATATTAAGTTGACTTATCTAAACTTTCTTGAATTATGTACCTACGTTTGATCAAAACTCAGTACTAACATAATACTCTGAAATTTATTAATTTAATTGATTTAAAAATCCTAGTTATATTCTAATACATTTTGAAATTATAATAGGTACCAATTAGACATTGTCTTTTAAAAATTTCACTATCAAGTAGTTAGGTAGTTGATTATAAAAATATTACAAATTTTATTCTTCTGACATTTTTTCTTAGGCTGGATAACTTAGTTGTTTTTTTATTATTTTATGTTATCAATTCATATATTTATATCACTGGAATTATTTTACCGTTATTTTTGTAATAGTTTAGATTCCTTTAAGTGAATGTTATTAACGTTTTTGCCAAAGAGACATTACTAAGTCTAAAAACGACAGAAAATGTTGGTACTTTCATACTAAAGAGATAGCTAAAACATTGTATTAGTATGAGAATAGTACATTACTGCAGCGGTATGCAATACAGGCATTGATGGACGAATATGAAAATATGGGCCGCTAGATCCATTGTGGATCTGGCTAATGGATCTACTGAGAATGAAGGGAGGCACACATACGTGAGTCTATCAATTTATAGGTAGTTGCGTCTGGGCCAAGGCTTGTATTGTATAGTACCTTTTCTTAAACAATGCGCGGAAATTCAAAATATTTTCATCACTCGTTTATTTTCCTCGCTTGAACTGATTTCGTCAAATGTTCAATGACAATAATTTGTTTTTGCAGCCTGCCCGAATCCTTAGATGCTAGGTATCACTTTACACGTCTTAGATTATCGTTGTAAATCTATCTATAATATCGGCTCTAGATGTATATGTTACCGGCCAAACCCGATTTCAGGACAAACTAGTTTAGCCTAGGCCAAACTAGTTTGTCCTAAGCTCAATAGGATAAACCAGTTTAGCCTAGGCCAAACTAGTTGATCCTGATATAAATACGCACATTCCAGGATAAACTAGTACGGCCTAGTCTAAACTCATTTAGCCTTGTCGAAAGTAATGAATGAAATAGAATAATTGAGGTATAATTATTATTTCTTAAACATAAATAAATATTCGCTATTTAAAAAAATAATGATACCTATAGGTAACTAATTTCATAAAAAAAATCTTTAATATTTGTTATAAATTATTGTTTGTTTAAAAAACACTTCATTATTTTGTTACTAGCTTTTGCGCAAATTCATTCGCGTGGGCATTTTAGAAAATTTTTGAAATTCTTAAAATGCTGTAGAAGGCGTTCCCGTCCCCGTTTCCGTTCAGAATAGGAACCAGAGATATTTATTATCCCGTTCCTCTTCCCGTTGCCGTTGCAGTTTCCATTCGCGTTCCCGTTACCACTTTTCACTTGTCACCTGTCACTTGCCACTTCACTTTTCACTTCACGCTTTTGTTTCCGCTTTAGCTTCCGCTTCCGCTTTCACTTACCGTCACCGTGACCATCAATCTTTATATCTATCTACCTTTTCTTTTTAATGCACAACGGGATAGTGCTTGGCATTCACCTCACCAGATGCTTAATAAAAAATATGCAAATTAATATAGGTACAATTTATTATTGTACTCTAATGTAAATGATGGCATATTTTTGATTTATTCTTTGTGATGCATTGGATTTTTAAAACTTTTCGAGTGCCGGCAATGACGCAGGAAGTGAAAAAATTCGGAGATTCATCCAGTGCGCTTCCACCTTCGGCCTTATCGTCACTAAGCATCTGGTAAGGTGAATGCCAAGCACTATACCGTTGTGCATTAAAAAGAAAAGGTATATAGAAATAAAGATTGATGGTCACGGTGACGGTAAGTGAAAGCGGAAGCGGAAGCTAAAGCGGAAGCAAAAGCGTGAAGTGAAAAGTGAAGTGGCAAGTAAAAAGTGGTAACGGCAACGCGAATGGAAACGTCAACGGCAACGGGAAGAGGAACGGGATAATATATATCTCTGGATCCTATTCTGAACAAAAACGTGACAAAATAATGAAGTGTTTAAAAAATACAATAATTTATAACAAATATTAAAGATTTTTTTATGAAATTAGGTACCTATTTTTTTTTTTAAAAAGCGAATATTTATTTATGTTTAAGAAACAATAATTATACCTCAATTATTCTATTTCATTACTTTCGACGAGGCTAAATGAGTTTAGACTACGCCGTACATAGTTTATCCTAGAATGTGCGTATTTAAATCAGGATCAACTAGTTTGGCCTAGGCTAAACTGGTTTATCCTATCGAGCTTAGGACAAACTAGTTTAGCCTAGGCCAAACTAGTTTGTCCTGAAATCGGGTTTGGCCGGTAACATATATAATACGATTGGGAACGCGGCCCACAGCTTTCCATTTTTTTATTTTGTTTCATTGAAAAAGGTCGTTACATTTTTGACTGTTAAGAGTTTTCATAGTAACATAACATGCCTCTAAACATGACTGTTAAGGATTTTCATACTTACATACTTACTTTTCAAGCCGCTGCCTGCTCGCGTGGTATTGGACTTTTCAGCAAGTCCGATTTATCTCAAAGAAGGTTGTCAAAATAATGACCGAACTTCCAAGCATATTTGAGAAAAGTATTTTCTTTATACCATTCGTAATAAATGTTACAGTCAGTGGCACGAATCATGAAATCGGGTGGGGATTGCGCGGAACGCGTATTCTGGGAATGCGTTGCGGTGATGGGAGCGGGCGGCGGGAGAGGGGCACGCACTATTGGTATTGGTCACTCACAAGAGCACATGCGCGAACTTATCCCCACTCCGTCGAAAAATATTCATGATTCGTGCCACTGACTGTACTAATGTTACGATCCTGTCAATATCTAACTTGATAGGTAACGATCAAGTATCGCGTTACGATAATGAAGGTGACCTATAAATTTCAGTTCGTTACTACACTAATACAATACTTTTCTTGCCCTGAACATTACTAAGTTATCCAGCCTTCTATACTTGTATCTAGCATAATTTATTTATTAACATAATAACTTTCCTGTTAAAATTCACTTACACGCTAATTGCCAAAATTAACCCTTCCATAGATCTTTTTTAAAAGATAAAATTTGTTAGATCTTTTTTGCGTAATCGTTATGGAGGGCAAAGGAGAGCAGAGCGCCTGCGACACAATCTCCCTGTAAGTGACTGTTTTGCATTTTGTTAACAGTCGTGTTGTTCGAATAAAATTTTAAGAAATTACTTTTCGTTTTTCATTTCAGGTTGCAATTTTTTAATAGTGAACTTTCTCAGCACGCTAAAAGCCAAAGTGGCGGACTTATTTCATTTTAAGAACCTCAAATTTAATAATTATTATGCCGGTGTTCAGAAATGGTGGTGTTTAGAAATGTCAGAGGTAACCTCTGATTTTTATCTAAATAGATATCATTTAGAAAAAAATGAGGGACTTTGATCAGATGACTTTGATCTTGAACCTGCACTGCGTTACTCCTTGAGTGACTGTTACTGCATGTTCGGTCGTTTACTTTGTTACTCTTTGTAGAAACAGCTTTTGTGCCAACAACATTGTTTATACTGTTTAATGACATATCCTATTATATTTATTTTTATATTTATATTTATTTCATATTTAAAAAAAACATGTTACCGGATTACTTGAAGATTTTCCACATTTGAAATCAAACGCTACAATGCTTAATTAAGTACATCTTTATTCGATAAATAAAGCTATAAGTTCGTGTCATTTACAGTGCTTAAATATTATGCGTATCTATCTATTAGCTTAATAAGTTACATTTATGTTTTGTCCTTTTCAATCGCTTCGGAGGGGGATATCGGTTTCGAGTCGAAAGGATATAAATCAATGCTTTGCACATGGGCTCTAACTGAAACTCCGGGCGGCACTCCGAAGTAATCTCGACCTATGTTTCTTATAATCGTGGTGCCTGGCTTATTATGGTGTATATTAAATCCTATAGCGAATTGTGGACCGTTACTGGTGCCTTTTCCGTCATCAAAGTCCGCGTTGTCATCTTTATTACTGTCGAAAGGTTTTAGTGGCACATACGGTTTCTTCGTCGGCCTATAAGGCTTGCTCGTAGGTCGCCCCGGTTTGCCTGTAATATGCAATTATTTCTAAATTCTTATGAAGTGCTGACAGCTGTGCGTTGTGCCGTAAGGTGTTTGGTGTAATAAAAACCAAATTGGTTGTGAACATGTTTATTGCGATCAAGCAATTGTAATTTCTTTTGTAAAAAAACTAATTATAATTTACAGTGCAACTCTTCAACCTTCTGGGCAATCGATAGGTTGTGATCTTGTTATGTCACCTTCAATAAGTAGAAGACGACTCTTAGCACTTAGCAAAATGAGACCTTCCTTTAAATTTCTGGCTTTGGAATTATCGTTTAACGTTAACAAGTTCTTTAAACAAGATCACAAGTATCAATCACTGCCGTGATCCGTGCTATTCATCACCTGGTCCTTTAGTTGGCTTGGGAGCGCCTCCGAAACTTGACACGTCTTCATCGACATAACCACCGCCTTCGATGATCGGGCCTTCGAAGGTAGGGCCTTGGTAACCACTTTCGTTAGAACTATCCCCGCCTGGCCCAATGGAACTACTAGATCCACTGGTTCCGCTGGACCCACCACCAGTTGGTCCACTTGGGCCACCAAACTTGTCTGACCCATCAAAACTGCTAGATCCGGTATTCGATCCACCATATTTATCGGGACCACCATACTTATCGGGTCCACCATATTTGTCGGATCCACTAGATTCACCAGATCCACCAGACCCACTAGATCCACCATACTTGTCAGAACCACTAGATCCACCATACTTGTCAGAACCACTAATTCCACCATACTTGTCGGACCCACTAAAGTCGGGTCCACTAAAGTTCTCAGACCCTGGGCCGCTAAAACTGTCAGGTCCACTTCCGGATCCAGTTGATTCAGAGGACGATGGCTTATTGCTTGGCCTTTCTTTGTCGTTAATAGGAAACGGAGGTGGTTTTACGTGTCCGGATGCAGCTGTACCATCTGGACCTAAAAAATGGACAGATTTTCAAGAATTAATAACAACAACTTCATTAAAACGATAATAAAGCAATTTATGTTCAACATACCCTTGAACACATCATCGGTACCACTGTCATCTGGTGAAAAGCTTGAAGCACCAGCGCTTATAAAATCTGGGTCAAAAGCGCTAGGAATTGTTGGGAAATACGGTGGAATGTATGGATCTTTTCCGTTCTTCACAATACGGTAACCGATGCCTGGTCCTGCTATGTAGTGTACGCTTCTGCAACGTTAGTTTTCATTATAACTCTTGTATTTTTAGGTTACCCTATTTGCAATATAAAATGGTGCTTTTGTTTATTTACCTCTGAACTCCTTTGTCATCTAAAAAGGTGTATGATCCTCTGACATTGCCATGGGAATCACTACTTTCTGTTCTTCTTTGGTCAGGGCCAGCTGATATGAATCTGTTTCAAACAGACAAAAAATGTTCTTATGCTTAGCATTGGAAAATATCAAAGATACATTTTATCAGATTTTGTTATGAAGCTCATTTCACCAACAGTTAAAAGGTTACCTATAAGAGCCGTCCAACCCCCTTTGAACAGCAGTTCTTCCTCGCGGTCTCGTCTCCCCCCTGACTAAAGGAGCTCGGTGGAACGGAGATCCAATGACGTTAGGTCCATCAGGGTACGCGGAAGACACGTGGAAACCGGTGTCACGACCAGCTATGTAATTGATGTCGTGACGTTCACCGACGTCATCGACGAAGGAGTAATGACCTGGGAAATAGATTTAAAAATGTTATGGAGGCACTGAAATAAAATTATGACCTCATCAAAAACGCTGTCATTTGTTTAAATGTTTGTCGAGCCTGCAAGAACAAATGCAGCTTTTACCTATATAATTTGGGTGTAGGTATCTCTTACTGTGAACTGTACATTTTATATACTTAGTTAATTATATTAACAGTTCAAAGCTTTTTCCAGTAGGTACCTAAGAAATAAGTATTACCTCAATAGAAAGAAGTTTTAGAAAACAAACAAGAAATTTTATTTAAGTGAGCAATGCCCAACTTTAAAGTTTTTACAATCAGCTATTCGTTGTTCGTCTATTTGCAAGTGTTTACTGATTTGATCGCTTGCTTAAAATTTATGGAATTTCGACTTGCATTTACATAAGTTGGATAAGTTACCGAACACAATAGGTGTTTTGGCTCGAGAAATCTACAGAATTACAACCGCAATCTTTTATCTTCAATGTAATTGTCATTTTAATGTTAGTTACCAGCATTCCGGAAGGTCTTATACCCATTGTATCATAATTCTCAAGTGAGTAATAAAGATTTCGTGATGATTTTCAATAACAAACACAAAATTGAGATTTTCGTTTATTATACACTACATATTTTCAATTAATTTACTTGCTAACTAGAGATTCTGTTCCTTTATAAATTAATCCAAGAATATATTCTGTGCGATAAGTTAGTGCCTAACAAAAACAAAGAACTTAATTATTAAGATTTTACTGCAGACTTTGAAAAAATTTTCAAAGATGCTTTAATTTTTTTATTTTATGCGGATCATCTGTAAAAACAACTTTATATTCCTTATGTTATGGTTGTTTCTGATTGCCTGCCATAACATCTTATTTGACAATCAGCCATTTTAGCGTCTCCACTGCTGGGGCACAGGCCTTCCTTACGGGTGGATAAGGAGGATGGGCCATAACCCACCACGGGGCCCAATGCGGATTGGTGGGTGTTAACGACTGCAAATGCAGCCGGGACCAACGGCTTAACGTGCCTTTCGAAGCATGGAGGAGCTCGAGATAATAAATTTTTGGTCACCCATCCCATGACTGACTCTTGCGAAAGTTGCTTAACCTTCGCAATCGCTGGGCCAGGCGCTAAACCACTGCGCCATCGAGCTCCTATTGGTTTATCATTATTTATTAGTTTTTTACCTTTAACATCACCCCTGCTGTCTGCATTTTCGTTCTTAGTGTAAGTCCTGGTGTCGATCTTGAAAGAGTAGCTTGGGTCTTCGTTGGGGTCAAAGTTGGGGTCGTCCTTGTTCCCGATTGGCCCCCTAGGCCGCTGGTCCAAGTCCATTATGCGGTGGACATTCGGACCCTTTGCTCGGAACCTGGAAAAAGCTCGCTTTAATATTAAGTTGCCCTATACAATTATTTTAGGTACAGATTCATAGAAAAGCACAAATTATAATATAAGTATTTAGAGGGGTGAAACGTAAAGGTTACGAAGGTGCTAACATTGAGTTGTTTTTTTCTTATAGGCTATCTGCATAGGCCAATGTCCGTGTAAAGGTTCCAAGTTAAATATCTTTGATAGTATAGTTCAGAGTGTGATTCAACAAAGATAACGCGCTTCGTTCATTATATGTTTCATGTAAAAATCATTAGCACCTAAGTAATTTCCACCCCTCTTCTACTTTTTCACTTTTGATAAATCTTGTACATCTGAAGAGCTTTTTTGGAACTTTTTTGTTGTCTAAAGTACTTATATCTAAATAAGTTCACCTGTCGAGATAATGTAAGTAAGTGTACGACCCTTGTCACAATCTTTAACTGATTATCAGATAAAGAAACTGAACTATTCTATTCGCTGCTAAAAAATGAAAATATTTTAAAGTTTATGACTACATGAGATATGCCTTACCCCCTGGGTCCAGCTGTGTATATGGTTTCTTTGACGGTGTCAGTGGCGGGGTCGCGAGCACCGAACCTACCACCCACTACGCCGGCTGCATTGGCGTGGGCCAAGTGGTAGCTTTGACCGCGATCTTTGTTGGAGTACCTGTTTAATTATACAAAAAAAAATTGTATAACTTGCACGAAACTTTTTCAAAATTGAAAAAAGAAACAATAGAAAAACGTTTAGTGTTGTAAGTAACTCCTGAAAGTAGGTATCGGTTTTATAAAAAAAATATAACTTGCAAGAAACTTTTTCAAAATGAAAAATCATTAGAAAAGCTATATGTTAGTGGTGTAATTCCTGAAATGAAATTGTAAAACACGCTGAAAATGTAGGTAAGTAATAATTTTAATTGTTCATTCAATAACTTCATTGTTATACAGAAAACGCGGAGAATTTAAATTTCCTAGAATTAAAAAAAGAGACTTGTGAAACGGGATTTTTAAGTTGGTACCGCGTCTTTGAAAAAAAAAATTAAGGTTTATTTTGTAGCTTATGAAGTCGCAGACCGTGACCTCTGCTATTGTGTTTTAGGAAATTTTTGCTATTAAATTGTTTTCCGGAAATTATTAGGTATTACGTTATTGCTTACGAAACTTAATTTCTTTTGGTTTTTAATTAACGGGTCCTAAGTTTAAGGCGTTTCTGTTTTCATAGGGCTTCTTAAAGTTTTCCGAAAATGTAACGTTAAAAATAATTCATATAACAACAACTTAATCAACAATTTGAATAAAAAAATTCGTAGTCGTAGTCAGCCCGTGACCACGACCGATGCAACTCGGTCGAAACGTCGGGAAAATAGGTAGGTGTGAAAATACCTATCGTAGTTTGCATGCGTTTAATTCCTGTAATTTTAATTAAGTACAATGCAACGCGAAAGTTTAAAAGTGTAAGTATAAAAAAATTAGACGCAGTACGTCTTAAAAAGACTAGTTTCTTACGAGCCATTTCTTGAAAATTCTATTGAAAATGGATCATCTTATCGATTTCAGGATGTAAGAAGTTTTAATTACCCAAAGTCAAAGGATCCATCAGTATTAACATCGTTGTATTCCCCGTCGTTAGTCCTGGCCTTTCCAGGAATCACCTGGCTCCTGACCACAGCACACACACACACCAGAACCACACTTTTGCATGTCCAATACATTATCACTTATTTCATTACACACTGAACTCTTTGAGATGGGATCCAACTATGCGGATAAAAAACAAAGGCTCTCTTATATATGGCGCTAAAATTGAACGCCGTAGACTCATACCGCGTGAAAACGGCCGGACGTCATTGTTATTAATGTTAGGGCTTGGAATACTGCAAGCTGCATTCGTGCGATAGTGCGGTAAGGCTGTTGTAACAATGAAGAAATGCTTAGTTTAGTTTTAGCTTAGTGAAGACGATTAGTTGGAGGTTACTATGATTTAAATATTTAAATGCTTTTGTTAGATTAAGATAAAATAAAATATAAATAAATAAAATCGTCACATTATTGTGCGTACATACTTATAGGTACATACACAGTTAATTTTTAAGTAGGTAGGTACCTATTCTTATCTCTTCCCTTTTCTAATCAAATATGTGCAGTTAAAAGTTTAAATATTTAAATTAGTTAATATTGAGATTTGTTTGTGTCGCAAAATTTTACTGATTTCCGGATTTCTGCACCCTACTCTGACTGTCAAAAGTAACATCGAAGGGATGGTGTGATTGAGATGGCGCTATAACGCTATGTATAGCTCTGTCTCTATCACAACATCACTTTAATATTGGTAATAAGAGCTTAGAGAATGATCCGATTAATGAAAATAATGAATGCATCTACGCACGAATCTAGATATCTTTGTGAGTTTGCCGATTACTAATTTTCCGATATTTTAACCACGAACATACTTATACATTCAGTAACGTAATCTGATATCCCCATTTAATTTTTGGGTAGGTAATGGTTATTAAATGACTCTTCTTTAACGCAGAATTTAATTTCACATTGGCTTGTCGGTAAAAAGATTGCAAAACAAAATCAGGCAAATGAAATGGAAAAGAATATTATACCTGTTATAGCTTGCAGTGTGCACAATCAGGCTAGCGCTGAGATGCTGCCGTCCGAGGGCCATCACATCCGACTGCACCAGGAACCACCAGTTTATCAACTTATTACACTAATTTACATTTTTTTTACCTCATTTACACCTTCGAGAGATGACTAACACTGTCTTTATCCTAAAAAGTTTTTAAACGAAAAACGTGGAGCGCTTTTTGTAAGATTTATCATCAATCTTCTACATGCGATGCGATGTGTGCCACGTTTTTCGTTTTCTTCTGTAAGTTTATTACAGGAAAAAACATGTTATACTTTTCAGTCCCTTTTTTATATTTTTAGTCCGTTTTTTATACTTTTTAGTCTGTTAAAAAAAACTTTATTTTCTCAGTACTTACCTAAATAATTATTTTCTGCTTTTTAATCTTATCTATGTTAATTGTTCCTGAACCTTTTTTCAGGCTCCATTATCAGACCCTGGACACTATCTCTCAACAGAGTACCTACTTATAAAGACGTACCTACCTATCAAACAAGCCTAAACTCGATAGGGTTTTTTGGTTTTACCTGTGGCCTTCTTTCGGCTCCATCATCAGACCCTGGACATCTCCCATCAAAATACTTGTCAATACGATTTAAACGAGTTCAAACTCGATGGGGTTGCATAGTTTTACTAAAGTTCATGTTACCTTCTTCCGGCTCCATCATCAGACCCTGAATATTATCTCCCAACAGAGTAGATACTAGTCAAGACGAACCGAACGAGCCCAAAACATGAAGGGGTTGCATGGTTTTATTACATACTTCCTGTGGCCTTTTTCCGGTACCCTGGACACCATCTTCCATCAGAGTACTTGTCAAGACGAATCAAGCGAGCCCAAACTCGATGGGGTTGTACCTATGGTTTTATAACAGTGTTCTTATGACCTTCTTCCGGCTCCATCATCAGACCAGCTTATTGCATTGTCTTCCTGTTCTGACCTTTGTTCAACGTTTCAAGGCTCATCGGGAAGTTAGTAGAAAGAAAGAAAGAGGAAATAAAGAAAATTGCTTTCATTCTTTAGATAACTTCAAGTCTAGTCCAACTGACAAAAGACTCCTTGTTCATAGTTATACTTAGTCACTTTCTTTTATTTCATAATAAATAATATTAATTTCTATCATTATACCCAGCTTTTACTGTTGATTGTGCCAAATATTCTCATGGGCCCTCTGGGAAAGAAAATGCTTTTTAGGGTTCCGTACCCAAAGGGTAAAAACGGGACCCTATTACTAAGGCTCCGCTGTCCGTCTGTCTGTCTGTCTGTCTGTCCGTCTGTCTGTCTGTCACCAGGCTGTATCTCATGAACCGTGATAGCTAGGAAGTTGAAATTTTCACAGATGATGTATTTCTGTTGCCGCTATAATAAAATAAAATACTAAAAACAGAATAAAATAAATATTTAAGGGGGGCTCCCATACAACAAACCTGTTTTTTTGCAGTTTTTTGGTACGGAACCCTTCGTGCGCGAGTCCGACTCGCACTTGGCCGGTTTTTTATTTTTAATGACGTAGACCTGTTGGAAACCAAAGTAGTATGAACTAAAATTTTTTGAAAACAATAGAGCGTTTGACCTTTAGGAAAAACTCAAAAAATCAAATTTTCTCACTAATCGTTTATAGTATAAAATCGTTTGCTAAAGTGGACAAACAAATAATAAACAAGAAATTTACTGAAAAAAACGTTTTTAAAAACACGTTTTTATTACCTACCTAAAAGTCGGACTAAAAACATTAAAACGGACTAGTAAAAACAGACTAAAAAGTATCCCGTCTAAGTTGCTACGGGTGAGCCGATTTTTTTTTCTAATATTTTTCATTATTCATTTCATCTGATTTCCATAACACAAGTGCTATAGCTACTTTGGGATTGGAGCAATGTATGTGATGCTGTCAAATATTTATTTATTTATCTTAATATAAAAATAGCATTGTGAATGCAAAAATCTAAAAGTTAAAAATTCTTCGCTTCCAATATAATAACGCCTTCAGGGGATTGGTGGGTTTGCCGTGGCGGTGCAGCGCCTCGGGGATGTTCGCGGAGTGGAGGACAGACGGCTTCCACGCCGTACTGCGTAAGCGAGTGGCTTCCCTTTGGGAACGAGTGCGGGCCAGCACCAACACTCTCCTGAGGGTGATCGCGGAAAGGGTGGATAGTCATATCCTTAAATACTGGATGTCCATGCATGTCCAGTCTAATGAATTTTATAAATTTTACTAACACACTAGCTTTAATATTTTACTAACAAATTTGTATGGATTTATAATCTGAAATAAATGAATAATAATAATAATAAAAAAGTATAAAATAAAATTTTCTTTAAATATTTATAACCCTACAAAAATTTTAAACCTAAAAACGTGGGGCGCATTTTGTAAAATTTATCATCCATATTGTCTTTAGTATGCGCCCCACGTTTTTAGGTTTAAAATTTCTGTAGGGTTATAAATATTTAAAGAAAAAATTATTTAATACTTTTTAGTCTGTTTTTACTAGTCCGTTTTAATGTTTTTAGTCCGACTTTTTTGTAATAAAAACGTGTTTTTAAAAACGTTTTTTTCAGTAAATTTTTATTTTCTACTTTTTAGTTAACGAGCTAAGACTAATCTCCTATCGGAGCATTCGTCAAGACGATTCAAATCCAATCACGATGGGGTAGCGTGGTTTTATTAAAGAGTTCCTGTGTCCTTCCTCCGGCTCCACCATCAGACCCTGGAAACTATTTCCCAACAAAGAACTCGTCAAGACGATTCAAACGAGCCCAAATTTGATGGGGTTGCACGGTTTCAATATTGAGTTCCTATGGCATGGCCTTTCGGCTTCATCATCAGACCCTAAACCACGTCTCCCATTAGAGTACTCGTCAAGACGATTCTAACGAGCCCAAACATGGGCAAACACAACAACGATGGGCTTGTATGGTTTCTTCATAGAGTTCCTGTGGCCTTCTTCCGGCTTCATCATCAGATCAGCTCAATGACACCATAATATTGCATTGCCTTCCAGTTCTGGCCTATGTTCAAAGTTTTAAGTCTCTTGCTCATCGGGAAGTTAGGATAAAATCGTTCGTAAAAAACAAACAAACAAACAAACGCGAAAGCAACCTAATAAAAACGTGTTAAAAAGTGGCCCAATTAACAGCTTTTTCTTAAAAACATAAATAAAAACATAGGTGTTTATACCTACTTACTCTTATAGCGTGCAATTTCTTCTCGAAATGTTTTCGTTTTAGTCCCGTCCCGTCTGCTCAATAAAAATACGGCGTTTGGTGATCGAGGGATATCCTTTGGCAGGGTGCACCTTCTGAACTCTTTTAAGAAGGGAGACATCTTGAATTTTTGTATGGGAGGGAGATAAAATACAATCTTTTTTTTAGTACGGTATTTGAAAAAAATTTTTTTTCAAAACCCATCGTGTGGGATATGGGATGAAAGGGATTTTTGAGCTGATTCCAAATATATATAATATTACATTGCAGCTACTGGTTTAAAAAAAATCGGAAAATAATTTTCCAAACATACTAAGTTTGGGCTCTTGCAGGAAGATTTGATTGCTTCACAGATAATAATAATACTGTTTCGGTATTATTTTATTTGAGCTCGGTGGCCGTGTGCTAGTAGTGCCGTACTACTAGGTATCATATTTGATCCCGTTCTAATAACAAATATCTACACGAAGACAAGTTAACTACCTAGGTACCCTGATTGATCGAGCGAAGCGCGTTTCAGTTGGGCCAAAAAAGCTTTTTCATCCCTTCTATTCGAAAAATGATGATTTGTTCCTATATAAGTGGGACCAAAATAGCTCTTTTCTGGTAAGAACTTTTTAGTGGGAGGAAAAGAGATTTGAATTTAGAACATGTATCTCTCAAAGAATTCGAACGCGCCGCCCCGCCGCCGGCTGGTATGTATTGACTGGCTGTATAGACGGCGCGGAGACTAAAAAAAACATAAGCGCGCGAATTAAGTCTGTGTTCTTGTAATTAGTACATACTTACGTACTTATTACAATAACTTTTGAAAATTGCGCTAGTGTATCAAACGTAACTATAAATTTGTAATTATTTTTACTTTTCACGTGTCTTCTTTAAATAAAGAACGTTTTCATTAATTACATAAACACAGTCTCCTATTTATTTTCTCATAGAAAGGGGATGAAAAGTAGAGTATATGACTCGGGCGCAAAATATTTTTGGCGAGGGCGACATACTTTGAATCCCTCGCTACGTTCAGGATTCTACTGAAGAATCCCTCGCTACGCTCGGGATTCTACTCTAGAATCCCTCACTTCGCTCTGGATTCAAAAAAGCGCCCTCGCCGTAAAAATATTATTTTGCTCCCTTGTAATACAATCTACTATTCTATGTCCGCCCAGCTATGGCTGTCCATCTGTTCACCTTTACGTCGCATTTCTCAACCGATTCTCGTGATATTTTTTGAGCATCAGGTTCTTTTATTTTATGTTTTTTTTGTCGATACAGTTTTTCGAAATTACCGATCGATCAATGTCTACAGCTCTACATAACCACTAGAGCCAGTTGATATTAGTACCTAATCAACGATGTGTACGGCAAATCCTTTCAATTTGTTTTATTTTCAGTTCGCAGCAAACGAGTTTTTGCATAGGAATAGGAAGGAAGTCTCCCTTGCTTACGTGTTGTTAAAAAAACAAAAACTCGTTCAAAAAAACATTATTTTTTTAAACTATTGTTGGTAATAACCTAACAAAAATAGTTTAAAAGTTTAAAAAATAAAATATTCAAATCTGCGTAATAGGGAATATGCATAAGTCATCGATTTTGATGAATTTGAGCTTGATCGCTGCGGACACTTATAAAAACATGATGGAACAGGAAAAAAAATAAAAAAAGTATTATTTTAGTTTTATCACACGATGAAATCAGGGGAAAATAACGATATTTTTTTTTCATTTTCGGATATAATGCACTTTACAGTCAGATAGAATATCGGATAAGAAACAATATTTTATATGACACATATGTACTTAAACGCAAAATTTAGGGAGATAATTGGAGATTATTGGCTAACTCCATATTAAACGCGCCGAAACGTGATATGTGACGTCACCGTTTTGTATGGAGCGTTTTCGGCGGTTGCTGCTGCGTTCTAGCTTCAAGTAACTATATCACGAGAAAAAAATGCAAGAGAAAAGTTTTAATACTTATTACAGTAAATTTTCTCACGCATTATACTTTTGATTAAGATTTAAAAAAAAAATTGATGCATATTCCCTATTACTAACTCGAAAGTTTGTACGGAAGTATATCTAATATTAAACAACGCCTTTTGAAGAAGTCAGGTGAGGGGGGGTTGGACGGGGGGGGGGCAAAGGTTGTTTAATATTAGATATGCGTCGGTACAAACTTTCGAGTTAGTAATTATGCAGATTTGAATATTTTATTTCTAGCTTTTTAGTTCCATTTTATTTTTTAAACATTTAAAATGTTTTTTTTAATGTTATTTTAAATGTTTTTTGAAGGAGGTTTTGTTTTTAAAAAAACATTTTTATTTTAAACTTTTTTATGGTAGGTAATAATGACGATATTATCTAAGTTACAACAGCCTTATGTCAACGGCTCATCACCAGCTTAATACTGATTTTCCCGACGCAAGGGCGTTAATTGTTGAGGAGTTCTCCTGGTACTTCACTATCGGCTCCACTTCACCATATTGCATTATGACGAGCATAAGTAGCCTAGCAACCACATAAAAGTAATCGTACCGTTATACGCACCAGTGAAATACTCAATACCTACCTATTGAACAGTTCCGATGATCATCTATGGTCTTAATCATCAGTTCCACTTCACCAAAATAGTACTTACCAAAAGCAAATGCATAAGTTACTTAAGAAAATACCAATATCGCTATAGGTGTGCCCACAGACACATATATCTGTGCGTGTGCCTAAAATATTTAAAGAATTCCCTTGATTTCTCTAGGATCCCATCATCAGATCCTGACCTTATGACAATGGGACTACCTTGGAAGTATATACTTTCGAACAAAAAAATAATTATTTAAATCGGTCCAGCCGTGTTTGAGTAATCGAAAAACATACTTAAAAAAAATATAAAAACAACAAATATTCCGACGAAATGAGAACCTCCTCCTTTTATTGAAGTCGGTAAAAAAAAACATTCCGACGGATTAAGAACCTCCTTCTTTTTTTGAAGTTGGTTAAAACATGTTATTCCAAGCAGTGTCAAGAAAATGAGCTTTTATATTTGGAGCATTTTTTTTCTTCAGAAATTATCATTTAAATCTAGCTTCGTTAAATGGAATATAGTGATCATCTACCACCATATAGATACCAATATCGCTAATGGCCCCCATTCATTATCGACATAATTAATTTCGGCGTCCGGCGTTTGTCTCACTTCCCTGTAGCGCGGGCCTTGTGGATGCAGCACAATGCTGTAATAAACGTCTCGTTCTGATGAGAGACCTTTACCCGGAACGCAGTTCCATTTGCCATGACGAGTTTTAGGAAGTGGAGATTAAGCTCATTAAAGATCATCCTACGTTAATTTTACGAGTTTAAAGTTGTTGGAGTTTTGATTTCACACGCACACCATTCTGATAGAGCAGGGTTTTTCAAAGTGTGCGAAGTGGTGTGATACGTTGGGTACCGACCAAATTTTGTTTTTGATAATGGATTATTGGTTATGGAAAAAATCCATACCCATACCCAACGTATATCAATCACACTGCGAAGTGAGGTTCGAGTTTGGTTACAGAATCGACAGGCTGCTCTGTTTCCGCTGTGGAAAATTTACTTCTAAAGAATGTTTCATTCCATTTGAGGAAGATAAAATTGTAGACCATTACTTATGCGTCGGGAACTCGCGGGAGGACTTTGAAATTATGAAATAAATACCTACTATTGCATTGTCTACTACGCTAACAGATTTTTTGTAACTTTACTAAAGAGCTTACCTTGTATATTTTACAGACAATAAAACATTGAAAAAGTTTATATTATATGGTAGGTAACTACATTTGTTTTTTGTCATCAAATAAAGATAAAGATGATTGAATTCTTCACATTAAAAGCATAGGCTAAAAGCCTTCTCAGTAGTTGAATGGAAACACGCAGCCCGATGCTCGTTCCGGTGCGGTCATCGCGTAAGTATTATAGTGTCGAATTATACTCACTGGTTTGTGAAGCTTCCTCAGAGCTGAACAGAACCCCGAACAGAGGGCCTACTACGAAAAATGTATCGAGACAATCGGACGATGTTCGTAGCTTAACTCCCTGCCCGGGATGCACGAGGCTAGTTTTTCAAGCTAGGATAGCAAGCTAGTGTCAGTACGCTAGCAAGCTAGTACTTCTGGCTTCGTGTAGACAAAACTAGCTTCATCGCTTGCTTGTCTACACGAAGCCAGTACTAGCTTGCTAGCTTACTGACACTAGCTTGCTATCCTAGCTTGAAAACTGGCCTTGTATCCCGGGCATTACGGCAGAAGCTAGTTTAGGCAGAATCGTGTTTGGGCGGAAATAGCAACGCGTAAGGGGCTTAATTTTGGACCTTATTGTATTTTCTAAGCTTACTCAAACTCTAAAATAATTAATATATACGCCCTTACTAATAGAAATTGATAGCGGATATATGTATAGTTACACACCGGTGACTCTTTGTCCAACTATTTAAATTTAATTTTCAAAAGAAAGGGATAAAACACTGTAACTTATCACTTGATATTCAACGTTTATTAGTAAGGGGGACATCCCCCTTAGATTATTATTCTAAAATGCTATAATTTACTGAATAACGAAACGTAATTTTTTATCCTACCACAGATAAAATAGATTTGGGGCTTGTTTTTTTTTAAATTCTCAAGTTACGAAAAAGTGTCTGATGTTCCATTTTAAATTAAACTAGCCATAAGCAGCTAGATAATAGAATAGATACTAAACTATCCAAAATCTACGGAACGAACGTCATCCGATTATCGTTGTGAGGTTTTCAGAGTAGGCTCTTAAAAGTCGACCTGTGAATATCAATCTTAGGCACCTAAGGTCAACTTATAGTGGTCAGTTTTATGGCATTTACGTGTCCTTCCACCATTGCTATTGTTTTACGGAACGATATATTAGTTTGGTTTTACTGAAGATGAGGCGATACAAAAGTCTGGTACAAGACAATTGGGTCTTTGGGATGTCCGTGGTGCGATAGTTTATGGGGTTAAAGTTTTGTTTTAAAATGTGAAACTTGTAGCACGCACAACAATAAAGCTAGGGTTTCCTAGGATAGCGGTGCCGTCATATTACGGCCGTAATATAGCGGCGTTGAATGTTGTCTATGTAAAGAATACGGCGACACCGTAACGTCAGAAACCGCGCCGTAATTTTTACATAGATAACGTTCTACGCCGCTAAATTACGGCCGTAATATGACGGCACCGTCATCCTAGGAAACCAGAGCTTAAGTATCGGAAATTGATCGGAAAGGTAACTCAAGCTGAACATTTTGAAAGGACAAACCACTATGACTTAGTATTGCTTGAACTCGAATAGATTTTAAAGTTGAAGACAATAAGGCGGTTGAACTTTAAAATGAAGAAAGAAAATAGCTCTCTACTGTTCACGTGCTCGGTTCGGAAAGAAGAAAATTTCTCTGTTCTGCTCATACGTACAGTACCCTTCAAAATCTACAATAACACCTTCAATTAAAAGTCTTCTTCGCCAAGTTCGCAGCATTTCACAATCGAATGCAGGTCAAGGGGTCAATTCAAATTCAATATCAGCTACCTACGGGTCCAGCGAACCGCATCGCCTTAACATTGAATAGGGGGTAAACTAAGGATGTTACCACACGAATATGAGTGGTGAGATACTTAGTGATATGTCGGTAATCTCCCATTTGGTGCTTGGTGGGAATTAAGGTAGTTTCGCATTGTTTGTGCTCGTTCGTAAGTATTTATATCGGAGATCTCGTGTTTGAAGTTACTTACGTTTTGGCAGTAACGAGATAATGTGGTACGTTCAAGGATTTAATAAGGCTGGCCCCAGACCTACCGGTTCCGTTTCTTTGCTTTGCTGTTCTACCATGGACCGCCGGCCAAGAGGCTCATTTTCAATCTATCGCATATTTTGACCTGACCACATTGGCAAGATAGCCATTAGTTTGGTGTTATCAAATATCGTCGTCTGGGGTGCGATGAGAAGTTTTAGTTTTCGTTTTTAAAAAAAACTGCTGTTTTATACAAAAATTAATAACGAAATTATCAAAATGTATGAAACAGTTCATTTTTTTTCGCGATTTCAGATTTGGTCCCATAGTAAAAGTTGTTCAGTTTTATTATGGTCCCTATCTACCATATTCAGTTTTATAAGGCTTTACCAAACATCTTGTATAAATAAGCGATCGAGTTATTTTTAACGATCGGAGTCCATGTTCAGGGTGGCATATCTCCTAAAAGCTTCCTACTTCGCAATCCAGGCGATGACATTTGATAAAACCAAGCTAATGGCTATCTTGCCAATTTGGTCTAGTCCCAAAATGCGATAGATTGAAAATTACCCTGGTTGGCCGGCGGTCTTTCAAGCAAGGTAGCACAGCAAAGCAAAGAAACGGAACCGGTAGGTCTGGGGCCAGCCTAAAGCTATACATGCATGATGGCAAGACAATAATGTTAAGTACTATAAATTTATCCGTAATGAAACATTATTGAAACTATTTTGTTAGGTACTGCGTCTTTTGGAAACCAGGGCATATTGGCAAACATCACTAAAATAATGTAAAAAAAAACAAATAAAAACATCCAATGAATGTATTTTTTTTAAAACTACATACTTAATCTTAATTTCGTCATTGTTAAGTGAATAAATAATATTTTTTCTAATATTTCCATACTGAGTTGCAGTTTTAAATGATGAACCTAAATAATAAAATGAATTCGTATTGTAATAGCCATTCCTTTAGTTGCATTGTAATGTTTTCATTACAAGGCAACTAGATAACTAAGAGATTTATTTTATTAAGAACCTTTAAAAGTGTTTCAATACAATTAATACTGATGTAGCTTTTCGTTAAAATCGCAGTAAGGTCCATTCGTTCAATCCGTTGAAAGAATATTTCGCATGTGGACTAAGAGCTAGCTTCGGAAATAGGTAGACAATTTACAGAGCGACGAAATCCCTCTTGTAAGTTTGCCATACTATCATTATACCGGGTGTCCCAAAACTTTGCCACATGGAGGGAAAGTACCTTAAATATTGAAGATAGGAAATTTTACTAAAAGAAGACTTCATTTTATTTAAAAAATTAATGCTAACTGCATTCAAAGATTTTTTAAAATATCGCATTATTTCCTATACAAATTGATACAATACGTAATCATTCAAATTTTGATGTAAAATTTCATGGTCTTCCTTTTTTTAAGGTGATGGTGTGTTACTTAACAAAAAATAATCCTAACGAGTAACCATTTCGATTTGTATCGTAAAAATAAAAGATTGTTTTTTTTTCTAATTTGGTAGGTTCGATTCCTGGTTAGGGCATGCGATTTTTCAAAAATCTTTGAATACAATTCCAATTATTTACAAAATCAAAATGAAGTCTTCTTTCAGTGAAATGTCCTATCTTCAATATTTAAGGTACTTTCCCTCCGTGTGGCAAAGTTTTGGGACACCCGGTATACAAGGTGTTTGGTAAAAGCCTTATAAAGCCGAATATGGTAGATAGGGACCATCAAATTGAGCAACTTTTACTATGGGACCAACTTCGAAATCGCGAAAAAAAAATCAGCTGTTTCATACAAAAAATAATAACGAAAATATCAAAATGTATGGAACAGCTGATTTTTTTTTCGCGATTTCGGCGTTGGTCCCATAGTAAAAGTTGTTCAATTTGATGGTCCCTATCTACCATATTCGGCTTTATAAGGCTTTTACCAAACACCTTGTATAACACTGCCAAAAATTTTGACTGATGGAAAAGTATTGCCAGGTGGCATCAAAATGTAGGAAAAAGTGGTAAAGTTTGACGCCGCCGTGCACTACTTTTCCATCAGTCAAAATTCCTGGCAATGTTATATTCGATTTAGATACTATGACTGGCTTGCTAGTATACCACACCAAATCCAGATCTCTGTAAATTGTATACCTTCAATAGCTTTTCAGCCCCTTTGTTGCTCAACCACTCCCACCCTCACCACTGAAAATCTACGAGATGCCCAGCCTGCCTAGCATGACCGATTTATATCGCGTGATATAGCGTTTTATCATGTTTAACTGTCAAAAAGACAAAGGAGTTTGACAGTTGACTGTCGATAAAATGCTATATCATGCGATATAGATCGGTCATGCTAGGCAGCCTGATCTGTTAATAATGATAGTATGGCTAAATAACTAGAGGGATTTCGTCGCTCTGTAAATTGTCCACCTATTTCCGGGGCTAGCTCTGAGTATAATGTGGATATTATCAGGTTTCAAAACGTTCGGCAGCAAGTACGCACATTTAGGCAGCTAACAAGGCGCCGGAGGACGGAGGGCTCACAATGGACGCGAAGGGCATCTGCCATCTTCACGCCGCGTGCGCACGCCTATCGAATGCGATCCAGTGAAAATTTCCGATGCGGAATTTCGCAGTTTTCGCAGTTCGAAGTTTAAACCATTTTTGTTCTTAATGTATCTTGGTTTGGTATATGTATTGCAAATGTAGAGGTATAGGTAAATAGATACGTATTTTGTGACTTGGCGCGAACAGCTTTTTGAACCCCTTTAAAAACAAATGATTGATTCTAACAGAAGTGCAAGATCCATGTGCTATGAATACTAAGCGATAAAGTTTGTTATTTTTTTTTTAATTAAAAGTTACATTACATTTTTGCGTGAACAGGACAGCAATAAAACCTAAAACATATCTCAGACTTAGGTAAGATGCCAGGCGGACTTGATATAAGCCCTACCACCAACCAAACCGAGTACAAATTGTACCCCCCTGGGAATCGAATTCTTTACCCCTGCGTCTTATACGGGTGGGCAAACCACTATACCACAAAGGTGGTCAAATACCTATTTTGTGATAAGTATATCATTTTCATCAGATTTCCATTTTCGTACTTCTAAAAATCTTTCGTTGAAACTTCTCCTTTAAACCCCTAAGCTCATGACAAAAGAAGAAAAAAACTAATCGTGGTTGAAATCGCCTGAAAACTTTTCCTTTCGCGATGCTTACGCTTATGTCAAAATATTTATTTCATGCTGCAATGTATTTTCGCGAAAAATGAGAATGGCGTAGGTTTTTTTATTGGCGTCTGTTTATCAATTCAGTTTATAGTGCATTATTTAAGTACTTAGTTTCGGTTCATAATTATAAAACAAAAAATGTATGGGGTTTGCCCCAGTACCCCAGACCAGTAAATAATATACATTCAAACGTTATCTACATCTCTCAAAGCAGAAATTAAAAAATCCAAGATAAATAGCTTAAAAAGAGACACAAACAGGTGTTTTTTCGCTGAAACTTGACCCGGATTTGTAAGTTTGTTGACTCATTAGCTAATTAGTAAATTGAGAACATTATCTTGTAGGTACATACGTACATTGAATGTGTGGCCGTATGGCTACGGAGTCGTGGGACAAACTATACAACTAAGATAGAGATCACCAATTTTGTTCGCTCTTTGTATTTTGTTGCTTATTATGAGGAAGCGTAAGTTAGTGGCTTCCTTACATCGTTAATTAAAAATCGACGACAGGCTATGAAGGGAAAAATTAATTAATAATTAATATATAATACCTAAACAAAACAAGATCTTAAACAAAATTTACGATATGATAAGGTTTTATATCTAAAGACTTAAAACTGTATACGCGCATAATGTTTTAAATTTGCCCACACGTTTAGTATTTACCTAAGCTTCGTTTAATTTTTTATCTACACTCACAACGTAATGTTCCAAATATGAATTCAAAAAAGGTAATATAAATACGTACTTTATTTTCGTGGATAGGTAAAATTAAAAAATAAACTCATTACGATGCAGTCAACTGCATCATAAAATAACTTTTTTTCTCATTACGATACAGGGCAAATCCAAAAAGAAGGCAGTGCCGTAACATTAAAAAAAACAACGATATTTTCCCATATATTTTTCATATACCGAAGGGATTTGCTACATCTATGATTTTTCATGATTAAAATGTACTCTATGGTAATCAATGACTTTAGTGCGATTAGTTTGTTGAAATGCACTAATCAATTTTTTTTTCTAATGGTATGCGCGCCAAGCATATCCGATAAAGTTTTGATTTCAATTTTTACATTTTTTTATACTTTTTATTCTTGCTTTAAAATGTGAAAAAAAAAAATTCTTCCCGATATTTTAGTTTAGATGCAGCTAAGGAATTGACTTATTACAAGGTAGGTACCTTGCTAATACAAACAAAGTCTCTCTCTCTTTTCTAACGTTGATCTTTTATTTAGTAGGTTCAATCCCAAATGTATGAGTGTAGATAAAGTAGTGTATGAAACTGCACATAACTAGGTATTAAAACACTCGTGTGATACTATTAAAAACACACACTCGTGTTTTAATACCCCTCTTTATGTGTCAGTTTCATAAACTACTATTATCATCCACGCTATAATCTTTGAAATCGATAAAGCAATATCCAGAATGGCTTTTAAATGTTAAAGCACATCATATACTTATGCTTCTTTCTTGAAATAGTAGATTGTTATACAAGACGCTAAAATGACCCATTGCATACGAGGTAGTTTTATTCCCGAGCCCTAGCGAGGGAATAAATAGAAACCGAGTTAAAATGGTTTTTTAGCGTCGTGTGTTACATTCTACTTTTCACTACGATTGCGAGAAAATAAAATACAATTTTAAATAGTTTATTTTATTAAAACCTAAATGTACAATTTTGTAAAATTATGGATGTGGTAAGCCAGTTCTATCCTCCTGCGTGCACCGCGTATCCCACAAATTAAGGCAACTTCATCATCATCATATCATATTCAGCCCACATCAACCCACTGCTGGGTATAGGCCTCTTCTCTATAGCGCCATTCCTCACGGTCCTGTGCCAGCCTCATCCAGTGAGATCCCGTCAACTTGACGATATCGTCTGACCATCGGGCCGGTGGTCTGCCCACTGGCCTTGTTGCTCCTCTTGGCCACCACTCTGTAACTGCCTTGGTCCACCGTCCGTCATCCCGTCTAGCCAAGTGTCCTGCCCATCTCCACCTTAACCTCGTTATCCGCCTACCCACGTCTTCGACCTTCGTTTTTTGTCGAATTTCGACGTTTGGTATACGGTCAACAAGAGAGATACCTAACATAGAACGCTCCATTGCTCTTTGTGCTACCTTAATTTTGTGCATATTCTGCTTAGTGAGCGTCCAAGTTTCAGCACCGTAGGTGAGGATAGGCAAGACACATTGGTTGTACACCTTGGTCTTAAGGCACTGTGGGAGTTTTGATTTAAAGACGTCCTCGAGTTTACCGAAGGCAGCCCACCCTAATCCGATGCGTCTTTCGATCTCATTCACCTGCGCTTCTCGATCAAAGGACAAACGATGTCCAAGATAGACGTAATCGCTGACCACCTGTATGGTGTCATTACCAACGGTTATATCTGGTATTCGTGTAGAGCGATTCGTCATGATCTTGGTCTTGGACACGTTCATCCTAAGACCAACCCTCAGGGAAGCTTCGTGCAGTTCTGCGAGCATATGCTGGAGATCGTCGACGCGTTCGGCGACGAGAATAAGGTCATCCGCGAATCTCAGATGTGACATGCGCTCCCCGTTAATGTTGACTCTTGTAAAAAAATAATTAAGGGTATTAAGTTGTAAAAAAATAATTAAGGGTATTAAAACTGTACCTATTTTGGTTAGATTTAGTTTAGTTGATGAAAATAATAGTAAAATGTTTAGAAAAGTAAGTAGGTACTACCTTTGTTGCAAAGTGGTGCCTATTATTTACGAAATTCTAGATCCCTCGTTAAAACTTTGGATTTCTTGTAGTGGTGGATAATTTCTTGAGAAAAGCCCTCTTTATATTGACATTGTGTCTTGTCTGTATACTGTAACTTTGATATTTTTTGGAAAGTTCATCAAAATTCGTAAGAAAAATTCCTTCCGTAAACGAATCCACTCGTTTTTCTATCCTCCACTTCATAAAATTTTCGTATAGTATAGTTTTTAAATAAATGCTTTGTGCTTGACGGTAAAACATTAAAATTATTTCTAAAGATTTCGCGCCAGTGCTTTTTTTATTTCTTCTGTAACGCACGTAACACAATGCACGCATTTTACTTTTTAAACTTAGAGCTCGTTCACACAAGCGATTTTTTCAACGCGTGATATTTTTACCGCTGACGGGAAAGATACCTTATGGCCAAGTCATAAGGTAACTTTAACCGTGGAACGTCGCCATCGTCCGTGCGTGAGAAGTTTTCTGGTACCTTTTCCCGTCGGGCGGTAAAAAAAACGCGCGTTGAAAAAATCGCACGTGTGATCGATCCCTTATCGTATAAATAAGTCTATGATTCTACTGAAGAGATCGCTGCTTTAAGTTCCATTTTCAAAAATAAAAATGTGTGATTATTCTATCTATGAATAAAAACTTTTTCGTTTTAGTAGGCTCATTGATAATAGACAAATATTAAAAAAGAAAAAACTTTATCCCCTAGGGCTAAATATGCTATTTTATCCTAGCTTTTGTACGTTACAATGACGGACTTTTTGAGCAAGAGGAGTGAAAAATAAATAGCCTCATATGACAACCTTTTAGAGCGACATAAATTAACACGCCCATCTTTCTAAATTCTAATGCTCTTTGTATTGAATATATGTAAAAAAAGGAATAACTTAATATTAAGGCTAATTATGTTTTTTACCTTTTTGTAAATTCGTGGGTCTCAAATAATAGCCAAACTAACTAGCTAAATACCTAATAATAATAAATATAAAATACCTAATTCGAACATTAAATAATAATAGCGATTACGCGCGGCATCTTTAAACAAAATGTTAGTGTAGGTAGTACGAACCTATAAGCAGTAAAAATAGACATCGTAAACTCAAAATAATCTTGGAAAATCAAAGAAGTGAACAATTAATTTAATTTGGCATGTAAGAGATGAAGATAATACTCGTTTCAGGAAACAGCCGTGGGAGACGGTAGCAATGAATGCTCACTAAAATACCATTTTGATATTGTGCGACCTTACAATCAAATAATATTGCGTTTTAGGTATTATGTGAGCTTGATAGGTTTTATTTGAAATCCTGTAACTGTGAAGGTTGTTTTTTAGTATTTTATATAAGGTAAGCAAAGCATCTTGAATTTTGGTTCAAAGGTCATTGGGCATTTTGTTCAGACATTTGACCTACGGCGTACACAAACGAAATAAGGCTAAATATGTAGATGTAAATGTATCTGCTACGTAGTGGTATGGGTCGCATTCTTGCAGGACATGTTTCATTTTTCATCATTTTATCATAGCATATCAATTATAATTATAATAAAATAAATAAATAAAGACAATACAAACGCTTATAATGCTTGGTACCACACATTTTTACAATGCTGAAAGTAAAAACTTCTGTTTTATTAACAAAAGTTTGATAACATATATTAAACATATACTCACACACATAATATGAAATAACTTTTTTCTGGCGGTCGGTACATAAAAAAATAATATATATTTTTAAAAGTGGCACTAAATTCTTCAATTTAAAACTGGTTTGGTTTCTGTGCGCGAACTTTCATCAAGCAGGTCAAATATGCCTAATGACCTTTACTCATTGATTTGTACCTATTTATTTTTGTGACTCGCATGGTATCATGGTATGAGACAAAAGCTCTGTAAACTTGCATTAAAACTATGATTGATATCTCAATTTTTTTTATTGTTTTGTAATTATTTTTGTGAATATGTTGTTTAGGGAAGAAACTCTGTAAACTTGCATTAACACTATTTTCAACACACTTGCTCGTAAAGTGAGCCCTAATACATCGCTTTTAGGGCCATAAACCGAGCTATAACAAACGCGCGCAATAATATATAAAACACTAGTACGTAAAAGAATTAACCCTACAAAGTTAAATTAGTACCTTACTGCAAGTTCTATGCGAGTAAAGAGAACATTCCCAATTTGACCGCATAATACAGTTATTTTTTTTAGTAACACCAAAGAGGTTTTATGCCGCTGAAAATTCATAAACTTTTTTGGAATAAATAAATGTGTAAGTCCTTAATTAAGTCAAACAAATATTTATTATTATCAAATTATTCATAATTCACAATATTTTGTTATAAAAAATTAAAATATTTGCATTTTATCGTGAGCTCTTGCTTATTGCACACTCAACTGAGTTACGCCCTCGCCTGCGGCTCGGGCTGCAACCCACAGCCCTGTGTGCAATGAGCAACCTAAGCTAACTTGTCTCATACATAATGTACTATTAAAAAAATTTGACGCTCAAAATGGGGATGTCCACGGCGCGGCGGCGCTTTTCCACCAGAGGGCGTATCGTTGCAATGTCCAATACCATAGTATACAAGAACAGAATATGAATATAAGATTCTTGATAGTATAAAAATGACATAGACTTAGAAAATTTTTCGCGGAATATTCAGTTTATGAAAAATGAGTACCTACCTACTGAATGCTGTCATCTGCTATTTTTTTGAATATATGAATATCCAGGTAGAATAGATGGTAAAGTAAGTCCAGATAAAAAAAATGCTAGAAAAACACGACTGAATACAAAAAATAGGTCGTTTCAAATCTGGCAGTTAATAATTATGAATTTTATGCATTCACAATGTTTATATTAAGATTATTAATATAATTTTAAACTTTTAGATTTTTGCATTCACAATGCTATTTTTATATTAAGATGAATAAATAATGAAAAAATATTAGAAAAAATCGACTCACTCGTAGCAACTCAGACGGGATTCGAACCCGCACCCTTGGGAATCCGGCCCAATGCACTACCTATTATGCTACCGAGCCACCAATGAATTTGGCGAAATTTTCTAATACTTTTTACGTTTCCGCTGAAGATCAGCGCCATCTCACCAATGTGAAGAGAATTACTTCGACATTCGAAGGCAGCCCCATTACAGGTGCTAGACAATGAATTAAGGTGAAACAGTCATATTATTTTTAACTTTTAGATTGGTAGTGCATTGGGCCGGATTCCCAAGGGTGCGGGTTCGAATCCCGTCTGAGTTGCTACAGGTGAGTCGATTTTTTCTAATATTTTTTCATTATTTATTGATCTTAATTATTAATATAATTGAAAAGTATTAGTATATTAATAATCTTAATAATTATCAATATTTATTTGGTCATTGCGCCTGTGCTGCCATCTACAATCAGTTTTGCGTGGATATCCCCATCGAGATATGTTTGGAAATCTCATCGGAAAATTATAAGTTTAGGAAAAGCAGGACTATTTTGAAATCAGGAAAATGGACTGTTTGGAAAAGCATTAAATAACTGTGTCAAATGAAACTCGTTTGTTCGTATATACAGATTTATTAGAGGTCTTAAATCTAGATTTTATTAATCTATCAGTTCGTTAAAGTTCCGCTAATTAAGAAATACCAATCTTATTCACTTTTGTAGTAAATATAACAAACATCCAAATATCAATAGAAGATACATACAAACCTTTATAAATTGGTACTTACTTAGATATTATTATTTTTAATTAATCAATGAATTATTCATAAATATTTCAATGTACGAGCATAAAGAGTGCATATTGGCAGTGGTATCTATTTAAAAGAGCGACTCAAGAATACTTAAATTATTTATTAATTAAAAGCTAAAAGTTATTGAGCATCACAATTTAGTAGATTAATCATACAATCTTATATATTTACAATAGTTCTTAAACTAAACTTTTACTTATTCCAATATTTAAACAAAAATGATGACGCAATAGTGAATTTTTGCCATAAAAAATCCTAATTTTTGTTCAGATTTGCTTAAAAGTATTTTAATGGTAACTTATTTTAGGTACTATTTATTATTTTATTTATACCATAAGAAAGTACAGTCAAAAGTTTATCAATGAAACATTTTCCCAAATAGGCAAAAATGATTTATAAAATTTTAGATTTGAACGGTGTAATGTTATTTGGGAACGTCTAATTTCATTTAAAATTGGTGAAAGTAATGACATGCTGTTGACTGTACATTTTGGCTTGATGAAAATATTTTTTTGTGTGTAATTTTAAAGTCCCTTTATTCCCTTTAATCTGTATCAATGTAAATGTATATCTTAGTTATGTATTTTTATGTTAATAATTTATTTGATGATTTCTGATGACGTAATTAAATTTATAATTAGAGAAAAGGATAGGTGCATTACTTATGTGTGCTATTTATGGTTCAAAGACATAAGAAACATTTGGAAAATTAGAACATTTCAAAAGGTAAAAAAGTTGTTCCTCGAGAAATGATAAATTGACGTGAAACAAAAGTTGAGTGAGTCGTGAAAAAAAACGTGAAAAAAAAAAATATTGATTAGTTTCTAAGCTAAAAACAATTTACAGTGCAGGTGTTACAAACAACAGATTTTGTCTAATCACACGATCAGTCGCCCACCCAATCCAACGAACTAGGCACAAAAGACCTGTATCTCGTGGATCAGGAAGCGAAGACAGTCTGATAGAGATTCAGTGTGTAAACTATTTTATAATTAAGCATAAGAGAAACATAAAAAGGTACACAAAAATAGTTTATAAGAATTCCCAAACTAGAATTATTATTCTGTTTATTCGGGAATTCATGCTTCAAACGCCGCTATGCGTGTATGTGTATTAGTTTGTGTTTGAGTGTGTGTGTGTGTGTGTGTGTGTGTGTGTGTGTATGTGAGTGGGTGTGTTGTATGTGCTTTTTCTTTTATTAACACATGTGCGAGTGTATTGTCATGAGAGTGTGTGTATTTAGTTGTGTATGAGTCAATGCGTGAGAGTGTGAATGTACTGCACAAGTTACTTATTAATGCAAAAACAATTTAGAAATGCCAAATTTAAAACAATTTATTTTTAATTTGTTTGTCATAAATTATCATTTAGGTTTGAGTTATCAGTAGATCCTCTGATTCCGCGTACGTTAGGGTCCCTAGCCAATTTTTGATCTTGCATTTAGCTACCCGTTTCGTACAAGAGTATATTTTCAGTACTTTGTTGGTTTTGTTGTAGATTTTACAACTAAGGACCCTATAATGCCTTTTAGCAAGCTTAGTCCTATATCGAGGGGTGCAGCAGACAAGATCAGATCTCCGTTTACGAGTAAAAATTGTAGGGTCAAAGTACAGCTGAGCATGTTTACGAAGAACTGTGGACATGAGGAATAGCTGTCTTACTGTCAATACTGCTGTTTCGGCAAAAAGTTGAACAGTAGGGTACCGAAAAGGTTTCCTTGTCATGACCTTTAGAACTGCCCTCTGAGCTCTTTCTAAAGATATCAATTTTGTTTTTGCTGCACCACCCCATGCCGTTATACAATAAGTCAGTATGGACTGAGCTAGTGCGAAATAAACCCTTTTAGGCTGTTTAGGTCAGTAACAGAGTTTAAATTCGATTAAATGAAAATCGATATGGATGTCGTTCTTGAGGTTTTATGAGATGGTGATTGCGAAAATAACATTTATTTTGAAGTTCAACACCGTTGACATGATTGAACCCCTAAGGGGGTGAAAATGGGGTCAAATTTTGTATGAAAAATAAAATTAAATAGACATTACAACTTAAGAATTCGTTGGAGCACGTCTAAAAATAAATAGGCAAACACATATTTTGTTATTTTGAAAATTATTCCTTAAGGAGTAAATGAGGTAATTAAAAATGCAAATCCATGTGGATGTCGTTCTTAAGGTTTTGTGGGATGGATAGTGATTGCGAAAATGACATTTATTTTAAAGTCCAACACAGTGGACTTAGCCCCAGGCGACGGGGACGGGGACGGGGACGGGGACAAGAACGGGAACCGGAACCGGAACGGGAACGGAACCAAACGGGAATGGGAACGGGAAAGGGTAAGGAAATGGGAACGGGATATTAATATGTTTGGACCCAATTCTGATTATTGTAATAAACTAGCTTCCACCCGCGACTTCGTCCGCGTGCATATTAGAGAAAATCCTTAGGGAACCATTAAACACTGTAAAATTGTATTCTAGGTGCATACAACGTGTTACAAAATAACCCCTAATCCCGAATATGGTAGATAGGGACCATCAAACTGAACAACTTTTGCCATAGCAAGTTGGTCCCATAGGACCAACTTTGAAATCGCGAAAAATAAAGCAGTTTCATAACTTTCATACAAAAAAATTCATAACGAAAATATCAAAATGTATGAAACAGCTGGTTTTTTTGGCGATTTCAGACTTCATAATAGAAATAATGCATTATGTCTTTCAGCGTAGGTATGAGATTTACTTGAAACTTGATATTAGTGCTCTTCTACACAATTTATGGTATACGTAATTCAGCGTTTTACAAAGTTCATCTCTTAAGGGGTGAAATGGGATGCAAGTTTGTTTGGGAACATAGGCTGCTTTTGACAACGATAACCGATTACCACGCGGACGAAGTGCCACAAAAAACCATAGGTAAACAAGTGCTACTGCCACGCGTACGAAGTCGCGGGCAGCTGCTAGTCCTTCATACGTTACCTAATCGTAACTAAAAAAATCCAATTAAATAAAATAGTACCTAACTAATCGCCTGAAGGTACCTACGGAAATCGAAACTTTTTCGTTCAAGAACGATTAGGTAACGTAAACTGAAAACTGGGCCGTTTTGGCTCAGTTTTATTTGCCTCACTTTTGGCAGTGCGTTTTGTAGGGAACTATCGTTCGTTTGTTTGTATTATTCTGTGGTTATGTGATTAGTTCGTTGTGATAAATCATTATGTATAATAGATAAAGCTTTCTTTTATCTAATTTAATTGTAGGTTCTCATTTTAGATTAATCGAACAGTACAACACTATAGACAAATATGTTAATACATACATACATATATTATATCAATTCTTTCCGATATAATATGCTTTCTTGGCACTTAATTGGGTTTCACCCTATTTTTTTCCTTTTAGATTTTTAGCGCTGCGTATTTATACATCGTGGTTGTAACGTTGTGTATTGTCGATTATTGACAATTATATTTGATATTTGTGTAGTCTATGTATGTGGTGTGTAGTGTGTAGTGTAGCTACACTAGCTGGCAGTGTGTGGTATTCTGGCTCGATCAGAGAGCCTAGAGACAAAGTAACATTTACTTATCTTCGTTATCGTTTCGCTTTCGAGAAATGGGATTGACATTTTCTTTAACAATCGATTTATAAAATGTCTAATCTATACACGTTTCGAAAGCGAAGTGATAACGAAAATTTGCAAATAAGGCGTGATTTTCCAAAGGGGCTTGTTTCCATGATAAACAATTTTTCAGTAAGTGGAGAAAAACTTCTAATATATTTAAAATCATAATGAAAATGTGTCCTATACGAAATTGAGATTTTGTCTGAATAAATTAATAAATAAATAATAAATTTCCTTAGGGAATATGTACTTTTTGTATTGGATTTTGGACTAAGTTCATGACAGTAACGAAGGCATTCATAGATTTTTTCTAGCAAAAATGAAAATAACCTCTTGAAAAATCACTCCTCAATGTTATGTACTTTGACTAGGGGAGCAAAAGAGGTGCAGCAAGATGTTATTAGGAGTGTAGTGTGTAGTGTAGCGTGTGGCGCGGTCACAGGCCGGAGTTGCCGCAGTAGTCGCCGATGCGGTCGGAGATGCACTCGAATATGTCGAACGACACGTCACAGTTGCGCCCGTTGTCTGAAAACATGAGGAAAAATACGTTAAATGGATACATAAGGATAGAATTTTATCAGGCGCTTTCTTCGTAGCTAGGTACAGTCTCCTTTAGGCGCATAATACCACATACGCAAAATACCACCTTTACGCAATACGCCATAAACGCAAAATACCACTTACGCAAAATACCAACTAAGCAGAACACCAACTTTGATTTACGCAAAATACCAACTACGCATATCAAAAAAAATGGAAAGCTGTGCTTTGTACAAAATTTTATTACTAAGCATAAATCACGATTTCAGTTGTTTAACGACTATCCCTCAGGACCAAATCAACGGGACATCGATGGGAGACCAACAAATATTAAATTGATCATCCTGTATTTTGGAAGACATGTTTGGCGTTGGGTTTAGCTGAATTTGCAGCCGTTAGTGCTAACGCCTGCAATGGATGTCCATAAATCCGCATTGGGCCCACGTGGTGGGTTATAGGCCATAACTTGAGTACAGTTCATCTATCTAGAGATATGTTTTTCTGGCTTACAGTTTCGGGGTAAAGGGGTCCGTCGGTTGGTGCGAGCTGTCTATGTGTGTGTGTACGTTGCTTGAGCGCCAACAGATAGTACCAACTAAGCTTAACTTTTGCAGTCTCTCTATTTTTTTGTGATAATGGTCTGTGTCCCAGTGGCTGATGAAGAGCCTAGAGAGTGCCTAGCGACCAGAAAAACTGAACTCTCAGTGAGTCCCACATAACCCCGTTACCTGACAGGCACGGAGGACAACTCACTATGGCCACGTGAAGCGACGAACGACGAAACATTTATTATTTTAATACATGCCGTGTGAATGCTACGAATTCAAAATTAACTGCTGCGCTGTAATTTTAGTAATTTTGATAGATGAGAACATTATGGACCCAGTAGGTAGGGTATAAGTAGCAATTGTAGGAGAAGAAGACGTCTTATTACCGACCAAGTTGAGCGCACTATGAAGAGAAAATTCGCTTCGTCGTTTGCGGCTTCATATGGTCCGTCTGGCCATATGAAGCCGCGAACGACGAAGCGAAAGAAGGGCTTTTCTCGTTGTCTCTTACTTTGGTTTCCCACTGGGGGATTAATTTATTAAGCCTAAGTAATAGTAACTGACCCATGGGCACGGTTCTTGAGAAGTGGTCGTGGTGGCGCATGAGGCACTCGCGCGACGCCTCCAGCACGGCCATGAAGTAGCCGCGCTCGTTCACGCCGTCCGAGTACAGCCCCACCAGCCCCTCCAGCGTCGGGAACCCGTATCCGTCCACCTGGAAACGTCACCAATCATATACATACACCCTCATTTTGTACTCGTTTTGATTGACTTAAGGGAGTGTTCTACCAATGAAACTTAACATTTTTGCCGAAGAAACATGGGTCGAATAACGACAAAATACTAAGTAGACAGCTAAAGCATTGTATTAGAATGGGTAAGTTTTTTTAAATCGTTTTTCGACCCACGTTTCTTTGGCAAAAATGTTTAATTTCATTGGTAAAAGACTCCCATAAGTTAATTAAAACGAATACAAAATAACGATGTACATTATATTAATATATTATAACAACTGTAACATGATCACTGAAACATAATATGAAACGGATTTATCAACACTTAACAAAATACATCCATTTAAACTGGTACCAAGAAAACAGCTTTTATCTACACTCACAACGTAATGTTCCAAATATGAATTCAAAAAAGGTAATATAAATACGTACTTTATTTTCGTGGATAGGTAAAATTAAAAAATAAACTCATTACGATGCAGTCAACTGCATCATAAAATAACTTTTTTTCTCATTACGATACAGGGCAAATCCAAAAAGAAGGCAGTGCCGTAACATTAAAAAAAACAACGATATTTTCCCACATATTTTTCATGATTAAAATGTACTCTATGGTAATCGATGACTTTAGTGCGATTAGTTTGTTGAAATGCACTGATCAAATTTTTTTTTTAATGGAATGCGCGCCAAGCATTTCCGATAAAGTTTTATTTAAAATTTTACATTTTGTTATACTTACTGAATTTTGTAGGTTTTTTTAGTCTTGCTTTAAAATGTGAAAAAAAAATTACTCTGCCCGATATTTTAGTTTAGATGCAGCTAAGGAATTGACTTATTACAATGTAGGTACCTTGCTAATACAAACAAAGTCTCTCTCTCTTTTCTAACGTTGATCTTTTATTTAGTAGGTTCAATCCCAAATGTATGAGTGTAGATAAAGTAGTGTATGAAACTGCACGTGTCAGTTTCATAAACTACTATTATTACGTGAGGACATAAAGACAGCCCAACATTTATAAATTGTGTTTCGTCGTCTGGATAATAGATTTTATCATAGCACAATGATTTGGTGGTCATGCGACAGGGGCTGACGATGACGGTACCTACAGTACCTACAAAATTTTGTCAACATTTTTCACGCGTAAAAATTGAAATTCAAAATTGATTGATAGACATTATGTGGTAACCTGACGTGTCACTCACTGTACCTTTAAAATATCTAGTAAACGATATTAAAATAGTAAATAATAAAGTAAGATTTATTTGTATTTGACTGCAATTTACAAATTGGTTCATTTAAAGTGTGTTTTAGTAGAATTGGGTCCCACAAACGATAATTGGAAACTTTTTCAGCGAAAAGACATCAACGCGCTCGCTCTCTTGAACTTAATTTTGATTATTTGTAGTGCAAGAACTAATAATTATTAATTATTATTATTTACAATATAAGTTCAACTAGGAGGTAAAAAAGAAAAATGTCCCTTTGTAATATGTGAACCGCTATTTTTAGCATTTTTATATGTTTGCAAAAAAGTCACCTATGATTTTTTAGCTAAAAGTGTCTTAAAGCTTGCGTGCGTTAAATTAATATTTAATCATTCAGAAAAATATGCAAAATAAAGCTTTATTCTTCTATACATGTTCAAAATAAGGACAAAGTATAGTGAAAAAATTATAATTGGGTATAAATCGGCCAAGACTAATGAAATCCTTCTCATAAAATTGCGTCGATTTACAATGACATTTAAGAGGCGTGTAGGGCTCACTATTAAACTTAACCAAGTGCACGAATGAATACTGACGAATAAAAACACGAATTGTCGAATGTCCATTTATGATAGGGTCATATTCCTTTATAATATTTTTAACATCAGTTTTAAATAAAGAACGAATTATTCTTTTTCAAATTTACGACTTAACTCGCGTGTTTTATAGTTAAACAAATTAGAGCAATCGCTCGTGACAGAACTATAAACCATTAAACCTCGATTTTTTAAATAATTTTATTCTGTGAGCGAGCGGGTCAGCCTTGATGCATTTATGGGAGTAACCAGTATGCAATAAGAGGAAACTTTTATATTTAATAAATTATTAGAGAAGGGTACGTTTATGTCTTAAATAAATTAACAGACCCTGTCATTTCACATTTATCTGTTTAGTGTTTTCTAGTTAACGTGTCGTGGTCGTAAACCGTAAATTTTGCATAAGAAAAGGCTTTATTATTACTAAGAAAGTATTCAACACACTTTGAGTTAAAATTCTAGGCAATGAACACCTGCAGTTCATTTTGAATGAAACGCTCATTAACCAATTCCAAAAAGGAGGAGGTTCTCAGTTTGTTGGGAATTTGGGATTTTTTTAAGAAGTTATAGAAGCTAACGCCCTTACTAATAATAATTATGGTTATAATTTAGCTGATGTTTAATCACTCTCTGCCAAACTACTTAGTTATCACGTTAAAATAAAAGAGACAAATCACTCTTTTCTTTATTGTTATAGATTTTAAAAGTAATTCAATAATTTTATGTAACAATGTCCTATAGTGTGTACAACATTTCATTGCTCGTGACTAATGACTTGTAGATATTTCAAAATTTTATACACCATTATTTTTAGCGGTGTAAATCTTTCTCACAGTGAGAACTCTACTTATCAATAAAAGAGTAATAACAGAAACACGATCAGTCGTGTGTATAATCCGTGAGGTGAGTAAAAGTCCACACTTACCGCTTTCACTTTCCGATAGACACATTGCAGCAAGCACTGGAACAAAAAGGGAACTTTATAGAAATCACACGACCGACATTATAGATGCACTGGCTTCTTCTTACTTCTTATCGAATGAGGATTAGTGGCCACCTCTGGTGTTAGAGTCTATCAAGCCGCCTATAAGGCCTCTAACTTGGCTTAACAACAGAACTGTTATCAGATGACAACAGCCGGGACCGACGGTTTAACGTGCCCTCAATACCTACGGAAGCGCTCACTTGTAATTGTCACTTAACGGTCACCCATCCGACACTTGGCTGGATCGAGCGTTGCATCACAAACGTGATCGAGTACGATCAGTCTGTCAAGTACCGCCATGAGTGCTTCTCTGGCTGTCAAGAGGACTTCGCAACAAACTTGATATCGATTTGGCTATTATAAATGGTTATTATAAAAATATTGGATATATAAAAATTTGCAAATGTTACTTTGGCTAGGGTGACTTTGACCTTTGGTAGGTCTTAAGCAGCATAGCATACGTTACTCATCCTACTAATATTATAAATGTGAAAGTTTGTAGGTTTGGATGTTTAGATGTTTGGATGTTTGTTCCTCAATCACGCAAAAACTACTAAACGGATTTAGTTGAATTTTGGCACACAGATAGTAGATAGCGTAGATTAAAACATAGAATACTTTTTATCTTGATATTCCCATGGGAACGGGAACCACGCGGGTGAAACCGCGGGCGGCCGCTAGTAGTCTAATAAATAATTAAGAGGGCTTATTAATACTTACATGCCTATAAAAAAATCAAGAGACGTTATTATTGTATGTTAATTTAAATTATTTGAAGATATGATTGTTATAATATGAAATCTTTTGCATCTCTCAGCCCCAAGGGGCTTCATAAACTTCATAAAAATATTTTTTGTGAATGGAATATCTCACTCACATTCAACCGGTCAATTCATTACAAAAGGTGGTTGATTCGATTGCCATCTGAGACTAGTTAGGGACCATTTGCGTTTTCTAGTATAAATTTTAGTTTGTAATAAATAATTCTCACCCCAGCTATCCTCTTCTCGTCGTGTGTGAAAGGCACCTCCCTCTTGTTCCGTCTCTTCTGCGCCGGCATCGTGTGTTCCTCTTTAATCACGTCCAAAGCCTCTGGAATAACACAGGCACTCAATTTTAATACAATAAAGTGAAACATTAACGAAGTAAATAGGTCAACTTAATAACTGTTTGTTAACTTGAAGGTCTCTCAAAAAAATCGACTTGCCGGGCAAAAATAAGAATGACTTTTTTTCGAGGGGCTTTATCAAAATTCGGAAAAACGCATCTTAAGATTGAATTGGGCTACAAAATAAGCCCACTGGGTAGATGATTGGACGACAGAATATGTGGGCTGTGGCGGACGTTCCCAAAAGTGGGAGTGGTTTGTAGTTCGGCCGCGTTGATGCAGTCTATATAGCACATACGCTGTCTTGAGGACTCGTTATAATATAATAAATGTATTACTTAAAGGTGCTCCTAAACAGGAGCTTGAGAAATTTTCAAACACAAACTAAGTGAACTCTCTCCGATTTCAATAGACGCAGATGGCTAAACTAATACTATCAATAGCACTTTTTATTTTTGACTAGCTTTCGCCCGCGACTTCGTCTGCGTGGAAAGTTTTTATGCTATCCCTCTGGAACATCACTTTTTTCGGGATGAAAGTTACCCTATGTCCTTCTCTGTACCCCTGACAACGTGTTTGCAAAATTTCATGATCATCGGTTCAGTAGTTAAGACGTGAAGGCGTAACAAACAAACAAACGGACTTTCGCATTTATAATATTAGTAAGGATGTTCATTTTCAATGGATCTGATAGTTGCGTGGAGCGTGAAATCTGTAATTTTTACCTATTTGAGTATATATCATCTTGTACCAAGTAAAATTTAAACACCACAAACAAATAACCGACTGAACGACAAAAGTGGGAAGACGGTCATCAGCAACAGATATTTTAAGGCTAATAACAGACATAGAAATTGATACCACTACTCATATTCGAAATGGCAATACCTTTAGTTTATTCCCATTAAAGAGATCATTTAAATCGAATTATGGGTCATGTACGTTCATATGTCCGTAAAAGCCGTAATTGGTTTGCGTTAATCGCTTAATGATTGCAGATATAGGCCAATTTTAAACAGCCGTATTCCTAGAATGGAAAATAACTAGCTCTGCCCGAGGCATTGCTCGAATCTGCAAGTAGGTTGTAAAATGTGAGTTAATTAAATCCCTTGAGTACTGTAACCTTCACGCTAAATGTCTAACTCGATTTAGTATTCTAGTTGTATGGTTATAAATCAATTTATTAGTGTTTTTAATGAAAATAAACAGTTTATTAACAAGGTTTGTAGCTTACTGAATTCTTTTCAAGTTAGAGAAAGATTAAAGATAATCACGTCACTAAGAGGTAAGCGTGAACCAACGATTTTCTTCAGACTGAATAATAAAAAGATCTAAGTAGGTAGGCATTATTAATTGATTTTGACACACTCATAGGTACATAATTAATTGATTTAAATAAATATGCATATCTTGTTTTTCTCCTTCTTTTTTCAGCAATAGTTTTGAGAATACTTGTTTTTTAGATCAAGCAATGTCGTAGGAAATTGAGTTAGCTAGTCAACTCTGAGCTTTTGTGCAATACATAGTTTTACTTAACTTATACTTATTAGGCAAGTAAATGTTGGTGACCACTTCTCTTACCATAAAGCTAGCTGGTGGCCTTAATACCTAGTAAATGTTTCCAATAAAATAGGGCTGATAGTATACTAAAAAACTACATTTATTTTAGAAAGAGCTTATTACGGCATAATGCGGTTCCAGGTGGGCCAATATAAGTTAACCCTTAATCTAATTTAAAGTATCAAATGTTAATATATTTCGTTCATATTTTTTTGGAATCCTGAAGTCAAATAAATAAATGTCTTCAAAATTTATAAAATAATAATTGTGCAACAAAAATTATCGTAAAAGTACCATATTTTCGTCTGGTATTTTGTCGTTTTAGTAAAAAAAATACTGATTATGAAATACCAAAACCAATTACCTGTTAAATGTTACAATATCCACAAGACTCGCAGTTGCCCTGCGCCGGCGCAGGAACTGCGCTTGCGTCAGTTTCCTACTTGCGCTAACCGAAGAGATTAATTGCGATAAACGTAGAACTTAGCAGGTCAATATACCTATAAGATTGTTAAGTTTATGGAATTTATGGATTTAAGAATATTTTTTTTTCATAAAAGCGGTAAATTCTCTATTGGGTAAACTTGACAAAAAGACAAAACTTAAGTTTGGTATTTTATGCGTTTTCTCGTTACCATAATATGCCATGCCAACTAGGTAAAAACATAAAGCAGTTTGGCATAGTATGGCGAAAAAATACGTTCTATTAATTTAATCCTATATACCTATAATCTGTGCCGCACAGTGCCGCACAGTTCCGGTTAAGAATAGGACTGTCCCATCTCATCCCGTGGGTATCGTAGAAGGCGATAGAGGGAATTTTTAGGGACCCGGTGCAGACCATCGCACAAAGGGCCACTCGAATGGCAGCGAGGAAACTGTCAACAACAGCATTCCCAAGGAGGGTTGGTATCAGGCAGGCGGCCGACCGTAAAACTTTGCCAAAACCTAATGCAGTATGTATTAAATGCTGCGCCGACCCCAATAGTGGTCGTTCTACGAGCGCAAAATTTTATTTTGTCTAGACATAGCACTACAAATAAATTGGGATAAGGACAGGAAGATGATGATACCTATAATTACTTATTTTAATAACAGCTTGGCCACGCAGGGCTGACCCGGCCGGCGGAGCGGTGAGATAATTCTCTTTTTTTTATGCACAATGGGATAGTGCTTGATCTTCGCCTCACCTGATGTTAAGTGACGATAAGGCTGAAGGTGGAAGCGCACTACACCCGGAATCCTCATCACTGAGGAACTGGCTATCTTACCTCTAACTGCTGTAACACAACAATTTTTAAATTGTTGTTATGGCGTCAGACTTAGGTAAGATGGTGATAGCTAGCCGGGCGGACTTGAAATCCCTACCACCAACCAAACCGAGTACAAATTCCCCCTGGGAATCGAACCCGGGACCTCTGCGTCTTACACGGATGGGCGAACCACTAGACCACAGAGGCGGTTAAAGTTCTCTTTTCATTGCAACTCTCACAGCACAGCTGGCATCACACGCCATATAATGTATTGCAAATTCGTCCATCGCCCCCTCTCACGAGGGCAGGTCGTTATTTATACCTACAGCAGTAGTTTATACTGAACGCTGCATTGAAATGTCACAGACTCCAAACCTGAGTCGTTTCATCATTAAAACAAGCTCAGTTTTGCAAGAAACGTGATGGGTTAACGGGATAAATTATGAGAAAAGGTGTTCGGGTGCACAAACACTGCTTGATATTACGAAAAGCTCCTTTAACGTTTCCTAAATTGTTGAAATTATGCTTTAAACCCAGAAATATATTGCATATTTTTGCTTTCCCACATAACGTAGTAAAGTAAACATCTTTTGATAAAATCGTGGGATCTGTCCATTAAACAAATATGTATTTTAAAAATATTTTGAGTAAATACTAATTGAAACCGATGGCCGCTGGGGCAGACGAGTTCTTGAGTGGAGACCGCGTACGCAAACGTAGTGTGGGACGCCCTCAGACAAGATGGAGCGACGATCTTCGCAAGGTGGCTGGCATAAACTGGATGAGTATAGCCGCCGATCGTGCTCAGTGGCGTGCACTCGGAGAGGCCTATGTTCAGCAGTGGACGATGATAGGCTGATGATGATGATGATGAAATACTAATTTATAATCATTTATAAATATAAGTAACATTAAGGCCTTTAACAATTTAAATGCTATGAATAAAAATGATTAATTTTAGTCAGGGCAAATCTGTCTTAACCTCTTTCTTTACGTCTTTAGCAATTTCGAGTAATGATGTATAGACTCAACCTGTAATTGCAATGTTGCACATGTAAATTTCAAACATGCAATACGCAGATGCAATACAATTTAATCGTATAAAATTAGTATACTACGTAACACTGATTAGTCTGGGTCAATGTGTTACAAACTCTCGATTTAAAAGTAAATGTTTATACAATATCTAACTCCATCTACACATAATAATAAAACTGTAAATTCTAAATGTTTGTGCGCGAATCACGCAATAACCGCTGAATGAATTTTGATAAGATTTTCAACGTTTGGTAGCTTGGGGTTCAACTTAAAATCTAAGTTATGTTTCAACTGATTCGGATGAGTATCAGGGAAACAGCTTCGTACACTGGTCGCCTTATTTTAAGTCAAGGGAAACCTACCGTCTACTAAGGATTTTTCTACTGTCCTTGCAGACGAAGCCGCGGGTGGAGGATAGTTTTATAATAATATTTATATTAACACACAGTCTTTAATCAACAAAACACATGTGTTTCGCATCATTATATAACTTTTATCATAATAATGATAACTAATAAAGATGTTCAATCGTATGCAATTTCGCAAATGACTTAACACTTGAATGGGCTCGCGAACATCGCATGCGCCTAGTTGCACAGTTGCGCAACAGTTGCACAACTAGTAGGTATATGGGTCAGTCGCGATTGCACTTTGTCGCTAGTGCAATATTCTGAAAACGGGTATTTGAGCGGCCGGCCGCTGGTTGCGATAATTATGGCTTATCTTATAAGTGGCCTATCCAGGTTGCCTAATGGCTAGGATGATATATCAGAGTGGTATTATTGTATCATCGAAGAAGCGAACCAACGTAACCTTTGAAACAATTATACCTACACAAATTGAATAAAAATGAATAAAATGAAAATGGAAAAGCTTTTACCGACAAAACCATTCAAATGAGTCCTTGTTGAGTTTATTATGAGCCGTCGTACAGAAAATAAAAATAAAACAATTTTATTTTTGAACACAGATCATAGTATTTTTTGTGTACAAGTGATCTAGTTATAATGAAAAATTTATCTAAAAAAAGATGTGGAACCTTTTTAATTTTTTTGTTATGCAAAATTCAAGGTAAATGTAAATGAATGTACCTACATAAGTATTTTTACGCCAACTTTGTATATTAGCACTGATTATAAAGAGAAACGCTTCCGTACTTATTTTTTTCGGGAAATATTTGCTATGAAATGTGTTAACAAGAGTTAATTACGAGGTTATTTCAAAAGGCAATAATTATGATAATTACGAAAGTAAACGTCGGCAATTTTGCACCATTTTGGGAAGAACACGTCAACGTGTTGTAATTGCAATTCGGAGAAAATATCTTTTATTTCGACTTTGCTACAGGAAAATTTTAATTCCTTAATTTAATGAAGAGGGTAAGAGCAGGCCTACATAAAACAATCGCGGTAACTTAACATTTTTTAATCTGTGATTTATAACTTGTTGTACTTTTGTTATGCCTTGGTATGTTAGATTATAAATGACAGATCAATGCCAAATCGGAAGTCAAATTGACATTTTGTTTTCTTAATTTCAAAAGGAAAATTATTATGGTTTATGTAGCCACGTTTTTACATTCCACAGTGGCTTTTCTGCCCTTTAAAAATTGAATGTAGATAACGGAACGTTTTTTAATGACTCGTCGTTTCCACACTACGGCTAATGAAAACGGCTACGGCTAAAGCTACTTGGCTATGAGGCCTGCCCATTTTCTGGGCGTTATAGGTGTGCTACCTAGTAATAAGTCGTCTTTTACGACCCCTTAAGTGTAAAGGGTTAGTGCTTTTCTGCTGGACGTCACATTAGTGTGTTCTTAAGGCAATGTTATTGCAGTTATACCTCAATTCTGCTTTAAGGGCTATTGGTATAGGGTTTCACAGTTATATAAGCTCTTTAATTAGCCCTTAAGTCTTATTGTGCCTCAATAGTAATTAATCCTCTGAGACAATTGGTACTAAAACAACATAAATGTCTGCCAACCAAGTGGACTCGCCAGTTCGTCAATGAGTCATTAATGATCTTAGAAACTACAGTAAGATGTTCAAGTTTCCATATACGAACATAATGTTACGTACACCGGTGTCAACATTGAGGCCAATATTTTGTTGCAGTGCAGTGATTTTTTTAATTGACTAAGAAGTTACTTCAGATTATCTAACAATCTTTCGCCAAAATTTGATTTCAGCAGCCGATTTTCCTACATGTTTGATAGTTAATTCATTTAAATAACTCAACCTCTGTTGCTCTAGAAATTATTTGCTTTCTTTTTAATTTTTTTTTTGCAACTTCTCCCTAGACATGGAGGTCCAGGTCTTTATTTTTCAATTTTCTTTCTTTTACACTCATTTTTTTTGTCTTTCTTTTTTTACAATATCTTAATTCTAATACATTTCTTTCTGACATAATTATATACTGTTCTTAATTTCTAATTGATTTATTCCAACATTGCATGTCTTAATATAATTTATTATATATATTTTTATTTACAATGTTTTCTATTCTGTCTTATGTCTTGTTTCTTTCATTTACTATTTTTATAATTTTCTTTGCAAATTCTATTAATTTATCTCTTTCTTTGCTGTCTCTCATTATGTCCTTTAGGGTGTCTTTGCTGAGTGGTGTGTCTAGTGTCTGTGTTAATGTGTACCTATCAATGCAGTGCAGAGGGCAGTCCAGCATAATGTGGAAGATGTCCTCGCTCGCTATCGGGTCGCAAACGCATGATGGGTTGTCCTTGCATTTAAACCTGTACAAGTACGCCGCGAACCCACCATGTCCCGTCAGCATCTGCCAGGTCGGCCGGTCCACCTTCATCTTCCGCACTATGCTGTACGCCTCCACCCCATTCGGAAGGAAGAATTTTGTAGTGCTCGCCGTGCTTTCTGAAGTGTACCTACGGTCCCACTCCACCTTTGTAGCTGCGCGCAAATGGCGCTTCACAAAGGAGATGGAACAACATTCGTAATGCGGCCTACACTTCAGCTTGAGAGCCGCCTCCTTGGCTAATTGGTCCGCTCTTTCGTTCCCGTTCACACCGACGTGGGCCCTTATCCAGTAGAGTGAGACGAGTTGGTGGTTGTCTCTAAGTGGCTGTAGGTTGCCCTGAATCGCCCTAGTGATCGGGTGCGATGAGTCTAGAATTCTGGATCCTGGAGCGTTTGGAGAGCAGATCTCGAGTCGCTAAGCACGGCGGCTTTTCCGATTTTTTTGCCAATGAGAAATTATTTGCTTAAATCGTATGATGTTTAGTCTAGTTTTTTAAAATAAATCAATTAGCAAACGAGAAATTTTTTTTGGTAAAAGATTCACGTCTGTAAAGATATCTAAATGCATTTCAAAATAGATGTTACAACTAGTTATGTTAATTTATTACAAGATCATCAAAATGTTGATTAATATTGTATGTAATTTGGAGCATATGACATTTACTAAAAGACGATAACTCGTTAATAATAATTAACTAAATAAGTAAGATTTTGGTGAGCTCGCAAAAGGTCACTTGTTCAAGGCTGCTACAAAAATAGTAAGATGTAGAAATAGGTAAAAGGACTAAGAAAGGTTGTCGTCATGTCGTGTATTTTCGTAACTATATCATAACATTTTACTACAGTGGAATTAATGCATTTCTCATGTAAAAAAATCAGTATAGTCAAATCACTTTTATCGCTTGGGAATATCTTTAAGTAACATCATCGTCATAACAAACACAGTTCACTACGGGTGGTAGATCTTTGTACAGTTTAGTTAGAATTCGAAGAGAGGTCAACCTTCACCCATTTTGGTACTTAATTCAACAATAGAAGGTAACAGGTGCCGGGATTTGAGTTTAGCCACAAAAAATAAAAATAACACACGACTGCCCTTCAAAAGATGAACTAAAAGTATCATTGCAGTCGGGGGACTGATCTGTAAATCAATTGTTATTTAACTTTTAAGTTCGTATTCATTTTAGTGACAAATTATATTATATTTTTGAAATGTGCTCATCGAGGCCTTTCATTGGATACCTATATAGTATTTTTTTACATTAAAAAATGCCGTCATGCCGCTGACATAATAATAATTATTTTATCAAAATTGTTAGCCAATGTCACTCGAGGTCATACATGTTTAGCCTGAAATGATAAACAGCTTCAGTGTAATATTCAATACAATTTGCAATCTTCTTGATTGGACTAAAAAAAAGACGGTCACAAATAAAATTAACATGAATAGGCTGCTGAAATATTTGTTTTAAATATTCTCTAGTTCGGTCTAAAGATCTCTATTCTGTTGTTTCTACCCACAAGCTTAAGTTAAAAGAATAACTTTACAATGAGTAAAAACCTGGTTAATCCTTTCTAGAATTCTACTAATTAGCAACGCTTAGTAATTCTGAATAGTTTAGTCAAATATAATAGTTTAGTTGGTCAGACGTGCCGCTCTCGTTATTGTCTTAGCTTATACGAAACTACCAATAACCTAACACATTAAAACATAAGTTTTATTTTTCTTAAAACGCAGACCAAAAATCAGACATTATTACTTTTTATTTTACTTTTTGGTTCATACTTTTATTATTATTTTACTCGTAAACATATAGCAACAATAGGGAATATACATCAATTTTTTTTTAATCTTAATAAAAAGTATAATGCATGAGAAAATTAACTGTAATATTAAAACTTTTCTCTTGCGTTTTGTTCTCGTGATATAGTTACTTGAAGTTAGCACGCATCAGCTCCCGCCGAAAACGCTCTATACAAAACGGTGACGTCACACATCACGTTTCGGTGTGTTTCGGGCGCGTTTAATATGGAGTTAGCCAATAATCTTCAATTATCTCCCTAAATTTTGCATTTAAGTAGATATGTGTCATACATAATATTATTTCTTTTTCGATATTCTATCTGACTGTAAAGTGCATTATATCCGAAAACGAAAAAAATATATCGTCATTTTCCCCTGATTTCATCGTGTGATAAAACGAAAAAAATCATTTTTTTTTTATTTTTTTTTTGTTCCATCATGTTTTTACAAGTGTCCGCAGCGATCAAGCTCAATTTTAGGAAAATCGGTGACTTATGCATATTCCCTATTGTTAGGGGCCTACCGAGCCTCCACTAGCGCCCCGCCAATCAAGAAAAAAACATTATTACAACGAAATATCTATGTTTAATGAAGTCTGAAAAATATAAAAACTAGTATTAGTTATAAACTATTGCGCTAACCTGGATTAACGCCTAAAGTGGCCACTTTGGGGGTTAATCCAGAAGAATTAGTCACCAATATTAACATCACCATTTTCTTAATGCCCTTTAGGATTGCGTATCGAGAGTCTTATCAATGTTTACTAGAGGAGGTATAATATTAGATAACATTTTAAATGAAATAACTGTTACTTCAACGTTCCATACTAATAATTATAAGGTTAATAGTACATTTTTTTATTGTAAACTACCGAGTGAAAGATTTTGTTGAGCTCTAAGTGTCGACACTTTGTACTGTGCAAGTTTATTGATGAGCAACTTTGCAAGCTTATTAGTTTTATCGTGTTAATATAAAACTACTACATAAACAGATGAAATACGTTACAACTCAAATTGAGAAGATCCTAGAATGTGTCCGAACTCGGAGAGTTGGTCTAACAGGGCAATCAATCAATTGAAATGTACCAGGCTAGCATGAATGTAAAGGAGGTCTTATCATACCTGTTCATCAGATTCGGTCAGAATATTCCCCACCGCCCTCAACAGGAGTCTTAACTGCTGGAGACTTCGTCTTTAGGTACTGGTAGCAAATCAAAGTACAGAAAGTTGTTTTTTTCAATCAGTCAATTACGAAAAAGTTGGTGTTATGCGTAGTTGGTATTTTGCGTAAATCAAAGTGTTCTGCTTAGTTGGTATTTTGCGTAAGTGGTATTTTGCGTTTATGGCGTATTGCGTAAAGGTGGTATTTTGCGTATGTGGTATTATGCGTCTAAAGGTGGCGAACCTTTATGTATCAACGTGCCATTTTTATAAATATCAATGGTTAATGAGGTCATAGATGTGCCATCAAATCGTCGCAAATGAATTGTGTGATTGGTAACGTGCCCAAAATATTGTGTCGCGTGCCATTGGTTCGACATCCCTGTCCTAGAATTTAGTAGCATAACCAGTGGCTCAACAATTCATGACGAAGTGCAGTTAGATTTGTTTTAGTTAATACTCGAGACTAAACAAGGTATAGCTTAGTCGCTGCATGTTGTGACTGATGTAAGCGGTCCTGCTTAGCTCTACTTATGTCGTCACGGACTGTAACCAATTACTTTCACTGAGCCGGCCTTGACTGTACGAGCCGTGGTACTTAGCACATGGGCCACGCGTGGATTCTGACGATCTCATTATAAAAACATCCTTAAAATAGAGTTAACAAGTTTAATACATCAATAGCGATAGAAATATTTTCAGTTGTGTTTTCCTAAGTAAGTAATACCTATTTGCATCCTTTAGACGCATAATACCACCTTTACGCAATACGCCATAAACGCAAAATACCACTTACGCAAAATACCAACTACTAACCAACAGTGTTGTTATGAAGCAAAATAAAATGTATTAATAAATCATACTCGTACGATGTTACTTAAGCTCTCTTAAAAGTTTTGTCAAATAAGTATGTTTTGCAAACTTGATCTTAATATGTTAAGGTCATAACTCTTGGTATCTACAAGATGTGGGTGTATACTTCCTACACTGAAATACCATTTTAAGTTATTCTGTGACGTCAGTTTAGAGGAGATGGCAGGTTTTTTTTTTCATGGAAGCAATATAAGAGAAAATTTCTTCGTTTTTAAATAATTTAATACTGGTATGTACCTATCTTCCTATTTTGTTGAAATTATAGAACGAAAGATATATTAAATAGCTAAGAAACATGGAAAAATCATCCAATTAAACAATCCAACAAATAAAACCAAACTTCAGAAAAATATGCAAGACAAAGTAGGTAGTTAAGGATTTTCTTTCACAACTTTTAATAAAAATGTTAGTACTAATTTATATTTTCTAAAAGATTAAATATGGCGCCAATAACTTCAAAGTTACGTGCAAAACAATATTTTCACCAGATTTATCGACAGAGTAGTAATTCTTATCTCTCGTGTGACACTTTACATTGTCTTACACTAGAACACATGGCGACACGAGAAAGTTTCCGTATTCGGTAGGACGGCACAATGGCACCGCTAGGGTTACCAACTTTTTTTTTACAAATATAGTATATAATATACACCGTCATTTTGTAGTCGTTTTAATTAACTTAAGGGTGTGTTGTACCAATGAAACTAAAAATTTTTGCCCAAGAAACAGGGGTCAAAAAACGACAAAAAAAATTGGTCCTCCCATACTAACTAGACAGCTAAAACATAGTATTTGTATGGGTCCAAATTTTTTGTCGTTTTTCGACCCATGTTTCTTTGGCAAAAATGATTATTTTCATTAGTAGAGCACTCCCTTAAGTTAATTAAAATGACTACAAAATGACGGTGTATATATAGTAGATGGTGAAAAAAAACCACATAGTCCATTTTTAATTAGTTGTTTTTTTGCTGGTCTGGGTCTGATGCATTATAAGACTTGTTTAATTTAATGATATGTAAAAATATAAGTAATAGTGTAATTCAAAATATGCCAGTCGAGCCCTTTATACAACGTGTTACCAACCCCTATTGCCAAATATGTCAGAGATGGACCATCAAAATGATATTTTTTTATATTAGACCAACACTGAAATCGCGAAAAAAAACAGAGCTGTTTCATACATTTTGATATTTTTGTATGAAACAGCTGATTCTTTTTCGCGATTTTAGAGTTAGTCCCGTTTTAAAAGATGTTCAGTTTGATGGACTCTATCGGCATTAAGGGTTTTTTGTAATACGTTGTATAGGATACTACTACATAAATATTAAATAGCAGGGTTTGCAACCCTAGACACCACAGACTTACTATTTTGTGACAATGGTTTGCGACTTGTTTTTGTTGATTAGGTTTACACAGTAGCGACTTACGAGTAGATCATGGATTTAGTGTAAATATTTTTATGATATAATCTGTGGTGCAAGGTGTTATTAAATTCTCGTAAATGTAACTTTTGATGAATATAATGCGTTTTGCGTAACATTATGCTGGATTAGAGTTTTGAAAACCCGAACAAAATGTGTCTTGCGTCTTGTCTTGCCTATGTATACTAAGTATTGGCTTTAGCGCCTTGTGCTTGCCTTGTTTCTATTGTAAAAAACTTTTTTTTATATCTTCTTCGTGTATTTATTTATTTACCCACATTATAAGTACAAGAATATTATTTATCCTTCTTAAGGCGACGTAATATTTTACCGAGGTTATTCATCATCATCCTCCTGTCCTTATCCCAATTAATTTTTAGTGCTCTGTCTACACAAAATAAAGTTTTGCGCTCGTAGAACGACCACTATTGGGGTCGGCGCAGCATGTAATACATACTGCATTAGGTTTTGGCAAAGTTTTACGATCGGCCGCCTGCCTGACACCAACCCTCCTTGGGAATGCTGTTGTTAGCAGTTTCCTCGCTGCCATTCGAGTGACCCTTTGTGCGATGGTCTGCACCGGGTCCCTAAAACTTCCCTCTATCGCCTTCTACGATACCCACGGGATGAGATGGGACAGTCCTATTCTTAACCGGAACTGTGCGGCTGTTAGTAAAAACAGGTTATTGTTTGTAAATAAACTTAGTTTCAATCTGTATGTGAATTTTTATTTGATTGAAAGACTAAAATAAAAATTATGAAAAGTAAAAAAGATGAAAGTAACTTAGAATCAGATTGTCACTATTACCACAGTATCATTACTAGATACGAGTTTATCGGCTAAGGTCAATAACTGGTTCTTGGCCGTCGATACAGATTACAGATCAACTTTCGCGGCGCGGTCCCAGGGTATTTTGTCACATCAACGCAGAGGTTTTATTTTAAAACCTCTTTTCATCACACTATAATCCAACCGCACAACCCTACGAACCAATAAAATAATACTCGAGTGCGAAAAAACGGGCTACTACACGCTTAATTTTTAATATGTAGACTCGACGCAGTCTGAATAACTTTTTACATAATTATAAAAACAATAAAATTTAGTAACACATACCTCTTAAAATTGACAATTTAATTTCATCTTGACATAGCGTTATGACTCTTTCTATCTTTTGTGGTGCGGTGGGGGGGTTGCGGCATCTTTTTTCCTGGAAAAAGTAAAGCATAATTTAATATTTTTAATTATATTACGTTTAGTGATGTAACATGAAAAAAAACAACTTTGTTTTTATTCACAATGTTGAAAAAACATGAAAAAAAAACATATATCATCGTTGTTTTTTTTCTAAGAATGCAATCTATGGAAAATAAATGTTTTATTTAAACAAATCGATTATTCTTCGTCCTAACTAAGTTCATAAGTAATTAAAAAAACAAATCAAACGGAGATTCCATCTTGCTTGCGCGTTTTTGAATATTGTCAACTGTTGAAAAAACTTGGTACTATTCAACCAAAAAAGTAAAGTACAGATAGGTTAAAAAATGAACAGAATACTATAATATGAACTCAAAAGTATTCATCTTTACCGGAAACTTCCGTTGGAAAATTTTGATTTCTGTACTCTTGAAAAAAGCATGCTTCAGAAAAAAAAGTTTTTTTACACGTTTTATTTCACGTTACAAAAAATTTTTTTTTTTGCAATACTAATAACGTTTTATCACAATACAACATGTTATATGTGATTTTTAATTTTATGTTTTCTTTAAAAAGTTAAGGAGATTTTGGAGTAATTAAGAAATGTTAAAAAATGACTAAGTTATTATAGTATATAAAAAACTTTTTATTTAATTTTATCACAGCAATATCCACTGATCACATGCCTTCTTTCTTTATAGATGGTGGCGCAGTGTTTTGGGAGTTGGAGGCCGTTCTCCTACAGCCATTAGTCCGTTGAATAGCCAACACAACTTTTTATCGGCGAATGTTTCTCTAAAATATCTTTCATCTATAAATTTTAAGTCTGCATTATCTTTGCCAACAAACGTTTCGCCGGCAGTCACTTTGACGGCGATCGTTTTGCCTGCGTAATACCTATTTGATTTTTTTTATCGCCAGATTGCGGCGGCGGTTAATAGAGAGGAGTTTAGTAAAATCAAATAAAGTAATTGGTTAATCGCTGTATTAACAATAGTTCTAACCTTAACATGGGAGATTGGACAACGATGTGATCGCATCGAGCGGCCATTGTGTCCGGACAATATGCGGATGCGGGGAAACGACATTACTCATTGTTTTTATTTGTCACTTCCACTTTTGTGCATTTCCTGACCTATAATTTATTGTATTATATAAAACATTGACATGAAATAAAACACTGGTCACGGGGGACCACGGCAGCTGCAAAGGTGCCGAAACGTCGGGAAAATAAAAAATCAAACCAAATACCAACTAATTACCAAAGTACAATACTTTCAATAAAACCGCGCTAGTCTACGTTAAAAAGTGTTTTATTTCATGTCCAGTGAGAGCGTAAGCTTGAGAAGTGAATAAAACATTGACATTATTTTTGTAAGTTTAGTCATATTATTTAATTGATAATGATTGATAACAAACAATAAGGTTACGCTTTTTCCATAGGGGAGAAAACTCTCGAGTAATGAAACTGTATTGTCTTACTCGTGTAATAATAAGTACTTCATTGTTTAGAAAGCGAAAACTTTCATGTTAAGCCAGCTTTTCTCTACTTCGTAAAGATAGTGTATGATTAACTTTGATAGATATGATATGTATAAGATGGTACCAAATGATGTGATGATACTTATACAGGTGACAGTGTTGCTTAATCTGAACTAATTTCTTCAAGGAACATATATCGAAAAAACTAAAACCCGACTACGGAAAAATCGTGCTCTAAAAAGTAAGAAACAAGAAAATATTCATAAAAAGGATAATCGTAGCCGCATGCCACTTTGTCCTAGACACGCACGGCACGGGCTGGAGGTGGCATGCGACTACGGTTATCCTTTTCATGAATATTTTCTTGTTTCTTACTTTTTAGAGCACGATTTTTCCGTAGTCGGGTTTTAGTTTTTAAACTTCTTTTTTATTTTAAATATTTTGGAGTTGTCAATAGGGTGAAAGCAAGCAAAGCCACGGGCAAGAGCTAACAATTTATATATTTTTGAAAAGTGATCATTAAGCCCTTTCATTTGGTACCCAACACGGCGTCTTTAAAACTAAAACTAAAAAATATATGTTTTTAGTTTTTAGCCCTCTAGAGGAGTTAAAGACATGAGTCTTTAACTCCTCTAGAGGGCGCCACATTCAATTTAATGTAACGTCATATAGCCATGTTCATTGGACGATTAAGATGCTTCTAACGATACCTCATTTGTCAAATTATAACAATTAGTTTAGAAGTTATTATGAGGGAACAGATGAATTTACAAACATACATACATACATACATACAGGTCAAAATCATATACCCTCCGTTTTGGCCTCGCCGTAGTCGGGTAAAAACGAAAAAAAAAATCATCTCCCATACAAAATTTATTGGTCAGTAGACCGACTTACAATAACAAGCAAATGATTGAGAAATCTATACTGTTTTTCAAAAACATAAGCTATTTTTCCGCACACCTTTAAGGCATTTAGCAGCGCTCTTTTTACATGACACCAACTTCAATAAATAATATTGATGTTCCATTACATATAAACACACCGCAATTTCAATTATTCTTCGCGGTTTTCACCTACATTAAGAATTTATGAATCAAGGTTAGTTAAATGATGTCTTTATATTAAGTTGAATGTTACTTATGCAAAAGAGCATTGCAATAATTTGTTAAGTGCTGTTAGTATTCTGCAACTCAAATGTTTGAAATATATATATTTTATAGTCCTAACGTGATTTCCTTCTTGATCACCTTCGAATGTTATGCTCATAAAGCAAAAGTCATTAGCCCATTTTAAATAATTTAAAATTAAAAGTTGGTCAGTATTCGAAATATTTGTTGTTTTCGCAACCAATACACAAATTTCGGTTAGTATGAAATAGTGTTGCTCAAACTAAGTTTAAGAACATTCGTTATGACACGGTAATTTGTCTAGAAAACGCTATTAGAAAGAAGCGTATGTGCTACAAAGTAACCTTCAGTCTGTAATAAATAACTATTTCTCCTATTGTAAGACTCAAAATATTAGCTCACACACATTTCGATAAAATTTTGTCAACGATTGACTAATTAATTCATTTTATAAGTAGAGATATTTGGCTAGAGGTCATTTGTAGTACTTAACACTAATCATATTTCTTGTTCAAGTAAAAATATGCGAAATTAAAAAGAAGAACACAAATTGAATAGTTTTTTGCGTAATTATTGACATACATAAAAATCTACTTTAAGGCGGTTGTTTGTACCGAAGTGGAGCCACGGTGAATTTTATTTAAAATTGTAATTCTATTAAACAATTTTTATAAAACTGTACGTGGAATTTTTAGGGCCCACGGTCTAGTATTTTCAAACGGTATCATGTTATTCCCTCGTGGTCAACTGCTAGAAATACATACATAGCAAAACTGCTAAAAGTGGTCGTTTTTGACACATTTGCTATATCTACTTCTACGAATGACTACGAGGGACCTTCTTAAAATACTAGAACATGGGCCCTAAAAATTCCACGTAAAGTTTTATTAAAATAATTTTCTATTAACAACTTATTAAATAAAAACCTCTGGGGGCGCCACTTTCGGTGGTATAACCACCTTAACAATCAAGTGATTTGTATAAAACAACAATAACAAAATGGTAAAACTTTTACAAACTTTCACGGTTTTATTACAGTCAAGAGCAATAGGTAAAAAATCATGGTAAAAAACAATAACTTTTATAACGTAAACGTGCTCAAAATGTTTGAAAATTTACATTCGTAATCTCTATCTTGATCCGCTACTTTTTTTTGTTGACGGTGCGTAATTACCTACATCTAAAGAAATCTGTAACCAATTGGAGAAAGTAAACATGTTGTTGAATTTCTAATATCATCGGATAGCTTTACGCGATGGTGTTTTAAAGTGCAGTATTTGATTCTAAAACAAAATAAACAAAATCTTTGCCATTTAAAATTTTATCCTTTAGAGTTAATAACTTAGTAACAGTGACATTACAACATTTAGTATTCAAGATATTTTTTACGCGCAAAAGGTAACCTTGGCGCTTTTCAATTCATCGTTATGCTTTTCTTTTTATGCTAACTCACATAAAATAATTTCTGTTACAAAAACAACTATACGTAGACATTTTTCAATCCTTTCGGGATATTGAAAATAATTATAGAGACCAAAACGACGCCGACGTTAAAGGATTTGAAATGACTTGTAATAAAAAACCTAATATAATTTCAACCTTCCGGATATTATTTGTATTGTTCAACGAAAAAAAAGTATATTCGATCTCTATCGGAAGCTTAACCTATGATGAATCCGCATTGCATCGTGACCTAGCCAATGATCATCAAACAAAAGTGCGAACGGCAAAAACTTAAGTTAATAATTTAATATAAAAATTTCATCAGTATCATTATTAAACAGCATAATATAGTTTTCAACACACTTGCTCGTAAAGTGAGCCCTAATACATCGCTTTTAGGGCCATAAACCGAGCTATAACAAACGCGTGCAATAATATATAAAACACTAGTACGTAATAGAATTAACCCTACAAAGTTAAATTAGTACCTTACTGCAAGTTATATGCGAGTAAACAGAGCATTCCCAATTTGACCGCATAATACAGTTACTTTTTTTAGTAACAACAAAGAGGTTTTATGTTGCTGAAAATTCATATACTTTTTTGGAATAAATAAATGTGTGAGTCCTTAATTAAGTCAAACAAATATTTATTATTATCAAATTATTCATAATTCACAATATTTTGTTATAAAATATTAAAATATTTGCATTTTATCACTTAAAATTATAATTTTGAAGTAGGCTGTATGTTGGCAGTATGCTCACTCACCCCTTTATTCGCAAAATATTCTGGCTTGGGCGTTTGAAAAAAACAAAAAAAAAACCTGCGCGATTTTTCCCATAATTATCATATTTTGTTTTTGTCGGAAGTATTTGTTGGTGTTTGGTAAATTATTTTGTTTTTTCCTCGCAAATGTGTTGAAAAACGTCGTATGAAACTCGTGAGCTCTTGCTTATTGCACACTCGGCTGAGTTACGCCCTCGCCTGCGGCTCGGGCTGCAACCCACAGCCTTGTGTGCAATGAGCAACCTAAGCTAACTTGTTTCATAATGTACTATTACTGCAGGAAGTACAAGAGGAAATTTGCCATAACCGCCATGTTTGGCAGGTGAGTAAGTAATCCTTACCCCCGTGTACCAGAAAATGGACATCTGCGATTTCCGACTAAAAACCTTTTTTTGTCGGATAGCAGTTACCCATTTTTTGGTGCGCCGAGATAAGGATTGGTGTGCTAGTTAGTTATATTGCTTTGCTAGTCACCACACTATTAAAATAATACATTCAACAATATGTTAATATTCAAAGTATTTTTTGAACAAAGAAATAGTTTCCCGACAAAATAAAATTCACTCATTTTCTTTAGACATTTCAACGGAAAACGTATAATTTCACATAGGCATTGTGTTGTATGTACCTACATGTCTTTACGCTGCTATGCAACTTTGTCCAAAGACATTAATTACAATGTTTTTACAGCATTAATTAGCCAATCAAATTCTGTAGCAATAGCGAAGTTGACTAATGCACGTCAAATTAAGACAGCATTGGAATAACAAATACTTATATGTCAATCAGACGAGTGTGCATGTGTGCAACTATAGAAATCAAATGCTACTCTACCTACCGCTCTCAATGTTGAGCCTTCTTGAGATCATACAGTCTTATTTTTGAAACCAACAACTCGATGGTTCATAGTCTTAGTCTGACTGAAGTTATGAACTATTGATTTATGATTATGTTTGTATATCACTTTCTTTAAGTTGTTACATAATATGTAAATTGTCCTTGATACATACGACACCATTTTTGTTCACAAAAGAAGACTCTCTTAAAAATAAATGGGCTTTACACTTGCGTGATTACAAGAATTGGTTGTTGTTAAATATGTAATCGCGTAATAGAAATAAATCACTTACGTATACATACTTGAACCATAATAGTGTAGGTAATAAACTAACAACTAGTTCGGAGGAAGTACTTTTTTTTGTTCATTAAGAATTTCATCTATAAATGATGTCAAGTAAATGCGGGTTACTAACAAAATTGGTTTAGACTTGAAAATGTCATAATCTATATTTAATACCACTCATTACATTTTTATGACTTGATCTAGAGCCTACATCGAAATACTAACAAGTATATGTACCTACAGTCGAGCAAACCCATTCACTTTTGACATTGAATTTCAGCTGTAGCATTGGCGCCGATCGCTTTCCGAATCAATGTAATATAAAAACAAAATATAATAGACGTTTCATCGTATTCAAAAACATCGAAAAAAGTATTTGCTGAAAACTTTCGTTAAGATTTGATAGTAATATCATATATAGTCAGGTGGGGTAAGTGAAACATACTTTATTATTATTTTTATTTGTAAAGCTATAAAACTCGCAATTAAAGTATAGGCAATGTACTCCTAATTAAATCAGCCTTAAACGGTATGAATATAAATATCTAAAGACTTGCATTAAGCAACAAAATCACGAAAAGGACATAAAAGCTAAGAAGTGTTTCACTTACCCCTGACAAGGGGGAAGTGAAACAGTGGCCAAAATAGCTTTAAATATTGTGTCCATTTAATTAAAAACAGGACAAAAGGATCACGTTTAACCGTTAATATCCAAAATGTATTAAATTCTCATAAAATAGGGTCCAGTTTTAAAGATTTATCAAAAATACATCGTGTTTTGCGTTTTGTCATCTAATGAATTTCTTTTTGGTTTACTAGCTAGTTTAATGATCGCAGCGATATCTGTGTTGTATTAAGGGAAGTAATTCGTAATTCCTGCTTTATCGACACATCGCTATGAGAATAAACTACGATAGTTTCTTAGATATGGTTGGGTGTTTCACTTACCCCGGTGTTTCACTTACCCCACCTGACTATAAGGGGTTTAAGTATGAAATTGTCGTTTTGTATGGAGAATTTTAAAGAATTTGCATTTTCTATAATAACATTGAAAGCATTAGCTCTAGTTAGTTTTTTAGTTACTTTAGTCATTAGCAAAACATTAGTTTTATAACTTTTATGCAAAAATATATTAAAACATTCAGCTAACTAATATTGCCACATGTATTATTATGTGAAAAAATAGTATCGGCTAAGTTATAACAAATTAAAAAAAGGAGTCACTTATAAGATACTTTTTAAACGTTCAGGAAAAGAAATCAGAAATATTTTATTGCTGATATAAAAAATATTAAAAAGGAATGCGGGTGTGCCGGCGGAATACACATCCCTTCTGCGATACTGGTATGCTAACCAGAGAAATCAAGTGAGATGGGTCGGTGCCCTTTCAGACGAATACGGGCTGAAGTGTGGTGTCAGGCAGGGGGGGTTGACCTCACCCCTTTTATTTAATATTTATGTAAACCAGCTTATCGAGGAACTGAGCAGCACACATGTCGGCTGTCATATTGATGGCACCTGCATTCTGCTCAGTCCATCGATAGCGGGGCTTAGAAAACTCATTTCTGTCTGCGAGGCTTACGTGAAGGTGCATGGCTTAAAATACAATTCCACAAAAAGTGAAATACTTGTCTTCAAGGCACCCAGACAGCGGCTACGTTTAATACCCCCTGTATGTCTTAATGGTGTAGCTTTGAAAGTAGTGCAGACATTTAAATATCTGGGCCACATCATCACGGAGGACTTAAAGGATGACGAAGATATAGAGAGGGCGATCCTATGACATCCTGCGTGTTCAGTACAACAACTCCTTTAGGATGCTGTTGGGGCTGCCATGGCGCTGTAGCGCTTCAAAGATGTTTGCAGACTCACACACAGATGGGTTTCATGCTATTATGCGCAAAAAAGCCTGTTCCCTACTACAGCGACTACGTAATAGCGGCAACAGCATTCTGAAGGTGATTGCTGCCAGACATGATTGCCCCATTCAAAGACACTGGGTCGAAATTGCAATGGGGCTTAAGAAATGAAATGTTATTACTTAAATAAGCTAACAATACTAACGTAGGATTAAGTAAAAATTGTTACTAACATATTACTAATAATCTATGGATGTCTAACGTCTGAAATAAATGTTATATTATTATATTATTATTATTATTATAAAAAGTCACCGAAGCATCAGATTATGAGAGCCTCTGTGTATCAGAAAAAAATCATACTTTAACGGTTAGTATGAAATCGCCGTTGCCGAATTGTTTAATCCCTTTCTATATTATGTGTAAAATTATCATTTTTGCTATTATTTACAATGCAAGTTTTCGGGAAAACATTTGGTTTAGTTAAAATGTTCATAATGTAATATACAACATAGTTGTATACTACACTATATACAGGGTGTCCCAAAACTTTGCCACATGGAGGGCAAGTACCTTAAATATTGAAGGTGGGAAATTTTACTGAAAGAAGACTTCATTTTGTTTTTAAAAATAATTGGAACTGCATTCAAAGATTTCTGAAAAATCGCCTACCTTAACCAAGAATGGAACCTACCAAAAACGATTTTATTTTTTATTTTTTAATGATACCAATCGAAAGGGTTACTTATGAGGATATTTTTTTCTTTAGTAACACAGCATCTTAAACAAAAGGAAAACCATGAAATTTCACATTAAAAAATTTTATTATTGCGGATTGTATCAATTTGTATGGAATCATATGCGGTTTAAAAAAAAAACTTTGAATGCAGTTCCGTTTCTTTTTAAAAACAAAATGAAGTCTTCTTTCAGTAAAATTTTCTATCTTCAATATTTAAGGTACTTTCCCTCCATGTGGAAAGGTTTTTGAAACCCTGTATAATAATATAGCACTCAGTCATTGGATTTAGTTAGTAAACTGTCTCATTTAACTTTGTCACATGACCAAAAGTCTGACAGTCCAAAATTTTATATAATGAAAATCATCTTTAATCGATTGTCTGGCATCTGTAAAGGTGTCGCATTCGAATGTTGAAGGTTTCTTCACATTCATGAGATAACGCTCTGGCTTACAGCGAAAACATAAAAAGTACTATAGGAAATTTCGCCACTCCCACTAGCGACTCGTAGCATAATTGGTCAGTGCATTGGGCCGGAATCCCAAGGGTGCGGGTTCGAGTCCCGTCTGAGCTGCTACGGGTGAGTTGACTTTTTCTAGTATTTTTTCTATTTTTTAATGAAAATCAGTTTGCCGTAATCTTACCAATATTCTATACTTACATAAAACTTTATCTGGGAAAAATAGATAAGTACTAAAAATAATAAAATTTAGCTTTGGCCAGTAAATATTTGTGAACATCAAAAATCATTCAAAACAATCGAGCACTTAACCGGATAAAAATAAAGGTCAACCCGCAGTATTGCAAGATGCCATGGTATGGTACGGTCAACAGCGAAAGTTGCTTAGCACTTTAGTGCCTTGGCATAGCAACTTTTTTAATAAATGTTCCAAACTGTAAGACATTTTTCATAAAACTTGCTATGACAAAGTACTTAAGTGTTAAGCGACTTTCGTTGCTGACTGTACATACAAATGGAGCGGTCAGCGATGACCACGTTGCAAGGTTATGTTATTGTTCGTCACAACAGATGTTATGTAGGTACTTAGGTACTTGATGCGATCTACGTGAGCAATTATCGTTCTCCCATTTTGAACACTATTGTTTGTGAAATAATCCTTACTAATATTGTAAAATCGAAAGTCCGTTTATTTGTTTGTTACGCCTTCACATCTTAACTACTGAACCAATCATCATACACGTTGTCAGGGGTACAGAGCAAGACATAGGGTACCTTTCATCCCGAAAAAAAGTATTGTTCCCGAGGGATAGCAAAAAACCTTTTCACGCAGACGAAGTCGCGGGCAGCCGCTAGTATTTGTTGCACTGCACGTAATAAATATATTTTTCTTTAAGGTTCCGTAAAAGGGTAGAAACGGGAACCTATTACTAAGACTCCACTGTCCGTCTGTCACCAGGCTATATCTCATGAACCGTGCTAGCTAGACAGTTGAAATTTTCAAGATTGTGTATTTCTGTTGCCGCTACAACAGCAAATACTAAAAAAATTGTTTAAAAATCAAAAAACCTGCCTCTAAAAAGCAAGAAATAATATTCAAATCATTAGATAGGTACGCATTATCATCGTTATAATAACGTCCATTGAAGTCGGGTGGGGTACGAACGTACCGTACGTACGTACGGGAAGTACAATTTCCATTTTTTATTCTAAAAGCCCCACCCGACTTCAATAGACGTTATTATAACGATGATAATGCGTACCTATCTAATGATTTGAATATTATTTCTTGCTTTTTAGAGGCAGGTTTTTTGAAGTCGGTTTTTTTTGTTTTTAAAAAAAAAAAAAAAACAATTTTTTGTGTAAGTACTTTCTGTATTGGGTAGTGTAGATATATTATTAGGTAGAAAAATCGGCTCAGCCAAACGTGAGATAATCGCAGAGAAACATACATACATACAGGTCAAACTGAGATCCTGTTTTTTTTTTAAGTCGGTTAAAAAGAATACACTAAAGGTATCCCTTTTCCAACACAAAACACTTCATCTAATTCGGTTCATAAATAACAAAGTCGTCAAGGTAGTTAATGCAAAATCATAGTATTTTCAGAATTACTTGAAAACTACTGAACCGATTCGAAAAAAAAATAATGAGACCATCTCGCAAGAATACTCAATCGAACAAAAAAAGAATCATCCAAATTGGTCCATAAATGACGAAGATATGCGCGAACAACAATAAAAAAAGTATACAATCGAATTGAGAACCTCCTCCTTTTGATGAAGTCGGTTTAAAACAAAAAAATATTAATATTTAAATGTGGCTCCCATACAACAAACGTGATTTTTTTGCCGTTTATTGGTACGGAACCCTCTGTGCGCGAGTTCGACTTGCACTTGGCTGTTTTTTTTTTTGTTTTGGGGTAGATTTTATTGTACAAAAAATACCTTTATAAAATGTTCGCAAAACGTGATTAATTTTATGACCAAACTGATATCACCTTTAACACAGTCTATCCCGAATGCAAGCAAAAATGTGAAATAAGTGCGAAATAAATGTGTTTTTATACCACCACAGTGGTTAACAAGTATGTATAATTTATTGTGGTCATAAAATAGTCACCACGAGAGCTACAATTGAAAGTATTATTTCTTCTGTTTGTCATTTAAAGCTCTAGACTAGAGTTTTAAATGACGGCTTTTTGTGCTATAAAGCTTTTGTAATTATTTTCCTAACTGACCTACAAGTCCAGTGCTTATAGACTGTTGTAATCGCTACTAGTAAAGCCATTATTTTACTAGGAGTAGAGTAGGTTATAGAATGATTAACTAATTCTATGTTACTTTAAGAATTCATTTCAAGAAATCACCAGCTTTTTATCAGCGGTTTTCATAGATTGAGCAACTTTGTGAGCAAGCGATAACGAACCACAAAAGTGTACTCAAACCTCTCCCAACAAAAGATAATACCAACTTTTGGGTAAATATGAACAATAAATGTTGGCATATAACCTAACTTCCACTTGCAATTAGGATGATTCCATAAAGTACCTATACCTACCTAATGTTAGATAATCCATCCATAGAGGAAAAGGGGGCAGCGCGCTTGGTAACCCCGGACCCACCTAATCACGTAAAAAACATAGAATACTATTTATCTTGGTTTAAAGGTTCTCTAAGGATTTTAGTGAATACGCATACGAAGTCGCGGGCAGAAGCTAGTATCCAAATAATATCACAATGTATTAGCGCGTGACTTCTTTCATTTCTTGTCACCTTTGCCTTCACGTTTCATCGATACTGTCATGACTGCTAGGCTACATTGGACAAATGGACACAGATGGTCACCCCCCAGGGTCGGTGGATATGCTTGGAAAGAGACCTCGATATGCCATGGTAGTTATACTTGAATTGAAATACACACATTTGTTTATTAGTAGGAGGTAGGTAGAAAAAATACGACTCGCACGCACCAGATCAATTCTCGGACGGGAATCGAACCCGCGACCTTTGGATATCCGGTCTAATGCTCTGACCACTGAGTTACATGTCACTAGTACTAGTCCTAGTAACTTTCTGGAGTTATAGTGGTGATAATAGAGTGGTGGGTGACGACCTTGTTCCTATACTAAAAAAAAATATGCTTTTTATATGAACTAGTAAAAAATGAGTTCTTGTTTTATCGTCTTACAGTCGTCTCTATCTAATTAACAACTGTGACAAACACACGGTAAATCATCACACCAACATTTTTAAGCAGTATCATCCAAAAGTTTTTCCTCCAAATTCTACCATTTAAAACAGTTAAAATCTTTTAAAGGTCTAGTTGAGTCATGAAGACGTATTCCATTTGTGGAAGAGCGACAATTGAGTCAAAACAAGTGGGCGCAGCCTTGCCTGCGTCTGCGCCGCTTATAAGGCCATACGTAGGACGTGGCGGCTAGCTTTAGGATTTCGGCCAGAGTTTTTGGGTAACTGTTGTAAATTATTTTGACCAGGATTTTATTATAAACTTGTAGATGCTACTTGCCCCCAAATCGTTGAAATTAGATTTCACAATAAGATGAGATTCTTTGAGTTCCTTTAAGAATATGTAAGAAGTGTTTGTAACGAATAATGAATATTGAAGAGATAGCAATGTGACCTAGACTGTATGTAAAATAGCTATGCCCTGTCACATTGCAGTCGGTTTTTCTGCAAATAATACTGTGTTTTTATCAGTTGCAGTTCAAGCAAGCAGTGTAAATTATATTATATAGTTTGTGTAAAGCAAATTATTTAAACAAGGCCTTGAAAAGATTGTGTAATATTCAAATAGATTCTATTTTCCACTAAATAACTGTTTCGTAATACCAATAACCAACCCCATTGCGTCAGGGGTTAAGACCATAGTGGCTTCTTCGCCACAGAATTATCTATTACGTTATTGATTACTAGATTTTCACGCTAACCGCAAACCGAGTAATATGCAACCTTATAAACGTTGTATAACATCAATCTGTTGATGCAACGAATACTTACCTTTTAAGAAAGCTGTATACCCGATAAAACTGAGTCTTTGCGAAATCAGAATTAGTTTTGACATGGCAAATAGACCACGCGTATTATCAACTATGCAACCAACTAATAATATGCAATGCTGAAATTGTTTCATTCATCACTGATGCAAAAAAAGCTTAACTTATTGAGAATCTTACTGCAACGATATTTTTTTTTATTTTGGATACAAATTTATGGTTACATAACTAAAAGTATATTACAATATATCGATCGAATATTACGATGGTAAAAACTTAAAGATTGGATAAATTTTCAGGATATATTTCGTGTGATTGAAATTGTGGTGTAAGTCGTACACAAATTCGGTCTTTATCAAAAAAGGAAAATCTTGAAAAAATTTGGTCTAAGTCTTCTAAATAAAGTCTAAATATCAGCCCAAAATATGCAAAAATATGGTTGCCTAAATTGAAGCCGATGCCTTCAGGCGTAGCCTCTTTGACATTCACATGCTTACCAGTGACCAGTGTTTTAAAATTAGTGATACGCGTGTACCCCCAGGGCAGGGATACGCGAGGTTGCATCATGGGGTACGCGCAGCAATCCATGACGTTAATATTATATCAGTAAAAAACTCCTGCAATAAGGGGTACCTACGCGAGTTTAGGAGCTCGATGGTCGCAGTGTTTTGGCGTCTGGCCTAGCGATTGCGAAGGTTAACCAACTTTCAGGATCGGTCATGGGATGGGTGACCAAAAATGTATTATCTCGAGCTCCTCCGTGCTTCGGAAGGCACGTTAAGCTGTTGGTCCCGGCTGCATTTGCAGTCGTTAACACCCATCAATCCACATTGGGCCGGCGTGATGGGTTATGCCCCATCCTTCTTATCCACCCATAAGAAAGGCCCGTGCCCCAGTAGTGGGACGCTAAAATGACTGATGGTCACGCGAGTTTAAAGTCTGTCTTGGAGGGTATGGAGAAAAAACTAATTAGGAACCACTGGCCTAGACTGAATGATTTTGAAGATTAATAGGTTCACATAAAGGAACATGACCGTGAACCACGGCACCGCGCCAACGTGAGAGTACCAATTAGCCACCGCAATCAGGCGCGTACGCAACGCACTAGAAGGTTTACTTTCTCTGATTCTTACCACAGAGTAAGCGTTCTTATGCACCAAATTGTTGACGACCTCTGCGATTTGAGGATTACGTTACGCAAACCTTTTTGTAAGTAAGATATTTGTTCTATACGCGTGCTTATGTGGGAAAAATTATAATAATGTAAACGTCATTTAATTTTCTATTATAATGATTTACGATTTAAATCATTGCCTATTAAGAATTTTCTTTATGTGCGATTGTGATATATGGGAGCGAATGTTGAAATGTTGATAAAGATCTAGGAGCCTGGAAAAATACTTATTGTTTTTTTTTCGAGGATTAAATGAAGTCATCTTAAAGCGCTTTTCCAGTATTAATAACAAGAAACCATTAAGCTTTAGTTTTATTATTAAACTTCACAAGATTCTTGATAGCTTACCCTTAAAAAGGCCATAAGGATAATTATTAGCAAGAGGTAGTGGTATAAAATAATGTGTAGTGGTCATATTTACATAAGTTTCTTATATTTTTCATACATTCTTACATTTTCTAGTATTATTACTAAAATGCAACATAACACATTGTTGAATGAATAAGTATAATATGTACACGATTAAAGATAATTCATATTCTTATTAACAAGACGACCTTTCACTGACTTCGGATAGCAATATTACAAGAATAGTTAAAGTATTAATTTATTCATATTAAATAGGGTTTACCTATTTAAGGTGTTCGTGTAGAGGTATTTTACTTATTTTCAAGGTAGGTACATTTTGTTTTCCAATAATTAAGTAATAAAACGTAATAAAATAAGTATAATAATCACATTCCAATGTCAAATTCAATTAAGATCATAATAACTACGGTTTTCAAAAACTCGTCGATACTATATAATTTTCTTAACAAATATGTTAACTAAAAAAATACTAATTTGAATGCATCGTAATATCTGTTTAATAATTCAAAACTGTATCATTAGAAGAAACATAATTTATGTGGTAAGCTACTTAATTTTGTTGTAGAAACAAGTTAAGGAATTTGTTGTCCTTTACTTGCCTAAATCTTAGCCAGGAAAAAAATATTTTAGGACCTTACATTTTTTATTTAAATTTTAACTATACAGGGTTATCTCTAAAACGCTAATAACCTCGCAGGACTGATAGTTAGATAACGACATCATAAACAACAACGTTTTTTCTACGCTACGACTTTTCCGAAAAAGACTTTACTCTTCACACAAAACTTGATCAGCTGTTTGGACATTTGTGTGGAAAGTCATTTTTTTGTATTTTTCGGAAAAGTCGTATAACAATGAGATAATGCTGATGTTAGTATATCTACTCAAGTCAATTCATGAAAAGTGCCATGAAACTTAATATTACGATAGTTTTTAGAGTGAATTCATATAATGCTGTCACGAATGAATCATAATGCAAAACTTTAGTTCGATTAGATCTTGTCCACCTTTGTATGGCACACGTAACTTTATATCGGTCTCAAGGTTGTAAACTAGAGCGACTAGTTTGTTCTGTGACATATTAGTAGATATTTTCTGATGTGTTGGTTTGAATATTTAGTTGAAATATTTTAATGAATACTTCTAGATATACTTAGTGTTAGAATAAACAGCTGTACGATGTGGGATACTCACAAGGGCATAAAACACTTATTATGGTGGGAATTATATTCTATACAAGTTTAACTAGGAAAGTTAACTTAAAAATTATGCAAATTTGGATAATTGGAGCAAAATGTGTTCTTAATTTAACCTAAAGTTTTAAAATATTGCGCAAATAAGACGCAAATATTACTTGATTTTCTGTTACTTTAAAGTTTTCTATACCTACTTAAAACTTTGTTAAAAAAACTTGATAACTTACACTTTCCGCAGATATCGCGCTATCACTCAAGGATATGCCGAAAACGCAAAGGCAACATAAGAGTGCACTAATTTGGCGAACCATTGTGACCACCACACAAGAACTTTCCCGTAAATGAATACGTATTTAATCAATCTCCTTTTTTTTCTTAAACCCACAAGCCGTGCGGCGAAAGGAACGCGACTGATCGCAACTCTCGCGATTCCAACGTGTTGCCATTTTTGAAAGGCCCGCGTAGGAGGGTTTCGCGCCAACTTAATGCGTTCCGTTTCACGTCAAGTCGTTGCGTAAAAATCGTGACAACATTTGAAAATGAAAAATGAAAATGAAACAAAGAAGAAAAAAAAATTCATAAAAAACAAGTGGGTAATACAGGGTTACCCACTTGTTTTTCACTCTCTCATAACAACATCAGTTATTCATGTTTTTTAAAGAAATAAAAATTGTAAATTAAATAAAAAATAAAATTATAATAAAAATTATTATACAAAACATTTTAACTGTGGCTTTTTCGATTACTTACGAGTGTTTTTTGATAATATTGGACATATGAATTTTATTGTTATTAGAATCTGAATATTGTGATAATAACGATGAAGTCTTAAGGTGTTACGAAACGAGTGTGCGCTTGTCTCAATCACAACATATAAGTTCTTAATGTTTCTGTGTTATTGTAAGAATTTGATACTTTGCAAATTCTTTCCGTACTCACATTATTTAATTGAATATTATCTACCTAAGTATACTTACAGGGTTATTTGTAAAACACTAACAAGCTCGCAGGCGTAGATTGCTGACATCATAAACAAGAACATTAATTTGTTCTACGACTTTTCCGAAAACATACAAATAATATTGATTTTCCACACAAATCTCCGAACAGTTCGAACAGATACAAATCGAGTTTAGTATGAAATGTCAATTTTTTTACTGTTTTTGGAAAAGTCGTAGAACAAATGTCGTTTTTTTATGGTGTTAGTAAACTACTCCTGCGAGGTTGTTGGTGTTTTACAAATAATCCTGTATAGTGTACTTACATAAATATGCTGTGAGTATGTATGTATAAAGATATAGTTACCTTAAAATAAGAGATCATACTTATATAAGTACATAATTCTATGACTTTTAATATGTACACTTTCGTGTGAATAAAATAAAAAAAATAAACGCATCAACAAACAAAAACTAATGTCATAAGGGGCACTTTAAACAAAGTAATAACACATTGATAAATATTTAAGGAGATATGTAAAGGCAAAATTGATAAGGTTCAGTTAACACATGTCTGAGAAACTGTAGAACATTGACATTGTACAGTGCTTGCTGTGTAGTCAGACGTACTTATTACGTGTTTGTTGATAAATAAATTATAAATATGGCTAATAAATACGAAGATGAAGTGGTTAACAGGCTAAGGGAATATTTGAGAATACCAAGCGTACATCCTGATGTTGATTATAGTAAGTTTCGATTTTTTTATTCCTGTAAAGTAAAAAAGGATTTGTTTCAAGTAAAGTTTTCATTAAAAAAGAAATAGATTGGTAATTATTTGTTATACAAGAGACGAAAGTCAATTTGTGCAGCGAGTACCGACTTTAAATCACGAAGTAGACCAAACATTTGGTCTCGTGTTGCAAACATACAACTTTTCACCTCTACCAGCGAGAAAAGTGTAGGTAAGAACAGTAATTATTTTCACGTGACACTCCTGGTAAAAAGCTAAATTCAGCTTTAGGAACTTGTTCTCTCAACTCTTTTGGAGTTTAAATATCTTCATCGCTGGACGCACTCATTTTTTTTGTAATTAGGTATAATTATCCCAAAAAAAGTTCGATCAAACTGAAAAAATAAATTGGTATTGATGAGTAAAGAACGTTCCTGTTGTTTTGTTTTACATGTTTTCTCTATTTATTATTATCCCATATTTTTCTTATTTTATATTTACTTATTTCATATATGCGACCTTATTCATACTCTTTAATTCGAATTATCAACCTTTTTTTTCAACAAATACTTAGGTGTACCTACCTACCCGTGTATTTATTTTTTAAACTTCCATCCATCCATTTCCGACAACATCAATCATTCTATCTATCCTTTCCCTCTATTAATACGATGTTAAATGGAGGTCAGTGTTAATTTTACAAGTCTCATCCTTGTCACTTTATTTCTTTTTTCTTTATTATTTCAAAAGGTGGTGTTAGGAGTTTTAAGCACCATTTAGTCGAGATCGGGTCGGTGACTATTTAAATTATTTGCAAATTGATTCATAGTGGATTTTTGTGTCTTAAAATTGGTGCAGTTTTGTGGTACAAGTGTCTACGCAACTGAATAATGTAACACTCATTTATTCATTTTAACAATAGGTGAACATGCTGACTTACAGTTATACCAAGACGCCAACATGTTGTAATTATTATTAAGACATTGAATTATTATAAGTACAGTAATTTGTTAATAATTAAAATAGCAATTTATCATCTGTCAAAGAGTTAACTTAAATGTCAAACAAAATTAATAATCATAATAAAACAAATTACATAAGAAACATATTAAGATGTCCAATAATAAACAAAACAAAACACACATATCTACTTAAAACTAACTTAGACTAAAATTGTAAATGTCAATAATATTATGATGTCATTAAATACTAATATAGTCAAAATTATTAAGATGTCAATTGGTACAAAAAAAATATATATAATAAATAAATAATATGTGAGATAATTAAAATAGGCGCGATCTTGGTTGTTTAAAGCTGATACTTTTATAGTGGTGGCTACCTCGGCAGAACTTATACCGAGTAAAATGTCTTAAGTAATATACTTGGTGCCAAATGCTCCAAGTAGCATTCGAATGCGACGCATTCTAATGTATACTTAAACAATACCTACTTACCACTAAACTATAATTCAACACTTGACACTGGCAAAAAAAAACTGGCCTAGAGAGAAGAGTAGATTGTTAAACAAAAAATAAGAACAAGGTGATGGTGTAAGTATAAATTACTTTGCCTCACGCTCGCAGCAAAAATCTATGTTGCTGCGAGTTTTTACGCGCCAAGTGCCTTTTTCGTGCTGGAGAAGGGGAAAAGAAATCATAGTAAATACACTAGCAGTACTAAAACTAACAAAGCAATATTTCGTGAAGTAAAAAGGAACGTTCTAAGGGCACCTGCACAGAATACATAATATTAGTACTAAACGTCTCATAATATTATGATTGGTAGAAAAACGCATAAGATTAACCACTAGCTATTCAAGTACAAAAAATAGCAAAGTCTTCGGTTTTACTTTATTTACACTATACCTACCTTCTTATTAAAAAAAAAACGGATGCTTTCAGCGACGATGATGATAACGATTTTATTGATTTTTTTATTAAATCTGCTCAATATTTTTCACATACCTAACGAGTATTAAGAAACCAAACATGCAGGTAATAGTTATTTGTTATACAAGTGACCAAAACAAATTTTTGCTGCGAGTGCCGACTTTAAATCACGAACTAGCGAAGTAGTCTAGATTTGAATCACGAGCGTAGCGACTGATTCCAATTTAGACTACTGAGCACAGTGAGTGATTTAAAGGCACGAGACAGAGCAAAATTTTGGTCTCGTGTAAAACATACAACTTTTCACCTAGAGGTCGCTGGTAGACCAGCGAGAAAATTTTCACGTGACTTTCCTGGTAAAAAGCTTAATTCAGCATTAGAAACTTGTTTACTCAACTCTTTTGGAGTTAGACGACTATCTTCATCGATGGACGCACTCATTTTTTAATTATCTATCACAAAAATAGTTTGATCAAACCTATGCTGAAAATTTTTATTCAAGAGTAAAGTAGATTCCTGTCATTTTGGTTACATTCCGTTGTATTTTTCTCTCGTTCATTAATATCCTATCTTATTTAATTATTTATAATCATAAAACTCTAATTTGTCAATAAATTTCATTAATTTTTCTTATTTCATATTTATTTCATACATGCGACCTCATTTCGTCCATTCTCTTTATTTCGAATTATCAACCTTCTTTTTACCAATCCATATTTAAAACTCCTTGGTATATCCGTGCATTTTTTTTTTTACTTTTTAATCCATCTATGACACATTAAAGCACTCTATCTATCCTATTCTCACATATCAATTTTACAAGTCTCGCCCTCGTCACTTTATTTCTGTTTTCTTTATTTTTTAAATGTTAGTGTTAGAAATTAAAAAACACTTTGCCTCACACTCGCAGCAAAAGTCGATTTTGCTGCGAGTTTTTACACGCCAAAAGCGCCCTTTTCGTGCTGGAGAGGTGAAAAATCATTTTATACGTAGGTACAAATTAGTAGTCGCATCGGAGTTATTATTATTGTCTTCAACTTCGGACATTTATTGCGCCTGCACTGAGTGAATAAGCAAATGTGACTCACGCGCAATTTTCCATCTATTCTACAATACATTGTTGATTGGTGTTGGTGCGTTTTTACGCTCTTTGATGAATTTTGGTAAACGATGGGATTTTATGAAGAACACAAAATTCCTGACACATATTTCGACATGGATGAATATGCGGGCAAAGTCTGCACAGTAACTGTGGCAGGTTTGATCTTGATGTCTTTTGAAAACAAGTGCCTAACACAATGAGTTAACATCATTTTTATCAGTCAAAGTCAACCTTATCAAAGAATTGTTTGTTTCGGGATTACAAGTTAGTATAGTGTACTAACACGAAGTACACCATACTAATTTGTAATCCCACTAGATTAAAGTAATCCATCAATAAAAAGGTATAATAAGTACTTAAACGATAACGCGATATCTTCTGTTACTAGCACGTATCTTTGAAATTTACTACGAGTAGAGTATTTAGGTTCATAGGTAAGACCTATGAAATTGCCTATTTATTTCAGAAATATGAACTCCATAAATTCATTAACTTCTTAAAAGATGCATTAGTCGAAATATGATCATGTAACGGTCAAATATCAGAAATAATAAGTAATAGAAAAATTCATTTGTTGGCAAGAGTGGCCACTTTAATTTGTTTTTGTCCAAACATTTTTATGTAAAAGATTTACGATTTTAGCGTTAATTTTTTCAGGTGAATGCGTGGAGTTTCTTAAAAAGCAGGCGAATTCTATGGACTTGCCCGTGGTAGTTTATGAATTTGCTCCAAAGAAACCAGTAGTGGTGATCACATGGAAAGGGTCGCAGCCAGATTTACCTTCAATTCTACTCAATTCACATATGGATGTAGTTCCTGTTTATGAGGTGGGTTTATCCATGATCCAGTAAGCATTGCAAAAGCCAAAATGTATGATACATGTCTCCATGTATCCAGAAAGGAGTGTTGGAATACTCCGCCAAGGCGGTGATGATGATACTGATGCCAAGTATCTAGTATCATGATGAGATTAATAATGTAAAGTAAATATTACATGCATACCCAGCCCCCCTAGCATGACCACCGAAACACGATATAATATAGTGATTTATCACAATTAACTGTCAAAAGACAATGGATTTTGACAGTTGGGTGTCGATAAAACGCTATGTCACGCGATATATATCGTGTTTCGTCGGGCATGCCAGGGGGGCAGGTTTGGTTAGTTATTTGCCTAGGAATAGATTCCAGGAATGTCACACCTGTCAGATTATTTCATACAAACATTTTATAATGAAGTCATTCAGGATATTATGTTTTATTCGAAACCTAATCTAATATTAAATAGCTAGATAAGTTGTAAGTTTAGTTAGAGGATTAAAATTAATGTCGAATAATAGATAAACTATTGTTAGGTAGCATTATGAAGATTTATGAATAGAAGAACGGAAGACCGAAAAAAGCTTGATAGATTCTGTGAAAATTTGTGTTTAGGTACCTACTTATAGTTACAAAGTGTTAGGATGAAGAAAATAATAGAAGAAAAAGGTCCCAAAATAGATTAGTAGGTATCTACCTACAGAGGCTGGTAAATTATGGTAAAGATGATCCCCTTTTTCAGGAACACTGGACATACCCACCGTTTGATGCTGTTCTGACAGAAGATGGTTGGATATATGGGAGAGGGTCACAAGACATGAAAAGTGTCGGCATGATCCATCTGGAAGTCATCAGGCGACTCAAGAACGCTGGTGTTGTGTTGAAAAGAACTGTACATGCTAGTTTTGTTCCTGGTGAGGTTGAGAATTTACCTACTTACATTGTATTTACGATGATCGTCGTAGTCTTAAAACTGTCACACTATATTTCAATTTTTTCGTGTTTGAGAGGTGTACCATACCTCTACAGTCTACTGCTTTTGATTTCTGTAAGTCATTTTTTAATGTGATCAGAACTATATTAATGTTCAATATTATAAAGTATTTACACTTAAAGCAAAGTTTTGATAATTGTCTTCGGGACTGGGAAATTATTAAGTCAGGGTTAGCAAAATTCTTCAAAGATGAGTCTACTATAGAGTCGGGTAATTAATTTTGTGAAGCCTCATTCGTTCAGAAACTATGAACATTATAATTTAGTCACTCAATGGAATCCTACGTTGAGTACATTTTTCCCTCAAATTAAAAATCCATTTGTTAATTTTCCGCTTATTTGCTGCAGATGAAGAGATTGGCAGTGACTTTGGTATGAAATTGTTTTCGGAGTCTGCTGAGTTCAAGAAGCTCAACATTGGTTTCTCCCTCGACGAGAGCTACCCCAGCATGGACGATACACTTGTTTTATACCACGGCGAGAGAACTTGTAGACGTGAGTACCTACCACAAGTTAGTAGGTAAAGTTGCACTTAAAAAAGTTACACCTAAGCTGGCGCTATTAGGAATTTATTCACACTTGAAAGGATCAACGAGTTTAATAAAAATTCTGAGTGTGAGTTGCACCAAAACGCTGTCAAAGTTAAAATTATCGTCTAATGGTAATGCTACCTATTTGTCACGTCAAACTTGTCAAAGGATATCATGCTGGCTGGCAATCTCTTTTTTTGGCTAACTTGTGCTTAACCGGTACTTTAACAAGCTAGTTAAGTGGTGCAACTGAGCCTGAGATTCTTTACTTAAGACTAAGTATAACCTTACCTATATATCTATTCTGTACTATAACCACACTATAACTATACTACAGCGTGAAAACCCGCCGTGGTGCGGTTCCACTCATGATTACAAGCAACTTTTACTATGAGGCCAACACTCCTGCTCGCAAAAACAAATCAGCTGTTCCATACAAAAGTGCAGTACCTACTCGACCTTGATGTATGGAACAGCTGATTTTTTTTTGCGAGCAGGAAAGTTGGCCCATAGTAAAAGTTGCTTGTTATCATGAGTGGAACCACCCCACGGCGGGAACCAAATGATTGAAATTTCAGCGTGTATAGTGAGTGATATCGCATGTACAACAAAGCCTATAAACAGTGATCGGTGCGGTCAGCTTCTAAGCCGATGAAAATTAACTGAAAACTAATAGAGAACTTTTGTACACCTAACATTTATCAAGTTTTCAGTTGCTCTCTTTGTATGTAGAATTTTAAATGCAATTTTGACTCCCTTAGCAGTATTGTATTCTGTGTCTCAGCCATAAATATTTTGTACAAGGTTTTTAATGTTTCAAAACGCAATACGTTTCTGTCGTACTAATTCTCCTCATTACAGTAACAACAAAAGAGATCTTTGGAAATAATGACTGTGTTCATTCTACCAGCTGATATGCTTTCTGTCAGACTTGCGAAAACAAGCACTAAGTCTAGATTTTATCACGGTTCAGCAACTAGTGTGTGACTAGATAGCAGTCGCCAACATCGCAACAGACAATGATTCAGATGAACATCTAATGTGAATTATCTTCATTTTGCTCACGATAGCAATAAGCAATATAACATAAGTCTTCTCTAGTCTAGGCTCGCTATATTGGGTCATTTTGTACTTGCCATCCTTAAGGATGGTGTCCAGTCCATAAAGCTAAACAAAAGAGAAACAATGTGTCAAATTTCGCCAGAAAATTTTAGTCATCCCATATTAAATTGATCACGTGATCTCTTTGATTTGAATGGAAAGTCGCTTTTTATTTTACATATTTGACCATGACGTTCCTTAGAGAAAGTTTAGTTTCATGGACTGATTACCTCCTCAAAATTTGGATGGTAAGTTCAATGACCCGATATAAATGAATTAGTTAAATAAGTATCAATCTATCTCAAGTTCTGAGATAGATTGATACTTATTTGTACTACCTTTGAGTACTACACCAAGAATCCACAGATTAAGAACACTGTTATTGATGACAGCTCTACCTTCTTCACTGCCCTTAAAAATACCCTAAACAAATCGTAAGTTTTTATACTTTATAAACACGGCCCAGCCACGCCCAGCCGCGGCGGGCGCGGCGGGGCAAGCGAATTCAATAATCACTGCGGGCTATCTCGATGGCGGCCTTTCAGCTCGTCGTCATGACTGCGCAGAAAAAATCGCACAGCAACGGATTCCGTACTTTAGTAGTAAGCTCAACACTTTAGTACTAACCTTTGTGCATTTTCTTTCAGTAAGTTGCAACTTGCATTTGCATCCCCTTTTTGCCGTTGACTGCCTGAACCAGGCCTCTATTCCTGGTTGCCACCAGGAATACGGATTTTTTTATTGATTGCCGCCCAGTGGTGGCAATGAGAAATATTCTTTCAAAGCTGCATTAAAGCGATATCTCTTTTCCCGCTGTATATGAAATAAAAAAGAGTGATTGTTAGCCCAGTCAGAAAATTTCCCAGAAATAAGTGGTCATTATACAGCCTCAGTACAACCATACTTTTTGCTTCAGGAGTATCAAGTTCCACTGCTCCATCTGCCCCGGGACCACGGACGCCCGCTTCGTCCGCAAGCAAGGCATCCCGGCCATCAACCTGACGCCCATGACCAACACGCCCTTGCTGCTGCACGCTCATAATGAGAGGCTGCACGTCGACAGATACAGAGAAGGCATTGACGTCATGGAGAAAATAGTTACAGCTGTAGCTAATGTTTAAATAAAAAAGTATTTAAAAAAATAATCTGGTGTTTTTATCAACCTGACACCCATGACCAACACGCCCATGCTCCTGCATCCTCATAATAAGAGGCTACACGTCGACAGGTACAAAGAAGCCATAGACGTCATGGAGAAAATTGTTACAGCTGTAGCTAATGTTTAAGTAAAAAAAAAGTATTTTAAAAATAAACGGGTGTTTATATCAACCTGACGCCAATGATCAATATTTCCATACTCCTGCACACTCATAATGAGAGGCTACACGTCGACAGATACAGAGAAGGCATAGACGTTACAGAGAAAATTATTACAGCTCTAGCTAATGTTTAAGAGCCAAATTCACCATTGATTTTAAACGCGATCAAGATCACGTTTTACGTAATGTAGTTTAATTGTCGAGTTTGATACCCCGTTCCCCGTTTATTCCAAAAATAAATTTCACCAGGTCATTAAAAAAATTGAATCAAGATTTAACAAGGCATTGTTTATAACATAATTGTACATTTTTGTAACAAAATTTACTTTGTTGTTATGACAGTGACAGCCTTAAACTTGTTTTTTGACAAAGCGCGTTTAAAATCAATGGTGAAATTGGCTCTAAATAATAAAAGAGTATTTTAAAAATAAATTGACGTTTTTTATCAACCTGAAGCTAGACTAATGGCTAATAGGCTAATGATCGACACCCCTACGCTCCTCACGCTCATAATGAAAAATTGCACGTTATTATGATACAGAGAAGGCAAGAAATAATAAGGTCTTCGAAAAATTTTATTGTAAAATTGTTTAAAAAACAAAAAAACCGACTTAAAAAACCTGCCTCTAAAAAGCAAGAAATAATATTCAAATCATTAGATACGCATTATCATTGTTATAATAACGTCTATTGAAGTCGGGTGGGGCTGGAGTACAACTTCCTTTTTATTTTAAGATGAATAAATAATGAAAAATATTAGAAAAAATCGGCTCACCCGTAGCAACTTAGACGGGATTCGAACCCGCACCCTTAGGATTCCGGCCCAATGCACTTTTTTCCTTTTTATTATTCTTAAAGCCTATACAAAGGTCTCCAGCAGCAGTAGCGCCACCAAGCAGGATATTCTGTGACATCCCCCCATTATTACAATATGGGTCACAGAAGAAATGATCAACTACGTTTTATTAGGGGTATCAAATGAAGGCCTTGATGAGCACATTCTTAAATTAAATAATTTGTCACTCAAATGTATAAAATAAAATAAACATTTAAAAAAAGTTAAAGTCGTAATAAATTAATGAAAGTGGTTCCGCGAATGCATTGACCAGTTTTTTTTCTCCCGACTGCAATGACACTTTGCAGTCGAACCACTTTGATTAAAAATTGCTCCACAAAAAATTACCCTGGCTATAGTGATATTTGTTATTTAACTTTTTGAATCGTTTTTGGCATTATGGCAGTCATGTTTTTAAATTAAAAATAAATTGTGAAAGCAACATTCACCTTTCGTGGATTTCAGGAAAAATATAATATCAATGCTTAATACATATAAAGTAGTTGAAAAAATATGCAAAAATTGCAAAAAAATATTTTCTAACGGTAATATTTGGAGCAGAACAGAACCGCTTTCCTTGATAATATAAGAATTTGAGACTTCACAACATTTACTTATTACATAAAAAAATACCTAAGTACATAATTCGTGTAAATAAAATAAAATACATTTATAGGTATATTATTATACATACTTATAAGTATATTTATAGGTAAGTATACGCAGTGACAAACAAAAACTTTGCACTTTAAACAGAAGCATTAGATAAATGTAAAGCCAAAATTGATAAGGTTACAGAGTATACATTGACATTACACAGTGCTTGCTGTGTAGTCAGACGTAGGTATTACGTGTTTGATAGTAAATAGTTAAATAATAAAAATGGCTAATAAATACGACGATGAAGTGATTAACAGACTGAGGGAATATTTGAGAATACCTAGCGTACACCCTGGTGTCGATTATAGTAAGTTTTCCATTTTTGCTTTGTTTATGGTGTGTTTGTTTGTGTATGTATGTAGTAGCGTCAAGTAAAGTTTTATTAAAAATTAAATGTGAAAAATGGCTGCATAAACCACAATTCTTTTGCTTATTTCGGAATTAAAAAAACGAAATGTTAATTTGACTTCTATGTGGCATTGATAGCTGTCATTTGGTTGACACATAGTATCGCAGATTAATAAAAAAAATGGTACGGTACTATCCACGTCAGGGTATTTTCCAAATTTATAATTTTTAACTGCTTATATTTAAAGATTAGGACGAACAATTTAACAGAAAAATAAAAATAAATTAAATAATGTATTTTTTCTCATATTTTTAATGCTTTTGAATTTACCGCCAAAACGCTCGGTTCGATGACGTCTACTGCGTGACGTCAACTTTGTTGTAGTCTGTGTTACAATTTACTCTATAGTTTACACAAAGTTGACGTCACTCAGTAGATGTCAGTGAACCGAGCGTTTTGGCGGTAAATTCAAAACAAAAATAAATTTGATTTTAATTGGTTTAATGGAGAAAAAAAGACATTAATTAATTAATTTTTATTTTTCTGTTAAATTCTTCGTCCCAATCCTTAAATATAAGCAGTTTTCAAAAATGTGGAAAATACCGTATTGGTAATGCGCCTGGCGGCCATAATTTTAACCTCAAAAACAAAAAACAATTGTATTTTTTTCATATACCTAGACCCTTTCTTATTGAAAATAAGAATTCAATAATTAATATATTGTACCTATTAGAATTTTACTGTTTTTTGTCATTTTTAGTTGTGGATGACGTTGATGTGTATGTTAATTTGACAAGGTTCCAGCGCATTACCAATTGACGGGGATAGTAGGTACTGACTTTTTCCATAAATTTGAAATATGAACTTCAATCGATCGATTGAAAATATTCGCAATTTTCCGGCCAAAATCTTCTTACTTTAAAAAGTTTAGCAAGTTTGCGAACTTTTTACGCACAATAGATGGACCGTCGGCCAAGGATCTCATTTTCAATCTATCGCATATTGGTACCAGACCACATTGATAAGATAGCCATTAGTTTGGTGTTATCAAATATTGTCGTCTGGGTTGCGAAGTAGGAAGCTTCTGGAAGATAGCCACCCTGAACATATGGCCTCCCATACAATGATTCCAATCGCAAAGAATAATCGATCGAATATTGATATAAATGTTGAACAGGGTCGTAGGCGGCATCAATATAAGATTCTTGGTGGCATCATTACGAACATGTTAGACATCGGCTTAGTTAGTTTTCAGGAAGCATGCGCGCGGCCAGGGTAGAAACATAGAGTCTTTTTTTCCAAAAAATAATCGACTACATAATTGCATATAATTACATTCAGGGGGTGGGGCATGGCATGTCCCAGGCGTAGATAAAACCACAGTCTTGCGTCGATTTCAGAAAGCGTCTAGGAAGTACATTTCACATAATTATATGCTCTTGTGATCCTTGTTCCTTATTCGATCGATATGAAAACACAAAACATAAATCAGATAATGATGCCACCCACGACCCTGTTCACCATTTATACAGCGTGAAATTTTAATCATTTGGTTCCCGCCGTGGAGTGGTTCCACTGATGATTACAAGCAACTTTTACTATAGGGCCAACTCTCCTCCTCGCAAAAAAAATCAGCTGTTCCATACAAAAGTGCAGTACCTGCTCGACCTTAATGTATGGAACAGCTGATTTTTTTTTTGCGAGCTGGAGAGTTGGCCCCATACTAAAAGTTGCTTGTAATCATGAGTGAAACCACCACACGGCGGGAACCAAATGGTTAAAATTTCAGCGTGCATAAATATGCGATCGATATTTTTTTAGCGATGGGTGACCATGTTCAGGGTGGCATATCTCCCAGAAGCTTCCTACTTGGCAACCCAGATGATGATAATTGATGATAATTGATGACACCAAGCTAATGGCTATCTTGCGAATTTGGTCTGGTGCTAATATGCGATAAATCGAAAATGACCCTGGTTGGCCGACGGTCCAAGAAGTATTGTTATTGAAAACAACATTTATTTTTCGCTTTTTTGGTCTTTTAAGAATATAAAGAAAAACAAGGTGTAAGTAGTTAGTAGATCTTGGACGAATTCGTCCAAGGTGTACGAATCTTATTGGTGTTTGTTCTTATTTACGCCATAGTTGAAATTTTTTCGCATTTTTAGGGTATGATTTTTTTGTTACCTACGTTTTCTTAACAATATTTTATTACCTACTTATTCATAAACTTATGACAATCCCAGAGCACGTTTGCCTAGGCTAGTACCGACCCTTAACAAATATTTCACTAAAAAACGGATGCCTTCAGCGACGATGATTTAACAGTTGTCTTGAGATTTGTATCAAAACTCCTCAATCTTTTCCCAAAACGAGTTGTTTACAAGCTAAGCATGCAGAATATTATCAGTACAAAGTACAAAATACAATCGGACGGAGATAATATTCAGGAAAATATCTTCAGACTTCGGACTTTGGACTTTGGACAATTTATCGCGCCTGCACTGTTTGAAGAAGCAAACAGGTATGACTTACGCAATAGGGAATATGCATCAATTTTTTTTTAAATCTTAATCAAAAGTATAATGCGTGAGAAAATTAACTGAAATATTAAAACTTTTCTCTTGCGTTTTGTTCTCGTGATATAGTTACTTGAAGTTAGCGCGCAGCAGCACCCGCCGAAAACGCTCCATACAAAACGGTGACGTCACACATCACGTTTCAGGTGTGTTTCGGCGCGTTTAATATGGAGTTAGCCAATAATCTTCAATTATCTCCCTAAATTTTGCGTTTAAGTACATACGTGTCTTACAAAATATTGTTTCATATTCGATATTCTATCTGACTGTAAAGTTCATTATATCCGAAAATGAAAAAAATATCGTTATTTTCCCCTGATTTCATCGTGTGATAAAACTAAAATAATACATTTTTTTTATTTTTTTTCCTGTTCCATCATGTTTTTATACGTGTCCGCAGCGATCAAGCTCAAATTCATCAAAATCGGTGACTTATGCATATTCCCTAATAGGGAATATGCATAAGTCACCGATTTTGATCCATCCTTACTTACTATTTGTTTGTTGAGTTTTCACGCCAAAACTATGTACAGTGGATTGATAAATTATGGTATAGGGTTGGATTGGATTTTAGGGAAGAACTTGCCACCTAATATGTCAGGGATAAATTCCACTCGGACGAATGTGCGGGCAAAAGCTAGTTTCCTTAAAAAAAACGGCCAAATGCGTGTCGGGCCCGTGCAGTATAGGGTTCCAGAGTTACTTTATATGGCTATAAACTTATATTTACCTACTCAAGGGCCTAGACAAGTGGCAAGCGCTTGGCTTTTCGATTATTCGAATAGAATAGAAAAGTGTGGTGATCGTGATTGTCTATGGCTTGCGACATTATACGTCATTTCTATTCTATCGAATTGTAGAAAGCCACATGATTATAGAGCCGGGCCTGCCCCCTCAAATGACATGTATTCTATTCCTTTAAAATAGTCGCCAGTCGCAAATAACAGTCAGATGTTGTTGTATTGTATGGATTGTATGGAATTGATAAGCTTATAAAATATTATTTTATGTTAGTTTATTTCTTTTAAACCAGCCATGTCAAACATGCGCCCCTCTAGGTACACGTTTGAATGCGACCCGGTCCAATTTTAAAAACATCCTCCTGAAGCGGCCCACAAGCGTGTCTCAATAATATTTAAAGTCAAAAAGTAACACTTTACCCATACAATGAGTATTACTTAGCCAATCCCGGGATCCCGGGATCATTTCGGGATTGAAGATTAAAAATAAAAATTTGGAAATCTTAGAAAAATTGGATCTGAATTAACAAATTAAAATAAACAAAAATAAACGTACTTAAAATTTCGTCAAAGATCGACTCGCTTAATCAAATTTTTGACAAAACCCAACATTTTTTACGTTTCAATACACACCTAGTTAATCTAATCATTCTAACTAATCAAACCTAGAGTCAAATTAAGTCTAAATAAGCCTAACCAGACTGTCTGGTTAGTTTGACACTCTTTGATCTTTATGTTAAATTTATTATTTATCAAGAATGAATATGATCTCTTTTAATTTCGATAAATTGAAAAACATTTATCTAACAAACTATGCAAATAAAGAACGGCAATAACCTCTCTTAACATCGACCAAATAGTTGGCTTTTATGTAAAAACCTAGTTATTATTTCTTATCAAAAACTGGTTGAAAATAATATTCATCAGTCACATAATAACTAGTTTCCTTTAAATATGAAGAACAATCCTGAATAATGTTCATGCATTCTTGTTCAGTAGCAGTAAAACTGAAGTATATCACCACATCACAACAATCCAGTAAGAGTTGTTTGTCTATCTTTTTAATTCAAAATAAACGAAGTTTTATTCCAAGAAACCATGGCAAACCAGCTGGGTTAATTTGTGTTGCTTGCTTGGAATGCTGCTTAAATGAAAATAGAAGGTTTTCTTGCATTTTAAATTAATAATGAAAGACAAACAATTCTATTGAGAACACTGGCACTGAGCATTTCGCTTCACGCAGCATATTTTGCAACTTTTTTTAAATTATACTTGACGACCTCCGTGGTCGACTGGTTCGCACGCCGGTTTTCAAGGCGTCACCATCTCTTGAGGTCCCGGGTTCGATCCCCGGCTGGGTCAATGTAGAAAATGAACTTTTCAATATTGTCTCAGGTCTGGGTGTTTGTCATACCACCGTTGATTCTGATTTCCATAACACAAGTGCTATACTTACTTTGGGATTGGAGCAATGTATGTGATGTTGTCAAATATTTATTTATTTATTTATTTATACCAATCCCGATAATCCCGGGATTAGGAAAACTCAATCCCGAAAATTTCGGGACTGAAAAATCCAGGGATCGAATCCTCTAGTTGCGGCCCACTGATTCTATAGTCAATACCGCATTTGGCCCACTGATTTTCAGTTCGACATGCATGTTTTAAACGGTAATAAATAGGTTGTACTGGACTCTAACATTGCACTTTAAAGCTTAATACTTCACAACTGAGATGTGGTCTCTGGTTCGATTCGTTTTTTCTTCTAGTAGGTAGGTATATTATTTAGTATTGTATAAAACATCACCATTTTATGCATTATTCTTTTATTTTCAGGTGAATGCGTAAAGTTTCTCAAAGAGCAGGCGAATTCTCTAGACTTGCCCGTGCTCGTTTATGAATTTGCTCCAAAGAAACCGGTAGTGGTGATCACGTGGAAGGGGTCGCAGCCAGATTTACCTTCAATTCTACTCAATTCACATATGGATGTAGTTCCTGTTTATGAGGTAGGTATATCATGATTCAGTATTGCAAAATGTATGATACGAACGATATCTTTCTCATCAGACTTGAATGAGTGTTGGAATACTCCGCTGAGGCGGTAATGATGATATGATACTATCTAGTATCATGATAATATTGATAGTATAAAATATTACATGCGAAGTACCCACCTACCCAGATATGGTTCTTTATTTACAGATTGAGGCTCCCGGGTAAATATTCCATTCATCACATTCTTGTCATATAATATCATACAATTTCTGTTACGTATTTTTTTTAAATTAATCTAAATAGGTATAGGTTTTATCGATAGAGTACCTAAATATATAAAAGCTAAAAGGTATACTAATGAAGGTGAATACGTTAAAGTAACTATAATGGATTTTATTGACAAATCTCACCTAGCTCTTATAGAAATATTTCAATTCAACCAAGGATTTGAGAAAAAAAAATACCCGTTTGTAGAAATGCCCTTAAAACTGTTGACGAATCTCGCCTAATTCTTATAGTATAGAAATTGATATTGTCTTATTCTAAATTGCTATGAATAAAGAAGAACATGGAGACCGAGAAAAGCTTGATAGATGTGGGAAAAATTATGTGTTACATAGAGTTAAACTAGCTTCCGCTCGCGACCGACAATCGGAAAATCCCTAGGAATACTTTGACCATGATAAAAAGTACATCCTTGATCGTATGTTTAACTAGGCTATAGACTAAGGCTGGCCCCAGACCTACCGGTTTCATTTCTTTGCTTTGCTGTTCTACCATGGACCGCCGGCCAAGAGGCTCATTTTCAATCTATCGCATATTTTGACCTGACCACATTGGCAAGATAGCCATTAGTTTGGTGTTATCAAATATCGTCGTCTGGGGTGCGATGAGAAGTTTTAGTTTTCGTTTGAAAAAAAACTGCTGTTTTATACAAAAATTAATAACGAAATTATCAAAACGTATGAAACAGTTCATTTTTTTTCGCGATTTCAGATTTGGTCCCATAGTAAAAGTTGTTCAGTTTTATTATGGTCCCTATCTACCATATTCAGTTTTATAAGGCTTTACTAAACATCTTGTATAAATAAGCGATCGAGTTATTTTTAACGATCGGAGTCCATGTTCAGGGTGGCATATCTCCTAAAAGCTTCCTACTTCGCAATCCAGGCGATGATATTTGATAAAACCAAGCTAATGGCTATCTTGCCAATTTGGTCTAGTCCCAAAATGCGATAGATTGAAAATTACCCTGGTTGGCCGGCGGTCTTTCAAGCAAGGTAGCACAGCAAAGCAAAGAAACGGAACCGGTAGGTCTGGGGCCAGCCTAAATGTGGGACAAAAATCTGTCAAAAACTGTTCAGCCGTGTTTGCGGGACTGAGTTGTTACTCACATCCAAATATCTAAACTTTCACATTTATAATATTAGTAGGATAAGGTTAGGTTGAGATAATGACCGAAAACACAGAATATAAGTATTAGTCCGATAGGGAAGAATAAAAGAGAGAATGCTTAGCTGCGATGCGATGCCTCACGGTTGCGATTTAGGTCGCTATTTCGATGTTACCCCGATGTAAAACAAATATACGGAAAGGCAGATTACTGCGATGCCTAGTGGTCTACTTAGAGGTTTACATTTGCTTTCGTGACAACAAAATATTTTATTTTTCATCGCACCGCCATCCATGTAACATCGAGGTGCGACCGCGACTTCAACCGTTACAACTTTTGCATGTTCGTACCCTTAGAACAGAGAATGGTAAATAATGATGAAGATGATCCTCTTTTTCAGGAACACTGGACATACCCGCCGTTTGATGCTGTTCTGACAGAAGATGGTTGGATATATGGAAGAGGATCACAAGACATGAAAAGTGTCGGCATGATCCATCTAGAAGTCATCAGGCGACTCAAGAATGCTGGTGTTGTGTTGAACAGAACTGTACATATTAGTTTTGTACCTGGTGAGATTCCTTGCATTAGCTATAGGTATATTTACGACGAATTCCGTGGTTAAGACACAGCCAAGCCATATTTCCTTCGTTGTCATGTCCTTTGTGGGATTTCTAAATACCTACGTTATTGTTATGAATCGTATTTCTTTTTATGGGATTCTCTTCTGATTTCATAAATGGTCTTACAACTGAAGTAAGTTTTAATAATAAGTATTAATCACTAAGTCAAAAATTAGTTATGCCTCTTATGCATTCAGAAACTCAAATTATAATTAGGTCCCTCTCTCAATGGAGTGTGATACGTTGGGTCCATTTTTACCTAAAATTAAAAGAGCCATTTTTGTTGCAGATGAAGAGATTGGCAGTGACTTCGGCATGAAATTGTTTTCGGAGTCTGCCGAGTTCATGAGGCTCAACATTGGTTTCGCTCTTGACGAGAGCTGCCCCAGTAGGGACGATACACTCGTTTTATATCACGGCGAGAGGACTTGTAGACGTGAGTACTGTGTTCATTCTACCAGCTGATAGACGGACTTGAGATTATCACGATTCAGCATCTAGTGTGTGATCGATCAGATAGATTTAGTCACCAACATCGCAACAGACGATGATAAAGATGTACAACTATGTGAATTATCCTCATTTTGCTCACAAAAGCAACAGGAAACATGTCTTGATCTAGGCAAACTATTTATAATTTAATTTACCCTATGTCTCTCAGAATCAGAAGTTAGAACAGGGGGGTAATTACGTAACTTTGTTGCAATAAACTTTGACAGAAATCGCAGTTACATCGCTGCTTTAGTAAGAACCAATGTGACAACTATCTTAACTAAAGCAGCAATGCAACCGCGCTTTCAATCGATTTCAATCGAGAATTATTAGCAACAGCTTTAGGTAAACAAGGTACAGGAGACCGGCCTTAATATCAATATAAAAAAGAATTACTTATTAGCATCTTAACTAGCTAACGAAACCTTAGTACTTAAGTATTAATTTTTCATATTGTAATTTTCGTAGAAATAAAAGTAACCTGCCTTGGAAATCCTGGACACGCTTCGATGTTACCGGAAAATACAGCTGGAGAAAAGGTACATATTGATCTTATAAGAATTAATAAAAGTCACCAAGTTTTGATGGTTACCAAACATTAATATTTTTCCCTGTTTCAGCTTTATTATATGATTGATAAGTTTATGAAGTTTCGTGAAGCGGAAAAGAAGAAACTTCAATCAGGACTAAAAATGGGAGAAGTTACTACTGTAAATTTGACTGTGATAGAGGTGAGAACAAGAATAGCGGCAACTGATAATTCATCTTTGTAAAGAAAACAAGGATAAGTTTCATTGACTTTTCAAATTTTTCTTTTAAGGGAGGAGTCTTAGTAAACGTGTTACCCGAAAAATTATCAGCATCATTCGATATAAGGATTTCGCCAAATATGGATATCGACGAATTCGATGCTATGGTGAGTAATTGTTTGCCATTGGTTGGATTAACCATATTTTATTGATAAAAGGGAGGAGGATTGCCAGCTTTATGCTTTAGAAGAAAGATAAAGTAAAATTAAAGCAAGTTTAAACTTAATAGCTGCTAAAATCCTTAAGTATCTACTGATTTTAACTTTTTTGTCTCTTTACAGATACAGTCATGGTGTGAAGAGGCAGGCCAAGGTGTCTCGTTTGAGTACTTTAACAAAAATCCACAGATTAAGAACACTGTTATTGATGACAGCGCTACTTTCTTTACGGCTCTTAAAAATACCCTTAATGAATCGTAAGTTTTTAAACGTTTCAATAGACTGACGAGAAAAATATTTATAAAAAAGTAACTTTTTCAGTAATGTTTGTAAGGTTGGTTTGATAAAAGCAGCTGATGTTTTCTAGATAATTATATTCTGTGAGATCATTTGTATATTTAACTGTAATCGTAATCCAATGCTTGCATAGGTACCGGTCGATTCAAAAATAGCTGAAAACTTTAGTACTTACCTGTTTTCCATTTTCTGTAAGTTGCAATTTGCAATCCCTTTAGCCGTTGACTGCATAAATCAGTACGCCATACTTTTTGCTCCAGGGGTATCAAGTTCTACAACTCTATTGCCTCCGGGACCACGGACGCCCGCTTCGTCCGTAAGCAAGGCATCCCGGCCATCAACCTGACGCCTATTACCAACACGCCCATGCTGCTGCATGCTCATAATGAGAGGCTACACGTCGACAGATACAGAGAAGGCATAGACGTCATGGAGAAAATTGTTACAGCTGTAGCTAATGTATAATAAAAAAATATTTTAAAAATAAACTGGTTTTTTTATCAACCTGACGCCAATGATCAACATTTCCATACTCCTGCACGCTCATAATGAGAGGCTACACGTCGACAGCTACAGATAAGGCATAGACGCCATGGAGAAAATTGTTACAGCTGTAGCTAAAGTATAATAAAAAAATATATTAAAAATAAACTGGTGTTTTTATCAACCTGACGCCAATGATCAACATTCCCATGCTGCTGCACGCTCATAATGAGAGGCTACACGTTTAGTCCGCTCAAAGAATAATCAAAAAGGGGGTGTAGAGTGCGTGAGCAGGGACCTAAGAAATTTCTCCAGGAATTTGTTCAGGGTGCTTAGAGAGTAAACATACTAAAAGTCCCCGCCTCTAGAAGGTGAGCCGGAGGGGGGAGGGGGGTTAAACGTCCCACTTTTGAGTTTTTCGCTAATATCTTTAAAACGGTGCGTCGTAGAGAAAAAATATTTTCTACGTAATGAAAGCTAATAAAAATTTCTACAACTTTTGTTTTATCCACTTTTTCAGATTCACACCCATTTTCAAACTACACATTATGGAAAAGTGAAATTTTTGAAAAAATCTACTTATCAAACACTAGCTGTTGCCTGCTACTAAAATCGTATTATTTCGGGATAAAAAGAGTCAGTATGTTAATTCAAGTCCTAATGTATCTATATAACAAATTTCATACAAATCTGTTCAGCCATTGAGTGGCCGAAACTTTTTTACTTTTTCTTTTTTTGTTTTGGTTTCACCCGCGTGGTTCCCGTTCCCATGGGAATATCGGGATTTAAATTTTTCTATGTTTTATCTAGGCTATCTACTATCTGTGTACCAAATTTCATCCAAATCCGTTCAGTAGCTTTTGCGTGATTGAGGAACAAACATCGAAACATCTAAACCCTACAAACTTTCACATTTATCATATTAGTAGGACGTTTAGTACTTCATCCATTTGGATGTTCGTACCTCAATCACGCAAAAACCACTAAACGGATTTAGATGAAATTTGGCACACAGATAGTAAATAGCCTAGATTAAAACAACAGACACTTTTTATCCTGATATTCCCACAGGAACGAAAAAAACGCGGGTGAATCCAAAATAAAAAAAATAAAATGTAAAAAAGTTTCGACATCTCAATGGCTGAACAGATTTGTATGAGATTTGTTATATAGATACATTAGGACCTGAATTAACATACTGACTATTTTTATCCCGAAATAATACGATTTAAGTAGCAGGCAACAGCTAGTGTTTGATAAGTCGTTTTTTACGAAAATTTCACTTTTCCAGAATGTGTAGTTCGAAAATGGGTAGGAATCTGAAAAAGTGTAAAGGACAAAAGTTGTAGAAAATTTTATTAGCTTTCATTATGTTGAAATATTTTTTCTCTACGACGCACCGTTTTAAAGATATTAGTGAAAAACTCAAAAGTGGGACCTTTAACCCCCCCTCCCCCCTCCGGCTCACCTTCTAGAGGCGGGGACTTTTAGTATGTTTACTCTCTAAGCACCCTGAACAAGTTCCAGGGGAAATTTCTGAGGTCCCCGCTCACGCACTCTACAACTTATTTATTAAGTGGACTAGTTGACAGATACAGAGAAGGCATAGACGTCATGGAGAAAATTGTTACAGCTGTAGCTAATGTATAATAAAAATATTTTAAAAATAAACTGGTGTTTTTATAAACCTCACGCCAATGATCAACATTCCCATGCTCCTGCACGCTCATACACGTTGGCAGATATAAAAGAAGGCATAGATGTCACGGAGAAAATTGTTACCTACAGCAGTAGCTAAAGTTTAAATGTTAACGCATTTAAAATTAACAACAACAATATACATTTTCGATTAGGCATTTACATCACAATGCTATTTTAACACGTTTTTATTAGGTTGCTTTCTCGTTTGTGTGTTTGTTTGTTTGATTGTGTTTGTTTCTCCACAAAGTTTGCGAACGATTTTATACTAGCTTCCCGATGAGCTAGAGACTTGAAACTTGGAACATAATTCAGAATTGGAAGGCAATGCAATATTATGGTGTCTTTGAGCTGATTTGATGATGAAACCGGAAGAAGGGTACAGGAAATCTATGATGAAACCATACAACCCCATTGTGTTAGAGCTCGTTAGAATCGTCTTGACGAGTACTCTAATGGGAGACGAGGTCCAGGGTCTGATGATGAAGCTGAAAGGCCATGCCATAGGAACTCAATATTAAAACTGTGCAACCCCATCAAATTTGGACTCGTTTGAATCGTCTTGACGAGTTCTTTGTTGGGAAATAGTTTCCAGGGTCAGATGATGGAGCCGGAGGAAGGACACAGGAACTCTTTAATAAAACCACGGTACCCCATCGAGATGGGCTCGTTTTAATCGTCTTGACGAGTACTATGTTGGGAAATAGTGTCCAGGGTCTGATGATGGAGCCGGAAGAAGGCCACTGGAACTCGGTAATAAAACCATGCAACCCCATCAGTTTGGGCTCGTTTAAATCATCTTCACGAGTACTTTAATGGGAAATAGTGTCCTAGGATCTGATGATGGAGCCGGAGGAAGGCCATAGGAACTCTATAATAAAACCATGCAACTCCATCGGGTTTGGGCTTGTTTGAATCGTCTTGACGAGTTCTTTGGTGAGAAATAGTTTCCAGGGTCTGATGATGGAGCCGGAAGAAGGCCACAGGAACTCTTTAATAAAACCATGTTACCCCATCGAGTTTGGACTCATTTGAATCGTCTTGACGAGTGCTCCGATAGGACATGGTTTATTTTTAATCTTATCTCGTTAACTAAAAAGCAGAAAATAATAATTTACTGAAAAAAAATCTTTTTTAAAAACGTTTTTAAAACGGACTAAATTATTACAAAAAAATTGGACTTAAAACGGACTAAAAAGTAAAAAATAAATTCTTCTGTTAATATTTACAACCCTACAGAAACTACCTACAGAAATTTTAAACCTAAAAACGTGGGGCGCATGCTAATGCTTAAGAAAATAAGGATGATAAATTTTACAAAATGCGCCCCACGTTTTTAGGTTTAAACTTTCTGTAGGTAGGGTTATAAATATTTACAGAAGATTTTTTTGTATTGCCAAAAGTGGCCACTTTGAGCTAAAATGGATTTTAAAACTTACAGAAAGAATGACAACTGTTGAAGAGTTATTCAAAAAATATTAGAGACAATTTAAGAGATTGTTACATGAGCTTTTTTAAAATATTGACTTGGTTTACGAGTAATAAAAATAAATGTAGTGGCGGTTCTAGTTTCACTACTAGCGCCTTAAGTTAAATAATATTCTAAAAAATACTAGAAAAAATCGACTCAACCGTAGCAGCTCAGACGGGATTCGAAACCCTAATTTTCTAATATTAATTATCTTGATAATATCATTTTTAAAATCACCTGCGGGTTTTGACCCGCGTTGGGGCACGCACGGGCGAGTGGTATAGGTACTAGGTGTTTACACAAAATACATTGCAAAATAACTTAAGTTACGTTTATTTTAGTAAATATGTTCCTATCATAAATTAATACAGACATTAAAAACTTAACCTATAAGATTATGTGCAATTTAATTCAGTTGTGTCTAGAGATTCTAGAGGTAAACACTTTTCTTTCGTTGGCATATCATTATTTTTCATTGAATATACTCATACAAAGAACAAAAAAGAGTATCGATTCTTATAAAATTGTTTAAAAACAAAAAACCGACTTCAAAAAACTTGAAAACAAAAACAAAAACAGCTTCAAAATTAAATACCTCTAAAAAGCAAGAAATAATTTTCAAATCACTAGATACCTACGCATATCACTGTAATAAAACACGTCTATTGAAGTCGGGTGGGGCTGGAGGACAACTTCTTTTTTTTATTCTAAGAGCCCCACCCGACTTCATTAGACGTGTTTTATTACAGTGATATGCGTAGGTATCTAGTGATTTGAAAACTATTTCTTGCTTTTTAGAGGTATTTAATTTTGAAGCTGTTTTTGTTTTTGTTTTCAAGTTTTTTGAAGTCGGTTTTTTGTTTTTAAACAATTTTTTATTTCATTCTTTTTAGTGTAATCACTATACGGTTCCTATTTGATTTTGAGGAGTTTCCTTGTGTATCTTTGAAATCCAAGGTCCAATAACAATGAATAAAAATGGTATCATCTCTATTCTCTTTAAAACAAAAAAAGAATCATCTAAATCGGTACATAAAAAAAGAAGATATGGTCGATCATCTGTATAAGTTCACAAAATGGTAACGAAAACGACAGTATTTTCAGGTTTTCCTGAAAAATACTGAACCGATTTCAAAATTTATAAAAATGGGACCAATTTGGAAACGAACCTGATCTAATACCCTTTGAATCATTTCAATCGGTTCAGCCGTCTTCGAGTAATCCCTCCTTTTGAAATCGGTAAAAATAGTTAGGCGTTAATCACAATTTCTTGTTTAAAAAATTAAATCTACGTATAAACATAAATATTTTTGAATGACTGCATATTTTGTTATGCGTTCCGTGTTAGTTGTAGTAACTTGTGTAGTAACTTGTAGTAATTACTTGCTAGTATTCGGATAGTTTGGGTCATTTTTCGAAAGCGAGTTAAGGTCAAATGTATTTGTTCGTCTAGCTTCAGCCATGGTGGGCAACAGAGATTTTGAGAGAGAGCGAGATCTTGAGAGGAGCTGGCTTTTCTGGGCGGCTATCACACTCTTCTGGGAGACGAGGGTTGGACGACGTTCGTTGTAGTACTCCTCAATTTCTTGAAGGGTCAAACCTTTCGTTTCTGGCAGGCAGAAGAACAAGAAGATTGTTGCTGTGGACATTAAGATGTAGTCCATTAGCCATTTTTAAAGTCCCCAATGCTGGGGCACAGGCCTTCCTTATGGGTGGATAAGGCGGACGGGCCATAGCCCACCACGCGGGACCAGTGCAGATTGGTGGGTGTTAACGACTGCAAATGCAGCCGGGACCAACGGCTTAACGTGCCTTCCGAAGCACGGAGGATCTCGAGATATTAAATTTTTGGTCGCCCATCCCATGACCAACCCTTGCGAACGTTGCTTAACCTCCGCACTCCGCAATCGCTGGGCCAGGCGCTGAACCACTGCGCCACCGAGCTCATCTACATCTACGCTACGCTCCCCGACATTAAGATGATTACATTAAAATCTGACAATGGATTTAGTTTATCATAAAAAAATCTCATTTTAGGAGGAATAGTACAGTCAACAGCACGTCAGGTTATCACAGGATCACTATTTTCTCAAATTATTTTTAGGCCATAACGTGTGATATGTTCAAATTAAAATCGATTGACGTGTTAGATGACTACGCGTGCATAGACTAACTTTTTGTTAAGTTTTTGTTATGCACGTTTAGTGAGTCATAGAGGGCATCCCTGAAAGACTGTTGGATTCCGGAAAGGGGTAAATCACAATAAAAAGGACAATTTTGTCGTTGCCTTGGGTCTTAATTATTAATATAACTTATCTTGAGATCAATTTTGTCCATTAAGGTATTTTACTTCTAGCTATAAATTACACCCAAAAAGACCTACCTAAACACGAAAATACACCAAATGCGATGATTATATAAGCATGTCCAATCAAATCCCGGATAAAGGGATAAGCTGCGTTTGCGGCAAATATCATGACGTCGATTACCGCATTCGTTATTCCACCAAGCAAACCACGAAGCTGAAATGTTTTATATTGATATTAGTTTGAGCATCGATAATGCAGTTTTCTTTGCAAATAAGCACCCTTGATTATTTGCAATCTATTCCACTCTCCTGCAAAAGTATAGAAGCATTTTTTGTGCTCTTCACACTAATTGTCGGGTTCAAATATTCCAAAGATAGATAAATATTCTTAAAAAAATATTTTGTTTCCTGATATTGTAAATGTTAAGCTCAAAGACCGGAACCGGTCTTTGAGGTCGAAGTGGTCAACATGCTAAACGACCACGACGCGTCGTGGAAATGCAGAAAAGCCATGACGCGTTCTGAGCACTGGTTGGTGCAACCATAACACGACGCGCGACGGATCAAAGACCGAAATCGGTCTTTGAGCCATTTAAACTTAATTCAATCGGAACAAAAATATGTACTATTACAATTACTTGATATATTATATACTTACCTGTAACGGATATAATTCATACATCATCATGAAAGGTAGGGTGTAGTAGCCCAAAGTGGAAAATGTGACATACAGAAGGTAGCAAACAAACGGTAATGACGACGGAGACTCAGTGTAATATATCAAGAATGAGCCAAGTACTAAGCAGACGACGGCCACGCCTACACCTGGAAATGACATCTAATGTTTATATGTATTACTTACATAATATTACTTTACATACTGTATCTCAAATAATGAGTTGAGAGAACGTCGACAGAGTTTCCAACTAAGGTGTATTACCATATACCAAAGAATATAATAGTACCTACTACACACTGTTATAATCCGCGCGCGTTGAGAATAGGGTGGAACCTTGACAAACTAATAATTAGTTACTTGTTTACTTTATTATCATACTTGAAGTTGCTGCAGCAAATGTTTTCTCACCTCAGATACGTGACACCGTGTTTTTCCCTCTGGTTGGCCGGCGTCTGCGGTGCGCGTCTCAGTTTGACAAGTTCCATCCCATTTTCATCGCGCGCGGATTATACTAATGCAACCCTTCGTGTCGTCAGTGCCGCCACTACTGTTTGTCTTCATATTTTTATTATTTTTATTTAAATCAATTTGTGGACATACTCGACATCAACGCTTGTGGTCTTCTACCAATTTTGTACATCAAGACGGCGCTTACGACTCCAAACACCAGCCTTGCAATTTCCATTGACAGGTGGGCCGTGGCTGGAGCCACTGACGAATTCGATGCCTTAATAAAAGTTTAAGTATTATTAAGTTTAAGTATTCAAATATTTTTGGATTGTTTATATTTTGCTACCACCCATCCCAGACTTTTTTTACTGGCTAGCTAGAAGAACAGGCGTATGAAAATCAGTTAGTAACGATATTACCAAACATAAGAAAAATTTTTAAAGATACACTTGAGAAATCGATTCAGCTAGGTTTATTTAAAGTTATTTTTCTTATTTTTGCATCAATTTATTATGTATTGTGCAGAAAAAAGTTGAAAGAATCTTAGTCGAGTCGATTGTATTGCTCTCAAGTGCCTTCTGTGATTTACACTTGTAATTTTATTTATTCTGTGGCTATACTGTTAGTATCTGATGATCGTACGCAAATGCGAGCCCGACAGACGGAAGATGCGAGTCAGCACGCTACAAAGAGGATACTAAAGCTAAAATATAAGTAAGTACCTATAACCCGGTCGAGTTAACTCGGCAACTGAAGCGCGATAGCCCCCTTTCGTTTTCTCCTTGCCTCACGCCACTGTCGTCATGCCAGTAGCGTTAGTACATTCGTTAGCGATAATTTATCGATAATCTGTCGAAAACTTTCAAGAGATTAACGACGGTGGCGTGAGGAATGGAAAAAACGAGGGGGGTCTATCGCGTTTCAGGTGCCGAGTTAACTCGACCGGGTTGTAGTCAATTTATATCAGACCTGAAAGAAATTATGTTATATTCAATTCTCTCCCAGATCTATTAAAAAATATCTCAAAAAGTCTTAGTCACATAAATGGAAAAACGTAAATTTGATGGACGTTATAATAATAACTAAGGAAAGGACCGTGTTTTAAGATGTTGTTGTTTTTTGTTTTTTTTTTATTGTAATTATGATTAGGTACCTGCAGAAAATCTATCGTCCACACAAATAGAATACTGGCACCAGAGAGCTGTGTTGCCAGTATGTACGCCACCATAATCCAGAAAGGTAGACACGCACTTTTTGTGCCCAAGAGCTTCATTTGCACTCGTAATGATATCCTGAAAGTATTACGTGAAAGCGCATTGGTTTGTACGTAGCAATATATACGACAAAATATATTTAGTACTAAACTCGCAATACTAAGTACCTACTTATAAGTAATTAATCCAGAGCTACTTAAATTCATGATCAAATTCCTGGAATCGAAATCCCGTAAAGTTACCCTGAGAGCCACCACGTGAAAATTCTCTCTGAAAATTCTAAAGCAATTTTCCGAGGTTGTATGCATTGCACCCTATCTACCATATTAAAACACAGACCTACTAACCTTTTGATGTCGTTATTCATCTTAAACTCTATCATCTCGATAATTTCAGTTTGTATGTCATAGATTTTTCCCCTGAATCGTCTCAAGGCCTTCTCAGCGTCTTCTTGATTGCTTTTAAGAAGAACGTAATAAGGTGTTTCTGGTAGAAAAAAAGACGAACCACCTATTAAGGCGGATAATATGCCGTACGCAAAACAAAGATTTTGCCACTTGAAAGATGCACCTAGTAGTGCCTGGAAACAAAAAAAAACTGTAACCTAAATTGTTTTTTGGGTTAGCTACTAGGTACTAAACAAACTCCCTCTTATTTGAAACTGTGTGTGTTTGAACATTCTCTTTGTCACACGTTTTTCTCGCTAGGTGGGATAAAAGATAATCGCATTTTTTGGTAGCTGAGTTTTCCCATTCATTTTTGCTACTGTCCTTTCGAAGTGAAGGTATTAAGTTACTTACCTGAAGCGTAAGTCCAATTGACATGGCGAGGGTCGTGAAAACAGCGATAACGCCGCGCAAGTTCGGCAAGCATATCTCTGTTATGTACACACGAGGTGTACCCAAGCCCATGCCCAGCCCTAGGCCAGTTACAACTCGACCTGTAAATTCATATAAATTACATTAATTTACCCACTGCTGGGTAAAGGCCTCACCCAATCTCCACGACGATTGGTCCTGCAGTGTGATTCTGTAAGACCTCATTCTAAACTTCGAATCTGAATCCGCGGTGAATTTCTTGATTGGCATTCTATAAACTCGGTTAATAATTCGGATTTACACTAGCGCTGCCCTTGCGAGCGTGTCAGTGAGTTGAACTAAGCTTATCGAGAGATAAAGTATGAGATGACGTAAGAATTGGCATTCTGTAAGGTAATTCCCCCGTCACTTCGACGCTCACTTCGAACTCGAACCCGCTTCAATGTGTCAGATTATAAGCATCTATTTTACGAGTGAAAATAGAAGAAATCCTTTAAAAATAGTGTTAAAAAACAATATTTTTGTCTCAGTGTTACAAATTAGTACTATAACTATATACTTTGTGGTTAGAAACTACTTTTGAGGTGTTTGTGTAAAGTTTTACATAAGTGATAACAATGGCAAGAATATATTTGTTGAAATCTTTATTAGAAGAGGCTCATGCTTTGGATAAAAGATAGAAAGAAAAGCGTCGATAATCTAACCAAATTCGAAGTTTATCTCTATTAACCAGAGATGACGATTATGTATAGATTGTCAAAGGAATTAATTGGCCAACTAGCAAGACTCTAGCTGCTAAGAGTATGAGTTACTGCCTCTGATAAAGACCACAAAACGTCGAGGCAAAGGACTCTCAGCTCGTGTAAATGTAAGTGTTTCATTAAAATGTTTTGTTTCAATGTTGTAATTATTTCAATGTTGTATTCCTACTACTAATATCCTACTAATATTATAAATGTGAAAGTTTGTGGGTTTGGATGTTTAGATGTTTGTTCCTCAATCACGCAAAAACTACTGAACTGATTTGGTTGAAATTTGGCACACAGATAGAAGATAGCCTAGAATAAAACATAGAATACTTTTTATCCCGATATTCCCACGGGAACGGGAACCACACGGGTGAAACCGCGGGCGGCCGCTAGTTATTACTATTTGGTATTCAATAATTAGTCTTCTAAATATATTTTTTATATTTTTTTTCAGGTAACAGATGCAGATCTAAACATTTTAAATGTGGATCCAACATATGTTGGAGCTACTCGTGATAGCTTCATTTTTATTAACTATGGTGTTATAAAAGCCCACTTAGAGGCATTAACAAATGCTGGTGAAGAAGTTATTTTGCACGGTTAGTTAATCCCTCCCTACCCCATACTTCAGAATATGAGCCTAATTAGGTATAAAAACTACATAACTATTTGATACTTATTAATTTTCCAGGTGATTCAGGATATGCTCAGCGCGCCTACCTTATGACGCCAATTAGTCGTGCTGAAGATAATTCCCCAGAAGTTTTCTACAATGACCGTCACGACGCGGCGGCGCCGGCGCGATAATAAGTCTGCAGTGTAAAATTAAACCAAATCCAAACAAATCACCAATGGACTTTCAATAAAACTGTGCTAGTATCCGTTAAAAGTGATAAATTCACAAGTTAAAGCCCCACCCCAAATTTATTTACTGCACACACTGCAGAATCTAACCCTATAACAAGTAGATGTTTTTGTAAATAGATAAGTATAAAAGACGGAGGTCAACAACCCTTTCAGAGTTTTCTTTCGCTATTTCTTACTTGGAGAGGCCACCCAAATTGTGAAATGGTTAGATTCAGTAGATTTCTATTTTTAGCACATCGGGAAATATATCGGGTCATTTTGAACTTACCATCCAAATTTTAAGAATGTGTCCAGTCCATGAAACTAAACAACTTTCTCTAAGAAACATGTGTCAAATATCGTCAGAAAATTTTGGTCATCCCATACTAAATTGATCACGTGATCTCTTTGATTTGTATGGAAAGTAGATTTTTATTTTACATATTTGACCATGTGTTCCTTAGAGAAAATTGTTCAGTTTCAAGGACTGAACACATCCTCAAAATTTGGATGGTACCTAAGTTCAAAATGACCCGATATGAAATCAATCCAAATCCAAACTAATCACCAATGGACATTCAATAAAACTGCTCTAGCATCCGTTTAAAAGTGTTTTATTTCAATATTTCAGCCTCGACTGTTACAAGCACTTGTGAATGTCATAGAAGCTACGCCATCGGTTCGCTAACTGGATATTCTGAAACAACAGAAACAATCATAAAAAACCGGCCAAGTGCATGTCGGGTCACGCGCCGTAGGGTTCCGTTCCGTAGTTACTTTATGCCATACCATAATACCACTATAATTTTTCGTCTACATAAATAACTTTGTTTTCACATTTTTGGTATGAATAACAAAGTTAGTTATGCGTTTTTGGGAAATGTGCTATATCTCAAAAACTAATTACTACTTATATCTCGTTCAAACCAATTTTCGTTGAAAGTTTTTATTAAGATCTACAGAATCTACCAAGTTTCATTTATGTAATCATAATACTTTCGGAATAAAGTTGCTGTGACATACGGACGGACAGACGGACAGTCAGACAGACATGGCGAATCTATAAGGGTTCAGTTTTTTGCCAGTTAGGCTACGGAACCCTAAAAACCAGCCAAGTGCGAGTCGGACTCGCGCACGAAGGGTTCCGTACTATTAGTAGTTACTCGAATAATATAACTTACATAAATTACCATAGCTGGTGGTTCCTCTGTAGGCGCCTGCCTCTGTCGTTGTTGTGGTACAGGAATCTATGATAAATAAAGAGATAAATGCTAGATATGAGTATGTCATTAATTAATCACATACAATTATGAATTAAATTTAAATATCATGCATTGTCGATATCAGCATCTTGTATTTGTTGCGCTTCATGTGATGGAGATAGAGTATCATTTTCATGAAACAGGTAATAACAATAATAACCAAATAATTCAAATAAAAATTAAAAATACACTTTACATTACTTTTAAAAGAGAGATTGCACAATTCTTGGCCACCACCAGCCAGACAGGATTGATGCAAAAAAAATTGTACCTACCTACCTACCTATTGCATTTCTAAATTTCTTACCAGAAATGGCTGTATGCCTAAATGTGCATCTCCTGTGAAAAAGCTTTCACCACCACACAAAGGAACAAACCTTTCTTCAAGCTCTGACAGCTCCACTTCATCCTCCAGTGTTTAGTTAAACAGTGTTTAAAAATCTTTTGTATTATGTTTGCTGTTATAAATAAATAAATGAAATATCTATGTTTCAAACTATATTAAAAACTGCATTAACTTATAATTAATACCTAATCATTGATTGAGTAAAATTAACAATAAGATAAAATTTATGAAACCAAGGAACACACACAAGATTCCAGAAACAAAGATTCGTCGCACATTTGAAGTGGTTTGCTTTGGAGCCGAGGAATGTTAAGTGGTTCTAACGTGTAGTAAAAAAAGCAATGCTTACCTTGGTCCACTGTTTATAATTTTTGGTTGTATTCAGGCGCACGGCTAGTTGCTTCCACTGACGTCGACTTCGCTCTCTGGCATTTTGAGTCCTCAAGAAACCCTTCACCATGGGAGGGTTTCTTTCCATGAACTCTACCAGAGTTTCTAGCTGAGGTGAGAGGAACGTGTCGTCTCATTTGGACTGAAACATTATTGTTGGATTAGGAAACAAATTAAATAAATACTTACGTATTTTAATTCATATCGCTTATAAATTTCATAACCACAATATAAACTTACTTCATAATTATTTCACAATTATTTTCGGTACTGAAAGAACGAACAAAATACAAACAACACAACGCACTGTCGCACTCACTCACTATCAAAATATTATTGTGTCTGTCTCTGTCTGACATTTTTTTTCGTAATGGAAGCATAGATTATATTCATGGAGAGTTTTCTGTTTTTTTACTTATTAACTGTCTAATTTTTTTTAAATAAAGGAATTTAATTAAAAAATCATGAATTAGCTAAAATTCTGTGCCAAAACCAAGCCAAAACTCAATAATTGCGTCAAAAAACTGCAATCGATAAAACTCGACTAACATGTTGTTGAGTGTGGCCGTCACTAGTACAACGTTGGTCGCTTCGGAGCTCACTTCACTTCGCAAGTGACGAGGTGATGCTTACAGAATGCAAAATCAAGGTCATTTTGAACCTTATGCGAAGTGAGAGTGAATAGCGAGGTGAGATGCGAGTTGATGTCTGAATTTTACAGAATCGACGTACTGCGCCGCCCGCATAAGCAGCTTCCTACGACCGTCCTCAGATTTTTGCCGTCTGGGGACTACTCATGGGACGTCATCTGGTGCGCGGTGTCACCAGTGACCAATGAATTCTTCGAGCGATGTCGGTTACTTTTGTTTTCCTCCGGATGATTGCCTGATCATCGGATGGGTGATTGATACAATGACTGAAACTGCTTGCTTTACGTGCTCTACGTGCTACTAAAGACAAGCAAAGCTGTTTTTATCTGATATCGGCAGTCATCAACCAATACTACAATGGGGAATTTTTTCGGACATGCCCCATTTAGCATTAGACTTTTTTGTCTTAATTTCTAATTGATAGTTTATAGTGTTTTCTATAATATCCACGTAACACGTGCTCCGAATAATACTGGATCTAATTTAAGTGTCAAAAATTATTACGTAGGTTCAGTTGTCCACTCGCGACTCTCTGTGTTAAATATTTTACTAGCATAGGTATGATATAAATTGTTATTCTTACACACCAGCCATCCAACAGCATAGCACCCATTAGACTCAAAACCAGCCTTAGAGTAAGTGCCTACTGTAACTTTACAAACCTATGATAACATGCGTTGAGCTTTTAGAAAAGCCTGTAACAATCCAACCCAATGCAAATGGTACACTACCAATGACGAGAGCATATTTCCTTCCAATAAGATCCATTATATAGCCTCCGACCAGGCAGCCGATTGGCGCCACTAAAGCTAAAATACTGGCTGAAACAAAAACATAACACACATGAAATTCTAGATTTTAGGCATTCACAATGTTATTTTTATATTAAGATAATTAATTTAATAGAAAAGTACTAGAAAAAATCGACTCTCCCGTAGCAGCTCAGACGGTTTTTTTTCTAGTTTTTATTTCTATTAAATTAATTATCTTAATAATATAAAAATAGCATTGTGAATGCCTAAAATCTAGAATTTCAATAATGATATAACTATTTCATCTTAAACGATTGTCTGGCATTTGTAAAGGTGTCGCATTCGAATGTTGAAGGTAATTCTTCACATTGATGAGATAACGCTGGCTTACAGCGAAAACGTTATGAGATGAAGTCAAGTTTGAATAAATAGTTAATTTATCTATCCTAAAAGAAGGCCTACCTACGCCAGCAGCGATATTACAAATGGCTGATGATGAATTAATCATTAACAGAATTTATAAAATCCTATTTGCTAAGGAATACTATTAATCTGCATGAATTTAGATAAAGAGAAATTAAAAACTTGTTACTACTACCCGGTCGAGTTAACTCGGGACCTGAAGCGCGATAGACCCCTCTCGTTTTCTCCTTTCCTCACGCCACCGTCGTCAGTTTTTTTAAAGTTTTCGATAGATTATCGATAAATTATCGCTAACGATTGTACTTACGCTATTGGCATGACAACAGTGGCGTGAGACAAGGAGAAAACGAAAGGGGTCTATCGTGCTTTAGGTCCCGAGTTAACACGACCGGGTTATACATATATATTTTTCCAATATTACTGAACTAATTAGTGCAGTATTTTCAACTTTGTTGTCCAAGTTTTGGAAAAATGTTAATGTGTTTATCTGAAATCTATTAAAGTTCCTTAGTTCTTACCAATCCATGCCTCATCACTCGTTTTAACTTCAAAGCTAGGGTCAGCAACCATCTGCGGTATGGCGCTGGAGGGCCACCCGAGCGCCAAGCCTATCACGATGTTGATCAGGCTAACCCATACTCCATACCCCATTTGGATCGCTGAAGTCTTCGAGATAAACTTTTCTTCAGGGCTAATCTCATCTGACATTATAAATATACATTGTTAGATTTTCAAAGGAAGCTTTATACACATACAAGCTGCAACAAGTTTAGTTAGTTAATAGGTTATTGTAATAATAAATAAAATATGATGCACTGGTGACATATTTTAATGAAAACATTCAACCTGTCTGTCATTGTCTATCATACTGTCATAACCTTTAGTAAAAAAAAACTAAATACCCTTTCTGATTCTCTATAATTTAATCTTCTCTTTGATGTTTACTCTCAATGTAACTTAAAAATTATATACTTAATAGTAAAACCATAAACTTAATATTCCACAGAGTTCGCTTGACTGCGAAACTAAAAGTGACATGAGCCTGTGTTTGTAAATTTGTAAACGTGTGCGTGAATTTCAGAGATGCACTGTTTTCCATTTTAGGTTGTCGATAACCATAATGTATTATTGCTCTAATAAATAAAACACAAACAAGATTTTGAACAATTTTATTTAAATAATTTCTTTAGGTCTCCTTTGAGGCTCCGTGCCGATTTATTTATGACATTTATCCAGTTTAACTTAATCACTGGATTTACAGGAAACCTGGAAATATTGTTAAATTAGTAGGTACTTAAGTAGGTATAATTTACCATTTGAAAACTGTCGGTTAAAAGCAGCTTTAAATAAAACTATCAGTGTTCACAAACACAAAGTTATATTGGAAATCATCGACATGAGTGTCGATATCGATAATTTTTGATCAATCTCTAACGCATAGATCTCTAACGTCATATTTTCTCAAGTTCACGGACATAATATCTTTTTATTTAACACATAATGTATAGAAATCAGACTTTATTTAGGAAATAGGCTGTTAATAGCATGATATTAGTGTATCCTTTAGTGTGTTTGGGAATATATTCAACTAAAATATGAAATATGAAAATGGTAATAGTATTATTGATTTATGTAGCTTTGAGAGCCAAACCGACCCGATCGCGATCAAAATTACAAAATAATGGTGTGGACGCTTTTCACCAAGATGATAAATGATATAGGTTCTGCTGTCATTTTTTTTCAACTCTTTCTCGCACATCGCATAAGCCGTACCGTAAGAAACGGTTTCTCACTCGCACCATGATTGTCCCTCTACTTGAGCGTAGCGAAAAAATTTCTAAGTATATGAGTAAAACGCTAGTTTTTTTTAATTCTCTTGTTCCTTCCACTCCAATTTTCTCTTGGTTTTCTTCCGTTTCTTCTTTTCTTTCTTTTGCCGGTGTCTCTTTAACACTGGAGCTGCCTGAATTTCCCAGTTCCAGATCACATTCTTATCTGATCTGGAACTGGGAAACCGTAGTGAAGAAAATCCTATAGTGTCGTTTGTATCGGTCCATCGGTGGGTTATACCCCTAATGTAAGCTATGAGCTGGGTACCTATCCTACTCAAGACAAAAGACGTACAATTTTTCTGGGTACGATTTACCTGGATTTACCTGATAATGACATTAGTAGGTTCGGTTACAATAAATAAAAGAGATACAATATTTTTAACAAAGAAAAGACTCGTGTTGGACCATGCTCGTTTCGCTGTAGCATGTAGCACTACGACTACGAGTAACCGTAGTGACTCAACTCACTGCTGGCGCTGCGTGTTAATTTTTTTAAAGTACTTTGGCCTATCTCACACGATGTTAAGTGCTGAGAAAGCCGAGGATGGGATCATTGTGGCTAAATTGACCTTCAGGACTTCAGGTGCGCTGAAACTGGTAGGTAAGTACCTCATCATGGAATGTAATGTATTGGAAGTAGGTAGGTATGTAAGTTAGGTATTGTTTCTAGCAGATAGGTCAGTTTAAAATCAAACAAAGTATACTCCACATAAATCCTCATTATATTCCCTATAAATCCTCATCTTTTTTTGTAAATATGAGGCTTAGTGAACTTGTTGACAGCGAAGGTGGCGGTGAAGACGGGCTTCTGCTTGGTGCTTGAAACTTGCTCGTGGATGTTCTCCTCCATAGCGACCAGGATCTTGAGCAGCTGCCCACGAGATATCGAGTCGAACTCGAGGACATTTACGGACCCTTTGCTTCTAATAAGATCTGAAATTATGAGATAAAAACGTGCTAAAAGTACTCGATAGAGTAATTATCTATGAAAAATTTCATTTCGCTTTTCTGCGGTTGATGACGCTGTACAAATCCATACAAAATTACTCCATCGAATGTTTTACGTGCGTTATTTTTTTGAAAGCTGTTCGTGCTAAGGACAAAGATCTAAATCGTCTAAGGATACAGGACAAAGTTTTTTAACCATACTTTATTCAGTGAAAATAACTTCGTTTATCGTCTTGTATTTTTGTTAAACTTTCAGGTTGCATTTTATTAGATTAAAATCGGGAAAAGGTAAGTGATTAAACACCTATATTTAATACCTGTGGTTTTAATCTACCTAAAATTTTAGTATAAAAAATCATGCATTGTTATTGTAAATCATTTCTTTTCTAGAGTCATTGTTGTTTAATATAACTCTACGTAACCAATGAAATTTAAATTTTAGAAAATAGACAAAATTAAAAACCTTTTGAATATTTTTCAAATTATGTTTATAAATTTTATCTGAATACAAATTACATTTAACGATAAAAGCAAGATATTATGAGTTATGAATTTTGTTTCATTTTTTAATATTAACATTTAGTAGTGTAAACCGTATAGCTATTGCCCACTTAAGGATTTCAAACATGACATTGACATCAAAAATAAAAAAAAGTATTATAGCTATCAACCATTTATTACTTTTTTCTTATAACCTAATAAATTCTCCAAGAGATTAGCAACAGTTTTAGTGAAAACTTGCATAACTTAGTAAATATTTGAATAAAATAAAAATAGTCATAAAAGTACAGTCATTGCCCACAGTTTATAGTAATTGCCAACATCACAGCACAGTAATTGCCCAGTACCTTTTAAACGATAAATGAAACGTTAAATGTAAATAAATGTTCAAAATAAAACATTAAACTTATATCTTAGAGGATAGCCTTCAATATTTCAAAACTTGCGTTTAGTTATACAAACTACATTAAATTTCCTGAGCTGATGTTCATGATTCAGAATCGCCAGACACATAATCATATTTAGCTGATATTGATGAGTCTCATAATCGCCAGAGACAGAGTCATCTACTTCAAAACAATGATGGCATAAGAATAATAATAATATTAAATGTAAATAGGAGCTGTCGGGTAATATTCCTTATGTTTACGTGGAATGCAACGCACATGAAAGATTTTTGAACAAGAACTGCAAGTCAAATTATTTTTTATCACATTAAAATAATAAACTCCACCATTGGCTTTATATTCTTACCAGGTTCTATTACAATATTACTTAAAACAGTTATTGCCCGGCCAATAACTATAGACATGGCAATTACTAAAATGATGGTGGGCAATAGCTAAAAATATGCATATTTAGGTTCAGTGATTGCCCACAGTTAAAATAACCACAAAAAATCAAATATCAACATATATTTTTATCAAAAACGAAGAAAATACTTATGATTTCATCATAACTGTGCACCAATAGTTGAATATCTAATAAACTACGAAAAAAGTGAACCTTTAAGTAAGTACTTCCTTAAGAAAATTGCTAAGTTGTTTACATGTTTGAGTGAGATGTTCACTTGTCTTGACAAAATCCGCCATGTTGCCAATTGTCAATTTTAATTTCTACTATTTATTAATCACATAGCCATCTAGTAAATTCTAATCGAACTAGAATGATACAAAGCTAACACCTGGCAATATTTTTCTTAAAGCGGGCAATCACTGTCAGTGGGCAATAACACTCTGGTTTACCCTACTTCTAAGGTTCAAATTCAAACAAAAATAACTCTCAAAATATGCAACAAATAGAACAATGATTTGTCGACGTCGTTTTGTAGGTAATATCCCTGTGTACATAATAATAATGCAAACAAAAAATCAGATTAATGTCTTACGCCCGATTACACTAAACTTAAGAATCGCCTAAGTCTTTTCCTAACTACAACACGACCAAATTAAAACGGTGTCATAAACTTAGCCGTCATGTAGCTGGTCATTGGCCTAGTTACTGGCGAATGGTAAAAATCAAAATGGCGGCCAGTAGGTATGCCAAAATATTCAAACCCCTTTCGAACTAAAATTGATTATCATATTTTTGTATATCGTATTAAAGTTGAAAGTTAACACAAACTTTTGTGTTATTTGATAGGTGGTATTATTACTTTCGAATAACATTTTTAATAATTATTGTAGGACTTCTAAATCCGGAGATATTGATTTTTTTCGTCAGGGTCATCTAAAATAAAAAGTCAAAAAATGGCGGTCATTTCAAAAGGAAATGGGATAGACGTGTGGTTTTTTATCAATAAAAATTAGGTGTATTTCATGCTTTTAATTATCGCTAGTACAAGACCAAAGACACTGAATTATGGATACAAACTTACCCTTAGAAATGCAAAACACATCAGCAATCCACATCAAAATTAGGAAGCAAACCGAAATCTGTAAATTCATATCCTATTGCATAGGGAATAATACTAACTACTTAATGTAAAGTTTACAAACAAAGATAAGCGTTAACAACCGTACACCATTCTCTACGAAGTATCGACAGTAAATGTGAAAATCGGACTTCTTTTATTTTTAAGCGCAAAACAAAAGCAGGATTGTTTCTACTTCTGCTGGTTATTAGGCCTTATTTCAAAAAGAAATAGCAAAGAGAATGTACAAATAGGTTTACATGCGATTCAAACGTGTTGTATTGTGTACATTATGCTACGAATTAATAATACTTTATTTTTGAAGTTGGTTAAAATCGTTGTTATTTTTTTATTGGCGTACAAATTACGAGCAATTTTATTCAGGAACATAACTTCTAAAAATTAATTGAGTGACTGGAAAAAATTAAAGACGATTGTTAATTGGATACTTATAAATACTAAACTGGGCAGCAGTTTATTTTTGGGCGACAAAATAACTAAACGAGCGACTTACAGTCGATTATAAAACATAATTATACAAAACGGGCGACTACAATATGGGAGATAAATAATTTAAGTTAGCAGTGAAAACTCTAAATGGGTGACAAAAATCTTGAGTGGGCAACTACATTTATACAAAGTAGGTAACTATATAACTGATTTAAGCTGCCCAACATGGTATTTTTAACTCGTTTTTATTAGGCTGCTTTCTCGTTTGTTTGTTTTTTGTCATCTCTATTAGGATAATACTTTAGTCTTCTTTTTTTAATAAAATATATGCCATATTATTAATGTTTTGTGTGCCCTAAGGTGGTCGCCCAAATAGTAATTTGGTCGCCCGTTCTGAATATATAACTAGTTACCCAATTTGTATTTTAAAGTCTCCCATTTTCAATATCTGTAGTCGCCCTCGGTCCGTCGCCCACTTAGTATTTCAGTATGCTATATTCAGTATTTTTGATACCCAAAATGGGAATTTATTGTTACCCGATTAAATACCTACTACCCAAAAAAATTACGTCTACTTTGACCGTCGCCACGTCGTGGTCCACCGAAAAGCACTCAACTATAACTACCTACTTACTTATAATATATACTTATATGTCTTTACCAATCAAAATATTACTTATTTAACAAGAGGTCAGTTTCGAATCCTGGTAGGGGATTCCTAAGATGATTTTCTCCCGAGTCGCGGGAAAGACGAGGGTATTAATTTGTGTTTCTACAAATTTTCAAATACTCAAATGAATCTTAAAGTTAAGGCCACCTTAAATTCTAAAAAGTTGTCACATTTGACAGAATCTCTATGAAACTGACAGCTTCCTTAAAGAGACCTTAACCACAGAATATGTACTCTAACTTAAGATTTTAGCTAAGAAGCCTTTGAGTATTCGACCGTTAATCACTATAGTGCAAGCTTTGCTTCGTTTCGGGCTGTGGTCGTATCATTATGTTGCAGAATATAGAGTAAAGTATTATAAATTAAAATAGTGAATGAAAACTTATTAATCAAATTTTTTGAAACATTTTATTCGAATAATTGTGTTCAACAAAGTGTACATTACATCGATTAAACTTATTTATATCACAAATCTACAACACTATCACAAATGCTTCCTTAATATTAAATTAAATTATTCACACTAGGTACTGGCTCAAAATTAAATTGACATTAAAATGCTTAAAATCCCTTGTAGGGACCATACCTACGAATTTGAATTGGATAAAACTATAAAAAAATAAGCTATTTTATTTTGAAACAGCTGTCAAAACTTACACCAGATCGATGTTTTACATTTTTAAACATTCAATATAATAACGATTTTCTTAACAATCTTACAAAAACTATTCAATAGTTTTTTTTAATTTAATGACTTTGAAATATTAATAAATACCTACTATGATACATGAATCGTTGACTTTTTTATTAAAATTTATTTATAATGGCACTACATGACTTCTGTTTAAATGTACAAAATATTTTCTATGAGCATAAGAAATATGAATTTATTTAACAAGTAATAATACTATCAAAAAAAAAATACAATTTACGACTATAATTTATACTAGCTTCTGCCCGCGACTTCGTCCGCGTGGATATTAGACGAAATCCTTTTAAGGAACCTTCAACCAGGATCCGGCCAGCCATTTTTACGCGATTAGGCGAGTCCCCATCAAGCGCGCTGCCTCGCGAGGCAAGACATTTGCCGCGTGTGGCGGGCCTCGCACAAGGCTTCCAGTTCCCGTTTCCGCTCCCGCTCCCGTTCCCGTTCCCCGGTTCCCGTTCCGTTCTCGTCCCGTTTGCGTTCCCGTCCCGTAAACGTCCCGTAACCGTCCCGTACCCCTTCCGTTTCCGTTCCCGTTCCCATCCCGTTCCCATCCTGTTCTCGTTCCCGTTCCCGTCCCGTTATATTCCCGTTCCGTTCCCGTTCCGTTCACGTTTCTTTCCCGTTCCGTTCCCGCTGCGTTCCCGTCCCGTAAACGTCCCCTAACCGTCCCGTACGCCTAACGTTCCCGTTCTTGTTCCCGTTCCGTTCCCGTCCGGTTCTTGTTCCCGTTCCCATCCTGTTCTATTCCCGTTCCGTTCCCGTTTCATTCCAGTTTCGTTCCTGTTTCGTTCCCGTTCCGTTCCCGTTACGTTCCTGTTTCATTCCCGTTTCGTTCCGTTCCTGTTCCGTTCCCGTCCGATCCCGTCCCGTACTCGTCCCGTACACCTTCCGTTCCCGTTCCCGTACCCGTCCCGTTCTAGTTCCTGTTACCGTCTCGTTCCCGTTCCGTTCCGTTCCGTTCCGCTCCGCTCTGTTCCGTTCCGTTCCGGTCCGGTCCGGTCCGGTCCGTTCCGTTCCGTTCCGTTCCGTTCCGTTCCGTTCCGTCCGGTCCATATGTGTCATGTCCACCGCGTTGGACTTCAAAATAAATCTAATTTTCGCAATCACCATCCCATAAAACCTCAAAAACGACATCCATATCGATTTTTATGTTACTCACCCCACTTACCCTCTAAGGGGTTGATTTAAAAAATCCCAAAATATATATTTAGACGTGCTCCTACGAATTTTATAGTTGTAATTTCGATTTTGTATTCTTTTTCCATACAAAATTTGAACCCCATTTTTACCCCTTTAGGGGTTAAATCATGTCCACCGTGTTGGACTTCAAAATAAATGTTATTTTTGCAATCATCATCCCAGAAAACCCCAATAATGACATCTATATCGATTTTTATGTTTACTCACTCCATTTACCCCCTAAGGGGTTGGTTTTCAAAATAACAAAATATATATTTGCCTATTTATTTTTAGATGTGCTCCTACGAAGTTTAAAGTTGTAATGTCTATTTTATATTATTTTTCCATACAAAATTTGGACCCCATTTTCACCCCTTTAGGGGTTAAATCATGTCCACCATGTTGGACTTCAAAATAAATGTCATTTTTGCAATCGTCATCCCAGAAAACCCCAATAACGACATCTATATCGATTTTTATGTTTACTCACCCCATTTACCCCCTAAGGGGTTGATTTTCAAAATAACAAAATATATATTTGCCTATTTATTTTTAGATGTGCTCCTACGAAGTTTAAAGTTGTAATGTCTATTTTATATTATTTTTACATATAAAATATGGACCCCATTTTCACCCCTTTAGGGGTTAAATCATGTCCACCGTGGTTGGACTTCAAAATAAATGTCATTTTTGCAATCGTCATCCCACAAAACCCCGATAACGACATCCATATCTATTTTTAGGTTTTTTTAACCCTTTTCACCCCCATTTCATCCCCTTTGGAGTTGAAATCCTAACAAAGACAATATACGTTGCTTTAGATTTCTATCCATAAGCCTAAATTATAAATTTAGCGATTTTTACTTTGAAAATTAAGGATTTTCTTTAATACACAACTTCATCCCCCTTTTGACCCCTTCGGGGGTAGAATTTTGAAAAACGCTGAGACCCGTATTTATTAATTTTCAATCGTCAGCCTAAACACAAAATTTGAAGATTCTAGCTTCAAAACTGAGGGACTTTCATACAAACTTTCATCCCTTATTTCATCCCCTTAGGGATGGAATTTTCAAAAATCCTTCCTTAGTGGATGCCTACACTGTATAAAGTATCCGTGTGCAAAATTTCAAGTCTCTAGGTCCAGCGGTTTGGGCTGTGCGTTGATAGATCAGTCAGTCAGTCAGTCAGTCAGTCAGTCAGTCAGTCAGTCAGTCATTCAGTTTACGATTTTATATATTAAGATTTGTTCCCGAAGGTTCATAATATGTACTTATTGGACAGTGACTCATAAGTAGAAATCTCTTATATACTTATTTACAATAAGCAGGATAAATTTTCTCAAAAATAGATATGAATACATTGATATTGACATTCAACGCGAACGACTAAGGCACATTCAGTTAGTTTCTAATATCCACACTTAATACAGATAACCTACAATCATATAAGTACCTAAGTGCTAATAGGATTTATTTCATTAAATTAAGTTATGTACACCTTTTCTTAATATCATAACATTGAAGTTAAACTTCGTTCAATTGTCTATGCTAGGGCTACTCAAATACCTAAGCCGCACGAACCCCTTTGTGTACAAATTGTATGTATGTACGTACAACGTACAAGTTAATAAAATTAATTGAAAAATCACTTGTTAATATTATTTTGGACCACCGAGTCGTCGTCGCAGGGATATGAGGATACTAGGAATTTTGCGAAATCCCTAGAGATACCACGAAATCATGGCAGATGTTGAATTCATTCATGACAGTTCTGGCACTTAGCATGCGTGCTCTCGTGCGTTATTGGTCGCAGTGGAATATTTTAAAAATATTTTTTCTGTTTAATAATATGTCATATCACTAAACATTTTAGTAAGAAGACCTAAAAAACAAGTACCTACATTCGACATCTACCATGAGTTCGTGCTATCCTTAGGGATTCCGTAATATCCCTGGTATCCACATCTTAATCTTACTATGAATTAAACAAGTTGTGCAAAATACTTTTTATCGCGAGCTCTTACACTCTTGAACCTTTAGGGGTTCGCGAACCTCCCTTTGACTAGCCCTGGGTTATGCAAATTATAATTATTTTTTCCTATTAGCATTATAATTTCTCTAAATCAACACTGAGTACTTTCAAAATATGTTCTAAAATTATTTCACATTCAATCTCATTTTGGTATACACAGCACCACCGTCTAAAATTCATTCCTATGCATTAGCTACAAAGTTCAAGGTATAATGAACCCACTTTCTATCCTGTTAAAGCACATATTCGATACTAAGTTGCGTGAGAGTTTCACGCGGTGCCAGTTAAGGAGGCTTTCTTGAGCGTCTTGGTTCTTCCGCAGAAGTAGTCTTCTATCTCTTGAAGGGTTCGACCCTTGGTCTCTGGCAGGAAGAAGTAGAAGAAGAGAGTACCTGGAAACACAGTTTTTTTTTTTTAAATTATTAATGACAAATTGACAATGTAGGTATGTATAAATTTATTATTATAACATTTTTCCTTTTGCAGTGCCCTTACAGGTTTCTTGTTACGTCACTAGTTATGTTCTTCTCTTCTTCTTATTTTATTTGGCAATCTACTCTCCTCTTGGAAGTTATGTTACTTATTAGCTCATAAGATCTTTTTGTACTACCATAAGAATAGCAAATAAATGAGTTTGACATGCGAAGAACGAACTTGGAATAACAAGATTTTGCCATTTTTTTTTTATTTAGCATATTGGTACAGCAATAATAGTACTTAGTCACATCACAATATCTCGCTGCACGCGGTGCAGTAAAAAGTGAGCACAGTGCACAAATTTTTAATTTCCTAAAGCCAAACATTTCTGCTACGGAAATATAGTCTAAGATCTGGGGCCCTATTTTTTAATCGCTCGATCGATATTCTTTTCTACTAAATAACAAAGATTAACAGCCAATAGAAACATGGATATTACGTTTTGTTTTCGTTGCGGTGTTTACCAGTTTTCTCTAGATTCTGCGTGGAACGGATAAAATCCATTTCGTTTATATTAGCAGCACCGGAAACGAACGATTAAAAAATACGGAAAATCGGCGTCATGCGACTTGGAAGACGAGTGTGACTTAAGTCGCATGCGACAAAACTATGTCATACGAGCGATTCAAAAATAGAGCCCCTGAGATTTCTTTAAAGATGCACCAACCAGGTGTATAATGCGGCCAACTTAGACTTAAGATTATGGTCGGCAGCAGATGTTCATCACAATCGGGTTTATTATTACTGCCCAACCCTAGCAAGTCCACCGGAACGTGATATTATATAGTGATAAATCACGTTTAACTGCCAAAAAAAAAATAGATTTTGACAGTCGAGTGTCGATAAAAAGATATATAGTGATGGCCAGATAATTAAGGACACCAGTTGATATCATACCAACGAGGTAAATTTGAAGCCTTGGATCTCCACCAAAAATGACGTAGCTGTGATTTGATGATGGTCATCTAATGAGTGAATGGAGGAGATTCAGATCGCTGTACACATCCAACTGATTTGATCAGCATTCTAAGAGATATAAGGATCAGAGTTTTCAGTTTCATGATTTCCAATTTCCATACATTTTGATGCTAAATATTTTCACGGTTTTTTCATATCTTTATATCTCTTAGAATATAAATTAGAAAAGTTGGGTGTATTGTATATAGCTATCTAAATCTCCTCTATTTACTCCCTGGATGGTCATCACAGCTAGGTCAATCCTTGGCGGAGAACCAAGGCTTCAAAGCTATTATACTTCTTTGTATGAAAATCGACTGCTGTCCTTTATTATCTGGCAATCTCTGTATATCGTTTTTCGGTGGTTATGCTAGGGGGGTGTTCTGAAGGTAGGAACATGTAACTGACCAGTGATGGACATGGAGCCGTAGAGCGCGAAGACGCCGTAGTCGTGCAGCGCGTGCTTGAGCAGCGGGAAGGTCTTCACCACCGAGAACACGGACAGGTGCGCCGCGCACGTCGTCAGCCCGCCCACCACGCCGCGCACCTGACCAAACACGCCACGTCAGTTAGGAGTCTAAAGCTAGGGCTACCTAGGATAGCCGTGCCGTTATATTACGGCCGTAATATAGCGGTGTTGAATGTTGTCTACGGCGACACGTCCTTGTCACAGCTGGTCACATTTGTGCGACCCCCCCCCCCCCCTAGTGTGACGTCACATATTTTACAAGCAGAAATAATTATTGTAATTAAACAGCAGTTCAAGAATTTATTTTTATATCAATTTCAATGATTTTGAAATGTGACGTCACGAAATTTAGGACCCCTCCCACCCCCTTGTCACACAATATCACACTTCGTCGACCCCCTCCTCCCCCCTTAACCGGTGACGTAATTTAGGGATGGCCCCTTATGAGTCTAAAGCTAGGGTTTCCTAGGATAGCAGTGCCGTCATATTACGTCCGTAATATAGCGGCGTTGTATGTAAACAATGCGGCGACACCGTAACGTCAGAAACCGCGGTGTATTGTTTACATAGACAACATTCAACGCCGCTATATTACGACCGTAATATGACGGCACCGCTTTCCTAGGAAACCCTAGCTTAACCGCCTCTGTGGTCTACTGGTTCGCCCACCCGGTCGCAGGGGTCCCGGGTTTGATTCCCAGGAGGGAGTAGAGTTTGGTTGGTGGTAGGGCTTATTTCAAGTCGGCCTGGCTAGCTACCACCATCTTACCTCATTACAAGTCTGACGTCATTACAACAATTTAATTATTTTAAATTTGAGATTTTTGCATTCACAATGCTATTTTTATACAAGACTAAAAACAATATACTAGAAAAAATACGACTCGCACCAGATCAATTCTCGAACAGAAATCGAGCCCGCGACCTTTAGATATCCGGTCCAATGTATGCTCTGACGGCTGAGCTACCGAGTCACTAGTGGCATCATCGAATTTCTTCTAGTTTATCCCGCGTTTGAACGTTACAGGAAGAGAATCGAAGAGGAAAAACGTGTGATCAAAAGTAATACAATTTTCTTCCACATTGCAAACTCGAAAAAGGCGTAGCCTATGATTTATAAAATTAGTAAAAATCGCACCTGTGTAGGATAAACTTCGCCGATCATCACCCAGGGTATGATGAGGTAGCCCAGAGTGCAGGAGATGGTGAAGATGAAGATGCTGGCCACTGGGATCCATGAGTGAGAGGGCGCAATATTGTTTTCTCTCCAGTAGTGCACGAAGTACATGTACACAGAGAGTGTGATCATTGTCGTCCCACAACCGAACGCTGAAAACAAGTTAAGATGTTTATTGAATACCTTTAATGTTTCTGATTGATTAAAATTTGACTGATTGACCTAAGGAGGCCTAAAAGTACACGTAAACAATGATGTTCTGTTTAAAGGTTTTATTAATGGCACTGAACTCAAATCAGTACGCGGAAGTACAGCTGTCAACATTTGTTCATTGTTTTCAAATGTTTCACAGAAATAAATGATCCATTAAAAATAAGTAGTTTTAAGAGTACTCGTCTATAAAAAAAATCAAATGAAATCTTTACTGATGTAATTTTAAACTTTTAGATTTTTGCATTCACAATGCTATTTTTTATATTATTTTACATTGTTTATTCATCTTGGTGTAATTTTTTTGACTACTAGCTGACCCAACAGAAAAGTTGTCCTGTCACTTAGAAAAGTTGAATTAGCGAAATCCGTTTTATACCATGTTTTACAAAACATTCCGGAATGCCGAATTTGGCAGATAGGGACCATCAAACTGAACAACTTTTACTAATGGGACCAACTCTGAAATCGAGAATAAAAGGTCGATAAATATTTTCATCCCTTCTTGATCCTCGTTTAAAAAATATCCGAAAATATTAAATTGACTTTCGGAGAAGATTTATCCGTACATATGAGAGTGGATAGGGTTTAAAATTTTATGATATTTTACGTATTTTACACTATAATCCTAAAGTACATAATCGTATGAAATGGCTTGGCTAGATAGTATTCTTCACAAAAGCATACACAACCAGACATCCACACATACAAACAACACTGGTAAAAATGAAATGAAGTATGACTACGGACATTGTGAAAAGTTGGTGCTGGTTTCTAGATCCTATTTTATAGTGCAATTTTACTTAAATGTAATAAATCTCATGTCAGAACATTCATTATATAGTCTAGTTTTAGTGTAAAGGTCTATTTTAACACGTTTTTATTAGGTTGCTTTCTCGTTTGTTTGTTTGTTAGTTTCTTTGTCCGCAAAGTTTCCGAACGATTTTAAACTAGCTTCCCGATGAGCTAGAGACTTGAAAGTTTGAACATAGGTCAGAACTGGAATACAATGCAATATTATGGTGTCATTGAGCTGATCTGATGATGGAACTGGAAGAAGGCCACAGGAACTTAATGATGAAACCATACAACCCCATTGTAATTAGGCTTATTAGAATCGTCTTGACGAGTACTCTGATGGGGGATAAGGTCCAGGGTCTGATGATGAAGCTGGAAGGCCATGCCAAAGGAACTCAATATTGAAACCGTGCAATCCCATCGAGTTTGGGCTCATTTGAATCGTCTTGACGAGTACTTTGTTGGGAAATAGTGTCGGAGGATCTGATGATGGAGCCGGAAGAAGGCCATAGGAACTCTATAATAAAACCACGCCACCCCATCGAGTTTGGGCTCGTTTGAATCGTCTTGACGAGTACTTTGTTGGGAAATAGTGTCCGAGGATCTGATGATGGAGCCGGAAGAAGGCCATAGGAACTCTTTAATTAAACCACGCTACCCCATCGAGTTTGGGCTCGTTCGAATCGTCTTGACGAGTACTTTGTTGGGAAATAGTTTCCAAGGTCTGATAATGGAGCCGGAAGAAGGGCACTGGGACTCTGTAATAAAACCATGCTACCCCATCGAGTTTGGGCTTGTTTGAATCGTCTTGACGAGTACTTTGTTGGGAAATAGTGTCCAGGGTCTGATGATGGAACCGAAAGAAGGCCATAGGAACTCTATAATAAAACCATGCAACCCCATCGAGTTTGGGCTCGTTTGAATCGTGTTGACGAGTTCTTTGTTGGGAAATAGTTTCCAAGGTCTGATAATGGAGCCGGAAGAAGGGCACTGGGACTCTGTAATAAAACCATGCAACCCCATCGAGTTTGGGCTCGTTTGAATCGTTTTGACGAGTGCTCCGATAGGAGATGGTATATTTTTTTAGTCTTAGCTCGTTAACTAAAAAGCATAAAATAATAATTTACTGAAAAAAAATATTTTTTAAAAACACGTTTTTAATACGGACTAAATTATTACAAAAAAACGGACTAAAAATATTAAAACAGACAAGTAAAACAAACTAAAAAGTAAAAAATTAATTCTTCCGTAAATATTTATAACCCTAATAACCTATATCTACAGAAATTTTAAACCTAAAAACGTGGGGCGCGTTTTGTAAAATTTATCATCCATATTGTCTATAGCATGCGCCCCACGTTTTTTGGTTTAAAATTTCAGTAGGTTTAGGTTATTAGGGTTATAAATCTTTACGGAAGAATTTATTTTTTACTTTTTAGTTTGTTTTTACTTGTCCGTTTTAATATTTTTAGTCCGTTTTTTTGTAATAATTTAGTCCGTATTAAAAACGAGTTATTTAAAAATATTTTTGGTATAAAATAGAAACAGTCAACATAGTAAGTGATTAAATCAAAACTTTACCTAGATTTTTTTTAGAATTCTCCAACAATTTTCAATTGACGATATTTTTTGTTTTTGCTATGGAGCAATATCTAAATAACCTTTTAATAATATTAAGCAACTATTTTTAATTCTAAAGAGCATAAAATATCCATATGTTACCGATTTAGATTTTGTTATTATCTTAATATTCTGAAAAAGGATTTAAAAATTTCCCATGCCTACGGTTTGAACGCTCAAAACAAAGAAACTATCGTATTTATTAACACTCACTCACTGAATAGAAAAACATTCTTGTGAATAGGCCTAAGAACTTATCAGAACAGTCGGAACATAAATAAACATTCCACGGTGGTGAAAAAAGTGCTCAAATGTAACCTGACGCAAAGCGCGCGCTCGCGGCGCAAAGGCGGATCAGATGACCATCCCCGGATATTTTTTGCAGAACAGGTGAGTGATTAAGTATATTTACCTAATGCCTTCTTTGCAACCTTTACTTATGTCAATTAAAACTAAATCAAGCCTTACCAGAAACAAAAGTGAGTGGCCGTCTTCCGCACCGCCGGCAGAGTATGCAGCCCACCACCGTGAATATAACTCGGATGATACCCATCGATATCGTCAGCCAGTACTTGTCCAACGCCGCTCCAGAAGCCTGTAACCAATTTAAATATACTGTATTGGATACCCGTGCGCTTTACGTATTTGCGATTAATGTATAGTCGGTCAAATAATTTAATTTCTTAACTTGATTGTTTGTTTGTGTTCTTGAGTTGAGTTTAGTCAGTACCTCTTTGAAACATCTTTATTAGTAAGTATATTTTTTATTTGTTTTTCTGCGTGTAGCCATAGAAATGTATAAACCTATTTTTCGGATTTTCCATCTCTTTGATTCGGTACCGTTTAGAGCAGGGGTGCCCATACTTTTTCTTAAGGAGATCGACCTAACTAAAATTTTTGATTAAAAGATCGACATTTTGACCGTTTAAGCCACCAAATATTGTTCAAGAAAATAAATTACATAAGTAAAACTACATTGGGTGCATAAACTCTCAAGTGTATATCCTTGGCGATCGACCTTAAAACCTCTCGCGATCGACCGGTCGATCGCGATCGACCGTTTGGGCACCTCTGGTTTAGACTTGGTTTAGAGTATATATTCTGTGGTGCCGTGTTACTACTATAATAGTAGGTATTACTTTTTGCTCGAAATCTTGATGAATGAAAATGGAACATTAATCTATCTTTGCAGGTGATGATAACCAAGCAATAATAAGTAGTTACTCACCTCAAAGACTTCGACGGCGTAGAAAGTGATGGTATTGACACCACACCATTGGTATATGAAGAAATATATCGCCAAGATGCTGAACGGCTTCAAGGCGGACGGTAACATCAGTGCTTTTATAATTTCCCTTGGCGATTTCAATCTAAAACAATAATTCAACAGTTAAGACACTTTATTTTTTATCGAACAAACGATAATACGCTATGCACGACAACATACTAAAAGCAAAATGCCCCAAACTTACGGCTCAACGTGATTCTTCTCCTTAAACGTGATCATCCTCTGTATCTCCTCGTTGAGATTGCACGTAGATCCCCTGAGCTTCGTCAGGGACTTCTCGGCCTTCTCCTGCTGGTCGTTGGTGAGGAGGAAGTTGGGTGTCTCCGGCAACAGCAGCATTCCCAGCAAGGAAAGCACGGGAACTATCGTGCTTATGCCGGCCAAGATGTTCCATGACGTGGCACTACCGACTACGTACTGGAAAAATTTATAGAAGAATTTTAAGAGAACTTCCTCGAAATTATTTTGTTAAATTAAAAATTCAATGAAAATGAAGGTTCATTAAACCTTTTAGGGGAGTTTTGAACTACATACCAATTATAAAAAGAATATAAATTTATTTGATATTGAACTTTATTCGAGAGTTAATAGTATCGCAGAATATACACTCGGCGTCAGAAAAACCGCACCTTTTCTTCAAAGTTAATTTAATCCCATATAATTTAATGATAAGTGTTATTATATACTTCTTCCCCTTCGGACATAGCCAACAGTCTTTAGAAACCGTTGGAATACTCGTCGAACGGAATCAATTACTGAGATTGAGTTTCCGAGCACATTACATTGCCTAATTTTTTTGCAATATTTGAGTAACTTCATGGGCTATAGTATCCATCTCGGGTATTCCTTTTTTTAATTGAACTGTTGAAGTGTGTTTTCTCCATCATCTCGATAGCGAATTTACCCGCATTTCCTGAATTGACCCCTTTTATTTCCCTTTTGTGGTGGCGCTAGCAATAACGCTTTAATCGTTTAATTATGGTAACTGTTATGTTAACTAAATCAAATAATTATCAATTATATATATTATTATCAAAAGAAAGCTCATTAAATGTACTTTCAATAGATATCAACATTAACACAATAAAACGTTAGCTAGCAATAGCAGATGGCCAAGTTTAAACTTAGTGTCGAAGAGGTGCGGTTTTTCTGACGTCGAGTGTATAATAGTACTAAGCAATAGGCCTGCTGGATCACCAAAACTAGAATCAAAGAAAGACTCTGAAGAAAAATCTAATGAAGCTTTTTACTGTGATTTATTTTATATTATACAACGTTTTACAAAAATACCCCTAATGCCTAGTATGGTAGGTAGGGACCATCAAACAAAACAACTTTTACTATGGGACCAACCCTAAAATCGCGAAAAAAATATGAGCTGTTTCATACAAAAAATTAATAACGAATATATCAAAATGTATGAAACAGCAGATTTTTTCCACGATTTCTGAGATGGTCCCAGTTAAGTTAAAGAAAGTTAAAGTATTTTTGTAACACGCTATACAGTCATAAATTATACACCGTCATTTTGTAGTCGTTTTAATTAACTTAAGGGTGTGTTGTACCAATGAAACTAAACATTTTTGCCCAAGAAACATGGGTCGAAAAACGACAAAAAATTTTGGGTCTCCCATACTAACTAGACAGCTAAAACAATTTATTAGTATGGGAAAGTCAAAAATTTTTGTCGTTTTTCGACCCATGTTTCTTGGGCAAAAATGTTTAGTTGCATTAGTAGAACACTCCCTTAAGTTAATTAAAACGACTACAAAATGACGGTGTATTATTTGTTTTTGTTCCTATTGAGGAGGAGAACATCACAGGAAATTATTTAGCTGCTTTATCGGGTACTAGCGGCCGCCCGCGACTTCGTCTGCGTGGAAAGTTTTTTGTTATCCCTCGGGAACAATACTTTTTTTCGGGGTGAAAGGTACCCTATGTCCTTCTCTGGACCCCTGACAACAATTTACGCAAAATTTCATGATGATCGGTGCACTAGTTAAGACGTGAACGCGTAACAAATAAACAAACAAACGGACTATCGCATTTATAATATTAGTAAGGATAGTAAGGATTAGTTCCCGTTCCCGTTCTCGTTCTCATTCCTGTACTCGTTCCCGTATTATGTTCCCATTAAAAAATTGAAGCCCCGTTTCATGGCGCCGTGTTGGACTTCAAAATACCTAAATGCCATTTTCGCAATCAACATCCCATAACCCCATTTACCACTTCAGGGGTTGATTTTCAGAAATTCACGAAATACTTGTTTGATCATTTGTTTATAGAAATACTCCTACAAAGATTCAAGTCGTAATGTCTATTTTATATTTTTTCCATACAAAGTTTGAACGCCAATTATGACCCCTTTAGGGGTTGAATAATGTCTACCACTAAAAATAAATGTCATTTTCGCAATCAACTTCCCATAAAACCTCGATGACGACATCCATATCGATTTTGGGCTTTTTGTACCCCATTTACCCCCTAAAGGGTTGAGTTTCGGAAAACCACGAAACACGTGTTAGCTTATTTGTTTTTAGAAGTACTCCTACGAAGTTTCAAGTTGAAATGTCTATTTAATTATTTTTTTCCATACAAACTTTGTACCCTCATTTCAACCCTTTAGGGGTGGAATTTCTGAAAATCCCTTCTTAGTGGGTGTTTACATTGTATAAAATATCTATGTACAAAATTTTATGTCCCTAGGTTCAGTGGTTTGGGCTGGGCAATAGTCTGTCAGTCACCCCTTCACTTTTATATCGGGTATAAAGTCGCTGTTTCAAGAAGGTATTTCCAAGGAATTCCATAACATGTTATCGTTTAGAGGCTTCTAATTTTATACTTGAATCAACATTCTATCTGTTCAATTATCATTCATCACTCGTAACACTATGATAACAGCTCTGTAATGAAATCCTTCAGAGACCCGGTTGTGTGTAGTCACGAAACCAAACAAAATCTATTTATGTAGTTCTGTCGTCGATGGTGATGTATCTTCGTGAACTCGTGAGGTACCAAGGAAGACAGATGTTGACAGATGTGACGTCGCTAATTGCTGTTTATTACGTGTTTTTGCAGAATTTTCTTATGTAACTTTGGTATAATATTATGCAACGAAAAAAGACTTCGCATAGCATGCTCTTCTTTTAGTTCAGTAAAATTACGGGAGCTAGTATGACGAAATAAAAATAATTTGCAATAGCGGTCTTTCTTCTTTTGATCGTTAGATTAAATGGCTAGCTGTCATTTTGTAAATGAATCCAACTAATTTTCACTATTTTTTTTTACTTTACTGACCAAAATATTAATTTATTTAATTGCTTTAGCAAAATTGCTAATTACATACTTTCTTTTCTTTTTGCTTGATTTGGAACTATATTTTGATTGTGAATGTAAATCCAACAAAAAAAAGTTACAACTACGCTGTTTTTTTTTTGTATTCGTAAATTTAGTTGGATTCGTTTATACAAGGTGTTTGGTAAAAGCCTTATAAAGCCGAATATGGTAGATAGGGACCATCAAACTGAACAACTTTTACTATGGGACCAACTCTGAAATCGCGAAAAAAAAAATCAGCTGTTTCATACAAAAAATAATAACGAAAATATCAAAATGTATGGAACAGCTGATTTTTTTTTCGCGATTTCGGAGTTGGTCCCATAGTAAAAGTTGTTCAATTTGATGGTCCCTATCTACCATATTCGGCTTTATAAGGCTTTTACCAAACACCTTGTATTAGTGTTTTATAATCACATCAAAGTCAGATTGCAAAATTACAGCTTATTACCATTTAATGTTTTGCGAACCCGTAATTTTACTGAACTATTTAGAAAACCATGGGGTTTGAAACGATTATTTAATTTTCAGTTGAGATTTAAGACTAATTTACTATCTAAGTCAAACAGACCACATTTTAAAACATCATTTGCTTAAAATTAATTTTAAATTGGTACTTTCCTACCTAAAGGTTCTTTTTAACTTCAGTTTAGTTACTACTACTTCTTACTACCAAAAATACTACTAACAAAATTTTCAGTGTACTAATTGTAGTTTCACGAAAACTGAGTGATTCGGTGATAAAATGTGCGTAGCATTGAACTACGTAGTGTTTGCCCAATAACTACGTAACGATCACATGCCTTCTAGAATACATACCTATGAACATACCTACTTACCTATTGTTCATGTCAAATTATCGCAAATTCGTGAGGCTTACTTGAAGAGAATTCTTGAGCTTGTGACGTCAAAGAGGCGTGTTCTGATCGTAACGTTTTGTCTTTACGACGTATCACTTGTGACCAATTTAATATTTTTGGGCGAAACCGATAGCTTGAGGAATAACTGCTACTTTTTTCTGGCAGGATTGGTAACGCTTATAAAAATCACACATTTGGAAGTGTTACTTAGTTTTGTTGTACTTAAATTGGGTTTTTTCAATAAGTAGTAGTGGTATTTAGGTTGGATGAGTAATAAAAAGTAATGTAACAATTAATGTTTTAAGTATCGGTTTTCAAGTTAAATTTTCTTTTTACCTAGTTAAGTACTAATAAAATTCCAAGCCTAACGAAGGCAGAATATACAAATCTTATCGTTAATGTTTAATACCATATTCTGGGAAATAAATGATTATGATTATGATTAAAATCTTTTTTATATTATTTCAATCTACAGTAATTGTAGCTTTACTGTCTGTGTTCATGTAATGTAAGGTTTGTTTTCTGTATTAGGTCAGGATCATAGCGATATGGTATGAATGCGGGACCGTGCTAGTGCTAGTTACATTTATAATTAACACAATGTCTGCAAATTAATTAGAGAGCTGAAGAAAATTCTGCTGTTAAATTACCTATCTGTATTCTGTGTATGCATGCACTTTGTAAATGCTATACTTTGTGTAAAATTGTTGCAGATTTATTATTATAGCATTACTTAGTAATAACAACATACATGTCGATAATATTTGCTGATATCATCATCATCATATCAGCCGGACGACACCCACTGCTGGGTATAGGCCTCCCCCAAAGAACTCCAGGACGATCGGTCCTGCGCTGCCTGCATCCACTGGCTTCCCGCGACCTTCACCAGATCGTCGGTTCACCTTCTCGAGGGCCTACCCACGGAGCGTCGTCCGGTGCGCGGGAGCCATTCAAGACCCAACGTTTTCGCCCCAACGGCCATCGGTTCTTCTCGCTATGTGTTCCGCCCACTGCCACTTCCGCTGAGCAATCCTTCGAGCGATGTCAGTTACTTTAGTTCGCCTGCTGATCTCCTCATTCCTTTTTGATATAATGTATGAAACAGCCGTTTTTTTGCGATTTCAGAGTTGGTCGCATAGTAAAAATTGTTCAGTTTGATGATCGCTCGCTATAGTCCCTACCATATTCGGCATTGCGGGTTGTTTTATAACACCCTGTATAATAAAGAACTGTACTCACTTGAAACAGCACTCCAGTGGATACACCGACGGAGGCGAGCGCCCCCAGCATCCCCCGCAGGTGGGGCTGCGACACCTCCGCGGTGTACACCCTGGCTGGAGCCCCCACCATGCCAGACCCGAAGCCGATCATCAGCCTACCTGGAGACAACGTTGGCAGGTCAAACAAAGTGCTTATATCTGACTTCACTTTACCAGCTTGCAGTTAAATAGAGAAGTTTCCTAGTTTTTATTATTCGCTATTATTAAAATTAAGCCCAAATTATACACAACTGTAAAAGAATTATCAAATTATCTCTAAAGATTAAAAAGTTACAGGACGTGAAAATTACGTTTTTAAGATAATTTTGCTCATCGGGAACCGGTCACCTGACGTCATCTACGTAACATCTCCAGCGGCCGGCCGCGCCACCACCATACAAGCAACATAGTTCAGTAAAATTACGGGTTCGCAAAACATTAAATGGTAATAAGCTGTAATTTTGCAATCTGACTTTGATGTGATTATAAAACACTAATATAAACGAATCCAACTAAATTTACGAATACAAAAAAATACAGCGTAGTTGTAACTTTTTTTTGTTGGATTTACATTCACAATCAAATTATAGTTCCAAATCAAGCAAAAAGAAAAGAAAGTATGTAATTAGCAATTTTGCTAAAGCAATTAAATAAATTAATATTTTGGTCAGTAAAGTAAAAAAAAATAGTGAAAATTAGTTGGATTCATTTACAAAATGACAGCTAGCCATTTAATCTAACGATCAAAAGAAGAAAGACCGCTATTGCAAATTATTTTTATTTCGTCATACTAGCTCCCGTAATTTTACTGAACTAACAGGGGGTCAATTCTGCTAATGTTTTCGTCAAAATAGTAGTTCAATGGTGTTTGAATGGTAATGCTTTTTGACACAGTTCTTGTTTCTTAAACCCAAAACCGAAACACATTGTGTTTCTTGAACCCGAAACGGAAACATATTGTGTCTCGATTTTGGGTTTAAGAAACGAGAACAGTGTCAAAAAGCATAGATAACCATTCAAACACCATTGAACCACAATTTTGACGAAAACATTAGCAGACTTGACCCCCAGGTCGGATGACGTCATGCCCTTACAATCGCATCGCGCAAAAATTCGTCAACTTAAATTATTAATTACTCTGCCATTTACTGAGGGATTTTTTTTTCACTAGTATATTAATTTAAGGCTATATTTTAATTTTATGAAGTTAAAGCAGTTTTAACATCATGAAACTTCTCCATTCTCCGTGATGTCAAATATGAGGTGCAAAAAAATTACGGAACAAAACTGAAACAGTGGCCCTACCATGAGTTGATGCAAACTGTTTACGTTACAGTAAACTATCGGATATATTGCTCACAGTCAATGCCAGTGAAAGAGAGAAAACGATAGCTTACGGTAACGTAAACAGTTTGCATCAACTCATGGTAGGGCCACAGGTGATAGGTACACCTACTGTTGCTAATCAGCTCCCCCGGCATGACCATTGAAATGCGATATGATAGCAATTTATGACAATGTATTTTGACAATTGAATGTCGATAAAACGACCATGTTCCTAAGAAAAAATTGTTCAGTTTAAGCAACAGTATCACTTTTTTCAGTATTTTAGATAATTTTGTTCCACCCTATATTGAAGTAGCAAATAATGAGTAAGCCAAGATTTCCCATATTAAATTACGCAGTACCATCTATTTTACAAGCTTTTATTTTTAACTATTTTATGCATCTTTAATACCGTCTTATCGTGTGCTGTAACCGGCCTACTACGTCGATAAACATCAATCATTCAGTATAACCGAAACATTGGAACATCAAAGAACTTCGCCACATAAAAATACACTAAAAGCTAATTCTACACAGGAACACCTCGTTCATATCTTAGAATAGAACGCAAAAAAGACTTGGTACCTAAGCACCCAAAAAATTCACAGATTTTACAGTCCCCGCAAGAATCGGAGCATTGAAAATGAACACAAAAATTTACGAAAAACCAAAATCAAATCAAATGCAAAGTCCTATTTCATTTTTAAAGTTACCTAGGTAGTACCTACCTATTTATTTTAACGAAAGCGCCCGCTGACTGCCTCGACGCAGCCGAAATAATAGTAACCAATTTTCAAAATTCCAACGAATGCACTTCTCGTCTGCTTATGCATCTTTTAACACTATTACCATGACGATCGGTCAATAATCATAGAAGCTATATCACTTTTTATGTACGGAAACAGCTGCTTTTCTACAATTCCAAATCTAAAGGGACTACCTACAGGTCACAATTATAAACCGATTTTCAAAATTATTACGCTATTTGATAGCTAAACTAATACCCTAGGACCTTTTTTTTCACTTTTTCTTAAGTCCGTTTTTTCTTCGAAATATTTACAATTTAGTAAACAAACATCCCCCAAAAAACCCGGAATTTTGGGAATTTCGCAGATTTCCGAAAAAAGTTACCAATAGATTTTCAAATTTCAAACGTTCACACGTGTCTCGATAAACTCCTCAACTTTTGGTACTATTTTCATTTCGATCCTCCCAAAATCCTCGGAGATATGGCCAAAAATACGTCTCAGGCGATTTGCATCTGATAACCATTTTCAATGGTAAAAAGTGCAAGACTTTACTTACCAACATAGAGCATGGGGACGTTCTGCGCAGATGCAATCATTATCCAACCAAAGATGAGCGGGATCTCGGTCAGGATGAGTGTCAGCCGGCGACCGAGGGCATCCATGAGGTAACCGCTCACGATGCAGCCCATGGGCGTGCCTGCTGCGCTTAAACTGGCTGAAATTAATACCTACGTTAATTATTTTGCTTGTACAATAATTATTTTGTTCAGTGGTAGTGAGCAATAATTATTGTAGGAGGACCTCGGTGGTGCAGTGGTTTAGCCCTTGACCCAACGATTGCGGAAGTTAAGCAACGTTCGCAAGGGTCGGTCATGGGATGGGTGACCAAAAATTTATTATCTTGAGCTCCTCCGTGCTTCGGAAGGCACGTTTAGCCGTTGGTCCCGGCTGCATTTGCAGTCGTTAACACCCACCAATCCGCATTGGGCCCGCGTGGTGGGTTATGGCCCATCCTCCTTACCACCCATAAGGAAGGCCTGTTTCCCAGCAGTGGGGACATTAAAAATGGCTGATGGACAAACAGTGGTAGTGGGCGGGAGGACTAAATAACAAGAACCGATGGTGCCGAAAATTTTCTATAAATAGGCCTCTCCCTACGATCTAATGAAGGCCGCGGGTAGCCACTGAATGCGGTAAGCGGAAGATTGAAGATTCTTAGGGGATCTTATGTCCAGCAGAGTGGGCTTCTAATGGCTGATATGATGATCAGTTTAATTGACTATCAGCCATTTCTTGATGTCCCTACCCTAGTGCTGGGGCACAGGCCTTCCTTTTGGGTGGATAAGGAGGATGGGCCATAACCCACCACGCGGGCCCAATGCGGATTGCTGGGTGTTACGACTGCAAATGCACCCGGGACCAACGGCTTGACGTGCCTTACGAAGCACGGAGAAGCTCAAGATAATATTTTTTTGGTCACCCATCCCATGACCGACCCTTGCGAAACTTGCTTAAGCTCCGCAATCGCTGGGCCAGGCGCTAAATCACTGTGCCATCAAGCTGTTTAATTAATACATGGGAAACAGGCATACTAACAAACTAATCTATAGATACCTGCGATAGGACAAACTGACCTATCCAACTGGCCTGATCCTCCGTGACAAATATACTTGAAGTGTTGCTTTTCAGTTGAGGTAGAGCGGTGGCGGAGAATCCAAACGCCATGCCAGTGTTGATGGTCCCAATATTCACTATAAAAGCTGCCACGATCTGTCTTAAGGCCTTCCCTCTTCCAGCCTTGCTGGGATCCTGCTTCTTAGGAGGTTTACTGGTGATGACTGGCTTCGAGCCATTTTTGAGGAATGGAGATGAGTCGGTCCTGAAAAAGAACGATGGAGTTCAGTGGGTGGTCACATTTTTAAGACTAGTGTGCATTTGAGTTACACCAGTATCAGTTTTAATAAAAAAGTTAGTCGATTTGGTCAATCTCAATTTTTCATTTTATAAAATATAAAGTTTAACAAAAATTAAAAAAAAAAATTGTAATGGGTAATCGTTAGGTAGTCTTAAACATAAATTAAGTTTAACAGAGCAAAATCTTTAATAGGTAGAAACTGCACACTACATGGCTGTCGTCGTAGATTATTGTGATCCTAAAGTATGTTATGTAGATTCAACATTTCATGCAAAGCTATAACCAACACCAAGTTGTCAATAACAAACCCGTATACAATTGACTAATTGAATACTAAATTGTTGATAAGGAACTGATTTAAATTCGTAGCTTTGTAGGTCTTGGTCGATAAGTACGTCTCAGGCATTGAAAATTAGATAAATGCCAAATTAATAGGCAATTTTCCTTCTGTGCTAATGGAATTCTAGATTTTGCTATGTTTTATATCTAATTATAAAGTCTATGGAGGTAGCTAAGAGATTAACAATGAGAGCTTTATGGACATGTGTGGCCTTTATATTGGTGTGAGGGTTATCTTCTGGTTGAGAGGTCAGTTGACCTGGGTCTCTATTCAGTTAAAGTTAACATACCAATCGTGCATCAATTGTGTTCCAATGATGTTGCTTTTTAACACAGTTCTTGAAAAACCAATACTACTGAAACACTATCGAGATACAATTATTACGTGATCTTTATCAAAATTGAAGCCCTGGCGACAAGAGGAAACCCTGTTAATTCAAGGAGAGGAATTAGCTTAGATAATTGTGGAAACGAAGTTTTAAGTAGATTCTTATTCTCATTCCAAGAATCAGAATGAATGTGAGTTTTTATTTTTAAATACAAACCCACATATTAATGTAACTTATATGTGATTTGAATAGAAATAGATTCATTTACGTTGTATATATAGCCTTTAACTCAATGTCAACCGTTGACTTTGATTTAAAGGCGGAATTATATTATTAGTTTTAAAACGTCATATTTTCTAATCAGAACTAATATAATTCCGCATTGTTGTCATTTGATCTACGATATGTCTGTCGTATTCTCATGATGCTATAATTATTATGTTTGCATATCGTATTCGATATGCAAAATGGGTTTCCCTACCGAAGAATCTATTTATATTTTTTTTATTTTAGTTTGTCATTCTGTAAATACTAAAAATCCTAACGCACGAAAGGGTCTTTATCACCCTTTAAAACCCTTTTAATCCGGTCCCTGGTATTATTAAGTATCAAGGAGTTAGTAAATTAATGACTTTTTGTACGAGAAACTCAATAGAAATCACAACGTGAATGTTACTGAATTGAATTTTCTGTGAAACACATGTTTAGTTTTTAAATGTTTATCAAATGATAAGATGAAACAATTTTTTAAATGAAAAAAACTTGATTCTAAAGACATTCCGGTTTTCTTTTATAGAAAAAAGAAAATAGGTAGTGCAAGACAACAGGTTAATTGGTTTTTTATTAGGTATTATTTGATAAATTGTAGTTGCCACTATCAAAATATTTAACTGGCCAAAGCTAGTAAATAATTAAACAGTCATTTAGTAAACACGTGCTAAAGGCAAATAAACAACTCATAATTATACTATAATGTGCTATAAATTACTTAGATTATAATAATTATGCAATATTTATTCGCCGACTTCGATAAGTGTGCTACATATAAAAATCTACTGACGTCACTGGCGATAGGTATATACCTGCCTACATTTACTCAAGATTATTCCTAATATTGTGTAAAAACAGGGAGATAAAAAACTGTGTTCGTAAAAGAATTGTATGATGATTGTGTTTTATTACACAACTGCTTAAAAAGGAGTGTATATGTGTTCAGAGAGGGTTCATGTATGTTTGTAGGTAGGTAGGTATGTGAGTTTCTTTATTCCACCATAACTTCTAAATGGCTTAACGGATTTGGATGTATGGTGTGGTGTATCGTTAGAATCCTTACCTACATCATTCCGAGAGACACTGGCTATATTTTTTTTTAAAGTCAATAATTATGGCGACTGTTCTACGCCACTTTCAAATGTGAAAAAACATTTTTCATCCATTATTACAATATGGGCATCAAATGAAAGGCCTTAATAAGCAAATTCAAAAACTATATAACTTGTCACTAAAATGTATAAAATAAAAAAAAACTCGACTGCCCTGCCAAAATCGACCTAAATAGTTGAATAACAAGTGTCATTTCAGTCGGGGGACCTCTTTGATTAAAAATTGTTCCACAAAACAGTCCCGACTGCAATGACACTTGTTATTTAACTTTTTAGTTCGATTTTGGCCGGGCAGTCGTGTTTTTAATATTTTTTCTTGGATAGCTAACAACATATAAACAGATAACAATAAATATATAAAATTAAAATAAAAAAAAATATAAAATTAAAATAAATATATAAAATTAAAATTTCTTCGTTTATGTGGTCCTTCTTGGAAAAGTTATCTTCTTTTTTAAATTTTTGCGATTTATTTGATGAGAGTTACATTTTCTTTTCATAAAAGGAAATAGGTATAAATATTAATTTTGAAAGAATGTTCACCTTAAATTATCATTATATTTTTATATACCACTGTTTAAAAAAAATAAAAGACCCAATGCAATGCAAATAGGAGGAAAATTGGGAAATGATCGTACCTATTGATCGATTGAATTAACCTTAAATCTATGTGTTGCCTGGAAAGTAAATTTTTCTTGTGACTTGAATATAAGTATTTTTTTAATTCAATTAAGTATTACTGCGTGGAAAACAAATTAAAATTCCGAGCGCCCGCCATTGCCACCGTGCTAACGCTTGCCTCGTACATAAGTAACTGACACTTATGTGTATTTTGATGCATTTTAGTGATAATGCTAAAAATAACATAAAAAGATTTCAAAAGTTTAATATTTCAACAATAAATTTTTCTAATTGGCCATGATTATCCAACATATTGACACATTGAAAAGAAAGTGGCCTTTTCACGTTTAAAATGTTGCAAAATTTTCAAGATCTCACGACACGAGATCGTGATTTATAAATAAAAAAAATTTAAAGAAAGGTTTTTTATTTCAAAAATTATGCAACGAAAAAGTTTATCCCGAATCATCAAAAGGAGGAAGCCGCATTAATGCCGAAACTGTTCCCAATTGCTTTAATTATGTCGGTATTCGAAGATGCAGCAGAACTCAGTCAGACATACCTCGTTCGAGAATTCTAGTAGAGTTCAAAGTAATAAGTACTTATAGTACGTTCTAAATAAGAATGGCCTGTCACTAATCACTAGATGCATCGAAAAAAAAACCGGCCAAGTGCGAGTCGGACTCGCGCATGAAGGGCTCCGTACCAAAAAACGGCAAAAAATCACGTTTGTTATATGGGAGCCCCCTTAAATATTTGTTTTATATTGTTTTTAGTATTTGATGTTATAGCGGCAACAGAAATACATCATCTGTGAAAATTTCAACTGTCAAGCTACCACGGTTCATGAGATACAGCCTGGTGACAGACAGACAGACAGACGGACAGCGAAGTCTTAGTAATAGGGTCCCGTTTCTACCCTTTGGGTACGGAACCCTAAAAAAGCATTGCCTACTAAATAGCACCAAAAAATGTGCCTTATAGCACACCTAGAGCAGTGGATTATGAGCATTCGCTTCATGAACTCCAAGCTCACTTGACTCTTATTTTCTCATTTAAAAAAGTCTGTACCTAGTTACAGGTCTGTCCCACTACTTCCATTGAGAATCACCATTAATGGTAATAGTGGCACTACTTTCTCACAATAGGGAATATGCATAAGTCACCGATTTTGATGAATTTGAGCTTGATCGCTGCGGACACTTATAAAAACATGATGGAACAGGAAAAAAAATAAAAAAAATGTATATTCCTAGTTTTATCACACGATGAAATCAGGGGAAAATTACGATTTTTCTTTTTCATTTTCGGATATAATACACTTTACAGTCAGATAGAATATCGAATAAGAAACAATATTTTGTATGACACATATGTACTTAAACGCAAAATTTAGGGAGATAATTGAAGATTATTGGCTAACTCCACATTAAACGCGCCGAAACACTCCTGAAACGTGATGTGTGACGTCACCGTTTTGTATGGAGCGTTTTCGGCGGGTGCTGCTGCGCGCTAACTTCAAGTAACTATATCACGAGAAAAAAACGCAAGAGAAAAGTTTTAATATTACAGTTAACTTTCTCACGCATTATACTTTTGATTAAGATTAAAAAAAAAATTGATGCATATTCCCTATTAAGTAGGTACCATTACGTTTATGGACGTCATTGGTCAGTTCTTAATATGGTTATGGTGATGGGACTGTTTTGAGAAAAAAGTGAAATCTGAGTAGGTATTACCATTGCATATTTCCATTGGGTAATGGGAATAGTGGGATCGATCCCTTGTTACGTATTTATAACAAAATATGAGTGACCCCACCACCTAGCACCATATTACTACGAAATCTTTTCCAACATTTACATAAACTATACAAAAAACAACATCAACCTTGACGTCACGTGGTATAACACTGACTTACGTTTTATTATTACCGTGGTATACCGTGGTCCCGTAACCATCATCGGTCGCCGGTACGGTCGGCACGGCAATCAACGTGGACCTGTGGTTATACTTAGAACTAAATACAAGAAAGAAGCAGCAAACATTGCAATTATTTCCCGTCAGTAGGGTTGTGAAAAAAGTTGACAGCTTATACTCCGAAAAGCGAAACACTATCGGAAAATGGTCTTTTTACTTAGCGACATAATTAGCTCAGAAATAATGTTAATCGATTAGCATCAGTTAATTAGCGCGATCAATTTTTCGTAATTCGTCCTCTGTTAGCAGTGAATAAAGACAATGCAAGAAAAGAGGCATGAAAAGTGTTAGGATCAACGAAAGCTAATATAGGTGCTACTATGGGCCGATTTTCCGGCAATTTATGGCTGCAATTATACCTTAAACTACACGAATTTTAAGTTCAAAATAAACTTCGAAAAAAGTATGACACACTTACATATTGACCTTATTTTTTTCATTTTACGACTGATTGTGGCTGCAATGAAAATATTTTGACATAGGTACCAAAAATATTAATAAAATATTGCATAGTATTACTGGAATTTCTGGCAATGTTGCCGGCCACAGTATTGCAGCCACAAATTGCCTGAAAATATGGCCCGTTTGGAAGCATCGGACACATTGAAAAGTCAATCAATAAAAACGAAAAAAGAAGTTAGTACCTAAGTAAAGTACCTACATAAGAACGTAGTACCCAGTCCCTTTACTCACAATAATAATACCTATGACCTGAATTTACCTATGTCACAGCCTTGTGTTTTTATTTACTTAAAAAGTAAACATTGCAATTATTCCATGCCTTGAAAGGAGTTTTAAAAGTTAATCAAAAGATAAGGCAAATGTCAACCTAAAAACAATAATATTCATCAAAATATGGCAAAAGAATAGTACACACTTAGAATAATTACACCTAGAACGATAATTCCCTACAAAGCGCGCTGTCAAAAGTGAGGCAACAAAAACAGCCAAAATGGCGCCGTTTTCAGATTTTTATTGTCCATTATTAAATAATCATGCCTAATAAGTACAAAACAGTTTCAATTTCCCTACCTTAAAGAGATTAATTATTATATTATTGGATTTTAGTTACGATTAGGTAACGTATGAAGGATATAAATCTGAGAACTGAGCCATTTTGGCTCAGTATAAGTTGCCTCACTTTGTATACAAGGACACGGCTTCTAGGTATAATTATTCTAAGTACAAGTACACAATTATTGTTTTTGTAGCTTGTTTGTATTGTGTTGTGGTAGACGAATATCTTATCGAACGATATCCTTGATTAGTGTGTCAGAGTCAGCGACAGTCAGTTCAAAGACCTCAACTACGAGTACGTAACTAGGCATTGGTAAATTATTAATTTCCATCGGTTTATTTCAAAATGCCAACTACTACTTATTTATGCCAACTATAGTTAAAGGTTAAAGTAAAGACGAGTAAGTATAGTGTTGGCATAAACTACTCATTTACCCTAATTTAACTTAATTTAGCCATTGCATTGTTTTTTTCTTGTATGGTAGATAGGTATCCTCTGTATCTTTTTTTTTATTTAAGGAGTTCACCTCTTTGATTTTCTGTCTTAGTTAATAGGTTACAATAAGTTTATTTCTGCATAATTATATTTTAAATCTTTGTTTTTATAATGGCCCAGTGAAATATATTTCGACCAGTGGGTAAACATTAGTTTCTTTTTATAAATGACCAATTTAATTAGTCATGAATGTCATGATAGGTATAAAAAATAATGTACGGGACTCCATTTTCCGCCACAGGAGAAAGAAAAACTTGATTATTTTTACTAAGTTTTGTAAGAATGAGAGTTATTCCCATCGATAGCTTTCAAGACTTGAACAATAAGCCAACCGTTTTCTACTATGAAATGAAATCAACACCAATTGAGGTAGTACCTATATCTATCGGACGTTATAACCACAGTATTATATTATATAGTATACATTTTATATGTATATTATACTGTAAACACTTCACTTCATTGATTATCTACTGACTGGCAATAAATAATAAATAAAAATATAAAAATAAAATAAAAATAAAAATAAAAAATAAAAATAAAAATTATTTATTTCAGGCAAAGTAGCCCATATTCACACACAAAAAAAAAAACATACAATAAAATCAAATAATAATAAAATACGATAAATAGATTGATCAGGTCAATATTTGCTGTTAGGCAGCACATTCACCATACAGCAATGACGCATGATCTGGCAGTCAAATCTGCTCGCGAACACGCTCAAGATGCTGTTAGAGCTGGCCCGAACCCTGCGCACCAGGGATGAACACCGTTTCCGCATAATGGTGTAGAAACAGTCGACCTGTGCATCGGCGAACATCCCTGACGCGCTGCAGAATCGGGGCAGCCCCATCAGCACCCTGAACGCGTTGTTATACTGAACACGTAGGGCGCTATACTGTTTTTGCGTATGATTTACCCAAAGGCTGCTCGTGTAGAAATTAGTACAGTATGCCCGAAATAGGGTGCGTTTAACCTCTGCCGAGCTACGAGCAAACCTTCGGGCCACCATGTTCGCTCTTACAGACAGCGCCCTACGCGCTCTTTCTATATCAGCGTCATCGTTCAGGTCAGAGGTAATGATATGACCCAGGTATTTAAATTGATCCACCCATCGGAGCGGTGTTCCGTATAGTTTAATAGGAGGAATGGTGGTCAGACATTTCCCTCTAACCCGAAAGACCATGCATTCAGTTTTTAGGCCATTATATCTTAAGCCGTGTTCGAGGGTATACCTTTCACAAATTCTGAGGAGCTTTAAGATACCACAGACTGATGCACTCAGCAACACCATGTCATCGGCATAATTTACATTGTTGACTGGTACACCGTCTATATGACAGCCGACACGGCTGCCGCTGAGCTCACCTATCAGTGCATCAACGTACAAATTGAATAGACTGGGCGAGGTCAACCCTCCCTGCCTCACCCCACATTCCATCTTATATGGCTCCGAAAAGGCACTCGACCATCTCACAACATTGACCTGATTTTGATACCAATATTTAAAGATATTACAAAGCTCCGATGGCATATTGATATCTCTTAATTTTTGCCATAAGGTCTCATAGCAGACCAGGTCAAATGCTTTGGAGAGGTCGAGGAAACAGGCATATACGGGTGTTTGACGGTCTGTGTAGTACTTGACAGTCTGCTTCAAACTCAAGATGGCTGTATCAGTGGAAAGTCCTGGCTTAAAGCCGAATTGATTATCATGTAAACTTAGATAACGGCCTAGCTGAGCATTAAGCAAACTGTCAAGTACTTTCGCTATAACAGTGGCCAGCGAGATAGGCCTATAATTAGATTTATCGCTTACATCACCGGTTTTATTTTTTACAATTGGTACTACCACTGTTTTTGTCATATCAGCCGGCAGGTACGAGTGCCCAACACAAATAGTATAGAGCATCGAAAGCACCCTGGGCAGATGGGGGCCCGCATGCTTCAGGTGCTCTACGCTAAGTCCATCATGACCCGGAGACTTGCCGCGTGACATAGATTGTATAACCTCCTTGACATCTTTAGTTAAAAACCTAGTACTCAGCTCCTGGCCATTCGGACACGTATCACCCGCTGACTGAGAGGAGCCCAGTGGTGATTTGATAGTGAAGTGCTCTCTGAACATATCAGCTATACCCTTGATGTCATTGACCCCGTCAACACTCACAGGGAGGCTCGGCTTACCATTTAGTTTATTAGTGGTCTTCCAAAAGCTCTTAAAGTCTTGTTTTGAATGCTTAGATGTTAAAATATCCATTTTGAGTTGTTCTCTATGGTTTTGACACCACTTTAGACGAGCTTTGAAAACTTTTCTACTTTCAAACATTTCATTATAAACGCGACCAGTTTCGGGTTTGCCATATAACACCCAAATTTGGAACTTGCACCTAGCCTCCGTGTGTGCATCCCGCACATGCCTATTCCACCCCAGTACTGGCTTTCGGTCCTTTTTTTGATTTACATTCAAGTCACTATTACTATCGGCAGCGGCCTGCGTCAATGCATTTACAATATCATTATACATCATGTCAATAACTAATCTATGGTCCATATTATTACACACACGGTCACTACAATACGACATTTCATTAGGAAAATCTATTAACCTCAATTTTTCATTGCATAATTTACTATATAAGTCAACTTGTTCGGGCTTACGCTCACCCCACAACACTTTATTAATAACATTAAATTGGTCAGATAATATTTTAGGTTTTATAATGTCAAAGTTACAATGTAAAATTAAAGGAAAATGGTCCGACCATAGAACGTCATAATCAATAGTTACACTTTGAATAGATTGCACAGCGGACTTAGTGACTACACAGTGGTCTAACCATCTTTTACACCCGTGTGCTTCACTTAAGTAAGTGTAAGCACCGGAGTTCAGTCCTAACATATTTACATCCGCGCACACCCAATCTTGCTCGCTACAAAAACATGTTAGTTCGTCAAAAAATTGTTCAGTCGGATGTGCATTAAAGTCTCCAAGTATATACACTGACTCGGTACTCTCACTACTTATTATAGCACTTACCAAACTTAGACAATCCGTAAATTCAGTTAAATTTTCCGCTGTGTCCGTAGGCATATAGACACTAAACACTAAGAATGACCTTTGACCCATACACATCTTGACTGCACATATTCTCGGGTTATCACATTTCACTACAGACACATTTTGAAATACGCGTTTGTCCCACAGTAGTGCAACTCCGCCGAAGGGCCTACCGCGCAGCATACCGGCCTCCGTGTCCACAGCTGACGTACCGGTCCACCCGAAGTTGTCGTCAATACCGCTCAGAAACTGAATGTCATCCGGTAGTAGCCAGGTTTCTTGCAGCGCTATTATACTTGAGGTTCGGCATAGCGTTTTCACATAGTCGGTTGAGCGTTTAACACTCTTACAGTTGAAACTGACTAATGTGTGAGTTGATCTACTGGCCATTATTATTAGATGCAGGGCCACGCACAGTATCACCACTGTTCGTATTCTTTGGCTTAAAATGCACAAATCGTCTAAAAATTATACCTTGGGGCCACAAATTACTATCAAGAAACACTGACAATTTCTGTTCTGATACAAAAAATTTGTATGCTTTGTGCCCTTTTTCTTTTTTAAATATTATTTTCTCCAATATTATCTTCTCTTTCGTTTTGTTATATATGTAATTTAAAATGTCGGCGTCAGTTGTATCTTTATGCACTTTTGTAATGAATATTGGCACTTTGTTCTCCGCAGCTTTGAACTTTCCTGCATTGTCGTGTGAAACGCCAGTCGTGCCGTGATAACGATAATTCATGTTGGTTTTCCGTCTTTGCACCAAATTCCACTCGCCGTCATCCTTCAATTTATCCGCAAATGTTGACTTCTGCGGCTCAACATAGTTGTTCAAAACCTTGTTATTCCGATGCGCAGTATTTTCACTATCTATTGGTGTAGATGTGTCGCACAGCTGATGCGCGGCAGCGGCCGGCTCGCTCAGCAAACCGGTTTCGCGACTAGCCAACGGCAACGTAGCTTGCATATCGCACCCACCCCCCGTCTTTATTGTTGTATTTACAGGGCTTGTTTGCGAGTTATGATCAATCGAACTTGACAAATTATCTAGGTCGTAGTCCGCCACAGATATATTATTCGATCCAATCGGTTCACTATCCACACACGCTCCGCGTTTTGTGTTTATTCGTAAGTTTCGGAAGCGATTCGGTGTCGCCTGATTTGAAGATGAAATTTTGTTATTGATTTCACTTCTCAACACATCCAGTTGTTCTGACGTGACATATTTAGACTTAATATCTTTCAATTCATTTTGAAGAATCACTAAATCTTTAAGGATTTTGGTGGTATCCAAGTGATCCCACGTAATCGGCGGCAATTTTTCCAATTCCCGGGCGACGAAAACGGGTATGATCTCCGGATCAGTCCCTTTAAATAGTGCTATTATGTCCAGCATGTCCCGATTTTCTTTTCCTTGCCGTTTTCGTAAGATTTTCCGTTTCTCACTCGGTAACGATTCAAATAATAACGACTTCGATCTCGTTATCTCTTCACTTTTAAACGACGACACACAAATTCTCACGAGACTGTCTTCGTCCATAACGGATATTTTGTTTTGCACGTATGCGAGTAACTCGTCGATTACTATATTGCACGTAATACACTTCACAGTCGTGGCCATTTTCGTTTTTCGATGACATGGCAATGACATTGGCTCTGTAGGTCTGCAAATAATTGAAAAGCTGTCCCAATTCGTCCCATGACGTCAACGCGTAATGATTTATTGGTTTCAATTTGCCTACACTTTTGAGGGTTGCATTTGAGGGGCATGTGTACCTTTATAGGTACAGAAACAGATCAGAGATCAAGATCAGTACCTATTCAAAAGAGGAAACTACCTACTTTCTACACCCATTTGCACTAAACTTAAGAATCGCCTGTCTTTTCCTAACTAACTCGACCCAGATAATTAGGCGAATGACAGCTGTAAAACGCTAGTTTTTAGGGTTTCGTAGCCAAAATGGCAAAAAACGGCACCCTTATAGATTCGTCATGTCTGTCTGTCTGTTTGTCCGTCCGTCCGTATGTCACAACCATTTTATTCCGAAAATATTAGGATTACACAGTTGAATCTTAGTAGGTAGATGTATTCTGTTAACCGCTTAACGATTTTAACACAAAAATAAAAAAAAATAAGATTTAGGGGGGGCTCCGCATACATGGAACTGAAAATGAAAAAAAAAATCCTTCATACCAATACGTGCGGGGTATCTATAGATAGGTCTTTAAAAATTACATTGAGGTTCTTAAGACAGTTTTTTTCTAAAAGTCAACCGTTTGAAAGATAAACACTGCCAAAGTGGTAAATATATTGAATATTGAAATATATTGAATATATAAAATGTGTGCCCCCCCCCCCCTCTAACTTTTGAAATAAGAGAGTGAAAAACCCTACGGCGCGTGGCCCGACACGCACTCGGCCGGTTATTTTTTTACATTCTCTTTGGACAGCTGCTTGACAGCTAAGTTCATGACACTGTTTTATTAGGTCGAGTTGTACTTAGAAAAAGACTCGGGCAATTCTTAAGTTCTTAAGTTTAGTGGGTTTGCACTATTTGCAGACCTACACCCGTTTGAGTGTAAGTATACTGACTTACAATGCAGAGATACGAGAGGAAAATAATTATACCTTTGTTTGTTTGCACTAAAATACTATCGTAAACAGAAATCATGTTATCTATCACATGATAGAAAACCAATGCCTACGAAAATAAACGAGTTGTGGGTCGGGTGAAAATAACCGAATGTTTTTGACGATACCTTATCATGGGTAAACACGAGTACGTAGTGGCCACATATCGACGTTTGTACCGTATAAATAGATTTTTGTGTTTACCCATACTTGAACGTCTTCTGGAGTTCACGGCATTGTGGCCACCGGTGAAAATAAACATTTTAGTGACACATCGATAGCCTATAGTTTTGATAGTTTTTGAATTTATACTTAGTCATAATCTACAACAAGATTTGGCTATACCTCATTTAGGCAGATCCGAAAGAATATGGTAATCCATAAGAATAGCAACATTAGCGACGTACTTAAAATAGTTCTTATCGCTAATAAACTCATTTTGTAGTTTTTTCGATATTTAATAATATCAGCTTAATTATTACTTAACTAGAGTTTCATGTTATTAACAGTTAACTAGATATTTTCTATTTAATCGAGGATAAGTCTGACAGTTCATCAAATTATGCCAGGTTTTATAGTTATTTTGTGAGGATCTGTTGAGTAGGTTTTAGTTACATTTTGTGAGGTTTGTCTAGAATCTAGCTAGTGTATAAGAGTATATAATGTTTAATTAGGTTGGAAAACGAACTAATTTTGAAAGTTGCTTACGCCTTATTATAAGGGATAGTTTCTAATAACATATTAATTTAACAGTTTCCTGAAAGTGGCACCGATGCCAGCTTTCTACAGATTTATCTGCTGGGGCCACATTTTGGTTTCATTGATTATTACCACCGTATATATGTTTAGCACAGCGAACTAATGTTTCAGCGCGAAAATTAATGATAGCCCGTCCCCGCATGTGGAACGTTATCTACCATTGAATAATTATTGACTACCATCAAAGGTACTCTCATAGTTTATGTGTGTCTGGGGACTGTCTACTCAAGTTAAATTACTTATATTATACACACTCGGCGTCAGAAAAATCTCACCTTTTTAAACAATTTCTTCAAAGTTAAATTAATCCTATCTAATTTAATGGTAAGTGTTGTTATATACTTCTTCCCTTCGAACATAGCCAACAGTCTCTAGAAACTGCTGGAATACTCGTCGAATGGCATGAATTACTGAGAGAGTTTTGCGAGCAACAATACACTGCCTCATTTTTTGCAATATTTGAGCAACTTCATAGGCAATAGTATCCATCTTGGGTATTCCTTTTTTTGTTGAAGTGTGTTTTCTGAATCAGCGAATTTATCTGCATTTCCTAAATTCCTTTATGGCGCCGCAAGCAATAACGTTAAAGCGTTTAATTATGGTAACTGTTAAAAATTTGTCAAAAAGTATATGGCAGCTAATTAACAAACACAGAAATAAGACTAGTAAAGTTCCCAATCAACTCATGATTAAGACTGAAAATAAAATCCTATATGAACCGATGGAAATTGCTGATAGTTTTGTAAAGCAGTTCGAGCTTAATTCAAGTAAGGTCTCAATAGTTTCAGAGAATGCACGGAGCTATCTAAACCAGAGTGTAGATTATGTAATGGATGAGTTGGTCTTATACCCGACAACTGCCAGTGAAGTGAAAAAAACTGTTCATAATATGGAAGCCAAAACATCCTCCAGCTATGACGAAGTGCCCATAACAATAATAAAGGACAATATTGATATTTTAGGGGAGCCCTTGAGCAGGTTCTTTAATAAATGCATTGAAGAAGGAGTCTTCCCTGACCAATTTAAGATTGCAAAAGTTGTGCCAATACATAAAAAAGGCTCAAAGTTGGATCCCAAGAATTATAGACCGATATCCTTACTAATAACGAAATCTAAGATACTTGAGAAACTTATTAAAGCGAGACTGGTCGCTCATCTTAGTAAAAACAGAATTCTCCATAAGGCACAATTTGGTTATCGTAATATGGTTGGCACACAGGATGCAATAATGACCTTGCTAAATGATGTTTCTGACAAAATAAATGCAAAATTGAGGGTGGCTGCGGTTTTCCTTGATCTGAGCTCAGCATTTGATACAATTAATCATCAATTGCTCTTAGAAAAGCTGGAGTTCTATGGTGTTCGAGGAAAAGCACTGAAGTTATTCCAGTCTTACTTAAGAAATAGGAAAATGTTTGTAGAAATTAAAACTATAGATTAAAATATGTGTGAAATTGTAACCAAGTCCAAACTAGCTGATGTTAAAGTAGGTGTGCCACAAGGTTCCATACTGGGACCTATACTATTTATAATCTTTATGAATGACTTGATTGGTTATATTACCAAAGCTCATAAATCTGTGAAATTAATCCTGTTTGCAGATGACACCAATGCGGTAATTTCTGATAAAAACTTAATGGATTTAGAAATAACAGTAAATCAAATATTACAATCAATGCAAAATTGGTTTACTGTAAATGGTCTATCAATCAACAGCTTAAAAACTAATGTCATGTTGTTTAAAACCAATGCTAGGGATTTCAGTAACATAAATATTAACTTAAACGGCGACTTGGTACAATCAGTTAAATCCACAAAATTTTTAGGAGTAAAGTTTGATGATCAACTGAAATGGAAGGAAGAACTCCAGGACATTGAGAGTAAGATCAGTTCTGCCTGCTATGTACTACGAAGTCTTAGAGATGAAGCGGATATAAAGCATCTAAAACTAGTATACTATGCCCTAGTAGAATCAAGGTTACGTTATAGTATATTCTGCTGGGGTAGAAGTTATGACTACAATGTTAAAAAGGCTTTCATTCTACAAAAAAGGGCAATCAGGACAATAGTACGCATACCCCAACAAGAGTCATGTCGTGAGCATTTTAGGAAACTGGAAATATTAACTATTCCTAGTCTATATATTCTAGTTATACTTTCTCATTTTGCTAAGACGATAACAGAATATGAGACTCACGAGGAAAAAAATATTAGAGTTGCCACAAGAAGACAGGGTTTTACTCAGAAAATAGTTCCTAGAATAGACATAGTCAAGCATTGTCCCAAATATCAGTCAATACAGTTATTCAATAAACTGCCAAATGAGTTAAAAAGTGCAGTGTATGAGTCTAATTTCAAAGATAAATTGAAAACATACTTGTTGAAGGAATGCTTCTACTCCATTAATGATTTTTTAAATAGCAAGTAATGTTTTGACTGGTTTTTCCGTAACATATTTTAATAATTATGAATTTGACTTTGTAATATTTTATATTTGGTTAATAAATTATATACCTACATTATATGTTAATTAGGCTTTAAGTAAGAAGTTAACGCAATTTATTAATTTCGAATGACTATTAATTATTATATAATTGTAAGTAATTTCATTTAATCCTAATGTATTCACCAATTGTTATATTTTCGACACAATGAACATTGTTATGAAATAAATAAACTTGAAACTTGAAACTTGTTAATTAAATCCAACAATTATTAATTGAAAGCTCATTAAATGTACTTTCAATAAATATTAACATTTATACAATAAAACGTTAGCTAGGAATAGCAGGTGGCAAAGTCTAAACTTATTTTCGAAGTGGTGCGAATTTTCGGACGTCCGTCGAGTGTACTAGTTACTTAAAAGAAAATATGTTTTTCCATACAATCGAGCGAATTTCTGAAAGATTTTTAATGTAAATTCAATCTAATTTTATTTGAATTTGATACTGTTCAAAATCTGTAATAGTCATATTGCGGACACTGTCGAACTTACTGTATTATTTCTCCAATTCGCCGTATGTCAATTAGAATAGAAAGAATTTGGAGTTTCATACAAAAAGACACGAAAATTATCTTTTTCTAATTCTAATAGACACACGTCGTCGAATAGGAGAAATTATACAGTCAATTTGACGGTAAAGTCGACACGTTTACTTTCGAAAACACACAGCTTTCGAAAAATATCATTCAAATAAAATCAGATTGAATTTATATGAAAAACCTTCCATAAATTAGCTCGTTTGTATGGAAAACCATGGCCCCTATTTTTTTTTGGGCAGTATATTTAACAGAAAACATAATACCTTTGTTTTAGAGAGAATTTAATGTATGACCAACTAGTAATTTATTCTTCTGTGCAATAATAATTCTTTATCTTTGAACCGCGAAGATACGTACGTTTACATACTTACTAACTTTACAAAAAAAACTTGTGATAAGTACAATAAAACAATAAAGATTTATATCCCACCAGCGTGATGGCAGTTAGATACAGCATAAGAATAAATAGATACAGTCAGGATTGTTTTCGCCTAAAACGACAAATTATTTATAAAGATTACTTCGAATCGTAATTACAATACAATTAAATTAATAGTTTTCTATAAAATTGCCGTTTTGTACCTATAAGTACTTATATGGAGAATTTTCACGAAGTTGCCTTTCAAACTAGCATTTTCTTTGTCCATTTAACAACCGTAAACACTCATTTAACAAAACTTTTATGTACTAATATTTGAACACTATGCTAACTTATTTCATTTACGATGAGCGAAAAAAATAAGTTTTGGCTAAGTTACAACACCCCGGTCGCCATTTTTTTTGCTCACATTAAAAGAGTCGCTTTTATTGTCTTTTTTTAATGTTAAGAAAGTTAAAATAAGGACTTTATTTTTACTGATAGTTGACTATCAAGGTCATAATTTGATATAATATCAAGATAAATTATATTTTAAATCATAGACTTAGTTATTATTTTCTCTGTAAGTATGTGACAAAATATGGACAATTTCATAGGTAAAGGCCTAACAATATACCCGTAATAAACGACAGAAGCTCTTGTACTTACTCTACCCAAACTTCGAAAACTTACGTTTAATACCTTATACCAGAAAAATGTTGCGAGCAACCCGAATATTAAAAATAAGAAGAAACTTTTCCTAAGTTTTGAAGAAAATGAGAAAAATGATATTTTTAGGCTACTTAAAATACCTAGGTACTTACACGGTATTTTTCTAACTAATACATAGGTAAGTACTATTTTAATTTATATACCATAAGCGATATTATTTATATTTCGAGGACATAAAAAAAATGTGATACAAAATGCAAAGATTCGCAAAATTAGTCAAATAATTAATTTTCTTTGTAATTTTTCACAATATATCCAACAGGTAACTACGACGTATAGTGACCTTCGTTTAGAATTTTCCCAATTCAAATACTTATATCTTTATAATAAAATGTTGCCACTTAACTACTCATTATCACGCATGTAAAGACGTGATCTGTGATGAAGCAAATATTGATAAAAGATAAACTTATCTCCACACACGTCCCAATTATGCATTCACTTGCCGCATGGATCGATAACGACTAATAGATCTCTAAGGAGCTTTATCGATATTATATCGATATGATTGCCCCTTAGTACTTAGATTAGATATGTGCCATTCGATTACTGACAAATATTGCCGAAGATCCGATAAGATCTTTATGACTTTCTTAGGATTAACGTCAATATCGACTTTGTTTTTATCGCTAAGAGCAAATGCGGTTTTTTGATAGATTTTTCTAGTAGGTAAGTATATTTTAAAAACAGATTTTTTTACATTGTTCTGTGATTTTAACAGAGAATAACAGAGACCTATATACATAAAATGTCAAACGGAAACACGATGTTCCATGTTTAGAGTCGTTTAGATAAGAAAAAATATCAATTGCTCGAGAGTCGTAAAAACACCAATTTGGTGCAAAAATTTCGATGGATGTATAGTGTATTGTCTGACTGTGTAGGAATATCGTTATTTCCCTTATTTCTCTGATTTCCATAACACGAGATCTTTAGCCACTTTGATTTGGAGCCAGATCAGCTGAAATGAATGAACTCAATGATTAAATGCAGTTAAAGAATGTTCTTAAATGTCTCGCTTGTAGGAGCGCAATAATTTTCTACAAGAGTTCATGGTAAAATATTAAAACTTACGGCTATCAATTTTCCTTTAAGTATTATTTTCAGATCGAACCATATTCAAGCATCTCGATGAAGTTTCAGAAAAAAGAATACATTGATAAATCGTACATTGCTAAAAGTAAACAACCTCGAAGATCATAGGAGTTATATTTGAGAAATTAGTTTCTATAAATAGTACCGATTTATCCGACTACCGTAATATTTCTTGCTTATAATAAATCCGCAATCCGTAATTTAATGCAAGAAGTTAATAGTTGGCAGTAGTACAGTCCGTCGTTCTATCCAGTTTCGATATTTCCGTAGCATTTACATTGAATAAATACCTACTGAAATAAAAATACCCACATAGATTTATTAAAACGTTATGAAACCTATTCATCATCCAGACATTTTCATGTACACACGACGGCACGTCAGATGTAACAGATGTTCTAGAAAAACAATTTTTATTACTTATGTGGGGGTTAAAAGCGTTCTCAAGGTCATATCTTACGTCTGAAAAAGTACTGTTCCCGAGAGATAGAAGGGTGCACTTTCCACACTGAAACGAGCACCAGAGAAGTGTTTTGTGTGTATTTTAAAGTACCTATACAAATTTAATAATAATGTAACTAAATTTTATTACAGATGGAATTGGAAAACCATCTGCTCACAATACATTTATATAAAAAAAATATCAAAATATAATTTATTCGGTATTTGTATACTTACCTACTTCAAACGAATAATTTGTTTACCTAATGCCTACATGCTATAAAAGTATATAATGTGTGTTTTGTGAGGTTTCGCGACTTCATTGTTTTTGTTTCATTGACTGCTTTTAAAAACACTTGTTCCAATACACTCAAACGTTTATATGACACTTTAAGGCATGCCATTTATTCTAAGTATAATAATTAACGTATGACGACATGACACGAGATAAGTTTTCTAGATTTTTTTTATTGAAAATAAGTGAGCAGTTGTCCACAATCACACGGTGATGATGCAGATGAAAGTAAAATCTCATGTTACTAGAAAAACAAAAGACTTACGGTTTTAACCATCACAGACTCCAAAAAAATACGATAGAGCATGCTCACTAGATAAGCCTATTTACGCTTTGAAAAGGCCCACGTTATAATTCCTGGGAAACACATCGGCAGGCAGCCTGTTCCACTCCTTAGCTGTTCGCATTAATGCTTTGTGCGGATGGTTGAAATATCAACAAGCTAGGGTGGTACGCTAATCTGCGTCTAGTGCTTCTATTCTATTTTTGGCAACAAAGTATAATGTATATTATGTAGATTTGTATTATTTTCAGTCCAGATAATGCGTTATTCTGCTAAGCAAACAAAATCCGTTCCATGTCATAATATTTCAGAGCACGAATCATCTCGGTGGGCTCTGCCAAATACCAAAATGAGGAATTCTCGTAACACGTTTCTCACGTGAGTGATTATTATTAGACTCGTTCATGAAATGATTCCAATAACCATGCAATTGGCTCCGAATTCTTAAAAATACAAGTCTTCGCTAACGTTTCAAATGAAATACTAATTACAGGTAATTAGTGGGTGTGTTTTGACGCGAAAAACAAAAGAATTTTGACGTCAACGCTGAAAATGTTTAAAGATGTTTATAATATGCGCTTGTGCGTAGCAAAATAACTTCGGACAGACTAACAAACATAATTAATGTCTGCACTAGCTTTGTTGAATATTAACATGTAGGGAATGAAACAAAAAGAGAACATAAATGAATTAGAAACAGTTTTAATCATTATGTAAGTATAAATACTTTCCTAGACTACCAACATTCATTTCACTTACTTTTGAACAAACTACTAGACACCCAATCTCTTTTTCTACCACTTAACCACCCATATTTTTTATTTAGCATGAAAATATTGAAAATCTTATCATACTATTTCCTGTAACTATGTAAGTATATTGATTGTAATACTTACGAAAAAGTTTCAAAGTAAAACGTCGAACTTTTAAATTTTCGTCTGGCATCGTAACGTACGCTCTTTACTAGGTACCTACTCATTTTCATTCGACAAACCTAGCCAGAATTCGTAAGAAGAAAGAAGAAACTGACTTCATAAAAGGATGAGGTTCTCTGTTCATCTGTCTGTTTGCTTTTTGTGTATGTATGTTGACCGATTACAAGCCGATTAGGTACTCGAAAACAGCTGGACCGATTGAAATGATTCAAACGTTATTTCATCAGGTTTATCCTCAAGTTGAACTTAAGTATTATTAAGAATTTGGAAATCGGTTCAATAGTTTTCAACTAGGTATGTAATGTAATCCTGAAAATACTTTCATTTCGGTTACTAATATATTGATGATTTTTATGTTTGTTCGGATATACATAACTTCTTGTTTTTGAATCTATTTTTGATATTTTTTTTTTGAAATAAGTTTGAAAGGGGAAATACCTTATGTGTATCATCGTCATCATCATCATATCAGCTGCTCGACACCCACTGCTGAATATAGGCCTCCCCCAAGGTAGTTTTATTTTTATTTCACTGACATTGGACCTTGGACTTCGAAGAAAAAGGAAATCACTTAGGTAAGTTATGGTATGATAAGAAAATAAATAAAATCACAGCTTTGACATTTATTTAAATGTTGATCTGAGAGAACAATGATTTAATCACAGCAGCGGTAACTTTTATTGCTATTAATAAAATTGCACATTGTACTTTGTGGACGCTGCGAAAACAAAATGATAAAGGTTCTCGACCGAAATCACGAGCAGAGAGGATGCAGTGCACTCACACCACATTTGTTTGAGCTTTGACTGTGTTGGCTTCCCGCCCAATACCCTTCACCTTGCCCTCCCGAGTAGTGTTACCAGATCTAATTATGAGAATGCCTGACTCTTTCCCTGACTTTTCAGTAAATTCCCTGACATTTTTACCGACTTCAAAAGGAGGGAGGTACTCAATTCGACCCGTTTTTTTTTTTGTTTTTTGTATGTACACCGATTACTCGAAGACGGCTGAACCGATTGAAATGATTCAAACGTCATTAGATCAGGATTGTTCTCAAGTTAGTCCCATTTTTTTTAATTTTGAAATCGGTTCAGTACTTTTCAGGTAAACCTGAAAATACTGTCGTTTTCGTTACCATTTTGTGAACTTATACGGATGATCGACCATATCTTCTTTGTTTATGTACCGATTTAGATGATTCTATTTACCATTGAAAATGGTTATCAGATGCAAATCGCCTGAAACGTATTTTTGGCCATATCTCCGAGGATTTTGGGAGGATCGAAATAAAAATAGTACCAAAAGTTGAGGAGTTTATCGAGACACGTGTGAACGTTTGAATTTTGAAAATCTACTGGTAACTTTTTTTGGAATTTGGCAAAATTCCAAAAATTCCGGGTTTTTTGGGGGATGTTTGTTTACTAAATTGTAAATATTTCGAAAAAAAAACGACTTAAGAAAAAATGAAAAAAAGGGTCCTAGGGTATTAGTTTAACTATCAAATGGCGAAATAATTTTGAAAATCGGTTTATAATTGTGACCTGTAGGTGGTCCCTTTAGATTTAGAATTGTAGGAAAACGGCTATTTCCGTACATAAAAGGTGATTTAGCTTTTATGATTATTGACCGATCGTCATGGTAATAGTGTTAAAAGATGCAGGAGCAGACGAGAAGTGCATTCGTTGGAATTTTGAAAATTGGTTAATATTATTTCGGCCGCGTCGAGGCAGTCAGCGGGCGCTTTCGTGACACGAGGCGGAGCTGAGTGTCACAATCGTAAAAATAAATAGGTACTACGTAAGTAACTTTAAAAATATAATAGGACTTTGAATTTGGTTTGATTTTGGTTTTTCGTAAATTTTTGTGTTCATTTTCAATGCTCCGATTCTTGCGGGGACTGTAAAATCTGTAATGTTTTTTACTTTAGAGATGATACTATTTTGATTTCATTGTTATTGGACCTTGGATATCAAAGATACGCAAGGGAACTCCTCAAAATCAAATAGGAACTGTATAGTGATTACACTAAAAAGAATAAAATAAAAAATTATTTAAAAACAAAAAACCGACTTCAAAAAACCTGAAAATAAAAACAAAAACAGCTTCAAAATTAAATACCTCTAAAAAGCAAGAAATAACCCCACCTGACTTCAATAGACGTGTTTTATTACAGTGATATGCGTATCTAGTGATTAGAAAATTATTTCTTGCTTTTTAGAGGTATTTAATTTTGAAGCTGTTTTTGTTTTTATTTTCAGGTTTTTTGAAGTCGGTTTTTTTGTTTTTAAACAATTTTACACTTACATCTTCTTAATTTAGTTGACGATTGGTATTTTTTTCTCACTGAAATGATTAACAAATTATGTGTTTTCATTTAATAGGTAGGTACTTAAACTTTTTGGGATTTCAAAAATCCCTGACAACTACAGTTTTTCCCTGTTTTCCTGACGGATGTCTAAAATTCCTGACAGGTCAGTTAAATTCCTGTCATCTGGTAACCCTACTCCCAAGGGGCGGCAGTTCCGAAATTAATTTTTGGCAACAAGTTATTTGACGTCCAAGCTTTTTTCTTTCTATTGCACATTTTTTTAAACTTTGTAGGTAGGTGTTGGTGATAGACAGTCCGACTGAGGCGCCTAAGTTTAGTGCCAAAAATATAACTACCTACGTACCTAGGTGCCTACCTACGTAACTAGTTACGTAAGATTTAAAAATGAAAGATGCGAAAATATCAACAAATCGTTGACTTTGCCAATTTTATCGAAAAGAATGTAAATAAGTTCTACATTAATATGTAAGGAATTCTTGTGTTTATGAATAATTAATAAGTATATTTCTCAGTCATTAATATTAATTCTAACAATAATCAAGATACCTACGCCAAAAATCCTAAGTCAATATTTAAAAAGAAAGCTCGAGTTGAATTGTAAATTTTTTACATTATTATTAATTAGATATGCCTGTTAGGTACTATTATTTACTCGAATCTTTTACCAAATTTTTTTTTGAGAAGTTTGATATTATGTTGCAATGCAAGACGACAATTTACCTGTCAGTCAATCACAATCTTCAACATATAAAGGCGATAAAAATCATATCTTATAAAAATAAGATAAAATATTAATCTTACAGGAAAGACAGTATCTACCTAGGTTGGTTGAGGTTGCCTGCAATTTATATAAGTAGGTATAAGGTACTTTTTAACACGTTTTTATTAGGTTGCTTTCTCGTTTGTTTGTTTGTTTTTAGATACTTAGATACCTAGAAAGTAAGTAAGTTTATCCCTACTAACATTATAAATGCGAAAGTCCGTTTGTTTGTTTGTTTGTTTGTTTGTTACGCCTTCACGTCGTAAATACTGAACCGATCATCATGAAATTTTGCATACACGTTGTTAGGGGTGCAGAAAAGGACATAGGGTACCTTTCATCCAGAAAAAACGTACAGTTCCCGAGGGATAGCGAAAAAACTGTCCACGCAGACGAAGTCGCGGGCGGCCGCTAGTATTTAATAATTTACGATTTTCCAATAAGGGATTACCTAACAAAAACAAATGACCGTTTTTTTCGAATAAAATCGGTTAACTATTACATTTACACATAGGTAGTAAATGTAAACAAAATGAAACATTACAAAATGGTAATTAATTCACAAACTACCTAGCTATAATTAGATAAATAAATGTTTAATGCTGTGTTGATTGAACAAAAATAGATTAGTATTACCAACTAGTTTTGTAAACAAAACAAAATTGCATGCTGGTGATTGATTAGAGTTTTATTAGTATGAGTAGTTTCATATAAATAAAAGAAATAGTAATTCTTCATCAATACCTATCTATCTATAGTAGGTATTGATGAAGAAAATTTGGTAGGTATCCCTATATACCCACGGTTCCCATTTTCATTATTAAGTATCTGTTACTATTTAAAAAAGTAAGGCATACCTACCTATCGTTCTTCGCTGCAATTTACTAGCATGTTTTTTTTATTTTTCATTTATTTCACTTTAAGTTACGAAGTAACTATTATTAATCATTATGTAAAATATTATTGAGTTAATTTAATATAGCATCTACCTAATAAATAAGAAAAATGAATGTAAGATAGGTGTCATTTTCATTGATAAAGAGTACCCAGTGCAAAATAGTAGTTTACGATACAATTTTAAAACGAGTTGACGTTTTGAACGAGCCGCAGGCGAGATTATAATCGTCACGAGTTTTAAAAAACCCAATCGTGTGCCATACGACGTTTTTCAATACATTTGCGAGAAAAAAATGGGTACCTACTGAAATAAAAATAATTACAGATTAGTCAGTTAACAGATAAGTCTACAAATTCTTTACAAATACTACAAATTCTTTACAAATTCTGCACATCTTCTCCACAAATTCTTCACAAATTCTCTACAAATTCTCCATAAATTCTGCACAAATTCTGCATAAGATCTGCATAATTTCTCCACATATATTGCAAAAATTTTGCACAATTTCTTCACAAATTCTGCAAATATTTTTCACAATTTCTGCACAAATTCTCCACAAATTCCCACAAATTCTTCACAAATTCCCACAAAAATCTCCACAAAATTCTTCACGATTCTCTACTAATTCTATACAAATGCTCTACAATTTTCTTTATAGACAATATGTCCATATTGTAATAGAAATTTAAAAATAAAACGTAAAAAAACTGCACTGCTTGGGGTAAAATCAACTTACTGGACGCTGTACTGTATCAAGAGCTCAAATTTTCGAGCAAATGTATTGAAAAAATATTTAACAAATTGAGACACAAACAATTTGCTTTACTTTTACTTATACTTTTGTTCGTTTATTCATTCTTATTAGTGACTTGATTTATTAAATCTAAGTATAATGTTATTATCACTACTTTACGATAGTTAAGTACCTATGTTTTAAATTGGCAGGTTGTAATTAAAGACGTAAAAAATATTCTCTTGACACATTTCGTAAAATCCTTACTAATATTGTAAATGCCGTTTGTTTGTTTGTTTGTTACGCCTTCACGTCTTAACTACTGAACCGATCATCGTGAAATTTTGCATACACTTTGTCAGGGGTACAGAGAAGGACATAGGGTACCTTTCATCCCGAAAAAAGGAACAGTTCCTGAGGGATAGTCAAAATACTATCCACGCAGACGAAGTCGCGGGCGGAAGCTAGTTAGACATAAGAATGGCACATACCTTATTGGCTTTAAGATTTAAGTAATTAAACCTTTTATTAAAAATTTTCAAATTCCCAATTACGTGTTACAAAATAACCCCTAATGCCGAATATGGTGGATAGGGACCATCAAACTGAACAACTTTTACTATGGCACCAACCCTGAAATCGCGAAAAAAAATCAGCTGTTAACAAAAATAATAACGAAAATATCAAAGTTGTATGAAACAGCTGATTTTTGTTTCGAGATTTCAAAGTTGGTCCCACAATAAATTTGTTCAGTTTAATGGTCCCTATCTACCATATTCGGTATTAGGGGTTATTTTTGTAACACGATGTAGGTAGTACTTAGTTGTTGTAGAATACCTAAACTAAACTTAGTACCTATAACTATATTATATTTAGAAATGAAAAAGGGATATCAGACCGCATTACTGAATTTGTAGTTTGAAAATATCGGAAAAACATCTTGATTCATCGACAAACTTACAAAAATAGCAAGACACGTGCGTAGACATATTAATTCTTTTCATAATTTACGTAAACATGATATTATCTAGCCTCTTTTGATTACGCGCTTGTAGGTAAGTCAATCTATATGAATGAGCTCTGAATCCAGAACTCAGTAAACTTTTGGTACACAAACATACCTCAATATCTTGACTAATTAATGAAATATTTAAACTTTTACCTGCATACTTGATTAGAAAAGGGAAGATATAGAATTAACCATGTATGTATAATATAATAACGAACGGGTTTTGTTTACACTTGGCATGTTGCGTCGATTACAATAAACCAGACGTTTATGTAAAAGTTTTTGTTAATAACACCCAAGTTTTTTGACCGTTAAAACTTTTCCGAACCTAAATAATGAATACTTAGAGGTAATAAGTTAAATTAAATTAACACTTACTTTTCATCTGATTCTGTCGCCATTTTATTCAATTATTTGTATTTAAACACAATATCACAGTTAATATTTACTTAAAACTACTATCACATCATCATATTCTTGAAAAAGAAAATTTAATTCACTTTTTTTATTAAAAATAACTAGTAGGTACTTTTTTATTTAAAAATAACTAGTTACGCTTTATTTAAACTTCGCGATGTTTTACCAACATTATGTACCCAATCGTGCGTCTACCCTCTCCGGACGACGTACGCGCACTGACTTCGTATGTATTATGATAACTTTTCACGAAAGTATATTACTTACTATAGTTTTCTTACACGAGAAGTTGCGATAATTTTATGCACATACAAATTCACTTACTAACTTAAATAATTAATAACCATTGGGGAAGAACGAGTGCTAAATACTTATTGGTTTGTACGAGGATCCTCTAGCTTTGTAATACACCGCACGCACGTGAATTTAAGATGAAATAAAAGTTACCATGGGTAGGTACCAAATATTTTTACTATACTACAACTTACTGCCTGTTGTTTTGTATTAGCTAAAACATTAAAAAATAACTACTTACCTTCGTAATCGAGTACCATGTGTAATTGTCGAGGGTGATTTGTTTGTTTCGATGAATCGTAGTGGATAAAAAAATGAACTTTCTTTATTTATTCGTGTCTGAATGCGGTAGATAGTTCTTAAGTACAATTATTTAATTTATTTATACAATTAGTATAAATAGTACACATAATGTTGAAATTGTTGAAAGAAAAAGTAGTGGACAGAAGAAAAGTACAAGGGCACAGCTTATTTCATATTGAAATCTCTTCCAGCAGGCTCGGAACTGGAAAAGACTTTTAAAAGCAGTTTGTTTTAAGAATACTTGTGTTCCTTATTATAATTACTAATTTTATGCATAATAAGTAGATATTGTATTAAATCGGATTGTGACGTCTTCTTTATTTTACACAAATTGAATTTTTATAATTAGATATCTTTCTGGCTTTTGTATCTCCTTTCTATTTTTTTCTACAGTTTCGTAAATTAAAAGGTTCCAATTAATAAATTCCAATAAGAAAGGTATTGCTCACTAAGTAAGTACATAATGTATATAAAACGTATATTTATACAGGTTGAAGATGGTTCTAAAGTTTATTTACAAACAATAACATGAGTAAAATATAATTCCTAGTAAGTAGTAGTAGTAGTAGGCAAAAGAGTAAAATTATTATAAAAAAATCGAACCAAAAACATTAAAACGGACTAAAAAGTAAAAAATAAATACTTCTGTAAATATTTATACTTAACCCTATAAGTACCTACAGAAATTTTAAACCTAAAAAGGTGGGGCGCATGCTAAAGACAATATGGATGATACATTTTACAAAATGCGCCCCAAGTTTTTAGGCTTAAAATTTCTGTATTGGTTATAAATATTTACAGAAGAAATTATTTTTTACTTTTTAGTCCGTTTTAATGTTTTTGGTCCGATTTTTTTTATATTAATTTAGCCTGTTTTAAAAACGTGTTTTTAAAAAAGTTTTTTTTCAGTAAATTATTATTTTCTGCTTTTTAGTTAACGAGCTAAAACTAAAAAATACCATCTCCTATCGGTGCACTCGTCAAGACGATTCAAACGAGCCCAACCTCGATGGGGTTGCATGGTTTTATTACAGAGTCCCAGTGGCCTTTTTCCGGCTCCATCATCAGACCCTGGAAACTATTTCATAACAAAGAACTCGTCAAAACGATTCAAAGGAGCTCAAATTTAATGGGATTGTATGGTTCCAATATTGAGTTCCTATGGCATGGCCTTTCAGCTTCATCATCAGACCCTGGACCTCGTCTACCATTAGAGTACGCGTCAAGACGATTCTAACGAGGCCAAACACGATGGGGTTGTATGGTTTCATCATAGAGTTCCTGTGGCCTTCTTCCGGCTTCATCATCAGATCAGCTCAATGACATAATGACTAGAAGGCAATTCAATATTATGATATTGCATTGCCTTCTAGTTCTGACCTATGTTCAAAGTTTCAAGTCTCTAGCTCATCGGGAAGCTAGTATAAAATCGATCGCAAACTTTGTGGAGAAACAAACAAACAAACAAACGAAAGAACACACAAACGAGAAAGCAACCTAATTAAAACGTGTTCAAAAGTGGCCACTTTAGGCATTTTTGCCTACTACAACGAACTATACTTTACTGAGTTTATTGTTTATAAATAAACTATAGAACCTTAGCTTCAATCTGTCCATGTGAATTTTATCGAGAAAAAAATTCACTTACTTAAGTAATTAAGGTATTTAAGATGAGAGCGCCACATTTAGGGATATAGGCACCAAAATTATTAAGTAAGTACTTAATTGATATTTCCCTAACAGAGGACTGGTTTAGTTTAATAGAATTTATTTATATTTTTTATGATTTTGTATTTTTTGTAAGCCTACTTATTCTAATTGAATTATAGTTTCTCACACATTGGTCCAAGTTGATACGTAATCCACGAACTCTTTTCAGGAAATCAAATACGTGTCGTCACAGTAGGTATATCATTTATAATAAATATTAACGCCCACAATTATATTATTCTGATGTTGTGAATCAACTTAGCGACTATCAAGCACGAAATGTGTGATATAACTACATATAACTAATGGGAAATTGGATAATCATGACTATCTAGTTAGTGGCATTTAGTGACAAATGCTTTACAATAAACATTTGCTTTGAAATATCACGATGGCAAATGTTATTGTAATACGTAATAGCAAAACACCCATCGTCATGGGCTGTACAAGATATAATGAAAAAATGTTTTAAATTTTATGTTGTTTATTATTCAAAAACCACCTTGTATAAGTACAAGGAAGCCTATATGTAATCTGTGCCTATAGGCTTCAGAAAGCATTATCGGTGTAATAATATACTATACTTCTCACATTGTGTCTAAATAGTTAGGGATTTCTCTTATGAATTTGGGAAAAGTCATCTAATATTTTAACCATAGTAGAAGCTATAGTATAAGATTATAGATGCTATAATCTCTGCATATAGGTACCTACATAGTTGAATAGAAGTTCAGTTTGTTCATCAATGAAAAAAACTTCGGTTTATTCCGGCTACCAATTGGATGCATGCCAACTCGGTACCTATCTTTAGTATAGAGTGCTACTACATAATAAAGTTGGTATATATGTGGTGAACGAGGTCAATGGTCTACATCGCATCGTTTTGTTTACAATATATTTTGGGACAAAGTTCACCGTTTTCGTAGAGAAAAGGTCAACTGGAGATTAACTTTAAATAAGTATCTCTTCATTTCATAATTATAACTGTGGCAAATGATTAAGGTGCATTATGTATTTCATACCGAAAAATGGCGCCCTCAGAGATTTCAATAAAGTAACGTGGAATTTAAAAGATCCACTAGTATTTTTAGAAGGTATCATTACATTCCCTCGTCTCGTAGGCATCCGTAGAAGTAGATAGCAGAAGTATCAAAAACGGACACTTTTAGCAGTTTTAGGAATGATACCTTCTAAAAATACTAAACTAGGTAGGGTGGATATGCCTAACTCCAGCCCCCCCCCTAATACCAGCCCCCAAAAGTTTTTGCTTTGCTTTCATTAAAAAACAGTGAAAATCGGAAACTGTTTGATGGAGCCACACCGCTAGTTAATCCTCTAAGTTGGAAAATCACTATTAGCCGGTCACGTCACCTACAACTCACACAACGAGCAATAATGTTTACCGAGACCGAGTAGAGGTGACTATGTTTGAAAAACAGCATAAAAGCTCGATCGATGCGAACTTTGGGAAGTGTGTTTACGAAGGCAAGATGCAATTTTTTTTAGGTTTTAAGCTTTGATACTAGTAATAGATTAGATATATAACGTTTTGACATTACTAGTTTGTAGTTAAATTTACTAATTTCGAAAAAAATTGGGGGGCTGGAGTTTGACTGGATGATTTTCAATAACTTTCTATTACCAGCCGGGGCTGGTATTGGGTATTTAACTTTCGTTTAAGAAATCAAGTTCATCTTAATTTGCTCGTCTCAAGGTTGGAATTTGTAGTGCTATTCACTAGAATTACTAACCCTTCACCCTATGACCTAATTACAGCCGGGTGAAAAATGTTTAATTCCTAAGTTATTTGTTCTGCAAATTAGGGGCTGGTATTAGGATATGTATGAGAACCTAACTCCAGCCGGTCATCTAACTTTACGGCAATATACAGGATGTTCTCAAATATGATTTTAATTATTTTGTTTTATTTTTTAATGTTAGATGTAAAAAGTAATAATAATTAAAATCATACTTTTCTTCACTCATAGAAACAGAAAATAAATTCAATATAAAAAAATGTATATTGAATTCCACTTCTTGGAAAACGCTTAAAAAAGTTTCAAATAATTAAAACGATTTCATACTCGTTGATTATATGTTTATTAAACCAAAGTTAACTTTTTGATATGCCATTTTTAATATATGTGTATTCTTAATTGATTAATATCTACAGGAGAGGTGTAAGTTTCAATGACTTGCTATGGGAATCATAATTTATAGCCTTTAGTGTTTTATTATCACTATTGAGAGTTACCAAATTATATATTTTTTATTTTATACTAACATGGTTGTATTATTTTAGAACACCCTGTACCCGGCTGGAATTAGGGAGCAAAGCGGCTGATATTAGGGCAAAGGCGGCTGGAGTTAGGGTTTTTCGCCCTTCGGACATTTAATCGTTTCTCTATTTTTTTCCCACAAAACTACGTAAAACTAAGTACTATTTTCGTAATAAAGATGAATCAACCTACCTAAAACTGTATCAACAATATTTTTAAGATAGCAATTGTGGCAACAACAGAGATTCAAAGTTGAAAAATCCTTGGGGGGGCTGGTAATAGGCATATTCACCCTACTTACTTATGTCTTAAAAAATCCTTATTCATATAGACTACCTATCAACCCTGAGCGAAGGTGGCGTCGCGGTAAATTTTATTTAATTACGTGGAATTTTTAGAGCCCACAGTCTGTATTTTTAGACGGTATCGTAACATTCCCTCGTAGTCACTCCTAGAAGTAGATAGCAAAACTCCTAAAAGTGGCCGTTTTTAACACATTTGCTATCTACTTCTACGTATGAATACGAGGTCATGTAGTGATGATACCTTCTAAAAATACTAGACCATGGGCCCTAAAAACTCCACGTAAAACATTATTAAAATAGTTTTCTACTAATAACTTATTAAATAAAAACCTATGAGGGCGCCTCTTTCGGTCATATACAACAGCTAAAATTGAATTATTCACTGAAAAACAAAATTATATAAAATATAATAAAATTGAAAAACATATGAATAAGCCAATGGTCTTTAACGTTTTATGCACAATAGAAGGTACGAGTATTAAATTCCAAAATAGCTACCTATAGCTATTTTATCATTTGTGTTTCATCCAAATAAAACACTAAAACGAATCCTTTTATCAAATTGCACTGTAAGGTTCACGTTTTAGTCTCATGCTAACTGAAGGTCGGCAATATTTACATTGCTGATAAAAACAATGATATATGTTGTTGTTTCCTTCATCAAGACGTGACGTGACATCGAGACGAGAAATTATCCTTGAGTGATTAAAAAGTTCTTTATACTTTGAGAGAACTATTGTTCGTATTGAGCCAGAACGTATCGCTTTGTTTCTTGCTACATGAGAATCAAGACGATAATAAGTTTGCCGTTATACCTAATACTTACCTACCTACTCACTATTAAAAAAATAGTACCTACTTATTAAAAATGTATAAGAAATACTATGAATACTTACTCTTCTTCTTAAAATCTTCAATTTAATCTTCTGCGCTCGGTGGCGCAGTGGTATAGCGCCTGGCCCAGCGATTGCGGAGGTTAAGCAACTTTCGCAAGGGTTGGTCATGGGATGGGTGACCAAAAATGTATTATCTCGAGCTCCTCCGTGCTTCGGAATTCGGTCCCGGCTGCATTTGCAGTCGTTAACACCCACCAATCCGCATTGGACCCGCGTGGTGGGTTATGGCCCGTCCTCTTTATCCGGCCTGTGCCCCAGCAGTGGGTTATGGCCCGTCCTCTTTATCCGGCCTGTGGCCCAGCAATGGGGTCATTAAAAATGGCTGATGGAAAAGTAAACAGACAGTATAATAATAATAATACTCGTGTAATAATTGGTCACATGATTAAGTCTTTTATCTTAGCTGTTTGAAATAAGCCTTGTGACTCTATTCTTGAATTTTATGGTTTATCTGGTTATATTGTATGTATGTTTTTCTTCTTTAATCCTTCAAAATAATCTTAAAATCTTCGTGTCCGATTTACCTCAGTGTCTCAAGACGAAAGTCGATGACCAGTGTGTGTTGCCAGTGATGACTTACGGCAGTGAAACGTGGTCGCTAACTATGCTGCCCTCATAAGCCAAAAAGCGTTAACTCAACATAAGTGACTTCCGAGAAAATCAATGTTTTGTCTTTTTCATTTTCGCGTCAACTTAGAAAAGTCTTTTATGGATTATTATAACTTGTTTATAAATATTTGAAACCATCTTTAGTATTGATACAAAAAAATAATGAAAAACTAAATATTTTTGCTTTTAATTTGAGATACCGCCATTTTCCTTCAAATTACTTTGCTTTCGAAAATGAGTTACTGCTGTCGGCTTAGGTGTTTGTATAGAAATTTCCATACAAATATTTTCATTTACATTTTTGCCGAAAATCTAAAACAATAAAAATGAAACTATAAGTAAATGCATTTTTCAATAATTTTATTATGTTTTGGACAAATCAAGCACAAAATTGAAAATGTTTGGTCTACCCAACTATATTTTATATCACTCAGAAAACACCTCCCTCAAAAAGAAAAATCGGCTGTTTGGCATTACATTTTAAAGGGATTTCAAAATATTACTCTTCTTAGTCTATGAAATACCATTAGAAATGATTTCCTTCTGAGGGGTAGAAGTAATTCTTTTATTTGTTCGCAACAATGCTGGTGATTATAGACTCACGAGCTTCCGCCCGTGACTTTGTCCGCGCGGACATTCGAAATGTCCTTCACCTTTGACAGGGATAAAAATTATCCTATTTATAACCAAGGCTATAAACTTTCATCTGTGTGCTAAATTTCATCCAAATCAGTTTAGCTGTTTTTGCGTCATTGAGCAACCAACATCCAAACATCGTAACTTTCACATTTATAAATTTAGAAGGTTAGGTATATCCTATCCTTAGCTGTAGGAATAAATTATCAAACACAGCACACTGCGCTGAAAAAAAGATCTACCCATACAGGCAAATGCCGCCAAATGCCTTAGAAATATTTTTTTACGGCCATTTGCATTCAAAATTATGGTATACCCCTAAGTCTCTTAGTAATTTCATGTAGAATTGAGATACGCAATATTTTCTAAGTGGATTTTCGACATGTTTTAGAAGAGATAACGCTATTTGGTTTAGTCCATCAGATAGATAATTGATTAAGCTATCCGATACAACAAAAAACAGAAAAAAGTTTTTTTTTGAGATACCGCTTTTTGGCTTATGAGGGCAGTATGGGTCTCATAAGGAGGCTCAAGGTCACCCAGCGTGCAATGGAGAGAGCCATGCTCGGCGTTTCCCTGCGTGATCGAATCAGAAATGAGGAGATCCGCAGGCGAACTAAAGTAACCGACGTCGCTCGAAGGATTGCTCAGCTAAAGTGGCAGTGGGCTGGACACATAGCGAGAAGAACCGATGGCCGTTGGGGCGGAAAGGTTCTTGAGTGGCGACCGCGCACCGGACGGCGCTCCGTGGGTAGGCCCCCGACAAGGTGGACCGACGATCTGGTGAAGGTTGCCGGAAGCCACTGGATGTGGGAAGCGCAGGACCGATCGTCGTGGAAATCCTTGGGGGAGGCCTATACCCAGCAGTGGGTGTCGTGCGGCTGATATGATGATGATGATGATGTTTTTCTTAACAAGTTGTCATATTGCTACTTTAACAAATAGGTAGGTACTAAGATTAAAATGAAATACAAAATTTAAAGTAAACGGACAACTGTCACTCTAGTCACACCTTACGATTCGTGATTTCTTTCCTACGGGTTTCCTATGGATGAAATTCTCTATCTAAAAACCTAAAAATAAAAACAGCTTCAAAATGCTGGATAGAGGACAACTTTTTTCAATTGTAAAATCTCCATCGACTTCATTAGACGTTTTTTACTAAAATTGAAATACGTATTGGTGATTTTAATATTTTTTCTTGCTTTTTAGAGCTGTTTGATTTTGAAGCTGTTTTTATTTTTAGGCTTTTGAAGGTTTTTCTTTTCTTTTTAAAAAGGTTTTTATTTAAACTTTTTTGAGGTAAGCAGGGGTCGAAACTGGTTGCAGTGTCAAAAATACTGATTTTACTGACTGTAAGACTCAAAAATACTGACCTATTACTGACTTAATTTCTATGTTTAAATTTGTAGTGAGTATAAAAGGAGGGGTTTAAGACAGAATTTGACAGATTTGACAATTTTTTATTGAGATTTTAGCATTCACAATGTTATTTTTTTTATTTTTTTTTCTAAAGTACTAAAAAAATCGACCTGCCATTAAATGGTTCTCTTATACAGGCGATAAATAGCCTTATAAAGCCGAATATGTTAGATGAGAAGAGGTACCATGCATACAACAAATTACCCCGGAAAATCGCCACTTTTTTGAAAAAATAAGTTTTTTCTTTGGTAAATACACTGAATAGTGGCAACCCTAGACCAAATTTTTTTGTCAGTTTGTTCAGTTCATAGCAAAAAATTTTAGTCAGTTTCATTCACTAATATTGTACTCTTGCCTATCTATAGTAAAAACAAACGGCCGCGCAGCGCGACTTTTAGTCAGTTTCATCCACTAATTTTGTACTCTTGCCTGTCTATAGTAAAAACAATCGGCCGCGCAGCGCAATTTTTAGTGAGTTTCATCCACTAATCTTGTACTCTTGTCTGTTTACAGTAAAAACAAACGGTAATAATAAAAAAAGTGTATAAAAATGAACGTAGGTAGCTAAAAAACTGACTTTACTGACCATTTTTTGAAAAAACTGACTTTTACTGACCGAAGCCGAAAAAACTGACTTTTACTGACTTTACTGACCAGTTTCGACCCCTGGGTAAGTATTACAGCGTGTAATATTTTTTAACTTAATGTATATCAAAATGCCCATAACTCAATTTCCTAATTCACGCTGTTTGTTAAGGAGTTGTTGTGCCTTCGTCGTCCAAGTCTATTCCAGAACGTCGCAGACCATAGCTGGGTTTGTTTTGGATTGTCATAAACCTTCCAACATCTCAATCACTATAAGGTACCTGGGTCAAATATGGCCACCTTAAGCTTTGACGAATGTTTTTTTATACTTGCGTACGACTAAAGTCTGCTAACCCTTATGTCATTTGTATAGAATCTATTTAACTAACATATTTACATGTAAAATAGGATCTATTTAAAATAGATTTTGAGATTTCGTCATTTTTAAACAAAATGGGAAATTGGCCATATTTCCGATAGTGTAGGGAAATATTCCCATGGTTTGGCCATATTAACTGTATGAAATAAAACAAATTATTACTTTCTATTTTTGGGACTTATTACTAAGTGAAATAAAAAGAAATGAGCTTGTTATAAGTTTTATTATAGTTTGATAAAGTTTTAAAAGAAATCAATAAAAAAAGAAAGTCAAAGAAAAATAATAATAGAAAACCTCTTTCTTATAAATTCAAACGATCTTAATGGGATCAATTATGTATTTTTTTGTTAAAATACCAACCGACCAACTTACAATCAACTTGAAACAAATTTAAAATTATTATAAACCTCTTTCTTATGAATTTAAACAAACTTAATCGGAGATTTAGATCAGTTAGGTAATTTTTGGTAGGTACCAACTTATAATCAACTCCGTACAGCTGATATAGCTAATTTCATATTGGACTTACTCCAATTTCCTTGCAAACCCTTTGACATATAACGCGGCGCCATGATCTAAAGCAAAAATCAATGTATAATAATCTAAAGTTGCATTTAAGTTTTCATATCGAAAATATGGCCACTTGATGGCCATATTTGCAGTATGTGTCGATGTTTTTCAATTGTATCTAACCCCAAAACACTTCAAAAAATAAATTAAATCTGCATGGACATATCATCTAGAGACCCCAAAGAATAATTACACAGTAAGTACATAATAGAAAACATTGATAAATAACGGAATAAACCAAAACTTACCGAGAGAAAATTTTTTGCACAACGTGTCTGTTTCTGTGAAGTGGCACTGCCGGACAGGCGAGGGGTGTGCGGCGGGTAGCCCGTGTTTCGTACTTTACACAAACATAGACCTTCTCGCTCACGCATACGGTGTATGCTAGGTTGCAATAGTTTGGTAGATAATAGGTAGTGGCCATATTAATCGGCTGGCCATATTTGACCCAGGTACCTTACATATCCTATTTGAGTTTGAGGAGTTCCCTTTGATATCTTCAAGTCCAAGGTCCAATGTCAATGAAATTAAAAGGACTACACTGAAGGTGTAGTCCCTTTTCCAAAATAGGTATATCTTATTCGGTTCATAAATTAACAAAGTCGTCAAGGTACAGTCAGTGGCACGAATCAATTTTTCGACGGAGTGGGGATAAGTTCGCGCATGTGCTCTTGTGAGCGACCAATAGCGCGCGCCCCTCTCCCGCCGCCCGCGCCCCTCACCGCAACGCATACCCAAAATACGCGTTCCGCGCAATCCCCACCCGATTTCATGATTCGTGCCACTGACTGTAATTAACGCAAAATCATAGTATTTTCAGGATTACTTAAAAACTACTGAACCGATTTGAAAAAAAAAATGGGACCATCTCGCAATAAAACTCATTCAAACAAAAAAAAACATCAAAATCGGTCCTAATAAAATAATGTCGAAGATATGCACGGTTTGAATTGAGAACCTCCTCCATTTTTTGAAGTCGGTAAAAAATTAGATAAGTATTTAGAGCGCTCACGTCTGGACTGGCAGGAATACAAATCAAAAACAATCGAATTTAGGTACATGTACTTTATTGTTTAATAACGTTCAGATTCGGTATAAAAACCTATCAATTCATTATATTAAATACTATACGCGCTGATTAAGAATAAAATAACATTTGAAATATCTAGCTACCAATATTTGACTACGTTACATTTATAAATGCAATAGCGAACTACGCTAACGAAAGACCTATTTTGTTTGACTATCAAAACGCGGGTACTATCTCTTGCGTTAGCGAAGTTCATTATCGCCTATAATTTACGTGATTAGTAGATTTTGGCCTAAAACCATAAGAATAAATAAAACGGGGTTCTACCTCGTCTCCGGACGGGCTCAAGGTCACGATATTAGCCTACACAACGTTGTATATAATTCAACAATTCAAATACAAATACACTGGGCTGCAAAAAATCGGGTCACCACGTTATTTTCATATAAATATTAAAAAACATGCTCACTTCACAGTCTTATTGATAAAAAAAAAATCCATCTCTGCAATGATTTATTATGTCGATGGATGGTTTCGATGTTTAAGTGTCGAATAAAAAAGTCTGGAACGGGTAGTAGGAAAATATAGACGACTCAAAAGTACTTAATAATTATGTTTATTTGAATAAAGCTTATTTGACTTTGACTTTGAATGAGTATGTCATAGAAATTATCAATATAATTGCTCTTGATTGCCTCAAAAAGTAATAAACTTAAACCGCAATTAGGTTCCATTCCAATTTCCATACAAACAATGATTTTATTTTATACCACCGAAAGTGGCACCTTGAGAGGTTTTTATTTAATAAGTTGTTAGGTAATAGAGAAATATTTTAATAAAACTTTACGTGGAATTTTTAGGGCCCATGGTCTAGTATTTTTAGAAGGTATCACTATATTCCCTCATAATTATTCGTACAAGTAGATAGCAAATGTGTCAAAAATGCTATCTACTTCTAGCAGTGACTACGAGTGAATGTAGGTAATGATACCGTCTAACAATGCTAGACTATAAGCCCTAAAAATTTCACGTTAAGTTTTATTAAAATTGTGTATTAGAATTACAATATTACATAATATTGTATAAAATTCACTGTGGCCGGCGCCACTTATGGTCATGTATGTTGTTGGTCATACGGAATTGAAAACATCATTATTTTTTTATTTTTTTGTGTTTGCAGTTGCCTCAAATGCTTATTGATAAGTTGAACATTTGGTCTAGCCACCCATTTATAAATAATTGCAGAGATGCTCATTTTTTTATCAATTAAACTGAAGTAAGCGTGTTTCTTGATATTCTTATATGAAAATAACGTGGTGACCCGTTTTTTTGCGGCCCAGTGTACTTAGATTAAAAGATTAAATACATTTTTTATGTTATAACTTAGTTTAACATTTACAAGATTCATTTTATGGACACAGGACGACGAATTACATTAATAAATAAATAAATAAATATTTGACAACATCACATACATTGCTCCAATCCCAAAGTAAGTAACTATAGCACTTGTGTTATGGAAATCAGAAACAACGGTGGTATAACACACACCCAGACCTGAGACAATATTGAAAAGTTCATTTTCTACATTGACCCAGCCGGGGATCGAACCCGGGACCTCAAGAGCTGGTGACGCCTTGAAAACCGGCGTGCGAACCACTCGACCACGGAGGTCGTCGTTAATATAAGCACAGATTACATAATAAAAGTAACTATTTTTATGTACAGTAAATATAAAAATGTATTTATTGATTTTTTATAACATAGACATTTTACATTGCTTTTATCTTAACGATTTGTCCCAATAGATATTATTATCATTGTCACTATTATTTATTTATAGGATTTTTTTTATTGCTAATTAGGTAATTTACTTTTTAGTTTTTTTAGTAACCACTGGATTAAATAATTGGTTAGGTACAGTCAACAGCATGCTGGCCTACCACGACAGGGTAAGCAGTCAATCAATTTAAACAACAATTTTGTATAACTTGACGTGCTGCTGACTGTACCATAAGTATAAACATTAAATGATAACGCTCTTAATCAATGAATAGCGGATGTTTAGTTAAAAACGGGTGACATTGTTTTACAAATAAGGTTTATTTTAGTCTACATTTGGGAATACGAAACTAATAAGTTGATTTTAAAAATATAATCACATAACAAGGTCATTTTGTACTCGCTATCCAAATTTTGAGGATGTAATCATTCCATGAAACTGAACAACTTACTCTAAGGAACACATGGCCAAATATGTAAAATAAAAATCGACTTTCCATACAAATCAAAGAGATCACGTGATCAATTTAGTATGGGATGACCAAAATTTTGTGGCGAAATTTGACACATGTTTCTTAGATAAAGTTGTTTAATTTCATGGACTGGACACATCCTTAAAATTTGGATGGTAAGTTCAAAATGACCCGATATAACTAATCACTCGCTATGTTAGATAGTTATGGTTTCATAACCATAACTGAGGTGAGAACAGGGATATTATAATAATCGATTATTTTTCTATAAAAATCGATTTTTATTGTTCGATTTTTTTATTAGGATTAATCGATTATTAAAAAATCGATTAAATTTATCAAAATTCCAACATAAACATTCGATTTTTTTGTTCAGCAGCACAACTTGTATAATTTATCTTGTCGTCCAGCACGAAAGGATAGGGATGGAGATATTCAAGGAAAAAGATGCAGGGGCCCTATTTTTGAATTAGCGCTCGTTTCTACTGATTTTCGTTCGATATTTGACTCAAATGTATGAAATTTCGATCGAAGATCAGTGGAAGGGAGCGCTCCAAGTCGGTCGAGCGATCCAAAAATAGAGCCTCAGTTATACAACTTCCTAGAGATAGGCTAGGTTCTCTCTCTTTCTTACTAGCGATGTATGTGACGGAATGATGGTTTTCCTTGAAGGTAAGCATTCAATCACATGAATTAATTCTGACAGATAAAGGAACATAAATAAAATCAACATAAATTAAATAATAAAAAAAATCAAAAGAAAGGATCAAAATTGTTTCGGTTTACATAGTTACATATCTCTGCGAGTGTTGCCGTTTTGAATTTTTTGGGGTGTCCCCTTTATCCTACAGCAAAGTTAGGTATGTCGGACTCTATTATCTTGTGGCTCCCTCCCTTTCAGAAATTCTTCCAATGCGTAATCAGATGCAGTAGTTTTCTACTATTATAGTAGGGTTTAGACGTAATTTCTCGTTAAATTAATAAAGTGTGAAAAAAAATCGTTTTTTTGTGAAAAATCGATTATTTCATTACACAATAATCGATTTTTATAAATCGATTATTTTCGGCCTAGAAATAATCGATTATTATAAAATCGATTTTTTGATATGAAAGTCACATCCCTGGGTGGGAATATGAACCTGAAATGATAAAATATTTCAATTTCAACTTAGCAGTAACTAATATCAGTACTGTTTCATAAGTAAGTATAATTACTATATTGAAATGCACCGATAAAAATATGGAAAATTTTCTTTTGTTTAGTCTTCACTATACACAAATTATTCACCACGATCGTCATTTGTCACTTTTAAACATATAAGTAGGTTCTTCAGTCTTGAAAAATGTCACATTGTCTTTCAGTCTTTATAAATGTCGTCAAATTCGCACTATGAGCACATATTCTTTAAAGATCAGATAATTAATATCACATACACCACGCATTGTGTCTGTTCACTGTTCATTTGCATTTTACGAATGTCACCTAATTATTTAGCATTTAACTTGAATAAAATAACATTACAATGCAGCAGCCAAGAGCATCATTATAAATACTTGGGCATTCTTTAACTGGCCAAAGTTAATAGGCATAAGTATTTTGCCCATACGTATATTTTTTGGGTTCCGTACCCAAACGGTAAAAATTAGACCCTATCACTAAGACTCCACTGTCCGTCTGTCACCAGGCTGTATCTCACGAACCGTGATAGCTAGACAGTTGACATTTCACTGATTGTGTATTTCTGTTGCTTTAACAACAAATACTAAAAACAGAATAAAATAAAATTTAAGTGTAGCTCCCATACGACAAACGTGAATTTTTTGCCGTTTTTTTGGTACGGAACCCTTCGTGCGCGAGTCCGGCTCGCACTAGGCCGGTTTTTTTAATGTCACATTATTTTCTTCCTCGTCACTTTGCCTATGAGATACCCGTCGTCCCGATCGATCACGTACTATGCAGGCCCTCCTTGGTACGTGTCGTGTGGAGGTAGCTCCCGGGTTTCGTTAGCGCACTCCGTGTCTGCCTGATCCTCATCCTGAGGGATTCCAGGCAGCAAGATGTAACGGGCTTCCCTGTAACAATCGAAAATGTACTATAATGAACAGCGAACTAAAATTTATGGAAGTGTACAAATATTGTGTGACTGAAGTTAACACGTTTTTTACAATAATTGCAATTTGTAATGTAGAGAAAAGAGAGAAAGATAAAGTTTATTAGAAATGACGTCCTGTATAGTCAAATGGTGTAAAAGACGCAAAGAAGGCATTAAAAATATGCAGAAACAACGAATCATATTTTTTCGTTTGAGTATAGAAAATATCTATGAGTCAAACAAATTATGGTAGCTTATAAGCAACCATCAGTGCTCAGACGCTTTGTGCTGCATAATTAAATGCCAGCGTATTTAGCTCCATCCACTTAGTTGTACTTTTCGTGTGGTGCCATTTTTTGAGCGCAATGCTTGTTCCATAGATTTTAGTTCACTGATAATGAACGCGATCTTGCAATACTTTATTTTCTCGTCTGGTTTGTTTGTTTTTCAATGCATTTGTAAAACGAAAAACGAATCAAAAGGCAAATTCCATCCCCCTTAGCCAAACTAATATTTTCAATACTTCGTTATCGAAGGCTTTAACAAAGGCTTATGTCAATTGAATGAAGATGTGCAGATGTTACTTTGGCTAGGACTTCAGGAGCCTGCTCAAATCGCGATTCTACTAAAATTAACGCTAGTAGAATAGAATGTATGGGATTGACAGGAGCTAAGTGTTAGCTTATGTTATTTATTCTCATACAGGCACGTATCCAGACTTTTAATTCGGGGGGGATAACTGCATCCCGCAAACCGGAGAGTGCCTCGCCCGCTAAATTTGAATTTACTCCTGTTCTGTGTGTTCCGGATTTCGGGGGGGGGGGGATAAAAACTGGCATCCAAATTCTAGCGCCACTTTCCCTGATCAATTAATGTTATTGTAAACTGACCCTTATATTAAGCCAAAATTAGTTCCTTTTTCAAACACGTGCTTGATCGAAGACCACGTGCCAATATATTATGTATACCTACTTGACGTACTAAACTATGCAGGATTCATTATTAATATAGAATTTTAGTGCCTCAGCCTCCGTAGCATACATGACCACCGAAATACGAAGTTGCGCCTACAGCGATTTATCGACACTTAACTGTCAAAATCCATTGTTATTTGAGAGCTCAAAGCAATAAATCGCCATTCAGGTCATGCTAGGGAGGCAGAGAGCATGAAATAATCATCAAAGAATTTTATAGATCCACAGATAATATAATACTAGTGATAGATCACACATTTACATGCAGGGTCCCTAGCATGACCACCAAAACGCAATATGACATATCGATTTATCACGTTTAACAGTCAAAAGACAATGGATTTTGACAGCTGAGTGTCGATATCACGCGATATATATCGTGTTTCAGTGGTCATGCTAGGGGGCCAGCCTGCCTAGCATGACCAATTTATATCGCGTGATATAGCATTTTATCGACACTCAACTGTCAAATTCCTTTGTCTTTTTTACAGTTAAACGTGATAAAACGCTTTATCACGCGATATAAATCGGTCATGCTAGGCAGGCTGGGCTATACTAAGTATAATAAATAGCAAGTGAGATCTTTGGGGTATGTTATTATTTATCTTCACCATCTTAGCTCGAAATATTCAGTGTTGTTATAGTTCAGCAAAAGCTGAAATCCTGAATGTTCCGGCAGAGGAAGGACCATCACTTGTATGCTCGCCGTTTTCGTGGTACCACATGGCACTTACGTGATAGGATTTTTAACCTATTTACATATATTTAGTGTAAATACACAATTCATTAAAAATCCAAGCCCTCGCAAAATATCAATTGATACTTATTTATAAACACACAAATTCAGTACAGTAACAAACAATTGTTTGCGGCTTTGGTGATGACTAAAGCGAAACACGGCCGTCGGCGTCGGTTTGTTTTCAACGAGAAAAACCAGAGAAAATTTATCTGTCATTAAGTTTGTGTGTTTATAAATAACTATTGATATTATGCAAGGGGACTATAAGCTTAGATTTTTAATAAATTGTGTATTTACACGGAAATTTTATTTTATGCGGGAGTATAGCGTATTGTAATTAAGGTGACTTTATATGCAACACTTAATTACAATAAAAAACATTGCAAATAAAAAATCGGCCCATTATTTTTTCCATACATTCTCCGTAGGGATAAAATCACAGAATAGATAATAGTTCTAGCGTACAGAATTTGCACTCCGCAGAATCGTTTAAATAAGTAGCGACTCTAGCCCCGACACAATAAAGTGCAATTCAGGTCGCACAGCGCTCCCTTTGCTCCAAAACACTCGCTTAGTAGTTGCCTCTCTTTCTATCGCGTAGGTCTTATCCTTTCTGACGTATGAAATTTGTCCTCTCAGAGGACGCCGAGCGATTCAAACTCGCGCGCGGAGTGACGGAGCCCTGATAAAACAATAGGTTGCTTTTTTATTTGTGGGTATAAGCTCATAACTATTTCCTATTAATCATCATTCATACATTCTCCATTGAATTAAAAAAAATCCGCTCTGTTCCAGTTATACCCGGGGGGTAATTATCTAACTTTGTTGCAATCAACTCAATTATCTAACTTTGTTGCAATCAACTCTGACAGAAATCGCAGTTACCTACATTCCTGTATGACAACTATCTTACTAAACAGCAATGTAACTGCGCTTTCAATCGATTTCAATCGAGAATTGTTAGCAACAGACTTACGTAATCAACGGGCCGTTGTTCTAGTTGAAAGTACCTAATGTATGTAGGTATGTACCGCTACTTCGGTGCCGTCATCTCGTTCTCGTACGTAACGACTCGGTGACGGCGGCCGGCGGAGGACAAACGTCCGCATCACTCCTCATACATTAGGCCAGTATATTCTTACAAATGTTTTTCCTAAAATCGCAAAACGCGATGTAAAGCTGCATTTTTGGTATGTTATTTGGACCCCTTAAGGGAGTGTGGAACCATGTTTTGCAAGCAAAAAAAAGTTGTGCTAGCTGCGTTATACGTGAATAACTGCTTTTTTTCAGTTTTTGCAGTTTTATTAAAAAACTATGAGCTTTTGACATTAGTTGTCTAGATCATTTTAAAAGTGTATTAAATTTCAAACAATTAAAGCTAACTTTCAGCTCTGTATGTCTAATAGTTTTTGAGATATGATGCTTGAAATATTGACACTCACCGGCATATCTAACCGCCTACACCGTTATTTTCATATAAACATGCTCACTTCACAGTCTCATAAATAAAAAAGGTTGTGCATCTGTGCAATGATTTGTATGTTGATAGATTAGTCAGGTGCTTATTTTTCGGATAAAAATGTCAAATAAGTATAGATAAAAAAAGAGGAAAAGGTAAACCAATTTCCTCGTTCCATACAATGATATATGGTATTAAAATTATGCATTGCTTTATTGCATTTTTGACGAAATTGAGAGATGTCTATGCTTATTTGACATTCTTATTCGAAAAACGAGTACCTGACTAATCTATCAACATACAAATCATTGCACAGATGCACAACCTTTTTTATTTATGAGACTGTGAAGTGAGCACGTTTATATGAAAATAACGGTGTAGGCGGTTAGATATGCCGGTTAGTGTCAATATTTCAAGCATCATATCTCAAAAACTATTAGACATACAGAGCTGAAAGTTAGTTTTAATTGTTTGAAATTTAATACACTTTCAAAATGATCTAGACAACTAATGTCAAAAGCTCATAGTTTTTTAATAAAACTGCAAACACTGAATAAAAATGCAGTTTTTCACGAATAACGCAGCTAGCACAACTTTTTTTTGCTTGCAAAACATGGTTCCACACTCCCTTAAGGGGTCCAAATAACATACCAAAAATGCAGCTTTACATCGCATTTTGCGATTTAAATGTAGATTTTTACTGGGCTATAGTGATTTCAATTTTATTGAGTTACAGTACGAGAGGCAAACATCTTGAAATCGTGTGGGGATTGCGCAGAACGCGTATTTCGCGTATGCTCAGCGGTGAGGTACGGGGGCGGCGGGAGAGGAACGCGCGCTATTGGTCGCTCACAAGTTACACATGCGCGAACTTAAGTCCACTCCGTCGAAAAAGTGTCAAGATGTTTGCCTCGTACTGTACTAATATTGTACAATGCGATTAACTGATATTAGACAGTGCAGTGATCCGCGGCAACTTGCGAATCTCTCGAATGCGCACAGATCTACACTCTTTACTCTATAGTGCGCACAGATTTTAACAGATTGAAAAACATCGTTTTATACCACAAACGCTCACCCTGCCTAGCATGACCGATTTATATCGCGTGATATAGCGTTTTATCACGTTTAACTGTCAAAAAGACAAAGGAGTTTGACAGTTGAGTGTCGATAAAATGCTATATCACGCGATATAAATCGGTCATGCGAGGCAGGCTGAAGTTGCCGCCGATCACTGTCTATTGTCAATTTAATCGCATTGTAAATAGCTATAGTAAGGATACTATTGCACTGCGTTCTCGCGGGACGGTTTTAGTCGGATTTTGTTACTTCGAGATCCTTATCGATCAAATTAAAATCACCCCGTGAGAACGCGGCAATGGATAACCATAATATGGTTATCCATTATTTACAAATATTATTTGTTTCATGCCTATGTTGATAATAATAATTTCTCAAGTCAAGATACCTCGTAGATTGCAAATACACATATATTTGACATTTTACATACCATATACTTTCTGTTAGGCTACAGCAGTAGTTTAGCCATCGAGCCACCATTGCTTGTCACCCATTTGACCAGCGAACTAAAATCTATGGAAATTTAATTGCAATCGAATATTGCTTAAAAAATTGACACCACGGGGCTAAAAGTGACAACTCGCACAGCATGTACCTACCTAGTAGGTCCAGCCACACACCCGGTGACAAACGTTATTGTAGTTTGTAGTCAAATGGTGTAAAAGACGCAAAGAAGGAAAAAGATGCAGAGATACATGAGTATACGTATCATAAGTATTAAATATTGTTAAAATATCTATGAGTGAGATTATGATTGCTATTTTATTATGCAACCAGATCAGTCGCTTTGTGCTGCATTACTATAGGCCGACCGGTCAAATGAGTCCTCGCCCGCGGGGCACAAGGGCGCGGGGGGAGATGAGAACGGGGGCGATGCGGGCGATGGGCGGCGAACGCCTGCCGCCCGCACCTCTCACGACCCCCGTTCTCGTCTCCCCTCGCGCCTCTGTGCCCCGCAGGCGAGGCCTCATTTAACCGGTCAGACTATAAATGCCAGCATTTATAGCCCCGCCCACTTGTCATTTTCGTGTGGTGCTACTTTTTGACCGGAATGCTTGATCCATAGATTTTAGTTCGTTGTATTTGACAATAGCATGTCAGTTACGAATCCGTACAGTACAATCCTGAGTCACCTTACAGCGTGATATTATCAATTATAGACTTAAGGTTCTTTCAAAGCTACTACCTACTTGTCAAAAAGCATAATGCAAAAAATTTATAATTTCAGATTATAGATCGGAATTGATAAGTATTATTTGATTAGGAGGAAAGATGTAAGCGCCTTCTGTCCTATGCATTAACAATCAAATAATTAGGCTTTTTTGTAGATATCAAAGTCAATAGTTTCGAAATGTACACTAAACAAAAAGGTGACAATTGAAACACAGCAAAACCAGAATACATTTATTGTTACCATAAATCAAAATTCTTAAAAACTAGTACAAAAGGCAATAAACAATTAAAATTATAGAATCGTACTTATCGAAGTTTGATGTACGATAATGCTAAATACTGCATTTACATAATTGTGCTGTCACTTTATTGATAACTGTTTTTATTAAAAGGTTTATTACGGGAAGGATAATTAAAATGCAGGGGTAATTTTATACACATTTTAATATAAAATGTGTCAGGCATCACAGATCATTCAAACAAACATGACTTTGTCATTCATAACAAAATAATTTAACAACATATGGAACAAATAAAATAAAATCTTTAAATGTCTTACTTGTGAGAATACAAATTTAAAAAAGTAAGTCAAAGTATAGATCGGAAAATTAAGGAATTCCTAGATGAAGTATGGCTGACCAAACTTTGAATGGCAACATCATTTTGATATACAGGGTGTTTCATAATAATCTATTTGTTTTATATTTGTATGGAAAACTACAAAGTGTCAACCCTAGACGAAAATAGATGATGTTCTAAATAATCAATCCCATTAATCCTCATTCGATAAGAAAGAAAGAAAGAATCCCATTAATGGGCAAAACCAAATCCTAATTTAGGTCTAGGGTTGCCACTATGCAGTTTATCGTGAAAAGAAAAAAATATTCAAATAAGTGGCGGGTTTTCAGGGTTAATAATAATTTTCAGGGGTTGTATGCATTGTTGTACAACCTGTTAAAATTACGAGTAGGTATATTTCATTTTATTGTAATATTTTATTCTTTTCATCTAAAATAATTTTCAACAATTCTTGGGTACAACTAACATTACGTGAATTGCTCGAAACACGAAATTGCTTTGCAATAAAATTATAAAATCTAAATACTGAATAGCCAAGCCCCCCTATTATATTAGAACTAGATTAGAGCTAGGGTTGCCTGCAGATAGCGTTTAACCCCTATATAAAAATAGTTCGCATTAAGACATTTTAAAATATTTTGTAGGAAAATGCAATCACAAAATCGGTGATAGACCGACATCTTGTCAAGAGATTTTAGACCTTATCGCAGAAAAACAAGATATAGTATAGAATTTAAATCTGTTAACCGATAAACATTTTGGATGAAATTTGTGGTACAGCCAGCAAGAAATTTTTATTATACTTATTACAGTCTCAAAATTAATAAATAAAGATGAAAAAAAGAAAACTTTGTCAAAAAATTATATCCTTAAACAATTCCATAGTTTTAATAGGCCACTTATAACAATATAATCATTACGAAATGTCAAAATGTCTTGTTTTACTGACTGTACTTACACTAATTCAAGTACCTTTAAGGGGTGCAAAAGTAGATGCAGGTCGGTTTATAATACATTTACAATAATATCAACAAGTATTCGAAAAATATTCGAGTAGCGCCTCTAGCGAACGAAAATGGCAATACTTAAAAACTACGGTTTAAGGACAGTAAATAGCTTTTGTTTTTACCACCGAACATAAACAGTTCAATCAATTTAAAGCTATTGAAGATTGTAGGAGTCTTAAAATAGAGCATAGAATTTTGAACGTAACACGAGTAAAACTAGAAATATGGCTACTTAGTAAAGAAATGCAAGCTCCGTCAGACTTTTCCCTCCAATTCGTATTTCTTCTCGTCCGCATGCCTACGAAATAGAAATACATATTACCAAAGGATTCTTCAGAACAAATTACAAAACTTACTTTACTTTCTATCAAGAATACACTAGATGTCCGCTCTGAGACTTAAAAATGGACTTCAAAATAATGCCACACTTTCAAACTGGGAACATATCGACACAAACAAAACTGCGCTTTAGAGTTAGCAGATAAAGCATGAATTGGTTTAAACTTATAAACGCTGTAGGTCGTTTTTAACAAAAGGAGAAGGTTATCAAGTCGACTGTATGTTTTTTTTTGTCATTTGTTTTGTCAGTCGTGCCATATTTGCGGACTGTGTTTATTAGGTGTACGTGAAGCATTATCTAGGATATTCTTGATCGAAGCTTACTACTGATATTTACATCCTAAGGAAAGATTACAAAGTGACAGACATACAAACGATAAGTACATACCACGTCGTCGCAATCATAACGTATTCCATAGAATCTGTCTTCGAGCTATCGGATTCGTCGCTGGTATCATCAACAATGTTAAATTCCTTGCCCACTCTGAAAGTATCAACAACAAAAATACGCCATCTTTAGAACGTGTTTAAAAACAAAATGGCGCCCTTTTAAGCGTTTTGTTTGTCCGTTGCGTGCATTAGTTTTCCCGTGATGTGGAACTTGCGTTCCGTTTCAAGCAAGCAGGTTATTACCAAACACAAAAACTTCTTGGTAGTGTATTTTTCTGTTTTTCTTGTGTGTGATGGAGGTGATGTTTTGTTTTGATAAATCCATTTGTATAGCCTTCTTTGATGTGTGTAGTGAATGTTTTCAATGTATTAGTATCCAAACTGGACTTTTTCTAATTTCTCGCTTCTTTTTTTCACGTTTTCCTGTCTGTATTACATTGTTTTCTTATTGAAGATCCAATTTTGTTTCTTTTTAAATTTTTGGCGAATTTCTTAAACAAAAAACTGCTACACTTCAATTTTGTGGACTATTTCTGTACATGCGCATGCAGTTTTCTCGATGCATTTTCGTTTCCAAAATATTCTTATTCCTAAAAATTTGCAATTTCTTCAATAGATTTCCTTCTTGCTTATCTTCTTTGATTCCACGTGATAATATTTATATAGTGAAGAATGAGCGAGTGTAAGGATAGTACGAGTAGGTTATTAGAAACACTAACAGCTTACACACTATGTTAGTAACCCCAAATCCACACCATATTAAATCGTTCACGAGATAGATAAATAGATAAAAAGACAGATATCCGTTTAAAACATCAAAATTGTCACGTCCAAGTTAATAGTTTTATTTTCATGCAATAAACAATGGAAATATGGTTTACATTTCTCGAAAACTGAGTCGTATGTTTACATTATATGAAACTCTCGACATGACAATTCGTTTCGACGATTGTAAAAAAAGTTGTTAATCAAGTGTCACGCTTGTATGAGAAAAAGAAATATAGAATTAGGTCAGGTCAGGTCAGACAACTTTGTATCTGACCAGCCCCCCTGGCATGACTACCGAAACACGATATATATCGCGTGATATAGCTTTTTATCGACACTCAGCTGTCAAAATCCATTGTCTTTTGACAGTTATATGTAATAAATCGCTATTTCATATCGTGTTTTGTTGGTCATACTAGGGGGCCGGTAGTCAAAACTGGTATGATCACAGTGACAGAATATCAATTTTAACTGATAACAATAGGTTAGTTTCGTGTATATTATCGACGCCCCCACAAAAACAGTTTAAGATGGGTAAGACTTTAGTAAAATATTTTCATAATAATTAACACTAAAGTAGGATTTTAAATTCGAATCAGTATATTCACACTTTGAATTTCAGATATGTATGAGCAATGGGCCAATACCTCAAACATATCTGACAGTTTTTTTGGTTTTTAATATCAATTTATTAACTCCAATTAATTGAGTCATATAGAATCAAAGGCAGCAACATCTATTTTTTTCTAAAATGGCGGAATATAATATTCGTGGTTACGAATCAGTGCAGTTATTATGGGATATTGCTGTTTTTGCTGCAACTGCAAATCTATGATTTTAACAAGGTGTTTGGTAAAAACCTTATAAAGCCGAATATGGTAGATAGGGACCATCAAACTGAACAACTTTTACTATGGGCCCAACTCTGAAATCGCGAAAAAAAAATCTGCTGTCTCATACATTTTGATATTTTCGTTATTAATTTTTGTATGAAACAGCTATTTTTTTTCGCGATTTCAGAGTTGGTCCCGTAGTAAAAGCTGTTCAGTTTGATGGTCCCTATCTACCATTTTCAGCTTTATAAGGCTTTTGCCAAACACCTTGTATAAGTTGTTGCTATATTTGCTGCAAACAAACATATTAAGTCAAAAAATGAAGCTGACTTCACATTAGCAGACTGTATTTAAATTTGCTTTTAACTATAAATAGCTGCTTTTGTTCTTATATATGACTCAATTTTCATACTTTACAAAGTTTTATTTTAAGCTATATGTGCGTCGCTAGTACTTTTTTGTTTATTATTCATCGATAATGAGGATCAGTAACGATTTTTGTTTAGTGGCTAATTAGAAAGCTAATGCCACCACATGATTCACTGTGAAAAAAAAATACGATATACCTTAAATCTGAGAAGTTATAATAGCTAAAACACTGGTTTTTTGGGGGTCCTTATGACGTCATCGCGACGTACGACCTTATGTCGTACGTGATAAAGCACATATTGCATTGAACTTGGCATTTCCTTCAAACCCTTTTAACTCAAGCATTTCTAAACGGATTTCAAAAATTCTTTCACTAGGTTTCATAGCTATCAATGTGTGTTTATATTATATCAATAAAACTAGAGGATTCAAACTTGTTACTGATCCTCATTATTGGCTTTTTGTGCCGCTAGTGTTTGTTCATAATGTCCATCGCCGTTTCTACAATAATCTTTCGTTTTTGACATTCCATACAAGACCGGTGATTTCTTTTTAGCATACAGCGTGACTATAAACGTGCATAGTCAGTAGTTATATTAAAAACGTACCTGTAAAACACGTAGTGCTGTAGAATGAAGAATATGTCGAAGATGAGACTGAACAGTCCGAGGCCGAACTTGGTGAAGTCCCCGAAGAATGAGATCCAGTCGTTGTAGTTGTAGGCGTTGAGCGCCATCTGCAGGATGGACAGCGAGCCGCCCACGAAGTCCAGGAATATGTTCCCGATGGACCAGCCCTCGGTCGATTTGCGCTGGTAGTTCATGTATGCCTATGACAATGGTTATCATTAACATCACCGGTATACGACGTGTACAAAATAACCCTTAATGCCAAATATGGTAGATAGGGACCATTGAACTGAACAACTTTTACTATGGGGATAACTCTGAAATCGTGAAAAAAAATCAGCTGTTTCATGTCGGTATTACCCTTTGATCTAATTAATACAATTAGAATAACAGACAAAACTGGCCTTATTCATAGGATAGGAGTTTACAATAAACATACCTGCGGCACATATTTAATGAGCGTGATGGCAAGCTTGATATAACTGCAGTAGTACAGGAAGTCCAGCCATTCGATTTGTTTAGCGGCCGCTAAAGATGCCGTCACGACCACGATGCCGGAGAATAGGCCGAGGATTCCGCGTCCGGCGTTCGATACCCGTTGATCATCGCGCTAGAAACATTTTATAGTATTAGAGGTAGTCAAATAGTTTATATTACACTTGTACAGTATGCGCAAAATAACTTCCATCAGCCATTTTCAATGTCCCCACTGCTGGGGCACAGGTTTTCCTTATGGGTGGTAAGGAGGTTGGGCCATAACCCACCACGCGAGCCTAATGCGGATTGGTGGGTGTTAACGACTGCAAATGCAGCCGGGACCAACGGCTTAACGTGCCTTCCGAAGCACGGAAGAGCTCAAGATAATACATTTCTGGTCACCCATCCCATGACCGACCCTTGCGAACGTTGCTTAACCTCCGCAATCGCTGGGGCAGGCGCTAAACCACTGCGCCACAGAGCTCCTTGAGAGCAAAATAACTTGGCGGCTCTGAACTTCGCGCGGAACGCTGCGCAGTAGATGAATACAGGCGTGCGCGAGGACGTGGCGCGGGCGGAAGCACTCGGAACTATGGAACTAGACATGTACCCTGCGCGAAATATCACTTGCAGTTAACTTCCGAACCGCCAAGTTATTTTGCGCATACTGTACTATTATGTATTCTGTGGTTATACTGAAAGACTAGGAAATACAGAAGAACGATTTAAATCACTTTAATTAAGAGAACTAATAGATAACCTCCGGACAAAACACACGACGCGCCTCGAAACGAATCACCGTAGAGTCGATTGACCAACCATGCTTTATTTCCGACTTCGTTCAGAAATCTACTCGAACAATACTAATATTATAAAGGCAAAAGTCTCTGTTAGTCTGTGTTTTTTATTCTACACTAAAATTATTAAATTTAGATAGAGAGATTAGACATAGATTGACTTTAAAGAAGAACATATTATTATCTATTATGTTTACAGTTGTTCCAAATTTTCGTGGCAAATAAACTCCACGAGAAAATGTTTATGTAGCTTGGCTACTGTAAGAAAATCTCAGAGCAATAACACAATTATAAACAAAGTAAATAATGTACGAAAACGTTTATCACAGTTGCTCTTATTTAGAAACCTGTAATTTTATTGTAACAGCGATCACACCTTTTGATTTCCTAATTAGTTTTCCTACAAATTAAATAATGTAATCCTGCTTACAGTACGTCAAGATAAAGAATGGGCATCGTGTTTTTATTTTTCTTAGAAATGACGTTGACATTTATTTCATTGCAATAAAGTTGAAATTGTAAATGACTTTGAGAGCCAAACTAGTCTTTGTTATGTAATATGTAAGCGATTTTTTCCAAAGTTTTCCGATGCCCATCCTTTATCTTGAAGTACTTTAATAACGTATTAACTTCTCAAACTTACGCGCTCACTAGAGATTTTTTTTTTAATACAGTCGCTCAAAAAGTGGCGTATTGCAGGGACGTATAGCGTTCGGGATGTGGGCTATTACACACTCGAGCTTTTTCTTTACCTTTTCCGAACTCGTGCGTTTTCTTTCCCAACTGTCAAAATAATGTCTATTAAAAAGAAAAAACCAACCACGAAGTTTTTACAAAAAAAAATCATAGAAGTTTTTATGATTCATGCAAATATTTCTAAAAAGAAGCTACTAATTTGTTTACTATCAGATTTAAAAGTAATTTTAATTAAAATTTAAACATTAAATTAATATTAGTATCGGCCAAATAAAATTTATAAATATAAAAAAGTTGGCTGTATGACGTGCACTGCCATAGTCTCTGCTTATAGGAGTTTGCGCGGGTAAGTGAAAAGAAAATCTACTGAAGACTTGGCTGTATGGGCAAAGTTCCCTTTGCCTACCCAGAATGGGTGAAGAAAACAAAAAATATCTGCTTATATTCTTTTAAGGTTGGCGCCATTTTCCAAAAAAAATATTTGCGAGTTTAGTTGTGTGTTGCACAAAATGAGTAATTTCGACGATATTTTTTCGCAACTGTATTAAAAATAGTTGTTCAGTACACGTGCGGAACCGTCATTGCAACTTGTTCCGACTGTCAACCCCACCTTTGGCTGCGCCTCGGCTCGGGTAGACATTTATCGGAACTCTTTGCAATGACAGGCTTTCCGCACTCGTAATGAAATATACTATTAACTGATACTACCGCGGTTTTATAGAAAGTACTGTGGTGATTAGTTGGTATTTGGTTTGATTTTTGGTTTTCCCGAAATAAAAAATCAAACCAAATACCAACTAATTACCAGAGTACTTTCAATAAAACCGCGCTAGTATCCGTTAAAAAATGTTTTATTTCACTTTAATATCGTGTCCTCACCTCGTATAGGGTGCACTGCGTGATGGTGATGACGGTGGCGAAGGCGGCGTGCAGCGAGAAGAACACGTCGTTGAGCTGCACCGGGTTCAGCCCGCGCGGGTGCCGGCTGAAGTACTCGCTCTGGGGACCACGAGCACTATTATATCATTATCGTTATCAATAATTATTATCATCATTATCATTATCATAATAATAAATATTTATTGAAATAATTTTACATCACACTTTTACAACTATTACAAAGAAACATAGTTAGACAGGGAAAAAGATACGATGTGCCTGAACTAGGATTAACCTGTATTTCAGGCAAAATAAGTACTTATTACTTAAAATTATCATTATCATTATCTTTATCATTATCGTTTCAGCTTAGAATCAATATGCTCATCATTTTTTCTATCCACTACCAGTTTCCGAACGATCCCTTAACGTCTGCTGTCATATGGCTGTAAAATTGACACTGTCAGTCAGTGTGTCTCTGAAACGGAACTCTAAAACTGCGCGCGCGCCTTTGTGTTTAAAAATCAAAAATGCAGTGTAAATCGACCGGCAAATTCCCAGTAAGTACCTTTTCCCTTGATTTTAAAGCTGTGTTTTATCGAGCTTTGCTGAAAAAGTAACGTTGGGTAGGCGATACTTGAATAATCCTAAACCCTCGACAATGGTGGACTAAGCATTCAAAGCAATCGCAACATCTAAGAATTATCATAATCGTTATCATATTCTTTATTTAGCTAGAAATACTGTATGTACAGTACAGTCAACCAAATTGAACAATGACCCACCTTAAGGTCATTTTCTTGGCTGTTCAAATACAAGTAGGTTGAAATTAGCTTTGCCACTAACTAGACTAAAATAAATAGATCGAACAAACTCGACTATATTCTACTATCTCGACTATACTCGTTAGTGACAACAGAGAAACGCTATTACAACGATATTTCATTCCTAAAGGATGCACTACGCAATACAATAGCAAAGCTGAAATGTGGCACATGCCTTTTGATAAATCACACGACACTAAATCTCAAGTTGTATGACAAGTCTTGGGGGACTTTCATAGTAGGCTGCGTTTTGCATATATCCACAATATAGATTGATCGAAGTATTACTGCCTCCGTCATTCTTTATATTTTTTCCTATTGACTGACTATGACTTGACACCAACACAGCTAACACTGTCATAATGTCAATTTATTTTTATAATTATATTTCTTCTACAGTGAATACAAACCACATCTTATTGGAAATTCAAATCATAACTGATTTATCCTTACTAATCTTTTACTAATATTATAAACTAGCGGCCGCCAGCAACTTCGTCTGCGTGGTCAGTTTTTTTGCTATCCCTCGGCAACTATACATTTTTTCTGGATGAAAGGTACCCTATGTCCTTTTCTGCACCCCTGACAACGTGCACGCAAAATTTAACACAAAAAAACAAATAAACAAACAAACGGACTTTCGTATTTATAATATTAGTAAGGATGCGAAAGTCCGTTTGTTTGTTTGTTACGCCTTCACGTCTTAACTACTGAACCGATAATCATGCAATTTTGCATACACGTTGTCAGGGGTACAGAGAAGGACATAGAGTACCTTTCGTCCCGAAAAAAGCTACTGTTCCCGAGGGATAGTGAAATAACTGAACACGCTAAGGTTAAAATTGCATAGATCTCTGACCCGTAATAATTCATTTTTTATTCATATTTAAAACGTGCTAAGTGCAACATACACATTAGGGAAGGAAACGAACTATTGTATGGTTTCAAAGGAATTATCGGCAAAGTGTGTCATGATATGATTCAGTTGGGTCAACTGTACAAACATAGGTACAATGTCGACGTTACAAAGTAAAAGGTTCAACATGTTTCGCTGAATATTTCAGCATGCAAAAAGGCAAAATAAATCATTCAATTCATTATTAGATTATTTAAATTAATAGCTAAATGACTTTAAAATATTTCCCATGCATTTTGATGTCAATTTAATACAATATCTTCTAACTAGTTCAATATAAAATTATAAAATTTCTAATAATATAAAAAAATACAATTAAAATTGTATCATGTTAAAAACAGTGTTCATTATCGTTCATCATTTGCAAATCATTTCAATGCGTTCAGTCCATGAAACTGAATTAACTTAAACTGCTCAAGATACGACATATTACTAGTCAACGATATATAAAACTGGCCAAGTGTGAGTCGGACACGCGCATGAAAGCCAAAAAAGCGGCAAAAAAAATCACGTTTGTTGTATGGGAGCCCCACTTAAATATTTATTTTATTCTGTTTATAGTATTTGTTGTTATAGCGGCAACAGAAATACATCATCTGTGAAAATTTCAACCGTCTAGCTATCATGGTTCATGAGATACAGCCTGGTGACAGAGAGACAGTGGAGTCTTAGTAATAGGGTCCCGTTTTTACCCTTTGGTTCCGGAACCCTAAAAATAAAGTTGCTCTATAGGAAAATAAACTGTATCAATGTATTACGCGTAAAAGTTTATAATTAGATACTACTACAAACTAAATTCTAATGAACAGGTCTTTACTAAGGTCGTAAATTTGAATAAAAACCACGCTTTCTTCGCGTGGCGTGTCTTAATCATTCATGTATTCCAAACGACATTTAAATTTACTACGATTCGTGACGATTACAAAATTAAATTAGCGTTACAATTGAAAGCAATTGTTGTATGATAATGAATCATCAACTACTATGCCTTCTCCAACCTGCTTTAGTTCAGTTACTACGAAATACGATACTAAGAAACTTGGGCTCATATTTATAAACCGCTCTCAACGTTAAGAGCAACTTGAGATCATATCTGAGATTCTGTTTCATTTTATCTGAGGCCCGTATTTATAAACCGCTCTCAATACCGATCTCAAGAGCGATCTCAGCTGATACGCTCTCAAGATGTGAACAGCATCTTAAGTTGCTTATTAATTAATAGTCAGATATCAAGAGCGTATCAAATGAGATCGATCTCAGCTTTTAAGATCGATCTTAAGAGCAGGATCTTAAGTACACATTGGTTTTTATATAGCCACTTGACATTTTTGAGTTGAGATTTAGGCCCGTATTTATAAACCACTCTCAATACCGATCTCAAGAGCGATCTCAGCTGATACGCTCTCAAGACTTGAGCAGCATCTTAAGTTGCTTATTAATTAATAGTCAGATATCAAGAGCGTATCAAATGAGATCGATCTCAGCTCTTAAGATCGATCTTAAGAGCAGGATCTTATGTTCACCATGGTTTTTATATAGCAGCAAGACATGATTGACGGTTCGTTTAAGCTTTGTAGAATAATTAACTCAAAATATAAAATATAATTATTTTATAAATTTGTACTCCCATGCCGCGCGGGCATTGAAAAATTAAAACATAAATAAAATATCACTTTATTTTATTACGTCAGTTCAACTTACGTGAGGAATACTATACTATACTACATAATGCATTAATCGGACCGGGTGTATGGGGTTGTTAGCGTGATTTGGAACGCGCCCTCCGCATATATGCGAAAAATTTTCAAGTCAAAGAACCATGTTTGGACTTTGGAAGTGTTCGGCGAACTAATAGAAGAATAAGCGTCTTGGCTTAAAACGTATGTTATTCTGTGGCTGTATGATGCAAATGCGCCTTTACCTTTTCTGTTTCATGAACAAAAAAAAAACTGAAAAAAATGGCGGGAAAACGTGATTTTTATTAAGTACATGTTATTAAATACATTTCGTAATTTATGTAATTTCGTAATCAATATCATCATAATGATTAACTTCGTTTATTATATTTTGAAACTCCATAGTTTTATTCGTAACAGTTTAACTATCTCGCGCGCGCACGCTCTCAAGTCACGGTTTGGCAGCACTTGGCAAACACGCTCTCAATCATCATCTCAAGAGTGATCTCAAGTGCATAGTTTTGTTTAATAATATGATTGATCTCAGTTGATACCACGAACTTAAACCTGAACTTAAGTATGATCTATTAATTAAAACAGCATCTCGAGTATGATCTCAAGATAGCTCTAAACGTTGAGAGCGGTTTATAAATACGGGCCTTAATGATTGACGTTTCGTTTAAGCTTTGTAGAATAATTAACTCAAACTATAAAATTTAATTATTTTATAAATATCAAGTTAAAGAACCATGTTTGGCCTTTCGAAGTGTTTGGCGGACTATAGAAGACTGAAGTCTTGGCTTAAGTATGTTATTCTGTGGCTGTATAATGCAAATGTGCCTTTGCCTTTTCTGTTTCATGAACAAAAAAAACAGAGAAAATTGGCGGGATATCGTAATAAAATTGTTATTAACCAATACATTTCGTAATTTATGTAATTTCGTAATCACTATCATCATAATGATTAACTTCATTTATTATATTTTGAAACTTCATAGTTTTATCCACGTAGATAAGTACAAACACATACGTAACAGTTCAAAATAAAATAACCATCCCGCGCGCGCGCGCTCTCAAGTCACGGTTTTGCAGCACTTGGCAAACACGCTCTCAATCGTCATCTCAAGAGTGATCTCAAGTGCAGAGTGTTGTTTATTAATATGAGTGATCTCAGTTGATACCACGAACTTAAACCTGAACTTAAGTATGATCTATTAATTAAAACAGCATCTCGAGAACAGGCACGTATCCAAGGGGGGGGGGGGGGTAGTTGGGATTTATCCCCCCCCCCCGAAATCCAGAACACACAGTACAGGACTAAATTCAAATTTAGCGGGCGAGGCACTGTCCGGTTTGCGGAATGCAGTTGTCCCCCCCCCCCCCCGAATAAAAAGTCTGGATACGTGCCTGCTCGAGAATGTTCTCAAGATAGCTCTCAACGTTGAATGCGGTTTATAAATACGGGCTTTGGTATAGTTGGTAATATCTCACGAAGTCCGTTCCGCGATGAATGTTTTTAGGCGTGCACATATACAATGGGATTTTTTTTCGGACACCATGAGATCCATAATCAAATTTTCTTATAAGCTAACCGAAGATCTAAATGCAGTCAGTAGACTGGCATGGTGGCGCATGATAGGCGAGGATAGGTTTTAGTGCTCTCGTATTACGCACACTAAAACAATATGCATGTGCACGCCTAACAATATTCATAGCTAAATGGACATTGTGAGATAGACGACTCTTATATCCTTATCCCTTAACAAAGATTTGTTAAATTCAGCAACATAAGGCTAGCATAACTTAAAGCCTATTTTTAATAGTAATAAGTGAAGAAAGGCAATCACGAAGACTATTCCAACAGCAATAAGTGCAGATTGTTCCTAAGTGCTAAATGGATGAAGATACAAATCTAACCATTAAGCAGCAGTCTTCAATATACACGATACACACTATTATGAAGATACACAAATATAAAGTAAATAGTAAGTTAAGACGAGGAGGTTTAAAAAACGACACTTTTTGATGTAATACAGTGCGAGGCACGTATCTTGAAATTTTTTCGACAGAGTGGGGATAAGTTCGCGCATGTGCTCTTGTGAGCTACCAATAGCGCGCGCCCCCCTCCCGCCGCCCGCGCCCCTCACCGCTACGCATGCCCAAAATACGCGTTTCGCGCAATCCCCACCCGATTTCAAGATACGTGCCTCGCACTGTACCATAGGTCGCTGAAAGATCCTACAGATCTGAAATTCTTCAAACATGTATTAAACCAGAAACACGATTCAGTGATTTTGGATCGATACATTTTAAATTCGTAAATACCTCTTAAGTTCAAGATTATTTAGAAACAAAATTATTCGTAAGTTTAAGATTATTTAGAAACAATATTAGGTATTCAAGTACATATTGCTTTAAGTTATATGTATCATAAATATTTACAATCGTGTAGAGTAGAAGCATTTTTATTTAATCGCTATAATTATTTACTACGAATTGATTTCGTGATTTTTTCGCCTAATCTGCCAAATCTGTCTCGCTCCCGCGCGCGTTTTTTTTCTCATTGCTATCTTGCTTTAATTAATCGTATAGCGTCTTAATGTAAACTGACCTGAATTTCTTTAGAGAAGAAGAGAGCGCAGTTGAACATAGAGTACATCGTGAACCCCATGATGTTGAGGGCCAGGAAGTCGAAGTTGAGCCCGACGACGCTCTTGCGCTTGAAGTTGATGTAGATTTGCGGGTAGAAAGAGACGGACCACGCCGCGAAGTAGATCCACCCCATTATGTACGAGATCACGCTGATTATGTGCGAGTGCATCACGGTGATGCGCAGGAATACTGTGTCCAGGCTGGAACAGGTGAACGAGTTGCTGTTTCATCCATACTTAATATTATAAATGCTAAACTAACTCTATCTGTTCGTTTTCACGCACGTTTCCACTGCCGGTGGAAAACTAGTACTATACAGAGCAAAGGACAGCATCCATTTCGGTCCAAATGCGAAAGTGCTGGCCAAAAAGCAAAAGTGCTTTATTGCGATAGATTTTGTCCACCTAAGCATTCCTTATAATGGTACCGAAGCTGTAGCACCGCTCTACTTGATTTTAAAAAAGTTCAAAAGTCTGTATTTTGATACATTTTGGCACAAAATATGCGAAGTGATGCTACAGCTTCGGTGCCATAATAAAAAATGCTAAGATGGACAAAATCTATCAGAATAAAGCACTTTTGTCTTTTGGCCGACACTTTCATATTTGGACCAAAAATGTATGAAACATGGATGATGTCCTTTTAATCCTTTAGTTCCGCAGTGGGGTGATTCCACTCATATTATTACAAGTAACCTTTACTATGCGGCCAACTCTGATATCGCGAAAAAAAATCAGCAGTTAATACATTAATGTATGGAACTGCTGGAATGGAATGTATGGAACTGCAACCTTAAGGTCGAGTAAGTATTGCGCTTTTGTGTGGAACAGCTGATCACAGTTGGCCCCATAGTAGAAGTTGCTTGTATCATACGTGGAACCATCTCACTGCGGGAACCAAATAATTAAAATTTCAGCGTGTATGAAGGCGAAGCGCATTTTTTCGTCTGATTTGAAATAATTCAATTTGGAATTTACTGAACTGAAGACCAAATTGCTTCACATTCGGTATCGATATTCTTATCGGTGAGTTGGGTGCGGGAGCTTCGATGCCATTAGGAACAGGAACACTTTATTGATATGACATACCTGTTGGGCTTGATAAGAGTATACTCTAATCTATAAATTTAAAAGCCACTCAAAGTAAGGCGAACCTATTTTCGCTACCGTTGATAAAGTACATTTAATTAAACTTATTACTTAGGTATACTTGTCCATCGCAGGTGGTGTAATATAATAAAGGGTTGGGCTCTAACGAACCCGAGATCGACAGCAAGCTTAAGATGTTATACGGCGTCTATAGATCTAAACTGTAATTACTAATACAAGTATGTACTTACTTAACAAATCCAGCTGGCGTCACGTTGAAGGTGACCTCCGAGTGTCCCGGGCTTTTGCCATAAGCGCAGACGTCGTGCGTGATCTGCACGCTGGGATTGGGGTCCGGGGTCCCCGGGATCTCCACCGTGCCCGGCACTAGCTGCACGAGATCAGGGTGTTGGATCTGGGCTGTCACCTCCAGGGTGGTGTTGTATTGTCCACTGAAAAGAGTTACCGCATGAGACAAGTGCATGAGTCCCGCATGAGTATTTAGAATTGTATAAAATATATAGCTGTTTCATCTTAATCAATTGTCAAAATATCTGGAAAGATATTTCGATTGCATGTCAAGGTACCTACATTGATGAAATAATGCTGGCTTGCAGCGTAAGAGTGGGATATACTAGAAAGATTTCGACGATGCCACTAGTGACTCGGTAGCTCAGATGGTAAGAGCACTGGACCGGACTTCCAAAGGTCGCGGGTTCGATTCTCGACTGAAACAATCCCGGTGACCATAGTCGAATTTTTTCTAGTATATTATTTAGTATTGTATAAAAATAGCATTGTAAATGCAAAAATCTTAAAATTAAAAATCGGCCAAGTTCGAGTCGCACTCGCGCACGAAGGGTTCCGTACCAAAAAACGGCAAAAAACAGGTTTGTTGTATGGGAGCCCCCCTTAAATATTTATTTTATTCTGTTTTTAGTATTTGTTGTTATAGCGGCAACAGAAATACATCATCTGTGAAAATTTCAACTGTCTAGCTATCACGGTTCATGAGATACAGCCTGGTGACAGACAGACAGACAAACAGACGGACAGACAGACAGACAGACAGACAGACAGACGGACAGCGGAGCCTTAGTAATAGGGTCCTGTTTTACCCTTTGGGTACGGAACCCTAAAAACATTGAATCCTACGTCTCAATCTCCCCGATATTACAATAATTATGCATAGAGACGGTCTCTATGCATTATTATTGTAATATCGGGAAGATATATTGTGTTCAATACATAGGTACTTTGTAGACATTGTTAAAATAGGTGAAATATAAGAGTAGCGTACTTACATTTGTACTAATTTTAGAAGATAAGTCTGATCGACCAGTATTTCTAGATCTGTGACATCGAGATACATTTTATCGATTTGGGAATGTGCACTTGGTAAACCTGAAATTAAGTTAAAAATAATCAAAAAATATACATACAGTTAATTATTATTATACTCGTTAAGTTATATTGTGTTTTGACATTGTAAGGCAAAATGTAAATCCTTGTGTTCAAAAATCTCGGACAGGAGATTTATTATCCTCAACATTTAAAAATAGTGTTCTAACTGGTTTTTAAGCATCGAATGATTCCCACCAAACACACAATGAATAAACAAATGGAATTATCGATATTTTTATACAATTCATTTTTAAGTCCTTTCTTCACCTCATAGGATTTAGTTAACTCGTCAACGCCTAGAAAACGAGACACAATAGATTTTTTTATTGTTGTCCAGTCGCCGGAGACCGCTCGGGCGATGATTACGCTTGATGAATTAAAATGACAGGAATTAAACTTTTTTTTTAATTAACGTTAAAAATGAACTAAGTACAATGCAACGCAAAAGTTTAAAAGTGTGGATTTATTTGGAGAAGTTGGAATCGCGTCAAGATATTCCTGCCCCCGTAGCAGGACCATCGAAATAGCGATTAGATATAGCGATTTATCGTCACTCAATTGTCTAAATCCATTGTCTTTTGACAATTCAAAGCGATAAATCGATGTATGCAACGCGTTTCTTTGGTCATACCTATAATATACTAGAAAGACGCAAGTTGTTTTGACGATATTTAAATGTTAAAAAACTACATTCCAATGTCAACATATAGTGGTGTGGTGGCCACATAATTGAGGACACCGGTCGATTTTCATACAAACGACCGACGTAACTTTGAAGCGTTGGTTCTCCGCCAAGGATTACCTAGCTGTGATCTGATGATGGCTATCCAGAGAGTGAATGGAGGAGATTCAGATCGCAATACACGCCCAACTGATCTGGGGCCCTATTTTTGAATCGCTCGGCTGGCGTCGAGCGCTCGTATCTACTGATTTTCGTTCGACAAATCAACTCAAATGTATGAGCTATCTAACGAAAATCAGTAGAAACGAGCGCTCGACGCCAGCCGAGCGGTTCAAAAATAGGGCCCCAGATCAGCCCCCCTACTCAGATGGCCAACTTTATATTTGTTTGAACGCTACGCTTACTTTTAAAGCTTAATATGATCAATGGATGACTAAATCACACGTCGCAAACTTATGTAAATCACAGACTTCGATGTATTGTATGGAATGGGGATGGAAACTGAGGAACTAATGGCGCCAAAAGCGGTTGTACCAAAACATTTGATTGGTTGTTTTAAATATCAAATGTCATTTGTGGCATATTTTAACCAATCAAAGTATTGATAGCGGTTAGACCGCCGCTGGCGCCATCTGCGATTAGCTTTGCGTTGCCAACCCTATTGTTAAGCTTACGGCATGTAATTTTATAGTTTACTGCTTATTTAGTAGTAAGCGTAGCGTTCAAACGAATAGAATGTTGGCCATTTGAGTAGGGGGCTGCATTCTAAGAGATATAAGGATCAGTTATCAGTTTCGGGATTCTCATACATCTTTATGCTAATTCGCGGTTTTTTTTTATATATCATAATCAGATCATTGGGTGTGTAATACGAACTGAATCTCTTCCATTCACTCTCTGGATGGCTATCATCAGATTACAGCCAGGGCAATCACTGGCGGAGAACCGAGGCTTCAAAGTTACCTCGTTTGTATGAAACTTAACTGGGGGCGTATTATGACCTCTTAGTTCCAGGCAGTTTTCTGACTGGCTATCCAATCTATCTCTTTTATTTGCTATACGACAAGAAAGAGATGTCACTACAGCACTTTATAAACCTGGCAGGATTTAAGAGCTTGTAATACGGCCTCTGGTGTCCTTAATATCTGACCACTGTAATTTATCAAACTCGTCACGCTACACGAATGGTGTCTGGCGACAGACAACAAAAGCGTGTTAGTCTAAAGTGGGTGGGCCATATGTAAATTAACTACAGACTTACCTATAAACAACATGGCTATAACTATGTGTACAAAACAGTTGCCTATCCTATGACTAGCTGAGATTCCTGCTCCCTTAGGGAACAATACTGTACTGCTGCGCGTCATCTTTGATGATACTTTATCTGTGGACAACAAAAGATCTACCGTTAAAAATATTTAAAGGTAATTTGCTTTGGCTTACGATATACTTATCCAAATCCATTATATTGTACTTTATTTTATAAAAAAATGTATCTAAATATTATGGTGACACAACTCAAAAATTTTCATGATATTTTAAAACGATCATGACCTTCTACATTAAGAAAACGGTGCGAGGACACAGAATGTGGCGAGGATAGAATATTGCCTACCACAAGATAAAAATACTTACAAGAGAAAAATATTGAAGTTCACATTAATCAAGAACACAAATAGCAAAACATACATTCTCTCTCAGTAAAACGGTAAAACCCTCACCTTGAAAAAGGCAATAAAAGAATTTAAAAAACTCTCAAGCGTACAGATTTTTCTTCAAGTTTAAATGCAGCAATAACATATACGAGCACTAAAAGTTATATAAAAATTATATAATGGAATTCTAGCGATAACAATAACGAAACTATGGAATAAAAGGCTTAGAAACTGCATTTTATTATTTTTATGGTATTGAATTTTAGGCATGCCTATTAAAGCAGCTCGTGCGCAAGTAATACTTAAAGCAAATTGAAAATACTTCGCTTGATTTGAAGACACGTGTGTTTTGAATTGAAGTATAAAATATTCCGTCTCTTTACTATTACGAATGTATCAAGTTCAATGATGCAATTACCTACCTATTAGGAGGGCACAAGAACCTATCCTCAGTAAGAGATAGGCTTACTAAAGTTTTGTTGCCTAGATATTTCTGTTAAATGACGGGAAATAATAACAGTTTCATAGTAGTACAGATCCATATTAGGCCTATTTCTTATTGAAGATAGATTATTGAAATAACGGCTGATTTCAATATTTGCCTATGTATATAAAATAAAAGTTGTTTTCTCTTTCGGAACTTCTAGCTACTTAGGCAGCCAAAGAGTTTTCACTGGCAGCAATGGAAATCTAAATATCATATTATGGTATCATATTAACAACTTTCTATAGCGCAAGTATACATTTCAGTGTTTATAAAGAAAATTATAATGAACATTTTCACATTTTTATATAATAGAACAGTATTTCTTTTAGCTCTGTCTACAATTATTGATAGTAATTTGATATTAAAAAACAATAGAAAAACAGTACCTACTCTAATCAACTGAGTTAAGTATATTTTTATTGATGCGGCTAATGTATCAAGGCAAACCGTTATTTCTTTATGCAGTATCGACTGGATGATTGATTACTTAACAGCCTAGCCACGACCTTAGCCCTTAACACCATTAGAATAGAATATACCAATTTTCTTGTTAACTCCTGACCTTGACGTAATAATATTTGGAGTGTTCGAATTAAATATAGGAAATCTTTGTGGTCAGAATCTTTCCTTGAAGAAAAACATAAGTAGCGGTGACCAGCTAAACAAGAGATTCGTCTTGCACAATTGTTGAAGAAGATAAAGACGGGAAAACTCCCAATTTACCTATTGTCTACCATTTACTTAAAAGATGCGTTTTCTTTAGAATATATGATGTGGATGAAATATTCATTATTGACACCAACAACATAAGTACTTATTCTGTATTATTATATTACACAAACAATCCTATAAAGGACATCAGGCAGAGTCCCATAGAAAAAAACCAAAGAATGTTAGCGTTTCTGTTTTTTCCAAAATGTAGGCAAGTAATTAGTTAGTCATAGAAAACATTTAGATTTTTACGAAGATTTATGTTTTAAGAGTTATTTTTGTTTGAAAGTGTTTTTCTTTGGTAACCCCGACACTAAATAGCAACACCGTACCACGACCAACACGTTTCGTTAGCTGCGTTAGTAATACAGATTAGCACCACAATGTACGAGCCAGAACCACAAACGGAAAATCTGTGCATTTGTCGCACGTAACAAAACGCTTTTGACAGTTGACTGACAGCCGGCAGACATTCTTTTTTTTAATGCATAATCACTTGCGCAATCGCTGACAAAGATGTCCGTTTTATTGATATGCATTTGTTTTTTTCAATAATTAATTAAAGCTAAATGAAAGAGTTAAAAAATAATGTTGCTACTGTTTTATGATTCTAGTAACATAAAGCGTTTATAGATAACAGAATTATGTTTATACACTTTTGGGTCTCATGTGCCTGATGTCCTTTGTAAATATGTAAAGTCTAGACATCAGCCATTTTAAATCTTCCCACTTCTGGGGCATAGGTACCGCACATAGTCTTAACTTAAGAGCAGGAAAAATAATTTGTTAATGACTGCCATATAGGGTTTACCAGGATAACAGGAATTTTCCTGATATGCGAGGAATTTAAGGCATCCATCAAGAAAACAGGAAAAAACGGTAGTTGTCAGGGATCTTTGAAAAAACACATGTTTTGTTAATCATTCATATTAGTGAGAAAAAATTTTTCAAACGTTAACTAAATTAAGAATGTAGATGCAGGTGTACAAAGTGTCAGGAATTTTACTGAAAAGTCAGGGGAAAAGTAAGGAAATCTTATTATTAGATCTGGTAACCCTACATAAATAATACAACCTGTCTGTAGCAAAAATAGGACAAAAATGATTACACTTCAACGAAATAATTATTACATGGCAATGGCTCATGATGTTTTAATTACATTACAGCAATTATAGCCATATTGAGACCATATTAAACGAGACCAGTGGCAACCTCGATTACACGGTACACTTAAACAGCGGTTTGTAGAACAACGGATAAAAACTGGTCACTCTTCGATACATCGTCGGCTGCACAGAAAGTGGTCGACACCAATCGATTCTAGACCTTATCGTCAATAAGTTAAAAGGATGTCTAAAGTAGGCAAATTATGCAACAGACGATGTATGATTAATACAACTCGAGAAATTTTCAACGGAGACGATTTTCCCACGAGGTCTAGTTTAACAATGGACTGATAAATTCCAGTTTTCTAAACAAAAAACCAATGATTCAAAACCGTTTATTCGCTTAATAAATTTTCATATCTTTACAATTGAAATTTTAACAAGATTACACTTCTAATTATTGAAAACCTTTAAAATAATTGCACAAAAACGTAGGTAACCACAAAATAACTACCTACCTTTTTGTTGCGGAAACACAGTTTGAAATTGATAATAAGAACATTTTTAAACAATGACAATGTTTTGTTAAAACAAGGAACAAAAAGACAACAATTCGTAAACAGGTGTAAAATCCCTCACAAGTAAACTGAAATGAACCATGAAGGATGAAAAACTTTTGTGAATTGTGGATCGAATGATGCATTCACAGACAATTTTCGTATTGGCATGGCATGGCGTAGCAGAATGAATAAGTACAATATTTGGTGGCAAACTTTATACTAAAGCAACCCAAATGGACGATACATAAATTACCTTACCTACAAATATCAAACCTAATGTTGATTATTTTAAGTTTATAGCTTTTCATTCACTTTAATAAGGCTATCGACTATTCTCTTAAAGCAACACAGAGCAATATCAAAATGATAACTCAATTGTAAATATTTTTTGTCACTTAGAAAAGCTTATAGGACTGGGACTTATAAGCGTGTATTATAAACGATCCTTTGGTTAGATATTAATCATTTTTGTACCAAGTTTCTACGAAACGACTTGAAGTATTTAGATGAAAGAACAATTCTAGCTAATCTTAAAAACATTTTCCAAGACAACGCAGAAGTTATATCTTAAACAAGGTTGTCAGACAAATATCTTAAGCCTCTCTGAGTTATCAAAATCAACGATAGTAGCACTGTAAGTAAACACTGTATTAAGGAAACGTACCTAATTTTAGCAAAAATTTGACAAAAATATCAGCTTGTATGCACTATGGCGAATATGCAGTTGAAAATTAATGTACAATTTTCAAGATCAAAATACTACTGTAATGTTCCGCAGTTACAATCTCGTTTACATTCTGTTATTGCCTCGTGAGAGTCGCGAGCGGCGGCGCGAGCGCACGCTGCGATTTACCGCAAGTTTGAGGTAGCCCACTATTGGGTTACCGCTTACCGTAACTAATCAATATGGATGGTGTGTTCGTTTTATTTGTCAGTGAATGCTTTTTCCTCAAGCATTTGTCCTTAAAAGGACAAGTGATTCATGTTTTGTTTTGTGTCCCCAAATTCTATTACTTCAACTTGAATGAGTTATGCGGAGACTTGTATTTTCGTAGTCAAGATTCTTCAACGGTATCAGCGTAATAGACAAAAATACAACTCCCTAATTTAATTTTGTTTTCAATAGACATGTAGGTGCAATACGTTTTATTCAAAACATTCCTTTCAAAGCATGTATGCAATGCACGAATTGCACGATCTATATAATAACTTTGAATTCAATGTGAACACCGTTTCAATCAGGTTATATACCCGAGCAGTGTCAACCCAACCGAACACTGCCCCAAGGTGAACGAGTTTGAACCTATAAACATAATTGTACTCTATCATTAATAAATAAAACATTCATGTAAACTACTACTGATACCGATTACTTTCACTGCAACAACACTAAATAGAAGATAAAACAAAAATATTAAAAGAAATAGCAACAACAACCAACAATGATTCAGCACTACGGAATAACAAAGAATGTGAATATGAATTTTGATGTAGTTTTTAGGTCTAAATCTAAGGAATCTGATTAAAAAAACCAGAAGAACCGGCTTTAGTTAAGTACAGACAAAACCGTAACACAAACAAAGAATAAACAACGAATGCAAACAAAACAGCTACTGCATCACCGAATCAAATCTAGTTAACCAACAAAAAACGAAGAGGAAACTACCAAGTAAACAACCTCGAGCCGACTGGTTCTTCTCTGTGGTGAATGAAAACTAACGCTACGATAACACTAACTTTAGCTACCGGAAGTCAAGGTAATGACGATAAGATCGTACAGCAATAGTTTCCATTTATAAGTTTCAGACGTCAATCATAACATTCAAGTCGATAATAATTAATGAGATACTGAACTCATCAAATGAAAAGACAGTGAGGGGAGACCACGTATTCATAATTACGGATGGATCGGAAGATCTAAAGTTAAACAGCTTTTTAAAATTCAACAGATTTTTAACTGGCAATATTTCCGTGCTTTCCATTAATCACCTATCAGAGTCTATTAAAAATCTATCAGACTGTAAATGGAAATTTTGCTGCAATGTTAATTGAAACATCCCGAGATTATTTGAAGTCAAATGCGGAACCGCGATAATTCCATTGCAAAAAGTCAAGAACATTCGAGACATCATCCCGTGTAAAGTGAACACGAGATTCTAGTGTTCGAAAGCGGTCCATACTTTCGCAACTCATTAGGTGGTATACCGGTCGAGACACCAAACATTGCACTTTGATTCTCAAGTCTACCTTATGACAAAGCGTTTAGAGTCTTCTTTAGCTAAATCAAAATACCTCAAATTCTGATTGACACTTTAATAAAGTTTCATTTCATTCACGCAATAAGCACGTTTGGTACTTTCAATAAAATTTGTAATTACTTATCTATTTACTAGAAATGGTTAACACATATTTCATCAGATGCCAATATAAAACTTTACATTTTACACAACGTTCACTACAATAAAGTCTTTAACATATGGTGCATTATTTAAATGACAAAAGACTAATAAAGATATAGATATATGTATTTCATTATTATTTATTTTTACTTTATTCAGCTTCAGCATCACATCAATGTTTATTTTAGAGCTCACTATCACTATAATCCTAAAAGTATGTAAGTATAGCTACAGATTCTAGCCGAGACCAAAAGATAAACGGTGTTATTACTAAAAAAAAATAAACACCTGTTTAACTTACACACTGTTTAAATGTGATGCTGTTACTTTTTTGACAATATTGTTTGAAAGAGATAGCATCACATTTAAACTGCGTCTGAGTTAAACAGGTGTTTAAAAATCTTTTGTAATAACACCAAAAAAGTTTAACGTTATTAAAAAAGTTAGTAAAATAACAATTGTTATAGTTTTATAATATAAACATATTTATACTTTTCACATGCTACGCTCAAAATTTGTGGTCAAAAGCATACAAAATGTAACAAGCAAAAGTAAACAAAACAAAATGGAAAATTCTTACTTTCGTTACCAAAAAAAAATTGCGAAGTACACATTGGGACTATCAGCTACTATCTCAGTGTAATCCTGTACATTATGTTTTAGAATAGCTTTGATTTATCTAATCATAATATAATCGTTCGTATTAATTACATACGTCAATATTACATTTCCATCAATATTTTACACAAAAGATTAGATAGCAAATCATGTTGAAATTAAATGATTACATTTAATAAGTCATTCAATAACATTGCATTTGAATTAAAAATAATGAAACACAAATTGGAAATGATTGTGTACGACGAAGAATTTTCGTTTTCTCGTAACCTCACCTACATAATGTGTTATAAAGTCTAATGTTCACTGTAAGTACTAGCTTTATATCCACCAATGTTTTCAAATAGAATAATTAAGATTTCAGCCAAAACGAATGATGAAATATTTCTATATCGGTGGCTAGACACGAACAGTATACTTCGTGTATTTTTAACACGGCGATTTGTACCGTTTTTTGTCACACAGAGTTAGTTTCAACATAACGATACAGTTAATTTATTCGAAGTTATTTTTTCTGATAGATAATGAACAGACAAATAGTTATAGAACGATGAACAGCAATGAACTCATCCACACTCATTATGGATTATATTGAGATATTTACTGTAATAAGTCTAGCTTTTATCTCAATTAGATCCCAGTTAAGAAGTCATAACAAAAACAATAGTAGGTAAATTTATATTCAAAGTATTTAAGGCATTACCGAAAAGAAAATCTAATATCGTAGTGATAAAATGAATTCGAAAAAACCAAAGAGTGAGATAAATTATGAAAAAGATGAAGACAGAAACGATTATAAAAGCCAGTACCGTGGATTGGGGGTACTTTGATCAGTTTTGAAATTCAAATGGCCGTATTTTCTCAAAAACAAACGTACCGAAAATTAAAAAAAATTTAGAGTGTCGGTTTTTTACATATTTTAAGATTATAGTGAGAAAACAAAACTTTAAGCATCTGTTTCTCAGAAAAAAATAAAATTCTGCTGATCAACTTTAAACCGATTTTGGGGCTTCTTTGATCACCCAATATTTTATAACGGGATTTGAAAGTAAACCCTTAAATAAGCATAATAAAAAAATAAAAATAAAAATCGGCCAGCAGGTTTTTGCGCTAAAGCTATTCATAGATTTTGGGGTTATTTTGATCAATTATACTAATTGGTTATTAAATAGAGTATTGGTAGAACCTAAATCTAAATCAGTTAAAACAAATCATTCATTCCTTAGTTTTAAATTTTCATCATTAAAATTACCATAATCAACATTACAACAACAACATGATCAATGTCACCCCTCATAGATCATTGATCAAAGTAAACCCGTCCTCTGAACAAAGACACCCCTGATTGTTTATAAACATTTAAATAGATACGAAATCAACAAAAACACTTTTTCAAATGAGTTTCACATTCCTGAAAGTGTATACTTTTAGACAAAACTAACAGCAATAATCTAAATATGGTAGAATTCTAAGTGTATTAAGAGTTTTTCTTATCTTGAAAATAGCTTGTCACCAGTACACTTCTAAAAAAATTATTATAACTAAAACACCTGAGGACAGTAAACTGTATGGTCGCTATATGCTTTTCGCACCATCAGTGCCGCCAGCTTTACAAAAAAAACCATTTGAAAACGTTCAGAAACCAAGAAAAAAATGTTTTTTTTTTAATTCGAAGTTGTTATCAATATAACCCCGTAATGTCAAAGTACCCAATCCACGGTATACAAAAGCTTTATAATTGGGTACTCATAAAAGCAGACAACCCACCTTTTTTTACTGTATAATCTTAAAATGGCCAGTTTACAAGAAAATTATTGGAGTCTGGATCTGCAATTACGTATTTTTTGCAAAGTTCAGTTACTGTGACAACTGTGATTTTTTGGTTATAACGGCTTCGTGACAACAAGTAGGAAAAATTTTAATTTAAAAAAAGCATAAACAAATTAACGCCACGTTATAGCTGCAAAATACATAAACATAATGCAAATCGTTTAAAAGAAAGTTACATAAAATCAAAACGCATACCATCCAGTTTACGGTACACCGTTTCCTACCAAACATAGGGCAAACATCTAGTAACAATGAAGTTTGTTTTCTAACGGATAAAATAACAACTAGCTTACACCAATATGCGACAAATTAAGCATAAACTTGGCAAACACCTTACAACTGTGTGTATCAATCATCGCGATATTGCGGCTGCTTAATTATTTATTCATTTGGTTTTTTATAGTCATTGAGTAGCATTATATTACAGTAAAATACACCTATTTATAAAAAGTACATTTTATAAAGGACTTCCACTCAGCAAAATGCCACATCAAGAAATTAATACAAAAAGATTACAAGGACAGACAACAAAGTATACTTATTTGAGGACAAAATAAACATCTAAACATGGAGAATACTAAAACAAAATAAATGAAGATGAAGACGACAGATTTACGAGAAAGTAGAACTGTCGCCTCCAATTTGCATCAGCTACATAATGTGCGAAGTAAATATACAACTTTCCAACAAGTCCAACAACCAACACACAAATATGTTTATGAAAAGGGATGTTTGTAGAATCAAAAACGATTCATAGGCATTCACACATTTAATATACTTAGCTCCAAAAGTGTGTACGGTACAATCGGCAAATAAAGTGACAATGTGTGTGAGTGACGACGACATGGTGGAGAAACAGAATCGACATCAGCTACTTACTTGCTACTGTAACAGTACAAAAATGTTACTACAGTATATGATAAGACCACAGAATAGGTATTACATAAGAGAAAGAAAATACGCATACTTAATTCACTTTTATCACCATCTTACCACCATTAAATGAAGAAAAGATTAACGAAATTTAAGTGTATTTAAAGCATTTGTGTCTTTCGTCGCACTTGGTGTATGATACGTGAAAATCGATACAAATTACGATATTGATTGGTTAAAGACGGTAAGACCTAGTTTATATTTAATACTATTTCCAATCAACAAGTGACACTGCGGTCTCGAGGACATATAAGACGCCTTTGTGATGCAATATCAGTTTGAGTGGATTGAGAAACACTCTAATATTAGTATAGTATGTTAAAACCGCAGACTACAATCTCGATCTAAGAAAATATTCGATATGCTCGATGTTGTACGTGAAAATATTCTATTATGATAATGTGTAAAGTTCAAAAAACATACGTAGATATTGGAAACTACAACTAGCATTACATCATCATCGTTCATCGGCAATGAATATAATAAACTGGATAAAAATATTAATAACATTATCATATATAGAATGTGATGAAACACTTGTCAACGCCCCGAACATAATCATATTTATACAGGAAAAACTGTAAGGTTTCCCAAGCCACCCACTACCTAATAGTTATTATAATTCATGAAGTTTACTTAACCATTGACAATTGAGTTATTCGTTCATACATAACATAGTAATAACTAAGATGAAATATTTACAATAAATTCCTTCTAATAAATCCGCTTACTATTGTACTGAAACTTTGAAGGACAATAATTTTACTTTTAAGTTTATCCAATTACAAATCACAACAAATTTTAATGGCCACGTTACATAATGGAAACCAGAACAACTGGTGAAAATCTTAGTCCCTTATTTGGGTTCAGTATTTATAAAATCAATTAGAATAATAGTCAGGTAAAATTTCAGAAAATATAATAAAAGTCAAACTTTTCTAAGAAAACAACCATTCAAAAGGTATCATAATTATAATTCTTAATAACAGCTTACTGTACTGTTGCAGTTTCTAGGTAAAAACTTATGTTATTATGTTATCGACTTGAAGGAAGACCACATGTTTTTACATACTAGTTAAATACATCATTGTTATAATAAATCGATGTACACATTGTACATATATTCACATTACATTACTTAAACAATTAAATTTATTGCAAAGCACAACTGGCCTTTACAAACATAAAAGCAAATAGAGATTTCGTCAGCATTTTACAAAAACATTTAAAACAGATGTATTTTCTTTATAAGACCATTTTCATGTAATAACATGTTTTTTATAACACTAAGAAATATAACACCTTTTGTTTTAAAGTCCGGTTCGCATTATTCCAGTAAGCAGTCCCAGCGCTGTTAGTGAACCGGCACTGGAATGCCACTGGATTCGAACTGCTTACTGGAATAATGTAAACCGGACATTTCAGATAAAAGAAAATTTGTCACTATCAAGTGGATAATTTCCAATTAATTAATTGATACAAACACACCTACTACCCCGTGGCATGTTACTATTCATGATCCTTGACATTTTTAATCTTACATTCAACGACCAGCATAGATAGTAAAAATAAATAAATACACTCGACGTCAGAAAAATCGCACCTCTTCGAAAGTAAGTTTAGACTTGGCCACCGGCTATTGCTAGCTAACGTTCTGTTGTGGAAATGTTGATATCTATTAAACGTACATTTAATGAGCTCTCAGTTAATATTTGTATGATTTAATTACCATAACAGTTACCATAATTAAACGTTTAAAGCGTTATTGCTTGCGCGGAAATAAAAGGGGTCAATTCAGGAAATGCGGGTAAATTCGCTATCGAGATGATGGAGAAAACACACTTCAACAGTTCAATAAAAATATGGAATACCCAAGATGGATACTATTGCCCATGAAGTTGCTCAAATATTGCAAAAAAATGAGGCCATGTAATGTTGCTCGGAAACTGAATCTTGGGTATTCCAATTTTTTTATTGAACTGTTGAAGTGTGTTTTCTCCATCATCTCGATAGCGAATTTACCCGCATTTCCTGAATTGACCCCTTTTATTTCCCTTTTATGGTGTCGCAAGCAATAACTTTAAGCGTTTAATTATGGTAACTGTTATGTTAATTAAATCAAACAAATATTAATTGAAAGCTCATTAAATGTACTTTCAATAGATATCAACATATACACAATAGAACTTTAGCTAGTAATAGCAGATGGCCAAGCTAAACTTACTTTCGAAGAGGGGTGATTTTTCTGACGTCGAGTGTATAACCAGAAACGCACATGGTACAGCCACGTGCTTTTTTCGGAGTGGATGAAAGTTCAAGTTTGATGACACTATAATCTCCAACTCTTTCGGTTATAATATAATAGACACGTGTAGTGATAAGAATTACGCATATTTACATAATAATACAGATGCATACATTTACATGTTAAAATACCTGAATTGCTTTCAGGATTTCATTCCATTTTTCTGCTTATAGGTACAATAGCCATAGAAGCTAAGACCAAATCTATACTAAAGAGGAAAGATTTGTTTTTGGTATGTTTGTTTATTTGTAATGGATAATCACAAAAAATACTGATCCGATATTAAAAATTCTTTCACCTATAGAGAGCTACATTATCAGACAGCGAATAACATAGGCTTTAATTAAATAAAAAATTGATCCCTACGAAAATTGCAATAATGAAACTCACGGTGTCATAAAAAACCTGAAAACCACCACATGGCTGAAAAATTTTGTTTTTTAATTGTAAGCTTTTTTAGCTATTCCTCGGAAAAAGTACGTTTTTTCTGGATGAAAGGTATGTCGTTTTTTTTACCCCTGACAACGTGTATGCAAAATTTCATGATGCTCGTAGTTAAGACGTGAAGGCCCAACAAACATAGAAACAAAATAATTTTGTTTTTTTTATTGTAAGCTTTTTCATCTATTCCTCGGGAATAAGTACGTTATTTCTGGATGAAAGGTATTATCCTTTTCTTTACCCATGACAACGTGTATGCAAAATTTCATGATGATTGGTTCAGTAGTTAAGACGTGAAGGCCTAACAAACATACGAACAAACGGTCTTTCGCATTTATAATATTAGTAAGGATTACCAAACATCCTAGGTTATTTTGTAATACCTACTCTCGTTATTCAGCCACTTACGTAAATTAGAATTTTTTAACAGTAATTTATTATTTTGTAATATTGCCTAAGTAATTATTCAATTAATTTAATGTAGTATGTACTTCGATCACGAGTATATACGTTTATATAAAAAATAAATAAACTTTTCGATTCATAGCATAAGTTGGATTATCATAAATTACTTTATCAGCGGTGATAATAATGATGTAAACCAAAACACGTATTTATCTCGCTCATTCATTAATGATAATATTTTGAATGCATTCAAAATTAAATATCGTGTGTGATTATAAACTCTTTCAAACGGTTATAAAATAAAAAGTTTAAAGACCTTAAAGAACATAAGAGTCAGATATCTGCCTACTGAATTAAACTGATTATTACTATTTTTAGATACTATCTTGCCCAAATTAGAAAACATAAAAGAAGTCATTGAACCAGTATCAGCTATCAAAATAACAAAACACACAAAATTTATATATGATGCAAAGTAAACAAACCAAATTCTATCAACAAAAGAACATAATAAATCTATTAATATTTTTTACCGATAACAACACCTCATCTTTCCAAATTTTCAGAAATTGCAACTGAGGTAGGTACACGACGACGACATAATAACAAACATCGCGATTACACCGTATTACTCAAAACATTTATTAGGAAACTCAAGTGTCGATGTTGTAAAAATTAAATAAAAACCTTATCAATAGCAAATTAGACTCGCATAAGCTGACAGTTTTGAACGATAAATTGGTGTGTTTGCATGACATGCAACTCATGCAGGTACACTTTTCCACCGTATTGAGAAGACATTAATTATAATCAAACACGCTAAAGAAACAATTGTCTAGTAAACTCTCGTACAAATAGTACAATCAACGTCAAATTTATGAGACAACCTTCGATCATGACATGATCGAAGAAGACAACCAAACATCCGTATATAAGGTTGTACCAAATAATGTGATGATACTTAAACAGGTGAGGATGGTATCGCTTAAACTGAACAACTTTCTCCAAGGAACATAGGTCAAAAAACGAAAAAACATTTCATACTCCATGACCATGCTGACCTATACAAAATAGGTCAGCTGACCGACTTACTATGGTAAGGCGTAAAAAAACGTTTTTCGACCTATGTTCATTGGAGAAAGTTGTTTTATCACCTGTTTAAGTATCATCACATCATAGGTATCACCTTAGATTTAGAAACATTTAAAGAGATCAAACATTTGAGAACAGATGATAAATTGATTGAAGATTAAAGAGCCAGAGAAAAAAACAATTTTTATATAGTGAAAATACCAATCAAACGTTTACAATTTCATGAATAGTGGAATTATATAATTTAGTACATTGATAAAAACACGGGTAATTGCGTTTATTTCCGTCAAAGTCTAAACATCGAAAAATTCTTTAGCAAGGTGTCTAATTTTAAGAACAAACTGGACAAAGGATATTGATTACTAAGTATAGGTACTTAACATAGGTAAAAGAATATTCACAAATATACCTTTAAAAATGTTAATAGGTATTTACCTATCAAGAATTACTATTTGACCTACAGAAACCATTAATTAATCGATTGTGAATCCTGCTGATATTAAGAATTCGTTCGATTTCTCGATAAAAAATGGAATAAAGCTGTTTAGACGAGTCACATAAGAAGTTTAAAAGATTAGTGTCATTGATAAAATAGCCAGATTTGGTCGTTTATCGAATGCATTGCTATCAGGAATCGCTGATTAAAGACTGAGCTATGATTTGTGATCGATTACGAAGACGACATATTTAGCGGAACAATACAAAACATACCAAGGGATTTACAAAAAAATGTGTCAATTTTCATACGTTTGTAGTACCCACTTGGTTTATACAAAATTAATTATTTTGACAGTTAGTTTTCACAAAATCATAATAATAAGTAAGTAATTTAGACGAAGCTAATGTACTAATTGTATTGAGAAATAAATAAACTCAATATTGATTAAACACTTTTTAACATGATAAGTAAAATTTCAAGGAAAATAAAAAAATATAGCATAAAAATACTCACAAATTTAAATCAAAGCAAAATGGAACCTCCTTCAATCCAGACACTGCACTTCGCACCAAAAAGATAAAAAAAAGAAAAATTTAAACTGTAAACTTGAAAATCGAACGTGATAAAATTCGATAGCGACGCATGCGACCGCTCCGTTTCACGGCGCGGTTAGTACAGTGCGCAAGATTGGCGCGTTAACTATATTATGTTGTCTCGTGCCGGTATGACAGGTGTAGGAGTCAATATACTTCAACTTGTTTAGGATTGGGATGACTAACGAGTGCAATATGCTTTGATACAGATATAACACAAATTAAAGACAAGTGCCTAACCTACTGCTATTTATTTTCTGGGTGATAAGATCATTCATTTTCTAGGTGATAAATAAGGTATCGATTAGGTATATAGTTTGTTAAATCTTCTTTAACAAACTTCTGATTTCTTGTCATTGCTCGATTATGATCTTCAGCTTCTGCAATTTTTATTCCACAAGTATTTCTGAATTCTCCAAATGATATAAAAGGGATTAAATTTTAAACCAATTTTAAAACTGTCAAAAAGAAAAACCGCATGTTGTTTAGGGATAAACACAAATGTTAAGGAAAAGGTTTTTTTTTTGTTTTTTTTATGATTATGTATGATGAAAGTTTTTGGGGATTATAGTTGAATAAAATTAAATGGAGAATAGCAGGAATGCTGAAGTTAAGCTCTAATAATACGAAAATGAACCTAAAAAAATGCAAACTAAGAAAAAATTATTTCATAACAATGTGATTCATTTGACTTTGTACAACAGAAGTGACAAATTTCAGAGCGCTTGTACAAAAATATGTAATCTGTTGCAAGTGCGCACCATTCTCGAGTAAAGTTCGCTATCTAGTATCAATTTAATCGCAAATGTTTGTATAAAATCAATTAATACAAACATTCAGAAATTGATATACACGGCACGGCACATACGAAGAAAATACTAACTTAGTGATATAGAAATTACAATATTATATAAACTACGCTCATAACGGGCTACAAAGAATGTAAAAAAATAAAACGTTGTTGTATTCGATCCTTATGTATACCTACTCCAATTATTACATGAACAATCGACTTTGAATGAGAAATAGAAATACAGAGCCGTTTCAGAGCAATGTTCAGCGATTCATGATGATGGTGATGTCATGCCGTTAAATCATTTAATGACCATGACATGACATAGCAATATTTCAAACCTATGTTTTAATGATAATCAAAACTTGCACAAGTTGTCAATGATGCTTGTCGTATTATCTCCCTTCGATCCACCGGTGGAGCCTCGTCGGTGGATCATAGAGGAATGAGGGTACATTCCCTCCCAGGAATGAGGGAGGGTATTATCTGGAATAAATTCCATGTGCTTTTTGGTAACACCATATGGTGTTTGTTTTTGTTTTTTTTTTGTTTGTTTTTGTTTGTGTTTTTCATTAGGGTATTACGGAAAAAGCATAATGTCACATGGATTATCACTCAAACTTGTGAAACCTAAGCTGTACCAGGAAAAATATTGGTGAAATTCACCATGGCCAGAATTCGAACCTTTGCGTCTTGCAATCTAGCTAGACCATCAGGCAACTTGACCTCTTGAATCAAACACTTCACCCATTACGAATTGTCATAATTTAAATATAAGATGGAGAATGCCCCATCAAACGATGATGATTTTTAAGATAGAGCATTGATGATGATTTATTAGATGGACCATTGGTGGAATTTCTGTGTAACAGAGTTTAGTATTTAGAAGAGAAACGAAAAGGGTTGATTTAACACAACTTTGTATAAGTAACGTTCTTAAATTGAAAAAGTGGGAAGTGTATATGAAAAAGTATTCAGATTTTCGCATAACAAGCGAAGTAGATGACGGTCAAGTTCAGGGTAACTTAATAGATAGAGGTGACAATCCATAAACACCACATGACGACACGGATGTAGGAATTTAGCCACCACCATAATGTCCTGGAATGAGGTTGAAGTAAAGAGATTTGTGGACACAGATAGTGGGTGCAGTTGCACTGCATCCGTGTCATCTTAGAAACACTTCGTCTCATAGAAATTGGACCCAATATCCCGTTGAAAAAGATTTTGCTAAGAGTCATGAGCTGAGAAAGTAGCTCCTGAGCTACTTCAAGAAATAAGGGGTAATTTAGAAAAAAAATCGATTACGGATTTTTCTTTGTCAACTGTCAAGCTAACTATTTCAACTATTAATAGGACTGAATCACCGAATTTGAACTCAATTACATAATGCGGTATTGTCAAAGGATGTCATAATAGTCATCTTCAATTTATTGAAACCTACTTGAAAAAAAATCAATGCAATAATTTCTCGTTTCCATCTGACGGAACTCCGATGGTATCGCAAGCAAATAGCCCATTTAAGACGTCCACTTAAATGCTTTTCACCGAGACAAAAACGTGCTGACGTTTTCCAAGCCGATGCCTTGCAGAGTGCATCGCACTGAATGGAACAGACTATTGTAAGGGTGACTATGGACATAGAGCTATGCTGCGGTGTGCTATGCTATGCCCTATTTAATTAGTTCGCTCCTCAAAGCTTTGTTTAAATATAAGCAGAGCTAGATTCATACACCCCGTGCTTTCGCTTGCCACGTACTGGTTTTCCATCAATCTCGCTCGCACTTGTGCATATTCACCTGTCGGACACAGCACAGCTCCATCCATGGTGCTAGGACGCATAGTAGCGCAAAATAATAAGTCTTGTATGTTTTGCTGTAGTTTCGAACTACTACGGGGGATGAGCGATTAGGTCAGGCCCAAAATTAAGTTAGTCAGAATCCAATTATTGAAATTATTTTTTGCCTCCTCCGAAGACTAGAGCCGCTGGGACGTAAAAACAATCATTGATCGAGCGAGCGCGAAATGCGAGCTAAGCGTCTATCTCCGTTTTAGCATAGTATAAAATCTACTATGGTTTCAGCTAGGGCTGCCATCCGTCCGGGTTTCCCCGGATTTGTCCTAGTTTGGAGAGCGTCCGGGGAGCGTCCGGGCGGGGTTCTAATTGTAGTCCGGGTAAAACCCGGACTATAATTAAAGTCCGGGTTTTGGATCAAACTCCGCTAAAAAAAGTACTATATTGATTCAGCGCACGCGTTACCGGGCGCCTCACTTCACTACGCGTGGCGCACCGCGCAACCCGCAAAAAAAACGCGCTGCGCGGCCCATTTCTTTTCCTTACTAATATCCTTACTTAATATTATAAATGCGAAAGTCCGTTTGTTTGTTTGTTTATTTGTTTGTTTGTTACTCCTTCACGTCTTAACCACTCTACCGATAATCATGCATACACGTTGCCAGGGGTAATAGAGAAGGACATAGGGTACCTTTCATCCAGAAAAAATGTTTCGTTCCCGAGGGATAGAAAAAAACACTCCCCGCAGACGAAGTCGCGGGCGGTCGCTAGTTAATATTATAATTGCGAAAGTCCGTTTGTTTGTTTGTTACGCCTTCACGTTGCCACGTGGTTCTCTAAGATATTGCCCGGTGAGAGCCACGGAGCAAAGAAAATTAAATTGAAGGTGTAAAAAAATAAATAAAAGATGGTATGGGTTTAATGGTCTATATTGTTAAAATTTGGTTTACACCTTACATAAGAAAAATTCCAAAATACTAGCTTAGCGATAGGGGTCGCTTTACATGGGTACGATTTGGTTGGTGTGCGTTGGGCCGCAAAAGGTAAAAGTTACAGTTCTACGTCAAGAAACCGAGCCCTACATGGAGATACCACGGTTCACTAAAAGAGCTAAATTGTAGTGAAAGTTACACCGACCTCATGTGTCCGATATGATGACAACTTCTAGTTATTAATGCTCCTGTGAGTCTTGAATGAAATTAGGACTCGGTGGACAGCAATTCGTTCAGGCCGGTGACGTGGCCGTGGATGGACACCGTCCCAAAGTAGGGTATTCTCATAAAACGATGAGTCGAATAAAATTAACTTCCCATAGCTGTAACAAAATATGTATGATTAGCAAACTGGAAAACCGACCACGAACACGTTGTGCTATGCGGCATGGCGGCGTGGCGTGGGAAATAATATTTCCAAGATTCTTACCAGGTTTTCGCTGAACAGAATCCTGTTTAGCGGGTGTTCAAACCGCCTGCTCCCACCACCCGTTTGAAACTTTGCCTGGCCGAACTCAACCACAGCAAGTAAAATTTGAGAATCTGGCACACCCTCAAACCAGTGACCAGTGGTTCTACCTGTAATAAGAACAACCTCAAAAAAATGTTCCTGGCGTCTTGCGACATCTGCATTAAACAGATAAAACTGCACTTACCTCAGTAGCGTTTTCTGACTATAAATTATTATGCGAGCGACTCTCGCCGCGTTAAATAAAATAACCAAATGAAATCTCGTTCATCACAACTGTCATCCTTCTTTTCTGAAAAAAAAAACTTGCTTGGTGTTGCCCTTGCTCGTTTTGAAACTTCTTCCAAAACGTTCCGTTTTCCCAAATCCTACCATAACTTGAAATTAAAAATTGACCAAATATTTTTGTAAATAAAAATTTAACCTACATAAACAAATACCTGTGTTTTGTCGACTATAAATCTTTTGGACAAAACACAAAGAACTGTCACTCGACGCTTCAATCAGCAAAAAGGTGTTTGTGCATAACTTCATTAAAAGTGTCAGATAGAAGAATGTGACGCGAAATGGCAACACCGCGGCACCAAAATCAGCCTTCCTATTGGGCGTTGTTGCTATTCGTCGAAATCAAGAATCTTATATTCGTATTGGTCGAAATCATGACACGCCGCACGCGCCATTTTTTATCGTCAAATTCTCTGCAAAACTGAAGCGAATATTGAGAGACTTTGTTCTGTTTTCCAATGTTTATTAATTTCAAAACCTTATTCAAATACTAAAAAATTCGAAAAGACATTTATTAAAGTTGCGGCTGCTACACACGTCCGCCAATGACGTTAAGGGGGAGGTGCCAATTCCTGTAAGGTACTGAAAACTACCATTTCGCTTCCGCGCCAAAATTTAAACTTGGTGTCAGAACGCAACGTTACAATACCCCCTCTCCTGAAAAAAAGGCGCTGCCCTCAGCGTCCTCAAACTACAAATCCTACTACTAACACAAACCTAGAAAAAAAAAATCTATTGAATGCTACGATTCAACGAACCATGTCGACCGACAACCCAAAAAAAAAATATATATATATACCCTGGACGTACAACCCGTCACCCTAGTGACATCACATTTGACGACACAGGACTTCCACTTAACGAGACAAAACACAAAACAACACCGCACAAACAAAACATTTACAACTCAAAACCAAGTTGTAAACCAAACAAGGAGACGAAACTACGCTCCTAAAAAAATTGTAGCATTCACCAAATACGCAAATGCCTACAGTTGTTGTGACTGTACAACAACTAAATATTCAAGATTAAAAAAAAATTGTGACATAAATTTCAGTCACCCAAATAGCAGAAAAAAACATGCCGGTTTCTTCCATAACGAGTCGTTTCAAAATTGGAGTATGAATTGGAAAAAAAAATATAAGTTTCACTACCTGCCAAACAGCAAAAATAAAAAAAAATATCAAGATTTACCCGAATCTACACCTAGGTAAAAAAATAGATTCGAAACTCGTAACAAAAAGTGAATTCTAACTCATTAGAGATTGAACCACACAAAAAAACTAAACCAGTCCTCCATCTACCTATAGCTTGGCTACCGGCAATTCCCTGCTCTTTCACACCCAAATTCTTCCGCATGCAATCGTCATTCATTCGTTCATCACCATTTGTCCTTTCATACCTCACCATGCAAACCAAAAGTGTTACAGTGAAAATAACTGTAAACACCACACACAGACATACGCTTCGTGTGCCAAATTTCGTGTATTTGACACACTACTAGAGAAGATGTAATAAGTGCCCTAAGCTTTTAAATCCTTAATGTGCCAAGAACCTATAGATTGACCATCAGAAACCCTTTCCAAATCATACACCAAAGGCGATAAAACTTTTTTGACCCTACATTTCTCAAATTTAGGTGCCAACTTTGCCATTTTAAATTTTTGCGCATCACTCTGAGTAAATGTTCTCTTCCACACAACATCACCTACAGAAAATTTAGCCTCTCTTCTTCTTAAGTTATAGTGAGTGGTGTTCTCAGCATGGGCTTTTAATAAATGCTCGCGTACCTCTTCGAAAATGGTCTTTAAATTGTGAAATTCACCGGCGTATTCGTCCCTAGGTACCCCAGGTTCGTATTCCTTATCTGTGTCCCTATAAAAGGTACCACTAATGACTGGTTCCCTAGCATGTACTAGAAAAAATGGTGAAAATCCAGTGGACTCATTCACGGCACTATTAATTGCAAACTGAATTTTTGGCAATTGTTCATCCCATGTACGATGATTATCTTTAACGTAAGAAGCAACAGCTGTCATTATGGTTTTGTTGTATCTTTCAACCAAATTTACTTGAGGTGTGTAACGCGGGGTAAAATGGAGTTTCGGAACTTTATAACGTTCGAGCATTTGGCGGAACTCAGATCCTGTGAATTGCACTCCGTTATCAGCAATTACAGTCTCTGGAACGCCGTGTACTAAAATTACGCGTTGTTCCAAGTTTTTCACCACCTCCGCACAAGTAGCACGTCTCATTGGAAAAATTAAACAATATTTAGAAAAGCAACAGGTAACTACCAAAAGATAAACAAAACCAGAACGAGACCTTGGCATTGGACCGACGATGTCCACGGATAATACCTGAAATGGTTTATGGCAGACTTTCGGTTGACCCATTAAACCTGGAGTTGCCTTCTGTGATGGTTTGTATGCGGCGCAAGTGTCACAGTGTTTAATGAAATCAACGATGTCTTTGTACATTCCTGGCCAATAATACCGTAGACAAAGGCGTCTATGGGTTTTGAAAACTCCCAAATGAGCCGCTGTTGGTTCACAGTGGTTCTCCCTAATAATGGCCTCTCTCTGATCCTTCCGTACTACCAGCTTCCAATCAAATTCACTCAATAAACTAAATTTACTTTTTGAAAAACGATATAAATTACCATCCTTTACACAAAAATTAGGAAAATTAAGTGGATGCGACTTACAACCATTAAAAATTTTATCAAACCACTCGTCCTCCACAGAGTTGATCACGTTTAAGGTGTTAGCGTCCATAAGTCTGGATAACGCGTCTGGAACCACATTGTCTGTGCCTTTCCTGTGCTCAACCTGAAAATCGAATTGAGACAGTCGACAAAACCAACGCGCCAGTCTACCTGAAGGGTTCTCCAGCTTAGTAAACCATTTAAGAGATGAATGATCCGTGACAACTTTAAAAGGACGAGATCCCAAATAAGGTTCAAATTTCTCGACCGAAAATAAAACAGCTAAGGCTTCCCTTTCTGTAGCACTGTAATTTCTCTCTGCTTTATTTAAAGAACGACTTACAAATGCAATAGGGTGATCATGTCCTTCAATTTCCTGAGATAACATTCCTCCTAACCCATATGAAGATGCATCACAATGTACAGTGAAAGACTTACTAAAATCTGGTACAGCTAAAACCGGTGCTGTAACCAGGGCGTTTTTCAAAGTATTAAAAGACTCTTCGGCTTCCTGTGACCAAGAGAAGGGTGGCGCATTCTTTCCACTACACGTCAACTTATTTAGTGGTGCGGCGATAGTCGAAAAGTTACGAATAAACCGTCTATACCAGGAACACGTTCCAAGAAACATTTTGACCTCACGACTTGAAGTTGGAGTAGGAAAGTTCAAAATTGCGGAAACCTTCTCCGGATCCGTTCTCAGACCGAATTCGTCTACAACGTAACCTAAATATTTAATAGAACTTCGGAAAAATTTAGATTTTGCAAAATTAATAGATAAATTAGCTTCCTTAAGCTTGTCAAACACCCGTTTTAAAAGTAGTAAATGCGTTTGGAAATCAGAACTACAGATAATAATGTCATCAACGTAACAGTAAACTGTTCCGTTGTCAATATCACTGCAGAACCCGTGACCCAACAACCTATCCATCAAACGTTGCTGTCTAGCCGGAGCTCCGCAGAGTCCAAACGGCATCACCTTAAATTTGAAGATACCTCTTCCCGGAACAGTAAAACTAGTCTTATCCTGCGACTCAGTTTGTAGTGGAATTTGCCAAAAACTGGAGCTTAAATCTATCGAGGATAAGTACCTAGCCTCCTTAAGACTGTCAAGTATCTGAGGCATGTACGGAATAGCATATGCATCGCCCTTGGTAACGGCGTTAAGCTTCCTACAGTCAAGACAGAATCTCCAATCGCCACTCGCCTTCTTAACTAATAGAACGGGATTATTCCACGGACTTTCACTAGGTGTTACAACGTCTAATTCCAGCATTCTATCCAACTCGTCGTTTAAGGCTTTCTTCTTTTCCGGCGACAACGGATACTGTCCTATCCTAATAGGTGTGGCCTCTCCCGTATCAATAACATGCTCAGTTAAAGGGGTCCTTCCTAACCCAATCCTTTCTGAAGAAATTGATTCAAAGTCTTTCACCATTGAATCAGCCAATTCTTTTTGACTAAAAGACAAACTATTATATGACTGAATACTATTTATTTGTTCTGAGTGAATTGAACTACAATTATTAAAAAATGATTTAGGAGCGTTCCTATAATCTATTTGATCAAAAATGTTCTTTCCCAAATCGAAAGATCTCCAAAAATCACAACCTAGTATCACCTCCGTGACTATACTAGGAATCACAAAAAATTTCACTACCCGGCTAATTTTTCCAAAAGTAACCGGTACAAAAATAAACCCTAAAGATTCTAGTTGAACTCCATTTGCAACACTACACGACCTGTCTACACGCTCCTGAAGTTCAAACCCAAACTTGATAAATTGTTTATGTGCATTGTTCCCTAAAATTGAGATACAAGCACCTGAATCTAATAAACCAATAATTTCAAAATCATTCACTTTAAATTTTAAATAAGGCCTAACATCATTTTCACTAGGTGCGAAGAGAACCGAAGCGATGCTACGAAAAGATTTAAATTTACCCTCACTATCCACTAAATTATTACCTCGGTTCTCACCAACTAGTTTTTTGTCTGTGGTGAACTTTTAAAACTTGTGCCCTTACTGCAGTTCGGACACGATGTGACAGTAAAACCTACTTTGCCACATTTGAAACATTTTATATTTTGAGGTGTCACTTTACATAATCTGAAATTGTGGTTACCCTTGCCACATTTATAACACACTCGTTGGTTTGCAGAAGGCATTGAATTAGAATTAAACTGTTGTGATGTTGTTGGCGGTCTACTGGTGTTGTGTGTTGCTACATAATTGACTTGTTTTGCTTTACCCTTATAGCAAAATTCTTGACTCAGAAAATTCGACTTAGTCGGTTCAACAAAAAAATCCGAACGTTGGCGAGCAGATTCAAGTTTACGACATTTTGTCTTTAAATCGGAAATTGTAGTAATATCTAACAAAGCTAACTGTTGTGAAAAATACGGTCTGATGTTATGCAAAAGGATTTCAAGCTGCTTCTCCTCCGGCAGTGGTGATTTCAGTCTGTTGAATAGGCATGCCATTACTGAAAAATAAATGTGTGTTGGCTCCTCCATTCCTTGTGTTCGTGAACGGATCTCACCCAGTAACCTGTAATCATAATCGACCGGGTCAAATTCTTCGAGCAACAAAGATTTCAGTTCTGCCCAACTGTCAACCTGACTTTTAATGCCACGATACCACAGCAAACCCTGTTCTGAAAACAACTGAGCGGCTGAGTTGAACAACTTGCCGTCAGAAACACCATATGAAATTTGGAGCTCGTCGACACGTTCCAAAAATGAGCGTGGGTCTGTGGTCCCGTTGAATCTCAAGTTCCACTTTGCCACATTCCTATCACCAGAACATTCTGCAACTGTTACTACTGGCACCGGTTCAACCTGGGTATCGCTCTGATCCGGATGCTGTGCTCTTGTTGACAAGAAAAACTTTTCAGAAACTGACAATAAAAACTCAATTGCGCCAGACAACTCTGCCTTTTGTGACAAAACAGCAGGGTCATCCGACACAACTCGCAAAAGCCTATGATGTAAGTGTCGTACCAAACCACGGCATCTGCTCAAACAATGTGCTGTAACAGATTTTTCACTAAGTTTTGCTTTTAATTCTTTAATTTTATCTGAAATAATTTTAAGTTCCGAACCACTTTCAAACTCTGTTTCTGTGATTACCTCAGAGGGACACTCAATAAGAAGCTGTTTTAGTTGCTTTCTCAACAAAGGAACCGTAGAAGTCGGTGTTTCAGACCTAATTGTCACTTCATAAGTAAGTTCATCTTTTAAAAGAGAATGTACTAAAATTTCTAAATCCATCGTTAAGAACTGGTGGTATTTCCTTCACAAATAATTTAAATAAAAGGTAATATTAAATTATCAAACACTAAATCAGAGAAAACACAGTACTCAAGAAAATTATTTGTAATTGTATTGACCACAACGACACACCGCTTGTACAATATTGTAATATTTTGTAAATTTATCACCTAAATGTATAAAATGTAGGTAGTTTTAACAAAATGTATCAAATTATAAACCAACTGTATGAACTTTTAAATTTAACAAAATGTATTCATTGTAAAAACAAAATAAAGTTTTAATCTGAAAACTGAAATCTTTCCTTTCAAAATATGAATGTGTACACAACACTAGTTTGTTACCAAATGTAAAATCTGATATTTATGTCTGTTTAGTTACAGTTTTACATAAAAACAATATAACTTGAAGTTAACTTTTAAACATGAAACATGTAGGTAGATACCTATACATATAAATCTTAGTTTTATAAAAACATATAACACATAACATAAAACATGGAACAAAAGCTTAACACTTAAAAATTAAAGGAAATGAAACAACCACACATGTGTTTTTTTTTCACTTTATAACATTCACAATAGCAGCACACCACAACATAAAATTACAAAACTAGAACGCGTGGTATTCCAATCCTAAAAATCAATTTAAATCTATGCCGCTACTGTTAAAAAAAACAAATTCCTAATAAAATGTTCCAAAGAAATTTATTAAATTGAAAAACAATTCTTTACTGTGGTTATGTTGTTCAAGCACAAAAAAAATATCTTAAATGTTGTTCGCTCAATAATTATGAACTAAATATTCTTGTTTGAAAAATATATTATGACTCTAAGTTACACAAAATACATAATGACTCTACCAAATACTTTCAAAAATATGATTCTAAGTTAAGCAAAAATATATACCTACCCTCTTTTCAAAATCAAAAAAAATAATATGACTCGACTGTAAACTTTTATTAAAACAAAAAAAAACTCCCCTACTCTCTCCTACCCTCTCTCAATCTTTCAATCGTACTAAAATCATTCCATAAGTAAGCCAAAGGTGTGGGCCAGGACAAATCTTACACACACAATATTCCCTGCGGTCCGGGCCCAGATATGAGAAAGATGGGGGATATTTCTGGCCAACACACACCAAACAATATCTTTAAATAAATGTGGGCGCCATTTGCCACGTGGTTCTCTAAGATATTGCCCGGTGAGAGCCACGGAGCAAAGAAAATTAAATTGAAGGTGTAAAAAAATAAATAAAAGATGGTATGGGTTTAATGGTCTATATTGTTAAAATTTGGTTTACACCTTACATAAGAAAAATTCCAAAATACTAGCTTAGCGATAGGGGTCGCTTTACATGGGTACGATTTGGTTGGTGTGCGTTGGGCCGCAAAAGGTAAAAGTTACAGTTCTACGTCAAGAAACCGAGCCCTACATGGAGATACCACGGTTCACTAAAAGAGCTAAATTGTAGTGAAAGTTACACCGACCTCATGTGTCCGATATGATGACAACTTCTAGTTATTAATGCTCCTGTGAGTCTTGAATGAAATTAGGACTCGGTGGACAGCAATTCGTTCAGGCCGGTGACGTGGCCGTGGATGGACACCGTCCCAAAGTAGGGTATTCTCATAAAACGATGAGTCGAATAAAATTAACTTCCCATAGCTGTAACAAAATATGTATGATTAGCAAACTGGAAAACCGACCACGAACACGTTGTGCTATGCGGCATGGCGGCGTGGCGTGGGAAATAATATTTCCAAGATTCTTACCAGGTTTTCGCTGAACAGAATCCTGTTTAGCGGGTGTTCAAACCGCCTGCTCCCACCACCCGTTTGAAACTTTGCCTGGCCGAACTCAACCACAGCAAGTAAAATTTGAGAATCTGGCACACCCTCAAACCAGTGACCAGTGGTTCTACCTGTAATAAGAACAACCTCAAAAAAATGTTCCTGGCGTCTTGCGACATCTGCATTAAACAGATAAAACTGCACTTACCTCAGTAGCGTTTTCTGACTATAAATTATTATGCGAGCGACTCTCGCCGCGTTAAATAAAATAACTAGGGATGTTCGATCCGATCCGATACTTGCGTGGATCGATACAATGCGTTACGATCCATTCGATTTTTGTATCGATACAATAGCATTCGATCCTTTGGCGGATCGATACACAGCCATAGCGGATCGGATCGAAAAAATCGTATGATGTATTTATCGTTTTATAATTACTTAGAGAATATTTGAACTTGATTTTCCTTTGTTTAAAATACTATAGTATAGCGGGCGACGAAAGATCCATATTTTTTATAAAAAAAATCTTTGCCATACTTGCCATATCATATTTCAATGTACCATGGGCAACAGCGTCGCTTAACCACTGCTAATGCAGGCCACACACCATCCAATCGATCGTCCAATCGGCATGAAACTACCGATTGGATCCAACCAAACTGACCGTGTGTGGCCGTGGATCGGTTGGACGATCGAACTGACGGAAAAATCAAAATGGCTGGATCATGCCGATTGGATCATGCCGATTGGACGGTGTGTGGCAGTGGACAATCGATCGTATGATTTTCTTAACCGACTTCAAAAAAGGAGGTTCTTTATTCGATTGTATTTATTTGTTTTATCATTGTTCGCGCGTATCTTCGATATTTATAGACTGATTTTGATGATTATTTTTTTCTTTTTTCTTTTAACCGATTTCAAAAAAGGTAGGTTCTCTGTTTGACTTGTATCCGCGATTATCTCACGTTTGGCTGAACCGATTTTAATGCGGTTTTCAGAAAAGTATTTGTTGAATTTAGGAAAAGGTTTTAGTATTTTAACCGACTTCAAAAAAAGGAAGTTCTCAGTTTGACCTGTATATATATGTTTGTCCGCAATTATCTCAAGTTAAGCTGAACCGATTTTGATGCGCTTACCGGAAAAGCATTTGTTACATTTAGGAGAAGGTTTTGGTATTTTGACCGACTTCAAAAAAGAAGGAAGTTCTCTTTTGGATTGTATATATATTTTTTATCATTGTTCGCATCATCTTAGATATGTATGGACCGATTTTGATGTTTTTTTTTATTTCAAAGAATTTTCTTGCGAGAATTTTTCTTTTCGAAATCGGTTCAGCAATTCTCAATTCAAGTAATCCTGAAAATACTCTGATTAACTACCTCGATGACTTTATTTATAACCTGAATTATATGATTTTTGTTGGAAAATGGATAGACAGCGTGAATTTGGAAATTGAGTTAGGTATGGACATTTTGAAAATATATAAAGTTAAAAAATATTACACGCCTATGTAGTTAGGTACCTACATACCACAAAAAAGTTTAAAATAAATAAGCTTTAAAAAAGAAACACCTCCTTCAAAAACCTAAAAATAAAAACAAAAACAGCTTTCAAATTAAATAACAATGATAAAACAAATATATACAACCGAATTAAGAACCTCCTTCTTTTTTGAAGTCGGTTAAGAAAATCATACGATCGATCGCCCACTGCCGATTGGACAGTAGAACTGATCGTGTGTGGTGTATATGGACGAGCTGCAGATTGGATCCAATCGGTAGCATCATGCCAATTGGACGATCGATTGGATGGTGTGTGGCCTGCATAAGGATAAAATCGCTTGCACGCCGCGCCGGCTGTCACATATAGTTCGTGCAGGGGTGATACGCGCGCTCACGAATTTTGTTGCTAACTGGTTACGCGAAGCTGTTGCCCATAAAACCATCAAATTCATCATAACTATTAGAGTGCGTTTCATCGGTTATTACCTATGGCGTTATGTTGGTACCCCGGAAATTTATTCAATTTTGAACCTTATTCCATCGCAATAATAATAATTTTACTGGGTACCAACATAACGCCATAGGTAATAACCGATGAAACGCACTCTATATTGCTTTTTGTTTAGTTCGAGAGCAATTTTTACTTCGTTTAAACGTTTTGTTCACTTTGACAACAAGCAACTTTTAATTTTGTTTTTGCGTAACTACTTTAAAATGCAAATATTGGCAAAATTAAAAATGTTTTATTAATTTATTAAACATTACTAAATACATTAGGTAGGTACCTAATATCACGTTTATAATAAAGTGTGATTAAAAATTCGACTTTTCTAAAATATTTAATTCGATACTGGATCGATCCAAAAAATCGTATCAATTTTAATGGATCGATCCATAGATCGATACAATGGATTACGATCCATTGCGATCCAGAATATCGATACAAGGTACCCGGATCGAACATCCCTAAAAATAACCAAATGAAATCTCGTTCATCACAACTGTCATCCTTCTTTTCTGAAAAAAAAAACTTGCTTGGTGTTGCCCTTGCTCGTTTTGAAACTTCTTCCAAAACGTTCCGTTTTCCCAAATCCTACCATAACTTGAAATTAAAAATTGACCAAATATTTTTGTAAATAAAAATTTAACCTACATAAACAAATACCTGTGTTTTGTCGACTATAAATCTTTTGGACAAAACACAAAGAACTGTCACTCGACGCTTCAATCAGCAAAAAGGTGTTTGTGCATAACTTCATTAAAAGTGTCAGATAGAAGAATGTGACGCGAAATGGCAACACCGCGGCACCAAAATCAGCCTTCCTATTGGGCGTTGTTGCTATTCGTCGAAATCAAGAATCTTATGCAGGCCACACACCATCCAATCGATCGTCCATTCGGCATGAAACTACCGATTGGATCCAACCAAACTGACCGTGTGTGGCCGTGGATCGGCAGGACAGATCGAATTTGACGATCGATCCACAGCCACACACGGTCAGTTTGGTTGGATCCAATCGGTAGTTTCATGCCGATTGGACGATCGATTGGATGGTGTATGGCCTGCATTATATTCGTATTGGTCGAAATCATGACACGCCGCACGCGCCATTTTTTATCGTCAAATTCTCTGCAAAACTGAAGCGAATATTGAGAGACTTTGTTCTGTTTTCCAATGTTTATTAATTTCAAAACCTTATTCAAATACTAAAAAATTCGAAAAGACATTTATTAAAGTTGCGGCTGCTACACACGTCCGCCAATGACGTTAAGGGGGAGGTGCCAATTCCTGTAAGGTACTGAAAACTACCATTTCGCTTCCGCGCCAAAATTTAAACTTGGTGTCAGAACGCAACGTTACAACGTCTTAACTACTGAACCGATCTTCATGAAATTTTGCATACACCTTGTCAGGGGTACAGAGAAGGACATAAGGTACCTGTCATCCCGAAAAAGAGTGTTGTTCCCGAGGGATAGCAAAAAACTTTCCACGCAGGTGAAGTCGCGGGTGGCCGCTTGTTCTACTATCAACAATCACCACGCACCCCGCAAAATATCGCGCATTTATTTACTAAAAACAAGCACAGCGCACCCCGCAAAAATCACGCTGCGCGGCCCATTGTTTTTTTACTATAATCAAACACCGCGCACTCCGCAAAAAACACGCTGCGCGGCCCATTTCTTTTTTACTATTAACAAACACCGCGCACCCCGCAAAAAAATCTATAAACAAGCAAGATTACAAGGTTAGTGAAAAACTGACTAAAAATCGCGCTGCGCGGCTTTTTTTTCGGGCCGCCCTACATCATAACTAGTAAAACACACTATTTTATGCGAAAAAAGGCTTAAATTTCATTTTTTTTCAGTCTTGTAGGGTAAAATTTATTTTTTAACCAAGCTAAAAGTGAATATAAAAAAATCAAATGTCCGGGGTCAAGCCTCCAAAGTCCGGGGTTTTTACGTTTCCGCTCCTGGGCGGCAGGTTTTAGAGATGGCAGCCCTAGTTTCAGCTAATGGCAAAAAAATATGCTGTCCGTTTGTTCTTCTCTACAGGTCGCATTTCTCAACCGATTCTCGTGAAATTTTGTGAGCAAATTCTATAATTACCTAAATTATACAGGTTTTTATTGTCGGTTCAGTTTTTTTTTCAAAATGGCGAAGATATAGGGAAAATGATATTTAAGCCATTGCGAAAAGTGATCAAAAATGTCATAAACGTGAGGTCAGCCCTATAGAGCCACTAGTCTCTATTAGCTTTAGCCACTGAGGTCTAATACTATACTAGTAATAAAGTTCAATGACTGTAGCTATACCAGTAGCTATACTATATAACTGATGTCTCAGTAGCTTGCGTCGAAACGAAACCGCGGCCTTTGTAATAATCTGTTGCGTTCTATTGAACGGTTATACGACGTCATAGTCATCGTTAGTCATCATATCACACTCTATTATTGTCATTACGAGTGAGTGCACTATAAATGCGAATGTTTGGATGTTCCGTGACGGTAATTTGAATGGGTTTGATTTTAAAAGGACAATGGTTTCTATGTATCGCAATTCGCAACAAGTATGTAAGTACCTACTTTAACATTATAAATGTAATATAATGTAATTATAAATATTTTATTAGTCTTCTTGCTAGTTTAACAATCTTTACAGCGTTGTAGGTATGAGGAATCTAAGAAAAGTTTTGTTTACATCAGAACGCCATTTTGACACTAAACAAAAGGATATTGTCTAATATGTTTGTCTATATCTTTGACATTTCAATATACACAAAACCACTCATATAATTACCTACATCTTTGTTATATACAGTTTCGCGAAAGTTTCATTTTTAAGTTTCTAGTATCTTGTTCCAATCTTTTTTGAATAAATTACTTACCTTATAATTTACCATTATTACACACCGTAACAACTTACAGCAATTTAGTGTTATACCTATATACCTTCACCAAATAATGATATTCACGAAACTTTCGCCAATAGCATAATATATTAATAAACTAAGGCTATACCTACCTATACAAGGTCATTTTGTATTCACCATTCAAATTTTGAGGATGTGTTCACTCCATGAAACTGTACAACTTTCTCTAAGGAACACATGGCCAAATATGTAAAATAAAAATCGACTTTCCATACAAATCAAAGAGATCACGTGATCAATTTAGTATGGGATGACCAAAATTTTATGGCGAAATTGGACACATGTTTCTTAGAGAAAGTTGTTTAGTTTCATGGACTGGACACCATCCTTAAAATTTGGATGGTAAGTTCAAAATGACCTGATATTCTTTTGCATAAGTTGTTGGTGTTAAATCAACATAAGTAATTAAAAATGTTATACTGATATTATTATCAAATAGCTGAATATATCTTAATATATAAAATCGTAAACTGAATGACTGACTGACTGACTGACTGACTGACTGACTGATCTATCAACGCACAGCCCAAACCGCTGGACCTAGAGACTTGAAATTTTGCACACAGATACCTTATATAGTGTAGGCATCCACTAAGGAAGGATTTTTGAAAATTCTATCCCTAAGGGGATGAAATAAGGGATGAAAGTTTGTATGAAAGTCCCTCAGTTTTGAAGCTAGAATCTTCAAATTTTGTGATTAGGCTGACGATTGAAAATTATTAAATACGGGTCTCAGCGTTTTTCAAAATTCTACCCCCGAAGGGGTCAAAAGGGGGATTAAAATGTGTATTGAAGAAAATCCTTCATTTTCGAAGTAAAAATCACTAAATTTATAATTTAAGCTTATGGATGGAAATTTAACGCAATGTATATTGTTATTGTTAGTATTTCCTTTTAACCTTACTGGCAACCCCGAACCGTAAACATTTAGCTCTTATCACTACTTGTTAATTCTTCAGAATTACTCACTTAAACTCATTAAAAGTATTTGCAAAGTGTAGTGCGCCGTTGAAATTAGCTGCAGTGCTGTTATCCAAGTCTATCGTCGTCTACAAATGCAAAATCACCTTAAAGATAAGTGTGAATTTTCTACCCACATTTCAATAAATTGCTGAACTGCCAAGAAAGACGAACCAAGTACCCTCGTCACCGACTATACGAGATTGTCAAACTCGATTGACAACTGTCAAATTGATATTGATTATTCATTTGTGTTGCCATAAGCAAAATATTACCACTTTTTCGGGAGAAATTTCCTATCAAGCCAACGACGTTCAGCGATGGCACCAAATTATGGTAAATGTGCAAATTGTCTCACCGTGTTGCAAAACAAGGAATTTCTAGAATGTGTAGCGTGTGAAAACAAATACGACATCGACTGTGCTAAAATAAGTAACCAACGATTTTACAGCTTTTATGCTTCAAATCCAGAGCGGAAACGGAACTGGAAATGTCCGGAATGTAGCAGCAAACAGCCTAAAACGGGCAATTTAAACACGCCTATTCGCCAGATGGCGCGTCACGAACCTACTAATGTCATTTTTGGAACGCCCTTGTCACGTACTGCTACTGATGATAAGATAGCTTCGCCAGGTACTGACAGCTCGACATTTCCACTATGTACCAATAATGTGACACTACGATCAAAACAGGAGCAGCCGTCATCCCATACTCAAACTGCTCGTCAGTCTCATACCCCACCGGATTCTCCTCACCATGGCGATTACCTGACTGAAGAAAGACTGCGTGTCATTTTATCCGATACTCTTCACGCTACAATACGAGACTTAGTATCCGCACAGCTTAAATCTTTAAGCAATCAATTCAATGAACTAAGAGATTCCATGACCTTTTTCAATCAAAAGTACGAAGAAATGAAGACTAGCTTGGACGAGAAAACTCATATTATAGAAGGGCTTCAGAGTGATAATAAGAAACTCAAATCAACCTTGGCTGATCTATCCAACAGATTAAATAACGTAGAACAAAACGCGAGGGAGTGTAACATCGAAGTAAACGGGATTCCTGAACATAAAACTGAAAATTTATTTAAAACAATTGAACAACTTACGAAGGCCGTTTCTGCTCCAGTAGCTGTAGAAGACATCTTTCACGTTACCCGTGTGGCTAAATTGAGCAAAGATAACGATCGGCCCCGTACGATAATAGCTAAGTTCCGCACCCCCCGACATCGAGATGTAGTTCTTGCAGCTGTCACTGTCTTCAACAAAAAGAACCCACATGACAAACTCAGTTCTCAACACCTGGGCTTAGGTGATGCTCGCAGACCAGTGTATGTGAGTGAACATTTATCTCCTACGAACAAATCTCTGCACGCTGCCACGCGCCTTAAGGCTAAAGAGCTTGGCTACAAATTTACGTGGGTAAGTAACGGCCGTATCTTTGTTCGTAAAGATGAGTTCGGAGAATTTTTGCTAATACGTAATACTGACGATTTGAAGCTAATCAAATGATTGTTATAATTTAACTGTAAGAGTTATGGTGTATTGTTATTAAATTCGATATCTATTATCAAAACACTCGTGGTATCAGAACTAAAACCAATGACGTGTTAAGAAATATTCTTCTCAGTGATTTTAAAGTAATAGTTTTTACCGAGACGTGGTTAAATTGTAACATTTGTGATAGTGAGTTCGTGGATTCCCGTTATGTTGTATATCGTAGGGACCGTATTTGTACCAAAGATACCAAATTGAATGGTGGTGGTGTGATGATTGCTGTGTCGCGAGAATTCGCTTCGACTCGAGCTCAGAATTGGGAAAGCGATTGCGAAGATTTGTGGGTCAATGTCGAAATTAAGTTAAATGGACGCAAGCGAATTCTCTCGATTTGTGCAGTTTACTTGCCGTCTCCTGCTAAACTGGAAAGACAACAACACTTTTTGGATAATGTAGATGCAGTAATAAGCGACACAGACCTTGTAGTTGTATTGGGTGATTTTAATTTAGATTTTATTACCTGGAATCGTCAAGATGACTGCACATATTTAACACCAACCAATTATGGCAATAAGCTGGGTTATTCTCTAACTGATTTCATGTCACTAAATAACTTATATCAAGCTAATGGCATTACTAATAGGAATGGTAAAGTCTTAGACCTTGCACTCAGCAATGTTGAAAATGCGTCTGTATCTACCCCCTTAGATTTACTTAGTAGACTGGACGCTCATCACCCCAATATTTTATTTAGCATACCACCTTCTAATAATGATTGTACACGGAATCTCCTTCCAAATAAACGCGAAAACTATAACTTTTATAAAGCTGATTACGAGGCTATCATTAACGAACTTAAAAAAATTGATTGGTGGGAGGTTCTTGGTAGTCGTGAGGATGTTAATATGATGACTTCAGCCTTTTACAATATACTGAATAGTATTATCAAAAATCATGTTCCCAAACGAAAGTTTAAACCCTCTAAATTTCCTACTTGGTTTAATAAAAGTCTTGTTAAATTATTTAACGAGAAAGAAAGGATCCGGACCAAATATCGCAGGTTTGGCAACCCACGAGATAAAATTGACTTTGAATTGCTACGGCAGCGCTGTCATAAATTATTCCATATTTGTTTCAGTGACTATAAAAACAAAATGGAATCGAATATTTGTGATAATCCAAAAATGTTTTGGCGATATGTAAAAGACAAACGTAAGGGTCTGTCTACGCTCCCAGCAGAAATGAGATTGAAAGATGCTGTTGCGACTACTGGACAAGAAATTGCTGACCTCTTTGCGAAGCAATTTTCTTCTGTGTATACTGAGGAGATTACGAATTCAACTGATTGTAACAACGGCATTGTTCCAATTGCATATGATTACATCTCGGGCAAACAATTTTGTGAACGTGAGGTATTAAAGATCATTCGGCATCTCGATGAACGTAAAGGTGCCGGTCCAGATAATGTACCTCCCTTATTCGTCAAGCGCTGTGGATCCTCTATCGCATTACCGCTAATGATTATCTTTAATAAATCCATAAATGCTGGTGTATTTCCGGAAGAATGGAAGCGCGCAAGAATAGTGCCAATTCATAAAAAAGGCGACCAATCACAGGTCAAAAACTATCGGCCTATTTCCATCCTGTGTTGCTTCTCAAAACTATTTGAATCCCTTGTCTACCCCTTGATTTACGCCCACGTGGAGGACGGCCTGTCAGATTTCCAGCATGGTTTCAGAAAGGGACGATCTGTGGACACCAACTTAGCATCACTGATAACCTCAATAGCACGCGACGTTGACAGAGGTCAGCAAGTCGATACCATCTACACCGATTTTAGTAGCGCTTTCGATAAAGTCGGCCACAAAACCCTACTAACAAAACTAAAAAAAAGCGGTGTGGGTGGTTCCTTGCTTGACTGGTTTCAGTCGTACCTCTCAAAAAGACCTCAGATGGTTGTGGTAAACGGATTTGAGTCTGACGTTTATTTTGCTATCTCTGGAGTTCCACAGGGGTCCCATCTAGGTCCTATTCTGTTTCTTATATTTATTAATGACATTGCAGCTCGAGTTCAACACAGTAAAGTTTCATTATTCGCGGACGATTTAAAAATTTACAGAAGTGTTGAAAATGCATCTGAAGCTGATCTCTTGCAGACTGATCTCGACAGCATTAAAGCATGGTGTTGTGAGAATGGAATGACCCTAAATGCAGAAAAGTGTTTCCATATCAGCTTTACAAGAAAAGTTAGACCTCTTGAAACTGCTTATTCTATCGACGGTTTAGTGTTAGCAAAGGTGAATGAAATTCGAGATCTTGGGGTGGTGTTGGACAGTAGGCTCAATTTTTCATCACATATTGACAGTGTAATTAAGAAGGCCGCTCGAATGTTAGGTTTTCTTAAACGAAATTTAAAGGGGTTCAAATCACTGCAGCTAAGATCAATTCTGTATAACTGTCTAGTTCGTAGCCATTTGGAATACGCTAGCATTGCTTGGAATCCAGTCTATACTACTCCATCACAACGTATAGAGAGTATCCAACGCGCCTTTACTCGCCACCTCGCGTTTATCTCACCCGGTATTACCCACAAACGACCATATAACCAGAGACTGTCTTTTTTCAAAATGTCAACCCTGCGATATCGGCGAGCTGTAGCGGATTTAGTGTTTCTACACAAAATTCTAAATAATAAAATTAAATGTGCAAATATTCTTGGCATGATTCAAATTTCGGTTCCCTACAATTATACCCGACGTCCCCTGACTAAACTGTTCAATCTACCTAGACACAGAACTAATTTGGGTTTGCACCATCCCCTGTCCAGAATTTGCTCAACGTACAATGACATGAATGCAAAATTATCATATATTGACGTCTTCAACGATTCCCAAACACAGTTCAAACGTAAACTGCTGGAAGTCATGGTATGATACTACTAGACTAGACACCTATCTCAATATTGTTTTAGTTTATTAGATTCGTTTAGATTTTTTCCTTTTTTTTTAACTGTAATTTTTATTTTTTTGTTACCTAACTTGTAGTGAGTTGAGAGTTCATGTTGCATTATTTATATAAGATTATTTTTTTGCTACTTTCATTAAACTTTGTATTCAATGTTGTGTACACTCATAAGTGGCAAGCATATAATAAGTGTTCTTTTTTGAAATTGCTAATAATGTTAATGTTTGATATGTATTGCTGTAAGTGTACCTAATAAATAAATAAATAAATAAATAAATTTCAGTCCTTATGGGGATGAAATGGGGGTGAAAAGGGGTAGAAAATCCTAAAAATAGATATGGATGTCGTTATTGGGGTTTTCTGGGATGACGATTGCTAAAATGACATTTATTTTGAAGTCCAACACGGTGGACATGATTTAACCCCTAAAGGGGTGAATGTGGGGTTAAAATTTTGTATGGAAAAATAATATAAAATAGACATTACAACTTTAAACTTCGTAGGAGCACATCTAAAAACAAATAGGCAAACATGTATTTTGTGATTTTGGAAATCAACCCCTTAGGGGGTTAATGGGGTAAGAAAACATAAAAATCGATATGGATGTCGTTCTTGAGGTTTTATGGAATGGTGATTACGAAAATGACTTTTATTTTGAAGTCCAACACGGAGGACATGATTTAAACCCTAAAGGGGTGAAAATGGGGTTCAAATTTTGAATGGAAAAATAATATAAAATAGACATTACAACTTTAAACTTCGTAGGAGCACATCTAAAAATAAATAGGCAAACATAAATTTTGTGATTTTGAAAATCAGGTAAGGGTGAGTAAACATAAAAATCGATATGGATGTCGTTCTTGAGGTTTTATGGGATGGTGATTGCGGAAATGAGATTTATTTTGAAACCCAACACGGTAGACATGATTTAACCCCTAAAGGGGTGCAAATGGGGTCTAAATGGGGTGGATGTCGTTCCTTGAGGTTTCATGGGATGGTTATTGCGAAAATGACATTTATTCCAACAAGGTGGACATGACATGATTGGACGGACGGATATGATTGGACGGAAACGGGAGCGGGAGCGGGAGCGGGAGCGGGAGCTGGAGCGGAAGCGGGAGCGGGAGCGGAAGCGGAAGCGGGAGCGGGAGCGGGAGCGGGAGCGGAACGGAACGGAACGGAAACGGAAACGGAAACGGGAACGGGAACGGGAACGGGAACGGGAACGGGAACGGGAACGGGAACGGGAACGGGAACGGGAACGGGAACGGGAACGGGAACGGGAACGGGAACGGGAACGGGAACGGGAACGGGAACGGGAACGGGAACGGGAACGGGAACGGGAACGGGAACGGGAACGGAAAGGCCCGCCACACACGCAAATGGCAGTGCGCTTGGTGGGGACCCGCCTAATCGCGTAAGAATGGCTGACCGAATCCTGGTTGAAGGTTTTCTAAGATTTTTCTCTAATATCCACGCGGACGAAGTCGCGGGCAGAAGCTAGTCTTAATATATAAAATCGTAAACTGAATGACTGACTGACTGACAAATCTATCAACGCACAGCCCAAACCGCTGGACCTAATGACTTGAAATTTTGCACACAGATACTTTATACAGTGTAGGCATCCACTAAGGAAGGATTTTTGAAAATTCCATCCCTAAGGGGATGAAATAAGGGATGAAAGTTTGTATGAAAGTCCCTCAGTTTTGAAGCTAGAATCTTCAAATTTTGTATTTAGGCTGACGATTGAAAATTAATAAATACGGGTCTCAGCGTTTTTCAAAATTCTACCCCCGAAGGGGTCAAAAGGGGGATGAAGTTGTGTATTAAAGAAAATCCTTCATTTTCGAAGTAAAAATCGCTAAATTTATAATTTAGGCTTATGGATAGAAATCTAAAGCAACGTATATTGTTTTTGTTAGGATTTCAACTCCAAAGGGGATGAAATGGGGGTGAAAAGGGTTCAAAAAAACCTAAAAATAGATATGAATGTCGTTATCTGGGTTTTGTGAGATGATGATTGCAAAAATGACATTTATTTTGAAGTCCAACCACGGTGGACATGATTTAACCCCTAAAGGGATGAAAATGGGGTCCAAATTTTGTATGGAAAAATAATATAAAATAGACATTACATCTTTCAACTTCGTAGGAGCACATCTAAAAATAAATAGGCAAATATATATTTTGTTATTTTGAAAATCAACCCCTTAGTTAGGGGGTAAATGGGGTGAGTAAACATAAAAATCGATATAGATGTCGTTGTTGGGGTTTTCTGGGATGACGATTGCAAAAATGACATTTATTTTGAAGTCCAACACGGTGGACATGATTTAACCCCTAAAGGGGTAAAAATGGGGTTCAAATTTTGTATGGAAAAAGAATACAAAATCGAAATTACAACTTTAAAATTCGTAGGAGCACGTCTAAATATATATTTTGGGATTTTGAAAATCAACCCCTTAGAGGGTAAGTGGGGTGAGTAACATAAAAATCGATATGGATGTCGTTCTTGAGGTTTTATGGGATGGTGATTGCGAAAATGAGATTTATTTTGAAGTCCAACGCGGTGGACATGACACATATGGACCTGGACCTGGACATGCACATCCAGGGAACGGGAACGGGAACCGGAACGGGCACGGGCACGGGAACGCGAACGGAACGGAACGGAACGGGAACGAGACGGTAACGGGAACTAGAACGGGACGGGTACGGGAACGGAAGGGGTACGGGACGAGTACGGGACGGGATCGGACGGGAACGGAACGAAACGGGAATGAAACAGGAACTTAACGGGAACGGAACGGGAACGAAACAGGAACGAAACTGGAATGAAACGGGAACGGAAAGGGAATAGAACAGGATGGGAACGGGAACGGGAACAAGAACCGGACGGGCATGGAACGGGAACAATAACGAGAACGTAAGGCGTACGGGACGGTTTACGGGACGGGAACGCAGCGGGAACGAAACGGGAATGGGAACGGGAACGAAACCTGAACGGAACGGGAATATAACGGGACGGGAACGGGAACGAGAATAGGATGGGAACGGGACAGGAACGGGATGGGAACGGGAACGGAAACGGAAGGGGTACGGGACGGTTACGGGATGGTTACGGGACGTTTACGGGACGGGAACGCTAACGGGACGGGAACGGAACGGGAACGGGGAACGGGAGCGGGAGCAGGAACGGGAACTGGAAGCCTTGTGCGAGGCCCGCCACACGCGGCAAATGTCTTGCCTCGCGAGGCAGCGCGCTTGATGGGGACTCGCCTAATCGCGTAAAAATGGCTGGCCGGATCCTGGTTGAAGGTTCCTTAAAAGGATTTCGTCTAATATCCACGCGGACGAAGTCGCGGGCAGAAGCTAGTTGATACTAATTGTGTAAGCAATTAGTTTTCCTAAAACAATTGATTAAATTAACTAGATCCAATTAAACTTAATATTCACTAATAATTACTATAATAATTATGCAATAACAATGTTTAACTTGTAATTACAGGCATCATGTGAGCCAAATTACATCACGGTGATTCACCGTATAGTACGAGTACCTATATTAGACAATGTATCTAGAGTCTAGACATTTTATGGAGTTTTCTCTTATGTTGCTTGTTACATACATGGAACACTTCCTAGGAAGTTGTCATAATCCTCAGTAATTATTACGTTTGATATGCAGAAACTACACAGTTGTAATGCTTACGACTAGGGAATCCAATCCCGCACTTTTTTGCGGGATCAGAAATGCGGGATTGCTCATGCAGGTCCCGCACGTTAGCGATATTGAAAAAAATAACTCGATTATTTTAAGATCGCACTGTTTAATATTAATAAGTGGTTTCCCGTTTAATTAGTGAAGTTTCCCGTTTAATTCATGACTTTTTTATACAATTTGTATGTAAAATAATTTTGTTATCAGTTTTAAACTGACAGAAAACTAAACAAATATTATAATTCTATTTTGTGTTTCCTGTATCGGATTTAAAAAAAAACACAAGTTGTTTCTAAATCCTTTAAAACGAATAAAAATGTTAATTTGTCAAATCAAAAAGAAACAAATGATTCAAATTACTTTACTTAAAAAATATAATAATTACATATAAGCAATTTACTTGTCTTTGTTTCATTTTGTTTTGAAAAGATAAATAAAAGAAGAGAAAAATAAACGAAAAATTATTATTAAAAATTTCAATTGTGCAAATCCCGCGGGATCCGCGGGATTGATGACCTCAATCCCGCAAGCTTGCGAGATCGTGATTCTGATGCGGGATTGGATTCCCTACTTACAACTGTGTCTAAAACGATACTTTTTGTGAATTTTCAAGTTCTTGGAGATGACCAATACTAATGGCGATTCATCCGAATTCAGGTGCATATAGGTAGTTGTTCTATCTCACGAAGATAACTTTGCAATAAAGTTGAAACTCGATTAATTCATCGGACTTCGTGAGGTAACAACTAAAACTATACTATCAAATTCGGGCTAGCGACTGGTGTCAATAAGCTTCGTGCTCGTTAACATAGGGTCAATTTAACAACTCACCAAGCACCATTCAATTTCACATAAAAACTGTTGAATCAATTTGTCCAAGTCAAGATCGGGCAATTTTGACTTGGACAAATTGATTCATACTAGGTAAGTTGAAGAGTCGTCAACTTCAAAATTTTTAAACGGATGTCCAATCAAAAACCAGTTTTCGAGATAAACTTTCGCACTTTAGATAACGAGGCACGTACGAGTTTTCATCAAATATCGTCAATGTTGGCGTGAACTCTTGACTTGGCTATCAGAGATAAACGTCCACTGTAAAAAATGCTCTGTATCTCCGGTCAAGGGCGCTTTGATTGCACAATTGCTAGCCATTTAATGACATATACCTATAATGGGTATTGTACACAATACTATATGATATAAATTAATATACAACGTTAAAAAACCCCTAATTCCGTATATAATCAATAGGTAATCAAACTGAACAACTTTTCTATGGGACCAAATCTGAAGCTAGAACCGCGTTTGTAGAGAAAAATTATCAGGCTTTTTTTGGGGTGGGCACCAGCCTGTTTTGCCTCAAAACTTACATCAGTTAAACACTGAAATAGTCAAACCTAAAAAACTCTTCTCAACGTGGTACATTAGTTAGAAAACGACGGGAAAAACAAATACCGTCAACTTGAGAACCTCCTCCTTTTTAAAAGTCGGTTAAAAACATAGTAAGCTTTTCGATACGATCAGAATAATAATAATAACTATATTACTTTACCGCTATTAAGATTCCTGAATGATTCAACTCTGATCTACAGACCTTGCAATGCAATACTGTTAATACTAAAACAGATAGCGTGTAAAAGAGGCTTTATTCTTATCGGTCATTCAATTACATTCCATTAACATTTATAATGATATCTATTGAGTAGGATGGGAAGAAAAAAACACGTACGCACTCCTAGATAACCCTTGCGAAATGTCCGAATAATATGCAAGTCATAGTCGACCCAAAAACGAAGAATGTCTCACATTTGGGGCACGAGACTTCCACGTGGAGCATTCTAATGTAGGACCATAATATGGTTATGGTATGTTTTCTGTGCTAGGACCCCACAATTAGGTTAAAAGCAGTTTTACTTTATGAAAACGATGTGCAGCTTGTATACTCACTTATTAGATTTTAGCGCATCAGGGAACCAATTTTTCTGAGAAAATCCGTGCAAACGGAGGCGCAACTCTTGTCAAAACAGCGGATGTAATGTAAGTAAATGTCCGAATATATGCAAGTCATAGTCGACCCAAAACAAAAAAAATCTCACAGTTGGGGCACGAGACTCTCACGTGGAGCAATCTACCTAATCTAGGACCATAATGTATATTCTGTGTTAGGACACTACAATTAAGTTAAAAGCAATTTTACTGCAGTTATGAAAACGTTGTGCAGCCCTTTTCACTTACTCAGAAGTTCAAAGTAAAGCTTTTGAGTTAAAATCTTTATTATCTCTCTTTTAACGCCTCAGGGAACCAATTTTTCTGATAAAATACGTGCAAACAGAGGCGCAAGTGCGCAACGCTTTTCAAACAAAACTGCGGACGTAAAAAAATCAGTTTTAATAATTGGATAGAGAACTAGATCGTTCTAAAAAAAACTATCTCTGCTAATAGGGGAAAACGGAAATTCATTTATTGCAAACAGTGAAAATAGTTCCGTGATCAGTAGGGATAGATCGACAGGTGGACAAAAAAAACGTACCTCATCTCATTTATTCAGCCATCTCTTGCTCATGTCATGATGACCATGCCTGAAAATAAGTTTTAAATTAAAATTGTTTAGAAATAAGTACCTACTATTCTTGTTCATTTGGACAAAGACTTTTCAGGAAACTTTTGCTTTAGAAATTATTTAACAAAATAATATATTGGATACCTTATCCATCTTGCTCGATCTCTATAATCTCTTCTTCTGATCTCGTCTCTATTCACATTTTGTTGAATCTTCAATCATGATGATGGTATCAAATCAATCACTGTTGTGTGAGTGATTGTTTTCTAGTTCCGTTTGCACTATTCATTGAAACTTTTCCTGACATCACGGCCACTGAAACAAAACGGATCGTTACGAAATGCTAATAGACAAATGAACGTCGTCACCATGTCGCATTGTGAAGGATCCCTAATGATGTACAGACTATTTTACCAACAGTACAAGAACAGAAACGGTGATGGTAATGATGAGATTGCATGCGGTGACCTGTCTTTGATTTAACGCCAAAACAGGTTCCTGTGTTGTATTAAATGGAACTCTATGAGACACGGTACACACATACTCAATCAAATGCTGTCTATCTTTCCCTTAATCATGCCCAGACGAAACAGGAAGTAATTTGCAGACGGGGTTGTTATCCTATCATCCCATAGATTAGAGAGTTGTATCAATTGGACAATTGTGTAGTCGTTATACATACTCTTCACTATTCGGCACCGTTTGTCCTGACGCGATGCCCTCACAGATAGGTCATACATGCCTCTTAGGGTCCCATAATTGAGGATCGGGAATAAATAATCAACAACCTTTTAATTCAGAAAATTTGGATGCCTTTCTGCCACTGAATACTTATTTATACGAAGCGAAGCAGATATCCTGCCTAATATTTTTTGATATTAGCTTTCGTATACCCTTACTACTTTATTTTATTATATTATTTACTAGGTAACGGTCGCTCGTCGCGTTTTACCTAGTCACAAAAAGTTTTATCACATTTGACAGGGACTACATTTAAGTATAATTATGAATAGAAGATTCTTGATTTAAGTCAAAGATATTGGAATTAAAAAAAACATTGTTAAGTCACTATTTCCTTAACCATTATAATAATCTTATCTAAAACTCCTTTAGGCGCGGTATGGTCAAAGAACAAAATGGTAAAGGAGCGAAATGGTTAAGGAGCAAAATGTTAAAATAGCAAAACGTCAAAAGCGCACATAGGTAAATTATCATATTGGTAAGAGAGTAAAATGGTAAAAATTACATTTCATGTAGGTATACTATTATAAAAAACTCTCCTCCTTTTCACAATTAACTACAATATACATATTGTGAACCAAAGGAATTTTAAGAAACATATAATTTAAAAAAAACATATATTTTCAAAATGAAATAATCATTTTTAATAAATCGGCCTTTACACATCCATAAGTAAGTAAGTAAGTAAGTAAGTAAGTAAGTTCAACTGTCCTTCTACTTACTACTTAATCGGAAAACGGACAGTTGCGTCCAAACGGTGAATTGACTTCGGCAAGTAAGTAAGTTCATAAGTCGACCGCGCGCGTTGGATGACGACATATTGCTACCCTCTTTATAAATAATTTTATTTACATTGCGACCAACCATGGATTGTGGTGAAGTGCGTGAGCAACTTCGTGATTTTGTTAAAGAGTCATTAAGTGTGATTTTAGGAGAAATCGAAAATCAAATAAATATTGAACGCGAAAGTCCTACACGAATTTAGGAACGAAAATGGATTAGCAGAAGAAATGTTCATAACGCAACTTATCAGCTATTCAGAGAATTGTCTGATGAAGATCCACAGGAACTGCGGAACTCATTAAGAATAAAAAAATCAAGTACTAACTGCACAAACATTAACAACATTATCTTTAAATCAGGTGTTCCTAAGCTACAATTATAGTCTAAGCAAGCTTAAAAGCATAAAAATACAAAAACCGCTCATGTAGCCAACAAAAACTGAGACATTACACTAAAAAAAATATTTAAATGAAGCTCAAAATCTATTCATCTAACTTGTTTAAGGATTTGTTTATGAATGGTATTCGATCGGAATAGAAAATTATGTACGATAATAAACAAATACCATTGGCATAAGTTTTTTGTATTAGAACGGAATAGATCATTCCGCTGCGACAGATGTCAACTTATGAACTTACTTACTTGCCTGCGGACAGTGCCGTTTACACGGCGGCAAGTAAGTTGGCGGGGAGCGGGAGACGAAGCGGGAGGGGGGTGCGCGCTACTTGCCTGTCCAAAAAATAGAACCCGATCCTATCCTGCGGCAAGTTGCTACTTACCGGCTTACTTACTTGCCGGGCGGTGTCCACACGCGGTTTCTACTTACTTACTTACTTATGGATGTGTAAATCGGGCTTAAATCGGCCTTTAGGTACCACTTAAGTATCGTTTTGTAGCTGCTTAAGTACCATTTTGCTCTTTGACCATAAATTTGTTAATGGCATTAGCGTAAATTGCGGCGGCGGCGGCAACTATCCAAATTATGGCATTTCAAAGAAAATAAGATTTTTTTAATAAACACTTAAATTAATAATATCTAAATTAAAACAAATATGAACTTATATCATCGCATCACTCTAGAATCCAACTTAAACAACATTACACACATTTTATTTTATTTTAGATCGACAATCACCATTAGTGAGGTTAAGTACATGCAGGAAATAGTACAAATGTAACATTTCCTTTCAAACAATGCAAATTAGATACAGCAGTTAGTATCAACTCGACTGGAGACCCAATAACTGAACAATGATAGGTCACACATTAAATAATCAATGGTGACATGCAATTTGCAATTCTACTTGTCTTGCACACTATTGAATGAAATGCTTTTCTGTTAGTTCAGTGTTATAAAAAATGAATTGATGATATGGAAAGAAAATATTGATTCACAGTTATTTTTTAAGTTTATCTAAAAATGAAAAAGGTTGTTTAGACCACATGAATGAACAACTTTTACTATGGGGCCAACCACGAATCGCGAAAAAAAAATCAGCTGTTTCATATAAAAGTACATCATCGACTCGACTATAATGTATGCTTTTAACAGCTGATATTTTTTTCGCAATTTCGAGGTTGGCCCCATAGTAAAAGTTGTTTATTTACGTGGTCTGAACAATCCTTCTCATTTTTAGATATACTTAAAAAATAACCGTGTATAAGCAAAAATTATGTTTATTTCATTTTAGCCTTAATTAAATTATGAATACAGGCTGCACAAAAATGGGCAGAGCTTGCTCCGCGCCGCGTCGCACCTTTGAAGATACCGACTAGCCCTAGGACACATTGGTGCAAACTTGTCAGCGATTTAGCACAACCACCCACAGGCCGTTCCCACCCACAGTCTACATTAGGTGTGGTGCAGCTTGCAGAATCGCGCACCATGGGTTTCTACCTTTATACTTACACCTTTGTAATAGGTGGTAATAGGCTCCCTTTAAGTAGGTACGTACTGCATAACAACCTGTTTCAAAACATGACAGTTTTGGTGGTTTGATTTGATGTTCCTTACATTAATGGTGCTAAGAAAATAGCCCTAGCTAGAAGTTTAAATTATAAATGATCTATTAAGATTTACCAGTAAAATGGATGTTAATTACCTTTAACCGAGTTACTACAAACAGCACAAAACTGTCTCATTTTTTTCTTGTTCTTAAATAACGAAAACATCACCTGAACTAGTTATGTATTTCTCAATCCTCGCCAGTTTCTTGTCAGTTATAGTTATATTGTTAAAAGCACTATTAAAAGTTGGGTCAGTTTTTATGCACACTAATAATTTTGTTAGATAATTCAAAGCAGGCACTATGAATATTAAATTGTTTACCAGGTTAAAAACTCGAATTATGCTAGGTACCTACTTCTTTTTCAAATTAATATACAAATTGCTACAAACCTTGGCTGGCCCTCAGGGCTGGCCCTCGAATAACTACATAAATTTATTCCATGGTAAAGTCCTTTTGAACCATAACGATATAGTATCCCAAATCGCAATATCGTAATGGCTTACATTTTATTCGTGTAACTTTATTGTTTTTAGCCACTTTTATTTTAAATAAAACAATAATAAAACAGTAAAAAAATAAAGAAGCAATTTCATTTCATGACATGACATGACATTGACATATGCACGCACACATGTCACTGTCAAATATTACGAGTTGGTTTTTGCTCTCACTTCACTTTGCGAATAGTTAACTATCGTTTTGTCTCTTTCACTCGTTGACTCACTCGCATGATTTCCTCTCTTTCACTCGATACTATTCGCAAAGTGAGGTGAGAAACACAACTCGTACTAGGCCCTATGATGTCAATGGGTGCATTCCAGAAGACCAATCGCTAAGTCATCCATCACTGCAGATGTTATCCCCGCAAATTGGTAATGCACCTGGCTACCATGTTTTTAATCTCAAAAACGAAAAACAATCGTATTTTTTTATATATAATAGAAAAAATACTAGAAAACTCATGATCGTCATCTCGTATGTGCCTTACTCCTTCTGACTTCTGAGCTTCAAAAACCTTCAGTGTCGGATAAACAATTTCTTATTTTGGTATTCAGAACATTCGTAACGCTAGAATTTATGAATGATTGACGTTTGAACATGGTCCTCACGAAATGACACTGAAGATCATGGATGCTGGAAATAACAAAAACTAGCTAGCGAAAGTCCAGTTTCACTCCCTAGATGCTCAGTGACGCAAAAATAAATAAGATTTAACATTCGAAAATCATACAAAACCGAACAGATCTCACAAAATCGTTGTTTAAACGTGGCACACACGGAACCGTATGTGCCAGTTTTCTTTTGTCAAAATATCGACAACTAAACCGTTTGGAGCCAAATGAAGCAGTCTAGCAGCGTTACGTTTGATACGTAACAGCATATAACACTTCAAATCCATTCGCGTAAGAGCACATCAATAGAAAAAGCAAAAACAATATTTCGACCCATCAGACTGTGTGGCCCACAATTAATACTGTTCACGTTACGTGAATTTTGCGTCACTTAAGTTGTAAAGCCGTTTATAGTAATAAGATTTTCCGGCACTGAGGATCTAGCTTTATTTGGAACCAATCACTGCAGTACTTACGATGTAATTCGAGATTCAAATTAGTATGTAAATCACCTAGGGTGACCACGAAGTATTTTTTTACGGACATCGTATCGTATTGATGTTGACTGAAGGTGCAAACAAATTATCGGACGCGGCTTACTGCCGCGGCTGATCTGAGGTGTGCAAATTACGGATACGTCCGCGACCTACTACATCCGATAGTTTGCACACCTCAGATCAGCCGCGGCAGTAAGCCGCGTCCGATAATTTGTTTGCACCTTGAGACTGCAGCTTAGCGCTCCTGTACACGATCCCTGATTGCGTGCGATACATGATTTTACCGTTTTGTTGGTATGGGAGCAATATGGTGAATGTCATACACTTTACGAAAATCTCCGAAAAAATGAGGACAAGTTTTGTGATTACTTTCTGATGAATTACAAGACATTTGACAAATTATTTCACGGCGGCAGCGGCGCGGTGGCGGGTTCCACGCTTTACGTATCCACAGATACAGTGCAGAGGCGAGGCAGCGGCGCGGTGGCGGCGCGGCGGCGGCATCGTGTACAGGAGCGCTTATGCTGTGCAGATAGTTTATACCAGGCGTCGGCAACCCGCGGCCCGCGGGCCGCATGCGGCCCGTGAGCTGTTTCGGTGCGGCCCGTGGACCGACCCGCAAAAAGTCTACAAACCAAAACGATACCATGTTCCCACGCACAGCTGCGAATGATGGGCTTGTTTGTTGCAAGATATGTTTGATGCAAAATGTAATACTTTAAATGCAATGATGAAAAGTATCAGATGCAGGGTTGTATGCAGATGATTGCAAAGAAAAGAAATGCAGGAGTTTCTCAGGAGAAACGGAATCTAACCGAACAATGTTTAATAAAAATACATTATGTCATAAAGTGCAGATTGAATCCGGTAGTAGGAAGTGAGAGAGAACACGTCAAGGTTACCCGTTTTTGCTGCGTCTGCTACAATTTACAAATATACATCATAAGCAGAATTTTATCTAATAACAAAATAAATTACATGTACGTGCATCGTACATACTGCCACCGAGAAAAACAAAAGGAAAGTAAAACAATGCAATAAAGTCTAAAACTAACCTAGGGCAATAAAATATAACTTAACGTAACACACATGTATTTTTTGATCGGCTATTGTAAAAATTTACCGGGTATAAAGTAAATGTAAACATGATACGTAAAACTTAATAACGAAAATATAACGGGTGGCGCAAAAGTAAAGACCCTATTTGGTTCAGCTATAACATTTTTTCTAAATTAGAAAACTAGATTTAGGTTTTTTTAAATGTATATTTGTGCCATTAAATTTCGTACTATTAGGATTTAAAGATGATGTCTTTTAAATGGTGACCTCCAGAGTTGATACACATTTGAGCCCTATTTATGACATTTTGCATAACTTGCCGTAACACTTCCTGCGATATGTTCGTTATTTCTTGACGAATGTTTTCTTTTAGAGCTGCGAGAGTCTGTGGCTTGTTCACATACACCCGAGATTTCAAAAAACCCCAAAGAAAGTGTTGTGATATAGCAGTGCGCAGACGATGTGGAAGCTATTAGCACGATGAAACAAACACTTATTGAAATATAAAGCAGACTTTTATTTACAACTGAGAAAACACAATTCGTGTACATATTTTTCTTATAGAGTGAGTGACATTTGACATCTGAAATATCAAATACAAAAACCCATGTAGGTTTCCAAGTAGGTTGCACTCGCTTGCTTTGCGATCTCCTTTAACACGCCCTCTAAAGCAATGCTAGTGCAGACCTAACCTTCACAAAGGCGGGCTTCGGCAGTCCTTTGGTCATAACGTCTGCGATCTGATCTCTTGTCCCAATTCTTTTAACAAAGATCGCTCCTTCAGACACAAGTTCTCGGACATAGAAGTGTCGGACGCGAATATGCTTTGTGCGCTTGTGGAATTCCGGGTTGTGTGCCAATCGTACCGCTGCTTCATTGTCAACATGAAGAGTCGGCACACTCTTTTCCTTTGTCAGATCTTCAAAGACTCTCGTCAGCCAAACTAGTTCTCTGGCTCCTTCACTGGCGGCCACTAATTCCGCTTCAGTAGTGGACAGTGCTACTGAGGTTTGCCTTCTGCTTGTCCATGATACTGGACCTCCGGCATATAGGCATACTATTCCAGTGGTGGACCTTCCGGTAGTAGCATCGCCACCATAATCGGCGTCGCTATATCCTTCCAGTTCTGGTTTTGCCAGGGTCTTCGGCTTAAACTGGATCCCAAAAGACGTAGTTCCCTTTAGGTAACGGAGTATACGTTTCACTCTGTTCCAGTCACTTCTGGTTGGCTTCTCAAGGTTCCGTGATACTACGCCAACGGCATAAGCGATATCAGGACGGGTTGCGACCATGAGGTATGCTAGTGCACCAACAGCTTCGCGATAGGGGAAATTAATCTCCTCAGTGTTTCCTTTCTCTGCCTCTAATTGTGTTGCAGACGATTCTGCGGCGTCAATCGGCGTTGAGACAGGATTACTGTTAGCCATGTTAAAGCGTTCAAGTATCTTCTTTGTATAGGCTTCTTGGTGGATTACAATCGTGCCGTCTTTACACTGACTGATCTCCATTCCTAAGTAGTAGGTCGCGGGCTTTGTCGTGATTTTAAGTTTAGTTTTCAGGTTCTCTAGGAAGTCATCGGCAAGCTGTTTGTCTGAAGCAGCCACTAATCCGTCGTCGACATATAAAGTAAGTAAGATACATTTCCCCCCTACTTTCTTTGTGTATAGACACGGATCTGCAGTACTCTGTGTGAATTCGAGTTCAGACAGTACTTTATGGAAACGATGATTCCAGCAGCGGGGCGCTTGTTTCAATCCGTACAAACTTCTGTTCAGATGACATACGCGGGTAGAGCCGTCGTGAAAACCTTCAGGTTGTTGCATGTAAAGCTCTTCTTCGAGCTCACCATAGAGAAAGGCAGTCGTCACGTCGAACTGTGTTAGGTACATCCTTTCACTTGCAGCAACACTTAGTAGTGATCGTATGGTTGCAAATCTGGCTACAGGACTGTAAGTTTCCTCGTAGTCTATTCCTTTGCGTTGTTTGAAACCTTTTGCGACCAGACGCGCTTTGTATTTATCGATAGAGCCATCCGGGTTTCTCTTTATCTTATAAACCCATTTGCACGGTATGGCTTTTCGATCCTGAGGTAGTTCTTGAAGGACCCATGTATTGTTCTCTTTCAAAGAATCTATCTCTTTCAGCATAGCTTTGATCCACTCATCTTTGTTTGGGCTCTTCATAGCTTCTTTAAACGTAGTGGGTTCAGCTTTTTCGTCAATAAGTGCACAGCAGTCTCTGAATTTTTCTGGAGGACGAATGGTGCTCCTGTCTCGTAGGTTGTATCTAGGTTCTGTATCTTCATCTTCTGAGTCAGATGAATTTCCTAAATTGGCATCGGCTTCGTCCAAAGTTATGCTCGATGGTCTGGACATTACACCATGATCAGGGTTTTCCTCATCAAATTCAATCGATCTGTCTTCTATTATCTGCGGTACACGTCCTTGATCTTCTTGATCAGGTATCGAGTTTCCAATACGATGGCTTGGTGTAAGACCTTGACTGTCTTCATTGCGTTCCTGATTGAAGGTCACTTTCAAATCAATTTCATTGAAAGACGTGTCTTTCCTCGTTGTCGTGGGTACAACGTCTTCGCAAAGAGTTCTGTCAAGCGGTTTCTCGTCAAAGATTACGTCTCGCGACCGAATCATTGTATTGTCGTCGCTCCAGATACGATAGCCATCATCGTTGTCGTATCCGATTAATCTTCCTTTGAGGGCTTTCATGGAGAGTTTCTTCCTTTTCTGTTTGGGGACATGGACGTAGGCTCTGCAGCCCAAGATGCGTAAGTGAGCAACTTTCGGTTTATTTCCACGCCATAGTTCGTAGGGTGATTTATTCTCCATACGGGAAGGACCGGTTCTGTTGAGAACGTAGGCAACCGCTTTAATTATTTCGGCCCAAAGCTTCTCTTGGAACCCTCCGCTGTGCATAATAGTCCTTGCAGCCTCGACCAAGGTTCTATTATCTCTCTCGCTGCATCCGTTTTGCTCGGGAGTGTATGGCATAGTTAGCCTCTGTTTGATTCCATGCGTGGCGAGGATCTCACGCACATCCTTATTGTCAAACTCGCCTCCATTGTCACTCAGGAGTGTCTCGATCGAATGACCAGTATTTATTGCTTCGGCAATGAATTCTTGTATCTTCTGTTTTACTTCTGACTTGGCTCTCAGGAAGTAAACGTATCGATAGCCGGTGAAATCATCTTTAAACAATACAAAATAGCGTAAATTTGTAAATGAGTTAGGGAACGGTCCGCATACGTCACTGTGTATAAGTTCGCCGGGTCTTGAAGCTCTAGGTCGGGTACCAAACTTCAATCGGTGCGACTTGCCGAATATGCAACTTTCGCAGATGCTTTCATCTTGAGGAAGGTCTACTCCTAACTCCCGTTTTACAAATTGACGTACATGACGCTTGTTCTGATGTACGAGTCGCTCGTGGTAAAGCTGCGTTTTTGTTAGTGTAAGATTCACTTCTAAGTTTTTATTAGGAATGACACTCTTAACATTTAGCTTGTATAAGCCTCCGCTTATGCTGCGTACACCCGTTAGTTTAACTTCGCCGCGTGTTGACATAGTGCAGCTCGTTGGTGTGGACTCAAACTTGCTTATTGAGTTGCAGTCATGAGCAGCTAAAACAGAGAACAGGTTCTTTGTGATCTGTGGCACGTACCAAACGTCCTTCAGGGTGATCTCGTAAACTTTTCCACGTACCTCTGATTCGATGTTGATATTCCCTTTGCCTTTAGCTTGCATTGCATTGCCATTAGCCGTAGAGACGGTGTGCATCTGGTCAAAAGCTTGGAATGTTTGAAATAGATCTCCGCGATTGCTGACATGGCATGTTGCGCCGTTATCAACGTACCAGTTGACTGTACTCGATGAAGTCGTCGATACTTCATGCTCGGTTGTCAGTACTTCCGATTGTAAGTACATCGATTCCACTACTTGAGATTCCTTTTGAGACGAAACAGAACGAGGCGGGTTACTGCTCTTCGGAGGTTTGCCATCTTGAAGCCATCTTTTGCAATCCTTCACGCGGTGACCTTTGATGGAGCAGTAGTTGCATTTTATCTTTGCATCCTTATTCTTTTTCTTTCTCCCATTCTGTGTGGTCTTTGTTGCTAAGGCCTCTTGTTCTGGTGGTACGTTAGACACCATCAAGTTCCTTTCGAACACGCACAGACGGTCGGTTAGGTTATCAATGGTTCGTTCGGACGTTGGACACATTAACCATCCACTCTTGAATTGAACGTATTCTTCTCCCAGTGTATCGAGCGTTTTGCATATGAGAAGAAGATCCGGAAGCTTCTTATCTTCGCCGAGCTCTTTGTTCAATGAGGTCCAAATGTTCTTCAACTTTGACATATAAGTTGCTGCGTCGTCAGCTGGATCCTTTCTCAGTCCAAAGAAACTCATACATAGTTGGAAGGTTTTGTCTTCGTTAGTTCCGTCAAACATGCGATGAAGTTCTAACCATATTTCTCTAGTGGACGTAAATCTCATCACTTTTCGTAGCATTTCTTCAGTCATATTGTTGGTGATTAAGAAAAGAGCACTCGAGTCGGCTTTCGTGAATTCCGACACGGTAGCGGCGGCGGATTGTCCGTTCGCAATGGCTTCACTTTCTTTATCCGCGGTAAGTCTGCCTTCGATTATATCGAGAGCGCGAGGTATGCTCTTGAGCATGATAAGCATTTTATACTTCCATGTATCCCAGTTACTTTTACCTTCGAGAGGTGAAATGTTGTACTTGAAAGTCGATTCCATCTTTCAGCTAAATTGCAGCAAAACCATAACCTGTTGTGATATAGCAGTGCGCAGACGATGTGGAAGCTATTAGCACGATGAAACAAACACTTATTGAAATATAAAGCAGACTTTTATTTACAACTGAGAAAACACAATTCGTGTACATATTTTTCTTATAGAGTGAGTGACATTTGACATCTGAAATATCAAATACAAAAACCCATGTAGGTTTCCAAGTAGGTTGCACTCGCTTGCTTTGCGATCTCCTTTAACAGAAAGAAGTCTGGACTGGTCAGATCGGGTGATCTTGCAGGCCAAGGCAAATCGCCAAAACGAGAGATAACTCGGCCTGGAAAAGCGTCCCTCACTAAATCCATATTTATTCCACGTTCTTGGGGAGTAAAACGGTCCATGTTTATTTTCAGTGTATTTTATATTTGTTCACTACACAATTTTCAACAACAGAATGACAGAAAATGTCATATAAAAAAAATAAAAGTATTTTCTTTAGTGCCAGTACTTTTGCGCCACCCGTTACAATTGTAAAAAAGCTGTAAAATGTCACACACTTAAACAGTCTTAATGTTCCTAAAGGTTAAAATCTTGGTTCATTAGTGTCAAATGTCACGGTGTTCACTGAGGGTCGGGCCCTATCACACTCACTTGGTAACTTATTCACTATTTTATGTTTTTTGTTGTCATATTACACTACACTATAGATATCCTCACTTGTGCTTGGCTTCGCGTTCTCACAATGAGTCTTCCCCCCTCTCGAATTACCACTCTTTCCGATTTTGACCTTCCAGCAGTATACAGTGATAATTAAAAGCAAAACGCCTATGCCTATAATCACATAAATCATAATATAATGATGCATATCGTGCAAGGTTAGTGGCTCTACAGTGGATTGATCTTTTAACTTCTGGATATCGCTATGTAGTTTCCTAAATTGTGTTTCATGTGTCTCCGGGAATATTGACAAATTCTGGACATTAACTGATGTATTAATAATCTCGTTAAGAGGTGAAATTTCTGGAATTAGCAGGCTTGGTGCTTCAATTGTAATTTTATCGCTATATTGCATATTAGCATACACCATAAAGGTGTTTCCTTTCAGTACACACCCTTTCTGTAACGTTATCAATCCCATGTGACGTAGTGTCTGTGACGTCAAGGTCGTAGGAAATATGATGCGGACAATGCACTCGCTGCAACAATAATAAAACCAGGTGTTTATTTTATGTAACTTGACCCAGTTATCGCTGCATATCGTAGTTTCTGCGTAGCAAAATAATTCGTGTTTGTCACGGTAATTAATTAATTGTGTATCGCAAATAGACTTCTGTCGAGTTATGTCATATACTGGGTGATTGAACTTGCACATCATATTCTGTTGAGTAATTGCTTGACATTCATAAATATCAGTTTGCTCTAGTGGCACAAAAGTGTCTCGGTGTATATTTATAGCGATAAAGGTTGTTGCAGGAATAATGTTTATAACCTTAGTTTGGCCAATGCGTTGTGGGATGTTGATTAATTTCATTAGTTCATAAGGCTCGTCATTCAACAACGGTACTTTTACTTCCATTATTAAATAGTTTTGTGTGATGCGACTATGAACTCTAAGTAGTTTATAAACGTCTTTTATATTGCCTTGGGTCTCAGGTAGCGCTAAGTGGTGAGCTAAGTGTCGAGCTATTTTATCTAGTTCTTGTTGTAATTGACCAGGCGATATTAAATACACATCGATATGACCTTTATCAAAATCCATAGGTCGCTGGTTCATCCGGCTCGACCAAGGACCAAAATGTTTGTTGCAACTTGCAACAAACATTTTGGTCCTTCGAGCCGGATGAACCAGCGACCAAGGACCAAAATGTTTGTTGCAACTTGCAACAAACATTTTGGTCCTTCGAGCTGGATGAACCAGCGACCTATGGATTTTGATAAAGGTCATATCGATGTGCATTTAATATCGCCTGGTCAATTACAACAAGAACTAGATAAAATAGCTCGACACTTAGCTCACCACTTAGCGCTACCTGAGACCCAAGGCAATATAAAAGACGTTTATAAACTACTTAGAGTTCATAGTCGCATCACACAAAACTATTTAATAATGGAAGTAAAAGTACCGTTGTTGAATGACGAGCCTTATGAACTAATGAAATTAATCAACATCCCACAACGCATTGGCCAAACTAAGGTTATAAACATTATTCCTGCAACAACCTTTATCGCTATAAATATACACCGAGACACTTTTGTGCCACTAGAGCAAACTGATATTTATGAATGTCAAGCAATTAGTCAACAGAATATGATGTGCAAGTTCAATCACCCAGTATATGACATAACTCGACAGAAGTCTATTTGCGATACACAATTAATTAATTACCGTGACAAACACGAATTATTTTGCTACGCAGAAACTACGATATGCAGCGATAACTGGGTCAAGTTACATAAAATAAACACCTGGTTTTATTATTGTTGCAGCGAGTGCATTGTCCGCATCATATTTCCTACGACCTTGACGTCACAGACACTACGTCACATGGGATTGATAACGTTACAGAAAGGGTGTGTACTGAAAGGAGACACCTTTATGGTGTATGCTAATATGCAATATAGCGATAAAATTACAATTGAAGCACCAAGCCTGCTAATTCCAGAAATTTCACCTCTTAACGAGATTATTAATACATCAGTTAATGTCCAGAATTTGTCAATATTCCCGGAGACACATGAAACACAATTTAGGAAACTACATAGCGATATCCAGAAGTTAAAAGATCAATCCACTGTAGAGCCACTAACCTTGCACGATATGCATCATTATATTATGATTTATGTGATTATAGGCATAGGCGTTTTGCTTTTAATTATCACTGTATACTGCTGGAAGGTCAAAATCGGAAAGAGTGGTAATTCGAGAGGGGGGAAGACTCATTGTGAGAACGCGAAGCCAAGCACAAGTGAGGATATCTATAGTGTAGTGCAATATGACAACAAAAAACATAAAATAGTGAATAAGTTACCAAGTGAGTGTGATAGGGCCCGACCCTCAGTGAACACCGTGACATTTGACACTAATGAACCAAGATTTTAACCTTTAGGAACATTAAGACTGTTTAAGTGTGTGACATTTTACAGCTTTTTTACAATTGTATATTTTCGTTATTAAGTTTTACGTATCATGTTTACATTTACTTTATACCCGGTAAATTTTTACAATAGCCGATCAAAAAATACATGTGTGTTACGTTAAGTTATATTTTATTGCCCTAGGTTAGTTTTAGACTTTATTGCATTGTTTTACTTTCCTTTTGTTTTTCTCGGTGGCAGTATGTACGATGCACGTACATGTAATTTATTTTGTTATTAGATAAAATTCTGCTTATGATGTATATTTGTAAATTGTAGCAGACGCAGCAAAAACGGGTAACCTTGACGTGTTCTCTCTCACTTCCTACTACCGGATTCAATCTGCACTTTATGACATAATGTATTTTTATTAAACATTGTTCGGTTAGATTCCGTGACAACAACTCCTGCATTTCTTTTCTTTGCAATTGTTAATAAATAAAAACATTTGTGACACAAATGGCTCTCCTAAATATTTAAGTAACAAGAACTCTTATACCAGAGGGGATTTTATCTGAAGAACCAAATTTAACAAGTGCAAACTTAAGATTCAAATATCTTTGAATTCGTGGAAAGACTGCGTGGGAACAATAACGAAAAGTAGGTAATGTGGTAGGGATAGGGATGCAGAAGCGAGGCCGAGGGCGAGAGTTGGGGATTCGAGACGGGACGGCCGAAAGGGACGGAAGGTTTTAAAATTATATGCAGACTTGTAATTTAGGACTAAAGTGTTTGAAAATAATTCTAAATAGATACCTAATAATATTTAATCCTTAGTCAGTGTTTAGTGTTGAGTTTCTGGTAACTATGAATTTCCATTCGGTAAGTGTCATTTGATTATTTAATCTACTTTAATGACCTGCCTTTTGTCAATACTGGTATTGAGATGTGTCAACTAGACTAGTAATTTCTCAGCCTAGGATTATCGTAGGGAAAACGACCAGTGGTCGGCTCTTTCATTCGAAGTATAGGGGAACAATATAAATTGTTCATTTAGGGATATACCTAGATACACCGCACAATAACACTATGTTTGAAAACAAACGCTTTTGTATTCACCATACGAACTAAACACAGACACTCTTGATGTTGGATTGACAATAAGAGAGTTCATTACGGTAGTAGTCCCGTTGAAATTCGTCTTTTAGAAAAATTAATTTTGTTAATTTTCTTTAATTGTATTATGCCAGTGGAGGTATTTTTGAGTCTGGGACGCATATCACAAAACAATGCGGATAGCATCTAGAATCTAGATTATGTCTAGAATCTAGATAGGTGGGGCATTGTTTCAGCCCCCCATAGAGGGGGTTGCTGGTGTTAATACATGATACAATATTCGTAAATAACCGTGCCATGAACCTTGGGTCAAAATTGATCAGTCACACAATCATCTGCATACAACCCTGCATCTGATACTTTTCATCATTGCATTTAAAGTATTACATTTTGCATCAAACATATCTTGCAAGTTGCAAGATATGTTTGATGCAAGATATGTTGCAAGTTGCAAGATATGTTTGATGCAAAATGTTATACTTTAAATGCAATGATGAAAAGTATCAGATGCAGGGTTGTATGCAGATGATTGCAAAGAAAAGAAATGCAGGAGTTGTTGTCACGGAATCTAACCGAACAATGTTTAATAAAAATACATTATGTCATAAAGTGCAGATTGAATCCGGTAGTAGGAAGTGAGAGAGAACACGTCAAGGTTACCCGTTTTTGCTGCGTCTGCTACAATTTACAAATATACATCATAAGCAGAATTTTATCTAATAACAAAATAAATTACATGTACGTGCATCGTACAGGGCTATTCCCAATTGTTGTACAACATCTGTTTTACAACTGAAAAATCCTTGCGCATAGAAACAATACTTTATCCCTGTTCATTCATTCATCAATTGTTAGCTTTTTAACTTCCGAGCCATATCCATTGTCTTGTACATATTTTGTTTCTTTTGTTTGTTATTGGTTGTAATTGTAAAGTTTTAGTTTTAAGGTCCAAATGCCGACGAACATTAGCAAATAAACCAACGCTATCTAAAAGTTTACCATTCGATAGTTAACCGTGAAACACGCTGAACACGCTCTTCTTCTCTAGTTGTGAATATTAATTAGTATTTGTAAAGTGATATGGTTTATCTTCCGTCGATTACCATAACATTGTGATTCCGTTGCTGATTGCCACCACGCGCCGTTAGCGTAAAAAGGTACGTATTTTCATTTCATTTACGAGCATTTATTTTTCGAAACTTTTTCATGACTTATGTGTATTTTTGAAACTCAGGAATTAGTGTCAACCTGTGTTTATTATTGTTGTAGAAAAAAATGGCTTCTAAGAAACGGAAGATAGTGGAAGAAAATAGAAGTTTTAGTGAAATGTGGACAGATTTATATTTTTTCATAGAGTTCAAAGGAAAACCACATAGACTTAGAAAATTTTTCGCTATGCTCAAGTAGACGGACAAAGGTGCGAGTGAGAAACCGATTCTTACGGCTTATGCGATGTGCGAGAAAGAGTAAAAAAAAACTGACAGCTGAACCTGGTTTGACTTCATGTATCACCGTTTATCACCTTGGTGAAAAGCGTCAACAAGATTATTTTGTAATTTTGATCGTGATCGGGTCGGTTTGGCTCTCAAAGCTATATAAATCAATAATGGTGTCGTGTTCTGTACTGGATTGTAATGTTACTTACGACAATAATCCAAATAAACACTCATTTCACAGGTAAATATGATTGTACTATTACCATTTTCATAATTCATATTTTAGTTGAATATATTCCCAAACACACTAAGTGATACACTAATATCATGCTATTAACCGCCTATTTCCTAAATAAAGGCTGATTTCTAAACATTATGTGTTAGATAAAAAGATATTATGTCCGTGAACTTGAGAAAATATGACGTAGAGATTGATCAAAAATTATCGATATCGAAACTCGGGTACTCGATACCTCTATCTGGCAGAATCTTGATGCTCCGCAATTTATTTGGCATCTTCTTTGAACGTATATTTTTAAGGCATAAAAAATCTTTAACATGCTTATTGTTTGGCCGAATGTTTATACTATGTCCGAATTTACGATGGCATACTATTCAGATGGTAGAATTTCATTTGACATAAATACCTGTGGCAAAAAATTTATTCGCATAATTAATATCGTTTGGCATAAATCGTTTGGCATAATGGCGTTTATTTAGTCGACACTTATTTGGTATAATTTCACTTGGTATACGAATATGGCAGAATTTCATTTATAATAATGTCTTTATGCATAATATAGTCATTTGAAAAAAATCATTTTGACCTTAAATTGAATTAAATATTTGTCTTAAAAAGTCAATATGTTGTGTTTTTGTAAATGCTGTGCTACAAAAGATACACCAGAAACGAATCGCTGCAAAACCGACATGCATGCTGCTTGCTTGCATGCTTGCTTGCTGGCCCCCCATGCTTCGGGGGGTCGGGGGGCGTAGGGCCCCTCGCTATAAAGAAAAAATAATGCACTAGGTAGGTTAGGTTAGGTTAATGTTTTGATCACTTGCAGCGGAGCTCCACAATGCTTGCATGTTGTTGAATGCTGCTTGCATGCATGTAGCATTCTGTTTGCATGCTTACTTGCTTGCATACATGCGTGCTTGCTCGTATGCATGTATGCTTGCTTATTTATATGTATGTATGCTTGCTTGCTCGCATGCTTGTTTGCTTGCATGCATGCTTACTTGCTTGCAAATTGCGGCGGGCGAGGTTAGAGGTGCTTAGAGCTAAGATTTGACTGTTATTGCAGGTGCATAGAGTTGATAGTTTTCGAGAAACCAAGGGGCGCGAAATTATCAACCGCGCGGTAATACCCTACTTGAAAAGTACTGGGACCCTATTTTTGAATCGCTCGATTGGCGTCGAGCGCTCGTTTCTACTGATTTTCGTTCGACATATGACTGTATTTCGAACGTTTGAGCCATATGTCGAACGAAAATCAGTAGAAACGAGCGCTCGACGCTAGTCGAGCGATTCAAAAATAGGGCCCCTGAACCGATTTCCAAATTCTAAAAAATGGGACCAACTTGGGAGTTTACCTAATGTAATAACGTTTGAATCATTTCAATCGGTCCAGCCGTCTTTGTGTAATCGGTGGACATACACAAAAAAAAACAAATATACAGGCGAACAGAGAACCTCCTTCTTTTTGGAAGTCGGTAAAAAGGCAAGTAAGCGATCGCTGGCTGACATCTACCCAAAGAGAAACATTTCAGGGTTACATCTGCTTGCCTACCTAAGTATACTCTTCGAAGCTTAGTAAAAAAAAACATATTGACACATAGATTTTTATCAACGCCATCTATCGAGCAGACAGTTTTATGTCATTTTGATTGAAAAGCTGAGGGCTTTAACAGCACGGACGGTTATATCCTTTCTGTCCATCAACGTACGTACATTGTTGTCACCCTATCTTAAAAATCTCATACAAATTGTATCATGAATTGTACTGTAACTACTGCAGTGATTGGTTCCAAATAAAGCTAGATCCTCAGTGCCGGAAAATCTTATTACTATTAACTGCTTTAAAACTTAAGTGACGCAAAATTCACGTAACGTGACAGTATTAATTGTGGGCCACACAGTCTGATGGGTCGAAATATTGTTTTTGCTTTTTCTATTGATGTGCTCTTACGCGAATGGATTTGAAGTGTTATATGCTGTTACGTATCAAACGTAACGCTGCTAGACTGCTTCACTTGGCTCCAAACGGATTAGTTGTCGATATTTTGACAAAAGAAAACTGGCACATACGGTTCCGTGTGTGCCACGTTTAAACAACGATTTTGTGAGATCTGTTCGGTTTTGTATGATTTTCGAAAGTTATATCTTATTTATTTTTGCGTCACTGGGGGGCTACTCAAATGGCCACTTTTCTATTCGTTCGCTAACTTAAATCTTAAAAATAAGCGATTAATGATCAAGTCAGACGTTCGCAAGTTTATGTAAATCACAGACATTGTTGTATTGTACAGAATTGACAAGCCTACGACATGTTATTTTGGTGTTTATGGCTTATTTTTAATTTTTAAGTTAGCGAACGAATAGAAAAGTGGCCATTTGAGTAGCCCCGCAGAGCATCTAGGGAGTGAAACTGGACTTTCGCTAGCTAGTTTTTGTTATTTCCAGCATCCATGATCTTCAGTGTCATTTCGTGAGGACCATGTTCAAACGTCAATCATTCATAAATTCTAGCGTTACGAATGTTCTGAATACCAAAATAAGAAATTGTTTATCCGTCACTGAAGGTTTTTGAAGCTCAGAAGCCAGAAGGAGTAAGGCACATACGAGATGACGATCATGAAAAATCGACACACCCGTAGCACTTAACCGACTAGCAGTTTGAGCTGCTACGGGTGAGTGGATTTTTTCTTGTATTTTGTCTATTAAATAATTTATATATAAATAGCATTATAAATGCCTAGTCTAAAAATTCAATACCATTTAGAATTTTATCATCTTTTTTTAACGATTAAACACAAAGAACAACAACCACTTCCCTTCCCATACAAGCGTTTACTTCTTTTCAAAGTTGATGTATAAGATAATAAAATTAATTTTAAAAAGTTGCTGACAGAAGATCTCTATTATTCATTGAATTTTAATTCGGCAATCAGAAAAAAATTTAGGTAATGGTAAAATCAAATTCCCGCGCTGGCCCTCACGGCGTAGGGGAGCGTCCCCCGGGTGGCGGATGGGGGAACGGTCGGTAGCACAGCCTAGCTACGCTACCGGCTAAGTCCGATGGGCTCGCTGACCAAAGTAGGGTGTGGTCCTCCAGCATCTCGGGGGTTGTGCGGAGGGTTAACGACCCTCCCATGTAAAAACTTTCTTGTTACGAAACCGATATTAGAGAAAAACCGATCCGATATAATGGGATTGGAGAGGAGCGCCAAAAGAGCCTATCTCGGTCAAGCTACTGGCCGACGCCCGGTCGGACGCCCCCGCTATCGATGGAGAGACGTGGTGGAGGCCGATCTACGTGAGCTCGATGCTGGGGACTGGCGCGAAACAGCAAAAGATCGAGATAGATGGCGAGCTCTAGTATCGGAGGCCAAGACACACTTTGGGTCGCTGAGCCACCGGAGTAAGTAAGTAAGTAAGTAAAATCAATAATATGTTCTCGTTTGTAGGTAGGTACAGTCAGTGGCACGAATCATGAAATCGGGTGGGGATTGCGCGGAACGCGTATTTTGGGTATGCGTTGCGGTGAGGGGCGCGGGCGGCGGGAGAGGGGCGCGCGCTATTGGTCGCTCACAAGAGCACATGCGCGAACTTATCCCCACTCCGTCGAAAAATTGTCATGATTCGTGCCACTGACTGTACTAAATGTGATTATTGAATTATCATTTTCCTTATGATAGAGTTCATGTATTGTTTACATTAACCGATGAATGTTAGTCTATGACCGTTATATGTAGTGGTAAAATCAGTGTTCTAGTTTGTACTAAAATATGTAATTTGAATTATTATTTTCGTTAAGATAGGGTTCATATATATTATATAATATTTTTAAAATTGTTTTTCCTCTTTTAGGAGTAAAAAAAATGGCCTCCGAAAGTAATTTGTTTTATTTAAGTGTTCAATATTTTACTTTTCATTGTAAAAATATTCTCTACGGCGATCGATGACTCACAGATTAGTCTGCTGGAATGCGCCCATTGACAATAGTTTTTTCTCCCGCCAAGGAAAAAGAATTCAAATCTTCAAGCCATTGATACTCTCCATTGATTAAGTTTAAAATCAAATTGAGAGGAAGCAACAGCAAAATTATCTGCTTTATTTTTTATAGTCAATCAGTTTATTATGCAAAAGACACAAATCTTCAAAATAATATATATTTTTTGTTTCTTTAAACTTTAAAACGCTTATGTTACAATGTACAATTAGTATAACAAAACAAAACATTGTAAGCCTAATAAAAAAGTAATCATGCAACAACAATCTCCCAAGATACAGGCCTCAGCACAGATCTTGAGCGGTGACATTTAAATATTTAGGTCTTCTTGGCGGGGGACGTGTTGCTGAGCGACTGCAAACATACAGTCCCTCCCCTCAGTTTTCTCCTCCCGATTTTTCTCCCCGCTCAAGATTTGTGCCGGCACCTATACCTGCTTTGTACTTTGTGATCACAACCATACATTATTTTTAAGTACTTAGATTATGTATGAACAATCAAATTAACAACTATCCACAATGAAAAAGATTTGTAGAGGTAGGTAGGTATATTAGTAAACCTAACTTCAAAATCTATCGCAATCGCTTTCATTTGATAGATGGATGTGACACATTGCTGCATTTCTTTGGTAAGTTTTTATTTGTGCCAAAAAGAAGCATCAATGTCTTACATCCTGAAAGCGATTACGATAGATTTTGAAATTAGACAATAGAAAAGCTGGTTATAGGTATATTATGTTAACTTCCTTTTCAGTGATTTCTTTTCTTTGTTTACTTTGTATGCAGCAGACATTTTTTGCATATTTTCCTTATGTATCTTATCATGATCTACAATTCTATGAGGATAATCCTCTCCAATAACACATCCAGCGGTTCTTTGAACAGATTTAGGTGCTTTCCAAGGTTCATAAATAAATTCAGTCGGATATTTCTTCAACTCCGGAACATACTTTCTTATATAAAGACCTTCTTTGTCTGTTTTCTTACCAAATGCTACTGGGCTGTATACTCTGAAGTATTTATAAAAGAAAGCAGATGCAGAAAGCCACATCCAGTTCCCAGCATTCAAAGACCAGTCATAGTCCAGTAAATAATCTTCAAATACTTTAGCTCCTTCCTCCCATGAAATCCACAAATCCCCTCTGGTGAGAAAGCAAGCAACCATGTGCCTCGCTAAGTGGTGAATCCAACCTTCTTGTTTAAGCTGACGCATTATAGCATCGACAAATGGATACCCTGTTTTGCCTTCTGCCCAGGCTTTTAAGTGGTCATCATTTTTACCCCACGGTATTTGAGTACATACAGGATTCCCTACCATTTTATCAAAGTTCTCTGTTCCAGCTCCTGCTGTGTAATAGAATTCCCTCCACATTAATTGGCCCATTAGTGACACAGGGGGCTGAGAATGTGCAACTCCATTCACCACCTCTCTCAACTTATGATAAAATAGTTTAGCAGACAAACAACCATGACTTATATATGGACTCAAAACAGTTGTACTGGGTTCAATACTGTTGGGTGAAGTATTAGGTTTTTCAAATTTACACACCCATTGCCTTTTAGCCATGTACATATTGAGTCTTTTAAGAGCTTCCGTCTCTCCTCCCGGATATTTACATGGGTTGAGAGAACTTTCATTGATTCCCAATTCCTCAAGTGTAGGCACATCATAATCTTTGGATTCAATTTCAGGAGGCTTACAATGTTCAGACAAAGTTTTCATTGTACCAATTGATTCTTTGACTTGTATATCATTAACTAAAGATAGAAACTTCTGATAGGTTAAGGGCACCGATCCATTATTTTTCTTCAACACACTGTGCACATCATACACTGTATGTTGAACTCTTTGGACGATAAATATGTCTTTCTCATTTGCAAGCTTTTCAACCACTTCATCCTGCTGAGCGATTTCAGGATCAATATCTAGCTGACATGTCAAATATTTCACTTGCCACTCATCAAATAACTTCGAGAATAGTTCGTCTGATTTGCCTCTCAACACAAAAAGGCGCGAATTAATGTTTCTTAAGTTGGAATCCAAGTCTTGAAGGCTTTGTATCAAAAATCGCAGCCTGTTCACACCTACTTTTTGTGTGATATCTGGATCCATGATATACACAGGTTTTAAAATATATTTACGATTCTCCGCCTGAAACGTTCATAATAAAATGATTTGAATTAATTATAAACAGATCAACATTAGTTATAGAACATAACCTAAACACAATTTTTTTACCTCATTTATAGCATTGCGTAAGGCAAGATTATCATGAATACGTAAATCTAGCCGAAACCAATGAATAACGGAAGCTAATTTAGTCATTTTTATGTGAGTTGAATGATTGATTTCAGTTCAGTTTGTATATTTAAAAATAGTTTTGTTTGTGTCGTCAAAATCAAATAACAAACAAACAACTGTCTGTCTGTCAGTCAGTGTCAGTGTCACTTAGACGTGAGGCGTATTTATTGTAACAGTTAAAAATAACAGATAATTGAATGTAACTGTTTCGCCCTGTTACAAGCGCTATGAAATAACTGTTGTTCAAAGGAACAGGCGAAACAGACTGTTCTCGCCGTCTTCACTGTTCCCTGTATCGAGCTGTTATCAAAGTAACAAACTGTTGCCATTGTTCCGCCTGTTACGTAGGAACAAGCGCTTTCTTACTCTAACATATAGAAAGAAAAGAGACAAAGCTTGTTATTTTTACCTGTTATATAAACCGACCATATCAAAAATACATTCGACTTTGTAAATTAGTCGTGTTATCTGTTCCTGTGTTTGTTTATGGCCTTTTTGTTTTTTGTCGCAATGGAGTTTGACTGTTTTGCCAATGTTATGTTAAAAGGTAGGTAAACGGGGTGAATCAAATCAAAATAATTTTATTTTATTGAAATTCTAAGGCAACGGCTACACGCATGGTAAATACTGTGATCCATCAGTATTTAATCAGGGGTCTTTTTCATAAAAGAATGAAAAAGTACAGTAATTTACCATACTGCAGTAGTAGTTTATTGGGGTATAATTATGTTTTGTAATTTATAAGAAACATAATCCTACCCCAATGACAACAATGGTAAATTATTGTAGTAAATTTACTATTTTTTATGAAATACGCCCCTGATTAAATACTGATGGATCACAGTATATTTTACCACGCGTGTAGCCATCGCCTAATTAAAAGATGTTAAAGCACTTTATAATTTACGTAGAAATCGTGGAATGTGTGTATCCTTAGGCAAAGTAGGATATGCGGGTAGGAAATGGGACATCTAGTGCTGCCAGGGAGTTAAGGAAAAGATCAGGCTTCCCAGATTGGGGTTAATTTTTCACAATTTAGAATTTTCCTTCAGTAGACTTAAATCACTTGATATTTCATCATTATCATCATCACCATTTATGTCTCCACTGCTGGGGCACAGGAAATGGCCGTAAGAATAAAATAATGTAGGAGAAAAAAAGGGAAGGTAGGGTAGGGAAACATTTGACTAGTAATCATTAGTTAAAAAAACATTATCAGAAATTTATCAAAATAACTGTTTTTAATGAACCAGCAAAATTAGTGAACGAGAATATGCGAAAAAAAACAACCAAATTTTAAATGTCAATATGGTCGAAAATCGCTTGCACCTGTGTTTTTAACAACAATCTTTCTTTATCTTTATTATTTTTTGTTTAGTAAATTTATGATAACTACTGACATCTATCGCAACTTCATTACGTGACATGATGGTTTACCCAGTAAAAACTAGATGACGCATGTGTGCCGTAACTGCCGCAATGGAAAACAAATTTTATAATATTAGATTTTACTTAATTGTAATAATGTTTAGTCTTGCTTAACAGAAAAAATAACAGTTTATGATCATAATAGATAAAAATAACAAGCTTTGTCTCTTTTCATTATGTAAGTAGTCCTTAGGTTAGAGTAAAGAAGCGCTTGTTCCACGGAACAGGCGGAACAATGGAAGCAATTTTGTTACGTCATGGCTGTTATTTTTCTAACAGGATGTTGAAACTGTTATTTTAGTGTAACAGGAACAGTTGTAACAGGTAGGCAATTTACTCATATGTCCACGTCCAGTGTTGCAACAATATATTTTGAATTCCGCTAGCAAGTTTGTATTACCGTCGAAAATCCCTCGAATGGAAAACCCTATTACTTCATTGGGTAAATCTTATGAACAGCACGGCTGCTCAAAAACAAAACACAGTAAGCCACATTTCGTAAATTTTACAGGACAGGCAGAAATGTGTTTTTGATTTGTCATTTACTATTACTACCATAATATATGAAGTGTAATTAAGTGCTATACATACATCAATCGAAGCGTCATTTTATTGCCAGATATTCTTTTTTTTTCATAAAACTCATAGTGAAGCCTTCAGCGTTAAAAAGAATACGAAATTTGGTAATTTTCGACCTATTAAGGAACAAGTCCTTGTAATTAAAAACAAACTAAAAATTCAGTATCTCTTATTCTAGCCGTATATACTGGACGTAAAGTTGAAAATCGTTTGACCAACCGACGACGTTTGCCTTGTGACTGGCGGTCAAACGATTGTCTGTACGTAGTGATTATATTCTCTTTGTGTTGTAGCAGAGCGTAGTTCGATGTGCAGAAGCTATTAAGCACGATGAAATAAATACTTATTGAAATATAAAGCAGACTTTTATTTACAACTGACAAACGCTATTCATGTACTTATTTTTTCTGACAGAGAGTGATATTTGACATCTAAAATGTCGAACACAAAAACCCATGCAGATTTCCAAGAAGGTTGCACTCGCTTGCTTTGCGATCTTCTTCAACATTGTCTACGCCGAAGCTAACGTCATTTTATTTTCACATGTTTAATTTTCCCATTATAGCAACCTTAGAGTAAGACGGGCTTCTACAGAAAGAGAAGCCATACGAAGCGTTTCCCCTCTGCCGAAGTACAAGCCCAAATGGGCATACGCGTTAGTAAAACCAGTTGCGCCCGGATTTCTTTCTAGACCGAGTCCAGTCGCGCATGTGAACGCTGCTCTGTTTAAAATGGCGAATTGATGAGTTTTTTGCTGTTAAAAGAGATCTTGAACATCAAGTATACAAAAAGACGGTTTTACATTTCACATAAAAGTATTTTTTTATCGTATTATTGCTATTTGTTTACATTTAAACATTAAATTCGTATATTTTATTCTTGATTAGTTGTCAAATTTGTTCAGTGACATCGGGTCTGCTAGTCCATGGCTCGTCCGTACAAATTTCAGATCTGTCGCTAGATAAATCCGCACCCTGATTATCTAAAAAGAAACTATTTAGCGACCGGTTGCATTTGACATACATTGCCACTTTTCTTTGGTATGTTTTTTTTAAACCCAAAAAGAAGTAGCAATGGATCACGATCATCTGTGAACTGCAACCAGTCGCTAGGTGGTTTTTATTTACATAATCAGCCCGCCGAGTTCTCGCCGATGGGCAACTTAGTGATGTTACCGTTAAATAATGTTTGTCGATAAAGTGTTGGTCAATCTGGCCCTGATTCTGCGCCAAATTCATTTGCGAGATTTTTGCATGATTTGCTCTGCACTGATGTGATCGCGACAGATATCGCGAAATAAATGTCGAAATAGTAGATTATACAACAAGTGAATAAAAAGAGAATTTAGTTCGAGGGACTAACGGCCGTCTCTCGAGCAAGATAATTAGGCGCATGATAGCTGCATGACAGCTAAGTTCATGACACCGTTTTAATTTGGTCGAGTTGTAGTTAGGAAAGACTTATGCGATTCTTATCCAAGCTGAATACTGACCGTAAGTAGTACTGTTAAATAAACTATATTCAAATTAAAGCAAATAACACTGCTAAGAGCTGAATAGTAGCCGAAGATTCAGCATCGCTCTGTATAACTTAAAATCGCTTATTATTCACTCTTATGGTTGAATTAAACGCACTTTTTAGAGTGGCGATGGTAAAAAAGCAATTATTCAATGATGTAACTGTGATCAACGTTAAGACGGGGAGCGATCACCGATTGTTGTAAATTCAAATTGTTGGGTGTGCAGATGGCAGTACTGTCATGGACCGATGTTCAGTGTCAGCAGCCTGAGCCCAACTTCCCTGGGTACACATTAGTCCCAACCCAATCACCTACACTCTCGAGCTTTTTGTATAAAGCTCGAGCGTATAAAAATGACCTCTTTGTTGTTATTCACCCCATCGTAAAATGATTGAGTTTGTAATCTTTATTCCTTTTTCCGTATCGATATTGCTGCATCGACAGTTGAGCCCAGCCCTTTATGTCAAAAACCTGTCATATTTTGATGTGTGACTCATCCGTACACAAATTTTTGCTGTTTTGTTTTATTTTTTATGTGTGAGTGTCGTCATTACAGTGTAGTTTTTGTATGTGGGTATGCGGAACTGCACTTGTGTGCATTTTCCCCCCCCGCAAAAAATGCCAGAATAATTTGAATAGAGTAATATCGCTAAGGCTTCTCCCTTCGTGACAAACGAAGCCTTTTGTTGCTCGAAGATAGCAACATTGTAAATTTTCACAATATTTTATACATAACTTCAATTTTTCACACTGTGTTCATTTTGCGTTTCTATGCTGTGGCATAATCTGTGTCTATGCCTTTGTCTTTTTCTTTTTTTTCACACACTAACTGTTGGCGCGGTACATGCAAATTTGCTCTTGTAAATATTTTGCATTGTTTTCCTAAACTTCAATTATATTACTTTTATACCTTAAAATACATCTTATTTCATCTACTTACGACATCATCACTTCGCCTAATCCCCAGCCGCCACTACAACGATTTTCAACTTAAAGTCCAGTGAATAAAGATAAAATGTTCATACTTTTTATCGTTTTGTCAACTAACAAAAAAAATATTTAAAACTATGGAAGGAAATATAAACTCGTCTTATAATCGGCTACAATCAAAAGTATTAGGTAAATTAATAATCAATTTTTGACTTAAGTAAAACCTTATGACTTTTGAAAATTTCTTCTTTGCTCGATAAAATTGTGTTCTCTATTGTTTAAAATGCAGTATGTACTATGTACTACCTAGTTCGAAGCAAAAAAACGAGCTCGCGACAAATCACACGGAAAACTAAGCGCCTAAGACCACGGGGAGCACCCCGCGGTCTCCGTTTGCATTTTCTTTTGAATGTGATAGTGCATTCCGATTCGGGCTAAAATCACTTTCAGCGTTGATCACGATAACAAGCGTACCGATTCAGATAATCGCGCTTATGACAGTTGGGACTATCAATGATTCGGAACGCTCCGTGAGCGCGCTCACCGATGTCTTGACCTAAATAACCTCAATATAAATTTAAAAATTCGGAATTTGGACCTTTTTGCTTTATATATGTTCATATATCTTCAACAATTACTTACATGGTATGCGGAAAGAATTTTCAACAAATTTTGAACTTTTATTTAGATGCACTTGAGGTAAACAAAACAAACAAGTGTCACTTGACAGAACGCTCACAGTGATTATGCCTCGGAGCATGGGCGGCGTAATCGCAAGATGGCGGATGTTATGACGCAATCAATGACGTCACACGGGCTGTCGTTATCGCACTCACGGTGATTCGGTACGCAAATCAGCGCGATGAAATCGCTGTTGGCGTGACTCGGAATCGGAATGCACTACTACTACTGAGTGTACTAATGTAATGGTTGCGGAAATTTGGTAGCAAAACCAAACTAAAACCAAGTATGACAGACAAACAAAATCAAAACCTAGTAAAACCACGACTCTTACTGTGTTTTTATTTATATTTGTTTCTGAGACATACTGTGTTTTGATGTGGTATTTTGTGCTATTTTGTCTCTTACTAGGTTTAAACTTCTTAAAGTAATTTACATTCAAGGTAACGTAGCGCTATGTGGATCAGACCAGTTTGTAGAGCGTTACTAGGTGAATCAAGAAAGTATTTTTTATTTTAATTGTGACTTACTGTGTTTTGTTTTTAGGCAGCCATGCCTTGTCATTTATTTTCAGTACATAATGTATAGTTGAAAGGGCATTAACTATATTTTTGGCCTTTTTTCCTCTGTTTTTATTTTACCCTATTAATCACGCTAAAAACGTCCTGAAATGACATGAAAAGTACACAAATATGTTAGAAAACATTTAAATTTGTTCAAAAATAAATACGGGGAAAAAAATCTGTTAGTCATCAAATATATTTTCTCCAGGGGCCCTACCGCCTAACTCAAAGCGATATCATAGCCAAAGCGATAGCTAGACTCTATCCGTCCTTGTCATATCATAACACGATGACAAGGACGGACAGTGCACTGACGTCATAAACCAAAGCCAGAGTCAAAGTCCGTCCTTGTCATCGTGTTATGATATGACAAGGACGGATAGAGTCTAGCTATCGCTTTGGCTATCGCTTTGAGTTAGGCGGTAGGGCCCCCGATAGAATAGTGCTTGAAGGTCGAAACAAACTAACGGATGCGGCTTATGGACGCGGCTTACTGCCGCGGCTGATAAGTGTGCACAGTAGCCCATATCCAGCGTGCCAGATAGCTATCGGACGTCCGATGACGTCATATTAGTCTATGGTAATGTCCGCGACCTACGTCTGATAGTTTGCACACCTCAGTGTATTGTCATAGTCCCAGATACCTATCAGTCGCGGCAGTAAGCCGCGTCCATCAGCCGCATCCGATAATTTGTTTCCACCTTGATCCTAATCCGTTAAACTGACGGGAAATCCGTGGAATTGGCAACACTTTAGACGTCACAGGGGTGTATTCCAGCAGATTCATTGCTGGGTTATCGTTCACCGGCTCACCGCGGTACTCGGTAGGTGGGATCGATTATTTGTGGCGGATATAAATAATTGAACTCAGAACTGACAAAATTGATTTAAAATTTTAAAAACTCAATTTTATTGTATGTAAGATAGTTTGCGTAGTGTAAAAACCTACTTTCTGTCATTTTCGTCCATTGAAACTGACTTGGAGCTAGTACATTAAAAACATTGTCTAAAAATATTACAATTTAAAAGACTAGTACTAAATACCTCAGATCACTTAAAAATCCCTATTAAATCATCGTCATCATCATCATCATCAACAAATCATTTATTCATATTGTGATTGGACTGTGATATCTTTGACATTACTATTGTCAACTTTTTTAATGTGTCACACTTTAGCGTTAATAAATCACAAATTGTTGAATCATTTTTTGCAGTTTTATATACTTGGTACGTCCTAATGCTACGATAGGTACGCTCGCTCTGTCCAGCTGTGCTCCCATGAACAGATCCTTGCGAGAGGAAAGGAGGAAAACGATGAAGGCAGCAGCACTGCCGAAGCATTACGGGTAAAGACAGGAATGAAGGAAGCAAAATCTACTAACAAAGTAGAAAGCAAGGAAAAGACGCGAAAAGATAAGAAAAAGTGCAAATACTGTGGAAAACTCGGTCACTTTGTTAGACAATGTGAGAAATGGATGAGTGATGGAAGACCAAAGAAGCCAGAAAAGGACACCAAAAATGTCAACATGACTATCTTTTCCATAACTGGTGACGAAGCTAAAGATGCGAAAAATTTTTACGTGGACAATGGAGCAACCAGCCATGTATCAAACAACGTCGATCTTTTTGTTGAATTCAGCCATTTCAAGAGCAAGCACACAGTACGAGGTGCAAATGGAAATGAAATCCAAGCTGTAGGGATTGGCACCATTAGAGCACAGGCACTAGTAGATGGTGAAATACATCAAATCATGCTAAAAGATGTATGGTATGTACCCACCATAAGCAGAAATCTTTTCTCAGTTCTTGCGGCGCACGATGCAACAGAGAACAGTACATTCGAGTCCACTCCAACGACTTGCATTTTCAAGGTAAACGGCGAAAAACGACTAACTGGTAAGAGAGCAAAGCATGGCGACCTGTATAAACTGGATATAACGTGTTTAAAGCCTGCAGAAGTTAATCAGTTATCAACGCAGAACCTTCTTCAACTTTATCATGAGCGTTTTGGACACCAAAGCAAAGCACATGTAAAGAAGCTACTGGAGAAAGAAATGAACATTAAAACAGAGATAAACAAGGATCTGTGCGAAGGTTGTGTCTATGGAAAATCTCACAGACTGAGTTTTGGAACCAGAGAGAAGGCAACCCGACCTGGAGAGTTAATCTGTACAGATGTTTGCGGCCCTTTCCCGTACTCTTATGGAAAGAAGAGATACTTTGTGCTATTCAAAGATGTTCATACCGGGTACCGTTGGGTATATGTGATGCGAGAAAAGTCGGAAGTCCACCAAAAGCTATCACTGATGCTAGCCGAAGTCAAGGCAGCAGGAGTAAAAGTAAAAGAGATTTTGAGCGACAATGGAGGTGAATTTGATAATGGCGAAGTTCGACGCATACTGCAAAGAGAAGGGATCGTACAGAGGTTGACGATGCCTTACACACCACAGCAGAATCCTACTGAGCGAGAGAACAGGACTGTTGTGGAAATGGCAAGAGCCATAATGTACGCCCATGGAGAGATGCCAGCGGGCCTATGGGCTGAATTGATTTTGACGTCGGTGTATATCCTGAATAGAACGGGACCAGGACCTGATGGGAAATCACCGTACGAATTATGGCATGGCAGAAAACCAAGAATAAAACACTTGCGTGTGATTGGGACTACATGCTACCCTCACCTTCCAAAAGAGAAACGGAAGAAGTTGGATAAAAAGGCTCAGAGAGGAATCTTAATCGGATATGACGGTGATGAAGGATATCGTATTTGGGATGGGGAACATCACAAATTAATCCGGTCGCGTGACGTCACCTTCCAAGAATACCCTTTGCTCAGAGAAGCAGAAGATTTGGGAGAGACAAAATCGAAGCCTGCCGACACTGTTGTGGAAGGAGAAAGAGAAGTCTTAGTCAATGATAATGAACAAGTAGCCAATGGCGAACAGGAAGTAGTCAGTGACGAAGAAGTTGTCAATGATGAAAGCACTGAAACCGAAGAAAGGTTACATATCAATCTTCCACTGCGACGAAATGCCTTCAAAGCTATAGTGACGCAGATCATGGGGGAGATCCTACTACAGGGCAATCTACTTCCGGAATGGTCTGCCTATAGTCTTCCTCAGTGTCTTGAAAGTGGAAGCAGCGAAACAGCTAGCCGACTTCCTAACCAAGCCGCTATTCAAGCCACGGATCAAAGAGCTAAGCGCTCTTATAGGCCTAGCATAGAGCTAGAAAAACAAGACGGGATGTAAAGAAGTAAGGCTACGCACCTTCTTGTATTAGTCGACTCTATGATTGTACACTGTGACATTGAATGTTATGCTATGTCTCTGTACTCTCTTTGTGTTTTATATCCTGTCTAGTTGTCATTGATTTGTCTCTATAAATCGTACTCACAAATTAAACTCGTAATAACTTTCTCAATCAGTTCTTTATTCGTTAAAATAAACTTCAATATGATGTCCGCAAAAAATTACTTCGTGGTCACCCTAGCTTATTTACATACTAATTTTAATCTCGAATTGCAACGTAAGTACTACAGTGATTGGTTCCAGGTAAAGCTAGATCCTCAGTGACGGAAATTCTTTTTACTATTAAGTGGTTTACAACATTCGTGACGCTAAATTCACGTAAAGTGACGGTTTTGAATAAGGGCCACACAGCCTGATGGGTCGAAATATTGTTTTTGCTTTTTCTATTGTGTGTTGTTATGCGAACGGATTCAAAGTGTTGTATACTGTCACTTATCAAACGTGACGCTGCTAGACTGCTTTATATGGCTCCAAATGGTATAATAGTCAATATTTTGACAAATGAAATTTGGGCCACACAGTTTCGTGTGGCCCTTGTTTGAACAACGATTTCATGAGATCTGTTCTGTTTTGAATGATGTTTGTGTGTTAAATCTTATTCATTTTTGCGTCACTGAGCATCTACGGAGTGAAACTGGACTTTCGTTAGCTAGTTTTTGTTATTTTCAGCATCCATAATTTGCAGCGTCATTTCGTGAGGACCTTGTTCAATCGTCAATCATTCATAAACACTAGCGTCACGTTTGTTCTGAATACTAAAATAAGAAATTGTTTATCCGTCACTGAAGGATTTTATAGCTCATAAGCCAGAAGGAGTAAGGTACACCCGAAATGACGAACATAAAAAATCTAAGAGCATTAAAAATAAATCTAAAGCAGCCCCTAGACGATCAAGCATTTCTTGTTAATCGTAGCATTGCATGTACCATTATAATAATAGAGGGCTATGATTAGAGCCATTTCAATAACCTTTTGATCCAAAAAAATAACAATAAAAAAATGTTTTTGATAAAACGGAACGATGTTTTGTATATGTTTGTATGCAACGTTGCTATGACAACACAATGACAGCTGCTTGATTGACAGATTTGTTTGCAGTGTGACCAGATTCAGTATTTTAATACTTTTTCGGTATATTTTATCGGCTTTTTCAAGCATCAGTATTTTATAGGTATATTGGTGGAAATTAGTATTTTCGGTATATTTTGGTTATAAAGTTATGATAACTACGGTGTTCCATCCCCGCGAACATTGATGTTCAGGGAATTTACCGGATTTAGTCTACATTTCATTCAGAAGCAAAGATCAGTAAGTTACAGATAAGTCATGACAGGCAGCCGCCACCGTAGTCAAATTACAAATAGTATCTAAACATCTTAACGTTTAAATAAAATGATTTCTGTTCTGCACTTCACTTAATGTTTGAGGTTTTTCTTTTACTACAGTAGCCCGTAATACATTTAAATTATCAAAAAGGTTACCGCTCGCCGTTGTGATATAGTTATTTATTACGAAATTGTAGATCCTTTAACCCAAGTTTTACAGATCGCAACCCGCCGTAACCTATATTTGTATATCTCCAAAAATGATATTTTTTTAGTTTTCGAGGTTTACCAAATGGTTTAGAATAGAAACTAATAATAGTAAGCCTATGGGAAGTGACCATACACAGATTTAAGACCAGATAAAGTCCATCCATTTTCATCTGGTCTTAAATCTGTCTATGGCTGCTTTTCATAGTCTTACTATTATCAGTGGCAATCAAACAAAGCTGTAGAATACGACAATAGCTAAACCATGTGTTAAACCTCGAAAACTAAAAAAATATCATTTTTGGAGATAAACAAATATAGGTTACGGCGGGTTGCGATCTGTAAAACTTGGGTTAAAGGATCTATAATTTCGTAATAAATAACTATATCACAACGGCGAGCGGTAACCTTTTTGGTAATTTAAATGTATTACGGGCTACTGTACTATTTCGATGATTCGGGAATTTTCCCAAAAGTAGTACGTTTTTGTCTTCATAATAAATAGAGCGTGTTTTTTTTTTGGTTTATTTAACTTGACGCATCCCATCCATCCGGAAAACATGTCTAGTTTTGCCTTCGAATAGAATATTAAAATACGATTTCTTACATTTATTGTGATGACAAATTAATAAAACCTGTTTTGAGAATCAGTATTTTTATCGGTATATTTTGCATGTGCAATTTGGTATATTTCGGTATTTTTTTGAGGTGCTTCGGTATTTTCGTGAAATTTAATCTGGTCACACTGTTTGTTTGACAGTTGCAGTATAAACATAACAACATAAGAGCAGGCAGTGCCGAAAAAATATTTTATTTGCTAGATTTGTACTAAATCTAAAGATGATCTACGATTTATAATCAAAACCATGTCTCATCATCGGTATTAATAGTTGTTGGTACTTTGCCTCAATAATGTGATCACCATCATGCCCAAAATCATCGAGTTGACGCTTGAGCTTGAAGTCCAAAGGGTACTGTATTATTTCATTTAATTTTAGCAATGGTTTCAACTTGAAACCATTTTCAAGGCTTTTGTCTTTTAATATATGTTTTATAGTTTAAAGGTACCTATTAACATAGCATAGCTGTCCTCTAAATAGTCTTAAAATAAATCCTCTAAAAGTCTTGTATCGTTATCTTATAATATATTTTTCCCAAGTTTGCCTGAAAGAGACTGCTGTTTAGCAATTAGGCCGCTTCTTGTATACCTACTTTCTCTTTTGTTACTGTTTCTTTGTTTGTAAAGACGGAAATATACTATTGTGTTGTGTTGTGTCGTGTCGCGACGAGGTACGTATCGGTTTCATACATTTAGTATGGTTAGAAATACATTATTGTGTTGTGTTGTGTCGACACGACACACTGTAGTAATGTGTTTCTAACCATACTAAATGTATGAAACCGATACGTACCTTGTCGCAACACGACACAACACAACACAATAGTATATTTCTAGTGTAACGTGTTTTTGTGTGCAAAAAAGAGTACCTATTATTTTTATTATAGCAGTTCATCATATCAGCCACACGACACCCACTGCTGGGTATAGGCCTCCCCTAAGGATCTCCACGACGATCGGTCCTGCGCTGCCTGCATCCACTGGCTTTCCGCGACCTTCACCAGATCGTCGGTCCACCTTGTCGGGGGCCTACCCACGGAGCGTCGTCCGGTGCGCGGTCGCCATTCCAGAACCTTTCTGCCCCAACGGCCATCGGTTCTTCTCGCTATGTGTCCCGCCCATTGCCACTTCAGCTGAGCAATCCTTCGAGCGATGTCGGTTACTTTAGTTCTCCTGCGGATCTCCTCGTTTCTGATTTGATCACGTAGGGAAACGCCGAGCATGGCTCTCTCCATTGCACGCTGAGCGACCTTGAGCCTCCTTATGAGACCCATAGTTAGCGGCCACGTTTCACTGCCGTAAGTCATCACTGGCAACACACACTGTTCATAGACTTTCGTCTTGAGACACTGAGGTAAGTCGGACGCGAAGATTTTTCGAAGCTTCCCGAATGCTGCCCACCCGAGTTGGATTCGGCGAGAGATCTCTTTCTCGAAGTTGGACCTACCTAACTGGACTGCCTGTCCTAGGTATACGTAATGGTCAACAACTTCAAGTGTAGTGTTCCCAACATGAACTGGAGAGGGTACAACATGGGCATTTGACATAATTTTCGTCTTTTCCATGTTCATCCTAAGACCCACTCTTTGGGAAGCACTACGGAGATCTTCGAGCATTGTGTTCAGGTCTTCCATGGTCTCAGCCATAAGGACTATATCATCGGCAAAACGAAGGTGTGTTAGGTACTCGCCATTAATGTTGATGCCGAGTCCTTTCCAGTCCAAGAGCTTAAAGATGTCCTCCAACGCAGCTGTGAACAGTTTCGGAGAAATAACGTCTCCCTGTCTCACACCACGCTGCAGTTGGATAGGATTTGTGTTCTGGTTCTGTACTCGGATCGTCATGGTGGCATTTTGGTATAAGTACCTCAACACCTCGATATACCTATAGTCCACTTGGCACCTTTGGAGAGACTGCAGCACCGCCCAGGTTTCAATCGAATCAAAGGCTTTCTCATAGTCCACGAACGCCAAGCAAAGTGGCTCATTATACTCCTCGGTCTTCTGTATAACCTGCCGCAGCGTATGGATGTGGTCTATGGTGCTAAAGCCTTTTCGGAACCCGGCTTGTTCGGGAGGTTGGAAGTCGTCGAACTTGCGAGCGAGACGATTCGTAAGGACTCTCGAAAACAACTTATAGACATGACTCAGAAGCGAGATGGGTCTATAGTTCTTTAAGAGGGACTTGTCACCCTTTTTAAAGAACAAGATCACCTCACTTATGTTCCATGTCTTTGGCGTTCTGCCCTGGACGATGACGGAATTAAAGAGCTTCTGGAGGACTTTGAGTATCGGCTTACCGCCCGCTCTCAGAAGTTCTGTAGTGATTCCATCGTCACCCGCCGCCTTGTTGTTTTTCAGCTGTTTGAGAGCCATACTAATCTCGTACAGGCTGACGTCCGGGATATCTTGAGTATAGTGTCGGGTAAGCTTGGCTCTGGGGTCTTTAGCCTTGCTTTCAACAGGTGTCTGCGTGGAATATAACTGCCCATAGAAGCTCTCGATCTCCCTCAGGATTTCAGGCTTTGATGAAATGATGCGTCCGTCGTCAGTTTTCAGCTTCGTCATCTGGCTTTGCCCAATAGACAGATCTCTCGCGAACACTTTGGAGCCTTTATTCCGCTCGATAGCCTCTTTAATACGATTCGTATTAAATTGGCGAAGGTCGCTCGTCAAAGACTTAGATATCTGTCTATTAAGCTGCCGATAACGATTAGCATCTACTGAACTCTGGAGCCTCATTTCACGTCTCTGATCCATGAGTAGGAGTGTGTGGTCGGAGAGTTTCTTTATCTTGGGACGGCGGGTCTTAAAGAGCTTGGACCCTACCGTACGGACAGTATCCACCACCATGTTGTTTAGATCGTCCACATCTATGCTGTTCTCAAGGGCTTCGAAGCGGTTTTGGAGTTCGAGTTGAAAGCTCTCGGGGTTTTGAATATGGGCCGGCAATGGTCGAATTGTTGATTTTATCAGTCGAGATCTTTCCAGCTTTGGGTTGATATTCAATGTGCCACGTACCAATCGGTGATCGCTCCCCGTCTTAACAGCGTTGATCACAGTGACATCATTGAATATTTGCTTTTTCGTCGACATGATAAAATCTATCTCATTTCTGACTTTACCGTCCGGACTGACCCAGGTCCACTTCCGGCATTCCGGCTTTCTGAAGAAGGAGTTCATCATAAAGAGGTTCTCCTTCTCCATAAAGTCAGCCAGCATCTGGCCTCTGTCATTCCGTTGCCCAACTCCAAATTTCCCCACTCTCAGCTCATCACCGCATCGTTTCCCCAACTTTGCATTGAAGTCCCCCATCACAACAGTGTAGTGGGTTTTGTAGCTATGCATGGCTTTAGAGATCTCCTCATACATAGCCTCCACTTCGTCATCTTGGTGTGTCGAGGTCGGTGCGTAAACCTGTATAACATTCAGCGAACACCGTTTGGATATTCTGAGTATAAGGTACGCCACCCTGGTCGACACACTTCCGATGGTAATCACGTTGTTGACAAGGGACTTGTGGACGATGAACCCGACACCACCTTGGGACTGTTGGTCGCCCTCCCGGTAGTAAAGCAAGTTACCGGAGTTGAGGATTATCGAGTCCTCTCCCGCTCTTCGGACTTCAGATAACCCGATAATATCCCAGTGTACCTTGCTGATAACTTCTTCCAACTCGGTTAACTTCGCGTCTTCCCTCAGTGTGCGCGTGTTATAGGTTGCCAGGTGCAGTTGTCGTCGTTTTTGGTAGCCGAGCCGCACCCGGGGATTCTTAGCACCCCCTGCCCCGCCGTTACCGTAGCCGCTACCGTAGCTAGGAATAGCGGGGCTGCCGGGGACTGGGGGCCAATTTTTTGATCCATTATGCATGAGGGGGGGGGGTTTGCCATAATCGCCACGCTTGGCAGGCGGGTTGGCGATCGCAGTAGGCCAAGGTTTTTTGGAGACGCTGCTGCCCGTCTCTTGAAGGCTATGCTCCCTTAGTCGCCTTTTACGACACCCACGGGATGATAGGGGGTAGTGCTATTCTAGGCCGGCACATACACGGCACCAGTTATTAGAGAAGAAAAAGCTATTTGATGTACCATAAGAGTGGTTTTTGTTTAACTAGAAACTAAAGAATTAAGCTTCGGCCAAACCTGCACATTTTTGCCAGAATGTGTACTTTTTGTTTACTGTGGCAGTGGGTTTTCATTTTCTTTCTTGTATTTTAGGTCTCATGTCCAGGAGTGTGGCTGTGCCAGGACGGTCGTGTGTCGCTTACTGTGTTTTTACTTGGAACAAGTTATCAAACATGCATGCTGCCGCCAGTCTTTCCGCTTATGTTCAAAGATGTCTTTTACTTCCGGAAAAGATTTCAAGAGTCGTGTGAATTGAGCAATATTTGCTGTACCCTGAGTTCGTATTCTATCATATTTTATTTTGCTCATTTATTTGATACAAGGCCCTGTAGTAATAACTGTATAAAACTTAATAGTATTTTGTTGCATTCTATTATTTTAGCATGTTACATAATATAAAATGTATAATAGTAAATAAACATTCCAATATACCTATTTGTTTATAGAGCATGGGTTCCCAACCGGTGGGGCAAGCCCCACTAGGGGGCTTAGAGTTATCCAAAGGACGCCCCCCTTTGGATAATAAATCAGGGATGCGTAGTGTTATACTATTATCGTTTGTTAAGGCGCTAAGAAGGGTAAAATCCCAATATTCAATTCAAATTATTGAAAGATTACGCGCGTGAAGCTATCATGGAAAAAATATATAATGTACTTGGAATAATACACAATAGATTTAATTGAAAGCATTTGTAAAAATGTTACCACCTTTGATGTAAAAAAATATTCCGTGGACCCTGTTTCTGGTCCTATTTGCAAAATTTCTCGGAAACAGAACATTCGTTAATGTTAAAACTAACACATAAAAATCGACGATGTTAATACCTTCAATCTTAATTGAACAGATTTTTTTTAACCTACTTGAAAGCGAAGAAATTTAATAAAAACCTGTAAAAATTGAGAATTCGGCGCTAGTTCTCAACGTAACCGCCGCGTTGGAACGCGCACTGATTTGAACCCAAAGTGAGTAGAGTTACGTTCGATTTCACACCATCACGGATCGACCCGCTCGGATTGAGGCATGTTAAAGCCTTAACTCTTCAACCCCAGGAAAATGAGACACACAGTAGATATGTCATTGTTATGATTGTTGTCGAGGGGTAAATATTCTAACATAGTTGGATGGGGCGCACAGAATAAGCCCGGCCACATACACGACGGAATCCCTATTCAGAATTCCGAACGGAATATCGATAATGTATGAAAATTCCGTATGGAAAAATCCCGCATGTGTGTGGTATGTACGGAATTCTGTCTGTATGTGGTCCCTCTTAATGGTTGGGAACTGGTATAGAGCAAAGTGCAATAAGTAATGAAGCAAATTTTATTTTTTTAGAGGATGAAACGATCTACTGTGAATTGGTGCAGTGGAGTGACAACTGTTATACCGGTAACTGCACAGTGCTCGCACAGTACTTGGGCGCCCTAAATGATATACTATTCCCACCGAACATGTGTTCCACCGATGGCGTCGACTTGCTCATGAGGCGTGCCAAGGAGTTCCCTGTAAGCATACTATTAAAGATTTACACAGTATGAGGCATACATCTTGACACTTCTTCGACGGAGTGGGGATAAGTTCGCGCATGTGCACTTGCGAATAGGGTTACCAGATGGAAAAATTAAAAGTCCGAAGAAAAGGCTCAACTTCCATTGAAAAATCTTGAGATTTGTTTTTTTATATTGAGAAATCCTGAGATTTCCTGAGATTTTCAAAATCCGGCCGCAATCCTGAGAAAAGTCCAAAAATCCTGAGATATGGTAACCCTACTACTTGCGAGCGACCAATAGCGCGCGCCCCACTCCCGCCGCCCGCGTACCTCACCGGTATGCGTAGATACCCAAGATACACGTTCTGCGCAATCCCCACCCGATTTCAACATGTTTGCCTCGTACTGTACTTGATCTGTTAAATGCCAAAGGACTGACAAAACATAGATATATTATTGTCTAAGGCAGTGGTTCCCAATTAGTTTTTTCTATGTACCACTCCAAAAAAGCTCAAACTTACTATAGGAATGATAAATAAAAAATGGAATCAGATGTGTGATATCTTAGTTAAGAGATTGCTGTGCGTACCCCTGGAAGTATGCGTACCACTAATTGGGAAACTAGTCTATAGCTTTAATCGAAAACCTGTTACTCTGAACAGATTTTAATGAAAAGAAACCATTGTTAGGTACATATCATTTTCATTTGCCTTGAATTATGTTTGGACTTCTCTTCAAATCAAATCCAAGTCCTAGAGCTGAATTTTCTTCTTAGATAAACTACCCGAATTTAGCTATTTAAATGGTGACTTCGTTCTTTCTATTTAAGGGCATCCTATCACCAAAGATCGAGATAGCAACAAAAGTTCGCATCGACGAAGTGTGGGACCAACCATGCCATATGAAGCCTATGCGAGTAACATCATGCCACTGCACCAAAGAAATGGACAGCGCCCGGCAAAAACAAGTTTGTCACTCAGCACAGTATCACAGGTAGGTAACTATTTCCCTTTATGCACTGGGAGAGTTAAAAAACTTGTGGGTCACAATGACGAAACATTAGAATGACTAGGCGGGTATAGTAAAGTTTGGGAAACACTTACAAATTTGCATTTTTAATGAGGAAGTCGAAATCGCCAATTTGTAATATCTGTGTTATAATTGAAGACTTTCACCATTTGCTGGTGGAGTGTGCCCAAAACGAAAGTATGAGATGAGAGGTGATGGCAGAACTAAACTTAAATGCAAGAAATGTAAGCATGTTCCATGGCATTTTATCCTCTCCCACCAGCGATGAGGCTAGAATTCTGTATTATTTTCGTTCTAAATAGTGTGGTAAATAGGGTATTAGGATAGGTAGTTTATGATAGGGTTAGAATGGGGCTCACATGACTTTTAATTGTGTTAAAAGCTCCCAAAGAATAAAAGAATAAAAAAGATTATTGTTGATCAAAGGGAGATTTTCCGAGCCTAAAAAAGAAATAAGTTAAAAAAATCTTGATATATGGCGTTTTATGAAAGCCGAGCGGCGGCGCTCCGCCAGACTTCAAGGCAGAGGGTGACCTGCAGCATTTGCGATCATTTTCAAAAAATTGTATGCTTGAAATTGCTTGGTGTGTAGGTTTTACTTTACGGCTCGGCTTTCATAAAACGCTATCTAACGAAATTTTTTGAACTACAATGGCCTGCAAAACTAAGTACTACAGAGGTCTATTTTCATACAAACGAGGTAACTTTGAAGCATTGGTTCTCCGCTCAGGATTAAACGTGGTGTGATCTGATGATGGCCATCCAGGGAGTGAATGGAGAAGATTCAGATCCCCATACACACCCAATTGATCTGATCAGCATTCTAAGAGCTGTAAGGATAAGAGTTATCAGTTACAGCATTTCCATACATTTTAATGCTATTTTCGTGGTTTTTTTAAACATATCCAAACAGCTCTTAGAATGCTGATCAGATCTATTGGGTGTGTATGGGGATCTGAATCTTCTCCATTCACTCCCTGGATGGCCATCATCAGATCACACCACGTTTAATCCTGGGCGGAGAACCAATGCTTCAAAGTTACCTCGTTTATATGAAAATAGACCTCTGTAGTACTTAGTTTTGCAGGCCAGTGTATATTTTCTTTAATATGAGCTGTCAGAAAATCGCCCAAAGATTTGTCTTAAATAAAAGAGAAAACAAACTTTGCCTTCAAAATCAGCCCAACTTATAATTTGGCCAGGACAAAGTGCAACATGAGTGCGCCGGGCACTCGGTCGCGGTCGCGCTCGCGCTCGCAGGGCTCGTCGCGCTCGTGCACCAGCGTCACGCCGCCGCGGCCCGAGCCCAAGGTCAGCTGCGAATGCTCCAAGTGAGTTTACTTCATGAGCCATTTTAATATTTAATAGGTATCAAGTCAACACGTTGACTGCGAACCTACATACATACACGCCTCATATTGTTTCCCAAGGGGGTAGGCAGAGACTATGGATCGCCACCTACTACGATCCTTGCATATTTCTTTCGCTGCATTCACATCCATCAATCTTTTCATACATGCCACGCGGTTTTTGTCACTACTTACACCAGCCTTTATTTTATTAAAAATTTAAAACCTCTATTTGGTCCACGTAGGTTTTTCTGGGACAATCGCAATCGTTCCTTCCACATTCGCACAGCACAATATTATCTCCTAATTCGCCTTTCATTCATCCTTTCTAAGTGACCAAACCACCGGAGCATTCCTTTCTCAATTCTTGTCACTATATCATCTTTCAGACCACACCTTTCACGAATCACATCTTTGCTCACTCTACTTATCACTCAATTTGACTCTACGAATATACTCGTAGTATTTTTTATTTGCCCTACAAATTACTACGAGTATACGCGTATGGCAACCAACGTGTTAGATACTGCAAATGCAATCAGTAAATAAAAAGATCGAAAGAGTAACACCCATCTGTGTCTCAAGAACGAAAAACTTTCCAAACTATCGACTTCGCATCTAGCATAAATGTCTTTTTACATAATAAAATTCAAAATCTTAGTTCAGGTTAGTTCAGGTTTCGTTTCGCCCCCCTAGCATGACCACTGAAATACGTTATATGTATATCGCGGATATAGCGTTTTATCGACACTCAACTGTCAAAGGGCCTTACTATGAGCTCTTATAGCAGGACTTATATTGAACTGCCTTACTTTTACGTCCTATGACCTCAAAGATTAGTTCAGAAGCAGGCCTTAAGCAGTCCTCTTTAAGGCCTGCTTTTGAACTGAACGGCTTAAGGATGGTTTCTTATTGCTGATGGTAAGCCCCAAAATGCATTGTCTTTTGATAGTTAAACGTGATAAATTGCTATATCATACCGAGTTTCAGTTGGCTGCAATCGCAAGCAAAAATGCAATATGACATTGCTACATCGAGCTGTCAGTACCGATCCTCAGGTCTCCAATCCTTATCCTTATCTTTTCCCCAATTCGTAGGCACCTCCGACCCCCAAGCCCCAGAAAGTCCCGCGCCTCAATGTTCAAGTCCCGTGGCTCCAAACGCAAGTGCGAGTATGACGTGTACAACGTCAATACTTTCGTGACAGGGAATAAGCGGCCCGGCAGCGCTAGCAGCGATTATAGCGAGATCGACGGATATGACAGGTTAATACTATTTAAATATTACATTAAGGCGCTGTAGGTAGTGAAACTAGCGCCACCACTACATTTATTTTTATTACTCGTAAACCAAGTCAATATTTAAAAAAAGCACAAGTACTAATATCTTAAATTGTGTCTAATATTTTTTGAATAACTCTTCAACAGTTATCATTCATTCTGTAAGTTTTAAAATCCATAATTGCCAAAAGTGGCCACTTTGAGCTAAAATGGATTTTAAAACTTACAGAAAGAATGAAAACTGTTGAAGAGTTATTAAAAAAATATTAGACACGGTTTAAGAGATTATTACTTGTGCTTTTTTTAAACTTTCACTACCACCGCGCCTTAAGAGGGTTTATGCGCTATAATAGCGTGGCCAATGGAGAAAAAAAATCGTGCTTAAAAAGATGAAATTGTGAATTGTGTTCTTCTAGTGTACTCCGAAGAAGCTTTGTGGTACTATTTATCGCTTAAACAATATTTTCTAGTCTGTCGTTTAGTTTAAGGGAGTTTTATTGTTAACAATGGTGTCAATTCGGCTAGTACGACTTAACTAAATTGACAGGACTAAACTTAATTTTAGCATTCTGTTCTTCTCTTTTCGATACAGAAAGAAAAGGATGGAAAACTAAATTTAGTTAAGTCCTGTCAATTTAGTTAAGTCGTTGCCAACCGAATAGACTAGAGATGTTACAAATATTCGCATTCGCATATGCGAATGGTTCGCATCGACATTCGCATTCGCATCAATCAATGCGAATTTTATGCGAATGCGAATGTGTGCATAACTTCATTAATTCAACCAGTAGAAAGGGTTTATTTATTTCACGCGGGTAGTTTGTGATTTATTGTTGATGTGGTCCACTCTGTTGCTTGGTTTGTTGATTATTTTGTTTTACTTGCCAGTCTACTGTAATTCCTCTTTTTGGTAAACAAATAATTCATGTGTGTGTTTTAAAGTATTTTGTGAAAATTAGTTTTTCCTTATTGCACCGGGAAAGAAAAGTGATCGATAGCTATTTTTTTATTTTACTTTATTAAACTTCGATACAATAATATAAAAGTGCCCATGTGCATTTAAAAGCATGCAAGTTTTTACAAATTTAATTCACTAATGGATGTCGTCATAAATTATAAGTATGTATGTTTATTATTATTGTGTATACATGTTTTTCCCGTTTTGGTAATAAAAATGTTTTTTTATTAATTCATATGATTTTTGTAATACTTGATGTCTTAACATTCGCATTCGCATTCGCACATTCGCATCCTAAATATTCGCATTCGCGAATGTGTAAAATTTGACATTCGTAACATCTCTAGAATAGACACCATTGGCCACTTTTGGCAATAAACTAAACGACAGGTTATAAAATATTGTATTAAGCTATAAAAAGTACCACAAAACTTCTTCGGAGTACACTAGAAGAACACAATTCACAATTTCGTCTATATTTAAAGCACTATGATTTTTTTGAAAAAAATGGAAAAAAATATCTATTGGCGGCGCTTGTATAGCGCATAAACCCTCTTAAGTAGGAGCTATCTGGACGACTGAAATTCTACCCCTAGACCTCGAGTCCAACTCTAGTATTTTGCTTCAGTCGGATTTTTTTTTTCCTTGAGATAAAAAGTATTCTATGTTTTAATCCACACTACAAACTATCTTTGTTGTTAGTGCCTTGTCGGATATTTTAGTAGCTGTGCACATTAACATTAATTAGGGAAGAGCGGGGTCCCCTGGCACAACTGGTATTAGTGATACTGGTGCTGGTGATCCTGAGCACTAGCTAAGATAAACAAGTATACAGGGTTATTTGTAAAACACCAACAACCTCGCAGGAGTAGATTACCAACATCATAAACAACAACATATATTCTACGACTTTTATCATAACTCAATACATTCACCAAAAAATAATTTTCAAGTTTTTATTGTACTGTTCGACCATTTTTACGTCTATGGATGGCGGCGGGGCGGGCGGCGGAGCGGGCGGGTCGCGCGCTGATATTTTTTTGTATGAAAGTAAAATCTAACGAATTATCAAAAGTTGTAGAACAAATGTTGCTGTGTATGATGTTGGTAATCTACTCCTGCGAGGTTGTTGGTGTTTTACAAATAACCCTGTATAGTTACTGAATAAATATTTTGTATGTGCCAAGTTTCATCAAAATCAGTTCAGCCGTTTTTGCGGAATTGAGTAACAAACACCCAAACTTTCACATATTAGTATAGTAGGATCAGTCCAAATGGAGAATTCTGTCGGTTAGGCATTGCTGAGTTTGTGTGTAAAACATTTCCCTTCCATTCCATTTCACTTCCCGAGACATGGATCACAATGACTAGCTTTGCTTAGTTTATGTAAGCATCATGCGCACCGCACGCGCATGTGCGCAGTGGCTAACTTTACAGCCGCCAATAAGAATGGAACATATTATAACTCGACTTGGCCTAAATACATCATATCATATTACATAAATGTTAGTTATATTATAATAAGTAGGTATCTAATAGGAGCGTTTTACCTACCATTAAAACGCATATTGTGTCTGAAGCCTTATTCGAAGCACGGACGTATATAAGGGGGGGGGTTTTGGGGGTCCGGACCCCCCCCATTCATATCCATCTTACTTGTCCAACAGAAAAAAATTACATGCACCGCGCCGATTGTAGAAAACGATAGAAGCTTAGTCCGCCGCAGGGTGTATCTCGAGATATTATACGACACTCAAAGCGGAGTAAATTGTTGGTAATTTTAACTTCTTTAAAAGTGTTATAGACAACTTTGCGGTAGAATGCATTTTTTTGAAGTTTTAACCCAAAAACTGAAATAAGTTGAAGTTTTTCGATCACTACGAAGTTAGCACAGGTCTTTCAGGGTTTCAGGTCAAGCAGGGGCGACCGCCCGGGGCTCCCTTTTATATCCCCAGCCGCACACCTTTACAGTTTACCTTTAAACCATTAAATCGTAAATTCCCTTTTAGCGACAAAATCGTTATGGTGGCAAAACATGATCAGAACAAATTGGCAATATCTCGTCGAAACTTCATCGCTCGCTACCATGTGCCATTTAAGATTTGGCCATTGTAAAATCCAGGAGCGGCCCTAGGGCGGTGCAAGCGGTGCTACTGCACTGGGCGCCCTTGTGTGTGGGGCGCTGAAAACGCCCGACAACCGGTCAACTATCAATCGTATTGTTGCCTGGTGATAAGCGACGACGTGACGAATGAAACTAACCTAAATCGCACTGCGCGGCCATTTTTAGTGTAAACAAGCAAGATTAGTGGATTAACCGACTAAAAATCGCGCAGCGTAGCTGTTTTTTACTATAAACAAGCAAGATTAGTCGATGAAACTGACTAAAAATCGCGCTGCGCGGCGGTTTTTTACTGTAATAAGTAAAATTACAAGATTAGAAGGTGAAACTGACTAGAAATCGCGCTGCGCGGCGGTTTTTTTAACTGTAATAAGTAAAATTACAAGATTAGTAGATGAAACCGATTAAAAATTGCGCTGCGCGGTCGTTATTTTTTTTCGCTATAAACAAGCAAGATTACAAGATCAGTAGGTGAAACTGACTAAAAATCGCGCTGCGCGGCCATTTTTTTACTAACAGGCAAAATTTAAAATCTTGGAATCGCAGATAGGGGGCGCCTCGTAGAAATGTCGCCCAGGACACTGGTAGTGCTAAAACCGGCACTGGCAGGCAATGTTTAATTTGTAAATGATAGATTAATTGGCGATAGAGCACTGTTTTTTTTTTGCGTTGAAGACCCCCCCCTTGTCAAATCTATAGCTACGTCCGTGATTCGAAGCCTTGGTAAACAGATTGAGAATAGCGAAGCCTTTCCGTTTCCCGTTCAGCATCATTATTATAGGTCTATCTTACCAAATTACGTCACATCCGTATCCGATCTCACCCCACTATGTTCACCAGGCGGCCATTGCTGGGGCCCTATTTTTGAATCACTCGTCTCCAATCGAGCGCTCGTTTCTACTGATTTTCGTTCGACAAATCAACTCAAATGTATGGGATGTCGAACGAAAATCAGTAGAAAAGAGCGCTCGACGCCAGCCGAGCAATTCAAAAATAGGGCCCCTGGTTTTCGCGCTCATTGCAGTCTCAAAATCTGAAAAATACTTTACAACTAATTAGCATTGAATGCATACCAGGCAGCCCTTGAAGGTAGGCTTCGAATAAGGCTTCAGACACAATATGCGTTTTAATGGTAGGTAAAACGCTCCTATTGTGTCCTATTCGCCGTTATTCGAAGCCTTGGTAAACAGATTGAGACATTGTTTGTTATCGCCTGGTGAACAGGGACAGGACGCCAATGTGACACTTTAAATAATAAATAGTTTATTACTCTTAAAAAATATTTTAATTTAGGTCAAAAGAAATCTTTCTTTAAAATTAGTAAAGGGAAGAAAAAAATAATAATAAAAACATAACAATTAAAAAAGCTTTTAAAAAAAAGTAAAACCTCCTTCAAAAACCTTAAAAAACAGCTCTATAAAAAGCAAGAAATAATGTTCAAATCGATTAATTAAAACACGTCTATTGAAGTCGGGTGGAGCTGGAAGTTTTTTTTTACTTACTGTGATGTTTATATTCTAAAAGCCCCACCCGACTTCAATAGACGTGTTTTAATTAATCGATTTGAACATTATTTCTTGCTTTTTATAGAGCTGTTTTTTAAGGTTTTTGAAGGAGGTTTTACTTTTTTTTAAAAGGTTTTTATTTTAAACTTTTTTGTGGTAGGTATGTAAGCGATGATTTTATAATATAAAACGTTAAGTATAATGTTTCACATTTTTCAATGGTAAACCCCGAGTAACTTAATGTCCACAGGTGTTCCGTTGGGTCTTCGCAGTTCAAATCTAGTCCAGAATGTCCTTGACAATAATAAACCTACCAATATTTCAATCACTGTACAGTTCCTATTTGATTTTGAGGAGTTCCCTCGTGTATCTTCAAAATCCAAAGTCCAATACAAATGAAAATAATTTGGAATCATTCTTAAGGTGTCTTCTTTAAAACAAAAAAAGAATTGTCTAAATCGGTTCATAAACAAAAAAGTAATGGTTGAAAGTCGGTCTCAATTCATATAAAATGGCAACGAAAACGACAGTATTTTCAAGATTACTTGAAAACTACTGAACCGATTTCAAAATTTCAAAAAATGGGACCAACTTGGGAACAAACCTCATGTTATAACGTTTGAATCGTTTCAATCGGTTCAGCCGTCTTCGAGTAATCGGTGTACATACATATATAAAAAAAATATATACGCGACGAATAGATAACCTCCTCCTTTTCAAAGTTTTTGAAGTCGGTTAAAAACTGAAACAAAGTCCATTGACAAATCAGCTTTAAATAAATTCTCATAAAATTTACTTAGGTAATTATTTAACATACATTATCTAACTCATAATATTTTAGTCATGTTATCGTTTAATATGACTGCTGGCTGACAGTGCATCTCTGCTTAAGTCGCGTCGATCGCCTACTTCAAAATTATCTTGGACAAGACAACGTTTTCTTCTCAGATTCTTTAATTACAACTGTGGTGTCAGTTGCTGCACAATTATTTCACTTAAAGATACAAACCTTACTAAAAAGATCTTTATAAAATCACTAACTGGATTTAGATATCATAGTAAAATAAATCTTTGTGAACGCGGTCACAAAGTTATTACTTCTATATCAGATACTTGATTAAATTAATTTAACGTTAACTGCAAACTGAACTCAATAAATACCTACCCAAAAATAAACGTTATACGACTGACTTAAGCCAAAGGTAACTTTTTAGACATGAAATAAAACAATTTTTAACGGATACTAGCGCGGTTTTATTGAAAGTTCTTTGGTAATTAGTTGGTATTTGGTTTGATTTTTGGTTTTCCCGACGTTTCGGCACCTTTGCAGCTGCCGTGGTCACGGGGGTCACAGTCCCCCGTGACGTGAGCGCGTAAGCTTGAGAAGTAACTTTTTAGATTTAACCTTTGGTGTTGATTAACTTAGGCCGACTAGCTTGCTAGAGTGTCTGTGTGCGCCACTGTCTGCGACATCTTGTTGTGTCACGTCTAACATACATTTTATGTGTAGGTGGAACAAGCACTAGTATTACACGTGTTATATAAATTGCTATCGAATATTAATTAACATTAACAAGTCCCTTTGAATTTTTACACTTAATAAAACATTTAGTATTCGATTGGTCAGCAGTAGTCAGCACACAGCAGCTGCGTTAGCCAAAAACAAAACAAAAAAAAAATAGTTAAGTAGGTACATACTTATTTAGCTAAGTACTCACTACACTTAACTGTAACATTTTTAATTAGCAACGCAAAATTAAATGACATCTTAACATTGGGAATCAAAATACTATGTATAGACAAAATAATAAATGTAATAGATAAAATCAAAAGATGTATTAAAAGAACAAATATAACAGTACTGCATATCAAAGAAAGAAATATGACTTTAATTATTTCAACATGTCTTTACTTTCTGTAGACAAAGTTTCGTCTTTTGTAGGTAAAGGAAAGTAAATAAAATATTATATTTTTATCAATCTATAAAATAAATATTTAAAAGAAAATTAAATCAATTAAGTTTCTAAATGTCATGGTTTCTATGGCCATCGGAAAAACTGCACGCAGCATAAACTTAATACTTATATAACATTCGTTTTGAACTTGAATTTCTAACGATATAGCAAAAATGTTGCATATCAACAATGATAGTAATAATAAATTACAATTAATATACTTGCATTTAATTATTCAATTAAAATCACATAAATACTTTGGAATCATCCACCAAGAAGATTACCTCTGTTATCTAACAAATCAAGTATTAGCACCCGGATAAATAAACAAGAGCCGGGTGCCAGTGCTGCCCCATGGTCGTTAAGCTTTGATTAGGAAAGCATATTTAAGTAACTTAATCGCAGACACCAACCAATATAACATCAGATCGACAGTGTTTACAACAACTGACTAATGTCAAAGTGCAATTAGGTGTATTATTTTAAAATGATTTCCAGAATACCTATGGTACATGTATGGTAGCTAAATAGAAGTGCTTTCATATTCTACTGAAATATTCAACAATTACTTAAGTAAGTATTTAACAAAATGTTAACTTGTTATCTACACCGTGCTAAGATCATATTCAAAATATAGAATGATTCAATCAAGGTTGAGTAAAATCGAGATTCCCCAAGAATTAAATAGGGTTTATATCACAACAAAACATTTACAAGTTAAAGTGATTTTTAAAATTCCTAACTATTAATGTACACCACAACGTGGTCAAAGTACAATAAAAACTAGCACTTTATGTATTTATCAAAGTATCAATCAACGGTGCTCAAAAGCGACCGGATAAATCCAAATTCAAAATATTGTTATAACTCACACAGCTCTCAACATGTGGGGCATACTACCATAGAGGAAGTAAACAGCATGTTTTAATTACAAAATTATGTAGATACAACTTTCATAAACTTGTGTCAACGGTGCCAGGAGCAGCCGATAGACCTTCCCCGGTTCAGTTGCGGAACAAGCTGGAACCGAGGGGTATAATAATAATAATAGAAAATATCTAATTACTATGATAAACTTTTGACTTGCCTGCAATTAAAAATAGATTTCAAATTATTTAAAACAGTTCCCACAATTAATTTTATTGATAGAGCTGTACCCGACAAGCATATATATCAGTATCACACATATATTCAATCAAAGGTTAAAACACGTTTTTTTTTTTTTTTTTTTTCGGTGGCGTACGCTGATAATGTCCTTCAAGTTTCATCTCAATCAAATTAATGGTTCTGGAAAGCATACAAATAAAAAACATTCATTTTTTTTTATACACAAGAAAAGATTAGTACGCTCATTTTACTGGGAATTGAACCCGGGCCATTTTGCCCATTGATAGTGTTTACTGCCGCTGCATAAAATACGCCATCAATTGTAATATTCCGCAATCAAGTCAATATCTGACTGTTTAAATGTTTTAATTAAACACCAATTTAAAGGCAAGATTCTTTTGTATAACCACTGACTGAATACTTATTCTTGTTAAAAGTGCCTCGTTATGTATCACTATTCAGATTCAAAGCAGTGACTTAAAAAAAAAACTCGTTCAAACGACTACGGCTAAACAACATATCTCAATAAAATAGGGCACAATGGTTAATCTCAACACTGGTCAAGTAAAACTATGAGTCGAACGAAATGCCACGGCAATGGCCGGATAGTGCTAGGATTCAAGCAGCATACACTTTCTCATATTTTTAGAAACACAAGTATTTGTGTACTCAGCTCACATTCAACACAATATAGCTTTACCAACAATGAATAGGAATCGTACGAAACATGTTTTCCGTAACATAAAAATTTTCATAAGCATTAAATTTGTCAAAATTATAACGTTTTTAGGAGATCGCATAGGCCAAAAGCGAATATCACTCATGAACGGCAATTTTACGAATGTAAGAATTAACAGAAATTATTTTTCGACATATCGTGGGTAGAATCATATCATTATTAAATAATGGAAAAATTTCACTGACCTTATGGCGAGGCGTTAGATTACCTCAATCCAATTCAAATCACGCGTCATATTTACTGTAGACCCATGCCCTCGCCCTCGTTCTCTGCTACTCCACGAACATGACGACGAAAACGGAGACGACACAAAGTCGGACCCAACTAACACTGATTTTACGTATGGTTTTCAAATTTCTATTCACACGCATTTTAAATAACCGAAAATAAATCGTAAGATGTTACTTTTCAACAAAAATATGTAATATAAAATCTAAATTCGAATTAAGAATTTTACGAACGCTAACAGCGTTTGACTTACTTTAGAAAACTTTAAAATTCGAACGCTAACAGCATTTGACCTACTTAGGCAAAATTTTTAAATTTCGAACGCCAACAGCGTTTGACTAGATGTGAACGGTTGCGAAAAAAGGACGCCAATGAGCGCGAAAACCAGCAATGGCCGCCTGGTGAACATAGTGGGGTGAGATCGGATACGGATGTGACGTAATTTGGTAAGATAGACCTATAATAATGATGCTGAACGGGAAACGGAAAGGCTTCGCTATTCTCAATCTGTTTACCAAGGCTTCGAATAACGGCGAATAGGACACAATAAAGAATATTAATTGTTAGAAAGCAACTTTTGAACTTTCTATACCTTTTAGTGCTTCCGTACATTCAATCGCAATCGCCACAAACATTAGAGGGAGATTACATGTTCAGTTTGGCATCAGTCCATCCCATCAATCTGGTACAAACTGGATCATCAGTCTATAACAAATTCAAAGTCTATATATACTGATGGAATGGACTGATGCCAGACTGATCATGTAATATCCATTTTACATTGTGCGAGCACGAGCAAAGAAAGATATATTCAGTAAATCTAGTTTTTACAGGCAACCCGGTCTTGAGAAATTCAGAATGAAATCGACAGAACAGGACACAATAACGAAATCTTTACTAGAAAGCCGCTACATCGACGAGGAGCCGATCTATCAGAGCAAATTGAAGGAAAGAGAGAAGAAACAGTTCCAAACTAAATTGTTCCCCTGCGTATGTGAAATATGTAAGAAATACCATGAACTGTTCCATGCAAATGAATCACGTATTGAAGACTGTAAACAATAAGCCCCAATAATAAGTAGTTATTGAAACATCGAAAACAGCGCGTTCCAAAAACTGAGCTAATATACATTTGTGGGCAATTTTGATCTCTACACCAATGAAAATAAAAGCGGATTTCGCTCAGCTATGTTTCAGACTATTGCAAATCATGTAACATTTATAAATGTGAAATTAATCTCTAAGGAAAAGCTATGAGAAATTATTTTATATTGGAAATTTAATCACGCTTTGAAGGTATAATGTCAGAAATTGTAAGATATACCTATTACTTATTACTATGTTTATAAACTATTGCGTCAAAGGCAGAAAAATAATCTACCTCATAAGCCGGTAAGTACCTTTAATTTATAAATATTCAAATATTACAAGATTGGAATTTATATTTTCTTTTAGTTTTTAATGTATTAATGTTGATTTATAAATGAAATTCTATGAGGTGTAAGTATAGATTTGATTATTTTTTGCTTCTCAGAACTGAATTTAATTTATGTTATTTAATAAATCGCCTTAAATTATTGTTATTAATTTGTAAATCAAATATTGTTGCAAATCGTGAAATAAAATGAGACATTTTGTATTAGTTACAGAGTTTTATTATTATAACTGGAAGTCTAATCCGAAATAAAGGTAACTTAACAATAACGGTTCTATAATAAGTGATATGGCTCCACTTTTATTACTATTAAACTTAATTACTAATGTGACAGTGGCATAAGTAATTACACAAAACAATATTGTTGTTTTTTTTTATATGTACTTAATAACGTTATTATGATTACCAAAGGCAGTGATAGTATTGTTCCAATACTTCGCCGGTATGTTTTTTGTGGATTTTATACAGCGACACAATAAGTGGAACATATGAAAAATATAGGTACCCATTTATGATAGTTTTTAAATGAGGGAAGATAGAAATGAATGTTTTGTGGTAATACCGTCAAAAATGAGCTTTTACAGTCTGTCTTTAAAGTCATCTGTAGTGTCGTCTCGTTTCAACCATTATGTTGGTTTGAAAGGGACGACACTACAGTGTTGCTACTTTTTAATGCCATGACTTTATAGACAAATTGTAACTGCTTCTTATAAATAATGTTTTTATGTTCCCTTAATCATTCCGGTGTGTGATATGATATCCAACCTCATATAAAACATAAATTCGGTTTAATTAATGTCGTATATTTACAAATACTTACATAATCTAAATTTATTATTTTCTAACACCTATTTAACTATCGCTTTCTTATATTATATTTTCTTCGAAGAAAAGGTAAAGAAAAGCAAGCGAAGAGTATAAAGCATTCGATAGACATCGCATTTAACAATAAAATGCGAAGAAGAATGGAGTATGGTTTAACTTGTGATTTATTATTACCTACCTACTGAGCTAACCCCCGTATACACGTCACTATAGGCCGACCGGTTAACTGAGTCCTCGCCCGCGTGGCACAGAGGCGCGAGGGGAGACGAGAACGGGGGTCGTGAGAGGTGCGGGCGCCAGGTGTTCGCCGCCCGTCGCCCGCATCGCCCCCGTTCTCGTCTCCCCCCGCGCCCCTGTGCCCCGCAGGCGAGGACTCATTTAACCGGTCAGCCTATAGTAAATTGAGTCCTACTTAACTTTGAGGGATTCTTACTTTTTTATGGGGCTCTTACTGCCACAATCAGAGAATTCAACAAATTAATTTGGTACTTTCATTTCCATAATATTCTAATATTATGGACATACATTTGTGCGTGTCATTTATGACCCGATAGTATTGAAATTAATCGATGTTTCTGAATGTGGCTGTTATAAATGATTAAATTAATGACGTCGTTCGATTGAAGTAAAGTGGGACTTAAAGTAGGGCCACTTTAATAGGCCATATTTGACACTTCATCAAAATTCCTCAACGTAACCTTCTAACGGCGGGCATCAAATATAATATATTTTTTCTATGTTAGAACAGCACAATTACTTCATGTTTTTCAATTACGAATGTATATTTACGGTAAACTGACCGAAAAAAAAATACTTTACGATTTATTTTCACTGAAAAACCATTCTAAACATAAAAACAATTTTTGTTTTAATAAAACTAAACGTCGTTACAATGTTATATCAATGAAAACTTTTTCTTTTTAAACACTAGGGATGTTACCCAAAAATCGAAAAATCTAAAGTTGAATGCAATGAGTACTTGTGAAGGAATATTCTCACCATTAATGAATAATATCAATTTTTATATAAGAAATTGGCGGCACGCGACATCAAATTTTATTTCCACTATTTATCGTAGGTAGATACTTGAAAGTCATATTATTTCAAATCTTCATTAGCTTTGTTAGCATTTTTTAGGGTTTCGTAGCCTTGGCAAAAAACGGAACGTTTATAGATTCATCATATATGTCTGTCTGTCCGTTCGTATGTCACAGCCACTTTATTCCGAAAGTATTAAGATTACACAGTTGAAACTTGGCAGGTAGATGTATTCTGTTAACCGCTTAACGATTTTAATACAAAAATAAAAAAAAAAACAAAGATTAACCGCCGCCGTTGTTTACACCGCCAAAATGGTAAAATGTTTGTCCCCCTTTAAATTTTGAAATGAGAGAGTGAAAAATCTAAAATAAAATATAATCCTCTAGATCTTATTAACGACGACGAAAATTGGTTTGAACGTGATATAGTAATCAGTTTTTGAGATATACTTAGTTCATTTTCCAAAACCGCAAATATAATAATAATAATAAAAAGTTTATTTCGGAAAAACATCCAAATCTTCGGAAAAACATCAACATCCAAATATAACTTTGTCATTCACACACTGTAAAAAACAAAGTAATTTTTGCAGACGAAAAATGATAGTGGTCTTAAATATGGTATGGTATAAGGTATCTACGGAACCCTGTGGCGCGTGGCCCGACACGCACTTTTTTTATATTTTCAAATAAGAACATCAGTTTAATATTTACGGTTACTTACGTTAAAAAACGTAACGTTTTTGTTATATGTACGTACTTGTTTGTTTTATTGTTTCCTTTTACGATATAAAATAATAATGGGACAGGGATTAGACTGATGATTTTTTGATTTGATTTTCATTGCATTTTAGTTAAAATTAAATAGTATCCCCATAAGTACTTTTTCATAATAACTGAATTCATATCCCATGTTTGAAGTCTGTATCGATTCATTCACTTTAATCGACGTATTGAAACTATGAACACCTACGGTCACCTCACTATGAATCGAAAATTGACAAATGTCAAATGTGGCCTATTAAAATGGCCCTACTTTAAATAAAAAAGGTGTATTTGGGGGTTAATTAATAGTACAATCATATAAAAACAACCGATCCTGAACATTTTAAAATGATTTTGTCAAGAGTTATTACCTAAATATAAAATTGTAAAATTTTGACCTAATATTAATAGAAAATATTATGATAATATGGACGGAAGACACTACGTAGTCAGCCTTGCATTCCATTAAAGTAATTTATTATGATAATTTTTGTACATTCGTAACTTATTATAAGATTTACAAAGTCAATTAACCAGGAAACTGCCTGTTTATTATGATTTTTCAAATAATTAGTTCTGATACAAATATCACAGATTTGCGTGTTTTACAAAATTTAGCACACAAATTACAATATTGTTTTCCAATAGAAGTCATTGTTGTTTTCTAATTATCTCTCCGAAACCAAAGCTGTTTTTTCGTCATTTCTAAATTTCTAATTTATACATCGTATTTGTGATTGAGAATAGTAGTTTGGCCAAAAAGAGTGAGAACCACTTTATTTGCCATAAGTGTATGTATGGCAACACTCGGCTACTTTTGTATGCAAAAACCATGTGTTGCTAGCAAAAATAATTTAAGTTCCATTTTTAGACTTTTTGGCCAAACTGTATTCTTTAGTAAAATAGATAATAAATTTGACGGTAAGTATTTTACTTATTTGTCTATTAACATACTACAGTAGCATGTGAACATGTTAAGATACTAAATGAAGACAAAAGTCCATTTCGCATCGAAACTAGGAGTTTGAACACTTAAGGTCATACCAAACCAACAGTCATCAAGGTGTGTTCATAGTGACTTTGTGTCCCTTCAGGGATGCTCTGTTCTTCCTTCTCACATACTTTGTGCAGTCAAAGACGAAGGCAAATATGCCAATCAAAGCAAACACTCCGTAAAAGACGGCTAGTGCAACTAACACGCTTTCGTCAGTCCATTCCCAAATCTTGTCAGTCCTGAGGTATTCGAAGTTGGATAAGACTTGTGTCCCGTTCGGCGGTGGGCAAGGCGACTGCACTATTATATCCTGGTACGGTCTCTGAAAGTAAAAAATCATAGGGTTAAAGGAATCATTAAGACAAGTAATGTAGACTTATAAACGTTAAGGTCTTTTGTCTTTAACTCAGAATAGGACATAATGAGCGATTTAAAATTGCTGACCTTCTGAAATACAATTTCTAACTGTAGAAACTGGTAGGTACAATATTGTTGAAAGTAGGTATAATTTCTGCAATTTCAGATTCTCATTCTGTTCTCTTCTCTAACCCGAGAAGAGAATAGAATGAGAATTCCATTTTGCCCCACCAAGCGTCCCCACTGGTGTCCTTGTTCGCTACTTTAAGATAGATTAGCTTTACGACAGATTCGCTTTAAAACAGAAATTGTTTAGTCGTCCTTACTAATATTATAAATGCGAAAGTCCGTTTGTTTGTTTGTTTGTTACGTTTTCACGCCTTACCTACTGAACAGATCATCATGAAATTTTACATTCACTTAGAGAAGGACATAGGGTACCTTTCATTCCGAAAAAAGTATTGTTCCCGAGGGATAGCAAAAAAACTTTCCACGCAGACGAAGTCGCGGACGGCCGCTAGTTACTTTATATTTTCACTTTCTATTGATACTTACCTATGTATATTCACCAGTGGGGACACTTGGTAGGGCAAAGTGGGATAATTCAACGCAATCCATAAAAAAAAATTCAGGCCAGCATTGCAGCTAGGTACATTAATGAAGTATAGCTGCTAAACACTCACCCCTTTATTAGTGCACCTAATCTCCTTACTAATACTGTTCCTCAGCGAAGTCTCGCTAAGTTCCCTATTGAGCAGTTCTGGCAACAGCCACTTAGAAGGCGCCACGTACTCCAACCAGCGCACGTACTGCGGCAGGTCCGCTTGATGCAGCATCGCGCCATTGACCAGAGTGCCGAGCAGGAAGCAGATGCCGGTCACTATGGTGGATGTCTTCTCCATGGGGATGAGGAAGATCAGAGCGCGGCATAGCATTTGTATGCTGATCAGGTATAGTACCGTGTATCCTGGGAAGAGAGGTAGTTTTTACTTGTGAAGCTGTTTTTTGGCGTGTGTGTAGGTCAGATCATACCGAGACCCGACGTGACGCGCCCTTTTAAGGTATTATGATTGCGGGTGTTTAGGATTTTCTAGACTATAGGTACAACTAATGCCGACTGTGGTAGATAAGAGACCGACAAACTGAACAACTTTTACTATGGGACCAATTCTGAAATCGCGAAAAAAAATCAGCTGTTTCATACAATAATTTATAACGAAAATATCAAAATGTATGAAACAGCTGTTTAGTTTGATGGTCCCTACCTACCATATTCGGCTTTAGGGGTTGTTTTGTAACACGTTCTATTCTATAAGTAAGTATGTTGCGTCATTTCTCAGTGTGAGCTGCCGCTATGAATATGTGACAATGATATTTTTAACTGGATAGGTACTAGAAAGTCACCCATCACATCTAACCAAGGAGGTGGGATTTGCTACATCTATGCATCTAACAGAATCTAACTCAAAGAGTTGAAGCTCTGTTGGGGCCATTTTAAACTACTGGCGATCGACGGGATGCCTTTGGAGCGTAAATTTGTGGTGAAAGATCTGGGTGTCATCTTTGATAGCAAATTAAGTTTCAGTAATCACTGCGAGGCAATATCTAAGAAGTGCAGCAAGCTTTCTGGCTTTGTCTTTCGTGTTACAAAGGAGTTTAGATCCCCGAGGAGTCTGCTGCTGCTCTACAAAACACTCATAATGAGCCAGCTCGAGTATGCCTCTGTACTGTGGTCACCACAATATAATAAATACGTAGATATGCTAGAGTCAATTCAGAGACGTTTCCTCAGGATCCTAACATTAAGGTATGGTAAAAAAAGAGAGCTCACAACGTACGCAGAACGATTACGCTATTTCAACTTAAAGAGTCTCGAGAGCCGACGCAAGGTGCACGACCAAACCTACCTTCACAAAATCGTACACGGATCACTACATACCACTCTGCTATCGGATATTCACCTCAGAATACCTACGAAATCATCAAGGCATGATCGTCCCTTCTTTATTTCATTCTGCGGTACGAAAGTCTCATTCCACAACCCCATATTCAGAATGTGTCGCGAACATAACACTCTGCTTAACCAGTTAGACGATGTGCCTGATATCTACGCTTCCTCGCTCATAAGTTCAGAAGTTCACTACATAGGCTGGTTTGGTAGACTATTATTGATTTATGTTCAATTTGTATTTGCTCCATTTTATTTTATTTTAATCAATCAAATTTAATTGTACCCATCTTATATTTTTTTTTATCTGTTATAATGTAGGTATTAATTTGTTTTTCCTAATTTAATGTTGTCCATGTCCATCAGCCATTTTTGATGTCCCCACTGCTGGGGCACAGGCCTTCCTTATGGGTGGTAAGGAGGATGGGCCATAACCCACCACGCGGGCCCAATGCGTATTGGTGGGTGTTAGCGACTGCAAATGCAGCCGGGACCAACGGCTTAACGTGCCTTCCGAAGCACGGAGGAGCTCGAGATAATAAACTTTTGGTCACCCATCCCATGACCGACCCTTGCGAACGTTGCTTAACTTCCGCAATCGCTGGGCCAGGCGCTAAACCACTGCGCCACCGAGCTCCTCTTTAATGTTGTAATGTAATATAATCTTAATCAATTTAATTTAATCTAATCAAATCAATTTAATCAATATGCAACTTAATTTATTTTATATAATTTAATTAATTGATGACTTGTCCGATTGATCATGTTGTTCACACATGTTGTTGGAGTTGCAGCCTACCTGCTTACTTTTTTGAAATGTTGTAGTCTATATAATGTATTTGCTGTAAATCTGTTTTGTGTGACAAATAAATAAAATAAAATAATAAAAAAAAGAGTTAATATTAATATCTTACCTAAATAAATATAGAATCCGTCTAAAGATCCAGGCGTCTGCGCGTAGAGGCCCGACATGGCGTAACTTGGCACCAGGTAGGCCAGCCACGTCAGCACGCCCGACCATAGCTCCAGAAATTGCTGCGGAAACATACATTTTGAGTATGGAAGACAATTTTAGGCTATTAAAATTGAGTCTTGTGTTGCTTATATGCTGTTATTAACGTTAGGTAGTCGCCATTTTTCGCCTTAGACAATATTGCTTGGCACTACCAGTACGTAGTGCCTTTCTCTCCCGTGACACTACCGGTATTTTGACCGGTAAGTAGTTTAATTTAATTGGTAAATAATTGTTTTCTTTCATGATACGAAAGATCTAGTAAACTTTCATCTTTTGTTATCCTGTTACAGTTATGCCAGCGTTTTTCTGGTTTTTCTTTTAGCGATAAGGTGGAGATGACCGTTCCTGCCACTTAATGTCAAATGGGTGGTGTTAAATAGAAGAGGGGACTCTCCAACGCCCATAGCGATAAGCAGCACACCGCGTAGTGGGCCGATGACAGATACAACACCTACCTACAGCCACAGCACCAGCCAGCTATTACAGCGACAGGCAACACACGATGACGGATACTCACGTCGAACAATATGAAGACAGTCCTGGAGTAGAGCCCGAGCGCCACGTCCCGCTCCACGTGGCGGCGGCTGGCGCTGGCCTCGCGCGCGCCCAGCCACGGCGACGGCGGCACACGATGACGGATACTCACGTCGAACAATATGAAGACAGTCCTGGAGTAGAGCCCGAGCGCCACGTCCCGCTCCACGTGGCGGCGGCTGGCGCTGGCCTCGCGCGCGCCCAGCCACGGCGACGGCGGCACACGATGACGGATACTCACGTCGAACAATATGAAGACAGTCCTGGAGTAGAGCCCGAGCGCCACGTCCCGCTCCACGTGGCGGCGGCTGGCGCTGGCCTCGCGCGCGCCCAGCCACGGCGACGGCGGCACACGATGACGGATACTCACGTCGAACAATATGAAGACAGTCCTGGAGTAGAGCCCGAGCGCCACGTCCCGCTCCACGTGGCGGCGGCTGGCGCTGGCCTCGCGCGCGCCCAGCCACGGCGACGGCGGCACACGATGACGGATACTCACGTCGAACAATATGAAGACAGTCCTGGAGTAGAGCCCGAGCGCCACGTCCCGCTCCACGTGGCGGCGGCTGGCGCTGGCCTCGCGCGCGCCCAGCCACGGCGACGGCGGCACACGATGACGGATACTCACGTCGAACAATATGAAGACAGTCCTGGAGTAGAGCCCGAGCGCCACGTCCCGCTCCACGTGGCGGCGGCTGGCGCTGGCCTCGCGCGCGCCCAGCCACGGCGACGGCGGCACACGATGACGGATACTCACGTCGAACAATATGAAGACAGTCCTGGAGTAGAGCCCGAGCGCCACGTCCCGCTCCACGTGGCGGCGGCTGGCGCTGGCCTCGCGCGCGCCCAGCCACGGCGACGGCGGCACACGATGACGGATACTCACGTCGAACAATATGAAGACAGTCCTGGAGTAGAGCCCGAGCGCCACGTCCCGCTCCACGTGGCGGCGGCTGGCGCTGGCCTCGCGCGCGCCCAGCCACGGCGACGGCGGCACACGATGACGGATACTCACGTCGAACAATATGAAGACAGTCCTGGAGTAGAGCCCGAGCGCCACGTCCCGCTCCACGTGGCGGCGGCTGGCGCTGGCCTCGCGCGCGCCCAGCCACGGCGACGGCGGCACACGATGACGGATACTCACGTCGAACAATATGAAGACAGTCCTGGAGTAGAGCCCGAGCGCCACGTCCCGCTCCACGTGGCGGCGGCTGGCGCTGGCCTCGCGCGCGCCCAGCCACAGCGCCAGCGGCCACAGCGACAGGCAGCACACCGCGTAGTGGAACCCGATGCGGTCGTTTTGGGTTAACTGCTCAATTAAGGCCAATTAGAAACTGCACGAGTAGAACTAAAGAATTTTAGAAAGGAATAGCAATGTTTGATGTGATAACCCACAATCTGATCTGAACCGATCCGGATCGGCAGGCATCTGGCCTGATCCAGATGGGCTTCGTCTCGCCACACGACCTAACCGTTCGTAGGGTAACGTAAAATCAGAATTTGGCAAAGCGACAGTCGATGTCCTGATAGCTGAGTGTTTCAAAACTAGTGAACCTTTATCATCCGGTGAGTGTGTATTGTGTTTGTTTGCTCTATTTCGATTGTAATGTAGTAGGCACTTACTTTAGCGTCAGTAGCGGGCAGGTCCCAGAAGATAGTCCCCGTGACAAGAGACATGATGACGGCTAGCAGCACTCGCGTGACCACGTTCGATAACGTCGTCATTTGAGTGAACACCAGACTTTTTCTGCAAAAGACAGAGAAATAGTTCACAGTAGGATGTGGTAAGGTTGTGTTAAGAAGCACAGTTTAGCTGAAACATTAGTTTATGGTTTAGGTGACACTAAGTCAGACTCTTGAATATGGCCTTTTATAGACCGCCGCCCCCCGTCATGTTGTTGTGTTTTATAAGGTAGTTAGTTCCTTCTTCTGAGTGAGTGTTAGGGATCGGACACAACAGTTAGTGGACTCGATCTGTCCATCAAAAGTCCTATCGGATAGGTGGCAAAATTTTTATTAACTTGGAGTGCCTCGGAATCAGATGGCAAATTTAGTAGTGGCATGGAAAGTAATAGATTTTTTCTTCCTAAGTACCTACATATTATTTGAGAGCGGGTTAACCATAATGTCTACTTGACTTGGGGTACCTAACTGGTAACGCTTGGGAAGGACGCTGCCCGTCTAAGGAAGTACAGCGCCGCCCGTGTCAGAATCAGTTGGGGCGCATTTGGTTAGCTAAGTATCTGAAATTTTCAAGTGTAAGGAAGTCCCCTTTCTCTGAAACGAAGGGCGTATACGAGCAATGCATTTAGCTGGTCATGATCTATGGGTTAGACACAGACCTTATACTTGTTGTGTGGTCTGTGGAGTTAGAGTATATATTCTATGCTATGGGGCAGAAACTTGGACCCTTACACAACAACACATCCAGAAGCTGCAGGTAGCCCAAAAGACGATGAAGCGCGCCATTTTGAGTATCACTCTACACGACAAAGTATAAGAAACATGATGATCCGTAGTCGCACTTAACTAACTGACGTTGGGCGCATCATCGCACAAATAATGGCGATGGGTCAGTTACATATGGTAGTAAAATATAGACAATTCAAATTGAGTAAAGGATTTTTTAATTTCAATTTAAACATGTCGCAGAACTGATGGTATGGATGGATGGAAATTGTAAAATAATTTATTTCCACCAGAGTTACATTCATTTATCTAGGTAGGTACCTATTTATTATCGAAATTCTAAGTAACGGTATAACAATTTGAAGGCCTAAACTAGAACAGTCCTGTATTTCAGGACTCCAGCGGGCTGATTATCTAATTAAAAACCACCAAGCGACTGGTTGCAGTTCACAGATGATAGTGAATGGATCACTATACACTACACACTACTTCTTTTTGGGTTAAAAAAAAAACATAAGTACCAAAGAAAAGTGGCAATGTATGTCAAATGCAACCGGTCGCTAAATAGTTTCTTTTTAGATAATCAGGGTGCAGGTCTAACACCTGTGGTAAAAGACAGCGTTTGGACACATAATACATAATAGTACAAGTACAGAAGATCCACTCCGCAAAGTCATTTAAATAAATAATGACTCTATTCCATACCCAATAAAGTGCAATTCAGGTTGCACGCCGCTCTCTTGCCTACAGTTATATTCACCTAGAAGTTGCCTCTCTTTCCATCGCGTAGCTCTTATCTCTTCTAACGACTTCAGCGTTTCTTCTTTTAAATAATAATTAAATAACTGGTAGTTGATTTATTACAAGTTATGTGTTTGTGAAATAATGTGTAGTTAAATACGTTTAAAAAAACATAAGCTAGGGTACACTTAACGCCACATCAAACTATACATGCTGGCTTTAAAGCAATTGGCTTTATTACTAAATGAAATTGTAATTATAATTAACTAGCGGCCGCCCGCGACTTCGTCTGCGTGGAAAGATTTTTGCTATCCCTCGGGAACCGTATGTTTTTTCTGGATGAAAGGTACCCTATGTCCTTTTCTGTATCCCTGACAACGTTTATGCAAAATTTCATGATGATCGGTCCAGTAGTTAAGACGTGAAGGCGTAACAAACAAACAAACAAATAAACAAACGGACTTTCGCATTTATAATATTAGTAAGGATTTTATTTCGAAAGTAGGTAGGTAAGTAAGTAACTACCTAATCTATAAATTATTATTTCAATAAATAGTTGGGCGAAGATTGTTTAGCAAATAAGACAAGTAAATACCTAAGAATAAACGGATACTAGTTACTAACTAGGTACCTACTAGACAAGCACTTCTTACGTTTTGATGTCGTTTGGAACTTTTGGAAGAGTGAAAAACGTGAGGTTCGGATCCTTTTTATTCGTATTAAGGCATACTATCGAAATCGAACTGCTAATGTGCGACCCAGCCGGCACGCGGTAGCCATCTGAAATTAGTCCGTCCGGACGGACCCGCTACCTACTTGTAGCTTTGTACCTAAAGCGCGGAGTGCGCCTAGCCTGGTTTGGATCAAGTTTGGATAGAAAGTAGCGGGGAAAATTGGATGAGAAAAGAACAAGACCGAAGGGAATGGCGTGCAAGTGAGGAGGTGACTCAGCAGTTGGTGACTTAAGGCTGAAGAAGAAGAAGTTTAATAGAGTCCTTACTCGACTAGCGCGAAGGTCTGGTGCAGGGCGTTGGGCGCTATGGTGGGCGCGGGCAGCGGCACGGGCGGCGGCGGCTCGGGCGCGGCGCGCGCGGCCGCGAACACGCCCGCCAGCGCCTCGATGCGCCCCGACGACTCCAGCATGGCCGCCGCCGACAGGTCGTCCAGGGTCACCAGGTCCACTGCCATACGAGAAACGACGACTTAACACTTGGTATGGGTTTGAACTTGGCTTTTCTTTGTTGATTGGTATTGATAACAGAAAAGTAATGAACAGTGAATAAAATTTTTACTTTAGGCCCGCCCATGTGAGTGAATGTACCGAAATGGTCAAGCCACATATTTTGACTGAAGCGTACAGTTAGTGAAGTTAGGGCTCGTATATTTAGGACGTGTAGAGTTAAAAGCTTGGCTCTACATTAGATCTGATAACTTTTTGACAGTGCGAGCCGTATGGTCTCGTCTTGGCAACATTTTACATGAAAATATTTTTCGGTGGGATAAGTATTACATGTAATTAATTTGCCTGTTAGAAGACGACACGACACACGGCAGATTCGCGTTACGGCAGAAGCTACATGCACCAAATTCGTTATTTCTACTTCAAATATGTGTGAATTCTACTCCAAAAAGTTGTTATTACTTTAAACCAGATAATGTTGACCCCTTCGATTAAATTAAACCTCCGATAAAATACTTCAGAAATCGGGAATAAATCGGGTTCGGGTGGCAAACTTACAATAATAATCAGAAGGGTTTTTAAAGGCAGGGCTTGGGTAGTCGATGGAAGTGAAATATGGCAACATGTCTCTTCTATAACCGCTGAACATGGTTCTTGCAGCCGAAATTAGCACCACCTGAGTTAAACAAATAAAGAAGAATAAGTAAATACAGCACAATAAAACCAAATCATTGCTAGTGTAAAAAGAACATCAGAAAAAGACGCATGAAGAAAATCAAATGTCATGTTTTTACCTTCGTTAACATCGCGAATATTTCGTAAGTGGGTGGGTGTAGAGACATTATGACCACCCGCCCGGTGCTCGCCCAGTTCCTCAAATACTCCACCAAGAAGAACGTATCGAAGATGTCCATCTCCTTGGTGGGCTGGTCCAGGATCAGAATCGCCATGTCTTGCAAAAGCTGGCACGCAACGTTTAGTCTTCGCAGTTCGGATCTCGTAAGCCGGCTGACGTTCGTATCTCTCACTTGTTCTAGACCCAACTCTTCTATTAGTAGATTTATCTGAAAAAGCAGTTGGTTATTATAATCATTGTGAACATCATTAGACTAGTTATTAATGACTGCCATAGCAGTTACTGGAACCGACCTAACATGAGATTAATTAGATTAATAAGTTGTAAATCAAACAATGACCACAAACAGTCGCCGCCACGCAAGAATTCACGCAGGGAATTCTCTGGACGCCCACGTCCAAACCACACTGCTCCATCGCCAAAACAAACCTACTTTGTAAAAAGCAATTCATAACAAGCCCAAGTAAATGCTTGTCCCCCTGACATCAATTTTAAAATTAAAAGAACCAAAACTTATACTGACTCGACTGTTGTGTTATACAAATGCCAAATTAAAAAAAAACTGATATAAAATATATAATAATTGACTCTATAGTTACATAGGTACTCAAACTAACTAAAAAAAAGGAAACATATTCCAGTCGAAAATGTATGTGATCGTGTTGAGGTTGCCCATATGCTATACTCTATTCTGTAATACCTTTACTAAAGCTCTCCCCTTTTAAATAAATCAACCCCGCGTGTCAGTTTTCACATTGCATCGGCTTGTCAGTCCTATTTTATTGTCCTGAAAAAATGCTTGATGGGCACTTGCTTCTTAAGCGAGCGATGTTGGACCAGCCCATGATCTTATCGTGTGATACTTGACAAGCCATGACTAACGAGACACGCTCGACTTCCCTGTACTACTTTAAAATAATTTTAAAAATTTAGACTGTCAATCGATGGAATAGACGTATCTTAATTTGTCTATGCCAACATTACTTGCGTTGAAATTTATTTTTATCATCATTAACATTCACGATCGCCTCGCCAATCGCCATATCGGTGCTCCCTCCACAATCTCTAATTAGATTTTTATATGGTTATCATTTAGAAACATACCCTATCCCTGTCATCCATTTTAACTTGGTTGTGGTTGTTTCTGGGCCTTCGCAACGCAGCATGAAATCGCAGCGTGTGCTCTACCGTCATAGAAGGACAGAGGTTCGTGTCGTTCCGGACATACGCGGTCACCTTCCGCAAAGTCGATGACGCCACTGGCTGACCGTTGATAACAATGTCACCGGATAATTTCTGAAAAGGAAATGATTTGTCAGACTGTTACGGAAAAATTTAAACATCATGGATTGGTCTTTATTAGAGTTCATTATGTGATTACCTTCCGAGCGCCAGCTAAGACATCTAGGAGACCAGTGGCTTCATGATGTGATGTGGCCAGCACTGCCAGGATTTCTCCTGACTTTACTTCGAAACTTAACCCTGATACCAGCAACGTTGACTTGTTATCTGGTGATGTAATTTCTAAACTGTTTACCTGAAATGACACAATAAGAAATGTAACCAGCGGACAGAAGTTGATTGCATATTTCCCCTATAGTTACCTATTTAAACATCAATGCAAGAGGTCCAAAATACAGAATATAAGCTGCACATCTCTCTAAACTTACATAATAATTAGGATAGATATACGCAGAGTGCGCATAGCCGTCGAGGTGATCTGCTGGCCGTAGCGTGGAGTGTTTTCGCGAATGTGACAGCGACATGTGGCTTCCAGCTTTCGACACGCGCCCGCCAAGGTGAGATGGTGACATCAGGTAGCTGGAAGAAAACGGAAGATGGAAAATCAGTTATTGATGTGTTTTTAATAAAACCAGAGCTGCACAAATATTTTGTGGAAGTTCCAGTGACTGTCATCAAGCATCAAACATTATCTAATGGTTCTTTGAGTGTAATTTTGGATTAATTATCAATGAAACCTTCTATGACAAAATTCTTTTGTTAGCTTATTATGGTTGTGAGTCTTGTATTGTACCTATGTCGACAAAAACTATTTTGATTATTGAGTTTACCTATGGTGGTCGTTATCAGGCACGAAGTCTGCCACGCTGCCCCGCCTGTTGTGGTGGCTCCGAGGCGGCCTGGCATCGATCCCCAGCAAGTTCGCCTCGCTCACCGACTTGTTCCGTGCGTTGGTCCACTGTCCCTCGCCCCTGATGCCAGCTTGCTGCATCGCGACCACTGGAACAGCTGTGCTGTGCTGCAAGAGTAGAATGACAGAGGAAAATGTAAATCATGGCATTTTATCAAATAGTCAACAATGTCAGGGAAATCCATAAAGTAGGTAACGCAATTTATTCTCTTCCCCATAATCCTTCTAGTACTGTATGTACGGAGAATAATCAAAGCGAGAGGCAAGGCACTTATCGTTGTTGGTGTGGCGGGCGGCGGGCGATTCTCACCATCTTACGGCTGATTGCGGTCATCGCATTTTGCGCAAAATTAAAACAAATGCCCCCAAAATTAAAAATATAAAAGTATGTATTAAAAAATACCTGATACGACGTGTGCAGATGCTGCATCCTAAAATCTGGATCAGAGCGATATTTTCGACTGTATTTATAGTTTGCTGTCGTCTCGTTATCTGAACTATCGTAGCCTGATGATGTTTCTCTCACACCTCGACTTTGCCGATGGATCCTATCAGAAAAATTACATTTTATTATTTCTATACCTAAACAAGAAAAGAAATGATATAAATACAAATATAAATCTTTTCAAATGTTCAATAGTTACCTGGGAGCTGGTTTCATGCCACTCCCGATGGAAGTCTTCGGCTTAGGAGTACCGGAGCGTTGCGACCCGTTGTGGTTCGGCGGAAATACTCGAGGCAGGCCAAACTTTAGATACGTGTACATGTTCGAACCAAGCGCCGATCTTGAAATCAAACCAATGTTGTGATTTATGAACTTTCATTTCAAACGGTTATTATTTCTAATTTGCAATTCAATATCATATTTATTGCTAAAGAAAGTCTTAAATCTTTAAGGATGTTTAACGGGATTATACTCACTTGGGTCCATATCGAGGGTGTGATAATATGGACTGAACGGTGGTGTCTCGGAGTTGGAAGTTGCCGTATGGAAGAGGACTCTTGTCAGTACTGCCCAGAGCGCTGTCCGTGAAGTCGGAGTTCAGATTTTGCCTGCAACAAAGAGTTTCACTGATTTTGAATGTTTTCGGTGAAGAAAGTAGTATTATGAACTCTGGCTAATTTACGTAATCAGATCTTTCCAAGGTGTTAGGTTCCGCCTCACGGTAGGAAGATACTGAGTGCTAACCGCCGCATTCCGATGACGCATCGAATGAGTTTTTGATTTTATTGTCCTACCGATATTTGACTTTGGTACTTGTACCTAAACACTAGATCATATGTTTCGGTTCAGTGCGCTGGAGGACACTAGAGTACACGACGCCTCTGTATCCTGTGGAAAAGTGTAGTGGGACATCCCCATCACCTTGTTTACCATCAAACCAAAGGTGCAGGACCGACAAGGTCGTTTTACCAAAGAGCAAAACTCAGTGAGACATTTGTGATAAGATTCTATGCGTGTGAGTTTTACCGGTTGCACCATCTACCACCACTTCCTGTTATCTGTGCTACCAAAGTATCAACCAACACCTTCAAGTGGAATGTACCTGTATATAGACCACGCGTGCAGGTCCTCCGAGTGCATACCCCGAGGGTCGTGCATCAGCGGATTGGTGGGCACGGAGTACCGCCGCTCCCCGCCGAGGCCCAGCGCCGACTGCGACATCCTGATGCCAACGCGGTCACGTCATGCATCTGCAGATAACGCATAACGTTCATTCAGTTGGTTAGTTCAACACTTAATTAAAAGCCGCTTAAACTACTTAAATGAAGGGCTTCGTGTGCAATAACAAAACAAAAAACGTGTTAAAATAGGTGATTATCCTTTGTTAACGGTCTGTCATCATGCTGGAAAGTGAAAGTACAGGAATGTAGGAAGCTTTTCATCAAGAGTGTTTTACGCTTTTTTATTAACAGAAGTTTCAGATACCTTTTTTTTTTTATTTATTTATTTATTAGAAACAATTACATTGATATTATTTAAATAGGAGTCTCGCAAAACCAAATATATGGTTTGTCTGCAAGGACGTTCTCACTCGACTTAATACAATGAGTAGGTACAATTCCGCTTTCTATGAGTACATTATACTGACATAAAGGAGTACATTATAGACTTCGTATTATTTATAAATCTAGTAACAATTGGTTAAAGAGAGTTTATGAGATATTTCTTTAAGTGCGTTTTAAATACATTTTTCTTTTTTAGAGTGACTATTTCGTTGGGCAATGAGTTTAATAGGTACGGGAGCCTTTTATTCATGGTTCTATCTCCATATATACTTGTTACTCTGGGTACAACAAATTTTCCCTGAATTACTGCCCTGGTGCAATGGCCGTGATTCAACGGTATCAAACGCTCCTCATCATGAAAGTTATTCAATAAAAATATATATTTATGTTTAATGCTTGCCGGTAGTACTTTACAAATTTTAAATAGTTTGTAATAATCATCTTTATATTTATTTTTAGTTTTATTACTTACAAGAAGCTTTAAGAATCTAATTTGAAGTTGTTCTATTTTTGCTATATGGGATTTAAATGTAAGCCCGTAGCTATCCAAAGCGTATGATACCACCGAATCTACTAAAGCCTTATACATACATTTAAGCACATTTACAGGTATTTTATATTTAAGGTGATAAAATTTTCCTAGTAGTAATCGCAGTTTATTGCAAATATAATCTATGTGTTTTTTCCATGAAAAATGTTCATCAATTGTTAATCCTAAATATGTTACATGTGAAACTATTTCAATCGGTTCGCAGTTACAATTATTAATGTTTCTATGCATACAATCAAAACTGTGAGGCACAATTGGACAATCTATATTTTTTTTATTTTTATGCGGTGATCTTACAATTAACATCTTAGTTTTTAAACTGTTAGTTATGATGCCATTGTCATGAGTCCACTTAATTATATTATCAACATCCTGTTGCACGAGTCTGCGTATTTCTGTTAAATCAGTGCCGGCCATCAGCACACTCAGGTCGTCAGCAAACATGTAGGGTGAACAGTGCTGCACGACGTTGCACAAGCTGTTGACGTGCATCAAAAAGCTGATAGGTCCACATCCAGAGCCCTGCGGCACGCCATGCAGCACCGCCCTACGTGTACTTTGGGTGTCCCCAACTTTGACGGTGAATGTACGCGAAGTTAGATAGTCGCGGAACCATGGGTTAAGGGGGTGACTGACCCCACATTCCTCTATGGCCTTTAAAAGTGTCTCGTGCTCCAGGGTATCAAAAGATTTTTTGAAGTCAAAAAATACAGCCACTACTATTTTTTTGTTATGTAAATGTTCATTAATTTAGTTAGTAAATTTTGCTAATAGTGAAGCTGTACTTTTTCCCTTCTGGAATCCGTATTGGCAGTCACTCAGTACGTTATTTGATTGTAAGTATGAATTAATTTGATTTACGATGCATTTTTCTATGATTTTTTCAATACTTGATAAAATTGCTATTGGTCTATAGTTATTGTAATTTTTACGTTCACCTTTTTTAAATATTGGTCTGATTATTGATTCTTTGAGTTTCTCAGGGAATTTATGATTTTCTATACACAGGTTAGTAAGTTTGGCAAGTACAGGGCTTATCTTATCTGAAACTAAAGCGATGTCTCTCATACGTACTGAATCACTGCCCGCGGATTTTTTACACGACATATTTTTTATAATTTTTAATACATCTAAACTACTCACAGATTTCCATCTCATTGACATTTCGGATTTCTTTACATAACTTTCTCTGTCCAAGAATTTTTCAGCACAGTTGTGTTTTATTTGTTCCAGCTCACGTTCGAAGGAAGATGCAAATTCGTTACAGATATCATTTAAACTAGCACTTTCGTTCATGCTTTGCAATATTTTTGTATCCAACGGCTGCTTTTTTGTACCCAATAGTGTATTTAGTTTATCCCATAATAGTCTTATATTATTCTTACAGTCAGATATACATTGCTTCTCATAATTATTTCTAGCTCTATTAAAAATTTTAGTACACTTATTCCTAAGCCTAGTATACTCTAATCGCTTAACCATGTTTTTAGTGTCGTTACTCCATATGGTAAATAAGTTATCTCTTTCTAGTATTAAGTTTTTCATGGCGTTAGTTACCCACGGATTGGTATTTCGATCACTAGTATATTGCTGTTTGGTGGACTTGATTACATAGCTGTTATTATATATATTATTATACAATTTAATCAAGGCCAAATATAACTGAACGGGGCAGTCAATATCTAACAATTCATCAAAATTGGCATCAAGCAATTGCTCGCGCACTTTATTATTATCTATAACGCGACGAGTTGCAGGTGCAGATAAGGAAGCGGTCATATTAGTGCGTGCGGAGCGGAGCGGGCTAGCGTTCCACGCTATTGCTGCTGTCACAATATAATGGTCTGAAATTTTGTGTGTAATAACTGCCGAGTGAATAGTGGCATCTGGTGACCTTATATAAATATGATCCAAACATGATTCAGTAAGCTTGTCCAACAATATTTCCCTTCTTGTTACACTACTTATGCATTTGATAAATCCAAATTCACTTAATAGATTTTCATAAGAAACAACCCAACTATCGTTATTGTTAAGTAAGTCGATGTTTATGTCCCCTATTAAAATTGTTTTACATTGATTAGGTAAACAATCTAATAATGACTTAAGATTTATTATGAATTCACGAATTTTATTTTTATTATTTATTTTAGGTGGTCTATATAGTGAGACGATATAGACTGGTTCTTTGTTAAACATTACTTTTAGTACGACACACTCCGCTACCACCATGCACTCAGCTTCCGAAATGCAGCTACGGACAGAGAGGCCCTCGCGGGTGAATGCCAATACACCACCCCCCCTGCGTCCCGCCCGCGTGTAGCTATTTACGATGAATCCCGGAATTTGGAACATACTTAAGCGATCAAAGTTTATATTAGGCTCCGTTATCACAATCACATCCAAGCAATTCAAGTAGTCCTTTATCATTATTAACAACTCATTGAAATGCTTATTAAGTGACCTTATATTTACATGGAAAATACTTAGACTTTTGTTATTATATTTAAGTGAAGAGAACCATGTTTGAGTGTTATTAACTATAGTTTCTTTTACTAAGTTATTTGAAATTATTTTGAGATCGTAATTATCGAATTTTAATGACTAAATTGCACACTTTCGTAATTAAAACCGAGGGCACTTATCTAGTAAATGATAAAAAATAAAATTAAATAAAATTCTCACAAGAATAAAGTTAAATTAAAAACTTATTTTTCTTGAGTGGACATTTTCTCAATCAGTAACTCTTCAAGGTCGTTTTCTGAGCGTATCCACAGAGTCTTCATATTTTCGCCTTCGTCTTTTTTCACTAGTATTCTTCCGTTAGCAACCCAAATAAATCTATAGTTGTTACGCAATAGGTTTTTGGTTTTCCACAATAGTTCGCGCGTATATTTATTGAGGTCTTCGTTAATGTAGATCTTAGAGCTGGATGTTCCTCCTGTTATTTTATCACTGGTTAGTACTGTGCGAGACTGGCGGTTTGACAGCCAAGCTGCGCGCGCTGACGCTGGCCCCGGGCCCGCGCTGGGTCCAGTGCTGGAACCTCCACCATCTGCCGCTCGGAACCCCACGATAATTGAACCTGGTCTTCCCTGTTTTCGCTGGGGCAGTCTTTTCACCCATGTTATTTCTTCAGTGGGCAGCTTAAGCGCTAAACCAATTTTCTTCACTATTTCGATAGGTTTTTCATTTTGTATCTGTTCTACCCCCGCAATCTCAATATTGTTTTGGCGAGCTATTTGATCCGTATCTTGAAGTTTCTGTTCCAGTGCGACGTAGCATTTTTGAAGGTTTACGTATTTATTTGAGAGGTCAGTCATACCTTTTTCCATCTTATTCATCCTTTGCTTTGAGGTTTCTTGTTCAGCCAGAATTTTATCGTATTTATCCGATAGTAAGCTTATGGATTCTTTGATACCACTGAGTTGTTTTTTTACACCAGGAATGTCGTTGACCTTTTTTAGAATTTCCTTTAACGTGGCTTTGTGGTCCATCTCCGTATTCAGATCCGCGTCGGATTCGATATCATCGTCGTCCTCCTCACAGTTTGTGCAGTGGGTTCGCATTTTTCCTGCCTTTAAATCAGCAGCTAAACCTCGTACGCATACACGATGAAAAGTTCCCTGGCACGGGCCTTGGCAAACAAAATGTGATCCTCGTTTTGATAACACTTTTTTACACTTCATGCACTCCATTTTAATTATCACTTTTTAGTTCGTAAGTAGTGAGCGAGACGATACGCGTGGCGTGCGGGCGCGATGGTATGATGACCTATATTGTATGATGGTATTTACCTATTTTCGTCATCCCAGCACGATTAAGTCAAGATATTTCGTCTTCATTCGAGTCATTGCTGCTGTTTTATTGGACACCTGCAACAAAGAAAAGTCAAATTTAGTACTATAAATTCAGCAGTTCTAGATTTTTTTACGACCTTCATAATAACTAGATAGCATCAACACCCGTATCGACATTGTCCTATTTGTCTGCCGCCTCGGATGTCGAATTGTGAGGCCGCAGAATTGCATCACGCACCGGACGCAAACCCGACTGGACACCGCCACGAATCGGACCGGCCATCTCGTTGCCGTTACGCAAAACCACTGTCACTGAGCATTTGTTTAATTCAATTAGATGTGTATAACGAGCTGTGCTGTGCTGTGGCTCGCTCGATAATTGGTGACCATTAATTTCACTGCTCTCTGTTCCAGGTTAGTGTAGAAAGTTATGGAATTTCTGACTTCCTAAAACGAAGCTGTTTGGCTTTTCCGTAAACGAACATCATCTTCCCAGTCTTTATCCGAGATGGGTACCTACCGAGATTTCCATATACATGTGCTTACAATAGTACAAACTGTGGTACAAGTATATCTTCTACCAATAATAATAAATATAATTATGTTTCTACTTCTCATATAATTAGACCAGCCGGTGGCGCTGCGCGTTAAATCTGTACACCATAGGCGTCCTCTTATTTTGGAACATTTTAAAAGATTTCTTGGATAAGTAGAATATCTATAATATTATTCATGTGAATTAATATCATAATAAGTTAACAGAAAGTAAATTAATATCATAAAAGTTAACAGAATAGTAGAATATAAAAGGCATGCGAAATTAATATTAATTAATGGTAATCACTCCCCCAGCCTATGGACTTCTTTGCATAAGCGAAACTTTAATCATTCAGATTGACACTTTCATTCAAGTGCACGTACTCGTATGTGGAATGGATAACTTATTTAAGTATTACTTACTCATTGTAAGTTCATATAATGCAGATTACATTAATGATGGCCAAGGGAATACAATGACACCTTTTATAAATTGCATAGATCAAGGGCAATGACGTTATTTTAATGTTTCATCATCAGCCATTTTAATATCCCAATTCCTTGGCTACAAACCTTATAATTATAACACCACGCGGGCTAAATGCGGCTGCGTAGAGGATACCTACGAATGGTTAAGTGGGCTATGAAATTCTGCTACGGCTACGATTACTACGGCTACGAATATTATTACTGTTAACAATAAACTGTGTCGCTACGGCTGACGGGTTATCGTGCCTTCCGATTTTCCAAAGCATCCTGGATGTGCGCAAAATGGTATGTAAGTTTTTCCTACCTTAGCGAAAGTAGCTTATCTGTCTAATCGTAGACCGAGATGCGCTACGCCACGTGCGCACTCGATTTATGGTGTCGTCTTAGAATAAGGTGTAATGTTATAAAACATATACATATGTATAGGTATATTATGAAAATTAGAAAACCACATACACTCGACGTCAGAAAAACCGCACCTCTTCGGCACTAAGTTTAGACTTGGCCATCTGCTATTGCTAGCTAACGTTTTATTGTGTAAATGTTGATATCTATTGAAAGTACATTTAATGAGCTTTCTTTTAATAAGTGTTTGATTTATTTAACATAACAGTTACCATAATTAAACGATTAAAGCGTTATTGCTAGCGCCACCACAAAAGGGAAATAAATGGGTCAATTCAGGAAATTCGGGTAAATTCGCTATCGAGATGATGGAGAAAACACACTTCTACAGTTCAATTAAAAAAAACGATAATACCCAAGATGGATACTATTGCCCATGAAGTTATTCAAATATTGCAATAAAATTAGGCAATGTAGGTAATGTGCTCGGAAACTCAATCTCAGTAATTGATTCCGTTCGACGAGTATTTCAACGGTTTCTAAAGACTGTTGGCTATGTCCGAAGGGGAAGAAGTATATAATAACACTTATCATTAAATTATATGGGATTAAATTAACTTTGAATAAAAGGTGCGGTTTTTCTGACGCCGAGTGTAGTTGTAGGATTAGCTTGCTAGATCAGGTATAATAAACATATTGTTCCGAGAGAAGTAGGTATACATTTTCAACGACATTTCATTCATTTTGTAGCGATAGATACTCGTGTAAAATATGAATGAACCATGATTGTTATAACGACAGGCTATTAAGACAAAAAACTAAGCTGGACAATGGTCATTTTATTCTCAGTTCATTCACTTTGTCTACAGTAAACTAAGCTTATTTATTTGAACTTGCCACTTGAACTAGACCCGCACCGTTTACCGAAGAATTTCCGTGGGAAACTCATTGTTCTGTAAAATGACATTTTATTTATTCACACACAATGTGTCAATTCACACGCGATCTAAATCAGGTTCGAACAAGGTTCGAAATAAACCAATTTATCATATTTGATACGTGTTCTAAGTACAGATGTACCTACTTCTCGGAAACTAGCGGCCGCCCGCGACTTCGTCTGCGTGGACAGTTTTTTTGCTATCCCTCGGGAACTGTACGTTTTTTCTGGATGAAAAGTACCCTATGTCCTTTTCTGTACCACTGACAACGTCTATGCAAAATTTCATAATGATCGGTTCAATAGTTAAGACCTGAAGGCGTAACAAACAAATAAACAAACAAACGGACTTTCGCATTTATAATATTAGTAAGGAAGTAAGTCAATTGCACGGCCTTAGGACTTTGGTTATTTGCAGTTGGCTACATTTTTAGGGTTCCGTACCCAAAGGGTAAAAACGGGACCCTATTACTGTCTGTCTGTCTGTCACCAGGCTGTATCTCATGAACCGTGATAGCTAGACAGTTGAAATTTTCACAGATGATGTATTTCTGTTGCCGCTATAACAACAAATACTAAAAACAGAATTAATTCCCCCCCCCCCCCCCCCCCCCCCTTATAACAGTTATTATCTTTTTGTAACAAAATATTGGTTATTATAATATTTGTACGCTACTATACAAATCTTTAAGTTTATTGACACATGGACAGCAGCTGACTTGAGCCGACAATCAATATTTATGATTATGTATGGAGAAACCTAAGACCGGTTAGTGACAGTATAATAAGCTTCTGATAGTCCACTCATCTTTTTTTTTTATTGGATTGGGTTTTGCCAATGTTTCCATCCTGAAATTTACGATATGTGGAAAGTGCAATTGAATTCACTTTTAAAAATAAAAATAACTGTAAGTACTAACAGGGCCTCGATGTAATGTTATTTTTCACAAACAAAAAACCTACCTACTGTAAGTCGTTCCTAATAGGTAACTAGATTGAGTGTAATAGGTACCTTTCGATATCGTAGGTAGGTACCTAATCGAAAAGTTTCTTTCAAGCTCCGTGTATCCATTTTAGGACAAAATGGCAATTCATGCTGCACAATCCTTGTAAGAAATAAGTACCTACACTATTAATCTCGTATTAGCAAGCATTAGACCGACCGGTTGTATGAGTGTAATAATACGTACTCGTCCTCTATTTCATTGTCTTTAGACTGGTAATTACTAGAAGGCCGTCACCTCAATATGACGACTAGTTTAAAGGTACTCCCTCACCCGCCCTACCGGTTACCAAGACATTGCATGTTGAAATTATTATGATAATGAACTTTTTTACAGGCCGCCGTTGAATAACGATTGCTTGCACGGCATGTTAGGAGATAATGGAAATTGGAAAAGCGTGTAGCTATTGTATTAATTATGTAGGATAACGATAATTAGACAAGTAGGTATGCCGAATGCCTAAGTCTATACAACCTTGTGAACGCGTTATTTTTAGGTGCGTCTTAATTGTGTGTTGTATGGCTATCATGTCCAGGTTGAAAAATCTAAGTATTACCTAAAGGCACTTTCAGCAGATATATAAAATAGATAACTAGCGATAGCGACCCGCCCTCGCTTTGCTTCGGTGTAGTGTGGAATTTGACACCATGTAGGTATCATACATATAAACCTTCCTGTTGAATCAGTCTATAAAAAATACTTACTATGGTATAGCGATACCACCAGGTATGTACTTAGTAGAAGTAGTGCGTGAAATTTCCCACCGCAAGTGTAGTCTGCGTCATTTGTTAATCTAATTTAGTCGTGTCACCAGCAGCTCCGTCGATGAAGAAATCGTGACGATGTGATCTGTGATCTGACTACAATGGTTGCAGTGTCAAGAATCGCAAACATTCGTTAGGTTTAGGTTAGGTATCTATCATAATTTCTTAATCTTGCATAAAATGATCCGAAGGACCTAAATTTGCATAGGCCTACTGGGGGTTTACCCCAAATTCGACTACCAACACAGCAAGATAGATTTTATATAAACTTCTGTTAAAAGTTGACAGATTATATGCTCCCGTTCTTCTTGCAAATCAAAGGACATTATTTAAACAAAGTTTTAGTGCTTAACAACAGCTGTCGTAACAGAAAATCTACACTATCCAATTAAATTATAAGAGTCAGACCATAACGAGAAAACCCTAATAAAAACCTTTTCAAGGTTTTACCTTATTCAGACTTTTTCTGTTGTGGCGTCACTATACTGACGAAAGCTAATTTGAACAAAATCATTTTTTAATTAAGTGGGATATTACATTTTTAACTCATATCTTCAACAGTCTCAAATGTTTAATAGAAAATATTTTTCTTACATTTTCTTTTAGCTTAAGTACCTATGTTTATTCTTGTTTTAATTTTCAAAACCATTTGGCAAACTTTATCACAGGAATTCGGACGTGGTTGAAAATTTGGACATTATTTATTTATTGTAATTCAACAATGCGTGTGGTAACAAGCTATGCTGCGCAGGCGCACCCACGTTATGCAACACAGCTGTCCTCCAAATACCATACTTCATTTAGCACTTTGACAGTGTTTCTAGTTAGCGACCGTTTAGTAGGTAGGTAGTAACTTTACTTACACATTATTTAGTGATAGTATGCCATTGGAATCTGTTTGTAACCGACTTCCAAAAAGAAGGAGGTTCTCTGTTCGTCTGTATATTTGTTTTTTTTTTGTGTACCTATGTCCACCGATTACTCGAAAACGGCTGGACCGATTGAAATGATTCAAAGTTATTACATTAGGTAAACTCCCAAGTTGGTCCCATTTTTTTAAATTTGGAAATCAGTTCAGTACTTTTCAAGTAATCTTGAAAAAAGCACGAAAATAGTATGATTTTGTGTGAATTACCTCGATGATAATGGTCGTATTACTTCTTTGTTTATGAACTGAATATGATAATAATTTTTTTGTTGAAAGAGGAATTTCTGTGTAGTTAACCGACTTAAAAAAAGGAGGTTCTCAGTTTGACCCGTATGTATGTATGTTTCTTCGCAATTATCTCACATTTGGCTGAGCCGATTTTACTATCTAAATAATATACCTACAAGGTACCTACACTAAAAATAAATAAATAAAAATTGTTTAAAAAAACAAAAAACCGACTTCAAAAAACCTACCTCTAAAAAGCAAGAAATAATATTCGTAATATTAAAAACACGTCTGTTGAAGTCGGGTGGGGCTCCACCCGCCCCACCCGACTTCAATATTAACGAATATTATTTCTTGCTTTTAGAGGTAGGTTTTTTGAAGTCGGTTTTTTGTTTTTTTAAACAATTTTTACCTTGCTTTTAATTGTAAATAAGAGATGTGAAGGAATTTTAAGAAATCCCAAAACTATGACTTACAAAATACTAGTTTTTGAAATCATTGAAGTACATTTTTCATCGAAATACTTCCATAAAACACCATAATATTTCATGCCATTTTCATAGAGTACAATCATAAAATATTAACTTTATGAGTACAATCTACGCTAGGTATAACCAAATACTTTCTCTCTAAATTTGAGATAGACTCAATTTTAAATTTTACTCTGTCTGTTCTCGACTCTGTAAATTCTCCACTTTTCTGAAATGAAAATAAAAAAGCAACTTTTAAGCTCTTTATTCGCGCAAAAAACATTTCAGTTTCTAGCCCATGTCCGATCGAAACAAAAGCCGCTCGGACAGTCTCGCCATAAGATCACGATCCAATAAGGCATGGCAGGCTCTTTAGCATAAAACGGTGGTCGTAAGGTAATTCTGTGGCTTCATGTTCATGCCTCCAGCTTCAATCTGCGTCATTGCAGCTATAAAAGTACTTGTATTGTCTATTCCTCTGGCTGGTGATGCACGCAAGTGCAACGACAGGGTGCAACTACATATATGAATAAAGTATGCGGAAGCTATCTCAGAGGGAAAGGATCATAAAAGCTTCGCCACAGTATTATTTACATCTATACAGACTGTGGCGTCAGTGAAAATTGTTAGCAGAATTTATGCAACAACATGAAAATATTGTCATAAATTTCACGGATTCACGCTGATCATAAACAGAACTTTTATAACTTTTCAATGAATGACTTAAATAGTTTTTGTCAATTTTATCTTACATCGTATCTATAGAAAAATGAAAAGAAACTTCAATAGTCTTTAAGCTAAGCTGTGTTAACATTTGCAAGCAGTTTAGCTACTTTTTCGAAAGAGCCTTCGTGTAAAAAAATTCTTTAACTCTCGTCAAATTTCAACACCGGTCTATGCTACAGAAAGAGCGGTTGTACTCACATTATGCGTGTATTGTGTGGTCACAAACAGTCCTTACATTGTTGCAACCCTGTAGCGAATCGAGAATGCGTGCGGAGGCATTAAGCTGCGGTGTTGCTATTTTTACCGGCGCGGTATGCGGCCGGCGCCTCAGGGTCGCCGACCCGGCCGCTGGCTTGCAAATAACCCAGGCTTTAGCATACGATGTTCAGGGCACCATAGTTCTTGAACGCAGACTTTCAAATAGCCAAGAATAAGCACACAACTTTTAGGGTAACTCTCGTGTGTTCACGATGTTGCCTTTGGAAACCGGACCTCGGCGAACTTATTTGTATCTAAAGCAAGTGAGCAAACATTTTATGGAAGAAAGTGAGCTTGTTCTGTTCTTCTTTTGCAGATTTTCTGAGGTATTAATTAAAACAAATAGGTAAATTGTTTCAATCACTGAGGGTTACAAAGTTTTCATGTCGCTTTATATGAAGTTAAAAATTGTAAACTAGTTAGGTACCCACTTATTGAACTTCATAACAAGAATGTGATAGAATCAGTGAAGTATAATTTTATACATCCCGTACAGTCACCTATTATTGTGATAATATCGAGCCAAGTAAGTATCAAGTAACAATGGACCCGAATTTCCTTTTGCAGCCTCCGAAGGCCTATCTGTCTGTAACCTACGCGTTCTGACTAAGCAAGATTTCAACTTAAGTATAGCCCACTGACAAATTGCAGGTTCGGTATGAGTAATAACTTTGGTATTCATTTCGTTTTCCGCCTTGCGGTTGGGTGTTTGCGTCTCTTCTTTTATTTATGTTATGTACCTATACGAGCCTTTCAAGAGCGATATACCTAGGTACTTATTACATTATTTTTACTTACAATAAATAGGTACTAATTCTCGTTTAGTACGTTTCTATTTCAAAATCTCACAAAGGATAGTATTGACAAACAGTACCTACAGAAAAGGACAGTCTAACCTATCACCCAGATAAAAGTATTCCTGAGGGATACAAAAAACAACTGTCCACGCAGACGAAATCGCGGACGGCCGCTAGTATAGTATAAAGTCACGTGGCGTAGATAAGCTTGTAGACTTCATACACATCAATGTTTGTAATTTACATGAGATTCGACAGGTGATTTTATTGTCTATCGCTCATATTTTAGCTGAAAGTTGCGAATTGGCTTCTCTTTTTTTGCTTTTTGCGTAAAAAGTAGTTGACTACAGAGAACGAAAGTAACCAATGGAGCGGGTTACGTGTAAAAGATGCAGTTCATTAACTAATAGATAGGTAAGATTGCACAAACTCATTACAGTTGGGGTGGAAACTGCAATCATCGTGGGCGGGCGGGCGCGTCGCTGAATAAATGAATTTTCAGGCCACGACGGAAAGTGCTAATCTGATAATATGTAACTGTTCCGTGGTTTTTTGCATATAAGTTATCTGTGATATAAGCAACACCTACCTAGAGTGAGAAAAATGAGAAAAAAGCATTGTGATTGTTTTTAACACGTTTTTATTAGGTTGCTTTCTCGTTTATTTAATTTCTTCCGTAAAGATTTAATTATAACCCTATACAGGGCGCATGCAAAAGACAATTGATAATCTTACAAAATTAGCGTTAAAAATCTTTAAGGAAGAAATTATTTTACACTTGTTAATCCGGTTTTTGTAGTCCGTTGTACCCATGTTTTTATTTAAGTCCGATTTTTATACTTTTTAGTTCGTTTTTATGTAAAATTTTTAGTAAACAGAACGGGGTAGGTAGTTTTGCCTTCATCTTGCCATCGTCTCAAAGTTTATATCTATCTGTCTAAAATTTCTTTAGTTTAAAAAATGAACCTAACACACAAACAAATATAAATGGAAGCACACTTTCTCTCCATTAAAAAAGTCTTAAGTAGTTTTATTTTCAAACATCATCGCTACGTAGAGCGTACTTATACTTAGAATTGTTATGTTGCCTACACTGATAGGAATTAAAGTGTTTGCGATTGCTTCTAAGAATACTTATTTCCACTTTAATTACCAATTTCTCACCGTATCGGTGCTGCGATTGAGACATAATATAGAATGCGAACGTATCCCAACAATGCTGACATAGGGTTGAAGAAAACTTTAGTTAAATGTATTTTTTGTAGTTTCATGATTTGGAATTCTCTTAAAATAATTAAGTCTATTTTCTAAGTTTACACTTTTTAATTCAATCATTTGTTAGGACTCTGCTGACTCTACAACATAATAATATTGTGCCTTAGCTGACCCTTTTTCAAAAAAAATTGCATCACAACAAGTATTATCCAACTGAAATTACGTTTCGCTAGTAGAAGGTAAAAGACACGCTGTTTGTTTAATCTTCTATAAAATTGATCGACAATTTATTGTCTAATCAAGAATTTTGTCACGAAAGGCAGGTTATTAATAGCAGGGCCCTATAATAACGTGACAATTTGTCAATTGTCATGAGAATTTGGTTTACAGTGGGTTACAGTTATGAGTAGTTTGTTCTATTTTCAAATTGGTTGACGCAATGGATATAAAATTGTCATGACAGGTGACAAATTGTCACGTTTATTAAATAGGGCCCCGATTGTCATAACTTGAACAACCCTACCGCAGCCGGCTGACGTAACGTAAGTAGTGTAAGGCTGTGTGAACCGTTACACTGCCGCCACTTCCATCGGAACCGTTTAGAAACGCTGCCGATAACGCCAGTGGCTGATAAACACGCCATTGCCGCCGTACACGAAAAACAATGTTCGCACTACGTTGTTAGTATTATTTATTACATAATACAGCAATATTTTACACATTCGAGGTCGAATGGGTCGGGTTCCGGAAGGGAATATATAACATTATCTACGAGTTTAGCTATTGGCTTCTATCGGGGTGATTGATGATCCTAGCCTACTACCGCACGGATAAGGTTATGAAGCCCGTAAGACTAGGACTCGCTGATTTTTATAGTACCTATGTCGTTTAGTTAGTGGCTCAATTCCGGAAAAACTAATTATGATAAGACGTCAAGTCTTAGTTTTCCCATACTCAATATTTTATAAGTTTTCTATACTTAAAAATAAATGAAACAGGCGTCCTTAGTCCCACCTATTTTTTTATTTTATTTTCTACAACAAATGAACGAAACAGCAGCCCTATTTTAAAGAACTTATTTAAATATGGAAAATAATGTGTATTTTAGAAACAATCAGTTTGCCAAAATATTACGCGCGGTATCCATTGAAAAAACAGCTAAACAACATAAATCAGCGAAAAAGCTAAAAAAGATATAGATAAGTACCTATAAAATAACTTTTATGAAGTAATTGAAAATATAGTGTAAAGTAAACAATCAAAACAACATGTAAATTATCACACATAAAGACAATTTATTTACAAACGACATAAAGGTAGGTACCTACTTAGGTACTTACTACAAAATAAAGACCTCTTACAGCGTCATTTAATGACGCTGTTTGAGTTACTAAGTTTGTATGTCTATTGACATTGACACCAATAACAGCAAATGGTATAACATTACGAATTCCCATATCATTACAGGGTAAGTAGGTAGGAAATGACAAATTAAAATCTCATCATTTTTCATCAGTGTAAAGAAAATTGCAAGAGTCAATATCAACGACATTTTCAACGTAATTCCTTGAAATTGTCTTAGTATTTGACCTCGAAACACCCACTTAGAACATACATACTATTGTTTATGAAGACGTTGCGATATTACAAGAGTATTTTCACATTATTTTACAGACATTATAATTTTGTATTGACGACCTCCGTTCTTGTAGTGATTAGCGAAATATATGCTCCGAGTTTCAATATCCTGTTTGGTTGATGTAGAAACCCCCTTTTTAGGGTTCCGTACCCAAAGGGTGAAAACGGGATTACTAAGACTCCACTGTCCGTCTGTCTGTCTGTCACCAGTAGGGCTACCACCTCTCCGGGTTTGACCCGGAGTCTACGGGTTTGAGTAGTGGATGTCCGGGCTACGGGTTTAACATCGAAGTCTCCGGGTGGCAAGAGTGAAAGTCAACCGTCTAGGTACGGTCACCATTTTTTTACAATAACAGGCATTATTACTAGATTAGAGGGAAAAACTACCCAAAAATCGCGCTACGTGGTCGTTTTTACTGTTAATTAACAGGCAAGATTGCAAGGTTAGTGGATGGAACTGACCAAAAAATTAAATAAATTTAAAAAATATTAAAAACACGACTGCCCTGCCAAAAACGAACTAAAAAGTTAAACAACAAGTGTCATTGCAGTCGGGGGACCTTATTATGGAACAATTTTTGATCAAAGTGGTCCCCCGACTGCAATGACACTTGTTGTTTAAGTTTTTAGTTCGTTTTTGGCAGGGCAGTCGTGTTTTTAATATTTTTTAAATTTATTTAATTTTATTTCACACATTTTAGTGACATATTATATAGTTTTGGAATGTGCTCATCAAGGCCTTTCATTTGATGCCCATATTGTAATAATAAAAAAAAAATTTTTTTTTCACATTTGAAAATGGCGTCGTACAGTCGCCATATTGATTTTTTCTAAAAAAATATAGCTAGTGTCACTCGGAATGATGTAAGGATTCTAACGATACCCCATTTATCCAAATCAGTTCAGGCATTTAGAAGTTATGGTGGAATAAAGAAACTCACATACCCACAAACATACATGAACCCTGAACAGATAACACTCTTTTTGCTTTGGGCAGTCGTGTAAAAATCGCGCTGCGCGGCCGTTTTTTTATTGTTAACAGGCAAGATAACAAGGTTAGTGGATAGAACTGACCAAAAATCGCGATGCGCGACAGTTTTTCTTTGTTAACAGGCAAGATCACAAGGTTAGTGGTCGGAACTAACCAAAAATGGTGTTGCGCGGCCGTTTTTTGCTATTAACAGGCAAGATAAGCAAGATTACAAGTTTAGTGGATAAAACTGACCAAAAATCGCGCTACGTGGCGGTTTTTTCTGTTAATAGGCAAGATTTTCTATAGAAAGGTAAAAAAAAACGATTTTTCGAAAATCTCCGGGTCTGCTCTTGTCGAAAGGTGGCAGCCCTAGTCACCAGGCTGTATCTCATGAACCTTGATAGCTAGACAGTTGAAATTTTCACAGATGATGTAGGTATTTCTGTTGCCGCTATAATAACAAATAGTAAAATAAATATTTAAGGGGGGCTCCCATACAACAAACGTGATTTTTTTGCCGTTTTTTGCTCGATATTATAACGACTGCAGGTAGATAGTTGAAATTTTCACAGATGATGTATTTCTATTACTGCTATAACAACAAATATTAAAAATAGAATAAAATAAATATTTAAGGGGGGCTCCCATAAAACAAACGTGATTTTTTGCCGTTTTTTGGCACGGAACCCTTCGTGCGCGGGTCCGACTCGCACTTGGCTGGTTTTTTTTTAAGATTCAGGGTCTATATTTTGAATTGCAAAACACAAAGGTTCGATTTTGAAGTGAGCGTTGAACGAATGCATCAGAAAAAGTTTAATTTAAAGAATAATTAGGGAAGATATCAATGGAGAAAGTTGTTCCAAAAATACTTTCCGAGCTTTGTCATCTGTTGGGTATGTACCTAATTGACCGAGCGAGCGCGAAGCGCCTCTGTTTCAGTTTGGCCAAAAACGCTTTCGTATTCGTATGTCCGTCCGGCTGTCCGTTTGATCTCCTCTACAGGTCGCATTTCTCAACCGATTCTCGTGAAACTTTGTGAGGTCCGATAATCATAAATAATTTTTCATCTATTCAAATTTGAAATTTTTCAAAATGGCGGAGTTCGTCCGCGGCCGGCCAATGTCCATTTGGTTCAGCGGGTTGGGACGCGGACCACAAGAAATGAGTGTTCTGAGTTCGAATCCCGCTCGGTGACTTACTTTTTTTTTATATGTTTGTTCATGTTTATATATTTTTATTGTTTTTAGACATATAAAGATAAATAATAACCGAGCGAAGCTCGGTTCACCCAGATATTATTGTTTAAGTGAGGCCTAAGCTCACAGAGCCACTATAGTATATCACTATAGTGATATAGTACAATGGGTAGGTGTTATATCTATTTTCATGTTTATCATTGGCGTGCAAATTAAAATAAAACTGAAAAATTATTGTAAGTAGGGTATGTAAGTATTGCTTAGTACTATTATATATTCTGTGGTATTACTCTATTGTATTTGCCGTATTTATTTGTTTTTTTTTTGGAATTCTTAATTACATAATTTAATGTAGCAAACATTTTGACTGAGACTAATTTAGTTAAATTTTACTATAATATCGTTATACCTAAGTATGTCTAATGTCACTTTTCGCTCTCGTAACAATAAAGAAACAAAATTATATGATGGATGACTTCCATCATTGAGGCCGCTAACTATCGCTAATTCTAACCACACGTTTAACAACCTTCAGCGCAGGCGCAGCTGTTGCAAAATATTTAGACTGATAGCCGTGATGTGTTGGCCGTTAGCCCGTTACTAATTGCGTGAAGAACGAAATAAATAGTTGTATTTTAACGTTAAGGTCTCATTGTTTTTCATTAACAAACAATATACTTACCTTTCGTTTACTTGTAAATCAAGGAAACTTGCCTTGAGTGGCGTTGTCAGAATGTGTTAAACAGTTACAGCCTTTTTCATAAACGCCTAGCTACTGCACCGTCAAAATACGTTTAATCTTTTTATCATTTGTGTTGTATTTGACTTTGTTTATTGAAGTCTTAGAATATATTAATCTAAGATTGAAGTATCAATCAGAATACAATATAAGGTAAAAGAAATATAAATAGGAGATTGTTCTAAATCGCCCCAAAACCAACAAGCATTTGAAATGTACCTACATTTTTATTATATTTTAATATACGATTTGAGAATTATAATTACAAGCGGACACTGCGAAATATTTAATACACTTTTAAAAGTACTTTAATTTGTAATACCATGAAATCCGCCATCTTTTAAGACAATTATTGTCATTTGCATTGATTGATTGTCATTAGATACATTCCAGCAGGCTAACCGCTGAGTCATCGATCGCTATAGAGTACATTTTAACCATGGAAAGTAAATTATTAAACATTATAAAAAAATACTTTCCATGGTTAAAATGGCTGCATTCTAGCGCAGGCTAATCGCTGAGCTATCGATTATTTAGTCATTCAGTTCATTTAGTGGTGGATGATAGGTGTTACGAAAACATCGATATTGGTGTCAATATATTTGTAATAAGTATATCAAGTTTTCAGTTTAAATCCGATCTTAAACGACATTTTTTGGTATGTAGTCTTAAAAAAGATATTTTTTTCAAATAAATTATATATTTTTCAAAGACCTTTTTATAGATGGCGTTTATTTAAAATAACCTCAAAATCTGTTCGTTTTCTTTAAATAAAAATGTTCACAAAAGTGTCCGTGGGAAAAAATTGTTCTTATGGGCTTATACGAGTCATTTACGATTAGAAAATATTTGTTTCTCTGCTGTTGGCTCTGGGGCGAACAATGTATGGGCGTAGAACAATCTCCTTTGATTAGCCAGTAACATACAACGATTTGTCCAAAGAGTATAAAAGAAACAAAACACTTTTTAAGTCTCTTATAACTTTGCTTGTTTTTATGAATAAGGCGGTTAAATATAATTGTTATTTTTGAAACGTTTAAAATCTGCCAGTAACTTGAAGTACCTATAGATAGTAGAATCTAAAAAAAGTAAAAAAAAAATCCATCTATTTTTATGCCTTCAATCTACGATCAAGAATCCTTCAACATATTTTCTGTTAGACTTGTGCTAAACACATTTTCACAATTTATTGATGTGGACATCTACAAATTATCAATACAGGAAAATGTTAATGTATGTAAGTGAGATTTTCACTTTCGCGTTTATTGTAAACGAGTTTAAGTATTTTGTTTTAAGTAATAAGTACCAACTTTTACCTTTTGTGTAATTATTTTTATAACATATTTGCTCGTAAAGGGTCTCTTATTACGCCAATTTCAATATCGTATTGTATCTCATTACGAAATTGTGCGGTAATGTAAAGTAAAACGCACGGTTTATCAAGATGCTTCGTCTAAAACGAACGGTACTTTTTTAAATCTTAGCAAAGAGTTTTTATATCAGAATCTTTTCTGATGCGTCATGTGCGATTGACCTCTTGGTCAACATTTTATGAATAAAATTTACTTTATATAATTTATTTTTTCAATAAATTTTTTTTTTCAATTTTTGAATATGGGTATCAAATGAAAGGCCTTGATGAGCACATTCCAAAATTACATAATTTGTCACTAAATTTAAGAAAAAAAAAATTTTTTTTTTCGATTTTTGAATATGGGTATCAAAGGAAAGGCCTTGATTAGCACATTCCAAAATATTAAAATTTGTTACTAAATTTAGAAAAAAAAATTTTTTTTTCAATTTTTGTTTTTTACTTTATTGTTGTTTGATTTCCTCACAATCGAAGTGAAAGGCAGAAAAATCGACCGATAGATAGTACAAGTGTATCAAAATTTCATCATTATGGAAAACAAGCAAAAATGCAAAGTCCGAGTTTTATTTATTTCCTCGCAAATATGTTATAAAACGTCGTATGACATACGTGCGCTTTGATAATTACAGCCTCTGCTTTCTTGTAGCCCTCGCCTACGGCTCGGGCTAGCAATATCGCCTCAGCTGTAATTTTCAATTTACCGCACTTATATCATAATGTACTATTACCTAGAACGTTCGAAAGGTGTCAGTTTGATAACCTATTCCTTTTGGATTTATTTAATTGAATGAAAATAATGCAATAAAATGTGTATTTTAACTGTTCATAAAAAGTATTCAAAATTACTCACGGGAAATGTTACGACATTATTACCCGTTCAGCAATGTGAATTTTACTGTACCGTTTTTGGTCATGTGGTCAAGCTGTGGGTCAGCCGGTTTTTGCGAAGCCGAAATGGCAACTGGAGACATTTTGCCATTCGAGTAAATGTTGCCATGCGTTTATTTTTATCGCTTATGGTCGCGTTTTATTACAAACATTTTCGAGAAACTTGTTTCGATAAAAATACTCTTATTTTGCGTGGTTTTCTCTTAATATTTAGGTACCTATAGGTATTATTGAGGACATGTTTACAAACTTTTAAAGCTTACTATATAAGTCTTACTTATGATTGTTGTCATTGTAACTATAGTGTTAATATTTAAGTTTTGTTGAACAGAAATCGCAGAAAAACCTCTAACGACTTTTCTACTCAGTAGCGATTCGCGTTAGTGTTATATTTTCTTTGGTAGCGATCAGCTCATGTTCCATACATAAATTAAGTGTGATATTTTCCAATTCAATCCATCAATCACTTTATTATTAAACTCGCTACGTCGTTAAACATGGGATGATGGGATGCCCGCACGCACAAATTGTCTTTCTGGTGATCACGTATCGTATCGTCGTCGTTCGTTACCATAAATATACCATTAATGTTATGGAGGTATAAACAATCCATACGAAGAAACAATAACATCAGCGGAAAAATACTATTTTTGAAATCTTTGCTGGCCAATTTCCATGCGGAAACTTAGAATCAATATTCACTATAAGAAATCAGTAAGATGTTGTGTAAAAATCATAAAAAAGTAACATGCTTATAGGTATCTTATTTACTGTTAGTTGACAGAACAATTCGTCAAAAATTTGTGTCAAATGAATGGTCATAATTTTTCCGTCATAATATACTTTCACCATTCTATACAATAAGACGTAAGAAACATGTTTATACTAAATATAATCATAGCTAGTTAGAAATCACTGGTTACATTGACTAATAAATAAATAATGAATTAGTTTAGAAAACTTCAGTAAAGTAAAAACAAGAAATAAGTGTGAGGTTTTTAATAAGCTCTTCCGTATGAATATTATTTAATTACGGTTACGAAATGAGAATTAAAAGATTATAGGTAGTTGTCTTGATGTTTTTCTAAATGAAGTATTAGTACCTATAATAATAGTATAGTTTTTGAATATTTTAGTAAAAAAATATTTTACTTGATTATATAAAATTTAAGTTTTAAAGATAAGAAACAAAATAATGTATCCGTCCGTTTATCAAACAGTTTTGACAGTTTACATCTTACTAACTTAAAATGCTACTTTAAATATGTTTTAGTCTTTAATAATATAAATCTCTTTTTACATAGGTACCTATATAATCTACGTGTGTAAAACGGTTGGTTATAATCATTCATGATTGATTTTTTCAATAATAAAAAGATGGGTAAAGAATGTTAATTACCGTTTAGGACAAGTAAGGAAAAACAGACTTTAGGTTTATCTACAAACGTATTATTCTACAAAGATATGCAGTAGAACTACTTGCAGATTAAAATTAAGTTGTGACTTAACTTTCTAGTTTTATCGATTAGTCATCGTTCGGGTAAATACTCGTTTCCAAACAAGTTCAAAAGAGTTTACTTAAAGACATCTTTTTATTTTTGTTATAAAGAAAACGAAAGTCGTATGCTATGCTACTTACGTTGTCGACAAAGTATTTTTTTTTTGGATTGGCTGGGTTCGATATTCGATAATGTTTTCATGTTTCTTAGGTTATTTTTTCAATCCAGCTACTTGCATGAAAAATCAGAAATACCGAATCTGAAAAAAGAAATTACCTACCTACCTCTGTAATCAAATAATTATACTGGTGATATTAGTTACAAATAGTATAAATAAAAGTAAGCCAGCAACAAAAGTCGCTATGTTCATTGAAAGGTTGGCAAAGGAACCCAATAGGGAATATGCATCAGTTTTTTTTAAATCTTAATCAAAAGTATAATGCGTGAGATAATTAACTGTAATATTAAAACTTTTCTCTTGCATTTTTTTCTCGTGATATAGTTACTTGAAGTTAGCGCGCAGCAGCACCCGCCGAAAACGCTCCATATAAAACGGTGACGTCACACATCACGTTTCAGGTGTGTTTCGGCGCGTTTAATATGGAGTTAGCCAATAATCTTCAATTATCTCCCTAAATTTTGCGTTTAAGTACATATGTGTCTTACAAAATATTGTTTCTTATTCGATATTCTATAAAAAATATCGTTATTTTCCCCTGATTTCATCGTGTGATAAAACTAAAATAATACAGTTTTTTATTTATTTTTCCTGTTCCATCATGTTTTTATAAGTGTCCGCAGCGATCAAGCTCAAATTCATCAAAATCGGTGACTTATGCATATTCCCTATTCGTGATATTTTTTATTCTTCTGTAATAAATAAATTTTTGTGTTTAATTTAGTTAACTGTTTAATTTAATTTCGCTATATTTTATTCTTCTTTAAAATTTATCATAGGCTGTTTGATATTTTTTTATGAGATTTGTAAATTTATGAACGTCGCTCATACAGTACAAACTGCACGGTACCTAGCCCTAGAGTTGCGCGTGTATAACAATCACAACGTCATATGTTTATTTATGATTTATTCAGAAAAACCAACAGCTATATTTACAACAGCTATTATGATAGGGCGCTTGTTTGGAGTGAAAATTATTTAGTAAATAAGATTTTACCTGGTAATGTCTATTCTTTCTCGGCAGCTCCAAATTGTATCTGCAAAGAAATCACAATAAAATTATATAATAAAACTGTCAAGAGCGCATCGAGAAAGCTAATCACAATCACTTATATACGGTCATGATCGTGAACTATATACGTGGTGGTTTTACGGTTTGTTTCTTAATTTATAGTATTTTCCACTGTAAAAAGGCAGTAATAAGGTTGTAAGTTCAATAGCATTGTTACTTTAGTTTCGTAGTTTCTTCCATGCGTTTGCAACGTTTGCAAAGAAAGCACGACACACTGTGACAGGTGAAATGGCGAGCGTGACACGTTTCACGAGATCGGACGAGAATACGGATGTAACGAATTGATCTGTTATTTTACGTTTTATTAGTTTTATCATTTTGTCGTTTTGTAATTGTTACAAGATTTGTTGAAAGTGTTTTTAAAGTCTGCAAACATAGAAAGGTCCAACCAATAATGAAATATTTAAGGGTCTAGGCCACACACAGACGGAATAGCAACTGCATACAAAATCTATAGACCTGCCACACACATGCGGGATTTTTCCTCGGAATCTTCATACATTGTCGAAATTTCGTTCGGAATTCCAAATCGGGATTCCGTCTGTATGTGACCGGCCTAATAATGCAATACCTAAAGTAAGATCTCGATTTACTGATCAAAATTATCTAAATCGGCGTAAGAACCGCTATTGTCCTAAATAACATTGATAAATTGGATCATTGGGTGTTACAAATTCTAAGAGCTTGGCAAAGATTGCAATTCATGCTACGCTATGAGAAGTTATGATAAAAAATAACAGTTGAAGCAGGAAAATGGTTAAGAAAATTGCAAACAAACATTACCTCTCTGACTTGTCGAACAATAAGACAAATAAAAGGAAAAATTATGATTTATTATTGTGTTTTAAAAACTGATTTGAAAGCTAAAATAATTGCTGAATTCTTGTAGAGCTTTCCGAACGCTAGCTAATTATACCAAACAAAAGACAATCATTTGTCCACGGGCGTAGCCAGGGGGGGGGTTTTGGGGGTTCAAACCCCCCCCGAAATATACAATAGGCATCATCTATTTATTGATCTATAACATTAAAATAAAGTTAGGCAAGGCGAGGAGTATAATTATTATACATATTAACATTTTGAATTTGCCGCGCTGCCATCTGTCACCGATCATTTGAATTACACCCCCCGCATCGCATTCGGTAATTTTCGTATGTTTTCGTGCACCGCTCGGCTGTCGCAAGTCAACAGTCAGCACTTCAGCAGCAGCACCGATTACCGCGAAAATAATTTATTTTAGTGGGTAGATCAAGGGTAGGTATATACATAATTCTAGCGTGCGTGCCGGACTGCAGTGAACGAAGTATTTTGTCACTTACTTGTAAGTAAATGAAAATAACTAAAAAATGGGCCAATTTAATAGATCACATTTGACATCTGTCAGTCCATAGTGTGATTCGGTAAGTAAATGGTAAAGCTTTCTTTCGTGATTATTTATACCATAAAACTTATTATTATTAAGTTTTGGCATCCCGAGGTAACCTCGGCGAGGTTAGCAGACAACCAGCCTACATGCCTTACGATAAAGGAGTAACAGATAAGATCGGCCACGTTTTACGTGAATACTCTGTACCGACAGTTTACACTCCAGGCATAAAGGTCAACAACATATTGGGTTCGCCGAAGGATGTCACACCACACCATTACACTGCAGATCACAAGATTAGCGGATGAAACTAACTAAAAATCACGGCCGTTTTATTCCAATATAGACAGGCAAGAGTACAAGATTAATGGATGAAACGGGTGAAACTAACTAAAAATCGCGCTGCGCGGCCGTTTTTTTTCAATAGACAGGCAAGATCACAACTTACAAGATTAGTGGATAAAACTGACTAAAAATCACGCTGCGCAGCCGTTTTTTTTTTCTCAATAGTTAGACAAGATTACAACTTACAAGATTAGTGGATGAAACTAACTAAAAATCGCGCTGCGCGGCCGCTTTTTTTATAGACAGGCAAGATCATAACTTACAAGATTAGTGGATGAAACTGACTAAAAATCGCGCTGCCCGGCCGTTTTTTTACTATATACAGGCATTTAAGTTACATTTTTAATTTTAAATATTTATTTCTCCGAGCGGTCCTCTAATGCCCATGGGTTCATTTAATAAGAATATACCTAAATGTCATTTCATTTACATTGTTGTAGTTTTATTTTCTTAAAACCCCCCCCGATACAGAATTCTGGCTACGCCCGTGCATTTGTCAGTTTCTTTTTCGTGAAGTTGATATTGGTATGCAACCTGCATGGTTTTGAGTTTAGAGTTAAAAAGGTATGTTAAGTTAAAATCTAAGACCTGAATCACACAGAACAGATAAGGTACCTAATATAATATCACTGCGTCTGCACCCATATTTTTTAACTTTTCTAAAAATCGAAAAGACTTGACGTGGGGACCGACGACGTTAGTACAGCATGTAAATTATACATGAACTTATAAGTTCGTACGTAGCAATGGAATGTTAGTAAATAGAGTATTACCCGCAGTTGTTACGTACGTTTTTTGTATCCAAAACACATAAGGTCCATTTCGCAACGGAAATGGAAAAGCGCACGAACGCAACGCAGATTTTCTCCGACGGTTACGGAAACATTACGTAGCTATCGTCACGCATTGCGTTTACGTGGAAACATTTAGTAACTAGTAGTAAAATGTTATTGTTTTACTTTGTAGGGTCGTGAGCCGATAGTGGAGCCGCCGATCACGTTCGCGTTGGCTCGTGATGACTACCAGATTAGGGCTGTGCAAATATTACAGGACCTATTAAATAATTTCGCTGTTACTTCAATCAAATTCAATCTACTTTCAATTTCATAGGCAAGTCTATACTTGCTGAGAGCCTCCATGTGAAAAACAGCTTCACGGCATCACATCTCCACTGTGACAAACGTTACAAATTACAAAAATTATTATTTTGGACAAACGCTAGCTTGTTCAATTCAATGACTGTTTGCTTGCCAAGCGTGTAAGTTTACATTCTAGATTCTCAAAGTATGTCAAATTACGTTAAATAATGAAACTAAAATCAGAAGCTGAATTTACCTAGTTTTTCAATTTGCTTTTTTCAAGGATTGCAATTTGTATGAATATTTTTTAGTGTCCCAAGAAAATTATTGAGAAATTACAACAAATCGCGAGTCTCCGTGTGTCCGTCCGCCTTCAGATTTGGTGTCTCATAGTCATACTCCCAAAGCACAATAAAATATGTAGGTGGCAGCCCTATTCTCGCCGCAAGTATTGTCCACGAGTCACGACACGACCATAGCTCGTTGAAATCTGGTGAACTACTTCATTTCGAATGTACAAATATTCTAGCTGGATCAAAGTATCTGACCAAAATGTATATCTAGTTACATAATTAAAAAAGGGGAACCTTGGCCTAATTTGAGGCCTACTCAATCCGGAACGGTATCCGCTACCGCCATGTGCAGCGGTAATACCAGAACGATATCCTGCGCGGTAATTTATACGGATTTTTTGCAGCTGTCGTGAAAAACCAGGACCGCATACCGGATGGGTACGCGGTATGCAGTGGGTATGCACCGCGTTTTCGGGATCCCGCCGCGGGTACACGGCACGGGAATACTTATAGATTGCTGGTTTTTATGACGGTCAGATGCTTGCAGTGCATGAGTAAGCTCCTCAAGGTGGGGAAGCTTGGTTTGAACAGCGTGTTATCCGCCTACCCATCGGGATATTGTTACCGCCACCGGTAGAGGATACCTACCGCTCAGATTTCATTAGGCCTTACTTTTACGTAGGTATCGACCTTATTTTCATATTTCCTTGATTTATTTTTAATTTAATTTATGAATTACTTATGTATCTATACATATAAAACTCTAAATTGATTGATTGTTGGGATAGGCGTGGAGAGAAACTATTTTTGGAGGGTAGATACCTTTCATGATGTAGATGAGCACTAAGAAAGGGTTTTGGAAAATTCCCGTTATACAGGGTGCTACAGCGTGTTCCAGTTTGTATGGAGATTTGTATAGGGCTGAAGGTAGAGACACCATTTTTGGAGGGTAGATACCTTTTATGGTGTAGGTGAGCACTAAGAAAGCGTTTTGGAAAATTCCCGTTATACAGGGTGCTACAGCGTGTTCCAGTTTGTATGAAGATTTGTATAGGGCTGAAGGTAGAGACACCATTTTTGGAGGGTAGATACCTTTTATAGTGTAGATGAGCACTAAGAAAGGGTTTTGGAAAATTCCCGTTATACAGGGTGCTACAGGTTGTTCCCGTTTGTATGGGAATTTGTATAGGGTTAAAGATAGAGACACCATTTTTGGAGGGTAGATACCTTTCATGGTGTAGGTAAGCACTGAGAAAGCGTTTTGGAAAATTCCCGTTATACAGGGTGCTACAGGTGTTCCAGTTTGTATTGGGATTTGTATAGGGCTGGAGATAGAGACACCATTTTTGGAGGGTAGATAGATACCTTTCATGGTGTAGGTGAGCAATAAGAAAGGGTTTTGAAAAATCCCTATATACAGGGTGCTACAGAGTGTTCCAGTTTGTGCATATTTTTTATGGGAAAATTTAAATGTGTGAAATTAGATCTACTGATAAATACCTAGGTCTATTGGTAATCCGTGACTATCAAAATAAATGCACATCTATCTTAATCACGCGAACGAAGTTGCGGGCAAAAGCTAGTGATGATACTAAAATGCTACCGAAATAAATCTCTCATACAAGTAAGCCGCATTTGTACGTTTTATCTACCATGTTAGTGCTAAAGTTTACAACCGAAATTATGCCGTGTTTTCACAGGATTACCTACTAATGTTGTAGTAGTACTTGCACTTGCCACTAACACTAATACTTTCCATCTAAACATACTGACTAAGCACTCGTTCAGTTTGTAACACGCAAGGTATCAGTGACAAGTAAAAAGTACTTAGCATTAGTAGCTAAGCTCGTGTAAACACGGCATAATTCACAGCCGTGCCGTCTCATTAGCTTAGCGTTCTATTCATGACTATAGTCTTCAAGACGCGTTTATAGTCATCAATTAAAGAATCCACTGTATGTAGGTCAAGAGTACAAACGTAGCAAAGGTTTGTGCAAGCCAATTGCAGCGGTGCAATTCGCGATTGTATCTACTTATTTTTCATTTTACGAGTAGCCACGCGATCCTTATCTTTGAAACAATTTCATACATTATGACTGGCCAGAATGCGGCGTGTGAAATAGGTACTTCGGACGTGCATTTTAATATGTTTTTATTAACACAACAATATTACAAAATATCGTTTTGCTATTAACACGCTACTAATTAGGGGGCGTCCATTAATCACGTGATGTTTTTTTTTTGGCCAATTTTTAACCCCCCCTCCCCCCTGGTGATACATGGTGAGGTTTTACGTTAACCCCCTCCTCTAAATCACGTGTATTTTTTGATATAATCCGTAAGTTATTCTAATACCCAATTTTAATAAAACTTTACGTGGAATTTTTAGGGCCCAGGTCTAGTATTTTTAAACCGTATCATTACATTCCCTCATAGTAACTGCTAGAAGTGGATAGCAAAACTGCTAAAAGTGGCCGTTTTTGACATCTATCTACTTCTACGAATGACTACTAGGGAATAGTGATACCTTCTAAAAATACTAGACCATAGGTCCTAAAAATTCCACGTAAAGTTTTATTAAAATCATTATCTATTAACAACTAATTAAATATAACCATCTTAACTGAAGCTGAAATGTTTACAATGACAAAAATATAAACCATAAAAACTTCAAAATACCTATAGTTTAATACAATTAAGGCCTACTCAAAGACCGGTATCCTGTACCAGTGGCGGTAACGATATCCCGATGGGTATGCAGTAACGCGCTGTTTAAAGGAGTTCCGCAACAGCTGCGGTAATGCCATACAAAATACCGGTCGGGATATCGGTCGGGTATACGATACCGCCACCGGTACAGGATACCGGTCAAGGGCCGTACCGGCTAATTTACATCTCTATCGTTATCGCTTTCATTTTACTGATGGATGTAACACATTGCTACTTCTATTTGGCATAAAATTATGACTTACGAAAGAAAAGTAGCAATGTATCACAGCCGTAGAGACCTTTAATTGTAGATATTAGGACAGTTCAGTGTTGTTACTTATTCACAAAAAACCTATACGTATTTACATAATTCCTAATAAAAAATCTATCGTTACGAAAACTACGATATAGCATCATAATGTTAACGATACCTAAGTAAGTACTTCTTACTGGACATTTTAAGAATGTATCCTACACATTTCAAATTAATGGTTTATTGAAAAATACTACTTTGCCGTCGTCGAAGAACAATCAAACGTCTAACTCTAGATAATGAATGCAAATTAATATCCCGTACAGCATAGATATAAAAAGTGTTTACTTACTAATAAGTGCGTGAAAGTAATTAAAGAAATTAAATGAAACATGTGATTGGTATCAGCGTGTGAAATCGCGTATCGTAAGTGTGGGGAAAATTATATGCAGACAGAATAATTGCTGATTTATTTAGGGAAATAGAACGATCGCGAAAGGAAATTTAAAAAAGATGAGTATGGAATTCTTGTGGTTTGTAGGCGGGGCGAGCGGGGCGACGTTTTTTCTGATTCACCTATCTATTTAACGTGTATATATACTTTTTTCTTTTTTTATGTACAACGTAATAGTGCGGCCTTCACCTCACTTGATGTTAAGTGACGATAAGACCGAAGGTGACAGCGCAGTACACCCGGAATCCTCATCACTGAGGAACGGCTATCTTACCTCTAATTGCCGGAACACAACAATTTTTAATACCAACTCAAGTTTTTGTGACCGTCAGAATGGCCGGTCAACCGTCGTATTTAACTTTGAAATTGTGTCTAAAAATTGCTTATGAATTGCTTATATTTGCTTATCATAATGAGAGAATTGCTTATTGCATAATTAAAATGAAATAAAACATTTAAGGTTGACCGGCCATCCTGACATCAGAATGGCCGGTCAACCTCTGTACAGCAATAACTATGTAGAATTACTGAAATTTTCATGGGCCAAAAATTGCTTATGAATTGCTTATTCCACAATTTGCAAGCCGAGAGCCTGTTATTCTTTCCATAAACTAGGTATGAGTTTAAAAGTCTCAAGCGCCTGCAAAAAATTGAGAGCAAAGTGGCGTATAGTGCTAATTGCGTTTATATTACAAAAGGTTTGAGGGGTCAATTGAATCGCAGGTCAACCGTCGTATTTGACTTTGACATTGTGTCTAAAAATTGCTTATGAATTGCTTATATTTGCTTATCATAACGAGAGAATCGCTTATTGCATAATTTAAAAGAAAAAAATCATTTAAAGTTTACCGACGTCTATCCTGACATCAGAATGGCCGGTCAACCTCTGTAGAATAATAACTATGTAGAATTACTGAAATTTTCATGAGCCAAAAATTGCTTATGAATTGCTTATATTTGCTTATCATAACGAGAGAATCGCTAATAGCATAATTTAAAAGAAATAAATCATTTAAGGTTTACCACGTCTATCCTGACATCAGAATGGCCGGTCAACCTCTGTAAAATAATACCTATGTAGAATTACTGAAATTTTCATGAGCCAAAAATTGCTTATGAATTGCTTATATTTGCTTATCATAACGAGAGAATCGCTAATAGCATAATTTAAAAGAAATAAAACATTTAAGGTTTACCACGTCTATCCTGACATCAGAATGGCCGGTCAACCTCTGTAAAGTAATAACTATGTAGAATTACTGAAATTTTCATGAGCCAAAAATTGCTTATGAATTGCACCAGACTTGTGGATCGATTAGAACTGGCTTTTGTACAACGACAATGCACCGGCTCACACATCGTTGCTTGTGCGCAATTTTATGGACAAAAACAACACCGTATTGATGCCTCAGCTACAATACGGTGTTGTTGCTTATGAATTGCTTATAATTGCTTATCATAACGAGAGAATCGCTAATAGCATAATTTAAAAGAAATAAAACATATAAGGTTTACCGACGTCTATCATCATATCGACATCAGAATGGCCGGTCAACCTCTGTAGAGTAATAACTATGTAGAATTACTGAAATTTTCATGAGCCAAAAATTGCTTATGAATTGCTTATATTTGCTTATCATAACGAGAGAATCGCTTATAGCATAATTTAAAAGAAATAAAACATTTAAGGTTTACCGACGTCTATCTTAACATCAGAATGGCCGGTCAACCTCTGTAGAGTAATAACTATGTAGAATTACTGAAATTTTCATGAGCCAAAAATTGCTTATGAATTGCTTATATTTGCTTATCATAATGAGAAAATTGCTTATTGTTTAATTATAAGAAATAAAACATTTAAGGTTTACCGGCCATTCTGATGTCAGGATAGACGTGGTAAACCTTAAATGTTTTATTTCTTTTAAATCATGCAATAAGCAATTCTCTCATTATGATAAGCAAATATAAGCAATTCATAAGCAATTTTTGGCTCATGAAAATTTCAGTAATTCTACATAGTTATTACTCTACAGAGGTTGACCGGCCATTCTGATGTTAAGATAGACGTCGGTAAACCTTAAATGTTTTATTTCTTTTAAATTATGCTATTAGCGATTCTCTCGTTATGATAAGCAATTATAAGCAATTCATAAGCAATTTTTGGCTCATGAAAATTTCAGTAATTCTACATAGTTATTACTTTACAGAGGTTGACCGGCCATTCTGATGTCAGGATAGACGTGGTAAACCTTAAATGTTTTATTTCTTTTAAATCATGCAATAAGCAATTCTCTCATTATGATAAGCAAATATAAGCAATTCATAAGCAATTTTTGGCTCATGAAAATTTCAGTAATTCTACATAGTTATTACTCTACAGAGGTTGACCGGCCATTCTGATGTTAAGATAGACGTCGGTAAACCTTAAATGTTTTATTTCTTTTAAATTATGCTATTAGCGATTCTCTCGTTATGATAAGCAATTATAAGCAATTCATAAGCAATTTTTGGCTCATGAAAATTTCAGTAATTCTACATAGTTATTACTTTACAGAGGTTGACCGGCCATTCTGATGTCAGGATAGACGTGGTAAACCTTAAATGTTTTATTTCTTTTAAATTATGCAATAAGCAATTCTCTCATTATGATAAGCAAATATAAGCAATTCATAAGCAATTTTTGGCTCATGAAATTTCAGTAATTCTACATAGTTATTATTCTACAGAGGTTGACCGGCCATTCTGATGTCAGGATAGACGTCGGTAAACTTTAAATGATTTTTTTCTTTTAAATTATGCAATAAGCGATTCTCTCGTTATGATAAGCAAATATAAGCAATTCATAGGCAATTTTTAGACACAATTTCAAAGTCAAATACGACGGTTGACCTGCGATTCAATTGACCCCTCAAACCTTTTGTAATATAAACGCAATTAGCACTATACGCCACTTTGCTCTCAATTTTTTGCAGGCGCTTGAGACTTTTAAACTCATACCTAGTTTATGGAAAGAATAACAGGCTCTCGGCTTGCAAATTGTGGAATAAGCAATTCATAAGCAATTTTTGGCCCATGAAAATTTCAGTAATTCTACATAGTTATTGCTGTACAGAGGTTGACCGGCCATTCTGATGTCAGGATGGCCGGTCAACCTTAAATGTTTTATTTCATTTTAATTATGCAATAAGCAATTCTCTCATTATGATAAGCAAATATAAGCAATTCATAAGCAATTTTTAGACACAATTTCAAAGTTAAATACGACGGTTGACCGGCCATTCTGACGGTCACAAGTTTTTGTGGTGTTTTGCGGATTTGGAGAAAAAAATACGTATAATACCAACTACGTATAATCCCACAAACGCAAAACACCACCTGAGACTTGAGAACTATTTTGTCACTGAAGTGGAGTGACCAAAGAAACTCCGTGAGCTGTAGACCTCGCTTGAAAAAGTTGCTCAAGGGGTGCCCATACTTTTTTTTAAGGAGATCGACTTACCAAAAATTTTTGACTAAGAGATCGACATTTTGACCTTTTAACCCACCAAATATTTATCAGGTCACTGTTTAACCCACCAAATATTTCACAATATATATATTTCCAAATATTTCACTAATAATTTTAGCTATCCTTGGCGATCGACCTTAAAACCTCTCGCGATCGACCGTTTGGGCACCTCTGGTATAAGTTATCGATTCCGCTCCATATATCCGCGAGCTGTGAACTGATGAAATGGCTCTTTGGTTCATTATTAAATAGGTAACTCACGTTTGTCCAACAATATCGTAATTTAGCCCCTGATTGCTGGAGAGTGGCCATCAGGGGATGCAACCATCGGTAACGAATGCTATGGCTTATGGAAAGTGATGGGGTAATGTAGACTTTATTGCCGTTGTTATAAGAACATTTTTATTGGTCTACTAAGTGGTATTTGTTGATGTGAAATTGAAAGAAAACTTACTGAGTAGGTAGGTAAAAGTCTACGGGGAAATTCAGATTTCGATGTCAATATTGTAACCTGGGTCAATCAACTTTTAATTGTACCATAATTTTGATCAAACATAAAAGTGTAGTCTGGAAAAAATATACTTATAAAAAAAAATGTTTAGCTTGAAAATACTAAGTCTTAAGTTTCGTTTTGGTAACAGAAATAAATAATTACTAGTTGTCTACATTTTTGTTCGTATTTTAAAGGTCGTCCAGTTTGTCATCAATTTCATACAATGATTAAGAAACATCAACCTCAACTGGAAAACCGTTAAATATAAGGTCCTTCTTAAATAGTGCACATAATTTTAAGGGGTCAATGTACTCATGCATACAAACAACTTTTACTATGGTACCAACATTGAAATCACGAAAAAAAAATCTGCTGTTCCATAGAAAATTTAAAATCGAATAGATCAAAATGTATGGAACAGCTGATTTTTTTCTCGCGATTTTAATGTTGGTACCATAGTAAAAGTTGTTTCTATGCATGAGTACATTGACCCCTTAAAATTATGTGCACTATTTAAGAAGGACCTTATATACTTACCATATTTTCCAAAATGATACTTTAAATTTTAAATGTACACCCCAACCATAATTTTTAAGGGAGTTGATATTTATTTTCAAGAAAATATACTTTATGTTTGGGGGCAGGAAAACTGCATACGTCATACGTCCCAATAATCCCCTGCGTGGACGAAAAATGGCAAAATGTAACACATCAACAAGAACCTTATTTGGACGGATGACGTAATAGGTACTTGTATGGTCCATCTGAGTAACGGATCAACACTCTTTTTGACATTACAAAAACTTCTGTTCCTAAATTATGTAAAAACGTAATAAAGTGGTCATAAAAGATGGCACATTTACCTTGACCGACGTTAACCCCGCATTAGCATAGAAGAGTGCAGTGATACACATCTCATTCCCACGTGGCGGTGTTACATTATTATTATATTTTATACCGCTAAAATATTATCATTATTATACGCCAATTCAGTAACATACTCTGAAGATTAGTTCTTCTAATAATAATATTCGTGCGTTAATTTTCTTTTCTCCTTTTTGGGAGATATAGTAGATTGTATTACAAGGGAGCAAAATAATATTTTTACGGCGAGGGCGCTTTTTTGAATCCAGAGCGAAGTGAGGGATTCTAGAGTAGAATCCCGAGCGTAGCGAGGGATTCTTCAGTAGAATCCTGAACGTAGCGAGGGATTCAAAGTATGTCGCCCTCGCCAAAAATATTTTGCGCCCGAGTCATATACTCTACTTTTCATCCCCTTTCTATGAGAAAATAAATAGGAGACTGTGTTTATGTAATTAATGAAAATGTTCTTTATTTAAAAAAAGACACGTGAGAAGTAAAAATAATTGTACAACGTTGTTAGCTTCTATAGTTATTGTTTCAGGAGTTAATACATTGTCACTTTCATAACTCGACGGAGAACTCATTATTTTAGCCAAATAGAACAAAGTATGTAGGTACTAATTACAAGAACACCGCGCGCTTATGTTTTTTTTCTGCGCCGTCTATACATACCAGCCGGCGGCGGCGTTCGAATTCTTTGAAAGATACATGTTCTAAATTCAAATCTCTTTTCCTCCCACTAAAAAGTTCTTACCAGAAAAGAGCTATTTTGGTCCCACTTATATAGGAACAAAGCATCATTTTTCGAATAGAAGGGATGAAAAGGTATTTTTTATCAAACACAACCTCTTATTTTTTATACTTAAACCATTTTAAAAACATTATCGTTATTTTTAATCCTTTCTTAAATTATAAATGCGAAAATAACTCTACTGTCTGTCTGTTACGTTTTCACGCCTAAACTACTGAACCAATTTTGATGAAATTTGGTACAGAGATGAAAGGAAAGGACATAGGCTACCTTTTACACCGAAGCAGAGCAAGGGCGGATCACTAGTCTTAAATGAATTAGAATCTTCGCGAGTTTATAGAAATGTAAGTAACTAAGTACCATTTTTATTTAAAAAGATACCCACCAAACTATTAAGTATGAGTATTAATAATCAATTATTAATGTTACATAATATTATTATACTTACTTATTTTGTTAAATTACTGTACTTAATTGATTCTTATTACAATTTACTTGAAAACTCATTTGCTCTTACAAAAGACCTTCCTAGCACAGTTAGTGTCCGGACACGAAAGTGGCGGCGGCCGAGCGGTGGCGGGGCGGCGCGGCAGCGGAGCGGCGGCGGGGCGGGGCGATGAGAACGTGGGCACGAAACATAGCGGTCGGTCAGCCGCGCTAGTAGTGTTGTGACAGATGGGCTAAATACCATTAGGGCCCGTGGACCTACCGATTTGACCTACTGGTAGGACCACGGTATACCACTAAAGTAACTTCTTATTTTTTTTATTTCTATTGATGTGTCAAATGTGATGTTGCTATGGAAACAATTTCTTGTTAAATCAATACCGAAAAATATTCAAAGAACGAAATATATCCTATGTCTAAAAATTTTATTTATTTCGAAAAAATTGTCTAAGTATAGGCGTTAACTAGTTTCAAACCCGGATTCTTTGCTCATCTTGTGTTTTTTAAATGATGTCCAAGATGCCGACATCCATACTGAATAAATAGGTACTACCTAGTAATCAAACAGACACTATTATATTATTCAACACAACACTACTGTAATCGCGGGCTACCAAATCCAACTAGTTTGTTCATTTGTTTTCGTCGCTCTCCTCCCGCCCGTGCATCGCTCGTCGCCCCGCGCCGCCACCGCCCGTTTCGTGCGCGCCTCCATACTGTGCCATACTGTTGAATGCATCGCCGCCGCTCCGCTGTCGCGCCGCCCCGCTGCCGCTCCGCCGTCGCAGTTTTCGTGCCCGGACACATGTTCTACTTATTGGCTTTACATCCGGTAATAGCAAAAACCTAAGATTATGGTGAATTATTCCCGACACGCAGGGTTGGCGATTTTACTATACTTAGGCCCGTATTTATAAACCGCTCTCAACGTTGAGAGCTATCTTGAGATCATACTCGAGATGCTGTTCTAATTAATAGATCATACTTAAGTACAGGTTTAAGGCCCGTATTTATAAACCGCTCTCAATACCGATCTCAGTTGATACGCTCTCAAGATGTGAACAGCATCTTAAGTTGCTTATTGATTAATAGTCAGATATCAAGAGCGTATCGAATGAGATCGATCTCAGCTCTTAAGATCGATCTTAAGAGCAGGATCTTAAGTACACAGTGGTTTTTATATAGCCACTTTACATTTTTGAGTTGAGATTGAATGATTGACATTTCATGTAAGCTTTGTAGAATAATTAACTCAAACTATAAAATATAATCTTAATATATAAAATCGTAAACTGAATGACTGACTGACTGACTGACTGACTGACTGACTGATCTATCAACGCACAGCCCAAACCGCTGGACCTAGAGACTTGAAATTTTGCACACAGATACCTTATACAGTGTAGGCATCCACTAAGGAAGGATTTTTGAAAATTCTAACCCTAAGGGGATGAAATAAGGGATGAAAGTTTGTATGAAAGTCCCTCAGTTTTGAAGCTAGGATCTTCAAATTTTGTGTTTAGGCTGACGATTGAAAATAAATAAATACGGGTCTCGGCGTTTTTCAAAATTCTACCCCCGAAGGGGTCAAAAGGGGGATGAAGTTGTGTATTAAAGAAAATCCTTTATTTCCGAAGTAAAAATTGCTAAATATATAATTTAGGCTTATGGATGGAAATCTAACGCAACGTATATTGTTATTGTTAGTATTTTAACCCCTACGGGGATGAAATGGGGGTAAAAAGGGGTAAAAAATCCTAAAAATAGATATGGATGTCGTTATAGGGGTTTTCTGGGATGACGATTGCAAAAATGACATTTATTTTGAAGTCCAACACGGTGGACATGATTTAACCCCTCAAGGGGTGAAAATGGGGTTCAAATTTTGTATGGAAAAATAATATTAAATGGACATTACAACTTTAAACGTCGTAGGAGCACGTCTAAAAATAAATAAGCAAACATATATTTTGTGATTTTGAAAATCAACTCCTTAGGGGGTAAATGGGGCGAGTAAACCTAAAAATAGATATGGATGTCGTTATTGGGGTTTTCTGGTATGACGATTGCAAAAATGACATTTATTTTGAAGTCCAACACGGTGGACATGATTTAACCCCTCAAGGCGTGAAAATGGGGTTCAAATTTTGTATGGAAAAATAATAAATGGACATTACAACTTTAAACTTTGTAGCAGCACGTCTAAAAATAAATAAGCAAACATATATTTTGTGATTTTGAAAATCAACCCCTTAGGGCGTAAATGGGGTGAGTAAACATAAAAAATTGATGTGGATGTCGTTCTTAAGGTTTTATAGGATGGTGATTGCGAAAATGAGATTTATTTTGAAGTCTGACACGGTGGACATGATTTAACCCCTAAAGGGGTGAAAATGGGGTTCCAATTTTGTATGGAAAATAATATAAAATAGACATTACAACTTTGAACTTTCTAGGAGCACATCTAAAAATAAATAGGCAAACATATATTTTGTTATTTTGAAAATCAACCCCTTAGGGGGTAAATGGGGTGAGTAAACATGAAAATCGATGTGGATGTCGTTCTTGAGGTTTTATGGGATGGTCATTGCGAAAATGACATTTATTTTGAAGTTTGACACGGTGGACATGACACATCATGGACCTGGACCTGGACATGCACATCCAGGGAACGGGAACGGGAACAGGACGAGAACGGGACGGGAACGGAATGGAAACGGAACGAAAAGGGAACGGGAATGAAACGGGAACGGAAAGGGAACGGAATGGGAACGGAACAGGAACGAAACGGGAACGGAATGGGAATGGAACGGAAAAGAGGAAGGGACAGGAACGGGACGGGAACGGAGGGAACGGGAACGGGAACGGGAACGGGAACGGGAACGGGAACGGGAACGGGAACGGGAACGGGAACGGGAACGGGAACGGGACCGGGACCGGGACCGGGACCGGGACCGGGACCGGGACCGGGAACGGGAACGGGAACGGGAACGGGAACGGGAACGGGAACGGGAACGGGAACGGGAACGGGAACGGGAACGGGAACGGGAACGGGAACGGGAACGGGAACGGGAACGGGAACGGGAACGGGAACGGGAACGGGAACGGGAACGGGAACGGGAACGGGAACGGGAACGGGAACGGGAACGGGAACGGGAACGGGAACGGGAACGGGAACGGGAACCGGAACCGGAACCGGAACCGGAACCGGAACCGGAACGGGAACGGGAACGGAAGGGGTACGGGAACGGGACAGGAAAGGGACGGGAACGGACGGGAACAGAACGGGAACGGGAAACGTAAAAATGACTGGTCAGATCCTGGTTGAAGGTTCTCTTAGGATTTTCTCTAACATCCACGCGGACGAAGTCGCGGGCAGAAGCTAGTTATTTTATAAATATCAAGTTAAAGAAACATGTTGGCCTTTCGAAGTGTTTGGCGGACTATAGAAGACTGATGTCTTGGCCAAAGTATGTTATCCTGTGGCTGTATAATGCAAATGTGCCTTTGCCTTTTCTGTTTCATGCACAAAAAAAAACAGAAAAAATTGGCGGGATATCCTAATAAAATTGTTATTACCAATATATTTCGTAATTTATGTAATTTCGTAATCACTATCATCATAATGATGAACATCATTTATTATATTTTGAAACTTCATAGTTTTATCCACGTAGATAAGTACAAACACATACGTAACAGATCAAAATAAAATAACCATCCCGCGCGCGCGCGCTCTTAAGTCACGGTTTTGCAGCACTTGGCAAACACGCTCTCAGTCGTCATCTCAAGAGTGATCTCAAGTGCAGAGTTTTGTTTATTAATATGAGTGATCTCAGTTGATACCACGAACTTAAACCTGAACTTAAGTATGATCTATTAATTAAAACAGCATCTCGAGTATGATCTCAAGATAGCTCTCAACGTTGAGAGCGGTTTATAAATACGGGCCTAAGTTCGTGGTATCAACTGAGATCACTCATATTAATAAACAAAACTCTGCACTTGAGATCACTCTTGAGATGATGATTGAGCGCTTGTTCGCCAAGTGCTGCAAAACCGTGACTTGAGAGCGTGCGCGCGCGGGAAAGTTATGCAAAAAGAGAGGGATGTCATTTTATTTTGATCTGCTTCGTAGTGTTTGTACCTATGTACGTGGATCTACGTGGATAAAACTGTAGATTTTCAAAATCTAATAAAAGAAATTAACCATTATGATGAAATTGATTACGATATTACTTACATAAATTAGGAAATGTAATAGTCATAATAACAATTACAATTTCCCGCCAATTTTTTTTTCCGTTTATTTATCATGAAACAGCAAAGGCAAAGGCATATTTGCATCATACAGCCACAGAAACAGAATACAAAATCCAAGACTTCAGTCTTCTTGAACTGACGTAGTAAAATAAAGTAATATAAATAAATATACCACTTGTCTAAAATGATTTGCACTAATGTGCAATATGAGAGTACAATTATAAAATTATTGTTTTTTTTTATTTGAGCTAATTATTCTACACAGCTTAAACGAAACGTTAAAAAGTGTCATGTTACTGTATAAAAACCACGGTGAACTTAAGATCCTGCTCTTAAGATTGATCTTAAGAGCTGAGATCGATCTCATTTGATACGCTCTTGACATCTGACTATTAATTAATATCCAACTTAAGATGCTGCTCACATCTTGAGAGCGTATCAGCTGAGATTGCTCTTGAGATCGGTATTGAGAGCGGTTTGTAAATACGGGCCTTAATCTTACGTAACATTCGGGAAAATAAAAAAAAGTATGAAAATATTGATCATAAAAATTTTTCACTGTGGTTTCCATTCATGATAATTTAAAGAGCTTCAAACATTTATATTGCAAGAAATGACCAATCCACTTGATTGTATCAAGAAAGCCGTTTTTCTAACAACACAAGTTATGTGTACAAAGCTAAACGACAATGTCAAAGACGTTATGAAAAGTTAGAAATATTTATCAATTTCAACCAAAATCAATAGTTTCGAAAACAAATATCTAACTAATTATTTCTTAAAACTAATAACTTAATCGTAAACACATAAGTAATCATTATTTACTACTTTTCTTTTGACTCCTAAAGTCCTAATACAAGAAGTTTGTCGGAAACTTGGAATCCATTTGGTTAAATCAAACCATAATTTGACCGAGCGAGCACGAAGTGCGAGCGAAGCGTCTTTGCTTCAGCTTGGGCAAAAAATCTTTTCCCACCTACAGGTCGCATTTCTCAACCGATTCTTGTGAAATTTTGTGAGCAGGTTCGAAAATTACATAGAATTATTTTGTCGAGCCAGTATTTCGTTTTTTTTTTAAATGGCGGAGACATGTTAAAAAACAGATTGCAGACCGCTTTCCAGCTCTGCCTGTTCTTCTCGACAGGTCGCATTTCTCAACAGATTCTCGTGAAATTTTGTAAATGATATATATATTTTTTGTCAAGCAAGATTTTTGTTTTTTTAAATAGCGGAGATATGTTAAAATCAGATTTCAGTCAGGCTTTCCAGCGCCTGTATGTTCTCCTCTACAGATCGCATTTCTCAACCGATTCTCGTGAAATTTTGTAAGCAGTTTTGAAAATAGCACACATTTTTTTGTCTCGTCAGTTTTTTGATTTTTTTCTTATTGGTGGAGACATGTTAAAACACATATTTCAGTCTGGCTTGTCAGCTGTTTGTTCTCCTCTACAGGTCGCATTTCTCAAGTGATTCTGGTAAAATGTTGTAGGCAGGTTTGATAATTATCTAGAATTGTTTATTCGAACCAGTTTTTTCCAAAATAATCTAAAAAAATTCACCCATTTCGAAAAATTATGTAAATTAGAAGCACCATTCTAGCTACGATACTCCAAATAATATACCAAACAGCACGTACTGCGTGCTTTGAAAACTTTATGGCAATATTATATTTTTATACAATTTGAGCCAGTTTTTATCGCGAGGTCTACAGCTCACGGAGCCACTAGTAATTTAAATTGTTGACGAACGAAACACACACCACACAGCAAAAGTATTAAAGTTTTTGCCCTATTTTATTTATTTTCGCCAACCCTGATCAATACATAGAGCAGTGACACAGAAAAAGTAACACCATTACTCTATGGTCCCGACCTCGTGGGAATCGTTGTTGTCGTGAGGCGATGGTTAATTGGTGGTTACCCAACGAGACAAATGATTCAATTAATCCGCGATAGGTATCTGCAATCAATTTTAATTAATAAGTAAACGAATGAATAGCAACATTTTAGAACTCTAACGATTCGCGGCTGGGTAATTTCGCGTGACCAACACGATTTGTTTAATTTTCAGCGAGTCTTTTAATTAGTCTTAATCATAATAAAATTTGACTTTTGTTATTTAGGTTTTTAGCACTCAAAATTGGCTTTTGTTTTGCAGTTTTAGGGTTCCATACCCAAAGGGTAAAAACGGAACCCTATTACTAAGACTCCGCTGTCCGTCTGTCACCAGGCTGTATCTCATGTACCGTGATAGCTAGACAGTTGAAATTTTCACAGATGATGTATTTCTGTTACCGCTATAACAACAAATACTAAAAACAGAATAAATTAAATATTTAAGGGGGTTTCCCATACAACAAACGTTATTTTATTGCCGTTTTTTGCACGATATTAATAACGACTACAGTTAGACAGTTGAAATTTTCACAGATGACGTATTTCTGTTGATGTTATAACAACAAATACTAAAAGCAGAATAAGATAATATTTAAGGGGGGCTCCCATACAACAAACGTGATTGTTTTTGCCGTTTTTTGGTACGGAACCCTTCGTGCGCGAGTCCGACTCGTACTTGGCCGGTTTTTTTTTCATAAATGGTTTGCAAATAAATCAATTTAGCTTGCAGAAACTGTTATAAAACCAACAAAACCATAGATTGCTTTTTCTAACAAACATTTCAGTCGGTTGAATACTAGCTTAAATAGTCACAAAAAACGACCGAATCTCTGGCTGGCCGCATCTTGGTCTACTTTCGTCTATGACGAATAAAAAAAATCTAATTCGCCTCGCGCAACGGAAATATGAATAGGCAAGGTAAATCCGTTAGATTGCGATGAGATCGCGTTTGCGCTAAGCTTATAATACAAACATTTTTAACAATGTGCTGCTTTGCACAGATTTTGAGGTGTTAACCCGATTTTAAATTACCCTGCTGTCTAGTGAGCCGTTAGTTTGTTGTAGTCTGAGTCTGACTCATTAGCTTTAGGTCGCGAATTCGTGATTTAAAAAAATCCAAAGTATGACAACACAAGACGATTATTATAGCGTTTTTAAATGTTCAAATTCATTCTTCATCTTCACTTGGCGAAGTTCGTAGGTAACGTGTTACAGGTGTGATACATTGGTATGACAAATATTATAGAACGATGATCTACGATTACGATTACCTGTAATGTTTATTTACTTTTAAAGCAAGTAGACTTTACTTTGTGCATTTATGAATGTGAATGATTCATTGATCAGTCCGTTATGATTATGATGAACGCAAACGTAGATGAGGCGATCGGAATCGGAAGAACAAATGTTTGAAGAAATTGTTTAAAGCAAAAAAAATGTCGGCGAGGCGTGGCGAAGTGTAGACAATGGAATTGAGGAGGCAACGACCATCCAAAATGAACTCATCATCTGATATTAGTATAATAGTGCAGGTAGAGATAAGACAGCGAATAAAATTGTTACTTTGAACAAGAAGTCATAATATCGTGTAATACTTACGCTGTTGATTGTTCGTTTATTTGTGAAAAAATAGGATAGGAAGGTAAGTTTCTATCCCTATGACGATCATAAAGAAAATTATAAGAAAAAGTGATTAGAATCATAATGTGACAAAATACAGTATTTGCATTTTATCAAATAAGATACAAAGTAAACACGCTAAAAATGTTTTGAGATTACATTTCACGTCAATGTGAAAACATTTCCTTGTCTTTGGCAGTAACATGGCGTGGCTGCCTATTTTTTTTCTACAAACTACGAGTTGTAGTCTCCAGTTAGACCCTTGGCCATGCCGGCGACCCTCGAACCCATCAGTAACCAACCGTTAAGGTCATTTACACGAGCGATTGGTTACGCCGGTCAGGCTCAGTAAACTAATCAGAATGTTACCACATTTGAGTAAAACGACCATTTCACCTTGAAAACAATCCAATTCGGCACTCAAAAGTGAATAAAACAATTATTTGGCTTAACTATGAAATATTTTTTCCGGCTACTTAGAACCACGTAAATCTTTATCGCCGTTCGTGGCTGATCAATTTGTGTTAACCTTCGTCGAAAAGTTTTACGGAAGGAATTTCCTTAATGCTTAGGAAGTAGGTTTGATTAATGAAACCGATAACTTTTTGGAAGAATTAATAAAAATCTTCTAAATTGTATTAATTGATATGACTACAAGCGGAATGTTTTGTCAGTCTAATGAGACGCCTTAATAATAATTAATTACAAGCTTTAAGTTACAAAATCAGACTCGATTATTATCTGTGATGTGATAACACATTTTAAATTGTACAAAAAACAATTAATATGAACCAAAAAAAAATCGTTTGCAAACTTTGTGGACAAACAAACGAGAAAGCAACCTAATAAAAACGTGTTAAAAAAGATGTTCGTTTCCTCACCAAAAAATGCAAGTTTTCCGGAAACAATAAAGCAGCTACCCAAAACTTATAAACTCCATATTCTGCACATTCGTGACAGTTAGCTATCAAAGCACATTCGTGCCCAAACACATGTTCATGTTCACTCGTAACAGTAACTATAGTTACGGCTAACTGCGCTCCAGTTAGCCGGCAGTTAGCCACTGACCGCTCGCTTGCATCAAACATTACTTAGGTATAGTAAGTATACTCGCGATTTGAAGCCAATGTCTCGTGCAGTCATTACTCGATACCCGTTAAACCATGGAAACAGTTTCAATTATACAGGGGTCAGTTAAGCTTATAAACGTTTAGTTTGACTAATGTGATACTGAATTAGAATAGAATATGTCTTTATTTGCTTAAAAAGTGGTAAGTATAAAAGATGTTACAATGTATATGAAGCTGCACACTTTTCTCTAGATACTGGCATGCAAATATAATTAATTATTGGTGTTAAAGGTACACTATTTCGTTAACTGTTTATAAAGCAACAGGGCTTTGTAATATATTGCTACTTGCTGATTATACTTAGGTATACAAAGCTACATAATTTTCAGAACATTCTACCACTTTTAACTAGGTATTGGTAGCGAGAAGAGAAACGAAAATAGATGGTCCAACAAATCGTATTCGTTCCCAAGAAGACCACAATTTTCTTTAAGCCATGTATCATGAGTTCACGACCAAAAGATAAGCATGCAGTAAAGATAATATTGATAAAGAAATATTGTCAAGTTCGAAAGTCGAGACCCACTTGGATGTGCTTCACCAGGCAGACTACACAAGCACAGAGCACAGGTGAGAGCAAGCAGAGTAACCTTGATACAGTGAAGAAAGCGCCACAACACAACGACGACATGCCAATTATACGGAATACGAATGATAGAGAAATCACGAGGAACGTGATGAGTGTTTTTAAGTTCCACAAAAACCTTATTCGTTTGGGGTGAAAGCGTTTTGGAATCCTGTCACAGTAGGTAGAGTTAGATACTACCGGTTTCTTAAAAACTGATCGAAAGAAAAATCTACACGTCAAAAGTTACACTAATTTGTATTCACAATTTCTAATTCAAAGTAGAATTTAAACGATTCACAATTAATTATTAATTTGTAACACTTATAAGATAACTATGTCAATTTTTCATTAAAAAACCCAAAACAAACATCGTATTTAAGAATAACTGAACCTTCTACAACCAACTAAGTACCTATAACTGGAATTTATTGTCTAACATGTAACATAAAATAAATAGAAGACTTTATGACGCAACGGCACGTAATTTATATAAATAACTAGATAAATCACATCGAATGGGTAAAGTTGTAATGCTTGACCTGTAATTAAATGCTCACGGTATTTAACAAGCATGCAAGCATTTCGTGAGTAATATAAACTGCTGAATGAATCTTGCAATTACCTTGACATTACAAGTTGAACTTCCTGATAGTTATTCAGCGATTAAGTCATTCAATATTGTTTCTTTACATCACAAGTAACTTGTTCAACAAAAAACCAATGAACTCGATTTCCGATTATTTTATTTGAAGCATCACTCACACTTCGTTATTAATATAAAAATAAATAAATCCAAAACTAAAAAAAAATCCTATCATGGTGTTGGATTGAGTGGATTCTGTGACGTTAAATTTGAATCCATAAATTGTTATAAATAATGCAATGTGAAATGTTAGTGCATATAGATCTCAACTTAGAAAACAAAATTACCTATTGAAGTATGAGATAGCTACGAAATGTAATAAAAGTGTTTACTGTTTGGCATAGAACTAGGTGATTAAGGAAAATGAATTGTGATTTTAAATGAAAAAATTAAGGCGACGCTATAGTCTCTTGCTAGTCATTTCGGTCTACGTAAAATTTATCAATAAAATTCACAGATTTTACAGTCCCCGCAAGAATCGGAGCATTGAAAATGAATACAAAAATTTACGAAAAACTAAAATCACATCAAATGCAAAATCCTATTATATTTTTAAAGTTACCAAGAATACCTAGGTAGTACCTATTTACTTTTACGATTGTGCCACTCGGCTCCGCCTCGTGTCACAAAAGCACCCGCTGACTGCCTCGACGCAGCCGAAATACTATTAACCGATTTTTTAAATTCCAACGAATGCACTTCTCGTCTGCTTCTGCATCTTTTAACACTATTACTATGACGATCGGTCAATAATCATAGAAGCTACAAAACTTTTTATGTACGGAAACACCCGTTTTTCTAGAATTCCAAATCTAAAGGGACCACCTAGAGGTCACAATTATTTACCGATTTTCAAAATTATTTCGCCATTTAGTAGCTAAACTAATACCCTAAGACCCTTTTTTTTCATTTTTTCTTAAGTCAGTTTTTTTTTTCGAAATATTTACAATTTAGTAAACAAACACCCCTTAAAAACCCGATTTTTTTGGAATTTTGCAAAATTTCAAAAAAAGGTTCCCAGTAGATTTTCAAAATTCAAACGTTCATACGTGTCTCGATAAATTCCTCAACTTTTGGTATATTTTCATCTCGATCCTCTCAAAATCCTCGGAGATATGGCCAAAAACACATCTCAGGCGATTTGCATCTGATAACCATTTTCAATGGTAAAATCTACCGTGTGTTATTATTTCGTGGAATAAACTTCATCATACATCTTTAGAAATTAAGTAGTCATAATCATTATGCCTCATGACGATACTGTTAGCATGTTGCTATTATTATGAATTATCATGTTTGACTGAACGCATCATGATCTGCGCAAGAGTGGATCGAAACCCTGCATTATGGCGTGGGCGGTAAACGATTTATAAACGCCTCGACTCTCTCCGATAAATGCCGATAGTAATTAGAATTAACGGCCACTAGTATTTCAAATACTGTTGATTACTATTTTGCGTTTTAATTCACATCTTTCTACAATAATCAGGCACGAGTTTTTTTATATAAAACAAGACGATTGGGTAGGTATTTAGGTCAATATTAAGTATGTTATTTTCATGAATCGCAAAAGAAAAATATGGGTAAGAGGATTCAGCAGTATTTTTACAGGGTTATTTGTAAAACGCCAACATTTGTTCAGCGATTTTTTCCGAAAACAGACAAAAAACCAACCATTTTTCATACAATAATCGATCAGCTGTTCGGACATTTCTATGGAATTTTCTATGAAAATTCATTTCACACATTTCTATAAAAATCGTATATTAGATAGATAGAAAATGTTTATTCAGCAAAATAGTTACAAAAAATATAAAATTAACATAATTTTTTTGCTGAAACGGTAACATCTCAGCTTGTGCCGCTGCCTGAAACAGTGGCGCTGGTTTTCAGATGCAACCGTGGTGGTGGTGACAATAATTATACACATATATATTGTCTTCTTTCGGAAAAGTCCTAGAACAAACGTTGTTGTTTATGATGTTGGTAATCTACTCCTGCGTGGTTATTGGCGTTTTAAAAATAACCCTTTATTTCCATTTCATCAGAGATATCACAAAATTACACTTTACGATATGTGGATTCCAAAAAAATATTACCAGTAACGACTTTGATCTTTCTTCTATACGTTTTGTTCAGTTGTCACCATAGTAAACAAGCACTGTTTGGCCACAGTACATATATTATAAGTTTTTTCAAACAGTAGAGGAGCTAACGTCACTTAGGCCCTTTTGTCATTGCACTCCGTCGGATTGCTAGGGTTGGCATTTTCCGGTCGTCTCGTGGAATGCTACGCGCGAACGCTATGGAAAGTTGTTTCCGACGCGATGTCACAACCCTGACCAGAGTACTGCGAACTTTGCTTAGAGCTCTTTAGAGTGACGTCAGCCGTCAAATTCGAACGTTTCCATGGAGCTCGTACTGTGGTTTGGCTGTTGGACTAAAGAAGTTATTTGCAGTTCATGCAGAATTTTATTGTCAATGAATTAATGAAAGAAGAGGCGTTTACAATACAGATTTTCTGATAGATAATTTTAACCTTCGTGTAAACAGTTTGTGAAAGGTTCGAACAGTAAGTGGCATAACGGCCAATACAAACGAGACTCGTGTCGAATAGTTGCACCGAACACAACGGTCGCATTCAGAACAGAAGTAGATCAACTGATTATCTACAATATTGGCGATGGGTATTTAGGGCTGCTCAAAATTCGTTGGATATTTTATTTATATTAAAACGAGACTTTTCTTAATACGAGACTTTTATCGGCTGCTGATGAGAATTTGTTAGAATAAGGACAAGTCGTAGGTTCCGAATATGATTGCAGATAACTGACTTGTCAGATAATCTTGTTCTATTTTCAATCATCAAAATGAATTCAGGAGATAATAGGTGCAATCCAGAACGTGACTGTGAAAAAGTGTTTTGATTTTTCCTTTAAATCGGATCTAGTCATGTAAGTACCTATATTACATGTAGGTAGGTACCCATATTTTTTTTTCGATTCATTGATAATAGCGAGAAGTGTAATAGATTCAGTCAAAAAGGCCACCGCGCTGCATAAATTGTCTTTATATGGACATATATCTTAAGTATACTTTCTTAGTTTCTGAGAGAGGGTTTCTTAATTATGTATCAGTAATACTACGATTGAAAGCATTTTTTAGTTACAGTAACATCACATCATATCAGTAACATCACAGGTGACAGCCCTCAGAACAGCCTCAGTACCAGAACCGTTACTTATCAGATGTGGAGCTTCGGTGTGGCAACCGAGGCTCGGACGTTAGATAAGAGAATAACTGGTTATCTACGCCTGCGCCACTATGCCAACAGCTTCAAATTGTACGTGATTCTCCCGACTGTTTGAGCTGAGATAAGTTTGTTTTTTTCAGCCTAATGATAGCAAGATAATAGTGAATGATACCTTGAAACAAATGAAGTCATTTCCATAAGTCAAGTTATAATTTTGTCTAGATTACAAAAATCACAAAACAAAGAAAAATGTTTATTCATGGCAATGATCATCAAATTTACAGTGAAACCATGTTTGTCTCGTGACTCAGCTTAAAAGATGAAACATATATTAGTATTAGTTCACAAAATGATGAAAAAATACCTATGAAGGAAGGAGTTTTATTTGCATGCTTTTACTGCTTGATATTGAAGACAAAAATCTGTTCTTTATAAGTAAGAAGCGAACGGTTCAACGTAAAATTGATGAAGAGTTATGGTCATAATACAGTTATGGGTAGTCTCAAATTACGTGTCCCAAAAACGGAATAGTTATAATTTCACGGTGATGGCAACACCGACCGAGCTTGCCGAATCGTCTTGACGTAATTATTGTAGGGCGACCAACAGTACATGGAAAAAGCAGAAAGCAAATCTAATTATGATATTTTAGCATTAGTTTAGTTAAGGGTCACAGTCAAAACCTAAATTAAGATTTCTGACCTGGCCCGTGATACAAATATTTCCATCAATTTTCCGAGTTGACCATTGCTTTACTAGCCCCAAGACATAAATAGTTATTTGTTATTCAAGTAACCAAAATCAATTTGTGCTGCGAGTGCCGACTTTAAATCACGAACTAGCGAAGTAGTCTTCTATTGAATCACGAGCGTAGCGAGTATTCTAATATAGACTACTGAGCACAGTGAGTGATTTAAAGGCACGAGGCAGATCAAAAATTTGGTCTCGTGTAAAACATACCTACAACTTTTCACCTCGACCAGCGAGAAAATTTTCACGTGACTTTCCTGGTAAAAAGCTCAGCATTAGAAACTTGTTGTCTCAACTCTTTTGGAATAAGACATCTTCATCGCTGGACGCACTCATTTTTATTTTTTATTTTATTTAATTTTATTTATTATCACAAAAAATATTTTTTTGTAATATATCACAAAAATAGTTCGATCAAACCTATGCTAAAAAATATTCATAAAAAATACCCATTTTATTTATTTCATTATAACCATAAAACACTATCAGCCGTTTGCACTAAACTCAAGTTAAGCGTGTCCTAGTTAAGTTATTTCTTAGCTTAGGAACAGCCTAAAAATGCCGAGCTGAAATTTTTGTTTGCACTAACAGACTACGTCGTAACTTAGGCATCGCCTTGCTAAGCGAAAGAATGAACGAATGAGGTCATAGAATACTTTATTGGTTATAACATCACATGGATTCATTCGTGAGTCAAAAGGAGACGAAAGATAAGGCGTTGGTTTATTTTATTTGGTAGGGTGACCGAAAAAGTTAAGTCATCAACTGTCAATTTAGAAAATGGAAATCAAATCGCGGCAGTGTTGCCAATGGTACGGTAATTGCCGTATTATACGGTAATTGGGGTCAAAAATTAACTTTGACATGGCAGCCTATACCAGAAGTTTACATACAAGTACGGTTATTTCATACGTACTTTTTCTTTTATAAGTGCAGTAATTGTATTGGAATACGGCAATTTTTGCGATTTTCCACCGAGTCGTTTAGTAATTCAATTATTTCAATAAATGTTCCATGAATCTTCCATTTTTCAGCAAATATTTCTGTTTTTGTCACAATTGACGGCCACAGGCTATAACCACAGATTTACAATTCATAACATAAGAATTTCTTAAGCCTTGGGCGCTCGATATTGGGCCCGTAAGTTAAGAATAGCCTAATGTGGATTTAAGAACGTCTTAAGGTTAGTGCAATGCAATTTTTTGCTAAGAATGTCTTAAGTTAGTTAAGAAAAGACTTAGGCGATTCTTAAGTTTAGTGCAAATGGGTGTTAGTAATTTGTTAATAAATTTAATGTTTTTTTTTCTTATTTTATATTTATTTCATACATGCGACCTCATTTCGTCCATACTCTTTATTTCGAATTATCAACCTTCTTTTTTAACAATCCCTAATTAAAACTCCTTGGTATATCCGTGCATTTTATTTTTTATACTTTTTAATTCATTTATGACAACATAAAGCAGTCTATCCTTTTCTCACATATCAATTTTACAAGTCTCATCCTTGTCACTCTATTTCCTTTTTATTTTAAAAGTTGGTATTAGAAATTAAAAAAGCACTTTGCCTCACAAAAGTCGATTTTGCCGCGAGTTTTTACGCGCCAAAAGCGCCCTTTTCTTGCTGAAGAGGTGAAAATGTTATTTTGTCCATGCAAGGGGCTGGTTTCCGCCACAAGATAACGTAAAAGATAAATTTAATAACTTTTCGCATAGAAGTAAAATCTTATAGTAATTCTGAAACATTGAACTATGACAATTTATGTCCAATAGGTACATATTCATACCACTGAACTAAGAAAAAATGTGGGTTCATACAAAAGAGAAAAAAAATGGAATGAGTTGAACTTGCTTTTATAAATGTTGACTGTGTATCTTAGAAAGTCAGAGCAGAGAAAATATTGACCAATTAAGAAGTAAGAAACTTTAGCGGCGATTTGCAAAACAGAAATGTGCCAGTCTATACGTTTGCTTGTAAATACGAATATTTGATTTCCGTATATTAAACTGTTAGCATATTCTCACTTCTGTCGAAATTTGTTGTTTATCTAGGCAATAAACATTATGCCCGTATTTCATAAATATTTTAATTAAAACTTGAATAATAACTACGATTTCAGCAGAATTTAGGCCTATTTTCGAAACAAACATTCCAGTGTGCTGTTATGAAAATTAAGAAGAAAATATGGAACTACTTGTTCTAAAATTAAGTAAAATCTTTGAATTTCTCATAGGAATTAATCGATATAAGTAGGTATCACGACCAACCATTGGAATATGGACTACTTACATACTTTTCGTATAAGAAAACTTAGTAATCTGTTCCTTCAGCTAAACAAGCAAATGCGAAGCTGATTTTCTTGTCCCACTTCCCCATTTTACAGCTTGAAAACATGCCACTTATGCCTAATACGGAAATTGAAACTTCAAAAACAAGCAAGTTAGTAGACAAGTATCGAACGCAATTCGTTGTGTACTATCAACAGTAATCACGAAGACCTTTCTTAGTCGCATTTGCGCACTTTTGGATTCGGTTATGTTTTGTTATTACTAAGGTCACTGAAGCTTCAAAAACAAGTAAGCTAAGAAAGACGTAAAACCGTAACTCGCTGTGTATGTACGATCGACAATAATCGCGGAGGATCGCGGTGATAAAGCTAGACAATGGCCGCGTTCCGGCCGGCCGGGCCCCGAGGAGCACTCGCTTGCAACACGCGTGGATAATTTATCGGCCATTTCTATAAATGGGCCAAGTTCGTGTTGCGACATCACAGGTATCAAGTTGATTTGGATCAAAGCTAGAATTAAATAATTGACTTTTTTACTTTCTATCTGGAAGGCTAATTAAAATCTGATAGCTAATCTAGAAGTTCAGTTACAATTTTAAATTTTTGCGTTCATAAAAAAAATAGTTTTATTGATAGGTATTGTTGCATCAGTAAATCGAGACAAGAAAATTACAACGCTAACACGTGCTTGGATCGAGTTTATAATAAAGAAGAGCTGAATAGCATTTTCAATAACAGAAAACACCTTTAAATTTTAAATCTTGAATTAAGTTTTGACGGATTCGTATAGGTAGGTCAGTATTTAACTGAGAAAAAATATTTGTAATTTAAATTCAGCTGTTTTACTGAAACATACGACTTCATAACAGTACTGGACGTTAACGAGCGATATCAAATTGTCTTAGCGTCTTATGGTCCATTGTTGTAGCAGTTGTGAGAAGATTGTGTTCTAATGCGACGGACAGTTATTCGGTGATGGACCATTCCAGCTGTAAAATGTACTGATGACAAATACAACAATTATACTCTCTACTCGACTGGCATAAGGACTATATTTGTTTTTGACGTTTTATTACGTTCAAACACCCCGCTAGACGACCCAAAAACTTGTCATAATGAGCGCAATTCATTTGTTAAAGTTAACATGTCGAGATAGGTACCTACATATACAACAGTGATTCATTTGGTTTCTTTTACTTGCTTTTACTTTATGTATAATTATTACTGTACCATACCATGTGTCTACGAATACTGCCCAGAGCTTTCAGTCAATGAAAAGTTGTGCCACTTTTGATCATTTTAAAGAAAACTTTCATATTATTGTTGCTCAACCAAGTTTTTAAAAGAGTGCCGTTCATTGCACTTAATTTTATTTACAATCTGCGTTTGCATGCTATTTATTTAAATACGATTTTGATAGTATATCAAAAGCAGTTTAGTTCACGCAATACACAAAACATTCACGACGTTAAACTCGGATAATTTCGACTTCATAATTTTAAAATTCAGTTGCATTGTTTACATAATCATTATGAGTGTCCAATAGAGCGGAAAACTTTTTCCGTTTTAACAAAATGCTCTCGTTTATCGAATTACTGTTAGTTAATAATAGTAACTGAGAGGTTTCTGTTTGTGCATTCAATCGGTTCCCTGCTTCCGTTTTTGGGCACGAATTAATATGCGTCACTGTCATACATACTGCAGTAATGTAGGTACCTAGTTTATAGCTTACGTATAAGTATGGAACGTTTATTATGCTGTAGAATGTAAGTTAGTCATTAAATGCATTAGTCAAGTAAGCTTAGATTTTTCTGTATTTGATTTCTGAGGAGTTGTGGAAAAATTCTAGGCTTTGTTTGTGAAACAAACTTCTTTTCAGTTTGGGCAATATAAACACATAAATGTAGCCACTTAAAGAACTTTTAAGAAGTTTAAGAATGGTTCTACTTTTAGTTAGACATTACTTATTTATAAAAATACTATTGCCAAATGTGTCGATATAAAGTTACTAGCAGCCGCCCGCGACTTCGTCTGCGTAGAAAGGTTTTTGCTATCCCTCGGGAATAATACTTTTTTTCGGGATGAAAGGTACCCTATGACCTTCTCTGTACCCCTGACAACGAGTATGCAAAATTTCATGATGATCGGTTCATTAGTTAAGACGTGAAGGCGTCACAAACAAACAAACAAATGGATTTTCGCATTTATAATATTAGTAAGGATGCATTGTAAAACAATTTAAAGGCAATTGAGGAGGCAAGGTAAAAAAGGATGCCGATACCGTCATACTGAGGCAGAAGCGAAGATTCCTCGACAGATTGCGTATTTGTTACCGTCATACATACTAACTGCCAAGATCTATTAGATGAGTCATTCCTACGCTATCAATATTGTTAGCAATCAAGGATTGATTGCTAACTTACTTAGCATTCAGTAATATGCATTTATTTAATACAATAAGGCATTAAGTAAGTACCTACCTGGCGGGTTCGTTATAAATATCAGATGCAAAAAAACTGCAATGTCTAACAGTTAAGTAGGTAACTTCATCTCAACGGATAGTAGGACTTGCTCGCAAGACACCTATGCGCTGCCTGCCCACAAACCACCTATGCACCGCCCGCCCACAAACCATCTATACGCCGGCCGCCCACAAACCACCTATGCGCCGCCCGCCCACAAACCATCTATACGCCGCCCGCCCACAAACCACCTATGCGCCGCCCGCCCACAAACCATCTATACGCCGCCCGCCCACAAACCACCTATGCGCCGCCCGCCCACATAACACCTATGCGCCGCCCGCCCACAAAACACCTATGCGCCGTCCGCCCACTAAACATCTATGCGCCGCCCGCCCACAAAACACCTATGCGCCGTCCGCCCACAAAACATCTATGCGCCGCCTGCCCACAAAACACCTATGCGCCGCCCGCCCACAAAACACCTATGCGCCCCGCCCGCAAATAAATCCAAACGGCGAAACACCTTGCAAATATCACCAGCTATTCCATACGTGTATAATATCGCCCCTACACGGAGCATCATCAAAGAACTAAGTACATACAAATCTTGTACCGTCTTACCGTCAAATGACTCCTGAATTTGAACCGTGACTTTAGTGGTGAGTGACATGGGCTCTCCCATTCATAAAACTGCAATATCGTGACAGAGGTTTCCAAACATTTCTCCGATGCTAACCTGACGAACGATACGTCATGCCTGCACGTCATGTTTACGGTTGTAATTTTCACTGACCCTGTTTCCTTAATTCAACAACTGCTTTATGTAATGTTATAATAGGGAATATGCAATGCATACCTAAATTTTCTTTTACAAAATCAAAAGAATAATGCGTGAGAAAATCAACTGTAATATTAAAACTTTTTTCCATACAAAACGGACATGATAGGATGACGTCACATGTCACATTTCAGGAGCCGTTTACTATGGAGTTAGCCAAGAATTTTCAATTATTTTCAATTATCTCCCTAAATTTTGCGTTTAAGTACATAACATAGACTTAGAAAATTTTTCGCTATGGTACATAATAATATGTGTAATACAAAAAAAACTTATTCTATATTCTATCAGACTGTTAAGTTCATTATATTCGAAAGTGAAAAAAAATATCGTTATTTTTCCCTTATTTCATCGTGTGATAATACTGAAATAATACATTATTATTTTTTATTTTCCTGTTCCATCATGTCCGAAACGATCAAGCTCAAATTTATCAAAATCGGTGACGTATGCATATTCCCTATTCCTTGCCTACATTACAGCAATTCCAAACTAATAGATTCCAACTTATAGATAACTATAGTGCGTAAAGCAAAATGTATCATCCAAAACTTTAGCCTTGCTTGCAGGGATTGAAATACCGTTAAAAAATATAACGATAAATAAAAAATAACGTTAAAAATACCGTTAAAACATTTTATCGGTAAATTTACCGGTAAAAATAACGTTAAAAATATTTTACCGGTAAAATTTGCGTTAAATATAGCGTTAAACTTTACCGGTACAATATACCGGTAAAATTATCGCTAAAAAAATAACGTTATTAATTGGAATAACGTTAATTTTAAAGTTTAACGGTAAAAAAAGTAAGAAATAACGTTAAAATTAACGTTATACTGAAATAACGTTAATTTCAATGTAACGTTATCTAAATTAACGTTATTTATTGACATAACGTTAATTTTAAAATGAACGTTAAAAAAAAGTAAGAAATAACGTTATATTTAAAATAACGTTATCATTGCCTGCTTGCTTGACAGTTAATATCAGTCGGTGTCAATATTTCAATCGCATGCGCAGATTGGCAATGAACAGGAAACTTGTGCCATTGATACTGAAAATTCATAGTGCATTCGACCTCTGCGCGAGAAATAATAAATTTCGCCATTGTTGAAGTTGTGCAAGCGATGGTGTCGCCTTCACGCGTATCGCCTGTAGGACGAACCATTGCGTGGTTGGAAATAATGTTAACAATAAACAAAAGCCCATCGATAGATATTTTTAGTGCATCAATGCCGATGGTAGTGTCAACGGCTCAGTTTTTTAAAAGATTTTTCATTATGTTTTCAAGTTTAGAAGATCTAAGTTAGGTTATAGATTGCATCCACCTTGCATTGTAACGCTCAAAAAAGAAATCCTTGTCGTTACAAATATAACTGACGCCAATAATATAAATTAGCAAGGTTTTATAAGAAGGCACTAGACACTAGACATTTTAAGTCTGAAAATATTAGCACAAAAAATCTAGCTTGGTTTTTAGATTCAATGTCTGAGTTAATGATCAAGCGAACCACAACCGACCTCAAAACATATGCCAAGATGAAGTCATATATTTACCGAAAAAATATAAAAAAGGAGATCTTTTTATGAGGCAAATATGCGCTTTTTTATTTTTTAAGATTTACGTGCAAAATAAAATGCCGAAACCTAAAAAAATAAACGCATTAAGTAGTATTTAAAAGTTTATCAAGTTCACACAAAACTTTCATAACAGTCCACTTATTCATTGTTGTAATGGAAGTGCAATTTCATCTTTGCATTTCATTCCTTTAGAAACGCCGTGCATTGCGAAGATGCGTCGCTAATCGAAAACTACGGTGGATTCGCACTTTCGTAATGCAATAAGCCGACTGTAATGTAATACTAGTGAGAATGACGAGAGGATGGCTAGCTAGCCAGACCAGGAACTTTCTAGCTAAAGGTATGTGTGAAATGTTAAAAATATCAAAGATCAAACGTGCGGTTTCACCGCACCATGTATAGAATGATAATCACCATTAATAGGGAATATGCATAAGTCACCGATTTAGATGAATTTGAGCTTGATCGCTGCGGACACTTATAAAAACATGGAACAGGAAAAAAATATATATTTATTATTTTGGTTTTATCACACGATGAAATCAGGGAAAAATAACGATATTTTTTTTCATTTTCGGATATAATGCACTTTACAGTCAGATAGAATATCGAATAAGAAATAATATTTTATATGACACATATGTACTTATACGCAAAATTTTGGGAGATAATTAAAGATTATTGGCTAACTCCATATTAAACGCGCCGAAACACACCTGAAACGTGATATGTGACGTCACCGTTTTGTATGGAGCGTTTTCGGCGGGTGCTGCTGCGCGCTAACTTCAAGTAACTATATCACGAGAAAAAAACGCAAGAGAAAAGTTTTAATATTACAGTTAATTTTCAAACGCATTATACTTTTGATTAAGATAAAAAAAAATGATGCATATTCCCTATTACCTATGTTATGCATATCGGTAGGTGAAAAGATTGCTAATGCAACCCAAATGCAAACCTTTATGCTTAGAAAAGGCCTCGGCCTTTTAATACCTCTAATATTTGGTAACCTGTAATATACCGTAACCGCCGAGCGAAAGCTCACTTGTTGAAGTTTTACGTTGGTAAAACGTGAAAAAATTATGGAAAATTACAGGTCATAGTAAATTACTAAGCCATAATTTTCCACGTTTTCGTCAGATAATATACATGGAACAACATAATATTTACCAAGGCTTATGTTTTTATTAGTTTTACCGTTTACCAAGGCTTAGATAAGCTTAGACACGAGTTATTTGGATGCAATGTTTAACCCGATATCTGAGCAGATTTACAGCATAGCTAAGCTAAGTATTTAAGTATTAAAACAGTAAATAGGTTGGAGACTTTAATAATATTGCAATAAATAATGTAGGCCTAGATAACTTAGTAGTAGTTTAACTAGTTTAAGACTAACAATGATTTCATTATTCAAATATTAGGCTGAGGCTGTATGAGTCAATGGTGCGTAATCGACAATATTTGAAATTCTGTTCAAACAGAATTTCACAATGAAAGTGGTACCTATTAGTTACGTTACTCATAGCAAAACTAATAAGTATTATTATTTTATGTATAATGCGATTAAATTGACAATGTATAACTCATGTCTTAACTGCTTACAAACAAACACTGCGGTACAAAACGACATATTTAAATCTGTTGAATTTTCTCTTTTCCAAACATTCTCGAGTGAAGCTGCTGCGGATCACTGTCTATTGTCAATTTAATCGAATTGTATCGTCGATTACCAACAATTAGAGAGAGAGAGAGAGAGAGAGAGAGAAAGTATTTATTTTAACCAAAGACCACACAACACAAAAAATAACAAAACAGTGATGTTATAGTAAGTCGGTACACAGATAGCACAGAACAATAAAAAGAAGAAAGAAAAAAAAATACATTTGTGGCCCTTGGGTCAAAAAGGTCCCTGCCTCAGCATAGTGTTGCCTTGCGGCAACGCTGGTATTCTGGCAGGGCCTACTAGTGCGCACGGACACGTCCAAGATAAAATACTTAGATAAAACTACACAAGACAAAGCTAAACAATCACAAATTAATAAAATACAATAAAAGAAAATTTGTATTGCGACAAAAGTAAAATTAAAATGTAATCTATGCTAGTGATTATTATAGCCTGTGGTAACCGAACCGAAGTCTTTGATCTGTGGCTATGAGCTGTCAGACTCGAGCTGTCAAATGAAAAATTTACAATTTGACAAACAAAACAAATCACAAAATAAATACATTTAACAGAAACTAACTAAAGAACTTATGAAAAATTATTCCTAACAAACAAAAAGAAGCAATAAATAAACAATATTTTACAAATAACAGCTGTTTGTCTACAGAAAGTGCGTACTAAATGTTTTCTATGGCTTAGCTGGCTTGGCCATTGCTATTATACCTATATGAAAATGTAAGAACAACGATTTATTATGATAAAGAAAAGAAAAGGAAAGGAAATGCCGTCTGCCTCGAGTTCCAGTGTTAGACAGACATATTTTGTCAAGCCTGACGAGAAAAAACAAAGGTGGGTGTTTGTTTGGTGAAGTGTGCCTACAAGTGATTTTGTTGTTGTAATGAGATAAGGTGTCGTTTTAGGCAGTTTTTGAACATTTGCTTTGTTCTCAGATCTCGGTATGGAGGAAGAATGTCATTCCAGCACTTCGAGGCGGCAAATCTGAAAGATCCACGAAAGGCCGAAGAGTGGTGTTTAGGTATAGAGAAGACATGAGTGCACGATCTTTTTAAGAACCTACTATGGGTAAATGCTGGCTCCAGCTTAGCAAAGAGGTAATTTGGCTTGCCTGTGTTGATTATCCCAAACAGAAGGGAAGCTAGAAGGACCTTCCTACGTGCATTCATTTTAAGCATGCTTGCTGAGTTTAGAAAAGGGCTGACGTGTGTTCGTGGCGGAATATGGAAACAAAAACGCGCGCATGCGTTTTGTACTCTCTGTATGAGCCGATCTGACCTAGCGAGAAGACAGGGGCCATAGACAGTGGCACAGTAGTTGAACTTGGATAGAATTAAAGACTCACAAAGTGTTATTCTGAGCTTTTCGGATAGGTATGGCCTGATCTTGTAGAGCATTTTCAGCCTGTAAAAACAGTTACGTGTGACTTCAGATATGTGTGTCTCAAAATTAAGGTTGCTATCTAGTGTGAGTCCAAGACTTTTGGCTTTGTCGACCCGCTCAATGGTAGTCCCATCTATGTGGATTTGTAGTGTTGTACCAGATATAACCACAATCGCTGCACTGTTTATGATGTTGTGTACACCAAAACGTAGGGAATCACTTGCAGAATAAACTGATATTAAATCAAGGTGTTTTGGATAAGTTTTACTTTTATTATCAATTAGGAAGTACAGAGCGTATGCAAACACGTCAGAGCACAATGACAGCGCCCCGCGCACCCCTCCAATTAGGTATTAGGTATTTGTGTACCTCGCAATTAGGTATTTGTAGACTAATTTCAATAATAGGGAATATGCATAAGTCACAGATTTTGATGAATTTGAGCTTGATCGCTGCGGACACTTATAAAAACATGATGGAACAGGAAAAAAAATAAAAAATATGTATAATCCTAGTTTTATCACACGATGAAATCAGGGGAAAATGACGATATTTTTTTTTCATTTTTGGATATAATACACTTTACAGTCAGATAGAATATCGTATAAGAAACAATATTGTGTATGACACATATGTACTTAAACGCAAAATTTAGGGAGATAATTGAAGATTATTGGCTAACTCCATATTAAACGCGCCGAAACACACCTGAAACGTGATGTGTGACGTCACCATTTTGTATGGAGCGTTTTCGGCGGGTGCTGCTGCGCGCTAACTTCATGTAACTATATCACGAGAAAAAAACGCAAGAGAAAAGTTTTAATATTACAGTTAACTTTCTCACGCATTATACTTTTGATTAAGATTAAAAAAAAATTGATGCATATTCCCTATTAACAAATTATGAAGTCAATACCCATCGGACAAGAAAAATAATAATAATGGAATGTACGTACCTATTACAAAACTTTATTTCAATCAAGTCATTGTTTTTCCACTGCGTTTAAATGCAACAGTTATTTATTAAGTTATAGTTCTTACTATAGTCATAAGGCAGTCACGGTGCACAGTCGGGTCAAGTTAATTATATTTTTTATGTAGGTAATGTTCGTGTTACAAACGGACCGTTAACTGTTGTCTGGAGTCTTCTCTATTAAAAATTACGTCCTAATCTAAACGCATATGATAATTATGTTTTCGACAGCGGGAATTGCCGATTAAGAACTCAAGAAAATAACATCTTTAAAGCATCTTTGCTAGAATTTAAAACAAGAGGTGACAAATAAGAAAATACTGTACAAATTGCTAATATATTTTTTATTGCAATGAAATATTAGGTAAGTATTAATAATTGGGGAATATATAATTGGGTAGTTCTCCGAGGTCCTTTTTTTGGCGGTCACACGCTTTTTATTCCTAACCTATTGTAAATATAGCTTTAGGAAAAATACTAAATGATCCTTCATTCACAGTTCTATTCAATTTTAATAAAAAATGCGTGGTATTTATTAAAATAAAATTTAAAATTATTTTCATAGATTGAAATCGGGAGTAAAAACGCTGTTCTTCGGGTGTCACACTCTATTCACACTTAGGACGACCTTTAATAACTTCTTTGTCTTTTAAGTAATATGTATGTATTTATACATCAAAATAATTGTATTTAACTCATGTTTAATAGTCCCAAATACTAAAGTTTTATCGTGAATAAAAAAAAAATTTGCAGGGCATTTTCTCTCTGTCACACGATTTGACAATTTTTCGAGCGCGCAGCAAAAAAAACATAAATATAAAGCTTATCGCCTTATAACTAGTTTTAATAGACGCGCTGCTGCTCTGTTGATCATACTAGCACTTGATGATACACATATTGTTCATTGCTATGCTGAAAAACAAATATCGGTCCGTAACTGTCCAATAATTGTTTGATGCCCTTAGTCAAACAACTTTCATGGACAGATTAGAATAGATGTATGCATACGGTATCGATTTTTGCTATATATTTTAGAATAGGATAGGTCCTCGAGATTATATATAAGTATTTACTTTCATAATTTGCCCAGAACATAACTTTGAAATTAAAAAAAAAAGTAAATTATCGTAATTTGCGTGGCATAATTTTCGTGGCAATTTGTCCACGAAAATTACAGACCATGCTATGAAATTTAAGTTTCTTCTCATATTGATAAGAATCCTGTCTGCTAGTTTGAATATACTTGTGAGAATAGGTTAGATATGTATATAACATATCTAACCTATTCTCACACAGAGAAGGAGACAGGGTGGTGATATTTACTCAGTCACGACATTGCACTAAAACATCGTTTTTTTTACTTATACTCCAAATAAAGGTACGAAGCTTTCAATGTTAGGTTTTCAGTGTCCTCACTGGCTGTATAAGCATAAGCAGTCCATCAGTCATTTTTGATGTCCCCACTGCTGGGGCACAGGCCTTCCTTATGGGTGGTAAGGAGGATGGGCCATAACCCACCACGCGGGCCCAATGCGGATTGGTGGGTGTTAACGACTGCAAATGCAGCCGGGACCAACGGCTTAACGTGCCTTCCGAAGCACGGAGGAGCTCGAGATAATAAACTTTTGGTCACCCATCCCATGACCGACCCTTGCGAACGTTGCTTAACTTCCGCAATCGCTGGGCCAGGCGCTAAACATAAGCAGTACTTTGTAGTAAATCGTTTCGTAATGTTTGTGAAGTGCATCGTAACTTTCGTGGCTTTCAAAATTTCAAAATTTAATATCTCAGTGATTTATGTACCGATTAGCATGTTTCGAGTATACTATTTATTTATTTTTTGGATTCTTTAATATACTTATTTTATTTATTCGAATAACTCAAAGTGAAATTTCGCCACGAAAATTGCGCGGAGAACGCTTTTCAAATAATGACCCAATTGCACTTCAAAAATGATGTAACACACTTTAAAATGTTTAGCTTCAAAATTTATTGAATGAACTTTAAAAATAATGTTTTCCACTATAAATATACTAAGCTTAAAAATTAATACTTTGCACTATACAATTTAATTGTTTAGCTTTAAAATTAATACTTTACACCATACAAATTAATTTTATAACTTTAGTACTGGTATACAGACGACTAGGCGCGACGATGAGCGGGCGCATCGAGACGAGAGCTGAGGAGGAGGTTAGGTTCCATTGCGACCAACAACGCTAGAACCGACTTGGTGAGACTTGCAATCTCATTAGTCTGACATGGTTTGACAGAAATTAAATGATTTCGGAGTTGGGACACAGTTATAGTGTAAACCATTATTTTTGTAGTGATAATATTAATTTATAGATCTATTATTATTTTAAAGTGCAAACCATTATTTTTGTAGTGATATGATTAAATTATAGGTCTATCATTATTTTAAAGTGCTGATATACAATTTTATAGCTGTTTTCATCAAATTTTAAGTGCTCTTAAATACATCCCTTAATAATTCAAGTATTATATTTACAATTACATTTTTCTACCAATTTGGAAATATTCTCGGATGCGGTACAAAATAAAAATAAAACTTTGTGATTGGAGAATCAAAAATAATAAGGTAAAGTAATAGCCAGATAAAAACCAGTTATAACTGGACTGCTCAATGTTTTGATCAAAAATAATACTATAGTATTATTTTTGATCAAAACATTGAGCAGTCTGTTTGTAAACAACAAACGATAGAAGTTTTATATTTATTTATTATTAAGTATTTATTTATTTTCAGACCCAAGTCTCAGGTAAGTACTAATTGTTTACTAATTGTATTAATTTCTGAGATTGACGCGTATTTTTAACGCTTTTCCCTATATTAAAACTATTTTTTAAGATTTTTTGATGTTTTGATTGGTTTTTTTTTTGTTTCTGGGTTTTACTGAGCGAAGCGACGTTGTCGACGTTACCACAATTTGTGACGTTACGATATTACTGCCACTGAGACAAATCGGCTGCCCTAAACCAAATCCAAGTATCTCATTCCAGACAAACTTTACAGGAGAGCTTAAAAACGTTACTTAGTGTTTTTATTGAAAAAAAATAGATATTCTGAACACTAAAATGTTAATATATCATTGGTATTTAAGGTAAAAACATATTTCTGTAAAAAACAATTAGTTATCATACTTAACTACATTTTGACGAACGAAAATAGTGTTCTGCGTAGAAATATGTATTGATTTGTCAATAATATTCTACGCTATAAACAAGTAACTTATATTCTCTATTGTACTTTTAGTAGATGCTTGTTTTCAGCTTTGCATAGAGCCATGGAATACAGACCTTAATACTATAAAATAAAAACATGGAAATCAAGTATCTGCTAATCTATTTAAAATACAAGTATCTTGATAAGACTTGCTTGTTTTTAAGTTAGAAACGGGAAATATACTTTGTTTTAGCGTAAAAGATTTTGCAAATGGAAAAATATATTTTTGAAACAGATTATTGGCTATACACCGTCATTTTGTAGTCGTTTTAATTAACTTAAGGGTGTGTTGTACCAATGAAACTAAACATTTTTGCCCAAGAAACATGGGTCAAAAAATGACAAAAAATTTTGGTCCTCCCATACTAACTAGACAGCTAAAACATTGAATTTGTATGGGAAAGTCCAAAATTTTTGTCGTTTTTCGACCCATGTTTCTTTGGCAAAAATGATTATTTTCATTAGTAGAGCACTCCCTTAAGTTAATTAAAATGACTACAAAATGACGGTGTATTTCCCGAATTAAATCGAAATTTAATAAAATAAAAAAATGGTAGATGCGACTTGCTTTGCTTAAACAGAAAATGATTTAAAAATATGTTTTTTGGAAACTGAGTTACTTAACTTTTGCGTAGCGCAGCCGAAATGTACGTACATTATTATAGGTACTAATACTATACCACTGAGGTATACCTCAGTGGTGACTGCACCATTGCAGCTGCCGTGGGTGGTCATAAGAATAAATTCTCATGCGGTGGTCACGGGGCGGGTGACTGAAGCTCCTTTAAGTTTTTTTTTACGTTAAGAGAATTTATCATTAACACATTAATTATTATTAGATATTATCAATCTTAACAGCACGACCGCATAATTATTTTTACACAAGGGCCCAGCGGTCAAGTCACTTGACCTGAGACTCCCTGGAGGTGCAAAGTTCGAATCCTGCCCGTAATAAATGTCCGAAGAATCCAGTCGCCTGACCAAAGTAATATTTTGTAAATCTGCGCAATTTTTCGCTTTCAAAAGACGTGTGGATTTGACATTTTTATTTGTCAATCCCATAAAGCGTGGCAATGGCGATTGATTGGTAATGTGACATTGGCTACTGACTGACCCTGGATTGCGTAGAAGCAGTTTCTGCGCCCGTTCTTCTTGTCAGCTAAAAAGTATTGAATGAGTAAATACTGAGGGTTCAAAAGCGCTTTATTTTTAATTTAGTTTGAATAAAGATTATTTTGATTTTGACTTCGACTTCGACCACACGCTTTACCGCTGTTAAACATTTTCTTTTAAAATCACTGTACCAAATTTTGGCTTTTCTGTATTCTGTGTTGAAGTCCGGTCAAAGCGGTCGTGAACTCGACACGTCGAGACGTTGACTCATCAAAATCCGGATCAAGAGTTCATTAACACTACATACCCATTGTCTTAGGTTTTTCTCAAAAAAACTGCGGTTTCCTGTAATCCGCTAAATCCGCTCGTAAAAGTGCGTTGATTCATTAGAAAAAACTTGAGTGAATAATCGTAAAGTAATAGAAAAGGAGATTTGGCAACTTAAAAAAAATACCATCATGAGATACAAAGTTAAGACTTTTTTGGGTTAAGTCTAAAATATAGATCCAGTGATGTGTCTTCGAATCGCTCGTATTTGTGGACAATGTAATTACTTAACTTTTAAGCTCTTTAAATTAGGATATTTCTCTTTCTAATGAATTAGTTACAGTTAATGTAAATGTAATTTATATTCTGCACAAGCCGTATTAGTATTAGACAGATAAAGCATAGTTGCAGAGATTTTACACGGTTAAGTTGTTGCGAAAAGAACTGGGTCCATGCATGGTTGCACTGCACTGTATGCCCTAACCTGTACATTGTCTGTCCATAGTTTAGCATTCCAAGCTCAATTACTTAGCTGAGTCTAATACTCTTCAAACCGGAAAATCATTGCAGACTGACATACAAAAAAAATATCTTAAGATTCTTAGGATTCAGGTTTCTACCTAGGTAATGTTAATGACCTTTGACATTTGCAGAAAAAGGGAATTTGCTTTATTTTCTGTATCAGAATAAAACCATACTTTGGTCAAGTAAAAAGTAAGCTATTTTCATGTACACACAACAAAAAAATGTAGTGCCCAGCTTATCAGAGTTCTAGTCACGTTCTGTTAAACACCCGTGCCTGCCCAAACATTACCATACGCGGCCTTTATTCCACTAACCAGGCTAACTCATATGTCGAATATACTAAACACCTTCTTCTCGACCTCAAAACAACACCTACACAAACACAAAACATGCTCCAATATCAACTTACGTGATAAAACACCGGCCAACGGGACTCCTCACTAGCTCACAGTTTCAAAACTGCCACAAGAAAAACACTTTTATCACAGAAAAAATTAAAAATACACACTGAACAACACTAAAGCAATCGATGCATTCGATTTTCGAATGTGGCTTAAGTTTTTAATTCGTATGTTTTCGTTCGTTTTTTATTTTTTAAGTTTTGATTTTAGCGATAGGGTAGTTCTTTTACCGCGGTATAGGACTCAACCTCCGGACGCTACTCAGCCGGACTGAGCAGTCAGTGACACTGCGCATGTTCACCTCACCCTTTCTAACCGTCAGTGGAATGGTGTGTGTGAAAGAGAAGACTAATCTGAGGAATGCACGAACGTAGCAGCTACTGTTTTACGCTGTCTCATCGTTAGAGCAAATGTTGCTTAACGAGAGAAAGAGAGAAAAACTACGTTTTATAGCCTTTGGAAGGTTGACGGCGAGTACACTTGACAACGATGCGTAGAAAATGTAGAAAAGTCAGGCTTTCGAGGTTAAGGCGATGTAACGCACGAAACTTTTTTAGTTGTTAATATTCAACTAAAGATAAAATACTTACATAAAATATTTTTTATTCGGAACTCTCAACTTCTGAAAGTTAGTTGTGTAAAAGCATTTGCATTCTTGAATATTTAATTTATAATAATACGACAAGTGCAATACATTTTATCTAATGTCGTTCATTTCACACATTTTCAAGATATGACTGAGATGTATGCATCTAGTCCCACTAGGTCATGTCCTCATTTTCTTAATATAACCAACTGATGAAGAACAATTACTTATCCTTACTAATATTAGAAGTGCGAAAGTCCGTTTGTTTGTTTGTTACGCCTTCACGTCGTAACTACTGAACCGATCATCACGAAATTTTGCATACACGTTGTCAGGGGTGCAGAAAAAGACAAAGGGTAACTTTCATGCAGAAAAAAACGTACAGTTCCCGAGGGATAGCAAAAAACTATCCACGCAGACGAAGTCGCGGGCAGCCGCTAGTTAGAAATAAAAATAATTATAATTATAATATAGGCATTAGCTAATAAGAAGCTTAAGCACAGTGCAAAAGCTACTAAAAAGAAATTAAGTTTCATTTAAATTAAAGACACCTGAGCACTTCCCCTTAACCATAACATTCTCAACTGGTTTTTCAATAGTATACTTTATCCACTGACATTACGGTTAAGTTTTAACTATCACCATTGTTTTCCATGGTTCTAATCACTTTCATAGGCTTGAAGTTCGTCTGTATAGAATTGGCAACATCGCTCACCATGCTAACGGTTTTGAAGTTAACTGCTTAAAGTCAGTTTGCGAATATTATCAAAGGTGGTAGGCGTGTCGCTTGGAGATGTGATTGTTTGAAAATTTTTAAATTTTTCACGTTATTGACGTACAAATTTAAGTGAAAAGTATCAAAATGCTTGCTACGGAGTATACTTTGGAGTTGTGCAACGTATTTCACTCTGGACAGGTATGTTTATCTATTTTCCTATTGTTATGGTTATGAGTAAACTATGAATTGGTACGGGACCAACGACAGAGCATAAACAAATAGAAAGGTGGAAACCCTATTACAAATAAATATAAAACAAGCTTGGAAATAGTTGAGAATTGTCTAAAGAACACTTTGGATACCGAAGACAGGACAAAAAAGAACATAATTCGTTGCTCGACCATGTATAATAATTCATCAGACTTGTAAATCGTTTGGCCCTTTAGAAACAAAAAAATTGTCTTAGCATTGTATTTTTACACAAAACATAGACTGAGATATTCTTTGGAATATAAATAAATAAAGATTTTGATAAAGGGAATCAAATACGACCCAATTTCTTAAGAAATCGCGTTGAAATCTTTTGTATGGGGACAAAGATAACGTGGGATTTTGCGTATCTTTTTCTGGTAATTTAGTTGTTTTATGTATTTTATTTACTGTTTTGGTTTTATATACATCTTTTCTAGTATACAATAGGTTACATTACAACAGTATAAATTAGGTTTTTCAAGATAACAAATATTATTTTATGATCCATTTTCTTAAGATCATTGAAATCTTTTAATTAAACTTTTTTATGAAATTCGATCGAGATTAAGGATTTTTGTTGTCATTTTAGGTGGAGCCGGGCAGTTTTCTCCAGCGATTGACTGGAGGGGTGAAGACTGGGGTTATACTGAAAGATGTGTCGTTCACAACGCATAGCGGAGAAGTCACAGCGATTCTGGGATCTAAAGGTTGTTATTGGTGAACCAGGGGTACAGAAAGTTAATAGTGGATCACCTAGGTGAACCAGGGGTACAGAAAGAAACACGAGGTGAACTACTTAGGTGGTCCACGAATCAGAAAGGGTTAAGTTAAAACTATGCAACGTATCTACCTACCTATAATTTCTTTAGAAGCTTAAGTAATGTGAAATGGTAACAGTAAAACAAATTTTATTACTGACGAAAATGTCCAGATATGTATCATTCTTTACTGCTCAAAAGAAAATAAGGGCCTCTTATAACCAGGGCATAAAAAGCTGCTCAAAAGAATATAGTTTTCCAAACAAACGAGCTAATTTCTGAAGGTTATCTTCATATAAATTCAATCAGATTTTATTTGAATTTAATATGGTTAGAAAGCTGTAGGTAATAGTCAACTAGCAGACTTAACTGTCGAATTTACTGTATAATTTCTCCTATTCGCCGGGTGTCAGTTAGAGTTTTAGAAAACTCGCGTATTTTTATATGAAACTCTAATTTCTTTCTATTTAACCAGGTAGTGGCAAGCGGGCTCTCCTTGACGTGATCGCCCGGCGAGTGCCTTCGAAGGGCCACATCTTACTGGAGGGAGTACCGCTGGAGGAAGACCAGTTCAACAGCTCCTGCGCGCTGGTGCGCCACTCAACGAAGCTGCTGCCGGGGCTGACGGTCCAGCAGACATTAGCACTGTCCCTGACCAAGGTACCACGCACTTGTGCCCCACAAACGATGAGAAGGATGGTATCAAAATTAACCCAGAAATTGATACGAACAAACAGAGTGTTTTGTTTCGTACTAGTTTGCTAGGAAACGATTAGATACTTCTCTCCAGTTTTGAAGAAGATTTTGTGTTGAATACGTCTTTGCACTTTGTTTTTTATATAGAATTTTATTATGGGTGTTATGTTATCAAGTTTTATTAAACTGTTTGAGATTAGTCACTATTATATTTATGTATTTTGAGAATGATTCCACTGTAGATTCTTTTTTGATTAACTGTGTGATGTGATGTCGTATGGATGGATTCGCAGGTTGTGACATAACATATTATATGTGTGAGGCGCGCCCGTGCGAAGCGGGGGCGATCCTCTAGCAGATGTTTGATGGTTTGCGAGGTGTGATCCTCGCAAGGGCACAGGTCAATAGAATGCCTATTGCCACTCGATTGCTTAGGCCTTAAATTTTAGAGTATCCGCAATAGGGTTATTTACCTAAGTCGCAGACCTCAAATCCATGGGGTAACGGAGCTATAAGCTGATAAAGGGTTTTTGGTCCATCTTCTATTTGGCTGATATATTTAAATGTTAAAATCTACTTAAATATAGCTTTTGTTTTTTGCAGATATCGGGATATTTAAAATCATCAAAAGTGAAACAAGTTATGGCTGATTTGGCATTATCACAGGTAAGTACATTATTTACTTTCATTAATACATGCAAGTTGATACATTTTTTGAGGCTGTTAGATAGTTAAGCTGAGAATCCTAACTTCAGGCAGAATTCCACATTAAATTTTTGAAGTTCTTTTTCCTCTTTTTGTTTTTTTTATGGACTCCCTCCTTCACTCCAATGTCCATGTCCACTCCACCCACTCAATGTCTCCAATAAATAAGGAGTATTCTAAGGTGATAAAAAGTGACTCCGCGTTTATGTCTCTTATTCATTTGAGAGACGTACTTAAATCGCACAATTTCGATGCCAATTGCCAACAGAGTAATTATTTTTCCAGGTTGCTAACAAATGCGTGACAAACTTAACGAAGAGCGAGTACCGCAGATTAGTTATCGGCGTACAACTCATTCGAGATCCCAGTAAGTGGAAGCTTAACTTTTATGAAAACGTGCTCATCACCAGAAGCAGGATTTCAGGATATCAAAACAAATAGGAACATTGCTTTAGTCGCCATTATTTTGGAGAAATAATACTTTAACAAAGTCTGATGTTTAAAACCCTTTTAGCTTTCATTATTTGAGCTAATAGGCATTAGCAAATAGAAAGTACCTACGAGTAGATTTATAAATATTGATGTACGTTTTTCTTTATATTCGCTTCTTTTTTTCAGTAATATTGCTTCTTGATGAACCAACTTGGGACCTCGATCCTCTGAGTACATACTTAGTGATCTCTATACTCTCCAATGCGGCGAAGAAGTATGGTACTGCTATCATACTCACTATGGAAAAACCACGATCAGGTAAAACTTCAACTTTCATAAGAATTTATTTTTAACTTTTACGGCCACATTGCTCAAACGATTCCTAAAATTAAGGCCACCTTAAATAAGAAAAAGTTGTCTATGAAACTGACAGGTTCCCTAAATAAAGCTTATGGCTAAGAAGCCTTTAAGTATTCGGCCGTAAGTCAAGCAAATAAAGTCCAACATTTATGACATCTACGACTTCGTCCGCGTGCGCCCTAGGGAACCTTTAACCAATCCTAATCTGTCTATAACCAAATTTTACCCAAATCGGTCCAGCAGTTGAACGAAGACGTGAAGAACACACACAATCTTTAGCATACATATTTAGTAGGATATTTTATAATTTTGCTGCAAGTAAATTATATGCTGTTGACCGTAACTTAATATAACGTACCTATTGTTTAAACCTACTCTTTTTAGAGCTTACACTATTGACTATTTAGTAACGGCGCCACCATTTCACCCACTTTCTAACAAAACACACAATGCTAATTTTCGACAGTAAATTAAATAAAACAATTTATGTGTCGACTTACTTTGTTCTATACGTTACAGCTGGTTAAATAATATGCATGTGGGTCACTAGATTGTATGTTTAATTTTGTATAAATATTTACTACAGTAATTATTAACGGATTATTTTGTTAAAATTTTATTGATTGCATTTGCAAGTCATGTCATTTAATTTTTATTTTAAAGGCTTCGCCTTAATATTGACATAAAGTACCATATTTTTGAGGATAGGTACGCTTTAACTTTTGTAAAGGTATTTGTCTCTTGAATCTTGCATGGTCAAAAAATTGCTATAAAATTATTGCAAAGTCTTCAAAAAATACTTAAATGAACCTACTTATCTAGGTGTCTAGCTTGTTAGGGTTCCGTACCAAAATGGTAAAAAAGGAACCCTTATGGTGTGACTCAGTCTGTCTGTCTGTCTGTCTGTCACAGCTGGATATCTCGAGAACTACTAATGGTATCAACTTGAAATTTGGGACAATTTAAGTTGACATTTGCCCAACTATTTTGCAAATAAGAAATAAATAAAAATAAAATAGTAGATTGTATTACAAGGGAGCAAAATAATATTTTTACGGCGAGGGCGCTTTTTTGAATCCAGAGCGAAGTGAGGGATTCTAGAGTATGTCGCCCTCGCCAAAAATATTTTTCATCCCTTCTATTCGAAAAAGGATGCATTGTTCCTATATAAGTGGGACCAAAATAGCTCTTTTCTGGTAAGAACTTTTTAGTGGGAGGAAAAGAGATTTGAATTTAGAACATGTATCTTTCAAAGAATTCGAACGCCGCCGCCGGCTGGTATGTATTGACTGGCTGTATAGACGGCGCGGCGAGGTCGGCGCGGCGCGATAACCCGCGCAAACTGAAAAAAAAACATAAGCGCGCGAATTAAGTCTGTGTTCTTGTAATTAGTACATACTTACGTACTTAGTACAATAACTTTTGAAAATTGCGCTAGTGTATCAAACGTAACTATAAATTTGTAATTATTTTTACTTTTCACGTGTCTTTTTTAAATAAAGAAAATTTTCATTAATTACATAAACACAGTCTCCTATTTATTTTCTCATTGAAAGGGGATGAAAAGAAGAGTATATGACTCGGGCGCAAAATATTTTTGGCGAGGGCGACATACTTTGAATCCCTCGCTACGTTCAGGATTCTACTGAAGAATCCCTCGCTACGCTCGGGATTCTACTCTAGAATCCCTCACTTCGCTCTGGATTCAAAAAAGCGCCCTCGCCGTAAAAATATTATTTTGCTCCCTTGTAATACAATCTACTATTGCGCCCGAGTCCTATACTCTACTTTTCATCCCCTTTCTATGAGAAAATAAATAGGAGACTGTGTTTATGTAATTAATGAAAATGTTCTTTATTTAAAAAAGACACTTACTACTAGAATAATTACAAATTTATAGTTACGTTTGATACACTAGCGCAATTTTCAAAAGTTATTATACTAAGTACGTAAGTATGTACTAATTACAAGAACACAGACTTAATTCGCGCGCTTATGTTTTTTTTAGTCTCCGCGCCGTCTATACAGCCAGTCAATACATACCAGCCGGCGGCGTTCGAATTCTTTGAAAGATACATGTTCTAAATTCAAATCGCTTTTCCTCCCACTAAAAAGTTCTTACCAGAAAAGAGCTATTTTGGTCCCACTTATATAGGAACAAATCATCATTTTTCGAATAGAAGGGATGAAAATATCTTTTTTACAACAGGGGCTGAAAAGGGGTCTTAAAAATTTGAAGTGGGGCAACTAGGGCATGTGGGGTATCATATGAAAGAGCGTCGTTTGCACGTTTTCAATCATTTTTCCTTTTTTTAGGCCGCATAGTTTTCGACTTATAATGAATATTGTAAAAAAAATACCGTTCCCCCCCCTTATCTCCGAAGTTTGCAAAGAGAAAAATCTGAAATAATTCTATGTGATAGCAATTTATATAAAGATTAGAGGAAAAATAAAACGATGTCTCAATATAGCACACTTTTTTAGAAATGATCAAATTTCTAAAAAATTTAACATTAGTTCCACTATCGGTCAAGAGATGGCGCTGACCTAAAACTGTAATACTAATTTATTATTCTACTCTGCAGTGTGGTTTGATGGTGCAATTATGATGGTATGGAACCCTCAGTGCGTGAGTCCGACTCGCTCTTGACCGATTATTTCTATAAGGTGAAACAAATTTATCTAAAAATACTAAAACAGATGATAGTGTTGCTTAAACTGAACAACTTTCTCTAAGGAACATAGGTTGAAACGAATAAAAACATGCTCCCATACAAAATGTATTGGTCAGCTGATCGACTTACTATTTTACTAAAAGCTGGCCCCGGACATAGGTAAGGTCCGTCGGGGCAAGTGCGCCTACGGGGTAAGTGCGCCTATCTCAAAAATATCGAAAACTACAAATATTATACAACTAACGACATCTTACGAACACGCAAGAAACTAAACTACAGTTCCACATCTAAAACACAGATGGCTCTGTTCACCATAACTTGAAATATCCGCCATTTTAGCTTTAGTGTCATTTATACCGGCTGCCTAAGATGACCTCGTGTCAGTAATCAGTTCAAATCTGGAAAATTTTGACTTGTTCCGGTAAACTAATGCGGTGAGTAAAGAGTTTAAATGTTTTTCTTCCATTCTATGTTTGTATTTTAGTTCTAAACGTTGATATTAATATTTTTTATTTAATTGAAAATCCTAACCTCAAAATAGTTAAGTTGAGGCAAGTGCGCCATAGATGACAGAACTATGGCGCACTTGCCCCCCCCCCCCCAGAGGTCGCCAACCTTCACGATTTTGGCGATGATTTTAACCCACTTAATTTAGGCAATAGAAACAATAATAAATCAGAGTTCAGCTTATAATTATACTATATAAAGCTCGAAACCCACTGACTCACTCACTCACTGACTGACTGACAGAATTGTTCTCCCAGAAGGAGCCGTCGGGGGTAAAAATGATGTACGAGGGGTTAAGTCATTTATTAAGTAAGTCTATCAAAGTCTGAATTGCTTTATATTTTTATTTGTAAGTTCCTGCGTGCCATTACTAAATAAATATTAACGTTCTATCTAGATTCTAGCCAAAGGAAAAAAATTTACCTATATTTGTATTACTTAGTAAATAAATAAAAATATTGTAATTTAAAGTTTGACTTAATTATTCAAAATAAATATATATTTTATATCCAGTCAAACAGTTTTAATTCATTTATAATTTTAAAAATAATTTTAAAATTATAAATGAATTAAAACTGTAATACCTAATAATGTAAACCTTTAATGGTATAAACCATTAAAGGTTTAGAACCCCTGATTATTAATCTATGGCGCACTTGCCCCTCATTTGCGAAGAAAGCTGTAGTAGCTCTATAAGATTAGATAATAATATGAAAAAAAGGGAATGTGTTTAGTGGTCAATATTCCATAGAGTAAAACTATTGTTTTTATTGTACGCATTACATTGGCGCTTTTTTTTAAATAGGCGCACTTGCCCCGTTTTGAGGGGCAAGTGCGCCTAAGGCCATGTTTTTAAATTTCTTACAAAATATCGTTAAATTTATGATAGATTTGATTGCATTGATAGTCATTGCAGTTACAAAATACCAAATATTGTTAATGTAATAAATATACACTCATAAGTTGATATTTAAATAGAATATTTTGCATCGAAATCATCTATGAAAAAACTATGGCGCACTTGCCCCGACTCACCTTATACAATTTACAGAACGACAAAATCCCTCTAGTTGGTGTGCCATTCTATCGTAATTAATAGATCCGGATTCGATTCCTCGAATGATGAGAGGATCCTAATTCGAATTAGACACAAGATTGGCTATAACACCACACCAAATCCAGTATGTGTTCCTTGGAGAAAGTTGTTCAGATAAAGCAATTATTATCACCTGTTTCAGTATTGTTACATAATTTTGTTCCATCAGTTACATTGACTTACCTCCAGATGTGTTCCCGTTCCTGGACCGCGTGGTGTACCTGTGCCTCGGAGACGTGGTGTACGCAGGACCCACCAGGAACCTCCTGGACTACTTCGGCAGCATCGGGTTCCCGTGCCCTCAGCTGGAAAACCCGCTTATGTACTACTGTAAGTTGATCACATACACGCCATATCTTTTCGGCGGCAGTCGTCTGATGAAAGGTGTTGTAGATATCTAGTTACTAAACTAATTTACGCATTGCCAATTTTACCCACATTCCTTTATATATCCCTTGGAATTCTCATTTTCAAGAAAGTTCTTGGTGCCAACTCATTATTTAAGAAACAGTCAACAACTTGGCTGAATAGATATAACTTGAACCTTGAGGAAGAATAGGTAGTATTGATACTGGATACCTCAAGCTTCATAGGATTTAATACTTAAGTAAGCTTAATATCGTTTCACCGATAGTACCTACCTTAATAATGATGATGACTGAATTTTGCAGTGTGTCTATCGACGGTGGACAGACGATCTCGCGAACGCTTCATCGAATCGAACCACCAAATCGCAGCCCTGGTGGAAAAGTTCAAGCTTGAAGGTCAGGGAATAATGCAGGGGCACATGGGAGACCACAGCCGGATCGTCAACCCTAACAGGGCGTATGGGAAGCCTGGTGGGGCACACGTCGTGTGGATGCTATACGTGTGAGTATTCTTCCTCCTCAAAAGGAAAGAGAAGATCTTTTCATCTTTTTTAGGGTTTCGTACCCATAGGGTAAAAACGGGACCCTATTACTAAGCCTCCGCTGTCCGTCTGTCTGTCTGTCTGTCACCAGGCTGTATCTCATGAACCATGATAGCTAGACAGTTGAAATTTTCACAGATGATGTATTTCTGTTGCCGCTATAGCAACAAATACTATAAACAGAATAAAACAAATATTTAAGGGGGGCTCCCATACAACAAACGTGATTTTTTTGCCGTTTTTTGCTCGATATTGATAACGACTACAAGTAGACAGTAAAAATTTTCACAGATCGTGTATTTCTATTGCTGCTATAACAACATATGAATAAAATAAATATTTAAGGGGGCTCCCATACAACAAACGTGATTTTTTGCTGTTTTTTTGGTACGGAACCCTTCGTGCGCGAGTCCGACTCACACTTGGCCGGTTTTTTCTCAGGAACGCGTAGAGGGATCAAATTTAAATATCAAATACGAAAGTCTACGGTTAGGGCAGAAGTCGAGACAACTGGGATTAGAGGGACAATTAAAGAAAGGTCATTTTGCGATATTACATCTCCAAAACAATATGAAAGTCACCCAGCCCAAAAAAATAGAACATGATTACAACTTTATCTTTCGTTTTAGGCGCATGTTGGCGTCAATATTTAACATGAAGAAGAATGGACTGAAACAGATGTTCATGCGATTATTTTCACTGCCGATATATTTCCTGATACTATGGATCTTTTACAACGAAGCTAAGGTAAATGCCCGATGAAGTCCTACTTTTTACAGTGTACCTTGATGATATTTTTAACACAACATATTATTTAAAATGTTTACAGGATTATCAAAGAGCCTTCATAACAAAAAGCGGACTCATATTCAACGCCATGGTTGGGACTTATTTCGTCAGCATTATGAACACGATATGTTTATGTGAGTGCAACTTATCAGCAAAAAATATTTGTTTTGTATTTTTCATTTTTTGCACCTCTTATTTATCATTATCTTTAAACGTATCTTCTATTCCCAGTTGGACCATACCGCACTCGATATTACCAGGAATCGCAAGAAGGTTTGTATAGCGGCGCCAGTCTCTTACTCTCTTGGAATCTGGTCTCTTTGGTGTTTTCCTTCATCAGCTGCTTTGCGTCGGCGGCTATTATCTACCCGTAAGTTTTACATCCTACTTTTTATCAACCTATGGAAAAATATAATACATTTACGAGTGTGCGACGGATTTAACACCAAATCGATGGATAAATCTAGGATCAGAAAGCCAACTAATTATCTTCCTTCATTGATCAAAGTGTGTTGAAGCTAGAGTCAAGTTAGTAAAACTAAACTAAACGTGGTCGCTAACTATGGGTCTCATAAGGAGGCTCAAGGTCACCCAGCGTGCAATGGAGAGAGCCATGCTCGGCGTTTCCCTGTGTGATCGAATCAGAAATGAGGAGACCCGTAGGAGAACTAAAGTAACCGACATCGCTCGAAGGATTGCTCAGCTGAAGTGGCAGTAGGCGGGACACATAGCGAGAACCGCGGTGGCCGTTGGGGCGGAAATGGCTCGCGCGCACCGGACTCGGCGCCGTGGGTAGGCCCCCGACAAGGTGGACCGACGTGAGGGTGCGCGCCGCTGGATGCGGGCCAAGCATGACCGATCGTCGTAGAGATCCTTGGGAGAGGCTTATACCCAGCATTAGTGGGTGTCGTGCGGGCGATATGATGACGTTACCACAGCTTACTACGAGTTCAGAAGTTCAGTCACTTAATAAGGACTAAAAATTCCATGGGTAAAGTAAGTACACATGCACCAATTCTGTGTTTTTTTCTAGTATCCTCGGCGACATAACCGAAACGCTGGACTACGTATACTTCGCGTTGGCTCTGTGGTCGTGCTACATCTACGGCGAGCAGCAGGCCGTCGCCACCATGGTGGTGGTCAAGAACGGGCTGGTCGCCGCCGTCGTCAACGTCTACATCACCTGCATCTACGTGATGCTGGCCAGTGGAGTGCTTAGGTAAGGGAAGCAGGCTCTAGAGCGCCTGCACTAACACGACCACAATCTATGAACGAGTTTTTTCATACATTTTGTATAGTATCGGCACAGAATAGATATAAGTTGGTATCGGCCGGGCGTTCGAGTGGCCGCGTTCGAGCCACAAGCTGCGAGGGTCGCCCGCGCTTGTCGCTCGCATCGCGCGCACATTTTGCCCACAGTAGCCGGCTCCTTCCCGGCGGCCACTAAGCCTAACTAATTAAGCTAAGCTTAACTGAGCCACTTGTGGTCGCGTTTAGTGGCTCAATGTGCGGAGGGTCTCTAGTACTCGCTATACTCGGTTACATTTTACTTGAAACATGTTGTTGAATATGTTGAGTTAAGGTGCGTCCAGATATGTTCTTTTGCCCGTACCGTACCTCCCTTCCGATCAGCGTCGCGATCAAAGAACGCTAGTCTGGACGCATGTTCGGAACGGTACGGAGGTACGCCGTTCCGTTCGCCGAACAGGTACGCCCCGATCCACCTCGAATCTCTCGCTCTTTTGCCCGTACCCGTATCTCTCGCTCTTGAGCGTCGCGAACAAAGAACGCTAGTCTGGACGCATGTTCGGAACGGTGCGGAGGTACGCCGTCTCGATCGCCGACAGGTACGCTCCGATCCATCGCGAGTCGGTTTTTTCGCCTCGTTCAAAGGAAAAACGGAACGGAGGAACGGTACGGCGCTTGTCTGGACGTGATCGCGGCGACGCCGACGTTCGGAGGTTGTAGTACAGTAGCCCGTAGTACATTTAAATTACGAAAAAGGTTAGGTACCGTTTGCCGTTGTGATATAGTTATTTATTATGAAATTATAGATACTTTAACCCAAGTTTTACAGATCGCAACTCGCCGTAACCTATATTTGTATATCTCCAAAAATGAGATTTTTTATTTTTCGAGGTTAATCACATGGTTTAGCTATTGTCGTGTTCTGCAGCGCTATGTTTGATTGCCACTGATAATAGTTAGACTGTGAAAAGTAGCCATACACAGATTTAAGACCAGATGAAATGGATGGACTTTATCTGGTCTTAAATCTGTGTATGGCTACTTTTCGTAGTCTTAATATTATCAGTGGCAATCAAACATAGCGCTGTAGAACACGACAATAGCTAAACCATGTGATTAACCTCGAAAAATAAAAAATAATCATTTTTGGAGATATACAAATATAGGTTACGGCGGGTTGCGATCTGTTAAAGTATCTATAATTTTGTAATAAATAACTATATCACAACGGCAAACGGTAACCTTTTTCGTAATTTAAATTTACTACGGGCTGCTGTACTATTGGATCGGAACGTTGATACGGAACGGAGGTACGGTACGGCGCTAGTCTGGACGTGATCGCGGCGACGTTCGGCGGTTTGATCGGAACGGTGGTACGGAACGGAGGTACGGAACGGGCAAAAGTAGCGTCCAGACTTATTTGATCGGAACGCTGGTACGGAACGGAGGTACGGTACGATCAAAAGAACATATCTGGACGCACCTTAAAGGTAGGCAAATGTGAACAACGATTTGCAACTTCTGTTTTGCAACATGAAAAAGGCGTCATGTTGCGGGGCATCTGGAAATGTCAACGCTACGTCAATCGGCTAAATAACCTCATTTCTCTATATACAGATTTTTATACCTAGGTGTCTGGCTTATTTATACAACATGTTTGGTTAGCGATGTCTGGAACGGGTGGTAGGAAAATATAGACGATTCAAAAGTACTTAATAATTAAGTTTATTTGAATAAAGCTTATTTGACTTTGACGATGATGTCGGAGCTTTTAAAGACAGATAATAAGTATGATCAATTTTATCAACAGAACCCCCCACATGCATGGGGATTGGGGATAGACCCCAGTCTATCCCATCTCCTGTTGGAATAACCGGCATAATAAATTTGACTTTTTATTTTAGATGGCCCTGCCGAAAAATATTAATTTCCCCGGTTTAAAAGTCATACAGTTGTAAAAAAACTTTTCGAAAGCTAATAATATCACCTATCAAACCTATCTTTCAACGCTTTCAATCATACGCTTTGTTTCGAAAAAAGACGTGGAGCGGCCGGAGGTAAAACGAGGAATAGCGACTTTATCAATAGAAACGATAACAAATACCTTTAATCCAAAATTATGATATTGTATCTCTTTCAGATCCTACAAAGGCTTCGAGGATTGGCTCTACTACATCACTTACATAACGCACACGCGGTACACCTCCATATTCCTGCACCACAAGGTCTTCAAGCAGCCTACCTTCAACATCCTCCCGTACAGCGACCAGGAGAACTGCACGTCCATCACCAGTCTCATTCAGACTTCTTCCACCCTCAACGCCAACTCCAACGCTAACTGCCGATACGCCAGCGGGAAGGCTTTCCTCACTGAAAGGTTTACCTCCAAGAACTTTGTTGGAGACATATACTCTTCAGGAGACTTTAACCTTGACTTCAATCTTGGGATTTCCTTCGCTTTCTCAGTTGGAATCATGGTTTTGAATAAATTCATCTACCTGATGCCGCTGCCAGGCTACATTAAAGATAAATTTAGAGAGTGATAATTTTTTGAACAATTTTTGCGACTTCAAAATTAAATAAAAAAAGAAGACAAAACTACCGTTCGAAACAAATTGGGATTTTCCGTCCAGGCACGCACAGACAATCTCAGGCCAAACCAGCCCGTCTCTCGACAGAATAGAGTACACAAAATCACTAAACACAAAAGCGTTTTCAAATACGGCAGAGCGGCACGGAGGCGTTTCTGTGTTCACACTGGTTCAACTGGCGCGCGTCGGAGCGTGTTTTCCCTCTGCTAGAGGAAAATAAAGCGTCTATACGGGTCGTTACGTTAGTTAATTTCATATCTGGATGAAAATTCTAATGCCGCGGCAGCCGGTGCGGTCCGTGCGCAATATGGAATTTAACTACTGTATTACACTTTAATTTCCTATGGCAGAGGTAAAATGCGCTCCAACGCGCCGATTGGTGTGAATCATCATCATCAGCCTATCATCGTCCACTGCTGCACATAGGCCTCTCCATGTGCACGCCAAGTAATTTGTGACTCACACCAAGGCGTACACTTGGTGTGAATCACAGATTACTAATTTGTAGCAAGGAACGGTGTGAATCGTTATATTTTGTGACTGTGTCGCCTTAAGATTTGAGAGTGATTTATATTAAGTATTAATTATAAGGCTATATTCTATTATGTTATGTTATGATATAAGTTTAAACAATAATGAAGTCCGTCCACAAATAGATCTAGAACTGAAAAGTTTATAAGAAATAAAATAATTTTATAATTTAAGTTTGAAGTTTTATTAAAACAAAATAGTTGTGTAAAATTTTATTTAACATTACTTACAAATTACAACACATTTGCAAAAGTGCAAGTTAAAAATTAGCTTATTTTTCGTTCCTTTCATCATTTTCATCATTATTTGGAAACCATGAGGGGCTAAAATAATCACGTTTTTTATATGGTTTTGTAAAATAACAAATATTTTTTGTAAGTAAAATAAAAACATTAGCTCGTAAATGACACACGACATAAATCGAGAAAATTATTGTGTATGTGCACTTGCCCCTTCAGTTAGGTTAATATTAATTTAACTTTGTCATAATGATCAAGACAATACTTTTTTGGTTTTTGTATGAGAAAATAACTTCGGACTTTCCCCACTAAAAAAATCAAATACATGATATTGTACTACTCAAAACCAATTTAGGCTGCATACTCAAATGGTGATACACTACTTATATTATCACATGATTTCTGATGTCCTAATCCAAAACAGTAAATAGTAGTAGATGACATTGTGTCATAATTAACACGCTTTAACGCCTGTACCACACCTCCGCCGCAGCGATACCAGCGAATCCGCAGTAGGTTCCGCCATTAATTGTCAGTTGTACAACAAGCGAAACAGATGCGAAATAGCCTGTTCTATCTAACGCAGTGTTTTTCAATCTTTTTGATTTCGCGACCCCTTTACAAGTTGAAAAATTCTGGCGACCCCTTGTGTCATAGTTATAGTAAAGAAAATGATTTTTAGTTAGTTTCATCAACTTATCTTGTAATCTTGCCTGTTAATAGCAAAAGGGCATTTATAGTAAATAAAAGGACCGCGCAGCGTGATTTTTAGACAGTTTTATTCAGGTATCTTTGTAATCATGTCTGTTGATATTTAAAAAAAAACGGCCGCGCAGCGCGATTTTTAGTCAGTTTCATTCACTTATCTTGTAATCTTGCTTATTCACAGCAAAGGGAATGGCCGCGTAGCGCGATTTTTTGTCAGTTTTATCCAGGTAAACTTGTAATCTTGCCTGTTAATAACTTGTGTTTTTATTGTAGTGTTAGAACCTTGCCTTTTTCTTTCAGTCGGCGACCCCCCGAGTAAGGCTTCGACCCACAGATTGAAAAACACTGATCTAACGCATAAATTTGACTATGACGCTGTCTGTCTCTTTCACGCGCGATTCCGCCCGATCGGCTCGTACTCGTACCCTTCCGCCGTGAAAATAATTATGCGAAAGCGCTATGTATATGTGATTGTCATATATCGTCGTCAATAGAAGACAAAGTCATAGCGGAACTACTGCGGTTTCGCTGGTATTGTTTGTGTTTCGCGGAGGAGGAGTGCTACAAGCGTTAATCACGATATCTATATAATAGTGTAGCACCCCTATCACGTCCGAAAATAAATAAAATAAAATAATTTTTAATGAAAATTAAATACACCACTATAGACCAAAAATGAAAAGAAAAGCCAAGGTTCGAGCAGCACAATATGTTAATAACTTAAAATCATTACTTGATTGACACTGATTATGAGATGGTAAATTCGTCCATGACCTTAGGGTAAGCATATATTACAGCCTCTGACTGCACATCTGTGTCATTGTCACTGTTGAGACATGATGTTCCTTCATCTGAAAACAAAAAAAGGCTAAAGTATACAAATTATTTAGCAGAGATCACTGCACAAGGCTTGCAGGCCTGAATCGCAGAAACCAAAGTTATCTTTATATTATACTAAACTTTATTAAGCTCTGGTTAAAATAGTTTTGTTATTGCTTGTACTATGAGTTATACTGTCTAAATATAACTAACAAAAAAAGTAATAGAAAAAAAGATAGCAAATTGTTTTCACTATTATATCTTACCTCCTCCATATACAACTATTTTATTTAGTTTGTTAATGGTCACCTGTAAACAAAACAAGCAAAATTAAAAATTACTTAGTGAATAACAATATTTAATTAAACTTATTTATGAATGTCTAAAAAGTTTTATGAAACTTTTAAAGGTTTTAAAAAAGCCCATGTTTCACAGCTATTAAAGATTTAAGCAGATCAGGAACCCGATTAAACACTTAAAAACCCTTTCGTTTTCGCGTTTGGGTTTTTAGTATTTACAGAATGAAATTAAATAAAAAATATGATAAATAGATTCTTTGACAGGGAAACTCTAATCGATATGCAAACATAATAATCATAGCATCATGAGATATGATATATCGTAGATCAAAATCGAAAGGGTTCCGGTCTTTAAGTAAAATTATTAGAGTTAGCCTTTTTGAAAATTTGTAGGAACATTAAATTTTATGTAAAAGGTAAAGTATTCCGTAAATCATCCTCTACACTGGGCATGTGTGGTAGGTTGTCAGTTGTCACTCATCCTTCTTATGCATCCATATGGAAGGCATGTGTTCTAGTGGTCCAGGGCAGGGGCGGATCTTGAATTTGTGGGGCCCTGGGCTAATACTGCTTAGGGCAGGCTAGGCCCACTCCGCGCTTTAGGTACGAAGCTACAAGTAGCCAGCGGGTCCGTCCGGACGGACTAATTTCAGAGGGCTAGCGCGTGCCGGCTGGGTCGCACGTTAGCAGTTCGATTTCGATAGTCACTCTATAATCAGTCGTGTGTGCGATGCGGATCGGTGCAGACGCATACTAAGAAATTAGAGAACGCGTAACGCGGCCAAGTGCCGCTAATCGTATTACGCCATGAGTGACAAACTTGTGGCAAATGAACTCCTGGCGTTCCTACAACAAAAGCTGGACGTCATGGATGAGGTGAGCGCACTGCAAATTTGCAAGTCCAGCTTCAGCGAGGACGACGTGGCCACGGCGAAGAAACTCTTGTTCGAGTCTCTCGGCAAGAGCGACCAGATGGTGTCCCGGAGACGTGATGGGACACAGAAGAGCTTGCAGGAGATCATCACCCTGTTCAAGGAAACCGACCCCGATGACGTGCCGACGTTCGTGGCGAGGGACCTCAACAAGCTGCCTCCCGTCACCTTCGATCACGTCGATGTGACCTGCCTCCTAAAGGACATCGTGTCCCTTAAGGCGAGTTTGGCCGAATTGATGTTGAAATTTCAGTCATCTGAAAATACGGTGAGTGAATTGCGTAAAGAAGTTGACGATTTACGTGAATCACTCGCCGTAAGTAGGTCAAATGTCAACACTCGACGTGGGGCCTGCTTCGATACATCTATGACGTCGAGTTGCAAGTCAGCAGTTTCGTCGCCGTCTCCGCCACGACCCGAACGAGCCCGAGCGCCACCGCCGCTGCCGCCGGCCGCGAGCGCCGATCCCGCGAGCTGTGCGCCACCCGCCCGCGCCCCGCCGCCGCCGCCCTCTACCGCGATGGAGCCGGAGACGCGTGCGCCCGTCAGCTGTCGACGCGACTTTGCTGCTGTTGCGGCCGCCAATTCAAGCTCGCGGTCGCAGAAGCCAGCACTCGCCGATGGGAAAGCTCCTTCGCAGGATGTTGTCCGACCGGGCCAAGATGAAGACGGTTTCCTCGAGGTTCGGAACAAGAAGCGACAGCGTCAGCGAACGAGACAGAATCATCATGGCACCGCACCGACAGGGCCCAACTTCCTGCTGCGAGCTGCCATACCGACTACGGCTGTGTACCTGTCCCGCCTGCACCACACCACCACCGTGCAGGATGTGATAGAGTACATAAAGAAGAAGGCTAACTTTTGCTTGAGAGTTCAGCCTCTGGAGTCGCGCCATAACACGAATTTTAAGTCGTTTGTGGCGCGCATCCCGACCACCAGGCTGGACACTTTCATGAAGGAGGACTTCTGGCCGCAGGGCGTGGTATACAGGCGCTTTCGAGGGACATTGCCTTGTGCCACCGAACTGACACAGAAAGTGCCAAATTGAGTTTATACTAACGTAATATTAAGTTATATTTACTAACAAAATTGTCTATATATATTATATTTTAGTTTTAAGGTATGTATCTATGGGCCATTGTTGCCTGATAATAAATAAATAAATAAATAAAAAAAAAAAAAAAAAAAAATATTATTATAACCAAAATGAAGGCATATGCCATCGTAATGGGCTGCCTTAATACTAATAAAAAGGATCCGAACCTCACGTGTTTTTCACACTTCCAAAAGTCATCGAAAACGACATCGAAACGTAAGAAGTGCTTGTCTACTAGGTACTTAGTATTTAGTATCCATTTATTCTTAGGTAGGTACTTACTTTTGTAAAACAATATTTACCCAACTATTTACTGAAATATTAATTTATAGATTAGGTAGGTACTTACTTACCTACTTTCGAAATAAAGTTAATTATGAATACAATTTCATTTCCTATGAAAGCAAATTGACTCAAAGTCAGCATGTCTGATGTGGCGTTGACTGTACCTATCCTAGGTTATTTTGAAACATATTTAAGTACCTACACATTATTTCACAACCTCATAACTTGTAATAAATTAACTACTTGTTATTTAATTATTATATAAAAGAGGAAAGTGAAACCCTGAATTCGTTAGAGGAGATAAGAGCTACGCGATAGAAAGAGAGGCAACTTCTAGGTGAATATAACTGTAGCCAAGGGAGCGGCGTGCAACCTAAATTGCACTTTATTGTGTATGGAATAGAGTCGCTTTTTAAATAATTGACTTTGCGGAGTGGATCTTCTGTACTTGTACTATTATGTATTCTGTGCTTAGGGGCCCTACCTAATTACTCAACTAATTGCCATTTTGACAAGAAACTGTTTTCTGTAGTGATATAGGTATATGTAATGTAATATATGTTAAGTACAGGAAGAAAATACAAAAAACAAAATATTATTACCTTCCTTTACGTTGTTTTATGGATTTATAGCTATTTCATTCGCGTTTATCTGTTTGATTTAAAAAAGTTTCAATTTTTGCGCATTTATTTCTTTCTTTTTCTCGACCAAACTGTTATTTTCTTTTTTCAGCTCCACTTTTATATTTTCAAGCAGACATAATATCGCCGTGTTAAAGGCAAAACCGACTATCTGTCAATTTTGGCGATTTTCACTTTTTTACACTAGGTCATTCAGTTTTGAATTCTCTATCTAGTGGTAAAATCAATTATTTCGTGGGACGTATAATTACGGAGTTACTGAGATCTAAAAACAACTATTTCATATATTTTGTGACTTATAATCTTGGACGAATCAACCACTGGACACGTAACGTAAGAAAAATGTATGAAATCACGTTCAACCAATTTTTGCGGGGTGAGGGGGGATTACACTTGTCAAATAATGACACTGTTATAGGGTGATTTAGCCGGTTTTCGGCCATAATTGCCGGCCAAATATTATGGATTGTGAAACTCGAACATTAATTCTCGGCCAGGCGGCCGAAAAACAAATGACCTCCCAAAAATGCATTTAGTCACCCGGCCATCAAATTTAAATGTATCACACCGAATACTTTATTCGTTTAAGTCAAAATAACAGTACTAGACCTGACCTCTACATATAAGAGAAAGATCAACATCTACATACTAGGAGAATATTGCCACGATATTGTGTTTACAAGGGCCGATCGCACAGATGTTTCATTATGATGTGATGTACCAGGGGCAGTAGAACTGTCTTTGTTCGCCAAATCAGCTAGTACCATCTGGAAGGACCCTGTCGCGAAGAACTGCAAAGAGATAAGACCACAAATGGCCTTACACCTCAGGGTTTGTGGCTCCAGATTGAGGTGGTCTCGAAGCAGCAGCGTTGTGTCTCCTTTGAAATTCGGGAGCGCAGCCGGAATTTTTCTCCGTCATGTTTTTCGAATAAATTTATTGGTGGCGACAAGAAACATCTTCTGGATCCGATAATGACGATAGGCTGGTCGGTCAACGACGTATTTAGCGAAAATACAAAGTAAACACGATGTAAAATTGGTTTGATGGCCCGTCTTAATAATCTTAATGAAACATTAGGATTTAAAGTGTCATTAAAAAGATAAAAATCTTTCTTGCAATTGAGTGTCAGTAATAAAAATTATGTGTATCAAACCGTAAACAATATTGCAACTTACCTTCCATAAAACTCACATGCACAATTTTTTTGCTACTTTAACGACACATCTACCCTGTTCAATTTTTGCCCTTCTTACCCACGACACTACCAAGGCGCACTACTGGTAGTGCCGTGGGTATTTTTTTTCCCTTCTACACTACCGGCCCAGTAGTGTCGTAGGTAAATGAAAAATTCCATACATATATGCATTGCCCACGACACTACCATTAAAAACTTAATTATCTTCTTTAAATTACATTATCAAAGTACCAGGGTAGCATAGATTTAGAGGAGGTCGACATTTTTAAACATAATAAATTTTCAAAGCCCTTATCCGCGCGACCTTGAGCAAGTGAAGGAGGCCTGGGGCCGTACCGGCTAACGAATCGATTTTCATAAAAGTCTGCTGGGTTTCAAATTAAAACAGATAAATCGAGCCCCAATTGGGCCAAAATGACGAACCCAAATTCATGATGTCACACGAACATCGATATCTTCCGAATCACGTCAACAAAAAGTACAAAACGAAATTGCTTACTTTGATTTCTCTGTTTTAAGTTGAAACCCAGCAGACTTTTATGAAAATCGATTCGTTAGCCGGTACGGCCCCTGGTTATGTTTCCGAAATGGCCGAAAACCAAAGGGGGCCGGCAAACCGGCTAAGTCACCCTACTTTGTTTATTTACCAAATTTTATTTATTTTACGAAAAATAGCAACTATAATAGATTGAAACTGTGCTTACGCGTGAAAAGAAAGATTTCTTGATTGCCCGCTATTTTTTTAGCTGAACAAGACGGAGCATTTTGCCCATTTTTGTACCATTGTTTCGTCTCGAGCTCTAGCATCACACTGACAACGCAATATCGTTTACTGAGGCTATCGGTCACAGTAAGTGGCTAAGGGGTAAAGGCGAATATGGCTGTCATTTCGCGTCCAGTGGTTAATTCGTTCGTCCAAGCTTATAATGGACCAAAAGCAAATATTCAGAGATAAATATTATTTTTTCTCAATATTTTTGAGGCAAACTATAAAAATTTGAAATACTCGATTTTTCTTGTATGGAATATATAGACATCGCCATAATATCTAGTGGTAATAAATGTTATGGTGGTTTAGTTAGTTTTGGCTCTTGACTTTTTAAGACTTTCGCACAAGTACTCTAAAGACAAAACCGACTACTTAAAATTAGTTTGTATTTTCAAGGGAACTCTTTGACTTTTAAGCGTTTTTGTGCAGATAGTCTAGAAGCAAAACCGACTACTTATACTTAATTCGTATTTTCGGAGACATAGACGCGTGCTCGCGAATTTATATCTATCGGACTATGAAAGTTTGAATGATTTCATACATAGTTGCATTGAATCTACAAAAAATACACCAATGTATACTCAATGACTGAATGGTTAAATATATTTCGACATGCTCGTAGTCGTAAGTATATCCCCATAATAAAAGCGACTATCAAAGAAACCTTACATTGTAAATGAGATGAAGTACAGTGATTTCAAAGATTTGAAAATGTTATCCTGCACCCCCTAGCTGGCCCACAAACGCGATATGATTATAGCGATTTATCACTTTTCACTGTCAAAAGTCAATGGATTATGACAGTGGATGTGTGAATGGATCGGGCTGACCCTGCCAATTACAGGCCCATCTCGGTCACATCCATTCTCTGCAAGATAATATAGACTCATGTTTGCTTCTTAGATACGTTCTAGAAGCAAACAACTTCCTCAGTGACCGTCAATGCGGGTTTTGCCAAAACCGGTCCACCGGAGATCTTCTAGCATACGCCACTTACAAATGGTGCGAAGTCATCGAGAAGTACGGAGAGGTGCTCGCCGTTTCTCTTAATACTTTGAAGGCTTTTGACAGTGTAGCATGATAGGCTTATTGGCAAGCTTTCATCATAGGGATTTCCTACCGGTTTGTGTGTCTGGATATCAGACTTCCTGAGAGATCGGTTGATTCGAGTTGCCATTGATGGCTGCTAATCCGACCTGTTGGCGATCAATGTCGGAGTCCCTCAGGGATCAGTACTCTCTGCAACGCTGTTCCTGATACATATGAATGACCTGCTAACCCAGTATTTTGGGACACGCAGATGACAACACCGTTGTAGAGAACAACATATCTGATACTCGAGCTAGTGCAGAACAGGTCCAATATCTCAGGGAGATAGTCAGACGTATGAACCTATCACTGCAGACAGTCTCCGAATGCCAATCTGCGGGGCTACTCAAATGGCCACTTTTCTATTCGTTCGCTAACTTAAAAATTAAAAATAAGCCATAAACACCAAAATAACGTGTCGTAGGCTTGTCAATTCTGTACAATACAACAATGTCTGTGATTTACATAAACTTACGACGTCTGACTTGATCATTAATTGTTTATTTTTAAGATTTAAGTTAGCGAACGAATAGAAAAATGGCCATTTGAGTAGCCCCCCTTGTCAGGTTCAATCCAGCAAAAAACCAGGTGTGTCTGTTTTCTTTTCTGCCAAAAGAAGTAATTTCGACCTGACCCTACTTTTCCCCTGTATCCCTGCCGATTATTAGAGAACTAGACCTTCTCGGCATATCATTGACTTCATCACTCGATTTTGGCTCTTTTTTATATTAAATCTTGGCGTTCTGGCAAAGGTAAGACAGTACTTTACGCCGGAACGCCGGAAGTTCGATCGTGTATGGAGTACTGCTCTCATCTTTCGGATGGCTCCGCCAAATATCAGCTCCAGACGCTTGAATCCATCGAGCGGAGGGCCAAGAAGCTCATCGGCAATGACATTTTTTTCTGTAATAAGCTCTGTCTCTCTTCTGTAAAACCTCGAACATAGACGCAAGGTTGCAAGCTTATCGGTTTTTTATCGGATACATGGAGGACAGTGAAGCGGATTGCACAAACTAATTCCGCCATCTCCCTTCTTCCATCGGACTACCAGACGTACGAATCAGCGCCACCGTTTTTGGCGGATTGGATATTCCAAAGACTCGCGCAAATCGTTTTAGTTTGAATTTTATCATCCGTACCGCTAGCACCCGCTAGAGAGTGGAACTCCTTGCAAGAGTCTGTGTTTCCTGATAGTTATAATCTGAGGGCTTTCAAATCACGAGTGAATAGGTTAGTTCTAGGCAAGCGCGTTTCATCGTAGGTCGCATCATAGCGCCACCAGGCGTGATAGTGGTCAAGCGCTTGAATATCTACATTTAAAAAAACCCTTTCAATTTAGGTTTCCAAAAAAGCATCCATCTGAAGCTCTGTACAAAAGGAGTTATTCCTGAAGAGTACCGGTTGTTTCGAAAAAAATGAAAACTGTTTTTGAAAATAGAGTAATTAAATATGAACTTTTTTGTTTGGAAATTAAAATAAATTGACTGGCTCTTAATACATTTGTTTTTTTATTTGACTTCAACTAAACTAAACTTGATATTTAAACATTTATGAGCTGCAAATAATAATAGTTTACTTTGCTACAAAAAAGCCAATAAGCTTTGGACGTTGAAATATAGAAGAAAAACCAACTATCTTTTGGGTTTTTTTTACAAAATCTTGTTACTTGTTGGCTTTATGTTTAATTCAATAATAGAGTTGTTCTGGTTATCTACATAGGAACATGAGAACTATATGAAAAGTCATTTAAGTGGATGATTTTGGCAATTATAGATATTTTTATGATATAGAGGTAAAACAGACTATTTAGGGCCCCATTACAGTTACGTATAATATTGTGTCTAATCCTATAAACAAAATCAAATTGTTTTTTTACTAATTTGAATACGAAGAACCAACGAATAACCTAACTGAAACTGAAAACAAAAACACTCTGTATTTTAATAATAAACTAGCCGACAAATTTCAGATCAATTTTACTCAACATTTTGAATTGTGTTTTTTGGCCGAGTTAGTCGGTTTTGCCTTTAACACGGCGATATTGTAAAATAAGATATTTTTTCTGAAAATAAACAAAGAACTGGATAGAACTTTTAATTTTAATACCTACTTTGTAATGAGTGCAGCAATTCACAAATTTATCATTAAATATCAAACGAGTTCGATTCATTTAGTTTTGAAAACTGAAATAAAAATAAAAAGTCATGTTTTATAATTCTTTTTACTTACCTACCTGCCTATTAAAAGCAGGAAGTCTAGTTATGCTGAATACTTTCAATTTTAGTAAATTAAAAGAAAGGTCCGGTCCATATAACTTGTAAGTTATCTATCACTTAGTAAACTAAACACATGCACTAAACACATTTCTAACAATAACAAAGTCAATTCGTTAATATAGTCGACGATAGCAGAAGTGCAGAAAAATAACAAAATTGCGTCGGGCGATAAGCGGAGGGTAATCCCAAGTAAAGTAATAGACAATACACGGAATACACCGACCGAAAAAAAGCGACAGGGAATTCCCCGTTCCGTTTGATAGATGCGCACATGGGTTGATTGATCGCAGTGTTGATTGAACCTCATAAGGTAATATCCGATCATAATCGGTTTTTTTTTTATTCTATTAAATAATTTTAATTTTATTATTCACAATATCGTCTATTGGTTTCAGTTCGGTTGGGGGCCCTCTGTATTTGCGGGGCCCTGGGCTGCAGCCTAAAAAGCCTTTAAGTAGATCCGCCCCTGGTCCAGGGTCATTATCATTACGTCTGATGATTCAATAAATATACAAAAATCACAACTTACAGGTGATAAGGCAGTTTCTCTAAACTTTTTCAGGTACAACTTTAAGGGCTCCACATAATTGTCAAATCCCAATGCATTCATAGCAAATAGAACATCTTCACCGTTGATAGTTTTCCTTTTCTCAACTTGACATCTATCGCTGGCCTCACTCGTGACAAAGGAGATAAATTCTGATATGCATTCCTGTACACATTCCCTTGCATCTTTTGCTATCTGAAAAAGATTCTAAGAATAAAATCAAAGTTTTACTTATAAACAATGTGTTAATGAATTAAGTCAAAATGAGAAAACTTTTTCTTCGGAACATCAAACTGAAAAACTTTTTCTATGGGACCAACTCTGAAATCGTGAAAAAAAATCAGCTGCTTCGTACATTTTGATGGTCAGTTGTTCAGTTGATGGTCCGAAGAAACGGTTTTCTCATTTTGCGTTAATTCATTAACACGTTATATGTAGAGATGATAACATTCTAATAGATATAAGGATATGTTTAAAAACACAAAATTAGCATAAATATGTATGAAAATCCTGAAACTTAAAACTATGATCCTAATATCTCTTAGAATGCTGATCAGCTCAGTTGAGCCTGTGAAGCGATATAAATCTTCTCTGTTTACTTCCTGGATGGTCATTATCAGATCGCAGCTAGGTCAATCTCTGGCGGAGAACCAAGACTTCAAATTTATTTTGTTTATATGAAAATCGACTGGTGTCTTTATTATGTGACCGCCACTGTATAAAATGGTAGATAAATAGGAACGTTTTATATTACCTTTCCATTTTCAGGAATAGCTCTTTTCATAATCTTTGCTATGTTTGCAATTGGCAGGAAACGATCTTGTTCTCTAAGTTGCACATTTTTTCGATCACAGTTGGAGTCTGAATTGTTTTCTTCTTCTGAAAAGTTAAAGTTTTTTTCAATAAACAGATGCTATAACTATTAAGTTTACACAATATGAAAATAATTCTTAGGTAGGTACACTGTAAGATTTTTTTCATTAAAAAGCACGTACCTAGGACCTCATCAGAGTTCAAAACATATGTTTCTTCATCTACAAGGAAACCATTATCCAATCTTATAAGCTCACTGCTGATTTCGTCGTTTTCCATGATTTTTCATCAAGGTTAGAAAAGTTAGGTTATGTTATATAGTGAAAGTTTTCCGCTAAAAACCACCACAATAATAACTCTTCTAGGCTAACCGTAAACTTGTTCTTACAGTAATTATTACAAATTTCACAATAAACAATTAGAAAATCCTTATTTTGTGAATCTTGTTTACATACAACGTTTAAACACCAATCACAAAAGTTCATTGATTTTAGTGATGTGGCTATATAAATGCCAAAAATTTGACAGCTTTCAATTGAACTACTATATTATCGATTTTATTCATCAATTGATTTGCTGCAACATTCATTAGCGCTCTTTTCGTTATTAATAGATTAGACAAATCAAAGAAATAGGAATTAAAGTTTATGATCATTAAATCCCTTAATTTTTTTGCTTTAAGTGAAATTCAATTCTGCCTGCCTAGCATGACCGATTTATTTATATCGCGTTTTATCACGTTTAACTGTCAAAAAGACAAAGGAATTTGACAGTTGAGTGTCGATAAAATGCTATATCACGCGATATAAATCGGTCATGATAGGCAGGCTGATTCATTGACCCAAATGATGGAAATCTTATCAGAGGGCCTAGTACGAGTTATTGTTTTCAATTTTCGAATAGTTAACTATCGTTTTCTCTCTTTCACTCGCATTAACATTCGCTCATATTGGCAGTAAAACTATGCGAGAAATTAAAAGACACCAATCATTCGTACTAGGCCCAGTGCTGGATTAAGGATAGGTACTTGGTGCCCTAAGCAATCCATGTCTGTCGGCCCCCTATATCAGGCTACCATCTACGTAAGGGAGGATGCCTGTCTAGGTATGCAAATATAAAAATGCCTGTCTATAGTAAAAAAAGGGACGCGCAGTTCGATTATTAGCCAGTTCCATCCACTAATCTTGTACTTTTGTTTTGCCTGTCTATAGTTAAAAAAAAAACCGGCCAAGTACGTGCCGGGCCTCGCGCAGTAGGGTTCCGTAGTTACCTCATACCATACCATATTGAATACCACTATTTTCGTCTGCAAAAATGACTTTGTTTTTATTAGGTTTTGTACGAATGACAAAGTTATATTTGCGGTTTTGGAAAATGTGAAATATCTCTAAAAATTATCACTATTCTCGGTCAAACCAATTTTCGTTGAAAGTATCTATTAGGATCTACAGCATATATTTTTTTAGATTTTTCACTCTCTTATTTTAAAAGGTAAAGGTGGGGGGGGGACACATTTTACCACTTTGGCAGTGTATATCTATCAAACGGTTGACTTTGAGAAAAAATAATCTCAGAAACCTCAATCTCATTTTAAAGACCTATCTATAGGCGACGGCTACACGTCGTGGTAAATACCGTGATCCAACGCAATAGAGCAAATTTTAACCATGGAAAGTAAAATATTCAATATTCGATACAAATTATTACTTTCAATAATTAAAATTTACTCTATGGCGATGGATCACGGTAAATACCACGCGTCTAGCCGGTGCCATAGACACCCCACATGTCTTCTTCTTGTCAATGCAGGCGGTTTCCGCAACTCGACGTCTATTGCGCCTATTTTGCGTCGGAGGATGTGCGGCCGGATCACTCCAGCCAGCCCAGCTCAGCCAGGAACGCTCCAAGGGCTTTCACGTTCGTGATCGCTTCCTGGACGCTGCCCGGCGAGCCGAGGTACCTCGCCTGGTAAGGGACCACCCCTCTGCATTCCAGCAGAACGTGAGTGGCTGTTTCTTCTTCCTCCATGCATCCTCTGCATAGGGGACTGTCCGTGACACCTAAGTTAAAAAGATGTCTGTTAAATTGTCCATGACCAGTAATAGCACCTGTTACTAGGCGAAGTTGCGGTCTGCACAGTTGTATCAGGGACCTGGATAGACGAGCGTCCACGCGCGGTAGAGACCCCACACGTATAGGTTTTATGAAAAAAAAAATTCAGTTTCAGTTCCATGTATGGGGAGCCCCCTCTTAATTTTTTTATTTTTGTATATTGTATTTTTGTATTTTTGTATATGTAAAAATCGTAAAGTGGTTAACAGAATACATCTACCTACCAACCTTTCAACTGTGTAATCTTAATAGTTTCGGAATAAACTTGCTGTGACATACGGATGGACAGACGGACGACAGACAAACAGACAACCATGACGAAACTATAAGGGTTTCATTTTTTGTTATTAGGTGTCAGTTTCATCCACTAATCTTGTAGTAAGGCCCTCCGCTGCCTTGAGCGGGACACGCGCGGGGCGACATAGATTAGAGCTTACTCATGCACTGCGCAAGCATCTGCCCGTCAAAAACCAGCAATCTATATTCCCGCGCCGTGTACCCGTGGCGGGATCCCACTTAAGGCAGCGGCACATCACAATTACTTAGAGCACAAGACACCATGGCTCCACGATATCTTTATTTTAAATTCTAATTAAGATTAACAAATATTTAAAACAAACTGTTATTGCTCATTTGCTAGGCGGGACGCTAGTAGGGGCTCTTAAAATGTTGGCACTTTCCACTTGATCCTTTGTCTCTTTTTTACATAGACCGTGTCCGTATGATGTTAACTTCTCTTTTCCACGCTTTGTTGGTCTTCTTGAGCGCAGCGAAAATTTTTCTATGTCACTATTGGATGGACTAGGCCCTCTGATATCGATATGTGAGATGTGAATAATGTCTAGTTCCAAATCACGCCAACAGCACTGTTAGCGTATAATCCATTAAATTAAGAAGGTACACAAATACCCTATTTGTGTAATATTTTGTGACTATTTAATTTGGTCGGATTCGCGCTAACAGCGCGGTGAGCGTGATTCGGAACGCGGGGTAAATTGAATTGAAATAAAGCATAGAGGAAAGTAAAAAATAAATAGAGCAATTCAATCAATCACTCACAACACAACACTAGTACACTACGTCGTTTTAGAAAATGTAGGTTGTTGTAACAATATTTCTTTTTAGCTGATAATTTCTAAACAACCAGTTATTACAACTGGTGGAATCATATAAATCAGATAAAAACGCCAATATTTCAATGCAGGCTGTTCAATAAGTATTATTATTGAATAAGGTTATATCAAGTTTGGGGGCACCGATCACATTTCTGCTAATTGATAATTTTTTGCAAATTGTTTGCAAAAAGCAACCAGGATGGGTGTACCGAAGTTCTTCAGGTACACGAGTGAGCGTTACCCTTGTCTCAACGAGCTAGTAAAGCAGTATCAGGTAAGAAAGTCAACAGTTCAGACAGGAGTTATCTCAATGATTGTAATATTTATGCCAATGAGTTATCTAATTTTCTGTGCTTCTTTTTCATACAATAGGAAATTAATGTAATTTACTAATCAACTATAATTACTTTTCAATCTCATAATAATATAAATTCAATGTAAAATTGTCAAATTGCATATTGGCTGTTCCTGCAATAAAGTCAGTGCTCAAAATTGAACATCTGTTAAGACATTTGAAGACTAATTAAATATTAAAACATGGTTATTTTCAGTGTAATAGATAACTAAAGCTAGACGGTTGACCCCTGTTACCGAAATGTATTGTAGTCATAGCCAAAATTCAACTGTTACTGTTATAATTAGCTTACATGTGGTTTGGCTTTACCATCTTTTTTGGTGATGGGTTCTTTTTTCCGCATTTAGACTCCCATTTGGTCCGTTATGCTTGAACGCAGCATTGGTGTGGCTTTACCATCTTATTTTAACGTAAATAGTAGAGATGCGCCGAATGTAGGTTTAACTAAATATGAATGTTCAGCCGAATATTCGGTCCAAAATGTACCGAACTGAATATTCGGCCGAATCATTCGGTTCAATTCTGTGCAGTAAACAGATTTGTACGCATGTCGGGCGGCATTTGCCACACCACAACCCCTTTTCTGCCCCGCGTGCAACCCGCAGCACCTCGCCCTAGCACGGCTCGCTCAGTCAATGTACTGCTCTTTGGGTTACAAATTGCAGTTCAGAACTTGAAATATTTTGACATTGATTATTACGTTGATGAAGTTTTATGAAGATGAGGCATACATTAACATATATTTAAACAACTTAATTGATTATTTGTACATTTTAATACTAGTGTTGGTTCCTAAAAAAATCGGTATGTTTTTGAAAAACGCCTAAAAACTAGGGCTGTTCGTTTTGATTTTTTAAATATCTATTAGAGATGCGCCGAATGTTAGGCCGAATATTCGTATTCGGTACATTCGGACATTTTTTCATTTTCGTATTCGGCCGAATATTCGGTTGATTTGCCGAATAATTACCGAATATTTAAATTATTGTGAATATTTAAAAAATCATTAGATTAAACAGTAAGGTAAACTAATTAAAGTCGCATTACTAATTTCCCAGCAAAAATGTAAACAAAGGTGTTGCCAGAACAAAACAACACAAAAAGAAATAGTATATTGCTAAGTCAAGAAATAAACATACTTACATGGTTTTTCATTACAAACCTAATAAAAATAGATTAGATAAATATTCTGAATCATGAGATTTGTGTCAAAAAGAGTAATATAATTTAATATTTCATAATAACAGTTTTATAGTAAAAATCATTTTATGACGCTGTGCACACATCAACTGCAAACCGTACACATCAACCTTTGGTCGTTTTTATAAAATTTCATATAAATTAGTATTAAGAGTAGTAGCTGTAGTAGTAACATTTGTCTTTTGTTATTGGGGGGGAACAGGCGGTGATGCTACGTATTTTTGATAGTTTACACACATGCAATATCTAAGTAAAGTTCTTATCAGTTCGTTTCAAGAACTTTTAACATCAAAAATTATGATAGGTTATAAAGATAAAACGTCTAATTACCATCCTACTTTAAAATAGCCCTGAATGACATTATATTTATAATGACTCAAAATATAATATACAAATTAAAAAGTTTTAAAAGTGACCAAAGGTTTTCAATATCTGAAAATGTCACTATCAGGGTCAGTTTGTCAATTTGACAGTGACGTTTCTTTGTTTACATTTTTGCTGGGAAATTAGTAATGCGACTTTACTAAATAAGTGTGGTTTATGTCGAAAGTACATAGTTTTGATTAATAAAAGAAACACTACAAGCCTTGGCATGTAACTTAAGTGCTGCCATTTTGTGCACAGAATTATTTTTTAGGGTCTCATTGGCGGGAGACGTGGTGCAGGGCTACTGCAAACATGCGCGGAATCCCTTTTAATTTCTCTAATCGCAAAATTTACGTGCCGTGGCTTATACTTTGTGTATAAATTATTTATTAACAAAATAAAAATTAATTTTACAATCAATTAAAACAAAAATAAAATAAAATAAACTTCTGCTTTTTTTTAGTATAAGCTAAATTAAATTCCTATGAAATTTAAAATTTCAAGAACACTGTTTTCCTTTGAGTAACAACTTTTTTCAGAAAATAATTTGTTTTAACTATCTTTAGGACCAACACAAGTATTAAAATGTATAATCAAATTATTATTTTTTAAAAATTCTATGAAATCAACAAATAAATAAATCAATAAATATTAGTTCAGACTTCACAGATGAAAAAGAAATAAAAATTTGAGCAAACTAAGAATCGAAATTAGTAGGTATTTGAAGTTTTAATCTAATTAAAATTAAAAGAGCCGCGGGGCAGAGAGGGGGCGGCGTCAAACGCCGCCCGGCTCTTGCAGGGCTGCGTTCCGTCGCTTTGGGTGTAGTTGTTTGGTTAAAATTTAACCTGTTTGGGTTGCAACCAAGCGACGGAACGATCGAGTTGTTTTTATAACCTCTTTAGGTACAAAGGTATCGTTTTCCACTTGGAATACGGATAATTTAACTTTCCTGTAGACTAAATCAAATTAAAATTTATTTTTTGACTAGAAACCATGAGTATTTTGAAACTTACGACACAAAAACATCAAAATACAAAATAATGTCAAAATGACAATGACATATTTTGGTAAGATAAACATCAGAGCGTTTTCAACCATCCATTTTGATGGTTGTTTGGTTGCTACGCTCCGAGCGACGGAACGGCACCCTGATTATCTAAAAAGAAACTATTTAGCGACCGGTTGCATTTGACATACATTGCCACTTTTCTTTGGCATGTTTTTTTTTATCCAAAAAGAAGTAGCAATGGATCACGATCATCTGTTAACTGCAACCAGTCGCTAGGTGGTTTTTAAATAGATAATCAGCCCGCGGGTGAAACTACGCTCTGACAGCTGTCAGAGTAAAATTTCACCAAACCACGGAACGGTTAGAGCGCGCACCGGAGTGCGCTCGAGTGCACTCGTGCGAAGCCACGGAACGCACCCCAGAGCGCCATAAAAACACGTGTACTATCCCCGTCAATTGGTAATGCGCTGGAACCTTGTCAAATTAACATACACATCATCGTCATCCGCAACTAAAAATGACAAAAAACAGTAAAATTCTAATAGGTAATACAATATATTAATTACTGAATTCTTATTTTCAATAAGAAAGGGTCTAGGTATATGAGAAAATTACAATTGTTTTTCGTTTTTGAGGTTAAAATCATGGCCGCCAGGCGCATTACCAATTGACGCGGATAGTACAAACCTGTTTACTGCGAAAAATTGAACCAAATAATTCGGCCGAATATTCGGTTCGGTACATTTTGGGCCGAATATTCGGCCGAACATTCGTATTCGGTTGAACCCACATTCGGCGCATCTCTAATATCTATCATATATTTTGAAATATTTGTAATTTTAATGGTAGACAATCCTCTTAATCTTTTTTTTGTCAATAAATAATTGGTAGTATTGGCACAATTTAAATATTCAGCAGTGATTCGGCAAATCAACCGAATATTCGGCAGAATACAAACATGAAAAAATATGCCGAATGTGCCGAATACGAATATTCGGCGCATCTCTAATAAATAGGCTTTCTTTGCCTCCTTGAGGATAAATAATTTTTTATTGTTTCAGATTCCTGACTTTGACAACATGTATTTAGACATGAATGGTATCATTCACAACTGCTCCCACCCCGACGACTCCGACCCCCATTTCCGTATAACGGAGGAGAAGATATTTAAAGACATCTTTCATTACATTAGTATTCTCTTCCAAATTATTAAGCCAAAGAAGCTATTCTTTATGGCTATTGACGGCGTTGCACCAAGGGCTAAGATGAACCAACAACGCGGCAGGAGGTATGGATATGCATGCTTATTGTGATGTGCTATGAAAAGTTAGTAAATGGAATATCACAACATGTGTTATTTAATACGTTTAGCACAAGAAATTGACAAATAAATGGAAATAATTACTAAGATTGATTATTTTTGCAGGTTCAGATCGGCAAGAGAGGCTGAAAAGTTGGAAGAAGATGCAAAAGCCAAAGGTACTTTACTAACAAATTCATTTATATCAGTGGATGTTCCTTTAAAGCTAATAATGTTAATACTTTCTGGATTTAAAACAGTTTCTTATCTTCCCTTGCTTAATTCTTTTAGGTGAAGTGTTGCCGACTGAAAAACGTTTTGATAGTAACTGCATCACACCTGGAACTGTGTTCATGGCACGCTTACACGAGCAGCTTAAATATTTTGTCAAGCAAAAGATGTCTACTGACCCGCTTTGGTCAAAAGTTAGGGTAATCCTCTCTGGACATGAAGTAAGTTTGTTTCTTTTTTTAATTTATATACTATTTTTACTTGTCCATATAATTTTTGTGTTATCATGATGCTGAGGTCGTGCCGCTGGAATGTCGATACAGTCTTAGACGCGATTCAGGCTAAGCATGTGCTGAGACACAGGCATCTGTTCAGGTATCTGTTCTTAGACAACTTGCAGGTGTATCGTACTAACCCAACAAAAATGTTGTCTATCCATATGGATGTGTCATCTTTAACAGATAAATAATGACATCAGCATAATAATAGAATTTTCGACATTTCACTATAGATTGCTCTCAAGCTGATCATTCTAAGTGCCAGTTTGCAGGTTATTAAACGACATGTTACAGGGGCTAGGCTGTTATAAGTCTTTGAATGGTATTTTACCTTAACTTTTTTTTAATATCGTACCAGACGCCTGGTGAAGGCGAGCACAAGATAATGGACTACATCCGTTGGTCGCGGTCGCAGGCGGACTACGACCCCAACACGCGCCACTGCCTGTACGGGCTTGATGCGGATCTCATCATGTTGGGCATGTGCACGCACGAGCCGCACTTCGCGTTGCTTAGAGAAGAGGTAAGAACATTAATAGCACTACAGGATAATAGAATGCATCCGTTGGTCGCGGTCGGACTACGACCCCAACACGCGCCACTGCCTGTACAGGCTTGATGCGGATCTCATCATGTTGGGCATGTGCACGCACGAGCCGCACTTCGCGTTGCTTAGAGAAGAGGTAAGAACATTAATAGCACTACAGGATAATAGAATGCATCCGTTGGTCGCGGTCGGACTACGACCCCAACACGCGCCACTGCCTGTACGGGCTTGATGCGGATCTCATCATGTTGGGCATGTGCACGCACGAGCCGCACTTCGCGTTGCTTAGAGAAGAGGTAAGAACATTAATAGCACTACAGGATAATAGAATGCATCCGTTGGTCGCGGTCGGACTACGACCCCAACACGCGCCACTGCCTGTACGGGCTTGATGCGGATCTCATCATGTTGGGCATGTGCACGCACGAGCCGCACTTCGCGTTGCTTAGAGAAGAGGTAAGAACATTAATAGCACTACAGGATAATAGACTGCATCCGTTGGTCGCGGTCGCAGGCGGAATACGACCCTAACACGCGCCACTGCCTGTACGGGCTTGATGCGGATCTCATCATGTTGGGCATGTGCACGCACGAGCCGCACTTCGCGTTGCTTAGAGAAGAGGTAAGAACATTAATAGCACTACAGGATAATAGAATGCATCCGTTGGTCGCGGTCGGACTACGACCCCAACACGCGCCACTGCCTGTACGGGCTTGATGCGGATCTCATCATGTTGGGCATGTGCACGCACGAGCCGCACTTCGCGTTGCTTAGAGAAGAGGTAAGAACATTAATAGCACTACAGGATAATAGACTGCATCCGTTGGTCGCGGTCGCAGGCGGAATACGACCCTAACACGCGCCACTGCCTGTACGGGCTTGATGCGGATCTCATCATGTTGGGCATGTGCACGCACGAGCCGCACTTCGCGTTGCTTAGAGAAGAGGTAAGAACATTAATAGCACTACAGGATAATAGAATGCATCCGTTGGTCGCGGTCGGACTACGACCCCAACACGCGCCACTGCCTGTACGGGCTTGATGCGGATCTCATCATGTTGGGCATGTGCACGCACGAGCCGCACTTCGCGTTGCTTAGAGAAGAGGTAAGAACATTAATAGCACTACAGGATAATAGAATGCATCCGTTGGTCGCGGTCGGACTACGACCCCAACACGCGCCACTGCCTGTACGGGCTTGATGCGGATCTCATCATGTTGGGCATGTGCACGCACGAGCCGCACTTCGCGTTGCTTAGAGAAGAGGTAAGAACATTAATAGCACTACAGGATAATAGACTGCATCCGTTGGTCGCGGTCGCAGGCGGACTACGACCCTAACACGCGCCACTGCCTGTACTGGCTGGATGCGGATCTGATCATGTTGGGGATATGCACGCATGAGCCGCACTTCGCGCTGCTCAGAGAAGAGGTGAGCTGAGGAAAATTTTATGAATGCTCGGAATATTCAGAAACTGTCAAAACCGGTTGATTCTAATGGCCCAAAATATTTTTCTATCTAACGTAGGGCTTTCATTTTCAAACATCCCAGTACACCGGGACATGTCTCAGTTTGAAGCATTGTGTCCCGGTGAGCAAGTAGCACTGTCTTCGTGTCCCGGTCAGCAAGTAGCACTTAAATATTACCTGAGTTTTTAAAAAATCATAGTCAACCCTATTTCTGTTCCAAATGTCAGCATCTCTGCATTTACGGCAGCCCTGCACCAAATTCTATAAGTTAATAATAATTATAGTGTTCTCTAGCCACTTAACTGTATTTAAACAAATCTATCTTATCTATATTTGTTATAAGCCCTATAAATATTATAGATATTATTTCGAAATATTTACTTTATAGGTGAAATTCGGCAAAACAACCCAACGAGCAACCAGTCCAGAGGAAACAAACTTCTATCTCCTCCACTTATCGCTACTTAGGGACTACTTAGAGCAAGAATTCATATGTATAAAGGACAAATTGCCGTTTGAGTACGATTTGGAAAAACTGGTCGACGACTGGGTGCTGATGGGGTTTTTGGTGGGAAACGACTTTATACCACACTTGCCCCATATGCACATAGGAAATGACGCTTTACCTATATTGTATAGTACTTATATGAAAGTGTTGCCTACTTTAGATGGTGAGTAATGGTAAATCCTTTGGTCCAAGTCCAGCCCCCTACCCCCTTAGAATGTCTACAGAAATCGATATGATATAGCGATTTTTCATGTTTAACTGTCAAAATACAATGGATTTTGACAGTTAAGTGTCAATAAAACGCTTTAACACGCGACATATATCGTGTTGCGGTGGTCATTCTAGGGGGGCAGATTTAGTAACTTTGTTGTTAACAATTCTCAATATAGATCGATTGAATCCGTTTAGGACAGTTTGATATTTATGAATTTGATAGTTTCAGGTACTAACAGAGTACTCAATTAGCAACTCAAAGTCAACTGATGTTAAACCATACGATAGTACTACACTCGGCGTCAGAAAAACCGCACCTTTTCTTCAAAGTTAATTTAATCCCATATAATTTAATGATAAGTGTTATTATATACTTCTTCCCCTTCGGAGATAGCCAACAGTCCACGGACGTATATAAGGGGGGGGGTTTTGGGGGTCCGGACCCCCCCCATTCATATCCGTCTTACTTGTCCAACAGAAAAAAATTACATGCACCGCGCCGATTGTAGAAAACGATAGAAGCTTAGTCCGCCGCAGGGTGTATCTCGAGATATTATACGACACTCAAGCGGAGTAAATTGTTGGTAATTTTAACTTCTTTAAAAGTGTTATAGACAACTTTGCGGTAGAATGCATTTTTTTGAAGTTGTAACCCAAAAACTGAAATAAGTTGAGGTTTTTCGATCACTACGAAGTTAGCACAGGTCTTTCAGGGTTTCAGGTCAAGCAGGGGCGACCGCCCGGGGTTCCCTTTTATATCCCCAGCCGCACACCTTTACAGTTTACCTTTAAATAGTCCTACAATTACTATCGTCGTCAGGCCTGCTGCGCCCTCACTGGGTGCATGAGCACAGCTCCCACAGCTGCTCTAGAGGTAATGCTGAACCTAACACCACTGAACCTCCACATCCAACAGGAGGCAGCCAAAACAGCGGTAAGACTAAAACAACTGGGATCTCTAAAATTCGAGAGGGTAAAACATCTCAGTGGACTACTGGAAGACTGGCTGAACACCCCTCTTATTGAAGCACCATGCGACAAAGTTAAGCCAACGCTCATTTTCGACAAAAAATACAGAATACACCTGATAGACGACATCCGCTCTAAGAAAAGACACAAGGCTCTCCTGATTTACACTGACGGCTCCAAGACCTCATCGGGCACAGGGTCGGGTGTTTTCTCAGAGGACCTCAACATACAAATTGCATCCCCCTTAAGCTCATACAACACGGTCTTTCAGGCCGAGTGCGTGGGCATAATAATGGCGGCTCGGGCAATCGAAACAAGAGAGGTAAAAGACCGCGACATCTTAATTCTCTCTGACAGCAAATCTGTTCTACAGGCTCTCCAGGGCAGTCGCATCACATCGAGCCTTTTACTTGAGTGTCACCACGCCCTAAATACAGTAGGTGCACTTAATACTATTACTATCCAATGGATCAAAGGTCACAGTGGATCACGGGGAAACGATGCAGCCGACGAACTGGCTAGACGCGCATCTGGTTCGGCGCCTATTGTCCCAGAGCCGATCGCGCCTATCCCGACCAGCTGGTTTGCAAGTAAGATCCGTGAACATACCATAGAACTACACCAACAGAACTGGAGCTCGCTGGACTCGTGCAGACAGGCGAAACTCGCTCTACCGCGCGTGGACGCTCGTCTATCCAGGTCCCTGATACAACTGTGCAGACCGCAACTTCGCCTAGTAACAGGTGCTATTACTGGTCATGGACAATTTAACAGACATCTTTTTAACTTAGGTGTCACGGACAGTCCCCTATGCAGAGGATGCATGGAGGAAGAAGAAACAGCCGCACACGTTCTCCTGGAATGCAGAGGGGTGGCCCCTTACCGGGCGAGGTACCTCGGTTCGCCGGGCAGCGTCCAGGAAGCGATCACGAACGTGAAAGCCCTTGGAGCGTTCCTGGCTGAGCTGGGCTGGCTGGAGTGATCCGGCCGCACATCCTCCGACGCAAAATAGGCGCTATAGACGTCGAGTTGCGGAAACCGCCTGCACTGACAAGAAGAAGAAGACTATCGTAAATTCCCTTTTAGCAACAAAATCGTTATGGTGGCAAAACATGATTAGAACAACTTGGCAATATCTCGTCGAAACTTCATCGCTCGCTACCATGTGCCATTTAAGATTTGGCCATTGTAAAATCCAGGAACGGCCCTAGGGCGGTGCCACTGCTCTGGGCGCCCTTGTGTGTGGGGCGCTGAAAACGCCCGACAACCGGTCAACTATCAATCGTATTGTTGCCTGGAGACAACGACGAATGAAACTAACCAAAAATCGCACTGCGCGGCCATTCTTAGTGTAAACAAGCAAGATTAGTGGACTAACCGTCTAAAAATCGCGCAGCGCAGCTGTTTTTTTACTATAAACAAGCAAGATTAGTCGATGAAACTGACTAAAAATTGCGCTGCGCGGCGGTTTTTTACTGTAATAAGTAAAATTACAAGATGAAACTGATTAAAAATTGCGCTGCGCGGCCGTTATTTTTTTGCTATAAACAAGCAAGATTACAAGATTAGTACGTGAAACTCACTAAAAATCGCGCTGCGCGGCGTTTTTTTTTACTGTAATAAGTAAAATTACAAGATAAGTAGATGAAACCAATTAAAAATTGCGCTGCGCGGCCGTTATTTATTTGCTATAAACAAGCTAGATTACAAGATCAGGTGAAACTGACTAAAAATTGCGCTGCGCGGCCATTTTTTTAACTAATAGGCAAAATTTAAAATCTTGGAATCGCAGATAGGGTGCGCCTCGTAGAAATGTCGCCCAGGACACTGGTAGTGCTAAAACCGGCACTGGCAGGCAATGTTTAATTTGTAAATGATAGATTAATTGGCGTTAGAGCACTGTTTTTTTTTGCGTTGAGGACCCCCCCCTTGTCAAAGCTATAGCTACGTCCGTGCAACAGTCTTTAGAAACCGTTGGAATACTCGTCGAACGGAACCAATTACTGAGATTGAGTTTCCGAGCACATTACATTGCCTATTTTTTTTGCAATATTTGAGTAACTTCATGGGCAATAGTATCCATCTTGGGTATTCCTTTTTTTAATTGAACTGTTGAAGTGTGTTTTCTCCATCATCTCGATAGCTAATTTACCCGCATTTCCTGAATTGACCCCTTTTATTTCCCTTTTGTGGTGGCGCTAGCAATAACGCTTTAATCGTTTAATTATGGTAACTGTTATGTTAACTAAATCAAACAATTATCAAAAGAAAGCGCATTAAATGTACTTTCAATAGATATCAACATTTACACAATAAAACGTTAGCTAGCAATAGCAGATGGCCAAGTCTAAACTTAGTGTCAAAGAGGTGCGGTTTTTCTGACGTCGAGTGTATTCTGTGGTTAAACGAGAATTGTTAGCAACAGAGTTACGTAATCAGGGGGCAGTTTACATCACTTATCTTAACAAAAGAAAATTAAAGGAAGATATAAAAAAGACAATAAAATAATTATGCAGTAATTACCTTAAATAGATATGAATAAATCGAGTAATGTCATTCTCATTATTTATGTAATTTTAGGTTACATAAATGAAGCAGGGGATTTGAATCTAGGAAGATTTGAAATATTTATGCAAGAGCTAGCCAAACTAGATAAAGAAAAATTCCAAGACGTCTATGCAGATTTAAAATATTTTGAGGGTAAAACTGGTAGACGACCTAATGCACAAGAAAGGAAAGAGGTACAATTTTTTTTAAGCCTACCTAAAAATATCGTTTTATTATGATCTTAACCGAAAGCAAATCTTTCTTATAGGAATCAAAACAAAGTGAAGAGCTAAAAATGACAGAAAAATATTGTGATTTTTCGCTTTAAAGTCTGTTTCTTTTAGGGCTTCGGCACACCAAACGCGGGACAGAAGCAGCGCTGTTTGGTGTGCCAAACCTCTTATTCCTAAAAACTGACAGTTCAATTAATTAGACAAAAAAATGTCGCGATAGCAACGCTTTTTTTACAATAAACATAGCAATTTTATTTTCCAGTACAAACCCAACAATGATGATACATTCAATGTGAATATTGACGATATCAAGAATGACAAGCCTGATGACGAACTGCAAGCACTTATCAACGCTACGCAAGAAATGGTACCGTATATACCGGGTGTTTCATTATCCGTAAAATTTTGTTTTTGATATGTATGGAAGACTGCAAAGTGACAACCCTATATTTAAATAGACTATTGTTTTCGATAATCAATGCCATTAATAGGCAAAAGCAAAACACACAGGGGCCCTATTTTTGAATCGATCGACTGGCGTCGATCTGATCGATTCTACTGATTTTCGTTCGACAAATCAACTCAAATGTATGAGATGTCGAACGAAAATCAATAGAAACGAGCGCTCGACGCCAGCCGAGCGATTCAAAAATAGAGTCCCAGGTCTAGGGTTGCCAAGATGCAGAATATCATGAAAAGAAAAATAAAGTTTTTCTTAAAGTGGCGGTTTTTACTGGTTATAATAATTTTCCGGGGTTGTATTATATCTACCATATTCGAATTTAGGGGGTTTTTGTAACACGTTGTATAATGTTACAATAAGTATTAAGTAATGTAGATGTGAAAAATGTCTGTCTTTGAATGACAAATCATCAATATACAGGGTGAAACCTAAGTCATTAGCAATCTTTTAAACTAATCTAACCGCGATATTGATAACTTTAGTACAAACATTTTATAACCCTGTTGTTTTTTAAAATACTTAGTTTTATTTTGCAGTTTATGGACGATATGGATAATGATGGTGACGAATATGAAGAAACAAGTGACGGTAAATGTTCCAAATAATTATTCAAATTACCTACCAATTCACAAAGCTGTACAATTTTGTACAAAACAGGAACTTCCTTACATAAGTAACAATTATATATTTTTTTTACAGAGGAAGCCAATATAGAAATGGAGTTTCTATTACATAAAAAAGACTATTATATGAATAAGTTAGATTATTCTAAAGTTACTGAGTAAGTATAAAATTGCACATCCTTAATCCTATTGTCACAGAAAATAATAAAATATGGTCAGCACTAGCAGTACCAAAATATTTTATAATGAGTCCATCGATTTTTGTTTAGTGACTTATCCAAAAGCTTATGGCTGACTCCACATGAACAACTGTGAATAAATTTTCGCTATATCTCTTGAAACAGAAAAGTTATATGCTCTAAGAAAATTGTTATTTTGACTCGCGTTATGACGTTATAACGCGAGTGATGAACCTTACGTCGTACGTAATAAAGCACATATTTCAGTGCGCTTTGCATTTCCATCAAACCCTTATAACTTGAAAACTACTCGCTTAATTTAAATGAAACTGACGACCTCCGTGGTCGAGTGGTTCGCACGCCGGTTTTCAAGGCGTCACCATCTCTTGAGGTCCCGGGTTCGATCCCCGGCTGGGTCAATGTAGAAAATGAACTTTTCAATATTGTCTCAGGTCTGGGTGTGTGTCATACCACCGTTGTTTCTGATTTCCATAACACAAGTGCTATAGCTACTTACTTTGGGATTGGAGCAATGTATGTGATGTTGTCAAATATTTATATTTATTTATTATTTATTTATTTATTAAACTAAAACAAGTGTATTGCTAAACATTTAGCTACATGGTCATAAAGTTTCAAGTTATTTAACATATCCATTGGCCTTCTCCATTTGTTTGTCCACCCATAACCCAACTCTCTTCGAAAAAATAGTTTAAACTGATTTTTAGGGAGGTGCTAGCCGATCAAGCGGAGGGCTACATAAGGGCCATCCAATGGAATTTGTTTTACTATTATAAGGGTTGCCCTTCCTGGTGTTGGTACTACCCGCACCATTACGCGCCGTACATATCGGACATAAAGGGATTCAAGGACTTGAAGATTGAGTACGAGTTGGGGGAGCCTTTCAAGCCATTTGAGCAGGTATGGGGCTTATTTTTACATTATAATTAATGGTATGGTGAATGGTCGTTCCTTAGAAATCAATAGTACGTCTAAGCTTTAAATTTAGTCATTAATGTGACACCCTTATAGATTAATTGGTAGAGAATACCTAATGCCATTAAACCTGCCATTCTTTTTAAATTGTAATACACACACACTGTATATAAAATACTTTCTATCCGGCTCGAAGGACCACCAGTTATTGGATGTACTTTTGCTACAAGAGATAGATTTTTGTCATTCATATGATTTTTTTAAATATTTTTTTATGTAAGCAAATATAAAACTACCTATTTAATTCATTAAATTTCCAGCTATTGGCGGTATTACCAGCTGCTAGCAAACATCTTCTACCATCACCATTCCACGATCTGATGACGGACGAAGATTCTCCCATAGTGCACTACTACCCTATCAACTTCGAGACCGACTTGAATGGCAAGAGGAACGACTGGGAAGCTGTCGTTCTTATACCGTTCATAGATGAGGTCAGTTGGAAGTAGGGTTGCCAATCTTATTCACAGATATTCCGGGACATTCGTTTTTATGCGTGGCTTAGCCAAAAAAAGCGGGACCTGTCTACAAATGAACAGAAACGAGAAAAAACCGTAAAAAAGGCCGTGCATTGCGATTTTTATCATCATTTTTTCATCCACTAATCTTGTAATCTTAAGGCGCCGTAGTACCTATTACTAGCGCCGCCAATACATTTATTTTTATTACTCGTAAACCAGATAAATATTAAAAAAAAGCTAAGATCATGCCCTCCAAAATAGTCTATAATATTTTTTGAATAACTCTTCAACAGTTTTCATTCTTTCTGTAAGTTTTAAAATCCATTCTAGCCAAAAGTGGCCACTTTGAGCTAAAATGGATAACTTACAGAAAGAATTGAAACTGTTGAAGAGTTTTTCGAAAAATATTAGAGACAATTTAGGAGGGCATGATTTTTTAAAATTTTGACTTAGTTTACGAGTAATAAAAATAAATGTATTGGCGTTGCTAGTAGCGGGTAGAAGGGCGCCTTAAGCTGTCGTTCTTATACCGTTCATAGATGAGGTCAGTTGGAAGATGAAGTTGTAACAACACATAAGAATAAACAATAAACAAATCTTGTGAAGGAGGCCAATTTTTAGGGTTCCGTAGCCTAAATTGCAAAAAACGGTACCCTTATAGATTCGTCATGTCTGTCTGTCTGTCCGTCCGTATGTCACACCAACTTTATTCCGAAAGTATTAGGATTACACAGTTGAAACTTGGTAGGTAGATGTATTCTGTTAACCGCTTAGTGAATTTAACACAAAAATAAAAAATTAAAAAGGTTAAGGGGGGGGCTCCCCATACATGGAACCGAAACTGAAATAATTTTTTTTGTTCAAACCAATACGTGCGGGGTATCTATAGATAGGTCTTTAAAAATGACATTGAGGAAGACGAATTTTATTCAAAGTCAACCGTTTCAAAGATAAACACTGCCAAAGTGGTAAAATGTGTGTCCCCCCCCCCTCTAACTTTTTAAATAAGAGAGTGAAAAATCTAAAAAAAATATATGCTGTAGAATCTTAATAAACACTTTCAACGAAAATTGGTTTGAACGAGATATAATAATTAGTTTTTGAGATATAGCAGATTTTCCAAAACCGCAAATATAACTTTGTCATTCATACCAACATTGTGAAAAACAAAGTTATTTTTGCAGACGAAAAATAATAGTGTCATTAAATATCGTATGGTATAAGGTAACTACGGAGCCCTACAACGCGTGGCCCGACACGCACTTGCCCGGTTTTTTTTATTTTTATGTGATTATAATAATGACAAAAAATTATACGACTGGCCTACTGGTGATAGTTTATTATAGTTTTTATGGTAGCCTCTTTCAAAGTTATCAAGAATATTTGACAAGTTCCCTTCCTGTCTTATTCAGAGATGTTTCACAAAACTGGGGTGCAAGACGGTTCTAACAAAACCTGGTTGTATACTTAGATCCTAGACTAGCTCGTATGTAGGTAATGTGTAAATATTCCGCTTGTAAACCATCCTTAAACGGTGGGACTAAACGTTAAATTGTCACTCTGAATACGATTTGCGCTAAAATGGCGTTAGTCCGCAGTCTAACGCCATGTTAACTTTGGCCCTAGTTTAACGAACACACTCTGAATAAGACTGTTCGAGTTTAACTTGATTTACTAAACTGATAATTTCTATTAGACATTTTGGGAAATTGGCATTTTAGGAAATCGACATTTTAGGAATTTGACATTTTAAATCCGCTTGACATTTAAGGAATTTGACATTCTGGACTGAAAGGCTGTTCTAAAAAAACACTTCGACATTTTGGATTGATCCTTTGATTGGATTTCGTGTGTATTTTTAGGTGAATCTTCTATCAGCGATGGCGCCCTGCTATCAAAGGCTAACGGACGAAGAACTCAAGCGCAATAGTCACGGGCCTATGCTAGTGTATAATTGGACGGCTACTAGCCAAGGTGACATAATTTATAATATTATATCAGTCTGTATAATGTCTTTTTAATTACCAAAAAAGTCTACAGAAAATTATATTGCAATCTTATTTGCACTTTGTATTGAATAACTTTAGCAACCTTTAGTAAGACTTTATGAATATGAACGGCGCAACAAAATAGTTTATTTTGCATCTATAACTCTTTGCCTTTTGGCTGCGTTCTACGTACCCCTCCAAGAAAAACCTCAAGCTCGCGTACGCCTTATGGCAAGCAGGAATGATATAAAAAAGGTTACTGTTATAATCCTTTACTTAGATAAAAGATCTTCCCGCGTACCCCTTGATGCTACTTCGTGTACCCCTTGGGGTACACTAATTGGGAAACACTGATCTAGGCAACGAACTAAGATCTAAGGAAGCCTAACTCCTAACAAATATTGCATAAAAAATGGCACCTTCACATATTCTGTAACACAAAAGGTCGCAAACTCAACAATGAACTAGTAAAAACATACCTTATTACAATGCACGCATAATCGGCATTAGATTGTATTCTAACGCATATGACGTTTTCTATTGGCTGGGGTTTGAACGCAGATCAAACATGATTGGATGTTTGACTCGCCTCGTGTCACTCATTGGGCCGTTGTCGTGCCTTTGTCATTGAGGCGAGGACGGTGTAACGTAGAATGCAGTCAGTACACCTAACCTAGTACGGCGCGCTGGGCTTTGTTTTATGAAATTAGTACATTATTGTTTGTTAGATATAATGTTTGTTTTATTATGTAGACGGACGACTTGGTAAAGACCGCTCGAATACGCTTGATGCAAGTCGCCTGTAACTAGTCGCTCTAAAAAACTAAAGGAGACCTATGTCAGCAGTGGACGTCTTTCGGCTGTGATGATTTTATTGTTATTTTATTTTATGAAAATTATAAAATGATGATGTTGATGAATGATGATCATATTATTTGTCACGAATTGGTAAGACATATGATTTCAAGAAGGACACCTTTTTAACCGACTTCAAAAAAGGAGGAGGTTCTCAGTTTTTCGTAATGTATTTTTTATAGCAGCGTATTCCACCAAGTCAAAGTTTATTCTTGTCAAGATCTTTTTCAAATGCAGACTATTTTAACATGCTTATTGACCGGTGCGCAAATACCTAAACTAGCAATATGGGTGTGATGGGTGACGGTGGATTGGAAGAGGTGGACCAACTCCGTAGCCAGCGCGATCTCCAGATTTGACACCCCTTGATTTTTATTTGTGAGGTCATGTTTACAGTTGATGTTTAAAAACATTTGTGAGAGTGAATCCGTAATGCGTTTGCGAATAATAGCCACATTTGTACTAATTAAGTGGAATACAGGTGTGCTGCAAAGTGTTCGGGACAATCTAGTGCACCGTTGCTAGGCATGTATTTCTATTGGTGGTGGAAATATAAAGTAGCATTTTCGCAGCAGATCTCATACATTGGGGTTCCAGCAGAATGATCCGCGGATCAAACTCCATATTAAAAAGCTGTTTTCAGAGCTGCATAAAATCATAGTTTCTGGAAATTGTCATTACTTTGTGTTCTGATCTGACGGTCTTGACCTCATGACGTCACTACTTGTCGTGCCACTCTGCTGCCTTCGGTGTTGCAATGTGAGTTCTTCATTTTTTATTTATTCTATTTTAACCAGGGATTTTTACTCGTTAATCAAAGAGGATTGCGTGAATAGAATCTTTATAGGTACCTACCTAATCATCCCTTCACGGATTGGAAAGCGTTTTTGTTACACCCTGTATAATAATAAAAAACAAGGAGAATACATCAGATTACTCGTTTTCTATGTATTGCATATTGCAGGACGCGCCATTTTTAGCATTACAAAATTTTGATTTAAATTTTCCTTTTTTTTTGTTGTACTGAATGTCCATGAGAGAGTTTTATTCTTGTTTAAAAATGTGTGATAGCAGTGAATGTGAAGATTTGACTCTGCCCCACAAAGCGACTGAACACTTGTTGCATAATAACGACCATATTTTGTATGTATACGCTCATAGATATTTCTAAAAAACGAAAAATATGTTACTTTCCTATGTTATGTTATGTCTGTATAGTTTTGCTGCCTTCTTTTGGTCTTTTTCACCACTTGACCACACATGACGTCATTTTAATCATTTTTCTAATTATTTTTTTGTGGTAACGCTAACGACTGTCGCCGAGCGCGTGGCAGACATTACTAAATCGTGCTTCACTAGTACTTTTTTAGCCCCGCCCACTCTGTGTTAGTTTGCGTGGTGCTATTTTTTGAGCGGAATTACACTTCCTTAGTATCTTAGTTCGTTGGATCTAGGGTAATTCTTGATCGAGACCATCACTTCTAGTACGAGGATGGATTGATAAGTCCATGACTTTGTAATGAAGAAACACTTTTTTTTCGTAATATTTTGTTTTATTTCTCTACATAATCTTATTGTAGCTCTGCGTATTCAGTCCAACGAAGTTCCTACCTCTTTAACCCATTATTTTTTTCATTCGTCACCTGAAAACTGGTAACTGAAATGAGGGCCCATTTCAGACACCACGTTTTGGCTTGATAAAAATCTTTGCCCGCCAATACATTTATTTATGTTCGATAGGAGAAAAAATCTCAGTGGGTTGTATCTAGGTGGATAGGAAGAATTCGCATCTTCATTCGATGGGTTTTGATGCCATGAGTGCCGCCGAGAGGATCGACAGGGTTATTAAGAAAAGTTGGAAGTCGCTTGAGCTTTTTGTTTCCAAAAGTAATAATCTTTTTCCGAATTTGAAAAAATGTAGTGTAAAGAATCCTTAAGGACTTTCTTTTTAAGATACACAAATAAATTATGAAAAAAAACCTTTTTTTCAAAGTCATGGACTTATCAATCCCCCCTCGTATTATTATTCTGCCCTAGGTGTTGTAAGCGCCCCCGACCATTTCGAGCCCATAGAAGACTGCCACGCGATGGAACAATTAGTGTGGCGGCAGGAACTGGATGTCCCCGAAGAACAGCTCAAGAGGGGGATGCTGCCCAACGCCAAGAGAGACATGCTGTTCCCAGGGTTCCCCACCATGAGGCACCTTAAATATCAGGTCAGTAGTCCAGTAGAAATATCTTAGGTCAAGCATATACAAGTAAATGTGGATGCAAACAACAAGGCTAAGAAATATATACTGGTCCACACACTCTTCAGCAAAGTGTCCATTATGCCGGCTACGCACGTAGTGTATATTTTATCACATAAAAGTGTGCAAACGGATTGCACAGATAAAGCCCAATTCACACATATCAGTGAAGTCACAGTTCCGTCACAATTCCGCTACCGTAATAAATATTATTTCATACATTCTCTATCTATGAACGCGTCCACACCTATCCGTGTCAGTGACGAGACAGACAGTGCTCTGTGTCAGTGAACGCGTGTTCATAGAGAATGTAATACAAGAATGATAGGAAATATGCATCAATTTTTTTTTAATCTTAATCAAAAGTATAATGCGTGAGAAAATTAACTGTAATATTAAAACTTTTCTCTCGCGTTTTTTTCTCGTGATATAGTTACTTGAAGTTAGCGCGCAGTAGCACCCGCCGAAAACGCTCCATACAAAACGGTGACGTCACATATCACGTTTCAGATGTGTTTCGGCGCGTTTAATATGGAGTTAGCCAATAATCTTCAATTATCTCCCTAAATTTTGCGTTTAAGTACATATGTGTCATACAAAATATTATTTCTTATTCGATATTCTATTTGACTGTAAAGTGCATTATATCCGAAAATGAAAAAAAAAAATAAAATTACCCCTGATTTCATCGTGTGATAAAACTAAAATAATACATTTTTTTTTATTTTTTTTCCTGTTCCATCATGTTTTTATAAGTGTTCGCAGTGATCAAGCTCAATTTCATCAAAATCGGTGACTTATGCATATTCCCTATTACCACGATGGCGGCGGTACTGTGCCGGAACTGAGACTCCACTGATATGTGTGAATCAGGCTTAAATCGTTATGTGTAGTTGGCGCCGATATTTGAGTTGAAGTAAATATTGGAGCCAATTTCACCAAATGTCAAATAATCCTGTTAAGAGTAATCAACCTTAAGACGACGCCTCGTGAAAAAAATTTTTTACAGGCTCCGCCCACTCACCCCTCGTATCCCATAGTGACATTCTGCCTTCAATCGTAAAGTTTGATTTTCGCGCCAAATGCCTGTGAGGTTTCATCGAAAGTTTAAAGAAGAAGAATAGAGAAACGATGGAGTCGCAATACATTGTATTTAGAACATTTTCTTTGATAAATTTATGTATCTTCAAATTGAAAAATGAAAATAAACGTAAAAACGTAAACGTCGGGAAAATAAAAATCAAGCCAAATACCAACTAATTACCAAAGTTCTTTCAGTAAAACCGCGCTAGTATCCGTTAAAAAATGTTTTATTTCATGTTTAGTTTATTAATTATACAAAAATACAATCTCTTATATATAAAAGTGAAGGGGTGACTGACAGACTATTGCCCAGCCCAAACCACTGTACTATGGGCAACAGCGTCGCTTAACCAGTTAGCAACAAACAAAATTCGCGTGCGCGCGTATCGCCCTTGCACGAACTAAACGTATGTAGTGACGGCGCGGCGTGCAAGCGATTTTAACCTTAGCAGTGGTTAAGCGACGCTGTTGCCTATGGTACCTAGAGATTTGAAATTTTGTACACAGTTACTTTATACAATGTAAACACCCACTAAGAAGGGTTTTTTGGAAATTCCACTTCTATAGGGTTGAAATAGGGGTACAAAGTTTGTATGGAAAAAATATTAAATAGACATTTCAACTTAAAACTTCGTACTATAAACAAATAAGCAAAAACGTGTTTCGCGGTTTTCCAAACTCAACTCTTTAGGAGGTAAATGGGTTAAAAAAAGCCCAACATCGATATAGGTGTCGTTATCGAGGTTTTATGGGATGTTGATTGCGAAAATGGCATATATTTTAGGGTCCAACACGACACGGTGGACATTATTCAACACCTAAAGGACTGCAGTGGGGGCTCAATTTTTTTATGGAAACTAAAAAAAACACTAATTTCAGGTTAACATTTACTTTAGTAGTTTTTTATGACGAATTAAAGTTAAAAGTTTACTTACTTAGGTGCAAAACCATCTAAAATAAAAAGTCAAATTTAAAATGCCTGTCATTCCTACAGGAGAGGGATAGAGTCCAACATGTGGGGGGTTTTGCCGATAAAATTTATCATATTATCTGCCTTTAAAAGTTCCGATATCGCTAACCAAACATATTGTATTATTAAACAAACGATAATAAAGTCAAAGGAAGAGTACTTAAATGATAAAATATATGACTAAAAATATAGAAAAATAGTTCACTTATATACCTATTATGTACACATAATACCGGGTGCATTTGTAACCACTCTCCAAATTTTAAGGATGTGTTCAGTCCATGTAAATGAACAACTTTCTCCATGAAACATGTGTCGAAATACGGCAAAAAATTTTGGTCATCCCATACTAATCTGATCACGTGATCTCTTTGATTTGTATGAAAAGTCATTTTTTTTTTACATATTTGACCCTATGTTTCTTAGAGAAAGTTGTTCAGTTTCATGGACTGAACACATCCTTAAAATTTGGAGAGTGGTTACAAATGCACCTTGTATATAACGGGTGGCGCAAAAGTACTGGCACTAAAGAAAATACTTTTATTTTTTTTATATGACATTTTCTGTCATTCTGTTGTTGAAAATTGTGTAGTGAACAAATATAAAATACACTGAAAATAAACATGGACCGTTTTACTCCCCAAGAACGTGGAATAAATATGGATTTAGTGAGGGACGCTTTTCCAGGCCGAGTTATCTCTCGTTTTGGCGATTTGCCTTGGCCTGCAAGATCACCCGATCTGACCAGTCCAGACTTCTTTCTTTGGGGTTTTTTGAAATCTCGGGTGTATGTGAACAAGCCACAGACTCTCGCAGCTCTAAAAGAAAACATTCGTCAAGAAATAACGAACATATCGCAGGAAGTGTTACGGCAAGTTATGCAAAATGTCATAAATAGGGCTCAAATGTGTATCAACTCTGGAGGTCACCATTTAAAAGACATCATCTTTAAATCCTAATGGTACGAAATTTAATGGCACAAATATACATTTAAAAAAACCTAAATCTAGTTTTCTAATTTAGAAAAAAATTTATAGCTGAACCAAATAGGGTCTTTACTTTTGCGCCACCCGTTACCTACAATTTGATTACTTACAACTCTTCTCATACACGATTGCATCTCTTCGGACTTTAGTACCCAATGATGGGTTATCTGAAGTTCGAAGTGAAGATGTTGTCGGCGTTTCAAGGTAGCTCGTTTAGTAGCATGTGTTTTTTTATTACCCATAATTTGTACCCGTATTTATATTAAAGTTATTATTAATTAAGTACGTAAACAATATAAAATTTAGGCTTGTCAATATAAAGAAAAGTCATTTTGGCATTGTCTTTGATAGATCATTTTGTCTTTTCCTCTATGTTTTTGTATTATATTTGGCCACGTATAATCCTATCAGATTGATATGCAAACTTATTTGCAATTAAAATACATTTAAATTTTTTAATTTCAAACTTTGGAACTGCATTTAAATATTTTTAAATAATCGCATACGGTACTATACAAAACGTAATACTTAATGGGGTTGGCAACGCAAAGCTAATTGTAGATGTCGCTGCGTACGCTTGTTCCTAAGACAGTAGACGTTCAGAACAAAATGTATGGGAAAATAGATATTTATTTTGTGTTTTTTTTTTACCGAAAAAGACCCATTGACCAAAAATTGTTTTATAAGACTATTCTACAATGCAAATGCCGGAATTTAAAGCCAAGTTAAGACGTTTTTATTCTTACAGAATCTATAAATTTTTTCCATATCCAGATTTTTCGGAAATTTGTAAGTGCCAACTTTTTTAGAGCCTATTATACAGAATTTAATCATTTTAAAGCTTAAAAAAATATTTTTTAAGTAAAAGTCCTTTTTTTCATAGTTCTCGTGGAACAAGCGTACGCAGCGCCATTTTGACAGTTGCCTTCCCCATTAATTTATATGTTAAAAATAGTTCGATCAAACCACAGAACATAAACACTGTGGAACAAAGCTTTGCTGAAAAAAAATATTCAAAGAGTTTAGTAGATTCCCGTCATTTTGTTTTACGTTGTGCTTCCTCTTATTTTTTCTTATTTTATATTTATTTCATACATGCGACCTCATTTCGTCCATACACTTTATTTCGAATCACCCACCTTCTTTTTGTGGATAATACATTTTTTGTTACGCAATGGCGACTCTTGGAAGTTTTGTTCTGTTGATAAATTCCATCTCCTAAAAATAGGTTGCATGAGTATTATAGACTCTTGTCTTTGAAATGTGGGAGCAATTAAAACTGTCATTGTCAGTATAACTGTCATTTTACGTGTTTTGGCTGGTAAATTTTTTGAGCGCTCAAGCACAGGTCCGTCCTCAATAAAGGCTCGCGGCCGTCTGAAGTAGGGATGTTCGATCCGATCCGATACTTGCGTGGATCGATACAATGGGATACGATCCATTCGATTTTTGTATCGATACAATAGCATTCGATCCTTTGGTAGATCGATACACATGCATAGAGGATCGGATCGAAAGAATCGTATTATGTATATCATATTACTAAAGTAATTACTTAGAGAATATTTTAAGTTCAACGGAATATTTAGTCAAAATCCATATTACGTTATTTAATCAACATTTCTCTAATTACTTGGACACTTATTGCCAATGTTGCCATATCATATTTCAATGTAGGTACTGTCAACTTCGTCATAACTAATATATTGTTTAGTTTGAGAAGAAAACAATTTTTATGTCGTTAAGATAAGTACGTTTTGTTTGCTTGGACCACTAGCAACTTTTAATTTTGTTTTTGGGTACTTTAAAATACAGTGTGTTTTTTTAACAGTGATCAAATTTCGTGGTGTGGCTTAGACCATCAAACTGGCCAACTTTGTCAATAGGACCAACTTAATCGGAGCAAAAAATAATCAGCTGTTCCATACATTTTGGTCGAGTAGATACCTATTGATGTTTTCATGGAATAGCTGAATATTTTTTTGATCTGATTAAGTTGGTCCCTAGATAAAGTTGTTCAGTTTGATGGTCTAAGTAAGCTATACCACAAAATTTGATCACTATTGAAAAAACACACTGTATTATATTGCCATTATTTTTAATACCATATACACCGTTATTTTTAAAGTATATCTAAAAATGAAAAAGAGGTGTTCAGACGACGTTAATGAACAACTTTTACTATGGGGCCAACCACGAATTCGCGAAAAAGAAATCAGCTGTTCCATAGAAAAGTACAACATCAACTCGAATATAATGTACTAGTGGTCGCCCGCGACTTCGTCTGCGTGGACAGTTTTTTTGCTATCCCTCGGGAACTGTACGTTTATTCTGGATGGAAGGTACCCTATGTCCTTTTCTGTACCCCTAACAACGTCTATGCAAAATTTCATAATGATCGGTTCAGTAGTTAAGACGTGAAGGCGTAACAAACAAACAAATAAACAAACAAACGGACATACATTTTGATATTTTCGTCATTAATTTTTGTATGAAACAGCTGTTTTTTTTCGCGATTTCAGAGTTGGTCCCATAGTAAAAGTTGTTCAATTTGATGGTCTCTATCTACCATATTCGGCTTTATAAGACTTTTACCAAACACCTTGTAGTGTATATTAGTCACTTATTATCATGTTTCTTTCTATTAAAGTGATTAAAAATCCGACTTTTCGAAAATATTTAATTCGATACTGGATCGATCCAAAAAATCGTATCAATTTATTAGGATCGATCCATGGATCGATACAATGGATTACGATACATTGCGATCCGGAATATCGATACAAGGCACCCGGATCGAACATCCCTAGTCTGAAGTTCCGGTGCAAAGAGGTAAAGTAATATAGCTTCCCAGCGCAAAGAAAGGGACAACAATAGCGCACGCGTTCCGAAATAAAATAACGTAAGCGACATTATGAAAATAGTTGATTTATTAAAAAACTAAATTATTTTTGAAAAAAGTGGTTTTATCAGAAGTTGGAACTATTTATTACTTTTCTTATAAACTTAATTTCAGTTCAAAATATGAGTCCGTTTGCTTACAGTACTGCAAAAATGATATGAGAGGCATCAACTTTGGATTTTTTTTATCGAGAAAATTGTTTCCGTTCATGTTTTGAGCTTAACCAAAAGATGTATTTATTAGTCTATTTTAACATATTCCAAAATTAGAACAATTGTAGAAGGATCTAAATCTAAATATCTTGGACTAAATCTAAATTGAAAAGCATGAAAATCCACGAGGTATCCTCTTAAAAGTTGTGTTTGATCTCTTACTATTTTAAATCGATTTCACCAGCTCATTGGTAAAATTTATACAAGATTTATATTTTTTTCTTTTTTGTTATAACAGTAACAGCCTTAAAACCCGTTTAATGACAATCGCGTTTAAAATTAATAAAAAATAAATAAATTAAAAAAATATTAAAAACACGACTGCCCTGCCAAAAACGAACTAAAAAGTTAAACAACAAGTGTCATTTGCAGTCGGGGGACCTTATTATGGAACAATTTTTGATCAAAGAGGTCCCCCGACTGCAACAACACTTGTTGTTTAAATATTTAGTTCGTTTTTGGCAGGGCAGTCGTGTTTTTAATATTTTTTTAATTTATTTATTTTTATTTAACACATTTTAGTGACATAATATAGTTTTGGAATGTGCTCATCAAGGCCTTTCATTTGACGCCCATATTGTAATAATAGATTTTTTTTTTTCACATTTGAAAATGGCATCGTACAGTCGCCATATTGATTTTTTCTAAAAAAAAAATAGCCTGTGTGCCATGGTTTCTGATTTAGATTTCTGATTAGGGTTTCTGATTTCTCGACCTTTTTTATTTCTCGAGTTTCGGGAATTCTCGAGGCCAAATTCTCGAGTTTTCTCGGGTCTCGAGTCTTTTAATCGAAACTGTTAAAATTCGTTGAAATTTATTAAAAAAACAAGTTTTTTTAAAATCTAATATACCTTTATTGCACCACAATCAATATTTAGAACTTGGTATCTCTTATTGAAATAAAAATCTACCCTTTTTCCGGAGAAACGGGAGATTTTGTCGTTTTTTCCCACCACTTTCGATTTTCCATAAAAAGCTGCATCTTTTTAAATTACTGCCTTTCGCTTATCTTTATAAATTTCTGTATAGCCAAATTACACTCCTCTACGACAACGATCTGATAAACATTTTCAATAAAACTTCTTTCATATTAATTTAATAACTAATCATCATCATCATATCAGCCGCACGACACCCACTGCTGGGTATAGGCCTCCCCTAAGGATCTCCACGACGATCGGTCCCGCGCTGCCTGCATCCACTGGCTTCCCGCGACCTTCACCAGATCGTCGGTCCACCTTGTCGGGGGCCTACCCACGGAGCGTCGTCCGGTGCGCGGTCGCCATTCCAGAACCTTTCCGCCCCAACGGCCATCGGTTCTTCTCGCTATGTGTCCCGCCCATTGCCACTTCAGCTGAGCAATCCTTCGAGCGATGTCGGTTACTTTAGTTCTCCTGCGGATCTCCTCGTTTCTGATTCGATCACGTAGGGAAACGCCGAGCATGGCTCTCTCCATTGCACGCTGGGTGACCTTGAGCCTCCTTATGAGACCCATAGTTAGCGACCACGTTTCACTGCCGTAAGTCATCACTGGCAACACACACTGTTCATAGACTTTCGTCTTGAGACACTGAAGTAAGTCGGACGCGAAGATTTTTCGAAGCTTCCCGAATGCTGCCCACCCGAGTTGGATTCGACGAGAGATCTCTTTCTCGAAGTTGGACCTACCTAACTGGACTGCCTGTCCTAGGTATACGTAATGGTCAACAACTTCAAGTGTAGTGTTCCCAACATGAACTGGAGAGGGTACAACATGGGCGTTTGACATAATTTTCGTCTTATCCATGTTCATCCTAAGACCCACTCTTTGGGAAGCACTACGGAGATCTTCGAGCATTGTGTTTAGGTCTTCCATGGTCTCAGCCATAAGGACTATATCATCGGCAAAACGAAGGTGTGTTAGGTACTGGCCATTAATGTTGATGCCGAGTCCTTTCCAGTCCAAGAACTTAAAGATGTCCTCCAACGCAGCTGTGAACAGTTTCGGAGAAATACCTAACGTCTCCCTGTCTCACACCACGCTGCTTAATAACTAATAATCAAAACTTATTAATTAACTTATTGGAATAATAGTCATAAAGACGAGTGTACTTTAAGGATAAAAATCTGGAGCTACAATTAAACAAAGAAAATATTTTTTTCAAGATAGCGACGTGAATAAGTACCTCCTCTATTGACTAAGTTACTACCTTACCTACCTAACTTAACAAACAGTAGACAAATTTTTCAGTCTTATCAGTCAGTCAAAACATAACATAGCATAGGTGTACTTATTAGTTTGGTTTGAGATTATTACTTGCAAATCTAATCATTTAAAGTTGACTATTCCCACCCTCGTATTATATCTATCCATAAACGAGTATATAGGTATAAGTAATGACTTGAGTAAAACATGCATTTTCAAATGATTCTATTTTTCACATGCAATTTATAGTGTAATTTAATCTCTAATGAAGTATTAGTAAAAACATTTGAAAATTGCAAGTTTTACTCAAGTCATTACTTACTCGGCTATAGATACGAGGTGACTATATAGACCAGACTAGAAGCAACATTAACCTATTAAATTATTAGAAAACTTACTTTTGTCTTAGACAATTGAATGAAAGAGCACGGAGTGCGGACAGTGTTAGTTAACAGCGAAATATAGTCGCACGTGGCGTCTGCCACGATTCAAATTCGAAACTCGAGAATTCTCGAGCTCCGGTCATTTTTTCTCGTCTCGAATGAAGCCAAATTTCTCGAGTTTTCTCGAGTTCGAGAAAGCTCGAGCAGAAACCCTACTCGGGATGCTGCAAGGATTCTAACGATACCCCATTTATCCAAATCAGTTCAGGCATTTAGAAGTTATGGTGGAATAAAGAAACTCACATACCCACAAACATACATGAACCCTGAACACATATACACTCTTTTTGCTTTGGGCAGTCGTGTAAAAAACGGTAAAATTTGGCTCTAAATGTTCAGTGTGAGTTATTGTTTGTTTGCGAGAGTATTGATAATAAACTAGACATTGTATGTTCATATTTATTCATTTAAAAGATCGTTCAAATTGTATACCATAGTATTTAATGTTTGTACCCAGACGAGCTTGAAGAAGTGTAAAGTGAAAGTGTTCGACCAGCCGTCCCGCAACGAGAACATGATAGTGCAGGTTATACGGGAGCCGACCATCGACGAGCGCCTGGACAGAGTCGCGCGCGAGTTCCTGGGGAGGGTCATCTGGGTGGGGTGGCCGCACCTCACCAGGGCCAAGTAAGTTTGTTATTTACATATTACACTGTGGGCACAGAATAGATAGAATAGAATATTCATAACGGAGTGCTGGTACCGACACTGATGTATGGAAGTGAATCTTGGGTATGACAGAAGAAGAATGAAAGCAGAATAAGTGCGGTAGAGATGCGATCGTTGAGAAACAATTTGGAGAGAAATTGAGTGATAGAGTGAGCAATGATGTGATTCGTGAAAGGTGTGGTCTGAAAGATGATGATATAGTGACAAAAATTGAGAAAGGAATGCTCCGGTGGTTTGGTCACTTAGAGAGGATGAATGAAAGGCGAATAACGAAAGATATATTGTGCTAATGTGGAAGGAAGGAACGATTGCACAAGGGCGTCCCAGAAAAACCTACGCGGACCAAATAGAGGTTATTATAAAAAAGGCTGGTGTACGTAGTGACAAAAAAACCGCAGGGCATGCGATCCATAGTCTCTGTCTAACCCCATGGGAAACAGGCGTGAGTGTATGTATGTATGCATGCACAGAATAGATATAAGTACTACCGTACAGAAAGGACACTCCTCGCCACGCCCTAGAATCAATTATCTCAGCCCACCGCGCGAGTTCGTGTGCCGAATCGTGTGCTCGTTTAGTCGTGTTTGTCAACTGTCAACTTATATTGATATTCAAAAAAATTTGTCGTACGTAACTTTATTTACCAAAAAGTCCGAATTATGAATTGACGGTGGCTACCGTGCAGTTTGTACCGTATGTGCGGCGCTAGACACACACAGTTGCGCGTGTACAGAAACGTCATCTGACGTCATCTGTTTATAATAGCGCGGTTGTATAGAGTGTCCGGGATGTGCTGTGGGCACCGCGGACACATTTATTGAACTAATTCTATTGAGATTTATTAAACTAATTTATTTTTTTTGTCTCGTAAAATCGCCCAATGACTTGAGATTCCGCTATCTATTTTTGAAACGTTAAAGGATCATGCCGCATTCTGGGCCATGATGCGCATTGACCATACATATCTGTGACAGACTCATGTCATGTCAAAAAGGGGCAGATAAGAAAATGTCATATAGTAGGAAAATGTCAAACAATTATAACCCCAAACGGCTCTTTGAGATTGAGATTTCTCTTTTTTCCCGCATTACCTATATTTTAATGATATTCTTCCCACGCAATCACTATAAAATTACTATACTATTTTGGTAATTTCATCAAAGCGCATCATGGTCTAGCTTGTATAGTAAAATCGGCATAATCCTTTATCTTTCGAAAGCAAAGTAGTAGTATCTACATATTTAAATGGCTGTTTGCTTCCTTTCATACAATGTTTGAAGGAAAATATTCCTTACCTACTTAAACATAAAGGTGATTTTAGAGTGATATCGGTGTCAAACGAGAAGATGCGGCTACATCACGTGGACCAACAAAACAACAACGTAGATGGCTCGCCGCACTACACCACCGAGATGAACGCGGGCAACATGCACAAGCAATGGATATCGGAGAGGGCCACTATTATAGAGCAGTGAGTATTAAGGGGCGGTCTCACTCTGCGCTCAAACTTTTATACTAGCCTACTGCTCGGCTGACTCAGTCGAGCCAGCGCACGAGGGATGTCATGTGTCGGTTAAGTCAGAACTACGTGCACATGAGTAAAAAAGAATGGACCAGAGATAAAGCTTCGAGAACGTGAAATTCAAACTTGCAACTAACAAAACAAATGATGCCCTATGATTGTCCGCTGGCTGCAGTTGTCAAAACAGGTTTTTTCCGGTTTTTCCGCGTACGCGACAAGCGGCCAGTGGACACGCACACATGCGCCGCGTGCTTGTAGTGGTGCAACCGATTCGCGCGGTTGTATGAAGCTTGGTCTCTGCTGGTCCTTTCTTTTTACTCATGTGCTACGTGACAGAAAGAGAAGCGCTTTGGAGTTATTTTTCTTATTTAACTTTTCTATAAACATTTATCACTGATAATTTTTTAATAAGTACATAAATAGATAAATTTCAAGCAATATAACTAAGAGCTAGTCACAATATTAATTTACTAACTACTTTTTTTCATTTTTAGCAATATGAATCGGCTCGGTATTGAATTAGGTGATATCAACGTTATCATTCATGCAGTCAACCTAAAGGGTATGTTTTTTCTTAATTTTTACTGCTATATTTTAATTGATACCAAATTAAGTTCATTTGGAAATTATAATTATTGACCTAACCACCAGAATTTCTAAGTAGTAAACAAGTCATTGTCTTATTTTTAATACTATTTGGTGAGCATTCCTTTTGTCCGGTTAACATAAAATATTAGTACAATAAATATCAAATTCCCATTCAAAGGAGACCCGGCACATCTCATAGAAAAAATGCTTAACTTGTATACGATTGAATTGGATCTTAAAATATAGATAAAAATATGTGCTAGATTTTTTTATGCAGAACTGGATAGTGAATGGCCTTCAAGCTTCACCTCACCTGAAAAAAAAAAAAAAAAAAAAGATGTTAAGTGCACTACACCCGGAATCCTCATCACTGAGGAACTGGCTATCTTACCTCTAACTGCCGGAATACAACAATTTTTAAATTAAATCAAGTTCTCTCTTATTTTAGCGCATGTAGAAAAAGTGTTATTATTGTAGAATATTTGTTAAATGGAAACACTACAGGAACAACGATTCATCGAAAAACCTTCCGTTATCCAAAGGTCACTATGAAATGTACAAATGTAGCTACATAAATAATATTTTTTTGCCTTTTTTGAAATAAAAAAGTGAAATGTCAACTTGACTTAAATTTGGCATTGACAGCTGACATTTGATTGACGACAAATACAACAGATTAACAAGCAGATCCTGGATCACATATATTCAAAAATGTAAAATTATAGAACTTTAGCATAAAATGATGGGTCTCCTTTTTCAATCAATGACCATTCAAAACGACCCTTTCACCGTAGGTCACAAATACGTGATACAAGACAACGTGCGCATGGTGAGCGAGCCCGAGTGGTGCACCGTTCCGTGCGGGTACGCGCTACACGCCACCGTTAAAGATGTGTCGGCGTACATCATACAGGAAGCGGGCAAATTCTCTACTCCTCAGGAAGCCTATCCGCCTGGGGACAAAGTGTTCTTGCTGACCCAAGGGCAGTACTATGGGTGCCTTGCTACGGTAAGTTTTAGTTTAATTTTCAAATAATATTACCACTGTTAGCGTATCCGCCACGGGACAAAATGTTTTTGCTGACCCCAGTGCCGGTTTTAGCACTACCAGCGCCCCTGGGCGACATTTCTACGGGCGCTTCCTATCTGCGATTCCAAGATTTTCAATTTTGTCTGTTAGTTAAAAAACGGCTGCGCAGTGCGATTTTTAGTCAGTTTCACCTACTAATCTTGTAATCTTGATTGTTTACCGCGCGCAATATCCGGCGCGCGGTCGCCGGTACTGGCTGGGGCTGACCCAAGGACAGTACTATGGGTACCTTGCCAGTAAAATTTTACAAAAAAATTGAACTAAAAACGCAAAACGCGATGTAAAGCTGAATTTAGCTAAACAAACATTTAGCTGTAAAGCAAAATTTTTGGTATGTTAAAATATATTTACGTTTTGCAAGCAAAAAAAAAAGTTATCCGGTGAGTTGATTTAGTAAAAAAATATTACCTAAGTTAATGTAGAAAAAAATCGCACCTTAGCGAGCGATGTTTTTGAGTGAAGTATAATATATGTATAAGAGATGGAAAATACGAAGTCAATCTATAGGGTTATTTGCAAAACACCAACAACCTCGCAGGAATAGATTACTAACATCGTAAACAACCAAGTTCGTTCTACGACTTTTTGGTTACGAAGACGAACCCTGTATAGTGTTTTTTTTAGAGACGTGACAAACTTTCAGGATGTGTTGATGTCATGTTCAGAGAATCCATGAAACTAAACAACTTTCTCTATGCAACATAGTGTCGCAGCGTCCAGCCTCCTGTGACTGACTGATGTGATGACTGACAGGCTGACAGTCCTATGACATGATGTAAGGGATGACGTACCGGAGGAACATACGACAATCGACACACAAGACGGACGGAGCTGAAGTTGGATCTGAAGACGACCAAGATTGACCCGTCAAACGATGACTGCGACGAAATACATACTTAGGTTAAGGTAGACTTCCGATGTTGGCGACCGCGACCATACGATCATGGTCGCCTGTCGCGGGGCGACCCCTAGCTTTCCGATGTCAGCGACCGCGACATCGCCAGTTGTACGATGGACGAGCAGTGTGCAGGGTTTTAGCTAGGAAAAAAGTTAATTGGAGAATGAAGAAGATGATGATTATGTTATATTATCCTCCAGAATAAAGGATAAAGATCGACTCAATTTTCACATCGCGAGAAGAAGAGGGTTGCTTTCAAATACTCATAAAACGAGATTTATATGATAAAGAAGATAAGTTCAGAAAATTTTGTAGGTTAAATCACTAATTCTATCAACTTCTCGTCCTTGTGCGGTGAAAACCCCGGCATTTTTTGTACTTCTCGCCTGCGTCGCGTGACTGCACTGCCTCCGGCGCGACCGGGTCGCGGTCGCCACGCGACTCTCTGGCCACGCCCACCGGTCGCGTGGTTTGTTTGGTACTTCATATAAATCCATAGTAAGCAGTGGGACGCACGACCCGATCACGGTCGCGGGCTGCGGTCGCGCGTCGCGGTCGCTAAGAACCGAATTGTACCTTTAGGTTTAATTCGTGTTTCGATCTATATTTCTTTCAGAAAGTAGTTCAGTTTCACGGACACATCCTGAAAGTTTGACACGTGTCTTAAAAAATCACCTTGTAATAATTTATCCTTTTCTGCGCTAACATCTTAAAACTTGTCAGTTTTCTGAATTGTATTACATCAATTTTTCGATGTATCGTAAATAAAAGAGACGCATTGATAGCCATAAGAGCTTGTAATACGGGGGCTTTTCGTCCATCGTCGGCCGTCAGCGTTGACCTAAATGTGTTTTAGGTGATGGAATCCGAGGCGATCCGCAGTGGGCGCATAAAAGTGTCCGTGTGCGAGCGCGGCGAGCCCATACCCGCCGTGCACGCCGCCGCCTGCCCCTACCGCGCCGCCAACCACGCCGCCGCGTTGTGCGGTCAGTACTCATTGTAGGTAGCGTCTGTGTGCGAGCCCGTGCACGCCGCCGCCTGCCCCTACCGCGCCGCCAACCACGCCGCCGCGTTGTGCGGTCAGTACTCATTGTAGGTAGCGTCTGTGTGCGAGCCCGTGCACGCCGCCGCCTGCCCCTACCGCGCCGCCAACCACGCCGCCGCGTTGTGCGGTCAGTACTCATTGTAGGTAGCGTCTGTGTGCGAGCCCGTGCACGCCGCCGCCTGCCCCTACCGCGCCGCCAACCACGCCGCCGCGTTGTGCGGTCAGTACTCATTGTAGGTAGCGTCTGTGTGCGAGCCCGTGCACGCCGCCGCCTGCCCCTACCGCGCCGCCAACCACGCCGCCGCGTTGTGCGGTCAGTACTCATTGTAGGTAGCGTCTGTGTGCGAGCCCGTGCACGCCGCCGCCTGCCCCTACCGCGCCGCCAACCACGCCGCCGCGTTGTGCGGTCAGTACTCATTGTAGGTAGCGTCTGTGTGCGAGCCCGTGCACGCCGCCGCCTGCCCCTACCGCGCCGCCAATCGGCTTGATTGGCGGCGCGGTTGATTACCGTAATAAATAAAAAAAAAGTTTTTTTTACATTACTAAATGGCATCCTGCAGCCGACATACTGTGTTTTTCCAAAAAATCTATAGCAAGTGTCACTCGGGGTGATGTAATGATTCTAACAAAACTGAGCAAAGGCACCCTGAAAGAGATAATAAGAAACAAAAGAGAAAGAAAATTATTCATGGAATTTGCGAAATTAGTGGCTGAGAAAGTAATAAATAGGAACAGAGACTGAAAGATACAAAGAATAATAAATGTAAAGAAAACAATTTTATTATAAAATTAAATATAAGAAATAAGTTTTGAAAATGATAAGTATAAGTAGATGAAAAATGTAATGTGCCTTGAGCTATTAGTACTATAAGAAAGAAAACTGTAAAAGTAAGAAACCAAACGAAAAGTAAACTGTAAATAAGTACCATACCTACCTGTAACTGAAAAAAAACGAAAATTGCTTATAAAGCAAAAGAAAAAAAAGGAAAAGTAAAAAAAAAATTGGCAAAAAAAAACCTGCCAAAAAGCGGGGAGCTAAAGCATAAGTAATTATAAATAAAAAAATAAAAAAAAGATTCTAACGATTCTTCACACATCCGAATCTGTTCAAGCATTTCGAAGTCATGGTGGAATCAAGAAACTCACATACATACAAATGTACATGAACCCTGAACACAATGCACTCCTATTTTTTGGGCAATCGTGTCAAAAAACAAACTATTTAGTTCCCATTCCCACTTCCCAATGCGCTATTGAAACTAATTTTTTGATTGGTTTGTCCTCGTGTAGGTATATCGGCGCAAATGCTATCCCGTATCACGGGTTCAGTGCTGGTGGTGACGGGCGTAAGGAACGACTTGCCCACTGAGACGATGAGCAAAATCAACATTGGGCTCAACTTGAAGTTCAATAAGAAGGTATGCATTTATCGGATGAGCTAACGGTTACACGCAAACATAATTTAATAAAAGAATTCTGCTTTTTTGGCATTCGTATATTTTAGTATAGAAAATGTTTTGGTTTATTGTGATTGTGTCGGAATTACCTCTCCTGGGGCCCTACCGCCCAACTCAAAGCTTTAGCCAGAGCGATAGCTAGACTATATCCATCCTTGTCATATCATAACACGATGACAAGGACGGACTTTTACTCTGGCTTTGGTTGATGACGTCAGTGCACTGTCCGTCCTTGTCATCGTGTTATGATATGACAAGGATGGATATAGTCTAGCTATCGCTCTGGCTAAAGCTTTGAGTTGGGCGGTAGGGCTCCAGGTTATGATGTCTTTGCCACTATCTGATACTATTTCAACTACTACATTTTTCCTGTTGCACTAAACTTATTCATTCAACATTTCAATGAACTTTACCTAACTAAGGATATAATATGTTTTTTTTTTTGGTTGCAACAGAACCAAGAAGTATCAGGCTACACCCGCCGTTGTAAGATGACCGGTTCCTGGCTATACTCCGAGCGCTGCATAGAGCTGGTGAAGACTTATACCCACCAGTATCCAGAGCTGTTCGATACTCTCGCGCAGAACCTAAATAACGACGTCTTCTTTGAGAGTGATCTCTGGCCCGATGAAATTGGGTAAGCTTCTAGAAATGTAGACTAGTTCCTGGCTTCATTCCGAGCGCTGCATAGAGCTGGTGAAGACTTATACCCACCAGTATCCAGAGCTGTTCGATACTCTCGCGCAGAACCTAAATAACGACGTCTTCTTTGAGAGTGATCTCTGGCCCGATGAAATTGGGTAAGCTTCTAGAAATGTAGACTAGTTCCTGGCTTCATTCCGAGCGCTGCATAGAGCTGGTGAAGACTTATACCCACCAGTATCCAGAGCTGTTCGATACTCTCGCGCAGAACCTAAATAACGACGTCTTCTTTGAGAGTGATCTCTGGCCCGATGAAATTGGGTAAGCTTCTAGAAATGTAGACTAGTTCCTGGCTTTATTCCGAGCGCTGCATAGAGCTGGTGAAGACTTATACCCACCAGTATCCAGAGCTGTTCGATACTCTCGCGCAGAACCTAAGGCTGGCCCCAGACCTACCGGTTCCGTTTCTTTGCTTTGCTGTGCTACCTTGCTTGAAAGACCGCCGGCCAACCAAGGTAATTTTCAATCTATCGCATTTTGGGACTAGACCAAATTGGCAAGATAGCCATTAGCTTGGTTTTATCAAATATCATCGCCTGGATTGCGAAGTAGGAAGCTTTTAGGCGATATGCCACCCTGAACATGGACTCCGATCGTTAAAAATAACTCGATCGCTTATTTATACAAGATGTTTGGTAAAGCCCTATAAAACTGAATATGGTAGATAGGGACCATAATAAAACTGAACAACTTTTACTATGGGACCAAATCTGAACTCGCGAAAAAAATGAATTGTTTCATACATTTTGATAATTTCGTTATTAATTTTTGTATAAAACAGCAGTTTTTTTAAAAACGAAAACTAAAACTTCTCATCGCACCCCAGACGACGATATTTGATAACACCAAACTAATGGCTATCTTGCCAATGTGGTCAGGTCAAAATATGCGATAGATTGAAAATGAGCCTCTTGGCCGGCGGTCCATGGTAGAACAGCAAAGCAAAGAAATGGAACCGGTAGGTCTGGGGCCAGCCTTAATAACGACGTCTTCTTTGAGAGTGATCTCTGGCCCGATGAAATTGGGTAAGCTTCTAGAAATGTAGACTAGTTCCTGGCTTTATTCCGAGCGCTGCATAGAGCTGGTGAAGACTTATACCCACCAGTATCCAGAGCTGTTCGATACTCTCGCGCAGAACCTAAATAACGACGTCTTCTTTGAGAGTGATCTCTGGCCCGATGAAATTGGGTAAGTTTTGAGAAATGTAGACTAGTTCCTGGCTTTATTCCGAGCGCTGCATAGAGCTGGTGAAGACGTATACTCACCAGTATCTAGACCTGTTTGATATTTCGCACAGAACCTGAATAACGACGTGTTCTTTTTGAACAATATGTGGCCCGCTGAAGTTGGGTGAGTTTCTAGAGATTAATTACCCAATTTAGCACTTTTATGGCCGAATACTCAAACGCAACTTAACTTTGAGCGGCTCTCAAACAGCATGCTGTCTTTGTCACATCTTTGACATTTAATGTGACAGGACGACGTTTGAGAGCCCCTCAAAGTTAATTGGCGTTTGAGTATTCGACCATTACTCTCTTAAAGAATTATAATTATTATGTGTATAAAGTAAGGAATTAAAATCTTTAAAAAAGCGTTGTAAAAAGCAGCCTTTAAAGAGCCTTATTGCTAAATACTTAAATTCTTCTTACTTAAAATCTTTGGCTGAGGTCTCTTTGATTTTAGAAAGCTGTAGTTTTCACAGTGTTTTTGTCACATCTGACAGATTATTTGACAGTAAGAAGAGTTCGGTGGCGCAGTGGCATAGTGCCTGGCCCTGCGATTACGGAGGTTAAGCAACTTTCGAAGGGTCGGTCATAGGATGGTTGACCAAAAATGTATTATCTTGAGTTTCCCGTGCTTCGGAAGGCACTTTAAGTCGTTGGTCCAAGCTGGATTTGCAGTCGTTAACCACCAATCCGCATTGGGCCCGCGTGGTGGGTTATGGCCCATCCTCCTTATTCACCAATAAGGAAGGCCTGTGCCCCAGCAGTGAGGACATTAAAAATGGCTGATGTCCAAGAAAAATACTTATGCGCACAAAATGACAGCGCTAACGTTCCGCGCCGAGGCTTGTAATATTAGTAAGGATAATGAGATGAGGATCAGCGACGATTTCTGTTTAGTGGCTTATCAGAAAGCTTATGCCACCACATTATTAACTGTGAAGTAATTTTCACAATATTTTAAACCTCAGAAGTTATACGAGCTAGAACGCTGTTATTTTGGGGGTTCTAATGACGTTATCCGCCACGTACGCGAACCTTACGTCGTACGTCATAAATCACATATTGCATTGAGTTTGGCATTTCCCTTGAACCCTTATAACTCAACCATTTTTAAACGGATTTCAAAATATCTTTCACTAGGGTTCATAGCTCTGAATATTTTTTTTAAATTATACCCTCGACGTCAGAAAAATCGCACCTCATCGAAAATAAGTTTAGATTTGGCCACCTGCTATTGCTAGCTAATGTTTTATTGTTTGATTTAATTAACATAACAGTTACCATAACTAAACGCTTAAAGTGTTATTGCTTGCGCCGCCATAAAAGGGAAATAAAAGGGGTCAATTCGAGAAATTCGCTATCGTGATGATGGAGAAAACACACTTAAATAGTTCAATTAAAAAAAAGAATACCCAAGATGTGTACTATTGCCCATGAAGTTGCTCATATATTGCAAAAAAATGAGGCAATGTAAGTTGCTTGGAAACTGAATCTCAGTAATTGATTCCGTTCGACGAGTCTTTCAACAGTTCCTAGAGACTGTTGGCTATGTCCGAAAAGGAAGAAGTATACAACAACACTTACCATTAAATTAGATAGGTTTATATTAACATTGAAGAAATTTTTGAAAAGGTGCTATTTTTCTGACATCGAGTGTATAAATAAGACTTTAGGATTCAAACGTGTCGCTGATCCTCATTAAATTTGTACTTGTTTGGCAGTCAAAAAAAGCCGAACGAAGTAATGGCCTGGTTGAAGAGTCAACCGCACGCGTCGGCCGTGCGCCGCGAATGTGGCTCGGAGGCGCTCGAGCCCGAGGAGATGAAGGCTCTGTGGTCCACCATCGAGGCGCAGCTGCAGGACTTGAAGAGCAAGGAGAAGAAGGTCACGCTGCACGTCAAATGGAACCTTCTCTATAAGGTAATAAGCAGTGCTCGGAATTAGACTGCCTGTCTATTGACGCGGTGCGAGGCGGCGGAGCGGAGAAACAAGGAAATATTAAATAGTGTCCGACCGAGACTGGAATTCCGACCGAAACCGAACTTTCGGTCCAGGTTCCAGTTTCGGCCGAAACCGAAACCGAAACTTATTTTCACACATTAAGTTGACGTATTTTTTTTCACATTAATGTTTGGTTGGTGGTAGGGCTTGTTACAAGCACGCTAGGGGTGGACGGAAACACTAGTCGATTTTCATACAAACGAGATAATTTTGAAGCCTCTGTTCTCCGCCAGGAATTGATCGAGCTGTGATCTGATGATGGCTATCTTGGGAGCGAATGGAAGAAATTCAGATAGCTAAACACCCCCAACTGATCTGATCAGCATTATTAGAGCTATTTGAATAAGTTTAAAATAGCTATCTGGATTTAATTTATTCGTTCCCTGGATAGCAATCATTAGATTACAGCTTGGTCAATCCCTGGTGGGCGGAGAACCCCATTTGTATGAAAATCAACTGGTGTTTCTAATTATCATCGTGGTGTTTATAAAAAAACAATAATATAAGTATGTAACAAAAATCGTCAATAATAAAATATCATAATAATCAAATAATCAATATGTAAAACTTACTTTTGTAAATCAACTTTTTTAGTAACCAATATAATTTATTGTTTAACAATAGTCGTATGACTAGTTATTTGTTGTGTTTTACCGTACGCGTTCTACCTGTCCGAATAGACTCAATAGTCAAAAGCTTAGTCAATACTAAGCTTTTGACGCTCTTGCGCAGTCAGAAGAAAAGTTTCGAGATGACTAGTTATGCACGAATTATAACACTTAGATTTTTTTTCACAATTAAAATCAATCTTGTAGCTGAAGGTATACACATTAAAACACGTAATATATCAACTCAACACAATCGCGCCGATTCACGTCGGTTGGCAAACTCCGAAGTTAGCCGATTGACACACGACAATTCACGAAAACCTAGTTTCGGTTGAGCCGAAAGTTTCGGCCAATATCTGGCCGAAACCGAAACTGTGGCCGAAACTAGATTTTCTTGCCGAAACTTGCCGAAACCGAAACCGAAACTTCGGTCGGTCACTAATATTAAACAATAGGATTGCATAAAATCTCCGCTTTGCAATCCTATTGTTTAATATTTTTTGTCATTTCTCCGCTCCGCCTCCTCGCTCTGCGTCAATGGCCTGCCCAGGCCTAAGCGATTAACCTTAGATGTGCTATTTTATTTACTGTTCGTAGGTTACAACTATATGGATATTCCCTAAGCTCAACTTTGATCATGAAATCCGGAAATCTTCGTATATTCTTCAAATCACTTCTTTATCGTTGTTTTGTTGAGAATATACATACATATTCCCATTGTCCCCCATTATTGTCTTCCACTGGGTGATATCGGCAAAAAAAAAGTATTTTTCTATACATTTTTTTCGATATGTTTAGATAAAAACAGTGGTGGACAATGGTTATGGACCGTCCATACTTTATTTCCCGATATCCATCAGTGGTGGACAAGTGATTGTACCCCACGGACAGCGAAAATAGGCCCATAATACGTGTCGTTTTTTTTAAATATATAATTTTAGCTCTTGACTCCAGTCTAGCCCAAAAGCAAAGACAGGGTCTACGATGGACCGAGTTTGCCTAGAAGGTGCTTATTCACTCTGGCCTTGAATAGAGTCAGGTTGTATGCGCTCGGAAACACAGATGCTAGCAGGGAATTCCATTCCATAGCTGTGCGCATTATAAACGATGTACCAGACAACCATATTATCTTAAATAATCCCGGGATTTCTTGAGCATATCCACACTAACATCAACGTTAATATTTGAGTTATTTTTTGACGTCATAGCCGGAACTGCACGAAGGCAACATCACGCCGGACCCGAAGGCGGACTTCAAGATGTACGACCGCGTGGTGTGCGTGTCGCGCACGGTGACCGTGCCGGCCGGGTACACGGGCACCGTGACCGGCGTGTACCCGCCGCCCGCCTCCAACACTGTGCGCCTGTCCGACAAACTCAATGCCGAGGCCTCTTATCAGGTAAACTTGATGTATTTGTTACAGCCTTTTTAGGCAAGGTACAGGTCACTTTTAAGTAAAAATAATAAGTAATAATAATAAGTTTGACTCATACTATATCCGGTTATACCTTTTTCTCACAGGGTTAGGCAAAGCAGTTCACACCTTTTTCTCACAGGGTTAGGCAAAGCACAGGTTATTTTTTTCCAGTTGCTGGCGGTGCAGTGACGCTGAAAAGGAGACCCGAAATGAAACGAACTCTTAGATTCATCTATTGAATTACATTCTCTCATCTAAAATACTAATTACTGTTATAACAATAAGCTTAATAGAATTATAAATTGAAAAAAAGATATAAATAAAAATAGCCTTGTAAATGCCTAAAATCAAAATTTTCAATAATAAGCTTATGCCGAAGCTTCCTATTAGGTAAACTTAATATATTTGACTCGCATATCTTCGTTACATATACATAAGTTACAGCCTTTTCGGACAAGGCACAGGTCACTTTTTTCCAGTTACTGCGATCCTGACATACATATATTTTTCGCTTTATATATTTAACACTTGAAATTACATGTATAAAATGACGATTTGACAACATTATTATTTAATTTGCGTACACGAATAAACCTGGTTTTATAGTGTAGCTATTTTATATAGGCGACGCTGTTGCCTATGGTACGACCGCGTAGTGTGTGTATCTCGCACGGTGACCGTGCCCGCCGACTCTATAACGCCCTTGGTACGTAAACCAAGCAAGTGGCAGCAAAACGACGAAAAATCTCTTAGTTGTATGACAGCGTTTCTTATATGTTATGTCTCACTCTACTATTAGCGAGATGACATAGTTGCGTCCTTTTTCGGTACAGTTACGCGAGTATCTGCAAAAATTCGTTACACCGAACCCGCTTTTGCAATGGTTTTGCAAAGATTCGAATGACATGCGAATGCTTCGGTGTACTAAGGGCGTAACCGGCACGGCGGCGTGTACTCGCCGCCCGCCCAATGTGCAACTGTTCGACAAGCTCAATTCCGAGGCCTCTTATTGGCATTTGGCTTCATCAAAGCTACTATCTACAGAGTTTATCGATTTAGTTACGTTAGATTTTTCCGAATGAAAACCTCAATAACAGTGAAACTTATGAAGCGGTGATAACAACTTGGGAAGGAGAAAAAGGAGGCTGTACTGCCCACCTACCGCGCGCCTACCCAACACGGATAAATAGGATTTCTTAAAACAATATATTTTGTCTCATATATAGGGAAACAAATATATTATTGGTTCAATGCAATTTTACTTTCTTTTAAGAGTAAATTGCTTTGAACGGAAGTAAATTGCATTGAACCAAGAAAATATTTGTTTCCCTATATTATGAGACACAAAATATCTTGATTTAAGAATCTTTTCTTGTTTTAAGAAATCCTTTTATTCTGTGAAGTCACTTCACTTGCGGTCAAACTATATTTGCTAACATTTCTCCTTTTTGTAGGTGATGTTCGACGAGCCGTTCCCTGGTGCGATGTCAGAAGATTTGTTCGAAGAACGGAGATTTTACAGGTAAAGGCATATTTTCAAATAAACCAAAATATATAAAATACTAAAAAATTCATGAGTTTGTAACTAAAATTAAAATTGTACAAATGTATTAAAACTTGATTATACAGCTTGAAATTTTTATCATTTGGTTCCCGCAGTGGAGTGGTTCCACTCATGATTACAAGCAACTTTTATTGTGGGGCCAACTCTGAAATCTCGAAAAAAAACATGAGTGGAACCACCCCACTGGGGAACCAAATGATAAAAATTTCAGCGTGTATTTTCCTACACCCCAGAATGCAGCCCACAAACATGCTGAACATATCGTACGGGCGTAAGCTGCGGAACGCAGTAAGTAGCGCGGTGCCCGAGACGTTCAACCGCGCGCCAACGCTACTGCACCGCGACGGAAACCGCTCCGCGTTCGCCAACTACAGGTCAGTTACAAAACGAATGAAGCTTAAGATACCGTATACGTGTTACAGCTCGCGCATAATAACTTGACCCAGATTTTAGTACCACGCGCATTAGCAATTTTAGGTAAAAAATGTTTAGTGCGCAAGCCATAATTGTCTGGTTCAAGTTATATTGCGCGAGCTGTACCGTTCTCTCGCTCGCACATTAATGTTTTCTCAAGATTCCTTAAATTTTAGTGCGTACACTAAATTTCATTGGAAAAGGTCTCGTAAATGAAAATGCCAGCAGGTTATTGAAGCATGCGGCAGATTTTAAAAACATGACAAGAACATAACAAAATTCAAGTAAAGTGCTGGAAACGAAAAGTATTGTTCGTAAGAAACTGCATTATCCATTTCTGTGCATGCACTATAGCTCCCGTAATTTACTGGCACTAAAAAGTTTTGTGATAATTTTTCTCAAGTGTAATTAAAAAATCTGCCTTTCTATTGTCTTATTTCAAAATCTATCGCAATCGCTTTCAGGATAAAACATATTGGAGCTTCTTTTTGGCACAAATAAAAACGTACAAAAGAAATGCAGCAATGTGTCACATCTATCTGTCAAACGAAAGCTATAGATTTTTAAATTAGACAATTAGCCCCCTGTTCTGGCCACTTTTTGCAATATCAGTTTCGTGTTGAGGTCAGTGTCGTAGTTAGTGGCTAGCAAGGGGGGTGATTACCAGGGGCGTATCCCTCAGGGGAAAATAGAAAATAAGTCTATAATAAGTCTTGGGGCGCAAAATTAAAATCTTGCCAGGGGCGCTCATCACCCTAGCTCCGACACTGCAAAAGGTTGTCGTTTCTGAAAGTTATTTGAACTGTCGAATCGAATTTTTGAGTGCGTTCAGTAGATAATTTGCCACGATGGCTTAGCGATTAGTCTGCTGGAATGCACTTGTTGTCAGGAAATGTTTTAAAAAGTTTTATCTATTTCAACTAATAAACGTTTCTTCGTAGCTCTCCAACGGCAGAGATGAAACCAATGGCATTCGTGCGGGAAAGTGCACCTCCTGCTACCAGCAACGGGCCATCGCAGGTAATTTGATGGGTTCACAAAGTATGATATGATCATGGGCGCCGGCGGCTTGCACTCTCCTGTAAGGAAAAATACAGAGAAAAAAGATTTTTTTATTAAGTTACTGTTTGAATAAAAATTGAAGGCGTTTAGGTTGCTGTCCAAGTTCATCACCTTGTCAATAAATTCAGTATCCTCCTCTATTAAGTTAGTATAATCTGTAGACGCTGATCCACCTCGCTAAAAAAACCGGCGGCGCCCATGGATATGATATTGATATTATGTTTCTTTTTTCAATTGGTAAAGTTAAAAAGTTATTAAGACAAAAATAAATGTTCATAGGAGAATGCGACACAGCTTCTGCGAAGTTTATTAAAGATTAGTGAAGACGAAGACTCGGTCAAGAAAAACAATAATAAGGTACAGAAGTGGGACATAAAATAAATAAGTTTAATTTTTAAACCTACATCGATTCACAATAAATACATCTACCTTAGGTAGAAATAAATGTTTATATGATGCGATTAAATTGACAATATACAGTATCCGCCTCGACTTCACTCGAGAATTTATGGCAAAGTAAAAAAAATACATATTAAAATACGTCATTTTTTAGCCACTTCTAGTGTACATTGTTAAATTAATCGCATTGCAACTATGAATATCAGTATTAATAAACTGCTTTTTTGTCTTAATATAGGTGTCTGATCAAAATTGGAGGAAGAAAAATGAAAGCAAATCACAACAGCCGCCTCCTGCCCCTAGGTAAGTTCAGACGATTATATTAGTTTGACACAATATTTAACAAACATTTATATCGTAAATCAAATTAAAGATTCCAATTTAAACTTCTTAAATATATGGTTTAAACTCTATCATGTCTTCCACGCAGCCAAATTCAGTTTTGGAATTTGTTAAATGGGTAAGAAAACCATTATACACCCACTACGATTGCCTTATTTTATTCTTTTACTTCACTGACATGAAAAAAATTGTTTTACTTTCATATTACTAACTTTTTGACACAAATCAAACTCTACGAACAGGACATGCTTTTGAGATTTTTTTAGTTCATGTCTATAATCGATAAAATTATTGTAATTTGTCCAGATGCCCTCAACAACAGAACTGGCGTAAAGAGATGTCCAATAACAAGCCACAAGCGGCGGGGCCAGTGTCGAATGAGTGGACCAATACTAATTTTAAGGTAAATATTTATTTATTTTCTGCGAATAGATGCTACAATATGTTTAGTATAAATGAGTTATATTGTATATGTTAGGTTCAAAGACCGAAATCGCTCATTGAGCGTAAAAACCGCTCACAACGCGTTGTAGTCACTGCCAAAAATCCAGAACGCAAAATTCGTGTTGTGGTTCTTATACACACGGCGTAATAACAATCGCCGCACCTTTTAAAAAAAATTCTTCAAAGATAATTTAATCCTATTTAATTTGATGGTAAGTGTTGTTATATACTTCTACCCCTTCGGACATAGCTAACAGTCTCTAGAAACCGTTGGAATACTCGTCGAACGGAATAAATTACTAGATTCAGTTTCCGATCAACATTACAATGCCTCAATTTTTTGCAATATTTCAGCAACTTTATAGAAAATTGTATCCATCTTGGGTATTCCTTTTTTTAATTGAACTGTTGAAATGTGTTTTCTCCATCATCTCGATAGCGAATTTACCCGCATTTCCTTAATTAACCCCTTTTATTTCCCTTTTATGGCGGCCAAGCTTATGTTAATTAATCAAACATAATAGAGTTATGTTAATTATATCAAACAATTATTAATTGAAAACTCATTAAATGTACTTTCAATAGATATCAACATTTACACAATAAAACGTTAGCTCGCAATAGCAGGTGGCCAAGCCTAAACTTATTTTCGAAGAGGTGCGATTTTTATGACGTCGAGTGTATATATTTTGGCCGGCACTTTCAGAAAAAGCCCAAATGAATGAAATTGTTTCATTTATTTTGGTCCTTATCGCGGTAAGTATTGGGTCAAAAAATGAAAATTAAAATGAATTTAATGCTCTACGATTTTGTTGTCTACACTTTTGTCGAGAATCGCATGGTTTTGAAGATATAAGCGAAAACTTGAAATAGTCCGAAATTTTTGAGGTTTTTGCCCTTCCCCAAGTTTCCACAGGGTTCTCGAGGTCAAAAACTCAGATTCCACAGCCCACACCATCCCCAAGCAATATCCCAAAATTACATTAAATTGGGAAATTGATTCCAGGTACCTGCTGACTGGGCTATTTATTTATAGGTCAAACAGTTTTCATTCTTATATAATTTTCAGGTATTCCGAGTAATGAAATTGTTAGGTCCTTTGATAATAAGATACCTTTTCAAAAGATGATGCCAGCCTATTCTCTGCTCTTTTGCAAGTATTTATGAAGTGTGTGACGAGTGAAGTTTATGACATTGTATGTTCAATAATAATAACATGCCATAACATTACACAGTATAAACATATATTCTTGTTTGTTTTCGATAGAAGCATTTGTGCATAAAGATTTTTTTTTAATTAGCATGTGTGCAATTACTATTGTCAAATGTTTACTCACTTGAATATATCAATTTCTCCATTCGATTTCAAATCTTCATCCATTGAATTTAAAGTTCAAAATCGATGAGGAGACGTAGTGATTGATAGTTCACCATGCTGCCTGTATATCATCTGTTAAAATATAGCATACGGTCCTTTATTTCTTACTTGTCCTTCAGATTTATTTGACAATATTTATTTACCCATTTTTAATGCAATTTCAAATTATCTTATAACATTGACATGATAATATATATATATATTAGTTATGAGAACCATCAAAAACTAGTTACATAATTAGAGCTCAAACACACAGGATGCGTTCCGGTCATCCGATCCGATCGCAGATATCTGCGATCTATGCGATATATGGAATTTTACGTGTTGTGCACTTATTTTCTAAGACACGACTAGCTTTCCAGTCCAGTGACGCAGTCGGAAGAATGAACACGTAAAACTTCATACATCGCATAGATCGCAGCGACCTGAGATCCGATCGGATAATCGGAACGAACCCTATGTGTTTGAGCTCGACGGTTAAGAAAAAACACATTACTACAATGTGTGTTGTCGTTTCTTTCAGAATCAACCCCCCGTCCCGCCCTTCCCCAATTTCGGGCAACCGTTTCAAGGGCCCGTGCCCAACCAGATCCCCTTCCCCCAATTCCAGAACCCGCACTTCCAGCGCAACCAGAACCACCACGGCAACCACGAGGCGACCAACCGCAGCCAGAACCACAACCAGTATACTAACAACCAGTTTAGCAACCGCACGCATCACAACCAGGGTTTCCCGAAACATTTGCCTTCGGTTAGCGGCGCGAATGTCACACTCGGACCCAGCTGGGTTCAAGGACAGGTAAGAAAAATAAGGCATACACACACGCACACGCAAACACACAGTATCTTTAATCAGAAATAAAATAAATTGGGGACAACTTACAACAATAACTTATTTCCAAACTAAGCAGAGCATAAAATATATAAATAAGTATATAAATGACCATGACTTGGGAAAAAAAGCTTAAGGTGTGCGCCAGCGCCACCAATGGAAATAAATCAGTTACGTTTTGATAATTTTGCGCAAATAGAAGAGTAAAGTGCAATATTTAAATATTTTTTCATGGCCTCAAATATAAGCAATAAGTTATAAATTTCGATATTGCCAAAAGTGGCCACTATTTATTTTTTAAATTTATTTGCAAAAATATTTGCGCAAAATAACTAAAACTTTTATTCTAAGCCCTTGATAAATCGTAAATGATTTATTTCCATTGGTGGCGTTACTGAGCTTGACGAACCCACCTTAAGCTAATCACACTAACAACCCCAAACACCAAAAATTGTGATTCGTCCAAATGCCAGAAAAATATTAAGAAAACAACTAAACGCAAATCAATACCGTTATAGATACCGTAAAGTAGGTACTTGCTTAGATATTTCAGCTTAAAAATCTTCACCGATGCTTACAACATTAATCGTCCGCAATGCAGTTGTTAACTTGAGCAAAAAACTACTGATTAGTTGGATTATTTCATTAGCCATCAAAAATATGATTTTTCAAATCGAGAAACAAATACATTGATGAAATTCCTTTTCATTACATTAAAACACGTATTAAACTCGTTTAAACTAAAACATAGTTTAAACGCGTTTAATACCTATGTTTTATGTAATAAAATGCAACACGAAAGTTTAAAAGTATATATTTATTTCGTGCGATCAAAAATTTGCCATTAAGTTTGGCAAAATGAAACATATGCTTTGTATCACTGAGATGTTGTAAAGGCTATTTCCGTTGTGCAGAAACAAGCCCCGCCAGCCGCCAGCCCGGCCAAGCCGAGTCCTGCCGCGCCCGGCAGCGCGGCCGACAAGCTGTCCAATCCTTTCGTGCCTCTGCAGGTGCAGACGAGTCAAAGGTTAGTGCTAATAATACTATATTATTATCATTATTATTAATAATAATTAATAAGACAACATCACATACATCATTATATTGCTCCGATTCCTAAGTAACTCACTTGTGTGATAGCTTATAAAGTCTACTTAAATATATTAATTTATTATCTTAAACGAAGTCGTACTGTCAAAGATGGTTTGAAATTCAACATTGAAATTAATACTTCTTTGATTATTGGTACAAATCAGTTTGATATTTTCACAGCTTCAAGGGACTGTACGAGGGTGGATTGATAAGACCATGACTTTTTAAGTTTTTAATGAAGAAAGACTTTTTTCGGAATATTTTGTTTTATTTCTGTACATAATCTTATTGTAGCTCTGCGTATTCAGTCCAACGAAGTTCCTACCTCTTTAACCCATTATTTTTTTCTTTCATCGCCTGAAAACTGGTAACTGAAATGAGGGCCCATTTCACACATCACCTTTTGGCTTGATGAAAATCTTTGCCCGCCAAGACATTTATCAAGACACTTATTCATGTTTGGTAGGAGAAAATATCTCACTGGGGTTGAATCTAGAGAATAGGAAGGATTCGCATCTTCATTCAATGAGTTTTGATGTCATGAGTGCCGCCGAGAGGGTCGACAGGGTCATTAAGAAAAGTTAGAACTCGCTTGAGCTTTCTGTTTCCAAAAGTAATAATCTTTTGCCGAATTTGAAAAAAAAATAGTGTAAATATGCCTTAAGGAGTTTCTTTTTAAGACACAAAAATAAATTATGAAAAAAAAGTATTTCTTCTTTTCAAAGTCATGGACTTATCAAACCAACCTCGTAGACTTGAATATATGGTTTTGATTTCAACTCGATACCTCCACGCGTTTCCCAAATAAAGGGTCTTGATAAATTATTAACTGAGCGAGCGCAAAGCGTCTCCGTTTCAGCTTGAGTTAAAATACTTTCGTATATCTATCCGGCTGTCCGTTTTTCTCCTTTACTGATCGCATTTCTCAACCGATTTTCGTGAGTGAGCAGGGGCCGTATTATGACCTCTTATTTCCAGGCAGTTTTCTGACTGGCTATCAATCTATCTCTTTTATTTGCTATACGAAGAGAAAGAGATGTCACTACAGCAATTTATAAACCTGGCAGGATTTAAGAGCTTGTAATACGGCCTCAGGTTCCATAATTATATAGATTTTTTTGTCGATTCAGTTTTTCGAAATTTTTCATAATGGTGGAGATATGGGGAAAATCATATTTCAGCCATTTCAGAAAATATTCAATAATGTCACAAACGCGAGGTCTACAGCTCTACAGAGCCTCTAGTATTCAATAAATATGTACAATATTTCAATCATAAGGGTTTTCCCACTTGGACATGCCGACTTATCAGCAACATTGCATTCGTAATAAACGATAAATTGTGGCGCCAAGAAACACTTGCCGTAGTATTCATAAAAAATAAAATGCTTTTAAAGCCTATCTTAAATTATAAATTGATTTGTCCTCTTCGTTCAGACTCAATTTATAATGTCATAAAAAGTCAAAACATTTACCTATATCGCTTTAACCCGTAACATTTATCTAAACTTCAATATTTAAAAATATAATGTAACATTAACAAAACACTGCAAAATATATTATTATTTGGATGGTTCGTATTCCCCTCGTAATTTGATAAATTTTTAATACCAACGGCGATCTCACGCCTTCCTCGCGTGTATAAAAAAGATTGTTTACAATCGCGTTATCTCTGAAATATTAGTCAGTGGGAAACACTTACAACAATAAACACTTAGTTATTATTGGATTCCCCACTCGTTATTATCAAGCTTTATAATTTCAAGATTCCAATTCAAATCTTTTCTCAACATTTTACGTTTACTACCGATTTAAAGACTCAGATAACGGGGATTTCTAAAAAATACCAATTGACTGAATGTTTTTTATAGGTATGGAAAAGCTCCCTTATTAATGGATTTAATTAGGTATAGTACATTACATCCGAGAACGGGAAGCTAGCGATTGCATTGTCGAGGATGGTTTGAAGCCCGAGCCGCAGGCGAGGGCTTTAATCATTCGAGGCAATGCAAGTAGCTTCCAGTACAAGGTTTGTATAATACTTTACTCACGAAATGCGAGGAAATACAATTTTCTTTGTAAAAATGAGATATTTAAATTGGTTCGCGTGGCCATGTTTACTGACCGGTCATGCAACCATAAAGTTTCATAAAAAGAATGCTAGCTGATAAGTTTTACCGATTTGAATTTGGAACACTTCACTTCAATACTTACTTCCCGCACTGAGTGCGGGAAGTAAGTATTGAATTTCATTTCCGCACTGAATTTCAAATTTAGAATGTGATGAACCAGACCCCCACGGAAATGTTGAACGCCCCGCATTCTTTTTTCAAATGGAATGATAACATTTCAGAGCATAAGTGAGTAAAATAATTTAAATATCATTCTGCTATTACTTGCGAAGACGAAATTATTTTAATTTCTTAATTTGTAACTTTTTTCTATTAATAAGGGAGCTTATTCCTACCTATAAAAAATTTTTCGGGCAATTTGTTATTTTTAGACATTCTTAAACCGACTGGTAATTATAAAATTATTAAATACGAAAATATGTTTGTCTTTTATTATTCGAGATAAAAACCGATAATGTTCTCAGGAATAAAGACAGAGTAAATTACACATCTTGGCTGACATCTTTCGGGATGTTTCATATTATCACTTACAATATGTAAGCAGCATCTGTAATACATTCAACGTCATATAATATAGAGACAGTCAATAAACCCCAATACATATCAACCTAGTATATCGAAAATAACGGTAAAACCAGTGTTCAATTATTATTATAATAGACTACAACTTAGACGACATAGAAGAAAACGTTCTAAGATACTTAGGTTGTTACGATTTTTTTTTATCACTTTAGATGTCTCCTTAAATATGAAGCTGCATTATGACGAAAGCAGCAACCATTCCAATGTAGTTAACATCACTGTTTTATTTCAGACGAATCGAGCGGAACCCGAGCGGTCCGTCGTCGAAGAAGGAAGAATTGCCGGCCCCCATGCCCGCGCTCTCCCAACCTCAACCTACCAACCAATCTGTGAGTACTTTTATATTTTTAGTAATTAATTGTCCATCAGCCATTTTTAATGTCCCCACTACTGAGGCAGGCCTTCCTTATGGGTGGATAAGGAGGAGGGGCCCACTACGCGGGCCCAATGCGGATTGGTGAGTGTTAACGACTGCAAATGCAGCTGGGACCAACGGCTTAACGTGCCTTCCGAAGCACGGAGAAGCTCGAGATAATTAATTTTTAATCACCCATCCCATGACCTACCCTTGCAAAAGTTGCTTAACCTCCGCAATCGCTGGGCCAGGCGCCACCGTGCTCCTCAAGAGCCGAGTAATTAATTAATTGATTAATATTTACGTTCATTAAGAGGCTGGCGAACAGTGAACAGTGAAACGTAATGCCAAAATGATTTGCAATTTGAGCAAAATTAACTCTGCGATGTTATTTGGGTTAAGACAGTAATTTGTATAGGGTATAGGGCTATTAAATAAAACATCCGAAATAATAAATCAAATTAATGTAATTGGCATTTATTTAAAATTGGGTTAGTTAAAAAAATGACAATTTATCGGTACTTAACTGTCATAATTCATTTTATTTTGACAGGCCAGTATCGATGAATTTCAATATGATCACGATGAATATCATAACGAAGCATCGCTCTCATTTTTCCTAAAATAAACTTAAATCTGTCTCCGATTGTTATATGAGGTAAAATTAGGTACAAAATAAAATGTCGTGGATACTGCCCGTTTTATTTCGGTATTTCATACTATTTTACAGTACAAAATTTTATAATATCACGACAATAACAATAACACTTCGCTTTCCGTCGTCAAACAGGTTCAGCCACCAAAACAGGATTCCTCATCACGCCCTCAAAGAAAGAAAAAGCCCAGAATAGCGGCCAACCTACCGTTCCAAATAGAATAAATACAGAACTTTTAAGTCCTAACATTTAAAAAACTCTGACAATGAACCTAAGAGAGGGTTCACATTAGGTTGGCCCGACTGTTTTACCGGAACGACAAGTGTCGGATGCATATTGGCATATGTGTTTCAATAGCGCTGTTCACAATAGGGCGACCCGATAAAACTGTCAGATCGGAAGTTCAGCCACGATTTCTGTCGGGTCGGATATAATATTGGCATACTGCTTTGTATAGTAATACATTTAGATCGGACCGGCAGCTTATAGTGTGAACAGCAAAACCCGATGGTCGGCCAATGGTAAAATTGTCGGTCCGACTTAATCTGAACCAGCTCTAATAGTGTGTGCATTTAAAAAAATGTAAATAAAACTCATCTAAAAAAATAGAAAAATATACACGTCAAGAAGTAAATAATTATTTACTTATAAGTTTTCTCATCTTATAATAAATCAGAAGTACGAATTGTATTATATTATGTAAATATAACGAGGTGAAACTAATCATTCGGCAAAAATGTGAACAAATAGTAATGTTGATGATTTGCTGAAATGTTATTATTTGAAAGACCTATTTGTTAACTGAAACTCGTAGGTAACTCGTAGAATCATTCCTATTTTGTTAGGTACATTGTTTCACAGATAATGAATCTCAAAATCTCTAATAAGGTAAAATTTTAAATCTCATGTGATAAATAGTTTTAAATAACGTAAGAATTTACATTGTGAGATTTTTGTATTATGGAAGGAGAGATTTTGACTTTCTGTAAGTACAAACAACATAAATAATATTTTTCTATTCGTGTTTTAAATCAGTAGTTAAAGAAGATCTTTGTATAAGCAATATATTAAATAATGTTATTATTATATTGTTATTTGCACACTGGCAATTTAAATGTTAAAGCTTATTTCTTCATCAGTGTGCAAGCACCTTTATATAAAAAGTAGTGACCATAGAATTCTGTAATAAAGTATCGTTAATCCATAAAGCCACAATTTCATCGCTAAAAGTAATTTGGCCTGTAAATTTCTGTATTTTCCCTGGAATCAAGGTTGAGTAATAAAATGATCTTCCAAATTAAGTTTTTATTATTGTCAGCTTGATATTTTAATGCCTTCCTCTTTTTCTATAAACTTATTTTCACGTCATTCATCTCAACTGATTGATATTTCAATATTTCTTATAATATACCGATCCAAATCTTAAACATTGTGACAATCACGATTGTTCTTTAGTGTTAGGGTTGATATTTCAATGCCCAGATAAAGCTTTATACGTTTGATAACACTTATACTGCCAAATTGAAAATGTTTGTCATATGTTGGTTTGTCAGATTTTTTGAATGACTTATTTTATTCGGGAAATAATTTAACTAACTGATATCTGTTATCTGAGAATTTAAAAATGGTCTGTGTTAAACGTATGTAAGTTTTATTTTTGGTTTTTTAATGTTTATTTCAAAATGCAAAACATTTTACTTTAAAAATGTTATAATACCAAAAACAATATACTAAACATTGTAAATATAGTATTAGTAATTTGTTGAATTGATCACCTCATGAAGGTTCTTTATAAGTACTTCACAGTCATCAAGATAACTCGGTAATTTGCGAGTACTTCACCATCATTATGTAGACCAACAATGGTCCACGCTTCCGCGGAAAGCCGCCAAGTTGCGCCACTTGCGATAACTGCCGCACAAACAACCTGAAGTGTGAGCTATCTAGGAGACACTCGACTGAACCATTATTAAAGCGGATTGGTCACCTTGAGACGCAGTTCAAGAGCGCAGTCTGAGAAGGTTAGTCTGTTTTCTTACTTTTATTAGGGTTTGTTTCACGTTTTTAGGGTTCCGTACCCAAAGGGTAAAAACGGGACCCTACACTGAAAAAAATAAATAACAAAACTGTTTCGGTTATTGCCTTTTTAACCAAACTTTAGTTAGTCGCCAACAAACTTAATTTGAAATAATTAAAGTGCTTTATTTACGAAGCACAAAACTGGTTTCGTTATTTTCAGTTCGGTTACTTAAAATCAAAGTTTAAGTTATGAATAACCTTAATTAAGACAACACATCAGATTGGTAAAGTGTAATAAAACTAGTTTACCTAATTTATGCTAATTCTTAGACTATACGTTACTAAAGGCACACTTTACTATCAAACAATTATTATTGTTAAACAGAAAAAAAAAATTGCTACTATTATCAAAATAAAGTTGATTATTTTAACACATATGATTGAAAGAAATACCTTATTTTTGCAGTTATTTAAAACAAAACTGCTATTCAACAAAACTTATGTAATTAGCAGCAAAGTAATCTTTTCAGCTAGACATAACGTTATCTTACGATAGCCATATTTTGATTTTATGTAACCAAACACTTTTGTTTACGCGATGTCGAACTAGGTACTACGTACGACATCTCGCTCTTGTGATCGACGCCGACGCCATGCAAGTTGATTCGTTCATTTTGCCGCTTGCGCTTACCGGGGCACACTGACCGTCTCCGTTTTAATTTGTCTGTTGCAATTCAAAGAAGATCACCCAGGGAGGAAATGGCTATAGAAATAGTAAGTACCTACCTTCTATATTAACAATGAACAGTTATTGAATACTAATCTAAGGCAACCTATTTCCTAATCACTTCATCGGTATTGATGTACTCGTAGGTAGGTACCTAAAGACATTGCACTCGAGTAACGAACATGTTTTCTCTTTTTTAGATATCTGAAGATCAGTCACAGGGTACAAGGTACGTCTGGCAGCCAGTGGATACTTTGGATGATTTGGAAATCCAGCAGTGCCAGCCAGAGCCAGATACTTCAAACCCTGACTCGTCATGTGTAAGATTTATTTTGTATTTTACTATCGGGAAACCAAAGTTATTATATTTATACCAGAATTTTATGTTTCATGTGTACTGGTACACAAATATTCTGCTTACAAATAATATTTTTTAATTATTTCAGGAATTATTCAAAATTCTAAGTTCATGTAAGGAGGGTAAATCTCTCTTTCTTAGACACAAAAATAAGGGCCTGTTAAATAAAGCCGACCGAAGACGGCTTTGTAATATAATTATAAGGAATGAGTTGCAAGACGACCCCCAAAAAAGAATAACTAGCGCACGGCTGTACATACTTGCATATGAAATACCCAAATTATTCAAAAAGGAGAACTCATCAGTCTACTTCAATCATACTTTACATGAGCATCAGTTTTATGCAAAAGGCTACTGCAAAAGGAAAATTATTAGACTGTTATCGTCAACGCAGGAGAGAGTACATCAAGTCTGGCGTTATTGCAGAATACTCCAGACGATGTCTATCATCAGCAACTTGCAGCGGTACCGAGTCAACGACTGAATAGACAACTGAAATTATAGTTAAAGAATGTCTTCAAAAATTTAAGCCATTGAACCAGCCAGGCGGTGTATTTTTGGTAAGTTTATATGTTTCATTATTATTATTCTTATGCAGTTTCATTATTTTTCTTTCTCCACAGTCAATACAAGTCGGAGAGCTTCATATAGTTTTAAACTTCTTCTCGGATGGATGGATTTCAATATTTTTAATACGTTCATAGATGAAACATAATATTACAATTATTTTATACTTAATCGGTTTTTTATTGTGTCTTACAAAATAAATATTGATTTCAGCTCATGAGAGACTTTAAAAGTCTTCATCCCGAGTATGATGACAACTTATACCAGAACTGGCCATTAGTTAGCCAAAGATATATGCCAAAACAGCGGTTGCAGTGCTGCTGTCGCGCGCCTGTCGCCGTGAGGTGAGGCATCTCTCTTCGAACAGCGTTTTAGTATTAAGATTATATTGATTTGATGATTGATTATAAGTATTGTACCTATAGATTTTGTTCGAGATTCATTCAAAGGATGTTAGAATAATATAATAATATGGCAAAAATATTATTTAAGTAATTATGACGATGATTGATGATGATGATTTAGTTAGGTAATATGACTTTGACAGTGTAAGAATAATCAATTTTATTAAACAATTACATTTGTAAATCAACTGCATTTTATTTATATACCGTTTAATTTAGCTCCTACATTATAGTCTGAGCGTTTTAGCGTGGCAATTAGCGGTCATTTCCCTTTTGTGAATGTTTCAGAGAAATATTTACAAAAGGGCAATGTCGCTATTGCCATGCTAAAGCGCTCAAACTGTAGTACCCAGATTAAACAAACAACTACAGCTAAAGCAAGCAATTAGTTTTGTTGCTAATAGTCAAACTGTTTTGTAAAAGTAAACAAATCAAATGATCTAAATTAAATTAATTATAAGGTTATAAGTAAAGTAAGAATTTTGTTACACTATACCGAGCTCGGTGGCGCAGTGGTTTAGCGCCTGGCCCAGCGATTGCGGAAGTTAAGCAACGTTCGCAAGGGTCGGTCATGGGATGGGTGACCAAAAGTTTATTATCTCGAGCTCCTCCGTGCTTCGGAAGGCACGTTAAGCCGTTGGTCCCGGCTGCATTTGCAGTCGTTAACACCCACCAATCCGCATTGGGCCCGCGTGGTGGGTTATGGCCCATCCTCCTTACCACCCATAAGGAAGGCCTGTGCCCCAGCAGTGGGGACATCAAAAATGGCTGATGGACATACCGAGTTAGCTGAGTTAATAGCAGCAAAACGAATTGGCTAAAGTAAACAAAGAATTGGCTTACTAGTTGCATATTATTAGACCGACATACCTATTACTAAAAGTTTAGCACAAAGTAACAAAAAAATTTGCTAAGCTGAACTAAACACCTTTGTAAGACTTAGACATTATAGTGTTGTCATTATTACAAAACAGTTTAGTTAAAAATATAACCCAACAAGATTTTGTTACGTATTGCTTTAGTTTTGTAGTCACTTTTTCTATGTTATACGTAGACGGAAGTTGAGCTATGTACAACAAAAGTTTTTTTTCAGTGTATTACTAAGCCTCCGCTGTCCGTCTGTCTGTCTGTCTGTCGGTCTGTCTGTCTGTCACCAGGCTGTATCTCATGAACCGTGATAGCTAGACAGTTGAAATTTTCACATATTATGTATTTCTGTTGCCGCTATAACAACAAATACTAAAAACAGAATAAAATAAATATTAAAGGGGGGCTCCCATACAACAAACGTGATTTTTTTGCCTTTTTTTGCTCGATTTGATAACGACTACAGGTAGACAGTTAAAATTTTCACAGATCGTGTATTTCTATTGCTGCTATAACAACATTTGCTAAAAATAGAATAAAATAATTATTTAAGGGGGGCTCCCATACAACAAACGTGATTTTTTGCAATTTTTTTGGTACGCGATACCCTTCGTGCGCGAGTCCGACTCGCACTCGGCCGGTTTTATTTCCTCTTGTTTTACTACGCAGTTCTACGTTAGAGCCGATAAGATTATTTTTCCCATTAGTGCGATTTAGTACTTTGTGGTTAGCATTAATGACAAAAAAAACTTGTTATTTATTTATTTGCTTGTAGGCGGAGTTACAGTCAAATATGAACAATAGATTAACATATAGATTCTCCAATGCCATTTAATTTTATACCCCTAGTGCCGAATATGGTAGATAGGGACCATCGAACTGAACAACTTTTACTATGGGACCAACTCTGAAATCGCGAAAAAAATCAGCTGTTTCATACAAAAATTAAGAACGAAAATATCAAAATGTATGAAACAGCTGATTTTATTCTTGCTAATATTCAAGAGTTTGTCTCATAGTAAAAGTTTGATGGTCCCTATCCTTACTTCCTTACTAATATTATAAATGAAAGTCCGTTTGTTTGCTACGCCTTCACGTATTAACTACTGAACCGATCATCATGAAATTTTACACACACGTTGCCAGGGGCACAGAGATGGACATAGGGTACCTTTCATCCCGAAAAAAGTATAGCTCCCGAGGGATACCAAAAAAACTTTCCACGCAGACAAAGTCGCGGGCGAAAGATAGTTTACCATATTCGGCATTAGAGGTATTTTTGTAACACGTTGTATAATATTAGTCATGGTTGTGATGTAAGTCAAGTCAGAAATCAAATTGTTCTGTTCATTTCCTGTCTTTATAAGAATCCATTATTTTCATAAGTTGTTGATTTTGCCGTAAATTGCAACATTAACTCCAGTTGTACTTCATCTGAACGACATAATGACTATGCTATGCATACACTGTCACGTTATTATCATTATTTTTAAACCATGCCTAGACAATATTAGTTGTTAAGAGAAGTAGTAACATACTAGTATAAAATTTGATTTTTGACCTCGTCGCAAAGGGGACATGTGCGGTCCCAGGCAGGCCTCCTTCACTCGCTCAAGGTCGTGCGATAAGCACCTACCGCTAGCCGTTCGTGCGAACGAACAAGTGAGCAAAGGGCCGCTACACGCCCGCCGCCGTACAAGCGCAGCATCTTACTGCCTGCGTAGATATTGCCTCTTTATAATAGTAACAATGTAGAATCGACATTACTGTGCCGTGTACGGATGTCAAAAACAAAAAACCAATAAAAAATTGACGTTTTTCACAATATGATATACGCTACGCAGTTCATTTAAAAGAACACAACCTTAACGTTGCGTCATTAGAAAAGGTAAGAGCACGCGATAGAAAGAAAGGCAACTACTAGGTGAATATAAACTGTACTGCAGGCCATTGCGCGACCTGAATTGCACTTTATTGTGTCGGAGCAAAAGTCGCTATTTATTTAAATTACTATGCGGCGTGCTGCTTCTGTACTTTGTACTATTAGTTATTCTGTGTCCCAGGTTCAATTCCCGACACAGCTAGGCATGTGTGTGTGTGATGTAATGATGATGATAAGCATAAGAATTTGCTTTTATTTTAACGTGAACACACTACCGCCACAGGTAAACAAAATCATTCTATCGAATTGAACTTAACATCTATAGAGTTAAGGTTTAAAATCGCATACGATACGATACTATAAGTAATAATTAAAATTGAAATGATAAGTTTCAAAGTCTTACTTTTGTTTAAGATGCTGTGTTATTAAAAAAAACATCCTAATTCCCTTTCGACCCTTTCGATCGGTATCGTAAAAATTAAATATTGTGTTTTTTATATTTAGTGGGTTTGATTCCTGATAAGGCAGGCGATCTTTTTTGTCTTTGAATGCAGTTTCAATTATTTTTTTAAATCGATTTGAAGTATTCTTTCAGTAAAATTTCTACTTACTTACTTACTTTATACTTTCCCTTTGTGTGGCAATGTTTTCGAATACCCTGTATATTTAGCCTTGTAAGGCCATTCATAAGTGAACCTTCCCACAGCAGAATGCGTGTCATAACCTTGTTGTTGGCGGTGGCCGTGGCGGTGGCGTCGGCCGGCGCGTCGGACGCGGACTGGTGGCGCACCGCCCTCGTCTACCAGATCTACCCGCGCTCCTTTAAGGACAGCAACGGCGATGGCATCGGCGATCTCACCGGTGAGCGGTGTTTCTCTCAGACATCATTCTCCAGGGGGCAATAGGGATGTTGACTTATGAATAAAATAACGAAATACTAATAAAAATCGTAAACATATCAAACTTTTGGAGTAGCTTGTACACCTCTTGGTTTTATATATTGCGTGTTATTTGTTTTATGACCCTTCAAAGTTGGGTGGACAAGTCCATTTAAAAAGTATAAAATTTGTTAAAATAAATAATACATTTAATTAGTCCGTAAAATTTATAGCAAATTTGTCAAAGGAACCATTTTGATAAACACAATATTTAATATAGCTGCCGAACAAATTTCCTACGCGTTGCATACAACCTACGAAGGCGTGACGTCATAACTTGGTAGCCGTTAGTATGGAGCGTTTTCGGGCGAGTCCAATTTTGTGCATTTCAAACTGTGATATCTCGGGCAGTTTTCATGCTAGCGAAATAATTCTTATACCAGTGTTTCTTTTTTTGAGGGGTAATTTATGTAACATAAAATAAACAATAGTCAACATGCCTATTATGAGGTTCAGGGGAGCGGAGTGAGCCCCCCACCCCCCACGGAGCGCGTGTATGCCCACCTATTTACCTACTTACACATTTTTCTCCGCGGGGCGCAAAGTAGGGCTACTCCGGGGGGACATTGCCCCCGGACAGGCGAGTCTCACTCCGTGCTTAAAATTTTATATTAACCTACTGCTCGCGGCTGCGTGTCGGTCGAGACAGAGCTACGCGACAGAAGGAGAAGCGCTTCGGAGGTGCTTATAATAATATAAATTAAAGCATTTATTACGGTATGCACAGTCAGTGTCATGGTGAGCCATTTCTGAAGTAATCAAAAATATCCGAACAACAGGGGTGCGATTGCGTAAAGTAAACGTATTCATTTGACAGTTCATATGGTATTCCATCGGCTGCAATTTGTATGGGATGACATATATTATGATACAATATGAACTGTCAAATGAATACGATTGACTTTACACAATCACCTAGCAGGTCTAAATAGAGGGCTTTTTAAATGACATTAAAAACAAAAAATAGTAACTATTTGCTTCACTAGATGGCGTTGATGGAGAAAGGAAGTGTCAAAATTGGCTTTCAAAAATTAACTGCCTATGCAAAAAAGAAGTCATTAATTTTTTGGCGTTCGTTGGTTGTATTTTCTTTTTGCTACGTTTTCAACAGTTGACACTTGCCTGTGTATCAACGCCATCTATCGAGCCTACAATTTTATGTCATTTTGAAAAGTTCTCATTATAAAGGTGCTCCTTAACCGGGAGCATTCGCGTGTAATGTAACATTATAGTTTCGACTTTCGCATTGATGTTACAAGTTGTAGCAAGATATTACACATTGTCTCATTACAAGGTGCGCATTGTAATGCTCGGTTCTCCTCCTTCACTGATGTAATGCTCAAATCTGTAACGTTACATTACACAAGAATGCTCCCGGTGAGGGAGCACCTTAAGACAAATACATAGAACATTGATTTTCAAAAGTTAGAATGCTTTTTTTAGATAATCCGATTTATATGAGAGTTGGTTATCTCCATATGACGCGTTCTGTACAATGAAATAACCGTCTCTGAGTTTGGTTCAATGGCACTTAAATAAATCATCATTGCTAATCTCCTCATTATGTTCCCAGGCATAACAGAAAAGCTGTCCTATTTAAAGGACACGGGCGTGGACGCAATATGGCTGTCTCCGATCTACCTGTCGCCGATGTACGACTTCGGGTACGACATCACCGACTACACGAAGATCGCCCCGGAGTACGGCACTATGGAGGACTTTGATAACTTGATGAAGCAAGCCAAGTCGATTGGTGAGTAAATACAGAGGTTACAAAAAAACCTCTAAAGCCGAATATGGTATATAGCAGAGGTGGCCAACTTGTCTAGGGCTGCGATCGATTTTAAAATTTCCTGGTCTATTGAGATCGACTTAAAGCATTTTTGAGGTATTTTTCACTACAAAAACGCCGCACCCGCTACAGTTCTGTTGCTACTTGCTTTGCTATCACAAGCAAAGCACTTTTTGTTGTCTCTCGCGATCGACTGCACTGTCTCCAGAGATCGACTGGTCGATCGCGATCGACTTGTTGGCCACCCCTGGTATATAGGGTACAATGCATACAACCCCGGAAAATTATTATAAACCATGTGAACCGACCGACGCTTTTAAAATAAATGTTTTTTTAACACGTTTTTTCTCATAATAAACTGCATGTCATGTGGCAACCCTAGCCTAAATTGTGTTTTGCTTTTGTGATTGATTACCGACAACAATAGTCTATTTGCGTCTAGGGTTATCAATTTGCACTTTGCAGTTTTCCATACAAATAAAAAACATACAGGTTGTTATGAAACACCCTGTGAGACCACCAAACTCCATAAATTAGAAGGTTCTAAACTTTTAGATTTTTGCATTCACAATGCTATTTTTATATTAAGATGAATAAATAATGAAAAATATAAGAAAAAATCGGCTCACCCGTAGCAACTTAGACGGGATGAGGACTTGCTACGGGTGAGCCGATTTTTTCTAATATTTTTCATTATTTATTCATCTTAATATAAAAATAGCATTGTGAATGCAAAAATCTAAAAGTTTAAAATTGTACTGTTTCACCTTAATTGATTGTCTGGCAGCCGCAATGGGTGCTACGGTCGAGTGTCGAAGTGTTTCTCTTCACATTGGTGAGATGGCGCTGATCTTCAGCGGAAACGTAAAAAGTATTAGAAAATTTCGCCACATCCGTCAGCGGCTTGGTAGCATAATTGGTAGTGCATTGGGCCGGAATCCTAAGGGTGCGGGTTCGTATCCCGTCTAAGTTGCTACGGGTGAGCCGATTTTTTCTAATATTTTTCATTATTTATTCATCTTAGAAGGTTCTGTTTCTTTCATGTGGCCACGGTCAACCACGGATAGCAACCAGCAGAGCATGTCCAGCACTGCTGGGGCATAGGCCTTCCTTATGAGTGGATAAGGAGTATGGGTCATAACCCACCTCGCGGGCGAAATGCGGATTGGTGGGTGTTAACGACTGCAAATGCACCCAGGACCAACGGCTTAACGTGCCTTCCGAAACACGGAGGAGCTCGAGATAATAAATATTTGGTCACCCATCCCATGACAGACCCTTGTGAAAGGTGCATAAGCACTACGCCACCGAGCTCCTCAACCAACAGTGTATACTTTTTAGGTATCCGCGTGATTTTGGACTACGTACCCAACCATACTGGCAACGAGAGCGAATGGTTCATAAAGTCCAAGAACCGCCAAGATGGATATGACAACTACTACGTGTGGGCGGACGGCAAGCCCGACCCTGCCAACCCGGGCGGCACTCTACCGCCCAGCAACTGGGTAAGAATTGTATTTTTATGTAAACTTTTGTTAATTATTGTGATGGAAAATGACTTTACTTTAAAAGCTGAGGTATTTTTCAATTTTTTGACAACTCTGTTTGAAATATACAGGGAGAAAAAAACAGCCCTTGACGAGTTTCTTGCCGGTTCTTGTCGTTACAAGGGCTCGTCTCGCTTAGGGTTTGCGAACCGATGGCGTAGCTTCTTTGACATTCACAAGTGCTTGTAACAGTGTAGATTTACTTTTTGAGATAAAGGTTCTTCTCGTTACAAGTTACAAGGTAGCTTAGGGTTTGCGAACCGATGGCGTAGCTTCTATGACATTCACAAGTGCTTGTAACAGCCTAGACTGAATAAATTATTTTTGAATTGAATTTGAATTGAAAAGTTAGTCAGTAGTTTAGAGTTAGTAGTTTAGTAGATTTATTTTATTTTATACTAGCTGATGCCCGCGACTTCGTACGCGTGGACTTTATGACTTCGGCGTACGCATATAAATGAACTAATGTAGTTGCATAAGAAAATACTTGTAGCGGAGTTATGGTTCTGCATAAGGTGTTCCAGGTCTTCGATTTTTATACCTCAACAAAAAATGCTCATCAGGCTGAACAACTTTTGCAAAGATGTCATTTTTATATTTTGTATAGTTTAGCTGGATCATTATGGTTCTGCATCAGGTGTTCCAGATCTTCGATTTTAGTGCCTCAACAAAAAATGCTCATCAGGCTGAACAACTTTTGCAAAGGTGTCATTTTTATATTTTGTATAGTTTAGCTGGAACATTATAGTTCTGAATCGGGTGTTCCAGATCTTCGATTTTCATACCTCAACAAAAATGCTCATCAGGCTGAGCAACTTTTGCACAGATGTCATTTTTATATTTTGTTTAGTTTAGCTGTAACATATATGGTTCTGCATCAGGTGTTCCAGATCTTCGATTTTTAGTACCTCAACAAAAAATGCTCATCAGGCTGAACAACTTTTGCGAAGATGTCATTTTTATATTTTGTAAAGTTGAGCTGGACCATTATGGTTCTGCATCAGGTGTTCCAGATCTTTGATTTTTATACCTCAACAAAAAATGCTCATCAGGCTGAACAACTTTTGCAACGGTGTCATTTTTATATTCCTTATAGTTATGTTGGACCATTATGGTTCTGCATCAGGTATTCCATTTTCCAAAATCAATTATACCCTAAGTTATGCCCAGGCTTAACAGCTATATAACAAAAAAAGTTTCATTCGTATTCGTTCAGTATTTCCGGAGATTAGCGTATTCAAACAGACAAACAGACACACTTTTTTTCAAATTCTTACTCTATTACTATATCTCCATCGCCCCAGATATTTCTTTTTTAAATAAATGTAATGTACAGACACACTTTTTCTACTGTTTTATTATATGTAAGGATAAGGATGGCGTAGCTTCTTTGACATTCATAAGGGCTATTAGGCAGTCGAGTTCAATAATATGTACGCACCTTTGACAGTTCATCAACCTTTCATCAGCCTTTCTGATCGCAGGCCTTTGTAATAAAAATCAACATCTGTCAAAAAACCGTATTATTACAGTCATGAAACTGACAAGTTGCTGTTCACTACTAGCACTATCACACACCATACCGAATACAAGAATCTTGAAATCGTGGCCTGCTCTTAAAGGTAGGGGTTCTTTGACGCGTATAAACGGTGTTTATACGGTGCGTATAAACGCTTCAAAAAACCCCTGCCTTGATAGTGTCATTGTTAAATAATTTACCACGGTTTCTAGCGAAGCATCTTCCGCAAGAGCGCGTGGGAGTGGAGCCCGGAGCGGCAGCAGTACTACCTGCACCAGTTCGTGGTCGGCCAGCCCGACCTCAACTACCGAGAGCCGAAGGTGCAGCAAGCTATGAAGGTAAGCACTCACTGAGTACAAGCTCAGTAAACTTTTCTGGATGTAGAAAACTATCGGATATATCTTATAGTCAATGTGAGTGAGAAAACAACAGTTTTCGATAACTATCAAGAACAGCTTACATAAACTCGTACGATCCACTCACATTGCGCAACAGGCAAGTTCACACAACCCCTACTAAGCAGGATAATTTTACTGGTTCACAAATTTGCAAAGTTGTTTTTGTCATTTTAGGATGTTCTCAGTTTCTGGATGGACAAAGGAGTATCAGGGTTCCGTGTGGACGCTATTAATATGATGTATGAAGTGGACCCCAGCGACTACGGTGGAGTGTACCCCGATGAGCCCCTTTCCGGTGAGATAATAATAAATAATTAATCATTTATTTATGTACTCATCAGTTCATCACACACTAGAATACAACACTAGATCTTAGACTAAGAGCAATACCAGGGGGGCTCATTTTGCGTTTAAACTTTTATGTTAGCCTACTGCTCGCGGCTGACTCACTCGAGCCAGCGCACGAGGGATGTCGATTTAGGGTCCTGAAATGTAGTTAGGTACTTGGTGTTTGAGTTAGGTACATTACGTTTTTGTTAACGAGAAGACAATTTGCGTTTTACATTACGCGCCTTGTCAATGCGTTGTAGCAATATATTTGTAATATTTTATTGTATTTATAATGGCTGATATAGTCCGTAAGCCCGCAGCAATATTACCTATGTCATATGACATCACGATGAAATGCATGGCACGCGGTCGGAAATGTTGCGCAGAGCGAGGATCAGAAGATTATCACAAATAAAATTGGCCGGAAGATTGAGAAAATCTTTCACAACTTCCGGTTAAAAATCACTTTTGAAGGACTTCCGGGCAGATATGGCTTGGCAGACTTGTTTATTCTCAAACACACTATTATTAGAGAGAGTTTACATAAGTCTGTCAGTTCTGAAATGGCCGAAAGTACTTGAAAGACGGTGCCAAAGATGGTCATTGGATACCTTTTCCTACGTCATGTGATATCTTGACGAAAATTATTATAAACGTTTTGAAATAATAGTGTATTTGAGAATAAATAAGTCTGCCAAGCCATATCTGGCCGGCACCCTGATTATCTAAAAAGAAACTATTTAGCGACCGGTTGCATTTGACATACATTGCTACTTTTCTTTGGTATGTTTTTGTTACCCCAAAGAAAAGTAGCAATGTATAACGTTCATCTGTGAACTGCGACCGGTCGCTAGGCGGTTTCTAATTAGATAATCAGCCCGCGGAAGTCCTTTAAAAGTGATTTTTAACCGGAAGTGAAGGATTGGAAGTGAGGGATGGTATAATAAACGTAGGTTCAACAATATTTTTGGCTACAAAGTTCACAATGTTAGTCGCGCATCTCATTTGCGTTTGTATTTATTAAAACGTCGTGTGCCAAGGCCTTAAGTCCAAGGAACGACAGTTTTGTACCTTAAAATATGTTATTTGGCTCATATTTTTTACTATTAAGGTCTGTGCCCACTACACCGTACGGTGTACCATACATTGACCGTGCTAGGACCGTATCAGGCAAAAAAAAACTTTGTATTGAAAAGTATGACACTATTCCCACTAAACAGTTCCGTCACCGGCCATGCACTTTCATACTTTTAAACACATTTTTTTTTGCCTGACACGTTCCGAGCACGGCCATGGTATGGTACGGTGTAGTGGCCAAACCTTAATGTTAAAAAAATTACATCTCAACACAATAGTACGTCATTGACATGCGCGATTCCAGGCGAGCCCACCGCGAATTCAGACGACTACGAATACCTAACGCACCCCTACACAAAGGACCTGCTTGAGACATACGGCGTGGTGTACGACTGGCGGGATCTCCTCGACCAACATACGGCGAAGGACGGAGAGTACAAGATAATGATGACCGAGGCTTACACCGAGTTAGACCTCATGATTAGGTACTACTAGTGTTGCAAAAAACTGTTTTTTTATAACGTGAAAAAAACTTGAAAGAAATCGTGTTTTTTTTCTTAGCATTTTTGTTTTCAATATTATTAAGGAAGTTTCCGTTAAAAAATGAATACTTATGAATTTATTCTATTCATTTTTGAACCTACATTACTTTTTTGATTGAATAGTTAGTACCTACCAAGTTTTCAACAGTTGGCAATATTTAAAGACGCGCACCATGGTGAAATCTCCATTCGGTTTATGATTTTGTTTAAGTAGGTACTCTATGAATTTGATTAGAACGAAGAATTAAAAACAAATTTATGTTTGGTTTGATTAAATAAAAAAAATAACGATTGTATTTTTGAAAAAAGAAACTAATTTAGAAAAAAAACGACGGTGTTATGTTTATTTTCAACATTGTGAAAACAAAACAAAGTTGTTATTGCATTCACAATGCTATTAATAAAATACGACTCACAAAAAATACGACTCACACCAGATCAATTCTCCGACGGGAATCGAACCCGCGACCTTTGGATGTCCGGTCCAATGCTCTGCGAGTCACTAGTGGCATCGTCGAATTTCTTCTTATCGTCGATTCCGATCTGGTGCGAGTCTTATTTTTTCTAGTATATTATTTAGTATTGTATAAAACAAAGTTTTTTTCATGTTACATCACTAGGTACTACGGCGACGGGAAGAGGAACGGCTCCATTCCGTTCAACTTCAGCTTCTTGGGCGACGTCAATAATAGGTCGAACGCGAGGGACATCAAACTGGTCATCGATAAATGGATGACTTTTATGCCGAGTGGACAAGTCGCCAACTGGGTGGTAAGTTACAATATTTCTATAACTTTGTTGAGTCACTTCATAATAGCAGAATAATATTAAATGGAAATAATAAGTCACATTGTCAAGTATTTTAAACTGATAACGAGCTATGTTAAGTATTTTGGACCGCAGTTAAGATTGTTGAAATTCTTCTCTAATTTAAATGAAAAGGGTTAGACTGTTCTCTCTCGCCTATAGAGAGAAATAAAGAGGTTCTGCTCCACCCTGCCCCCACTTTTTTGTCCGTCGCGTCGCCCGTTTCATGTATTGGAGGATGAAGCTCAAAGACTGAACAAGTCTACATAGTTTATATTTTTTAATTATAGGTATTTACCCATGAAATTGCTTATCTGTATGGAGAATTTTTAAGAAGTTGCATTTTTCAGATTAGCATTTTCTTTGTCCATTTAACAACCGTGAAAACCCATGTAACAAAACTTTAATATACTAATATTTGAACACTATGTTATTCCGTTTACGATAAGCGAAAAAAATTAGTTTCGACTAAGTTACAACCGCCTCCGGTCACCCATTTTTCTTTAAAAAACTTCATCTTTTTTTTAAATCACTTTCAAGATCTTTAAAATAAGGACTTTATTTTTATTGATAGTTGACTATCATGGTCATAATTCGATATAATATCATGATCATTATTTTTTATGTATATGACAAAATATCGGCAATTTCATAGGTAAAGACCTAAATGTTCGTATATTTTTGTATAGAACGGAAATCACGATCAGAGTCGCATGGCATCGCGGCAGGGCGCCGCCCGCGTGGACGCCATGAACATGCTCGCGCTCCTGCTGCCCGGTGTCTCCATCACCTACCAGGTAAGACCTATAATAACTATATTATGCACTGGAAATCCATTCCATATTCCTTAAATTAGGGAACCAACCCTACAAACTCGAGGAGTTCTTAGTCAAAAAAATGATTTTAGGAGGATTACATGATTATGAATAAGTACTTATTTTTTCCCGATTTCTAAGCTTACACCAATAATGTAACATTTCAGATTCGATTTTGATTTGAGCATTACTTTACCTAACTTAAGAATATGCGCTTGTAATGTAACATTACAAATATTTTTTTTTTATTTTTTTTATCTTGCAACTTCTCCCTAGACCTGGAGGTCCAGGTCTTTATTTTATAATTTTCCTTCTTTTACATTCATCTTTTTTTGTCTTTCTTTTTCTTTTTTTACAATATCTTAATTCTAATACATTTCTTTCTGACATATATACTGTTCTTAATTTCTAATTGATTTTATTCCAACATTGCATGTCTCAATATTATTTATTATACAATGTTACGGCTAATACCCGAAGTGCGGCTAAACCTAGTTTTAGCCGGCTAAAACTAGGTGTAGCCGCTAGCTGTTGGCTAAAACTAGGTGTAGCCGATTTGCTCGCGGCTAATACTAGGTGTAGCCGGCTAAAACTAGGTGCAGCATGGGATATAAAGAAAGTTTTTTCTGTTGTCTGTTAAAAAAAAAATAACCTCGAAATTTAAGGCTCACGCTCCGCTGCGCTTCGCGCTCGCCTTAAATTTCTAACCTAACCCGGGACCTACACCAGTAACGAAGATCGGTTACACCTAGTTTTAGCCAACAGCTATCGGCTACACCTAGTTTTAGCCGGCTAGTACTAGGTTTAGCCGCACTTCGGGTATTAGCCGTAACATTTATATTTTTATTTACAATGTTTTCTATTCTGTCTTATGTCTTGTTTCTTTCATTTACTATTTTTATAATTTTCTTTGCAAATTCTATTAATTTATCTCTTTCTTTGCTGTCTCTCATTATGTCCTTTAGGGTGTCTTTGCTGAGTGGTGTGTCTAGTGTCTGTGTTAATGTGTACCTATCAATGCAGTGCAGACGGCAGTCCAGCATAATGTGGAAGATGTCCTCGCTCGCTGTCGGGTCGCAAACGCATGATGGGTTGTCCTTGCATTTGAACCTGTGTAAGTACGCCGCGAACCCACCATGTCCCGTCATCATCTGCGAGGTCGGCCGGTCCACCTTCATCTTCCGCACTATGCTGTACGCCTCCACCCCATTCGGTAGGAAGAATTTTGTAGTGCTCGCCGTGCTTTCTGAAGTTTACCTACGGTCCCACTCCACCTTTGTAGCTGCGCGCAAATGGCGCTTCACAAAGGAGATGGGACAACATTCGTAATGCGGCCTACACTTCAGCTTGAGAGCCGCCTCCTTGGCTAATTGGTCCGCTCTTTCGTTCCCGTTCACACCGACGTGGGCCCTTATCCAGTAGAGTGAGACGAGTTGGTGGTTGTCTCTAAGTGTCTGGAGGTTGCCCTGAATCGCCCTAGTGATCGGGTGCGATGAGTCTGGATCCTGGAGCGTTTGGAGAGCAGATCTCGAGTCGCTAAGCACGGCGGCTTTTCCGATTTTTTTGCAAATGAGAATTTCGGTCGCTTGGAGAATAGCATACAACTCGGCCTGTACAGTATGGTTCCAGCTTAAACTTCCGGGTAATCGTCTCAATCGGCCCTTCCCAACAGGTCAGGGCGGCTCCAACTTTCCCCTCCAGTTTGCTACCATCTGTATAGATTCTTACCAGGTCTTCTGCCAGCTTGCCATCCTCGTCCGCGTTTTCCAATAATTTAAATTTTACGTCTACCGTTTTGCTGGGGTGATCTGCCATCAGGAAAGATTCGCGCTCCTCCACTTTTCTGCCAGATAGTACTGCCTGGGGTTTCCCTCGCTTCGCCTCATAAAGCTGGGATGCTTCTTGGACCCGAAGGTCCAGCGGAAGCAGCCCCGACAGTACTAAGGCGGCATTGAGTGAAACTGTTCTATTGCACTTAATTATCTTCTGCGCGAATCCTCTCTGCACTACATTAAACGCCTTCCTGGAGACTGCTTTTGTGGCTTCTCTGGCCCAAACACTCGCTGCATATAATATCACAGGCTCTATTACTGCCATGTAAATTGTTTTTATTACTTCTGGTTGCAGTCCCCAGGTAGCTCTAGCCGCTCTGCTTATACCTTTATATATATTTAATGCTTTTTTGGTTACGTATGCTATGTGCTGGTTGAATGTTAGTTTATTATCAATTATTAATCCTAACACTTTCATTTCCTTAACCAGCTCAATGTCGATGCCTCCCATGTTCAGACGCGGCGTGTCAAATTTCAGTTTTTTCGTTATTAACATTACTAATATTCCATACCTCCTTCTTCACTGATAGTGGTTGAATCTGTAACTGTAATGTTACAGACGAATGCTTCCGGTCAGGGATATACAGGCTAAAATTTTAATGGTTGTTTTCCCGCAGTGGAGTGGTTACAGCAACTTTTACTATAGGGCCAACTTTGATATCGCGAAAAAAAATCAGCTGTTCCATGCGTTAAAGTCGAGTAGGCTATTGCGCTTTTGTATGGAACATCTAATTTTTTTTCGCGATATCGGTTGGCCCCGTAGTAAAAGTTGCTTGTAATCATGAGTGGAACCACACCACTGCGAGAAAACAACCATTAAAATTTCAGCGTGTATACAGATATTTTCTCTTAGATAAGTATGACGATACCATTGTTTCCTTATGATTTTTTGTAGCTTAATTATCTTTGTTTCTTTAATCGAAACCTAAAAGCCTCACACATTAGCGTAGGGAAAGAGTGGGTTCCGCCCAGAACAGTCTGGTTTCCACCCAAAAAAACCTGATATATTTTTCTATTGCCCATCTCCAATCCAATGCGGCTCTAGTAATCGCTTAGCCCCGGAACTCGAAGCCAGAGCGCCTAGCCAATGTAACATTCGCTAATCTTCGCTATCGCTTCGCTTTCGAAACATGTATGGGATTGACATAAGGTTTCGTTAACAATCGAATTTTAAAACGTCAAATCCATACATGTTTGGAAGCGAAAATCTGCAAATGTTACTTTGGCTAGAGGGGCAGGCCTGGCAAATATTTCTAGATACGCCCATGCCTCTATACCCACTGATCAAACATAATCTTCAAGGGAGAAGAAATCGGAATGACCGACGGCTTCGTCTCATGGGAAGACACAAAAGACCCTCAGGCGTGCAACACGGAGGACCCCATCAACTACTACAAGAAGTCCCGCGACCCCAACCGCACGCCCTACCACTGGGACGCGACCAATAATGCTGGCTTCTCCACCAGCAACAACACCTGGCTGCCGGTCGCCGACAACTACAAGACCCTGAACTTGGCAAGCCAAATGGCCAGCTCCAAGAGTCACTATCAGGTAAGAGTACAGTAGTTAAGTTTAGCACTCGCAGGCTTGAACAACGGACACAGAGACACCTCTCATCGATACTGTATAACCGGAATCTGTCTTTGGTTATTCTTTCTATTTTGTGGTATTAAGATGTCGCTGTTACCTTTATCTCGCACCGAATCTACACACAACAGCACATAAATTTCCGCCTCTGTGGTCTAGTCTTTCACACATATAAGACACAGGGGTCCCGGGTTCGATTCCCAGGAGGGAGGGTACTCGGTGTGGTAGAGCTTATTTCAAGTCCGCCTGACTAGCTAATTGTTTGTTGTGTTCCGGCAGATAGAGGTACGATAGCCAGTTCTTCAGCGCTGAGGATTCTGGGTGTAGTACGCTTCCACTTCGGGCTTTCATTGTAGATAAAAAAGGTTTCAATGCAAAAACTGCTTTTATTACGTAGTCTCAAAGACAACAAGTTATGTCTGATGTACCGTCCTCTGTACAATCAATATATCTCATTTTATCGTGTTTAGTTCTACCGCGACGTAGCGAGTATTAAGAAGAGCAATGCAGTCCGCTACGGAGACGTCGACACTCGCGCGCTTTCCGAATCCATTCTAGTGGTCACCAGGTACAAATCTTCTGTTTAGTTTTGGGGCTCTGCCACGCTGAGCTGGTGCTCATGACAAAGCCCCAAAACTTAAGATTATTGCAGTTATTATATGATATAATAATTCAAAATATCCCTCAGCCTCCTAGAATGACCACCGAAAATATCCCTCAGCCTCCTAGAATGACCACCGAAACACATTGGATGTATTCCAACAAATCTCTGAGTCATCATCGCCATAGAGTACATTTTAACCATGGAAAGTAAATTATTGAACACTCTATAATACAAATAACTTTCCATGGTTAAAATTTACTCTATGGCGATCAATGACTCAGAAATTTGTCTGTTGGACTCATAGACATAGAAAAATTTTCGCTATGGTTGGACTGCACCCATTGTCTTTTGACAGTTCAAATAAACGTGACAAATCACATCGAGTTTCGATGGTCATGCTAGGGGGGCAGAAATACAACTGGGGGGCCGGGGTTTTTAACTGACTGACATACACAAGGGCGTCGCCAGGGGCGGGCTGGCGACGCCCTTGGACATCTTAATATATAAAAGAAGAAACTGACTGACTGACATATCAACGCACAGCCCAAACCGCTGGGTCTAGAGACTCCAAATTTGGCACACAGGTTCCTTATGAGGTCTAGGGGTGCACTAAGAAGGGATTTCTCAAAACTGGGATGAGTTTTGAGAAATCCCTTCTTAGTGCACCCCTAAAGGGGTGAAACGGGGGTCCAAAGTTTGTATGAAAGTCCCTCAGCTTCGAAGTTAGGATCTTTAAATTTTGTGTTTAGGCTACTGATTAAAAATTAGTATATACGTGTCTCAGTTTTTGAAAATTCTACTCCCGAAAGGGTGAAAAGGGGGATGAAGTTGTGTATAGAAAATCCTTCATTTTCGAAATAAAAATAGCTAAATTTATAATTTAGGCATATTAAAAGAAATCTAACTCAATGTATATCGTTATTGTTAGTATTTCATCCCTGATGAGGATGAAATGGGGCAAATATATCTAAAAATCAATATGGATATCGTTATTCGGGTTTTCTGGGTTGACGATTGCAAAAATAACATTTATTTTGAAGCCCAACACAGTAGACATGATTTAACCCCTAAAGGGGTGAAAATGGGGTTCAAATTTTGTATGGAAAAAGAATATAAAATCGAAATTACAACTTTAAACTTAGCAGAAACACGTCTAAAAATATATAGGCAAACAATTTTTTGTAATTTTTAAAATCAACCCCTCAGGGGGTCAATGGGGTAAGTAAACATAAAAATCGACATGGATGTCGTTTTTGGGGTTTTCTGGAATGACGATTGCGAAAATATAAGTCTGGCCAACGAGTCGTGTCATCTGAAACCCGCGGCAAATTTAAAATTTTGAAACTTTATTCACTCAAAATACTGCGAAATAGCAATTTTAGACTTTCATTATATTGTTTTAGCTTAGACTTTTGTCAAGGTGTATATACCGAAGATAAAATTTATAAATCGTAGTATTTTGAGTGAATAAAGTTTGGAAATTTTAAATTTGCCGCGGGTTTGAGATGACACGACTCGTTGGCCAGACTCTAACATTTATTTTGAAGCCCAACACGGTAGACATGATTTAACCCCTAAAGGGGTGAAAATGGGGTTCAAATTGTGTATAGAAAAAGAATATAAAATCGAAATTACAACTTTAGACTTAGCAGGAACACGTCTAAAAATATATAGGCAAACAAATTTTTATAATTAATAATAATAAAAACACTTTATCGCACACTAAGACAGGACATATTACAAAGAAAAACAATAAACAGAGAAAGCACACAAAAGGCGGCCTTATTGCTAAAATAGCAATTTCTTCCAGGCAACCTTGAGTAATAGAGTGAGAGAGGAAGAGGACAGTGGGGAGTGGGTGCAAATATGGGGAGGAGAACAGATATAGATTATACAAGAATATATACAAAGAAATTAAGTCTTCTAGATTAAAAGCGATAAAGGAAAGGAAGTACGTTAGATAGAAGAGAGGAAATGTCTTCTGACTTGATCGCGAAAGGAGCTCTGAGAACGAGCCTTCCTGATACCCTCCGGGAGTAAATTCCACAGACGTACGGCATGCACAGAGAAAGAATATGAGAAGAAGTCAGTTGAGTGGCGTGGGATTTCTAGAGTGAGATTGGAAGAGGAGCGCAACGTGCACTGTGTGGATGAGGAGCGGAAGGAGAAACATTCCTTGAGATAGGCTGGGGACGCTGGATGGAAAAGGATGGAATAAAGAAGCGTAAGAGTATGTAAGTCCCTGCGCCGGCGAATAGGGAGCCAATTGAGCTTAGAACGCAGGTGGGATATGTGGTCATATTTACGTATATTGAAGATGAATCTGATGCACATATTCTGCAGTCTCTCTAACTTATTAAGCATTACCTCCGTCAGATCCGTATAACAGACGTCAGCGTAGTCCAAAATAGATAGCAGAAGAGACTGAGCCAGAGTAGCTTTAGTACTTGTTGGTAAAAAGTTCCTTAATCGGTTAAGCGAGTAGTATGCAGCAAATACTTTTTTTTTAAGTGCTTCGACCTGAGGGATCCAAGAGAAGCATTGATCAAAAATTACGCCGAGGTTTTTAACAGTTTTTGAGAAGGGAACCACAGTGCCATCAAACTTTACAGGAGAAAGCTGCTCAAAGTCGATCCTCGAAATGTAATGAGGACTACCAATAATGATGGTCTGGGTCTTGGATGGGTTAACAGTAAGTCCGAATGATTTACTCCAGTCGCTAATAAGCGCAGATCAGAGTTGGTAGCCGCTATTGCACTTGAAAGTTCTGATAATGGTGCCTGAGTGTAGATCTGCAGATCATCAGCATAGAGGTGAACTTGAAAGTGAATGTGTCATTGAGTTAATAAATATAGAGAAGAGTAGTGGAGATAAGACGCCACCCTGAGGAACTCCGGCGTTGATGTCACACCACGCAGAGGAGGAATCTCCAAGTTGGATGCGTTGCCGTCGTCCTAGCAGGTAACTTCGAAACCAATCAATTGCAGCCGGAGATATGTTCAGAGATTGTAGTACACCAAGGAGGACATCGAAATCAACTGAATTGAAAGCGTTACTGAAGTCCAGTAAGGTCAACAATGTGAGCTGGCGCTTTTCCATCCCTTGGCGTATGTCATCCGTTATCTTAACCAATGCTGTAGATGTGCTATGGCCCAAGCGGAAACCAGACTGAAAGGGATTAAAGAGGTGGTTTATGTTGAGATAGGCAGTCAACTGGTCATATACAAGTTTTTCAAGGACTTTGGACAGGAAGGGAAGGATGGATATAGGTCTGTATTCAGAAAAAGTATTAGGATTATGATTTTTTGGGAGAGGGATAACATTTGCATCTTTCCAAGATGTAGGAAAAACACCAGTTAAAATGGAAGTATTCAGGATTTTTGCTATAATAGGAGTAAGGATATCTATTAAAGGAAGGGTCATTTTACGACTAATAGAATCAGCACCTACAGCATTGGAATTGATAGACAGGATGGTTCTCTTAACATCACGGTCTGCAAAAGGATTAAGAGAAAAAGATGAATCTGGAGTTGCTAGAGTTGAAAGATAAGATAACGTTTTGGCTTTACGGTTGCCATCAATAGGCACAGACGAGGAGAAATGACGATTAAGTTGATCTAAGTCTATATTGTTACTATTGTTGACATTGCGAGATTTACCAACTCCAAGACTTTTTAAAAATTTCCATACCTTTGCAGGATCTGGTTCGTTTTCAATTGAGTCGTGAGTGTGGCGTCTTTGAGCGTCCCTTATCACCGTATTGCAGCGATTCCTAGCACGATTATATTTAATCTCATTTTGATCCGAGGGATCGCCCTTAAACTTTGCTTTGGCCCTGTTTTTCCTATTCATTAACTTTTGTATGTCTTCTGTTAACCATGGCGCGGGAAGGTGTTTGATTTTTACCGGTCTGATTGGAGCATGAATATCATACAATTCGGTAAGGTGGTTATTTAAAAGTGCTACCTGCTCATCTACATCGTCAGTGGCAAAAATCGAATTCCAATTTCTGTTCCCAGCGTCTTGAAGAAGGCGCTCATGATCGATCTTGGCAAAACTACGCTGAAGCTTAACGGTTGGTTTTAGCTTAGGAGGACGAATGCGGTACGACAAGTAAACCAAGTCGTGGTAGGAAAAGGCATCCGCAGATAGCTGACCATAATTTTTAAAATCAACCCCTTTAGATGGTCAATGGGGTAGTTAAGTAAACATAAAAATCAATATGGATGTCGTTTTTGGGGTTTTCTGGGTTGACGATTGCGAAAATAACATTTATTTTGAAGTCCAACACGGTGGACATGATTTAACCCCAAAAGGGGTGAAAATGGGGTTCAAATTTTGTATGGAAAAAGAATATAAAATCGAAATTACAACTTCAAACTTAACACATAATTTGTTATTTTGAAAATCATCCCTTAGGGGGTAATATGGGTAAGTAAACATAAAAATCGATATGGACGTCGTTCTAAGGGTTTTTTGAGATTGTGATTGCGAATATGACATTTATTTTGAAGTCCAACATGGTGGACAGATTCAGCCCCTAAAAAGGTAAAATAGGGGATAAATTAGATTAGATTTGTTAAGAGATCGGGGACGGGAAGGGAAAGGATAGGGGAGAGGGATACTAATATCTCTGGACTCAATTCTGATTATTGTAATAAACAAGCTTCCGCCCGCGACTTCGTCCGCGTGCATAATAGAGAAAATCCTTAGGGAACCTTCAAATAGGATCCGACCAGCCGTTTTTACGCGATTAGGTGGGTCCCCACCAAGCGAGCAGCCTCGTGCAATGCACGCCACACGCGGGAAACGTCTTGCCTCGCGAGGCAGCGCGCTTGGTGGGGACCCGCCTAATCTAATAAGCTAAGCTAGCGGAAGCTAGTATATTATAATTGACCACTTAAGATCAAGGTGGTAGCATTTTCTCGAGTAACCTTGTGTTATTAAAATAAGAACATGATTGTCACAGATTGGAGCCAGTAGCCCCGGGTGTGGTGGGCATCGTGAACCTCTCCGATGAGGACCAAGTAGTGGATCTGACATCTCTAAAGCTCGTGCCAGCGCTAATGCGCGTCACTGCCTCTGGTGTCAGCTGCTCCCTTCAGAAAGGGTTAGTGTGAAATGTTACGGCTGATTCTTTTTAGGGTTCCGTACTTCAATAGGAAAAAACGGAACCTTTTATTTGTTGTCCATCTGTCTGTCAAGACCTTTTATCTCGAAAACACGTGGAGGTATAGAGTTGAAATTAAAACCATATACTCAGGTTTACAGTCCCTTGTAACTGAAAAATCAAACTTCTAAGTTAACGTAAAAAAAGATACAGCTGTTTATGCCGCAAAAAACGCAAATTTCGACTCTCAAGGAAATCAAAATTTATAGGGTAGGTACTTTCCATTGACCTAGACTTGAACTAATAGTAATGTATCGTCTTATACTACAAGTACAGAAAAAAGTCTGAAAACTATAGTACATTTGTAATTAAATCATAAATAATATAGTCTTTATTTAAGTACCATGGTACCCTCATTGTCCCTTGTACCTTGTCATTCGCGCTCATCATTAGTTAAAGGCGTACAGTTCGAATCACGAAAGATGACTACAAATGGCGCCCATCTTCGCGTCATAACTCACGAAGAAAAGACTAGACAAAATAATATTTCATATATTTAAATAATATCGATATATCTATATGAATATGAAATATTATTTTGTCTAAGTAGTCCTTTTTTCTTCATGAATTATGACGCGAAGATGGGCGCCATTTGTGGTCATCTTTCGTGATTCGAACACCGCGAATCGCGGTACTATCGCATAGATTTAAATTTCAAATGGCATATTGCAAATTATTAGTCATGACGTGCTCATAATCTTAACTGAAAATATTGTATGTCATCTTCTGTTGCTATACTCATCTCATCTGAGCCATTTCTTTACAGAAACTATGTCTCCAAGACTAGCATCAGAGTTTCTTCACACTGTGCCATCGTCTTTGAGACCGTAAGAAGGTGCTGTTAATACAACAAGTGGAAACAAACTGAAAATATGCAATAAATAATAAGCAGATATAAAATTAACAATTTTATTTAATCCTAGTCTTAAATTAGTTATCACATTGACAGACATGAAACTTAGATTATTGATAACGTGAAAATGTCTGTTGAGGTGACACAAAGAGTCCCATATTTATAGAAGTATAAGCCACTGACCTATAATTTTTTTGTTTTAATATATCTATTGATGGAAATAACTTTGGGTTTTGTTAAGATTGAATTGTGATTTGAGAAATTGAAAAGATTATCTCCAAACATATTAGACCCCAAATCATCTTCTCTCAGAATAATATTATTTCCTTAAACCTTACAATATTGTTGCGAGTGAGAGTGCTCGACAACTAGTTTGGACTACTAAGTAACATTTTCACACTAGACAGTTGTTTTTTCATAAGAATATTCAAATATTTTGTTGCGGAAAACACTAAAAGGTCAAAAATGTTACTTGGACAAGTCTGGCTGTAAACTCGTCAACATTTAAATTAGGTACAAATTTAAAGTGACCTTTTCCTTTACAAGCTTATATAAAATAGATTTGACTATTTTTTCCTTATAAACCAAATGTATGATATAAAACTAAATTATTAATTAGAAATCCAGTCCTCCTTCCAAAAAACACAGGCAATCAACTTTATTGATAATCAAATCCAGATCTTTCTTGGTAATTGTTTTCCTTTTGTTTGACATTGTATAAGAATATGTCTCTTTTGCTAATGTTTCCAGAAACATTTCCTGAAAAGACAAAAGAATGATCATAATAAAAGCCCAATAGCTATTTAATGGCAGTTGATAGAGAAGTACATGCTGCTGGTAAACTAGTTAATGCCAACCCCTCTGACCAATTTCCTCAATTGACTTCGAAATCAACATCTAGTGCCTGTCCATTGACGCGGAGAGAGGGAGCAGAGCGGAGAAACGGGGAAATATTAACCGATAGGATTGCATAAAATATCAGCTTTGCAATCCTTGAAATCAATAAGAGAGTGGCAGTATTTGGATAATCCTGCTGTGATTTTGACCATACATTCACCATAGATCTAGATCGTTAGATCTGCCCTGGTACTGAAAATCTGTAGGATTATTTCAAATCTGTCAAAATGGCGCACGCATGCGTGATGCATTGTTTACGTCCATCGGAATTGACAACAGAAGGAAAATAAATTTCGATAATAATTGAAAATCTAAATACTTACACGTGATATGTTACACGATTTTGCTATAATTGTATTCCTAGAATTATTGGTGCACAGATGAAAGGCACAAGACAGTTTTCTTGTGGTTTTTTCTTAAAAAATATAGAAGTGATTGACACCGTGTTCAAACCAACACTAAGAGCAAAGAAATGAGGCTCACTCATTTGAATGTTGACACATTTCGGTGAGCTCATACTATGTTAGGGGCACATCTAACGATCTAGATCTATGACATTCACTGTCTATAGTCAAGCTATGAGCTATCTAACATCAATCACTTACTAAAGGCGGGTTGGCATGATAAGAGCCAGCTCGGACTGAGTCATGACGAGTCCACTCATACAAGACATCTCCATATGCAGCACTTCCGAGTGCGCTTACATGATACAAGTGAGTAGTAATCAGAGTGCACTCGGTCCGAGCTGACTCTTATCGTGTCAACCTGTCTTTGCAAAAGTATATCTTACAGTAGCTTTAGTGACCAGGAATACTGCATCCCCAGATACAACACTAACATCAGGGTCCATTTTCATTATGTTTTTTATTCTCGCCATCGGCAATCTTGTGGATCGAATAACCTCACTTTTGTTGCTTATTGTAATTGCCGGTTTTTTCCCTGTTAACACTGAATCTTCAGAGTTTAAAGCTTCAGTATTTAAGGCTTCTGAATCTTGGGCTGAGAAGAGATTGTCTGAAGCTTCAGTCAACTCAATGTTGTGATGGTGTTCACTATCATTTAAGTATTGTTCACTTTCGTCAATTATGTCAGATATATCAACGTCCGTATAATGTACGTCTTCGGCCATTATTACTTTTTACAGGTTTTACACAATTTTTATTTATTATTTCTTGTGATCGAAATAAATAAATATTTAGTGCGAAAATTGCGAAATAAAAAAAATACTATGACTCTATGACAGACCAGAGTGTTGCCAGACCCGATGAAAACTTTTGCCCCCGCAGACTGCGGGGGCAAAAGTTTTTCAAAGGTTTAACAACCTGCGGGCCGCAGGTTGTTAAAATTGCCCTTTCCGACACAAAATTGCCCATATTCTTTAAAACAACGATATATTTTCAATTTTGATTGTTAGTCAAAAAACTGCCACGTGATTTTTAGTTAGTTTATATCTTTTAATTTTCCTTATTACAGTAAAAAAAACGGCCACGCATCGCAATTTTATTCAGTTTAACCTACTAATCTTGTAATCTTGCTTGTATAGTATATTAGTAAAAAAAAAATACTAATCTTGTAAACTTGCTTGTTTATAGCATAAAAACGACCGCGCAGCCCGATTTTTAGTCAGTTCCATCTGCTAATCTTCTAATTTTGCTTATTTTTTGAGTATGTGTTGCCACCATAACCTGCGGCTCCCCTTTATATCCGGCGCCCCGGCGAACGCCTGTGCTGACCCCCACCCTAACGCTGGTACTGCACCTTTTGTACCTAGAACAATCGTAATTTTTCAAAGCTCCCACCCTTTAACAACATACACGTCTGGGCGATTATATAATAGTGACCGAATTTTTTTGACCAAAAACTGTTTTTATCTGTGAAATATTTAACGGAGGTGCTGGTATTCGTTCCTAGATGACACTATAGGAAGAAATGTCAATGGATACCCAAACTAAGCTGTGAATTTTGTGTTTGGTACATTGTGCCAAGTGTTTTCAAGTGGTCTCTGGTTAGCGAATTCCGTGATTTCCAAAATTGCCCATATTTTACCAGTTCCAAGACTTTCCCGCCCTTTTTGCCCTTTTTTCAAAAAAGTCCTAAAATTGCCCATGTAGTGAGCAATTGCCCACGGTCTGGCAGCACTGTGACAGACAGATGACACTGACATTGACATGACAGCAGACGGTTCCCAATTAACAACTCCAGCAGACTAATCGCTGAGTCGTCGATCGCCATAGAGTAAAGTTTATTTTTCTACCCTCCAGATAGGTAATTTTGTCGCCTCTTAACTGCCATGATACACCCCATTGACCAGAAAACATTTTTTATAGAGGTCAATGATCCACCCCATGGGATCCTCAGATTTATATGACCCTGGCTGGCCAGGGGGGGCACACTTAGAACAACCCAAGTGGGAGAAAAAAGTAGCGTCATCTCTAAGTTTGAACCATCAACTTTTACAACAAAGTCTTCAAGTTTGCCAAAAGATGTCTCTGCAGTCGGACTAATTATAATATTCAAAATAAAATAAATAAATTAAGAAGACAGTACAATAAAAATCGCCTTTTCAAATAGCTATAAAGTAATTTAAAACAAAATTATTTTAAAAAGATGAAAAGAAAAGTCATTTTTGATCATTATTTTTGATCATGATGCGAATTGCAATATTATGAGGAAATTTATCACTTATCGTAATGTCTTGGTAGCGTAGAGGATAACTACACAACCACCGTACATCAATACCGTCATCGTTCGACGAATACCGAGTTCGATCCTAGGAATTATCACATTTATTGTTTATTGTTTTTTTTATTTCGATTTATTATTTTTTATATATTTTAGTTTTTTATAAAGAATATTACAAAAAAGACAAAAATATACATGAAAAATCATTCTTCAAGTTTGCCAAAAGATGTCTCTACACTACAGTCGTACTTATAATATGAAATGTTCAAAATAAAATTTTGGACAGTACAATAAAAGTCGCCTTCTTAACTGGGTAAGTAAAGTGATTTAAAACAAAATTATTTTTAAAAGATGAAATGGTTTTTTTAGTATTGTCATTGAGCGAATTACAATATAATGATAAAATTCAAAACTTGAAGTAATGACCCAGTAGCCTAACGGATTACCACATCTGCCTCCACCGCATACACAGTACTACAATCGTTCTAGGAATACCGAGTTCAATTCCAGCGAAAGTCACATTTTTATTTTTTGTGTTTTTTGTTTAGATTTTATTCTTTTTAATTAATATTTTTTGTTTTATATAAAGAATATTACAAAAAATGACCAAATATGTATATGAAAAAACATTTTCAGCAATTATATTTTCACACATTTCTTGTCATTAGTTCCGCTCAAACCTCCAGAGGCGCTGATGGCCTTTCAAATCAGTGTTTCAAAAAATTGCCACGAGTGGGCGCTCTTTTCCCAATATATTATTTTACTCTTTGTGGCTGGCCCTGGTACACTCCCTGGTACGGTACTTTAAATTTAAAATTATTATGTAAATGTTCCATACTTTTTATTTCAGGATTACTAAATTAAAAATATATTAAAGTTATATTCCTACCCTTCTCTAGATTTGTGTAATCCTGATACTTTAAAAATAAATAATTTTAAATGTGTTGGAAGGAAACAAGAATCTTATATTCATATTATATCGTCTGCTTACTGGTAAACTATGTTAAGTGCACATTTTGTGGAAACGAGATAATAAGATTTGAAAGTTTAAATAGATTTTTGACTATCTTTCAATTCAATTGTTGTAGAATGTAATATGAAATATTATTGGTAATATATTAACCTTTCGTTCTGTATATTTGTAGCAGAACTTATTTGGTGAGATTTAACAAAAAAATATAATTATGTTGATCTAGGCAGTGCGCTTAACTGGTTTTACCTGTAATTGAAATATATGAAATAAAACCTATATTTCACACAATTTTTTTATAGTTTTAATGAAAAGTACATGCTAATATTAAAAGTTAGCCATGAAATAAAAAAAAATTGCATGGGGAATAAATTCATGGAATTATCGAAAAAACTACTGCATTTACCTGATTTTATCTGAAAGTTTCTAAAGAAATGTTGTACTTACCATAATGATTTTCCATAGTAATAAGTTCTACCAGCTTAAAAATCTGTTACAAATGAAATAAACAATTTTAAAAACATTATTTTAATGTCACATTAATTTAAATATTGTAAGAAACATAATAAAACCATAAAACGCTAAAACCAATAATGAATACCTCAGAAATAATCAATCAAGTATCCAGGTATCAGTTTAGCAGCAGGTTATGGTTAACGGCAGGCTCATCGGTGGCAGGCAAAGACGAAAACCATCCATGGAATTCGACAGGGATAACCCCTTTATAACACATCGCCAAGAGATTTTTTTCTTGGCATTTGTTATAGGCAAAGGCTTTAGATAGGCTTGTTTCATGCGGTTGTTCCTTGTCCCTGCGCCTTTTGGTATGTTACTTGCAGTCTGGTTTCTTCCCGAGACATCGATGGAAACAAATTCTTCTTCTTCTATCAAAGTTAAAAAATATTTTAGTTGGTTCTGACTTGAGGTACTTACCTATTTCATTCTCTTTATTTTCAACCACTTGACTGGTTGTCCATTGCAGTCTTTTGGTTTATTAAAGATCGTTTCCTCGGCTAATTTCTTGAGATCATAGAAATCATTGTACTTAAACTCTCTGGTTTGGTCTGGTTTTTGCAGAGTCAATGCTACTGTGCATACTATCAACTTCCGTGTAGCTATGTCTAGACTCAAAAAAATGTATTCAATTTGTTCTGTTGAACAAAACAAATTGAACACAATTTTTTTCTATGAATTCAAGAAATTTGCCGAGGAAACGATCTTTATTAAGTCAAAAGACTGCAATGGACAACCAGCCAAGTGGTTGAAAATAAAGAGAATTAAATACCCCAAGTCAGAACCACAGTTTTATTAATACTACTAACAGTTGTCCGACTCATGTACTTGTGCGGGGCAACGATGGGGGGTACGCGGGGAAGTGAGCGGCAGAGTCGGCGAGCGCAATCTCCTCTAGTTTGCGCTCTCTTACTTGAAGGGGTGTACGTTTTAAGAAGCGTAACGAAATTCCAGAACGTCTCATAATGGCTTACTGAATTGTTCTGTGTTTAATTGTAAATCCACGTCAAGGTTTGATAGGGACCCTCAAATTGAATAACTTTTTTATTATATTATATTTTTATTCTTTCGTTATTACAAATTCAAACTTTTATGTGATATATTTGAGTAGTTTTTGTTGTGACAACCCTGACCTTTGACGGAGTTTCTGTGTGTATACCTACACAGTGGCGGCATGCGTTTATCAACAAAAGAGTCGGATTACTGGTAGGTTCTTTATAATACTGTGTCAGAACCAACTAAAATGTTTTTAACTATAACATGTCCGAAGAATTTGTTTCCACCGATGTCTCGGGAAGAAACCAGACTGCAAGTCACAGACCAAAAGGCGCAGGGACAAAGAACAACCGCATGAAGCAAGCCTATCTAAAGCCTTTCCCTATAACAAAAGCCAAGAAAAAAATATCTTGGCGATGTGTTATAAAGGGGTTATCCCTGTCGAATTCCATGGATGGTTTTCGTCTTTGCCTGCCACCGATGAGCCTGCCGTTAACCATAACCTGCAGTTGACGAAGTTTCTTCGGAAGACTGAGACCAGATACTTGATTATTTCTGAGGTATTCTTTATTGGTTTTAGCGTTGGCTGTTATATTATGTTTCGTACAATATTTTGATTGATGTGACATTAAAATTATGTCTTTAAAATTGTATATTTCATTTGTAACAGATTTTTAAGCTGGTGGAACTTATTACTATGGAAAATCATTATGGTAAGTACAAAATTTTTTTAGAAACTTACAAATAAAATCAGGTAAATGCAGTAGTTACGCACGTGTCACTCGTATAATGCCAGAATTTCACTAGAGATCTTACAGGTAAAACGTGTTAAATGCATTTATTATCATTTGCTAGACCTCAATTTATAGAGGCTACGTGATTACCCTACTGGTAAAAAACAGCATATGTATGTTATCATACTTTACCAGTTTATAAATACGAACTTGGTATATAATGGAATGTCAAGTAAAAATCAATAAATGTATTTAAATCTATTTGCCTGAAGTTTTTGTTGAAAAAAAAGTAAATAAATGCATTTAATCTATTTTTCCACACTTTACACGTCGTAAATTAAAATACTAAATCTACAAAGAAAAAATAATAAAGTTATACATCATCTTTTCTTGTGTCTATTTAATTATAACCTATTAATAAGTAGATTTACGTCGTTTTCGTAGTAGAATTATAGAAATACTTTGCTATTTATAATATTTTTAGTTACGTAACTTGGCACTAAAAAGTCCTTTCACTTATCACATTTTACCAGTAGAAAGAGCGTCGAAAATTACAAATACTGCATTAATATCTCATTTTTGATCAAAAATGCATTTACCATTTTTTACCAGTAAGCAGACGATATATAAAGTTCTTGGTTGGAAACATTAAAAATTAATTCATATAACCTATGGTATATAATCTATGATCATTAGAAGCTGAAGCTGTATGACGGCTGTCGTTATTTAAAACGTAGTGATCAAGAACCTTATATATGAATATGAATACAAGATTCTTGGTAGTGATTATTTCCTCTGTGGCTGTCGCAGTGGCGGATACAGAAAAAATCAAAGGGGGGGGGGGGGGGGGGGATCTCCGAAAAGTAGAAATTTTTAACCGACTTAAAAAAAATTAAAAGGAGGGTATCTATTCATAATATTTTTTTTTGTGTGTAGGTATGTACTTACACCGATTACTCGAAGACGGCTGAACCGATTGAAATGGTTTTTTTTTACACGTTTTTATTAGGTTGCTTTCTCGTTTGTTTGTCCACAAAGTTTGCGAACGATTTTATACTAGCTTCCCGATTAGCTAGAGACTTGAAACTTTGAACATAGGTCAGAACTGGAAAATAATGCAATATTATGGTGCCATTGAGCTGATGATGGAGCCGGAAGAAGGCCACAGAAAATTTATGATGAAACCATACAACCCCATCGTGTTTGGGTTCGTTAGAATGGTCTTGACGAGTTCTCTAATAGGAGACGAGGTCCAGGGTCTGATGATGAAGCTGGTAGACCATGCCATTGCCATAGGAACTCAATATTGGAACTGTGCAACCCCATCGAGTTTGGGCTCGTTTGAATCGTCTTGACGAGTACTTTGTTGGAAAACAGTTTTTAGGGTCTGATGATGGAGCTGGATGAAGGCCACAGAAAATTTATGATGAAACCATACAACTCCATCGTGTTTGGGTTCGTTAGAATGGTCTTGACGAGTTCTCTAATAGGAGACGAGGTCCAGGGTCTGATCATAAAGCTGGTAGACCATGCCATTGCCATAGGAACTCAATATTGGAACTGTGCAACCCCATCGAGTTTGGGCTCGTTTGAATCGTCTTGACGAGTACTTTGTTGGGAAACAGTTTTTAGGGTCTGATGATGGAGCTGGATGAAGAACATAGGAACTCTTTAATAAAACCACGTACCCTATCGAGTTTGGGCTCGTTTGAATCGTCTGGACGGGTACTTTGTTGGGAAATAGTGTCCAGGGTCTGATGATGGAGCCGGAAGAAGGCCACTGGAAATTTGTAATAAAACCATGCAACCCCATCGAGGTTGGGCTCGTTTAATCGTCTTGATGAGTACTCTTATGGGAAATAGTGTCCAAGGATCTGATGATGGAGCCAGAAGAAGGCCATAGCAACTTTATAATAAAACCATGCAACCCCATCGAGTTTGGGATCGTTTGAATCGTCTTGATAAGTGCTCCGATAAGAGATGGTATATTTTTAATCTAAGCTGGTTAAGTAAAAAGCAGAAAATAATAATTTATTGAAAAAAAAATACTTTTTTAAAAACACGTTTTTAAAACAGACTAAAAATTATAAAAATTGGACTAAAAACATTAAAACAGACTAAAAAGTAAAAAAATAAAGTCTTCTGTAAATATTCATATTATAAAAAATAACCCTATTGTACAGAAATATTAAACCTAAAAACGTGGGCGCATGCTAAAGACAATTTTACAAAATGTCTATTGTCAAGAACGTTCTGTCTGGACTATGGACTTGAACTGCGAAAGCCCAACGGAACTCCATAACAACAAACAGCGCGGAATGTGGAAATTAAGCTACCTTCTAGGGCCAGGTAATCTAGGTAGGTATACCATTAAAAAATTTAAAAAATTAAAACGTTTTATTTATAATATCATCGCTTACATATTACCTACCACAAAAAAGTTGAAAATAAAAAAGCTTGTAAAAAACAAAACAAAAAAAGCGAGAAATAATTTTCCAATCAATGAATTAAAAACGTCTAATGAAGTCGGGTGCGGCTTTTAGAATAAAAACAATCATTCCGACGAACTGAAAACCTCCTCCTTTTTTGAAGTCGGTAAAAAAAAATTACAATACCTACTTGAAAAAACAACATTAAAAGCCTAAAAGTAACAAATTACCTCCAGCCTTTTTTTGTTGATTTTTGCTAACAAAAATGGAGTTCAATTATCAATTTTTTTTAATGTTAAGAAAACTAAAATTACGATTTTTTTATTACTGATAGTTGACTATCATAGCCATACATAATTCAATAAAATGGATGAATATTTTAAATCAAAGCATCTAGGTGATTCTCTGTTTGTGAAACAATATGGGCAATTTCATAGGAAAGAAAGAATACAAAGACGCTGACTAACAACATTCTACAAAAAAATGCTGCTTTTTCGTAAACAGATGAAATGAAAAAATGTCCAAAGATCAAATGAAACAGATGTTCCACAGATTCGATGTTGTACAAAAATCCCCAACTTTTATTATCAATAAGGTTTGCTGACAAATTCTTTATCTATTGTTTTGTTTTATTGTTCTGATGGTTGCTGCCCCGCCTGCCACCCGCGTCCCGCATTATTGTTTTCTGTTTTTTGACTGTTTTAAGACTGGTTAGTTCGGTGTACTAGAAGGAAATAAATAAATAATTTTTATTTTTATCTTTTATATTATGTGAGTGACGCGGGGCACGCATGGGGGGGGCGCGCGCCCCCTGCGCCCCCCCTCTGTATCCGCCACTGGGCTGTCGTTGACATTTGATAAAAATCCCTCTCATCCATTGACCTGCGAGAAAAAAAATTTCAGGTCAATGCTCTCATCGCAATATAGTTTCAAGTTGGTCGCACGCTTTTTATTTCTCGACCAAAATTATTTTCATGGTCCTTCGAGCCGGATATGAACCAGTGACCTATGGATGTACAGTCCACAACTAAAAATGTACCGGGCACTGAGCAAGTAATCACTCGGTACCGGGGTCACATAAATCTGAGGATCCCATGTTGGGTGAGCAACAGAAAAAATTTACTTAAAATCCGATAACAATCTTTTACAGGATTTTAAGGAAAAATACAGGACAGCATTAAAGATGTTCTTTATTGTTCGTAATAAAATACATAAGCACCTAGTCAAATAAATAAACATACTTACTCAAATTAAAATAGGTACCTACTTTTTAAATGAGCTTTATTTTCCCATACATTCGCGACTCGAACATGGTTGCCAGATCAGAAGTTCAAAATATCTGGAGAAAATATGAAAATGTCGCGATTTTGAGGATTCTTGTTCGGAGAAATAGATTTATAAAATAAAAATGGAACTCTAATGCTTGTCTATAGAAAGAAAACGGCCGCGCAGTGCTATTTATAGTCAGTTTTATCCACTAATCTTGTAATCCTGCCTGCCTATTGTAAGAAAAAGGGCCGCGCAACGCGATTCTAAGTCAGTTTCATCCACTTATCTTGTACTTTTACTGGCTATAAGAAAAAATTCACAGATTTTGCAGTCCCCGCAAGAATCGGAGCATTGAAAATGAATACAAAAATTTACGAAAAACCAAAATCAAATCAAATGCAAAATCCTATTATATTTTTAAAATTACCTAGGAAGTACCTATATTTATTTTTACGATTGTGACACTCGGCTCCGCCTCGTGTCATAAAAGCCCCCGATGACTGCCTCGACGCAGCCGAAATATTATTAACCGATTTTCAAAATTCCAATGAATGTACTTCTCGTCTACGTCTGCATCTTTTAACACTATTACCATGACGATCGGTCAATAATCATAGAAGCTACAATAATAATCATAGAAACACGTGTTTTTCTAGAACTCCAAATCTAAAGGGACCACCTACAGGTCACAATTATAAACCGATTTTTAAAATTATTTCGCCATTTGGTAGCTAAACTAATACCCTAGGACCCTTTTTTCATTTTTTCATAAGTCAGTTTTTTTTTCCGAAATATTCACAATTTAGTAAACAAACACCCCCCAAAAAACCCGGAATTTATGGAATTTTGCAAAATTTCAAAAAAAGTTACTAGTAGATTTTCAAAATTCAAACGTTCACACGTGTCTTGATAAATTCCTCAACTTTTGGTACTATTTTCATCTCGATCCTCTCAAAATCCTCGGAGATATGGTCAAAAATACGTCTCAGGCGATTTGCATCTGATAACCATTTTCAATGGTAAAAGGCCGCGCAGCGCATTTTATGTCAGTTTAGAAGGGCGCACCGCACGATTTTTAGAAGTTATAGTATATTGTATTGCAAATGGAAAATAAGAACTTTTATCGATAACAATTGATATTTAGTTGGAGGTAAACGAAATTCAGGGGGGGCAGCTGCCCCTCCTCGGTACGCCCATGGTGATCGTGTGAGTCTCAATGAGAATAAACATGATAGTACATTAATTATGATTGCTCTAGGCTAGAGCTAGAGCTTCTAGCTAGGTACTTGCATTTTAATATTGTAGGGCGCTTTTAAGTGCCCTAAGAATTTGGTGTATACTACAAAGGGTATAGCGTATTTGACTGAGCATCTTTGTTATTAATAGTACAGCAATATCATAATAACTTATTATGATATTGCTGTACTATTATTTATTATTTATTAATGTGATGATATCGAGTTTGTACCTAGGTACTTACTTACTTGTGTTATAACTCCTATAAAAATATTTTTGGGACACGGTAGGAGCAAGCAGATAATAAAATCACATTTCAATTGTAATAAAAATATAATTAGGTATCAGTTCGGTTGAGTATCATACAACATTAACATTATCTATATTATATACACACAGTTAAACAACTAGCTAATATACAGATAATAATGCAGATTATATTTAACCGAGTCGCACCATAATAAATAGTTGAGGTAAATACTTGGGTATTTACAGGCCAAAGCTCATAACTTTGCCTACTTTCTATGATGCTACTGCGGTATTAAATATAACAAAACAATTAAGTATTTCTACTGTACAAAATGTCTTTAAATGTTGTCATCATAATCAATAAATAATCAATTCGGTTTTGATACATGCTATGACATTTAAAATCAATACCTAGGTAAGTTTATTCAGAGTTAAAAAAGTCCACCACGACTTCATTTAATAATTTATTTTTATAAAGGAAAAAGATTTAAGATAATTTATATTAGAAAATAGCACTATGAATGAATGCTCAAAATCTAAAAATTCAAAAGGATTATAGTTTTTTTTATATTTTGTCTAAGTAAATAAGTTTCACTTTTAAAATTCTTACTTCATGTGAAGATTATGTTTTTAAAGTCAGTTGTAAAATTCGATTCAAAATCTATCTACATAAAACATCTTAAAGATATAAGACGCACATAAATACCTAAATTCAAATCTCAATCACATTAGTACAAAGGCACTTAGGTAGGTACATACTTTGATATTGAAAACAAAGTTTAAAGTAAAAAAGAAACAATGTTCTTTTAGTTTGCACATCACAAATCCAATTTTCTATTAAGATTTTTTAGTTTATACAAAAAAGCTTTTTCCAAAAAGGCCTTTTGCCCTGTATAACTGGCAGGCCGGCCAAGATGGCGGCGTCGAACGCGTCCTTGAGCTGGTGCCTCGTCTTGGCCGAAGTCTCGACGTACACTGCGTTTATCTTAGCAGCTAGTGCTTTAGCCTCCATTTCTGTCACCGGGTGCTCACCACGTGCCTGTAAAGATGAGAAAAAGATTACATAATATACAGTTCGAATCACGAAAGATGACCACAAATGGCGCCCATCTTCGCGTCATAACTTATGAAGAAAAGGCTTTTGACAAAATAATATTTCACATATTTAAATAATATCGATTTATCTATATGAACATTAAATAGTATTTTTTCTAAAGTCTTATTTTCATGAGTTATGATGCGAAGATGGGCGCCATTTGTGTTCATCTTTCGTGATTCGAACTATACTAACATTATAAATGCAAAAGTAACTGTTCTCTGTCAGGTAGGTACCTATTTGAATGTTTGTTATGTTTTTTCAGCGAACTAAAATGTTTTTTCCTGCCCAAAACCGATGTACCAATTTTATTCAATGTTTGTATGGTACAGAGATTGGACCATTAAGGCTCCGGTCAGCCTTTGTGTACGGAGCCCTAAAACCACACCGCCTACAAGACGCTGACGCGTTCGATGCCTTCTATGTTGTCCCCCAAGGCAAGTATATTGTCCTCTGTTTTTCAATATGTATGGTAAGTAGAATGACGTAAGTATTCCTTAGAATTTGGGGGGCTAATGGGGCTAATTCACCTAGATGAACTAAATTACCTACACCTTACTTCATAATTCATAATTCATTTATTCCATACCTAACAAAATAATTTGTGTCGGAAAAAATAATCAATAAATTAAATGAAATGAATCAATCAGCAAACATAAAAAGGCATGTCAAAAAATATTTCATAAATGTCAAATAATTAGTTAATAAGAATTAAAAAAATATCCAGGTGAATAGATGAATTAAATATACCTAACTAGTACTTAAACATAATACATTTGTTATATTTGTCAGTTATTATAATTGAATGTTTTAAATAATCCATACTAATATTATAAATGCGAAAGTAACTCTGTCTGTCTGTCTGTCTGTTACGCCTTCACGCCTAAACTACTGAACTGATTTGGATGAAATTTGGTAAAGAGATAGAGTAGAGCTCGAGAAAGGCTACCTTTTATTGCGAAATAAGGGTTGGAGGGGTTGAAATAGGGGATGAAAGTTTGATTGTACCACAGAATAGATACTAATGAAGTTATGCCACTATCGTATTTATTACTTTTACTCTACGAGTTTTAATCGATTACCAAGAGTTAAATTGACAGAACGAAATTCAAAATCAATGATACAAAATCCATACTTTATGCATACTAATATTATAAATGCGAAAGTAACTCTGTCTGTCTGTCCGTCTGTCTGTTAAGCTTTCAGGCCTAAACTACTGTACCGATTTTAATGAAATTTGGCACAGAGATAGAGTAAAGCTTGAGAAAGTACACAGGCTACACTTTATTACGAAATAATGGTTGAAAGAGTTAAAATAGGAGATGAAAGTTTGTATCAAAGTCTGAAGGGGTTAAAATAGGGGATGAAATTGTATGAGAGGAAAAAGAGGGGCAGCGCGCTTGGTGGGGACCCGTTTGATCACGGAAAAACAGCTGATCTGATTGTGATTAAATTAAAACATTGAACACTATTTATCCTGGTTAAAGTTTCTCATAGGATTTTCTCGAATATCCACGCGGACGAAGTCGCGGGCAAAAGCTAGTGTACAATATAGGTTAACCAAAATCATCACACATAGCATAATAGTAACGAACGGAAGATAAGAAAATTTCAATGAATCATTTTACTTATTCGTCATAAAATAATTCTTCGTAGAGCGGTCGTCGGCGCGTATCTTTTCATCATGTTCGCGCAAAATACGTCATTCAACACTTGAGGTTTCGAGTTTTGCTGATTTACCATCAACACAACATCAGATTAGTTTACCTACCTAATAATATTCTATGACCACAAAATAACTTTGAGAAATAATAACTTTGTTGGGAATATTTTAGTTTCTATTATGTTTTGAAGCGGTTTCGACGGATGTCGGATAGGTACGCTTATTATAGTCTACGTAGATTATAGTGCAGTAATTAAAAAACTGTAACGCGGGAACCTCCTACCGCAATGTTGGTGGCGCCATCGCTCGGAGATACGGGGAGTTTAACTGACAGTCGGCCGCGGCGACGCGCGCGCCCTCCAAAGAGATTAGTAGAATTGTAATGGCGGATTTTTGTACCTAGATTATTCCCTCTCTGTATTATTTGTGTTAACTTTTATTCTGTAAGGAGTTTTGTGGTAACAAAGTGATTAAAGTAAACGCAAGTGATTCTACTAAACAATGCGTGTATAATTTCCACCGAAACTCACACCCAAACACGAGACTAAAGCACGACTCGTTACAAAACTTTTTTAGGTAGGTACTGACTGGTACACCTACTACCTATGTCACTGCCTATGTGCTCATTTATACTGGGAAACAATGAATACGTGCCAATCCCTTTCGTCGTGACCTCCTCGTGTCTCGAGATAAAAACAATAAACGCACAGTTTATGTGCGACAAACAATAATAATTTACTGACATAAAGATGGGTGCGCCCCTTATCACAGAATACATAATAGTACAAGTCCCTTATCTCTCGTCACAGGCGGTACATGTCCATATTAGAGTGACAATATTAAAATGCTAATATTTTTAAAGGGTGTTACAAAATAACCCGCAATGTAGGTACTATTATATATTCTGTGCCGCAATGCCAATAATGCTAGATAGATAGGGACTATCAAACGGAACAACTTTACTAGGGGATCAACTCTGAAAACGCGAAAGAAAATCAGCTGTTTCATACATTTTGATAGAAACAGCTGAATTTTATTAGCGATTTCAGAGTTGGTCTCATAATAAATCTTTTTCAGTACTTGCTACTGGGCTCATGTAGATACTAGTTTTAACCCAGTCCAATGCTGTCTACTCACTCGCAAGTCAGTCCAGCTTACCAGCCACCCAATCTATTTTCGGGCACGGTCGACTTACTGCCGATGACTGCCGAAGACTGTGCTATACTTATTAGTATTACAAAACAAATACTAACTCGCAACGCCTGCAGCACGCGCGGGTCCCGGGCGAGGTCGGCCTGCGTGCCCACGAGCACGAGCGGCGCGCGCACGCCGGCCACCGCGCGCGTCCACCGCCCCGCTACCGACCGGAACGTCTCCGGCCGCACCACGCAGAAGCACAGCAGCAGCACGTCCGTGCCGGGGTAGCACAGCTCGCGCAGCTCCGACATTGAGTCCTGGAAACATTTGTATTACAATTCAGAATCAGCGTTGGCCCGCGTGGTCATATTGGCCTACTCATCTTATCCACTCTACTCTTAAAGAAGACCATGATAATTATGTGTTAACAGTGTCAGTCAACACATCATTCATTATCATGGTCTTCCTTAAAGAACTGCGTGTCAACCCAACTTGGGTTGACATACGCAGTTCGGCCTGCGAATGGGTGATCAATTCGAGCGAACTGAAAAATGACGGTAAATATTCCAAAGGCAGCTTTTTGTCTTTGGTTAGAACGTAAACAAAAAGCTTTTCGCTTATGAATTTTCATTCTTTCTTGAATTACCTACGTTGCTTGCACGTTTTACGTTAATTAACAGTGAAAGTTTTTGAAGATAATATCAAGTAGGTAGGTAATCTGCGATTGTTCTCGACAGGTCGTCATCGACAGTAGGAGGGTGTGACTCGTAAGGAACAATAGGAATTTCCGCGTTATGTCAACCTTGTTCAAATCACACAATCTGAAGTAAATAGTCAAGTACTTAGGTAGCTACTTACAAAACAAGAGAAAGGCTTTTTATCTTATCTACTTAGAAAGATTATGCAATGCAGATGTGTATAAGCTACGTCAGATGCTAGACGATTCTGCTATAATTGAAAATGCCACAGTCGATATTACGACTTTCTAAGTTGATGCTAATAAAATTGCTATAGACAGCATGGCGGCGGCCGGCGCGGCGGACAGAATCGGTTACGAAATAAACTTGAAGACCACCCAATCAGTCATACGTCTCACAACAATATCGAAAACAATCAAAACTAATCAAGATATTGCGCAAGAGTCATGAAAAATTGTATCAAAAGCAAGAACTGGATATTTTAGAGAGCTGGTGCGGTGGTTGGCATTCAGTAAGGTGAAAGTGACCCATTGATAGTCGGCAAGCCCGGAGTTAACAATTGAGGCACCATTCGCATTGCCTCATGTATCGACAGAGATTGCGCAATCGTAATAACACCATTTCGCTTTGATCTAACCTTATTCAATATGATGAAGATTGCCATATTTGACAGTGTGGTGATGTATTTGGATACAAAATTGTCAGTTGTCGATTGGAACATGATTAAAAAAAATTACTAGGTTATCCTAGTGGTGCTATCTAAAAACTTGGAAAGTTTTCTTTGCAATCTTTTAGCTTTCCCTATAAGTTAATTATTACTTGCTTTTCTGTCTCTACCACTGCTGTGGCTTAACACACCAAAGAAAATTTTACGTACAGCTACAAACAGCTAATAATTAGTCTTTTTTACTAAATATTCGTCATCATCACATCATGTGGCTCCTCCAGGGACAGAAAGCCTTGATATGACCTTTAAATATAATAGGTACCTAATATTTTAAATGCTCTCATTGGTTTTGGTTGGCAAAAAGCCAGCATCAAACTACACGGGTTTTCAGTAAATTCAACAAACATTATGGGCATTCGTGCGAACGCACAGAAATTCATTCAATATTACCTACGGATGCGACGAAAAGCCAGCTTGTTGACATTTCGCTTAACAAAAGCCCCTGGACAATGGTTTATGCATGTCTCAGGTAGACGAGGTAGTTTTGTGAAACTGTGGGAACGAACCAAAAGACCTTTTTGTGTTTGATCAAATCACATTACGCCGTGTGTCGCTACGCTACGCTACTGAATGCTGCAGAAAACACGTGCTTACTTACGCAGGTGTTGATTGCGTTGCGCATCTTTGTTGGTCTAGCATTTTTGTAGTTTTGTATTGTACGAATTGAAGTATGTAGGTACTTAGGTAGGCATGAGATGGATAAATAGGTAAGACAAAGTATCCTCAAATATGAAAAAGTTATATTACGTAATGTAAGTGATTTTGCAAGAAATAGTGTAGAGTCGGTTCACAGCATTTGGTATTATTTGTTTTTTATGATATATAAATATAAATTATGATATATGTATAAATAAATTGGTACATAATTATCTTAACCGAACTTTAAACGAACTTAAATACATAATTATTTATCAATAAATTCTGGAAATATAAATTTTCTCCGGAAAATCAATCCATCGCTTAGTGAAAACCATCAGATGAAATAATCACTATCAAATACCCTGTAATTTTGCGATAAACCTTGACCATGCCTTGACCTCTAGTCGTTGAATTTAATATTTTAGCTAAAATTATAAGTTTGAAATAGGTACCTACTTAGGTAGGTACTCATATTAACTGTCAAACCTACTGATATCTACCTAGGTAGGTGCTTCTTCCCGGGCAAGCTATTAGATATAAGTACCTACTAGGTACCACTATTACTTTTACTTGTTTTATTTTATCAGATAAACAATTTGCCAACATCATCAATATAGTTTTCGCAAATGATCATCAGTGCTCATAGAAATATGTCAGTGCATCATAATTTTCTTGTCTAACCCTCGCGAAAGTTTTCCGCACCACGGCACGCAAAATCGGACGCCATCGAATCAACCTACTCAAGTTTAACAAATAAATACTTATTAGTAGATTAGGTGCGTAAAATAGAAACTTTATTATAAACTACATAGTTATAGTTACTACTTATAAATAAAAAAAAACTTTTACCTGTCCAGCAGTATCACAGATTTCCACGCGGACGGGTCGGTCGTCCACATCTACGGCCACTGAAAACAAAAGAAAATGTCATTTTAATACAATAGTATAAATAAACATCTGCTTTTTTTATTATTTTGTACCAAATAAACCTACGAACCATTTTGTAAACTTTCGTCTTTTTTCGATAATTCAAAATCGAGTGAAAAACCACTGCTCTATTGCAGTAAAAAAGTGCAATTAATACAATACTTTCTAAAATTCTTGAAAAAATAAACATAGGTACCTTTAAACCTACTCACTAATGCATGTGTAGGTACTTTACGTTTTGAAAATAAAAGATACTTAACTTAGTTGTAATTCGAGTAGAGAAAAAACGTGGTAAAAAAAGTAAGTGAGTAGGTAGTACTGGTTGATAGAACATGTCAACAAGAGATCATTTTGTAACTAACTACTAGGTACATAGCCGCGTCTCACGGCTAACGGCTTACAAACCGTGGCAAAAACGGGTATCAATGTCAATCACAGATACCAGCCAGCTGCTGATTACTCGGCGCAATTAGAAGACCATTAAAATGAGGTGCTTTTCAACGGCGCCTGCGCACATCCGACACGCCGCGCTCCGTTTCATGTGGCAAGTTACGGTACAGCACCGCAGGGTTGGCGAATTTTAAAACCAGTCTTATTGAAAAAAGGTAAATAAAACATAAAGTGCAATAATGAAAGACATCTCGCACAACCATGCATGCTGGATCGTCAAAGATTTCAGATTTTAAAGTTATACTTAAGTACATAAAGTGCCGTGTTTGAATAGAAATCACTTATTGGTGTATAATCACCACACCAGCAAGTAACACATATTATGCGCATGATTTTTCTACTAAGTACTTTACCTACATACATAAAAATCTACCCGTTTAATTAACACACGAAGGATGATGGGTGCTGCGTGCCAGTGTGGAGATTCTCTAAGTAATTTTAATTATTTTTTTGTATGTATCAGCCCTACGAGGGTTGACCGATGCGAACATCCTGGGTTTTGATGACAACCAGTGCGACAACTTGTGTACTTGGTACTATACGGTCTACGACGCCACGCCAGCCAGCCAGGGCGTCACAGTACCTTTTCACACTACAGCATAGCACAGGTATTCGAGTTCTAAGGATTCGTTCAAGGTTCTAAGTGATGTATTGTATCTAGACTAGATATTATCAAATCAACCTGTACCACAGAAATAATAACGTCCCATGGCTTACTAATCAAATCACTACCGCAAAAGAAGTGTAACTCAAGATTAGAGTTTATCTTCGAACAAATTTTTTTGTTCGAAGTTGTTCGGTCGCATTGTCGTTAAAAAACAAAACATCTTCATAAGAGGCGGTTAAATGACTAATACGATCACCCTGGTTTGAGTGCACTTCTCGTGAGTCATCAGACGTCGGTCGCCACGACACGACCGACAGTGTCACGACTGGTACCCGTGCCATTACATTACCAACCTCTCCTTCCCATCATAGCTTGGGTGGTCGTCTTGATGCCTACCTGGGGGTCAAGTCTGCTAATGTTTTCGTCAAAATCGTAGTTCAATGGTGTTTCAATAGTAATGCTTTTTGACACAGTTCTTGTTTCTTAAACCCAAAACTGAAAACACATTGTGTTTCTTAAGCCCAAAACGGAACCATATTGTGTCTTGATTTTGGGTTAAAGAAACAAGAACTGTGTCAAAAAGCATTATCATTAGAACACCATTGAACTACGATTTTGACGAAAACATTAGCAGACTTGACCCCCTGTACGTATGTTGGTTTGTGGAAAATAGCCTCCGGTATGTAGGTAAATATAACGTAAATGTCACAGTACCTTACTTACCCTTAGTACGTGATTTGAACGTTATTGTGGAAAACCTTTTTTGCAAAGCTTCTTTTGTTAAAATTTCCTGAAAAATCGGAATTGTCGTTGAAATTTGGTATTCGTATGAAACTATTATAATTATTTACCTTTAACATAATTAAATTTTTTCGAAATGCATCTCAAATAACAACAAAAACGTCCTACGAATAAACAAAGACGAATAAAAGATTAACAATTTCTGGCCTTCTGGCTGGCCTCTTTGAAAGTAAACGTAAAACATTTGTTCACAAAAAAAGGTTAATAACACTTTTCTCTGACCTCTCGGAATTTTAAGGAAAATTGGCCAGGGAATTGGATAAAAGGGGAGAGTAATAAAAACAAAATTACTCGACGTTCACGGTTTAAAAATGTAATTTTATCATTGAGTTTGAAGTCAACTTTTAGGGTCATCTTACTCTCATTAGCACCGACTTTCGGCAGAGTTGATAAACGACCGGTGACACAGTTTTACGATACCGACGGCCATTAGACATGTTCATGACTATACAGTCAACAGCTCTTATGTATGAAGTTACTTTTTTTTGTAGGGTAACGCAGTTTTATCGCCTTCCGACCCACCCCATCAAGATCGTTCACCGATCCGACAGGACGGGGCTGGTGAGTTCTGAGCCCTCCATTGCGTGTCACTCCGACGAGTAGAGTCGGTCAAGTCGGAGTGACACCCAATGGCATATCAGTTAAAAACCTCCTAATGCCCCGTTGTAACAACACCCAAGGCTTTCAGGCCCGGGTGTCAAGCACCTTGCAGACCCAAACTGATGATTTTCCTTGATAGATTAATGATCAAGTACTTAATAGTCATCAATTATTAAGGATTGAAAGCAGACTACTCCAGTGTCATACTATTCTAAATAAATAGATAGATATGCTTTTGGTATCGGTATTGTCTGCTTGGCGCCTTCTGTTAACCTTTCCTCGTATGCGCCAGTTGATAACTGTATCACAATATGGATACTTATATTATAGAACATACATACAAAACTTATCAGAATGCTCTAAAAGTTACGTATGATCCCATTTCTGAGGTACTGTTTATAAGCCAGGTCGCCATAGAGTCAAAAATCGCACAAAATTGCACTGTAGGTACTGATTATTGGGGTATTTAAGATAGAGTCTACACTAGAGCTAGGAGAAGCACTCGATCACCAGGAATTTATGGAAGAAAATTGAAAACAGTCATAAAAATTAGTGATTTCCCGAGCACCTGCAGGTACCCTAGTACCTAGCTGCAAGTTGCAGATACCTAATAAATATCTACAATGCGATTAACTTAACAATGTACAACAGAAGTGACTAACTTCAGCACAAAACGACGTAGGGATAAATTGTCTCTTTGCCATTATTCCCGAAGTGAAGTTGCCATAGATCACTGTCTATAGTCAAACTTATCTATCCTCACAAAATCCCAAAATAAACGATGTTTTAAATGAGTGGCTTAATAATGCGAAAATAAATTGATTTCAGGTATAAATCTTAAAACAATGGCTCCAAAATAGTTTGATTATATCGGAGTTCCCTGAAAACAAACGAACTTTCACTTCTCCAATCTTTTTATCAGTGTTTTCGCGGAATATGATCAACACCTCCACAAGACTATGCAGTAGGTACCAAGGGTGTTATTAAAATGTGATAGCATCTGTAAAATCGAGGTGCTTGGAAACAAGGAAGCATTGATAGCGGTATCGGGTCAGGCAATCTACTCTGGAATCAGGTCATGCCTCGTAAATTATGTAAAGGGAAACACGCTTCGGAGAAAGACTAGGTTACGCAGATTGAAAGTCATCTTCAATATGAATTGCATTGAGTTTACAGCAGGACCTATCTACGTAAAGATTATACAACTTATTAAAAAAAAACTCTAATGCCGAATGTACATAGTAGATAGGGGACCATCAAAATTAAAACTTTACTATGGGATCAACTCCGAAATCGCGATAATAATCAGCTGTTTCATACAAAAATTCATTGAAAAAATAATAATTGAATCATTCAAAAATTAAAAAAAATTCAGAGTTGGTCCCATACCTAAAAATTTATCAGTTTGATGGTCCCTTTCTACTACATTTAGGCATTAGGGTTTTTTTTGTAACTCATTGTATACTTAAATATTTACTAGATCGAGAGGAATACAGAATCAGCATAAAGTATTGATTGATTTTGTAAGCGATTCGATATAAATTATAATATATGAACCAAAAGAAGAGGGAATAATGAAATGACTGTATAAGATATTAAAAAGAAAAGTCATACTGCAACCTCTCACATTTGGCCTAAGGGCACCATAGCTTCGTTAGATTTTTCTTTTAGTGGCTATTGTCGCAATAAGCAATACTTCAGATCAAATAGATAATGTTTATTCGGAGTTGGATAACAGTAGTTTTAATTGCGGTTTCGCCGGCCGTCCATGACCGGATGGCTGGCAGCTAGCGATGCGTGATTGCTCTGCTTTCCTGATACGTCGTCGTAGATTGGCTTAACAAGGTCGTTTTTATGTAGGTAGTTTAAAGTTCTGCACGGATATGGCACAACTAGATAGAATGGGATATCCTGGATAAACTTGTCTTCTGAAATTAGGTACTACTAAGACCGCCGGCCAACCACGGTCATTTTCAATCTATCGCATATTGAGACCAGACCAAATTGACAAGATAGCCATTAGTTTGGTGTTATCAAATATTATCGTCTGGGTTGCGAAGTAGGAAGCTTCTAACATTTTACCTGTCACTTGACGTCCTGGCAACTTTATCCAAAGGTTGAGCTCAAACTTGTAAGTATATTAATAAAGAATTTGTCCGTTGCGTTGCTAAAAACGAAATTTTCTACCATACTTATTTTTGTAGAGATCATGGCGACAGGCCACAACGCATCAAACCTTCGCTCCTGCGCTTTAAATACTGTAATTGATAGTTGACTAATATAATACATACTTTTAGTTTGACATTATCATGAAATGGAAACTCAACATAAGTAAGTAAGTTAAGTATCTCATGTGAGATTTCATATTTCCAATCAATCAATAAGTAGATACGTGCCCTACTATAAAATAATTACGTCTCTTACTTACCCAAGTAATTGTAAAGTAATTAAAATAATTTCATGCAAATTGCGTATAATTGTCGACCTACATGGTTTTCATTTACCAGCAGCAGGGTCTGGAAAAGGTGAAAAGTCCCAAAGTGCCCTAATTACCTACGTTAACCTACGAAAGGTGGAAATGTTACGAAAGATCAAGGTTTTACTGAAATATCAGGGCAAATAGCGGAAGAGGCGCACTTGACTTTGTCTGCGATGTTTATTTTGTCAGTTGTTGAGCACAGAGACAGAACACAGAATTAAAAAAAAATCTGGGATTGGGCACATTACTTTGTAATGTAGCGCGGGAGGAGTTTGTGTAAATGTAAGTAAAAGTAGGTACCTATATGGTTACTCGGTGATCGGAAATACTGAGATATATTAGCTGTTGCTGTTCCATATAAGTTTGTACCTAGGTACCAGATGTGATGGATGGATGTTTGGTAAACATGTCGCGCGTCAAACATTGGATTGGTTGCACAGCTTTCAACAAACGCATGTTTAATGTTTATCTTCAGTCATTTCGATTCGTGGCTTATGCGAATTTCAAACTATTGTATTATTGGAATCAATGCTGTCTCATAGAAGAAGTTTCTAGTGTGATGGACGGGGACGGTCTTATCTTAATCAACAATAAAAAATAGTTTCTTCAAATTATTGTTTCGAATGGCCTTCATCTAATGTTCAATATAAAGAAAAAGATGATGGTCTCTTGTCGATGATGTTACTCTCTGCTGTGCTGGTGTGTGAGTGTGTAATGAATGAAATAACATAAATGTTGGCTACCCATGGAAATACGATTGTAGTAGGTACAGTTTTTCTCAACTTTGCGTCCATACACATGTATTCTGTGTCCATACCTATTTGAATGAGTTTAGTTTATATTTTTTAGTACCTACGTATCTAAATATGGTCGGAGTTTTATTGTAGGTACACGATAGAAATCCTCTATTTCTTTACTTTTTCTTTTACTTTAAAATTATGATATAAGTAGTAGCTGGTCATAATGAAAATAAAACATGAATTAGCATATTTAAATTATGTTAATTCAAGCGCATAATCGATATTAGCCGACAAAGTGGCTGATTTAAATAAATAATCAATTAGTTACATATAGACTGATATTTACTCAATTAATCTTATCATTTGCGAAAGTGTTTCATTGACTTTCCCTATTAATGGAGCTACAAAACGACGATAGCGACATTTGTCACTATCAGGGGTTAAGTGGCAGGGGTCAGGTGGCAGTGTGGCACCAGTCCAGTTGTCCCCCATTAGACCGTGTCCGACAACTTTACTGCTGTTGAACCACCGATTTATGCACTGACTTACTGTCATCATTTCAAACTGGCCTAATTTGATCCCATCTGATTTCAGGTAGTTTGGGCATTTGATCTCAGCTCAGACTAAGAGCATCTAAGAGCCTAGAATAGACTAATTATGTTGATTGGATTATTAATCCTAAGTTGATAAACCAACCACGTAGTTATAAATTAGGTACCTACTTATACTTACTTATCTTACAAAAACGGTAGGTAACTATAGATTTACGGATAGATAATATACACAGGTTGGTCAAAAGTTCTGTTACTGAGTTTCTTTATCGATTACTGGCCATTAAAACAAATGAAAAGAAAAAATAAAAATGACATATTATTGACAGTTTTATAAGCTATAATTCCATACCACACGTATATCATATTTTGTTTATTTCACCATGGAATGGGGGTTGAAGGAGAATCGTGTCGCTGTAATTGCTCTGCACAAATGTGGGCAGCCACCGAATATGATTTTCAAGTTGCTACAAAAGTTGAAAATCAACAAGCAATTTATTTATCGCACTATCCATAGGTACAGTAATACCTTGACCGTCGATGACCGAAAAAGATCAGGAAGACCACGCACCGTTCGGACACCAGCTGTGATCAAGGCAGTGAAGGCGAGAATCACGAGAAATCCCGTCCGGAAGCAAAAGTTATTGGCAATACAGATGACTGTGAAGAGAAGTTCCCTTAAAAAAATTATCAATGATGAGCTTGGGCTTCACGCTTACCGTAGACGAAAGGGCCATCTGCTAAACGCACGATTGAAGGCTATGAGGTTAGCACGAAGTCGCGCTCTACTAAAGCAGTACGCACAAAACGGCCATCGAAAAATCTTGTTTACTGATGAAAAAATCTTCACAGTCGAAGAAAATTTTAACCGTCAAAATGATAGAGTATACGCTAAGAATAGTAAAGAAGCCAGCATGATTGCTCCGAGGGTCCAACGAGGTCACCACCCCTCATCAGTGATGATTTGGCTGGGGGTGTCCTATTCAGGGCTAAGTAAGGTTCATTTCTGTGAAAAAGGTGTGAAAACTGGCGCTAGAGTCTATCAAGATACCGTTCTGGAACCTGTTGTCAAACCCTTAAGCCACACTTTATTTCAAAACCAGCCATGGGTCTTCCAGCAGGACTCTGCCCCTGCGCACAAAGCAAAATCTACACAAGCATGGTTTCGGGCTAACAAAATTGATTTTATCGCGCAGGAAGAATGGCCATCCTCCAGCCCAGACTTAAATCCTCTGGATTATGCCATATGGCAACTTATTGAGGAGAAAGCATGTGCTAAGCCCCACATGAATCTCGACTCTCTTAAGCGCGCTATTCTCAAGGCAGTCGCAGAATTGGATATGGTGGTAGTTCGTGCTGCCATCGATGACTGGCCTCGTCGTCTAAAGGCGTGTATTCATGCCAGAGGCGGTCATTTCGAATAATTTTAATACATGATAATCTTAAATATTTGTGCTTTCATTTGGTATATAATTCATTGTAGCATTATTTGTACATTTAGTATTATTCATGTTTTCCATAGTTACAGAACTTAGTAACCAACTAGGTATTTTATCCCATGTCAAAAATATTTTCCAGGATACTAGGCACAAAAATAACTGACTGCTTCATACACAAACAGGAGTTTCAACGAAGCTAACATTGTTCAAGTATAATTTAAAACATACAAACAGAAAACATCTAAGTATAGCGTATGAAAAGACGCACGCAAACAATATTTGTATCTGTACCATATTTGGCACATCGTAGTTCTTCCGAGACACGTTGCAAAACAAAGTGGTATTCACCGGACTCAGTAATAATTTAACAAACTACCACCTACGAAGCTACCCATTTCCATTTACAAAGCAGTGTTTGCCTCTACACAGTCCATATTCCGACCAGTAAAAAGTTAATGCTAGTTTCTGTAACAAGTACAAATTAGACCTGTTGTTTGTTTGCTATGCTATAGTAAAGTTTCAAGAGCATTGTATTAATTCTCTTTATTTTGTACACGGTATTATATTTTTCCACCCATTAACCATTAGTTCATGGTTATTTATAATAGAAATATTTAGGATTTATAGCGAACTTCTTCTTCCATTACTTCTTATATCCAAATGAAAATTAATCGTTATATGCCATTCCTCTGGAAAGGTATCCAATTAATGGTTTAATCATACTAACCGAGCCTACATAAAAGGCCATATCCTGTTGAGTAATGGCTCCGATATGTCATTCTCAATCAGATAATGTCTCATCATCGTTGAAACCTCCATTCAAGGCTCACAAAAAAATCTAATCACATTTTAGATTTCACCACTCATTACATCGACAGCTTCGATCTGTTCCTCTAGATAGGTACCAATCAGATCTCATCGTTAAGTGTTAGGTCTCCCTATGTTGCAGGGTAGTCATTATTTATGTCCATATCTGGCACACACACCACATATCCCGCCTGTAAGTTAAATAAGAGCGTTATAAAGCTTAGGACCATAAATGGTCTGTCTGGGTAATCTGGGTATGATATAGCGACTCGGTAGATGGCAATTATCTGTTATTTGCAACATGATGTTTGAAATGTTTTGTTATTCTAGTGTTGTTACGGAGCTGTGTTAATGATCCCCAAGAATGATTCTCGCTGGGACTGTAAATGAAATTGGCTTTGAATTTTTGAAAAGTTGGTTGGCCTCTGTAGCAAATTTGGACACCGAAAATAAAATAAGACCATAATTTTGCTAGTATAGTTATCCGGTTGTTTCCGACAATAATTCTTGATATTTTTAAATGCCAATCCCTATTTTGAAAAATACAGGGTTGTTTGTAAAACACCAACAACCTCGCAGGAGTAGATTGCTAACAACATAAACAACAACATTTGTTCTACGACCTTTCCGAAACCCGACAAAAAAAATTCGACTCTCAATCGAGTAAGTATTGTATGAAAAGCAATGAAAAGTCGATATTTTTTTGTCTGTTTTCGGAAGAGTCGTTGCAGAAAAGTTGTTAATTTATTATGTTTATAATCTACTCCTGTCAGGTTGTTGGTGTTGTACAAAATAACCCTGTATATAAGTCTTACCTAACAATATTGATCATGAAACTTATCAAAAAGCAACTGTAGGTACAGTGAATTTTGGATACCACGAAACAATTCTTTGCTTTTTGGTGTCTATTTGCAGTCTTATCTTCATATCACCTGTCTTGTCACAGTCGCGATTCTGCAAACTGATGAGTCATCTCGTCATAGTTATTATGTGCTATGTCGGGGCCAAGGCCTTATATGTCGAAAAGGCAGAACCTTTTCCTGGCGCCTTTGAAGTCTTATTAAAATCATCATTGATAGTGGGTGTGTGATTATAAATACTATATTTAAACGGTCAGGTTATTAATCATCAAGAATGATTCAATAAAGCCTTTTCAGTGTTGATGCACAGATAAGTATTGTTCGCGTTTATACCTATGAGTGGGATTTTAATAAATTTGTTAATGATGTGTCTGCTTTAAACCTTTTATCTGTATGTTTGAGACGTTTTTATCGTATTTAATTTACGTTTCAGACGTGTTCTATTATGTATTTTGTGGATTCAATAAAACTACATAACTGGTTAATTAATCAATTTGTGAACTTTGAGAATAGCACATTACTTTTTCAATTTATTGGCAGCTAATTCCGATACACTATTCTCCATCACCTTTGTACAGGGCTGTAGCTAGAGTCGAATTTGAGGTAGGGCAGCATTGGTTACAGGACTACGGGGCGCCCCCTATCTGCGATTCCAAGATTTTTTATTTTGCCTGTTATTTAAAAAACGGCCGCGCAGCGCGATTTTGAGTCAGTTCCACTTACTAATCTTGTAATCTTGCTTGTTTATAGTTAAAAAAACGGCCGCGCAGCGCGATTTTTAGTTAGTTCCATCTACTAATCTTGTAACCTTTGCTTGTTTATAGTAAAAATAAACGGCCGCGCAGCGCGATTTTCAGTCAGTAGATGGTTGAACTTCCAAATCACTTTCATTGACAAATCACCATCAACAAGATGGCTGAACTTCAAATCACTCTCATTGTTTAGACTACTCTCAAGTTCAGACTATGACCAAACAATTTAATTATAATATATTATCTTAGTTTTTGGTATTTTTAAGGTAGGGCATTGCCCTACAATGCCCACCCCTAGCTATGGCCCTGCCTTTGTATTTATAATTAGTTCATTTCTATTGCTTAATACCTATATATTTAATTAAGTGAGTTGAGTTATCGGTGTTTCCTAGTTATCAAATAATGGCACATTAATTTGGTGAATATGCCATAATTTTTCACTTGCCAATGCTGATTTCTTACAAACTAACTACAATGTTGTCGTCAGGGTCGTCGTGGTTGCTGTATGCATTTTTATCGCAAACCATCCTTGCTGATACGAGGTAAGATAAGCTTATAGATAAGAATATTATAATATCTTTCAGTTAGTCGATAATAATCAATATTTATATTCTTGAAATGGTCGACAAGAAACCATCGCAACCCGCGAACATTCTTCAACCCTTTTACGTTATATCCCTCCTTAGTAAACGAAATCGAGAATATTTTTATTGCGCATTCAATTCTCAAAAGGATCGACTAAATAATGGATTCAAACCACGGTTCCCTCGCACGATATATAAATAGTGTGTAGTCCCATATTTGACCCGGCCCATATTTGGGCACCGGCAGATACGCTTATGGGATGAATATTAATTAGTCAACATCGTTAATTAATAATTTTATAAGGACACCGACTATTAGTACGTCCACTTACTTATTTACAATGTGTGTGACTATAGCAACGCGACGTTTATTCTGTGCACACGGAACTAAGTTGTTTTTGATTAATTAATAAGGGTCCATGTTAGGAAAACATGGTTTGCGGGGGTCATCCTTACTAATATTATAAATGCGAAAGTCCGTTTGTTTGTTTTGTTACGCCTTCACGTCTTAACTACTGAACCGATCATCATGAAATTTTGCATACACGTTGTCAGGGGTACAGAAAAGGACATAGGGTACCTTTCATCCCGAAAAAAAGTATTGTTCCCGAGGCATAGCAAAAGATCTTTCAACGCAGACGAAGTCGCGGGCGGCCGCTAGTATTTTATATAGAAAACGTAAAGTTGTAGCCACAAAAAAAACACACGATAAGCTAAAGAGATTTTCTAGTGACTACAAGTATTAAATTGCATCTAGACCTCACAGATGACTGTAAAAAAAATAAATAAATTAAAAAAATATTAAAAACACGACTGCCCTGCCGAAAACGAACTAAAAAGTTTAACAACAAGTGTCATTGCAGTCGGGGGACCTTTTTATGGAACAATTTGTGATCAAAGTGGTCCCCCGACTGCAATGACACTTGTTGTTAAACTTTTTAGTTCGTTTTCGGCAGGGCAGTCGTGTTTTTAATATTTTTTTAATTTATTTATTTTTATTTCGCACATTTTAGTGACATGTTATATAGTTTTGGAATGTGCTCATCAAGGCCTTTCATTTGATGCCTATATTGTAATGATAGAAGAAAAACATTTTTTTTCACATTTGAAAATGGCATCGTTCAGTCGCCATATTGATTTTTTCTAAAAAAAATATAGCCAGTGTCACTTGGGATGCTGTAAGGATTTTAACAATACCCCATTTATCCAAATCAGTTCAGGCATTTAGAAGTTATGGTGGAATAAAGAAACTCACATACCCACAACATACATGAACCCTGAACACATATACACTATTTTTGCTTTGGGCAGTCGTGTAAAAAAAACAGAATATTGTCAAAAGCGCTTGCGTAGGGTCATAATATTTTTGACGTAAATAATAGCGGAAACGTACCTATTGAATTCTACATCAAAAAAATTAAAAAAATATTAAAAACACGACTGCCCTGCCAAAACGAACTAAAAAGTTAAACAACAAGTGTCATTGCAGTCGGGGGACCTTATCATGGAACAATTTTTGATCAAAGAGGTCCCCCGACTGCAATGACACTTGTTGTTTAACTTTTTAGTTCGTTTTGGCAGGGCAGTCGTGTTTTTAATATTTTTTTAATTTATTTATTTTTATTTCACACATTTTAGTGACATATTATATAGTTTTGGAATGTGCTCATCAGGGCCTTTCATTTGATGCCCATATTGTAATAATAGAAGAAAAAAAATTTTTTTCACATTTGAAAATGGCGTCGTACAGTCGCCATATTGATTTTTTCTAAAAAAAAATATAGCCTGTGTCACTCGGGATGTTGTAAGAATTCTAACGATACCCCATTTATCCAAATCAGTTCAGGCATTTAGAAGTTATGGTGGAATAAAGAAACTCACATACCCACAAACATACATGAACCCTGAACACATAACACTCTTTTTGCTTTGGGCAGTCGTGTAAAAATAGACTTTAACGTAGGTACCTACTGTAAAGTAGCTCCAATAACTTTTATTCAAGAAAGATAATTGTGCTAAAGATAATGATGAAATAACAACGAAAAACATAGAAAATTGCAGAAGTGACGTTATTTTCAATACCTACTTAAAAAAAAGGGACTGAAACAAATGTTTCCGCATAACCAAGCCTTAATTAAAAAAATATATTTTTTATGATTTTATAGTTTTAAGTAGAGTACCTACCCATGTTTGATAAAACATATAACTGCTATTAACCTAACGTTGTTCAGTGGCTAAATAAATAAAAGGTGAAAAAATAAATTCAGACATGTCACTATAAAATTAGATAAGTAGGTACCTACCTACCTCTTGGACGAACCTACTTAGACTTACCGATTAAAAAAATAGGGATAAAAGCAAGGTATCTGACGAAGCCATTAGATCACAACACAATCAGAGGAGAAAAGATAGATACAGAGTTCATTAAACTTTAGCACTTAAGTAATAGAAGAACAGATTGTTTGATAACAAAATAATAATTTCCCGTTTATAAAAAAATACAAAACTAGTTATATTACTTACCTACTTACTTTCCTTATTATCACCCAAAGATGATTTAAAATCTTTGATATCTTACTATAAGTAGGTACTACTAGGTACAGTTCGAATCACGAAAGATAACCACAAATCGGCTCATCTTCGCATCATAACATAAAATAATATTTAATATTCTTATAGATATGTATATTTTATTTAAATATATGAAATATTAATTCGTCTTAAGTCTTTTCTTTATGAGTTATGATGCGAAGATGGGCGTCATTTGTGAGTCATCTTTCGTTATTCGAACTATACCCATGTATTTTGTAAATATAAATCGCACTTCCGATTATGAACAGTAAAAGCAATGCCGTACACTTGCACCGATCCCTCCAGTGCCCTCATCCACTCCACGTCGAAGTACTTAATTTCACATTTTGCACTTAATTTGAGGCATTCGTCTCGTTGCAAGGAAAATTGTGCATAATTGCACCTTTCGGAGCTGACGAGAACACAATGGCCTCTGCGAAATTGTAACAACATAATGACAATAAAGATTTCCTTTCTTTTAAGAATACAATTGGCTGGGGATAAGTTTTATGTAAATTAATATTATAATTAAACAAACCAACAACCAATTTCAGGCAGGGTCATTTTCATTCATTGTTTTCTTAATACAATAGGTAGACCTAGCTTGGGCAAATTAGGTAGACCCACTTTGAAGTATTTTAAGTTCTTTCTGAAACAGTTTTAACTGTAATTTATAATATTTGGGACATTGGGATATTAGGTAAGTTTAAGATCAATTTAATTAAATGTGTTTCATGAAAAAAATTAATGGAATAATTTCTCTTCCTGCACTTAAAAGTACCTATGCCAATTTCTTGGAACCTGTGCAGAAAGTTCGCTTTTTCTATTTTCTTATTCTTTTTATTCCTTACTTTACTTTAAATAACTATAAATATTGTGTTAAATCACAGATTTTTCTTACCATTTTAAAAAGACAAAATTCGTTCTCTCAAAACAAAACTACGTACTTAGGTACTATTTCCGACTCCTCTTTCTAAATTCGGCTAGAAATGTCAATGCTGTTAGTTGGTATTTCTACGTCTGTTCGAAAGAGGAAATCGTAAAAATTTCGAACAACAAAGTATACCAAGAAAAGACATGACAGGAGTACCTACCTACCTGCTGCAGACTTTACTATAGCGATTGCAGTTTTCAGTCCAAGTTCGCGAGTACTCATTCATCGACATTGGCCTAAATGCTGTATTTTTCAGCGATTTTTGAGAAATTAAATTTTTATTAATTTTGAGGGCTTTTCAAAATGTCAAAAAACGTAGTTATTGCTTTCTCTGTGAAAAAACTGTAGGCTCGATAGATGGCCTCTTAGAGTAAGACGGGCTTGCCTTTTGTTGCTCGAAGGATGGCCTTGATATAAATGTACCTATGTGTCAAATTATTTTTTTACTAAGCTTCAAAGAGTACTCAGGTAGGCAGGCAGATGAAAAGAGTACTCTGTGGGCAGACGTAACCCAAAAATGTTTCTCTTTGGGCAGATGTCAGCCAGCACTTTCGTCTTTGGTACAGGCCGTTTATTTTTAAAAGCCAAATTTTACAGTTCTCTTTCCATCAACGCCATCTAGTGAAGCAAATCGATGCTATTTTAATTTTTTTAATGTCTCTTTGAAAAGCCCTTATATTAGTCAAGGTAGGTACTGTGATGCCCGATTGCATCTATTACGAACTTTTTAGTCGTTGCGCAAGTAGTAAATCAAATAAAGAACATTTGTTTCTTTATTATCTTTGAAAGCTCATTCTGCTTTTGTTCCGAACAACATGTCGGTTGAGATAAAAGTGTATTCGCTAAAAAGAGTGATAAAATAGAAAAGATCACACAAAAACTGTGTTTCCTTTAAGTAGCTACGCCACCCATGTGTGACAGTACTAACTCAGACAAAATAAACCTTTTTTATTTGGTCTGAGTGTACTAAGGTTTGTCTATGTCCCAAAATTGTACTTACACGCGCCTAATCAAAAGAGACTCTTGTTTACGTAAATTATGAAAATGCGTCTACGCACGCGACACTTCTTGTTGTCTTTGCGAGTTTGCAGATATTCATTATATTTTCCGATATTTTGAAACTGTTGATTTTTAATTTTTAACTGCACATACGAGGGCAGATTGATAAGTTTCCGAAACGACTAAGAAAAACTTTAATAATCTATTGAAAATTTTATGTCTCGAACGTAGTTTCCTTTTATAACTTGATGAGTTTAGTCCAGCGCTACTCCAACGCCGTTACACCACCAGGAAAAATGTTTTTTACAACCCCAACCCCATCTACGGCAACATCATTTCATAAAAATCTCTGGCCATGGCCACTTGACCACACCATTCTTAGGAACAAGTTGAAGTTGCCAGCAATTCATGTAGAGGAACAAAATTTTTAAACGACAGATAAAGTTCCTTCTAAGTCCCCTCGTGGAAATTCCAACAGGATTTATGAAGTGATTCTCTTTTTTGCGTATCTTTGTTTTTAGTTTTTCATTTTGGAAACTTATCAACCTGCCCTGGTTACATACGTGGTCTGATATCCCCTTAAAAGTTTACGGTGTATAAACAGCACGTCTCAAATAATCAGCCTTCGATTTGACAGCAAATTAATACACTATCACTGACGACGAAATTGAATTTGTGACATTCACTCAATTGTACGATGCGGCGACATGGTTGGCCTTGGTAACTTAATATTAATAACTTCTATTCAATAAGTAGTATACCTGCCTACTTTTAGTTGGTTCCGTATAAACTTGTACACCATTGATTGAAGTTACGTGTGAGTAGCATGTTTTTAAAGTAAAGTTTAAATACTTACATTACAATGACAATGATAATGTTATGGCAACATCGCCAGACACTGGACTGGACATGGCTTTTATAAATAGATATATACAGCAACCTACTAACTTATATAATTTCTGAACAGTCATTTAATTTAGGGACATTATACAGTGTTTTTTTCTAAGGATGTGATCAGTCCATGAAACTGTACAACTTTCTCTAAGAAACATAGGGTCAATTATGTAAAAAAAAAATACTTTCCATACAAATTCAAGAGATCACGTGATCAGTTTGGTAAGGGATAACACATGTTTATGGAGAAAGTTCAGTTTCATGACACACATCTTAAAAATTTGGAGAGTGAATAAAAACATCGTACCTATGTCTAAAAACAATAGAATATCTGCATCTGATGATACAAAAGTCCAGTTCTTTAACAGTTTATTAGGATTTAGATCGGCAAAAGCTTTATTCAGATGTTTATTTTCATCAAATTATAGTAATCGCATAACAGAATTGACCGTTTATCTACCTTATAACTTATTAGTTCGACACGATAAGACACTCGCGTTTTACGAAACATCGAGAAATGTTTCTAGAAAATGATATCGACATGATGCATTCAGATACAGCAAAAACCGACGGAGATTCACGTGAATCAGGTATATATGATAATGATTGATAACATTTTAGCATCACATATAATATTCACTTCCTTGGGTAGAACCACAGAAACCAAATACTTCCAACAATTCCTATGGATGTTTTATTTTTGTAGCTAAGTAGAAGTAGAGATGATAAAGATCATGAGAGGCTACACGATAATAATAAAGATCCAAAACAAAACAATAACGAAATTACAAATATTGATGGAAAACATTTCAATTAGGTAGATACGTACCTACGTAAAGAAAAGTATGCTGTAGATTAGCCGAATAAAAACACGATGAGTCGATGTAAGCCAAGGTCGCAGAATAAACAGTACTTACCTAAGTAATCGGTACGAAGTGTACACAAAGAAATGACCACATTAGTCACTCACGGTTTCACTGAGTAAACTGACAAAAACAAACGCTGAGCACTCGTTTGATGCATCCTTGGCTTAAACAAAAATCGATTTATAAATGGCATTTAAGTGGTTTATCTTCCCTGCGGTGTGTTTATTCCATTTAATTGTTTCTTGAATTACCAATACATTGATTGTTGTTGTAAAACGCTTTGAGGTTTTAGCGAGTTTCCAGTTAAAAATAAAATAATACGCAGAATTTAAGCGTAGCATTTGCGGTTTAAGAATTTTCAAGTATGAAATCACCTTATTTATGTACGGTAACACTGTCTGCCTCTTGTTTATTCTAAAAAATAAATAAATTAAAAAATATTAAAAACACGACTGCCCTGCCAAAACGAACTAAAAAGTTAAACAACAAGTGTCATTGCAGTCGGGGGACCTTATCATGGAACAATTTTTGATCAAAGAGGTCCCCCGACTGCAATGGCACTTGTTGTTTATTTAACTTTTTAGTTCGTTTTGGCAGGGCAGTCGTGTTTTTAATATTTTTTAATTTATTTATTTTTATTTCACACATTTTAGTGACATATTATATAGTTTTGGAATGTGCTCATCAAGGCCTTTCATTTGATGCCCATATTGTAATAATAGAAGAAATTTTTTTTTTTCACATTTGAAAATGGCGTCGTACAGTCGCCATATTGAATTTTTCAAAAAAAAAAATATAGCCAGTGTCACTCGGAATGTTGTAAGGATTCTAACGATACCCCATTTATCCAAATCAGTTCAGGAATTTAGAAGTTATGGTGGAATAAAGAAACTCACATACTCACAAACATCATGAACCCTGAACACATAACACTCTTTTTGCTTTGGGCAGTCGTGTAAAAATACTTAGGTACTCTGTCATCAAGAAACTGTTTTTTTTAATTGCTTGATGTATGACCATAAAAAAAATTCTAAGTCTATGTGTATGACACTAAATTGCATTAGGCCTGTGTAACCTGTGTTAGTTAAGTATGGTCCTTCCTCCTTGCTTGCCCAACCACCCCAATAGTGGTGTCATAAAAAATGCTGATGTGTTAATGTCATAAAGTGATATTTGTTAGTTGCTAAGTACCTATAACTTATTTTATAGCGATTATTCTCTCGTTTCTGAGCCTGGCTAATATAACCCAGTGACGGGTCGTGTATCAGAGTTGTCAGTTCAAAGCATTTCAACTGATTCGCGAGAAAAGTGACTTACGTAAGTATTTATAGCCGTGTAGGTATCAGCCGTGTCAATTTTCGTTTCAAACCGTGTTTACATTGGATTAACTGACCACTTACGCGAAGGAACTGGGGGGCTACTCAAATGGCCACTTTTCTATTCGTTCGCTAACTTAAATCTTAAAAATAAGCAATTAATGATCAAGTCAGACGTTCGCAAGTTTATGTAAATCACAGACATTGTTGTATTGTACAGAATTGACAAGCCTACGACAGGTTATTTTGGTGTTTATGGCTTATTTTTAATTTTTAAGTTAGCGAACTAATAGAAAAGTGGCCATTTGAGTAGCCCCGCTGGTTTCAAGACAATGTAAGCATCGTTTTAAATTAGAACAAACTGTGATGTTTCAAGTAATTTAGAAAAGGAAAGATTCTGATGATAGATAAACTTATTGAATATTAGTGAAATATGCAAAGAATGCCTCTGGATTGGCTGTGTTCCGAGCGCATACAACCTGACTCTATTCAAGTTTCATTCAAGCCTGCCTGAGTGAAAGAGCACCTTCTGGCAAGCTCGTTCCATCGTAGACCCTGTCTTTGCTTTTGGGCTAGACTGGGGTCAAGAGCAAACCCATTAATTATAAAAATAAGAATAAAATTAGTGTTACTTAAGAGACCTTTAATGTAACCCCCTGTTTTTGCTATCAAAAAAGTTGCTACTAGAGTTGCAGCGATCTCTTGTTAAAAATAAGCAAGGTTTCAGAGGTTTTAAATATTCTTTCGATGTTATAATTTATGCTTAACATGTAAGTTTGAACAATCTCCATGGTGGAATCGACAATATGCAATGCCCTTTAGTTAGTTACGCTGGGATGGCAGTTGGCGCCAAAGTTTTGTCCATTGTTTTTCTTACGAATCGGCATTGCACGAACTCGGTTAGGGTAATGAGTAATGAGTTAAATTAAACCCGCACTTTGGACTGAAGCTGTAAATGTGCCACAGGACGATTGTGGCACTGCTTATTCATGACACGCTTCAATAATAATATTTAATGACGCAAACTTGGCTTATCTTGCGTCTGTTGTAATTTATCTATCTGCAGACAGGCTGATTAATTGATGATGTTATCGATACCAGTGTTATTTGAAAACTTCTTAATTTTTTTCATGAATTCCTAGGGCTAATGAAATGCATCTACCTAAATTTATTCTGTTGGTATGTTAAGTTAATTGAACATAACATCGTAATTAAGCAATACGTTACCATAGACCACAGCACGGTTGGGCCAGGAATGCAACAACGCGCATGCATTGCGTTTGTAATGAAAATGAGTGCGGGATTATGTATTCCGTGGTGCGGGACCCGTCACGCCTGCCGCAGACCGTTACACCTTGGCAAACACGTCTTCCTGTGAAAGGTGCCACTAAAAGCTTTAATACTCGGCAATAAGAACCTGGAGGAATGTAAATCTAACTTGGCAGCCGAAGGAACCGGTGTTTAAATGCCTTTTGTGGCGCGCCAACGCTTGTGGGATTTATTGAGCAGAGAAATTAAAATTTCTTAACATTTTTATTCCAACTCCATCACCATCATTAGTAGTCAATAGTAAAGTAAAATTTATTGATTCACAGGAAGAAACTTTTAATATAGGTAATAATATTGCTACAGTTCGAATCACGAAAGATGACCACAAATGGCGCCCATCTTCGCGTCATAACTCATGAAGAAAGAGTTTTGACAAAATAATATTACATACATTTAAAATTTTAAATAATATCGATATAGATATGAATATGAAATAATTTTTTGTCTAAAGTCTTTTCTTCATGAGTTATGACGCGAGGATGGGCGCCATTTGTGGTCATCTTTCGTTTCGTGATTCGAACTATAACATGTTTTATGCGAATTGACGTATCGGAAGTTTTCTAGTGTGCGTATGCGTCAGTAAAACTCCTAAGTCAACATTTCGATGCTTCCTAAGCTCCTAAAAGTTTTTGTGACTGTTTTTTGATGATATTTTTTTATGAACAATTGGAACAAATGTTTTTTTTTCACATTTCCCCTTAATTTGGTTTTAACTTCTAACGTAACTGATGCAGGTAACATAAACAACATTCACTTAACAGCTGATTCAATACAACAACGATCTTTTTAACCTTCAGATATTTGACAACTTAGATTAAAATTTATCAAAGTTGTCTCAAAATGACATGTTTTATAAGCCTTTTGGATTGGCTGCAGATAAAATTGATAGTTATCATGTCACTGTAGTACCTACACAAGTATGATTTTGTAATAGATAGTTACTATGGAATCATCGCAAGCTTATCTACAGATTTTGCGGTATCTATGTACCAAAATACCAAACGCCTATCAAACAATCTAATTTGCAATGCAATCAGTCATCAATCAGTTTCAAATCTAATTCGCAAGTTCTTATATCTTAAGAAGTTCATTTAAAACCGAAAACATTTTGAAGAACGTAGGTAGGTATCCGTGTTCCTATAGATAGATGGTAAGGTAATGCAGAACAATGGAAATGTTTTTGTCTGAGACAAAACAAGACAAAAGAGGTTGTGCTTGTGGCACACACACTGTTTTGAACAAAAACTAGTAATTCAATCCAATTGGCAGCTAACAGTTCCACTTAAAAAGGAGACTGGAAGGCACCAAGTTAGTCACTCCAGCCAGGTGTAACAACAAGAAGTCGCGTTACTCCTTCCATTACACCCACCTGCAGTGCAGGTTATTCAACGACAGTTTGATCTAGCTCATCATAGAAACTGGTTGGTAAACGTCCCGTATAAACGTTAACAACAGGTGGCACGCGATGCCAACGAGAACTCGAAAGCGCCAGAAAATAGATCATCTCGCTCCAATGAGGATTTTTTTATACGAATAGAGCTCAGTTTAGTTCGCAAATGAGATATTATAATACCACTTTTTTATTCCCTTGCTGTCGATCCTGTAATTTGTGTTTTTGTACAAAATTGTCGCGAGATGATGTTCGAACCAGTCTTGCAAACATTATGTTTGATTAAGCAGCTGCTCGGGCAAGTTTTAATACATTTTTATAGCCTGGTATTTTAAGCTGAATTATCTCAGCGCATAATGTGATTGCTAATCTAGTACCTAGTTCTAGAGTGCCTATTTCAATGTCGTAGAAGACGTGAACACCTGTAGAAGACGTGAGGCTAGGCTACCCACAGTCTGTTGTCGAATTATTGTTATGTATGATTAAGTATTATGACTCATACATCGAATTAATAGTGTTATTGTATTATTATGAGTAATGTGAATGTAAGAGAATCATGAAACTAGTTGGTCTTGCATGCAATTATGTAAGTGGGTAATAATTCCAAATAGGTACTTGTTCTTACTTATTAAACTTCACCACGTTAGGTACCTCAGGTATGCAAGTCTTACTAAGTCATTAGAGTAGAGATAATGTACTCTAAATATCGTTTATTATTGCAACATAATTATTAAGTAATTACCAAATGACGGTTACGAGGAAAGAACTATGGCACATTGAGTTAAAAAAAAACTTATTACATTAGGAACTACGGTGACATTGGATTCTATCGATATCATATCACTAGTAGAAAGGTAAATTTTCGTTTCAGCAGGTACCTAACCTACCTAGGACCTACCTAAGTATTAGCACAGAATAAATAATAGTATTAGGTATACTGATTATGCACTCCACAATGATAGATGTATGCAAGTGTAAAAAGTCAGAAAATATATATTATTACTTACTGCTCAAAAGAAAATGGAGGCAATACCTAACTCCATACGAACGTGCTAATCCTGAAAGGTTTTTTTTTATATTTATAAACTCAATTTGATTTTATTTGAATTTGATATTTGTTAGGAACATCGGAAACTGCAATAGTCAATTTGTACGGAAAATTTACTGTCGAAATTACTGTATAATTTCTCTGTGCGCTGTGTGTCAGTTAGTTAGAATTAAAAAAGTTAAACGCGTATTTTTGTATGAATATCCAATTTCTTTCTATTCTACTGACACGAGGCGAAATTCCGCAAGTTGACTAGGTAAGTATTACAGTTTTCGTTTTTCAAATTCCAATAAAATCAAATTGAATTTGTAGTAAAACATTTCAGAAATTAGCTCGATTGTATGGAAAATTATAGACTGTATATAATTTCCATTCATTCGTTTTCCAAGCGAATTGATTGATACGATGAAAGTGTTTGATATTCACAAAGTGCCTCGTGAATATCAACTACTGTCATAAGAATAAATAAAATATTCTTATGCTACTGTCACTGGCAGGAGTGTCCGTGGAACCGACCGAGCGATCTGCTCAATGTTTACTAATAAGCTCTGATGCCGGTCAATGGCCAGCGATTATTGCCGTCTAGACTCAAATGGAAGTCTAAAGGCGAGCTGTAATCTAGACTTCGGCCTTTGCTTTCCTTTTACGAGGACAAGGAAAGGAACGAACAGAAACGTTACAAAGTACCTATATTCGTAGATTTAACGTCCCACATAGGTAATGTTGTTATGACTTTTTTTAATATGCTATGCTATGAACAAGTAATGGAGATTCTTCTTAAGTAGTGTCTCTCTATTTTATGGGACCGATAACAAAAAACAGAACCAAACCAAATCTATTATTTTATACCATTAACATCCCACGGTCTCATATCTTCAAAATAAATGTATTTTATTTCTTTCTTCTTTTCTTTCTTTATCTTTTATGCACGCTGAATAATTTTCTTGTACCTACTTTATATTTTATTATTTAAAATATAAAATGTTTAAATAAAACCAGATTGTTGGATGGAATGAAATCAAAAACACATGTAAGTATGAATTCTTTTGTGAATAGAAAGATACTTAGGTATACCTAACGAAGATTGTAGGTACAAATGAATAATTTTTTCATAACTGAGTTAAAAAAAATATCTGGCTTAGATTAGATCAATAATGTGATACCTAGATAAAGATCTTGCCATCAATCTACTGTGTGTCCCACAAATGGCATACAATAGAGTTTGCTAATGCGAATACCGAGTCAATCGCCTTAATAGATAACGCTGTGAACCCGGGACCTCGGCATTAAGCAATTTAACCCATTAAAGATTGCAATCGTTGACTTCGCGTCGCACGTCGCCTCAAGTAGGTATTTAGTAGGGTTGCCACCTTTTTTTTTCAGACAAATGGAGTTTTTTTCATTAAGGGTCCGCTGCGTAAAGCGGGACACGCGCGCGGGTCGACATAGATTAGAGCTTACTCATGCACTGCAAGCATTTTCCCGTAGGAAACCCAGAAAAATCTATTCCCGCACCGTGTGCCCGCGCCGGGATCCCGCTTAACGCAGCGGACGCCCTAAGTTAGAACAAAAATTATAAAGTACGCAGCATAAAAAAGAGTAACCTAAAATTTATTTATCCTTAAAAAAAGGATTAGTTAGTCCCATAAGTACCTACTCACAATAAGTAACAAGTCAATAACAGTCAAGAGTTACGTAAATAGAGTATTTGAGCGTACTCTAACTACTCTATTGCTTTCGTAAAGTACACCTACATGAAATAAAGAATAATACCTAAGTAGTCTATTTTTGAGTACAGGTGGCAACCCTTGGAGCGTTAGTAATAATTAAACTGGGGCTGAGAGATAAAATATGTACCTATGTAACAGATTGAGAAGCGACGAATTTGAGTAGGTCTTATTTGTTTTCCTGTACCTATAATCGGAATTTATGTCAGTTTATACTTAATTTAAAATTTTGTGTTAATAAGGAAAAATAACTACCTACTTACAATGAGGTGATTTCATGTTGCTGATGTTATTTTGTATAATTTGTACATGACTGTTTTCATAATTTTCTGACTTTCAGATTTGATTCTACTATGCTTTCAATTTCAGTTAGCTTTCTTGTGGACGGTAGGTAGGTATTTACAATTTTATTTGCATCTACTTCTATTCGCTGGGTGCGAAGGTGTAATAATCGATCGCAGCGCTCAAGGTGGCAAAAAGGAGAAAATAATGTAGGCTCTGTAATCCGTTTGAAAACGATATTTAATTTATTACCAGCGATACAGGAACAATTATAATATATGTTTATTATCACTTAATAAAATTATTAAAGTAGCTTTATCGTCTTGTTTTACAAAATTTACAACTAAAAAAGAAGTAAACAAACCCTGATTTAACCAAAATAAAACACTCTTTTTGAATAGATCTTACTTGCCATATTTAATTTAAATAACCAAAAATGATTTCACAACACTTTGTCCACCCAAATCACAGTAATTTTGAAATTTACATTAATAACACAATATGTACCTATAGACTTGTACTATTATGTATTCTGTGCCTATAGTATTTTTTAATATTTAGTCACAACTCACAACGCCTCCATTACATATCAAAACGTCAAAACGGTCATGCCAGAGTGTTAAGTAGTGAACTTATAAAGCCATAAGTTTATAAAGTGTTGTGACAGAGTGATACGGACAAGTTCTTCTTTTTGTGTTGGTGTGACGTTACTACGAAGTGTGCTACGAAGTTGTCACACCAATAGGCATGATGACTGTTTTTTTATTTTATGTTACATAAATTACCTACCTCAAAAAAAGAAACATTGATAAAAATAATTATTTCGCTAGCATGAAAACTGCCCGAGATATCACAGTTTGAAATGCACACAAATTGACTCACCCAAAAACGCTACACATACTAACGGCTACTTAGTTATGACGTCACGCTTGTAGTTTGTATGCAACGCGTAGGAAAGTTCGGCAGCTATATTAAATATTGTGTTTATCAAATTGGTTTCTTAGACAAATTTGCTATAAATTTTATTGACTAATTTAAAGGTATTATAAAATTTTAATAAATTTTATACTTTTTAAATGGACTTGTCCACCCAACTTTGAAGGGTCATAAAACAAATATTAGGCAATATACATATATAAAACCAAGAGGTATACAAGCTACTCTAAAAGTTTAATATGTTTACGATTTTTATTAGTGTTTCCGTTATTTTATTCATAAGTCATCATCCCTATTACGTGTGCTCAATAAGTTTTCAGTGAGTGCTACAAGGAACTGCTACGAGAATTATTTAACCAGTGTGTGATTTGACTGAAGTGCCATTAATTTACGATTGATGCTACTGATTGTGCTCGTTTCGGCATAAGTAATTATCTACTCTGTGGTTTCGGTGCTACGAAAGTTACTGTAGGTGATTGTTCCGAGATAGTGTTTCCAACCGTCTCCTTCTCCTTCCTCGTCCAGCCGGCGGGCGTATAACCTAATGTGATGAAATGCTTTGTTTACAGTTCACTATGTAGGTACCTATTCTATCAGTGTTTTGTGTTGTTGGTGACGTCGTCGTCGACTGCGTGCCACTTTATCTTTTTTATTGTTTTTTTCAGATAATTTCTATTTTATTATATTTTTAAGGATGTTATTATTAATATAATTTATTTGTCTCAATATCAAAGTTTATTAATATTGAGTACGTAGTACCCTTGTAGGACAAAAGTATTCTTATCTCTATCAATTTTGCTATCTGATATAATTGCAAGTTTATAGGTCGACATTTATTTTGATAGACGATAAAAAATATTTAAATTTAATTCAATTCAATATTTTATTGCACAAATACATTATTTCCCAAAAATTAAGCAAAAAATTGCACTGTATTGTATTCATCAAATAACGGGCTACTGTATTATTATTATGTGTCGGAGACACGGAGACACGTTGTTTGCGATGCGAGTCGAGACACATTTTATTTTAAAGTACTTAGGTAGGTAGGTACTCAAAAAGTCTTAGTCAAAAATGTATTACCCAGTTAAAATTAAATATAACCCGTCACATGTGAGAGGATACACTTCAATATCAACCGACCATACCCAACTTAAAACACCCTTAGCTAAAGTAGCCACAGTCACACTAGCAGAAAGATATGTGACTTTAACCCTTGAGGCATAAATAAATTTATATGTACCTACTTACGTGAGTATGCTTTTGAAAAAAAACTTTACTTGATATATTTGAATTGAGTGTGTAATCCCCAAAATTGTAACAGCATTGAACAACAAACAACATGGAAGTCACGATTCCATCTGGAGGCACGTGGTCGAAAACAGGTTTCGCTGGGCCTCGGCCGAGTAACGATCGGGCACTCAAATATAGGATACGATAGATTTTTCCATCAAACGGCAAAATGAACGAAACCATTGCTTGACCAATGTTTTCATCAGAGTTAAGTACCTACCTACATAAGAATAGCAAAAATCTAAGTATGATTAGGTATTGAACGAAACAGCAAGGAAAAAAATCCAAAATTAATTAGTCCCTTAACCGTAAAGCTGTTGAAATAAAAATGGTTTCTTTTGTAAACAGTTTACTACATACAAATATACACAGTTAATTTTTAAATGAAATGGGATTCAGACGACGTTTCTGAATATGAACGTGCAGTTAAAAGTAAAAAATTAATAGTTTGAAAATATCGGAAAAATTCTTGATTAATCGGCAAACTGACAAAAATGGCAAGACACGTGCGTAGGTATATTCATTATTTTCATTATTTACGTAGGTAAACAAGATAGCCTCTTTTTATTACGCGCGTGAAATGAGCGATGAATGAGCTCTAAATCCAGAAATCGGTAAAATTTTGGGACATAAACAAACCTCTTGACTAATTATGAAATATTGAAACTTTTAACTGTACTTATAGTTTACGTAGAAAGTGACTGAAACCACAGAATGTTTATCTGAAACTGCGAAAAATGTGAAATTTATTTTTTTCTTTTGATTTTTTAAGTGCTACTGTGCCAGTGTACACAAAAAAAATCCCAGGGATTTAAAAACCCACTACTTACTTATTAGGGAAAGACGTCATACTTCTTCTTATCGATGGTTATCTGTATGTAACTAGAAAGTGACTATAAATTATACTTATAACTTAACACACATTACAGTAAAGATGTCATAATATTTCAATGTTAAAAATATCCAACTTTCCCCCATTAATTTCACGATTACATCGATAAAAAAGTCCCATACTGTGCACCAATGCAGTATTTAAAGGATGAGTTGTCAAAACCAGATTTTTTTCTATGGAATGGAAATTATAATTAAGCGTATTTATAATAAACACGTTGCGTTATAAATACGTTTGTACATTGATAACGGTGCATGATAGACAGACAGACAGGCCCGCATGCTTTTTTATTATGTAATAGAATACTTAACTGAATTATTTCGTGTGGTGGGTCGTGAGAAACTAGCTTATTGAATCGATTATGCATAAAAAAAATGTGTGAAGTATCATTTCTATTCCATGTACATTTTGTTGTAAAATTAAATTATTAGTACACACAATATAGAAAAGTAGTAAAATCAAATCTCATTTCGATTGTAGAAAAAAATTTCATTAAGTGCGCCAGTTAAACTTGAAGGTTTTGCATGAAACCCAATTGTTTCTCAAATAACTACCTACCTCTAATGATTCATATTTTAATACAGTAAATTGAAATTAAACTAGGATGGGATTTTTTTAATTTAGAAATAGAAATAGAAAAAATATTTATTGCGGAACCACTTGGATTCTATTATCTATTGTTATCTATTGCCATAAATTAAAGAGAATGTGGAAGCGTATTTACATTAAAATGGCCCTAAAATGGATGCATGCATTCAGCAATTCTATCGGGATCGAGAAGCTATTGACTCCTCGAGGCTGGTCTTCCATTGACACCAAAAGAGATAGTTTTAAATGTTTACTTAAATTTTTTGGTGTTTATTTATAATAATATAAAGTCACGTGCAGTGCATTCGTGTGGCCAGCTAATAAGATAAGCTTATCTAGATAATTAAGGGTACGTATCTGAATGTCTAAAGTTAAAATGTCTAAACTTAAAATGGCAAAGTTCAAAATGTCAAAAATCAAAATTCAAATGGTTTAAAATGTCTAAAATCATGATGTACATACATTCAAATAGCAAAATTCAAAGTATCAAACGTATCAAATACTTGACGAGTTAAAATATCAATGGTCATTAAGTCTAAGTTCACAATGATTTATTTGAATTAGTTTGGATCTTAGAACGAATGAAATTCTTTGAGGTTAATTGAGTCTGTGGAGGTGTCTTTGGGCTTCGCCTGAAATGCTTTATTGCAACTTTAGCTCCCGGAAATAAGTCTTAACTAGTCTACTGGGACTTAAAAATCGTAGACTGTTAGGTCACGACATAGGTGCGAGGAGCGTAGCGACGAGCATGTTAGGTTGACATGAACCCAGCGCGCGAGCCGAGCGAGCGAAGCGAGCGTGCCGCGGAAGCGGCCGGCGAAGCGCCAGAAAAATCTAATCTATTTCAAACTCAATTGGTAGATTTTGTTCGCCTGCTACTGAATCAGTGACTGGCACCGGCTACCGAATCAGGGAGCGGCGCGGCTATGGTGATGTGCGGCGGAGGCACAGAGGTTAACAGGCAATTATTTAACCTAATTAATTGAGTACCTAAATGAAAGAAAGGCAAAAGTAAATTCTATACGTTATTATAGGTATTTGGACTATTAGACATTTTAAGTTTTGATAATTTAAACTTAGACATTTTTATTTAGGACTATCTGACCGTTTGACAGTTTTGTTTTTGACATTTTGAACTTTCGACATTTTAATCGTTAGACATTCAAATTTGACATTTTGAACTTTGCCATTTTAAGCTTAGACATTCTAACTTTAGACATTCTGATACGTACCCTTATCTTCATATAATATTTATTTACTGACCATCGATGCGTCTCCACCTTTCTCTCTTCGAAAGAAACGCTCAGTAATTATTTAGACGACCGACGTGTGAAAGTCCGCAATTTAGTTTGCTAGACTACACAACGAGATGTTATTATATTAGCAAGATGCTATAGGTAGGCAATTTATTAGACTTTCTCAAGTTTCTTAGAGGAAAATCGCAGTTTCGTAGTTCAAAAATCGCGCTAAGCTGCTATAATGCTAACCCAATAATATAAGATTAGCCAGAAAAAAGTCGTGGAGATCCTTGGGGGAGGCCTATACCCAGCAGTGGGTGGGTGTCGTGCGGCTGATATGATGATGAGCCGGAAAAATATAGGTAAGCGTTTATTATTACATACTATCCGCGTCAATTGGTAATGCGCCTGGCGGCCATGATTTTAACCTCAAAAACGAAAAACACTTGTAAGTTTCTCATATACCTACCTAGACCCTTTCTTATTGAAAATAAGAATTCAATAATTAATATATTATATTATCTATTAGAATTTTACTGTTTTTTGTCATTTTTAGTTGCGGATGACGATGATGTGTATGTTAATTTGACAAGGTTCCAGCGCATTATCAATTGACGGGGATAGTAAATAATACCGACATTCCTCATGCAGCACATTAAACGCAGTTCGGAGGACCATCAGGTGTAGCATGCATGACAGACCCGACAAAATTGCCTACCTTATAGCTAAATGTCGGTTTTGACAGACTAACAAAAGGTTTAGATACAGACAAAATCGCTTTCGACCTCGTCATGCTGCGCAGTACAGACTGGACAGGAAATTCAGTAAGCATTATTATATATCCGTTCGTCGGACACTTTATCCTCACGAATTGCGTCTGCAACTGAATTTGAATCAAATGGCTGCAACTTAATTTTTCCCAGTCTTTATTATCTGAGGGTGCGCATTGTATAATTATATGCAGAGAAGCTATATGTCCACAAAATTCATGAAAATTCAATTAAAGAAAATAATTAAACCCTGCCTTTTTTGAAGTTCTGCATTATCGGTACTCACTGCCAGCCACGTAGATATAAGTAAGCTAAGCCACGAACGCAACGTAGATTACATCTATTTCGTTTACCTGCGTTACATCATGGCCGCATACCTCACCATTATTCACTGTTGCCAAACCGATGAGCGTAATTTCACGAAATATTTTATTATGTGCCATTACATTGCCGACGATAGTATCGAATTTATTGTCATCAATCATTTTGCATTTTGAAACAGAGTGCATAAGTAATCGATTGCCATAACATAACACATCTCTCATATATCTAAGTTTTCATTATCCCAATGTGTGTTTAGTATGCTTCTCACAGATGTAACATGTATAAGCGATACACGACTGCAATTAACATTCCAAATTTAATACAGTACTTTAAATTCGTGCATCCTTTTCTTTTTCTAAAGAACATCACGCTTGAATCAAATGCGCCGGCAGTAATGGTCTCGACGGAGATCTATAAAAAACGCCAAGGTAGGTAGATCCCGAAGGCAACGGGCGCCTTTCTGAAGGTTTTAAACTTTTTTTATTTTTCGTAGAAGGCACAAAGAGTTGAGGCAGCTGCCTTAATACATCTGGCTGGTAGGTATGGGAATCTACGTTTAGATATAAACTCTTATGTCTTCATGAAAAAAGATGCTGAAAATAACGACGACTTTCCTTACCTAAATTAGAATTATTGCAACTTTTTAATAAACATAAAGACAAGGAAAATAAGTTCAAATTCGACTTTACTTGCTTTAATTAGATAAAAAAGTGATATGATAACGAATGATTAATATTATGTTATTTAGCCGCATATCTCCTGAATCTCGATTTAAAAACCACCTTGACCTAGTAGTCTAAAATTACAAAATCTTGCAATTATAAAGTGCTTTTGAATGAAATAATTTCAAGTACCTACTTACTTATTTAAGTAATTTTAATGGTGTGTTAATTGAGATAGGTATATACATAGATGTAGCAAATCCCTTGGTATATAATATACATACCTAATAAAAATAATACTTATCTAAATTTGTATATCCTACAACCTACTATTTAAAAAAAAATAGGTCGCGAAATCCATGCACATCAAATATTAAACATCCTACTAATATTATAAATGTGAAAGTTTGTGGGTTTGGATGTTTAGATGTTTGGATGTTTGTTCCTCAAATACGCAAAAACTACAGAACGGATTTGGTTGAAATTTGGCACACAGATAGATAGTTTTAATCTAAAACATAGAATACTTTTTATCCCGATATTCCCACGGGAACGGGAACCACGCGGGTGAAACCGCGGGCGGCCGCTAGTTTTCCATAATTTGTCCTCAGTTTCCTTAATCTGATTTCTAGGATTAGTTGTTTCCAGATGAAAAGATAACTATTGTATACTGTCTTGTTTATGTTTTAATAAAACTAAATAGCTGCTTTACAATTTTATTTTCATGAGAAAATCTTGAGATTTTCCTCTTAGAACAGAAATTTTCAGAGTTGTTCCCATAGTTTAAATAGGTAGTTTACTATGGGACTAACTCTGAAAATTTTTAAGTTGTTCAGTTTGATGGTCCCTATCTACCATAATATTCTGGTTGTATACTGCTGAAACACTCATGGTGTAAACATGACTGTTTGATTTTTCGCGACCCGTTCAAATTGCGCAAGAAGAACTCCCGTTCCAAACTTTCCGACAGAATATAGGACACTGTTGCAATGTTCCAATAAAAAAGAAAACGTAGTTTTATCGGACATTTTGTTTACTGCGTATTGTTCGCCGTTGAACGCGGGTGAACTTTTATGCCAACCAATGACGTTAAATTTCAATAAAAAGGTTGTGTTTGTGTAATGGCGCGTTCAGTTTCCATTCGGATAAAAACTACAGGGATTACGTAAGAAACTCACGGTAGATTTGAGAAAGTAACATATAAAAATCCAAATAAGTAATAGGTAGGTACTTATGCTTCAATAAATCTTGATTTATTAGGTAGGTAACCTAACGATAAATGAAGATTCTGGGAATTGTTTCAGTCAAGTTTCAGGCATATTCCTTAACACCTTGTACTATTATGACGTGTAAATTAAAAACGAATGTATCCAAATGGCCATGCTTTTGTTACTTTTCCTTAGTTATGGAAACATTCATAAGCAAAGTTTGTTTGCATGCAAATGCCTGGCCGCGGCGAAAGTCCTGAGGCTTTCACGCTAACGCGCCGGCCATTCAACGGTTTCTAAGAAATCATCAATAACTTACGCATATAGACAGTCATTAACGAAGCTACTTTATGACGTATTATTGTGAGCACTACGTGACATGTTTAACTTTATGTGGCTGCGTTCATTAACGTATAAATTTAAAGATAGGTAGTTTCACAACAACTTTACATTGAACAAATGAAATATTATGACATCCCTTTTATTTTTGGATTTGCTTTGCGCGCGAACTCGAAAACAGGTGACTCAACAAATATTGATAGTAACAGAAAACATATATATAAGTATGTTGTCATATATAAAAGAGAAACATTTAAGTTAGGTTACCAAGAAAAACATTCATCATTTTAATATTCTAAAATTTGCAATGTAGAGTCATAAATCATCTAATAAAGTGGGATAAGAATGGACGCATTGTGTGCCTGTTGTGCCTTAACAACAGATTTACAAGCATCTGAGGCCTTAACATCAACTGTAGAATATAAGATCAGGCCCATCTTTCCCACTGGGCACTCTGGGCACTTGCCCAGGGCCCCGCGATCGATAGGGGCCCCTGTTTCTTGCCAGATCGCTTAATGATAACGGATGCTTTTTATATTACGAAAAAAAAATCTTTTTCAAACCACATAGATTTTTAACCACTAACTTTTAATTCTAAAATAGTTACTTTTATGGATTATACAATAATTGTTCTTATCAATATTACAAGATTAGTGAATAAAACCGATTAAGTATAAAAATCGTGCTGCGCGGCCGTTTTTCTTTAATTTAGACAGGCATAATTACGAGATTATTTGATGAAACTGACTAAAAAACGCGCTGCGCGGCCGTTTTTTTCACTAATGACAGGTAATATTACAAGATTAGTGAATAAAACTGACTAATAATCGCGCTTCGCGGCCGATTTTTGCTATTCCTAGATAAGATTTTTTCTAAAAAATCTGTCATTTTGTGCCTCATATACAGGCATCCTCTCCTACTTTGATGGTAACCCAAGTCAAGGTCATAGGGGCCCCATTATCCTAATGTGCCCAAGGCCTCAAATAGGTTAAAGACGGCCTTGTATAAGATGGAACATAATATTAAGCCACCATTGTGCGTTAGACTCAAAGAGGTAAAGTAATTGTTAGACTACGACAGTCATACACGTTAGTACTATTATATATTCTGTGGTCATACTATTATTTTATTCTTTGCTACGCTACGACTAAAGAGGGAGGAAGATTCGAAATACACTGGCCTGCAAAACTAAGTACTACCATAAGAATAAATACAGAGGTCTATTTTCATACAAACGAGGTAACTTTGAAGCATTGGTTCTCCGCCCAGGATTAAACGGGATGTGATCTGATGATAGCCATCCAAGGAGTGAATGGAGAAGATTCAGATCCCCATACACACCCAATTGATCAGATCAGCATTCTAAGAGCTGTTTGGATATGTTTAAAAAAACCACAAGAATAGCATTAAAATGTATGGAAATGCTGTAACTGATAACTCTAATCCTTACAGCTCTTAGAAACTGATCAGATCAATTGGGTGTGAATGGAGATCTGAATCTTCTCCATTCACTCCCTGGATGGCCATCATCAGATCACATCCCGCTTAATCCTGGGCGGAGAACCAAAGCTTCAAAGTTACCTCGTTTGTATGAAAATAGACCTCTGTAGTACTTAGTTTTGCAGGCCAGTGTAGAATAAAACTAATAAACGTTTGTCTATTGAGGAAATAGTGATAAAAAACTCACTAAGTCATAGGTAGGGAGTACTGGACACAATGATTGTAAAACTCACTTAGTAGGTATGTAAGTAGTATTTTTTTATATCCACAACGGGATAGTCAAGCCAAGGCCTTCATCTTACCTGTTGTTAAGTGACGATAAGGTCGACGCGACGGTGGAAGCACACTGTACCCGGAATCCTCACCACTGAGGAACTGGCTATGTTACCTCTAACTGCCGGAACACAACAATTTTTTTAATTGTTTTTATGACGTCAGACTTAGGTAAAATGGTGGTAGCTAGCCAGGCGGACATGAAATAGCCTTACCACCAACCAAAACGAGTACAAATTGTACCCTTCCTGAAAATCGAACCCGGGACCCCTGCGTCCTACGGGTGGGTGAACCACTAGACTACAGAGGCTGTTATGTATAGTAATGGACACAATAAGCAACTATTTAGGGCTAGGTAAAGGATCATGTACTAACTATATAATCATAAGAAGTGTTTGGAATGTACCTAGTCTGATTCTGTATTTTCCTAGAAAATCTTCCTACACAAAGGGATTATAATCCAAGGGCGAGGTAAGATGCTGTACTTTCGTTATTTTTGTGGCTTCACAATTAATGGGAGTAGTACCGTTAAAGGGATTGTTTTTTGTGGGTTTCTCAGCATATCGAAAGTTAACAAAAGGTTCTATTCTGTTCATTGGTATCCAATAAAGTCTCTCTGAACGTATTTATTGTTTATTTTATGGCTGGCGCCATCCATAGAGCTAAATGTTTAATGTTTGTCTAACGTTTTGACTTTTCTTCCATATTTTCAGAGTTATAATGAGTTTCTTTTTTACATCTTCATTAACCTTTCTCTCTTAATCTGTTCCTATTTTAAATGTTTTTTTTTCTACGGACTTTTACTGCCTAAGCGCAACATGAATATAAAATGCACATTTGGGATTATTTGTAGTCAAATCATCAAAATAAGTATTGACATTTGGAGATGACCCCACACGAACAAGGATTTTTTCTAACATTCTTATTTAGCGTACGGTACGGTACGTGAGAAGAATATAGTGATATACTTAGTAAATTCGTAACCGTATTCTCCCAAGGGCTAAAATCATTAAAAACAATCGATGATTAAGAATGTTTAACCTATCGGTTAAATTTTGGTTTTTACATAGTCATCTATTAAATTTAAGTGTAATTCGGGTTTGTAACTCTGGATAACTTCGTATTACTGTACTATACTATAAGTAGGCACTAAGGTGTTTATTGTTTGGAATGGAAAATATCTACACAATAAATAGGTTAACTAATTGTCAGTCCTTACAAAATAATACCTACACATTATGTATCAATGTATGACATTATCAGATATCATCAATGCGACAACACGCCTTGCAATCGCGATAACTTCAATGACAAATGACAAACAACGTAACTATACCTAGCCCTTCAGCATTATTTTGATTTCTTTTTTATTATTCAAATATCTGTCTTGCTTTAGTAACTTTTATAGTTGTAACTAATCCTTAAAGACTTCAAATTCGCTACCTACCTAAATATTTCTTCCCTTACCTCTCAAATTACTCCCGAAATTGTCCTTGATATTGGCTATTGATTTTATCTTATGTAACTTGACCTTAAACTTTCCGAACAAGGAGGTTTGATTAACCCAACTCTTCGAACAATAAAAATATGATTGGTTATAAAGAAATGAGAAAGCGTAACAGAAATCTTAAACAAGAATCAACCATCAAGTGTGTTTAAAACAAGTTTCTTTTGTTGATAAGGCGAAAGAAATGTCTGGGACGTGTCGTTGACTCCTGCTGTGGGACATTTTACATTCAAAGTATTTATGTGTGTGATTATCGCAACCGGTAATGAGAGTGGCTCGAAGGACCATAACGACATTTTGCCCTTTACACTTTAAAAAATCATGCTCGAAAAACTTTAGTAAGAAAGTTTGCTCTTGGAGTCACCTTCGTCAGTACTTAAGTCGTTACCTCTTAAGAAGAACCTGCACTCTGTCTTTTAATTAGTCTCAAAAACTTTTTTAGAAGTCTACCTAAAAGAAGAAATTTACTTATGTTATAAATGTATGTGATTATTTTGTGTTGAGTTTCTCAGATCAGCATGGCGCCTAGTTAATGGCAAAATTCATTTACTGTCTGCTAGTGTGTGTACCTGATAACAATCGTAATGACGATAAGTGTCGCAATCACGCTAATTATCAAGCAAATCAGCTAATCAGGGTCAGTCATGAAACGATAAAAAACTCATTTTGACAAATAAAATTGTTTTGTACTTAACTTGCTTATTGTGTTTGTATGTGAGTAAGTATTCAAATCTTAACCATGTATTACTAATTTATTATGTTAGTAATGTTAGTTAACTAATAGGAACTTTTTGTCCAGTAATGTTTATTTTTAATGGAAGTGAGTCTACATCATACCTTCATGACATCACACAACACCCAATATGCTGCTTTTGTGTCTCTTTTGTTTTGGTCAGTGTCTAGAACCAAATAGAAGCAAGCGATTTATCTTTCTGAAGTACAACTAATAAGTTTCCTGTTTTGTTAGTTAGTTCAGAGTCTGGATGTTGTTGTCATTCTTCTCCCAACTGTTTAGCAAAAGTACCTATATTATAATGATCTAGCTACTAGGAATACTAGGTAGAATGTTTTCTTACCGTTAAATGTATCGTGTGCGGTGGGTACGTACTCCTCCCGAAAGGTGTCTTGCGCGTAAGCTGCGATCAAGGAGCTTTTGCCCACTGCCCCGTCACCCACCAACACACACTTTATCTTATCCTTCTTGCCACCTTTCACCTTTCTTCTATCTTTAATTTGAAACATCCTATTCAAAGTTCTTCTCGATTTCTTATCGCGTACAGTCCACTCGTTCACTTTATCACAGCAATTTAAGTCTTCCGAGACATCGTCTCGTATCACAGTCCTGCCAGTTTCTTCTGCTACTTCAGAGTAATCGTAATCGTCGTCATCTCGTCGTTTGGGGAACTGGCTGGGGCTGTGCACGCCGAACACAAAGGGCCCGTCTCGGTCTGGGAGACGGTTAGAGATCCCGTTTGCTGGCGTCGGTGGTTTCGCATAATGCACAGCAGGAGCACGGTACTGATTCGATAAATACTCCGCCGAAGCGTGAGGGTCGAACCTGAAAACTAGTTCAGCTTCTCTTCGGTCCAAGCTCAGCTCAGGCGGTGCTACTTTGTCTTGAAAGTAGCCAACTTTCTCACGGGCTCGTGCCTCCTGCAATCGTTTTTCGAGTTCGACGTTCGACGGTTTCCAGTAATCTGGCCGGTATTCGTTCGGAGGAAGGTTCCTGGGAGCTGGTAGGGGCCGATTAAATTTATAGTTCGCATCTCGGGGCGGCGCACGCGGCGGTACCACTAGAGGCTTTTGCGGTTCCGCCAACAAAGGGCGGCGCGCGGACAGGTTTGCGTTCCTGTTGAACATGATCCCTTCCAAACTGGGAGACATTGGCACTGTCACAACTGGCTACTGATGAGGGAACTATCGATGCGTGCGTTCGCGCACATTACTCGACGCTGCGATGTTATCACTCGCGGGAAAGTCTCGTGTGACGTAAGTAGGGTGCGCGGTAGTAACGAGTGTGCTGCGCGGTGAGCAAAACGCGACTGACTGACTGACGGGCTGACGGGCCGCACGGCACGCAGCCCTGCTGCCTGCGGCCGGGGGCCGGTAGCGGTGCTCCCCGCGCAGGAGAAATGACCTGTTGCTTCTGTTATTACCTGTTCAGGTACAAACGACCGTTTTGCGACTCGGTGCAGCTGCCTGAACAAAGCGCGTCATATGGCCACGGCCATAGCGACGACGACGCCCCTATTGGATATAGACAAGACACCTTCTTTGACCTCGCAAGGAGGTTCATTCAAGAAATGCACTGTGAATGAATAGCCGACATGGTCTGTTTTATTAAATAAATATGTAGGTAAGTAGGTAGATACTGAATAAGTGCTAACATCATACCTACCTAGACATTATTATTAAGTACTCTAACACCTCTTAATTAACTAAAACTTAACTAGGTAGTTACTTGGGTACCTAAATATTAATATCTATCAAAATTATTAATTATTTTCTAATTAAATTATTAATTAATTTCTAACAAAATTACCTATTAATTAATTTCTAACAAATTCGGTCACTGGATCAGACGAGCAGTTTTCTAATACTTAGTGATTGCTTACTTGCTTTGCTGCCTTGCACAGAGAAAGCAATAACTACGTAAGAAGCAATAACTACGTAAGAAGAGACGGGACTTCATAGAGCAAAAAAATCTATGAAATGTCAAATCAAACATACCTCATCGTTGCCAACCTAACGACTGTGAAACAATATTTTGCCAACCTACAGGAAAAAAGATAGAGATGGGCGACCTAGTATCAAAATTTTTATCGATATCGATGAATGCACTGAACTGCGCTTACTTAAAGAATAATTTAAAAATCTCTACTAACATGGCACAATGCTCCGTTTTTTAACTAGTACTGAGTCACATAAGTATGTTAGAATTGATTATGAAGCATTTAACTGTTGGGCAGTACTTTAAAAAACAGAACATGTGTTCAGTTTAATATTTGAAATAAAGAAATTAAAAATTAAAAGTATTTATTTCTTAAAAATCTTCATTGTACTTCTTCAATTATTTCGACGGCTGATGGTAATGACCTGAAATAAAAAATTATATGTAAACATTTTCATACATAAATTCAAAGATATTAAGGTTTAAAAATGAATTTTGACAGTTTTGTATAACCTCATGTGCTGCTGACTGTACAATGCAACGGGAAAATTATAAAGTGTATATTATATTATTATGGTACATTTTTCTTACATTTCTTACATTACAACTAAAATTAAAAACATCGATATCGATATTAGATTTATTAGGTACTCTATTTCCCATCAGCTTATTATTGGACTAAAATTATTATTTACATTCAAATACCTACCAAAAAGTGTAAACGGATGTTAAGTTGATTAATGATTACTCACCGAAGCTCATCAAAAGAAAATTTGGCCATAAAAAACATTTTGTGTCTTCCTTTAGCGCCGATTTCAAACCACAAATTTCACAAATGCTTAATTATGATTTGATTAGGTAGGCACTTAAAATTTGCAACGACTTGACCATTAACCACTGACTTATTATATTACTAGCGTACTATTAACACAAATTGATAATTTTATTTGTTATAATTTTATTAATACTAAAAACTTCCCAAAGAGCTTTTCAATGTACCGCCTTGTACCGCCTATAGTTGCTCTGACTCTGACTGACAAATGAATGACGTATCATCAAAGAACGAGAAAGAATGAGGAAGAGTGAGACAAATATAGTCGCCATCAAAATTCGTGTTTGTTTCATAGAATTATTTTTTGTATGGAAGTTGCGACAGACTGCTGCCTTGCTCAGAGCAGTTTTCCATACTAGGTAGGTACCTACTTTTTGATTTTTCCAGATCCAGATTCTTTTTTAATCAAGAGATGGCGCTAGAATCGAATTCAGGTTTATTTTTAAAACCAGCAGATTATAGTGTACCATAATAGGCAACAGCGTCGCTTAACCACTGCTAAGGTTAAAATAGCTTGCACGCCGCGCCCGCTGTCACATAGGTACGTTTACTTAGTTCATGCAGGGGCGATACGCGCGCACACGAATTTCGTTGCTAACTGGTTAAGCGACGCTGTTGCCCATAGTACCTACCTGAGTGCTGGCAGTGGAGAAACTTCATTCGGCAAACACATCGTGGGGTGACAAGTAAAACTCACTAAGTAGAAAAAATTGAAAAAATACACTAAGTGCATATCAACAAAACGGTAAAAAGTCATCATATCCAAAGCATTATAATTACGGAATTCCAAGAAGCAAAAATCACTAAATCCATAAGTATTTGTTGAACTCGGCAAATAAAGAAAAAGGTAAAAGTTCACCGTACTCCATTGTACCTAAACTTAGTGAATTTTGCGTGCCACTCGACAGGTAAAAATTAACGTTTGTTAGTGTCATTCACTAAGTACCGACTTTTTAATGAATAATTCCTAAATAAAACGATATTTCTCTACAATTGGTTTATAGTTGATACAGAATGTCTAATATTAAATAAAATCATAAAAATTAGGTAATTTTTTTTAAATGATTTATATACCCAATTGAAAAATATTAGAAAAAATCGACTCACCCGTAGCAGCTCAGACGGGACTCGAACCCGCACCCTTAGGATTTCGGCCCAATACACTAAAACCAATTATGCTACTAGTGCATTGGGCCGGAATCCTAAGGGTGTGGGTTCGAGTCCCGTCTGAGCTGCTACGGGTGAGTCGATTTTTTCTAATATTTTTCAATTATATTAATCATTTTAATATAAAAATAGCATTGTGAATGCATAAAAAAATCTAAAAGTTTAAAACATGTATTTTTCAAAAATGAAATTTTGTCATCAACAATACTAAAATAGTAGATTAGGTATACGACAAGTGAATAAAAAGGGAATTTAGTTCGAGGGACTAAGTTGGATCCCGAGAGTAGCGAAGGATTCTAGAGTTGAATCCCGAGCGTAGCGAGGGATTCTAAAGTAGAATCCTGAGCGTAGCGAGGGATACAAAGGACCGAGATGAAATTTTTTATTCACAAGTTGTGTACTCTACTTTTTACCATTGACTGCGAGAAAACAAATAGGTACTTACCTACTTACCTAGCAGTACTTTAAACTTAGTATTTATAGATGACCATCAGCCATTTTTAATGTCCCCACTGCTGGGGCACAGGCCTTCCTCATGGGTGGGAGGATGGGCCATAACCCACCACGCGGGCCCAATGCGGATTGATGGGTGTTAACAACTGCAAATGCAGCCGGGACCAACGGCTTAACGTGCCTTCCGAGGCACGGAGGAGGTCGAGATAATATATTTTTGGTCACCCATCCCATGACCGACCCATGCGGCCCATGCGTGAAATTAGAAGTTTTCCAATGACATAAAACAACCACGCTAAGAGAGAGATTATATGATCAGTCTGGCATCAGTCTGCATAGACTTTGTATTTTTGCAGACTGAATATCGTACCAGACTGATGGAATGGACTGATGAAAGACTGAACATTTCATCTCCCTCTAATAGATAGAAAAAAACCCAAAGATAAGACACTAAAAAGAACCTAATTAAATTTGGCGGGATTTTTTTTTCTTAAATGTTATTGTGTAACTGTGGCTCTATGGAATAGCTCCATAGCAGCCAGTAGGTATAGGTACTTTTTTGTACTAATTCATGATGCGCGCTTGTTCCAAATTCAAATTATTTTTATTCACTCGGTGAATAAAATCGCTTATTATTCACTAGTGTCCGGACACGAAAGTGGCGGCGGCCGAGCGGTGGCGGGGCGGCGCGGCAGCGGAGCGGCGGCGGGGCGGGGCGATGAGAACGTGGGCACGAAACATAGCGGTCGGTCAGCCGCGCTAGTAGTGTTGTGACAGATGGGCTAAATACCATTAAGGGCCCGTGGACCTACCGATTTGACCTACTGGTAGGACCACGGTATACCACTAAAGTAACTTCTTATTTTTTTTCTATTGATGTGTCAAATGTGATGTTGCTATGGAAACAATTTCTTGTCAATACCGAAAAATGTTCAAAGGACGAAATATATCCTATGTCTAAAAATTTTATTTAGTTAAAAAAAATTGGTCTATAGGCGTTAACTAGTTTCAAAATCAGATCCTTTGCTCATCTTGTGTTTTTTAAATGATGTCCAAGATGCCGACATCCATACTGAATAAATAGGTGTACCTACCCAGTAATCAAACAGACACTATTATATTTTCAACACAACACTACTGTAATCGCGGGCTACCAAATCCAACTAGTTTGTTCATTTGTTTTCGTCGCTCTCCTCCCGCCCGTGCATCGCTCGTCGCCCCGCGCCGCCACCGCCCGTTTCGTGCGCGTCTCCATACTGTGCCATACTGTTGAATGCATCGCCGCCGCTCCGCTGTCGCGCCGCCCCGCTGCCGCTCCGCCGTCGCAGTTTTCGTGCCCGGACACTTATTATCGTTGAATTAAACGCACTTTTTAGAGTGGCGATGGTAAAAATAAACTTTTAGATTTTTGCATTCACAATGCAATTTTTATATTAAGATGAATAAATAATGAAAAATATTAGAAAAAAATCGATTTTTTTCTCTAATATTCTAATATTTTTCATTATTTATTCATCTTAATACTAAAAATGTTAATTTACTCCATCGTTTATTTTTGTTACTTACTTCGGCCTAGTTCCAAACAAGAAGTTTGGTTCCAATCCAAATCACGCCAATAGCACTGTTAGTGCATAATCCATTAAATGCAAGTACCTACTTTTAACCAACACACAATACCCTATTTTTAACCGACTTCACAAAAAGGAGGAGGTTCTCAATTCGATTGTATACTTTTTTTTATCGTTGTTCGCGCGTATTTTCGATATTTATGGACCGATTTTGATGATTCTTTTTTTATTCGATTGAGTTTTCTTGCGAGATGGTCCCATTTATTTTTTTTCAAATCGGTTCAGTAGTTTTCAAGAAATCCTGAAAATACTATGATTTTGACGACTTTGTTATTTATTAACCGAATTTGATGTTTTTTTGTTGGGGGTACTTTTAGTGTAGTCTTTTTAACCGACTTCAAAAAAAGAGGGTTCTCTCTCAGTTTGACCTGTATGAATGTATGTTTTACCTACGCTACTTAATAAAGAAGGTACTTACACTAAAAATAAAAATAAATGTTTTACAAAACAAAAAACCGACTTCAAAAAACCTGCCTCTAAAAAAGCAAGAAATTATATTCAAATCATTTGAAAATTATTTCTTGCTTTTTAGAGGCAGGTTTTTTGAAGTCGGTTTTTAATTTGGTCGGACGGCGCGGCGGGTCGGACTGGTTGGATTCGCGCTAAGCGCTGTCAGCGTGATTGGGAACGCGGCCTAATAGTTTTATGTCACCCCACGACTACTTAGAGTGGATCCACACTTGTATCATTTTGGCGTATCAGATCACCGTATCTTTGACATACTTACATCGTCTCTTTGATACAGTATTACTCCAACGTACCACCAACCAAACTAGCGATGTGTGGGTCTCCAGCTTCCTCATAGGCTATAGAGAAATTCTAAGCATGCTCTATTTTAAAGCATAATAGGAGCAATCAAACTTCCAGACAAAATAATAGCAGCCACCATAAGTTCGTCACCATGGGTTGTTTTATGTGTGTGAGCTGGCGACACGTGTCTGCAGCTTACACATCCCGTTAAGGCAAACCGGTGAGGTTAGGGTTTTAGACTATAGTCAGAAATTTAGAGCCTAATTGCAGCAATGAGATCCAAAAAAACTAACCATCACACTCAAATACTGTTGAAACTACGAGCATAACACTGTGTGCGAGCTGGAGACACGTGTCACTGGCTTGCACAGCTGTATTTTCGTAATTATTTAAGCCACGATTATATAATATACCTCAAAATTCTCAGCCAAATTGGAGCATTAGGCTCCAAATTTATCAAAGCTTTAACTCGAAAAGTTTTTGAGCAACGAGCCGATATCTATGTGTAAGCTGGGGACACGTGTCTCTGGCTGACACATGGTGAATAGCTGTAACTGTATATGTTAGAGTTTTGTTTTGAACATCAACTAATACGTTATAATTGCAGCACACACGAGGCATAATTTCAAATCTCTGGGCCTCTTAGTTTCAAAATTATAAGCCAAAAACCGTTTTCCCGCCAAAAAATTCAAAATAATGGCTCGGAAGCGGCTAATCACGCCGTTGCCGTTCCGTGCGCTACACTATTGCAATCGAATTTGAATCTAAGAGCTAGTATTATTTTGGTTCATTTTAATTTGCGCTCTCGATCGTTTTGATTTCTGTACTGAGAATTTTAGTCTAGGAGGTAGGGTTCAAGTAGGAGCCGTCTGATATAATAACTGGTAACCTAATTTAAAAGAAAAACAAAGTCTATTTATTCGGGAATGTTCATATCGCTATCCTTAGTTACTATATTAACACGTTTTTATTAGGTTGCTTTCTCGTTTGTTTGTTTGTTTGTCCGCAAAGTTTGCGAACGATTTTAAACTAGCTTCCCGATGAGCTAGAGACTTGAAACTTTGAACATAGGTCAGAACTGAAATACAATGCAATATTATGGTGTCATTGAGCTGATCTGATGATAGAACTGGAAGAAGGCCACAGGAAATTAATGATGCAACCAAACAACCCCATTGCGATTAGGCTTGTTAGAATCGTCTTGACGAGAAATCTAATGGGAGATAAGGTCCATGGTCTGATGATGAAGCTGGAAGGCCATGCCAAAGGAACTCAATATTGAAACCGTGCAATCCCATCGAGCTTGGGCTCATTTGAATCGTCTTGACGAGTACTTTGTTCACTTTGTTGGGAAAAAGTGTCCGAGGATCTGATGATGGAGCCGGAAGAAGGCCATAGGAACTCTATGATAAAACCACGCTACCCCATCGAGTTTGGGCTCGTTTGAATCGCCTTGACGAGTACTTTGTTGGGAAATAGTGTCCAAGGATCTGATGATGGAGCCGGAAGAAGGCCATAGGAACTTTATAAAAAAACCACGCTACCCCATCGAGTTTGGGCTCGTTTGAATCGTCTTGACGAGTACTTTGTTGGGAAATAGTGTCCGAGGATCTGATGATGAAGCTGGAAGAAGGCCATAGGAACTCGGTAATTAAACCACGCAACCCCGTCGAGTTTGGGCTCGTTTGAATCGCCTTGACGAGGAGTTTGTTGGAAAATAGTGTCCAGGGTCTGATGATGAAGCCGGAGGAAGGCCAATTGAACTCTATAATAAAACAATGCAACCTCATCGAGTTTGGGCTAGTTTGAATCATCTTGACGAGTTCTTTGTTGGGAAATTGTTTCCAGGGTCTGATGATGGAGCAGGAAGAAGGGCACTGGGACTCTGTAATAAAACCATGCAACCCCATCGAGTTTGGGCTCGTTTGAATCGTGTTGATAAGTTCTTTGTTGGGAAATAGTTTCCAGGGTCTGATGATGGAGCCGGAAGAAGGGCACTGGGATTCTGTAATAAAACCATGCAACACCATCGAGTTTGGGCTCGTTTGAATCGTTTTGACGAGTGCTCCGATAGGAGATGGTATATTTTTAGTCTTAGCTTGTTAACTAAAAAGCATAAAATAATAATTTACTGAAAAAAATATATTTTTAAAACGGACTAAACTATTGCAAAAAATCGGACTTAAAATATTAAAACGGACAAGTAAAAACAAACTAAAAAGTAAAAAATAAATTCTTCTGTCAATATTTATAACCCTAATAACCTTTACCTACCTACAGAAATTTTAAACCTAAAAACGTGGGGCGCGTTTTGTAAAATTTATCATCGATATTGTCTATCTCTATAGCATGCGTTATGCATGCATAGCTCAATTTTTTCATAGATAAAATTACTATATTCAGTGCTTTTACCCGCGTTTTTTTCTCGACAAAATGTTCGTGCTAATGATAAAACAGAGCACGCGCACACGGCCATTGATATATTAACACGGCTTTAACAATAGTTCTTTGGTGCGCGAACAAATGGCGTGAGAAAATAAAACCCATTGTCTGGTTGCAGCAATGACGAATCCCGACTACTCCAGTCCAGGCCATATTTATAGGTGTCTGTATGCCAAATTTCTGCGTGAAAGAGTAACAAACATACAGTATACAAATGTTAGTACTTATAATATAAGTGGGATTAGTGTTAAAAAATAGTATAATAACTTAGCATAGCGATATAAACATTTCTAAATAAATAGACTTTGTTTTTCTTTTAAATTAGGTAACCAGTTATTATATCAGACGGCTCCTACCTCCTAGACTAAAATTCTCAGTACAGAAATTAAAATGATCGAGAGAGGAAATTAAAATGAACCAAAATAATACTAGCTCTTAGGTTCAAATTCGATTGCAATAGTTGTAGTGCACGGAACGGCAACGGCGCGATTAGCCGCTTCCGAGCCATTATTTTGAATTTTTTGGCGGGAAAACGGTTTTTAGCTTATAATTTTGAAACTAAGAGGCCCAGAGATTTGAAATTATGCCTCGTGTGTGCTGCAATTATAAGGTATTAGTTGATGTTCAAGACGAAACTCTAACATATACAGTTACAGCTATTCACCATGTGTCAGCCAGAGACACGTGTCCCCAGCTTACACATAGATATCGGCTCGTAGCTCAAAAACTTTTCGAGTTAAAGCTTTGATAAATTTGGAGCCTAATGCTCCAATTTTGCTGAGAATTTTGAGGTATATTATATAATCGTGGCTTAAATAATTACGAAAATATAGCTGTGCAAGCCAGTGACACGTGTCTCCAGCTCGCACACAGTGTTATGCTCGTAGTTTCAACAGTATTTGAGTGTGATGGTTAGTTTTTTTGGATCTCATTGCTGCAATTAGGCTCTAAATTTCTGACTATAGTCTAAAACCCTAACCTCATCGGTTTGCCTTAACGGGATGTGTAAGCTGCAGACACGTGTCGCCAGCTCACACACATAAAACAACTCATGGTGACGAACTTATGGTGGCTGCTATTATTTTGTCTGGAAGTTTGATTGCTCCTATTATGCTTTAAAATAGAGCATGCTTAGAATTTCTCTATAGCCTATGAGGAAGCTGGAGACCCACACATAAACTAGCGATGTATGCTAAAGATACGGTGATCTGATACGCCAAAATGATACAAGTGGGGACAAGGCTTTAGAGTTTTAGAGCAACGCTAGCTTCGTCGCGAACGCGAACCCCACCCACCCACTACATAATACCGTCTAGGTACTTAATTTATGTACTTCGACAAAGTAAAATAGTTTTCTAATGTTTAAAAAAATACGACGGCCCACGCCCGGCAGAATGCACCCATTAAGATTCTTGTTGGTTGGTGGGCGGCCCCTAGACCAGGGATGGCGAACCAATGGCACGCGTGCCATCGATGGCACGCGACACAATATTTTGGGCACGTCACCGATCACAAAATTCATTAGGTACGCTACGATTTGATTATATTTGGCACCTCTATGACCTCATTAAACATTAACATTTAGAAAAATGGCACGTTGATACATAAAGGTTCGCCATCCCTGCCCTAGACGATCAATGAGCGGTTTTCAAAAGGCAGTTTAAGAAAAAAAAGTAGTTCATAAAATAGAACTAGATGTCGTTGTACTTAGTAGGTAGCTTTTTATGAAAAATATGAAATGTAATTACTTTTTTATTATACGTTTGTTGAGTATGTAGTTTGTTGCTTTGTGCGTTAGTTGTCCGATGGCGTGTTACGAAAACTTTTCTATGACCAATATGACCATTAGTGTAAGTAACGCCATCTGTCGACATAAAATTATACTAAAATTCTCTGCTGTCAGAAAACCGCTCATATTTTAACCCTTTGTAGACTCGTGTGATATATTTTTAACACACTCTAAGGTTCGGAACGACCAAGAACTTTAATGTTCATGGTAGCTTCTCAAAAAACAGTTTTTATTTGATTTAGATTATAGGAAAGTTTAGATTATTCGTATTCCAAATAGAAAACGAAGACGTTGTACTAATATTGACATTTAAAGTTCTTGGTCGTTCCGAACCTTGGTTGGAGTAGTGAGTTAAAAAAATGACACACGAGTCTACAGTGTTGAGGGAGGTTTCTAACCTATATGCTCTGCTCTATGATACATTCGGAATTCAAGTGAGTTTGATTATGTCAATCTGCCTGCACATCTGTAGTTTGACGTATTCATTGTAAAGCCGTGGTATCGAAAGGTTGTCATAGAGTTATATTTGGAAAACTATCTGTTGAAGTGTGATAATGTGATATAAAGTGTGAGAATGCTTAATAAACGCCTGTATAAAAGTCTCCTGGTCTCATTGCCACAACCCTTCAGGTTATGGGCCACACGCTAGAGGATGTGGCCCTATAGAGACCGGGAGTGAAAATAATAAGAGAAATAGTCAGTTATGCATTTGAGATGATTATTTTGAAATAACATATAACTCACAGAGTTGCATAGAGGCCTTAGCAACGGAGTTTGTTGACAAAATAGTGTTACTAAGGGCAATGAAATGAAAGTGTCAACAGATAAATAATGATTACATATAAAATAAAATGAGGAATGATTTAAATTATGAAATGATTAAGCTGGTGAAAATCTTATGAAGGTGAATTTTATCTGAATTTTAAAATTGAATTTGAAATTACACTTTTGGCCGTGGAAAGTAGTATGATGAAGAAAATATGGTGAGAATAAATGGACTGAAGATGAACAAACAAGAGAAGAGGAAACAAGTTAAAATTCAACAGATAGGAATGAAGGGTGTCGAGAAGATGGAGAAATAGAAGGAAATAGAAGTTTTGGTAAACAAGAGATAGTAAAACAAATGACAGTCAAACGAAGGTAGAACAAGTGACGGTGAAACAAATGAAAGTGAAGAAAGTTATGGAAAATTTTATTATTTTGTGAAGAACTGTTTTTTGGAATAAGTTTATTTTGAAGAAGTCTTTTGGCGAGTATTTTATGATGGAGGAGGTCGAGCAGGAGGCAAAGAATAGTTGAGCAGGGGTTATATGATGATGAAGTTGAGAAGAAGAAGTTTTATGATGATGAAGAAGGAAGAAGTTTTTTAAGGATGATGAATCGAGTGGGAGAATAATAGAAGAAGTTTTTTATGTTGATGAGTCGAGTTGGAGAAATTTAGAGGAGGTTTTTTAATGATGATGAATCGAGTGGGAGAAAATAGAAGTTTTATATGATGATGAGTCGAGTGGGAGAAAAGTAGGTAGAAGAAGTTTTATAATAAAGAGGATGTTGAGTGGGAGTAAAGGTTTATAAAGAAGATGTCGAGTAGGAGAATTTAATGAAGATGTTGAGAAGGAGAGGTTTTATACAGAAGACGTCGGAAAGGAGAGGTTTTATAGAAGATGTCGAGAAGGAGATTTTATATAGAAGAGGTAGAGAAGGAGTAATCTTATAATATTGAAGAAGTTAAATAGGAGCGAGAGTTTTTGAGAAGAATTATTTTATGAGAAGAAGATAGAGATAGAGATGAAGAAGTTTATTAGAAGATAGAATATAGAATTAAGGGGGTGCTTGTGTTCGTTAAGGGGATGCGTTAAATAATGATTCATTTAAGGGGGTGTGGGATTAGAAAGTAAATGAATCATCATTTAAAATGAAATATTTTTGATATCCGAGTGTATTTTTGTGATATCCGCGTGTATTTTGATAATTCTTTGGTTGAGTTTGATGTTTAGTTAGTTAGGTCTTTGGTTTGGATTATTGTATGTGTCGTCTGAGTTAGGTTAAAGTTAGGTTCCTGGGTTGGGTTAAAGGTTAATGTAACTTGGTAGGACTTAGAAGTCTATAAGTTTGGCAGGTGATTCGAAATTTATCCTGATGTTGTACTGGTAGGTAGAAAACTGTTTTAGTCAGTATGGTCAGCATGTGCAGCAGATTGAGGGGGTGTGTTGAGGGAGGTTTCTAACCTATATGCTCTGCTCTATGGTACATTCGGAATTCAAGTGAGTTTGATTATGTCAATCTGCCTGCACATCTGTAGTTTGACTTATTCATTGTAAAGCCGTGGTATCGAAAGGTTGTCATAGAGTTATATTTGGAAAACTATCTGTTGAAGTGTGATAATGTGATATAAAGTGTGAGAATGCTTAATAAACGCCTATACAAAAGTCTCCTGGTCTATATTGAAGAAGTTGAGTAGGAGCGAGATAGTTTTGAGAAGAATTATTTTATGAGAAGAAGATAGAGATAGAGATGAAGAAGTTTATTAGAAGATAGAATATAGAATTAAGGGGGTGCTTGTGTTCGTTAAGGGGGTGCGTTAAATAATGATTCATTTAAGGGGGTGTGGGATGAGAAAGTAAATGAATCATCATTTAAAAAGAAATGTTTTTGATATCCAAGTGTATTTTGATATTTCTTGTGGTTTAGTCTGATGTTTAGTTAGTTAGGTCTTTGCATAGACTTATTATATTACTAGCGTAAGGACACGGTCAACGTCGCTACGAAGTGACGCCAGTTGGTTGGCCCTAAAATTACAATTTTAGGGCCAACGCGATTCAGTCATCCGCGGAAGACTATGGTAGACAGACGGTGACTGACGTGACATAAAAATGGCGAATGGCGCATTTGTAGATTGCAAAAATTATGATGCAAACGTTAAAAAGTTACATGGAATATCGTATCATCGGTTAGTAGCTTTACATTATTTTTATTACGTGTCTAACAATTTTAATAAATTATAAAATATTTTACTATTACTTGTTATTGTTCGAGGCAATAGAGATGCGTCATCATGACTCAAATGAACTCGTTCACTTGAAGATCTTTATATGGATTCAAATGAACTATTTAGTTCACTTGAGTCCATAAAAAGATCCTTAGTTCATTTAGTTCCATAGCTAGTTAACTCAAAGAACGAGAGTAAACGGAAAGGATAGATTACGAACACTGCGTACAGAAATGTCTCCTATGAAACATATTTGCTGCAAAAATAATTATCTACATTACATTTCATTTCAAATAATTACAGATTGCCTAATGATCTAGTGCGTAAAGAAATATGGAGTTGCATAATAGTTATTTATGCAACTGTACTATAATGAGGGGTATTAAAACACGAATGATAATAGTATCACATGAGTGTTTTAATACCTACTTATGTACAGTTGCATACAAGACTTTATCTAAACCCATTTTTTTTATTTGGGAAGAAACAATATTAATACATATGGATTAAAAACGGGAACAATATTTTCTGTCACCTAAGTTTAGATGTGTCACTAATCTGCAATACTCTAATAATAATATCTATCCCCAAGAAATATATTAGTCATCATATTAATCAAAACGATCCCTAAGTTGATGTCATCGGATTAATGTAAATATGTATCTTAAATTATAGTTTGAACACTTTTTTCTATAGCTCTGCCCTTTAAAAAGTAAGTCAATCATCAAAATAATAGATCTGTCACCTAATAAATAGATCGGTTCCTTAATTCAATGCTAGAGCCTGAGGAGAGTGGTTCAGATGAAGAAGTGAACTTGCTACCAAAAAGGAAAAGTTCACAAAGTAAAGTTTGGACATTCATTCAAAGATTTGATAACTTAGAATGTGCTGAAAATTACATTTAAAACGAAAAAATACCCTTTCTTAAAAAAAACAAATAGAGGAGGGGCTTAAGAAATATTTTAGATGCAACAATGTATCGTCTTTCAGTTGAATTATTAGATATATTAATATTATTTTCCAGTGATTAAAAATAATTCTTAGGTACCTAAACATTTTTATATTGTTTGGTGATTCAGTTTTAGTGACACTTTATTTATTTTGATACCCAATATATTTATTTGTTGATTGATATAATTTCAAAGTAATTCTTAATTATTATTTAGGTAAGCGTTTTAATATTATTTGGTGATTGAATTTAGGTGACAGATCTACTATTTTGAGAACAAATATTATTTATTAGGTCACTGAAAATGCATTTATTAGGTAATTGATAAAATCATACCCATTAAAAACACCCATGATATTTATCTACACCCATGATATGTATCATCTATAAAGGTTTTGACTTTGACTTTGACCTTCCTCCCCCTCCTTGTCATTATGTCTTCCGCGAGAGTGTTATAATGTTGTACTGAATTTCATTATGCAACGCTGAGCGCGTGGTCGCGCGGCACAGCAGGTCCACCTCCCGCTCGAATACTGTAATGGTGGCAGTAAGCTAACCGTTGCAGAACCTTTTACAGAGGATTTAAAGCATGGGTGTAGATAAAATAACGAAAACAGTCCTATTTCATAAGCCTCCTAAAAACGCAAGAATATGCTCTGCTCTTTTTTATGATACGGATGTCAAAAGCTGGACTATGGAAGTTGAAAGCAATGGCAATACCGCGAATTGAGATTGAAGTATTTACCGCATTCACGCATAAAACAAAATAACTGAAGTCAGAAAACGAAACTCCTGCCTCCCATAATCATACAGTACTAGCGGCCGCCCACGAATCCGTCTGCGTGGAAAGTTTATTGCTTTCCCTCGCGCCTCGGGAAGAATATTTTTTTGGGATGAAATGTACTTTGTCTTTCTCTATACCCCTGGTAATTGGTAATGGGTATGTATACGAATGTCATCATCTTCCGATCAATAATTACTTTTATATAAAAAAAAATATACTGTGGCTTTCGTTTCATTATTCCTATTTTCATTGGGATCTCTAATTTTTTTTAGATAAAATACTGCTAATGTTACTTGCTTATAATTTCAATAGGTGAAAGTTTTATAAAATCTGCTCAGTTGGTTTTTGAATTTTTGCATTACAAACAATCAAACCAACAAACAAATCTTTCCTTTTTATATTTAATAATTTAAATAGTTTATAATATTAGTTTAGTATAGCTGTGAAAAAGAACAAAAACATCTAATTTGAAATAAACATGTTTGAGATTTTGTAATGCTTACGTTTTATTTATTTTTATTTTATTTTATTTATTTAGGACAACAACAGCACAATCATAATAAAATTAACTATGAGGTAACTTACCAATTTATAAGGCCAATTATAGTTATCCGTGATATTACATGAGGAATTTATAGCCTTGATACCATCTAAAAACTGATATAATTACCATTATAAAAATATAAAAAAAGTTAAAAGTACTAGCGACCCAAAGGAGCCAGATAGTTCACTTCAGGAATCTTTTTTGCCCACCTCTAATATGGCAGTAGTTCGAGTGGGATCTAAAAGATGTCGCTGATTTTGCTTGTATGAAGGAATTATAAAGCAAATATTCGGATGGGCTCATCCTTCCTTTTGAAATCATTGGGTCTTTGGTTTGGATTATTGTATGTGTCGTCTGAGTTAGGTTAAAGTTAGGTTCCTGGGTTGGGTTAAAGGTTAATGTAACTTGGTAGGACTTAAGAAGTCTATAAGTTTGGCAGGTGATTCGAAATTTATCCTGATGTTGTACTGGTAGGTAGAAAACTGTTTTAGTCAGTATGGTCAGCATGTGCAGCAGATTGAGGGGGTGTGTTGAGGGAGGTTTCTAACCTATATGCTCTGCTCTATGATACATTCGGAATTCAAGTGAGTTTGATTATGTCAATCTGCCTGCACATCTGTAGTTTGACGTATTCATTGTAAAGCCGTGGTATCGAAAGGTTGTCATAGAGTTATATTTGGAAAACTATCTGTTGAAGTGTGATAATGTGATATAAAGTGTGAGAATGCTTAATAAACGCCTGTATAAAAGTCTCCTGCCCCCCTAGCCAAAGTAACATTTGCAAATTTTCGCTATCGCTTCGCTTCGAAACATGTATGGATTTGACGTTTTAAAATTCGATTGTTAACGAAACCTTATGTCAATCCCATACATGTTTCGAAAGCGAAACGATAACGAAGATTTGCGAATGTTACTTTGGCTAGGCCCTCAGGTCTCATTGCCACAACCCTTCATACAGGGGGTTAAATATTGCGCAATGTTATTGTGTCGTCTAGGGGCCGCCTTAGTCACAGTCACGTCACAAATCACAATACAGTGTGACACAGAAAATACTTCGAAGTCATGGCTGTATGGCGCTATGAGCCTTTGCCTTTTCTAAAATGGAACAAAAAAAAAAGTTAAAAGCACATGTTTTTGACATTGACGCTGACTGACGTTACGATAAATTCGATAAAAAAAAAACAAAGTGTTTGTTCGTCGTGGGAACCGAGGTGTAAAAGAGTCCATAAAATAGATTTCTCAGGGTATATTTAACTAAAAATAATCTTTCCCAAACGTAAAGAATAATGGCTAAGTTTAAGCTAAGTAAGTACAATAACTACAGATTCTTTATTATCCACATTTATCTTTAGTCTTTATAGGTTAAAAAATATTTTTTCTCTATATTTAAAAATGTATCTTCAGCAATGCTAGAATAGTTATAAAATAATTGTATTGTAACGTTTAAACAGTTCTTGTTCCTCGTGTTTTTACTCCACTTAACTTTGTACTTACAAATATTCCATGAAGTAACGAAAACTTAAAAAAAACCATCTTACAGAAAAGCCATCAAAGAGGCAACCAGCAAAACTTCGCTACAAAATAGAAAAAAAAGTCAGAGATCATAACAAAAAGCTTAAAAGAGAGACGAAAAAGCATCCCAAGTCAAAAAGACCTAAAGCGCTAGTCGTTCCCAATGTGTGCCCCTTCAAGGAAGACATATTGAAAGAAGTAGAAGCAGTTAAGAAGCACAAAGAAGATGAAAAGCAGAAGAGAAAGGAGTTTGTTAAACTTGAAAGACAGAAAAAAATGGAAGAAAAGAAAAACAGTAAAGTCAGCATGGACTCTATGGTAATTTTGCTAATTGTTTTCTTCACCAAAAAAATTTTTTATGCAAACATGTTTTTAGTTGACAATTAATTTATAACAATCTCTTGATAGAATCCCTGAGTGTTTTTTTATGCACAACAGAGGCCGTATTACAAGCTCTTAAATCCTGCCAGGTTTATAAATTTCTGTAGTGACATCTCTTTCTCGTCGTATAGCAAATAAAAGAGATAGATTGATAGCCAGTCAGAAAACTGCCTGGAAATAAGAGGTCATAATACGGCCCCAGGATAGTGCTTGGACTGCTTGGTATTTACCTCATCTGATAAGTGACAATAAGAGCAAATCGAAGTGCATTGCGCCTGGAATCCTCATCACTGAGGAACTGGCTATCTTACCTCTAACTACCGGGACACATTTTATTTTTAACTGTTGTTATCGCATCAGACTTAGGTAAGATGGTGGTAGCTAACCAGGAGGACTTGAAATAAGCCCCAACACCAACCAAACTGAGTACAAATTGTACTCCCCCTGGGAATCGAACCCGAGACCCCTGCCTTTTACACGGGTGGGCGAACCACTAGACCTCAAAGGCAGTTAAACTTATTAATAACTACTTAATTACTAATTAATATTGTAGGTAGCTAATGCTGAAGCAAGAGGCAAAGTCCATGATGTATTCAAAAGTGCAGACAATCAAAATGGCGCTGAGTTTTCAAAAGATAGAAAACAAGAAAATTCTCTCAAAACCTACCACCGAGAATTCAAAAAAGTCATATCCGAAGCAGAAGTTATTTTGGAGATTGTTGATGCTCGAGATCCTTTGGGTATGTATTTTGAGGTTTAACCACACATACTTTTGCAATTATGGCTAGTAATTTTATATTTATACTTTGAAGCTATGAAACAAAAGCTACAAAATTCTTTGGTTCAGCTTCAGCATATTATAATAGTATTGGTTGCATACTCAAACACTACTCAACTTTGAAGAGCTCTCAAACATCATGCTGACTTCGTCATATCTTTGACATTTGATGCAACAGGATGATGCTTGAGAGCCTCTCAGAGTTGAGTAGTGTTTGAGTATTCGGCTGTATGTGTTTCAAATAATTGATTACTTATTGAACTTTTAGATTTTAGGCATTCACACAATATGATAGAAAAAATACTAGAAAAAATTTACTCACCCGTAGCAACTCAGACAAGATGATGATTTTTTCTACTATTTTTTCTATCACATTATTTATCATTGATTACTTGTTTATCAAGACTTCCTTATCTTAGTGTAATATGTAATGTTTCCCTTATTTTAGGGAATAAACAAATTATATGATCGGAGGACAATTTATTACCTATAATTTGATCATTGCAGTTTTTTATTTTTATTTTTGCATATAATTCTATCTTTCTTATGTTGTTAACTTGAAATTTGTATTCAAATGATACTTTTTAACATATTTATTAATTCATTAAACGCAAGGCGGCTGCATGAAGCCAGACAAGAAAATCGATTGTGTCTAATTTTGTCTGGCTTACGAGTTAATTATGTCTGTAGGGTGTTTTGTTTTTTATTTCTTCAAAAAATTTACCTCAACCAGGAACTAGATGTGTACAAGTAGAAGAAGCAGTGAGGGAAGCGGGCAAAAAGCTAGTCCTCGTACTGAACAAGGCGGACCTGGTGCCGCGCGACAACCTCACGTCGTGGCTCAAGTACCTGCGGCGGGCGGCGCCGGCCGTGCCCTTCAAGGCGTCCACGCAGGACCAGCAGCACAACTTGGGCAGGAAGAAGATGAAGCATGTGGTCAAGGAAAAGGAGATGAAAGGTTTGATCATTTAAGTGATGAGGATTCCGGGAGTAGAGTGTCTAATGACCTCCGTGGCTTTGTACGCCAGTTTTCAAGGTGTCGCCATCTCTGAGATCCCGGGTTCGACCCCTGGCTGGGTCTATTTAGAAAATGAATTTATATTGTCACAGGTGTGGGTGTTTGTGATACCACCGTTGTCTTTGATTTCCATAACACAGGTGCTTCAGCTATTTACTTTGGAATCGGATCAATGTATGTGATGTTGTCAAATATTTATTTAGTTATAAGAGTCTCTTTCGGCCTTATCATCACTTAACATCAGGTGAGGTTCCACTATCCCGTTGTGCATAAAATTCCCAAAGTGGTTGATATCAACCTCTTGGGGTCAAAATCAGTTTCCCAGGGGTTGACATAAACAAATTATTATAATAATTAATATTATATTAAATTTGAAAGGATTTTTAAAGTAATTTGGCTATGGGGGTCTGAGGTATCAGTTAATTTTGGAAAAGGGGTCTCGCCCAAAATATCCAAAATTCAAAATTCAAAAATTATTTATTCAGTCTAGGCTGTTACAAGCACTTGTGAATGTCATAGAAGCTACGCCATCGGTTCGCAAACCCTAAGCGGGAAACCTTGTAACGAGAAGAACCGGCAAGAAACTCGTCAAGGGCTGCTTTTTTCTCCCTGTATATTTCATACAGAGTCGTCAACATTGAAAAATGAGCTCCACATTTAAAGTGAGGTCATTTTCCATCACAATAATTAACAAAAGTTTGCACACAATGGGTAGGTAGGTTGAAATTAAATACTACTAAGTAATGAGAGTAAATAACTTTCAACTAGTTGAGAAATCACTGTGTCTGCTACTCGAAAGTGCACCTAAGTAGGCAAAATTTACCAAAAAAAAACCACATGTTACAAGACATAAAAATAATTAGAAAAAATGCAATTCTTACAATTCAATATGCGTTAAGATAGGTACTCAGAAGCAGACCCTTTCCACTGGCAGCACCCGTTCACGAGCATGACGCATGGACCAGCCATCGCTTCGCTCAACCATATTTGAGGGAACGTAACGACCCGCCCCACATCCTAAGGCACCGAATTGAAAACTATTATCCTAAAGCTTTTCATAGGCCTTTACTTACAAAACTACTGAATATAGAAAGCAAAATGATTGCAATTAAAAAAAAATTAGAAATCAAAACAAGGTTTAGTTATTAATTTAAATTTTGAGTAAGAAGTGCCATACATATTGATTATATTAATCAGAAAAATAATATATATAAATATACGACGCCCTTAGTACAAGCAGACAGAAGCCGACCCATTCCCACTGGCAGCACCCGTTCACGAGCATGACGCATGAACCAGCCATCGCTTCGCTCAACCATATTTGAGGGAACGTAACGACCCGCCTCATACGACACCACCGCAGAAATGTTTAAAGTGAGCATGACATACTAAAGCTACTCGCATTAAGGCGTCGAGTCAAAAGCATACAATAAATTATAAGTAGGTAGGACAATTCTCTCAATTTCCACAAAGAATAGAAAAATCTACGACCAGGCTGTTTTATCAATTAAATAAGTTTTAACGGTATAGTATCCTTTTTTGAGAAGACAATTTTTTACATGAGTCTTAAAGTTATCAAATGGTAAATCCAAAATATTACTTGGAATTTTATTATAAAACTTTATACCAAGACCTTGGACGAATTAACCACTGGACACGTAACGTAAGAAAAATGTATGAAATCACGTTCAACCAATTTTTGCGGGGTGAGGGGGGATTACATTGTCAAATAATGACAATATTATAGGGTGATTTAGCCGGTTTCCGGCCAAATATTATGGATTGTGAAACTCATACATTAGTTCTCGGCCAGGCGGCCGAAAAGCAAATGACCTCCCAAAAATGGATTTAACTTACCCAGCCATCAAATTTAAATGTATCACACCGAAAACTTTACGCATTTAAGTCAAAATAACAGTACTAAAACTAACTTACCATACTCACACTCAATTGCAAGAAGCTTCACTTTAAATCTTCTTTAGCTAATGCCACTTTATCGCTAGTGAAATCATTAAAATAAATAATGATTTCATTAGTTTGTTGCATCAAACTACTTTAGGTTAAAAACTTAATCCTTTAACTAATGAGAGCCTTAAACATTGTTGCCAATAATAAAGTTAAAAAATGATAGGGATCACCGAATGGTTGAGTTTTGTTTTGGAAAGTATTCAAAGTTTGTATATAAATTGGCCAAAATAACGCGTTTGACAACTGTCATTTTTCTTTCAAATTCGTTGGAAGTGTTTTTTTTTTATTTCGGTATTATTTTTTTGTGAGTAAAAATGTCTTTAGTCAAAAAGAAAATAAAAAACGTGAACGAGGTGCAAACTATACTCCAGAAGAAAAAGCACTATTGGCTGACCTCATAAAACAGTAAGTTTTACTTTAATGTACCTACTCGGTGCGTAAGTTAGTAATATTGTACTGATTGTTTGTGGTTTTGGTTTGACCCTTCATTAGATAAGTTTGACATTTCCATACTAAAATTTTAGAGGAGCTTTAAAAAGATAAAAATCTTTCTTGCAATTATTGAGTGTCAGTAATAAAAATCATGTGTATCAAACCGTAAACAATATTGTAACCGTAAACAATAGTGTCGTGGTCGTGGGTATTTTTTTTCTCTTCTACACTACCGGCCCAGCACGCGTAGCATGAGCAAACGGGACTCTTGTCTACGAAGACTTGTCGTCTCGACCCTCTAGATGGCTGAGCACAGTGGTGGGACTCGCTGTCAGAATTTTACAACCTTTTTATGTCTTTTAATACAAATATGAGTTTTAAAATATAATATTTTTATTTCAACATCAATAAACGTCGAAATTATCTGAAATGATTCGAAATGATTTAGTTTAAACATGATACTTATTTTTTAGTAAGTTCGAAGATAAAGAGACACTCACAAAAGCTTTCACTTCCGTAGACAAAGCTCTCTCGAGCTCGAGAAGAATAATGTTGCCACTAGTAAATATTTATAATTATTTCCATCATTTCTTTCTATACGTTTTAAGGGCGTTCCTTTCTATACGTTTCACGACGCAAAACTCTTAAAACCGAGTTAAATATAGCCGTATGGATATAGTTCGTTTGCCTTCCTTTTATTGAGAGATTTTTGAAAAGATGACACAGACCAACGCACTTGTTAATTTAGTAATAAATATTGAAATCAATGTATGAAAATAATTTTAATTTACGTTTTTAAGTAAATAAATTAAAATTAAGTAAAATAAAAGTAAAAAAAATACTGAAGGGAAAAAAGTGTAATATTAGGAAACAATATTATTGAATAGGTAGGTACCTTTTTACAATAAATTATTTATTGTATTATTTTAATTTATAAAATTTATGAAAAAATTTAAGAATAATAAATACTTATTCGTTATTTACTACTAGTAAATATTTATTATATTTCTTTTTTTATAAATTTTATAATAAAAAAGAATTACTTAAATACAATTTTTCATTTTTTTTATTTCCGGACAGCTGTTTTTGTCATTTGTGCTGTAACTTCTCTTCTTACCTTAATAAAATATAAACACGGACAACTTAGATTTATTTTTATTGCGAAATTAAAAACTCAGAAAAAAAAATAAGTCAACAAATCTTTCTCGACCACTCGAAGGGTGGTAGACAAATTTCTCCCACTCAACTGTCAAATTAATGTCAGTTGAAGACAAAAGCTCGTGTTTGTCGACTTTTGACATTAGGCCACGACAAAGAACAATGCGAGTCTACGGTTGTAAAATGCGAGCATGAGTATCTCGATCTCAACCCGACAAAAGTGACATTTCGGTGTAGACAAGCCATTGTTCTGTGAGTCGAATCTTATCTCGATGTTGGTCATGCTACGCGTGCAGTAGTGTCGTAGGAACTTAATTATCTTCTTTAAATTACATTACCAAATACCAGGGTAGCATAGATTTAGAGGAGGTCAACATTTTTAAACACAATAAATTGTTAAGTCCTTGTCCGCGCGACCTTGAGCAAGTGAAGGAGGCCTAGATGTTTCCGAAATGGCCGAAAACCAAAGGGGGTCGGCAAACCGGCTAAGGCACCCTACTTTGTTTACATACCAAATATTATTTATTTTATGAAAAATAGCTACTATAATAGGTTGAAATTGTGCTTACGCGTGAAAAGAAACATTTCTAGATTGCCCGCCATTTTTTTTGCTGTACAATACGGAGGATTTTGCCCATTTTGTACCAATGTTTCGCCAGTTTCGCCACGAGCTCTAGCATCACACTGACACCGCGATATCGTTTACTGAGGCTATCGGTCACAGTAAGTGGCTAAGGGGTAAAGGCGAATATGGCTGTCATTTCGCGTCCAGTGGTTAATTCGTCCAAGACCAAGACCTATGAAAGAACCACGAACTTTTTCTAATCTATACTGAGGCATTACAAGTTTGTCTTTGTTTCTGGTGTTCCGATTGTGCCAATCACTATGTTTTGTATATAAGTTAATATTGCGACGCACGAAAAGTATGCAGTTTAATATAAATTGAGATGCTGCTGTCAATATACCAATCTCTTTGAATCTATCCCTAAGAGATGTTCTAGAACTTAGTTGATAAATAGCTCTTATTGCTCGTTTTTGTAAAACAAAAATAGTATTTATATCGGCTGCTATCCCCCACAAAAGAATACAGTATGACATAATGCTATGAAAATAACTGAAATACATCTGGCAGTTTCTACATCTGTTAACTGTCTAACTTTTCTAATGGCATAGGCAGCAGAGCTGAGCTTGCCCGCCAGAGTTGCTATATGCATATTCCATTGAAGTTTACTGTCAAGAGTAACACCCAAGAAAACTGTTGAATCGAGCAAATCTAATTTCTCATTATTGATTACAATTTCAGTGGGATTCGCCTGTACATTAGGTAAAGCGAATTTAACACATTTAGTTTTCTTAGCATTAAGCTGGAGATTATTTACATTAAACCAAGTAAGAACCTGCGAGAGTGCTTTGTTCACATCGTCAAAATCAGTTTTTTTCCTGTCAACTTTGAATATTAAAGAAGTATCATCTGCGAACAAAACAATATCACAGAACCATTCTGCAAAAAAGGGGAGATCATTTATATACCTATATTAAAAATAAGAAAGGGCCCAAAATGGAGCCTTGCGGAACGCCCATTTTTACATGAGAACCTGACGAACTTACCGGAATCCCGATTCGGAATTCTGAACGGAATATCGATTAATGTATGAAAATTCCATACAGAAAAATCCCGCATGTGCGTGGTAGGGCCATAGATTTGTATGGATTTGCTGGGTTAGGAATTACGTATGTATGGGATTCTGAAATGGAATTTCGTATGTATGTGGGTGGCCAGCCTTATATGAAATGGAATACAATAAAATTGATAGCATTCAAATATAAATAGCATTCAAATATGACTCGTAGGTTCAGCGTGTGTCGGCGCAGAGTTGCTGATGAGTCTCCTGGGCAACTACTGCCGCAACAAGGGCATCAAGACGTCCATAACGGTGGGCGTGGTTGGTCTACCCAACGTCGGCAAGAGTTCCATCATCAACAGCTTGAACAGGTCCAAGGCTTGCAATGTTGGCAGCACTCCAGGGGTCACTAAGTAAGTTGATTTAACTTAATATAGATATATTCAAAAATATATTTGTGATTGTAGTTGCTAATATCTCATATTTGTTTCAAATATCTGGGACTTTTATTCTTTATTATTTCAACCAATACGATTCACCATAGCTTAAATCCACAATCATTTTGACTTCAATAAGCACTTGACAAGGGTTACAGTTTTATGTTGAAAAATATAGTGGCTTTTTTCTTTCACTTGACTTTGAAACTTGTGATGCGACTTAAGAGCCCGTACCGATTTTGCCGCTGACTGCAGCTCTCTCGCTCGCACATTTCATGTTTTCTATTTCCCAGTTCAAATAACTGTTAGAAACGATAACTTTGTGTACTTTAGCAACAAAAAACTGAAATATATTTTAAAATGTCTGTAATCTTATATTGCGAAAAGTGGCCGAGACACATTTTTCATTTACGCACTCAGATTTAAGAAATCTTGAGAAAACATGAAATGTGCGAGCGAGAGAGCGGCAGTCAGCGGCAAAATCGATACGGAGCCTTAAGTCAAATCACCATACAACAATAGTGAGTCAAATCTCGGACCATAAAGACAAATTTTGCCACTATACTCACTCGAGTCTAGTCATATTACAATTTCACTCGAATACCACTCTGTTTTTGATTCTACTACTTACATATAATGTAAAAAAAACTTTTTGTAGTTATACTTTTCAAGATACAAATTTATTTCGCAGACAAATGCAAACAGTTCAACTGGACTCTAAAATCAAGATCCTAGACAGTCCCGGGATAGTGTTCCACTCGGGCGGCGACTCGGACGCGTCCGTGGCGCTCAAGAACGCGATCCGCGTCGGGAGCCTGAAGGACCCCGTCACCCCCGCCACCGCCATCCTGCAGCGGGCCAACAAACAGACGTTGATCGACTTGTATGCCGTCCCTGAGTTTACGACGCCACAGGTAAGCTTGCCTGTTTTAGGGTCAATTCCTGCTAGCGCAGAGTCGAAATACCGCACGTCTTTTTTATCTCCGAAGAAATGTGAACATTATGTTGTGGAAATGTGGTGTGAATTTTCTGTGTTCATTTTCAGATTAAACGTTGCTGAGTCGATGCTGCGCTGCCATGACTTTTGTACTATTTAACGCACGCGCAAAATTTTGATCTTAAGAACAGTTTTGTCGGCTTCTCTCGATGTCTATCCTGCACGCGTAGCATGAGCAAACGGGACTCTTGTCTACGAAGACTTGTCGTCTCGACCTTCTAGATTGCTGAGCACAGTGGTGGGACTCGCTCTCAGAATTTTACAACCTTTTTATGTCTTTTAATACAAATATGAGTTTTAAAATATAATATTTTTATTTCAACATCAATAAACGTCGAAATTATCTGAAATGATTCGAAATGATTTAGTTTAAACATGATACTTATTTTTTAATAAGTTCTAAGATAAAGAGACACTCACAAAAGCTTTCACTTCCGTAGACAAAGCTCTCTCGAGTTCGAGAAGAATAATGTTGCCACTAGTAAATATTTATAATTATTTCCATCATTTCTCTTACAGGGCGTTCCTTTTTATACGTTTCACGACGCAAAACTCTTAAAACCGAGTTAAATATAGCCGTATGGATATAGTTCGTTTGCAGTGGCGGTACCTCCATAGAAGCCCAAAAGCCCGGCTTGCCCTAACAAAATTTTATTTACACTACTAATGAATCTCAATTAATGACAACAACAAAATATTATTCACGAACGTAAATTTTCAATCAAAATCAACCAAAGATTCAATTTTTCAAACAACTGATCGATAGTCAAGTCGTTAAACTGCATAATATAGCTTATTAATCGAACAATACACTACATCTCTCTCGCACTCGTTGGCTTGCAACCGGGCTTCGCGAATTTATACATCCGCACTCTTCTAACGTTAGCGAAACTGGTACCCCACTACATACATACTACTGTACGTATCTATAGATTCTATGAAAAATGCTCAATCCGAGCCAAAGCAGGCTTGCTATTGAACTTAACCGCAAGTGGGTACGAGGCTGCCGCGTAAACAACAGTCAACAGCTCACGATCGGGCCAATACCTGCGCAGCAGCCCGCAATCGGACCAATGGCTGCCTAGCGCATACTAACGGGCAAATCAGGAGCGATATTGAGCGCGCGGCTCATTGTTACCTGTGTGAGTGAAGTAGCAACTTTTAACAATAACGTGTTTATTTTGATTTGCATTTTGAGGTTGAGTGAATGTTTGTTTGTTAAAAAGTTACAAGTGTTTTGCATAAATTAGTGTTTATCGTTGTAAAAAATGATGTCACAGTTCAGATCGATGACTTAATGTGGTTCCTTGTGATTGTGAAGGATCAAAATATGTGAAAGTGTTGGTCGGCGAGGGAAAGGTAAATTCATTGAACATAGCCGAATTAAGCAGGTCATATTATCTTCAATATCTTCATACAGACCTACTCCAGATGTGTATATTTTGTAGTTTTTTTTAGAGCTTCGGGCCTTCGGGCTTGCCCTGATCTCAGACCCTAGGCACGCCACTGTTCGTTTGCCTTCCTTTTATTGAGAGATTTTTGAAAAGATGACACAGACTAACGCACTTGTTAAATTAGTAATAAATATTGAAATCAATGTATGAAAATAATTTTAATTTACTTTTTTAAGTAAATAAATTAAAGTTAAGTAAAATAAAAGTAAAAAAAATACTGAAGGGATAAAAGTGTAATATTAGGAAACAATATTATTGAATAGGTAGGTACCTTTTTACAATAAATTATTTATTGTATTATTTTAATTTATAAAATTTATGAAAAAATTTAAGAATAAAAAATACTTATTCGTTATTTACTACTAGTAAATATTTATTATATTTCTTTTTTTATAAATTTTATAATAAAAAAGAATTACTTAAATACAATTTTTAATTTTTTTTCTTTCCGGACAGCTGTTTTTGTCGTTTGTGCTGTAACTTCTCTTCTTACCTTAATAAAATATAAACACGGACAACTTAGATTTATTTTTATTGCGAAATTAAAAACTCAGAAAAAAAAATAAGTCGACAAATCTTTCTCGACCACTCGAAGGGTGGTAGACAAATTTCTCCCACTCAACTGTCAAATTAATGTCAGTTGAAGACAAAAGCTCGTGTTTGTCGACTTTTGACATTAGGCCACGACAAAGAACAATGCGAGTCTACGGTTGTAAAATGCGAGCATGTGAGTATCTCGATCTCAACCCGACAGAAGTGACATTTCGGTGTAGACAAGCCATTGTTCTGTGAGTCGAATCTTATCTCGATGTTGGTCATGCTACGCGTGCTGCTCACACGAGTGTATGCGGTGTAAGTGGGACAGACATCGGATTAACGACGAGAAAAGTATCGACAGAATTTTGTTATAGTGCACAAACCAGCAGCGGCTGGGAAACAAAGAGGGGACTCACTCCGCGCTTAAACTTTTTTATTAGCCTATGCTCATCGTACATAGTAGTAGCTTATTATTTAATTATCCTCGCGCGGATGGGCTTTTGTACTTTTACTACTATTATACAGGGTGTCTTAAAACTTTGCCACACGGAGGGGAAGTACCTTAAATATTAAATAAGATTTTTTTTTTCCTAAGTGACACAGTATCTTGTACAAAAGGAAGACCTTGTAATTTAACATTTATTTTTTTATTTATTACGGATTGTATCAATTTGTATGGAATCGTATGCATTTTTTTAAATTCAGTTTAATTTCTTTTTAAATCAAAATGAAGTTTTTTTAGTAAAATTTTCTATCTTCAATATTAACGGTCTTGTATGTAATATCGTTGTTAACGGTACTTTCCCTCTGTGTGGCAAAGTTTTGGGACAGCTTGTATATTCTGTACTTGCAGTATTTTTGATTTTCTGGTAATGAAATTAACTGTTGTTTCAGGAGTTCTTTGCCAGCTTGGCGTCGCGAATGGGCCGGTTCAAGAAGGGCGGCGTGCCCGACCAGGAGGCGGCCGCCAGGATCCTCCTCAATGACTGGAACACTGGCAAAGTAATATTATTTTCAAATTAAGTAGAGAGCGTCCTAACGCTATGTCCTAACGTAATAGACCGCATAGACTACACTATACAAATTTTCAACAGTATCCGGACTCCACTTAAAATAATTACTTGTCGACCCCTGTTCTATAAGGAAGAGAATTCAATGGCAGGATTATTTTGCTGATTCACAAATCGACCACCAGTCTGCGGACTACCACTAACTTGGCGCTAGTATAGATGTAGTCCTGTCATTTTATTGTTTTCTATGTGTTCGCTATCCATTTTTGAATGTTGGAAGCTCGTAAATATCCATTTTTCTTCCAACACATTTTGGTTTTCTTCTATGTTTAATGCGTTACGATCGTATTTTTTTTTTAATTTTTACTGGTCCAACATTCAAAATAATAATCATTTTTATTATTATCAACCATTTTTAAACAAAACAAAACCGGTAATATTTCAATGGGGAAGGCAACTGTCAAAATGGCGCTGCGTACGCTTGTTCCACGAGAACTATGAAAGCAAAGGACTTTTACTTAAAAAAACGTTTTTTAAGCTTAAAAATGATTGAATTCTGTGTTATAGGCTTTAAAAATGTTGGCACTTACATATTTCCGAAAAATCTGGATAGAGAAAAAAAATTATAAATTCTGTAACAATAAAAACTTCAGAATTTGGCTTTAAATTCCGGCATTTGCATCGTAGAATAGTCTTTTATATCCATTTTGGATCATTGGGTCTTTTTCGGTAAAAAAAACAACAAAACAAATATCTCTTTTCCCATACATTTTGTTCTGAACGTCTACTGTCTTAGGCAGTGTTTCTTTCAGGTACCTGGAGAAAAATGGGTTGTGTGTAGGTAGACGGGCAACTAGTGTAGTGATCGACGGACGAGCTCCCCCGAACCTCTAATTGCCCCCCCGGAGAATTTTGTCTGAAAGAAACACTGGTCTTAGGAACAAGCGTACGAAGCGACATCTACAATTAGCTTTGCGTTGCCATCCCCATTTAAATATAACCGGGAACATAACCCATATGCATATGTACAATGAGCATCAGCGTCGCTTAACCAGTTAGCAACAGAATTCGTGTGTACGTAAACGTATGTTGTGACGGCGCGGCGTGCAAGTGATTTTAACGCTGTTGCCCATGGTACAAAAGGTATAAATAAACTATATGAGGAAGAGAGTAACTTCTTCATAAAATTTTGCGATGTAAGATTGCTTTGTAGATTTCAACGAATTTTGACTTTTTGTTATCAGGAATAGAGTCTAAAATTCTTTAATTTCCATCGTTAGGTGAGATACTACACCGAGCCGCCCGAGACGCCCGACTCGGAAGTGCACTTGGACGCCAAGATAGTGGCCGCGCCCGCGGAGGAGTTCGACATCAACGCGTTCGAGTCCATGGAGACGGACGCCATCAACATGCTCAGTGCACACCAGGCGGAGGCCGAGCCTATTAAGGTAAACATCCTGGTGTACAACGTTTTAAAAAAAAACTTAATGCCGAATGTGGTAGATAATAGGGACCATCAAACTGAACAACTTTTACTAAAAGACCAACTCTGAAATTTTTTTTGCAAATGACATGGCCAATATTTGTATGGGCGTTTGCATTGTTATCAAATTTCATTTACACCTATGATTTTTGGTGTTTTATACTTAAGAATATTGGCACATTCAGTTGCTGTAAATAAAAAATTCAAAGAACTTGTCATTACAACACACTAGACTTAAACCGTTTCATGAAACCTTATAATCAGATCGCTAGCAACAAGTGTTAAGAATATGATTTTGCTATTAAAAAACGCAAGGCGCTTTTAATGGCGAACAGTAGCGAATTATTACAGTAAACTGATATGGATTTGGAATTATTAGGCATGTAATGGCCATCTGAATTAAGGATTGCAACTGTATATTGACTAACATTTATTAAACTGGGTAATAGTCTTAAAAAATGGAACAATAATAACAAAGTATAATATAAGCTGACGGGCAACATTATTAAAAAGGTGATTATAAAATATGTAAAAAAATCCATTGAAAACAGTTTCATTTAGTAAAATGTTCCTAATAAGAGCATTGGCGTCGTCTATATCACAATGTCTACAAAGTAGTATGCTTGTGTTGAAAGTCCATTATTATGGTTCATTATGGCGACAGTTGACAAACGGTACTTTGTTCACCTTGCATTACTTATTATTTTGAAATGAAAACTGACAGACTCAGACAGGTTCAAAACTACGTGTTAATTCATTTTTATTTTTATTGTGCAATATTACCCATTTATTACGTGTGTGTACGTGGAATGTACTTTATTGGCAGTTGATAAACGGTACTTTGAATTCACCTTGCATTACTTATTATTTTGAAATAAAAACTGACAAGTTCAGAGAGGTTCAAAACTACGTGTAAATTCATTTTTCTATTTTTATTTTACAATATTATTTACTATGTGTGTGTAAATGGAATGTACTTTTTTGGCCATGTTCTTTGTGCAGCTTTTGCGCAGAATTTGTGCAAAATTTGTGCAGAACTTGTGTCTAATTTGTGCAGAATATGTGAATATTTTTTGTAGAAATTGTGAAGAATTGGTACAAAATAAGTGCATAATTTGTGCAAAATTTGTGCAGAATTTGTGGAGTCCGTTACGCCAGCAGGAAAGATGCTCCTAGAGGGAAGCGAGTTTGATGAATAATTTGTGCGCAATTCAGTGTAAATGTGCGCCAAATAAAAAATTTGTGGGCCTTATACTTTTGGAATAAAACGGGAAAAACGGATTCTGCTGGGGTAACGGTGCTCCAGCAGGAAGAATCTAAACTAGTGATCGGAGAGAAATAAAAGATATATGTGCGGGTAGCTTGATACTAGCAGGAAATGTGCGCCAAATATAAAATTTGTGGGCCTTATAGTTTTGGAGATATTTGATTTCCTGCTGGCGTAACGTTTTGCCAGATCCCAGATCTCGGAAACTACTAAATGTGCGATCTTACAGTAAACACATATAAGTAGCTCCTAATTTGTGCTATTTGTGCGGTAGAAAACATTTCAAAAATATTCACAGATTTTGAAGTAATCAGACATTTTCTGAAAACAGAAAAAAAATTCTAGCGCCTAAACTACCACCTAAATAGAGAAACCAAAAACGGTGTTCTATTCTTCTTATTATTTCTCATTACCATAAAAATTTTGAAAACCGCACATTGACGCGTTTTTGAATAATACCCACATGAAGGTAAGACTGACCATGTCATGACTTTGACGGTCAGCAAGATAAAAATATCAGAGAATATTTAGATCCTGGCCCAAAGAATAATCTGTGCGGTTACTGAAGTACATGCTCTGAAAATTTCAGCTTCAAATTCTTCGTATTAAAGGAAATATCAATTAAAATCCAAAACAACTGTCAGTATTCCGATTAACCGACCAAATTCGATAGACCACCAAAAAGCGACGCGTTCATACATATTGATGACCTCCTTAACTTTGTTGTTGAACAGGTTTGTACACGTCACGTCTACGTACATTTAAGTAAATAAGTGATTTGAGTGAGTGCTTTTATTTAAATAACGAATGAAGTTATTTCTGTTTCATTTCATTTTTACTTGAATTAAATGAATTTTAACATTATTTTAGTAGAAAAATAAAGGATGTTTTGTAAAAAAAGTAAAAAATTTAAGATGGCGGCCAACTTTTTTTTGTGGGCCGATTTCGATGAAACTCTGTTTTTGGTACTATTTCGACAAGAAAATAGCAACGCAATGTTAAAAAAGTAATAAATTCAAGATGGCGGCCATCTTTTTTGTTTGTGGGTCGATTTCGATGAAACTCGGTTTTCGCTACTGTTTTGACAAGAAAACAGCAACGCAATGTTAAAAATGTAAAAAATTCAAGATGGCCGCCACCTTTTTTGTTTGCGGGCCGATTTCAATGAAACTCGGTTTTTGCTACTGTTTTGTCAAGAAAACAGAAACGCAATGTTAAAAATGTAAAAAAATCAAGATGGCGGCCAACTTTTTTGTTTGTGGGCCGATTTCGATGAAACTCGGTTTCTGATACTATTTTGACAAGAAAATAACAACGCAATGTTAAAAATGCAAAAATTCAAGATGGCGGCCAACTTTTTTGTTTGTGGGCCGATTTCGATGAAAATTTGTTTTTTGGTATTATTTTGACAAGAAAACAGCAACACAATGTTGCAAATTTAAAAAATTCAAGATGGCAGCCAACTTTTTAGTTTGCGGGCCGATTTCGATGAAATTCGGTTTTTGGTAGTATTTTGACAAGAAAACAGCAACACCATGTTAAAAAAGTAAAAAATTCAAGATGGCGGCCAACTTTTTAGTTTACGGGCCGATTTCGATGAAACTCGGGTTTTGGTACTGTTTTGTCAATAAAACAGAAACGCAATGATAAAAAAGTAAAAAATTCAAGATGGCGGCCAACTTTTTAGTTTGAGGGCCGATTTCGATGAAACTCGGTTTTTGGTAGTATTTTGACAAGAAAACAGCAACACAATGTTAAAAAAGTAAAAAATTCAAGATGGCGGCCAACTTTTTAGTTTGCGGGCCGATTTCGATGAAACTCGGTTTTTGGTAGTATTTTGACAAGAGAACAGCAACACAATGTTAAAAAAGTAAAAAATTCAAGACGGCGGCCAACTTTTTTGTTTGCGGGCCGATTTCAATGAAACTCGGTTTCTGATACTATTTTGACAAGAAAACAACAACGCAATGTTAAAAATGTAAAAATTCAAGATGGCGGCCAACTTTTTGTTTGCGGGCCGATTTCGATGAAAATTTGGTTTTTGGTAGTATTTTGACAAGAAAACAGCAACGCAATGTTGCAAATTTTAAAAATTCAAGATGGCGGCCAACTTTTTAGTTTGCGGGCCGATTTCGATGAAACTCGGTTTTTGGTAGTATTTTGACAAGAAAACAGCAACGCAATGTTGCAAATTTTAAAAATTCAAGATGGCGGCCAACTTTTTAGTTTGCGGGCCGATTTCGATGAAACTCGGTTTTTGGTAGTATTTTGACAAGAAAACAGCAACACAATGTTAAAAAAGTAAAAAATTCAAGATGGCGGCCAACTCGGGCCGATTTCGATGAAACTCGGTTTTTAGTAGTATTTTGACAAGAAAACAGCAACACAATGTTAAAAAAGTAAAAAATTCAAGATGGCGGCCAACTTTTTTGTTTGTGGGCCGATTTCAATGAAACTCGGTTTCTGCTACTGTTTTGTCAATAAAACAGCAACGCAATGATAAAAAAAGTAATAAATTCAAGATGGCAGCCACCTTTTTTTGTTTGTGGGTTCGATTTCAATGAAACTCGGTTTTTGCTACTGTTTAGTCAAGAAAACAGAAACGCAATGTTAAAAATGTTAAAAATTCAAGATGGCGGCCAACTTTTTTGTTTGTGGGCCGATTTCGATGAAAAACTGGCCGCCATCTTGGATTTTTTATTTTTTTAACATCGCTATGTTATTTTTTTGTCAAAATAGTACTAGAAACCGAGTTTCGTCGAAATCGGCCCACAAACAAAAAAGATGGCTGCCATCTTGGATTTTTTATTTTTTTTAACATTGCGTTGCTGTTTTCTTGTCAAAATACTACTAAAAACCGAGTTTCATCGAAATCAGCCCACAAAAAAAGAAGATGGCCGCCATCTTGGATTTTTATATTTTTTTACATTGCATTGTTATTTTCTTGTCAAAATAGTACTAGAAACCGAGTTTCGTCGAAATCGGCCCACAAACAAAAAAGATGGCTGCCAACTTGAATTTTTTATTTTTTTATCATTGCTTTGTTATTTTCTTGTCAAAATAGTACCAAAAATCGAGTTTCATCGAAATCGGCCTACAAACAAAGAAGATAGCCGCCATATTGGATTTTTTGTTTTTTTAACATTGCGTTGCTGTTTTCTCGTCAAGGTTTGAGAGGTGCTAAGCGTGCTTTTCCACCTATGATAGAGAGCTTCACTGAACCATTAGAGAAGGTAAAACGCCAGTATGCTACACACGCATATGCTTCTTCACTTGCATCAGCGAAAACGTGAAGCTGTCTGTCAATGATGTTCTGACTCTCAAAACCACTTCTATACCACCGAGGAATTTTTGCATTGGAAGCGACGTCATGTAATTGTTCAGACCAAGAGGACCACTTCTTGACTGTAGCTGGGGATAACTCTGAATCCCAGTCGGCACCAGAACGCCAGACTTGTTGAAATAAGATACGTCCTTGAATGACCAGAGGTGTGAAAAACCCTAAAGGATCATATACGCTCATCAAATCTGACAATAACTTTCGCTTGGTCAGTGTGTCGCCTTTACTGATGTGGAGCCTTTTACGACGACCAATAGACACCTCTATAGGCCCGAAATAGTCGAGCCCTACGTTGGTAAAAGGGCGCTTGTGGTGGTCAAGGCGCACATCAGGAAGGTCACCTATCGGAGGGCATTGCGGCTTCGCTCGGCGTTTTTTACATAGTTGGCACTCTCGCACGATCGCTTTGATTGCGGTTCGGCATCCAAAAATCCAATAGTGCTGCTTGAGTTCGTTGTACACCATCTCATTGTTGCAGTGTCCAGCTTTGACGTGATGATGGTGTATGAGCAGACGGACTGCTAGGTGGCGACCATCTAGGATAATTGGTGACGCAGTATCATGGTCAAAGTCTTTCATGCGTTGAATACGGCTGTCCAAACGAAGGAGCTGGTCTTCTTTTGCAAACTCTTTTGTAATTGTTTTGATTACCTAGTTTATGAGAAAAAGAAACTGTACCCTTTTTGTTTTACGTAATGTCACTATATGTCACTATAGAAAATAAATTGATGTCACACGCAAAGCAAAGCTGTCGTAAATTATTTCTAATTATTCCTTTACATAGAAGTGGTTTTGAGAGTCAGAACATCATTGACAGACAGCTTCACGTTTTCGCTGATGCAAGTGAAGAAGCATATGCGTGTGTAGCATACTGGCGTTTTACCTTCTCTAATGGTTCAGTGAAGCTCTCTATCATAGGTGGAAAAGCACGCTTAGCACCTCTCAAACCTTCTTCGATGCCACGTCTTGAGCTTCAGGCAGCCCTTATTGCAGCGAGATACGCTGAAGCCATTACATCGGGACACAAAGTCCATATAGACTCAACCTTTTATTGGAGTGACTCTACAACCGTGTTGTGTTGGATTCGCAGTGATGCACGGACATTTAAGCCATTTGTTGCCAATCGCATAGGCGAGATTACAGAGAGTACCAATCACAAAGATTGGAGATATGTGCCAGGTAGCTTTAATGTCGCTGACGATGCAACAAGGTTGAAGAGCCAAGTAATTAATCTGGAGCGATGGTTCTCTGGACCAGAATTTTTACTGCTTCCTTCTTCAGAATGGCCGAAAGAACCATCGGTACCTGGACCCTCCCTTGCTTTAGAGGAGTTAAAACCCTGTAAAGCAATGGTAGGATTAACTCAACTGGAACAGTTACCTTTACCGGTAACTCCAGATGCCACGCGTTTTAGTTCGTGGCTACGCTTTGTTCGGGCGACCGCACGCACTTATCAATGCGTCGTTAAGTTTCGGTCTCTTTTAGAAAGTTTGCGTCAAAATTCTAACTTTCAATCCTCTACCTCTTTAGCTTTATCACCTCTTACCGCCCTTGATATTCAGAATGCGGAAAGAGTAATTTTTCGAAAGTCGCAGATAGACAGTTTTGGCACAGAGATGGGTCTCCTCAGTAACTCCAAGCCCTTACCCAAATCGAGCAAGCTTTTTAAACTTTGCGTTATGTTTGATCAAGAAGACCAGCTCCTTCGTTTGGACAGCCGTATTCATCGCATGAAAGACCTTGACCATGATACTGCGTCACCAATTATCCTAGATGGTCGCCACCTAGCAGTCCGTCTGCTCATACACCATCATCACGTCAAAGCTGGACACTGCAACAATGAGATGGTGTACAACGAACTCAAGCAGCACTATTGGATTTTTGGATGCCGAACCGCAATCAAAGCGATCGTGCGAGAGTGCCAACTATGTAAAAAACGCCGAGCGAAGCCGCAATGCCCTCCGATAGGTGACCTTCCTGATGTGCGCCTTGACCACCACAAGCGCCCTTTTACCAACGTAGGGCTCGACTATTTCGGGCCTATAGAGGTGTCTATTGGTCGTCGTAGAGAGAAACGATATGTCGCGCTGTACACATGTATGACAACACGTGCAGTCCATCTGGAACTTGTATCTTCCCTTTCTGCGGACTCCGCCATTTCAAGCCTGCGGAGATTTATTGCACGTCGTGGGGTACCATCCAAGATCCTGAGTGACAATGGTACAGCCTTTGTGGGAGCCAGTCGTCAGCTGAAAGACTTTTACAGCCAAGCTATAGAGGACTTCGCTGCCAATGCCAAAATCGAATGGTGCTTCATACCCCCCGCTTCACCTTTTATGGGCGGGTGCTGGGAACGTTTAGTCCGTACAATCAAGACAGCACTCTCAGTGACACTGAAAGACAGGGCCCCAAAAGAAGAAATTCTTAGTACGCTTTTATTAGAAGCTGAAGCTCTGGCTAATTCCCGACCTCTAACGTACGTCACTCGTAATTCCGACGTTGAGAGCCTAACACCTTTCCACTTCCTAATTGGCGCCTCTTCGAACCAACAGTTACCTTATCCTTTAGACGACGGAGTCTTCCACCATAGAAAAGAGTGGCAAAAAGCGTTACGGCTTTCGGAGCATTTTTGGAAAAGGTGGTTGCGCGAATACCTTCCATGTCTTCGACCACGGCACCCTCAAGATCAGCATCAAAACCTTGAAGTGGGCGACGTAGTACTGATAAAGGAGCATCAAACACCTAGAGGAGTCTGGCCGTTAGGTCGTGTTTCCAAAGTTCATCCCGGGGCTGATGGAGTAGTGAGAGTGGTGGATGTCCACACCAAAGGAGGATTATTAAGGAGACCCACCAAAAAATTGGCTTGCCTATCCTCATCGTTAATAGTGTAGCGATGCTACACGGGGGGACTATGTTGCAAACTCTTTTGTAATTGTTTTGATTACCTAGTTTATGAGAAAAAGAAACTGTACCCTTTTTGTTTTACGTAATGTCACTATATGTCACTATAGAAAATAAATTGATGTCACACGCAAAGCAAAGCTGTCGTAAATTATTTCTAATTATTCCTTTACATATTTTTGATCTCTGTGCCAAAACTGTCTATCTGCGACTTTCGAAAGATTACTCTTTCCGCATTCTGAATATCAAGGGCGGTAAGAGGTGATAAAGCTAAAGAGGTAGAGGATTGAAAGTTAGAATTTTGATGCAAACTTTCTAAAAGAGACCGAAACTTAACGACGCATTGATAAGTGCGTGCGGTCGCCCGAACAAAGCGTAGCCACGAACTAAAACGCGTGGCATCTGGAGTTACCGGTAAAGGTAACTGTTCCAGTTGAATTAATCCTACCATTGCTTTACAGGGTTTCAACTCCTCTAAAGCAAGGGAGGGTCCAGGTACCGATGGTTCTTTCGGCCAAGGAATAATTAGAAATAATTTACGACAGCTTTGCTTTGCGTGTGACATCAATTTATTTTCTATAGTGACATATAGTGACATTACGTAAAACAAAAAGGGTACAGTTTCTTTTTCTCATAAACTAGGTAATCAAAACAATTACAAAAGAGTTTGCAACATAGTTAAACTTTCTAAAAGAGACCGAAACTTAACGACGCATTGATAAGTGCGTGCGGTCGCCCGAACAAAGCGTAGCCACGAACTAAAACGCGTGGCATCTGGAGTTACCGGTAAAGGTAACTGTTCCAGTTGAGTTAATCCTACCATTGCTTTACAGGGTTTCAACTCCTCTAAAGCAAGGGAGGGTCCAGGTACCGATGGTTCTTTCGGCCATTCTGAAGAAGGAAGCAGTAAAAATTCTGGTCCAGAGAACCATCGCTCCAGATTAATTACTTGGCTCTTCAACCTTGTTGCATCGTCAGCGACATTAAAGCTACCTGGCACATATCACATAACGCAAAGTTTAAAAAGCTTGCTCGATTTGGGTAAGGGCTTGGAGTTACTGAGGAGACCCATCTCTGTGCCAAAACTGTCTATCTGCGACTTTCGAAAAATTACTCTTTCCGCATTCTGAATATCAAGGGCGGTAAGAGGTGATAAAGCTAAAGAGGTAGAGGATTGAAAGTTAGAATTTTGACGCAAACTTTCTAAAAGAGACCGAAACTTAACGACGCATTGATAAGTGCGTGCGGTCGCCCGAACAAAGCGTAGCCACGAACTAAAACGCGTGGCATCTGGAGTTACCGGTAAAGGTAACTGTTCCAGTTGAGTTAATCCTACCATTGCTTTACAGGGTTTTAACTCCTCTAAAGCAAGGGAGGGTCCAGGTACCGATGGTTCTTTCGGCCATTCTGAAGAAGGAAGCAGTAAAAATTCTGGTCCAGAGAACCATCGCTCCAGATTAATTACTTGGCTCTTCAACCTTGTTGCATCGTCAGCGACATTAAAGCTACCTGGCACATATCTCCAATCTTTGTGATTGGTACTCTCTGTAATCTCGCCTATGCGATTGGCAACAAATGGCTTAAATGTCCGTGCGTTGCTGTTTTCTTGTCAAAACAGTAGCGAAAACCGAGTTTCATCGAAATCGACCCACAAACAAAAAAGATGGCCGCCATCTTGAATTTTTTAATTTTTAACACTGCGTTGCTGTTTTCTTGTCAAAATAGTACCAGAAACCGAGTTTCGTCGAAATCGGCTCACAAACAAAAAAGATGGTCGCCATCTTCGATTTTTATTTTTTTAACATTGCTTTACCTATTATTTTCTTGTCAAAAAAGTACCAGAAACCGAGTTTCGTCGAAATCGGTCCACAAACAAAGAAGATGGCCGCCATCATGGATTTTTTTATTTTTTAACATTGCATTGATATTATCTTGTCAAAATAGTATCAAAAACCGAGTTTCATCGAAATATGCCTACAAACAAAAAAGATGGCCGCCATCTTGGAACTTATTTTTTCATTATTATTTCCTAATTGAGTACTAATTTAATATGTATTTTATACTTAGTTAGCCCTAAATTAGTAATGATTTACAAATAAAATTTTAGTCCCTTACACTTTTAGTCGTTGCGTCAAACTGTCTAGACGAACGGCGGCTTTTGCGCCAGCACAAAGGGCGATTGAAGTCCGACTGTAAGAAAAATACTCTCTCGGCTGTGGTATTGGTATAAATACAGGCTCAAACTAACTATTTAAAAGTTAAAACACTATTTACCCACATTTGCCAATAAGAAGTTATGAACGCGACTGTACAAACAATTTTTCTGCATAATACGACCCAATAAAGAAGGTCATCAATATGTATGAACGCGTCGCTTTTTGGTGGTCTATCGAATTTGGTCGGTTAATCGGAATACTGACAGTTGTTTTGGATTTTAATTGATATTTCCTTTAATACGAAGAATTTGAAGCTGAAATTTTCAGAGCATGTACTTCAGTAACCGCACAGATTATTCTTTGGGCCAAGATCTAAATAGTCTCTGATATTTTTATCCTGCTGACCGTCAAAGTCATGACATGGTCAGTCTAACCTTCATGTGAGTATTATTCAAAAACGCGTAAATGTGCGGTTTTCAAAATTTTTATGGTAATGAGAAATAATAAGAAGAATAGAACACCGTTTTTGGTTTCTCTATTTAGGTGGTAGTTTAGGCGCTAGAATTTTTTTTCTGTTTTCAGAAAATGTCTGATTACTTCAAAATCTGTGAATATTTTTGAAATGTTTTCTACCGCACAAATAGCACAAATTAGGAGCTACTTATATGTGTTTACTGTAAGATCGCACATTTAGTAGTTTCCGAGATCTGGGATCTGGCAAAACGTTACGCCAGCAGGAAATCAAATATCTCCAAAACTATAAGGCCCACAAATTTTATATTTGGCGCACATTTCCTGCTAGTATCAAGCTACCCGCACATATATCTTTTATTTATCTCCGATCATTAGTTTAGATTCTTCCTGCTGGAGCACCGTTACCCCAGCAGAATCCGTTTTTCCCGTTTTATTCCAAAAGTATAAGGCCCACAATTTTTTTATTTGGCGCACATTTACACCGAATTGCGCACAAATTATTCATCAAACTCGCTTCCCTCTAGGAGCATCTTTCCTGCTGGCGTAACGGACTCGAATTTGTGGAGGATTTGAGCAAAAACTGTGCAGAATCTGTACAAAATTTGAAGAAAATGTATGCAGAATTTGTGGAAAATTTGTGCAGAATTTTTTGAAAATTTGTGCCGAACTCTTCACAAATTTTGCACAAATTCTGCACAATTTTTGCTCAAATTCTCCACAAATTCTCCAGAAATTCTCTACAAAATAATGTTCTACAAATTTTGTTTATAGACAGTATGTACATATTGCAATAGAAGTTAAAAAATAAACCGTAAACAAAAACGCACGGCGTGCGGCAACAGTAGTTTATGATTCAAGGTTGGTAAGGAGTTTTAAAAAACCTTAAGAGCGCTTATTCTGAACACTAGCGCCGCCATTGGAAAAAAAATCATAATACTCAAATAAATACGAAATTGTGAATTATCTCTCTGGAGTGCACTCCGAACTTACTTTGTGGTACTTTTTATCACTCAAACAATATTTTTGAGCCTGTAGTTTAGTTTAATGGACTTTTATTGCTAAAAGTGACCACTTTTCGCAATAAAAGTCCATTAAACTAAACGGCAGGCTAGAAAATATTGATTAAGTGATAAAAAATACCACAAAGCTTGTTCGGAGTGCACTCCAGAGAGATAATTCACAATTTCGTCTTTATTTAAGCACTATGATTTTTTTTCGAGTGGCGGCGCTAGTGTGCAGACTTCGCCCTCTTAACAACCGTGTGCCATACTACGTTTTTCAATACATTTGCGAGAAAACATTTATAATAGGTACTACTGAAATTGTAATCTATACATATAATAAGACTGTAATTTTTTAATATTTGTGCGCGTATTACGCAAAAACCGCTAAACGAATTTTGATGGATTTTTCACAATTTAGTAGATTGAGGTCCAACTTAAAATATAAGCTATGTTTCATCAAATTCAGGTGGGTGGAACCAGGGAAACAGCTTGAACTCTCCGTAGTACTAGCTTTCATACACTAAAGGGGTCATTTTAACCTGGTTGCAATATGTTTCTACTGTCTACGCGGATGAAGTCGCGGGCGGAAGCTAGTAGAAATAAAAAAAAAACGTTCGTAAACAAAAACGAACGGCACCGGCGTGCGGTAAAATCAACTTTCCGCACGCTGTACTAATCCGTAAACAAAAACGCACGGCGTGCGGTAAAATCAACTTACCGCACGCTCTACTGTTAAGAGCGCGCAGTCAAAATAAGGCAAGTCAAATTCTGCGCGGGAGAGGCAAGCGAATAACAACTACAGATGCAAATGCGTCTGTGTGCGTAAGCGCTAGTTCGAGCGTAGACTTCGGGCGTGAACAAAAATGTTGATACTTTGAGTTTATTTTTTAGTATGCATTATTTCAATAGGCATTGCAAATTGTCATATTAAATAAAATGCATATGTGAACGGAGTACGCGAAATGATTAGGAAGAAAAACATCGGGAACGACCCGGAAGTATGGGTAAACACATAAAAAAATGTGTTTGGCTTAAGATTACAAAATGAACATGAGGGAAATTAGGAGCTTTGGAGGTACTCGGATGTGCTTCCCCCACGGTAACTTATTTTTACGAAGCCGGAGGCAACATAATAGTTTAGTTGGGTATGTGAAAATGAAAGTGAAAATAAAAGTGAAAAATTCTTTATTCAAATAAGCTCACACAATAAGCATTTCTAAATCGTCAATACGTTGTAGGTTATTGTTAGTTAGTAATAACTATTATTATAAATAGTAAAGACTACCAGAGTGTTAAAAGAACAATACCGAAGCCGTAAATGCGTCTAAAATGCATTTACGGCTTACGCCTTACGCATTTTTTTTTATTTTTTTTTTTTGCGGCTGCTCCCCGCTTTTTGGCAGGACCTTTTTTTGCCATTCTTATTTTTTTACTTATTTCTCTTTTTTATCTTAGCTTTTATAGCTAATATCATGTTCTTCTTTTTTATATTACTGTTCTTTTTCTTTTCTCAATGTTACAATTTCTCTTATTTTCTAATACAGTTCTTTCTTTATTTTAATACATTAAATACTTATTCTAATTTTCTAACATTATGTTTTCACATCCTACATTTATTACATTGCTTGTTCACTTATTCTTACTTTATGAGCATATTATACTTTACAGTTTTCTTGCTTACTTTATTTTATTAATATCATTGACTTTACACATTTGTTTCTTTTACATAGTATCTTAATATTATGTATTACATTACTGTATTACAATTTAATTATACATATTGTAGTTAAATGGCTTTAACATATTGGGTTCCTGTCATTTGGGTCTCCTATCTCGTCAATCTTTATTTCTATTTATCACAATTTCTGCTACTTTTTTTGCATATGCCATAAATAGGTTTCTTTCTTTTTTATTATTCATAATTTCTTCCAGGGTGTCTTTACTCAATTTAGTGTCAATTTGCTGTTGCAGAGTGTACCTATCGACATTGTGTACTGGACAGTCGAGTATGATGTGGAAGATGTCCTCGATCGCGACCGGGTCACAAATACAGGAAGGGCTGTCCCTGCGTTTGAATCTGTGCAGGTATGCACAGAACCCTCCGTGGCCAGTCAGTATTTGTGCCGCCAGTCGATCAATGGACATCTTCCTCACCACACCGTAAGCCGCCACCCCATCAGGGAAGAAGACCTTGGTGGTCTCGGCCGTGTTTTCCGATCTATACCTGCAGTCCCATGCCTCGATCGTTTCCGCCCGGATGTGGCGTTTAACGAACGAGATGGGACAGCAGTCATAGTCCGGTCTTGTCTTCAACTTGAGAGCCGCTTCCTTCGCTAGTTGATCCGCTCTCTCATTCCCTTTCACTCCGACATGGGCCCTTATCCAGAATAGTGAGACGAGCTGTTGGTTGTCTCTAAGGTATTGAAGGTTACCCTGGATTGCCTTCGTGATCGGGTGTGATGAGTCTGGATCAAGTAGCGTCTGGAGGGCGGATCTCGAGTCGCTGAGTACGGCCGTTTCCTGGAATTTTTTGCCAATAATAATTTCTGTCGCTTGGAGGATGGCATACAGCTCGGCTTGGAAGACTGTACAGTATGGTTCCAGCTTAAACTTTCGGGTAATCGTTTCAATCGGCCCTTCCCAACAGGTCAGGGCGGCTCCAACTTTCCCCTCCAGTTTGCTACCATCTGTATAGATCTTCACTAAGCCTTCTGCCAGTTTGCCATCCTCTTCCGCGTTGTCCAAACATGTGAATTTTGAATTTAGCATCCTGCTGGGGTGGGTGTCATTCATGAACGAGGCTCGCTGTTCGACCTTTCTGCCACTTAGTGCTGCCTGGGGTTTCCCACGCTTTGCCTCAAAAAGCAGGGATGCTTCTTGGATCCGGAGATCCAGCGGAAGCAAACCTGACAGCACTAAGGCAGCGTTAAGGGAAACCGTTTTGTTGCCTTTGACGATTTTTTGAGCGAAGCCTCGTTGTACTGTGTCGAGAGCTTTCCTGGAGACTGCTTTCCGTGCCTCCTTAGACCATACGCTGGCAGCGTAGAGGATAATGGGTTCTATGACCGCTTTGTAGATGGTTTTAACAATCTCCGGATGCAGTCCCCAGGTAGCTCGTGCCGCTCTGCTGACTCCCTTATAAATGTCTACCGATTTTTTGCAAACATATGCAATGTGTTCATTGAAAAGCAACTTATTATCTACAATGACGCCTAAAATTTTCATATTATCTACTAACTCAATGGCCGTCTCTCCCATTTCCAGCCTGGGCGTGTCGAATTTTAGCTTCCGCGTGATTACCATCGCTTTTGTTTTTTGCGGTGCGAAGTTCAGCTTGTTCGACACGCCCCACTTCTGGACATGGGAGAGGGCTGCATTGGCTTTTATTTCTATTTCGGTGGCCGTGTTGCCTTCGACTATCAGAACAATATCGTCTGCGAAGGCTTGGCAGTAGACGTTGGCAACGGTGAGTTGATTGAGCAGGGGATCCAAGATTATGTTCCAAAACAAGAGCCCGCCAATGGAACCTTGGACGCAGCCCTTGTTTGTGCTTTTACTAAATTCTTCCCCTGCGTATCTCACCGTTACCTTTCTATCCCTAAGATAGCTGTCCACAAGCCTTCGCAGATTCAAAGGACAGTTTTTGTCCTTTAACTGACACACTATTTGTGGCCACCACGCATTATCGAAGGCCCCCTCTATGTCCAGCGAGATCAATGCCATAATCTTCCTCCCGTCCAGATTATGTTTGACCCGCTGGATCATATCATAGAGGGCATCCTCGGTACTGCGCTGTGGCACAAACCCGTATTGGCATGGGTTTAGTTCTGGCAACACGTACCACTTTATACGGCGCATTAATAATTTTTCTAATATTTTACCTCGCCTTACGCATTTAAAACTTATTTAGTTTGATATAAAAAACTTTTTTTACATCAAACTAAATAAGTAATAAGTTTATGTAAAAATAATTGATAGGAAACGATTTTCATTTTTGATTAAAAAAAAACGGGTGCATAAAGGCAATGAAATTCATGAAATAACGTGTGCGTGTGTCTTTACGGTACGAGTAGGTGGCCGAGGCCCCGGATCATTCATATTCATTACGATTTAGTAAATTCAAACGATTAATCATAAAAAAAATATATCTGATCCTCAATAACTCGCATGACAGCTTTGAAAACCTAGCAAGGGACGTCCCTTGCTAGGTTTTTAAAGTTGTCATATTACTTGCTATGTTTTTGAAATGGTTTTTTAGGCTCTTCCGCGTTACGACTGTGTACTTGTTAGGTTTTTCAATTTTCAAAATCTTATTTCTATTTTTTTATTTATCCTTTAATCCTTTAATAGCTATCCTACTCATATTACAGCAAAAATCCTGAATACTTCCATCTTAACTGGTGTTTTTCCTACATCTTGGAAAGATGCAAATGTTATCCCTCTCCCAAAAAAGACGACGGCAACGCATCCACCTTGGAGATTCCTCCTCTGCATGGTGTGACATCAACGCCGGAGTTCCTTAGGGTGTTGGCGTCTTATCTCCATTACTCTTCTCTATCTTTATTAACTCAATAAAAAAATTACTTTCAAGTTCCCATCACCTCTATGCTGATGATCTGCAGATCTACACTCAGGCACCATTATCAGAACTTTCAAGTGCAATAGCGGCTACCAATTCTGATCTTGCGCTTATTAGCGACTGGAGTCAATCATTTGGACTTACTGTTAACCCAGCCAAGACCCAGACCATCATTATTGATAGTCCTCATTACATTTTGAGGATCGACCTTGAGCAGCTTTCTCTTGTAAAGTTTGATGGCACTGTGGTTCTTTTTTCAAAAACTGTCAAAAACCTCGGCGTTACCTGTTTTTCAGAACGAAATTATGTATTTTTGATTATTTTGATTATTTTTTGCTTAAATGAAGGAATACTTCTTGATAATATGTTGTAAAATTGTTATCTCATTGTTTTTCATAAAAATATTAAAATGTCAACATGAACGTAACATTTTGTACTTGTTCGTAACAAAACGTGTGCGTAACTGCGTTTTACATGCACGTTACGGTACAATTATTTTGAGAAATACCCATTTAACCTTAATTTTTTGACATTGAAAATGTCTTTTCGTTCGCTCCAGTATAGGCTCCGATTTCACGAAAAAGTGCGATCCCCATAAATCTCAGAAGGTTGTGAAGATATGATATTCAAAAAGACTCAAAAGACGCGTATTTATAATTAGAGCTAAGGTGCAAAAAGAATTATTCGAGAAAATAAAAAACGAAAAAAATTATGGCTGAAATAGTGGAAAAAAATCTCATTGTTTCCGATTTTTTGAATTTGGCGCTCGATATTTTGGAAACGAAGAATGATATCAAAATTTTGAGAAATACTCCTCTGAACAATTTAATCAGCTACAATTTGAGCTTAAAACAAAGACGATCGGATTAAGGGTTTGCCCTGTAGCTTAACCTTTAACATTGATGTTTTTTCGATCGCTTCATTATAGCCCCCATTTTCGTTCAGAGTGCGACATCGCCTTGGTGTCGTAAGTTTTAAGGCTACATGAATGGTTGAAGCTTCAAATCAAAAGACGCGTTTCAACGAGGGCTACAAATGCTACAATATGTAGCGTGTTGGCGCAATTTCGGAAAGCGCGCTCCTTAGATGCGCGTCGCGTCACTGAGTTGACGTAGTTGAAAATAAATCTTAGATTTTTTTTATATAATTTTGGGTTATAGTTAATACCTTTCAATAAAATAGTTATGTTTATAATAATTAAATATTTTTATATGAATTTCATACACACGAATCACTTTAAAATTTGCTGTGATTTTAAAGTATTGTAGGTACTAATTCAAACAAAGGAATATATTTTTTTATAAAATTCAATAAATTCATTTTCAATGTACCAGAAGGTCGTGAAAAGCACGAGATCTGTGAGTTTTTGTGGTAGAAAGTTAAGTAAATGCGTTTTATTTAATTTTTGCATTTTTTGTTTATGGACCAAATGGGTCTTAAAATCTAAACCGGCCACAGAAACAGTCTTAAAATTGGTCTATGGTTTGTTCAGAGGGCCTATTATCTTTAGTATAAATTTGAAACGGTAACTCTAAAATGTAAATTATTATCAAAATGGCCAGACTGGTCTTGCGTATGGTGACTTTCCATAGTCTTACTCAGCCATACTCAACCTGCGACCCGCGGGCCTTTGTGATTGGCCCACTTGGAATTTTAAAACTTTGACTAAGTTTTAAAAGTTATTGTTAGTTCTTTCAAAGTTAGCTCTTTCAAAATTTGGTCTATATTGCATGATTCTTCATCATAACTAATATTATAAAGGTAACAAAATCATGTATTGTATAGTTGGCTCTATTATGACCACCTTTTCTTTTTTCAATATGTTTTTTTAACACCTAAATATTTTTGCGGCCCGCGCTTCAAGATCGAAACGTGTTTGTGGCCCCACAAAAAATAGGTTGAGGACGGCTGGTCTTACTGATATGTGTAGTAATTGAACAAATCTGTTTACCATGACAATTGTGAAACAATGCGGTAACCTCGAAAGTAAATAACTAACATAAATGGAGATTTTAGATTAATCACTGTCTATGGTTACGGCGGGTTAAGATCTTTAAGACTTCGGTTTTAGTTTACAATATTGCAAAATCTATAACAATAACACAAAGACAAGCGGTAACCTTTTTGGTGATTTAGATGTCCGCGGGCTACAGTACTACAACTCAAAGCAACATTACTATAAATCAAAGAAACATTATTGGAACTGAGAAATAGTTACAGTCACAAAAGTATCAAATTGCACTGTACGTTTCTCATTTCTCGGGCGGGCGTATGGAGATGGTCGGTCACCGACCCGGCGCGCGGGAAGCGAGCGATACGTCCTACCGTTGGGATGACCCGGCGCGAACTAACTCGTCGATCTTCGCGCGCGTGATTATATAGGTAATCTTTAAAAAATGGTATTAAATAACTAGCCTCGTAAATTGATCAAATAAAAATTGTATATTACTTTTTAACCCTTTATTGATACATAAAACGTAGTTTCAAATAATAAATTCAACCTTTTCTCATAGAAAAGCTGTATTTAAAAACGTATAATGAGCCGTTTTTATTTTAAATGTATAATTATTAAAACACACAATTTCTACAATTTTCTTCTGAGGTGCACTAATAGACCATATAAGCTGTCCAATGAAAATATATAAAAAAAGTTATTCACATATTATAATGATAACTTTGTATCTCAAAGAGAGCTCTGACCATCACTTTTGGAATTCGGCTTTCCGGAAATTATTTATTAACAAAAATATACAAATAAACACTGTAATTTTCCTCTGCAGTACACTTCTATAAGACTTTACCTATACATAATCGTAAATTTCTTTATTTGATAAGCTTGCAATAAGTGCAAAGTAGCTGGTCAAAACCACTAAAAGATTGAAGTTTCGTCGTAAATCGACTGTTCGCTCTGTATTGAAAAATAATTGAAGATTTATTAATAAGTTTGGATTTACGTAGAAATGAATTTGTAGTAACAATTACTTCGTATCCACAGATCAACAGCACAGGCCCAGTTTCCATCGACAGCACCATGCAAATCGATGAAGACGAATCAGGAATACTCCCTAAGGCATTAAACATAAGGTCCAAATTAGACAAGAACGACAAATCTAACGAACGCACTAAGTCCGACCCAGAAATGTTAATAGAAGGTAACACCAAACAAAATAAACTAAGAAAAATGCAGTTTAAGAAGGATAAGAAGAAGAAAGTCAGGAATGAAAAGCAAGCCGTCAATTTGGCCGGAGTGTTAGAAAATGTAACTATTACAAGTTATAAGAAAAAGGATGATTATGACTTCAAAGAAGACTTCACACTTTAGTTTATTGTCTCTGATCAATTTAGAGTAAAATTCATTGACCTCTATATTAAATTTTCAGGTCAATGGTAAAATTCTAACTATGAGGGATCGTTCACACAATCGATTTTTTCAACGACATTCCACGTTAAAACTTTTCCCGTGGAACGTCACATGACTTCTTAGCTGTGTGTTCGCACAGACGATGCGCCTTTATAAGATAATGTAACATAAAGGTAGGTAATAAGGTAAGCTGTCGATAAGGTACCTTATGGCCTGGCCATAAGTTACCCTTTCCCGTAAAATGTCGTCGGCGGTAAAAATATCGCGCGTTAAAAAAATCGCTCGTGCGAACGATCCCTAATACACCAACCCTGTTTTTAACATACTATACATTTTTGACAGCCAAGTCCCAAGTAACCAAAAAAACTCGTAAAATAAAGTCTTTAACTATTTCGTATAGTTGTTCCCGTGTTCTTGTTTGTAAAGAGAAATAAATGTATTATTACACTATATGCTATTTTTATCTCAGTTATAATTTTAGTAGATACCTTTACCTTACCACAGAATACATAGTACTTGTTTCAGTTCTTACTCGCAAGCTGTAAGAAAAAGGCCGTTTCAATATAACTTGAACCGAACCATAGACAGAGAGGCTTGCGCACTAAACATTTTTGCACCTAAAATTGCTACTGCGCAAGTCGCGTGGTACTAAAATTTGGGTCAAGTTATTTTGCATTTACTGTACAATAGGCAGCCCCTAAGCGGTCTAATCAAGTTCTTGAAGACTTGATGCAAATACTACGATGTCTCATCTAGGTATACGAAACATCGTTCTCCTTGTAGACCGTACAATACACTATCCATTGCACGTTGGAATGTCTATCGACTAAAAAGAATGAAGTTAAGGCGCTGTAGGTAGTGAAACTAGCCCCACCACTACATTTATTTTTATTACTCGTAAACCAAGTCAATATTTATAAAAAGCACAAGTATAAATCTCTTAAATTGTGTCTAATATTTTTTGAATAACTCTTCAACAGTTTTCATTCTTTCTGTAAGTTTTAAAATCCATAATTGCCAAAAGTGCCCACTTTGAGCTAAAATGGATTTTAAAACTTACAGAATGAATGAAAACTGTTGAAGAGTTATTCAAAAAATATTAGACACAATTCAAGAGATTTATACTTGTGCTTTTTTTAAATATTGACTTGGTTTACGAGTAATAAAAATAAATGTAGTGGGGGCGCCACATTCACTACCACCGCGCCTTAATGTTAACTGTAATTTTACAGATGTATGTGATACATTGCTACTTTTCTTTAGTAGTTTTTATTTGTATTAAAACGAAGTAGCAATGTATCACATCCATCTGTCAAATCAGAGCAATTACGATAGCAAAGCCGATTATACTAAGAGCTGGCCCCGGAAATAGGTGGACAATTTACAGAGCTATTGATATAGCTACTTTTCCACCAGCCAAAATTCCTGGCAATGTTATATTCGATTTAGATACATGATTGGCTTGCCATTATACCAGTACCACCAGGCTAGGCGCACTCCGCGCTTTAGGTACAAAGCTACAAGTAGGTAGCGGGTCCGTCCGGACGGACTAATTTCAGAGGGCTACCGCGTGCCGGCTGGGTCGCACATTAGCAGTTCGATTTCGATAGTATGCCTTAATACGAATAAAAAGGATCCGAACCTCACGTTTTTCACTCTTCCAAAAGTTCCAAACGACATCAAAACGTAAGAAGTGCTCGTCTACTAGGTACCTAGTTAGTAACTAGTATCCGTTTATTCTTATTGCTAATCAATCTTCGCCAAATTATTTATTGAAATAATAATTTATTGATTAGGTAGGTACTTACTTACCTACCTACTTTCGAAATAAAATTCATTATAATTACAATTTCATTTCGTAAAAAAGCCAATTGCTTTAAAGCTAGCATGTATAGTCTGATGTGGCGTTGACTGTACCTAGCCTATGTTTTTTTTAAACGTATTTAACTACACATTATTTCACAAACACATAACTTGTAATAAATTAACTACCAGTTATTTAATTATTATTTAAAAGAAGAAACCCTGAAGTCGTTAGAAGAGATAAGAGCTACGCGATAGCAAGAGAGGCAACTTCTAGGTGAATATAACTGTAGGCAAGAGAGCGGCGTGCAACCTGAATTGCACTTTATTAGGTATGGAATAGAATCGTTATTTATTTAAATGACTTCGCGGAGTGGATCTTCTGTACTTGTACTATTATGTATTCTGTGGTACCACACCAAAGAGCTCTGTTAATTGTATACAGTCAGTGGCACGAAACATGAAAATTTTTCGACGGAGTGGGGATAAGTTCGCGCATGTGCTCTTGTGAGCGACCAATAGCGCGCGCCCCTCTCCCGCCGCCCGCGCCCCTCACCGCAACGCATACCCAAAATACGCGTTCCGCGCAATCCCCACCCGATTTCATGATTCGGCCCCTTTGTTGCTCAACCACTCCCAACCCCACCACTGAAAATCTGCGAGGTGCCCGGGGGCCCTACCGCCTAACAAGCGCCTAACTCAAAGCTTTAGCCAGAGCGATAGCTAGACTATATCCATCCTTGTCATATCATAACACGATGACAAGGACGGACAGTGCACTGACGTCATAAACCAAAGCCAGAGTCAAAGCGAGAGAGTTAGGCGGTCCGGGGGCGGATCTGTTAATAAATAATGATAGTATGGCAAATTAACAAGAGGGATTTCGTCGCTCTGTAAACAGATAGAGCCCCTGCTCCTGTATCTGTAGAGCATGACGAATGACGACCTCGTAGCGGTTTTGTGTACCTTGAAATGTCAATAGAGTGAAATCCTTGATCCAAGAAAACAAGGTTCGCCCCCCTAGCATGACCATTGAAATGTGGTATGATATAGCAGTTTATCACGCTTCAGGCTGCCTGTCCATTGACGCGGAGCGAGGCGGGGCGGCGCAGCGGAGAAACGAGGAAATATTAACCAATATGAAAACGGAGCGGAGATTTCTCCGCTCCACCGCCCCGCCTCGCTCCGCGTCAATGGACAGGCAGCCTAATTGTCAAAAGACAATGGATTTTGACACGAAGTTGGTCGCTTCTGTTGTACATTGTTAAATTAGTCGCATATTTGTATTGTACCTTGGACATATAAATTACGTCAATCACACACCGGCTGCGTAGACACGCGCGTAGTGACGCGTAGCAAAGATACGTGCGTGTTCGGTGTGACGTCCAGTAGGGAATGCCATTGAGTACAACGTCACGAGCTGCAATGCATAGGGTTACGCATCAGTATACGCGTTACGCAAGCGTGTGCCAGTCTCATAAAGTTTCAGACATTACAACGACATGGTACGTCTACGTGCGCGCTTACGCATACGCTTACCTACGCATCCATCCGGTGTGTTTCGTTCGCACTTTAGATGTAGACATTTTTCAGGTTTGTCGGAGGACTAGTACTCATTTTTAGGGTTCCGTACCCAAAGGGTAAAAACGGGACCCTATTACTAAGACTTCGCTGTCCGTCTGTGTGTCTGTCCGTCTGTCTGTCTGTCTGTCACCAGGCTGTATCTCAGGAACCGTGATAGCTAGAAAGTTGAAACTTTCACAGATGATGTATTTCTGTTGCCGCTATACTTAACAACAAATACTATAAAATATAAAATATAAAAATGGAATAAAATAATTATTTAAGGGCCCAAGTAACATTTTAGGTCCTAGAAAGGTTTTGAAAAGGTTCTAGAACCTTTGTATGAAAATCTGTTCGTAAGTCCTAAAAGGCGCAATAACGTTATAATTACCTTGTATTAACCTCCTGTGTGCAAAAAGGGCCCCAGTTTCAGAACCTTTTTGAGAGTTGCAGCAGAACTTATAGCTCAAATCCAGAACCATTCTAAGTGTTAACACAGAACCTAAATATAACCTTCACAACCTTAATTTAACGTTAATATAACCTTGCAGAGCAGCTTTAAGGTCCTAAATAAGTCTTGTATGTAACTCTATGATAACTTAAAACCTTTTTAATGAACTTGAATAAATGCCATTCCAGGACTCTCAAGTTTTAAAATGTTTCTGTATAAGATTTGTCTACACAGAAACTGTTTATAATGGCCATATAATGGCGACATTCGCTGACATTATACCAAATTTCAAAATGGCAGGTTAAGTAAGTGTTGTATTTATAAAAAATAATAAGTAGCCTGCTAAAGTCCAGAAAAATTATAAAAATAATGCGACTGGCACTTTATTGTGACACTTTAGGATAATAGTGCTATATACGAGAAGGGCCTTTCGTAAGATGAAATTTTCAAAGATATTTTAATAAATAAAAATTATAAAATAAGATCATTTTGTGGAAAATTGCATTAAAAATAAAACGTCTATTCATATAAAAACCATTTTTTTTTAAATAGTACAGCACATGTTATTTAATTTTGCCTATTGAATGAAAATACATTGCTTTTTTGTTCCGATTTTTTTATGTCAGTGAAAAAACATGGCTGACGTTAGGAAATTACTAGAAAGCATTAAAATTAACCTTTTCAGAACTGTAACAGCTAAAAGCTCTTAATGTTTGCCAAAATAAGAGCTAAAGGTAATCTCGCAGAGCTATTTAGAACTACAAGGTTGTTTTCGCAGCTTTAGGGTTATCGCTAGGAGTAGTTCAAGACTTGCAAGTCGCGAAAACAACCGTTGAGCATAATTAGTACCTTTTAAGTTTTGACTGTAGGACTTGTGTTTGACCCTGTGACAGTTGATCTTGCATAGGGATGGGATTTTATCCGGAAAAAACTAAATGTTGGAAAAATCCCGGAAAAATTACGAGAAATTTACGGGTCACCATCACCACTTTCGGTATAGGATGTACCTAAACCCGATTATTTTCTGGTTAAATTGTAAATAGAAAAGGATTTAATTTAAAAAAACTTTGAATTTTTGAGACCCGTAAGTAATAAAACTATAAGTAGGTAAATAGACTTTTTAACCGACTAAATAAAAGGAGGAGGTTATCTTAATTCGTCGGGTAGGTTTTTTTTTAAAGAATGTACACATTGATTACTCGAACACGGCTGAACCGATTGAAATGATTCGAACATTATTACATCAGGTTTGTTCCCAAGTTAATCACATTTGATTTCATGGTTTTAATCTAGGTTCCTATAATAATTAATGTATATATTTTATACGGATGATCGATTAATGAACCGATTTAGATAATTTCTTTTTCGGTTCGAAAGAGGTTATCTTTAAGGATGAGACCATATTTTAATTTGATTGGCACTTGACTTTAGTCATTTGGCATGGCTTTTGATTGTGAGTAGGTAGGTACTTTTCTCAAGAAATGCGATAGAATAAATTGTAATGAAAAAATTTGGCTAGTGTGGTCATGTGAAACGACCAGTCATGCAGCCATAGATTTTTATAAATATTTCCGCATTCTTTTGCAAATTTGATGAGGATGATACCTACGTAGCTTCGTGTTTCGTTTCCGTACCATGCGCACTTGTGTTACTTTATATTCAATATTATCGACAACCATGGATTTTCTTGTGTAGAATTCTGAGTGCTTTATGAATTGTGATTAAATTAAATACGTACGGATATACGGAGAATTTCTTTTTTTTTCTTACTACAAGTACCTATTGATGGTCAACCGCCCATTACATAGCAAGCAGTGAAACTGAATAGGATCGTTTAAAAACAGACAACTCATTTAATAATTCCACCTAATCTCTCCACCAGTCTATCCTTATTATTTAAATGATAAAATATGAACATATCCGGTACTTATTCGAATTTTTTCCCACTTCCCATCTCTATGCAAGACAACTGATGTTTTCGAGGATGCCTCTAAAGCTTTAAAATATTCTTGTAGGACTTGAATCATGCCTTCAGCTCATAAAAATAGCTTATTGGTTTGGGTTTTAACCACTCCGTCCTAATTTGTTTGCCTAGACAACTTAAAAACAGTCTAAAGGTTTTATGTAGGTTATAGAATTAACTTAAAAGTGATTTCTACATTCCATAACTTTATGGTTGTATCAAAGTAAAACATTTTACCTTTAGCTCCCACTTTAGCATAATGCTAGCCTTTCCAGAACTTAATCAGGAGTCTACGAGAACTACAAGATCCTAGGACTATATCCTCTTGAAACACAGGTAAAAATAACGTAAATATAAACTCCTGTGAGCGGCTCCAAGGTTGTAATTATAAACAATTAGTTTTAGGACTTAAAAATCATTTTCAAGTACTTAATATGACCAGATGGCACAGTATTAACCTTTTTAAGTCCTTAATAGAACCTAAAGGCATTTTTTACAACCTAGGTCCCAATGAAATGTTACTTGGGGGGGGCTCCCATACAACAAACATGATTTTTTTGCCGTTTTTTGTTCGATATTAATAACGACAACAGGTAGACGGCTGAAATTTTCACAGATGGTGTATTTCTGTTGCCGCAATAAGATAAAATACTAAAAACAGAAAAAAATAAATATTTAAGGGGGGCTCCCATACAACAAACGTGATTTTTTTGCCGTTTTTTTGTACGGAGCCCTTCGTGCGCGAGTCCGACTCGCACTTGGCTGGTTTTTTATACTATGACATAACTTTACTACCTACCATATTGCATTGGTGATAATGATAAAGATAAAATTAAATAGGTACCTACCTAGGTATACTTAAAAAATAACTGATAAGGATTGGTGCCGAGTTGGAAACGGTCACGCATGAGCTACCATTTGGCGGAATTTAAAAATATACATTCCATTATAAAGGTTAAAAGGAAGCTAATTAAAGTTAACGAATGGTTTTGCTTATGGCATTGAGTAGGTACTGAATAAAAGAGATAAAACTGCATAATGTGAACTATATAATTATCAAAATTCAAGATCATCATTATCATATTATCAACCGCACGACACCCACTGCTGGGTATCCGTATAGGCATCCCCCAAGGATCTCTACGGTGATCGGTCCTGCTAGGCTCGCATCCAGCGGCGTAGGCGCAACCTTCACCCTCACGTGGGTCCACGTTTTCGGGGCCTACCCACGGAGCCGAGTCGTCTGTCCTGTGCGCGGTCGCCTGTCGGCGGACGACCATGTGCCATGCCAAGGGCGTCGCCAGGGGTGGGCAGTGGTGAGGTTAAAAAATGTAGCCAACTGCAACGTAACCAAAGTCCTAAGGCCGTGCAATTGACTTGCTTTTCCGAAATATCCTGCATAAATAAACTTGAATAAATTCACTAGGTGCTCTTGACTGTACCTACAATTAATATTATTTTCATCTTCCTTAATAATGACGCCCTTGTGCCATGCCATGGTCGTCCAGAACCGCCCCACCCACCCCAACCAACATCGGTTCTCACTGCCTCTTCAGCTGAGCAATCCTTCGAGCGATGTCGGTTACTTTAGATAAGTATCTAGTTCGATTCCTGAAAATTCACTATGAACACAGAATTAATAAAAGGTAGAGTACAGAATTTATTCAAGATCTTGTTCAATAAAAGGTAGTTACGCGGAAAACAATTAGGGTAGGAATAGTACCTACACGTGGTCCGGTAGGCCATGTCGCTAAATGTTACTTTAGTACAAATAAAGCCAAATAAGCCAAATTAATTATGTATTACCATAAGAATAAAAAAAACTTTTATTTTTATGGCATAGTTACCGACCATCATCTTTCAGTCGTAGTCGGTCAGTAGGGATTTCATGATACTATTCTGAGGCCGAACTATCACAGTGAGTTCACCCGATAGTCCAATCAATATGAGGATATTTGTTGTATGGAGACTTCCGAAAAAATCTCCCGTCTATGAAATTTGGCATGTGATAAAGTTAGGTAATACAGATTACAGATGCACAATAAGCCAATAAATTTTGATACGAGAATTTAGGTATTTTTACCTAAACATGAAAATCGCTTAGTAGGAATGGGCAATGGCGGTCAGCCGACAATACCGGTCAACACACTACCTCCTAAACTACATGCAATACGAGAACGCACACAGACAAACCAGGTGGCGTGACACCGCCCCGGACCCACGCGTCGATCCCCGCTCAGTTCCGACCACGCGTAGAGCAGAGACGCACGTCAGTTTTTTTCCCGCCAAATTGATATAATTTGTCTTCATACGGAAATAAGAGGTCAGTATATGTTTTTCTCATGATCTAAACATTATTATTTAGAATTGTGGTTCCAAATGTATCTGTGCATGTCTGTCTAAGTCAATTTCTTAAACATCATTACTGAGATTTTAGGGAAATCGATTTATTGATAATATTCTGGATGCGGCCAATAACGGTCAAAGTGACCGGTATTACCAACACTGACCGGTATTACACACTAACATAATTATACATACACCACTACGATTTTCTCTTCTGTGATCTTTGTAATTGCTGTATTTTTGTTCTAGAATGTCGGAAAGGAGGAGCAGAGATCGAATAAAGGTGAAGTGGGGCCAAAATTCATTAGAAATGGCGTTTCGACTAGTCCAAAATGGTGTGTCAATTAGAAAAGCTGCTCGAGACACTGGCATACCTTTCTCCACCCTCCAGGAAAGAATAAAAAATAAAAATCAAGCAACACCACGACTGGGACGGACGACAGTATTCAATAAGGAACAGGAAACTGAAATGGCTGACCAAATTAAGTTCTTAGCTAAAATATTTTATGGCTGCACTTCGCTCGATATCAGAAAGATGGCATATGAATATGCTAAGAAAAATAACGTACCTCACAACTTTAACAACACTATCGAAATGGCAGGAAGAGACTGGCTAAAGGGTTTCTTGAAAAGAAATAAATTATCTTCGCGTAAGGCTGAAGGTACGAGCATGAACAGAGCAACAGCTTTTAATAAGGAGGAAGTAACCTTATTTTTCGAATTGTTAGAAAGTTTGATGGAAAAATATAAGTTTTTACCCAGAAACATATTTAACGTTGATGAAACGGGTATCTCTTCAGTTCAAGAACCTGGAAAGGTCATCGCTGAAAAGGGACAAAAGCGTGTGGGATCCATAACAAGTGGCGAAAGAGGTAAGAATGTGACAGCGGTGTGCGCAATGAGTGCAACAGGAACATACATTCCCCCAATGCTAATATATCCTCGTCAGAGGCATTCAGTCACTTTAGAAGTTGATGGACCACGTGGCGCTATTTACAGGTGTTCAAAAAATGGCTGGATTAACGAAGACCTTTTCGTGGATTGGCTAAAACATTTCGCTGAATTTACAAAGCCTTCAGATAGTGAGCCAATATTACTCATATTGGACAATCACTCCAGTCACATATCTCTAAGGGCTTATGAGTTTTGCAAAAGTCATAATATTGTGATGCTGTCGTTGCCACCACATGGTTCACACAGAATTCAGCCAATGGATGTTTCTGTTTATGGCCCATTCAAAGCTGCCTACAAGAATGAATGTAACCTGTTTATGAAATCTAATTTGGGACGGCAAATTGCCCAAACCGACATCGCCTCACTATTCAAGAAGGCTTTCCAAAAGGTAGCTACAATCCCAAAGGCTGAGTCAGGTTTTGCTGCCACTGGCATATATCCTTTAAACCCGGAAGTTTTCACAGAGGAAGACTTTTTAGCTGCAGAGTTACTAAATACTACCGAACCCTCAGTAGTCGATGAAGAGATGCGACAAAGGGATAACCAAACACCAAACTCCCGGATCAGAACTGCATCCACAATTCGTAGCCCGTCTTCCAGTTCAACGGTTTCGGAATCAATCCTCCTTGATCAAGAACTGACAACAGAAGTTGGGGCCTCAATTTCTCAACTCACACATCCGACCATTGGTAACAACAAATCCCCCCTTCCCTTGAACTCTAATGAGGCTCCATCTTATCAACCTGCACAACTAGACATTGATAACATCAATGCCGTTCCCTTGAAGTCAGATGCTCCCTGCGCTGAAAATTTACTGCCTACAAACCAAACTTCAGATATGGACAAAATACTAATTATTGATTACATAAATCCCATTCCTTCAACTTCGACGCAAAATACAGTCACTGCAAAAGACTTGTTACCAATTCCAAAGCATTCTTCTGAAACTAAAAAAAGACAAAGATCTCGAAAACAGCATGCAATCATAATAACAGGAACCCCTCTCAAAGAAACTTTATTGGAGAAGGAAAACAGGAAACTGGCAAAAATTAAAAAGAATGTGACTGAAACTAAACCCAAAAAGATTGTTAAACAGCCTAAAACAAAAACAACAAAAATTCAGAAAAATAGAAAACCTAATGCTATTGAAGTAAGGAGAGTTAAGAAAAAAGTTCTTCAAGACAAAGATAGCAATACATCCAATTCAGAAATTGACATGAAAGACTTACGAGAAGACAATGATACGGACATTGATGACGATTATCAGAACAAATGCCTTATTTGTGACGATTATGGGCGGGACCGTGAAATGTGGTACAGATGTGTACTCTGTGGTCGATGGGCACATGCAGAGTGCTCAGGATACGACTCTCCTGAAGACTATATGTGCGACATTTGCATCAACCGTGGTTGACTGGTATTAGACACGTACTGACCGTTATTACCATCGTATGCGCCTAATACCGGTCATGGTCGTGGTTTTTAAAAAAGTTGATTGTGCCAAAAATTTAATTAAAACTGATTATAATTGTGATATAATTGTTAGAAGACTGATTAAGGTTTAATTTGTTGAAAACTTAATAAAGATATGATTGATAACTTTAGAGTTATTATTGTTCAACCTTAAGTGACCGCCATTACCCATTCCTACCCTATGTCTCTGTGAATATTTTCTCGGGCTAAAATACTTTCTGTATACGTACTTTTGTACTAGTTAGAATAAGTATGTAAAGAAATCCAATCTTTTTCGATTTCAGAGATACCCCAAATTTAACTTTTAACATTTTTCAATTCAATATAATTATCTTCTATTGAAGTAATGATCTGCTGATTATTATTTTTAATATGTTTTTATATCCTTAAATATATATAGCTTTGAACAGTAAGCCAATAAATTATCTTCTTTAATCATATTTTTTATTTTTTTTTGGTCTTAAGATGTAATGTGAATAAAATAGTCGATCCATTATTATACGTTTATAAATAAATATGAATCAAGAAGAAAATTTAGTGGCTTACTGAACAAAGCTATATATTTGAGGACATAAAAACCTATTAAAATAATAATCAGCAGATACATTTTTGAATAGAAGATATATGTATATAAAAATAATAAAATTTAAATTTGGGGTATATCAGAAATCGGAAAAAGATTGGATTCCTTTACACACTTATTCTAACTAGTACATAAGTACGTATACAGAAAGTATTTTAACCCGAGGAAATATTCACAGAGAGATATAAGCTACCTAACTTCTCGTAACAAAATTTATTGGATTATTGTTCATCTGTAATCTGTATTACCTAACTTCATCACATGCCAAATTTCATAGACGGGAGAATTACGGGTTGCATAAGCCCCGTTGATTGGACTAGAATTAAGAGTAGTAGATACTTTACTTACCTGGTACTTCCGTAACTACAGATATAATTTAAATAAATTAGATAAACTGATCTAAGCTCCCTCTACCTATTCACATGTCACACTCCCCATAGTAGAGCTGTAAAGTACCTACCTGATAAAAGTTTGTCGAAATACAAGGGGCTACAATTATAAAGCTGCAATGCGGGAGATCAGCACCCTGATTATCTAAAAAGAAACTATTTAGCGACCGGTTGCATTTGACATACATTGCCACTTTTCTTTGGTATGTTTTTTTTAACCCAAAAAGAAGTAGCAATGGATCACGATTAACTGTGAACTGCAACCAGTCGCTAGGTGGTTTTTAATTAGATAACCCGCGGGTGCGACATGGGTGCAACTCCAAACTTTTTGATTTTAAAGCTCTCAAATTAGTCTAATTCCGACCTAAAATAAACCTTTTCTTTGTTCTTTATTATGATGTGCGTAGAAGTCGATTAATAAATAACGTCGTCGGTAAAAATAGTTATTGTGACTATGTTGTAATAGAAGGAACTGTAAATATACACGTGTTACTTCGTTAGGTAACTATTAAAGCTGAAAATTTTAAGACCACGTCATTCAGTCTTCTTAAAAATAAATTATTTATCCATAACAATTATTGGAATTATTTAATTTGCGTGACTGTATGGTAATGTATGTACTGTACCTAGTTTAAATACTATCCCACCACGTTAATCCACGTACAAATTTTGAGTTCACAAAATGATAGACGTAGCATATTATAAGCTATCTCTTTCATTTACACTGACTGTCAGTATTTGCCTCTCTTTTTGGTGAGGTGTTACACTGACGGGCGCCAAACAAAATGCTTTTATTATGCTGTAAACGGTATAATATTTAATTTCAGTTATGTATAGTGAGTTTTTCATCATTCTTTCACATAAAATGTAAACTTACATAATTTCAATATTAATGAATTAATGATAATAAAATTGTTCACTGACGTTCGATTAACACAATGTTATTTCAAATTTTACCGCCAGTTACTTCGTAAGCTTCAGCTAGTGTGTTCGATTTCTATTGGTTGTTCAATGACCAATGTTAGCCTTCCATCTGTCTGTCGTAGTTATACGTCAAACGTCAAACTATTTGTAAGCTATCTCCTTTGCACTCATGGAAATTAGCAGTGCAATATGTTTTGTTGTCTCGCTCTTTCTTTTATGAAGAGAAACGAGTAATTGAAGATGTCTCTTTTTATATTACGCTTTATGAGGAAAGTGAAAGAGACAAAGTATTGACGACATCAAAATAATATTAGTAAATTCGCCGATTTCCGAATTTATTCGTGGCCAGTCCTTTGCCAGCGCGGGTGGTTGTGTGAATCAAAATGAAGTCCGTAGTATTAGCAATTGTCAGTTTATTAGCTGTTTATTCAGTAAATTGTGAAGTTTATTTCGAAGAGAAGTTCCCTGATGGTAAGTTTCAGTAATTTTATTCAGAAAACTAGGAAATTGAGTGCGTGTGTGGCCTGCCACCGGTATGCCGCGTGTGCTATCGATTGTCTCAGAAGCCGGTTTATTTTCGGATATTTCTCATTGAAGAGTCGCCTTTTATTCTTCCAGATTCGTGGGAATCTAACTGGGTGTACAGTGAACACCCTGGAAAGGAGTTTGGAAAGTTCAAGTTGACTGCTGGCAAATTCTACAACGACCCGGAAGAAGATAAAGGTGGGTGTAGTGTGTAGTTAACTCCTAAATTAGTCAATTAAATCTGATGCAGTTATATTTTTTACACAGAAAACTGATACTGTATTAAAAAAAAATTGTGAGTCAGTTCTGTGTTACTCGGTCCAGTAACTGGCAGGAAATGTCTTAAATTATTATACATATTACTAGGTCTCAAGACCTCAGAAGATGCCAGGTTCTACGCCCTCTCACGCAAGTTCAAGCCATTCAGCAATGAAGGCAAACCCCTCGTGGTCCAGTTCTCCGTTAAGCACGAGCAGGAGATCGACTGCGGCGGTGGATACCTGAAGGTGTTCGACTGCAAGCTCGACCAGAAGGACATGCACGGAGAGACCCCATACGAGATCATGTTTGGGCCTGATATCTGTGGACCTGGCACTAAGAAGGTAGGCTTATCTGCTAGAACTTTCCATTTCAGGTCTTAAGGCTATACAATTAGTTTGAGTCATAATTCAAAATCTTGTTCAATCAAAATTAAAATTCCAATTAGAATAATTTTGCATACTTTTTGCTAGCAGTTGTAGCGATAGTGAAAGTAGTTAATGATGTAATCATAACTGCCCGCCCATGTGGATGTTATCTGTATGATTTGATAGGTACCTAACAAATAATATGTATCATTTATGGTTTTTCTACATGCATGTTGAAATGACCTCACCTTGATAATTATGGTGCCATATAGATTTTATTCAGGTTTCAGTTATCAGTGATTGTATCAATAATATTAACTGATGCTAAGTTTCATGTTTTTCACTAATTGAAATAGCCTAAAAAGATATTTAGGATTTTGTATTATCAGAAATATATAGCATTTATTATTTTATAATTTAACGGTCTAGGTAGGTACTTGGTTAATGTTTAAATATATTTTTATGGTGTTTCATAGAAGGTCACACTAATGACCTATTAGTCATGTTAAAACTTTGATAGCATCTGTTCAAATGTTTGCTTTACATAATTTATTTTATTTTCATAGTAACAGTTAATTTTAACACATATGGATTAAAGATAAATATCGAATGAAACCGGATAGAATATTATTATATTCAATGGACATTATATTAGACATTATACATAATACATTATGAAATTATATTGTCTTATGTGTAATCAATCTAATAGAAAAATATTAATAAAAAATACACAATTGAAAGCTACGTATAGGAATTTAGAACTTAAAAACATAGCTTTCTGTTAGATTTCCAGCAATAGGGTAGGTACCTAAAAATGAATCACTAGGTACATCGTTCACTGAAATCTCATTATAGAAACAGGATTTATTATTAAGAAACCCTTAAAAACTAACAAGCTAATTAAAATTAACTTTGCTAATTACAGAAAACACTTATTTTGTAATTAAGTACCCAGTTTCTCCATGTGGTAGGTATTAATTGTTTTGAAAAAATTACTAAGACATTAAAAAATGAACTATCCGACTTTTTATCAATATTATAAAGACCTTTGAACAACTAACTGATATTTGTACACTTTTTATTATTTTTAATCTGCTGGAACAAGTTTATGGCAATCAGTAATCAAAGTTACTAACAGATAATAGTCGCTTTTTTTATTAATCAATGAAATTTCCGATTTTTTCTCACACACAGAGGCTCTCATCTCATATCTTCTATGATGATAAAGATGCTTCAGTAACTTGTAATTATTTAGAATTATGACCATTACAGCCCACTGTCAGCAATCAAAATATTTTGATTTTCTTTCCTGAACGTTAACAAAAGTATCATAAAATTAATTACTTTTTCGTTAGTCAAAATTAACATTTATATCGTTGTAGCTTACCTGAAACTTATTTTTTTTCACTTAACCCATGTGGCATTAGTTAGCTGAGTATTTAAACATTTGTGCATAAAAGGGTTAAAACATTGGCATTCGTCGTTGTTAAATAAATTAAGATAAAAGTATGGAAAATGCAAACTCTTTAAAATTCTCCATACAAAACAGCAATTTTATACTTAAACCCCTTGGTCTTATAACCATTTTTATCTATACATATAAAACTCTAAATTGATTGATTGATTCATTGTTGGGATAAGCGTGGAGCCCTAACGGCTGAAGGTAGAGACACCATTTTTAGAGGGTAGATACCTTTCATGATGTAGATGAGCACTAAGAAAGGATTTTAGAAAATTCCCGTTATACAGGGTGCTACAGGTTGTTTAAGTTAGTATGAGAATTTGTATAGGGTCGAAGTAGAGACACCATTTTTGGAGGGTAGATACCTTTCATGGTGTAGGTAAGCACTAAGAAAGGATTTTAGAAAATTCCCGTTATACAGGGTACTACAGAGTGTTCCAGTTTGTACATGATTTTTTTTATGGGAAAATTTAAATGTGTGAAATAAGGTTTACTGATAAATACCTAGGTATATTAGTAATCCCTGACTTTCAAAATAAATGCACAACTATCTTTATCACGCGAACTAAGTCGCGGGCAAAAGCTAGTATTTCTATAAAACTTGATATTTCCGTCTCAGGTGCACGTAATCTTCAGCTATAAGGGCAAGAACCACCTGATCAAGAAGGACATCCGCTGCAAGGACGACGTCTACACCCACTTGTACACACTGGTGGTGAAGCCCGACAACACCTACGAAGTCCTTATTGACAACGAGAAGGTCGAGTCTGGAGATCTTGAGGCCGACTGGGACTTCTTGCCTCCTAAGAAGATCAAGGTATGTTGTTTTACAGGAATTAAAGTCTATATAAAGATTCAATTTAATTGAATTAGATACATTACATTTGGCTACAATATGAAGTTCTTGTTACTATGAAGACTTGTTTACTTTTAGTTACCCATGAACTTACTGTGTTTTTACAAAAGATTTTTAAACATCTGTTTAACTTAGACCATTTAAATTTGATGAGATGATGTCACTTTTTTGACAATATGTTTTGAAAGAGACAGCATAAAATTTTGCAGTGACTAAGTTAAACAGGTGTTTAAAGATGTTTGTAATAACACCGCTAATATAATCGCGCCATTACTCCATTTTCGTAATCTCTGACAGGTCACTAAAACATTATAGTAAAAAAAAACTTATGTTTAACAGATCGTGATCACCATACTTAACATACTTAACCACCAGAATTATTAAATGATCTCCAAATCACGTGGTAGTTTAGGATTTGGTTTGTTGATAATTTACTAATAGCTTTAGAACTAAATACATCTTTGGTGTGTTTAAAGTAGTAATTAAAAAATATATATTGATCATCAATTCTGCTTTTCCCAGGACCCCGAAGCGAAGAAGCCTGAAGACTGGGACGACAGGCCCACGATCGCGGACCCGGATGACACCAAGCCCGAAAACTGGGACAAGCCCGAGCACATCCCTGACCCCGACGCCACCAAGCCCGAGGACTGGGACGATGAGATGGACGGCGAGTGGGAACCACCCATGATCGACAACCCTGACTACAAGGGCGTTTGGGCACCGAAACAGGTGCGTTTCAGTTTTTTTTTTTTAATAATTTTTGAGCAAATTTATGACCCAAACCCGAAAACTGGGACGACGACGCGACGGATGGACGGCGAGTGGGAATCACCCATTATCGACAACCCTGAGTACAAGGTCATTTGGGCGCCGAAACAGGTGCGTTTCAGGCTTTTCTTCAGACCAAAAAATATTTTGGATGATGTTAAGACCCAAGCGCACGAGGACTGGGACGACGAGATGGACGGCGAGTGGGAACCACCCCCACATTAGTAAAGAAAAGGACCAGAGAGAAAGCTTTATACAACCGCGTGAATCGATTTCATTACTACAAGCAAGCAGGGGGTCAAGTGTGCTAATGTTTTCGTCAAAATCGTAGTCCAATGGTGTTTGAATGGTAATGCTTTTTGACACAGTTCTTGTTTCTTAAACCCAAAACTGAAATACATTTGTGTTTCTTAATCCCAAAACGGAGACATATTGTGTCTTGATTTTGGGTTTAAGAAACAAGAACTGTGTCAAAAAGCATTACCATTCAAACACCATTGAACTACGATTTTGACGAAAACTTTAGCAGACTTGACCCCCTGGGCATGTGTCCACTGGCCACTTGTCGCGTACGCGGAAAAACCGGAAAAAACCTTGGACAAGCTATGGGCATTGCTTGTTTTGTTAGTTGCAAGTTTGAATTTCACGTTCTTAAGAAGCTTTGTCTCTGATCCTTTTCTTTACTCATGTGCCACCCCACCCATGATCGACAACCCTGATTATAGGCGATGTGCGCCTAAACAGGTGTGGCTTTGAATGAATGAATACAATACTTTATTATTTACCGTCACCATTCTAAAAAACACAATATACAATGTAGAGTACAAAAAGTGGGATGGCAATTCATTGTTCCTTGACACAGATAATATTATACAAATTGTGTTCCATTTTAAATTAAATCATAGGTTCGTTTCGTACTTAACCATGAACTGTCAGACAGGCACTTAGCATTTTATGCAGTCCTAGAATAATAAAAATGTATTGTCATGGCAGCAGATGCGAGGAATACGTTTATGTAGGTATTAAGCCGATTTAAATATTAGTGATACGTCTTAGCAAGATCTTTGTTTTACATAAATTGAAAAAGAACAAAACGAAGCAAGTACATGAATACTAAACATATTTGACTAAGTGCCAAGTTCACAACAAAGTTAGAATAGATTTTGTTATATTTGAAAGAAAAACAAGCAACTTTGTTGTTTGATTGTAAATCTAAAGGTATAATCTTATCAATTGCCCTAAATTAACGTTATAGCTGCCTGTGTCCATCAAAAGTAACACTTGATAAGGAAAATTTGGCAACATTATGACTAAGCTGCTAATTTATTTAGCAAGTAGGTGTCACAAAAATGTAAGTTTGTTCACCTCCGTAACGGTATTACGGTACATACTAGACTATATAGGCGGAAGACGGTTACACAAGCCTGGTCAACGCCCCCGATTGACTCGCATTATTTTGAAATTTCAAGACAATTGGTTTAGGTATTGTGTATTGAATAAGTAGATGCTATGTTTCATTTGTTACTCTTGCCTGTAAAAATGCGTAAGTAGTTAAATTATATTCAATGTAAATGCAGTGCGTAAATCAATATTGGCAGGCGTAGCATGACGAACATGACAAAAAATTGTCTACGTGGTTACGACATTTTTGACATTTAGATACCTGTAGACAAAACTGCTCTAAACTCGAGCTACTTATTTGTCTACTATGCCGAATTTGGCTTGCCTAAAGGTGTATTTTTTTTATTCACTTTCCAAATGGCATGTAACGTTTTAGTATGGAGCCTGGTATAGGTACCTATTCGAAAAACAAATCGGAAATTCATTGCAACCACTGACGGCCATTATACAAGTAATGTATAATGGACGTCAGTGATTAGTTGCAATCAATCATGAAACTAGTTTTAATCGATAGAAAACGTCACAATATTTGTTGATTGTCAAATTGTCCTTAAATGTATACTTTCGGAGATATTGGGACTTAAAACACTTCAATTTGCAACTCCAAGCTATTTTGATTGACACTAGTTTTATCAGTTGTGAAGAAAGAAGATTTTTTCAAAACGGTGGGTTTTGCCAAAAAGGTTACATGGTCTTTTAAGGATGTGTTCATCCATGAAACTGTACAAATTTCTCTAAGAAACATGACTGTGTCGAAATACGCCACAAAATTCTGGTCATCCCTTACTAAACTTATCGCAGATCTTTTAGGTTTGTAAGGATAGTAAAAAAATTTACATTTTACCATTTACAATGGCCATTTTTGTCAGTATTTTAGCATACCGCTGGGTGGGGCGCATAAGTGGGGTGTATCTTTTCCCGTGGAAGTGGAACGTCGTCGGCGGTAAGAATATCGCGCGGTTAAAAAAATCGCTCGTGTGAACGATCCCTTAAAGACTCGATAGATTGTGTGGTGCAACTTGCACTACACAATTTATTGGCTCGATTTATGGAACGGACTCGTCTGCGCGATTTCAAGATTTGAACAGACACTCTATTTACACTACACACTGAGACAAGGAGCCGTTTGAACAAAACTGAAGTATTGCCTTTTAACTCTATTATTTGAAGTAATTGCTTTGGAATTGATGAATAATTAATTCATTTTTCATGAAATCCGAAGCTTTTATATCAAATAATAAAAGCAAAAGGCAATGCTTTTTTTTCAATTGAGCCAAGATATCGCACGCTTGTCATTGTGTGGTCTAAGTGATGCTTAACGAAATCGATGATTTAAAATAATCAAAATATATGTTAGATCATAATAAGACACAATTATGTAAAATAGCTTATTAATAGAGTTTCGATCGATATTGAAGAAAATCGATTTTAAAATTCGTTTATTCAATTAGCGGTATCGATTCTACAGAGGTGAAAGTGAGTGACATCCCTAATTATTTCTTTTACTCACTCGCTCACTTGCTTTCGTTCGTGTTTGTGTTGTGTAGTGCGTTCTTATTTTTGGATTACATTTAATAACTTGGCTATTCTAAAACGGACTGATTTCCTGCAATAACATTAGACTCCGGCTTTGATTTATGGATTTTGTGATCTGCTCGAACGATAACTTGGCGGTAAACAATAAATCTATTCAGAGGGCCTAGTACGAGTTGTGTTTCTCACCTCACTTTGCGAATAGTATCGAGTGAAAGAGAGGAAATCATGCGAGTGAGTGAACGAGTGAAAGAGAGAAAACGATAGTTAACTATTCACAAAGTGAAGTGAGAGCAAAAAACCAACTCGTACTAGGCCCTCTGAACTTATAAAGTGTACGTACATCTTTTACGATTAAGTATAACCTCAAAATCTAATACATTCTGTAGTAGGCCACAGTTCCTCAAGTTGTCCGTGTTTCAACAAATGCCTGATGAGAATTTATGAATGATTCCGAACACAACTAGCATTTTTTCATTGCTGTGCGTTCTGGGGCATCAATGTATGGGGGAACGAGCGATGTCCTTTGGAGCGTGAATGAAAAACCATTTTGTATAATCGACCATTTAACTACTTGGTAAATGGTCAATATCATTTTATTACCAAAATCAGGGGGATATTACAACCTCTTAAAACTTGCCAGGATTATGAATTGCTATAAGTAGTTACATCTCTTTCTCACTGTATAGCAAATAATAGAGACGGATTTGATAGCCATTAAAAAAAACTGGCAGGTTTTAAGAGGTTGTAATACGAGGGCAGCACATTTAAATTAGTCAAAATCACCAACTAACATGCACCCTCACCTTTCCAGATTGACAACCCCGCATACAAAGGCCCGTGGGTGCACCCCGAGATCGACAACCCTGAATACACCCACGACGCGGCCCTCTACAAGCGCGACGAGCTCTGTGCAGTCGGCCTGGACTTGTGGCAGGTCAAATCCGGCACCATATTCGACAACTTCCTGTTCACCGATGACTTGGAAGTGGCCAAAGCGGTGGGAGAGGCCATCAAGAAGACGCAAGAGGGGGAGAAGAAGATGAAGAGTGAGCAGGATGAGGAGGAGAGGGCGAAGGAGAAGGCGGAGAAGCCTGATGATGAGGATGATGAGGACCTCGATGATGAGGCGGGCGACGCTGTGCCTATGGTGAGTAAACATTTGTTTTGTTTTAGGATATTTTTTTCTTATCACAGTCAGATGTGCACTGGCAATTTCGCTCAAAGTGGCCTTTGGGACAGACAAGTTTTATCCAGGGTTTGAAAAATCTGCCTCCCTACTATGACTGTCAAAAGTAATATCGAAGCGATGTTGTGATTGAGATGGCGCTACACGTAAAGTATAACTCTGTCTCTATCACAACATCACTGATGTTGCTATTTCTAAGGAACTTATCGATGGTTTAACTTTATCAGAGGGGTCCACATTATTTGGTTTAGAATAATTTTATTATCTTAATCTAGACAATTTGGACTCCTCCGATAAAGTGCTTCAGAAACTGGGGGTATAAGAGTTTAGAGTACAGACTCTGTTCTCAATAGGGAATTTGCATAAGTCACCGATTTTGATGAATTTGAGCTTGATCGCTGCGGACACTTATAAAAACATGATGTAACAGGAAAAAAAAATAAAAAAAAATTATAATCCTAGTTTTATCACACGATGAAATCAGGGGAAAATAACGATATTTTTTTTTCATTTTCGGATATAATACACTTTACAGTCTGATAGAAAATCGAATAAGAAACAATATTTTGTATGACACATATGTACTTAAACGCAAAATTTAGGGAGATAATTGAAGATTATTGGCTAACTCCATATTAAACGCGCCGAAACACACCTGGGGCCCTATTTTTGAATCACTCGATTGGCGTCGAGCGCTTGTTTCTACTGATTTTCGTTCGACATATGGCTCAAACGTTCGAAATAGGGTCATATGTCGAACGAAAATCAGTAGAAACGAGCGCTCGACGCCAGCCGAGCGATTCAAAAATAGGGCCCCTGAAACGTGATGTGTGACGTCACCGTTTTGTATGGAGCGTTTTCGGCGGGTGCTGCTGCGACGTGCTGGACTACAGCTGGGCCACAAAAAAAAAAGTTGGAAATCTGACTTTTTGACTTTGCCATGATGAAGTCGATAATTTGTCGGAATTTGTCGCCAAAAACCAGATTTTTTCGGTCTTCCGTTTAGGAGATACGTGTGGCTCAGCTGTAGAGACGTCTCTACAGCTGGGCCACACAGATCTCGAAAACGGAAGGTCGTAGCGAAAATCTGATTACTCGTATGTGTAGCCGGTATTTTGTCGGATTTTGTCGCCAAAAACCAGAGTTTGTCGGTCTTCCGTTTAGGAGATACGTGTGGCTCAGCTGTAGAGACGTCTCTACAGCTGGGCCACACAGATCTCGAAAACGGAAGGTCGTAGCGAAAATCTGATTACTTGTATGTGTAGCCGGTATTTTGTCGGATTTTGTCACCAAGAACCAGATTTTGTCGGTCTTCCGTTTAGGAGATACGTGTGGCTCAGCTGTAGAGACGTCTCTACAGCTGGGCCACACAGATCTCGAAAACGGAAGGTCGTAGCGAAAATCTGATTACTCGTATGTGTAGCCGGTATTTTGTCGGATTTTGTCGCCAAAAACCAGAGTTTGTCGGTCTTCCGTTTAGGAGATACGTGTGGCTCAGCTGTAGAGACGTCTCTACAGCTGGGCCACACAGATCTCGAAAACGGAAGGTCGTAGCGAAAATCTGATTACTTGTATGTGTAGCCGGTATTTTGTCGGATTTTGTCACCAAGAACCAGATTTTGTCGGTCTTGCGTTTAGGAGATACGTGAGGATACGCTGTGGAGACCTTTCTACCTGGATCTTGAGAAAGGAAGGTCGTAGCGAAAATCTGATAACTCGAGTGTGTAGCCGTTAGTTTGTCGGAGTTTGTCACCAAGAATCAGAGTTTGTCGATCTTGCGTTTAGAAGATGTGTGAGGATATGCTGTAGAGACCTTTCTACCTGGATCTCGAGAACGAAAGGTCGTAGCGAAAATCTGATAACTCCTATGTGTAGTCGGTAGTTCAAGCGAGTTTGTAGCCAAATACCAGAGCTTGATCGCCTTACGTTTATGAGATAAATGTGATTTGAGTGTACCTTCGCGAATGTACATTCGCGTACAACTGTGTTTGAAATAATTATACTACTTTAACGAATGCATGCATGCATGCTATCTGAGCTTCATGATGTTTTATTTCTTACAATATGCGGCCGCCCTGAATTAGCTTTAACGGTCACCCATCCGACACCTGACCGGACCGAGTGTTGCTTATAAAACGTTACCAGCAACTAGGGACCGACCGAACCCACTTTTCACCGAGAACCGAGACCGAGATTAAAAAATAGTCTCGGCCGAGACCGAGACCGAGATTTTTTATTTTTTTTAAAGTTACTATAAAATGGCAAAAAAAAGCAAATCGATGTACTATGGGCAACAGCGTCGCTTAATCAGTTTGCAACAAAATTTGCGTGCGCGTGTATCGCCCTTGCACGAACTAAACGTATTTTTATATTATTACAAAATTGCTTTCTTGTGGTTTGAATCTGCAAGTACAAACTTAATTCATAGAAATAAAAATATTATGTTACACATTGTTTTTTGTTTTATTCCATTGAACATAATATTATGCATCGATATAACAAATAAAACCTCAATATTACAATAAAGCTCAGGTCAGCGTAAAGTCAAGTCTAATCTCGCCGTTACCTACCTATATGCCAACGTGATGCCAACAGTTAAGCAGGTCCCTTCAGACTGTGAGTTCCACTACATGGTTCCATCAGTGGGACCAATAGGATTTCCAAGTCCTCGTGTTCCCACTGCTAAATATCGGTGGGCCCCCACCGATATTTAGCAGTTATTTGACTCACTAGTGGAAGCATGTAGTGGAACCTACAGTCCAAAGTACTTAGTAGTGACAGTTCACTTTAGTAAAGTTAATCACAAGAAAAGTTTTAAAAACTATTCATCAAAAAAGAGAAAATATTATATTTTATAAATAAATCGCACATCAATCATACCATACTTTACGTTGTTTTCACTCGTTTTATTTTATTGACCATTTTCCTAAAGGTACATCGATAAATAACCAAATAAAACCTCATGAAACTCACTTAGCATGACGTACTCATTAAATTACTACTTACATTTTTAAGACAGATGTACGCGACTGTACGATACACCACGTATATAGAGTAGGAGACCAGATACCAAACGTTGGCGATACAATAAACGTTGAATACATCAATTACTATTCGAGAAATTAATTGAAATCTTTCATATTTCCTCACTAAATTCTTTTAATCATATAAATTTTGGATTTAATATTAACTATGTACATAAAATAATACAAAACAACTACACTGCTTACGCATTTTGGATTCGGCTCTAAGACTATAATCATAAAAAACAAACCCCTTATTTCTCTGGAAAGGGGTGTCGACCAAGTCTGTAACTTAAGGACAAACTCGCTCGAACTACCGACTACACATAGGAGTTATCAGATTTTCGCTACGACCTTTCGTTCTCGAGATCCAGGTAGAAAGGTCTCTACAGCATATCCTCACACATCTTCTAAACGCAAGATCGACAAACTCTGATTCTTGGTGACAAACTCCGACAAACTAACGGCTACACACTCGAGTTATCAGATTTTCGCTACGACCTTCCTTTCTCAAGATCCAGGTAGAAAGGTCTCCACAGCATATCCTCACGTATCTCCTAAACGCAAGACCGACAAAATCTGGTTTTTGGTGACAAAATCCGACAAAATACCGGCTACACATACAAGTAATCAGATTTTCGCTACGACCTTCCGTTTTCGAGATCTGTGTGGCCCAGCTGTAGAGACGTCTCTACAGCTGAGCCACACGTATCTCCTAAACGGAAGACCGACAAACTCTGGTTTTTGGCGACAAAATCCGACAAAATACCGGCTACACATACAAGTAATCAGATTTTCGCTACGACCTTCCGTTTTCGAGATCTGTGTGGCCCAGCTGTAGAGACGTCTCTACAGCTGAGCCACACGTATCTCCTAAACGGAAGACCGACAAAATCTGGTTCTTGGTGACAAAATCCGACAAAATACCGGCTACACATACAAGTAATCAGATTTTCGCTACGACCTTCCGTTTTCGAGATCTGTGTGGCCCAGCTGTAGAGACGTCTCTACAGCTGAGCCACACGTATCTCCTAAACGGAAGACCGACAAACTCTGGTTTTTGGCGACAAAATCCGACAAAATACCGGCTACACATACGAGTAATCAGATTTTCGCTACGACCTTCCGTTTTTGAGATCTGTGTGGCCCAGCTGTAGAGACGTCTCTACAGCTGAGCCACACGTATCTCCTAAACGGAAGACCGACAAAATCTGGTTTTTGGCGACAAATTCCGACAAATTATCGACTTCATCATGGCATAGTCAAAAAGTCAGATTTCCAACTTTTTTTTTTGTGGCCCAGCTGTAGTCCAGCACGTGCTGCTGCGCGCTAACTTCAAGTAACTATATCACGAGAAAAAAACGCAAGAGAAAAGTTTTAATATTACAGTTAATTTTCTCACGCATTATACTTTTGATTAAGATTTAAAAAAAAATCGATGCATATTCCCTATTGGGTTCTCTTTAGTAAATGTCTCGGGAGGAGCTCGGTGGCGCAGTGCTATATCGCCTGGCCCAAAGCGATTGCGGTGGTTATGCAACTTTCGCAAGGGTCGGTCATGAGATAGGTGACCATAAAATTATTATCTCGAGCTTCCCCATGTATGATTTTGAACGATAACCATTTTTACTTGTTACACTGTAAGTCTGTTTATCCCTGCTCGTCCTATTTGACAGTTTTCACATGTCTTTTATATTTAAATCGTTTTAAAAATTATCTTATTAAATCAAATTGTCACTAATAGTTAGTAATTTCTTTCGTAATCTATGTATGGGAAACCTTGTTGTATTTTATAATTGTATTTTTCAATAAAGAGTTGGGTGAAGATTGTTTACCAAATAAGGCAAGTAAGGATAAATACACTATAAGTACATTGTCCATTGTCTTACTAACGCTAATATCTTTTGTTGACAGGAGGAGCACGACGAACTGTAAACAAGGCAGAGTGTGCAAAGACAATAAGTACCGCGAGTATGAGTGAGTGCGTGTAGTTGCAGTTTAAGTTGCGCGCAATGTGTTCCAGTCTTATATAATATACATTAATTTATGAGAGTTTCCGCTCGAAATATTCCATGTTCGGATGCCAAGCGGTTTTCGTCCGGACCGTACTGAGTTTGTGTGTACATAAGGTTTAAATTCCAACGGCAAGGTTATGCGTATATTGACAATATTGTACGCATAACCCTGCCATTTTTATCCTATTATTAAATGTTATTTCACGGCACTGTGTGCTGTATAGTGATCAGGGTTTATTTTACAGTGTTAGTTGTCGTAGCCTAAATGTGTTTTTTTAAGAAATCGACTGATATTGTAAAATAAGTCGCGTGTGGTGTACGATTCTCATTTTATGTTGTGAAATGAGTATTAAATTAATATATAAATTATTTACTGTCTTTTATTACACAAACTTATTTTATTTATAACTACATCACTTAAATTAGTTGTTGATTATTATTGTACAGGAAATCTGCGAGCTCAGCTTTGCCATAGTAACATCATATTCCAACTGTAAAAAATAATAAGTTTTATTCTCATGAGGATAATACTTAGGTAGATAATAATTTTTATTCAGGAAAAGTTGATCTTGTACTTACATAGTAAAGCCAGCGCTGTGAAAGAAAACAGAACATTAGTAAAACTATACTCAAATACAACAATAAATTAACATGCTTATTTCTTGTTGACTCAAAAATATTCAAGCAACATTTGTCCTTCTTACGGGACATTGTGCACTCGCAACGTATACAGTAAAATCTTTGATACAGTCATACAGTACCTACGTGTCCCAAATGCCACACGGAGGGAAGTACCTTAAATATTGAAGATGTGAAATTTTACTGAAAGAAGACTTTATTTTGTTTAAAAAAATAATTGGAACTGCATTCAAAGATTTTTTAAAAATCGCCTGCCTTAATCTGGAATCGAATCTACCAAAAAGGAAAAAATAACTATTTTTACGATACCCATCGAAAGGGCTACTTATAAGGATTTTCCTTTATTCTCATAAGGACAGACTCTCAAAAGGACAGATTCTCAAAAAGACAGATTCTCATAAGGACAGGTTCTCAAAAGGACAGCAGTACATGTAAGCAGCTCTACCATTTTAGGTTTTTTGACAATCTGTCCTTCTGAAAATCTGTCTTTTTGAGAATCCGTCCTTATGAGAATCTGTCCTTTTGAGAATAAAGGTTATTTTTTTCTTATGTAACACAGCCTTAAACAAAAGAAAGACCATGAAATTCAACATTTAAATTTTAATTATTACGGATTGTATCAATTTGTATGGAATCGTATGCGGTTTAAAAAAATCTTTGAATGCAGTTCCGTTTCTTTTTAAAAACAAAATGAAGTCTTCTTTCAGTAAAATTGTCTGTATTCAATATTTAAGGCAGTTTCCCTCCATGTGGCAAAGATTTTTGGTACACCTGTATGTATATACAATAGGTACGTGTCTCGAACGCTGCGTGCGCGTGCGTGAAACGTTGGACGAACGAGCACCTACGACGCGCACACTCGCTCGGCGCTAGAGTGGGGGGTGGCTTGCGGCACAGAGTAAATAACAGTTTGTAGTGTATGTAGCGAACATCTCTGGACAAAACTTTGTTATTTTGAACACTTTTTTATGATAAACAATATGACTATTGAGGACATAGATTATGTAGATGTATTTACGCATTCGAGCTGCAACTATTACTATCGGATCGGCTATTAGATTAGACGTGGGTGGTGTCTTATTCTTTATTATCTCGATCTCTCGAGAACAAATATCTATCGGGAAAAAAACGCGCATATAGAGTTATTAATCTATGGAAAATTCCATTTTGCTTTTCGGTGGTAGTAGTAACCCGTGGCACGTTGGTCCCGGTTGCATTATTTTGCAGTCGCAAACACCCATCTATTCGCATTGAGCCCTCCGCGCGGTGGATTATGGCGCGTCCTCCTTATCCATCCATGAGGAAGGCCTGTGCTCCAGCACAGTAGTGGGCCAATGCGGGTCATAATGATGTAGGTAGGTAGGTACAGTACGAGGCAAACATAAGTTCGCGCATGTGGACTGGACTTGTGAGCGACCAATAGCGCGCGCCCCTCTCCCGCCGCCCGCGTACCTCACCGCTACGCATACCCATAAAATACGCGTTTTGCGCAATCTCCACCTGATTTCAAGATGATTGCCTCGATTGACAGTGTGCCACCATTTAATCATGTCGCGTAACGTATTAACTACGTTTTAATGTCAGTCGCCAGGTAAGACTGATGTTAAAATAAACGACTATGATGATAGAATATTAACCGACCACACCGCAGTATTTCTACCGTATTTTCACGTTAGTTCTAAGCTTACCTTTCTCTAAGACATCGAATTCGGGCTTTTTCGCTGGCTTCGGGTCTTTTTTCTCAGTTTCGTTTTTTCGAGGCATCCTGAACAGATTGAAAAGGCCACATGGTGTTCCACTTACTAAAATATTAAGTTTTCGTTAGATATATGTAGTTAGGTACTTAGCTTTAGCTTTTTTTTACTTTACTTTTTTTAGAACTTACCTTCCTCAGTCAGAAAAAGATTCAGGACCTGTAAGAATATTAGTGTTAGGTACTTCGTGAAATTAGAGTAGTCTAATAGTTGTGTTGTTTTTTACATTGATCAGTCGTTATTTTGAATTCGAACTAAATATGGTTTTCTCCTTTTGTTGACTTGGTGAAATAAATATACATAGGTACCTGATTTATCTTAATGCTACACGTACTCGTTTCTAAACAATTATGTATTTAATTATGTTTAAACATAGTCTTGCCTAGCTATCTATGGATTTAATCCGAGTTCTATTTCCAATCCTTTACAATAAAATTGTTCTCAAGTTAGACACGTTAGTACTTTATTCTGTGGTTAGACCGAAGTCATACACTTGTTGAAAAAAGTCCTAGATAGATCAAAATGTTAAATATTATTTGTAAAGATATCTTACCAAAATAGTGCCGCACAAAAATACCAAGAAATTGTAACGAAACATTGTCAATCCCGTAAACAAATGAAGTTTGTGGCTCATACAATTTGCTTATATAGGAGTGTCATGCCTGTTCCACTTAATTTCACGCATCTCACATTATTCTTTTAGTTATTGTAACAATTTTTCAAAACAATGCTTTGCCGTGACATTCTGCCTTGATGTTTTGTTTTGTATGTCGTGTGTTTATTAGTTTGTTAGTACTTAAGTAGTATTCACGATTCACGAGTCTCGTGAAAACGTTAACATATTTTTTATTGTAGCTGACATGTTTACTGCTTATGCTCTTTAAAAAATCCAGAATGAACTTCTTTATATAAGTACTAATAATTTTATATTATTAGTAACTACTACTAACTAGGTACATATCCTACTAATATTATAAATGTGAAAGTTTGTGGGTTTGGATGTTTAGACGTTTGTTCCTCAATCACGCAAAAACTACTGAACCGATTTGCTTGAAATTTGGCACACAGATAATAGATAGCCTAGATTAAAACATAGGATACTTTTTATCCCGATATTCCCACGGGAACGTTAACCACGCGGGTGAAACCGCGGGCGACCGCTAGTAGTTAATAATCAAAATTAAGTCTATGTTAATAATACAAATTTCTTCACTCTCGTCGCCTCAGTCAGGCGTCATCATTTGTCAGCATTTGACACGGTTTCGACTCAAAATTTACTGGCGAAGCTGGAAAGACTGGGCATTAGAGATGTCCAATTACGACTTTTTGCCGACTACTTAAGTGATAGATTACAGAGTACTAAAATTAAAGACTTGACAAGTGAAGAGAGGGACATCTCTTATGGCATACCTCAGGGAAGCATCCTGGGTCCAACTCTCTTTCTTGTCTATGTCAATGATCTCTGCGACCTGACACTTCCTAGTGGTAAAGTCATCTCATATGCAGATGACACTGCTTTACTTTTCTCCGCTGATAATTGGGAAAATGCAAGATCGTTTGCTCAGGAGGGCTTAAATATAGTGTCCGAATGGCTTAAAAATAATATACTCACGCTCAATGTACAGAAAACTAAATATATGACTTTCTTTTACCGGTGCAATAATCCTTTAGTACTTGCTCCAATTAAGGCACATACCTGTCAGGAGCTCCCAAACTGCTTGTGCCAAGAAATTGAGCTTGTGCCTACTTTTAAGTACTTGGGTATTTTGGTGGACAATAGACTCTGTTTTAAGAATCATATTGAATACGTGCGTGGGCGTATTAGAAAACTTCTCTTTGTATTTAAGACGCTCAGGCACGTTCTTGATTTTAAGGCACTAAAAGAGGTCTATTTTGCTCTTGTGCAGTCGATCATTGGCTATTGTATCGTATCGTGGGGTGGAGCTTCTAAGACAGTATTAAAATCTCTCGAAATTGTTCAAAGATCTGTTCTGAAGGTTTGCACTTTTCGACCTTTTCGCTATCCTACTGAATTACTGTATAAATCGTGTGAAGTTCTCACTGTGCGCCAGCTGTTTGTGTTACATACCATCCTAAAAAAACACTCATCGTTGACGTACGATCCGAATAGTGCCTCGAACTCTAGACGCAATCGCAACGTTTGTCCATCTTTTCGGGCCAAAAAAAATACAACACAGCGATTTTTCTGCTTTTTGGGGGGATTTTTGTATAACATTGCCAACAAATCACTTAATATCTATCCTTTGTGTAAAACAGCATGTAAACGGAAGGTTACTACTTGGCTGCTTTCGCTTAACTATGATGAGACTGAATTACTGTTGTCCATTGTCGAGTAATTCCCAGATTTTATCATTTATATATTATATATATATATATATTTTTTTTTTTTTCTTTAATTTAAAAAATGCTCATATGAATTGTACACTCACTCACACCCTCTCTACACACACACACATACATCTACACACTTACTCACCGAGAGGACTAACACTATACAAAAGTTTTTTTATTTTTTTATTTTTTATATAATATTATAATTTTAGATATTTCATACTTTCTCTGTAATTGTTGTAGATTATACATTCCCTGGGGTGAGACCTGGTGACCCGTACCACAGGTTTTTTCAAACTTTCTTCGGTGCGCCAGATCTCATACTAAACTTAAGATAAAGCATTATGTACATTATGTAATCGATTACCTCTTAGTATGAGATGAATAAATCCTTTTTTATTTTATATTTTATTTTATTTTATTTTATCATCATTATATCAGCCGCACCGACGACACTCACTGCTGGGTATAGGCCTCCCCCAAGGATCTCCACAACGATCGGTCCTGCGCTGCCCGCATCCAGCGGCGCACCGCGACCTTCACCAGATCGTCGCTCCACCTTGTCTGGGGCCTACCCACGGAGCCGAGTCCGATGCGCGGTCGCCATTCCGGATCCTTTCCGCCCCAACGGCCATCGGTTCTTCTCGCTATGTGTCCCGCCCACTGTCACTCAGACCTGGATCTAGGGGGGGGCGGGAGGGGGCACTTGCCCCCGTCTTGCGCCGAAGACTAGGGGGCGGCGGCCGCAGGCCGACGCCCCTAGTCTTCCTAAGAAAGTTATGCCGGTTGGGAGGCTGGCCGGCATAACTCGCTTGTGGCTGGGCTGGTCCACAGCACCAGTTTGGCTGTAGTTAGCTAGTTTCTGATAGAGTAATATACGACGAGACGGAGAAGAGTCAACACAAGGCAAGGAAAACGGGGCGGCGGGCGGCTGCGGCGGCGTGGGTATGGTTACCATCCGATAGGCAATTGCCGCATTTGACAGGGATTTTTCGGTTTAGATAGGCGTGTGGGTGGCACTAAGCTGAGACAGGCAGTTTTGCATGTTTTCACGCAATTTTTCACAAAATTCACAAACTTCAATTCAATTCACAAAATTTTATCACGCATGAACGCGGCCGGCTGCCCGCCCGCCCGGATAAAACACACATGTCACATATTACAAGATTAGTGAGATTATATAGTTGATTAAACCGACTAAAAATCACGCTGCGCGGCCGTTTTATTTTACAATAGACAAGCAAAACTCAAAGATTATTGGATGTAACCTACGATCAAGAATATGAAGATGTAACTGACAAAAAATCGCGCAGCGCGGCCGTTGTTTTTACTAAAAACATCAAAATTAAAAGATGATTGGATGAAACTGAGTAAAAATCGCGCTGCGCGGCCTTCTTTTTGCTACAGACAGCTATTTTTCGAGAAAAAAGGGAATTTTGTGTATCCTAGACAGGCATCCGCCCTTACGTAGATGGTAACAATAAAATCACGGGGCTAGTGCAAGGGGGGGGAGGGGATTTGTTGAAAATTGTTTCGATGAGGGCGGCAAATTGCCTTCTGCCCCCCCTTTTCGAAAACGTAGAACCGGGGCTGCTGTCACTTCAGCTGAGCAATCCTTCGCGCGATGTCGGTTACAATGGTTCTCCTACGGATCTCCTCATTTCTGATTCGATCACGTAGAGAAACACCGAGCATGGCTCTCTCTATATTGTATGCTGGGTGCCTTAGAGCAACGCCGGCATCGTCCCCGTGTTGCTCTAAGCGGGTGCCCTTGGGCCTTCTTATGACAATGAGACCCATAGTTACCACGTTTCACTGCCGTAGGTAGTCATCACTAGCAGGCGTAGTATCTTACTTACACGAGGGGAATAATTTCCCTCATGACCGCGACGTCTAAAACGCGATAAAGTAATTTGCCTTTAATAGAATAATGCTTAAAACTCCTCTAGGAAGTACGTACAACATCCAAAAAGCATGTTAAGATCAAGTCAATCTCTATGTTTTTAAGCATTCGGCTATTAATAGCCAAATGCCTAAAACTTCAGTATCAGCTTTGCCCATATAATGTAATTTTATATCGATAAAACCTGGTCGAACTCGTCATGCAATGCAACAGGCGTTGCCGTTGGGTGGGATTCAAACCCCTGACAATGCTGGACAAATATTTGGTTGGTGGTAGAGCTTATTTCAAGTCCGCCTGGCTAGCGACCACCATTTTACCTAAGTCTGACGCCATAACAACAATTTAAAAAATTGTTGTGTTCCGGTAGTTAGAGGTAAGAAAGCCAGTTCCTCAGTGATAAGGATTCCGGATGTAGTGCGCTTCCACCTTCGGCCTTATCGTCACTTAACATCAGGTGAGGCCAAGCTAGGGTTGCCAACTTTTTTTACAAAATAAAAAGTATATTAAGGTCGGAAAAGAAAAATAAACAGTATTTTATAAAAATGAACAGCATTTTATATATTTTCAGTGTTAATTTCAATCAATCAATCAATTTTGTGTCATTTTGAAAGCTTCGTAAGCCTCCTTACTTTCGAATGAGGTCTGCGCGGAACTGCGCGTTTACCGCGTAGATCGGGCGTTTAATTTTTAAACAGATCTATTGGATACCAGTGATGCTTGCTGAAAACAGTATTTTTGTATACTTTTTGTTTGTTCAACAGTAAAAAGTATAATGTAGTGAAAAACAGTATAATACTGTTTTTAACAGTATAGTTGGCAACCCTAGGCCAAGCACTATCCCGTTGTGCACTTGTACTATTATGTATTCTGTGGTTGTGCATTAAAAAAATCACTGGTACTAGAACCAGTGGCGGTTAAATTATAAGGAAGGGCAAATTAGTAGGCAGGTCATGGGCAGGTCAAGTCAAAACATTCTATTACCAGATAAACCTAACCATTGACAACTCGAGAAAGCATATTGTCCGTATCTTATCGCAGATACTTTCCTAACCAAAAATACTTTTATTGCTCACTAGGTCTGTCCGTTATCTTAGCTATCCATTATCTTAGTCAAGTCGTACCTACAAGAAGGGGGACGCTTTTAAATCTGCTGTTTTGATATCCACCCTTGCCATTCCCTAACGATATTTTCCGGCAATTTCTCTAAAATTCGAACCCCTTAACACATAGCAATAAGGTTGCGTTTCCGACAGTCGCAACACGTGGGATGTCCCTAATGCGGGGTGATAACGTGAAATGTCAACATGGTACAGATTCCATTCCCGGGGTAGGACCCTTATTTCCGCTGTTGACTGATACCCTGACATCTTTGTCTCGAATGTACCGAAGTGGTAAAAGATAAGTTTTATTATACTTCTAAATATAATTTGAGTAAAAATCTCATATTGTACTTGTGTTCGAGATCGCAAAACAATTAAATTTTATTAGATTATTTTCATAAAGGTTCTATTTCCACGGTATTTCAACCGCACCGTTCCATTTAGGCTTATTTCGTAGAAAGTGATATTACGTATTCTAAACAGCAAAAAGGCCGTGTCCTTTTCATGAAATCCCTCATACGGTATCCTCAATTTTTAAAACCTTTCAAAAGTTCGTACACACATGAAGAAAATGTACTGGGGTTGCAAACAGATTTATGAGGCGGGAATAAGTAGGGTCCAGAGGGAAGTGCGCCTGTGAATATTAACGGTTAGTTCCGAGTGGGTAACAAAACTGACCGCTCAGTGTTATGATGTTTTCGTAAAATTTTCACCGAGTCTTGATTATTTTGTAGAATATTTTTTTATTGAATGGAGGTTTGATACATATCATAAATACTAGGCTAGCTAAAAATAAGTTTCTCTGTGTCCTAATTGGTTGTATTTGTATGTGTCCACAGATGGTTTTCATCGTTATTTTTTTGTATGATTTATCGTGGGGTTTCTCTTCTCACCAATCTTTTCTGTAATAATTAGTGTTGTAAAAAGAACAGTGTTTTTTTTCAAGAGTAAGTACTTACAGAAATCAAAATTATTAAGGAAGTTTCCGTTAAAGATTGTTAATGGGTTCATATTAAAGTTTTCTGTTCATTTTTGAACCTACATTACTTTTTTTGGTTGAAAAGTTTTCAACAGTTGGCAGCATTTAAAGACGTGCACGGTGAAATCTTCATTCGGTTTTAAATTTTAATTATTGGTGAAAAAAAAGAAAATCTGTTCTTCATACAAAACCTGACATTTTGGGGAACAAACAAATCGCGTTGGGGGAACTGGGAATTATTTTTATCTTCTCCTTATACAAATGTATCATTTTGGGGAAAATAAAATGAGGTCTGGGGAAAAAAATGAAATTCATAGCTGGAGATACTGACGATTCAAATCGAATATAATTATTGATTTGATTAAAAAAAACATCTATTTGCCAAAGATTGTATTCTTGAAAAAAAAACAAATTTAGAAAAAAACAACGGTTTTTTTGATTTTTTTTTTGTTTTTTTTTAACATTGTGTAAAAAAACAAAGTTATTTTTTTTTCATGTTACATCACTAGTAATAATGCATAGCTATGACATGGGTAACAGTTTATAAAAAAAAACTAACCTTTGTACAAAAATTTGTGACGTAGGTAAACAACGAAGGGTTTTATGCTTCAACACTAACAAAAAATAAACAATATTTTGTTTGACTTATTTGTGCTTAAGTTATTTCCAGTCCTAAAGTTTTTTAAAGTTTAAAAACAAGTATGTCTTTGTTAGAGTCATATTATTCCAATCAAGACGACCGAATTTAACTACCATTTCATGAGTAGCTCGTAAAATGCACCCAGTTTATGTGGCGCGTTTCCGGACAATGTTACTGCGTTTTTATACCCTTCGTATAGACTGCAGTTAACTAATTAAGGGGTGAACTTTCATGATGACGATGGACGATTTATTGCCAAAGTTTACCGCCCGGGCAAACTAGATAGGTAGGTACGAGTATATTTAAATTAATTTTTCATACATTTCATTGAAATAAAACACTTTTTAGGGATAGTTCGCTGATAATTTTATTGAAATTTTTCATAACAATAATAAAGGACATAATGTAAAAATGTGTAAGTATGTAGATACATTTTTTACCTTTTGATTGTGATTAATTTGTGTTGTGATGTTCGAAAGTTTAGTTTCAGGCGAGAAAATATTAGGTAAAATGGTGAATCGATAAAAAAGTGCGCGAGTTTTTGTAAGTGCTGCCTTTTGTAAAGGTAATATTAACATTAGGGTGTATTATCACCAACAAATAAACTTACCCATCTCAAATGATAAATAAGTTCGGTAACTAGTGCCAATTTAGAATAATGTGTAATGTTAAGCTAACTGCTAAGTATATTTTCTTTCGCTCCTACAGTTTCAGCAACGGCAGTATAAATGTTTGTTGTCATTATAAACATTTGCCTTAACGTAAGTAGTTAAGTTAAGTTTAAGTTTTGTTATGGATGTGGTGAGGACATTTCTATGAAAGTCGTTATAAAGTGCATATTAATGGCTCCCCTTTAAAGTTTTCTTGATAAGATCATAATGTCGTATAGATAGAGGTAGTAGGTACTTCTTAAGTCTCTAGTTAGTCTAGTTACTAAAACTATTTCGTGTTGAGATGTAATATGAGTCCTAAAATCATAATTTATTAACAGGTAGGTAGGTAGTATGACTGTAAATGGTATAGAGATAAACTCATTTATTTATGACGTGTCTTTCTGACGATCAAAAGTTTCTTACAGACAGCTCGGCCTGTCTATTGTACGTACCTACGTACTGAACAAATTAAAATTCAAGTAGGTAAGTATGAGTATTGTATAAAGCGAGAAAATATGTCAATATTGTAAAATAGAGACTTTCAGAATAGCTTTTTGTAGCATACCTACCAAAAGTACCTATTAGTCCAATTAATGAGGATATTTGTTGTATGGCGACTTCCGAATAATTCTCCCGTCTATGAAATTTGGCATGTGATGAAGTTAGGTAATACAAATTACAGATGAACAATAATCCAATAAATTTTGTTACGAGAAGTTAGGTATTTTTACCTAAACATGAAAATCGCTTATATCTCTCTGTGAATATTTCCTCGGGCTAAAATACTTTCTGTATACGTACTTGACGGAGTCAGGATAAGGTTATTCACCGCCGAGCACGAAATAATAGTTTCTTTATCGTAAAAAAAATTATTGGATTATTGTTCATCTGTAATCTGTATTACCTAACTTCATCACATGCCAAATTTCATAGACGGGAGAATTATTCGGGTTGCATAAGCCCCGTTGGTTGGACTACTATGATTGCTTAGTTAATACCAGTACCTTACTAAAAATATGTTCCGTCATAAATTATGATTCAATCAAACTGTTAGCCCGCCGTCCGCCACAAGCCATTTGTATGTTTACCGATACCACAGACCATACAACAAATACTATACCCAAGCGTGTCAAATGCATTTGTTTCACATTTGACATAGCATAGCAAGGCATAGCGGGCAAGACGCGCGGCCGCTGTCAAGGACGCTGATGGAGAGCACGCAAGGAGAAATTAGAGATGGTTTCTATGGACTTTCTAATCTTATCGTTGGTAGGTACTCTAAAAGGATTTAAATACAATTGTATAGGGTAAGCTGGGGCACAATGAAACAAAAAAGTGTTTTTTGATTATAGAAAAAAAAAATATTTTAACAAACTTTTTTCACGAAACTTAACATTAGTTATTTCTCTAACAACCAACAGTATCAAACTAAATGCTTCTATAAGGAATCTTAAATTATAGGCACTTTTTCGAGATCAATTTTTGTTGTAGGTACTGTGCCCCAGATCTGGGGTACAATAAAACTAGGGTAGGGGTACTATGAAACAGAACCTTGTAGTTGGGCATATACCGCACTATCTGTCCCTCTTCTTCCGGATTTTCTCTTTTTAACTATATAATATATATGACCTATATAATGTGGTAAAGTTAACATTCTTCAGATTTGCTGCTTCTCTTAAAGTTTTACCTCCTTCAACTAAGTTTACTGCTTATTTCATATATGCTTCGTTATGAAGCCCTATACCTGACTTTCTTTTTCGGTTCTGAACCAATGTATACTTTTCCAAAACAAAAAAAATGCTTAGTTTGATTTACCTACATTAAAACATGTTTCACTGTACCCCGTTTCACTGTGCCCCATGACCACCTTTAATAACAAAAAAACCTATAAAAATTTTGAGGTTATAAATACCGGCTTTCGACTGATCTCAATATTACAAGAAATATGCAAGAATTATTAAAAAAATAACACCTTAGGTAAACGGTGTTCTAATAAAATCAAAAAGATTTTCTTGAAAAATGAGACGAATTACTTTCAAAAAACAGTTTTTTTGCAATGAATCAAAAAGTAGCTTTCCAATTAAGAAATGACAACTGCGCTAATATGGCGGTTCGAGCACTCTATAAAGCAGTCAGTGTTTTTAGTTAAAAAAAATATAGAAAGAGGTAGAAATATTGGAGTTGTTTTACTGTACCCCGTGTTTCACTGTCCCCCACCTTACCCTACGCTTATGAGACTGAATCGACATAATGTATCGCTTTGGCTAATTAGAAAGCAATTTTGCAAAGCCCGAACTTAAGATGTAATCTAATGTGATTAAATTGTTATTATAAATAAGCTTATGAAGTTTTAGCATTGTAAGCTATGAATACAACTAATTTAAGACACTTGTTTTAACAAGCCACGATGTCTTCGATTTTCTTTATATTAAGAATATTTTTCGTACTCAAAATACTTAAGTTTTAATTTGAGTTAATAATTAATAGCTGTGGTTAAATGAAGGCTATTTAAGTTTGCAAACAATTTTTGTTCGACTCTAAAATCTTATAAATAGCTTAGTAATAAACGTTTACGTGTTTTTGTACAAACACTTTGTGGTCATTAATTGAGGAAATTTAACTTTTTTGGTAGATTGTAGGTAGCTTTATGAGCTGACGACTGTACCTACTCAGGTACTTTTAACCAAAACCGACTCTTTACATAAATTATTAATCCATGGATCCTTTTCGTTCACGTATACTTAGTTATGTATACTGTTTCGTGAGTGCTCTATCGGCTTCTATCACTTATTCACCAAACCTGCGAAGCAAACCCAACTTAGCTTCTTAGCTTTTGTTTTTTTAATTTTCCTGCCTCGAATTTCAGGTCTGAAACTTGAAAAGACACAAAAAACAGCCAATTTTTATTTGTTACTACAGACATTCAAAGTGGTTCAAAATTTTAAAAACAAATGGATAGCGCACCGTCATACTAAAATAAACAAAAGTAAAGAAATCTGCGTTTCTTTTGTTTATGTGACTTTTTTCACCAAAGTTTTTGACTTTAAATAGGAGGTGACTCCAGCCCTTAGAGTAAGACGGGCTTCTACAGAAAGAGAAGCCATACGTAGCATTTCCCCTCTGCCGAAGTACAAGCCCAAATGGGCATACGCGTTAGTAAAACCAGTTGCGCCCGGATTTCTTTCTAGACCGAGTCCAGTCGCGCATGTGAACGCTGCTCTGTTTAAAATGTTGAATTGATGAGTTTTTTGCTGTTAAAAGAGATCTTGAACATCAAGTATACAAAAAGACGGTTTTACATTTCACATAAAAGTAATTTTTATCGTATTATTGCTATTTGTTTACATTTAAACATTAAATTCGTATATTTTATTCTTGATTAGTTGTCAAATTTGTTCAGTGACATCGGGTCTGCTAGTCCATGGCTCGTCCGTACAAATTTCAGATCTGTCGCTAGATAAATCCGAGTTCTCGCCGATGGGCAACTTAGTGATGTTACCGTTAAATAATGTTTGTCGATAAAGTGTTGGTCAATCTGGCCCTGATTCTGCGCCAAATTCATTTGCGAGATTTTTGCATGATTTGCTCTGCACTGATGTGATCGCGACAGATATCGCGAAATAAATGTCGAAATAGTAGATTATACAACAAGTGAATAAAAAGAAAATTTAGTTCGAGGGACTAACGGCCGTCTCTCGAGCAAGATAATTAGGCGCATGATAGCTGCATGACAGCTAAGTTCATGACACTGTTTTAATTTGGTTGAGTTGTAGTTAGGAAAGACTTATGCGATTCTTATCCAAACTGAATACTGACCGTAAGTAGTACTGTTAAATAAACTATATTCAAATTAAAGCAAATAACACTGCTAAGAGCTGAATAGTAGCCGAAGATTCAGCATCGCTCTGAATAACTTAAAATCGCTTATTATTCACTCTTATGGTTGAATTAAACGCACTTTTTAGAGTGGCGATGGTAAAAAAGCAATTATTCAATGATGTAACTGTGATCAACGTTAAGACGGGGAGCGATCACCGATTGTTGTAAATTCAAATTGTTGGGTGTGCAGATGGCAGTACTGTCATGGAGCGATGTTCAGTGTCAGCAGCCTGAGTCCAACTTCCCTGGGTACACATTAGTCCCAACCCAATCACCTACACTCTCGAGCTTTTTGTATAAAGCTCGAGCGTATAAAAATGACCTCTTTGTTGTTATTCACCCCATTGTAAAATGATTGAGTTTGTAATCTTTATTCCTTTTTCCGTATCGATATTGCTGCATCGACAGTTGAGCCCAGCCCTTTATGTCAAAAACCTGTCATATTTTGATGTGTGACTCATCCGTACACAAATTTTTGCTGTTTTGTTTTATTTTTTATGTGTGAGTGTCGTCATTACAGTGTAGTTTTTGTATGTGGGTATGCGGAACTGCACTTGTGTGCATTTCCCCCCCCGCAAAAAATGCCAGAATAATTTGAATAGAGTAATATCGCTAAGGCTTCTCCCTTCGTGACAAACGAAGCCTTTTGTTGCTCGAAGCTCCAGCCTATGTAAGTAGATTTTACTAGATGAATGTTCAGTTCAGACATTCAAAGGTTAAAGTTTTGAAAATTCTGAAATAGGTTTCGATGTTTTGTTAACAAATAAAATATTATTAAATTGTAGAATATTGATTGGAATTCATAAAAGTTTCCCAATAATATTTCTAAACACTTAAATAAATGTTTAATACATCTTTTCGATGAGAACATAAGTTTTATAAGTAGGTTACTCATAACAGAAAAAAACAGTTTTATAAGTCACATTTCAAAAAGTTCCCAATTAAGGTGGCACCCTGAGCGAAAGTGGCGCCGCGGTGAATTTTATTTAATATTATAATTCTAATACACAATTACTACGATCACCTGGGAATATCGTTGCACAATAGGGAATATGCATAAGTCACTGATTTTGATGAATTTGAGCTTGATCGCTGCGGACACTTATAAAAACATGATGGAACAGGAAAAAAAATAAAAAAAATGTATTATTTTAGTTTTATCACACGATGAAATCAGGGAAAAATAACAATTATTTTTTTTCATTTTCGGATATAATGCACTTTACAGTCAGATAGAATATCGAATAAGAAACAATATTTTGTATGACACATATGTACTTAAACGCAAAATTTAGGGAGATAATTGAAGATTATTGGCTGACTCCATATTAAACGCGCCGAAACACACCTGAAACGTGATGTGTGACGTCACCGTTTTGTATGGAGCATTTTCGGCGGGTGCTGCTGCGCGCTAACTTCAAGTAACTATATCACGAGAAAAAAACGCAAGAGAAAAGTTTTAATATTACAGTTAATTTTCTCACGCATTATACTTTTGATTAAGATTAAAAAAAATTGATGCATATTCCCTATTATAATAATGTTTTACGTGGAATTTTTAGAGCCCACAGTCTAGTATTTTTAAACGGTATCGTTACAATTTCCCTCGTAGTCACTGCTAGAAGTAGATAGCAAAACTGCTAAAGGTGGCCGTTTTTGACACATTTGCTATCTACTTCTGACTGACTACGAGGGCATGTAGTAATACCTTCTAAAAATACTAGACCATGGGTCCTAAAAACTCCACGTAAAACATTATTAAAATATTTTTCTATTAATAACTTATTAAATAGAAAACCTCTAAAGGCGCCATTTTCGGTCATACAACCGCCTTAAATTGTTTTCATGGGTTAGTTAGCGACAGTAGGGTTCAATTATGAAAAAAATATGCGTAGGATGAGACATCACAGGATAAATATGGATCAACCCTGAAAATCAGCACTAGGGGTCCAATAGGCCAACGCTAGCGATGTATCGTTGACAGAAAAAAGTTATCCTTTCCACCCACCCTCAAAAAGTTCTTAACCTGCCCATCGCGTATTTTCCTGATTGAAAATCAGCAGTAGGGGCCGGTTGCAGATCAGAACTAAGTTAGTTAACTTAGCTCATTAAAGCTGTATAAAGATTTCAATTTGCACATGTATAGTACCTATATAACTGTGTAAAAAACTACAGATTTCAGTTTGCACATAAATGTATAACATGTGTAGAAAACTACAGCTGTATAGTTTTTTATCCATATGTATGTGAAAACTGAAATTTGTATACAAAATTAGCTATGTTATTAATGAGCCAAGTTAAACTAAGTTAGTTCTTAATCTGCAACCGGCCCCTACTGCTGATTTTCAATCAGGAAAATACGCGATGGGCAGGTAGGGTTAGGAACTCTTTGAGGTTGGCGGGTACATATTTTATTTATTTTATTTTATTTATTATGCGGACAACAAAACAGATAACAATCATATTACAAACAAATAACAATTTAACAATAAAGTTCTGTACCAGATTGAAATCCTACATATGTTGACACATCATTCCATGTTGTTTTAAACAGTAATTACCTACGTATTAAAAAAATATATAATATTTTTAGTACTAACTTAATTAGAATTTAAATATAAAGTAAAAGAGAAAAAAAAAATTTAATACCTACATAAAGTTATAAACTAAATACTGAAGCGATATGGGAATGTGAGTTAATCTATATGAGTGCAAGTCGTTTCACCGTAAGTCTGAATGATTTGGGTCTTGGATCAAAAATATCTATGCTAGTATCCACCACCGATACCTCGTTGTAAAGTCGACACATTCTTATAAGAGGGTTATAAAACGAGGTGTTGTTCTTGTATGTTTTTAAGGAAAACGTGTTAGTAAATCTACGAGGGTTGCGCTTCGTGGTGAGGTCCAACTTACCCAAGAGGTAGGGGGAATCAAAGTATCCGTGCAGCACTTTATGCAAGTGAATAAGGTCCTGTTCCTTACGGCGGGAAAGTAAAGACGTTACCTTGAATTTATCAAGTCTCTCTTTGTAAGAATTAAGACTGCGCCCATGACCACATTTAAAGCTGAGTATTCTGAGGGCTCTTCTCTGCACGCTCTCTATACTATCTGAGTGAACAGTGTAGCAAGGCGACCAGATGACACAGGCGTATTCAAGAATGGTACGAACAAGACTATAATAGACTGTGAGAAAACTTTGAGGCTGTTTAAAACCTTTAGTGCACCTAGTAATGAAGCCTAATAATTGAAGTGCTTTCTTCTTTATGTACTCATAATGCTCACGAAACGTTAATTTAGAATCAAACAGCACACCCAGGTCCTTAGCTACTGTCTTCTTATCTAATAACTGTTTGTTGAGTTGATAGTTGTGAGAATGTAAATATCTTTTGTTGGTAAAAGTTATGACAAAACATTTTTTGATATTGAGGTGCATATAGTTCTGCTCACACCACTCATGAACCGTGTTAATGTCACTCTGTAGTCTACCACAGTCAGATGAATCACGAATTATGCTATATATTTTCAAGTCGTCAGCATACAGAAGACATGGACTAGACAATTTCCTAATAAGATCATTTATGTAAATGACGAAAAATAACGGACCGAGGTGCGAGCCCTGAGGGACACCAGATTTAAAATACATATAAGCTAACACATAGCCATGTAAGCTAAGTAAAGGCGGTTGTATGACCGAAAGTGGCGCCCTCAGAGGTTTTTATTTAATAAGTCATTAATAAAAAATATTTTAATAACGTTTTACGTGGAGTTTTTAGGGCCCATGGTCTAGTATTTTTAGAAGGTATCACTACATGCCTCGTACATCCATTCATAGAAGTAGATAGCATCAAATGTGTCAAAAACGGTCACTTTTAGCAGTTTTGCTACTACTTCTAGCAGTGACTACGAGGGAATGTAACGATACCATCTAAAAATACTAGACTGTGGGCCCTAAAAATTCCACGTAAAACATTTACTAGAATTATAATATTAAATAAAGTTCACCGCGGCGCCACTTTCGCTCAGAGTACCACCTTAAGCTAACTTAGCTTAGTTCTTATAGTCTACAACCGATGCAGGGGCTTGAATCGGCCAACGCTAGCGATGTATCGCGTGTAGCAGAGATGCGAGCGATGCGGTGACGACCCACCTCCGATCAGTGTCGGCGACCTCCGTGCAATCCTCACTGCTACGTGGAAATCGCTGCGACCGTGTCAAAATGGACACTTTACATTGCGGAGAGAAAAGATAGACAGGTTCTAGTTTCGTATCAAACTGGATACGAGTTTCTTATTGTGTTCTTGTCGATGTGTTGGATTGAATTAATGTTGATGAAGCTCTTCTAGGGTTAACATTATTAGTTGTCTGTAAACTTTTATAAAATTTGGAGAGCAAAATAAAAATGTTTAATGCATATTCACGAAATTAAGTGTCACTCTGAGAGCTTGCTGAGTAGGTTCCTATTTCTTCTACTATAAAGCCTTCACGATTTCTTTATAGGTATGTTTATATCATTAAATTTTTTATCAATTACCAAACGAATTCGACCAAGTAGAATGTGTAATCCTACCTACTCGTATAGGTACTTCAGCGCCCGAAAAACAAAGTTGGGAAAAGCGTGCAGTGTACACCAAACGTAAGTAACCTCCGTTCCATTTCCACATCAAAGTGCGGAGGAGCTTTGCCCCTCTTCCCTCCGGCCAGAGGGTTTCCAGTACCCCTCGAACGGCTGAGGCGACCGCACGCCCGCGCGTACCAAGTGCCGACAAAAAAACATTACAGTTGCATTCTTTTTTAACATAAAGTATTGTGCTGTGTTACTTTTGACAGTTGCATTTGGATTATTTCTCTGTGTAAGTATTTTTTCAATGGTGAAAGGCTTCACTTTGCCTTTTTGAAAGGTGGATACAACCAGGCTCCATGCTCGCTGTGATACATATTTGAGCGGATGCTGAAGGTTGCAATGCCAGCAAAAAGTATCGGAATTTTGTGAAGAGTTTCAGTAACTTTGATTTGCGGGAATGTTGTGTGGAAACGTGACCTTTTGAGGGTTAAAAGCTTGCTTTTTTCTTTATGTTTTCACATGTTTTCCTTTAAAAAAAAAGTTTCACAAAACAGAACCTCTGTTCGACTACAAATAGGTACAGACTGTAACAATCTGTTTAAGTACAAAGCCATTCAATTATTCATACGTTAAATAAAACAGTCCACAATCAGTAAAGAAACAAAACTATACAAATTAAAAACGTCATGAAGAATCCGAGCATTGTGAAATGGAAATTTTCACGGTTCAAATATTACTTATTTAAAAAAGAGTTAAAAAAAATAGAGCTTCCCAAGAGAAAGGCTCGTTAATGCCGTGTTTGTTTTTAATATTTTGGTAACAATCGCACAGATTACATCAATTTTTTGTAGCTTTATCTGAAGGCTGAGTTACATCACGTAACGTGAGAAAACGTTTCAAATGTGCCATTGAGTAAGAGACAAGTAAAATACTTAATTATTGTGATGCAGACAATTAAAAGTTAAATCAAATTATACTTAAAGCGTAATCTAGGCTACATCTGTTGAATGTAGAGCAGAAACATGTGCTTTGTATAAAACAATATTAAAACTTACTTACCCTTTTGTTTGGTAGAGACTTGGAAAATTAAGGAAATAAGAATTTTTATAATTCTGTATTTGATTATTTTGCTATCTCTAACACGTCTCTGCGTGTTAGGTTTTTGAAAGAAAATTAAGTTTTCCTCAAAAAAATTATGAAACTCAAGAACGCGTTTTTTGGTTTATGAAAGAAAATTAAGTTTTCCTCAAAAATTATCCTCAGAAAAATGCTGAAGCTCAAGACTATGCGTGTTAGTTTTTCAAAAGAAAATTAAGATTTTCCTGAATATAATTAATAAAAATTATGATTTTCTTGAAGATTCTCCTAATTCATTGATTCAAGGCCCGGAAAATGAGACACAATCAATTTTCTATTGCTGTCCGGCCGCATGCGGCCACGCGGGCATTAAAGAATTAAAAAACAAACACGCAGTCTTGAGCATCAGTATTTATTTTGATGAATTATCTGAAGATGTGTTGAAAATTAGAGAACGTGTCCGAGTTTCCTCTTTAAAGCAGACTGTCTGTCTTAATTTAAGAAACAAGTTTCATCTTTAATTGCACCAACAACACAATTACACAGAAAAATTATGAAAATTAAGACCATCGCTAGACTTATTTCTAAAAAATATCTCCTCCAGCCAACCAATGACGTGTTAGATATTGCAAAATAATCAAATGCAGAATTATAATAATTCTTATTTCCTTCATTTTCCAAATCTCTACCAAATAATAGTAAGTACCAAGTTCTAACATTGTTTTCTATAAAGCATATGTTTTTTGTTTTACATTCAATTCAACTGCTCTACATTCAATTCACCAGATGTAGCCTAGATTAGGTTAAGTATAATTTGATTAAACTTTTAATTGTTATTATGTTTCTGATAGTACGTTTAAGATCCCATAAAATTATAACAAGTTACGCTAAATCACGACACGAAATGTGTGAAAAACTATAAAGTTCTAGCTACCAATTAGGTTCTACTTAAACCTGTTCAAAATAATAACTTTAAAAATGCTAATTAGCAAGCCTTAACAAGTCGATTCCCATCTTCGCCATCAACTGCGCATAAAAATAAATTAATATTTTTATCACGTCAAAACGAAGTAAATGCTTGACACGAGGCTTAATTAGTTTAAAGCGACATTATTGATTACCGAGCTTAGAATAATTACACCTAGAACGATAATTCCCCACAAAGCGCGCTGTCAAAAGAGAGGCAACAAAAACAGCCAAAATGGCGCCGTTTTCAGATTATTATTGTCCATTATTAAATAATCATACCTAATAAGTACAAAACAGTTTCAATTTGTCTACCTTAAAGAGATTAATTATTATATTATTAGATTTTAGTTACGATTAGGTAACGCAGTGGCGTGCACAGAGATTTTAGACAGGGTAGGCACGGATAAAAAATATACCCTGTTTCGGTATCTGCCAACCTATACTGAACGAAATCCAAACATTTTTAATTATCATCTTGATTGGAAAACAAAATGCATAGAAAACAATACAATTGGTTTGTGTACGTACGTACACAAGCTGTTAGCCAGTTATAATTAATTATATTAAAACTTTTTTATGAAAAAAAACGAGGGGCATTCATAACCTACCTACCATTTTTTTAAACATAACGCATTTCCTTTTGCAATCAATTTAATTAAACTTTATCCTCGAAAGATAACCTCGATAAAGCGGCAATTTTTAATTTATTTAAACAAACTTTGCCAGTATAGGTCTCGAATGTAAATTATTGAATTTTTCACAGTAAATTAACGAAATAATTACTAACTTAACTTAAAATAGTCAATAACTTGCGCCAAGAAAAACAATCAAAACAAAGCAAAACTAACTGCAACTGCAAGGGCAAACTAAAAAACGCTACTCTCTTCAATGCAATCATTACCAAAAGTACTCTGTGATCATTACGCGGTCGGTCGGGTTGCAAATAAGCAGTGCCTCCAAAACATAAACACGCGCATACATTTTCACGCACACAGTCACACTTTTGATGTGTACTACACGAGATTCGTTCTATGAAAAAGAAGCAGCCCGTAGTACTGCTTATGGACACGCGGTAAATAATTGGCGCCTCTGTCGCCCGGCCGATCGTTGGTTCTTGCAAATACTATAGTAGAGTTTCTATAGTAATTTGGTTCTTGTGATTTTTGGTTGAAGTGAAGTTAGTTTCAAAAACCACAAATAGATGGCACTTAAACTAATAGACACGGAAAGCCGAAGAAGTGCTGCGTACGATGATGGGTTCATAACTTTTTAATTACAAGTAATTTACAAATAATAGGCTAGGGAATTAGGGTCATATATTTATGGGACTACAGGGTATGCAGTGCTTATTTGCATGTATGGAGTGCACGCCACTGAGGTAACGTATGAAGGATATAAATCTGAGAACTGAGCCATTTTGGCTCAGTATAAGTTCCCTCACTTTGCATACAAGGACACGGCTTCTAGGTGTAATTATTCTAAGTTACCGAGTTACAGAATATCAAGATTTAATATAAGATATCGTTGAAATAAGTTACTAAGTAAAGCATTAATGACGATTCGAGATTCTTCTTAATGAGAACTCTGCTCTTTATTTAGTGGGTTTTCAAGAATATCCATTTATTTCTTTTCATTTCAAGAATATTTTAATACATTACTAAATGTGCAATAACTAATAAGTTTAATTTGAAAGTCTTTAGATAGGTATCAATACTTACAAAAAATAATCAGTACTATCCCCGTCAATTGGTAATGCGCTGGAACCTTGTCAAATTAACATACACATCATCGTCATCCGCAACTAAAAATGACAAAAAACAGTAAAATTCTAATAGGTAATATAATATATTAATTATTGAATTCTTATTTTCAATAAGAAAGGGTCTAGGTATCTGAGAAAATTACAATTGTTTTTCGTTTTTGAGGTTAAAATCATGGCCGCCAGGCGCATTACCAATTGACGAGGATAGTACATTCTTGTAGATGGTGAATGTCCATGTTGAATTGTTTCAGTTTAAAGTAACCTGAATTCAACCAGTTATTATTGTCAATTCCTTTTTATGTCCAATCTATAGAAATCAACAATAAAAGCTAGTTTAAAGTAACCACATTTCCTAAAGGGGAAACTTAACTGCGCCACACAATACATTCAATACAATCACCATGCAATTATTTTGTGCTGCATCGAACAAATTAAGCGGCAAATTATAATCTGTGTCTTTGTTGCGATTCGATCGTTGACACAGCCATTGTCGCCAGTGTGAAATAAAAATTAACCAAACTCGTTTGGAGTGTATGAGACAGCTGATTTATTACGTAGGTGAATATAACTTTTTTTTTGTTTGTTGTTAATGAGATTCTATTTATAATCTGGGACGGGCCTCCGAGTTTTAGGGTACAGAGTTCATACAAATACGTTGAGATTTAAAATGTTGTCGTTGAAACATGGTTGAAACCTTAACATTTACATAAAACATCATAAGTAAATATTGAAATGTAAAAAATTTAGAATACTTTCCAAATGTTTCAGTTTTGTGTATATTTCCATGTTACAGAAAAAAAAAAATCGTATTATATTTAGGTACCTACCTACCTACTAACGTCTTCGTTAACTTATCATTATCGTAAAATTAAAGATTTTTGCTTATTAGTTGAATTAATAAATACCTTAATCATAAGGTTTTGCTGTTAATATTTAAAATAGGTATCATTTTGAGCTTTAGGTGATCGACTCTCACTAACTACAGTAAATAAAGTTATGTTATACATTTTAATTCAAAAATAGTTTTGCTCCTCTGAAAAAAGGGTGTAAAAAAGAATCATTATTATTATTTTAATCCCAATTATGTCATGCAATTTGGATGCCTACCGGAAGTATAAAAATTTAATATTTTTTGTTATTTTTCTTTTCTTTTATGTTTATTTTCTTGTTTTTTGTTATTGAATTTTTAAGATTTTAGGCCTTCACAATGGTACCTATTTTTGAGCTGCTACGGGCGAGTCGATTTTTTCTAATATAAATTATCTTGTTTTTTGTTATTATCCTACACTCTTAAATATTGTTTTCACTCCTCTTGCTCTAAAAGTCCGTCATTGTAAGGTACAAGAGCCAGGATAAAATAGCAAAATTACCCCTAGGGGATAAAGTTTTTTCTTTTTTAATGTTTGTCTATTACCAATGAGCCTACAAAAACGAAAAAGTCTTTATTCATAATCACGAATAAAGACTCGCTCGACTTAATACTGTTTCTCATTTTTATTTTTGAAAATGGAACTAAAAGCAGCGATCACTTCGGTGAAATCATAGACTTATTTATACTCTGTGACTAGTTTGATCGTAGAATGCGTGCATTGTGTTTCTTAGCTGCTACAGTAGAAATTAAAAAAGGCGCGAAATCTTTAGAATTTTTCTCTAATACCAAACTGATTGAATTGTGTGACTGTAAGTAAGTAATAGGAAAGATATAATTTTAATCTTTTGGCGTCAAGCACAAATCATTTATTTAAATACTGTATGAAAAGTTTATGAAGTGGAGGATAGAAAAATGAGTGGATTCGTTTACGTAAGTATAAACTAGGTATTTAATATATTATTTTATTTTCTCGCCTTCGTAGTGAAAAGTAGAGTGTAACACACGACGCTAAAACCCATTGTAACTCGGTTTCTATTTATTCCCTCGCTAAAGCTCGGGAATAAAACTACCTCGTATGCAATGGGTCATTTTAGCGTCTTGTATAACAATCTACTATTATTTAGCATTGGCTGGTGCAACTTCGTAACCGCCTTGGCTAAAAGCAATATCAAGCATGACATCACTAAGGAAGTACCTAATAAGAATGCTAAGTTACTGCAATATTCTCTGCAAGTCTTTGTTTATTTATATATAATTTTATAACGTTGGTACGGTACAATTATGTATAAAAAACACTAAATAAGATTTATCTACCATTTTCAATTATTGGTTTATATGTTCTTTGCCTTTTTATAATAATTGGTATATACTTGATAGTGGGTGGCATTCCGTTATTAGTTTTTATAATATCTTTTTACTGAAAAAAAAAACGATAAACATTATTTTTTTGTTACCCACATGACGTAATATTGTTATATGGTCTGTGCCCACATTCACTAGGGGATCCAGGGGGGGGGGGCTAAGGGGCTCAAGCCCCCCCCCCCCCAAAATCATTTGGGTCCACCCAACAAATCTGTTGATTACCTTGGTAAAGCCTGCCCTCACCTACGTTAAGCCCCTCCCAAACCAAAATCCTGGATCCGCCACATTCAATGCACATTGTGTGTTAAAATCAAACCCGCGACATTGAGTGCAACATATTGTACATTATTATTATGACTGATATATTTCGTACAACCTACAATATTTCAAATCCGCGTGACAGTCGACACTTAGTTTCTCTCGAAACTCTAGCCACAAATCAGTAATTCCAAACTAAGTCAAGACATCAACGCATAAATGATAAATGTCTATTCTTACGCGGCTCGGCTATTTCTGCGAGAGCCTTTTGTAAGTATCTACAGTTTCGAAGTAGGAATTTAAAACCTAAGTAGGTAGGTATATTTTTAGTTATTAATAACAATGTCAAATTATGATTGTCATAGTTAATGAAGCCGCGTGTTACAGGCAGTTTACTGCGAAAACTTATCTTCTTTCTATACTTACCTTCCCATATATTTGGATGATAATGAAATGTTTTATTGGTTTTATTTCTTTTGGCGCAGCGTTTTTAGCAACGTATTTACCCTCGTATCTGTAGATGAGTTAGTAATGACTTGAGTAAAACTTGCAATTTTTTCAAATGCTTCTATTATTATTTCACATGCAATTTTAGTATAAATTAATCTGAAATGCACTAAAACTACATTTAAAATTAATTCCTTATGTACTATAAATTGCATGTGAATATAATCATTTGAAAATTGCAAGTTTTAAAAATAAAAAAGTCAAGGATGAAAGAAAAATGAGCTAAAAAAGGATTTGGGATAAATAAGTGCTTCGTAAAAAAATACTAACGAAACAAAAGAACGTTGTCGTGTTTTTTGTTGTACTGCGTTTTCAGCTTTGGCTCTTAACGTTCTTATTCTAGTTAGAGGTTTACAGAATATCAGTTGAACTGAATTCGTGCACTTTCTACAGTACGGAAGCGCACGAAATGACGCCGATGGTTAATGTTCTGCAAAAGTGAAAACCAAGATGCTTAACGTTTTAGAGATGAGATGAGACGCTAAACGCTCACAGTTTTTAGTTAGATATAACATTGTTGTCCCTAATATTAATTGTTTTTTTAATAACAATATTTTTTTAGAATCTTGACTTAGGGAATGACAAATCTATTCATTAAGATATTTAAATTTTGCTTTTGGTTAAAATAAAAGAAAAGCAAAAGAAAGTAGTAGAAAATAATTTTCCTATTACTGGTTATGATAGTCAGAAGAAACTGACGACTCCCGTTACAATACATTATACGTCTAAAATCGTAAATTTCCTACTTAATTAATTTTGTTTTTACTTTAGTAAAATAAATCATAAATATTACACTAACAAGTTGAACAGCGGATAATATTTTAGTATCAAAATGAAATAGAAAACTTCTAATCACACTGTAGGTATGAAGCTTTAAAAAAATTAAAAGTCAATTTGTGAAGAGATTCCTAAAATATAATGGAGATATAGCTTTTTCATCCGTCTTTCTGTTTACTCTTGATAATAATTTTATTGCTCTGTTAACTCATTTATATTTCTGGCTGAAGCTCTACAATATCTCATTTGTTATTTGGAGCATAAGTTTGAGATTTTCCTCGCTTTCCATAAAATAGAATATCAAGTCAAACTACAGTTTGCAAAACTTCAACAAGAGTTGTTACTTAATATTTGAAAAGGCTTAAAACTCGGAGCACGGAGTCTCTTCAGTTCTATAACTGACTCTTCAAACCGGAGCTATTCATTTATAAAGATAGCCTAAATTAAAATACTTAAAAAAATAATGCTATGGCAATATCTTTGCTATTCAAAAAATAGGTGCCTAGCAAAGAACTCGTAAAATAATGTTTCACGTAGAGTTCTACAATTTCGGTTATCTAACCGAAATTGCAGAACTCTACGTGTAGTTGAATCTCAAAAAAAAATATATGATGTCACCAAATTGACAGTCAGGTTTTGAAATGGCAATTTCATACTTCTGGGGCCCTACTTCTGAAAGGCGTCGAGCGCTCTTTACTACTCATTTTCATTGGACAGCGTGGCTGTCATGAGCATTATGTACTACGTGTAAATAATGTTTCATACACTTTGGAATATTCGATAATAATCTCTACGAAGAGCATTTGAGAAGGCTTAAAACTCGGGGCGCAATTATATTTGCAACTCCTTCGGCTCTGAACTGAAGCCTCCTCAAACCGGCTCCGGCGAGATTGTTTGAACAACTGCAGCGGCGCGGACACTCATCACTTTGTTACTATCATTGGAGGATATTATACAAGTTTTACCTCATTACTTTCGAAATTAAATGTTCGAATATGTTAAGTAATGGATTTCAATATAACATTTATCTAGCATTCAACAAGTAACTCCTTAATTTACCTATTTAAAACAACGAAATCGAAAAGTGATTAATTAAACAAATTAATTACGTTTCGACAATTTGTTTTTACTTTCCTATTTGATAGCAAAAATGCTTTGAAAACTTTATTAAAGACAACTGTTATCAAAATCATCAAGTTTAGCAGAATTGAGACTGGCTCGGGCTGGTTCTCTCCAACGTTGCAATTAACCGTTTAACTAATTAAAAAGAAGATGGCGTTACGATAAAAAATTGTATGAATCTAAACAAACCGACTTTACGATTAGTCCGTGAGCCCGCGACAGTATTGCCTACGTCATATGACATCACGATGAAATCCATGGCACACGGTCGGAAAAGTTGTGCTGAGCGAGGATCAAAAGATTATCGCAGAAAAAATTGGCCGGAAGCTTGAGAAAATCTTCCACTTCCGGTCAAAATTTTAAGAGTATGTTTACGTCATGTGACATCAGTAAGAGACCCGTGTCATCATTTAGTTTTCAATCGTAGAGAGAGTAAACATAAGTCTGTCAGTTTTGAAAAGACTAAAAAACAAAAATTTTAAGTTTAAGGTATTCCGGTCATTTCAGAACTGACAGACTTATGTTTACTCTCTCTACGATTGAAAACTAAATTATGACACGCGTCTCTTACTGATGTCACATGACGTAAATATAATCTTAAAATTTTTACCGGAAGTGGAAGATTTTCTCAAGCTTCCGGCCAATTTTATTTGCGATAATCTTCTGATCCTCGCTCAGCACAACTTTTCCGACCGTATGCCATGCATTTCATCGTGATGTCATATGACGTAGGCAGTACTGTCGCGGGCTCACGGTCTAGAATTGTGCCATATCTAAAGTGCGTTTATTTGAGACAAAGTAGACAGACAGCCGCTTGGAGCGAATGCGCTTTCCCGTACAACACGCACACAAAGATATTACGTACAAGCAATCTCGGGCCAAACCAGGCTATACTCAGTACAAAGCTGTAACAGAACCGTTACAACAATTTCTAAAACGTTTAAGTGACATATCTCACTAGGACATTAGTGGTGGGCTGGTGGTTCAACCAGCCTCGCTACCATAAAATGTATAAAAAAATTACAAATGCATTGACAATTTAGGTTATATGTATTTAGCTAAAAATCTTTGGTTTAGCTATAGAATTCTCATTTAACTGTGCTAAATCCTAGGCTCCCTAGGCAGACTTTACAAAATTTTAACAAAACAAACGATTATTTTTTTGGAAGTTAGCCAAACTGACTGATATTTAGCTTATGAAGAATGGGCCCCAAACAAGTCCGTTTGATTACGCACCCAATTATTTTGGGAATGGCAAACATATCATCCGCTGGTGGTGTTGTGGCGCAACCATTGGTGGTCTAGTGAGATAGGGCCCTTTCAAAGCGGCGCTTCTGTCAAGACATACTTTATATTTTATGCCGTACGTACCACTTTCGAGGCGATGACACTGATGAACAAAACAACATGGCACCTACTCATTTTATTGTCTTCTCTGCTAATGTCATTATCAGAGCACGCTTTCGGATGTGCTCAATCACACCATTCTCTCTGTAACCAGTCTAAAAAAACTGATGTGTTACGACGTGCAGTATCGAAAATGAAATAAGTAAATACTAAGTGTCCGGACACGAAAGTGGCGGCGGCCGAGCGGTGGCGGGGCGGCGCGGCAGCGGAGCGGCGGCGGGGCGGGGCGATGAGAACGTGGGCACGAAACATAGCGGCCGGTCAGCCGCGCTAGTAGTGTTGTGACAGATGGGCTAAATACCATTAAGGGCCCGTGGACCTACCGATTTGACCTACTGGTAGGACCACGGTATACCACTATGTGCTCGTGGTCCTACTGGACTAGGGCTCTTTAGAATATCGTAGTGACAAACCTAAATTCTGTACCTTCAGTGAAAAGAGGTATAACTCTAAAAACATGATTTTTGGGAAATTGACTTTAAAGTTTAAAAAAATCCTACTCTTCGTCTGAGATAGATAAAATAAAATTAGTGCTTGTAGACTGTAGATAGTTATGCTAGCTTTGTTTTCTTGTTTAATTTACAGAGAAAAGTTTAACAGATTTTTCAGTATTCAAGAAAATGTTCAGTTATATCACTTGGCACATTTATTTATTTTGTGTATATTGATATAATAATACTTCTATCATTTTACACCAGGCACATACTAAATACCATTAAGGGCCCGTGGACCTACCGATTTGACCTACTGGTAGGACCACGGTATACCACTAAAGTAACTTCTTATTTTTTTTTATTTCTACTGATGTGTCAAATGTGATGTTGCTATGGAAACAATTTCTTGTTAAATCAATACCGAAAAATATTCAAAGCACGAAATATATCCTATGTCTAAAAATTTTATTTAGTTCGAAAAAATGGTCTAAGTATAGGCGTTAACTAGTTTCAAAACCGGATTCTTTGCTCATCTTGTGTTTTTTAAATGATGTCCAAGATGCCGACATCCATACTGAATAAATAGGTACTACCTAGTAATCAAACATACACTATTATATTATTCAACACAACACTACTGTAATCGCGGGCTACCAAATCCAACTAGTTTGTTCATTTGTTTTCGTCGCTCTCCTCCCGCCCGTGCATCGCTCGTCGCCCCGCTCTGCCACCGCCCGTTTCGTGCGCGTCTCCATACTGTGCCATACTGTTGAATGCATCGCCGCCGCTCCGCTGTCGCGCCGCCCCGCTGCCGCTCCGCCGTCGCAGTTTTCGTAGTGTCGGAATTACAGCAATTTTGATAAAAGTCACTCCTTAAAAAAATATATCATGAAAAAAAAACAAGTCCCAAAATTAAAGTTATAACTTATGGTCAAATCAAATCAAATCAAATCAAATCATTTTATTGCGAATACAGGTAGGTAAAGAGATAACATAATTAAAAAAAATCGATCAGCCATATTCTGTCTTTTGACATGCAACAGAAATAAATACAAAATAACAATGGAATTTAGATTAAAAATGTCAATCATTATACAATTAATATTATCAAAGTATCGTCTTATCGTCTAAATAGTCCTTTACGGAATAATAGGATTTTTCAATTAAAAATGCAGTAAATTTCTTCTTAAAAGCCTGATAATTTAACAGCTTGATGTTATTCGGTATCTTATTAAAAATTCGAGGTGCCATGAGTAGGAAACTATTCTGAAGAAATGCAGTTCGATGTTTCGGTATTACTAGGTCATATAAATACTGAGCTCTTGTAGGATTTTTACGTGTTTCAGATACTTTCGTATAAAGATGCAAATTTGATTTGACGAATAAAGATATTTCCAAAATATAGATACATGGAAACGTCAACAGCTTATATGATTTAAACAATGGTTTACAGCTTTCTCGACAGCTTATACCCGCTATTGCTCTAAGACAACGCTTTTGGGCCTTAAATATGCGTTCACGTTCGCTACAGTTCCCCCAGAACATAACACCGAATCTCAATATTGATGCGACGAGACCGTGATATGCTACTAGTACCGAGGAGCGGTTTACAGTTTTCGATAATTGAAATAGAGCATATGCAGATTTGTTTATTTTTTTACACAACTCATCTGATTGTTTTTGCCATGATAAGTGGTTATCAATAATTACACCCAAGAATTTGGTATCATTAGTATCCTCAATCCTATTACTATTGTACTCGATGTTAAACTTTTCTGGTTGTTTTTTCAGGAAAAAATGCATACATTTTGTTTTGTTTATATTTATGATTAAATTATTATTATTCATCCAAGTTATCATGTCAGCTAAAGATTTATTTATGTCAAATTGAAAAGTTAATGGGTCATTTTGTTTTACAATAAGAGTACTGTCGTCAGCAAAAAGTATAATAGGACTATTTACATATTTTGGCAAGTCGTTAATATAAATCAAAAATAAAAGTGGCCCCAGGATGCTTCCCTGTGGAACACCACATTTTATAATTCTTTCTTGTGACACATACTTTTTTTCAAGTAAGTCATTCGAGCATATGTTAGTTATTTCGGTCATTTGTTTACGGTTTGTTAAATAGGATTCTAGAAGTTTTAGGACGTTTCCCCTAATTCCATATGCATCAAGCTTTTTTAATAATATCCTATGGTCTACGTGATCAAATGCCTGCGTCATATCGGTATATATAGCACAGATAGGTTTTTTTTCATCTATATGTGTAACAATGTGTTTGAGAAAGTCATACATGGCCATATTAATCGTTTTATTTTTTCTAAATCCGTACTGTTCTTGACAAAGAATGTTATATTTATCTAAATAACTGTACAGTTCTCTATAAATATACTTTTCCATAATTTTTGCAAAGATTGTTAATAAAGCAATTGGCCGATAGTTAGTCAATTGTTCTTTATCTCCCTTTTTGAAAAGTGGTTTAATTATAGCTACTTTCAATTGTGATGGGAAAACGCCTTCAGCAATACATAGGTTTATAATATAAGTCAGATGTGGGCACAGATATTCCGCTACATATTTTATAATCATGGTTGAGATCCCATCGTACCCTACGCTTGATGTGTTCTTTAAAGATTTTATGATTTTAAGAACGATTTCCGCTGTTGCTGGAGATAAGTACATGGAGTTACCACGTGTATCGATCTTATTTCTACAACTAGATGATTTACTATTAATTCTATCTATAAAAAAGTCATTAAAGATATTGGCTATTTGTAAAGGATTCGTTGCATGAGTAGATCTTTTTTTATTCTTACAACTGACTGTTTTGGTTGGCTTTTTTTTGCTTTATTTATTACCTCCCAAGTTGCTTTGGATTTATTTCTAGCTGTATTTATTTTATAATTGTTTTGTGCCTTTTGGGTAAGTTGCATAATCTTTTTTAACTTATTGGAATATATTTTGAATTTACTTTTATTGGAATCGCTGGGAGAAAGCCTGTATTTCCAAAGCAATTTTCTTCTATTTTTACCGCATATCCTTATGCCACGTGAGATCCATTTAAGTTTTTTGTTTATTCCAACTTTCTTAATACGCCAGGGAAAACATAGGTCATATAGTAACTTAAAATTTTCTATAAAATATTTATATGCTGCATTAGGATCATTTATCGTATATAGTTCTGAGAATTTAAAAGACTTTAAGTACATTTTGAACTTTAACATGTTTTCGGCACAATAATCACGAACTTTAATTTTCCAGTGTGTAATTTCATGTGACTTTTTTACTGGAAGTCTCAGTAACTGAGCTGTATGGTCAGAAAGTCCTAAATCTAACACCTCACTCTGGCATCCCTGTTTACAATTTAATGCAAAATTATCCAAACATGTTTTACTGCTTAGTCTAGTAGGCTGTCTTATTTCTAAAACACAGTTAACACTTAATAAGAAATCTTCAAAATCTCGTGTGTAAGTATTATTATCCAATATATCTATATTAAAATCTCCACACAAAATAATTTTTTTAGTGTTATTAGTACATATTGTTCGAAATAGAAGTAACAATCTTTCGTAAAAAATATTAAGATTATTATGTTTTGGGATTCTATAAATGCAAATTACTGTTAAGTCATGTTTACTACACTCGATACCACAACATTCGAAAACACCTCTTATACTAAGTTTAGCAACATTAGGCAGTTCTTTGCACTGTAAACCTTGCTTAACCAGAATGCAGGCGCCTCCTCTTCTTTCATTGTCGTCTCGAGAATAATGTGCTGCCAATGTGTAATTAGGAACATGCAATACGTTTTCGTCACCAACTGTCATAAAATGTTCTGTTATGCATATTAAATCTACTAGTTTTCCATGTCGTTTCAGTTCTTCTAAATAAACCATTAGTAAGTTAGTCTTGTTTACTAGGCCAGCAATATTTTGATGCATAATATTTATATAATCATGTCCGAAAAAAATTTTCATTTATATTTATGTTTTGATTTTCACTATTATTGTAGTAGTCTTGAATAGTAATAATATTCTCTTGTAGATAATTAAATATTGTCTTCATTCCCTTCGTATTTACAACTCCTGACCACTTAAACATTTCATAGTCATATGTCAAATTACGATTTGAGTCCACGATGTATACGTATTTATGGTAAACGTAATTACACAGTTTAAATATGTTAATAAATCAGTTTTTCATTGAAAAGTTATACAAAAGCTCCAATATTCTCATTGTTCCTTGGAGATAACCATAGCCAGATAACTGGTTATCTGGTTTTTTCCTCCAGTATAACTACATAGGTAGTTATCTTTTAGGAACAGATTTTCCTTACAGATAACTATCGAAATTACTGCGCCACAGATTGCACTGCCTTATCTACTTTTTTCATTCACATGCAAGTTGCAACTCGTTTTTTATGGAAATTCAGCAGCCTTTTTGGCTACAATCATGGTTATGTTTACTCATGAACAACATTTAGCCTATTCCTGATGCTTACTTACTTACCATTTTGTTGTGGACAGTACAGAAGTTACACATAACCGAAGCCTTTCGCAACTTGTTTACCATGTTTATTGTTAAACCGATCCTATCTTAAACCGGTCGGGGGACTTTAACTGTTTCAGTTTACGTCTGACGGGCGTAATCGGCGCAACTTGCCCTATAACTGCAGGGGTTCCAAACGTTAACGCGCTGGTTACGGTTAGACTTGCAAGTTTGTGACTCATCGGTGCATAATAACAGATAGTCTTGTTTTTTCATGCAGATATCGACAGCAATGCAAGTGCATTCAAAGGGTGTTAGTAATTGTGGTCGTATTATCCTATATCTTGTTGTTTTGTATTGTGCAAACCATTGAATAACAAGCACAAACCATGCAACAAATACTTGTCTTGTCTGTTAGCTTCAAAGATAATAGTTTATTATTTATTCTAAACAAAAGCTTTAATGTACTGATGAAAGATTATGAAAAGATAAAGTCAATTATTTATTTCTTCTTTTTATGTATTACTAGCTTTTGCCCGTAACTTCGTTCGTGTGGAAATAGTTTTTATGACAGTTTAGCTTTTGCCCGCGACAAGGCGACCAGTACCAGTACCTATGGATAATTTATGTCAGTATAGATAGGCCGCGTCGTGAGATGGCGGAAAAGCGTCTTAAAGTATAGTTTGTATATCTCGGGAATGGTATATTTTTACCCGACTACGGCGAAGCCAAAACGGAGGGTATATGATTTTGACCTGTATGTATGTATGTATGTTTGTAAATTCATCTGTTCCCTCATAACTTCTAAACTACTTGTTATAATTTGACAAATGAGGTATCGTTAGAAGCGTCTTAATCGTCCAATGAACATAGGCTATATGACGTTACATTAAATTGAATGTGGCGCCCTCTAAAGGAGTTAAAGACATGAACTAAAAAAATAATATTTTTTAATAATGCCGTGTTGGGTACCAAATGAAAGGGCTTAATGAGCACTTTTCGAAAATATATAAATTGTTAGCTTTTGCCCGTGGCTTTGCTTGCTTTTTTCTAGATGAAAAGTACCCTAGTCCTTTTCTGTACACCTGAAAATGTGTATGCGAAATTTCATGATTCGATTCGATCGATTGAGTAGTTAGGACGTGAAGGCGTTACAAATAAACAAACAAACTTAGTTTTGCATTTTGTAATATTAGTTAGGATAATTTACTTATCCTAACATTTTCAATTAAAAAAGACTACCTACCTAACTTTTCGTCCCTCTAGTCTAATTGAATCATTGCGCAAAATGTTTAAAATCAAGCATTAATTCTCACAAATCATATTAAGAGAAAATCTTAGGAAACTCTTTCAATTAATCTCAATCTAAAACCAGCTCACTTAAAACTTTGGGGACAATTTGAAACTAATTTCCATGAGTTTAACGATAAATTTGTGCGAGGGTAAAACATCGATCTCCCAATTAAGCTGAACTTCTGAACTTTTCTAAAATTATTTTGTATGTTTGTTTTGTAACTTTATTTTTACTTCTTTCTATGGTAAATTTATTAATTGTTTTTTTTACAATCGATAATAATACGTATCTGTCCGTACAATGTAAAGATATAAAATAAAAACAGCATGCTATATTAAAAACATTTAAAAGCAATTAATTGCTTATCATTAAATCCTTATTTTATGTACGACAAATTAAAATACTTGTAAGCTCTACAAGCCTGTATAAAACCACAGTTTAACTCCATGTTAAACTGTGATAAAACTATCTTAAAATTGTAATTTTATGCAATTCTACCACACTACATCTGATAGGTATACTGCTGATGACAAAAACAAGTTTCTATGCTCGGAAGCCAGCAAACAAAAGCCTCCAATTTTAATGATACGTACTACGTACCAGGGCTTTTAACGTTATCAATTAACAGTAAAAATAACGTTACGTAACGTTATTTTCAATATGATACCTTGATAACGTTATTTTTTTTAACGATACCTAATAACATAACCTTAATATAACGTTAAATTAATGTCGGTAACGTTAAAAATAACGTTTTTTTCAACGGTAATTTTATAAATATTGCGTATTGTAGGTAGGTACCTCTACTACCTAGTACCTACCGCAGAGACTGATCACGTCACGGCGGCGTCGACGTCAATTACACATTGCTTTTAAATATTTTTATACAGTAACATAATAACGTTATCAAGGAACGAAAAAATAACGTTAAATTCTGTTTTACCGTTACTAATTTCCATTTTTAACGTTTTTTTTAACGTTACTATTTTTTAACGGTATCTGAAGCCCTGCTACGTACTGACAAGTTTAACAATAATAATTATAGGAAAAGTTTATCGCAAATTACTAAATAAGTACTGGCGCCTGCTCGCCACATCGTGCTCGTGGACTTTATTCCATATTAACTTTTATCCCCTATTTCATACCCTTTAATATTAATTAATTCGAGGTAAAAGCTAGGCTTTGTCCTTCCACGCCCAATCAATTTATATATTAAAATAGGTCATTCGTCAAAATCGGTTCATTGCGGTGAGTGTGAGAAACTGAAAAGGTTTATAAATATTAGTATGGATTTGCAAATAAATGGACAGCGAATCGCGACCCACTTACAAATAGGTCAAGTGGGGTCCCACTACAATGACGCTCCCAAAAATAACGCAGTATATTGTTAAATAAATATGAAATAATGAGGGGTTGCGTGTGCCGGGCGCTACCAGGGGAAATGGGTCAAGAGTTGGGGGGCGTCACTCACGCGCCGACTGTTTGTCATCAAATGGATATGGGGACCTACTCTGAACTACGAATAATCGAACGATGATGAAGTGACCAAGTAATAGCTTAATTAAGCACTGTTTATACAAAAATAGTTTTGATTTTCCACTAAGAAGGAGTTTTCGCAATCTCTGCCTCTGCAAAAGATAAATACAACAATGAAACCCAACGAGCTCATTTTGACTTTTTTATTAGCTTTTCCCTAGTCTATTAGCCCTATTAGTTCCTATTAGTATTTTCCTATGGACTATGTAGGTAAGTGGGACTGCTTGTGTGAATTGTATCACAGATAATATAATACTATTCGACGCTGTGGAAACTTGGCCTAAGATTCAAAATTAAATAAATCGAACGTTCGGCCGATTATCGAAATTATGATTTTTCGTAGTAAGTCCTCTGCACTTTAATGTATAAATAGAAAGACCATTTAGACCTTTTTTTAATTTAAGGGAGGGAAATGGCCATGTGGTCCATTTGATGATTGTCGATTACTGGACGAACACTTGAGTTTTCTCACTTCACAAAGGCCTGACACTCGCAAAAACGGCATATTGTCTGTCTCTAAAACAACAATTATGAAAAATATTTCACTGTTCTGTACAGTACAATAATACTTAATATATTACGGTATAATATAATAAGATGATTTAAAGAATGAGCCATAAATCAAAATAATTAAATAAATTACAAAAAAAAAAGTATGCAGGATTTAAAAAAAGTAATTAAGTGTTTGATTATTACAGGGTTTTTTGTAAAACACAGAAAAAAAATCGACTGTCCGGACATTTTTATGGAAAGTCGATTTCCATACAAACAGTTGATCGAGTTTTGTATGAAAAGTCGGTAATTTTTTTGTCAGTTTTTGGTAAAGTTGTAGAACAAATGTTGTATTTTATGGTGTTAGTAATCTACTCCTCCTCGAGGTTGTTGGTGTTGAACAAATAACCCTGCCTGTATATTCTACTTGTTGGGTATTCACGAGTATAATACCGTACTGGTATTCGCATCGCACATAATTACATAATAAAAAATATTTATTTTATTATTTGATTTAAAATAATCGATTTTAATTAATCATTTGGTGTTGGTTTACGCACGATCTAACTCCTGAGGATACTCCGGGTTGAGGCGTGCAAGGTGTGTTGCTGTCTTGCTAAATGCAGGTATTGTGCACTGATATTTTGTGGTGTGCATGTGCATATTTTTGCGGGCAGGCGGGGCGGTGCATCTTCCATATATTGTTTGCGGAAGTACAAGAAGACTTATTTTTTCAAAATTATTAATAAATGGTCTCATCATTCATCATTCATCATAAAGGGTTGTATTGGATTATTTATGTATCATTATGTACGCTGCTGGTTCTAATGAACGGTCGAATTCAAATGGATTGTACCGCAACTGACCCATGCAGCCTGACAGCTGACAGATCAGGGTCAAACGAGTGACAGCAAAACGAGAACTATACGTACTCGCGTGTCAACAGTGATCCTGTTTTGGCCCAGTGCTTTTATTTGTTTATTTTCAATAAACGATAATAACAATAAATTAAGTTCTATGTTAAGCTCGATGGCGCAGTAGTTTAGCGCCTGGCGGAGGTTAAGCAAGTTTCGCAAGGCTCGGTCATGAGATGGGTGACCAAAAATTTATTATCTCGAGCTTCTCCGTGTTTTGGAAGGCACGTTAAGCAGTTGGTCCCGGGTGCACTTGCAGTCGTTAACACCCACCAATCCGCATTGGGCCCGCGTGGTGGGTTAAGGCCCATCCTCCTTATCCACCCATAAGGAAGGCCTGTGCCCCAGCAGTGGGGACATCAAAAATGGCTGATGGTCAAGTACTATGTAAATAGGTTAGAAAGATAATTTTAGAAAAGCCTTTTTGTTGTTCAGTTTGTTAAAGAAATGCCTGCCTAATTAAATGATGATCGTCATCTCGTGTGTGCCTTACTCCTTCAGGCTTGTGAGCCTTTAAATCCTTCAGTGACGAATAAACAATATCTTATTTTGGTATTCAGAACAAACGTAACGCTAGAATTTATGAATTATTGACGTTTGAACATGGTCCTCACGAAATGACACTGAAGATCATGGATGCTGGAAATAACAAAAACTAGCTAACGAAAGTGCAGTTTCACTGCATAGATGCTCAGTGACGCAAAAATAAATAAGATTTAACATTCGAAAATCATACAAAACAGAATAGATCTCATAAAATCGTTGTTTAAACGTGGCACACACGGAACCGTGTGTGCCAGTTTTCATTTGTCAAAATATCGACAACTAAACCGTTTGGAACCAAATGAAGCAGTCTAGCAGCGTTACGTTTGATAAGTGACAGCATATAAAACTTTAAATCCGTTCGTGTAACAACACATCAATAGGAAAAGCAAAAACAATATTTCGACCCATCAGACTGTGTGGCCCACAATTAATACCGTTACGTTACGTGAATTTTGCGTCACTTAAGATGTAAAGCAGTTTATAGTAATAAGAATTTCCGTCACTGAGGATCTAGCTTTATTTGGAACCAATCACTGCAGTACTTACGATGCAATTCGAGATTTAAATTAGTATGTAGATCACCTAGGGTGACCACGAAGTATTTTTTTGCGGACATCGTATCGTGTTGATGTTTACTGAGACTGCAGCGTATCGTTACAACCCACGATGGATGGAACGGAACGGAGGCGGTATATGCATTTGGGGTAAGGGTTTGCATGTGTGTTTGTATGTTTGTCTGTTACTATTTTCCTCTTTCGCGGCAACAGGTTGTGCGTGATAATTTTTATTAAAGAATTAGTAGTTAATTAAAGAGCGAGAAAATGCTTGCATGCATTGCTTGTATGCATGTTGTCTGATGCAGGTTGAGAAACGTCGAAAAACGAAAAATAAAGGCATATTAAAATGAAAACAAACACGTGGCTGACGACATGCCGTTCACTGCAGTGAATGGCGCTGTTTACACGTTTCATTTATCGTTAATTTCCGATGCCGATGATTGATGAAAGGCAGATACAGATGAAAGCGAACGGCCGTCTAGTGACTTTCATCAAAAAGGCACATCAGTGATGAAAGATGAATTCATAATTAGACACTTCATTTTCGATGCTTCACTAATGAAGCATCGAAAATAAACGTAAAAATGAACCATCTAATTTCGGCTTAAGCGAACGCTGGCTGACATCTACCCAGAAAGAAACATTTCAGGGTTACATCTACCTGCCTACCTAAGTACTCTTCGAAGCTTGGTTATTAAAAAAAAACACATTGACACATACATTTTTATCAATGCCATCTATCGAGCAGACAGTTTTTTGTCATTTTGATTGAAAAGCCCTCATTAACAGGACGGTTATATCCTTTCTGTCCATCAACGTGCGTACACTGTTGTCACCCTATCTTAAAAATCTCATACAAATTGTATCATGAATTGTATTGAAACTACTGCAGTGATTGGTTCCAAATAAAGCTAGATCCTCAGTGACGGAAATTCTTATTACTATAAACTGCTTTACATCTTAAGTGACGCAAAATTCACGTAACGTAACGGTATTAATTGTGGGCCACACAGTCTGATGGGTCGAAATATTGTTTTTGCTTTTCCTATTGATGTGTTGTTACGCGAACGGATTTAAAGTTTTATATGCTGTCACTTATCAAACGTAACGCTGCTAGACTGCTTCATTTGGTTCCAAACGGTTTAGTTGTCGATATTTTGACAAATGAAAACTGGCACACACGGTTCCGTGTGTGCCACGTTTAAACAACGATTTTATGAGATCTATTCTGTTTTGTATGATTTTCGAATGTTAAATCTTATTTATTTTTGCGTCACTGAGCATCTATGCAGTGAAACTGCACTTTCGTTAGCTAGTTTTTGTTATTTCCAGCATCCATGATCTTCAGTGTCATTTCGTGAGGACCATGTTCAAACGTCAATAATTCATAAATTCTAGCGTTACGTTTGTTCTGAATACCAAAATAAGATATTGTTTATCCGTCACTGAAGGATTTAAAAGCTCACAAGCCTGAAGGAGTAAGGCACACACGAGATGACGATCATATTAAATGCTAATGTTATTTGCAGTAAATACGTCTCTTTCATTATTCACTTGATTATTACATGGGCAAGTATGCGCCAGAAAGTAATGGCAAGCGAATTCTAAGTCCTCGAATTTTATAAACGTTAAATTATGTAAAAAGTAAGTATTTGCGAATTACGCAACAGAAGTTATAGCTTTTTTAATTGCGTAGTGGCCTGCTATTTGAAGTCACGTGGTTCTGAGATCGTTGATACCTACGTAACGTAAAATACGCAGATGATTTAAAAAGTAAACGTTGTTGTCAAAAAAGGAACGGCTAATGAAAGTTTAAAAAGAGAACACTCGTCATTTGTTTTGATAATGAGTACGTTTACATGGTTGCTGCTTTTGACATTTCCAAAATTACACTTCCGCTGAAGTTAGCGCGGAAGGCCGAAATCTCTAAAATGATGAGGTTTTGTCGCTCACGGTCGCAAGCACATTTGTGCCCAGTGTACCGTGGCTAAGCGGCCTAACGGGAAAAGTGGGCATAACCACGATTATTAAGCTGAAGGTCATGGTGACTGACCGTTTTGGCGTTTTACTTTTCTCAATTGGAAAGGAAAGTAAATCGATTGTGATTAACAATTTAAAACATTTGATTGTAAATAATTTGCTACCTATCTATAAATTAATTTAGTTTGTAGGCACAGAAAAAAGTAACAAAATAGAGGAAAATAATAGTTTGAATATCTATGATTCAATAACTAATCAACAATTTGTCATTCTTAATCCGACATTCGTACTATTTTTATCTCTCTAAAAAGTATATGGATTAAATAAGATAAATGGAATACTTAGTTACGCAATAAAATAAAAATTTGAAGAGTCTATATCTAATCACAAAACAGGGAAATTCTAAAAATTTAATCCCTTTTCTAATACTAGTTTTAAAACTTTTTTCATTGGCCTTCATGCACCTAGTGTTTTATAATTACTCGGTTTAAGTATTAAATACCTTTGGAAAATAGTAACTTTATTCTATTGGACGATGTGCAACCGGAGCCGATGGCCCGATCCGGTTTCTGCCGGACGGACGGCTCGGATTGCAATGCAGGCATTCGCCAAGTTTCATTTTCTAAGCACTTTTCTTTATATTGCATTCCTAATGTTAGAACTAGGAAAAGTTGCTTGATATTCCTAATAAGATTTTTGTCAATATATATTTTCTTAGATATAAGTACTTGCTATAGGTAGGAAAGTTGAGTAAAGTTGCTGTAGGAATGGGTATTTTTTGGTAACTAATAAGTTAAGTTTTCCTCATTTCATTACATTTACACTTTCACTCTTTTCATATTAGTTTTATAGCTCTAACATTTTCAATACAACTCTACTTAAAGGTTACTTGGATTGGATACGTTCTACTGTAAGGTAGTGGTAGTTATCGGACCTTACACTGTGCATTACAAAGACGACGACGCGCGGCGCCCTGTTTCAAATTGTACGTAAAATTAGTGTCAAGTTTGAATAAAAAACATGAATAACGAATTTTTTCTTGACAGAGCGCAATAAGTTCGCTCTTTGACCGCATCAACTGAAAAAGTAAAGACTCTCATTTCTGTCTCTAACTGAAACAAAAGGCGATTGGAAAATGTTCCACCTTGTAGGTAACGAAATAAACGTACAATGCGATTAATTTAACAATGTACAACTGAAGTGCCTAACTTCGGATTGCTTGCGGTATAAAACGACATATTTTAATATGTGAAATTTCCTCATTTCCATACATTCTCGAGTGAACTTGCTGCGGATCACTGTCTGTTGTCAATTTAATCGTATTGAGTACATGTGTTCTAAGTTTCAGACAGGCTAAGTCCTGTCTCGGCGAGGGGCTGATGCTCCAGCGAACGCAGTAATTTGCCGGCTGGCTCCTCGCCAAATTATCTGTACAGCCGTTTAGGGATTTAGTACGGGACGAGACTATCATCAGTCTTTCTGCAAGGTGAAAATGGAAGCCATTCTCTGTTACTTTTGTAGCACTTTTTAGACATGGAAATAGTAACGGCCTTAACCTTATAGAACATGAAGAATGTATTCCATTGCAACCTATTAATTAATTAATGTCGAATAATTTTGGATTGGTTTTATTTAAGTTTGAGATATGGCCTAAAGTTTTGTTTTTCTATCCGTAGTTGGCTCAAGATTTAGTGAGTTAAATCGGAACAACATACTCTATTTTTAACACGTTTTTAACCGACTTCAACAAAAGGAGGAGGTTCTCAATTCGATTGTATGTTTTTTTTTATCGTTGTTCGCGCGTATCTTCGACATTTATGGACCGATTTTGATGATTCTTTTTTTGTTCGATTGAGTTTGCTTGCGAGATGGTCTCATTTAATTTTTTTTCAAATCGGTCGGGTAGTTTTCAAGTAATCCTGAAAATACTATGATTTTGCATCAACTACCTTGACGACTTTCTTATTTATGAACCGAATTAGATGATTTTTTTTGTTGGAAAATGTATACTTTAGTGTAGTCTTTTTAACCGACTTCAAAAAAGGAGGTTCTCAGTATGTATGTATGTTTCTTCGCGATTATCTCACGTTTGGCTGAGTCGATTTTTCTACTTAAATAATATACCTAATACAGAAGGTACTTACACAAAAAATAAAAAAATAAAAAATTGTTTATAAAACAAAAAAACCGACTTCAAAAAACCTGCCTATAAAAGTAAGAAATAATATTCAAATAATTAAATATGCATTATCATTGTTATAATAAAAACACGTCTATTGAAGTCGGGTGGGGCTTTTAGAATAAAAAAATAGGAAGTTGTACTCCAGCCCCACCCGACTTCAATAGACGTGTTTTTATTATAACAATGATAATGCATATCTAATTATTTGAATATTATTTCTTACTTTTTATAGGCAGGTTTTTTGTAGTCGGTTTTTTTAGGTTGCTTTCTCGTTGTGTGTTCGTTCGTTCGTTTGTTTCTCCGCAAAGTTTGTGAACGATTTTTGTACTAGCTTCCCGATGAGCTAGAGACTTGAAACTTTGAACATAGGTCAGAACTGGCAGGCAATGCAATATTATGGTGTCATTGAGCTGATCTGATGATGGATCCGGAAGAAGGCCACAGGAACTCTTTGATAAAACCATACAACCCCATCATGTTTGGGCTCGTTAGAATCGTCTTGACGAGTACTCTAATGGAAGACGAGGTCCAAGGTCTGATGATGAAGCCGAAAGGCCATGCCATAGGAACTCAATATTGTAACCGTGCAACCCCATCAAATTTTGGCTCGTTTGAATCGTCTTGACCAGTTCTTTTTTGGGAAATGGTTTCCAGGGTCTGATGATGGAGCCGGAAGAAGGACACAGAAACTCTTTAATAAAACCACGCTAACCCATCGAGATAGGGCTCGTTTGAATCGTCTTGACGAGTACTTTAATAGGAAATAGTGTCCGAGGATCTATGATGGAGCCGGAGTAAGGCCATAGAAACTTTATAATAAAACCATGCAACCCCATCGAGTTTGGGCTTGTTTGAATCGTCTTGACGAGTACTTTGTTGGGTAATAGTTTCCAGGGTCTGATGATGGAGCCGGAAGAAGGCCAATGGGACTCTGTAATAAAACCATGCAACCCCATCGAGTTTGGGCTCGTTATCGTCTTGACGAGTGCTCCGATAGGAGATGGTATATACGAGCTAAGACTAAAAGTCTAATTTACCTACAGAAGAATTATTTTTTACTTTTTAGTCTGTTTTTACTAGTCCGTTTTAATGTTATTTAGTCCGATCTTTGTACTTAATACTTTAGTCCGTTTTAAAAACGTGTTTTTAAAAAAGATTTTTTTACTCATATTACAGGGTTATTTTTAGTCATCATCCAATTTTATTACATTCATTAGGACAACTAAGGAACTTAGGGCCAAATATTATTTGTAGCTAATTTCGATACATGTTTCTTGGAGAAAGTTGTTTAGATTCATGGACAGAACACATCCTTAAAATTTGGATGGTGACTAAAAAATAACCCTGTATAACAAAAAAAGCAGCTCGCGGTATTGGTATTAAATCTCTTTGTTCTCAATGCCCAAAATGTCTGACGTGACTTTTTACCGAGAATCAACAAAAGATATTACTAAAGCATGCTAAAGCGAAGCGCCAGACCGAATCGCTCGGAATGCAGCAATCATTGCGCGCGCTTTTTCAGAACAAACTCGTTATTCTGTAAAACACTATCTGGAAATCGAGATTCGATGATAGTTCGAACAAATTCACATTTATGAAACTCGATTGCCCTTAGTTTGAATACTTATTACCTAATATCCGTTCAAATGTAGTCAGAGACTTCAACACAATTTAACGTCTAAAGGAAATTTTCAATTTTAATACAAGGGCCGAAATTTAGAGGTATTTTGTTTATGTTGCAAACGAAACGTCCTTCCATAGACTATAATAGATAATAATAATAGACTATAGCGTTCGCGTGAAGGGATACCTTACTTATTTTAAACTTAAAAATACCTACTAAGGTTTTCGTATGTTTTGGTTTTGACCATCAGCCATTTTTGATGTCCCCACTGCTGGGGCACAGGCCTTTCTTATGGTGGATAAAGAGGATGGGTCATAACCCACCACGCGGGCCCAATGCGGATTGGTGGGTGTTAACGACTGCAAATGCACCCGGGACCAACGGCTTAGCGTGCCTTCCGAAGCACGGAGAAGCTCGAGATAATAAATTTTTGGTCACCCATCCCATGACCGACCCTTGCGAAACTGGCACTAAACCACTGCGCCATCGAGCTGCTCGCCAGCCATCGAGTTTTGGTTTTACGAGTACATTATATTCACCAAAAGTTTTAATATCCGGGACTAACGCCGTGCAAGTTAGTGACGCCATATCGTTTCGAGTTTACAGCATGCGGCTTGCCGAACATTAGTCGCAGCGGATTTAGCTATAGATCTGTTAAACGCGACGACGTTACAGAATACCTCTGCTGATCTATATAAGGACGGAAGAAGTCTAGACGGTCCAATAACAGTCGGACGTGAAAAGATTTTCTGTATTATTTGCTAATCGATTCGTTGTAGTTTCTATAAGGAAAGGTCGTTTGTATTCGATTTGATATCTCCGTACTACAATACTTATAACTATTATTTACTAGCAGCCGCCCGCGATTTCGTCTGCGTGGAAAGGTTTTTTTGTGAACCCTATGTCCTTCTCCGTACCTCTGACAACGTGTGTGCAAAATTTCATCATGATCGGTTCAGTAGTTAAGACGTGAAGGCGTAACAAACAAAAAAACGGACTTTCTCATTTATAATATTAGTAAGGATTAGTGTCCAAATATCAACATTTTCGCATCATGAATTCTGAATCAAAATCACCTTTTAACATCAAGGGCCTTTTTGTTAAATGTTGTAAAATAACTTTGCATTAATACTAGTAGCTAATAGATATATCAATGAGTCAATGCACCCGTATCAAGATTTTTATAAACCAGTAAGTATAAAAACTAAAAAGTTGTTTTGTACACTCAAACTGTTATAGATATTGACTACCAGGAAAAAATCAAGTTTGTGCTTCTAGGCAGCTTCAGAATTAAGCTGAGATAATCGTAGCAACCGGTTTTCCTTGGTAAATTCGTGGCAAAGTTCAAACGAACAGTCTCGGCATACAATAGATAGTTGGAAACAATGAAACATAAGCAAAAAGGCTTCGGGGAGGGAAGTCTTGAACAGAAAAATAATGGATTATAAATAATTTATGAATAACAAAGCGCCTTGGAGTTAACTTTTAAGGTAATCACTATTAAATGCTTTTATTTTCTTCACGAAATCAAATAAAGATTTAATTCAATAATTATCTTAGATATAAATTAATAATAATCCTTCACTACTGCTGTTATTCTTGCGGAACTAAATAAGAAAGATAATTTCCCAAGTATTATTTCTGACTAGCGGCCGCCCGCGACTTCGTCTGCGTTGACAGTTTTTATGCTATCCCTCGGGAACTGTACGTTTTTTCTGGATGAAAGGTACCCTATGTCCTTTTCTGCACCCCTGACTACATGTATGCAAAATTTCATGATGATCGGTTCAGTAGTTACGACGTGAAGGCGTAACAATCAAACAAACAAACAAATGGACTTTTGCATTTATAATATTACTAGCGGCCGCCCGCGACTTCGTCTGCGTTGACAGTTTTTATGCTATCCCTCGAGAACTGTACGTTTTTTCTGGATGAAAGGTACCCTATGTCCTTTTCTGCACCCCTGACAACATGTATGCAAATTTCATGATGATCGGTTCAGTAGTTACGACGTGAAGGCGTAACAAACAAACAAACAACTAAACAAACAAACAAATGTACTTTCGCATTTATAATATTAGTAAGGATGATCGGTTGGTGCAATGATAGTGATGGTTCCGGGTTCGAGTGCTGGCAGGGGCATATTGTTTGTGTAACAAGCATTAGCATTAATTTGTTCTCGAGTTTTATTATTAACTAGCTGTTGCATTATAGCCACTTTCCGTCTACGATGACTGTCATAGACTAAGTCAGTGCGTCATTCCTGAAAATCTGAGGACTACTGTGGACTTTGGTTACTACTAATAGAACAGTAAATACCATAATTAAATGAATGAAATAATTGTGAAATATAAATAAATATGATTTAAGTAGTTTCAGTGCTCAGCAATTTTTTATGACATTTTTTTTTAAATCAACATAAAATGCTTTGTATTGTTGAACACAATTTATTAGTCATTGGAAACTACAAAAATTACCAGTCGGTTCCTTGTGTTATGGTTGCATTATAGTACTCAGAACGCGTCATGGCTTTTCTTTATTACCACAACGCATTGTGGTCGTGTGTCGCTTTGTGGTCTTTCATTGATTACCACAACGCGTCGGGCGATTTTTATAAGAGCCACAACCACAGAATAAATAATTGCCACAACACGAATTTCGCGTTGTGGATTTTTGGCAGTGACCACAACGCGTTGTGAGTGATTTTTTTCCCAATGAGCGATTTCGGTATTTGAGCCTAAAGCACATGATTTAGGTATCTGAGCGAAGCACATGATTCACAAAATTAATGTTATTTTTGCAATGAGTCTCCTTAAACTTATTAGACTAAAACAAATGAAACTTAAGGCGCAAAATAAACATGTTGTTAATGCGGTCGAAAGCAAAAATAAACACTTTTATAAAACAAATTGCGCTTTGACACCTCGATGCTGTCTCACTTACGAAATTGTCACACTTCAACGGAGCACTGTCCAAGTTACAGTTTAGAAACCTCATTTTAGTCGATATTTTTTGTGTTAAAGGGGTCTTTATTTTGTAAGCTATAAGGTTACATATTGAACGAGCACATGATGTCTTTAGTAAAATGAACTATTTAACTCATTGCCGTATGTAAATATTCGATTATTTGCACCATTGTTAAATTAATAGCAGCACGTTCTAGTTGCAGCAGATTTTCAATTACAAAGAAACATGATTTCACAATGACACCTGAGTTTTACTTAAATATTGAAAACATATTTAAAACATTTTTAGTGCAGTAAAAAAAGGTTATGTATGATAACAGTATGTACTAGTATTTACCTCTTATCATCCTTACTATTTTACCTCTTACATTAAAATAAGCAACGAAAAGTAACTTCACGTTAAACCTTCTAATAATATTCCTCCAAGTCGTAATCGCTGCAGAAACTATTTTACTTTACGTGCCCATAAAATATTATGGGTAAGTTAGTTAGCCAAATGTAATGAGCCTGAGAAGAGCGTATGTTTAGATTCACGCCGCAGCGGGGTCATTTAACTTTAGAACTAAAACGAGGCGTCTCGATGTTTTTCTATCTAATTATTTATCCATTCTCTCTCCGACCACTTTCTTACGAACGGTTCCTGTGAATTTAACCTGTTAATCTCCCGGAAACAATGAAAATTACTTATGTAAGCTCATTACGTTGTTGGGATCAGGTATCCGAAGTCTACCAGTCTTTATAGAACACGCACTGAAAACTTTTATTTAATAAAGAACTTTAACACAATGAGACTTAGAATGCATCCTTGAAGGACGCCGATTCCGATTGTCTAGTCTTAGAAATCATTTTTATAAAACTTCATCAAAGTTTTCGCTCTTATTTTTAGAGGAATAAGTTTCAATATATCTCCAATAACTAATATAATATAATCAGATAGGACAATACGAAAAGTAGGGCTTAGTGGTCACGAATGTAGTTGAATGCTTTAGCTGAATCGCGTCGTGACGGGTAAAAGGCAAAGGTAGAATTTCAAACCACATTGGTTTTTGATTTAATTATAATTAATTATTACTTGATGTGTATATTCTCTATATTCCAAATAACTTAAGCAGTTCTGATTATGACTTTATTATTCCTGAATCAGAAATTTTTGCCAACAAAGATTTAGATTCTTCGATCATCTTGATTAGATTTTTGTATTTTGTATTTTCGAATTTCATTTACTTATTCAAAACAACAGGCTTACGATACGATATCGAAAGTAAACAAAATTATTTATCTGATTTTATTACGGTACACGGAAGTGATCGCTTTGCGCTACCAAAATAGAATTTAAATTTCGATTTACCTTTCAACCAAATGTATTCGTTTCGTAATACCTTGCCATTTGGTACTGATAATAATATTGCAAAATGAATAATTTTTTCCCCTTGTTCTTGTCTCTTAATGGGTAAATTATGCGACGTAGAGGTTTCCTGAGGGTAACGGCCTCCGGTACCTATACCACACTAATACTTAAAATGGAAATCAGGCTTAGGCTAACGACTGTACGACACAAATCATAGTACGTTAACTTTTCTAAACAGTCGCTTAATAATTCATTAGGATATAAAGTTCAATCACTTTTTGAAGAAGGTTTACTTACTCGTACCTAATTAGAATTTAGTCTTTCAAATTACCTACCAACTTGGAACTTAGATAGATTTATGTTACCGAGGTTAATGATTTAAAAGAGTTCTATAGCTCTATCTCGAGAGGTTTTAGTTCTCATTTTTAGATTAGGCAGAATGACTAACGGTTATATTTCAGTCTAACAATCATTTCTTGTTTCCAATTTTAATTGAAATGAAGATTTTATAACGGCCTTAAAGTATATCGTTTAAGATAACTCCATCTAGATTGGCGCACATTTCTAGCCCAGAAGGATCCACAAACAAAGCTTCGTTTATATGAATGGAAGCCTCTTTCCGGTCTGGCCGTATGTCTTGTATTTGTATCGGCTATAATTCAGTCTATTGTTGTCGGGCCGGCCTTGCGTCGCCTTTCACTGCTTCGGTTGAGAAATTACGCCTAAAATTTGAACAGCCAGTGGCTGAACAGTTGAACGTTATCTCGACAAATAAAAAGCGATTACACGAAAACTGGGCTACAGACAATTGTGTCGCTAAATCGCGAGATATTGGTGGTCGGAAAACGACGATGACTGCGACGATCATTTTATTGTAAGTACCTACTTTGATTGTTGAAGTACCTAATTAAAAGAACAATTGTTGCAAGTATGATGACGTCAAGTTGGCTGATTGTTGTAATAACGATGTCACAAAACAAGTAAGAAAATTCATCTTTACTATTAATCTAATATTTTGAATGGTCAACATAAATGAAGCAGAATTGGCAAATTTGACAAGCTATTTGATTGATTTAACATTTAAAAGGTACTTACTCAATTTTATAGATAGTCAATCTTATGCAAGCGTTAAATAATTAATATCTACGCAAATATGATTATTATTAATAGCCAGATTTATGGAGCTTTGATAACATCACTTGGTAAGTCATTGCCTCATTATGTCAAGTGGACCATAACTGGCCATAAAACAGTGACGTCATGGATTACTGGCCAAAGAATGCCCATAAATGACGTCATAGGTTTGAGATATTTTGCTGGTAATGTATGATTCCGTCTTATCAGACTACTCATTGGTTGTTTATTACGTTTTTACACAGACTATAAAGTTTTTACACAACCGAGACTTAATTGTTTGAGTTAGAAAGGAAACATTTTGTTGCTCTATTACCTTGAGAACGAGGTGTTTTTTGTTTATTAAATGCTATTATTATGTTATATTTGCAATATAACTAGAACATTTCCTAGTCCATACAAGAAAAACTTTATTTCAAGCAAATACTTTTCAAATATTTATTTTGGAAATGGAAAACAAGTATTAAAAAACAATTTTCAATAGTTATTCAAGTTGATTTACTTAAACTTTTTTTAACACATTGTTATTAATGTGTTAAAGAAGTTTATTGCAAATTTACACAACTAATATAGTAGTTTATGATACAAGGTTGGTAAGGAGGTTTTTAAAACGAGTTGACGATTTATAAGCCCGAGCCGCAGGTGAGGGTTTATAATCGTCACGAGTTTTAAAAAACCTTAACAACCGTGTGCCATACTACGTTTTTCAATACATTTGCGAGAAAACATTACAGGTGCTACTGAAATTGTAATCTATACATATAATAAAACTGTAAATTTTAAATATTTGTGCGCGAATTGCGCTAAACGAATTTTGATGGATTTTTCAATATGGGTATATTGCCTGAAATAAAGCTATATTATTATTATTATTATTATTTTCACAATTTAGTAGATTGAGTGAGGTCCAACTTAAAATCTAAGTCTCTTCCTTTAAGTTATAAAACTTTATCCTAAGCCACTTATTGTAAAAAGAGAAAATAAATTATTTTTATTATTATTATATTATTATAAGCTATGTTTCATCAAATTCAGGTGGGTGAAACCAAGGAAACAGCTTGAACTCTCCGTAGTACTAGCTTTCATACACTAAAGGGGTCATTTTAAACTGGTTGCAATATGTTTCTACTGTCTACGCGGATGAAGTCGCGGGCGGAAGCTAGTAAAAATTAAAAAAAAACGTTCGTAAACAAAAACGCACGGTGCCGGCGTGCGGTAAAATCAACTTTCCGCACGCTGTACTAATCCGTAAACAAAAACGCACGGCGTGCGGTAAAATCAACTTACCGCACGCTCGACTGTCATCGTAACCTTCCATTTTTGAGCAACTGTATTGAAAAGAGATTTTTCTACACGGCGGCAATCTGGCAATAGAAAATTGTTCCTATTCATCCATTGGATTCTTTGGAGTCTCTACTCAACTTGGTCTTATTCAAAAGCGAACATTTTCCTAAAGATACTTGGAAAAGTTTGGAATTGGGATCCAACAGTTTCGAATATTGCTCTCATTAAATAATCTTTTGAAATCTGCAATTGAATAGGGATGTTGACTTATGAATAAAATAACGAAATACTAATAAAAATCGTAAACATATCAAACTTTTGGAGTAGCTTGTATACCTCTTGGTTTTAGGTCTATACCTATGAAATTGCCGTTTTGTTTGAAAAAAGTTAAAGTATTTTTTTTCGAACTTATTTATTTCTTTTATTCAAAGTAATCACCCCTGCAATCAATGCATCTTTGCCAACGCTGTGGCAGTTTATGGATGCCCTTCTTGAAAAAATCAGCTGGACGGGAGACAACAAACTCTTCAAAGGCGTTTTGTACTGCCTCTCGGGAATTGAATTTTTTTCCCGCTAAAAAGTTGTCCAAATTTTGGAAAAAGTAATAGTCGGTAGGCGCAAGATCTGGTGAGTATGGCGGATGAGGGAGAGCTTCCAAACCCAACTCATGCAGCTTAGAGACGGTCTGTTGTGCAGTATGGGGTCGCGCGTTGTCGTGAAGTAGCAGTGGGGCACCCATCTATCAAGCTTTTTTATCTTGCCAATCTGTCGCAAATGGACCAATATTGTTTTGATGCTAACATCAAAAGCTGCTGCCAGCTCAGCTGTAGATTGCGATTCATCTGCTTCCACAATCGCCTTTAATTCATCATTGTTGACCAAAGTTTCCGGACGACCACGAGGTTCATTTTTCAAGTCAAAATTCCGAGAACGGAACCGAGCAAACCAATAACGGGTTGTACGTTCGTTTGTACAGTTCTCTCCGTAAACGTCGTTGATGTTACGTGTCGTTTGTGCCGCGTTGGTGCCACGACGGAACTCATATTCCATAATTACATATAATAAGTCTATGATAATTACACGAAATTTCGAAGTATCCATTATTATTTTGCCGTTTATAACACTAGTTTTTAGCGTTTTTGCTATTTCTAACGATAACGTTAAGAGGATACCTCGTGGATTTTCATGGTTTTCAATTTAGATTTAGTCCTATTGATCCTACTACTATTGTTCTAATTTTGGAATATGTTAAAATAGACTAATAAATAAATCTTTTGATCAAGCTCAAAACATGAATGGAAACAATTTTCTCGATAGAAAAAAAATCCAAAGTTGATGCCTCTCATATCATTTTTGCAGTACTGTAAGCAAACGGACTCATAGTTTGAACTGAAATTAGGTTTATAAGATAAGTAATAAATAGTTCCAACTTTTGACAAAACCAATTTTTTCAAAAATAATTTAGTTTTTTAATAAATCAACTATTTTCATAATGTCGCTTACGTTATTTTATTTCGGAATGCGTGCGCTATTGTTGTCCCTTTCTTTGCGCTGGGAAGCTATATTACTTTACCTCTTTGCACCGAAATTTCAGACGGCCGCGAGCCTTCCTTGAGGATAGACCTGTGCTTGAGCGCTCCAAAAATTTACCAGCCAAAACACGTAAAATGACAGTATACTGACAATGACAGTTTTAATTTCTCCCACATTTCAAAGACAAAGAGTCTCTAATACTTATCCAACCTATTTTTAGGAGATGAAAATTATCAACAGAACAAAACTTCCAAGAGTCGCCATTGCGTAACAAAACAATAAACTAATAAATATTGTAAAATAAAATTTCTTTCCCGACCCGTGGTACAACTTTTAACTTTTACAAGTTTCGATCGTGAACAAATATTATTATTTTGCAAAATCATTAGTCTCTTTACGCGACAACGGCAAAGCAAAAAGAAGAGCAATAATAATAAATAATCTCAAAACGAATACTTACGTCTCGCATTATTACGTTATTTATTTAGGCACGCATCATGCGCACGCTATAATAAGTAGGTATCTAACAAAGTGACAAGCTGTTTTACAAAAATCGCTAGAAATCTGCGAAATTGTATTATTTTAATGTTGGAGGATGCAAGAACTGGCTGTCGATTACTGGTATATCGAGTCATGCAGCACCGCAGGCCCGTGATCTTGGCTGGGCTGGTTGGGTGAGGAAATGATGGTGTTGCAAATTTTATTAACGCCAAATTCACTTCTAGTACGGCTCATTTCAACCAAACACGGTCCCATTCGGCAGAAAGCATGAAACTTGGCATGCGTGTAGCTTTTACGTATATAATAAAGTATAGAAGTAGCAGCAAGTCGTAAAGTGATTTTTCCCCCCCTGGGCCCCCCAGATAGGCAGCACGGCGCTCACGCTCCGAGAACTATAAGTCCTATCAACATACTTCCAAGAAAATTATTGTAGGAAATTTAATAAAGAATATATTGTTTTTCGCGAGTTTTGCTGTAGCTTTTACCGTTTACGGTAACTTTTTTAAATTAGAATAAGAAATGGGGAGTTTTTGTAGATTTATTTATGCCACTGCCACGCTTTATATAATATTTTTAAGACATTGTTTATGAAATTATTCCAATGAAACATATATTTTTGAAATTTGTATGAATATGGCTTTCTTATCATGTTTTTTTCAAGCCGATATCAGTATTGGTTAGAAATTTATCGTCACTGGAACTTTTTTTTCTTGTAAAATTTTAGATGTTCGGCGTTTCAATTACGGCAATTCATTTTTATGTATGTAAAGGTGTTTTTTTATTTCTGAAAATGATTGGCCATCCTTAATTTATCCGAAAATGATACCCGATTTTCCATAGTAGCTATAAATTAGCAGTTATTACGCCCAACAGTACGCGTGGCGTTAGAAAATTTCACCCCCTCCCCCTCCCCCCCAGCAGTGTGTCTCCCGCTGTCTTCCAAGCGTTTTCCACTCTGGTCTATCTAAGGAACAAGTGTGCCAAGTCTCATTCTTTCACGCCAAAAATATCGGTGTTTTCCTATAAGATTCCCACAGGATGATGTTTTTCAAAAAATATCGGAAGAAACTCAAAATAATTTGAAAACTATAAGTGCTATCACCTTCATTTAAAAAATAGTTGATAGAGAATTTAATGACAAATATATTGTTCATAGACAGTTTTCTTGTAGCCTTCACCGTTTTTTATTAAAAAAATATTGCATTGGAACTGACGAATTTATGGATGGCCCCAAATGGACCTCTGTCGCAAAAGTTACAAATCTGTTTTTCGCAAATGTATTGAAAAACGTCGAATGGTACAACTTTATTAATAATAATAGTATTTTTTTACAATTAATAAGCTATTGTTAGGTATTTGTATTCATTTTCATTTTTCATTCAATTTGAAGATACCTAAATTATCAAAGAAAATGTTCTAAATACAATGTATTGCGACTCCATCGTTTCTCTATTCTTCTTCTTTAAACTTTCGATGAAACCTCACAGGCGTTTGGCGCGAATATCAAACTTTACGATTGAAGGCCGAATGTCAGTGCGGGGTAAGGGGGGTGAGTGGGCGGGAACTGTTAAAAAATTTTTTTACGAGGTGTCGTCTTAACGCTATTTTCCAAATATGAGTTATTCATTTTACTGGCAATACTTGATTGTTGGCAACACTAGAGCTATATAAGCAGAGAGTTACGGTAGAATCGGATTCATTCTTGCTCCAACCGTTGACGCAGTAACTTGAAAAGTGAAACTACCGTGTAAAATGTACGACAGTGTATAAGTCCTGGGAAAGTAAAGGATGTTAAAGGTATTTATGTGTTCTTATTTTATTATAAGTGTCCTTTAGAAGAATAACCTTACAATTCAGAAGTGGTAACCAATATTGAACGCAGTAAAAACAAAATTGTCACTTTACTTCACACTCTGTTCTACACCAGCCTCAAGCGCTGCTCGTTAATGCTTGGTCAGGGCCACTCCCTGATAGCATTGGTGGGTAGGGTAATGAAAGCTCTGCACGCTAATCCTTGATCGGGGCTACTCCCCGATAGAATTGGCGGGTAGTGCGATAAATGATTTGATCCTACTCACTTCACACTCATTGCACTTGGTCGAGGCTACACTTCGACAGTGTATACTTCACACTTTGTTCTACACCAGCCTCAAACGCTGCTCGTTAATGCTTGGTCAGGGCCACTCCCTGATAGCATTGGTGGGTAGGGTAATGAAAGCTCTGCTCGCTAATCCTTGATCGGGGCTACTCCCCGATAGAATTGGCGGTTAGTGCGATAAATGATTTGATCCTACTCACTTCACACTCATTGCACTTGGTCTAGGCTACACTTCGACAGTGCATACTTCACACTCTGTTTTACACCACCCTCAAACGCTGCTCGTTAATGCTTGGTCAGGGCCACTCCCTGATAGCATTGGTGGGTAGGGTAATGAAAGCACTGCTCACTAATCCTTGATCGGGGCTACTCCCCGATAGAATTGGCGGGTAGTGCGATAAGTGATTTGATCCTACAACATCTACATGAAATTCATGACTAACTATCAATACGCTGTACGCTGCATAAAAGAAAAGGGGATTTTCTTAATCATTTTGTTTTTATTCTACCCTAATTAGTTAAAAAAAATGTACCTTACACTCTACTCTTGCTAAAATATTTTTTTTTTAACTGTACTTAATACCACAATTATATAAAGAAAAGGAGAGGTTCGAAACCTTTCTTAATTATTTGGTTTTAATGGAAACCGATATCACATAATTTTGTAGCATTCGGTTTCCATTGGAAAACTACTAATTATCAGTTAATATGAAATTTTCTCCATTCCTGAAGTTAAAGGTCAAAGTCTTTCCCAACTATTCCAGTAAATTTTGTGTTTGAGATAAAAACAAAGCTAAATTGGTGTACGTACTCATGGCTTTATTTATTCTAAAATTTGCATTATTTTCTGTTTAATACTCATTGGAACGAGACTGACTACCCACAAGTTGCGGCAGCGTGTCGAAAAGTCTTAGTTCGAGATGCGAGAATAAAGAAGATGAAGTTGAAGAAACGAGATCGAGGATGGAATGCTGAGGTATCCCCTTCAAAGCGGTTAAAGGTCAGAAGTTACATTTCATCTTACTATTTTATGAGTTATGAGGTTGAAAGTAACCCTACTTATTTACAAATGTTTAATAATTTTGATAATTCATTTAAAGGGAATGGTTCAGTTTATACGGGGGCTTTGCGTAAACATTAAATAATAAAGTTGCCCCAAAATAAAAATAAAAATGATATACTTTTATGAGTAATAGAAGTTAATTCTGACGTTTTCTCTTTTTCCGATACAAATTACACTTTCAACTTACTTAACTTTCAAATTACTTACTGTTTACATTTTTGAGGTATTACAGAATAATAATAATAAAAAGTGATTTTTATGGTACATACTCTTTGGCAGATAGTGGGCATGTACTAGTATTGTGCCATGTTTTGAATAAGTTCTCATCTGTAAGTTTCCTATAATTATTTTCAATTAGATCCAATAGTTATTAGATTTTTGATATTTATTATTTTATTTTATTGTAACTTTGTAATTATTTGTATACCAGTAATTGGTGGAACACGCTGAACTTGTGCCTTAAATATTTTATATGAATAATTTGTACCGTGTTTCGTACGAATAAATTTCTATTTCTATATACCAGAGGTGCCCAAACGGTCGATCGGGGTCGACCGGTCGATCGCGAGAAGTTTTAACGTCGATCGCCAAGAGTAACAGATTTGCACTCGATGTAGTTTGACTTATGAATTTTTTTTTTCTTGTTTAATATTTGATGGATTAAACGATAAAAATGTCGACATCTTAGTCATAAAGTTTTGCTAGGTCGATCTCCTTAAGAAAAAGTATGGGCACCCCTGCTATATACTATGTGCTAAGACAACTAAAGCTACTTTTCAAATGATTCCCTTTTTATTTACTTTCTGGCGAAGAGACTCCCACTGTCATCTTAATGTTGAATTAGTTGTATTTTCTGTAAAAATACATTTTACAGAACTTTTTCGCCAAAAGCCTTAATCAAACCATTATCTTCCCTGAAGTGCTTCATGGTTATTGAATTTGAATTTCTCTGCAAACTGAGTATCATTATTTTATCATATTATGGTGACATAGTTTAATTTGCGTGTTGTGTTGGGACTGTATACCCGCATTTCAAATAAATTTGCGTTTTTCAGAGAAGTTATCTTAAGAATGAAAGCATTACTATTGATATTAACTTTAGTTTTAGGAAACAAAATACTTACTTAAATTTGTGCCGTATAGAGAGAGAAACATTATAAATTATCAGGTATTTTAAAACGAAAACAATGTGTTCAAGTGGAATTTCAAATTTGTTGGTCACGGGTATTTTTCACAAAAGTTTCAGCTGTAACAAATAAGAATACGACTCATATTTTTCACTTGTTGTTTATTTTTCAAGGAGTGCACTAAATAGAGAATTAAAAAAAAAGAGATTTTAATCACAGAGAACAGGGTTTTTCTAGTGGTTTAAGTATTTAAAGATTCTAAAGTATTTTTTTTTAATTTTTTGAATAATGTGGTATTTGTCTAATGTATCTATTGCGTGTTTTGTATATCCATTTATCTATTTAATAATTTAATAGGAATTTTCGAAGTTCGCCCTCATTACGTCTCGCGCAGTTGTGATCATTTGAATTGAAAATGTAAAAAGGGAACGTGATGCGAATATACAGCCTTAAACCAGGGCAACTCTCTGGTGATAACGTGTAACTATTCTCTGATAACTCCTGATGCCTATCTTAATTTTGCCACATAAAAGTGCGTATGTGCATATATATAAATATTTATGTATTATGCCATGTTTTACGTAAGTTAACATAAATATGTATACAGGAAGATGCTAGGGTTGGTTGCTTGCGCATAGCGCTTGATCAGGATGACTCTCTGGTAGCGTAGTGCGCAAGCTGCTGGATAAGTCTTGGGTACAGCCACGACTGTGACCAAGGCTTACTCCTTACCCTTGGTAGCACTCGACACGCACGCCATTGCGCCACACACACACGGTGAGCTAGTTCGGGCTAAATGATAACGCTAGATCAGTTTCTCTGAAGTATAGTGCCTATGTTGAGAGTTTTTATATTTTCTCCATCGCTGTAATTAGTCCAAAGTTAAGATCCTAACGCAGTTCTTAACTATTCTGTACGATGTATGGTTTCAATCATGTTAACGCATAGGTACATGGTAACTAATTTGAAGTAATCAGTGGTAGATAATACGCCATGTTTGTGTCACATTGTAGTTATCATGATCAGTGATTGATAACAAATCGCAAGTTTAATAGTGGGAGGACGGGATTTCCTAGTCGCCTGGCCGCCAGGATTTGGCGCCGTATCTACTGCTTATGCACTAACTGTTAGGTTAGTTTAAGGAACTTTAATATTATAAAGACATTAACATTGTCACCATACATAAGAACATTATAAATAAAAGGACTAAAACAGTTCGTGGTCACTGGTCGCAACAGCAAGGTAAATTAGGTAGGCACAATAATAATTATTGTCCACTGGTATGTCTACCAAATTATTCCTGTAAGAATCTTTTATTCCATCCAGTCCTACTATTAGTTCGATAGTCGAACCGTTTGGACATATATTTTTTTCCAAATTGTTAGACTGGCGGAGATAATCGAACTGTTTGGCTATTGGCTCGCTCAATTCGCTAAAAATACATACCAGTGCCACTTTCATTCACAATAAAAGAAGAATAAACATTTATTCTACAAGTAGCATGGTACACATTACATAAAAATCTTAAAATAACTAATATCCGCTACACGACACCAGTTTCAGGCAAGCAGAATGAAGGGAGATAATTATCATACAATCCTTTAAGCACATTCATATTAATCATTTTGAAACTCTAATTCTTAAGTTACAATTTATTAAGTACATGATGTCAAATTATTATACATTTTACGTTCTACCCTCAAAATATTCCCTAATTGAATAGAAACACTTATCTGTTAACCACTTTAACCTTTTCATAAATAAAACTGATGGCATAGAATATATAGTACTGATGGTAACTCTCGTATAACTTTCGGTATATGATTATAAACTAATGATGACAGTGTTTTTGTGACAAACTTGGTTCTACAGTCCGGAACCTTAGACTGTTGTGCAAACAAATTATGATGTTTATTTACAAAACATCCTACCCCAGATATACAGACAGTTCTTTTTAAATAATGGTCTGCAACTATAGAGTAGTCTTGATCTTATATTCCACATTATTACTATTAGTATTTCATGTTCGAGAAATGTTTCACACTATTGTAATTATACTGATACAGTCAGATAAATGACTTTATTTTAAATGATCTCATATTTAGTACTTAGATTCAATCGGTGGCTCAATGTACAATATTAGTGTTATACATACAAATAAAGATGGTTAATAAATGGTAACAAATCAAGTTCCTTGAATAACGGATCACAGAGTCGCGTGGTGAATTTACCTGATCTTTCGGGTATTAACTGGATCTTGACACTGAATATAAATAAATGTATTTCAACATTTCTATTTACTTTAGCATTGCCGATCTTATTAGGGAAAGTTTGGTTTGCTATAGGGTTAAATTATAATAGTGGGGTTTGCACATATAAGGTTTCATTTGATAATGTATTAAAAGTTTTGATTGGAAATGTTCCTAGGTATTTTGATAGTATAGTCTTATGATAATACTTGGAAGGGTTGCTGTCGCTTTTGTGTTTAATTTCAGAAAGATGATGGATTTTTATAATTCGAATGATTATGATGGTATACACTTCTAAGATGAGATCATGAACCTGGAACATGCTTTAAAGGGATCCAGCAGCTAAACTTTGTTTTCTTGTTAACTTTAATGAAATTTAATTCATTAATCATAAATCAAATCAGCAACGCAACTGTAAAATAAATTGATTGACTTGAATGCATTTTATAAAGTTCCGATTCCGAGCGAGCAATTTCATAAAAAAATATGTAAATTATAATGACAAGTCTCATACATTGGAATCGGTGAGTTGAATCATAATTATGTATTTTATCGGTGATTGTATAATTGCCAATGTTTTTCCTTAATATTATGACAAGAGTATTAGGTTTGAGAAAACTTTAGTGCAAATAAGCCCTATATTTTTGTTTGAATATGCAAATAGAAGTTATTAGCTTATATGGAATGAGAGTGAATGAGATTTAATACTGATATACCCTCATGAGAGCCAAGGTGGCTCCATTCCGGTGATATGAGTTGATCTACATTCATAGATTATAGCTCATGTACCTTCATGAGCAAATGATCTTGGTGGTACATGAGTAGGATTTTAGATGATTGATTGAAGAATGAGATTTAATACTGATATACCCTCATGAGAGCCAAGGTGGCTCCATTCCGGTGATATGAGTTGATCTACATTCATAGATTATAGCTCATGTACCTTCATGAGCAAATGATCTTGGTGGTACATGAGTAGGATATTGAACGATTGATAGAATGAGATGTAATACTGATATACCCTCATGTGAGCCAAGGTGGCTCCATTCCGGTGATATGAGTTGATCTACATTCATAGATTATAGCTCATGTACCTTCATGAGCAAATGATCTTGGTGGTACATGAGTAGGATATTGAACGATTGATAGAATGAGATGTAATACTGATATACCCTCATGTGAGCCAAGGTGGCTCCATTCCGGTGATATGAGTTGATCTACATTCATAGATTATAGCTCATGTACCTTCATGAGCAAATGATCTTGGTGGTACATGAGTAGTAATTTAGAAAAAAAAGAGATCTGTTTTATAAATGAACTAATGCTATGATACAGAATATATCTTAAAAATGAAAAAAAAATTAACTCTGAATTTGATGTTATACCTATCAAATGGATTTAGTATACATTTAATACATAATTTTGTAATAAAAATTGTCATTTGCCTCGAGGTTGTTTCATAAATGAATTAATGTACAGCTTTGTTGTACGAATTGTTTTTGTGACGTAATTAATATTTTGACATGATCCATTATTATTGTGTACTGTTTCGATTACTATAATTAAATCATCATGTATGAACATTTTATTATAAATTAGCAGAAGATTAGTGCGCACTTATTATTAATTTTTTGTGTAGGTAGCTTCATATCACAACTTGTACCCAATATTTGCATGCCTTTGTTATGGGTCAAATATGAGAAACTTAATTACTGTTCGAACATCAAATGTATACCATGTTTGTGGCAAATAAATGTTTTCTATTTCTATTTCTATTTGATACTGAATATATGTTAAAAATGAAAAAAAAAAGTAACTTTGAATTTGATGTTATTAGCTAACAAATGGATTTATAATTATAATACATAATTTTGTAATAAAAATTGACGTAAAATAAAAATACAATTAAATTATATAAGTCATGTCTAAAATTGCCTCGAGGTTGGAGCAAGCAGGCCGATTGTTAGGTATGAAATCCTGGTCGCGTGCGTGCATGGGGACATGCACGAGGTCAGGATGGTCGATTGTTAGGTTTTGCCGTTTATAACACTAGTTTTTAGCGTTTTTGCTATTTCTAACGATAACGTTAACGCTATTTTCCAAATATGAGTTATTCATTTTACTGGCAATACTTGATTGTTGGCAACACTAGAGCTATATAAGCAGAGAGTTACGGTAGAATCGGATTCATTCTTGCTCCAACCGTTGACGCAGTAACTTGAAAAGTGAAACTACCGTGTAAAATGTACGACAGTGTATAAGTCCTGGGAAAGTAAAGGATGTTAAAGGTATTTATGTGTTCTTATTTTATTATAAGTGTCCTTTAGAAGAATAACCTTACATTAGGAAAAATGTTGAAATGTAATGAAAATACAACGCTAATCAATAAACAAAAGACTGATTTTGTAAATAGAATGTCATATTTTTAAAACAAAATTAATTTGAATTTAGAATTCATAGCCAATCAAAACTTTTTTTTTGTTTGAAAAAGTCTGTACTGCAATACGGCAATTTCATAGGTAAAGACCTATTATATTGCGTATTATTTGTTTTATGACCCTTCAAAATTGGGTGGACAAGTCCATTTAAAAAATAAAAAATTTGTTAAAATAAATAATACATTTAGTTAGTCCGTAAAATTTATAGCAAATTTGTCAAAGAAACCATTTTGATAAACACAATATTTAATATAGCTGCCGAACAAATTTCCTACGCGTTGCATACAACGATAGGAAGGCGTGACGTCATAACTTGGTAGCCGTTAGTATGGAGCGTTTTCGGGTGAGTCCAATTTTGTGCATTTCAAACTGTGATATCGCGGGCAGTTTTCATGCTAGCGAAATAATTCTTACACAAATGTTCCTTTTTTTTGAGGGGTAATAAATAAAATAAAAAAATTGTCACATGCCTATTCACACCGGACCGGATTCGAATTTTGAACAAGTTTTTATTCAAAGTCATGCACGTTTATGCAATTTTATTATAATCTGTGCTCTGCTAAACACCTGGCCCATAATATATTATTATAATAACTTAAACTGGTTGTACACATCCTTCCTTGTTTTTATTGTTCTTAATTTTAGACTACTTACTTACCTCTTTTTGATGTTTTTAATAATCATTAATTTCTGTGTTATTTACCTACACTGTTTTTTTTTTGTAAAAAATATAAGGTTAGTATAGAGCGGTGACCGCATTGAAGGCAAATTATGTCGAACCACGTCAGCCTCAGCCTCAGGGGTTTATTATCCAAGTACGTAAGGCAGCATGTCTGAATTCGACAATGACTTTAATATGTTAACTTAAATACGTATATGTGATGGCTGCACAACCACATAAGAAGTGGTGGTCCGCCGGAGCTAGGGTCATGAGCCCCCTAAGATTTGAATTTTGCGCCCCAAGACTTAGTTCTCGGATCATGAGCGCCCCTTTGGAAAATTTGAATTTTTTCGCCCCAATACATATTTCTAGGATAATGAGCGTCCTTAGCAAGATTTGAATTTTGCGCCCCAAAACTTAGTTCTAGGATCATGAGCGCCCCTTGCAAGATTTGAATTTTGCACGCCAATACATATTTTGCACCCTAAAACTTACAGACTTATTTTCTAGCTTTGTATCAGCAAAGTGCGCTCCCCTGAGGGTTGCGCCCCTGGCAGCTGCCCCTCTTGCCAGCCTTAGCTGTATAGGTATACAACATCTTACAAAAATACGAGTGATGCCGAATATGGTAGATAGATAGGGACCATCAAACTCTGAAATCGCAAAAAAAAACAGATTTCGGAGTTGGTCCCTAGTAAATGTTGTTCAGTTTGATGGTCCCTAAAGTCCCTATTTACCATATTCGGCATTATTCATATTTTTGTAACACGTTGTATATCTCGAACAGGCATAGCATTGAGGTGAGAGTAAGGAGCACAAATTAATGATCGAAGAAAGTGTGGACATGTAAAATACAAAGTAGACCCTCAAAACTCAAACCCTCCTCGAGGTTTAAAAAAAGGAGCCATTGCTGCACCAATTTTCGGTACAGATATTGAGTTACATACTTTATAAGGCTTCCATATATGCCAATAAGGTGGTCCTTGATTTTGTTAAAGATGTGGTTTGCTTATTTTTGCTTCTTAATTAAAAGAAATCAAGACTGGAAAATGTTTTTTCTTTTAGTTATTTTTATTTTATGAAATAATTAATTAAGTCGAGGTCATACTTTGTTGTGTTCGGGGTTTTGAAAGTTTTTAATCATTATTGTAATCTTGAGTATCAATACCTACTTATTATCGAAAGAAGATTGAACTATACTTCGTGATAAAGCTGTTAAGTTTATTGCGCCCGTTCTTCTTGTAAGTTAAAAAAGGCTGGAACGGGTGGTAGGAAACTATAGACGATTCAAAAGTACTTAATAATTAAGTTTATTTGAATAGAGCTTTTACCATTGAAAATGGTTATCAGATGCAAATCGCCTGAGACGTATTTTTGACCATATCTCCGAGGATTTTGAGAGGATCGAGATGAAAATAGTACCAAAAGTTGAGGAATTTATCGAGACACGTGTGAACGTTCGAATTTTGAAAATCACCTGGAAACTTTTTTTGAAATTTTGCAAAATTACAAAAATTCCGGGTATTTTAGGGGGTGTTTTTTTACCAAATTGTAAATATTTCGGAAAAATAATTGACTTAAGAAAAAATTAAAAAAAGGGTCCTAGGGTATTAGTTTAGCTACCAAATGGCGAAATAATTTTGAAAATCGGTAAATAATTGTGACCTGTAGGTGGTCCCTTTCGATTTGGAATTCTAGAAAAACGGGAGTTTTCGTACTGTAGCTTCTATGATTTTTGACCGATCGTCATGGTAATAGTGTTAAAAGATGCAAAAGCAGACGAAAAGAGCATTCGTTGGAATTTTGAAAATCAGTTAATAATATTTCGGCTGCCTCGAGGCAGTCAGGGGCGCTTTTGTGACACGAGGCGGAGCCGAGTGTCACAATCGTAAAAATAAATAGGTACTATATAATAATAGATAACTTTAAAAATATAATAGTATTTTGCATTTGATTTGATTTTGGTTTTTCGTAAATTTTTGTATTCATTTTCAATGCTCTGATTCTTGCGGGGACTGCAAAATCTGTGATTTTTTTTGACTTTGACTTTGATAATGATAACGAATTAAAAGAACTGACAATGTGGTTTGATCATAACATAATATAAATAAATAAATATGAAGAGTCAGAGTATCAATATCGCGGTTAGATTCTTAGTTTAAAATATTGCCAATGACTTATTTCACCTTGTTTACCTACCTACGAAGTCCTCTGTCCCATCATGTCAAAGTAGTGGTGGACATTTAAATTAATTTATGCTGATTATGAATTAATTAAATGCCAAATACCTAAATTTAAACGCTGAACTTTAAACGCTCTATTCACTACTTTACAAAATGTATACACAATAATATAATTGTTTCCGCGAAAGAAAAAACCATTTACTTAATTAACCTTCAGTTACATGACGTTCATTATCCAATTACCTACAATTTATTTAGGTATAAGCTTTTAGGCTTATTAAAAACTAGCCTTTAATACCGTCAAGAGAGTTCCAGTATTTGCCTCTATTTTAATAGAAATAAAGATAGGTATTTTTTACTTACACTCGCTTACACTAAACTTAATAATAGCCTTCTTAACTACAATAATTCGACTATAATAAAATTGACAGCTGCTTGTCAGCTAAGTAAAGACACCGATTTCATATCGTCGAGTTGTAGTTAGGAAAAAACTTTTCTGTTTAGTGCAAACAAGTATTAGTTAACTGCGTAAATAGTTGCATTGTTAAAACGTTGTAATGGAACCAATAATGTTTCAAACTTCAAACAATATAATTATCACAATTACAAGGGAATCAAAAAGTACAATTACTGAAAGATGAAACAGGTTGCGCAAAATTAAAGATATTTTGTATTGAGTTAAACTTGAGGTTCTGTTCGACCTTCCCATACTGTGTCATTGTTGTTAAACATTCGCGAAAACGATATTAATGAAGTCCGTATCAAGATGTTCGTCATATTTATATGTTTTTGTGCGGTTTTTTATACAAACGAACCGATTTCGACATTGAACCATATTGTTAAGAGAGTAAAGTTCATATTCCTATATGAGTATGTTCAGTTTAAATTATTAAGCTATGATGGTGATCACATGTCATTTTGATGTGCAGAAGTGATAAATATGATGTTTTTGTTACAGGTGATCCATGCGCGAGTCTGTAAGTATCTATTTTTATCATAAACATTCAAACTTATTCTATTTTTTCAATAAAACTGATGTCAGCATCAAAACAGTTTTTTGAAAATTATAGCACAGCTTCTTCATTTTATGTGACTCTGGTACTTTGGAGACTTTCTTTTGTGATTGAAAATATAAAAAAACGAGTTCTCTTGTTACTACAGCAAAAGTTGTGTTAGGTAGGTATAGGAATTAGAAACAGAATATAACTGAATAAAATATTAAATAGCACAATTGAAAAGATGAGTGAGTGGACAAAGGTGTTATCTAACAAAACTGAAAAAATCGTCTTTTTGCATGAACATGGGTTTCAAATGATGATAAATCGATGAGTTCAAAACACGCAAATTTTGATTCGTTTTAAAAATACAGTCCCTCAAATGTGTAAATGATAAACTTGCATACATTTCAAGCTTTAACATAATTTTCAAACACTCATAACTCATTTTTAACCGACTTCCAAAAAGGAGGAGGTTCTCTGTTCGGCTGTATGTATGTTTTTTTTATGTATGTCCTTGTCCACCGATTACTCGAAAACAGCTGAATCGATTGAAATAAGTAATTCAAAAGTTATTAAATTAGGTTTGTTTCCAAGTTGGTCCCATTTTATTGTACTCTAGCCTAATTTTGATTTTATTTTTGAGCTTTTTGTTTGTTAAGACTTTTGTTCATCCACCCATTTAATTGGTTGTCTCACGGGGACAACATTTTCGAAGCATATACCTGTGCTGTGGCACAACTGTTTGTACAATGCGGTTGATCCATGAGTGCATCGGATTCATTGAGAGCGCCGCCGCTCTCAGCAAGAAATGTAGGTGATAAATAATTTGACAACTTTACCCAAAGCTTGCGACCAAAAATTGTGTTTATATTACCCAAGAGATCTATGCGTTTTCTGCTATATTTTATGTTCCGTTAAAAAAATATAAACATAAACAACAACCTCGTGAAGGTCTTCATTATTTGTACTTAGTTTAATTTTTATTTAATTTCCGTCGTATTTAAAAAAAGTAGAATATTGTCCTAAATATTTATTTTTGAGCTTTCATTGATTGTCTCAGGGAGTTATGCCGCCGGTCTGGAAGCGCTCTCTGGTGGTGCCTATATTTAAGAACGGCGATAAGCATAACGTTCGTAATTATAGGGGTATTTCCAAACTCTCAACGATACCAAAACTTTTCGAAAAGATAGTTTATGATTCCATTTTCCCAATTATACGGCCTATGTTATTGTCACAGCAACACGGTTTCGTTGATAGGCGCTCCACCGAAACTAACCTTTGCGAATTTTTGGATCAGGTGCTGGACGTCATGGACAAGGGTTGGCAGGTGGACGCCGTGTATACCGACTATTCAAAATGTTTCGATAAGATTTCTCATAAATTACTCATTTGCAAGTTGGAACATGTCGGTATACATGGCGACCTCCTTAGGTGGTTAACATCCTACGTACAGAACAGGACTCAAGCTGTGACAATCAAGGGCTTCATATCTAACTTTATACCTGTTACGTCTGGCGTTCCTCAGGGCTCTCACCTCGGCCCTTTACTTTTTAATATTTTTATTAATGATGTAATAAAGTGCTTTTTGAATTCTAAATTTTTATTGTTTGCTGATGATACTAAAATTTTTACTACTGTTAAATCTATTGAAGATTGCATCTTACTACAAAATGATTTAAATAGATTATTCGAATATTGCTGCCTTAACAAACTTTTTCTTAATGTTGATAAATGTCATTCTTGATGGGTTAGGGCGAAAAATAATAAGTAATTGTTTAGATTCACAACGATTTTAATTTCAGTAAAGCAGGGAACGGGCGAACAGCGAGAGGCGAACCACACAGAGTAGGCAACAGTGTTGCCAGATGAGTGACATTGACATTTCGTTTACAAACCTAACACTACCCCTTAAACGAATGACGTCCCCTTAAGAAACAATCTTAAGTCTACCCCTTAAACATATTTCTACATGTTTAAACATTACTGAAATGTTTTTTTGGAAACAAACATTTATACTGTAACATAACATTCTGTGTGAAGAAAAACACAAAACTAAAATAATACCTACTTAGTTATAAATAGTTACTTACTAAACAACATAACAAGTATAGGTACCTAGTTGCTATTTTCAAATGAAATTAAGCTGGGTCATTGAAACAACATTATAACTTAGTTAACAAACGAGAACAGTTATTTCCTTTTAGAACAAATTATGCACTTACTAAGTTAATTGACCCAATTACATACTATATCAATTTGTACACATTACAATAGTACCTTATTAAACAGACAAAAGTGATGATACAAATTTAACATGTTTTTCTTTTGTAAGTGGTTTTGTGAGAACATCATCAATCATTTCATTTGTACACAAATAATTAATGTCTAAACAATCATCTTTAATTAAATCTCTAATGAAATGATGTCTCACGTCTATATGTTTTGTACGTGCATGAAACATTGCATTTGAACACAATTTTATTGCAGATTGGTTATCATTAAACAGTTTTATCTTACAATCAATACCTAAACTTTCAGTAAGGAAGGATTTCAAAAACATAGCCTCTTTGCAAGCGTCGGAGAGCGCCATGTACTCAGCCTCAGTGCTGGACAATGCCACCGTCCTTTGCTTACGACTTTCCCAGGATATGAGTGAATGACCAAGTAAGAATACATACCCTGTGTATGAGCGCCTGTCAACTTCATTGGCAGCCCAATCTGCATCTGCGTAGCCAGCTACATCCAGATCACCTGGTTTGAAAGCTAAAGAATAATGAATTGTACCTTTCAGATATCTAAGTACTCTTTTGGCCGCTTTCCAGTGTTCTTCCGAGTAGCATTCGTTGAACTGGCTCAGTACGCTAACTGCATGCGTTATATCAGGCCTGGAACAGACTGCAACATACATTAAGCATCCTAATAAGTTTCTGTAGTCATATTTAGAGTCTTTTACAATCCCTTTTTTCAACTTGGATCCCGCTTCCATCGGAGTGGCAACTGCTTTACAATCAGACATATTAAATTTCTTAAGAATTTTTTCTATATAACAAGATTGATCCAAATAAATATTTCCGTTATTTCTCGAGATTCTCATACCCAGAATTTGATGGGCAGGACCTAGGTCTTTCATTTCAAATTCTTTCATGAGATTTTTCTTAATGGATTCTTTCTCACGTGACTCATCTGAATAAAGTAAAATTATATCATCAACATAAAGGGCAATAATAATCAAATCCTCCCCTTGTCCTTTATAATACACACATGGTTCAGATGACATTCTTTTAAATTGAAGTTTATTTATCAAAACTGCATTTATCTTTTCATACCACGACTTCGCAGCCTGTTTCAGACCATAAATGGCTTTATGCAATTTATATACTTTGTTTTCCTGACCTATTATCTTAAAACTTTCTGGTTGCTCCATTAATACATTTTCATGCAAATCACCATTTAAAAAGGCAGTTTTCACATCCATATGGTCAATATTCATGTTATATTTTGCTGCTATTGCAAGTAATAATCGTATAGTCGAATACCTTACAACTGGCGAAAAGGTCTCATGGTAGTCGATTCCATGACATTGTGTGTACCCTTTTGCTACCAACCGTGCTTTATATTTTATTATTTGACCATCTAAGCCCATTTTCTTTTTATATACCCATTTACATTTCACTGGTTTTTGCCCTTCTTGCGGGTCAACAAGAGTCCAGCACTTATTAGAAATAAAGGATGAATACTCATCTTGCATAGCCTCCATCCATTGAGAAGCCTCACTGCCATTCAGGGCTTGCTGCACCGTCTCCGGCTCATCGTCCTCCTTGCATTCCGCCTCAGCCAGCCAAACTGCCATTGCCGTTTCATCGGCATCCTCGAAGACCGTTGTGCTCGAATCTTCAGACTCAATTGGCGAGGACCCTGGAATGTAAGTTTCATCCGCCGGATCATCCGCATCATATGATTCACTAAAATTAAAAATCGTTTCCCTACGTATTCGTCTTTGTTTGTCATCAGACTGTGGTGAAGCCTCACTACTCGTATCAGTTACGTTCTCATTTATGCCAACAGGTACATAATCACTCATATTATCCAAGCTTTCTATTGGTAAATAAACAATGTGAGGGTTATCATCATTTGACAAACTATTTCTCCAAAAACGATTTTCAATGAATGTTACATTCCTTGCTTTTATACAATGGTCAGGATTGGATGGATCTATTAGCCGATACCCTTTACTATTATCACAATATCCCACAAAGATGTATGCCTTTGATTTTGGATCAAACTTCTTTGTATTTGTTTGTAAAGCATAGGCTACACATCCAAATATACGTAAATGCGAAACATTTACCTTTTTGTTGCTCCATTTCCCCTCCGGTGTCATTCCCATGACAGCCTTGGTCGGTGATATGTTCTTGAGGTATACTGCTGTGTTCACAGCCTCAGCCCAGAACTCCATGCCTAAGCCCGAGTCCCTCAGCATGAAGCGAGCTTTCTCAACAATTGTTCGGTTGGCTCGCTCCGCTACACCATTCTGCTGACTACTGTACGGGATGGTAGTCTGATGCCGGATCCCATGAGTTTGCAGAAAGTCCTGTAAAGCACGATTCATATATTCACCGCCATTGTCACTTCTAATACATTTTATTTTCTTGTTTGTCTCATTCTCAACAAGTAATTTAAAATGTTTAAATTTTTCAAACACCTCCTGTTTTGATTTTAAGAAATAAATGAATGTTTTTCTTGAAAAATCATCTATAAACGTTAGAAAATAACGAGCTCCACTCAAAGATTTCACAGGCATCGCTCCACATAAATCAGTATGAACTAAACCTAACACTTCTTTGGACCTATTTATAGAATTTTTAGAAAAAGGCAACTTCGTCTGTTTGCCTTCTATAATAGCAACACATGACTTATAATTGTCATTATTAAAATTAATACCAGAAACCATACCTTTCATGGCTGTCATACTCCTCGAGTTCAGATGTCCCAGCCTCCTATACCAAACCTCTTGTGAAGCCATGCAGCTGTCAGCAGGTCCGCTGGCCTCCTCGCTAGCATCACTCTCCACACCATGTGTAGTCGTGCAGCCGTCAGCTGATCCGCTGGTCACTCCGCTGTCACCGCTCTCCACACCCTGGGGTTCCATGGCACTCTCCAAAGCTGTACAACTCAAGGCAAAACCTAATGTGTCTAGTTGATAGACACCATTTACATATGTAGCTGTGGCTACGACCTCATTTTTATCAAAAATTTTACATTGTTTATTATTAAAAACAATTTGATAACCTTTTCTAGAAAGTTCGCTAACTGACAACAGATTTACAGATAATTTAGGAACATAATGAACATTACTAATAGTTTTTACACAATCTTTCAAATGTACCCTAACACTTCCGCAACCTACGGACGATAGTCTTTCTCCATTGGCAACATTCACTTCCAGCGAGTCTATTGTTCTAAAGTCAAACATCACGCTCCTGTCGTTACACATGTGATTGGTAGCCCCGGAGTCCACGTACCACACATCATTCCGAAGCCCGACCGATAGTGCCAACACCAGCGCCTTCTCTTTGGCCGAAGAGCTATCCTTCTTGAAAGGTTTCTTGTCACTGTAGTTATTCGAGGGACAATCCTTCTTGAGATGGCCGTGTTTCTTGCACTTGAAGCATTTAGGTCCACTTTGATGTTTCCTGGCAACAAGCGCTGACTCTCCGTGCATACCTTCATGTCTGTCATCACGTCGCTGAGATTCCTGGAGTAACTTGGTCTTGACTATTTCGCTGATCAGCTTTGCATTGGAGTTCTCTAAGGCCATGATCAGGGGGTCGTAGTCAGGTGTCAACCCGCTGAGCATCAGAACTGCAACAAACTCGTCATCCAACGGGAACCCGACGTCACTTAATTGTTGTGAGAGATCTGTTACCTTCGTTATGTAACTTTCCATGGTGCCGCACTCGCTCAGCTTGGTCGCAAACAGCATCCGCATCAAACCAAGCCGCCTGCTTAAACCCTTATCCTCGAAAGCTTTATGCAAATTTTGCCATGCATCATATGGTGTTGCTGCATTTCTTACGTACTGGAAAACGCTGCTGTGGACAGATAAGCATATTTTAGCTAAAGGCTTTTGATTCTTCTTTGCGTCCTGGCTACCAGCCGCCGACTCGATGCACTCATGGAGGTCTTCATGCATTAATACCATTCTAAGCTCGAACTTCCAATTGTTCCAGTTATCGATGCCGCGTAGTTTACTGATTGGTATCGACGACGATGAAATAGTTGCACCGGACATCTTGTTGCGTTGACCACACCACGTTCTCAATCGAGGTTAAGTTGCCGAAATCTAATTTTACGTATTTTTCGCCGAAATAATAATTTGTATTGTAAAACAAGCCTACTGGGCCCATAACCTGATGGGTTAGGGCGAAAAATAATAAGTAATTGTTTAGATTCACAACGATTTTAATTTCAGTAAAGCAGGGAACGGGCGAACAGCGAGAGGCGAACCACACAGAGTAGGCAACAGTGTTGCCAGATGAGTGACATTGACATTTCGTTTACAAACCTAACAATTCTATCACTTATTGCAGAAAAAAACAGCCAATAATATTCGATTACCAACTTAATGACAAAATTCTCAAAAGGGTCACCGAGGTGAGGGACCTGGGCATTATTCTAGATAGTGGTTTACTTTTTTCTTCGCACTTAAATCATATCACTAGTAAAGCCCATAAAATGCTTGGATTCATCTTCAGACAGACCGTTGATTTCACCGATCCTGATACTCTTCTTGTTTTGTATAATTCGCTTGTCAGATCTCACTTAGAATATGCATCCACAGTTTGGAACCCGCAGTATTCTGAATACAAAAAGATGGTGGAAAAAATTCAGGATAAATTAATTAAAAGGTCAATAATTTTCATAAATTGATAATACCTCTTGAATTGCGCAGAGAAGTACGTGATCAAACCTTTTTGTACAAAATTTTGAATAATCAGGGGGCCTACTCCCACCTTTTTTATAAGTAAGCTTATATCCAGCAAGCTTGTTACAAGCTCTAAATGATATCACTCAAATTCGTACCACGACATCAAATAACAATCTTGTTTTGTGCTGGGAATGAACGAATGATTACACATATATTGCTTGGAAAAAGCAAAGGAATTATGCTTTGTAAATAGTATACCATTTTATAAGAAATATATGTACCTAGAATAAAACTTTATGTATAACTAGTTTCCGCCCGCGACTTCGTCCGCGTGGATATTAGACAAAAACATTTGGGAACCTTCAACCAGGATCAGACCAGCCGTTTTTACGCGATTAGGCGGGTCCACACCAAGCGCACTGCCTCATGAGGCAAGACGTTAGCCGCGTTTGGCAGACCTCGCACGAAGCTACTCGCTTGGTATTAGTTATTCTGTGGCTTGGTGGGGTGCCTAACCACGTTAAAATGGCTGGTCGGGTCCTGGTTGAAGGTTCCCAAATGATTTTCTCTAATATCTACGCGGACGAAGTCGCGAGTGGAAGCTAGTTTATTACAATAAACAGAAATGGGTCGAGAGATATAAATATCCCGTTCCCGTTTCTTTACCCTTTCCCGTTCCCGTTTGGACCCGTCCCCGTTAGGTGCAGTGCAGTTCCCCTTTGTGCTCGTTCCCGTCCCCAATCCTGTTCAGAATTGAATCCACATTTATGTCTCCTCTCCCTCTCACTCTCAATCTCCCTCTCCCATCCCCCTTCCCGTCTATTTGGTTGACAATAAATTCCCATTTTGGGTATCAAAAATACTGAACATAGCGTACTGAAATACTAAGTAGGTGAAGGACCGAGGGCGACTACCTACAGATATTGAAAATGGGTGACTTTAAAATACAAATTGGGTAACGGGCGACCAAATTACTATTTGGACGACAACCTTAGGGCACACAAAATATAAAAAAGGATCATGCCGGATTCTGGGCCATGATGCGCATTAACCATACATATCTCATTGACTTTGACATTGAAATGTCATATAATAGGAAAATGTCAAACAATTATAACTGTAAACAGCTCCTTGAGATTGAGATTTCTCTTTTCTCCCGCATTATATTTTAATGACATTCTTCCCACGCAATCAGCATAAAATTACTATAGTATATTGATAATTTCATCAAAGCGCATCATGGCCTAGCTTGTATAGAAAAATCGGCATAATCCTTTGGCATTTATTTTATTTAAAAAAGATGACTCTATCCTAACCGATATGACAAAAAACAAACAAACGAGAAAGCAGCCTAATAAAAACGTGTTAAAAATACCATGTTGGGCAGCTTAAATCAGTTATAATAGTTACCTACTTGGTATAATAGTTGCCCACTCAATATTTTTGTCACCCATTTAGAGTTTTCTCTACTAACTTAAATTATTTATCACCCATATGTAGTCGCCGATTTTGAGTATTTTTGTAAGTTAGTCGCCCGTTTAGTTATTTTGTCGCCCAAAAAATAAACTGCTGTCCAGTTTAGTATTTAAGTATCCCATTTACAGTCGCCTTTAATTATTTCCAGTTACCCATTTAATTAATTCCCTTTTTCATGTCATCATTCATAACTCGTTCACTCAATCCGTACCATAAATCCGTACCATGAGCTGCCTTTTTGACAACTAGCGATCTTGTTTTACGTCAATTATGTCAAATCTAGCGATCTTTCAGCGATCTTAAAAAGGGTGTTTTTGTGCGACACAATCAACATGATTTAAAGTAAAATGTTCCAAAAGTAGATTGTTCATAGTGCACAATATGCACATTATGCATATTTCTAGGCATATTGAGTGAACTTTCTTTAAAATATGACTTATAAATAAGTTATCTTTTACAATTATTTTTAGATGACAAAAGAATGGTACGAAATCACGAAGATTTACTGTGAAGAAAAAGGCGTCGTATTTAACTACGCCCAGAATGTGAAATTTTTTAACTTGATGATTATTTGTTCATCGGGTGATTTCATTTGTAGCGGAACCAGCTTGTTCATAACCTGTGCGACAATTGGAGGCTTGTGATGAAAAATCTCAAATTCTACTGGTATTTTGTTCGTGAGTTTTCATTCTGTGAGTGAGCTTGTGCTCTTATAAATCTACACAACTTCCTTTTAAAATAAAACAGTACATGTATTGTATTATTGCCTTTTTATTAATCATCTTCTAATGGGAACATATTACTTAGACAAGTTGTCCCTACTAAATAAACAAAATCAACATTAATTACAGCACGCCCACCTATGATAGTGCTAAGCTATGTTTAGGTAGGTACCCTAGATTTTTTTGTCGTAGGTAGAACATGCACAAAACCTAACTACAAATTTTACAAAACCAATTTATAGAAATAAAGTCACGGCCCTTTTGCTAAGCCTAGCTATAGCTAACGCAATGGTATCTACAAAATAAATAAGAGCAAAGAAAATGATTACTTTATTACTTGATATGGGTATTTATTTATGATATTCACTTTTCAAAATGAAACATCTTTTCTATAAGTATCTAATAAAATTGTCACAGTATTGTTGTACAAAATTATCCTTTTTAAGTCGGAAGCTTATGGCGTTTATGGGTTTATCACCATATGATTCCCTGGCAAACCTGCAAATAACCAAAAATAATGTAAGTAGGTAGTTAGATACTCTAACATAATTCAATCAAGCGGTTACGAGCACTTCAGTATAAAACGACTAATTTACACTAGGTACTTGCTTTTAAGACCATAAAACAATAAATATAATACTCCAATTTACTTACATGAACTTAAAAGACGTTGTGACGATATTCAGCTCTTTGGAGTAGAATCCTATCCTGTTTACTGCAAAAGTATTAAATTGACCACTTTTAAGATATCATTTGTGTGGTTGATTTATCAATAAATTATTAATACGTGGTTATAAATTATATCAATCGAAGGATTATAGCTGTTTAGTGTTTAAGTAAATATTTTTTTGATCACGAGACGAGTGACATATTTACGCTACGCATGACATAAGTAGGTAGGTACCTCTTTGTTCATGGCTATTGTTGAAACCACAGAATAAATAATCACAACATAGCGTATTTTTTCCTATATCTAAGCAAGGTATAGACAAATTATTAGTAAAATTATTCGTTCTTTCCCAGTACTTTGCGGGAATAATATAAGGTTGTTATATTATCATAGTTTGTTTGACAGAAATGTCATGGTACGAATCTATGTAGAGCTCATATCAACATCGCTGGAAAAAAGATCGTTTTGAAAAAGGCTGGTTTAAACAAGCTGTTATTGCTTTGTCATTATAACACATTACATTTTGCATTAATAATTTTCATCATCAAGACTTCCTCATCACGAGCACAGGTAAGTCTTTGTTATACAAACGAACGGCCTCCACAGTGTGCGTCAAAAATCTAAAATATTTTGTTGTTCAGTGTGAAAGTGTTGTATTTATAGTGTTCGTGTTCACTCTGATAATTTATTTAAAAATAATAATAAATTACGCTTTATTGCACACAAGTAGAAATATTACAGAAAAGGGGACAAAAATACAAAGAAGAAAGTATAGAAGAGGCGGTCTTATTGCCAATCAGCAATCTCTTCCAGGCAACCATTGGGTGTAAAATAAATAGAAAAAATGAAATATAGGGGAGTGGGTGCAATGATAAAAAAAGGAAGAACAAGTGTGTTGTATGAATACAAACAATAGTTAAACCTAAAGATAAATACAATTAAAATAAAGGAGAAAATAAATAAATGGTCAATCAGAAGAAGAGGAAAGGAAATGCCTCCTAACTCTATCTCTAAAGGACTTGGGAGTCTGAGATTTATGTTTACACGGACAGTTGCCATCAGTATATCATAGCAGACAAGGTGACCAAATACTTCTGATCAGTTTAAAATGTCAATAAGTTCCATGCACTACAAGTTACCTTTACAAGTTCTGATGGTGACTGTGCGAACCAAATAAATATTCGTAAATGTTCGTGTTCATCATGCTCTTGTTCGTTCGTGTCTACACGCCTTAATAATTTTGATTCCATCCTGCCTGTCACTTTTATGATCGCCAAAGGATCGCTAGATTTGACGTATTAAAATGTATGCTTAGGGTTGCTAACAATAATCTACTATGTTATTTTTCTTTTTCATGGGTAGTTACAAAATAAGTATCGAAAACACTTTACACTTAGATAGACTTACTAGACGTATTAACGCTTACGATTATGGGAAGAATGTTAATGTTAGGTATAAGAATGGGACGGATTTCTGTGAGCGTTAGAATGGCTGGTTGCCTGTATCGATTCACGTCAGGCTGGAGATCAAAAGTTGCTCCCTATATTTGCTACCATTTACGATTTACCTAGAGTCAAATAATTGCTAAACTTTGAAACAAAATAAAGGGACTTCAAAATGACCAGCCATTCGGATATCAGGCATAAGAATAAATAAAACTTATTCTTATGTATCAGGATAGCCGGTCAAATCCCGGTTGTGTAAACTATTCAAATTCTGGGCACTCGTTGTCTACACCATTAACTCTAAAAGTTCATGTTATTATTTACTTGAGTAATTACTACCTGTATGCAGAACAAAGAAAATATGATTTGTGAGTAATTATTTAGTTTCTTCCAGAAAAAAATGTCAACGAACTTGTAAAAAATAAGTAGTAACTTACTTAAACTTGCGCTAAGTTGGCAACCTTAGATATTTTTTGACAAAGAGTGAACAAGTTAAAGATGATCGCAACAAAATTGCTAAGAAATTTGAGGTAGAAACAACCTTCTTTATAGGACGTCGTGGTACGAAAAGTCAATGTAAGACCTAAAAGACATTGCTATAAGAGCTCGTTGTAGGCCCCCAGATTGATTCCCCTTATTTGTTAAGTAAGATCTTGTTTAAATGTTCTGGTGCTAGACTGCGTTCATGTAATACTTTCTCGGTACCTCATAGTAGAACCAATTATGGTAAAAACCGATTCATACTAAGAGCTATTAAAAATTATAATGTGAATTTTAACGATATAGATATATTTAATACTAATTTTTCTAAATTTAAACATGAAACTTTTAAAGTTTGTATCAGTAAATTATAACCTTAATGTTTTTAATTAAAACCATTTTTGTTAAATTGTCATTGATTATGTTAAATAATAAATTTGCTATAACCTACATTTTTAAAAATTAATGTCAGTAAATTACATCCTTAATAATTTGTCATTTAAAAATGAAACTTTTTTGTTGTAATATCATTATTTACTTATAATTTCTTACATCTGTTTGCTTACATAATTTGTCTGTTCAACGTAATGTACTATTTAGTGGTGGAAACTCTTTTGGCTACTGTACTAAAATAATGTTTCACTATTACGTACTATTTTAAAGCTGTATGTTTCCCTAAGTAATAAATAAATAAATAAATAAATAATTCTTTCAACTTAGTTCGATTGCTTCAAATGTTCAAAACTTCCGTTTCGGCCTGTACCTATTCATAATGGTTGCTTTTATCGAGCTGGTTCGAATATCGGAACCGGTTGTTTGTAAGGTCATGTTAGTAGTCTAGCCCGACCAGATTAACCTTAGTGTGGGCTACGCTAAGTCGGCGCACGGCGCCTGACTCACGGAAAAGAGGCGGTTTATTCTATTCACATCTTTGTTGATAGAAGATTTACATAAATATATAATATACATACCTGTAGGTAAACAAAATCTACAAGGAATAAAAAGTATGCAACATGTTACAAATACACACAAAAAAATTCGACTCATACGAAAAATCAATTTTTTTGCCTGTTTTTGGAAAAGTCGTAGAACAAATGTTGTTGTATATGATGTTATTAATCTTCTCCTGCGAAGGTTGTTGGTGTTTTCATAAGAATAAATAAAATTATTCTTATGGTGTTTTACAAATAACCCTGTATAAAAGTATAAGGCGTGTTGCGCATACAAACAGATCCCGGTTCGACATTCGGTTGACCAACAAAGCCGACCCGAAGCAATTACAGCCATTTCCCTGAACATTTATCTACATATATTGGATTTACTGACCGTCTGAATGCCGACCCACTTATGTCTACAAAGCGCTTTGGTATATTTGCCTTCGAAATCTACTTTCCAATACCCTATAAATATAAATTGATTTACCATTTGCAGCTTATATGTAAAAGTCCCTCCTTTTTCTCAGGATGACGTATCTTATCGCGGCCAAAGAATTTGGAGACTTTTTTCTTCGTCCGACAAAAAAAAAGTAATTTTCTCGCGTCTCTTGTATCCCTCCTTACTTCAAAATGGCACATCTTGGAAGAAGACGTGAAAAAACACATTATAGTGTCACATACTATACTCGTTAGGGCAAGTGCTTGTTTTTTCGTGGCCTCCGTTTAACATCATCATTTGTTTTCCTTTCTATTTTTTTCTTTATTGAAGATAAATTAAGGCCTCATTTTCTGCAAAATATGCACGGAACAGTGCAAACACTTACATGAAGAATAATCAAATAGAATATCACAGGTTCATAAAAAATACCCAACAAACCTGCTAATAAACACAGTCTTAGAGTACATAAAAAAAAAAATAAGCTTTGCATCCGCCCCAGTACCTACTCACTATTTTGAAGTAAATTGGCCCATGACATATGTACCTACAGTATCCTTGACTCTTGTAAACGCGCAATCATCGAAATCATGGCCCAAAGCGTGCGATACATTCGGACTACAAGGTTAGTTCATAAATTAGGCTAAGTTTAGTCGTTACTTTCCTACTAAGGATTTTGATGGCAATCGTCGTTTATCTGAAATCATTATTATGTCATTTTATCCATACGTTTTTGGGCTATTGATCGATTATAGGTAATAACTACTCTTAGGTAATGTAATTTACACAAATTACCTAATACGTTTGAAGTTTGATGAAAAGGCGATGATAGACTTACTTTAGCAAGTAAAATGAGGGAGACTTTTTTGTTGGTAAAAAAGGATGAAGTCTCTGGAAAATTATTTATCCATTTACAAAGTTATCGATGAAAGGACTAGGAAATGAGATAATAATGAGGAGAAGTCGCGTTGAATCAAATTAGATCGACATCAAAAGAAAATCACTGGAAATTTAGAGGTGTAGAGTTTTGTGATATCGACAGGGGTCATAGTGTTCTGTAATATTTTAAATTTTCATACTGTTGTAAATTTGTAACATTATGAATGTGAATAAATGATTTATGATAATGATTTATGACAAGCATGTTAAGAAAACCTTTACTTACTTGCCAAATACATACTTACCAAAGCAAAATTACAGCAAGATACTTGCAGTCTCGTAAAAATCAAATAAAAGGGGTTATAAATTGTATAAAGAAAATATACAATTGTTTAACAAAGAACTGTATTGGAAATTTAAAATAGAATCTCACTATAATCTCACTAATTTATTGTTAAATTTTCACCGTGCAATAGAAATTCATTGTCACTTCATAAAGTGTTTGATAGTGAGTCAATTTTTGTGCACTTAAATAGAAAGTGTAAATGAGTACCTATAGAACGTGAAGTGAGGAAATATAGAGCGACGCTCATTGTGAAAAATTATGTGTTAACTCTTTAAAATTTTCGCGGCGTCACAAATTATATAATAGTACTAACGTGCGGCGTTATCAAATATTTTATACTTAAAAGTATACGTTTTAGCCCAGAGTACGGTTGGCAACCCTAGTAGTAATTCACAATTTACCTGTTTGTTTTATTTCCTAAGTCCGACATTTTGTCGGTCACGTTCAGGAAAAATGGCCGCATCCACATTATTTAAGCGAAGACTTTTCGAGAAAATGCAGCAGCCATCGTGCGTCGTACGTATTAGCTTCTTTGTCGAGGTTTCTCTGTGTATTTGAGGGTTAAGGGTATTGCATGACCTGGAAAAAATAGTTATATTATTCAGGGATATTATTAATAAAATACTTCATATTAGCCGATAAAGGTTAGGTATACTACTAATATTTCTTAGTATTAGAATTACGTATTAAATATGGCACAACATTATTTACTCAAATAACTTTTGAGATAATTTCATTAATTAAGAGCTGATTTTTCAATCCTCAGTTAACAGATATCAGTCAGTTCAAATATTCGGCAAATTAATAAAGGGGAGTTTTGGTAAAGAGAGGGAGAGATTTGGTAAGTTCAGAGGTAGGTATACATTTTATGAAAAACAATAGGTCGTGGTTGGTAGTCAATTCTTTTTTAACCGACTTCAAAAATTTGAAAAGGAGGAAGGAAGTTATCTATTCGTCGCGTATATTTTTTTTATGTAGGTATGTACACCGATTACTCGAAGATGACTGAACCGATTGAAATGGTTCAAACGTTATAACATCAGGTTTTTTCCTAAGTTGGTCCTAGTTTTTTAAATCGGTTCAGTAGTTTTCAAGTAATCTTGAAAATACTATCGTTTTCGTTACCATTTTATAAGAATTCAGACGAATGTTCAGCCATTACTTTTTTGTTTTTAAACCGATTTAGATGATTCTTTTTTGTTTCAAAGAAGACACCTTAAGGATGGTACCATATTAATTTCATTGATATTAGACTTTGGATTATGAATATACACAAGGTAACTCCTCAAAATCAAATAGGAACTGTACAGTGATTAAAATATTGGTAAGTTTATGACAATCAAAAACTAGTTAAGTACCTACCTATCTATTGTCAAGGACGTTCTGGACTAGAGTTGAACTGCGTAGGCCCAACGGATCTCCGGTGGAAGTTGAGTTACTAGGGGTATACCATTGAAAAATGTGAAACATTAAAACATTTTATTTTATAAAATCATCATACATACCTACCACAAAAAAGTTTAAAATAAAAAGCTTTTAAAAAAAAGCAAAACCTCCTTCAAAAACCTTAAAAAACTACTCTATAAAAAGCAATAAATAATGTTCTCGATTAATTAAAACACTTCTATTGAAGTCGGGTGGGGATTTTAGAATATTAACAATATAACAAGTAAAAAAAATACTTCCAGCTCCACCCGACTTCAATAGACGTGTTTTAATTAATCGAGAACATTATTTCTTGCTTTTTGTAGAGCTGTTTTTTTAAAGGTTTTTGAAGGAGGTTTTGCTTTTTTTAAAAAGCTTTTTTATAAAATAGGTAACTACTCTGTTTATTTTGAAGAATTTTATTTTATTTATATTTCTATACTGTAATGTAAGTAAAATAAGTACCAACAGTATATCAACTCTCCTTTTAGTACAATTTAGTTTTCCTACACGACTAAAATATACCTCTCCAGCGATCCTCTAATACTTTGTTTGACTTTGATTTCTCAAGGTCCCACAAATTCAATATTATGGTTTTAATCGTAGGCGAAGTCTAAAAATATACTTTGCAATATTCACACATGGTAATCAAACTTTAACACTGTATCACTAATTTGATTATACTTGTAACGGCAAACATAAAAACATATAGTTATGGATTTCGTACTGGAATACTGTGGTAAATTAATTATGTTCCGTGAATAAAATGGACACAAATAAATAAAACTCTCTATTTGTTGTTATAATTTACTTTAGGAAATGACATCCACATGGAAAAATATTATGCAAATGATTTCTTTCTTACTATATTTATTTAATATTTGGAGCGGGGAAGCCAGTCTGAAAAATATAGGATCATCCATCATAAACTTTAAAAAATACTTTATTAGAAATATAAATCGTATTCATTTAAGAGTATTGTGCGTCCAAATTCTAAAAAAGTATCTTCAATATGACAGCTCATTTATATTTATTAATGAAATAGTATGTTTTTAGAGTTTCATTTGTCGAAAGATAAAATGTTGTCGGTAACTAATTTGATAAATTGTTTTTATCTATATGCGTGTCTACAAAATAATGACCCCTCACTGCAAAAACAACACATAATTAATTAAAAAGGATCTTCTAATTATTTTCGGCAAAATTATCATTAATATCTTAATGGATTAATTATTTAGATTGTATTTTGAGGTCACATGATGTTTTTAAACTATTATTTTTTACGGCTTAGGTATACTCATGACAACGTGAATACAGCTGATTTGCGCGTGTGGATTATTACCTAATTAATTAGAATTATAATTTTCTACTGTCTGGTGCTGTAGATACACATTTTTAAAATTACACTATTTTTAGTATATCAAACAGTGAGGATAGTTATGTTTTAGACGTGTAAATACGAGTAACAACGAAGTTAAGATTGTGACCACAAAAATGTTACAACTTCCTCGCGTTTTTCTCACAATGAGGATCAGTAACAGGTTTGAATCCTGTAGTTTTATTGATATAATATAAACACATATTGGTAGCTATGAAACCTAGTGAAATAATTTTTGAAATCCGTTTAGAAATGGTTGAGTTAAAAGGGTTTGAAGGAAATGCCAAGCTCAATACAATATGTGCTTTATCACGTACAAGATAAGGTTCGCGTACATCGCGATGACGTCATAAGGACCCCCAAAAAACCAGTGTTTTAGCTCTTATAACTTCTCAGGTTTAAGAGATATCGTAAAAAAAATTCACAGTTAATCATATGGTGGCATTAGCTTTCTAATTAGCCACTAAACAAAAATCGTTACTGATCCTCATTATAGCTATACTTAGCTTTCCATAGGGATTTATTTTGGTCGATCGCTTAATGACCTTTTTGTTCCTACAGTGATTAGCTACATTGCTACTTTTTTTTATTACCTATCTACTCTGTCAGAGATAAGTATTGTGTTCTTTTCGTATTTTTTTTACACGACTGCCCAAAGCAAAAAGAGTGTATATGTGTTCAGGGTTCATGTATGTTTGTGGGTATGTGAGTTTCTTTATTCCACCATAACTTCCGAATGCCTGAACTGATTTGGATAAATGGGGTATCGTTATAATCCTTACAGCATTCCGAGTGACACTGGCTATTTTTTTGAAAAAAGTCAATATGGCGACTGCAGGACGCCATTTTCAAATTTGAAAAAAAAAATTTTCTTCAGTTATTACAATATGGGCATCTAATGAAAGGCCACAAAGAGCACATTTCAAAACTATATAATTTGTTACTAAAATGTGTGAAATAAAAATAAATAAAATTAAAAAATATTAAAAACACGACTGCCCTGCTAAAAACGAACTGAAAAGATAAATCACAAGGTGTCATTGCAGTCGGGGGACCTCTTTAATTGAAAATTGTTCCACAACACGGTCCCCCGACTGCAACGACACCTTGTCATTTATCTTTTCAGTTCGTTTTTATCAGGGCAGTCGTGTTTTTAATATTTTTTTTTTTTTTCAGTACTTTACATAGGAAATAATCATTAAGTTATTATTTAATAGAAATAAATAGCTTTGTATCATGTACAATTAAGATAATGAATAAAATATCGCAATTCATATTTAAAAGTTTTTTTAGTAGTATAATCCTTTGAATTGTGAAACCATTCAAATCGTACCATTTAATGTTGTCCTAGACTGTCGGCAAAAAGTATGACATTTATTTGTTTATTACTGTAATGTTTATGGAGCCAGTTTGTCGAGTCATTTGTCTGCGAGTAACGGGCACCCTGTATCTATTATTAAATTGAATGGACCCAAACCCACGCGCTATGCGCCACAGATAATGTTAATTATTTATACGCATTGCGGATACCAACCATACCAACTGTCACTGATAAAAAAAAATGGAAGTGAGCTTAGCTGGGTTGTTCCATATTCATCATATGACGTCTCATCCCATGAGGTCTAATTTACCTAACTCATGTGATTAATTTATTTTAATGCTTAGGTAAGTATCTCATCCCAAATGTTTTCCTAACTTATCCCAGGTGGACATGTTCCAGGTTTAAAGAAGAGCTCTTTTTTGAAGTGCTACTACTCGTGGTAAGACTAGTCCGCCTGGCTAGCTACCAATATCTTACCATCTTAAGGCTGACGCCATAACAATAATTTAAAAATTGTTGCATTGCGGCAGTTAGAGGTAAGATAGCCAGTTTCTCAGCGATGAGGATTCCGGGTTAAGTGGGCTTCCACGTTCAGCCTTATCATCACTTGAAATCAGGTGAGGTGAAGGCAAGCACTATATCTCGTTGTGCATAAAAATAAAAAAATACCTATATATGAAGAATGAAGTAATGACCTCATCTTGTAACCAGATCCAAGAGGCAAATAAAGCACCTCACCATTCCTGTAACTAGTACTACGTACAATCATACGCGATACTGTCTATGTGTCACATTGTAACAAAATCATGTTTCTTAGAAACAACTCGTCACCTACTCCCGTTGCTCACAAATACAATCAAACATCTTTTTTCTCGACATTAACGCAACAGCTCTCGATACGAAAGAGTGCATAACACTGATTTACTTCTGCAAGTACCAACAATCGTATATAATTGTGCAACACCAAATGTCAACACAGAACGTTTAGTCCCACGCTTCCGTTTGCTATAGAAAGTGTTCTCTAGATTGCAAATATTTATATCGGACTAAATTGGTGAAGTTTCGTAAGGCATATTCCCCAACTTTTCATATTAAGCGGGGTTCGATTGAATTCATATTGCTTTGAATTTGAACCCCTGAAAATTTTACGTGAGTAGTTGAGGGTTAGTGGAATTCAGCGTAGTTTTCGTCAGTAGGTAATTTAATTATTGATTATTACAGATTCTATGACTTTGGTAATTGGTAATATTCATCACTTTTATGAAGAATCTTCTGAAACTGTTAAAGATAACTAAGTATAATAAGATCCGCAGGAGACCTAAAGTAACCGACATCGCTCGAAGGATTGCTCAGCTAAAGTGGCAGTAGGCTGGACACATAGCGAGAAGAACCGATGGCCGTTGGGGCGGAAAGGTTCTGGAATGGCGACCGCGTACCGGACGACGCTCCGTGGGTAGGCCCCCGACAAGGTGGACCGACAATCTGGTGAAGGTCGCAGGAAGCCAGTGGATGCAGGCAGCGCGGGACCGATCGTCGTGGAGATCCTTAGGGGAGGCCTATAGCCGCAGTGGGTGTCGTGCGGCTGATATGATGAAGTATAATAACATTAACAGTGCAATAATCAAATGTGTTGTTGGGAAATGTCAATGTTACAAAAATATTCTTCATGTCCTAGATTTTCAATGATATAATCAAATAAAGTTTAATATTTTTACTTATCGCACTTGATATAATAAATCGTTAACCGTCAAATGAGTCTGAAATTCGAGACAACAATCGAATCTGTCATGTCATCTTTCGTACTCGATTACATCACTTCCGTCATTTTCGGCATTGCACTTATTGCATTTTGGACTTTATATCAAGTGAACAGTGATTAATACCTCTTCGGTAGTAGCTAAATAGAAGCGAGGGTCTATTATGAAAATAAAAATAAAAAGGAACTCTTGCGTTGATCGTACTTGTAACCTCTTGCAGTAACGTTATGAAACTGCAATCTTTCCTTTCTGTTTAGAATTAAACGTACTTATGGCTAAGTTATAAAATATACACCCGATGTTGTACACTTGTAGGTACTACGAAAGTCAGACGAAGTTCATCGTAAGATTTACATAATTTTCAACGTTATTCCTGAGCAAATAACGTCAAAGCGGAACGATCTCGTCCGACAATCGTAGGTGTTCAGCGTAGACCCTTCAGTATTTACGATCGCTTTAATCCCGTGAAATTCCCTTCTTTTTCCAGATAATGGACGGTGTTAATTTTTTATGTAACTTTATCTGTGGTTCGGACTGTTTAGTCCCGAAAGGCCTTTCACCCCACTGTACTGACCTAATTTTCACTTGGCCACAGCCTTCTGTTCTGACCCCACCTTTATGAGAGTATTATAGGTCGTGAAAGTTTTAATACGACCAATAGTGGTAATACCTATAAAAGTTATAAAAAGATACTGGTATCTATTTAGGTCATATATAAATATTATGGAGGCCTTATTTCATTTATTGTGACTATTGTCACTTCACATTCCGCGAAATATTGAGACCGACCAATTTAATAATTATGTTCGTGTAAAAGTTTATAATATTACTGATTGAATCATTTTCTTAACTCTACAGCTCTAACTATCCATCAAAAGTTTACCGTTCATTAGTTTTAAAATTTCGGAAAAGCTCGGAAAACATTAATTGTAAACAAAAAAGAAATAAAGTGACAAGGATGACACTTGTAAAATTGATATGTGAGAAAAGGATAGATAGAGTGCTTTATGGTGTCATGCATGGAATAAAAAATAAAAAAATAAAATGCACGGTTATACCAAGGAGTTCTAAATAAGGATTGTTAAAAAAGAAGGTTGATAATTCGAAATAAAGATTATGGACGTAATGAGGTCGCATGTATGAAACAAATATGAAATAAGAAAAATTCATTTACTTACAAATCATCATAGACTTATTATATTACTTGCAAATCATACATTTTATCATTATAAATAAATAAATAAAATGGGATATTAATGAATAGGGAATATGCATCAATTTTTTTTATAATCTTAATCAAAAGTATAATGCGTGAGAAAGTAAACTGTATTAAAACTTTTCTCTTGCGTTTTTTTCTCGTGATATAGTTACTTGAAGTTAGCGCGCAGCAGCACCCGCCGAAAACGCTCCATACAAACAGTGACGTCACACATCACGTTTCAGGTGTGTTTCGGCGCGTTTAATATGGAGTTAGCCAATAATCTTCAATTATCTCCCTAAATTTTGCGTTTAAGTACATATATTTGTCATACAAAATATTGTTTCTTATTCGATATTCTATCTGACTGTAAAGTGTATATCCGAAAATGAAAAAAAAAAATATCGTTATTTTCCCGTGATTTCATCGTGTGTTAAAACTAGGATTATACATTTTTTTATTTTTTTTCCTGTTCCATCGTGTTTTTCTTTTTATAAGTGTCCGCAGCGATCAAGCTCAAATTCATCAAAATCGGTGACTTATGCATATTCCCTATTAGAGAAAAACACAACGTAATGTAATCATAACAACGGAAATCTACTTTACTGACTCTCTACTCTATGAATAAAATTTTTCAGCATAGGTTTGATCGAATTATTTTTGTGATAAATTACAAAAATGAATGCGTCCAACGATGAAGATAGTTGTCTAACTCCAAAAGAGTTAAGTAAACAAGTTTTTTAAGGCTGAATTAAGCTTTTTGTTTTGTGTGTGTAGTTGTGTGTTTTGTTTACACTAGACCAAAATTTTGTGATCTAGCTAGCGTTTAAAGATTCCTTTTCGTATCTTGTGCATAATATCTGTTTACTACCAGACCATACTATAGATAATCTTTTAATTAAATAAAATACTGTACATTTAGATTCAAATGAATTTGACCTTTTTACCAACAGCATTTGAGTTTAATTTAAAAAGTAAATCTCAACTGATTTGAGATTTGAGTGTTCAATTTGAGTAGTAAGATCTGATACGCAATAAAAATAATGTTAGAATCATTTCTCAGGGTAATATATTATACTTAATGTGCAAGTTGTATGGAAAGCTTATTATATAATGTACTCTCACTATTGTATCGGTACTTGTAATAGAAGGTTACTGAAAAGGCCAGAAGTTAGCACAAGCGCAAGATACTCGTATATTACGGATAGTAGATACTAGTATATAGAATTATATTACTGCTGATGATATATAAGAGCATAGGTGATAAATTTTCTGCGACCATTATAAAATATTGTTAAGTAAATGTTGAAAAATTAATTGTCAATAATAATTACATATTCGAAATTGTTGTAATTTAGTCTATAATGACTTCATGTTAACCACCTAGGGGTGGTTCCAATTTTTTTTTTCAGTATCACGAACAACGTAACTACCTATTACTTCATAGTCGACTAAAAGGAAATCTTACGATCACGTTAAAAAATCGTGCTTACGTCATAGTCTTTATAAATTATGATTACTGAAATGATTGAAAAGATTGTTCTTCGCTAACTATAAATTGCGCCCCAAATTGGTAGCTTACCGTAATAATTGCCGAAATTAATTTAAAAATACGTTACCCTTTTGGTATACCTAGTAATACCTACCCTATATAATCATACTTATAAGCATATTTCTCTAAGTAGGTAAATCTTACAAGATTATCTGCTTCAATTGTCTTCGTTTGAGGTAAGTTCGAGGTATAAAACCCATACGTGTCTTGTAAACGCCATTAGGTGTAAGAAAATATCTATTGAATGAAAACTGTTTTCAATTCCCACAGGGAGGGATAGAGTAATTCATATCCATCGGCCTGCCGACACCGTAAGTAATCACAAATTGCTATGCACGAGCCTCAGTCAGCGGTAATTATTGCAAAAAACCAATATCATAGAATAAGGCAGAAAAGCACGGTGCACAACGAGAGAACACGGTCTATTCAATTAGCTAAATTTGTGATAATAAAAAAAAAAAACGATATTACTAAAACTCAATGATATAATTATCTAAAAAAACTTATAATTAAATGCGTTCTTATCGTGTAAGCTTTCGCGTAGACAACTGTGTAAAACTGTGACATAACTAATAGTAATTTTCATGAATTGATGCGAGGACTTGGGTTCGATTTCCAGAAAAAGTATAGGTGTACAGTGGTGGCCAGCGATAGCTAAAGACGCCAGTCGATTTTCATACACAAACGAGATAAATTTGAAGCCTCTAGCTGTGATCTTGATGATGGCCATCCAGGGACTGAATGGAGCTCCAGATCGCTATACACATCCAACTGATCTGATCAGTACATATTCTAATGGCCGATTGCACTAAACTTAAGAATCGCCTAAGTCTTTTCCTAACTACAACACGACCAAATTAAAACAGTGTCATAAATTTAGCCGTCATGTAGCTGTCATTTGCCTAGTTGACTTGGTCGAGTTGTAGATAAGAAAAGACTTAGGCGATTCTTAAGTTTAGTGCAATCGGCCATAAGAGATAAGGATCAGAGTCACAGACTATATAATAGTACTGTTTTCAGTTTCAGGAGTGAGAAAAAACCAGCCAAGTGCGAGTTGGACTCGCGCACGAAGGGCTCCATAAAATAATCACGTATATATGGGAGCCCCTCTTAAATATTTATTTTATTCATCATCATCTGTGAAAATTTCAACTGTCTAGCTATCACGGTTCATTGAGATGGAGCCTGTGGCCCTACCGCCTAACTCAAAGCTTTAGCCAGAGCGATAGTTATGCTCTATCCGTCCTTGTCATATCATAACGATGACAAGGACGGTCAGTGCACTGACGTAATAAACCAAAGCCAGAGTCAAAGCGAGAGAGTTAGGCGGTAGACCTCCTGGTGACAGAGCAATAGACAGACAGCGGAGTCTTAGTAATAGGGTCCCGTTTTTACCCTTTGGGTACGGAACCCTAAAATCGTTATCACGTTACGTACCTTGACAAGTAGAGCATAACTTTTTTCAATAAAATCTGGTCATTATTTTAATAAAAGCAATAAAATAGAAGATAGTATTCAAACTATTACACATGAGTTCGAAATAAAAACTGTTGCAATAAATAATTTCAAAGATCATCGCCAGTTTGACATAGCATCTAAGCATCGCCATAAAAATCTAAATGGATTATGATATACCTAAACGGTGCCATTATCGAGCTTCGTGTGACACCAACCTTAAACGCTTACGCCGATACCATAATGGCAGTGAAAATACCAGCCACGTACTCCGTCTCATTTCTTGCGGACTTTCACTGAAAGATTAGAGTTTTTATGGCATTTCTACTTAGCTCAATGGATAAGTCTAGCGGTTATCGTTTAGATCTGACACCGTCTTACTGTTTTCTAGTAATTGTTTCGATATTCTACCTTAGGAACTGATAGTGTCACGCCAACCTTCTTGTGCTTTGACAGCATAATGCAATAATTTTTTGCTAAAACTTCATGTTTCCAATCGTGATTAAAGCTTGTTATCTCGTTGTATTTTAACTATTTAATTTAATAACAAAATTCTGTTCAATATAACTTTTTTGTTACGATTAACCAGAAAGGCTTTAGCCAGGCCAGAATTATTTTCGGTTTATTCAGTTGATTTTTTTGACATGTATGTGTGTTAGTTTGGACAGAAAATCTGTTTTAATTAACGTTAGTAAGTAATCTTTAGGTTTTTTGTAACACGTTGTCGTATCGTTATCTTAGTTTTTTTTTCGACATGAACGCCGTTTTTTTTTGTTTTCGTAGTATAAATAATCTCATCATTTATACAGTTTCTACCTAGTTATTTAGAAGCTATTGGAACTACATTTTTTAAGGCAACTTCAAAAAGCTAGAAGCTAAAATTTAAATCATTAAGCATAGACGTAGCCTTCGTTAACCAATACTTATGTTTTATCCTTACATTAAGAGACTTACATATATCTTCACGTTCTTCAAAATAATCTTCAGATTCAAGACGTGTTTAAACCGGAAGTGAGAGGGCACGATTTATAGTGGGTCTGTAGTGACTGCGTACTTCCGTGGATCAAAGTGATCGATCACAGTGAGTCTGCAACTTGACTCGTCAAAACAACTAATTAACGCCTTTTGGTGTGAAAAATTGGCTACTTAATCGTTATTAGAACTTGTATTATTTTGAATGAGTAGACACGTTAAAAACAAGGTATTGGTCTTATTAATATGAGTGGCCATTTTGTAATTTTTCATTAAGTACCTACCTACACAAAATTAATTTTCGTCACTTTGATCGAGAAATGTATTTTTTTATTATGTGCTATTATCATCAATACTTACAATCAAGAGATAAAAGGGTTAAGAACTTAAACTTAAGAACTTGTCAAAATTGCTTTATTCAAATTTAATAAACTTAATAATTAAGCACTTTTGAATCTGAAATCTGTCTATATTTTCCTACCACCACCCGTTCCAAACTTTTTTAACTGACAAGAAAATCGCTTTCGATCGAAAGAATTTATTTGCGTGTTAAATAAAGTTTTTGAACAACAACAAAGATACAAGATTTATCCAGTGATTGATTCACAATCAATTTTTCCATAAGAAAAACTTTTAAACGATACTTATGCAATATTTTCTACTTTCGCTAACAAAACTTAATACCTACTCGAACTCTCACAAATACTCAGCCGCGAAGCCTCCATGATGCGAAGTGTTTCCTGTTTGTCCCTTTAAATGCTTTCACAAGAGGACGCTAAAATGTCACTCAAGGGCCGGAGCAGGGACGAAAGCTGATATCTGAATTTCCTCAAAGTAACCGAGTTCTTAATCGACCTCTTTACCCACTCAAATGAAGCGGGTTGTAAACTGTTTGTTATAAAAGAGGTCACATATGGCTTCTACACAGATTCAATATTGAACATTTACTATAGGACCCAGGGATTGATAACGTTATTATTAAATGTAACGTTATTTCTTACTTTTTTTACCGTTACTTTTAACATTAACGAACGAAGTCAGGCAAGTTAGTCCTGAGTTTGAAACTTCAATAGGAGTGTAAGGAAAAATTATGGACCTTAGTTTTAACGTGTACCTAACTAAACTTTCTTACCTTAGTTATAGGTTCTGATGACGTTTGGCGCTCGCTACAATTTCGCTTCGGGGGTTACTCCCAAAACACGAACGAGGTTCTGAGATCGAATTGGTATCGAATAAACGTCAAAAATATGTTATTTTAGTGCATTGAAAACTGTTGCCATGGTTTCCATTGTACTGTTTTGACGTTTACTCGATACCAATTCGATCTCGGAACCTCGTTCGTGTTTCGAGAGTAACCCCCAATCAATGATTTTAAGTTCATGCTTCATATTAGCATTATTTAGCTCATGTCATTATGTATTCTGTGTTCACGTATGAAAAGTATTATAAAATAACCACCAGTTTATTTACTTGCTTTTGACTTGGTTTAAAAAGTTGAAAGCACACAAAAATAAAGCTGGATAATTTCTGTTAGCAATAAAAGCTGTCATTATGACTTCATGAAAGGAAACGGGATGAAGAGAAAATATTAGTTAAAATAAAAATTTCAATAGCTTAACATCTTGAATGTATTATAAATCTTTAGCTAAAACGTAAGTAGGATACAACGCAAGTATAAAAAGTATGGTGGTGTATGTAAATTATGTACGCTCGGTGCATTTCAACAATTGAACAGGAAGCCTCATACATTATGGAGATTGAAATTATCTTCTTCCGTACTTAATACATTCCCTTCTAATGACTATTTAACTCTTTTACATAGGTTATCAATAATACGTAATAACCTGAAAAGATTTACTCTACCTAATCTTACACAGTAACAGTAACGTACGTACGTACTTACTCAACTTTATATGCATGTAATATTTACCTTTACTCTATAGACTAGTTTACTTTATACAGGGTTGTTATGTGTAAAGCTAGGGTTTCCTCGGATGACGGTGCCGTCATATTACGGCCGTCATTTAGCGGCGTAGAACGTTGTCTATGTAAATATGTAATACGGCGCGGTTTCTGACGTTACGGTGTCGCCATATTATTTACATAGACAACATTCAACGCCGCTATATTACGGCCGTAGTATGACGGCACCGTCATCCTAGGAAACCAACAACCTCGCAGGAGTATAGATTACTAACTAATTTCTTCTATTTGTCATGTCATGATTGTGTCAGTTAGAAAAGAAAGAAATTGAAGTTTCATACAAAAATACGCAAATATTTAACGTTTTTGAATTCTAAAGAAATTCTTGTTGTACGGTCTATGGAGAAATTATTCGACAGTAAAGTCCGTAAGTTATATTACAGCTTTCAAACAATATCAAATTAAAATAAAATCAGATTGAATTTATATTTAAAAAAACCTTCCCGAAATGAGCTCTATTGATTGATATATAGTAGACCCTATTTTTTTCTTTGAGCAGTAAATTAAAGACATAATAGTTGTATAATGTATATGTTTAAGATTTATTCAGTCAGCGCAACACAACCTTTTACCACATGAGTAAGTGATTATTTTCTCTGTGCTTTTACTGCAGAAGATAACAAACGAATGCTTTCCACCCCGATAGAAGATCAAGTGTATCTTAGTAAAGTATAATACTTTATTATCTTGACACATACTTACCTATAATCGCAATTATTCTACTTGGTAATAATGTACATCCTGTATTACTAAACCATGCATTAAACTCGAGTCTCGACACTAAGCATTTGAAGAATTGACACGATACCAATTAAAATTACAAAGTGTGCAATAAAAAAGACTACAGAATTGCAGAAAAAATACTGTATACTTCTTTGTACGCTCGTGTATTACACTTTAAAGATTGTGTAAATAATGAAGACGCTACGTAAGTATAAATAGAATTACTATGAAAAATATGAAGTGTAAAATTTACAATAAAAGTACCTATTTTAATCAATTGATCAATTTTCGGAAGACAATTTTGTAAAAAAAAGTCAACTCATCATGAATAATTGTTTGGGATGACGTCACAGTTATCGTGTTGTTCGTGATCGATCGATCGGAAAGAAAAATCCATTAAGTAACAAGGAAGTCAAGCTGTATCTTTATTCAAGGATTTTTGTTTGAGCGAGTTTAACATTTTGCAATCTTCTTTTAGAATTGCAAAAAGTTAGCACATTGTTCATTGATGTTAAATACAATGATATTATTGGATAATTTTGTTTAATTACGTACTTAGTCCTATGCAGAAATATTTTTAGATTTTCGACTTTCTTCGTCTTGTTAATTCTATTAAGAGGGATCCACACTCGCGCCGCGAAAGCCCGCGAAGGCCGCGAACCGCGAGTGTGGAGGGTTTCGCGGCTTCACGTTCGCGCTTCGCGGCGTTCCCCGTCCGGTGGCGGCAAGGGCTTGTGTGCCGAACTAAGGTTGCCGTGATTCGCGGCTGCGGTTCACGCGCGAGTCTGGAGGGCTATATTTTTCGCACCGTTTTCATGCGCGAACCGCGCCCGTGATTCGCGGCCGCGGTTCGCGCGCGATTGTGGAGCCGCTTTAGGTACATGGACTCGGTGCCCGAGAGTCGAAAAATATGGTGGAAAACCTTAAATTTTAATGGATATGGATTTCCATGGATATTTTTGCTATAAACTTTTGTATCAAAATGTTTAATGAATCCATGGTTTCTCTTAAATCATACCTTATGTAAGAGGTGTGTATAAGTATTTCCATATTTGGTTTTATAGCTACCTCACATGATAGCGCCAAGATCCAAACCATAAGTTCTAATTTGTCGGGCATATGCATGCGGGGCATGCATGCCAAGTTGTAATAACTTGTTATGACGCCAACAATGGCCGCTTAACGCATTTTTTATACACTTGCTGTGTTTCCTGAGAATAGATATCGTGCACACGTGATTAGAATATTTACTTCATTTAGGGATGCTATTCACGAAATAGAAATTAATAATAATTGATATAAATTGTTATTCCCTTCATTGAGCGCTAGGGATGCTGACTTTAGAAGAAAATCGTGGGTTCACAATCGCAATGCGTAAAAAGCTAATTTTGCACTGAATGAACCATTTCCTCTTTTTTATGTTGTGTGGTATTTGTAATGTCAAAAAAAAAACAAGCCAATATAACTATCTGTAATAAATAATCTTTTATGATAAAAAATAGATTGTATTCAAGTAAGTAATATAGCCACACACACAAACAATCATAATAATAGATCTGCGTTTATCTCAGGCAGCAGCAGGCAGCCCTACATAAAATAACTCGAGCGGAAATAAAAAAATGTGTGAACAAACAAGAGGGTGTTGTATCGGGATGGGTGTGCGCTAGAAAGGAATTCTATAATCCGTCTTGTGGACTCGAAATTATGTATAAGCTTTTTTATTATAAGTAATAGTACTTTGTCGCCAAAGTAATAAATATTGTTGGTTACTTTGTCGCCGAACTATTGTATAGTAACGGTGGGAATTTTTAATCATTGCCCGACACTAAAAAGTCAAAAGCAAATAAGGGGCAATCACATTTAATCAATTAAAATTTTATTAACTTTTTATTCATTTTGTATTCATTCTTTTGCACTTAGATATTTTTTCAAGAAAGGGAGCTTCATATAGGCATACTCTAAGTCTTAGGACCTAGAGAATGACCTAGAGTCTAGTTGACGAAGTACTATTTTCATTCAGATATACAGTTTAATCTAGGGTAACTGTAATTAATTTTAACGTTACAGATGCATTTTGATATCGTTTAGACGATCGTTTTTACCCCAACTTACGAACTTTAATTTTATTTGATTTCGTTATCTTATAAATATTAAGTTATATTAAAAGTCACTAGCGGTCGCCCGCAGTTTCACCCGCGTGGTTCTCGTTTTCGTGGTAATATCGGGATAAAAAGTATCCTATGTTTTAATCTAGGCTATCTACTATCTGTGTGCCAAAAATCAAACAAATCCGTTTAGTACATTTTGCGTGATTAAGGAACAAACATCCAAACCCACAAACTCTCACATTTATAATATTAGTAGGATTAAGTTATAATTTATAGTTATACTATGTTAACTTGTAGTTTTTTTTCAAGGCAAAGTTCTAGTTGTTTGCGAGTCTCACAGGTTCAATGTAAAAGCCATGATTGATGCAAATAATAATACGTAATTTACGTAATTTCAATTAAGCTGCCTAGTAATCCAGTGTGATTGCTATTCTATAGATGTTACGTCAAGGTTTAGTATCGACTGTAATCTCCAAATTAATAATGATGAATTACATTATTTTGGTATACTACGTAATAATAAAACACTCTCAGTAAGAAGTGTATAAAAAGACTCTATAGGCCAAGTCACGAATGTTAAAGGCCGATCACCAAAAGGCAATGCATGGCAAAGACAAGTGTTAAATAGAATTTTTATGTTATTGTAAAAAGTTATAGATGTAAAAAACTTTGAGCAGGATTACAAAGACTCCTATTTGTAATTCTGCTGATTATCTTTACGAACAGCTATAAAAAAAATTACGCGCGTAAAAATATTCGATGGAGTAATTTCGTATGGGAAATTCGTACAACGCTGCCATCTACCGCTGAAAATCAAAATGAAATTTTCCATAGATATCGAGTACTTTTACGTGAGTTTCTTTCCCGATAGATGTTCGAGCTAAGGGTACAACCTTACAACACTGGCCTGCAAAACTAAGTACTACAGAGGTCTATTTTCATACAAACGAGGTAACTTTGAAGCCTTGGTTCTCCGCCCAGGATTAAACGTGGTGTGATCTGATGATGGCCATCCAGGGAATGAATGGAGAAGATTCAGATCCCCATACACACCCAATAGATCTGATCAGCATTCTAAGAGCTTTTTGGATATGTTTAAAAAAACCAGGAAAATAGCATTAAAATGTATGGAAATGCTGTAACTGATAACTCTTATCCTTACAGCTCTTAGAATGCTGATCAGATCAATTGGGTGTGTATGGGAATCTGAATCTCACTTTACCTGTGCTAACTTTTTTATTAAGTATTATATTTTAGATAAGTTCGGCGTTCCTCTAGTATTATGTCAAGCTTTATACTTTCTTATCATCATCATCATCATCATATTGAACTACTATGGAATAACGTGCTTTCGGAGTTTCGGACCACAACAAGGTAATAGACCGTGAGCCCGCGACAGTATTGCCTACGTCATATGACATCACGATGAAATGCATGGCACACGGTCGGAAAAGTTGTGCAGAGCGAGGATCAGAAGATTATCGCAAATAAAGTTGGCCGGAAGCTTGAGAAAATCTTCCACTTCTGGTCAAAATTTTAAGATTATATTTACGTCATGTGACATCAGTACCTAAGAGACCCGTGTCATCATTTAGTTTTCAATCGTAGAGAGAGTAAACTTAAGTATAACTTAATCTCTCGAATTACAGTAGAAAATGGAGATAATTAGGTGCCTACTTCCAGAATTAAATACAAACCAAGAAAAAGTATCCGAGACGTCTTGACCTTGTTGTGGTGGCGATAATAATAGTTTATTTCAATGAACTTCTTTGTCTAACGGCGGTTAACCAGACAAGGACGGAATTATTGCAATCACCCACCGCATCCATTATCGTCGCTATAATGCTATCTTATATGTCACTGAAGAAGGTTATTAATGGTCAAGAAGCTTATACTCCCAATGGAGATTGCACGGCCATATGTCATAGTGAAGATTGAAAAAAGGTCCTTTATGACGTGACGGCGTATTGCTATCTCTTTCTTTTCGTTTTACAATACGTTTTCGTTTCTCACGAACGAACGAACGACGAACAACGAACATGTATTGTAACACTAAAGAAAGAGGTAGCAATAAGCCGTCACGTCACTTAAGGACCTTTTTTCGATCTTCACTCTGACATATGGCCGTGCAACCTCCATTGGAGGGAGTTATAAGCTTCTTGTTAATGGTGGATAATGGTTATGAATGCCATGAAATAAAAAAAACAACCAACAGCCTGAAGAACCCGACGAGTGTGTCATTTGATACTTATGTCATTTATCCGCGGACGTGCGAATTTCGATCAAGCAGATGCTCAAAAATGGCATCTCGAAATAACGCCCCACTTAAAAACTGGGCGCTTATTTTGCGGATAAAATAATATATCAAACGACACACAAAGTCTTATCTCAGGCCAACCAATAAATCTATCAATTAACTATAAACTCATGAATAAGGTTAAATATCAATTAAATTGAACGACGAATTGCGTCCGATTATCGCGATTCTTTTAATGTAATAGATCTGCAGATAATTTTTAGTACTTTCGCGGTTATAATTACCTTGTACTATTATTAATTCTGTGTTATTACCAAGAAGCAACAAACGACGGTAGCGTTTTTAGGGCTCCGTAGCCAAAATGGCAAAAAACGGAACCCTTATAGATTCGTCATGTCTGTCTGTCCGTCCGTATGTCACAGCCATTTTATTCCGAAAGTATTAGGATTACACAAGTGAAACTTGGTAGGTAGATGTATTCTGTAAACCGCTTTAAGGTTTTTACATAAAAATAAAAAAATAAAAGATTAAGGGGGGGCTCCCCATACATGAAACTGAAACTGAAAAAAATTTTTTTCATCAAACCTATACGTGCGGGGTGTTTAAAGATAGGTCTTTAAAAATGATATTGAGGTTTCTGAGACTATTTTTTCTCAAAGTCAACCGTTTAAAAGATATACACTGCCAAAGTGGTAAAATGAGTGTCCCCCCCCCTTTAACTTTTAAAATAAGAGAGTGAAAAATCTAAAAAAAATATATGTTGTAGATCGTAATAAATACTTTCAACGAAAATTGGTTTGAACGAGATATAGTGATAATTTTTAGAGATATATCACATTTTCCAAAACCGCAAATATAACTTTGTCATTCAAACAAACACTATGAAAAACAAATTTATTTTTGCATACGAAAAATTATAGTGGTATTCAATATGGTATTGTATACGGTAAATACGGAACCCTACTGCGCGTGACCCGCCACGCAATTGGCCGGTTTTTTTAATTTTTCCAGAGAGGACTTTCTGTCTAATCTCAAGGAATTTTTATTTTGTGCGAAAGTTCTATTAATTTGGTTCCATAGAATAACTTTTTTATTATTTTTTTCTCGGCCTAGTAAATATAGAGAGAACCAGCACTCCTGGTTTTTTTTTATTTCAAGAGGTGAATTGATTTAGCCATTTTCTTCTGTAGAACGGGTCAGTATGCCCTAAAATTGCCATGGATAGAATTTGGATAGAATATACAAAACATTGTCAATTTATATCAATCTGGACGACAGCTTAGTTAGAGCACCGAATGACCGAATGAATGTCAAGGTAGATCAGTGATTAGCCACCCGGATTGCAAAAGGTCGTGGCTAAGTATTGTTCTCTAGTATACCGTTTTCTCATATAGCCCACTGGATAATATCGTTAAGATCATTAATAAAAACCTTGTTAATTTATAAAATTGTAATGATATGGGTAACCACTACGTCTTATTATAATTATCAGTTTTTATTCTCATGAAGATTCCTAAAACTATTTGTTCGCTTTATAAAGATGGGGGTGACGGAATATTTTATCCCTTTTCACACAATAAAGAACTTCAGTCTCGACTAGAAACTAGAATCTAATGACGAATTAGCAACGTTGAGAATAAGTTTAAATTTTTAATAGTCATATTTTGCGTACCTACTTACATTTTATATTATTTTGCTTTTTTTATTTAGTTATGCAGTATAATCATCGAAACAAATATAATATTATGGATTCCACGAACAACATAAACTAAAGGACTAAGGCGGCCATTACACACGTCAATCTGGTGCAATCTGATCAAAACCGCAGATTGATGGAATTTGATGCGGTTGGTTTGCGACGTTACACGGTCAATCCAGCGAGATCTGGATCGCAGTAGATCTTGGTAGATTGACAATCTACCACGATCCACGGTGGGCTTTGGCAGGGTTGCCAACTTTTTGCATTAATTTTCGCGTGATATCGATCGATGACCTGAGTGGTGCAGTATTCAACATGCCAGTCTACCGCGCAAGAGATCCTGGGTTCGATTCCCGGACGTAATTGAAATGATGAATTTTAATTTCTGTGACGGTCTGCAAGTACCTATCTATTTCGAAAAGTAAGTAAGTACCTAGTAAAATCTGTTGTCTAGCACCCATTTTATGCCTTGATTAGTTAGGGTTAGATGAATATCGATATTTAATTTTACACGCACAGGTGTGTAAAATTTCATCAAAATCAGTTCAGCCTTCTGAAGCTGAACTGATTTGGATGAAATTTGGCACTCAGTTCATAGCTTGGTAATATCGTATTATAAATTTTAATACGATTTTTTATAAATTTTAATACGATATTACCAAGCTATGAACTGAGTGCCAAATTTCATCCAAATCAGTTCAGCTTCAGAAGGCTGAACTGATTTTGATGAAATTTTACACACATCATATATAGTTTATAGCCTGGTATAGTATAAATATCGAGGTAAAATAGTATTTTTCAAAACATTGCAAAAAATATAGTAGGTAGGTTTATGGGAAATTTATGAAAAAATATAGTCCTCATTTATTTTTAACTAGCTTCCTTTAAAAATTAAAAATAGGGTACATACATAGGGTAGGTACTTCCTAGGGTACCAAACTAACTGTGTGCCAAATTTTATCATCTTTTACTGCAATCCAATATTTTTAACCGACTTAAAAAAGGAGGAGGTTCTCTTTTCATCTGTATATTTTTTAATGGATTCTTCAAATGCCCACGCGCATGTAGTCACGGCCGGAAAGAAAGTTAAAATAAATATGGGTTTTATTTTTTATAAATTTCCCAAAAGTACTACAAATTAGTTTTAATGTTTAAAATAATAAAAATGCCTAGGGTACCTTTGATCGAGGTGAAAAATATAAGTTTTAATCCAGACTATAAACTGTTTGCCAAATTTCATCCAAATCAGTTCAGCTTTCATAAAAAACAAATATACAGACGAACAGAGAACCTCCTCTTTTTTTGAAGTCGGTTAAAAACATCGGATCGCATTAGATTGTGCTAGATTGTCAGTCTACCGATGTTTTAACCGACTTCAAAAAAAGAGGAGGTTGTTTTTATGTTCGTCTGTATGTTTTTTTTGGGTATTTTTCAAATGTCCATCCGGATGTAGTCGCGGGCGGAAGCTAGTTAAAACTAAATATGGGCTATATTTTTATAAATTTCCCTAAAGTACTACAAATTAGTTTCAATGTTTAAAATAATTAAAATGCCTAGGGTACCTTTGATCGAGATGAAAAATATAATTCACTTCTCAAGCTTACGCGCTCACTAGACATGAAATAAAAGACTTTTTAACGGATACTAGCGCGGTTTTATTGAGAGTACTTTGGTAATTAGTTTGTATTTGGTTTGATTTTTGATTTTTTCGACGTTTCGGCACCTTTGCAGCTGCCGTGGTCACAGGGGACTGAAGTTACTCGTGAGCCTACCCTCAAGCGATGAATTTTTTTTTTGAGACGTTCAGAAATTAATATTTTACAAAATTTTATCTTTTTAATTGGTTTAAGTTGATTTTGTGATTTAATTAATGCTAAAGAGAGAGAATCTACTGAAACTACCACCATTTCACAAAATTGGGAGGCCCCTCCAAGAAAGAAATGGCGAAATAAAACTTGGAGAGGAAAGCCGACCTCCGTCTTTTAAATTTATTAATTTATTTGCAAAAGGAACTAACCGTATCATTAGATCTTGCAGTGTGTGTATGGGGCTTTAGCTTGTGAATGATGGGGTCCCAAGCTGGTGGAATTTTACTTCAAGCCGCCGAAGAAGATCAACCAATTCTTACGACCTGTCAAGTGTAATATCCCCCTTCAAGCCGCAGGCGTCTACAAACTAGATTGTGACTGTGGGCTCTCCTACATCGGGCAAACAAAGAGAAGTATAGGGACCCGCGTTAAAGAGCATGTAGCTGACATGAAACATAGGCGCGATAACAAGTCTGCAGTGTGTGATCACGCCTTTGAGGGGCCCAACCATTACATTAGATTTGACAAACCCCAAATCCTTGCTAAAGAACGTAGATTTATTCCTAGAATGCTCCGCGAGGCTATCGAAATAAATAAATATCCTAATTTCAATAGAGATGATGGTTGGAAAATTCCACCAGCTTGGGACCCCATCATTCACAAGCTAAAGCCCCATACACACACTGCAAGATCTAATGATACGGTTAGTTCCTTTTGCAAATAAATTAATAAATTTAAAAGACGGAGGTCGGCTTTCCTCTCCAAGTTTTATTTCGCCATTTCTTTCTTGGAGGGGCCTCCCAATTTTGTGAAATGGTGGTAGTTTCAGTAGATTCTCTCTCTTTAGCATTAATTAAATCACAAAATCAACTTAAACCAATTAAAAAGATAAAATTTTGTAAAATATTAATTTCTGAACGTCTCAAAAAAAATTCATCGCTTGAGGGTAGGCTCACGAGTAACTTCAGTCCCCCGTGACCACGGCAGCTGCAAAGGTGCCGAAACGTCGGAAAAATCAAAAATCAAACCAAATACAAACTAATTACCAAAGTACTCTCAATAAAACCGCGCTAGTATCCGTTAAAAAGTCTTTTATTTCATGAAAAATATAAGTTTTAATCCAGACTATAAACTGTTTGCCAAATTTCATTCAAATCAGTTCAGCTTTCATAAAAAACAAATATACAGACGAACAGAGAACCTCCTCTTTTTTTGAAGTCGGTTAAAAACATCGGATCGCATTAGATTGTGCTAGATTGTCAGTCTACCATGGTAGATTGTCAATCTACCATGGTAGACTGACAATCTCCCATAGTAGATTGTCAATCTACCATGGTAGACTGACAATCTAGCACAATCTACTGCGATCCGATGTTTTAACCGACTTAAAAAAAAGAGGAGGTTGTTTTATGTTCGTCTGTATGTTTTTTTTTTGGGTATTTTTCAAATGTCCATCCGGATGTAGTCGCGGGCGGAAGCTAGTTAAAAATAAATATGGGCTATATTTTTATAAATTTCCCAAAAGTACTACAAATTAGTTTCAATGTTTAAAATAATTAAAATGCCTAGGGTACCTTTGATCGAGATGAAAAATATAAGTTTTAATCCAGACTATAAACTGTTTGCCAAATTTCATCCAAATCAGTTCAGCTTTCATAAAAAACAAATATACAGACGAACAGAGAACCTCCTCTTTTTTTGAAGTCGGTTAAAAACATCGGATCGCATTAGATTGTGCTAGATTGTCAGTCTACCATGGTAGATTGTCAATCTACCATGGTAGACTGACAATCTCCCATAGTAGATTGTCAATCTACCATGGTAGACTGACAATCTAGCACAATCTACTGCGATCCGATGTTTTAACCGACTTCAAAAAAAGAGGAGGTTGTTTTTATGTTCGTCTGTATGTTTTTTTTTTGGGTATTTTTCAAATGTCCATCCGGATGTAGTCGCGGGCGGAAGCTAGTTAAAAATAAATATGGGCTATATTTTTATAAATTTCCCAAAAGTACTACAAATTAATTTAAATGTTTAAAGAAATAAAAATGCCTAGGGTACCTTTGACCGAGATCAAAAATATCATAAGTTTTAATCCAGACTATAAACTGTTTGCAAAATTTCATCCAAATCAATGCAGCCTTCATAAAAAACAAATATACATACGAACAGAGAACCTCCTCCTTTTTTGAAGTCGGTTAAAAATATCGCATCGCAGCAGATTGTGCTAGATTGTTTTTTAATGATTTTTCGAATGTCCACCCACGCGGATGTAGTCGCGGGCGGAAGCTAGTTAAAAATAAATGTGTACTACATTTATATAAATATCCCAAAATGTTTTGAAAATAATACTTATACCCCGAAAAAAAGGTGCCAACCCTAAGCCAGACCAAGCCAGATTGACGTTGATTGACAATCCAGCACAATCTGATCACGCCAGATCGCGCCAGATTGAAACAGATCGCGAACAACGTTACACAATCAATCTCTGTCAATCTTTGTCAGTCTGGCGCGGTCTGGCGTGATCAGATTGTGTGTGTAATGGGTGCCTAAGATGCAAACCTCAATTTCAACGGAAATATTAGCAAGTATTTTGGTTAAAAATATCACTGGATTCTCACCAAATGTTTCAAATTGGAATGCACCTGCATTTTGCGTCTACACCTGCCTTACGTTTTGGCAAGGATTCAGTCATAATTATAAAAAATTAAGAATCATTATCTGTAGTCAGTCATGTTGGACTCCTGAAAGCAAAAATGTAAATTTTGCTAATTTGGATTGAAAAGGTGAAAATCTTTTAAAAAAATTAATGGGTTTAAGTAAAGATTATAAACGAGATAGCACGCACGAGGTTTTGTCTCAAAAGTTTAAGTTATGGTCAAACAATATTATGTTTATTCCGTTAAAAAAAGTGTTGCTATTCGGAAAGACTTTAACTTCAGACGGCTTACTCAAATGGCCATTCTACTAAAATTTACGCTAGTAGAATAGAATGACAAGTGGGATTGACAGGAGCTTAACGTTAGCTTACGTCGTCATTCCCATATATTGTAATTCTATTCTTCTTCTTCTTCTTCCCAGACCTTGTCCCATTTATTTGGGGTCGGCCCTCCCTGTCCTTTTCTTCCATTCGCTACGATTAAGCGCTATATCTGGATCCAGATCAGCGGCTTTCAGGTCTCTTAACCGTCGTCATCCAAGTAGTGGTGGGTCTTCCGCGTCTCCGCGTCGTCATGGGAATATCCAAGTCTAAAGCCAATTTTACCATGTGGTCTTGAGGCCGCCTCTGAATATGTCCGAACCATCTCAGGCGACGTTCCACCAGTTTATCTGATATGGGTGCTATTTTGAAACTGCCTCTGATGAATTTGTTTTGAATCTTATCGAGTAAGGTGATCCCCGCTGACCAGCGTAACATGCGCATCTCAGTAGTATGGAGTTTGTTTAGATGACTTTTGTTTGTGGCCCAACATTCTATTAGCGTTAATTTTAGTAGAATGGCCATTTCAATAGGGGGGGTAGGAAAGGCTGTATTATAAATTTAACCATCCAGCCATTATTTTCAAACAATCCCAATTTCACTATGTCTCCTCTAGTGTTTGTTTATAAATAGTCATGACGTTACCACCTACAAATTTTAACTCGTGAAAATGGCCGCACAGTGGATCGCTTCCGAATCGCGCCAGATGTTGTTCAGCAGGGCAATCGTTCAATAAAACGCTCTATATCGTACATACCACTACACCATTTAAAACACAATTAACTATGTTTATCCTAACTGAAATACTCGCGGTCGTTAGAGCTCCATTGCTATGCCCTCGTAAAATCACCATAAAGAATCGCCATAGTATAATTAAAGAACAGTATAGTCTTTTGTTTAGGAAAACGAAAATACTTCAATTTTATTACAAAAGGAAAACACGATCGTACCACAGGCTCTGTAATGTATACTGGCTTTGGACTTAGGTACTTAACATAATAAATTCCCTATGATGATACTGAAACAGGTGATATTAGTGTTAACGTTTTTTTTCGCCTTTTCATGTATAGTAAGTCGCTCAGATACATTTTGTATGGGAGTATGATTTTTTTTTTCATTTTTCGAACTATGTTCCATGGAGAAAGTTATTTAATTTCAGCAACACTACATGTATCACCTATTTCAGTATCATCACATCATTTGGTTCTACCTTGTATTACAATTGAAGCGTACAAGAACGAAAACATACTTTGAGAACTAATAATTGAACGCCACTGCAAAAACATAAACCAGACCTGGGGGGTGATTTTGTAATTTTGTTGCAATCAACTCTGACAGAAATCGCAGTTACATTGCTGCTTTAGTCAGAACCAATGTGACAACTATCTTAACTAAAGCAGCAATACAACTGCGCTTTCAATCGATTTCAATCGAGAATTGTTAGCAACAGCTTTACGTAATCAAGGTACAGGGGGTCTATTCCGAAAAGTTTGATCAGGGGGGTGATTTTGTAATTTTGTTGCAATCAACTCTTGACAGAAATCGCAGTTACATTGCTGCTTTAGTTAGAACTAATGTGAAAACTATCTTAACTAAAGCAGCAATACAACTGCGCTTTCAATCGATTTCAATCGAGAATTGTTAGCAACAGCTTTACGTAATCAAGGTACCGGTACACGCAGCTGCGTCCGTGCTTCGTTTTGTTTTCTATCACAAATCACTTTTAGTCCGTGAGCCCACGACAGTATTGCCTACGTCATATGACATCACGATGAAATGCATGGCACACGGTCGGAAAAGTTGTGCTGAGCGAGGATCAGAAGATTATCGCGCGCGCGCTATTTCGTATGCGATATCGCCAAGTGATTGCGTGAGTTTGACAGCTGTTTCTCTCTAGCCTATTCGACATCGTTCGTTCAGTAGTCTGGGCTACTACGATAGGCAAATTCAAAACGACGACCATTGTCATGGCCAAGTGACTGCGTTACGCAATTGCGTACGTTATTTTTGTAATAGACCCCCAGATAAATTTACAAACTGCAAATTAAATGTTTATAACAAAAAAAGAAATGACGTCATAATTATATCTTGTGGGTTTCTCTCAAGATATTCAAATTTCAAGTTTTAACAGACGATAAAAAATATATTATGTCTTGAATGTGACTTTTGTGTCCATTCCCTTATTCCATAAAGTTCCCGTACCTACTGCCGTTCCCTGTGTAGTATAATATGGTCGGTGCATTCCCACGTTCCGTATCAGAGGCCGTTAAGCCGTTTCGGACGAGATTCACCTCCGATAGCCCCCGTCTTCCTACTTGAATTACTTTGTTGACACCACGTTTCGGAAATTTCGGAATACGCGTGAGAAAACATGAAAATTCAAGTTGCTTCCGAGTACAACATGGTCGTTTTTTTGTATCGCGGTTTCAATCAGTGTTATTAGTAAGTAAGTAGTGTTATTGCTAGGTCATCATAATAGTTACCAGAACTTTAAATTATCCAGACACTTATTTAAAGTAGGATTAGTTAAGATGGTTTAGTTGGTTCCGTTCAGTATTTTTTTAAAGATGTTTTTATTTTGTAGAATCAAATTTTGGAATAAGTACCTAATACTTATTTTTATTTTTTTTTACTTTATGGCAAACTTCGTTTGATGACTCTATGGTCTCTTTGTATGATTTATAATTTCATAACAGTTCACTTGCAATTCCTAAATTCGTAGATATGCTCACAGTCCCATATCGAGATCTGTAGATATGCTACATCTAGTTACCTATAACTAGGAGAAACTATCCAATGTATTCAACTATTTACCAAAAGCGTAAGAGCGGATATATTTTTTCTTTAAATCCCGCAGTAAAATCAATAAGCTAAATTGCTATACCTACGTAAGTTAAGATCTAGACTCATAGATATGGCAATTTATTTCTCCAAACAACACGCGCATTACCTCATTGCCATATCAAGTTAATCTGCAACAGATTATAATACTCAAAAGATTGTTTAGGTATTTTTTCTATTTCTTTATCACTATGCGTCACAGATTTACACACAATGCTTTTTAAATTATCTCGACAATACTTTTGAGCATAAAGCAATAGTACTTAGCAACCCACAGACCACTATTTTGAAATAGTGACAAAAAATACCTCTACGTAGACGTAGGCACAATTCTATATCTAATTGGCTTATTGTGTGGTCTTTTAAACGATATTATTACTGATATGCCATTTAGAGATTAATTGAGTTTTAAGAAGATAAAGCTGCTTCCTCAAAGATGCTGTAAGATAGAGAACAGATTAACATATAGGGTGGGTACCCACTTAGGTTCGCGAGCCTCGTTCTCCGCGAAACTATGTTGGACGCACAGGGGCCTTATTTTTGAATCCTTCGACTGACGTCGTGCGCTCTTTTCTACTGATTTTCGTTCGACATTTGACTCAAATGAATGAGATTGGAAAATCAGTGGAAAAGAGCGCTCCACTAGCGTCGAGCGATTCAAAATTTGAATCGCAGACCATACCAACAATGGTTGGACGCTATTGCGATTTTCTACTTGCTCCCCCTTTGTCTTCGTTCGCATCGGATCGCAATATGCGGAGCATGCACCGAAGTTCACACACGTACACACACACTAAAGGTTCGCGATTATAAGTGGGTACCCACCCTTAAACCACCCCTAGCCAGCCAAAGTAACATTCATTTACAAAATCTTCTTACGTTATCAGTTTGCTTTCGAAAGAATGTACTTATGGGAATGGAACTGACATAAATTTTCCTCAACAATCGATTTATAAAACGTATAGTGTTTCGAAAGCGAAGCGTTATGAAGATTTGCAAATGTTTGTTTGGCTAGGCCCTTTGGCAATTCAAAATCGAGATAATTGAGACAAAGTCATTAGTGAAATCTCAAATTATTGAATAAAAATGTAATTTCGGTAATATTAATACAGTAATTCGAAAATACACTAAGGCAGAAAAGTAAAATAAAAGGATGTACTTTATGTACATTCGTTTTTAATCGACTTCCAAAAACAAAGAGTTATTACTTTACCTCCTCCTTTTTTGAAGTCAGTTAAAAACGAATTAACCGAGTTATGGCTTAGCAAGTTTAATAATTTCATACAAAAAAAAGTAAAACTAATACTCTAGTTACCATTTTTTGTTTACTCTCTAATTTAAATAAAATAAACATTAAAGACTAGCCATTCGTCCAAGCCATTTTTTTTTAAACTTAATTAGTTCTACCTCAGTTGAGATTACCGTGTTCGAAGACACAATTTAATTCTGTCTAATATATTAGATAAAAATACTCTTTTACCTCGGATGCTTTTTATCAGATGTTAAAACGGGATATTTTATTAGTCTAAATCTTAGTTTTTCATACACGGCGAAAGATTTTCCTTTTTTTGTGCACAACGGGATAGAACCCGGAACCCCTGCATCTTTACACAGGTGGGCGAACCACTAGACCACAGAGGCGGTTTCGACGATTGGTTTTTACGATTTTCCTTTATACTATCCCCGACAATTGCTAATGCGCCTGGCGGCCATGATTTTAACCTCAAAAACGAAAAACAATTGTAATTCTTTCATATACCTAGACCCTTTCTTATTGAAAATAAGAATTCAATTATTAATATATTATATTACCTATTAGAATTTTACTGTTTTTTGTCATTTTTAGTTGCGGATGACGTTGATGTGTATGTTAATTTGACAAGGTTCCAGCGCATTATCAATTGACGGCGATAGTAGTAAAGCCTTTTTGTGGGTATTCTACAGTATGAAGTACGACACTATACTAATACATGTAATAATAATACATTCAGATCTTCAGGAAAATGTCTAAGGATGGTTTCCGCTATGTTCAATAATTGACATACATAACACAACAAAGCTCGGAATTCCTAACTCGGCCCGTGCTCGGTGCATTTTGCATTGTGCCACGTTTCCTCATTCGTACGCTCTAGTTGTCGGACCACCGGACCATACCCTTACGAAGGGTTCCGTACGGAGGCAAACTATGACACAATAACTTAAAAAAAAACCTTAGGTATGATTTACGTAAGTGCAAGGTAGCATTATTAAGTAAGCCAAAATTTGTTACAAGTTCCTAGTTTAAAATTGGGAAATTATGATTTAATTCAAGATAACGAGTGACGTAACATTTTTATTGCACGCCAAGTGCAATAAAAAAATATGTTTTCAATTTTGTTAGCCAGATTTTTATTTGGGTTCGTGACTTAAGGTGGCTTAAGCACCCAGTGGTCGAATTCAAAATAATTTATTCAGTCAAGGCTGTTACAAGCACTTGTGAATGTCTTTGAAGCTACGATATCAGTTCGCAAACCCTAAGCGGGAGACCTTTCGCAAGGGCTGCTGTTTTCTCCCTGTATATTTCATACAGAGTCGTCAAAATTTAAAAATGATCAGATCATGAAGCGTGAGAATATTTTCCATCACATCAGTGGCCGTATCACTCTATTTGAATAAATTCTACCAGTACATTTGGTTAATAATTGCACCGAATCAGTTAAAAAACATTTGAATTGTTTCTACGGAATCAATTAAAATAAAGTAGATGCGCTTCATGTTCATAATATCTTATCTTATATCAGTAATCATTAAACAGTTTTATAAAATTATCATTTTAATGACTTAGATTTCGTGGCTCAGTTTGTTTTGAAACTTAATTTAAAACTAATCTAGACCGGGTGCAGAAAAACACAATGTAATATTTTATTAATTTAAAACACAATAACCGAATTAATATGCTAAAATGTGATCTCAATAAAGATGATTACCATATTGCTTTTTGTAAATTTTGGATTGTTTTTAATTATACAGGATGAAATTGACAATCATTGGCATCTTTTAAACTAAGAATCTAACCGCACCGATTTACACGGGTTGATTTTCCGGGCGACTCTAAAGTCGCCTAAGCGAATAGGGATTATTATCGACAATCGCTTGCAAAATCGAATCGACACCTCATTGAAATTATAACTCTTATTTCAATGTTCATAAAGTTAAAAATAACTATAATTTTACTTTAACACCGTACCTTGACACAAATCTCTTTCATTGTAAACAAATCCAAATACGTAAAAGGTATCACAGACATTATTATGCCTGTCGTTATAAAATTTAAATTATTGAGCAGTTTAATTGGAATTTTTAAATATTATTGAAGTAAAAAAGAAAATCTGTTTGCAAATAGATTTTCTATTTGGAGAAGTATTTTTTTTATTTTATTTATTTGGAAACTCATTCAGCTTATTTATACAAAACATAGACATTACACTTCTAAATGTTTCACCACCAAGTAAGTAAATTGTTTTCGCATCAAATCATATTTTGTTGTAGACATATCATACTTACATTAAATTATATATTTTATGCAAATCAATGCCATTCACATATTGTGTTGAGAAACTTAAAAGCTGTCATATTAGTTTAACCTGAACGAATAAGCATTATTAGGTAGGTCTTCTGTATTTATTAACCGCACTTTCTTTGTATAAATAATTGCTCAAAGTAATTATATTTTTCCATACATTTACATAATGAGCTGAAGAAAAAAGAAATCTATACGACTATACGGTATGTATGATTTATTGTGGTACGGTTTAATAATTTTTTGATATACTGCTCCGCAAACCGAGCAACTTAACTCGAAGAAACTATCAACTTATAAAAAGATTTTGTTTAAGGGGTTTCAGTGGGCACACTACTTTTATTCAATCAGTATATTCATTAAAGAATTTCTTTAAAGTTTTTTTAATTTTCAAAATGTATTGTAATATGAAAAGACGCGGTGGGCGGATGCAATTGCAAGCCACAGGACACAGCTTAAACTTATCGCTCGATTGATTCTAATCAAGAAATCAATTATAAAGAAAGCAATCAAGCTCGCAAAATCACATCCGGTCAATAATAAAATAGAGATTGATTATCGAGGCACCTGTCATACAAAATTCTAAGATTAATTCTTTCTCGATCCAGCTTTCAATACCTTATGTATAACTTGAGGTATTGTTTTGGCAGTCGCACGACTCGTGGCGGGCCTTGTGAGCTTTGCGCAACGTAATTGAATAAGCGTTAAGTAACCCATTATTATCCAACCACGTGGGAACGTCGCCTGCGCCCGCGCAGACGCGGCTAGCTGACAACTCATTAAAATTGACACGATGCGTGACCCCAAACTTAAAAACTTTTCTAGTTCTATAAAAGCTAGAAAAGTCTTTAGGTGTTTATTATAGGTACAGAACTAACTAAATAAATAAAAGGATGGCGCATTATCTAAGCACTTTTCCAGCTTATTATCAGGGACCGGAAAACCCACAGAAACCCTATTAAAAAGCTTACTAAATGATAGGGTTTCCCTCTCGGAAAGTTAGTCTACAAAATGCTTACCGATATGATAGGGTTTTTGAAAACAAGTCTCTGAAATACCCAATCAAAACCTCTTTAACGGTATGCGGTTCCGGTCCTTGCTTATTATTCGCGATTTAAAATAGTTTTGCTTCGTTGAACTGCCCCCCTACTCAAATGGCCAACATTCTATTCGTTTGAACGCTACGCTTACTATTAAAACTTTAAAATAAGCAGTAAACTATAAAATTACGTGCCGTAAGCTTGACAATACCATACAATACATCGAAGTCTGTGATTTACATAAGTTTGCAACATGTGATTTAATCATCTATTGCTCATATTTAAGCTATGAAAGTAATCGTAGCGTTCAAACGAATAGAAAGTTGGCCATTTGAGTAGGGCCGCAGATCGGAAATTATCCTGATACTTTGGAGATCGCTACGTTCGGTGTTGTAATTTAACCACGGCTGTTCATTGCTAGAAAGAAAGAAAAAAATATTGTCATTACCTTTAGCAGCAAACAAAAAAGTTTTAAATATAAACTTTAATGTTATTACCCCATTTGCTAGAAGTTATGGTGATACCAGGAACGGAGAGGAATGTTTTCGTCTGTTGGGATGATGGGAAGTTTATGTTTAGCTCTCACAGTTATAACTGTATGTTGCGTGACACTCCAGCAGCTAAGAAATTAGATTAGTTATTCGGTGTTGGTTTACGTACGATCTAACTCCTGAGGATGCTGCGGGTTGGGGCGAAACACGTGTAGAGTGGTCTAATTGGTGAAGGTACAAGGTGCTCTCTTGCTAAATACAACTATTGTGCACTGATATTTTGTGGTGTGCATGTGCATATTGTTGCGGGCAGGCGGGCGGTGCATCTAGCATATATTGTTTGCAAGTAAGCTACATATATTTCTTTTTTCAAAATGGTTTGGGACTTCCGCCAAGTGACGCCTGATTCAATCAAATATGACATAGATCCAATGTATGTTTTTCCTTAATTTTACCTTATTATAACCAGTACCAGTGTATCCTTCGTATTGCCATGCCAATCTCCACCCGCTTGCCTGCAAGCTCTCGTCGACCTGTCACGTCGAAGCTGTCCCACATCACCGTTGCCTCACTCAATTGTAAATGATGTTATTTTCATTTCAAAACATACCACGCAACCGTTTTATTTAACACAACAATATCAAATTCATAATACTGTTATACGTTATTTATTTATACTGTCACTCATAAATATGCACTAACAAATATTCTTCATGAGAACCCTTCGATTATACTTTATAGGCTAATCTGATAGATTATTCAAACCTAGTTATAAGATTAAAATATTTACTATAAATACACTGGCCTGCAAAAGTAAGTATCACACAGGCCTATATTCATACAAACGAGGTAACTTTGAAGCTTTGGTTCTCCGCCCAGGGTGTGATTTGATGATGGCCATTCACAGAGTAAATGGAGGAGGCCCAGATCGCTAAAGAAACCCAATGGATTAGAAGAGTCGTTTACACTGGAGACCATACGGACTTTTTAGTATTACATTTTCCATACTTTTGATGTAATTTAGCCTGTTATTTTTTTAAGTTCAGCCCTGAGCTAAACGACTTTCTTAATCCATTAGGTTTCTTTAGCGATCTGGGCCTCCTCCATTTACATTTTGAATGGCCATCATCAAATCACACCCTGTTTAATCCTGGGCGGAGAACCAAAGCTTCAAAGTTACCTCGTTTGTATGAATATACTCGTAGGCCTGTGTGATACTTACTTTTGCAGGCCAGTGTAGTATTAAACTAATAAACTACAACTAATCTTAGTCGCCACAATCTTCAATGAATCGTCGCATTCCACTGCAATTAATAAAACAATTAAAGAGTCGCTTGAGTGACGTAAGTGTATGATCACATGTGACGTGACACGCAGTGTCCTGCGTACGCGCTTCCGTTGGTCACACGCATCCTAAGTTATTTTTTATTCCAAGTAATAATACCTCAAGTAAAAAAACATAAAAATTTAATTAAGAAGTATTTTTTTATTTTGTGATTTCTTTGTTTTGATATTGGTTAAGATTAAGAAGTTGAAGTATAGACCTCTCGTTTGAATATCGCAATGAATTCTTTCTATCTATTTTTGTCAATTTTAGTTATGTAAGTTCAAAATATTAGGGTAGGTACTCGTAGGTACTAACTTTTCATTCCTCATGGTAAACGAATATTTGCTTTTTTATCACTACGTTTTGGATTTATATAAATCCAAAACGTAAGGTCATCAGTGAAAACTTTGTTGGTATATAATGTATTGGTATATACCAACAATATCTTAGTTAGAAGTTATTTCCTTTCTTCTTATTCTGACTGACTATTTATGTAATTCTCCTTCAGTTTTATTTGTATTTATCTGTAGATATATTTATTTTCTAATACACTACCTATTCCTTTCATAATTGCACCCCACTCCCCTTTTAGTCCTATCTTTATTTATTTTTCACCCAAGGGTTGCCTGGAAGAGATTGCTGCTTAGCAATAAGGCCGCCTCTTGTATGCTTTTTCTCTGTAACTGTCCTTCTTTCTGTAATTCTTTTTCTTTTTGTGTGCAATAAAGTGTATTATATTATTTATTTATTTATTATATCTTTCCGTTTCCAACGTGTATGAAGCGATTGAAATTCGAAGATTGCAATTAACAAACAATGCAACTCTCGAAACATTGCTCCAAAAATCGTTCGAAATGAAGAGTGATTTTCTACATTTCCCGGTGCGCGGCAATCAGTGCGCGACGCGCGACGCCTCTCGCGCACAACGTTTAGCGCTAACACCTAGCTAGGGTCATCGATAATAGTAGTATATGACACAAGGTTGGTAAGGAGTTTTAAACAACCTTAACAACCGTGTACCATACGACGTTTTTCAATACATTTACAAGAAAGCAATATATGTAGGTACTGAAAATGTTATAGAAATAAATAAAAACGAAAAAAACGCACGGCGGGCGGTAAAATCAAACTGCACGCTGCTGTAGATACTAAACCGTAAACAAGAACGCACGGCAGCGCGCGGTAAAATCAACTTTCCGCACGCTGTACTCTCATCGAAAGCACATAGGTATTTTCGAGCAACTGTATATAATAAAATATTGAACACCATATAGCTAAATGGTTTATAGGTAATTTATTTTTATTTATTGTTTCATATCGTCCTCACTTGAAAAAAGTTTTTGTTATAGAAATAGTGATATAATGACTTATACTTGGCAAAAAACAGATTTTTAAAATAATCCTGATTTTGGCAAGTTGATAGCCCTGTCCATTAGTCGTATATATCTGTCAGACTTGCGCGTGAGTTGTCACCGTGCAGTTTGTACGATTCGTTCTCACGGCAAGTGACAACGTTGATTTTATGAAGAATTCTTCAGTTTTCATAACAAATACTGCGAGACAGTAATTTACTGTATTTTTAATTATTATAGCCATAAATTGTAAAGAATGAATCAATTTTCAGAATTTCCAAAGCACTTTACCGATTTCGTTTCTGCCACTTTTCTGTCCATGCTTATGTAACGCATTTCCTAAGGGTAAGATAAAGTTCAAAGTTAATATTGATTCGAAAAAGCCTTCTCCATATTTTTCTCTTTATCTGCTTACGTGTACTCCTGTCCTTTTGAGAATCTGTCCTTCGAGAATCTGTCTTTTTGAGAATCTGGCCTTATGAGAATCTGTCCTTATGAGAATAAAGGGAAAAGAAGCCCTACTTTTCAAAAGTTAGAGAATAATGATTGATCCAACGAAAATATTTATGATTGAAAAATTGATAAAAACGTGTCCTTGTCAGTAAATTCAGAACCTTTATTTGTATTATCATTATCAGTCGTACCGTACCTACCATAGAGTAATAGGCTTAGCGACCGTGGTACACTTTATGAAGGACGTCTATTATATTAACGGTCCCAGATTTTAGTAGTAGATAATAACTTAATTTTTCTTCGTCTAACGGAAATAGGCAAGGCAATGATGTTATAAATTGAGCACTTTATTTCATTTTAAAATTTTCTACGCCATTTTCATTTTTAGGAACAGTAGGTACGCTATTATAATTTTAAAACATTACTATGGAAAATTATGCAAGGTTAAACAAGGCAAATTTAATATAAATTTTATTTTATTTTTCCCATTCTATAGAATCTTTAATGGTAGAAAAAGTATACATTTAACATCTAGTTACAATAGTTCTTTTTTTACAGAACAAAGGATTTTTCATTCAGTCTTTTTTCTTTGTTTTCGATATTTATTTTAGTGATTACACTTAACAAAGTGTGTCTGGAACATCACAGACGATCTATTGTGCAGAACACTTGTGCAAGTATAACGATAGCACATTTAATAAGTACTTACAATAACAGGCAAGGCCGTAATCTTGCCTTGTGCAATGTAATTTGTGTCATCGTTATTAAAAAGAAACTCAGCATAAGTTCATGAAAGAGTTAAAGTCAGTTGTTCTAGATAGGTCTATGAAGAAAACCTTTTCCATATAGTCTTATTAATCAAAAATAGACCCTGCTGAAGCATGATTACATACATAATTAGTAAAGCATTAAGAAAGTTCACTAAGTCGAATTTATCTACACTTAATCGACTTAAAAAATTACCTCTGACACATCTTTCAGAAGTCGTTTTTTACCAACAATGTTCGCACAACGTTGTTACAACCCTTAATTAACTAATTAATTTCATTTTCAACTTAAATTAGATCGTCCCATCGCTTTGAACTTAAATGAGCACAGATATCTACAAATTTAATCTGGCTCTTGGTCTAACTAAAGTTTAGCTTGTTACATTTAATGGAAACTCTTGTTTCTTGTCTGTTGTTGGATGTTTACATTAAATCATAAACTTCTGTTCTCTTCTTAAAATCGTCATAAATATCAATTTCGTAACCGTTCGTCTTTAGAAAATAATACCTCAGTCTTTGCAAGAAAAAGTTCTTGGCACCTTTTCAGACATATTAAAATTTTCCAGAATATGTTTACACGATTAAATTAGACAAGTTAGCAATGGAGTTAAGTTATATGGGTCTTGCATATAAAAATCAAACGTTCTTTAGTATTAGTAGTATTTAAGTGACACTTATGTATAGGTAGTATTGATCAAAGTCCCATGCCGGCACTACGTATTCGCTAATCATCGACTCAATTCATCGTACGTTGCCGGTTTTGTAACAAATGCTTCAAAGAGATTCTTTCAAAAGCATCAACGAACGATAAATTGGGCTTGGAGAATATGTAGTGCCGGCATTACTAATTAATTCCGATCGATTCAAATAAAGCCCTTAACAGGATTCAATTAAAAATTCCATTTATTTGCGGCTCCCTCGTTATCCAGGGCGCTAGTATAAATAAACAAATTGCGGTTTTACATTCAGCCTTTAAATTGAATATTTCTGCATCACTGTAATTATGAAAATAGATTAAACAACATCAAACGGTTTTCACAGAATTTTCCACATTTTGATATTTTGCATTACTAATCAAATTAAAACTAAATAACCTATGCTCTGCATAGTAAAAACAAAACAGAATCGTAAACTTTCAAACCTGAGTTTGAATAGAATATCATACTTAATTTAATTGAATGAATTGAATGAGAATGTCATACTTAATGTCGTACTAAAGCTGATTAAACCTATCAAAACAACTGAAATTGAATAATACTACTAAAACAACTTAATTCACCTGTAATTTGACCTGTTAAGTTGAATACATATATTTTCTACAAATTGTAGGTACCTCTTGTTATTCTAAAAAAATATCATCACAATATTCTTTGGCGTGGTCGTGCCAGAAAACTCGTCCCGGGCACGACCATTTTAGGTATGCCGCAAGGCCGAAACACTTTGGTACTATTATGTATTCTGTGCCGAAACTAGAAGAGTACAATTTTTTGTTCAAAATTACATTTAAGTACATTTTTTTTTCATGAAAATGTACCCACCACAAATGAAATTAAGAAAATCCTCCGCGGTCATGCTAGGTATCATCACATCTTTTTCTTTCTATCTTGACTTTTACGATGAGCCTTTCTATGTAATCGGTGCGATGTAGCCGAAAAACATAATCAGTTTAATAATAAAGCATCAAATTAGAAATCTTCCAAAGATCTTACCATCGTCATTTTTAAAGGTTAATAGAAACATTATTTTGACAACCACTTATTACTGCTTTTAACATTTTACGTGATAGAAAGCTAGTCGTTTTGGATACAAATCTGTGCTAGATGAAAACAAAACGTTGTCAGCGATGATAATATCTGTAATTTTTGTCCACTACAGAGGAATGTTGCCAATACGCTAACTTCTTACTCATAGCGAAATTAATCTATGAAGATTGCATCCGTCAGTTAATAACATTTAAAATTTAGATCTTAGGCCACACTAGGTACCTACTTGATATAAACAATTATGTCAATTATTTGACTAAGCAATCCTATCAGAAAGTCCATGAAGACAATTTAAATTATGGTGATATGGCATTATAATAGTTCCAAAACATTATTTTTAATAAGTAGGTACTGAAGAATCGACATAAATATATAACTTCCAGCTTAATCGTTACTCTTTAAACAAATTTAAGTTATTATTTACTTTGGTCTTGCTTCCGATCATCTGGTACTTATTATTCAACAAGAGATATTGTATCGCATTAAAAACACGAAAACCAGAAGTATCGTAACCGCTTCGATGACGTCACAAGATGGCCGATCATGTGTGGCTAGAGTTAGGTAAAGTGCACTGACCTCGTCAATGTTAATGTCAGCTGTTAAGCATTGACGTAGATTTACGAGGGGGGCCGCCGTGTTGCTCCTGACAAATGGATTGCTTAAGTAGGTAGGAATTCTTCGGGTTTCATAATGTTTTATAAAAAATTAAATACTTTTTCACCTCTCCAGCACGAAAAGGGCGCTATTGGTGCGTAAAAACTCGCAGCAAAATCGATTTTTGCTGCGAGCGTGAGGCAAAGTGTTTTTAATTTCGAACACCAACTTTTAAAATAATAAAGAAAAAAGAAATAAAGTGACAAGGATGACAATTGTAAAATTGATATGTGAGAAAAGGATAGGCAGAGTGCTTCTTTGTGCTTATGGTGTCATACATAGATTAAAAAGTAAAAAAATAAAATGCACGGATATACCAAGGAGTTTAAAATAAGGATTGTTAAAAAAAAAGGTTGATAATTCGAAATAAAGAGTAGGTATGGACCTAATGAGGCGCATGTATGAAACAAATATGAAAAAAGAAAAATTAATGAAATTTATTAAATGTTTTATGATTATAAATAAATATAAAGATGGGATATTAATGAATAAGAGAAAAACACAACGTAATGTAATCAAAACGATGGGAATCTACTTTACTTACCCAACTCTATGAATAAACATTTTCAGCGTAGGTTTGATCGAATTATTTTTGGGATAAATTACAAAAATGAATGCGTCCAACGATGAAGATAGTTGTCTTACTTCAAAAGAGTTAAGTGAACAAGTTTCTAATGCTGAATTAAGCTTTTTACCAGGAAAGTCACGTGAAAATTATCTCGCTGGTAGAGGTGAAAAGTTGTATATTTTACTCGAAACCAAAACGCTCGTGATTCAATTCTAGACTACTTCGCTTGTTCGTGATTTAAAGTCGGCACTCGCAGCACAAATTGATTTTGGTCACTTGTATAACAAATAACTATTGTTTTATTGCATGTTTAAGGAAACTGAGACGTTTTAACCAAATACTTCTATGTTAGTTTTAAAATAAAATGTTCACGTGATCACAAGTGTATGTGCCCGATTTTCAGCCAAAAAGCGACATAGCCGTGATCGATCAAAATTTGAGATATCTCTATGGGAGGAGTGTCAATATGCGCGGAGATCTAAAATATGGCGCTTTAATTTTGAAAATCTGTCGGGTATAGTTTTTGAGAAATTTTGAAAAAAATAAAAAATATTTTCGACTTGCTGGACAAACATTTGAATATTTTTTCGAGGGGCTTAATCAAAATTCGGAAAAAAATGCATCTGGAGATTGTATTGGGCTACAAAATAAGCCTACTCGAACAGATGTGGGCTGAGAAGATTCCCAAAGGTGGGAGTGGTTTGTAGTTCGGCCGCGTTGATGCAGAGTCTATATAGCACATATAACGTTGTCGTGAGGTCTCAGTATTATAAAGTATATATGGATAAAGAAAAAAATGTTCTGTGGACAGTTATATGTAATAAATGTATTATTTAAAGTTAAAGGTGATCCCACACAGCAGCTTAGAAATTAAAAAAACAAATCTTGAAAATAGAACTCTCTCCGATGTCCTTAGTGAGCGCGGGCGGTTCAATTTATTTGTCTGTTAATGTATCAGTGTTTAGTTTTTGAAGTTCGTTTGTCTCTATATCTTTTAACGTAACGGTCTTGAGTGACTAAACTTCAGATAAAATAGGTAAATTTGTTTGTCTGGGAGTGGTCTGGATCGTTATTTCAAATTTTACTGTTCTTTAGGTAGCTACGATATACAATTTGCATTTTTAATGCCTCCGATGTCAGAATTGGAGTGTTTCACGATGAAGATATTGATATGACATGATATCTAAATTTCCATCCACATATTTTTTTTCCAAACCAACGAAACCAGAATAATAAACAAACACTGTCAGATATCAGTTACCTGAATTCATGAAAAGTCTTTTTTATTAACTGTAAATTAAAACAATCAAAGCTTACGAAATAATACTTTTGAATGGGCTGTTTTTCAATTCAATTATATTTCTCTACGGTAGTGACAAGCAATAGTGTTCATAATGTTTCCATCAATTTTAACTTAGAACCCTCTTGATAAGGATCGATCTATAGTGGGGTAAAGATTTTATTAATCGATCAAGTCGACCCCTATGGGCAGGGCAATTCCAGTGAATTTGATTAGTTTAACAATAAAGTAATTGAGGGCAAATCGAATGACAATGTACACAATGTTCTTTACTTTAATTAGGTAGGTTCCTACTCTAATAAGGCAACAGAATAAATGTATTATATAGTTTCAAATAATTTCATTGCAAGATTGCAAAGTATACTTTTCTATTATTAGTTTGCTTATAACTTCATAATTTGATATTTAACGAAATGTTGTGGTCACTTTGACAATAGTTATACTTATAGGCTTAAAATAATTACTTCTAGAAGCCGTGTCCTTGTATGCAAAGTGAGGCAACTTATACTGAGCCAAAATGGCTCAGTTCTCAGATTTATATCCGTCATACGTGACCTAATCGTAACTAAAATCCAATAATATAATAATTAATCTCTTTAAGGAAGGGAAATTGAAACTGTTTTGTACTTATTAGGTATGATTGTTTAAAAATGGACAATAAAAATCTGAAAACGTTGCCATTTTGGCTGTTTTGTTGCCTCACTTTTGACAGCGCGTTTTGTAGGGAATTATCGTTCTAGGTGTTATTATTCTAAGCTTTTACAGTTTACAGTGTTTTATGTCGAGCCACCTAAATATTATGTAATATCACAAATAATATGATACTATGTAATAATAATATACAATTAATAATCAAATAATAACATTATTAGAAATGACATTTAGCAGTATTTCTGCAGTACATTTTTAGATGCTATTAAGTTTATAAAAGTCACAACTTATATGCGAGAATGGCTTAGGCGACCACATACGAATGCGTGATATAATAGCCAAATTAAATAACGAAACTAACGGCCTACATACAACACTAGTATCAAAGGATAGTGCCCGTTTATCTGCGTAACAGCGAAGTGGTAATTACTTTAGAACTAAACGCTGAATTCAGTTAATGCACTCCGAAAATTAGTTCTGAAAGCTGAAGTTGGAGTGAGCATTAACGTAATTGAAACAAGTCTGCTCTTTATTCGTGAAATTCGTATGTGCAACAAAATTTCGTTACTCTGAATAATCACGAAATTAGACAAATGTCCTATATTTTCAAAGTTACGACAAAACAATAAATGCGGAAAGGCAAGAGACGAGATCTATTAGAGATATCGCAGGTGCTAAAATTAAATATTAAACATACCTATTTATGTGTAGTTTTAGTACCTATTTTATAAAACGATCTAGCCACAAATTTTATTCTGAATTACGATAATTTCTTATGGAACGTCATTCATTATACTTAGAGCATTAAATGGTTAAATGCTCTAAGTTATTATATTACCTTTACGACTGTGCAGACGTTTCTGTAAGTTGACAAAATTTAAACTATTTTTCTCACTTTTTAAAACCATTTGTCATTTTATTAAAGAGTTTCAGTAACTTATGTATAGGTACCATGGGCAACAGCGACGCTTAACCACTGCTAAGGTTAAAATCGCTTGCACGCCGCGCCCGCTGTCACATACGTTTAGTTCGTGCAGGGGCGATACGCGCGCACGCGAATTTTGTTGCAAACTGGTTAAGCGACGCTGTTGCCCATAGTACGTATAAACGAATAAGTTAATTGGACCTACATAAAATCACAAATGGCAAAAAAAATTTTTTGACAAATTATATCAAAACAGAACGGATTACACGTCTGTCTGGCCTGGAAAAAACATCACTTTTATAAGTTTGACAAAATTGTACCGCGTACAGAAGCCGCGTTGCTCCAAGAAATTGTAGATCTGTCTCAATCTCACCGAGTTCGTGACAAAAACAGAGTACAGAGGATGAAATGAATAACTTTACAATGTAGCCAGTTTAGTTAAAGTCGGGAAAATTATTATACCAGCCACCGCCTGCCTCAGTCGCGTCACGGTTCAGACTCCCGCCATTGTGCCGTCGTTCCGACACGTCTGTTCTCACCCTTATTAGCTTCATCATGGTGAGAGCGGCGTTTATCAGGAGTTATGATGCCAGAAAGTTCTTCTGCCATTGTCAGTTCAAAGTTGTACTCGTGAATTATTTTTGGATTGATCGAAATACAATGAAGTCGAACATAGATTGAAAATATTTGATTGGTACCTTATTGGTACATACCTACTTAACATAAGTACCTACCCTTACATGAGATTGACGTGCGAAAATGTAACTAATACCTATTGTAAGAATATATTCTGAATCTACTAGTCTGTATTTTTTTATATAGCCGATATGATTAATATCGGAAATTCTGTATCCTTTCCGTGGATCGAAATTGTGATCTTAGCAATTCTTTCTTAAACTTACTAAAAAAATTCAGTACCTACATACGTGCTTCAATAAGAAATTCCTTCTGGAAAAAAGATAAGAAACCGCGGTTCGAAGAAAACTTGGCAAAAAATAACAAAGCAACTTTATTTCTTATCCATATTAAATAACCTTGACAACTTGATAGTGAAAGAATTAATTAGAAATTACTAATTAAATTCATGTTTTATTTTCCCTTTACGTGTGGTTGATGAAGAAGTCCTAGAAAACGCATAGAGATCTGAAATAATGACCCATTGTTCTACCATCAATTGTAAATCAACTACACGCATTGCGTGATTAATAACCATCCATTCAGATTGAGCTGTAGAACTTTTATAAAACTATTGTTCATCTTGCTTTTCTATCTTTCCAGGATTCGCGATGAGGTGTCTGTGATAACCGTCGGGCGTGAACTGCGCCTAAAACTCTACCATGACGTCAGAGCGAGCCATCCCCCACCTCCGGGACATCTTCGGTCTCAACCAGCAGTACGATACGAAGAGCTTCGACGACAGCGATGACAAAAACAAGAAGACCAAGAAAAAGAAGGATGATTTCCGCACATACGGGAATGGCGACGTCAAAACTCTAGAGAGACACCTCAGCATGAAGAAGACGATACGAAAGAAGATCATGCGCGACCTCCAGCAGGCGTTCGTTGAAGACCCTAACGAGTTTAAGGTCGAGAACACGAGCCCGGAGAAGCTGAAGGCGGAGCTCAGCGCCGAGGCTGTGAAGATCGAGAAGAACGTCCGGAAGAACGACCCGTCGTTCTTGGACATGCTGCGCAGCGACTCCAGGGTCGAGGAGACCAGGGACGAGCAGCCTCCCGCCGAGAAAACCAGCTTCTGGCGGCGTCTCACCATGAAAAACAAAAACAAGAGATAAACCTTCGGCCCGCGCGTTACTCCGTTGCATCTTTCGGATCATATTGTTCTATGTCAATTTTAAAAAAGTTATCAAGTACCCGTATTGTACTGACGAATTTTTGAATACTTACAATTTTATAGAGCTACGGTTTGACTGATTGTAACGTAGCTGTTAGATAATTATGTGCATAATAATGTCTGCTTTGTAAAGAGTCTTCGCGTGAAGACCTTTGTTATAATACTTACTTAGATTTGATGTTTATTTATTGTTTCGAACGAAATCTTGAAATGTTGTATACTTACTTAAGTTTTCCTACCTAGGTTAAATTACTCTGAAAAAAACAAATGAAAATTTTCACTGACGAGACGGTCTATTAAGATAAAAATAGAATTTATGAAAAATTAAATGTGAAAGTCATACGTATTATATTGTTTTAAATTTCCATGGTTATAGACGTTATAATATGTAGAATAAACCTATGTCGGGATTTACACCATGTAATTACATGTTTATTTTTGAGACTCCGATATTTCGGCGCAGTTGCATGCGCCATAATCACAGAAGAACTGTGAATACAGATTCTCAAAAATAAACAGTGGTGTAAATCCCGACATAGTTTATTCTATAACATCAATAACCATGGAAATATTGGATTCGCTTTTTGCTTAAATATAGTTCCTTATAAAATATACAACTTTGTAAAAAGCGAATTACCTAATCAAAATCTACAGCAAATTGATATCCTAGCTATAATGAACATCTAGGAATAATACCATGTTTTACTGCAAATCTTCAATCATTTACCTACTAGTGGACAAAGTACAAAGGTTACTTATGATCGCACAAATCAAGTTAACAAAAAATAGCGTGGTAACATAACCAGTCGCTTGTAAATTTTTAACTGCTTTTTTTACGTTGCAGTCAAATATCTCATTTTTTGTTAAAATTATGATTTAAGAGAATAATTTTATGTTTTCTTCCATGCTGGATCTACATTGTTTCATAAATTAATATAAAACCTCAGGTTTAGGTGAAAAATATTTATAATATTCGATATTGTGTAGCTAAATGCTATCAACCGACAATGTTTTTAGGCAACTTTTTTTAAACTTACCGAAATTAAATATTTGAAAATGCTTGTGTTATCACGAAATTCATGTAACAATAATTTATCACTGGAATTTAAGATTGTATAGATACAACGTGTTAGGCGGCCATTACATGGTCATGCAAGCGTCAGTCAAATTCCATCAGTCATGAATTACGTTTGAGTGATGGTGACTGATGGAATTTTATCGACATTACACGGTCATTCTGACTGATCGTCAGTCATACGCAAAAATTCACAAAGAATACACGTGTTCATGTATAAATTATGGATATTCATTAAAGAAAGGCCTGTAATTTAATTTTGAATGCGTTGTTGAATAAAAAACGGGTAAAAAGAAAGCGTTGGGTAAAAGATTGGATATTAAAAAGGGATTTCTAAACCCATACAAACTTGTTTGAAAGATGCGTTTTTTGATAACCTTTTGGTCTTTAGTGACAGACACCATACTTAAAAAACAAGTTACCATATGCAAAAAGCTATAGGTAACTAAAAATAAACATTATTGTTGGAAACGGCTCTTTTGCTCTGGACCACTATTACAACATACCCTGTCCTGTAATTTTTACCCTGTATAATTACGCGTATGCGCCTGAATGTTTGCTTTTAACAATCATGTCAAAGTAATCTAATTTTTATCATGTGTGGTAGGAGTTTGTATGTAACTGCAGGTAGTCTGTATGAAATTGTATTTTTTTTACTTCACTTTTCTACATTGTCACGATCAGATCATCTGCGCTTAAATTAAGCTTTTTTTTTATCAAAATTATAAGTTTTGAGAAGATTCCGAGTTTCATTTGAAGCTCCTTTATGTTATATCAAACACCATGTAATTTTATGAGATATGCACAGCATAGAGGTCAGAGACAGCTTGTCAGAGTAAAGTCACAGACTATTTTTACTTAATTATAAGTTTCCATCAACAATAGCCTAAAACTACATACATACAGTCAATTTGTCTTAAGTACCTAGTTAAAAATCAATAAAATTATTATAAGTAGGTAGGTATGTACCAAGTCTTATACATTAACATAACATTAATTGCATTATTATGCTAGAAAAGTGTCCGACTCCATCGCTGGCCGCGCGCTGACTGACGCTTGACTGATGAAATCCCATTACACGTTCACTCAAAACTCATGACTGATGGTTGCATGACGAATATCCAAATATTCGTCAGTCACCATCATGCAACCATCAGTCACCCCATTACACGGTAGGTTAATCGTCAGTCACGGCCGTGACTGTGGTTAAACTGACAGCAAAACCTACCGTGTAATGGCTGCCTTAGGCACCCATGGTAGGTTTTGCTGTCAGTTTAACCACAGTCACGGGCTGTGACTGATGATTAACCTACCGTGTAATGTAGTGACTGATGGTTGCATGATGTGATTTGTTCTTTCCATCAGTCAAACGTAAATCATGACTGATGGAATTTGACTGACGCTTGCATGACCATGTAATGGCTGCCTTACAAAATATACCCTTATGCCGAGGTAGATAGGGACCATCAAACTGAACATCTTTTACTAGGGGACCAACTCTGAAATCGCGGAAAAAAAATCAGTAAATGTTGTTCAGTTTGATGATCCCTATCTACCATATTCGGGACCAACTCTGAAATCGCGAAAAAAATCAGTAAATGTTGTTCAGTTTGATGATCCCTATCTACCATATTCGGCCTTAGGGGATATTTTGTAACACGTTGCTTAATGGATTTCTGGCTATTGAAATTAAGCATAAATTAAGTGACTAATTAGTTGTTAGACGATGGTACGGAGTAACGACTCTTATATGAGTATCTTCGGCCATTGTTACTTATAATTTGAATTAAAAAATATCTCGTTCTACATGTGATGTAACGTTAAGTTGGTTAAGTTAGTTAAGTTCGTAAATGTCTAGGTTAATTCAACGGAAACTATATAAGGTAGGATCGTGGCAATTCTATGTTGTGACAATTTATTACATTTCAATATACATAATTTTACACATTTAATGAGTTCATTTATTTATCCTTTTAGATAGTTTTATATCTATGAAGAAAAGTAATTAATGTAGTAATAATAAATTAATAAATAAAATTAATATTTAATAGATTTTTAGCATTCACAATGCTATTTTATACAACATGTTTTTATTTATATACGAAAGCCGAAACACGCGTCACATTATATTCATTTTCAGAATCTGATGTACCTATAAAAAAAACATGATAAAAAAAATATTGCAATCCATTCTATTACTGATTCTGAACAAACAATTTTCAGTTTACATATATACTAAAAATAACCTTGTATTATTCTAAAATATAAAGTATATATTCTAAAAGAATAAAAAAAAACCGACTAGCCAAAATGCTTCTCAGGCAGGACTTGAACCCGCAATTGCAAGTCCCGCAACCTTTGGGCATCGTCCGGCCCAATGCTTTTCTCTCTACGATAACTCTATTAAGGGGATAAGTGCCCTCACAGATGGCGCCCTCATTATATTTCTTTCTTGAAACGTTGATTTTCTTTAAAAAATAAAAAGGTTAATATCTCGGCTCCGATGTCATTTAGCTATATGAGCTCCATACTAAAACTTGTTTCTATTGAACTGTTCTTATAAAAAAAATAACTTCCAAGAGTGGCCGCTAATAAAAATGATGACGCCACATGTCCATAGTTAGTTACCCAAAACCCTTTATTGCTCACTAAGCACCTACATAATGTATCGAAAATTCATAGTTACATACCGATTTGAGCTAAGGTTCTATGGTTTATTTACAAACAATAACCTCTGTAAAATATAGTTCGATGTAGTAGCTTTGGGCCGTCGCGTCGGACTAGACTCCTAAAGGGTCCAGAGGGCCTAGCCAAAGTAACATTGGAAAATTTTCGTTATCGCTTCGCTTTCGAAACATGTATGGAATTGACATAAGGTTTCGTTAACTATCGAATTTTAAAACGTCAAATCAATACATGTTTCGAAACGAAGCGATAGTGAAAATTTGCAAATGTTACTTTGGCTAGGGGGTCAGGTTTGAATCCCGCCTGAGAAGCATCTATTGGTGGCGAGAGAAGATCTACTAAGAACAAGTCCTAAATTGATTCAACTTTGTTTTCATCCATAAAAGAAAACATAATTATGCAAAGTATGTATACAGTTCTTATCCTGGTACAATTTGCTCTGGAATTTAATAAAAATAGGTAGTTAAGGCTCCTATATCCCTCAAGTGATGCCCTCATCATTAAATTTATTGCTCGCTAAGTACATAATGTATCGAAAATTCACATATACAGATTGAAGCAAAGTTCTACAGTTTATTTACGTACTTAGTAGTAGCAGGCAAAAGTGCCACTGTTTGATTTTTTGCCTACTAACTGGGTGTCGTGCGGCTGATATTATGATGATGGTGAACTAATACTACAACGAATCATATTTTACTGAGGTTTTTGTTTGTAAATAAACCGTAGAACCTTAATAGTACTAGCAGGCCCATCTTTCCCACTGGGCACTCTGGGCACTTGCCCAGGGCCCGGGGCCCCTTGTTTCTTGCCAGATCGCTTAATGATAACGGATGCTTATTATATTACGAAAAAAAATCCTTTTTAAACCACATAGATTTTTAATCACTAACTTTAAATTCTAAATAGTTACTTTTTTGGATTATACAATAATTGTTCTTATCAAGATTACAAGATTAGTGAATAAAACCGATTAAGTATAAAAATCGCGCTGCGCGGCCGTTTTTCTTTAATTTAGACAGGCATAATTACGAGATTAGTGAATGAAACTGACTAATAATCGCGCTTCGCGGCAGATTTTTGCTATTCCTAGATAAGATTTTTTCTAAAAAATCTGTTATTTTGTGCCTCATATACAGGCATCCTCTCCTACTTTGATGGTAACCCAAGTCAAGGTCATAGGGGCCCCATTATCGTAATGTGCCCAAGGCCTCAAATAGGTTAAAGACGGCCTTGAGTACTAGTATTATGCTAAAGTGCCTAAAGTGACCACTTTTTGCGAGCAATAAAAAATAAGCTGAGGGCGCCACTTTGAGGTATATAGGAGCCTTAAGAATTCAAGATACCTACTTATACAAGTAAATGGGAATAATTTATTTTGATCTGCGGCTACAGGAATGCGGTTTGAGAGTAATAAAAATAAGGGTAGTGGCGCTAGTAGACGGGTAAAATATAATGTAAAGAGGTCTAAACAATAACCTGATCAAGATGATGAACTTTTAACAATAATAAGATAATACGGTCATTGACTCGAACTGATTTTTAACTATTTCTAGGAAAAAATATTATTTCTATGGATCAAAAATCACAAGTGGCGACATCTATCCTCAGCCTGTGACATTTTTAACACTGCTAAAAGCGTCGGAATAGTCTGATAAGTAGATATGTGTGGTACGGTATGCTTATTCTTGCTATGGTAATAGATAGACAGACATTTACAATAGTGGGCTAGAATTTTAAAACAATATCTCACATAGTTTTCAGATTTGTATTTTGAGCTGACTTTGGGATAGAGCAAACAATGTTATCTTGCAAGAGTAGTTCTAAGGTTAATAAACAGATGGCGCCACATATCGTTTATATATGTCATAGGATAATCGTATGAACCGGATCTTTGTAAAAATCCTAGGTCGAAATGTAATGCCGGCACTACATATTCACCAAGCATTGACACAATTCATCGTACGTTGCCGGTTTTGTAACAAATGCTTCAAAAAGGTTCTTTCGAAAGCATCAATTTATGATAAACTAGCGGCCGCCCGCGGTTTCACCCGCGTGGTTCCCGTCCCCGTGGGAAAATCGGGATAAAAATTCTATGTTTTAATTTAGGCTATCTACTATCTGTGTGCCAAATTTCAACCAAATCCGTTCAGTAGTTTTTGCGTGATTGAGGAACAAACATCCAAACATCTAAACATCCAAACATCCAAACCCACAAACTTTCACATTTATAATATTAGTAGGAGGATTGTACCGATGCTTGGCGAATAATATGTAGTGCCAACATAAAGGACCGGATATATAATGCAAAGTCAATATTTTTATTCAATAATTAAGTTCTTTTAAATCGTATAGACATAGATCTTCCTACCACCCGTTTCAAACTTTTTTTGAATCTAAGATAGATTTTCCTGATCGCCCGAGAAATTTTTAGTATGTTTGTAAAAATCCTAGTATGTTTCGGACAAAATTGGAAACTTGTCACCATCACCATGATTGGATAATAGAGTCGCGTTTGTCTGAATGGTTATATTATAACATTACTTTTCATAAAGGACTTTAGGTAGCCGAGCATCTGTCAATCCATAACGTTGACGTCAGCCAATCAGCGCACGCAAAATGATGGTCATTCGCGATTTACCTAAGATGCGCTGGATTTTTTGTGAAAATCCTAAACAACTCTGACGATTGCAAAAATCTGTCTCAGATTCTTATCATCCGGTTTTTTCAAACATACTAGCATTTTTGTAAAATTCGATTTGTACGAATATCCTACGACAAATACTTACATTTATGTTACTAGGTTACTACCTACATACCAAATGCAAAAAACCGGCCAAGTGCGAGTCGGACTCGCGCACGAAGGGTTCCGTACCGAAAAATGGCAAAAAATCACGTTTGTTGTATGGGAGTCCCCCTTAAATATTTTTTTTATTTAGTTTTTAGTATTTGTTGTTATAGCGGCAACAGAAATACATCATCTGTGAAAATGTCAACTGTCTACCGGCTGTCGTTATTAATATCGAGCAAAAAACGGCAAAAAATCACGTTTGTTGAATGGGAGCCCCCCTCAAATATTTATTTTATTCTGTTTTTAGTATTTGTTGTTATAGCGGCAATAGAAATACATCATCTGTGAAAATTTCAGCTGTTTAGCTATCACCATTCATGAGATACAGCCTGGTGACAGACAGACAGACGGACAGCGGAGTCTTAGTAATAGGGTTCCGTTTTTACCTTTTGGGTACGGAACCCTAAAAAACGGTGTTGCTAGATGAGAATAAAAATGCAAATTTTTATTCTCATCTAGTAACACTGTTTCGTGTTTAGTTAGTGTGCCACGTGCGGAAAAAAAATTGCGTTGAATTTTTATTCTCATTTAGTAACAGTGTTTCCTAAATAGTATTACTTGTTCAGAAAAATGTAGCATCACTTGTGTGTTACTAGATGAGAATAAAAATTTGCATCGAGTAACACTGTTACCCGATGTGTTTTTTTTCCGAACGTGTCACATTATACACAAACCAGTGTTACTGAATGAGAATAAAAATTCGCATCGAGTCACATTGTTACCCGATGCGATTTTTTTTCGAACATGTCACACCATACACGTTCCAGTATTACTGGATGACAATAAAAAGCATCGAGTCACACTGTCATCTGATGCGAATTTTTTTTCCAAACGTGTCACACCTCATACGTACCAGTGTTACTGCGATTTTTTTTCTCAACCAGTCACAGTGTGACACTGTGATACGATTCAGTATGACTCGATGAGAATATAGGGATTTTTTGATACCTTATGTATGCACTTAGCGAGCAATTAATTTAATTAAGATGAGGGCGCCACTTTGAGGAATGTAGGGGCCTTAATAAAACTAAATGTAGATTTTTTTAAGACCCAGTATAGTATTTTTAAAAAGCGTCATTACATTATCTCGTATTCATTTGTACAAGTAGCCACTTTTAACACTTTTGGTAGTTTGGAGAGCCAAACTTCTAGAAGTAGGTAGATAGATAGCTATCTACCTACTTCTAGAAATTACTACGAGGAAATGTTATGATATCTTCTAGAAATACTAGACTATGGGTTTTAAAAATTCCACGTTTAGTTTTATTCAAATTATGTACCTATACTTATTGAATTTTTAGATTTTGGCATTCACTATGCTATTTTTATATTAAGATAATATATCTTAGAAAAAAATACTAGGAAAAATCGACTCACCCGTAGCCGTCTGATGTGCTACGGGTGAGTCGATTTTTTCTAGTATTTTTCTAATACTTATTATAATTACAATTTTAAATAAAATTCACCGCAGCGCCACTTTCAGTCTACATATTATAGTCATTACGAGCTTTCCTTAGTTTGAGACTAAATGACACACCAATATTTATTTATTTTCATGGCCTCCGTAAAGGGTCTGTCTGAGGTCCTCACGGGTTCGATGCCCGGCTGAGAGAAAACTAACTTTTCTGTATTGTCTCAGGTCTGGGTGTTTGCAGTAGGTACTCACCGTTGTCTATGATTTGAATGAACTAAGTGCTTTAGTTATTTACTTCATCATCATCATCATATCAGTCACACACGAGTCACGACACCCACTGCTGGGCATAGGTCTCCCCTAAAGATCTCCACGACGATCGCTGCGCTGCCCGCATCCAGCGGCTTCCCGTGACATCGTCGGGGGCCTACGGCCTACCCACGGAGCGTCGCGTCGTCCGGTGCGCGGTCGCCATTCCGCATCCTTTCCGCTCCAACGGCCATCGGTTCTTCTCGCTATGTGTCCCGCCCAGTGCCACTTCAGCTAAGCAATCCTTCGAGCGAATTACTTAGCTTAGTCACCGTCTCCACTAGCTGAGCACCGCCACTCAAGAAAAAAACATTACAACAAAATAACTATGATAAATAAAATTCTGAAAATTATAAAAACTAGCATTACTTAGTTATTTTTGTATGCGTTTTTTTCTAGTTTAAATGTGTTTGTGTAGTTACAATCTGGATTAACGCCTAAAGTGGCCACTTTGGGCGTTAATCCAGATTTTAACTACACGAACGCATTTAAACTGAGAATTAACGTATAGGTACAAAAATAGTTGATAGCTCTTACTATACTAGTTTTTATATTTTTCAGAATTTATTTATTGTTTCATTGTAATGATTTTTTCTTGATCGACGAAGCTTTTATTTGGATCGGAAGTAATGTATGTGATAGTGTGTAATTATTGGAATAAAATAGAATAAAGAATAGAATAGAATAAAAGAAAATTATTTATTTGTTTATTTATAAATCCCTCGTTAGATACATTGTATTGTAACGGTTACAATGTCATTGTAACCGTTACAATGCAATGGCGAGGGATTTATAAATAAAAAAATTAATAAATTATTACACTACACATCACCACATACATTACTCCCGACACACATCACCACATACATTACTCCCGACCACAATGTTGAATCATCATTAGCCATTTCTTGTGTACAGAAGACAACAGCAGCAACAAGTTAAACTGTTATAGTTACTTTTTCCTCTTTTTATTAATACTACAACTAATGACAAAGCCACAAAAGATCATTTTTGTATGGCTATTTGACATTCAATGTACTACTAAGTACTTGTGAAAATTCTAGGTTTCGGTAACTTGTTGCTGTGTTGACCAACGTATTTTAATTTTAAGGCGAGGTGGTAGTGAAAGTGGTGCCGCCACTACATTTATATTTTTATTACTCCTAAACCAACTCAATATTTAAAAAAAGCACAAGTAATAATTTCTAAAATTGTATCTAAAATTTTTTGAATTATTCTTCAACAGTTTTCATTCTTTCTGTAAGTTTTAAAATCCATTTTAGCTCAAAGTGACCACTTTTGGCAATTATGGATTTTAAAACATACAGAATGAATGATAACTGTTGAAGAGTTATTCAAAAAATATTACAGACAATTTAAGAGATTATTACTTGTGCTTTTTTAAATATTGATTTGGTTTACGAGTAATAAAAATAAATGTAGTGGCGGTGCCACTTTCACTACCACCTCGCCTTAACTGGGTTTTTTAAAAGTGAACCTTTGTATAAGAATCTTTAATATAAAATAATAGAAAAACAACAAAAAAATAGTAGATTACTTTTTAAATAACCCAGTTATTTAAGGGAGAGGTATACAATGAAACTTCAAAATGCGGTTGAAATGGTGTATTATTTGATGGTTATTTTTTTAAATGTTGTTTTACATTATTTTTGTATTGTATTGTATTAAGCTTAAAATTTACCGTGATTACTTGTAATTTGGCTTGATTACATTAATTATGTAATTAAGTACGGAAATCGTACAAAAAATATTTAAGTACTTTTAAATTAAATAGAAAAAAGAAATTTTCTCTTGACTCGATAAATTTATACAACTTAAAACATATTTATTTATTAGCATATTTTACAATAAAAAATAATAAAAACAAATAAAATATCCTCTTTTTTTAATTTTGAACCATAATTTTATAAATTATTTCATGTACGAACAATAATTTGCAATGATAATACTTACAAAAAGAACCAAAGAAATCATTTCTTTCTTTTATGTTTTAGTTAGGTACTTAAGTACTTACTGGACTAAATGCAAATTTAGAAATTGCAAAAAACGGTAGAACTTTATACATTTTCAATTTTGGGGTCTTCAGTAATTTTAAATACTTAATAACTATAAATCAATAAAAAAAATATTAAAAGCATTACCTTTCTGTTTTAGGGAAATAAATCTCAATATATTTTCATAAAATGTTTGTTGATTTTTTTAAATTATATTCAAGAAAAATGTCTAATTTATTTCAATTGAAAAGTCATAAAGTAAAATTTAAGTATTTTTCATATTTTATTTTTTTATTTTGAAATCTTTATCATTACATATAATATTTCTGTATTTTTATTGCTTAAATAACCCATAAATATGGGTTTTGTTTTTGGAAACTTTTTAAATGTCTCTACCACCGGTTCGGAACTTACAAACTACTGAGAAGAACCGGCAAGAAACTCAGTAGGTGCTCCTAAGCATACATTAATTCATTTAATACGTATTAAAGACCATAAATACTAAATATGACTTCTAGCTTAAATACTTAGTTCCTAAAAATAGTATTTGGTTGGAACATATTATGAATGATTTGTACGACTTTATAAGTCAAGCGAAATTTTATACACTTAAATAATTGATATCACATAACCACCTAACTTTTGACATATATTTTTGTATACTTTTAAACATATTTTTTAAATATAGGTAACCTTCCGAACTGATAATAATATTTGTTGTTAAACTAATATTATTATCAGAATGTGTTTGACTAATGATTTTTCGAGTATCTTAGAAAATACTAATCTAACTATTTTGATACTTAGAAAAATAGTTAGTAGTGTCTGGTCTGTCAGTACTGTTAAAATGAATTTGTAAACAACAAAAGAAAATCAATTTAAATTATTATTGTCCTTGTTGTATAAGGCCAGTATTAAATATTAAATAATGACAAAATTTTGTAACTAAATCTGCGTTAATACTTCTGAAATAAATTTTCAAAATTTATATAAACTGGCAAAAGAAAGGTATCGTTTATAATTTATTTCAATATATTGTGTGACAGGGTTTATAACGAAACTAGGCGTTTTATGGCACAACAATAAATGAAAGGCGCTAATACATTATTGCTAATGTATTGAAGCAAAAACAATATTCAGAAATATTTTTAAAATAAAAATTCATCAAACTTTCTATTTCTAGTAGATCAAATACTTATGAACGCATTTTGACATACTACAACTAAGTATCTATAATTAATGTTTTCTTTATAAGACAAAATAAAGTTCAATTAGGACAGAAAGTTAATATGAGAAGAAAACAACATTCCATGAAATAGGTATAGTCTGAGAAAACTCTTTTCATTTGATTCGATATTCGTTACGATGCTTTTTTATTTTCTTATGTTACTGGAAGACATTTGTTAAAAAGCTGCTATAAAATAATAAACTAATAATATTTGAGTATATTTTAAAAGCTCCTCCTGTTCACTTTGAAGTTAATTTGGAGCCAGTTTTATTTTTCAAAATAATTAATGAAGAGAAAATGTGTTGCTGAAAATAAGTTTGCATCATCCATACCTAACCAATGGTTTTAATATTATACCAAATAAGATATGTAAAGGATAAATAATATAGGACAATATTGAAGTTATTGGAGTATTGTCAAATAATAAAACAAGTATACGAAAATTCGGTGAAATTAAATATGGTTTAATCAATTAATTTAAAAGTTTTTCATTACAGTAAATAGTAATCGATTTCAGGCGTAGAATGCATAAAATATAAGTTATGTTACATTTTAAAATACTTCTAATAAATCCAATTTGTTGTATAGTAGAAAACAATTTGAAAGATTTACAATATGTTTTTAATTTTATGGAAGTAAAAAATTAGTAGCATAATATTTGTTAGATAAATCATAAATTGTGAGATCGGCGCAATGACTTTAGATAATACCTCTTGTCTTTATACTTACTTACCTATTTAAAATGTTTGTTATTATTGAGATTTGATGTAATAATTAGTTAAAATACACACTTAGAATGTTGACGTAATTCGTAATCTAATATTTAAGTAATCTATTATTAATGCACATTTAGAGAAAAAATAATGAGAAGTATCTTATTATGTAGATGTTAAGTTTCTAAATTATAGATCTTAAATTATTAACATAGCATGCTATGTTTGGAGATACCTTTTTCTCAGCCCTTCATTTACAATCTAAATACATATATATATAAGTAATGATGATGTTTTAAACTACATTATTAACTTATGATTCATTTAGTTGGAAATTATCAATAAAAATAATTATTTAATGTAAGTATTATCGTCAAATACGAATTTTCTACCTCGTGAATAAAATCTGCATTTTTTAATTATTGTTATTAAACACTGTTTCGTGTTTAGTTAGTGTGCCTGTGATACGATTCAGTGTGACTCGATGAGAATATAGCGAATTTTTGATACGTTACGTACGTATGTACTTAGCGAGCAATTAATTTAATCAAGGCTGAGGGCTCCACTTTGAGGAATGTAGGGGCCTTAATAAAAATAAATGTAGATTTTTAAGACCGCGTATAGCTATACTCGGTCTTAAAAAACCTACTTTTAAAAAGCATCATTACATTCCCTCGTATTCATTCATTCGTACCTACAAGCAGCCACTTTAACACTTTTGGTAGTTTGGCTAGAAATTATTACGAGGAAATGTTATGATATCTTCTGAAAATACTATAGAGATAGGTATATGGGTTTTAAAAATTCCACGTTTAGTTTTATTGAAATTATGTATACTTATTTAATTTTTAGAATTCGGCATCACAGTGCTATTTTTATACTAAGATAATTTATATCTTAGAAAAAATACTAGAAACAATCGACTCACCCGTAGCTGTCTAAAGTGCTACGGGTGAGTCGATTTTTTCTAGTATGTTTTCTAAGATATAAATTATCTTAATTATGTATCTTACTTATGATAATTACAATTTAAAACAAAATTCACCGCAGCAGCGCCACTTTCGGTCAGGGTACTAACATCAGTTATTACCTATCTACTATCTACCTATTATAGTCATTACAAGCTTTCTTTTGTTAGTTAGTATGGCACACCAATAATTTGTAGAATATTTATTTATTTTCATGGTCTTCGTGATCGAGTGACATGTAAATGACATGCCTGTGGCCCTCACGTGCTCGAGGCCCGGCTGAGAGAAAACTAACTTTTCTGTATTGTCTCAGGTCTGGGTGTTGTAGTAGGTACTCACCGTTATCTCTGATTTCCATAAACTAAGTGCTTTAGTTATTTACTTCATCGTCATCAACTCATCATCATATCACACGACACCCATTGCTGGGTATAGGCCTCCCATAAGGATCTCAACGACGATCGCTGCGCTGCCCGCATCCAGCGGCGCACCGCGACCTTCACCAGAAGGTCCACTTGTCGGGGGCCTACCCACGGAGCGTCGTCCGGTGCGCAGTCGCCATTCCGCATCCTTTCCGCCCCAACGGCCATCGGTTCTTCTCGCTATGTGTCCCGCCCAGTGCCACTTCAGCTAAGCAATCCTTCGAGCGAATTAACCTAGTCTCCACTAGCTGAGCACCGGCACTCAAGAAAAAAAACATTACAACAAAATAATTATGATAAATAAAATTCTGAAAATTTTAAAACCTAGCATTATTTATTTTTGTATGCGTTTTTTTCTAGTTTAAGTATGTTTGTGTATTTACAATCTGGATTAACGCCTAAAGTGGCCACTTTGGGCGTTAATCCAGATTTTAACTACACGAACGCATTTAAACTGAGAATTAACGTATAGGTACAAAAATAGTTGATAGCTCTTACTATACTAGTTTTTATATTTTTCAGAATTTATTTATTGTTTCATTGTAATGATTTTTTTTGATCGACGAAGCTTTTATTTGGATCGGAAGTAATGTATGTGATAGTGTGTAATTACTGGAAAATTATTTATTTGTTTATTTATAAATCCCTCGTTAGATGCATTGCATTGTAACGGTTACAATGCCATTGTAACCGTTACAATGCAATGGCGAGGGATTTATAAATAAACAAATTAATAATTATTACACATCACCACATACATTACTCCCGACTACAATGTTGAATCATCATTAGCCATTTCTTGTGTATAAGACAACAGCAGCAACAAGTTAAACTGTTATAGTTACTTTTTCCTCTTTTTATTAATACTACAACTAATGACAAAGCCACAAAAGATCATTTTTGTATGGCTATTTGACTTTCAATGTACTACTAAGTACTTGTGAAAATTCTAGGTTTCGGTAACTTGTTGCTGTGTTGACCAACGCATTTTAATTTTAAGGCGAGGTGGTAGTGAAAGTGGCGCCGCCACTACATTTATATTTTTATTACTCCTAAACCAACTCAATATTTAAAAAAAAGCACAAGTAATAATTTCTAAAATTGTATCTAAAATTTTTTGAATTATTCTTCAACAGTTTTCATTCTTTCTGTAAGTTTTAAAATCCATTTTAGCTCAAAGTGACCACTTTTGGCAATTATGAAAACATACAGAATGAATGATAACTGTTGAAGAGTTATTCAAAAGATATTAGAGACAATTTAAGAGATTATTACTTGTGCTTTTTTTAAATATTGACTTGGTTTACGAGTAATAAAAATAAATGTAGTGGCGGTGCCACTTTCACTACCACCTCGCCTTAACTGGGTTTTTTAAAAGTGAACCTTTGTATAAGAATCTTTAATATAAAATAATAGAAAAACAACAAAAAAATAGTAGATTACTTTTTAAATAACCCAGTTATTTAAGGGAGAGGTATACAATGAAACTTCAAAATGCGGTTGAAATGGTGTATTATTTGATGGTTATTTTTTTAAATGTTGTTTTACATTATTTTTGTATTGTATTGTATTAAGCTTAAAATTTACCGTGATTACTTGTAATTTGGCTTGATTACATTAATTATATAATTAAGTACGGAAATCGTACAAAAAATATTTAAGTACTATTAAATTAAATAGAAAAAAAAAATTTTCTCCTGACTCGATAAATTTATACAACTTAAAACATATTTATTTATTAGCATATTTTACAATAAAAAATAATAAAAACAAATAAAATATCCTCTTTTTTTAATTTTGAACCATAACTTTATAAATTATTTCATGTACGAACAATAATTTGCAATGATAATATTTACAAAAAGAACCAAAGAAATGATTTCTTTCTTTTATGTTTTAGTTAGGTACTTAAGTACTTACTGGACTAAATGCAAATTTAGAAATTGCAAAAAACGGTAGAACTTTATACATTTTCAATTTTGGGGTCTTCAGTAATTTTAAATACTTAATAACTATAAATCAATAAAAAAAAAAATATTAAAAGCATTACGCTTCTGTTTTAGGGAAATAAATCTCAATATATTTTCATATAATGTTTGTTGATTTTTTTAAATTATATTCAAGAAAAATCTCTAATTTATTTCAATTGAAAAGTCATAATGTAAAATTTAAGTATTTTTCATATTTTATTTTTTTATTTCGAAATCTTTATCATTACATATAATATTTCTGTATTTTTATTGCTTAAATAACCCATAAATATGGGTTTTGTTTTTGGAAACTTTTTAAATGTCTCTACCACCGGTTCGGAACTTACAAACTACTGAGAAGAACCGGCAAGAAACTCAGTAGGTGCTCCTAAGCATACATTAATTCATTTAATACGTATTAAAGACCATAAATACTAAATATGACTTCTAGCTTAAATACTTAGTTCCTAAAAATAGTATTTGGTTGTAACATATTATGAATGATTTGTACGACTTTATAAGTCAAGCGAAATTTTATACACTTAAATAATTGATATCACATAACCACCTAACTTTTGACATATATTTTTGTATACTTTTAAACATATTTTTTAAATATAGGTAACCTTCCGAACTGATAATAATATTTGTTGTTAAACTAATATTATTATCAGAATGTGTTTGACTAATGATTTTTCGAGTATCTTAGAAAATACTAATCTAACTATTTTGATACTTAGAAAAATAGTTAGTACTGTCTGGTCTGTCAGTACTGTTAAAATGAATTTGTAAACAACAAAAGAAAATCAATTTAAATTATTATTGTCCTTGTTGTATAAGGCCAGTATTAAATATTAAATAATGACAAAATTTTGTAACTAAATCTGCGTTAATACTTCTGAAATAAATTTTCAAAATTTATATAAACTGGCAAAAGAAAGGTATCGTTTATAATTTATTTCAATATATTGTGTGACAGGGTTTATAACGAAACTAGGCGTTTTATGGCACAACAATAAATGAAAGGCGCTAATACATTATTGCTAATGTATTGAAGCAAAAACAATATTCAGAAATATTTTTAAAATAAAAATTCATCAAACTTTCTATTTCTAGTAGATCAAATACTTATGAACGCATTTTGACATACTACAACTAAGTATCTATAATTAATGTTTTCTTTATAAGACAAAATAAAGTTCAATTAGGACAGAAAGTTAATATGAGAAGAAAAAAACATTCCATGAAATAGGTATAGTCTGAGAAAACTCTTTTCATTTGATTCGATATTCGTCGCGATGCTTTTTTATTTTCTTATGTTACTGGAAGACATTTGTTAAAAAAGCTGTAATAAAATAATAAGCTCCTCCTGTACACTTTAAAGTTAATTTGGAGCCAGTTTTATTTTTCAAAATAATTAATGAAGAGAAAATGTGTTGCTGAAAATAAGTTTGCATCATCCATACCTAACCAATGGTTTTAATATTATACCAAATATGATAAGTAAAGGATAAATAATATAGGACAATATTGAAGTTATTGGAGTATTGTCAAATAATAAAACAACTATACGAAAATTCGGTGAAATTAAATATGGTTTAATCAATTAATTTAAAAGTTTTTCATTACAGTAAATAGTAGTAATCGATTTCAGGCGTAGAATGCATAAAATATAAGTTATGTTACATTTTAAAATACTTCTAATAAATCCAATTTGTTGTATAGTAGAAAATAATTTGAAAGATTTACAATATGTTTTTAATTTTATGAAAGTAAAAAAATAGTAGCATAATATTTGTTACATAAATCATAAATTGTGAGATCGGCGCAATGACTTTAGATAATACCTCTTTCTTTATACTTACTTACCTATTTAAAATGTTTGTTATTATTGAGATTTGATGTAATAATTAGTTAAAATACACACTTAGAATGTTGATGTAATTCGTAATCTAATATTTAAGTAATCTATTATTAATGCACATTTAGAGAAAAATATAATGAGAAGTATCTTATTATGTAGATGTTAAGTTTCTAAATTATAGATCTTAAATTATTAACATAGCATGCTATGTTTGGAGATACCTTTTTCTCAGCCCTTCATTTACAATCTAAATACATATATGTATAAGTAATGATGTTGTTTTAAACTACATTATTAACTTATGATTCATTTAGTTGGAAATTATCAATAAAAATAATTATTTATTCCATTATCGTTAAATACGGAAAACGAAAATTCTATTAGGTATGTATGTGTATAGTTTTTGTATACAATTATGTATTCGTTATCGTCATCGCCCAAATTTATGTGTTAATGATTCTTACTTCCTCTTTTGTTGTTATTATTACACTACTAAATGTTTATATCTACCCATATATATATTACTAAAGTTCTAATTTGCTAACATATTTTTATTGCAAGAACTATCCTATTATAGAATGGATAAAATGAAATTTAATATACAATATGTATTATTTGATCATAAAACAAATACTTATATTTATAATTAAGTGTGATTAAAATTACTATGTGATATGATATACCTATTATGTATTGTCTGCCTCTATACTGCCTCGATCTTTTTTATTGTTGGTACTGCACTAGTCATTTCGGATACAAATTTGACCTCCCTATTCTCTCGGATGCAAAAACTGACTGTTGACTCCAACATATACTAAATAGCTGAAAATTAAAGTCAAATGCAATTATAAGTACTTAACAGTCGCTTAAAGTTAATTTAAAAGATAATTTTCGGAGTTAGCTTGTGAATTTAGTAATAATTTAAGATAATAAGTAACACTAAATAACACGATACTTTTTGTACGAAAAAACTCGGAGCAGTGGTCCATCTAAAAATTTACGTTAATTTATCAAACTTATGAATAAATATTATAAATTATATAAATTATCTTTAGTTCGTGAAATTATTTTAATTTAAGAGTTTCACTATTATCAAATTGCTCAAGTTTTTTCTAAGTATTTGGATACTATACTAAAATTCTAACTATAATCACAAGACAAACACGGTCTGTACCTTCATGTAAAAAGGGAGTTACCTATATCTTTAGAAGTTGGCCCTTTCGCGGTTATGATAAATCATGTAAGTACTCATATTTCTAGCTGCTCTACTCTATATCATATTCTGATGTTTACAGCTTATAACAGTTAATATATAGCCTGGTTATATCTTTCTCTTTGTATCGTTTTGGTGTCAATCAGAAGCTAACGATGAACGTAGTTGCGTCGGTGGGACAGGAAAAAACTGCTTCTGTAATATGATCGCATTTTATATCAACAGCTTAATTAGTGCCTGGAAAAACAAAACCGATTTCGCTAAATTAGTCATTCATGTGTCTTTTATATGAAAGAAAACTAGGTTACGTGGAGAATTCAAATTAAAATGTTTGGTTAGTAAGATCAAATCCAAAATAATGAAAAATTCAAGTTGTTAAATATTTGTGTGATTTTCTACCTCGTGAATAAAATCTGCATTTTTTAATTATTGTTATTAAAAACTTCTTCCATTAAGTATGTAATATTTTAGTACATCTATTATTGGTATGAACGCTGCTTATCTAATGCGTAACTTCGTGAAATTTTTCGTTTGTTGCCAGTTCTGAAAATTATAATTGTTTCAAATTTGTTACAATAAAATACCTGGAAAATTAATCATAAATCATTCCTGTCATAACTAATCTGAATAACTAATTGCATTTCTTTGCTACGAATGTAAAAAACGATGCAAATCTTTTTATGTTATCTAATTAAAACTAACTTAACCGAAAAAAAATGTGTAATCACTTTCTGATGTAAATTGTGATTTCAATAATGGATATTTGTATATCCTAAATAATAAAATCGAAACTAAATAATTTTGATAAAAAATAAAAGTAGTGTATTTAGTACATATAAATGACAAATCATTAAAAATACGTGTTTTTAATACTATACTTTAAAAGTACCTTCGAGGTTTTTAGTGAAGAACATAAATCCTATAAGGTTTTATTTTATTTTACATGATGTTGATGTAAGGGAAGCTCTATTCTCGCGTGAACTCTCGAGTCTCAAATTATCCTGGTATTACTTAAAAAGTACGTGAAAAATCCTGTTCCTGAAAAATAATGGGTTTGTGAAAAATAATATACTAACAAAACACGATCTTAATTCAATAAAAATGGGTTTTACAGGCGGCAATATAGAGATTCTATTGTGCCAAAATAAAGGAGTAATTTTGCAATTATAGCATATAACACGTTCATTTGTTGATGTTTAATGAGAAAAATGGTGTTACATAAGCGAGTTATATTTTGTACATTTATGAAAAAGACTGACTCTAAGGCTTCGTATCTAAAATCTTTGGTTTAGGTCTCCTTAAGGAAGCTAAACTGTCAATTTCATAGAGTTTCTGTCAAATCTAACAACTTTTTTGAATTTAAGATGGCCTGAACCTTATTGTTTGAGTATTTGGCCGTTAGAAGGTAATTTAGAATGTAAAGTTAGGTAGTATTACCACAGTATACTTATATACTAATATTAGTAACTGTTACTAGTTCGTACGTATTAACCCTAAAAATGTTTTTTTTCCTTTTCCATGAGTCGAAGGAGATACCTTTATTTAACTCATATTTTTACACTTTGGGAGGCTTTGGTGGATATCAATAGCACTTTATTAATGACCATCGTTGTTATGTAGACTTTTGTATCGTTCCCATTGGTCCCTTGATATATATGTATAATATTTCTTTAATTACAATATTTCTTTAATTATTTAGATACCTAATTTGTAAATTTGACCTTGACCTTGACCTTACGACTATTCTTAACTAAGATATCTAATTTGGAGAATTTTTCATCTACCTCTTAAATTACTTACCTACGTTAGAATAAAAGTTACCTTACATGCTATTTTTCGAGCAACATTTTACACAGACTCAAAAATCTGATTAGAATTTTATTCATTATTGTATTACTGTTTATTACTTCAGTTCAATACAACATAGGTCTTTGCTTCGGTTATATCATCTTATAGAAAGTTTTCAATCAATACCAACGCACTTAAAGTATCTTAAAATAATAATGTTGAATTTATAAATTTCTGAATTCATGTCCGTTTGGAATTTTATTACTCTTTTCATTACATCTTATAACAAGTTTTCAATTAATACTAACGCACGTCAAGTAAACTATAAAATTTCATTTTTTATTAACATCTTTTACAATGCTTTCAATTTAATATCAACGCACTTAAAGTATCTTAAATTTATAATTTTGAATTTATGAAATTCATGTCCATTTGAAATTTTATTACTCTATTCATAACATCTTAGAAATAGCTTTCAATTTAGTATCAACGCCCTCAAAGTATCTTATATTATAACTTTCAACAATCAATATCAACGCACTTAAAAATGAGGCTATAAAATTATCATTGTGACTTTATAAAATTCAGATTTCATGACCGTTTGCAATTTTCTTGCTTACTTTATTCCATAACATCTTATAAAATGCTTTCCACTTAATATCAACGCCCTTAAAGTATCTTATATTATAACTTTGAATTAAGAAATTCTGAATTCATGTCCGTTTGCAATTTTATACTCTATTCATTATTCATTACTCTATTCATAACATCTAACAATACTTTTTAAATCAATATCAACGCACTTAAAAATGAGGCTATAAAATTATCATTGTGACTTTATAAAATTCAGATTTCATGACCGTTTGCAATTTTATTGCTTACTTTATTCCATAACATCTTATAAAATGCTTTCCACTTAATATCAACGCACTTATAGTATCTTTAAATAGTTATAATTTTAAATTTATGAAGTTCTGAATTCATGTCCATTCGCAATTTTGCTACTCTATTCATAAGATCTTATAAAACGTTTTAAATCAATATCAACGCACTTAAAGTACTTATCATAAAAAATAATATGAATTTTGAATTTGTGAAATTTTGAATTGAATTTTACTACCCTATTCATAACATATAATTTAATTGTGCCGCATTCGCGTTTCTCTGTTTACTGTTGGTTGACTGGTAGAGAATGCTTTTAGCATTAAGTCCGCCATTTGTACCTTACTTTATGTATTTGTACAATAAAGATTTATAAATAAAAAATATAAAACTTATTTTTTCTTAACTAATTTACTTCGAGTACTTATCTTAAAATTATAACTTTGAATTCATGAATTTCTGAATTCATGTCCGTTTGCAATTTTATAACATCTTATAAAAAAGTTTTCAATTGACATCAACGTACTTAAAGTAGGCTATAAAATTATAATTTTGAATTTATGATATTTTGAATTCATGTCTGTGTGTAATTTTACTTTTCTATTCATAACATCTTGTATAACGTTTTCAATCAATTTATTTTTGAATTTATGAAATACCGAATTCATGACCGTTTGAAATTTTATTACTCTATTCATAACATCTTAGAAATAGCTTTCAATTTAGTATCAACGCCCTTAAAGTATCTTATATTATAACTTTGAATTAAGAAATTCTGAATTCATGTCCGTTTGCAATTTTACTCTATTCATTATTCATTACTCTATTAATAACATCTAAGAAATAAACTGCTATTTATTTAAACTGCTGCTTTATTAAACTGCTATTTGATAAACATATTGTCAATACTATCAATAAGGCATCTCGTTCACTAGGGTTTATTATGCGCCTGTCTAAGCCTTTTAAACGCATGAAAACCATCAAAATCCTTTATTGTGCTTATGTCCGCAGCCATCTCGAGTATGCCAGCCAGATTTGGAACCCCTGTTACGTAACATACATAAATGATATAGAGAAGATCCAGAAAAAATTTACTCGGTTCCTAAATTTCAAATTCAAAATTCCTAAAACATCTTACAAAGATCGTTGTACTAAATTTCACCTGCTACCACTTTCTGTTAGACGTAATATTGCAGATGTTTCATTTCAACTTAAGTTGATTAGAGGTTCAGTGGATTGTCCGGAACTACTTTATAAAATTCGTTTCAAAATACCTACAATAGCGCCCCGCAACGATTCATATAGACCATTTAGTATTCCTTCTATGTATACCAACTACAGGTATAACAGTTTCCTTATGAGAGCTTGTTCCGCCATTAATAACGCTGACGCCAATATTGATTTGTTTTTCAACAGCATCACGACTGTTATTAAGTTACTGTTTAAAATCTAGTTTAATGTTATTATACTGTTGCGCACCTGTCCCTTCTGGGCTACGATTGCTTTAAGATCAATTTCTTTTGAATTCTACATGTGGTAGCTTGTCAATAGCTTTTATTTATATATATTTGTTGTTATCTGTATGTTTATCAGCTGTTAGCTATCAAAAAACGATAAATAAATAAACAATACTTTTTAAATCAATATCAACGCACTTAAAAATGAGGCTATAAAATTATCATTGTATCTTTATAAAATTCTGATTTCATGAACGGTTGCAATTTTATTACTTACTCTATTCATAACATCTTATGAAATTCTTTCAATTAATATCGTACTTAGAGTAGGTATCTTATAATAGTTATAATTTTGAATTTTTGAAGTTCTGAATTCATGTCAGTTTGCAATTTTACTACTCTATTCATAAAATCTTATCAAACGTTTTCAATCAATATCAACACACTTAAAGATATACCTATATTAAAATTATTATTTTAAATATATAAAACTTCCGTTAAATACTTTCTTATCATATTATTTTACCTACTTTAGAAAAACATTTCAGTATAATGTCAGTAAAGTTTGATTAATTCTTCTTTAATATTATTTTAATTGTAATAAAATAAAGAATACATTCGTAATGATTTCAGTACCTACTGCAGCTAAAAGACCGTACCAATAAAAAAAGAGGAGTGTTAAAAGTAAAACGTCGGTATGTGCGTATCTGTGGGTCGGTCTGTGGTATCGTAGTTAGCTCCCAAACGAATGCGCCGATTTTAATGCGGTTTTTGTCACTCTCTTAGAAGGTATAGATTATATGAATAAATGTTTTGTACACGGGAAAGTGATGATACGTCCTTATTGATCAGATTGTTAATCGTTTTACTTTTTCCGTTTTCATAAATACTTCTTCCTTATCTTCAAATGTATATGTGTATATGTATATATGTATACCTAAGTCCTTTTTGATAAGATTGTTAATCGTTTTACTTTTTCCGGTTTCATAAATACTTGTTCCTTATCTTAACAAGTGATGATACCTTAGTCCTTACTGATAAGATTGTTAATAGTTTTACTTTTTCCGGTTTCATAAATACTTGTTCCATATCTTAAAAAGTGACAATACCTAAGTCCTTACTAGTAAGACTGTTAATTGATTTTTTCCGTTCTCACAAATAGTTCTTCCTTATCTTAAAAAGTGGTAATACCTATGTACTTACTGATAAGATTATTAACCGTTTTACTTTTCCGTTTTCTTAAATACTTTTTTCTTATTTTAAAAAGTGATAATATCTAAGTCCTTACTGATAAGATTGTTAATCGTTTTACGTTTTTTCGTTTTTATAATTACTTCTTCCTTATCTTCAAAAGTGATAATACCTATGTACTTACTGATAAGATTGTTAATCGTTTCACTTTTTCCGGTTTCATAAATACTTGTTCCTTATCTTAAAAAGTGACAAAACCTAAGTCCTTACTGATCAGATTGTTAATCGTTTTACTTTATCCGTTTTCGTAAATACTTTTTCTTATTTTAAAAAGTGATAATACCTAAATCCTTACTAATAAGACTGTTAATTGTTTTTTTCCGTTCTCACAAATAGTTCTTCCTTATCTTAAAAAGTGATAATACCTATGTACTTACTGATAAGATTATTAACCGTTTTACTTTTCCGTTTTCATAAATACTTTTTTCTTATTTTAAAAAGTGATAATACCTAAGTCGTTCCTGATAAGATTGTTAATCGTTTCAATTTTTCCGTTTTCATAAATACTTCTTCCTTATCTTAAAAAGTGATAATATCTATGTACTTACTGATAAGATTATTAACCGTTCTAATTTTCCGTTTTAATAAATACTTTTTTCTTATTTTAAAAAGTGATAATACCTTAGTCGTTCCTGATAAGATTGTTAATCGTTTTAATTTTTCCGTTTTCATAAATACTTCTTCCTTATCTTAAAAACTGATAATACCTATGTACTTACTGACAAGATTTTTAACCGTTTTTCTTTTCCGTTTTCATAAATACTTTTTTCTTATTTTAAAAATTGATAATACCTAGGTCCTTACTGATAAGATTGTTAATCGTTTTACTTTATCCGTTTTCGTAAATACTTTTTTCTTATTTTTAAAAGTGATAATACCTTAGTCCTTACAGATAAAATTGTTAAACGTTTTACGTTTTCCGTTTTCATAATTACTTCTTCCTTATCTTCAAAAGTGATAATACCTATGTACTTACTGATAAGATTGTTAATCGTTTCACTTTTTCCGGTTTCATAAATACTTGTTCCTTATCTTAAAAAGTGACAATACCTAAGTCCTTACTGATCAGATTGTTAATCGTTTTACTTTATCCGTTTTCGTAAATATTTTTCTTATTTTAAAAAGTGATAATACCTAAGTCCTTACTAATAAGACTGTTAATTGTTTTTTTCCGTTCTCACAAATAGTTCTTCCTTATCTTAAAAAGTGATAATACCTATGTACTTACTGATAAGATTATTAACCGTTTTACTTTTCCGTTTTCATAAATACTTTTTTCTTATTTTTAAAAGTGATAATACCTTAGTCCTTACAGATAAAATTGTTAAACGTTTTACGTTTTCCGTTTTCATAATTACTTCTTCCTTATCTTCAAAAGTGATAATACCTATTTACTTACTGATAAGATTGTTAATCGTTTCACTTTTTCCGGTTTCATAAATACTTGTTCCTTATCTTAAAAAGTGACAATACCTAAGTCCTTACTGATAAGATTTTTAACCGTTTTTCTTTTCCGTTTTCATAAATACTTTTTTCTTATTTTAAAAATTGATAATACCTAGGTCCTTACTGATAAGATTGTTAATCGTTTTACTTTATCCGTTTTCGTAAATACTTTTTTCTTATTTTTAAAAGTGATAATACCTTAGTCCTTACAGATAAAATTGTTAAACGTTTTACGTTTTCCGTTTTCATAATTACTTCTTCCTTATCTTCAAAAGTGATAATACCTATGTACTTACTGATAAGATTGTTAATCGTTTCACTTTTTCCGTTTTCATTAATACTTCTTCCTTATCTTAAAAAGTGATAATATCTATGTACTTACTGATAAGTTTATTAACCGTTCTAATTTTCCGTTTTCATAAATACTTTTTTCTTATTTTAAAAAGTGTTAATACCTAAGTCGTTCCTGATAAGATTGTTAATCGTTTAATTTTTCCGTTTTCATAAATACTTCTTCCTTATCTTACAAAGTGATAATACCTATGTACTTACTGATAAGATTATTAACCGTTTTTCTTTTCCGTTTTCATAAATACTTTTTTCTTATTTTAAAAAGTAATAATACCTAAGTCCTTACTGATAAGATTGTTAATCGTTTTATTTTTTCCGTTCTCATAAATATTTCTTCCTTATCTTCAAAAGTGATAATACCTTAGTCCTTTTTGATAAGATTATTAATCGTTTTACTTTTTCCGGTTTCATAAATACTTGTTCCTTATCTTAAAAAGTGATAATACCTAAGTTCTTACTGATAAGATTGTTAATCGTTTTACTTTATCCGTTTTCGTAAATATTTTTTTCTTATTTTTAAAAGTGATAATACCTAAGTCCTTACAGATGAAATTTTTAATCGTTTTACTTTTTCCGGTTTCATAAATACTTCTTCCTTATCTTAAAAAGTGATAATACCTATGTACTTACTGATAAGATTATTAACCGTTCTAATTTTCCGTTTTCATAAACACTTTTTTCTTTTTTTTTTAAAGTGAGACTACCTAAGTTGTTCCTGATAAGATTGTTAATCGATTTAATTTTTCCGTTTTAATATATATTTCTTCCTTATCTTAAAAAGTGATAATACATATGTACTTACTGATACGATTATTAACCGTTCTACTTTTCCGTTTTCATAAATACTTTTTTCTTATTTTAAAAAGTGATAATACCTAAGTCCTTACTTGTTAATCGTTTTACCTTTTCCGTTTTCATAATTACTTCTTCCTTATCTTCATAAGTGATAATAGCTAATTCCTTTTTGATAAGATTGTTAATCGTTTTACTTTTACCGGTTTCATAAATACTTGTTCCTTATCTTAAAAAGTGATAATACCTATGTACTTACTGATAAGATTATTAACCGTTTTACTTTTCCGTTTTCATAAATACTTTTTTCTTATTTTAAAAAGTGTTAATACCTAAGTCGTTCCTGATAAGATTGTTAATCGTTTTAATTTTTCCGTTTTCATAAATACTTCTTCCTTATCTTACAAAGTGATAATACCTATGTACTTACTAAACTTAAATCCCGTCTAAGTTGCTACGGGTGAGCCGATTTTTTCTAATATTTTTCATTATTTATTCATCTTAATATGTACTTACTGATAAGATTGTTAACCGTTTTTCTTTTCCGTTTTCATAAATACTTTTTTCTTATTTTAAAAAGTGATAATACCTAAGTCCTTACTGATAAGATTGTTAATCGTTTTATTTTTCCGTTTTCATAAATACTTCTTCCTTATCTTCAAAAGTGATAATACCTAAGTCCTTACAGATAAAATTTTTAATCGTGTTACTTTTTCCGGTTTCATAAATACTTCTTCCTTATCTTAAAAAGTGATAATACCTAAGTCCTTACTGATAAGATCGTTAATCGTTTTACTTTTTCCGGTTTCATAAATACTTGTTCCTTATCTTAAAAAGTGACAATACCTAAGTCCTAACTGATAAGACTGTTAATTTTTTTGCTTTTTCCGTTCTCACAAATAGTTCTTCCTTATCTTAAAAAGTGATAATATTAGATAAGATTATTAATCGTTTTACTTTTCCGTTTTCATAAATACTTGTTCCTTATCTTAAAAAGTGATAATACCTCGTTCTCACAAATAGTTCTTCCTTATCTTAAAAAGTGATAATATCAGATAAGATTATTAATCGTTTTACCTTTCCGTTTTCATAAATACGTGTTCCTTATCTTAAAAAGTGATAATACCTAAGTCCTTACTGTTAAGATTGTTAATCATTTTACTTTTTCCGTTTTCATAAATACTTCTTCCTTATCTTAAAAAATTTATAATATTTACGGACGAGATTGTTAATCGTAATTTTTTTCCGTTTTCTTATATACTTTATCCTTCATTATTTTGTAATCATTATTACTAGCCGCAATGCACCCACCACGTAGGTACAAATTAGTTTGTGTTTGACATACAAAAGCTAGCTATATCTTTATCGTTTTCTTTTTATGTGAATATTCTTTGGGTTATCTTTCTTCTTAAACTTCTAATTTCACCATTTTTATGTTTACGTATTACCGATTACTTATATAATAAAATATGATAATTATAAATGCTGTAGTACTGATATTTATTTCTCAGTCAATAGTTAAAAGAAACATCTTGGTCCAAGTCCCTCAAATTAAATTCCTCTTTTTCACTTTTAGTATAATCTACCATTACATTTTAGTTATCACTATGATAAAAAATAACCCTTAGTACAATATTTCCGAGTTTAGCCTTTATTTTTGTTTTACGGTAGGTAAATCCTAAAAGTATAAGATAAAATATTTTGATGGTTTGCATTTTATAAAATTTATTGGTCTTATAAGTAATATTTTTAATGTCTAAGAACAATTTTAAGCGAAAGTGCAAACTATGGTTCCTTGAAGAACAATACAAAGCGGCTAGTTTGGAGTTTAATTTGTAGTGGACCTATGTACCTAATAATAACGTTTCAAATCATTACTTAATTCTTATCTAACTTGCTAAATTGTCATATTTTAGACATATCTTAGTTTGGGATGTGGCAGAATAACAGCGACAGTTGATAACTCAGCTGTCAGATGCTGAGCTGCATACCTTTTTGTTCCAATTCTATTCATAATTTATGTATTATAATACTTAAAGTTAATTGAATTTATAATTTATTGTAATACTTGGAGTTATTTTTAAGTGTTATTTGTCTTCAATGTATTTATTTTCTGGAACAAATAAATAAATTTTATTATTATTTTATTATTATGTCTCTCTACGTCCCTCCTGTCTTGTTTAAATATTCTGCTTCATTTTAGGTTATTTATAATTAAAATCGTTATTTCACTAGGTACTAGTTCACTTTTAAAATCTTCTTATACTATTGTTCGTCTAGTTATTTTTTTTTCACCACTTTCAAAGTAAATTTTGATTGCACCTAAACATTCATTAAAATTATGGATAAAATAAGACACAGTAACTTAAAATAAACGTTTTCATTTTACCTACACTTATTTGTTATTTACTTGCACTTTAATAAAATACAAAGTTATTTTAATATTTATATGATGTTTCGTTCTTTACAAATTCACTAAACCACAAGACACTAAAAAAACGATGTATTCTTTCACATCACAATGACTCCACACTTCTACTTTGAAAATCTTCTTGTTAAATCGTGTCTCATAAGCACTAATATTTTTAAAAGATTAATTTGTAACAAATTTTATAAATTTTCCAGTTTTTCAATCACTTGTAAAAGTCAGTTCCTCATTACGTTTTTATTTTCCTATATAACTTACATTTTTGATCAAAATAACAATATGACTTACTCCAAAAAAACAGTTCTTTTTCTAAGCTACGTCATTTCGATGTCTCTTTTAGGTTTATTCTTTTAGTTTTGCATTAAATATAACAATGTTACTATAGCACTATTGTTTAAAAATAAAAAAATATAACACCATTGTTTTATATGTATATGTTTAGTTTTTAAGGTATATATCTATGGGCCATTGTTGCCTGATAATAAATAAATAAATAAAAAAAAATTGCTAGAGGTAAGTTAGTATATTTTTTAATATTATTTTTATTATTAAAACTGAAATATTAATTTCATTACAGCACTTGTGGTTATTAGCTCATGTTACTCTTGCTTCAAAATGTTTCATATCATAATATTTATGTCACATTGCCACCAGAAAAAAAAATCACTTGCACAAAAGATAACACACTCAACGTATGTATTGTTAAATAAACTAGTACATTTGACACATCATTGCAATTTTATTTTAAAACTCACTTAAATTATGTTTTTTTTATTGCTGATTGCATTTAAGTTAAAAAACTTTTACTTAGTAAAGTATTTTTTAAGAAATCCAATTCATTTATTACGTCCTAAAGAAAATTCTATCATACGTAATTTATCTTCCATGAATTTAGCTAATTTTGTCATAATCTAGATAAAAATCATTTTTTTACTAAGTAGGTATGTAATTACAGATATGTACCTTGGCGCATCTTATTACACTTTTCATGTTTCCTGCCACAAAAATATTAACCAACCTAAATTATATCAATCCATTTCAATGCTCATAGAGGTTCTAATTTGTTCTAATTAAGCAAAACAGGTATTTTGTAATATGTTAGGTTTTAAATGCCATTTTAAACCTTATTTTAAATAAATTAATTTCAAATAAAAGAAAAATTGGTAGTTTACTTAGTAGTGAGTAATAGTTTGCCTATGTTTTTTAGAAATGTGCGAGTCTTATGTAAGCTAGGTGTAACTATTTTGAACAACTGCAAATTATTTATATAAGGTTTGACTTATTTTACTCCCTATAGCGTCTCTTGAGTAAAATACTAATTTATTTTATATCTAAAATAATATAATCCTACATTTAATTTAAGTACAAAAATGTATACGAGTAGGTATAATAAATCAAATAATGCTGTAAATTTTATGTAATGTGTTTCTTTTACTTTCGTTTTATCGGCATCCTCTTCATGGATTTAATATTCAATTTCATGATCATTGAAAAAAAAATTAACTTAAAACCTCATCAAATATTTCCTATTTAAATTGTACCTAAGTTATAGTAAGTACAGCATTTACGATTTTCATATTAAGTAAAAAATTTAATTGTTTCTTAATATTAAAAATATTTAAACAACTCAATCCAAAAATATTGTATCGTTATTTCTTTTCTAAGTACTTATACTTCAAATTTTATTTTCACAATATTCAGTGTTATTCGCCAATTGACTTAAAAGTTAATATTAACAGTATGTTTTTGAGCACCTCTTGTATTAAAGTTTCCGATCAATATTCAAGTTATATCTATATGCCATCTAAACTAATATTCTTTTGTTCTTCGTAACTTGAATCTTTACTTAATATGCTTAAATTATTTTCTGACCATCGCATACAGTTTTCGCATTTTATTAAATATAGGTAAATAAATAAATACCATTAAAGTATTCCTATGGTTTCGTTATTTTTACGCAAATTTTTTCCACGAATTATCTCGTATTTTTTAACTCCATTTAAAGCTAAATTTCTTCTTCCATAAAACCAATTTCCAAATGTCTTAAAAATAATTTCAGTTTCGTTTATTATTACAAATATTATTATTTCTTACTATTATATTAAATACTGTAAATTAAATTAATGACTAAACGTGTAACGGATTTCGTAGACTGTCCTTTTATAATGACATGGATTATTTTTATTGTATTACATTGCATTGTATTAAATTGGATTATTTTTTACCCTTCTCAAACATATTTAACTTTGGTTTGTACACGTCAACAAATTTTCACAACGACTGGGTAGGTAACTTATAATAAATAAGTACAGTAGAGAATTTTCTGTTGCAACGCTTATACTTCAGTGTACTTTTAATTTTCTCATTCTTCTCATAAATTAAATCTTATCAACATCATAGACTGTTTTATCGTATTTTCTTATTGTTTATGACACTAGCAAAATACCTTTTATTTATTTTATGCTGTTCTTGACCTAACTTGTTTATTCCGTTCTCCAAATGTTTGATTTCTTTTACTTTTGCAAGCCTATGCAGAAATAGTGAGTTTGATTTAATTTACCAATTTCCAAATATCTTAAAAATATGATAATTTAAATGTTAATTAATAAAATAAACGTTTTTGGTATTATTACCGTAGCATAATATTAATCTGCATTTAGTAAAAAATTATTTCGTGGACTCTCCTTTTATAAACCTTTTCTTACCCTTATCAAACTTAATAAATTGCTTACTAATGGCATATATAAATAGTTTTACAATGACATGACAAAAATCATAATAACACTGAAAATCATAATAATATTACACTTTGATCTGGTGTAAATCGTATTATTTCTAGTATATTATATATATATACATATATTAAAAGAGCATCGTGAATGCAAAAATCTAAAAATTTAAAAATATTTTTAGTTTTTACACCATAAAACGAACAAACATAAGAATAATTTTATTTTTCTTTGTTTTCCTGTGTCTATTATATTTCTTTTTTATTTTCTGCCGCAGTGCAACATCAAATATAGGAGTCTTTCTAGATATTTATATCGAAAAATGATTTATTAATGTAAATGTAATCCTGTCACTCATTACTTATTTAATTTCTAATTAAAGTTTTCACTGGAAAAAAATAAATACTTAATTAAAATATAATTTCAGTTAAATTACAAAAAGTACTTTGTGTATTTTTTTCTATGCTATTATGGAACTGTAGATTTATGTACATTTAATAGTATTTACTATTGATAAAATTATATGAGTTGCTTAACGTTCTTATTTTCTTAAAACAAAAGTTCTTTAATAAATAAAAACAGAAAATAACTGCTAACGTAACACACAATAACGTTTTGTTTAAAGCATTAATCTTAAAACGTAACAATGTAATTTCTTATTTTAACATATTCACTTCTTTTCATAAAGATAAACTTAGTTTTTTAAGAATTATGGTTTTAGTTTTTACACTTTGGTCAAGAATGTTTCTAAATGTTATTTCTTCTCTTATTATTCCAGTCTATAAATAGCCCAAAATGTTGTAAAAAAAAACAGTTACGAGTTGGTACTTAACGTTTCTTTTTTTACATAATGTAGATTATTATCACTAAGTATTTAATTTTTATGTTTACCTACAGCGTACGAGTGTACTTTTTTTCAAAAATATTTCCTAAGAATAATGAGAAAATTATTTACGTATAGGACTTTGTCGCTTACTTACAGTATTTACCTATATGTATACTTAGTAACGTATTGTTCCTTACAATACATTATATCTATACATATAAGATAGTTTATACATATTCAAAATAAGTTTACGGTTTATAAAGAACTAATTGGTTATACTTATATTCTTTTAAAAATAAATTATTTTGCTTATTGTTTAAATGAAGACTAAAACAAAAAAACACCATCTAGTTTTAGTTATCTTTTTCTAACTTTGTCTTTCGGCTTTTATTTTGTCTAAAGTCAATTTTCTCAGTCTAACCATAGAGAGCCGCAAATTTAAAGGTTTTCTCTCTACCTTCATGCTCTTCGAATTCAATGTCCTCATAAGTTCACTTTATTAACTTAATTATTCAATATTGATTATTACACGCTGTAGATTACTTTAATGTGTAAGTATTTAATATAATAATAACTAAACGTGTTACAGATTCGTAGATTGTCCTTTTATAAATACCTAAATTATTTTTTACCCTTGTCAATCATAAATTGGTTTGTACAACTTAAAAAAAACACAACAACTAGTAGGTATGTAACTAATAATTACTAAGTACAGTATTATATTTTGCAGCCATGGTTTCAATTGTACTGTTTTGACGTTTACTCGATACCAATTAGATCTCAAAACCACCTCAAAATCTAGTTCGTGTACGGGAGTAACCACACAGTTCTCAAATTTTTTTGTTTTCTTTTACTTTTTTTATTTCAATATGCATAAATAGTGAATAAAAATTACCAATTTCCGAATGTATTTAAAAATATAAAAATATCGAATGTTAATCGATAAAATAAAATTTTCTAAAACAAAAGTTCTTAATTAAGGCGCTTTCCTGACCGAAATTGGCACCGCGGTGAATTTCGTTTAATATTGTAATTCTAATACACAATTATAATAAAACTTCTCGTGGAGTTTTTAGGGCCCATAGCATTAGTCTAGTATTTTTAGACGGCATTCATCACATTCCCTAGTAGTCACTGCTAGAAGTAGATAGCAAAACTGCTAAAAGTGGGCGTTTTTGACACATTTGCTATCTACTTCTACGAATAACTGCGAGGGAATGTAGTGAAACCTAAAAATACTAAACTATGAGCCCTAAAAACTCCACGAGAAGTTTTATGAAAATCCTTTTCTACATAAACTTAGTAATAAAAACCTCTGAGGGCGCCACTTTTAGTCAGGTAATCGCCTTAAAGAACAGTAACTCAATGCTTAAGTAACATACAATAACGTACGTATTTTTTGTATTTTCTTAAGCCTTAATCTTAATACTTATCAATGAAATTATTCACTTCTGTGCGCATAGTTAAAAACCTATTATTATAAATTATGATTTTAATTTTTACACGTTGACTAACTTGATTTTATTTCTTCTTATTATTCCAGTCTACAAATAGCCCAAAATGTTATCTGAAAAACAAATATGATAATGTAGATTATTACTAAGTAAGTATGAAATTTTTTTGTTTACGTGTGTGTGGTTTTTATGTTGCGTCGAAGTGTACTTTTTCTCAAATAATTTTCCTAAGAATTTTTATCGATGAAAAACAAAATTGAGAAGTGTTTTGTCATTAGAAAGTGATTTAAGCTGGTATTCGTCGCTTAAAGTAACTATGTATATATCTCGTAACGCATTGTTCCCTACATTATATTTATCTAGGACAGGTTATGAATTATCAAAATAAGTTTACGTTTTTAAGGAAGTGACTGAACAACATTATAGGTTTTCTCTTAATAAGTACTCACTTTTCTTACTCAAAGTCCTCATTGGTTCAAATAATTGTTTTCCCTTTTATAATAAAGTAATGACTAAAATGTAAAAATTCTCATTGACATTGTCTAAAATCTATTTTATCTGTCTAAAACTAAAGTGCCGAAAATAGATAAGTTTTCTCTTATTATACTGTTCTGAACAAACTTAATAATTCCTATTGCATATTTCTCGATTGTATGCTAGCTGATGCTTTTAATGCTTTTCTTTATATTACTGATATTTGTGAAACTTCAAATTTTTCTGAAACTAAATTGTTTTTCTCGGTCTAAAACTAAAACACCGCAAAATGATAGGGTTTCTCTTACATTACTATTTTTATCGAATGTTCTCATTGGTTCACATTATTGCTCTTCTTTTTACTGATATTTTTAATCCAGTTAAATATTTTATTACGTTCCTTATTTATTTGTCTAAAAACTATTTTCTTATTCTTAAACTAAAGAAATAATAATAATAATTGATAAGTTTTCTCTTATACTATTCTTAACTTTTAATTTTATCACTGATATTTCTGAATCTTATATTTTTTTCCTGAAACTACATTGTTTTGTTCTGTCCTCAATTTACCTACTTTTTATGAAATATGGGAAAATGTTATTTAACAGTCTGAAACTAAAGAGCCGAAGAAGTCTTTTCTCTTATAGTATTACTTACTTACTAATCTTATTCAAACTCCTTATTGGTTGAAATTATTGCTTATATTTTTACCGATATTACTGAAACTAAAAAAAACCTGAGACTTAATTTTTTATTTTGTCCTTAATTGGTGACATTGTCTTAAGAGACTATTTTTTTTTCCTTTTTTATAATATATAGTTCAGTAGCATTAAACCAAGAAACACTTCAAATCGGATTTAATTCCTACAAAAGGTTTTATTGTTTTAATGGCATATTTTGTTGCCCAATATGACTATCCTAGGTTTCCCCCCCCCGGCGGAGTTGTGCTTAAGTGGTGGGGGGTGAAAGTGTACTCCAAAAGGGAATTTGACCTGGAAGGACTGGTTGTTCATCAAATTGTGTAAAAAGGTTTTAAAGCTGGTTAAATATGAAACAATTTGAGGGTAGAACGGTTTTGATACGAGCGATAGATTTGGAGACACAGCTTTTCGAAATTAGACCAATTTTTCAAGTTACACGATTTCTACCTAAATTTCTCCTGTGTGTCCCCCACGTCTAACTATTGAAATAAGAGAGTGAAAAATCTAAAAAATATATCTATATATATAAAATTCAAAGTCCTGACTGAGTGAGATATCAACGCACAGCCCAAACCGCTGAACCTAGAGACTTGAAATTTTGCACACAGATACTTTATACAGTGTAGGCATCCACTAAGGAAGGATTTTTGAAAATTCCATCCCTAAGGGGATGAAATAAGGGATGAAAGTTTGTATGAAAGTCCCTCAGTTTTGAAGCTAGGATCTTCAAATTTTGTGTTTAGGCTGATGATTGAAAATAAATAAATACGTGTCTCAGCGTTTTTCAAAATTCTACCCCCAAAGGGGTGAAAAGGGGGATGAAGTTGTGTTTAGAAGATAATCCTTCATTTTTGAAGTAGAAATCGCTAGATTTGTAATTTAGGCGTATGGATGGAAATCTAACGCAACGCATATTGTATTGGTATAATTTCAACCCCCATGGTGATGAAATGGGGGTGCAATGGGGTAAATAAACCTAAAAATCGATATGGATGTCGTTATTGGGGTTTTCTGGGATGAAGATTGCGAAAATGACATTTATTTTGAAGTCCAACACGGTCGACATGATTTAACCCCTAAAGGGGTGAAAATTGGATTTAAATTAGGTATTGAAAACAATATAAAATAGACGTTACAACTTAAAACTTCGTAGGAGCATGTCTTAAAATAAATAGGCAAACATATATTTTGTGGTTTTGAAAATCAACCCCTTAGGGGGTAAATGGGCTAAGTAAACGTAGAAATCGATATGGATGTCGTTCTTGAGGTTTTATGGGATGGTGATTGCGAAAATGACATTAATTTTGAAGTCCAATTTAACCGCTAAAGGGGTGAAAATGGGGTACAAATTATATATGGAAAAATAATATAAAATAGACATTACATAGTTTACAGCTTAAAAATTCGTAGGAGCATGTCTAAAAATAAATAGGCAAACACATATTTTCTTATTTTGAAAATCATCCGTTAGGGGGTAAATGGGGTAAGTAAACATGAAAGCCGATGTGGATGTCGTTCTTGAGGTTTTATGGGATGAGGAATGCGAAAATGACATTTGTTTTGAAGTCCAACACGGTGGACATGATTCAGCCCAAGGGGACGGGGACGGACACGGGAACAGGAACGGGAACGGGGGCGGGGACGGAAACGGGAAAGAGTAAAGAAACGGGAACGTGATACTCTTAATATCTCTGGACCTAATTCTGATTATTGTAATAAACTAGCTTCCGCCCGCGACTTCGTCCGCGTGGATATTAGAGAAAATCCTTAGGGAACCTTCAACCAGGATCCGACCAACCGTTTTATACGCGATTACGCGGGTCCCCACCAAGCGCGCAGCCTCGTGCGAGGCCTGTCACACGTCGCAAATGTTTTGCCTCGCGAGGCAGCGCGCTTGGTGGGGTTTAGTTTACTACTCATGATATTGTAGTAAAATTGAAATTTTATTTAATTTGAATTAAAATTTTGAATTGTATATAAATACTATTTCTTAAATAATTATATTTTGAATTCTTATTCGCAAGTTCGATAATGTTCCTATAAATTGTATGTGTGTATGCGTTTGTGTTTGTGTTTTTTAGCCATCCTTATTTCATTGCTTAGTAACACTTATTTAATATACTTATCTTAAGATATGTCCATGTATTTCAAAACTTATAAACTGTTCTTACTCTTAAATTACTTACAAGTTTGTACTCTCTCCTTAAAAACCTATTTAACCTTTTGATTTTAAATTTATGCTTTAATTTACATTTTGCTACAATGTAATGTTTTCTAAAAGGAATAAGTTTTAAAAATATTTTTCTCAGTCTAAAACTAAAAAGTAACAATAACAATTGATAAGTTTTCTCATATACTATTCTAAGCTTTTCTTTATATTACTGATGTTTCTGAAACTTATCATTTTTCCTGAAACTACATTGTTTTGTTCTGTCCTCAATTTACCTTCTTATGAAATTTGTGTAAATACTTTTTTATCAGTCTGAAATTAAAGAGCCGAAGAATATAGGCTTTCTCTTACGTTCTCATTGGTTCAAATCATTGCTTTTCTTTAAACCCATATTACTGAAACTTGAAAACATCCTGAAACTTAATTGTTTTATTACTCCTTGTCGCGGCGTCCAGCCTCCTTTGACTAATGACTGACAGACAGACGGAGGGTGACAGGGTTGACGTACGGGACGGACGGAGAGATGACGATCGACAGAAAACGGAACTGGTAAAAAGAAACTATCAGGGACGATAAAGACGACCAGGACCGACCCTTGACCCGCAGGACGACAACTGCGACCATACACTCCTCTTTGACATTGTCTAAAGACTATTATCTCAGTCAAAAACTAACGAGCCGCAAAATGATAGGGTTTTTCTTATGCTACTAACCATTTTTATTGAATGTCTTCAATTATTCAAATTATTGCTTTTCTTTAAGCTGATAAACTATAGTTCTGAAAAATAAACTTATCTAAAAACTATTTCACCAGTTTAAAACTAAAAATTCTCTTGTATTTTACTATTTTTATTCCATATCCTCGTTAGTTCGCTTGCTATTATTGCTTTTCGCTATTATTACTCAAACTTATAATTTTTCCTAAATTAATTGTTTTATTTTGTCCTTTTATTCACTGTTGATTAACATTGTCTAAATATAATTTCTTAAAAGGTTGGTTTTCTTATAAAACTTAAAAGGCTGGTTTTCTTATAGGCTACTTAGGTAACTAATTCAAAGTCCTCGTATTCAAATTCTTGCTTTTTTACAGAAACTTCTATATTTTTTCCTGACAATTGTTTATTCTGTCCTCAATTTACTTCTCATGATGTTTTAGACTTTCAAATCTCATAGGTTCACATTATTGCTATTATTTTAATTATTAACCTTTTTTATCCTGATGATTATTTTGTGTCGTCCTTAATTTATTTATCATTAAACATGTCTCAAAACGATTTTCTCAGTCTTAAACTAAAGAATCAAAAAATAATTAATAACTTTTCTATTATACCACTTACTATTCTAAGTTCGCTCGCTTAATTGCTTTTCTTTTTCTTAGTGATATTTCTAAAACTTATATTTTTTCCTGAAACTTAATTGTTTTATTTTGTCCTCAATCACTTCTCATTAACATTGTCTAAAGACGATATTCTCAGTCTAAATTTAAAGGGCCGCAAAATGGTATAGGTTTCTCATAGGCTACTTAGGTACTTTTCTAATTCAAAGTCCTCATTTGATCAAATTATTGTTTTTCTTCGTTACTAAAAAACTTCTAATTAATCCTGATAATTGTTTTATTCTGTCTTCCATTTACTTCTCAATCAAATTGTGTAAAGACTATTTTCTCAGTCTAAAACTAAAGAACCGCAAAATATACGTTCTCTCTTATACTACTTGCTATTTGAATTAAATGTTATTATTATCCGTTCCTTATCAGTTCGCTTTATTGACTTTCTTATAAATATATTAAAGATTTTCTTATAATATTACTGCAACTTAAAGTTCCTAAAACTGAGTGGTTTTATTTTGTCATCAATTCACTTTTAATTAACATTGTCTAATAATTATTTCTCAGTCTCAAACATAAAAGGCCGCAAAATGATAGGGTTTCTCTTATGCTACATACAAACTATTTTAATTCAATGTACTCATTGGTTCAAATTATTCCTTTTCTTTTTTCTGATGAACTTTTTTATCCCGGTTAATATTTTATTTAATCCTTAATTTAATTGTCATTAAACTTGTCTAAAAAAGTTTATTTGTAAATTAAAAAATCAGATTTTTTTTTTATTCCGTCCTCCATTCCTGAAACTAAAGAGCCGGAAGTACGAGTATGATAGATATTCTTAACATTTGTCTTTCTTTACATAGCGGCTGTTGGACAATTTAACTTGTAGATCTAAAATCATTTTCAATGCCTCTTGGATATTTTGTTACTTGATCTTTATAACAGAACGTTTGGCTTTTTTTACATAATGACAGTGGGACATTTAAACACTTTGTCCAATCTTCATAGAAGTTCCTAAAAGTCCTAAAGTTCCTAAAAATCTCATCATATGCTACTTATTTTGTTCGCTTTATTGCTTTTACCGATTATTATTTTATGCTGTGGTGATATCAACAGAAGACTATATAACCTTCACTGTCATTCCGTATTTTTTTATAACTTCACTGTACGTACTACCTGTGTTATTATCTCTATTTTTATGTGTGCTATGTTTCTTAGAATAAACCCGATTTTCGTCCTACCTACCCGTCTAAAAAGAAAATCATTTCCTTTGGCCTACTTATGTGTTTTGGAAATAAATATTATTTCTTAAAAATATTAATTCTTATTCTCACGTTTGATAATGTTTGTTTTGTGTGTGTTTGTTATTAAGCTATCCTAATTTCATCGCTAATAGGGAATATGCATAAGTCACCGATTTTGATTAATTTGAGCTTGATCGCTGCGGACACTTATAAAAACATGATGGAACAGGAAAAAAAATAAAAAAAAATGTATTATTTTAGTTTTATCACACGATGAAATCAGGGAAAAATAACAATATTTTTTTTTTCATTTTCGGATATAATGCACTTTACAGTCAGATAGAATATCGGATAAGAAACAATATTTTGTATGACACATATGCACTTAAACGCAAAATTTATAAAGATAATTGAAGATTATTGGCTAACTCCATATTAAACGCGCCGAAACACACCTGAAACGTGATGTGTGACGTCACCGTTTTGTATGGAGCGTTTTCGGCGGGTGCTGCTGCGTGCTATCTTCAAGTAACTATATCACGAGAAAAAAGCGCAAGAGAAAAGTTTTAATATTACAGTTAATTTTCTCACGCATTATACTTTTGATTAAGATTAAAAAAAAATTGATGCATATTCCCTATTAACGCTTATTTAATATACTTATCCTAAGATTTGTCCATGTATTTCAAAATTTATATTCTTTTCTTACTCTTAAACTACCTATAAGTTTGTATTATCTTTTAAAAAATCTATTTAACCTTATGTTTTTTATTTTAAACCCTTAATTTACCTTTCTGCTACATTATAATGTTTTCCAAAAGGAACCCGTCAAAAAATGATTTTCTCAATATAAAACTAAAGAAACAATAATGATTGATAAGGGTTATCTTATACTATTCTTAGCTTTTATTTATATTACTGATGTTTCTGAAACGAATATTTTTTCTGAAACAACATTGTTTTGTTCTGTCCTCAATAATTTACCTACTTCTTGTGAAATTTGTGTAAAGACTTTCTCTCAGTCTGAAACTAAAGAGTCGAAGAATTAGAGGCTTTCTCTTCTTACTTACTTACAAATCTAATTCAAAGTCCTCATGGTTCAAATTATTGCTTTTCTTTGACCGATATTAGTGAAACTTAAAAAAATCCTGAAACTTTATGTTTTATTTTGTCCTTAAATTGCTTCTCATCGACATTGTCTAATGACTATTTTTCAGTTTTAACCTAAAGAGCTATTATCTATAAGTTTTCTCTTACACTACTTGCTATTCTGATTCAATGTCCACTTAGTTTGCTTTATTTTTTCTTGCTTATAATAATATATTACTGCGACTTAAAGTTTTTCCTGAACTTAATTGCCTTAATCCTCAATTTACTTCTCATTAATATTGTCTTAAGAATATTTTTCAGTCTGAAACTAAAGAGCTGCAAAATGATACGGTTTCTCTTATGCTACTGCTTTACTTTTTACTGATAAACTTGTTTTGTCTTAGAAATTAAACTTGTCTTAATAATTAAACTTGTCTAAATAATTAAACTTGTCTTAAAACTATTTCCTCAGTCTAAAACTAAAGAGCCGAAATTTAATTAATACATTTTCCCTTATACGTACTACGTACTATTCTTATTCCATATCCTCATTAGTTCGTTCACTTTAATGATTTTCTTTTTATTAGGTACTGACCTTTCGGAAACATCTATTTTTTTGAAAAAATAACTATTTTATTTTGTCCTCAATTTACTTCTCATCAACATTTTCTTAAGACTATTTCTTAGTATGAAACTTAAAAGGCCGCAAAAGGTTTTCGTATAGGCTACTTAAGTAGGTAATAGGTTATTTTCTATTTGAAAGTCTTCATTAATTCAAATTATTGCTTTTTTACTGATATAACTGAAACTTTTATTTTTTCCTGATAATTGTTTATTCTGTCCTCCTTTTACTTCTCATGGTATTGTAGACTTTCATCAGTCTAAAACTAAAGAGCCGCAAATTAATAGGTTTTCTCTTACGCTATTTAGATACTACTCGTATTATTATTTCATATCCTTTTAGTTCACTCGCTTTATTGTTTTGTTTTTAAATAATATATTTATTAAACTTATATTTTTTCTGAAATTAAATTGTTTTATTCTGTCCTCAATTTATTTCTTATTAACATTGTCTAAAGATTATTTTCAGCCTGAAAATAAAAAGGCTGCAAATTAATAGGTTTTCTCTTAAGCTACTTACTTTCTAATTCAAAGTCCTCATTGGTTTTAACTATGTATTGCATTTCGTTTTACATATATTACTGAAACTTAAAAAATCTTTAAACTTTGTCTAAAAACTATTTTCTCGGTCTAATACTAAAAAACTGCAAAATTATAGGATTTCTCTTATACTTCTAATTATTCTAAATTCAATATTTACCTCTTTTGTTTAAATTATTTCTTTTCTTTTTCCTGATAAACTTTTTTATCCTGATAAATATTCAATTGTATTTCCTCCTTAATTGATTTGTCATTAAACTTGTCTTAAAACTATTTTCTCAGTCTAAAAGTAAAGAGAGAGTTGATAAGTTTTCTCTTACACTACTTGTTATTCTTATTCAATATCCTCTTAGTTTGCTTTATTTTTTTCTTTTTTATAATGTACTAGCGGCAGCCCGCAACTTCGTCTGCGTGGAAAGATTTTTTGCTTTCCCTCGGGAACAATACTTTTTTCGGGATGAAAAATACCCTATGTCCTTCTCTGTGCCCCTCACAACGTGTATGTAAAATTTCATGACGATCGGTTCAGTAGTTAAGACGTGAAGGCGTAACAAACAAACAAACAAATAAACAAACAAACGGACTTTCGCATTTATAATATTAGTAAGGAAGTAAGGATAACTGCGACTTAAAGTTTTCCTAAAACTTAATTGCTTTATTTTGTCCTCATTTTACTTCTGATTAAAATTGTCTAAAGAATATTTTTTAGTCTGAAACTAAAGAGCCACAAAATGATAGGGTTTCTCTTATGCTACTAACTATGTTAATTCAATTCATCATTGATTCAAATGATTGCTTTTCCTTTACTGATAAACTTCTTTTGTATTAATAATTAAATTTGTCTATAAACTATTTCCTCAGTCTAAACTAAAGACCCGAAAAATTACTAAAATTTATCTTCTTCTATTTTCTATTCTTATTCGCTTTAATGCTTTTCTTTTTATTAGGTACAGATTTTTCTGAAACTTATAATTTTTGCTAAAATTATTGTTTTATTTTGTCCGCAATTCACTTCTCGTCAATACTGTCTGAATACTATTTCTCACTCTGAAACTTAAAAGGCCGCATTGTTTATTCTGTCCTTCTTTTACTTCTCATGATATTGTAGACTTTCATCAGTCTTAAACTAAAGAGCCGCAAATTAATAGGTTTTCTCTTACGCTACGTAGATACTACTCGTATTATTATTTCATATCCTCTATAGTTCGCCCGCTTTATTGTTTTGTTTTTTAATAATGTATTTATCTTACTTATTTTTTTTCTGAAACTTAATTGTTTTATTCTGTCTTAAATTTACTTTTTATTAACATTATCAACATATAGAATATTTTGTCTGAAACTAAAAAGGCCGCAAATTAATTGGTTTTCTCTTAAGCTACTTACTTACTAATTCAAAGTCCTCATTGGTTTTAACTATATATTGTATGAAATAAAAGACTTTTAACGGATACTAGCGCGGTTTTATTGAAAGTACTTTGGTAATTAGTTTGTATTTGGTTTGATTTTTGATTTTCCCGACGTTTCGGCACCTTTGCAGCTGCCGTGGTCACGGGGGACTGAAGCTACTCGTGAGCCTACCCTCAAGCGATGAATTTTTTGAGACGTTCAGAAATTAATATTTTACAAAATTTTTTATCTTTTTAATTGGTTTAAGTTGATTTTGTGATTTAATTAATGCTAAAGAGAGAGAATCTACTGAAACTACCACCATTTCACAAAATTGGGAGGCCTCTCCAAGAAAGAAATGGCGAAATAAAACTTGGAGAGGAAAGCCGACCTCCGTCTTTTATATTTATTAATTTATTTGCAAAAGGAACTAACCGGAGATCTAATGATACGGTAAATTGTGTTGTATGTGTAAATGCGTGTGTGTTTGTTTTTAAGCCATTCTAATTTCATCGCTTAATTAACACTTATTTAAAATACTTTTCCTTTGATTTGTTAATGTATTTTAAAACTCATATATTTTCTTACTCTTAACTTACTTATAAGTTTGTATTATCTCTTAAAAAATCTATTTAACCTTTTGTTTTTTAATTTAATCCTCAAATTTAACCTTTCTGCTTCATTATAATGTTTTCCAAAAGGAACACGTTAAAAAAATATTTTCTCAATCTAAAACTAAAGAAAATAATAATTGGTAAGTGTTTCTTATACTATTCTTAGCTTTTGTTTATATTACTGATGTTTCTGAAACGTAATTTTTCCTAAAACTACTTTGTTTTGTTCTGTCCTCAATCAACCTACTTCTTATGAAAGTGTAAATACTTTTTTCTCAGCTTGAAACTAAAGAGCTGAAGAATTATAGGCCTTCTCTTACATTACCTACTTACTAATCTAATTTAAATTCCTCATGGTTCAAATTATTGCTTATCTTTGACCAACATTACTGAAACTTCAAAAAATCCTGAAACTTAATGTTATTTTGACACTGTCTAGTGACTGTTTCTCAGTTATAACCTAAAGAACCGAAAATTATTTATAAGTTTTCTCTTACACTACTTCCTATTCTGATTCAATGTCCACTTAGTTCGCTTTATTTTTCTTGTTTATAATTATATATTACTGCGACTTAAAGTTTTTTCTGAAACTTGCCTTAATCCTTAATTTACTTCTCATTAGCATTGTCTTAAGAATATTTTTCAGTCTGAAACTAAAGAATCTGAACTAAATACTGAACTAAAGCCTCAAAATGATACGGTTTCTCTTATGCTACTAGCTAGCTACTGCTTTACTTTTTACTAATAAACTTGTTTTGTCTTAATAATTAAACTTGCCTTAACAATTAAAATTCTCTAAAAAAACTATTTGCTTAGTCTAAAAATAAAGAGCCGAAATTCAATTATTAAATTTTCTCTTGTACTATTTGTGTGTAATATTTATCTAACTTATTTTTTTTTTAACTTAATTGTTTTATTATGGCTTCAATTTACTTCTTATTAACATTGTCTCAAGATTATTTTGAAACTAAAAAGGCCGCAAATTAATAGGTTTTCTCTTAAGCTACTTACTTTTCTAATTCAATGTTCTCATTGGTTTAAACAATGTATTGCATTTCTTTTTACATATACAGGGTGTCCCAAAACTTTGCCACGTGGAGGGAAAGTACCTTAAATATTGAAGATGGGAAATTTTACTGAAAGAAGACTTCATTTTGTTTTTAGAAATAATTGGAACTGCATTAGCGTTTTATAGTATTCTATAAAACCGCAAAATGATAGGATTTCTCTTTTACTACAAACTATTCTAAATCAATATCCTCACTGTTTAAATTATTGCTTTTCTATTTACTGTCATTTTTTTATCCTGATAAATATTAAATTTTATTTCCTCCTTAATTGATTTGTCACTAAACTTATCTTAAAACTATTTTGTCTTATTAAGTACTTACTAGTTTTAACTAGAGCCGAAAATTAATGTATAAGTTTTCTCTTTTAGTTCTTATACTATTCTTATTTCATATCCTCGTTAGTCCGCCCGTTTTATTGCTTTATTTTTATTACTTACATTATGAATCTTATATTTTTTCCAGAAACATCATTGTTTTATTTTGTCATCTATTCACTTCTAAAGTCTAAATACTATTTCTCAGTTTTAAACTTAAAAGGCGGCAAAATTATATACGTTTTTTGTAGGCTTTTTAGGTACTATTCTTATTCAAAGTCCTCATTGGTTATTTTTGCTTCTTTTCTTTATACCGATTGAAACATAAAAAAACCTGATAATTAATTTATTACGTCCTCCATTTACCTACTTCTCATTAAAATTTTCTCATACTGAAACTAAAGAACCGGAATACGAGTACGATAGGTATTCTCTTATGCTAGTTACTATGTTCACTTAATTACTTTTACTTACTATTATTTTATGCTGTGCTGATATCAGCAGCAGGCTATATATAGCCTTTACTGTCATTCCGTATTTTTTTTGTTACTTCATTATACTACCATATTACCTCTATTTTTATATGTGCTATGTTTCTTCAACCAAACCCAACTTTCGTCCTACCTGATCGTCTAAAAAGAAAAACCATTGGGCTAGTTGTGCGAATTGGGGATAAATATTATTTCTTTAAAGCTATATTTTAAATCCTTATTCGAACGTTCGATAATGTTCCTATAAATTGTATGTGTGTGTGTTTGTTTTTGAGCCATCCTTATTTCATCGCTTAAGTAATACTTATCCTAAGATTTGTCCATGTATTTCAAAACATATATACTTTTCTTACTCTTAACTTACTTATAAGTTTGTGCTCTCTCTTTAAAAATCTATTTAATCTTTTGCTTTTTAATTTAAACCTCAAGTTTACCTTCTGCTACATTATATTTTTTTCAAAAGTATTACGTCTAAAAATTATTTTCTCATGTCTAAAACTAAAGAAACAATAATAATAAATAAGTTTTCTCTTGTAATATTCTTAGTTTTTCTTTATATTACTGATGTTTCTTACCTTCTGCTACATTATAATGTTTTTCAAAAGGAAAAAGTCTAAAACTAAAGAAAATAATACAATAATCGATAAGTTTTCTCTTATACTATTCTTAGCTTTTGTTTATATTACTGATGTTTCTGAAACTTATATTTTTTCCTAAAAATACATTGTTTTGTTCTGTCCTCAATTTACCTGCTTCTTATGAAATTTGTGTAAATACCTTTTCTCAGTCTGAAACTAAAGAGCCGAAGAATTATAGGCTTTCTCTTTTTACTTACTTACTAATCTAATTCAAAGTCCTCATGGTTCGAATTATTGTTTTTCTTTGACCGACATTACTGAAACTTAAAAGAAACCTGAAACTTAATGTTTTATTTTGTCCTTAATTTGCTTCTCATTGACATTGTCTAAAGACTATTTCTCAGTTTTAACCTAAAGAGCCGAAAATTATTTATATGTTTTCTCTTACACTACTTCCTATTCTGATTCAATGTCCACTTAGTTAGCTTTATTTTTTCTTGTTTATAATAATATATTACTGCAACTTAAAGTTTTTCCTGAACTTAGTTGCTTATTTTGTCTTAAAAATTAAACTAGTCCTAATAATTAAACTTGTTTAAAAACTATTTCCTCAGTCTAAAACTAAATAGTCGAAATTTAATTAATACATTTTCCCTTGTACTACTTACTATTCTTATTCCATATCCTCATTAGTTCGTTTACTTTAATGCTTTTCTTTTTATTAGGTACTGACCTTTCGGAAACATCAATTTTTTTGAAAAAAAAATATATTTTATTTTGTCCTCAATTTACTTCTCATCAACATTTTCTTAAGACTATTTCTCAATCTGAAACTTAAACAGCCGCAAAAGGTTTTCATATAGGCTACTTAGGTAGGTAGATTCTTTTCTATTTGAAAGTCCTCATTAATGTAAATTATTGCTTTTTTACTGATATAACTGAAACTTCAATTTTTTCCTGATAATTGTTTATTCGTATCCTCTTTAGTTCGCTCGCCAAAAATATATTTATCTAACTTATTTTTTTCTGAAACTTAATTGTTTTATACTTCTTATCAACATTGTCTAAAGATTATTTTTCAGTCTGAAACTAAAAAGGCCGCAAATTAATAGGTTTTCTCTTAAGCTACTTACGTTCTAATTCAAAGTCTTCATCGGTTTTGACTATGTATTGCATTTCGTTTTACATATATTACTGAAACTTAAAAAATCTTTAAACTCTGTTGTTTTATTACTTCTCATTGACATTGTCTTAAAACAATTTTCTCGGTCTAATGCTAAAAAACTGCAAAATGATAGGATTTCTCTTATACTTCTAATTATTCTAATTCAATAGGTACCTTTACTGTTTTAATAATTTCTTTTCTTTTTACTGATAAACTTTTTTATCCTGATAAATATTAAATTGTATTTCCTTCTTAATTGGTTTGTCATTAAACATGTCTTAAAAATATTTTCTCAGTCTAAAACTAAAGAGCCGAAATTTTATTAAAAAGTTTTCTCTCTTACTTCTTACTATTCTATATCATATCCTCGTTAGTTCGCTCGTTTTATTGCTTTTTTTATTACTTATATTATGAATCTTATATTTTTCCTGAATGTTTTTTTTTGTCATCAATTCACTTCTAAAGTCTAAATACTATTTCTCAGTTTTAAACTTAAAAGGCTGCAAAATGATATAGGTTTTTAGGTACTATTCTTATTTAAAGTCCTCATTGGTTATCTTTGTTTCTTTTCTTTTTACCGATATTACTGAAACATAAAAAAACCTGATAATTAATTTATTTCGTCCTTTATTTACCTATTTCTCATTAAAATTGTGTAAAAACTTTTTTCTCATACTAAAACTAAAGAACCGGAATACGAGGACGATAGGTATTCTCTTATGCTACTTGCTATGTTCACTTTATTGCTTTTACTTACTATTATTTTATTCTGTGCTGATATCAGCAGCAGAGGTATAAGCTTCTTGAGCAGCAGGCTATATAGCCTTAACTGTCATTCCGTATTTTTTTATTACTTCACTATACTACCATATTACCTCTATTTTTAATGTGTGCTACCAATCCCGATTTTCGTCCTGTCTGTCCGTCTAAAACGAAAATCATTTACATTGGCCTACTTATGTGAATTGCAGATAAATATTATTTCTAAAAAAATATTTTAAATTCTTATTTCCACGTTCGATAATGTTCCTATAAATTGTATGCGTGTGTGTTTGTTTTTAAGCCATCTTAATTTGATCGCATGTGTAACACTTATTTAATATACTTATCCTAAGATATGTATCCATTGTATTTCAAAACTCGTATCCTTTTCTTACTCTTAACTACTTATATTACAAGTTTGTAATCTCTGTTTAAAAATCTATATAACCTTTTGCTGTTTAATTTAAACCTAAAATCTAACCTTCTGCTACATTATAGGTAATGTTTTCCAAAAGGAACATGTCATTTTGATTATCTCAGATTAAATAACAGTTATTTATTTACGTCTTTTACCCTTAAAGCATTCAACTTGAACGCTCTAAGCTTTTACCTCTAACATTTTATCGTCTATGTATTTTGTTTCATTAACATTTTCACATTCGTTAACCGTAGTTCTTCTTTCTTTACAAGTGACATTCGTATATCATTAGTATATTTTTAGTTTATTATAATATTCTCAATATTCTTAATTACCCAGTTCTTGTAAAGTTAATTATAATATCGCCAATCAGTAACCATATAATTAAGAATCTAGGTACCAATTGCCGAAAATCCTAAAGAAACAAATATAAATTCACTTTAACCTAACAAGGTATCCAAAACATTTGACGACACAATTAGTCATAAAGCAATATTATTTTTTAATTTTCAAATCATAAACCATAATCATAAACATGTAATTAGCATAGGTACTAAACAAAATAAATATTAATAATGGTAAAATAATCTAATTATTGTAACACAAAAGTTATAAGTTTATATTATTTATGATAATTTTGTGAATTGTAATAATTGGTAGAAACACCGTGTAAGTTTAATTATAGTTAAATAATATGCTCAAACATCACCCTATTCTCAAAAATAAAATAAAACTTTAGCTTTCAACAAATGTACAGAATACCGATATTATTTATCTAAAAGGCAAATAAAACTACAACAAATCTAGGAATTTCACACAAACAAGAAATAACTATCACCGATTTTTCACAACCTTCTAAGTACGACTTCAAACATTAGCAATTTTATGTAAGTAGGAAGTAATGATAAATATACTTTGGCTAGGTATTAATTAAAAAAAGCTCTCGATTTTAGTAAAAAATATGATAATAATACAAAAAACTATCAATAAGTTTTTTTCAAATATTGAATTCTGTGCACGACACTCAAAATTCAAATTAATTTGATATAAACACTGAATAAGTTTTAAACTTACATTCTGTTTATTTGTAAACCCAATAAGTGTTTTGATTTAGAAAGCGAAAGTGCAAAAAATTCACAAGCTTTTGGACACCAATTACGAATCATCTGTCTAATATGTAGCGGAAATATTCAAATGTTGTGTGTTATGTTTTTAAAATTGATTTTTGGTAAAATACATCGTCATTTTGTAGTCGTTTTAATTAATTTGGAGTGTTCTCCCAAAACTTAACATGTTTTGCCAAAGAAACAAGGGCCGAAAAATGATAAAAAAATGGTCCTCCCATACTAACTAGGTAGACAGCTTAAACATTATTTTATGGGAAAATAAAAGATAAAAATTTAATTGATAGAACACTTCCTTTATAGTTAATTAACATGACTACAAAATGACAGTGTTGATCAACAAGCAACACTAATGAAACGATGAAGGAAAATTAACACAATTATTTCTTTAACACCAACAAACAACTTCTGTTTATTTATTTTTAACTACTAATTCTTTTATACTTTTACATTTAAGCAAGAACGAGCATTGGCACAAACAAAACGAATCTAGTAACAAATTGTAAGATTTCCCAACCATAAGAATCTGGTAAGCGACAACGAGCAACAATTAACGATCTGAAACGATTCATCAAAATAACATAGTTATTAATTTATATTATAAATATTATGGTATGAATGCAACTCTAACATAAAACCTTTTCAAACTCATTCAATCCTTTAACTTTACTGATTTAACTTTATTACTAATGAAAAGTTGATTCTAAATATTTTTTGGCTTTTCAAGGCACAAACATGCAGAAATAACATAAGCTTATTATATCTACTATAGACATAGACAAATTTTCGCTGCGCTTACAAATCTTCCACCATTCCACCAAAATATACATCAAATTATTTTCACATTAATATCCAAAAGCCCAAAACAAGGAATCGATATTAGTTGCCGAAAACTAAAAATTGCACTCTTCTGAATCCTCAACAAAATATGAGATAACAGAATAGAGATATGTACACACAGAGCAGTAAAAAACTTTTTATGGGAGAAATAGTTACAAAAAAAATGCTTCCGACGCGACGATAAGTATCGTCTGAACAAGAAGCTTATACCTCCCTCCAATGGAGATAGCACGGCCATATGTCATAGTGAAGATTGAAAAAGGTCCTTTAGTGACGTGACGGCTTATTGCAACCTCTTTCTTTAGTGTTACAATACGTGTTCGTTGTTCGTCGTTCGTTCGTTCGTGAGAAACGAAAACGTATTGTAAAACCACAGATCACCTCCTTTGGAGGTGATCTGTGTGTAAAACGAAAAGAAAATCATAGCAATACGCCGTGACATCACTAAAGAGTCTTTTTCAATCTTCAGTATGATACTAGGCGTGCAATCTCCATTGTGGGTTTAAGCTTCTTGCGTCTGAAGCTTATTTTATTTTGAAGGAAGACCCTAAAAATAGCAAATTCCATTGTCATATAATATTGTAAGACATTTCATATAGTTCATACCCCTATTATTTGTTTAGTTATCCTTTGGATAATACCAAGTCCTAAAATTAGAGAGCGGTAAATCTAATCTATTTTTTAAATTTTAACACCAAAATAGCCATATTATTTCTGTAAATATGTTACTTATATTATTATACTTATTTATCTAACTAACCTAGACATCGGGTTTTTTTTTTATTTTATCAATAATTTCGCCCTATTATATAAAAGTAAAATTTTTTCATTAGGTAATAATGACTACCAACTTATAATTTAAGTAAAGTTTAAAAATAACTATGATTCGTTTGAATCAAATGCGCTTAACTCGACCCATATTATTAGTATATTTTATGTCTCTGAAATTCAACCCTGTCCGTAATTTCTTATCAATATACAATAAAAAATAAAACTGCAATATATTTTTACTTTGATCAATTCCTATATAAAAGGTCGGATCCACATCCAATTCCAACCTAACTAACCAATAAAAGGGTAACTAGGGCCTCACAATCTAATTTTAAGATTTGCCTGCAAATGTATTTCTATTAAAAACTAAATTAAAAATAAACAGTTTAAAGGAAATAAAGGAAAGGAAATTTGATTACATTTTTTATAAAATATTCTGCTAACTCTTTTGCCATAATTTTAAAACCCTTATCATGCCTACCCATTGTTTTCCTATGGCTTCATATAAAATCTTTAATCACGTCTGTATCTAGGGATTTATATTTTTATTGTAACAGTATTGCAACGTAAAAGTCTTATTAAAAGCTAGTTTTTTGTCAATACTAATGAGAAAATTTCATAGAGGGCACGCACCTAATCATGTTTTTGTCAAATCTGACTCCAACTCATTACCATTTCAAGTGATATTTTTAGTTTTATGTAGACTTTTACATTCAAAATTATTTTTATGAGTACTTATTTCTTGGTTAGTTAAAAATCAAATAAAAAGTGGCACTTTTTTATGTTTCTTAAAAAAATAAATCATTTTTATGTTTCTTTTTTATGTTTCTTAAAAAAATAAATCATTTTTGTACCAGCTTTCTTAATTTTATATGCGTATAGTTTGTATTAGGTAGGTAGTTATATAATTTGCATTAGGTAGATAACTACCTTATTACCTAATATAAATTAGGTAATTTGTATTAGGTTTTTGCCATAGTTTAAATACCTGAAAAATAGAAAGCGAAGAATATTTAATGCGAGAATAATCTAGAGTTTTAATTTGTATGTGCGAATGCTTTTCATCATTCATCAATTTTAATTATTATTTAACATAGCTGCAGTTAGTGATGCTTAGCAATAAATAATTTCGCAAATCACAGACAAAACGAAACATTAATCCCAAGAATCTTTCATCCTAATACAGAACAAAACTGCAATATTTTACACATTTGCTTATATTATTAACCAAGATGAACTAGGTCTAATTCAGGCAAGCATTCAATCTAGACATATCCGATAAGCAACAACTAAATACATACATACATATTTGTAAATCCAATTTGCTTAAAAGCATTTCCACCGCTAAAAAGTGACTTCAAAAAGCTCAACACGAGTACCTACAAATAACCACTCTTTTCCGTACCTACTTAACTTTTTGTGACGTGCAAAGCAAAACTAGTAACCAATTAGGGAATTAACCACAATGTGACAGTTGCAAAAAGTTGTTACGATGAAAAAAAAAACTTTTTTGTACCAGCTTTCTTAATTTTATATGCGTATGGTTTGTATTAGGTAAGTAGTTATATAATTTGCATTAGGTAGATAACTACCTTATTACCTAATATAAATTAGGTAATTTGTATTAGGTTTTTGCCATAGTTTAAATACCTGAAAAATAGAAAGCGAAGAATATTTAATGCGAGAATAATCTAGAGTTTTAATTTGTATGTGCGAATGCTTTTCATCATTCATCAATTTTAATTACTATTTAACATAGCTGCAGTTAGTGATGCTTAGCAACAAATAATTTCGCAAATCACAGACAAAACGAAACATTAATCCCAAGAATCTTTCATCCTAATACAGAACAAAACTGCAATATTTTACACATGTGCTTATATTATTAACCAAGATGAACTAGGTCTAATTCAGGCAAGCAGTAAATCTAGACATATCCGACAAGCAACAACTAAATACATACATACATACAATTATTAATGTGAAAGTGATACTGTAACATGTGCTTTTATATAAATATAAATAAATCCAATTTGCTTAAAAGCATTTCCACCGCTAAAAAGTGACTTCAAAAAGCTCAACACGAGTACCTACAAATAACCACTCTTTTCCGTACCTACTTAACTTTTTGTGACGTGCAAAGCAAAACTAGTAACCAATTAGGGAATTAACCACAATGTGACAGTTGCAAAAAGTTGTTACGATGATTAGCTTGAAGGGAAAATATGATCAAGAAGCACTATCGCCGTTAAAGGTGATCTAATGAACTAGTAACGGAGGGAGAGGAGCTGGTATTAGGTGTTCTTATTAAGCTTTATTTGAGAAAATTTCGTTAATAAAACAAGGTAAGATGTTGCATCACAACGGGAATTAACACTCACCTAAGATACAAAAAATATTTCGATGCTTAGCTTGAAGGGAAAATATGATCAAGAAACACTAACTCCGGAAACGGGGGAAAAGGTGACCAAGCAACGACCCCTATATTCACGTCTACATGCTCTCAAACAATTCATAACAATAACTTCATAACTATTTTTTATAGGTTGCTTAAGCATAAGAATAAGGAAACCGCAATATTTTCTTTCTTCTATTAAAAAAATATTTTATCTTAATAATAATTAAGAGAGTGTAAAGACAATATTGCGGTACATGGTTTACGTACGGTACACAACAACAAAATAAATCAAATAAACAAACAATGAGTTTAGGGGGTGGGTTCTAAAACTCAACTCTAAATAGAATTATGTGGTTACATATATGTATCAATTTAAAGGAAACATAATTAGTTGTTTCTTATCTTAATAGACAATAGTCAATATTATCTTAATATCTAATTTTGTTTCAAACTCACACGATTCTTTAGAACTACTTAACTCTACTAAAAGCAAGAAGAAACAGCCAAACAGTACTTATTATTCGTAAACACCTTGGACCTTCCACCAGACGTTTAGTCAAAATAAAAACATAAGTTTTCAAAACAGCCAAAAACAGTCACAATTGTAGGTACCTAGGAATATTAAAGACTTCCTCAAAAAAACACTGTCGTGAATTGAGAATTTTCTTTAATCAGCCGTAGTAGCACGATAAGTAAAATACAAAGTAATTATCAATTGCAGACGGTATTAAAAAAAACAAGTACCTATCGTTAATATTAGTTTATGCTTAATTTAATAGTTTACCAAGTTAGGAAACTACGTAGATTTGCGTTCAGCAAAATGCTATATACAGATATAATATACTAGGTATGAACCAAATCATGCAAGATGTAAAAAATAATTTTAAAGAGATCACTACCAAAAATACTGCGTAAAGTGACAGCATGATATAATCAGATCGGATATATTATCTGATTCAATTTAAAAAAGAAATACCTATTCCTTGCAGGTAATTTTATTTTGAAGGAAACTTGTGGATACTTAAGCGTAGAATATTTTAATTTTATTCAAAAGTCACAACCTTATTAATTATTATTTTACATCCACCTAATTGGTGTCTTGTCATACGTTTAGATAAAATAGTTCTAGCATTTTTCTTTTATACAGTAACTACCCACTAATAACTAGTTACAACTTGAGGACCTAATAAGCATTAGTTACTCTAAAGATAAAGTAAACTTTAATTCAGTCACTTTACCAACTTATATATATTCTGTGACTTTACAACAACTCTGAAACTTAGTCATTATTAGATAAAAATATATCTACTCTTCCTCGTCTTCTCTATAGTATATAAAATTGCCTTGAGTTTTTTTTTATTATTTTCATTTTTTTTCGTCTCTATCATAATAAACCACTCTTAAAAATACTTTACCGTCATCTACTCTTACTTATCAATAAAATAACACTAAATAATCTGCAATATTATTATAATAAATTATCAAACCTATCTCATTTATAAATTGTGTCGTTACGACTAATATACGACTACTATTTGAGACAACACGGTGTGAGTCACAATCACAATTTGGATATTTATCGATACTGAAAGGCTCTGAGTGTAGAAAATGAAGCGATCTTTTGTATGGAGACCCCAACATCACCAATACCAATACCAAGTATGAAACAAAACCTATGTACAAATATCCATAAACAAAAAAATACGTTTGGATAATTAAAAAAATACGTTTCATTTATGACACTTTATCATACTGTATGAGGATTTACTGTGGGGGTCCACTACCTTCCTTTCCTACTCTTGCTGGCTGATGGGTGTCCTATATTGCTAATGCTATGGGCTCTTTTGAAGTAAGTTTTAAAAGTTTAAGTCTTTTGCACCTTTTATAACGTCAAATTCTTACGTTTGGCTATGTTAATAAAATTAAAAACTCGGATATTGTCCACATTGACGTGAAAATATTGAAAATCTTAAACTAATAAAATTGAACTACATTCCACTGCCGTTAGATCGATTGATAGATTAATTTTAGAATATTTTAATGATAAATTGAAGATATTTTTTTTTATTTAGCTTTCTCAATTTTAAATTTTATGTCTATTTTTATCATGTAACAGTATTTTTTAATATGTTAAATACCTGCAATAAAATAAGATAATATTTATTTACATTGTTATTGTTACACCAGTATTTTGAACTCGGTACTTTGCAACTTTTTTATTTGCAACAATTAGTCATAGAATGCGAAGAAATTCAAGTGCAAGAATACTATCCCCGTCCTCAGATCAAATAAAAAAGTAAGATGGAGCGTTGCGAGCAATAAAGTGAGGCCGGTTTTTGATGGTACATGTGTGCGTACAAGGGGGCGGGCGGGGGCCGGGCGGCAGGGTTTTATATGGAAAGCCAAGGCATAGTTTCGTTACACGTGTGTGCGTGAACTGTGTATGTACACAGCCAAGGCATAGTTTTGTTGGCCTCACCGCTTTGTTCAGAAGACTCCGTCTTCCTTTTTTTATTTGGTCTGAGTCCCCGTCAATTGGTAATGCGCTGGAACCTTGTCAAATTAACATACACATCATCGTCATCCGCAACTAAAAATGACAAAAAACGGTAAAATTCTAATAGGTAATATAATATATTAATTACTAGCGGCCGCCCGCGACTTCGTCTGCGTGAAAAGTTTTTTTGCTATCCCTCGGGAACAATACTTTTTTTCGGGATGAAAGGTACCCTATGTCTTTTTATGTACCCATGACAACGTGTATGCAAAATTTCATAATGATCGGTTCAGTAGTTAAGACGTGAAGGCGTAACAAACAAACAAACAAATAAACAAACAAACGGACTTTCGCATTTATAATATTATATATTATAAGTAAGGATTGAATTCTTCTTTTCAATAAGAAAGGGTCTAGGTATATGAGAAAATTACAATTGTTTTTCGTTTTTGAGGTTAAAATCATGGCCGCCAGGCGCATTACCAATTGACGCGGATAGTAGTCTAGTGTAATCTTTTGTTATTTATTAATGATTGAATTCTTCTTTTCAATAAGAAAGGGTCTAGGTATATGAGAAAATTACAATTGTTTTTCGTTTTTGAGGTTAAAATCATGGCCGCCAGGCGCATTACCAATTGACGCGGATAGTAGTCTAGTGTAATCTTTTGTTATAGTGATCTTGAGTGAACGTTGTAATTAAATCATTAAACAAATTTTCCATTTAGCACAAGCAAGCAACATGCCACGTGTCAGATTATCTTCAAACCAGATATTTTTTTACGCTAATAAATTCGAATCACCCGTAAAAACTAAACATGGATTCTAATATTCGTAATATAGAACAAAACTGCAATATTTTCCATATACTAATATGATTTACTAGAATAAACTAGGTCAAATTCAGGCAACCCCAAAATCAATGCATATTAATTAATTTTAACAAACAACAAATAACTTTAAATTTTCTTAAGGCGGTTGTAGCATCGAAAGTGGCGCCGCGGTAAATTTTATTTAATATTGTAATTATATTAAAAACTTTAAGTGGAATATTTGTCTAGCATTTTCAAAAGGTAGCATTACATTCCCTCGTTGTCACTGCTAGAATTAGATAGCAAAACTGCTAAAAGTGGCCGTTTGACACATTTGCTATCTACTTCTACGAATGACTCTGAGGGAACATAGTGATACCTTCTAAAAATATAAATCATGGGTCCAAAAAATTTCACGTAAATAATTTTTTATTAGCAACTTATTAAATAAAAACCTCTATGGGCGCCACTTTCGGTGTTTTTCCACCTTAACATAAGCGCATTTCCACCAAAACAATCGCAAATTCGTGACAAACAATGACAAAATGTTTCAATATGTCATAAATCTTAGGACTAAGACAAAAGACAACAGATAAATGTTTTATTAAACAGATAAAGGCCCAAACCGTGAAAAACTCATACGTGAAATGCAAAGCTAAATTACTAACCAATTAAGAATTTAAATAAGAAATATATTGACAAATCAGGCCGTCCGCGACTTTGTGCTAACAAAACATAGGTACGGCACAACCAACTAGGATTCGAACCTAGGACCATTTGCTCAAAAGGCAAGATCGCTGCCGTACGCTAACTCTGATGTAGCACAAAAACGTAAAAAAATGATGATGGGATATAAGTATTCTTTTGATTAGTTAGAAGAGAAAGTGTGATCAAGAAGCATTAACGCTGGAAAAGGTGAAGAAATAACAATTACTTATATTTAAAAAAAACACTAGGAACACAAATACCTACAAGTTTATATCATTCTCCACAGGACAAATTCTCTGAAAATACTTTACTTGAAATGTCATTCAACCCAAAGTTGGTTGCTTGATATTCAATTCAAATCTCCACTTAATATTACTTATTTTATAGGTTTTATTTAGGTTTTCACATAAATTACAAAGTCAGAAGATTAATCATAGAAACCAAATCATGCAAGGAGTGAAAATGTTTTCAAAGTGATCACAATCCAAAAAAAAATTGTGCAAAGTAACAGCATTTTACCAGATTTGTAAGTAAATTAAAAACAGTGTATCCCTTGTTATTTGATTTTGTAAAAAGCATATTTAGTTATAACGATTCAATTGTATTAAGATGAATAAATAATGAAAAATATTAGAAAAAGTCGACTCACCCGTAGCAACTCAGACGGGATTCGAACCCTTGCTGTGGTTAGGATAGGAAGGGTGCTTAGGATTCCGGCCCAATGCACTAATCCTAAGGGTGAATCCTAAGGATGCGGGTTCGAATCCCGTCTGAGTTGCTACGGGAGAGTCGATTTTTTATTTATTTATTTTATTCATCTTAATATAAAAATAGCATTGTGAATACAAAAATCTAAAAGTTTAAGATTCAATTGTATTCAGAAGTAGCTACCTCATTCATAATATATGTATTATAATGAATTCTTATTTTACTTACAACCACATTTGGTCTTTTCATATTATTTTGTCACCTAATATTATTAGATTATTATATTATATTTCTATTATTATTTTTCTGTGATGCTTCAAACCTAACAATTTGAAATTTTAATGTGAAGTTTAAATTAACAAAAACTTATTAGTATTAGATATTTTAAGGTCGTTCAGAAGCTCTAAGCTACATCATCATATTACTCGTATATAAATCATAGGTATAATTTTAGTTCTTCATTTCGTTTACGAATGCTATGTTATTTATATTTGCTACCTAAGATTTCTCTAGATATTTCTAACAAACCTATTTTTTCGATTATTACTTAATTATTCCGTTTTTTATATGTGAAATTGGTATCCAGTAGATTTTTTCACTTTTTAAACATCTTAGCTTAATTTAATTTGTGGTTGTCTTAATAATTTAATTATCATAGGACTATATTTATAAAAAAAATAACCTGACTCTATGTAAAACTTAAACTGAAAAATGATTAATTGACCTGTTATAAAAATTCACTCTCTCTAAGTCTAAATAACTACACGAACTGACACTCCTTACTATTCATAAAATAAAAATAACTACGGACACTCATAATAACTTTCTTTAAAAGTCTTTATATAGTACGGGTACAATTTTCGATTTTGTTTTACCTTCAAAATATTTTCATAATAAAAATTTAACGTGAAACCTTTTTTATTTCCAGTAAATCGTAAATCTAATATCAATATTTTTTATTATTCTTAAACATAATTATTCTCGTTAAATCGTATTTTTATCGTGTACAAGTATTTTGTAATAATAAGTAGGTACCTATAATGTTAAATATCGGCGTTAATAAAAACATGATATGTAGTTACATTTTTAAACCAGTATGCAGCATTTTTAAGTCGTTACATTGCAACTTTTTAAATGGCAACAATTAATCATAGAAAGCGAAGAAAAAAGCTTACAAACAAACGCAAATTCAAACGATAAGTGCTGGGTACTTATTATATATCTACCGAAATTTAAATTTGGCGTAAGATATAAGAATGTTTTATTAAACAGATAAAGTACCGAAACCATGAAACAATCACCTTTTTTAAGCTTCAGATGTAAATTACAAAGCGAAACTTTGGACAAATCACGCCATCTATGATTTGGTAACAAAATCTTCTGCACATCATACAGGCATCACAACCAAGATTCGAACCTGTGATCGTTACCTCAAGATGAAGGATCGATGCCATTTCTCTGACAGAGGCACAAAAAACGTTATTCAATAATGATGATGATGGAGGAAAAATATTAATATCACGAAACACTAAACCTGGAAAAGGTGGATAGACAATAATATTAAATTTCAAAAAACACTATGAACACAAATAATATATCATTTTCCACATAGAAATGCTCTCTAAAGACTTTACTAGAAATGTCATAAGAGATACGACCCAAAGCAAGATAATTTATAGGTGACTTGCTCAAGCATATTCAACTCGAATCTCCACTTATCATTATTATGGATTTGTTATAATGGACGTTATGGCATTAATTAGTTTAGTCAAGAGATTAATCATAGAAACCAAATCATGCAAGTAGTGAAATGTTTTTAAAGTGACCACTATCCAAAAAAATTGCGTGCAAATTGACAGCATTTTACCAGAATTGTGGGTAAATTAAAAACTGTGTATTCCTTGTCATTGATTTTGTAAAAAGTTTATTTGGTTATTACGATTTAATTGAATTCACAAGTAGCTACCTCCTAATATTATTATGTATTATATTATGAGGTTCTTATTTTACTTACTTCCACCACATTTGGTCTTCTCGTATTATGTTCGTCACCTATTATTATTAGATTATTATAAGTAAGTATATTATGTTTCTATTTTTTCTGTGATGTTTCAAACCTAAAAATTTGAAATTTCAATGTGAAGTTTAAATTTACTAAAGCTTATTAGTTTTAGATATTTTAATGGTGTTCAGAGGCTCTATACTACATCATCATATTGAATAAATCAAAGGTATAATTATAGTTCTTAATTTAGTTTACGAATTATTTTTTATTTATACTTATTTGCTACCTAAGATTTCTCTAGATATTTCAAACAAACCTATTTTTTCGATTATTACTTAAGGGCCCTATCACATTTTTTCGTCGAAATTTCGATTTTGACGGATTTTAGCGATACAACTTAGAGAAACCTTTGGGTCTATTAGACACATTTAAATGTGTCCGCGACAAAAAGTAATATTATGACTCACTGCAAAGTTAAAGGGTTAGAAAGGAAAATTGAAGTTGGTGAACGTTTTTTTAGAGTCAACTTTGAACATACACAGAAAGCCACAGAAGTACAAACAACAAATAAAAGTATGAAGTTAGATTTTCTTATGAACTAAAGATTTTTATGATATATTTTTTACGTAATAATAATAATGTATCTAGGAGAAATCCACAGTTAAATCTGAGCTTTTTTAGTAGTTTTATGTTTTTTGATTGGGATTTTTTTTCACATATTCCATACATAATTTCAAAATTCCGAAGCCGCTGTGAACTATTCGACTATATAAGAGATAACATTCATTTTTTTTATTTCATATGTTTAGCACAGTTGTTCAATCCATGAGCTCAAAAAAGTGCCTTCGCGCATTTTATTAAAATCTTTCTCTGCAATATCGGGTTTAATTATAAAGTTAAGCAAATTTTCAAAAAAGCGATGATGTAACATTTATTTTTTTGGTACGGGACTCTTCGTGCGCGAGTCCGACTCGCACTTGGCCGGAGTTTTTTGGGTACTTATAATACTTCTTCAAAAAGGTCATATGTACTACTAGCCCGTGACTTAATTCATCCACGTGGACATTTGGAAAATCCTTAGGGAACCTGACCGAGATAAAAAATTAACCACGGTGAACACGATTCAACCCCTAAAGGGCCGAAACAGGGGCCCGGTATCTAAAAATATATTAAATAGGCATTTTGACTTGAGACGTTGTTGTAATTATCTGGTAACGATATATTCAAGTTTGTAAATATCGTTACTTATGGCTGTTACAGCCATAAGTAACGATGTACCGCTATGAACTATTCCAATAGCTATTCTGCACCATTCAATAAGTCAAAAGTGTTAATGTATTTTTGTTTCTGAGATCGATAACGCCAAAATTGGCCATTTTATGCAAAAATCACAGTCGAAATGTAATATGCCTCTAAATTATTCCGTTTTTTATATGTGAAATTGGTATCCAGTAGAATTTTTCACTTTTTAAACATCTTAGCTTAATTTTATTTTGTGGTTGTCCTAATAATTTAATTATCATAGGACTATATTTATAAAAAAATTAACCTGACCCTATGTAAAACCTAAACTGAAAAACATTAATTGACTCATAACTCTCTCTAAGTCTTAAATAACTACACGAACTGACACTTCTTACTATTCCTATAATAAAAACAACTACGGACGCTCGTAACTTTCTTTAAAAGCCTTTATAAAGTACGGGTACAATTTTCGATTTTGTTTTACCTTCGAAATATTTTCAATATAATAATTTAACGTCAAACCTTGTTTTTCCAGTAAATCGTAAATCTAAGATCAATATTTTTTTGTTATTCTTAAACTTAATTATTCTCGTTAAATCTCTTATTTTATATGTGTATTTTTATCATGTAAAAGTATTTTGTAATAATAAGTACTATAATGTTAGTGATAATAAAAATATGATATGTAGATTGTAGTTACATTGTTAAACTAGTATTATACCTAATACTTATTTTAATAATGTTCAGAAGCCAACATATAACTTATAAGTTTTAATTATTGTAGTTCTTAATTTGGTTTATCAATGATGTGTTATTAACATTTGGTGCATAAGATTTCTCTAGATATTTTAATCGAACATATTATTTTTTTCGATTCTTACTTAATTATTAACATTTTTAGACGTGAATTTGGTCTGCAGTAGAATTTTGAAATCTTTAAACTTCTTAGCTTAATATTATTGTGGTTGTCTTAATACTTTAATTATCATAGGACGACATTTATAAAAAAATATAGTTAACCTGACGCTATTTAAAACGTTAACTAAAGAACATTAATTGGCCTGTAATAAAGGTCACTCCTAACTCTCTCTAAAATTCTTAATAATTACAACTACTGACGTTCATTACTTTCTTTAAAAGCCTTTATAAAGTACGGGTACAATTTTAGATTTCGCTTTACCTTCAAAATATATTCATAATAAAATTTCAACCTCAAACCTTGTTATTACCAGTAAATCGTAAATCAAAGATCATTATTTTTAATTATTCTTAAACATAATTATACTCGTTAAAGTCTCATATTTTTATATTTTTATTTTATTATGTTAAAGTTTTAATTTAAAAGAATAATTATGTTTAAGAATAATAAAAAATATTGAATTTTTTATTATTCTTAAACATAACTATTCTCGTTAAATCTCTTGTATTTTATCGCGTATAAGAATTTTGTAACCTATAATGTTAAAATATCGGCGATAGTAAAAATATAAATAACTACAAGAACTGACATTCCTTACTATTCCTAAAATTAAAACAACTACGGACGCTCGTAACTTTCTTTAATAGTCTTTATAAAGTACGGGTATAATTTCCGATTTTGTTTTACCTTCAAAATATTTTCATAATAATAATTTAACGTCAAACCTTGTTATTTCCAGTAAATCGTAAATATAAGATCAATATTTTTTTGTTATTCTTAAACATTAACATTAATTATTCTCGTTAAATCTCTTATTTTATATGTGTATTTTTATCATGTAAAATTATTTTGTAATAATAAGTACTATAATGTTAAATATAGGTGATAATAAAAATATGATATGTAGTTACATTGTTAAACCAGTAGACAGCATTTTTAAGTCGTTACATTGCAACTTTTTAAATTGCATCAATTAGTCATAGAAAGCGAAGAAATTCAAGTGCAAGAATAGTCTTGTGTAATCTTTTGTGTGTTAAATGCTTCAAATGCTTTAACACACACAAGATACCAGGTATACTAGGTATACAATATTCAATTTAGCACAAATAATAACATTATTAGATTATATTTTAACCGGTCAAGCCAGACAATTTTTTTACGCTAGTAAATTCAAATCATCCGTCAAAACTAAACATTGGATACTAATATTTCTAACACAGAACAAACCTGCAATATTTTTCATATACCAATATGATTTACTAGAATGAACTAGGTCAAATTCAGGCAACCGCAAAATCCAAGCATGTCTAACAAGCAACAAATAACTTCTAACACAATTTTCTTAACAACGCATTTCCATCAACCGTGTGTGACTTCAAAAAGCTTACAAACAATCGCAAATTCATTTCAAACGAAGACAAATGTTATCTATTCCATATTTTACAAAAATTTAAGTGAAGTGTTAAGTGCCAAAACCATGAAAAATTTACCTACTTGTTTAAAGCTTCTTTTTGTAAATTGCAAAGCAAAACTATTAACCAATTACGGATTTAATAAAAAAATATTGGACAAATCACGCCATCCATGTCTTGGAAACAAAAACTTTTGCACATCACACAGACATACCACAACGAGGATTCGAAACCGGGACCATTTGCTCAAGAGGCAAGAGCGCTGCCGTAAGCTAACTCTGTGTAGCACAAAAACGTTATTAAATAATGATGATGGGGTGTATTCTGGTGATTAGTTAGAATGGAAAATACGATCAAGAAGCACTGTCACTAGAAGAGTAGAAGAAAACACACCTATTGACACACATGACAAATGCTCTCTAAAGACTATCTTAAATTTAATGTCATACGACCCAAAGTAAGATAATTTATAGGGTGCTTGCTCAAGCATATTCAACTCAAATCTCCATTTATTATTACTTAATTTATAGGTTTTATTTACTTTAACACATAAATTAGCAAAGTCAGCTGATTAATCATAGAAACCAAATCATGCAAGGTGTGAAAATGTTTTTAAAGTGATCACAATCCAAAAATTTTGCGTGACAGCATATTACCAGATTTGTGAGTCAATTATAAACAGTGTATTCCTTGCTTTTTGATTTTGTAAAAAGCTTATTTACAATTCAATTGTATTAAGAAGAATAATATAATGATTTATTATTTTTCATCCACCACATTTTTAGGTCTTCTCATATTATGTTCGACACCTATTTCTGTGATATTTTAAACCTAAAAAAATCCTTGATATTTTCTAATTTAGCTTATTAGTAATATTTAAAAATATTATAATGGCGTTGATATGCTCGAAGCTACATACATCTTAAATCATAGCTATTATTATACTTAGTTCCTTTTTAGTATACGAATTTTGTGTTATTTACATATTTCAATCAGTTATTTTTTTCGATTCTCACTTAATTAAGTATTCAGTTTCTTTAATTCTTTCTTAAATTAGCTAGGTATGTCAAGAGATTAATGATAGAAACCAAATCATGCAAGGAGTTAAAATGTTTTTAAAGTGATCACCATCCAAAAATTTTGCGTGGCGGCACATTACCAGATTTTTGAGTCAATTATAAACAGTGTATTCCTTGCTTTTTGATTTTGTAAAAAGATTATTTACAATTCAGTTGTATTATAAATAATAATACGGAATATTACGGACGCTCTTAACTTTAAAACTCTTTAAAAAATACGGGTACTTTTTACTATTCTCTAGATTCTGCGACTATTGTTAACTTATTAATATTTAAAACTTTTATTAATTTTTTAAACCTCCTTATATTAAAATCTGAATAATTACTGACATTCCTTAATATTCAACAAAAGAAATGGTTATGGACGGTCCTAAGTTTCTTAAAGCAATAATCAATTTCAGACAGATTTATTACACGACTGCCCAAAGCAAAAAGAGTGTTATGTGTTCAGGGTTCATGTATGTTTGTGGGTATGTGAGTTTCTTTATTCCACCATAACTTCTAAATGCCTGAACTGATTTGGATAAATGGGGTATCGTTAGAATTCTTACAGCATTCCGAGTGACACTGGCTATATTTTTTTTAGAAAAAATCAATATGGCGACTGTACGACGCCATTTTCAAATGTGAAAAAAAAAATTTTTTCTTCTATTATTACAATATGGGCATCAAATGAAAGGCCTTGATGAGCACATTCCAAAACAATGAAATAAAATTAAATAAATTTAAAAAATATTAAAAACACGACTGCCCTACCAAAAACGAACTAAAAAGTTAAACAACAAGTGTCATTGCAGTCGGGGGACCTATTTGATCAAAAATTGTTCCATAATAAGGTCCCCCGACTGCAATGACACTTGTTGTTTAACTTTTTAGTTCGTTTTTGGTAGGGCAGTCGTGTTTTTAATATTTTTTTAATTTTTTTTCTTAAACAAGTTAAAAAATATGGTCACTCCTAACTTCCCTGGTAGGTCTAAAGAAAATTAATTGCTGTTTTTTAAGAATAGTAGGTAAGAGACGTACTGTCCTTAAAAGATAAAACAATTACCTACAGATACTAACAACTCTCCTTAAAGTTTGTATTCATTATTGTTATTGACACTACCTTCTATCTCTTAAAATAAACATAATTTCTCCATACTCCAGAAAAAGCTGAAAAATTATTAAATAACCATCAAATGTATCAAATTTTCAAAATCTTTTTGAAAATCTTATATTCTCTTAGCTCACCTCTTTTCACATTGACGTAATAATTTCATTTCATATTTATTGAAAATCTTTAAAATAGAAATTCGAACCACAGTATATGCCTTGAACTACATCTCTCTGCCGCCCTTAGATCGATTGATAGACCTATGCAACTTTAGAAATCAACAATAAATCATAGAAAGAATTAATGTGTTAGAATAGTACTGTGTTAATCATTTGATAGTGATTTTGAATGCACTAATTATGATTTAATTAACACTTTACAACTTTAACATTAAGCACAAGCAACAACCATGTTTTTACAAGCCAGACATTTTTTACGCTAGTAAATTCAAATCACCCATCAAAACTAAACATGGATCCTAATACAGAACAAAACTACAAAGTTTCCATTGTTCTTATATTATTTACTAGAATAAACTATTATAGGTCAAATTTAGACAACCTTAAAATCAAGCATATTAACATAACAGTACAAATAACTGTGCATATCCATTTCTTTAATACCAAAAACGCATTTCCTCTTATCAAGTGTAACTTCAAAAAGCTTACAAACTAACCCAAATTCGTGAAAAACTGTGACAAAATTTACTGATTTCAAAGATTTCATATCTACCAACATTCAAATTTGGCGTTAGACAAAGAAAGGTTTCAATGCCAAAACCCTAAAACAATTAAATTCGAAGCTTCTGTTCGTAAATTGCAAAGCAAAACTACTAAACAATTAGGGATTTAAACAAAAATTATATTGGACAAATCAAGCTATCTATCGATGACATAGTAACAAAAACTTCTACAAGTTACAGACATACGCCACAACCATGATTCGAAACCGGTACCATTTTCTCAAGAGGCAAAATCGCTGCTGTAAGCTAACTCTGATAAAAACGTTATTAAATAATGATGATGGATGTATTCTGGTGATTAGTTAGAAGAGAAAATAAAAGCAAGAAGTACTATTGCCGGAAAAGGTGAAGAAATAAGAATTATATCACAAAAAAGACTATGAACACAAATAACTACATATTTATATCATTTTCCATAAACCAATGCTCTCTAAAGACTATCTTAAATGTCATACTACCCAAAGCAAGATAATTTACAGGTTGCTAGCTCAAGAATATTGAACTCAAATCTCCACTTATTATGAGGTACTTAATTTAAAGGTTTTATATACGTTATAGCATAAATTAACTATGTCAGGAGATTAATAATAGAAACTAAACCATGCAAGGACTGAAAATGTTTTTAAAGTGATCACAATCCAAAAATTGTGCGTAACAGCATTTAACCAGATTTGTGAGTCAATTAAAAACAGTGTAGGTATTCCTTGCTTTTTGATTTTGTAATAAGCTTATTTACAATTGAATTCGTATGAAGAAGAATAAATATTATGATGTCTTATTTTACCTACATCCAGCACATTTGGTCTTCTTATATTATGTTCGTCAGCTATTTCTGTGATGTTTCGAATCTAAAAAATCCTTGAAAATTTGTAGTAAGGGGGCGTCCATTAATCACGTGATGTTTTTTTGGCCGATTTTTAACCCCCCCTCCCCCTTGGTGATACATGGTGAGGTTTTACGTTAACCCCCCCCCCCCCCCCCTCTAAATCACGTGTATTTTTTTGGTACAAAATAATCTCAACAATTTTCTGTACGTATATGTCGCGGTGAGCGGGGAAATCGTCCTGGTAACGGTGAGTCAACAATCACACACAGTTTTCGGTTAAAAGTCGCACATTTCAACGAAAAAAATTTATACATGTGATATCTCACTACACCCCCCCGTCCCCCTTTGTGATACTTCGTGATTTTTTCAACTACCCCCCCCCCCCCCTTCAAGGCTCACGTGATTAATGGACGACCCCTAATATGTAAAAATATTTTAATGGCGTTGATAAGCTCGAAGATACATCATCATAAATCATAGGTATCTACGTGGTTGATTTGTCCAAGGTATCTACCTATTATTATAGTTCTCATTTTAGTTTATGAATTAGGTGTTATTTACATATTTCATTAAATTTTTTTTCGATTCTTACTTAATTATTCAGTTTCTTCAAATCTGAAATTATTCTGCAGTAGAATTTAATAATTTTTTTACCTTAATTAGTGAAATAAACATAGGTTCTCGTTTAAATATTTATCTCCATGGTAATCTGAATTAATTTCTCAAAAACACCAAAAAGTGCTTAAGAAAATTAATAAAACAACCATCAATAATATTTTTCTTTATAAGTCTTAATTAATTAGTCTCCTTTTTACTGAACTTCATACTTTTATAAGGGCCACTCCTTATTTCTTTGTAAGCCCAAATTAATTACTGATAATTACTGTTCTTTAATGATTCGTCTTTACCTACTGTTCTTAAATAATTATCTACAGATATTACCAACTCTCTTTAAAGTACTTTAGTCTTTAATAAATTATAGCCATGTTAATCTGAATTAATTACCTAAACTCCAGTAAGTGCTGAAGAAAATTAATAAAACGACCATCAATAATATATTTATTTAAAAGTCTAAGTCCAAACAACACTCTTAAGTTTCGAAATCCAGAATTAATTACCGATACTACTTACTAACAAATGTTTGACGCTTCTAAGTTTCGAAATCCAGAATTAGTTACCGATACTACTTACTAACAATGTTTGCCGCTTCTAAGTTTCGAAATCCAGAATTAATTACCGATACTACTTTCAATGCCTAAAAAAACTATTGACTACGTATCTCTTATGATTTTTAAAAATTAAATTATTGCAAACTGGTAAATATCCTTGACCGTCTGTTACAATTACTGATACTTTAACTGTTCGTATAAATAAATCAAACACTCTTTACTCTCCTCCGAGTGACTACTCAACTTTAGACGATAATACCTAAAATAACACTCACACTCTTAACTATGCATTGCATGAGTCTTAATTGATTATGACACTGCTTGCTGTTTAACGGTGGCGTTTTAGTTTTATCATATTTTGTCGATCTCGATATACATTGTTCCATAATAACCCGTAATGTTTTGTATTTTATTCGTATGGAAAAAAAGTGACGACCCTAGACGCTAATAGAGTATTGATAGTTAATTAATGGGCAAAAGCAAAACACAATTTAGGTTTAGGGCTATGCAGCATATGTCACTATGCAGTTGATCATGATTTTTTTTAGTGTTGGTTCTTAGAGTTTATGATATTTTTCCGGGGTAGTATGCTTGTACCCTATCTACCATATTCGGCTTTAGGGGTTTTTGTAACATGTTGTATAATTATGTAATGTTGTACATGTATATCCCCATACCCTATAAGTCAATAAAGTGCGTAGTGTTTGTTAGGTATCAATCGATATATATTTTTATGATTAATCTAGCCATATAGAGACAATTCAAATTCGCAAATTCGTTTCAAACGATGACAAATGTTACTTATTTTATATCTACCAAAATTTAAGCAAAGTGTTTAAGTGCCAAAACCATGAAACATTTACCTATTTGTTTAAAGCTTCTTCTGTTTGTAAATTGCAAAGTAAAAATAACTAACCAATCAGGGATTAAAAAAAAAATAGTACAAATCACTCCATCTATCCATATCTTGGTAACAAAAATTTTGCACACCACACATACATATGCCACAACCAGGATTCGACCCTGGGACCATTTGCTTAAGAGGCAAGATCGCTGCCGTAAGCTAACTCTGATATAGCACAAAAACGTTAATAAATAATGATGATGGGATGTATTCTAGTGATTAGTTAGAATAGAAAATACGACCAAGAAGCACTGTCGCTGGAAAAGTAGAAGAAATAATAACTATATTGCAAAAAACACTATGCGTATACCTACATATTGACGACACATATGACAAATGCTCTCTAAAGACTATATTAAATATCATACGACCCAAAGCAAGATAATTTATAGGTTGCTCAAGCATATTCAACTCAAATTTCCACTTATTAGGTACTTAATTTATAGGTTTTATTTAATGTGATCGTATATAGTTGCTAGGTATGTCAAGAGATTAATGATAGAAACCAAATCATGCAAGGAGTGAAAATGTTTTTAAAGTGATCACAATCTAAAAATTTTACGTGATAGTATTTTACCAGATTTGTAAGTCAATTATAAACAGTGTATTCTTTGCTTTTTGATTTTGTAAAAAGCTTATTTACTAGTATTATAAATTCAATTGTATTATAAATAATAATACGGAATATTACAGACGCTCTTAACTTTCTTTAAAACTCTTGAAAAAATACGGGTACTTTTTACTATTCTCTAGATTCTCCGACGTATAACTTATTAATATTTTAAACCTCCTTATATTAAAATCTGAATAATTACTGACATTCCTAATATTCAACAAAAACAAATGGTTATGGACGGTCCTAAGTTTCTTAAAACAATACCTAATCAATTTCAGTCAGATTTATTTTTCTTAAACAAGTTTAAATATGGTCACTCCTTACTTCCCTGCCCCCCTACTCAAATGGCCAACTTTCTATTCGTTGGAACGCTACGCTTACTTTTAAAGCTTAAATATAAGCAATAGATGATTGAATCACATGTCGCAAACTTATGTAAATCACAGCCTTCGATGCTGTACGGATTTGTCAAATTTTTATAGTTTAATGCTTATTTTAAAGTTTTAATAGTAAGCGTAGCGTTCAATCAAACGAATATAATGTTGGCCATTTGAGTAGGGGGGCAGCTAGGTCTAAGAAAATTAGTGTTGTTCTTCGGTTATGTTTTATTATAATAAAAATAGACGTTATAATTTCATATCATATTTATTGAAAAGCTTCTGTTTGTAAATTGCAAAGCAAAACTACTAAACAATTAGGGATTTAAACAAAAATTATATTGGACTGATCAGTCCAATATATTTTTTGTTTAGCTATCTATCGATGACATTGTAACAAAAACTTCTGCAAGTTACAGACATACGCCACAACAACCAGTACTTATTCGCAACCGGGACCATTTACTTAAGAGGCAAAATCGCTGCCGTAAGCTAACTCTGATATAGCATAAAAACTTTATTAAATAATGATGATGGGATGTATTCTAGTGATTTTAGTTAGAATGAAAAATAAGATCAAGAAGTACTATCCCTGGAAAAGGTGAAGAAATAAGAATTATATCACAAAAAGTACTATGAACACAAATAACTACATATTTATATCATTTTCCACAAACAAATGCTCTCTAAAGACTATTTTAAATGTCATTCTACCCAAAGCAAGATAATTTATAGGTTGCTTGCTCCAGCATAACTCAAATCTCCACTTATTATTACTTAATTTATAGGTTAAATTTAACGTTATCGTATAAATTAACTATGTCAGGAGATTAATAATAGAAACCAAATCATGCAAGGAGTGAAAATGTTTTTAAAGTGATCACAATCCAAAAATTGTGCGTAACAGCATTTAACCAGATTTGTGAGTCAATTAAAAACAGTGTAGGTATTCCTTGCTTTTTGATTTTGTTATAAGCTTATTTACAATTGAATTCGTATGAAGAAGAATAAATATTATGATGTCTTATTTTACCTACATCCAGCACATTTGGTCTTCTCATTTTATGTTCGTCAGCTATTTCTGTGATGTTTCAAATCTAAAAAAATCCTATAAATTTTTTAAATTAGCCTATTAGTAATATGTAAAAATATTTTAATGGCGTTGATAAGCTCGAAGATACATCATCATAAATCATAGGTATCTACCTATTATTATAGTTCTCATTTTAGTTTATGAATTAGGTGTTATTTACATATTTCATTCAATTTTTTTTCGATTCTTACTTAATTATTCAGTTTCTTCAAATCTGAAATTATTCTGCAGTAGAATTTAATAATTTTTTTTACCTTAATTAGTGAAATAAACATAGGTTCTCTTTTAAATATTTATCTCCATGGTAATCTGAATTAATTTCTCAAAAACACCAAAAAGTGCTTAAGAAAATTAATAAAACAACCATCAATAATATTTTTCTTTATAAGTCTTAATTAATTAGTCTCCTTTTTACTGAACTTCATACTTTTATAAGGGCCACTCCTTATTTCTTTGTAAGCCCAAATTAATTACTGATAATAACTGTTCTTTAATGATTCGTCTTTACCTACTGTTCTTAAATAATTATCTACAGATATTACCAACTATCCTTAAAGTACTTTAGTCTTAAATAAATTATAGCCATGTTAATCTGAATTAATTACCTAAACTCCAGTAAGTGCTGAAGAAAATTAATAAAACGACCATCAATAATATATTTATTTAAAAGTCTAAGTCCAAACAACACTCTTAAGTTTCGAAATCCAGAATTAATTACCGATACTACTTACTAACAAATGTTTGCCGCTCCTTAGTTTCGAAATCCAGAATTAATTACCGATACTACTTACTAACAAATGTTTGACGCTCCTTAGTTTCGAAATCCAGAATTAATTACCGATAGTACTTACTAACCAATGTTTGACGCTTTTAAGTTTCGAAATCCAGAAATACTACTTTACTTACTAACCAATGTATGACGCTTCTAAGTTTCGAAATCCAGAATTAGTTACCGATACTACTTACTAACAATGTTTGACGCTTTTAAGTTTCAAAATCCAGAATTAATTACCGATACTACTTACTAACAAATGTTTGACGCTCCTTAGTTTTGAAATCCAGAATTAATTACCGATAGTACTTACAAACCAATGTTTGACGCTTTTAAGTTTCGAAATCCAGAAATACTACTTTACTTACTAACCAATGTTTGACGCTTCTAAGTTTCGAAATCCAGAATTAATTACCGATACTACTTTCAATGCCTAAAAAATCTAATGACTACGTATCTCTTATGATTTTTAAAAATGAAATTATTGCAAACTGGTAAATATCCTTGACCCTCTGTTACAGTTACAGATACTTTTACTGTTCGTATAAATAAATCAAACACTTTACTTTCCTCCGAGTTACTACTCAACTTTAGACGATAATACCTAAAATAACACTCACACTCTTAACTATGCATTGCATGAGTCTTAATTGATTATGACACTGCTTGCTGTTCAACGGTGGCGTTTTAGTTTTATCATATTTTGTCGATCTCGATATACATTGTTCCATAATAACCCGTAATGTTTTGTATTTTATTCGTATGGAAAAAAAGTGACGACCCTAGACGCTAATAGAGTATTGATAGTTAATTAATGGGCAAAAGCAATGCAGCATATGTCACTATGCAGTTGATGGTGTTGATTAGCCCGAAGCTACATCATCATAAATCATAGGTATTATTATAGTTCTTATTATAGTTTACGAATTATGTGTTATTGACATATTTCAAACAATTTTTTTTTTCGATTCTTACTTAATTATCCAGTTTTTTTTAATCTGAATCTAATCTACAGTAGAATTTTGCACTATGTATACCTCTTAGCTTAATAGATTTGTGGTTATCTTAATACTTTAATTATCGTAGGACTATTTATAAAAATATATAACCTGCCGCTATGTAAAACATAAATCCTGAAGAACATTTGAACTCTTATAAAGGTCACTCTTAACACTCTCTAAAAGTTTTAAAATAATTAAATCAACTGCCACTCCTTAATTCCTAAAATAAAAATATGCTGTTAACTTTCTTTAAAAATCTGTTTAAAATACGGGTACTTTTTACTGTTCTAGACTCTGCGACTTATAACTTGTTTATATTTAAAACCTGTCCATTTCTCTTCAAAATCTAAATTATTATTCACATTCCATAATATTCATCAAAAACAAATGGTTATGGTCACTCTTAATATTTCTTGTGGGTCTGCATTAATTGATTACTGCTTCGTATCCTTACCTATTGTTCTTAAATAATAAACAATTACCTTCATATACTACCAACTCCTTCTTCCTCCTTTAAGTCTGTTTTGATTTTGATTATTGACACTAAGTACCTTTTATTCCTTAAAATAAACATAGGTCCTCCTCGCAAGTCTTAAATAATTATCTCTATGTTAATCTGAATTAATTATCAAAACTCCAGAAAGTGCTGAAGAAAATTAATAAAACAACCATCAATAATGTATCTCCCTTTAAAAAAACTTAATAAATTAAGTCTCCTCTTTACTGGACTTCATTCATAACCGTCACTCCTTATTTCATTGTAAGCCCAAATTAATTACTGATAATTACTGTTCTTTAATGATTCATCCTTACCTTCTGTTCTTAAATAATAAATAATTACCTACAGATACTTCCAGCTCTCCTTAAAATAAACATAGGTTCTCCCGAAAGTCTTAAATAATTATCTCCATGTTCATCTGAATTAATTATCAAAACTCCAGAAAGTGTTGAAGAAAACTAATAAACCAACCATAAATAATGTATCTATGTCTTTTTCCAAACTGGCTCTCTTTATTAGTCTAAATTAATTAAAGAAATTCATAAAAATTAAACTATTGCCGCGGTCACTACCAATTATCTTTGAAAATCTGAAATAATACTGACACTATTTACTGTTCCTAAAATAAACTCTTCTTATAAGTTTTAATGAAATATGTATCATAATTTTATTAAAAATCTAGTATTCCATAGAAAATTCTTAAAAATAATAATTAATTATTGACACTCCTAACTCAATTATTTATTTTAACTCTTTGCGGTTCTTAAACGTAAGTATATGCATGTTTATAAAATTCTGTCCCTAGCTTAATTTCTAGAACATCTTTGCACACTATTAGCTTTTCTTGAAAGACTAACCACGAAAAGTGACATTCATGACCGTTCTTAATTTTAAATTAGTCCAAAATTAGTTTCAAGTTTCGATATGCAGAATTAATTACCTACACTACTTACTAACCAATCTTTGACGCTCCTAAGTTTCGAAATCCAGAATTAAGTACTGATACTACTAACTAACAAATGTTTGACGCTTCTAAGTTTCAAAATCCAGAAATAATTACCAATACTACCTCCTTACTAATATATGTTTGACGCTTCTAAGTTTCGAAATCCAGAATTAATTACCGATACTACTTACTAACAAATGTTTGAGGCTTCTAAGTCTCGAAATCCAAAATTAATTACTTACTACTTACTAACCAATGTTTGACGCTCCTGAGTTTCGAAATCCAGTTTAATTACCGATACTATAGTTACTAACAAATGTTTGAAGGCTTCTAAGTTTTGAAATCCAGAATTAATGATCTACACTAGTTACTAACAAATGTTTGATGCTTCTAAGTTTCGAAATCCAGAATTAATTACCGATACAACCTTACTAATATTTGTTTGACGGCTTCTAAGATTCGAAATCCAGAATTAATTACCGATACTGCTTACTAACAAATGTTTGACGCTTCAAAGTTTCGAAATCCAGAATCAATTACTGATACTACTTACAAACAAATGTTTGACACTCCTAAGTTTCGAAATCCAGAATTAATTACCGATACTTACTTTCTATGCCTAAAAAATCAAATGACTACGCACCGCATATAGTTTTTATAAATTAACTGGTTACAAACTGTTAAATATCCTTACCGTCTGTTACAATTACTGATACTTTTACTGTTCGTAAATAAATCACACACTTATCTTAACTCTCCTCCGTGTAACTACTCAAACTTTAAACGATGCCAAAAAATGACACTCCTAACTTAACTATACATGAGTCTTTATTGATTATTGACACTGCTTGCTGTTTTACGGTGACGTTTTAGTTTTATCATAATTTAATCGATCTCGATATACGGAGTGTTTCATAATTAAAGGTAAAGTTTTGTATTTTATTCGTAGAAAACTGCAAAGTGACAACCCTAGACTCAAATAGACCATTGTTACAGATACAGCTGGTATAACTTGGCAAAGGAAAGATGGGACAAAAGATTTTATATGCCGGTATCTGTCTCACGTTTAATTTTAATGGGCAAAGTGAAAATCACAATTTAGGTATAGGGTTGCCACTATGCAGTTTATAATAAAAAGAAAAAAAGTTTCAATTCTCAGGATTTATAATATTTTTCCGGGGTTGTAAGCGTGCCTACCCTATACACCATATTCAGCTTTAGGAGTTTTTTCACGTTGTATGTGCTTTCTATATAGTTTTCTAATAAGGTATGTAGCGTTGTTATGTTTCAATCGAAATATAATTTTATGATTAATTAATCTAGTTATAAGTATAGTCAATTAATTTCATAAAAAAAATCATAACCCTCCTTTTTGTTTCGCCGTAGTCGGGTAACTAACTTGGCCAATATACAGCGTGTAGTAGAATTAATGGCTAAACCAGAATACGGTAGATAGGGACCATCAAACTATTATCTGTGATCAAACTGAACAGCTTTTAATATGGGACCAACTCTGAAATCGCGAACTTAAAACTGTTTAATATAAAAATTAAAAAAAATTAAATGTATGAATCAGCTGTTATTTTTTTGCGATTTCAGAGTTGCTCCCAATAGTAAAAGTTGTTGAGTTTGCTTTTTGGTCCCTATCTATCTACCATATTCTGGTTTAGTTGTTAATTCTGTTACCGTTTTGTATAAATATCAGATTTGAACACAATACCGATAGATCTCAGTTAGGTAATAATAACCTATTATTTTAATCTACTACAGGATGACTCCGATTTCACCCTGTATATGTATAGTACTTATTCCAACTACCCACCTCTCTCTTACTCTACAACTTCTCTTCTTTTGTTAAAGAAAAATCTTCTAAAAAACTTTACAACCATTACAAAAAGATAGGGAATCGAACCCTTCTATGTAAAAAAAACAAATCACTCAAAAAAGGAGTTTGAAAATTTTAGTATGGAGCGTGGCATAGTCCTCGTCCACGATTTTTTTTAAACACATCGCTGTATGAAACATGTATATTACGATTTCGGATATAAAGACAAGCTAGAAATGTTAACTAAGATATGGGTCTAAAACGTCACGCTTTAGTCACGTATATTTGGACAAAAAGATTACGAAATTCAACTTAAAGTGCATTAAATTTACAGGCAAGTGCAGTAAACTTAGAACACTTTCGTTCTTAAGCACTCGCAATTCGACATGTTCGTGTTTTTCCGTCTATAAGTCCGCATTCGAAATAAATAAGTTTTATAGTGTGACGCGATTAAAAAAAATAAAAAGGGTAAATGTCATCTATCAGCTGTGAATCTCCGCCAAAAATTTTCAAACCCTCTCGTTTATTCAGTCGCGGGATTTTTCCTTAAATCTTAATTTCATGTCTTTATATTTACTCATTACTCATTATTAGGTTATCAAAGTTTCTCTGATAATGTTTATTTTTTATTGCTGTAAAATGTTAAGTGACGTCATTTTAAAACTAAATGTAAAAAATTATATCCAATATGTACTTCTAAATAATTACCACCTGGTTTGATTCAAAATCTCCCTTTCCAAAAATCATTGAGAATTTCTAAAAAAGTTACGTAAGTATATAAGTATTTCGCGAGAAATTCTTTATCTAAGTAATCAATTTTGTTACACGCGCAATCTTTTCATACTTAGTTAAAATTTTATTTAAAACAAAAAATATTCTAGTGAAAATGGTTATTATCAATATCCTAATCGAATAAATGTTCACTATATCTCTAAATAAATAAATGTCCTAAAACTTTTATAGATACTATCTTACATAAAAATGCAAAAAAATATAAAAAATATGTCAAATTTATATTTTCTGATCTTGACTGAAGTTAATTTTGAACAGCACATTTTCTACTTGACTTTTCTTCCTACCAACTCGGAAATCACGAAAAAAAATTGCTGTTTCATACAAAAATTAAAAACGAAAATATCTAAATGTATGAAACAGCTGACTTTTTTCACGATTTCAGAGTTAGTCCCATAATAATACATAGTTGTTCAGTTAGATAGTCTCTATCTACCAAATTCGGCTTTAGGAGTCTTTGTAATGTAACACGTTGTATATAGCTACCTAATTTTAAAATAATAAGTACCTACATAAATAATTTTATGTAGTTTTTAGCTCCCTGAAAATGTTTTCATGCTTGCTTGCTAGCACTCGTAAAATTTCACCTTATAAATATGTATATAAGTAAATAAAATTTCATAATACTCGTAAATATATATTTATCATTTCTTTAGCTTTCACTTCTTCAAATAATGATTTGAAAACATTCAATTTCACCCAATAACTATCTCCAACCAAAATTATTTTCTTTAATTTTTACATGATCACCAATTTGAAAAACTTAAATTTAAATTGATCCGTCATTATTTATAGTGTTTGTATCTACGCAATTTTATGGTATTATTTTTGAACAAACTACATTTCATATTGATCCTAATGCTTTCATTCATAATGTTGTTATCAACCTTTTAAAAACCTTGAATGTCTGATATTAACACAATCTCCTATCCTAAAAAACATAATAAATATTAGGACAATCTTGCACACACACACACACACAGGGATCCACCAACAAAGCTAAATACAATCCGTATTTGTTTTCAACTCCAATTATCTTTTTTGTTTTCGGAAAAAATCATTAAGTAGGTAGGTTAAGTTCTAAATAAAATCTCCTTCGTAAATAGGTTCTGTAACTTATTTCTTAATTTTATATCATTACCAACTTATCATATCATTACCTCCACGATAAAACAGCCTACGCCTCGATCGATTGTTGATTCCGCAGTTAAATGACTTCGATGACATTACCTATATCCTGTGGAAAGTTAAATTATTCATAGGAAAATAAATAAAAGAAATACTATCTTTTTGTATAATTACTTATTATGAGGTTTGCTTTTAAACAACTATTCAGCTTTAGTTTTTATTGATTTCTTACATCAAATTGTTTTGATATTGTTACACAATGATTCCGCATTTAGGTACCGTATTAAAGACATAAAAGTAAAATAAAACACTAGTACATATAGAACTAAGTTATCTGTGGTAAAACGGACCAACGCAAAAAACACCTGACTGCATAATTTTCCGCCTGTGTCAAAAGCTACGCTCTCATTGCAAATCAAAATTGCAATACGCTACCAGTCTCGCAGTCTGAAAATAAAAACACACAGAAAAACTTAAAACAATGCCTCCAATATTTTATATCCCTGAAAAAATTACTTGCTATTGTTAACACTCGTTAAATTTACCATTAATCTCTTAAAATAATCCTTCAATATTTTATTCTGTGTTCGAAGATATGCTTACTTCTAAAGATGTAAGAAATTCAACTTTCATTATACCTAATTAAAATGAACTAGTTTTCAGTTTTAATTAAACGTAGATTCAGAGACATAGCTTCTGAACTTCGCATAATCTCGATGTAATTAATTTTCATAAACCTTTACCTACGTTTTCCGAATATTACGTGAAAATCGGGCAGGTTAAAGAAACATAGCGACTAAAACTCTACATAGCCTTTTAGCCGAAGTTAAAATAATTTGTAAAAAAATTCAACCTTATTTTGTAAATAATTGTTAATCATTAGATGTTTACTTATTTCATATTTCTTAAACGTAAACAAATTACTCATTAGGTAGGCCGATTATGCGTCACCACTTCGATGACGACTTAACGTCGCCATTTTGTTTTGCAATCGTGGCTTACGTGACTACGTGGTCTACGTGACTATTCGTTCCTTTGTATTTTTTTTTGTTTTTCGTTAATTTTATTAGAATACACGTTATTATAACATCTAAACGTTATCTAAACACTTAAAACATACATATTAAAAAATAAACACATAAAAATACGTAGTACAAGGTCAAGGTCAAATTACGACGCAATTTAGAAAAAAGGAACACAAATTATGAAAAAATACTAGTTAACTTTCCTAACCAAATTAAAAAAGAAAAAGGTATATTTACCCACCTTGTTTCCAAAGACTCGTCTTCTTTGATTTTGTTCTCTATTTGGATCTAGCACGGAGTTCACCCGGGCGATGACTGGGCCATTTTGATATTTGGGACTTATCACCTCTTAATTATTTATTTAGTACTCTACATTTTGTGCTATTCTGAAGATACAGGTAACATTGAAAAAGCCTCCCTTAACACTTTACAATAAGATGGAAAAACTCTACATAATTAATTATGGAACCTCACCACTAGACTAACGGAAAAGGTATCTCGCTAAAATCCCGGGGTTTCTTGCTTTTATAGTCCCACGTCACGATAAAATGCGACCGAAAAATGATGATATGAAAACAAGCGCAAATCAAATGCGTTAAATGCTTATTCAATTTAGGAGGATAACCGTTCTAGAATGTTCTGCACGGTACGAGATGCAGATACAAGAACGAACGAGACGGGTATAGAAAAATCAATAGTTGACTGCGCCACTGCTCCGAATGCGACAGAGGATGGTTTTGACGCAAACAAGAAAGAGATAGCAGACGAATCTTCTAGAAAAGTGATACCAGCTACATTGTAAAATTACCTCTCAACCTGAACAGAGGGAATTGTAATCCTTTGTTTACTTAAAGTTAAACAAAATTATCTTTGAAAATCACAAAAACATATGTCAGAAAATTACAAATTCTAATGTAAAATCCTTCTTTGCAGAGTCTTAAACTAATAGTAATCAAAAAAACAACCAAGATGCAAAATTATAATTGGAATTGGCATTATGTTATTTCATTTCTTTAGTTAGATATTATTAAATAGGTAATTAACATAAAACCAGATTATTCCAGAAAAAAGATTTATCAAAACGCAGCTTACACTCATTTGTAATAATAAATTAATTAATACCATGTCACAGAATACATAATACCATGTGCAGAATTTCAACACTCGATTCCTATATTTTCACGCAGTCGCGCTTGATTTAACGTTTTTAATATCAGATAATCCTTACATATAATAAAACAGTAGAAAAAGTGTGTCTGTACATTTCATATATTTAAAAAAAAAATATCTGGGGCGATGGAGACATAGTAATAGAGTAAGAATTTGAAAAAAAAAGTGTGTCTGTTTGTCTGTTTGTTTGTCTGTTTGAACACGCTAATCTCCGAAAATACTGAACGGATTCGAATGAAACTTTTTTGTTATATAGCTGTTAAGCCTGGGCATAACTTAGGGTATAATTGATTTTGGAAAATGGAACACCTGATGCAGAACCATAATGGTCCAACTTAACTATAAGAAATATAAAAACGACACCTTAGCAAAAGTTGTTCAGCCTGATGAGCATTTTTGTTGAGGTATAAAAATCGAAGATCTGGAACACCTGATGCAGAACCATAATGGTCCAGCTAAACTATACAAAATATAAAAATGACACCTTGGCAAAAGTTGTTCAGCCTGATGAGCATTTTTTGTTGAGGTACAAAAATCGAAGATCTGGAACACCTGATGCAGAACCATAATAGTCCAGCTAAACCATACAAAATATAAAAATGATATCTTGGCAAAAGTTGTTCAGCCTAATGAGCATTTTTGTTGAGGTATGAAAATCGAAGGTCTGGAACACCCGATGCAGAACCATAACACTGCTACAAGTATTTTCTTATGTAACTACATTAGTTCATATATGCATATGCCGAAGTCATAAAGTCCACGCGTACGAAGTCGCGGGCATCAGCTAGTATTTAATATACAGGTTTATTTGTAAAACACCAACAACCGCAGGAGTAGATTACCAACATCATAAACAACAACATTTGAAATACAGAGATAGAGAAAATCCTTACTAATATTATAAATGCTAAAGTCCGTTTGTTTGTTTCTTTGTTTTTTTTGTTACACCTTCACGTCTTACTTAACTACTGAACCAATTATCATGAAATTTTACTTACATACACGTTGTCAGGGGTACCGAGAAGGATACCTTTCATCCCGAAAAAAAGTATTGTTCCCGAGGGATAACAAGTTTTTTTGTTCCACGCAGACGAAGTCGCGGGCGGCCGCTAGTTAATTATAAAGATTAGCAATAATTACAATTAGGTAATATAAACCAGTATTGATTATTCTGATTGTCAAATTAAAATTTAATAAAATAACTAGATTTCCACGGTCATGGCAACTAATCAAATATATAATTTATTATTATTATACAACCACTTTAAAAAAAGCTATTTGACAACGCTTCTACGGGAAGAGGTCATTGTTCTTTCACATTTATAATTTTATATATTAGGATAAAGAATGAAAGAATAATTTCACTAGAATCAATAGGCATTTTTAAGTTTCAGCTAATGTTTTTTTTGTTGGTAAAATATAAATAAGAGACTGATAAAATTAATATCTTATACCTTTAAACGAGCAATTCTTGTATTTTTATTTATACCTATGTATATTACTGTGATCCTGGAAACGGCTCTAACGATTTCGCTGAAAACGCGCATTTTCGCATTTTCATGCGTTTTTCTTTCGACGCAGAATATGGTCGCTAATTTCGTCCGCGGCCGGCCAATGTCCATTTGGTTCAGCAGGTTAGGACGCGGACCACAAGAAATGAGTGTTCTGAGTTCGAATCCCGCTCGGTGACTTACTTTTTTTTATATGTTTGTTCAAGTTTATATTTTTTTTTTTTATTGTTTTTAGACAAGTTTAAAAAATGTAGTTAATGTTGCTTTCGAGTTTTTATTTTATTGAGACTTGTGAAGCAATAGAGCAAAACAAAAAAATTACCGATTCAAATTTTAAACACAGTTTTTCGGATACGTTTTATGACGCCATCTCTCGGATGATGCCATCAAAACTAACTACTACGCCTCGCGGAATTATTATGTAATTAACTACATCTTACGAGTTATGTAATAAGAGAAATTGACAATAGATGGCGTTACTCTGTGAAAAGTCCTGTAAGGTTGAAATTACGAATATCGAAAAACATCACATACTCGTACATTGCTCTAATCCCAAAGTAAGTAGCTAAAGCACTTTTGTTATCACCTAAACACCACCATATGTACGGATCCCAAAAATATTTGAATTAATATCTATTATATAAGTATGATAGGTAATAATGCAAACATTCATAGTTTTCATTTGGTTATTTTATTTTATATTTTATTTCAAGCTACTAACATAGTTATTTAAGTGTATGTATACTAACAAATGGATGCAGATCTGAAATAAAACTATTATTATATAATAAAACTATATATTATTATTATATTATAATAAATAATAACTGAGCGAAGCTCGGTTCACCCAGATATTTACAATAAATAGGTAGTAATAAGAATAAACGAGCAAAGCTCGGTCGCCCAGGTACTCAATCCTTAAACCATGACGTGTAGGTGCGCAAACGTTTTGTTAATTAATTGACACCACCACGGTTATGTTATAATATTACCGTGATACAACTAATCAATTAGGAATGTTTTCACAAAACTTAAAAATAAATATAGAGCAAAGATGTTATTTTTAAAATAAAAATAGTCCTACTACACTATGTACCTACCATACTGGTATTACCCATTTAATGGGAAAATTCTAAAAACGTAGCATCCCCGAAATAACGTGTGACGCATTGTTATTATTGCCGACTCTTTCTTACTTACAGCGCTATCCTTGTCCGTGTCCCTTATTGGCCGACATGAATAGCGATTCTAGAATATTCCACCCTTAAATAAATTCTATTGGCGTAGGGGTCGAACGCTCTGGAACGTTCGTGAACGTGATTGGCTAGAGGGCTCGGAGTATAAATACGAGCGAAAAGCGCGGCAAAGCATTCAGTATTGAAACACAAGCGAACGAAGCAAACAAAACTCGGTGGAATCACCAAACAATCTACGAAGTAAACATTCAAGTTTTCTATTAGAAAGTGAGAAAAGTAATTTTGAATTAATAATGCCAGCTGTAGGAATCGATCTTGGAACCACATACTCGTGTGTCGGAGTTTGGCAACATGGGAACGTGGAGATCATCGCGAACGACCAAGGCAACCGAACAACTCCATCGTACGTCGCGTTCACGGACACAGAGCGGCTGATCGGCGACGCGGCGAAGAACCAAGTCGCCCTCAACCCCAGCAACACGGTGTTCGACGCGAAACGACTCATCGGCCGCAAGTTCGACGACCCAAAGATCCAGCAAGATATGCAACACTGGCCCTTCAAAGTCATCAGCGACTGCGGCAAACCCAAGATCCAGGTGGAGTTCAAAGGAGAGACCAAGCGGTTCGCGCCAGAGGAAATCAGCAGCATGGTTCTGACGAAGATGAAGGAAACGGCAGAGGCTTACCTGGGAACGTCAGTGCGGGACGCAGTGATCACCGTGCCGGCGTACTTCAATGACTCCCAGCGACAAGCGACCAAGGACGCGGGAGCTATTGCCGGCCTGAACGTACTGCGAATCATCAACGAGCCCACCGCCGCCGCCCTCGCCTACGGCCTCGACAAGAACCTCAAAGGCGAACGGAACGTACTGATATTCGACCTCGGCGGCGGAACATTCGACGTCTCCATACTCACCATCGACGAGGGCTCGCTGTTCGAAGTGAGGGCGACCGCCGGCGACACCCATCTCGGCGGTGAAGACTTCGACAACAGACTCGTTAGTCACCTGGCGGAGGAGTTCAAGCGCAAATACAGGAAGGACATCCGCAGCAACGCGCGCGCCCTCCGGCGGCTGCGCACCGCGGCCGAGCGAGCCAAGCGGACGTTGTCGTCCAGCACGGAGGCCACCATAGAGATAGACGCGCTGCACGAGGGCATCGACTTCTACACAAGAGTGTCACGCGCCCGTTTCGAGGAGCTCAACGCTGATTTGTTCCGAGGCACTCTCGAGCCAGTGGAGAAGGCACTCAAAGACGCTAAATTGGACAAGGGTTCAATCCACGATGTCGTGCTCGTGGGCGGCTCCACTCGCATTCCGAAGATCCAGAGCATGCTTCAGAACTTCTTCTGCGGCAAGAAGCTGAACCTGTCCATCAACCCCGACGAAGCGGTGGCGTATGGCGCGGCAGTGCAAGCCGCCATCCTGAGCGGAGAGCAGCACAGCAAGATTCAAGACGTTCTGTTGGTGGACGTAGCACCCCTCTCACTTGGCATTGAAACCGCCGGTGGAGTGATGACGAAGATCATCGAGCGCAATGCGAAGATACCTTGCAAGCAGTCCCAGACATTTACTACCTACTCGGACAATCAGCCTGCTGTCACCATCCAGGTGTATGAGGGTGAGCGCGCCATGACGAAGGACAACAACCAACTCGGTCGATTCGACCTGACGGGCATCCCACCCGCGCCGCGCGGCGTGCCTAAGATCGACGTCACCTTCGACCTGGACGCCAACGGAATCCTCAACGTGTCGGCCAAAGAGAACAGCTCGGGCCGCGAGAAAAACATCGTGATAAAGAATGACAAAGGGCGGCTGTCGCAGGCGGAGATCGACCGCATGTTGTCGGAGGCGGAACAGTACAAGGAGGAAGATGAGCGCCAGCGGCAGCGCGTGGTGGCGCGGAACCAGCTCGAGTCGTACGCGTTCAACGTGCGGCAGGCGCTGGACGAGGCGGGCGACAAGCTCAGCGAGCAGGACAAGGAGACGGCGCGCCGCGAGTGCGACGAGGCGCTGCGCTGGATCGACAACAACACGCTCGCCGAGCGGGACGAGTTTGAGCACCGGCTGAAAGAGCTGCAGCGGGTGTGCGCGCCGCTCATGAGCAAGATGCACGGCGCCGGAAACACTGCCGGCCCCGGGTCCGACCACCAACACTCCCAGCCGAACCACTCCGGGCCCACCGTCGAGGAGGTCGACTAAACATTCCAATCCAGACTCCTCGCACCTCCCGAAGATCTCAAAAAAACAATCCCCTGTAAATAGTTAATTTCTCAAAAAAACAATCCTCCTGTAAATAGTTAATTTTAAGTTAATTTATTGATTGAACTGATTAGTCATAATGTGGTCAAAATGTTCCTTTATTAGAGTTTATTAGTATTTGTTATTAGTTAATTTATTATACGTGTCCAAAAAATGGTCAAATGTTGAAAAATAAATGTTTATTTTTATAAGAAAATATCGTCTTTTATTTTAAAGCACCTAAATATTTGTCACGACGTACTTTAGAAAATAAAAACACTCAATAGGTGGCCTAACTTTGGCGGAGGCTCGCCCACCATGAAAAATACACACTGAACCTCATTTGGAAAATGCAATAGATTATTAAATGAGTTAAAAAAAATTCTTCAGGTCAGTGGTTGGGTTACTGAACAAACAGCTAGCTAAGTAGCTAGACCAAACAAAAAACTTTTAAGTATATGTCAGTAAACGTTTTAACACTGCGTTAAGTAAAAAACTAACAACAAACACAGAATAGGAGTCACTTATATTACGAAGAAATTTTTATTTTTTCCTTAATACAATAAACGAGATTGATAAAAATTAAACCTTAATTGGTGCTATGATTTTGAAACTCATGAATTTGAAACAAAAGGAAGATGTTATTATTTTTTATTGTTGGAATTTATTATTTTACCCTACTAATATTTATAACTGCGAAAGTCCGTTTGTTTGTTACTCCTTCACGTTTTAACTACTGAACTGATCATCATGAAATTTTGCATACACTTTGTCAGGGTTACAGAAAAAGTCATAGGGCACCTTTTATCCAGAAAAAACTGTTCCCGAGGGATAACAAAAGACTTTTCACGCAGACGAAGTCACTGACGTGACGGCTGGTAATAAAATACAAACTGAGGAAAATATCGTCTTGGTAAAGTTCAATTAATTGTTGTCAAAGGCAAACGTAGAGTTCTTTCATTTTTAATGACATCCGTATACAGGGTTATTTGTAAAACACCAACAACCTCGCAGGAGTATAGATTAGAAACATCATATGCAACAACATTTGTTCTACGACTTTTCCAAAAACTGACCAAAAATCGACTTTTCTTGCAAAACTCAATCAGCTGTTCGGGCATTTTGTATGGAGAGTCGAATTTTTTTGTCTGTTTTCGGAAAAGTCGTAGAACTATGCTATTGTTTATGATGATAGTAATCTACTCCTGCGAGGTTGTTGGTGTTTTACAAATAACCCTGTATATCGTAGTCGTAGCTTTGTAATTCGTAGGCTACGTATATTCCGTAACAAGAGACACCGTTAGGTAATTAAACAATACTTCAAAACAAACAAAAGGAGGTTCTCAGTTTGACTTGCATGTATGTTTGTTCGCGATTATCTCGCGTTTGGCTGAACCGATTTTGATGCAGTTTTCAGAAAATTATTTGTTACACTAAGGGCTGACTTTTCAGTGCCTAGATAGAGCTTTGTTGTAGAGAGTTATCCGTTTGATAGCGTATTATACTGCCAAATTGAAAAGGCTTGTCATTTATTTGTTTGTCACATTTTTGAATGACTTTTATTATATTTGGTTAATATTTAAACTGACTTATATCTGTTATCTGGGGATTGAAAAATCAGTCCTGGAGAAGGTTTCAGTATTTTAACCGACTTCAAAAAAAGACGGTTCTCAGTTTGGCCCGTATGTATGTTTGTTCGCGATTATCTCGCGTTTAGCTGAACCAATTTTGATGCTGTTTTCAGAAAAGTATTTATTACATTTAGGAGAAGGTTTTGGTATTTTAACCGACTTCAAAAGAGGATGTTCTCTTCTCGTTTTGACCCATATGCATGTATGTCCGCGATTGACCGTGTGACCATTTCACAGGAATCCCTTTTGCTATGCCCATTGCCCATTTTGCAAATATTAAAAGTTTGGATGCTTACTTTATAAGAGCCAGATGTAAGGAAGCTGCTGTTAAGAAACTGGTTGGCATCAGACGAGGTTTTAAAATGTATTGCCAGCCGATTGCAGCCAACGCGTTTAATGGCATCATCCAAAATATTTTTGAAATTATTTTTGTACAAGTAGTTTCCAAATTTAATGGGATACAAAGTGGTGCCGGAAGAGGAAGAAGTTTCATTTAACTGAACATGCACAACATAAGGACCATTTTCAGTGGGTTTGTAATAATTTCTGTAAGAGAATTCAGAGGCACTGTTGTCGCCGGGGGTTATTACGGGAGTTTAGGTAGGAATTGGGGAAGGTATTGGGGTAACTAATTTCACGTTATTATCTTGTAAGGATTCAGAAATAGCATGATGTTTGGACGAAATTGTTTAGGTTTAGAGATCAAAGTACCAAGTTTTCTTTTTGGTTTTTTGGCAACTTAGTTTTATTTAAAGCATCAGAGGAAAGAAAATTATCAGCCGCAATTAATGTTAATAGGGGATTAAAACTATTATTACCATCCCGTGGGGGATCTGGGTCAGGTTCAAGCTCCATGATGCCAAAGAAGTAGGTAAGAAATATTAAGTTATTGACTTAATAACTTAATAAAATTAAGTTATTGACTTACCACTATGAAGAATATGTACTGTAGCGTGGTTTTTTGCTGTTTTGTCGATTTCCCTTAAAGGGGAAGTTTTGTTGGTAGTTTGTTTCCATTAATGATAAAATTTATTTTTTGGCAGTATGCCTCATGTCCTTTCCTTATTTCCGTAAAAAGTCCGTTCGAAAATTCGCGGCATCGACTTATAAAAAAAAAAAAAAGAAAGATTAAGATCGTATTTCTTATGGTCGTCCTTCGCCCACTTCAGGGGCCTTTGCGATGAGCCCTTATCGCAAGGATTTCTATACAATTGTTTACCTTTCATACTAGATCCCAAAGGTTAGTGTGAAAGCAGGCCTTAAGCGGTCCTGTTTAAGGCCTGCTTTTGAACTGAAATGGTATTTTCTTTTTTGTCCGTAAGGTCGTAGGTGTTTGACCGTGTTTTCGGGAAGTCCGATCCGATTGAAGTCGCTTTCGGCGGCGCGATGTCAGTCCAGTCCACGCGCATCGATGAGTGATCAAGTGTAGGAAGTCGGAATGCGTCGCGATGGCGCGAGACTTGGAACGCAGCGAATATCAGCTGTGATTCATTCATGATACAAAATTTTTCGGTTGGAAAGAATTTCATTTTATATTTATATCGCTGTTAAAGTTATTGGATTCGTAATTGTTCCTGATTTAAATAATATCTTGCAGCTATTCATTGTAATTTTCGTCGGCACAATAGAATTTCGCCAAGAGGGTTTTGGCTAATAAAAGCCGCCGAGAAGAGTTCTAATTCGTGTCGTGATATCCGACCGAAGGAGGAATACTGATTGACCGGATTCTAAACCATATAAAATATATTGTTATCAAGGAGCCGCAGGTATATCAAAATTTATTGCTATCCATTATCTAGTATTTACTGCAAGGGGTCTCTATCTATTTATTACTTTCAATTTCAGTTCTTTTCATGTGAAAAGAGACTTTGTAAGTTGAGAGCTACGGTATGTTTCTATGTCTCAATTCGATTCGAGTAGATTAGTCTGCTGTGAAGGGGATAGTTTAACAGAAAAGTCAGGGATTAGTAATATTTATTGTCAGAATGAACATACAAGAATAGATTTCCCTCAGTTCTGCTATTCGCTGCAGGGTCCCCCAGTCATGGAATAGTTGTAGTCCATTTAAGGCCGACGTTGTTAAATTATGGTTTTTGTGCACACTATTCCAGGTGAAGAGTGGCGTACGTATCCAGCCACGAGACAACCACTGCTCTGTCGTCCATTCAACCACAGTTAAGCGGAAAAAGTTGAAATAAACCGGACTTTGGTTTCTCACCCACGGCTCCGAGGCATAATTTATTAATAGAAAGCAGCCATCGAAGCGTTTCGCTACTAAACAGACTCGCTGCGAGATATTCTAATAGGTACCAGTTAACTCTCAAATCTTTTTAACCCTTAAACTAACCGAAGTATAAGAATCCAGCTATCCGTACTTCGAGTACCAACCTACGAGCTAGATTTATGTTAGATTAATTACCACATTTCTGATATCCGAGGGCAGGCAATTCTTACCCACATAACGCTCTGCGAGTAGTTTTAAGTTTAACCTTTTAAAATAACCCCTTGGGAAAAGGATCAGATTCATAGCTTCGTTTTTCTTCGTGTCAAATCACCGTGTAAATTTGCAGATCTGCGATTACAACGTTTGATGTTTATTATTGTATAGAATCAACCATATTTCAATAAAACTGTAGTTTGCTGTTGACTGTACGTTAAGTGTTTATTTATTTTCCCTTGAGTTGTCATTAAGGTGAGTCATTCGCATGAGTTTATTTATTACTTACTGTTTCTTAAGCCAAAAGGCAATAAGAGAGAGAAAAAGACATAACAGTACACAAACTAAAATAAATAAACTATACACTTGAATTTACAGAAATTGCGTATTATTTACAGTAATTTGAGATAAAAATAATATTTTACCGACCGCCCTTTTCAACTTCCCGCCAAAAAGTCCAGGGTGCGGATTATGTAAAATTGTTGCAATCAACTCTGACAGAAATCGCAGTTACATCGCTGCTTTAGTAAGAAACAATGTGACAACTATCTTAACTAAAGCAGCAATGCAACTGCGCTTTCAATCGATTTCAATCGAGAATTGTTAGCAACAGCTTTACGTAATCAAGGTACAGAACAGAAACAAAATTTTCAATCCTTTGGTTTGGCTTATTATGTATTCTGTGGTTTGGCTTTATTTTCTGTCACTGTCAGTCTAGTAGGGATGCCCAAAATTTTGGATTGAATCGATCTATTGGATCGTAATGGATCGCCATTGAATCGATTCTCGAACTGAATCGTATGACTCTGAATCGATATCATTCGATTTCGGAAGATCGTATCGTATATATTATAAAAAGAATAAAAAGTCACGGTAATGCATGCAAAATCATTTATTTGAATAGAAGCTCAACTATTTTCTTATTAACAAAAAATAAAGTTTACACAGACTCAGAATTTAAAGTTTCCAACTTATTTGCATTAATTTAAACTCTTCATAAACGATAATTTAAACATAAATTTTTGGATCTTTCTAGCCTAGAGTCTGGTCAACGAAAAATGAACCGGAAATGGAGGCGCCACTTTCCCTGTTAAATTAAAGTTTAGAGGTTAAGTTATTGGAAACTGAACCTTTAAATAAGGCGCAAAATTAGTTCCATTTCTTTTCGAATATGGTAGATAGGGACTACCAAACTGAAAAAAAATTACTATGGGACCTACTCTGAAATCGTGAAAAAAAGTCAGCAGCAAATCAAATCATACACTTTGATTTTTTTTTTTTTTTTTGTATGAAACAGCTGTTTTTTTTCGAGATTTCACAGTTGGTCTCATAGTTATTCAGTTTGATGGTCCCTAACTACCATAATCGGCATTAGGGGTTTTTTGTAACACGTTAATATAACTTTGTTATAAAATGCTAATGTTGGTATTTGCCAATTGCATGCATTTACAAAACTTTTATCATCTTATTGTCAAAAGTTTCGGTTTCAGTCAGTCTTTTTTTCATACGATCTTTCTTTACGATTTTCTGGCTATATGAAAAAATCGCATCCTGTTAAATCGATTAAAAAAATCAGAAGATCGTATTGCCGTGCATTTATTGATCTTCAAGAGATATCGGCCCCCTGATTACGTAACTTTGTTGCAATCAACACTGACAGAAATCGCAGTTACATTGCTGTTTTAGTGGGAATCAATGTGACAACTATCTTACTTAAAGCAGCAATGTAACTGCGCTTTCAATCGATTTCAATCGAGAATTGTTAGCAACAGCCTTACGTAATCAAGGTACGGTTCAGTCAGGAGGCTGATTATCTAATCAGAAACCACCTAGCGACCGGTCTCATTTGACAGATGAATGTGATACATTGCTACTTCATTTTGGGGTAAGAAAAAACATACCAAAGAAAAGTAGCAATGTATGTGAAATGAAACCGGTCGCTAAATAGTTTCTTTTTAGATAATCAGCCCGCCGATTAGGTATCCCTACGTACAGCCTTTCTATTGTCTAATTTAAAAATCTATCGCAATCGCTTTCAGGATGTAACACATTGAAGCTTCTTTATGTCACAAATAAAAACTTACCAAAGAAATGCAGCAATGTGTCATATCCATCTGTCAAACGAAAGCGATTGCGATAGATTTTTAAAATTAGACAATTAGCCCCCGCTTGACCATAAAGAGTTGACAAAAATTGAGGGCGCCACTTTCTATGTAAACACGTCAAAATCACGAATTATTTGGCAACACTGACTACATTTTGTACTGAGAAATTTTAGTTCCATTTTATTTAATTTCATCTCTTTCGCGGTTAGTACACCGACGCATTCGCATGCGGCTACGAACCAACGTTAAAACTGTAAATTGTAGGCAGCGATTCGCATATGCTTCTGTCTCACTCTACTATTAGCGATATGAGATAGTCGCGTCCTTGTCGGTACTGTTTCGCAAGTAACTGCGAAATGCTCGTTACACAGACGCAGACAATTCGCTAGTGGTGTTTCGTTTCGCAATGCGAATGCAAGCGTTCTGTCCGGGAAGACAGATTTTCGCACCATGGAAGCCGAAAGTATAGAATTAATGCTAAATTGTATTCGAAATTATCCCGAAATATATGCAGTTGGACATCAAGATTATAAAAATGTCTACAAAAAAGAAGCGGCATGGAAAGAAATTGAAGAAAACACGGGGTAGACGGTAAGAAATTTATTACTTACTAACTTTTACATACTCGTTTTTTTTTGTTTTTTATTTTAAACAACTACTTTAACAATTTGTAAACTATTTAAGGAAAATCCTTAAATAGTTTACAAATTGTGTTCTAACATTAAACGTTGCCCTATGTCTATTGGGATGTATCGGTACAAATGTTCGTCTAGGTTCCGAAAATGGTTTGTTTTCGAATATATATGCACTTTCTTTAATCTGCAATATGTTATGCAAGCATACCTCTTCAGATTCTAAAAGCGATGACTGAGACGACATCCTGAAAATACGTCCACACTTACAGTCCACCAAATCTACAATGACACCTCTTTGCGAAAAAACTGCAGTGTACTAGCGTTTCGCAAAGGTTTCGCTACCGCATTGAATTCGCAGCGATTCGTCACCGCATGCGAATGCGTCGGTGTACTAAAGGCGTTAATGGTCAAGCTGGTGTACAGTCCAGTCAGTTTTCAAGTCTTCAATGAACTTATTGTGCTTGTTGACGAATGTCGATTAAAAAAATCTGAAGATCGAATTGCCATGAATCGATCTTCAAAAATATCGATTTAGACAGATTGGGCAATTTGAACATCCCTACAGTCCAGTCAGTTTTCAAGTTTGTTTTCAATGAACTTGTTGTGCTTGGTGACGATGACGAATGTTTTGTGACTGTGAGATAATTTAATAATTACTTAATAATAATGGCCCCGAGCTTCAGTAAAATAACTTCTAGGACAGATGTGAAAATTGCTCTAGCTGCTTCGGCAGCTTTAAGTGCGTGGGTCATAAGAAACACATTGCAGGCAAGGTGAGTAACTCTTTGGCAATTTCTAAGTTTTTAAAAGATAACCTGCTTGTACTAAATCTAGACATTATACTTAAATTTCATGCCTACATATTTCTTTCCTACGTGCTTATTGGTATACAAATATACTAGAATCATTACTAAAGCTCATCAATACTATTCAAATTATTAATATTATACCTTTGTTGTTCTTTGATTTGATTTTTAATTAGTTTCATTGTCTTTAGGTATACCTTTTATTTAAAATTTTACTCATCGAAATTTAGAGGCATATGTACTAAATCCTAAGTATTTATAATTAAAATTTGTGAATAACGTTGAGAATATTTTTTGCAGAAAAAACAAAAATGTCAAGAAATTGGCCCGATTATCACCAGAAGAGCAAATACAATACATGATAAAGGAAAAAAATAAAAAAGGACCAAAGGCCCAAGTAGATGCAAGGTTTTTTGCAGAACTAAAAGCACTATGGGGTATCATGTTTCCTGGTCTATGGACCAAAGAGAGTGGCTTAATGGTGCTCATTGCATTCTCACTAGTGTCTAGATCAATGTGTGATCTATGGTTAATCCAACACACCACTTTGATTGAAGGGTAAGTTTATAAATCTAAATCAATGTAGGAGCTCGGTGGTGCTGTGGTTTAGCGCCTGGCCCAACGATTTTGGAGGTTAAGCAACGTTCGCAAGGATCGGTCATGGGATGGGTGACCAAAAATTTATCATCTCGAGCTCCTCCGTGCTTCAGAAGGCACGTTAAGCTGTTGGTCCTGGCTGCATTTGCAGTCGTTAACACCCATCAATCAGCATTGGGCCCGCGTGGTAGGCTATGGCCCATCCTCCTTATCCACCCATAAGGAAGGCCTGTGCCCCAGCATTGGGGACATTAAAAATGGCTGATGAACAATTAATCAATCGTACATTAGTCAAGGTTACGTCAACTAACCTATCTCTAATGATAGTGTTAGATAACATTCCTTAGTAGACACTTATATTCAATGAGTGATTTAAATTTTGAGGTAGTTTAACAACATTTAAAATTTAAATCAGTCTAGAGTTCATAGTTAAGTTATATTGATATCTAATTCTGGCATTGTATGCAAAATACAACGATGTGTTTGCTACCAATGATTAAAAAAAACTTTTTTAATATGATTGTTTGCTACGTCATGCTGGGTTAACTTCAGTATTTCATCCTACTTATACTAATATGTATTATGAGGGTGGTTTGATAAGTCCATGACTTTGAAAAGAAGAAATACTTTTTTGTCATAATTTATTTTTGTGTCTTAAAAAGAAACTCCTTAAGGCATCTTTACACTACATTTTTTTCAAATTCGGCAAAAGATTATTACTTTTGGAAACAAAATAGTCCAATCAATGAGGATATTTGTTGTATGGCGACTTCCGAATAATTCTCCCGTCTATGAAATTTGGCATGTGATGAAGTTAGGTAATACAGATTACAGATGAACAATAATCCAATAAATTTTGTAACGAGAAGTTAGGTATTTTTACCTAAATATGAAAATCGCTTATATCTCTCTGTGAATATTTCCTCGGGCTAAAATACTTTCTGTTTACGTACTTACTTATGTATAAGTTGGAATAAGTATGTAAAGAAATCCAATATTTTTTCGATTTCAGAGATACCCCAAATTTAAATTTTAACATTTTTCAATATATCTTCTGTTGAAAAATTTATTTGCTGATTATTATATTTTAATATGTTTTAATACCTTTAATATATAGCTTTGTTCAGAAAGTCAATAAATTTTCTTCTTTAATCATATTTTTTTATTTTTTGGTCTAAAGAGGTAATGTAAAAAAATAGTCGATCCATTTTTATACGTTTATGTATAAATATGATTAAAGAAGAAAATTTATTAGCTTACTGAACAAAGCTATATATTAAAGGTATAAAAACATATTAAAATATAATAATCAGCAAATAAATTTTTCAACAGAAGATACATTGAAAAATGTTAAAATTTAAATTTGGGGTATCTCTGAAATCGAAAAAATATTGGATTTCTTTACATACTTATTCTAACTAATACATAAGTACGTATACAGAAAGTATTTTAGCCCGAGGAAATATTCACAGAGAGATTTAAGCGATTTTCATGTTTAGGTAAAAATACCTAACTTCTCGTTACAAAATTTATTGGATTATTGTTCATCTGTAATCAGAATTACCTAACTTCATCACATGCCAAATTTCATAGACGGGAGAATTATTCGGGTTGCATAAGCCCCGTTGATTGGACTAAAAAGCTTAAGCGAGTTCTAACTTTTCTTAATGACCCTGTCGACCTTCTCGGCGGCTCTCATGACATCAAAACTCATCGAATGAAGATGCGAATCCTTCCTATTCTCTAGATTCAACCCCAGTGAAATATTTTCTCCTACCAAACATGAATAAATGTCTTGATAAATGTCTTGGCGGGCAAAGATTTTCATCAAGCCAAAAGGTGATGTCTGAAATGGGCCCTCATTTCAGTTACCAGTTTTTGAGGCGATGAAAGAAAATAATAATGGGTTAAAGAGGTAGGAACTTCGTTGGACTGAATACGCAGAGCTACAATAAGATTATGTACAGAAATAAAACAAAATATTCCGAAAAAAAAAGTATTTCTTCATTAAAAAGTCATGGACTTATCAATCCACCCTCGTATAAATGCAAAAGTTTGTGTGTGTGTTTGTTACCTCTTCGCGTTGGGGAAATGGGTGAAATGGTTCCAATCAAGGTGACTGATCACCCGTCCGGCTTCGCTGGTGTCCCCCCTTCTAAATAATAATAATAATACCTCTTCGCGTCAAAACGGCTAGTCAGATTTGAATGAAATTTGGTTGCTAGATAGATTAGGACCTGAATTAAATAAAGGCTGCTTTTTATCCTGGTCAAAGGTTCTCTAGGGTCCATGTGGAATTGTGGACGAAGTCCTGGGCGGCCGCTAGTATCACAATGTATTTGAAATCTATTTAAGGTTTAACCAAATTTAATCAGTACACTACAGTCTGGCTGGTTCATTTTAGTAATTGTTATTTTATTATGTTAGCAACTTTGTTTGTCTTACTTACCATAAGTTTCAAAACTCATCTCTGATAATCTCATGAATGCGAGTCGTCTATGAATGTTGTTAGGCGTGCACTTGCACATTGTTTTAGTGTGCGTCTGCATGCTCTCGAATTACACATACTAATGTGCATGTGCACGCCTAGGGACATTCATAGCTGACCCGCATTTGTGAGATAAGACAACTTATTGCCTGTTTAGATCTTCTATTATGCAGATTTTTGTAGGTACAATATTGTTACAGGTCTATAATCACTATGAACCTTCCCCAGTTCAAGAAACTATTGACACAATTCTTTATAGCGATGCCTCTGGTTTGTATTTTTATTAACAATTGAAAAATGAGATGATATTTTACGTAATTGTTTAATATAAACTTTTTGTATTGTGTTTCAGATATCATTAGTTAATAATGTATTGAAATGGAGCATAGGTGAAGTAAAATTAAGAATAAGAACAAACTTATCTCTTCATCTGTATCAACAATATCTTAAGTAAGTTATTTATTAATTAAAATTGATTTATCAATAATACTAACAAGAGATTAAGTAAGGGAATTAATTAATTGGGTGACTGGAAATAATTAAAGGTGACTGTTAATGGGATACTTAAATACTAAACTTGGCAGCGGTTTATTTTTGGGCGACAAAATAACTAAACGGGCGACTAGCTGTGGTTTACAAAAACGGTAGACTATACATATGTGGGAGACAGGTAATTTAAGTTAGCAGTAAAAATTCTAAATGAGTGACAAAAATACTGAGTGGGCAACTATTATACCAAGTAACTATTTAACTGATTTAAGCTGTCCAACATGGTATTTTTGTCATCTCGATTATGATAATAGTCACCTGTTTTAAATAAAATATTATGCTAAATGTTTTGTGTGCCCTAAGGTTGTCGCCCAAATAGTAATTTGGTCGCCCGTTCTGAATAAATAACTAGTTACTCAATTTGTATTTTAAATTCACCGATTTATTTTTTTTGTAGTCGCCCTCAGTTTGTCGCCCACTTAGGCTCGTATTACAGAAACAAACTCAAACTCAAATCTCTGCTTGAGTACAGTTAGATAGGGATGACGCTATATGCGATGAATAGCACCATCCCTTTCTAACTGTACTCAAGCAGCAAGCAGTGCTTGAGTCTCGTCCTATAATACGGACCTTAGTATGCTCTATTCAGTATTTTTGATACCCAAAATGGGAATTTATTGTTACCCGATTAAATACTACCCATTTTGCCATTAAGTAAATACATGCAATTAGTGCAAAACCTTGGGGGAACTCTTTGAAACAAAATTAGAAAAAATAACATTGTCAATTTTTATTAAGTATTTATTTTGATTATGACTAGCACGACATGAACAACAGAGATATTAAAAGGCAACTAAAGAATGATGTTTGAAGAACCTCGGTAGTATGAGAGGCTGGCATAGGTAGTGGTAACCATAACTTTTGATTTTTGACGGACATTTCGGAAATATTGCGGCGCACAATGAAACCTGAATATCGATAAGGGAATTATAGACGAACAAAAAATGTCTTACGACATGTTACCACTATGCTAAAATGTTTAAAGACCTTTCTTATAGACAACCCAAAATATTCACACAATCGAATTTACATAATTTGCAGACAACAATAATTTAAGTTTTCTTTAATTGTAAAAATAAATATGTGTCCTGTGAAGCGAAGATTGGGAAAGATCTCTTGCATTACTTTGTTTTTCTTGTTGTTATCTAGAAATTATAGCTTTTGTTGTTGTTATTACAAAGAAAAAAATATTAAATAACTCATTGGGATGCTAAACACCTGATTTATTCTGCATACATTTCAATAGAAATTGTTTGTCTACGTAATTGGCAACGTCGCCATTGGCGGACTAGTTGTGATACCGCAATTTTTTTTAAAGTAAGTTCTTAACATAACATTATTATAAATATTTCAGAGGTTTCACATATTATCAAGTGACAAACTTAGACAACCGGATATCGAACGCGGACCAAGTGCTAACCACTGATGTGGACAAGTTCTGTGAGACCGTCATAGACCTGTATAGTAATATAAGCAAACCTCTTCTGGACATTGGCATCTATCTGTACCGGCTGACTACCAACTTGGGAGCATCGGTAAGTTTTTATAATGCTCTAAATAAGGCACTCTAATTAGACATACTGCACCGACCCCAAATAAATTGGGATAAGGGTAGGGGGATGATGATGAATTATTATCCTAGTACAGTACGCGAGGCATGTATCAATGAGCGACCAATAGCGCGCGCCGCTCTCCCGCCGCCCGCGCCCCACCGCTACGCATGCCCAAAACGCGTTCCGCGCAACTCCACCCGATTTCATGATTCGTGCCACTGACTGTACTGTACTAGTAATGGGGACATGGTGATGGTGAAGATGGATGTAGTGATAATTCTCGAAACTACTCATTCTATTCCAAATATATTATAGAGAGTAGACTATTTATTTTTCACCGAAATCACGGAAAGGCGAAAGTAGTATTACTAATAATTTTATTCTCTAGTACGTACACTGCACATGGTTTTAAAGACCCTCATTTTGTCTCACCTTTGTTATATTGAAGAAAACAATAGCTATTACCATTACAAACATCAGAAAAATACTCAAAAATTCATATGGCTTATAGATATTCTGGAATAAAATTTCAAAGTTTCCTAAAAATGGGTCCGGAAATCACGAAAAAATATAAAAAAAAAATAAGTATACTTGTTATTTAAATTTTGATTATTTCAATTAAATAGACATACAATACTACACCTTTTGACTAGTTTTTGTAGATTTACTAAGAACCTATCAAGAAATATAAATTTATTTATCATTTTCGGTTTTATTTATTTTGTTTTACTAAATCGCCGTATCAGCAGTATTAAATTCACAATCTAATACTGTGTTATTCAGAAAATATTAAAGAATTTATTTTTTCTTCAGGGTTGTCACATTTTATATCATATTAAAAATGTTGATAAAATTAATCATAAAATCTGCCTTTTAAAGCCGACATCGCTAACCAAACCTATATGGTAATCTGTTGGTAATTTCTAAATTTTTTGGGAACCACCTTGCATTACATTGAATGTTATGGGATGTATTTTGAAAAAAGTACACTGAAAGTATTTATCTAAACTATTTTCGACTACGCTCCAATTTCCTACGTGTAAAACTGATTCGAAAATAATAATGTTACTTACGTCTAATGTTAATCGTCCGATCTTAACTGCACGCTATGCCACGAAGAAGGTGGTGCCGACTTTCAAACTAAACTAGCATTAACGGGTAAAAATAGTATTTGTATTTTTCGGTTAGAATCCTAAAAATAAATCTTAGTTTTGGGGTCTGGAGCAACCAAACTGGACCTTACCAAATAACGTAATAGTATAGTCAAATTAGCAAAAAGATTGGAAGTAATTCGTGCAGTTGTATTTTTTTTTAATCATAAGAAGGCATGAATAAAAGTTTGCTCTGAGTTTGCACCATTCCGGTTATGTACGGAACATCTTTTAATGTTAGGTATTAACATTAAAGTCCCAATATTTTTTTAAAATATAATACCTACAATAACAGTTTCTTTCCATGTTTTGTTACAAATTTAATTACGTATCATTGCATAACTAGCTTGCTTAAATCAGATAAAAAGTTACTGAGATAATTAACAAAATCTAAACCTAGGAGGTGCCACCTTTGTGACATCGTAGGTACTTGTTCCACTACTTGCGCGTTGCGCGCACGTTACTGATCATCTAATCACTTTTTGTCACTCGCTAAAGTAGTGGAACAAGTACAAAATTTTGTTGAACAAAATTTTGCACTTTAAAGCTTAATATTTCGCAAACGGATCCCCGAAACAAAAAGTCTTTTTGACTTCACAAATGTACGAAAGTAACAGCAAAATGAGATTATACCTTTGCCACCACCTGCCACAACCACAACATGGTATTAAAAAAAAAGTTTCAATACAAAATCTCAAAACTTTTTTTTTAATACGTGTTGTGGTTGAAGCAGGTGGTGGCAATAATCACCATTCTAATGTTACTTTCGTACATTTGTGAAGTAGAAGAGACTTAATTTTTTTTTAATTTTTCACGCAGCCGAAATATTTGAAACTTTTTTTTTATTACTAAGGGAGCTTATTCCTAACTATAAAAAAGTATTCAGCCAATTGGATTTTTTTTTTCAGACATTCCCCATTGTACCTTCCTGTGCATTTATCACTGAGATAAATGTACAGTACATTAGCTCAGTAGCAATTATCACTTTAGTATTGGATAATCCAGGTTATCTGTTAATTACAAGAGATTGAGCAGATAAAGTGCTCAATATAACACTGATGATGAAACAAAAGTTCTATTATAGAAGACACCTGCAAATATAGACTTATATAAGCGTTCTAGCTTCTGCCCGCGACTTCGTCCGCATGGACCTTCGGAAAATCGCTATGGAACCTTTGACTGAGATAAAAAGTATCAATACCACAAGCTATAACTATCTGTGTGCTATTCCAAATCCGTCTAGCTGGTTTTACGTGATTGAGCAACAAACATTAATCTTTCACATTTTTGATATTATTAATTACCGTCCCCGTTCTTCTTCTCACTCCTGATCCCGTTCCCGTATTATTTTTCCATAAAAAAATTGAACCCCCGTTTTAGTCCTTTAGGTGTTGAATAATGTCCTGTCCACCTTGTCGTGTTGGACCCTAAAATATTTGGACCCTAAAAATTTTCGCAATCAACACCCCATAAATCCTTTTAACGATATCCATATCGATTTTTAGGTTTATTTACCGACGAACCCCTAAGGGGTTGGGGGTTAGTGGGTAAATAAACCTAAACATTTTCGGAAAATTACGAAGTTTCTAGTCGAAATGTCTTTGAACAAAAAAAATCCATACATAATAAGCCCCATTTCACCTCTTTAGGGGTTTAATCATGGCCATTATGTTGGACTTCAAAATAAATACCGTTTTCGTAATCAACATCCCATGAAACCCCAATAACGACATCCATATCGATTTATGAAAAAAAAAGTATACTTAAGTACCTACCACTAGTTTTTTTACATTCTCTTTGGTACCTACTTGTTAATTTTATTTTAAAATAATGTTTCATCATCATCATATCAGCCACACGACACCCACTGCTGGGTATAGGCCTCCCCTAAGGATCTCCACAACGATCGGTCCTGCGCTGCCTGCATCCACTGGCTTTCCGCGACCTCCACCAGATCGTCGGTCCACCTTGTCGGGGGCCTACCCACGGAGCGTCGTCCGGTGCGCGGTCGCCATTCCAGAACCTTTCTGCCCCAACGGCCATCGGTTCTTCTCGCTATGTGTCCCGCCCATTGCCACTTCAGCTGAGCAATCCTTCGAGCGATGTCGGTTACTTTAGTTCTCCTGCGGATCTCCTCGTTTCTGATTTGATCACGTAGGGAAACGCCGAGCATGGCTCTCTCCATTGCACGCTGAGTGACCTTGAGCCTCCTTATGAGACCCATAGTTAGCGGCCACGTTTCACTGCCGTAGGTCATCACTGGCAACACTCACTGTTCATAGACTTTCGTCTTGAGACACTGAGGTAAGTCGGACGCGAAGATTTTTCGAAGCTTCCCGAATGCTGCCCACCCGAGTTGGATTCGACGAGAGATCTCTTTCTCGAAGTTGGACCTACCTAACTGGACTGCCTGTCCTAGGTATACGTAATGGTCAACAACTTCAAGTGTAGTGTTCCCAACATGAACTGGAGAGGGTACAACATGGGCATTTGACATAATTTTCGTCTTATCCATGTTCATCCTAAGACCCACTCTTTGGGAAGCACTACGGAGATCTTCGAGCATTGTGTTCAGGTCTTCCGTGGTCTCAGCCATAAGGACTATATCATCGGCAAAACGAAGGTGTGTTAGGTACTGGCCATTAATGTTGATGCCGAGTCCTTTCCAGTCCAAGAGCTTAAAGATGTCCTCCAACGCAGCTGTGAACAGTTTCGGAGAAATAACGTCTCCCTGTCTCACACCACGCTGCAGTTGGATAGGATTTGTGTTCTGGTTCTGTACTCGGATCGTCATGGTGGCATTTTGGTATAAGTACCTCAACACCTCGATATACCTATAGTCCACTTGGCACCTTTGGAGAGACTGCAGCACCGCCCAGGTTTCAATCGAATCAAAGGCTTTCTCATAGTCCACGAACGCCAAGCAAAGTGGCTCATTATACTCCTCAGTCTTCTGTATAACCTGCCGCAGCGTATGGATGTGGTCTATGGTGCTAAAGCCTTTTCGGAACCCGGCTTGTTCGGGAGGTTGGAAGTCGTCGAACTTGCGAGCGAGACGATTCGTAAGGACTCTCGAAAACAACTTATAGACATGACTCAGAAGCGAGATGGGTCTATAGTTCTTTAAGAGGGACTTGTCACCCTTTTTAAAGAACAAGATCACCTCACTTATGTTCCATGTCTTTGGCGTTCTGCCCTGGACGATGACGGAATTAAAGAGCTTCTGGAGGACTTTGAGTATCGGCTTACCGCCCGCTCTCAGAAGTTCTGTAGTGATTCCATCGTCACCCGCCGCCTTGTTGCTTTTCAGCTGTTTGAGAGCCATACTAATCTCGCACAGGCTGACGTCCGGGATATCTTCGGTATAGTGTCGGGTAAGCTTGGCTCTGGGGTCTTTAGCCTTGCTTTCAACAGGTGTCTGCGTGGAATATAACTGCCCATAGAAGCTCTCGATCTCCCTCAGGATTTCAGGCTTTGATGAAATGATGCGTCCGTCGTCAGTTTTCAGCTTCGTCATCTGGCTTTGCCCATTAGACAGATCTCTCGCGAACACTTTGGAGCCTTTATTCCGCTCGATGGCCTCTTTAATACGATTCGTATTAAATTGGCGAAGGTCGCTCGTCAAAGACTTAGATATCTGTCTATTAAGCTGCCGATAACGATTAGCATCTACTGAACTCTGGAGCCTCATTTCACGTCTCTGATCCATGAGTAGGAGTGTGTGGTCGGAGAGTTTCTTTATCTTGGGACGGCGGGTCTTAAAGAGCTTGGACCCTACCGTACGGACAGCATCCACCACCATGTTGTTTAGATCGTCCACATCTATGCTGTTCTCAAGGGCTTCGAAGCGGTTTTGGAGTTCGAGTTGAAAGCTCTCGGGGTTTTGAATATGGGCCGGCAATGGTCGAATTGTTGATTTTATCAGTCGAGATCTTTCCAGCTTTGGGTTGATATTCAATGTGCCACGTACCAATCGGTGATCGCTCCCCGTCTTAACAGCGTTGATCACAGTGACATCATTGAATATTTGCTTTTTCGTCGACATGATAAAATCTATCTCATTTCTGACTTTACCGTCCGGACTGACCCAGGTCCACTTCCGGCATTCCGGCTTTCTGAAGAAGGAGTTCATCATAAAGAGGTTCTCCTTCTCCATAAAGTCAGCCAGCATCTGGCCTCTGTCATTCCGTTGCCCAACTCCAAATTGCCCCACTCTCAGCTCATCACCGCATCGTTTCCCCAACTTAGCATTGAAGTCCCCCATCACAACAGTGTAGTGGGTTTTGAAGCTATGCATGGCTTTAGAGATCTCCTCATACATAGCCTCCACTTCGTCATCTTGGCGTGTCGAGGTCGGTGCGTAAACCTGTATAACATTCAGCGAACACCGTTTGGATATTCTGAGTATAAGGTACGCCACCCTGGTCGACACACTTCCGATGGTAGTCACGTTGTTGACAAGGGACTTGTGGACGATGAACCCGATACCACCTTGGGACTGTTGGTCGCCCTCCCGGTAGTAAAGCAAGTTACCGGAGTTGAGGATTATCGAGTCCTCTCCCGCTCTTCGGACTTCAGATAAGCCGATAATGTCCCAGTGTACCTTGCTGATAACTTCTTCCAACTCGGTTAACTTCGCGTCGGTCCTTAGTGTGCGCGTGTTATAGGTTGCCAGGTGCAGTAGTCGTCGTTTTTGGTAGCCGAGCCGCACCCGGGGATTCTTAGCACCCCCTGCCCCGCCGTTACCGTAGCCGCTACCGTAGCTAGGAATAGCGGGGCTGCCGGGGACTGGGGGCCAATTTTTTGATCCATTATGCATGAGGGGGGGGGGGGGTTGCCATAATCGCCACGCTTGGCAGGCGGGTTGGCGATCGCAGTAGGCCAAGGTTTTTTGGAGACGCTGCTGCCCGTCTCTTGAAGGCTATGCTCCCTTAGTCGCCTTTTACGACACCCACGGGATGATAGGGGGTAGTGCTATTCTAGGCCGGCACATACACGGCGCAAAATAAAATAATGTTTGCATGCTGTTAATGGTTGAATAGGCAGATCTTTTAAAGACATCCAGTGTATACCCTTATTTACCCCATCTACTCCCTAAGGGGTTAATTATCGTAAAATCACAAAATACGTGTTTGCTGTTGTTAGTTTTTAAAAGGAAGTACTCCTACGAAGTTACACGTCAAAATGTCTATTTATAATTATTTTTTCATACAAAACATGAACCCCATTGTACCCGTTTAGGGGTTGAAACAAAGCCACTATGTCGGACTTAAAAATAAATGCCATTTTCGCAATCAACATCCCATAAAACCTCAATAACGACACCCATATCGATGTTGGGCTTTTTTTACCCCGTTTACCACCTAAAGGGTTGAGTTTCGAAAAACCACGAAACACGTGTTTGCTTATTTGTTTTAAGAAGTACTCCTACGAAGTTTCAAGTTGAAATGTCTATTTTTTTTTTTTCTCCATACAAACTTTGTACCCCCATTTCAACCCTTTAGGGCTTAGGGGTAGAATTTCCAAAAATCCCTTCTTAGTGGGTGTTTACACTGTATAAGGTATCTATGTACAAAATTTCAAGTCTCTAGGTTCAGTGGTTTGGGCTGGGCAATAGTCTGTCAGTCACCCCTTCACTTTTATATAAGAGATTTACTTCCTGCTTAGCATCAAATGCAATAAATAGTGGCTAAGGCAACAACACTTACTTTACCACAGTATATTAAGTTTTCATAATAGATTGAATTTACCAGTGAAATAAATTAATGTTTTTTTTAAAGAGAGTTAATAACTTATAAGTATAGGTACCTAATTACCTATTGAAAATGTTCATTTTATTTCAATACAATTTCTAGAATATAGATTATTTTCTTCTACTGTAAGTAGAAATAAAAATAAAAAATAAAAATAATAATCTCAAAAAAGCTATTGTTCTTAAAGTTAAGTAATTTTAAAACAATTCTTCCAACATTTTAGGCTTCTAGTAACTAGCGGCCGCCCACGGTTTCACTCGCGTGGTTCCCGTTCCCGTGGGAATATCGGGATCAAAAGTATCCTATGTTTTAATCCAGGCTATCTACTATCTGTGTGCCAATTTTCAACCAAATCCGTTTAGTAGTTTTTGCGTGATTGAGGAACAAACATCCAAACCCACAAACTTTCGCATTTATAATATTAGTAAGAAGTAAGATTAGCAATAAGTAAGTACCTACATAGATAAATTAGTCTAACTATTATAACTGCAAATCATTTAGTTTTGTTACCAACGTTCATAATGTTAGGTATTAATGATTATGCGTATTATTTCACTACTTCAAGGAAGTATTCATTAGAAAAGTATAAATAACAATGTATTTTTTTATTTAAATTCACCTGTCATTTAACTTAAAACGGGCATTAATATTCTGTGCTAAATATGTAAACTTCTCTCAATGTCTGTTTTACATTCAAGTAAATAAACTACTGGATAGTTAACTAAAATGAGGATCAGTATCATGATTAAATCACATAACATAAACGCACATTGATAGCTATGAAACCTAGTGAAATAATATTTGAAATCCGTTTAGAAATGGTTGAGTTAAAAGGGTTTGAAGGTTCAAGCTCAATGCAAAATTATGTGCTTTACACGTACGACAAAGGTTCGCGTCCGTCGCGATGACGTCATAAGGACCCCCAAAATCCAGTGTTTTAGGCTTTTAGCTCTTATAACTTCTCAGGTTTAAGAGGCATATTACATTTTGACTGTGATTTTTGCGTAAAATGGCCAATTTTGGCGTTATCGATCTCTGAATGGTGCAGAATAGCTATTGGAATAGTTCATAGCGGCCTCGCTTTTTTGAAAATTTGCTTAACTTTATAGGTAATTAAACCCGAAATTGCAGAGAAAGATTTTCATAAAATGCGCGAAGGCACTTTTTTGAGCTCATGGATTGAACAACTGTGCTAAACAATTGAAATAAAAAAAAAATGTTAACACTTATATAGTCGAATAGTTCATAGCGGCCTCGGAATTTTGAAATTATGTATAGAATATGTGAAAAAAAAATCCAATCAAAAACCATAAAACTACTAAAAAAGCTCAGAATAAACTGTGGATTTCTCCTAGATACATTATTATTATTACGTAAAAATTATATCATAATAATCTTTACTTTATAATAAAATCAAATTTCATACTTTTATTTGTTGTTTGTACTTGTTTGTCTTTCTGTGTATGTTCAAAGTTGACTCTAAGAAATCGTTCACCAACTTTAATTTTCCTTTCTAACCCTTTAACTTTCCAGTGAATCATCATATTACTTTTTGTCGCGGACACATATAAATGTATTTAGTAGACCCAAAGGTTTCTCTAGGTTGTATCGCTAAAATCCGTCAAAATCGAAATTTCGTCGAAAAAATGTGATAGGGCCCTTAAGAGATATCGTATTTTTTTTTCACAGTTAATGATGTGGTGGCATTAAATTTCTAATAAGCCACTAAAAAATCGTTACTGATCCTCATTATACAGACCATCTATTTCGAGTAGGAAGTTTCCAAAGTCATAATAAACAAGATTGCCTAAATAAAAAAGGTTTGCTTGTTAACCGGTTTGTACAAGTATTATCAAACAAAACACAAAGCCAACGTAAGAAACGAACGACCTTTAATCTCATACATAATCTGATTCATTCAATACGACTTACGACTGCATGGTCATTGCGCTTAGTTGTTCGTATAAAATACTTACACGCCACCGATCTTAAATATTTGCCCTAACACTAACGAGCAAACGTTATTAATAAGTAATACATTAACAAGCAAAAATATGAATACTACACTAAGGACTAAAAATATGAAGTCAGACTCGTATTTTAAACCAGTCTATAGCACAGAATCTATTGAAGAGATTTAAATATTTTTTTAAAGTCTTTCAATTTATCATTAAGATGATACAATATGCGCAAAATAACTTGGCGGCTCGCAAGTTAGCTGCAAGTGATATTTCGCGCAGGGTCCATAGTTCCGAGTGCTTCCGCCCGCGCCCGCCTGTATTCGTCTACTGCGCAGCGTTCCGCGCGAAGTTCAGAACCGCCAAGTTATTTTGCGCATACTATACTACATTATTTATTAAGTACCTCTATTAATTATTTGCTGAAAATAGTTGGAAGAAACAGGAGTAATTTCGTATTTTTCTCTTACCTAACTTAATTATGCTTATTTTAGAATTCATACTTTGAACTACCTAAAACTAATGTCAAATCGCTACGCTAAACTTGAATTAAATGGAAGCACAATGACAATCAAAAGGCTTTGTTTTATCGTTAACAGGTACAAACTTACCCAAATAGTTTCGGAAACTGTATGTAAATAATAAAAGGTAATTGTATTTTTTAAACAAACTTCAATAATCAATATTGCTGTTGACTTTAACAAAATAATGTTTAATGCTAATGAGAAATAAATTATGTAAGTACTTAGCTAATTGATAACTATGTTACTTTTTAGTGACAATGAATTTCAAACATGGCAATTTTAAGATTTTTTTTATTTTAAACTACGTTAGTTTATAATTTTGTATACATACTTACCTATTTATTTGTGTCCATGTTTGCTTAAATCCCATTTAATACTTTTATGTCAGCCAGAAGAAAATAATTAAATCGACTAAAACTAAAAAATCAAAAAAAATTAATAAAGCTTATTTTTGAATGCTTAATACATTCTTCAAAAATCAGAGCCTATGTACAGTCTAATAATAAGTTGACTTTTATTGCAAAGCACATAAGGTTGCTAAACGGTTAAAGTGTAAACCAACATAATTAATAAACTTTACTATACCTACTAAGATCGGCCTTGCTTGGCTGACAAATTGTTAGATTTGGCATTTATTAAGGTTTTGTTACCACTTGTTCACCGTAGAACTAATAAGACTTTTTTCTTATTAGTCCTACGGTTCGTGGTAGAATAAATGAGAAACAGTATCGTTAGTTCTACCATGGACGATTTTTTCGTCCATGGTTCTACGGTAGAACTACCCAGAAAAACAAGCGAAGGCCGCTAGCGCGAATCACAAGTTATTAGCGTGGTTAAACTTTAAGGCAAGTTGATTGAAAAGGGTAAAACTACAACACAGTAATACATTTATTGTGTGGTAATACTATAAAAATCAAAAAATATACTTATATTTGGTTCTAAATACCAAGTCAATTTACTGACTCGAATTAAAAAATGATTTTCGCTATAATGTCCGTCGCTTTAATAGGTTTTCGCTCCAGTCCAGCGACGGACATTATAGCGAAAATCATTTTTTAATTCGAGTCAGTAATTTGACTTGGTATTTAGAACCAAATATAAGTATATTTTTTGATTTTTATAGTATTACCACACAACAAATGTATTACTGTGTTGTAGTTTTACCCTTTTCAATCAACTTGCCTTAAAGTTTCATTACTTGCTACATACTTACAGCAAATTGATTTTCGCCACAACTCGTCGCTTCAATAAGTTTTCGTTCCAGCGTACCACGCTAAAAATGATTTGCTCCAACGTCCTTCGCTCCAGCGTCATTCGCTCCCAAGTACTGATCCCGAAGTATACTGCCCCAAGCTCATTACATTTTGTTTTTCGATTTACAGACACCAGGCATCATGGTGGCATATTTGTTGGTGTCAGGCGTGTTCCTGACCTTCCTCAGAAAACCGACCGGTAAGTACAAGCTAATCACGAACAATAATAATTGTGTAGCTCATTATTAACAATACAATGTTGACGGTAACAGTCAGTAACCTTATGTCCTACGTAATAGAAGTCAACACCTGTAAAAGGTGTAAACGTATTAATGAACTTGTACACCATATAATTTTGACAACTTATTGAATTACTTCTATACAAGGTGTTTGGTAAAAGCCTTATAAAGCCGAATATGGTAGATAGGGACCATCAAACTGAACAACTTTTACTATGGGACCAACTCCGAAATCGCGAAAAATAAAACAGCTGTTTCATACATTTTGATATTTTCGTTGTTATTTTTTGTGTGAAACAGCTGATTTTTTTTTCGCGATTTCAGAGTTGGTCCCATAGTAAAAGTTGTTCAGTTTGATGGTCCCTATCTGCCATATTCGGCTTTATAAGGCTTTTACCAAACACCTTGTCTATTTTCATACAAACGAGATAACTTTGAAACCTTGGTTCTCCGCCAAGGGTTGACCTAGCTGTGATCTGATGATGGCCTTCCAGGGAGTGAATGGAGGAGATTCAGATCGCTATACACACCCAACTGATCTGATCACCATTCTAAGAGATATAAGGATTAGAGTTTTCAGTTTCAGGATCCATACATTTTATGCTAATTTCGCAGTTTTCTTAAACATATCGTAAAGTCTGTTCATCCTTACTTGTCTTATTTAGTAAACAGTTTTTGACAGTTGTCATACGTCTTTTAAACTTAAATCATTATTTAAAAATATGTAAGTAACTTTATGAAATTGTTGTTAATTTATTAACAATTTATTTCGTAATCTATGTGTGGAAAACCATTTGTTGTATTTTATAAATGAGTATTTCAATAAAGAGTTGGGTGAAGATTGTTTACCATATAAGACAAGTAAGGATGGACAGACTTTACTTTACCTGTACCGATCGGTACAGACCTGTACCGACCGGTTCCGACCTGTAACCTGCTTTGTTATGCGGTCACCCTATGACTGTAAAATATACATAGTTATGTACTGCTCAAAAGAAAATGAGGCCATATGATTTTCCATATAGACAAGCTAAGTTCTGAAAGGTATTTTTCTGATAAATTCAATCTGATTTTATTTGAATTTGATATTGTTCGAAAACTGTAATAGTCAACTCGCCGACTTTACTTGATAATTTCTCCCATTCGCTGTGTGTCAGTTAGAATAAAATACAATTGGAGTTTCAAAAAATTCACAGATCTCGTGCCTTTCACGACCTTCTGGTACATTGAAAATGAATTTAATGAATTTAACAAAATATTTTATTATTCTTTTCTTATAGACATTAATATTTTATTGAAAGGTAACCTAAGTACTATGTATAACTAAAACATCTGAATTTCTAAATAAATTAACCCTAATAAAAAAATAAATCAAAATCAAATGCAGCATGCGAGACTCTCGCGCCGACTTCATCATCACTCGAATGTGCGATAACAACCCTCATGTTTACCTAGGCATCATCATCACACTCTCATTCTCAGAGATCATTGTAAAAATTCATTTGGAATCGCAGAGTCACTAAGAAAGACGTGACTGATCGAGTAATTTCAAAGATCGAGAAATTGAAATAACAGCAACCCACGATATATAATATTTTGGATCTAGTAGAGGCCCTCGGCTTTGCCTCGGGCCTCAAGCTAAAACCTCTCTTCTGTTCAACTTTCGCTCAAGATTCGTTTATCCGTTTCTCTACACACAAAAACTCACTACGACGTCTAGCACGTGTACTGGAGATAATAGCGTCATCTCTTTTGCTCCTACAGTTATTGCTAACACTACTTTCTATTTCGTTTTCACATAGTAAGCGACGTCACTTACTTGAATATTGACTTATGGAGACATTTCAGTGCAGTCACACTATGGTACCGCCCCGCGCCGCCGTATCTAACGATTTTTAAATCTTTGACTAGATCTGGAATCAGCTCTCTATTCACGTCATACCATCTGTTGACCTGCTATAGCTAATTAATATCAATATTATGGTTTTAATATATATCCAAATACTATTTTATTTATAAAAAATGAGGAAATAAATAAAAAATACAAAATGTAAAACACTATTACAAGCTTTGAAATATACAATTATTTAAAAACTTCAATCGTACCTACTACGTATTACCATTATCCCGCGCCGCGCACGTCGCCCGCGATGTCCCAACATTTCGCTTCATAAAGTTTAAGCTACAGACCAGACCGTAAGAGTCAGGGATATAAATACTAATTTTAGTAGGTAGTCTAACTCAATATCTCTAGGGGTTTTTTTCATTTTTTCGATATCGCTTTTCGTTTTTGAGAAATTGTCGATTTAGTGAGAAAAGACCCCGAAAAAGTGTGTCATTTTTCTACATTTATGCGATTTTCGAAAAAAGTATTTGACTTTATCAAAATTTTTTTTCACTATATTGTAGCCCTTGCTGAGACTGAGACGCATCTTTTGACTATTAGTACATACACGTACACCCAAAACTCACGGGACCAGGGCAATGTCTCAATTTGGCTGAAATTGGGTACCTTACCGAAGCGATCGAAAAAACATTTTCAATGTTAAAATACTTGTTTTTTTATATTCTAACTGACACGGCGAATAGAAGAAATTATGCAGTAAATGCGATAGTAAAGTCGGTAAGTTTACTATTACACTTTTCGAACAATATCGAATTCAAATAAAATCAGATTGATTTTATCAGAAAAAAATCCTTTCAGAACTTAACTCTTTTGTATGGAAAATCATACAGTGGCCCCTATTTTCTTTTGAGCAGTAAATATTTATGAGCTAACTACAACTAACCATTTATGTGACCTTGAGAGACGACTGTAAACTGTGCTCACCTTGTATTTTATGTGTTAATTATCTTTTTAATTATGTATTTTAATTTTACAGCTAAGATGACTGTTCAAGAGCAAAAATTAGAAGGAGAGTTTAGATATGTCAACGCCAGGCTTATTACTAATTCTGAGGAAATAGCATTCTACCAGGTTTGTTTCTTGCACATCTTTATTTTAATCAATCAGTAGATTTATAAAATATAAGTCAGCCAAAAATTGAAACAATAATCACCAATGATATTTAAATACAAAAAAAGTAAGAAAAATAAAACACTTTTTAACGGATACTAGCGCGGTTTTATTGTAAATACTCTGGTAATTAGTTGGTATTTGGTTTGTTTTGTATTTTCTCGACGATTCGGACCTTTGCAGCTGCCGTGGTCACGGAGGACTGAATATTAATTTCTGAACGTCTAAAAATTCATTGCCTGAGGGTAGTCTCACGAGCAGCTTCAGTCCCCCGTGACCACGGCAGCTGCAAAGGTGCCGAAACGTCGGGAAAATAAAAAATCAAACCAAATACCAACTAATCACCAAAGTACTTTCAATAAAACCGCGCTAGTATCCGTTAAAAAGTGTTTTATGTCATGTCTAGTGAGCGCGTAAGCTGGAGAAGTGAAAAGAAAAATAATTAAATAAAACCAAATTAAATAATAACAATAATATTTTCTTAATTATTGTAAGCTTAGTCTAAATGGAAGACAAAAAATTAAAAAAACCCGCCTGCATAAAAAGACAAGTCAACTGAAAAGATGTAAACAAGATTAAATATTAAAGGCAACATAATAACATGCAGTCGGAGGCATGCATAAAGAAAGTGACGTTATGAATGATTTGAATTATATGCCTCCGACTGCATGTTATTATGTTGCCTTTAATATTTAATCTTGTTTACATCTTTTTAGTTGACTTGTCTTTTTATGCAGGCGGGTTTTTGAATTTTTTGAAATTATTTTTTTACTTATATCTTTTTAGTTATTAATTATTATATACAAGGTGTTTGGTAAAAGCCTTACAAAGCCGAATATGGCAGATAGAGACCATCAAATTGAACAACTTTTACTATGGGACCAAATCTGAAATCGCGAAAAAAAAATCAGCTGTTTCATACAAAAATTAATAACGAAAATATCAAAATGTATGAAACAGCTGATTTTTTTTTCGCGATTTCAGAGTTGGTCCCATAGTAAAAGTTGTTCAGTTTGATGGTCCCTATCTACCATATTCGGCTTTATAAGGCTATTACCAAACACCTTGTATTACAGTCATGATATACCTTTTTGAAATCCTTATAAAAAGCCCTTTAATTTGACACCCATATTGTAGTATTCTAAAAAAAAAAATTTTTTCCACTACGTGTAACAGCACCGTACAGCCGCCATGTTGGTTTTTTAAAACGCCACCTTCTTAAGAACACTTGGGCTGACAAGACAAATCTAACGATATCTTAGTCATAGAAATCCGTTCGGCCGTTTGAAAGATATGAGGTAATAAAGAATATTACATACAAACAAGATACGCGCGAAAAAAAACATAACTCTCTTGCAGTCGGGTAAAAAAAGGTTCACACTCAACATATGTTAAGGCACCCAAAGTGTGCCCTAACGCTGATTAGTTAGTAAAATTTTGTGAAAAGAAAAAAATGGTGAAATTCAGTTAGTAAAATTTTATTGTTTTTCCAGGGCAACCACAGAGAACAGTTGACTCTTCTAGCGAGCTTCTACAAACTAACAAGGCATCTAAGGAATTTCCTAAACTTCCGAGTCGCTATGGGCTTGATTGACAACATCGTCGCCAAATGTAAGTGTTATGAGCTAAGCAATAAAGTTTTTTTTATGTACAACGGGATTGAGCTTGGCCTTCACCTCACCTCATGCTAAGTGACGATAAAGCCGAGGGTGGAAGCTCTACACCCGGAATCTTAACCACTGAGGAACTGGCTATCTTACCTCTAACTGCCGGAACACAACAATTTTTAAATTGTTGTTATGGCGTCAGGCCTAGGTAATATGGTGGTCGCTAGCCAGGTGGACTTGTAATAAGCCCTACTACCAACCAAAAAAAAGTTGCTGTTCTATCGTTAATTTATATTTTCTTTCTGTAATACATATTTATACAGTGGTTGACGGATAATTAGAAACGCTAGTTGATTTTCATACAAACGAGGAACCTGGGTACTTATTGTCTAATTTCAAAATCTATCGCAATCGCTTTCAAGATGTGATACATTGATGCTTCTTTTTGGCACAAATAAAAACTTGCCAAAGGAATGCAGCAATGTGTCACATCCATCTGTCAAATGAAAGCGATTGTGATAGATTTTCGAAATTAGACAATAAGCCCCCTGGCAGGCTAGGCCCACTCCGCGCTTTAGGTACGAAGCTACAAGTAGCCAGCGGGTCCGTCCGGACGGACTAATTTTAGAGGCTGCCGCGTGCCGGCTGGGTCGCACGTTAGCAGTTCGATTTCGATAGTCACTCAATAATAATATTATTATAACCAAAATGAAGGCATATGACATCGTAATGGGCTGCCTTAATACTAATAAAAAGGATCCGAACCTCACGTGTTTTTCACACTTCCAAAAGTTCCAAACGACATCGAAACGTATTAGTATTTAGTATCCATTTATTCTTAGGTAGGTACTTACTTGTCTTATTTGTTAAACAATATTCACCCAACTATTTACTGAAATAATAATTTATAGATTAGGTAGGTACACTTACCTACTTTCGAAATAAAGTTAATTATGAATACAATTTCATTTCGTATAAAAGCAAATTGACTCAAAGTCAGCATGTCTGATGTGGCGTTGACTGTACTTATCCTAGGTTATTTTGAAACATATTTAAGTACCTTCACATTATTTCACAACCTCATAACTTGTAATAAATTAACTACCTGTTATTTAATTATTATATAAAAGAAGAAAGTGAAACCCTGAATTCGTTAGAGGAAATAAGAGCTACGCGATAGAAAGAGAGGCAACTTCTAGGTGAATATAACTGTAGCCAAGGGAGCGGTGTGCAACCTGAATTGCACTTTATTGTGTAGGTGGAATAGAGTCGCTATTTAAATAATTGACTTTGCGGAGTGGATCTTCTGTACTACTATTATGTATTCTGTGCCCCTGGGTTCCCCGCCAGGGATTGATCGAGCTGTGATCTGATGATGGCTATCTAGGGAGTAAATGGAGGAGTTCCAGATCGCTATACATACCCAACTGGTCACTTTAGCATACTAAGAGTTGTTTGGATATGTTAAAAAACCGCGAAAATAGCATTAAAATGTATGGGAATCCTGAAACTGAGAACTCTGATTCTTACAGCTCTTAGAATGCTGATCAGATCAGTTGGGTGTGTATAGCGATCTGGACAGCCATCATCAGATCACAGTTTGATCGGCCTATTCGCGTTATCGTCCATCTTTGTCCACCACTGGGGAAAAAAATGATTTTTTTTATACACATCTTCCCAATATCCCCAAGTGGTGGACAATGGGAAGAGACTGTCCATACTTTATTTCCCGATTGACAAACTGGGGGACAACGGGAATAGACCGTTTCCAATTATTCGTTGACTACTGTTTAAGGGCTGGTTTATACGGGGTCAGTGATTGAACCCAGTGATTTGGAATTTCAGACCCAGTAACTGGGCGGGCACAGACAGAATCGGCATTAAGTCGCACTGTGCCCGAAAATAGATCGGGTGGCTATTCAGCTGGACTGACTTGCGAGCGAGAAGTCAGCATTGGACAGGGTTGAATGAAACTATTAGTATTATATGTATTATTATTAGTGTATTAATAGCATTATAGTGTCTACACGAGCCCAGTAGCAAGTCAGCGCAGCCCCCCTAGCATGACCGACGAAACACGATATACATATATCGCGTGATATAGCGTTTTATCGATACCCAACTGTCAAAATCCATTGTCTTTTGACAGTTAAATGTGATAAATCGCTATATCATATCGTGTTTCAGTGGTCATGTTGGGGGGCTGGACTGGATTACTGTACTGTCACGTTACTGACCCCGTATAAACCAGGCATTGTTAAAAAATTTGGGATTGTAAGAAGTAATGTTTGTTTGTCACAGATGTGGCGATCACTGTTGGTTTCTACGCCGTGTCACGACCATTCTTCGCGATGAATCACAACCTACTCACGACGGGCACAGAAAACGACCGATTTAGGGTAAAATCTATATTATATAACAAAAAAAACAGTAGATAGGGACCATCAAACTGAACTACTTTTACTATGGGACCTATTCTGAAATTGCGGAAAAAATATATATTTTCATTATAATTTTTTGTGATTGATTTCAGAGTTGATCCATTTTTACCAGGGAATGATAACGTCATTTTTAAATGTAACTTTAGTTCTTACGTTTTACCGTTAATTTTAACATTAACGTTATGTCGATAAATAACGTTAATTTAGATAACGTTACATTGAAATTAACATAATTTCAGTAAATAACGTTAATTTTAACGTTATTTCTTACTTTTTTTACCGTTAAACTTTAAAATTAACGTTATTCCAATTAATAATGTTATTTTTAGCGATAATTTTAGTTTAACGCTATATTTAACGCAAATTTTTCGGGTAAAATATTTTAACGGTTTTTTAACGTTATTTTTTATATCGTTATTTTTTTAACGGTATTTCAATCCCTGATTTTTACACAAGTTGTTCAGTTGGTTTTGACGCAGATCGTCACTTTCGGAAATGGTCATCACGAAAAATTTGGTCACTTTCGCAAATGGTCACTTTCGTAAATCGTCACTTTCGCAAATGGTCACATTCGCAAAACGTCACTTTCGCAGAATGTCATTCGCAATTTTCACATATAGGAGAATAAAAGAAAAAAAATCCGAATGACATTCTGCGAAAGTGACCAAATTTTTCGCGATGACCATTTGCGAAAGTGACGATCTGCGTCAAAACCGTTCAGTTTGATGGTCCCTATCTACCATTATGTAGCATCAGGGTTTTTTTTGTAACACATTGTATACATTTTTTAACTTTCGCGTTGCATTGTATTTAAATTTAAGTAATTAATAACACACAGGTATTAAACGCGAATACTAAACTATAGGTATTAAAGCGTCGGAAAATTTAGGTAGGTGTTTATTAATTAAATAAACATTTACATAATAAGATGTAACTAACTTTAAGGTATCCCGTCATAGAATTATATAATACTTACCTAAGTTTTTGAACTTTGTACTGCTTGCAGTTAGCTTTAACTGAATAACAAATTTTAATGTAGTAATATTGTTGAATTTAAAAATGTTGTAGGAGTATATTATTCGACTTGCCTACATCATTACGCTTTATAACGATATTACAAGGATTTAAATATGATAATTGCAACAGTTAAAACGATTTGGTTTCTTCTGATCCTCCTTCTGAACCTTCTGAAGGTTTTTGGCTTGTAGTGAAAAATGTTCTAAGTCGGAACGAAAGCTTATCAAATTTTCTATAAATTTAGTTCTATTCACTTTTTTCTATTTCCCTATAATTTTCGAGCTACACGAGCGACACTCCGGAAAAGTGAATTCTACAACTCCTTTTTAGACAAACATTGAGAGCCTTATTATAAAACTAAGTCAGGTTATTTACACAACTTATAACTCAAGAACATTCTTGAGATATGGGTGAAAAACCTAAAATTGGGAACTTTGTCCCCTCCTTCTCCCTCCGCCTCGCCTCCTAGAAGTCAGGACTTTTAGTATGTTTTCTCCCTAAGCACCCTGAATAAGTTTCTGAAGAAATCGCTGAGGTTCCCGCTCACGCACTCAATACACTCTTTTGAGCAATTTGTTAATCGGACTATATTGCAAATACGAATAACGTGCAAATAAAACCTAGCCATATTTAGCTAAGTTTTATGTAGTATACCTCTTCTAAAACATAGCGTTTTGCCGGGTCCATAGCGCGCGTGTTGCCCTACACAATCACTAAAAACATCTCAACATTCAACAAAAAAAAAGTATATGTTTTGTTGATTGTGTAGGGCAAAACATGCGCTATGGACCCGGCATTAGTAGAGCGTAGATACATACAGCTTACGCAGACAAGGGTAAGTAAAATGCACGCGTTGACTTTTGTTTTGAATTAGACGCGGATTCTAGGTGTTATTATTCTGAGAGTTGACCATAGTATCCTTTTTCAGCATTACTACACCTATGGCCGGATGTTATTAAAAATGGCGGAAGGCATCGGTCGGTTGGTCCTGTCCGGTAGAGAACTGAACAAGTTGGCCGGTTTGACAGCTCGTGTGACGCAACTACGCAGCGTATTGGACGAGGTGTACCGCGGCCAGTACCAGCGCACTATGGTGGACAGGAACACGCAGGGAGGGGGTGAGTAGCTATTTTATCCTTAGCAAGGTATTAGGTGGTTAGTTGTCCTCTAGAATACTGAACAAGTTGGCCGGTTTGACGACTCGTGTCACGCAACTACGCAGCGTACTGGACGAGGTGTACCGCGGCCAGTACCAGCGCACTATGGTGGACAGGAACACGCAGGGAGGGGGTGAGTAGCTATTTTATCCTTAGCAAGGTATTAGGTGGTTAGTTGTCCTCTAGAATACTGAACAAGTTGGCCGGTTTGACGACTCGTGTCACGCAACTACGCAGCGTACTGGACGAGGTGTACCGCGGCCAGTACCAGCGCACTATGGTGGACAGGAACACGCAGGGAGGGGGTGAGTAGCTATTTTATCCTTAGCAAGGTATTAGGTGGTTAGTTGTCCTCTAGAATACTGAACAAGTTGGCCGGTTTGACGACTCGTGTCACGCAACTACGCAGCGTACTGGACGAGGTGTACCGCGGCCAGTACCAGCGCACTATGGTGGACAGGAACACGCAGGGAGGGGGTGAGTAGATATATTATCCTGAGTAAGGTGTTAGGTGGTTAGTTGTCCTCTAGAATACTGAACAAGTTGACTAGTTTGACGACTCGTGTCACGCAACTGCGCGGCGTATTGGACGAGGTATACCGCGGCCAGTACCAACGCACTATGGTGGACAGGAACACGCAGGGCGGGTGTGAGTCTAGCTATACAGGTGAAATCGAAAACAGTCGACGAATTTTGTGGTGTAGCTTAGACCATCAAACTGGACTACTTTGTCTATGGGACCAATTTAATCAGAGCAATAAATTATCGTTTATTCCACACATTTTGGTCGTGTAGATATTTACGTTTTCTATGGAACAGCTGATTATTTTTTTGCTCTGATTAAGTTGTTCCCATAGACAAAGTTGTTCATTTTGACGATCTAAGCCATACCACAAAATTTGTCGAGTGTTGCAAAAAATCACTCTGTATACACCGTTAATTTTTAAGTAAGTATATCTAAAAATGAAATGGGGATTTCAGTATGGGGAGTCAGACCACGTGAATGAACAACTTTTACTATGGGGTCAACAACGGAATCTAAAAAAATATCAGCTGTTTCATAGAAAAGTACAACATTGACTCGACTATTATGTATGGAACAGCTGATTTTTTTTTCGCGGTCCCGTGGTTGGCCCCATTGTATAAGTTGTACATTCACGTGGTCTGAAATCCCCTTTTCATTTTTAAATATACTTAAAAATTAACGATGTAACGTATAAGGTCATTTGTAAAACACCAACAACCTCGCAGGAGTACATTATATACATATTTTTCATACAATATGCTGATCGGACATTAGAATGGAAAATTGTAGTTTTTTTCTTTTTTCGGAAAGTCGTAGGACAAACATAAGCGTAAATAAATACTAACACAGAGTCGGCGATTGGCAGAGTTAAAGAAATGACTGTTTTCAACGCCTGCATTACTGTTTCCAGCGACTATTCGTACGATCAAGAAATACGATGATATAACGTTTTACCCGACTTGTTTCCAAGAGTTTCAGACACTATCTGAAACACTGATATTTCCAACTATTTTTTCTTTATAAGATATTGCAATGGGTAGTATTAAATCGGGTAACAATAAATTCCCATTTAGATTATCAAAAATACTTAATAAACGGAACTGAAATACTAAGTGGGTGATGGACGAGAGCGAACAAATGTTGAAAATGGGTGACTTTAAAATGCAAATTCAGTAATTAATTAGTCAGAACGGGCGACTAAATTATTATTTGGGTGACAATCTTAGGGCACACAAAACATTTAAAATTTGTCATATATTTTATGTAAAAAAGGTGACTATTATCCTAATCGAGATGACAAAAATAGCATGTTGGGCAGCTTTAATCAGTAATATAGTTACCTACTTGGTATAATAGTTTAGTCCACTCAGTATTTTTGTCACTCATTTAGAATTTTCACTGCTATTTTTTAATCCATTTTCAATCCATAGTTTGTCGCCCAAAAAATAAAACCGCTGCCATGTTTAGTATTTAAGTATCCTCCCATTAATTGTCGTCTTTAATTATAGTTATCCAATGGGGATGGCAACACAAATTTAATTGTGGATGTCGCTGCGTACGCTTGTTTATAAGGCAGTAGACGTTCAGAACAAAATGTATAGGAAAATTGGTATTTATTTTGTGGTATTTTTTACCGAAAAGACCCATTGACCCAAAATTGATATAAAAGACTATTCTACAATGCAAATGCCAGAATTTAAAGCCAATTCAATTCAATTCAATATATGTATTGCTTGAAACTGTGTACAATTTTTTGCAGGTTACATTGCAGATTAGTAGGTAACAACAGTATACCCATAACGGGCTTGCAATATTTATCTTATAAACTAAAACTAATACATAAAACTATAAAATACGAAATATATTAGTGTTTAGATGCGTAGTACTCATCTAAAGTGTAAAATACATTATTGATAAGCCATTTTTTATGTGCGTGTTTGATTTTTGGTAAATCTAGAGCCTTAATATCTGCAGGTAAATGATTAAATATTTTAATGCCCGTGCTGAAGGCACTTTTATGGTATAAATGGTTATTTATTCTTGGTATGCATAGGTCATGTTTATATTTATTGCGGGTATTGGGACGGGAAGTGATTTTATTAATAAAATAATTCGGATTTAATCTGGCATTTTTTCGGACATTCGTAAGTCCAACATTTTTAAAGCCCATAGAATTTAATCATTTTAAAGTTAAAAAAACTATTTTTATTAAGTAAAAGTCCTTTGTTTTCATAGTTCTCGTGGAACAAGCGTACGCAGCGCCATTTTGACAGTTGCCTTCCCCATTAATTAATTCCCTATTGCAATAGTTTGATTTGGTTCAGACGTGCCGATGCTGATGGCGCCGGGCGCGGGGCGCATAGTCTACCAGGACAAGCTGATCCGCTTCGAGCGGGTGCCGCTCGTGACGCCCAACGGCGACGTGCTCATCAAGGAGCTGTCCTTCGAAGTCAGGTCAGTAGACTCATTTTGTATAGGAAGTCTCAGTTCGTTTTACAGCGGTTGATTCCTATACAAAATTGTCGGGGTTTTTTATACGCTTTTTTTTCTCGGTAGATTTTCGTTGTCATCATCATCGTTCGACGAACTATACTGCAAAATCAAACATACCACATAGTAAATGATCATTATGTCGAATATATTAATTGACCTATCACATTCATAGAAATTCCCCATATTATTATTATGGATATCAGGATTGAGGAACCATACTTAAAGTAGGTATTGTATTTTCTTGCACTCCAGCACTACTGAACTCAAATTTTAAGCAAGTACTATACACATTTGGGACTAAATGATGCTTTAATTTTCAAAAATATTCAACTGGTATTTGGCGAGTTCCAGGGTGGCTCCACAATCCTGATGTTTCGTCTGAGGAGCCACCTTTGCATTGATATATCTCGTGATATATTTTGCCACTAAATCCAGGATTTGTGCTGCAAAATAATCTACTTTGGTGCTAAACAATGGTTTGAGCTGCGCTTTAAAAGCTGGCGTGGCTCCTCAAACCTAGAGGTGCGTTTATATCTGTTCAACAATTGGCAATTTTGTGGAAAATAACATGTTGAAAGCAACACTGTTGCCGTTTGTGGAATGAGTCTTGCAACAGAACGTCGACGTATGCGTAACCCCGGCAAAATGTTGCGTCTTAGAAAAATGAGAGTATTACAGATAATTAGTTCATAGTTGGATGCAATTTGTTCAAGTATAGCAAAATTTGTTCAAGTGACATTCTCGGAGTTATTCGAGAAAAACTGATTTTGCTGGAGTAACGTTACCCCAGCAAAATGTTTAAAAAAACCGGCCAAGTACGTGTCGGGCCACGCGCAGTAGGGGTCCGTAGTTACCTTATACCATACCATATTCTGCCGTGCATAAGCTATAATGCCGCTAACCGACATGAAGCCGAATTCGATTTTTCAATACCATTTGACACAGGATAACATGCGCTATCGAACTATCCGACCCGTTTTTTTCTATCTTTTTAATTACCTGAGATAGCGACACGAAAAACGCCGTTAGTTGATCCACTTTTAGAAATATACAATGCTTTAATGCCGTTAATTACGATTCCATAGCTATAACGCCGTTAACATTTTATAACAAATGTACACTAAACCTTCCCCGTAATTTATAATTAAGTTATTACTTAATTTCCGTTAGCTAATTCTAGCAAACTTTCATGCGGTTAAAATATTTTAACTGTTTTGTAGTCAAGTTTCCTTTAAAGTCAATATTAAGTGTAGCTCTTCATAGAGTTTTATAAATAAGTTCACCTAAAAGTTCTTTAAAATACCTATTCAATGATTTATCAAAGTTTGAAATCGGTTTAGTTTTCAAACAGCGACGATTTTTAATTAAAACGTGAATATCTCGAAATGGCATTTTTGCAGTTAACGGCATTATAGCTTATGCACGGCAGTATAACTCCGACAATTCGACTCCGACACTTCGCCTCCGACACACCGACTCCATCACATGGACGCCGACACATGAACTCTGGTATACTCACGTAACACTTTATATAAACTCTGGTTTACTCACGTGGGTCCTCATATAAACTCTTGTAAACACACGTGGCTCTGTGTTTGAACTCTTGTATACTCATGTGGTTTTGAATATGAACTCTAATATACTCACGCGGCTCTGTATATTAGCTCCGATTTACTCTCGTGGCTCCTTATATGAATTCTGGTATTACCACGTAAATCTGTAGATACTATAAACTCTTGTATAGTCATGCGGCTCTGCATATGAACTCTCTTATACTTACGCGGGTCTGTATTTGAACTCTTGTATACTCACGCGGCTCTGTGTATTGACTCTTTTATACTCGTGCGGCTCTGTATATGAACTCTGGTATGCTCAGGAGGCTCTGAATATGAACTCCGATTTGCTCACGCGGTTATTAATATGAACTCTAGTTTACTCACGCGGCTCACCGACACACCGACTCCGGCACATCTACTTTGACACTTCTTCTCCGACAAGTTGACTCCGACTGAAAAAAATTCGGTTTTTTTCTTTTTTTGACAGCCCGATTTCTGGTTAAGGCAGACGGTTTTTCAAAAATGTTTGATGGATTTCCACTTATTTTTGAAATACAAATACAGACTTTTTCAGTATAATTGTCTATCTTTTATATTTTAGGTACTTTTCTTTCAATTGGCAAATTATTGGGACACCCTCAATTTGAATAGCACTATCATTTTTCGTCTCCAAAAATAACTTTGTTTTTCATAGTGTTTGTATTAGGTCCTGTCCTAATTGGCATCGGTCGTGCGATCATGACTTGCGATTTCATCGTGCGATGAAACTGAACTATATACGCATCGCATGATCGCGCGACCGTCAATAGGCGTGACGACAGTATCAAATAATCAAAGATTTAATTATTTTAGGGGATAATAGACATTAAAAGGATTTAATAGACTGATTTAGTTTTATTAAGACATCTGAGATTAACTAGATTTTTAATAAATTAAACGATTAAAATACTGCTATCGGCCATTTTGACTGAAACACAAGTCACAGCGCATGGGGATCCCTTGTTTTCGCATAATGGTTTTATACCTAATTTGATTTGGCATAACGGATTTGGCATAATTTTATTTGTCATAATATTACTTTGGCATAACTGTTTTTTGGCATACTATTTATTTAAGCATAATAATCATTTAGACTAATTTGTTTTCGCATAATTTTATTAGGCATATTGTCTATTCGCCTAATATTATTTAGACATAAAAATCAAAAACAATAAGAATGAATATTTTTACGTAGGTAGGTACCTACTTATTTATATTCTTGCAAAAGGGCCGACCGAAATATCGACGTATATAACACCTATCTTCAAAATACCGAAAATCTTAAATGTCGACATCCGATAGACCGTAACTTAATAGATCGATTATTAAATGACCGATAGTTCGAAATCCTGAAAGTTAAAATGCCGATAGTTCAAAATCCCGAAAGTCTATTTAGGTCTATTAGGTGCGACGACGAGCGAGCGTAGCGAGCGAGGAGGAGGTTAAGTTTCATTGCGACCTACAACGCACGAGCCGAGCGAGCGAAGCGAGCGTGCCGCGGCAGCGGTCGGCGAAGTGCCAGAACCAACCTGCTGGCATGTAACCCTCAATTAACCTTCAGCTTTTTAAGCTTCGGGATTTAGTATTTTAGTTAAAATGTCCTTTCGTGATGTTAAACCTACAGCCAAACAACCGTTCGACCATTTGATTTTCGGTGTTTCGTCCATGGGTCTTGTAAAATTAGGTCTTTTCAACTTCGGCATTGTAAATACATACCCCTAACCATGCATGTGACAAACAATATTTATATTTATTTCAAGTGTAATTTTTTAGCAATAGCTTTAAAATGTGCAAGTTTCGAAGTGAGATTCATTTTTATTGTTTATAAAAATATGCGTTAATAACATTATGCGTGTTTAAATTTATGCTAAAGATTATTATGCTTAAACATGATTATGCTTAAATTAGTTATGCCTAAAAAAATTATGCATAAGCTGTTATGACTAAGTAATATTATGCGTAAACATCATTCGGCGAAATCATATTATGCTATGACATATTATGCCTTAAAATTTTATGCAAATTCATAGGGAACCCAGCGCATGACGTCACGCCTAGGTAAACAAACAAACTTCACTGTCACTAGTGTCACTGGGTCGCTTGAAAGTTGTGTCAACCGAACGTCAATATTTCGCAATGTTTACCTAGGCGTGACGTCAGAGCGGCGCCATGACACCTGTAAGCTTTTTTCGCGCGCTATTGAAATAATATTTAAAAATGTCTTTGAACTTTGTTAAACTCTAGTTTATTACCGAAATAAAGTTTTTTTCGTAAATAGTAAACGTGTATCTACAATACGGACGAGAATTTCAAAATCATTCGTTATGCCTATTAGGACATTCAATAGATATCACTTGGTTTGATCGCACGGTCGCACGACCAGCCTTTCTATTGTCTAATTTCAAAATCTATCTCAATCGCTTTCAGGATTTAATACATTGATGCTTCTTTTTGGCACAAACAAAAACTTACCAAAGAAATGCAGCAATGTCTCATATCTATCTGTCAAATGAAAGCGATTGCGATAGATTTTTTAATTAGACAATTAGCCCCCAGTTTCATCGGACGGACGCATCATCGCACGACCGATGGCCAATTAGGACAGGGCCTTAGGGTTTCTGATTTCTCGATATATATTTTTTCTCGAGTTTCGGGAATTTTCGGGACAAATTCTTGAGTTTTCTCGGGTCTCGAGTCTTTTGATTGAAACTGTTGAAATCTATTGAAATTTAATGAAAATACAATTATTTCTTCTATAATACAGGTCAGGCATGAACGTGCTAGTTTGCGGCCCGAACGGTTGCGGCAAGTCGTCAATGTTCCGGCAGCTGGGCGAGCTGTGGCCTATCTTCGGGGGCACCCTCACCAAACCACCCAAAGGGAAACTGTTCTACGTGCCACAGAGACCGTATATGACACTGGGAACTTTAAGGGATCAGGTAAGGAAATATACTCATTAACTTTGTCTAGGGATACAGGTGTTATTTTCATACAAACGGGGTAACTTTGAAGCCGTGGTTTCCTACCAAGGATGTGCCGTGCTGTGATCTGAAGATGGCTATCCAGGGAGTGAATGGAGGAAATAATATTTTGGAAAATAAAATGGAAAATAATTACAAAATATAGTTGTGACCTTATTAGTCAGGATTGTTTATATAACTGGCACCTAACCATCATCGTCATGATCTCTAGCAATATTCGAAAAGAAGTCATTGTTTTGTTATGCTTGCGGCTTTCCGTTAACTTTAAATTTTTGTGACTACATTCTACACTCTTCACTGAGCTCGCCCCTTTATATTTATAATAGAAATAACGTTTAACAGGTCATATACCCGCAAACGCGAGAAGAAATGGTACGTCGCGGTCGAACAGACGCTCAGTTAACGCGATGCCTCGAGATGGTGCAACTGGCGTACTTAATCGCGAGAGACAACGGCTGGGACGCCGTCGAGGACTGGATGGACGTGCTGTCTGGCGGAGAGAAGCAACGGATTGCGGTAAAACACACGGCAAACGTCACTCACTATTCACACGCTCACACATACTACACAAACTCACAAACATGCAAACAACACGTCATTAGAAATAAAGCGCGTATATTAGTATTAATTCAGATGTTATTTTAGAATTATATACTGCATACGTCACTAGTTACACACGCACATACATACTACACACGTCACATACAATAACACACGCTCACACATACTACACACGTCACTCACAATAACACACGCTCACTCACTTTTATCACAATACATGCCCACAATGAACAGATACTACTAGTCACATACTGTTATCACACGCTCAGTGCTCACACATACTACACAATTCACTCACTGTTATAGAAATGCTGCAACTTGATGGATTACGGTTACACACCCTCACACATACTACACAAACACAACACATCACTCACTAAAGTCCATTCCACGAAACGATCTTCCAAAGAAAATCGGACCGTGTGCGCCCATTGGTTAATACGCGTGATCTTCAATAGTCTAGCCTACAGCCTAGTAGTCCAGTAAAATTGTCGCCCGAAAGTACGGGGTTCTTCTTCTTCTTAGTCGTACACTCCTGGCGGAGTGGTCGTGATCATGGACTGTCTGGTGGGTTGGTTGCGGCTTTCGCGATACTTCTCCATTTCTCTCTGTTCGTGGCACTGCGTGTGCATTCAGTGAGGGAACACTTTGTGGTTTTTTTTTATTATGTCTGTCCATCTTGTGGGTGATCGGCCGCGAGAACGTTGACCTTCCACTCTCCCTTGTACCATCAATCGTTCTAATGAGCTTTCGTTGCGGATAATATGCCCAAACATCTTTAGGATTCGTACTTGCACAATCGACGAAAGTCTTTGTTTGATACGAAGCTCTTTCAAGATGGAATCGTTTGTCCGGTGAGCGGTCCACTTTATCCTCAGTAAGCGCCTCCAGCACCACATCTCAAGGGCGTCAATCTTCTTACGGTATTTTTGGTGGATCGTCCATGTTTCAGCTCCATATAGGAAGATAGGAAATATTAAGCATCTCATTAAGCGAACTTTGGTGTTTTTAGTTATGCGGCGATCTTTCCATATCTTCGTGAGCTTTTCCACGGCTGATCGTGTGATGGCACACCGTCTCCTGATCTCTTCCTCACAACTTCCAGTGTTTGTGATTGTGGATCCCAGGTAGATGTAACTCTGGACAACTTCACAATTAGCTATTACACGTAAGTCAGGTCGATTGCTATTATTACGATCCACCACCATCATTTTGGTTTTATCGTGGTTTATAGTGAGACCAAAATCAACACTGGTTGTTTCCAGAAGCGCAAGAAACCGTTCGATGTCTGCTTGTGACGTCGCAAGAAGAGTAGTATCGTCAGCATATCTCAGGTTTGATATCATCCGACCGCCAACTGATACACCCTTGTCCCAGTCTTCCAAAACTATCCGCATTATGTATTCGGTATAGATGTTAAATAATAGAGGGGAGAGGATACATCCCTGTCGAACACCTGCCTGAGTCTTGAAATCCCCAGAATCAAATCCATCCACGCGAACAGCAGCTGTACCATCCTCGTAAAGTCTCTTAATGAGGTACACTAGATGTCGTGGTACACCCATTGTCGATAGTACTTCCCACAGCTTCCACCATTTAACGGTGTCAAAAGCTTTGCGAAAATCCACAAAACAAATAAACAGCGGGGTATTGAACTCTCGCGCTTTTTCTATGATTTGTCTTAGGTTGAGAATCTGTTCTCGTGTTCCCTTTCCTTTGACAAAGCCGGCTTGTTCTTGAGCAATTTCGCGGCTTATAAATGCTTGTAGCCTCGTGTTGAGTATATGAAGGAGGACCTTACTAGCGTGGGATATGAGAGATATTAGGCGAAAATTATTACACTTTTTAGTCGAGCCTTTTTTATGGAGTGGGATGAATAGGGAGTGCGACCAATCCTTAGGCCATTTTCCCGTATTCCATATTTGCCGACAGATGGAGTGCAAGATATCCACACCAACATCCCCCATGATCTTGAATACTTCTATGGGAATTTCGTCAGCACCTGTAGCCTTGCCGCACTTTAGGTGTTTAAGAGCGGCTTCTACTTCTGATCTTAATATAGTAGGTTCTTGTTCTGTAGGCGTTGTGTACTCTGGTTCAGGGCCTTGAGATCTATGGTCATCCAGAAACAAAGACTTGCAATAATCCTCCCACACTTTAACAATCAGCTTAATTTCTGTAACAGTGTTACCATCAGAATTTTCTATTGCCCAGGACTTTGGTTTGAATTGTCTCGTTATTGTTCTAATTTTCATATGAAGATCCTTCGTCTCGAATTTCTGAGCGTGCTGTTCTAGTTCTGTGCAGATAGTGTTGAGCTCCTTATTGCGATCTTTCCGAAAGTACGGGGTACCTTGCGTCAAATCCGGTAGTTCTGATGTTTTGCAGACTTGTTTATGATAGTGGCCGAATAAATAATCCATGTGACCTCAAGAGTCCAACGCAACTATGTCAAAAATCGGAAAAGCCGCGTAAATTTTGGATTTTGGCGATCATAACCTTGAAGGACTAGTTCTTGATAGAAGCTTTTCAGGGCGTTTTTAAAGTAGACTAAATTTGCTACAATATGAGACTAGAATTGTCTCTGTAGACCCGTTCGGCGCTCGAGGTCACAAACTTGGATTATTCATTGGGTTAACATCACAAACAAGTCTGCAAAAAATCAGAACTACCGGATTTAACGCAAGGTCCGATGTAAAATTTTACTGTACTATAGCTCAAGCCGCGCTCATTGACCAATGAGCTGTAAGTATTTTGTTCTTTAGGAGTTCCATTTGTGGAATGGAGTATATTTTAAAGAAACAAAATCTGTGTCAATCTGGATCCAATATTTTTGGCGTATCCTTCATAATTTATGGAAATAATTAATACAAACTATAGATTTAATGTTGGATGTAGAGATTGTGCAATATTTGTTGGGTGTGTCATTATTATTACTTGTGTATTACAATAAGTTTTCGATTTATTGGTTACAGATGGCACGATTGTTCTACCACGAGCCGCAGTTCGCGATCCTCGACGAATGCACGAGCGCAGTCTCCATGGACGTCGAAGGGCAAATGTACCAATACTGCAAAGAGGTGACGACATTCGACACCACACGAAAATGTTACAAAAACTGACAAAAAGTGTGAAAAACACAATACACCTACTTACAAGCCGGAACTGTGACTTCACTGATATGTCTGAAGCTTGATGCGGGCTTTAATCAGCTTGTGTTACAACACAGATAATACGTAACACTTATAATGACACCATTAAAACTAAAACAAATTATTTAATTCATGAGATCTTTACACACTTCAGTTAGAAATTGGACATAAATACACTACTCATTGAAAAAATCATGAATGAGCATTTTTTGTCAATACGTTAATTCGCATAGTTACGCGAAATAAATATTTGAAGAACAACTGAATGTTTGCCGACCAAACATAGCACTTTTTATTTTATGGGTCAACACAGACTGACTGAGTTGAAAGTCAACTTTAGCTACTTAAACATACGGTTGAAGTTGGTATGACTAAATATATTACTCTCGCGTAGCAAAATTAAATACTAAGCTTATGTAAACTGAGCATTGTTTTATGTAAATGGCGCCTTAACTCGACTGAAGCTGAACCGGCGCCGAGCCATCATTTCAAAATCATAGAGTCTCTACTCTATGATTTTGACATTCGACACCACACGAAAATGTTACAAAAACTGACAAAAAGTGTGAAAAAAACAATATACCTACTTACAAGCCGGAACTGTGACTTCACTGATATGTCTGAAGCTTGATGCGGGCTTTAATCAGCTTGTGTTACAACACAGATAATACGTAACACTTATAATGACACCATTAAAACTAAAACAAATTATTTAATTCATGAGGTCTTTACACACTTCAGTTAGAAATTGGACATAAATACACTACTCACTGAAAAAATCATGAATGAGCATTTTTTGTCAATACGTTAATTCGCATAGTTACGCAAACTAAATATTTGATGAACAACTGAATGTTTGCCGACCAAACTTAGCACTTTTTATTTTATGGGTCAACACAGACTGGCTGAGTTGCAAGTCAACTTAGGCTACTTAAACATACGGTTGAAGTTGGTGTGACCAAATATATTACTCTCGCGTAGCAAAATTAAATACTAAGCTTATGTAAACTGAGCATTGTTTTATGTAAATGGCGCCTTAACTCGACTGAAGCTGAACCGGCGCCGAGCCATCATTTCAAAATCATAGTGTCTCTACTCTATGATTTTGACACGAAATGATATTTTAATATGGTTTTTTAATAGATTATCAAGGGGATGGGGGGGGGGGGCTGATGTTCACAATAAATTCTACATAGTTCAATAAATTCACTATACAATATGTGAGATATATTTTGTAATATGATAATGAATAAATTCAGTACAATATGTACATAAAAATGTGTTGTATTTTTTACTTTGGAAATACACTTTAAATTGGACCATCTGCGAATTGGACCAAATGTGCCTAATGGCCATAATGGAGAAGTTTCATGATGTTAAAACTACTTTCATAAAATTAAAATATAGCCTTAAATTAATATACTAGTGAATAAAAGATGTTCACAATAAATTCATGAAACTTTACACTAGTTCACTACATACACTCGACGTCAGAAAAACCGCACCTCTTCGACACTAAGGCCCGAATTTATAAACCGCTCTCAACGTTGAGAGCTATCTTGAGATCAGACCTGAAATGCTGTTCCTAGAAGAAGAGCATCTCAAATATAATCTCTAGATAGATCTCAACGTTGAGTGAGAGCGGTTTATAAATACGGGCCTTAGTTTAGACTTGGCCAGGGAAATAAAAGGGGTCAATTCAGGAAGTGCGGGTAAATTCGCTATCGAGATGATGGAGAAAACACACTTCAACAGTTCAATTAAAAAAAGGAATACCCAAGATGGATACTATTGCCCATGAAGTTACTCAAATATTGCAAAAAACTCAATCTCAGTAATTGATTCCGTTCGACGAGTATTCCAACGGTTTCTAAAGACTGTTGGCTATGTCCGAAGGGGAAGAAGTATATAATAACACTTATCATTAAATTATATGGGATTAAATTAACTTTGAAGAAAAGGTGCGGTTTTTCTGACGCCGAGTGTAGTTCAATTAATTCACTAGTGTAAAGACTCATGTTTTTGACTGTATGTGCGTACAGTACGAGGCATATATCTTGATTTTTTTTCGACGGAGAGGGGATAAGTTCGCGCATGTGCTCTTGTGAGCGACCAATAGCGCGCGCCCCTCTCCCGCCGCCCGCGCCCCTCACCGCAACGCATGCCCAAAATACGCGTTCCGCGCAATTCCCTCCCACCCGATTTCATGATGTCTCGTACTGTACCTACATTAATATTTTTCTCATTCTCCATAATTTTGTTATTCAAATTGTTTGTTTTGTCGACAGATGGGCATCTCCCTGTTCACGGTGTCGCACCGCAAGTCTCTATGGAAGCACCACGACCACTACCTGATGATGGACGGCCGCGGCGGCTACAAGTTCGAGCCCATCGACAGCGACACACTCGAGTTTGGCTCGTGATCGGATCGCACTCGGATCATAATCGGGTTGGAGTCGGATTGTAATAGTTAGTAAATAAATGTTTAAGTGGATAAGCAGAGAATAAAGAGGTTATTGATTGCTTTGAAAGTCTGTAAAGATCATGTGTGTATTAATCGTACGATCAGTGTGCAATTCATTAAATTATTACAAAAAATCATTGAAATTGTGAATAACAGGCAATTAATTTTTTAAAACCTTTTTTATCCTATAATAACGGGTAAGTATGGATTACAATGCCGAAGTTGAAAAGACCGAATTTTACAAAACCTTTTGACGAAACACTGAAAATTGAAAGGACGAATGGTTGTTTGGCCGTACGTTTAAAATCACGAAAAGACATTTTACCTAAAAGACTAAATCCCGAAGGTTAATTGAGGGTTACATGCCAGCAGGTCGGTTCTGACATTTCGCTGGCCGCTGCCGGTATTTTTCGTTTCGTTTTCGTTGGTCGCAATGGAACTTAACCTCCTCCTCGATCGCTACGCTCGGTCATCGTCGCACCTAATAGACCTAAACAAACTTTGGGATGTCGAACTATCGGCATTTTAACTTTCGGAATTTTCAACTATCGGTCATTTAATAAATCGATCTTTCAAATTTCGGTCTATCGGATATCGACATTTAGGATATTCGGTATTTTGAAAATATGTAGGTGTTTTATGCGTCCATATTTCGGTCGTATGTGTTATTATGAATTTTCGGTATTTTTAACATACTCTATAATAACTGCAATGTGAGGGCACTAATCGCCTTAAACAACATTTAACAAATTAGTTACCATATTCAAGCAAACAAAGTTGAAACAAAGTCCACTTACAAACATAGAATAATTAATAATAACTATTTAAATAAACAATGACAAATAATATTATAGATTCAAAATGTATATTTCGTAATAAAAAAATAAATTGGCTCAAAAACATGACATGACCTAATATTCAAATAATTTAAATTTATTTTTATATACACAGCGACATCATAATTATTTATCAATAACTATTTTATTTATTTCACAAACAACTCGCGTAATAAAATACATAGGCATACCCAGGTCCCCCAGGCTCAAAATAATAAGCTACTCTCGCTGCACGGCAATAAAGTACAATTTCAAATTGCACAGTGCTGCGTGCCTACTATCGTATGTACACTTTTTTTCTATAACTGAGGGAGCTTATTCCTACCTATAAAAATATTCAGCCAATTTGTTTTTTTTTTCAGACATTTCTCATTCGAAGTTGGTCAAAATTTTGGGTTGTTTTTTGTGTAATTATTTGTAGGAGCTTGACACACAAGTTATGACTGTAAATAAGTATGAATAAATACAGTAGGTAAAATATGTATATAGATATATTGTGTAATATGATTATGAATAAATTCAGTACAATATGTATAAAAATGAGTTTTTTTTTAATTTTGGAAATACACTTTATATTGGACCAATCGCGAATTGAACCAACCGCGAATTGGATCAAATGTGCCTAAAGGCCATAATTATGGCCTTTGACATACACATCACTTATTCTACAGTTTTATCATTTTACAAAAAACATTATCGGTACCTAAGTAACTAAGTTTATGGATCTTCTTTTCAACATCCCTGTACTTTGAAATAAATTTTAGTAGAAAAATCTATTGTAAAAATTATGTTTTTATTTCAAACCTATACATACATATTTAAAACTAATGTACATAATAATATACATATACCTATTTTAAGATATTTACACAACTAAATTACTGTATTCAGAAATGTCTACGATTGTTTTTAAAATGAATATTGAATAATTAAATGTGATTTTATAATACCTCATGTGATAATATGAAATGCTCGTTTATTTAACCGATTATTATATTTGGGCGCTAGATATATTTTTGAGTTTCTATTATTTATACACCGGATCTAATGTTGACTGTTGGTAAGACTATTGTTGAAGAATTTTATCCTTAAACTATACATCGTCGGCGAAGAGTGAAAACCTCGTAAATCCTCTTTCTCATCTTAAACACTTTTGCCGAGTTTTTCGGCACTCATGACCAGCTTCTGTCATTGACGAGGTTTTCATAAAATGCAAAAGATGGTGTTGTACGCACTAGAATGGAATATGAGTGAGATAGAGTCGTGAGATAAGAAGTTTTCTGACAAAAACTGCAACTACAAAACTAGATAAAAAGGAGATTTACGAGGTTTTCACTCTTCGCCGACGACATATAACATTTGTTTGTTTATACAGTTGTCCTAAGATTTTGCCACATAGAGGGAAAGTACCTTAAATATTGAAGACTAGCGGCCGCCCGCGACTTCGTCTGCGTGGACAGTTATTTCTCTATCCCTCGGGAACAGTACCTTTTTTCGATATGAAAGGTATTCTATGTCCTTCTCTATACCCTTGACAACGTGTATGCATAATTTCATGATGATCGGTTGAGTAGTTAAGACGTGAAGGCGTAACAAACAAACAAACAAACGGACTTTCGCATTTATAATATTAGTAAGGATAGGAAAATAAAAGAAGACTTCATTTTGTTTTCAAAAAGAAATGAAACTGCATTTAAAGATTTTAAAAAAATGCATACGATTCCATAAAAATTGATACAAATGCGTAATAAATCAAAATTTAAATGTTAAATTACAAGGTCTTCCTTTTGTTTAAGATGCTGTGACACTTAAGAAAAAATAATCTTTATGAGTAACCCTTTCGATTGGTATCATAAAAATAATATTTTTTTTTGGTGGGGTCGATTCCAGGTTAAGGTATTATTCAAAAATCTTTGAATGCCTTTCCTATTATTTTTAAAATCGAAATGAAGTTTTCATTCACTAAAATTTCATGCCTTTAATATTTAAGGTACTTTCCCTCCGTGTTGCAAAGTTTTGGCACACCCTGTATAATATAGCATAGAGTTAAATTTGTAGGATTTCCTTAACCTTCTTTTTACTATGTAAGTATTAAATCGGGATATAGGTATACAGTTTTTAAATAGATTAAAGTCGTATGTTTTTTTATAGACCATAATAATATTGTAAACAGGCAGACCTCTATCAAAATGTTGTTCACTTATAAAATGCTTAGTATAATTTAATGGTTACAAAACTATTCATATAGAAATTATGGATGGTAATTCTGTTACATTTTAAGAGTATTTTACGCGAAACCGATGTTTTCTAAAATATCTACAGCAGATATTTTAGATAACGTCGGTTCGCATAATCCTCTTATATTCAGAGTTCCGAGTAGTAGATTAGATCTACTACTTGGAAACATTCTGCCAATGTTAACGTGCAATCATGTTTCATGTCTCAAGAAGGGCTTTTTAGAAAAACAACCAATGTCAAAAAAACCGTGAATCGAGATTTTGTTGTCTATGGATAAGTCAAGCCCTAACCCTTCATTTGGTATATTCAGATTTTAGAAAAACAGCCCCAGTCAGTAGATATTCCTTGTAGAAGTTTGTTCCGTATTTGGAAAAAGAACCAAAGTCAAGCATACTCTTAGAATTTATTGAAAGAACAGCGAATGTCTTAAACAATCCATCTCAATCATTTCATAAACGGTTTTTTTCTTCTCCTGCAAAATTTGCTGAATCTGACTAGGGTTGTTTTTCCAAAAACCCCTTATTGTGTTTCAGTAGTAGTCTGTCTAAAAAGTCTGTTTACATGGGTAATTTCAAAGGTAATTTTATTACCCACCTATATCCTCAACCACCCATACCCATCTATAAATACCCATCTAAATAAATAAATATGTTGACAATTAGAATTTTGATAGCACCAACAGGGTTACCAGTATAAGTTTTTTAAATAATTTAATAAAATCTCATGTAAACAGACTTTTTAGACAGACTCTAATGGTTTATTTGTCAATTTGTTCTTTTGAAAAAAATACACAAAAAGCAATACTATTGAAAAACCATGAAGACACTATTGTTACGTAAACATTAGAAGAATCTAGGCCCGATTTGCTGTTTTGAACTTTATTGTTCTCCTGTTTTTTTTATAGTTAAGTACTTATATCTATATTTTTTATGTATACTGTAGTTACAATGCGATTAAATTGACAATAGACAGGCAGTGATCTACGGCAACTTAAGGCTGGCCCCAGACCTACCGGTTCCGTTTCTTTGCTTTGCTGTGCTACCTTGCTTGAAAGACCGCCGGCCAACCAGGGTAATTTTCAATCTATCGCATTTTGGGACTAGACCAAATTGGCAAGATAGCCATTAGCTTGGTTTTATCAAATATTATCGCCTGGATTGCGAAGTAGGAAGCTTTTAGGAGATGTGCCACCCTGAACATGGACTCCGATCGTTAAAAATAACTCGATCGCTTATTTATACAAGATGTTTGGTAAAGCCTTATAAAACTGAATATGGTAGATAGGGACCATAATAAAACTGAACAACTTTTACTATGGGACCAAATCTGAAATCGCGAAAAAAAATGAACTGTTTCATACATTTTGATAATTTCGTTATTATTTTTTGTATAAAACAGCAGTTTTTTTTAAAAACGAAAACTAAAACTTCTCATCGCACCCCAGACGACGATATTTGATAACACCAAACTAATGGCTATCTTGCCAATGTGGTCAGGTCAAAATATGCGATAGATTGAAAATGAGCCTCTTGGCCGGCGGTCCATGGTAGAACAGCAAAGCAAAGAAACGGAACCGGTAGGTCTGGGGCCAGCCTTACTCGAGAATGTATGGCATTATATGGCATTACAGATTAAAATACCTCGTTTTGTACCGCAAGCGGTCTGAAGTTTGTCACTTGTGACTTACCTAATAGTACAGTAGCCCGTAGTACTTAAATTACGAAAAAGGTTACCGTTTGCCGTTGTGATATAGTTATTTATTACGTTTACAGATCGCAACCCGCCGTAACCTATATTTGTATACCTCCAAAAATGTTTTTTTTATTTTATTTTTCGAGGTTTATCACATGGTTTAGCTAATGTCGTGTTCTACAGCTTTGTTAGACTGCCACTGAAAATAGTAAGACTATGGAAAGTGACGATACACAGATTTATGACCAGATGAAAATGGATGGACTTTATCTGGTCTTAAATCTCTGTATGACTACTTTTTGTTGTCTTACTATTATCTGTGGCAATCAAACAAAGCTGTAGAACACGACAATAGCTAAACCATATGGTAAACCTTGAAAAATAAAAATAAAACATTTTCGGAGGTATACAAATATAGGTTACGGCGGGTTGCGATCTGTAAAACTTGGGTTAAAGTATCTATAATTTCGTGATGAATAACTATATCACAACGGCGAACGGTAACCTTTTTCGTAATTTATACTACGGGCTAGTGTACTATAACTAGTACTACATAAAGCTCTTTACCTTGAAAACAATAAAGCACTTTCCGATGTTGCCATTATTGATGACGAATGCTACTATTTATATGTATATGAAGAATGTTGTTTTTGTAAAAGTCTCTGTGATAGCTGTTGATTTTGTTGTCTATATTATATTGCGGCGCTGGTTCAATAAAAATGGGTTGAGGATCAGTTTTTGTTTTATTTTGTTTACTTAGATTACTCGTAATATTTTGCATTATTCTAAACAGTCTGCGATAAATAAAAATTATGGAGACATTATAATAATCTTTATATAGTTAGAGGTTTAATTTAATTACCTAGGTAAGTACTATTATTTGGATGTCTCCATAATAAGTGCAAGTGTATGAGATGTGAGGTTAATTCAAATGATCTATCATTTCCTGGTAAATTCTTAACAATTAATGGTAAATAAACTATGCGCGTCGCCCTGTGTTGGTCTCATGGGATGGGTGACCAAAAATTAATTTTCTCGAGCTCCTCCGTGCTTCAGTCGGAGGGTACGTTAAGCCCAGTGGCGGATCCAGGATTTTGGTTTGGGAGGGGCTTAACGTAGGTGAGGGCAGGCCTTACCAAGGTACCTAATCAACAGATTTGTTGGGGTGGACGTGGACCCAAATGATTTGGGGGGGGGGCTTGAGCCCCTTAGCCCCCCCCCTGGATCCGCTAGTGGTTAAGCCGATGGTCCCGGCCCGGCTGCCTTTGCAGTCGATAACACACACCAATCCGCATTGGGCCCGCGTTCTCCTTATCCACTCGTAAGGAAGGCCTGTGCCCTAGCAGTGGGGAAATTAAAAAATGGCTGATGTGTAAATATTATGGATTTGTTTATGTACGGAAATTATTCCAATGTCGTCACCGTCCAGTCATGCGTAGTGAAGTGAGTCAATTTCGTAGAAACAACAAACTTGAAAATTCCCGCAAAAAGCCAGCTTGCATCGTCATATGTATGACGTAAAATGACATTACCACTTCATTTCACGTATTTGTGGACGAATGTGTCTACGATACTATGAAAAAAATTTAATTATTAACATGATTTCAAAATGATATGCATCTAAAATGAAGAAAGCCTATCATATTTTTGAAAGACACATCTGATTTAATCGAGAAAACAGTCATAAAACTAACCTTTACAACAATGAAAAAATGAAACGGAGCGACAAAGAGTAGCACTTTGCATCATCAGCTGTTGTATTAAAAAAAGTTAACGGGATATCGCGAAGTCGACTGGTCACACCGTCGGGCCACATCAAAATCTGGGGGTCTGGCGTGTGACCCTGTTAATTCTATTCTGCAATAAAATAGCTGTGTAATCTAAGATAAGCCTTGCGCCATTGAAATAGTGATAAAGTGGAAATTCTAGTGCAATTTATGTGGAAAATATGGAACGTGCTACAGGAACAGAAGTCTACGGGTGTGGCTCGCCCCAAACCTCGGACATAACGCTGAATATACAAACGACAACGGGTGGTAACTTCTCAATCAGTTTGAACGGTAAAAATACAGTGGAGCACCTCAAGAAAGTTGTGTCCAAGAAACTAAAAGTGTCAAAAGATCGGATATGCCTGCTACATCGCGAAAGGTGAGTAAAACTGAGACGCCAAGCTTATATTGTCAAACATCACGGAAATAATGTTGCGTCGATTCGATGACGCATCCGCGTCCTTTGACTCCGATATTGATGTGTGGTTTTGTCTTCGCAGACAACTTAGGGATGGAACCCTCGAAGAAAACGGGTTGCTGGACGGATCGAGAGTTATTCTTCTGCCTAGCGTCGAAACAGGCCTCTTGGTGAGTACGTCATACTGTTTCGAAATCCCAATTTAGTGCCTCTTGATAATCACGTGTTTCATAACAATGTGAAACTAATCAATAGACATTTATCTTCGTTTTAAACGTTTATTGCATCTATTTACCAATCAATCAATCCTTTATTTCATTCTGTTGTTGTCCACTGTTTACAGAGTCAAAGACCTGAGAATTCTGTGATGCAAGCATTGGAGTCCCTAAATGACACACAAGTGAATGATTTTTTGAGTGGGAAGTCCCCCTTAAATCTAACTATGAGGTTGGGTGACCACATGATGCTAATTCAGTTGCAGCTGTCCACTTTAAACTCAAGTTCTTCAGGAGGATCCCGTTCCTTGCGCACATCTACTCCCACAAAAACCTCTTCCTCCTCGACCCGTACCAAATGTGATGCCAGGGAAACACCCAGCCCTCAGAGCACTCCACAAAAACCTTTGGACAATGAAGATGCTTTTGATGACAATGACAAAACAAGACAAGAAAGCACTACCCATGTGTTACAAAAACAAGACTTGGAAATGATACAGAATGCCTTTGATTTGTACAAGTCTATGGCTGAAGAAAAATATGCTGAGAAAAATGAATCTTGTGATGAGAAAGACGAATCAATGGACACCACAAACTGCTCACTATCAGATTTATCTGCTACATCTTTGGAAAATGAACAGTCTCCAATTAAATCATTATCGAATTTGGTGTCTAGTCCTATTGATGAAACTACCTCGGAGAGCCGTGAGGCTGCTCTTGTTAATACTGTAAAAAATAATTTGATAGACTTGCTATCTCAAAGTAAACTTAGTAGTGATGTGATCCCTTCTACAAGTGCCATCTGTGACCAGCCGTGTCCTTCTACTTCATCTCTTACTCCAGATAGCTCATTAAGTGACGACAGTGATAACTTCACTGACCAAAGTTCATTTCTCGCTGAGAGCACCATTGATGAATATCCAATGGAAAATCTTTTCAACAGTGCTGTTGATAAAGGCCTTTTTGAAGAACAAGACGAGTCAATGATGGACAGAGAGATATCCAACTTGGCTACTACTAGTCATGGGGTGCAAGAAACGACAACTGGCCCATTGCCTTCTTTCCAGAGCATAAATGAACCTCTAAAAAATAAGCGCTTCCAATATTTACTACATAAAACATCAAAGTTTAAACATCCTATTGGGCAGAATAAACAGAAAGCTTTTATGCAGTCTGTTGTAAATAAACATAAGAAGAGAATGCAGATAAGACAAGATGGTAATGCTGCACAGCCTTCTACATCCCGAACGGATCCATACATAACTAATTCTAGGAAACTGATCCTTCAACCGAGTAGTAATGCACAAGCGAGTAGTGCTCCAGTTGATGACGATGCAACACCTTCCACATCAAAGCAAATACCTTTCAAAGCACCAGATGCACCGAAGAAACCTCAAAGAGCTTCACCGACTCCTCCTGTCGACACCAAAGCTCTAATAGAGGCATCAAAGAATTTAACCCAGAAGTTAAAGAAACTGTCCAAGGAGGTGTTGACAAATAAAATTGCCTTGCGGACTGCTGAGGAGGCAGTGCGCTCGAAGATAGGCCCTGGGGCTGTGATAGAGTCCATGAAGCATCATGGCAAAGGAATATATTCAGGGACTTTTTCGGGCACGCTCAACCCGGCTCTGCAAGACAGGTAAGTAAATTCGATTACTTTATGATTATAACTTTAGTGAGTTATTAGGTTATTACAGTTATAAAAATGTTTATTTTGCACATACACTACAAATCAATGAATCATCAATATAATGTGATTTCTAACTCTTACTTAGCTGTTCATATGTTATCTAAAATGAGGTCATAAATGTAAATGGGCAAAAAAAATCATTGTTTAGTCTTTTTTAGAAAGTTGTAAAATTGAATAAGCTAACTTGGCCTTGTATACTAATCTTTGTAAAATAATGTTACGTTTTCTATTTTTCCAGATATGGACGACCAAAGAGGGATATTTCCACAATTATTCACATATTGAATGATTTACTGTGTGCCACACCACCGATTGCTTTATCTCAGGTGAGAATCAATTTATGTGAATTTGAAAAACTGTTACTATCTTTCTACCACATAATCTTGTTCTTAATCATATCTAAACAATAAAATTTACAGTTCAGTATCAATTTAATTTAACAAAGTAGTTATTTCACTATTTCTTGAACTCTTTCATACATAAAATCTGTTAATGTGCTCTTTCAGAAGGAACCAAAACACACATGTTCAGCGAGCGTTGTAGATGAGTCTAGCAAGTGCTCGGGCTGCAGCCAGGCATCGTGCTCGTACGGGCAGTGCGACGGGCACCCGGCCTCTGCCGCCGCGGCCGGGGCGAAGCCCTGCTCCTGCGACGCCGACTGTCAGTGCACCAGATTACACCCCAATATTTGTACGTCGTGCACCGGGAAGTCCGCCACCGGCGAAACGTGCAAGAAATGTGATACCGCCAAAACTCTAGCTATGGAAAACTCCAAGACCAAGTGCAAACTGGAACAGTTGCGACTCGTCATGCAACAAAAGAAACAGCGACGCGAAGCGAGAAAACTAAAGACGCTCCCTTACCCGAGCGCGCCGCCAAAAGCAATAGCGGCGACGGACCAAACGCCGCCCATACCGGAAGAAATAGAGACTCTTGCTTAACACGCGATTATATTTTAATTTACTTACGAGACGCCTTACGATTTGCGTTTTAACGATACGCCGTCATATTAAAATGACGTTTGTGCGGATTTCATCTCGCAGAAGACTTGACGATGTGATGGCATAACGTTAACACACAGCTTTAAATATTTACATATAGTGCATCGACTGGCCAGAGATAGTTAAGGGATTTTATTTAATTTCCAACATGAAAATAAATATCTACTGGTGTGTCTTAAAGCTGCATATTTTCGTTTGACACAAAAGCAATACAAGTGTAGTGGCTTATTATGCTTTGTGAATATATTCTTGTGGAAATCAGTCGTTCAGCTTGAGAAACAAAGACTGACTTTCACATCCTTGTGACGGTGAAATTGAGCAGATAATGCTACTAAACCAAAATGATGATGTGCTTAGACACCTTTGATGCTTTGGATGCTTGTGTGTGAATATGAAATAGCGGCCGAGGGTGCTCAGCACCCAAATGAATATTCTAAATTACCATTTGACTAAGTTTGGTTTGTAGATGTAATATTATTAAGTGCTATTATACGCATGTACAAATGATACAAGATGATAACTAAATCACTAGTTTAAATAGCTGTAGTAGCCAGATAAGGTCCAGTTTAGTTGCCTGGTGCGACTCCAAATTAATTTTTGTTGTTATATTTTAGAGTATATTTTATTATATTATTGGTTCAGTCACCTTTTAGACATTCTTGTACCTAGTTTAATTTTTGAACACCACTATTTCATTGATATGACTTTCGAAATTAAGTCGCTAATATAAGATTTATCAATGATAATTTATTTGGGGATTGAAGTTTGCATTTGTTTAAAAAAGTTGTAAATTCTATAACAAACTACTCCAAAATAATTAGAAGTTAATTGGCACTGTTATTCTAAAGTTATTTTTTTTGTTTTCTTTTCTCCTTCACGGATATGTTGTTAAATCTAATAAATGTTTTCTGCATAAAACATAATTGGTTTAGTTTTTATTTTTATTATATTTTGTTGTTATCTGTGCGATACTAAAAATCATGTAAAATATCAAGCGCTGTAAAATGCAATCACTTATAACTGAGACTAGGCGCACTAGATTAGTCGTAGCCAGTGTTTCTTTCAGACAACATTCTCCGGGGGGGGCAATCAAGAGGTTCGGGGGAGCTCGTCCGTCGATCACTACACTAGTTTGCCCGTCTATCTACACACAACACATTTTTCTCCGTGGGGGCACTAAGGCTGCTCCGGGGGGGCTCGGCACCCCCGGAATAGTACCTGAAAGAAACAGTGGTCGTAGCTTTGTAAATACCTACCTGTTAAGCAAAAATTATCGCTAGTGGTAATATGCTTTTTGACTATACTTCAATTTTATAATATACTATGAAAAAGTATTATCGTTGAATTGCCTAGTGATAAAGTAATTTGTTCATTTATGTAATATATTGTGTGAATATAAAATCATGAAAGTGTAGCTAGCCGTTTACCATGTACGCAGAGATGAATATTTTTTAACTTAGAAACACAAAATCTAGTTAACATACTACATAGCGCTTATTGAATATTTTACTTTTAAAGGACAGGACGGATGGTAGATATTGAAGTGAAGAACAAACTTCATTTTAGGGTCAGCAGGGTGCGATTCTTTTATACTGTGATTTGAATGGAATACATAAGTAAAAGTTTTACATATAATTTTAACTGTAACGACTGCTAAGATCGTTGAATCAGAACTTAAAATACTAAACTAACATTGGCAATTAATAGGTACCTAATTAATCCCTATTTACCACAAGCTTGGCTACTAATGCTTAGTACTTGTCACTAACACTAATACAGGGCATATAAACATAAGGAATAAAGACTTTCAGTATGTTACGCAAGGTATTAGTGTAAGTAAGACAAAGCATTAGTATAGCTAAGCTCGTGTAAACTAGGCATTATAAACTTAACACGCACATACTAGTAGTGATTAAAATCTGGTAAAGCGAGTTTTAAATCGATAGATAAATAATCGATGACTATAGATAGACGACTAGGTGTGCGTTACCCCAGCAAAAAGTTGAGCTTTAGAGAGATGAGACCTTATCAGATAATTAGTGTGTCATGAGGAGAAATTTGTTTACTAATAGCAAAATTTGTGTGAGTTGTAGTTTTTAAGATATATGAGAAAAACAGATTTTGCTGGGGTCACGTTTTAAACATTACCCTGGCAAAAAAAGTTGTTTCAGCCTGGAACCAAATACATGAATAGATAGCTTTTGTTGCATAGTAAATGTTAGCAAATAGCAAAAATTGTGTGTGTTATGGTTCTTGAGTTATTTAAGTTTTTGCTGGGGTAACGTTTTGGGTTTTCCCAGATCTCGAAAACGGTTCAACGCAGAAGTTTGAAAAAAATACCACTAAGAGACCTTAATTTGTTTAAATTTGTTTGATTGTTAGTTTTTGATTTGGTTGTCGCAAACCAACGTAATTAAATGGTTTCGAAAAACAGAAAAAACGAATTTGCAAGTAAACTAGTACACTTATAATCAAATAAACAGCTGTTAAAAATAGCCGTGGTAGACACTTATTACGTCAAGAATTTTAGGCTTTGTAACTTTACACGATGTAAAGATATAAACAAATTTAATAAATTTTAGACCGGTCGTACTTTAGCGATCAAATACACAGTTTCCACAACATTAAGACACATCGCATACATTAAACAAATTTAAGTAATTCATTAACATTCCTTCCTGTTAATTTCAGCTTTCAATTACGCCTATCATGAAAGTTTTAACAAAAACAAGATTAAGACAGCAATTCTTGAATAAGCCGACCAAATTGTAAAGGTCACTAAAAAGCGACCGCGCCATACGTACGGGTTATCTTCGTAAATTAGCAGCTTAGTATCCGATGTTTTGTACAGTTATGAAGAAAAATGTTATTGATATAGCTTAGATTCAACTAGTTTTCTATTTTATAAATTAATATCGTGTTTATTAATATCAAATAATACATTTACGCGATTAATAGTATTTTAAAAAGAATGTAATGATTCATGAAAGTAAAACGTTTGAAGGCACTCAACATTACATAAATAAAGGTAAATAATAATCTAAACCTAATTAGGTAATAATCTCGCTAAGCAATTTATAGTGTGATTTATTTGTCAGTATCAATATATACATTTATAGTAAATTGTTGCTTGTTTTTTTAAACCAAATGTTTTATTTTAATACCAAACCTACTCGTGTCAATCCAGTGACCACTATGTTTGACAGGTAAAAACATTTACCCATAAAAACTGTTCCTACCTAGGAACAGTTTTTACGGAAACTACCTCGCATTTTTTCCATGTAGGTATATTTCTCACCATTTAAACCTTCCCCTGGAACTACGACAAACATTTTAAACCGATAAAACCAAAATCGGCCAAGCTAATCTTAAGTTTTCGCGACACTAACGTACATTTTATATTTAAAGATAATCTGACCAGCAAACTTTGTACGCAACTGTACTTACAAAAGATCCATATTATCCCGTTCATTTAAGATGGTTACGCTTATGTATAGCGCGGTCGCTTTTACGTGACCTCTACAATTTAGGCGGCTTATTAGAGAATTGTTGTCATATTCTTGTTTTTGTTAAAACTTTCATGATAAGCGTAATTGAAAGCTGAAATTAACAGGAAGGAATGTTAATGAATTACTTAAATTTGTTTAATGTATGCCATGTGTCTTAATGTTATGGAAACTGTGTATTCGATTGCTAAAGTACGACCAGTCTAAAATTTATCAAATTTGTTTATATCTTTATATCGTGTAAAGTTACAAAGCCTTAAATTCTTGACGTAATAAGTGTTTACCACGGCTATTTTTTACAGCTGTTTATTTGATTATAAGTGTACTAGTTTACTTGCAAATTCGTTTTTTCTGTTTTTCGAAACCATTTAATTACGTTGGTTTGCGACAACCAAATCAAAAACTAACAATCAAACAAATTTAAACAAATTAAGGTCTCTTAGTGGTATTTTTTTCAAACTTCTGCGTTGAACCGTTTTCGAGATCTGGGAAAACCCAAAACGTTACCCCAGCAAAAACTTAAATAACTCAAGAACCATAACACACACAATTTTTGCTATTTGCTAACATTTACTATGCAACAAAAGCTATCTATTCATGTATTTGGTTCCAGGCTGAAACAACTTTTTTTGCCAGGGTAATGTTTAAAACGTGACCCCAGCAAAATCTGTTTTTCTCATATATCTTAAAAACTACAACTCACACAAATTTTGCTATTAGTAAACAAATTTCTCCTCATGACACACTAATTATCTGATAAGGTCTCATCTCTCTAAAGCTCAACTTTTTGCTTGGGTAACGCACACGACGACTAGTGTCTCCTAATTTCTTACATTATTAATCGAAAGCATCGTAGCTTGCAGCGTTAACGATAATATTAATTAGGCGAATAGCGAAACTAGCTAAGTAAAACCTAACTACCGTTAATAGTACAAATTAATCTCGCAAATACCGCTATCGTAGTCGCAGTCCGCTCGTGCGTCGTGGTGGTAGGCCTTCTTAGAATGAAGTCTTCCATTTGTGATCACACGCCCTCGAAGGATGGCTCTCGTGTTGGTAAGGGATTCCTCCGATCGTTCGAAGCAATAACGAATATCACTCCTCACTAAAAAGTGCCTATTTGTAGAATAGTCGTGTCATGTGTACCTTAGATTCGATTGTAAACGAATCTTGGGCGGCGTACGTTGTTCCGTTGATCTCTTACCAATTCTGATCTGGTTCTAAGATCTCATATAAGAATATTATTATCCATTTTAAATTTCCCATGAAAATATTATGATTCGTCATAGTTTGTTAATCCTGCCGTCTTTGTAAATAAATTGTTACCAATCGTATATTTTAGTCGTGAGTTTTTGTTATAAGGTTTGAGGAAATCGTGATAGTTTTTTTTTGTCTTTGTATTTGCATGTCTAGTGAGGAGAATAAAGTTACATAACAAACCTATTATGTTGTTTCATAATTTTTACCCTGTCTTTTAAATATTAAACTCGTCCCTATTTTCAATTGAAGGAGGAATAAGTAATCTTAACATTATCCAAGTTGGACAAAATAAAAATATGAACATTTCGTTTAAAAATGTTTAATTAATTTACTGATTGTCATGTGTTTAATGTGTAAAGTATAATATATCCACATGTTCATTCTATCGAATAAAAAAATCAAACGTAATTACCTATTGCTTAAAAATCTGATATGCAATCAACAATTCACAACACAATATACAAATACTATACTATCTATTACACTGTCTTTTACAATTGTTCTAATGTAACACGAACTTAATAATTAATTTACGTAGGAGGTTTTCGACAGAGAACTTAAGAGCTAGGACACAAGAGTTTGGTCAACGAAAGATGACTCTCGGTAAGAAAGGGAACTAATTTTGTGTCTTATTTTAAAGTTCAGTTTCCAATAACTCAACCTCTAAACGTTAATTTAACAGGGAAAGTGGCGCCTCCATATCCGGTTCATCTTTCGTTGATCAGACTGCAGGTGGACAAAAACAACCACTGTACTTCTCTGAAATTGTTTTATTTTTATTATAAAGTTCTTCTCATATAAATTAGCACATAACCCACGCCGTGGCACGCACACAGCCTCCGCCGCGGAGGCTCCGCTCGCGTAGAGAATTAAAAAAAGATGGGAGCGGAACTTCCGCCTCGGAGGGAACAATTCTAAAAAGACTGACCCGCATTCGTCGTAATGTAACGTGTACAAAGGGAGCATCACCCTTTTATCAGCAGCTTGTACATTTCTCAAGAAATAAGTGTTTGAATTTAAATCATTTGCCACACAAAGATTGCAAGCATTTACTTATTAACAACTCTTAAACTATCGATCATAAAAACTCATTATATACACCTAAAAAAAAAAAGAAACAATCGACGGGTGCTCATCGCATCGTTCACAGAGTAAATCACACTCGGGTCAGTCTTAATATTTAATTTAGAACAGGAGGGTGCTCATGCCCCCCATCTCCGCTTGCTCCTTGACGAAGATCTCGAAGTACTGGTATATGATGGTGACGGCGAGTAGTATCCCCGTTCCCGATCCGATGGCGCCGAGGAAGTCGGCCAGCACAGATAGAGCCCCGATGCAGAGGCCGCCGAAGGCCGCGGCGGTCGGGATGTACCGGTTGAGCTCGTGGATCATGGAGTTATCGCGGTGGCCGCGCATCACCATCTGTTGCTCTTTCAGTTGTTTCGCCACCTGGGGGTTGGGAGTCGATTTAATTTCATGCTTATAAATGTGTCCCGACTTGACACAGGCAGTCGCTTTCCCGTTCTTATTGCGCTTTCAATCATACAATGTTTGCTTAGCGATGTCGGAGCTTTTAAAGGCAGTTAATATGATTAATTTTATCGACAAAACCCCCCCACATGTTGGAGTCTAACCCCTCTCCTGTTGGAATGACCGGCATTTTAAATTTGACTTTTTATTTTAGATGGCCCTTACGAACAATATTAATTTCTACGGATTTAAAAGTCCTACAGTTATAAAAAAATCCTTTCGAAAGCTAATAATATCATCTATCAAATAAAAAAAATGTAAACTTTTAACTTTAATACGTCATAAAAAAATACTAAATTTTAATCCGAAATTAGTGTGCGTTTTTTTAGTTTTTCTCACAGATCTCATCAACAATCAACTAGGATATTAACGTGCAAATTTTTGCATTTTTATAATACACAGGAATATTATCTACAAAACGACATCAACATTATTGCTCTGAGTTGCATATTTAGAGTTATTGTTGTTTTGTTTTGTCGATATAATTTATTATATTATCTGCCTTTAAAAGCTCCGACATCGCTAACTAAACATATTATTTAAGGCTTGATAAAGATAGCGAAGCCACTTTTTGTGTAGTCAAATGCAAGATGGGTGACCATATTAAGCTTGATAAAAACGGTGCAGCCACTTTTTGTTAAGTAAAAATAAGATAGGTGATCAAATTAGGTAATATTGAGCAGCTATTAGGATTTAGGATTGTCATTTGGCACATTGTATTATAACGAAAAAAATGTGACGAGTTGCATGTGACAACATGCATGTGATCCACTTTCATCTTTAGCGGACGAGAAACATAGATCCAGGTCTTGAAGAACGCAAACACCCCAGCATTAACACCATATACATTAACTAAAACCCTATAAAATCTGAAAACTTACATCCTTAGCTGACGAGCCAGAAACATTGATCCAGGTCTTGGAGAAGAACGCACAAGACCCCAACATGAACACCATGTACATCAACGCATGTAGTGAGTCTTGTGCTATGTACGTGACTTTGGAGGGCTAAATATATTCAAAACCAACTTACATCTTTAGCCGACGAACCAGAAACATCGATCCAGGTCTTGGAGAAGAACGCACAAGAGCCCAGCATGAACACCATGTACATCAACGCATGTAGGGGGTCTTGCGCTATGTGCGTGAGCGACTCGGGCGGGCTGAAGTAGTAGCACAGCCCGCCCACGGGGTAGGCGCGCGCCGGCCCGCCGCCGCCCACGTCCGCCCACACGCCCAGGAGGTTCACGAAGAAGTTGCCGCTGAACTTCACTGCCAACATCTACGACAAAATGTGGGCATTAGTCTTTGTAAATTATTAGCTTAAACTACATCTATTATCCTACTAATATTATAAATGTGACAGTTTGTAGGTTTGGATGTTTTAAAGGTTTGTATGTGTTTCTAAAGCACGCAAAAACTACTGAACGGATTTGGTTGAAATTTGGCACACAGATAGTAGATGGCCTAGATTAAAACATAGGATACTTTTTATCCCGATATTCCCACGAGAACGGGAACCACGCGAGTGAGACCGTGGTGAGCGGCCGCTAGTAACTAGTAACTTATAACGTATCTCTTCACAAACGTGCCTAGGGGTTACATATAAAAAAATTTAATGCGAACACCACTGGTAGGTTAGGTTAATAGTATTATGTAATCTGAGGCTTAAATAAAATAGTAATAAAATATTAAGTTGGCGGCACAATAATGGAGTAATTTTCCCTACAATAATAAATAATATACAAGAAAACATTGGATACTCTAAAGCCCGTATCTATAAACCGCTCTCAACGTTGAGAGCTATCTTGAAATCATACTTGAAATGCTAATTCTTATAAAAGCATTTTAAGTATGATCTCAAGTGTTCTGTAAATTTATAAATACTTAATGTAGCTTTACAAATACGGGCTTTACCAACTGAGCTACCAAGTCAAGTGATTCGGTAGCTCCATCGGACTTCTAAACGTCGCGGGTTCGATTGCCGCCTAAGACAGTTCTGGTGACGAGTTCAATTTTGTCGTATAATACTGGATTGGCTGCCTGTCCAATTACACGGAGCGAGGCGGCGGCGGAGCGGAGAAACGAAAAAATATTATTAACCAATAGGATTGCTAAAATCTCCGCTTCGCAATCCTATTGATTAATATTTTCTTCTTCGCTCCGCCGCCTCGCTCTGCGTCAATGGAAAGGCATCCCAATATGCTAAAATCTTAAATTTAAAAGTTGTTAAATTAATGTATTATTAAAAACTGGCCAAGTGCGAGTCGGACTCGCGCACGAAGGGTTCCGTACCAAAAAAACAGCAAAAAAATCACGTTTGTTGTATGGGAGCCCCCCCTTAATATTTATTTTATTCTGTTTTTAGTATTTGTTGTTATAGCGGCAACAAAAATACATCATCTGTGAAAATTTCAACTGTCTAGCTATCACGGTTCAAGAGATACAGCCTGGTGACAGACAGACAGACGGACAGCGGAGGCTTAGTAATAGGGTCCCGTTTTTACCCTTTGGGTACGGAACCCTAAAAACTGACTCTTAGCAGGCGGAACTACTGTAAAAATTAATGCTCATTCCCACTGCACTTTAACTTATACTTGCTTGACATACTTTAACCAGAATCTCTTTGAACTGAGTATAAATAATTCTATTTTAAAGAACAGCCTCCTACTCCCGACGGACCCGAGTTCATCAGGATCGAATAAACATAAAAAATCTGTTATTTTGGTACATTGAAAACGGATTCCATGGTTTTTACGTTTACTCAATTCGAATCCGATCTCCATCGCGTGCGCTCGGGAGTAACCCCTAATGATCATTAATGTTTTTTGTGATGCAAACAATATGAAAAAGTGTGGACATGTATGCCAAAAGTTATTTTGATTCTTAAATACTTACTTGTGAAATGACGTAAAGATTAGATACAAGAGCCGATTGCAGAATGATAGGTATGTTGGAGGTATAGAACAGCTTGATGGGGTAGGAGGAGTACTGGCCGCGGTACCGCGCCGACTTGATGGGCAGGTCCACGCGGAAGCCCTGTAGAACACACGTTACTAGATAATGGATCTTATTGCATTGGAAAAAGATCTATAGTAACATTGTTTACAACTAGAAATACACTGTGTTATAGTAAAAAGAACTTATTACCATTTGGCCTCAGAGATACTATAAAGAATCATAAAGTGAATCATAAAGTGCTAACTAGATCAATAAGTAAAAGAAAACTGAAACAGATTAAAGTCAATAATTATTATAGAGAAAGAACCAGAAAATAAACTATACCTAAATTGTATAATAAATATTCGATATTCTTATTAGATGAAAATAAAATTAAATGTAAACAAATATGGAAAAGAAAATTAAAGGAATGCATGTTATAAGTAATTTCTTATTCAAGTAAGCAAAGGTAATACAAAATGAACAAGCGATGTATATAACATTTAAGTAGATTTATTTATGTAGAAATAAGCGCTACGCCTACAAACTGTCATTGCAGTTTGGCGACATAATTTTGTGTAATAAACTTAAATGTAAAAATATGGAAAAAAAATAACAAATTAACGCAAAATGAGAAAACTGTTTCTTCGGACCATCAAACTGAACATCTTTTACTATGGGACCAACTCTGAAATCGCGAAAAAAAAATCTGCTACTTCATACATTTTATATTTTCGTTATCAATTTTTGTATGAAACAGCTGATATTTTTTTCGCGATTTCAGAGTTGGTCCCATAGTAAAAGTTGTTCAGTTTGATGGTCCGAAGTAACGGTTTTCTCATTTTGCGTTAATTCATTAACACATTGTATTGAAACAGGGTGAACAATGATAAATTAATGATATTTCTACAAATGGACTCTCTTGAATCGCATTCTAATGAATTGTAAAGATAAAATATTGTTTTAGGAAAATCTAAGCTTTACATTTGTATCTTTACTCTAGTTGACAATGTTATAAAACTTAAAATACATGATTATTATTGAAATTCAACATAAACATTTAAAATGCGTACGTTGGGTGAATCAACTTTTTAATGTAAGGAAAAAACGACCCGTGCGTAAACTTTCCTAAATTAAAACAAAACTAGACATATTTTTTTTAATCTCTATTTTTCGATATTTAGATTCATAGCCAATAAAACATTCTTACCCCCGTATCTATAGACGAGTAAGTAATGACTTGAGTAAAACTTGCAATTTTCAAATGCTTCTAATATTATATTCATACGCATTTTATAGTATCAATTAACCTTAAACTCACCAAAACTGCACTAAGAAGTCATTTAAGATGAATTTTACTATAAATTGCCTGTGAATATGATATGAGAAGCATTAGAAAATTTCAAGTTTTACTCAAGTCATTACTTACTCGTCTATAGATACGGGGGTTAGTTTTGTACAAAAATAATCAACAGTTATAAATAACAGGGGTGACCCAGTGGACAATTTGTCCCCAGCTTTTGTATGAAAAAATAGGGGTTGTCCCCTGGGTCTCCTATGTTTTTCTTTAAAATCACATTAAAAATTTCATGTCTTAAAGGTTTTCATATAAGATAATCAGCTGAGAGTATTTGCGACTACAGATTAACTTTATATAAAAATGGTTCTCTTGGATATTTAAGAAATGCCACAAAACAACAAAAAGTTGATTAACCCATCTACCTATATACTCATATCTTTATGATCAACAAAGGCACTGCATTCATGGCATATTGAAGAAACTAACCTGGAAGTATATGACGATAGCAAAGACGAGTACAGTGGCGAGCAAGTTCATGAGGTTGGGCAGGTTCTGGCGGTAGAAGGCCTCGCGCAGCGCGCGCACCTTGTCGGGCCGCGTGGCCAGCAGGTGGAACAGCGCTATCACCGCGCCCTCGAACTCTGTGCCGCGACCTGTACCATCGTTATCGATTAGCGATAATCATAAAGGAAGCCTTTGAAATCACATAGTAAGTAGGTAAGAATCTGGTGGACTTCAAAAGGAAAACAAATGAAGACAGTACTTGTAACTTGTACTATTATGTTATGATATGACTATTGTGTTGTGACACAGTATAATGTTTTTCTGTTGTTTTGACGACTTGTAAGTACCCGTAAAATAGTATAATGTTGAATAAACTTATTTAACTTGCTGTATATGTATAACTTGGTCTTATTTTGTAAAATTTATAGAAAAGATTCCCATGTTGCCCTATTCTAGTCATGATATAAACCACATGAGTAAAGAAATAGACTATGTATGTATTTACCCTTAATTATTTATTCATAAACAAAAGTTTCTAGAAATAACTTGTAAGCAAAGTTAGTCTGTGAAAGTAAAAAGTTACAATAATTTAAAGGTAAGCGGGTCAATTGCAAGAAATTATTTCTATTTAATGTTTGAAAAAAAATACATCGTTGATTGATTGAAAAGCTTGATAAGAAAGTACCATGGGCAACATCGTCGCTTAAACACCGCGCCGTCACAACATACGTTTAGTTCGTGCAGTAGATTAGTAGAAAACTTACATTACAGTAGTTTTACACTTACCAGTATTTACAGTAGCAGGAGAGAATGCCTTCCACACAATAGTTTCACAAATATTTGTGGCGATGAAGAGAGAAATACCAGATCCAAGGCCATATCCTGAAAAGAAAGTTATTGTTTACTAAGTTATACAATTGGTTCTGACAGTTTATTTATTGTGAGAACTAAAGATAATTTATATAATCACATAATATGCCCCCCTAGCACAACCAATGAAACGTGATATGATATAGCAATTTATCATGTTTAAGGCCCGTATTTATAAACCGCTCTCAACGTTGAGAGCTATCTTGAGATCATACTCGAGATGCTGTTCTAATTAATAGATCATACTTAAGTACAGGTTTAAGTTCGTGGTATCAACTGAGATCACTCATATTAATAAACAAAACTCTGCACTTGAGATCACTCTTGAGATGATGATTGAGCGCCTGTTCGCCAAGTGCTGCAAAACCGTGACTTGAGAGCGTGCGCGCGCGGGAACGTTATGCAAAAAGAGAGGGATGTCATTTTATTTTGATCTGCTACGTAGTGTTTGTACCTATGTACGTGGATCTACGTTGATAAAACTATAGATTTTCAAAATCTAATAAAGGAAATTAATCATTATGATGATATTGATTACGATATTACTTACATAAATTAGGAAATGTGATAGTCATAATAACAATTACAATTTCCCGCCAATTTTTTTTTTCGTTTATTTATCATGAAACAGCAAAGGCAAATGCATATTTGCATCATAGAGCCACAGAAACAGAATACAAAATCCAAGACTTCAGTCTTCTTGAACTGACGTAGTAAAATAAAGTAATATAAATAAATATACCACTTGTCTAAAATGATTTGCACTAATGTGCAATATGAGAGTACAATTATAAAATTATTGTTTTTTTTTTATTTGAGCTAATTATTCTACACAGCTTAAACGAAACGTTAATCATTCAATCTTAATTCAAAAGTGTCATGTTACTGTATAAAAACCACCCTGATCCTGCTCTTAAGATTGATCTTAAGAGCTGAGATCGATCTCATTTGATACGCTCTTGACATCTGACCATTAATTAATATCCAACCTAAGATGCTGCTCACATCTTGAGAGCGTATCAGCTGAGATCGGTATTGAGAGCGGTTTATAAATACGGGCCTAAGAGTGCCCACAGACTACAGACTTTCTATCGGCCGATAGTTGGTTTTTACATGTAGAATGGGCCGCTACCAAATTGTTGTAGTGTGTGCACTTGCATACTTCTTCAAACTGATTAAAGGCCCCACCCAACTATCGGCAGACGGGTTGGTCTTACGGTCTTACCGTCAAAAGACAATGGATTATTAGTTGAATGTTGATAAAAGGCTATATCACGCGATATAAACCGTGTTTCGGTGGTTAGTTGGTTTTTACATGTAGAATAGGCCGCTACCAAATTGTTGTAGTGTGTGCACTTGCATACTTCTTCAAACTGATTAAAGGCCCCACCCAACTATCGGCAGACGGGTCGGTCTTACCGTCAAAAGACAATGGATTATTAGTTGAATGTCGATAAAACGCTATATCACGCGATATAAACCGTGTTTCGGTGGTTATTCTAGAGGGCATGAAAAGTAACTAACCCAATTTTTATTGATAAATCAAAATAATATAGTGTTGTGTGCACTTCGATTAGATCTAATCGAAGTGCACAATCATCAAAATTTTTATACATGTCATTGAAAATTCACCTAAGTATTAAAAATTGTGCCTTGAATATACTGACCTTTTTGCAACAGCTCATCCAGTAGCAAAACAATCAAACCGGCAACAAACAGTTGAATGATAATGAGCAGGCAGACACCCGCTCCGATCTCACTGGGCTCTCCATACATTCCAGTCATTACATACACAATGGCTTGACCCACTGTTATCACCATGCCAAACACTGCGGAAAAAAACAAAAAGCTGAGTTTTTTGTAATATTCTTAACTTTGGGCTGCATTTTTACTACTATTATAAATTCGAAAGTAAGTTTGTTTATTTGTTACGCCTTCACGTCTTAACTACTCAACCAATCATTATTAAATTTTGCATACATGTTGTCAGGGGTACAGAGAAGCACCTATGGTTCCTTTCATCCAGAAAAAAGTACTGTTCCTGGGGATAGCAATAAAAACTTTCCATGCAGACAAAGTGGTGGACGACCACTAGTTATGAATAAAGACTCGTGTCTTTGAGATTTCTATGACAATATGAAAAGCTAAAAAAAATATTTATATTAATAAATAATCAGTTGTATAAATTATTTAATAAAATCTATAAAACAAGATAAGTTTATAAAATTATCAATTGCTATTGATAAAATGGTAAAGATAAATTTCAAAGTACTACTCTGATGAATAATAAAATAACATACAGAGAGTTAAAATAACATACTTAACCTACCACCTAGTGGAATGGTTGGCATTTTGCCTAGACTACTATTAAGTGAAAACCTTTAAACATTACAAAAATATTTGCTTGCAATTATAATTATTGATACAACTTTAAATCCCAATTGGGTGTAAAAACATTCTTAAAACACTTATGCCAGTCAAATAAACAGTAATTTAAATAAATAAGAACTTACATTTTTGTGCTCCGTTAAATAATGCTCTGTCTTTTGGAGTGTCACCGACTTCAATAATCTTAGCTCCTGCTAAGAGTTGCATGATGAGACCGGATGTGACAATGGGTGAGATACCGAGTTCCATGAGTGTTCCTCTGTTCGAGGCTAAAATGACACGGATCCAGTAGAATGGATCTGCGCTGTCTGATGACATTATACCAAATAGAGGAATCTGGAAAACAGCACTTTGTCGATCAGACAGTTCTTTTAACATTACTATATTGGTAAAGGTTTCTATTTGAAGTCATAATTTAAGGTATCTTCAATCAAAATATAACAATTCACTATACAATAACCATATAATGAGGTTGTTTTCATTGAGAACTTGAAACTTTTTTACAATTTAAAAGTATGCATATGGATATACCCAAAAATTGATTATGTGGCACAATACAAACTTACCTGGCAGCATACTAAGAAAATAAATAGAGTAATTGCTGTCCATAATACTTTTTCACGGAACTGAATCTGAAATACAATAAAATATGTGATAAATCAGCACAGCTCTAGGGTACAGTTACTTAGCCTAAATGAGACAAGTATAAGAGGTTAGGAATTCACTTTCACTTCGATAATTTGGACTAAATTAGATAAAATAGTACAATTTTGGCATTCCTGTTTATTGCAATTCATCTAAAACCCTAAAACAGCTGTTTATTACAAAATAAATAGGGAAGAAGTGGTGACTTACCTTTCGTTCTGGTTTTGCTATTTCAGGCAATATACTGCAAAACGGCTTTATAACTTCTAAAAATTTAACTGCAAACACAAAAAATATGATGTTGAACTCATTTTTTACCACAAAATACCCGAAATCTTGAAATAACAGCACAAAAATATCGAACACGTATCCAGTAGGAAAATCAGCTAAATATAGATAAATATCTACGATACTCACTTCCCATTTTGATTTATTGCGATTTAACTATCCTAGCTATAAAATTAACTTTTCAATTGGACTAAAACCATTCAACTTTTGTTCATTAGTAACACTCCAATACGACTTTTGCGAGAAAGAGCCTGCGCAACGCCGCCAACGAGCTGTCTACAAATGACACGTCCACAACGTCATGTCACGTGACCTGTGATGTTGGCGTTGAAAATGTTGCCAGCAGAATGAAGAAAAAATTAAGCAAAAGAATTAAAGCGATTTTTTCAACGCGCGATATTTTTAGCGCTGACGACGTTCGTGTGAACGTTCCCTAACGGCTTTGCATCCAATGATTTTCAACCCCCTGTAAAGGAATTTAGAAATAATAAGCGACAGCTTTGCGTGTGACACTTTTATTTTCTACATTGACATAACTAGTGATGGGTTTTCAACCGGATAAAAACTCAATAAATATCCGTTTTTACTCGAGTTTTTATCCAATCATCATCATCATCATCATATCAGCCACACGACACCCACTGCTGGGTATAGGCCTCCCCTAAGGATCTCCACAACGATCGGTCCTGCGCTGCCTGCATCCACTGGCTTTCCGCGACCTCCACCAGATCGTCGGTCCACCTTGTCGGGGGCCTACCCACGGAGCGTCGTCCGGTGCGCGGTCGCCATTCCAGAACCTTTCTGCCCCAACGGCCATCGGTTCTTCTCGCTATGTGTCCCGCCCATTGCCACTTCAGCTGAGCAATCCTTCGAGCGATGTCGGTTACTTTAGTTCTCCTGCGGATCTCCTCGTTTCTGATTTGATCACGTAGGGAAACGCCGAGCATGGCTCTCTCCATTGCACGCTGAGTGGCCTTGAGCCTCCTTATGAGACCCATAGTTAGCGGCCACGTTTCACTGCCGTAGGTCATCACTGGCAACACACACTGTTCATAGACTTTCGTCTTGAGACACTGAGGTAAGTCGGACGCGAAGATTTTTCGAAGCTTCCCGAATGCTGCCCACCCGAGTTGGATTCGACGAGAGATCTCTTTCTCGAAGTTGGACCTACCTAACTGGACTGCCTGTCCTAGGTATACGTAATGGTCAACAACTTCAAGTGTAGTGTTCCCAACATGAACTGGAGAGGGTACAACATGGGCATTTGACATAATTTTCGTCTTATCCATGTTCATCCTAAGACCCGCTCTTTGGGAAGCACTACGGAGATCTTCGAGCATTGTGTTCAGGTCTTCCATGGTCTCAGCCATAAGGACTATATCATCGGCAAAACGAAGGTGTGTTAGGTACTGGCCATTAATGTTGATGCCGAGTCCTTTCCAGTCCAAGAGCTTAAAGATGTCCTCCAACGCAGCTGTGAACAGTTTCGGAGAAATAACGTCTCCCTGTCTCACACCACGCTGCAGTTGGATAGGATTTGTGTTCTGGTTCTGTACTCGGATCGTCATGGTGGCATTTTGGTATAAGTACCTCAACACCTCGATATACCTATAGTCCACTTGGCACCTTTGGAGAGACTGCAGCACCGCCCAGGTTTCAATCGAATCAAAGGCTTTCTCATAGTCCACGAACGCCAAGCAAAGTGGCTCATTATACTCCTCAGTCTTCTGTATAACCTGCCGCAGCGTATGGATGTGGTCTATGGTGCTAAAGCCTTTTCGGAACCCGGCTTGTTCGGGAGGTTGGAAGTCGTCGAACTTGCGAGCGAGACGATTCGTAAGGACTCTCGAAAACAACTTATAGATATGACTCAGAAGCGAGATGGGTCTATAGTTCTTTAAGAGGGACTTGTCACCCTTTTTAAAGAACAAGATCACCTCACTTATGTTCCATGTCTTTGGCGTTCTGCCCTGGACGATGACGGAATTAAAGAGCTTCTGGAGGACTTTGAGTATCGGCTTACCGCCCGCTCTCAGAAGTTCTGTAGTGATTCCATCGTCACCCGCCGCCTTGTTGTTTTTCAGCTGTTTGAGAGCCATACTAATCTCGCACAGGCTGACGTCCGGGATATCTTCGGTATAGTGTCGGGTAAGCTTGGCTCTGGGGTCTTTAGCCTTGCTTTCAACAGGTGTCTGCGTGGAATATAACTGCCCATAGAAGCTCTCGATCTCCCTCAGGATTTCAGGCTTTGATGAAATGATGCGTCCGTCGTCAGTTTTCAGCTTCGTCATCTGGCTTTGCCCAATAGACAGATCTCTCGCGAACACTTTGGAGCCTTTATTCCGCTCGATGGCCTCTTTAATACGATTCGTATTAAATTGGCGAAGGTCGCTCGTCAAAGACTTAGATATCTGTCTATTAAGCTGCCGATAACGATTAGCATCTACTGAACTCTGGAGCCTCATTTCACGTCTCTGATCCATGAGTAGGAGTGTGTGGTCGGAGAGTTTCTTTATCTTGGGACGGCGGGTCTTAAAGAGCTTGGACCCTACCGTACGGACAGCATCCACCACCATGTTGTTTAGATCGTCCACATCTATGCTGTTCTCAAGGGCTTCGAAGCGGTTTTGGAGTTCGAGTTGAAAGCTCTCGGGGTTTTGAATATGGGCCGGCAATGGTCGAATTGTTGATTTTATCAGTCGAGATCTTTCCAGCTTTGGGTTGATATTCAATGTGCCACGTACCAATCGGTGATCGCTCCCCGTCTTAACAGCGTTGATCACAGTGACATCATTGAATATTTGCTTTTTCGTCGACATGATAAAATCTATCTCATTTCTGACTTTACCGTCCGGACTGACCCAGGTCCACTTCCGGCATTCCGGCTTTCTGAAGAAGGAGTTCATCATAAAGAGGTTCTCCTTCTCCATAAAGTCAGCCAGCATCTGGCCTCTGTCATTCCGTTGCCCAACTCCAAATTGCCCCACTCTCAGCTCATCACCGCATCGTTTCCCCAACTTAGCATTGAAGTCCCCCATCACAACAGTGTAGTGGGTTTTGAAGCTATGCATGGCTTTAGAGATCTCCTCATACATAGCCTCCACTTCGTCATCTTGGTGTGTCGAGGTCGGTGCGTAAACCTGTATAACATTCAGCGAACACCGTTTGGATATTCTGAGTATAAGGTACGCCACCCTGGTCGACACACTTCCGATGGTAGTCACGTTGTTGACAAGGGACTTGTGGACGATGAACCCGATACCACCTTGGGACTGTTGGTCGCCCTCCCGGTAGTAAAGCAAGTTACCGGAGTTGAGGATTATCGAGTCCTCTCCCGCTCTTCGGACTTCAGATAAGCCGATAATGTCCCAGTGTACCTTGCTGATAACTTCTTCCAACTCGGTTAACTTCGTGTCGGTCCTTAGTGTGCGCGTGTTATAGGTTGCCAGGTGCAGTAGTCGTCGTTTTTGGTAGCCGAGCCGCACCCGGGGATTCTTAGCACCCCCTGCCCCGCCGTTACCGTAGCCGCTACCGTAGCTAGGAATAGCGGGGCTGCCGGGGACTGGGGGCCAATTTTTTGATCCATTATGCATGAGGGGGGGGGGGTTTGCCATAATCGCCACGCTTGGCAGGCGGGTTGGCGATCGCAGTAGGCCAAGGTTTTTTGGAGACGCTGCTGCCCGTCTCTTGAAGGCTATGCTCCCTTAGTCGCCTTTTACGACACCCACGGGATGATAGGGGGTAGTGCTATTCTAGGCCGGCACATACACGGCAAATTTACTAATAATATATTTACAATACTTTTATCCAAAAGGACGGATAAATATTTTATAACCATTTTCTTGATATGTCACGTAAATTTTGAATTTATAATAACGGTAGTTAGTAATTTTAAACAAAATAAGTGCTATTGAAGTGCATTATAATTAAGAAATCCAAAAAAATGCAATAGAAGAATGAAAACAACATCCTGAGAAATTTTGTAGATTGGTTGATTAACCATATTTATAAATAAAAACAAGAAAGCAACCTAATAAAACGTGATAAAAAACGTGAAGATTTATTTTTAGTAAATTATTATTATCTGCTTTTCATTTAACGAGTTAAAACTAAAAGTAAACCACCTCCTATCGGAGCACTCATCAAGACGAATCAATCGAGCTCAAACTCGATGAAGTTGCATGATTTTATTACAAAGTTCCAATGGCCTTTTTCCGGCTCCTTCATCAGCCCCTTGGATATTATTCCCCAACAGAGTACTTGCCAAGATGATTCTAACGAGCCCAAACACGATGGGGTTGTATGGTTTCATCATGGTGTTAGTTCTTCCGGCTCCATCGTCAGATCAGCTCAATGATACTATAATATTACATTACCTTCTAGTTCTGACCTGTGTTCAAAGTTTCAAGTCTCTAGTTCATCGGGATGTTAGTATAAAATCGTTTGCAAAATTTGTGCTCAAACAAACGAAAACACAAACAAACGAGCAAGCAACCTTATAAAAACGTGGTAAAAGTATTAATTGTAAATATAGAACTACCTAAGTACTTAAGTTTATATTAAACAGCTTAAAGTAATAAGTATGTCTCCGACCAACCATAGAGTTTGGTCACCCTAATGAAGAAAGAGATACAATTAAATCTACTTGACCTCTCTGTCGGCTCGTTTTACTACTCGACTAAAAACTGTAGGATCGATAGATGGCGTTGATAAATTAAGCACTGTCAACTGAGGCGCGTTCAGAATCTACGCTCCGAGTGCAACCAAATTTGTGTCAACCGAACGTCACGCTCTAATGTTTGATACGCCGTTAGAGCGATTGGTTCAACATGTTCCGGTTGGGCCGCAGCGTTTCCGCTGAATAATAACGTCGCTTGTAACGTTAACAAGGTATTTATTCCGTAAAAATAGTGAGCAGTACAATTTGGAAGCGGACCCAGTAGAGACTCACTTGCGTGGGTGCAAATCTAGGCGCCGTATACTATAATACCTATATTACTTATATTATATGTCGCAAGAAATGACTGAGAGAGAATCAATAGCTTGGTTGCAGCCTCAGTGCTTTTTCTCAACAGTACAAAATTCATTCATACTATCTGTACAATTTGAAAAAGCAAACGCTACCGCGATTCACGAGACTGTTAGCGCCATCTATGCTTCTTCAGTGGAACTATGTTTATTAATAGGTCTGTTACAGTCTCCCCCTCTGGCTCCGATAGACGTCCCGACGAGGAGCCAGGATCAAGATAGGGTTATGGGGTGGTCTTCTTAGGTCAGCCGCGCTCGCGCTTGGGTTTGACGTCCAGGTTTTCACGTTTTGTCTTCTGAGACGTCACCTTTTCTTGAGAGGCTGAGGCTGAGCTGGCTTAGACAGGCAAATTCCACAGGTTGCTGATGTTCCATCTCCCCCTGGACTAAAACTGCTTGAAGAACAGTGCTTAGCATTGTGTGCGGTCTCAAAACAGTGTTAATGCGTCGACGTCGTCGTCATCTCTGCTGCAAACTTCCTGACTACAATTTTCGGTTTCGATGGTGTGGGATACACGCTGGTTTGGGCCGGCACCTTGTTCGGAATGTGTAGCGCAGTTGCGTAAACCCCTTGGACACGAAGATTGTCTTCCAGGTCTTCCACCTGTACGTCCAAATTCTCCAGGTCATGTTAGAAGATGTTGCAGGACTTGCAGGATTTCCTAGAAAACCGTCTGGATCCACCGGGTATGCGTCCAGGTCTTCCAGGTGTGTGCGTTAGCCCTCCAGGTGGCCGAGAAAGAGTGTCAGCAACCACATTTGTTTTGCCAGGAGCATACTTTATAGTAATATCGTATGCTTGCAACTGCAGTGCCCACCGGGCTAACCTTCCAGTAGGGGATTTAAGTGACATCAACCATTTTAGGGCTTGATGATCTGTGATTACTGTAATCGGTAATCCTTCTATATACCCGGAAAACTTATTTACTGCCCACACTACAGCAAGGGCTTCTTTTTCCGTGGTGCTGTAATTTCTTTCTGCTGGTGTAAGGAGACGGCTAGCATATTCTATAGGATGCTCGTCTTCCTTCTCCCCCTGGACTAAAACTGCTCCAAGAGCGTAATTGCTTGCATCAGCTTTCAAAATATAAGGCATAAAAGCATCTGCTTGTTTTAAAACAGGAGCGCTTGTAAGTAACGTTTTTAATTCATTATAAGCTCTATCTTGTTCATCAGTCCAAGTCCATTTAACACTTTTCTTAGTGAGTCTAGTCAATGGCTCGGCTACTTTCGCAAAGTTTTCTATAAAGCGGCGATACCAGGAGCATGTTTGCAGGAACGAGGTTTGTTGGTACTTTAAGATTACGAATCGCAGCAGTCTTTTCTGGGTCCATTTTTAGCCCTTCTGGGGTTATAAGATGACCCAAATATTTCAAGGACGAACAACAAATTCGACATTTATCCTGGTTAGCAGACAAATTATATTCTCTTAACTTTGTGAAAATACATCTAAGATGTGATAAATGCGATTCAAACGTTGGAGAAAAAACAATAAGATCGGCTAGGTAAGCTAGTAGCTTTATAGTACCGTAACCACCATCTTCATTAGTATCATTACATTTAATTTTGGTGGTATTTAGACTAAGGCGAAATCTATCTATTAACCTCTGAAAGGTCGCTGGAGCGTTTCGCAAGCCAAAAGGCATTCTAATGAATTTATAAATGCCAAACGGTGTAATAAAAGCCGTTTTATCTTGGTCCTCATCACGGACTTTAATTTGCCAGTAGCCAGCTTTTAAATCTATCGCTGTCATGAAAGGAGTTGGCTTGGCTTCGTGTAGAAGCTCGTCTACTCTTGGGATGGGATATACACGCTGAAATTGTAATCATTTGGTTCCCGCCGTGGGGTGGTTCCACTCATGATTACAAGGACTTTTACTATGGGGCCAACTCTCCTACTCTCAAAAAAAAATCAGCTGTTCCATACATTAAGGTCGAGTAGGTACTGCACTTTTGTATGGAACAGCTGATTTTTTTTTGAGAGTAGGAGAGTTGGCCCCATAGTAAAAGTTGCTTGTAATCATGAGTGGAACCACCCCACGGCGGGAACCAAATGGTTAAAATTTCACGCTGTATATGTCAGGTACAGTTATAGCGTTAAGTCTTCTGTAATCAACGCAAAACCGAATCGTACCATTTGGTTTTGGAACCATAACCACTGGTGCTGCCCAGGGTGAAGTACAAGGTTGAATGATTCCCTCATCTAACATTTTGTCAAGTTCAGCTTTCAGTAATTGCTTACGAGGTGGTGAAAGTCTGTATGGTGGCATCGATATGGGGGAATGATTTAAAGTTTGTATACAATGTTCAATTTCAGTAGTCGGTTTATCTTTGAAAATAAAAACATCCTTATGCTCTTCTAACAAACTGTCTAACTTGGCAGTTTGCTCAACATTTAATTCAAAACTAACATCAACAGAACAAAGATCCACATTATTATCGGGGAACAAAGTAGCAGAACATAGAGTAAGATAAAAAAAAATAGGGGTAGAGAGCCCTCTGGCGATTTTAAAACTTACTCATTTTGAAGCGCCATCTCTGATCGGCGATTTTCTTGTTAGTTTGTTTTTTTTTTTTTTTTAGTACCTAATCTAGCAATCCTACCTACGGCTTTGTTCTAATTATCTTTTATAACATTCTTAACGCCGTGGTCACTAGTATTAGTATTTTTTCCGGAGAAAATAACTAACACATGAGAACAAACGTTTCAAATGTTTTAAGAGATAACTAGAACAAAACAGTTAAAAACATAATTACAAAAGGGAGAAAAGAAAAGGACACAAAATTAAACAATTAAGTGAAAGAGTCATTATGTTTTTATTTATTCCTCTCAGTTTATGCCTAGGGATAATTTTATTCAAAATTGTTCATATTCTTATTTCTTAATATTTATTCATTCACAAACACGGTCAGGGTGCCTACTAGCGCAGTAGGTACCCTGACCGTGTTTGTGTAGTACATTAGTATACCTACCTAGTAGTATTAGGTATACTAATGTATCTACAGCCAGTGGCGAAGGGTCCATACAAGACGATTCCCATTGGCTTACCTTCTAGAAATCCCTCCCTACCGATCCACTATGCAGATCATAACACTTTTGTTGAACGGCTTACCTTCGCCATAATTTCACCCCTCGCCACAGCCATTAATTTTTCCCAGGTAAGTATAACATAATCTTGTTAAATGTAACCTATTAAAGAACACATCACTAACACTTTAATAAGTATAGCTTGCAGTTTTAATGAAAATACATTTTCATCAAAACATGTTGCGCAGCCAGTAATTTATTCGTAAACCATTCCAGTAAAATTATTCGTAAATAAGCAATTAATGCTTCCGCATAGAAAAACAGGAAGGATGGTGCACGGTCGAACCAAAATAATTTAACTGACACCTATACGAAGTCCTATATATTATTACGAGATATAATACAATCATTTTACTTACACCCTTACTTTAAGTCTATAAAACGATTATGGAGCCAAAGAGTCCCGGAATTGAAACAAGTAATGATACTTGTTTTTTATAAAAAAAAAAATAATTTTCATCATTTGCGGTTGCCACAGCTAAACTGCTCGATAGCTCGTACTGCACCTGTATCAGGATGACAACAGAGTGGGATGGGGGTGGGCTGTGATCTGAAAAAAAAAATGTTTGTAATTTTATTATTAAAAATATTGTAGCTTATGAAATTGATGCATAATGAGGGCATTATCACAGATAATTAATACTATACTAGGCATTATGCATGATGTTTGCAGTTACGTCTTTGTAATTCTAGAGGAGCAATGTTCATAACAAAACGTGTGCGTAAAGTAACTGCGTTTTACCTGCACGTAACGGTACAATTATTTTGAGAAATATCTACCCTTAATATGCGTAAACAAAACTTACATGATATTTCTGGTAGGTATATGAAGACGAAGTGGTATGGGTTGGAATTGAAATGGGTCTGGAACTGGGATGGGTCTGGTTGCCTGAAAAAATATAACATAAAAAAATATATTTTCATCAACACTAAAATAATAATAAAAATTTCCGCGCCGGGGTTATAGTATCATTTGAAAGGCCTTACGAAACTCTACAAAGTTATATATATTTCAATTTCAAAATCAAGCGCCCCATTTTTAAAGCCAACCCCAAAAAAATTTACGTGATGTTGCTTCAGTGGAAACGCACCCTAAATCAAGGAGGTAGTAATTTGATTCTACTATACCTACCTAGTACCTACATAAAAAACTTACACGATGAATTGCCGGTAAGTGAAGGGAAGGTACTACGCCTACAGGCCCTTAGATTATTAATATGTACAGGCCTTATCCTGCTGGCAAAGGTGCTGGTTGCAGACCCCATTCTTTTAACTTGTCAACACATTTTCACCAACAATCTCTACCCAATCTTTAAAACTATCCGGGCCCTTATTCTTTTGTTAGGAAACGGTGGAATCGAGCAACTGAAATAAGTAAACGTGCGAAATAAACACACAAAAAGATTTTTGTGATATTGCTAAAGGAAAATTCTGACAATTAAATTTTGTTTTTGATAAAAAAGAGTATACCTACCTTTATGAATGTACTCTCACTAATGACTATTAGAAAATCATTGTCTATTCCCAAACCATAAACTGCTTGACAAGCATATACGTGCTTGTCAAGCATTGCTTGAACGTTGAGGGAGTTCTTATAAAAAAAAAATTGTATGAAGTAATGATCTTCGCCGATGAGAGATGAAGGCACTTCCTTTACAATAATGTCACTTAGTATAGGAGTGTCAAGAGTGTCCCCCCCCTGTAGCAGAATATGGAGATAAGGTATCTTTGACAAAGTCAATGCTGTCAACGGCGTCTTTCATCATAAATTCAAGGAAAGGAGAGTACCCATCGAATATTGTGTCCTTGTTTCGCTTTTTTGGAGGTGTCATGTCTAAGGGTATCAACTTATAATCAAAGCGCGCGCCCTCTTCTGGCAATTCAGCCTGTTCTCCCATCGACGTGGATGCTACAGCTTCGTTTGGTAGCAGAACAGGTTGAACAGAACTTCTAGGTGCAGCAGGTGAAACACTAGCTACGTCAAGTATCTTCTTGGGAGATACTACGTTCTTCGTTTCATCAAAGGTAACGAAACTATCTGCGTATAGCTCGTATAACTTTTCAGGTTCCTCCACATAGTGCCATGTAAACTGTGCTAGATTAACATCCATGCCTGCTTTCTTTAAAAAGCCAACCCCAAGCAGTGTTCGGTTGTCTTTAGACTGTGGTAGAACTATAAAATTACTATAAAACTTGCGTCCACATAGTTCTACTAGTACATTGATAGTCAGTACCGTTTCATTCCTTAAAACTCCATCCGCCAATGTCACATGCGCAGGTTTCTCTTCGAATCGGTATCCACGTTCCTTTAAAGCTTCGTACAGCTGATATGACGCGACATTCGCTTTGGCACATGTGTCTACAAAAGCTACTCCATCGAGACCGTTCACTTTCAAGAATACTGCAGGTCGTTCATGCGTTTCTATTCCCACATCTACAGAGCAAAAAGTCAGCTTCTTTTCAGATGTTATCTTTTTATTCAGGCAGGTAGGGCAGTTACTCCTGTACACGCCAGGTGCACCACAACCGTAGCAAGATAACTTCGTGCTTTCTTCTTGTTTTATGCCTCCGGTTTCCACTTCTTGTGTAGGCTTCTTCCTCTTTCGGCATTGTTCATACACATGTCCAAAAAGCTTGCAGTGGTTGCACTTTGGTCGGATGGTCGGTTGGATTTCTGTACCCTTAGCACGAACAGCTATCGAGAAAAATAACTCGCGTAAAATCATTCGATAGTGTAATTTTGTATTAAAAATTAATACAGCGCCATCTAACGCCGAATAGCGAAATTAAAATTTCCATAGAGAATTCTCTTTCGAGTAATTTTACGCACGTTATTTTTCTCGATAGCTGTTCGTGCTAAGGGTACTGATTCCCAGATTTGCGCGAGACTTATGAGGTACCCGGGGTATCTACAGATTCCTTTTGCTCCTTCAGAACTTGTTCCACGCTGCGAGCATTATTCAGTAAGGCGTTGAAGGTTGGAGCACTTTCACGAGATACCTTCTCCCGGATGCTAAGATGCAGCAGGTTATATACAATATCCAATTGCTGTTTTTCTTTAAGTTTCTCCCCTTCAGGTAATTGTGAGAATAGCATTCTCTTTTTCGCTATGAAAATATCAGTATCTTCAGCCGTTGGCTGTCTCCCATTCATGATCTCGTTGTATATGAGATACTCGGGCATCTTCGGAGCAAAGTTACATCGAAGTTGGTTCTCAAACTCCGTCCATGTAACGATTGCTTCCTTCGCGCCTTGCCACCAAACAGCAGCTTCATCTAAAAGTAGCAATGGCTTCAGTTGCTTCAGCATCCGATATCCGTTCTATTTTCTTATACACGCGTACTGCGGCAAGGAAAGCTTCAACTGCTTCGGACGACTTCACTCCATTGTATGTAGCTTTACAGGAAGCGAGGGTGTTGCGCCGGCCACCGACGATGGTTTTCAGGAGATCCTTGAACTGCTCATTTGTCATAGCCATGTTTGCAGCGGAGAGCGGGTAAGTTGTTAGGCGTCCAAACTTCGTCACTACAAATTCTTGTGGTTGTGAGTCAGCGTTGTTCTTAGTTGCCAGCGTTGCTCCACGTTGGGTTGCCAATTGTAATAGTGGTGACTTCCGGTTGGGCCGCAGCGTTTCCGCTGAATAATAACGTCGCTTGTAACGTTAACAAGGTATTTATTCCGTAAAAATAGTGAGCAGTACAATTTGGAAGCGGACCCAGTAGAGAAGAGACTCACTTGCGTGGGTGCAAATCTAGGTGCCGTATACTATAATACCTATATTACTTATATGTCGCAAGAAATGACTGAGAGAGAATCAATAGCTTGGTTGCAGCCTCAGTGCTTTTTCTCGACAGTACAAAATTCATTCATACTATTTATACAATTTGAAAAAGCAAACGCTACCGCGATTCACGAGACTGTTAGCGCCATCTATGCTTCTTCAGTGGAACTATGTTTATTAATAGGTCTGTTACAAACATCAATAAACGTCGAAATTACCTGAAATGATTCGAAATGATTTAGTTTAAACATGATACTTATTTTTTAATAAGTTCTAAGATAAAGAGACACAAAAGCTTTCACTTCCGTAGACAAAGCTCTCTCGAGCTCGAGAGGAATAATGTTGCCACTAGTAAATATTTGATGATCAAACGAACTTACCTGTACGTGAAGTTCGATCATAATTATACGAAGTGGTCGTCCGAACATATTAATAATATTCACACTTGTAGTATCGCTCGTATGTGTTACCACTTAGCACAGTAGTTTAGATAAAAAGAAAGAAAACTGTTCTTCCGGTTGCCGTAATTACCTGTCAAATGTCAGATCTATCACCAACCTCGTTTTCCCGCCAACAGTTCCCGCGCCTCCTATGACGTTTAGTGCAAAGTCGTCATTTAGTTTAGAGATAATATTCACATAAAACAATAATAATAATTGATATTTTTCGCATGGGTTATTATTGTTACCAAGGTAACCAATGAGACTAGGGTGGGTGGGACTACGTACTAATATGTTCGGACGACCACTTCGTATAATTATGATCGAACTTCACGTACAGGTAAGTTCGTTTGATCATCAATTATACTTCAGTGCTCGTCCGAACATATTAATAATATTCACACTTGTAGATGTTTAGAGAAAGAAGAAGGTCTAGAAGAAAAATATCAATAATTGAATTAACAATTTTATTAAATTGACCAACAGAATCATACTCTTTTACTATAAGAAACTCATATAAAGAACTTAAAAATACATAATTAATCATGTAAACATCATTTAAGACATACAGATTGATCTAGCAAAATCAGAACTATTGTTATTGTCAACAATCAACCTATTATAATATTTTGCAAATATTGTGGAGTTACCAGACCATCCTGCTGTATTACGAATGAGATCCACGTTGACACCTCGACTATAAGCTCGAGAGGTTGCCGCGTGGCGAGTGCTGTGTCCAGTGAATATGGACACATCTATCCCACTATCGTGCAGAGTACATTTTAGCCAACGACTTGTTGACTGTGACGTAACCGCCTTAAGGCTCAATTACATTACACAATTTTAAGCAAGCGATTTCAAGACTAAGCATGGTGTAAACGGACTAAGACAGTAAGAATCTTAAAATCGTGCGGCCTAGCCCGCTCGGTAATAAGATTCTTAAAATTGTGTCGTCTAAATGCACGCACGATTTCAAGACAGTCTAACTGTACCTACGACGGCACGTCAGACGTAACAGTTGTACTACAAAAACCAACTTTATTCCTAAGGCATAAAGGCGTTCTCAAGGTCAACGTGTAGAGGTGATGTGACAGACAGAGACAGACTCTGTCTGACTCGCGACAGATAGACGATACTGCCACAGTACAAGATAAGTTCAAAAAGGAATGTTGGTTTTTTAACACATTTTCATATGGACGTTTTCTTGTACATTTATTTATTTATACTGTTAATATTTATGAGTAGGTTCGTTTATTTGTTTGTCCGTAATTTTAGAAAAGAGTATTTTATACTAGGTAAGTACCTACCTACCTAGCTTCCCGATGAGCTAGAGACTTGAAACTTATAGGTAGGTAGGTTGTTTTTAACACGCTTTTATTAGGTTGCTTTCTCGTTTGCTGGTGTGTTTGTTTGTTTGTTTCTCCACAAAGTTTGCGAACAATTTAAACTAGCTTTCGGATGAGCTAGAGACTTGAAACTTTGAACATAGGTCAGAAATGGAAGGCAATGCAATATTATGGTATCATTGGGCTGATCTGATGATGGAGCCGGAAGAAGGCCACAGGAACTCTATAATGGATCCATACAACCCCATCGTGCTTGGGCTCGTTAGAATCGTCTTGATGAGTACTTTAAAGGGAGATGAGGTCCAGGCTCTGATGATTTAGCTGGAAGGCCATGCCATAGGAACTTAATATTGAAATCGTGCAACCCAATTGAATTTGGGCTCCTTTGAATCGTCTTGACGAGTGCTTTGTTGGGAAATAGTGTCCAGGGTCTGATGATGGAGCCGGAAGAAGGACACTGGAACTCTTTAATAAAACCACGCTACCCCATTGAGTTTAGGCTCGTTTGAATCGTCTTGGTGAGTACTCTAATGGGAAATAGTGTCCAAGGATCTGATGATGGAACCGAAAGAAGGCCATAGGAACTCTATAATAAAACCATGCAACCCCATCGAGTTTGGACTCGTTTGAATCGTCTTGACGAGTACTTTGTTGGGAAATAGTGTAACGTATAATAACGCGATATCTAGGTACCGACAACAACGACGATGTGCACCTTCTGAGCCGGACGCCGTGGGCGGGCGTGGCGCGGAGTGAGTCACGCCGAGAGGCGGGCGGGTCACGCCGAGGGGTGGGCGGGTGCCGCTGCCGCGGCCCGCGCGCGAGCCGTCGCGTTCGCGTTGGTGTGCGGTGCGGTGCGGTGCGGCGTGTGTGTCCGTCGAGTTATTCACAAGAGCGACAGTCTGTCTTGTATTGTTTGATACGATTCTTGCAATTTGCATTAAGTAAGTACCTACACATTAGAGGTTTTTATCTACTTAAATAAAATGATACTAGGTAAATATACCTACTACTACTTCATACCTACTAGGTAAAATATTTCTATTCGTGAGCCTTTCGAATTTTCAACCTAGTAAGATATTAATGTTATGTAGGTTTCTAATAGGTAGATAATAGTTGAAAAAAATGATTGATTAATATAATTATAAGTAAGGAGATAGGTACCTAAAATTTTATTTGACACGACGACTGCAAATTGAAAATATTTATAATTAACCTCTTAACAAACAATGATTAAAGAAAAGGAATTTGGTATTAGGTAGGTGCTTAAAGAACTAAAACAGAAAATAAAACAAATACAAAAACTACAATGTAAATAACTCCAATACTACGTTGATTGAAAAAGACATTAGAGACTTACTGCCTTCTCTTTTACTATGACAGTAAGCACGGCCGAGCGTGCTAGAAATTGTGTGGTGTAAATGCGCGCATTCTTAGTCGTTTTCAAGACAGTCTTAAAATCGCTTGCTTAAAATTGTATAGTGTAATTGAGCCTTAAAGCTTTAAGTTCATATATAGATAGAACAAAATCTCTTAGGAAGTCAGATAACTTGTTCATTTCATTTAGAAAACCACATAAGGCCTCAATTACACTATACAATTTTAAGCAAGCGATTTTAAGACTGTCTTGAAAACGACTAAGAATGCGCGCATTTACACCACACAATTTCTAGCACGCTCGGCCGTGCTTACTGTCATAGTAAAAGAGAAGGCAGTAAGTCTCTAATGTCTTTTTCAATCAACGTAGTATTGGAGTTATTTACATTGTAGTTTTTGTATTTGTTTTATTTTCTGTTTTAGTTCTTTAAGCACCTACCTAATACCAAATTCCTTTTCTTTAATCATTGTTTGTTAAGAGGTTAATTATAAATATTTTCAATTTGCAGTCGTCGTGACAAATAAAATTTTAGGTACCTATCTCCTTACTTATATATTAATCAATCATTTTTTTCAACTATTGTCTACCTATTAGAAACCTACATAACATTAATATCTGACTAGGTTGAAAATTCGAAAGGCTCACGAATAGAAATATTTTACCTAGTAGGTATGAAGTAGTAGTAGGTATATTTACCTAGTATCATTTTATTTAAGTAGATAAAAACCTCTAATGTGTAGGTACTTACTTAATGCAAATTGCAAGAATCGTATCAAACAAAACAAGACTGTCGCTCTTGTGAATAACTCGACGGACACACACGCCGCACCGCACTGCACCACACACCAACGCGAACGTGACGGCTCGCGCGCGGGCCGCGGTAGCGGCACCCGCCCGCCCCTCGGCGTGACCCGCCCGCCTCTCGGCGTGACCCACCCCGCGCCACGCCCGCCCACGGCGTCCGGCTCAGAAGGTGCACATCGTCGTTGTTGTCGGTCGCGCACGTATCGACCTACCTAGATATCGCGTTACTATACGTTACACTATTTCCCAACAAAGTACTCGTCAAGACGATTCAAACGAGCCTAAAACTCGATGGGGTTGCATGGTTTTATTATAGAGTTCCTATGGCCTTCTTTCGGCTCCATCATCAGATCCTTGGACACTATTTCCCATTAGAGTACTCGCCAAGACGATTCAAACGAGCCTAAACTCAATGGGGTAGCGTGGTTTTATTAAAGAGTTCCAGTGTCCTTCTTCCGGCTCCATCATCAGACCCTGGACACTATTTCCCAACAAAGCACTCGTCAAGACGATTCAAAGGAGCCCAAATTCAATGGGGTTGCACGATTTCAATATTAAGTTCCTATGGCATGGCCTTCCAGCTAAATCATCAGAGCAAGGACCTCATCTCCCTTTAAAGTACTCATCAAGACGATTCTAACGAGCCCAAGCACGATGGGGTTGTATGGATCCATTATAGAGTTCCTGTGGCCTTCTTCCGGCTCCATCATCAGATCAGCCCAATGATACCATAATATTGCATTGCCTTCCATTTCTGACCTATGTTCAAAGTTTCAAGTCTCTAGCTCATCCGAAAGCTAGTTTAAATTGTTCGCAAACTTTGTGGAGAAACAAACAAACAAACACACCAGCAAACGAGAAAGCAACCTAATAAAAGCGTGTTAAAAACAACCTACCTACCTATAAGTTTCAAGTCTAACTCATCGGGAAGCTAGGTAGGTAGGTACTTACCTAGTATAAAATACTCTTTTCTAAAATTACGGACAAACAAATAAACGAACCTACTTATAAATATTAATAGTATAAATAAATAAATAAACAAGAAAACGTCCATATGAAAACGTGTTAAAAAACCAACATTCCTTTTTGAACTTATCTTGTACTGTGGCAGTATCGTCTATCTGTCGCGAGTCAGACAGAGTCTGTCTCTGTCTGTCATATTACCTCTACACGTTGACCTTGAAAACGCCTTTATGCCTTAGGTATAAAGTTGGTTTTTGTAGTACAACTGTTACGTCTGACGTGCCGTCGTAGGTACAGTTAGACTGTCTTGAAATCGTGCGTGCATTTAGACGACACAATTTTAAGAATCTTATTACCGAGCGGGCTAGGCCGCACGATTTTAAGATTCTTACTGTCTTAGTCCGTTTACACCATGCTTAGTCTTGAAATCGTGTGCTTAAAATTGTGTAATGTAATTGAGCCTTAAAAGCTTCACCGATAAACCTTAACATCATACAAGTATATGCTCCCACCTCTACCGCGAGTGACGAGGCAATTGATAAATTTTACTCCGAACTACAATCCACAATAGCGAAGATACCCAATAGAGAATTGTTGGTTGTCCTAGGAGACTTGAACGCTAAGATCGGGGAAAACGCTCATCAGCTGGGCAAATGCGCAGGGAGATTTGGGCTCGGGAAGCGGAATGAACGAGGTGAACGCTTAATACAATTTGCTTCAGAAAACGACCTTCTGATTGCAAATAGCCTTTTCCAACACCACCCTCGAAGGCTGTACACTTGGGTATCACCCGATGGAAAAACCCGCAACCAAATAGACTACATCATGATTCGGTCGCGATGGAGATCATCTGTAACAAATGCCCATACGTTACCTGGAGCTGATTGTGGGTCTGATCATCAGCTTTTGATCTCTAAAATAAAACTCAAGTTAACAGCAGCCAGAATCACAAGAAAGCCGAGGAAGCTGGAGGTAAAAGATGTTCAGAGATTCCGTTCCAGTATTGAACAGAACTGGTCACGGTGGTCTGAGGCAGATCTGACTAACGAAACACCCGATGCACTATGGGATCGAGCTAAGACACTTATCGCTACAACTGTCTCGGAAACCGCACCACCAATTACAATCCACAAAAGACAGCACTGGATGACTGTTAACACCTTCGAACTCGTCGAAAAACGCCGGAAAATGAAAGCAGCGGGCGCTAATATCAAGGACCTAAATAAAATTTCAGCACAGATACAACTCAAATGCAGACAAGATCATAATGACTACCTGCGCAATATGTGTTCTGAAATTGAGGCTCATGCAGACAGATATGAGTCAAGAGACTTGCATCACAAAATTCGCCTCATCACAAAAACGCTGCCGTCTAAAACCTGGGCCGTCGAAGATCAGAATGGCCAAGTAGTCACTGAACTAGACAAAATTTCGGAGGTTTAGAGGAATTACTGTCAGTCCTTGTTTCAAGATCCTCAGTCTCGAAATTTCACAGCCACGGAGCCTGCGAGTGACATGCTTGAACCGGATATACTTGAGTCGGAAGTAAGAGCCGCTATTCAACATCTAAAGAATGGGAAAGCCACAGGGAAAGATGAGATCCCAATTGAAACCATACGAGCATTGGGAGACCGTGGCGTTCATATCTTCCACATCATCTGCAATAAGATATGGCTCACAGGCAAATGGCCCTATGAATGGGCTCACACAGTATTCACTCCTCTTCATAAAAAAGGTTCCACGAAGAAGTGTAGCAATTTTCGACTTATTGCACTGATAACACACGCCAGCAAAATAATGCTACACATCATAAACGAGCGACTGAAAGCATATTTGTCCAGAGAAATTGCGCCAGAACAAGCTGGATTTGTAAAAGGGAAAGGAACCCGTGAACAAATTCTCATCGTTCGTCAAATCATTGAGAAGGCTCGAGAGTTCAACAAACCGACGTACATATGTTTTGTTGATTTCTCCAAGGCGTTCGACTCTGTGAAATGGCCAACGCTGTGGAAAACACTACTGGACATGGGCACACCACAACACCTCGTGCACCTGCTCAGGGAGCTCTACGAAGGGGGAACAGCTTCAGTGCGGACAGATGACCTCCTCTCAGATAGTTTCCATCCAAGTGCGGGCGTGCGACAGGGCTGCATAATATCACCCTTACTATTTAACATCTACACCGAGCTTGTTATGCTAATCACTCTCGAGGACTGGAGTGATGGTGTTGCGATTGGTGGATACAAAATAGCGAACTTGCGGTATGCAGATGACACCACCTTATTTGCAAGTAACGCTGGCCTTATGGAGGAATTACTTCTCAAAATGGAGCGCGTGAGCCTTACGTTTGGGTTAAAGATAAACCGATCTAAGACCAAGATCATGATCGTGGATCGCGTCAACGACAACTCGCCCGCAGTGACACAGATTGCGAACTGCGACGTGGTCCAGACCTACGTGTACCTTGGAGCTTTAATCTCAAACAACGGCGGCTGCGTAGATGAAGTGAAACGACGTATGGCCATAACCAGAACTGCGATGGAGAAGTTAAGGAAAGTGTGGAGGAATCGTAACATTACCAAAGCCACCAAAGTCAGGCTCGTGCGAACACTTGTATTCCCCATTTTTCTTTACGCGGCAGAGACGTGGACAGTGCGCGAGCTGGAAAAGGGGAAGATAGATGCTCTAGAAATGTGGTGCTGGAGGAGGATGCTGGGGATATCATGGACGGAATTCCGCACCAACGTGTCCATACTCCAGGAGCTCGGCATCACGCAGCGTTTATCGGCCGTAGTACAGTCGCGCATACTGCAGTATTTTGGCCATGTCTCTAGGCGGGGTAACGACTCCATAGAGCGGCTGGTCGTACAGGGCAAAGTGGAGGGAATCAGATCACGTCGCAGGTCACCGATGCGTTGGACTGACCAAGTGAAATCCGCAGTGGGACACCGTGTATCTGACTGCGCCAGACAGTCTGTCAACCGGGAGAGATGGCGGGAGATCGTGCGGAAAGCTGTGTCCGCCTCTTCCACCGACGCGGACGCCTCAACGTGACCACGACCGCTCTGCCAAGAGCGAAACGACGAAGAAGAAGATGTATAGACACCCCGCACGTATTGTTATGAAGGATTTTTTTTTTCAGTTTCTGTTCCATGTATGGGGAGCCCCCCCTTAATATTTTTTTTTTTACTTTTGTGTTAAAATCGTTAAGCGGTTAACAGATTACATCTACTTACTATGTTTCAACTGTGTAATCCTAATACTTTCGGAATAAAATGGCTGTGACATACGGACGGACAGACAGACAGACAGACAGACAGACGGACAGACAGACATGACGAATCTATAAGGGTTCCGTTTTTTGCCATTTTGGCTACGGAACCCTAAAAACCCCCATTGGGTAAATAACAATTGAAAAATGTAATACCTATAATGTTTATCACAAAAAACCATAATAAATACTCCTGACAACAAGCTTGAAGCTAGATAATTTGAGAACAGAAGTAATTTGAAATGAACTGAATCACTCACACCCGCGTGAACCAACAATGCATATCCCCACGCGCGGGTCCCACTCCGACTCCGGCCCGCCGCCCCGTCGCCCCGCCGCACCGCACCTCCCCCCGTGGTCCGTAATCCCGTGATTAGGGATGTTCGATGGGTGCCTTGTATCGATATTCCGGATCGCAATGGATCGTAATCCATTGTATCGATCCATGGATCGATCCTATTAAATTGATACGATTTTTTGGATCGATCCAGTATCGAATTAAATATTTTCGAAAAGTCGGATTTTTAATCACTTTAATTAGAAACATGATAATAAGTGACTAATATACACTACAAGGTGTTTGGTAAAAGCCTTATAAAGCCGAATATGGTAGATAGAGACCATCAAATTGGACAACTTTTACTATGGGACCAACTCTGAAATCGCGAAAAAAAAAATCAGCTGTTTCATGCAAAAATTAATAACGAAAATATCAAAATGTATGAAACAGCTGATTTTTTTCGCGATTTCAGAGTTGGTCCCATAGTAAAACTTGTTCAGTTTGATGGTCCCTATCTACCATATTCGGCTTTATAAGGCTTTTACCAAACACCTTGTATATCTAAAAATGAAAATGCATGTTCAGACCACGTTTCCACCACTTTTCTATGGAACAATTGATTTTTATTCGCGATCTCATGGTTGGCCCCATAGTAAAAGTTGTTCATTAAAGTGGTCTGACTTTCATTTTTAGATATACTTCAAAAATAACGGTGTATATGGTAAATAAAAAAATAATGGCAATATAATACAGTGTTTTTTTAACAGTGATCAAATTTTGTGGTTTAGCTTAGTTAGACCATCAAACTGAACAACTTTGTCTAATGATCAACTTAATCAGATCAAAAAAATATTCAGCTGTTCCATAGAAAACATCAATAGGTATCTACTCGACCAAAATGTATGGAACAGCTGATTATTTTTTGCTCCGATTAAGTTGGTCCTATAGACAAAGTTGGCCAGTTTGATGGTCTAAGCCACACCACGAAATTTGATCACTGTTAGAAAAACACACTGTATTTTAAAGTACCCAAAAACAAAATTAAAAGTTACTAGTGGTCCAAGCAAACAAAACGTACTTATCCTAACGAAATAAAAATGTTCTCTTCTCAAACTAAACAATTATGACGAAGTTGACAGTACATTGATATATGATATGGCAACATTCGCAAAAAGTGTCCAAGTAATTAGAGGAATGTTTATTAAATATCGTAATATGGATTTTGACTAAATATTCCGTTGAACTTAAAATATTCTCTAAGTAATTACTTTATGATACGATAAACATAATTCTTTCGATCCGATCCTCTATGCATGTGTATCGATCCACCAAAGGATCGAATGCTATTGTATCGATACAAAAATCGAATGGATCGTATCCCATTGTATCGATCCACGCAAGTATCGGATCCATTGACTTTTATATATTCCACTAGACAGGCTGCTGTCAAACTGTTCTTGTGCCTATTTGATTTCCGCCATTTTGGCGCTGTACGACGTAGCGTGAGCATAGCGTGAGGGACATGGTACTAAAGTCTGGTGTCATCATGGCAACCATTTTCATTGTAGTTACGTCAGATAGTTTTTTAGATCCACGCTAGAGGCGTTTCAAATAGGCACAAGAACTTTGCTGTCAAATCATACAGACAGCCTGTCCAGTTAAATAGAAAAAAAAAATTTCATGTCAGTGATTGGATCGGATCGAACATCCCTACCCGTGATTCAGTTCCACAACCGATAAAGTCTATGAACCGCTGTGCAATCCGTTCCGGGGTGAACGGAATCCAACTAGTCGTTGGATATACATCTATCACTGTGGCATGTGATGCAGGTCCACTGATGCGTATCCAACCGGACCTACCCATCTCTATGTCATTCATTATTTGCCATGTGCGGTTGCGGTTTAGTTTTCGGATTGTTTGTGAATTTTGTGATGAAAACGAAAACTTCCAGTATTCCGAATTAATTTCTCTGAAAAAATGCAGCAAGCACATCGACCTGGAAACCTGAAGCAGAGCAATAAGGCTCATAAGTCACGGCACCGATCTAAACGCGGAATCTCTGCAGCGGTGAAAGGTTAGGTTCAATTCTATTTTCATTCAGCAAAGAATCTTTGTCATTCAGTACTTACTTTAATATCTATCTACAAGTTCTACAACTTTTATTTGAATTTCAGGAAAGGTCAACGTCAAGGAGTTCGTTCGTCGTAATCGTCATATCTTGAAGAAAGAGGAACGACGGCACCAGGCTTTACAAATACGTAAAAATAAGCGTGAGGAAGTATTGTCCAAGAAGCGAGCGCTCGGAGGCAACCGTAACCCGCCGTTCCTGGTGTGTGTTGTGCCCTTGAATGCTCAACTAGATGTACAGTCAGCACTTGCTATTTTAAAAACATGCTCTGAAGGTGCCAGTGTCTCGCAATCAAGCAATGGTATATTGCATATAGGGTAAGTTAACCTGACTCTCCAACCCTTTCTTCGGTTTATTTTCTTCTTCAGCCTCAAGTCGCCCACTGCTGAGTGTAGGCTTCCTCACTTGCAGGCCATCCCCTTCGGTCTTGTCCTTTTCTCATCCAGTTTTTCCACTCTACTTTGGTGATGTCTACCGACCATCTGGTTTTTGCCAGTCAACACTTCTGGTACCGATCCTTGGTCTCCACTCAGGGTTGGAAAAATCATGATTTTTTGCAAAAAATAAAAAATCACAGATTTTTGCAAAAAAATTAAATAATCAGATTTATTCGATTTTTTGCTTGAACCTTTAAAACCTACTTAAAATAGTGTGTGAAACCAAAACATGCTTTTGTTTTACTTTTTTGACACTTTCATTTGGAAGAAACACAAAAGGGCGATTCCACGGTGACGGGTGTTACATTTGTACGCATTCTAATTGCAATAATCACTAAATAAGAACAACTATGTCTGTGTTTTGAATGGAATTCAATTCATTTCAATGATTTTTATAAAATAAAACAAAAACATTGAAAAATTATTCAAGCGTTAAAATGTAATAATGGATTAAAGCCATGTGACGGGTGTTACGAGTACTCTTACAAATTATGCTACCTTGTAGACCAATCATCAGAGTTCAGCTAAATTAGAAATGTTTGTTACAAAATAAATATCTACAGTACATAGTTAAGGAATCTTCCTTTCTGATAACTTTAATTTTATTGTGGATATATATTACTTTTATGATTTTTTTACAAGAATAGTTTGTGACGGGTGTTACAAGATTTGTGACGGGTGTTACGAGTGGAATTTAATCAATAATATAAGTACATTATAACACGTTTTTATTAGGTAGCTCTTTTGAGACTTTATCTATTAATGTAAAGACATGAATTATAATTATTTAAGACATGACTTTTGATCATAATCACTCATATTTAGAAAAAAGTTTTTTTGTTATAAAAATATAATAAAATGTATTTTTCCTTTCTAAATATAAATATTAAAAATATATCTCAATTTCTCCGTTTTCTTGGAGCCGCATCCGTACTGCAAAAATAATTTTTTTGATAGCTAAGCCAAACAAGCACTCCAAATCTATTTTACAAACAGCTATTATCGCTTCAAAATAAAATAATGCATTGTTATAGCAAATTTATCCACTGCTGGACATTATAACAGCTATTGTGCACCAAAAACAGTAGAACATTATTAAAGAAAATTGTGACGGGTGTTACGTGTGACGGGTGTTACATTAATAAACCAGCCTAAATTTTAGCGGGAACTCTTTTTTAAGGCACGCAAATACTTTCCAAGCATTATTTGAGCACATAACCTTACTTTCGCAACGTCAATACAAAGTAAAAGTTAGAATACCTTATATAGGATTAACTTTTCCATGTATATTGTGACGGGTGTTACACAAATACTTACAAGTATAAAATTATCAGTAAAATTATTACTACTTACCTGAATAATTCCAAATTTTCCACAATAAATAATTACGAGTCGAAGCATCGAAAGCAAATGAAAATGGCGGGCTATCAATGTAATTGATGTAAAAAATGTGATGTCATTTTATCATTATATTTTCAAACTTTGGAACCCTCTTGAGTTTGAAGGCAGCCAAAGAGCTAAATGACACCTTATTGCTGGAACGTGAAGACAGTGAACGCGAGATTCTTAAGACCATATCCCGGAACACTGACCTCAAGAACGAGCTTGCTGAAGTTCATACAAAGTATTCTGAGATTGTAGATAAATACAACCAGATGCAATTGTATATAGAAAAATTTAGAGAATGTCACTACACTCATGAACAGGCATTGAGTCGCATTACCGACCTTGAAATTAGTTTGTCTCTTGCTCAAAAGACCATTTTAGAGTTAGAAAAAGAAAATAAAACTTTTGTAGAAGAGAAGCATTCTCAAAGCCTGTTTAGCGAGTTACATCAATGTGATTCTGCAATATATTATGACAATTCAACCTTGGCATGTAATAACTATAATGACAAATCTGTTGTCATTAGAAATAATTGTCAACTTAATAGTGGAAAGAAAATCAAAAAATATATCCGCTTAAATAGATATATTAAGAAAACTCAAAGGTTGATAAAAAGACAAAATTATTATAGCCAATTTTCAAAGCTGAGGAAAGAGCGTAAGCAATTATTAGGGCAATTAGATGTAATTAATAGGGCATCATGTAATAACAGTAAAGAATGTGAAAAGGTAAATAATCAATTAAGTGAAAAAATTGATAATTTGGAACTTTCACTCAGGGAAATGTACAATAATTTAAGTGATTTTTCTCGCAAACAGCTAAATTACCAAAAGCTAGCTGCAAATGACATGATTGACATGTGTAACTATAATACAGACCGGTTCGAATCCCTTGGCAAAAAACAGAATTGTAGCTGTTTTAACCAAAATACTATTGTAAGACAGCAGTGTGATGCAGTTGTCCAGGATGCCCCAGAGCCCTTACCTACCCACTCAGTGTGTGAGCTTAAAGTTTCTGATAATAACCCAACTAACTTAACTACCCACTCAGTATGTGAACCAGAACCAGAGGTCTCATACACTTGTAAAGATTTGAAAACCTCAACAAAAAATAATCCATCTTCTGATAAAAACTGTTGTGAAACAATTATGTTCTGCGATGAGATGGGTAAGAATTTAGGCCAATTAATTCAAAAACACACTAAGGAAAACATAATTAATTATTGTATGCCTGGGTCAACTTTGGATGACTTGATGAGAATTATTGTTAAAAAAACATTTAATAAAAACACTAATTTGATAATTTTGATAGGAAATAGGGGTAATGTGAACAAACACCAACTGATAGCTTATTGTAATTCCTTATTGTCTTTAAAATTAAAAAAAGTGATTTTGTTCACATTCCCTTATTGCAAAAGTGTGTCACAAATGGAAAATAACTTTAGGTATTAGTTGAACGTAACATTGAATACGGTAGCATTTCATAATAGTGAACAGCTACACATAATTGACATCAATAAATTATTTAATAGTTTTTACTTGACAAAAGATAAGTTCTTGGACGAATTAACCACTGGACGCGAAATGACAGCCATATTCGCCTTTACCCCTTAGCCACTTACTGTGACCGATAGCCTCAGTAAACGATATCGCGTTGTCAGTGTGATGCTAGAGCTCGTGGCGAAACATTGGTACAAAAATGGGCAAAATGCTCCGTATTGTACAGCAAAAAAAATAGCGGGCAATCAAGAAATGTTCCTTTTCACGCGTAAGCACAATTTCAACCTATGATAGTAGCTATTTTTCGTAAAATAAATAATATTTGGTATGTAAACAAAGTAGGGTGCCTTAGCCGGTTTGCTGGCCCCCTTTGGTTTTCGGCCATTTCAGAAACATAACTAGGCCACCTTCACTTGCTCAAGGTCGCGCGGACAAGGACTTTAACAATGTATTGTGTTTAAAAATGTTGACTTCCTGTAAATCTATGCTACCCTGATATTTTGGTAATGTAATTTAAATAAGATAATTAAGTTCCTACGACACTTCTAGGTCGGTAGTGTAGAAGAGAAAAAAAATACACACAACCACGACACTACCAGTGGTGCGCCTTGGACTACCAAGACCACGACACTAGTCGTAGGAAAGAAGGGCGAAAATTGGGATGTTGACTAATGAATAAAATAACGAATACTAATAAAAATCGTAAACATATTAAACTTTTAGAGCAGCTTGTATACCTCTTGGTTTAATATCGGTACCTAATGAATTTACTACCTACCTAATGAAAATACTAACTACCTAATGAAAAAGGTACCTACTTACACTAAAAATAAAAAAATAAAAATTGTTTTTAAAAAAACAAAAAAACCGACTTCAAAAAACCTGCCTCTAAAAAGCAAGAAATAATATTCAAATCATTAGATACCTACGCATTATCATTGTTATAATAACAACACATCTATTGAAGTCGGGTAGGGCTTTTAGAATAAAAAAGGAAGTTGTACTCCAGCCCCACCCGACTTCAATAGACGTGTTGTTATTATAACAATGATAATGCGTAGGTATCTAATGATTTGAGTATTATTTCTTGCTTTTTAGAGGTAGGTTTTTTGAAGTCGGTTTTTTGTTTTTTTTAAATCAATTTTTAGTACTGTTATTCTGACTTAAATGCGTAAAGTTTTCGGTGTGATACATTTAAATTTGATGGCCGGGTAACTAAATCCATTTTTGGGAGGTCTTTTGCTTATCGGCCGCCTGACCGAGAACTAATGTATGAGTTTCACAATCCAAATATTTGGCCGGCAATTATGGCCGGAAACCGGCTAAATCACCCTATAATATTGTCATTATTTGACAATGTAATCCCCCCTCACCCCGCAAAAATTGGTTGAACGTGATTTCATACATTTTTCTTACGTTACGTGTCCAGTGGTTAATTCGTCCAAGGATAAGTTCTATCTGCCTAGTTCTTTTAGGAGACAAATAGCATTATCGCTATCTTTTTATTTTAAACATTTAGCCAATAATCTGGCTAGTAAAACAACTGCTTTTATTGAGCAGTCAACTATTGACATTAGCATAGCCTCCTATAATTGCAAGCCGTGAACATAAGTTTGGCAACGTCTGTTACTGTCAGTTCGTGGTCATGTCGTCGGCCAGTCTCCATACTAAATGTATGGGAATATTTCAATTTTAAGAGGTCGATATTTTTTTCCCTAGTAATCGTGTGAGTTTTAAAATATGAAAATAATTTAGTTCCTTTATTGAAATGCTTTGTATATTAAACAATAAGAAAAATATCAATGTTAACCAGGAAAAAATGGCTGTCAAATATGTCATCTTTTTTGTTGATTTTCTTCAGCAGGGAGTTGATTAACACGCCCTCTAGCAATAAATGATATATCATTAGAAAAGTCTTTTAGTGTCCGGACACGAAAGTGGCGGCGGCCGAGCGGTGGCGGGGCGGCGCGGCAGCGGAGCGGCGGCGGGGCGGGGCGATGAGAACGTGGGCACGAAACTTAGCGGTTGGTCAGCCGCGCTAGTAGTGTTGTGACAGATGGGCTAAATACCATTAAGGGCCCGTGGACCTACCGATTTGACCTACTGGTAGGACCACGGTATACCACTAAAGTAACTTCTTATTTTTTTTTATTTCTATTGATGTGTCAAATGTGATGTTGCTATGGAAACAATTTCTTGTTAAATCAATACCGAAAAATATTCAAAGGACGAAATATATCCTATGTCTAAAAATTTTATTTAGTTCGAAAAAATGGTCTAAGTATAGGCGTTAACTAGTTTCAAAACCGGATTCGTTGCTCATCTTGTGTTTTTTTAAATGATGTCCAAGATGCTGACATCCATACTGAATAAATAGGTACTACCTAGTAATCAAACAGACACTATTATATTATTCAACACAACACTACTGTAATCGCGGGCTACCAAATCCAACTAGTTTGTTCATTTGTTTTCGTCGCTCTCCTCCCGCCCGTGCATCGCTCGTCGCCCCGCGCCGCCACCGCCCGTTTCGTGCGCGTCTCCATACTGTGCCATACTGTTGAATGCATCGCCGCCGCTCCGCTGTCGCGCCGCCCCGCTGCCGCTCCGCCGTCGCAGTTTTCGTGCCCGGACACTTAATGACAAATATTTGCTGTTAATATACTTTATATCAATTGTTAATACTTTTGGAGTTAAAGGTTATTAAAGTATAAAAGTGGTTTATTGTCTATGGGAGTTGATCTACCACACCTATAGAAATGAGTGATATATCAAAAGAAAGGTTTTTATATGACAAATATTTACTGCAAACATACTTTCTATTAATTGTTAGTATTTTCGGAGTTTTAGGTCATTAATGTTAAAAAAATGGTCAAGTTTAGAGCGTTATAACTCTCAAAGTACTAATAGTTGACGTTTATAGTGGTACAATAAAGTGTTTAAAATTTAAATACCTTTCCAATGATGTAAGATTTATTGCTAGTGGAGGCTTAGATCAAAGTGCTCATCGTACTAAAGGACCCCCGAAAAGTTCAAATAATTTGACTCAAACCTTATGTTCTAATAAATAAATAATAATAATAAATATAAAACTTTATTGAAATAATCTTACATCACAATTTACAACTAGTTTAAACATAGATAATATAGGAAAAACAAATAATAATTAATTTTTAAAATAATTTTATACTATGTGCTTGACCACATGCGATGTTGCCGTTCTGCTCAACTTCAGGGCTTGGAAGATATAGAAGGCTATGACATTAGTCATTCAACTTTGGAATCTGTTCCAAATAAAAATAATTATAACATTTTACTTAGTTCAAGTAATAATATTTTTTCACATTTAAATTACCATCTAGGACAATAGAGGCGTCCTCTAGCCCTGACTTAACAATAGAAAAGCCAAAGTGTTTAAGAATTGTACACCAAAATATGCAAGGCTTTTCTGGCAAAGATTTAGAAATAAGCTTATTCTTAAACTCTGAAGATATTGATGTGTTATGTGTTACTGAGCATTGGTTGAAAAAGCACGAATTACTTTTAAGTTTAGATAATTATAAAGTTGTTAGCTCGCTTAGTAGGAAATCTGCTATAAGAGGGGGTTCACTTATTATTCTACACAATAGTTTACAATGTAAAGAGCGTAGAGATGTAGTATCCCTCTCAATTGAACGAACCGTTGAGTTATCGTGCGTGGAACTTGATCAAATAATTATAGTATGCGTATATAGACCCCCCAAAGCGAATTACTTTGAGTTTGAGTCCACTATGGAGGAAGTTTTAAAAATAACTTGTAGGAAGAATAAAAAAGTCGCAATTTGCGGAGATTTTAATGTCGACATCTTAGACCCTAAAATTGCCAAACTGTCGAGTAGGTTCATAAACCTATTTAAATCATTTAATTTGCTACATATTTTTAATGAACCAACGCGTATCACACCCACATCGGCAACCTGCTTAGATAATATTTTCTGTAACTGTAATGTCATTGAAAAATCAATTTTAAATTGTATTAAATCCGACCATAGTGGACAATTAGCCTCCATTGAGCACCATCATGTTCCGCCTAAACGGGAAATAATGTGTAGGCCAGTAAAAAAACACTGTATTGAAAAATTCAGAACCAGTGTCACAAGTAAAATTGAAACATTACCAGAACCAAATTTTGAAGCCAATAACCTATATTATCATTTATTTAGCATAGTTCAAACTGAATTTAGTAAAACTTTTAAACAAAAAGTCATCAAATGTAATGATAGTACGAAATTTAGTGACTGGGCCACACCCGGCATATATAAGAGCAGAAGGAAATTATACGAATTTTATGCAGAGAAAGCTACTTCTAGTGATCCTAACTTCATTGAATTTGTCAAGAAGTATTCACAAACATTCAGAGAAGTCTGTATCTTAGCAAAGTCCAAGTACTTTGCAAATAAAATAAAATTAGCTGACAATAAAATTAAGGCTACTTGGAATATTATTAACAAAGAAACGGGCAAATCAAAATCCAATATAAATTCCTTCTGTTTAAAAACTGGTGATCAAACTTTTGAATCTGACAATGAGGTCGCTAAAGTTTTTGAAGATTTCTTTGCTAGAATACCTGTAGAAACTACCCGTACTCTTAGTGCTTGTCCCAACATCGCTGTCTCCCTTCTGGACTCTAGTGTTGATAAGTGCAATGAAAGTTTTTCCTTAAAATATATAAATAGTGCAGAAATCATTAAAGCTTTTAAAACAATTAATGTTAAAAAAACAGAAGATCTTTGGGGCATGTCAACAAGCATAATTAAATCAATAATTGATATACTAGCCCCTTACTTGGCTTTTATTTTTAACAAATGTATTGACGAAGGGGTCTTTCCTGTTCTAATGAAAAATAGTAAATTGATTCCTCTTTTTAAATCTGGGGATAAAAGTGACCCAGCTAACTTTAGGCCAATATCTATACTACCAGCACTTAGTAAAATATTTGAAAAAATTATATATTCCCAATTATTGAATTACTTCACATACAATAATATACTTCATAAAAATCAGTTTGGTTTTTCCAAGGGTAAAAGTACTACTGATGCTGGAAATGCACTTCTCAAACATATTCTGGATGCTTGGGAAGAAAAGCAAGATGTAATTGGCATTTTCTGTGACCTTTCTAAGGCATTCGATTGCGTTGATCATCAAACACTATTAAAGAAGCTAGAACATTATGGTGTCTCTGATAAATCAGTTAGTCTTATGAAATCGTATTTGTACAATAGAACTCAGAAAGTAGTGATTAATAGAACTGAATCTACTGGAGCCCCCATCAATATGGGTGTGCCACAGGGATCAATATTGGGCCCATTGCTGTTTCTAATTTATATAAATGACCTTCCCAACTACGCGAATAATTTATGTGAAACAGTACTATTTGCGGATGATACTTCTTTAGTTTTTAAAGTAAACAGAGGTAATAACTGTTCGGACGAAGTAAATAGTGCCCTCTCTAAAGTTTCATACTGGTTTAATAGTAATAATTTAGCACTTAACCCCAAAAAAACTAAATGTGTTAAATTCTCATTACCTAATGTTGAGCAGACAAAATTAAATATTAATTTGAATGACGATGAAGTCGAGTTTATCGAGAGCACAAAATTTCTAGGTATCACACTAGATTCTCGACTGCAATGGGATCCACATATTGAAGCCATGTCAAGTAGACTTAGTTCAGCGGCATTCGCTGTTAAGAAAATAAGGCTTTTAACTGATATTGAAACGGCAAGGTTAGTATACTTTAGTTATTTTCATAGCGTAATGTCGTATGGACTGCTATTGTGGGGCTCAGCTGCCAGTATTGAAAATATTTTTGTGCTCCAAAAAAGAGCTGTTCGCGCCATATACAATCTACGGCGGAGAGATACCTTGAGAGAATTGTTCAAAGAAATAAATATTTTAACTTTGGCAGGCCAATATATTTATGATAATTTAGTTTATGTAAGGAAACACTATGATTCATTTGTTAAGAACAGCAATATTCACCAGTTCAATACAAGGAATAAAGATAAACTTGCCGTTCCAAGATTTAGGCTTGCAAAAACTAGAGGTTCATTTATGGGGAAAGGCATGGCCTTTATTAATAAAGTTCCACAACAAGTGATTGATCTTCCTTTGCATGAATTTAAAAACCATGTTAAAAAAACGCTCATGGGTAAAGGTTATTATAAAGTAGATGATTATCTTAAAGATCTAAATGCGTGGAAATGATGTAACACATAACTTGCTAATAAGTACTCTGTTGAAGTAATATAATAAGTCTATGTTGTTGCCAATAATCCTGTCACCCTGTTGTAATTTTCTGGTAACGATATATTCAAGTTTGTAAATATCGTTACTTATGGCTGTTACAGCTGATAAGTTTCTTGCGCCCGTTCTTCTTGTCAGCTAAAAAAGTCTGGAACGGGTGGTAGGAAAATATAGACGATTCAAAAGTACTTAATAATTAAGTTTATTTGAATAAAGCTTATTTGACTTTGACTTTGTTTACACAATTTTTACGAAAATCGGCAAATAATATTAATGTTTTTGTTTTTTATTATGAAAATTGAAAACATAAAGCCTGTTTTTTTCCTATTTTAGTATACATATTCGAAAGTTTTTTCTTTTTCTTCCTGGTATCGATTACCGTGGAATGGCCCAAAAGATTAATAAAATAGTTAAAAATGTCTGGTGGAAGATATAAGGATAAATGATTTGACAGTGTTTTTTTGGAAAAAAACAGTATTGTGCAGTAATTCTAACACAAAGTAAATTTTAAGATACATTTATATGTGTCTATTAATTATTTAATATTAATAATTTCATTTTTTTATACAAAAAGGAAAGAAAAAAGCAATTTGATTGAATCAATGATTATTATTCAGAAAATCACTTGATTTTAATCAAAGTGATTTAATCATGCCAACCCTGTCTCCACTCCAGCACCTTTCTGCTCCACTGGACATTGGTTCTTTGACATGTGTGACCAGCCCATCGCCACTTCCATTGTGAAATCATCATCATCATATCAGCCGCACAAAACAATTGTTATAATTGTATTAATTTTGTATGACCCTGTGTTGGTTGAATAAATAAACATTATCATTATCATCAAAACCCACTGCTGGGTAAAGTCCTCCCCCAAGAATCTCCACAACGATTTGTGCAATGATAGTGATTTATTTTCTTACTACCTACATACAAAATCCTATCTCTAAACATGTTTAATTTTGATTACAGTTTACCAAACTTCAAGCAGCGTTTCTCATTCATTTGTCCAGAAGTAAACAATGACTTCGCCCTTCTGGATGCCCTTAAAATAGCTGACACTGTAGTTTTTGTCAGTTCTGCTTTAGATGACCCTTTGGATGACTGGGGAGAGAAAGTTTTAGCATTATCTATGGCACAGGGCATGCCTACACCTATTGTTGTTGCCATGGACATAGAAGGGGTCCATCCGAAGAAAAGAACATCAGAGAAGCAAAATGTCCAGAAGCTGATTTCAAAGTGGCTGCCGGAGGAAAAAGTGATGCAGCTCGACAAAAGTTCTGATGGTTTGAATTTGTTGCGAAAGATTGGAAACCAAAAACGTAATATATTACATCACAGAGAAAAGAGACCGTTCATGTTGGCTGAGGAGGTTGAATATGTAGCAGATACTGAGGGAGACAGTGGTACATTAAAACTCAGTGGGTATCTCAGAGGAATGCCTCTCAATGTCAATGGATTGGTTCACATAACTGGGCTGGGAGACTTCCAAATGACTAGAATTGATGGCTTGGATGATCCTCATCCTTTGACTTTGATCAAAGAGAATGTGAAATCTGATTCAATGGAGGCTGAGGTGACCCAAGTAACTGTGCTGCAAACGGCAGATCCTGTGAAACAAGAGAGTCTTACTTGTGAGAATATTCCTGATCCTATGGATGCTGAACAGACGTGGCCTACTGAAGAAGAAGTTGAACAATCACAATTAGAGGTAAATAAAAAGAATAATAATAATCATGGCCAGGTACATTCCACTCTCTAAGTATGAAGCTACAAGTAACTGGCAGGTCTGTGCAGACAGAACAATTTCATAGGGCTAAAGTTGTCAGAAAAGATAAAAGCTTTGCGATAGAAAGAGAATCAAATTCTAGGTGAATTGATTGTAGGCAAGGGAGCACTGTGCGACCAAGAGTCACTATTTATTTTAATGATTTTGCGGAGTGCATCTTCAGTACTTGTTTTATTATATATTCTGTGGAGTTTACAGGGAAGGAATTATGATAATAACTTTTTTTATTACAGACAAAAAAGAAATTAGTAAAGAAGGTTCCCAAAGGCTGGTCAGACTACCAAGCTGCATGGATTGTGGAGTCAGATGCAGAGGGTGATGGGTCAGATGAAGGCAGTGAGAGTGATGATGATGAAGATGAGCGGTACATGTCTTGTGAAGAAGACAACTCTGATATAGAAGCCAAAGAAGAGGATAATGATTTTGAGTCAGTCACAGAGTCCGAAGTTGGGATATCTGATGATAAGTATGATGCAACTATTGATGCACATGAAGAACATGAAATACTGCAGAAGTTAGCAGCAGCTAGAGAAGATAAGCAGTTCCCTGATGAAGTAGATACTCCACAGGACGTACCAGCTAGAGAACGATTCATGAGATACAGAGGTCTTGAATCATTCCGAACTTCACCGTGGGATCCAAAAGAAAATTTGCCCAGTGATTTTGCACGCATATTTCAGTTTGAAAATTACGACCGGACTAGAAAACGAATTTTTAAAGAGAACGAAGAGAGTCTTGTTAATATGGTAAGATATTTTTTAAAGTATTATGATAACCTTAAAACTTAAAAAATGATATAGTGTTTATGAAAAACTGTTAAAGTCATTACATAACCCACTTAAATCTTGAAGTACTTTTCAGTATGGTTTTTACATAACAATACACGTAAAAGGAGTTCGACAAGATCTCTGGAAAGTGTTCCATGCAGCCAACGGTTCTGCTCCTTTATCAGTTTTTGGATTGCTGCCTCACGAGCACAAGATGTCGGTAATGAATGTTGTCTTGAAGCGCACTGGAGCAAGCGACGAGCCAATACAAAGTAAAGAGAGACTGATATTCCAAGTTGGCTACAGGAGATTTATAGTAAATCCAATCTTTAGCCAACATACAAATGGAAGCAAACACAAGGTAGGCTGCAACAAAATGAATCGACAACATTAAGAAAAGTAAAATATCAATTCTTTAATATTTTTTTTGTATTTCAGTATGAAAGATTCTTCCAACCAGCGTCAACTTGTGTGGCGTCGTTCTTTGCGCCTATTCAGTTTAGCCCGTCAACTGTACTTTGTTTCAAGGTAAATATTGTAATCTTTCCAGATTAAAATATGTACAGAATATTGAGTTTTTTTTTATAATTAAACATTGTCTGTTTTAGGAAAAGAAGAATACTAATCTTCAGCTGATCGCGTCTGGCGTTCTTCTGTCCTGCAATCCAGATAGATTAGTAATCAAGCGGATTATTTTGTCTGGTCATCCTTACAAGGTACGCGAATTGAGTCAGAATATTTCTGTTCAGTAGTTTTGCATTTCCTGCCCGGATAAAGGCCTACTCAAACCTGAGCGGTATCCGCTACCGCTGTGGGTAGCGGTAATACCCGAGCGATATCCTGCCGGGTATTTGGTATGGCATATTCGCAGCTGTCGTGAAACCGGCGGGCTGATTATCTAATTAAAAACCACCCAGCGACCGGTTGCAGTTTAGGCTGGCCCCAGACCTACCGGTTCCGTTTCTTTGCTTTGCTGTGCTACCTTGCTTGAAAGACCGCCGGCCAACCAGGGTAATTTTCAATCTATCGCATTTTGGGACTAGACCAAATTGGCAAGATAGCCATTAGCTTGGTTTTATCAAATATCAACGCCTGGATTGCGAAGTAGGAAGCTTTTAGGCGATATGCCACCCTGAACATGGACTCCGATCGTTAAAAATAACTCGATCGCTTATTTATATAAGATGTTTGGTAAAGCCCTATAAAACTGAATATGGTTGATAGGGACCATAATAAAACTGAACAACTTTTACTATGGGACCAAATCTGAACTCGCGAAAAAAATGAATTGTTTCATACGTTTTAATAATTTCGTTATTAATTTTTGTATAAAACAGCAGTTTTTTTTTTAAAACGAAAACTAAAACTTCTCATCGCACCCCAGACGACGATATTTGATAACACCAAACTAATGGATATCTTGCCAATGTGGTCAGGTCAAAATATGCGATAGATTGAAAATGAGCCTCTTGGCCGGCGGTCCATGGTAGAACAGCAAAGCAAAGAAATGGAACCGGTAGGTATGAGGCCAGCCTTACAGTTGATTGTGATCCATTGCTACTTCTGTTTGGGTAAAAAAAAAACATACCAAAGAAAAGTGGCAATGTATGTCAAATGCAACCGGTCGCTAAATAGTTTCTTTTTAGATAATCAGGGTGCCGAACCGCATACCAGATGGGTACACGATACGTAAAATTCCGCTATGGTTTGAACAGCGCGTTATCCGCATACCCATTGGGATATCGGTACCGGCACTGGTAGCGGATACCGCTCAAGGGCTTTACTATTAGCTCTTATAGCAGGACTTATATTGAACTGTCTTACTTTTTCGTAATAGGACCTCAAAGGTTAGTTCAAAAGCAGGCGTTAAGCCGTCCTAGGGTGGAGCCCTAACGGGCCGCTTTCCCCGGGACAAGTGGAGCGTGCCAACGCGTACCCACAGACCCGGGAAAAGAGAGGCGCAGGTCTTCGAGAGGAGTTTAGTTGGTAGTGGTGCCTTTTCCCGTTCCCCCATCTTGCCTGCCCACACAAGTGGGTAGCCTTATGGGGGGATGGGGAGGAGGCTCCCTCCCTCTGTCCGGCCCCCTCTCGATCTTTCGAAATCGTTGGGGGTTTGGGAAGGGGTGAGAACCGCCCAGCCCTGACGCGAAGCCTATTAGGCTTGGTGGGAGGGCTGGGTGTGGCGAGGGACATGCTACGGGCATGACCGAGTCCAACATGCCGTTTGGTATGCGTAAAGATTGCATTCTCCTTTCGTAACAACAAAAAAAAAGGCGTTAAGCAGTCCTGTTTGCCCCCAGATGAGTTGAGAGTAGTTGATGAGTTGAGTAGGCCTTAACTAAGGCCTAGGACAAAGATGTGTGGAAGGAGATGGGAGAGACTTTTTACCCAAAGGAGTACAGATCCAAATAAATTGAATGTCAAACAAAGAGTTTGGATAACAAAAAGCTACATTATTTTATTAGTTTTATATTTGTGACTTGTTTTGTTATTAAATGTAATTTTTTTACACAGGTTCACAAGAAGTCTGCAGTGATAAGATTTCTGTTCTTCAACAGAGATGATGTGTTGTACTACAAACCGTGCAAGCTTCGCACTAAATATGGACGCACTGGTCACATTAAGGAGGCTTTAGGTATAATAACTTTACAAGTCAAATTGATTTGTAAAAAGTTTTAAACATTTCTAAGGGTCGCATTTTTAGTGGTTGAATACAGATAATATTCAAGATTTTTCTCAAATAATCAATAAAAAATAAATTCATAAAATCAGGAGTTTTGATTGGAGAAAGGTCATTGGGCATTTTGTTCAGACATTTGACCTACTACGGCGTACACAAACGAAATAGGGCTAGGTATGTAGATAAATGTATCTGCTACTCAGTGTTATGGGTCGCATTCTTGGACATGTTTCATTTTTTATCATTATATCATAGTAATTCAATAATTAATAAGATAATATAAATAAATAAAGACAATACAAATGTTTATTATGGTTGTACCACACATTTTCACAATGCTGAAAGTAAAAACTTCTGTATTATTAACAAAAGTTTAATAACATTAAACATATACTCACACACATAATGTGAAATATCTTTTTTTCTGCCGGTCGGTATAAAAAAAATAATCATATTTTGAAAAGTGGGATTGAATTTAAAACTGGTTTGGTTTCTGTACGCGAACTTTCATCAAGCCAAATGACCTTTGCCCACAAATATTGTAATCCTGAATGTTCTTTATAGGTACCCACGGACACATGAAGTGCGTCTTCGACGGACAGCTCAAATCTCAAGACACGGTGCTTCTCAGCTTGTACAAGCGAATGTTCCCCAAATGGACGTACGAAAATTGTATTGTCACCGACAAAGATTGGAAAGGCGACGCTGACGGTGTTATGGAATCATAAGTAAATAAATAAATTAGGTAAAATGAATGTTTTTATTCAGACTAATATAACCCTTTCGGTTCCCCCCTCTAGGCTTGTTGAAAAAATATCGATACATCGATATATCGATATTTTTTGTTCGATATATCGATATTTTTAGCCGATATATTTCTAACCGATATATCGATACAAAATAACCGATATCGAAAATCGTATCAAAAACGATATATTTTTGGAACGGAAAAAACTTATCTGTACTTTAATAATAATTCATAGTTTATTTTAATATTAAAACAGAATATTGTCTATGACTGGTATGTTTTTTGTGCTGCATTGAATATCTTATGTGATAAATATGCGCCTGATTTTATAAATTATCTTCGTTTTTATTGAGATTTTCATACATTAAAGTAATGTGTGTTGTCTGATAAAATTTATTGTAATTATTGAGCTAGACTGAAATAAATACATTGTTCTTTAAAAACCGCAAACGTTCTTTGAAAATTGGTCCGATATATCGATATTTTTTTCACGATATATCGAGGCCGATATTGATATTTTTATAAATATCGATGTATCGATATATCGATATTTTTTTTCACTTTCGACATCCCTACCCTCTCATTTCATTGCATAAACGCTCTTTCATTTCGTGCATGAATGATCATTCATTCAAGTAATCACTGAATGAGCGGTTATGTGATCCCATATTTATTTTGCTATTAATAAAATTAGCAAAAGATTGAGGTAAATAAAAACAGGTGATAATATCCACGTCTTTATTATTTTTATTGACACATGAAGCACAAAGGCCTACGTAAGACTACGTAGTAAACGTTAAGGACAGTAATCTTTGCACTAGTCTTAACATTGTATGCGTAACCGCAGCAAAATGTTGCGTCTTAGAGAAATGAGAGTATTACAGATAATTAGTTCATAGTAAGATGCAATTTGTTTAAGTATAGCAAAATGTGTGCAAGTTGTACTTTCGAAGTTATTCGAGAAAAATTGATTTTGCTGGGGTAACGTTACCCCAGCAAAATGTTTTAAAAAAAAGGCGTTTAGCCTGGAACCAAGTACATCAAAAGATAGCTTTTGACGAGTTGTTAATGAATACCAATAGCAAAATCTGTGCATCTTATAGTTTTTGAGATATTCAAGATTTTGCTGCGGTAACGTTTAGGGATTTCCCATATCTCAAAAACTGTTTGTCGCAGAAGTTTGAAAAAAATACCAGTTATAGGCCTTAATTTGTTTAAATTTGTTTAAATATAAGTATTTCGATTCATCTACGGATATCGATATAATTAATTGTTTTTTAAAAACTGGAAAAAAACGATTTACTCCTAAACTGGTACATTTGAAAACAAATAAAAAACAATTACATATACCTATGATCTACCCCTTTAAGGTACACAAATCTGGATTAACAAACTTTACGCGATATGAAGATATAAAGAGATTTCATCAAATTTCAAGCTACTTATCAATTTTCTACTTTGGCGATCGAATACGCAGCTTCCTATGAATACAAAACGATAGACTATAGTGAACACATTAGTGTATTTTGTTAAAAAACATCCCTTAAAGTTTCAGCTTTAAATCTCTGATAGATTAAAAATTATTCAAAAACCAAGAAAGTGCCAGCAATTCTCCTATAAACCGACTAAATTACGGAGGTTACGAAAAAGCGATCGCGCCATACTTGCGGATGTCCTACTGAAATTAGCAACCTAATAACCGATATATAGTACAGTCAAGCAGAAAAATACCCATGTAGCCGAAATCTAAATTGTTTTATGTAGAGGTTATATTATGACTTTAGCTATTTTCGACTACATTCGTTATTAGCAATACTTACCTAATTACTACCAGATTTTTAGACCAGAATTAAAAAGAAACGTGGTTCAACTTATCTAATAGTATTAGTTAATTGATGAATGCGTTGAACGAGTACTTTTGTAAAATAAAAAATAATAAAAAATATTCTTAAATTTGAGATTTTTGCATTCATTGTTTTTTGTTAACATTTTGTTAATTAAAAATTTATCACACGTCACGTCACGGCATCCAACACGAGATTTTCGCATTTCTTTCGCTTTTGTCATGTCACCATGTAGTTGTCCCTTTTTCTATAAATGAAGGACCCAGATGCAGAAGTCCGTACTTTGGGTACGGAACCCTAAAAATTAGTCATTGACACAATAATATTGCATTGTCTTCCAGTGCTGGAACTATGTTCAAAGTTTCAAGTTTCTATCTTATCGGTAAGCTAGTATAAAATAGTTTGCTAAAGTGGACAAACAAACAAAGAAACAAAATCTTTTTATACGCGACTGTACCACCTAAAAATGACTATTATGTTATTTTTTTCAGATGGTTACGCTCAAGTATGGCGCGATCGCTTTTTCGTAACCTCCGTAATTTAGTCTGTTTATAGGAGAATTGCTGGCACTTTCTTGGTTTTTGAATATTTTTTAATCCATCAGAGATTTAAAGCTGAAACTTTCAGGGATGTTTTTTAACAAAATACACTAATGTGTTCACTATAGTCTATCGTTTTGCATTCATAGGGAGCTGCGTATTCGATCGCCAAAGTAGAAAATTGATAAGTAGCTTGAAATTTGATGAAATCTCTTTATATCTTCATATCGCGTAAAGTTTGTTAATCCAGATTTGTACACCTTAAAGGGGTAGATCATAGGTATATGTAATTGTTTTTTATTTGTTTTCAAATGTACTAGTTTAGGAGTAAATCGTTTTTTTCCAGTTTTTAAAAAACAATTAATTATATCGATATCCGTAGATGAATCGAAATACTTATATTTAAACAAATTTAAACAAATTAAGGCCTATAACTGGTATTTTTTTCAAACTTCTGCGACAAACAGTTTTTGAGATATGGGAAATCCCTAAACGTTACTGCAGCAAAATCTTGAATATCTCAAAAACTATAAGATGCACAGATTTTGCTATTGGTATTCATTAACAACTCATCAAAAGCTATCTTTTGATGTACTTGGTTCCAGGCTAAACGCCTTTTTTTAAAAACATTTTGCTGGGGTAACGTTACCCCAGCAAAATCAATTTTTCTCGAATAACTTCGAAAGTACAACTTGCACACATTTTGCTATACTTAAACAAATTGCATCTTACTATGAACTAATTATCTGTAATACTCTCATTTCTCTAAGACGCAACATTTTGCTGCGGTTACGCATACCTTAACATTAACCGATAATCTCAAAGGCAGTGAGAGGACGCACCCACATCGGGCAACATGAGTGGCAAGGGTGATCCCTTGACGAAGCAAAATAATTACACAAAAATATGGATAGGTGATTAATAACGGTCGATTAATTTTTTAGGCAATAAAGATACTGTAAAACAATAAATTTGGACCTTAGCAGTGAGTGAAAAATCACTTAATCTGCATTGAGACCAGCTTTTAGAAGTATTTTTGGTACCTTGGTTTTATTGTTTTATACAGGGCGCGTAAAGGTATAGTGCACTAATTATAAATAATAAAGGCCGAAACATACCTGACGAGTAAAGCACGATGCACTGCGCATTATTATATGGAACTATATGAGACAGTAACACACTTGCGTGACGTGCAGGTGTAGGTACGTAAATACTGTTTAGCTTGTCTCATACAATATACCGAAGTGTACCGCGTACGTGCATGTGCACGTCTACGCGTACGCATATGTTAGGTTTCGGCCCTTATGTTGATCATACAAAATGCGATTACTATCTCACTTTCAATAAAGAACTTAAAACAATGACTTCTTATTCAAGGAAAGAAAAACATTAAGTGGTATCGCAACTCGCAATATATAACCGGTGTAACAAGACAATCAACGAAGCCGGAAGTACGCGCATTCCGCCCATTATCTGGATCATTTTTGTTTTTTAGACTATAACTGGGAAACTAATAGCTACGAAGTTTTTGAAGGTCAAGGTAATTTTTTTTCTCAATGTTTTTTTTGAAATCTTATTAATTCGTTATTTCCTAATTTTTGTCTAAAGATTTAGTTTTTTTAATTTTAAGTACTTATTTTGTAATAATGAATGGCTTCAAAACCTCATCACTCGATGTATCTCATAAGCTCGCACTTAAACGCCCCGTTCCAACTCGGCCGAATGCAACTGTGTGTAGCTGTGTAGCATACACTCGCAGGCGCGATATTGCAGCAATAATTTTGCACAGAAATGGTCCTGATGATGGGCAGAATACGTAGACCTCGGCTTCGTTGAGGGTCTTGTTACACCCGGTATATATCATGATACAGTAAGGATTATTTAATGAAATATCGTAGTGACTAGTTGCACATGAGACATCGCATTTTAAGTAATCAAGTGAGAATAAAGAAATATAAACAAATAATGTAAAAGATGATTGCAAACAAATTGTACTACTTGATATGATTTTAGCTTTCATAATAATAATAATTAAGTTATAATTTGAACAAACTTTGTTAAAATTATTTAGTTGTTATGATGGAAAACGTTTTATAACTGACGCATAGTTTTAAATGCAAACACATTTTATGTTTCACATAAACGTACAATATTATAAATGTAAAATAAACTTAATTAATCCTACAAATGTAAAAACAAACTAATACGTTAGCATCGCAATATGATAGTCAAAAGGTTTTATCCTAAATTTAAAAGGTACGTCGGCAATCAAAATACACATATCTACCTACTATAATTTTTTTACAATACTTTTTCTTAACATCTGTTATACTTGAATATATTTTTAATAAAACGTTCAGTGTTCATTTATATTAAAAATGTTTCTGTTTGGTAATATTTTAGCTAGCTCTATTGAAGGCAGATTATTCAGTTTTATCAGGTTATATAGGAGTGTGATTAATTTTAATTTTCACCGCAAAAAGTACCATATTCTTAAAAAACTATTAAAAAAATGAATTTCAGTATTGAAAAATCAAGAAAATTGTAATCACCTGCAGTGAAACTTCAATCAAATCTAGGATGGATGTTATAACGCCGTCATATTCCTATAAAAACTACATACAATGTCAATATTCATTTAAAACAGTACATTTTAATTCAATCGGTTTGTTCGGTGAACTTTCATCAATTTGTAAACAAGACGAAGAAGAAAGTTTATCTCTTAAAAACAATACAACTATATTTTTTCTTGTCTATTTTTACATATTGGTCTGATCACAAGTAGTCATACCACTTGTTTTATGGAAAAGAGTAATAAAATAAGGCATTAATATTAAGGTTCATTTTTTCGTCATAAAAAGATACGGCTATGTGTCTGTGATCCCGTATGAGAAATTATAAAGATAGTATCTTTCTTTAGACAGCTGTTATTTTGTCATGTGCATGGGGGCAGCTAATTTGTCCATATTTCAGGAATATCTAAAGTGATCAAAAATATGCGAGCGACCAACGTGTTCAAATAAATAAAAACTACATTAGTTTAATAGAAAGTTCTAAGTTGTGAAAAATTAGAACAGTTTTCTTGTTGGATGTTTTCAAATATTTGAGCATTTTGATCTATTTCTCCATAAGAATCAGTATTAAAAAAAACCTCAACGTTTCCAATGAAGCACATTAATATTACGCCAAACAATAGACAATAGGGTAATATTATATAAGTTATGTATCACCTATGTCTCATTTAAATCAGTTAATTAAAAAAAACTTATAACGTTTCCAATCTTTAACAAAAGACGGTAGGGTAATGTTATAAATGTACATTTGTCAATTTGAATCAGTAAATAAAAAAACTTATAACATTTACAATCATTAACAAAAGACGGTAAGGTAATGTTATAAATGTACATTTCTGTTTGAATCAGTAAGTAAAAAAAAACTTATAACATTTCCAATCATTAACAAAATAGGGTAGGGTAATATTATAATAGTACCTACATTTCTCAGTTTGAATCAGAGAATAAAAAACATATAACGTTTCCAATCATAAACATAAGATGGTAGGGTAATGAAATGTACATTTCTCAGTTTAAATCAGTCAATAAAAAAAACTTATAACGTTTCCAATCATTAACAAAAGACGGTAGGGTAATGTTATAATATAAATGTACATTTAACAGTTTGAATTAGTAAATAAAAAAAAACTTATAACGTTTCCAATCATTAACAAAAGACAGTAGGGTAATGTTATAATATAAATGTATATTTAACAGTTTGAATCAGCAAATAAAAAAACTAATAACATTTGTAATCATTCACAAAAGACAGTAGGGTCATGTACATTTTTTCAGTTTGAATCAGTAAATAAAAAAACTTATAACGTTTCCAATCATGAACAAAACACGGTTGTTATATTATAAATGTACATTTCTCAGTTGAATCAGCAAATTAAAAACTTGAACATTTCCAATCATTAACGAAAAACGGTAAGGTAATGCTATAAATGAACATTTTCAGTTTGAATCAGTAAATAAAAAAATCTTATTTATAACGCTTCGAAGCATGAACAATTGAACAAAAGACGGTGTAGTGTAGGGTAATGTTATAAATTGTATTCGAGCATCACCCGTTTGACGTTGTATGTAGCGGCAGGTGGTGCGGCGGGCGCTTAGGGCTTCTGTTTCTTGTTGCGGCGGCGCTTGTCGTCGGGGGGCGCAGCGCCGCCGCCCGCCATGCCCGACCGGCTGTACAGCGTGTTCAGGAACTCCTCCAGGTTTGGTTCGTGCCTGATTACCAACAAAATGTATTTATAATTTTTAAAGAAGACCTAATATAGGTACATCCCATAAAAAATGCTAAACTTGTATACGATTGAATTTGGTCTTAAAATATAGCCAATAATATCTGTTATAGTTCGAATCACGAAAGATGACCACAAATGGCGCTCATCTTCGCGTCATAACTCATAAAGAAAAGACTTTAGACAAAATAATATTTCATATTCATATAGATATATCGATATTATTTAAATATATGAAATATTATTTTGTCTAAAGACTTATCTTCATGAGTTATGACGCGAAGATGGGCGCCATTTGTGGTCATCTTTCGTGATTCGTACTGTACATGAATCAAATTCTTACTTATTTTTAAAGCATGTAGAAAAAGAGTTATTAATTGATGAATATTCTGTATATGGAAACAGTACGGGAACAACGTGTCATCGAAAAACGTTCCGTTGTCCACCTTGAATATACAATGTATTAATGAATAAACGCAAAACCTCTTAGGTGGTGATGGTGCTTATGAATATGAACAACTTTTACTATGGGGCCAACTCTGCAACTCAACAAAAAAATCAGCTGTATGACACTTGTATGAGACAAGTTATCAATACCTCGACCAGAATGAATGAAACTGCTGATTTTTTTTTCGCGGTTTCAAGGTCGGCTCTATAGTAAAAGTTGTTCATATTCATGAGCACAATTACCACCTAAGAGGTTTTGCGTTTATTCATTAACGCGTTGTAAAAGAAACATAAACGAACAAAGGGAAGAAAAGTCACTATGAAATATAAAAACATGTTAAACATGGCTGCATAATAGTGTAGGAAAAAATGAAGCTATCTTTTGTATGGAGACAACCAACATTAAATCCTCAGTCGATGAAAGGGGGCGTCCATAAATTACGTGAGATGTTTTTTTAAATTTTCTGTATACGCTTAAGGCGCGGTGGTAGTGAATGTGGCGCCCCCACGACATTTATTTTTATTACTCGTAAACCAAGTCAATATTTAAAAAAAGCACAAGTATAAATCTCTTAAATTGTGTCTAATATTTTTTGAATAACTCTTCAACAGTTTTCATTTTTCATGTAAGTTTTAAAATCCATTTTAGCTCAAAGTGGCCACTTTTGGCAATTATGGATTTTAAAACTTACAGAAAGAATGAAAACTGTTGAAGAGTTATTCAAAAAATATTAGACACAATTTAAGAGATTATTACTTGTGCTTTTTATAAATATTGACTTGGTTTACGAGTAATAAAAATAAATGTAGTGGTGGCGCTAGTTTCACTACCTACAGCGCCTTAAGATTTAATCTTAAGCATGTACAATCTGGATTAAATGGACCAAAAAAGTATATTTTTTTATGTTTCAATGAGAAAAAAAAATTGCGTGATATTTGCCGAGACCCCCCCTCTCTCCAACGTAAGATTAGATGAGATTTGACTCGACCCCCTCCCCCCCTTAAACATCTCACGTAATTTATGGACACCCCCAAACTTTGCAGGAATGTAATAAAGTATGAACCAAAACCTATGTATTTGTACATAGGTTTTGGTTCATACTTTATGTTTGTACATACATACTATTTTTGGATATTTGTATCCAAAAACAAATTGGCAAAGGTACTGGAGCACATGGCAGTGCCGCAGTGAGTGAGTGAGTGAATGGTGGTAGTTACGGGTTGTCGGGGCGGCGCGCGAGGTCGGGCGCGGCGGCCTTGTTGCAGCACGATGCGGTACTGGAGCCCGTGGCAGTGGCGCAGTGAGTGAGTGAGTGAATGGTGGTAGTTACGGGTTGTCGGGGCGGCGCGCGAGGTCGGGCGCGGCGGCCTTGTTGCAGCACGATGCGGTACTGGAGCCCGTGGCAGTGGCGCAGTGAGTGAGTGAGTGAATGGTGGTAGTTACGGGTTGTCGGGGCGGCGCGCGAGGTCGGGCGCGGCGGCCTTGTTGCAGCACGATGCGGTACTGGAGCCCGTGGCAGTGGCGCAGTGAGTGAGTGAGTGAATGGTGGTAGTTACGGGTTGTCGGGGCGGCGCGCGAGGTCGGGCGCGGCGGCCTTGTTGCAGCACGATGCGGTACTGGAGCCCGTGGCAGTGGCGCAGTGAGTGAGTGAGTGAATGGTGGTAGTTACGGGTTGTCGGGGCGGCGCGCGAGGTCGGGCGCGGCGGCCTTGTTGCAGCACGATGCGGTACTGGAGCCCGTGGCAGTGGCGCAGTGAGTGAGTGAGTGAATGGTGGTAGTTACGGGTTGTCGGGGCGGCGCGCGAGGTCGGGCGCGGCGGCCTTGTTGCAGCACGATGCGGTACTGGAGCCCGTGGCAGTGGCGCAGTGAGTGAGTGAGTGAATGGTGGTAGTTACGGGTTGTCGGGGCGGCGCGCGAGGTCGGGCGCGGCGGCCTTGTTGCAGCACGATGCGGTACTGGAGCCCGTGGCAGTGGCGCAGTGAGTGAGTGAGTGAATGGTGGTAGTTACGGGTTGTCGGGGCGGCGCGCGAGGTCGGGCGCGGCGGCCTTGTTGCAGCACGATGCGGTACTGGAGCCCGTGGCAGTGGCGCAGTGAGTGAATGGTGGTAGTTACGGGTTGTCGGGGCGGCGCGCGAGGTCGGGCGCGGCGGCCTTGTTGCAGCACGATGCGGTACTGGAGCCCGTGGCAGTGGCGCAGTGAGTGAGTGAGTGAGTGAATGGTGGTAGTTACGGGTTGTCGGGGCGGCGCGCGAGGTCGGGCGCGGCGGCCTTGTTGCAGCACGATGCGGTACTGGAGCCCGTGGCAGTGGCGCAGTGAGTGAGTGAGTGAATGGTGGTAGTTACGGGTTGTCGGGGCGGCGCGCGAGGTCGGGCGCGGCGGCCTTGTTGCAGCACGATGCGGTACTGGAGCCCGTGGCAGTGGCGCAGTGAGTGAGTGAGTGAATGGTGGTAGTTACGGGTTGTCGGGGCGGCGCGCGAGGTCGGGCGCGGCGGCCTTGTTGCAGCACGATGCGGTACTGGAGCCCGTGGCAGTGGCGCAGTGAGTGAGTGAGTGAATGGTGGTAGTTACGGGTTGTCGGGGCGGCGCGCGAGGTCGGGCGCGGCGGCCTTGTTGCAGCACGATGCGGTACTGGAGCCCGTGGCAGTGGCGCAGTGAGTGAGTGAGTGAATGGTGGTAGTTACGGGTTGTCGGGGCGGCGCGCGAGGTCGGGTGCGGCGGCCTTGTTGCAGCACGATGCGGTACTGGAGCCCGTGGCAGTGGCGCAGTGAGTGAGTGAGTGAATGGTGGTAGTTACGGGTTGTCGGGGCGGCGCGCGAGGTCGGGCGCGGCGGCCTTGTTGCAGCACGATGCGGTACTGGAGCCCGTGGCAGTGGCGCAGTGAGTGAGTGAGTGAATGGTGGTAGTTACGGGTTGTCGGGGCGGCGCGCGAGGTCGGGCGCGGCGGCCTTGTTGCAGCACGATGCGGTACTGGAGCCCGTGGCAGTGGCGCAGTGAGTGAATGGTGGTAGTTACGGGTTGTCGGGGCGGCGCGCGAGGTCGGGCGCGGCGGCCTTGTTGCAGCACGATGCGGTACTGGAGCCCGTGGCAGTGGCGCAGTGAGTGAGTGAGTGAGTGAATGGTGGTAGTTACGGGTTGTCGGGGCGGCGCGCGAGGTCGGGCGCGGCGGCCTTGTTGCAGCACGATGCGGTACTGGAGCCCGTGGCAGTGGCGCAGTGAGTGAGTGAGTGAATGGTGGTAGTTACGGGTTGTCGGGGCGGCGCGCGAGGTCGGGCGCGGCGGCCTTGTTGCAGCACGATGCGGTACTGGAGCCCGTGGCAGTGGCGCAGTGAGTGAGTGAGTGAATGGTGGTAGTTACGGGTTGTCGGGGCGGCGCGCGAGGTCGGGCGCGGCGGCCTTGTTGCAGCACGATGCGGTACTGGAGCCCGTGGCAGTGGCGCAGTGAGTGAGTGAGTGAATGGTGGTAGTTACGGGTTGTCGGGGCGGCGCGCGAGGTCGGGCGCGGCGGCCTTGTTGCAGCACGATGCGGTACTGGAGCCCGTGGCAGTGGCGCAGTGAGTGAGTGAGTGAATGGTGGTAGTTACGGGTTGTCGGGGCGGCGCGCGAGGTCGGGTGCGGCGGCCTTGTTGCAGCACGATGCGGTACTGGAGCCCGTGGCAGTGGCGCAGTGAGTGAGTGAGTGAATGGTGGTAGTTACGGGTTGTCGGGGCGGCGCGCGAGGTCGGGCGCGGCGGCCTTGTTGCAGCACGATGCGGTACTGGAGCCCTTGGCAGTGGCGCAGTGAGTGAGTGAGTGAATGGTGGTAGTTACGGGTTGTCGGGGCGGCGCGCAAGGTCGGGCGCGGCGGCCTTGTTGCAGCACGATGCGGTACTGGAGCCCGTGGCAGTGGCGCAGTGAGTGAGTGAGTGAATGGTGGTAGTTACGGGTTGTCGGGGCGGCGCGCGAGGTCGGGCGCGGCGGCCTTGTTGCAGCACGATGCGGTACTGGAGCCCGTGGCAGTGGCGCAGTGAGTGAGTGAGTGAATGGTGGTAGTTACGGGTTGTCGGGGCGGCGCGCGAGGTCGGGCGCGGCGGCCTTGTTGCAGCACGATGCGGTACTGGAGCCCGTGGCAGTGGCGCAGTGAGTGAGTGAGTGAATGGTGGTAGTTACGGGTTGTCGGGGCGGCGCGCGAGGTCGGGCGCGGCGGCCTTGTTGCAGCACGATGCGGTACTGGAGCCCGTGGCAGTGGCGCAGTGAGTGAGTGAGTGAATGGTGGTAGTTACGGGTTGTCGGGGCGGCGCGCGAGGTCGGGCGCGGCGGCCTTGTTGCAGCACGATGCGGTACTGGAGCCCGTGGCAGTGGCGCAGTGAGTGAGTGAGTGAATGGTGGTAGTTACGGGTTGTCGGGGCGGCGCGCGAGGTCGGGCGCGGCGGCCTTGTTGCAGCACGATGCGGTACTGGAGCCCGTGGCAGTGGCGCAGTGAGTGAGTGAGTGAATGGTGGTAGTTACGGGTTGTCGGGGCGGCGCGCGAGGTCGGGCGCGGCGGCCTTGTTGCAGCACGATGCGGTACTGGAGCCCGTGGCAGTGGCGCAGTGAGTGAGTGAGTGAATGGTGGTAGTTACGGGTTGTCGGGGCGGCGCGCGAGGTCGGGCGCGGCGGCCTTGTTGCAGCACGATGCGGTACTGGAGCCCGTGGCAGTGGCGCAGTGAGTGAGTGAGTGAATGGTGGTAGTTACGGGTTGTCGGGGCGGCGCGCGAGGTCGGGCGCGGCGGCCTTGTTGCAGCACGATGCGGTACTGGAGCCCGTGGCAGTGGCGCAGTGAGTGAGTGAGTGAATGGTGGTAGTTACGGGTTGTCGGGGCGGCGCGCGAGGTCGGGCGCGGCGGCCTTGTTGCAGCACGATGCGGTACTGGAGCCCGTGGCAGTGGCGCAGTGAGTGAGTGAGTGAATGGTGGTAGTTACGGGTTGTCGGGGCGGCGCGCGAGGTCGGGCGCGGCGGCGTTGTTGCAGCACGATGCGGTACTGGAGCCCGTGGCAGTGGCGCAGTGAGTGAGTGAGTGAATGGTGGTAGTTACGGGTTGTCGGGGCGGCGCGCGAGGTCGGGCGCGGCGGCCTTGTTGCCGAGCACGATGCGGTACTGCACCACGTGGCAGTCCGGCCGTAGTTGGCGGAGGTTTTTCTTCTGCCATTGGAAATACAATAGTAGTTTATGAAACTGACACATAAAGAGGGGTATTAAAACACGAGTGTGTGTTTAAAAACCGAGCCGTAGGCGAGGTTTTTAATAGTATCACACGAGTGTTTTAATACCTAGTTATGTGCAGTTTCATACACTACTTTATCTACACTCATACATTTGGGATTGAACCTACTAAATAAAAGATCAACGTTAGAAAAGAGAGAGAGAGAGAGACTTTGTTTGTATTAGCTAGGTACCTACCTTGTAATAAGTCATTTCCTTAGCTGCATCTAAAATATCGGGCAGAGTATTTTTTTATATTTTAAAGCAAGAATAAAAAAACCTACAAAATTCAGTAAGTATAACAAAATGTAAAAATTGAAATTAAAACTTTATTTGAAAGGCTTTAGAAATGGCGCGCATTCCATTAGAAAAAAAATGAGATGAGTGCATTCCAATAAACTAATCGCACTTAGTCATCGATTACCATAGAGTGCATTTTAATCATGGAAAATATGTGGGAAAATATCGTTGTTTTTTTTTAATGTTACGGCACTGCCTTCTTTTTGGATTTGCCCTGTATCGTAATGAGAAAAAAAGTTATTTTATGATGCAGTTGACTGCATCGTAATGAGTTTATTTTTTAATTTTACCTACCCACGAAAATAAAGTACGTATTTATATTATCTTTTTTTGAATTCATATTTGGAACATTACGTTGTGAGTGTAGATAAACAACTATTAAAAGATATGCTTGGTATTTTAAATGAGCTTTGAGAATAGGAATGTATATCGTAATGCTACATAATATGTTTATTGTATAAGAGCATCCTGTGAATGTAGAAACAATATTTTACAATCTATACAGTTGTGAAATAACGTACTAGTCTGTGCGAAAAGAGTGTGCTTTATTATCGTTTTTGTCATGTTACGTCATTATAGGAACAGTGCCGTCAACATGACAAAAACTGTAATCAAGCACAAATCCCATGACGGTTCTCTTTCGACACAGACTCTATCCGTCGTATCTACAGACGAATTGCAAATTTAACTCCAGTCATTATTTATTCGTCTATATAGATACGAGGGTATATGTTTGTACGCTATAAGAGCTTGGTGTACGCACCTGGCAGCTGGCCCACTGCGTGATCTGGTAGACGGCGCCGTCCATGCACGCGTAGTACATCACCAGCAGCCCCAGCATGCTGGACTCCGCCCAGATGTCGCCCTGACACAAGCACATAAATGAAGTCACATACAGTAGCCCGCAAATATCTTAAAATCGGGTGGGGATTGCGCGGAATGCGTATTTTGGGGATGCGTAGCGGTGAGGGGCGCGGGCGGCGCGGGAGAGGGGCTTGCTCGCTCGTAAGTGCACATGCGCGAAATTATCCCCACTCCATCGAAAAAGTGTCAAGATGTTTGTCTCGTACTGTACCTACTTATTCGAATACACCTTATTTCCACTTGATACCCCGCCTGATAACCCCCTGAAGTAACCATGGCAACTTAATTTATTATTGGGTGCCTTGGACGAATTATTGATTCGTCCAAGTTGGGTGCTCATGCCCACGAATATTTGTGGTTACTTTTATCAGTCTATCTCAACAAACTTGAGCAAACCTCGAACATCGAATGTTGTTACTCAAAATTTCAAAATAAGCCAATAGGGCAGGGATGGCGAACCAATGGCACGCGTGCCATCGATGGCACGCGACACAATATTTTGGGCACGTCACCGATCTCAAAATGCATTAGGTACGCTATGACTTGATGGATGACGGCACGTCTATGACCTCATTAAACATTAACATTTAGAAAAATGGCACGTTGATACATAAAGGTTCGCCATCCCTGCAATAGGGAATATGCATAAGTCTATGTTTGATGAAATTGAGCTTGATCGCTGCGGGCACTTATAAAAACATGATGGAACAGGAAAAAAAATAAAAAAATGTATTATTTTAGTTTTATCACACGATGAAATCAGGGGAAAATAACGATAATTTTTTTTCATTTTCGGATATAATGCACTTTACAGTCAGATAGAAAATCGAATAAGAAATAATATTTTGTATGACACATATGTACTTAAACGCAAAATTTAGGGAGATAATTGAAGATTATTGGCTAACTCCATATTAAACGCGCCGAAACACACCTGAAACGTGATGTGTGACGTCCACGTTTTGTATGGAGCGTTTTCGGCGGGTGCTGCTGCGCGCTAACTTCAAGTAACTATATCACGAGAAAAAAACGCAAGAGAAAAGTTTTAATATTACAGTTAATTTTCTCACGCATTATACTATTGATTAAGATTAAAAAAAAATTGATGCATATTCCCTATTACAGAACCTAATAGAAGAAAAAAAGAAGGGTTCCGTACCAAAAACAGCAAAAAAATCACGTTTGTTGTATGGGAGCCCCCCTTAAACATTTATTTTATTCTGTTTTTAGTTTGTTGTTATAGCGGCTACAGAAATACATCATCTGTGAAAATGTCAACTGTCTAGCTATCACGGTTCATGAGATACAGCCTGGTGACAGACAGACAGACAGACGGACAGCGGAGTCTTAGTAATAGGGTTCCGTTTTTACCCTTTGGGTACGGAACCCTAAGAACTGGTAGTGTTACAACCAAGCAAGTTGACGACTTGTGCGGTTTTACTCTGAATATCGTTGGTTTTACTACTACCGCCATACTATCGGGCGTTGATGTGAGACCGTGCGCAAATCAGTTTTTTATCTCTGCTGAAGACTTGTCAAACATAACATGCGCAGTATTGCTATACAAGCGACGAAATGTAATTTTTCGAATTGTATATTTATGAAATAAACTATGGGCATACTGCAAATTCATAATACAAGCACTGACTACGCCTTCTTGCCAAGTTCCTGCAATAAGCTCACCTCTTTAGCGGAGTGCCTGATCTTGCACTGCGAGCAGTAGCGCGCGGCGTAGCACGGCCGGTCCGTCAGCACGCGCTTGTGGCGCCGCCCGCAGTTTGTGCATCTGGGGTTTACGTGGGAATGTATTACAATGCCGAAAAAGACAGAATATTACAAGACCTATGGACGAAAGGCCGAAAATTAAAAGGCCGAATGGTTGTTTGGCCGTACAATTAAAATCACGAAAGGACATTTTATCTAAAAGACTAAATCCCGAAAACCGAAGGTTAATTGAGGGTTACATGCCAGCAGGTGGGTTCTGTCTGACCAAACTAAACAGACTTTCGGGATTTCAAACTATCGGCATTTTAACTTTCGGGATTTCGAACTATTGGTCATTTATTAATCGATCTTTCAAGTTTCAGTCTGTCGGATATCGACATTTAAGATTTTCGGTATTATGAAACTTACAATTTTCGGCATTTTAATACATACCCGGTTTAGGTTCCAACGGTTTTTATTGATGACTGATTCTCAGTCTATGATATTTTGAAATCGTTAAAATAGGTTTTTCAGTTAAAAATAAAAAAAACTATAGGAATTGCAGTATGGAGGTAGGTAGCCACTTGTAGGAAGACCAAAGGGATCATCCTCTGGGCTGGGTGGTATTAGCCCGGGCCCCGGGGACCGTGGTCCAACCAATGATGGTTGGAAGTTGTATATAGTTTGGTGGCTGAGAAAACGCCTTAAGCGATATGTAGGATTTCCACATGACACGAGGTGCTATTCTATAATAATCTTCAGTCACACGTGAAACACGGTGATGATTCGTTGTTGGTTCGTGTGTTGTGGTATGTGCGGCGTAAGTAGATGCCGCCAGAAGACGAAAAAGAAAGTGTTTTTTTGGACTTGAATATACAAATATCTTTAAAGGTGCTCCCTCACCGGGAGCATTCGCGTGTAATGTAACATTATAGATTCGTCTTTGAGCATTACATTACAATAACACCTCCCTGACTGACGAGCATTCACGTGTAATAATATTGTATCATTACAAGGTGCGCATTGTAATGCTCGGTTCTCCTCCTTTACTGATGTAAATGCTCAAATCTGTAACGTTACATAACACGCGAATGCTCCCGGTGAGGGAGCACCTTTATAATAAGTAATTTGGCAATAGGGAATATGCATAAGTCACCGATTTTCCTAAAATTGAGCTTGATCGCTGCGGACACTTGTAAAAACATGATGGAACAGAAAGAAAAATAAAAAAAATGATTATTTTCGTTTTATCACACGATGAAATCAGGGGAAAATAACGATATTTATTTTTCGTTTTCGGATATAATGCACTTTACAGTCAGATAGAATATCGAAAAAGAAATAATATTTTGTATCACACATATCTACTTAAACGCAAAATTTAGGGAGATAATTGAAGATTATTGGCTAACTCCATATTAAACGCGCCCGAAACACACCGAAACGTGATGTGTGACGTCACCGTTTTGTATAGAGCGTTTTCGGCGGGAGCTGATGCGTGCTAACTTTAAGTAACTATATTACGAGAAAAAAACGCAAGAGTCAAGTTTCAATATTACAGTTGATTTTCTCACGCATTATACCTACTATTGATTTTGATAAAAAAAAAAATTATGCATATTCCCTATTGATAATATAGAAATAAGAGATTTAATGATGACTAAGAAATGACGCTAATTAATTAGTTTATAATGTCAATGGTGCTAATTTTGATTGTGGCAACACTCTCAAGTCAAATGCACTCGCTATCAACGTCCCATACCTGATAGTGTTGGCAGCGAACTCCATTTTGTCGTGCAGTTGCGCCAACAGCGTGGAGAGCTCGCTCCACGCCGCCTCCGCGTGCCGCGACTCCATGGCGCGACGCGAGTACGCCTCGCGCCGCTCCTGTTGCAATGGTTTAAACATGGTAGAATGAATGAAACCTGGAGGTCAATTATTCTAATGTTAACGTCGAAATTGTGGTTCAATGGTGTTTGAATGCTAATGCTTTTTGACACAGTTCTTGTTTCTTTAACCCAAAGCCGAAACACATCGTGTTTCTTAAACCCAAAACGGAAACATATTGTGTCTTCTTGATTTTGGGTTTAAGAAACAAGAACTGTGTCAAAAAGCATTACCATTAAAACACCATTGAACCACGATTTTTACGTTAACATTAGCAGACTTGACCCCTGTGAGTTTACCGCGCAAGTGGCTTCATTTCACAGATAGATATGACACATTGCTACTTTTTTATGACACAAAAACTTACCAAAGAAATGTAGCAATATGTCACATCCTCCCGTCAAATGAAGCCGATAGCGATGCCGACGACACTAAGTGACTAGACACTCTATACCCAAAATTACGCGACCGATGTTCGGCATGATCACACCTGCAATGCTATTTAAATACTGACGTGACGACACATTATGCCGAAATTACGTTGCGTTTTTTCCATAATAAATGCGTTGCCGTTGAACTTCGGTTGCGTAACTTCGGCCCGTATTTATAAAAACGGGCCTGAGAGCTGGCATGCACAAGCAACTTTTGTCTCCGTAACGAATTTGTCTCTCACATCAATAGGGTATTATCTCCATTTTTTTAAAACTGCTTTAAATGAATCCTGAGGTCGTAATAAACTTGCGGATTTTTTTTTTAATTTTATAAAACCATTAAATGCCCTAAAACACGATTTTAATTTTTGATTTTGAATTTTCGCGCGAAAATACTAGCCACCATTTTGTTTATGCTCGTGACGTCATTCTGTTAGTAAACAATACGAATGCGAAAAGAGCTGTCATGTTTATTTACTATTGGAGTGATGTCACACCGTAATCCAAAATGGCGAATGGCGTTTTGAACATTTGAAGAATAGATTAAAAAATACGATTTTTAAAATTGAATTATAAAGTGTATATTGCATTTTTATGAATAAATATCGACGTTTCTCGTTTACTATTTATAGAGCGCTCCACATTCGCGGCGTGAACACCCGTGAAAGGCGTGAAGCGCGAATGTGGATGGTTTTCGCGCCCGTTCACGGGCTTCGCGCCTGTTCACGCGGTGTTCGGTGTTCGGTGTCGGTATTTGCGCCCGCTTCAAAAGATTCGCGGTGCGCGAACCTCCCGTGAACGCAAGCGCATCCACACTCGCGCGTGAAAACAGTACCGTGCCTTGAGGTTTTTATTTATTTGCGGAGTACGGTGCGTCAAAATGACCGTCATTTGGACGAACGAGCAGGAACTTGTGATGATTGAGTGTTATCATGCCGAAACCATTTTATGGGATGCTAAAAAAACAAAGATAGCAGTGCATAACTCGGCGTCCATTCTCGACGAGCGCGCGAACTAAACTGTGAACGATAGCGAGTGAGGAGGGTCATGCTTTTCACGCCGACTTCGCGGCAAAATTACGTCGTGAATTCACGCAGGAATCTGGAGCCTGCTTATGAAATCTATCTTAAATATGCATTTTTATACTTTATTTTACATGGTGTAAAATAGCCTATTGTATGAAAGTCTGCCGGCTGTCGCATCGCTACATGCGCCCACTTTTATACAAACCCGTAGACAATATAGTTGCGGGGACAATAGTTGCTCGTGTGCGGCAGACCCACAGATAATCTCTTTCCGTGACAACTGTTAAAAATCAAAATCAATTAAGGTACCTACTACAAACACAGATCCGAATCAATACAAATAAATAAGTTTTTCTGCATTGAATCAGCTAGAGATCGAACCCGGGCCCTAAGTTATAGCGAAACCACGAAACCAGTGTGCAAACCACTCTACCGCGTAAATCAACAATTAATATTGTATTACTTAAGCTTTGGTTTCAGATGACGACGGTGCGATCATACAGCGGCCGTAATATAGCGATGAATGACATCACTAAAACGTTGTCTATGTAAACAATACGGCGCGGTTTCCTAGAGAGCGGACACCGTAACGTCAAAAGCAGTGCCGCTATTTTCATGACAAGCGGTACTCTGCTAGATCCTTAGAGAAGTAAGTTACTTACTTCCCTTCTCTAAGGCTAGATCTCCTCGTCAAATCTACCACGGAGGTGGTCATATGCTTAAGTTTTGGTTTCCTAGGATAGCGGTGCGATCATTTAGCAGCCGTAATATAGGTACCTAATATAGTAATATAGTCACTACCAACGTGGTCAATATAAAAAATACGGCGCGTTTTCTAGAGAGCGGTACAGGACACCGTAACGTCAAAAGCAGTGCCGCTATTTTCATAACAAGTGGTAGTACCGCCGGTAGTACCGCTTAATCTCCTGGTCCATACCGCTCTATCTCCCGGTCCACTACCCTCGTCATTAGTTACTTACCGGCTCCCCGATCAGGTCGAAGGCATGCTGCAGTATCTTGAAGGCCTCCTCGGCGCCGGGCTATTGGTTCTTGTCGGGGTGCACCAGGAACGCCTGCCGCCGGTAGTACCGCTTGATCTCCTGGTCCGTACTACCGCTCTATCTCCTGGTCCACTACCCTCGTCATTAGTTACTTACCGGCTCCCCGATCAGGTCGAAGGCATGCTGCAGTATCTTGAAGGCCTCCTCGGCGCCGGGCTGCTGGTTCTTGTCGGGGTGCACCAGGAACGCCTGCCGTCGGTAGTACCGCTTGATCTCCTCGTCCGTACATGTCACACTCACGCCAAGGATGCTGACGACAAATACAATGCAGCAAACTAAAATCTATGCAAGTGTAATTGCAAACAAATATTGCTTAAAAATAGCACCATGAGGGGGCAAAAAAATACAACCTGCACAACATTTAGTCTGGCCAGTCCGGCCATTGTTTGTATTTTAAAGAAAAGAGAGAGTTTATTAGAAATGACGTCCTGGGGCCATATTATGACCTCTTATTTCCAGGCAGTTTTCTGACTGGCTATCAATCTATCTCTTTTATTTGCTATACGACGAGATAGAGATGTCACTACAGCAATTTATAAACCTGGCAGGATTTAAGAGCTTGTAATACGGCCTCTGTGCAGCGTGTCTTAGCCTGATTTCGATTGATTACTTATTTTGTTGAGGGAAAATCCAGGGACATATTAAAAAAAACCTATATGATCAGAAAGCCTAACTTGCAAAACGTCTTTAAAGCAAAACGTCTAAAATGCTTAATGACTAAAATGCAGATAGCCTAACTTGCAAAACGTAATAAGTAGTATTATTTATATTTTTATGCGTTATAAAATTAATAAACTGTTCTTATTTTATAACTGCAATACTAAAATAGTATAAAATTATTAAGGTTATATCTTGTTTATTGACCAAGATATTCAGTAAAATACTAGAAAACTCATTGCAGTGTATAAGACGTAAGAAGGGTATAGACGTTATGCTGCTAAGGCAATAATGCCTTTTAGACATTTTGCTTCTTAGACTTTTTACAACTTACACTTTGATTTTAGACATTTTGCTTTAAAGACGTTCTGCAAGTTAGACTTTCTGATCATAACCCAAAAAAATACTATAAGCAACTGGTTCAAATAAGGACTGTTTTTACTAAGTATAAGTACCTGTATGGGTCTTTTCCTTTACATGCAAGCAGCCTCTTCATAGCCTCTTCGCCAGTAGCGGGCAGTGGTATGTTTGCATTGAGATTTGTTGAGTCATTGCCATTGTCAGCTTCCGTTTCTATTCAAAACAATAAACATTAAAACATCTAGCCCTGTATTTTTTCATAGCTCTGTCTCTTTTCATAACAAAGGCACTCGGTGAACTAGAGCTTCTTACTCGACGACCGGCTCAGAGATGCCGAAGAGTGAAGCGACAGCGAGTGATCAATAAGTGTTAGAAATGAATATAACTTAATGAAAAGTTATGAAGGAAAACTACTCTCAAAACACATTTTTGTGGATTTCACTTATTACTATGATTTTATTATAGTTTATCTCGGAAACTTTATTTACATCTAGAGGGTTTTCAACCTTTTTGAAGTCCAGGGCCTAGTAGAACCAATATCAGAGTATACTAGGCCCACAACCACAACCCAACCACAATCTGCCGTTTGGCCAAATTATTTTTGGTCAAATTTCACTTCCCAAAAAACGTATCGCACTAGTTTCATTTCCCAAATTAATCTTTGGCAAATTTACATTTCACATTTTATTCACTTGGTCAAATTATCATTTAGCATATTTTTACTATGTCAAGTTTTATTATGTCAAATGTTTATTAAGCAAACATTTTATTTTGCCAAATATTATATTCCAAAAAAATTTTTGGTAAATTAACACTTCACGCACTTAACTTACTGTAGCGTAGGTTTGATAAATGATAATTTATTTTTACTGATACAGGAATACAGGACATGAGTATATAGGGAACAAATGGCAGAAATATATATTATTGATAATTATAACAGGATAATGGTAAAATTATATTTATTTTCATAAATTAAGAAACTAAATACGATTTAAGTACTGTATTTTTTTAATCCGAATAAGTAAGTACCTACATATTTTATAATGTTAAAATTTTTAATTAGTTGCAATTCACAATTAGTAATTTAACGTCTGAATAAAATTTAAGAAAATTGGGAGGATTATAGTACGTAGCACATATGAATAATTATGAAATAGTGTTAGATTCAAGGCTTATTAAATAAATTTTTTTTCCAGTAAATAAATGTTGAAAAACATTTTCTTATTTTTGGCAATGTTTTTGTAATTTTGTTTGGAGTACCTAGATAGGAGGTTTTCGAACATATTTTTTTTAGATAATTATATAGAAGGCATTCCCTATAAAGTTAGGGTAAAATTGGTATCGACTAAATAGTACAATATTGCTTTATTTTGTATGCAATATTTTGGCCGTGACATGGGAAATTGTATTTTATGTCGATTGGCATAAAAACTAAAAATAGCTAAAAACGAAGGTAGGAGGTATTGGTACTTCATCGTCGATTTGTATCTTATGCACTACTCAAATCGATATGTAAATCCTATGCTATGTAATATTTTGGGAAGAGTATGTTTTGCCAAAAGATACATTTGACTTGGTAAAATGAAACTTTGACCAAGTAATTATTTGCTAAACAATAATTTGCCAAAAAGAGTTTTGCTAACTGAAACTTTGCGATAAGTTGTTTTGCCAAATGTTTTTTTGCCAAATGAAAATTTGCGTAAAATAGTTTGCGATGTGATATTTTGGGAAACGTTTTTTGCCCAAACATTAGTAATCCAATTTGTAGACATGTGAATTTAATTTTGTCAATACAATGAATGGCCGCCAAGGACGCAACCGCGGGCCGCGGGTTGAGGTCGTTGAAGACCCTTGATCTAGACCATCACCAGCCCCCCTAGCATTACCACTGAAACACGATATGATATATAGCGATTTATCATGCTTAACTGTCAAAACTTTTGACCATTGTCTTTTGACTCAAATTGACTGATTTTGACAGTTGGGTGTCGATAAAACGCTATATCACGCGATATACCGGGTGTTGTCGGTCACGCTAGGGGGGCAGACTTATTAATACAGTACCTAGGTATCTAAAACAATTTTTCTGACTAAAAGACTGGAGTATGAAGTACCTATTTCCTAATGAAAGTTTTACCTTTTTTGAACCATTTCAACTTCCTCCAAAATGCGAATCTTGTGTGTCCAAACTTTCTGTCAATGTACACAAGGTACTTATTGTCTTTCAGCTTGAACAGCCAGTCTTTAGTACTGCGCCATACTGCTTGGGAGCTCACGTAAGTCTGAGTGAAAACCGAAGTGCATCTGGAAATTTAAAGAGGCAAATAACATCAAACTAGAATTAATAAATTATGATGCTGCTGTCTTTAGGTACCGGAAAAACAAATTATATTTTTTTAGTGTCTTTAAAACCATTTAACGATAACTATAAATCATACTAAAATCGATATGGTGGCTTACATTAAAAAATATTTTAGTGCCATGTAAATTTGTAAAATACATATTGATTTAACATATGAATCGATAAAATTATCAAGAGTATTCATTAACATACTTCAATTAACCAACTGAGTAAATATTCATTGAGCAAATTAAGTCAAACAAGGTTTATTTAATATGTAGGTTGATTTAAAGCAGAGTTCTTTGAAATGCCATGATAAAACCTTATCAAGCACATTGTTTATGATACAACAAAAATAGTTGCTTCAATTTTATCATACAATTTATGACAAATAATGTAGTTACTGTTTCCTGAAAGGAATTACAATGTAACTTAGATTATAATGAAAAGAGTAAGTGTGAATTGTAAGTGGTTTTAAGTTTTTATCCACAATGGGATAGAGCTCGGTGGCGCAGTGGCTTAGCGCCTGGCCCAGCGATTGCGGAAGTTAAGCAACGTTCGCAAGGGTCGGTCATGGGATGGGTGATCAAAAAATTATTATCTCGAGCTCCTCCGTGCTTCGGAAGGCACGTTAAGCCGTTGGTCCCGGCTGCATTTGCAGTCGTTAACACCCACCAATCCGCATTGGGCCCGCGTGGTGGGTTATGGTCCATCCTCCTTACCACCCATAAGGAAGGCCTGTGCCCCAGCAGTGGGGACATCAAAAATGGCTGATGGGGGATAGTGCTTGGCCTTTACCTCACCTGATATTAATTAACAATAAGACCGAAAGTGTAAGCGCTCTATACCCAGAATCTTCACCACTGAGGAACTGGCTATCTTACCTCTAACTGCCAGAACGCAACAATTTTAAATTGATGTTATGGCGTCAGACTAAGTTAAGATGGCGGTAGCTATGGCCTAGCTACTTGAACTTGTGGACTTGAAATATACCCTAACACCAACCACACCGAGTACAAAACCCTTCTGGGATTGAACCCGGGACTCCTGCGTCTAACACGGGTGTGCAAGCCACTAGACCACAGCAGTGGTTAAAATATGTAATGTAATAGCCTGTAAAAATAAAAAGTAATTGTTATAATGTGAACTTACAGATCAAATGACAAATGCAGGCTCATCCCGCAAATGTCTGATAGTAGGTATGCAAACCAGACTAGAGCTTTCCATGTAGCACCACCCCAATTCTCTAAGTAATTCTGTGCCATGCCTAGATAGCCTGGTTTATTCCTTCGCAATTTCACCTGGCTGGCCTTTTTCTTGTCCGGTACTGGCTTGGAAGCTTTATGATAATTACGGTTCTCTTTCTTCTTTTTAATTTTAGCAGAATCTCCCTGATTATCTTGAAAAACAAATTGAGATTGTTCATCGTCATCCAGTTTGAAGTCTTCATCATTTACATTCTTGTCAGATTTAGATTTCTTGTCACACTTTTTGTCTTTTTTAGAAGACTTCTCCTGATTTTCAATGAACATAAACTGGCTTTCATTACTGTGTTCATAGCTAGCATCTTCTTCGTTAGTTATATCATCAAGAGATGACCATTTTCTCGAGATGTTGCTACGCTTGTTTTTAGACTTCTTCGGTTTGTGAGGCTTGTCAGCATCATCAGTGTTGACATCACCCGACTCACTGCCAGATGATATAGTTGAGTGATGCTTCTTCTCATTTTTAAACTTATTTTCATCTCCATGTTTGATGTTCGTTGATGGCTTGTCAAGCTTAGAATGAGTTTTGGTGTTAGAAGACTTAGTTTCAACATTTTGAGGCTTCGTCTTGCGCGTAGATTCAGCTTGAGTGTTTGTCTTTGTGTTTTTTACCAAAACATCAGAATAAGATGGTCTCATCGGTTTAACTTCAGCGACAATCCGCTTTTTGGTGGTGTTGTCAGCAAGAGGACCGGTTTCATTCCTTTTAGGAGAATTTTCAGTTTTAAGTGAAGGATTTTTGTTGTCGATTAAGGGGTTAGTAGGTAAGTTTAGATTTGGAGCATCAGGGTGGTTCAGAGGGTGGCTCTGACCAAATGGTGAGTAAGTTCCTGTAGAGTTTGGTTCCCAGTTGTCTCTCAGTACTTTCAAAAACTCAGCAGGCAACATATTGGATGTCTGATTATTATCATGGACAAAATTGTTTTGAATCGGTGCATTAGAAGCAGGTATATGAGTAGCAGGTATGGTAGTTCCATAATCTTGGTTCATATTGTACATGTGAGTATTCTGAGGAGTCTGTAGAGGCATATCTAATGGTCCTTGGTTATGGCTAAATAGTTCATACTGACCAGACATGGGTAGTATGAACTGTTGATTATTTTCATCATAGAACACTCTCATGGACTGACCATTACTCAAATGTAGTAACATACCGGCATTGCTGTAGTTTTGACGGTTCACAGGCGGTATGAACGGTATCTTTTCATCGCTATTTGCCACCGCTTCTCGTGGCTGCACGTTGAAAGGAACTTTATTCACAAATATATCATTGCCAAAGTTTGCGTTAGTATACATGGCATTCTCATTCAATGGACCAGTATTTGTTGTGAGGGGAGGTTGATTTCTCTCATTTAGCACACCAGGTGGGCATTGCTTTGCGGCTTCCGCACCAAAGTTCCAAGTGTTGTCGTTGTATCGCGGATCATCCTTTGGCGACCTTGCCATTTTTGGTTAGTTTTATCTTGACAATGTCAACATCAAAAACTATTTCACCGACGAAAAACTACAGTTTATACTCAGGGATTTATCATTTTATCGTTTTTATTTATTCGATCCAACAATAAGCAACTAAAAACGTGGAATAATAATGACGATTTGACGCTTAAATTGATTGAAATTAATTTGACATTGACAGTGACATAACAGTGAAAGACATTTTTTTTTCGTTCCGTAGAACAGGCTAAGGTAATAAACTATGCAGCCTCGTCATTAGTTATATATTTTTCATACGAAAAGTTTTTAGTTATTTTTGGTCAATCCATGAAGAAAATTCAAGTCTTATTTCGGTTATAGTCAATCTAAGAATATTTTATCAACAAAGCTAGCAAAATAAACGATAAACGTCAAAATTCAATAAGAAACTTAGTTGAATGCTCATTCGTTCATTCTCTTTGCAAGGCGATGCCCAAGTTACGACGTAATCAGAGGCAGGGACGTATTTTAAGATTGGCAGTGCCTTGGCTGGCGGTACCGGTTTCGAAAATAATTAAGGACGGGAACCGGAACGAAACAATAATTGTCTATGGTTGAGAAAAAAAAAGATTCTTGATGGGCGGGACTATCATTCTCTGAACAACTTTTATTAATACCGTTTTTTCCTGGGAGTAATATTTTTCAAATAATTTTGACCTTGAATTTTTTTTCATAATAAAAAATCTGGAAAACTATGAGACAGGGGTCATCATACCCCTGGCGTAAATTGATGGGGACGATGATACCAATACGTGTAATTGACAAAAAAGGGGGGTCATCGCTCATTGAAAAGAAAATTGGCAAAAATTTTAATTCGATTTAACTCGAGAAATATGCATTTACGAAAAAAAATATGTGTCCCGCAGCGATACTCCAACTGGACCAAACCACTCTAAACCTGACTCTCCGTCCCTAAGATTACCTAGGTGTGCATAAGATTAGGTACCTGTCCTGTAGGTATGTAAATACTTAAAAAGGTTTGTTAAACATAATAAAATAGGTATGTAAAGAACTAAAGACATCCATCCATTTATCAGATGATATACCTACGATAAAATACAAGGTATTTGGTAAGGGCGTCAGCTACGTTAAGCGGGATCCGGGGCGACATAGATCAGAGTTTACTCATGCACTGCAAGCATCTGTCCATTCCATCAGAAATCCAGCAATCTATCTTCCAGCGCCGTGTACCCGCAACGGGATCCCGCTTAACGCAGCGGACGCCCTAAAAGCCTTATGAAGCCGAATATGGTAGATAGGAACCATCAAACTATTCGGATTTATAAGGCTTTTACCAAATACTTTGTATACCTGTCTTAGATAAAGGTTCTGGCAGCCGTCTTCGCAACCTGTTCCGGCAGCCGTCCTCGCTACCAGTTCCGGCAGCCGTCCTCGCAACCAGTTCCGGCAGCCGTCCCCGCAACCAGTTCCGGCAGCCGTCTTTGCAACCGGTATCGGTGACTGTTCTAGATACCGGTACCGGCAGCCAAGGCACTGCCTTTAAGATTCGGCGCCCGTATGCCGCCCCTAAGGTTACAATGTGAGCACTGGAGGAGGATGCCTGTCTATCCGAAAAAAATGCCGCGCAGCGCGATTTTTAATAATTTTCATTCAAAAACCCTGTAATTTTGTCAATCTTCAGTGAATATAATTGGCCGCGCAGCGCGTTTTTTTGTCAGTTCCATCCACTAATCCTGTAATTTTGCCTGACTATTAAGTATTATGAAATCAGCCGCGTAGCGCGATTTTTGTCACTTCTATCCACTAATCTTGTAATTTTTTCTGACTATAAGTAATAAAAAAATCGGCCGCGCAGCGCGATTTTTTGTGAGTTCCATGCATTAATCTTGTAATTTTGCTTGACTATTAAGTATTATGTAATCGGCTGCGCAGCGCGATTTTTGTCAGTTCTATCCATTAATCTTGTAATTTTGCCTGATTATAAGTAATAAAAAATCGGCCGCGCAACGCGATTTATCGTCAGTTCCATCCACTAACCTTGTAATTTTACCTGACTATTAAGTATTATGAAATCGGCCACGCAGCGCAATTTTTGTCTCCTCTATCCACTAATCTTGTAATTTTGCCTGACTATGAGTACTTGATAAAACAAATCGGCCGTTCAGCGCGATTTTTGTCAGTTCTATCCACTACTTAGTCTTGTAATTTTGCCTGACTATAAGTAATAAAAAAATCAGCCGCGCCATGCGATTTTTTGTGAGTTCCATGCACTAATCTTGTAATTTTGCTTGACTATGAGTACCTACTTAATAAAAAAATCGGTCGCGCAGCGCGAATTTTGTCAACTTCATGCACTAATCTTGTTATTTTGCCTGATTATAAGTAAAAAAAAAATGATCGCGCAGCGAGATTTTTAGTTTTATCTACTAATCTCACTAATCATGTAACAATAAATGATTGGTATAACTTATTATGAAAGGCACCCTAAAGCTAAGCCCGAGGGGCGGCTGACGCTATCTATTGTAAAAAAAACCGTAACTTTTTATGTACGGAAACAGCCGTTTTTCTACAAATCCAAATCTAAAGAAGGGACCACCTACAGGTCACAATTATTAACCGATTTTCAAAATTATTTTTCCATTTGGTAGCTAAACTAATACCCTAGGACTCTTTTTTTCATTTTTTCTTAAGTCGGTTTTTTTTTCCGAAATATTTATAATTTAGTAATTTTACAAAATTCCAAAAAAAGTTACCAGTTAATTTTCAAAATTCAAACGTTCACATATGTCTTGATAAATTCCTCAACTTTTGGTACTATTTTCATCTCGATCCTCTCAAAATCCTCGGAGATATGGTCAAAAATACGTCTCAGGCGATTTGCATTTGATAACCATTTTCAATGGTAAAATACTACTAATCTTGTAAACTTGGCTGTCTATTGTTAAAAAACGGCCGCGCAGCGCGATTTTTTGTCAGTTTTGTCCACTAATCTTGTACCTAGTCTTGCTTCTCTATAGTAAAAATGTTAGAAAAAACGGCCGCACAGCGCGATTTATTATATACACTCGACGTCAGAAAAATCGCACCTTTTCGAAAATAAATTTAGACTTGGCCACCCGCTATAGCTAGCTAGCGTTTTATTGTGTAAATGTTGATATCTATTGAAAGTACATTTAATGAGCTTTCAATTAATGATTGTTTGATTTTATTAACATAACAGTTACCATAATTAAACGCTTAAAACGTTATTGCTTGCGCCGCCATAAAAGTGAAATAAAAGGGGTCAATTTAGGAAATGCGGGTAAATTCGCTATCGAGATGATGGAGGAAACACACTTCAACAGTTCAATTAAAAAAAGAAATACCCAAGACGGTTACTATTGCCCATGAAGTTGCTCAAATATTGCAAAAAATGAGGCAATGTACTGTTGCTCAGAAACTGAATCTCAGTTATTGATTACGATCGACGAGTATTCTAACGGTTTCTAGAGACTGTTGGCTATGTCCGAAGGGGGAAAAGCATATAACAACACTTACCATTAAATTAGATGAGATTAAATTAACTTCGAAGAAATTTTTTAAAAGGTGCGGTTTTTCTGACGCCGAGTGTAGTTAGTTTCATCTACTAAATTATTGTCTAATGTAAAAAAATAAAAATAAAAAATAATTGTAAAAAAATTGTTGTAATTTAAATTAAAAGTAATTTAAATTGTTGTAAAAAAATTGTAACCCTTCTCACGAATAATTTCAAAAGGCGACCTGAAGCTCGCGAGGGGCGGCTCGCGCGGTATCGTGGAGCCATGGTGTCTTGTGCTCTAAGTCAGAGCGGTTCCCGAATAGGGTTCCGCGGAACCCTAGGGTTCCGTGAGAGGCTCTCAGGGGTTCCGCGAAAATTCAAGAGTTTAGGTATAAATTCAAGATAGGTATATACTTACGTATCTTTTTGTTCTAACTAAATAAATATTTTATATCATAAAAGTCCTTATTTTAAAGTCAAACTATACTTATAAGATGTGAATACCGAGCCAAATGTTTAAGAGCATAAAGGATAACAAGTTAAATGCCTTATTTTGCGTTGTATCTCGCGCTTTAAGAGGCATATTACATTTCGACTGTGATTTTTGGGTAAAATGGCCAATTTTGGCGTTATCGATCTCGGAAACAAAAATATATTGACACTTTGTACTTATTGAATGGTGCAGAATAGCTATTGGAATAGTTCATAGCGTCCTCTCTTTTTTGAAAATTTGCTTAACTTTATAATGAAACCCAATGAATTTCAATAGTTGGCGATCTAGGATTTTTTCTTCATAAGTTATATATATGTATTTACAACACTAGGCCCTAGAAGGTTAAAACCATTTCCATAACAAAAGTTAAGTACATTTGCGTGGTACAAATTGTTTCTAGTGCCATTTCAAATTCCTAACTCATTTTACTACCGATTGTTGAGGCAGTAGGCTCAGTAACATTAGCCGGGTTCGCTTTGTAATGCACAACTAAATTTAATTTCGAACCAAGCCACAGACTAGTAAAGTTTGCCAAAACTAATATTGTTGAGAAAGTTACGAGGTGAAACTGTGAAACTAGAATTCAATGAAATTGAGGTTTTGTATGAACAATTTTTAAAAAATTGCATTTTCCATACCTACTCGTATTTTCATAATTTATTAAACAACCGTGAACAATGTAAGTACAAATGTTTGAATTAAAGTTCAAACATTTGTACTTACATTGTTCTAACTTAGGCAACATAGCTTAAGCGATAAAAATAAGTTTAAGCTAAGTTACAAAGGATAAAGTGGCCATTTTCGCTAACAAAAAAGGAGTCACTTTCGAGGTAAGAAAACAAAATAATAGACTTTAAGTAATAGACCGGCCGTATTTCGACTTAATTTAGTTTTCTTTCTTTGTATGTACTACTTTTGTCAACCTTTTTAATTTGGTATGCTTTGTTTTCTACTCTGTGTGTTTATACAAATGGTAGCAAAATAACGAAAGGTTCCGAATGGTCCTTCGTTCGTTCGTAAGTCTCGTAACTCGAGTAGGCTCTTTCACAATTACTTGGTCCGTCGTGGGAAACCAATTGGTTTGTTTCATCAAATAATAGATTTATTGTTTTTTAATAAAAAACTTAATAGCAAGCATGTACGTACCTAGATATATAGAATGTAAATAGAGTATTAAATATATGATAAGTCACTGCACGAATGTAAGAAAATGATTGTCAACTTTCTAAGGTCTTTAGATTATGATGCGATAGAGATGTTATTGAATTACTTACTTAGTTACTCCGGTGGCTCAGCGACCCAAAGTGTGTCTTGGCCTCCGATACTAGAGCTCGCCATCTATCTCGATCTTTTGCTGTTTCGCGCCAGTCCCCAGCAACGAGCTCACGTAGATCGGCCTCCACTACGTCTCTCCATCGATAGCGGGGGCGTCCGACCGGGCGTCGGCCAGTAGCTTGACCGAGATAGGCTCTTTTGGCGCTCCTCTCCAATCCCATTCTTTCGACGTGACCAAGCCATCGGAGTCTGTGTGCCTTCGCTTCTCCAATGATATTAGGCCCAGCCAGGAGTTGTTCTACTTCAGCGTTCTTTAAGATCTTCCAGCTTCCATCAGCATCATGTTTAGGACCAAAGATTTTACGAAGGATTTTTCTTTCGGCGACCAGAAGCTTATTTTCTTCACTAAGTGTTAATGTCCAGGCCTCACTACCATACATTAAAATAGGTCTGATGACGGTCTTGTAGATCCGGATTTTGGTGTTTCTACTGAGAAGCCTGGACACCAGCACTTTATGTAGTGCTGCGCTGCATCGTAGGGCGTTCTGTATGCGGAGGTCTATTTCCTCATGACGAGTGTTGGTGTCGGTGATTGTGCTGTTATTGAATTACTCGGAATAAATCACAATACATAACAAACACATTTACACACACAACATACACACACACACACACACACACAACACACACTTCTTTTTTTCTCTTTAATTTTATTTTAATTATTGCTAACTCTAGCTTCTAATGTTTATGACTAAGTAGTTATGGAAAAGTGGAGTCACCTGACACAGGCATTTTTTGCTTAAAAAAGGGCTCTGGTCACTGTACATAAAATGTAAACAAAATATTATTAAAATAAATTATTATTAAATTAAAATTATTATTATATTAAATGTGAGCATGTGAGATGTAAGCTGGAAAACGTTTAGTTATAGAGAGCTATAGTAATATTGTGCCGATGATGACAATGTAACTCTATAAATACCCAAGTAACAAAATGTGGTCTTGTAGTGGTTACGGGGCCAGGTCTATAACAGGCTAGTAAAAAGTTATAACCACGGAAAAGGGCCCATTTTATACGCGTACTTTTGCTAATAAAACACTCCTAGTAGACTTGGCGAGCACCACTTAGACCAATAATACACTTATAGTTGGACTAGGCAGAACTATCTGCTCCTGCGAAGCCAGCTATGAGCATCTAATGGAACCAGGCAGGCGTGTAACGTACTCCACGCTTCTATTACTAGCTACTTCAAACATTTGTGAATTGTTGTTGTATTGTGTCAGTTGTAGAAAAAAATAAAAAAATAAAGTAAAGTTTATCTATTTTATATAATATAATGTATTAACAAGTAAGTATTTCGCACGTAATATTTTATACGTGCATAGATGTTTGCACGGCAAACGCGTAAGTATTTTCGGTGAAGTATATTGTGTTTTACATCTCAATTTTTGTTCGCCTTGTGAACATGGCGTATTTACTAAGTAATGTTTAAAAATAATATTAGTTCTAACAGCATTGTCGCGCCATATTGTGACGAAAAAATGGCCGTGAAGATGCGATAAATATTAAAAGCTTAAATGGACTTCACGAAGATATCTTTGGACACTAACAGTTTTACAAGAAACCTTTATATAGAAATCAAGTCTATAACAGCATTCGAGAGTCCACAATAATACCAAGTACACTTACTCTTAGAAGAAACCACTGTAGAACTAATTCACTTATAATTGGCACATAAAGTTGACTCATACACCCCTATAAGGTCAAGTAACAAATGCAAATGGTTCTAAGTGCATTTAGTTCTCTAAATTACTATTACTGGCGTATGATACTTATAGCGGGTTTATAATTACTTCTTCTAGGCGATTATAAGTGTAACTTACTGGAGCAAGTTTTCTCAAGTGTATTTACACATATGCAACACTTTTATAGGCCATCTTAGCCTTTATTGCGCCTATAATTTCGTTCTGTACACAATTATAAGTCAACTTATAAGAATAGATGTACTATAAACCCAAACGAACTCCGTGTAACCTGTTATAAGCTTGGTAGTAAAACCTGGAACCACTAAGAGAGAGGTACTAGTGCTGTGAGCCTATAAACTGTGCACTACAGGAGAATTTTGCTACTTGGGTATGTAGGCATGTTAGAACTTTGTCAATTTGTTGTATATAGGTAAGTAATAATATTTTTTTTTATTTAAGACCAAGAAAATAAAAATAACACCATAAACACGTGAAAATCATCAAAATGTTTTCAACAAGATAGAGACTCAAAACTTTGACTGCGATATCCCAAAAAAATATTTTTTGTCTTATTCCGGTTTGTTATTAAGCGCCCGATATGTCATTTATCATTGATTTCTGTTAAAAAAGTAATAGCTTTTAGAGTGACAAAGTTCTAAACTGCATAAGTACCTATTTAAAAACGTGACTGTGCCTAGAGTAGCTCGTGCTTTTTATTTATCTCTCAAATCTAAAGCTAAAAAGTGTTTATCGCTTTTCTTTAGAACTAATGGCCTTTTTCTGTGGCCCTTCAAAAGCTTTGTTTTAAAAATTCTTTTGAAACTATATAAAACGAACACCATTGGCATGTTTTCTTCACAATAGTTTCTTTAAACAATCCATACACACACATCAACTTATCGTCAAAAGCGATAAGTCAAGTCTATAGCTCTCAAGTGCAGCCCGTTAGAAACAACTTGCGTAGGTTAGGTATGTACATACACTACATACATTGTGGTACTAAATGATTTCAAGCGGCAATAAGGAAATCTTAAGTTCACTGTGGAAGTGGAGTTACTATCGATCGAATCGATCGATAGTAACTCCATTTCGATCACCAGCAGATTTTTTTATAATAATTTCCTTACCGGAAAATCTCCAAGGTTGGTGACATGACAAAATAAATTAAAGTCAAATGAATTGAACAAAAACCTGTCAAAAGTCGAATAAATAGAAATGATGTCGATCGTAATAAATGTCCGTGCCACAAAATCACCATCTGCCTACTGCTAATAAAATCAATAAGAGTTGAATTATCAAACAAAATGTGTACCGTTAAAAGAAATGTATGTGTAAATGTTATAAGTAGCTGAATACTTTAGGACTTTGTCATTCCAACTAGGTAAATACCTCATTCAGTATTAGCATCCTACGATAGTCTGTAAATATTTAACACTACATGGTAGCGTCCCGCAATTACCTAGCTAGTTCGAGTGCGTTGATGTCTTTTGTACTTAGGTATTTCATTTTGACTTTTCTCAGCCTATTATAGTAGGTATCCTAGTTGTTATGCTAAGTCATTACCTTACGTCTGATCTTCAAAATACTAATTGATCGGAGTACTATAAGATTTTGATTATTACTTATTTATTTATCCCATCGAAGTGATTGTTTCTTTCTTTCCTGTACTCAATATGAGCCTTGTTTCGAAATCTAAAGAATTTCGCAATTTCCTACATCCTAAATAAATGATAGAAAGTTTTATTAAAACGGAAATATTGTATTGTATTTATTAAGTGTGCGATAAATAATGAATGAGATCATATATTAAGTAACAGCCTAGTTAAGGTTTGATTGGCATGTCCGCTTACCATTTAGCAGAACGTTCTATCAAAATGTTGTAATAATAAATTGATAACAAATTAATATTTATGCATACGCAAACATTACAGATCGTGTCTAAAGGTAGGCATTCATGAATGAGACATTTCAATTTTTCCAGTGCTGCTCCCCTAGCATGGCCATTGAAATACGAGTAAGCCTTGCCAGGCCATTTAAAATAGACACTCAATGTCAAATTCCACTTTCTTTTGACAATGGTATATTATATCGCGTTTTCGGTGGTCCTGCTAGTAGAGGCATATCTTTACTTACTTTACTTACCTATTATGGAAAAATATTCATGAATGAGACATTTCAATTTTTCCAGTGCTGCTCCCCTAGCATGGCCATTGAAATACGAGTAAGCCTTGCCAGGCCATTTAAAATAGACACTCAATGTCAAATTCCACTTTCTTTTGACAATGGTATATTATATCGCGTTTTCGGTGATCCTGCTAGTAGAGGCATATCTTTACTTACTTTACTTACCTATTATGGAAAAATCATATTTCTACCCTCCGTTTTTTGCTTTGCCGTAGTCGGGTAAAAAGGAAGTTGGACCATAACCTATGGATTATGGCATTTGTGGGTTATAACATAAGGGCTACCTCACAAATGCGGATTGATTACTCGTACTTACATGTTGGTCACCAATGTTAGATAGAGTTCAACTGCGCTATTGAACTATAACCAACAGTAATCGCTAAAACCTTTTTTTGTCACTAGTTACAATACAAAAGTGGATACAGTTTCTATGGAGAGTTAGCACGAGAGAGGCGCCCGCGCAACACTGCCGGCCAATCAGAGCGTCCCATTGACACCCGATATGCGACACTGTCAGTATCAGATGGCCACTTTCACGATCTTCTGGAAATCTATATCATATCTGTTTATAAATCCTCACACATACCATCTCTTGCGCCTATGCAGATGACGGAGTCATTGAAGCACCGTGCTTGCGCTATTAATGTTGATCAAATCAACCTTTAGGCCGTCCGCTGCCTTGAGCGGGACACGCGCGCGGTGCGACATAGATTAGAGCTTACTCGTGCACTGCGCAAGCATCTGTCCGTCAAAAACCAGCAATCTATATTCCCGCGCCGTGTACCCGCGGCGGGATCCCGCTCAAGGCAGCGGAGGGCCTAAATCTCTACTAGCGGCCACCCGCGACAGTTATTTCTCTATACCTAGTAAAAAGTATTTTTTTCATATCCTTATCTGGGCCCTTGACCACGTGCAAGTTAGGCTTTCTGATCATAAAGGTGCAAAATTTCATGATGCTTTGGTGGGCGGCCACTACCGTAGCCCCTTGAATTGCCAAACTAAGATGTTTACCAATAATCCTCTGTAATATTATGAAATTCGGGTAGGACTTGTATTGAAATTATCTGGTTTTTCTCAAAGACTTTAGTTTAGCAATTTATCCTAAGTAAGATGTCTTGATAATGCGAAATATGCATAAATATTATAAGAGTCTTACCGACTGTTATAATATTTATTGTATAGTTGTTAATATGTATATTTAATTTGATTGATTGGTTTTGTTGCGACTGGCTAGTGCTAACGTCCGCAACGCAACTATAAGCTTCCTCTTAATACCTACTAAATATAACTATGAAACCATCAGTGGCTTGAAAACCACAAATATTCCGTAGGTCTAAAATTCCTGGTTGGCCGGTCTAAATCAGTAATCTTTATTGTACTACAAACTGAAGTACAAAAGGTGGACTTAATGCTAATAGCATTCTCTGCCAGTCAACCTTCAGTCAGCGTTTCATATTTATTGAGGTGTTTGAGAAAACGTTGACTGCCTACCTAATGTTATTTGATTTGTTTGATAACCATTGCTTCCTCCTTACATTCGTTACATAAAATAACTAGGATATCGTTCTACCTACTGCAATCAAGTCATAAATCACTATAAGCATTTATTATACGGTAATCTCGTTAGATAGACTTAATGCTAATGATGTTTTAAACTTAAGTAGGTATTGTATTGATTAATTACATTTGAGCTTAACCAATTATAAATTGTGCAATGTTAACTCATGCCACTTATTATCACCTAACATCACACATCTTATATCACATAGAAGGAAGTACGCATCACTTAACACATTTGCGAAATATTTCTTTCAAAGGCGACAACTTAAGCCGATTGGAATTAATTGTAAATGACAGTAAGGTATTAAATGGTTATTAGTATAGGAATAATGTCGGAAGTAATTTGTCCAGTTGAAATAAAGAAACACTAAGTGACACCATTTATGTAGGTGACGAAATTGCGGTTGGGCTGTTTTGATATCGGATAGGCACATGAAATGTGATATGGGTGTTACGGTTTTGTGTTGTCAACAGTGCATGTTGTTTTTCTTTTGTCGAAATACTATATTTTAGACTCGGACACTTTAGTGACACAATACCAAATTCTGACTTTTCATATTTTGCTTTCGTTCGTTGTCACTATTCGTAACGCTAACTGAAAAAAATATTAAAATCAATGCTGTTTATCCAGTTGAAAATCAGAAGCTACGGCACCGCTTCGGAAAATCTCTACAACCGACGCGCTACCGATGAGAGTCCTTGCATAGTCTAGCGCAGCGGTTGGTTCCGAATTGTTTTGGCTATGGAACCCTTTTTGGTTCACCGTTTTTGGGCAGAACCCTAGCTTAAGTGAGAAGTAAACTGACTGCAACATTGTTTCTTTACGTGAAATCACACCATATTGAGGCTTTTTGTCTTAGTGTTCGCATCTTGTAAGTAAGTATAGTTTGAGTTTAAAAGAAAATCTTTTTAAGATAAAAATAACGCGGTACCTCTGAGAGCCTCTTACAGAACCCTAGGGTTTCGTGGAACACCATTCGGGAACTAGAGTCTAGAGTGCAACAAGGATCTATTGGCGCGTGGTAGGGTCAGTTGTCACTTGTCATTTCACTACAAGGACTGACCCTTGTAGTGGCATGACAAGTCCCTAAGGTTTCCATTAACATGTTAATTTAACAGAGATGGCGCCACCATTGAGCTGCCAATAGATCCTTGTCGCACTATGTACGTAACGTTAGATGACCATCAGCCATTTTTTATGTCCCCCTGTTGGGGCACAGGCCTTCCTTATGAGTGAATAAGCAGGAGGCCATTACCCACCACGCGGGCCCAATGCGGATTGGTGGGTGGACGTAACGTTAGTACTTATATCTATTCTGTGGCACTAGTACAACATGACATTTCATAGTCACCTGGTTGTTGAGATGAGAAATTTTAAGCCAAAAGTTTTTGTGAATAGTTCTGTCTAAAAATTATATAAATTAAAAAACCCGCCTGCATAAAAAGACAAGTCCACTGAAAAGATGGAAACAAGATTAAATATTAAAGGCAACATAATATGCAGTCGGAGGCATGCATTAAGAAAGTGACGTTATGAATGATTTGAATTATATATGCCTCCGACTGCATGTTATTATGTTGCCTTTAATATTTAATCTTGTTTCCATCTTTTCAGTGGACTTGTCTTTTTATGCAGGCGGGTTTTTTAATTTATATAATTTATTTTTTTATTTATATTTTTTTAGTTATTATATATTACGGTCATGATATACCTATTTGAAATCCTTACAATAAGCCCTTTAATTTGACACCCATATTGCAGTATTCTAAAAAAAATTTTTTTCCACTACGTATATTAGTACCGTACAGCCGCCATGTTGTTTTTTTTATAACGCCACCCTCTTAAGAACACTTGGACTGACAAGACAAATCTAACGATATCTTAATTACAGAAATCCATTCAGCCGTTTGAAAGATATGAGGTAATAAAGAATATTACATACAAACACACTAACAAACATACTTACATACAAGTTACGCGTGAATAACCCTTTCTTTGCAGTCGGGTAAAAACTTTCTAAAAAGGACCGAAGTAAGTAAAAATTAACTAAGCCCTGGAGCATATTACTTCTATACAAACTCGTCAGGTTTTATGTAAGAATATAAGGTGATATAAGTAAAGCTATGTTTAGGCAATTCAATAACGACGTTATCGTAACATAATCTAGTTCAACCCATTTAAAAAAGTAATTAACACTTGAGATCTAACACGTCATGTCATATCAAATCAATTAGGCAGATGTCATATTTAGTTTTTTATTAATAATCACAGAGACGAGGATAAGAAATTAAATATTTTATCTTTAGTTTAAAGCTACTTTCAATGATTTTCAATATATTTATGATTTTGGTATAAATAAGCCAAGAGAATACAAAAGGCTAACTTTGTTTCGAAATTTTCTAAGGAGCGGGAGTTGTGAAGGGCTAGCTGCACTGAGGCATACTTTTCATTAATGTTTTATTGCTTTTCACCAGGCACGTATCCAGACTTTTAATTCGGGGGGGGGGACAACTGCATCCCTCAAACCGGAGAGTGCCTCACCCGCTAAATTTGAATTTAGTCCTGTACCTACTATGTTTTCTGGATTTCGGGGGGGGATAAATCCCAACTATCCCCCCCCTTGGATACGTGCCTGCTTTTCACTAAACAAACTTACCTGAAAGTAAAGTGCTATGTTATCATAAATGGCACCCTTATCTTAATAAGTACATAGTAGTTGGCAAAAGTGCCTAAAAAAGCCACTTTTTGCTCTTTTACTACTGCAACGAACTATATTTTACTGACGTTATTGTTTGTAAATAAATTATAGAACGTTAGCTTCAATCTGTGATTGTAAATTTTCAACACATTATTTACTTAGCGAGCAATAAATTTAATTAAGACGAGGGCGCCACTTTGATTATAGTTAGCGCCGCCAATTCATTTATTTTTATTATACGTAAACCAGGTCAATATTAAAAAAAGGAAACAACCATGCCCTCTAAATTTGTCTCTAATAATTTTATAATAACTCTTCAACAATTTTCATTCTTTCTGTAAGTTTTAAAGTCCATTTAAACCAAAAGTGGCCACTGTCGTTTCAAATGCATTTTAAAACTAGTACAAAGAAAAAAAAATATTATCTTAAAATTTTTCATTCTTTGTACTAGTTTGTACGAGTTATTAAAAAAAATTAGAGACAAATTACTGGTGGCGATAGTTGACCTATATAAGCCCCTTAACGCTCACTATCTATATTCTTTGCTATTTTCTTTGCTTGCTCTAGTTAATAAACTAACAACACTGCTGCCACTAAACAATGGTGTATTTCCTTTAATAATGTTCTTCATTAAAAAGTATTCCATAACAGTTGCCTATTATGTTGACTGTCGGCTTAACCCGAGATTTAATCAGATATATTTGTACAACTAAGCAGGCATATAGCGACGGACACATCCGTTCATGCATTTTTAAACATTGATTATTTAACAGGCATCTTATGAAATTTGACGGAGAACGTTTATTGTATAGGAAGTGGGAAATTAAACTGCGTCAATTTGGTAACAATCTTTGGATATATTTTTTTTTAATAATTATTCAGAAGGACTTATTGATGCCATAAACTAAAATTAGCTCTCCAAGGCGCTTCTAAATTGTTTTTGTCGTTTGTTTAGTGTAATATGTGTACGTAAATAGTCGTTTCGTATGTGAATATAGCGTGAAATTTTAATAATTTGGTTCTAGCAGTGCGATGGTTCCACTAATGATTACTTACAAGCAACTTTTAGGAAGGGGCCAACTCAGATATATATCGCGAAAAAAAATCTGCTGTTCCATACAATAGGTATTGTGCTTTTGTATGGAACGGCAGTTTTTTTTTTCGCGATTACCTGTTGGCCTTGTAGTAAAAGTTGCTAGTAATCATGAGTGGAACCACACCACTGCGGGAACCAAATGATTAAAGTTTCAGCGTGTACCTACAAGGTGTTTGGTAAAAGCCTTATAAAGCCGAATATGGTAGATAGGGACCATCAAACTGAACAACTTTTACTATGAGACCAACTCTGAAATCGCGAAAAAAAAATCAGCTGTTTCATACTAAAATTAATAACGAAAATATCAAAATGTATGGAACAGCTGATTTTTTTTTCGCGATTTCAGAGTTGGTCCCAAAGTAAAAGTTGTTCAGTTTGATGGTCCCTATTTACCATATTCGGCTTTATAAGGCTTTTACCAAACACCTTGTATATTGCTAGATGGATTTGATGGAAAAGCTTGAAAAATGAAAAACCTTAAAAAATCCCAATGATTTTTAGAAACAACTTTTACTATCTGATGAGTAATTATAAACCTAGGTACACCTACCTACATACTACAGCTTTATTATTTCGAACTTAAACCAGTTGTAATATTTTTATGAACAAATTCGGATGCAGCAATCCTCAGTCATAAAATATAAATTAAACTGATAGTTTCTTTGGTTGGGCGTTTTATTATGATGGATGGTCTGCCCGTCGCGTCGCCCTTTTCCTGCCCATATGGGCGAAAGCATGGGAACCGAGAAGCCCATGCCCATTCATACAACTGTGTCGTAGTTACGTAGGTGCAGACGCACTTACGAAATATTGTGATTTATAATAACAAAAAACTAAAAAACACTTTTACACAAAAAACTAAACAAAAAACTTTTACTATGGGACCAACTCTGAAATCGTAAAAAAAATCAGCTGTGCCTGTTTCATACATTTTGATAGTTTGGTTATTAATTTTTGTATGAAACACCAGATTTTCTCTTTCATGATATTTAGAGTTGGTCCCACAGTAAAAGCTGTTCAGTTTGATGGTCCCTATTTACCATATTCGGCATTAGGTGTATTTTTGTAAAAAGTTGTATATCTCTCGTGGAATATCTAATTTAAGATGAATAAATAATGAAAAATATTAGAAAAAATCGGCTCACCCGTAGCAACTTAGACGGGATTCGAACCTAGGTTCGAATCCCGTCTAAGTTGCTACGGGTGAGCCGATTTTATATAAATAACATTGTGAATGCAAAAATCTAAAAAGTTTAAAATTGTACTGTTTCACCAGCAATGGGTGCTACAACCGAATGTCGAAGTAGTTCTCTTCACATTGGTGAGATGGCGCTGATCTTCAGCGGAAAACGTAAAAAGTATTAGAAAATTTCGCCAAATCCATCAGCGGCTTGGTAGCATAATTGGTAGTGCATTGGGCCGGAATCCTAAGGGTGCGGGTTCGAATCCCGTCTAAGTTGCTACGGGTGAGCCGATTTTTTCTAATATTTTTCTTTATTTATTCATCAAAATAGCATTGTGAATGCAAAAATCTAAAAAGTTTAATATCTAATTTGTGCACTTTTGGTTGATTGCAAACCATGATGTGATCCAAAAAAAACAAGCTGGCATTTTTAATCCCACATCTTAAATATAGGGTGTCTTTTAATTCACTTTCCATAAGGATGAGTCCATGAAACTGAACAACTTTTTCTAAGAAACATAGGGTCAAATATGTAAAAAAAAAAATACTTTCCGTACAAATCACTGAGAGAGATTTTTTTTTCTATATCCGGAATTTTCGGAAATATGTAAGTGCCAACATTTTTAAAGCCTATAACACAGAATTCAATCATTTTAAAGCTTAAAAAACGATTTTTTAAGTAAAAGTCCTTTGTTTTCATAGTTCTCGTGGAACAAGCGTACGCAGCGCCATTTTGACAGTTGCCTTCCCCATGACCAAAATTTTGTGGCGTATTTTACACACATATTTCGTGGAGAAAGTTGTTCAATTTCATAAACTGAACACATCCTTAAAATTTGATGAGTGTATAAAAATGCAGCCTGTATGTAGTAACTGTGCTTTTATTTTGCTTTTACTAAAGAAAATTGCTACGATTTTGTTACAAATATTTGATGCCACGCTAATATTTAGTGTATAAGACGGTTTGCACCTATGAGGTAGTATTCTCAATCTTGATTGATTGGATTTATGAATGATTGTTGTTATGTTTCTGACCACTCCGCTCGCACCCGGTTGTATCGGCAGCTGCCAAAACACAGCGAAGCAATTAAACCCATTTCCGTTCGGTCACTTATGTAACTGGATGTAACAGTCAGCGTCATATTGATATGAGCGTCTAGAGTAGTCAAAATGATCTAAAAAACATATAAGCAATTTGATATATACGCAGTTCGAATCATCATCTTGTTGTAAGCACACAAGGTGTTCAAAATATCTTACTACTTATTGTTTCATATTTATATGAGCAGGGCGTTCAAAACTGTCTTGGCAAACAAAGCTCTCAAAGATATCCGTGCATAATGCATTTATATTTTGCACCGATAATTTTAAGAGCTTTATTTGCTAAAAAAATTAATAATTTAACTAATATTATAAATGTGAAAGTTTGTGGTTCAATCACGCAAAAACTACTGAATAGATTTGGCGCACAGATAGTAAACAGCCTAGATTAAAACATAGGATACTTTTTATCCCGATATTCCCACGGGAACGGGAACCGGGCGGGTGAAACCGCGGGCGGCTGCTAGTATAAATATGAAACAATGAGTAGTAAGATCGGCTGTACAGCCAAGAAATAATCTAGCTTTTGCCCGCGACTTTACCCGCATGGAAATTTGTTTCCCGTTAGAATTTTCCCGCGGAAAATAATAGTAGCCTATATCCTTATCTAATATAGCTTACTTTACCGAAATTAGTTTTTGTTTGCGAGTTGAGCGGCTATTTGAAAATGTAATAATCAAATAGACAGTAAGTTACATTCGCCACTTTAATGTTAGTATGGATTATCACCCGATTTTGATTATCTTTGAATTTCCTATTAAATAAATGTTGCGCAATAATAAGCTATTAGTTTGACGTCATCATGAATAAAAATAAGACGCAAAGACATTCAATGAGAAACAAATGTAGGTAGGTAACAACTGTACATACATGCATGTGCGTTAGTGCGTATTGTTAATGATTAAACGAACTTACCTAAGTGACGTTCTATCATAATTATACGAGATGCTTCGTTCGAAGAGATTGGGATAACACTTGTAGTACCGCGTACCGGCTCGCCATTCATCCACTAATAGTTTAAATTATTTACATTATGTAGTTTGGTATTAAAAACAGTTAATAACAAACCTAAAAAAGAAAATAGTTGTTCTATTGGATCTTTTCCGCGGGACTCGTTTAGCCGCCAGAGGCGCTGTCTTTATTTAGTTGAAAGAAAGTTCACAATAGTTCGTCCTGGGATACGGGGTGGGTGGGAACCAATCTCTTCGAACGAAGCATCTCGTATAATTATGATAGAACGTCACTTAGGTAAGTTCGTTTAATCATTAATTATACTTCCTTTGCTTCGTTCTCGAGATTGGGATAACACTTGTAGATTTTGAAAGCAACGACGAACTATTTAAGTGGACCAAAGTAGAACAGAAAAGTAAAAAGGAAACAATATCAAAATAAGACACTTCTTCTGTATTTGATTTTATAAGTTTAGTTACAAATTAATGACATAATAAATTAACTATATTTTCAATGTACATAATTATTATCGAGTATCGTTACAGCGAGTGTTATTTATATATTTATTATAAAACTGTGCAAAGACTTTAGAATTTCCACTCCAACCAGCCGTATTTTTAATAAGGTCAATATGAACGCCTAGTTTTTTAGCATTTGAAGTGGACGCATGTCTTGTCGAATGAACCGAAAAAAACCGAGGTATCAATACCACTTTCAAACAGCGTATCTTTAATCCATCTGCTTAGCGTTTGACTAGTGGTTTTTTAAAACTAATAAATAAATTTTTAGAGTTACTTCTCAAGGATTTCGTTCTATCTAAATATTTAATCAATGTGTCGACTGGGCAGATCTCTGGTTTAATTGTATAAAAAGGAATAACTAAGTCTGGTTGTTTTTTGAACCCAATCTAAATGTTTTTAAAGTATTTGGGATTTTTATTGAAACATCGTTACTTCTTACAGTTATATTATTTAAGTACTTATAACGATAACATGTAATGTTTGCACTCTTTGTGCAGTGATTAAAGCCAGTAGGGTGACAAGCTTTTTGGTTTTTGGTTAGTATTTCTAAATCAATTTCGGAGTTGCGATAAAAATTTGCTAAATAGTCCAGAACGATAGATGTATATATTCCAAGTAGAGTTATACTTAGGCATTGGGGGACGAAGTCGATAAAAACCTTTAAACAATCTAGACACAATATCGTTAGAGCTGACCCGAGACCAGGATCAAAGTCAACGCCGAACGATAGCTGTTTAATGTGCCATATTGAGCACCTCGATTATAAATTTCCGTTAGGAATTCTATTACCGATTCTATGGAGGAGTTATATGGATCTATATTATGATTATTACAAAAAGACAAACCGTTTCCGAAAGCGCATTCATATTCAAAGCGTGGACTAATTTGCCAGAACAAATAGTCTCAGCCAACAACTTAAACCAATTTAAAAATAGATTAGACAAACACCAACTTAAATAAAGTAAAATAAAGCAAAGATTGCAGGATACAGGCACTATCAGTTGCAGCAACTGCTCGCCTGTCTAATAATAATAATAATATATTGACGCATTGTGTTATCTGATAACGGGACAAAGGGACGCACAGACAACATCTATGGACTGAGGAAGTACATTCCCTTTCAAGAACGGCGACCTGACAACTGTCTTGCCATCAGGACAATTTTGGGGTTTGGCTGGTTGCTGTGGAGAGGAAATATCAAGGCATTACTTTCCGAAAGGAATGTTATAACATCTGATATCAAAAGTCGCTGATACAGTGGGTACCAAGGCTGAGTAGGCCACTGAGGGATAACGATGCCTTCAGCTTTATCTGTTATTGTTTTTCTTAATATTTTTAGAATTATAGAAAAGGGGGGAAATGCATAGAAACTAATATTTTTCCAAGATATTGTGAATGCATTCATAACAAATGCCCCTGGATCTCTATTCCAGGATGCGTAAAGTTTGTATTTATTATTTAATCTTGAGGCAAATAAATCAAAATCAGGTGAACCAAATCATCATCATCGCTTAGTACCTATCCACTCCGTGTCCTGGTGACACCAACGGGGTTCTGCGTCAGCGACAGAATTATCTTTGGATGCTATATACGAAGCGAACACAAAGAGGTTACGTTCTTCACAAAACTGCCATATACGTTTTGCTATTTAATTAAGGTGGGGAAACCTAATACCGCCCATACGGTTTACGTATACAAAAGCTGTCGTGTTATCTACTCTTAGCAAAACTTGAGCATTTCGTAAATTTTTTGCAAAAATTTGTAGCCCAAATAAAAACAGTTTATGTGGAGACTACTCTCTGAATTGCTCCATCGACCACTGGCAGTATCGACGCCACATACTACCCCCCACCAGTTTTGCTCGAATCTGTAAAAATTTCCATGACGTAATTATCTATTCTTATAGAATTAGAGGAATTGGAGCATGCTTCTAGCCACCACTGCAGATCACTTCGAACTTCATCTAAAGGTAAGTTAAAGTAGCTGTCATAATATTTATATTTTAACAAGGCTAGGTATTTATACCTTTCTTTTTTTTTTTTTTGTGTTGGACCATCCGTATTGGATGGCAGGGCATGCGGAAGTAAGTAGTCCTACAAGACGAGCAAAGTTTCGAATAGTAACTAGTTCGTTATATTTAAAAAAAAAACTTTTTTATTAAAAGTCCTTTTTTGTTCAGGGAGACGCACATGGAATTTTTTACTATCGATTATGAAACCGAGATATTGACATATGTGACCTGGGACAAGTGAACTTTTTTCTACATTTATTGCAAAAGCTAAAGATTTCAAGACGTTCCTTGTATGGATAGTATTTTCTAAACATTCTTGGACTCTTGGTATGTATCTCCTATACAACAAATATCATCCAAGTATATTGTAGACTGAAAAACCTAATGGTCTAAGGTGAGACATAGCCGGTTTCATTAGCTTGGTGAACACAAAAGGTGACGTATTTAACCCAAATGGTTAAACATTAAATTGGTAGGTTTTTGATTGAAAATTAAAACGTAAAAATTTTTTGAAGTCGTTATGTATAGGTACAAAAAATCTTTCAAATCAATAGATGTCATATAACAGTTTTTACTAATGAGCTTTATAGTAGTCCTCAAATCCTCTAATTTAAAATGTTGAGTAGTTATCTATGAATTTATTGAGTGTTTTTAAATTCAGAATGAATCTATTCTTTCCAATACTTTTTTTTTTTTTTTTACAAGGAAATAAGAGGAAATCTCCTCGCAGGGTTGACACTCTGTCACAGCCCCAGATGAGCATAACTCATTAATTGCATCAATAACTAATCTGAGCTCGGATTTTGAAAAAACAGGTTCAAACGGAACCTGTGTTTGATGTATAGGTCGGGTAAATGGTATCTGGTAACCCTGTATCCACGAGATAATAATTGGGTTGTCCGTCAGTAATGTTACACCATTGATTAAAATATAATTTAAGGCGACCTGATCGGCATACCGTAACTAGCGGCGGGGCGCTCTCAGGCGGCGCTGCTGTGAGCGCGGCGCAGGAGGCGGCAGCGGCGGGGGCGCTCGGCGCGCGGATGTGGCGCCGGAACCTGAGGCACGTACGCAGGCGCAGATTCCTCGGCGCGTCTCCCCGCCGACGACAGCCTGCTCGTCGTGGCGGGGGCCCTCGAGTTTAAAGGTCGACCGGTGGGTTTATTTTTCTGCAATGGTCTAGTCGCTGAAGTGCTAGCCCTAATTTAAGATCCCGATTTGTTTATTGACTTGGCAGCCTTCAGTGTGTCTGCAAGTTTTTCGCCAAAGAGATGCTTATCGATGTGAGTGTCATCGAGATGTTCTTTAACCTCTTTCTTTGTAAAGGAGCACATATAGGTAACTCCGTCTTAGTACTGATTCAGGGTGTTGCACCTCACCAATAATGCGAGCAGCCTCAATCAGTAGTTTAGTAGTATCTCAGGGTCCTTATGACTCGATGAAAGTGTTCGTTGAACAGCTAAACCGAAACACGATACCGCTGCTGCGATTTGCTTTTGCTAATGTTGGATAGCGGTATCTTTTTTCTGAAGGGTATCGGTAAGCGCAGCTTTCACTTCTAGGTTTAAAGTCGGAGGGTCAACCAGTTTACAATTTTCTGGTGTCAAATATTTTCCCAAAAGGTATTTTCTTACGTCCCTTGTTACTCCAGACGTGACGACATGTTCTCATCTGTACGCTATTTCATTTTTGAGTTTAGGCCCTATTTTTTTTTTTTTTTTTTTTTTTTTTTTTTTTTTTTTTTTTTTGGGGGCCTCCCCCAAAAAAATAAAATTTCCTCATCAAGGGGTACCTCGTCAGGTGTTAAAGTCGCAGACGGTGTGGGAGGCGCGGGCGCAGGTGCCGGCGGCGTGGGGTCGGCAGACGTAAGTGTACGTCTCGTCTGGCACTGGTGGTGGGCACTCATCGGAAACTGCGGGTGTATGATCCTCGGTTTCACCGTGAAACTGATACCTACATTGGTAGTAGTAGGCCTTCTACGTCTGGAATATGCAAAAAACAAACGCAGGTAGGGAAAAAAATATATAAGTCTATATGTGGGTTGTTCTAATATTACTCGGTAATAGTCACATGAACTATACACAGTAATTGAATAAAAAATCAATAAAAAGCCGGCATAGTCAAACAAACTATACACTAGCCTTAGCGGGTGAATAAGTAAATCGAAACTACTCGGTAATAGTCACTCGAACTATACACTGTAGCGATAAGTTTTTGGAAACATCCATGTCAGATGTACACATATTAGATATGCAAGGCAATAACCACATTATCATAATTACATAATATGAAAGGGGTTATGCACAATGCAAGACAATAATATTGTCGTATTGTTACTAGCAAAAGTTTAACCAACCTTCATTTATCGACGGGATTGCATTATCGTTCGATGCTGATGAATCACTTGAACTTGAGTTGTGACGAGAATGATTTTTCCGCTTTTTTTATTTTTTCTCAATACGTCGGAAGTTTTCTCCACAACTTCTCACTTTCTTCATCTTCCGAGTGTTTTCGCTTAGGCATCCTGATAACAAAACACTGGAAAATGCACGTAATATAACAACTGAAAAAAAATATTAGGAGCGCGTGGTGAACGGCGCGGCACTAGAAACGCGAATGAAGACAGCGCCTCTGGCGGCTAAACGAGTCCCGCGGAAAAGATCCAATAGAACAACTATTTTCTTTTTTAGGTTTGTTATTAACTGTTTTTAATACCAAACTACATAATGTAAATAATTTAAACTATTAGTGGATGAATGGCGAGCCGGTACGCGGTACTACAAGTGTTATCCCAATCTCGAGAACGAAGCAAAGGAAGTATAATTTCACCAGAACCATGCATATTAGAAATATACAATCAACATAATTTTATTGATTTCAATTTAAATTAGTTTCTTTTATTAGTTCATAAACATGGGTATAATATAAGATTTATTTATAGTATAAAGTACAGCCATGACCTTATCATACAAAATTATTATAATATGGATTTCAGAATTATAAATTTGAGTCTGAGAAGAGTTTGCACCCATGAGCTACTTTCAATTTGTGTAGGGTGGGTTCATTCAAAATTTTTTGGTTTATTTCGGATAAAGTTTGCTAAAAAGATTTAAGAAAAAATTATACTTACGAAAGTAGGGTTCACATGAGTCATCTTGCATTATACCTTAGAGCAGGGGTCTCCAAACTACGGCCTGCGGGCCAGATCTGGCCCGCGAGCACCAACAATCCGGCCCGCGAAAGCAGGCTGGATCGTACCAACAATACTACAATTTCCAGTATGTTGGTACGGCGCTAGCTAGACCCTGGCCCTTGGGACTTCGTGGAGGAGAAAGTCTGGCCCTTTTGCTAAAAAGTTTGGAGACCCATGCCTTAGAGTAAGACGGGCTTCTACAGACAAACGAAGCCTTTGTTGCTCGAATCATTATACCAAACATCTGAGATATTTCTTTTGAGATTTAAATACACTTCTCTTGTCAGTAGTGTCACAGCTTATAATGGGTGGCGCAAAAGTACTGGCACTAAAGAAATGTTATAGCTGAACCAAATAGGGTCTTTACTTTTGCGCCACCCTTTATAAGTTTTTTCAAAACAGGAGAGGAGCTAACATCACTTATTATTATTACCTTTTGTCATTGCACTCCGTCGGATCGCTAGGGTTGGCATTCTCTGGCCGTCTGGTGGAATGCTACGCGCGAACGCTATGGAAACAACTGCGACGCGATGTCACGCCCCGACCAAAGTCCTGCGAACTTTGCTTAGAGCTCTGAGTGACGTCAGCCGTCAAATTCGAACGTTTCCATGGAGCTTCTTTACTGTTTGAAAAAACTTATATTATATACTGTGGTACTATCCGCGCCTAGCGGCCATGACTTTAACCTCAAAAACGAAAAACAATTGGGATGTTGACTAATGAATAAAATAACGAAATACTATAACTGTTGTCGTCTCAAAACCATGACACACTGTCTTTCTTTCTAATATTTAAATAGAATATAAAAATTACACTCGTTTTATATTAAAAATAGTGAAAACAGAATAATACAGGGCTATTTATAAAATATTAACAACCTCGCAGGAGTAGTTTATCTTACTTACATCATCACGTTTGTTCTACGACTTTTCCGAAAACAGACAAAAACTTTTCGGCTTTACATACAAATACTTATCCGAACAGCTGATCGAGTTTTGTGAAAAGTATCTTTTTAGGGTTCTGTACCCAAAGAGTAAAAATGTGACCCTTTTAATAAGATTCCGGTGTCTGTCTGTTTGTCACCAGGCTGTAGATCTCATAAACCGTGATAATAGACAGTTGAAATTTTCCGACTCGCTCTTAACCGATTTTTTATTCCGTTTTCGGAAAAAACGTAGAACAAACGTTGTTGTTTATGATTAGGGATTACAATTGCTGGATCCAGCATCCAGCAATCCAGCTGGATCCAGCGCTTTTATGTGCAAAGTAAGTAACTGGTAAGGCGATAAGACAATAAAATATGTGTTTTAATATCTCACTTCCACAGCTAACTCAAAAACCTAAATAAATTATCTCTCTGTTGTAAAGAGTGTTGGTAATTCACACAAATGTAAGAACATTTGTGTTTGGTTTGTAGTTGTAGCAACTAACCATAAAGAGAGGTAAAGATTGATTGCGACTGATTATACGTTCTTATTACCTAAAGAAGATATTTTATTTAGAGATTACCTAGTCAAAGGCATTGTCTTTGATGTTGAACTAGATTTGTCTTACTTCATAAAACATAATACTGATACATTAGTTTGATATCAAATAACAAAGAACTAAGAAACCAAACCAAAATCCAGTTACCATCAAATTAGTAAAGGTTTTTATTCAAGTAGTTAGTAGAGAAAATCTTAAATTATTAAATAAAAAAAAAAAACATTAATGTCATGTATTTATTTTGATTCAATATTTTGCTGGATCCGCGCTGGATCCAGCTGGATTCAGGCTAATCTTGCAAAAATCCAGCTGGATTGAAAATGCTGCTGGATTGCAATCCCTGTTTATGATGTTAATAATCTAGTTTTGCGATGTTGTTGGTGTTTTACAAATAACCCTGAATAGTTGTTACTTTTTTCTGGAAGTTCTCATAGGCACGAACAATTGAAAATCGAAAAATTAAGAAACACCTTTGAAAGTGTTTTAATCCGTCCATAACAACTTTCTAACCCGATTCGCTTATAGGAAGACGTCTACGTTTCTTGAGAAAATATTCGATTACCTCTATGACTTTTATAGTAAGGGAAGCGCACCTATTTTCGGCAGTGTCCCAGTGCCCGGTAACTCGTTACATATTTTATGTTTATAAATTTCTACCAATCATAAAAAAAGAAATAATGATGGCAATACATTTTTAGTAATATTTTTTATGATTATAATGGCAACACTCACTAAAAAGAGTAATGGCATCGAAACAATGCAACGTTGAAAGTGTGCTCCTATAAAATTTTTCAAAACCTGGAAGTTCAGGGACTAAACCAAGGAACGACCACGTCGAACTCATAAGCTTGCTGTGCAGATACGGATTACTATGCGGTAAGTGTGATATTTTTTCGTATTATTGGAATAAATTATCTACCAATATAACCTATTGTTTGATATGATTATCTTTTAATAGTAATTATTTTTGCATTTTACGTTCATTGGTACTCCAAAACCAGTGCTGGCCCAGTATCCGGCAATCTGGATCATATTTTAACGGATATTGGTACACGTAATCACATATTACTCCCCGTTGTACTCAAATCCGTTAATGTATCTTAAGGATTTCAAATAAGACCCATTTTCCTTTGGCCGTGTTTCTTTTATTTTACCGGAATCTGGGACATAACATCTATATATATAAAATTCAAAGTCCTGACTGAGTGAGATATCAACGCACAGCCCAAACCGCTGAACCTAGAGACTTGAAATTTTGCACACAGATACTTTATACAGTGTAGGCATCCACTAAGGAAGGATTTTTGAAAATTCCATCCCTAAGGGGATGAAATAAGGGATGAAAGTTTGTATGAAAGTCCCTCAGTTTTGAAGCTAGGATCTTCAAATTTTGTGTTTAGGCTGATGATTGAAAATAAATAAATACGTGTCTCAGCGTTTTTTAAAATTCTACCCCCAAAGGGGTGAAAAGGGGGATGAAGTTGTGTTTAGCCACTCGTTTGTCGCGCGGCCGGCGCGCAATTTCCTTGTTTGTCACGCAGTTTTGCGTTACAGCAGTGCACTTGCACAGCTGCGTTAAAACCGTTTTTATGACCCGTTCCTGTTTGTATACGAACAAATAATGTTCTATTTCGTATAGGTGATGGATGAAGCTATAAGTATTGAAAAAAAAACGAGTACCTGTAATGGTAAAATAATTTCTAAAAAATTCGTGAATTTAGCTAAAGAGAAAATTCACGACTTGTAATGGGAATTGATTTTTAATATTAAATCTAAATCGATAACTAGTGTTTTTTTTTACATAATTAAAAACTAGAATAATACCCCTTTCCGTACACGCCAATTTTTTTATGAATTGGAAGCAATTCAACGGTCTTAATAATGTTTGTATATCGCACAAATTTTTACTGCGCGTATTAATTCGCTGCTGAGTCTAAGCGCTGTTTCGTAGTATTTTATTCCAATTGTGGAAGGCTTGTGACAAAAATAAAATATACTTTAGAAAGATACAGATTTCAACTTTCATATTTTGTAAAAAAAGATGAGACTCTTGAAGAAAAGTATCTTTGTAAAAAATTATAACATTAAAGCGGCCCACTATAAATGATAAAATTGTGTTTTTGTAACAAGCGTTGATTGGTTAAACTTGGATCAAGATTACCTTGTACTAATTATATGTACAGAAAGAGCAAAACCTGCAGTTTCTAACAGTATGCAATACATAGGAAAGATTCTTCCGAAATGTATGTAAAATTTCGATCTAAATAATCCAATTCCGCGCTGCCGGGCGCTGGCGTACGGGCCGTTCGCTGCCAAGATGGCCGCGCGTAGCCGAGTTTAGTTCAGGGTTGTCGCACACATTAAATAAAACTAGGTAGGTACTTAATTTTTTTTTATTATATTTTTAATTTTATAGTCACATTTTTTTTAATAGTTCTCCTCTTCCTCGTCCCCTGCCTCACTCTCCTCGATTTTCACTGTACACAGCATAAAATATAAAATGGATGTGGACTAAAAAATTATAACTAGACACCCAACACCAATCACAATAACCAACACCAAAACAAAAAAAACATTCACTAGGTAATGTATAAAAACAACATAAACACAACCTAATATGAAAATAATAAGCGTGTGAGGCAGCCCTGCCAAAATGCTAGTTTGTTTCAAGGTCCCACAGGACCTTGTTACCTTGACCGTGGATAATGGCGTAATAAAAACTCACTATTTTGCGTTGCATCAATCATCCTGTGTAAACAGATGAATGTTATATTTTGAAACCACTTTGAAACTGTTCACTAATAGTATTATTATCTTATTTCGGATAATTCTTTGATTAACCAATCTAAATTATAACATAATGTTGTTGTAAACAGAAACAATACATCAAGAAATTTACCGGGCTACGGTTTTGTTATGATTTTTAACACTAGACATTAAATTTGTGACGAGATATTTATATGATCGAATAAATCACGATATGACGATTCTTTTAATATATGACATCAAACAGAAATATAAATTAACAAAATACTTACGGCATATCAAATTAGAGCACTTCACACAGAAAAAACAAGTATGGCGTCAACTGACGTGAAACTCTTCAAAATTATTTTTTTCAACCAATCACAGGCCTTTTCTACTTTTTTATGCGATATTAGTGTTGCCAAAATCATAATCTAAATCAGCCCAAGAGGTTTTGGTGTGGCCGCCTAAAAAAAACCTACCAAATTGGTAGAAATCGAACAGCGATCGACCCGGTCCTACAGCACCGCGCGACAAAGGACCGTCTTTTGCTTGCGGTACTACAGTACCGCGAAGCAATCGAGTGGTTAGAAGATAATCCTTCATTTTTGAAGTAGAAATCGCTAGATTTGTAATTTAGGCTTATGGATGGAAATCTAACGCAACGCATATTGTATTGGTATAATTTCAACCCCCATGGTGATGAAATGGGGGTGCAATGGGGTAAATAAACCTAAAAATCGATATGGATGTCGTTATTGGGGTTTTCTGGGATGAAGATTGCGAAAATGACATTTATTTTGAAGTCCAACACGGTCGACATGATTTAACCCCTAAAGGGGTGAAAATTGGATTTAAATTTGGTATTGAAAACAATATAAAATAGACATTACAACTTAAAACTTCGTAGGAGCATGTCTTAAAATAAATAGGCAAACATATATTTTGTGGTTTTGAAAATCAACCCCTTAGGGGGTAAATGGGCTAAGTAAACGTAGAAATCGATATGGATGTCGTTCTTGAGGTTTTATGGGATGGTGATTGCGAAAATGACATTAATTTTGAAGTCCAATTTAACCGCTAAAGGGGTGAAAATGGGGTACAAATTATATATGGAAAAATAATATAAAATAGACATTACATAGTTTACAGCTTAAAAATTCGTAGGAGCATGTCTAAAAATAAATAGGCAAACACATATTTTCTTATTTTGAAAATCATCCGTTAGGGGGTAAATGGGGTAAGTAAACATGAAAGCCGATGTGGATGTCGTTCTTGAGGTTTTATGGGATGAGGAATGCGAAAATGACATTTGTTTTGAAGTCCAACACGGTGGACATGATTCAGCCCAAGGGGACGGGGACGGACACGGGAACAGGAACGGGAACGGGGGCGGGGACGGAAACGGGAAAGAGTAAAGAAACGGGAACGTGATACTCTTAATATCTCTGGACCTAATTCTGATTATTGTAATAAACTAGCTTCCGCCCGCGACTTCGTCCGCGTGGATATTAGAGAAAATCCTTAGGGAACCTTCAACCAGGATCCGACCAACCGTTTTATACGCGATTACGCGGGTCCCCACCAAGCGCGCAGCCTCGTGCGAGGCCTGTCACACGTCGCAAATGTTTTGCCTCGCGAGGCAGCGCGCTTGGTGGGGACCCGCCTAATCGCGTATAAAACGGTTGGTCGGATCCTGGTTGAAGGTTCCCTAAGGATTTTCTCTAATATCCACGCGGACGAAGTCGCGGGCGGAAGCTAGTTATTATACTATATATAGCTCGATTACCACTCACTGATTGACATGATTGTTCTCCCAGAAGGAGGTGGAAAAAGGTATAATGATGTTTGGGGAAAATGTACAATACCCCAATCGAACTGGGGAAAAATTATGACATTTGGGAAAAACAAGAGGCCGGCTGTGGCAAAGTTTGTAACTTTTTTGTTTTCCAACCGATTTTATTCAAACTTGCAAGAGTGGTAGATTTTGACATTTAAAATTGAGAAAAATATTTAAAAAATGCAAAAACAAAATGGCGGCCGCGCCGGAGAGTTTTGAAAAATTTGATTTTTGGACCCCAAACCGCGGGGTCACCGCTCAAAAGTGTTGTTTGGTTTAAGAAAAAAAACTTTATTGTTTTACCACAATTACCCTCAAATTTTATCAATCGGGGAAACTTTTTAAAAATCCAAGATGGCGCCTGTCGTAGAGGCCATTTTGTTTGGGGTACGAAAACACGCCATTTTTAAAGTCGATTTTCTTCCAGATGGCAACACTAGAGCGCTTTGAGGTTCATAGAACGGCTATAGCTATAGGTACAAGGTATTCATAAGTAAAATATTTTTACCCCATTTCGGGGCAACTTTTGAGATTTACCCCAAAATGCAAAAAAGTGAAATAACCACTTTTTGACAATTTCGAGTATGAGGACTTGTGTATAGTCTGTATACAAATGACTTTGTGGTATTTTGGTTGGCAACGTCTGGCAACCCTAGAAACTGCTAAGGAAAAAGACATTTTCGAGATACCCTTTTTTCAAGTCCTATTGCGGTGACTGGGTGCAAGTGAGAAAAAAAAACAAAACGTCATTGCACGCAGTTTATGTTGCTTAGTATAGGAAAAATATGAAATATTAAAAAAACAACATGGCGGACGCGGTGGCGGCCATTTTGTAAATTTTATACATTTTTTAAATATGTCAAAGCTATTTTGAGGCAGTTTACGACAATTGAGAAAGTTGGCATGTATTGACGAATTATGCATATTTTGAAGATGTATTGCCTCGTACAAAAAAATTACCCATTTTTAGGGTACTTTTTGAGATTTACCCCAAAAAAGTGAAAAATGAAAAAAGCGGCATTTTAAAATATTTTTTATCAAAAACCATTAAATTTTGCGAATACTAATGGAATTTGACTATTTGTATATCGAAAAGATGGCAACACTGAAATTGAAAGAAGGATGAGTTTCCAAGAACCTTACATTTTTATTACCTAAAAGGAGCATTTGTAGATGTGTACAATGTACGGAAAAAGTATTCACAATTTATAAAACTATTACAAAAAAAATTAAAAGTGGAAGTCCAGGTCAAGATCCTCATGACGGAGAACTGCCCGCCAAAATGGTACTACATAGGTAGATGGTGCTCAAACTAAAGTTGTAGAGGACTCTAAGCAGATCCTGAAGCGAGAAAAAAAAATCAAAATGGTCGAAAAACATAATGGCCGCCATACAAATTTACAGAAAACCCAGCATATACAGCTCGATTACTCACTTACTGACTGACTCACTGATTAAAATAATTGTTCTCCCAGAAGGAGGTGAAAAATGGTATAATGATATTTTAAGAAAATGTGCAAAAAAAAAAAAAAATATGGCGGACGCGGTGGCGGCCATTTTGTAAATTTTATGCATTTTTAAAATATTTTAAGGCTATTTTGAGGCAGTTTACGACAATTGAGAAAGTTGGCATGTACTGAGAAATTATGCATATTATGAAGAAGTTTTGAAAAAAAACCCATTTTTAGGGTGCTTTTTGAGATTTACCCCAAAAAAGTGAAAAATAGAAAAAGCAGCATTTTTATTATTTTTTATCAAAATCCGTTAGATTTTACCAATACTAATGACATTTGACTATTTTCGTAACGAAAAGATGGCAACACTGAAATTGAAAAAGGTTTATTTTCCAAGAACCTTACATTTTTATTACCAAAAAGGAGCATTTGTAGATGTTTACAATGTATGGAAAAAGTATTTAAAATTTATAAAACTACCAGAAAAAAAAATATTAAAAGTGGAAGCCCAAGTCAAGATCCTCATGACGGGGTACTGCCTGCCGAAATGGTACTACATAGGTAGATGCTGCTTAAGCTAAAGTTGTAGAAGACTCTAAGAAAATCCTGAAGCGAGAAAAAAAAATCAAAATGGTGTAAAAACAAAATGGACACCATACAAAATTACAGAAAACCAAATTAAACACCACTTACTCACATAATTGTTCTCCCAGAAGGAGGTGGAAAAAGGTATGTGCAAAACCCAGTCGAACTGGGGAAAAATTAAAAGTTGAAGTCCAGGTCAAGATCCTCATGACGGGGTACTGCCTGCCAAAATGGCACTACATAGGTAGATGGTGCTCAAACTAAAGTTGTAGAAGACTCAAAGCAGATCCTGAAGCGAGAAAAAAAAATCGAAATGGTGAAAAACAAAATGACCGCCACACAAAATTACAGAAAACCTATTTGGTCGCAGCTGGCTGATTACTTATACAATACCTCGATAATAACTACTCTATTTAGTATTGTTTAATAACTACTCACTCACTGACTGATGGAAAAGAGTATAATGATGTTTGGGGGAAATGTGCAAAATCTTAATCGAACTAGGTAAAAATTATTACTTTTGGGAAAAACAAGATGGCGGCTGTGGCGAGGTTTGTAACTTTTTGTTTTCCAACCGATTTTGTTCAAACTTACAACAGTGGTAGATTTTGACATTTCAAATTTAGAAAAATAAGAAAAAAACTCAAAACAAAATGGCGGCCACGCTGGAGAGTTTTGAAAATTCGATTTTTGGACCCCAAACCGCGGGGCCACAACTCTGAAGTGCTGTAGAGTTTAAGACAAAAACCTTTTTGTTTCACCACAATTACTCTCAAATTTTTTCTTCAAAGACTATTATTTTCAATTAAACAATCATTATCTTAAAAACCATTAGATATTGCCAATACTAATGACATTGACTATTTTTATATCGAAAAGATGGCACTGGAATTTGAAAGTAAAGTTATTTTCCAAGTACCGCCACATTGTTATTACCAAAACCCCTCTTGCTTGCTAAAAATAAAACGGATCGTTTCATCCCGCCTGCAATAATGAATCAATGAGCACCGCTTGCGGACTCGGAAGGGCGGCATAGAACCACCACCACCAAAGTCTTCTAAATCAGTTACATACAAACGACCGATCTCACCCAATAAGGTAGATTTGACGAACAACACGAAGAAAAAACCCGAGCTACAAGCTAAATGCATTTTTGTGATGACACGGGCCATCAGATTACCTACTGCCTGTGACAAGTTCAAAAGTGAAGACGTTATCCAACGCTGGAAGTGGATCTGCAAGCGCAAAATAAGTTTATTAAAAGTCTGGTGCTCAACTTGCAAAGGCAGTCACCATAAGTTACTTCACCGTGATGTGATGTGAAGTGACGTGATGTAAAGCTGAAAAATCAACATAATACTCTACTATCCTTCTGTTTTTCACTTTGGACAGCGCACATCTGAAGACGGGGAAGTTATCTGTGAAATGTTTAGCGATTAATTTCACTCCACTTTTTCACACAATACTCAGTCCGTTAATATTTTGGATGACGTAGTGGACATGGACTCTTCCTGTGAAGATTGAAGTTGACACATTAGAAGTTTCCAAACTATTAGCATCACTCGACTTAAATAAGTCTGCTGGCCCCGACAATATCCCAGCAATTATAATTATTGCGAGTTGTTCCGAGTTCCTCTTAGTATCCTGTTTAGGCGTTCACTGGGTGAAGGCATTATGCCTGATATCTGGAAATCTGCCTTTATTACGCCAATTCACAAAAAAGGGCTTAAAAATGTAGTCGACAATTATAGACCGATTTCCAACCTTAGTTTGTTTGCAAAATATTTGGAAAAAATTGTCTACAAACAAGTCTACTAATCCGTTACGCAATCTTTATGTCCAGAGCAGCACGGCTTCGTTAAGGGCAGATCGAAGACGTCTAACCTTATCTTATGTAGCGACTTCCTGACAAAAAATTTGACTGTACCGTCTCAGGTTGATGTAGTTTACACGGACTATAATAAATGTTTTGATCGTATTGATCACACAACACTTTTACGTAAACTGCAAGCTATAGGTATTAAGGGTAATTTATTTAAATGGTTCTCCTCTTACGTTAAAGAAAAATTCCAGACTGTTGTTCTTAATGGCCACACTTCTTCTCCCATGTTAATACCATCGGGCGTTCCTCAAGGCTCTTTACTAGGACCATTGCTCTTCAACATCTTCATAAACGATATCTCGTCATGTTTTACTCATGCCAAAATCATTATGTACGCTGATGACATGAAGGTATTGATGCCGATCAACTCAACTCAAGACGATCAGCATCTGAAGGAGGGTCTCACTAGATTTGAGCATTACTGCCATGTTAACAAACTTGACATTAATGTCTCCAAATGCTATGTCTGTATTTATACCCGAAAATCTAAACCCATGTTATCATTTTACAAACTATTAGGCACTGATGTTACCAGAGTTACTACCATACGTGACCTAGGAGTAACCTTTGATAGCTAATTTGCTGTTTGATGAACACATAGACAACATTGTGGCTAAGGCATCTAAAGCTCTCGGCTTCGTTATGATGATGTTACACGATTCAACTCTATAAAAGCTCTAAAAATACTTTACTGTGCTTACGTACGTAGTCATTTAGAATATGCCTCTCAAGTATGGAGTCCCTGTCACAAACTATATGAAACGCGAATTGAAAGGATTCAGAAACGGTTTCTGCGGTATTTACAGTTTAAAACGAATAAATATACTCGTGATTACGATCAGCGATGTCGTAAGTTTCATTTTTACCACTTGTAGAAAGAAGACGCATTGCAGATCTATCGCACCTTCTCAGCATAGCAGGTGGCTCTGTTGATTGTCCTGAGCTTTTGAGTGGCATTAGTTTACGTTTAGTAGCTTCCTTCCGTAAACCTAACGTACTTCACGTTCCCTGGTGCAAAACGAAGTATCGGCGAAATTCTTTCTTTATCAGAACAAGCAGGTGTTTCAATAGTGTTGCAAAACAATTTGAAATAGACATTTTCAACACTTCTTCAAGTAAATTTAGGTGAATGTTAGGTAATAGTTATTTTTCTAACAAATATTTTTGAAAACTACTTCCTACTTATTTATACTTTAATTACTGGGTGTAACATAGGTACTTACCTTAAATTTTTAACATAATGTAGGCCAACACTGTTCTTATTAATGATTTTCACCTATATGTGGAAGCTTGTAATTGGCCCTTGATATTTATTTAAGTTAACCACTTTATTCTTAACCTAGCTGTAAGCTTCCCGAAGATTGTAAAAATAAAATAAAATAAAATGTCTGAACGCAGACGAAAAACGCATAGAAGAAAGACCCAAAGACTACCGCGACTACCGCAAACATCTGGTCGGCATCAGCAAGTTTCAAAAATGAGTCTTTTTGAAGGTGCTTCCCGTGACCGTCCAGGGAACTGAAGGCAACTTTAACACGTGTGCTCTGCTTGATGAAGGGTCCACCGTGTCACTCGTGGAGAGCAGTGTAGCCAACGTGGCAGGAGCCGGAAGGTGGAGCGTTGAGTTGGCGTTTCAGGATGCGGTGGGCGGCTGTAACAACCTGGCAAGATCGTCTCTTTCACGCTTATTATGACAGATACAGTATCCTTCAGCCTTGAATGAGTTCGTACGAAGAACTTCACGTTTCCAAGACACTCAACAGGGAATATGCATAAGTCACCAATTTTGATAAAAAAATTGAGATTGATCGCTGCGGATACGTATTAAAAACATGATGGAACAGAAAAACAATGTATTATTTTAGTTTTATCACACGATGAAATCAGGGGAACATAACGATTTTTTTTCATTTTTGGATATAATGCACTTTACAGTCAGATAGAATATTTATTTATTACTTAGGGAAACATACAGCTTTAAAATAGTACGTAATAGTGAAACATTATTTTAGTACAGTAGCCAAAAGAGTTTCCACCACTAAATAGTACATTACGTTGAACAGACAAATTATGTAAGCAAACAGATGTAAGACATTATAAGTAAATAATGATATTACAACAAAAAAGTTTCATTTTTAAATGACAAATTATTAAGGATGTAATTTAATGACAAAATATTGAATGGGAAATAATATTTTGTATGACACATGTGTTGGCATGTTACCCAACACTATTTTTATTGTACATCACTGCTTCAATTGGAGGTTCGCTTCCCACGCTCTCTTCGTTTCCGTGCACCATTGCGTGTGGTTCGTGTTCCATACTTTTATAAGTAATTTGAGTTAAAATATACAAGTTTGTATGTGTCTTTTGCTTCCAAAAATAAACCCTGCCTTCAGTCAAGCTACCAGTGAGTTTCAATCATCTACAGTCCTACATCTACCGTGCCATTCCACAACATGTATGTTGGTACTCAGACGCAAAATTTAGGGATATCATTTTTTTGGCTAACTCCATAAAAATCGCGCCTAAAATCATGGTTGGTGAAGTCACAAAACATGACCATTTTGTACAGAGTGTTTTCGGCGGGTGCTGATGCGTGCTAACTTCAAGTACCTAACTATATCACGAAAAAAAGGAAGGGAAAGGTTTTAATATTACAGTTGATTTTCTCACGCATTATACTTTTGATTTGATACAAAAAAAAATGCTGCATATTCCCTATTGATGGCAATATGATTTCTTAATACGACCATCTCGATCGACAGACAATCCTCAATTCCTCATAGGCCAAGGTTATTGTCATTTGAATATAAGCCGAGAAATAAAAGAAGGCAGGAAGGATGAGCCTGTTGCCTCTCTCACTGAACTTAGTTGGATTTTGCATGAAGTTTCGTCGTCAATTTCGAGGAAGATTATGCCCGAGTTTGCTTGTCACTACAGTCCGAAAAAGAGGATGAACTTCACTTCTTATTAGAGAATTTCTTTAGACTTGATAGCATAGGCATCAGGAATTCTAAGCTACCTAGATATTCTCGAGAAGAATGACGAGCACTTCACATTATCGATACTAAGTCGAAGAAAATCGACGGCTCTGGGAGTCTGCTTTGCTGTGAAGAAACGATGACATCAAGCTTCCCAACCCAACAACAAGAGAAACGCCGAAAGTAGATTACGTTTGATTGAGAAGATAATGGATTTTGATCCGAGCTTCGCAGTAGACTTCACGAAGCAGACGCATAACATGTTGGAAAAAGATTATGCCAAGAAAACTGCTCAGGCACCAGTTGCTCGAGTTTGGCATCTCCTACATTTTGGCGTTAGAAATATCAAAAAATTTGGAAAACTTAGACTTGTTTTTGATGCGAAAGCCGAAACTCAAGAAGTGTCTCTGAATAGCGAATTACTGACTGGCCCAGATATTTAGAATTCATTAGATCATGTCCTGGTTAGGTTCCGAAAAAGAAAAGTAGCCGTTACTACAGATATCAGGGAATTGTTCCTGCAGTTTAAGTAAATGATCAGGATCAAAATGCCCAGTGCTTCCTTTGGAGGGTTATGGAAAGAAAGAAGCTCTCAGAAACTTATAAGTTCACCTCGATGACCTTTGGTGCCACATCATCTCCATGCACAGCTACTTGTATTATTCGTCGTAATACTGATGATTTTGTTTCATGTCATCATCCACAAGCAGTGGAAACCATTAAGGAAAGGCACTACGTTGATGACTATCTCGACTCCACGGATAATTAACGAAAAGGGAATGAAGCGACTGATTGTGATTCATAAGGCAGGAGGTTTTGACTTAAAGTTGGGCCTCTAATATACCCAGCAATTGGAAACCAGCCACAGATACTTTAGGGTTTGATCTCAGCTTTAAGTAGGTGGACAAAGAGATCAACGAAGGTTTGCGACCGCCAACAAATCGCGAGTTGCTAAAAATTTTAATGTCACTGGGTATGTTTATGTCCCTTCCTGATTTATTGAAAGATATTGCTGCAGGAAATTTGGCGGTCTACAATCAATTGGGATGATCAAATCGTCGAGAAGATGAACAAAGATTGGTATTGGTTCAGAAGCTTGAGACTTGCAAATTATTTTCAGTACCCAGATGTTATGGTTTCTCACAGATGACTAAGTTAAGATTTCACATTTCTATTGACGCCTCTGAGAAAGCATTATGCCACTTTCGCTTACTGAGTAGAGATGACGATGTAGCCTTTGTAGCTGGGAAATATAAAGTTGCACCTGAAAACTGCAACGATACCTAAGCTAGAGCTGCAGGTTGCTTTAATGGGATCCCGTTTAGGTCACACCATGAATGGTAAAAGCAAGAACAGAAACTCGAAATAGCAAAACGATTATTCTGGACAAATTCACAAATAGTTTGGAAATGGATTAATAGAAAGCCACGAAAACAGAATTTCTTATCAGTTTCTCTATGGTTTTAATGCTTAATTCATAATTCATAATTGTTTATTTGCGATAAATAGGGTATTACAGAGATGGTCAGAAATAATACTTAAACTGCAAAACCGCTTTGAAGCCCTTGAAAACAGCATATGCAATGAAGTTTCAGAGCTCAGCGGATGCTTATGCTATATAAGCAGCGCAAGACCGATCGTCGTGGAGATCTTTGGGGGAGGCCTATACCCAGCAGTGGATGTCGGGGGGCCGATATGATGATGATTTTAATATAAGCCAGCAAAGTTTTAGAAAAAAAACAGTATTAATTTTTTCCATGCATCACCGTCACCACACCGCACTGCAACTTGCAGACAAATTCCAATGTGATTTTATCGGATGGCATGGCAATAAATACCGCATTCCACAATTCGCAGTCAGACTGTCCAAAGGCCGCTGTTTACAGTCCAACAGGGCAATGCCCGCGGGCTGCTTCAGCAGCCCGCGCACCAGGGCGAAACACTAGTTATACTATATATAGCTCGATTACCACTCACTGATTGACATGATTGTTCTCCCAGAAGGAGGTGGAAAAAGGTATAATGATGTTTGGGGAAAATGTGCAATACCCCAATCGAACTGGGGAAAAATTATGACATTTGGGAAAAACAAGATGGCGGCTGTGGCGAAATTTGTAACTTTTTTGTTTTTTAACCGATTTTGTTCAAACTTACGTGAGTGGTAGATTTTGACATTTAAAATTGAGAAAAATATTTAAAAAATGCAAAAACAAAATGGCGGCCGCGCCGGGGAGTTTTGAAAAATTCTATTTTTGGACCCCGAACCGCGTGGCCACAGCTCTAAAGTGTTATTTGATTTAAGAAAAAAAACTTTATTGTTTCACCACAATTACCCTCAAATTTTACCCTTTGGGGAAACTTTTTAAAAATTCAAGATGGCGCCTGTCGTAGAGGCCATTTTGTTTGGGGTACGAAAACACGCCATTTTTTAAGTCGATTTTCTTCCAGATGGCAACACCGGAGCGCTTTAAAGTTCATAGAACGGCTATAGCTATAGGTACAAGGTATTCATTAGTAAAATATTTTTACCCCATTTCGGGGTAACTTTTGAGATTTACCCCAAAATGCAAAAAAGTGAAATAACCACTTTTTGACAATTTCGAGTATGAGGACTTGTGTATAGTCTGTATACAAATGACTTTATGGTATTTTGGTTGGCAACGTCTGGCAACCCTAGAAACTGCTAAGGAAAAAGACATTTTCGAGATACCCTTTTTTCAAGTCCTATTGCGGCGGCTAAGTGCAAGTGTGAAAAAAAATCAAAACGTCATTGCACGCAGTTTATGTTGCTTAGTATAGGAAAAATATGAAATATAAAAAAAACAACATGGCGGACGCGGTGGCGGCCATTTTGTAAATTTTATACATTTTTTAAATATGTCAAGGCTATTTTGAGGCAGTTTACGACAATTGAGAAAGTTGGCAAGTATTGACAAATTACGCATATTATAGAGAAGTATTGCCTTGTGAAAAAAAATTACCCATTTTTAGGGTACTTTTTGAGATTTACCCCAAAAAATTGAAAAATAGAAAAAGCGGCATTTTTTAATATTTTTTATTAAAAACCATTAAATTTTGCGAATACTAATGGAATTTGACTATTTGTATATCGAAAAGATGGCAACACTTGAATTTAAAGTAAGGGTAATTTCCAAGTACCTTACATTTTTATTACCAAAAAGAAGCATTTGTAGATGTGTACAATGTACGGAAAAAGTATTCACAATTTATAAAACTATTACAAAAAAAATTAAAAGTGGAAGTCCAGGTCAAGATCCTCATGACGGAGAACTGCCCGCCAAAATGGTACTACATAGGTAGATGGTGCTCAAACTAAAGTTGTAGAGGACTCTAAGCGGATCCTGAAGCGAGAAAAAAAAAATCAAAATGGTCGAAAAACAAAATGGCCGCCATACAAATTTACAGAAAACCCAGCATATACAGCTCGATTACTCACTTACTGACTGACTCACTGATTAAAATAATTGTTCTCCCAGAAGGAGGTGGAAAAAGGTATAATGATATTTTAAGAAAATGTGCAAAAAAAAAAACAATATGGCGGACGCGGTGGCGGCCATTTTGTAAATTTTATACATTTTTTAAAATATTTTAAGGCTATTTTGAGGCAGTTTACGACAATTGAGAAAGTTGGCATGTACTGAGAAATTATGCATATTATGAAGAAATATTGAAAAAAAAACCCATTTTTAGGGTGCTTTTTGAGATTTACCCCAAAAAAGTGAAAAATAGAAAAAGCAGCATTTTTTAATATTTTTTATCAAAAACCGTTAGATTTTACCAATACTAATGACATTTGACTATTTTCGTAACGAAAAGATGGCAACACTGAAATTGAAAAAGGTTTATTTTCCAAGAACCTCACATTTTTATTACCAAAAAGGAGCATTTGTAGATGTTTACAATGTATGGAAAAAGTATTTAAAATTTATAAAACTATCAGAAAAAATATTAAAAGTGGAAGCCCAAGTCAAGATCCTCATGACGGGGTACTGCCTGCCGAAATGGTACTACATAGGTAGATGGTGCTCAAGCTAAAGTTGTAGAAGACTCTAAGAAAATCCTGAAGCGAGAAAAAAAAATCAAAATGGTGGAAAAACAAAATGGACACCATACAAAATTACAGAAAACCCAGCAGATACAGCTCGATTACTCACTTACTGACTGACTCACTGATTAAAATAATTGTTCTCCCAGAAGGAGGTGAAAAATGGTATAATGATATTTTAAGAAAATGTGCAAAAAAAAACAATATGACGGACGCAGTGGCGGCCATTTTGTAAATTTTATACATTTTTTAAAATATTTTAAGGCTATTTTGAGGCAGTTTACGACAATTGAGAAAGTTGGCATGTACTGAGAAATTATGCATATTATGAAGAAGTATTGAAAAAAAAACCCATTTTTTGGGTGCTTTTTGATATTTACCCCAAAAAAGTGAAAAATAGAAAAAGCAGCATTTTTTAATATTTTTTATCAAAAACCGTTAGATTTTACCAATACTAATGACATTTGACTATTTTCGTAACGAAAAGATGGCAACACTGAAATTGAAAAAGGTTTATTTTCCAAGAACCTTACATTTTTATTACCAAAAAGGAGCATTTGTAGATGTTTACAATGTATGGAAAAAGTATTTAAAATTTATAAAACTATCAGAAAAAAATATTAAAAGTGGAAGCCCAAGTCACGATCCTCATGACGGGGTACTGCCTGCCGAAATGGTACTACATAGGTAGATGGTGCTCAAGCTAAAGTTGTAGAAGACTAAGAAAATCCTGAAGCGAGAAAAAAAATCAAAATGGTGGAAAAACAAAATGGACACCATACAAAATTACAGAAAACCAAATTAAACACCACTACTCACATAATTGTTCTCCCAGAAGGAGGTGGAAAAAGGTATGTGCAAAACCCAGTCGAACTGGGGAAAAATTAAAAGTTGAAGTCCAGGTCAAGATCCTCATGACGGGGTACTGCCTGCCAAAATGGCACTACATAGGTAGATGGTGCTCAAACTAAAGTTGTAGAAGACTCTAAGCAGATCCGGAAGCGAGAAAAAAAAATCGAAATGGTGAAAAACAAAATGACCGCCACACAAAATTACAGAAAACCTATTTGGTCGCAGCTGGCTGATTAGTTATATACCTCGATAATAACTACTCTATTTAGTATTGTTTAATAACTACTCACTCACTGACTGATGGAAAAGAGTATAATGATGTTTGGGGGAAATGTGCAAAATCTTAATCGAACTAGGTAAAAATTATTACTTTTGGGAAAAACAAGATGGCGGCTGTGGCGAGGTTTGTAACTTTTTTGTTTTCCAACCGATTTTGTTCAAAATTACAACAGTGGTAGATTTTGACATTTCAAATTTAGAAAAATAAGAAAAAAACTCAAAACAAAATGGCGGCCACGCTGGAGAGTTTTGAAAATTCGATTTTTGGACCCCAAACCGCGGGGCCACAACTCTGAAGTGCTGTAGAGTTTAAGACAAAAACCTTTTTGTTTCACCACAATTACTCTCAAATTTTTTCTTCAAAGACTATTATTTTCAATTAAACAATCATTATCTTAAAAACCATTAGATATTGCCAATACTAATGACATTTGACTATTTTTATATCGAAAAGATGGCACTGGAATTTGAAAGTAAAGTTATTTTCCAAGTACCGCCACATTGTTATTACCAAAACCCCTCTTGCTTGCTAAAAATAAAACGGATCGTTTCATCTCGCCTGCAATAATGAATCAATGAGCACCGCTTGCGGACTCGGAAGGGCGGCATAGAACCACCACCACCAAAGTCTTCTAAATCAGTTACATACAAACGACCGATCTCGCCCAATAAGGTAGATTTGACGAACAACACGAAGAAAAAACCCGAGCTACAAGCTAAATGCATTTTTGTGATGACACGGGCCATCAGATTACCTACTGCCTGTGACAAGTTCAAAAGTGAAGACGTTATCCAACGCTGGAAGTGGATCTGCAAGCGCAAAATAAGCTTATTAAAAGTCTGGTGCTCAACTTGCAAAGGCAGTCACCATAAGTTACTTCACCCTGATGTGATGTGAAGTGACGTGATGTAAAGCTGAAAAATCAACATAATACTCTACTATCCTTCTGTTTTTCACTTTGGACAGCGCACATCTGAAGACGGGGAAGTTATCTGTGAAATGTTTAGCGATTAATTTCACTCCACTTTTTCACACAATACTCAGTCCGTTAATATTTTGGATGACGTAGTGGACATGGACTCTTCCTGTGAAGATTGAAGTTGACACATTAGAAGTTTCCAAACTATTAGCATCACTCGACTTAAATAAGTCTGCCGGCCCCGACAATATCCCAGCAATTATATTTATTGCGAGTTGTTCCGAGTTCCTCTTAGTATCCTGTTTAGGCGTTCACTGGGTGAAGGCATTATGCCTGATATCTGAAAATCTGCCTTTATTACGCCAATTCACAAAAAAGGGCTTAAAATGTAGTCGACAATTATAGACCGATTTCCAACCTTAGTTTGTTTGCAAAATATTTGGAAAAAATTGTCTACAAACAAGTCTACGCATCCGTTACGCAATCTTTATGTCCAGAGCAGCACGGCTTTGTTAAGGGCAGATCGAAGACGTCTAACCTTATCTTATGTAGCGACTTCCTGACAAAACATTTGACTGTACCGTCTCAGGTTGATGTAGTTTACACGGACTATAATAAATGTTTTGATCGTATTGATCACACAACACTTTTACGTAAACTGCAAGCTATAGGTATTAAGGGTAATTTATTTAAATGGTTCTCCTCTTACGTTAAAGAAAAATTCCAGACTGTTGTTCTTAATGGCCACACTTCTTCTCCCATGTTAATACCATCGGGCGTTCCTCAAGGCTCTTTACTAGGACCATTGCTCTTCAACATCTTCATAAACGATATCTCGTCATGTTTTACTCATGCCAAAAAAAATCATTATGTACGCTGATGACATGAAGGTATTGATGCCGATCAACTCGACTCAAGACGCTCAGCATCTGAAGGAGGGTCTCACTAGATTTGAGCATTACTGCCATGTTAACAAACTTGACATTAATGTCTCCAAATGCTATGTCTGTATTTATACCCGAAAATCTAAACCCATGTTATCATCTTACAAACTATTAGGCACTGATGTTACCAGAGTTACTACCATACGTGACCTAGGAGTAACCTTTGATAGCTAATTTGGTTTTTGATGAACACATAGACAACATTGTGGCTAAGGCATCTAAAGCTCTCGGCTTCGTTATGATGATGTTACACGATTCAACTCTATAAAAGCTCTAAAAATACTTTACTGTGCTTACGTATAACCTTTGATAGCTAATTTGCTTTTTGATGAACACATAGACAACATTGTGGCTAAGGCATCTAAAGCTCTCGGCTTCGTTATGATGATGTTACACGATTCAACTCTATAAAAGCTCTAAAAATACTTTACTGTGCTTACGTACGTAGTCATTTAGAATATGCCTCTCAAGTATGGAGCCCCTGTCACAAACTATATGAAACGCGAATTGAAAGGATTCAGAAACGGTTTCTGCGGTATTTACAGTTTAAAACGAATAAATATACTCGTGATTACGATCAGCGATGTCGTAAGTTTCATTTTTACCACTTGTAGAAAGAAGACGCATTGCAGATCTATCGCACCTTCTCAGCATAGCAGGGGGCTCTGTTGATTGTCCTGAGCTTTTGAGTGGCATTAGTTTACGTTAAGTAGCTTCGTTCCGTAAACCTAACGTACTTCACGTTCCCTGGTGCAAAACGAAGTATCGGCGAAATTCTTTCTTTATCAGAACAAGCAGGTGTTTCAATAGTGTTGCAAAACAATTTGAAATAGACATTTTCAACACTTCTTCAAGTAAATTTAGGCGAATGTTAGGTAATAGTTATTTTTCTAACAAATATTTTTGAAAACTACTTCCTACTTATTTATACTTTAATTACTGGGTGTAATATAGGTACTTACCTTAAATTTTTAACATAATGTAGGCCAACACTGTTCTTATTAATGATTTCACCTATATGTGGAAGCTTGTAATTGGCCCTTAGTATTTATTTAAGTTAACCACTTTATTCTTAACCTAGCTGTAAGCTTCCCGAAGATTGTTAAAATAAAATAAAATAAAATGTCTGAACGTAGACGAAAAACGCATAGAAGAAAGACCCAAAGACTACCGCGACTACCGCAAACATCTGGTCGGCATCAGCAAGTTTCAAAAATGAGTCTTTTTGAAGGTGCTTCCCGTGACCGTCCAGGGAACTGAAGGCAACTTTAACACGTGTGCTCTGCTTGATGAAGGGTCCACCGTGTCACTCGTGGAGAGCAGTGTAGCCAACGTGGCAGGAGCCGGAAGGTGGAGCGTTGAGTTGGCGTTTCAGGATGCGGTGGGCGGCTGTAACAACCTGGCAAGATCGTCTCTTTCACGCTTATTATGACAGATACAGTATCCTTCAGCCTTGAATGAGTTCGTACGGTGAAGAACTTCACGTTTCCAAGACACTCAACAGGGAATATGCATAAGTCACCGATTTTGATAAAAAAATTGCGATTGATCGCTGCGGATACGTATTAAAAACATGATGGAACAGAAAAACAATGTATTATTTTAGTTTTATCACACGATGAAATCAGGGGAACATAACGATTTTTTTTCATTTTTGGATATAATGCACTTTACAGTCAGATAGAATATTGAATGAGAAATAATATTTTGTATGACACATGTGTTGGCATGTTACCCAACACTATTTTTATTGTACATCACTGCTTCAATTGGAGGTTCGCTTCCCACTCTCTCTTCGTTTCCGGGCACCATTGCGTGTGGTTCGTGTTCCATACTTTTATAAGTAATTTGAGTTAAAATATACAAGTTTGTATGTGTCTTTTGCTTCCAAAAATAAACCCTGCCTTCAGTCAAGCTACCAGTGAGTTTCAATCATCTACAGTCCTACATCTACGTGCCATTCCACAACATGTATGTTGGTACTTAGACGCAAAATTTAGGGATATCATTTTTTTGGCTAACTCCATAAAAATCGCGCCTAAAATCATGGTTGGTGAAGTCACAAAACATGACCATTTTGTACAGAGTGTTTTCGGCGGGTGCTGATGCGTGCTAACTTCAAGTACCTAACTATATCACGGAAAAAAGGTTTTAATATTACAGTTGATTTTCTCACGCATTATACTTTTGATTTGTTACAAAAAAAATGCTGCATATTCCCTATTGATGGCAATATGATTTCTTAATACGACCATCTCGATCGACAGACAATCCTCAATTCCTCAAAGGCCAAGTTTATTGTCATTTGAATATAAGCCGAGAAATAAAAGAAGGCAGGAAGGATGAGCCTGTTGCCTCTCTCACTGAACTTAGTTGGATTTTGCATCAAGTTTCGTCGTCAATTTCGAGGAAGATTATGCCCGAGTTTGCTTGTCACTACAGTCCAAAAAAGAGGATGAACTTCACTTCTTATTAGAGAATTTCTTTAGACTTGATAGCATAGGCATCAGGAATTCTAAGCTACCTAGATATTCTCGAGAAGAATGACGAGCACTTCACATTATCGATACTAAGTCGAAGAAAATCGACGGCTCTGGGAGTCTGCTTTGCTGTGAAGAAACGATGACATCAAGCTTCCCAACCCAACAACAAGAGAAACGCCGAAAGTAGATTACGTTTGGTTGAGAAGATAATGGATTTTGATCCGAGCTTCGCAGTAGACTTCACGAAGCAGACGCATAACATGTTGGAAAAAGATTATGCCAAGAAATCTGCTCAGGCACCAGTTGCTCGAGTTTGGCATCTCCTACATTTTGGCGTTAGAAATATCAAAAAACTTGGAAAACTTAGACTTGTTTTTGATGCGAAAGCCGAAACTCAAGAAGTGTCTCTGAATAGCGAATTACTGACTGGCCCAGATATTTAGAATTCATTAGAAGATGTCCTGGTTAGGTTCCGAAAAAGAAAAGTAGCCGTTACTACAGATATCAGGGAATTGTTCCTGCAGTTTAAGTAAATGATCAGGATCAAAATGCCCAGTGCTTCCTTTGGAGGGTTATGGAAAGAAAGAAGCTCTCAGAAACATATAAGTTCACCTCGATGACCTTTGGTGCCACATCATCTCCATGCACAGCTACTTGTATTATTCGTCGTAATACTGATGATTTTGTTTCATGTCATCATCCACAAGCAGTGGAAACCATTAAGGAAAGGCACTACGTTGATGACTATCTCGACTCCACGGATAATTAACGAAAAGGGGATGAAGCGACTGATTGTGATTCATAAGGCAGGAGGTTTTGACTTAAAGTTGGGCCTCTAATAGACCCAGCAATTGGAAACCAGCCACAGATACTTTAGGGTTAGATCTCAGCTTTAAGTAGGTGGACAAAGAGATCAACGAAGGTTTGCGACCGCCAACAAATCGCGAGTTGCTAAAAATTTTAATGTCACTGGGTATGTTTATGTCCCTTCCTGATTTATTGAAAGATATTGCTGCAGGAAATTTGGCGGTCTACGATCAAATGGGATGATCAAATCGTCGAGAAGATGAACAAAGATTGGTATTGGTTCAGAAGCTTGAGACTTGCAAATTATTTTCAGTACCCAGATGTTATGGTTTCTCACAGATGACTAAGTTAAGATTACACATTTCTATTGACGCCTCTGAGCAAGCATTATGCCACTTTCGCTTACTGAGTAGAGATGACGATGTAGCCTTTGTAGCTGGGAAATATAAAGTTGCACCTGAAAACTGCAACGATACCTAAGCTAGAGCTGCAGGTTGCTTTAATGGGATCCCGTTTAGGTCACACCATGAATGGTAAAAGCAAGAACAGAAACTCGAAATAGCAAAACGATTATTCTGGACAAATTCACAAATAGTTTGGAAATGGATTAATAGAAAGCCACGAAAACAGAATTTCTTATCAGTTTCTCTATGGTTTTAATGCTTAATTCATAATTCATAATTGTTTATTTGCGATAAATAGGGTATTACAGAGATGGTCAGAAATAATACTTAAACTGCAAAACCGCTTTGAAGCCCTTGAAAACAGCATATGCAATGAAGTTTCAGAGCTCAGCGGATGCTTATGCTATATAAGCAGCGCAAGACCGATCGTCGTGGAGATCTTTGGGGGAGGCCTATACCCAGCAGTGGATGTCGGGGGGCCGATATGATGATGATTTTAATATAAGCCAGCAAAGTTTTAGAAAAAAAACAGTATTAATTTTTTCCATGCATCACCGTCACCACACCGCACTGCAACTTGCAGACAAATTCCAATGTGATTTTATCGGATGGCATGGCAATAAATACCGCATTCCACAATTCGCAGTCAGACTGTCCAAAGGCCGCTGTTTACAGTCCAACAGGGCAATGCCCGCGGGCTGCTTCAGCAGCCCGCGCACCAGGGCGAAACACTAGTTATACTATATATAGCTCGATTACCACTCACTGACTGATTGACATGATTGTTCTCCCAGAAGGAGGTGGAAAAGGGTATGATGATGTTTGGGAAAATGTACAATACCCCAATCGAACTGGGGAAAAATTATGACATTTGGGAAAAACAAGATGGCGGCTGTGGCAAAGTTTGTAACTTTTTTGTTTTCCAACCGATTTTGTTCAAACTTGCAAGAGTAGTAGATTTTGACATTTAAAATTGAGAAAAATATTTAAAAAATGCAAAAACAAAATGGCGGCCGTGCTGGAGAGTTTTGAAAATTTTGATTTTTGGACCCCAAACCGCGGGGCCACAACTCTAAAGTTTTATTTGATTTAAGAAAAAAAACTTTATTGTTTCATCACAATTACCCTCAAATTTTAGCAATCAGGGAAACTTTAAAAAAATTCAAGATGGCGCCTGTCGTAGAGGCCATTTTGTTTGGGGTACGAAAACACGCCATTTTTAAAGTCGATTTTCTTCCAGATGGCAACACTGGAGCGCTTTGAGGTTCATAAAACGGCTATAGCTATAGGTACAAGGTATTCATTAGTAAAATATTTTTACCCCATTTCGGGGTAACTTTTGAGATTTACCCCAAAATGCAAAAAAGTGAAATAACCACTTTTTGACATTTTCGAGTATAAGGAATTGTGTATAGTCTGTATACAAATGACTTTATGGTATTTTGGTTGGCAACGTCTGGCAACCCTAAAAACTGCTAAGGAAAAAGACATTTTCGAGATACCCTTTTTTCAAGTCCTATTGTGGCGGCTGAGTGCAAGTGAAAAAAAAAATCAAAACGTCATTGCACGTAGTTTATGTTGCTTAATATAGGAAAAATATGAAATATAAAAAAAACAATATGGCGGACGCGGTGGCGGCCATTTTGTAAATTTTATACATTTTTTAAATATTTCAAGGCTATTTTGAGGCAGTTTACGACAATTGAGAAAGTTGGCATGTACAGACAAATTATGCATATTATAAAGAAGTATTGCCTTGTAAAAAAAAATTACCCATTTTTAGGGTACTTTTTGAGATTTACCCCAAAAAAGTGAAAAATAGAAAAAGCGGCATTTTTTAATATTTTTTATCAAAAACCATTAAATTTTGCGAATACTAATGGAATTTGACTATTTGTATATCGAAAAGATGGCAACACTGAAATTGAAAGAAGGATGAGTTTCCAAGAACCTTACATTTTTATTACCTAAAAGGAGCATTTGTAGATGTGTACAATGTACGGAAAAAGTATTCACAATTTATAAAACTATTACAAAAAAAATTAAAAGTGGAAGTCCAGGTCAAGATCCTCATGACGGAGAACTGCCCGCCAAAATGGTACTACATAGGTAGATGGTGCTCAAACTAAAGTTGTAGAGGACTCTAAGCAGATCCTGAAGCGAGAAAAAAAATTCATAATGGTCGAAAAACAAAATGGCCGCCATACAAATTTAAAAAAACCCAGCATATACAGCTCGATTACTCACTTACTGACTGACTCACTGATTAAAATAATTGTTCTCCCAGAAGGAGGTGAAAAATGATATTTTAAGAAAATGTGCAAAAAAAAACAATATGGCGGACGCGGTGGCGGCCATTTTGTAAATTTTATACATTTTTTAAATATGTCAAGGCTATTTTGAGGCAGTTTACGACAATTGAGAAAGTTGGCATGTATAGACAAATTACGCAAATTATAGAGAAGTATTGCCATGTGAAAAAAAAATACCCATTTTTAGGGTACTTTTTCAGATTTACCCCAAAAAAGTGAAAAATAGAAAAAGCGGCATTTTTAAATATTTCTTATCAAAAACCATGAAATTTTGCGAATACTAATGGAATTTGACTATTTGTATATCGAAAAGATGGCAACACTGAAATTGAAAGAAGGATGAGTTTCCAAGAACCTTACATTTTTATTACCTAAAAGGAGCATTTGTAGATGTGTACAATGTACGGAAAAAGTATTCACAATTTATAAAACTATTACAAAAAAAAAAAAAAGTGGAAGTCCAGGTCAAGATCCTCATGACGGAGAACTGCCCGCCAAAATGGTACTACATAGGTAGATGGTGCTCAAACTAAAGTTGTAAAAGACTCTAAGCAGATCCTGAAGCGAGAAAAAAAATTCAAAATGGTCGAAAAACAAAATGGCCGCCATACAAATTTACAGAAAACCCAGAATATACAGCTTGTACTCACTTACTGACTGACTGACTCACTGAATAAAATAATTATCCTCCCAGAAGGAGGTGAAAAATGGTATAATGATATTTGGGGAAAATGTGCGAAACCCCAATCGAGCTAATTCGGGGTAACTTTCGACATTTACCCCAAAATGCAAAAAAGTGAAATAACACCTTGTACGGGCTTACACCGCACATTTTTACTACCGATCTTACTGACCGACTGACCTTTTTGATGTAATTATTTAATTAACGAGATTATTATCGCCTACGGTCGAGATAAGACCCATCTACTCTAAACTACAACTTAACTAGCAACTAACTAACTTTGACGTAATAAAAGTCTAAAGTGACGTATTTATTTTCTTTATCTTCGCATCTGCAACAACTTCGAGCCTGCAACTAACTAAGAAACTTTACAACTACAACTTTTAACATCATTCTGTAAGAAGTCCGTGGTCAACTAAGCGGACCTCCTACATTTTTTGGTCCTTCGAGAAAAACAGGGTACGTTTTATTTTTCTTTATCTTTGCACGGTAGCGAATCGGTTTGCCTGGCCTCCCACCAGCGGGTCTCACCAGGTGAATTGAGACGAGAGCGCACATATCGTGTAAGGTGAGAGATAATTCTGCGTACCGAACTAGCGACTACTCCGGGATACTGCATCACTCCGCCGTCAACTACGCTGAGCTGCAAGTCTTGGAAGCCCGTGGATCAGTACATTACTAGACCTGAAGCGATAACAAGGAACTTACGCAACTTTCATCATGGCTGCAGAGCGAAAACTTCAAGCTGAAGTATTCGAGAGCATCAAGCAACTGTGTATAAACTATAAAAAAGACAACTCGGCCAGGAAAACTCAAGATTATCTTACTAAACGTTTAGTTTCCCTGACCAGCCTGTGGGATGATTTCGACAAACGTCATCACCAACTTCTAACTCTGGACGATAAGAACTTTGACTACTTCAACGAAAACATTTACGAAAAAACTAAAGAACTTTACGAGACAACGAGGTCTGACATTTTGAAGAGGATACTTACTATTACTATCACCCCCACTCCCACGGAAACTACGGTACCTAGCCTCATTCACCCCGGGGCGGAGCCGAAACTGAATGAAAAAACTAAAGAACTATTACTACGTCAAGAAAGCAACTTCAAAGCGATCAAGAGAGCCATGCTGAAAATTAATTTGGAAGAAATTACTAATAAATGGGATGCTGAAGATCATCTTAGTATTTTGAGATTAAAATGGGAAACCATCGACAAACAACACTGGGAGCTCGAAACACTTCACCAAACAGAAGATCAAAACTATGTCACCGTATTCAATGAAATTGAACAACAATACGACCATCTGAAAAAGAAGTTGAATGCGAAAATCTGGTCTAACGCTCACTATAATCAAGCAACGCCAACTATTAGCATTCCTGAGTTTACGGGCAGCTATAGTCAATGGATCACATTTAAAGATCTATTTTTGGAGTCTGTGCATAAGAACCCTACCATTTCCAATGCACAAAAAATGCAACACTTGAAGTCAAAATTGAGAGGCGAACCAGAAAGACTCATCCAGCATCTGCATATAAGCGCTGAAAATTACAAGTCATGTTGGGAAATACTTAATCAGAGATACGATAATCGCCGCTTGCTGTTTACGTCATATATGAATAACCTACTTAACTTACCTACCATACAACAACCGAACGCATACAACTTGAAGAAAATTCACGACATTATTATTGAAACTCTGAATGGCCTTGGAAACATGGGAATAGATACTTACACCTGGGAACCGATGATCGTGCATATTATGTCGCAAAAACTTGATACGACTACTTACAACGAGTATACAAAAGCTCTACATGATCCCCGCGACGTACCAGCTTTGAACGAATTTACAACTTTCCTGGAAAACAAATTCATGGCATTCGAAACTATGCGAAACCCAAACAGAGACGTCTCCAACACGCAAAGAGGCAACACTAACAATTCTAAGATGTACCAGCCGGCAAAGAAAACTTTTTATCCATTCAAACGAGAATTACCAAAAACATATTATACGAGTTCAATGAAATGCCCACTATGCAATGGAATTCACGTTTTGATGCAGTGTGCAAAGTTCAACAACATGAGCACCGAACAGAAAAACGTGACTGTAACAAAATTACAAGTTTGCAGAAATTGTTTATACAGCCACGGCCAGGAACGTTGCAAATCAGCGAAAACTTGCAAAGAATGCAATCTGCCGCACCATACTCTATTGCACAATAATAACATGAAAAAATCTACAACTTATTATGGAAAGAATAACATCGAACCCCGGCCCTCTACTTCAAGTCAACAAACGAACCACTTATCCAATGATGGTATCGAGATATTACTTACGACCACTTTGCTCGAAGTAAAGACGTCAAACGGAAGTTACGTAACTTTGCGAGCGCTTTTGAACCAAGGTTCACAAGTGAACCTTTTGAGTGAAAACGCCGCCCAGCTGTTGAACTTACCAAGAAAGAACATGAACGCATCCATATCTGGGGTGGGCTCGGTATCTGGCGATTGCACGGGTTACGTTAACCTTGAATGCAAATCAATTCATTCTAACTACACTTTCCGAGCCAAAACTTTGATTATGAAAAAACTTATTAACAACTTGCCAAACGAAACTTTCCAACCGCCAAACTGGGAGCACATACAGAACCTGAAACTTGCTGACCCAGACTTCAACGTGTCGCGACGTGTGGACATACTGCTGGGCGCAGCTATCTACTCCACAATCCTGATGGATGGAGTCCTGAAACCTGATCATCATTCGCCAACTGCACAGCAAACACACCTCGGCTGGATGCTCTGCGGCAGCATAAAAACTCTCACGCTTACGAACTTAAACGAACTTACAAGATTCTGGGAAACCGAGGACATTATCCAGACCACCAACGACATCCCTGCTGATGACTATTGCGAAAAATATTATCAAGAAACTACGACTCGGAATACGGATGGCAGCTACACCGTGAAAATGCCTCTCTGCAGAAATTTTGAAGAAAAACTAGGAAAATCTAAAGCGACTGCAACCGCTCAATTTCTACAGTTGGAAAGGCGATTGTCACGAAACCCAACGCTAGACGAGATGTATAGAGACTTCATCAGCGAATACATCAAGCTGGGACACATGAAGCCATCACTTTCAAAATCTGAGGTCCAAAACTTCCTTCCTCATCACGGTGTGCTACGCGAAAGCTCCACAACTACAAAACTACGCGTAGTATTCAACGCATCTCAGAAAACAAGCTCTGGCTACAGCTTAAACGATGTTATGGAAAAGGGGCCCAATCTACAGATAGACATCCAGAAACTAATACTGAAATGGCGAAGCTACGAAATCGTATTTACAGCCGACATCGAGAAGATGTACCGTTGCATTAACTTGGACCCCACACAACAGCCTCTGCAGAAAATACTATGGCGTGACAACCCTAACGATAAGCTTAAAGAGATGGATCTCTGTACGGTCACCTATGGAGTAAAAAGCGCGCCATGGTTAGCTATGAGAACACTCAAACAAATCGCACAAGATGATGGTGACAAATATCCAGAAGTAGCCAAAATCTTACTGAGCGAGTGTTATGTTGATGACGTCATCAGCGGCCATCACTCCGTGGAAAAAGCATCAGAAAATGAGCGATCTGCCAAAGCCACGAATTACACCATCGAGGCCCTATTCCCACGCAGCAATGGATTTCAGTGGCCATATTGACATCAAGATCAACAAGGGGCGGGGCGTAAAAACGTCGAAAGGGTACATAGTCATTTTCGTATTTATGGCCACGAAGGCCGTGCATATTGAATTAACTTCGGACTTAAGCACTGAAACGTTTCTTGCTGCTTTTAAAAGAATGTGCGCAAGACGCGGGACGCCAGCACATGTGTACTCTGACAACGGAACGAACTTTGTCGGCGCTTCGAGAGTCCTTAAACAGGAATTTGAGTACTTCAAGCAACTCTTAACGCCTGAATTTTTCAAGGAAATCAACAAACTAGAAGTCAAATGGCACTTTAACGCCCCGGCTTGGCCAAACGCCGGTGGCTTATGGGAAGCGGCCGTGAAGTCTATGAAACATCACTTGCGGCGTACTATCGGCGATCAGAAACTAACTTATGAAGAGCTACTAACTATCTTAACTGAAATCGAAGGTTGTCTAAACTCAAGACCCCTTTGCCCACTCACCGAAGACCCGGAGGAATTTTACAATACTTTGACCCCGGGACACTTTCTTACTGGAGGTCCTATTTTGTCTTTACCGCAAGCCGACCGCAGTGACGTCACGAGCATAGACATAAGAAAACGCTGGCAGCTAACTACGCATATGTATCACCGCTTTTGGAAAACATGGTCGAATGATTATTTACATCAACTACAAGTTCGAAGTAAATGGCAAACTGCTACTCCTAACATCAAGGAAGGCGACGTCGTCCTCATAAAGGAAGATAATCTACCACCTGGAAAATGGGCTCTCGGACGCGTCACAGAACTTCACCCAGGTAGCGACGGCTGCGTCCGGGTCCCGGTTTTAGTTTTCACCACTCTGAAAACTAAAACCGGGACAATAAAACGTCCAATTGTCAAACTTTCGCCGCTACCAGTCCAAGATGAAGATAGAAAAACACTCCATCTGCAACTCAAACGAGAAGAAAAGTCCGAAAACTTAGAGAAAAGCAAGCCTGAGTCCACGATAAAAGGAAAGCGATGTTTTTCGACATTACTTACAGCAATGTTGTTATTGTTTACATTCATAACTGGGTCAACTGGGTATAGAACCTTACCGTACGGACAGTATCCAGCACCATGTTGTTTAGATTGTCCACATCTATGTTGGTTTCAAGGGTTTCGAAGCGGTTCTGAAGATAAAGTTGAAAGCTTTCGGGGTTTTACATATGAGCCGGTAATGGTCGGAGCGTGGGTTGTATCAGTTGAGATCTTTCCAGTTTTACGTTGATATTCAATGTGCCACGTACCAATCGGTGATCGCAGTGACATCATTGAAAATTTGCTTTTTCGCCTACATGATAAAATCTCCGTCTGGACTGATCCAGGTCCACTTCCGGCTTTCAGGATTCCTGAAGAAGGACTTCATCATAAAGAGTTTCTCCTTCTCCATAAATTCGGCCAGCATCTGGCCTCTGGCATTCCGTTGCCCAACTCCAAATTGCCCCACTCTCAGCTCATCACCGCATCGTTTTCCCAACTTTGCAGTAAACTACCCGATCATAACGGTGTACTGGGGTTTACCGTTTGGATATTCTGAGAATAAGGTACGCTACCCTGGTCGAAACCCTTCCGATTGTAATCACGTTGTTCACAAGGGACTTGTGGACGATGACCCGACACCACCTAGGGACTGTTGGTCGCCCTCCCGGTAGTATAGCAAGTTACCGGATTTGAAGATTATCGAGTCCTCTTCCTCTCTTCGGACTTCAGATAACCCTATGATATCCCAGTGTAACTTGCTAATAATAGGTTGACTTCGTGTCTAATCTCAGTTTGCGCGTGTTGTAAGTTGCCAGGTTCAGTTTTTGTGGTTGATGGCAGCCGAGCCGCACCCGGGGATTCTTAGCTTTAATTAGATCTTTCACGTAGTAACTATATTAGTTTCTCTATGATTTTCATATCAGCCAGCAAAGTTTTTAGAAAAAATAATAGAGCATTTAGTTTTCACAGTGTATCACCACTGCAAATTGCAGAGAAATTGCAATGTGATTTGATAGGACGGAAATATGCCTATTCCACAATTCGCAGTCCGACTCTCCAAAGTTACTAACAGCCCAACAGGGCGATGCCCGCGGGCTGCTTCAGCAGCCCGCGCACCAGGGCGAAACACTAGTTATTTTATACTATATATAGCTCGATTACCACTCACTGATTGACATGATTGTTCTCCCAGAAGGAGGTGGAAAAAGGTATAATGATGTTTGGGGAAAATGTACAATACCCCAATCGAACTGGGGAAAAATTATGACATTTGGGAAAAACAAGATGGCGGCTGTGGCGAAGTTTGTAACTTTTTTGTTTTCCAACCGATTTTATTCAAACTTGCAAGAGTGGTAGATTTTGACATTTAAAATTGAGAAAATTATTTAAAAAATACAAAAACAAAATGGCGGCTGCGCTGGAGAGTTTTGAAAATTTTGATTTTTGGATCCCAAACCGCGGAGCCACAACTCTAAAGTGTTGTTTGGTTTAAGAAAAAAAACTGTATTGTTTTACCACAATTACCCTCAAATTTTACCAATTGAGGAAACTTTTTAAAAATTCAAGATGGCGCCTGTCGTAGAGGCCATTTTGTTTGGGGTACGAAAACACGCCATTTTTAAAGTCGATTTTCTTCCAGATGGCAACACCGGAGCGCTTTGAGGTTTATAAAACGGCTATAGCTATAGGTACAAGGTATTCATTAGTAAAATATTTTTACCCCATTTCGGGGTAACTTTTGAGATTTACCCCAAAATGCAAAAAAGTGAAATAACCACTTTTTGACAATTTCGAGTATGAGGACTTGTGTATAGTCTGTATACAAATGACTTTATGGTATTTTGGTTGGCAACGTCTGGCAACCCTAGAAACTGCTAAGGAAAAAGAAATTTTCGAGATACCCTTTTTTCAAGTCCTATTGCGGCGACTGGGTGCAAGTGAGAAAAAAAAACAAAACGTCATTGCACCCAGTTTATGTTGCTTAGTATAGGAAAAATATGAAATATAAAAAAAACAACATGGCGGACGCGGTGGCGGCCATTTTGTAAATTTTATACATTTTTTAAATATGTCAAAGCTATTTTGAGGCAGTTTACGACAATTGAGAAAGTTGGCATGTATCGACGAATTATGCATATTATGAAGATGTATTGCCTCGTACAAAAAAATTACCCATTTTTAGGGTACTTTTTGAGATTTACCCCAAAAAAGTGAAAAATGGAAAAAGCGGCATTTTCAAATATTTTTTATCAAAAACCAATAAATTTTGCTAATACTAATAGAATTTGACTATTTGTATATCGAAAAGATGGCAACACTGAAATTGAAAGAAGGATGAGTTTCCAAGAACCTTACATTTTTATTACCTAAAAGGAGCATTTGTAGATGTGTACAATGTACGGAAAAAGTATTCACAATTTATAAAACTATTACAAAAAAAATTAAAAGTGGAAGTCCAGGTCAAGATCCTCATGACGGAGAACTGCCCGCCAAAATGGTACTACATAGGTAGATGGTGCTCAAACTAAAGTTGTAGAGGACTCTAAGCAGATCCTAAAGCGAGAAAAAAAAATCAAAATGGTCGAAAAACAAAATGGCCGCCATACAAATTTACAGCTCGATTACTCACTTACTGACTGACTCACTGATTAAAATAATTGTTCTCCCAGAAGGAGGTGAAAAATGGTATAATGATATTTTAAGAAAATGTGCAAAAAAAAAACAATATGGCGGACGCGGTGGCGGCCATTTTGTAAATTTTATACACTTTTTAAAATATTTTAAGGCTATTTTGAGGCAGTTTACGACAATTGAGAAAGTTGGCATGTACTGAGAAATTATGCATAATATGAAGAAGTATTGAAAAAAAAACCCATTTTTAGGGTGCTTTTTGAGATTTACCCCAAAAAAGTGAAAAATAGAAAAAGCAGCATTTTTGAATATTTTTTATCAAAAACCGTTAGATTTTACCAATACTAATGACATTTGACTATTTTCGTAACGAAAAGATGGCAACACTGAAATTGAAAAAGGTTTATTTTCCAAGAACCTTACATTTTTATTACCAAAAAGGAGCATTTGCAGATGTTTACAATGTATGGAAAAAGTATTCAAAATTTATAAAACCATCAGAAAAAATATTAAAAGTGGAAGCCCAAGTCAAGATCCTCATGACGGGGTACTGCCTGCCGAAATGGTACTACATAGGTAGATGGTGCTCAAGCTAAAGTTGTAGAAGACTCTAAGAAAATCCTGAAGCGAGAAAAAATAATCAAAATGGTGGGAAAACAAAATGGACACCATACAAAATTACAGAAAACCAAATTAAACACCACTTACTCACATAATTGTTCTCCCAGAAGGAGGTGGAAAAAGGTATGTGCAAAACCCAGTCGAACTGGGGAAAAATTAAAAGTTGAAGTCCAGGTCAAGATCCTCATGACGGGGTACTGCCTGCCAAAATGGCACTACATAGGTAGATGTTGCTCAAACTAAAGTTGTAGAAGACTCTAAGCAGATCCTGAAGCGAGAAAAAAAAATCGAAATGGTGAAAAACAAAATGACCGCCACACAAAATTACAGAAAACCTATTTGGTCGCAGCTGGCTGATTACTTATATACCTCGATAATAACTACTCTATTTAGTATTGTTTAATAACTACTCACTCACTGACTGATGGAAAAGAGTATAATGATGTTTGGGGGAAATGTGCAAAATCTTAATCGAACTAGGTAAAAATTATTACTTTTGGGAAAAACAAGATGGCGGCTGTGGCGAGGTTTGTAACTTTTTTGTTTTCCAACCGATTTTGTTCAAAATTACAACAGTGGTAGATTTTGACATTTCAAATTTAGAAAAATAAGAAAAAAACTCAAAACAAAATGGCGGCCACGCTGGAGAGTTTTGAAAATTCGATTTTTGGACCCCAAACCGCGGGGCCACAACTCTGAAGTGCTGTAGAGTTTAAGACAAAAACCTTTTTGTTTCACCACAATTACTCTCAAATTTTTTCTTCAAAGACTATTATTTTCAATTAAACAATCATTATCTTAAAAACCATTAGATATTGCCAATACTAATGACATTTGACTATTTTTATATCGAAAAGATGGCACTGGAATTTGAAAGTAAAGTTATTTTCCAAGTACCGCCACATTGTTATTACCAAAACCCCTCTTGCTTGCTAAAAATAAAACGGATCGTTTTATCCCGCCTGCAATAATGAATCAATGAGCACCGCTTGCGGACTCGGAAGGGCGGCATAGAACCACCACCACCAAAGTCTTCTAAATCAGTTACATACAAACGACCGATCTCGCCCAATAAGGTAGATTTGACGATCAACACGAAGAAAAAACCCGAGCTACAAGCTAAATGCATTTTTGTGATGACACGGGCCATCAGATTACCTACTGCCTGTGACAAGTTCAAAAGTGAAGACGTTATCCAACGCTGGAAGTGGATCTGCAAGCGCAAAATAAGCTTATTAAAAGTCTGGTGCTCAACTTGCAAAGGCAGTCACCATAAGTTACTTCACCCTGATGTGATGTGAAGTGACGTGATGTAAAGCTGAAAAATCAACATAATACTCTACTATCATTCTGTTTTTCACTTTGGACAGCGCACATCTGAAGACGGGGAAGTTATCTGTGAAATGTTTAGCGATTAATTTCACTCCACTTTTTCACACAATACTTAGTCCGTTAATATTTTGGATGACGTAGTGGACATGGACTCTTCCTGTGAAGATTGAAGTTGACACATTAGAAGTTTCCAAACTATTAGCATCACTCGACTTAAATAAGTCTGCCGGCCCCGACAATATCCCAGCAATTATAATTATTGCGAGTTGTTCCGAGTTCCTCTTAGTATCCTGTTTAGGCGTTCACTGGGTGAAGGCATTATGCCTGATATCTGGAAATCTGCCTTTATTACGCCAATTCACAAAAAAGGGCTTAAAAATGTAGTCGACAATTATAGACCGATTTCCAACCTTAGTTTGTTTGCAAAATATTTGGAAAAAATTGTCTACAAACAAGTCTACGCATCCGTTACGCAATCTTTATGTCCAGAGCAGCACGGCTTCGTTAAGGGCAGATCGAAGACGTCTAACCTTATCTTATGTAGCGACTTCCTGACAAAACATTTGACTGTACCGTCTCAGGTTGATGTAGATTACACGGACTATAATAAATGTTTTGATCGTATTGATCACACAACACTTTTACGTAAACTGCAAGCTATAGGTATTAAGGGTAATTTATTTAAATGGTTCTCCTCTTACGTTAAAGAAAAATTCCAGACTGTTGTTCTTAATGGCCACACTTCTTCTCCCATGTTAATACCATCGGGCGTTCCTCAAGGCTCTTTACTAGGACCATTGCTCTTCAACATCTTTATAAACGATATCTCGTCATGTTTTACTCATGCCAAAATCATTATGTACGCTGATGACATGAAGGTATTGATGCCGATCAACTCAACTCAAGACGCTCAGCATCTGAAGGAGGGTCTCACTAGATTTGAGCATTACTGCCATGTTAACAAACTTGACATTAATGTCTCCAAATGCTATGTCTGTATTTATACCCGAAAATCTAAACCCATGTTCTCATCTTACAAACTATTAGGCACTGATGTTACCAGAGTTACTACCATACGTGACCTAGGAGTAACCTTTGATAGCTAATTTGCTTTTTGATGAACACATAGACAACATTGTGGCTAAGGCATCTAAAGCTCTCGGCTTCGTTATGATGATGTTACACGATTCAACTCTATAAAAGCTCTAATAATACTTTACTGTGCTTACGTACGTAGTCATTTAGAATATGCCTCTCAAGTATGGAGCCCCTGTCACAAACTATATGAAACGCGAATTGAAAGGATTCAGAAACGGTTTCTGCGGTATTTACAGTTTAAAACGAATAAATATACTCGTGATTACGATCAGCAATGTCGTAAGTTTCATTTTTACCACTTGTAGAAAGAAGACGCATTGCAGATCTATCGCACCTTCTCAGCATAGCAGGTGGCTCTGTTGATTGTCCTGAGCTTTTGAGTGGCATTAGTTTACGTTTAGTAGCTTCCTTCCGTAAACCTAACGTACTTCACGTTCCCTGGTGCAAAACGAAGTATCGGCGAAATTCTTTCTTTATCAGAACAAGCAGGTGTTTCAAAAGTGTTGCAAAACAATTTGAAATAGACATTTTCAACACTTCTTCAAGTAAATTTAGGCGAATGTTAGGTAATAGTTATTTTTCTAACAAATATTTTTGAAAACTACTTCCTACTTATTTATACTTTAATTACTGGGTGTAATATAGGTACTTACCTTAAATTTTTAACATAATGTAGGCCAACACTGTTCTTATTAATGATTTTCACCTATATGTGGAAGCTTGTAATTGTCCCTTGATATTTATTTAAGTTAACCACTTTATTCTTAACCTAGCTGTAAGCTTCCCGAAGATTGTTAAAATAAAATAAAATAAAATGTCTGAACGCAGACGAAAAACGCATAGAAGTAAGACCCAAAGACTACCGCGACTACCGCAAACATCTGGTCGGCATCAGCAAGTTTCAAAAATGAGTCTTTTTGAAGGTGCTTCCCGTGACCGTCCAGGGAACTGAAGGCAACTTTAACACGTGTGCTCTGCTTGATGAAGGGTCCACCGTGTCACTCATGGAGAGCAGTGTAGCCAACGTGGCAGGAGCCGGAAGGTGGAGCGTTGAGTTGGCGTTTCAGGATGCGGTGGTCGGCTGTAACAACCTGGCAAGATCGTCTCTTTCACGCTTATTATGACAGATACAGTATCCTTCAGCCTTGAATGAGTTCGTACGAAGAACTTCACGTTTCTAAGACACTCAACAGGGAATATGCATAAGTCACCGATTTTGATAAAAAAAATTGAGATTGATCGCTGCGGATATGTATTAAAAACATGATGGAACAGAAAAACAATGTATTATTTTAGTTTTATCACACGATGAAATCAGGGGAACATAACGATTTTTTTTCATTTTTGGATATAATGCACTTTACAGTCAGATAGAATATTGAATGAGAAATAATATTTTGTATGACACATGTGTTGGCATGTTACCCAACACTATTTTTATTGTACATCACTGCTTCAATTGGAGGTTCGCTTCCCACTCTCTCTTCGTTTCCGGGCACCATTGCGTGTGGTTCGTGTTCCATACTTTTATAAGTAATTTGAGTTAAAATATACAAGTTTGTATGTGTCTTTTGCTTCCAAAAATAAACCCTGCCTTCAGTCAAGCTACCAGTGAGTTTCAATCATCTACAGTCCTACATCTACGTGCCATTCCACAACATGTATGTTGGTACTTAGACGCAAAATTTAGGGATATCATTTTTTTGGCTAACTCCATAAAAATCGCGCCTAAAATCATGGTTGGTGAAGTCACAAAACATGACCATTTTGTACAGAGTGTTTTCGGCGGGTGCTGATGCGTGCTAACTTCAAGTACCTAACTATATCACGAAAAAAAGGAAGGGAAAGGTTTTAATATTACAGTTGATTTTCTCACGCATTATACTTTTGATTTGATACAAAAAAAATGCTGCATATTCCCTATTGATGGCAATATGATTTCTTAATACGACCATCTCGATCGACAGACAATCCTCAATTCCTCATAGGCCAAGGTTATTGTCATTTGAATATAAGCCGAGAAATAAAAGAAGGCAGGAAGGATGAGCCTGTTGCCTCTCTCACTGAACTTAGTTGGATTTTGCATGAAGTTTCGTCGTCAATTTCGAGGAAGATTATGCCCGAGTTTGCTTGTCACTTCAGTCCGAAAAAGAGGATGAACTTCACTTCTTATTAGAGAATTTCTTTAGACTTGATAGCATAGGCATCAGAAATTCTAAGCTACCTAGATATTCTCGAGAAGAATGACGAGCACTTCACATTATCGATACTAAGTCGAAGAAAATCGACGGCTCTGGGAGTCTGCTTTGCTGTGAAGAAACGATGACATCAAGCTTCCCAACCCAACAACAAGAGAAACGCCGAAAGTAGATTACGTTTGATTGAGAAGATAATGGATTTTGATCCGAGCTTCGCAGTAGACTTCACGAAGCAGACGCATAACATGTTGGAAAAAGATTATGCCAAGAAAACTGCTCAGGCACCAGTTGCTCGAGTTTGGCATCTCCTACATTTTGGCGTTAGAAATATCAAAAAACTTGGAAAACTTAGACTTGTTTTTGATGCGAAAGCCGAAACTCAAGAAGTGTCTCTGAATAGCGAATTACTGACTGGCCCAGATATTTAGAATTCATTAGATGATGTCCTGGTTAGGTTCCGAAAAAGAAAAGTAGCCGTTACTACAGATATCAGGGAATTGTTCCTGCAGTTTAAGTAAATGATCAGGATCAAAATGCCCAGTGCTTCCTTTGGAGGGTTATGGAAAGAAAGAAGCTCTCAGAAACTTATAAGTTCACCTCGATGACCTTTGGTGCCACATCATCTCCATGCACAGCTACTTGTATTATTCGTCGTAATATTGATGATTTTGTTTCATGTCATCATCCACAAGCAGTGGAAACCATTAAGGAAAGGCACTACGTTGATGACTATCTCAACTCCACGGATAATTAACGAAAAGGGGATGAAGCGACTGATTGTGATTCATAAGGCAGGAGGTTTTGACTTAAAGTTGGGCCTCTAATAGACCCAGCAATTGGAAACCAGCCACAGATACTTTAGGGTTTGTTCTCAGCTTTAAGTAGGTGGACAAAGAGATCAACGAAGGTTTGCGACCGCCAACAAATCGCGAGTTGCTAAAAATTTTAATGTCACTGGGTATGTTTATGTCTCTTCCTGATTTATTGAAAGATATTGCTGCAGGAAATTTGACGGTCTACGATCAAATGGGATGATCAAATCGTCGAGAAGATGAACAAAGATTGGTATTGGTTCAGAAGCTTGAGACTTGCAAATTATTTTCAGTACCCAGATGTTATGGTTTCTCACAGATGACTAAGTTAAGATTACACATTTCTATTGACGCCTCTGAGCAAGCATTATGCCACTTTCGCTTACTGAGTAGAGATGACGATGTGGCCTTTGTAGCTGGAAAATATAAAGTTGCACCTGAAAACTGCAACGATCCCTAAGCTAGAGCTGCAGGTTGCTTTAATGGGATCCCGTTTAGGTCACACCATGAATGGTAAAAGCAAGAACAGAAACTCGAAATAGCAAAACGATTATTCTTGACAAATTCACAAATAGTTTGGAAATGGATTAATAGAAAGCCACGAAAACAGAATTTCTTATTAGTTTCTCTATAGTTTTAATGCTTAAACTGCAAAACCGCTTTGAAGCCCTTGAAAACAGCATATGCAATGAAGTTTCAGAGCTCAGCGGATGCTCATGCTATATAAGCAGCGCAAGACCGATCGTCGTGAAGATCTTTGGGGGAGGCCTATATCCAGCAGCACCACACCGCACTGCAACTTGCAGACAAATTCCAATGTGATTTTATCGGATGGCATGGCAATAAATACCGCATTCCACAATTCGCAGTCAGACTGTCCAAAGGCCGCTGTTTACAGTCCAACAGGGCGATGCCCGCGGGCTGCTTCAGCAGCCCGCGCACCAGGGCGAAACACTAGTTATACTATATATAGCTCGATTACCACTCACTGACTGATTGACATGATTGTTCTCCCAGAAGGAGGTGGAAAAGGGTATAATGATGTTTGGGGAAAATGTACAATACCCCAATCAAACTGGGGAAAAATTATGACATTTGGGAAAAACAAGATGGCGGCTGTGGCGAAGTTTGTAACTTTTTTGTTTTCCAACCGATTTTATTCAAACTTGCAAGAGTGGTAGATTTAAACATTTAAAATTGAGAAAAATATTAAAAAAATGCAAAAACAAAATGGCGGCCGTGCTGGAGAGTTTTGAAAATTTTGATTTTTGGACCCCAAACCGCGGGGCCACAACTCTAAAGTGTTATTTGATTTAAGAAAAAAAACTTTATTGTTTCATCACAATTACCCTCAAATTTAAGCAATTGGGGAAACTTTTTAAAAATTCAAGATGGCGCCTGTCGTAGAGGCCATTTTGTTTGGGGTACGAAAACACGCCATTTTTAAAGTCGATTTTCTTCCAGATGGCAACACTGGAGCGCTTTGAGGTTTATAGAACGGCTATAGCTATAGGTACAAGGTATTCATTAGTAAAATATTTTTACCCCATTTCGGGGTAACTTTTGAGATTTACCCCAAAATGCAAAAAAGTGAAATAACCACTTTTTGACAATTTCGAGTATGAGGACTTGTGTATAGTCTGTATACAAATGACTTTATGGTATTTTGGTTAGCAACGTCTGGCAACCCTAGAAACTGCTAAGGAAAAAGACATTTTCGAGATACCCTTTTTTCAAGTCCTATTGCGGTGACTGGGTGCAAGTGAGAAAAAAAAACAAAACGTCATTGCACGCAGTTTATGTTGCTTAGTATAGGAAAAATATGAAATATAAAAAAAACAACATGGCGGACGCGGTGGCGGCCATTTTGTAAATTTTATACATTTTTTAAATATGTCAAGGCTATTTTGAGGCAGTTTACGACAATTGAGAAAGTTGGCATGTACCGACAAATTACGCAAATTATAGAGAAGTATTGCATTATGAAAAAAAAATACCCATTTTTAGGGTACTTTTTGAGATTTACCCCAAAAAAGTGAAAAATAGAAAAAGCGGCAATTTTTAATATTTTTTATCAAAAACCATTAAATTTTGCGAATACTAATGGAATTTGACAATTTGTATATCGAAAAGATGGCAACACTTGAATTTAAAGTAAGGGTAATTTCCAAGTACCTTACATTTTTATTACCAAAAAGAAGCATTTGTAGATAGGTACAATGTAGAGAAGAAGTATCAAGAATTTAGAAAACTGTTAGAAAAAAAATTAAAAGTGGAAGTCCAGGTCAAGATCCTCATGACGGAGAACTGCCCGCCAAAATGGTACTACATAGGTAGATGGTGCTCAAACTAAAGTTGTAGAGGACTCTAAGCAGATCCTGAAGCGAGAAAAAAAAATCAAAATAGTCAAAAAAACAAAATGGCCGCCATACAAAATTACAGATAACCCAGCATATACAGCTCGATTACTTACTTACTGACTGACTCACTGATTAAATAAATTGTTCTCCCAGAAGGAGGTGAAAAATGGTATAATGATATTTTAAGAAAATGTGCAAAAAAAAACAATATGGCGGACGCGGTGGCGGCCATTTTGTAAATTTTATACATTTTTAAAAATATTATAAGGCTATTTTGAGGCAGTTTACGACAATTGAGAAAGTTGGCATGTACTGAGAAATTATGCATATTATGAAGAAGTATTGAAAAAAAAAACAATTTTTAGGGTGCTCTTTGATATTCACCCCAAAAAAGTGAAAAATAGAAAAAGCAGCATTTTTTTATATTTTTTATCAAAAACCGTTAGATTTTACGAATACTAATGACATTTGACTATTTTCGTAACGAAAAGATGGCAACACTGAAATTGAAAAAGGTTTATTTTCCAAAAACCTTACATTTTTATAACCAAAAAGGAGCATTTGTAGATGTTTACAATTTATGAAAAAAGTATTTAAAATTTATAAAACTATCGGAAAAAAATATTAAAAGTGGAAGCCCAAGTCAAGATCCTCATGACGGGGTACTGCCTGCCGAAATGGTACTACATAGGTAGATGGTGTTCAAGCTAAAGTTGTAGAAGACTCTAAGAAAATCCTGAAGCGAGAAAAAAAAATCAAAATGGTGGAAAAACAAAATGGACACCATACAAAATTACAGAAAACCAAATTAAACACCACTTACTCACATAATTGTTCTCCCAGAAGGAGGTGGAAAAAGGTATGTGCAAAACCCAGTCGAACTGGGGAAAAATTAAAAGTCGAAGTCCAGGTCAAGATCCTCATGACGGGGTACTGCCTGCCAAAATGGCACTGCATAGGTAGATGGTGCTCAAACTAAAAATGTAGAAGACTCTAAGCAGATCCTGAAGCGAGAAAAAAAAATTGAAATGGTGAAAAACAAAATGACCGCCACACAAAATTACAGAAAACCTATTTGGTCGCAGCTGGCTGATTACTTATATACCTCGATAATAACTACTCTATTTAGTATTGTTTAATAACTACTCACTCACTGACTGATGGAAAAGAGTATAATGATGTTTGGGGGAAATGTGCAAAATCTTAATCGAACTAGGTAAAAATTATTACTTTTGGGAACAACAAGATGGCGGCTGTGGCGAGGTTTGTAACTTTTTGTTTTCCAACCGATTTTGTTCAAACTTACAACAGTGGTAGATTTTGACATTTCAAATTTAGAAAAATAAGAAAAAACTCAAAACAAAATGGCGGCCACGCTGGAGAGTTTTGAAAATTCGATTTTTGGACCCCAAACCGCGGGGCCACAACTCTGAAGTGCTGTAGAGTTTAAGACAAAAACCTTTTTGTTTCACCACAATTACTCTCAAATTTTTTCTTCAAAGACTATTATTTTCAATTTAACAATCATTATCTTAAAAACCATTAGATATTGCCAATACTAATGACATTTGACTATTTTTATATCGAAAAGATGGCACTGGAATTTGAAAGTAAAGTTATTTTCCAAGTACCGCCACATTGTTATTACCAAAACCCCTCTTGCTTGCTAAAAATAAAACGGATCGTTTCATCCCGCCTGCAATAATGAATCAATAAGCACCGCTTGCGGACTCGGAAGGGCGGCATAGAACCACCACCACTAAAGTCTTCTAAATCAGTTACATACAAACGACCGATCTCGCCCAATAAGGTAGATTTGACGAACAACACGAAGAAAAAACCCGAGCTACAAGCTAAATGCATTTTTGTGATGACACGGGCCATCAGATTACCTACTGCCTGTGACAAGTTCAAAAGTGAAGACGTTATCCAACGCTGGAAGTGGATCTGCAAGCGCAAAATAAGCTTATTAAAAGTCTGGTGCTCAACTTGCAAAGGCAGTCACCATAAGTTACTTCACCCTGATGTGATGTGAAGTGACGTGTTGTAAAGCTGAAAAATCAACATAATACTCTACTATCCTTCTGTTTTTCACTTTGGACAGCGCACATCTGAAGACGGGGAAGTTATCTGTGAAATGTTTAGCGATTAATTTCACTCCACTTTTTCACACAATACTCAGTCCGTTAATATTTTGGATGACGTAGTGGACATGGACTCTTCCTGTGAAAATTGAAGTTGACACATTAGAAGTTTCCAAACTATTAGCATCACTCGACTTAAATAAGTCTGCCGGCCCCGACAATATCCCAGCAATTATAATTATTGCGAGTTGTTCCGAGTTCCTCTTAGTATCCTGTTGAGGCGTTCACTGGGTGAAGGCATTATGCCTGATATCTGGAAATCTGCCTTTATTACGCCAATTCACAAAAAAGGGCTTAAAAATGTAGTCGACAATTATAGACCAATTTCCAACCTTAGTTTGTTTGCAAAATATTTGGGAAAAAACTGTCTACAAACAAGTCTACGCATCCGTTACGCAATCTTTATGTCCAGAGCAGCACGGCTTCGTTAAGGGCAGATCGAAGACGTCTAACCTTATCTTATGTAGCGACTTCCTGACAAAACATTTGACTGTACCGTCTCAGGTTGATGTAGTTTACACGGACTATAATAAATGTTTTGATCGTATTGATCACACAACACTTTTACGTAAACTGCAAGCTATAGGTATTAAGGGTAATTTATTTAAATGGTTCTCCTCTTACGTTAAAGAAAAATTCCAGACTGTTGTTCTTAATGGCCACACTTCTTCTCCCATGTTAATACCATCGGGCGTTCCTCAAGGCTCTTTACTAGGACCATTGCTCTTCAACATCTTCATAAACGATATCTCGTCATGTTTTACTCATGCCAAAAAAAATCATTATGTACGCTGATGACATGAAGGTATTGATGCCGATCAACTCGACTCAAGACGCTCAGCATCTGAAGGAGGGTCTCACTAGATTTGAGCATTACTGCCATGTTAACAAACTTGACATTAATGTCTCCAAATGCTATGTCTGTATTTATACCCGAAAATCTAAACCCATGTTCTCATCTTACAAACTATTAGGCACTGATGTTACCAGAGTTACTACCATACGTGACCTAGGAGTAACCTTTGATAGCTAATTTGCTTTTTGATGAACACATAGACAACATTGTGGCTAAGGCATCTAAAGCTCTCGGCTTCGTTATGATGATGTTACACGATTCAACTCTATAAAAGCTCTAAAAATACTTTACTGTGCTTACGTACGTAGTCATTTAGAATATGCCTCTCAAGTATGGAGCCCCTGTCACAAACTATATGAAACGCGAATTGAAAGGATTCAGAAACGGTTTCTGCGGTATTTACAGTTTAAAACGAATAAATATACTCGTGATTACGATCAGCGATGTCGTAAGTTTCATTTTTACCACTTGTAGAAAGAAGACGCATTGCAGATCTATCGCACCTTCTCAGCATAGCAGGGGGCTCTGTTGATTGTCCTGAGCTTTTGAGTGGCATTAGTTTACGTTAAGTAGCTTCGTTCCGTAAACCTAACGTACTTCACGTTCCCTGGTGCAAAACGAAGTATCGGCGAAATTCTTTCTTTATCAGAACAAGCAGGTGTTTCAATAGTGTTGCAAAACAATTTGAAATAGACATTTTCAACACTTCTTCAAGTAAATTTAGGCGAATGTTAGGTAATAGTTATTTTTCTAACAAATATTTTTGAAAACTACTTCCTACTTATTTATACTTTAATTACTGGGTGTAATATAGGTACTTACCTTAAATTTTTAACATAATGTAGGCTAACACTGTTCTTATTAATGATTTTCACCTATATGTGGAAGCTTGTAATTGGCCCTTGATATTTATTTAAGTTAACCACTTTATTCTTAACCTAGCTGTAAGCTTCCCGAAGATTGTTAAAATAAAATAAAATAAAATGACTGAACGCAGACGAAAAACGCATAGAAGAAAGACCCAAAGACTACCGCGACTACCGCAAACATCTGGTCGGCATCAGCAAGTTTCAAAAATGAGACTTTTTGAAGGTGCTTCCCGTGACCGTCCAGGGAACTGAAGGCAACTTTAACACGTGTGCTCTGCTTGATGAAGGGTCCACCGTGTCACTCGTGGAGAGCAGTGTAGCCAACGTGGCAGGAGCCGGAAGGTGGAGCGTTGAGTTGGCGTTTCAGGATGCGGTGGGCGGCTGTAAGAACCTGGCAAGATCGTCTCTTTCACGCTTATTATGACAGATACAGTATCCTTCAGCCTTGAATGAGTTCGTACGAAGAACTTCACGTTTCCAAGACACTCAACAGGAAATATGCATAAGTCACCGATTTTGATAAAAAAATTGAGATTGATCGCTGCGGATACGTATTAAAAACATGATGGAACAGAAAAACAATGTATTATTTTAGTTTTATCACACGATGAAATCAGGGGAACATAACGATTTTTTTTCATTTTTGGATATAATGCACTTTACAGTCAGATAGAATATTAAATGAGAAATAATATTTTGTATGACACATGTGTTGGCATGTTACCCAACACTATTTTTATTGTACATCACTGCTTCAATTGGAGGTTCGCTTCCCACTCTCTCTTCGTTTCCGGGCACCATTGCGTGTGGTTCGTGTTCCATACTTTTATAAGTAATTTGAGTTAAAATATACAAGTTTGTGTCTTTTGCTTCCAAAAATAAACCCTGCCTTCAGTCAAGCTACCAGTGAGTTTCAATCATCTACAGTCCTACATCTACGTGGCATTCCACAACATGTATGTTGGTACTTAGACGCAAAATTTAGGGATATCATTTTTTTGGCTAACTCCATAAAAATTGCGCCTAAAATCATGGTTGGTGAAGTCACAAAACATGACCATTTTGTACAGAGTGTTTTCGGCGGGTGCTGATGCGTGCTAACTTCAAGTACCTAACTATATCACGAAAAAAAGGAAGGGAAAGGTTTTAATATTACAGTTGATTTTCTCACGCATTATACTTTTGATTTGATACAAAAAAAAATGCTGCATATTCCCTATTGATGGCAATATGATTTCTTAATACGACCATCTCGATCGACAGACAATCCTCAATTCCTCATAGGCCAAGGTTATTGTCATTTGAATATAAGCCGAGAAATAAAAGAAGGCAGGAAGGATGAGCCTGTTGCCTCTCTCACTGAACTTAGTTGGATTTTGCATGAAGTTTCGTCGTCAATTTCGAGGAAGATTATGCCCGAGTTTGCTTGTCACTACAGTCCGAAAAAGAGGATGAACTTCACTTCTTATTAGAGAATTTCTTTAGACTTGATAGCATAGGCATCAGGAATTCTAAGCTACCTAGATATTCTCGAGAAGAATGACGAGCACTTCACATTATCGATACTAAGTCGAAGAAAATCGACGGCTCTGGGAGTCTGCTTTGCTGTGAAGAAACGATGACATCAAGCTTCCCAACCCAACAACAAGAGAAACGCCGAAAGTAGATTACGTTTGATTGAGAAGATAATGGATTTTGATCCGAGCTTCGCAGTAGACTTCACGAAGCAGACGCATAACATGTTGGAAAAAGATTATGCCAAGAAAACTGCTCAGGCACCAGTTGCTCGAGTTTGGCATCTCCTACATTTTGGCGTTAGAAATATCAAAAAACTTGGAAAACTTAGACTTGTTTTTGATGCGAAAGCCGAAACTCAAGAAGTGTCTCTGAATAGCGAATTACTGACTGGCTCAGATATTTAGAATTCATTAGATGATGTCCTGGTTAGGTTCCGAAAAAGAAAAGTAGCCGTTACTACAGATATCGGGGAATTGTTCCTGCAGTTTAAGTAAATGATCAGGATCAAAATGCCCAGTGCTTCCTTTGGAGGGTTATGGAAAGAAAGAAGCTCTCAGAAACTTATAAGTTCACCTCGATGACCTTTGGTGCCACATCATCTCCATGCACAGCTACTTGTATTATTCGTCGTAATACTGATGATTTTGTTTCATGTCATCATCCACAAGCAGTGGAAACCATTAAGGAAAGGCACTACGTTGATGACTATCTCGACTCCACGGATAATTAACGCAAAGGGGATGAAGCGACTGATTGTGATTCGTAAGGCAGGAGGTTTTGACTTGAAGTTGGGCCTCTAATAGACCCAGCAATTGGAAACCAGCCACAGATACTTTAGGGTTTGATCTCAGCTTTAAGTAGGTGGACAAAGAGATCAACGAAGGTTTGCGACCGCCAACAAATCGCGAGTTGCTAAAAATTTTAATGTCACTGGGTATGTTTATGTCCCTTCCTGATTTATTGAAAGATATTGCTGCAGGAAATTTGGCGGTCTACGATCAAATGGGATGATCAAATCGTCGAGAAGATGAACAAAGATTGGTATTGGTTCAGAAGCTTGAGACTTGCAAATTATTTTCAGTACCCAGATGTTATGGTTTCTCACAGATGACTAAGTTAAGATTACACATTTCTATTGACGCCTCTGAGCAAGCATTATGCCACTTTCGCTTACTGAGTAGAGATGACGATGTGGCATTTGTAGCTGGGAAATATAAAGTTGCACCTGAAAACTGCAACGATCCCTAAGCTAGAGCTGCAGGTTGCTTTAATGGGATCCCGTTTAGGTCACACCATGAATGGTAAAAGCAAGAACAGAAACTCGAAATAGCAAAACGATTATTCTGGACAAATTCACAAATAGTTTGGAAATGGATTAATAGAAAGCCACGAAAACAGAATTTCTTATTAGTTTCTCTATGGTTTTAATGCTTAAACTGCAAAACCGCTTTGAAGCCCTTGAAAACAGCATATGCAATGAAGTTTCAGAGCTCAGCGGATGCTCATGCTATATAAGCAGCGCAAGACCGATCGTCGTGGAGATCTTTGGGGGAGGCCTATACCCAGCAGTGGATGTCGGGGGGCCGATATGATGATGATTTTAATATAAGCCAGCAAAGTTTTAGAAAAAAAACAGTATTAATTTTCACCATGCATCACCGTCACCACAACGCACTGCAACTTGCAGACAAATTCCAATGTGATTTTATCGGATGGCATGGCAATAAATACCGCATTCCACAATTCGCAGTCAGACTGTCCAAAGGCCGCTGTTTACAGTCCAACAGGGCAATGCCCGCGGGCTGCTTCAGCAGCCCGCGCACCAGGGCGAAACACTAGTTATATTATATATAGCTCGATTACCACTGACTCACTGATTGACACAATTGTTCTCCCAGAAGGAGGTGGAAAAGGGTATAATGATGTTTAGGGAAAATGTGCAATACCCCAATCGAACTGGGGAAAAATTATGACATTTGGGAAAAACAAGATGGCGGCTGTGGCGAAGTTTGTAACTTTTTTGTTTTCCAACCGATTTTGTTCAAACTTGCAAGAGTGGTAGATTTTGACATTTAAGATAAGGAAAAATATTTAAAAAATAAAAAAACAAAATGGCGGCCGCTTTGGAGAGTTTTGAAAATTTTGATTTTTGGACCCCAAACCGCGGAGCCACAACTCTAAAGTGTTATTTGATTTAAGAAAAAAAACTTTATTGTTTCACCACAGTTACCCTCAAATTTTACCAATCGGGAAAACTTTTTAAAAATTCAAGATGGCGCCTGTCGTAGAGGCCATTTTGTTTGGGGTACGAAAACACGCCACTTTTAACGTCGATTTTCTTCCAGATGGCAACACCGGAGCGCTTTGAGGTTCATAGAACGGCTATAGCTATAGGTACAAGGTATTCGTTAGTAAAATATTTTTACCCCATTTCGGGGTAACTTTTGAGATTTACCCCAAAATGCAAAAAAGTGAAATAACCACTTTTTGACAATTTCGAGTATAAGGACTTGTGTATAGTCTGTATACAAATGACTTTATGGTATTTTGGTTGGCAACGTCTGGCAACCCTAGAAACTGCTAAGGAAAAAGACATTTTCGAGATACCCTTTTTTCAAGTCCTATTGCGGCGGCTGAGTGCAAGTGAGAAAAAAAATCAAAACGTCATTGCACGCAGTTTATATTGCTTAGTATAGGAAAAATATAAAATATAAAAAAAACAACATGGCGGACGCGGTGGCGGCCATTTTGTAAATTTTATACATTTTTTAAATATGTCAAGGCTATTTTGAGGCAGTTTACGACAATTGAGAAAGTTGGCATGTATTGACAAATTACGCAAATTATAGAGAAGTATTGCCTTGTGAAAAAAAAATACCCATTTTTATGGTACTTTTTGAGATTTACCCCAAAAAAGTGAAAAATAGAAAAAGCGGCATTTTTAATATTTTTTATCAAAAACCATTAAATTTTGCAAATACTAATGGAATTTGACTATTTGTATATCGAAAAGATGGCAACACTGAAATTGAAAGAAGGATGAGTTTCCAAGAACCTTACATTTTTATTACCTAAAAGGAGCATTTGTAGATGTGTACAATGTACGGAAAAAGTGTTTAGAATTTAAATAACAATTAGAAAAAAAAAATTAAAGTGGAAGTCCAGGTCAAGATCCTCATGACGGAGAACTGCCCGCCAAAATGGTACTACATAGGTAGATGGTGCTCAAACTAAAGTTGTAAAGGACTCTAAGCAGATCTTGAAGCGAGAAAAAAAAATCAAAATGGTCGAAAAACAAACTGGCCGCCATACAAATTTACAGAAAACACAGAACATACAGCTCGATTACTCACTTACTGAGTTTACTGACTGACTCACGCACTGATTAAAATAATTGTTCTCTCAGAAGGAGGTGAAAAATGGTATAATGATATTTGAGGAAAATTATGACATTTGGGAAAAACAAGATGGCGGCTGTGGCGAAGTTTGTAACTTTTTTGTTTTCCAACCGATTTTGTTGAAACTTACAAGAGTGGTAGTTTTTAATATTTAAAATAAAGAAAAACAAGAAAAAAACTCAAAAACAAAATGGCGGCAACGCTGGAGTTTTGAAAAATTCGATTTTTGGGCCCCAAACCGCGGGGCCACAACTCTAAAGTGTTGTTTGGTTTAAGAAAAAAAACCTTATTGTTTCACCACAATTACCCTCAAATTTATAGCTCGATTACCACTCACTGATTGACACAATTGTTCTCCCAGAAGGAGGTGGAAAAGGGTATAATGATGTTTGGGGAAAATGTGCAATACCCCAATCGAACTGGGGAAAAATTATGACATTTTGGAAAAACAAGATGGCGGCTGTGGCGAAGTTTGTAACTTTTTTGTTTTCTAACCGATTTTGTTCAATCTTGCAAGAATAGTAGATTTTGACATTTGAATTTGATAAAAATAAGAAAAAAAACTAAAAACAAAATGGCGGCCCCGCTGGAGAGTTTTGAAAATTTTGATTTTTGGACCCCAAACCGCGGGGCCACAACTCTAAAGTGTTATTTGATTTAAGAAAATAAACTTTATTGTTTCACCACAATTACCCTCAAATTTTACCAATCGGGGAAACTTTTTAAAAATTCAAGATGGCGCCTGTCGAAGAGGCCATTTTGTTTGGGGTACGAAAACACGCCATTTTTAAAGTCGATTTTCTTCCAGATGGCAACACTGGAGAGTTTTGAAGTTTATTAATCAACTGTAAATATAAATAAGTTGTATTGATTGGAAGAATATTTTTACCCCATTTCGGGGTAATTTTTGAGATTTACCCCAAATTGCAAAAAGTGAAAAAAAACACTTTTTGACAATTTCGAGTATGAGGATTTGTGTATAGTCTGTATACAAATGACTTTATGGTATTTTGGTTGGCAACGTCTAGCAACCCTAGAAACTGCTGAGGAAAAAGACATATTCGAGATACCCTTTTTTCAAGTCCTATTGCGGCGGCTGAGTGCAAGTGAGAATAAAAATCAAAACGTCATTGCACGCAATATATGCTACAAAATATAGAAAAAATATGAACTATAAAAAAAACAATATGGCGGACGCGGTGGCGGCCGTTTTGTAAACTTTATACATTTTTTAAATATTTTAAGGCTATTTTGAGGCAGTTCACAACAATTGAGAAAGTTGGCGTGTATTGACAAATTATGCATATTATGAAGAAATATTGCCTCGTAAAAAAAATTTCCCCTTTTTTAGGTTACTTTTTTAGAATTACCCCAAAAAATTGAAAAATAGAAAAAGCGGCATTTTTAAATATTGTTTATCAAAAACCATTAGTTTTTGCCAATACTAATGACATTTGACTATTTTTATTTCGAAAAGATGGCCACACTGAAATTAAAAAAGGTTTATTTTCCAAGAATCTTACATTTATATGACCAAAAAGGAGCATTTGTAGATGGGTACAATGTATGGAATTAGTATTAAAAATTTAGAAAATTATTAGAAAAAAAATATAAATGTGGAAGTCCAGGTCAAAATCCTCATGACGGGGTACTGCCTGCCAAAATGGTACTACATAGGTAGATGGTGCTCAAATTAAAGTTGTAGGGGACTTTAAGCAGAAATTGAAGCGATAAAAAAAATCAAAATAGTGAAAAAACAAAATGGCCGCCATACAAAATTACAGAGAACCAAATTAAACACCACTTACTCACATAATTGTTCTTCCAGAAGGAGGTGGAAAAAGGTGTGTGCAAAACCCAATCGAACTGGGGAAAAATTAAAAGTGGAAGTCCAGGTCAAGATCCTCATGACGGGGTACTGCTTGCCAAAATGGTACTACATAGGTAAATGGTGCTCAAACTAAAGTTGTAGAAGACTCTAAGCAGATCCTAAAACGAGATAAAAAATTCAAAATGGTGGAAAAACAAAATGGCTACCGTACAAAATTACAGAAAACCCAGCATATACAGCTCGATTACTCACTTACTAACTGACTCACTCACTGTTTGAATTAATTGTTTTCCCAGAAGGTGGTAAAAAGGGTATAATGATATTTGGGGAAAATGTGCAATACCCCAATGGAACTGGGGAAAAACTATGACATTTGTGAAAAACAAGATCGCAGCTGTGGCGAGGTTTGTAACTTTTTGTTTTCCAACCGATTTTGTTCAAACTTACAAGAGTGGTAGATTTTGACATTTAAGATTTAGAAAAACGAGGAAAAAGTAAAAACAAAATGGCGGCCGCGCCGGAGACAATTTAAGTCTATTTTTGGACCGCAAACCGCGGAGGCACAGCTCGGTTTTGCTTGTTTTGAGAATACTATTTTTACCGTTTCAACACAATATACTCTAAAATTTTACCAAACTGGGTTTGTTTTTTAATTCAAGATGACCCTGTTGTAGTGTCCAGATGGCAACAGTGGAGCGTTTTGAAGTTCATAGAACAGTTAAAGGTATTGATACAATATATAGATTGGTAGAATATTTCTTCCCCAATTCAAAACTAAAAAAACTTTTTTGGAATTTCGGGTATGACGGATCATGTATTGTCTGCATACAAATGACTTTTTGGTATTTTGGTTGACAACGTCTGGCAACCCTGAAACCTGCAGAGGAAAAAGTCATTTACAAGATACCCTTTTTTCAAGTCCTATAGGAAAAATATGAACTATAAAAATCCAATATGGCGGACGCGGTGGCGCCATTTTGTTAATTTTATACATTTTTGTATTATTTTAAGGCTATTTTGAGGCAGTTTACGACAATGGGGTTGGCAACGCAAAGCTAATTGTAGATGTCGCTGCGTACGCTTGTTCCTAAGACAGTAGACGTTCAGTACAAAATGTATGGGCAAATCGGTATTTATTTTGTTGTTTTTTTTTTACCGAAATAGACCCATTGACACAAAATGGATTTAAAAGACTATTCTACAATGCAAATGCCGGAATTAAAAGCCAAATTAAGACGTTATTATTCCTACAGAAGTTATATATTTTTTTCTAAATCCATATTTTTCGGAAATTTGCAAGTGCCAACATTTTTAAAGCCTATTACACAGAATTTAATCATTTTAAAGCTTTAAAAACGTTTTTTCAAGTAAAAGTCCTTTGTTTTCATAATTCAACAACAGAACAAGCGTACGCAGCGCCATTTTGACAGTTGCCTTCCCTATTGAGAAAATTGGCATGTTTCGACGAATTATGAATTATATGAAGTAGTATTGCCTTGTAAAAAAACTTACCCATTTTTAGGGTACTTTTTGAGATTTACCCCAAAAAAGTGAAAAATAGAAAAAGCGGCATTTTTAAATATTTTATATCAAAAACCATTAGATTTTGCCAATACTAATGACATTTTACTATTTTTATATCAAAAAGATGGCAACACTGAAATTGAAAGAAGGTTTATTTTCCAAGAACCTTACAATGGACATGTCCTAATTTGGGCCACGTCTATGTACACCACCCTCAAAGATGGAGAAAAATACACTGATTCTGAGAAAAATACAAATAATTTTATAGAATGCATGGTTAAATGGTTATTAATAAAAACAGATCAATATTTTTTACTTGAAATAATGGCAACTCTCCGTTAAAAAGCCGTAGTGAGCGCATTCTGCCAGACAAATCTTTGAGTCATCGATTGCCATTTTTAACCATGGAAAGTATAGCTGTAGGTGCTTAGGGTGTTTCTACACGGTGCAAGTAGCCCGCGCAAGTAACATTTCACAGATAACTTCCCCGTCTTCAGATGTGCGCTGTCCAAAGTGAAAAACAGAAGGATAGTAGAGTATTATGTTGATTTTTCAGCTTTACATCACATCACTTCACATCACATCAGGGTGAAGTAACTTATGGTGACTGCCTTTGCAAGTTGAGCACCAGACTTTTAATAAGCTTATTTTGCGCTTGCAGATCCACTCCCAGCGTTGGATAACGTCTTCACTTTTGAACTTGGTCACAGGCAGTAGGTAATCTGATGGCCCGTGTCATCACAAAAATGCATTTAGCTTGTTGCTTGGGTTTTTTCTTCGTGTTGTTCATCAAATCTACCTTATTGGGCGAGATCGGTCGTTTGTATGTAACTGATTTAGAAGACTTTGGTGGTGGTGGTTCTATGCCGCCCTTCCGAGTCCGCAAGCGGTGCTCATTGATTCATTATTGCAGGCGGGATGAAACGATCCGTTATATTTTTAGCAAGCAAGAGGGGTTTTGGTAAAAACAATGTGGCGGTACTTGGAAAATAACTTTACTTTCAAATTCCAGTGCCATCTTTTCAATATAAAAATAGTCAAATGTCAATAGTATTGGCAATATCTAATGGTTTTTAAGATAATGATTGTTTAATTGAAAATAATAGTCTTTGAAGAAAAAATTTGAGAGTAATTGTGGTGAAACAAAAAGGTTTTTATCTTAAACTCTACAGCACTTCAGAGTTGGGGTCCAAAAATCGAATTTTCAAAACTCTCCAGCGTGGCCGCCATTTTGTTTTGAGATTTTTTCTTAGGCTGAAGTTCACCAACACTAAAACAGGGGATTAAGTTTTAACCGTCTGTTTTTGACGTTTTTATGTATGGAGAAAATGTCAAAATCAGATGGTTAAAAATTAATCGGCTGTTAAAGTAGTTGGTGAAATCGGGTCTTATTTTTCTAAATTATAAGCCACCGATTTTGATAAAAAAATGAGATTGATCGCTGCGGATACGTATTAAAAACATGATGGAACAGAAAAACAATGTATTATTTTAGTTTTATCACACGATGAAATCAGGGGAACATAACGATTTTTTTTCATTTTTGGATATAATGCACTTTACAGTCAGATATAATATCGAATGAGAAATAATATTTTGTATGACACATGTGTTGGCATGTTACCCAACACTATTTTTATTGTACATCACTGCTTCAATTGGAGGTTCGCTTCCCACTCTCTCTTCGTTTCCGGGCACCATTGCGTGTGGTTCGTGTTCCATACTTTTATAAGTAATTTGAGTTAAAATATACAAGTTTGTATGTGTCTTTTGCTTCCAAAAATAAACCCTGCCTTCAGTCAAGCTACCAGTGAGTTTCAATCATCTACAGTCCTACATCTACGTGCCATTCCACAACATGTATGTTGGTACTTAGACGCAAAATTTAGGGATATCATTTTTTTGGCTAACTCCATAAAAATCGCGCCTAAAATCATGGTTGGTGAAGTCACAAAACATTACCATTTTGTACAGAGTGTTTTCGGCGGGTGCTAATGCGTGCTAACTTCAAGTAACTATATCACGAAAAAAAGGAAGGGATAGGTTTTAATATTACAGTTGATTTTCTCACGCATTATACTTTTGATTTGATACAAAAAAAATGCTGCATATTCCCTATTGATGGCAATATGATTTCTTAATACGACCATCTCGATCGACAGACAATCCTCAATTCCTCATAGGCCAAGGTTATTGTCTTTTGAATATAAGCCGAGAAAAAAAAGAAGGCAGGAAGGATGAGCCTGTTGCCTCTCTCACTGAACTTAGTTGGATTTTGCATGAAGTTTCGTCGTCAATTTCGAGGAAGATTATGCCCGAGTTTGCTTGTCACTACAGTCCGAAAAAGAGGATGAACTTCACTTCTTATTAGAGAATTTCTTTAGACTTGATAGCATAGGCATCAGGAATTCTAAGCTACCTAGATATTCTCGAGAAGAATGATGAGCACTTCACATTATCGATACTAAGTCGAAGAAAATCGACGGCTCTGGGAGTCTGCTTTGCTGTGAAGAATCGATGACATCAAGCTTCCCAACTCAACAACAAGAGAAACGCCGAAAATAGATTAGGTTTGATTGAGAAGATAATGGATTTTGATCCGAGCTTCGCAGTAGACTTCACGAAGCAGACGCATAACATGTTAGAAAAAGATTATGCCAAGAAAACTGCTCAGGCACCAGTTGCTCGAGTTTGGTATCTCCTACATTTTGGCGTTAGAAATATCAAAAAACTTGGAAAACTTAGACTTGTTTTTGATGCGAAAGCCGAAACTCAAGTGTCTCTGAATAGCGAATTACTGACTGGCCCAGATATTTAGAATTCATTAGATGATGTCCTGGTTAGGTTCCGAAAAAGAAAAGTAGCCGTTACTACAGATATCAGGGAATTGTTCCTGCAGTTTAAGTAAATGATCAGGATCAAAATGCCCAGTGCTTCCTTTGGAGGGTTATGGAAAGAAAGAAGCTCTCAGAAACTTATAAGTTCACCTCGATGACCTTTGGTGCCACATCATCTCCATGCACAGCTACTTGTATTATTCGTCATAATACTGATGATTTTGTTTCATGTCATCATCCACAAGCAGTGGAAACCATTAAGGAAAGGCACTACGTTGATGACTATCTCGACTCCACGGATAATTAACGAAAAGGGGATGAAGCGAATGATTGTGATTCATAAGGCAGGAGGTTTTGACTTGAAGTTGGGCCTCTAATAGACCCAGCAATTGGAAACCAGCCACAGATACTTTAGGGTTTGATCTCAGCTTTAAGTAGGTGGACAAAGAGATCAACGAAGGTTTGCGACCGCCAACAAATCGCGAGTTGCTAAAAATTTTAATGTCACTGGGTATGTTTATGTCCCTTCCTGATTTATTGAAAGATATTGCTGCAGGAAATTTGGCGGTCTACGATCAAATGGGATGATCAAATTGTCGAGAAGATGAACAAAGATTGGTATTGGTTCAGAAGCTTGAGACTTGCAAATTATTTTCAGTACCCAGATGTTATGGTTTCTCACAGATGACTAAGTTAAGATTACACATTTCTGTTAACGCCTCTGAGCAAGCATTATGCCACTTTCGCTTACTGAGTAGAGATGACGATGTGGCCTTTGTAGCTGGGAAATGTAAAGTTGCACCTGAAAACTGCAACGATCCCAAAGCTAGAGCTGCAGGTTGCTTTAATGGGATCCCGTTTAGGTCACACCATGAATGGTAAAAGCAAGAACAGAAACTCGAAATAGCAAAACGATTATTCTGGACAAATTCACAAATAGTTTGGAAATGGATTAATAGAAAGCCACGAAAACAGAATTTCTTATTAGTTTCTCTATGGTTTTAATGCTTAAACTGCAAAACCGCTTGGAAGCCCTTGAAAACAGCATATGCAATGAAGTTTCAGAGCTCAGCGGATGCTCATGCTATATAAGCAGCGCAAGACCGATCGTCGTGGAGATCTTTGGGGGAGGCCTATACCCAGCAGTGGATGTCGGGGGGCCAATATGATGATGATTTTAATATAAGCCAGCAAAGTTTTAGAAAAAAAACAGTATTAATTTTCACCAAGCATCACCGTCACCACACCGCACTGCAACTTGCAGACAAATTCCAATGTGATTTTATCGGATGGCATGGCAATTAATACCGCATTCCACAATTCGCAGTCAGACTGTCCAAAGGCCGCTGTTTACAGTCCAACAGGGCAATGCCCGCGGGCTGCTTCAGCAGCCCGCGCACCAGGGCGAAACACTAGTTATAAATATACCTAAACCCGCCATGGTTCTTAATTCATTGAGTTAAGGCTTATTTTTCTTTGACCTTATTCGGATACCATTAGATCTTCAATTATACAAATATAAACGTTTGTTTCGCAATATTTTCGATAATATTGCGAAACAATATCTGATATTCAATACTACTTTTTCTTAGTAATTTGGTTAATTTGGTATAACAACAAAGATTTTGCTTTCTCTCTTCTTCAATTTAAAGGCCTTTAGCTGGAAAGAGCCTACGCATTCTTTGAACCAAAAATTGTTGAAAAAACAAAAAACCGACTTCAAAAAACCTGCCTCTAAAAAGCAAGAAATAATATTCAAATCATTAGATAGGTACGCATTATCATCGTTATAATAACGTCTATTGAAGTCGGGTGGGGTACGAACGTACCGTACGTACGTACGGGAAGTACAACTTCCTTTTTTTATTCTATAAGCCCATACTCATACTCATATGTTTATTGCTTTGACCATAATGTACAAAAGATGTAAATAATATAAAGTAGATCATCATGGACCCTGTCGGGTACAGCAAAAATGGTGAGAGGGGAGACCTTTCTCTTTATGAGACAAAAACTGTGATTTTAATTTTATATTAGTAAGTAGTTTACCATAAATATTTGTTTAATAAGATTTATTTGTTTTGGTACTTTCTTTTAGTTTTTAATATATTATTTCAAACTTGTATCATTAAAGTATTCCTGAATAGTATAATAATGTAATAATGATGATAATGATAGTGATGATAATAATGATGACTTCAAAAAACCTGCCTCTAAAAAGCAAGAAATAATATTCAAATCATTAGATGTACGCATTTTTATCGTTATTATAACGTCTACTGGGGGCCTACAACGAGCTCTTATAGCAATGTCTTTTAGGTCTTACATTGACTTTTCGTACCACGACGTCTTATAAAGAAGGTTGTTTCTACCTCAAATTTCTTAGCAATTTTGTTGCGATCATCTTTAACTTGTTCACTCTTTGTCAAAAAATATCTAAGGTTGCCAACTTAGCGCAAGTTTAAGTAAGTTACTACTTATTTTTTACAAGTTCTATGACATTTTTTTCTGGAAGAAACTAAATAATTACTCACAAATCATATTTTCTTTGTTCTGCATACAGGTAGTAATTATTCAAGTAAATAATAACATGAACTTTTAGAGTTAATGGTGTAGACAACGAGTGCCCAGAATTTGAATAGTTTACACAACCGGCCTTTCTATTGTCTAATTTCAAAATCTATCGCAATCGCTTTCAGGACGTAATACATTGATGCTTCTTTTTGGCACAAATAAAAACTTACCAAAGAAATGCACATCCATCTGTCAAATGAAAGCGATTGCGATAGATTTTTGAAATTAGACAATTAGCCCCCGGATTTGACCGGCTATCCTGATAAATAAGAATAAGTTTTATTTATTCTTATGCCTGATATCCGAATGGCTGGTCATTTTGAAGTCCCTTTATTTTGTTTCAAAGTTTAGCAATTATTTGTCTGTAGGTAAATCGTAAATGGTAGCAAATAGGGAGCAACTTTTGGTCTCCAGCCTGACGTGAATCGATACAGACAACCAGCCATTCTAACGCTTACAGAAATCCGTCCCATTCTTATACCTAACATTAACATTCTTCCCATAATCGTAAGCGTTAATACGTCTAAGTAAGTCTATCTAAGTATAAAGTGTTTTCGATACTTATTTTGTAACTACCCATGAAAAAGAAAAATAACATAGTAGTTTATTGTTAGCAACCCTAAGCATACATTTTAATACGTCAAACCTAGCGATCCTTTGGCGATCATAAAAGTGACACAGGATGGAATCAAAATTATTAAGGCGTGTAGACACGAACGAACAAGAGCATGATGAACACGAACATTTACGAATATTTATTTGGTTCGCACAGTCACCATCAGAACTTGTAAAGGTAACTTGTAGTGCATGGAACTTATTAACATTTTAAACTGATCAGAAGTATTTGGTCACCTTGTCTGCTATGATATACTGATGGCAAATGTCCGTGTAAACATAAATCTCAGACTCCCAAGTCCTTTAGAGATAGAGTTAGGAGGCATTTCCTTTCCTCTTCTTCTGATTGACCATTTATTTATTTTCTTTTATTTTAATTGTATTTATCTTTAGGTATAACTATTGTTTGTATTCATACAACACACTTGTTCTTCCTTTTTTTATCATTGCACCCACTCCCCTATATTTCATTTTTTCTATTTATTTTACACCCAATGGTTGCCTGGAAGAGATTGCTGATTGGCAATAAGACCGCCTCTTCTATACTTTCTTCTTTGTAGTTTTGTCCCCTTTTCTGTAATATTTCTACTTGTGTGCAATAAAGCGTAATTTATTATTATTTTTAAATAAATTATCAGAGTGAACACGAACACTATAAATACAACACTTTCACACTGAACAACAAAATATTTTAGAAGATTTTTGACGCACACTGTGGAGGCCTTTCGTTTGTATAACAAAGACTTACCTGTGCTCGTGATGAGGAAGTCTTGATGATGAAAATTATTAATGCAAAATGTAATGTGTTATAATGACAAAGCAATAACAGCTTGTTTAAACCAGCCTTTTTCAAAACGATCTTTTTTCCAGCGATGTTGATATGAGCTCTACATAGATTCGTACCATGACATTTCTGTCAAACAAACTATGATAATATAACAACCTTATATTATTCCCGCAAAGTACTGGGAAAGAACGAATAATTTTACTAATAATTTGTCTATACCTTGCTTAGATATAGGAAAAAATACGCTATGTTGTGATTATTTATTCTGTGGTTTCAACAATAGCCATGAACAAAGAGGTACCTACCTACTTATGTCATGCGTAGCGTAAATATGTCACTCGTCTCGTGATCAAAAAAATATTTACTTAAACACTAAACAGATATTATCCTTCGATTGATATAATTTATAACCACGTATTAATAATTTATTGATAAATCAACCACACACATGATATCTTAAAAGTGGACAATTTAATACTTTTGCAGTAAACAGGATAGGATTCTACTCCAAAGAGCTGAATATCGTCACAACGTCTTTTAAGTTCATGTAAGTAAATTGGAGTATTATATTTATTGTTTTATGGTCTTAAAAGCAAGTACCTAGTGTAAATAAGTCGTTTTATACTGAAGTGCTCGTAACCGCTTGATTGAATTATGTTAGAGTATCTAACTACCTACTTACATTATTTTTGGTTATTTGCAGGTTTGCCAGGGAATCATACGGTGATAAACCCATAAACGCCATAAGCTTCCGACTTAAAAAGGATAATTTTGTACAACAATACTGTGACAATTTTATTAGATACTTATAGAAAAGATGTTTCATTTTGAAAAGTGAATATCATAAATAAATACCCATATCAAGTAATAAAGTAATCATTTTCTTTGCTCTTATTTATTTTGTACCATTGCGTTAGCTATAGCTAGGCTTAGCAAAAGGGCCGTGACTTTATTTCTATAAATTGGTTTTGTAAAATTTGTAGTTAGGTTTTGTGCATGTTCTACGACAAAAAAATCTAGGGTACCTACCTAAACATAGCTTAGCACTATCATAGGTGGGCGTGCTGTAATTAATGTTGATTTTGTTTATTTAGTAGGGACAACTTGTCTAAGTAATATGTTCCCATTAGAAGATGATTAATAAAAAGGCAATAATACAATACATATACTGTTTTATTTAAAAAGGAAGTTGTGTAGATTTATAAGAGCACAAGCTCACTCACAGAATGAAAACTCACGAACAAAATACCAGTAGAATTTGAGATTTCTCATCACAAGCCTCCAATTGTCGCACAGGTTATGAACAAGCTGGTTCTGCTACAAATGAAATCACCCGATGAACAAATAATCATCAAGTTAAAAAATTTCACATTCTGGGCGTAGTTTCCTTTTTCTTCGCAGTAAATCTTCGTGATTAAGTACCATTCTTTTGTCATCTAAAAATAATTGTAAAAGATAACTTATTTATAAGTCATATTTTAAAGAAAGTTCACTCAATATGCCTAGAAATATGCATAATGTGCATATTGTGCACTATGAATAATCTACTTTTGGAACATTTTACTTTAAATCATGTTGATTGTGTCGCACAAAAACACCCTTTTTAAGATCGCTGAAAGATCGCTAGATTTGACATAATTGACGTAAAACAAGATTGCTAGTTGTCAAAAAGGCAGCTCATGGTACGGATTTATGGTACGGATTGAGTGAACGAGTTATGAATGATGACATGAAAAAGGGAATTAATTAAATGGGTAACTGGAAATAATTAAAGGTGACTGTAAATGGGATACTTAAATACTAAACTGGACAGCAGTTTATTTTTTGGGCGACAAAATAACTAAACGGGCGACTAACTTACAAAAATACTCAAAATCGGCGACTACATATTATAACTAACTTACATAAATACTCAAAATCGCGATAAATAATTTAAGTTAGCAGAGAAAACTCTAAATGGGTGACAAAAATACTGAGTGGGCAACTATTATACCAAGTAGGTAACTATTATAACTGATTTAAGCTGCCCAACATGGTATTTTTAACACGTTTTTATTAGGCTGCTTTCTCGTTTGTTTGTTTTTTGTCATATCGGTTAGGATAGTAGTCATCTTTTTTAAATAAAATAAATGCCAAAGGATTATGCCGATTTTTCTATACAAGCTAGGCCATGATGCGCTTTGATGAAATTACCAATATACTATAGTAATTTTATACTGATTGCGTGGGAAGAATGTCATTAAAATATAATGCGGGAGAAAAGAGAAATCTCAATCTCAAGGAGCTGTTTACAGTTATAATTGTTTGACATTTTCCTATTATATGACATTTCAAAGTCAATGAGATATGTATGGTTAATGCGCATCATGGCCCAGAATCCGGCATGATCCTTTTTTATATTTTGTGTGCCTAAAAGGTTGTCGTCCAAATAGTAATTTGGTCGCCCGTTACCCAATTTGTATTTTAAAGTCACCCATTTTCAATATCTGTAGTCGCCCTCGGTCCTTCACCCACTTAGTATTTCAGTACGCTATGTTCAGTATTTTTGATACCCAAAATGGGAATTTATTGTCACCCAAATAGACGGGAAGGGGGATGGGAGAGGGAGATTGAGAGTGAGAGGGAGAGGAGACATAAATGTGGATTCAATTCTGAACAGGATTGGGGACGGGAACGAGCACAAAGGGGAACTGCACTGCACATAACGGGGACGGGTCCAAACGGGAACGGGAAAGGGTAAAGAAACGGGAACGGGATATTTATATCTCGCGACCCATTTCTGTTTATTGTAATAAACTAGCTTCCACCCGCGACTTCGTCCGCGTAGATATTAGAGAAAATCATTTGGGAACCTTCAACCAGGACCCGACCAGCCATTTTAACGTGGTTAGGCACCCCACCAAGCCACAGAATAACTAATACCAAGCGAGTAGCTTCGTGCGAGGTCTGCCAAACGCGGCTAACGTCTTGCCTCATGAGGCAGTGCGCTTGGTGTGGACCCGCCTAATCGCGTAAAAACGGCTGGTCTGATCCTGGTTGAAGGTTCCCAAATGTTTTTGTCTAATATCCACGCGGACGAAGTCGCGGGCGGAAACTAGTTATACATAATATATTTGGAACCCTAAGTATTCAGTGCACATCGATCGGTTGGAACGAGTGCAACGAAAATTTATCCGATTCATCAATTTTAAAACTCGTCATAACCAACGTGACTACTTTATATCGTGTGCTAAACATCATTTTCTACCTCTTAAACTTCGCCGTGACATATCGGATTTAGTGTTTCTCAAAAAAATTGTTACATCATCCATTGACTGTCCTGAACTACTTAGTAAAATTTATTTTTACACACCTTCGAGAACTTACAGGTGTAGACCATTACTATACCTTCCTGCTGCTAGTGCCAATTACCGCCGAAATAGTTTTATCTACCGTTCCTGTCAGTTTTTTAATAATTTGTGTAAAAATGGTGACCTTGATATTGATCTTTTCTTCACTAGTTTACCTATGCTTAAGAAGCGCCTTAGTAATAATTTCTTTGAGAGGTATGCCTGTTTGTAATGTTGTCTTTTGTGCCTTTTCATTAAATAATTATAAAAGCTTAGTTCCATAATGATCTTAGATACAAAATTGTAAAGTGTGTATATTGACCTTGCGGCGGATGTTGGGCAGATTTCACTCCATTTCTATTTGATGCATTTAAGTTATTTGTTTTTGTGACAAAAACCTGCATGTATAGGTAATAGTCAAACCAATCCAGTGCTGTGCCTATAAATTGTAACCTAGTTTAATTTCAACTCAACTGTATTATTAGCTATACACCTTATTTCTATCAGTGGAGACTTATAAATGACTTTTTGTAGCTACTTTTTTATGTATTAGAATGTATTAGTCGATAGTCTTCCTAAAATTGAAAAATAAAATAAAATAAATAAAATAATAAAGTTTTATTCTAGGTACATATTATATTTCTAATAAAATGGTATACTATTTACAAAGCATAATTTCTTTGCTTTTTCCAAGCAATATATTTGTAATCATTCGTTCATTCCCAGCACAAAACAAGATTGTTATTTGATGTCGTGGTACGAATTTGAGTGATATCATTTAGAGCTTGTAACAAGCTTGCTGGATATAAGCTTACTTATAAAAAAGGTGGGAGTAGGCCCCCTGAAGTCGGGTGGGGCTTTTAGAATAAAAAAAGGAAGTTGTACTTCCCGTACGTACGGTACGTTCATACCCCACCCGACTTCAATAGACGTTATTATAACGAGAAAAATGCGCATCTAATGATTTGAATATTATTTCTTGCTTTTTAGAGGCAGGTTTTTTGAAGTCGGTTTTTCTACTAAACCGATCATCATGAAATTTCAGTACAGAGAAGGACATAGGGTACCTTTCATCCAGAAAAAATGAACTGTTCCCGAGAGATAGACAAAAACTATCATATAAATGATATATCGTCTAAGAATTGGCAATAGGGTAAATTTGCGGGCGTTTTGAGCACCGTTACCGGTAAATACCCAATAGGTCCTATCTGAAAAAAAATGCTTTTTGCTTTTGCTGTATAAAAATTTCCTATTAGGTGACAGGAAATATGTGAAGGAACCGCAACGATGCGTTATTAGAACATTGGCACTAATATTTGACATCATCATCATCAGCCTACTGCTGAACATAGGCCTCTCCGAGTGCACGCCACTGAGCACGATCCGCGGCTATACTTATCCAGTTTTTGCCAGCCACCTTGCGAAGATCGTCACTCCACCTTGTCTGAGGGCGTCCCACACTACGTTTGCCGATACGCGGTTCTCCACTCAAGAACTCGTCTGCTCCAGCGGCCATCGGTTCTACGACTAATATGGCCGGCCCACTGCCACTTCAGCTTGCTAATCCGGTGGGCTATGTCAATGACTTTAGTTCTCTGTCGGGTCACCTCGTTCCGGCCGGACCCGATCTCTTAGAGAAACTCCGAGCATAGCCCTTTCCATAGCTCGCTGCGCGACTTTAAACTTACCCTACAGTCAGTGTCGACGTTTTGGCTCCGTATGTCATGACAGGCAGGACGCACTGGTTGAAGACTTTCGTCTTTAGACTCTGTGGAATAGGCGACTCAAAGACTCGACGAAGTTTCCCATATGCTGCCCAGCCCAGCTGTATCCTTCTTTTGGTCTCTCTCTCGAAGTTGTTTCTAACCAATTGCAATGTTTGCCCGAGGTAGACATATTTCGTAACAACTTCGAGAGGACTACCTTGTACTGCAATCGGTCCTGGAATTACATGTTCGTTGAACATAACCTTGGTTTTGTCCAAGTTCATCCGAAGACCGATGCGTAGAGAGGAATCAGCTAGGCTGTTCAGCATGCATTGTAGGTAGATCCTGCAACGTTTCGGCCACAATGACGATATCGTCCGCAAATCGCAAGTGTGATATGTATTCGCCGTTAATGTCAATACCGCGTCCTTTCCAGTCCAGCGTGCTAAACATATCCTTCAATGCATTTGTGAACAATTTGGGGGATATCACATCCCCTTGTCTCACACCTCGATGCAAGGGGATATGCTTAGTCTGCTGGTTCTGCAGTTGGACGGCCATGGTTGCGGCATTGTAGAGACATCTCAACACTTGAATGTATCGCCAATCGACTTGGCATCGTTGCATTGATTCTAAAACAGCCCAGGTGTCGATAGTATCAAATGCCTTCTCATAGTCCACAAATGCTAAGCACAAAGGCTGGTTATACTCTTCGGACTTCTGTATAATCTGCCACACTGTGAAGATGTGGTCTATGGTGCCGAATCCTCTTCGTAACCCGGCCTGCTCCGGGGGTTGAAATTCATCGAGTCTTTGTGCAAGCGGTTTGTGATGACTCTTGAAAACAGCTTATAGACGTGGCTTAGGAGCGAGATGGGTCGATAGTTCTTCATTAAGGTCTTGTCTCCTTTTTTGAAGAACAAAACGACGACACTTTGACTCCACGCCTCCGGAGTCCTCCCGTCAAAGAGAACGGCGTTAAAGATGTTTCGGAGCTCCTTTAATATACATGTTTTCCGCCTGCTTTGAGAAGTTCAGATGTAACGCCGTCGTCATCAGGGGCTTTTCCGTTTATAAGCTGTATAAGAGCCATCTCAATTTCACACAGGCTGATTTCTGGCAAGTCTTCAGTAAAGTGGCGGGTCAATGTGGCTCGGGTATCCTCATTTTCGGGGTCAGGTCGAGATGCATGCGAAGCGTACAACTGGCTATAGAAGTTTTTAGTTCGCGAAAGAACTTCCGGCTTCGAAGCTACGACGACTCCACTGGCCGTAGTCAACTTTGTCAAGTGACTTCTCCCAAGAGACTGGACAAACACTTTCGATCCCCGATTTCGCTCAATAGGGAATATGCATAAGTCATCGATTTTCATAAAATTGAGCTTGATCGCTGCGGATACTTGTAAAAACATGATGGAACAGAAAGAAAAATTAAAAAATGAATTATTTTAGTTTTATCACACGGTGAAATCAGGGGAAAATAACATTTTTTTTTTCATTTTCGGATATAATGCACTTAACAGTCAGATAGAATATCCAATAAGAAATAATATTTTGTATGACAAATATGTACTAAAACGCAGTATTTAAGGAGATAATTGAAGATTCTTGGCTAACTCCATATTAAACGCGCCTGAAACACACCTGAAACGTGATAAGTGACGTCACATATTTGTATAGAGCGTTTTCGTCGAGAGCTGATGCTTGCTAACTTCAAGTAACTATATTACGGAAAAAATCGCAAGAGTAAAGTTTCAATATTACAGTTGATTTTCTCACGCATTATACTATTGATTTTGATTAAAAAAAAATTGATGCATATTCCCTATTGCTCGTTCAATCGAGCGTGTATTGGAGCATCGGCGATCGTAGCGCACTAGTTATACTAGTTAAACAGTGATACTGGTAATGTTTCTTTTACTGATATGCCTGACTAACATAAATTTCTACATCCTATTGTAAACAGTGATAGTGGTAATGTTTCTTTTACCGATATGACTGACTAATATAAATTTCTACATCCTGGGGGGCTACTCAAATGGCCACATTTCTATTCGTTCGCTAACTTAAATCTTAAAAATAAGCAATTAATGATTAAGTCAGACGTCGCAAGTTTATGTAAATCACAGACATTGTTGTATTGTATATAATTGACAAGCCTACGACACGTTATTTTGGTGTTTATGGCTTATTTTTAATTTTTAAGTTAGCGAACGAATAGAAAAGTGGCCATTTGAGTAGCACCGCTGTTGTAAACAGTGGTAGTGGTAATGTTTGTTTTACTGATATGACTAACTAACATAAATTTGTACGTCCTGTTGTAAAGACTGATAGTGGTAATGTGTTTATCTACTAATATGACTGACTAGCATTGTACATCCTGTAAAGTTGTAAAGACTGATGGTAATGTATCTTTCCACTAATATGACTACCTAATATCTAATTGTGCATCCTGTAATGTTGTGAAGACTGATAGTAATGACCTCTCTACTAATATGACTGACTAACATTTAATTGTACATACTGGGGGTCAAGTCTGATAATGTTAACGTCAAAATCGTGGTTCAATGGTGTTTGAAGGTAATGCTTTTTAACAAAGTTCTTGCTCCTTAAAGCAAAAATCGAGACACAATGTTTTTCGGTTTTGGGTTAAAAAAACAAGAACTGTGTCGAAAACTGTGTTAGTTAGTCAAATTAGTAGAGAAACACATGACCACTATTAGTCTTTACAACAGAATGTATAAATTAAAGTTCGTCAGTTTTATTAGTAAAAGAAACATTATCACTATCACTGTTTACAACAGGATGTAAATACATACAAATTAATATTAGTCAATCTTATTAGTAAAAGCTGTATGACATTTCAGGATCTACATGTACAGTTAAATGTTAGTCACATTAGTAGAGAGATACATTACTATCAGTTTTTACAACATCACAGAATGTACAATTAAATGTTAGTCAGTAGTATTAGTAGAGAGAGAATTATGATTAGTCTTTACAACATTACAACTTTTAGTAAATTGTAATGTTGTAAAGACTAATGATAATTCTCTCTCTACTAATACTACTGACTAACATTTATACTGACTAATATGACTGACTAACATTTTAACTGTACATCCTGTAATTTTATAAAGACTTATTAGTGGTTCTTGACTAATATCACTAACTAGCATTTGATTGCATGTTGTATTGTAAAGACTGATAGTTATGTATCTGTCGAAATTGTGGCTTACGCCAATAAACACGTGTTTTCTTATATCTGTATTTTATTTTTATATTCCTACAGCCTTCAATCAATAAGAATAAGAATACAAATAATGGCATTTCTATAGACTTTAACCTCAAGGGATAAAGTTCAAATTCGCTATAAAAACTTACCGGATTTTGGGACAAGATAACGGCCACTAGTACAAATGTACCGGTTACTGGTACAATCGGCTCTTTTTTACATTTTATTGAATTAATATGTACTAATGTTTAAGTTAATCATAAAAGGAAATAAATACAAAAACTTTAATAAATTATCTATCAAACCAGCTTAATTTCGATGTTGTGTGCCTAATAATTTGAGTATGGCAGACCCGCAAAGTCAGCGAAGTTCGAAACTTAATGGTTATTGGGACGTTTCCCTTATTTGTTTACTGAAGTTAGTAGCCATTAAATAAAACTTAGCGGTGGGTCCACTTGTAAGAGATATATTGATCTTATACGTTTATTAATGAGCAGAGTTTATCGAATCATTGACTGCAACTGCAAATTTTATTAAACTTTCATATTTAAATGTTATTTTTCCAGTGATTAAATTAACCTAGACTAATGGCTAATCTATATGAGTTAAAAGTCGCATTACTAATTTCACAGCAAAAATGTAAACAGAGGTGTTGCCAGAACAAAATAACACAAAAGGATATATTGCTAAGTCAAGAAATAAACACACTTACATGTTTTTATTACAAACCTAATAAAAATTGATTAGATAAATATTCTGAGATTATTAATATATTGAAAAATACTAGAAAAAATCGATTCACCCGTAGCAGCTCAGACGGGACGTGAAAAGTATTAGAAAATTTCGCCGCTCCCACTAGCGACTCGGTAGCATAATTGGTTGGGTTTCCTACGTAAAATCGAAACACTAATTATCGATTTTCATTTCAACGAAAACCATTGACCGATTGCTCCATTGATCGATGCCTTATTAGTACCAAGCTTTAATTCCCCGATGTAACAATTCACCGAAAACCAACTTACCGACGTTTATTTCAACTACACTACACATGATCGACTAATTATTTTGTCGAATGTAACATATCACCGAAAAATCGAGTAAAGCTTTACAGCACTTAAATAGCACTGTACTTTTAAATATTTTATTATTAAAACATTTACCTTAGTACATACCTATATTAAAGAGCTCAACATACAAAACGGTAGGTGGAATTGAGTGCACCTATATAAAAATACTAGCTTTTGCTCGCGACTAAATGGATTCCCTATATAAATTTCCACCTCTCTATTTACCCCCTTATGAGATGATTTTCGAAATAAACTATCCTACAATCCTCGACAAGCTAGGATAACAAAATATTTCAAAGTACCCCCAAAAGCACTGTTTATCGGACGCCTAGTCATAATAATTATAGTTCCAACATGTTTGCTAATATTTAAGTACTGTAAAGCTTTACTCGATTTTTCGGTGAAATGTTACATTCGACAAAATAATTAGTCGGTCATGTGAAGGTGTAGTTAAAATAAACGTCGGTAAGTTGGTTTTCGGTGAATTGTTACATCGGGGAATTAAAGCTTGGTACTAATAAGGCATCGATCAATGGGGCAATCGATCAATGGTTTTCGTTGAAATGAAAATCGATAATTTGTGTTTCGATTTTACGTAGGAAACCCTAATTGGTTAGTGCATTGGGCCGGAATCCTAAGAGTGCGCGTTCGTGTCCCGTCTGAGCTGCTACGGGTGAGTCAATTTTTTCTAATATTTTTCAATTATATTAATAATCTTAATATAAAAACAGCATTGTGAATGCATAAAAAATCTAAAGTTTAAATATCCTGAATCAAAAATTTTGCGGCAAAAACAGTAACATAATTTAATGTTTTAAAATAACAGTTTTCTAGTAAAAAAACATTTTATGATGCTGTGCACACATCAACTGCAAATCGTACACATAAACCTTTAGTTCATTTTATAAAATTTAATAAAAATAAGTATTACTAGTAGTAGCTGTAGTAGTAACATTTGTCTTTTGGTATTGGGATAAGAAGACAAACTACATGGAAACTTTGTGTAAGTAATAGGGTAAAAGAAATATGTAAGTATACAGAAATGGAAGCATGGAATCACTTACCTGGCAATCAAAATCCTGCAGACTTACCATCACGTGGATGCGACGCGAAGTCACTTCTTCAATCACAGTGGTGGACGGTACCACGATGGTTGTACCTGAAAGAACAAAACTGGCCAAAGTAGGTGATTTCTAACCCTGAAAAAGAAGAAGAATTAATTATTAGTGATGAGGAGAAAAACACAAAGAAGTTTATGTATCAACAGAAATAAATGAAAATGATTTCAGCAATAGACTATTATATTTCAGTAGTATTATGTTTCACATAGTAAGATTAATAGCTAGATTACTAAGAATGAGAAAAGGAAATAAATATAAAAATATTGAATATGAAGAATACAAAGATGCTGAACAATGTCTGATAAAATTGATACAAAAGTAAAAGGGACAGTCGAAGATGCTACGTACTTATTTTTGACTAGCTTCCGCCCGCGACTTCGTTCGCGTGGACATTCGAGAAAATCCTTAGGGGACCTTTAACCAGGATAAAACTTTAGGGCGAGCCTCGCTAGATGTTTATCTAGCGAGGCTCCCTAAAGGTTCTCTAAGGATTTTCTCGAATGTCCTAGCGAACGAAGTCGCGGGCGGAAGCTAGTATAGAATACTTTTATCCTGGTTACAGGTTCCCAAAGGATTTTCTCGAATGCCCATGCGAACAAAGTCGCGGGCGGAAGCTAGTAGAAAATAATATACTTAATGGAAACCGGGCTTTGATTTTACTGCATGCCCGTGCATTTTGTTTCTGAGAAATTACAATAGACCCAAAACTCGACACGTTTTTGTTTACTTTTAAGCCATTGACCATTTTACCGTGCCAGATATGAAAACACCAGGTCCAGGTAGTTGTCGTTCTAACAGTATAATTCCCCAAAGATATTGTTACAACAAATTCATCGTAACCTCTTCTTAAAAACTTAAAAGTCGTATATCTTTTGATTGAATAAACCGATTGCAATGAAATAAAAACTAAATTATTTTGCGAAATACATAGTGTATTTCTATGTAAACATCATTACGATTACGTTAGCGTTTTTTTAAGTTATTAGCGCACAAACATACAGACAAACAGAGAAACAGATAAACAGACAAACAGACAAACAGACAAAAATTCCAAAAATGATAGAAATGGGTTTTATAGGTTTTTATCAAACACCCCAACCACTTTTTTTCAAAATATTTTCTTTGTACAGACACAACTTTTCTACAGCTTTATTATATGTATAGATAGTATACTTACATGGAGTCAATATCTAAGTAAAGTTTTCTAAACAGTTCGTTTCAAGAACTTTTAACATTAAAAATTATGATAGAATAATAATATAAAGATAACATTTCTAATTACCATCCTACTTTAAAATTTCTCTGGATGACATTATATTTATTATGACTCAAAATAATAAACAAATAAAATAGTAGATTGTATTACAAGGGAGCAAAATAATATTTTTACGGCGAGGGATTCAAAGTATGTCGCCCTCGCCAAAAATATTTTGCGCCCGAGTCATATACTCTACTTTTCATCCCCTTTCTATGAGAAAATAAATAGGAGACTGTGTTTATGTAATTAATGAAAATGTTCTTTATTTAAAAAAGACACGTGAAAAGTAAAAATAATTACAAATTTATAGTTACGTTTGATACACTAGCGCAATTTTCAAAAGTAATAACTTTTGTACTTAGTAATTAGTACATACTTACGTACTTAGTACAATAGTACTAAGTACGTAAGTATGTACTAATTACAAGAACACAGACTTAATTCGCGCGCTTATGTTTTTTTTTCAGTTTGCGCGGGTTATCACGCCATTCGAAAAAGGATGCATTGTTCTTATATAAGTGGGACCAAAATAGCTCTTTTCTGGTAAGAACTTTTTAGTGGGAGGAAAAGAGATTTGAATTTAGAACATGTATCTTTCAAAGAATTCGAACGCCGCCGCCGGCTGGTATGTATTGACTGGCTGTATAGACGGCGCGGCGAGGTCGCCGCGGCGCGATAACCCGCGCAAACTGAAAAAAAAACATAAGCGCGCGAATTAAGTCTGTGCTCTTGTAATTAGTACATACTTACGTACTTAGTACAATAACTTTTGAAAATTGCGCTAGTGTATCAAACGTAACTATAAATTTGTAATTATTTTTACTTTTCACCTGTCTTTTTTAAATAAAAAACATTTTCATTAATTACATAAACACAGTCTCCTATTTATTTTCTCATAGAAAGGGGATGAAAAGTAGAGTATATGACTCGGGCGCAAAATATTTTTGGCGAGGGCGACATACTTTGAATCCCTCGCTACGTTCAGGATTCTACTGAAGAATCCCTGGCTGCGCTCGGGATTCTACTCTAGAATCCCTCACTTCGCTCTGGATTCAAAAAAGCGCCCTCGCCGTAAAAATATTATTTTGCTCCCTTGTAATACAATCTACTATTGCGCCCGAGTCATATACTCTACTTTTCATCCCCTTTCTATGAGAAAATAAATAGGAGACTGTGTTTATGTAATTAATGAAAATGTTCTTTATTTAAAAAAGTCACGTGAAAAGTAAAAATAATTACAAATTTATAGTTACGTTTGATACACAAGCACAATTTTCAAAAGTTATTGTACTAAACAAGTACGTAAGTATGTACTAATTACAAGAACACAGACTTAATTCGCGCGCTTATGTTTTTTTTTCAGTTTGCGCGGGTTATCACGCCGCGACGACCTCGCCGCGCCGGCGCCGTCTATACAGCCAGTCAATACATAACAGCCGGCGGCGGCGTTTGAATTCTTTGAAAGATACATGTTCTAAATTCAAATCTCTTTTCCTCCCACTAAAAAGTTCTTACCAGAAAAGAGCTATTTTGGTCCCACTTATAGCATCATTTTTCGAATAGAAGGGATGAAAAAGTTATTAAAGTGGCCAAACAAGAAGCTTATACCTCCCTCCATACCTACCCCGACATACCTTGTGAGTATAAGCTTCTTATGGCCAAAGGTTTCCATTCCAATATCTGGAAATGTCACTATCAGGGTCCGTTTGTCAATTTGACAGTGACGTTTCTTTATTTACATTTTTGCTGGGAAATTAGTAATGCGACTTTAGATGGACGGTTGATTTAATTCTCTCTGTGAGCTGTAGACTTCACGAGTCTGTCTTTGCATACCATAAAAAATATTCATCCAAGCTTAAAACTGAATAAATGTTCACCGTGTTTTTACGTTTTCAACCCCCATATCTCCGCCATTTTGAAAAATGTAAAATTGTAGTAACACAGTGTAAGTAACTTCGCTAAATTAGTCAATGTCGTCCATATTACAGTTCATTTATTGCATAACGACTACAACATAATGTTGGAAATCTATTACTGATTTTTTGTTCACTTCGTATTTATATTATACAACTAAATGCAGTCCAGTACCATCTGACTTGTTACATTTGCTCTTGTAGAATAAATAAAAATACTTAAAACATCACACAAATGCTCAGATTCCAAATTAGTTTAAGCATTTGTGCTATCAAAGTAACGGTGGTACATGACAAATATCCAGCCTGCCTAGCATGACGGATTTATATCGCGTGATATAGCGTTTTATCACGTTTAACTGTCAAAAAGACAAAGGAATTTGACAGTTGAGTGTCGATAAACTGCTATAAGTATCACGCGATATAAATCGGTCATGCTAGGCAGGCAGGGGCCTTACTATGAGCTCTTATAGCAGGACTTATATTGAACTGCCTTATTTTTTCGTACTATGACCTCAAAGGTTAGTTCGAAAGTAGGCCTTAAGCAGTCCTGTTTAAGGCCTGCTTTTGAACTGAACGGCTTCTTATTTGCTGATGGTAAGCCCCCAGACCAATGGATAATCCAATGCTAATTAAAAAATTGTACAGATAGTTATAAGTAAATACTTTTTCTAAGACCAGACGTAGTGTCTTGAATATGTAAGTATGTCTTGTATTCGGTTGGCTTTTCTTAGTACCTACTTTTTAAGATGCTCATGCTCATCCTGAATAAATACTTCTAGTAACTAGCGGCCGCCCGCGACTTCGTCTGCGTGGACAGTTTTTTTGCTATCCCTCGGGAACTGTACGTTTTCTGGATGAAAGGTACCCTATGTCCTTTTCTGTACCCCTAGCAATGTCTGTGCAAAGTTTCACGATGATCGGTTCAGTACTTAAGACGTGAAGGCGTAACAAACAAACAAACAAACCGACTTTCGCATTTATAAAATTAGTAAGGATAGTAAGGATAAGGATTATCAAATAGAGCCAACCATAAAAGCAGACATTGTTAAAATCACACCGTGCCGTAAGGTCCTTGAAAAATCACAAAAATATTTACAATGTGAATTTAATAGTCTACAAATGAAAATATAAGCAAAAATATTTTTCCAGCACACTCGATTTTTATTTGACTCATATTTTTATGTGATTCGAGGCATGCCTTGACATAGGTCGAACTTTTAGCACTGTTGTCAATGCACATTGTTCTTTTAACAGTCCATGAAAATGGTGAAACTTTTAATAAGTGAAAGAACGAATTGAATATCTTCAATACTTGGTTTCAGACTAGTTTAGTTGTGACAAAGACTGGCGATCAGCGTGCCTATTGTGTTCTATTAGACCAATGTTTTTTGCCGCACAGAAGTAAACCGTTGCATCTAAAGGTCTGCCCACGCGAAGGGGCGACCGGCGACGCGATGCGGCAAATCTTTCATTACTGCACGCCAGCTGCAAAAGGCAGTTTGGATTTAGATGCAACCAACGTGCCGTATTTGGTTGGAACCGCATAGAGACAGCAAGCCGACTGCCAGCGGACTGCAATTGAACTGCATTTCGACTGCAAAAGAACCGCATTATACAGCCGTGTAGCTAGCCTGCAGTCGACTATCAACTGGCTGCATCCAAACTGGAACTTTGCAGCTGGCGTGTAGTTCTAATGCAGTCTGTCTTTATTTAGATTTAGGAATTCGCGTGTCGCGCTGCCGGTCGCCCATTCGCGTGGCCAAGCCGTAACGTAGCAAGGCCGCGAAAAAGCAATAAAAGTGCAGACAAGCGTGTAATGCTTGATGTTGGTCTTAGTGCCGAAAGAGTGGTAACATGGTGCAGCCGTGGATCCTGGTAGCAGCGGTGGTGGCTGTCGCCGCCACCGACAAAGACGTCGACCCGGCCAGGGATCAGATTGTGTTATTTAAGCAGAAGACTGAGGTGAGATTTTTAACACGGTTTTTTATTTAAAATAACTATTTAGGTACCACCAATAGTTATTAAATTACCATTCAAAATATAAAGTGCACTTACGGTCCAAAAGAAGAATTGTAACATAAAAACTTTTATTTTTTTCTATTGACTATCTTTCTTGATTGTATTCATGAATTGAGCGAAGAATTTGGTTTTTGTATGTAGGTAGGTACTTACTTATCTTCTGATTATATATTTTATAAATCATAAAGTAACCGGCTTTTCCGTATTTTGGCTTAACTTCTGCGATCGCAAGATGAACGTAGTCGCATATCTACCCCTTTTGAGCTTTTAAAAGCTTTTTCAAACTTGAGCCTTATATTAAAAAATATTTATTTAAGTTCAGTCAGTATTCTCTGTATAATTAGTATGATTAATATTTTAAGCCTATATAGGTATTTTACCTATTCTCTTTTCTGTAAACATAAACAAACAATAGTAGATTGTTATACAAGACGCTAAAATGACCCATTGCATACGAGGTAGATTTATTCCCGAGCTTTAGCGAGGGAATAAATAGAAACCGATTTACAATGGGTTTTAGCGTCGTGTGTTACACTCTACTTTTCACTACGAAGGCGAGAAAATAAAATACAATATTAAATACCTAGTTTATACTTACGTAAACGAATCCACTCATTTTTCTATCCTCCACTTCATAAACTTTTCATACAGTATTTAAATAAATGATTTGTGCTTGACGGCAAAAGATTAAAATTATTTCTTTCCTATTACTTACTTACAGTCACACAATTCAATCAGTTTGGTATTAGAGAAAAATTCTAAAGATTTCGCGCCTTTTTTAATTTCTACTGTAGCAGCTAAGAAACACAATGCACGCAATCTACGATCAAACTTAAAGTCACAGAGTATAAATAAGTCTATGATTTCACCGAAGAGATCGCTGCTTTTAGTTCCATTTTCAAAAATAAAAATGAGAAACAGTATTAAGTCGAGCGAGTCTTTATTCGTGATTATGAACAAAGACTTTTTCGTTTTAGTAGGCTCATTGGTAATAGACAAACATTAAAAAAGAAAAAACTTTATCCCCTAGGGGTAATTTTTCTATTTTATCCTGGCTCTTGTACCTTACAATGACGGACTTTTAGAGCAAGAGGAGTGAAAAATGATGTTTAATATCGGGTCATTCTGAACTTACCATCAAAATTTCAAGGATGCGTCCAGTCCATGAAACTAAACAACTTTCTCTAAAAAACATGTGTCGAATTTTGCCACAAAATTTTTGGTCATCCCATAATAATTGATCACGTGATCGCTTTGATTTGTATAGATAGTCGATATTTTTTAACATATTAGCCATGTGAACAGAAAAGAGTTTCATGGACTGAACACAGACTCAATACAAAATGACCCTCAATAAACAAACATATAACTAAATTACCCACTTGCCACATAATAAGTAAGTATATAATGTCGTCGTAAAACTTTCAAAAGAGTAATAAATTATAGTAGCTTTTTTTGTTCAAACCTGAAGTCAAATTAACCTGAAAAAGTGATTGAAACAATTATTTGTAGGTAAATCAATCAGAGTAGGTAGGTAGGTACTATTGGCAAAAAAAAGATAATGACAGCTATCTACGGTTCAACTTTCCACTACCAAGTGAATGCTGATTGCTGAGCATAATAATGTCCAGGCGTTCAGACACGGCCTTCTGAAAATGATTTCACTCTATGTATTTACACAATACTTCGTACGTTGTAAAAGTAAAAGTTTAGTTTATTTCTAATATTTTGTAAACAGCCAGTAAATATTTCGTAATTTATTTAGCACAGTGTTATTCACTTGCATTGTTAATGTTAATTTATTTAGTGAAGTAGAGCCTAAAATTGCGGGAGGTGCATTGCATTTGTGACCGCCATTGGTCAGAGCATGCGGCCAGCAATTTTAGCATCTACTTCACAAAAAATAATTGGATTAGTTTTTTTTCAAACATCATAAATTTGAATAATTTATTGCTATATCAAAAGTACAAAAACTAAAAAAAAATCGCCTTGTTCCTCGGAGATAACCATGGCCAGATAACTGGTTACCTATCTGTGAAGATTTTTTTCTCCCCCTTTCACAGAAAATAATATACAACGTTTTTTTATATCCAATAACTCTAGGGTATTAATGGCCATGAAATAAAATCGAACAACATACTTAGAAAATATTTTTCAATTACTTAAATTTTTTTTTTCATTTTAATTTTTCATACAAAATAATTCAATAAAGTTTTTCGTACTTCTAGATGAAATCTTATTTTGTTGTACCGGTCTGTGGTTGTAGTATTTGTCAATGAAAGGTTTAGCAAAGGAATTTATAAGTACTTCGGCCAACAAGTACTTATAATTTCCTTGGGTTTAGCTTTGAGAACGTCATCTTTACGTTTTGTGATCATTGATATGATAATACTCGTAAATAGTAAAAAAGTATGTGTATGTAAAAATAAAAAATCGTCATAGGTCAAAATCTTTTGAAATAATTTAATTAAGATTGATAATATCTCCAAAACTATGTATTTTTGGATTTTTGGTTTTTTTATTATTTTGACCTAATAGAATATAACCTGAGAGTTAGGGATATAAAATAATACAGGTTGTATAAAAGAAACAGAAGTTTGTATTGTTTGATTCAACATAATAATGAAGAGCACGATATACTAAGTATAGTTCAATAGCCTCGTAATTGGGATACCTTTTATCTTACTATTACTACGCTTTACTAATTACGGCTTAGAGATAAAAAAAATAATGTTAATTAACCGTGAAGGAATAATTGGTGCATAACTATAAATAGTCAATGACCGAGTTATCTCGTCAAGGCCAACCTTTAGGAGTTAAGACTCTCCCTTACTTAGATCACAGGGTAAAAAAGTAGATCATTTTCCTGTGCTTAGGTAATACCTTGTATCTATTATGTATTCTGTGGTAATACTTAAATAATAGTCTTTTTATCGAAGGTAATATAATATAGCGCTACACTTATAAATTCACTAGCGGCCGCCCGCGACTTCGTCTGCGTGGGAAGTTTTTTTGCTATCCCTCGAGAACAGTACTTTTATTCTGGAAATACTCCGCTCGCGAAATCATCCGGGTCGTGGACACGGTAGAGTTATTTGTTTAACGTGACGTAGACAATAGAAAAATCCCAGGTAGGTATCCCTTTTGCCCGCGATTTAACAATAAGGCGACCAGTTTAAAATGATCTCCTTAGTGTATGAAATCTAGTACTACGGAGAGTTCAAGCTGTTTCCCAGGTTCTACCCACCCGAATCAGATGAAACATAGCCTAGATTTTAAGTTGGACCCTATGCTACCAAACTGTGAAAATCCTATCAAAATATATTGTGTGGTTTTTGAGTTATTTGCGCACAAACATACAGATAAACAGACAAACAGATAAACAGACAAACAGACAAAAATTCCAAAAATGATAGAAATGGGTTTTATAGGTTGTTATCAAACACCCCAACCACTTTTTTTCAAAATATTTTCTTTGTACAGACACAACTTTTCTGCAGCTTTATTATATGTATAGATGATGACCTTAAACTTATTCGATTTCTAGTTTAAATATAATAATAGTCTGCTTGAATATATCTCTGTAAACAATCTAGTTTACTGGCTTATTCATTAACATAAACAATATCCTATTAACCCCCAAATATAAATTAGTTTTCTAATTGAAACTTTTATTTTTTACTAACCAATGACTGGAGCTTTTACAGAAAAGGTGTTGAAATAATTTTAAACCAAAATTGTAATTCGGAATTTTGATGTAATTAACAAAAACAAATATTAATTTCAGGGACCCATTAGCATACTGGCAACAAGCGCGGGCGCACCAGTAGAATACACAGATGCCATGGTATCGATCAACCGGCCATTGATCTTCAATGAATTCTTCATGGATTCCATGACCCACTTGGTCCGAGAGAGGATTCCAGAACGATTGGTCCACGCCAAAGCTGGTGGGGCGTTTGGGTACTTCGAAGTTACACACGACATCAATAGCATCTGCAGTGCTAAACTTTTCAGTACCGTTGGCAAGAGGACTCCAGTTGCGGCAAGATTTTCTCCTGTGGTCGTGGAGAGGGGTGGTATTGACACCTCTAGAGATGCGAGGGGTTTCGCTATTAAATTTTATACAGAGGAAGGTAATTTCGATATTGCCGGATTCAGCACACCAATGTATGTTTACAAAGACCCATTGCTATTTCCAGCATTCGTAAGAGCTCAGAAAAGGAACCCTGCAACGAATCTCATTGATGGGAACATGCTTTGGGACTTCTTAACTCTTAATCCAGAGAGTTTACATATGTTTTTACTGGTCTTTTCGGATCGTGGAATTCCTCGTGGATACAGACATATGCCAGGATTTAGCATTCAAACGTACGAGGTAGTAAATAAGCACGGAGAAAAATATTTTGTAAGATTTCATTTTACTCCTGAAGATGGGGTCAAGAATTTGTTTACGGAAGAAGCCAGAAAGGTAGCCGCTATTGATCCTGATTATGCCACAAGGGATCTTTACAGAGAAATAGCTAAGGGTAATTATCCTGCGTGGAGAGTGGGTCTTCAAGTATTATCTTTGGATGATGTCAAAAATGCAGGATTTGATGTGTTCGACGTTACTAAAACTTTGCCACTTGATAGGTATCCTTTAGTGCCTGCGGGCCGATTAGTCCTAAACAAAAACCCAAATAATTACTTTGCAGAAATAGAGCAATTGGCCTTCAATCCAGCGAATTTGGTACCAGGGATATTGGGTGGACCGGACAAGGTGTTTGAAGCTCGTCGTTTGGCATATAGAGATGCACAATATTATCGTCTAGGAGCTAACTTTAATAAGATACCTGTCAACTGTCCGCTTCAAACTGCTGCTGTTTTGACTAATAACCGCGATGGAAGACCTCCTCTCAAAGATAATGAAGGCGACATACCTAATTTTTATCCTAACTCTTTTAATGGTCCTGTTGCGTACAAAGATAAGAAAAGAGTGGAGCTATTACAAATATACCAGGATCCCCCGAATAATTTTGACCAACAGCAGGAATTGTATGTAAACGACTTAAGCAAAGAGGAACGGGATCGATTAGTTGATAATATTCTTTACAGCTTGGGACCTGTCACTAAATTCTTACAGGAGAGAGCTGTGAAGTTGTTCAAACTGGTACATCCAGATTTAGGGTATAGGATAGAAAGAGGTCTGGCTTCTAACAATACAAAAAACTATTACATTTACGATGACTTCGATTATTGATAGAAATAGTATTCATTTAAGTATATTAATTGGGTAATTGATTGATTATTTATTTGTATAGACCAAAGAAAATTCCTTTTATAGAAATTAGCGTTTTTCCAAAGACGAAATCTAAAGGATGAAATCATTATTATTGATGTAAACTTTAATTTTAGGAACAAATTTTTTAAATTTGTGCTATATAGAGAGAAAAACTTAATGTAGTTCATAACGTAAAAAACATTTTCAGGTTTTTTGAAAGGAGACAATCGGGGTTGGCAACGCAAAGCTATCTGCGTACGCTTGTTCCTAAGACAGTAGACGTTCAGAACAAAATGTATGGGAAAATAGGTATTTATTTGGTGGTATATTTTAACCGAGAAAGATCCATTGACCCAAAATGGATATAAAAGACTATTCTACGATGCAATTGCCAGAATTTAAAGCCAGATTAAGACGTTTTTATTCTTACAGAATTTATAAATTTTTTTATATCCTGATTTTTCGGAAATTCGTAAGTGCCAACATTTTTAAAGCCTATTACACAGACTTTAATTATTTTAAAGCTAAAAAACGATTTTTTTAAGTAAAAGTCGTAAAAGTCCTTTATTTTCATATTTCTCGTGGAACAAGCGTACGCAACGCCGTTTTGACAGTTGCCTTCCCCTAAGAATACTGACGCCTCATCATTATTTTTATTTTTATAGGAATAATGAGGAAGTAAGTATTAATAGGAATTTAGTAGGAATTTTCAAAGTTTGCCTTCGTCATAACAGCTCCCGCAGAGTTGTTTCGACCATTTGTATTGAAATTTCAAAATGGAACGTGATCGAAATCTTAAGGTGCTTAGTTACGATTTGATTTGATTATAAAATAATTAGGTATTTATTTAAGTTATTTAAATAAAGAGCTTATTTCAATAAAGATTTTTTCTACTCTATTCCATTCTACTTACTTACCAAGTTATTATTTTCTCACTTTAGTTGTCTATAAAAGTGTTATACAAGAAAATAACAATTTGCAAATCGTACCCTAAAAGGTAAAACCGGTTATCTGCAAAAAACCAACTTTACAGTATCGCAATTTGAAAGTTAGAGGTTAGATTTAGGCATTAAAATTAAATAATCTTTCTGGTTGTAGATACTATTATGAAGGACAAACTATATGTTTGAAGATCTAAATGATAAAAACTGTAAATTTTTGCTCGGAATGTATAAAAAAATGTAAATATCTTTGACAAGGGGAGACATTTAATTGGTTTTACCTGAATAAAAAAAAAAAAAAGTAAGCAGCTGTATTTCCTAAAGTAATATGCGTATCGCTGTTAGAAATATTTTGCAAGACGTTCTAAACAATAGCTATCTTTTGTAAAATTTTGAAACCTGTAAGTACTACAGAAACTGAATAAACAATTTTTATTGAAATATTTATAGTTGGTTTTACCTGTATAAAATATCGAATCTTTACATTTTTCAGTGTGTTTTGACTAAAATAATTGCGTGAAGTACATTTTATAACTTTTACTATAGAGCCAACAATAAAATAGCGAAAAAAAATCAGCTGTTCCATAGAAAAGTAAAATTTTTATTCGAACTAATTTCGTCCTTTTTTCAGATTTTGTTAGAAAAATTCTAAAGCTATGATTTTACAGCAAAGGTGTCTTGAAGAAGAAATAACTAGACTAAATTAGCTACAATTTGGTTTTGAAATCATCTTTTTATAATTAATAGTTTTCAAGATATGACGCTTCGAAATATGGGCAGTTAGGACTAGTGTGAGAAGGGGAGACATTTAATTGGATTTACCTGAAAGAAAGTTCATTTAATAAATATTAGCTGATTCAATCCATGAAATTAAAGAATGCTAAAACTATGTTACTCTGTTTTAGTTGTAGCGATTATGAAATTTTTTCATTAATTTTAACAACAAAAACTAACTAAAAACACGTTACTGGGTTCTACTAGAAAGTAAAAAAAAAGACATAAGATTAACATAACCTTAATTAGTTTTCCTGTAGATATTTTTGAAATATAATTCTGTATCTCCTAAACTAAGCGGAATTCGAGAAAACGGGTTCTACCTGTAGACGCAGCTTGAAATTTCCTATCGATTGGTGTAAAAAACGCATTTTTGCAAAAAGCATTTTCACTCCTCTTGCTCAAAAAGTCCGTCATTGTAACGTTCAAAAGCTAGGATAAAATAGCATATTTAGCCCTAGGGGATAAAGTTTTTTCTTTTTTAATGTTTGTCTATTACCAATATGCCTACTAAAACGAAAAAGTTTTTATTCATAGACAGAATAATCACACATTTTTATTTTTGAAAATGGAACTTAAAGCAGCGATCTCTTCAGTAGAGTCATAGACTTTCTATACTATAAGGGATCGATGACACGTGCGATTTTTTCAACGCGTGTTTTTTTTACCGCCCGACGGGAAAAGGTACCAGAAGACTTCTCAGGTGGATGTTCGCACGGACGATGACGACGTTCCACGGGAAAAGTTACCTTATGAGCTGACCATAAGGTATCTTTCCCGTCGGCGGTAAAAATATCGCGCGTTGAAAAAATCGCTCGTGTGAACGAGCTTTAAGTTTAAAAAGTAGAATGCGTGCATTGTGTTACGTGCGTTACAGAAGAAATAAAAAAAAGCACTGGCGCGCAATCTTTAGAAATTATTTTAATGTTTTGCCGTCAAGCACAAAGCATTTATTTTAATACTTAGTATACTATACGAAAAGTTTATGAAGTGGAGGATAGAAAAACGAGTGGATTCGTTTACGGAAGGAATTTTCCTTACGAATTTTGATGAACTTTCGAAAAAATATCAAAGTTCAACCTTTTGGAGATATTCAATGTTAGAAACAACTACCTATACAGACAAGAGACAATGACAATATAAAGAGGGCTTTTCTCAAGAAATTATCCACCACTACTTACAAGCAATCCAAAGTTTTAACGAGGGAAGATATCTAGAATTTCGTAAATACTAGGCACCACTTGGCAACAAAGGTAGTTACATTTTTAAACATTTTACTATTTTCTTCATTAACTTAACTAAATCTAACCAAAATACCGTTGTGATACCCTTAATTATTGTTTTACAGGTTGCCTTAATTTGTGGGATAAGCGGTGCACGCACGCAGGAGGATAGAACTGGCTTACCACATCCATAATTTTACAAATTGTACATTTAGGTTTTAATAAAATAAACTATTTAATACTGTATTTTATTTTCTCGCAATCGTAGTGAAAAGTAAAGTGTAACACACGACGCTAAAAACCCATTGTAACTCGGTTTCTATTTATTCCCTCGCTAAAGCTCGGGAATAAAACTACCTCGTATGCAATGGGTCATTTTAGCGTCTTGTATAACAATCTACTATTATAACATCATTCGAATGTCATATTATATTATGCTAGTGATTATAATTTATGCAGTTAATAAAGTTTTTTGCCCAATGCCAAACTATCAAACGTTTTGCAAATATAACAATGCTAAAATACAGAGATGAACGAAGCTAAAATAGTATATTATCTAAGATGTCTTAGGTAATTTATAGATACGTAACAATTTATTATTTGGATGGGACTAACATTGTCGTTAAAGTAGAGCATAGAAATTTTGAAATATAGGATTGTATTAATAAGGATAAATTTCAAGATGAAGAACTAAATCGTATATATATTATACCTACTTACACAACTAGATTCGCATTTTCGTCACAGAATAACTAATAGTTGTTTTCGTATAGAACTTCAGCAAACTAAAGCTGTATTGCTAGCAAAAAATAATCAGGCGCTAGTTACGCTTGCAGTTGTACACATCACAAATCATGCTACATGCAGAATTCAATAAGAAAAAACTCGCAATTTTTCCCCAAATACAGACGTGAAGAAATCTCAGAAATATATCACATTGTAAACTAATAAGTGTGTCCGTACAGTCAAGCGCGAAAGTTATAAAACGAGTGGCGATTCCGTATTAACCAAAGCGTGTAGAGTGATTATTTCCATCGGGTTCTAGTGTTACACATATCGGGTCCAGCTTTCTAGTGAAAACAGTGCGATTGTGGTGTGCGTTGTGCAATGCGGCGGAAGACGCCGGGTTATGTACCATCAGCAATAGAAGAAAAGCTTATCTACTAACAAAAAAAAAGTTGAGTTTGTTTTTCGACCTATCGCATAGATGTCGATAGGTCAAAAGACAAAGTTAGGCCCTCTAAAGCCTAAGTTTCGGAGAAGGCCCTCAAATATATAAACATTACATACGCTGCGCGTTGTAGCAACATACAAAAAACCTTAGACCACAATAATAAGTACAGACTGCTTAGATCGGAGGCCGACTACAAGTGTTATAGATATTGTTAACGATGGGTGTTTATTATAATATAGTTAATTATTACCACAAGTTAACATTTTATTATTTAAAGATGCCAAGTGCAAATACTGAAAATAATCATACACACATTAGACATTTATTTTATAGAAAAACTAGCGGTCGCCCGCAACTTCGTCTGCGTGGAAAGGTTTTTTTGCTATCCCTCGGGAACAATACTTTTTTTCGGGATGAAAGGTACCCTATGTCCTTCTCTGTACCCCTGACAACGTGTATGCAAAATTTCATGATTATCGGTTCAGTAGTTAAGACGTGAAGGCGTAACAAACAAACGGACTTTCCATTTATAATATTAGTTAGGATAACGAAAACTTTAGTACAACATTTTTTTTGACAGAATGTTTCAGTTTGATAAAAAGTAAATACCCTAGAAGTAGCTACTGTGCAGCAAATTTCTTTGCTGACCGTACCAGCAAGAAGGGATAGGTAAGGCAATTGTTAATTTTGACGACAAGCAATTTATGTGTAACCATCCCGCCCTCGTTGGCTCACCGATCAAGATAACGCTTATTGTTACACATTACGCCGCGTAACCTGTAATTATAACAATCCTCGTTACACGCTGAGTAATGGTTTGCGAAGCTGTAAAAGAAACATTTCTAGACGAACAGTTAAGCATATTAATTGTTAATCCAATTTTGGTATGCTAGATCATTTCTGGGTTGGGATTGGGAAGGCTGTATTAGTTTGTAATCTTCGATCGTATCCGGATAAAGTTAAGAAGTATGGCCAGACTTGTAAAGTAAGTTATGACGTAGAAATGTAGAGGTGCATTGCATTTAGTTAATTCCGAACTTAAACTGTCTTATTCAGAGGTGTTTCACAAAACTGGGGTGCAAGACTGTTCTAACAAAACCTGGTTTAATGCTTGTAAACCAATCACAATGCACCTTTTAATCCTTAAACGGTGGGACTAGACGTTAAACTGTCACTCTGAATACTATTTGCGCTAAAATGGCGTTAGACCGCAGTTTAACGCCATGTTAACTTTGGCCCTTGTTTAACGAACGCACTCTGAATAAGATAGTAAGTTTAAAAAAAATAAAAAATTGATAAGGCAACATGATAACGGCAAGTTTAACCCTAGTCGCTGCCTGGCCTATGAAGGGCCATACGATAGGTTGTGAGGCCGAAACTTGGCCTAAGCCCGTAGTTACAGAGAAAACTAGCTTTAAGCTGCGAAAAATTAGATTACCGATAAAAATAATAATATTATGAAAGAATGTCGAGCTTTAGAATCGCGGACAAAGTTGGTCCGACACAAACTGAAGGGGCGGGCGGTGCAGGAGGCGTGGTCTTTAACGACAAGCGTAAATCTTGCCGAGAATAGACAAAGAAAGTGCATGCGATTTCCTTTCGCATGGGTACGATTCCATCAGATGCCTTGCCAAAGTTCACCTGCCTCCGGCGGACGGATCCCCGAAAAAGATAGCTGATCACTAATAAAAGGCTAGATGGAATTTGACCCTGGTTTTGCAATAATCTAAACGGGTATTGGAAAGTACAAGAAAATCTTCGAAGTGAGATATTTTCATTGTGTTTTCAGTAATTTTATTAAAAAAATGATCGTTATTTAATTTCGATCATAATGAAAATATTTTTTTACAACAGTTATGATTATTATCGTTTCCATAAATTTTTGATTGCAACAAGAAATTATGATATTCAATGATTTCTGGTCTTCGATTAGCCTTTAATCCATACTCATACTAATATTATAAATGCGAAAGTAACTCTGTCTGTCTGTCTGTTACGCTTTCACGCCTAAACTACTGAACCGATTTAGATGATATGTTACCTTTTATTGCGAAATCAGGGTTGGAGGGTTTGAAATAGGAGATGAAAGTTTGTATCAAAGTCTGTAGGGGTTAAATTAGGGGATGAAATTGTATGAGAGGAAAAAGTAGGGCAGCGTGCTTGGTGGGGAGTTGGGGACCCGCCTAATCACGTAAAAAAGGCTGATGTAATTTTGATGGAATTAAAACATAGAATACTATTTATCCTGTTGAAAAGGATCCCTAAGGATTTTCTCGAATATCCACGCGGACGAAGTCGCGGGCAGAAGCTAGTTCATCATAAGCGTTTAAACTTCATACTTAGATAGTTTCCTGTTACAGGCTGCGTAATTATACAACTTGGAATTTTAGCGAGTTTTAGAACAGGTGCTTCCGTTTAAAGGTTAAGTCACTGGAAAAGGGCAGCGTCTAGGGGTTATCTTGCCGTTATTATAAAGGTTATGATTAAGATGATGGCATGACAAGGTGGAAAAATAGTTGTTTGCCTGAACTACTGCAAATAAATGTTAGAGTACGCGAGAAGTTATTGTTACGAGTACCTACATACAAACTTTCGACAGATTATGTTATTGTCAGTGTTATGATGTTACTCATAGGTGAAGATGTTTGAAGGTTACAACGTTTGATTGGCAGTTGGCACCGTTGCTGAACAAAAGCGTCGTAGGTGGCCGCGGCCCTCAACTTGACCTACGCTGGTAGGGTTGCCAACTCCCGTTTTGTTTTGTAGAGGATATATTAGTAGAACCACAGATCACCCCCCAATAGATACCGCATACAAGGCAACAGACACGCACAACACATTTTAGCTAGCATAACCGGGCACGCTTGGAATCACGACTTCAGTCCCAATCCTGACCAAGTCGATGAATCGTAAGCACGTCCGAGTTCATTACAATTTCGAGAATTGATTTGTAACCATAATATATTTCAAATGGCTACATGTGGAGTTTCACCATTAAAAAATTCTGCACAGTAATTTATGGTAGCTATAGCAAGTATGTGTTGTGCGCTTCTGTTGTCCTGTATGCGGTAACTATTAGGGGGTGATCTGGAGTAGAACTTATTGGACTAAGGACGGAAATAATGGAGATGATGTTGTTTTCGCGTCCTACTGGGGTTAATTTTTATCGAAAATAAAGGACGAAGTATCGTCCATAAGAGGAACATTATCTATACAGGGTGACAAGGAAATTCGACCTGTTCCTTGAAAGGGGTTATACTAGAGTCTAGTATAACCCCTTTCAAGGAATATGTCAAATTTCCACTGTTGACTTTCGAGCTGAATTCAATTAATAAATCAAAATTAAAAGTCTGACCTACAGCGACCTGTTGCCATTTTTTTAAAACAACTAAGAAAGTTAATAACATTTGTACCTTTTTGGAAACCTTAAAACTAGTTAGTTATTTTACTAATTTGTACGCGAACTTTCATACAGCTTCTTTTCAATAACTTACAACGATTTTCGGGAAATATACAGAAAATAAAAGTTATTGCTACTTAGGACCTTTTATTTCTGTGATTATGTATATTCACAAGGAATTTCTTGGGTCTAATTAGTGAAAATTGATATACAGACCTACCTAATTAAATAGCTGTACCTACTTAAGTAATTATATAGTCCCGCAACATATAATTACTAGTTGATTCTCAACAGGTGCTCTTAAAATAATGGAGCACGAGTATGAACCAAAAGAGGGCATCATAAAGACATCATCATCATCAGCCTATCATCGTCCACTGCTGAACATAGGCCTCTCCGAGTGCACGCCACTGAGCACGATCCGCGGCTATACTCATCCAGTTTATGCCAGCCACCTTGCTTGCTTGTCACTCCACCTTGTCTGAGGGCGTCCCACACTACGTTTGCCCATACGCGGTCTCCACTCAAGAACTTGTCTGCCCCAGCGGCCATCGGTTATACGGCTAATATGGCCGGCCCATTGCCACTTCAGCTTGCTAATCCCGTGGGCTATGTCGATGACTTTAGTTCTCTGTCGGATCACCTCGTTCCGGACCCGATCTCTCAGAGAAACTCCGAGCATAGAGAGACTCAGAGTTTCTGAGCAAAGACATCTGGCTGAGTATATTTTATTTGAACGCAAAAGGTCACGTTTCAAAAGTCCATGATATTAAGAACCTGAAAGCATAATTGATTTCACAAAATTCTTGCGGTTTCTAAATTGAACAAAAATCTGACATGTAGACATCAATATTTTGCTTTGTAAATTATCACACACAAAAGCACCTAACACTGCAAATTAGAAATTGAATAGAATAACTTATCATCGCAATTAATTCAGTCAGGTGACATTTTACACCTCTATCAATAATAATATCGACAATTTCATCAGATTACTAAGAATCAAACTCTCTATACTTGCTCTAAAATCCGTTATACCCTGCGGTCATAATTTCGATAATAACAAGATAAGTAATATCAACTCTAGAAGTAAGCACTAGGGTACAATTTCGCGTTGAATTTATTTCTAATCAGATAGTAATGAAAGTCGTATGAAAATAGGCTTCCCATAGAGCACGTAATTCCTTTGTATTGATGACTGACGAGCGAATCAAAATGTTGATATCACTAGGTAAGTGCTGTGAAGTTGCTTGCTATACAAACTACAGACTGGAAACGCAAAACTGTATTGAATTATTGCGGAAAGCGAATGATCACAAACTGCAATGCAATCGATTATAAATTGTGTTTTTCACATGAATAGAAAATTAGTTGGATACATCCAATTGCCTACAGGCAAACCTCGCGATAATTGTAGTGTGTAGGATATAAATTATTATTAATCAATTACAAAAAAACAGTTGTAATTAATTGTATTGGTCATTCGGTGTTGGTTTGCGTGTGATCTAACTCCTGAGGATGCTCCGTGTTGGGGCGAAACACGTGTAGAGTAGCCTAATTGGTGAAGGGTGTGTTGCCGTCTTGCTAAATGCAGGTATTGTGTACTGATATTTTGTGGTGTGGTTAGGGTTGCCAACCCTACTATATAAAATAGTAACCTACTATATTGAAGGCTCGCCTACTATATTTTTTGAAAAAATATATAGTAGGCAAAACTACTATATTTTTTCAAGTGAAAGAATTACACAAAGGTAAAACAAAAAAAAAATTCTTATATTGACATTAGTACCTAATTGCATAATATATTTTTTGTGATTAAACACTTGTCTTTATGGTTGTTGAATAAATTATGAAAATGTTAGTACTTTTAAGTATGAAAAATGCAACTTCTTTGAAATCCTCCATACAAAACGGCAACCTACTATATTTTTTTGGATTTTTTCGCCACCTACTATATTTTTACACAAAAAATTTTGAAACTTCTATATTTGATCCAAAAAAAGTTGGCAACCCTAGGTGTGGTGTGCATGTGCATATTTATGCGGGCGGGCGGGCAGTGCATCTTGCTGTTTGTGGAAGTATGCTACATATATTTCTTTTTTCAAAATATATAAATTACATACAGGTATCCGCTATCATATTGTAAGTAAGGACTTTAAAAGCTTATTAACTAAAGCTGAAGTTTTCAAGAAAAAGGTTAATGAAATTGTTTTTGTTTTAATTTTCTGTGTACCCTTTATCTTATCTTTGTTATTATGTACTCTCTCTCTCTCTCTCTCCAAAATAGAACTAACCTCACGATAAAACTGGCTCAAATTGTACAAAAATAAAATATTTCCATGAGGTTTTCAAATCACACAGTACGTGTTTGGTATATTATTTGGAGTATTCGCAGCTAATTGGTGCTTCTAATTTAGATCATTTTTCGAAATAGGTGATTTTGTTTAGATAAATTTGGAAAAACTGGCTCGACTAAACAATTCTAGATAATTATCGAACCTTCTCATAAATTTCACCAGAATCGGTTGAGAAATGCGACCTGTGTAGGAGAACAAACAGCTGGAAAGCCGGATTTTCTGACATATCTCCGTCATTTAAATAAATTTCAAAAAAATGTCTCGACAAAAAATTCTGTATATTTATCAAACTTGCTGACAAAATTTTACCAAGATCGGTTGAGAAATGCGATCTGTAGAGGAGAACAGACAGCGCCGGAAAGCCAGACTGAAATATGTTTTTTTTACATATCTCCACCATTTTAGGAAAGATTGAAAAATTTACTTGACAAAAAAATATATAAATTTTTCGAACCTGTTCACAAAATTTCACGAGAATCGGTTGAGAAATGCGACCTGTAGAGAACAACAAACAGCGCTGGAAAGCCAGACTGAAATAAGTTTTTTAAACATATCTCCACCAATAAGAATTTTTTCAAAAAACAAAAAAAAAATGTTATTTTCAAACTTGCTTACAAAGTTTCACGAGAATCGGTTGAAAAATGCGACCTGTAGAGGAGAACAGACAGCGCTGAAAAGCCGAACTTAAATCTGTTTTTTAACATATCTCCGCCATTTTGAAAAATTTCAAAAAACTTGGTTGACAAAAAAACTGTATATTATTTTCAAACCTGCTTACAAAATTTTACGAGAATCGGTTGAGAAATGCAACCTGTAGAGAAGAACAGGCAGAGCTGGAATGCGGACTGAAATCAGTCTTTTAACATTTCTCCGCCATTTAAAAAAAAATATCAAAAAACTGGCTCGACAAAAAATTATATATAATTTTCAAACCTGCTCACAAAATTTCACAAGAATCGGTTGAGAAATGCGACCTGTAGGTGGGAACGGCTCTCTGTTCCCATATCCCATACCATCGTCTGGACCTGTCTGGACATACGAAAGAATTTTTGCCCAAGCTGAAGCAGAGACGCTTCGCTCGCACTTCGTGCTCGCTCGGTCAATTAGAATTACATACTTATACAAATTTAAGTTCAGAGCGCTAACACACTGGGACGCCATGGCGACGTCGTCGCCGGCTACGTATCCAAACAATTCGTATTGAAATGTATGAAAACTCACTTGGCTACTACGGTCTGGCGACGTCGCTCGTCGCCAATTTGGACCGCGTATATAGCCACGACCGACCGGCCCCTACGTGGCTGTATTCTTTTCGTGTTTTGTGCGAAAACAATTTGAGTTTCGATACAGAACGAATGAATTCGTTATCCATTCCCAATAACTATTGCATGCTTTTGCCTAGAGGAATCTACATCGTTAGGTAAAGTAAGTGTTAATTTCAATAGAATAATCGTCACTGATAGGTGTTATTGCTAAGCATTCACTAGCATTTCCTCTTGCCCACAAATCTTAGTTGAATAAAATAATTATAATGGTCACCCATACTGACGCCCTCCGAGAGAGCCCACGCTAGAGTTAGTAGCTACTGGCTACGGTAGAAGTTAAAGGCAACCATGGCTACGTAGCTGGCGACGTCGCTAGGGTGTCATGTCGTAGTGTGTTAGCGCCCTAAAGTTAACTTCACAAGTATTTCATTATATTTTAATATATCGTTTTCATTCTGCGATACTGACCTATTATAAGATTATAATCATTGCAACATAATATAGTATATCACGAACATATGTCGGCACACACCATCAGTCCCAAATAAGGGCGAATGATTATGCCATGCCCATCTTGGTCCACGATGAACTTTCTAAAAACTTTTCGGAAATACATCTCTCTAATCCTCATTCATCTTAAATTTAAAATTACTGAAAGTGTTAGCGTATTTTTTAACCGACTTCCAAAAAGGAGGAGGTTCTCTGTTCGTCTGTATATTTTTTTTGTGTATGTCCACCGATTACTCGAAAACGGCTAGACCGATTGAAATGATTCAAACGTTATTACATTAGGTGAACTCCCAAGTTGGTCCCATTTTTTAAAATTTGGAAATCAGTTCAGTACTTTTCAAGTAATCTTGAAAAAAGCACAAAAATAGTATGATTTTGTGTGAATTACCTCGATGATAATGGTCGTATTACTTCTTTGTTTATGAACTGAATAAGATAATATTTTTTTTGTTGGAAGAGGGATGTGTAGTTCTTTAACCGACTTAAAGGAGGTTGTCAGTTTGACCCGTATGTATGTATGTTTCTTCGCAATTATCTCACGTTTTGCTGAGCCGATTTTACTATCTAAATAATATACCTACAAGGTACTATGGGCAACAGCGTCGCTTAACCGGTTAGCAACATAATTCGTGTGCGCGCGTATCGCCTCTGCACGAACTAAACGTATGTTGTGACGGCGGCGCGTCGTGCAAGTGATTTTAACCTTAGGAGTGGTTAAGCGACGCTGTTGCCCATGGTACCTACACTAAAAATAAAAAAAATAAAAATTGTTTAAAAAAAAACAAAATACCGACTTCAAAAAACCTACCTCTAAAAAGCAAGAAATAATATATTCGTAATAATAAAAACACGTCTATTGAAGTCGGGTGGGGCTTTTAGAATAAGAAAAGGAATCTGTACTCCACTCCACCCGACTTCAATAGACGTGTTTTTATTATTACGAATATTATTTCTTGCTTTTTAGAGGTAGGTTTTTTTTATTAGGCCTTGCCTTCTCGTCTTAGTTATTTTTTTTTAAACTTGCAAAATGTATACTGCCTTATGTCTCAGCCACTGACTTACATATTAACTAGTGTATTTGCATTTTGAATTCTGTGCTAATGCACGGTTATCGAATGCACTATATTTTTATAGTGTTAACACTTTACTAAATAATACTAAATAATATACTAGAAAAAATAGGACTCGCACCGGATCAATTCTCGGACGGGAATCGAACCCGCGGCCTTTGGATATCCGGTCCAATGCTTTGACCACTGAGCTACCGAGTCATTAAGTGTTAACACTTAATAAAATCACTTGCTGAAAATACTTTTTAACCGACTTCAAAAATTTGAAAAGGAGGAGGTTATCTATTCGTCGCGTATATATTTTTGTTTTTATATGTATGTACACCGATTACTCGAAGACGGCTGAACCGATTGAAATGATTCAAACGTTATAACTTGAGGTTTGTTCCCAAGTTAGTCCGATTTTTTGACATTTTGAAATCGGTTCAGTAGTTTTCAAGTAATCTTGAAAATACTCTATTTTGACAAGGACGTTCTGGACTAGAGTTGAACTGCGAAGGCCCAACGGAACTTCTGTGGAAATCGAGTTACTCGGGGTATACCATTGAAAAATGTGAAACATTATAACGTTTTATTTTATAAAATCATCGCTTACATACCTACCACAAAAAAGTTTAAAATAAAAAAGCTTTTAAAAAAAAGTAAAACCTCCTTCAAAAATCTTAAAAAAGCAGCTCTGGAAAAAGCAAGAAATAATGTTCAAATGATGGTGGGGCTTTTAGAATATAAACAATACAATAAGTAAAAAAAATACTGCAAGCTCCACCCGACTTCAATAGACGTGTTTTAATTAATCGATTTGAACATTATTTCTTGCTTTTTTCAGAGCTGCTTTTTTAAGATTTTTGAAGGAGGTTTTACTTTTTTTTAAAAGCTTTTTTTAACTTATTTTTTTCGTCATTGTCAGTCAGTTTTATATGCACAACGGGATAGTGCTTGGCCTTAACCGCACCTGATGTTAGTGACGATATGGCCGAAGGTGGAAGCAAACTACACCAGGAATCCTCATCACTGAGGAACTGGCTATCTTTACCTCTAACTGCCGGAACACATCAATTTTGAAATTGTTGTTACGGCTTCAGACTTAGGTAAGACGGTGGTAGTTAGCCAGGCAGACAGACTTGAAATAAGACCTACTGGGAATTGAACCCGGTACCCCTGCATCTTAGACGGGTGGGCGAACCTCTAGACAGCAGAGGTGGTTAAAAGTTTGTTAATTTGCATAAAATTTTAAGTAACAAAGAGACTGTAAGTAGTTTAATTGTTTCGGATCGCCTCAGCTATTAAAAGTCTCATCGTTTTTCCTCTACTTATACAAAAGATTGTGAATGCGGTCAACTTAGGGTTGCCTTTTTACGAATAACAGAGTTAAGTTTTTGGAGTCTTGCATAAATAAAACTTAATAAATCATAAACAATTTAATTCTGATTTTTAGATGATACTTATTCAGCTTTGCTTATCTTTGAAATGTGTTATGATTTCAATTGATTATGGCTAATTATTTTGTGTGTGAAAGATTTCGTTTTAGCCTTAATTAATATGTAAATGTAGTTTTGGAGCGGGGACAAATTTTCTTTTCATAGGTATATTTTTAAATATTGAATGGTGTGACAGCCCAAGCCTCTTCCTGTATACAGTATACTGCGTTACAATTCCGTAAGTGTTTTACATACGGTTTTATCACATGAAAACCGCATTGAAGATTACATCGCGGGTCTAACCCACTTTTACTCGGAAACAATTTGCAACGTCCGTGACAATAGGCCGTTGTACTTCGAACATTTATTGCGGATTTATCGACCAATAAGGGATAGATACTCGTAAGAATTGGCGAGCAAAAGACATTTCGGTGGAAGTGGGTTTATTAAGGTTTTTGCACGAAAAGGTGGAATTTCAATGGTATACCTATTGAAAATTTAAGCATTTTGACGCTTCCCCATTGCAAAATTATTTTTCCAGCTTTTCCTTGGCGATTTACTTACTTTTGGTTTACAATTCTAGATTCTTATAAGGCCTATGTGTAATGTGACGGCGGCGTATAATGAAATATTACGTTCTTTCATGAAATTTGGAACAGCACACAGTGAAAAAACACCGGGGCTAAGTCGTAGTGGCTGTCTTGCAACCAATGATTGTAATCTTCTTGAACTGCCTTTTTCCATAAAAATACCAAGCGTCTGTGGGTCGGTTGACGACTGCCATATACAACTGACAAAACCAACGCTTTGATTGTAGTACCTACTTACATACATGTTTACCTCTACCTAAATATAATGTGGGTGTTAAAACAATGAGGCCATCCGATAAACTCTTTGATTGGTATACCTCGCGCGACGAGTTAAGAGCGCTGGGCAGTGTGGAGGGGGTATGCGCAGTATTATTTTTTAATAACAAATTACTACTGCGCATACCCCCTCTACATTTGCCGAGCGCTCTTAACTCTCCGCGCGAGCTGTACAATTGCTTCTTTATTTCCGATCTCTCTGTTATTGCTCAATAAGGCACACAATACACCATGTGAACTTCAAAAAATCATGAAAAGAGAGAGAAACATGGCCTTATAATTAATCTAGCTTCCGCCCGCGACATCATTCGCGTGGACATTCGAGAAAATTCTTACGGGACCTTTAACCAGGATAATAGAATTCTATGTTTATCTAGCGAGGCTCCCTAAAGGTTCCCTAAGGATTTTCTCGAATGTCCTAGCGAACGAAGTCGCGGGCGGAAGCTAGTATAGAATACTTTTATCCTGGTTAAATGCTCCGTACGGATTTTCTCGAATGCCCATGCGAATGAAGTCGCGGGCGGAAGCTAGTAGAAAATAATATACTTAATAGAAACCGGGCTTTGATTTTACTGCATGCCCGTGCATTTTGTTTCTGAGAAATTACAATAGACCCAAAACTCGACACGTTTTTGTTTACTTTAGCCATTGACCATTATACTGTGCCAGATGTGGATACACCGCTGGTCGGTCGTTCTAACAGTATCATTCGCCCAATGATATTATTACAACGAATTCATCGTAAACTTCAAATTCGTATATCTTTTGATTCAGTGAACCGATTACAATGAAATAATAATTTGATTATTTCGCAAAATACACAGTATATTTGTATGTAAACATCATCACGATTGGGTTAGAACTTTTTACGTTATTAGTGCACAAACATACAGACAAACAGATGGACAGATAAACAGACAAAAATGCCAAAAATGTTAGAAATGGGTTCTACTGGTTATTATAAAGCATCCCAACCACTTTTTTTCAAAATATTTCCATCGTACAGACAAAACTTTTCTATAGCTTTATTATATGTTTAGATTAACTTAAAAATGTACTATGGGCAACAGCGTTGCTTAACCAGGGGGCTAATTGTCTAATTAAAAAATCTATCGCAATCGTTTTCATTTGACAGATGGATGTGACACATTGCTGCATTTCTTTGATAAGTTTTTATTCGTGCCTAAAAGAAACATCAATGTGTTACACCCTGAAAGCGATTGCGATAGATTATGAAATTAGACAATAGAAAGGCTGTTTGCAACAAAATTCGTGTGCGCGCGTATCGCCCCTGCACAAACTAAACGGGGCACGGCAGTGCCCCCGCCATGTCGAGCGCGAAGCAAACACTGCCGTACCATCCTTTACTGGAACCATTTCGCCGCATTTTTAGGCCCCTATTTGATTTAACCTCTGGATAAGACCAGGGGGCCTATTCTCGCGCACTGCGACATTTCTCGAATTCGAGATTATCTCTAATCACAAATCTCTATTGAAAATGTCACTAAAATCTCTATTGCAGCCAAAAAACTTATTCTCAGCAATTTTCGACATTACAAGTCGAAAGTCTTTGGAATCTCTTCAATTTCTTGACTTTTTCGAGATATTTCGAATTATGCTATATCACTGTGGCACGCGCCCGATGGCGATGTCTGCCTGCAAGAAACGCAACGCTGTTTAACATTGATTACTGTTGGCTTAGTCGGTCACCCATCCCGAATCTTACCTTTTTACAAAGTTGTTTAACATTCGTTATCGTAGTCTCAATCGGTCACCCATCTCATAACCAGTCTTTGTAAACGTTGTTTAACATTGATTACTTCTGGCATCGTCGGTCACCCATCCCAAACCCGACCTTTTTTCAAAGTGGTAACCAGATGGTCACCCATCTCACACCCAGTGTTATTTTTTTTTACTTTCGTCGCATCGCGTCATAAACGGTCACCCATCCCACACCCGGCCATTTCCTAAAATTGCTTAACATTTGTCATCACAATCCCAAATGGTCACCCATCTAGTAACTGGCAACCGGCCTCTTCAAAAGTAGCTTCGTTATTGCTGTTCCAAACGGTCACCCATCTGAGATGGGTGACCATTTACAAAGTGGTTACCAGATGGTCACCCATCTCACACCCGGCCTTATTAAAGCTTTTTACTTTCATCGCATTAACGCACAGTCACAAACGGTCACCCATCCCACACCCGGCTATTTCTTAAATTGCTGAACAGTTGTCATCGCAGTCCCAAATGGTCACCCATCTAGTAACCGGCCTCTTCAAAAGTAGCTTAATATTCGTTATTGCTGTTCAAAACGGTCACCCATCTCGTACTCGGCCTCTTCAAAAGTAGCTTAACATTCGTTATTGCTGTTCCAAATGGTCACCCATCTGAGATGGGTGACCATTTTCAAAGTGATTACCAGATGATCACCCATCTCACACCTCACACCCGGCCTTATTTAAAGCTTTTTTACTTTCGTCGCATCGCAGTCACAAACGGTCACCCATCCCACACCCAACCATTTCCTAAAATTGCTTAACATTCGTCACTCATCACAGTCCCAAATGGTCACCCATCTAGTAACTGGCAACCGGCCTTTTCAAAAGTAGCTTAACATTCGTTATTGCTGTTCCAAACGGTCACCCATCTGAGATGGGTGACCATTTTCAAAGTGGTTACCAGATGGTCACCCATGTCACACCGGCCTTATTTAAAGATTTTTTACTTTCGTCGTATCGCAGTCACAAACGGTCACCCATCCCACACCCGGCCATTTCTTAAAATTGCTTAACATTTGTCATCGCAGTCTCAAATGATCACCCATGTAGTAACCGGCCTCTTCAAAAGTAGCTTAATGTTCGTTATTGCTGTTCCAAACGGTCACCCATCTCGTACTCGGCCTCTTCAAAAGTAGCTTAACATTCATTATTGTAGTCCCAAATGGCCACCCATCTCATAAGAAAGAGACAATTCGACACTTCAACTAACTTAATGTTCGAGATATTCAATCTCTACCGCTATCGACCACACGTTGCATGTCGAGGGCTAGCCATCGACATATCTCTATGGTGACATTTCGAGAATACCAAAAACTGGTTTGAATAGACAAAATGGCGGATCCGCCATTTTATTTCGACATATCTCTATTTCGACATTTTGTCTATCGCGTGAGAATCGGCCCCCAGAACGCAGAAATTTTCGTCATCCAGTAAGCTATAATCACATACTTAAAATCCAAAATTTCAAGTCTGTAGGTCATTTAGTTCCGAAGTTAAGCGAAAGCAAAGTTTCGCATTTATAACATTCACTCACTCATGATCATCAAAATAGAACTAGTACTTCCCATAAACTCAGAAATTTGGTACAGAGTTAGAGTTTAATGAATGAAGAATGTTCAACGGCTAAGTCACACAACATTAACTATAATAATAAAGAAATCGCAGTAAGGAACCTTAGACTTGGCACTACTTTGTCTAGATTTCATTACTTTTTAGAGAAAAACAAGCAGCTCCATCGAGGCTTGGCTAGTTTTTTTACAGAATGTTTTTGGTGGGATAGATAGTATAGTATTACACCGCCCAATTTTAAAAAGGCGGCCAATAGTTTGGACATTAGTCTAAAAGTCCGGACATGTCTGGACTAATCCGGACGGATGGTAACCCTAATCACACACATTGTATACGGTATCATCTGAAAAATATTCCCTGATTAGCGGTAATTATATCAAAGTTAGACACTTGTAATAAAAAAAGAAAAGAAAATCAAATAAAAAGTAAAAGAAACTCCAATCTAATAGTTACGTTTAAAAGCCAGTAAAATATATTCAGCTCTTTAGTGTTGGTTCGTAACTTCATTTCATTTATATTCAGTCCTTATGTGCGAATAATGGAATCATAAACTAACTGTAAACTGCATAAACGGTTTCTAGTCACGTGATAGCAAGCCGCAAAATTTCCATATCTAGGACACTATTGCTCCTTTTTAATTTATTTTAACTTAAGTTTTTTTACAAAATATACTGCTCAAATTAAAATAGGAGCCACATGTATATGGTTTTCCATACAAAGAAGCTAACTGCTGCAAGGTATTGTATTTATAAGATAAATACAATCTGATTTTATTTGATTTGATATTGTTCGAAAGCTGTGATAGTTAACTTGCGGACCTTACTGACGAATTTACTTTTTCACAGTGTATCAGTGGGGAGACGCAGGATATTTTTTTATCTAATCTCAAATCGTGGATTTAAAACCATATATTTAAAATCCAGAATCTACAAATGTTTAATTGAGTTCATAAATTGTTTTGTAGTTCTGTAACAAGCTAAATTATGTAAAACCCATAAAGATTTTTCGTGAGCTACACATTAACCCAGATCAGAATTCCATGCATGGCGTTATAATAAAAATCGAAGTCATTGATTACATAGCTGTATCACTATTGCGAAAAGCTATTGACAAACGTTTAGCTACAAATACACTGCGTCGTGTCTATCCATTTCTCCAAAAGTAATATTATTATTAAGAGCAATGTACTCGGTATTTGATTTCCAAACCGTCACAATTTAACATCTATTGATGAGTAATGACAATAGATCACTTGTCCTTAGGCAATCACGTGGAAGGACCAAAGGCTTTCTCTGAGTAATTGATGTTCTAACATGATGGATGTCAAACTCAGGTTTGCTGTAAACATTGACTCTTATTACAATGTAGTAAAGTTGATTTTTGACTGAACATATCATACGCATGGAATAGCGCACGCACAGATTTCTGGAGCGCACAGATTAATTGCCGGATAGCATGTAGTGTTTCTGACACAATATCTTATGTAAGTAACAATGACATATTATAAGGGCAGTTGTGCACTGGGTACATTTTTCTTACCTATTTCCGGAAACGAACAGACGGAAGAATAGGTCTGAAAATGTACAAGGTTATTTTTTTAAATCTTTTCAAACACTTTACTTTGGTTAACCTCTTTGTGCCTAATATAATATTTTGCTTAATTATAGGTAATTACAAAATTACCTAATTAAAAAAAATCCCTAAAGTTTGGCTTCCGTTTCACAAAGCACTCGTATAAGTATTATTTATTTGTTTAGGCCTGTCAATAAAAATACAGTAATGTTTTCAGTTTTTCCCTTTTCTTTCATTGGTTCATTCGCCTTATCTGTAGAGCTTTTGCTCCCAAAATATCTCAGAACAATATAACAAATGTAAACACACCTGATTATAATCAAAATAGTAAAATCAAGAACGCAGACTGGATCCATTATTTCTCATCGATGACATCACAACACAATGGGACCTATAAATCCTTGAAATAACCGATGCTATTTCAATATTTGTGATTTATTGGCTGTGAATTATCTAACGCACTTGTGGTTTTCGCGATTTCTATTAAGGTAAATCGATATTAAATGGCGAGATATTGTAATGTATCCATTTGATTTATAAGTAGGGTCGGTCACGTGAAAGTGATTTTAATTGTGGGAAAGTTAGTGTTTATATTTGATGTAATACATGATCATTATCATTTTGATATAACTAGGTAAGTACGTAAAGTTTCAATCAACAAATTTATTTTCACCTAAAATATAAAATACGGATAGATTCTTACCTCTCTCCAAAATCTTTCTCCGTCCTGTCCGGGGTTTTTTCCCTATTACGTAAACCAGCGACCTTTTATCATCCGATCCACTGTAACTGACCCACCGAGAATTAAAAATCCCAACCGATCCCCTTATTTATAGTTTTCAATTCCCAACGGATCCCCTTATTGTATTTCTAACCAAAAAAAGGTAGGTGATATCAGAAGAAAAAGAATTATCAAAATCAAATATTCATTTATTGAGCAATTATTTTTAATGTAATAAATAAATATCACAGAATCATATTTAAAAATCAGTACCACTGTACCTACAAAAAATAAGCTAATAAGTACTGGGGTATAAGATGGGAATAAAAATAATTAAAAATAAAACCGATCCACCAGGGGATCGGTTGCAAGGGATCGGATGGGAATAACTCATTGTATCACCTAATATTTTTTTAGTTTCCGTTCATCAGCTTGCTCTCACAACCCCCCAGACCTAACCATCATCGTGAAATGACCTCACGAACTTCGCACATCCGAAACGCGGCCTCATCAGTAAGTCAGCTCGTTGCAATCCGGGTTAATTACAATATCGTCTTCGGCCATATTGTTTGCCTTCACCGATTGGTCCGGTGATTTATCTGGGTAGTGCCAGAATGTCATAGACAATCGAGTTAATGGTCCTTCGGCCCGGATGTAGTGGACACGATTTACTTGATGTCTGAGTTACAGTTGAATCAATATTTCAAAGGGAAATATATAAATGCACTTTAAAAATAATGTAAGACACTTTAAAATGTTTAGCTTCAAAATTTATTGAATGAACTATACAAATAATGGGTTCCACTATAAAAATGCTAAGCTTTAAAATTAATACTTTGCACTATACAATTTAATTGATTAGCTTTAAAATTAATACTTTGCACCGTACAAATTAATTTTATAACTTTAGTACCTGGTAAACAGACGACTAGGTGGTGGTGGAGGAGGAACTGAGGAGGAGGTTAGGTTCCATTGCGACCAACAACGCCAGAACCGACCTGATGGCGTGTAGCATAGCCTTCTTTATTTCCAAGCCGTGAACATAAGTTTGGCAACGTCTGTTACTGTCAGTTCGTGGTCATGTCGTCGGCCAGTCTCCATACTAAGTGTATGGGAATATTTCAATTTTAAGAGGTCGATATTTTTTTTCGTTTTAATCGTGTGAGGTTTAAAATATGAAAATATTTTAGTTCTTTTATTGAAATGCTTAGTATATTAAACAATAAGAAAAATATCAATGTTAACCAGGAAAAAATGCCTGTCAAAGATGTCATATTTTTTGTTGATTTTCGTCAACAGGGAGTTGATTAACACGCCCTCTAGCAATAAATTATATATCATTAGAAAGGTCTTTTAAAGACAAATATTTGCTGTTAATATACTTTATATCACTTGTTAATACTTTTGGAGTTAAAGGTTATTAAAGTATAAGAGTGGTTTATTGTCTATGGGAGTTGATCTACCACACCTATAGAAATGAATGATATATCAAAAGAAAGGTTTTTATATGACAAATATTTGCTGCAAACATATTTTCTATTAATTGTTAGTATTTTCGGAGTTTTAGGTCATTAATGTTAAAAAAATTGGTTAAGTTTAGAGCGTTATAACTCTCAAAGTACTAATAGTTGACGTTTATAGTACTACATAAAGTGTTTCAAATTTAAATACCTTTTCAATGATGTAAGATTTATTGCTAGAGGAGGCTTAGATCAAAATGCTCATCGTAATAAAGGACCCCCGAAAAGTTCAAATAATTTGTCTCAAACCTTATGTTCTACTAAATAAATAATAATAATAAATATAAAACTTTATTGAAATAATCTTACATCACAATTTACAACTAGTTTAAACATAGATAATATAGGAAAAACAAATAATAAGTAATTTGTAAAATAATTTAATACTATGTGCTTGACCACATGCGATGTTGCCGTTCTGCTCAACTTCAGGGCTTGGAAGATATAGAAGGCTATGCGTGTAGGCATAATGCCACAAGTTGTTATCATCTTATCATCTCATTTTAAAAGTGGTCAGTCTGACATGGTTTGACAGAAATTAAATGGTTTCGGAGTTGCAAACTGCAATACTGCAATTCTGCAAACAATACTGCAAACCATTATTTTTGTAGTGATAATATTAATTATAGATCTATTATTATTTTAAAGTGCTGACAAAATTGTTAAAGTGCAAACCATTATTTTTGTAGTGATAAAATTAAATTATAGGTCTACTTATCTGTTTTTATCAAATTTAAAGTGCAATTAAATACATCCCTATTTCAAATACCTAAGTACCTACCCTCTTTAAAATATGAAGTCCTACAAAACAGAATAATGAGCAATACTTGAATAAGTTAATTCTTATAAACTAAGCAGTTTTAATTAACTATTTAGGTAACGCTATTTCGATGGTCTTGCAATTGTTCTTTTTTTACAACTTTTTACATTCTTTAAGAAAAAGTTTCATTCAAAGCTCCGCACAGTGGGTCGAACACTGGCTGACAATGAAAGAAAGCCACTTAACGCAACTAACGAGGTCGTAGTAAAAAAAAAAAGAATGAAAATTTAATTACTCCGTAACCTCTAGTGACATAACGCAGATCGTATCTTACTGGCGGATTAGATTTCGTCCACACTTCCTTTGTGGCGCAACCGTTCCCACTGTGTGGATTAACGTAATGTTGAAAAACTGTTCCGAACTTTTTGTTGCCTTTTGTCGTGTGTGAGGTACTTTATTATGTAATTGGCAGTCTCTAAACTCTAACAGCTAAATTTTCTTTGGAAAAAATTTAAACTAGGTTCAGCGGCGAGCGGTTTTAATTATGGCAAAGGTAAGCTGTTCTACAAAAATGTTATGATCTGCATAGTAGATCGGTGGGGTGGGATTTTTAAAAGGTAAGTAAGCCGTTGGGAATCGTCTTTATGGAGTAGACACTTCGCTACTGCTAGATACGTATAGTTATACGCTGGCTATCTACTAATATTGGAACTAGAGTCCTAGTTCCAAGATTTGTAGCTAAAGCATAGAGTATTCGGGGTGTGCTTTCAACTTCGGACTTAACATCAGGTGAGGTAAAGGCTAAACACTATTCCGTTGAGCGTACAAAAAAAATTGTGTAATAGAAGTAATAAAACACAGTCCTTCAGATTCGAGACAACTGTTTTTTCGAATGATGAACATTGAACACAATTGTTATTTGTTATACAAGTGACCAAAATCAAATTGTGCTGCGAGTGGCGACTTTAAATCACGAACTAGCGAAGTAGTCCAGAATTGAATCACGAGCGTAGCGAGTGATTCTAATATAGACTACTGAGCACATGAGTGATTTAAAGGCACGGGGCAGAACAACATTTTGGTCTCGTGTACAACATACAACTTTTCACCTCGACAAGCGAGAAAATTTTCACGTGACTTTCCTGGTAAAAAAGCTTAATTCAGCATTAGAAACTTGTTCACTTAACTCTTTTGGAGTTAGGAAACTATCTTCATCGTTGGACGCATTCATTTTTGTAATTTATCACAAAAATAATTCAATCAAACTTAAGCTGAAAATTTTTATTCATAGAGTCAGTTAAGTAGATTTCCGTCGTTTTGATTACATTACGTTGTGTTTTTCTCTTATTCATTAATATTCCGTCTAATTTATTTATTTATAATCATAAAACATATAATTTGTTTATAAATTTCATTAATATTTCTTATTTCATATTTGTTTCATACATGTGACCTCATTACCTCCATACTCTTTATTTCGAATTATCAACCTTATTTTTTAACAATCCTTATTTGAAACTCCTTGGTATATCCGTGCATTTTATTTTTTTACTTATGACGCCATAAAGCACTCTATCTATCCTTTTCTCACATATCAATTTTACAAGTGTCATCCTTGTCACTTTATTTGTTTTTTTCTTTTATTCATTTAAAAGTTGGTGTTAGATATTAAAAAAGAACTTTGTCTCACGCTCGCAGCAAAAATCGATTTTGCTGCGAGTTTTTACGCGCCAAAAGCACCCTTTTCGTGCTGGAGAGGTGAAAACGTAATTTCCTTACGCCTTAAACATCCACTTACTATTTCCCACTTCTAAAAACTAGTTTGTAATAAAAAGGAGGCTACACGTTAGACGCATAAAAACTAAATTAAAAAGTAAAAGCGAAACAATTATGGAGGAATCAATGTGGGCTCAGTTATCGATCCACTAAATTGATCAATCATCGGAGCTATAAATTATAATGATCGATTGGGTTTGCTCAGCATAAGTATGGTTATAAAGGATCTATAGAACTAACCTTTAAATATTTGATCTATCTTGACATTTTGTTTACAAAAGCTTTAATTGTAAAAGTCAAATGACTTTCGTAATATGCGTTAGATGATGGGGGACCATAGATAGAATCTTTTAATTAGGATCTCCCTATTTGGTTTGGTTTATGAAGTGTGTAATAGTACACGCAACAATAAGTTACATTAATTAAGAACATCCTTTGCGAAATTCTTGCTACTTCCTGTAAGACGATTAGGTATGACCGTAATGACACGATTGTAAAAGCCTATGAAGTTATTACCAAGGTAGCAATTCTTACAAGTGGTTAAGTTACAAGTCTCGCTTTCATTGAACTTATAGTGTATAGTGTGACGGCGGGCGTCTCGGCTCGAAATTGTACAAAGTCCGTATTAAAAAAAAAATAGCGACATTAAGTGACGCTTCGATTGCGCTTATATGATAGTTGGGCTAGATATTATATGAAAATAAATAGGGTCGCGTAAAAGCGAAAAAAGCGAAACAAGAGGAGCTCGGTGGCGCAGTGGTTTAGCGCCTGGCCCAGCGATTGCGGAAGTTAAGCAACGTTCGCAAGGGTCGGTCATGGGATGGGTGGCCAAAAATTTATTATCTCGAGCTCCTCCGTGCTTCGGAAGGCACATTAAGCCGTTGGTCCCGGCTGCATTTGCAGTCGTTAACACCCACCAATCCGCATTGGGCCCGCGTGGTGGGTTATGGCCCGTCCTCCTTATCCACCCATAAGGAAGGCCTGTGCCCCAGCAGTGGGGACATTAAAAATGGCTGACGGAGAGAGAAATAGGATCGCGTCACTGCAGCTTTTTCACAACTGAAATTGAAGGCCCTAACCATATCTTATCCTATTCCACAAGCTCCTTTATGGACTAGCTAGCTCAATTGAGCAAAATATTGTTTGAAGTTAAGACAGTTGCGTCGTCTCTCGATGTTTTTGTTTTTCAACCTTTGCAAATTTGCTTCGATTTCATCCATCATCTTGCGTGTTTCAAACACTTCACCTACATTTTTCGAGAAAATTCTCACTAAGTGTGTCACTTTACCACCACAACGGGGTTAACTGCCTCCCAATATCTGAAGGTGAAACTGAGAATAATCGAAAACATCAAAATTATTGTTAGTTAACACCACGATGGTGGTAGATGGCCGTTTAATTGGAATAGTGCAAGTTGTAAATTCGCAACGTCATTTTTTGAGATAAGCTGATTTTCTGGCTCATCGATTTTATGATAAACCGTCAAAGATTTGGATGTGGGTACTGTATCTTTTTATTACTGTTTGGTGTAAAGTATGTCAAAACCTTAAAAAATTATCATTTCACATCTTGTTTTCTTCTAATTTCTATGTGGGTAGGACAGCATTTTAAACTTTTGAAGATTTCGATAGTGCTCGTGCGTCTTTTTCCCAACTTTCATTTATAAATACACCTTGCGTTCACATGAAATCATCTATAGGTACGACAAAGAAATAATAATGATTGATTTTTCTTTGTCGTCTAGACGATTTTGACAATGATTAGGTCCTACTTTCGAATTTACCAACCTATTTGACATTACGTCTATTTGGAATATCGAATTTGTTAAGAACGGTGCAAATATGAATTTATCTAAGATATAATATATATCCCCTATATCCACTAAGATCCATTGTAAAAATCCATTGATGGATCTTTTTGCACTTTTACGTCCACTTTAATCCTTGATCCACAAAACACACCCATCATTCAGTATTTTTGCAAAGTGGATGTTTTAGAACTAACGGTGTTGACACATGCAATCTTATTTTATCAAAAACATGATTTTTGTAGAGTGGATTTTTTAGAACTAACGTGTGTCTGAAAATCCATTAAATAACGGATCGCATTTATGAACATCTTGGAAAAATAAAATAATTAGGTTACATTGCAAATATTTCTAAATTCAAAGTAACCTCCTCTAAAACCTGGTACTTTTAAACCTTGTTAGATAATTTTCTATTCGAAATAATATGTTTTAAATTAAAATCGGCAAAAATCATGTATTTGATAAAATAACATTTCTTGTGTCATCCATTCTTTAATGGATTTTCAGACACATGTTAGTTCTAAAAAATCCGCTTTGCAAAAATCCTATACCTACTAAGGATTAAAGAGGACATAAAATAATGACATTGATGACGACTGTATATTTTTAAGATTACTTTTCTAGATTTGAAGTTTAATTTTACCATTAATTATTTTCGCAAAATATAAATGTTTATAATCATACCAACTGTTACCTTGATTCAGGAAAGGAAAAACAATAATTCTGAAGACTTTTCGACAATTCTATATTTACAGGAAAATATCGAAAGTTTATTAAATATTTAAGTGATGTGTTCAAACTTTCAATGACGCAATTTATCATAATAATATGTACTATATCATCCACTCGAAAAACAATAGGCTTAAAAAGCTCAGCGTTGCGTAAGTTATTTGCAAACATTGCGTTGCACTTTATTAATTTAACATAATATTTGACATAATACCTTATAAGCGACGCCTGAGGCCATATGAATGTTATGGCTTGAACTGAACAACATGCTATTATATTTGTTACAAGATTGCATTTTAGGATAACAGGTTATAACTACACGATCAAACGCATTGGTTCAGTTCACTACATGTATGAGCTTATATCATTTGAATTGTTTTTATAAAATAGGTAGGTATGTAACAAAAACCCTGTCAGTTACTGAAACAGGTGATAATGTTGCTAAAACTGAACAAAATTATCCATGGAACAAGGGTCGAAAAACGAAAAAAAAATACATCCATACAAAACGTGTTGGTCATGCAGCTGACCGACTACTACTAATGAAAGGCGAAAAAAAATTCGTTTTTCTACCTATGTTCCTTGGAGAATGTTTTTCAGTTTTAGCAATACTATCACCCGTTTGAGTATCTGACATTACATTGTATTTTATGTGGGTATATATTGGAATGCCTAATTTTTTTTGTCCTAACTGTCTTTGGCACACTACTTATTGGCCTAAAAACTTGTCGCACAATTTTCATTTGACCTAAATTTGTTTGGCTTATTTTCACTTCGCCTAAAAATTTTTCGCCGCATGTTTACTTCCCAAATTCATCATTAAGCATAACTATTCATAATCCCTAATGTTTAAAAGTACTAAATAACGATTACGAAAAAGAGGCTGCATCAATCAGTCAAGGCTGGACAGATCTGGAGGTAGCCGCACAAGACCGGAAGAAGTGGAGGTCCCTTCTGAGAGCCCTATGTCCCTAATAAGGGATAAGAGGATATCATCATCATCATCATCATCAAATAACGATTCGCACAATTGTGTAACGCCTAATATTTTTTTCGCCGAATGTTTACTTCTCTTAATCATTATAGGAATAATCGTTTTTAAGATTTAAATTACGAAAAATTATGTTTTTGGTAAGTAATTAAAAATAAAGAATGAGCAGATAAACCTGTCGTTGTCTTTTTAATTGCCTATCACACTCAAGAATGCAAGCATACAAGCAAGCAAGCAAGTATGCACACAAGCAAACATGATAACATAAGTACAATCAAGATCAAATAGCATGCTTGCATGGCACGCATGCCTGCATGCAAACAAGGCCATGCATACTTGCATGCAAGCAAGAGCAGATATGCATGCATGCAATCAAAAGCAAGGAATGCATGCATGCAAACAAGCATGCAGTATGCAGCATGCAAGCAAGCATGCAGCGTGCAAGCAAGCATGCAGCGTGCAAGCAAGCATGCAGCGTGCAAGCAAGCATGCAGCGTGCAAGCAAGCATGCAGCGTGCAAGCAAGCATGCAGCATGCAAGCAAGCATGCAGCATGCAAGCAAGCATGCAGCATGCAAGCAAGCATGCAGCATGCAAGCAAGCAAGCAGCATGCAAGCAAGCAAGCAGCATGCAAGCAAGCAAGCAGCATGCAAGCAAGCGTGCAGCATGCATGCAAGCATTAGGGAGCTCCGCTCGCTTCGCTCGCTCCGGCACGCATGCCTGCATGCAAACAAGGCCATGCATACTTGCATGCAAGCAAGAGCAGATATGCATGCATGCAATCAAAAGCAAGGAATGCATGCATGCAAACAAGCATGCAGTATGCAGCATGCAAGCAAGCATGCAGCGTGCAAGCAAGCATGCAGCGTGCAAGCAAGCATGCAGCATTTAAGCAAGCATGCAGCATGCAAGCAAGCATGCAGCATGCAAGCAAGCATGCAGCATGCAAGCAAGCATGCAGCATGCAAGCAAGCATGCAGCATGCAAGCAAGCATGCAGCATGCAAGCAAGCATGCAGCATGCAAGCAAGCATGCAGCATGCAAGCAAGCATGCAGCATGCAAGCAAGCATGCAGCATGCAAGCAAGCAAGCAGCATGCAAGCAAGCAAGCAGCATGCAAGCAGCATGCAAGCAAGCGTGCAGCATGCATGCAAGCATTAGGGAGCTCCGCTCGCTTCGCTCGCTCCGCTCGCTTCGCTCGCTCCGCTGCAAGTGGTCAAAACACTAACCTAACCTAACCTAATGGTCTTCGCATTAAGAGTTTTTCTTTATAGCAGGGGGCCTCAGGCCCCCCGATCCCCCCGAGCAGGGGGGCCAGCCCCCCTGCACCCCCCGGCAAGCATTTTGCAAGTAAACATGCAAGCAAGCATACAGGCATGCAAGCGAGCAAGTGAACAAGCATGCAAAAAAAGCATGCATGCATAAAATCATGCAAGCATGCAGCATGCATGCATGCAAGCATGCAGCATGCATGCATGCAAGCATGCAACATGCATGCAAGCATTATAAAAGTGTTCAAAACCCTAACCTAACCTAACGTAATGGTGTTCGCATTAAAAGTTTTTCTTTACGGGGAATCTCAGGCCCGTTTTTTGACGATTTGTTTCTGTCACCAACTTGAATGCAATACAATATTGTTAAGCCAAAAATTATGTATGCAAGACAATATTAGGGTTAACAATACTTCGGCGTAGTCATTATTGTGTCAAAAGATATGTATGCTAATAAATTTTAGGACAATTAACATTAGTCGTTTTGATAATTAGGGAATTTAACGTTTAGGCGAAACGACAAAGATGCGAAAAAATCTATTAGGCCAAACAATAATTGTACCTAAGGAGTTTAGGCCAAAGAAATTCGGCCAAATGAAATTAGGACCAATGACTTTAGGCGAGTCAAGGGACACCCATTTTATGTTATTGTTTTTAATATAAAAGTTTTGAATTTCAATGTTGATGCATTGAAATTAACAACTTAAATAAAACAGTCACATATACAGGGTGTCCCAAAACTTTGCCACATGGAGGAAAAGTAGGTAGGTACTATGGGCAACAGCGACGCTTAACCAGTTTGCAACAAAATTCGTGTGCGCGCGTATCGCCCCTACACGAACTAAACGTATGGTTGTGACGGCGCGGCGTGCAAGCGATTTTGACCTTAGCAGTGGTTAAGCGTCGCTGTTGCCCATGGTACCTTAAATATTGAAGATAGGAAATTTTACTGAAAGACGACTTCGTTTAGTTTTAAAAAATAATGCGAACTACAGTTTAATATTTTTTCAAAATTCGCATTCATTCCTATACAATTTTTTTTACAATATGTAATAATCAAAATTTAAATGTTATATTACATGGTCTTTCTTTTGTTTAAAATGCTTTGTTACTTAACAAAAAATAATCCTAATTAGGAACGCTTTCGATTGGTATCGTAAAAATAAAAAAAATGATTTTTTTTATTTGATCGGGATTTTTCGAATCCTTGAATGCAGTTCCTATTATTTTAAAAATCAAAATGAAGTCTTCTTTTAGTAAAATTTCCTATCTTCAATATTTAAGGTACTTTCCCTCTGAGTGGCAAAGTTTTGGGACATCCTGTATGTATACAGTCATATAGATATGATTGTTTTATATAATTTGCTCATTTTTGATGCAAAATTAATATTTGAATTGGTGCCCCAAATTTAAAACTTCTGATAGTGACTTACGAACAAAGGGGTGAGCAACTTGATTTTAAGTTTATTATATTTACCTTTCATGTTTTAATATCATATGGATATAACAATATTCGAATAAAGTGGTACCATTGTAAATGATCATTATACAAATGATCTAATTAAGCATTCATGTATTTCGCAAAAATGTGTAAGTACTTACACGAGATATAAATTAAGTATAAAAATTATATAACTTCCATTCGTTTTTTGTATATTGCTAGTAGGTACTATGATTGTCTATTAATTAAAATATAATTGTATGTCTATTAGATAATTGAATCGAAAATCAAAAAGTGCGGATATGAGAAGCTTGGTAGATTTGATCGGCGTTAATAAGTTCGCACTATAAGAATTATGAAACTAATAGCTTATTTAGGTTTGTTGCTCTAATTAAAAGTTATTGGTTAATTATATTTTTAATTGATAATTGTTGTTTTGTTATTTCTGTTTCAAATAAGTTAAGAATTAATGAATTTTCTTTCTCGGATTCCAATAAGAATTCAGAAAGAAAAGACGCTGAATATGTTTCTTGTAAAAAATAAAGTCGATACATGGGTACAAACAATTATTAAGTTTACTTTGTTATTGTATAATAATAAATTAAGTTTAAAATAATTGTTTTGTTATAAAGTCATTAAAGACAATGCTATACGACACCCGTCATAAAAACATTAAATAGGTAACTGGAAAGTGAGTGTAAGTGATTTAAAATTTCACTTTCGTAGGGAATATTGACGAGAAAGTGAAGTGTTTTAATGCGGGCCTGTTTGCGAAATTTGATATGATCACTACACTGTCTGCGGCTGGTTATTAGTTCATCTAATAATATTATTTTGATCATACGACAAATTCGATTAATCATTTAAGGGTAAGTTTATTTACTTATTATTTACAAAACAAAATCGCTCGTAAATAAATATAGCAATTTTTCAGGGTTTCGTACCCAAAGGGTAAAAACGGAACCCTATTACTAAGACTCCACTGTCCGTCTGTCTGCCTGTCTGTCAGTTTGTCACCAGGCTGAATCTCATGAACCGTGATAGCTAGACAGTTGAAATTTTTACAGATTTGGTATTTCTGTTGCAGCTATAACAACAAATAACAAGTGGGCTCCCATACAACAAACTTAATTTTTTTGCTGTTTTTGTACGGGACTCTTTCGTGCGCGAGTCCAACTCGCAGTTAGCCGCTTTTTTTTTAATTCGCCTAGTAAGAAACTATGTTTCTGACACGTTTTTACGACAAAGATTAAAGCTATCTTGTAAATTGAGTACGTTAGAACGTTCATGAAAGTTTATTAAAATAAATTTCTCAATTGTAACTGTTACAAATTTATTCCAAGATAGAGTTGATTCGACTGCAAAATTAATACAAATTAGTATTTAGTTAAATACCCTCCCTTGCAATTGAAAATTCTACGTACTAAATTGTGTTTTTTAAATCAATTGATATTTAGTCTAAATACAACTTCGCCTTAACTTGTCAATACATCAATCACGCTTGTTCACATGTCAATAAATTATAATAACGAATTATATACAGTGCCATTATGCTTTCTATACCGATCTTGTTGTTTAACAAACATGTTTGGGTAAATTGGATTACCCAATTACGCAATTAGCCTATGGATAAATGAAATACTTAAAATAATTTGTTGTACGGCCTGTTTTTCAGGTTATTGACAGAACTTATCTTCTGTCCCAAAAGCATGACCATCAAAACGTGATATGATATCAGAAAATATCATAATGTATGAGACATGTTGGTGGTACGATTTATTTCAAGTCCGTCCGGCTAGCTACCACATTTTACCTAAGTCTGTCGCCATAACAACAATTTAAAAAAAATGTGTTCCGGCAGTTAGAGTTTAGGCTGCGTTCAAACGATAACACACGTCCTGACCTCAACCCGAACTCAACTCAAACTCACCTCAAACACAGCCCTCCTTGAAATACATCGCTTACAATTTTGAGTCTTATGACACTTAAATAAGGTCCTGTGTAATGTCCATGTGAGTTTGAAGTGAGTTCGGTTTGAGTTCGGATTGAGTTTGATTTGAGTTTGGGTTGTGTACGGGTTGAGTTTGAGTTGAGTTCGGGTTGAGCGCGGGGAGTATGTAGTTGCATCGACAAAATATAAAAGAGCTTATTAATGTGTCATAAGACTCAAAATTGTAAGTGATGTATTTTAAGAAGTGGGCTGCGTTTGAGTTGAGTTTGAGTTGAGTTTGGGTTGAGGTTGGGTCGTGCGTTATTGTCTGAACGCAGCCTAAGATAGTCAGTTCCTCAGTGATGAGGAATCCGGGAGTTCTCTTCCACCTTCGGCCATATCGTCACTCAACATCAGGTGAGATGAAGGCCAAGACTATATCCCGTTGTGAACAGCTGTTTTTTTTCGCGATTTCAGAGTTGGTCCAGTAATAAAAGTTATTCAGTTTGGTGGTCCGAAGAAACGGTTTTTCCATATTAAGATGAATAAATAATGAAAAATTTTAGAAAAAATTGACTCACCCGTAGCAACTTAGACGGGATTTTTCGGGGTTTTTTCCATTTTCGGTTAATTCATTAACACCCTGTATATTTCAATCAGCATCATGAAAAGCTCGGTGGCGCAGTGGTTTAGCGCCTGGCCCAGAGATTGCGGAGGTTAAGCAATGATCGCAAGGGTCGGTCATGGGATGGGTGGCCAAAAATTTTTCATTTCGAGCTCCTCCGGAAGGCATGTTAAGCCGTTGGTCCCGGCTGCATTTGCAGTCGTTAACACCCACCAATCCGCATTGGGCCCGCGTGGTGGATTATGGCCCGTCCTCCTTATGCACCCATAAGGAAGGCCTGTGCCCCAGCAGTGGAGAAATAAAAAATGCCTGTGTACTTAATCAAGTCCTTAAAACGATGACATCATTATTTACGAGAGGAAAATTACCCTATCATCTATTACTAATAGTTTTGAAGCACGAAATAAGGTCAAAATACCACGATCCATAAGTCACAAATATTTTCACGCTCGTGGTCAAACAATAGATCAACCACAACATTTTATCTCTCCATCTCACTTTACATAATATATCACGCAAATTATTCGTAATCAATCTTAATTTGACGTCCGCCATTGAGGATTTGCCGCCTATTAATCAGTAGTAAATGTTCATATTTTTTCGCCTCGTTAACTCCTGAGCCTAATATAATATTATGACTGGAGTAACAGATCAGCGAAAGGTACCTGATGTAATAGGTATGTAGTTTGTCAATACGCGATATTGCGTGATCTTTGCAAATAACAGTCAAATGTAACTTGAGCTTTGAGCTTTCTAGATTTTAGTATTACCATTTAGTTTATGCGAGGGTCAGATTGAAATGGTGTTTGTGAGTTTGAATTCGACGAGTGTTAATTTCTGTCATGAACATAAAGTTGACATACGGTCAGTTATGTTATGCTATTAAATTTTATGGCTGTTAAAATAAGTTGCGAAGTTAAAAAAAGTCCACATATACATACGACTTTTTCTGCAAATATTAAAAGTTCGGCGCCTTAAAGCTGTGTAGAGAACTACTAGAAGCACCTTTATTTTTAATTTTCATTTACTGTCCATTATTTTTATTGTGAATGATCAAAGCTGTCCTAACTATTAATTACTTTATATATTTTTTATTTTTTTTTATTTTTTTTATCCTTACTAATATTATAAATGCGAAAGTCCGAAAAAAAGTACTGTTCCCGAGGGATAGCAAAAAAACATTTTCCACGCAGACGAAGTCGCGGGCGGTCACTAGTTAATATTATAATTGCGAAAGTCGGTTTGTTTCTTTGTTTGTTACACGGTACCTTCACGTCTTAACTACTCAGTTGAGTAGTATCAGTTGATCATTGTGAAATTTGACATATGTATCGTCAGGGGTGCAGGAAAGAACATAGGGTACCTTTCATCCTGAAAAAATAACTGTTCCCGAGGGATAGACACTATAATACTATCCACGCAGACGAAGTCGCGGGCGTTCTGTAGTTTCTCATAAAAAGAAAAAGGAACATTATAAAAAGATAAATAAAAATAATGTTTGTCCGAGAACGAGTAGGTTTTAAAATGAACTGAAATCATTGAAAAAAGTTTTCAGTTTTCAACAGAAAAAATCTTCCAAAAGGTAAAGTTTTTCATCTAGTCATTTCCGCGGTTAAGTACGGTACCCTTGAAGGATTTCACTAAAAAGTCTTCATTAGCTTATGAAATTAAGATCTAGTTACGATTTGCCATGAAAAATGGTTCACGGTCGTCATTTACGCCCTTGAATATCGCTAATCTCTAACTTATTGTGGAAATATACGTGCGTGACGTTCGGAAAATTTTATATTTATTATTATTTTTTGATAAAAACCAGTTCTTTCATAACTAGCACTGTTATTTGTTCAGTGTTTCTACATCGCGATCGTGACTAAACAGTTTTTCTGCGCCTATCTGAGGACTGGAGGATTCATGGGGAAAACCGTTGTTATGGTAATGGCCTCTTAGCCCGAGAGAGGTGGCGACGAATCGTCTGCGAAGGGAGGAATAGGATTTTACGTTTTGCGTCATGTCTGAGTCGTATATGGAACAATATGAAGAACTAGCATAGTTTGAAAGACATTTTTAATAGTCAATAGTTTCAGGTTTATTTTTTTCTTTTGAATGTCGACTTTTGTCTATTGTTTTAGTTAGTTCCGTTTCCGAAATCGAACCGTAGGGTAATAATTTGGTACTTACTGCAATTATTCCCGTTTCTGGGATTGATAACTTTTCTTTTTTCTTTTATGTATTTAAACATGTCATGGTTATTAATTATTTTAAATGATTTGTGTACATACAATAAGTAATTTCAAGACAAATTGTAATTTCAATACACAAAATGACTTTTCCAACTAAGTATCAGAAATATGTTTATAAGTTCAGTATAAGTTTGCAGTAAAGTGTTCAATATTATTATTGGTTTAGTTATATTACAAAATATAAATATGTAATAATAATGTAATATTGAGAAAGGTGAGCATTAGGTGCTAAAAGATTTGGAGTGTAACATACCACTGAGTGTTCGCGAACTAAAACAACTGCGGGCACTTGACAGATGTTCACCTTTTGCGACTGCTTTGATGTTCCTATTGTGTTTTGATAACGATACCACTGTGCTGAGTTGCGGTAAGATGAATGGTGGCTGGGGCTTAGATTGTTTTTGCAAAAATATCCCTTTACGACTTTTGTGGATTGTTTTGAAATTAAGTTCGAGAATAAGCAAACACATTGCTGTTATTTAAAAGCTAGCGGAAAAAAAAACTTTAAATGGAAGAAACCTCACGGGGAGAATCCGTATAAAACACACAGGTACAGTACTTATGAGGAAAATATCTTGAAATCGGGTAGGGATTGCGTGGAACGCGTATTTTGAGCATGTGTAGCGAGCGGTGAGGAGCGCGGGCGGCGGTAGAGGGGCGCGTGCCATTGGTCGATCACAAGAGAGCACATGTGAAAACTTATTATCCCCTCTCCGTCGAAAAAAATTCAAGATAATTATGTGCCTCGTACTGTAACTATGTTTGGTAAGGTTCAATTTTTTTCTGTAGTTACGAGTATACCACAATTTTAGAAAAACTGATACTCGGAAATAAGATGAATGTAAAGTGATATTAGATATCTCTACCGGGTACGTATCAGAATGTCTAAAGTTAGAATGTCTAAACTTAAAATGGCAAAGTTCAAAATGTCAAAAATTTGAATGTCTAACGATTAAAATGTCGAAAGTTCAAAATGTCAAAAACGAAAATGTCAAATGGTCAGATAGTCTAAAATAAAAATGTCTAAGTTTAAATGATCAAAACTTAAATTGTCTAATAGTCCAAATACATATAATGACGTATATAATTTACTTTATGCCTTTCTTTCATTTAATAATTAGGTTAAATAATTGCGTGCATGTGCCTCCGCCGTACATCACCATAATCTGCGCGCTCCCTGATTCGGAAGCCGGTGCCAGTCACTGATTCAATAGCCGGCGAACAAAATCCACCAATTGAGTTTGAAATAGATTTTTTTCTGGCGCTTCGCCAGCCGCTGCCGCGGCACGCTCGCTTCGCTCGCTCGGCTCGCGCGCTGGGTTCATGTCAACCTAACATGCTCGTCGCTACGCTCCTCGCACCTATATCATGACCTACGGTCGGTGTACGGTTTCTAAGTCCCAGTAGACTAGTTTAGACTCATTTCCGGCAGCTAAATTTGCTATAAAGCATTTCAGGCGAAGCCCGAAGTCACCTCCACAGACTCAATTAACCTCAAAGAAGGCGATTCGTTTTAAGATCCAACCCAATTCAAATAAATCATTGTGAACTTAGACTTAATGACCATTGATATTTTAACTCGTCAAGTATTTGATACGTTTGATACTTTGAATTTTGCTATTTTGAAGTTAAACATTATGATTTTTGACATTTTAAACCATTTGAATTTTAATTTTTGACATTTCGAACTTTGTCATTTTAAGCTTAGACATTTTAACTTTAGACATTTTAACTTTAGACATTCTGATACGTACCCATCTCTACCACACATTTAATAGTAGCCGCCACCCTCTCTACCTTAAAGTTTTGTTTCGAAATTTAAACAGCGTTTGAAAAAAATTGGTGTTCTAAACATCCATTAGATCCAGACACTTCGAATAGACAGGACATCACATTGATCCCATACAGACCCATTAGGGCCCATCAACGCCCGTCTGTCCTGTGATTGATTGCAAGCTCCAGACTGCACCTGCCAGACTTTCTTTCAGTGTAATTTATTTTTAAAATGTACTTTTTGAGTAGTTGTAGCAGAATTGTATGAGCCAAAAAATGTAGTCCGTGCTTTAGTACTATTTTTCAGTAGTCCAGATAATATTTGTAAAAAAATATAATTACCTAATGTGTGAGTTTGACTCGCGATACAGGTAGGTACCATAAAGTTAATATACCTAACGTAATTCCGCTAGGTATATTTACTTTATGGTAAGTACCTAATTAATTGTTTGTTTTTTAAATTGAACTTAGCACAAGTTCAATTTAAAAAACAACAGCACGTTGATGACTTGTGTTTGATATTAATTTCAATTTGTTGCCTTCACGTTTCTGAGAAAAAGGGACACATATGCACAGTGAAGTGACCCTATATCTGGAGTTTTTGGCGCCACTTTGTCGAGTGCAGTTTGGTGTCTATTTTAATTATTTGAAAATTGATTCATAGTGGATATTGTGTCTTAAAATTGGTGCACTTTTGTGGTACAAGTGTCTACGCAACTGAACAATATGTGGGATAATTGAAATAGGCGCGATCTTGGTTGTGTGAAGCTGAGACTTTTATTTTAGTGGTGGCTACCTCGGCAGAACTTACCGAGTAAACTGTCTTGATATACTTGGTCCCGAATGCTCCAAGCAGCATTGGAATGTAATGCACCCGCATTCTAATGTAAACCTAAACTGAAACAATACCTACCACTGAACGAAAACACTTGACACTGGCAAAAATTACTTCCAACAGGAAAGTAGATTGCCAAAATAAAAATAAAAGAAGCAGACCCTATATCTTTCTTAGGTAAATACGTGACCTCTAAAAGTAAAGTTTTTTTGTAACAGTTAATTTTCCTGTTACGATTACCTACATCATTATGATAGTACATTTCAATTAACATTTTTAAGCAATACGTTACTCAAAAAACATTAATGTCCATGTAAAATAAGTCGTAAATTATACAAGTAAGTACCTATTCGATTTGTTCTCAAAGAGATTTATTACCATTTCTATAGATAGTAACTGAATTTACGACGGCTGCAAATCAACTATAAGTAGGTTAACATGTGTGCTAACATATTGAAGTTAAACTTATATGCCAAAATTAATATTTGTATGATTGATACCGCGTTTTATGACAATTTTAAGTTGTTTTACTTGTTGCACATTCCGATTACGAGAACCTTCTTACTATTTTTTTATGTATGTACAACGGGGTAGTGTGCTTGGCCCTCATCAGCTGATGTTAAGTGACGATGCGGCCGAAGGTGAAAGTGCACTACACCCGGAATCCTCATCACTGAGGAACTGGCTATCTCATCTCTAAGAGCTTGTTCCCACTTGTCGGATGTAGTCGGATCCGGATTTTAATCATGTGTCGGAGCCTCTGTTCACACTTGTCGGTTGTCGGCCCGATCGAAACGGGTTGTGGTGCCATTTTCCCTCTACGCGAGGCGACTGTATGCGATGGACGTCGACGAAGTTTTTGTAGTGATGTATTATTATTTGAGAAGAAGCCGAAAAACAGCCAACCAAGGGAGGGAAAGATTTAGTTTGGGAACATTTCAGACAGACATGAAATGTTCCCAAACTAAAACAGAATTGAAAAGTGACGAAATTAAGTTTTTCAAAATATAAATAAATAATAAACACATTTAACGATCTACTCCATTGACCTGTATTTAAATAGAAAAAAAAATTTCAACTCAATGATTGGCTTCAATATTAGTGAGCATAAACTAACAAAATACAAGATTTAGAGACTGTATATCTGAGATTTTTTTCCGGGCGACGAGGGCTGGCAAAACACCCGATATTTCTTGACGGCTTCGACACAAAATCGGTGTCCGACAAGTGTGAATAACTACATATAAAATGCTCTGCCACTGGAACATCCGATTAAAATCCGGATCCGACACCCGAAAAGTGGGAACGAGCTGTAACGGCCAGAATACAACATTTTTTTTTAAATTGTTGTTATGGCGTCAGACTTACGTAAGATGGTGTTAGCTAGCCAGGCGGTCTTGAAATAAGCTACCACTGACCAAACCGAGTACAAATTGTACCCCCTTTTGGAATCGAACCCGGTACCCATGCGTCTTACACGGGTGGGCGAACCACTAGACCACAGAGGCGGTTATAATTATTTTATTTATTGCCTATTTGATGCTCTTATAATTAAGTTGGTGGTTTCATCTCGGATACTATACAAAATAAAAGATATATTTTGTAGGTACTGATTATTACCACTATTATTGTATTCTGTGCTATTACTTAAGTATTATACCTATATAGTTACAAATAAATAACTTAGATTCTGAAGACAGTGTAATTAGCTATACCAATCTAAACTAATCAATGATTAATGATTTCAGTGTCATTCAGTAGTAATTAAATTTATTTCAGCTGCATTTACACCTTACTGTAACATTAACGTTGCGCAAGGGAAGGTAGGTACTAAGTATTTGATATTTCCAACAGCTTCATACCTACTCCCTAGCACTGTTATTTATTGTGTGCTACTACTACAAAAATTTATGGTTAGCCTTTTTAAGATTAGCCTTTTTAGAAGGTTGAAAATTTACTGTAGCGGCATGCAACACCTAATTACGACTAAGGCTTGTATAATACTTTTCTCAAACAATGGGCGGAAATCCAAAATATTTTCATCACTCTCATTTTCCTCGCTTGAACTGATTTCGTCAAATGAATAGGTACAAAAATGTTCAATGACATTTTTTTACGTTAGTAAAACGTTTAACGTTACGCCACCCTCGGTCCGATTTATATGATGTTACTTCTATTAGGAGGATGTTAGCTCGTTCATGGCGCTCTGTTAGCGTGATTTGGAACTTCTTCTTCTTCTTATTTTTAGTTTGCCAATCTACTCTTTTCTTAGAAGTAGTTTTTGCCAGTATTATCAAGTGCTGAATAGTTCAGTGGTCGCTGTGTTTCAGTTTACATTAGAATGCGGGTGCAACACATTCCAATGCTGCTTGGAGCATTTGGCACCAAGTAAATGAAGACATTTTACTCGGTAAGTTCTGCCGAGGTAGCCACCACTACAATAAAAGTCTCACCTTCACACAACCAAGATTGCGCCTGTTTCAATTATCGCACATATTGTTCAGTTACGTAAACTTATACCACAAAACTGCACCATAAGACACAATATCCACTATGAATTGACTATGAATCAATTTGCAAATAATTAAAATAGTCCGAGTAGAACCGAACACAACAAAGTGGCGCCAAAAATTCCTATTTGGAACTTTCCACTTGAAAAGCCTGTTCTAATTTTAAATATTGATGTGAGTCCATACCCATAGACTTAGAATATTTTTTCGCTAATATTAAGTTTATGGAATGAGTCGCAGCCAAGGAAATTATAAGTACGTCGCAGCAGCTAGACTTCCTTGGTTGACTGTTTTAAAGAAAAGGTTCCTTCCATTTTTGAATACACGAGAAAAACGAGTTTTCATAGTTGGTACCACAAAACATGGTAAATATGGATTATCATACAACATTGGGTCTGTCCAGCTACTCCGATTTATCCCGAAGAGGGTTGTCAAAATGATGTTCGAATTTTCAAGGATATTTGAGAAAAATTTAATCACTCTATAAATTTCAGAGAGCTGTTGAAGATCGTTAGTTGTAAGTTTTTTTATTTTATTTCAATGAATAGTGTGCGTAATAGGAGAAGTACCTACACATAAAAGAGGAATTATGTAATTTACTTTTTCATCTCTCCAATTATCCCTTTACCTTATAAGTGGCGAAGATTAAGTGATTACAGTTCGGTGTAACACGCACCGAAGTACCATTAATAATAGGTTAATGATGGATAGTTTGTTTGTTCGTTATTTACTGAAGCAATGTGGCAGAAGATATGACAGCTTATGTCTCGTTTTGAGATATAATTGCAATGTTATATATATTATATGTTATGTCATTCATACTATGCACAACATTGAAAGGCGTAGTACCTAATTTTTGCGAATTCTTTCTACTTTCTATAAGTGCGTGAATATTTCAGTCTCAAAGTGGTCTTGGCTATAATAACTGTAGCTAAGTAAGAGCGAATTTTTATTAGGTATTTTATTTATAGTTTTACAGAAACAAAAAATACAAGTTCAAAAATGCGAACACAAATTACAGAGACTTCCAAAAGGAAAAAAAACCGGCCAAGTGCGAGTCGGACTTGCGCACGAAGGGTTCCGTACCAAAAAACAGAAAAAAATCACATTTGTTGTATGGGAGACCCCCCTTTTTTCTGTTTTTAGTATTTGTTGTTATAGCAGCAATAAAAATACATCAACTGTGAAAATTTCAACTGCCTACCTGCAGTCGTTATTAATATCAAGCAAAAAACGTTTGTTGTATGGGAGCCCCCCTTAAATATTTATTTTATTCTGTTTTTAGTATTTGTTGTTATAGCGGCAACAGAAATACATCATCTGTGAAAATTTCATCTGTCTAACTATCACGGTTCATGAGATACAGCCTGGTGATAGACAGACAGACAGACTGACAGCGAAGTCTTAGTAATAGGGTCCCGTTTTTACCTTTTGGGTACGGAATCCTAAAAATAAGAAAAAATAAAATTATGAAGTAGATGCTACTGCATCTACTTCATATTTTTATTTTTTCCTGAGTACGGTTTAATGATCTGAAACTTCAGGTCAGAATTGGAAACTGGGTATTTAACTTATTTAAGCATTCTTCTATCTTCTCTATTGATGGTTTAACTTATCGATATCGACGTCTATCACCAGCCATGTAAAAATCGCCTGTCAGCAGAATCTAAGTATTTTCATATCTATGAGTTACATGTTGCATACATTTTGGTAACTCATATGCATTGTCAGCGTGCGGCCAACTGTACCAGCCTTTAGGTGTTTCACAGCCCATGCAATATATTGATTGATTGGTCGTAAACAGCGTGTTTAGATTGCTAGCCAATTTAAGGTATGACAACAGTTACACCATCGATTCACCTGATATTGAGCTTATAGATCTGTTAGTTAAGCGTGTATGTACTTGCACACAATTACCAGTTGCTAAACCTTTTGAAATACGAATATTGAAAGATCGGTCGTTCAAAAGCACTCTTGTTTTGACGGTGGCAGAGTGCGTTCGTTAGTTACCCAGGCGATACCTGAGAAAAAATGTAACCGAAACGGTAACAATTTAGTTTTGGTGTTAACGTTGAAAATTATGGTGAACGGTCCCCTGTGATAACTTACAACCCTGACGCATCGTGGTTGAATAGTTTGTACGCCGGTTTCCAAAGTGTCACAAGGGGGGTTATTCACGATTGTCGGAAACCAACTTTCCGAATCGAATCGGCAAGTCTATAGTCTTCGATCTTATTTTCTACCTTATGCTACCTAACTTTGTAAATGCATTGGGCTTTCCCGTCGGAAAGTGAATCGAATGCCAGTCGAATGTATTTGTGAATTGCTATATTTATGTTATATCGGAGGATACGGATTCGAATCGAATGCTTTCGACTAGATTTCCGACAATCGTGAATAACCCCCCATTTCTGAGGGTAGAGGAATTCGATCGCAGCTGGGTCAATTAAGAAAACGATCTTGTCTATTGGCTCGGGTATGAGAGTTTGTAGTTCCACCACTGTCGTTGATTTCCATAACACAAGTTAGTATTTTAGCTTTATTTTGGAAAAAAGACAAGAAAGAGTTATTGGACTTCGGAGTTTTATAAGGTCGCTATAGGACGTTACAGCCTTGACCTTATCTATTTTAATATTTTAAATACCCGCCTTTTTTAAAAGACCATTCATAAAAAAACCATGACATTTAACCCGGTTGTTCCTCAAAACAAGGTAATCTCTAATAGGTGACATAACCGGCCCATAACGAGTGACCACGACCACACTTTAATACACACGCCATTTGCTAATTTAATTATAATTGTACACTTAAGGCACCATGTGTGAGAATGGCTCAGTTCGAAAGGCCTGCGTACATTACGGCTGATGTGAACATTAACCAAATCAAAAATAACTTTTAACGGAAGTTTTTAACGAAGAAGCTTTAAACGAGGTAAAGTTGTGAATAGGCATGTTGACTATTTTTTTATTTTATTTTACATAAATTACCCCTCAAAAAAAAGAAACATTTGTATAAGAATTATTTCGCTAGCATGAAAACTGCCCGAGATATCACAGTTTGAAATGCACAAAATTGGACTCAGCCGAAAACGCTCCATACTAACGGCTACCAAGTTATGACGTCACGCCTTCCTACGTTGTATGCGACGCGTAGGAAATTTGTTCGGCAGCTATATTAAATATTGTGTTTATCAAAATGGTTTCTGTGACAAATTTGCTATAAATTTTACGGACTAATTAAATGTATTATTTATTTTAACAAATTTTATACTTTTTAAATGGACTTGTCCACCCAACTTTGAAGGGTCATAAAACAAATAATACGCAACATATAAAACCAAGAGGTATACAAGCTACTTCAAAAGTTTGATATGTTTACGATTTTTATTAGTATTTCGTTATTTTATTCATAAGTCAACATCCATATTACAGGCAGAATACAAAAATATTTAGGGTGATTCTACACCATTCCATTTTACAGTCGACATCTGTAATTTTTTACAAGAGGGCACCTGCCTTTGGGCCATTTATAGCTAAATATGGGTGAAATAAGTGAAGCTATTATTGTGTTTACGTGACACACATTTCATTGCACAATCTGAATTTCATCTTAATTTATGAACACTGCCACTAAATACTGAGTGGCCCACAAACGTTAAAATAAAAAGGATTGTATTTTCGCATTATGTACCACAATGTCACAATTATCTATGCAGGAAAAAAACAATCGTCGATTCAAGATCAAGTCAGAAATGATAAATCATAGTGTTCAACCAAGAAGCTTAAATCCACAATGGAGATTGCACGCCTAAACTAGGGCCACTTTAATAGGCCACATTTGACATATGTCAGTCCATAGTGTAATTTGTCAAAATATATCGTAAATTCGCTTTATTTTCTGATTATTACAATAAATATGTATTATGAACTGAATAAAGTTAAGCAATTATGCCTTGAAATCAATAAATATTGTGTCTCCACCGTTAAAAGGTTACGTTGCTGAGTTTTCATGAACTGTCAAATGTGACCTATTAAAGTGGCCCTACATTAGTATCATACTGAAGATTGAAAAAAGACTCTTTAGTGACGTCACGGCGTATTGCTATCTCTTTCTTTTCGTTTTACAATACGTTTTCGTTTCTCACGAACGAACGAACGACGAACAACGAACACGTATTGTAACACTAAAGAAAGAGGTTGCAATAAGCCGTCACGTCACTAAAGGAGCTTTTTTCAATCATCACTATGACATATGGCCGTGCAATCTCCATTGGAGGGAGGTATAAGCTTATTGTGTTCAACGGTCGAATAACATTACCTCGATGGTAGAGCAATGTCAATAGATAAAGTCTAATCTTTGTGAGAAATCTTTGAAGTCAAATATGAGAACTATTTATGTATGTTTATGTGTTTATAAAAACTACAAATATGAAACTCGAAATTCGTCTTATGTGAAAAAACACTCATAATAGACAGTGCTCCACAGATTACAGATTAAAATACTTACGTCGTTTTGTAGGCCTACCGCAAACGCTCTGAAGTTGGTCATTTTTGTTGAACTTCTGTTGTACATACTCGTAGTTAAACTAATCACATTGCAAGTAGGTATTTTGTTTGATTACCTATTATAATGATAGTCGACTTGAGCATTGCCAGAAAAAAATCCATACTAATATTATAAAAGCGAAAGTAACTGTGTCTGTCTGTCTGTTACGCCTTCACGCCTAAACTACTGAACCGATTTGGATGAAGTTGGGTACAGAGATAGAGTAGAGCTCGAGAAAGGACATAGGTTACCTTTTATTGCGAAATAAGTGTTGGAGGGGTTGAAATAGGGGATGAAATTTTTGACTGTACCACAGAATAGAGAGAATACAGAAGCTATCCCACTATCGTATTTATTAGGTATCCACTTAAATACTTTTACACTACAAGATTATGTTGTTCAATCGATTATCATGAGTTAAATTAACAGAACGAAATTCAAAATCAATAATACAAAGATAGAGTAAAGCTTGAGAAAGCTTTACTCTGTCTCTGTGCCAAATGCCTTTTATTACGAAATAATGGTTAAAAGAGTTAAAATAGGGGATGAAAGTTTGTATGAAAGTCTGGAGGGGTTAAAATAGGGTATGAAACTGTATGAGAGGAAAAAGCGGGGCAGTGCGCTTGGTGGGGACCCGCCTAATCACTTAAAAACGGCTGATCTGATTTTGATGAAATTAAAACATTGAATAGGATTTTCTCGAATTTCCACGCGGACGAAGTCGCGGACGAAAGCTAGTTTTGAATAAGTTCTTGTATAAAATTACTGACGTGCGAAAATAAATGTGTGAAATTTCTAAATGCACTTGACTCTAATATAAGTAATAATCCATTACATAAGGACGAAATTACACATTTGACGGTAGATTGAGTCGTAAAAACAGAGACACAATAATTTGCGCACCCTTTCATTTGGAGCAGTAATTGTGGCGTGGTAAAAGACTCATTGGTGTAATGAAAAATGGCCATAGATTAAACGCCTCACTTACGCCCTAGGCTGTTTATGCGCGTATAATTGTCTATGATTGTAAGAATTTAGAAGATAGTCTTCCGTGTTTCACAATATGAGATTCGAGAGGAAATGTAGAGGGCGAATGTTCCAAAGATTTTTACGATACTTTATTAGTGTAAAATGTTTGAGTCTATAGTTTTATTAGGTTTTTGTTACTTTTGCTATAATATTCATGCAGGTACTTTTTTAATTGTGCGACTAATGTATTGCGTTAAAAACTGTGAAAATTATATTGCACTGTCCTTTTTTTGCAATCCGAGTTATTCACTGTATTTCGATTTCGACAATTCAAAATTTGTCGACTGTATTAACTTCAATTGTTTATTTCTTTTCAAGGTAGGTAATGAATGACAAAATTTTAAGTGCAGTTTTAATGATAGTAGAAGTAAATAAAACTGATAAGTCAAATAACGCTTATGGCGCCAAGCCTAAGAAAAAAAAAACAAATAAGAGAATTCGATAATAATATTATCATATTATTGAACAGAAATAATATAATACTATTTTGTAATCGGACATGGGACATAAATTCAGAGGGCCTACTCAAAATTACCATGTATGGGATTGCCATAAGCTAATGCTTAGCTCTTGTCAATCCATTCTATTTTACTAGCATTAATTTGAGTAGAATGGCCATTTCATTTTTTGTTACGAAAACTAGTTCGTAGATTATGAAACAATATTGACACCGTTTATTCTACCGCTATGAAACATTTTATACCTCGATTAGTTCAACATCAATAACAAATTGCATTAAACGCTTAACATTGACATAACGCAACATGACTAATAGCTATACAGTGACCCCTAAAGATCTACATAACTGACCTAAGCAGCATCGATTGATCACATTTACTGGTCGAACTATTTGTTTCCTATCTATAATATTTGCCAAAACGTCGCACCCACTATGATATAACATAACGCAAAAATGACCAGCAATAATTTTGATATATGATGCGAGTCGCGTGCGCACGCCAGCTCTAATATATGACATTATCGCATTATTTTAAAACCCCACTTTATTTATCCCAGTTTTTAAACTACTTGATAATGTAAAGAGAACCTTATTTTAAAGCCAATAATGATTCGAAAGGTTGCTCTAAATTTTTGTTAACTGCAAAATGTGTTTGTCAAAAAGTATGCAGGACAAGAAATACGTTGCAAATATCATTAGAAATGACCTAGCTTCCAAAGATTCCTTAGTTGGTCTTGTTATAAATTAGTCGGTTTAAAAATGTATTTAATGTTGTATAAGAATGAAGAAGTAATTTTTGGTATTTCTTATTGGCTTCGTTCCGTTATGTTAATGATTCCGGGGTTCTATTTTATATTTATTTGGTTGGTTCTACAGGTACACACACTAAGGCTGGGTTGCACCATCTTGACTTGATATTTCTGATCCCAAAATAATAGTACAAACGGTGAAAAATATTAACTTGTCTCATGTACTGTTAAAGTTTAATTAGGAGGGAGCAACTAAGCTTAAGTAATTTAAAGTTTTCGGTTTTCGTGTGTTATTGACGAATTGAATTCGTATCAGTTAGTAAATAATAATATCTAATATAGAAGACTAGAATTGAAACATTACATTATGATTGAAAAAGAGCGATCACAACGTCACAACATTGTAGCCAATTGAAATATTTGAAACATTTTAATAATTTATTTTCGTTGCAATATTTTTTCCTGACAAGAAAATGGTCCATCTTACGACATACAAGATCTTTGCAAAGTGGTCATAATATCTATTTTTAATTCTTAAATATGGACTTGTTTGTAAAACTCATTCATCAAAGCAAAATTTTAATGGCCCTACAAATCAGACACGTTGAAAGGGAGGGATAGCTCGAAGTAGGTTCTGTTTACACAATTTTTTACCGGCTCTTGAATGGGTCAGTGTGCCGACTAACCCGTTTTAGAGCTAACAAACTGGGAGTGACCCTACGCATTCCATTACAATACATTTTTAAAGCTCACTCATTCACCTGTATTGAGTGTGAGCAAGATAACAGAGATTTTCAGCAGTTACAATGAGCTACAACTACGAACACAACAAACTTTACTATTGGGTAAGTGTAAGTTACTACCTATAGGATGAAGCGTTATATTTATTTTGTGTAGGAGAAGAAAATCCAGTAGCTCAAAGTGCGTTCCGCCTCCCACTTTCCCCCAATAATTTTCATCAAATAATCAATTGCTGTTTTATAGCGTCCATGACACATTACATAGAATACGTCCTCCATTCAAAGTCTGGCTTCGTCTCCTAGGTACGTAAGCTAAAATAAATCTGCAAATTTTCACCACTTCAGCTTCGAATGTGGAATAAACTCCACGTTAATTACGTCAACCATGAATCTGGTTAGCACCACTAACTAGTCACATAAGTTGAATATAAAATTACGAAGCTCCTTCTTTATAAGTAAAGCTCCGAGTTAGTGAATACTTGTCTTCCTATTTAAAATGGAAAACTTTCTATTCGCTTGCACGCTAACTTACCCAAAAGTTAAAAAAATAAGCAATAAAATATAATATTTCGTTAGCTTATAAATTCCATTCAGTAGATTACGTCTTTATGGATTAGTAAATGTTTTTTTGATTGATATAGGACATAGGTAATATACGTAAGCTTGCGACTTTGGCTTATTTTGAAGCTTTAAGTTAACTCACAGATACCTATAAATAAGATAAGTTAATGTTAGCGTTCTAATAAACAGAAAGTTGGTCATTTGAATTGAGAAGTAGATCCTTCAGATTCGAGGTTTGATTAACAATTCTACAGAATAGTGCTTGTGCAGAACTGATTTAGACAAGTCACGTATAGGTGATATATTCGCGTTAGTACACCGACCGGTCCAAATGGACCATATCGCTGGCAGCTTGGAAGGGCAGGTACGTCTGGTGACTGGCGACCTACTAAATCTGTCGCGGTGATTCATATGGTGACCATGCGATGCTGCGATGCGGTCATTTAATGACGCAACTTTTTTATTATTCTGAGCTGTTAAGTAGTTATTTAACCCAACAAGGTTGATCGAGGGTCTGGTAAGGTCGGGGGAAGCCGCTGGATGTAGGCAGCGTAGGGCCAATGGCCATGGAGGGAGATTCTAAAGAGAGGCGCTCATGTGAGCATCGTTATTGCAAGGAAAATGACGACATTCAAATACAAAATTAACGGCTACATATAAACTGTATTCATAGACATTAAGGAATTAAACTTTTATTGTCTTCAACAGGGAACTAAAATCTATGGAATATGCATTCTGCTCAAAAAATGGCACCACATGAAAAGTATAACTAAGTGGATAGAGCTAAAACTGCTGGCATTTAATTATGCAGCACAAAGCCTCTGAACACTAGTTGCTTATTAGCGACCATAATTTGTATACTAAGATACGTTTTTTCTGCATCTTTTTACTGCCTTCTTTGCATCTTTTACACCATTTGACTATAAAGGACGTCATTTATAATAAACTCTTTCTATCTTTTCTCTACAATACAAACTGCAATTTATTGAAAAGAACACTAACGGAAGTCACCGGGTGCGTGGTTGGCCCGACTAAAGCTGAGCGGGTTGTACTTTTTCGGCTCCATGGTGCCATTTTTTAAGCAATATTTGTTTGCAATTGCACTTACATAGATTTTAGTTCGCTGGTCTTGAATGAATATTCCTATAAGATTTTTAAATCAACCTCTATATGCAGTTTTGGCTGTTACATGCAAAATTTATGCCTCTTAGGTATCTAATTCTATTTCTTCTACCCTAACGGCATTTTCTGTGACCGTATTTAAGGCATTCGATTGCGTTGATCATCAAACACTATTAAAGAAGCTAGAACATTATGGTGTCTCTGATAAATCAGTTAGTCTTATGAAATCGTATTTGTACAATAGAACTCAGAAAGTAGTGATTAATAGAACTGAATCTACTGGAGCCCCCATCAATATGGGTGTGCCACAGGGATCAATATTGGGCCCATTGCTGTTTCTAATTTATATAAATGACCTTCCCAACTACGCGAATAATTTATGTGAAACAGTACTATTTGCGGATGATACTTCTTTAGTTTTTAAAGTAAACAGAGGTAATAACTGTTCGGACGAAGTAAATAGTGCCCTCTCTAAAGTTTCATACTGGTTTAATAGTAATAATTTAGCACTTAACCCCAAAAAAACTAAATGTGTTAAATTCTCATTACCTAATGTTGAGCAGACAAAATTAAATATTAATTTGAATAACGATGAAGTCGAGTTTATCGAGAGCACAAAATTTCTAGGTATCACACTAGATTCTCGACTGCAATGGGATCCACATATTGAAGCCTTGTCAAGTAGACTTAGTTCAGCGGCATTCGCTGTTAAGAAAATAAGGCTTTTAACTGATATTGAAACGGCAAGGTTAGTATACTTTAGTTATTTTCATAGCGTAATGTCGTATGGACTGCTATTGTGGGGCTCAGCTGCCAGTATTGAAAATATTTTTGTACTCCAAAAAAGAGCTGTTCGCGCCATATACAATCTACGGCGGAGAGATACCTTGAGAGAAATGTTCAAAGAAATAAATATTTTAACTTTGGCAGGCCAATATATTTATGATAATTTAGTTTATGTAAGGAAACACTATGATTCATTTGCTAAGAACAGCAATATTCACCAGTTCAATACAAGAAATAAAGATAAACTTGCCGTTCCAAGATTTAGGCTTGCAAAAACTAGAGGTTCATTTATGGGGAAAGGCATAGCCTTTATTAATAAAGTTCCACAACAAGTGATTGATCTTCCTTTGCATGAATTTAAAAACCATGTTAAAAAAACGCTCATGGGTAAAGGTTATTATAAAGTAGATGATTATCTTAAAGATCTAAATGCGTGGAAATGATGTAACACATAACTTGCTAATAAGTACTTTGTTGAAGTTATATAATAAGTCTATGTTGTTGCCAATAATCCTGTCACCCTGTTGTATTGTACACAGGTTGGTCAAAAGTTCTGTTACTGAGTTTCTTTATCGATTACTGGCCATTAAAACAAATGAAAAGAAAAAATAAAAATGACATATTATTGACAGTTTTATAAGCTATAATTCCATACCACACGTATATCATATTTTGTTTATGTCACCATGGAATGGGGGTTGAAGGAGAATCGTGTCGCTGTAATTGCTCTGCACAAATGTGGGCAGCCACCGAATATGATTTTCAAGTTGCTACAAAAGTTGAAAATCAACAAGCAATTTATTTATCGCACTATCCATAGGTACAGTAATACCTTGACCGTCGATGACCGAAAAAGATCAGGAAGACCACGCACCGTTCGGACACCAGCTGTGATCAAGGCAGTGAAGGCGAGAATCACGAGAAATCCCGTCCGGAAGCAAAAGTTATTGGCAATACAGATGACTGTGAAGAGAAGTTCCCTTAAAAAAATTATCAATGATGACCTTGGGCTTCACGCTTACCGTAGACGAAAAGGCCATCTGCTAAACGCACGATTGAAGGCTATGAGGTTAGCACGAAGTCGCGCTCTACTAAAGCAGTACGCACAAAACGGCCATCGAAAAATCTTGTTTACTGATGAAAAAATCTTCACAGTCGAAGAAAATTTTAACCGTCAAAATGATAGAGTATACGCTAAGAATAGTAAAGAAGCCAGCATGATTGCTCCGAGGGTCCAACGAGGTCACCACCCCTCATCAGTGATGATTTGGCTGGGGGTGTCCTATTCAGGGCTAAGTAAGGTTCATTTCTGTGAAAAAGGTGTGAAAACTGGCGCTAGAGTCTACAAGATACCGTTCTGGAACCTGTTGTCAAACCCTTAAGCCACACTTTATTTCAAAACCAGCCATGGGTCTTCCAGCAGGACTCTGCCCCTGCGCACAAAGCAAAATCTACACAAGCATGGTTTCGGGCTAACAAAATTGATTTTATCGCGCAGGAAGAATGGCCATCCTCCAGCCCAGACTTAAATCCTCTGGATTATGCCATATGGCAACTTATTGAGGAGAAAGCATGTGCTAAGCCCCACATGAATCTCGACTCTCTTAAGCGCGCTATTCTCAAGGCAGTCGCAGAATTGGATATGGTGGTAGTTCGTGCTGCCATCGATGACTGGCCTCGTCGTCTAAAGGCATGCCAGAGGCGGTCATTTCGAATAATTTTAATACATGATAATCTTAAATATTTGTGCTTTCATTTGGTATATAATTCATTGTAGCATTATTTGTAAATTTAGTATTATTCATGTTTTTCATAGTTACAGAACTTAGTAACCAACTAGGTAATTATCTGGTAACGATATATTCAAGTTTGTAAATATCGTTACTTATGGCTGTTACAGCTGATAAGTTTCTTGCGCCCGTTCTTCTTGTCAGCTAAAAAAGTCTGGAACGGGTGGTAGGAAAATATAGACGATTCAAAAGTACTTAATAATTAAGTTTATTTGAATAAAGCTTATTTGACTTTGACTTTGACTTTGAACGCATAATAAAATAAGTGTAGGTACCAACTTCAATTTTAAAAATCAAACAACATTCGAATGCAAAAATTAACCTCAATGTAAATCTGAAAATTCATGAACTAAGAAACCTGCCTCTATCACAGCCTACAGTTTGTTTGATACTTTGATACTTGTGGATTAATTTAAAAAGAGCCTTTGTTTCAGGGGTCATTATGAAATAAGTAAGTCTTTAACGGCCAAATGATCAAACGATTCTTAAAGTTAAGGCCACCTTAAATTTAATAAAAGTTGTCATCTGAAACTGACAGCTCCCTTAAAGTTAAGCCGGTCTTAACAAAGATTTTAGGTAAGAAGCCTTTGAGTATTTAACCATATGTCTTCTAATTTGACTATTTGTTGTCACCCCATTGAATGTGGTTCGCCTTGTCCAGCGTTGACTGCGCCGGCGCCCGCGCATGTGCATATTGTGCATCTATAATGGTGTAAACAGCTATTTGCACATCTCTCACGGTTATTGAGAGCGCCCACAGATAAGATAGCTAGAAACTATAAATAAATAGACAGTGTTATGTCGTGTAATGTAATGAATACCTACTTAAAAGAGAAATAAAAAATACTTACTAAGTAGATCAAATGACTTTTTATGGTGTCCGTATAACTAAGACACACCGACATTTCGATTAATTTCGAGAAAGGCTCGATTCGAAAGGTGTGGCCGAGATGTGTGACTCTTAGTTTGTAGCGCTTGCATGATCTTATTTTGACAAGCCTTCGAAAGCTTTCCGAAAATAAGTTTAAAGGTATTTCAGTCAGTGTTTCGATAGGTACAATATGTTTAAATATCGTCAGATCTGTTAAGTATAATCAACATCCTCCTACCCTTATCCCAATTTATTTGGGGTCGGTGCATTGCGTCCTTTTCTTCCATTCCTTCCTGTCACTCGTCATTTCCTCATCCACTCCCTTCACATTCATATCATTCCGCACACAATCCATCCATCTTTTCTGCGGTCTTCCTCTTACTTTCCAGCCCTCAACATCCATATCCATTACTCTTCTAGTAACATGCCCTTCATCCCTTCTCATAACATGCCCAAACCAAGCCAGACGATTTCCTTGCAGCTTCTCTGTTACTGGTGCTACTTTCAGACTTCCTCTGACATACTCATTTCTTATTTTATCCATTCGCGTCACACCACACATCCACCTCAACATTTTCAGATCGTTTAAGTATAATGTACTTAGTAAAAGCGTCTAACTTCCTAGTACACACGGTTATTTTTAAAGTATATCTAAAAATGAAAAGGGGTGTTCAGACCACGTTAATGAACAACTTTTAATATGGGGCCAACCACGAAATCGCGAAAAAAATATCAGGCGTTCCATAGAAAAGTACAACATCGATTCGACTATAATGTATAGAACAGCTGACTTTTTTTCGCGATTTCGTGGTTGGCCCCATAGTAAAAGTTATTCATTAACGTGGTCTGAACACCCCTTTTCATTTTAAGATATACTTTAAAAATAACCGTATAATGCGAGGACTATCACTTCCAGTAAATTATAATACTGACGCAAGACAACTGCAAAACAGTTGAAAGTTCAGGCGAGTAGTAGATGGCCCGACAGCCGTAACATTGTAAACAATTCACAAACAATATTGCTCCAGTAAGGGCGGGTCATGGTGGAATAACAATTTCACAATAGAGCGAATGAAATGTATAGAAATTGCAACAAAATGTATGGCCCGCCGCCGGATATAGCTCTTTGGCGAGCCAAAGATTATGCGACGCGGCGTATTATTTGCTTTTGCATAATTTGATACTATACCTAGATTTATAATAAGTCGTAGGAAAAACTTAAGAGTCGCATAAAGCTTTACTGAAATATGCTTACTTAAGTAATTTATTTTTAAACACTGTTTTATTGGTCTGTCCCATTGAACCCCTTTAGGCACCACACTCATAACTACTGCTAGTGCTGGTTTATCCTTCTTCAACATATTTTTTTTACCAGTAAAATAATGGTTAATCTTTTGGATAAACTAGTTTGTTTTGCCTTACTTTATTCATCATTATCAGCTCATTATGTCATAATGACTTTACAAATTGTATTCTTTTCAATAACTTCCTTTAATCGAAGAATACTTTTTCAGTACGCCTGTTGTTCTGAAAACATGATTTACTTACTTTATATAATCGGAAATGTAAATGGTTACCTCATTTACATTCTCATGAAAACAATTGTAAAGAATGAAGTTTATTAAAGTATCAATTTACCAGATGGTGTATAATTAAAGTGTGTTCATAACACCGATGTGGGAATACACGAGATCTCAACAAAGAAACGAAGCGATTTATCGAGAACCTTTAATAAGAGTAATAACATGTTATATAGATTGTCTCCTCGGAAACTGTTTCACTTCGTAGAAACCTATTTTCGTTAGAAAACTGGTGTTTCTATCTTTTATTAGGTCACTACATAAAATCATGTAATTTATTTCAAATAAGTATGGAGGTTAGGGTATCAGTATTGTATCTTTCATAGAGCAGTAGGTATCATATCTGCTGGTTGGTCTGTGCTGTTCTATGGCGGTTGACAAAAGTTTAACGGCGTCACGATTTAAACAGTTTTGAAGAAACTCAAAAAAATAACATTTTAAACTCCTCGTATTGAAAATAGTAAACATGATTACTATACCAATTTCAGTAGATTGGTAGGTATATTGGTTGTTGTATCACAGAATATGTTGTATGCTGGTTTGTTGTCTGTCAGAGAACAGTATCATATCTGCTGGTTGGTCTGTGGCGTTTGAAAAAGGTAAGACGGCGGCACGACTTTAAAATGTCACAGTTTTGAAGAAATAATAAAGAATAATACCTAACCATTTAAAGTTAAACTTATCGTATGAGGGCTTTTCAAAAAGACATTTAAAAAAACCGGCCAAGTGCGAGTCGGACTCGCGCACGAAGGGTTCCATACCAAAAAACGGCAAAAAAAACACGTTTGTTGTATGGGAGCCCCCCTTAAATATTTATTTTATTATATGTTGTTATAGCGGCAACAAAAATACATCATCTGTGAAAATTTCAACTGTCTAGCTATCACGGTTCATGAGATACAGCTTGGTGACAGACAGACAGACGGATAGACAGACAGACAGACGGACAGCGGAGTCTTAGTAATAGGGTCCCGTTTTTACCCTTTGGGTACGGAACCCTAAAAAGTAACTATTTGCCTTACCAGATAGCTTAGTGAAGTGTCAAAATTGGTTTTAAAAAAGTTTTCCTACGTTTTTTACATTTTGAAAAGTCCTCATTGAAAACTACACCAAAATTGGTACCTTACACAAACGGTAGGTAGTAGCGTTGTGTCTGTCATAGAGCAGTATCATATCTGCCGGTTGGTCTGTGGTGGTTGACTAAGGGCGGACGGCGGGCGGCACGACTTTAAACTGTTATAGTTCTATTTTTTAAAGAAAAAAATTTACTTATCGTATTGAAAACTAGACCAGTGTTCGATACCATACACAAACGGTAGGTATGCAGCGTTGTTTCTGTCATAGAGCAGTATCGTATTTGCCGGTTGGTCTGTGGCGGTTGACAAAGGGCGGACGGCGGCACGACTTTAAACTTTTGAAAAAACAATAAAGAAAAATACCTAACCCTTTAATGTTAAACCTATCGTATAAATCCAAGGTAAGGTATAAATACAAAACTACAACCATTTTGGTACCTTAGGCTTACACAAATGGTAGGTATCAGCGTTGTGTTTGTTATAGAACAGTATCATATCTGCCGGTTGGTCTGTGGCGGTTGACAAAGGTCGGCCGGCGTCACGAGTTGAACTGTGACCGATAGCTCGCCTCATGGGAACAGGACCTTCGGATCACCACCAGTTCTCGTTCTAAGCATAGTTTAATAAGATAAGATTTACGAGCTGGAAGTACAAACTTAAAACATTGACGCTTGATTGAGTTGGAGTTAAAATCGATTTATTAATGTTAAGTTAAAACATAACTCAATAATAGTGAGTTCGGTTAAAACTTCAGTTTTGAGTATACAACATTATTTTTTGTATATTCCTACGAAAGCCGAAACACGGGTCACATATTTTCATTTTCAGAATCAGTATAAAAAAAATATAATGATAGGTAACTTAAAAACTCACGAAGTTACAAGCTTTATGTGTTGTCCGTGGGTGCATGTTAATTATGGTTTCGTAAATATTATTTAGTCAAAATATACCATGATATTAAAAATATTGCAATCCATTCTATTACTGATTCTGAACAAACAGTTTTCAGGTTTTAATATACTTAAAATAACCTTGTACTTAAATACAATCACTGTAATGAAAGATATAATTAAACGTAAGCATGTTAATTTTCCAAAAAACAAAACAAAAAGATTGTATTATAAGTATATTTGTTAGATATCTAGGTACTAAGATATTATCTCTATAGCTAAAAAATTACACGAAAATTGCATTAGATCCTTCAAAAATTCTTCTCAAATAAAAAAATGTAAGCAATTTATTGGCATTCAGAAATATTCCTTTCTTTTTACATTTGGTGGAATAATAAATTCAATTAAGTACTATTCTGAATTTGTTTTAGTACTTACCAACGTTTCTTATGTCACGAGTAGGTACTAGCAAGGCGCGGCGGCCACTGCCACTCAAGATAACCACCCTACTAATGCACAGATTGGGGCTGAGTTATGTCTTATGCACGAAGACATGGTTATTTAGCTCAGTGGTTCTTAACATTTCGGACCATTCGCAGATATTATTAATATTGCAGCAGGTTAGTATAAAAAAATAGTATACAAATAGTGTGTGTTGCCAGTGATGACTTACGGCAGTGAAACGTGGTCGCTAACTATGGGTCTCATAAGGAGGCTCAAGGTCACCCAGCGTGCAATGGAGAGAGCCATGCTCGGCGTTTCCCTACGTGATCGAATCAGAAACGAGGAGATCCGCAGGAGAACTAAAGTAACCGACATCGCTCGAAGGATTGCTCAACTGAAGTGGCAATGGGTGGGACACATAGCGCGAAGAACCGATGGCCGTTAGGGCGGAAAGGATCTGGAATGGCGACCGCGCACCGGACGACGCTCCGTGGGTAGGCCCCCGACAAGGTGGACCGACGATCTGGTGAAGGTCGCGGGAAGCCAGTGGATGCAGGCAGCGCGGAACCGATCGTCGTGGAGATCCTTAGGGGAGGCCTATACCCAGCAGTGGGTGTCGTGCGGCTGATATGATGATGATGATGATGAGTATAAAAAATAACCTGCAATCGGTCCGCTATGTGTATAGATATAAATAAGTGTAGCCATGAATAGAAACACCCACCAATCCGTATTGGGCCCGCGTGGTGGGTTGTGGCCCATCCTCCTTATCCACGCATAAGGAAGGACTGTGCCCCATCAGTGGGGACATTAAAATGGCTGATGATGATGATGAATGGAAAAAAATGCAGCATCGGTGCATAAAATTAACCGTACACTGGGTAGTTTTAATTATAAACTTAAGAACTAAAATAGTGGAATAAATGCACCTAGAGAAGAACCATTTTGATAAGGTTTCATCAGTTTGGGTTATCAAGTCAAAACGAACCATATCTTATATCCGTCCAGCCATTTAGAGGTTGCGACGTACGAGTTACAAACCCATACAAAGATGTAGTAGAAGATAACCTCCCCGCGAAAAAGATTTTCCTCCTTGCAGTCGAGTAAATAAAAATTGGAGCTTGCATTTCCCCTCAGAACCACTGTTACCAAGCGAAAGCCAGTATTGTTCTGAGTTCTGACGTTGTCGATTCAATGACGTGTTTATAGCACGGATTTCGCGAAATATGGTTATTCAGACAATTTTCCTTCGAGAAACTACTAGCTGGTGTAGCTCTGAATGTAGCATTTTATCTCGCATCTGTACGATTTATTACTTACAAGCCAATTGTTGATAGTTAGCTTCTAAAAGCTTCCGTTTTGAATTAAGTATTAAATACATAAAGTTACTTACATACAGTTTATTCGATTGTTCCACTGTGAAAGCTTGAAAGCTTACAAGTAGTTTGAAAACTTCAATTCAAAAATATACGCCCGCGACTTCGTCTGCGTGGAAAGTTTTTTTGCTATCCCTCGGGAACAATACTCTTTTTCAGGATGAAAATGTAGGGTACAACAATCACCTACCATACCTAATTAATAAAAAATATTTTATTAATTAGGTATGGTAGGTGATTGTTGTACCCTAAAGAAATTAAAAAAGTATCCTATGTCCTTCTCTGTACCCCTGACAACGTGTATGCAAAATTTCATAACGATCGGTTCAGTAGTTAAGACCTGAAGGCATAACAAACAAACAAACAAACGGACTTTCGCATTTATATTATTAGTAAGGATAACACGTAAGTGTTTTGAAATCTTAACAAATTAAAAAAGTCGTAGTGGGTTCATTTGAACCCTAGTTAGTCATAGATGTAGTTGTAGTAGGTATTTGTTGATAACCCTTAAATACAGTAAAAATAGAACTTATTCCTGCTTACTACGATCCAGCCCTTTTGTAAGTACACAAATGAAAGTTACCTCACTATAGTGTCATATTATAATATTATACACGGTTAATTTTAAGTACATTTAATAGGCGTCCTCTTTCCTTTACTAATCAAGTATGTGTAGTTTCAATATTTCATAAATTGCTTAGTCAAGATAGATTTTTGGGTCGCAAACAAACAAACCTCGAGCTTTTATAGACGTCACGCGCGTAAGCAAACGAGACAATCTTGTTTACGTAAATCATGGAAAGAATGAATGTGTCGGCTCACGCGTCTTGCTTTCTTTGTGAGTTTTATTATTATTTATAACAGGCAAATAGTTGTTACAACTTTTGCGATTAATCAAGATTTTTTCTGATATTTTCAAACTATTGTTTTTTTTTAATTTAAACTGCACATACACATTCAGTAACGTGGTCTGTCTGTACCCTTATCACGAACAGCTATCGAGAAAAATAACGCGCGTAAAAACATTCGATAGAGTAATTTTGTGTGGGAAATTTGTACAGCGCCATCTACCGCTGAAAAGCGAAATAAATTTTCTCATAGAGAATAACTCTATCGAGTACTTTTACGCGCGTTTTTTTCTCGATAGATGTTCATGCTAAGGGTACTGTGATGCCCGATTGCATCTATTACGAACTTTTTAGTCGTTGCGCAAGTAGTGAATCAAATAAAGAACATTTGTTTCTTTATTATCTTTGAAAGCTCATTCTGCTTTTGTTCCGAAAAACATGTCGGTTGAGATAAAAGTGTATTCGCTAAAAAGAGTGATAAAATAGAAAAGATTACACAAAACTGTGTGATCTGAAAACTGTGAGCCCACATGGTTCCATAAGAGCCGGGTGATATTTCGTTTGCTGCGAAATTCCTCCTATTTTTCTTCATAACTCCATCGATCTCACATGATGTGGCCGGATCCGATATCATTCTTCAGATCATAGAGTTTGTCTAATGCGATCGGTTCCATGACTCATCAATGACAATATGCTAAGTGTCAGAATCTCGTGTCTTTAGCATGTGCTATCTTTGGTATGTGTCACAGCCTACATTTCGTAGGGCAGTCGGCAACGACATGTAATGTTTCTGGTAAACTTGTTATTGAATTTTTACTCTGTGGTGTTGATCATGGTTGTCGCGTTGACGAGTCAGTAATTATCTTTGGATAACTTGTCCATGTCTTTTAAGAGTAATTTTGACTTTGATGTTTATTTGAATTCTGACACTTGTCTATTGCAAATAGTGTAGGGTTAGCTTTGGAGTGTTGTGTCGATTAAATGTTTAAAGTTAAGGCTAGGGATGTGCTGTGTGTCGGCTTTTTTGTGGGTTTTTGCCGACATAAAACCAACACACGGGTATGATGAAGGCTAGTGCCGACTAAAGGAATACAATAGACAATGATCTGTGTGCAGGTTCGCCTGTAGGAAAGGCCGGCATGATTGTGAAATCCCACGCTAGGCAGGGCTGTCTCTTAGGTTTTTAAGGATGAGCTTTGGGAAATTTATTTCTTTGCTACCGCAAATAAATAAATTTAAGATGTACCGGCGGAGTGTGATGCCCGATTGCATCTATTACGAACTTTTTAGTCGTTGCGCAAGTAGTAAATCAAATAAAGAACATTTGTTTCTTTATTATCTTTGAAAGCTCATTCTGCTTTTGTTCCGAAAAACATGTCGGTTGAGATAAAAGTGTATTCGCTAAAAAGAGTGATAAAATAGAAAAGATCACACAAAACTGTGTGATCTGAAAACTGTGAGCCCACATGGTTCCATAAGAGCCGGGTGATATTTCGTTTGCTGCGAAATTCCTCCTATTTTTCTTCATAACTCCATCGATCTCACATGATGTGGCCGGATCCGATATCATTCTTCAGATCATAGAGTTTGTCTAATGCGATCGGTTCCATGACTCATCAATGACAATATGCTAAGTGTCAGAATCTCGTGTCTTTAGCATGTGCTATCTTTGGTATGTGTCACAGCCTACATTTCGTAGGGCAGTCGGCAACGACATGTAATGTTTCTGGTAAACTTGTTATTGAATTTTTACTCTGTGGTGTTGATCATGGTTGTCGCGTTGACGAGTCAGTAATTATCTTTGGATAACTTGTCCATGTCTTTTAAGAGTAATTTTGACTTTGATGTTTATTTGAATTCTGACACTTGTCTATTGCAAATAGTGTAGGGTTAGCTTTGGAGTGTTGTGTCGATTAAATGTTTAAAGTTAAGGCTAGGGATGTGCTGTGTGTCGGCTTTTTTGTGGGTTTTTGCCGACATAAAACCAACACACGGGTATGATGAAGGCTAGTGCCGACTAAAGGAATACAATAGACAATGATCTGTGTGCAGGTTCGCCTGTAGGAAAGGCCGGCATGATTGTGAAATCCCACGCTAGGCAGGGCTGTCTCTTAGGTTTTTAAGGATGAGCTTTGGGAAATTTATTTCTTTGCTACCGCAAATAAATAAATTTAAGATGTACCGGCGGAGTGTGATGCCCGATTGCATCTATTACGAACTTTTTAGTCGTTGCGCAAGTAGTAAATCAAATAAAGAACATTTGTTTCTTTATTATCTTTGAAAGCTCATTCTGCTTTTGTTCCGAAAAACATGTCGGTTGAGATAAAAGTGTATTCGCTAAAAAGAGTGATAAAATAGAAAAGATCACACAAAACTGTGTTTCCTTTAAGTAGCTACGCCACCCATGTGTGACAGTACTGATATTCCCATTTCATTTTTAGATATGTTTACTTAAAATTAACGGTGTGTTAACACATTCATAAATAATGATTATTGATTAAGAAAATAAATAAGAAATGCTTTACATTAGAATCGTGATGAGATGTCGCGAAAACTTCCCCATCGGTGAGTTTGCACAATAAGGAACTGTTTGCCTAATTGCTGTGGCGGATAACCTCAGGGCAATCAGGTTGTTCTTACACCTGCTCACACACGGGCACTTAGAACTGCCAACTACTTGGATGATAATATAATAACAGTAACAGAAAGTACACGCAATTATTTTGTAGCCCTAGCCTGAATATCTATCGAGAAAAAAAAACTCGCGTAAAAGTTTTCGATATAGTAATTGTATAATAATATGGAAAATTTTATTTCGCTTGTCAGCGGTCGATTGGCGGCACTGTACAATTTTCCCATTCAAAATGTCTCTATCGAATATTTTGACGAAAGTTTTTTTTCGATAGACTAGGGTAGTAAGTAAACGACCTGTAGGTATTGTGTGAATCTCAAACTTCACTGCAGACAGAAATACACGTATTGAAATAAAACACTTTTGGCGGTTTATTTTATGATTTTGTGATGTTTAGTTTAGTATTTTATTTTATTGATTTAGTTTTAATGTAAGTACGCGTTAATCTCAAATATGAAAAATTCTTACACGTTTTTATGGTCAAAATGATTTGCTATAAAATCTCATGGATAATGGCTTTCTAAGTATTTTATGTTTTAGATCTTGTGTAATGGATTTTTTATATTTTTGTTAATACAGCCATTATATCAATTTCTAGAGCTTCTATAATATCTTACCTACATTGTGTTACCTACTATAAAAGTTTTTATTAAAAACTGGTATGTTTAAATAAAGCTTTTCTTCTAATTTGACGATCGTGTGTATCGTGAGTCTAATAGAATGTTTACCGTGTATGGGAACGGTCAAACAATAGTCCAGTAACGAACCACATTGCGGACGCAAGTCATACACTCCGGACGCACTGTGAGGAAGTAGGAAAGGCGTTAAAGTCAAGTCATATAATTAATTTCCTTTTTCAAAGTAAGATTCTAATAAAAAAAAGAAAACAAACCTCAATGGATTCGATATTTTGTTTTTGTATTGTCCCGCTTATTAATTTTGTTTTAATTTTGCCTGTTGCATGACCGGCTACTACGACTTAGGTACCTACTCGTAGGAAAAGTCATTAATGATCAAATAACAACTTAAAAATCCGAATTTGGGGCACCACATCATTCAATGGCCCTAAAACTTTGCCGTTAAGTTAAATTAAATATAATATTAACAACATTGCTAAGTTATTTGAATATAAAATGTCAGTTATTTAATTTATATCATTCGAACAATAAAACAGATCCATTTGAGGCATAGCAATGCAGTCGAAGTCGAATATGTGCATCTTCTGAGAGATTACCCTAGATCTACACTTTTTTTCAATTCTTTTTTACAATGTTATTAACACATCGTTCTCCATCCATCAGTACCGTGTGTCCGATGTCGCAAGTTAATTAGCGGAACGAAAATTATGTTTACAGAAATTGCATAGTTATTCGCGTCGTGTCGGAGTTAATTCGCGTGCGTAGGAGTTGACAGGTCGGCATTCGGCCGCCGGTGAAATGGGATCGGAGTTGCTGCTATTTTGATTATAACGGCTTCATTGTGCTTATTACACTTCAAATATAAGTGCGAAGTGAATTTTAAAAATATCTCAAAATCTCGCTTTAACGTCGTTGTTGTCTTTAACGTTGTCGAAATTAGTAAGTAGGTCCTTTCAATTCCAGAGGGCCTAGCCAAAGTAACATTCGCTAATCTTCGTTATCGCTTCGCTTTCGAAACATGTATGGAATTGACATAAGGTTTCGTTAACAATCGAATTTTAAAACGTCAAATCCATACATTTATCGAAGCGAAGCGATAGCGAAAATTTGCAAATGTTACTTTGGCTAGGGGGGCAGGTTCGATTCTAGTTGGGTCAAATGTGAAAAGAAAGCTTTTCTAGATTGACTACGAAGCCTACTTGACAACAGTAGGATTAAATCCATACTTTGCACTTATTGATTTCCATAATGCAATTTCTATACCTACTCGTACTGACATATTTTTTATTTATTTTATATTTTGATTTTGAGGATTAGGTACATAACAAAAGTTTTAACATTTAATAAATCTAAATTAACTCTATTTTGACAGGTATTTAAGACTGTTTTTTTTATTAAAGGGGCAAAAATGTTGTTTAAAATTTTTCGTGATTGAACATTTCGTTCGTTTGCAAATTAATTTTTCAGGTTATTAAATAACATTATTATTTAGGTAACTAATTTAAATTGATTTAATAAAATCATGAAAACAACATCAATAGTAATAAAATTATCAAAAGATAATTTGACAGATTTATTTGTCTCTTAAAAAAACAAAGACTTTAACTCATTACATAATTAAATAATTTGTTCTGTAATATTGGACACACCCTACATTTATCAAGTAGACCACTTACGGACTTTATTCGAGAACACTATGAGTTTACATTGCACAGACCATACAACAAGTATGGTACTTTGTCTTGCCAAGTTGGTAAAGGCAGTTTCATTGTCCGTTATTTACATCTCTATTATGTGGCTTATCGGTCAAATGTTAACTGAGCAAATGCGAAAATGGAGCGTGCGACTTTTGGAACATTTTGACACCGCGCCTACGCCTGCGCGAGATGGTATTATTTTGTATAATTTTGGATTAAGCGAAAATTATACAAAATAATTTGTATTTTACTTGTTTTTTTATAAAACCAGGGAGAGGATGATTTTGTTTTGACTCTCTTTCCTTCTCTTCTGAGCTTCCGACAAAAACAGCGGGGCGAGCAGCGGTGAACGCTAGCGTATTAACCGTCTCCGTGGTTCGCCTACCCGTATAAGACGCAGGGGTCTCGGGTTCGATTCCCAGGGGAGTACAATTTCTACTCGGTTCGGTTTGGCTTATTTCAAGTCCGCCTGGCTAGCTACCGCCATCTTACGTAAGTCTGACGCCAAAATATTTTTTTTTGTTCCGGCAGTTAGAGGTAAAGAAGTTCCTCAGTGATGAGGATTCCTGGTCACCTTCGGCCTTATCGTCACTTAACATCAGGTGAGGTGAAGGCTAAGCACTTTTTTTAACCGACTTCAACAGCCATTTCGAAAAAAATTCAAAATTGTTACAAACGGTCTAAAGCTCTACAGAGCCACTAGTATTATTATAAAAACTTATAGTCAAGCAAATCCTACATCCAATAGTGTATTAATCATTATAAAATAACAGCAATAAAATATAAAATAATAATATAATATAAAATAATCGCATGATGTGGCTGTCTATAATTAGAGTTGCATGAACCAAAAACTAATATTTAACTGTATTGTATCGTAATCTTGTTAACTCTGTTGACGGTCCAAATAAAATAAATAAATAAATAAATAACAGGGTCATTTCGTATTCACCATCCAAATTTTGAGGAAGTGTTCAGTCCATGAAACCGAACAACTTTCTATAAAGAACACAGGGCCTAATACGTAAAAAAAACCGGGAAAGTGTGAGTCGGACTCGCGCACGAAGGGTTCCGTACCATAAAACAGCAAAAACTCTCGTTTGTTTTATGGGAGCCCCCCTTATTTTTTTTTTCTGTTTTAAGTATTTTTTGTTATAGCAGCAATAGAAATACATCATCTGTGAAAACTTCAACTGTCTACCTGCAGTCGTTATTAATAGCGAGCAAAAAACAGCAAAAAAATCACGTTTGTTGTATGGGAGCCCCCCTTACATATTTATTTTATCCTGTTTTTAGTATTTGTTGTTGTAGCGGCAACAGAAATACATCATCTGTGAAAATTTCAGCTGTCTAGCTATCACGGTTCATGAGATACAGCCTGGTGACAGACAGACAGATAGACGGACAGCGGAGTCTTAGTAAAAGGGTCCCGTTTTTACCTTTTGGGTACGGAACCCTAAAAACGACTGTCCAGACAAATCAAAGACATCACGTGATCAATTTATTATGGGATGAGCAAAATTTTGTGGCGAATTTCGACGCATGTTTCTTGCAGAAAGTTGTTTAGTTTCATAGACTTGACACATCCTTGAAATTTGGATGGTAAGTTTAGAATGACCCTGTATACTTACTTTCATTACATCAACTTCTTGCTTTTAAAAATAAGTTGTTCAGATGGATTACTTTGTAGTAGCCATTACTCAGGATGGCAACTTAACTACATATTGTTAAGTAAAATTAAATGTCAAGTGTTATTGTTCTTTAGATCGCATGATTTCAGTAAAACGAGATTATTTATAGACACTATTACGAATACAGACAATCATTACATGTAAAATTATGATGAATTGCATAAAGTCACGCAACTGTTAAAATGCTACGACGCCGAAGTTTAGACATGGTGTAAATTATGCAAAGTAGAACACTTATCAAAAATTAGTTCAGACAAAAAATAAATATCTGAAGCACTTTATTCAGTACCCGTGAGAAATATTGTCGAACACAATGAAAAAGAATTGTTAGTCAGGTACTTAAAATGGAGAGAACTTATAATATTAAGAAGTTGTTAAAATGTGTTTCAAGTTCAGCGCCCGTGGAATAACAGCTTTCCTTAGGGAACGGCGAGACGGTATGAAATGAACAAAAAGCCAATTTCATAAAACTATGCACCCGACTGCAGGCCCATAACAATAAATGAGCAAAGCTCCAGAACCTGATACCTCTCTCCCACGAACGTACGTACGTCCTGTGACATCGAACTTTCAGATTTGCACATACATTGCTGGCGAAATAAGATGTTTCGGTTTGAATTCGTTTAACAGAACGGTAGTGGAAATCGCGCGCTGATCGGTGACAGCTCGCGACGGAATCTCAGTAGAGGATTCTGCAAGCCCAGCACACATTGATGGTTGTCGTCGCAACGAGGAGGCTTCGAGTGCACACTTGGTAAAGCCGTCCTCCTCAGTTTACTCCGTGCCGCCGCCCGCGACGCCCGTGCCGCGCGGCGCCCTACCGCGTCTTTCCGACATCGCGAAAAAAGTTTACACACGAAACTTTCAAAAGACTTTCCTTTCAACCCTATTACTGTTGAAGTGGAACTGTCTCCATAGACCCCGCGAGCGCCCAGGGTGACCTCTCACAAAACCGGAATTAAGTATCTTCAGAAACGGGTTTAGGTTCGGACCCCGCCGTGGCAGGACTTTCGTGAAGTGCTAACTTGATTTTCAGAGTGGTGTAGTTCAGTGTGAGTGACTGGATATTTTTGTACGCACCATACTATCAGGAAGAGGACTGGGCTTCACAAAAACAGTTCTTAAGGTCGGCGACTGAGTAAAAGTGCTGTTAAAAGTTTCTGTAAGTATTTGGAAGGATTAACACCGCTACTAAAGTTAGCAACTCAAAATTAAGAAAACGCTTTTACTTATATTTGGTGTTTTATTAACATGTTTAAGCGATAAGAAAATATTGGCGTTATGTTCATGAAAATTTAATCATTCGTTGGTTACAGTTGTGGTTTGAACCGCTTACTTTGGTCACGGATGACTGATTGTTGAAACAATCCTTGCCCTTGTCGCGATAAAATTGCACTAATATTTTCATTGAACGACTTAATTTTAAATGTCGGTCAAACTTAAACAATAGATCTATATCGAATTGGCAATCAAGACAACTTTTAGATTTGAAAACGAATACTGGAATGTAATTTTAAAAAGTATTTAGTCTAGGGTCACAAAATAAAAGTATGTTAGTGCTTTCACAGACTAATTAAACTAAATTTCAATAATTACGTGCGCAAATTAAATTTTCTAATGTAATCGAAGCGAGTCGAAAAGATGTTAAGTGCAAATTGAAATATTTATTAGCTCTTTTGAGAGACGATAATATCATCGAATTCACGGCCAACTGTCCATCATTTGCATTAATCGAAAGTGCCATGTGTACCGAGAATCTACTTTGTAGCGGTCAGATGTGCAAAAACCGAACTAAAAAACAACTATTGAGCGCTTTGTGAAACTAAAAAAAACTTTGCGCCGGTAACTACTAATGTTGTTTTTTTTCGTACTAACGCTGAATTCGCTCTCGATATTGAATCGTAATAATTTAGCTTTTCTTCCAGCAGATTTTTGTAAATATGTATAAACATTGATCTTTGAATTTAGAATCATCATAGCATAGAATCGTTAGAATTAAAATCAATTTGCGTGGAATATTTTTTTCTTTGTTTTGTTTGTGCTAATTCATTATTGAGTATCGCATTTGGAAGTCATCAAGATTAATAATTTCTTAATCTACTATCGCATTGTCCGTGAGGGAGTAGTGTTTGAAATCAGATATAATATTGTTTGCTAATAAGTTGTAATGGTGCTAATTGCAAAAGTAACTTTGCAATCAATTTTGGGCTATTGAAATAAGTTTATCTGTTAAATCATCATCAATTATTTCGTTGTTCAAAGAACTTCTAAGTAGAAATAATGTTAAAAGGTTTTCCATATTTTTCATAAATGCAAAGTTATAGAAATAGATCAGTTTTTATTTGCTACATTATATTATTTCATTAATTTTACAAAATCTTGAGTAATAGAAATAAAGTTGATGATATTAGACTTTCAGCCTAGAAAATGTTTTAAGCTTCAATAGTTGTAATAAATTGTAATAAGCTCATAAATTTATGAAATCAATAGTCATTAGTAATTTATTGCGTTGGCTTAGAAAATGTGTAACTATTTTCTATAAAAAGAAAACGCAAGAATTTAAAATAGGGTGTTTTTGTAGAGTTCGGTGGCGCAGTGGCTTAGCGCCTGGCCTAGGGATTGCGGAGGTTAAGCAACGTTCGCAAGGGTCGGTCATGGGATGGGTGATCAAAAATTTATTATCTCGAGCTCCTCCGTGCTTCGGAAGGCACGTTAAGCCGTTGGTCCCAGCTGTATTTGCAGTCGTTAACACCCAACAATCCGCATTGTGGTGGGGTATGGCACGTCCTCCTTATCCACCCATAAGGAAGGCCTGTGCAGTTGGGACATTAAAAATGGCTGATGGACAACTAAAACCTTTTACGCCAATAACCGCTAATATTAAGTACAAAAGAAACCAGAAATGACATATCTCATTACAGACAAAACGGTAATGGACTAAACTCGTGAAATACTAATTTACAAATACCAAATAAGGCGAACACTTCCTATTTGATGTTATCGTTCACTAGTTTATGCAAATTGTTGTTTAAATATGACTATTTGTATAACTAAATACAAACTTGACATTGAAGGCCGGTTTCGTTGAAGTGTGACATTAAACATTGGAAATACTCAACTTTAAATACACTTTTAAAATATTTATCAATGTTAGTATAGTTCGAATCACGAAAGATGACCACAAATGGTGCCCATCTTCGCGTCATAACTCATGAAGAAAAGACTTAAGACAAAATAATATTTCATATTCATATAGATAAATCGATATTATTTAAATATTTGAAATATTATTTTGTCAAAAGTCTTTTCTTCATGAGTTATGACGCGAAGATGGGCGCCATTTGTGGTCATCTTTCGTGATTCGAACTGTACCAGGGGCGCCCATACTTTTTCTTAAGGAGATCGACCTAGCAAAAATGTATGACTAAGAGATCGACATTTTGACCGTTAAAAAAATGCATAAGTAAAACTACATTGGGTGCAAAGTGTCAAATCTGTTATCCTTGGCGATCGACCTTTGGGTACCTCTGACCTATTCTAAAACAGAAAACGAATAGTCATAAATTTTGAAAACAAAAAATACAAAGTTTTGTTAAAACATTGACACACCGGCACCTATGAACGCTTCATTGCGATGCTTAAATACGATTGTTTTATGAAATTACACTCACAAAATAATATCTATCGTGTTGTATAACAGAGAGATAACTCTCACATCACATGTGATGACCATAATGAACGTAAGTTTCTATGGAGCTGATTCAGTCACGTCACCTCAATAATGACATTATGGAGCGTCAAAATTATGGACCTTAGAACGGTATTCAGTCGCAAATTGCAGGACAAGTGTTTTTTATTATTATTTTGTATTAGCAAAGATTGGTCAGAAATTAATAAAAAAATGTAAGTATCCCTTTTTTAAAGTAACTGAATTTAGTATCATAAACCATTGATTGCGAAGTAGGCTATTTGCTGTTATGTATGTCTGTGGAATAAACCAGGGACTCAAAATAACTAGCAATTAAATTGGAAATTCCTTAAAGGAAACGTAAACGCAATTGCAATCAAAATACTACTATAGGCAGGAGGTTCTTTGACGCGTATAAACGCACCGTACATGCGCGGAAGTTGATTCATATCGAAATATAGCAAGCTGGGTTGTTAGTTCACATCAAAAAACTCCTATACCTTACCGATATTCATTTACGATGCATTTATGATGTCATTAGCACGTAAACTTTAGCGAAATTGAATTCAATGATTTTAATTCAAAGATTCTTAATTCGAAGTTGATAATCTTATTAGTCAAGCCACATTAAAAATTGAAGCAGAGTGTTAAAGGTTTGAGTGGTAACTTTATGGGAAGATTTGGATATAGGGAAGATTGTATAAAAAGAGCGTGTGATCCGGATGTTCGGAATACATAAGAATGTGTCTGTCTTTGAAATACAGAAACCACAAAGATAACTATCAGATAGGAAAACTTAAACACGTCATATGAAAGCGCTCAAGTTAAGTCATGCGCTATTCCGATCAACCATCGTTTTATTTTAAACTGTAATCTTGATTTCATATGCTGAGGCTACTGATGTCTTACGACAATTTGACAAGATTATCGATAGTGATGTAACGATTGTAAATTTTTATTTCTCATATCGTTTAGCACCAATGGGAGTTGCATGTGAAATTTAACAGTTACACCTGCGTTTGGTTTCATTGTAAAAACGGAGGTGCTAATAGTGGTAATTACAGAGGTCATGGACGTGAGAATCTGCAATATCAACTGGGCTCTGTTGAAAGATATTTAATTATTAATTAATTTCATTAACAGTCGATTTTTTACCTGCTTTCAATAAGGCAAAAACAAAGAATACCTACTATCACTGCAGAAAGTAATATATACTTAAGTCAGTGGCAGAAGGTGTCAAATGTCAATATCCAATGTATCTACATAATAAAAACCTATCGACAGTTTTAAATATTTCACTGACATTGTTGTATCCAATTCGAAATAATGATCACTGTATTTTAAACTAACTCTAGTAAATGTGGTTGGGATTTTTCTTCCACTTGTGAAGTGATTTTTTGCATCAAAGTGCGTGATGGTAATTTATGCTTACTAGCGATTGAAACTGTGTCAATAGACTGGATCTAATGTTAGCAGACCTTGTGCTTAAATCTAAGTAATCCATACGCTCGTGTGTTGAGAAACGTATGTCAACTCTATAACTACTTATTACGTCGTCACTGAGATCATGCTTCACTAAATTGTTCATTATACCTTGACACATAGATGTCAACCTTCGAATTTTATGCGATTTTATTTTCTACAATAAGAATGCCGTGACTTCACATAAGCTTCATAATCGAATCGCTCATTAAGTCATGAATGGTAATGTCAAAGAATACGTGTGTATGATTAGATGTGCTATAAAATATCGTATAGCTATAATTACTACGACAAAACTAACCTTCATGTATAGATCAAAGCTAATGGAAGACTTTGATTTCAAGCCTTGCTGTTCATTAGTTATAGGGTCAAAGGCCACAGTCCAACAGAATATTGTTTGCTCAAAAATGACAAAATAAAAAAATATATACTAGGAAATAACTAAATCTGTATTGTTTTTTGAAATGGGTCTGTGCCTGAAATAAACGAATTATTATTAAGATGAATTATTATACATTATTCATCTTAATATAAAAATAGCATTGTGAATGCAAAAATCTAAAAAGTTCGAATTATTATTATTATTATAAACACTTTCTGAATCTCAAATACTAGATTCGAAATATGTGAAGTGAATAGTGAAGAATACACGCACCAAATTGTTTTATTTCAATGAACAAACCATAAATGAATATCCTTACTAATATTATAAATGCGAAAGTCCGTTTGTTTGTTTGTTACGCCTTCACGTCTTATATACTAAACCGATCATCATGAAATTTTGCATACACGTTGCCAGGGGTACAGAGAAGGACATAGGGTACCTTTCATCTCGAAAAAAAGTATTGTTCCCGAGGAATAGCAAAAAACCTTTCCACGCAGACGAAGTCGCGGGCGGCTGCTAGTCGTATCATAGATACAAAAAACTTGACTCAAATATTGACAGTGAATTAAGCCTTATTGATCATATGTGGCCTTCGAGGCGTCAGTAGAGGCTCTACATGAATAGCCGGTAAATGTTGACCGACTGTCAAGCAACATCTGTTTACACAGTATTGAAAGGGTTCAAATGAATAGGTACGTATTATTCGATTTTGAAAAATCATGTCGAGGTCTTTATTGTGCAATCATGAGCTAGCGTGATTGATGGATCTAAAGTTGAATTAAGAGTCAAGACCAAACGTAATTGGAGAAAGTGCAAAAACGTTTAAATTCTTTCTAGTAATCTGTGAACGTATCTTCACAACGCTCTTTTCGTGTTTATTTTACTTTTTCTTGTAATCACTGTGAGTTTTTGTAAGTTCCCATTATCGACATGTTGCTTCAGTACTTTCATTTAGCTGTCCCAAATTTATTTTCTTGCTTTTAAATTTGATTTTTCTCTTTCTTGACTTCCCTTTACATTAAATTAACCGACAAATTAGGAGATGCAGTGCCGCTGCATGCACTTCAAATTATCCAGCCCCTTGCATTTCGACCTTCTTCTATTGGGGTCAGGGAGGTGTTAATTCATTTACTGACGGAAACCCGTATATAATTGGACTTCATTCAGGGGAAACCTCATTGGGAACAATGATACCAAATGCATTCACAATTAACACCTTCACGGTTAAACAAACCTCAAAATTGTCTTACCCTGGTCCAAATTGAAGAAGGCGTACCGTTGATGGGTTATCTTTCGGAAATTTAAATTTTTAAAAGCTGAGGTCAAAGTACATTAGTGTCAGAAGTTAATGGTGATCGTTCATGTGCTTATGAATAATCTGTAGTATTAGAAAAAGAAACAATCTTGCCGTCTATATCACTTGCAGATGTTAAGTCGTTTAATCATTTTGGTGTTGGAGCATCATCAGTTCGGTTTCACTTTGTCAGTGATTCTGTATCTGATAAATAATAACAATGTTTGCCCAGATTAATTTATTCTTACAGAAAAAAACATTGTAAGAAAACTGTAATATCATATTTTATTCATAAGAGTACGATAAAAACTTACGTAGCCTTTTTGACGTTATGCTTTTGAAAGGTTTTTGCACTATCGCAGTAACAGATGCAGTTTGCAATGTTTACTTGACTTAAGTTGTAGTAGTACTTAAAATACTTGGAGATAGTATTTCTTTTAAAAACGAAGGTGCATAATTAAATCTATTTATCTATACATAAGTATAATAAAGCTGTAGAAAAGTTGTGTCTGTACAAAGAAAATATTTTGAAAAAAAGTAGTTAGGGTGTTTAATAACAAGCTATAGAACCAATTTCTATAATTTTTGTCTGTTTATCTATTTCTCCATTTGTCTGTATGTTTGTGCGCTAATAACTTAAAAAACGCTAACCCAATCGTAATGATATTTACATACAAATATACTGTGTATTTTGCAAAAAAATCAAATTTTTATTTCATCGCAATCGGTTTACTCAATCAAAAGATATACGACTTTTAAGATTTTAAGAAGAGTTTACGATGAAATTCGTTGTAACAATTATCTTTGGGGAATTATACTGTTAGAACGACCGACTACCTGGTGTATCCACATCTGGTAAAATGGTCAATGGCTTAAAAGTGAACAATAACCTGTCGAGTTTTGGGTCTTTGTTTTGTAATTTCTCAAAAACAAAATCGTGCATGCGGTAAAATCTACGCCCGCTTTCTATTATATTACTAGCTTCCACCCGCGACTTCGTCCACGTGGACATTCGAGAAAATCCTAAGGGTATCCTTTAACCAGGATACGAAGTATTCTATATTTTAACGTCCTATAGGCAGTACGCTGGATATGGAGCGGCAGCATATGGAGCGCGCTATGCTCGGTATATTGCTTCGAGACAGGATCCGAAACGAAGTGATTCAAAAACGGACCAAAGTGGTAGACATTGGGTACTGCGTTGCAAAGCTGAAATGGGTTTGGGCTGGTCATATCTGCCGCCGCAGCGATGACAGATGGAGCAAGTGCGTTTTCATCTGGACACCTCGCACTAAAAGAAACGTAGGCAGACCACCAGCCAGATGGTCTGACGACATATCAAAAGTCGCAGGACCACTCTGGCCTAGACAAACAGAAAACAGGGCTGCTTGGAGGACAATTGGAGAGGCGTATGCTCAACGGTGGGCGGATATGCGCTGAAGAGGAAGAAGAAGAAGGCAGTTCGCTTGGTGTGGGCGTACCTCGCTTGCGAGGCAGAGCGTTTGCCACTTGCGGCAGGCCTCACGTGGCCCGACGTCGCACTCGGTCGCGTACGCGCTCACCAGAGGCCTGCCGCATGCCGCGAGCAAGGCACGTACGTCCACACCAAGCGGGCTACCTAGCAAGGCAGGACATTAAAACATAGAACACTTTTTATTAAGGTTAAAGCTTCCCTAAGGATTTTCTTGACTGTCCACGCGAACGAAGTCGCGGGCGGAAGCTAGTTATGGATAATAGTCCACAAAAAACCAATTACGTACTTACTATTTTTAAACTTCTCTTACTTTATAAGAAAAGAAAAGTTGAAATTGTACATTTTAAAACTAAACGATAACCGGATGTCTTTAATGATAATTTATGTGCACACATACTATTTTTCGTGTTGTTCGCTTTTAAGGCAAATGTTGATTTGTTACACCCAGAAAAACTAACAAACATTTTCTTTAAGAAAGTTTGGTTTTCTTTTACATGGTCTCTAAAATAAAAGATAAATAATATGTAACGACGGTTTGATGTATTAAGTCATTCATAACTGGAGGTACTTTAGTTAATGGGAGCAACAATTTTTAAAACAAATTAATTGTATGCTGATTTCATAATTTCAGTAGCTATCGATTATAAAAGACATTGAACTGTTAATGTTCATATTAAAGAAATCGAATTGAGACCTAAGCACAGATTCTAGTAATTAAATTAATTATAAATACAACAGACAATCGTTATTAGATACGGTTCAGAAATAATTGCCACAAAACACAAGGGTTAAAATCACAACTAATGGCAATGCCATTTCGTTACATCATAATTTCGAAAATTGACCTAATAATGTTGCAGTGGAAGTCTAGAGTCAATGAGCTAACAAGGTCGTCGGCACGAAAGCTGAGAATTCAATACAATGAGTATTGTTTTCACCCCGGCTAAGTATCCAACTACAATGGACATGATCTTGGGTTAGACAAGCGAGGTGATAGGTTATCATTGCCATAATATGGGTTTATTATGTTTGCGGCATCCGTGAATGTTTTGAAAGTACCGTTTGTGTTTGCATTCCCATTTTCTATTTAACTTGAATCTCTCCAGTTAACCAAACACAATAGCTTCAATTTTATGCGGTCGTAATTATATTTTCATGCACCTATTTTTGTACTATAGGCAAAGAATTACAAAATGTTTTTCATCTTTCACTTCCATGGTAAAGTGACTTCGTTAAAGTAAGATTTTGTTTTATTCTAGTTTACTTTTGGATATCCAATATTGATCTTCATTTATTTGTCTGCTTTAAAAATCAAATCGTTGAGATCTCTTTAGGTATTTTTAAATTCAGTTTCTTTATAACTGTTAAAATAGTTTTTCTCCTCGTACTCTATTACATTATTTTCAGTGTTAACTTGATTGACATTCTCATTTAATGTAACATTCCATTGAAGCCCAATATCAATAGGAGTCGTTTTATTCTGATGAAACTCGTTTTGGTAGTAAACTGCATCGACCGATTCGGCTCGAATTAGTTAAGTCATCTAACATCAGACGTAACCGTTAAAAGAGAAAAGAAATCTGTTTCACTTTCGTTTCTGGCTTGTCGCGTTTTCAATATCAAGGTCGGACCTACACGTGGTCCGAAGTTTAGATGAGAAAAAAAGCATAGTTAATGAACATTCAACGCTTAATTGAAATTGAGTTCGTAGATCAGTTGCTAAGGAAGATTCAAGCAAGAATTGAAACTGCAGAAAATAAGAACTTCTTTTGTTTTTTAAAGGTTTAGGCAAGTTTCTGCACGGTCATTAAGTGGGAAACAATGTTAAAGGTGTTGAAATACTGTGACTTTAATTTTCGATTTGAATTTAACTTGGAATACTTATTCGGTGTTAAATATCATGGTGCTGCGGGGGCGGGGGCGATATGCAACTAAGTGAATCGAGATGTTACAAAATATCCATTTTAACGCATACTGACGGTTTTTTAGATAAATCAATAATATGTTGTGATCACCAATAATAACTAGCTATTAAAAAACTAGCATCACGATTTCGCAAGTAATTTCATAATACCTTTTGGACTATTTGTTATTTTGATAAGTATACAGTTTATCTTATCGTACCTACATGATAGGATATGAATGAAGGACTGAATGCTTATTTAACAATCATGTCGTCAATCATCACACTTTCTGTTATATTGTTCTGTATTGTTCCTGATCGATAAATCTTTAATAACTGCAAGCGATCTCAAATTGTGCATATCTAAGCACGATATCGCTATACTATTTTAAGGTGCTCTTTCTAGCTAATATGTTGTACAGATTAGATCGCAAAGCAATAACTACGTATTGTATCGAAGAATCACAGTTTGAAGTTGCCTCAAGCGTTAAGTTAGGCTTTTTTGTTTTTCCCTTTCTCTTAATATTCTTTATAGTTGGTTATTTGATTTCTTTATCTAGTTGTGATTAGATACGAATGACGTTTCATGGACGTCGCCAGTAAGACGTGTTTTCCTATATGCATGAATGGAGTGATATCTGATCTGGTAATGTAGATTACGATATCGAGAATTATTAGCTGCCACAGTAATCAAATCACGTTTGAGGTTATTTCTGGTATTATGAGAATTGTGTAAGTACTTACAAAAATAAATGAATTTGAAAAATATTAAAAACACGACTGACGTGCCGAAAACGAACTAAAAAGTTAAATAACTAGTGTCATTGCAGTCGGAGGACAGTTTTGTTGAACCATTTTTAATCGAAGAGGTTAAGATAAGTTAAGATAATTAATATTAATATAAATTACTACAATATATAAATTATTATAATATTGTTGTAATAATTGTATGTACCTAACATAAATTGAATAAAAAAAATACATACTTATTATTATTTTCATAATAAAATCTATGAATGATTATTTAGGTAAACATTTTTTATTTGATTTGGAGCATCTTTATTACATAAAGATCATCCGTAACGTGAGTACATTTATTAATGTAGGGCAGTCAAACAAAAATATGTCATTTTTACTAGCTCAACAAAATGTACAGCATGGTTTGAATATTGCAAGTTACGGATTTCATTTTTTTTACCACAATACAGTCAAAATTATTCTCAAACAAAATACAGCCCATTGGATGTTGAGGAGAGTTCGAGCAATTCATAAATATTAACTGTATTCTCTGTATTCTCCATAGTTTCCCCTATTCTTCCGAGACAGGAAGGGTCTGTCAATCTGGATTTTCAATATGCCCAGAGTCTACTACAAAAAGCGGACAAAGATAAATCGGCCAATCTTCGTTCGTGACGTTATAGGCTCCAGAATAGGGTTCAAAATTAAGTGATCCAACAACGAATTTATCGCGATTCTTCTTTCGTAGTAGGCTCTCTGTTTCCCCTCCCGTCATCACTCTAGTGGCAAAAATCCCTCGTGCCAAATTTGCAATCTGTTTATGGAAGAGACTTATTATTGCAAGTCACTATTAGAAGTTAATAAATACAACTTGTACTGCAATCAAAATCATTTCAGTTTTTACTGTGATCGGATCGGAAACGTAATAAATTACCCACTCAAAAAAAGGGTAAATATCTGCACATACGGTAATTAATCCCATCCCTAAAATGCAATGCAACCCTGCTTCCATCGTTTAGCATACGTAACTTGAAATCGATCTAGCTCGTTATCGGCTTCGATGATCGTTTTGTACATTTTAATTTGAAAACGATCTGCTTACTTTTAAAGGACAATAAATGAAACTGTGCTGTGCTGACACTTTTTTGTATGGGTGGTGCCACTAAAAATTATGACATCCACATAATAAAACAAAAAAATATTAAGTTAAACATAAGTAAAACTTTTTTCTACCCTTGCCCACCAAAATCTCTATTGCCCAGTCACTCATTCTACCTCTTCTCGACTATGCTGATGTTTGCTACTTAGATGCTACCGAGCTATTACTTAACAAACTTGAGCGCCTTCAAAATCTTGCTATCCGCTTTATTTTCGGTCTACGCAAGTACGACCACGTTTCCAACTTTCGGAAGCAACTTAAGTGGCTCCCTATACGCCAGCGCAGGAATGTTAGAATCCTCTGTCTCCTCTTCAATTTTCTTTACAATCCTTCCTATCCATCTTACCTTCGTGATCGTTTTTCCTTCTGCCACCCGCCCAATTCTGAATGTAGATCCCATCTCAAGTCCGTTCTAAAATTCCCCACCCATAACTCCAACTTTGCTTCCTATTCCTTCTCCGTGCATGCCGTCCGTCTCTGGAATTCGCTGCCAGCACAGATCAGAGATTGTCGCACAATATCTCTCTTCAAAAAACGATTAAAAGAGTACTATCTGTCCACTTGTCCCTAATTTTACCTTATTTTATTATTTTTCTCTTTTACAATTTTTATCTTTTATTTTGATTACACGTATTCGTATGTATGTAGTATTATTATGTATATATTATTATGTTTTATTTAAGTAAGTATGTGTGTATATACGACGGGTTCCGGGCTATTTGTATTAACCGACATTTTTGAAACTTTACACCAGAGCAGTTTAAAGTTTCGATTTTTAGAAAAAAAATCATAACTTTAGCAAATCGTATTATTTTTTTAAAAAGAAGGATATTATGGTTTTTGTAACATATTACCCATGATTGGATTAATATTTTTTTCTAATATTCCTATTTTTAACGAAGATAAATGTCGCTTAATACAAAATGACTCATATTTTACTTTTTTTGTTCCAGGCTAAATGACTTAACCGCCTATGGTTACTGTTTCTTGATCCAAGCAAAATGACTTAACCGCCTAGGCATGCAAATAATGGCTCTAAACTAAGTGCTTTTATCAAAGAGTTGGTCATATTTCAAACCTAAGCTAATTGATTTAAATACCATATCTTAAACTTATTAATGTATGGCTAATTAGTTTTTGTGACAGATTTTTTTGTAATAAATTGTTTGTGAATTTAACAAAGAAGCTAATTGTATTAAGCGACATTTCTATATATTTATAAGGTCAGGCTAAATGCTTTAACGTACGTTGCCTGTCAATTGTTGCTCCAGGAAAAAAAGTTTAAACGACTGTCAGGTATTTGGTAGTGAGCTTAAGTACACAGTTCCTAAATTTGTTAATATTTTGTGTCGCTTCATGCATTGCAGTCATAAAATGGGCTCAAAAATGCAGTTGTATTAAGCGACAAAAAAGTGCTCCGATCGTCACCAAACCCAGCTCAAACGACGCAGAAAAATTCGCTGATTCCAAATATGTATAAAAGTCTATATCGCCCAGAGTGTCGCTTAATACAATTAGCCCGGAACCCGTCGATATGTATTGTATAATTATTTCTAAATATGTAGGTATATATAATATAGGTATTATTTTCATCTTGAGCTACACACGTCTGCCTTTTTCAATGTTCTTTCCTATCCCGGGCCCGCTGGAAGAAATTTCAATATGAAATAAGCGGTGTCCTTGTACTACTCTTCTGTCTACTTCTTTTATGTTAAAAATTGTGTGTGTACAAAATATATAAATAAATAAATAAATAAAAAAAATAAGTACAATGATTTGCGTTGTAATCTAGAAAATAAAAAAAATATTTCAATGATTAGCAAGAGCTGAAATATTAGGAATTATGGGTAGTACTATCCCCGTCAATTGGTAATGCGCTGGAACCTTGTCAAATTAACATACACATCAACGTCATCCGCAACTAAAAATGACAAAAAACAGTAAAATTCTAATAGATAATATAATATATTAATTATTGAATTCTTATTTCCAATAAGAAATGGTCTAGGTATATAAAAAATTACAATTGTTTTTCGATTTTGAGGTTAAAATCATGGCCGCCAGGGGCAGATAGTAATTAAGTAAGTTTCCAGAGGTGGTAACTTTTTTTTGCTTTCAAGCACCATACTGTAACATTCTTTATAATAAAACATACACATTTGTTTCTTTATTGTTCTACAGGAGTAATTATTTAGTTCAAAGATTGGAAAGTATTGTAATTTACTAAAAAGACGAGTCCAATACTATCTATTGAATATGTCTAAGAAAGTTCTTTCAGGATTGATTTCTTATCTCCGCAGTTAATTATTTGTATTGTAGTCCAACTTATATCTGTATAGAATCATTATTGTACGTTTGCTTAACCAATAGCGTTCTTCAATAGAAAACAAAAGGAAAGGTTTACATTGTTACCGTGAAATTGGCTAGAACTAACAAGCTGTTTGATGTGTCAAAATGGTGTATTCGTGTATTTTGTAAATTTATAGATATCATGAGTGTTGGAGATAAATCAATATGAAATACTTTTACTAGTATAACACAATCAAGTATTCACTGGAACAAAATTTTATTTAATATTATTGTAGATAGATTTTATATAAAAAAAATTTTTTTTGCACCTACTTATAATATTTTTTTCAGTGCATTGACTATTTTTATTTCTGTGACTGATATTCAATTGGAAATGCTATATACGCCGTTATTATGGCATGTATCAATACGTAATATTTGAATTAGTTTGTAATGAATGTGTAAATGTTTGCCATATGGCTGTACTAAATAAATTATAAATAAAAATCTACATCTATACTATAGGTATCTATTTGTACCTTACATAATGTTTAATACCATTGCATTGTTGTCATTACTTACTTTAAATTAAATTACGACAAAAATGCATACAATGCAAAAAGAAAATAGGTACCATGGGCAACAGCGTCGCTTAACCACTGCTAAGGTTAAAATCGCTTGCACGCCGCGCCCGCTGTCACATACGTTTAGTTCGTGCAGGGGCGATACGCGCGCACACGAATTTTGTTGCAAACTGGTTAAGCGAAGCTGTTGCCCATAGTACCTACCAGTGGCGAGGAGTCAAAATATGGCAAAGGCAAGCCGGAACAATAATTACTCCAAAAATTCTCTTAACTGTATGGTGGATTACTGGGGTGGGATTTCTAAAAGGGAAGCCGATAGGAATCGACATGTATGGACCCTTCGCCACTGGTACCTACCTACCTAGTTAATCAAACGAATCTGGGCTAAATTTATAACTCATAGTACTAACAGACGCTGTCTGTCGCCGCGCCGTAGATTTAACAAAGTCAATCGAATTTACGATCGGAAGTAAAATAACCTCATTTTTCTAGTAACTCGCCATCACTTAAACATCAATTTGTTGTTGTTAGCCGTTTATATAATCTAAAACTCCAATAAATCGGAGTTGTTATTGCTCACTCAAACGACTCGTTATTTTTATTGCAAAAATCTTACCAATGGTTTACTAACAAGTGGTGATTGTTGTGATCAATCTGTGAAGTTTTTATTGAGGAATGTCAAAATGTTTAAACGGGAATTAAGTAATGGCAGAGGTCATTGCGAGGAGGATACGCGATTCGTAAAGGTTAATAGGTGATCGTGATTTGCGGAAATTTCATGTTTTCAATAGGAATTAGTAAAATGGGGTTAAAGAGGTATGCCAAATTGAGTGGGGGTAGCAAATTACTGGAAAGAGGTAATTTAATTGAATTATGTTTTTATACAAAACCTATTACATTAATCACTAAAAAAGTTATAGAAAACTACACGTTTTTGTAATGATGTTCTATAGAGGAGCGATTTTTCTGATTTTTGTCTTAGGTACTGCACAGGTACTGAAAACACTGTTTGGATGTTCAACTCTGGCTTTCTAAAAATATTTTACAATTTAGTTCAAAGTGTCTGAAAGCCGTATTACTTTTTCATTTTAACAATAATAATGGTTCGTGAGAACAAAACTGAATCGCCAATGTAATTATTTTTACATAACACATAACGGGTGTCACTTTACAGATATTATTAACAACATAATCGATTGTTCACAAAATAGTTTAACATTTGTTGATAGACATATTGACAGTTAAATCATCGGCGCAGGATCGTTTTTGTCTCGTTTGCATAATTCGCTCACTCTTTCTCTCAATTATTTATCTCAAACATTGACAGCTTTGAAAATTGTCAAATGGTCATTAGGGGTGTCAATCAAGTAGTGTTTTGTTTTTGAAATCGACGTCGTTACGTTGTTGGCCGCCCACGCACGTAAAATTACTGTTTCAATGAGTTTTACTAGACGTAGTAATTGCTTGGTTTTAATGAAGCAAAACGCTCTGCTAGGAATCAGTAGCTTTTAATTAATTGATCGTACGGACTTATTTAAAGTAACTAAGCTTTTCAGCTAGTTCATGAGAAAGTCACATTTAGAATTAGGAAAGTAAAACGCAAAACTAACATGTTTCCTCTCACTATCTTGAAAGATTATTAGCATTTTAACAAAGTGTGGCTGATGTGGCACTTTGAGCACTTAGTTATCTAGGTACACATAATTGTAGCGACCTATATTTTACAAAGTACTACAGAATAATTAATAGTAGGTACCATCGTTTCTTTCAATCCTAAGCACAAGCCAAATTTGATAAGTTATTTACTGAGAATATAAATAGAGTCAGTATTGGGTAATCGTTTTTTATAACAAGGTCGTAACCTCCTTATTCAAAGGCCTGTGTCCCTGCAGTCAGGACACTATTTTTTAATAAGTCGCATTTACTTGCTCTACTAGCTGTTTTTGTTTTAGTCAAGGTTCAGGCAACAAAAGGAGAATAGATGTTGTGCTTTTTTTACTAAAAAGAGTTGCTACGGCAGGATGTTACCGGTAGCCGAAACGAAGAAGCGATGGCGTGTAACGCATACCAGCGGGTGCCAAACTATTCGCCTGAAAATTATTCTCTTAGTGGTATTTAAAAAAGAAAACTAGTCTAAAACTATCTGCGTTTAGACAGATTTTAGTTTATTTGGCTATTAACAATGGTGCCATGCTGAGATAATTTTGGTCGTTTCGGGTTCATTTTTAATAAATCAAAATTTGGATCTAAGTTTTCTGGTGTCTCGGTGTTTTGGACACTATCCTTTTTTCTGTAACTAACGGTCAAGATCAGTGTCGGTTCAATTGTTTAATAGTTCTTTAAACTTTGAATTTTACAATACTAAATATTGGTCAATTTCAGGCATATATGGAAAGACAGCGTCAGGTTTCTTTATGCTAAAAAGTACATTATCGTTGAAGTTAAATTAATTCTACCTTATTTTATAGTTCCTATATCCTATTATATACCTCTAAGGGCACTTTCACAGGGGGTCAGTCATCAGTGGTCAGTCATGGGATGGGTGATCAAAAATAAAAAATGTATTATCTCGAGTTCCGCAATGCTTCAGAAGGCTCGTTAAGCCGTTGGTCCCGGCTGCGTTTGTAGTCGTTAACACCCAATAATCCGTATTGGGCCTTCTGTGGTGGGTTATGGCCCATCCTCCTTATCCACACATAAGGAAGGCATGTGCCCCAGCAGTGGGGACACTAAAAACGGCTGATGGCAATACCTCTAGATTAGAGGGTTTCATATTTTTTTTCAAAAATTTACTTTATCGTTTACCTGGCTGATAAATTTATTTGCATTACATTAAAAGTGCATACACAACAATTGAATTCATTTTAAGAAATGAATAATCAAAGATTTCAATTATACCTGTGAGCTCTGTTATTCGGAATGGCCACCGAACTATATAATATCCGGTTAGTTTTCTTGCAATAACCATGACACTTTCATTTATTTGAGCGATGACCGGAGATCTGAGGTGAATTGCTAAAATAGATTAAAAAATGGAGTGTGAGCGACTACCACAATAGAGGTTCTGTCCAAAAAAGTTATAAAGCCGGCTTTCAAGTTTTTTAGTTATGATAGTTTTGTAAATAACTGTAGATAAAAGAAATAGGCTAGTACTTTTTGTTGTCAAATAACTTAACGTAAGGCGTTATTTAACAGCTGTTTAATAAATCTCAAGTCAAATCTCTATATCGTACTTTTTCAAGAACAAAAGGTGTAATTAACCCATTTATACAACGTGTAACAGAATTAATAACTAAACCAGAAAATGGTAGATAGGGACCATCAAACTTAATAACTTTTACTATGGAACCAACTGAAATCACGAAAAAAATATCAGTTGTTTCATACTTTTTTATATTTTCGTTTTTAATTTTTGTATGAAACAGCTGATTTCAGAGTTGGTCCCATAGTAAAAGTTTTTCATTTTGTTGATCCCTATCTTATCCATATTCTGATTTAGCTATAAAATCTATTACACATTGAATATCTTTCATGCAGTTTGTTTTTATTTTGCTCTATCAGAAAGTCACTTATTCTAACATCTATCTGATATTCATTTACTTATATTTACTACTATAGGTCAGTGACCCGAGAAATCTCTTTCCCTTCTGCCTGTACTAATAACTTGATTTGATCGAAATTTTATATCTAAAACATACTATGGAACCCCAAAACAGTAAGAGCAATTAGATTAAGTGAAATGTGACGCAACAGTAATCAAACAATTCATTTGTTTTCTAATAGGTACGTATCATGGCGGAGGCAGGTCCGTAATTGATTGATATGTGACATAACGCTGCCCGGCGCAAGCGCACACCTACCGCGCCGAATTCATACTTTTTGCTTTGCGGTAGGTATTGTAACTTAGTTTTAGTGGTTAGATACAAAAAAGTGAAACAACTCGCAACTTTGATTCGAACTTTATTAACTTTGTAAATATATGACAAAGAAGATAATTAAAATGTATGTGACTCATGATAAAATGCATAAGCTTATCACACAAACGTTTCCGTATAGCAGAACGAGAACTTACGAAGTAACTATTAGTAATATCTGTGTGCCTTAGGCCATATACTAAAGAAGGGCATAAAAAGTTTAAATGGGAAATCATAATCACAGGTTTACACTTTTACAGAACATAAAAGTTACAAGAAAGTGGAAGAATTAATACCTGTTATCAATTTTACCAATTTTATGACCTTTATATAATCGTATCTATAATGTAGGTATCGACTTACTAGACCCCAAAGACTACCTATATAGGAGCCCATTAAAGAACAAAAAAAGCGAAGCTCATTGCATGAAAAACGAGACAATGCAGTGAAACTAAAAATACTTCAGCTAGGCCGATGATAGTTCACCGACGCGACGTTGTCGAAACCAGCCGCGCTTTCGCCCCATGTTCGTTTATCAACGCTCTCCTGCTGCCACTGGGCTGCAGAACTATTCTGCAAAAATCAATACACGAATTTAAACCTTATTGTGCGTCTGGTAAATGTTCCCTTTGTTTTAGAAGCATCGTAAGTGGTCATTTAAGTCTAACTGCACACAAGCGATACCAAAAGTAATCAAGTTTTTTTACTGCTTTTCAGTAATCTGAATAAATCAGCACCACTGATAAAAAAACAAGTTCAACATCAAAAAATTAACGTCTTTTGATTAGCAGTGGCGGTGTTAGAATTATTAAACTGTCATTATATATTTCAAAGTGACGTAAGTGTTATTTATTACACTTACGTATTTTACGTAAAAATTATCCGACTATTTTTTTGAATAACTATTGTACTTACTCAACTTGATTGCTCGATTACACGCACCATTTTTCAAGGTTTCCAATTCTTGAATGTCGCGAATGAGATTCAGTTTTCGAGTTTCTAAAACTGCTCCAGAATAGTACTGCTATCGTTCGTTTAATTATTCCGTTTACTTGTAAAGCTTTTTCATGTAACATTAGAGCTTTGACTGTTGACCAAAGCTCGCTAAGTATTATTATTTTACTTTCTTTTTTTATAAAAGTGGTTAAAAATGTTATCAATATTCATATCTTTGCTTAATTTTTCAAGCATCTAGTGGCGTATTTCAGACATTTCAGTACCCTTAGCACAAACAGCTATCGAGAAAAAGAACGCGAAGAAGTACCTACTCGATAGAGTAATTCTATCATAGACATAGAAAAATTTTCGCTGCGCTCAAGAAGACCAACAAAGCGTGGAAAAGAGAAGTTAACATCATACAGACACGGTCTATGTAAAAAAGAGAACAAAGGATCAAGTGACATGTGCCAACATTTTTTTTACAGTAAGAGCCCCTAGCGTCCCGCCTAGCAAATGAGCAATCACAGTTTGTTAAAAATATTTGTTAATCTTAATTAGAATTTAAAATAAAGGTATCGTGGAGCCATGGTGTCTTGTGCTCTAATTAATTGTGATGTGACAAAAAGAAATAATCCAAGTAATCACACTTTTCACAGGTAAATAAGATATTGCCACACATTTTTCTAAAACCAAATTTCGCTATATTTATTCGTATATCGACGAAGAAAACAGTATGAACATTATTTATTAATTTCCTTTGCCATATATAGTCATATTTTATGAATCTAAGTCATATTTTACGTATCTCATATAAAATGTATGCATTCGTTTTCGGATCACCTGTTTATTGACATTGTTGTTCTTTGACATTCTATTTCTATGAATTCTATCTCATTTCGCTTTTCGGCGTTAGATGGCGCTGTACAAATTACCCATACAAAATTACTCTATAAAATGTTTTTATGCGCGTTATTTTTTTCGATAGATATTGGTGCTGTATTGAATTAATTAACTGAATTAAAAACATACTATTACTATTTCAAATCTTTTTGTTTTGCCGTTCAAAAGTAATGTCATGTGGAATCGTTAAGCTCAGAAACTGACTTACACAACATTGACTTATTCGCCAAGGTTAAAGGTGCTTCAAATTCAGTCAAAATAGTAAAACATGAAATCAAATTAATGTCAACATTTAATGTTCACTTGACTCACAATTATATTGTCTTGCATAGTAAACGTTCAATCAAAACACCTGACATTGACAAGAAGGCACTTGAGCTGACATATCGAAATATGCGCTTGCGCAGAGACAAACACACGACACTTGTGCAAGATCTAACATATTCGCTTCGCAATCCATCGCCAAACATTGGCCAATGAAATGACATGTATATGACAATTTATTTCACAGAACTGATTATTGACGTTTTCGTGGTGCCTCTTCTTGAACGAATAGGTACATTACATATGCTTTTTAATTATTAAAAAAATACTTTTGAACATTATTTTTTTGTTACCGTTTACCATATCCTGATTTTGAAACCAGATTCTAGTAATTTTGAAAAAAAAAAATTGCCATCGATCAGTTGACAAAAAAACCTACAAAATCACATGGTTTTAACATAGTTGTATTTCCGATATAAGAATTTATTTTTATGATTAATGTAAACTAATAAACCTACTTATTTTACTTGGTTGTAGAAAGTTTTCATGGTATATACGCAATTAACAGTGTTAATAAAAGTTGGTTAGCATAAAACATTATAGTGGTTAAACATGCAATAAAATTGCTACAAAATATTATGTTCAATTTACGGTTTTTTATGACCTGTGTGTAAACCGGCTAGTAAGTTGTCACTAATTTGGTTATACCTATTCAAATACTGGTTCGATATGATAAAGCGAGATATAAATATTCGCCATTAAATCCATCAATTTTGATCCAACTGGGACAATGCTCTAGTAATGTATAGGTACATCTGCATTTTGTATATGTGTTAATGTGTATTAAATTCGTAAAAAAGGTCGACATCTCAAAACTTTCTATTAGTAGCCATTATTAAGCCTCAATATGAAGAAAAATCAACCATTTACTCTTACATGTAACACAATTCACTACTAACTGCTGGTGACGATAAGACATTCCTTAATTAAAACCGAACATACTAAACTTCACTGAAATGAAGATACTTCCGTCAAGAAAACCATAAAAAAATCCTGCAGAAAGCTTTTAGACTCTAGAAAGTATTATTAAAGGACGTAATCACAACAAATAATGCACAATAACAAATATTACATCACTTGAATCTCTTGTAGCCGTGGGGCAGCCATTAGTAACCCACGATGGACCTGCCTGACGTCTGTGAAAAACGGCACATTTTACTATTCAACTCACATAATAATATCTTAACCAGAATGGTGCTGCCTTTCCTACGATATGCAAAGTCTTTTTCTGTGGTGGGGCAAATAAATAAGTCACAACTCAAGCGAACATCTGCGACTAAAACGGACTTTTTTCAGTAACAATTGTGTTTGAATAGGATAAAAATAGTTGGGAAAAATATTTTTGAAATTGAAACCCCTTCTCTTGTGTACAGTCACTTTGCAAACAAAATGCTTCATGGTTTTCGTCAATTGGTCGTCGTTACCGCCCTCCCCAACTGTAAAATCTCGTGATAAACAAAATATGTTCGATTGTAATAATGTGCAATATTTACATCACTTCTTGTTATTAAAAAAAAACGCATTGCGAAATTTTATAGTCTTACGTTGTTTTTTTGTCTCATAATCTTGCAATTTTAGTGTTACGGTTTCGACTCAGCTTTCTTAATCAGTATGATAATGAAAACTTAACAAATTGGTAACTCTTACAGATTTATAACTATACCACATTTTATACATTGTGTATTACAACTTAACACAGAAAATAACTTATCGGTCCGAATTGTACTTTAATTATTGATCGAAATTTTGTCAGTACTGTTTTCTTGAGAAAACTTTATAAAAGGAGGGACTGTTCCTCTGCATACATTGACTTTTGTAGATTGTGTATTCCTATTTGACTTGGTTTGATGTAACAGCAAGAAGTTCAGAGTTTCTTATTAGGTATTTGCAATATTCAATGAGCACAGTTTTGTTTCAATGAGCACTATTCATCGCTTATCGCTTCCATATTGTACCACAGTCGAGCCCTGGGCTCCGTTGATGTGGTGTCCTCTACTTTCACCGTTCTTTACAGTATCACTCAAATCTCCTATCTCATTAATACACAGCTGGCAGGGACTGTAACGCTGTGTTTTAATCTCCTAGATCCTATCTGTTATTTTATGGACTCTAATATTTGTTTTAATGGCGAAACTAACGGCTGGACTCCAGGAGTTTGCTGAGTTAAGTTATTTTATTGTGGTGTCGAGTTTGCTGCTTCATTTGCGTGTGGCTGTTCTGTAAATGGAAATTGAGATGAGGTTTAGAAGCGTAGAAACTGTTGGATCGGGTAAATTGTATGGTTCACTTGTACAGGATATAAATACTGAGATACTTTGAAACCCTTCCCTATTAATATTTTGTTTTTTTAATGCTCAGTCTTTTTTAATAGGGTCACAATGTCAACAAGGTTTATGTTTAAAGAATTCAATTAATGACCTACCTTATAGGGTGATAAAGGAAACGTTTTAGCAAATATCACCATATAAGTCATCATTATCGTGTTTTGTATTTCCGTATGCAACATAAACGGTATATTTACCTATATTACTTTTCTTTGTGTGCTATTTATAGTACGTAGGAAAACTTTTTCTGAGTCGAGACCAAGTTTCCGCAGAATGTTTTGTTTCAAACTTCTTTTCCAGAGACGTTGGTTGCGTCTGGTCCCTGTCTAGTCTGTGACAGTAACATTTTCCCGCGTTTATCTCCCAGAAATGGCCAGTGTTTTCTAAGCAAACGGAAGCAATTAGCAAACCATGTGTATTTATTTTAACTCCACTTCACTACTTCAGTTAATCGGCTCAGATCGTTGCTGACCGCAACACGTTTCACCTCAGACTGGTGTAGTTAGGTAATTTGTACGTTCTATTTGTTTTTTTATTCTTCAAGGTCAAAGATGACTTAAAAAAGCTGTATTATGTTCCAATTTTCTTTGATGTGGTTTACTGGTGGCGATTTCTTGCTGTAATTATTTTATAAAATTGAGACGAAAATATATGTATAACCTTATTTGTAATGTCAAATTGTTAAATGTAATTAAAGTTTTTAACGCTAAAACGAGCGTCCAGCCCCCCCTACTCAAATGGCCACTTTTCTAGTCGTTTGAACGCTACGCTTACTTTTAAAGCTTAAATATGAGCAATAAACGATTAAATCACATGTCAAAAACTTATATGAATCACAGACTTTGATGTATTGTATGGAATTTGAGAAGCTTATAGCAAGTAATTTTATAGTTTACTGCTTATTTTAAAGTTTAATACTAAGCGTAGCGTTCAAACGAATAGAATGTTGGCCATTTGAGTAGGGCCTCTGTTGTTTAGTCTTCATTAAAAGCTAATCATTTCTGAAACGTATTTTTAAAAAGGCAATGATTGCAAATAAATATCTTCTAAAATATGTGAATGTCTCGTTTTTAATGAGCTTCAATTGTAAAGAAGGCTTTCGTCGCAGGCTGATGATGAGTGACCGTCAAATTAGAATAAAAAATCAACATTTCGCAAAATAAGTTGAGCAGTTAATTCCATGAATAATTTAAATGTTAATAGGTTTTTTCTTCCGACTTCTGCCAGTAGGGTGCCTAGTTAGCATAGCACCTAGTGAATGTTAAAAAAACACTGGCACCAATACTAGTTGCCAGATGAGTGCTTTTTGTATTACTTAGGTATATTTTCTATTCTATTGTGTTTGTTCAATTGGATTGAGAGCAAAAACAGCCCATCCGATTTACCTGCTGAGTTTTATTTCTTCATAAAACAAAATATGTGTAATTCTTTTTATTGCAAAATCAGCATAATAATATTATGGTTCATTTATGAAGCATTGTTCAGATCGATGGGAAATGAATGTTTTCGATAAATGCTAGAAGGAAGCAAACAAAATGCCATTATAATAGGTAAGTAGTTAGAAAAGTTCGCTGCCTTTTAGAAGCATGAATTTTGCGTGCTATTTCTGGCAAACTAAACTTAAGCGGCAATATAATATAATGTTAGACAGCTGACTTTCTGGTGATAGCGGTAAAATTAAAATAAATTGAAAGTTGTCTTGATTTTTCATATTTTCAATAATCAACCGATAAGGGTTCAGGCCCTTAACAAAATGCTGCTAGTCTTCAAAGAAAAAATTGTAATGTCAATAGAGAAGTGCTTAGTCGAATACTACTTGTACAATCCTGGTAATGACTGTCATAAAAATGGTTCAACAGATTAATTTTGATGATACAGATGTTTCTCGCTGTAGAATCTTTATTATTTTTAGTACAAAAAGGCCCGAACTTTTCCGACTACCCAATATTATGTAAATAATTACTTTCAATGTATTGTATTGTAATATCTACAGATAAAATGGCCTTGCTACTGACACGACAAGTTAGTGTGTAGAACTTATTATATGTAGGCAGTATAGCACGTACGGTTAGGACGTTCTAGATTAAAGGGTTAATAGTTACTGGTGACAGTAGTGTAATACTTAGAACCATATTCAGGTCACACGTTATCTGTTCAGTGTCTATGTATGTGTTTTGTTACCTATCTGCTATTTCGAAATGGCAATGGCAATGACAAAGTCCTTTTTAGTGACAAAAAGATAAGGACTTAGTTATAGTGATAATGTAATTCTTAATGCGCAAGTTGTCATAGTCAATGTCAAATACTAACCCTGAGTATTTTATGGACAGATGTTATCAAATAACTTCACTAAGTATGGGCAAACACGAAAACCGCCAAAGTAAGGTCAGGTATCTTTTTCCTTAACTAATAACTTTAAAACCGAGTTTGTCAACTTTTCCTTTAAAGTAAATTCGCCTAATTCACGTGACGCACGTTGAAGGTCGAAGTAATTTCGCTGACATTATGATAGTCATCTTGCGTACGTTCTCATAGCGTACCGTATAGCCAAGCCTACTTGATGTCATTGTGACGCAAAACTTACTTGCGACATTTAGTGGATCGTGTGAATCTCCCTTTACTTGTAATAATTATTTGCCTTGTGAAAAGAATCCGAAAACATCATTATATTTTTGATAGTTTTAAAACTAAATAAAGATGCTGAGAAGTGGTTGTAAAATGATTAAATTGTAAAAAACTTTTCGATAAAAATCAATGTTTGAAACTGGATGGTAACAACGTTTCGTGAGTCATTAAATAACGACATGTTTTTGAAAATCATACAGCAAAACTAAACCGGTTGGTAGTTACGGTTATTATTTTATGACGATACCGTACTGTGTTCTGAATACATTCAAGATAATAAATTATTGAAAGACAACCTTCAGGTTTTTACAAAAGACTTAATAATACCACAGTATAGGTATTATATTAGTTTTTACGTAGTGAAATTATTCATTTATTCATTCTGTGATAATCGCACGCGCTCCAAAACGTGTCATAGCAACTAATGTTTACGTTTTTCTGTAAAACAAATATATCAAGTTTCTTACAAGTGTGACCTATAAGGCTCCAACCACACTGTGACAAGGCTGCGTAGTGATGATACCAATACCACACGATGCGGTTTACACGTAATCATATTATATCGAAGTCATCCATTTTATAATCAATTTTGCAACATATAATTGAGTTTTTAGAATAAAAATTATTGAATACAGGAAAAGAACTAAAAAAAAGATAATACTCGTACGCTATTTTTTGTCCATGGGCATTAGCCGTCCATTAGAGCCGCCAACTCATTTTTTTTTACTCGTAAACCAAGTCATAATTATAAAAAAAAACAACCATGAAACAACCTTTTAATTTTTTTTATATAATTTCTTTAATTACCTTTCATTCTTAAAAAAAAATCTTTTATTAATCTTTTCTAAACTACGCAATAATGAGTGCATTAATTTTTGCTATTTTTAGTTTACGTGAACTCTAGCGTGAATAGTGATTTCACGCACAAAAGCGTAGTTTTAAGGTTTCAAAGACAAAATAAAAATACACAAGAGACTATAACTCAAGATTAAAATAAATATCTAACGTATATTCTGGACTCGTTATGGAACATAAATCACGTCCGACTATTGTCGGAAAAGAAATTATCATCACCCTCAAGACGCGCCCCGTCTGGGCTAAAATTATCTTTACTCCCAAGGAGCCCGTCTGGGATAAAATTACCCGATCTGACGCGACCTTGACAGTGCACCCTAGTCGCACCCCATGGGGATATCCCGTAGGATTTGCGAGGGCAACTTACAACATGCTGTGAACAATTTGTTGGGAAATATGAACTTGTTTGTAACGATGTTACTGGATTTTCTTCGGTGTATGTACAACTTTGTACTCTTCTCGGTTATGGGTTTGATGCAAAGTGAAGTTTTAATATAGAAGAATAAAGTTTAGCTATGACGTGAGCCATTGTGACACTACTGAAGTTAAATTTCCATTCCACAAAGCAAGTGTTTTGCTTACTAACATTGTTACCTGAGTCCAAAATTGTGTTAGTCGAATGATGAACGAACATCCTCCGATTATAGCAGTAGACTAGACCCATTTTCCATTTTCATCAGCTATTTCAATATCTACAATTCAATCTTCTATCTTCAAATACAGGTCTTCCTTATGGATGGATAAGATGGTTTGTCCATACGGGGGCTCAATAAGGATTGGTGTTAACGACGACAAATTCAGTTATCGAGTTAGAGATGAGGAGCATGAGATAAAATACTTTTTGGTCACCTCAACCGACCAAAAGTTGTTTAACTGCCGCAATCGCAGGCGGAATGCGTTAAGCCACTGCGCTAACGAGTATCTCCTCCCCTATGTCTAATAAAATGTCTGGAGTCTACTGCTTACGTTTAGTATTCAAAGTGCATCGCCATTCCCGACTTGATTTCTACCGCAAATTGGTCGCAATGCAAGTTGGAAGAAATCAGCTCCTGCGATTAAGACTAGAATTCTGTTGAAATAGAAAAAAGTCCGATGTGAAATTGATTTATTTGCTGTGTTTAGAGTGATGACTTTACACAGTTTTTTATAAGTAAATTGAGACTACAATAATTTAAAGTTTCTAGAGAACACAAGTCAAGGTTAATTGTGATGACATTATTTGATGAGTTTTCCTAATTAAATGCATACTTGGCCGATTTTATTCTAGTTTTTACAAAACTGGAAAGGATGGAAAATTACAGTTGCTAATTATACTATTGTTTTATAAAGGAACATAATGATTTTCTGGTACACACCTATCCTAACAACATTTCATAAAATCAGTTCAGATGCAATTTAACGCAACCTCATGCCATTAAAATCAGAATAAAATTTCCAATATCTATCTTATTAACTAACTGCTCCCATTTAGCTTTGAATCGGCTCAACCGACCTCATTTATCAAGCTTTATGAAGTCTTCATTTAACCGCGTTTTTAATTAACACCTTAATGTGTCTCGGTCGGCGGCTATAAAGGCGCCCATACACTCCCCCGCCTCTGCGTCGGTCGGGAGTGTCGGGATGCGATCGATACTCCCGTCTGCACGCCGCTGCCGAGGCCCGCACTGCGGACTGACCTTGCAACGGATGTATGCAACCCGTTATGAGATTCGTAGTAAAACCTTTTTTTTTAAATACGGCACTGGATTCAAAAGTATTGTCATTTTCGCAACTTTCACATTTCATTAAGTATTTGAATTCCAAACGTATTTCGCGACAAGAAAATGAAACAATTTTGTGTTGTTTTTTTGCTAGAAAAACAGATGGACTGAATGAAATTATGAAACTGTTTAGGTAGGTATAGGTTGTCTTAACTACTACATATCTAATTGTCAGCCGGTGACGTCCATGGATGGGCATAGACTTTATTATTTAACTACCTAATATTATGAAAACTTATAATTCTACACCACTACCAAAACAATAATATAAGCGTTATACCTAAAGGCTTCTAAAGTTAACAATAATATTTTAAATATAATAGAATTTGTATTGAGTTTACTTTACAGCAATGAACACACAATAATAGGATTACAGAATCACATAATATTATACTTTAATGAAATTAACCATTAAAATACTCACATGTTTATAAACTACTAGTTTCAAAATGAAAGTTCAAAACTCATAGAAACTAAGATTATCACAAAAAAAAATCACGAAAATTATCCGTGACGCAGATAAAACTGTAATCAAGATCATGTTTTCTTGAAAGTCTAGACTTTCGTTCTGTAACATAACACAGAATCATAACTTATCATTATCATTACCCATACCGAAATTATGTAAAAATTTAGAGGAACTGACAATTCTGTGGTGTAAAGGAAAAAGGAGATAAGTAAAAAAAATTTTTTTTTTTAATATTCGTAGTGCCAATTTTTTGACTGATATTTCCTTGTCATCACAGAACATTTAATCAAAGTATACTGCATCTACATTATTTATATATAAAAACTTCTTAATTTTTTTTGTTACGATCTTGCCTCAGTTCAATTTTAAATAAATGTAGTTGAAGTGTAAGGTCCATAATAGCATTAAGCAACAAAAGTCGAAGAAAAAATTACGACCGTCGTTCACGCAACGCCTTTTCAAAGGCTTCGCCGGTCGACTGTTAATGGAAAATGTCGCAAAAACCACAATTGTTGGCGTAAAACAATGGTGGCGTCGCGCGTCGCCGGTGTGGTGCGGCCTTGACCGTCAGCATCCGTCGTGAGTCATGTCGACAGATCTTTATCGACGATCACTCTAATGATTTGTAGATACTTACATTATGTTAGCGGTCTAAACTCTGAAGCAGCATCAAAAGGGGGTCCGCCAATGTAGCAAATATAATATTCAAAGACTACCTACAGAAATAACTAAGTAGGATTTTGTTTTCCTACTTTATCTAAAACACTGACGTCCATTATACAAAGTACGCTGGACAGGCTTTTGTCATGAAATGACAGCATTACGTTACGGCATTGCCTGACTGACTTGTACCTTTGCTTGTGGCGAGCAGTGTGCTCAACTGTGCTCCGCAACGGAGCATAGTTAGCTGACCTTTAACATGTCGTCGTAACGTAACGTTACGTTACGACAAAATGTTACAGGTTAGTCGCCGGCTTAAGACTACTGGCCGGTCATGGCGCTACCTACCCTCATCGCTCACTCTAGTGAAGGGAGAGCTTATTATTATAGAGATGGAGTCCCATCCACGGATCGTCGTCTAGTGCGCGGTTTCACATTCTCTTTAAACTCATAAAATTCTCATAAAATTATACTCAAACTAATATTACAAAAATTTTATTACGACTATCCAAGTTCATACGCATGGTGGTTTTTAATCTATTTTTTTTTATGCACCAAAGAGAGTGCCATTATTACGAAGTTTTCTTATAACTTAAAATTATAGTTTTCCAGAATTTCCTCATTGCATTTAGTTCACAGTATCTTTGCTACCACCCTCTACATTTTAAGAGAGTCGCAAATCCCCAGCGATGCAAAACTGTTTAAACCACAGCTTTTTAAACACTGAGGAACCCTATCCGTTCTGTTGTTTATTTTCCTCTGGTGGAAATGTTAAACAAGGTTATTTTCGCCTCTTCTTTGCTTTCCGACTTAAGTTACTACTCTTGGCAAAGAATACAGACGGACTACTGTTTAAGCAACTCCAAATTAAGTTTAGTGTGATAACTTTATTTGATGATCTATTTATTTGATAATAACTGCATATTATTATCGTTTATGTACCTACGTGGTAAAGCTCTATCAATAACGGTTTAGCTTTTATTTTACCCATAATTGAAAAAAGCTGCAGTACCTTTGTTAATACTTAATTTACCAATAAACTTAACTTTGGTTTCGCAGTTTTTAAACGATGTAAGAATGTTTATAGGTACATTATAATTAGTTGTATATGTGTGTTATATGTTAATATCGTGTGATGGGAAAACCTTTTCTTCGGACCCTCAAACTGAACAATTTTTACTATGGGATCAACTCTGAAATCGCGAATAAAAAATCAGCTTTTTTAAACATTTTTATATTTTCGTTATTATTTTTTGGATAAAATGGGTAATTTTTTTGTGATTTTAGAGTTGGTCCCATAGTAAAAGTTGTTCAATTTGGTGGTCCGAAAAACGATTCTCCCATTTTGGGTTCATTCATTAACACGTTTTATCCTGACTAATATTATAAATGCGAAAGTCCGTTTGTTTGTTTGTTACGCCTTCACGTCTTAACTACTGAACCGACAATCGTGAAATTTTGAATACACGTTGTCAGGGGTATAAAAAAGCACATAGAGAACCTTTCATTCCGAAAAAAGTATTGTTCCCGAGGGATAGCAAAAATTTTTTTCCACGCAGACGAAGTCGCTGGCGGCCGCTAGTAATTACATACTGTACAAGGCTGACCAAGCCAATCTCCTAAGTAGTAAAACTGACATATCAAATTGAGTTAGACTTTTAATAAGCTGCATGATACATCACAACGCAGCTTAAACCGTTGCCAAGTCCCAAATTGCACAGCAATCGCGCTGACTATTATGAACTCCGACTTCAGAACAAAATAAATAGGATGAAAGGATAACGGGCGAGGTTGGCGTAACTCCTTCAGGATACGCGGCCAAGCTTGAACTTCACTTAGCTAAAATAAATTGCAACGTTGTTGCCAAAAAAAATAGTTTACAACCCAAAAGCAATTTAGACGAAGTTCCTTGATGTATTACTTGTATCAGTTAATAACTTGTACTTGTAGGTAGCACTATTTACTACGTTCTTATATAATTTAATATTTTCTGATTGCCAAATTAAAATTCGATAAATAATAGTGTTCTACGACCTTAGCAACTATTCCAATATACCTAATTTGATTATCATTATACATCCAATTAAAAAAAAAACTATTTGGCAGGTCTACACTTGTATGGGAAGTGGTCATTGTTCTTTGGAATCACAAATATCTGAACCCGAGACAATATAAACATTATAAACAACATTTTCAACATTGACGTTTCTCCATCGACCCCCTCTTATATACAAAGATACAAACAATTTTCGGAGTCTGTTTTTAGTAAATATGTATAATGATAGATAAAACAGGTACTTACATGATATTTTATTGCTATAAGTCTTGCTCCCTATCCCCATATACAATTCCTCAAGTCAGCAATCAAATGAACCCCCGTGCTTTTTATGGTGTCAGGGAATTTAATATAACTTCGCCTTGAATTGTTGGGGCTGCCGAGGAATTTGCTGACTGTACTGAGGGGAAGTCATTCTTATTGTAATTTTTAACACCATTTTTTCCGTAATTTGAATAATTATAGGCATATTGAAAATTATACAGGCATATTAATTTAAACTTCATTGTTCAAATAATTTCAAAAGAAAGAAACTAAAAAGAGTTTAAAAAATTGAATAAAGTATCTAAATACCCGGCCTTAAGTTCTGTAGATAATCTTGGGTTAAAAACAATATTATTACAACGGAAATTGGTGTCCCACAAAAGAACCATTCCTCAGAAAATTATTTGAAACTATATTTTATATTTGACATTGACCCTACTTCACCTAAAGCTCTGGTATTTGGAATAAATACGTATTCAGTATGTAAATTATTTAGTTTCTCACTAATAGTTCAGTAAAGTTACGGATTCGCAAAACATTAAATGCTAATAAGCTGTATTTTTGCCACGTCCAAGATTTTTGCATATCTGACTTTGATGTGATTATAAAACATTATATTTACGAATCCAACTATATTTACGAATACAAAAAATACAGCGTTGTTTTTACTTTTTTTTGTTGGATTTACATTCACAATTAAATTATAGTTGCATACCAAGCAAAAAGTAAAGAAATTATGTAATTAGCAATTTCGCTTAAGCAACCAAATAAATTAATATTTTGTTCAGTAAAGTAAAATAATAATTAGTGAAAATTAGTTGGATTCATTTACAAAATGACAGCTAGCCATTTAATCTAACGATCAAAAGAAGAAAGACCGCTATAGCAAATTATTTCAATTTCGTCATACTAGCTCCCGTAATTTTACTGAACTATAAAGTTGGTACCTTCAAATACTAAGCATAATCAGCACATAACCTTGCCAAGCCACTAAAAATAACGATAATGCTAATAAGGCCCGTTATTCCTCTATCGGCCCGATATAGCATAAATGCACCATATTTAGTGCTCGCGAATCCCCTGCGCCTGCGCCGGACATTCACCGCTACATCCGATCGCTTTTTGAATGTCAATCGCCATATTTGATAAAGCCGGGTTATTAGATTAATAAAGACTCATATCAGTCTTATATGGATGAGTGAGGTGAACAGGTTCCTTAAAGAATTCTTGAAGACGGAAGGGCCTTCGTAAATGGAAGCTTTAGGAAGTTAAGTACTCTTTTAGATCGAAACGTTACTTTCATTTCATACTTTGTTGCAAGAAGGAATATTAATTTTAAGGAGGCTGAACAATTTTTTAAAGTACCTATGTATGTTTCGTAAACATATGATGTGAGCGATGAAACAGAGAAAACTCTCTATACAAGTTCAAAGATAAACTGTATCTTGATTTGTCGTATTATTTTGTGTGATTGGTATGCTATGCCCATCGCACACGTTCTGAGTCTACATTATATTTTGGTGTCTGGTACTTACGATCGTTTGAAATGATGAGTCATGTGTGAGCGGCGCAAGAGTTCACTGTATTGTAAAATTCGTAGTGTCAAAATTAACTACGAATTTGATGTGACTTATAATATTATTTTAGGAAAGATACTTTTCAAAATGAAAATTATTATGATTTTTTTAAGGGATCGACTAATGTGGCGTATGTAACTAATAATCTACGACTCATACAAGAAACTGTGTCCAAGGTCTCTGAAAATGTCAGAAACATTCAGAACGTAAAAAAAAACTAAACGCCACCTAACTGTCAAAAGACAATGGATATTGACAGTTAGGTGTCGATAAAACGCTATATCACGCGATATAAATCGTGTTTTGTCGGTCATACTAGGGGGCTGGGCGCCTTTGGACATTCGGAGAGGGTTTATGCGCTACACTAGCGCTGCCAATGGAAAAAAAATCAAGACGAAATTGTGAATTGTATTCTTATAGTATAGTATTGTATTATTATATTGTATTAGTATTGTATTGTATTATTGTATTGTATTATTATAGTGTACTCCGAATAAGATATGTGGTACTTTTTATCGCTTTAACAATATTTTCTAGTCTGTCGTTTAGTTTAATGGAGTTTTATTGCCAAAAGTGGCCACTTTTAGCAATAAACTAAACGACAACTGAACGACAGGTTATAAAATATTGTTTAAAAGATGAAAAGTACCACAAACCTTTTTCGGAGTACACTAGAAGAACACAATTTCGTTTTTATTTAAGCACTATGCTTTTTGCGTAAACACTCTTAACCTACTTCTGAATAAAAAGAGATGTGACGAATACACACTTCAATCGTTTCAGGAATTTGCCGTTAAAAGCCAGTGCTTTAAGTATGGAGAATAATACGTAATAAGAATTAAAGTCATACATAATAATCCTACGCTTCTCATAATTTTCTTGTCCGCTTACACCAAAAGTTCTGACTGTTACATATACAGTTATACGTCATTAAAATAATATGGTAATTTATTCAAAGACCCACGATTGTATCATCCAAATGTTTACTGTAAGTATCATTTTCAGTTTGACGGATCATTATTCAAAATGGGCATAATAAATGTCACGCCACTCAAATTAACATAAACACCATAACGAAAGATTACTTAATAAACCAAAAGCACTTTCTCATGAACAAAAAGGTATTTTATGGCATCCATCAACGTTTAGAGATGGGCTGCGCGTACGCACGTGTCAGAAGGTCGATCATTACAATAATTATAGGTTATGACAGCCTGTCGCTTGTTGTTTTTAGTGAGGAGATAACTTTGTATCGTTAATAATTTGATCGATAGTTGAATCGATTTATAACGATATATCATCAATTCGTAGAGATCGTTTTTAGGGTTCCGTACCCAAATGGTAAAAACGGAACCCTATTACTAAGCCTCCGCTGTCCGTCTGTCTGTCTGTCCGTCTGTCTGTCTGTCTGTCTGTCTGTCACCAGGCTGTATCTCATGAACCGTGATAGCTAGGAAGTTGAAATTTTCACAGATGATGTATTTCTGTTGCCGCTATAACAACAAATATTAAAAACAGAATAAAATAAATATTTAAGGGGGGCTCCCATACATCAAACGTGATTTTTTGCTGTTTTTTTTGGTACGGAACCCTTCGTGCGCGAGTCCGACTCGCACTTGGCTGGTTTTTATTATATTTTTTTGTACTTATGTTTAATAATAAATGAATAGTGACTACTAATTCTTGAAATAAACTTTCTTATTATAAAAATATTTAAAAAAGTTATTACCAAAAGTAAAGGATAAGAAATACTGTAAAATAACCTCTCAAAAATTTACAACTCGGAAGCGTAGTGCTCTTAAATAAGTACTTTTACCATTTCTATATTCAAAGCAAAACACTTACCTATGTTAGTACAAAGTCATTTTCATTTTTGTCAAAAGTTTCGAAACTAGAAATCTAATTGTTTTCGAAAAAACTCGAGATTTTTTCTAATGTAAAATAATTCTTAGTCACATGTTCCCAGCACTATTAGCACAGAAGATGCTATTAGCTTAGATAACTTCATAAGCCTTATCTCGATCACAGATGGTGCTATCAGAGATCAACCGGTCACATGACATGTGTTGACGGATATGTGCATCAAGAGAAACCTCCACAGAGGCTTGAGTACGGTAGTACTTATATCTATTCTGTGCTTGAGTGTAAGTTTTTATATGTGCAAACAATACTATGCAAACAAAATACGGATAACCTGAAATACATTTCGATATCATCATTACGAAGAATTTTTTGTAAAGAAGCAATATTTATTTATGTAAGGTGCTTCAACTGAGAATTCACTGTACATTTTTAAATACTTAATGGGTTTAGATTAGAATTTTGATGCTTCTCTTCTCACACTACAGGAGATCACAGCTTCCACGCAGATTACTGAAATTTAGAAATATGGAACCTTAAAACAGTTGCTTTGCTAATATTACAGTTTTAAATAACATCATTATTGTCTTTTGTTTTCAAATGAGCAAGAATATTAAATGAATAATTACCTACCTATGAAAACAAAGTCAAAGTCAAAGTCAAATAAGCTTTATTCAAATAAACTTAATTATTAAGTACTTTTGAATCGTCTATATTTTCCTACCACCCGTTCCAGACTTTTTTAGCTGACAAGAAGAACGGGCGCAAGAAACTTATCAGCTGTAACAGCCATAAGTAACGATATTTACAAACTTTAATATATCGTTACCAGAAAATTACAACAGGGTGACAGGATTATTGGCAACAACATAGACTTATTATATTACTTCAACAAAGTACTTATTAGCAAGTTATGTGTAACATCATTTCCACGCATTTAGATCTTTAAGATAATCATCTACTTTATAATAACCTTTACCCATGAGCGTTTTTTTAACATGGTTTTTAAATTCATGCAAAGGAAGATCAATCACTTGTTTTGGAACTTTATTAATAAAGGCTATGCCTTTCCCCATAAATGAACCTCTAGTTTTTGCAAGCCTAAATCTTGGAACGGCAAGTTTATCTTTATTTCTTGTATTGAACTGGTGAATATTGCTGTTCTTAGCAAATGAATCATAGTGTTTCCTTACATAAACTAAATTATCATAAATATATTGGCCTGCCAAAGTTAAAATATTTATTTCTTTGAACATTTCTCTCAAAGTATCTCTCCGCCGTAGATTGTATATGGCGCGAACAGCTCTTTTTTGGAGTACAAAAATATTTTCAATACTGGCAGCTGAGCCCCACAATAGCAGTCCATACGACATTACGCTATGAAAATAACTAAAGTATACTAACCTTGCCGTTTCAATATCAGTTAAAAGCCTTATTTTCTTAACAGCGAATGCCGCTGAACTAAGTCTACTTGACAAGGCTTCAATATGTGGATCCCATTGCAGTCGAGAATCTAGTGTGATACCTAGAAATTTTGTGCTCTCGATAAACTCGACTTCATCCTCATTCAAATTAATATTTAATTTTGTCTGCTCAACATTAGGTAATGAGAATTTAACACATTTAGTTTTTTTGGGGTTAAGTGCTAAATTATTACTATTAAACCAGTATGAAACTTTAGAGAGGGCACTATTTACTTCGTCCGAACAGTTATTACCTCTGTTTACTTTAAAAACTAAAGAAGTATCATCCGCAAATAGCACTGTTTCACATAAATTTTTCGCGTAGTTGGGAAGGTCATTTATATAAATTAGAAACAGCAATGGGCCCAATATTGATCCCTGTGGCACACCCATATTGATGGGGGCTCCAGTAGATTCAGTTCTATTAATCACTACTTTCTGAGTTCTATTGTACAAATACGATTTCATAAGACTAACTGATTTATCAGAGACACCATAATGTTCTAGCTTCTTTAATAGTGTTTGATGATCAACGCAATCGAATGCCTTAGAAAGGTCACAGAAAATGCCAATTACATCTTGCTTTTCTTCCCAAGTATCAAGAATATGTTTGAGAAGTGCAATTCCAGCATCAGTAGTACTTTTACCCTTGGAAAAACCAAACTGATTTTTATGAAGTATATTATTGTATGTGAAGTAATCTAATAATTGGGAATATATAATTTTTTCAAATATTTTACTAAGTGCTGGTAGTATAGATATTGGCCTAAAGTTAGCTGGGTCACTTTTATCCCCAGATTTAAAAAGAGGAATCAATTTACTATTTTTCATTAGATCAGGAAAGACCCCTTCGTCAATACATTTGTTAAAAATAAAAGCCAAGTAAGGGGCTAGTATATCAATTATTGATTTAATTATGCTTGTTGACATGCCCCAAAGATCTTCTGTTTTTTTAACATTAATTGTTTTAAAAGCTTTAATGATATCTGCACTATTTATATATTTAAAGGAAAAACTTTCATCGCACTTATCAACACTTGACTCCAGAAGGGAGACAGCGATGTTGGGACAAGCACTAAGAGTACTGGTAGTTTCTACAGGTATTCTAGCAAAGAAATCTTCAAAAACTTTAGCGACCTCATTGTCAGATTCAAAAGTTTGATCACCAGTTTTTAAACAGAAGGAATTTATATTGGATTTTGATTTGCCCGTTTCTTTGTTAATAATATTCCAAGTAGCCTTAATTTTATTGTCTGCTAATTTAATTTTATTTGCAAAGTACTTGGACTTTGCTAAGATACAGACTTCTCTGAATGTTTGTGAATACTTCTTGACAAATTCAATGAAGTTAGGATCACTAGAAGTAGCTTTCTCTGCATAAAGTTCGTATAATTTCCTTCTGCTCTTATATATGCCGGGTGTGGCCCAGTCACTAAATTTCGTACTATCATTACATTTGATGACTTTTTGTTTAAAAGTTTTACTAAATTCAGTTTGAACTATGCTAAATAAATGATTATATAGGTTATTGGCTTCAAAATTTGGTTCTGGTAATGTTTCAATTTTACTTGTGACATTGGTTCTGAATTTTTTAATACAGTGTTTTTTTACTGGCCTACACATTATTTCCCGTTTAGGCGGAACATGATGGTGCTCAATGGAGGCTAATTGTCCACTATGGTCGGATTTAATACAATTTAAAATTGATTTTTCAATGACATTACAGTTACAGAAAATATTATCTAAGCAGGTTGCCGATGTGGGTGTGATACGCGTTGGTTCATTAAAAATATGTAGCAAATTAAATGATTTAAATAGGTTTATGAACCTACTTGACAGTTTGGCTATTTTAGGGTCTAAGATGTCGACATTAAAATCTCCGCAAATTGCGACTTTTTTATTCTTCCTACAAGTTATTTTTAAAACTTCCTCCATAGTGGACTCAAACTCAGAGTAATTCGCTTTGGGGGGTCTATATACGCATACTATAATTATTTGATCAAGTTCCACGCACGATAACTCAACGGTTCGTTCAATTGAGAGGGATACTACATCTCTACGCTCTTTACATTGTAAACTAGTTAGTTAGTTACTACATTGTAAGCAAAGTTTCATTAGGTTTTGTCAAGATAAAAGAGTAACCTTGTCATATTATTATAAAGATTAGGATAAAGTTATCAATACCAATCAAATAATGTCACAAATTGTGACTAACAATGATGTTGTATTTAGGTCATCACCATGTCGATTCTGTAACCAAACTCGCATCTAACTTCAAACCTCACCTCACTTCGCGTGAATTTGTTATTAAAAATTAACTGAATATAAGCTATTTTACCGATCCCAAAAGGGTTTAGGTAGCTACTATAGCTATATCTTTTGTGATTAGAACACTGACATGTTTTTTTTTTTTTTTCTATTTAACGGGACTGGCTGTCTGTATGATTTGACAGCAAAGTTTTTGTGCCTATTTGAAACGCCTCTGGCGTCTGTCTAAGGAACTATCTGACGTAACTACAATGAAAATGGTTGCCATGATGACACCAGACTTTAGTACCATGTCCCTCACGCTATGCTCACGCTACGTCCTACAGCGCCAAAATGGCGGAAATCAAATAGGCACAAGAACAGTTTGCCAGCAGCCAGTCTAGTGGAATATATAGAAGTCAATGGATTATAAAAACAGTCTATCATTATCTCATTTAAGATTTAAGATACCCGCGACGTGAAGTGAGGTTCGAAGTAAGATGCGAGTATCTTACAGAATCGACAGGCTGGTACTTAAACAAGCGTTCAAGGTTGGACTTCGGTAAAGAATTATGAAATCAAACCTATTATGTGATTAAACGTACTAAGTTGAAAAATCCGATCATATAATAACTACCTTGCAAACTATTTATCTTATATTTTTTAAATGGATATTCGTATCATACACAATGTTTTTACGGGACATCATCATCCTCCTGCCCTTATCCCAATTTGTTTATAGTGTTCTACACAAAATGAAATTTTGAGCTCGTAGAACGACCACTATTGGGGTCGGCGCAGCATGTAATTCATACTGCATTAGGTTTTGGCAAAGTTTTACGGTCTGTTTAATAATGTTTTTACGGGACATACAAGTTTATAAAGTTAACTTTATCTGAAAGGCGTCTATCTAAGGTTAAGCTACTAAAATGTAGTGACTAAATGATAAATTATGAATTTGGGTGATATTATGAACTGAATCAACAAAATATGTGATTTCTGTGAGTCTGGTTAAGATCAAATTCTGTTTCTAAAAATTAGCGAGATGGTGTCATTATTCTCTGGACAAGTTTTCTGCTAGCATATTTTATTACTAGGTATATTTACAGGAAATACATGTTAAGGTAAAGTTATTCAAAGCCAAAGAAAGAAGCCGAATACATCTATAGGCTGAAATGAAAGTCTTACCCAATATTAAAAACTCTAACACTTAAGAGAAATTTCGCTCTAAAGCGTAAAAAAATCAAATCTCAGTATCAAAAGGCTTTCTTTACATTGAACGCGGAATCAATAACATCGATTCAATTTTCTATCTCCACAAATCAAATCATTATGCCCTCATGATTCTTTTCAATTTCATACTATATTAGTGCGTATTCTTCACAAATTCCGTCATCATGACTGCTTCAAAAAACATACGTTCATTATAGTAATTTTATTCGCCCTAATCCCAATCGTAATAAAGCTCCATTTACGATTAAGGGATTGTTAAAGAAACACATAGCGGATATGAAAAGACGAATTAGTTTTGTGATTGCGAATACGGTAAATTGACACAATTTTTTTTTGGTGTTCCTAATGAATGGACCCTCCCACGTTGTAACTCATTCACATGTGCAGATGGAAATGCGGACTATTGTAACTGTTTCCATTGTTGTTTGTCTTAAGTTTTGTGAGTACTGAATTAGTTTTCTTTTTGTAGTTTTTTTAACTGTAATCTTTTTTTGGTCGTAATTTTTTTTTTCATTTTATCTACATAGTAAAAGTTAAGATCTTCTCATTGAAATTCTTCTCATTCATCTCATTGAAAATGTAAGGTACTTACGTGATTTAATGCAGGTAGTTTTTTTTTAATTAAGAGCAAATACGGTTTTACTTTAGACAAAATTCAATATGCAGCTGTTCTGATAGTTTATAAAACTTTTAATTCCAAATTAAAAACCCACTTACCTATATGTAGGTACGTAAAACATTGAAACCCATAAGGAAAATATACAGTCCATTTTTTGGCAGTCGCGTAAAAATAAAGCTGAACACTTTGAATTGAATCTGTGTGGTCACATCTCTACAATTTCAACTCTGCGGCAAACGAAATAAGAACTATTATTACAAATGATCTATCACCGTTTACTATGATAAGCCGGCGCCTACGCAGATGATTTACTACGAGCGGTTGATCCAGTTAAACAAATAATCATAACTGGTTTGCAAATATGTCATTTTAAATGGAGCTCTTTTGCAATATCTGCCTACAATATATTCGGTTCTTTTAATCCGAACAAAAATATGAAGGTAACTGTTATCTTTTCGAATACGTTTTTAATAGCTTGTGTGGGAAATAGAGATCTCTTTCTTATCATAAGAAAGGTAAATTTTTATTGTTACGTATATGTAAATTTTTTTAAAATAATAATAATACAACTGAAGGTCCTAAAGTAAAATAAAAACCCTAATCTTAAAATATAAAATATTTTCACTGTTCTGCATAATATTTCTTTTTTGTATAATATCTAAAGATCTGTTTGAATTGCAAAGATCAAAACTTTCTATACCATTGAATACGTGATAAAAGAAAGTATGAAAATAGCCCATTTTGTTTGTTTTATAGTAAACGTTTGTGAATTGTTACTACCTACGCCTATAAAGTTTTGCGACGTAAATCGGGTGAAAGTTATTTACGAAATAACTGTGTATGAGGTGGATTTACGTGGTCAATATTGTTATGATAAAATCCGTGAAATTTCATTTCTATCAGATACTTATTTTCAGAAAATATCTGATAAAATATCATATTGCCAAAGAAGTGAGGCAAAGTTATTTTGAAACTTAGGCGATTTTGCTGCGAATTTTTAAGTACCTAAAGCGCCCTTTTCGTGCTGGAGTGATGATAAGTTAAAGTCCATTCGCTTAGATAGTGTCGGTACACCCGCAAGCACTTGTGTTCAGAGACAGGAATACCGGTAACAAACACAACCTTTCACTACGGCACTTCTATGTAAACAGCCAAAATCCAAATTGACTTGCGGGTGTACGCCGCACGCGGTATCCTTTGTTTATGCGGCGGCATCCTTTGACAAGAAGCGGCACGTGCAATGGCGGTGCGATGAAAGGGCGACACTATCTAACCGAATGGACTTTAGTTCTCTTAGCATAGACTGTATGTAACCTCTTCCGTGTTTCAATGGCTATGACCTCTATAATAAATATTGGCAAAAAACAACTTAAAAACCAGTAACCGTAGACCGTAGCCCACCCACGTGCGTTCTTATTTCAGATGGTAATGTTGCCAGTATAAAAAATACACCATCTTAACGAAAAAGTTGTTATCTTGCCGAAAACATAACAGATCTCCTTTCTCGATTTTATTTTCCTCAACCGCCCGTGTCGATCTTTTCTTTGCAGTTGAACTGTTAACCTCTTACACGTTTTTTTTTGTCACGTAGTTGGCTTGCGGTTTGAATGACTGCCGTATTTGTATGTGACAATAACAAATGTACTCGTACATGACAAAAAATAAATTACAGACTTTATACAACTTATTTTCATAATGTAAGCTCTTTTCTCGGGGGAGGAGCTCGGTGGCGCAGTGGTTTAGCGCCTGGCCCAGCGATTGCAGAAGTTAAGCAACGTTCGCAAGGGTCGGTCATGGGATGGGTGACCAAAAATTTATTATCTCGAGCTCATCCGTGCTTCGGAAGGCACGTTAAGCCGTTGGTCCCGGCTGCATTTGCAGTCGTTAACACCCACCAATCCGCACTGGGCCCGCGTGGTGGGTTATGGCCCATCCTTCTTACCACCCATAAGGAAGGCCTGTGCCCCAGCAGTGGGGACATCAAAAAAAGGCTGATAGAAGAAGCTCTTTTCTTATGTTTCAAGAAAAACAAAATAGTATAATACTCGTAATATACGATTAATGATTTGATTAAATTAGAATTTATCAGGTTGCGAACTATATTTCTCTGACACACAATTTTGTTATTCGTATTTTACAAGGGAGAAAGATAAAACAAGTGGTGTACTTGCTTAGATACTCAAAAAAGCTACGAAATTTCAAGTTATTTTATAAGTTTACTTAATAAAGAAGCAATAAAAAGCTACTTCCTCCATATATTTGTTGCGTGCGTTCGGTGCTATAAATCTAAAGCACACTCCATTTTAAGAATTAAGGTCGTGGCATGCTGTTCTATTGTCAGCCATTATAACGGCATCAGCCGGATCAGCTGTTAGGTAATCATGTTTTGTTTAAGTGTTTTACGTCATACTATCACTTTGTTTTTATACGTTTCTTGAAAATACACTTTGTCATAAGATTGCAATTTAAGATTGTTATATTAAATCATTGTTTGGGGAGTGAAAAAGAGTAAGTTTGAGGCAGATAATGGTTTAGCGTGGAAACATTATTATAAGATCGGAAAAAATCTCTGCGTATCTTAAATTTTTGGGAAAGTGCGGTCACTTCCATCACCAATACATTATTTTCTATGCGTTTTTTACGACGATAGCTTTAAAATAATGGTTTAAGTAATTATTTTTTAAAAGTATTGATTAATTAGTAGTATAGTTGTAATCATAACTTAATACACATTAGTTACATTTAAAACGAAAAAAAAGAAGTAATTTATGAATAGAAAATGAAAAACATAATGAATTTTCTACGAAACGAATCAGGTGATAGTTTTTTAAGAGATTTATTTAGGGGAATTAGTCTTGCATTACGAAAATATAATTATGAACCAATATCATTCAGCAAATATATTACTTTTTTCTTAAATAAAAAGAACAGGATTTAATAACCTACCTTTAGTTCAAAGAAATACCTCTAGAAAAAAAATTGTTGAAAGGCTTTTTAAGAATGGCCTAGTTGGTCTATTCACTCTATTGTTCAGTGTTTATTATTTTATTTCAAATCTGCGTAATGAATATAAAAATGAAATATTATATTGAAACTGGCCGATGAATGGATGGATTATTTTCTAATGTTTTCATTTCGAGTTCATTACCGTAATTAAAGGGACTAGTTTTACAAGTTGCTATAATTCCATTTCGAGTTAACTAAGTAGTAGTATAAAAAAAAAACTAGTTTAGACTAGACCACTTTTGAGTTCAATGTAAACATAGAAAGTAATGTTATTGGCGCGGTTTTTGTTGGTGCACATCGAATTTTATCTTTTAAATTGCATTGTCACGATATCTTGGTAAAAGTTATCTGCAAATGATTGGAATAAAATCGAATCATGTAAACAGGATGAGTTGCTCACGAGTTGCATTTATTTATTTAGGTAAGTAGGTCGGTCATCTATGAAAATACAAGAGAATATATACGCGCTACGATAAGTTGGTACCTATTTTACTAAAATATTTATTATTTAGTCTAAGTACAAGTCTAAGTATAATTTGTTTGTTTGTTGTTAAATCTTTCGAAAATACGTCCATCTTGTCATAATAACAAAAGCTGACCTTTTTTAGCCTTTTTTGTAAGTTTCATTCATCGAGTTAAATTACTTACATAAAAAAATCGACTGAATTAAACCTAAATTAACTTATCAATATGTACGGTACTCGCATTTTTTGTCATTTTGTAGAACAGCCCGATCATCTGTTATGATTAAAAGCAGTAAAATTAATTTATCACAGTTATTAAAAGGCGTCAGTTCGGTTTAACCAGCCCCCTACTCAAATGGCCAACATTCTATTCGTTTGAACGCTACGCTTACTATTAAAACTTTAAAATAAGCAGTTAATTATAAAATTCCGTGCCGTAAGCTTGACGATTCCATACAATACATCGAAGTCAGTGTTTTACATAAGTTTGCGACATGTGATTTAATCATCTATTGCTCATATAGCTCATAAAGCTTAAGCTTTAAAAATAAGCGTAGCGTTCAAACGAATAGAAAGTTCCATTTGAGTAGGGGGGAAGCCTTCCGCGACTATCGTATATCCACAGACGTCACAGGCAATAGGGAATATGCATAAGTCACCGATTTTGATGAATTTGAACTTGATCGCTGCGGACACTTATAAAAACATGATGAAACAGAAAAAAAATAAAAAAATATATAATCCTAGTTTTATCACACGATGAAATCAGGGGAAAATAACGATATTTTTTTTTCATTTTCGGATATAATACACTTTACAGTCAGATAGAATATCGAATAAGAAACAATATTTTGTATGACACATATGTACTTAAACGCAAAATTTAGGGAGATAATTGAAGATTATTGGCTAACTCCATATTAAACGCGCCGAAACACACCTGAAACGTGATGTGTGACGTCACCGTTTTGTATGGAGCGTTTTCGGCGGATGCTGCTGCGCGCTAACTTCAAGTAACTATATCACGAGAAAAAAACGCAAGAGAGAAGTTTTAATATTACAGTTAACTTTCTCACGCATTATACTTTTGATTAAGATTAAAAAAAAATTTGATGCATATTCCCTATTGTGTCGTTAAATACCAATTAATTTAGTGAAAGTGAAAGTGAAAAAAATTATTCAGCACACTTGTTTACAGTACACAATTTAAAACTAAGACAAATTAAAATCACCCTAATGTTAGCCTGAAAGTCTAACAAGTTCGCAAACCTCTGATACGTGTAAAGTTAAGATTTCCCTCTTATGGAAATAGCGCTAAAAGTTGTTGAGAGTTATCATTGGTAGGCAGGCTTTTGCTAAGTTAATGGAATATTTACTGTTAATTGGTTAGTAAATGTAAATATATCTTGTATTGGGCAATGCGTCTCGCCATAGTCAGTGAAACGAAAGCTTACTACAATTTGTTAATTATTTTATAGTTTAGCCACTTCTGGTTTACACCAAGCAATAAAGCTCATAATATAATTTCAGAAATATGATTGCGTTTAATCTTTATTAATGTGACAGGGTGACTAGTCTTAATACTAAATAATATAGGTACTATGGGCAACAGCGTCGCTTAACCAGTTTGCAACAAAATTCGTGTGCGCGCGTATCGCCCCAGCACGAACTAAACGTGACAGCGGGCGCGGCGTGCAAGCGATTTTAACCTTAGCAGTGGTTAAGCGACGCTGTCCATGGTACATACATTAGACTTAAAGATCATTTACTAATTAATAATATCTGATAAGATATTTCAATTGGACATCAAGGATAATTCCTCATATTGATGAAATAACGCTGACTTGCAGCAAAAGTGTAGAATATACTTACTTGAAAAAATTCGAAGATGCCACTATAGTGACTTGGTAGCTCAGTTGGTTTCAAAATGACGTAACCTTGTTCTTAAACCATGACAAGGGTTCCTTCATGGTGTTTCGTCCCATTGGTTGATTTGGTCGATTCTACACGCCATTGTCTAATTAGTTCGTTTTTACTTATTTTAAGTAGGTACATACCTTAATATAATGAGGTCAGCGGATGTACGATTCTTGTAGTCGTTGTGACATTCCGAGGTAGGAACAATTAAATTCTTTAAGTTACTATACGTGTAGAAAGTAGAGCGTGAAAAACTAAGTTGACCATTCAAGTAAAAAGTAATAGATTTTTGTAAGACATTTGAGTTGTTGGATAAAGTGTTGTTGTTTGATGCATATTTTCCATAGGCCTGACCTGATGAAAAGTATTATAAACTAGAAAATCAGTAGTCCTGCACAGCAACTCGTTGTTAACGCGACTTGTCACTGTTGCATGTCAAGCTCGAAAGTGATTTTGTCTTAGTGAAAATGACATCCCGAAGTTTAAAACCGTTTGTTGACGTTAACGTACAGGGTGAAATCGTAAACAGTTGACAGATGGTCGGTCGATGGATGGTCCTATAGACAAAGTTGATCAGTTTAACGGTCTAAGTCATTCCACAGTCAATTCTTCAATAATATTACCCTGACCCAAGGGCGTAGCCAGCAGTGGCGAAGGGTCCATACAAGCCGATCGGCTTACCATTTAAAAATCCCAACCCAGCGATCCACTATGCAGATCATGTCTTTTTTGTGGATCGGCTTACCTTCGCCATAATTTCACCCCTCGCCACTGGTAGCCAGGATTGTATATGGGGGGTGCCAGACAAAGAAAATCCTAGATTATATAGAGATCACACCCCGTATTGTTGGATTTAACAAGCTAGCCTTCAAGCCTGTTAGTTTCTTAGGTCGTATAAGAAACGTCGCAAGCTATGATAGTGTAGGAAATGAAGCGATGTATTGTATGTTGTATGGAGACCTCAACATCAAATTCTCAGTCGATGAAACGTTGCAGGGATGTAATATAGTATGAACCAAAACCTATCTATAAATATCCAAAACAAAATAAAATCGATGTGGATTATTTAAAAAAATATGTTTCATTTATGATACTTTATCATACTATAAAGTTTCGTCTACTGAGGATTTACTGTGGTCCACTACCTTCCTTTCCTACACTATGAAGCTCGTCAGAATTACAGTTTACCAGCGAACGACCGCTCTTCTAAGGAGGGGCAGCTGCCCCTCCCTGCCCGTACCTCGCTACGCCCAGCCCTGACCTCTGTAGATAACATTTTCGTAGCCTTCTTCATGCTACCGCCGCCGCCTCCGCTGTATTGAAATGGATGAAATATGAATGTTAATCTTTTGTATTGCAGAACATGCCGCCGCCCGTGTAGGCATGAGCGGCCGCGGCGCGGGGGGGCAGCGCTGCCAGCTGATCCTGCAGCGTTGCCTCGCGATACACCTCACCAAGCCCGGCAACGCGCCCGATGACTTCTGGATGTACGACTCGGGATACCTACTCTTTCAGGTCAGTTCATTCTATTAAAAAGGCTACCAGGGCTTGGGAGAATCTCCTGCAAACTCTGCAGAGCTCTGTCATTCCTATCGCCCAATAAAATTATAGGTACTCGTTCTTTTTACCCCCTTTTTTGTTTCTCAAAAGTTGCTCGTGGTATTTATTTAAGGGCCAGGAACTGTATTTATAGGTTTCAACAACTAAGATTATATTATCATGGCAATTAAGTAGAGGCAGAGACAAATAACAGGGTGCTTTAACCTTGGTAAAAGTAACTAATATAGTAAGTATAATAGTTAATATGATGCACATAACTACTTAGCTTACTCAATAATGTTTACCACGTGCTTGAGAATATTAAACTTAAGTTTATGATAATTAATGCCTTTATAAATTGGGTGTTAATGGCTGTCATGTGTTAGTGACCGATGTTCTGACATAACATCAGCTCTAATCGTTAATCTTAAGTAGCTTGTTAACATAATTATTCTACGTAAAATTATGTCAAAATGTAATTGACAGAAATTCGATTAGTTTCAACTTTCAATATGCTTAAATTAGTTACGAAAATTTTCCATAAAATATAAAATGCAACAGTTTTCTATAGAAATTTGTCTATTTAAAAAGGTAATCTAAATATATAAAAGAAGATACTGATTGGTGTCTGACATATCAACGCACAGCCCAAACCGCTGGGTCTAGAGACTCCGAATTTGGCACAAAGGTTCCTTATGAGGAGGTCTAGGGGTGCACTAAGAAAGGAATTTTCAAAACTCACCTCCTAAAGGGGTGAAACAGGGGTCCAAAGTTTGTATGAAAGTCCCTCAGTTTTGAAGCTAGGATCTTCAAATTTTGTGGTTAGACTGACGATTAAAAATTAATATATATGTATTTCAGCGTTTTTGAAAATTCTACCCTCGAAGAGGAGAAAAGGGGAATAAAGTTGTGTATAGAAAATCCCTCATTTTCGAAGGAAAAATCGCTAAATTTATAATTTAGGCTTATGGATAGAAATCTAACGCAACGTAAATTGTCATTGGTAGTATTTCAACTCCTATGGGGACGAAATAGGGGTGAAATGAGGTAAAAAACCAAAAAATAGATATGGATGTCGTTGTTGGGGTTTTCTGGGATGACGATTGCGAATATGACATTTATTTTGAAGTCCAACACGGTGGATATGATTTAATGCCTAAAGGGGTGAAAATGGGGTCAAATTTTGTATGGAAAAATAATATAAAATAGACATTATATAACTTTAAAATTAGTTGGAGCACGTCTAAAAATAAATATGGGCAAACATATATTTTGTGATTGTGAAAATCAACCCCTTGGGGGGGTAAATGGGGTATGTAAACATAAAAATCGATATGGATCTCGTTCTTGAGGTTTAATGGGATGGTGATTGCGAAAATGACATTTATTTTGAAGTTCAACACCGTGGATATGATTTAACCCCTAAGGGGATGAAAATGGGGTTCAAATTTGGATGGAAAAAGAATATAAAATAGACATTACAACTTTAAAATTAGTTGGAGCACGTCGAAAAATAAATAGGCAAACACATATTTTGTTATTTTGAAAATCATCCCTTGCATTTACCCCCTGTAAATAGGGTAAGTAAAAATGACAATCTATGTGGATGTCGTTCTTGAGGTTTTATGGGATGGTGATTACGAAAATAATATTTATTGGGAACGGGAACGGGATGCTAATATCTCTGGACCCAATTCTGATTATTGTAATAAACTAGCTTCCGCCTACGACTTCGTCCGCGTGGATATTAGAAAACCTTTAACCAGGATCCGACCAGCCAATTTTACGCGATTAGGCGGGTCCCTACCCCACCAAGCAAGCAGCCTCGTGCGAGGCCTGCCACACGCGGAAAATATCATGCCTCGCGAGGCAGCGCGATTGGTGGGGGGACGCCTAATCGCGTAAAAACTTCTGGTCGGATCCTGGTCGAAGGTTTCCTAAGGATTTTCTCTAATATCCACGCGGACGAAGTCGCGGGAAGCTAGTAATGAATTATAATCTTACATTCAAGAAAAACTTAAACCAAATTCAGAAGTAGGCGTATGAAAGATGTGTATCTTAATTTCGTTAATGCATAATGCATGTTTACATTACACACCTGCCAAAACTAGTCCAAAGTTTAAATTCTTGTAAGCGTAAAGTGCCGCTTCCGTAGCCATTAATTAGTCGTAAACTAACTTTAATTACTTACTGTAAGTTAATAATTACAACAACCGTTGGATTTATCTTTTTAAGATCAAAGCTACCTCTTTCGGAAATCGGAAGCGGATTTTGTTTACTGCTAAGCTTATTAATTGTTTAATTGGATAACATTTAAAAAAATCGGTCAAAGCATTTTAGAATTTACTTGATGACTCGATTACATACTATTTACATACTACATACTACTTATTAAAATAAAGTTCAATTTCAACTTAAACTATTGTTTTGTAAAGATAAACAGCGTGTAAGGAGGAAACGTGAAAGCGATGATGAATTTAAAATTTACTACTTCGACCATAAAAATTATATATCATGTCTTTGGTAATTTTTTCTGTGCTTATTGGTTAATTCAAATGCACGATATTAACAATAATATGTAGAACGATGAGTCGATCAGTTGACTTAATCGGTCGTACATAACTAATACCCCGATATTGGCTTCATGCATAAATTATATCCATGCATCAGTTTAAATCGAGCGGAGCAAATAACAAATTTATCAGCCTGTAATCATGCGTGTTAACTGCACTCTTGTTATTTAATCATAATTTGTATTGTTGTAATATTAGCCATTATACTCGGATTCGTCCTTCGATATTAGTATATTGACTACTTGTAGTACCGCTCGTGTACTATCACCACTTAGCACGTTATTTTAGAGTAATAACCTAAAAAACCTAAAAAAAGAAAGGTTTTGACTTCAAAATGACAGATTTGACATTTCCGGTTCGAGTCCTCCCCGTCACTACTTGGCGCCAACACTTCATTCGCTTTTTGTGCTTCGCCACGAACGCACGTACAGTCTCAAAGTGAGAATTCTTTAGGATATTATATTCAGTGAAAATTTAATTTAAGTTAAAATGCTTAGCGAAGAAAATAATAAAGTCGGAGAAAAGTAATGTTACTAACCAAAGATCTATTGCAATCGAAATAGTCAAACGGACTATTTCACCGCATAGGTCGGTTTAATATTCGGCGGCATCCGTTATTTCGCGGCATGAACCAATAATATCTATTGCAGCCGAGATAGTCATTGAATTATTTCACCGCATGGATAGGTTCTATTATTTCATCAATGATGAAGAAGATTATTTTGCCGCATGAACCAAAAATCTATTGCAATCGAGATAGTCATTGGATTATTTCACCGCATAGATCGGTTCAACAACGCAACTGTAACAAGCGCAGCAACCCAAAGCACCGCTGACGACAGTGACGACGCGACAGTGTAAAAATCAATCTGCTCAGCACCTCTCGGGTGACTCCGCCATCCGCCAAATCCGTCGCCATCCGCCTCCCAGGCAGGCGGCTGCTGTGCTAGAGCTGCTGCTGCAGCAGCAGTTCGACAACAGCGTTGCTCATCAGGTATGCATTTTGATATCTTAGATATCCTTGGGTACCATCGGTTCTCAGATTGACATAATATTATTATGTATGATTAATTCATTGTGCATATTGTTAGAAACAATGTGAATGTGAACCAATGAAGAACTGCCAGTATAGCATTCATAAAACCTATACTTCATGGAACTACATAATGAGTTATGTAACTAGTTGATACCTGATGCCTCACACCTATTATGTGATATAGCTTTTATAATCTAGATAAGCCTCAAACATGGGCCTGCTGATAGAAATTTCAATATGAAATGGAATAATAGACTCCTTAGTTTATCATCCATAAATTCAGTTAGTGTTTTATGGTACAATAAGCTTACATATGTAAAAAAAAAAAGTGTATACCTGAACTAGAAGATTCTTGTTTCATGCGAGTAGAACTAGCATGTTGAAACTAGTTAATGACTAACTATGTACTGTCTATTTCTAAACTGGGCGCCCTTTGTACTCTTCATGCCTGTAGTACAGTTGGGATTGTTTATACAAATTACCTGTCTATTTCTTTTCAAATGAAATTTGTGTGTGTGTAATACAGATATTCATTTATTTTTATGATAATGATTTTCGAAAAAGTATTAATAAAACTTCTTTTTAATAACTGTTTAAGACAGACATCTTTTTTTACATTATGCGGTCAGACAGTATTTTGGTTATAACCTGTATATGGTCAAATTTGGTGCAGCTGAAGCAATTCACATATACCGTCACCGATAGTTCAGTTGAATACAGTTAATGCATTGGCCATGGGCCTAAAGTGAATGCACCATTAGTCAAAATCTTGAACAACGCAAAAACTGCAAGTAAATCGGGCGCAGAACTCAAATGAAACAGTTTTTCAATTTATTTATTTATTAGAAGGTACCTCATACTTTTTTAAATAAATCAAACTGGAAAACAACGAATGAAACACGCAGCCAGGTATGCAGCATGCTCCAGCTCCAATGACATATGAACAGCAGGATGCGGCGAGGAAACCCCACGAGCGATTTGTTTCGTTGACCGCAGCAGGCCACAGGCGCTAGGCGGCGTTTCAGCCCATACAAATATCTGCCGATGATGCATTCGTCTATATTCGCCTTGATCATCGTACGCAGGGTAAGGGCACTCGTAAGGGTAAGTACCTACTTGTAAGGGTGCGTGCTGGCGCGGCATTTGTCTGTATTCGGTGAATACAGGCAATGGTCGCCAACCACAGGTGCACAGGCGTCTCCATACAATCGTGCGCCAGTATTCATCTATATATCCGTAATATGTAAAAGTACCATTTAGCCGCCCTACGCAAGGCACATAGATTTGTTTTGAGCGAAAAATCTATATGAGAGTGTATATTTAAAGATTCACTTTTGTACCATATCCAGAGATATTATGGTCTCTTACTAATAGTATGATCAAAATCCAGGCAGAATGTAATATTCACAGAATAGATCATAGTACTTAACATTGACGCCTTGAACCATTTGCCAACTACACATATTGTTGAACATTCAACAGAATTTGTCCACTGTCTAACATATCTTAATAAAATAAAATAAAAACTAAACCAAACCGAACGATACTATCTATCAGGTTATTCTATATGTTGAGTTTAAATCTAGAAGAAGTAATTTAAACTATCATAAACTGTATATGTATAACATAAACAGTTAACTATAATAGATTTTTTATGTTGTCATTATCGTATAATATAGCCATTATACAAATTAATAGTAATAATAATAAATAAAATAATAACAAAATAGAAATGCCAATTGTTTGTAAAAATATATCTAAGAGATCTTATCTCCTTTAAGGTTTTAATTTTGATATGGAATATTGAATAGAAAGATAATACTTTCTTTCCATAATGGAAAGAAAGTCTTACCTTTGGCCCATATTTTACAAAACTATGAGACAGTTTTTTAGACATCATGATTTTGTACTTGTACGTGATATTTAAGTAAATAGGTACAATAATAATAGGTCTACAGAATATTTTTTGCTTTGCAGTTCACGATAAATTATTAAGTTTCTTTTTATGTATTACGAATGTAATGGTTAAACAATCCATATTCAGTAAGCCCTGAGTGGCCCGATGGGGCCGCACAACAATGGAGTATCCGTTGTGTCACAGTTTTCGGGCTTGAAAGGTTAAGATTTTTCTCAAGACAAAACTTATACAAATTAGCACTATTTTATTAAGTCAATGTACCGGTAGATACCGGTATATTATCGATATTATAATATTGTACATGGTGTAATCATAATCATAATCAATACTTACACCGAATATTTGTATTGTATTGTTTATACAACATATTATTGTAGATAGATTTTGTCTGATACCTCTCAACAAAGGGGTAGACTGGGACACTTGTGTGTGTGGTCACTCATGATTGCAAAATATTTATATATGAATTTTGTTATATAAAACATGTTTTTTTTGCAGTACTGGGTGGAGTTTTCTAGTTCTAGACAGTATTATTCTGGTGCTGAATAATAATAAAAATAAAAAAGATTGTCTAAATTAAAAATTATTACCAGTTTCAGTTTTTCCCACATAAAAATTGAGTTATACGAATACAAGTCGAATAAGTTGAAATATTAATGTTTACGTTTCCTAGCATTTGGATGCCAAAGTCGATAAGTTACTATTAGTTGAGAAAACTTCTTTTTTATCATTTTCTACCAGTTTCTTTTATACTAGTGGTGTAAAGATTGTGCCATCATGACATTCATGACCATCACAATCTTGAACCTGGGTACCACTGGATCACACGTAAAAAATAGTGTCTTATGTAAAGTAATAGGATTTCAACCTTGAACATCTTATAATTCCCAATTTTAGGGACGCAATATTCATCGTACAAGTAAACTGGTTGTTAGACACAACTTTATTAAGATATTATTATTGTTTACACTTATATTATGCTATTACTTTCCTGTCTGTTAATACTATCGGAAAGGATAGAGTTTGGTTACCAAAATGGTTTGATAATTCAACAACAAAATATATACATTATATATTTTGTGATATATATATATATAGATAGAAAAACACAATTTTTCTTATAGATGTGTAGAACAAATTTACTAGCATTACTTACATAATATTCGGTTCATTGATGAATGTACAAAATTGAGCTAACCTTTAATAAGTGTAGTAAAGAATTTTACTATGTCCTTGCGCAGATTTCCATTGCTCAAATACAACATATAGTTTAAGATTGCCTGATATAGTTCATTTAATCTATTCCAACTGTGGAACAATTAACAACAAAAAATACATTGACTGCCTATTTTCAGAATACAAAAAATATAAATCAATGGGAACAATACTTACAATTAATTATAAACAGTTCATTGTTTAGTTCAATTATAAAACATCTCTCCTTAATTTGACGTAAACCATCTTACAATTCCTTTTTTTTTTCTCAAGAAGAACCACTTTTATACACAGCGTATAATATAAACATTTCGTAATCATTTCATAATTGTAAAAAAATATATATATATACAAAAATAAAATAAAAACTATTTTCTAATATTATTAGAATGCTGAAATTACATCTAATGATAGTGGAAAAGATTCGTGTTATCACGTCACCAAATTGTAGCAATCGACGTGCGTCGATACCCATTACCTATAGGTATAACAAATATTATTAGAGACATTCCACGTAATACGGGATGGTCGATGACTCCACCATCTCTCCAAGATATTTAAACAAATACTTTATCATCGATTAATGATAATTATAGGTACTGAGTTTTCCGACCGTACGTACCTTCTTTGATAATGTAATAAAACATGCAGAATTATATTAAATATGAATGGCATTCTTTTAAATTTATAAGACACAAGAGATGATATTTCCTTTTTTCTTATACTCGTAAAATACTCTCAACATCTACAAGTAGTCAATATACTAATATCGAAGGACGAATCCGAGTATAATTGATGATTAAACGAACTTACCTGTAAGTGAAGTTCAATCATAATTATACGAAGGATTCGTCCGAAGATATTAGTATAGTGTCCCACCCTCCCTACTGATAGATTGTAAATTACAATATTCACCCTTTGAGGAAACATCATACGATTTGGACTCTGAACTAAATGAAGTGTTGGCGCCAAGTAGTGACGGGGAGGACTCGAACCGGAAATGTCAAATCTGTCATTTTGAAGTCAAAACCTTTCTTTTTTTAGGTTTTTTAGGTTATTACTCTAAAATAACGTGCTAAGTGGTGATAGTACACGAGCGGTACTACAAGTAGTCAATATACTAATATCTTCGGACGAATCCTTCGTATAATTATGATTGAACTTCACTTACAGGTAAGTTCGTTTAATCATCAATTATAAAATAGAAGAATGCTAAAATGTATTATTATTGATCGACTTACGAGCAAGCTTAATAAAGCTCAGGTATTATAAACTGAAATACATAAGCCAAATTTGCTGTTTTTCAAGCCTGTAAAATCTGCTGAGATAGAAAAGACCCAGAAATGTACTTTAGGACGATTAGACATGCTTATAGTGACCTATCAAAAAACATAGCCGAGTACAGCTCGCGCAATATAACTTGAACCAAACCATAGACAATGAGGCTTGCGCACTAAACATTTTTGTACCTAAAATTGCTACTGCGCAAGTCACGTGGTACTGAAATATGGGTCAAGTTATTTTGCGCGAGATGTACCCAAATAATTTATCATAATTCACTGCGTACATAGGTATCTCCCCTTAGAATAATTACACTAATTATTCTAGGTCTCTCCCATAGAAGGGTGTTGCCACAATCTCTAGGCTTCGCAGATGGGTGTAGCCGTAGGTGTAGCACCCGAAGTGTCGAACTATTTTCATCGGAAAACGCTACTTCCCATTTCCTAGTCCACGTCGCTTTTATGACACCACTAAGTTACGTACTACAACTACAGTAAAATCACATCATCGCTTACCATCAGGCGTGATAGCAAGCGCTTGCCTCTTTAACATTAAAAAAAGTATGTACGGTGCTATTCTACTAAATAGTTCTCTAAAAATGACATCATTACTTCATTTTCCTGTATTAGATGCTGTTTTCGTAGGCCAAATGTCAAATGGCATAGTGTAAACACTGCTACTATATATTACAGTAAAAGGAAAGTGCATTTTCTTCGGGTCATCGGCAGTCTTAATAAATCATGGGAGTGTATCCATTCGCCGTTAGTAATATATTATCATTGTTCTTCTCGTGTACACAATTGATTTTACGTAAGTGCATTTTGACCTGTGTATTCCCTAAGTGCTGTTACATCTTAATTCCTTGGATTTGTAGTATTATTGCGTAACTGTTGAAGTACGTGGATTTATTGTAGCTGACAACAGTAGCAGGAAAATCAACATACGCGATTATCATGTCCTATCTCTAAGTGATTTAAGGGTCCATGATAGGAAAACATGGTTTGCTGGGGCCATATTTTTATATAGAAAACGTAAAGTTGTAGCCACAAAAAACATACAAGCTAAAGAGATTATCTAGTATTACAAGTATGGCATACAAACTTCACAGATGATTGTAAAAAAAAACCAGTATATCATCAAAAGCGCTTGCGTAGGGTCATATTTTTGGCGTAAATAATAGGAAACGTATTGAATTTACATCAAAATACACTTTAACGTACTGTGAAGTAGCTCCAATAGCTTTCTTCAAAAAAGATAATTGTGCTAAAGATAATGATGAAATAACAACGAAAAACATCGAAAAAGTGCCGAAATGAATGAGGTTATTTTCCATTCTCTTCACGGGAAAAAAAAGACAGAGACAAATAGTGACTAGGGTAAGGGTCACTAATAAGAGGCAATTGTTATAAATACTAAAGTTTACTTATATGCAGAAATTTAACCCGTAAAATGGTAACAAGTAAACGAAATTTTAGGCTTTGTATAGACAAAGAACGAAATCGCTTTGAAAATCTGTAATCGACTCGTTCGCGTAATCGCGAATCATTCATTTCACGTCAAAGTGGAACAAACGTTCTGTCTCGACGTTTATAACAATGGAGGGTTTGTTTGTCCGTACGTTTGCGAGCTTCTGTCGAGGCGCTAAGCAATTTCCGCCGCAGACGACGGGAAATAAATACTATTGTTTGCAGTTTTGAGAGGAATCACTGAAATGAAATAGGATAGTCGTATTTGAGCTCTGCAGATGATAGGGTTAAAAACCTACTAGGGACTCTAAATCCGAGAATAATTTGGGAGGTTCCACATTTATTTATTATTGTCCGGGACATGGGAACCAATGATCTGTGCTAACGGGTATTAACTTACCCATTTCAGACATCAGTCTCACACAAACGTAGCTTAGTACCTATTGGTACTAAGGTACGTTTTTTTTTACTTGGTAGTAGGTATAATATAAACTATGTTCAATGTTTGTGATCAGAAATAAAGATTATTATTATTATTATTATTCATCTCGTTCAATTACTTCCCGCACAAGTATTTCAAATTCAAAACTGTAGAACTCTATTTTTATGAAACTTTATGACTACATGACTGGTCGTTTCACATGGCCACACGAACCAATTAAAAAAATACATTTTTATTAAGAACATTTTATTTGCTCACATTTCTTGAGAAAAGAGCATTTTGCGGGAAGTACTGTTTAGATGTTATTTACACTAAAAAATCAATGACAATTGGAAATTTTCATCATCTTTTCGCGGACAAGACAAGTTTATTTGAATAATATTAGGTATTTTATAAATAATTAAATTGTTGTACGTTATTGAGACCACAGTTCACAAATTACCCGGTTGTTAAGTAACTTTACAAATCATTTGACATTGACGTTTTATCATACCGTGAAAGAGAAATACCTAATTGAGTGTAACTTGCATAAAGAATTATAACTTGTATTGTTGATAAAATTGTCTAAGTTATAGATCGGGTAAGAAATACTAAGGTTGGCTTTTAAGAGTGATCTTTTTTCTGAAAATGTGTAATCTAGATCGACTGAAAAACCGGTTTTACCATAGACTTAAAAAAAAACCCTGCTTCCACTTTGTAAATGTATGACTTCTGTTTTCATTAATATTTACTCACCTATAAATTACTTATCGATATTATTAGCTTTATTCCATATTTTACGCATTCGTTTTTATAGAAAAAGCTCCTTATACAATAAACTTATAATTAAGTTTGGTATACCACAGAATATATAAACTAGAATATATTATATTCCATAAAAAAAAAACTAAACCTCTAGACACACAAGACCACTTTTCTCGCGGTCCTTATAGTTACTTAACAAAACATTACGCAACAGACTAAAGATGTCACCGCCATGCAGTTAATTTGAACAGTCACAAAGCAATAGAACTCGATCGTAATCTGGCACCCATTGTTCAAGTGTTATCCGTTTGTCGCGGGTTAAGTTAAATTAAGCGTGTTTAATGCCGCATTGTGGCGATGCGATAAGCGACGCGATACGCGATCGCTGCCCGTGAGAACTGCGATTGCGTGTCGTGTGAACCCGGCTTAAGGTTTGAAACGGGCTAATTGGTATCCGGGTTGTTTGAAGGGTCTGAAAATAGTTCATAATAGGTATTTATAGGATTTCTCGTAAGCGAGTTATTTTCCGCGGGAAAAACAAAACAGTCAGTTAAGGGTTAAATTAATAAAGGGCCCCGTCAGAGTAACATTTGCAAATCTTTGTTATCGCTTCGCTTTCGAAACATGAATGAAACTGACATAAGGTTTCGTTAACAATAGATTTCTGAAACGTCAAATCTATGCATGTTTCGAAGCAAAGCGATAACGTGCAAATGTTACTTCTGGGCTGGTATACTTAAGTCCAATAACTCTTGAACACTAAAATCAAAATGCTTTAGTTTAATTAAACGATTGTTTTATTACGTAAATATAAATGCGGTGAGTGCTCCACAGTTGTACTATTTTTATTCTCTGACTGCTCAATAAAACGTTAACATTTGAACACGTCTAAACTGATAAACACGTAAGTGTCAATAACTGCAATGTTTTCCGTTCTATCCGTGAGGTGAGCATTATGCAACAGTCCATATTATACTTAATTGGGGTATTTTAAATGTTATTCGATAATTTAACTACAGACACACTCTTTAATCAAGTTAAATGTAACTATAGTTATTTATTCTGTAACGAATCGAAATATTAACCGCTCGATTGGATCTGAGTTCTCGAGATGCAAAGATTGCCCTCTGACAAAATTATGCAACATCGATAACATCGCAAACATCGATTTATATCGACTCGATAATCGCTGCCTCAGGCTCGCAGGACATAAAGGGTCTTTTGATTGTTGGCAATAAAAATAAAGATATTTCAAATAGTTAAACGGTTCTTCCGATATATGCATTTCGATTAGCACTCTTACATCAGAACTACTCGGCTGTCCAATTACGTTTGACGTCCGATTTCAATCTCTAAGTCAAGGTGTTAAACTTTTTTATTCTTTTTCATGGGTGCTTGTATGCGATTTGTCTCAGTTACATCGTTTATGATCGTCGTTTAAGATAGTCGAATCGTTTATATGTAGGTTGGACAATAAGAAACGAGAAACGGCTATTTTTCCCTTACGTAATGTGTGAGCCCTTTCTACATTAATCAAGCTTAAGATGTTCATTGACAAATATTGCTATTAAATTCATTAAAGTTGTGAAGAACTTAATTAGTTTTATAGCCAAATGCACTTTCTTTCCTCCATAGCGCCGATGTATGCGAGCTTTCATTTTATATCCCTATAAATTATAAATTCTTATTTATACCACTTCTAAATGGCTTCCTATTTGTTCTATAATTTGTTGTATCAATGAAAGTGATGTTGTTATTGTGAGAAACTTTCTTCAAAGCATGTGCAATAATATACAATCTTCCATAATCGTAAAGTCGTGGTATCTTAGTGTAAAATTTAATTAAGCAAATGAATATTGCATATTAGTTGAAGCCTTTGGCGATACGCACATTGTGCGTAAAACTCTAGAACATAACTTAAGTAAATTGCTCATGGCTCAAGCAAATAGAAAAGCGTACGCAATGAAACTGAAATAAATAGACAAAAAAATATCGACTTTTCATACAAAGCTCGATCAGCTGTTCGGACATTTGTAAGTAGTTTTTTTTTACTTTTTTCTCGGAAAAGTCGTAGAAAAAATGTTGTTGTTTCAGTAATCTACTCCTACGAGGTTGTTGGTGTTTCACAAATAACCCTGTATAATATTTCTATTTCTAATATTTATCATTTTATGGTCAAGCTTTTTATACGACGAAATTTTCTTCTTCTGTTTTCGACATCAATACGTTACGCAGCGTTTTTTATATGGATCGACTGAAACTTATTTAAACTAAGAAATAAGTTTATTACCTATACACCGTCATTTTGTAGTCGTTTTAATTAACTTAAGGGAGTGCTCTACTAATGAAAATAATCATTTTTGCCAAAGAAACATGGCTCGAAAAACAACAAAAATTTCCCATACTAATACAATGTTTTAGCTGTCTGGTTAGTATGGGAGGACCAACATTTTTTGTCGTTTTTTGACCCATGTTTCTTGGGCAAAAATGTTTATTTTCATTGGTACAACACACCCTTAAGTTAATTAAAACGACTACAAAATGACGGTGTATACAGCTAATTGCGTGCATTAAGGAGTATAAACAGAAAATATGCGAAATGGAAAACGAATTTTACGATCTGAAGAGGAATGCAACTTACGAGTATGTTTTAACTTTTTCCAATTTTAATAAATTATATTCGCTTTTTTTCAACTGTACAATATATTGATAACTATAATCGATTAACTATTTATCATTATCGCTATAAAACCAATTAGACGCGATTGCCTACACATTGAGTACATGTAAGTAACTAACTAATCAATTGAAACAAATACGAAATCGGTACAAACAAAAAATTACACTTAAAACCAAATCGTTTCACACACTAAAAACAATAATGACATTTAATCTGTATTCGAGTAATTTGAAGAGTAATTAAAAATGTTTAATAACAAGACACATAACGAAATGGACAATTATTATGTGTTGATAAATAGAAAGTTATGTTTTTACCATCACGACACGACTGGAATGAGATTTTGCGAGCCATTACTGGGTTATTACTTTTTAATTAACAACTCATTAGTTTGTTAGTTAGACTATGGTTTAAAGGCTTTAACTAAGCTTTGATGATCTGTTGTTGTTGATTAATATTTTTTTTCTAAGGAACGATTGAGTTTTTTTTATTCACAGCTGGTTAGAGCTTGGCCTTCACCTAATCTGATTTTAAGTGACGTTATGGCCGAAGGTGGAAGCGCACTACACCCGGAATCCTCATCACTGAGGAACTGGCTATCTTACCTCTAACTGCCGGTACACAACAATTTTTAAATTGTTGTTAAGGCGTCAGACTTAGGTAAGATGGTGGTAGCTAGCCAGGCAGACTTGAAGTAAGCCCTACCACCAACCAAACCGCGTACAAATTGAACCCTCTGGGAATCAAACCGGGGACCCCTGCGTCTTAAACGTGTGGACGAACTACTAGACCACAGAGGCGGTTAGGAACCGAAGAATCCTTAACTATTAGCGCTATACGGTAACAATAAGTTAGAGCATAATTAATTACTTTCATTATTTTGTTTTATTTCATTAAACTAGGATTTTCCTTCATGATTTAGAATATACTTATATCTAATCAAAGCCTTTCATTTTCAAAAACCTGAATTATCTTGGACGAAATTGTGTGTTTAAATTGTATTTGTGGAACTTTTCTTAATTCTGACCTCAACTTTTACAACTGAGCTTTCAATTCCGCAGTACAACACAATCAGAAATGTAATTACATTATAACAATGCAACTATTATGACATACACAGCGAATAACCCAGTATGTGTTCAGATCTAGATTAGATATAGATTATAGTTGCTACATCATAATCTGTAACGTTTTATAAACTATTAGCTTATCTGTTACCCGCTGATTGACAATGCCGTTTTTAATAGAAGTCAGTAGTATTATTAGAGATGTTATTAATCATAATAACTTAAACCCCACTGACGGGAGAAAGGTATTGTGTAATAAAAGGCTGAACTGTTTTGTGATTGTTTTTTCTCTTCGTTCTGGTGGCATAGGTCGTGGTATTTGGTTCAATGAATTTAAACTAACCGTTCGTCACACATTAGGTGGATCTAAGACAAATGACGGCGGGCGAATGTTAAATTCGCCGTTCTTTTGTTTTTTGTTAACATTAAATTGGTATAGCCTGATTCAAACTTTTTGACTTCTGTGAACATCGCGCGAGCAGGGACGTATTTTAAGATTCGGCGCCCTGGGCCTCTAAGTTACACCGCCGCCCCATAGATTTTTGAAAAAAAAATCTTTTTTAAAACAGCCGCGCAGCGCGCTTTTTAGTCAGTTTCATCCACTAATCTTGTACAATTGTCTGTCCATAGTAAAAATGTTAAAGAAAACTGCCGCGCAGCGCAATTTTTTGTCAGTTTCATCCATTAATCTTGTACTCTTGACTATCTGTTGTAAAAAAAAGTAATCCTACTCACGAATAATTTCAAAAGGCGGGCCGCCCCTCGCAGCCTAGCGCCCTAGGCCATGGCCCCCTTGGACCCTAGGGTAAATACGTCCCTGCGCGCGAGACGATGCGTAGAACAAAAATTCGAAGTGTGTGAGAGAGACATGTGGTGGGGCACGGCTACTTGCATAGTGACTATCTTCACAGCGACCAATAAGATTGAACAGTATTATACATACAATCTATATTTATATGACTTTGATATTGTATACTTGCGGTGTACCTACTGTGTTATATTTTTGTGTAGCGGCCGCCGGCCACTTCGTCTGCGTGCACAGTATTTTTCTATCACTCGGTAACATTAAGTTACGGTAGGATTCAGTAGGTAAAAAATTAAAAATTCTTTGAGTTGGTCATTTCTGTGTATGTAGAAACGTTTAACTTTTAAAGCTTCACATTTTTCATTTTCTTACCCAAATTTTTGCAATATTTTAACCAGTCCTATACTGATTTCAACCCGTGAAAATTGTGATAAAATCTTAATCCAAGTTAACTTAAAAATGGCGTCCGCATTTTAATTATATCTGTAAATGTAAATTTTCATTACAATATGTTTTCGAGCATCGCGACTTCGTCTGGTACAGAAACGCGTCTTACTCTAAGCAATATGTAATTAACAAGCAATAAATTTAATTAAGATGATGGTGCATTTTCTTAAAGGGCTATTAGAGCTTCAACCCCACTATGGTGTTAAGTATACTGATTACAAAAACACTTACGACAATTTTCTATGGTGTACGCGGATATAGCCACCGATGATTAATAAAGTCTATTTAATGATTAAACGAACTTACCTGTAAGTGAAGTTCTATCATAATTATATGAAGGATTCATCCGAAGATATTAGTATATTTACAAACATTATTAGTATATTTACAAATGTAGTATCGCTTGCATGTATCACCACTTAGCACGTTATTTTAAAGCAATAACCTAAAAAACCTAAAAAGAGAAGGTTTTTGACTTAAAATTTACAGATATTTTGACATTTCCGGTCCGAGCTCTCCTCGTCACTACTAGACGCCAACCACTTCATTTAGTTTAAAGTCCAAATCTTATGATATTTCCTCATTCTCTTCAGTGGGTAGATAGTTATTGTAATTTACAATAATGAGAAGGGAGGGTGGGATTCTATACTAATATCTTCGGATGAATCCTTCGTATAATTATGATAGAACTTCACTTACAGGTAAGTTCGTTTAATCATTAATTATACTTCAGATTCATCCGAAGATATTAGTATATTTACAAATGTAGATGTTTAAAGCATTATAATAAGAAAATGGAAATATCATTTCTTGCGTATTAGACTTTTAAAAAGAAAAGAATATCATTTAACATAATTCTGAATGTTTGACATGATTACTACTAAAAACGGTACCTACAGATGGTTGGTACAAAAAAAGAATATGCAAGGTTGGTTTGGAAAACTCAGTTTGATTTATCGATGATAATATATTTTAAGTGCAAGGTTGGTTTGGAAATCTCAGTTTGATTATTGATGATATTATGTTTTAATATTATAGTGGAGTAATTAACCATCCCGCCGTGTTACCTGGAACATCTATAATATCGTTTTTTGTTAGGGCTATAAAGGTATTGGCGTACGTCGAGTGTTAAAACTGGTTGGACACGAGTCTACTCCACTATCATTAAATGTTTTATTTCAGCAATCTATTATTTACAATACATATAGGAATTTAATTTCTTTCTAAATAAGAAGTGATTATGAACTGTTTATTATACTTAATATAAATGTGTATACTAATACAATCTTGATTTTTTTTTGTCTTGTTTGCATTCTTTGTGCAATAGGCAAGGTAATCAAAGTTAAATTTTTAAGATAAAAAAGTTGAAAAAAAAAAGAACAAAAGTGGAAAATATTTAAAGTTTTCCAATTTGAAAAAATATTTAATGAAAGTTTTAAGTAATCTAATATATCCATTGTATTTGAATAATGGAGTCTACGCAAAGGCGTAGGTAGTTAAATTATTTACCAAACTTGAGATTAGTTCAATTTTGTCTATTCAATAATGAATACAATATTATCTAATACTGATATTTAAATTGTATATACACTTCTGTAAAGGAAAATGTGTTTATTCTGTCTATATTATAATTTGTTAAATAATCGAACCGTTACCAAACTCTGTTCTTCCTGATAGTATTAGTAGACAGCAGCTTCAATAATAACATAAATAATATACCTGTAAAATCATACCACCTTGATAATGTTGTGAAAACCAATTTATTTGTGCGTTTAATTTCCGCCCTGAAATTGAAAGTTATAGGATGTGAATACTTTATATTAGAATAAAAGATACGAAGAAGTACCTTACATGTGAATAAGAGGTACCAAACTAAGGCTCAAAATTGTGACGATCAGGATGGCACAATCGTTATCACCTCTAGTTTAAGAAACTGGTGGAACAGAAATAAAATAGTAGGTAGCTTGTGTCATAATAGTCTTTCTACAATACTAAACCAAAATAGCATTGTGAATGCTAAAATCTCAAATTATAAAATAAAATGTTTTTGGGCTAAAAATGCTAGAAATAGAAAAAAGTCTACTTCATTTGATTTCTACTGCCTAATTCGACTTGCATTCGAATTTACTCACTCTCTATCTGAAAAAAAAAACAAAACAAAACTGGTGATTAGTTTTTGATATTTTAATGAATTGAATAATTTCTGTTTAGCATCAGAATAATAACATCTAGAATACTTAACACCCCGCATTGAATGCAATTAGAAAAATGGCAATGAAAATATCATAAGCTGCCTGTTCTAGATAATTGATATGCAATTATTATTTTACAATTTGTGATTCCTGATATGATCACTAGTGTCCCCTAGTCTACCCCATTATTTAAAGGCACAAAAGAAACGTCTCTAATTCGGTGTAAGTATCGATGATATTCAACTAAGTAAAATAATATGATGACATACCGGTATCTACCAGTTTAATCAATTCATAAAAAAAGGTAATAAAATAAATGTTTTTTGCAGTTTTGTGAACGTTTGTCTTGTGAAGACCATAATTGCCATTACATTTGTAATAGAATGGAAAGTTGCGACGGTAGTTGTATATATGAAAAAAAATTGAATATAAAAAGGATGAACTTCAATTTAAAAAAAATATACATATAGGTTATGAGACCCTTATAGTAAATATCGTCCAATAACAGGGAAATCATGCTGTTTAAAAAACATCATAACCAGGCAGAGGCGGTAGTTTTGTAAAAAATGTGGGCACTACAATGCCCAAAAGTTACGATTTTAAATTCGTGTATTTCCTTATCAAAATTAAAACCTTATAAGGTTACCCCTATAGGTGATGGGATCTCTAGACTGTGTTTTTTTTTTTAAACAATAAGCGTTTTTTAATTGTGATATTATTATTTTTAGGTGTTTATAGTTTTACTTAAGTACGATTTTTTTTTTTTTTTTTCTAAAAGCTAAGTTAACTTTTAAACAGTTATTAACTAAATCTGATATGACAACCTGTTTTTTTTTTTTTTGAACAGAGATCACTTTCTATTGAACCTTCAACAAAATGTAACAAAACTATAATTCATATGTAATATAATATAACTGTTATGCATTCTGCCCGAATTTAAGTCATATTAATGGTAAACTATAATATATCTCTGGAGATGTTACAAAAGTGAATCATTAAAGAGATAACACTCATATAGTCTGCCAAAGAAAAAAAAAATGAAATAATAATCTAGGTGCCCTGCTAGCCGGCTAAATGGTACTTCCATACATAGAAGATTACCGGCGCCAGCGATTGAGTGGACTTTTGCACCTGTAGTTGGCGACCACTGCCTGTATTCGCTGAATACAGACAAATGCCACACCAGCATGCACCCTCATGAATACATTATCCTAATGAGTGTCCTTACCCCACGTACGATGATCGAAGGCAAACATCGATGAATGCATCATCGGCAACCATTTGGATGGGCCGTAACGCCCGTCTGCGAGTCTGCTATGTATAAATCGGCCTTCCTAACGAAACAAATCGCTGATGGGGCCTCCTCGCCGTGCCCCACTGTTTGTTTGCCGTCGGAAATGAAGCATGTGGTGATGTGGCACACCTACCTACGTCTTTTGTTTGTCGTTTTTAAGGCAAATAAATATATAAATCAATTTTAAAAATGTTTTATTGAGTACTGCGCCCGATTTACTTACAGTTTTTTCGATCGTTCACATCAGGCCTGTGGCCAATGGATCATTCATATTCGACTGAACTGTCGGTGGTCTTTTAAGCAAACAGCCTTAGCTACACTATAGTTGACCGTGTACGGTATAACCGAACGTCGTAATGCCCCACATAATGTAAAAAATGTGAAATACTGTCACACAAAAGGTGTATATAGTTTTGTATTGGAAAGCTGCCTTAAACCACAGATTACATAATACTATACATTAAACATAACTGGTACTTGTAGCTTGTATATTGTAACTTGTATATTTTTTCACATCAGAAACATTATTTTGTACAAATTCACACAAATTAAATTTGAAAAGTAATAGAGATAATTTTGTACAAGGGCATAGCTAGTAGAACCATACTAAATAGTTAGTGATTAACAAGTTTCTCAACATGTTAGGTCTACCCGCCTGAAATACAAGGTTTCCTAGTTTAGGCAAATGTTTTTTTTTTTTACTATGTAATATAATATAATAATATAATGACCAACAAACATTATGGATGAATATGAATAAAATGTATGGATTCTGTTATTCCATTTTTCATTGAAATTTCTATCAGCATGCCAGCAGCTAGCTATTTCAGCGGCTAAGCTATTTCACATAAAAGGTTTGAAGTATCAGGCATTAGCTAGTTGCTGTATAACTCAATATTTGGTTCCATTAAGTTCTTAAGTTTTAGCATTTATAGCTAGTTCTGTCAGTTTTAAACTATCTTAGTACCGATGGTATTCTATTACACCGTTGGTGTCAACTCAACTCAACACTAAGAATATCATGATAACATGATATCAAAACTCATACCTGATGAGCAACGCTGTTGTCAGGGCTGCTGTTGCAGCTTCAGCACGGCGGTCGCCTGCCTGGAAGGTGGATGGCGATGGATCCAGCGGACGGCGGAGTCACCCGATCGGTGCTCGGCAGCGGTTTCAACGTGGCAACCTTTGAGGGTAGTCTGCTTTTTACAATGTCGCGTCGTCAGCGGCACTTTGAGTTGGTGTAGTTAGTGTAGTTGCGTTGTCTGACCTATCTATGCGGTGAAATAGTCCAGTATGACTATCTCGAGTGCAATAGATATTTAGTTGATTTCTTTTGAGACACAATACCTTGACAGAAAGTACCCAGTATGGTAAATTCGCATCAGACAAATACATAAACTGACAGAAAGTACCCAGTATGGTAAATTCGCATCAGATAAATAAATAAATTGACAGAAAATACCCAGTATGGTAAGTTCGCATCAAACAAAAATTAAAATAAGGTAAAAGACCAGTGTGGCAGTTACGCCATCATAAAGGTAAGCAGACAATTATGCTGTTTAACCAAATGAACGGCATTTAATAGTGTACCTTCGTCTTGACTTTTTCTTCTTGTCCTCTTCCGTCTTGAAAACTTTTTCCTTTTTTCACGAAGCATTTTAAGTATAGTTTAATTTTCACTGTAAAAATATAATTTTAAAGAAGTCTCACTTTGAGACTGTATACGTACGTCCGTGGCGAAGCACGAAAAACGAATGGAGTGGTTGGCGTCTAGTAGTGACGAGGAGAGCTCGGACCGGAAATGTCAAAATATCTGTCAATTTTAAGTCAAAAACCTTCTCTTTTTAGGTTTTTTAGGTTATTGCTTTAAAATAACGTGCTAAGTGGTGATACATGCAAGCGATACTACATTTGTAAATATACTAATAATGTTTGTAAATATACTAATATCTTCGGATGAATCTGAAGTATAATACCACCATATTACCGCTTGAACATCTCCGGCACATTAGATTAATTGAAGAGTTTTCCTGTTAAAATCAGCCGTGATATTATGAGCTAGATTATATGACATATCATCTTGGAACAATTTCACCGTAATGCAATGCAATGCAACCTCTTTCAAACATCTTTCAGTTTTGTTTAGATCAAGAATCTAAGTTTCGATGCACGAAGTGACAGTTTTAACTACTGCTCCGAAATATTCACCTCTCAAGCTTACGCGCACTAGACATGAAATAAAACATTTTTTAACGGATACTAGCGCAGTTTTATTGAAAGTACTTAATAAATTCATCGCTTAAGGGTAGGCTCACGAGCAGCTTCAGTCCCCCATGACCATGGCAGCTGCAATGGTGCCGTAATGTCAGGAAAATCAAACCAAATACCAACTAATTAGGTACCAAAGTACTTTTGATAAAACCACGCTAGTATGCGTTAAAAAGTGTATTATTTCACAATTCACAACTGTCTCAAAAGTTTAGATGAATCCGTGTACGACAGCATAAAAAACCCTTTATAAGTTCAAATAAAAAAAAAACATTTATCACAATGCTAATCCAAAGGTGCTACAATCATAGAATAAATAACAGACAGCAATAAAATCGCTTTCATATTCACCGGCTCCTCAGAACAGTAGAATTATAACGACAGTTTTATTACGCGAGAGTGACCTTTACACCCAGCCCCGACATCAGCGTAATATCTAATTATTAATACTTAGACGTTATCGCATTACCACCCGAGGCGATATGTTTGTAGACTTTATACATAGTTGAAGTAGTAATCAGTGTACAATCTGTAAGGCGTTTTAGTATCTATGACGTCTATTTGATCTTGCATCTCTGTGAGCCATTCATAATTTATCATAATATTAATATTTAACCTATTGTGGCTTATAGTAACCGTATTAAAATTGAAAAATAATATATTAAGTAGGTAATCAGAAGAGTGCCGTACCTCTATGAATTAACTCGTCAATGAAAATCCTAGAGGTACGAGTATAATAACATTTGAAGTAATTTTATCAAGATTGAAGATATCTCCAAGACTATGCATTTTTGGCCCACATGTGCACCGAGTTTTTTGTATTATTATTTTGACTTATAGGATATACTCTGAGATTATAATCTCAGAGTTATGGAATATCAATAAATACAGGTTGTCTAGGTAGATATTGTAGGTAGGTATACCGTACATTTAAATAATATCCTATATACTAATATTATAAATGCGAAAGTCCGTTTGTTTGTTTGTTTGTTACGCCTTCACGTCACAACTGCTGAACCGATCGTCATGAAATTTTGCATATACGTTGTCAGGGGTACAGAGAAGGACATAGGCCTTTCATCCCGAAAAAAAGTATTGTTCCCGAGGGATAATTAATAATTATACAATTATTTGATATTGTATACATTGGAATATAATTAATTATCTTGACTATAGTAGAGTAACTTTTTGTCGAGAAAGTTAATTATTTACTGCATTATATTACACTATGGGTAATACTACATTACTGAATGGTGAGTACGTGGGCGAAAGTGTTCTCTCAGAATTAAACAAATTTGTTTTATAACTTAATTTTTGTGATTATAAATTATTATTATGAATGAGGTACTAATTATGAATATTGTTCTGGTATTTTTTGATATTCGTCTTTGTCATTTCATTAGTCCAGAAGAGAAAGGACACGATGTAAAATATTTGAAACGTTTTGAAATATACCACTATTTTACCAATATCATAAGTCTATGCCAATATCCCAGAAATTTAATTTATGTGAAAGGTCTAGGATTTAAACGCTGCTCAATGTAAAATATTTTGCTTTTTCGTTAGTTTTTTGCTAATAAGGACAAATATTTAGGAACCTTTATCAGATAGAATAAAAAGCATAGAATTACGTAATATGAGTTACACAAAACTCCTATAGTAATGTTATTAAATTAGCTAGAGCCATATTCAGCAAGAGCCCTATTATTTAATTACGTGATAATTTATCAATTGTAATGACAATTAGGTTTACATTGCGGTGTGGCTATGAGTAGTTTGTTCTAATTTCAAATTGGTTGACGCAATGTATCAAGTTTATTAAATAGAACCCAGCTAAAGTGCGAGGCACGTATCTTGAAATCGGGTGGGGATTGCGCGAAACCTGTATTTTGGGTATGCGTAGCGGTGAGGGGCGCGGGCGGCGGGAGATGGGCGCGCGCTATTGGTCGCTCACAAGAGCACATGCGCGAACTTATCCCCACTGTCGAAAAAATTTCAAGATACGTGCCTCGCACTGTATCAAAGTGCAATATGTGAGGCAGGCATGTAATAAATCAGAAACTTTCAACAAGTTCTTACGTCGTACTTGATCCTGCAAGTTGCAACTCCTCAAACTTTAAATCGAGTGAATGGTTTCGACGAGCTAGTTTCAGCTTACTGTAGCAATCTAAGTTTGGGTACTAACTTGTCTGAAGTTCCTCTTCTAGTACAGTCAGCGCCCAAATAGTAAGAAGCAGTTAAAATGCTTTGGAATTTAATAAAAAACAATATAAATCCATATCCTTACTAATATTTTAAATGTGAAAGTCCGTTTGTTTGTTTGTTACTCCTTCACGTCAGCTACTGAACCGATCATCATGAAATTTTACATTATACGTTGTCAAGAGTACAGAGAAGGATATAGGGTACCTTTCATCCAGCAAAAAGGCATTGTTCCCGAGGCATAGCAAAAAACTTTCCACGCAGACGAAGTGGCGGGTGGCCGCTAGTATATTAATAAATAATAATATTTGACAGCATCACATACTTGCTCTGATTCCAAAGTAGGTAGCTAAAGCACATGTGTTATGCAAATCAGAGACAACGGTGGTATCACAAACATCCAGACCTAAGACAATATATAAAAGTTAATTTTTACTTGACCCAGTCGACGATCGGACCCGAGACCTCAAGAGATGGACCCACACCTTGAAAACCGACGAGCAAACACTCATCCATGAAGATCGTATACTGCCATACGTATATTGTCTTCGATCCTGAATTGATCCGAATTGAGTTGTGATTTTTAACCGACTTCAAAAATTTGAAAAGGAGGAGGGTTATCTATTCGTCGCGTATATATATATTTTTTACTATGTATGTACACCGATTACTCGAAGACGGCTGAACCGAACCGAACCGAAATGATTCAAACGTTATAACATGAGGTTTGTACCGAAGTTGGTCTTATTTTTTGAAATTTTGAAATCGGTTCAGTAGTTTTCGAGTATTCTTGAAAATACTGCCGTTTTCGTTACCATTTTATATGAATTCAAACGGATTTTCAACCATTACTTTTTTGTTTATGAACCGATTTAGATAATTCTTTTTTTGTTTGAAAGAAGACATCTTAAAGATGATACCATATTAATTTCACTGGTATTGGACGTTGAATTTTAAAGATACACGAGGGAACTCCTCAAAATCAAATAGGAACTGTACAGTGATTGAATATTGGTAGGTATATGACAATCAAAAATAAGTTAAGGACCTATCTATTGTCAAGGACGTTCAGGACTAGAGTTGAACTGCGAAGGCCCAACGGAACTCCTGTGGAAATTGAGTTACTCGGGGTATACGTACCATTAAAAAATGAGAAATATTATAACGTTTTATTTTATAAAATATTCGCTTACATACCCACCACAAAAAAGTTTAAAATAAAAAAGCTTTTTAAAAAAAAGCAGAACCTCCTACAAAAATATTAAAAAAACAGCTCTATAAAAAGCAAGAAATAATGTTCAAATTGAGTAATTAAAACACGTCTATTGAAGTCGGGTGGGGCTTTTAGAATATAAACAATACAATAAGTAAAAAAAATACTTTCAGCTCCACCCGACTTCAATAGACGTGTTTTAATTAATCAATTTGAACATTATTTCTTGCTTTTCATAAAGTTGTTTTTTTAATATTGTTGAAGGAGGTTTGCTTTTTTTTAAAGATTTTTTTACAGAGCACTTCGGCATGTTTACCATTTGACAAATCACGCGAGACTAAATGACAAGTCGTGAGTGAGTAAAGGGAGACTTGCAGCGTTTTGTTGCGTTTTTGTTTTCGTTTGGGGGAGTTTGAGGTGAGCCACGAAAGACACTGTCATGCAATATCCTCAGGAATAAATTATCGAAGCAATATTCGCATGACAATATACTTCGATCATAAGAATATTGTCATAGTAGCCACGCTTGGCAGGAGGGTTGCAGAGGCGTAGGACCGTTATCATTAAAAAGCTTACTCAAAAAAAGGAGGAGGTACTCAGTTCGGTTTAATTTTATTATCCCTGAGTATAGGTTGGAACTATTCTTTTCTGTCCGGTTATTTCGCCACACGGATAAATATTATCCGTACACCAAAACCAAAATATTCTTCTTAAGCTTTAGTATAGCGAAAATGTTCTTTCTACGCCATTTACCTAAAACAAACACAGAATTTGAGAAGAGTGTAATGTAATCACATTTTGTGCTTCAATTACAAACCAAACATACAGTAGTTACTGGTAATAAGACGGCTAAGAAGTAATTACACAGTCTTTTCCAAGGGAAAAAGTAAAACTACTATAATTAGCAAGTTATAGCCTTGAGTCTAAACACAGATTGTTATTTCCTTAAAATGTTTCGATCACTAGTAATTAGTGACGACCTTAGAAAATTTTCTTACAAGATCTTATTAAGTACAGCTTATAAAACGTTGTTAAAAACGAACAACGACCACCTCTCATACAAGCGTTGACCTGTCAAATAGGTAGCTTTTTTTAAAGTAGATTTTTTTTTTCCTTTATTTACCATTTAAAAATACAAGACGATAGGTATATTATAGGTATATAATGATAATAAAATTATTATATTTGAATAGTAAGTTGCCGTGACGAATTTTAATTTGGCAATCAGAAATATGTGTAATGGTAAAATCAATGTGTTCTAGTTTATATTAATTATTGCTAATCTTTATTATTCAATTTCTCTGTTTCTGTAACTGCTGATTTTTATTTTAGTTAGCAATTTATAAATAACAATAAGAATGCAATTATGAGCTATATTACTTCTGTATTCACGATAATTAATAAAATCTACATTTTGACAGGTCATAAATGGGCGTCTTTCTTTGAGGGTACCATTTTCTGTACAAACACGTCAAAATCATGAATAACTTGGCCACACTGACTATATTTTGTACTGAAAAAATTTAGTTCCTGCTATAAGAAGACTGCATCTTTTTACCCTGTAGTTCATGGATGCTTCATTCAGTATTTATTTTTAGTTGAGTCCATTTTTTATTCTTAACTAAACTAAGGCATCCAAATCCAATAGAATCGCTGCCATCCTTTTTCAATAATTGTTTCAAACAATGAATTGCAACCTTTTATTTTTCCACAACTGCTTTAATTGAGTCGCTTCATTAAAACCCATTGTTCATCAACAAAGGCTTGTTTTAAAGATAAAATCGGTTAATTTGAAAGCATTAAAATCAATGCTTCCCTCAATAAGAAAGGCTGACTTTCGACCTTACAGGGGGTCAATTCTGCTAATGTTAACGTCGAAATCGTGGTTCAATGGTGTTTGAATGGTAATGCTTTTTGACACAGTTCTTGTTCCTTAAAACCAAAACCTAAACACATTGTGTTTCTTAAACCCAAGACGGAAACACATTGTGTCTCGATTTGGGGTTTAAGAAATAAGAACTGTGTCAAAAAGCTTTACCATTCAAACACCATTGAAATACGATTTTGACGTTAACATTTAGCAGTCTTGACCTTACGGGTTACTCTGACCTCTGCGATCTCGGTAGTATATTAAAGTGTAATTAAAGAAACTAGTCGGAGATTATTCTTGAGATTACGAATATGATTTGTCGGTGTTTTGTTTTGATTGTAATCAATTTAGTTGATAGGTTGATTTAATATTTCATTTCTTAACATTATTGTTTTGTTATTGCAATTGTCTTGTCTAGTTTATTATTATAACAATAGCTTCACGTACTTTGTTGGAAGAGGTTTGTTAAATATTTATATTTAATTTATTATTTAGGTTTGTTAAATATTAAATAAAGCTGCAACATAAACTGCAGAGCATGCAATCATATCATAATGCTTTCTTCATTTGTCAAAAAAATATCTATAGTCCTTTTTTTCAGTCCTGTAAACAATATTTTCATTGTTTTCAATACCTATTAAATTGTAATTTTATCCAACATTTTAACCATTATTAGTATATTATGTCTATACGCTATTATTTGATTAGTCTTTTTGAAGGTTTCCAATGGTTTTACTGTTTTGCTATACAATAGGTATAGTTTATTAAAGCGTTCTAACTCAATAAAACTTTATGTGGCATTTTTTCTTACAGAATTTCAATTCAGCTCTAAACTTTTTCATCTTGTCAAACAGCTGTTATTTTTTTGCTGCGGCTGCTAAGATTTACATAAACAATGCCAAAATAACGGCCCAAAGACAAGTTAATTCGCGAATAAATGCAAAGACGCAAACCGGTTCCGTGTGCAAGCACCGTTAATTTGTCCGACCCTCGCGTCTGATATAATTGTTGTAACTCGCGGGTTATAATTGTTGTAACTTGCTGTTACCGCAACGCTGGTTTTGTTAAACGATGAATGAATGTGTAGTATTTATCTTTAAGTAATGATGAGCATCAGTGAGCTACGTTTTGATAGCAAATCAAAGTTACTCAGTTGTCTACGTCTGTTTGACTATAGACTTGAAAATAGATATATAAGATTGGAGTTTACTGGTTTTACGAAAAGTTGGGTATGAAAAAAAATATTTTCTCGCTCTCCTGTGACTTATCTAACATTAACCTTATTTAATATTACTAATATAATGGAAAGGTGTTTTACATGTCGAAAATAATTATATGCAATTGTGCAAGGTTGCATTTAGCATTCACTTTTACAGTTAAACCCAATTTTATCTACAAGTGAATCAAATTACTTTCGTGATCTTACCAACCTCGTGTAAAACTTAGACCGTTGTATAAAACTGTTAACAAATCCTTTTATGTTCTTTAAATAAAATGTTTTGGTAATTTCAATATCATTTTTATACATGGTTATTTGTAAAACAGTTGTTCATCTCGCAGGACAACATTTATTCTACGACTTTTCCGAAAACAGACAAAAAAAAAACATTTCATACAAAACTCGATCAGCTATTCGGACATAAGTACTTATGCAGTCAATTATTTTTGTCTCTTTTTGGAAAAGTCGCAAAATTATTATAAATGTTGATGTTTATGATGTAAGATATCTACTTCTGCAAGGGTGTTGGTGTTTTACAAATAACCCAGTATATTATACGAAACAAAGATAACCCTGATACGAGACAAAGTTAGTCTTCGTAGTGTAACAAATCGTACTTATCTTTATATATTATATAATTTGTGTAACAAATTGTCTAACACGAACATGTATTTTGTTTCAGGTACTGACAGCGTTTAAACATGTTAATGTATAGAAAACACAAGTTATCATAGGTAAAGTATAAACAAGTCGTAAAGTATAAAATTATATAACTTTTTGTTCTGTAAACTTCCTGAAAAACGTGACATATGAATAGTTATTGCCATTCATTAGTGAATGCATATAACTTTCAGTTTATATTATACGGTCAGAGAACATGTTGTCTAACACAATGGACCGTGTATTCTACGAGTAAGATTATCGCTTACAAAATAACGCAATACTTAGCAAATCTGTAAAATTACTTGCCGACTCTTTGTAACTATTGTTTGCAGAAAGTTTTCAACAATATCTTATTACAAAAGTGACCCAACACGATACTATTTTTAATCGTCCTACGTAACAATAAGCCACTGACTTATTACAAGGAATTGTGACATTCCTTGGAGTAACAGTGGTGTTAACCGCTTGTGCAGATAATAAAGTTTTGTGTTCAGTTTGTGATGTCAGCACGCAAAAACTGAAAGTGTGATCGATGAGTTTTACTAAATATTGAAAAAAATAGTATGTTTCATTATTTTAGGGTTTATTTGGTACTAAATATTTTGTTAATAGAATAAACTATGTCGGGATTTACACCATGTACCTGTTTATTTTTACCTTAAAAAAAGTGCCGTTTCGCGTACAGATACAGTGAGTGTCGTGTGTCGAGAACAAATTCGAGTGAATAGTGAGTTTGCAGACAGTGGTACCGGTAACTAGACGGAGGGTAGACCGATTCGTCTGCCAATAACATCTACCCGCACGCAACAATCGACAGTTCTTCCGTGATCATGGCGCATGCAACTGCGCCGAAATATCGGAGTCTCAAAAATAAACAGGTACATGGTGTAAATCCCGACATAGTTTATTCTATTAACGTCAATAACCATGGAAATTTAAAACAATATAAATATTTTGTAATAAAGAAAATGCTTTATCTAGTGACTAAAAACCTCCCAATTTTACATATATTTTTTTTATGATAGCTATCTATATCTATCGCTTGTCTATATCTATCTATAGCTATCGCTTGACCGCTATTACGCCTGATGGTAAGCGATAATGCGATCTACGATGAAACACGCTTGCCTAAAAGTTACCTTTTCACTTGCGACTTGAAGGCCTCCAGATTGTACCTAACAGAACATAGACTGAGGCAAGGAGTTCCTCTCTTGAAGACATCTTAGTGCGAGTCTTTAGAATATCCACTAAAAACGGTGGCGCAGATTCGTACGTTCGGTTGTCCTTTGGAAGAATCGGAATTAGGGTGTGCAAATTCTGATAATCACTCTCCAAAATGTATCCGATAATAAACCGATAAGCTTGCAACCTTTCGTCTATGCTATGCTCGAGGCTTTTGAGCTTATTACAGAAAATATTGTCGTTGTCGATTAGCTTCTTGGCCCTCTGCTCAATTAATTCAAACGTCTGGAGCTGGTATTTGGCGGAGCCATCCCAAAGATGAGACAGATTAAGCAGCTGATCCGGCGTAAAGTAATTTCTCCCGCCTTTGCCAGAACAGAACGCCAAGATTTTTAGTTGCCAATGTGCTTTACTTTCAATGAAAGAGACAAAATCTTGGACGAAGACAAAATTGAGTGTTGGAGTCGATGACATGACGAGAAGCTCTAGTTGTTCAGCAATCGGAAAGCAGGATTCAGATCAAAATTTTTCCTTTTAACAGAGAATTTGTCTATTACTAGCATCCACCTTGTGACTGCGTCTGCGAAACACTGAATTTTCATACAAAAGCTTTCAGTCCCTTTCCTTTCTTATCGGCTCAATTTTTTTAAATCCTTTTCCTACTATTAAAAACTTTAGTCAACATTTCAAGCTCCTAATTTAATGTTTTTTCTTTATTATATTAATTTATTTCCATTTCAATTTGCAACAAAATATAAGTATACCTAATTTTATTAATTTAGCTTTACCGTTTAGAAAATAAATAACCTTTGGGTACCAAAGTTAGAACCTTAACTATCAATTAACGGTGCTTCTACATAGCACAGGCTGTGTTAGTTACGTGTTGCACAGTTTAGGTAACATCCTAGGTAATTTTTGTAAACCCCGTTATTCACTGACAATCCATTCGCACGAGGTTAGACAAGTGATGCGTTCACAATGGACACTGTTCTCATGGATGGTGCTTACCATAGAGTTACAAATGGATTTATGGGACGGAAAACATCATTATTGGACGTTACAGTTTTCTGGTTGGCAGTGTTAGTACCTCCGCATACGGCGTCGTAGCGTAAGCGTATCGTATGAGATTTTATTGTCAATACGATAGGCGTAGCGTATTGGCGTAAAAAGCAAGCGTAGAAAATACTTTCTATACGTTTAGTGATGAATTTCCGTGAAGCTCTAGTTTTGGAACAATATCTACGCCTACGCTACGATTCGTGTGTGAAACTCTGCTCGTATCGTACTCGTCGCGTCATTACGATACGCTTAGGCTTACGAGCCATGTGCGGAGGGCCTTAGTTTACATATTGTGATTTAAGTATCTAATAATTATTATATCCCCAAAATTTTAAGACACTACTCATAACATTGAAAATATTGAAATAAAATACTTTTATGGTCACTAACCTGACTACACTAAAAAATATACTTGAATTTGATTACTTTTTATGCATTTTCCGATGAGACAAAATTTATTTCAATGTAGTGTGCTCGGAAAGCTTAGAAATAAAATTTTATCATACAATTTAAGTAGGTATTAATTAACAAACATTAGTCTTTACTTTTGAAAAAAAATATCTCAATTAAGTCAACAAAAAAACCGAAACTGAACTGTGGTTAAAACATATTATTATAATTCTATTGTGATTGCGCCCTATCGCAACAAAAATAGCTCTATGGTAACAAGAAACGTATTGTTATTCTCCTGATTGTTATCTGCAAGTCTCTTCTTAGCGGCTTCCGTTTAGTTTAGTCTAAGGCCTAGTCTAGGTAATGCAGGTAAAGTTCCGTCTCTGTCTTATTGTTTTTAGATGGGAATTCCTTGCTATTTTGTTAACACAATGCTACACAGCACGCAGTACCATAATTATTATTCTTTTACTTTTTTTTCTTATATTGAGGCTTATGAATGGCTGGAATTCTGTTTTTATTTCAGTAAAAGTTTAAATAGCTTATCTTATGCTTACTTACAATAAAATTTTATATTTTATTATTATTATTATAATTATTATAATCTTTCTTGAGAGAACCAATAACCGTAATACTTACAACAGTTTTTATAAAAGTTTACAATACTAAATAGTATTTAAATAAAATTTATAGAGGAATTCATGATATGCTATATATTTTTAATAGTATCTAGGTTTATAATCTAATCTAAATTACTCTTATTTTGATTGGAAATATATAAATAAGGTTTCACGATTTATTTCTTATTTTAGGTTTCGTTACTTTTAAACGAATTCAGCGCGCCCGATGTGTATTTAAACTTATTTGATTTAAAAATCAAATGTGATTTGTACGTAAGTTACTTCGCACATAGTTTATACCTACATAAAAAAATAGAGAGAAAAGTGGTACAGGGTAGATCCTGTTAATTTAATCTCTTGAACAACAAGTGACACGTCACATAACTCAAGGAAGTGAAAAGCAATTAATTCTGCAAATATCAACAAACAGCCAAATGATAACAACACTAACAATAATTGAGTCCAACGGAAAACGATCATATAAATTATATTCCACTACCTAGTTTTTGCTGAACGGAAGGTAAATATAGCTGAACGGAACCAATATTGGCTTGTCTTGCTGATATATTGCGGGCGCCACGTTTATTTGCCGATAATAAATCTTAAACTTCATGAATATATAATTTTTCAAATTATTTGGAATATGGCTATTAATTTTCTTTTATAACTTTGTACTATTTTAATAGAAGCAGTGTGGTTTCGCCCACTTTTGAGTCTTAAAAAACCACCAGACTAAACATCTATTTGGCAGACGGATGATTAAGTGGAATACTTTTAAATGGAAGTACGTCCAGATTTCAGCAATGGAAATAACGGCGTTGGTCGGCCAAATGGAAGTATATAAAAGATGCCCCAAAGCTTAAATATTTTTTCTTTTGTTTGTTGCATCCGTCGTAGACTATGAGCAAATTTGATGAAGGTAATGGACTTGACGAGCGTAGCTCGCAATGGAGCTATCTACCCTTTATTTTCAAATCGACATCTCGTCCTGTTCTAATATAATTCAGCGTTTCACTCGTGTCTCTTCTGCCGTACAATAGCTGGCAAGCCAGTTCATTTGGATGGTCACTCAATCTCTTTTTGTAGGTCACTGTGGAGTTTCGAATCTCTTCCTGGTAGACATTTGCAATAGCTCATGGATCTCTTTGTGAACCATGGAACATTTGCTATATTTCTTAAATTTATATTTTGGAATAGTTGGAGAATGTTTATATTTAAGTCGCTAACACTGCCCTAGAGCTGTATACTGTTCATCCAACATGTTTTCAGCACAGTTTTACGTTTCAGTATGCTTTGTAAATAAGGAGCTTATTGTCTATTGACAGCTTTGAATTTCTTCTCGGCAACCAATATAGCTTCTTGTATTTAATGTTTAGCTTATCTCTTTAAAGATTACATCTGGACGAACTTCCATTTGGATGTCCTCCTAATGGACGCCTTGCCAGTGATTAGCTTTAAATTTGAAACTTTTTTCATTTAATTTCATTTAGGTACAATTTAATTATTAGAATTTTTCTATTTTATTTCACAAGGGATTTATTTCAAATTAAAAGAGAAAATATAAAACACTTGAAACAAAATCGCTTGTTACTAAAATTCAACCGGCTAATTTATTTTAAACCAGTAAAAAAAAATCTGCATTTGTTCTCCAAATACACAGCTCTTTTTTGGTCAATGAACTCGTCAGTTACACTTATGTCAGTCAAATTGGCCGTTTAAAATTATGAAACGGCACTTACCGGCCGGTCGTGCGAAACCGCGCCCAAGGACGACCCGCGCCTTTCTATAAACATGCCGAGATGCTGTGAGAATTTGAGCTTTTGTTAGTGTCATACTTTATCAAGTTTACGTTTAGATAGCATTCTCGGCAATCGCCTATAGAGACGACGTTAAATAGTTCGTGTAATGAAATGAAAAGAAATTAAATTATATATTCCGCCCAAGGACAACCCTCGCCTTTCTATAAACATGCAGAGATGCTGTGGGAATTTCAGCTTTTGTTAGTGTCACACGTTTAGATAGCATACTCGACAATCGCCTATAGAGACGAATTTAAATAGTTTGTGTAATGAAATGAAAAGAAATAATATAAATATCTTCCGCCCAAGAACGACCCGCGCCTTTCTATAAACATGCCGAGATGCTGTGAGAATTTGAGCTTTTGTTAGTGTCATACCTACTTTATCTAGTTTACGTTTAGATAGCGTACTCGGCAATCGCCTATAGAAGCTACTTTAAATAATTTGCGAAACAAAATGAAAGGAAAGAAAATAATATCTTCCATATATTTTTTATCCAACTACGAGGGGTAAGCCAAAAGCTTTTAGATAGGTAACTCACTATTTACTCACTAATTTGATACTGGAAAATATATAAAAAAATATGGAACATATGTAGGTCAGCAATTTTGGAATACGACGACTCAAAATAACTCTAGTAAATGATTAAAAAATAGGGCCCCAGATTTTTACAAGTATGATCCATGTTTTATGACTAAAATAACTAGTGCTTACGATATTGTATAACTTGCCAGTATCAAATTATTGAGTAAAGTATCTTAAATCTTTTGGCATGCCTCTCGTATGTCTTCAGGCTGATAAGTATTTTGGGTATTTTGGGCGTAACTTAAGCAAGTAAGCTTAATTTTTTTATGGAATCTGCTGCGTAGTGTACCGCTTAAATCTGATATTATACTTAGGTACCATTTCTCCAGCTCATTTTCATTGTTTTAATTTTAGGTGCCCTTAAAAAATCTTCGTATACACGTATAAAGCCTACCGCCACACCCTATCTAAACCAAACGAAACAAAATTCTTATTTTCTCCAGGAACGAAGCTTTTATGTAATACAACAATTTCGCGAAAAATTGCTTCCATAGTACGGTCGGCATGAAACCATAATGTTCTGAGGACATAGCTTGTGATAGAAAGCGCGGTAAGTCACGATCTGCCGCGGGCTAATGTAGCGTAGGGCTGGCAGTATTGTTATATACGTGTCTATAATAAGGACATATTCACAATGCTATTTACATATAAAAACAATAGTTAACCGGCACCTGGCATCGCGCGGGCGCTCGGCGACCGCGCGGTACCAGTGTGAGAGTGTGAGATAAGGAAGGCCTGTGCCCCAGCAGTGGCGACATTAAAAATGTCTGATGGTCAATGCCCATAAAAATAAACATAAAATTAATAATCAGCACGGTGCAACAAAAGCTCACAAAAAGTTTTTCAATTTTGGTTTTGCATCTCACGAATATCCCGTCCTACATATCGGGAAAAAAGAAAATACACCTATATCTCTCGTATAAGAAAGTGTTACGAAATATCTTTAATAATAGAAAGCCCTTTTAAATCGGTGAATGTAGTCTCGAAAGTGTCAGCCCTGCCGACGCGCTACAGATTGCAAGCCCTGCATAATTGCATATACTCGGCCGAACTGTGACATCATTAAATGACGCTTTGTCGTCGCAATTTCATCTGGCTAATTGTTTTCCTGTAAAATTAATTTCCCACTTTGCTTCCGACTTTTTTGAAAAAAACTCGTTTCGATGTATTTTGATTGGTGTTAGTGATAATTAAAAGTCGGATTAAAAGTAATAAAAAAGTGCCAAAATATGCAAAGTGAATCATGAAATAATAATTGAAAAACCGGCCAAGTGCGAGTCGGACTCGCGCACTAAAGGTTCCGTACCAAAAAACGGAAAAATCACGTTTGTTGTTTGGGAGCCTCCCTTAAATATTTATTTTATTCTGTTTTTAGTATTTGTTGTTATAGCGGCAACAGTGATAGTCATCATCTGTGAAAATTTTAACTGTCTAGCTATCACGGTTCATGAGATACAGCCTGGTGACAGACAGACGGACAGCGGAGTCTTATAGTAATAGGGCCCCGTTTTTACCCTTTGGGTACGGAACCCTAAAAAAGACGTTTTTTAGGGTACTTATTTTATTTCAAAAAGGTATTATTTATTACTCAACGATCACAATAGTATTTGCAAAAATATCAATAATTACAAAATATATTTGACATTGAAATTTACCTTAAAAAATGCTCTAAATGCAATACGTATTTGCATATAATCCGGTCTTTAGAGAGAATCATTTTACGTTTATTAGTATTTTTACGTCATTTTAATGCACTTTTAATATATGCTTGATATTTGATGAAATTCTTTGATAACTAATTTAAAATAACTATGCATAAGGCGTTAAGGCAATAAATAATCACCTAATTTTGCTTTGATAAGTTAGGGTTATTGTAAACTCGTCCCGTATGTAAACTCGTCACGATTTGAAAAGTTCCATACATTGAAAGTAAATTCGTAAAAAAATGTATCTGTAAATTCGTCCCAGGTATACACATATACATGCATGGGTTTACCGACTCTAATAAGTGCACTTGAAAAGATTAATAAAAATACATTTTCGTTAAAAAAATGAAAGTAGTACGGTACCCAGCTTTAATTGAGTCGACGCTATCCAATACGGGCCATCAGTGACGTCATTTACCTGTACAAAACAACATTAACGTGCAAAGTATCAATTTTCTTGATCAATTTAACACCGTACGTAAATATTTTAAACAGGCTATGTAAACGGAACTACTTTCAATAGTAACCTTTCGCCGGAGCCGCGGGCGCAGCCGTAATGATATATCGCACGCGAACTTATGCCAACTTTTTACTGATGCGCCTTTTTTAGGTAACTTACTTTCTTAATACTTGGTTTGTACTGTTTTTCTGGAGTACCTATCAATAAAAAGGATCACATGAAAAGTTGTGCTATTTGGATGTGACGTGGAAAACTGGAAAACGATACATTTTTTATTGAGCGATCATGTAGTGTAAGACCCCTTTTACATTATTCCAGTAGAAGTACTGTTCGAATCACGAAAGATGACCACAAATGGCGCCCATCTTCGCGTCATAACTCATGAAGATAAGACGTAAGACCGAATAATACTTGATATATTTAAATAATAACGATATATCTACATGAATATGAAATATTATTTTGTCTAAAGTCTTTTCTTCATGAGTTATGATGCGAAGATGGACGCCATTTGTGGTCATCTTTCGTGATTCGAACTATACATTACGTGGTGTTTTGACGTTCTTTAAAATCAGCGAACATGCCAGGCAATGTACTTTTATTGGAACGTTTTTACTGGAATATTGTAAACGGGGTATATATGTTGTTCTTTATTATTTTTGTGCTAATTTTTCTCCTTTTTTAATAAACCCTGTAAGTAATTATTTATTTTCTTCTAGTTTTTTTGTTGTTTACCATTATATTATTTTTTATCGAAAAGTAGTAATGTTTTAAAAGTTGTTTGTTTTTAATGTTTACTTATTCTGAAAGAAATATTAATGAAAATTATATGAGTAATAATTTTATGACATGCCTTTTTTGGGATAGAAAAATGTAACAAAGCATTTGATAGAACAACAAGGGAGACTCAATAAAGTTGGATAGTGCCGGCCGTTTTAATGCCGGCCATATTTCCCACAGCGCCCGCGGCCGCGCCCGGGTGGCCGACTAGGGTTGACACTCCTTACTTTTATTAAACATAATTATTATGTAAATATATTTTTTTTAAAGTAAGAAGAGTCATCTCTATAGTAACATATATTTTAATGTATTTTTGGTGCAACCTAAACAACTTAAACCGCAAAAAAAACTATAGAAATCGTAAGGATCACCCGGTTCAGTACGGGAGTGCGTTGTGGTAAAGCCAGCAATTTTCATAGTCATTTTTATTCGTTTTGGGTTGTTAAGTTAAATTTTGAAAGTATCAATTATGATAATATCAAAAAACATAAAAAATATATTGCGTGCCGTGTATGTGCCGGCCTAGAATAGCACTACCCCCTATCATCCCGTGGGTGTCGTAAAAGGCGACTAAGGGAGCATAGCCTTCAAGAGACGGGCAGCAGCGTCTCCAAAAAACCTTGGCCTACTGCGATCGCCAACCCGCCTGCCAAGCGTGGCGATTATGGCAAACCCCCCCCCCCTCATGCATAATGGATCAAAAAATTGGCCCCCAGTCCCCGGCAGCCCCGCTATTCCTAGCTACGGTAGCGGCTACGGTAACGGCGGGGCAGGGGGTGCTAAGAATCCCCGGGTGCGGCTCGGCTACCAAAAACGACGACTACTGCACCTGGCAACCTATAACACGCGCACACTAAGGACCGACGCGAAGTTAACCGAGTTGGAAGAAGTTATCAGCAAGGTACACTGGGACATTATCGGCTTATCTGAAGTCCGAAGAGCGGGAGAGGACTCGATAATCCTCAACTCCGGTAACTTGCTTTACTACCGGGAGGGCGACCAACAGTCCCAAGGTGGTATCGGGTTCATCGTCCACAAGTCCCTTGTCAACAACGTGACTACCATCGGAAGTGTGTCGACCAGGGTGGCGTACCTTATACTCAGAATATCCAAACGGTGTTCGCTGAATGTTATACAGGTTTACGCACCGACCTCGACACACCAAGATGACGAAGTGGAGGCTATGTATGAGGAGATCTCTAAAGCCATGCATAGCTTCAAAACCCACTACACTGTTGTGATGGGGGACTTCAATGCTAAGTTGGGGAAACGATGCGGTGATGAGCTGAGAGTGGGGCAATTTGGAGTTGGGCAACGGAATGACAGAGGCCAGATGCTGGCTGACTTTATGGAGAAGGAGAACCTCTTTATGATGAACTCCTTCTTCAGAAAGCCGGAATGCCGGAAGTGGACCTGGGTCAGTCCGGACGGTAAAGTCAGAAATGAGATAGATTTTATCATGTCGACGAAAAAGCAAATATTCAATGATGTCACTGTGATCAACGCTGTTAAGACGGGGAGCGATCACCGATTGGTACGTGGCACATTGAATATCAACCCAAAGCTGGAAAGATCTCGACTGATAAAATCAACAATTCGACCATTGCCGGCCCATATTCAAAACCCCGAGAGCTTTCAACTCGAACTCCAAAACCGCTTCGAAGCCCTTGAGAACAGCATAGATGTGGACGATCTAAACAACATGGTGGTGGATGCTGTCCGTACGGTAGGGTCCAAGCTCTTTAAGACCCGCCGTCCCAAGATAAAGAAACTCTCCGACCACACACTCCTACTCATGGATCAGAGACGTGAAATGAGGCTCCAGAGTTCAGTAGATGCTAATCGTTATCGGCAGCTTAATAGACAGATATCTAAGTCTTTGACGAGCGACCTTCGCCAATTTAATACGAATCGTATTAAAGAGGCCATCGAGCGGAATAAAGGCTCCAAAGTGTTCGCGAGAGATCTGTCTATTGGGCAAAGCCAGATGACGAAGCTGAAAACTGACGACGGACGCATCATTTCATCAAAGCCTGAAATCCTGAGGGAGATCGAGAGCTTCTATGGGCAGTTATATTCCACGCAGACACCTGTTGAAAGCAAGGCTAAAGACCCCAGAGCCAAGCTTACCCGACACTATACCGAAGATATCCCGGACGTCAGCCTGTGCGAGATTAGTATGGCTCTCAAACAGCTGAAAAACAACAAGGCGGCGGGTGACGATGGAATCACTACAGAACTTCTGAGAGCGGGCGGTAAGCCGATACTCAAAGTCCTCCAGAAGCTCTTTAATTCCGTCATCGTCCAGGGCAGAACGCCAAAGACATGGAACATAAGTGAGGTGATCTTGTTCTTTAAAAAGGGTGACAAGTCCCTCTTAAAGAACTATAGACCCATCTCGCTTCTGAGTCATGTCTATAAGCTGTTTTCGAGAGTCCTTACGAATCGTCTCGCTCGCAAGTTCGACGACTTCCAACCTCCCGAACAAGCCGGGTTCCGAAAAGGCTTTAGCACCATAGACCACATCCATACGCTGCGGCAGGTTATACAGAAGACTGAGGAGTATAATGAGCCACTTTGCTTGGCGTTCGTGGACTATGAGAAAGCCTTTGATTCGATTGAAACCTGGGCGGTGCTGCAGTCTCTCCAAAGGTGCCAAGTGGACTATAGGTATATCGAGGTGTTGAGGTACTTATACCAAAATGCCACCATGACGATCCGAGTACAGAACCAGAACACAAATCCTATCCAACTGCAGCGTGGTGTGAGACAGGGAGACGTTATTTCTCCGAAACTGTTCACAGCTGCGTTGGAGGATATCTTTAAGCTCTTGGACTGGAAAGGACTCGGCATCAACATTAATGGCCAGTACCTAACACACCTTCGTTTTGCCGATGATATAGTCCTTATGGCTGAGACCATGGAAGACCTGAACACAATGCTCGAAGATCTCCGTAGTGCTTCCCAAAGAGTGGGTCTTAGGATGAACATGGATAAGACGAAAATTATGTCAAATGCCCATGTTGTACCCTCTCCAGTTCATGTTGGGAACACTACACTTGAAGTTGTTGACCATTACGTATACCTAGGACAGGCAGTCCAGTTAGGTAGGTCCAACTTCGAGAAAGAGATCTCTCGTCGAATCCAACTCGGGTGGGCAGCATTCGGGAAGCTTCGAAAAATCTTCGCGTCCGACTTACCTCAGTGTCTCAAGACGAAAGTCTATGAACAGTGTGTGTTGCCAGTGATGACCTACGGCAGTGAAACGTGGCCGCTAACTATGGGTCTCATAAGGAGGCTCAAGGTCACTCAGCGTGCAATGGAGAGAGCCATGCTCGGCGTTTCCCTACGTGATCAAATCAGAAACGAGGAGATCCGCAGGAGAACTAAAGTAACCGACATCGCTCGAAGGATTGCTCAGCTGAAGTGGCAATGGGCGGGACACATAGCGAGAAGAACCGATGGCCGTTGGGGCAGAAAGGTTCTGGAATGGCGACCGCGCACCGGACGACGCTCCGTGGGTAGGCCCCCGACAAGGTGGACCGACGATCTGGTGGAGGTCGCGGAAAGCCAGTGGATGCAGGCAGCGCAGGACCGATCGTTGTGGAGATCCTTAGGGGAGGCCTATACCCAGCAGTGGGTGTCGTGTGGCTGATATGATGATGATGATGATGATGATAAAAAATATTATAATTTCTTCACCAGTGGTCACTAAACACTTGACCTGACCTCCCCTGAAGCATAATACTTACAGCACATAATTATAATTTTATTCAAACTGAGTTTAGATTTTGCTATAGCTTTAGATTTTTTCGCAACACAAACACTACGACTTTGTATATAAATTTATTAATAATAAAATATATATTATTTAAAATGATTTCATTTTATTATCACAAAATACGGTATATATAAATTAATGGGTGGTCTGCTCCGTGCAAGTATAAGAGCTACTTTATCCTTTTTATTCCATTAGGTAATTACACAGTTTATTTTCATATTTATTTAACTTAATCGTATGGAGTTAATGATATTTGCCAAGATATCCAACTTTTACGATTTATCATTAAAATTTAATTGCTATTTAATATCCTACCCACCTTTACGGCTTTGGATTTCCCAGCAATTTTCTTCAAATAAACATCAAATTCTTAATCTAATTGATTGTAATACTTACTATTATTATTTTAATAAAACTGGAAACTTTAAAACCTACTATGATAGATGTAAATAAAGACACTATTAACTTTTTAAGCTTACGCACTCACTAGACATGAAATAAAACACTTTTTAACGGATACTAGCGCGGTTTTATTGAAAGTACTTTGGTAATTAGTTGGTTTTTTGTTTGATTTTTTTTCCGACGTTTTCGCACCTGTGCATCTGCCGAGGTCACGGGGGACTGCAGCTGCAAAGGTGGCGAAACGTTGGGAAAAATAAAAAATCAAACCAAATACCAACTAATAACCAAAGTACTTTCAAATCCATTAAAAAGTGTTTTATTTCACACTATTAACATTGAAAATGTTGGCAGCCCTAACGTATGTTAGTTGCGATTGCACCAAAACAGAAATAAATTAGCTCGCAATGGCTTTATGTGCATGTGCAGGCATTATGCGCATGTGATCTTACTGCAGCCACGTCGGCTCTCACGGTGTATAAACCATTAAAGTGATATGATAACAGACTATTCTTCATGGAATATGGAAATTACACTTTTTAATGTACTTTACGAGTATGATTTTAAATATTATACAGGGTGAAATCGAAGTCATTGGCAATCTTTCAACTAAGAATCCAATCGCGATATTGATAACTTTTGGACAAAATTTTCGAATTGATCATATTCAAGATGAAAAAAACATAAAAATAACAAGAAGTTTTAACACAAGTAAAAGATTACCGATGCTAAAAACATGAGAGTAACGACTTTTTATTTTACTATTCATTTCATTTAATTTCATGTTCTTTGGCATCAGTAATCTTGTGATTTTTTTTATGTTTATTGAACCTTGAATTTTGATCGCTTTTATGAAAGAAAATTTTGACCTAAAGTTATGAAAATCGCGGTTAGATTCTTAGTTAAAAAATTGCCAATGACTTCAATTTCACCCTGTAGTCAATACAATACACCGTTATTTTTATAGTATATCTAAAAATGAAAAGGGGTGTTCAAACCACGTTAATGAAAATTTTTTACTATGAGGCCAACCACGAAATCACGAAAAAAAATCAGCTGTTCCATAAAAAGTACAACATCGACTCGACTATAATGTATGGAACAGCTGATTTTTTTTCGCGATTTCGTGGTTGGCTCCATAGTAAAACACCCTTTTTCATTTTTGATATACATACTTTGAAAATAACGGTGTATTGTATTGACTACAGGGTGAAATTGAAGTCATATATTTTCGCACACAGTAGGTACTAGCACAAACATATATTGTGGATTATACTTCTTCTAGTTATTATTTGGGTTGTAAAACGTAGACTATGAAAAACAAGAAAAAAACACTTTTACTAGCTAAAACGAAACCAACCAAAAATGTAACTGTAAACACGAAAATGACCGTTTGCGTAAACATTAAGCTGTCTAACACTGCCGTAAAATAGCACTAACAGCAATTATTAAACGAGCGTTAGTGCGGTAAACAGTTAGTTTAAACCCCATACTTTAGCGCTGACGCGAAATTCGCGTGCCCAGCTCCCGTCACTCAAAACTTGATAGCAAACTTAGCAGCGAAATGAATACGAAGCTAAACTTAAATTACAATCCAACGCTTCTTATGCATGAACAATTTCTATGACTTACGAACAAAAACAGTCATGTGTGTCGAAAAATTTAAACAGTGTTTTGTTTCGGATTGTTTTAGTAGTTGTTTGATATCTTCCGATCTATGTGCAACGACCGTTTTGCATATTACTGCATTAAACAATTTGGTTAGAAGTGACATGTTAATTACGTAGTATCGCTTACTGAAACTTAATGCAATCGATTTAAAACTTCTTATTAATTAAGAGCTTTAAATTAAGTTTGCGGTCATTTGCCTTTTGAAATCGGTAATGCCATAAGGACTAAGGTGTTTTTATAATAAGGTAGGTATTCTAATATGGACGATTTAAATAAGCAAATTCCACATCTAAATTTCTAAATGGAATGCTAATTATTGATTGGTTTACTGAATAACTTTTTTTTATTAGGTACCCATTTGACTTTTCTTATTATCATGGCATTTGAAGAAATGATAAGTACCTAGTGTTAACTATCGTACTTTATCTACACCCATGCTATAAATCCTTTATTAAAGATGCTGAGCAGTTAGCTTATTGCCAACATTAAAACAAAACTATAATATCATCCAAATAAGAGTTAATCTCGTTGTACTCATAATGTAACTCCTTCGTTTTTCGATCCCTTCTGTGCAAAGTGGTTTACTCATCCAACAGCCACATTCTCACTACTCAATTAGTAATATCAAGAATTAAAAAAAAACATTGTCGTTCACTAACTCTTTCACTACCACAGCGCCTGATAATATTCCGAGTACATCAGAATCTGCCAACATTCAACAAGGTGCAAATATTCAAGTGCATTTATAATTGTACGATCCAAAATTTGAATTATTATAACAATAAATAATTATATTATTATAATTTGTTTGTATATTAGATACTAAGCAATTGACTATGAATTTACATAGAGTTCTTACAACACTGTACAGCACTGGTATCAGAACCTTATAAAGATGATTCATATTAATGGGTGTTGATAAAATCTTATGATAATTATACAACAGTTGCATAAATAACTATAACGCAATTATTTCCGGATTATAAATAACTCTAGTCCATACTCTCAAGTTTTGCATATCGATGGGAAATGTCAAATAGCGACATCTGTGACAAAAAGGCGACAAGATATATTGCTGTAAAGTGTAAGATGATTGTAAAACTAGTTACTTCCACTTTTCAGGCAGACAAGATTGTGGTACGCCTACAACACTATTTTAGATACCACAGTAATTTATAAATGCGAAACCTTATAGAAGTAAATATTATAGATAAGTCATAAATCAAGATTATCTTTGAGGTCCTGAAAACCGTGTTTTTACAACCAATTAATAGTGGCACGTTCTATAACAGAGCTAATTATATTTCGTCGCTTCATACTCAGATATAAATAAATATATAATTATTTATGGTTTACTTGTAGTACCTCCCAGGTACTCGACAGGTTCGCACTATTTTAAAGAGTATGAAAACTACTTGTTTTAGAAAGTGTCTCACCACTTCCGGCAATTACGTCACCAACACCCCACCCCAGCTTACTTCGTTACCGGTCTTGTGATCGTACCTCATTCTTTTTTGGTGCGCGGCAGTGTTCGCACGTCTCACTCACCACGCCAAAGTGTTGTATATCTACAGTCTACTAAATTTCAAGAAAGTATTTTTCATGAATTTAAATGCAACGAAAAGAAATGAAGAATGTTCGGTAATATGAGAAATTACAAGGTTATCTGTGAGCTAATACACCGCGATATATCCGCGGCAGGGCCCGTTTTGCTTTATAAGTATCCATGCTCGGGGTTAACCGCGAGTTAACACAAGTAGCAAATTTTGCCTAGGGGTTAGCGGCAAGCTAACACAATGGCTAAAATATCGCCTAGGGGTTAGCGGCAAGCTAACACAATGGCTAAAATATCGCCTAGGGGTTGACTGCGAGTCAACGCGTGGCGTTTAAACACTGATCTGTTTGACAGATTTTGATTAGGCACTTGTGCCTTCATGTGCGACGGGCGGCTGTTTTGGGTAAGAGAGGCTTGTCTTATTACATTTCTAACCGAACCAGTTATAAAATCATTTTAGCTGTAACTTCAACCCCGATACTCGAACAACTTTCTCAAAAGGCTTCATCTCCTCAGGTAGATAAAGCTAGATGCATAGCTGCAAAGAGCTATTAATGACGCACCTGCGTTTGTAGAGGGTATCGTAGCTAATCTCACTAATCTTTAAATATTAAGATTTCTGTTGTTATGCCAGGGTTTGACCTAGCCAACAACGACTGGGCATTGATATTCCCGTGTTAAGTCAGGCGATGACCGCCTTAATAAAAAGCGAGCAAAGTAACTGCCTTTAATGGTCGCTTATTGAGCGACTTCCATTGTAAAAACATATAATGCCTAACCTGGATAAATCAGTTTCGCAAGTTATCCAAGATTATTAGAAAAGTCAAACTTTTCGGCAGCAGGTTGTTCGATAAAACTAAAACTAAAGCCAGCAAAAGACGGGGTTACACATTTCTGTGGCTTTGGATTGTAAGTTACAGAAATGTGAACGCGTCGACTCACTTCAGGCCGTGCCATACATAGCAACCAGGTCAACTGGGCCAGTCACTCGCTGATTCTCGCTCGTCGAAAAAGGGGGGGGCGAGGAGGCGTCCAGAGACCCTTAACAGACCGCTACAGCAGCCGGAGCAGCCAGAGGCTTCCTTGAGCAACTCTGCAGCCTCCGCCATCGCATCGTCGATAGAGTGCATCCAGAGTTCCCCTTCCTTGGACGACACATCATCCTAAATAAGGTACATGCTGGCTGCATCCAGTACTTTAATACTTATTAAAATAGCCAATATTAATAGTAGAGATTGAACTAAAATGGGATTTTGCCCTTTGCTGATAAAGTTACCAAACGTTTATATAGCGTTCTATAGACAGAACATGATTATAACTACATACCTATTATATAAAATCTAATATGATTAGAATTGGGGGGCAATTCAAAAATTTCAACTGTCTAAAGGTCAGTTTCTTTATATTTTGTCATTTACTTAGTAAGTTCAATAGTGACAAAATAATTTATAGCATCTGACCAGTATTAATTTAGATTAGTTTAAACTAAGTACAACTTTACTTTAAACATCTTAAACATCAAGTTAAGATGGAAAATTATCAAACTGCATGTAAATTGCTGATTGATAAGCTAATAACACAACATATAATCTGTAACATTGATTAGAAATAAACTTCTTTATTTATTTGCCTCTGTGAGTATCAAAAAATAATGAGTTTTTTTTAAGATTAATTTTGGAATTTTACCATTTTACAATGCAATTTTTGCTGATTATTATTTAAGAATAAAAGTTATTATGATTTGAATATCTTAATACAAGTACTTACTTTGACAGTCAAGCATGCTATCGGGCTTTCAATAAGTTCATGTCTTAGCAAGATAAACTTCCCTAAGAGGTAAGTGTTAATTTAGAGAACATATGTACTCGTATCTCGTATGGTGTTGTATTAAGTTTAAATATCAAAAAGGCATTGACTTTGTAATAAATTATTCTTGGTTGTAGTCTTAAAGCCTACATTATGCAGATGTGCAAGTCTTAGACTTATACCTACTTCTACCTACCTATGAAGGTAGGTATCATCTCTTCAAGAAATTCAAATTACAGTGTAGCATAAGAAAATTCTCAAATATTTTTAGAACATTACAGCTGCTTGCCCAGCCACAAAGTATTATGGTTGGCTACACACAAAGGTTTAAGATAGACAAAGTTCTTAACTTTGGAGCGTCACACTAAAATAGTGATCATGATACCGTAATAAATATTCCTGAGATAATATAAAAATATATAACCCGATAGTTACAAAACATTTTCACAATATTTGAATATTGAATTGAATATTACCATACCTTTGAAATATAAATTTTCACTAAACTAGCAATTTCAGCAGTCTTTTTGACACCAAAAACATTTGCCAAAATCTAGTCTAATTGTTTAGTATTATTAGGCTGAAATAATACAACAGCCATTTATTTCATTTTATGGTTAATTTATTTTATAGAGTGCATTGCCCTCATCTTAATAATTAATCTACCATAATTTGGCAGTGGTGCTATAGCCGTAATTATATGGTTAGCATACGTCTCGTATCCGTACATAAAAACGATAAAAACTCGCGGAGCTGATTAAAAATCTAGAAAACTAAACACGGACACAGAGTGGTCATTATCTGAGCTTGCATTCTCTGAAATAACCACAATATTAATTGATGTTTCAAATTAGGTTGATTTCTTTGCGTCCCGCACCACGGCCAAATTGTAGATTAGGTACCTAAATGTCATGGAAATAGGATCAAAGCATATATATGCTTTGATCTTGTTTCCTATATAAGTGTATATAGATATATATATATTTATATAGTAGGTATATATACTTTTTTCATCCTCTGTTTATCTATTTTACCTACTTATGGTAGAAACAAAAATTATATATGACTATGCTTGCGTCATTTTATGTTCCTACTCGGCCATCTCAACGGCCCCTTCTAAAATGTATTTTAGTCTAAAATCTTTTTTAGTTAAGCACCTAAGTTTTAAAAACCTGAAATAAACTTTATATTTTCAAAACAGGCAACATCAGTAGCTTTGCAGACCGCACAGTCGGCGTGCGGCCTTCATGCAGAAGGCGACACTAGCGGCGCGGCGGCCGTAGATAGAACTGATGATGGTCTCACTTTCAGCGAGCTTTAACCTTAGAAACATATTCTTTTTCAGGCAAAAACTTGATCCATATCATAATTCAGTTCAAGATCTAATACTTTTATTAAGGGAACAATTAATATATAAAAAAAATAAAAAAAATTGTTCATGTTGTTAATTTGTGTTTGTAAAACACCTATCGACCTGCTTTGTCCCTATTAGGATGGAAACAGAACTTGATTGGAGCTGATGAAAACGTAAAACGCTTACAAAAAAGAGTTTTCAAAAGAACTCTTAGACCAAGATATTGGGTTCATACAATAGATTTCAAATTGGTATTAAAATCTATAATCAGGTAGTTAAATCTAGCTTTATGCCTACCGAAGGCACTTACTTCTTATTTTGTTGGCTCTTTGTACAGCCCACAAAGTCCAAAATACTTTTTATTAAAAATAAAAATACTTATAAACTGAACACAAAGAAATACACTGTTATTTTAGATATTATTAAAACCTCAGCTCCAGGTCGTGAACTATCTCATTGTTATATACTCTTTTACCTATTTCCCTTTTTGATGACCATCAAAATATATGTCCGGCTATAATGCTACAGAGCTATTTGTCAGTGACCAGGGACACAAGGCCGAATAACATGAATAATCTTATTCCGGTGGTATATTATTTAACATATATTATCTCTTATTTACTCATAGAACTTACAGAGGCGCCCGTCACGTCGGTCGCAATCAATTTGATCGGTAGATCAAGCAAAAGTTGTCCGATGAGAGTGGGACTAACACCAGTTCTCAATTTTTTAACTAGTTTTCAGTGCTCATGGCCGGCGACAAGCAGCCACGTCTGCCATCTCGCTTCTGCGGGTCTCTATAGATAGAGAGACACCATCGGAGGAACAGTGGGCTGGACGGACAGGTCTTATGTATTTGCTCGATTTAATAATTGACATATTTTGAGAAATAATAGTTTTTATTTCTAATAAGAATAATAATCAATTCACTATTACTTTTCTAAATAACAAATCACTTACATTATTGTAATTTTGAGATAATTAATAATTATCTACATTATGAACGAATAATAACGCTTTGAATTGATTAAGTACATTATATTCTAAGAATCTTTTGTTTAGCAAAACTTTCCTTATATCTCTAAACATCTACAAGTAAACCATAAATAATTATATATTTATTTATATCTGAGTATGAAGCGACGAAATATAATATAAGATCAAACGAACTTCTAGAAGTGAAGTTCGATCAATATTATATGAGTCGCTTCATACGAAAGATATAAGTTTCCCACCCACCCCTTTGTACCCTTTAGTCAGTTTTGCTAATCTATTTGTATCTCTAAAAGAATGAGGTACGATCACAAGACCGGTAACGAAGTAAGCTGGGGTGGGGTGTTGGTGACGTAATTGCCGGAAGTGGTGAGACACTTTCTAAAACAAGTAGTTTTCATACTCTTTAAAATAGTGCGAACCTGTCGAGTACCTGGGAGGTACTACAAGTAAACCATAAATAATTATATATTTATTTATATCTTTCGTATGAAGCGACTCATATAATATTGATCGAACTTCACTTCTAGAAGTTCGTTTGATCTTATATTATATTCTAATAGTCATAAAGCGGGCCCAATGCGGATTGGTGGGTGTTAACGACTGCAAATGCAGCCAGGACCAACGGCTTAACGTGCCTTCCGAAGCACGGAGGAGCTCGAGATAATAAATTTTGGTCACCCATCCCATGACCGACCCTTGCGAAAGATGCTTAACTTCCGCAATCGCTGGGCCAGGTGCTACACCACTGCGCCACCGAGCTCCTCGGTGTGTTATTTACATACCTAGTGTTAAATCAAAAAAGTATTATAATAAACCCTGTTAGAGCACTATTTTCATACTTTAAACCTAATAAAATAGAGTTACTTTTGTGACTATAGTTTGATACGTCAGACGGTGATTGCCCTATTCATAACCACGATACGAAAGTTTGAATGCCGTTGTTAAGGAAAATTCCTTATTAAGGCGATTTCCTGACCGAAAGTGGCACCCTCAGAGGTTTTAATTTAAAAAAATGTTAATAGAAAAGCATTTTAATAAGACTTTTAGTGGAATTTTTAGGGCACATAGTCTAGTATTTTTAAAAGGTATCACTACATTCCCTTGCAGTCATTCGTAGAAGTAGATAGCAAATGTGTCAAAAACGGCAACTTTTAGCAGTTTTGCTATCTACTTCTAGCAGTGACTACGAGGGAATGTAATTATACCGTCTTAACATACTAGCCCCAAAAATTCCACGAGAAGTTTTATTAAAACTGTTTTTTAGAATTACAATATTAAATAAAATCACCGCGGCGGCAGCACTTTCGGTTAGGAAAGCATCTTAAGTATTCCGTGGTGCTCTGACAAAAAAAATAGTGGCTAAAACACAGTTTTATTCCTGGTCTGATGTAAATGAGTACCAGCATTGTCTGATCCTTGCTTCCAAACTTTGTAGACTATAACGAAGTCACGCGCGGCAGGTAACGTTCTAGCTCTGCCGGGAAATCTAGGGGAAATTTATTTCAGTAGTTATTAGCATTTTAATTTAGCACGTCTGTTGTTAGTGAATGAAGTTTTATAGTTAAATTAGTGGCTGCAAGAAAGTCACTGTACTTATAAAATTTTTAGAGGTAGGTAGTGTAGAACTGCTTGCAAATCAATGTTGAGAAAACAAATTTCCTGACTACCTATGTCTAGCTATTTACGATACACGTTTGAATAGAATAGGGTATTTTCCAAATTTATGAAAACTGCTTATATTTAAAGATTGGGACGAACAATTTAACAGAAAAATAAAAATAAATTAAATAATGTCTTTTTTCTCCATTAAACCAATTAAAATAAAATATATTTTTAATGCTTTTGAATTTACCGCCAAAACGCTCGGTTCGATGACGTCTACTGCGTGACGTCAACTTTGTGTAAACAATTTCAACATCTTTGTAGTCTGTGTTACAATTTACTCTATAGTTTACACAAAGTTGACGTCACTCAGTAGATGTCAGTGAACCGAGCGTTTTGGCGGTAACATGACGTACTTTTGATAATGGGATCGTCACCTTTCATGCCTACCATTTTAAATGCAAATAAAATAATAATTTACAATGACGATACTCGCTGCGGGTAGTAAAAGTAAGAAAAATTGGAAAAATCTTTATGGTGGATCAACATTTGACTTAGCTGATCAGAGGGCCTAGCCAAAGTAACATTGGCAAATCTTCGCTATCGCTTCGCTTTCGAAACATGTATGGGATTGACATAAGGTTTTGTTAACAATCGAATTTTAAAATGTCAAATCCATACATGTATCGAAAGCGAAGCGATAACGAAAATTTGCAAAGTAAGCTAGGGGGGCAGTAATGAGATTCTAAAGCTTTCGTTTAGTTTTTTTCCTGTTTTTGAATGGGATCGACTTTTTGTAGGACCGATTTTTGGATCGAAGATTTTCGCATTTGTAGGACTGACTTTTCGTAGGTGCGTATATGCAATTTGGCACAGAACAAAGAAAAAAATGTGCAATTTGGAATCCATATTATGCTCTACAATAATCGAAACTGTCACGCACCATACCTATATGCTATGCATATTCATTGTTTATTATATAAAAATTGCTCCAACGCATAAAGTTCTGTATAATCTCATTACTTTTAAGTACTAAACCTTTTGATAAAAGTGTCACACCACGAGCTTAGTCGTTAACGACATCACACGCGAGGAGCTGTCACTTCGCACCCCATTTAAATTTTATGGCATGTACACGCAAGCTGTTAAAGGAAATTCTTTACCTAACTCTATAAATAATTTTAGTGATTTAAATTAAAAATTGTGGTAAGATACGGTGCTAAAAATATGAAGTCACGAAAGTTGAAAAACAATAAAGTTGGTATACAAATACATACCACAATTATTGTTATACTTACTAGGCAGTCCCAACCTGCTGTTTTGAAAACAATGTTTTGTGAACGAAATAAACATTTTTTTTTGACATACTAAAAAAACCGGCCAAGTGCGAGTCAGACTCGCGCACGAAGGGTTCCGTACCAAAAAACTGCAAAAAAATCACGTTTGTTGTATGGGAGCCCCTCTTAAATATTTATTTAATTCTGTTTTTAGCATATGTTGTTATAGCAGCAATAGAAATACACGATCTGTGAAAATTTCAACTGTCTACCTGTAGTCGTTATCAATATCAAGCAAAAAAACGGCAAAAAAATCACGTTTGTTGTATGGGAGCCCCCCTTAAATATCTTTTTTATTCTGTTTTTAGTATTTGTTGTTATAGCGGCAACAGAAATACATCATCTGTGAAAACTTCAACTGTCTAGCTATCACGGGTCATGAGATACAGCCCGGTGACATACAGACAGACGGACAGCGGAGGCTTAGTAATAGGGTCCCGTTTTTACCCTTAGGGTACGGAACCCTAAAAAGGATACAAAATTCATAGGTAACTACTTATCTAATTAATAAAAAACAATTACCTACTGAGTCCGTGCTTCAATACAAATTGTTTAAAATATGCAAATAAAACAGCATATAACTCTATTTATGTTTAAACTTTCATATTAAGTAGGTACAGGGTAATTTTTTGAAAAGTCGTCAAATTTTGCAAACTGTACAACATTGTCTGTGGGACCAACTTAATCAGAGAAAAAAAAAACACACAAAAGTAGACTGTTTTCGATTACACCCTGTAGATCCCGCAGACGCTCCAAAATTGTTCCCAAGCTCAAACTATTTTCTGAAGCGTAAGAAAACTGACTGTTCCTTTTGTGTCCCACGATTCGTTCCATTGTATCATTGCCAAGACGGCAAACGCTCAGATGACGGCGAACGATGGTTCGCTAAGGAATTTGACACGGACAATGTTTTAAGTTCAATTGGATGTTGTGCAGAAAACTCTAATGCAATTTAGGAGTATTCCTGGAAAGCAAACACGGATTAATGTGTTACTTTTTGACGATGACATTATTAATGTTATGAAAACTAAACGATTTTTCCAGACGTTCTAAATTTTCAGGCAAAGTAAAAACATAAGATTTCAAGTAGACAGTCATTTAAAAGTATTTGAAGTGAATCATTGCCGTTTTTGCGGCAAACGGAGAAGCTGGGAAATGTCATTATAATTTAAAAAAATAGTTTTCATGTAGATATTTTATAATAAGTACAACATCGATATAAAAAGCAACAGCAGGTAGTAAACAATAAATGTGATAAAGTTAGTTATTTTGTTTTCCAAGTGTAACAATAATAAATCATTGATAATACTATAAAAAGTAATAAGCTTTAAATTAACAATAAACTTGTTTTATTTATTGGTTTCTATATCAATATTTTGTCCTACATCAAGAAAAAAAACAAAAATAAAAATACTTAAATGACAAAAATTAAGTACTGATTTTTGTGTCAAAACGAGACAAGGTCGTCAACTCGGTGCAATAATTAAAATGTGTGTCAAAGGAACACGTTTCTGACACTTGTGGACATGCCGTGTCATATCGGTAAGGGCCGGTTTAAATGAAAAGGCTCATCTAAATTAATAATAACCTTTTTACCATCGCCACTCTAAAAAGTGCGTTTAATTCAACGATAAGAGTGAATAATAAGCGATTTTATTCACCGAGTGAATAAAAATAATTTGAATTTGGAACAAGCGCGCATCATGAATTAGTACAAAAAAGTACCTATACCTACTGGCTGCTATGGAGCTATTCCATAGAGCTATAGTTACACAACAAAATTAAACGAAAAAAATATCCCGCCAAATTTAATTAGGTTCTTTTTAGTGCCTTATCTTTGGGTTCTTTTCTATCTATTAGAGGGAGATTGAATGTTCAGACTTGCATCAGTCCATTCCAACAGTCTGGTACGATATTCAGTCTGCAAAAATTCAAAGTCTATGCAGACTGATGAAATGGAATGATGCCAGACTGATCATGTAATCTCTCTCTAGGCGTGGTTGTTTTATGTCATTGGAAAACTTCTAATTTCACGCATGGGTCGGTCATGGGATGGGTGACCAAAAATGTTTTATCTCGAGCTCCTCCGTTTTAAATGCTCTAAGCTTCCGTGCCTCGGAAGGCACGTTAAGCAGTTGGTCCCGGCAGCATCTGCAGTCGTTAACACCCATCAATCCGCATTGGGCCCGCGTGGTGGGTTATGGCCCATCCTGCCACCCATAAGGAAGGCCTGTGCCCCAGCAGTGTGGGGACATTAAAAATGGCTGATTGTCAACTATAAATACTAAGTATAAAGTACTGTCAGAGGTACCTATTTGTTTTCTCGCAGTCAATGGTAAAAAGTAGAGTACACAACTCGTGAATAAAAAATTTCATCTCGGTCCTTTGTATCCCTCGCTTCGCTCAGGATTCTACTTTTGAATCCCTCGCTACGCTCGGGATTCAACTCTAGAATCCTTCGCTACTCTCGGGATCCAACTTAGTCCCTCGAACTAAATTCCCTTTTTATTCACTTGTTGTATAATCTACTATTAAACATTTGACGTAATTTAAATAATAAATAAATAAATAAATGCTTGGACAATTTCACACAGCGCCATCTAACCCCAAATTAAGCAAAACTTGTAATATGGGTGCTAGACAACTGATGTACTACGTAAAAACTTTTTAAATGTATACTTATTATACATAGTTACACCCAGTCCTGTCACAGAAATTAAAGTTCATCATTTCAATTTCTGCCCGGCCGGGAATCGAACCCGGGACCTCTGCGTGGTAGGCGGCATGTTGACCACTGCGTCAAAAGGTAGCCCTATTTTACACTAGAAAGCCACTAAACAAATTCACTAATTTTAGAGTTGTTTATGATGTAAACAAAGGAGCAAGCTTTATATTATTAGTCAGTTATGAAAAGAAAACAGGTAATATATTAAGGTAATAAATATTATAGAAAAAAATACTAGAAAAAATCGACTCACCCGTAGCAGCTCAGACGGGTGGTCTCCGGGTGAGTCAATTTTTGTAGTATATTTTCTATAATATTTATTACCTTAATATAAAAAATAGCATTGTGAATGCCTAAAATCAAAAAAATTTAATAACAGGTAATGTACATACTCCAAAGAGCCACTTTGAAAAAATCGCGCTTTTCCATGCACGCACGTATAGAAATTACGTACAGGCAATCCCAGGTCAAACCTGACCCATTGTCAGTGTCTACAGTTCGGTGTAACTTAGGTAAAAATACGTAATAACACTATGTGCTGTTTTGGCCACCGGGTCAGATAAGTTTGTAACAAGCGATTCGAAATACGGATTTTGCTATGTCGAATGAAAATCAGTAGAAACGCCAGCTGAAGGATTCAAAAATAGGGCCACTGAACAGGCAGCGCTTCTATATAGAACACACTGGCATTTTTGTGATCGCGTGACCAAAGCACAGCCGAAAGTTGTCACGAGTTGGTATAAGTACTTGTTTACACTATATAGGTAGATACTCACTGATTATGAAACCGTTCGGATGGCTCACTCCAAACCTGAATTTGCATACTTACATTTGTGCTTACATCTCACTTGCAAGAACAAGTGGCTGGCATTGTACTTAATCTTTTACACTGCTGGCCGAAATAACTGGCCACGTGACACGCGTAAAAGCACTGCAAGTGTTTACAGCGTCATAACTTTAAACGATTAGTGCTTAGTTGTTTAAGTAATTTCATGCATAGCTATTTTCTAAGGTAAGGTGTAGGTAACTGTTTGTGAAACAAGTTTAGCTCAAGAATAATTCTCAGCTTAGGAAATGTGTTTTTAAGAGTTATCAATACATTTAAAATCTAAACAGTAACTAACTGCCAATGAAAATCGCAACATGGATCTTTCTTTAACTTTTTGTCTTTCTTCCTTTCTAAAAATATTACGTACCAAACGTACATTTATTTTTAGAACTCAGTAATCTTGATAAGTCAAAAATAATTATGTTAATAATTTGTTATATTTTTATGGCATAAAGTGTACCAATATTTGCCATCTTTCTCTGACACTTGACACACATGACAAAAGCCTACTCGGACACGAAATTATCCTACCTTTATTTGACCGTACTTACTAACTTTGTTCGTTTCATTTTCAACTTTTTTTAGTATGCAGTAAGAGTCGAAATGCAATTTTTAACGCAAAAATTCTAGCTAGGTCGTAGTTTGTTTTCACCTCCAGAATGAAGAGTGCCTACGTTTGGCATGAAATTAATTACCACGGTTTTCGTGACGAAGAATTTCGCTGTGTGAAACTTTTAGTTTCATTTAGTTATTGGTTCGAAAATAAGAAGAGTAATGAAGAAATTAGAGAAAACGATATAATGACATTATGTATCACTTATAAGTTCTTTTTAGATTTGTGAAAAAGATTAGTAAACTTTGCACTAGGGCGTATTCTAATCTGTGGAAGTTAAGCAACTACCGCTAGGGTCCATTATCGGATGGGTACCTAACCAAATAAATCCGCATCGGAACAGTATTTTGGGTTATGGTATGACCCATCGCCTTTGTCCATTCATAAGGAAGGCTTGTGCGCTAGTAAAAAAAATAAAAAAACCGACCAAGTGCAAGTCGGACTCACGCACGAAGAGTTCCGTCACGAACCAATCGTCGGTGCAACAAGCATGATTTGTTTTCCAAAGACAAAAAAAACACGTTTGTTGCATACAACAAACATCTCTCATATATCTCTCATAAGATCCCCACTTAAATATTTATTTTATTATTTTTTTATTTGTTGTTATAGCGGCAACAGAAATACATCATCTGTAAAAATTCCAACTGTCTAGTTATCACGGTTCATGAGATACAGCCTGGTGACAAACAGACAGACGGATAGTGGAGTCTTAGTAATTGAGTCCCGTTTTTACTAACCTTTGGGCCACAGAATGGATATAAGTACTACCGTACAGAAAGGAAACTCTCCGCCACGCCCCACAATCAATTACCTCACCCCACCCCGCGAGTTAGTGTGCCTCATTCAAAAGCCCTAGACTTCACGCACACAGTTGCACGTGTGCAAAAACGTCACTGTGTAGCGTCTGTGTAATAGAGAGTATATATTCTGTGGTAATAGGTAGTTGAAACACGGCGCTTGTATGGAGTGCCCGCGGTGTGCTTTGGGTTCGGAACCCTAAAAAGACTAATAATGTTGACCACTAGTAGGAAGCTTTTAAAATAATTCACCTGTCAAATGATATATTCCACCTAATCCCCTCTACTTTGAAGTCAAAATCCGCCGAATTCCGAGGGTTCCGTGCATTAGTCACTCAAGAGTTTCTGCTCTTGACGTATAGGGTGCAACCCTTAAATCAGCCAGTGTATTCAGACCCGTGATATTTTTGTTCTCTGCAGCATTTCCTTGTGTAGTGAGGGGATGAGAGTTCTGCTTATAATGGTGTTGCTTAACCGTACTTAAGATGAAAGGCTAGATGAGGCGGATGAGCCTTGTTATTTTTTTTCCTAAATTTAATTTTTATGGCGTGGAAAAATGCTGAAGTTTCCCGAATGACGAAGGGGTTTTATTTGTTGAACACATCCTTAAATTTTTAATGGTGACTAAAATAACTCTATATAATGCTCAAAGAAAGTCTTTTAAGGAATGAACAATAAAATTATCGCAAACTAAAATGTTCAATTTCACTTTTTCATTACTTAACAATTTAGATTTTACTAGCTTTTGCCCGCGACTTCGTCCGCGTGGAAATTCGAGAAATCCTTTGGGAACCTTTAACCAGGATAAATAGTACTTATTCAATGTTTTAATTTCATCAAAATCAGATCAGCCGTTTTTAAGTAATTAGGCCGGTCCCCACCAAGCGCGCTGCCCCACCTTATCTTCTCACTCTCATCCTCCCCTCCCCAATTAAATGTAAAATTAATTCGCAATAAAAGGTAGCTTATGTCCTTCCTCGAGCTCTACTCTATATCTGTACCAAATTTCATCAAAATCGGTTCAGTAGTGTAGGCGTAAAGACGTAACAGACAGACAGAGTTACTTTCGCATTTATTAACCGACTTCACAAAAAGGAGGAGGTTCTCAATTCGATTGTATGTTTTTTTTTTATCGTTGTTCGCGCATATCTTCGTCATTTATGAACCGATTTTGATGATTCTTTTTTTGTTCGATTGAGTTTTCTTGCGAGATGGTCCCATTTAATTTTTTTTCAAATCGGTTTAGTAGTTTTCGAGAAATCCTGAAAATACTATGATTTTGCATCAACTAACTTGACGACTTTGTTATTTATGAACCGAATTAGATGTTTCTTTTTGTTGGAAAAGGGGTACTTTTAGTGTAGTCTTTTTAACCGACTTCAAAAAAAACGGTTCTCTCTCAGTTTGACCTGTATGAATGTATGTTTCTCCGCGAATATCTCACGTTTGGCTGAGCCGATTTTTCTACCAAATAATATACCTAATATAGAAGGTACTTACACTAAAAATAAAAAAATAAAAAATTGTTTTAAAAAACAAAAAACCGACTTCAAAAACCTGCCTCTAAAAAGCAAGAAATAATATTCAAATCATTAGATACGCATTATCATTGTTATAATAACAACACGTCTATTGAAGTCGGGTGGGGCTTTTATAGAATAAAAAAAGGAAGTAGTAGGTACTCCAGCCCCACCCGACTTCAATAGACGTGTTGTTATTATAACAATGATAATGCGTATCTAATGATTTGAATATTATTTCTTGCTTTTTAGAGGCAGGTTTTTGAAGTCGGTTTTTTGTTTTTTAAAACAATTTTTAATATTAGTATGGATAAGAAAACTCATTAACGAGTATACTTTAATAGTTCATCCATTCCCTATTGATTGGTGGAAAATCAATCTCACTACATTTTCCATAAAAAGTGTTAAGGATAACCTCACTCAGCTCGTAAATAAATTATTTACAACCAAACGCGACTCTATTAGATTAGGAACGTGGTGATCCAATTTTGAAGTGTGATTAATAATAATCATTAGGTCAAGCGGTATAAGACGGAAACTCGTTCGGCAATTAAACCACAATCGTATGACGCTAATTGGGACTAAAGATATAAGTGGATTTATTTATACGAGTCGTAATTTTCACGTAAGCAATACATCATTGTGTGACACAGTTTCATTTTAACGAGCTGTCTGTACAAAGGTAATATTTTGAAAAGTGGTTTGGATGTTTAATAAATAAAACCCATTTCTATCATTTTTGGAATTTTTGTCTGTTTGTCTGTATGTTTGTGTGCTTATAACGTAACTAGTGACATGCCCTCGCTTCGGTTCCTTGCTTTTTTACATATAAACCTTCCTCTTGAATCACTCTATCTATTAAAAAAAACGCATCAAATCCGTTGCGTAGTTTTAAAGATCTAAGCAAAGTTAGGGACAGATAGCGGGAAGCGACTTTATTTTACTATGTAGTGAAAAGAGCTATCCTAATTGTGTTGACGTTTAAATACAAATAAATTGTGCATTTTGGAGTAAAATTTAGTTTTTATTTCATTGCAATCGGTTTACTCAATCAAAAGATATACGAATTTTTAGTTTTAAAGATGTTATTAATAAAGCAGTTCAGTCGTCAGAATTATTAGACACTAGCAGCCACCCGTAACTTTATCCACAGATCTTAGGGAAGGTGAACCTTTGACTAGGATAAAAAGAAGCTTATATGTTAAGCCAGGGGACGTATTATGACCTCTTATTTCCAGGCAGTTTTCTGACTGGCTATCAATCTATCTCTTTTATTTGCTATACGGTGAGAAAGAGATGTCACTACAGCAATTTATAAACCTGGCAGGATTTAAGAGCTTGTAATACGGCCTCAGGTCCAAATTTGATTACCAACCTTTCATCCGTCCAGCCGTTGAGGCGTGAAGAGGTAACCAACACACACTTTCGTATTTACAATATTATCTTAGTAGGAGGACAGAATTCCCAGGATAAAACGTTCATGTTTTGTCGTTGGTGACTGCATGAGCTTCTCTGATGTGAAAAAAAGATAAATGCGTACTATTTTTTTTCAAATTCAAAATAATATTTAGATGAGGTTTATATTGTAATATAAACCTCATCTAAATATTACATACTATTACTAAATCTACAGCACTAAAAATAATTATACGTAGATAAATGAGTATTGCCATTTGCCACTTCTTATCTTCGACTATGTTTATATTCCTATACCAAAATTCTACAAAATATTGATGAATTTTATTAAAGAAACTGAACTGAACCTTGGTTCTCCTTAAGGTATTGTTATTCTTGACTTTCCCACGAGAAAAGAACGGGGATGAAATCGCTGCTGAAAACTAGTAACATTATATCTAAGCTGAAGCACTACGCGCCATCTTGTTAAAGGGTAGACATCTTAAAATCTACTGCATACAAATAGCTCTTCAAAAATGTCAATGGTTAGTCGCCACTGCAATCTGATTGTTCCACATCAGAGCTTTCTAAAGCATGATTTATTCCGGATCCATCGGTATGGATATAACTCAGGAATGTGGTCCGACACTAAGACCGTGTCCATACAAAGATATCGCATACATCTCAGTAAGGGTTCCGTAATATCGTTAGTCGGACAGGCTTAACTTTATGTTATTGGCTGTTCCAATCAATAGCGCTGCAGACGGCAAATATATTCTGAAGTCTGCTACTTCTTTTATAGCTTCTTCGTATGCATGTTCTTCGTTAGGAAGCTACGGTTAAGTTTTAGGGTTGAACTAAGTATATTAGTCTGTCTGCCACGGCATCGGTTAATAAGAAACAACTATCACTGAATTTGAATGTGGGATGGTAGAAAGCAATACCTATACAGCTACAAAGAAAGTGAGAAGGCGGGATGATCTTATATGTTCTATTCATCCCTAAAACTTTAAAAAATTAAGCTAATTTGTTACCAAATTGCTAACTCGTAAAAAATTTACAATGTTTTGTTTTATTTACAAAACCAGTTAATGCAAAAACTGCTTTTCGTCATCTTTTCCTATATTAATTAGCAATACGGAGAGAGGCCGCTCCGGTGTGCCACGACTGCGGCGCACCGGTCAACACCACGGAGCACACTCTTGCAGAGTGTCCGACGTGGTCGTCACAGCGGAGAGATCTAATGGCGGTCATTGGAGGGGACCTCTCGCTTCCCAGCGTGGCAGTCACCATGCTGGGTGGTGACAGGTCGTGGCAGGCGGTGGTCTCCTTCTGTGAGGACGTGATGTCACAGAAGGAGGCCGCAGAGAGGGACCGAGAGTCGGATGCGGACGCAGACCCGCTCCGACGGAGACGGCCAAGAAGAAGGAGGAGGCGCTACGCGCACCTCATTCCTCCCTAGTCCTTGTCAGGGGACGAGTGCCAATTGGTGCTCCTCCAAGTGCCGGGCTCGTTGGGGCGTCAACACCAGGACCACACGGTGCGTGATATCACGGTCCCGTGGGTCCTGCGTGTTAGGTGGTGCGGGAAACAGTAGGGGGTTTAGTGGGTAGGGCCGGGGCGGCGAGTCCCACATACCTTCGGGATGCTTAACCGCATTCCCCCTACTATAAAAAAAAGGTAATAGAGTTAGGTCCCTTTGGAGCTCCGATATTGCTTTTACTGGTAAAGCCAACCGATATGTTGTTATGAAGACCAGCACGAAATTAAGTCCAGGTCACATCGGATGCAGCACAGCGCGTAGCGTTGCGTTGACATATTATAGGTAGGTATGTAACGGTATACATGTGTCCCAATTTTTTTTTTACATGGAGGGAAAGTACCTTAAATATTGAAGATGGACAATTTTACTGAAAGAAAACATCATATAGGTACTTAATGGAAACTACATTCAAAGATTTTTTATTAAATCGCATTCGATACCTACTATACAAATTGATACAATAGTATTAATTAAAAATGTTAAACTTCATGGTTTTTTATTATTAAAGGTGTAGTGTAAAAGAAAAAATAATCCAAAAACTTATTAGGATTATTTTTTTCTCTTTAAAAAAATAAATAATAAAAGTATTGGGCAAGCACACCGAATGTCGCGCGGCTGCTGCGCATCAGTCGCGCGTTGGGTGTGACATACACCACAGCATTTCATACATTACAACGTTTGTTAAAACGCTACGCAACGCAACGCACTGTGCTGCGACGCACAAGCATTCCGTTTGACCCAGGTGTTATTCAAAAAGAAGCGGAATTACATAAATATAAAACAATTAAGATCAGTGTAATATGTACATTACCTACATGCCAAATTTATTTACTATACTTTATATTCTTTGATTGACTAACTGCTAACGAACTAAGTTCCAGACATACTTTTTTTTTTCAAATTTACTTTCACAAAAAAATATAATTATGTACTCGTACAACGAATTTATAACTACAAATACCATACGCTTTAGAAATCTTTATTTATTACCAACATTTAACCAATACGAATGCCCGGCGAAAGGCAGTTTCCATAGATTTACAGGCTCTGAAATGTTCACGCCAAATTGGTTGAGTTTCAGTGGTTTTCGCAGACCGAAATAAATAAAATAAGACACATTGCAGAATCAAGTGCAAATAGGAAAAAATCTTTTGTAAGGCCCTCTGGTTACGATCATTTGCGATTGTCAATTTTTGATGATTAATGCGAAAACTGATCGTTTGACACGTGCAATTGAAGCGATTTTCAGTTCCTCCAATAATATTGACGAAAAGAATTTACAATCGCAATTAATCGTTACCGGCGGCCTTAAAGTAGTAGTAGATAGTTAGAATATCTAAATCCATAATCTGTTTCCTTTTCAGTTGTTGCATACAAATTGCTAGTAGATAGATGCATTTCTAGCAAAGAATTTGTCGCGCAGGTTTTGTTGTCGGGCAATCCATCTGCGTTGAATCGTGCAAATTGATGGATATACCGTAGGGCTCAAGATCCAGTCGCTCAAATTGATTGATTTATGGGATAGACTGTAGTAATCAATGCTTCTTTGCACTCTGAGGGACTTGGAAAAATATGGTGAGATAAAATTATTAGGTAGATGTTCGCGAAACGGAAGAATAATGAAGTAAAATTGGTACCACATGTAAAAAACCTCTTAAATATTGGAAAAGACGTGTTGTAAAATTATACTCTTAACTTATTATAACCTTATGCTGCTGTATTACTTTTTCAAAGGTTCTGAGTACTATCCACCACAATAATAAAAACTATACTGAATTTACTAATGGTGATATTCACCAATGCTAGTTGGTCAAGGATGTTAAGGAGCTATACGTAACCGTAAACAGAAACTATCGGATATCCAAAACCGTAACTGAATCTGGTATAAAAGTTGCGGATTATTTCGGATAGAGTCGTAATCTAAGAGACTCCGCTTCCGCTGGCCCGGGCGGGCGGAAAAAAATGTCATAATGACAGTCGTTTCTACCCGCCCGGGCCGACACAGCAGCCGCTCACGACACTTGCATATTTTTTTATTACTTCTGCTGAGTTTTCTTTTACAATCCCTTAAAAATCTTATATCCGTAACCGATATTATCCGAAACTAAAGGATAATCCGAAATAATTTCATATCCGTAAAAGAATCCAAACCGATATAATATTATTTCTCTATATCCGTATCCAAATATGAAATTTCATATCTAAAATATATCTGCTAGTGGTTAGGTCTTGTATGACAACGCGCAAATGTAGATGGGAACCAAATCAGTAGAACTAACAAATCAAATAAAATATTTACTTATTAAAAAACAATAAGATTTAGTACCTAATTATTCTAAAGTGATTTATAACACTTTGTCACGTAATTTATCGGCCATTGTGAGCCATTTGCGTAATCGCATTCCTCTAGATTTTATGGAATCGTCGGTTCTAATTTTATCGCTACCCGCTGGAACTATCTGAGAACTAGACAAATTACACAAACTAGCATTCTGCCGTGGGAGGGACTGGTCTGGTCCATGATGATAATTTCGCCACGGATTAGCAAAGTCTAGTTGATTAGCTACGATTAAATTACGCGTCAAAGAAGGTTAGATAACAATCTGTATCTAAAATGATAGCTAAAGTCTGTCTAAAAAAGTCTGTTTACATGGGTAATTTCAAAGGTAATTTTATTACCCACCTAAATCCCCAACCACCCCACCAATGGGCATCTAAATAATTGAATAAATATGTTTACAATTAGAATTTTGACAGCACCAACAGCGTTACCAGTAAAAGTTTTTATAAATAATTTAATAATTCCTTATGTAAACAGACTTTTTAGACAGACTTTAGTCCCAAATTGTATCTATATTTTTTCGGATTATCACAGATTTACCATTAAATAAATTTAAAATTTAATTGTTTAATTTGTTGTGTGACCAATGTATATATACCATTAATGAATTCTTGAATATTAAATTTTGATTACCTATTGTAAATTGTTTAGAATTCAATTTTTTTTATATAATTTAATTTATTTTTTTATGACTTTAATTGTATTACTAACATGCTAACTTGACATTTCGCTTTGACATTCTCTTATTATTTACCATGACATTGTTTTTATTTTTTGGATATTGCTTCGCTTCCATTTCATTGACTTTGCATATTTTGCTTACTGATTTGACATTTTTTGATCAATAATTGTTTTCTACTAACATACTAACCATTTCTGATATTATAAAGTTAGCGTCATTCTATCTGTACTGTTTGCATGCCAGTATCTGGTGCATCACATGAGCCTAGCTATTTTATTTTTACAACTTTTTGTACTGTGAATGCTTGCAAAATAAAATATTCTTATTCTTATTCTTATTCTTGGGATTTTGTATAATTAAATATTTTAGACATGACATAAAAAAACACATTTTATGTAATAATGTATGAACCATAATCTCAAAGAACTACGACAAAACAAATTACCAAGGTAGGTAACATAGACATTTTTTTTTTACTTATTTCCTTTTGGATTCACTTTAAACGTGATATTTTTTATCTAGATATTCATTGTTCTCTCCTAAGCGTTGCAAAACTAACCTAGGCCTTAACTCTCCTCTTTATAGGTTACAGTCGCAGTATAATACTGTTAGTAGAAATAAGGTGGTGGATATATTTGAGTTACAATTGCCTCCATTTAAAAATCTTATTCATGTTACTCGGCTCTTGAATTATCGCACATATCTCAATTGGTTGTTTTTTTTTCTTTCTGTTTTCGTTGCAATAATATTAGTAATTTAAGTAAGTAAGTATATATAATTAACTAATTTAACTGAGGGGATGATTCCTGCCTCCAACCGAAAAAAAATATCTGTTAATGCTTTCCGTGGCAGCCTATAATTAAGTCAACACCATGTTTAATCATTAAATATGCAATGTAATTCTTAGCATGTAAGGGTATGTAGGTATGTACTTGTTGATTGTCCAAATAAATAAAATAAAATAATTAATAAAACACACAAACCAACTTGATCTACCCAGTTTAAACTAACTAATATTTTTTTTTCTATTTTTAGTTTTCTATATTATACTAAAGAACAAAGTTCTAAGTTATTTTCCGAAGAAAAACACAAATAACACTACAAAACAATAAACCAAACTGAAAGTGACCAGTCTTGATTAAAACGATGTAAATTTAAATTTAACCCCATTATTAAATAATCTGGCAGACAGATCTACATCAAAATAAATGATGCAGTCCTAAACTATCAAATAAAATTATTGCCTCAATTACGATACAAATGTTTCACAAACACTCAAATAAATTCAATATTGTAACACATAAATTTCCCATAGCAAGACAGGGCACATTAATCAGTAACAAATAGTTGATTACTTGACTAAATTAATGGTAACAAACATTATCTCTATGGGTTCTATAATAAAATTAATTAACTTATCAAATGGTAACCGATCACTATTCTTTAGTGGCTGTCAGAATAATGTAAATATAGTTATACCAGTACATATATACATACGGCTATGTAGTTTATAAAACGATTTCACTTACACCAATTAATGCAAAATATAGAAATCGCAAATTATAAAATAAAATGTATTGTAAAAATGTCGTTATCATTTACGGTGACGCGGGACGTTTTGGGCATCGCGTTGTGCGGCGCGGCCAAAGAGAATGTAAAATCACTACGTTATATATAAGAGACGGGACTTCATACAAAATTTTTAACACGCCAAATGTCAAAACAGGGTTCTTTTAACGCTGCTATCACTTTCAAACGTATGACGAAAGAGCGAGATAAATATAGCCGCCATTAAAGTTCTACCCCGTTTCATAGAATTTATTTTTCTTCACGAGTTGCGATAGACTGGGCGCGGCCTACACTAAATTCTTTTCAAACTTATCTAAAGTCTGTCCATCCTTACTTGTCTTATATGGTAAACAATCTTCACCCCACTCTTTGTTGAAATAATCATTTATAAAATACAACAAATGGTTTTCCACACATAGATTACGAAATAAATTGTTAATAAATTAACAACAATTTCATAAAGTTACTAACATATTTTTAAATAATGATTTAAGTTTAAAAGACGTATGACAACTGTCAAAAACTATTTAAGACAAGTAAGGATGGACAGACTTTAGGCGTTGTATTAGAGCGTGAAATTAGACGTTTCGCTTGAACTTGCGGCGATGCTCGTTCGTCGCACGCGGCGGGGCCCGCGGCGTCGCATTTACCGCCGAGCCTGGAAGCGGAGCCCGGTGCGTGCACTGCCGCGAGCCTTACTATGCGGCGGGCACAGAACGGAAAAACGCCCGCTCGACTCCACGCCGCGTACCGCGTCTCCGTACAGTCCTCCGGCAAGATTTTGTTTTTCGTAATTTTTTAACCATTTTTAGGGTTCCGTACCCAAAGGGTAAAAACGGGACCCTATTACTAAGCCTCCGCTGTCCGTCTGTCCGTCTGTCTGTCTGTCTGTCTGTCTGTCTGTCACCAGGCTGTATCTCATGAACCGTGATAGCTAGACAATTGAAATTTTCACAGATGATGTATTTCTGTTGCCGCTATAACACTAAAACTACTAAAAACCAAATAAAATAAATATTTAAGGGGGGCTCCCATACAACAAACATGTTTTTTTTTGCCGTTTTTTGTACGGAACCCTTCGTGCGCGAGTCCGACTCGCACTTGGCCGGTTTTTTTAGTGCTGGCGTGCACACCTGAAAATTCGCATTTCGTCAAACCACATAGTTAATTAGTTTTTATTAAGCCCTAGACTAGACAAAATGTCTCAAGCCGCATTTTCTCCAATTCGCATTTTGCCTCTGTAACACTTGAATAAACGTCATCAATATCAATAAACATTAAATAGGTATCAACCATTTTCTGACTACAATTATGATTTTTTTACCATTATTTTATTATTGTAGCTCTGTATGTTGTGCTTATAGATATAACAATATTAATAAGAAAATGTTTACATTTCAGGTAAAACAATTCGACATTATGGGATATCGGTAAGACAGAAACTGGAGTTCTTGGCTCGGGACTCTCACACAACTTATTAGAGCAACCCCCGGCTTCGTCCCGCATTGCTCTAAGTTGATACTATTTTACAAAGATCGGTTCGTCATTTGTTTTAATCGTTTAAACTTTAAGAAGTGCGTTTTACGCTTCTGGAAAATTAAAATAATGTTATTCAATACATCTAGTGTAAATATCTCCGAGAAATATTGATATTACTTTTTTCTATTCGTAAGCCGCCGTGACAAACATCGCTATAATTTAATGATCAAACGAACTTACCCTAAGTGAAGTTCGATCTTAATTATCCCGTCTTCATCGAAGAGATTTAATTTGTTACAAAGTAGTAGCTCTGCTATACGCTCGCACTATATCGCACGTCTTCAGCGCTATAGGAAGGAAAAAGAAAAGAATAGCTACCCCCTTTCTGCCTCCGACCAGCGCTGCCCGCCGCCGCGTCAACCTCATTCAGTTTGGAGTAGTAAGTAAATACATTGATATCTCCATCTATTATAGGGATATGGTTGTTAAACAAACAACTCGCAAGGGAGGGTTGGGACTTTAAATCTCTTCGATGAAGACGGGATAATTAAGATCGAACTTCACTTAGGGTAAGTTCGTTTGATCATTAAATTATCCCGTCTTCATCTCCAGAGATTTAATTTGTTACAAAGTAGGATGTTTAGAGAAGATATCAATGTTATTAGAGGAACCCTTGTTTGTTTATATAAATAAACAAGGGTTAAGTGAACACACATTAAATTATTTTAAGGATTAGTTAAAAAAGATAAAAATAAATCAGTGCTCCTGCACTGCAACTGCAACATAATAAAAAATTGTTTTATTACAATGTCGGTTCTGCAAAATTAGAGCCCGAATCCTGGAAACTCGCAAATATTGTCGATTGTCCAGTCCAAACAGCAGATTGCGAATAGCATCCACAGAAAATTTGACACACAGACTAGTAAGTGAACAAATTTTTCGTCACGAATGGCAGCAACTTGGCCGCCGCGCTGATGTAACCACATGTTACACAACATGATAAACAGGTAATGAGATTTAAAAAAAAAATCGGTGTAACATTCCTCAATTATACATTTTATCAATCGGCCGAATGTTTGTGACGAGGCAGCATTGATAAGTTTTTTTTTTTTTGGGGGGTTTGTATTAGTTCATAAGGGCGATAAAATTTAAGATATTTATATTAATAAAAACAAATAATTTTATTACAGAAATAAAAACTCAAAGAATGGAAAGTTCAACAAGTTGAGACTTACAGAAGATGTGATTAAACATCTGTCATTTAAATTTTAAATAATACATTATTTCGCCAAATCTTACTGTGTTACCTCAGATAATATAATACAATACTGAGTTGCTTAATTGAATTAAGTACATGATCTGTATTCATTCACTTGTAGCCAAGGCTAACAAGGTGACCAATGTGTGCTTAATTGTTCAAAATGTAAGTTATTTGGGAGTAAGTTCAACAGGTAAACTTAAACTATTGTAAGATCCAACGGTATCTAACGGTAATGTAATGTAACAAACATATATAATTTTTTTTTTTTTTAGGTTACCATTGCCGCTGATATAGATTTAAAATGATTAGGAGATATCTGAGCAATGATTGTTTAGTGGGATTCGTTTAGAAAGCAGTTATTTAGAAAACCTATTAAATCATTAATTTATATAAAATAAGATATTCTTTCTTGGCACTATTTCCAATAAAAATATAGATTTGCTTGCAGTATTATTCAAATAGGCAAGGTATCAATAGACACTTCTAACGCTTGACTAAGGAACTTGTTTTCTAAGGAACGTTTGCCTTATAATATGCAGCCAGAGAAAACTGACAGCGAGGATGATGTTTCTTTCTGCGAACAGATAAAAATAAATTAACGTTTGTTGTGACTATTACCATCGCTATTTCTTTAACAGCAAGTTGATTAAGGTTTTAACCGGGGAATGGAGTTGCCTGCCACAAGTATATTATTATGTTTACTAGGTAGCTTTAATAATATAAGTTTATTTAATGTATTGTGTAATTGCAGAAAATAAAAAACTTTTATTTTTTATTTTATTTCATTGAGAAACCATGGCTTTGATAGCTATTATGTCATTTGGCTTTGTCATGTACAATAAAATAAGTTATATTTTTTTTAAATAAGTAAGGAAAAATTAAGCTGGGGAGGCGTTATTACGCCTATTGTTAATCATAACACTGGCATTTCTCGCGAGCAATTTAGCAATTTGATTTAATTGCAAGCAATGAACACCACTAATTCGATTCATTTATGAAATGGCAATGGTGTTATTAATATACAACAAAAACTTCAGTATAGGCACCTGCAGACAGACGGCGTGGTGCGCGTCCCAGCTATATCCAGCACAGCCGCAGTGGTAGGCGCCGCCCATCGGGTCTAGTATACGCACGGCATGCGAAGAATTTTATAACAAAAAAGCAGATCCAGGTCATTAATGAGCAGCAATTATTCCTCGTTTGTGCAAAATCTTATATTGTCTCACTTTGACCGGCTGCTGTGCAGTCTTATTGTCAAAGCAACGGAGAAAGTATTGAAAACTATTCGTTTATCATATTGATTTAAACGTATCAGGAAAACAAATATTATTTTTCCACCATACAATACAAAGTTGACAAGGTACATAGTACGATATAATACGTAATTATTATATTAATTATTTTAAATAGTTAAACATTAATTCTCAATATGTACAAGCCTTAAGCTTGTCCAATATTAAAATTTTAAGTGTTAAAATAGTAATGCTACCGCAGTACAAACTCCTGTAATAGTTCCCAAGTATCTGACAAAGTCACTAAAATGTATATTATTTGATTTTAATAACTTCTTCTAAAAATATTTTGTTTGTCCTTATTTGTCAATATACAACTAATTTTAGAAATTCAATACAAGGCCAAAGAATTTACATGTTTGGCTGGGAGTAATGGGACTTTCTTGATAGTTAATGAGGATCTTAAATATTAGAATCATTGTTTTTATAGTTTCTAATACTTGAAAATTTGAGAAATTTTGGTAATGAATACCCAGAGATAAGTGTCATCTTAATAGGGCATTGAAGCCTGTAATTAATGGGTTAAAATTATTGGTTTAAAAATCTAGTAAATATGATGATTCTGTGTAGTGCTGTGAAAAAGCCAAAGAATAAGACCCAAAACTCAGGAAGTTTATTGACTTAATATAACATCCTTACTAATTAAAAATGCAAAAGTCCTTTTGTTTGTTTGTTTGTTACACCCTCACGTCTCAACCACTGAACAGATCATCATGAAATTTTCATACACGTTGTCTGGGTTACAGAGAAAGACATACGGTACCTTTAATCCCGAAAGGAAAATATTGTTCCTGAGGGATAGCAAGAAACATTTCCTTGGCGGCCGCTAGTCTTCAATACTTTTTGCGCTGTGCGTGAAAGCAACCGTTCTCAAGGACTAATAGTTGTGCCATGACATTATCAGGACACATGTTATGATTTAAGTCGTTCTAGCATCCTCTATAAAATGTTCAGAAAGTACCCACATGTTCTATTTTCTATTGTAAAGAAAATAAGATATATTTGTTTATTTTTTAATTTAACTAACTGAATACTTAGGATTAGTATTGGAAAATAACCTCAAGCACATAACGGTCGTTTGATAGTTTTTACTCGAATCGAGAACGTATTTTAGCTGACCAGCTAAAAATACAGACAAGGTACAGACCTTTTGTTCTGATCCGGTAGCGCGACGGTGCCGACGGTGGTGATCACGGGTAGCCCTTGGAGCTGGAAGCTGCAGGTAGGTGCCGCAAGGCTGATGAAACACGTTAAAGTGGCCCTGCTGATTGTTGTCCGTCACCTCGGCTCAACTGCTTGTGTTCCAAGATATGGTTGTGGTTGTTGTGGCAGACCCCGAGTTTAGAGAGAACTGAGCAGTAGGTGTCGTCGCGCTGACGGTCTTTAAAGACACTGTTCGAACGATTTTCAGTAGTGGCATAATTCATGATAATAGCATGATTCATTTTCAACGAATCGGAGATGAATTTGCCGGTAATGTTTTTTTTTTTTTTATTTTACTGACCATAAGGGCACCTTTAACACTTGTGGGAGTGCATTTTGATGTTCATCATCATTGCTGATTTTTCTCGAAGGAAAAATAAAAAGGAATCAGAATTTTGTTCTATAATGTTGTTCGAGAAAACCGAAACATTTAAAAGTACTTGTACATACCTGTATCAGTGACAACAATTTTGATGTTTCACGAAAAAGATTATTAGGCCTTCATTTTTGATAGCAAATATCTTATTAATATTTGTAAAATAACAGTTAATATCTCGTATTAACACATAGAAGTATCTCGTATTGACTTAAAGTAAATAATCTGCAGTTTACGTCAGCAAATCTAGGTATATATGTTTTATAAAATTACGGCTAATATCTCGTATTAGCTCATAATAGTACTTATCACTGGTCAATATCACGTATTGACTCGGGAAAAATATCTCATAAAAGCAAGTATGTCGTATTGACTCAAAGCAAATATTTTGCAGTTAACACCAGCAAATCTATTCATATTTTGTAAAATATGAAGCTGTTAATAATGATTAAACAAACTTACCTGTAAGTTGAGTTCAATCTATCTATATATATAAAATTCAAAGTCCTGACTGAGTGAGATATCAACGCACAGCCCAAACCGCTGAACCTAGAGACTTGAAATTTTGCACACAGATACTTTATACAGTGTAGGCATCCACTAAGGAAGGATTTTTGAAAATTCCATCCCTAAGGGGATGAAATAAGGGATGAAAGTTTGTATGAAAGTCCCTCAGTTTTGAAGCTAGGATCTTCAAATTTTGTGTTTAGGCTGATGATTGAAAATAAATAAATACGTGTCTCAGCGTTTTTCAAAATTCTACCCCCAAAGGGGTGAAAAGGGGGATGAAGTTGTGTTTAGAAGATAATCCTTCATTTTTGAAGTAGAAATCGCTAGATTTGTAATTTAGGCTTATGGATGGAAATCTAACGCAACGCATATTGTATTGGTATAATTTCAACCCCCATGGTGATGAAATGGGGGTGCAATGGGGTAAATAAACCTAAAAATCGATATGGATGTCGTTATTGGGGTTTTCTGGGATGAAGATTGCGAAAATGACATTTATTTTGAAGTCCAACACGGTCGACATGATTTAACCCCTAAAGGGGTGAAAATTGGATTTAAATTTGGTATTGAAAACAATATAAAATAGACATTACAACTTAAAACTTCGTAGGAGCATGTCTTAAAATAAATAGGCAAACATATATTTTGTGGTTTTGAAAATCAACCCCTTAGGGGGTAAATGGGCTAAGTAAACGTAGAAATCGATATGGATGTCGTTCTTGAGGTTTTATGGGATGGTGATTGCGAAAATGACATTAATTTTGAAGTCCAATTTAACCGCTAAAGGGGTGAAAATGGGGTACAAATTATATATGGAAAAATAATATAAAATAGACATTACATAGTTTACAGCTTAAAAATTCGTAGGAGCATGTCTAAAAATAAATAGGCAAACACATATTTTCTTATTTTGAAAATCATCCGTTAGGGGGTAAATGGGGTAAGTAAACATGAAAGCCGATGTGGATGTCGTTCTTGAGGTTTTATGGGATGAGGAATGCGAAAATGACATTTGTTTTGAAGTCCAACACGGTGGACATGATTCAGCCCAAGGGGACGGGGACGGACACGGGAACAGGAACGGGAACGGGGGCGGGGACGGAAACGGGAAAGAGTAAAGAAACGGGAACGTGATACTCTTAATATCTCTGGACCTAATTCTGATTATTGTAATAAACTAGCTTCCGCCCGCGACTTCGTCCGCGTGGATATTAGAGAAAATCCTTAGGGAACCTTCAACCAGGATCCGACCAACCGTTTTATACGCGATTACGCGGGTCCCCACCAAGCGCGCAGCCTCGTGCGAGGCCTGTCACACGTCGCAAATGTTTTGCCTCGCGAGGCAGCGCGCTTGGTGGGGACCCGCCTAATCGCGTATAAAACGGTTGGTCGGATCCTGGTTGAAGGTTCCCTAAGGATTTTCTCTAATATCCACGCGGACGAAGTCGCGGGCGGAAGCTAGTCATAATATACGAAGGATTCGTTATTAAGACATTAACTCACAAAAGCAGGTCGTATCGACTCGAGGCAAGTATTCGGCAGTTTATTGTAAAATGATGGTTAATATCTCGTATTAACGCATAAAAGTATCACTGGTCAATATCTCGTATTGACTCGGGAAAAAAATTCACTGGCCAATATCACGTATTGGCTCGGGAAAAATGTACCATTGGTCAATATCTCGTATTGACTCGAGGCAAATATAAGGCAGCTTGCCTTTGTGAATAACTTGCATACTTTTCATCACTAAGAAAAAAGATAAATTGTGAGTCTACCTTCAACATTCGTATCACTTGCATAGTGACGGTATTTTACCGTTTTTCACGAATTAATTCACGTTTATAATTTCACTGATTTTAAGACTATAGTTAAACAAAAAAGTAATATTTTTGTGATGACCGACGTGCGTCTTGCGCGCGCGCGCAACAAAGAATGAGGTTGACGCGGCGGCGGGCAGCGCTGGTCGGAGGCAGAGAGGGGGTAGCTATTGCTTTCTTTTTCCTTCCTATAGCGCTGAAGACGTGCGATATAGTGCGAGCGTATAGCAGAGCTACTACTTTGTAACAAATTAAATCTCTGGAGATGAAGACGGGATAATTAATATCTCGTTGATTTGAATTGATACCACACCAAATAATTTATTAACATTTAGGTACCACAAGTAAATATATCTGCATCAGATAGAGAAAGCATTCATTTTTCCGGTTGCAAATCACTTTCTCGCATTGATTGACAATAGTTATTAAACAATAAAACTACTATTTTATCAACCATAATTAGTTTCATAAATAAACCACTTAAAGGCTCCATCTTTTACCGTGTTACACGTAAAACATTATTATCCCCTTATAAAGTTTAATAAATTAATCGTTATTGTAACTAGTTACGCTAATAAAACCGATCGGCGATCTCCGTCGCTGTGTATTTCAACAATTCATTGCGTCAATACATTATATAACCCCTAACCTCTAACCCTATCGTTCTATGGTGAATCGTATCAATTATATCAGAAGGAAATACTTTCCGACTATCGGACTCATTATGTCGATACAACATCGATAAAGAACGCTGATATACAAGCCTTAAAAAGCCTTATGCTGTTAAGTTAAAGTGCAATTTGGTAACGTTTAATTTACGAGTGTTTGTTTATTAGTGTTTGTACATAGATGTTGACTTTTGATCCAACCAAAAGGCGGTGCCATCTGACAATGCGATGTGTACAAATATTAGATGCCGTGTACATAATATCTGATAAATCGTACAATTACTCGGATGAATTCATTAGCCGACTCGTCAAATCTTTGGTGGTTTTGTAATGTAACATGTTACATAGATGTTATGTTAGCAATAGTAACAATAGAAATTCAAATATTGTTATTGGGTTTTGATGAGATACCTGTTTTTGCCTGCGGTTTGGGCAAGTGTTAACAATATATCTTTTGACTTTACTTTTGACCTATGAGTCCTATACGTGTTTGTATTTTGTATGTTAGAATGATTTTCAGAAATTGAAATAATAATTCGCATCACATAAAGAGCTTGCGACCCGACGACTACGGTTTAAGGATAGCCCGGTCAAGTTAAGTCAGGACCTGAAGCACGATAGACCTCTCTCGTTTTCTCCTTTCCTCACGCCACCGTAGTAAATTTTTTGAAAGTTTTCCATAGATTATTGATAAATTATCGCTAACGAATGTACTTATGCTATTGGTATGACGACAGTGATGTGAGGCAAGGAGAAAACGAGAGGGGTCTATCGCGCTTCAGGTCCCGAGTTAACTCGACCGGGTTATATTTCTTATTTTTTAGACTTGCATCTTAGGTTTTTATTTTGGCAAACTATTTGTTTTGAACTTTCTAATTAAACTATTTTGCTTTTTTAAATTATTTTTCTAACTTTAACAAGTTAGTTCAGGGTTCACATAAACGGATCATATTATACAAGTATATCTAGGTAGTTGTAAAACTAGATTCCATCACTCTCATGTCCGTTTGCCGACTATCAATAAAAAAAATAATCAGCGCTACCTTATTAGGTGGCGACTGGTAGTTAATGATATCTATTGCCTTATGGACGGATTATTTATGACTGGGCTGTTACAAAGTTTTCATTTCACTGACCTTACCTTAAGCGTGGTGAAATCTGAACTTCCCGAAACATTATGTTGGGACTGGTACATTACCGTTTGACCTCGTTAGTACCACTATTTATTGGTAATACACGATTGTAATCCTACCGGTAGCTAAGGAACATTCCCCATTGCACATCGCGTATTACTTAATATGAAAATGTATGTATTTCGCATTTTGAGAACGAAAAGTAGGTATTTCTGTAAAAAAAATTATGCACCACTTTAAACTAAATAGGCATTGGGCCGGAATCCTAAGGGTGCGGGTTCGAATCCCGTCTGAGTTGCTACGGGTGAGTCGATTTTTTCTAATATTTTTTATTATTTATTCATCTTAATATAAAAATAGCATTGTGAATGCAAAAATCTAAAAGTTTAAAGTTTAAATAGGTAAAAGTTCAATTTTATTTAGAATTAACGATTGATGGACAAGCTAAAGTAAAAATAACGTCTCGAATTCGAAATAAAGCACCTGCATGCAAGAAAGTTATTTTAGTAATTTTTATCTTACATGCATGTGGTGTTTAGGCCCTACCATTATTTAAAACTTTAACAGTAGGTGCCAAATACCTGAGCGTAATTTAATTTTCTTCGGCATTTAAAAAAGGTGCAAAGGTAGACTACTTACCTTATAAGTTTAAAGACAGTTGCCCTTAAACCGATGAAATGAAAATAAAACTCGATTTCACTCATGTTATAGGTTCAAAAGGGAAACAATTTTACGTTCCAATGGTATACCAGTGCGACTAGCAAGTAATAATTATTACAAGAACGCACTGCTTCGGCGTGTATGGCGAAGACAGAATTTCTGGTTTCCACCATTCATATAGCACCTACCATTGATACGTTTCATTGAATGGTCACTTTCACTCAGTTTATAGTTGACAAGATGATTGTCCGTTTTTATCATCCCATATTTGGGATGTATTAGATCTTGGGCGTCTAATATTTATATCATATCCATAATTTTGAATGCGCAAATGCGACTCTTTTAAGTACATAAAACGGTGTAATGCAATTAAATATTTTTAAAATTAGTCTCTTAAGGTTAAACATTAGCACGTGACTCGCTATTGTAGGCACAACACGTGGTTTCCCGGGATTTTAGCTGGTTCATTTTCTTTTCATACCGCCTAAAGCTCTTCAGAAGTCAAATAACGATCCATTCACTCTTTGCGCTTGACAGACCATTTACTCGTTGCATTCATTCACAAAAACAATAGCACGGTTTATAGAAAATTATGACGCTTTTGTTTCATACTTTTTATTGAGAGAGTGCCGGGACCTCCGTCTTACGTGTCGGTTTTCATCTGTAAGGTCCTGGTTTTATCCCCGGCTGGGTCAACATAGAAAACGAACTTTTTTATAATTTCCCAGGTCTGTTACTCTTGTCTCCGTTTTCCATAACAAAAGTGTTTCATTCATTCATTATCATTCATTCCTTTTCGGAACAATGTATTTGATGTTTTCCAATATAAAAAATGACTCGAAATTAAAATCACCTACAGCTGTCCAAAACATATCACACAATTTAGAAACACACATTCACTTGTTGCACAACATTTAAAGCACTGACCATACCGAACCTTTAATCGATAAATCGCAATTTATAGGTCAAATTTATTGACATTTAAAATTAAATGACGCTTGTTTTGAGACAGAATTAAATAAACTTCGTTGTAGGGCTGTTATGCAATGGCGGGTCATAAATATCAATCATGAGTTAGTTAAGTCTTGTGGTCTTCTCCGAGTGCAGTTGTGAAATGGGAGTTATTCAATTAATTTATTACTGCGTTTGTCAAATTTAAAGTGACAGTGATTGTGGGGTTCTATTGGTTTCCAGCAAACATGTGTAGTGTTACGATGTCCATCTTCAATAGAGCACTCACTTCTACTCCTACATTGGTAAAGATATAAGAGTTAAATTTTAGAATTGTTTTTAGTTAAGTTTGGCCCCTCCTATCAAAGAACTCTCTACTCCAACGTGAAACAAAGAATAACCCCACTTATTAGTTAAATTGAAAAATACTGATTAAACGTTTAAATTTTCTGTTAAAATACGTAAGTATATCTGAGATTGAGTCCCAGCGGTGGCTCTTGTCTGACATTGAACTAGCGTACAGTACAGAATGTTTCATAATAACATTTTATTAGCATTACGAGTTATCGTAAAAACATATTTGTACAGAAAACTGCAATATGACCACCCTAGACGCAATAATACAATTGTTTTCGATAATAATCAATCCCATTAACGTGCAAAAGTAAAAGACAATTCAGTTCTCCAGTTGTCACTATGCAGTTAACAATTTTTTTTTCAAAAATGTAGCGGTTTTCGGTGATTATAATATTTTACCGGGGTTGTATGCATGATACCCTATATACCATATTCGGCTTTGGGTTTTTTTTGTAACAGGTTGTATAAACTCAATCTTATTGTAGAGGAAAAATCAGCTACGCCTTAAGAATTAATAGGTATAATTTTCTGGTAGACAAATTGAATTACTATTAAATGCCTTATTACAACCAGCAATTTCCTGTGGAAGCTTTTTATCCGTTCGATAAGCATAACTTAAACTGATAAAATTCTACCTTTTACATATAGATGGCGTAGTTTAACGAGGTGGAAAAGTTGCGAAACTGGACATGTAGTAATCGGTGCTAAACCTTTATTTTTTTATAACAACCACTTTTCACTTTTAACATATTCTTAACAACCACTTTTTACTTAACATTCCTCCTCACAATGCTGCGTGGTAGTAATTATTCCATAGAATAAGTTTTCTAAGCAAACTTTATTTTGAATGCCAAGTTACATATAAATGTGATTTATATGAAACAGCGATATGCAGTTAAAGACAATTGTTTTAATTCAAAGTCAAAACATGCTTACCGCGTAGTTACCTACGTCATTTTTGTGCCTTTTTAACCGACTTCCAAAAAGGAGGAGGTTCTCTGTTCGGCTGTATGTATGTTTTTTTTTATGTATGTCCACCGATTACTCGAAGACGACTGAACCGATTGAAATAATTCAAACGTTATTAGATCAGGTTTGTTCCCAAGTTGGTTCCATTTTTTGAAATTTTGAAATCGGTTCAGTATTTTTCAGGAAAACTTGAAAATACTGTCGTTTTCGTTACCATTTTATGCATTTATACGGATGATCGACCATATCTTCTTTGTTTATGTACCGATTTAGATGATTCTTTTTTTGTTTGAAAGAGGACACTTTAGTGATGATATCATTTTGATTTCATTGTTATTGGACCTTGGATTTTAAAGATGCACAAGGGAACTCTTCAAAATCAAATAGAAACTGTGTAGTGATTGAAATATTGCTAGGATTATGACAATCTTAAACAAATTAGGTATCTAACTATGGTCAAGGACGTTTTGGACTAGACTTGAACTGTGAAGGAACAACGGAACTCCTTAACAACAAACAGCACGAACAGTGGAAATTGAGTTTTTAGTGGTATTACACCACGCAAAAGTGTGAAATATAAAAAAAAATACATAACATCATCGCTTACATTTACATAATATACATACTTTGGGTAAAAGGTAAAACTACCTAATACAGAAGGTACTTACACTGAAAAGAAAAAAAGAAAAAATTGTTTAAAAACAAAAAATCGACTTCAAAAAACCTGAAAATAAAAACAAAATTGGCTTAAAAATTAAATACCCCTAAAAAGCAAGAAATAATTTTCAAATCATTAGATACGCATATCATTGTAATTAAACACGTATAATGAAGTCGGGTGGGGCTGGAGAACAACTTCTTTTTTAATTCTAGAAGCCCCACCCGACTTCATTATACGTGTTTAATTACAATGATATGCGTATCTAATGATTTGAAAATTATTTCTTGCTTTTTAGGGGTATTTAATTTTTAAGCCAATTTTGTTTTTATTTTCAGGTTTTTTGAAGTCGGTTTTTTGTTTTTTAAGTCCCCAGTTTCATTCAAAAATCCTTTACCCATAGTTTTCCAAGTACAGCCAGACACAAACATCTTTCCTCGCATAACAGACAACTAGTAGTAAAACAGGTTAGTACTATTATTTATTCTGTGGTAAAAGTAAATTGTGTATGTGCGATTCAGTGGGCCGGAGCAGACGAGTCGTAAATTTGGCTCGAGCACCGCTAACGCTGACCGCCCGCCCAGCTTGCACACACATCAAATATTTTATTATAAACATTTTCAAGTCTTCATAAATATTGTGAAGTGAATTCGGTGGGGAAAATTGTTTACGATTTGACGCTAAGTAGGAACTAATAAACGCACGAATTTCAATACAAAATTACTTGTTTTATATTGAAATTCGTGCGTTAAGATGGAATTAAGATAAGAAAGATGAAAAACTTATGTTTTATTTTGTTGTAACATGAGTGTGACATTATTTTTATACTCAATTGGTTTTAATATTACTATTAAGCCTTCTTTGATTTATTTTTATGAATCAAGTAAGGTAATTTAATTTTATATAAAATCTTTAGACAGATGCGGTTCTTCCTGCAAATATTATAATTATATTTAAACCCCACATCTACTGAAAATGTGCTCAAATGTCAGGAAGTGTAAAAATCTAACCAAATAACCAGAAAATCTAATTTGTATCCATCAAAGTTTCTCCAATATTGTTTTCTTAGCTTCGCCACGGAACCCTAAAATGTTGACCAAGCTGTGACTTAACTCCAATTACAACTGAACGCTTTTAAGCGACACGCGTATACTCCATTAAAAGATTTCAAAAGCACTGAAACTTATGTGTTTTCTACTGTACTTCAAAACGAAATAAAAAAATCGGTCTGGAAAATAAGTTCACGTTTTTACTTACATTAAACTAAAAAGTTAAGTCCTAAGTATCAAAGCAAGGTTTTCTAGATAGAATTTAATACAATTTTCGTAGAGAAGCTGTTGAAATCAAATGTTACACATAAAAAACATGCCCGTAGGACTTGTTGTATGGTCTGTGCCGTAGGTACATTATTACATTATGAAATTAATTTCGAGGAAAAAAACTAGTAGAAATCATGAAATTTTTTACTTGGATTTTTCTACAAAAATCTAATAAAAAATTCAACGATTTACATCGATGTATCGGAAGCAATTAACAGTGCAAGAGATAGACGGCGTTTTTGTCATGAAATACTGTGTATGGCATGATTGGTATGTTGGTATGTATCAATTGTGGGTATCTATTATTACAAAGCGATAATTATTGGCTTCCCTAGTGTTTATGTGTGAAAATGTAAATTATATTGCTGTATTATCATTGTGTATGTTCAGCTATCACTTTTTGTTACTTATTAATTTCTATCAATACAGTCATAGACAATGTAATCCCAACAAAAACATTTTCATGTATAGTGTTGCCAAGACTCTTGGCTTGCACTGTCAAAAATCACAGATTTTACAGTCCCCGCAAGAATCGGAGCATTGAAAATGAACACAAAAATTTACGAAAAACCAAAATCAAATCAAATGCAAAGTCTTATTATATTTTTAAAGTTACCTTTATTTATTTTTACGATTGTGACACTCGGCTCCGCCTCGTGTCACAAAAGCGCCCGCTCACTGCCTCGACGCGGCCGAAATAATATTAACCAATTTCCAAAATTCCAACGAATGCACTTCTCGTCTGCTTCTGCATCTTTTAACACTATTAACATGACGATCAGTCAATAATCATTGAAGCTACATCACTTTTTATGTACGGAAACAGCCGTTTTTCTACAATTCCAAATCTAAAGGGACCACCTACAGGTCACAATTATAAACTGATTTTCAAAATTATTTAGCCATTTGATAGCTAAACTAATACCCTAGGACCCTTTTTTTCATTTTTTCTTAAGTCGGTTTTTTTTAGAAATATTTACAATTTAGTAAACAAACATCCCCCAAAAAAACCCGGAATTTTTGGAATTTCACAAAATTCCAAAAAAAGTTACCAGTAGATTTTCAAAATTCAAACGTTCACACGTGTCTCGATAAATTCCTCAACTTTTGGTACTATTTTCATTTCGATCCTCCCAAAATCTTCGGAGATATGGCCAAAAATACGTCTCAGGCGATTTGAATCTGATAACCATTTTCAATGGTAAAAGTTATGAGACCTCATGTAAAGCCAAGCTTCTAATTCTACGCGCCCTAACTCTATAAGCCCTAACTTCAAAAACTCTTCACCTTAGTCAAAATATGTGGCTTCGAGAAAAGGTAGTTGGTGCCCTTGCGCTTCGCTTTCTCGTCTTGGCGCGTGCCCCCAGATAACAGGAACATATCATCCTAACCCTAAGCTATTACTTAGGCGGCGTCTATAATTTTATTGCACGAGTTGAGTAGGCATATTTTTTATTATCTACTTGAAAATTTCATGGAATATTAATAATTAAAAAACTCACACACAGAATAAAATAGGTAGCTAGGTAGGTAATTACTTATTAGGTAGGTAATTACCTAGGTATATAATTTTTGTGTAGGTAGGTAGGTTCAGACTTAGAAAATTTGTGGAATATTAAGTTTATGATTCAATGGTACATTTCTCCTAAAGATTTTCAAATACTTATAAGCTTGGAGTTTTTACGGGTTCGTGGCTATGGTCGACGCTCTTGTGGCCGATGCACCCGATTCGAATAAATTCTACCAGTACATTTGATTATAAATTGCACCAAATCAAATTAAACTGATCAGCCCCTGATTACGTAGCTCGGTTGCTAACAATTTTCGATTGAAATCGATTGAAACCGCAGTTACATTGCTGATTTAAGAAAGATAGTTGTCACTTCAGTTCTTACTAAAGCAGCAATGTAACTGCGATCTCTGTCAGAGTTAATTACAACAAAGTTACAAAATCAGGGGGCAGGTGCATCGGCCACAGGTGCGTCGACCACTGAGAGCATAAGCCACGAATATTAGCCACGGGTTTTTGCCAACATTTTGATAATACTTTTGAATACAGTTCTTTTTATTATGGCTATCAAAAGTCAAGCAAATACAGAGGAACTTAGCCTCTATTATACCAGCTCGTTCACTGATTTTTTAACTTCGCCATTAAAGCGAAACGAGTGAATGCGTACTTATATTCGCGTACTCCGTCACGGTATGCTGCCTGTTCCCGTGTGAGCGAGTAATTTGATACTCACAAGAAAAAGCTCACTCGATAGCCTATCACGCGTAACTTACATCCTTATGCCTTTGAAATTAGAGCTTTATTTGATTAAAAGTTTTTCTCCAGTCATTGACTTTTGGTGTGCTTTGAAAGATGTTGAAAAGTTGCTGAATGATTTGAGATCTTTTAATTTTCGATGTTGTCAAAGTCAATCATGTGATGGAATGTTGATTTTGGTTCAATAATAATAATAAACTTCTCTGAAGTAACATCATCCATGAGGAGTATACGGTAGGTGAACAAAAATGTTCTCAATTTGAACTCGCTGTTTTTCATAGTAAAAATTATCGAAATTATTGACAACATTATCGTTTTTAATTTATAACTAATAAACTATTTATTATATTGATAAACTGTTAATCACAAAACTAGAGAGCCTAAGGTTTTATTTAATTAGGTATTGTTTAATATTGGTTGGCACAGCTTTGATAAACTAACAAAAATTGGAGATACTTTACGGATTTTTTATATCGAGAAAAATTTTTGGTATCATGTTTCTGTTAATCACATAACTGAGTAAAATGCTTGCTACATTATCTTTGGGACTGATAAATCAAGTTATATTGTTTGAAGAATTGTTACTCAAAAGTGTGTATTTGACAATGTACGGCCTCTTAATGTAAACGGGGCCAAGGGTAAAAGGTGCCTTATGAAGCATGGAAAGCTCAAGATGATAAGTTTTGAGTCATCCATCGAGGACCGACCTTAAGGCCTTTACATATTGCCAGCATATTGCGCCTTAACTGTGGAGGCACGAAGCGCAGTATCGCTGGTAAGCATGATATATGCTTAACTAATATTATAAATGCGAAAGGAAGTTTGTTTTGTAGTGTGTGTGCTTACATACATATTACACACACGCATCTCTCCTCATATATAAGCTTAAACCCTTTATAATAAATCAGTTATGATCGCAGTCAGTCTATCATTCATACACCCGAACCGCCAACACTGCATGGCGACCCTGCCAGTGCTGCCTGTCGGCGGCGCTGCGCAGATGGTTTTCGGCAAATAAAATAATTCGTGCAAAAAAAAATATTACAAGTGAACGAACTTGATGTGAACAAAAATGTGAAGAAAGTGACTTTTCATACTTATAAAGGACAGCAAAATGACTGTAAAGTGAAAATAATAATATTAAGTTAGAAATTAATCTGAATTCTAAATCAAAATGATATCTTCAAAAGTTAATAAATTAAACGTATTAACAATTTTAAACGTCAGCTGAAAATCTTTAAAAATTGTGTTGCGATTGCGACTGGTGTGGCGAAAGATGACGTGATGGTATGAGCTGGGTGCCGGGAGATGTTGGTGTCCGATGTGGACGCAGCAGGGAGCTGTTCCGGTTCATGATGTGGTGATGGAAGCGTTGGGCACACCACGCGCAAAGAGCGTCTTCAAAAATTTTACAAGTGTTTTTAAATGTGTTTACGTACTTTAGTAAGTTCCAGAGGGAAAATTTGTTTTGAAGAGTTTGTTTAGATTTTTAAATAGGTATTCGTTATTGTGTGTAGTTTTTAATTTTAATCAGAAACGTATATTCAAATATCTATATGAATAAAAAAAATTGAAATAGATACCTACTTAGATAGGATTACTTACAGTTTATGATAATTCGTTATACTCAAAGATACTTTATAGAGAAACGGTTGTTGACGATTTTTTCGAAAATTATCGTGAAAGTAAATGTAAATTTTAGTAAAAGAATAGACTATGAAATATTGAATCTTATTTTGAAAACGTAAGTGGAGAAATTGTGGTAATAAGTACATACATATTACTAAGTATGAAGGAGAGTTTTTAATTTTTAGGTGCTTTTGGTTAATCGTTAATTTTATAAAAAGATTTTAATCGTTTAAATTTTGTATTATGTATTGGAAAAAAAACCTAAAACGCACGGAGTTTGTTTTTGTTATCAATTGTGTAATGTAATGTCATTTAAATGCGAAATGAAGAAGTTTGTAGTTGTTCTAATGAAATTATAATTCAGACTTGCATTAAAATAAAACTTATAATTTCTTATTCACTTCTCATTATAATTTCTTGCTTCTTGAATTAGGTCACGTAGATAGGTATGATTAGTAGAATCCGTAAGTTCGTTTTGTATTTCAGCGCGTCAGCGTAAACTTGTATGGTAGACATGAGGCAAGATTGTTTAAAGTAGAATCAAATTAAATGAATTGGAATTTAATCACGTTGCCTGCCACATTAGGTATCATGTGTGAACTACTAGATATACTTACGATGAAATTGTTTTGCATTAAGTACTTAACTTAACTATGAAGAGAAGATAATTCCTGGACTTGACAAATTATAAACGGATATGAGTATTATAAGATAATAAAGACTATGAAAGCATTGAAATGTATGTTTCAATGTATGAAAGTTAAGGTTTAGGATTGTGTAAAAAAAATAGATGGATTTTTTTAAAGGACTGTTAAATTATTGTAAGTGTTGGATATTGGATAAGATAGGTAATGGTAATATTGTAAAGTTAAAAAAACAGTTTGATAGCAAAAGATTTTTGGATGGGAATTTAATTAGTCAGATTCTTACACAATTTGGACTGATCACCCAATAATTGAGGTTCTGTATAATTTAATGGAATGTTGAAATGTTTTAGTTTGTCTAGGATCGATAAGAAGGAAAAATAAAGGATGAGATTATAAAGAAGTAATGAGTTAATATGGTACTATTAAAGGGTACTATCCTTCATTCGATCATGGTGTAAACGAGATTTCTCCGTGAGAATAGTTGGAGGCAGCTCATGACGAAGGAGCGCGAGATACGCAGCGTCAGAGTGGACCTTAAAATAAAGTCCCTTGAAATAAAATAATGTATGAATATATTTAAAGTGCGCGCACATGAAAATAAATGTACAATAAGAAATAAATGAATAAAATGAAGTTATATAAAATATTGTATGAAATAAAAAATGTGAGTCGACTATAAATAAATAATGTTATTATGAAGATGATATTAGAGAATAATGTTGGTGTAATGACCATGGCGATAATTTTGTGACAAATGTGGACTGGCCCTCCACAAAACTAAGTATTTACTAATACTGTATAACTATGATTTCAAGGATGTGACTTTAAGATTAATTAGATTGTGTTAAGTGTGAATTTATTTTTTGTCAAAAATAGGTGAGAGAATCTTATTTTTTTTGCGAAATTTGAAATGACATTTTAGTAAGTTCTTTTTTACAAAAAAAAAAGTTTAAATTTTAAGATCGTCAACAAGTTGTTAGCGTTAATTATGTATTGGTTTTATTATTGTTTATCTTTGTTTGATTTCCAAAAACTTGAATCGTTTAAAATTTTAGATTTCTTTTAAATTTAAATTATTAGAGCTTAGTATGTATATTGTTTATGAAAAATGTCTTTTTCTTTCTTTCATAATTAATTAGATGATTATAATGATGAGATTAAAAATTCATTAGTTTAAAAAGGAATTGTATTTTTTTTTATTCAAAAAGCTTGGATGAAGAGCAAAGTTTTAGATTCTGTTTTGTTTGGATTTAATAAGTACCTAAGTCATAAGTTTAAAAAAAAATGTAACCCTTCGTTATTTTTTTTTCTTTTAGGGGGGAGGTGTAGTGTGTGTGCTTGCATACATATTACACACACGCATCTCTCCTCATATATAAGCTTAAACCCTTTATAATAAATCAGTTATGATCGCAGTCAGTCTATCATTCATACACCCGAACCGCCAACACTGCAGTTTATTTACGCCTTCACGTCTTAACTACTCAACCGATCATCATGAAGTTTTGCATGTTTGTCATGGGTACAGAGAAGGTCATAGGTAACCATTCATCCTGAAAAAAAGTTCTACGAAGTCGCGGGTGGCCGCTAGTAGTCACAATATCTCGAGGTTTTTGATAATGGATCCTGCCTAGGCGGCGCCATGGTAAAGGTCCTTAAAAAATTACTCAAATTCTACATTTAAGACCGAATACCAGGTAGCAAAAATGTATAGGTACTATTTATTTGCTTGCCAAAATAATAAAATATTGTATAATATTCTTGCATGATATTTACATTCATTGTATTTATTTTTTAACCGACTTCACAAAAAGGAGGAGGTTCTCAATTCAATTGTATGTTTTTTTTTTTTTATCGTTGTTCGCGCATATCTTCGTCATTTATGAACTGATTTTGATAATTCTTTTTTTGTTCGATTGAGTTTTCTTGCGAGATAGTCCCATTTAATTTTTTTTCAAATCGGTTCAGTAGTTTTTGAGAAATCCTGAAAATACTTTGATTTTGCATCAACTAACTTGACGACTTTGTTATTTATGAACCGAATTAGATGTTTCTTTTTGTTGGGAAAGGGGTACTTTTAGTGTAGTATTTTTAACCGACTTCAAAAAAAAGGTTCTCTCTCAGTTTGACTTGTATGAATATATGTTTCTCCGCGAATATCTCACGTTTGGCTGAGCCGATTTTTCTACCAAATAATATACCTATAATAATATACCTAATATAGAAGGTACTTACACTAAAAATAAAAAAATAAAAAATTGTTTTAAAAAACAAAAAACCGACTTCAAAAACCTGTCTCTAAAAAGCAAGAAATAATATTCAAATCATTAGATACGCATTTAACCTAACCTAATACGTCTATTGAAGTCGGGTGGGGCTTTTAGAATAAAAAAAGTAAGTTGTACTCCAGCCCCACTCGACTTCAATAGACGTGTTAGGTTAGGTTAAATGCGTATCTAATGATTTGAATATTATTTCTTGCTTTTTAGAGACAGGTTTTTGAAGTCGGTTTTTTGTTTTTTAAAACAATTTTTTTCATCATAACTATACGTGCTTGTGACATTGTTAAAATTTATCAATATGACACAGCCGTTACCAGCATGTTGTCATGTAATTATGTCATATTTATTTTTGAAATGCAGTTAGCCTCGTACGCGACTTGAATCAAACAACCTATGAGTAATACTAAAACTTGTTTCAAATACTTATAATATAATAAAATAACCAATAAAACCAAAAAAGGACAGATATTTCAAACTTTAATTTGATTTGTTTTAATTACAGCAGTTATCATATCTATTAAAAAATATGCGAAATAATCAGAACTACGAATTAAGATAAAAAAACCTGACTACGGAAAAATCGCGATCTAAAAAGTACGAAACAAGAAAATATTCAAGTCCAAAATTCAATAAAAGAGATAACCGTAGTCGCATGCCAAATGTCCTAGGCACGCACTACACGAACAACAGGCTGGAGGAGGCATGCGACTACGGTTATCCTTTTTATTGAATTTTGGACCGAGGACCGGAACCGCTTACCGTTAGAGGATAGACTTGTTTTTTAAAATCCCTATGGCCTATCAATACGCTAAGCATATCGTCAACTAACCCTATCAAAAGGGAAACCCTATCATTTGGTAAGCTTTTTAATAAGGTTTCCCTAACAATTGGCTTAACCAAAAAAAGGGGTTTTTCTGACCCTGTTTTGGACATGAATATTTTCTTGTTTCGTACTTTTTAGATCGCGATTTTTCCGTGGTCGGGTTTTAGTTTTTAAACTTCTTTTTCTATTTTAAATATTTTGGGGTGGTAGGGTAGACTTAATTTAGTCATCGTTTTTCAATGTTTTAAAATAACAAATAATAATTATTCCTAAAATAAGTTACTCAAGTTAGGGTGCGTCCAAACACGTTTTGTACATGTTATGTACAATATTCAAACGTGTTTTAAGTTGAATGTGCTTTTGGCAATGACATCATCGGGTCAAGTTGAAATGTTAGATGACATCAAGTCATGGCTTATTCAACTTAACGTGACTTGTTTGGCTAAATTAGCTCCAGGAATCGGACATGTTTTGGTCATGTTTTGCCAAAAAAATTGTAGTTTGATAAATCAAGTTGTTAGAAGTGATGGTATCTTGTTTGTCTATATATATAAAATTCAAAGTCCTGACTGACTGACTGATTGACTGACTGAGTGAGATATCAACGCACAGCCCAAACCGCTGAACCTAGAGACTTGAAATTTTGCACAGAGATACCTTATACAGTGTAGGCATCCACTAAGGAAGGATTTTTGAAAATTCTTTCCCTAAGGGGATGAAATAAGGGATGAAAGTTTGTATGAAAGTCCCTCAGTTTTGGAGCTAGGATCTTCAAATTTTGTATTTAAGCTGATGATTGAAAATTAATAAATAAGTGTCTCAGCGTTTTTAAAATTCTACCCCCGAAGGGGTGAAAAGGGGGATGAAGTTGTGTTTAGAAGAAAATCCTTTATTTTCGAAGTAAAAATAGCTAAATTTATAATTAAGGCTTATTAATGGAAATCAAACGCAACGTATATTGTTGTTGGCAGTATTTCAACCCCTATAGGGATGAAATGGGGGTGAAGTGGGGTAAATAAACCTAAAAATAGATATGGATGTCGTTATAGGGGTTTTCTGGGATGACGATTGCGAAAATGACATTTATTTTGAAGTCCAACACGGTGAACATGATTTACACCCTAAAGGGGTAAAAAAAGGGTTCAAATTACATATGGAAAAATAATATAAAACAGATATTACAACTTTAAACTTCGTAGGAGCACGTCTAAAAATAAATAGAGAAACATATATTTTGTGATTTTGAAAATCAACCCCTTAGTGGCTAAATGGGGTAAGTAAACATAAAAATCGATATAGATGTCGTTCTTGAGGTTTTATGAGATGGTGATTGCGAAAATGAGATTTATTATGAAGTCCAACACGTTGGACGTGATTCAGCCCCAGGGGACGGCAACGGGAACGGGAACGCGAACAGGAACGGGAATGGGAACGCGAACGGGAACGGGAAAGTGAACAGAAACGGGAACGGGATACCTACTAATATCTCTGGACCCAATTCTGATTATGGTTATAAACTAGCTTCCGCCCGCGACTTCGTCCGCGTGGATATTAGAGAAAATCCTTAAGTAACCTTCAACCACGATCCAACCAGCCGTTTTTACACGATTAGGCGGGTTCCCACCAAGCGAGCAGCCTCGTGCGAGGCCCGCTACACGCGGCAAACGTCTTGCTTCGCGAGGCAGCGCGCTGGATCCTGGTTGAAGGTTACTTAAGGATTTTCTCTAATATCCACGCGGACGAAGTCGCGGGCGGAAGCTAGTGATAATATATTATAGTCGGTCACGAAAGGAAATACGTAAGTACCTAGTTGGTTAGCATTTTGTACTTCAAATTTTGCAAATTACGTGGGTGATTTCTGAATAAAAATGCAATTTTAATTCAGTACAATGCACTTTTAACAAGCCGCCGCGCGCCGCACCGTGAAAAAATTTCATGTAGGGCCTTACACTGTCGTGTCGTACTCAGAGACACCATTAAGTTTAATGTTGGTGATATCTCTTTCTTTTCTCATAAGACGACACGATACTTAACACAAATCAAAGATAAAACCTCCTTCAAAAACCTTAAAAAACAGCTCTATAAAAAGCAAGAAATTATGTTCAAATCGATTAATTAAAACACGTCTATTGAAGTCGGGTGGAGCTGGAAGTATTTTTTTTTACTTATTGTGATGTTTATATTCTAAAAGCCCCACCCGACTTCAATAGACGTGTTTTAATTAATCGAATTGAACATTATTTCTTGCTTTTTATAGAGCTGTTTTTTAAGGTTTTTGAAGGAGGTTTTACTTTTTTTAAAAAGCTTTTTTATTTTAAACTTCTTTGTGGTAGGTATGTAAGCGATGATTTTATAAAATAAAACGTTAAGTTTAATGTTTCACATTTTTCAATGGTATAGGTAGCCCGAGTAACTCAATGTCCACAGGTGTTCCGTTGGGTCTTCGCAGTTCAACTCTAGTCCAGAACGTCCTTGACAATAATAAACCTACCAATATTTCAATCACTGTACAGTTCCTATTTGATTTTGAGGAGTTCCCTCGTGTATCTTCAAAATCCAAAGTCCAATACCAATGAAATTAATATGGTATCATTCTTAAGGTGTCTTCTTTCAAATAAAAAAAGAATCATCTAAATCGGTTCATAAACAAAAAGTAATGGTTGAAAAGCGGTCTCAATTCATATAAAAATGGTAACGAAAACGACAGTATTTCCAAGATTACTTGAAAACTACTGAACTGATTTCAAAATTTCAAAAAATGGGACCAACTTGGTAACAAACCTCATGTTATAACGTTTGAATCATTTCAATCGGTTTAGCCGTCTTCGAGTAATCGGTGTACATACATATAATAAACAAAAAATATACGCGACGAATAGATAACCTCCTCCTTTTCAAAGTTTTTGAAGTCGGTTAAAAAAAAAATAAGTGCTTTCTGCAGATTCACTGGTCGAATCAGTTAAAGTGCGAAAAATTGTTTCATTTCGTACTTTAACTATGTAATCTGCACATTAACGGATGCAAAACACCGTTAAAGTGCGGAATACAGTGAGTGAAATAGTCAAGGCTTCAGGAAATTTAAGTAAAAGACCTAACTATATTGAAAGTTTATCTTACGTCTACTTTAAGGAAAATTTCGCACTTTAACTGACTCGACCAGTTAATCTGCAGATTCACTAGTTAATCTGCAGATTACTGGACTCCGTACTCTAACGGTAACATATATACCAATAGCAAAGCACAAGTCGCCTTTGCACAACTTTTACTGAAAAATACAAAAGTAAGAATATATTTTCTTATTTTTCCATTATGACTAAACAACTTTATCTCTAAGATTGTTTACATGCAACAAAAAATGCGATAATATCACATAACGGTATATTTTTTGTGAGTATTCTTTGATGCGTAACATGCGGTTATTCACTGTAAGATATTCGCAAACTTTGACATGGAAAGCAAAAAACTGATTGAATAGATGTCTGTTACAACAGACGTAACAGTAATTAAGTAATACAAATGATTTAATCACACGAAATAAGTTTTATTATTAATTAAACATTCAAAGAATTCTTTATTGCTCTGATGTAATTTTGTGATCGGTTCACTTTACACTGACGAGCTCACATTTCCTAATATATCTAGAACTGTTATGAATTCGCTAAATGTTTTTTAATTGATATTAGTTTAAATAGACTTACTTAATTGATTTCATATACAATCAAGATGATCTAAATAACAATAACAAATAAAGTACTTGGCAGATTGCTTTATTTTGATAGGGGATTGTATAAGATTTAATAACAATACTAGTCGTACTTATAGGTTGTCGTCTATTGTCTTTATTGATATCCAAATGACCTGAGCATCCGTGAAAGTTATGATTTTTTGTCAAATTCTGTTGAAGCTTACCTTTTTATTTAATTCTATAGTTTTATTTACCAGAAAAAGCTCAGCGTAAAACTTGAAATGCCAGCTTGCAATTACTGTCGCCTTCACACAACTGGCCCATTGACTAGTTAGCGCTCCTCGTCAATTTCACTGTGACTTATTTCTAAATAACACCTTTAGGGCTCTCTGAAAACATCAGCTGTAGTTTCTAAAACTATTGGGCTATAAATCTTTCATAATAGAAGTATATAAAGGTAAAGGGGCAATGTTGTTTATTACGTGGTAAAGCTTGATTGACTGGTAGTAGGCCCATCATTTTAGCTTTTGGAAGTTTATAAGGCTAACACTTTCGGAAATTATAACAGTTTGATTGTGCTACGGGGTTATTTGTAAATCATCAACAAGAATTAATCAACATTAGATTACTAACACCATAAACAACAACATATGATCTACGACTTTTCCGAAAATCGACTCTCCATACAAAAGTCCGAACAGCTGATCGAGTATTGTATGAAACTCGAAAACAATCACCGGTCAATTTACACCTAGGAAAATTATTCTCATCTACATAAGGCTCCGGGTACTCCAGTAATTTACTCTTTATAGTTCGGACAGGTTTTCTCCTCAAGCGAGTGTCCAGTCTCTTAATGATTCTGTCTATCAACACTGTCAGCCAATAATGAACTTTATAACTTTAGGATAAAAACTGAAGTTTCCTTGTGTCCAAATGACTAGGAATTCGTTTGTTATAGTGTCTTAAAGATGTCTGAACCAAGTAAGAAAGTGAAATAGGCCCAGCTCTTTGAAATGCAATGCAAATTTATGCATAACCTTGTCCGAACTTAATGCTGGTATGTTTAGAGGATTGTTTAGCGAAGTTATTATTACATTAATCTGGAATTTATCTAGAAATCGTGACGAGATGTCAGGTTGGGCATTAAACCTGAGAATTTACGGATTTTCTTGGATTGTGTACATGTTCTGTACTATCTCCGGTAATACCTTAGTTATTGATTTAGGGAAACGTCATTGCCTATTTTAGATCTTTATTGTAGGCACCAACAAAATAAAATAGAGTAATTCCAACATGGTATCCGTACTTATTAAATTCTTGTTAATATCCCTGAAAAGATAAAGATGAAAGGACTATAAGAAGGCAAACCAAACAATTAAAAAACTTGAAAGTAGAGGGACTAAACATTGTCAATAACATTAATTCCTAATTTACTCATGAAGTTAGTATCACACGAGTCCAAGCAACATTATAATTTTCGAAGCCTAAACGGTCAGTCAAAAGCATTTCCTTACATTATAAGCTTAGCTTTCAATGACATTGCCCTTCAACAACTCAAATTAAGGCTCAATCAATTTCGATAGCGATCTCAATAAATCTTAACGACTTGTATTCATAATGAGAGTTATCCCACCTTCCTTTCCGCTAACCTTCCGTTTGCAACAATTTGCGTCTGTTCGCAACGGGACGCGTTGCGAAATGTACCGAAATACCAAGCGCTTAAGCGTTGCACTTAAGTGACGGTCAAGGACTAACTGAAGCAGACTTGAAACGATTTTGAACTTTCGCCCAGTCATTTCATCGAATTTGTTTTTATTATTGAGCCGGTTATAATAAGGTTATGATAACATGTTCATAACGTTTAACTGTTTACCTGTTATTTTGCGACATAGTAAACTAGTATTTATTATTAATTTTCAACTTGAATAAGAACTTATGCTTTGAACAAAAACTCTAAATGAGCCAATCCCACAGAAATGAAAACATTAAAGTCGAAAAAACACAGTGGTAACATGATAAGTAAGTAAATATGTATTTATTAACATTCAATTAAAACTCTAAAGAACATAAGATCAATTCAACAGAAACAAAAAGGAGAAAAGATATATATCTTTACCAAAAAAACGCATTGAATTATAAATAACTTTATTATGAAGATTATGATTGATTTCGAATAGGCTCAAATCAATCATAATCTTGCATAAATCACTTTTAACATTCAGAACCTTCACCTCCACATCCTCTTATCACATAAAGAGAAGACATATTTTCCCCTTTACTTTCCTAATATGGTCTGATTATTGTAACCTGACTTAGAATAATTTCGTAAGTTGCCGCTCCAAGTTATTTAAATGTCAGATATTTCGTAGTTACGATATGAACATTGCTATATTATGTATATTTTAGTAGCTTTTGGCTGCAGTGAGATCAAAAATTCTTATTTATTCTGGAAAAAATTAAGGGTTTTTAATAAATAAAGGGAATTAATTAATTGGGTGACTGGAAATAATTTAAGGCAACTGTTAATGGTATACTAAACCGGGCAGCGGTTTATTTTTTGGGCGACAAAATAACTTAACGGGTGATTAACTATGGATTAAAAAAATATACGTAATACGGGCGACTACATGGGAGATAAATAATTAAAGTTAGCGGTGAAAATTTTAGATGAGTGACAAAAATACTTAGTGGGCAACTATTATACCAAGTAAGTAACTATATAACTGATTTAAGCGGCCCAACATGGTATTTTTGTCATCTCGATTTTGATAATAGTCACCTTATTTAAATAAAATATATGCCAAATTTTAAATGTTTTGTGTGCCCTAAGGTTGTCGCCCAAATAGTAATTTGGTCACCCGTTCTGAATAACTAGTTACTCAATTTGTATTTTTAAGTCACATTTCCATTTCTGTAGTCGCCCTCAATCCGTCGCCCACTTATAGTATTTCAGTACGCTATATTCAGTATTTTTGATTCCCAAAATGGGAATTTATTGGTACCTGATTAAATACTGCCCATAAATATAGGTAAATACATAGTTTCATGAATCTACAAATCAGTCATAGTTCTTTATAAGCTTATAAAAATATCTGACACTTTTTTCTAAAACTTGTATTTTTATAATGAATGTATTGGAAATATAATTTTCTGTTACAGATAGCACTGTAGTCCTATAGAATTTTCTTAGAAGTTGTCACTTTACACCTTTCACTTCTTACTTTTATAACTTTAAGCTACTGCAAATAAAAGCTTTCAAATAAACTTGAAAATTAAGCACTTGTGAAACGTCTTAATTTTCCTACAACACGTTCTAGACTTTTTTATCTGACAAGAACGGTACAAAATATGAGCATGTGTACAGTCAGTGGCATGAATCATGAAAATTTTTCGACGGAGTGGGGATAAGTTCGCGCATGTGCTCTTGTGAGCGACCAATAGCGCGCGCCCCTCTCCCGCCGCCCGCGCCCCTCACTGCAACGCATACCCAAAATACGCGTTCTGCGCAATCCCCACCCGATTTCATGATTCGTGCCACTGACTGTACATGACAAAGATAATTCACCTTCCGAACCGTACGTAGAAGTCGGATGAAGCATGATGAGCCTAACGGGAGTGAGAGAGACTATTCCAGAGGGCCAGCTGGGCGGCATTAGCATTAGCATTTTAACGTTATAATGGTGACTCAATTGTGTTACACAAGTTTCTCTTTCTTTCTTGCCCAGAAACAGAAGACCGAACAAACTCAGTAGAAGTACTTGCTTGCCCTTAAAACGAACTAATTTCATCATTGTTTTGTTGCAGAGTTTCCTAGCTGCGAACGCGAAATGTTGGTGGGCGGGCGCGCTCGCCGCGGCCACTGCGGAGCTTCGGTACGCGGGCTATGTGTCGCCGGGGGTGCTGTTGGTGGCGGGCGCCCCCCGCGCGCTCGAGACCGTGCGGGGGGCGTATGCGCGCTCCGTGCTCAAGCCTCCCGCCACCTACCTCATATGCGGCTTGGGTAAGTGAAACTGGAGAGCTTGCACCACTAGTAACGAATATCGTGAAACTTATTCGGACTATGCGGGAAGCGTACGCGCGCTCTGCGCTCAAGCCACCCGCCACCTACCTTATATGCGGCCTGGGTAAGTGAAACTGGAGAGCTTGTAACACTAGTAACGAATTTGGCGGAGATTCGTTATGCGGGCTACGTGTCGCCGGGGGTGCTGTTGGTGGCGGGCGCTCCCCGCGCGCTCGAGACCGTGCGGTGGGCGTACGTGCGCTCTGTGCCCAAGCCTCCCACCACCTGCCTCATATGCGGCCTGGGTAAGTGCAATTAGAGAGCTTGTTTTCGCCCCGGGGTGGTGCTAGTGGCGGCTGCCTCGTGCTTGAGACTGTGCGGGGGGCGTACGCGCGCTCCGTGTTCAAACCTCCCGCCACCTACTGCATTTTATGTGGCCTGGGAGTATATATTAGTGTATCTGTTGCCAGGGTTGTTAGAGAGTGTAGCAGTAAGTGCCCCTATACCGACCACTGCGGAGAGCGTACTCTGTAAGTGATCTGTGCTCTAACCTCAAACCTGCCGTAAATCCACCCTAAAATCCTCTGCTGGAAATCATATCTGGTGTCTGTGAGCCTGGTGTTTCATTATTCACTCCGAATCCAACTTGGAATTATATCAGCTATGCTGGCGCCTGCTGTTTTATCATTGCTCCCCGTAACAGTGCTAATTCAATAAACTAACGACCGCTTAGTGAAATCTGTATTAGGCAGTCTTGTTTTATTTAATTACTGAGAATCTTTATAGTATACTATCATACTTAGTTTAATTCCTTATTTAGAAACACTAAACCACAATTTCAGCGAAGGCAATTTAAATAACACACGTAATCGTTACTAAACATCTACATATAAGGATCTGTATGCAAAACAGCAGATGGTGCGTCAATTTAAATAAATGCATATTCATTATTCAACACAACATTAATGACCTTAAAGCGTTAACTGTAAATAGGAATACCCCTTAATTTGGACCCCATAACGATGCCTTGCCAATACCTTAATCTTAATGAAGAATCGGTACAGACAACAACACAAGATGATGGTACTTTATTTCAGAAAAAAATGTACCAAATGCAAATAATATTAATATGACAACCGGACAGTTTGGCATCAGTGAAAAACTACATTTGATGTCAATTTACGTTTTTTTTCTATCGAGAAAAGTTTTAGCTTTCATGTTTCTGTCAATCACAAAACTGAGTACTATAATCTACTTTCTACATTATTTTTTGGGTCCGATAAATCAAGTAATACTGTGTGAACTCTTAGTTCAAAATTGTGTACTTGGCGTTGTACGCCCCTTAAGAGTAATGTATAAAACTCTACTTTTGATGTATGGCAATCACATTAATTTTCTTTATCTCGATAGCGACAGTAACTTTAAACTTTGATAACATTTAAATATCTTTATTATTAGTATTACTTTTTGTCGCTAAAATTCTTTAATCCCAATTAACTTTTAATCGATAAATGCACCAACTGTACCATCTCACGATTTTAAAGGTCACCTTGTAATAAAACACAAGCGGGCCTTAAAGTCTTAATACCCTTATGAGGAGAATTTAATTGTGTTTAAGCAGAACAATATGAAACCGGTCTTATTACTCTCGCTTCCCTGCTGACAATGGGCGCGATGCGATGCTCCTACGCACTGCAGGCGGCCTTGCAAGGACGTGCGCGTTTATGTAATGCGCATGCGATTGATGAATTGTGGGTCTAAGTTCATGTGATGTGATTCGGAATAGCTATTTTTGTGCGATATCTATTAAGAAAGAATAATAATAAAAATAAAGCTGTTTTCGTTTTTTTTTCATATTTATGAAAGATGTTTTGATTCTAACCTTTTTTTATTGTCAACTTTTTTTTATATGGAAGCTTGAAAATACAAATTCTAACTTTAAATATTTTTCAGAGATATCCAAATTCACGCTGTTTGACTATAAGGAGTTCCGTTGTGGCTTGGTAATCCAAGTCTTCCAAAACGTCGCAGACCATGCATCGGTTTGTTTTGGATTGTCATAAACCCACCAATATCTCAATCACTTTATATATCCTATTCGACTTTGAGGAGTTCCATTGGAAAAAATTAAAAATATCTTCGAAGTGCATGGTCTAATGTCAATGAAATTAAAAGGACTATACTTAAGGTATTCCGTTTCCAACAAAAATAATCATCTAAATAGGTTCATAAACAAGTTAAACGACCATATAATCGAGGTAGTTACTACCAAAATTATAGTATTTTCAGGATTACTTAAAAACTACTCGAACCATCTCGCAAGAAAACTCAATCAAACAAAAAAAGAATCATTAAAATCGGCCCATAAATATTGAAATTACCCGCGAACAACAATAAAAAATGCAATTGTATTGAAAATCTCCTCCTTTTAAATGTTTAAGTCGGTTAAAAATAATCCTAATTAAAATAGGTTACACTTAAAATAACACACTAGCTACAAAAGCTGAAACTTAATAAAAACAAAAGAAAATTGTTTTTCATATTACTTCATTCACTTGAATCAAACAAAAGACAATCAGTGCTAGTATTTGTTCTATAGTATGTGGTGCTCAGAGATTACTGATTTCTCCATGTTTCTGAACTATTGACATTTCTAGCCATCTGTCAATCGGCACTCGCTGCAGGCGACACCTACACTTTTGGGGATTATGCACTTGATAAATGAACATAATATTATCTAATTAAAACCGGATGTACCATCTTTTATCAGCTGTAACTGTACTAGGGATGGTTAAAGAATGTCGATTATCTTGTTTTGTTCATCTTGTTTCAAAGGAAAAAATATTTATTTTCCAAAAAAAACTTTAGTTTTTAGTTTTTATTAGTTTTTATTTGAATGAGCATATTTTTTTTATATAAAATTTCTTACTTTTATGAAATGTATGTCAATTGAAAATGAATATGAAAAACTTCACGGTGTTTTATGTTGCCTTCGTTAGTTTTGAAAATAATTGTATCATTTTCATCACTCTTAAATTCTTCTGCGCCTGTCGCATTGTATAAAAAAGAGAACCACACAGTGGGGTGGGGGGCCCACTGGGTGGCAATATGGAAATAAAATGCCGTTTTTCAATCAATCAGTCACAGAGTATTACAAAAGAGATGTCCCAGCGTTGCCCCAGTTTCATTTTATTTTATTACTTTCATAATTAAAAAAATCTAATTACATTTTATTTAGGTATAGTATCAGTCAAGAATTGTTTTATATTTAGAAGAACAATTACAAAAACATTAAGTTGTTTTCTGAATTATTTTGTTAAAAAAAACGTAAGTACTCTAATGATGAAAAATTGTGATTTAAAAGCGTTTTAACTTAAAAATCCCACTTTTTAATGCAGAAAATAATTATCAATCTGATTCTAGAGTAAAATACCTACTCTGACATACTACTTTGATTAAGACGCGATAGACTTTCATTTTTTGAGAATGGTGGGGCAAATGACATAGGCTCGATGGGACATGTCCTTTAAGCCTTGTCAATTAAATAAAGTTACCCATACTGGAAAAGAAGATATCTCTGAAAAAATAACGTTTAATCGATGCCGTATCTATGCCGGCCTCATGAGGCCGTGCGGGCGTTGACGGAATAAGCCGCCATATATTTTGGGCCAGCCTCATGGGTTAAAACATACGCTAACTTTGGCCATTCGTATTCTTTCGAAAATTAACAAACTCTTCTTCAAGGCCCGGAAAATGAGACACTAGATTTTTTATTGTTGTCCTGCCGCATGCGGCTGCGCGGCATTGATGTGTTAAGCATTAAGTATGTGTCAACTAAGAAAGAAGTTAGCTTTATCTTATTTCTTATTTACTAAAACGTGGTACCCCTAATAGTCGCTTCCAGACGTCTGGCATTTAAGCTGATTGTAGCACACAAGCTGAATGAAGATAATTATGCCATTAGTTTTTACATAATATGATATTTCCTTTTGAACCCGTCTACATGCTTACTGCAGTTACTTTGGATAATTATTGTTTGAATTGTTGTGGTAGATATTATGAGTAATTCGCTTCAAAGAACATAATAAATAAGTAAGATATTATTATTGTTGCCATCATTCTCTCTCGCTTTTCTATGCCAATTTTGAGTTGATCTATTCCCCATTCATCCGCAAAATTCATCCGAAATATTTTCATTCCCCACTCATCCGAGTTAATATGTCCCACTCATCCGAAAATTAAATAAAAATAAATTGTTACCCATTCATCCGAAAATAGATTCCCCATTCATCCGGCGTGTTAATTAACTAATGGAACAAGAAAAAGATACAGACTGCAGAAAAAATGTTCTGTATCTTTTTGACAGTTTACATTTAGTAAAGACAAATATTTTAAAAAAACATTTTTATCTACACTCACAACGTAATGTTCCAAATATGAATTCAAAAAAGGTAATATAAATACGTACTTTATTTTCGTGGATAGGTAAAATTAAAAAATAAACTCATTACGATGCAGTCAACTGCATCATAAAATAACTTTTTTTCTCATTACGATACAGGGCAAATCCAAAAAGAAGGCAGTGCCGTAACATTAAAAAAAACAACGATATTTTCCCACATATTTTTCATGATTAAAATGTACTCTATGGTAATCGATGACTTTAGTGCGATTAGTTTGTTGAAATGCACTGATCAAATTTTTTTTTCTAATGGAATGCGCGCCAATCATTTCCGATAAAGTTTTGATTTCAATTTTTACATTTTGTTATACTTACTGAATTTTGTAGGTTTTTTTTATTCTTGCTTTAAAATGTGAAATAAAATTTACTCTGCCCGATATTTTAGTTCAGATGCAGCTAAGGAATTGACTTATTACAAGGTAGGTAACCTTGCTAATACAAACAAAGTCTCTCTCTCTTTTCTAACGTTGATCTCTTATTTAGTAGGTTCAATCCCAAATGTATGAGTGTAGATAAAGTAGTGTATGAAACTGCACATAACTAGGTATTAAAACACTCGTGTGATACTATTAAAAACCTCGCCTACGGCTCGGTTTTTAAACACACACTCGTGTTTTAATACCCCTCTTTATGTGTCAGTTTCATAAACTACTATTACGTATCTAGGATTCCAGCACGTTCGCAACTTTTAATAAATAGTAGTATTATTTTTCGGGATTTTTATTTTCAAAAGAATAATAAAAAACAAAATTAAGTATATATAGACTGGAGCAGAATTTGAAAAAATGAAGTTCTAGAAGCAAATATAGTATTACTTTTTGGTAACTGATATTTTCTTATTAATTCGACCCCGCTGAATCCAAAAATGCCAAATGCCAACAGCTTTCCTTTTTTTTTCATTTTACAGAAAAACTATTATACAGATAGGAGCAAATTATTAAAGATGAAATAAATCTACATAAAATTTTCTAAACATCAATGCTAATGCTAAATTTATATCGATAATAAGTAGTTTTTGTAATGATTTATTGATTGGTATTTGTTTATTGCCGTTATAAATTTCTATTCCCAACGAATACCAAAACATAACATTTGGTACAATCACAGAAACAATTTATTTTGCTTTTTAATAATTTAATAATGATCGATCATAACCGGCAATTTTTCTAGAGGTGAATATATAAGAAGAGTTTAAAAAATATCTTTTCTTCTTAGTACGTCACCTAAGTACCAGGATCACATAAATATGGAGAAGGTTAACTTCTATATTTTTAATCCTTTTTAATAAAAAAAAAATCTCTTCTTCTTAGTACGTCACCAAAGTACTAGGATAACATAGATAGATATGGAGAAAATTTAATTCCAAATTTTCAATCACTTTGTAATACAAACTGTACCTAGGCATTTAACTTGTTTTAAGATTCGTTTATGAATGGTATTCGTTGGGAATAGAAATTTTATAACGGCGGCAATAAACAAATACCATTTGATATTCGTTTTTGGTATTAGATCGGAATAGACTTGATCGGCCGGCTCATTTTATAGTAATGCACATTATTTGATTTCATTTATGCGTTCATTTAAATCTAATATCAAATTAAATAATAATAAAAAAACTATTTAAATATCTCGGTAGGTAGGTAATATTATGTAAATGTGTCTTATTTTTATTGTAAATTTGATATTTCACTTATTCGTGCTATTACATATTTAATTTAACCCAACAACTAATTAAAAAAAATACTTTTATTTGCCGACCCTATTTATTTTTAAGTAGGTATATTACGTTTACAAAATAATCGGATGAGTAGGGCATACCTTCGGGTTTTCGAATGAAAAGGGAAATTACTGTAGGTATTTCAATATTTATTAAAACTCATCCGGATGAATGGGGAATAGGTCTTTGAGTTATGGGCTATTTACAGGAGTTGATTTTAGTCATCTGTGACAGTCGACTTAGTCACCTAGCAAGTCGCTTTAAATTGAATCGCAGGTGATGGCGTCGCTGTCGTCTATGTAGTTGATGGCGTAATCTAGGTGACAATATGTAATGACGTAGTTCCAGTTTTGGCCACCGGATCAGATAATTTTGTTCAGTCACCTGCGGCTTAGGCTGAATTGCCATTTACACGGTCGATTTTCGCCGTGCAGCGAAAGTTGTATGGTTTTAGTCACCCATGTAAATAACCTATTATTAAACTTGAGTGTTTCAATAAACAACTAATGTAAGCAATAGGTGCCGCCCCTGAAAAGTTAAAGGAAAATTTAAAAATTGAAAACTTTTACGGATTACAACGTGAATTTCAGTAATGATTTTACCATTGAAAATGGTTATCAGATGCAAATCGCCTGAGACGTATTTTTGACCATATCTCCGAGGATTTTGAGAGGATCGAGATGAAAATAGTACCTAAAGTTGAGGAATATATCGAGACACGTCTGAACGTTTGAATTTTGAAAATCTACTGGTATTTTTTTTTGAAATTTTGCAAAATTCCAAAAATTCCGGGTTTGTTGGGGGGTGTTTGTTTACTAAATTGTAAATATTTCGGAAAAAAAACTGACTTAAGAAAAAATGAAAAAAAGGGTCCTAGGGTATAAGTTTAGCTACCAAATGACGAAATAATTTTGAAAATCGCTAAATAATTGTGACCTGTAGGTGGTCCCTTTAGATTTGGAATTCTAGAAAAACGGCTGGTTCCGTACATAAAAAGTGATGTAGCTTCCATGATTATTGACCGATCGTCATGGTAATAGTGTTAAAAGATGCAGAAGCAGACGAGAAGTGCATTCGTTGGAATTTTGAAAAACGGGTAATAAGGGATTCAGCGGGCGCTTTTGTGACACGAGGCGGAGCCGAGTGTCACAATCACAATCGTAAAAATAAATAGGTACTATCTAGGTAACTTTAAAAATATTAGGATTTTGCATTAAAATTTGATTTTGGTTTTTCGTAAATTTTTGTATTCATTTTCAATGCTCCGATTCTTGCGGGGACTGCAAAATCTGTGAATTTTTTATTTTGGTTTTATTGCTATTTAAGTGAGGACGTTATGGCACTTTCCAGGGGCCGTGATTGCGCTTTATAATTCGTCATAAGTGTTTATTTCAATGAAAAGTAATAAATCTAAGTAGTGTATTAAAAAAAAGTTCAAAAGTCTGTACTACTAAATACTGTCGGGAAAACTAAGAGAACGATGTTTTTCCTTTCTACTTTTTTATTCGTTAGATAGTTTTTGTAATGAAATCAGTATGAGAACCATGTAGGGTCAAGTGTTGTACCTTGGGACGGCTTTACCTATGGACACAACCGATTCCGACGAAACTAACAACGCTAAAATTCTTATTTGAACGCGACCGTAAAGCTTTGTCTATGGTTGACAGTTTTGACGTGTTGCCATCTTTGTTTTCTATGTGGTTGTTAGTACGCCGACTATGAAAGTTTTTTGCGCCAAAAAGTATTTTATTTTGCTTAATTTAAATGAGTTTTACCATGAAAATACTTACGATATCGGTTTGATCGTGTTTGCAGTATGATTTGTGTTGTTTATTGCTTAGTTTGTGCCTTTTTGCTATTCGTAAGACTGTTTTGTCCTCAAAGTTAGATCAGTTTAATTTTTTATGTCTGAATTTGTACCTGTGGACAAAAATATGAATGTACCTTTGGACTGTCCACAAGTACAAAATTGTCTTACTGCTTATACTGAAAATGTATGAAATGTAAAACTTGTTCCAAAGACAAAACCGAATGCTCAAATGTAGTTTAGCAATCATCACTATCATATTTGTTGTGTTCTAAAGTCACAGAGAGAAAACTTTGAGTCTGATGATGAGGATGAAGATTTGGTTTATGTTGCATGCTTTGTATTAGACGATAATGACAATAACGATGAATTTACTAAAAACTGGAATGAAGCGTGTCGTAAAGCATACAAATTAGTCTAAAAAGAGTATATCTACGTTTGTTTGAAGTCGTTTTTAGGAGTCTACAAGGTACAAATTTACTGTCCTTAGGTACAATAGTCTGTTGAACCTGTGGACAAACATGAAGTTTTTAAAAAAAGTTGATTATTTTCGTAAGTATAGGCGATATTGAGACAAAATTGTTAGTTTAAGAAAGGCTGATTATCCCTTAAGACATGTGATATGTCAAAAATTAAAAAATCTTCACAAATTCAGACATAAAAAATGTTTTATTCCAAATTCTGGGAAGTGTCCACAGGTAAAGCACTTGACCCTATTAAACATTATTATTATGTAAATCATTTTACATAACTTCATTCCATGCGCCGTAATTAGGTACATAACAGAGCTGGTATTAGAATACGTTTAAATATTGTTATTGTTCCTATGACAAGTACGATTGAACATGCATTACTTTAACAAAGTTAAATCATTGTATACTTTATGTAGTTGCGCTAAAGTTTATTACGTTTTAATTTTGTAACAATTGTTTTAAGTGTCTAATGCTACGGTTTATGCGATGACATTGAAATTTGAATTCGTTTATTCTCTACAAGGCTGACAATGTCAATACTTCTTAAAATACTAAGCAGTCGTATTACGGAGTTGAGTATTGAATGAATATCGATTACCATCGTAGATTTGTATAGATAAGTATTTGATTTTGCTGTCAATGTTGTCAATCTTGAGAGAGCGATGTAGGTTTGTTATGTATGTGTTGACCAAAATGTATTATGTGTCAAACACGCTTGAATCAACATAGAGTTTGTGATGTGGCAAATTTAGCTAACAACACTGATTTATTTTTAAAAAATGTTACATTGACGAAACAGAATTACTATAGTTGTTGGAATAGACAATACGACACAGGTAACGTACCAAAAGATTTGTAGGTATAATATAGCAACTTTCTAAGTAACAGTCGTCAGTCGACAATTTTGCATACTAAAATATGTATTTCAAGTTTCAAGTCATTGTCAAGGCAAATAAATTTGTTCCCGTCAACGTCTTGTTCAAACAAAGCGAGAATCCACTACGCTCACGATTTTGACAAATGGTGTTCGTTTTGTGAGGAAACCACGAACGACGCATAAAGCTCGCGAACGAACAATATGTACATTTGTACATGCGCTTTGTACAAAGCCGCGTTTCACTGATACAGGCGCGCATGATGCATCACGCTTGTAACACATAAATCTTGAAATATCGCATGCGGAAAGAATTTTGTGCTTGTCAAATGATGTTCTCATTTTTTTAGCTCAGCGGCGAAGTTGGTCAAGGCAAAATAACATGTCTTGAAAAGTCTCTAAATTAACTCTAGTCTCTAAACTATACATGTACTTATTTAAGTATATTTAAAAATTAAAGGGGGATTTCCGACCACGTAAATGAACAACTTTTACTATGGGGCCAACCCTAAATGAATGAAAACTCGAAAAAAAACTGCTGTTTCATAGAAAAGTACAACATCGACTCGACTATAACAGCTGATTTTCTTTTTCGCGATTCCGTGGTTGGTCCCATAGTAAAAGTTGTTCATTTACGTGATCTGAAATCCCCATTTCATTTTAAGATATACTGAAAAATTAACGGTGTATACTGAGGTACGTACTTTAAAATTTCACTTTACTTTGAAGTAAACTTCGGTGATTTTAAAAAAGCTTTTTTAATGTTATACGTAAACACCTTTTGTAACATTTTTTTAACACATGTATTTGTGTGACTGACAATGAGGATCAGTAACGATTTTTTTTTAATGGCTAATTAGAAAGCTAATGCCACCATATGATTTTTCGGGGGTTGACGTCATCGCGACGGACGCGAACGTGATAAAGCACATATTGTATTGAGCTTGGCATTTCCTTCAAACCCTTTTAACTCAATCATTTCTAAACGGATTTCAAAAATTCTTTCACTAGGTTTCATAGCTATCAAAATGTGTTTATATTATATCAATAAAACTATAGGATTCAAACCTGTTACTGATCCTCATTATGTATTAACGAATCACAAGGCTTATTTTGACTCGAGTAAAATGCCAAGTTTTGCGAAAAATTGCCGACATTATCAATAACACTGAATCATTTCACAATCATTATTACTTTACATAATGTTATGTTTTATAATAACACAGTTGATTACTTTTACCAAAGTGCGAAACGAGATCGAATTCGATATTTAATACAAGCCAAACCAATCATTTACGCCAATCATTTTCGACTTTTCATGAAACAATTTTAAAATCGAAACTGAATTACCTATAATATTTAATATTTTACTCTTATTTTTCGTAAACAACTAAAGAGCGATTTCGTTGAAACGATAAAATTCCAAGAATGATTGATATTCCCTATTTGGACTGCTTATTGCATAGTGAAAGAGCTTATTACTTACATTACGTAATATTGGGCGCCAAGTAGCTTCCCGACGGAAGTAAGTTGCTACTTGTACTTTACAATGAATTCTTTTACAACTCCATGTAAGTTTATCGAACTTTACAAATTGATAATCGAATTTCATTCAACTATTCAGTTTTGAACATCAAAAGAGATACATACAGAGATTGATGGAGAATTCGAGTATAAAGTTTTGTCTGACACTATAGGAAGTTATTAGTTTGAAAAAGTCTTAGATAGTGCAGTCGGTGGATCATTAATATTCATAGTGAGCCCAGCGGGTGTCTGGCAACAGGTACTTTTCCCTTTAATCCATTTGCAGGCGTGCCCAAGACCTGCGATGGTGTTTTGTTTCACAGTAAATTTTATTCAGACTTGGCCAGTTTTGCTTAGTACGCTTAGCCACAGTCTAAGTAAGTACCAGTATAAGAGTTTTCGCATAAAGAGGCATAAAAAGAATTTCCTGAAATGACGCTAAGAAATCTCAATAGACTTAGACCCGTCAACGCCAAGCCCGCCGCATGAGGCCGGCTAAACGCCGAGCCGGCCGCATGAGGCCAGCAATATGTTTACGTTTTCTTCTTTTGTTCTCTTATCTTCTCTGGTGCTAATTATTTTTAGGGGGGTGGGTATACGGCCGGCGCAGATGGGTTAGGTACATAACAACCGTGAATGTACTGCCCTGTCTCGTTACGTTATGTACGGACGGGCCAACGCGGACATGCGTGTGTGACGACTTATCCACGTAAGTAAGGTAAAGGTATAGCCAAAATTATCGACTGTATGTTTTAACCGTGTTTACATACGACCGAATAGAATTATTTCAAGGACACTGGGAAAAAAATACCTACTGTTTCTTATTTAGTCTGTGGCCAACAAGCGAAACTATACTAGATTATTATGGAAGGACCACTTCCTTGCATAAGGCGAGTTAGGTCTCTTTTCTTTGAACTAGCATGTTTGACATACTTTTCTTGCCAGCAAATTATATCTATTTACGGCTAAGATACAAGCTTATCAGATATTGAAATTTTAATTAGCAATTAGTTAAATATGGTGAAGTCATGGTTACTTAGTTTCAGACTAGTTTTCATACAGTAAAATTGTATATTTATGATGAAATATACTAAAAAGAAAGATACAACATGATTTCTCTCAGTCGTACTAGAATTTCCAAAGAAATACAACCTACTTGAATTACGAATAAACTCTAACCCCTTTTTAAAACATAGACTAATATTTGAAACTGATATACACTCACTTTTTTTTAAAGCAAACAAACAAAAATCTTTATAAAACTAGGAATTATTTTAGTTCAGTTTTCTATAAAAGTTTGAGTATTTATTATTTACTACGGTTTAATAATTATAAACGATATTTTATTGAAAAAATATGAGATATTATGGACTGAGAGGTGAAATAGTTAAAATAAGTTGTCTTAATCTTCTGAGTAGATCAAGAGTAGCAGTTATATTTGACAACCGGTAATTTAACACTGGGCGTTTTTATTATTTCCTCTTTCTGTCAAACTGACACGTTTGCGAAGAAATTATCGTGAAAATGGGAAAAGCATGCTCGATATAAAATTATGATTTGTTGAAAGTTGTTAGAGTACTTAACTATTTTATTAAATGAAGGTTTCTTTACTTGCATGTTTCGTTTTCGACATTGAAAATGTTTTTTCGACCGCTTCTGCATAGCCTCTGAATTTCGCTCAAAGTGCGTCATCGCCCTGGTGTCGTGAGTTTTAAGGCTACGTAAATAGTTAAGGTATCAAAAATGCGTCTTGGCAAGGGCTACAATGCGGTGAAAAAAGAAATCGATAAAACCCAAGACTTTATTCGAAAACTGCAAAAATGTCGGGTTGTTTTCTCAATAAATCAGAGATTTTCTTGCTAAGCAGAGCATTATTTCCGATTTCTTTAACACTAGATCTTTATCTACTTGTGCTCAGAGTAACCTAATGTGAAGTTAAAGAGCTGAAATACTTTTGAATTATGACTGGCTCTATTGCTACCTACCTACTTCATGTTTATTAAAGCGCCAATACATCAAGCGAGAACACCGAATGGCTATAAATGGGTACATTTGAAATTTTCCAGTCTCGTTAGTTATCAGGCCGTTTCGTTCTATATATAGAACACGCCTACTCGTTAGTTTTTAATGGAACCGTCTTATTCACCTGCAAAAGTTCGAGTTTTACCGGTTACGCCGAACCAGTGGATTTCTCGAAAACAAGCGTGCGTACGGTCCACAAGAAATAACTAAAACGTTATCATTTCGTTGAAATTTACCGGAAAATTATTTCTCGAAAACATGTGTACCTACACTATACCTAAGCTCCGCAAGACATAAAGTACCTACTAAAACGTTGTCATTTCGGCGTTTACCGAAAAATCTTTGTTCAAATCTTGTTTGAGTTTGAGCATTGCATTGGACTTGTTATAATGGATACCATGTTTTGTTACAAATAAGTTAACATCAAAAGTTTATGAACATGCAAAAATCATAAAGTACTTAAAAGTCCTCCGCCGCGTCTGTCTGTCTATTCGCGATAAACTAAGCATTTAGTTTTTCATGTGGGGTTCACAGGGTTTTCATTTAAATAGCTCTAGGTAATGTTGATCCCGAAATTCCCAAGGGCACCACCTGACACCCCCCTGCCGGCATCCATGTTTAAAACTTAAACTTAAGTTTTGTTGCATTTGTAAATTTGTGACCACTACTTTTGAAGAGGTGCTGAAACAGTGAAATGCAATTAATTTGGCTAACGAATAGCATTCCAATATTTTCATTACTGATGATTTATAGTGAGTAGGTATATTCTGCAGGTATTTTTCTTATTTTCACAATATACTTACTGAAAATTCTATTCTATTGAATGGAATACGAAAATGCAATTCGATCAAAATCTATCAATTTTTATTTTAAAGAAGAAAGTCTCTTTAGATACTTAATATCCAAGTGCCTATAATAGTGTTTGAGCTTAAGTATGTCCACTCAGAGACAGTTTGCATAATGGCTTGATATTATCAGATTCGCAGTAAACTCTAGTAAACTCTACATTCCGGTATAATAGTCTGTGATTAAGTATTGTCTGTGCTCTGCAATTTATTTGTTGTTGATGTGCTAAATGGCTCGCAAATAACTTACGTAACATTATCCAGAACCTGGTTCATTTGGTGTAAATTATTGATAAATTCATTTCGTTGTTGATTGTGAAAGATAAGCAACTTTCGCAGTGGACGGTCATCAGAATTCAGATGGGTGATCGAATGTGACATTTATTGAAATGTAAGTATAATGTTCAGTTTTATTGAAATGTAAAACAATATTAAAAAGATAATAATATAATAATAAACTTATTACTACGATTTTAAGGTTATAAAGTTTCTGTTTCAAGACAGTTTCCCTTAAATTGAACTTTATAGAAGGCCAATTCAAACTGCAGTGTAACTCCGAACGTAGGTAACTATTTTATTTACGATAAATAATGTATGTATTAAAAATATGCTACACCTACCGTTCCTGATTTTTTTATTTAAAAAACACGTATGATTTATAAAGTACTAGCTACCGCCCGCGATTTCGTCCGCGTGGACATTCGGGAAATTCCTAGGGAAAAAGTATCCCATATTTTAATCCAGGCTATAAATTATCTGTGAGCCAATTTTTTTTAAAACTAAAGGAAAGTAGTCGATATTATAAGTGACCTATAATGAAATCTTTATGAAGTAGAAATTTTCTGTAGGTATAAATAATATTTACCTAATTATTTTAATTTCCTTTGATGTCGTGTTTTCTATGTCCATGACAGTCGGAAATGTACGATTTCGAGTTCCGTTCTCATCGATACATGATTTATATCGATTCGTAATGATTTATACTTGATCAGTTATAAAGATCATCATATCAGCCACACGACACCCACTGCTGGGTATAGGCCTCCCCTAAGGATCTCCACGACGATCGGTCCTGCGCTGCCTACATCCACTGGCTTTCCGCGACCTTCACCAGATCGTCGGTCCACCTTGTCGGGGGCCTACCCACGGAGCGTCGTCCGGTGCGCGGTCGCCATTCCAGAACCTTTCTGCCCCAACGGCCATCGGTTCTTCTCGCTATGTGTCCCGCCCATTGCCACTTCAGCTGAGCAATCCTTCGAGCGATGTCGGTTACTTTAGTTCTCCTGCGGATCTCCTCGTTTCTGATTTGATCACGTAGGGAAACGCCGAGCATGGCTCTCTCCATTGCACGCTGAGCGACCTTGAGCCTCCTTATGAGACCCATAGTTAGCGGCCACGTTTCACTGCCGTAAGTCATCACTGGCAACACACACTGTTCATAGACTTTCGTCTTGAGACACTGAGGTAAGTCGGACGCGAAGATTTTTCGAAGCTTCCCGAATGCTGCCCACCCGAGTTGGATTCGGCGAGAGATCTCTTTCTCGAAGTTGGACCTACCTAACTGGACTGCCTGTCCTAGGTATACGTAATGGTCAACAACTTCAAGTGTAGTGTTCCCAACATGAACTGGAGAGGGTACAACATGGGCATTTGACATAATTTTCGTCTTTTCCATGTTCATCCTAAGACCCACTCTTTGGGAAGCACTACGGAGATCTTCGAGCATTGTGTTCAGGTCTTCCATGGTCTCAGCCATAAGGACTATATCTATATTCTATATCTATATCTATTATATATATATTCTATATCTATATTATAAAGATCATAGATCTAAAAATATTTTAAATGATTTGTATACGACTCTTCGTCAAAAATATTGATGAAGTAAATCTGATGAAATGTAGAAAATATTTATAAAGTGGTTTTGTGAAAAATTTTACTTTAAATTTTTTACTATTAGATATGTTAGTAAAACTATAAATAGGCATAAAGTTAGCTCTCGGTAATGAGCAATTACTACTTAACTTTAGACATTTTGTTGCACATGCTTAACGTTTGACTGGTTAGCACATTACGAGTAATACTAGTTTTTCTTCACGGCCATACAATAGCCCGGGATAGTAGAAAACAGTGGCATTATGTTATACAAAAGCTTAAACTTTCATACATTTTCACTGGCAAGTTTCATTTGAAAATTTACAAGTTTCTGTCGCGATAAGATGAAATAGAGTTTAGTCAAGCCATTACTAATTCTATGTAATTTCATTATTGTTTTGTTAATATTGTTTATAACATATTTGCTCGTAAAGGGTCTCTTATTACGCCAATTTCAATATCGTATTATATCTCATTACGAACTTGTGCGGTAATGTAAAGTAAAACGCACGGTTTATCAAGATGCTTCGTCTAAAACGAACGGTACTTTTTTAAATCTTAGCAAAGAGTTTTTATATCAGAATCTTTTCTGATGCGTCATGTGCGATTATGAATAAAATTTACTTTATATAATTTATTTTTTCAATAAAATTTTTTTTTCAATTTTTGAATATGGGTATCAAATGAAAGGCCTTGATGAGCACATTCCAAAATTATATAATTTGTGACTAAAAATAAAATAAAAAATTTTTTTTTTTCGATTTATGAATATGGTTATCAAATGAAAGGCCTTGATGAGCACATTCCAAAATTATATAATTTGTCACTAAAATTTAAGAAAAAAAATTTTTTTTTTTCGATTTTTGAATATGGGTATCAAATGAAAGGCCTTGATGAGCACATTCCAAAATAATATAATGTGTCACTAAAATTTAAGAAAAAAACGATGTTTTTCGATTTTTGAATATGGGTATCAAATGAAAGACCTTGATTAGCACATTCCAAAATTACATAATTTGTCATTAAAATTTAAGAAAAAAACATTATTTTTTTTATTTTTGAATATGGGTATCAAATGATAGGCCTTGATGAGCACATTCCAAAATTACATAATTTGTCACTAAAATTTAAGAAAAAAAATTTTTTTTTTTCGATTTTTGAAAATGGGTATCAAATGAAAGGCCTTGATGAGCACATTCCAAAATAATATAATTTGTCACTAAATTTAAGAAAAAAAAATTTTTTTTTTTCGATTTTTGAATATGGGTATCAAATGAAAGGCCTTGATGAGCACATTCCAAAATAATATAATTTGTCACTAAATTTAAGAAAAAAAATTTTTTTTTTCAATTTTTGTTTTTTACTTTATTGTTGTTTGATTTCCTCACAATCGAAGTGAAAGGCAGAAAAATCGACCGATAGATAGTACAAGTGTATCAAAATTTCATCATTATGGAAAACAAGCAAAAATGCAAAGTCCGAGTTTTATTTATTTCCTCGCAAATATGTTATAAAACGTCGTATGACATACGTGCGCTTTGATAATTACAGCCTCTGCTTTCTTGTAGCCCTCGCCTACGGCTCGGGCTAGCAATATCGCCTCAGCTGTAATTTTCAACTTACCGCACTTATATCATAATGTACTACATTAGTACTTACTATATGTGATAAAAAAATAGCAAGTAGGTTCATAATTAATCTATTGCCATACCCTTGCAGGGTGCATGTATTTGTTATTATAAGATTTCTTTTGTATGTACGCCACATCTTTGATACATAATACGTAGGATAGCCGCCATGACTACGCCGCACTGCGGCTGCTGTAGTGTGAAGGGGTCGGTCATGGGATGGGTGAGCAAAAATTTATAAACTCGAGTTCTTCTGTGCTTCGGAAGGCACGTTAGGCCGTTGGTCTCGACTGCATTTGCAGTCGTTAACACTCACCAATTCGTACTGGGTCTGCGTGGTAGGTTGTGACCCATCCCCCTTATCCACCCATAAGGAAGGCCTGTGCCCCAGCAGTGGGGACATAAACAATTGCTGATGTCGGTAGTACGCGCGTACACCTCATAATCATCTACACCTTATAATCATAATCACCTGTAAGAATAACCTGTTTTTTTTATTAGTATAGGATTGTGATGTTTCTGTTTATTGTGTGTAAAGGATGTCCTTAAAAACAGTTGCATTTCTATGCATTAAGTTCTCAATTCGGTTTAAATTTTAACTAACTACTTATACCTACTGTGGTTTTAACCAGGTTCCTTTTACGGTGATTAAACTTATCTTAGGTATAATGGAAGAGAATCATTACCTTACTGTCACACAGTCATGTACTAGGACGGGAGGTAACGGATGTTTTTCGTATTGTACCTATTGTACCCTCAACACAAAAATGTAAGTTTTTAAACGTATTTGTAGTTTACGATCTGTATAATTATTATGCACAATAAAATGTTTTATTACCTCAGAAATAAATATTCCTAAATTGATTTTCAATTTTTATTTTCGTTGTTTATAGGTAAGACCTTAGAGTAAGACGGGCTTCTTCGTGACAAACGAAGCCTTTGTTGCTCGAAGGGTAAGACTTTAGTTCGATTTTTAATCTTTGTTACGTCATACTTAAATTGTGCTCACTCAAAGTTTTGGAACATATAAACAACCTTCCTACACAAACATCATTCAAAGTCACCCAATACTAACAACAAAATTTCATTCAACATCCCATAGAAATCGTTTCCAGGAAAGATAAATGAAGATGCATGGCTGTATAGAGACCATTAGGAGCAATAGAAAGCAAAATTTAATGTGGTGTCATTGCCTCGGTGTTTGCATATCATAATGTCAGTCTGACTAGATACCGACCCACGCGCCGCTCAAGGCATGGGAGGTAGCGGTGATGTATAAAATGTCACTAAAATTTCATAAAGGTAGGTAGTTGATAGATATTTTTTTCTAAATGACTGCGTAGATGTTCTTTGAAGTAAACAACTCTCCTATAATTACAATTACAATAAGGAATTTGACTTTAGTTATATGAGATAGGGTATCGTGCTAAGGCACGACATAATTATACGAGCTCTTACAACTAATTATGACAGGAAAAGTTGAAGGAAAAAGAGGACTGAGAGAAGAAAACCTTGGTTGCGAAACATTCGGGAGTGGACGGGAATAAAAAGTGCCGCCGAACTTTTTCGCCTTGCCAAGTACAAATCCAAATATGCAATACTGACTGCCATCCTTCACTAGTTGGAGAGACATCATAAGAAGAAGAAGATGAGTTTAACGTAATTGTTTCCATATTAGTCACTCATACTTAGAAATGAAGCGCTCATGGCGAAACTTGGCAGAATGATCGTACTCGTTTGTTAAGCAACGCTCGGTCCGGCCAGGTGTCGGATGGGTGACCGTTAAGTGGCATTACAACTGAGTGCTTCCGTGCTTCGGAGGGCACGTTAAACCGTCGTCGATCCCGGCTGATGTCATCTGATAACAGTCGTTAGGCCAAGTTAGAGGCCTATTACAGGTGGCTTGATAAACTCTTATACCAGAAGTGGCCACTATATTCCTCATTCGATAATAATAATAATTTCGAAAAAACTTATAGCACCACAAGTACATAACTAAGTAAAGTGGATCTTAATTCAGAATCATAGCATGAAATTCCATTCCTAATCATTAACAATAATATCGTTTAATCAATGTTATTAGAATACTTTACTCTTGAAAGTTTATATTTATTTACCTACCTAGCTGGAGCTCATAACTTAAACCATACATAAAGCCAAGCATGGGACTCCGTCGACCACCATATAGAGACAAATCAGCGTACAAAAGCCAAGTAAAACAAAGTTTGACTTTCTCCGCTCCCTCGGTAGGGATTCAGAAGATGCGCAAGCGCTACTCGTCACATGCTTTTTGTCAATCAAAATTGGAACGAGTAAGTATCGAGTAAAAGTGCATCCGATAAAATATCGAATTGCTGTTGGACGATACAGAGTAGCAACTGACTAAATAGATGTTTTTTTGAGGAAAAATGTTGTAATTATTTAAAAATGTTGGACGTGAGTTGTGGTTCTAAGCTCATGCAGGTTTTTGGTATGTAGGTTCCTACCAATTCGTATTTATGTTATTAAATTTTAAGAATTATAGTTAATTGAAAACGGTTCGCTATTGAGGTCTGAAATAAGTTAAACTACATCACTTTTGGTGTAGTTATCTTCTATCTTTATCTTTATAAGATTAAATAAATAAATTTGGTAGGTGAAATTCTTTTTTAGTTGTATTTTCGGTTGACATTGGCATTGTATAGGTAAGTCTGTATACAATGGATAACGTTACATGATTTGAGTTACCGTTTTTATGACTTTGTAACCAAATCTACCATTTTTTGCCTGAACTACTATTGTAATGTATAAAATTACAGTTCAGTATTATACTATTGAACTCAACCAGATTTTGACACTATGAATATTTGCTATTTAAAAAGTTTTATTAGTATACTGCTCGTATTCAATTATGTTATTATGTTACAAATAAATTTTCTCAAAAACTGGTTTATTTGAAGATAATACTAAAATCTGGAAGATATAAGATAGGTATTCACATTACCCACTTTACTTTCTTCTAACTTATCCCTTTATCATACACGGAAAAACGATAATTCACTGGCCGTCCCGAATAGGCAATAGCGAAATTTATTGATCCATAGATTCCAAACTGTCAGATCTATTGACACAAAGAGACGTGAATCTGCGTTTGTCTGTAGTCCGTACCTATACCAAGACAAAAGATAGAAATACTTATAGTCGTGACTTCTGAACAAATCGGGGGCTTTGATCTAACCGATCGGCCATCTTGTATTGTACCACGCATCAGGGTTATTAACAAAATCAAAAACGGTTATTAAACTACATCAAAGCTTGAAGCTTAATTGGACAATGCCAAAGAACTTTTGGACGCGGTCGAATAAAAATGTTGCCTCTTTTGATACCGCACCAGTTTAGGGAATTTGATCAAAGAAATGCTTTTTATGTCGAAATTATTAGACGGCACCTTTGATATGTTTTGGTTTGACCAGATTTTTAGTATATCACGTAAAAAGATAAAAGAGAAGTCTTTGTCTTTTTCTTTAATAGGAACTATATACCATTTAGGGAAATCAAAAATCTTGTTGGCACAACCTAATTTGAAACATGATTTCGTAACTTTAGGGACAGTACTGGCTTGCTTACTTTTTCCCACCATCTGATGAAAGTATCTCTATCCATAAATTCCAACAAACAAACGCTATATTCTGTCAAGTGAATCTGCATTTTTAATCGCGTATACTTAAAAGACAACGTTGTAATACCGTCAGCAGATTATTACTTGAAATATATACTCTGGTACACTGTAACTACACTACCAGAGTATATAGTATAACTATGTGGTAATAGCACCTTGATTATGACAGCATTCTTCATGTATTTATTATTATATTTCTACACTCTCGTAAAGTATAAAGGTCCATATTTTTAGAACATTCGGGCACTTTTTACGATAAAAATGTAGTTCAACATCAATATTATGTAAATATTAACGCTTTGTTATGTTATCCTATTTTAACCAAGAAACTTTATTTATAAAAGCTAGTTATTCTGATATTACATAATAATAAAGTGCGATGCAAAGCTCGTATTTCCATGAAGTGCTTATATTTTATTACCTACATGGAATTTCACTATTCTTCAATTAGGATAGATCTGTACATTTATAAATTCCGCTCACTCAACTCAAAAATCTAGATTTTTTTAATTTGAAAACTTTATTTAAAATTATAATTATAGTTAAAAAATGCAGTTAGATTTCACAAATCTGGAACGAAATCAATGAGATTGAATGAGAAACAGAAACTAACAAAATGAGCCAATGGTTTATACACAATGTGATTGAATGGGTGACATGGGTGTTTCCTATATATTGTGAACTAAACAGCAGCGGCAATGATAAAAGAACGAGTAACGCACGTCATGAGAGTAGCGAAAGTGTTCGAGTATAATGAGTTACACCTCGGGCCATCGACGATACTAAACCTCAAATTGGTTCTCATTTGACATACAACGCTGTATAGGAAGTTACCGATACACACCGTAAAACAAACTCAACATCCCACAAATAAAATTCACTATCATTTGCACCCGTAATCGGAAGTGGAAGACTTGTCGACAGCGAAGTCTTGGTAATCTTTAACTGGAGGTAGTAAAGTTGACTTTGCTTTGGAGAGTTGCCATTGTATACTCAAACGCTAGATCACTGTTGATTATTTCTTACTGACAAGCAAATTAGCCGATTCCTTTGTCTCGTTCGGACGTATTAACTTAGATTGGAGGAGTCCTGATAAGGGAACCAGATGTGGTGTTCAATTAAGCATTTCATTCGGTGGTAGAAATTGTATTGCAATACGTGATCGTTACTCAATGGACTAATGAAACTTTCTTTAATCGACTTTGTATTGTGCGTGGACTTTCTCAATCACCGAAATAATTGAACAAATGACAATCAATTATTAAATAAACTGAATGTTGATTTTTCTTTAGTTCCTGTTACTTCCTCTGATGTTTTAGATTAAAGATTGTCTTTTCCTTATATTAGAATTGATTTAATTTGTTCATTAGACACACTAATGATGCAAACTGTCCTTGTAGTAATCCCTTTTTTTAGATAAGAGAAACTAAATTGACGTTTTCCTTAAAAGACCATCTTTATTTGGCGGGATTAAAAACTTGCATAGGTACAAGGTTACCCAAAAAACCAATCACAATGAATCCATTAATTAAGAAATAAAAGTCACTGTCAATACCAACAACGTGAGTTTCATTATTGAAACCGGTAAAGCCCAGAGAGCTCTTAGCCTGAATACCGACAATTTCTGTAAACAATAACCCACAGTTAGACCATAAAGGTATGGGACCGTCACGACGCGGCCACACATGACCCTTGCTTTTACCAAGCACCCATTGAAAGTGATCTCTCCGAGAAAGTATCAGTAATTGTGTGGAATTCACTTACCCCTTTATTAAGATACGTAGTATCGGATAATTGTGAGAAATTGTTGACCCGCTACTCTTTCCACTTGAAATTTATTGTTCATTCAACATACGCTTAATTAGTATTAAAATGGATTTGTTCCCGTCATGAAAGTCACTTGACCGCCGAAAATAAATGATCGACGAAACGTTCGCGTTAACCTCGTTTATGACGCGAATTAATTTACAAAAAGTTCCTTTGAAAACAGCATTAATCAAGGTCGTTGAAATTATTATCGGTAAACATTAAACCGACACCGTTAATGCTCCAGATACTTACACATCTAATTAAATTCGTTACGTTTTTGGTCCTCATTTACAAGAAGTAAACCATAGAAAACATTTAAGAGAAATCAAATGTTCGAGAGACAATAATGGCTCAATTACTATTTCTGTATTTCTAACAATACCACGCATTTGAAATCGCCATCTACTAAATATCTTTGTAAAAGGATTCCTACCATTGCTCCTTAATGGCACAGATTGCCGGTCTGAATGTCTTTACTAAGCTTTCCCTTGATAGGCTTTTCCTGGTCAACTAGAAGGTATTTAAATGTGGATGCAAATGAAGAAAACATGTTCCCATAGATTTTCACTAGTCAACGATCGTCACGATAACAGCCAATGTTGTGACAAAACGGACATAAGCAGGCAGCACATATGCTGACAACGTGGTATGCCTGGTTGAATTACAAACACAGGTGAAAATATACCTTATATCAAGGCAATAAGTGAGCAAGACTTACAAGAATATTTTAATAGTAGTATTAACATTGGCAGTGCAGTTGACGAGCATCTGAATGATCTTGATGGTTATCAAGGTAACTGTGAAGTAGCAGAGATCGATATTGAAAGTGAATGTGAAACTTGAGATGCAGTGTCAAAGAAATCAAAAGCCGATATGATTAAGATGCACCATCGAATAGCAGATGTTATCGATGTTAGGTAATCGACTATTAATTGAATCAATATCAATAAGTCAGTAAGCAATCAAACGGAAAGGATATAAATTCATGTAAGGTACTTTAAAAAGTAATAGTAAGATTGCTTTTTTATTCAATTGGTTATTTTAGAGCTGATTCATATTACACAAGAGCCTTAGCTGTGCTGTAGTTTGCTTAACAAATCACAGAAACTCTTGTAGACACTTATCGCACTATTTATGGATGCAGTACAAAACTCTATAGCAGTCTCTAGTCCAGGAACAGAAATTCTGACAAAATAAACCATAACAGTGAAAACTTATGACTGCCAGAGTTACACATTGTATAGCCGTATATTGGCGTATCTTGGTGTGAAAATGTTGGATTAAATTTTGTAATATTTTGTAGGTAAGTCATAATGACAATTCAGTTGTAAACTCAAATACCACCTTAGAGCAGCCATTAATAATGCTCATACATAGGTAGATACAACATTAATTATTATAATTAATGCAGGACTATACGACTCATTAACTAATATTGTTTTTTTTTTTTTACAATGGGTCTGTTTTTGATCGAGCCTTTTCCCACTAAGTACACTACCGTTCCAATCTCACGAGTATGTACTGATATTTGTCTTAAAATAGAATTAGTTGCAAATATGCATTGCAATGGAGTCTCAAATAAATGGTATAACAAAAATAACACAGAAAGACCTGATTATCAATTTAACTCAATTCATAGAATTTTTTATCGTGTTAAATCAAAAGGCTTAACTGTACTATATAAATACAGGAAGCCCTGACAATAGGTACTCCACAATCACTTGTGAAAATATACAAAAACTTGTTGTAGTGCTCTAGTACTGGTAGGCGCAGAAGGAAGGCAGAATACAAATATTGTGCAAAAGATTGCAATCAGCTCGCGCTGATCTTAACCCTAAATACCTACTAGTTAAATTAACGAAAGATGATTTGTCACTGTTTAGTTCTGTAGGCAACATTCAACGCTCAACACCTGTTGATGATTGCGACGTTGTATTTAAAATACCACACCACCTACTAACTTCGTATTACTACTATTAGCTTCGTAGTGAATACAAGGCTAGGCTTACAGTATTTCTTACAATAATAATAATTAAAATATGCAGAATCAGGGCCCCCCCTAGTAACATTAGCAAATTTTCGTTATCGCTTCGCTTTTGAAACATGTATGGATTTGACGTTTTAAAATTCGATTGTTAACGAAACATTATGTCAATCCCATACATGTTTCGAAAGCGAAGCGATAACGAAGACTTGCCAATGTTACATTGGCTAGGCCATCAGATCTACCAGATCTGTCTTGATTATGCAAAAATCAATTGGTGAAATTTCGGGCATAAATAGATTATCAGTGACAAATTCCGTACAATCACGTAAGTTTAATCTTGCATAAAACAACCAGCGTAATAAAAATAATGCAATGAAATAATGTAAAATAATGTCGTTCCTACTAATATCTTATCTCCAGTCGCTAAATTATAATAACAAATTAAAATGTTCAATCTCCACAAACAAGCTTAAATTGAAATAATGTTTTGTGAGTCCCGCCAGGCTATAAAGTGAACTCGCCGCTGCCGGAATATTAATGTAACAAGTCACAACTTACTCTCCATGTCTTATCACCAAGGCTGCCATCTGATTATATTTTATAGCTACCACAGCGGTTTACTCGAACGGGTTTGTCGAGGTTGACATTCGAGCCCGTTAGGCAGAATCGCTGACCCGTGTCTCTTTGTCTGCACACATGTGGAGTAATTAGCTATGGACAATCGTATCTGATTTTCTATCTTTTGTAAATGCATTCGCATAATTTACTTTGCCAATTTGGATTATCTTTACTAGGGATTTCTCTGCTGTTATCAGTCTTCATCAATGTGAATCTACTATTTATGATTTCTTTTACACTTTTACTAATATGGAGATCATTAAAAATGCAATGCTTCTTCTCATCTCGGACAATCTCGGATGCCTCACACTAGGAATGAACATGTATTTCGGAATCCCTACAGAAAGATTACGCGATATGCGTTTCAATTTCCTCACTTTACTCATAGCACTGCTGACAAGACAACCACCTAAGACCTGTCATTCCTTTGTTATACCTCACAATGCTTTTTATTCTGGTTTCTATATCATCGCGTACCGTTACGATACGAGACTCACCCACCTTACACAATGCTTAATTTTAGCTCCGAACCTTGACCATGAATGCTATTGCCTCCGATACCCAGTTCTCAGACGATTTGTTACGCTTATAACTAGTTGCCTCCTTCGTATAAATGGTGCTAGAAATATAATTATCCTTTCCTCGGATATAGCCGTTTATACGTTTCTCTTGTAAATGTTGTACCATTAACTTATTAATTACATTTTATTTCTTTATCCCATCCATTAAATAAATTGAACAACGTCTGACTTTATTTTAAGTTGGCCTTTCCAACGCCACACCGTTCGAATTTCTTATTATTGCTCGTATTGAAATGGCAACATTTGAATAACCATCTAACAAGGCAGGCGGTGTGCATTTTATTTAATAATAATGGTATTACTTTGTATAGAAAGTAAGAGTTGGAGTCGATAAAAATAGGAAGTTTCTATTAAGAGCTGAAAGAAATGATAACGAACCTTTCGCGCCGACAATGGCACCAGCATCTGCTCCAGTTCTCAGAGACGATAGTTTCTAATCCTAAACCATAATGAGCAAGCCATATTCACACACTCGGCGCTACATTCATTAGACAACAAAAACCCGCTTCCTATTTCGAGCAATGAGAATCTGAGCTTTCATAACAAAATCTGATGTTCCGCTGCCGAATCTCATTTCATAGACCACTGGATTCTCTAAGAGCTCCTTTGTTCCGAGTTATGCATATTGATATGCAAGGAGATTCATCTTCCGAGTTCAGCGACACACGACGGCCCACTTTTGCCGAGTGCATTGACCTTGTTGATAAAGGCCGAAATGAAAGCAAGGCTATCGTGGCCCCCGACCTCATCCGCGGATCTGTCGCAGATCGTCCGCATATTTTAATAAGTCCCACTAGAAATGTCACGACACCGAATCACGATATCATTTCACGAAGTCACCGTCACGTACTAGATCTTGAACGGCGATACTGTTTAGAGAATCACATTCAAATTGCTGTGAATTATAAATTCAGCGGTTCCACACCGACCGAGCAATGCAAAGGTTATCTAGATGCAAGGACCTATTGAATTGGGGATGCGCGATCACGACTTAGGGAGATTATGTAAGTTACGCCTATGCAATTTCACTTTTGTTGAAAACAATGACGGTCGTCGGCGCCGCAGTTAAGTGTTTAAAGGTCAGAAAGGTGGATCTAATGAGCTTGGTAGTTAACAAGATAAATCCGAATCAATTTCTCTACCTGAGGCTATGATGCGGTCCGCTTTGTGGGGGTTTTGTCAAAAGACAGTGGAATATTTAGCTGGAAAGGTGATGAAAGAAACGGTTGTTGAGCTTTTATTGATTGTTTTATATGAATATTCTTTGGAATTATTTTCCAGTAGTTTTGTCTAGTGAGAAAGTTTTGGGTGATATCGGTCTGGTCATTGACACTTTCTCTGACCCACGCGATGGTCGCTGGAGTTCAAACAAATAACAACAGCTGCGGGCGGGTTGTGTAAGCGCATTTATATTTAGCTGCCGATTTTGGACGCATCCACATTTGTAACATTGATTGGTTAGTTAGTGGTGATGTTACTCTTTCGAGTGCCTAGTTGAGGCATATTTTGAAGATCACTTTTGTGTCAGTTATTTCATTTAAATTACTTATGTAACAGCTTTCCTTTTAAAGGTTCCTCTTGCACTGATTTATAATTACAACTAATTGCTTATTAGTAGTGTTTCGTATTTATACATTATTTGTACATTAGTGATTGCATGTAGTTAAGTCTACCTCGCCTGTTTTCTTTTCCATTACTTCCATCATTACATCATTAATTATGTATTCTACTGCTACTATTCTGCTTGTCTCAAAGATGAGCAGTTTCATCTAAATGTCAGTGAAAATCGTCACTCTGTAATGCGCTTGCGGCGACAGTGTGTCTTGTCTCTATGTAATGAAATTGTAAATCGAACTTTGATGACGCTAAGCTTTCGCATCGTTACATCGACTGAAATCGAAATCACAGACGTTTGTTTTGTTGTGTATGAATTCAAATTGAAGATTCGATATAACAAAAAACATACCTATGTGTTGGTTATTGACAGTCGGACAGGTCTAACGGTCACCGACCCGGACCGTGAAATATTTATGTTGCTATTTTGAACTTTACAATAATCTCAATTCCCAAACCAAAGTCGTTTATTTTAATCATGGGTTTTATATATTTGCTAAGGTTTTATTTTAAGGATAATTAGTGATTATGATTACATACCACAATACGTAATAAGAATTCAATAAAAAAAATAGCAAGTCACAACAATTATACACAAGTAGGTCAACAATACATGTTAAATCAAAGTTGTAGATTATCTGTTATTTAACTAGCAGTAATTGTGATAACATTAAGCAAGATAAAGAAAAATCCAATTACGGTGATCAAGGAGACACAAATTGTTTCCATCCTGTTGTTAGCTTTTATATTTAATGGTCATTATACAGAAGATGATTTAGAGTTCTGTGTTAGGTTTGGAAAAACGACTCCTTGTCTTTGAGAGCAAATCTTGCATTTACGACATAAATTATGTGTCACACTTTACTTTTTCCTACTGGGGAAAGTCTGAAAAAAATCAAATTGGCTGACTATTTTTATCGGTAGGGAAAAGCTCGCTTAGTAATAGAAAAAGGCTTCAGAATTATCGGTTGCATGAAAATTAAAAAAGATATGAAAGTTACTTTGTCTTTACAAATGTATGGAAGTAACCAGCATAATGGAGATATACATTATAATAATACCAATGGTGGCTGAGCCACCACCGGCCACAATCACAACACGTAGGTATTAAACCGAAGTTTTGACATTTTGTGTCAAACTTTTTTTTTTAATACCATGTTGTGGTTGGTGGCAGGTAGTGGCAAAGGAATCATCTCCATTCTGCTGTTACTCCCGTATGTTTGTGAAGACGAAGTGACTTTAATGGGGAGGCGAAGTCAAAGTGAATTACAGATGGCGCTTCATTCTTTGGAACAATTGTCAGTTTGAGCTTATATTGTCTTGACTGTGTATTACGTGATTTTACTTTCTTAGATTGTATTTTTTTCGGTTTTGCGGACAAACAATGTATTATATGCTAACTTTAGCTCATATAAAAGAAGTATTACGGAAAAGAAAAGCCAAAACAACAGGCAAGAAAGTTTATAGCAACTTACAAAAAATTGCTAACAAGCATTACATTTCTTTAAATTTCGTGTAAGATTTACAAGTAATCTTTTTATTTCAGATTAGAAGCATATGATTTAAATTTTAACAAAGCAACTGAGTGTGAATTTCCGTGTTTATAGTTGCCTGATGATGCCTTCTGTGCAATAGTAATTTCAGGTTTCTGTACTGGAATTTCTGTACCATCCAAAATTACACGAACCGTTTTATCATATTTATTTTATTATTCTAAGTTTCTTGAATGACTCTGGCATATAAAATTCTATTAATTCTCTGTTTGGCCCCAATATTGGGCTTATTCCATATTTGATATACCTATAAAATTCATCCAAGTTATAAATATGCTAGAAACTGCTGAGGTTGAAATATTAAAGAACAAAGCTGTTATAATTCAAATGTTGTTTTATTTTGGCGAAGCTTCATCAAATTCATGAAACATTCCTTTTGATTTATAATGTTTCTCAGGCTCAGCAAAGGAGAAAATCGAGGGAAAAGCATCTTTTTTTTGATATTTTTTTGCCCAATATTTTTTTTGTTACTGGGAAATCGATGAACTCCAATAATTTACAAGTTACATGCATAACAATGCGGAATTTTCTCAGTATAAAATTAAAAAGTGCAATACTCCAAGAGATTCCCATATGTTTTGACACTTTCTTTGAGGCGGCCCGGTACCAAGACCAGACGCCACCTATCGGGATAAAATTGCGCTTTTCCTCCCCATTTTTTTATCTTTTCACGCAATCGAAAATTCTGAAACTTTTTTATTGCTAAGGGATCTTATTCCTACCCATAAAAAATATTAAGCCTTATTGATTTATTTTTCAGACATTTCCAAACTTTGTCCCACACCAGAATTGATTGTAGGTATAATAAAATACCGGTATCAATAATTTTAGAATTCACGGTATCGAAGCCAAAATAAAGGCAAAAATAAAACATTGTTGTTTTAGTTAGAGTTTCGTTCGTGCAAATAAGTGCAAATCAACGTGCGAATAGTGTGCATTGACCCTTACTCATTTAATCATTAAGGTTTTCACTCACTACTCAATGAACATTAATCATGACGACTCCACGTAAAATGCTAATCAACAGACTTGAGTTTCCATTAGATTCCCTTCGCAATGTTAACTCGTTGGGAAACAAATAGTTCTGTGAATAACTTTATTGGTTTGCGTGCGCAATAAAAGTGCAATGAACAATGGAGAGCGGGTTAATTTAGTGCTAGAGTTTGATTGCGTGGATAACTTCTATCAGTTTAGGTCTTATCGAATAATAAAGACGTAGAAGGAAATTACTAAGCTTATATTACCTACTTTACTAGACAGTACTTAGATGACAAAGAGTTCATTCAAGTTTCATAGTAAGATCAAAATTTGCAATTATTGAGTGTACCGATTTTGCCACCGCCATAATCGGGATATTTTTTAATTTTTTCTGTGTTTCTTTGTTTTGGTGGAAAAATATACGTCAAACGTATCGGTTTTACATCAAATCCTCAACATAATAGGTATATTAAATGTAAAGAATAGAGCAATCATTATTATTATGTAAAGTTTGCTATAGTATAACTTGTCCTTTTTAATTAAACAGAATCATTTGGGTAATAAATAAGTCACTAAGTAGACGTTTTGCGCCAATGTTATAATAATCTCAAATACCGTCCGTATTATAATAGTTAGTTATTAATTCATCATATCACTCATATTAAACTCACATCCATTGAACCATTAACACACCAATTAATCGTTTGCATCAACAAACACAATAATTAATCCATCATCTCTTTCAAATTATATATGATCTATTTCAGTAGTTAAATTGTAATTAACCCATCCGAAAGTTATATAAAATAGAGTTTGAGTTTATCATAAACATAATAATTAATTAAGTAATATTTGTCTAAACTGTAACCTCTCGGATACTAAATAAGTTTTGAATTTAGTAATATTTTAATTGTGGTGGTGGTAGTTGTTTGAATAATGTAGGATAGTAGGTAATACCTAATTTTATGTTTTGCTGTATTTATTTATAAAAATCGCCGTCTGTCCTATATATTTATTTTTACATCTTTGTATAAGCTAAAATACAAAAAATCATAGCTTTTGTTGTAAAAAATAAGGTTTTCGCTTCAATTATTTTTAACACGATACACTTTTCACAAATACAAAAAAGCAAACGTGTGTTGAATCTCAATTAACGACACAAATGATGATTTTAACGTTATTGTAATAAAGGCTAATTTCGCTTAACTAGGCTATACCGGACAGTATGATTACTTTTAAAAAGTATAACAGTCTCGGACATTCTCACGGCCTGGCCTCAAACTTAGTGTGTTCTTCCAATAAAATGACTTGCGAATAATAATTGCACATCAGACATTTTTAAAAATGGCTATGCTATGCTGTGGCATAGCCCAGCCCCCGTATTAATGCTGATTTATATTGATCCAGTTTAACGATCTAGAAGAGGTACAGGACGTGGTGTGTTGGACGTTCTTTTAAATCGGGTAACATTAAATTCCCAAATTGGGTATCAAAAATACTGAATACTATCCCCGTCAATTGGTAATGCGCTGGAACCTTGTCAAATTAACATACACATCATCGTCATCCGCAACTAAAAATGACAAAAAACAGTAAAATTCTAATAGGTAATATATATTAATTATTGAATTTTTATTTTCAATAAGAAAGGGTCTAGGTATATGAGAAAATTACAATTGTTTTTCGTTTTTGAGGTTAAAATCATGGCCGCCAGGCGCATTACCAATTGACGCGGATAGTATAGCGTACTGACTGAGAGCGACTACAAAAATTGAGAATGGGTGACTTTTAAATACAAATTGAGTAACTATTTATTCAGAACGGGCGACCAAATTTGTATTTGAGCGACAACCGTAAGGGCACACAAAACATTTAAAATTTTACATATCTTTTATCTATAAAAGACGACGATTAACCTAATCGAGGTGATAAAAATACCATGTTGGCAGCTTATAATTATAGTTATAGTTAACTACTTGGTAGAATAGTTGCCCACTCAGTATTTTTGTCACTCATTTAAATTATTTATCTCCCACGTGACTGTACTTATTTTCTCGTTTTACTTATTTTTTGTAATCCACAGTTTGTCGCCCGTAGTTATTTTGTCTGATTATTATTCAAGTATCCTATTAACAGTCGCTCTTTATTATTTCCAGTCACCCAATTAAAAATATCCCTTTAAAATCAACGAACATGCCAAGCAAGGCAGGCAATGTACCTCTATGGGATAGTTATTACTGGATCAATGTAAATCAGCCATTACTCTAAAAACTTGTCAGTTTTCTTAATGGCTATCAATGCATCTTTTATTTGCTATACAGGGAGAAAGAGATGTTATAAGTATAGCAATAAACCTGGCAAGTTTAAATACCTTGTAATACCCCCTGGCCTTTCTTTTAGGTGGATAAAAAGGATACTTAACATAGGTTAATATCATTGTCAATTAAAATAATTATAAAGGTGTCTTCATACGATCGCTTTCCCGTATCCATTCACTTTCATCTGACGCAATCAATAGCGCATGCCCTCTCTTCTAAAAAAAGTCAAGAATGGCAGAAAGTTGAACGTAAAAACATACGGTTTGGAGGCAATCAATATTGCTGCACTTGACGCAAGTTGAATTGAAAGTTGAAAGGGAAAGCGCACGGTTTGAAGGCAATATTGCATCCGTTTGACGCAAGTTGACTTGAACGATGAAGCGACTCGGTGAAGACAGACCATAATAACAATTTCAATATTCCACTGCTATGCCGATTGTTCACACATCCATCAACTGCCTACTAACTGCAGTCCTACGCTTAGTTTATCGTAATAATGTGCTAAGTTTCACCTGTTGTTTGTGTAAACAGTAAAGATTTGTAAAAATATTTCACAAATAAACTTTACCTATAGTTTGCGCAAAATAAATTGGCGGTTCTGAACATTACGCGGAACGCTGCGCAGTAGACAAATACAGGGCTTGCGCGGGGACGGGGCGCGGGCGGAAGCACTCGGAACTATGGACCCTGCGCGAAATATCACTTGCAGCTAACTTCCGAGCCGCCAAGTTATTTTGCTCATATTGTACAAATGTTTTTAATAAAAGCTTTAGTTATCAACCCTAAGCTAAAGAATAAGTTCGAATGTCCCAAGGTTCCTAAATATAATAAAATACTTACTTATTTTAATTAATTATGTGTAAATTGTATAAAATGGATTTTTCCCAAGAGATTTTAGAAGACATTTCTAAGGATCCGCGGGTTGATTATCTAATTAAAAACCACCTAGCGACTGGTTGCAGTTCACAGATGATCGTGATCCATTGCTACTTCTTTTTGGGTTAAAAAAAACATACCAAAGAAAAGTGACAATGTACAGCTTGACCATAAAGAGTTGACAAAAATTGAGGGTGCCACTTTCTATGTAAACACGTCAAAATCACGAATAAATTGGCAACACTTACTAAATTTTGTACTGAAAAATTTTAGTTCCATTTTATTTAATTTCAACTCTTTATGGTCAAACTGTATGTCAAATGCAACCGGTCGCTAAATAGTGTCTTTTTTGAATAATCAGGGTGCCGGCCGTAGATTTAAAATTTCAACTTGAACCTGCACGCGTTCCTGTGAAAATGGGTCTTGACAGACAAACGGACTTATAATGGGTTCCATTATTCTTTCAGAGGACACTGTCGGAACCCTGAAACTGCTTTGCTTTATTTCATAATCTTCCGACATTGATTTCTGAACTCCCATTAAAATTACACAATAAATATTCTAATGAATTTACCTACACTATTACTCATAAACTTACGAAATAGGAAATAAGATAACTCAAAGCAGAGGCGCTACGAAAATTAATCTGCAAACACAAAGCGAACCGTCGATTTATTTCTATGATAACGTAATTGCATTAATATTGACAATAACTCATTGGCATATCATTAATAACCAGGTATCATTAATGCTTTACCTTGACCCGGGTTTAGCAATATCTGATTTGGGCTGCAAAATAATGAAACCTTTCACGCCATTTTAACTTTACCCTTTTTGACATAGCGACACTATATTAAAATGACATCAACGGATTTTTTATGACATAATTACATGTTGCGATTTAACAACACTTTTTATTGTTGACAGGATTGTTAAATTTTGTAAGATAATACAAATTGGAGACCGTGTTGCTGTATGTTTGGTATAATTGGAATGTAAAAAGGGGACCTTAAAAATATCAAATATATAGTGGTAGCCGGATAATTAGAAACACTAGTTGATTTTCATACTAACGAGGTAACTTTGAAGCCTTGGTTCTCCGCCAGGGATTGACCTAGCTATGATCTGATGATGGTTATCCAGGGAGTGAATGAAGAAGATTCAGACCGCTATACACACCCAATTGATCTGATCAGCATTCTAAGAGATATAAGGATCAGAGTTTTCAGTTTCAAGATTTCCATACATTTTTATGCTAATTTCGTGGATTTTTAAACATATCCTTATATCTCTGAGAATGCTGATCAGATCAGTTGTGTGTGTACAGCGATCTGGATCTTCTCTATTCACTCCCTGGATGGCAATCATCAGATCACAGCTAGATCAATCCCTGGTGGAGAACCAAGGCTTCAAAGTTACCTCGTTTGTATGAAAATCGACTGGTGTTTCTAATTATCGGGCCACCACTATACATATTTGTCACGTATGGATAGATTATGGATAGACTATGACTGCGTATTACTATTGCTATGAATATTTCTCTTATGTTTTTCTTTATATACCAATAAAGAGCGCTCCAAATAATTAGAAAAACAAAATAGCTCTACTTTAAAAAAAATTGCTGGTTCATAATCACTGACGTCCATTATACAAATAATGGACGTCAGTGTTCATAATAGAATAGATCAATGAAAACTAAAATGTTATTATACTATTTACAATCTATAAAATAATTGAAAAGCCTAGTAACCATACTCTATTTTATTTTAAGTATACCTACACAATTTGCTTCTCAACTAATTCCATATTCAATACTTAACTATTTCCCAATACTCAAGTTTATAACAATACTAAACTTAAAAGGAAAAAAGACAAAACGAGTTAACCACAGACACGTTGACCACAAAGGTCCTACCTTATTTACATAATGTCCGCAAATTCGGCTTATTAAATAACTTTACACCGTATCGGTGAGCAATAAGCAATTTGTGACGGTCACAAAAACGTACGAAATGAACGAAAATTTACAGTTGTGGCCGCAAAAAAGGAGCGACGTAAATTAGGCCAATTTTAAAGTATTAATGCGAAGTATTTATGACGACTGCCTACGTGTAGTAGGGACGCCGTCAAAAAAATCAATTTATTTTATTAATTGATTACCTACAATGAACGGCAATACCACATACATAAATAACAAAGGAAATCATAGTAAAGAAATAAAACAATGATATGAAATGCCTTATAAAACTTTTAATATCCGATATGGTCGGAAAACAGCTGTCACTTTTTTTACTAGTTACTTTTTTTATTGAAATAAAATTACTTATTATTCTGTCTTTTTGGACCGTGAGATTTTAATCAATTTTCAGTGTGAAACTAAAAGAGGGTCATTCCATGTATCGGGTGTAACAGGTCGTACAAAAGTTTTATAGATTTTGAGAAAATCAACCGCAAGTACCGTAACGGGCGTAACTATATTTTGCCTGTCATTTCCGGACGGCACGACATTTTTGCAAAACTCTTCGAATTGCCATTGTTTAATGAATAAAAGTTAATGTTAAGCTGTAGCCAAATAAATAACCCACCATCTACAACATTTATGAATTTTTGTAACGGGCGTAACCCGTACGAATGAAAAACAACATTTTATGAAAATCCTTTAATTTCAAAAGCATTTTGAAATACAAAACATACTAAATGATGTAGGAACTCAAGTAGTGTAATTAAATATTAAATTTAAAGTACAGCAAAATAGCAGCCGTTTTTGCACTCGTTACTCCCGTTGCGTAATGGGCGTAACGAAATTTAATTAAAAGTTGAGTATAAAATCTAAGACATTGTCCATAAATATAAGACATTATACAAAATACCCAACACGCAAACAATGTTAAATAATAGCAACAAATGGTCCAAAATGAAAAAAAGCCAAAGTATGCTACAAAATGATACTAAAACCGAATTTATTAATATTATTCTTTTTAAAAAGAAGCAATTCGCTCTAGAAATCTCTCGTAAAGCCTCACCAAAACATTGTTACACCCGTTACGTAACGGGCGTAACGTAACTTGAATTTTATTTAAATCATAATTAACAAGGTTCAGTTAAAAATCTAAGACATTAACCATTTGCTTGCAAACATACCCTTACTTTCCCAAAGCCATGAAGCTGTTAGTGCAATAAGTAAGCTACAGACTAAACTTTTCCCTTATTTTCGTAACGGGTGTAATATGGCAATGTGCCTTATAAAAAGTACTATAAACAAAGTAGAACTCACCGATTTACTGAAAATTTTATGTCTACCAAGCCATTTTTGACTCCAAAATCTGTAACGCTAGGCGAATATTTTCTCATACTTCAACACAAGAAAAAAATGGGAAAATATTTTTTTGGTAATTTCAGTCAATTCATATGATTCAATGTATTACTTAAGCAGCTATTTATGTAAAATAAGAGTACTTTCAAAAAATCGCCATGGTAGCGTTTGACATGTAATGACCCAAGAGTTACTGAAAATATTACGATGGTACTTATGTTTTGGAATATTAGAATGGACTCAAAGTCAAAGTTAAAGTCAAATAAGCTTTATTCAAATAAACTTTAATTATTAAGTACTTTTGAATCGTTTATATTTTCCTACCACCCGTTCCAGACTTTTTTAGCTGACAAGAAGAACGGGCGCAAGAAACTTATCAGCTGTAACAGCCATAAGTAACGATATTTACAAACTTGAATATATCGTTACCAGAAAATTACAACAGGGTGACAGGATTATTGGCAACAACATAGACTTATTAAAGTTAGCTGGGTCACTTTTATCCCCAGATTTAAAAAGAGGAATCAATTTACTATTTTTCATTAGATCAGGAAAGACCCCTTCGTCAATACATTTGTTAAAAATAAAAGCCAAGTAAGGGGCTAGTATATCAATTATTGATTTAATTATGCTTGTTGACATGCCCCAAAAATCTTCTGTTTTTTTAACATTAATTGTTTTAAAAGCTTTATTGATATCTGCACTATTTATATATTTAAAGGAAAAACTTTCATTGCACTTATCAACACTAGACTCCAGAAGGGAGACAGCTATGTTGGGACAAGCACTAAGAGTACTGGTAGTTTCTACAGGTATTCTAGCAAAGAAATCTTCAAAAACTTTAGCGACCTCATTGTTAGATTCAAAAGTTTGATCACCAGTTTTTAAACAGAAGGAATTTATATTGGATTTTGATTTCCCGTTTCTTTGTTAATAATATTCCAAGTAGCCTTAATTTTATTGTCAGCTAATTTAATTTTACTTGCAAAGTACTTGGACTTTGCTAAGATACAGACTTCTCTGAATGTTTGTGAATACTTCTTGACAAATTCAATGAAGTTAGGATCACTAGAAGTAGCTTTATCTGCATAAAGTTCGTATAATTTCCTTCTTCTCTTATATATGCCGGGTGTGGCCCAGTCACTAAATTTCGTACTATCATTACATTTGATGACTTTTTGTTTAAAAGTTTTACTAAATTCAGTTTGAACTATGCTAAATAAATGATTGACTCTTGCCAAATCATCAAAAAATATAAATACTTTAGTTAAAACCTACAAACAACAGTCACGATTGGTTTAAATCAACAGTCGTGTGTCTACAAAGCGGTTCCTTTTATGTTTCCATTAATTGCCAATAATATGCATACATAATCTTTATCTCGATATTGTTTGTAACACATCTCACAGCCTTGACCAAACCCACTCAAGACATGCAGTATGCACCAATGGCACCGAACACCCACATACTTGCGGCCATCTTAATGCACGAGTGCAAATTGAAAACCGTTAAATTTGTCTTTAAGTGTAAAACTAATCTCACAATTGACATCTATGCCTTCGGAACAGGGTTGCCACCCGTCCTGATTTTGCCGGGAGAGTCCCGATTTCGATGATATTGTCCCGCGTCCCGACAGGATCGTCGGGACGCGGAGTTTTGTCCCGATTTTTGATGATAATACGCGTTCAAAATCAAAGTGTTAATAAGAAATGGGTACAAATATTTAAAAGAATAAAGGACAACAAGTTAAATGCATTATTTTGCGTTGTATCCCTTTAAATGCTTATGTTGAGTATTTTCCCATAAATGACGCTTAAATGATCTAATGTCAGAAATCGTTGCTCTGTAGATTAAATGAAAGCAGAATTGCAATAGACACGCCTTGTTCGGAATTCGTAAGTAAAATGACGCGGAATTAATGAGAGAGGCCCGTAGCAATACAAAATATGCATGGAAACATATTGTAGTTTAAATAAAAATGAAACATTAAATCAATAGTATATTTTTTCCCTTCAGCTAGGTAGTTGTCATACCTCTTACTTTGCTGACCCGCCCGCCGTTTGCTTCCATTGGTTTTGAGTATTTCAATTACAAACATCCACATACATTCAGCATGTCCTAATTCAGCATGTCCTAAATAGAAAATAGACCAAAAAAAATTTCGCGGCCCTTGTCCCGACTTTAATGTTCCTAAAGGTGGCAATCCTGCTTCGGAATGTGGCATAAAGTGTGATGGTGTGTTTACTTTGTTGCGTTCGTAGTATAAGTATTTCAGTTTGCGGCTTCGTCCTTGGTATTTCCATCACAATGCGGCCTAAGCCATTCGGGCAGCTGTAACTAACTACACCACCATAATATCATATTGTCCATTGTGAAGTAAGATTTCTGAAACTGTTTCGAAAGTTACAACTTTGAAGCTAATTACGTTTCAACACGGTTCTGTTTCATTTGTATGGTTACATTATCAGTTGTTAACTGTTTTTTTGTTACCGATTTGATATGATTAGAATCTTGATGATGATCGGTATTTTTGGCTATTTACCCGACTACGACCAAGCAAAAAAACGGAACAATTTTGACTTGTAATAATTAATTAATTTATATTATTGTTTTAATGCTACTAATTCGGGAATATGTTTCTAAAAGGCCTTAGAATTGTAATATTGGGTAAGCAAACCTAAAGCATTAGTGTAATTTTCGACCAATGAAAATAGAACAAACACTATTCTATGTTCTATACGATGTACCACAAGTAACACACACGCAAAAAAAGTCTTGAAATAAAACGAAAGCTTAAAGATTTAAAATGCAAGTTCAAACCACGAGATAAGTAACGAAGCGTTCTATAAAATTTGCTAGTCGAGAGTATCTCAGTGAGTTTCCGTGTCACATTCATTAGTCTGTGAGGCACGTAACCAAATAAAAACAAAACAACGGCCTCCGCCCGGCTGCCTCTTGACACTGTGGCCTGCAGACGGATTGAGGTGACCTGAGAGTCCTCGACTGTTGTGTCGAACCTCGTCGTGGGATCCATGTCTAGTGACGTTAATCTATGCAGTTATAAACTAAGAAAAAACTATGCTATTTTGGATCAAAAGACAAAACAATTTTGACTGCAATATTGTCAATATTGTTAGACATCTTCTAGTTTATTTAAAACCACTTTGAGTTTATTACGTTGGCAATTTCACATGATTTCTTTCAACGACACCAACGCCAACAAAACTAAATTCTAAAACCTAATCAATAAGATTAATGGCGTAATAGATACTGCAAGACGACTCTACCAAGAGAGATGTTGCCATAATCTACACACTTGCCATGCGGGTTAGTATATATTCTGTGGTATTGGAATATTTGCGTCAGAAAATATTGCTAACCATTTTCTAGAGTCCATTATGACATAGTGATTTTTTATGACACCCCTGTATAAAGGGTTGTTGCTATTTAACTCTACCGGACGCCGAACGGCCATCATTTCTCAATAAGCTATTAATTACAATCAGAGAGGCCACGTAACTCCGTATTAAGATAATGAACCATTAATTACGTACATAGCTTCCTCATTAGGCACATGTCCTAGAGTAATAGATTTTATATGCAAACCATTAACATTCTTGAAGACTGGTGGACAGCCAGCCACTATTCAGCTGCAAAGAAAACTATCGACTTGACTATTTATAAGACTTTGGGTTAATATACGCCGTCATTTTGAGTCGTTTTAATCCCCTAACGGCAGGGTTGGCATGATTAAATCACTTTGATTTAAATCAAGTGATTTTTTTTCAATAAAAATCATTGATTAATTCAAATCGCTTTTTTTTCTTGACTATTTGTTTAAAAATTAAACTCTTAATTTTAGATAATGGATAGATACAAATGTATGTTAAAAATCACTTTTTGTTAGAATTCCGGTTTAATACTGTTTTTTTTTCCTGAAAAAACTGCCAAATAAATTCTTATGTTCATCCTTATGTTTATTCACGAAACAAAACTTGTGTTTCTTCCGGATTAAAATGTCAAATAAGTAAAACAAATGCGCGCTGTGGTTTCACGCACTATTTTAAGTAGAGTTTAAATGCTCAAGCAAAAAATTAAATAAATCACGACTTTTTCGTTTTTTTGCAAAAAATCAGTGATTTTTGATTTGTTGCAAAAAATCATGAAATTTGCCAACCCTGCCTAACGGAGTCTACCAATTAAACTAAGCCCTTTTGCCAAAAAAAAATCATGGGTCGAAAAACGACAATTGGTCCTCTCATACTAACTAGACAACTAAAGTATTTTGTTTGACCTAGGTATGTAATTTCTATTATACTTCTTTGGCAAAACTGTTTAGTTTCATAATGACGGTGTAGGTATATTTCATTCAATTGTCAGGCCGTATCGTTCGCATTATATGTGAACAATAATTACCTACGTGCAATAAAAAAAAACATCTTTAATGAATATTATTTTATATTAAATATCAATATAGTTACCATACCATGAAACAACATAACATAGACCAGTACTTCTATAGATAGGTGAACATAGTTTTTTTTTCTTTGCCTCTCATGACAAATAATTCTACCTAAACTGTATAGGTTAGTACAGAAATAGTGATAATCAAAATATTTTACATAGAAACAATCCTAAAGTGGTTTAGCCTGTGGATTCAATATTATCTCAAGCCTTGGTTCATCCTGTAAGTAGTGATGTACAAGACTCGAGTCCTCCGAGTCCTTTTGTCCAGAGCTCGGAGTCGTTTTACAAGGCTCGCCTCGTTTCTACGAAGCTCGACGACTCGGGAGTCTTTTTTAGCGCTCGAGCCTTTTTCAGAGCTCGGCCGACTTCGAGCCATTTTCACGGCTCGAGCCTTTTTGAAGAGCTCAGTCGATCTCGAGGCTTTTTAACGACTCGAGTCTTTTTCGGCGCACTAGTTGTGATGGGCTGCTGATGAATGAGGATAAGTAGTGCTAAAGCAGCAATAGATTAAGCATCTACGGTGCTCTTTATAACATAAGACATTCATCTTTTTGAGTTCTAATTTTGAAGACTAGAGTCAGATTTTCAGGGCTCTGTGAGCTCGAGACTCGGCTTCAAAATCTCCGTAATTAATAATATTGTAAATATTATTATTTACGGAGAAATTAATGTAATAAACATGAACTCTAAGCTTTTTATGAGGCTCGCGTTCATTTTAAGACTCGAGCTTTTTTGAAGGCTCAAGCTCTTTTAATAGGTTCGAGCTCTTTTGAAGGCTTGAAACTCTTTTGAAGCCTCGAGGCGTGGCTCAGAAAGCTCGGTTTTCGGCTAGGCTCGGGCTTATGAGCCTACTGAGCTCACCGAGTCCTGCCAATCCGAGTCGAGTCTTCAAAAGTAGAGCTCGACGACTCGAGTTTTGTACATCACTACCTGTAAGTCTATTATTTCAGCTCCAATTCAGTTAACGTAAGCCTCCCTGCAGAATTGAGATAAACTTCTGCATTCAGTTGCAGAATGCAATACAAATTTGGAGTAGATTTGTATAGTACCGTACAAGCTTTTAACGATAGCTAGAACTTTTAAGTAATAACATTTAGACGCAAAGTTTTTGCGAGCCAATGGCCAAATATAAGAAAATACTTATAATTATTCGAATTTTTTTCGAATTTTTTGAAATTCGACTTGCGATTCTTTTCTTAGAACTACATGACTAATAATATGAATTAATTACTGTAAGAAGACATTTCATATTTGACAACCTTGGACGAATTCGTCCAAGTTGACAACATATTCCATGGACTATCATTAAAGATTGCTGAATGGCGAAAATAAAGAAACATTTACCAGCAAACTCATTCCTATATAAATGAGATTCCCACTTCTTGATTTCTATCTATTTTTTTCGCAACACTAACTTGTCGATATTCATACATACCAACTATACAACTGAATATTATAATACTTAGTAGGTACTAAACTCTATACTATAATATGTTAGGTATGCTTCCCAATTATGCAACACATTTAATGAAATTGGGGATATCACTACACCAATAAATACATCACTCTAGAATGACAAACTCTCATCGGGGCATAGGAATGGGACTCTACCTACCAGGCACGTATCCAAGGGGGGGGATAGTTGGGATTTATCCCCCCCCCGAAATCCGGAACACACAGAACAGGACTAAATTCAAATTTAGCGGGCGAGGCACTCTACGGTTTGCGGGATGCAGTTGTCCCACCCCGAATTAAAAGTCTGGATACGTGCCTGCTACCTACAGTATCAATAAATCGACGAATCCCACATTAACTGTATCATCGCGAACGTTCAAATGTGGCGATTTCAGCCCGTAACTTTTCGTTTATAGTCGTCACGTTTACGTATAGTTTGGTAATGGTCTTAATTAAAAACTGCAGCGACTTTTATAAATAGCACATTTATAATAATACCTATAATAGAACATGCATCTTTTTTGTATCAAAATCAAAAGTATAATGCGTGAGAAAATCAACTGTAATATTAAAACTTTTTTCTTGCGTTTTTTTCTCGTGATATAGTTAGAACGCATCAGCACCCGCCGAAAACGCTCTATACAAAACGGTCAACATTTGTGACGTCACTTATGTCACGTTTCAGGCGCATTATTATGGAGTTAGCCAAGAATTTTCAGATATCTCCCTAAATATTGCGTTTAAGTACATATGTGCCATAAAAATATTATTTCTTATTCGATATTCTATCCGGCTGTAAGTGCATTATATCCGAAAATGAAAAAAAAACGTTATTTTCCCCTGTGTGATAAAACTAAGACAATACATTTTATTATTTTTCTATTCCATCATATTTTTATACGTGTCCGCAGCGATCAAGCTCAAATTTATCGAAATCAGCAGTGACTTATGCATGTTCCCTAATATATGACGGCGGCTTCTTTATCATGTTGTTTCCGACTGTACTTTATCACACATGGGCTTCATTTCAACTTCATAACCAATAAAATATTATCATTACAAATGATTTTGGTTAAGATTGATATCGACAATATTAACAATTTTATATCTCGTGCAAAGTCGCAGTATGAAAATCCTCACAAACACTATTTGGATTAAACGTGGCATTTACAGCTCGTAACTTTGCATTTATTTGCTACTTAAATGGTTTGAAATACAAGCGACAGCGATATTCATATATGGTATTCAAATATGGTTGAGCGAAGCGATGGCTGGTTCATGCGTCATGCTCGTGAACGGGTGCTGCCAGTGGGAATGGGTCTGCTTCTGTCTGCTTGTATTAAGGGCGTCGTATAACTCGTATATAAAAGATCTGTTTTATATTGTCTGTATGTATGGCACTTCTTACTCAAAAAATATAATTCTTAATAGCTTACCTTGTTTTGATTTATTTAATTGCAATATTTTTACTTTCTATAGTCAGTAGTTTAGTAAAAGACCTATGAAAAGCTTTTGGATATAAATTTTCAATTCGATGCCTTAACATGGGTAGTCTTAGTATGTCATACTCTCTTTAATCATTTCTGCGGTGGTGTCGTATGAGGCGGGTCGTTACGTTCCCTCAAATATGGTTGAGCGAAGAGATGGCTGGTTCATGCGTCATGCCATGCTCGTGAACTGGTGCTGCCAGTGGGAATGGGTCTGCTTCTGACTACCTATCTTAACGCATATTGTATTGTATATTTTTCTTTTATTTTTATTTATTGTAACAACCTAGACTGAATAACAAGTTCAAACTTTGAATTTAGCTTAAAATCTGTAAATTGATTAAGAAATTTGAAATTCATTAAGAAATGAGCTAATTCAATAATGTTATTTATTTGTTCATCTTTGTTAATATAAAGTCTGGAAACGATATACATATTTGTAAATATCGTTCCATCTGATAAAGCTGACAAGTTTTTTGCGCCCATTTTTCTTGTCAGTTAAAGGACGTCATAATGGGTGGTCTGGTAAAAGAATTGACGATTTAAAAATGCTTATTATGTGAGCTTATTTAAATAAAATATATTTCACTTTCACTTTCACATACTGTAAGGGAAATAAGGAGAGAAAAGGAAGAGTCAAGCTCTACAGTTTGAGTTTTTTCAATGTGATAAGTCGAGTTTTACTACCGGTCATTTTTTCAGGGCAAATATGCTATCCTTTTTCAATCTTTAAAATATGGAGGGTCTGTTTAATGGTTTCAATATATTAATCCAAATTCAACAGTATTTAAACGTTCCATATTTTAAATTAATCCTCAAGTTAATGCCTCTAAACGTAGACTACGAAACCTTTGTGTTTACGAAACTGTCAATAGAGTTTGGTCCATAAATAATAAGTTCCGTGGAATTTTGATGGAACTAAAATATACGATGTCTAATCAATCTATGAATAAGGGTGCGTTCACATCTGTCTGACGTCACGCGTTTACACGCCGTATTTGTATGGACATGTTATAAGTGTGCTTCTAATGCATACATTTACTATGAAAGCCGATGTTATCTGTCGCCGGGTTTACACGTGGCTCAGACAAATGTGACTGCACCTTAACTCTCCCATACCGTATCACTCATGGCTTGGACCACTGCACTTGGACGGCGGCCAACTTCGGCGCCCGCGCCCCGCGGGACGGACTGCATTATGTGGCCCTCCGATTTATGGCCCCAAAGGTAATCCCTAGATACTGCACCCGTGCCAATCTATACCTATACCACCAATTCAGAAATGGTTTTTACATGATTTTTTACAGAGAAGGTCAAGTTTGAAAGCAATACTGAGGCGAATTTATTAAATCTCGTAATAAGTACAGTTCACTATGAGATTTCATATTTAAGTTATTGCTGGGAATATTAACATGTAGAAATGAAAGCGAAATCCGCCCGCGACTTCGTCTGCGTGGAAAGATTTGCTAGCACTCGGGAACAGTATTTTTTTTCTAGATGAAAGGTATCCTATTGGTATTTCTCTGTACCTCTGAAAACGTGTATGGAAAATTTCATAATGATCGGTTCAGTAGTTAAGACGTGAAGGCATAACAAACAAACAAACGACTTTCGCATTTATAATATTAGTCCTTACTAATATTATAAATGCGAAAGTCGTTTGTTTGTTTGTTATGGCTGGAATGGTAAGGATTGATAAAATTAAAATATTTTATAAATTAAATTGAAATATCTAGGTTAATAAGAGCACATATATTTTATCTTTAGCAGGTAGCATCTAACTTGTATGTCAGTTTCGACATTTTTGATTAGCCCAAAAGAAAGCAAACTATTTCAGTATTCTTTAAAATACAATGTGTTACGATCTAGAATTCTAGAGATGTTCTGAACTATTTATTGTTTGTTGCAGGTGACATCGAAGACTGCATAGTGACGCCGTCGTACCAGGGGCAGTTCACGCCGCTGCCTGAAGCGTTGTGTGATTGCATTATGGACCTTACGTCACAGGTAATAAGTATATAAACTGATTCTCTAGTACCTAGTACTGAGTATCAAGTATTCGATACAATGATAATTATATAAATATACCACTGATTCGATATGAAAAAGATTCATCTAGGTATGGCACGTATGCTATGAAACACAATTTTCAATCATTCTAAGGCGATTAGTCTTCTCATAGTGGCGCCCTAATTAAGATTAGGGCGCCACTATGAGATTGACTTTATTGCTCGCTAAGTACGTAATGTATCGAAAATTAAAACGTACAGATTAAAGATTATTTACAAACAATACCTCTGTAAAATATAGTTCGTTGTAGAACTGCAGTAGTGGCAGGCAAATGTGCTAAAAGTGGCCACTTTTTGGCTCTTTTGCCTACTACTACTACAAAGAACTAGATTATCATTTCAAGTAATCTAGAAAACTTCATTTCTTTCTTTTTATTCTTGTATATCTATATCTGTTCTCCTTCCCATATTTGCACCCACTCCCCACTGTCCTCTTCATCTCTCACTCTATTACTCAAGGTTGCCTGGAAGAAATTGCTATTAAGCAATAAGGTCGCCTTTTGTGTGCTTTCTCTGTTTATTGTTTTTCTTTGTAATATGTCCTGTCTTAGTGTGCAATAAAGTGTTTTTATTATTATTATTATTATTAAAGAACTATATTTTACAGAGGTTATTGTTTGTAAATAAACTATAGAATCTTTGCTTAAATTTGTACATTTGAATTTTCGATAAATTATGTATTTAGCGAGCAATAAATATAATTAAGATGAGGGCGCCACTGTGAGGGCACTAATCGTCTTAGACATAAAACACTTTTTACGGATAGCGCAGTTTTATCAAACGTATTTTGAAGTTTGTTTTTTAAATCTCGAGACTTTTAAATCTCAGAAGTGGTTAGGTACCTAAATATATGTTTCATAATGAATCCCATCTAAAGTCAAGTCAAAACAATTTGTCCAAATTTCATTTGTTGTAAAATATCAATAAGTTACCTCAATTCTAACCAAAAATATGAATCCAATGATTGTATCAGCTTGATTACACTAATTGTTGAGATAACAATGAAAGCAACCTCTAAAATAAGTCAGCATTAAGTATCTGTGAACCAGGTCATAATACGATTATATATCAAACAGAAAGAATCAAAAACAATTACTTTCACCCAATTTATAAAATACTTGAAATAAGTAACTGTTGAATTTTTGAAGAGATTTTCTGTGAAAAATTTATTTGTCATTGCTATTATACTTATTTGTGGAACGTTATGGAAAAGACAAAAGGTGTAGTCGTGCAAACAATAAATACTTAATGAGTGGAAAAATAACAATAACTATATTTCGCTTAAATCACTAAATGTGAAGTCACGATCGCACCAATTTATACCAACCTCGATGTTACTGTTGAGTAAATTCTATGAATGAATCGTTATCAGAGAAATTTCGAATTGCCATAAAGAAAGTACGCAACGTAAGTATTAAATTTTATAGAGACTTTTCAAAAATGACACTGATAAAAATGGTAATAGTTTTTCACTTATGTGCTAAAATGAACGAACTTAATCGGAAGGTTTTTAAACACCTCTTTAACTTGGACACTGTTTAAATGTGATGCTGTCACTTTTTTGACAATATTGTTTAAAAAAGAGAGCATCACATTCAAACAGTGTCTAAGTTTAACAGGTGTTTAAAAATCTTTTGTAATTTCACTGTCTATTTCTTAAACGATCTACTTTCCGAGAATGTTATAGGAAAACAATTCTAAAACATTTTAGAGAGAATGTTATTAATTAAATATTTCAGTTTGACGAAGCCATAGACATAGAAAAATTTTCGCTGCGCTCAAGAAGACCAACAAAGCGTGGAAAAGAGAAGTGAATCTCATACGGACACGGTCTATGTAAAAAAGAGACAAAGGATCAAGTGACATGTGCCAACATTTTTTACAGTAAGAGCTAGCGTCCCGCCTAGCAAATGAGCAATCACAGTTTGTTTAAAATATTTGTTAATCTTAATTAGAATTTAAAATAAAGGTATCGTGGAGCCATGGTGTCTTGTGCTCTAAGTAATTGTGATGTGATAAAAAGAAATAATCCAAGTAATCACACTTTTCACAGGTAATAGCCACACATTTCTCTAAAACCAAATTTCGCTACATTTATTCGTTTATCGACCAGTATGGAACATAGTTTATTAATTTTCTTTTATTTGTCATATTTCATGAATCTAAGTCATATTTTACGTATCTCATATAAAATGTATATGCATTCGTTTTCGGATCACCTGTTTATTGACATTGTTGTTCTTTGACATTCTATTTCTATGGACGAAGCAGTAATACGAATTCATTTATTTTCTGCCTATTTCATAAAATCTGTCAAGAAATACCAATGTAGAAATTATAATAATAGGATAGAGACTAGAATAGATTTAGGTATTTTTGCAAGCAAAGCTATATACTTAATTAGATTTAAGAAGGTAATACTTAGTATATGCCTTTTATCTGGACAATACTTATATTATAACTGAAAATTGTAATTTTCAAACAGATACGAGTAAGTAAGACACAGACAATCTTAAAACTAGTTTGGAAGATTTATGTTTTAATTCTGACACATTTGAAGATACAAAGCGACATTAGAATCGAGCCATGATCGTTGGCGGCAGTGACTCGATAATACCGGAATGATGACTCTTGGCCATGAAATGTGGCAAAATAAAAAAACCGAGACTGGGAGTGTGCGAACCTGTTCTGGCGAATATCTCCGAGTGGTGGTCCAAAAATAAATTAAGCTCGACGCGACAGATATAGAATTGAATGCAGTTTTGTGGAATGTTATTGATTTCCTCATTTCATGTTTTGGTTTTGGCTTTTCTTATAAATAGGTATTTTATTGTCCGTGAGCCCCCGACAGTATTGCCTACGTCATATGACATCACGATGAAATGCATGGCACACGATCGGAAATATAATCTTAAAATTTTGACCGGAAGTGGAAGATTTTCTTAAGCTTCCTGCCAATTTTATTTGCGATAATCTTCTGATCCTCGCTAAGCACAACTTTTCCGACCGTGTGCCATGCATTTCATCGTGATGTCATATGACGTAGGCAATGTCGCGGGCTCACGGACTATTAGTAAATATTTAAAACTCTGCTCAGAGTTCAGTTGATAGAGGTTAGGAAAACGATTCCGGTTACATTAGACGTCCTTGCAAACTAATCAGTTCTAACCTGAAATCCATGCAACATGAAAACACTGTTTAAGATGTTTAAGAATTTAGAATGATCTCTCGTTGTGTGTCAACTCTTTACCATATTTCAGTCCAGTCATAGCTATTGCTTTTCCTAAATATTTCTTTTAGAATGATTCATTAGAATTGTATTCAACATACTTTTTTCAATATGTTCATTAGCTAATGCACCCGCCACTTCTTGCAACTTGCACATCGTCTCACGGTCGTGTTGAGAAATTCCTATAGTCATTTTCGTTTTATCGAACCCACTATGAATTTATACCGTGTGAGGTCATCGTCAGTACTAATGATTGCTGTAATGATCTCAAAACCTAACTTAATTATGCTAAATACATCTTTAATGGAACCGATGCCGTCAATCATAGCAATGAAATTAATATTATTAAATCTAATGTTTAATGTCGCTTCAAGGGTATATGAAATTATTTGTTGATGATTTGCATTAATTTTCAATCTTGATTGATAGTAAATAGTTACAAATCACCTATTTGTTTAAGCTTGCATCTATTCAGCAATCGAATTAATGCAAACAGCAATGATTAATTTCAGAGTAAATATTATTGGTGGAAAAATTTCGGCGAATAGCGAATATGTAAAATTTGATAGCTGATGAAAGAAGATGACAGTCAAAATGCGATGTTTGCCTAAAGCCATGATTAATATTCAATTGGATGTGAATGCAATGCATGAACTCTTTTTGCATTATAAGATTAGGTCCTATTGAGCGATATGCAAATTCTTACAAAATATTTAATAGTGTCACACAAAGTACATGCTGACATCCGTATTGGCGACATAAAAACATTTAGAGGCGACGCAACATCGACCGAAACTAATATGGAACCTCGAAATTGTTGTTGTAACTGCATTGATTTAAAAACAATCGACTTAGGTAGTGTCGTAGTATTGTGTAAGTTATATGAACTCGATCTGTCGCTGACACAGAATGTCGAGCAAGACAAGTCTGCCTAAATACCGAATGTGGGCAGGAATGCTCAGAAAGAAATTTGCATAATGCGCCTGCAACTAACGAGAAATACCACACAATTAGATCGTGTACCAATGCTAGTATAAACCGATCACATTGTTTCTAGTTGAAACCGCACCCTCAATGGTTTCTTAATATGATTGAAAGACTGAATAATGAAACTGAAATTGCATATTTTACAACTCTTAGCTTAATCAGCTCTTCTTATAGAATCTCCTTCTACGAGCATACGTAAAACACCTCAACAAGTTTTCTTACCTACTAAAACTAATAAGAAGCTTTTTTTTACAAAAACCTTCAAAAAACCTGAAATAAAAACAAAAACAGCTTTAAAATTAAAATTCTTTAAAAAAGCAAGAAAAATATAGATACACATACCAATTTTAATAAAACACGTCGCTGGGACTGGAGGACAAATTATTTTTTAAATTTTATTTAGACAAAGAGTTTGGACCAACAAATAAAAACTTAAAAGGATTTATTAAATGTTAAATACAAAAGGAGGACAAACAAGGCTTTCTACTTGAACCACAATAATAATTTACTAAGAATTAGGTCGACAATCGAATCATGGCTTTATGAGCTATACCACTCATTAATTATTCAAATAATCTAGCAATAAAGGGACAACAACTTGGCACATACCACCGACTAGATAACTGGATCTCACGCATAAATATTCAGGTTTCACAATAAAACCTCATTAATAACTGCCAGAAGCCCAGAATCAGCCGCCTGAAGGTCGTTCAGGTATTTCATTGCACGTCCATGGATAAGATAAGACTGATCAATTACGCCGGTAGTGTCGATATATTTTGCTTGAATTCCGATTCGATATCTTTTGTTGAATCGGATTTGTATTAAGCAACTTTTGCGCAATTTAAGAAAAATACAGAACCAAAACATCCAAAAAAATATGTAAACAAAAACACAATACAATCATGAAAAAACACAATTGAACTAAAAATACTTATTGCTATGAATCTGTCTAGCGGTAATAATGCATTAAACAATGTGCTCAATCTCGAGACTTGACAACCTTATTCATAAAGCACGAGATATCATCTACATGCAACCATAAAAAAATTACATATCAAATCACTTATTTATCAATTTTATTGGTCCATAAACAGGTGAAGCGAAGGCCAAACATCCATTCAAAACGTGATTACTATCGCAAATAATATTTATTATTCAAATCCAAATATCACAAGTAGCCTTTAGAGGCTACGGAGGTCAATCATGCTCATTCTATTGTGAGAGAATAAAGTCATTCGTAATCATAATAAATTGTTTCAGTGATATTTGACAATAATCCACATGTAATATCAACTTGTTAACCTGTTGCTTAAGCTTTTGATCAAAACCCGTGCAGTTATCGCGCGAGGTTAGTGGCACATCTAAAATAATATTGGATACCTACTTACATGATGTTGAATGCATTCTTGTATGCGACATAGATTGCATCTGGGGCCCTGTTTTTGAAAGGCGTAATGCAATTCGTAATGCGAATATGGCCCCTGCGCATTACGCTTTTGATAATTTATGTAAAGTTATCAAATGTGTCAATGATAATGCCGCTGATCGGATAAAAGAAGATATGGATAGACTTCAAGATTTTAAGGTAGGTGACGATATACAAATGAATCAGTTTTTTCAAAACATTTTTTTTTTGTTTCGTGTAATGATAATTTGTCTAGAGTAGGTATCTTCCTACTTATTAATAAAGTAGGACTTGTTGGTAGTATAAACAGGTTACTAGATGTACTCATAGAGACTTTATTTCACCCTAGTGAAATAACCCTAGTTTGGAAACATGAGTTTCAGGACTTTTGATTCTGAGTGAATTGAGGGAGGAGTTTAATAGTGCAGTGGCATAACGCATTATGCCTGAGTGCCTGCAGATGCGAAGGTTAAACAACTTTTGCTAGGGTCTGTCATCGGACGGGTAACCAAAAAATTACTCGAGCTCCTCTGTGCGTTGGAAGAGTTGATAGACCATTGGTGATTTGGTGCTGCTGCATAAATACCTACTGGTTAACACCCACTAATTTACACTGAGTTCTCACTATTGGGCTATCCTCCTCCAATCCTCCAAATCCATGCATAAGGAAAGCCTGTGCTTCTGCTAGATGGATATTTAAAAAAGATCATCAGAGGCATGGCAGGCGATCATATGAAGTAATTTAATTAAGCGTGGCTTCAACCTCATTGTCTTGTTGCAGGGGCAATCAGCAACGCTCGAAAGCATAAGAACATCCCTCTTAGCGAAGTTCCCATCAATGCAGACACCGTCGCAGGAGGTGGTGTACGACACCCTGGCGCAGCTCATGCAGGAGAGGAAGATCTACCAGACTTCCAGGGGGTTCTTCATTGTCACGCCTGAGTAAGTAGCAGGGATAAATGTTCATACGATGACACACAACTTTTTGTTAAGAAGACTAAGAGAGAAAAGACCAGAAAGAGCACATATTACATAATAGAATAATTGAAGACCACAGGGAAAAACAAGGAATGTCAGTAGGACATCTATTTTAAACTAATACTGCCATCTACGTAGAGGCATTTGATTTGTATCATTCTGCAAAATAAATCAAAGCAATAAACGTCATTGTCACCGGTCATCGGTTTTAGTGGCTATTTGTGGTAAGTATGCAAAAATCTTGAGGGTCAGTCAATGTTAGTCAAAAACCGGCGATGTCACTTGAAATAAATACCTAATTAAAGTAACATCGACGGTTTTAGATTTTTGAATTTTTTCTTTGATTTTTTCTTGTCATTTTCTTCTTTCTTCTTCATTTATATCACTTATTCATTTCTTTTTCTCAGTGCACATGCGGTTTCAGACTTCTAAAATTTACGCAAAGATAGATTTACGGAAATTTGCCTTTGATTGACATTTCTTGTTTTTCGTCTGTAGACTTCAATGGGGAATGTCCGAAAAAAATCAAATCGGCTTAATATTTTTAAAGGTAGGAATAAGGCCTCTTAGTAATAGAAAAAAGTATCAGAATTTTCGATTGAGTGAAAAAAAAAGTCGACCTTACAAATATACGAAAGTAACAGCAGAATGGAGATTATACCTTTGCCACCACCTGCCACAACCACAACATAAAAAAAAAACAATAAGTACAATATAATAAAAAAATTACAATTAGTGGCAAAGGTCTCAAAATCTCCATTCTGCTGTTAATTTCGCACATTTGTAAAGTCGAAGGGACTTTAATTTTTTTTTTCACGCATCCGAAAATACTGAAACATTTTTCGACAGAGAAAAATAATTTTAAAAATATGTAGCCAATGGTAGGGTGGATGACCTGCCAAATCATCCATCTAACTACTTTTAACCGTATGTTTGCTCGTATAAGTATTAAACAGAATACTGGGTTGACATATTCACTTTCAAATATTTGAGAGCACCCAAATAAGTCAGTCAATATATCTAAGTTTTTATTTTATTTTAATGACTTAAGTTTTAAGTTGCAATTTTTGTTTTATGTCCACCACAGCAATTACTCTGACAAGAGTGCAAAAAATCGGCGTTCAAGAGCAACATGAATCAGCCTTCCATAATAAATTAAGGACCGTGTCACACCTGTAATATTTTATCTGGCGCCGGTGTCCTTGAAATAATATCTACAGCCACTCGGCTCTTCAGTACAGTTGTAACACCCTACACTGTACAAATTAGTAATTAAGTATTATACGTGTTACAAAATAACCCCTAATGCCGAATATGGTAGATAAAGACCATCGAATTAAACAACTTTTACTATGGGACCAACTCTCAAATCGCGAATAAAATCAGCTGATCCATACAAAAATTAATAACGAAAATATCAAAATGTATGAAACAGCTGTTTTTTTTTCGTGTAACGTCATACGCTGAAGAAAATAGTCATTGGTATTATATACAACGTGTTACAAAATAACCCCTAATATGCCGAATATGGTAGAAAGGACCATCGAACTGAACAACTTTTACTATGGGACCAACTCTGAAATCGCGAAAAAAATCGGCTATTTCATACAAATATTAATCACGAAAATATCAAAATTTAATTTTTTTTCGCGATTTCAGAGTTGGTCCCGTAGTAAAAGTTGTTCAGTTTGATGGTCCCTATCGACCATATTCGGCATTAGGGGTTATTTTGTAACATGTTGTATAGGTACAACTTTATTTTTTTAACACAAAATCTGAAAGTCATTTGTAAAGTTGATTATATTTTGTACGTCTACCTATGTAAACAACCCTGAAATCGCGAAAATAGTTTCAATTATTCCATACATTTTCAATAAAATTTTGTGTGAAACAGGTTTCACGATTTATTTCCTAGCTCAATTTACCTAGACAAAATCTTCTCTCACGAGCGACAAGCCGTCCACGTCAGTAGTGCAATTGTGATTGTTATGGTATCGATCGAAGTGTATCGAGATTCAGCACTTTATTGGTCAGTTTGTATAATGATAGAATACTGATACTTATTTATACTGTGACTCGACACTCGAGTGAGCACGCAACCAGTATCTTATCGCTTAAAACAACCTGACGAGTAAATCTCGTTTGCGCCTAATAGAAAACGGCAAGATATCGACGATCGTATCGGTGGCAATGTAAATATCGTAACGACCGACGAGTAATGGCTCTTGAACGAGTGACACTTAGCTTTTTTATTTATCAACTAGCTTCCGCCCGCGACTTCGTCCGCGTGGATATTAGAGAAAATCCTTAGGGAACCTTCAACCAGGATCCGACCAACCGTTTTATACGCGATTAGGCGGGTCCCCACCAAGCGCGCTGCCTCGCGAGGCAAAACATTTGCGACGTGTGACAGGCCTCGCACGAGGCTGCGCGCTTGGTGGGGACCCGCGTAATCGCGTATAAAACGGTTGGTCGGATCCTGGTTGAAGGTTCCCTAAGGATTTTCTCTAATATCCACGCGGACGAAGTCGCGGGCGGAAGCTAGTTTATTACAATAATCAGAATTAGGTCCAGAGATATTAAGAGTATCACGTTCCCGTTTCTTTACTCTTTCCCGTTTCCGTCCCCGCCCCCGTTCCCGTTCCTGTTCCCGTGTCCGTCCCCGTCCCCTTGGGCTGAATCATGTCCACCGTGTTGGACTTCAAAACAAATGTCATTTTCGCATTCCTCATCCCATAAAACCTCAAGAACGACATCCACATCGGCTTTCATGTTTACTTACCCCATTTACCCCCTAACGGATGATTTTCAAAATAAGAAAATATGTGTTTGCCTATTTATTTTTAGACATGCTCCTACGAATTTTTAAGCTGTAAACTATGTAATGTCTATTTTATATTATTTTTCCATATATAATTTGTACCCCATTTTCACCCCTTTAGCGGTTAAATTGGACTTCAAAATTAATGTCATTTTCGCAATCACCATCCCATAAAACCTCAAGAACGACATCCATATCGATTTCTACGTTTACTTAGCCAATTTACCCCCTAAGGGGTTGATTTTCAAAACCACAAAATATATGTTTGCCTATTTATTTTAAGACATGCTCCTACGAAGTTTTAAGTTGTAATGTCTATTTTATATTGTTTTCAATACCAAATTTAAATCCAATTTTCACCCCTTTAGGGGTTAAATCATGTCGACCGTGTTGGACTTCAAAATAAATGTCATTTTCGCAATCTTCATCCCAGAAAACCCCAATAACGACATCCATATCGATTTTTAGGTTTATTTACCCCATTGCACCCCCATTTCATCACCATGGGGGTTGAAATTATACCAATACAATATGCGTTGCGTTAGATTTCCATCCATAAGCCTAAATTACAAATCTAGCGATTTCTACTTCAAAAATGAAGGATTATCTTCTAAACACAACTTCATCCCCCTTTTCACCCCTTTGGGGGTAGAATTTTGAAAAACGCTGAGACACGTATTTATTTATTTTCAATCATCAGCCTAAACACAAAATTTGAAGATCCTAGCTTCAAAACTGAGGGACTTTCATACAAACTTTCATCCCTTATTTCATCCCCTTAGGGATGGAATTTTCAAAAATCCTTCCTTAGTGGATGCCTACACTGTATAAAGTATCTGTGTGCAAAATTTCAAGTCTCTAGGTTCAGCGGTTTGGGCTGTGCGTTGATATCTCACTCAGTCAGGACTTTGAATTTTATATATATAGATTGAGTTAAACGTTATCGTAGGGAATGTTAATAACGAAAGATCGGGATGAATTTTCATTTACCTACAAGTTATAATGACTAACTGTCCATGCTGTTTTTGATTGTTTTTCGCTGTCTAATTTCTTTTGTTTACATAGAAATTGTCCAGACGTGGGTATCGTACGGCTGAAATAATAAAATGCTTGCAAAGATTAATAAGCTTTTATACCGGGTGTCCGAAAACTTTGCCACACGAAGGGAAAGTATCTACCTTAAATATTGAAGATAGGAAATTTTACTGAAAGAAGAAATTGAAGATAGGAAATTTTACTGAAAGAAGACTTCATTTTGATTTTTAAAATAATTGGAACTGTATTCAAAGATTTTCGAAAAATCGCATGCCTTAACCAGGAATCGAACCCACCAAATTAGAAAAAAAACAATCTTTTATTTTTACGATACTGATCAAATGGGTTACTCATTAGGATTATTTTTTGTTGAGTAACACAGCATTTTAAATAAAAGGAAGACCATGAAATTTTACATTTAAATTTTAATGATTACGTATTGTAGGTATCAATTTGTCTAGGAAATAATGCGATATTCAAAAAAATCCTTGAATGTAAATAGAATAAACTTGAATGTGGTTCGCATTAATTTTTAAAATAAAATGAAGTCTTCTTTCAGTAAAATTTTCTATCTTCAATATTTAAGGTACTTTCCCTCCATGTGGCAAAGTTTTGGGACACCCTGTGTATGTATGTCACCTATGTACTGTTTGCATAATTAAGCTGACATAAAATAACCAACTAGGCTTCACAGTATCCGATCGAAGAAAGACTAAAATAAGCACTTTCTCAGTCTTTCTGAAATTGATGGTATCTCCTGACAGCTGACTCACCCAGATCCATATAGAGACGACAACGCATGGCCACGCTACATACAGTTGTTGGTGTGGTGACACATGCGTGCTGTGATTTGATGAGTAAACGGCAGTTAGGAGCCGCTATAAATATTGGGTTCATTTCATTTAGATCGTTTTGATGGCATTGAATAACTTTTCCTAAACAGCTTTTTCTTTTGAAATGGAATCGAAAATCTAGCGTTGCTTGATCTGATTTTTTTGCAAATAGGGGTAATGTTATTTGATCAAAGTTCAAATCAAAATTATGCTACTGAACCAAAATCTGAATTGTGACATCTAATGAAAGGTTTATTTAAGTATATTATTTTAATACGCATCATTTGCTAATCCAGAATCTTCCATATATTTGACGAAAGAAAAAATCTCACAAACCACTTTTTCCCGTATCCATAATCAAATGAAATCGCGAAAAAAGGAGACGTGATTTAATTTTCGATTTAGAACGTAGGCCTCGATATTTCAATGAGAGGCAAAGAATAAATATCTCTTTATTGTTTAAATTCTGTCTGGGTAAATTTTTGCCGTCATTTTCGTAGGCGTATTAAGTACACAGGCTGACATCATTACTGTCCTTCTAACTGTTCAAAAAGTAATTTTTCTCCCGTTCACTTCATCTCGTAGGAGGCATTTCAAAATGTGTGAGGTTGAATCAGTTTGTAATTACCACATTTACTTACAATGCCACGATTCATTTGTTATTTTGTAAACCACTAATGCAAGTTTAACTTTAATTTATCGCTAAACTTAAACTAATAAATAGCCTTACAATCGACTAACGATCATTATGAAGTAGGATGAAAATTTAAATTTTATATAAAGCTACGAATTCTTTTGGAATATTTTTTTTACATCTTTCATGTCGTATTAAAGCATAATGAAGTACGTAAACAATACACTCCAAGTTGAAACATAACACTGTTTTAATTGCAATTTAAAAGTAAAAAATAATTAAAGCTCGCTTGAAAGCTCGCAAGTCTGATACGGTAAATTGCATACAAAAATTCACAGATTTTGCAGTCCCCGCAAGAATCGGAGCATTGAAAATGAATACAAAAATTTACGAAACACCAAATTTGAATCAAATGCAAAATCCTATTATATTTTTAAAGTTACCTAGGTAGTACCTATTTATTTTTACGGTTGTGACACTCGGCTCCGCCTCACAAAAGCGCCCGCTGACTGCCTCGACGCAGCCGAAATATTATTAACCGATTTTCAAAATTCCAACGAATGCACTTCTCGTCTGCTTCTGCATCTTTTAACACTATTACCACAGTCTATATATAAGTTTTTTCAAACAGTATGAGAGCTCCATAGAAACGTTCGAATTTGACGGCTGACGTCACTCTAAGAGCTCTAAGCAAAGTTCGCAGTACTTTGGTCAGGGTTGTGACATCGCGTCGCAGTTGTTTCCATAGCGTTCGCGCGTAGCATTCCAAGAGACAGCCGGAAAATGCCAACCCTAGCGATCTGACGGAGTGCAATGACAAAGGGGCCTAAGTGACGTTAGCTCCTCTACTGTTTGAAAAACTTATATATGTACTGTGCTATTACCATGACGATCTATCAATAATCATAGAAGCTACATAACTTTTTATGTACGGAAACACCCGTTTTCCTAAATTCCAAATCTAAAGGGACCACCTACAGGTCACAATTATTTACCGATTTTCAAAATTATTTCGCCATTTGGTAGTTAAACTAATACCCTAGGACTCTTTTTTCATTTTTTCTTAAGTCAGTTTTTTTCCGAAATATTTACAATTTAGTAAACAAACACCCCTCAAAAAACCCGTAATTTATGGAATTTTGCAAAATTTCAAAAAAAGTTACCAGTAGATTTTCAAAATTTAAACGTTCACCCGTGTCTCGATAAATCCTCAACTTTTGGTACTATTTCCATCTTGATCCTCTCAAAATCCTCGGAGATATGGTCAAAAATACGTCTCAGGCGATTTGCATCTGATAACCATTTTCAATGGTAAAAAGTTTAGATATAATATGACAGGACAGCAAACGTTCATTGAGCGTTTGTTATTTTTTCATTCTAAATATTGTAGGTAGGGATACCAAAATTACGCATGTCGTGGGTCTTTCCAATGAAATTACAGAACTTTGAAATCATCACAAGCAAAACTAATTACAATTTTCTTTTAAAAAAACACGACAATCTTGACTTTTAACAAAAAGTCTATCATATCACATCCGGTTCAGAGGTCTTTTTCACTTTAATTTCAACCTTACTGACGTTCATCATTTCCAACGTGGGAGAAAAAACGATAGAGTATTCGATAGCCACAAAAAAAACATGGAAGTCCTTACTACCAAGATGTGATGTCATCAAATTAAATTGGAATAGGTATACACATAACAATTTATTGTCGTTTTTGCGCCATTGTTTACTTACTAATAGTTGCGTTTACAAAATCAAATTGACTTACAATTTGAGATGACTGGTAGCAATTTTTGTTTCATAAGATAAGGAAGCCAGTTGCTATCAAAATGTTTCATTACATATACGATAAACGGTGTTTTACGATATTTCGTCATGAATTGGGAAAGGCAGCTTATGATGTAGTAGGTACGATATGTTGGAAAACACATAAGTATTACGATCATTTTGTTATGTTTAAGCTCGTATAAATTCCGTTTTATAAATATTGTGTCAATGTACCTTTACATTTTTTTTATTCAGTAAACAATATACATATATGCTTAGCAAAATTCGGTCTTCTGAAATTATGCTGCAGAATGCATTTTAAGTTTAGGACATGTCTTGTCGTTTCGGCACCTCTTATACTCTAGCTAGCGCGAACTTTCCGGATGTTCCCGCCTAAGTTGTATGTATGTATGTACCTAAGCGACGAGTAAACTTTTAAAAATCTACGTAGTAACTATTTAGTAATCTGTGACACAGTGAAAAATTCTTAAAACATATACCTACTTCATCTACTTAGTACTTGGCCGGTAATGATCAATTGCAATTGTCAATATTTACGTAATTGACGCTAGTTGATGCGAACTTGAAGCGATTGTCAATTCCTCCAACACTATGACATTGACGGAAAAAATCACAATCGCAAATTGATCGTCACCGGCGGCCTTTACATGTTGTGCCCTTTCCAGACGCCGCCGCTCCCGCTCCCGCTCGTCGTCCCGGCACCCCAACGGCCTAGACGAGGAGTGTTCTCCGCGCACCATCCTCATGTCCGACCAGGAGGCGCTCCACCAGCTCTACGGAGAGATCACCACCGTCAGGGATGGCGCCATCACGCACCAGTGCGTACAGACCAACCTAGCCGATGTCATCTGTGGTGGTGAGTCAAATTTTTTAACGCTTCCCTTGGCTGACACGGCTTACCGCAGGCAGTCTACAAATTAGGACATAATAGCTGACAATGGCGCTCAGTTGTCAGTCATATCAGCCGCACGCCACCTACTGCTGGCTATAGGTCTCCCCCAAGGATCTCCACGACGATCGATTCTGCGCTGCCCGTATCCAGCGGTTTCCCGCGACCGTCACGAGATCGTCGATCCACCTTATCGGGGCCCTACCCATGAAGCGTTGTCCGGTGCGCGCTCGCCATTCCAGAACTTTTTCGCCCCAACGGCCACCGGTTCTTTTTGCTATGTGGCCAGTCCACTGCTACTTCAGTTTTCAGTTGTAATATCCTAATTTGCAGACTGCCTATGGCCACTATCGTGCCACTCTGAGAGACGCGTTTATTTCTAACCCGGCGTCACTTTGTCCCGGCACCCCAATGGTCTGTCCCTGTCACCGTCCTCATGTCCCACGAAGCCCTCCACCAGCTCATGGAGAGATCATCATTGTTAGGTAAGGCACCATCACGCACCACACCAATGCGTGGAGATAACCCTGCAGATGTGATTTGTGGTACTACTTAAATAGCAAACAAATGTTTTCTTGAAAATGGGTTGTTAAATCTTATGATAAGATGAACCCTCTCTGTCAATTATAGAAATATGTACTTGCTTGCTGATAAAATTATACTTATATAATCTTAAAAATGAAATTAGTATACTGAAAAACATAATAATAAGTTTTTATTGATCGGAATGCAATTTAGGTTTTCGAAGTATAGTTAAGTACTCAACATTTCAGTGTTGAATATTTTTAATCTTTTTTTATTAACTTTATAATATTCTGTTATTAACTCAAATATTTAAATGACCTACTCTTCGCCATCAGATTAGCATGTTTTACATGAACACACATTCTCGAAAAACTGTCTCAATCACGTTTCTCAGTAATCTTTTAAAAGAGGTCTTTTAAAGTAGGGTACAAAAAAACGAGTAAGCCTCAAAAGGGGTGGAATGAAAAGGTTTTATTCCCAGTGGCTTAACGTTGGAAATGCAGTGGGGAAACTGGGGTGGACTGCAGTGGCCTGATTCTACGCCGCATAGTTACGAGAATCAGTATGGATTTTGGTGCATAGGCTAGGTAACCTAAAAAAGGAAATGCGCTCAATCCAATTGAAGCAAGCAATTGATGCAGGTAGGTACATATAAGTATGGTAAAAAATCATAGTTTTAATGGGGTTCCTTTCTGTTTAATGTTCGTTACTGTGGAGAAATGGGGCCATTCTTGGAAAAATTGTTGTGAAGTTATCACGACATACTTTTGAGGTTTTCGAAGCGTTTACCTCCCTATAATATTTACTTACTTGTGCAAGGTCCGCGGGTCCGCCAGACATACCAAGACGTCTAAAAGTATTTTAAAGTACCTAACGTATGAGGCATTTTACACTAGAATATACTTAGATATCGAGGCTTTTTGATTTCAGTTTTAGTCACATTTTGCATATCGTTGTGTATTGGAAAGATTATGCATTTCGGAAATGGATTCTGCCTACAGTATGCAAACTATGAGAAATTAATACTAATCGACAGGATCTGCTAATGTTTATGGACTTTTTTAAGATTATTGTTTTATCATGTCATTATAAAACAATCGTAACGTAAGTAATTGAAATATCGTACAACGTAAGGCTAATCATTACGAATTTGTACGAGTATAAAAGAATCTCTGAATTCGAGAAATTCATAATATTGTATGTTTTTTGTACGTGACCGTGTACACAAACGAAAGAAATTTCCTCAAACTGTGAATTCTACCTAGTACCCTTATTCCCAACATTACTATAAAGCACGGTATTTTTACGGTCGTAAATCGAACTATCATACCAAATCGGCCAACTTTTTATTTGTGGCGTTCGAATAATAGAATTCGTGTATTGTCATAAAATTTGGAGCGGTACCGTACTGGACGGCCGCGGCCGGACAGACAGACGTGTTTATATTTCACAATTTTGTGGACCGTTAGTTTAGTTCCTAAGGCAAATTGGCGAAGTCACGAACTTTCGTGCGACTGCCGCAACCTTTTGAAGATTCCGCGTTCACACCAAATTTTTATGGATTTATGTCAGTACGCACAAACACAAATTTTGCGTGTTGAGTTGAGTTAGTTTACTTTGGCATCAATGTTTCATCTCAGAACTGCGGTGACTTAGAGTATCAATATTCGTTGGATAGTCACAGCTTATTTAAGCAAATTTTCCCGTGCTTTTCCGCTTTAATAGTTAAGTTTTTAATCGCAAAAATTTACAGTGTATTAATTTACTCAACTACCATCTTAAGTGCTCCTGAAAACCTTGTTTATTAACATTAAAACTACGATTACGAAACAAACTCGTAAAAGCATTTTTTTTACTTTACGTCATTGAAAAAGAAACTGCATTAAATCAGAGTGAAGGTTGAAAATAAAACTTGTATGTAAGTAAAGAGAGCACTGGAAAGTCCGCATACGCACAGGAAACCGCCTCGATCTATCTCAAGATGATCAGTGCGGAGCCAATCGACTTTACATCTTATCTTCATAGACATACAGACGTAACCGAATGCACATTTTAGTTGGTTTACTATTAGATGCGTAGAGAAACAAAAAATATGTTATTGAATCTAGAAATTCTATATACGGTGTTGCAGATCAGGTATCTTATAAGATATTGGGAGCGATTGTGTGCTTTGGTTTGATTGACTTGTTAACGGTACTCTGTGCATGCGCTGAAATAGCATATAGGTGTACTAGACTGAAATTATAATTAACGTAGTTAGACTTTATAAAGGTCGTCATTTAAAGCATCTAAAAAAGACTTAGTATACTGAATCCTGAAACGCCATCAAGACTTTAGTCGACAAAAAAGATAGGGTAGTATTTTAGAATAGCATATTAGAATAGAATCATTTATTTGCGAATACTACAAAAATACTATTTAGTAGTTCTACCAGTATTGGCCTTTTTAATGTAGGCATGCAAATATTTATTAAAAAAGAGAAAAATTAAAGTGAACTTTAAGAAATTTAAAACAGACATATTGGATAAAAGAAATAATATTTAATCGGGTAACAATTTAATTCCCATTTTTAGTACCTTTTAAAAATACTGAATATGTACTTACTGAAATACTAAGTGGGCGACGGACTGAGGGCGACTACAATTATTGAAAATGGGTGACTTTAAAATACAAATTGAGTAACTAGTATTTAGAACGGGCGACCAAATTATTTAGGAGACAACCTTAGGGCACACAAACATTTAAAATTTGGCATATATTTTATTTAAAAATAGACGACTATTAACTTAATCGAGATGACAAAAATACCATGTTGGGCAGCTTAAATCAGTATAGTTACCTACTTGGTATAATAGTTGCCCACTCAGTATTTTTGTCACTCATTTAGAATTTTCCCTGCTATCTTAAATTATTTATCTCCCACATATATTTTTTTTTTGTTATCCACAGTTTGTCACCCGTTAAAGTTTTTTTTCGCCAACAAAATAAACCGCTGCCGCATTTACTATTTAAGTATCCCATTACATTAACAGTCGTCTTTATTATTACCAGTCACCCAATGAAAAATATCCCAAAAAGATACAACTTTTTTACGCGCACGTCAAAAATTCAATATGCACGAAAATCATTGGTCAAACATCGATCAACCATTGGTATAAAAATTCAAATCAGACATTTTAGTAAAGCCAAAGCAGAAACCACCATATTTTAGATGTTTTGCTTTATTTTATTCGATCCATCATTCAAATGTTGGATAAAGTGGTGAAACAAAGATGGAACGTGCGGTTCTAAATGCGGTAGGTAGATTCTCTGGCATTATTAAAATTGCCGCGCGCAAGAACCTCAATTAACCAACAGTATCGTCTGGAGAGGAGGTTGCTAATGGCCTGTCATTACTGTCGAATTAAACGCGATCTGAAAGTGCCATCCGAACCGTTTCCCTCTCTCATCTGTTTACTTTCCTCGAGGAAATTGTTAGGGCGGCTGCTAACGTGCGACTAGCCACTGCGACTTTTCTTTACTCTAGTAAGTAGTTTGATTAAAAAATCCGCGTTTAACAAATAAGATCCCAAGGAAACTAGGGAGGCAAGAGTCCGTAGTTCGTACGTGTCGTCAGTAAATATCACAAAAGGAACTGTAAAGTAAAACTTATTAATAAACATTAATTAATTAAATAAAAACGAAAGCAATGTATTATACACACTACTTACAACAAATATTGATAGAAACTATTGAATCTGAAATTTTCCCTCATTTCCAACTTGACAGATTTTCAACTTGACAGATTTTCAACTCGAGATTTGCAACTCGATAGATTTTCAAGTCGACGTTAATTCACTCTATATTAATTATACATATTTAATCTTTCCGACATGTTTAGTGTCAAGTTAAGCTCTTGCTTAGTTCAGAAGGCTACTTACAACGACATTCCTAGGTATCGTAATGACAACACGTCGTTTGGTGTGCGTAAAGATTGCATTATCCTCTTGATACAACAAAAAAAAGGTATCGTAGTGACTCGGTAGCTCAGTTGGAAGAGCATTGGACCGGACTTCCAAAGATCGCGGGTTCGATTTCTACCTGAGAAAATTATTTGGTGACAAGTCGATTTTTTTCTAGTATATTATTTAGTATGTCATTTATAGGGTAGCTACAGCTGTATCGAGAGTATCTACAACGCGGCTGCGACCAAAGACCTCTCTCCATCTTTAATGGTATTTGTACTATCCGCGTCAAATGGTAATGCGCCTGGCGGCCATGATTTTAACCTCAAAAACGAAAAACAATTGTAATTTTCTCACATACCTAGACCCTTTCTTATTGAAAATAAGAATTCAATAATTAATATATTATATTACCTATTAGAATTTTACTGTTTTTTGTCATTTTCAGTTGCGGATGACGATGATGTGTATGTTAATTTGACAAGGTTCCAGCGCATTACCAATTGACGGGGATAGTACTTAATTCGCCCTTTCTCACGGGCATAGGCATACCTTCGTGTGTTGTGTAACGCGTGACCACGGCATCAGCTCTCTGTCCACAAAAACATATAAAAAAATCTATTGACGGATCTTTTTCCACTTAAATGTGTACTTTAATCCATTATAAAGTTTTAGTGGGTGATATATGTAGAACATAGTGTACAGAGGAATAACAATCAAATAGGCCTATTGTAAAACAGAAAGGTCTAGATATGCGAAAAGATAATAAAAATGAAACCCCATTTTGATTATTATTTAATTACTTTGTGACTCACGTGATTAAAACCACGTGAGTACGTACCTCATAATATACAGGGTTCCACTTCTGAGACTGACTGTACACCCACTGAATTTATCATTAAGTCAATATAATTATTAGTCCGTATGCTTTTTTCAATTGTCATAAATAAACAGCCATATCCATAAAATACGAATCAACTTTTTGCGTGCATTGGAAAACGTGCTATGATATTTTCTTTTTTGCATTTAACAGTGACAGGTGTATGATCAATGCGTTTGTTGACGTATGAAGAGATCATGTTTTGTCGCTTTCTTAATGTGACTGCTTCCGTAATATAGGCTGAAAAAATCAGATTTCTATCGATTGTAAAACAACCTAGACGACATAATTGTACCTTTAATAATAATTGTACAATAAACGCGAATATTTACATAATTACACGCAGAACGTAACTGTTCGATTAGAGCAGGGATGCACATATTTACTTATTAAGACCATGGGCCACTTGGGCAAACAATGAACTAACATAAAAGTAGCCAAAAATTTTTTTTTGTTCTTAAAATGTACGAGGGAATGTGAAAAAAATTAAACAGAAAGCTTTCGATTTATTTTAACAACTTTATGTTGAGCTTTCATGAATAATACATTTTTCAGTGAGCCAATATTTTACATGTCCTATAATGATTTAGCTGGCACCTCACGAACGCACTTCTGAAAGTACCGTTCATAGACTTGATGAATACTTGATAATTCATAAGGAAAGCTCTGTCTTGTTCATGAGAAAATATATTTTAAAAAGACTAGGTTACACACAGACTAGGTTGACTAGGTTATTTTTGCTAACACAAAATATGACAATCATTTGAAGAGTTGACCATTATGAAATATACATTTTCACGGGAAGAGGATTTCATTTCAAACCTTATAAAAAGCTTCTGCGGCTATTCTAAGTTTTCAGGGGTGAGCTACCTACCATCACTTTACAACGTGTAATTGAAATAAAACAAAACCATTAAACTAAGTTTTAGGCTCATAATAAAGAACAACTTTTGTACCGAAGCAATCCTGAAATCGCAAAAAAGATCAGTTGTTTCATACAAAAAATTTTTAGCGAATTTTGCAAAAAATTGCTATGAGGCAGCTGATTTTTTTCGCGATTTCAGAATAGGGAATATGCATCAATTTTTTTTTTATCAAAATCAATAGTATAATGCGTGAGAAAATCAACTGTAATATTGAAACTTGTCTCTTGCGTTTTTTTCTCGTAATATAGTTACTTGAAGTTAGCACGCATCAGCTCCCGCCGAAAACGCTCTATACAAAACGGTGACGTCACACATCACGTTTCAGTGTGTTTCGGGCGCGTTTAATATGGAGTTAGCCAATAATCTTCAATTATCTCCCTAAATTTTGCGTTTAAGTAGATATGTGTCATACAAAATATTATTTCTTTTTCGATATTCTATCTGACTGTAAAGTGCATTATATCCGAAAACGAAAAAAAAATATCGTTATTTTCCCCCGATTTCATCGTGTGATAAAACGAAAATAATCAATTTTTTTATTTTTCTTTCTGTTCCATCATGTTTTTACAAGTGTCCGCAGCGATCAAGCTCAATTTTAGGAAAATCGGTGACTTATGCATATTCCCTATTGCTTCCATATAAAAAAAATATTCGTAATTATGAGCCCTATACTTAGTTTAAAGGTTTTTCTTTATTTCATTTACACGTACGTATAAATCAAACGCCCAACAAAAAAAAATCAGGTAGATATAAAATAGGCATTTCAGTTCTTAGATTCTCGTGCGCTATCTTTGGCCTTGTCTTTGTCAAGCCCTACCTCGCCTTAAAATAAATTATATGTAAGTTAAAAATGCATCAATTTAAATAACAAGAAGACAGTCATTTGTCACACCGGCATGCAAGCGGGTAAAAGAACGATTGCAAAAGTAAACTAACCATGATTAACATTCTGGTATTAGATTCGATTGAATCAACGACAGTAGTGCCACATGCTTGTCGTCTCGCAGTAACTTGATCCAAACCATATAGTATAAAGAGATCGCGGTACACCGCACACATTTTCCTGATTCACGTAGGCACTTTATATATCTTTATTAACGTAATAGGTACAAACATTTATTGGCGTGTTTAATAAGTTCTCATGTTTTCGCTAACACTTCAAGGGCCGGAAAATGAGCCACAATAGATTTTCTTTTGTTGTCCGGCCGCATGCGGTCGCGCTGGCATTGATAAACTAATTAATAAAATTAATTAACTTGATAAATCTTTTTGTTCGTGAGAAGTCAACAACATTATCTTTAGCAGATGCATTGTAAAATCAACCATTAGTTAGAGATATCCGGTATAGGCAGCAAAGCATCTTCATGCTTATACCACTTTTTTACTAACTTGAATTGAAACTCGTTAAGAAGCCCTTTTGAATTCAACTGTCTATTTAATCTCAACTAACGTCTCGTAACAGATATGAAACTAAGAAAAATACAGACGAAAAGTGTAATAATAAGTACCTAACGTATATAAAAAAAAATTCGACTTTAGAAAACCAATTTTTCTCATTTTAATTACTGTAAACATCCATAGATACTAATTTGACTGAATTTAGTGACCCTAATAATTTATTGACAAATTATAGTTGATCATTTTGAAATGGGGTATTTACGTATACCTACGTTATATTTTAAGGCTATTCGTACAACAAAACTAACTGAGCTCGGATTTGTCACCGAGTGTGTCGTGAACAATTTGCTGAAATGTCCAACTGTTTATTCCAACAATAAACTTTAATGTGGCGACATTTTATACATCGCTAGCAATTCAGATTTACATGCACCGATCTACGATTTAATCAAGGAAATGTGTTGGACGCTATAATCCTGATTCTAGTCAGATTCTTGCAGGCTATAAGTTACAACCTACTTTAGACCCAACTAGGCTAATTCTATTCTAGTTTTGGCGCATAATTACGTAACAGTTAGGTCGCGTGATCGTCTAGCTTCCTTCACCAAAGCACGCTGTTTTTTATCGACATCATTTACTACCACGCACTAGACATAAAGGTATTTATTTTAGCATACTAGTCGCAGAAGTAACAGCTGATTGCTAATCATGGCACCATTATGCGTTAAGACATAAACCTCTATGATTTGAAGACAATACCTATCTACTTTACTGCAAATCTGTATCTGCAATATTTAAAGCGCTGCTGGACTAAACTAGCACGCGCTCAGAGCAGTGATTAGGTACCTACCAGATATATTTTTTTAACTAACTACTTACTTAGGTACTTCTTTAATCTCGAATTCAAATCATCAAAGTATAGGAACTTGTGTATCTTTTGTCTGATCAGCAGTTGTTACTTATACAGGGTGGAATTTTTTAATGCCACTTGGAGGGAAAGTACTCTAAACAATGGAGATAGCAAATTTCACTCAAAGAAAACATTCCTTTATTTTTGAAAAGAAACAAAACCACAGAATCCATAATAGTACAAGTACAAAACTGCATTCAAAGATTTTTGAAAATACGCTTCCCACACCCAGGAATCGAACCGGCTAAAATTCGAAAACCATACCCTATACTTTTAAGATATCAATCGAAACGAAAGGGTCAAAGATAAGGATCAAATCTCTCTAATAAACGTAAATTAAACGAAAGGAAAACCATGAAAAAGGTAAAGCACTTTTACTCAATGATCCATTATGTTAGTAGTTCACAATAAATTTATCTTTGACATAGAACTATTTCGATGATGTTCATAATGCAGACTCTTTAAGATGAATGAGACAACTGTGGGTGGCAGTAATCTAATGAGGGCTTTTCAAAATGACATAAAACTGTAAACTCGATAGATGGCGTTGATAAAAATGTATGTGTCAATGTGTTTTTTTTACTAAGCTTCGAAGAGTACCTACTCAGGTAGGCAGGCCTGCAGTAAAATGTTTATCTTTGGGCAGATGTCAGCCAGCTTGCTTGCCTGTATGGTACAGGCCATTTATTTTTAAAAGCCAATTTTGACACTTCTCTTTCCATCAACGCCTATCTAGTGAGGTCCCCTTTTAAATATACTATATCTATGAGTGAGGTAAATAATTGAGGTTTTTATTTTTTAAATGTCACTTTGAAAGGTCCTCATTATGGAATTTTACATTTGAAAATGGAACAAGGAAATACCAGCAACATGGGGCTCATTTCGAACAACTAATTAGTTAGCTTAATAAGTACATATTTTTTCTCGTTCAATTAAAATAACTTTAGATTTAATGGTTTTCCTTTCATTTAATTTACCATGTTTGTTAGAGAAATTTGATCCTTATGTTTGATCCTAACGATTGATATCATAAAAGTACAGCGAATTTTAGCCGGTTTGATTCCTGGGTGTGGGAAGCGTATTTTTAATGCAGTTTTGTTTCTTTTCAAAAATAAAGGAATGTTTCCTTTGAGTGAAATTTGCTATCTCCATTGTTTAGAGTACTTTCCCTCAAGGTGGCATTAAAAAAATCCACCCTGTATATCTCACGCTAAGTTAATATCACCATAACATATTAATGTTTGTAATAATAGGTAGGTACTTACATATTATTACAACTAGGTAGTTCAATGATAGCGCTCATGATATCGAATTGGAAATACTTTCCCGAATGTGTACCAAAATAGGAAAGTAGATAAAATCGAAAGTGTACAACATTATATTATAATTTATAGCGATGACTGAGTATTTCTCGATAAACTCGAGCATGGCACATCTTTCGTAGACATTTTACAAGCAAATACCGATCCAAACGGTAGGTGGTAAGGTGTAAACTTTATTAAATCAGTCGATGATAGAATAGTAACTCGTGTTAAATCGACCGCGAGAGAGTAAATGATGAATGACACAAATGAAAAGCGATATCGTCAGATGATTTTTGCTCTTTTTTCGTTGATAGTAAACTTCACTATTTTCTGTTTTACTAACGACAGCGTTTGCACCACGCTGGAAGATTTTGTGTTACAGTAACAAAATCTTCCAGCGTGGTGCAAACGCTGTCGTTAATAAAACAGAAAATTTTGAAAATATGTATTTCCATGTAAATTTTTTCCAGTTTTCCCACTTTGTCAAAATCGAAAACTTATTGCAACACTGGTTCGTATATGGTATAATATGGTGACGATAATATCTTGATAATTTCATCAAAAATTAATATTCTTCACAAAACTGTAAAATTAATATACCTACCTACCTACTATGAAGGAAATTCAATTTCGCGTCTCTCAAATATTGACTCAGTCACGAAATGTGTGAGAGAATCGAATTAATAATATCAGTGCATTTTGTATCGGGTAAATTTTGAAATAATTTCCAAATAATAACATGCTACTCAAAACGGAAATACTAATTTCAAAATAATGGACAGGAAAAGAAGCCATCCATTGCAACTTGACAGCAAAAACTGAACAACGCTAAGCTCAAGTTATAATTTCACACTTTTTCACCAACGAAGATATTAATGTCTGCACGATATTTTAAGAACTAAATTAGTTTCTTTTGTATTGCTGATAACGATGGATCAATCGATGTCTTCATCGAGATTGAATTTTTATTATCTTCACTCGGATCACCTCCATTAGTGTGACTTCACACTGTTTTTATTTGTTCGCTAAACGAGCGATGAATTTTTGCATGAAATCTACTTTTTTTACCTCAACTGGAAGTATTTTTGTGTGCCATTGTGTGAATGTCCTAAAAATACTTATCTGTGTCTTCATCTCTGTAATTCATTAAGTATGATAATTTTGAGGATGTTCTTTTATTTTTTACATGCATCCCATTGCATTAATACTATACATACTATCAGTTACGCGGCTTTGGTATTAAGTATTACTTATGTGCTAACTCTAATTGGTATTAACTCGCAAGATTACCATTATTTGGACACACTTTGAATTAAATAAGTAGTGTCCTCAATCCTCTTGGTGAAAGAAGGAAATCAAAGACTTCAATTACATACAACATAGAAGTCTTTGAAAGAAATCAATAAAGTAAGAACTTATTCTAAAGTATCCATTTAGATTTCAAAGAATGTCTCATTAAATACCAATTGGGATAACATACGTGAAATACCTAAAAATGACAACAAATTAAACACATTCTGTTTTATTTTGTCTCTATTTTTCGATTTGCCCGTTTCTTTTTTTTTAAATGTACGTTCGCTCAAACAACAGCTGTTCATTCGGACGTCGTACAGTGTTTAATGTGCATCCATCTTAAAAACAGCTAAATAATCGCAATAGATGTTCTCATCACAAAAAGTAGCAAGTGTAAATAGGCTCTTTTAACCAGTGACAAACAATGAGAAAAATCCTCGACAAAAACCGCTAATCATCGTGTTGACTGCACAATTTTACACTATATTGTATTTTCGGCGGATTTTTCGGCGGTGGGCTGTGAAATTGGTTGGGCGTCCTTGGCGTAATTCATTATGAAACCACAGATTGAGACAATAGTGTACGTTAATCTGCAGAATCATTAATGACTTGTTTTTATGAACACGATGATTTGACTATGCCGGAACTAACATAGGTAGGCAATGCAAAACTCACGAAATTGACTAGATGTCGGAATTAAAAAACTTCGCCAAATCCACGAAATTGACTAAGTAGGTACTTATGCGAAATTAAATAGTCAATGCACAATTCACGAAAACTATTTTTTCTGGAGAGACGTCCGTAATAACCTTTCGGTATGCTTTCGGTACCGGAGTATGCTGATGTCGTACCTTCGAACAAATTAGTAAACGCTCTAAATTAGAGTCTAAAGTATCTGTTTGACACCATAAATATATATATATATCCTACATAGGCAGTGCCGGATTTGTCAATAGGCCGAGTAAAGAGCTTATTAGATCATCCTGAATTAAGGATCCGGAATGAAGTCGCTCCTTAATTCAGAAAGTGTAATTGCATTCAGGAAGGTAGGATCCTAGTTAGGATCCTAGTTAGGATAGAAAATGGTCTCCGGCGTTAAGGATGCTAAATCGGAAGCACTTCGGACAGTGTAATCGCATTCAGGACGCTCTGCTCCGATACAGTAGTACCACAGCCTAAAGAGTATATAGTCAGTCAACGCTTTTTATGTTGGTGATATAATTTTCATCTGCAAAAATAACTTTGTTTTTCATAGTGTTCGTATAAACGACAATGTTATATTTGCGGTTTTGGAAAATGTGCTATATCTCTAAAACTACTAAATGTCGCATTCAAACCAATTTTCGTAAATAGTGTTTATAAAGATCTACAACATATTTTATTGTTTTATTTTTCACTCTCTTAGTTTAAAAGTTAGAGGGGGGGCTCACACATTTTACCACTTTGAAAGTGTATATTTTCTAAACGGTTGACTTTGAGAAAAAATACTTTTAGAAACCTCAATGTCATTTTTAAAGACCTATCCATAGGCACCCCACACGTATAAGTTAAATGTTTTTTTTTCCGTTTCAGTTCCATGTATTTCATTTCCATCCCCCCTTAATCTTTTATACTTATTATATTTTGTGTAAAAATCGTTTAAAAGTCGAAAAAATTGCTGTTTTAATTTTGACAGCTGTCATCTGTTGGTATTTGCTTTTAAACTTGATTTTAGGTATGTTATTAGATGAGTTGTTCGCAAATTACATACTAGTACCTACATTAATAAACTTAGTTCAGATTAGCATTGAAAATGACACGTACCTACTACCTACCTTTACCTCCTACCTACATGTATTTTTACGGTCACTGTATTTTCGCCTCCGTTGCTCTGCGCAAGTACATTCGTGTAACTACTGTATGATCGTTAAGCTGTGATATCGGATCCGTTATTCAGGACGGTCTAATTGGCGACTGAATTTCTCGTCCTAAATCGGACTCTGAAATCCGTATCCTTAATTCAGGATGATCTAATAAGCTCTAAGCCGCGGCCTAGAGGCGGTAAAGACCTAGGGGGGCGGCAGACCAGTAACGCCATTCACCCGCCCGCCTGAGGGGCAGCTCTGGTACTACTCGGCCTAGGGCGACCAAGACTGTAAATCCGGCACTGTAAATAGGTGGGTATTGGGTACATGTTGCAAAAATCCATCTTTTGTTCAGTAGGTACTTTATTAGATTGGGAATGATTCGTTTCTAGTACATAATTTGAGATGTCTAGAGAAATATCACTGCATAGTCACTATGCCATAGTGCATTAAAAACGAAGAAATCGGCGGTGGCGTTCTAGTAGACCATGGCTATATGGCTATAGATAGATTTTAGATAGAACTTGAATTAAACTTAAAAAAGTCAAGTTCTCTTGATTGAAGTATGATCTCTAACAGGTACTTACTTATAGGTAGATTAAGATTTTTTAAACTAATATTTGCCTCTAACAACAACAAACTTCCGCTTACATAATAAATTATACCGGCATCATGGCTTCCGGGATTATCTGCGATATTTTTTTGAAAACCACAAAATGTCACGACACGATTACCCAGGAAAACGAAAAAGTAACCAAGGTTGAGTTGAAATTAACAGTCATTTTCATAGATGACTTCATTGGAGGTCAAGCGGTAGATTGTCAAATCAATGTTGAACGAGATGATCATTATCATTACTGATAGAATATGAGTGAGACTATTTCCCAGTTGAGACAGTAAATGAGATATCGAGTTTATTCCATCCATATTCAGAAAAGTCCATAAAAGCAGTGTGTACTTACGCGGAACCATACAACTGCTTACTTATGATAGTTTCAATGAAAAAGATAGACTCTAGTTAGTTATAAATACGTAAATGTAAGAAGAGACGAATGTTACTATGAAAATGAACTACAAAGGTGTGGCGAGGGGTAAAATTATGGTAAAGGTATGCTCTATAAAAATGTTATGATCTGCATAGAATCAGTGGGGTGGGATTTTCAAAAGGTAAGCCTAAGCCTATGTAAGCCTATGGGAATCGGCCCCGCCGGTAACGATCAATAGGGAATATGCATCAAATTTTTTTTTAATCAAAATCAATAGTATAATGCGTGAGAAAATCAACTGTAATATTGAAACTTTTCTCTTGCGTTTTTTTCTCGTAATATAGTTACTTGAAGTTAGCACGCATCAGCTCCCGCCGAAAACGCTCTATACAAATATGTGACGTCACTTATCACGTTTCAGCGCGTTTAATATGGAGTTAGCCAAGAATCTTCAATTATCTCCTTAAATTTTGCGTTTTAGTACATATGTGTCATACAAAATATTATTTCTTATTGGATATTCTATCTGACTGTTAAGTGCATTATATCCGAAAATTAAAAAAAAAATCGTTATTTTCCCCTGATTTCATCGTGTGATAAAACTAAAATAATTCATTTTTTATTTTTCTTTCTGTTCCATCATGTTTTTACAAGTGTCCGCAGCGATCAAGCTCAATTTTATGAAAATCGGTGACTTATGCATATTCCCTACTGCGATTGTCCATTTTTTCGTCAATGCCATTGTTGGAGGGATTGTCAATCGCTTCAATTGCACGTAAGTAAACGATTAATTTTCGCAACAAGGGCGTAAAAATTGACAATCGCAAATGATCGTTACCAGACCGCTGTACTTACGGATGATAGTGAGTTAATTATTTGGCACATAGACGATATTTGATTAACTTTTTTTGGATTTTAGATTGTCCAGCGTTTGGAACATTTTCAGAAGCCTTGATCACATGTTTACAGATGATTACCTATGTAAAGCACGCATGCGGAATAAGTTTCTGCTTATACACTGCTTGCAATTTTATTATTGCATTTTTACGTTAGTAAAGAGACACATTAATCGCAAGTTGCTGGCCCTAAAACCTGGTTTTGATGCATCAACATTCAATAATTCTAGCAGATCGAGCTTTTCAAACGGAACTTGTCGAAGATAAGCAGAATGCTCGAATCGACTCATATTTCAAAACGACCAATATTAATAAATATCTGTGATTTTAAGAGAGAGAAGCATTAAACAAGCAATGTACTATAAATAACACATTTTTGATGCAGAAATACTTATAATTATTCCAGTTTCAAAAAGCTCAAAATAAAGTGACTACCAACCACTGACTTCTTTCCAAGAAGCTTTTAAACTGTCATGTTTAATTATGGCAGCAAAATACTTAATATACCTTTCTAAATAATCTTATTCTTTTTACATCGTGATCTGAATCCTGAACAAAGACTCCACCCAGCAAAATAAACAGTCTTGAAGAGTTAAAATCGATCATAAATAACGTTAGTAATGGATGAATGTATGGATTTAGTAAATAATTTTGTCGAATCACAGGACAAAAATACCTAAAATAATAATTTTAGAACGTTAAGTGTCCCGTGTGTATGAAATTATGAACTAGAATTTCCAGACACTGAAATCCTTCATGATGCTCAGTATAATATTTTTATTTCATTTTAAAGTGAAAATACTATTGGAAACTGTCTCTACCTTCAATTCAAATTGATGTTTGTGAAAATACTTTTGAACACTGACCATCTAAGAATACTGTAGAGGCCGTCTTGCATACATGCATCAGTGCTATTTCGACTGTTATATTTATACACATCCCTCGTTCTATATCATGTTGTTATAATCAAATTTGAGTGGAACGCATCAGATCAAAGTGCAGGAAGAAATATTTGATTTTTTGGGCGTCCGTAGCAAACGCAGGTTACGCAGGGAGGGTCAAAAACAGTATCTTCGTTTTTGTTTTCGTAGAGTTAGGAATGATTACCTTCTGATTTGAAATGTCGCTACATCAGGAAATACAGAGAAAAAAACATTAATTGCTAAAAAAAAAATTAAAAAAAAAATTTTAGACTTTGAAGTTTCATCTTGTCTTATTGAGTTTGATGGATTTGGAGTTTAAATTAGTCAAAACTCTGAAAGATAAAGTCGTAAAATGTTATTATCGTGATGCTTTAGTTAAAATATAACTCTCCTTTACTATCTGCCTGCATCCACTTTATAAGTATAAATAAACGTATGTTAACCGAGTTAGGTTCAATATTGGTTGAGACTGTTAGAAAGGAAATGAGACTTTTGAAAAACATGTTGACATTAATTGATATAAATTATTGTCAGGAAGCTCAACTTTTTATATTTTAAAAGGACGTTTCGTGGAGCGAGAATTTAATCTTATTGATAAATAAAGCTCTTGAGTCACTTATATTAAAAACGCTATTTTGGCAGCTACGCCTAGCTTTATTATATAACTAAGTAATTGATTACTATGTCTGGTTACTTTCAGAATAGGTAAATACCTGTAAATAAGTAAAATTACTTAGGTAAGGACCTATCCTGTTTGCGAAGTTTTAATTAATGTAGGTATGTAGGCACTTAGCCAAATATCATACCAAGTCAAGTTTTTAAATCATTATAAAACGGCTATCCTGTACGAATTACGATCGATTTGAGGTTTTCCTTCGATTTTGAGCTCATACGTCGACGACTAGGAACTACTGAAAAAAACATGCGCCGTAATCCCCTCCAATTTCTATTATTATAATTATTCTGTGGCTGTGACACGTAAGGTCTATATATTCTGTGACTAAACGTAGTATAGTACCGTCACAGAATAGTGGAAATCTTAGTTAGGTACTTAGAACACAGTATATATATATATTACTTTTGTTATAACTTCGTTAGTAACTAGCGTTACAAGCCGACACCTGTTGGTCTAGGAAACCGATACGATAATAGACGTTAAAATCGCAGCAATAAAATCAGATTCTGATTAGCATAATCCAGTTGTCATGCTCAGACCGTGGAAAATGGCAAATAACCAACTAGGAATTCATGCGCAATGCTATTAACATTCTCTGGTTAACATAACCTACGTTTTAAAATAGAATGTTAATTGATGAATACAGAAAATAAGATTTAGAAGCGTCCATTTGATTACAAAATAAGCCTGAACGACGACCAGCGCCATTCATAATTAATGCACTATTTTCGTTGCACCGGATGCGGCCAAGTGCCGGGATATGGGTCACACTGGAGAATGCATCTAGGGTTGCCGCCATTTTGCTATAGGCCTATTCTGTGCTATAAGTACAACTGATCTGCCTGTCTAATATCAGTGAGAGAAGTGAACACTCAAAAATTACTAAACTGTCGATATGATTATTTTTCAAGACCCGCAGATCCTCAAAAATAGTCACCTACTTACAGGTACGTACAGTAATTTTATATTACGATTGCATATTCTTTCTTTGCATTAAAAAAATACCTATGTACTTACTTACTATGGGTTACTATGGGTCATAATAAAAAACTGAAGACAAATTTTTCAGCGTATAACATTTTCAATTATTGTTATTCAGAATAAGTATCTAGTTACTTAAATAATATTTCTTTATCCAATACCATTTAATGAGATACTATAGTTATCTACTTTTGGCAGCCCTGGATGCATTTCCTTTCATCTATTTGTACCGTTACGGTGTTTACGCAAGATGGTTAGTAGCCACCATTGTTGCATATGGACACAAGATGCATAAGGAAATCGTACTCGGAATGTACCTACCTAATATCCCTCGCACCAGTTTTATTTTGAGATCTAGGGTACTTCTACTTTCTATTTCATTCCACGGGATAAGTCATTTCGTTTAATTATTATTGCCTTTTTTATCTAGAACGGGTAGGCAAGTTCATCTAACCAGAATAAAGCCGAATGTAGAAACACATTTCATCTGGAATCCTCAAGCAATAAGGATAAAATGTTCGTCAAAACCTAAATATTTTTTATCATCATAGATGTATCATTATTTAGCTGAACATTCTCATTCTACATTCGTCAACATCTGGAAAATGCCAGAAGAATTTCCAGTACCCATCAGTGGCGAGGGGTGACATTATGGCGAAGGTAAGCCGCTCTACAAAAATCATGAAAAATTTTATGATCTGCATAGTGGATCATTGGGGTGGGATTTCCAAAGGTAAGCCGATGGGAATCGGCTTGTATGGACCCTTCGCCACTGGTACCCATACCCAACAAAATGATATGTGGCTCTTTGCTGGACTCAATATCTTGGGACAAAATTGACTTGAGTAAGATAAACTGTCATCAAGCGGTTAATATGATCAAAGAGGTTACTGATAGGTCTCTGAATAGATACATTAAGTCTTTGGAAACCATCACCGTGGAAAATGTTACATCTGGAGATTCGTTCAACAGGATCCAAAACAAAACAAAAAAAAAATGCAGGCATTCGTAGCAATTGACATCTTCCGAATCGACCTACAGGCTACAGAAAACGGATAAAGGAATCGAAGACATCCTAACCATTTGCCACTAACCAGTAGGCTAAGTGGTTCCTACTTTTTCCCGTATCTTAGAGAACCTGGTTCGATACCCGCGTCACAATTTGTACGTTCAAATACGGATCTAATGGGTTCTTCAGGTGCGGACGTCGTATATGGAAGGGATCCTGCACTGACTGACATGGGAATGTTGGCGACATTTGATGACAAGAAATCGAATAAGAAAGCATCTAGTATAAGCGCGAATCGGATTTTATATCGAGATCCGTATAATTTGATTTGTTCCAGCGATTTAGGTGGAGCTTTAAATGGTCGAGAATATTGGCTCTCTATCCGAATAATGCGAAATTTACATTTAGATTGGGTGTGTCTAGTCTTTTAAAAAATTGTTTAAGAAACAAAAAAACCGACTTCAAAAAACCTGCCTCTAAAAAGCAAGAAATAATATTCAAATCATTAGGTACGCATTATCATCGTTATAATAACGTCTATTGAAGTCGGGTGGGGTACGAACGTAGGTACCGTACGTACGTACGGGAAGTACAGCTTCCTTTTTTATTCGAAAAGCCCCACCCGACTCCAATAGACGTTACTATAACGATGATAATGCGTATCTAATGATTTGAATATTATTTTCTTGCTTTTTAGAGGCAGGTTTTTTAAAGTCGGTTTTTTTGTTTTGAAAAAAAAAAAATTCTTTATTTTTAGTGTAAGTACCTTCGGTATTAGGTAGTGTAGATATATTATTAGCTAGAAAAATCGGCTCAGCCAAACGTGAGATAATCACGGAGAAACATACATACATACAGGTCAAACTGAGAACCTTATTTTTTTGAAGTCGGTTAAAAAGAATACACTAAAGGTATCCCTTTTCCAACACAAAAAAATCATCTAATTCGGTTCATAAAAAACAAAGTCGTCAAGGTATAGTTAATGCAAAATCATAGTATATTCAGGATTACTTAAAAACTACTGAACTGATTTGAAAAAACATAATGGGACCATCTCGCAAGAATACTTAATCGAACAAAAAAATAATTATCAAAATCGGTCCATAAATGACGAAGATATGCGCGAACAACGATGAAAAAAAAAGTATACAATCGAATTGAGAACCTCCTCCTTTTGATGAAGTCGGTTAAAAACCTAGGTACATCGATATACTAACCTTTCCTCAAGAATAACCTAGATAACGCTTCACGAACTAACACTCAATCGACCCTTGACTACGAAAACACACTGCGTTGAAATAGAGCTTATTGGTTCGTTTGTTTTACGTTACATGTGATTGTTTCGTGGGACGCTGTGCGGCCGCAGGTACTGTGAGAAATAGTAATGTTTGTGAAACTGCACGAATATAGGTATGACACCAACTGACAAAACAAAAAGGGGTTCGAAATTTTGAAATTCTAATCCCCACAAGAATATTTTTATCTGGGTACAAAATTCTTACCAAATTCAACAAACAAGGAATTAATACTTAGTACAAAATAATCTTCTTGTTTGAACGTGGGGCAATATTTCGAGGTGCTGATTTTGATACTCCGATCTGACCGGACTTATGCATCTAGACTATCCTTTATCGAAGGCTGTGAATGTGACTCATTTATCTAGCATTTAAGCTCTAATGAATATCGAAAAATAATCTCTTAATAAAAATAAAGAAAAACGAACTAAGCAAATGATATACATAATGCGACTTAGACTGCGGTACTCATCTTCCGATGGTTGAAAAAAAAATCATACTATTAAAACTTCTGATTATACTTATAAAAACTTTAATTTCTTACCTATGTTTTCTGCATATGTCTTGTAGAAGGGAACCCTAAAAGTCAATGTGTCAAAAATAAAAATCAATCCCTTTAAAATACCTTCAACTTCTTTAATCAAGTTTATTACTCAGTGTAAGCGGGAATGCTAATGGTGCATGCCAGGGATAGGATCTCTGAGAACTCACCTTGATGTATTATCATATCAGACATCACACAGGCTTCATAAAAACTCATAGATATCAATTTTAGAGGGATTTTATGACCCTAATTTAATAGTTTTATGAATTTCGGAAGCTGATTACAATCGGATATACTTATAACTACGACGTGTTAATACGTGTTAATGTACGAACCCAAATTGGTAAAACCGCACCCTGATTATCTAAAAAGTAACTATTTAGCGACCGGTTGCATTTGACATACATTGCCACTTTTCTTTGGTATGTTTTTTTTTAACCCAAAAAGAAGTAACAATGGATCACGATCATCTGTGAACTGCAACCAGTCGCTAGGTGGTTTTTATTTACATAATCAGCCCGCCGTTCCTTCCGAACAAATTTTACATTGGGACCAACTCTGAAACCGCGAAAAAAATAACGAAAATATCAAAGGGTTATTCCCAAAACTCCATGACACTATTGTTCTTCATGATGATGTACCTACTTATCTTAAAAATTCTAATGAATTAGTGCAAATGGAAGGTCGCTGGTACTTATGACACGGGTTTTACCAGTATATTGTACCAGCTGTAATATTTACTGTAACTAGAATAGGTAGGATAAATAAGACTTTAAGTACTAAAATTTTTGTAAAAAGGTGAAATAAAGGTTATTATTATTATTATACTTATTAAACAGCATTTTATTGCGTTTTCAGAGTAAGTTGGTCCCACCCATAGTAGGTAAAAGTTGTTGTTCAGTTTGATGGTCCGAAGAAACAGATTTTTAGGTTCATTCATTAACACTTTGTATAACATAGAGCAAATGGATTGCAATGAGACGCATGTTAACAAAACAAATTAAATATTTTGTATAAAGATTTCGGTGTACTTACGAGTAGTCATATTGAATAGGTAGAACTAGAAGATAACAACACAAATAAACAAGCAAACCGTGCTACTCTACTACTTACAGTTCATAACTAAGTCTCTACCTACATACCTAGATAAAATCCTTTTTGCCGCAAGACCTCGGATACATTGTACCGACTTATCGTTTTATCTCCAAGAAAGCCTGCTGTAGAAGCACTAACCGTAAACACTTACTTATATGTCGATACAATAATCATAACAAAATAAAGACCAACTATTGACCCGAACTCGCCGCATCATGTTTGCAGACTTATCTCTATAAACCATCGAGAAATCACCAGGTTGTTCATAGCAAACTATGCACAATGCAAACTGCACCTTAATACTACACTCTACGTCACAATTTCCACCGATAATTGTTTTCTGTAACTGCAATAAATGATGCTTATACCCAGAAAATATGTTTGCTCGTATGCAAATGTGGATCGGCTGCATTCTTGTACAGAGTGGCTGACCGATCGTGACTTTCTTTGGCAGGACTTGTATTTTAATCAAGATAGTAAATGCACTTAGCAGATGCTTGTTAGATGCTCCTTGCATTAAGGTTAACATGCAAAAAAGACAAAACGACCATTACATGCGTAAGGCTTTTTGCACACTGCAGTTGAGTAAGTGAAAGATATGTTAAATAGTTATTTCACTTTAAGAATTTTAAATGATTCCGTTAGATACCTACTTCAAACAATCGACATTAGCCTATAGGTAAACCACCTTTCACAGTTAACCTTCATGCTTACTTTTCTCATTCTCTGCGGTAAACCACTTGACCTACGGCACAGCAGAAAGAGGACTCATAAAACTGAACGGCCTGTTAAAAAGCTCACCTACCGACTCGTGTCCAATATACATTTAATATACCGCAAAAGAGTGCCGACATACTCAACTCGTCTGTTTTACGATTCCAAGAATCGCGAAAACTCACTCGAATATCGTAAAGGTGGGCTAAAATTATTCGCACGAACATTCCAGTTTATTTCTGTGATGTGGAGTTACGGCACAGGACACACGGCACCTTAATAGCCAGGAATTCCACTCGTGTACGTCTGAGGCTAAAAATTTAGCTAGCGTTCTCAAGTGCTAGCTTCCTTGACTCGAGTTCCTATTTGTTCATTAGGTACCAACGCTGTAATACAAAATAGCGGGAATCTCTAACTACTTCAGAATGAGCTTACAGACTTGCGTAATGCATTCAATGTTCTGTTAATGTTTAAAGAGACATTTAGGTAATATGCTTTCCATGAACTGGCATCTACGATGTCGCGATATGAAAATATGGATAAAATGTTTTAGGAATAGGATAATAACAGACTTAACCAAATGGTTAGCAGGTAAACTTGTATGATACCTACAGTCAAAGTGTAGGACTTTCAAAAATATTATCTAGTATCTGTACCTATGAACAGTTAAGTAGGTGTACCTACTCTATGAAGAATCCTCTTACCGTTACACAGATATTGGCACTAAATCATTTACTTTACTGAATAAACATACAAGCGCAATCCAATCCATTTGGCAATGCATTTCCGATAACGGCGCTCCAATGTTTACACGGGAATGAGCCCTGGCTGTCAAGTTCACAGCTGATTTATGCGGCCGCGCCATCTTCTTTGTGCGTCACTTGCGCGTGCGTCGCCATGAATTATGGAGCTCCCAGTCGGGCAGTCCTGTCACTGCTGCCATTCCAAGCTGGCGTTTAAATGTTTAACACTTTAGTGACACCCGAGTGTAGGGTTATTCGTTTTTGCAGCGATGAGATGGAGCTCACATGCATGAAATTTCAGAGGAGCAGAAATGTCATTCAGTATACGTTGATGTAAAATTAGACATACCTAACTAAAATCGAAAGCTGTGATAGTCTAATCTAATCTAAACCTTAAGGTATAAAAAATAGCCATTTCAGAGAAGCCATTTTTTTCTGAATCTATATATATAAAATTCAAAGTCCTGACTGAGTGAGATATCAACGCACAGCCCAAACCGCTGAACCTAGAGACTTGAAATTTTGCACACAGATACTTTATACAGTGTAGGCATCCACTAAGGAAGGATTTTTGAAAATTCCATCCCTAAGGGGATGAAATAAGGGATGAAAGTTTGTATGAAAGTCCCTCAGTTTTGAAGCTAGGATCTTCAAATTTTGTGTTTAGGCTGATGATTGAAAATAAATAAATACGTGTCTCAGCGTTTTTCAAAATTCTACCCCCAAAGGGGTGAAAAGGGGGATGAAGTTGTGTTTAGAAGATAATCCTTCATTTTTGAAGTAGAAATCGCTAGATTTGTAATTTAGGCTTATGGATGGAAATCTAACGCAACGCATATTGTATTGGTATAATTTCAACCCCCATGGTGATGAAATGGGGGTGCAATGGGGTAAATAAACCTAAAAATCGATATGGATGTCGTTATTGGGGTTTTCTGGGATGAAGATTGCGAAAATGACATTTATTTTGAAGTCCAACACGGTCGACATGATTTAACCCCTAAAGGGGTGAAAATTGGATTTAAATTTGGTATTGAAAACAATATAAAATAGACATTACAACTTAAAACTTCGTAGGAGCATGTCTTAAAATAAATAGGCAAACATATATTTTGTGGTTTTGAAAATCAACCCCTTAGGGGGTAAATGGGCTAAGTAAACGTAGAAATCGATATGGATGTCGTTCTTGAGGTTTTATGGGATGGTGATTGCGAAAATGACATTAATTTTGAAGTCCAATTTAACCGCTAAAGGGGTGAAAATGGGGTACAAATTATATATGGAAAAATAATATAAAATAGACATTACATAGTTTACAGCTTAAAAATTCGTAGGAGCATGTCTAAAAATAAATAGGCAAACACATATTTTCTTATTTTGAAAATCATCCGTTAGGGGGTAAATGGGGTAAGTAAACATGAAAGCCGATGTGGATGTCGTTCTTGAGGTTTTATGGGATGAGGAATGCGAAAATGACATTTGTTTTGAAGTCCAACACGGTGGACATGATTCAGCCCAAGGGGACGGGGACGGACACGGGAACAGGAACGGGAACGGGGGCGGGGACGGAAACGGGAAAGAGTAAAGAAACGGGAACGTGATACTCTTAATATCTCTGGACCTAATTCTGATTATTGTAATAAACTAGCTTCCGCCCGCGACTTCGTCCGCGTGGATATTAGAGAAAATCCTTAGGGAACCTTCAACCAGGATCCGACCAACCGTTTTATACGCGATTACGCGGGTCCCCACCAAGCGCGCAGCCTCGTGCGAGGCCTGTCAGTCACACGTCGCAAATGTTTTGCCTCGCGAGGCAGCGCGCTTGGTGGGGACCCGCCTAATCGCGTATAAAACGGTTGGTCGGATCCTGGTTGAAGGTTCCCTAAGGATTTTCTCTAATATCCACGCGGACGAAGTCGCGGGCGGAAGCTAGTAATTTATAAGACCACAAGAATACTATGTACCTTCTTTACCCAATTTAAAGTTGAGTGAGGTACTTATTATCTGAAAACAACAGCACGTTTTTCCAAAGAATTTTCTTTTGAGAGCAGCAACCCTAATTTCTAGCAGAGATTAATAGAGCCTAGATGGATTTTGAAATCATATTCTGCACAACCAATGATTGCCACAAATTGCTTGCTTTGCTTACAGCGTAGACACGTCATTTCGGTTATTTTGATTCCTTAAACATATCACTTACAAGATCAGCCAAATACAAATGCAAGGATCGTTAAGGGAATGTTTTAGTACCGGCTGGTTCAGACACATGCATTAAATTAAGTTATTAATGATCAGAAACAAGTGAATCATGCGGCCATGGTCGTATTGTAGATAACTTAATTAGGCGCAGGTGTTTTCCAAGCACAGATCGAGAAATGATATAGGTAGCTTTTGAATTAATTTATATAGGAGATCTTGTTCGGTTTCTATTTCATTTACCCGTGCAGTAGTACCTATTTACCTATTAATTAATGTAGAACAGGACCACTTCGATCTTGGAGAGACATCTTTACAACAGTCTTTTTATCCTGAATTACGTTGATAATCATTCTGGAATATAGTTGATGAGATCACCACTGTACAACGATGACGGCGCAATATAAACTGAAATATTTCAATTTCTAAGCAGGAAACTTTCATATTGTTTGCTGAGAAATTGAAAAGATTTTTGACTATCATAACGACATGCGTCTCTTAATAATTTCATGTGATTCTTTTCCACCTTCGTTATCATCAAAACTTTTGTGCCAAGTTCTTCCGAAAATAGGTAACTAACTCAAATCTTTTTTCTTCCAGGCAACCCAAACGACAAAATCCTCTACGGCCGCCCGAACAAGCGTCGCAGCGCTTCCTTCCCTGCACCTCGGTCTCTGGACCGTCGCCACTCCCTCAGGATCTTCGGCTCCTCCAGCAAGTACCTGCAGCGGTGCGCCTCCACGAGGAGCCTCCATCACAAGAATGCTAACACCACCGATAGCTCGTCTTCCACCGATTACCCACCCAGTGTAGAATCTGCGTCTCCTAGTAAGTATTTTTGCGAGAAAGGCTAGTTTTTTTGTATAAGTTTTTACAGAAAAAGCCATATTGATTGAGAAGCTGTAGACATGAGAGAAAGACGGAAAGCAATGCGATAACACGCATGAAAAATTATTGCAAAAGTACCTACCTATAATGCTTTTGTAAGCGCTATGTAAGCAAGTAATAAAATGTAAATTAGCAACTGCCTTGTAAATTAGCGTGCTATGGTTGATTGAAAATTCTTCAGTGGACTGGAAATGCTCCGACTGCGAATTCATATCTAGATTGTAGGTACCACAATGCAAGCCATTGTCGAGTCATGCGAAAAGAAAATCTTTACAAAAGTTCGTTATGAGTGAATGGTAAAGAATGTGGAATAAGGTCATCTCAATCATTTGTGTACGTGTTCCAGAGAAAGTGTCCCTGCTGTCCCGCTTATTCAGACGAAGCGGCCGCAGCAAGCAGACGCGCGCGATGAGCACCTTCTCTGCCCAGTTCCCGCCCACCGAGTGGTTCAACTCCAAGGCGGTGCACCTACACTGTGTCGCCACGCAGACCAACTCAAAGGTAAAACAGCTTTGGACTCAAAAAATATGATTCCCTTATTTATGAGTTCTAAAACTACGATAAAGATAGTCCTATATCAAGTAAAGTAGAGAAAACGAAAATTTACAGTACCTATCTACTTTCATAATTTATTCTACTTTCAAGAGCTTTTTTAGCAAATTGAAGAATATCACAATTATATAACGTCGTAGTACTTCCTAAATGCAATTAATAAACAAGTTGCCGTAATGTTTGTTTCAGGAATCATTGCAGAGTCAGACATCTTTCGTTTCATCGTATTACGACGGCTCAGAGATAAGTAATCGGTCGTCGACGCTGCCAAGAAGGCACAAGAGGCACCTTTCCACTGAATCAGGTCTGGCTGGCTCGGTGCACTACGACCACTCACCAATCCGCCACTCCAGCCCCAGTTCCGGCAGTCTACCTCGGTCCACGCTCAGCAGAAGTTCCACAAACAAAACCATTTTGGACCACTTTGGATCACCACAGAGAAGTGACCCTAAATTAAGAGACAGCCCAAGCGGCAGTCTAAGGAGGGTCGATTACTCCAATTCTGATCATCTAATGTCAACCAGCGGTCCTTCGAGTCTCGAAAGCACGATCACACATAGGACGCCAAGAAAAGATATGAGAAACGGGCATTCAGACCAGAACTCCCCCATAAAAAGAAACTATACGAGCGGCAGTAGCGGCCATTCCAGTTTAGAATCCCACATATCAGATCGTACTTTAAAACCTTCACCTAGTCACACGAACGCATACGGGGCCCCAGGCCTAAGCCGAGCGCAATCCTTGGTCAAGGTACAAAGTTTACAAAGTTCGCCTAAAAGCTTACACAAATACAGGACAAAACCACCCCTAGTTGGTGGGGAAACAGTAAAAAACGGTAAAAATACATCTCCCAGAAGTTCGCCAAAAAACTGCCCCAGTACTCCCAAAAAAACCGCTACCCCTCTGCATAAGACATTAGCGTCAAAGGTCGAGAACCCCTCCACGACCATGCTCGCTAGTTCTAACTCTAACAATTCTATAACGCTTAAAGTTACCACAAACACAATAACACAAAATGGTGGTGGCACCAACACCAAAGTTTATGTACAAAACTCGCCCGTAAGATCCGTAATCACTTTTGAAAACGGAAAAGTTACTGAAACCAGCAACGGAAGCAATATCTACATAATTAATGACGATAGGCAAGTAGTTTCTGTATCACAGAACGGTGTCACGAATCAATCGGCTAAAAACCCAACTGAAACTTCCTTTGACGTTTGTGTCGAGAAAAATAAATACCAAGAACCTGAACCTGTGAAAGTACAAGAGAATAAGTTCAATAAAAACTCAATCAACGATACGGGTATGAATAACAATCGTAAATTATCTTTACAGATAGGTGGTGCCACAAATAATAATAGTTTTGTTTATAAAAATCAACTTAATAATACTAACGAAGTGGCTTCCAATCCCGCGTCACCGGCTATCCATAATAACATACATAATATAGAGGCAACCACTAATAGCAATCCATCTACTCCGACTAAAAGCTACGACAATATTATTGGTTCTTTAGGCAGTTTGAGATACCAAAAGAATTCATTGTCCTCTGCAAACACAGGCATGCAAACAAACATCAATTCAAACAGTGAATTGAAAAGTGTTGATCTACTGAAAAAAGCAGCAGCATTGCAAATGCTGAATGGACTTCCAAATGTGAACAATCGAATGAGTTCAGACTCCATAGCGAACTTACTGACGAAAGCGATTGACCAAAAACCAGTAGTGTTGGGATCAGAACCCAATTTGGCACTGAAAAACCAAGAACAAATCAAAGGTATCAACACATCTGCGGAAAAGATAAACTGTTTAGATAACAAGCAGAAGAGATACAGTCTAAGCCAAGATAGTAAAAAGGAGAAACAGGATTTCTACAATTTTCCGAGCCTCAGCGATTTGAGCTTTAATTTTACTAGTTTAGCCGCTCAGAAGATATTGAAAGGGGTCAGTATAAATAGCGTGGATACGCTGGTGGAGTTGAACATGGCTGCAAATAACACGGAGAAGCAGAATAATCGCGACGTTGCGGCGGTCTGCACGGACTTCGGCCTTGTATAGTACTTAAAGTTAATTATTTTGTTAAAATGTACAATAGTAGCAATAACCGTATAATTTAAGATAGTTATATAACGTATTCTTAATAACTATTCATGATCATGTTTAACATTCTTAGATACACATGTATTATTTAGTTGAAACCTTATAATCGATTAAGATTTTGTACTCCCAACTTATAAATTATCTCTTAATACCACTGTATCCTTCTAATTACTTTTATTTGTTTGTCTTAACTAACTTATCATCAAAAGTATCAAAGTAGACATTATATAAAAGTGCTTAATCGTATACAATGTAATATTATTATGAAGTACTGAATTCGTAGTTTGTACCACATATAATTAAGACAATAAGATTCGAAACACCATCCATGAACAAGTGGCCTAAAGAAAAATTAAAATACATGGAAATTTAGTGCCTAAATAATTGTAATAGGATACAAATTAGAAAACTTGTAATATGCCATTTTACTTTAGATGTGTTGCCCATAGTGATCAGTTGGTATGCGTTTTACATTCAGCACTCTTCGTGCCATCGCATTTAGCAGTGAATGAAGTTGAGTACAAACTAGAATACCTAAACTCCGTAAAAACATATTCCATCCAGCCATGGGAATTTTATAGGGATGTCTTTGTAAAATCTAAAATGTATGTCATGTTTAAGTGCCATAAATAAAACCATAGTATTACGCTTGATGTGAATGAACTAGGAGGGTATTCCAGCAAATCTGTTATGGTGTCCCAGTGAAATAGTGTTACCATGAGTGTTCCCATTCACCCACTTAACATTTTGTAATCTGTTTCGAGATATAAATCCCGCTAACACTAGTAGATCTACTTGAATAAGAGGGATATCGATTTTCCCAGCTTTAATATTATTTTTAAATGACATTTATAATTATAACATATAATTTATAACCAGGCCGGGTCAAAAATCAATCGTTTAACATGCTGTCATGTTGTGTCCCCCAAGGCAATCGCCAAACATTTTCCTGTGTGCGTTACCCCAGCAAAAAGTTGAGCTTTAGAGAGATGAGACCTTATCAGATAATTAGTGTGTCGTGAGGAGAAATTTGTTTACTAATAGCAAAATTTGTGTGAGTTGTAGTTTTTAAGATATATGAGAAAAACAGATTTTGCTGGGGTCACGTTTTAAACATTACCCTGGCAAAAAAAGTTGTTTCAGCCTGGAACCAATTACATGAATAGATAGCTTTTGTTGCATAGTAAATGTTAGCAAATAGCAAAAATTGTGTGTGTTATGGTTCTTGAGTTATTTAAGTTTTTGCTGGGGTAACGTTTTGGGTTTTCCCAGATCTCGAAAACGGTTCAACGCAGAAGTTTGAAAAAAATACCACTAAGAGACCTTAATTTGTTTAAATTTGTTTGATTGTTAGTTTTTGATTTGGTTGTCGCAAACCAACGTAATTAAATGGTTTCGAAAAACAGAAAAAACGAATTTGCAAGTAAACTAGTACACTTATAATCAAATAAACAGCTGTAAAAAATAGCCGTGGTAGACACTTATTACGTCAAGAATTTAAGGCTTTGTAACTTTACACGATATAAAGATATAAACAAATTTGATAAATTTTAGACTGGTCGTACTTTAGCAATCGAATACACCGTTTCCATAACATTAAGACGCATGGCATACATTAAACAAATTTAAGTAATTCATTAACATTCCTTCCAGTTAATTTCAGCTTTCAATTACGCCTATCATGAAAGTTTTAACAAAAACAAGAATATGACAACAATTCTCTAATAAGCCGCCTAAATTGTAGAGGTCACGTAAAAGCGACCGCGCTATACATAAGCGTAACCATCTTAAATGAACGGGATAATATGGATCTTTTGTTAGTACAGTTGCGTACAAAAGTTTGCTGGTCAGCGGGGCTACTCAAACGGCCACTTTTCTATTTGTTCGCTAACTTAAAAATTTAAAATAAGCCATAAACACCAAAATATCGTGTCGTAGGCTTGTCAATTCTGTACAATACAACAATGTCTGTGATTTACATAAACTTGCGACGTCTGACTTGATCATTAATTGCTTATTTTTAAGATTCAAGTTAGCGAACGAATAGAAAAGTGGCCATTTGAGTAGCCCCCCTGATTATCTTTAAATATAAAATGTACGTTAGTCTCGCGAAAACTTAAGATTGGCTTGGCCGATTTTGGTTTTAAAATGTTTTTCGTAGTTCCAGGGGAAGGTTTAAATGGTGAGAAATATACCTATATGGAATAAATGCGAGGTAGTTTCCGTAAAAACTGTTCCTAGGTAGGAACTGTTCCTAGGTAGGAACAGTTTTTATGGGTTAATGTTTTTACCTGTCAAACATAGTGGTCACTGGATTGACATGAGTAGGTTTGGTATTAAAATAAAACATTTGGTTTGAAAAAACAGAAGCAACAAATTACTATAAATGTATATATTGATACTGACAAATACATCACACTATAAATTGCTTAGCGAGATTATTACCTAATTAGGTTTAGATTATTATTTACCTTTATTTATGTAATGTTGAGTGCCTTCAAACTTTTAACTTTCATGAATCATTACATTCTTTTTAAAATACTATTAATCGCGTAAGTGTATTATTTGATATTAATAAACACGATATTAATTTATAAAATAGAAAACTAGTTGAATCTAAGCTATATTAATAACATTTTTCTTCATAACTGTACAAAACATCGGATACTAAGCTGCTAATTTGCGAAGATAGCCCGTACGTATGGTGCGGTCGCTTTTTAGTGACCTTTACAATTTGGTCGGCTTATTCAAGAATTGCTGTCTTAATCTTGTTTTTGTTAAAACTTTCATGATAGGCGTAATTGAAAGCTGAAATTAACAGGAAGGAATGTTAATGAATTACTTAAATTTGTTTAATGTATGCCATGCGTCTTAATGTTATGGAAACTGTGTATTCGATCGCTAAAGTACGACCGGTCTAAAATTTATTAAATTTGTTTATATCTTTACATCGTGTAAAGTTACAAAGCCTAAAATTCTTGACGTAATAAGTGTCTACCAGGGCTATTTTTAACAGCTGTTTATTTGAATATAAGTGTACTAGTTTACTTGCAAATTTTTTTTTTCTGTTTTTCGAAACCATTTAATTACGTTGGTTTGCGACAACCAAATCAAAAACTAACAATTAAACAAATTTAAACAAATTAAGGTCTCTTAGTGGTATTTTTTTCAAACTTCTGCGTTGAACCGTTTTCGAGATCTGGGAAAACCCAAAACGTTACCCCAGCAAAAACTTAAATAACTCAAGAACCATAACACACACAATTTTTGCTATTTGCTAACATTTACTATGCAACAAAAGCTATCTATTCATGTATTTGGTTCCAGGCTGAAACAACTTTTTTTGCCAGGGTAATGTTTAAAACGTGACCCCAGCAAAATCTGTTTTTCTCATATATCTTAAAAACTACAACTCACACAAATTTTGCTATTAGTAAACAAATTTCTCCTCACGACACACTAATTATCTGATAAGGTCTCATCTCTCTAAAGCTCAACTTTTTGCTGGGGTAACGCACACCATTTTCCTTTCTTTCAATATTCCTTTCTACACTCTCTAAACTTATCTTTAAGTACGGTAAAATGTCTCGCTTATTTTCATAACTTAAAACTTTTGAATCTGTCATTGCGATGCGGATTCCCAGCCGTATTCTGGCCGTAGTCTGATCCGAATGCCCGAAAGTCCCATACTTTCGGAAGCAAAGAAACGGCGAAGATTTGCAAAACTGAAAATATTTTTGGCAAAGCTCTCAGAACCGCTCTCGAGTAAAATCCGTAAGACAAGAAAAAACCCCATAAAATATTACTTTTACATAAACAAATTGATGAACATTTTTGAAAACATCAGGTGCAAGCTTTTTTGGCTCCTAACCAGTTGTAATAAAGATGTTTGCCTTTTTTATCTATTCAAAAGAAACTGTATTTAAATCTAACTTTGCAGAGTGACGTCAAAACAAAATGGAGCCCTATTATGTTTATTAATTATAGGAACCTTTTTACAAGTCCCACTCCAGTCTGATGGAATACCATCCAACCTTAGGAATTGGTTTCGTGAAAATTGGTGTCCATTAGTTCTGTACTAGAGTACAGAAAAGGGTAATATTTATTCATTAGGGAAAGTAATTGGAAGTCATCAATGCATACTTATAAGTTAAGGGTTTAGTAACGCCATTTGTAAAAATGTATTAACAATATAAGGTGATGCTTTAAACCTCTGTTTTATTTTCCCTTCCTCAGAAATAAACCAAGTTCTGCCACTTGTGATCTTACTATAATACACTGAACGTCAGAAAAATCGCACCTCCTCGAAAATAAGTTTAGACTTGGCTACCCCCCTGCTACTGTTAGCTCATGTTTTATTAAGTTAATGCTGATATCTATTAATTTCTGAAAATTATTATTAAATTCTGAAACTAATAATAAATTCTGAAAGTACATTAAAGAGCTTTCAATGAAAAGTACTTTGAATAAATTTTTGAAGAGGTGAGATTTTTGAGACATCGAGTTTGAGTATATTATTATAATAATATAAATGTGAAAGTTTGTAAAAGTGATACCTTTATCTTAGGTATAAAATTGTATTGTGATGTGATTAATATTGAATGCTTAACAAACAATACTTAAATGGAATTACAGTACCTACATAAATCAACTTTCAAAGCTAATAATTGACATAAAGGCAGAGTTTTCAGTAAAGGCAAATAGATTGTCTAGCAGTCATGCCAATGTTTTCAATATCAAATGTATATGTATAAATCTAGTTCTACTTTTGGGATTAAGTACTTACAAAATAATAATAATAAATTTCATTTTCCCTTGATAACAGTGCATTAGTATGGTGATAAGTTTTGATATCTAGAAATATATTTTAGCACTCACTAAACATAATCATGCAAATGAATTAAGACTATCAATACAGCTAATGAGAGAAATCATAAGCCGAAATATTAAAATATAAAACTTTATTTTGAACTAATTAAGTAACAATGAGAAAAAAGCATGGAGTAGCTAGGCTAAGTTCCAAATCACACCACCAGCACTGTTATCGTGAATATAAATACAGTAGGTAGGTACACAAATACCCTGTTTTGTGTAATACTTTGTGACTATCGAATTTGGCTGGATTCACGCTAACAGTGCTGTCAGCATGATTCGGAACGTGGCCCTAGTGTTCATCTGCTAAGAACAGGTAATAGTACTGTGTTCCATGGCGTCTGCCACTGTCGGCTCTATTTCTGTCTGATTTTTAATAGAATTCAACCAGTCATCAGTTGGATTTATTTTTTTCAATTCCGGATCAGAACTGTCACTTTTCTCATCTTCCGTCACATTTCCAGAACAAGTCACTTCATTTTCTTTTTCGTGTAGAGTTACATCACATGCTTTGGTTGCATGATTCTTGCATGTACCAAAACCTATGTCACGAAACTTTTTGGAAATGTCCTCAGTTCTCAAGTCAACGTAACACACACAATTCTCGGTTCTTGTAATCTCTTTCATGGCAGCCTCTTCAATAGCTTCAAGCTCTTTATTATCATCGTCTTTCGTTAGCTCATCAATGGTCTTGTACGAGTACATATGATCATCATTAGGACTAACATAATCTTCCAATAAAAAAGTACTACTATCAAAATTAATTTTCTCAAATTCTATAACACCATAGTTACTTACATTATCTAAAAGTATGGACTCATTATCATAACGAATTTGTATGTTGTGAACACAATTTCTTACCAAGTCTTTGTCGTCTTGGCATTGTTTACGTAGAGCGTCGAGTTGCCTCAGAGTTTTTAGTTCTCTCGCTTTGAGGCTTGCGTATATTCGAGCAAAAGACTGTCTCACTGTTGACTTGATCTGTAAATTTAAAAAAGACCTGATTAACATCGAGTGGAATAGTAAAAGGTCACCTTTTCATTTAAAATCACTTACATTTTCGATATTTTGGAATAAATCGTCTGTGTCACTCGCCATGTTTACATTTTTTGACATTTCTATTTCTTCAGTAGGGTAGGGATGTACGATCCCGATACTTATGTGGATCGATACAATGGGATACGATCCACTCGATTTTTGTATCGATACAATAGCATTCGATCCTTTGGTGGATCGATACACATGCATAGAGGATCGGATCGAAAGAATCGTATTATGTATATCGTATTATATAAAGTAATTACTTAAAGAATATTTGAATTTGAACAAAATATTTAGTCACAATCCATATTAGGTTTTTAATAAAAAAAACTCTACTTACTTGGAAATTTTTTTGCCAATGTTGCTATATCTATTTCAATTTTCAATGTAGTGTCAACTTCGTCATACATCATTATTATACAGGCTGGTCCAGACAGGGGTTTCCTACGTAAAATCGAAACTCAAATTATCGATTTTCATTTCAACGAAAACCATTGATCGATTGCTCCATTGATCGATGCCTTATTAGTACCAAGCTTTAATTCCCCGATGTAACAATTCACCGAAACTAACTTACCGATGAATAAATAATGAAAAATATTAGAAAAAATCGGCTCACCCGTAGCAACTTAACTTATCCCGTCTAAGTTGCTACGGGTGAGCCGATTTTTTTTCTAATATTTTTCATTATTTATTCATCTTAATATAAAAAATAGCATTGTGAATGCAAAAATCTAAAAGTTTAACTTACCGATGTTTATTTCAACTACACTATACATGACCGACTAATTATTTTGTCGAATGTAACATTTCACCGAAAAACCGAGTAAAGCTTTACAGTACTTAAATGTTAGCAACTTGGCATCCAATTACGGTAAGTATTGACAAAAAGTGTTTTTGGGGGTACTTTGAAATATTTTGTTATGTTAGCTTGTCGAGGATTGTAGGATAGTTTATACTGTAAATCATCCCATAAGGGGGTAAATAGAGAGGTTGATATGGGGAATACATTTAAAAAATCTTATCTTCTAAACTACGAAAAATCGCGGAACATACAGCTTGACCATAAAGAGTTGACAAAAATTGAGGGCGCCACTTTCTATGTAAACACGTCAAAATCACGAATAAATTGGCAACACTTACTAAATTTTGTACTGAAAAATTTTAGTTCCATTTTATTTAATTTCAACTCTTTATGGTCAAACTGTACATAGGGTATTTTCGGATGCACACAGATGTAAGTAATCTAAAAAAATTCTTGGACGTCACTATCTGGACCACCCTGTATTGTTTAGTTTGAGAAGGGAACAATTTTTATTTCGTTAAGTACGTTTTGTTCGCTTAGACCACTAGTAACTTTTAATTAAGTGGGACTTGAGAAGTAAATTTCTAAAAATTTAGATTTTCTAGGTTAAAAATATCTAACTTTAGACCAGTGTCGTCATTTTCTTCAAAAAAGTATGCATTTCCGCACTCCCAAATTTACTACTTACTAAAGTCACATTACTAATTTCCCAGCAAAAATGTAAACAAAGAAACGTCACTGTCAAATTGGCAAACTGACCCTGATAGTGAATTTTTCATATACCTATTGACCTTTGTTCACTTTTAATTTTTTTTATTTGTTTATTATATTTTTAATCATCATAAATTTATAATGTCATCCAGGGTAATTTTAAAGTAGGATGGTAATTAGAAATTTTATCTTTATAACCTATCATAATTTTTGATGTTAAAAGTTCTTGAAACGAACTGATAAGAAAACTTTACTAAGATATTGACTTTATGTAAACTATCAAAAATACGTAGCATTTTCGCCTGTACCAAATACCAAAAGACAAATATTACTACTACAGCTACTACTCGTAATACATTTTTTTATGATTTTTTATAAAATTACCAAAGGTTGATGTGTACGGTTTGCAGTTAAAGTGTGCACAGCATCATACAAATGTTTTCTACTATTAAACTGTTATTATGAAATATTAACTTATATTACTGATTTTGCCGCAAAACTCATGATTCAGAATATTTATCTAACTTAATTTTATAAGGGCTGTGATAGGGATGTTCGATCCGGGTACATTGGATCGCAATGGATCGGAATCCATTGGATCGATCCATTAAAATTGATACGATTTTATGGATCGACCCAGTATCGAATTAAAAATTTTAGAAAAGTCGAAGCATGTGTATTTTGATCCGCCAAAGGATCGAATGCTATTGTATCGATACAAAAATCGAGTGTATAGTAACGCATTGTATCGATCCACGCAAGTATCGGATCAGATCGAACATCCCTAGGTTGTGATAAAAAAAACATGTTTAGTGTGTTTATTTCTTGACCTAGCAATATACTATTTTCTTTTGTGTTGTTTTGTTCTGGCAACACCTTTGTTTACATTTTTGCTGGGAAATTAGTAATGCAACTTTAGTCACTTTTTATTATTATCATAATTCTATTAAAGTAATTAAAAATCCAATTTTCGAAAATATTTAACTCGATACTGGATCGATCCAAAAAATCGTATCAATTTAATAGATTACGATCCGTTGCGATCCAGAATATCGATACAAGGCACCCGGATCGAACATCCCTATTTCAGAATCAGAAGAATATAAAATAAAGTTGCCATTACATAGAAACATTTAACTTCTACTGTGCGCTTTTATAATTTGCGGACGGCCCGGCACGGCACGGCCCGGCAGCCGTCGAACGGCACAACAGGGAAGTGAAATGTATGGAATTATATGGAGACGCTTTTAAATTTCCTCAACGGCAACGGTTTGCCGTGCCGGCCAGTTCCTACGCTGCCGTCGAACTTTTACGATGTAGTGCCACAGAATAATGATACTACCAGTATTCTAACTCGAGCCTGTCCTTGAAATACGTAACTTGAGCCGCGCGGTACGTCAACATACGATAGGGCTGCCTGCATCTATGTACAAAACTAGAAACAAACTCAAGTAGGTAGATGAAATAAAGTTAACAGTACCTATCTTCACCTACTTGAATTTGTTTCTAATTTCGTGATTGTATGTTATATTTTAGAAATAACGGTGATAGCGTGTTAGGTTGCCTAATAATTCGAAAGGTTATCATTTTGCTTTTAAATTATATTTTGTCATATACAATTTATAATATGGTTCGATATTTTGGTAATAAGCAAATAGAAAAAGTGATCTGTAATTATTAACACTTAAGCCGCCGCGTAAATCACCGGTGACTTACGCTTAAACATTGTTTTATAATTTTATTTTCCCCAAAGAAAGTTCTAACCTTTTTTGATATTGTAGGTATATGAAATCTGAAATTTTCTACAAACGTTTTATTTATTTCGTGTAAGATTTACAAGTAATCTTTTTATTTCAGATTAGAAGCATATGATTTAAATTTTAACAAAGCAACTGAGTGTGAATTTCCGTGTTTATAGTTGCCTGATAATGCCTTCTGTGCAATAGTAATTTCAGGTTTCTGTACTGGAATTTCTGTACCATCCAAAATTACACGAACCGTTTTATCATATTTATTTTATTATTCTAAGTTTCTTGAATGACTCTGGCATATAAAATTCTATTAATTCTCTGTTTGGCCCCAATATTGGGCTTATTCCATATTTGATATACCTATCAAATTCATCCAAGTTATAAATATGATAGAAACTGCTGAGGTTGAAATATTAAAGAACAAAGCTGTTATAATTCAAATGTTGTTTTATTTTGGCGAAGCTTCATCAAATTCATGAAACATTCCTTTTGATTTATAATGTTTCTCAGGCTCAGCAAAAGAGAAAATCGAGGGCAAAACATATTTTTTTTATATTTTTTTGCCCACTATTTTTTTTGTTACTGGGAAATCGATGAACTCCAATATTTTACAAGTTACATGCATAACAATGCGGCATTTTCTCAGTATAAAATTAAAAAGTGCAATACTCCAAGAGATTCCCATATGTTTTGACACTTTCTTTGAGGCGGCCGGGTACCAAAGACCAGACGCCACCTATCGGGATAAAATTGCGCTTTTCCTCCCCATTCAACCTCCAATTTATAAAAGAAACCATTCAAAAGTTTCAACTGACTAAAGGTGGAACGCTTATCATACAAAGAAATCCATTTACGTATCATTTGGAAGTTAAATGGACTAATGTTGTAGTCTATCTTTTAGTATATTTTTTACTTACTATTGCTTTACCGAACAGTATAAAAAACCGGCCAAGTGCGAGTCGGACTCACGCACGAAGGGTTCCGTACCAAAAAACAGCAAAAAAAAACGTTTGTTGTATGTGAGCCACCCTTAAATATTTATTTTATTCTGTTTTTAATACATCAAATAATACATCATCTGTGAAAATTTCAGCTGTCTAGTTATTATGGTTCATGAGATACAGCCTGGTGACAGACAGACAGACTGACCGACAGCGGAGTCTTAGTAATAGGGTTCCATTTTTACTACCTTTTTAGATCAAATAATAATCGAACTCTTGTGAAGAAATACTCGTACTTAATAAACGAGGTGACCACACGAAACGATTTTAGTAGGATAAGTTATAAAAATAACAACTTAAATTTAAAACACTTTTTACGGATTGTGCGTATATTGGTTAGTTCAGATGTTATTTTAGAATCCGTAAAAAGTGTTTTATTTCTAATGAACTGAACGCGCGGTAGTTGATATTATTTTTTATTATTATTAAAAATGCAAGATGCCTATCAAAAGCATTTTTATTATTATTCAAAATGCAAGATGCCTATCAAAAGCATAAGAGAAACATAATTCTTATAACAAACTAGCACCAAAACCCGGCGTCGCCCGGGTTAAACTTCATGGCACAATTAGTGGTTACTCAGACCACAGATAATATCCTTACTAATATTATAAATGCGAAAGTCCGTTTGTTTGTTTGTTTGTTACGCCTTCACGTCGTAACTACTGAACCGATCATCATGAAATTTTGCATACACGTTGTCAGGGGTGCAGAAAAGGACATAGTGTACCTTTCATCCAGAAAAAACGTACAGTTCCCGAGGGATAGCAAAAAAACTGTTCACGCAGACGAAGTCGCGGGCGGCCGCTAGTAATACTATATTTGTCTCAGACTGAATAGAAATATCTAGATTATTCTCTTTTCCAAACTGTCTGACAAACTTTTGTAAATTATTTTAAACATTTAAATATTATTTTTAGTGCTATCCTGCACCCTGATTATCTAAAAAGAAACTTTTTAGCGATCGGTTGCATTTGACATACATTGCCACTTTTCTTTGGTATGTTTTTTTTTACCCAAAAAAAAGTAGCTATGGATCACGATCATCTGTGAACTGCAACCAGTCGCTAGGTGGTTTTTAATTAGATAATCAGCACGCCAATCAATCTCGATTTTTTTAAATTATTATTAATAATTTCAGTGTTTGGATATTTATGATAGAATTTCTCAGATCACTCGTGGAATTGAGAATATTTTACTTAGAACATTCTAAATCAACCACAGTCACACAATTACGTAGTTCATTTCAAAAATTAAAAATTTCCTAGATTATTCCAGAACATTCTAGAAAAATCTAGAATATGCTAGAACATTCTGAAAAGATTTGATGTATTTTAAAAAAGTTCTCAACATCGTCACTCACGCACGTACTTTATGTCATTCTAAAACCAGCCAAGTAACAAACCATTACTAAATAAAGATGTTTATTAACTAAGACAGAAAAACGTAGAGAAAATATTTTAATATTGTAACTTACGTCAGGCTAGGCGCACTCCGCGGTTTAGGTACGAAGCTACAAGTAGCCAGCGGGTCCGTCCGGACGGACTAATTTCAGAGGCTGCCGCGTGCCGGCTGGGTCGCACGTTAGCAGTTCGATTCGATAATCACGTCACTCGCCGCGTTCGCATATTGCCGCGTCGCCGTCGGTTGTTCGTTCTCGCGTTTATGATATATAACCAAAATGAAGGGGAATATTACATCACAATGGGCTGCCTTTAATACTAATAATAAAAAGGATCCGAACCTCACATTTTTCACACTTCCAAAAGTTCCAAACGACATCGAAACGTAAGAATAGTGCTTGTCTACCACCTAAACTAGTTAGTATTTAGTATCCGTTACGTAGTATTGCGTACTTGTATTATTTGCTAAATAATCTTCACCCAACAATTTATTGAAATAATAATCGAGTAGGTAGGTACTTACTTACCTATTTTCAAAATATAGTAATTTATTAAGGACAATTTGATTTCGTAAAAAGCAAATTGCCTCAAAGTTAGCATGTATAGTTTGACGTGGCGTTGACTGTTCCTAGCCTAGGTTTTTTGAAACGTATTTAAGTACCTAGGTACACATTTTATTTCACAAACACATAACTTGTAATAAATTAAGTACCTATTATTTAATTTTTTATTTATAAGAAGAAACCCTAAAGTCGTTAGAAGAGATAAGGGCTTCGCGATAGAAAGAGAGGCAACTTCTAGGTGAAAATAACTGTAGGTAAGGGAGCGGTGTGCCACCTGAATTGCACTTTATTGTAGGTAGGGATAGAGTCGCTACTTATTTAAATAACTTTGCGGAGTGGATCTTCTGTACTTGTACTATTATGTATTCTGTGCTTACGTGATCGAACGGGAGAATTATCAGCAAATTAATTGTAACCACACTTTTAATTCATCAACGCAAACGAGCGGTCTCCGGTGAGTTTTCCGGGCGTTGACGAGTTAAAACGTATCTATTATAAATTTCAATATAACTGAATACAACTGAATACAAGTGAATATGACGAAATACAAGTTTAGCGATAAGGCATAAAGGTTTAAATCTACCCTCATTTGAATAAAAATGTACATAGTTTTTTTTAATTTATTGTGGCTTGAGATATTAGTGATTGAGTCAACGTTTTTAAGTGACTTCATATTAGCCAATCTCTTGACTAATATGAAGTATGTCATAGTTGAAAATAATAATAAACAAATATCAACAAACAATAATATTTTGATTTACTTATCATAAAAAAATCCTCTCGTGTGGTCACCTCGACCATATTATTTCTTCGCAGGAGTTACATTATTATTTAAACTAAAACTAGCGTGAAAACCACTCAGCCACCATATTATAATAATAATACTTAATTTTCAATCAAAATGATAATCTTAGCCCTTTCGTTCCGGACTCCTATAAAGGTCCATAAAAATAATACGCCATAGCTAGAAAAAACAAAAAAATGCCGTCTTTTCTCGAAAAACCCTGAAAAACCCCTATAATTTCGCAATGAAGGCTTTTTAAAGTGACCACTGCCATCTTTTAGTGACATTTAAAAAATATAATAACTATTTACCTCACTAGATGGCGTTGATGGTCAAGTGACGTGTTAAAGATGGCTTTGAAAAATAAACGGCGGGCGGTAAAAATAATATATTATTTTACTCTTTGTAAAAATATCGCGCATTGAAACGAATCCGAAACGTGTGAAAGATGCCTTACCTTTTTAGCAAAGCGATCTACTAAGGTTGAACCTACAGTTTTTTGACATTTTGTTAAGCCCTCATTATGTTATTTTTATTCATTCTATAAATTGTGTTTTATTCGAAAAAAAGTATTTAGGCATACCTTCGAGCAACGACGGCTTCGTCCCGCATTGTTCTAAGGCATCAACGTATCAAAAATTGATGATATTTTTCATTATCAACACCAAAGTAATGAAAAAGAGATGAAATAATTCTTTTTTTCTGTTGGTTTCTTTTTAGATTTTTAGGTAGGTACATGTTTTAATAGATTACAAACTTACTATGTGGTCTCTTTCGGTCAACGTCATTTTGTTTTTGACAGCTTTTAATAATTTTATAATATTGATAAGAATTTGATTGAAATTTTTGTATTCCTATTACTTGGAAGATTTTCCTACTGCTTCTGTTAGTTTAAATCTACATTACTGCAATGAATTGCTGTGCATTATCTTCATCTCAAGAAAAAATAGTATGTATTTTTTTTAAATTATTTGTTTTAAGAAATCACATTTTTGTTTCTACTACTATGTCAAGTCAACTTTACTAGCTAGTACTGGCAACACTTTTTAAAAAGTTTGGTTATTGATTTTAATTTTTGACAAGTCAAGCAAGTCAGAAAGAAAACATCCGTGTGTTTCTGTTTGACTTCGTATGTAAATGGTATAGAAATAATTCAATTTAAAGTTTTAACTTTAGTGATATTGTGGTACCAATAAAAATGAGTGAGATTAGACACCGCCGCGGTGAAGGTGACGGAAATGAAAAAGCTGAAACGGCCGGAGAATCTGATCATGTCAGTGTAACATCTTTTTTCTTCCTCACGAAACCCGTCTTATGATATTTCCGTGTTGTGCTTATTGTTATTTGTTTGTTAGGTGGATTCAGAGGAAGAAAAGGCGTTAGAGGAGAAGTATGTGGATGAAATGGCAAAGAATCTTCCTCAGGGCACGGATAAAACGCCAGAAATCTTGGATTCTGCTCTTTCTGGTCTCTCGTCAAGGTACGAATTTTTTTAGTAGGTACGTTCAGACGTTATTATTCTAAGACGTTCAGCTTGAAACAATAATGCAGAACTTGGTTTGGTCGGAGAGTCAGGATTGGTTTGAGCGACAATCACTTCCTTTGGTACTCACACATCAAACATAAACATTTCCAGATTATAAAATATTGATGATCATTGACTAACGATGGAATGGATCAGTGGGTGTTGCAAGTTGCAAGCAACAAGTCTTGATGTATCTTATAGTAAAGAAATAAGAATAATTAACTTTAATTCATCAATTATGATTATTTTCCCGTACCTGATGGTACCATACTTAAACAGCTATTATATACAACATAGAATACATAATAAAAAAAATTAAATTTAAAATTTAAAATATTTTTTTTTTAAATAATAGTGACATGTACTGTAATTTTTCAGTAGGTATCTAACTAATTGCTTTATATCTTTCCCATACAACCATTTTTGGTCACAGATTTTCAACAGATGTAACAAGTCGCTACTGTTTCGTAACTGATACGAAACATTGCGACTATTTGCGACTGTGTGGGGTTTTGTTTAAAGGTGTTGTAACAGTTCAGTAACAAAGTTACGGAAACTAGTTTCAGTAACTTTGTGTTGTCGCTGTGTCGACATAATTCACAATGATCTGTGTCCATACATTCTATACACTTTGTGCTCAGTTTGCAACTAGAGTACAAAGTTGTAACAATGTGTGGTAACGGGATGGTAACGTTACAACACAATGTGTTGTAACGTTACGACAATGTTCCGGAATACCAGATAACCTAACTTATACAAATGAGCGTCACCAAACCCAGTCACTCTCAAATATTGCCTTTGTTTTCTGCCCCCTAGCATGCCTACCCAAACACGATATAATATAGCGATTTATCACGTGTAACTGTCAAAAGACAATGTATTTCGACAGTTGAATGTTGATAAAACGCTATATCACGCGATTTTACGTCTTGGCGCATAATGTCCTTTCTCATAATGTCCTTTTCTCGAAACGTCTTTTCTCAGAATGTCCTTTCTCAAAAAGTCGTTTTTCTCAAAATGTGTTTTTCTCGAAACGTCCTTTTCTCAAAATGTCCTTTTAATATGCAATTTTTTTTAACAAATACATATTAAAGCATTTTTAGTTAGTCACTTATCTAAATTATCATCAAAAACACAGACATGCAATGCATGATGAATAGAAATATGATGGAAAGGATCAAAAATAAAAAAGTAATAATAATCATGAATCAGTCTCCTTATTTGTAGTCAAAAATATTATTTATTTATCATTATTAACATTAAACTTTGTATTAATTATCCAAACAAGTATCAGTATTCTTCCTTTTGTAGTAATCATAGTTTTCTTAAAAACATGTATAAAAACATGTTTTAATGTAATATGTATTTGTTTAAAAAAATATTGCATTTTAAAAGGACATTTTGAGAAAAGGACAATTCGAGTAAAAGGACATTTCGAGAAAAAGCCATTTTGAGAAAAGGACTTTTTGAGAAAGGACATTCTGAGAAAGGACATTTCGAGAAAAGGACATTATGCGCCAAAACGCGATTTTATCATATTTCTATGGACGTGCTACGGGGACGAGGCTAAGGTTTGATCATGCCGATCAAACCAACTAGGTATTGACTTATTAGCATAACAATATTGGGGTTAGTTGTAAAATGAGAAGCTATAAGAAAAAGGTATAATATTTATTTCAGTATAAATAAACAGCCCCTTTACTAATAAAATCTGTTCAGTTTAATAGGTACGAGTACATCTCACGAGTTGAAATAGCCAATATTCCACTTTTATAGATTCAGCAACCGTTCTCCTACGACCGATTTGCTATTGGACTGTTCGTCGACAGGACGATTCATTTATTTCCATTTCCCCTACAGCGTCTTTCACCTACGGACTGTTCGCCGACAGGACCTTTGGTATATGTCACTTTTGACGACACGCCGTTTCACCTACTGAATGTTTCACCGACACGACGATAAACCTATAACTCTTTTAACTACAACCCTTTCCATCTACGGAGGATTCGCCGTCAATATTAAGGCAAGCGATATTACAAAGAATATAAATAAATATTTCAGGATGCACCACTCAGGGCCACACATAGCCATCTAGTCCCAAATTACTATCCCCGTCAATTGGTAATGCGCTGGAACCTTGTCAAATTAACATACACATCATCGTCATCTGCAACTAAAAGTGTCAAAAAACAGTAAAATTCTAATAGGTAATATAATAAATTAATTTTCAATAAGAAAGGGTCTAGGTATATCAGAAAATTACAATTGTTTTTGGTTTTTGAGGCTAAAATCATGACCGCCAGGCGCATTACCAATTGACGCGGATAGTAAGTGAACTTGTGCTATGGGTACTAGATTACTCATACATATTTTTTTGTAAATACATACTTATAAATATAAATTGTAGTTTTAATTACTTACATGTTATTCTATTCTTTGAAAATAAAATATGTATTTATATCACGCTTATACCTAAGTATTGGCAGTTGCTTCATTGTTATTTATTATCTACTAGCTGATGCCCGCGACTTCGTACGCGTGCACTTTATGACTTCGGCGTAGCATATGAACTCATGTAGTTACATAAGAAAATACTTGTAGCAGTGTTATACTTAATGTTAAAAGTTAATAAATTATTTTTAGTTTATTTTTATATTTAATATTATAAACATAGTTTAAAAAATATATTATAAACTATGTTCGGAGTCTTTGCTTCGGGAGCCAATATGAAAAGACCTGAAAACGTTACTATTTACCTACCTACTCCTAACGCGTATTTGTTCCTAGTATGCAAAATAAATAATAATATAAAAGTTTTAATAAAATATTTACATAAACCATTTCCGGTGTAATAGATAATAAATAACAATGAAGCAACTGCAATACTTCGGTATAAGCGTGATATAAATAATTTTATTATTTTATTTTCTAAGAATAGAATAACATTTAAGTAATTAAAACTATAATTTATATTAACTTATAAGCATGTATTTACAAAAAAATATGTATGAGTAATCTAGTACCTATAGCACAAGTTGACTTAATTTGGGACTAGATGGCTATGTGTGGCCCTGAGTGGTGCATCCTGAAATATTTATTTATAATTCTTTGTAATATCGCTTGCCTTAATATTGACGGCGAATTCCTACGTAGATGGAAAGGGTTGTAGTTAAAAGAGTTATAGTTTTATCGTCGTGTCGGTGAAACATTCAGTAGGTGAAACGGCGTGTCGTCAAAAGTGACATATACCAAAGGTCCTGTCGGCGAACAGTCCGTAGGTGAAAGACGCTGTAGGGGAAATGGAAATAAATGAATCGTCCTGTCGACGAACAGTCCAATAGCAAATCGGTCGTAGGAGAACGGTTGCTGAATCACTTTTATAAGTAGCATAATTTATTTTTCTTTGTTCTGACTGCGACCGCTTCTTCCAGAAATGTTGGATTTTTTTTTGACCCTGCAACAAATATCGAAACTTTGAGAAACGCTGGAAGCAAAAAAATTGAGAAACCATTTTTGAATTCCCGTTACTTTGTGACGACTTTACGTAACCATGTCGACACATTATAGTTACTTTGTGACTAGTTGTGACGAGAATATTTTCACCTAAAAAAAATGCTTTTCTTTAATATTTATCAATTTTACTGTTTGATATTGATAAAATATATTATTTATTGTTTTGACATTAACTATTATGAATAATTAAAAGCATTTGAGCACTCGGTGTGTACAAATAAATAATGTTTACTTACCACCACAATACTAAAATTGTGATAATATTGTGGCGCGTTAGTAAATTTCATTCTATTTGATGAAATTACATAGTCAAATTTTTTTCCCATTACGATTTGAGCATTAATAAAAACAATATTGAACAAAATCTGTTTATAAATATTACTTGCCTGGAAAAAGATGGCGCTACCTTTTATTTTAGTTAATAGTTCATGTCACCATATTTGTCACTTCACGAGTCAAAGGAACTGCTGAACGAATGAATGAATGAATTCCTGATAGAAGTGAGCACAAATACGTCGCGATGTGACTACGCGGCGACAACGCAGTGCGACTAAAAGTTACTGTTACCAAATGTTACAAATCGTCCCCACTTTTCGAAACGGCGACGGAACAACGGTCGACACGGCTACTCATTGTGACGGAACAAAGTTACTGAAAAAATATGTTTCGACACAAATGTGTGCACTCTAAGTCGTAACCGCTACCAGAATGGCTGTATGGGTTATCTATTTACCTACATATCCAGTGGCAGTCACATAATTAAGGACACCAGTTGATTATCCATACAAACAAGGTAACTTTGAAGCCTTGGTTCAAGGATTGACCTAGCTGCGATCTGATGATGGCCATCCAGGGACTGAATGAAGGATATTCAGATCGCTAAACACATCAGCATTCTAAGAGATATAAGGATCAGAGTTTTCTGTTTCAGGATTACCATTAATTTTTATGCTATTTTCGCTCTTAATGCTGATCAGAGCAGTTGGATGTGTATAGCGATCTGAATCTTCTTCATTCAATCCCTGGATAGCAATCATCAGATCACAACTAGGTCAATCCTTGGCGTAGAACCAAGACTTCAAAGGAAACTTGTTTATAAAAAAATAAATAAATTTAAAAAAAATTAAAAACACGACTGCCCTGCCAAAAACGAACTAAAAAGTTAAACAACAAGTGTCATTGCAGTCGGGGGACCTTATTATGGAACAATTTTTGATCAAAGAGGTCCCCCGACTGCAATGACACTTGTTGTTTAACTTTTTAGTTCGTTTTTGGTAGGGCAGTCGTGTTTTTAATATTTTTTTAATTTATTTATTTTTATTTCACACATTTTAGTGACATATTATATAGCTTTAGAATGTGCTCATCAAGGCCTTTCATTAGATGCCCATATTGTAATAATAGAAGAAAAAATTGTTTTTTTTCACTTTTAAAAATGGCGTCGTACAGTCGCCATATTGCTTTTTCTAAAAAAAAATAGCCAGTGTCACTCGGGATGCTATAAGGATTCTAACGATACCCCATTTATCCAAATCAGTTCAGGCATTTAGAAGTTATGGTGGAATTAAGAAACTCACATACCCACAAACATACATGAATCCTGAACACATACACTCTTTTTGCTTTGGGCAGTCGTGTAAAAAATCAACTGTGGCCCTACCATGAGTTGATGCAAACTGTTTACGTTAACGTAAACTATCGTTTTGTCTCTTTCACTCGCACTGACTGTGAGCAGTATATCCGATAGTTTACTGTAACGTAAACAGTTTGCTTCAACTCATGGTAGGGCCACTGGTGTCTTTAATTATGTGACCGCCACTTACCACTGTAACTATAGTATGAATGAGTTTGTTACTATATCAACATTAGTTTAAATGTATCTGAAACTAATAGTGGTGTCAATTCGGCTAGCACGACTTAACTAAATTGACAGGACTAAACTTAATTTTAGCATTCTGTTCTTGTCTTTTCGATACAGAAAGAAAAGGATGGAAAACTAAATTTAGTTTAGTCCTGTCAATTTAGTTAAGTCGTTGCTAACCGAATCGACACCATTACCTATCTAACTTAAAGTACATACAACTGCACATCAGGCTATATAGTTGACCTGCGAAAACAGCTTTTATTACGTAGGGCATAAAGGCGGTCTCAAGGCCAACATTAGTCTGAAGTGTCGTCATGTGTTTACCAAATATTAATTTTGCAATCCTGTTAGAAAAATATTTAAGTAACTATAAATTTATACAATTTCATAGAGTATCATCAGATAAATGTAGGTACAAATTGGCAGCATTCATTATTCCTAGAAGTAGGTATCTACAACACTTAATTCATAAAATATCTTTTAAACCAGTTTTTAAATAGCTGAAGGCCACACTTTGTCAATATAGAACTTGTATAAGTATGCATACTCAATATGATTTAAGCTTATGAATAAATAAATAATTTTATTTAGAATCTACTCTTACAAATTCATCAAATATTTCACCTTCCATGTTAATTTCAATGATAAATTAGGTATATATATCCTTTATTACACAAATAAAGTAAAACTTTATATTTGAATTCTCATTCTTAGAATGAGAATTCTTTCAAAAATACCTCTTAAATACTAACTTTTAAACTTAGGTGAATCCCATACCAAAAATGACGCCCTCAGAGATTTTTCTTTAATAAGTTGTTAATAGTTATTTAATAGGATTTTGATAAAACTTTATTTAACTTAGATTTTTAGTCGTGGGAACTTTAGTCTAGTATTTTTAGATGGTATCATAAGAATAGAATATCTTCTATAAATACTAGACGTTGGGTCTCAAAAATTTCACATATTTTTTATTAAAATTGTGTACTTTACAATATTAATTTTGGTGCCAATTTAGGCGGTTAATGTAACAAAATGGGGATTGTCTGAAAAAAATCAGCAGTCTGAAAAAATTTTGTAGTTAAGGAATAAGCTCCCTTAGTAATAGAAAAAGCTTCAGAATTTTTGGCTGTGTGAAAAAAAATATTAAGTCACTTCTTCACAAAATACGGAAGTAACAACAGAATGGAGACAATACCTTAGCCACCACTGGCCACAACCACAACATGTATTTAAAAAAAGTTTTGACATTTTGTGTCAAGCCTTTTTTTTAATAAGATGTAGTGGTTGGTGGCAAGTAGTAGCAAAGGCAAGGGTCTGACATGCTTTGATAGAGCGAGATCGTCTCATTGAGATTCCTTTAGGAGTAAATAGAGAAGAGTTTCATGTTTTATCTCTATCACCGACCGGACTTTTTTTCATGGTCGGGTTATAGGCACAGTTCAACTAGGCAAAACAAACAAGGTGAGGTTATATCAAGAGTGCCAAAGAAATTAAAGGTTTTGTGGATTACTACCTAATTTATACATAAAATCTATTATAAATCGAATGTGTAGTGTTTGTGTCTAGCCTACAAAATGGTGGGGTGTTCAATATTTGGCTGCAAAAGCAAAATAATAAAGAAAAGAAGCGGGCGTTACATTTCATGCGTAAGTACACTGTTTTCTATATTTTGATCACGTATTTCTTTCTCAAATCTGACAGGAACCAAGTTTCTGAGCTAAATCATTAGTTATATCATGAAAAACCTGATAAATAGGAAAACTCTAAAAATTATTTCTAAAAATAACCTCGGAAACATTTGACATGCAAACCGGGAAAATTGCGTATTAATCTACGTAATAGAAGCCAGCTTAGTATTGACGTCCATTAAAATCAGTAGGTTTATAATTCGATTTCCGGATGCCTACCCATATAGAAATTTTTCCCCAAAAATTACCCTATATTTCAGGGAATTTCAAGCGATTTGATTTTTCCAGATTTCGGACGGAAGATAAAATTCGTGAGAAATGGACAGAAGCAACTGGAAAATAAAAAATGGGCATAAGTACACACGAATTGATTTGCAGAAAAAGTGTGTCTGTACATTACAGATATTTCAACAAAAATATATTTGAAGCGATGGAGACATTCATTAATGATTTTTAATTATTTTTCCTAGAAACTTTGATAAGTAATGCTAATTTCCAATAATAACAATAATAATTTATTTGTATACCATTAATGTTCATTATGAATTAAATATATTGATAAGTTTAAAATCATTCAAAGTTGATTGAGTATAGCAAGGGACATAGCAAATTTGCATAGTTTGTAATTATAAAATGCAGTTTTTTACCCCATTTATCCTTACATATAATAAAACAGTAGAAAAAGTGTGTCTGTACATTACATATATTTAAAAATGAAATATCTGGGGCGATGGCGACATAGTAATAGAGTAAGAATTTGAAAAAAAAATGTGTCTGTTTGTTTGTCTGTTTGAACACGCTAATCTCCGGAAATACTGAATGGATTCGAATGAAACTTTTTTTGTTATATTGCTGTTAAGCCTGGGCATAACTTAGGGTATAATTGATTTTGGAAAATGGAACTCCTGATGCTGAATCATAATGTATGAAAATGACAACAATAATCTACGTAATCCAGCTAAACTATACAAAATATGAAAATGACACCTTAGAAAAAGTTGTTCAGCCTGATAAGCATTTTTTGTTTAGGTACAAAAATCTAATATCTGGAACACCTGATGTAGAACCATAATGGTCCAGCTAAACTATACAAAATATAAAAATGACACCTTAGCAAAAGTTGTTCAGCCTGATAAGCATTTTTTGTTTAGGTACAAAAATCTAATATCTGGAACACCTGATGTAGAACCATAATGGTCCAGCTAAACTATACAAAATATAAAAATGAGACCTTAGCAAAAGTTGTTCAGCCTGATGAGCATTTTTTGTTGAGGTATAAAGAAGAACAATAATGTTACATATTATGCCAGGGTGTTATTGGCAAAAATTCAATATAGTTTATCACGAAAAGAGTGGTCGGTCGGGACTACTTATTTCCGCGATTTCGCTTGCAATACTTTGCTTAATTAGCGAGTCAAAATGTTGACTTTCACTCACTACGGAATTCAAGTATTGTAATGTAACGATTTCGACTACATTTTTAGGGTATTTTTTTTGCGATCATGGCAGCCCCATATTTTGACGTCATAATATATCTATCCCTTACACCCGGTCGCTCGGTGGCGCATCTACCCCTTTTTAATATACTATATCTATGAGCAAAGGAATCATCCATCTTCATTCTGCTGTTACTCCCGTACATTTGTGAAGACAAAGTGTTTTTTTTTTCACACAACCGAAAATTCTAAAACTTTTTTTTTGTTGCTAAGGGAGCCTTATCAAAAAAATAATCAGCCGATTTGATTTTTTTCAGACATTCCCCATTAAATAAATAACAGATAAAATGGAAATGAAAGATTGCCTTTTTTATGTAAGCTTATTCCCAATAAAATCCCGCTTAAAAATATTATGCACTAATAGATGGAGAAATTGGGTGATTCGAGGCATCTTCACATGGCTGATGATTGGAGCTTTCTGTCTTCTGATCTACGGAGGCCCTCTTGCTCTTATGATAACAGTAAGTAATAATAAAATAGGATAGCATTAATATATTCTGCAGGCAATGGTACTCCGTTAGGGTTGCCAGATGTCCCGTATTTCCCGAGACGTCCCGTATTACAGCCTCTGTCCCGTATTTCAACATTTAAAGATTTTTTTACCCGGAATGTACACCAGATTTGATAAAGAACTAAAAAGAGCTAATTAATGACTTTTATCTATGATAACTACATTGAATTTTACAAATATGTGGAATCAAACAAAGATGTTTTAAAACATGCATTATTTTCTTTAAAATACATATCTAGTAGCAATAAAAACACATAAAATAAAGAAAGTAAAATACACGGTTTTCATTTGTTCCGGGAAAAAATAAAATCCTGTATTTTATTTGCCAATTTGAGCATTTGTCCCTTACAGAATAAAAAAAACTGCATTTTTTTTTATTCTGTAAGGGACAAATGCTAGGACAAACCCTATACTCCGTTCAACTATCATATTAGAATTAGAACCGAGAAAAAAGGTATTGAAACTGATTGACTGATTGTTTGAATAAATGCACTTTAAAAAATATTATGAATGTTGCATTACCACCAACAAAATTATTATTAATACTAAGTAGAAGTCATAAAAAGGCTTGAAATCATAAAATCTTATTAGGCATCAGTGGCGAGGGGTGTTGGTGAAGGTAAGCCGTTCTACAAAATGTTATTTTATGTTATCTTAATATTTTTTATGCTTTATGGGATAGTGCTTTGCCTTTACCTCACATGATCTTAAGTGACGATAAGGTGGAAGCGCTCTACACCCGCAATCCTCATCACTAAGAAACTGGCTATTTTACCTCTAACTGCCGGAACACAACAATTTTTAAATTGTTGTTATGGCGTCAGACTAGTAAAATGGTTAGTCAGGCGGACTTGAAATAAGCCCTACCTACCCACCAAACCGAGTACAAATTGTACCTCCCCTGGGAATTGAACCCGGGACCCCTGCGTCTTACACGGGTAGGCGAACCACTAGACCACAGAGGCTGATCGGCGCCGGCGGTTGTTGCGGAGAAATTCTTAGAATCTGGTTATTTATTTCATCCGCCACAAACGCTAGAGATGTGCATAGAACATACATAACAAGCAATAATTTATGTTAGTTAACCATTGCCTCAATCAAAATCAAATGCAAACCTGTTATAGTATTGTATATTGTTTAACTGATTGGGGTTTCAATGTCTGAAATGAATATGAGTAACTTGCTATTCTCAATAATGCAGCTTTAGTGGTTATGTCTCTGAGCACCCACTGGGCTCCCCATCCTACATTGAGTACACAGGAGAGACATATTCCTCCACCATCCCAAGTAGAGGTAATGAGTAATTTACAATTCCCCCTTCCCCAGCCTAACAAAAAAGGGGTCAAAACTCGGTCTCTGCATAGAGATTTAAAAAAGGGATACAGTTAGGGTTAGGATACCCACCGCAAGGCCATGGACTTGGACAATATAGACATTTCTAGGGTTACGGACGGAGTTAAGTTTGAAGTCCATACAACTGTTGACAATGTTGGGCAATAGAAAAATATTATCCGCCCTAGATTGACTGCAGAAGCGCGATATGATATAGCAATTTATCACTTTTATAAAATGCTATATCACGCGATACATACAGTAGTTACAGTACGAGGCATGTATCTTGAAATTTTTTCGACGGAGTGGGGATAAGTTCGCGCCATAAACTTAATATCCACTGGAATAGACGAACAGAGTTCACTTGGCTGCGAAACCAAAAGTGGGATGAGCCAGTGTTTGTAAATATGTAAACGTGTGCGTGAATTTAGAGATGCACTGAAGTCCATTTTAGGTTGTCGATAACCATAATGTATTATTGCTCTAAGTGTCCGGACACGAAAGTGGCGGCGGCCGAGCGGTGGCGGGGCGGCGCGGCAGCGGAGCGGCGGCGGGGCGGGGCGATGAGAACGTGGGCACGAAACTTAGCGGTCGGTCAGCCGCGCTAGTAGTGTTGTGACAGATGGGCTAAATACCATTAAGGGCCCGTGGACCTACCGATTTGACCTACTGGTAGGACCAGGGTATACCACTAAAGTAACTTCTTATTTTTTTTATTTCTATTGATGTGTCACATGTGATGTTGCTATGGAAACAATTTCTTGTTAAATCAATACCGAAAAATATTCAAAGGACGAAATATATCCTATGTCTAAAAATTTTATTTTGTTTGAAAAAATGGTCTAAGTATAGGCGTTAACTAGTTTCAAAACCGGATTCTTTGCTCATCTTGTGTTTTTTATATGATGTCCAAGATGCCGACATCCATACTGAATAAATAGGTACTACCTAGTAATCAAACAGACACTATTATATTATTCAACACAACACTACTGTAATCGCGGGCTACCAAATCCAACTACTTTGTTCATTTGTTTTCGTCGCTCTCCTCCCGCCCGTGCATCGCTCGTCGCCCCGCGCCGCCACCGCCCGTTTCGTGCGCGTCTCCATACTGTGCCATACTGTTGAATGCATCGCCGCCGCTCCGCTGTCGCGCCGCCCCGCTGCCGCTCCGCCGTCGCAGTTTTCGTGCCCGGACACTAAAGAGCGCTCCACATTCGCGGCGTGAACACCCGTGAAAGGCGTGAAGCGCGAATGTGGATGATTTTCGCGCCCGTTCACGGGCTTCGCGCCTGTTCACGCCTTGTTCCCCGTTCGGTGTCGGTATTTGCGCCCGCTTCAAAGGGTTCGCGGTGCGCGAACCTCCCGTGAACGCAAGCGCATCCACACTCGCGCGTGAAAACAGTACCGTGCCTTGAGGTTTTTATTTATTTGCGGAGTACGGTGCGTCAAAATGACCGTCATTTGGACGAATGAGCAGGAACTTGTGATGATTGAGTGTTATCATGCCGAAACCATTTTATGGGATGCTAAAAAACAAAGATAGCAGTGCATAACTCGGCGTCCATTCTCGACGAGCGCGCGAACTAAACTGTGAACGACAGCGAGTGTGGAGGGTCATGCTTTTCACGCCGACTTCGCGGCAAAATTACGTCGTGAATTCACGCCGTGAATCACGCAGGAATCTGGAGCCTGCTTATTAAATAAAACGCAAACAAGATTTTGAACAATTTTATTTAAATAATTTCTTAAGGTCTCCTTTGAGGCTCCCTGCTTATTTATTTATGATATTTATCCAGTTTAATTTAATCACTGGATTTACAGAAAACCTGGAAATAATTGTTAAATTAGTACTTAAGTTGGTATAATTTACCATTTGAAAGCTGTCGGTTACAAGCAGCTTTAAATAAAACTATCAGTGTTCACAAAGACAAACAAAGTTATATTGGAAATCATCGACATGAGTATCGATATCGATATTTTTTGATCAATATCTACGCCTTATTTTCTCAAGTTCACGGACATAATATTTTTATCTAACACATAATGTTTAGAAATCAGCCTTTATTTAGGAAATAGGCGTTTAATAGCATCATATTAGTATATAACTTAGTGTGTTTGGGAATATATTCAACTAAAATATGAATTATGAAAATGGTAATAGTACAATCATATTTACCTGTGAAATGAGTGTTTATTTGGGTTATTGTCGTAAGTAACATTACAATTCAGTACAGAACACGACACCATTATCTTAATATATAAAATCGTAAACTGAATGACTGACTGAATGACTGACTGACTGACTGACTGATCTATCAACGCACAGCCCAAACCGCTGGACCTAGAGACTTGAAATTTTGCACACAGATACTTTATACCGTGTAGGCATCCACTAAGGAAGGATTTTTGAAAATTCCATCCCTAAGGGGATGAAATAAGGGATGAAAGTTTGTATGAAAGTCCCTCAGTTTTGAAGCTAGAATCTTCAAATTTTGTGTTTAGGCTGACGATTGAAAATTAATAAATACGGGTCTCAGCGTTTTTCAAAATTCTACCCCCGAAGGGGTTAAAAGGGGGCTGAAGTTGTGTATTAAAGAAAATCCTTCATTTTCGAAGTAAAAATCGCTAAATTTATAATTTAGGCTTATGGATAGAAATCTAAAGCAACGTATATTGTTTTTGTTAGGATTTCAACTCCAAAGGGGATGAAATGGGGGTGTAAAGGGTTTAAAAAAACCTAAAAATAGATATGGATGTCGTTATCGGGGTTTTGTGGGATGACGATTGCATAAATGACATTTATTTAGAAGTCCAACCACGGTGGACATGATTTAACCCCTAAAGGGGTGAAAATGGGGTCCAAATTTTGTATGGAAAAATAATATAAAATAGACATTACAACTTTAAACTTCTTAGGAGCACATCTAAAAATAAATAGACAAATATATATTTTGTTATTTTGAAAATCAACCCCTTAGGGGGTAAATGGGGTGAGTAAACATAAAATCGATATAGATGTCGTTATTGGGGTTTTCTGGGATGACGATTGCAAAAATGACATTTATTTTGAAGTCCAACACGGTGGACATGATTTAACCCCTAAAGGGGTGAAAATGGGGTCCAAATTTTGTGTGGAAAAATAATATAAAATAGACATTACAACTTTAAACTTCGTAGGAGCACATGTAAAAATAAATAGGCCAATATATATTTTGTTATTTTGAAAATCAACCCCTTAGAGGGTAAATGGGGTGAGTAAACATAAAAATCGATATAGATGTCGTTATTGGTGTTTTCTGGGATGACGATTGCAAAAATGACATTTATTTTGAAGTCCAACACAGTGGACATGATTTAACCCCTAAAGGGGTAAAAATGGGGTTCAAATTTTGTATGGAAAAAGAATATAAAATCGAAATTACAACTTAAAAATTCGTAGGAGCACGTCTAAATATATATTTTGGGATATTGAAAATCAACCCCTTAGAGGGTAAGTGGGGTGAGTAACATAAAAATCGATATGGATGTCGTTCTTGAGGTTTTATGGGATGGTGATTGCGAAAATGAGATTTATTTTGAAGTCCAACGCGATGGACATGACACATATGGACCTGGACCTGGACATGCACATCCAGGGAACGGGAACGAGAACCGGAACGGGCACGGGCACGGGAACGGTAACGGTAACGGTAACGGTAACGGTAACGGGAACGGAACGGAACGGAACGGACTGGACCGGACCGGAACGGAGCGGAGCGGAGCCGAACGGAGCGGAACGGAGCGGAACGGAACGGGAACCAGACGGTAACGGGAACTAGAACGGAACGGGTACGGGAACGGGAACAGAAGGGGTACGGGACGAGTACGGGACGGGATCGGACGGGATCGGAACGAAACGGGAATGAAACAGGAACGTAACGGGAACGGAACGGGAACGAAACTGGAATGAAACGGGAACGGAACGGGAATAGAACAAGATGGGAACGGGAACGGGAACAAGAACCGGACGGGAACGGAACGGGAACAAGAACGGGAACGTAAGGCGTACGGGACGGTTAGGGGACGTTTACGGGACGGGAACGCAGCAGGAACGGAACGGGAATGGGAACGGGAACGAAACATGAACAGAACGGGAATATAACGGGACGGGAACGGGAACGAGAACAGGATGGGAACGGGACAGGAACGGGATGGAAACGCGAACGGAAACGGAAGGGGTACGGTACGGTTACGGGACGGGAACGCAAACGGGACGGGAACGGAACGGGAACGGGGAACGGGAGCGGGAGCGGGAATGGGAACTGGAAGCCTTGTGCGAGGCCCGCCACACGCGGCAAATTTCTTGCCTCGCGAGGCAGCGCGCTTGATGGGGACTCGCCTAATCGCGTAAAAATGGCTGGCCGGATCCTGGTTGAAGGTCTAATATCCACGCGGACGAAGTCGCGGGCAGAAGCTAGTTGATTTATATAGATTTGAGAGCCAAACCGACCCGATCGCGATCAAAATTACAAAATAATCTTGTTGACGCTGTTCACCAAGGTGATAAACGATGATAAATGAAGTCAAACCAGGTTCAGCTGTCAGTTTTTTTTTACTTTTTCTCGCACATCGCATAAGCCGTAAGAATCGGTTTCTCACTCGCACCTTTGTCCGTCTACTTATGTGACGTCTGCATAGCGAAAAATTTTCTAAGTCTATGGTTCGCGCATGTGCTCTTGTGAGCGACCAATAGCGCGCGCCCATCTCCCGCCGCCCGCCCGCGCCCCTCACCGCTACACATACCCAAAATTCGCGTTTCGCGCAATCCCCTCCTGATTTCAAGATACGTGCCTCGTACTGTACAGTACGAGGCAAATATCTTGATTTTTTTCAACGGAGTGGAGATAAGTTCGCGCATGTGCTCTTATGAGCGACCAATAGCGTGCGCCCCTCTCCCGCCGCCCGCGTACCTCTCTACGCATACTCAAAATAAGCGTACCGCGCAATCCCCACCCAATTTCAAGATATTTGCCTCGTACTGTACATTCATATCCTGTTTCGTTGGTCAACCTAAACTTACAACAAAAAGCACCTCTATATTGTTTATTAATCAATGGAAAAAACTAAGTATTCGGCTATTCCGTGACATTATGCTCTAAATCCGGGACAATCCCCATGGGTCCCCATGGACTCCTACGCACAGGATATAATAGCTTAATTCGTTTGCCCAGGTCCTATGCGTTCAAGTGAAATGCTTCGAAGAGATCATCAACATTGGGTACGCCGTTTACCGGGTACATGGCCTGCCCTGGTTCCGGTCACTCTCCTGGTACTTCCTGATGACATTCAACTACTTCTTCTACGGGGAGAACCTTATCGACTACTTCGGAGTCGTCATCAGTAGAACGGTGAGTAATAAAACTTTTGTTTTGAATTCTTGGCAACTTTACATTTGCACATGATCAGCACAACAATAACGTTAAACACTTTACAATCACAATACATTCATTACATTAATATTTTGAAATTGATGTAAATCAAAATGACTTTCAATAAAAGATAGTTGGTAACCACATAAAATGCTAAGATGAATAAATAATGAAAAAATATTAGAAAAAAATCTTATTTTGTTTTAGTTTGCTGTTATTTTAACAGAACCTCATCTTCTTAATATATAAAATCGTAAACTGAATGACTGACTGACTGAATGACTGACTGACTGACTGATCTATCAACGCACAGCCCAAACCGCTGGACCTAGAGACTTGAAATTTTGCACACAGATACCTTATACAATGTAGGCATCCACTAAGGAAGGATTTTTGAAAATTCTATCCCTAAGGGGATGAAACAAGGGATGAAAGTTTGTATGAAAGTCCCTCAGTTTTGAAGCTAGGATCTTCAAATTTTGTGTTTAGGCTGACAATTGAAAATTAATAAATACGGGTCTCGGCGTTTTTCAAAATTCTGCCCCCGAAGGGGTCAAAAGGGGGATGAAGTTGTGTATTGAAGAAAATCCTTTATTTTCGAAGTAAAAATTGCTGAATATATAATTTAGGCTTATGGATGAAAATCTAACGCAACGAATATTGTTATTGTTAGTATTTGAACCCCTTCGGGGATGAAATGGGGGTGAAAAGGGGTAAAAAACTTAAAAATAGATATGGATGTCGTTATTGGGGTTTTCTGGGATGACGATTGCAAAAATGACATTTATTTTGAAGTCCAACACGGTGGACATGATTTAACCCCTCAAGGGGTGAAAATGGGGTTCAAATTTTGTATGGAAAAATAATATTAAATGGACATTACAACTTTGAACTTCGTAGGAGCACGTCTAAAAATAAATAAGCAAACATATATTTTGTGATTTTGAAAATCAACCCCTTAGGGGGTAAATGGGGTGAGTAAACCTAAAAATAGATATGGATGTCGTTATTGGGATTTTCTGGGACGACGATTGCAAAAATGACATTTATTTTGAAGTCCAACACGGTGGACATGATTTAACCCCTCAAGGGGTGAAAATGGGTTCAAATTTTGTGTGGAATAAAATATTAAATGGATATAACAACTTTAAACTTCGTAGGAGCACGTAAAAAAATAAATAAGCAAACATATATTTTGTGATTTTGAAAATCAACCCCTTAGGGGGTAAATGGGGTGAGTAAACATAAAAATCGATGTTGATGTCGTTCTTGAGGTTTTATGGGATTGTGATTGCGAAAATGAGATTTATTTTGAAGTCTGACACGGTCGGCATGATTTAACCCCTAAAAGGGTGAAAATGGGGTTTCAATTTTGTATGGAAAAATAATATAAAATAGACATTACAACTTTGAACTTCGTAGGAGTACATCTAGAAATAAATAGGCAAACATATATTTTGTGATTTTGAAAATCAACCCCTTAGGAGGTAAATGGGGTGAGTAAACATAAAAATCGATGTGGATGTCGTTCTTGAGGTTTTATGGGATGGTGATCACGAAATGAGATTTATTTTGAAGTCTGACACGGCCGACATGATTTAACCCCTTAAGGGGTGAAAATGGGGTTCCAATTTTGTATGGAAAAATAATATAAAATAGACATTACAACTTTGAATTTCGTAGGAGCACATCTAAAAATAAATAGGCAAACATATATTTTGTGATTTTGAAAATCAACCCCTTAGGGGGTAAATGGGGTGAGTAAACATAAAAATCGATATGGATGTCGTTCTTGAGGTTTTATGGGATGGTGATCACGAAAATGAGATTTATTTTGAAGTCTGACACGTTCGACATGATTTAACCCCTAAAGGGGTGAAAATGAGGTTCAATGTATGGATAAGAATATAAAATAGACATTACAACTTTAACATTTGTAGGAGCATGTCTAAAAATAAATGGGCAAACACATATTTTGTTCTTTTGAAAATCATCCCTTAGGGTGTAAATGGGGTAAGTTAACATGAAAATCGATGTGGATGTCGTTCTTGAAGTTTCATGGGATGGTAATTACGAAAATGACATTTATTTTGAAGTCCAACACGGTGGACATGACACATCATGAACCTGGACCTGGACATGCTCATCCAGGGAACGGGAACGGGAACGGGCATGGGCACGGGCACGGGCACGGGAACAGGAACGGGAACGGGAACAGGACGGGGACGGAACGGGATGGAACGGAAACGGAATGGGAAGGGAACGGGAATGAAACGGGAACGGAAAGGGAACGGAATGGAAACGGGAAAGGAACAGGAATGGAACGGAAAAGAGAAAGGGACAGGAAGGGGACGAGAACGGTACCGGGAAAAGGAACGGAAGGAGTACGGGACGGGAACGGGACGTGAACGGGAACGGAATGGGACGGAACGTAACGGGAACGGAACGGGAACGAAACGGGAACGAAACAGGAACAGAACGGGAACGAGAACGGGTCAGGAACGGAAAAGGAACGACACGGGAACGGGAGGGGAACGGAGGGGAAAAGAACGGGAACGGAACGGAACGGAACGGAACGGAAACGATACGGGAACGGAACAGGACGAGAACAGGACGGGAACGGGAACGGAAATGGCAACGGAAGGGGTACGGGAACATACATACATACATACATACATACACTCACGCCTGTTTCCCATGGGGGTAGGCAGAGACTATGGATCGCCACCTGCTACGATCCTTGCACACTTCTTTCGCTTCATTCATATCCATCAATCTTTTCATACATGCCCTGCGGTTTTTGTCACTGCGTACACCAGCCTTTTTTATAATAACCTCTATTTGGTCCGCGTAGGTTTTTCTGGGACGCCCTCGTGCAATCGTTCCTTCCACATTCGCACAGTATATCTCTTTCGTGATTCGCCTTTCATTCATCCTCTCTAAGTGACCAAACCACTGGAGCATTCCTTTCTCAATTCTTGTCACTATATCATCTTTCAGACCACACCTTTTGCGAATCACCTCATTTCTCACTCTATCACTCAGTTTTACTCCACATATTTTCCTCAACGATCGCATCTCTACCGCATTTATTCTGCTTTCATTCTTCTTCTGCCATACCCAAGATTCACTTCCATACATCAGTGTCGGTACCAGCACTCCGTTATGAATAGCCATTCGCGCCTTTGCAGAAACGGTTTGGCTACTCATAACCGAGTGTATAGCACCACTCACCGAATTTCCTTTTCGGGAACGGGACAGGAAAGGGACGGGAAGGGACGGGAACAGAACAGAAACCGAAACCGGAACGGGAAACGTAAAAAGGACTGGTCAGATCCTGGTTGAAGGTTCTCTTAGGATTTTCTCTAATATCCACGCGGACGAAGTCGCGGGCAGAAGCTAGTCTATATATATAAAATTCAAAGTCCTGACTGAGTGAGATATCAACGCACAGCCCAAACCGCTGAACCTAGAGACTTGAAATTTTGCACACAGATACCTTATACAGTGTAGGCATCCACTAAGGAAGGATTTTTGAAATTTCTATCCCTAAGGGGATGAAATAAGGGATGAAAGTTTGTATGAAAGTCCCTCAGTTTTGAAGCTAGGATCTTCAAATTTTGTGTTTAGGCTGATGATTGAAAATAAATTAATAAATGTCTCAGCGTTTTTCAAAATTCTACCCCCGAAGGGGTGAAAAGGGGGATGAAGTTGTGTTTAGAAGATAATCCTTTATTTTTGAAGTACAAATAGCTCAATTTGTAATTTAGGCTTATGGATAGAAATCTAACGCAACGCATATTGTATTGGTATAATTTCAACCCCCATGGTGATGAAATGGGGGTGCAATGGGGTGAATAAACGTAAAAATCGATATGGATATGGATGTCGTTATTGGGGTTTTCTGAGTTGACGATTGCGAAAATAACATTTATTTTGAAGTCCAACACGGTGGACATGATTTAACCCCTAAAGGGGTGAAAATGGGGTTCAAATTTTGTATGGAAAAACAATATTAAATAGACAGTACAACTTTAAACTTCGTAGGAGCACGTCTAAAAATAAATATAAGTACATATATTATTGTTATTTTGAAAATCAACCCCGTAGGGGGTAAATGGGGTAAGTAAACATAAAAATCTATATGGATGTCGTTCTTGAGGTTTTATGGGATAGTGATTGCGAAAATGACATTTATTTTGAAGTCCAACACGGTGGACATGATTTAACCCCTAAAGGGGTGAAATCGGGGTTAAAATTTTGTATGGAAAAAGAATATTAAATAGACATTACAACTTTAAAATTCGTAGGAACACATCTAAAAATAAAAAGGCAATTATATATTTTATTTTGAAAATCATCCCATAGGGGTGAATGGGGTAAGTAAACATGAAAATCGATGTGGATGTCGTTTTTGAGCTGTTATGGGGACAGGGACGGGGACGAGATACCTACTAATATCTCTGGACCAATTCTGATTATTGTAAAAAACTAGCTTCCGCCCGCGACTTCGTCCGCGTGGATATTAGAGAAATCCTTAGGGAACCTTCAACCAGGATCCGACCAGCCGTTTTTACGCGATTAGGCGGGTCCCCACCAAGCGAGCAGCCTCGTGCGAGGCCCGCCTCACGCGGCAAACGTCTTGCCTCGCGAGGCAGCGCGCTTGGTGGGGACCCACCTAATCGCGTAAAAACGGCTGGTAAGGATTTTCTCTAATATCCACGCGGACGAAGTCGCGGGCGGAAGCTAGTAATATATAAAATCGTAAACTGAAGGACTGATCTATCAACGCACAGCCCAAACCGCTGGACTTAGAGACTTGAAATTTTGCACACAGATACTTTATACAGTGTAGGCATCCACTAAGGAAGGATTTTTGAAAATTCCATCCCTAAGGGGATGAAATAAGGGATGAAAGTTTGTATGAAAGTCCCTCAGTTTTGAAGCTAGAATCTTCAAATCTTGTGTTTAGGCTGACGATTGAAAATTAATAAATACGGGTCTCAGCGTTTTCCAAAATTCTACCCCCGAAGGGGTCAAAAGGGGGTTGAAGTTGGGTAATGAAGAAAATCCTTTATTTTCGAAGTAAAAATCGCTAAATTTATAATTTAGACTTATGGATGGAAATCTAAGGCAACGTATATTGTTTCTGTTATTATTTCAACTCCTGTGGGGTTGAAATGGGGGTGAAAAGGGGTAAAAAAACCTAAAAATAGATACCTATGGATGTCGTTATAGGGGTTTTGTGGGATGACGATTGCAAAAATGACATTTATTTTTAAGTCCAACACGGTGGACATGATTTAACCCCTAAGGGGGTGAAAATGGGGTTCAAATTTTTTATGGAAAAATAATATAAAGTAAACATTACAACTTTAAACTTCGTAGGAGCACATCTAAAAATAAATAGGCAAATATATATTTTGTTATTTTGAAAATCAACCCCTTAGGGAGTAAATGGGGTGAGTAAACATAAAAATCGATATGGATGTCGTTCTTGAGGTTTTATGGGATGGTGATTGCGAAAATGAGATTTATGTTGAAGTCCAACGCGATGGACATGACACATCATGGACCTGGACCTGGACATGCACATCCAGGGGACGGGAACGGGAACGGGAACCGGAACCGGAACGGAAACGGGAAGGTCCGCCAAACGCGGCAAATGTCTTGCCTCGCGAGGCAGCGCGCTGGGTGGGGACCCGCTTAATCGCGTAAAAATGGCTGGTCGGGTCCTGGTTGAAGGTTCCCTAAGGATTTTCTTTAATATCCACGCGGACGAAGTCGCGGGTAAAAGCTAGTTAATTCATAAAACGTTAAAGAAGAAATGTCATTCTATTTCCATGCAAAATATTCTTTATGAAAATATCAATAAGAAACTGTAACATGCAGCTACCTCGAATGTTTTTATTTTTACATCATACTGCTCGGCAACTAAGATTTACTAGTATAGTAAGAGGCCGTGTAAGTTGGCATGTGCAACACAGTGCATTGTTTAGATAGAACGTTCCATTTTCAAATCACTTTACAATTCAAGCATAGGTGAATGCTTTAATTGTAAAGTACACTTTACAATTCAAGCTATGTCAAACTCCTTAGTGAACCAATTTCTTATAAAATGACGAAACTTTTTACTAAAGCAAAAAAACTTCAAGCTCTGCAAAACTCCTTGGTCAAACAATTTTTTTTTCATAAAAAGATAAGATTAATTCTGAAAGCGCGAAAAAAAAATTGCTGTTTTACATTTCGATGGAGTAGGCATTTTACTTTTGTATGGAACAGCAGATTTTTTTTTCGTGATTTCGAGGTTGGTCCCACAATGAAAGTTGTTCAGTTTGATGGTCTGATCATCCCCACGAGAGGTTTTTAATGAACTAAAAATATCCTTGTAAATATTTTATAATTACCTCGCATGAATGATGTAAAGTAGTATGCTTACCTCGGTTGTAAGTAGCTATTACACCCTCGAACTATATTCGCCCTTGGTGCACTCGATCCATTAGCGCCCTTTGCGAGCTGCGCTCGCACGGGCACCAAATTGGTTCTTGTTCTGTAATAGCTCACTTACGTCCCTTGTGTAACAAACTACTATTAAATTGAAACAAGCCAGTAACGTAAATCTCGTTATCCAGGTAAAGGTAGGTATATAGTGTTGTAGTAAAATGAAGAAGAACTTATTCCCTTGGCTGTAAGGTTCAAAATACAATCCTTTCATTGAGTATGTTGATTACCGTACGCAACCAACCGATTTAGTTACGCGTTCACCAGTAATATTAACTTTACATACTACTGAAATTGCAGTTTTATTATCTTGTGTCTTGATGATTTGGTGCAATATAATTAAATCAATAATAAACTTGTTAAAGACTTAAATACTCAATAAAATGAATAGCTTATCATCATAATTAAATCTGATTCATTGATAAAGACGGCGTCGCGCCAGTCTACAAAACGCATTTAATTACATAATTATTAAAGTTTTTATAGATTATTTCGTTCATATCTAATGATAGGTATTTTTTGGTTTAGCTTTAGATATCACCTAGACGGCGATATTTCGTACAGATAATGAAAATAAGTTCAAGTGCCTGATATCTACTTTCTTGATAAGGCTTATCTAATCGTGGGAACAATAATTTTTATTTCCTTTCCTAGCATTTTCCTTTCTGTAGTATAATACGTTTCTGTATTACATAGTATATCTTCTTTCATAATATTTTTGTTAATATACTAAAAGTTGTATAATATCTACCATGTCATGTTAAAATTCCGTGGAAATGGATGACCTTATCCAGCAATTTCATCTATTACGTAACTTTATATGTTATGTGTAGTAATTTTGGTTCCATTATCAAAATTAGGCTTCCTAATGGCAAACAATCTACTTGTATTGATTAATAGATAAATAATGAGTACAGACTATAGCAGGGGAAGATTAATGTATACTCCTTTTAGGGCATTATTAAAAAAAAACACTTTATGAATAATAACACAGAACGCCAATAAAGATTTATTATGTACACTCTGTTTTGGACAAAACTCGAAGGATTTTTTTATAAATCTGAGTGGAATTTTGTTATAAGAAAGATCAATTTGATACGTTCATAAACTGAAGTCAATCTTGTAAGGTTAACAAAATGTCTGGAATAAGTGAGTGCGACTTGTAGTATTGTATGTAGGTATAATAATCATAGTATACAGAACTATTTGTGTGCCTTCATCCATCACGATATATGACGATTGTCTGACGTCTCATCGTATGATGTGTCGTAACAATGACGATGTAAAGGTTACAATAATTGTACAATCAAACAAACTTACCAAGTGATGTTCGATTGAGATTATGCACTTGTTTGTCCTGCCCGAAGATGATGAGGTTTCACTATTTGTAGTACCGCTTCTCGTACTTACTAGCGCCACATAAGTTAAAAGAATAATAAATGAAGCGTTTGGAAATGAATAAAATAACATTTCTGAACGCATCAAGTAACGAGAACGCATCCTTGTGCATCTGTCAATGTCATGGTCCCGCGCTGTCATTAAGTTTAAAGTTCAGGTCACGTACGCCCTGATGTAGGTAGCTGATGCTGATTCTGCAACTATAGGGTATAGGTACATGTACCTGTAAGGGTGGGAGGGACTCATCATCTTCGGGCAGGACAAACAAGTGCATAATCTCAATCGAACATCACTTGGTAAGTTTGTTTGATTGTACAATTATGCACATTGTTTGTCCTGCCCTCTTATGATGAGGTTTCACTATTTGTAGATGTTTAAAGTTCAGTTGCAGAATCAGATTTTTGAACAGGTAGGTATCCAACCATTTTAAAAAATAAATATTTAAGTGTAAATAAGCATCTAAAATAGAGATTTATAATTATATTATGTACTTATTTTAAACCACGTTAATAAATAGATATCGTTTTTCCGTAGGTTAACTGGTAGAGAATGCCATTAACAGCAAGTCAGTCTTTTGTACCTTTATATTGTACAATAAAGATTAAAAAAAAATATGCTAAATGAAATTTATGAAAAGTAAATTCAATTTATTTTTTAGAATAAATTTGGTGTCGATGCAATAAGTTATTGACATTTTGGTTACCAATTAAACTCTTAGTATTGAATAAATTAATGTTTCTTCCAAAAAAACTTAGAAAAAATTTATAGTTAAAATTGTATTTATACAATAAGGTATACTATAAATAAGTAATAATGTTGGTTAGTATTAATTCCAAAAAATACTTCACTCCCATTACTAAGTATGGGTATTGTAACCATATTATATTATATTACTACCATAGGGTATATTACCATTACTAAGGTGTGGTGTCAATCAAACAATGTTGATGTGAGAGGAATCAAGTTGGCTCGTTATTCTGCGAGAGTACCAATTTCGCTAACAAAAGGTAGGTAGCAGAGTAAAATGTCATCATGTAAACACTACTATTCAGTGGAGAAATTGATGAGGTATATTCAGCTCACAGCCAGAAAAAAAAAAATGTAGTGTTAATAAAATGAACCGTTTTTAATAAATAAATAGATAAATATAAATATTGAACATCACATACATATTGCTCCAACTCAATTTCAAAGTACCTAGCTGAAGTACTTGAGTAAAGTAAATTAGAGATAACAGTTGTGATTCAAACAGTCAAAACTAAGCCAACCTAGAAAAGTAAATTTTTTCTAAATTGACTTTGCCAGAGGTCGAACCGGGAACTCAGAGATGGCAACACCACGAAAATCGGTGTGTGTAAACCACTCGACCACGGAGATCGTCATATAGACAGTGTTACTTCAGATAATGAAATTGATTCTATTAAATAGTTAACAACATTCAAATAGAAACTTCCCATTTAAAGTTATATTTATATATTAGTTTTGGTGGGCATGGTAAAATATTATTTACTAAATAAGTAGTATTATGTATGTGTATTATGTGACTGTACTTACTTACATATAACTAAGTAATTCACCATAATCAAAACACTAATAAAGCCGCGTTCCCACGATCGGCGCTACCACGCACCGCACCGAGCCGCACGAGGGCGAGCACGCACCGATCCGTTAAAGTTACCGGCGAACGCGTCGTTCCCCGCGGTGCCGTGTCGGTCTCCTCTCGTGCGTCTACAGACAGACCGTGGGAACGCACCTTAAGAGGCATGCATGCAACATCAAAGGGAATTATTATATACTCCGTGTGTAGCATAACTAACTATTGTGTTGTATTGAAACTACATATGTAGATTACAAAAAGAAAAAAAAATATATATATATAGTATAAACAATTGCAGCCTTCAATAAATAAATTGAATTTGCAAACCAATGCATTGTTTCTCTGTAGAGGTGTGGAACTGTGGAGTGGAGTAACTATAAAAAAGAAACCTCAAGTAGTGATAGGTAGTAAGATTATAACAGGTACTTATACAATTTTCAATACATTTGATGCATTAAAAATGCATAAAGTAACATGTAGGTGGGTATTTATAAAAAAATGTTATAAGAATAATATTTAGGTAAATTTCTTAAAGCGAACAAACATTCGTTACAATACTCAGGTACTAAGAATCTAGATAATATAATTATATTATTATATACCTATATTCAGTGTAATCTAATATATTTCTTGAAGCTAAATCTTCAATCAAGCTACTAATTTGGTTTTTTGTACCCTGACGTGAAGGTGTAAATCTGATGTAAATCTTCAAAATAGGTACTGCTAAATGGTTTTTGCTATCTTATTAATGTGCAGGTAATGATATACTGTAAGTATTCTATAACATCTGTAAATATAACCTACTGGCATTATTATTTTTTACAAGAATTATCATATTGTGAAAAAATTATAAGACTAAAACTTAAAGTTTTAAGACTGAATTAAAGTCTAAATGATTTTAGCTATAAGATAAAAATTATAATAATAACAGTAGGTATGTTTTAGGTAACTGTGATTTCTCTTCTCTAGATGGAGTGATGCACTCTTAAATCTGTCTATTTTCAGGCTAAAATTATTTGTTGATAGATTGACTTATTTAACCAACATTAACATGACTGGTAAGTTGTTAAGCAACTAAATTATCTTTAAATTTATAAAAATGATAAGTAGGTATATTCCTTTTTCATTTTGAGTAGATCTAGGCAGGTTGTCCTGACAAAGAAATCTTATAGAAAAATCTAGTTTCATTACTAGTTTGTATGAATCTGTATGTATGTAGGTATGTAACGTCATTGTATTTACCTATATGTATTGAATATCAAACCAAGGAATTTTCATTTTAGAAGGAACAAAATGACATGATTTCTTTTCAATTACATAATTATAAATTAAAAAAATGTCACTTACTTTAACATGATTAGCATTGAGACATGTGACATTTTTTCATACACACAAGACCAAATAAGAGGGAGTTAAGTTCTTGATTTTATTAAGTAGGTACTCACTATGTATTGTAAGACATAGGCACATTATGTGCTAATATGTATGGAATAATGTTACACATATAATATAATATGCATCTTTAAATATTTTAACTCACACAATAGGTACTGTTCGAATAAATCTAAGTTTCTTGTCCGAATTAAATGAACATTTAATATGAACATTGAGTTTTATCGAGTATTGCATTTAAGTACCTATCTATAAAAGAAGCAAAATAAGGTAAATCTGAAATACAATTTAAATTATTGTATGTAGGTACTCATTAATTATTAAGAGATTATAATGGCCAATTTAACTCATATAGGCATTGGGTAAAAAATAATTAAGTAGGTATCTTAGATATCTGTATGTAGCTTCTTCCCGTTGTCAACTGTTGCTCTCTGGACCTTTAAGACAAGTACCCCTTCAGTTTAAAGCTCCGGTTGCAGTTAGTTAGAAACCTTAGTGATCGAGTAATTTCTATCATTATTAAGGTTTTATACAGACTTATATACTGTATAGTTTGAATATTTAATAATATTGACAACTTTTGACAAAATTGATAAGTCAAAATCTGTATTATGTCAAAAAAAAGCTTGGTATGCTGCCTTTATAATCTTATTATTCAGGTGTAGTGAAAACACACAATTTTCTAGCAGCATTGTTGAAATCGCACACAATGTCAAATTTATTTCCTTTGTTGAAGAGGTGTAAATTCACCATATTAACAATTTATTTTATACTCACCAATTTATTTGCTGCTAAAGTTGTGCCCAATTATTTTTGTACTTCTTCCATAATAATAAACAGCTGTTGCAAGTTCTTGTTTTAACACTGCTGCTTGATACTAAGTTTTGGTTACATTATGATATCCAAAAAACTTATATATAGGTAATTATGTCTCTTTAATAGTTCAGAGTTCCAGACTTAATTGTGGGTAAAATTGTTGAATTTCATCTGTTCACGTTTTTTCTTCAATGCACAAAAAATCTTTCCATTCAGGAAAAACAATATAGGTACCTATAATATATCTTTGAGAACTGAGCCTGCTTCAGCGGTGAACTGTTTATCATCCGTCCCACAATCTGGTGTGATTATATTGTTTCCTTTTTATGGAATCGATATGCAGGCATATATGGCATATGGCAGTCATGGTATAACGTATTGTAGTGTGATCTAGTGTGTAGTTTAGTAACTACATCACTGACTCCTCCATACCCCGCAGTCAGGTCTGAATTTAAGTATTGCCAATTATAATTCTATTCCAACTCTTTCATATCTCAGACACAAGTCGAGTTTCATGTAGATAGGTAGGTACTGCTTCCTTCTCTTTACCTTTGGTATTGGGTATGTACTGACTGTGTATAGCAACAATCTTTGTTTCATGTTTTAGACATTAAGGTTTAATAAACATTAATAGGTACATCTTTGTATTATTGCAAATGAACGTTACGATACAGCTGAACCACGAAGGGAGGCCTATATCCGTTTTGTTCATAGTGTGAACATTGCATAAACACATTAATAGGTACATCTTTGTATTATTGCAAACGAACGTTACGATACAGCTGAACCACGAAGGGAGGCCTATATCCGTTTTGTTCATAGTGTGAACATTGCATAAACATTATAGGTAGGTTAAGTACCTCAGTGGTTTTGATACTTTCCAATATAGCGTCATCCAGAAGACGGGCCTATATCAGTAGCAAAACTCATAGCTGAAAGAACAAGGGAACATGTAAAACATACCCTGAATACCATCGTGTAGAATACAAACATAGAAGTCTTGGTCGGAATCCAATTTTTTGCTTGAGTAACTTCTGTAATTTTCTTTCAATTTTCGATGTTTTATCTTCTAAGTTTCTTTTCTTATTCATTGTGAATGTTCTGAACTTAATAAAAACTGGTTTTTTGCACTTATTTTAGGATTACGCGAGAATTTCGTGGCGCCTTTGAAGTGACATAAGAAACGAATGACAGCGCGGGACCATGACATTGACAGATGCACAAGGATGCGTTCTCGTTACTTGATGCGTTCAGAAATGTTATTTTATTCATTTCCAAACGCTTCATTTATTATTCTTTTAACTTATGTGGCGCTAGTAAGTACGAGAAGCGGTACTACAAATAGTGAAACCTCATCATAAGAGGGCAGGACAAACAATGTGCATAATGACTTACACCTTTATCTGTCGATTATTCGGCTCCGTTTTTTCTTTGAACGTTTTTATAAAATGTACCTACTTAATACTGTTTGTACTTTAAATGAAATATTTTTCCTATGTTACTCAAATCAAAAAATGTTTCTGTCTGTTTACGCTACTTTTGATGTACCTTTACTTAGGCACATATTTATTAAGCGATCTCAACGTTGACAGCTATCTTCAGATCATACCTAGGATGCTGTTCCTATAAGAAGAGCATGTCAAGTATTATCTCAAGATAGCTCTCAACGTTGAGAGCGATATATAAATACGGGCCTTATTTTGTTCCAATTTGCTCAAGAATTTCAACCTGAGCACAGAATACCCTAGAAGTGTAATATTAAACAAACATATTTATGGCCGAATACTCAAAAGCTAATTAACTTTGAGGGGCTCTCAAACGTCGTCCTGTCGCATTAAATGTCAAAGATATGACGAAGACAGCATGCTGTTTGAGAGCCGCTCAAAGTTAAGTAGCGTTTGAGTATTCGGCCATTAGAGGAATAAAATATTTATATAGGTACCAAACCGATCAACAATCTGCTCGATTATGAATGGGGTCAATCAATTACACGTTTTGAGGAATCCAACATACTACGTTGTTCTGATAATAGTTATCTCAATTACCGTATTAGAAATGCATTAAGGCACAATAATGTTTACATGTCTGTCTGGGATTTTTCTTACGTTATCAATGTTGTGTCTACGTTTGCTTGTTAAATAGTGGCTCAGTGAGCTGTAGACCTCAAATTGTATGTTGTTTAAAAATTAATCGAATAGATGTCGCCATGAGGTTGACACTGCTTTTGAAAAGCTGTTTGGTAGGTTAGATATTCTTTTAATATACCTATCTAATATAAACTAGATATCGCTTCTAGTTTTTTGATTACGGGACTTTTTTTTTTTCAAATTTCGAAATAGTGACTCAAAAAATATTCTATTTAATTATCGAATCACAAAATTTCACGTGAATCAGTTGAGAACTTGAGAAATGCGACCTCGTGGTTACGCGTGCGTGTACACGCGCGTAGTTACGCACGTAACCCCCTAACACACCGGGTTACGTCTACGCGGCACGCAACGCAACCTGTCCCTTGCGTACCCAGCTGCTGTGGCAGCCATGTTTGCGACTCTAGTGCGCGATGTCAGACGAAGATTGAGTAAATGGACTAATTCTTTCGCACTAATTCAATTAGTTTTTCTTTAATATCGTTATTCATTATTTAAAAACAAAATAAAACACCACTTACTACCTGTAGTACCGGTACTATTTGTAAACAAATACAACTGAATGCGTAGTCACGCGCGTGGTTACGCGCGTAGTGACGCGCAGCAAAGATACGTGCGTGTTCGGTGTGACGTCCAATAGGGAATGCCATTGACTACAACGTCATCATTGCGTTCCGCTCTGCGTAAGTACGCAGCTTGTTTGTTTCATGGGAGCTGCAATGCGTAGGGTAACGCATCGGTCTACGTGCACGCGTACGTTACGCAAGCGGTGTGCCATGTCTCATACAGTTTCATTACAACGTCATGGTACGTCTACGTGCACGCTTACGCATACGCTTACGCATCCGGTGTGCTGGAGCCTTTAGACGGTTGTGTTGTCAATGTCAACCCATTATCCTGCCATTCTGTTCTCACTCTCCCCAGTCGAATGTTCATAAAGCGAGAGTTGAGAAGTCTATAGACCGAAATAAGAAAAAGAAATGGAAATAAATGTAGACAACATTTTATAATAGTTGACACTTCCATTTTATAATAGTTGACACTTCGTCTAGCACAGTCCTTGGTGGCACATACTTAATTAAGTGAATCACTAAACTATCTTAATTAGCTTATATTTATCTGATTTACATTCAAGTTGGCGATCGAGGTCGACTTAATTACGTTTTCAATCTAATTATTTTAATGAGGTGGTGTAATATGCTTTGAAATTAATAAAATACTATTATGATCAAAGTATTCTGATAATATTAAATTCTCTGTCTGTCTCCTGGTATGAAAGTCACAGCACTCTAGTACTTTGTCATAGCAACTTTGTAAACTAATACGTTCTGTCGAAAACGTTGCTGTATACCTTTGCCTGGAACTTTGTCCACGCGTCAGCGTGGACAAAGTTCCAGGTAAGTTCCATTAGTAAGGAACAGCAACTCGTAGTATGCAGAATGTATGTAGAAACCTACACCTTCTATCGGAGTTTTCTCAGCCACCAAACTATATATATACAACTTCCAACTATCATCGGTTGGACCGCGGTCCCCGGGCAAATACCACCCAGCCCGGAGGAAGATTTTCCACTTTGGCCTTCCTACTAGTGGCTACCTCTCTCCATACCATACCATACCATACCATACATCATTCCTACACTGGTGACCTCGACGCTGCTACACTGGTGACCCCGACGTGATTATGCGATTAAATTGACAATAGACAGTGATCCGCTGCAACTTCACTCGAGAATAGCAAAATAAGTTGGCAACCCTAATTGCGAATAGCACAAAAACGGCTAACGTGCATTGTACAATGTGATTGACAATTGACAGTAAACTGCAGCAACTTTAGAGAACTTGCAGTACAAAACGACTCTCTCTCCCTCTCTATGGCAAAGAGAATTGAAATACAGTACATATTTTCAAGATTATTACGTGTAAAAATATAGTAGATGGCGAAAAAGTCAAAAAAATATAGTAAGTTGCCGTTTTGTATACAACCTGTTAATGAATTAACGCAAAATGAGAAAACCGTTTCTTCGGACCATCAAACTGAACAACTTTTACTATGGGACCAACTCTGAAATCGCGAAAAAAATCTGCTGTTTCATACAAAAATTAATAAAGAAAATATAATTAAATGTATGAAGTAGCTGATTTTTTTTTCGCGATTTCAGAGTTGGTCCCATAGTAAAAGTTGTTCAGTTTATGGTCCGAAGAAACGGTTTTCTCATTTTGCGTTAACTCATTAACACGTTGTAGAGGATTTTAATGAAGTTGCATTTTTCATTCTTACTAACATTTTTATAATTTATTCAACAACCATAAACACAAGAGTTAGAACACAAAAAATATTATGCAATTATGTGCATTATGCTACTTTTTTGCTGCTTTTGTTTAATTTTTTCACTTGAAAAAATATAGTAGTTTTGCCTACTATATATTTTTCAAAAAATATAGTAGGCGAGCCCGAAATATAGTAGGGTAATATATTATATCTGGTCATTTTGAACTTATCATCCAAATTTTAAGGATGTGTCCAGTCCATGAAACTAAACAACTTTCTCTAAGAAACATGTATTGTGTCAAATTTCGACATAAAATTCTGGTCATCCCATACTAAATTGATCACGTGATCTCTTTGATTTGTATGGAAAGACGATTTTTATTTTAGATATTTGACCATGTGTTCCTTTGAAAAATTTGTTCAGTTTCATGGCTGAACACATCCTCAAAAAATGGATGGTAAGTTCAAAATGACCCGATACAGTAGGGTTGGCAACCCTAATCGCAATTCTCCTCAACCGATGGCATTTGACAAACCTTACCCTTTTAGAGATGATGACTTAAAATATAATAGCTTAATTTATAATTCATCAGAAATACCGTTTGTCCAAATTAAAAACATTGAATATTAAATACTAAATCTCGTTTAAATAAAGTAGAAAATACTTTGCATCCGTTCACAATAGTGCCGTAAAGGTCCCGGGGTGAACGTCATAATTATTCGCCATTGTTCCGTTGGTTGTTGTTGTTGATGTGATGGCATTGTTGAATATGGAAAGGAAATGTTCTAGTGGCCATGTAGGTATGTATGTACCGTATGTATGTATGTAGTAGCCGTGTGTAGAATGGCGTAGCAACTGCAAAAGAGTAAATACAATAAGGTTCGTATTTATAAACCGCTCTCAACGTTGAAAGCTATCTTGAGATTAAACCTGAGATGCTGTTCTTTTAAGAAGAGCATCTTAAGTATTATCTCTAGAAATCTCTCAGTGTTGAGAGCACTTTATAAATACGGGCCTTAAACTCTTCGCTCCCACTCTACGATTTGCTTTATTGTTTCGTGTGTGGAGAGATGTTTGAGAATTTGATATCTGTGCCGACTGCCGGTAAAGTCTGTCAAAAAAAGCCGGTTGAAGCCGATATAGCTCACGCGCGAGAGGAAGGTCATTTTTAAATGTGACCATATTGATTTCTCTAGTTGTAGGTATACCTAAGCCACCCATGTTATTTATAGATTATTTCAACCAAACAAAACATATTATAGAAAATAGACCATCGCCTCTTTAAAAGGTTTCCCATGGTCAGCAAGTTGCAAATAATTTGACATTATTGTTATGACAACAAATTGAGGGCGATACTACAGAATATGAAGCCCATCCGCGCGAGGACAATCAAATGATAAGTTACTCTCGCTGCACGGCAATAAAGTACAATTTGTTCCGGATTCGTCATATTTACTATTATAAGCACCTCCGAAGCGCTTCTCCTCGCGCATCTCTGTCTCAAACGACACAATGACATCCCTCGTGAGCTGGCTCGACTGAGTCAGCCACGAACACTAATACAAAAGTTTAAGCGCGGAGTGAGACCCCCCTGGCGATACCCTGATACCATCTTATTTGTCAACAGGGCTTCCTCAGGTTCTTGGTGACGTACCACCGCTTCTTCTCGTTCAGTCTGTACTGCGTGGGATTTGTGTGGTTCGTGCTCTCCCTCGTGAAGCGCTACTACATGAGACAGTTCAGCCTGTTCGCCTGGACGCATGTCGCTCTGATGATCGTCGTCACGCAGAGCTACTTGATCATCCAGAACATCTTTGAAGGTAAGGATAATGAATTCTCTTTTCTCAAGTTCATAGCGATGTTCCAAGCTTCACCTGGTTCAGTCTAAACTGGCTTCGTGTAGTTCGTGCTATCCCTTGTGAAGCGCTACTACATAAGTAGTTCAGCCTGTTCGCCCGGATGAGCAGTTTACACAGTGCCAGCTGCTGCCTTGCCAGAAGACAGCTACTCTACTAAAATGTTGAAGTAACTCTGATGTGAATACGAGGTTTTGTCAAAATGTAAACATTCGCATGCGAGAAACGAATGGCGAGTTTTGCCATGGGATAATCGCATACGATTATTCACTGGTCGCGTGCGAGAAACTATGCTTGTGTAATTTATGATCAAGTTACGTCCAAACAGTGCGAGTTACTGCAGTGCAGTTAGTGGCTGACTCGTACGCTAGCTCGCACTTTGTAAACGAACCATAATAGTGATTTCTTCCTCAATCTGATAAATATGAAGGTAAAGCACGCTTACTTTGAAGATACTTTTTACTTTTAGCTCTAAATAAGCTCAGAGTGCAATGGTCTTTTAATTTATTTTCATCACGTCCATACAGTTTCATTTCACACACCATCGCATCATTCCAAAGGAAAAGTGACCTAATGAAATACTGATCAGAGGGCCTAGCCAAAGTAACATTGGCAAATCTTCGTTATCGCTTCGCTTTCGAAACATGTATGGGATTGACATAAGGTTTCGTTAACTATCGAATTTTAAAACGTCAAATCCATACATGTTCCGAAGCGAAGCGATAGCGAAAATTTGCAAATGTTACTTTGGCTAGGGGGTCAGGTTGTCTTTTACCTTCGTCCACGTTTACTTTAATCCAATTCAGCCCCTCTAGCCAAGGAACATTTGCATCGTTATCGCTTCGTTTCGAAACATGGATTTGACGTTTTGAAATTCGTTTGTTAACGAAACCTTATGTCAATCAATCTCTTACATCTTTCGAAATCAAAGCGATAACAAAGATTTTAAATGTTACTTTGACTAGTGGGTCAGTTAGAACTTAAGAACAGCGAAAATAAAATTTATTTTATTTAATATCACTGGATATATCTAAATTATGTGGTATTTACACGGGGCAACTTAGCAGGTGACTTGCTGGTCGATTTTAGTCAACTAGCGCTTTTTATCGACAATTGCTTATAAAATCGAATCGCCACTTCATTGAAATTAGGTTTGCGTTAAGATTTTACAAGCGATTGTCAATAAAAAGCGCTAACTGACTAAAATTTACCAGCGAGCCATGTGATTACCACATTAGTCTCCTTTCTTAAATACCTATATTACATTCGAAAGAGCAAGAGCAACCATGTTTGCAACAATTTTGTGGACAGGTGTTGTTTGTAACGCGTTATCACAACAATAACGCTAAACGTAGTAGAGGTCAGACGGTTACCATCCACGTTATACAAGCATGACCACCCAGACACAATGAAATAAATAGTATTTTTCCTTGTCAACTAGTTTATTTTTGTCAACAATGTAGTTGTCACCAAATTGAACTTTAAACCTTAACCAATAAAAGCGCTGCTTGAAATAGTATTAACTCGAGCACAAGACATAAAAACTATTTTAATTAGTACCTTAGGTACTTAAGTAAGTGGTTAGCGACACGGTACGCAGATTTTATTCATTAAATGATCAACGGCCGTTTTTAGAATGCTGGTCAGATCAGTTGGGTGTGTAAAGCGATCTGAATCTCCTCCATACACTCTCTGGATAGCCATCATCAGATTACAGCATAGTATATCCCTGGCAGGAAACCAATAACCAAAGCTTCAAAGTTACCTAGTTTGTATGAAAATAATACCTTTATCCCTAGACAAAGTTGATGTGTGTATCTGATTGCAAATAGCCTATATATTAAATGTAGCATTTATAAGCTACTAGCTGATCCAAATTTCAACCATAAACAAAACAATGTTCTTTTCCTGATAATTTCGAACACAACGGTCGAGCTATTCTCAAGTGATGCTTTATTTATACAATATCTTAGAGTAAGACGGGCTTCTACAGAAAGAGAAGCCATACGAAGCGTTTCCCCTCTGCCGAAGTACAAGCCCAAATGGGCATACGCGTTAGTAAAACCAGTTGCGCCCGGATTTCTTTCTAGACCGAGTCCAGTCGCGCATGTGAACGCTGCTCTGTTTAAAATGTCGAATTGATGAGTTTTTTGCTGTTAAAAGAGATCTTGAACATCAAGTATACAAAAAGACGGTTTTACATTTCACATAAAAGTAATTTTTTATCGTATTATTGCTATTTGTTTACATTTAAACATTAATTTCGTATATTTTATTCTTGATTAGTTGTCAAATTTGTTCAGTGACATCGGGTCTGCTAGTCCATGGCTCGTCCGTACAAATAACAGATCTGTCGCTAGATAAATCCGAGTTCTCGCCGATGGGCAACTTAGTGATGTTACCGTTAAATAATGTTTGTCGATAAAGTGTTGGTCAATCTGGCCCTGATTCTGCGCCAAATTCATTTGCGAGATTTTTGCATGATTTGCTCTGCACTGATGTGATCGCGACAGATATCGCGAAATAAATGTCGAAATAGTAGATTATACAGCAAGTGAATAAAAAGAGAATTTAGTTCGAGGCACTAACGGCCGTCTCTCGAGCAAGATAATTAGGCGCATGATAGCTGCATGACAGCTAAGTTCATGACACCGTTTTAATTTGGTCGAGTTGTAGTTAGGAAAGACTTATGCGATTCTTATCCAAGCTGAATACTGACCGTAAGTAGTACTGTTAAATAAACTATATTCAAATTAAAGCAAATAACACTGCTAAGAGCTGAATAGTAGCCGAAGATTCAGCATCGCTCTGTATAACGTAAAATCGCTTATTATTCACTCTTATGGTTGAATTAAACACACTTTTTAGAGTGGCGATGGTAAAAAAGCAATTATTCAATGATGTAACTGTGATCAACGTTAAGACGGGGAGCGATCACCGATTGTTGTAAATTCAAATTGTTGGGTGTGCAGATGGCAGTACTGTCATGGAGTGGTGTTCAGTGTCAGCAGCCTGAGCCCAACTTCCCTGGGTACACATTAGTCCCAACCCAATCACCTACACTCTCGAGCTTTTTGTATAAAGCTCGAGCGTATAAAAATGACCTCTTTGTTGTTATTCACCCCATCGTAAAATGATTGAGTTTGTAATCTTTATTCCTTTTTCCGTATCGATATTGCTGCATCGACAGTTGAGCCCAGCCCTTTATGTCAAAAACCTGTCATATTTTGATGTGTGACTCATCCGTACACAAATTTTTGCTGTTTTGTTTTATTTTTTATGTGTGAGTGTCGTCATTACAGTGTAGTTTTTGTATGTGGGTATGCGGAACTGCACTTGTGTGCATTTTTCCCCCCCGCAAAAAATGCCAGAATAATTTGAATAGAGTAATATCGCTAAGGCGTCTCCCTTCGTGACAAACGAAGCCTTTTGTTGCTCGAAGTACAATATGGTATGGCAATTTGTTTTTTATTTATACAGCGTATCCCTCGATAAAGTGTAACTCAGAAAAGAGGTGAAAGTAGACCATAAATATTGATCACTAAAAATTTATTTTTTACTGAGGCCTCTATGTATAAAAATGAATATCTTCTAAATTAGTGAGCCGATTTCTCTGTAATTAAACCATATACTTGGCAGTGCAGATAAAATAATGAACAGAAAAAAATAAGAGACTACAATGACTTAAACTGTGCTTTTTGTTAAAAAAATGCATTTCCTATAACTATTATTTGTGGTGATCGTTTTTTTTTGGGTGCCTACCTTTCTTTATGTGTAAACCTAAAAAGCTTTTCAAAGGTTTATATAGGCCCTCAACAACGTTATCGTATTTTGGACAAGATGTTTTTCTCGCAGATAAAGTGATCATTTCGCCCTATTTTACACACTACTAGATGTGAGCCGCGATACTGTCGGTTGAAGTAACAGTCTCTGTTGGTATTTGTGTCGGCCTACATACATTGTCACGGGCAGGGAAGCCTTACAGAGAAACTGGGACGAATAGAAATAGAGTGGACAAAGGGCTGACGCGGGGAGGGTTAAAATTGCGAGCTATACTTTTTGGTAGGTACAGAATTTAGGTCTGAATAACTCTTAGTAGATACTTTAGATAGAAGTAAAGAGCTATTCTATTACTAATGAACGAAATGAGTGAATTTTTGAAGGTTTCTAATATTGCAATCTAAAAGGCATGAATTTACTTCCAAATTTCAACAATCACCCATCAATATCACTTCTTATGGCCGAATACTCAAACGGTAATTAACTTTGAGGGGCTCTCAAACGTCGTCCTGTCGCATTAAATGTCAAAGATATGACAAAGACAGCATGCTGTTTGAGAGCCGCTCAAAGTTAAGTAGCGTTTGAGCATTCGGCCATTAGTCTTTTAAACGGCCTCAGTAGTGAAGTAGTCAACATTACGCTAGAGGACCCGGGTTCGATTCCCGGCCGGGCAGAAATTGAGATAATTAATTCTGATTTCTGTGTCGGGTCTGGGTGTTACAATGTATAATAAGTACCTATGTATTTAAAACCTGTTTAAGTAGTATATCAGTTGTCTAGCACCCATATGACAAGCTTTGCTTAGTTTGGAGCTAGTAGGCGCTGTGTGAAATTTGTCTAAGCATTTATTATTATTATTTTTACCTTTTAAGACAATTCATTAAAAACAGTAATATCGCCTTGCTCAATGTTTTATAAGTATTGCCTTAGAATACCTTCGATTATGTTATAAATTATTTGTAAAAAGCTAAATCATTGCTTTTAGTTGATTCAAGTAAAATACCACAAAGTGATTTTTTGAACAGTCGACTAATTTTGTGGTGTGGCTTAGACTGACAAACTGAACAACTTTGTCTATGGGACAGCAAAAAAATAATCAGCTGTTCCATAGAAAACGTCAATCTACACGCCCAAAATGTATGGAACAGCCGACTTTGCTCCGATTAAGTTGGTCCCATAATCTCATAATGAGCTAAAACGCTAATTTCTCATATTGCGTAGGTACCTAGTTACGCAGGGAAGCCAACAAAAATAGCTCCGTTGCTTCGCACGTGAATCAGCTCTAATAAATACTTCAACAATATCGCAATTTTCCGTCACGTAATTGTAAACAAACTAAACTCGAGAGCAGAAAAATCGCACCACGGGCCTATTTTCATACAAACGAGGTAACTTTGAAGCTCTGGTTCTCCGCCCAGGATAAAACGGGCTCTGATCTGATGATGGCAAATTAAAGAATAAATTATGGAGGTATTATGTCGTTTAGCCCAGGGTTAAACTTAAAAAAAATACAAGCTAAAATTCTATCAAAAATATGTAAAATGTAACACTGAAAACTCCATACAGGCTCTGGTGTAAACAACGTTTCTGATCCGTTGGGTTTCTTTAGCGATCTGAGCCTCCTCCATTTATTCTTTGCCATCATCAGATCAGAGCCCGTTTAATCCTGGGCGGAGAACCAGAGCTTCAAAGTTACCTCGTTTGTATGAAAATAGGCCTGTGGTGCGATTTTTCGGCTCTCGAGTGTACTTTTACGTAAAACATTGTTTTTATATGATCCATCCGATTCTGTTCAAGACCGGAGCAACATAAGTTCAGCTGTCACTGTAGCCTTAAGCATTATGAAAACGTATTGGTCCCTTTAGCTCTCTTTTTATGGGACAAAAATTGTAAATAATCTCCAATCTTATCCAATAAAAAGTATTTGTACGATTGCAACACCAAAGAAGCGGTCAACCATGAAGGTAACAACAACACAACGTAATGCTGTAAGTGAAACCAAAATATCTGTAATGCGGAAACGCACAATATACATTATAGTTTTTCATAGGTATAACTCATTTTTAAACCAGTTATTAAACTGTATTATTCTCTCTAGATTTTTTGTATCTTTTTGTAAATCAAAAACAAGTTTAAGTGTCGGAAAGAGCCAATATTACGAGTACCAATTTAATATTTCGTTTACTTAAACCCTCCTCACTTACAAGCATCATCGATGATAGTAATACTTTAGATAAGATAGTTATGTTTTTATAACGGGTGGCGCAAAAGTAAAGACCCTATTTGGTTAAGCTATAACATTTTTTCTAAATTAGAAAACTAGATTTAGGTTTTTTTAAATGTATATTTGTGCCATTAAATTTCGTACCATTAGGATTTAAAGATGATGTCTTTTAAATGGTGACCTCCAGAGTTGATACACATTTGAGCCCTATTTATGACATTTTGCATAACTTGCCGTAACACTTCCTGCGATATGTTCGTTATTTCTTGACGAATGTTTTCTTTTAGAGCTGCGAGAGTCTGTGGCTTGTTCACATACACCCGAGATTTCAAAAAACCCCAAAGAAAGAAGTCTGGACTGGTCAGATCGGGTGATCTTGCAGGCCAAGGCAAATCGCCAAAACGAGAGATAACTCGGCCTGGAAAAGCGTCCCTCACTAAATCCATATTTATTCCACGTTCTTGGGGAGTAAAACGGTCCATGTTTATTTTCAGTGTATTTTATATTTGTTCACTACACAATTTTCAACAACAGAATGACAGAAAATGTCATATAAAAAAAATAAAAGTATTTTCTTTAGTGCCAGTACTTTTGCGCCACCCGTTACAAACACTTGATTCCTCTCTAAAATCAACTTCTCCATGACTTTATACCACTCGTACATAATACGTAACTAGGTAAATTCATCTTCAATATTGACCTTTTTACAAATGAAAATCGTTGCACAAAGAGTTATTAGTTACACAATCGTTTATAAGCCCATTAAATTGGAAAAATGAGTCGCCGGTGTTCAATTACCAAGCGTTAGGCTGGCCCCAGACCTACCGGTTCCGTTTCTTTGCTTTGCTGTGCTACCTTGCTTGAAAGACCGCCGGCCAACCAGGGTAATTTTCAATCTATCGCATTTTGGGACTAGACCAAATTGGCAAGATAGCCATTAGCTTGGTTTTATCAAATGTCATCGCCTGGATTGCGAAGTAGGAAGCTTTTAGGAGATATGCCACCCTGAACATGGACTCCGATCGTTAAAAATAACTCGATCGCTTATTTATACAAGATGTTTGGTAAAGCCTTATAAAACTGAATATGGTAGATAGGGACCATAATAAAACTGAACAACTTTTACTATGGGACCAAATCTGAAATCGCGAAAAAAAATGAACTGTTTCATACATTTTGATAATTTCGTTATTATTTTTTGTATAAAACAGCAGTTTTTTTTTAAAACGAAAACTAAAACTTCTCATCGCACCCCAGACGACGATATTTGATAACACCAAACTAATGGCTATCTTGCCAATGTGGTCAGGTCAAAATATGCGATAGATTGAAAATGAGCCTCTTGGCCGGCGGTCCATGGTAGAACAGCAAAGCAAAGAAACGGAACCGATAGGTCTGGGGCCAGCCTTACATCTATTTTATTATATTAAAGGCGTAAGTATAGTATATTGCAATTTTATGTCGCAGTTCAATTTTGATTTGTTTCAAATATGAAGAATATTAATGTTAAACTTTTAGATTTTTGCATTCACAATGCTATTTTTATATTAAGATGAATAAATAATGAAAAATATTAGAAAAAATCGGCTCACCCGTAGCATCCCGTCTAAGTTGCTACGGGTGAGCCGATTTTTTCTAATATTTTTCATTATTTATTCATCTTAATATTAATGTTATCTGTACTGAGTTTCTCCAGTTTCGTGGCAGTGCGGATGCTACCGCTTGGGCAATCGATTCGCTTGTGTGAACGGATACTTAAACGGCCGGCTGAGCAATCAGGTCGGCCTGTAGGGAATCTCGTCAAAAATCTACGGCACAAAATATAAATTAATCCTAAGAGCCGCTCGAAACATAATATAGCGTTTTTACGTGCATGCACGCTCACATAGACATAGCGTATACGAAATCTCAGCCCGAACCAGGTGCACCCATTGCTGGGTATATAGGCCTCCCCCAAAGATCTCCACGGCCACTACTGTATTCTGTGTTATTTATTTGATCGTTTCTCTAGGTAGCGTTGCCTCGTATTTATGTACCAACAGCTCTAGGCTAGGTATATTTATTTTGCATTCAGTATTGTTTTCAAGCATACATTATTTTTACACCATGGAGGTCAAAGCTAGAGTTATTGTAAACAAGGCATTATTATTAGATACATGGTGTAGTGTTAGCTGTTTCAAAAAAATTTATGCGCGTTATTATGAAAAACAACGTCAAGTTTAATGACCCGAAAACCACGATATAGTTTCAATGCCGGTGTTTTATTGTAATCTAAAAATACCTTAAAATTAATGTAACGTTCAGTATGCAAAAAGATACTCGGATACAAAAATTTACAGCAGTGCTAAGGACTTGCCATTTTAGTTTCTTCCCACTTAAGCTTCTTTAATCAAAATATTATTGATGTGAATTCAAAGGTAACCAGTCAGTCAATATTATCAACTAAAAATGAATGACATAGTTTATATAAAAAGAAATATAATCAGGGAGGACACTTAAATATTTATTCTGGGTGTTAAATATTTTATTCCGAAAAAATAACAATATGTTTCGTCGAATCTCATTTTTAATGATAGTTGGGGAATTAGTGGCAGAAGGTCAAAATTTGTCATTAGATGAATTCACTTGGCACATATGTACCTTAGGTAAAACTGAGCTGATTCAGCCCGGTAGCCATCAGCCCCCCCTTGGCAGGTAGGGGGGGGTGGCATTTAAAGTTTCACACCGCCGCACTTCAGAAAAAAAGTCATATCTCCTTCAATATACCTACCACCTCGAGTGTGATATCATTTTATGATGAATCAAGGATGAGGAATTCATTTTTAAAACTTTAAATGTACAATGTTATAGAAAAAAGGTAAAATATTGACGATAGTTTAAAAATAAGTTTGCTATTTTTTTATTCAACAGTCAGTATCTATTAAAAATAATCATTTTTTGCAATGAAAGAAAATATTATCTTAAAGTACATTTATTCAGCTTTTTAAAAATATATACTTTATATATAGTTATCTTTGAATGTCTATCTGAAAAAAAATCGAACATGGTATGCGACGCTGTTTCCAAACATCCGCGATTGAAAGTTAAGTTGGTTTTTTCATACAAAATGTATAGAGTACAAACTTAATTTTGCGTTCGGCTGCCGCTTATGGTCTTACGATCTTATAGTCTCTTTTAACTATTTTATGTTTTGATGCATATTTAGTTCTTTTTGTAGCAGGCATGAGGAATTTATTTTTGGGACATTTAATGTATAGTTTCATTGAAAAAAAAAATATGTTGACCAAAGTGTCAAAAATCGGTTTACAATTGTTTTTGTTCAACAGTCGGGTATCTTTTAAAATGCTAATTTTATGCAAAGGAAAAAATACCACCTTAAAGAACATTTATTCAGCTTTAAACTAATATAAACTTTATATATAGTTATCATACAATTTCTATCTGAAAAAAATCTGACATGGTATGCGACGGTGTTTCCAGATGTCTGCGATTGCAAGTTAAGTTGGTTTTTTCATACAACATGTATGGAATACAAACTTAACTTTGCGTTCGACTGCCGCTTATGTTCTTACGGTCATAAAGTCTCTCTCAACTATCTTACGGTCTGATACATACTTAGATCTTTTTGTGAGAGTCATAAAGACTATATAAAAAAATAGACAGACTTGATCTATGTATAAGAAAGTCATAAAACGACGAAGCGTCGTGACGTCAAAAAATTAGATCTGAGAACGGTCAGGGAGGAAAATGTCTTACCACATTAAAACTAAAGTGCAAAAATTTTTAAAGTTTTAATAGGTAGGTTCCTTAAGGACCTAGGCATATAAATATACCGTAGAAATTAAAATATTTTCCATTGAGTATTTTTTGTACACTCGTGAGCAGAAAAATTAAATCACAGACCAATTTTCGAACAAACGGGGTAAACCTACAGCTTTGGTTCTCTGCCCAGGATTGAACGAGGTGTGTGCTGATGATGGCAAATTAAAGAATGAATGACGGAGGCTCATTATGCTAAAAAAACCTAACAGATTAGATGAGTGGTTTAGCTCAGGGTTGAACTTAAAAAAATATCAAATGAAAATTAAGAAGTATGGAAAATGTAACACTAAAAGCTCCAGACGGTCTCTAGTGTAAACGACTCTTCTGATCCGTTGGGTTTCTTAAGCGATCTTGACCTCCTCCATTCACTCTTTGGATAACCATCATCAGACCACACCTTGTTCAATCACTGACGAAGAACAAAAGCTTCAAAGTTACCTCGTTTATATGAAAATTGGACTGTGATTAGGGTTGCGTTCCTGGGTTCCCATTTCTGGGAATTACCGGGATGTTTTTTAAACCCGATCCCGAAAAATATGCGCCAGGATACCCGGAACGACGGGAGTTTATATTGCGGTTAAAAAGTTTAATAACTATTATATTATTTAAGCGTTTCGTTTTACATTTAAACAAGAAAATATCAATGACATTGTGACCGTAAATTGTAGCAGAGGGAAAAAACAAAAGCTTTTAGAGACAACTAATTCGACAAGTATTAAAAGACCCTTGACTAAGCCAGGACCTCCATATTCTGCCCACCATCAGGATAGCTTTTGCATACCTGGGAAATCAAAAGCAATGAAGATATTGAAGGTAAAAGTAAAAGAAAATTATATATTTTTATTTAAATATATAAACGTTCTTTTTAATTTTTGTCCATAAATCATTATCAATATTTTAAGTATTTCGTAACAAACGAATGCTTGCAGTGTTTTATTTAACACCAAAAAAGAAAATCATTAACAAAATTATTTTTTAATTCTCTTATTTTGATATACAGGGTGTTACAAAAAAAACTCATAATTCCGAATACGGTAGAAGGGACCATCAAACTAAACAACTTCTTCTATGGTACCAAAATGTCGAAAATACCCGATTCCTGGGAATTCCCGGGAATTGCAAAATGTATATGAAAATGAAAGGGTGTCATTATTGTACCAAAAATAAAAAACACATCTTAGATTTATCATATTTTGATTGAAAAAAACAACTTATACCTAGGTACTAAACTTATTAATTGTAGAAGCGTCTACGTACGCTTGGAAACAGCGTCGCATACCATGTTCGATTTTTTTTCAGATATACATTGAACGATAACTATACATAAAGTATATATTTTTCAAAAGCTGAATAAATGTACTATTAGATAAAAAAAAAATTATTGCAAAAAACTTGTATTTTTACAGATACTGACTGCTGAATAAAAAAATAGCAATTTTTTTTTGAAACTATCGTCAATATTTTACCTTTTTTCTATGACACTGTACATTAAAAGTTTTAAACATGAATTCATCATCTCTAATTCATTATAAAATAATATCACACTCGAGGTGGTAGGTATATTGAAGGAGATATGATTTTTTTTCTGAAGTGCGGCGGCGTGAAACTTTAAATGCCACCCCTCCCTACCTGCCAAGGGGTGGCTGATGGCTACCGGACTAAATCAGCTCAGTTTTACCTAAGCTACATATATTCCAAGTGAATTCATCTAATGACAAATTTTGACCTCGCCATACATGAGTGCCAGTACTGACTGGACTATGAGTGAAAGTGCAATATGTGTCAAAATTGATACCATATCAGCGTTTGATTTTTATCTCTAAACTGTGCAAACATGGGTTTGTCGTAAAAAAGTCATTTAGAATATGTTTTCCAATTTGCTTTCTCAAATTGGCATTTTTTTATTTAAACCGTGAAAGATTTTCCTTGATTGACTTTCGATTTTTCTATTTATTATTAATTGAACTACCTCGAGCATTGCGAATCCAGTTTACAATTTTAATTTTGTTTTCATAACATGATATTATAGATAGACGTTTATGATACGTGTGTTATTGCTACCAAAACCACAACCAAAACTTTATTCTTTATTGACCTACTATTTTTAAACTAAGCAACTGTCCACAACGAAAGTGGGACAGGCTATTTGGACAATTTGAATTGATTGTCTGTGATTCCGCTCCAAAATAGGTTGTGATGAGTGAGGTATGTTATGCTGTTTTAGGGTAGAAACACACGTACCACAACCATTCCACTTCGACAAAACGTTAGACGCTTATTTTTATAAAAATTACGATTAACGATTGTAACGATTTTTGTTTAGTGGCTAATTAGAAAGCTTATGCCACCACATGATTAACTGTCAAAAATTTTTACGATATCTTTTAAACCTGAGAAGTTATAAGAGCTAAAACACTGGTTTTTTGGAGGTCCTTATGACGTCATCGCGACGTACGCGAACCTTATGTCGTACGTGATAAAACACATATTGCATTGAGCTTGGCATTTGCTTCAAACCCTTTTTAACTCGACCATTTCTAAACGGATTTAAAAAATTCTTTCACTAGGTTTCATAGCTATCAATATGTGATTATATTATATCAATAAAACCATAGGATTGAAACCTGTTACTGATCCTCATTCCGAAATGAGGAGCTGCCGAACATTTGTTCGGCAGCTGACTTTTCATTTCATTCTTTCATTTCTCTTTTTTTTCTCATTTCTCATTTATATCTTTTTTATACATTTGAAATTAAACATCGATTTTTAATCAATTCCGACTCTTTCCTATACAAAACCAACTTCGCTTTTTCAAACAGAAATGGACTTGTCCAGTAGGCTTGAAATTTTTATCCCTCCTGTAAAAAACCCTTCATCGGACAAGTCCGCCTTTGTTCGCCAGCTCCTCACATGTTGTTATTTTGGCTGGTTTACATTATCCTAGCTGTAAGTAGAGAGTAGAGGTCTATCGCCTGGGATATTCGTTGATTTTAAAAGAACGTCAAACACACCAAGCAATGCAAGCGTCTACTATAAAGATAATGTAAATCAGTTTTTAGGCCGCGTTTCCACCTGCAAGTAAACTTCTGCAAGAAGTGTTCCACAGTAGTTAGGTCAGTAGTGGCACTCATGTATGACGAGGTCAAAATTTGTCATTAGATGAATTCACTTGGCACATATGTAGCTTAGGTAAAACTGATCTGATTTAGCCCGGTAGCCATCCGCCCCCCCTTGGCAGGTAAGGGGGGGTGGCATTCAAAGTTTCGCGCCGCCGCACTTCAGAAAAAAAATCATATCTCCTTCAATATACCTACCACCTTGAGTGTGGTATCATAATGTGATAAATCAAGGATGAGGAAGCCATTTTTGAGACATTTAATGTACAGTTTCATAGAAAAAAAGTGATATATTTTACTATATTGACGACATTATCAAAATCAGTTTGCTATTTTTTTATTCAACAGTTGGTATCTTTGAAAATTCAAATTTTATGCAAAGGAAAAAAATACTATCTTAAAGTACATTTATTCAGCTTTAAATACATACAAACTTATATATAGCTATCATACAATATCTATCTGACAAAAATCGAACATTGTATGCGAAGGTGTTTCCAAACGTCTTTAATTTCAAGTTAAGTTGGTTTTTCATACAAATTGTATAGAGTACAAACTTAACTTTGCGGCCAATTGATGTTTATGTTTCTACGGTCTTATAGTCTCTCTCAGCTATCGTACAGTCTAATTTATACTTAAATTTTTTTGTGGAAGTCATAACGACAATTGAAAAAAATAGACAGACTTGATCTCAGAATGAGGAAGTCACAAAACGTCGACGCGACGTGGCGTCAAAAGATCAGCTCAAAACGATCAGGTAGGAAAACGTCCTATCCTACCATATTAAGTTTACAGTGCAAATAGTAGTTTATGAAACTGACACATAAAGAGGGGTATTAAAACACGAGTGTGTGTTTAAAAACCGAGCCGTAGGCGAGGTTTTTAATAGTATCACACGAGTGTTTTAATACCTAGTTATGTGCAGTTTCATACACTACTTTATCTACACTCATACATTTGGGATTGAACCTACTAAATAAAAGATCAACGTTAGAAAAGAGAGAGAGACTTTGTTTGTATTAGCTAGGTACCTACCTTGTAATAAGTCAATTCCTTAGCTGCATCTAAACTAAAATATCGGGCAGAGTTAATTTTTTTTCACATTTTAAAGCAAGAATAAAAAAAAAACCTACAAAATTCAGTAAGTATAACAAAATGTAAAAATTGAAATCAAAACTTTATCGGAAAAGCTTGGCGCGCATTCCATTAGAAAAACAAATTGATCAGTGCATTTCAACAAACTAATCGCACTAAAGTCATCGATTACCATAGAGTACATTTTAATCATGAAAAATATGTGGGAAAATATTCGTTGTTTTTTTTAATGTTACGGCACTGCCTTCTTTTTGGATTTGCCCTGTATCGTAATGAGAAAAAAAGTTATTTTATGATGCAGTTGACTGCATCGTAATGAGTTTATTTTTTAATTTTACCTATCCACGAAAATAAAGTACGTATTTATATTACCTTTTTTGAATTCATATTTGGAACATTACGTTGTGAGTGTAGATAAAAGTGTTTAAATCATAATAGGTAGGTACCTTAAGAACCTAGGTATACAAATATATCGTAAAGATAAAACTACTGTTGCATTGAGTATTTTTATACACTCGTGAGCACAAAAATGGAACAACAGCCCTATTTCATACAAACAAGGTAATTTTAAAGCTTTGGTTCTCCGCCCAAGATTAAACGGGGTATTATGTGATGATGGCAATTTAAAGAGTGAATGGAGAAGGCACAGATCGCAAAAGAAACCCAACGGATCAGAAGAGTCGTTTACACCAGAGACCGTCTAGAGTGTTGAGTGTTACATTTTACATACTTAAAAATTTTCGCTTGATATTTTTTTAAGTTCAACCCTGAGCTAAATGACTTATCTAATCCGTTCAATTTCTTTAGCATTATAAGTCTCCGCCATCCATTCTTTAAACTGCCATCATCAGATAACATCTCGTTTAATCCTGAGCGGAGAACCAAAGCTTTAAAGTTACCTCGTTTGTATGAAAATAAGCCTGTTAATCATTTTTTTCAGCTCAAAAGTGTATAAAAATACTTAATGCAACAATAGTTTCATTTTTACGATATATTTATATGCCTAGGTCCTTGGGGTACCTAATAATTATAATTTAAACATTATTTGCACTTTAGACTTAATTTGGTAGAATATTTTCCTACCTGGGTCGTTTTGAGATCTAATCTTTTGACGCCACGTCGCGTCGTCGTTTTATGACTTGCTCGTACTGAGAACACGTATGTCTAATTTTTTCTATAGTCGTTATGACTTCCACAAAAAGATCTAAGTATGTATTAGACCGTAGGATAGTTGAGAGAGATTGTAAGACCGTAAGAACATAAGCGACAAAATATACCAAAGTTAAGTTTGTATTCTATACGTTTTGTATGAAAAAACCAACTTATATTTGCAGTTGGAAATTCTTGGCAACACTGTCACATACTGTGTTCGATTTTTTTCAGAGAGACATTGTAAGATAACTATATTTAAAGTATACATATTTTTAAAGCTGAATAAGTGTACTTTAAGTCAAAAATTTTTTTCTCTGCACAAAATTAGTATTTTCAAAGATACTGACTGTTGAATAAAAATAATAGCAAAACATTTTTTTGATACTTTTAGCAATATTTTTTTTTTTCAATGTCTATAAAATTAAATGACTCAAAAATGAATTTCTTTATGCTTGCTACAGAGTTAAGTTTGTGTTCTATACATTTTGCATGAAATAAAACATCTAATACTGGCTCTTGGAAACGTTGGGAAACACCGTCGCATACCATGTTCGATTTTTTTTCAGATAGACATTGTACGATACCTATATATAAAGTATATATTTTTTAAAAGCTGGATAAATTTGCTTTAATACAATATTTTTTTTCTTTGCACAAAATTAGTATTTTCGAAGATACCGGCTCTTAAATTAAAAAAATAGCAAAGAGATTTTGATACTATCCGTTATATTTTACCTTTTTTCTATGAAACTGTACATGAAATGTCTCAAAAATGAGTCCCCTATCCCTAATTTATCATAAAATGATACCACAGTCGAGGTGATAGGTATATTGAAGGAGATATGATTTTTTGTCTGAAGTGCGGCGGCGTGAAACTTTGAATATCACCCCCCACTACCTGCCTAGGGGGGGAGGATGGCTACCGGGCTAAATCAGCTCAGTTTTACCTAAGCTAAATATGTGCCAAGTGAATTCATCTAATGAAAATTTTTGACCTTTTGCCACTACTTCCCAGGCTACAGCCTGTCACACAGTAGCTTATAAATAAACACTTGACAAATCGTCAGTGCATTTGCCATACCTAAGTTAATACCCTCAATAATATTGATCACATTTCTTTTACGATGCACTAATTTAAATTAAGAAATTTAAAAAAATCAAGTACTTGATCGAAGTGATTGTTGTTTACCTGCAGGTTTGATCTGGTTCATCGTGCCAGTGTCGATGATAATCTGCAACGACGTGATGGCGTACGTGTTCGGCTTCTTCTTCGGCAAGACCCCGCTCATCAAGCTCAGCCCCAAGAAGACCTGGGAGGGGTTCATCGGAGGGGGGTTCTCCACTGTTATCTTTGGATTGGTGGTGAGTTTCTGTTATTGGAAAATGTATTTTGAGCAGCGAACTAAAATCTATGGAACAAACATTCCGCTTAAAAAATGGTATTTCTTATGCAGCACAAAGCAACTGAAACATTGGATGCATAATAGCGAACATAATCTGTATACTCATAGATATTTTCTATAATTAAACGAAAAAATATGATGCGTTACCTATCTCTTCTTTGCGTCTTTTACACCACATTAGACTACACAGGACGTCATTTCTAATAAACTCTTTCTCTCTTTGCTCTAAATACAAACTGCAATTACTGTAAAGAACGCTAACGTCTGCATCTTTTTACTGCCTTCTTTGCGTCTTTTACATCATTTCTACATAGGATGTCATTTTTAGGGTTCCGTACCCAAACGGTACACTATTACTAAGACTCCGCTGTCCGTCTGTCTGTCCGTCTGTCTGTCTGTCTGTCTGTCACCAGGCTGTATCTCATGAACCATGATAGCTAGACAGTTGAAATTTTCACAGATGATGTATTTCTGTTGCCGCTATAATAACAAATACTAAAAACAGAAAAAAAATTAAGGGGCTCCCATACAACAAACGTGATTTTTTTTGCCTGTTTTTCTCTTTTCTCTAAAATACAAACTGCAGTTACTGTAACGTGTAAAGAAAGCTAACGTCTGTCTGTCACCTGGCGCATGGTTGGCCAACTAAATGCTGTGCGGGATCTAATTTTTTGACCCCGTGGTGCCATTTTTTGAGAAATATTTGTTTGCACTCACACTTTTATAGATTTTAGTTCGCTGATTTTAAGTCGTGGGAATAAAGACCTGAATGCCTTGAAATAACTGGAAAAGACGAAAGTATTTTCAGATAGTGAGAATAAATGCAATATGTTTGTAGTATTTGCCGAATACAACTTTAGTGTGTACTTATTTATAGTCCGTAAGCCCGCGACAATATTGCCTACTACGTCATATGACATCACGATGAAATGCATGGCACACGGTCAGATAAGTTGTGCTGAGCTAGGATCAGAAGATTATCGCAAATAAAATTGACCAGAAGTTTAAAAAAATCCTTCACTTCCGGTCATAATTTTAAGGCTATATTTACATCATGTGACATCAGTCCGAGACCCGTGGCATCATTTAGTTTTCAATCGTAGAGAGAATAAATATAAGTCTGTCAGTTCTGAAATTACTAACACACAAAAATTTAAAGTTTAAGGTATTGCGGCCATTTCCGAACTGACAGACTTATGTTTATTCTCTCTAAGATTGAAAACTAAATGATGCCACGGGTCTCGTACTGATGGCATATGACGTAAATATAATCTTAAAATTTTGACCGGAAGTGGAAGATTTTCTCAAGCTTCCGGCTAATTTTATTTGCGATAATCTTCTGATCCTCGCTCAGCACAACTTTTCCGACCGTGTGCCATGCATTTCATCGTGATGTCATATGACGTAGACAATATTGTCCCGGGCTTACGGACTATTATTAAATATTACTTATTTTGTAGTTAAAGAGTTTGTCAATAACCTCCTATCAATAGTTTAATGATTTATTTGTAACGCTTGTCCCAGATCTCGTACTTCATGGCGCAGTACCCGTACTTCGTGTGCCCGATCGAGTACTCGGAGTCGCTGGGCAAGATGACGATGGACTGCGAGCCCTCGCTGCTGTTCCGCCTGCACGAGTACACGCCGCCGCAGTGCGTGCAGCCGCTCATGAAAATTGTGAGTACATTTTATAACGCATCCTTTCTAGTTCAGCCTCCCTCCTTTCGACGGGAATGAGGACTTTTCCAAATGACTAAAAACTGTAGGCTCGATAGATGGCGTTGATAAAAAGGCATCTGCCAACTGTAGAAAACGTAGGAAAAAGAAATTTTTCAAGCCAATTTTGACAGTTCACTTTTCCATCAACGCCATCTAGTGAGGCCACTCACCTCCATGGCCGCGTTCCGAATCACGCTTACAGGGGGTCAAGTCTGCTAATGTTTTCGTCAAAATAGTAGTTCAATGGTGTTTGAATGGTAATGCTTTTTGACACAGTTCTTGTTTCTTAAACCCAAAACCGAAACACATTGTGTTTCTTGAACCCGAAACGGAAACATATTGCGTCTCGATTTTGGGTTTAAGAAACGAAAACAGTGTCAGAAAGCATAACCATTCAAACACCATTGAACCACAATTTTGACGAAAACATTAGCAGACTTGACCCCCAGCACTGTGAGCGCGCTAACGCCCGGTCCAAATCATGCTTACAACGCTCACGTAAGTTAAAGTGACGTCACAGATGACGTCATCGCATGTGCTAACGACGCTCAGCGTATTCCACCAAAGCACTGTGAGCGTAGTCGGTGTAGCTGTCAAACTTCCTTGTCAAAGTTGATTGTTGACAAAAAATACGTGGTTAAATTGTGAATCGTGTATGTTGTAGTCATTATTAATTGTGATTTTTACAAAGATGAATTTATTGACCTACAGGTGTTTTGTAAAGATACGAACGAAATAATTATATTAAACTGATGTTGAAAGAGCTAGCAGTGGTAATAAGTATTTTAAAGCTTTGAGAGTTTAAAATTGGTTAGTAAATAATTGGTCTCAGTGAAGGAACTTAATTCGTGCTTTTTTATTTACCTATCCGTTAGAATAAATATTTACTTTACCGAGATTAACCCATTTGAGGTTATGTTGTTCTATAAAATCCAACGTCAGCGGTGTGAGCGCTCTCACGAGCGGTCCGAATCAATAGTATCGTGAGCGTGCTGACAGCGTGCTAATGATTTGGACCGGTGTACAATGGCGTCACACGCTGTGAGCACTGTTGGCGTGAATCGGAACGCGGCCCATCTTGTTTAATGGAGGTCAGCAAGAAGCTTATACCTCCCTCCAATGGAGATTGCACGGCCATATGTCATAGTGAAGATTGAAAAAAGCTCCTTTAGTGACGTGACGGCTTATTGCTACCTCTTTCTTTAGTGTTACAATACGTGTTCGTCGTTCGTTTGTTCGTGAGAAACGAAAACGTATTGTGAAACGAAAAGAAAGAGATAGCAATAAGCCGTGACGTCACTAAAGAGTATTTTTCAATCTTCACTTACTTACTAGGCGTGCAATCTCCATTGTGGATATAAGCTTCTTGGAGGTCAGTGAGTGAGGTAAATAGTTACTATATTTTTTAATGTCACTTTGAAAAGCTCTCATTGACGGGATCGAGTTCACATCAGAATCGAGTACACGTGAAAAATCTGTTATTTGAACATTGAAAACGGTTTCCATGGTTTCCACTACTGTTTTGACGTTTACTCGATTCCAACTTGACACTGACGTCTATTATACAAGTACGCTGGACAGGCTATTGTCATGAAGTGACAGCAATTTTTTGTGCCGATTTGAATATCGCTATATTGGCGCTGAGAGCAGTAGATTTTATACTATGGCAGTAGTGAGTGTACTTGGAACTAATGAGTTCCAGTGGCAGTGTACACTCACTACTGCCATAGTCACAGAATATATACTCTAACGCGAAAAGAAACGACACTCGCGCATGTATGCTCGTAAAATCGCTCGCGGCTATGTGTGCGTGTCTGGAGGCGCGCGGGGAGTGCAGCCGCTAGTCGCCGACTTACTCGGGCAAGGGTTCTTTCTACTTTCGCTCGCCGCTCGCTTGTCCCACCGCAATCCGTATTGTACCGCATTTCGCACGGACTGACTACGCGTTTAATTTACATTATTTAATTGTTAGATAATTAATCATGCCCGGCGGCGGGCGTTATTGTTGTGTTTATGGCTGTGGACAACCAAAAACAAAATCCTGATAAAAGTTTCTTCGTATTGCTCAGTGATCCAGAAAAGTAAGTACCTATAGAGTAAGCGATAAATTTATATCTTATTTTAAAATAACAAAAATATGTCAAGGTTGCCATAGTTGATGGGACCTACTATTGCAACTTTACCATATTTTGAATTTTAATAAAATAAATATTTATCGACTATTTTATAAGTTAAAATATACGAAATATTATGTAACTCGCAAGTACCTCGTAAACTCGCAAGTAGGTAAAATTGACAATAAATAAAAAAACCGGCCAAGTGCGAGCCGGACTCGCGCACAAAGGGTTCCGTACCAAAAAACGGCAAAAAAAAAAAAAAGGACTTTTCTTGTATGGGAGCCCCCCTTAAATATTTATTTTATTCTGTTTTTAGTATTTGTTGTTTTATCGGCAACAGAAATACATCATCTGTTAAAATTTCAACTGTCCAGCTAACACGGTTCATGAGATACAGCCTGGTGACAGACAGACAGACAGCGGAGTCTTAGTAATAGGGTCCCGTTTTTTACCCTTTGGGTACCCTAATAAAAATGATTATAAATCAAACCTTTCCTTCATTAATACGTTAAGAGATTAAAAAAATGATTATATGATAAATAACAGAAAATAAAGTATAAGGGTTGCAATTTATGATGTGTACTTACCTAATATAATTAAAAGATTACAAAAACTTATTATAAATCAAACCTATCTTTCATTAACATGTCCTTACACAAGTTTATTTCCTAACATACCTCTATGTAATTTCCTTTGCCACAAGTCTAAATTCAATTTCGGTATCAACCCTAGCCCTTACACGCTCTGGCTCAAGGTCGCTGGCGCTCGAACTCTCATACGTACAGAGTGTGTCACGGCTGTGCCATAGTGTAGAATCTACTGCTCTCAGCGCCAATATGGCGATTTTCAAATCGGAACAAATGATTGGTAACCATTGCCTGTCCAGCGTACTTGTATAATGGACGTCAGTGCAACTTGATCTCGATATTATCGATCGCGTCGGGAGTAACCCCCCAGTTTTAGTTAAAACTTATTTTAATGTTTATAAGGAGAGTAGTGAACGTTATTCAAGAAATATCAGATATAAATAATATTAAACGTCCGTTTCTTTTTAAAACCAAAAACTTGTTTATTTATTGCGTTGGTTGCGCTAGTTTGCTTCTGCTAAACTCTTGAATGAATGTATAACCTTCGTAAATAGGGAAACAATCTGTGAATGGCAACCACATATTATGTGTAAGCGAGATAGCACGTCCCAAATCTACCGATACCAAAGAAAATATACACTAACGTGAAAAGAAGCGACACTTGCGCATGGGTGCTGTAAAATTGCTCGCGGCTATGTGTGAGTGCGCCGGGCAAGCGCGGGGGTGCCGCGACGCCATCGGGGCGAGGAATCTCCTCCGCGGAGGCACGTGCTATCAGGCTTGCCTAGTTCGCTCGTACCGCGCAATAGTACAGGCAAGTACGACAAACTAAAGTGATATGTGTCGAGCCGCATGCGAGGGCTTTAATCATTCATCGTTCAGGCAATGTAATTTGCTTTTCGTATTATAAGTACAATACAGGGCATTATTATTGCTTTTCTCAAGAAATGTGAGGAAATTAATTGCCTAGTTCGCTCGCACCGCGCAATAGTACAGGCAAGTACGACAAACTAAAGTGATATGTGTCGAGCCGCATGCGAGGGCTTTAATCATTCATCGTTCAGGCAATGTAATTTGCTTTTCGTATTATAAGTACAATACAGGGCATTATTATTGCTTTTCTCAAGAAATGTGAGGAAATTAATTGCCTAGTTCGCTCGCACCGCGCAATAGTACAGGCAAGTACGACAAACTAAAGTGATATGTGTCGAGCCGCATGCGAGGGCTTTAATCATTGATCGTTCAGGCAATGTAATTTGCTTTTCATATTATAAGTACAATACAGGGCATTATTATTGCTTTTCTCAAGAAATGTGAGGAAATTAATAGTATATTGTACATTGAGGGGTGAAGTGGTAATAATTGCACTTTCTTCAGAGTAATACATAGTGCTCTATACTACAGAAAAATAAATAAATAAGTACCTACTTAAAATAATATTGAATTAAAGTAGCTACAATAATTAATTATGGTGTCTTGCCTTTTACCCCGAACTATATATCTATTACACAGACACTGCACATAATAAAGTTTTTGTACTTTTGTAAGTATAGAAAAATATTAAAATACACTTGACCGTTTTTTGACATTTTATTTATGCCTCTCATCTATTACCTCCATAGTTTTAAGGGGGGTCGAAAAAAACTTAATTTTTTGGTTCCGACGCACCGTGTCCGAGATATTTGCATTTTTGTAATTTTATTTAGAGATTACATACATACATACATACATACATACACTCACGCCTGTTTCCCATGGGGGTAGGCAGAGACTATGGATCGCCACCTGCTACGATCCTTGCACACTTCTTTCGCTTCATTCATATCCATCAATCTTTTCATACATGCCCTGCGGTTTTTGTCACTGCGTACACCAGCCTTTTTTATAATAACCTCTATTTGGTCCGCGTAGGTTTTTCTGGGACGCCCTCGTGCAATCGTTCCTTCCACATTCGCACAGTATATCTCTTTCGTGATTCGCCTTTCATTCATCCTCTCTAAGTGACCAAACCACTGGAGCATTCCTTTCTCAATTCTTGTCACTATATCATCTTTCAGACCACACCTTTTGCGAATCACCTCATTGCTCACTCTATCACTCAGTTTTACTCCACATATTTTCCTCAACGATCGCATCTCTACCGCATTTATTCTGCTTTCATTCTTCTTCTGCCATACCCAAGATTCACTTCCATACATCAGTGTCGGTACCAGCACTCCGTTATGAATAGCCATTCGCGCCTTTGCAGAGACGGTCTGGCTACTCATAACCGAGTGTATAGCACCACTCACCGAATTTCCTTTCTTCACTCGTCTTTCTATGTCTTCCTCACTCTTTCCGTCCCTTGTGAACAAACTCCCCAAGTATACAAACTCACGGACTTGTTCCACTTTTTCGCCACCTAACATTACCGTACAGTCAGTCATTTCTTCATCTCTCTCAAACACCATCACTTTAGTCTTAGTTACATTCACTTTCATCCCTTTTCTCACAAAATCTTCATTCATAACCGACATCATTTCCTGCAACTCTTGCGCAGAAGACGCAAGTATAACTTGGTCGTCAGCGTAGAGAAGGCACTTGATTTGAGTCCCATTCATCACAACCCCACAGTCACGTTCTTTCAGACCTTTCATACAACTGTCCAAAAACAGATTAAAGAGCCATGGTGACGCAACACATCCCTGTCTGACACCCCTAGAGATGCCAAACCAGTCAGTGTATACGCCGTCAATCCTGACGCATGCACGGGAATCCTCATAGAGAGATTTCAGTGCATGAATCAGTCTGCTCTCCAATCCGTATTCGGACAACACCTTCCATAGCTCATTCCTGTCAACTCGATCGTAGGCCTTCTCCAGGTCCACAAAGGCACAGTAAACCTTTTTGTGCTTAGCCAGGTGTTTTTCGGTTAAGCACCTCAAGGAGAAGACCTGATCCGTGCATCCCATTCCCTTTCTGAATCCCGCTTGCACATCCCAAATACTCTGATCAGTTTTTTGCATCACTCTTTCAATCAGTACCTTTGCATACAATTTACTGACAATGCTGAGAAGACTGATCCCGCGGTAGTTTTTAGCATCCTGCCGTGACCCTTTCCCTTTGTACAGCGGCACGACCACGGCTTTACGCCAATCTTCCGGCACTTTGCCACTGTTCCAACATTTATTAAAGATCAGGCACAGCCAGGACGCAACCAGCTCTTTCCCACCTCTCAGCATTTCAACAGTAATTCTGTCATATCCTGCTGCTTTCCCTTTTTTCATGCTCTTCATTGCACTAATAATCTCATCCATATATATATCTCTTTCATCCACTTCTGTCTCTTCCTCGTCTTCCACCCTTTTATCCGAGGCTTCTAGCATAGAGCCATCCGCCTCAAATAAACTCTCAAAATATTTCATCCACTCCTGTAGTACACCTTTTTCATCTGTCACTAGCTCACCTTTTTCATCTCTTATCACATTCATTTTAGACTTATGTGATCCACTTCGAGACGTTTTCACTTGTTTCCAAAACAATTTTATATTGTCTCGAAAGTTATCACAGAGTTTGAAGTCACACTTTTCTTTCATCTTTCTCTTTTTTTCGTCTACTTTTTCTTTCACTACTTTCTTAATCCTTTTAAACTCCCTTGCAACTGTATCAACATCATCTTCTGTAACACTTGCATTCACTCTTTTACTGGCTTTGATGGCCAGCAGATCCTGCCATACTTTTTTCTTTTCATTCACTATCTGTCTTACCTCACTATCCCACCAGTTTATTGGGGGAGCATTCTTCCTTTTACTCACTCCACATATTTCCTCAGCTGTTTCAGTCACACCTTTTTTAAACTTTTCCCAAACTTCCTCAAGCTTGCCATCTTTCACTTCAGCCACATTTCCCAATCGTTCTTTCAATTTGCACAAATATGTCTTTTGCACTTCCACTTCATCCAGGTTCTCAACTTTTACTCTAGTCAGCTCCGTTGTTGACACTGTGGGACGATGACGCCAACTTTTGAACAGACCACTAACCCGAGACACTACAAGAAAGTGGTCTGTTCCAATGTTACTACCCCTAAAGACCCTGGTGTCTACAACTCTGCCCTTCAGTCTTTCATCAACAATCACAAAATCGATCATACTCTTCTTTTCCCCTCTCTGCCAAGTGTACATATGAATTTCCTTGTGGTCAAACATGGTGTTCGTTACCACAAGATTCTTTTCTAAACATACCTCAATCAAACTCCTGCCATTATCATTTACTCTTTTGTCTCCATATATTCCTAAAACTCCCTCACATCCCTCTCTTCTCACACCTACCCATCCGTTAAAATCTCCAAGCATAACTATCCTTTCATTATCTTTGCATTCATTCAAGATGTCTTCCACACTTTTCCAGAAATCCTCCTTTTCCGTTGCTGACTTGGATATATCGGGAGCATACACGCCAATGACGCGTATCCGAAGTAATCCTACTTTGAGTCTAACCCAGAGAATTCTGGGACTAACACACTCATACTCAGTCATGCATTCTATCATCCTTTCCGACAGCAGGAGTCCCACGCCCATACTCGCGTGCTCATTTTCGGCAACGCCCGACCACAGAACTTTAAACGGGCCATGTTCTGAGACTCCTTTGCCCTTTCTTTTCGTCTCGTTCACGCATAAAACATCCAACTTCTTTTCTTCCATAATCAAACACACCTCATCCATTTTCTCCTCCATCGCTCCACATACATTCAGCGTAGCAAAACGGGTCTCCGATGCCCGCTTTTCGCCCCGAGAGAAACAAGTTACGCGTGATGAGTGGCGAGCTCTATCGCCGCAGCCAGGTTTATTAAAAAAATTTGAAACCATTTTGTTCCCACGATTAGCTAGGGAAAGACAACTGTCCACCACACAGAGCCCCGCGTGTGTGGTAAGGCTATTTACGCCTGGAGGGCACCAATTTCCAGGGTGGCACGCTTATGACTAGGCACGCCCCTAGCCATGCAGCCATCGGCACGGCAGACCTTAGCTTAGCGGAGGGGAAGGAATAGGATTAGGATAGGGATGTGAGGTGGGTATAGGAGTGTGTAAAATGGGACGGATCAGGGTACAAAAAGGACACCGTTGCTGCGGGGGGGTTGAGAGGTTGCAGCAGCGGAGGCTGAGGGTCCGGGGGCGCTTACCCGTACTTGTCATAGGGAAACCGGACAAGTCCTCTGAAATTAGGTTAAAGAATTAGGTTAAAATAAATACTGTTCTTTAAAATGTAGTACCCACACACTATTTAAGTTGTAATTAATAAGAATATAATTTGATATTAATTGTAATGAAAAAAACTATTTGGCCAAACAAAGAACGAACGAAACGTAGAAAATGGCGCAAATCAAAAATTGTATTAATTTATTGATCTACAGAATGTTTGGTAATACCAATCACCTTGTATATATTTAATCGTAATATAGTATAATGTATTAATATTAAAATTAATATCCCTATGACAAGTACGGGTAAGCGCCCCCGGACCCTCAGCCTCCGCTGCTGCAACCTCTCAACCCCCCCGCAGCAACGGTGTCCTTTTTGTACCCTGATCCGTCCCATTTTACACACTCCTATACCCACCTCACATCCCTATCCTAATCCTATTCCTTCCCCTCCGCTAAGCTAAGGTCTGCCGTGCCGATGGCTGCATGGCTAGGGGCGTGCCTAGTCATAAGCGTGCCACCCTGGAAATTGGTGCCCTCCAGGCGTAAATAGCCTTACCACACACGCGGGGCTCTGTGTGGTGGACAGTTGTCTTTCCCTAGCTAATCGTGGGAACAAAATGGTTTCAAATTTTTTTAATAAACCTGGCTGCGGCGATAGAGCTCGCCACTCATCACGCGTAACTTGTTTCTCTCGGGGCGAAAAGCGGGCATCGGAGACCCGTTTTGCTACGCTGAATGTATGTGGAGCGATGGAGGAGAAAATGGATGAGGTGTGTTTGATTATGAAAGAAAAGAAGTTGGATGTTTTATGCGTGAACGAGACGAAAAGAAAGGGCAAAGGAGTCTCAGAACATGGCCCGTTTAAAGTTCTGTGGTCGGGCGTTGCCGAAAATGAGCACGCGAGTATGGGCGTGGGACTCCTGCTGTCGGAAAGGATGATAGAATGCATGACTGAGTATGAGTGTGTTAGTCCCAGACTTCTCTGGGTTAGACTCAAAGTAGAATTACTTCGGATACGCGTCATTGGCGTGTATGCTCCCGATATATCCAAGTCAGCAACGGAAAAGGAGGATTTCTGGAAAAGTGTGGAAGACATCTTGAATGAATGCAAAGATAATGAAAGGATAGTTATGCTTGGAGATTTTAACGGATGGGTAGGTGTGAGAAGAGAGGGATGTGAGGGAGTTTTAGGAATATATGGAGACAAAAGAGTAAATGATAATGGCAGGAGTTTGATTGAGGTATGTTTAGAAAAGAATCTTGTGGTAACGAACACCATGTTTGACCACAAGGAAATTCATATGTACACTTGGCAGAGAGGGGAAAAGAAGAGTATGATCGATTTTGTGATTGTTGATGAAAGACTGAAGGGCAGAGTTGTAGACACCAGGGTCTTTAGGGGTAGTAACATTGGAACAGACCACTTTCTTGTAGTGTCTCGGGTTAGTGGTCTGTTCAAAAGTTGGCGTCATCGTCCCACAGTGTCAACAACGGAGCTGACTAGAGTAAAAGTTGAGAACCTGGATGAAGTGGAAGTGCAAAAGACATATTTGTGCAAATTGAAAGAACGATTGGGAAATGTGGCTGAAGTGAAAGATGGCAAGCTTGAGGAAGTTTGGGAAAAGTTTAAAAAAGGTGTGACTGAAACAGCTGAGGAAATATGTGGAGTGAGTAAAAGGAAGAATGCTCCCCCAATAAACTGGTGGGATAGTGAGGTAAGACAGATAGTGAATGAAAAGAAAAAAGTATGGCAGGATCTGCTGGCCATCAAAGCCAGTAAAAGAGTGAATGCAAGTGTTACAGAAGAGGATGTTGATACAGTTGCAAGGGAGTTTAAAAGGATTAAGAAAGTAGTGAAAGAAAAAGTAGACGAAAAAAAGAGAAAGATGAAAGAAAAGTGTGACTTCAAACTCTGTGATAACTTTCGAGACAATATAAAATTGTTTTGGAAACAAGTGAAAACGTCTCGAAGTGGATCACATAAGTCTAAAATGAATGTGATAAGAGATGAAAAAGGTGAGCTAGTGACAGATGAAAAAGGTGTACTGCAGGAGTGGATGAAATATTTTGAGAGTTTGTTTGAGGCGGATGGCTCTATGCTAGAAGCCTCGGATAAAAGGGTGGAAGACGAGGAAGAGACAGAAGTGGATGAAAGAGATATATATATGGATGAGATTATTAGTGCAATGAAGAGCATGAAAAAAGGGAAAGCAGCAGGATATGACAGAATTACTGTTGAAATGCTGAGAGGTGGGAAAGAGCTGGTTGCGTCCTGGCTGTGCCTGATCTTTAATAAATGTTGGAACAGTGGCAAAGTGCCGGAAGATTGGCGTAAAGCCGTGGTCGTGCCGCTGTACAAAGGGAAAGGGTCACGGCAGGATGCTAAAAACTACCGCGGGATCAGTCTTCTCAGCATTGTCAGTAAATTGTATGCAAAGGTACTGATTGAAAGAGTGATGCAAAAAACTGATCAGAGTATTTGGGATGTGCAAGCGGGATTCAGAAAGGGAATGGGATGCACGGATCAGGTCTTCTCCTTGAGGTGCTTAACCGAAAAACACCTGGCTAAGCACAAAAAGGTTTACTGTGCCTTTGTGGACCTGGAGAAGGCCTACGATCGAGTTGACAGGAATGAGCTATGGAAGGTGTTGTCCGAATACGGATTGGAGAGCAGACTGATTCATGCACTGAAATCTCTCTATGAGGATTCCCGTGCATGCGTCAGGATTGACGGCGTATACACTGACTGGTTTGGCATCTCTAGGGGTGTCAGACAGGGATGTGTTGCGTCACCATGGCTCTTTAATCTGTTTTTGGACAGTTGTATGAAAGGTCTGAAAGAACGTGACTGTGGGGTTGTGATGAATGGGACTCAAATCAAGTGCCTTCTCTACGCTGACGACCAAGTTATACTTGCGTCTTCTGCGCAAGAGTTGCAGGAAATGATGTCGGTTATGAATGAAGATTTTGTGAGAAAAGGGATGAAAGTGAATGTAACTAAGACTAAAGTGATGGTGTTTGAGAGAGATGAAGAAATGACTGACTGTACGGTAATGTTAGGTGGCGAAAAAGTGGAACAAGTCCGTGAGTTTGTATACTTGGGGAGTTTGTTCACAAGGGACGGAAAGAGTGAGGAAGACATAGAAAGACGAGTGAAGAAAGGAAATTCGGTGAGTGGTGCTATACACTCGGTTATGAGTAGCCAAACCGTTTCTGCAAAGGCGCGAATGGCTATTCATAACGGAGTGCTGGTACCGACACTGATGTATGGAAGTGAATCTTGGGTATGGCAGAAGAAGAATGAAAGCAGAATAAATGCGGTAGAGATGCGATCGTTGAGGAAAATATGCGGAGTAAAACTGAGTGATAGAGTGAGCAATGAGGTGATTCGCAAAAGGTGTGGTCTGAAAGATGATATAGTGACAAGAATTGAGAAAGGAATGCTCCAGTGGTTTGGTCACTTAGAGAGGATGAATGAAAGGCGAATCACGAAAGAGATATACTGTGCGAATGTGGAAGGAACGATTGCACGAGGGCGTCCCAGAAAAACCTACGCGGACCAAATAGAGGTTATTATAAAAAAGGCTGGTGTACGCAGTGACAAAAACCGCAGGGCATGTATGAAAAGAGTGATGGATATGAATGAAGCGAAAGAAGTGTGCAAGGATCGTAGCAGGTGGCGATCCATAGTCTCTGCCTACCCCCATGGGAAACAGGCGTGAGTGTATGTATGTATGTATGTATAATATAAAATCAATACTTCACCAAACTATCGTTTTATAATTTCCTTGCGTTAATGATGCTAATAGACAACCCTATCACAAGTCGTGACTACTCGTCACGACTTCGACGCAGCCGCCGCCAAACTGGCGCCAAGCGGGAGTGCCGCCGCTGTGCCGATACTAAGTGGTCACTTTCCATGTCACACGTGTGTGACGTTAAAAGTGACCATTGTGTGTAAACTAGCTAGCTAGATTATCACGTTGATTGAGGCCACATTATCGCACTACACTGTCGCGAAGCTTTTCATTGTCGTGTTGTACATTTAAATGTAATTAACGGCCTTAAGGCCGTGAGCACTTTGAATACGAATTTGCATCGTACGTAAAGGTATGATCCTGGTCGTACGAATTGAGTGCGCACACTGAATACGTTTTTGTCTGTCAAATAGGTACAGAAATCGCATTGAATGAAGTCATCTTTGGTTGGATCGCGATGAATAATCTAAATCTGTATTTTCAAGATAATTCTGTTATCGGAGACTGCGGTGGCGTCGTCGCTGTCGCAAAACCGAATGGATGCGTGAAATATAATATTTAAAATGTCATAATTTCTGTAAATTCCATCATTTTATGAAAGAAAAATAATGGTAGATTGAATCAATTTGATTCCACAAACATTTATGTTCGTAAATTAAGTTAATGAACTTTTCTACACCTAGTTTTAACTTTTCTAACGCACGAACGTGTTTTAAAATCCCAACACGTTCGGATTGCGTTTGGACGTCGGAAGTATACGTACGACTAACTCGCATCCAGTTTGCGCGCTTCCATCATAGTACTTGGAAGGTCGGGATCGTTCGTGCGTGTTCGTACGAAAACGCATCCAAAGTGCTCACGGCCTAAGAGTTTAATTTCACTTGAAGGAAATAAAAGAGATTTAATGAAAATAAACTTTAACTCCTAGCTTCAGAGTTTCTTATTGTACAACACGACAGCGAAAAGCATCGCGACAGCGCGATAATGTGGCCACAGCATTATGATTAACCATCAGCTATTTTTAATATCCCTACTGCTGAAGCGCAGGCCTTCCCTAGGGGTGGCTAACAAGGACCATAACCCACTACGCGGGCCCAATGCGGATTGGTGGGTGTTAACGACTGCAACCGGTCACCCGGTCACCCATCCCATGAGACCGTCATGGGATGGGTGACCTTGCTAAAATTGCTTAAGTCAAACTCAAAATGTCTTTATTCAAATAAACTTATAATTTCCTACAGACTTTTTTAACTGACGAGAAGAACTTAACCTCCGCAATCGCTGGGCCAGGCGCTAAACCACTGCGCCACCGAGCTCCTCATTACGATTAATTAAGATATTCTTCATATTTTTGATGATGGTGATTATTTCCAGTTGGGCATGGAGAAGATCACCATGTACCCGTTCATGATCCACTCGCTGTCGCTCAGCGTGTTCAGCTCGGTGATCGGCCCGTTCGGCGGGTTCTTCGCGTCCGGCTTCAAGAGAGCGTTCAAAATTAAGGTGAACATGATATTATCACATTTTATCTTAGGTGGTGATTGTGCTCATGAATATGAACAACTTTAACTATTGGGCCAACTCTGCAACTCAAAAAAAATCTGCTGTTTCATACATTCTGGTCGAGTAGGTATTGACAACTTGTATGAAACAGCTGTTTTTTTTATTGAGTTGCAGAGTTGACCCCAAACCTTTATATCAAAGTAGCAATGTAGAGTATATAAAGTTTCTTGATAATAGTTTTGCAATATAATTTAGTGGGAGATTTAGGATGTCTGATCAATTCGCAAGAACTAACTGAAACACCAATCTAGTACCTACTATTATTGGACTCGACGTTTTTCGATAAATCTGATCGCATCGAAAGTCGGTAGATTCTCTGCACACAGTATGCGTTTCGGTCAACCGATCCGATCCGCAGATCGCTGCGATCCATGCGATATGTATAGAGTTTTACGTGTTCTGCACTTCTTTTCTAAAACACGACTAGCTGTCCAACGCAAAATCGGATCGTGACCGGGGTTGAAAAAAAAACATGTTTTTTTTTGTTTTTTTTTCCTTATACCACAACCAGAAATTTTGTTTGTTTAAGGTCTGCACCTTTATCTTACAAAAACACAGTCAATTTAAAACGATTCTTCATCGGTAGTGTTGTTTTTGTTAATGGGTATGATTTGTCGAAAGCTGCAGTTACCGCATCATGTTTCATTGCTACTCTTGATGAATAAATAAAAACGAACCTTTTACTTTAGGACTTCGGCGATGTGATTCCCGGCCACGGCGGCATCATGGATCGATTCGACTGCCAGTTCCTGATGGCTACTTTCGTCAACGTCTACATAACCAGCTTCATCCGCACCGCTACCCCGCAGAAACTGCTGCAACAGGTGAATATCGACCTTAAAATAATAGTATTAGTGTACACTTCCCAGAGCCAGGCCACTTTCGTCCATATCCATATCAACAGCGTCATCCGCAATGCTAACTAACAAAAACTGCCGCCACAAGCTAAAATAAACTTTATTATGTAGAAATTAGAGTACATTTTACAAAGTTCCAGATGGCCACTTTAATCAACGTCGCAGAATCAGCTGTAACAGGTGAACATCGACCTTATTGTGTTGAATTAAGAGTACATTTTACATAGTTCTTGGTGGCCACATTCGTCTACGTCTAGATAACCAGCTTTCCAGAGTCAGGCCACCTTGGCCAATGTCTATATCACCAGCTATCTATATCAGCACCCATTGGTGACACTTCTAGTTAGACATTTCTATTAATACAAATAACAAAAACCCCTGCAACACGTGAATATATATTATTGTGCAGGTGTTAGAGTTCATTTTACACTGCCAATTTTATAAAATGATAAATCAAATTGTTTTTAATTTAAAGAGCTATTAATAGGAATATCGTTAACACCCCAAGTCTTAAACATGGTAGAGATATTGCTTAGTTATAAATTGGTTTTGTCACTTGTACTCCAATATGGCATTTAAAAAAACTATAACGATCCTAAACTGTTTCATTTAATAAGTGACGTCTAAATACTTCTTCCGTTATTTATAAGAGGTTATTTTTTCGGATTATTTTTAGTCACTATCTAAATTTTAAGGATGTGTTCAGTATATGAAACTGAACAACTTTTTTAATATGTGAAAAAAAAAAATACTATCCATCCATAAAAATCAGAGAGATCACGTGATCAGTTTGGTAAGTGATGGCTAAAATTTTGTATTAAGATGAATAAATAATGAAAAATATTAGAAAGAATCGGCTGACCCGTAGCAACTTAGACGGGATTCGAACCCGCACCCTTAGGATTCCGGCCCAATGCACTACCAATTATGCTACCAAGCCGCTGAGGGATGTGGCGAAATTTTCTAATACTTTTCACGCTTCCGCTGAAGATCAGCGCCATCTTCGATTCTTTCTAATATTTTTCATTATTTATTCATCTTAATATAAAAATAGCATTGTGAATGCAAAAATCTAAAAAAGTTTAAAATTTTGTAGTTCATTTTGACACATGTTTCTTGGAGAAAGTTGCACTGAACACATTCTTAAAATTTGGATACTGACTTAAAATAATCCGACATTTCAACTTTATTCACAGGTATACAACTTGAAACCGGAACAACAACTCCAACTATTCTACGCTCTCAAGGAATCGCTGGAGCACAGGAATATACTCAACTTGGTACCTTAAACGCGATTAGACAAACAAGGTAACTTAATACAATTAAATTAAAGTATGTAATAACTGAATATACAATTATAACTATTTATTACATAAATTGTAAGTGCCAGTCACACTTAAAGTAAAGTAAAAATAACATCGGATTAAATGATAATTTTGATATTAGCATAACCATGTCAAATTTCATCGATCGACTTTGCAATTTTACACACAGTATGTTAATGTTGTAAATCAACTGAAGGAATTAGTATTTTTTTCCAGTTAAACTTGAGTGTGCTGTTGCAAATGGGGAATGTCCGAAAAAAATCAAATTGGCTGAATATTTTTCTATAGGTAGGAATAAGGTCCCTTAGTAATAGAAAAAAGTTTCAGAATTTTCGGTTGGGTGAAATAGTTTTTAAAAATCAAAGTCTCTTCGACTTCACAAATGTATGAAAGTAACAGCAGAATGGAGATTATACATTTGCCGCTAACTGCCACAAACACAACACGTATTTAAAAAAAAAGTTTTGACATTTTGTCTTGAAACTTTTTTTTAATACCATGTTGTGGTTGTGGCAGGTGTTGGCAAAGGTACAATATCCATTCTGCTGTTACTTTCATACATTTGTGAAGTCGAAGAGACTTTGATTTTTTGAAATTTTTTCACGAAACCGAAAATTATAAAAATTTATTCTATTACTAAGGGACCTTACTCCTACCTATAGAAAAATATTCAGCCAATTTGATTTTATTCGGACATTCCCCATTCCATAAGAAAAAAAAATCCTAAGTGTGGTGATAGGTCTAACATATCTCGTGTACCTTGAAAAAAACAAAATAAAAAATATATTCTAGTCCGTAATTGTAAAATCATTTATTTAGATTTTGAAGTTTTAATATATTGTATGTACTTTTAACGATTGTTCTGAAAAAATTAAGATATATGACTCGCGTTCTATTACAGCTAAAGAACATAGTCAAAATAAATGATGTTACAAAAAGTTATACGAAATATATTTAATTCATCTTACAGATAAAACAAATATGGATGAAAAAACTAATATATTAATGAATAATTTATAGTGAGTATGTAGAATAGCTAAAAATAAATAACCTATATTTAATTTGGACGATAGGGAGATTCTGTTGACATTTACTTTTTGATAAAGTATTTAAGTACCTTTATTTGTTATGAATATTAAACTTGTCTGAAAATAGCGAAAAGTATAATTTCAATACAGTTTCCAATATAAAACTTTTTCTGGAAAACTGTTTTTTTTTGCAATAAGATGCATTGATTCTGTAACATCTACGAAAAGAAAAATTATTTCGTGAGCGTTTTGTATTGTTCGCTTATCATGTCTCTTTAGAAGTATTTATTTTTGTTTTCAACTTGAACAAGTCAAGTAGATTTACTAAGTCTCGAATAATCTTCCGGCAGTAAAGATTCTATTTAGATATTCTAAGGGCTATATTTCTCGAATGGGTTAAAGCTATATTTGAATAGATCTATGCAAGTAAAGCTTTGACTGTTGTAATTTTTAGCTGCTAAATAATATAATTTGTGACGTTTGCTTAAAAAAACATCGTGTTAATATTGCCTCTATTTTGCTCCTTTTATTTATTGGAAAAATATCGCTCTTGTTTTTTTAGTGTATACCTAGGCAAATTATCTGCTTTTCAGTAGTTGTAACATTTAAATTCCATCAAAATAAATTAATAAAATAAAATACACAAAATGAGGCCAAATGAGGGGAAGTAGAAATTAGCTTAGTATCAGAATGTTCTACTTGAACATTTAAAGAAAGGGATTGAAAATAGCGGCATTTGATAGGCTTTATAACGAGTGCAAGTGAGTGAGCTAGTGAGGATGTAGGCGTTGTGTAATCGAGAGGCAAACGGAAAGGCCACCATTTTTAATCCCTTTCTTTAGTTGACCGAGTTATAGTAAAATAGCCGTACTGGTGAAATAACTAAGTCTCTTTTTCGCTAAGTGGTTTAAGGCATAAGAGAGCGAGATGAAATGTTTTGATTGAGGCCGTAATAAAGCACGTCCCAAAAGTAGGTATAAATTCTAACTAGTTTGACTAAACTTTTCGTTGCATTTTTGTGAATTAGACTGAACATTGAAACGACCGACTGCATAATGTGCTAAATAACTAAAAAATAATAATGATTTTCTATGACATTTTGACTTAGACATTTGTTTGAAATATAGAAATGTTTAAACCAATTTTATTTTCTACCGCTAGATGGTATTAGTTAAAATTGTATGTGGTGGGTCTACATTTGTAGAATTTAAAATAATATGAATGATGCTACTTACATGTGATTGATTAATATTTAGTAAGTTATCCTTTTACACGATTGTTCTACATACAGATTTATATTTACAGTATTCAAAATGAGACGATTACTTGAAATGAAAATTTGGAATCTGTACTTGCATGGTTTCCATAAATTTTAAGTACCTTCGCTTACTCGTTACTGTGTTGTATATTTGAATATACTGTATTTATTATACCTTACTCGTCTTCAACTTATTATTTGTTAAGTTTGGTGATGATTTTTGTGATTTTATGTTATGTTGTTTCTCATTTTTTGCTTAATTAGTTGAATTTAATACGCTAGTTTTTTAGTTTATGTCTAAGTTTTAGGTTAAATCAAAAAGTTCTCTATGACGACTGGTTCTTGGGATCATTTTCGCTTATCTCGATGAGCTTTCTTCATGCTTGCATTTATAAAATTTGTTGGTGAGTATTATTGGCGTGCGAAATGCTTCGTCATAGTTAGTAATGAAGTTTCTGCAAATATGTAAAAGCAACGTTATTTTGAATTCGGTTCAAACTGAACGATTTCGACGCTAGTTAAAACGAAAGGGTGATTGTCTCAAATTATGCAAGGTAATATTGATTGACTTTTGACTTGTTTGAATCAAAAATTTATATTTTGAGTTAAAACAACTGTCAGTGTCTATAATTAAAAAAAATCATTAAGGGCATGTTTTACAGGTTTTGAATAGGATCTATCTTCTGTATTGTAGAGTTTTTATAAAATTGATTGATATATGGAACATATCGAAAACCTGTTTTACTGGCCCCTAAAATTGTAACGGTCTATCTATCTATTATCTATGCATTCACTACATTCAAAACGGGTTTTAGTTTTTTAGTACACTACTTACTTTTAGTTCCATAATACCTTTATATTCTGGAATTACCTAGGCTTAAATGTGGTGTTAGTTTGTCTCATATAAATAATATCTTTTAGATTATAATTCTAGTTTTAAAGTTAATATTAATAAAAATACTATGAAAGTGGCATAATATGCGACTTTCATTTGGCATAATATGCCACTTTCATTTATTTATTATATAAATCTTTTAAAGTGTTAAATATCATGCAACATTAGTAAATACATATGAAAAGCTTCTGTGAATCATACATTTAAATTGAAGTTCCTTTCACACTAAGAAATGACATAAATTCCACAGAAATCCTGCCCCAAAATGTATACAGGATATTATTAAATAGTATTGAGTACCTAAAAAAATAATGATAGGATAGTTATTTTAAGGACCAATAGGGATAAATAACCTAATAGAAAATTTGACGCAAATAGAAGTTGACATACCACTAAAATCTACATACCACCTATGTATGTATAGTAGGTATAAAACTATGGTTATAGAAAATATAAAAATATGTGTCAATTTTTCTATTACAGTTTGGATCCTGATAAATCCTTAAGTACCGTTTATTTGCCATAGGACAAAAGCGAGAATTTTTATAAACCATGTTTTATTATAATAAATTTATTTGCCGTTAATAATATAAAGATTGGATATATTTATAACTCACTGCAGGTCCGTATGTGTAATGCAAAGGTGACAAAAAACAGGTGGATTTTTAGACTGTACATTAAAGGCAGGTATACCTTAACCGTTACAGTTTCATGTAAACGTTCCTAGGAGACCATCCCTAACTTTTTAGGATATTCTTTTTAGAAATTTTGGAAAAAGTTAAGGTCTTTAAAATTTTCAAAAAATACTACGGTAGGTCACAACACAACACCGGCTTCACACGCAGGCACAATCTTGTATACTACAACATTAGAACTCAAAAAGTCTGTACTTAAATTTCAGTTGGCCTTCAAGAGATTTTGATCACAGTAAGAACTAGGATCGTTATAAACTTTTTCCAAAATCTGAGAATGCAGTTCAGGATATAAATGATAAAGTTATGGATGGTCTCCTAAGAACGTTTTCTTGTAACTATAATGGTTAAGGCACCTGCCCTTAATGTACCGTCTCAAAAGTACACCTGTATATGTCTAATAATGTTTCATGAAAAAAGGTACAGGCGTTATGCATAGTCATAAAAAATCTGCTGTTTTATAAAGAAATTTAATATGCATGCTTAAAGCGGGAAATACGTTAGACATATAGTCTACGGCGGATTCATATACTTAGAGGCTAGTCGTCAAGAGCTACACTACATCCACGTTACGCGACGCACCGAAAAGTATGTCTTATGATGCGCCCATAGAGTACCTACATTATTAGACGCGTCCAGATGGACGTACGTGGCCCACGTCTTCCTAATGTAGTTCCCGCTTAAGGGTTGTCACATTTACACATGTCGCTATGCGATCAATACTGTACTTTATATGGATGTACAAAATAGTTACAAAAGTACTTTGAAAAACTGAGAGCTAATTGTCTAATTCAAAAATCTATCGCAATCGCTTTCGTTTGACAGATGGAAGTGACACATTGCTGCATTTCTTTGGTAAATTTTTATTTGTGCCAAAAAGAAGCTTCAATGTGTTAACATCCTGAAAGCGATTGCGATAGATTTTGAAATTAGACAATAGAAAGGCCGATTTCACCTATGCAACTATACTGTGGAGTAAATAGTAATTTTATGTTACTTCCAATAAGTATAAATATTAGATTATTGTTATTGAAAAGTGATAAGACGTTTTTTACACTACCTAAAGTTTTTTGTGCAAACATGTAACCGATGTCATTAAACTTGCTTACGTCGAGTAAAGTCCAATCATTCGCAATAAATGTTGCAGTTTAAAATTATTGTTAAAACTGGCAACCTTGATTTTCATAGACATTCGAAAAAACCGCTTCGAAGTGATTTTAAACTAGCGTTATTTATAATATAAATAGGTTAACTTGGTCGTTATTCGCAGTATGGTAGGTAACGTTTTAATAACGTTAAGTTTGCGGGAAGGGTATTAGCTGGTGTGTCGTATTATCGGTGTACCTAATAAATAAATATATGTACGTATTGTAGTTGTATGTGTTTAAATTATTTATTGATTATGTGACTTGTAATGAGGTAAATAAATGGAATCCTTGTGTAACAAAGCTATTTTTATTTATAAAATGATTTCCTGATGTAATTAATTAAAATTGGGATGTATATAATAGCACTTTAAATTTGATGAAAACAGCTATAAAATTGTGTTAGGACTGTTAATAGAAAACTAATTAAATAAAAATCAGAGGCTAAAGTAGTACAATTTACTTATATAGAAAACTAATTGACAAAAATTAAGTAAAAATGAAAATCTATATCAAAACAAGGTTCGGTGTTATCAAGCGCACGTCTCTCGTCAGAATAGGATGTGTCCCGGTCCCTGTCGTCTGAGGAAGGAGGCGAAGGGGTCCCATGGCTGGTGACATCATGCATGGCTTCGCAGTATCAGCAGTTTGTTGCTAACACGGCCTCTCCTGACGGAGCAGCGTCCTCGATGCTCTTTTGGTCTGTTCTACTGGCTCCGGCTGAAGATGTCTCTTGGTCAGGTTGGTCATCGGTCTCGTCACCTGCAGAGCGATAGGTTATAGGTAAATACAATGGCAGTATTTCCAACGTTATCGAGGATTTAGGGACCGATTTTTTTTTGTTACAATGCGCTTTCATACATTTTCACGTAATACTTTTTTTTTTAAACAAAACATTTTATTTCCATCTTTTCCCTGGTAGGTACATGAAATTATTTCGATGCCATTAAGGCCTTACGCAAAAACTGAAACACTAAAACGATGCCTTATAGGATTATACGGTAAATGGGCATAACATGTATTCCGTTGCCATTGAGGCCTTACGCGCGAACACTAACTTATCGATGCCAGTCTAGGCCTTAAACGATCCTTCCGTTACCACAAAGGGCTTTACACGCGAAAACTAACAAATTAATGCCAATGTAGGCCTTACACGATCCTTCCGCTACCACAAAGGGCTTTACACGCGAAAACTAACATATCGATGCCATTATAGGCCTTACGCGATAACACTGAAATGCACTAACTGCCGACTCTATGCAATTCAAGGTCGATCTTAATAGATTTTTAGTTCAGGTATTAAACACGAACTCCTTTATATTCACAAAGATGTTTTGTTTTGTGTGAAACCCCATTATAACATGAGCTCGAAATTAGTACCGCCTCTGCGTAAGCGGAGGTCATCTTTTATTGTGGATTACTGGTGCCTAGCGATACGTTTGGTAAGCCGTTGCATTTAACTACACAAACAGGTGAACACCACACTATCGATTCGTAAATCTTATCTCATTGCAATAAGGTGCACAAACGGTCAGTTAACTTTGTTGTGGAGTAGTATATAAGTACCTACGAGTATGCGTGATTGAAAAGTATGAAAGCGTTTCGTAATAGTAATATCATTTGGATCATAAATTCATACAAAATATTTGTAAGAAGTTTAAATGAAAATGGGAGTAATATTCTTGTTAGAGCTTAGTATATGCCTTACATTCAAAAAGAACTGCACAGGTCTCGGGAGTCCACTCGCCATTCCACGGCAACATGTACTCGGCGGCTGCCTGGGTGGTCTTGCCATACGACCCTGCCACATGCCGTAATTCATAGCGACTATTAGGTAAAACTGTGATGACGCGATATGGACCCCGTATGCCACTGTCTAGTTTGTTAGTGGTTTGTGACGATTTTTTGACAAAAACCCAATCGTTTATAGCAAATGATTTTGGTGCTTTTCGGTCTTTGTTGACACGCGCGTCTTGCCGCGTCTGATTTTGAGCCAATAGATCTTCAGCCCTTTGCCGTCGCATTTCTCGCAAAGCTTCACGATTCGGTGAGCTGCCGTCAACAGTTATATCGCGAATGAGGGCATTTATAGCTGGTGTGGTGCTATCACAACCAATGAGAAGATTGAGAGGTGAGCATTGCGTTGTTTTCTGCTTGTTAGTATTCAGGATCAGTTGAAGTTTCCAGAGAACATTGGACCAAGATTCGTGCCTATAATTAACCTCTATCCGAACCATGTTTAGGACTGTTCGACAATACCTTTCTACTTGCCCGTTTTCTTGATGGGCTTCGGGCGTAATGAAATGTATCTGGATACCAAAATTATTTGCCCATTCACCAAAGTCGGTACTGTCAAACATTCTACCTCTATCACATACAATTAGTCGAGGTGTCCCAAAAATAGACACCACATTAGTAAACAACCGTTTAAGCTCAGAACTTTCTTGTCTATACATAGCAATCAAAAAACAATATTTTGTGAAAGCGTCAACAATTATGAGTATGTACTTGTAACCATTTGATTCTGTTAAAGGACCAAGGACATCAGCATGTACTGTATCAAAAGGACGATCGGGTTTCGTCCATGACACTATCGGTTGTAATGGAGCTCGAGGCACCTTCTTGTGCGTTAGACATACAATACAATGAGCGATGTATTTCCTGACAAATTGGCGCATGTTAGGAAACCAAAAATGTTTTATGATTAGGTCTATTACCTTTTCAGTATTGATATGCTCATGTTCGTCATGAAATACTCGCAACAAACTAAGTCTATATCCCTTTGGAACATAACACAATAACCGTGACTGTTCGCCCGTCGGATTGTACTTGTAATACAACAAATTGTTTTTCTTAACATATCGCGAACTATCTAACTCGCCCTGATCAAGTTTTTCGAGTAACGAGATGGTCTCATCGTCCGCAGCCTGGGCAACTTGAGCCCAGTTAAGTGGCTTCTGTATTGTACAAAGATTGACCGGATTACGGCTGAGATAGTCGGCATGCGGCATAAACTGACCTTTTCGGTACTCGAGAGTAAAATCGTAATCTTGTAGGTACATCCACCATCGTGCCACCCTAGGGAGGAGATCCTTTTTGCGTTGGGTCATCTTTAAGGCATTACAGTCGGTTACGACTTTAAAATGTTTCCCAATAAGGTAATGACGAAAATGCTGTAAAGCCTTAACCACAGCAAGGGTCTCCAGTTCATAGGAGTGGTATTTAGGTTCCGCACCTACTGTCACTTTGCTATAGTATGCTACCGCGTGTCGACGTCCATCTTTATCAATTTGCATTAAGACTGCACCATAGCCCAGTGAACTTGCGTCTGTATGTACCTCGGTGGATAGGGACTGATCAAAGATTAATAACGCAGGTTCACTAGTCAAGGTGGAAATTATTTCCTGCCTCGCTCGTTCCTGCTCATCTCCCCAATGAAACTTTACATCTTTACGAGTAAGAGAAGCTATAGGGGCCACTTTTGTAGCGTATCCACGGACATACCTCCTAAAATAGCCAGCCAGGCCGAGGAATTGCCTGACTTGTTTTACTGTGTTAGGCACAGGTGAATTTGATAGTGCCTCTATTTTTCGCACACTCGGCCGGACCTGACCATTACTAATCGTTCTTCCTAAATACTCTACTTCAGTAGTAAGAAAAGAACATTTTCGTAAATTTATAGAAAACCCCGCTTTTGTTAAAGTTTTCAGAACAGAATCAAGCAAAGAAAAACCCTCCTCTATGGTATTGCTTAATAGCAAAACGTCATCTATGTATACTAGCACTTGGCCTGCATCAATGAATGGTCTTAAAGTATCAGAAATGATTCTTTGATATACGACTGGGGCATTGGAAAGCCCATATGGCATTTTGAGATACTCATAATGTCCCTCTGGGGTCACAAACCCTGTAAAATGCACTGAGTCCTCATTTATTTTAATTTGATGAAAGCCAGTTAACATATCCAAAGCAGTAAAATATTTACATTTTCCCAATCTATCTATATGGTCCTCGATTAAAGGGAGAGGGTATCGGTCTTTTATAGTAATGTTGTTAAGAGCTCGATAGTCCACTACCATCCTGTCCGAACCATCTTTCTTTTTTACAAGCAAAATTGGGCTTGAATACGCAGATTCGGATTCCCGAATAATACCCTTTTCCTTTAAATCAGTGACAATTTCGCGTACACGAAGTTTTTCCTCATGTGATAGTTTGTACGGTCTATAATTAACCGGCTCATCACTAGTGAGTCGAATATGCATTTCACCTGTGTTCACAGTTGTAGTGGCCGTTCCACTGAGAAAATAATCTGAGTATTTATTTATCACTGCAGATAAGCGCTCTTTTTCATCGCCGAACAACGGAGTGTTTATTGAAGTGAGCTGAGTAGTCGACTTACTATGAGTCACGTTGTTGACATTAGAACTGTTTCTGACTATTCGCTGAGACTCGCACGTACGGATGTAAGCGATGCCTTCCCTATTCAAAACATCCGTGCCGATAAGAACCGGCGCACTGAGATAATTGTGTGGTACAACATAAAGATCTACCTCTAGAGTAACGTCACTAAACTCTATGGGCAAAGTTACAAAACAATCGGATCGCATTTCAACTCCGCCTAAACCGCGTAACATCTGGACACTTGAGTTCGTTCGACACGAGAAATACTTAACAAGGTCACTTGAAATTAGTGAAATACTGGACCCGCTATCAATCAACACGTCAGTGGGAATACCACTTATTACAGCTGTTACAATGTCGGTTTTATTTTGATGACATGCTGTTTCGCGGCAAAAGTTTACATTTGCTTTATTTCTCGATTCCGATCGTTCCTTGGCAAAACATTTATCCTCACTATGGCCTATCTTTTTACAAAATGAGCACACGAGTTTTACTGAAAATTTATTCGTAGTCTCCGGGTTGATAATCGATTTGCTATTCGTCTCATCCACAATTTTAACTCGTTTGGGACAGCGTTTCATTTTATGTCCCGATTGTTTGCAATTATAACAACGTACAAGTGTACCTGTATTTTGGGCTGGACGCTTATGTCTGTTAGAGGATAAATCATAGTGGCGGTCAGTACGTGCGCCTATGTTACTGTTATTAGGTACACTCGCACTAGTACGACAAGGTTTCGCATAGCTCGATAAGAACTCCACAATTGTTTCGGGTGTCAATTTCGCGTTTGTAGCGGCCGCTCGTATTTGAGGGTCTTTTATGCCGCGTACGATTACATCACACAATAAATCGGTACTTAATCCTGTCACAATGCGTAGCCTTTCGCGCATATTCTGCATATGTGGAGTAATTATCAGAATCTTTGCTCATCACATCAAAAAGTATATTTGCAACGTCAATGCGTCGTGGACAAAGTGATCTAAGTTCCAATTTAAAATTAGACCAATTACGATCGTTACTGGTCCACTCGCGCAACCATGAGCGTGCCTCACCTTTTAACGATAATCCCACACGAGCAAGACACTCTTTATCATCCCATTGGTTTTGCGAACGAGCAACATCCACTTCGTCACACCACGCATCGACGTCATGAATACTGGGATCAAAATCGGACACATAATAATGGTTTGATCTCACCGGATTAATGGTCCTCAACGCGTCGATGAGACGCTCCGTGACGTCCGCTGACGCCGCCTGCATCCGCCTGCATCCTGCTTCCATGTTGTCAGCGACGCTCAGGGTACTGCTGTTTGGTCCAGGAGCCACGGGAAGGGGCGGAGTGGCTCCACCGTCCCGGTCTGCGCTGGAGGCGCTGATCAGGTCTGCACTGTGGGCACCGGTCGGAGCTTATGCCACACAGGTGGGGGTGCCATCTCGCTGCTCCAGTGTTGCGAGGCGGTTCAGGATCGCTTCCATCGTCGCTTCCAGTCTACCTATATTAGGGACAGAAGCTGGCGAAGACGTGCGCTCTCGCGATTTTTTACGATTTTTACTAGACATGACCGGAAAATAAATTTAAAATGGCGGGAAAATGAGGCCTTTTTTTTTTTTGGCGTTCTATCCCACAACTGATGTTAGGACTGTTAATAGAAAACTAATTAAATAAAAATCAGAGGCTAAAGTAGTACAATTTACTTATATAGAAAACTAATTGACAAAAATTAAGTAAAAATGAAAATCTATATCAAAACAAGGTTCGGTGTTATCAAGCGCACGTCTCTCGTCAGAATAGGATGTGTCCCGGTCCCTGTCGTCTGAGGAAGGAGGCGAAGGGGTCCCATGGCTGGTGACATCATGCATGGCTTCGCAGTATCAGCAGTTTGTTGCTAACAATTGTATATCAGCACTTTAAAATAATAATAGACGTATAATTTAATATTATCACTACAAAAGTAATTGTTTGCACTTTAAAATAATAAAAGATCTATAATTTAATATTATCACTACAAAAATAATGGTTTGCACTTTAACTGTGTCCCAACCATGTCAGACTGACCACTGTTAAAATGAGATGGAAAGATGAATACAACTTGTGGCATAATGCATACCTATACGCCATCAGGTCGGTTCTGGCGTTGTTGGACTTGTTGGTCACAATGGAACCTAACCTCCTCCATCATGCCTCCTCCTCAGCTCCTCTCTCGCTGCGCCCGCTCGTCGTCGCACAGGGGGTCAAGTCTGCTAATGTTAACGTCAAAAACGTGGATCAATGGTGTTGGAATGGTAGTGCTTTTTGACACAGTTCTTGTTTCTTATACCCAAAATCGAGATACAATGTGTTTCCGTTTTGGGTTTAAGAATCACTATGTGTTTCGGTTTTGGGTTTAAATAACAAGAACTGTGTCAAATAGCATTACCATTCAAACACCACTGAACCACGATTTCGACGTTAACATTAGCAGAATTGACCCCCAGGACGTCTGTTTACCAGTACTAAAGTTATAAAATTAATTTGTAAGGTGCAAAGTATTAATTTTGAAGTGCAAAGTTTAATTTTAAAGCTTAGCATATTTATAGAGGAAACAATTATTTTTATAGTTCATTCAATAAATTTTGAAGCTAAACATTTTAAAGTGTGTTACATTATTTTTAAAGTGCATTTATATATTCCCCATTAAAATTCACTGCGATAAGTCGCATTCTTACAATAAATTTACACATCAACTGGACACAAAGTTCAAAATACGCCTTTTTCATTCAATATGCCTTGCTGTGGAAAAGGACCACACAAAGACGATAAAAAGTATGACGCGTGGTACTTAGTCTGCGACATGATCGTTAATACCAATCGATTTTTTCCATATTTTTTTATTTGCAAACAAGGGATTACTTACGCCGTATACAACTTTCAACTGCAGTTAGTATAGTAGTAAGTAGTGCAGTAGTAACTGCAATTATATTATCTATATTACTACTGATAGTAAGACACGGGCAACAAAGGGTAGGTAATTAAGAACATGTCGCAATCTAAATTGGTTTAAAAGTTTAGCTGCGTTTATTCTATTCTGATGCTAGTTCAAAGGTCCCTGGCTGTACGAAAAAATCTTTCGTCTTTTGTTTTTACTTGTTTTGCTGAGCAGCTGCTGCTACAATACTGACTAGCGCGGTTTGGCCTGAGATTGCCTGTAGGTACGTACCATGGGCAACAGCGTCGCTTAACCACTGCTAAGGTTAAAATCGCTTGCACGCCGTGCTCGCTATCACATACGTTTAGTTCGTGCAGGGGCGATACGCGCGCACACGAATTTTGTTGCAAACTGGTTAAGCGACACTGTTGCCCATAGTACGTACGTACTGTAATGTCTATGTGTGGTGCGTTCACGGAAATCGCGTTTTGTTCCGAGCGACTCTTCTGTCTAAGTACATACCTTATCTGCTTAATATTTTGTGCATGTAGCGTACGATACCCTCCCCCATTATCACTGGAACAGCCTTGTTCATAGCCTTCGAAGACTGGAACGAAGTATTAGTGACAAGTGACTGAATACAATGGGCTACTAATTCTTCGTCGCTATTCGATTAACATGCGACATCCGTCGAGCTTCCTAGTTGTAAAGGATAGTTTCTAACTACTCACATTTTAATTAAAAGTTAAGACAGCCTGTTGAACAAAGCTCCGTCCTTCATTTTTGGCCTAATTGATATTTTACATACTTATATCGCTGGAGAGATGTGACTAACCAAATAGGTACTGCGTATGTATTTTAACACGTTTTTATTATTATTTTATACAGTTTCGGAATATATTTTTGTTATTTCTAAGCGGCCGACGATGACGAAGGACCGTTGACGAAAAACTAAAGATATCGATCTGAAAAAAAATATCTTGTTCATAATAAGTTAGTATACTTTCTTAAGACTTCAGTTAAGTAACTTGACATTCTTGTTTTTTTTTTATCGTTATTTTATATTTACTAAGTTATAGCATTTATGGATTAAGAGCTAACTCCGGAAATAGGAGGACAATAATTTACAGAGCGACGAAATCCCTATTGTTAGTTTGCCATAATTAACAGATCCGGGCACCTCGCAGATTTTCAGTGGTGGGGGTGGGAGTGGTTGAGCAACAAAGGGGTTGAAAAGCGATTGAAGGTAGGTATACAATTTTCAGAGTTCTGGATATAGCAAGCCAATCATGTATCTAAATCGAATATATGGTGCTCGTTTTTCGAATAAGAATAATAATGTCAAATAAGCAAAGACATCTCTCAATTTCGCCAAAAATGCAGTAATAAAGCAATGCATAATAATTTTAATACCATATATCATTGTTTGGAACGCGAAAATTGGTTTACCTTTTCCTCTTTTTGGATAAATTGAGAGGTGTCTATACTTATTTGACATTTCTATTCCAAAAATGAGCACCTGACTAATCTATCAACATACAAATCATTGCAGAGATGCACAACCTTTTTTATTTATGAGACTGTGAAGTGAGCATGTTTGTATGAAAATAACGGTGTAGGCGGTTAGATATGCCGGTGAGTGTCAATGTTTCAAGCATCATATCTCAAAAACTATTAGCATAAACATTTAACATACCTACAGAGCTGAAGTTTGGCTTTAATTGTTTAAAATTTAATACACTTTCATAATGATGTTGACAACTAATGCTGCAAAAACTGTTTTTTTTTGCAGTTTTTCACGTATAACGCAGCTAGCACAACCTTCTTTTGCTTGCAAAACATAGCTTCACACTCTCCTAAGGGGTCCAAATAACATACCTACCAAAAATGCAGCTAATTTTGCGTTTTTAGGAAAAATATTTGTAAGATTTTACTGGCCTAAGGTAAAACACCCAATCTCCGACAAAGCACCATTGTTCGACATTTATAAACAAATACTAGAAAAATAAGAGTAGTTTCACATTTCTGAACACATTTAAAGCATAAACAACAGACATAGACTATCTACTTGTCATTGCGGATGACGTTTCATATATTCGGCCATTTTGAAGAAAATGGTGTACTAATATGTTTCGACCGCGAGAGAAACTGAACGAAAATCCAGTTTTATTAGCGAAATCACTAAGGAGGTGAGTACGATATATTGCCCATAACTTTTAATAGATTTGCTTTATTTAAAATGTTAGTTATTTACAAAGGTAGTACCCACGACAACGGCCCAATGAGTGACACGAGGCGAGTCAAATATCCAATCATGTTTGATCTGCGTTCAAACCCCAGCCAATAGCGTTTATTATTTATCGATTAACTTCTCAATTGAATTGTTTCTCGAGTCTTTGTTTCTCGAAATAAAAATTGAATTGAATTGAATTCTTTTCATACGTTTTACCTAGTTGGTTACTAAGTTCTGTAACTATGGAAAACATGAATAATACTAAATTTACAAATAATGCTACAATGAATTATATACCAAATGAAAGCACAAATATTTAAGATTATCATGTATTAAAATTATTCGAAATGACCGCCTCTGGCATGAATACACGCCTTTAGACGACGAGGCCAGTCATCGATGGCAGCACGAACTACCACCATATCCAATTCTGCGACTGCCTTGAGAATAGCGCGCTTAAGAGAGTCGAGATTCATGTGGGGCTTAGCACATGCTTTCTCCTCAATAAGTTGCCATATGGCATAATCCAGAGAATTTAAGTCTGGGCTGGAGGATGGCCATTCTTCCTGCGCGATAAAATCAATTTTGTTAGCCCGAAACCATGCTTGTGTAGATTTTGCTTTGTGCGCAGGGGCAGAGTCCTGCTGGAAGACCCATGGCTGGTTTTGAAATAAAGTGTGGCTTAAGGGTTTGACAACAGGTTCCAGAACGGTATCTTGATAGACTCTAGCGCCAGTTTTCACACCTTTTTCACAGAAATGAACCTTACTTAGCCCTGAATAGGACACCCCCAGCCAAATCATCACTGATGAGGGGTGGTGACCTCGTTGGACCCTCGGAGCAATCATGCTGGCTTCTTTACTATTCTTAGCGTATACTCTATCATTTTGACGGTTAAAATTTTCTTCGACTGTGAAGATTTTTTCATCAGTAAACAAGATTTTTCGATGGCCGTTTTGTGCGTACTGCTTTAGTAGAGCGCGACTTCGTGCTAACCTCATAGCCTTCAATCGTGCGTTTAGCAGAGGGCCCTTTCGTCTACGGTAAGCGTGAAACCCAAGGTCATCATTGATAATTTTTTAAGGGAACTTCTCTTCACAGTCATCTGTATTGCCAATAACTTTTGCTTCCGGACGGGATTTCTCGTGATTCTCGCCTTCACTGCCTTGATCACAGCTGGTGTCCGAACGGTGCGTGGTCTTCCTGATCTTTTTCGGTCATCGACGGTCAAGGTATTACTGTACCTATGGATAGTGCGATAAATAAATTGCTTGTTGATTTTCAACTTTTGTAGCAACTTGAAAATCATATTCGGTGGCTGCCCACATTTGTGCAGAGCAATTACAGCGACACGATTCTCCTTCAACCCCCATTCCATGGTGAAATAAACAAAATATGATATACGTGTGGTATGGAATTATAGCTTATAAAACTGTCAATAATATGTCATTTTAATTTTTTCTTTTCATTTGTTTTAATGGCCAGTAATCGATAAAGAAACTCAGTGACAGAACTTTTGACCAACCTGTGTATATAAATTCACTACTTTTTAATAATTTCTTTACAATGGTGAGGTAATAATAAAATGTGAATACACGCATGTCGGTAAATGGACTTTTTTTCTTCGCATGTTCTAATCTTCAACAAATGTCGAATCATTTTTTATTATTATTTTGTGCACCGTATTTTACCATTTAGCTAAGTATTGTCAGTACTGTAGAAAGAAAGTTATTTTATTTAAATCGTCAAACTGTTTCCAATGATCGACAGCCGTGTCGATGATTGGATATTCCATAATGTTCCAGTTATCGACATAATATTTTTTTGCATGAATGGTGTCTACAAAAATTATACGCATTTTAAAATGGCTTAGGCAGAAGCAGTCAGAAAAGGTTAGAAAACTGCACCTGCTGCAAAAAAGTTTGGTGTTCTCAGGATTACGTTCATCATCATCATATCAGCCGCAAGACACCCACTGCTTGGTATAGACCTCCCTCTAGGATCTTCACGACAATCGGACCTGCGCTGCCTGCCACCAGCGGCTTCCCGCGACCTTCACCAGATCGTTGGTCCACCTTGTCGGGGGCCTACTCACGGAGCGCCGTCTAGTGCGCTGTCGCCATTCCAGAACCTTTTCGCCCCAATGGCCACGGTTCTTCTCGCTATGTGTCCAGCTCACTACCACTTCAGCTGAGCAATCCTTCGAGCGATGTTGGTGACTTTAGTTCTCCTACGAATCTTCTCATTTTCTGATTCGATCACGCAGGGAAACACCGAGAACGCCTCTCTCCATTGCACGCTGGGTGACCTTGAGCCTCCTTATGAGACCTTTAGCGACCACTGCCGCAAGTAATCACTGGCAACACACACTGGTCATAGACTTTCGTCTTGAGATACTGAGGTAAATCGGACGCGAAGATTTTTCGAAGCTTCCCGAATGCTGCCCACCCAAGTTGGATTAGACGAGATCTTTCGCAAAGTTGGACTTACTGACTTATCTGGATTGCCTGTCTTAGGTATACGTTATGGTCAACAACTTCAAGTGAAGTGTTCCTAACATAAACTGGAGCAGGCACAACATGGGCATTCGACATGATTTTCGTCTTATCCATGTTCATCATGAGACCCACTCTTTGGGAAGCACTACGGAGATCTTCGGGCATTGTGTTCAGGTCTTCCAAGGTTTCAGCCATAAGAACTAATCATTGGCAAAACGAAGGTCGGTTAAGTACTGGTCATTAATATTGATGCCGAGTCCTTTCCAGTCAAAGAATTTAAAGATGTCCTTCAACGCAGCTGTAAACAGTTTTGTAGAAATAACATCTCCCTGTCTCACACCTCGCTGCAGTTGGATAGGCTTTGTGCTCTGGTTCTGTACTCGGATCGACATGGTGGCATTTTCGTATATGTACCTCAACACCTCGATATACCTTTAGTCCACTTGGCACCTCTGGAGAGACTGCAGCACCGCCCAGCTTTCAATCGAATCAAAGGCTTTCTCATAGTCCATGAACGCCAAGGAAAGTGGCAGATTATACTCTTTGGTCTTCTGTATAACCTGCCGCTGCGTATGGATGTGGTCTATGGTGCTAAAGGCTTTTCGGAACCCGGCTCGTTCAGGAGGTTGGAAGTCGTCGAACCTGCAAGCGAGAAGGTTCGTAAGGACTCTCGAAAACAACTTATAGACATGGCTCAGAAGTGGGATGGGTCTGTAGTTCTTTAAGAGGGAGTTTTCACCCTTTTAAAAGAACAAAATCATCTCACTGATGTTCCATGCCTTCGGCGTTCTGCCCTCGACGATGACGGAATTGAAAATCTGGACGACTTTAAGTATCGGCTTACCGCCCGCCCTCAGAAGTTCTGTGGTGATTCCTTTGTCACCCGCCGCCTGGTCGATTTTCAGCTGTTCAAGAGCCATACTGATTTCGTTCAGGCTGACTTCCGGGTTATCATGGGTATAGTGTCGGTTAAGCTTGGCTCTGGAGTTTTTAGCCTTGCTTTTAACAGGTCTCTGCGTGGAATATAACTGAATTTTTCGATCTCCCTCAGGATTTCAGGCTTCGATGAGATGATGCATTCGTCGTTAGTTTTCTGGCTTTATGGACAGATCTCTCGCGAACACTTTGAAGCATTTATTCCGCTCGATGGCCTCTTTACGTAAGTATTAAATTGGCGAAGGTCGCTCGTCAAAGTTTTAGATATCTGTCTATTTAGCTGCTCATAATGATGAGCATCCGCTGAGCTCTGGAGCCTCATTTCACGTCTCTAATCCATGAGTAGGAGTGTGTGGTCGGAGAGTTTCTTTTATTAATAAGCAAGTACTTAAGTACTAGCCTAACTAACAAAACTCTGATTTAAAGTTGCCCTATTCAATAAGAAGTTAAACTAAGTTTTGTAATACCAAATAATATACCTATACTATAAATACTAGGTATATTTTAAGTATTAATATTAAATATTTTATTAGTACCTATTGTTTTTTATAAATAAGCTAAAATAATTCCAATTATTAAAAGACTGTTACTTAAAAATTTTTTTGGAGTAGTGTGGGATAATGTCGATAATTGGATGTCGGTGACTGGAACATGTTGATTACTAGATCACGATTATTGGAACATGTCGATTAATGGGTGTCGATATATGGGATTCTCCTGTCGATAACTAGGCTAAGAAGAGCCTAAATCTATATCAATTTTTTTTGTATACGTAATAGTATTATAATTGTTTTTACTTTAAAATAATGAAGAATGAAACCCAAAATTGTACCCAGTGCATCAAAATATCATGGGAAATCATAAAGAAACCAGATATTTAAAAAATGCTTGTATGCGTACCTTAAAGTGTCGATAATTGGGGGTCTTACCTTAGGTACTAGGGAAATTAAAACTCTTCGTTCTTATAGGAACGTATGAAGGATAAAAATGTGAAAACAGTCATTTTAGCTCAGTTTATTTGCCTCTCTTTTAAATGCGCTTTGTAGGGAACTATCGTTCTAAGTTGTTATTTTTCTAAGTCTTAAATATGAAAACTTACACGACCGAATCGTGTTATCACAGTTTTCTCTTCTCATGCCTCATTTAGATTATCGGCGAACAAATTCGCCGAATAACTTGCCGAGTAATTCGTGCACGAATACAGACCCGTTTATAATTATTCGTCTGTATTCAGTGAACATAGAACTTTCAGAAATGGTTAACGTGCGACTTGTTGCTACGGATTAATGCATATATTTTAATGTGTATAGACTTATAAGGTACTGGCACCCTGTAAGGCCCACCTAATTTCAAAACCATGTGAAATCGTCAATTTGGACATTATAAAGAAAAAACTTAAATATAAAACTAGGGTTATTAATTGAGAAATACAGTTTATAAAAAAATGCGATATTATTTTGATGTTAATAGAAAAAAAGCACCACTTTTTAAAAGTTGATGTTGGGCCATCTTAGGAAGGTGGTTACCTAACAAGGCCTGTAATACATTAATTTAAATCTATGCTTTACCAACATCTAAATATTTTTTTCTTTTAATACTGATCGAGAAATACAGTTTTCATATAAAACTAATAACAAAAGTCTAAAATACTACCCATATTTTGGCTATGGGCCATCTTAAATCTATTAAAAATTAAAGTTATTAAAAAACGACTATATGTTTATAAAATTTAATTTATCACACAAACAGAAATTCATCCGAATAGTAGGTAACAAAAAAATAATCAAAAAGTTCTTTATTCGGTGATTAATTTTCGATGACCTTGGTACGTGGGCCAAGTTAGGGGTATTGAAAAATCGACTTACATTTACTTTAAAAAACCTAACACAATAGCATGAATCCACCAAAAAAAGTCATTTAATTGATTATTTTGATTATAATGACTTATAATATATTTGATAATTGCATTTAATGCAAAAAAAATAAGCATTAGAAAATCATGATTTAGTAACAATAAAAAAAACAAACTATTCAACACTAAATTCTTAACCAAATTATTTTATATTTATGTTATTTATTATATAAATTGTTTCTATAATACTTAAAACACTTTTAATTGGAAATAAAAAAGTGGGCTATCTTTTGGACCAATGGGAAGGGCTTTCATAGGAAACTTTACCCCAGTTCAATATAAATTGTAATAAAAAGAAAGAAAAATAAGAAATTAATAAAACTTACCGGTAATTTAATGGCAAACAGATTAAGGATGTAGTTTAACTTGTTGAAACAAAGAAAATCGACTTATTTTTGCTAATTTTTAATAATAACTTACTCTTCTAAAGTTAGAAAACGTGTACAAGTTGGACGCAACACAACAAACTGTTTGCCATCCTAAAAATGGCAGATTGCTGAGAGTCGGATGAAGTTGCAATATTGTTTAAGGCTGCAGTCGCATACACCCACGAAATTTTAATTAGATTGGACAGCCATAACTGTCATTTTTTAAAGGTGGGCCATGATAAGAGCCGGGCCATCTTCGGTCACAGTACCTTACAAGTGAAATCTAAACGATGTTTAGGGTCCCACCATTTTATTACGGGTTCTCCCTGGTATAAGCTTCTATAAACTTTAAAGTAGTCTCATTCGTCCAATCTATCGCAAAAAATACACGACCGCTCGTGACAAAGTTCGTGAACAATGACGATTAGAAAACACCCCCGCGAATACACATACGAATAATCCTTTGGTCCGCGTCATAAAACCGACACCGCACGAAGAACAGACGAATATTCGCGGCGAGTACCGAATATACCCGAATATGGTGTTTACATACTCGTCTTCGTGCCTATTCGTCTGTACTCGGCGAGTATCTAAACTAGGCATCAGATCTTCTCTTCGCTCGATAGCAATAGAGTACCTACAGTATGCAAACCATACGCCAAGATACTTCGAGTAGGAAGCGGTTCCGGCGGTTTTTGCATACAGACGAGTACGTGAGCGCGTTCCCACGGCGTTTGCGCAATTTGTAGATCGAGCCACGTATGACAGCGGTGGCATGGATACGTTATACAGTACGACACGTTTTTAGACCGACGACGTCAGATTTATGAAGTTTAATTAAAAAGGAAATTATAGGAACTTAGGGAAATTAGGTATGGTACCTACTTATATATCGGGTCATTTTGAACTTACCATCCTTTCAAGGATGTGTCCAGTCCATGAAACTTAACAACTATCTCTAAGAAACATGAGTCGAATTTCGCCACAAAATTTGGTCATTCCATACTAAATTGATCACGTGATCTCTTAGATTTGTATGGATTTTCGATTTTTTTTTCATATTTGGCCATGTGTTCCTTAGAGAAAGTTGTTCAGATTCATGGACTGAACACATCCTCAAAATTTGGATGTTAAGTTCAAAATAACCCTATATATTGGACCGGCAGCTTGGTGGACCATTGTAGCTGCCACCGGTCCAATATATCGTACTTTCCCAAACGTCGTCTGGGACGTCTCACGCCGATGGGCTAAGTATAGGTACTTATTATTAAGCTATTCTTAATGGTTCGGCGTGAATAACTTAAGTACACTATCTAAATCCTTTGAAGGATGTACGTACAGGTACCGTGGGTCTACGGATATTATATTATTGTTTCCTATCGTACGTTAGCCTATCGTTATTTCGTTATGTAATTTTGGGTAACTGACTCATATATTTGATTCATTAAAATTATTAGCCATCAAATGGTAAACGCATTTATTTAGTACCGATTCTGATTAATACTGTCAATGTGTCGGCGTTACCTTGGACCTGCGTACACGCAACTATTGCAAAGATGATATTGTTACAATTCAAGACGCGCACCTGTCGCGATCTGAATAAGAAGGGAAAGCACTATAATTCCAACCACAAAGAGTTTTATAGGAGATAAAAGAAACCAGAATAGCTTACCAACAGTGCTCTCTGAATAATAATCTCGAGACATCTGACTAATCCAACTTTCTAGGTACCTACGACTAAAGATGTCGCAATGTTGCCTTTCCGTGGTGTCAGTTAATCTTCATCTTTTCTTTCAGTTAATAGTACCTGAGTAACTACTTACCTACTTACAAAAATATTTTTTCAGGAAGGTAGGTAACCCATTTAATGTCAAATGTAGCATATCTCCCATGGATTAGTCTGTTGAAAACTAAATTTCATATAAGAATCGATAGGTAACAGCACGTGATATGCAATATGCCATTAAACGCTTGATGAGAATTTCAATAGAGAATTTTCCATTGTATGACAATGAGTTTTTTATTTTGCTGTGTAATATCCTTTATTATTTTATTTTAGATGGCTCTTTAGATATCTAAATCAGACTGGGGGTGGATAGTGTGCTCTGAGGAGCGGCCATCGGTGGACACAATTCATGTAAGTCTAAGTTTTTAATATCTAACTTCGTCATAAACGTTGATAGATTTTGATCAAAAATTAATTTTGGCATACCTAATCGTGAGGTACTAATTTTAGTTTTATATCATGCTTCCATATATTTTTATTTGTCCTATACTTAATTCAAATTCCTTCGTAGCGTAATATACAATTCGAAAAATGTGCACCTCTTACAAAATGTACAATGAAAACTGCAAATGTACAATTCGAAAATTTCACAAAAAATAAATTAACTAAGTTATGAATTTGTATTTTCTCGCTTTTCATCAAGTATGAAGAAAATGCATATTAATTAGATAGGTGTTCAACATTAGAAAATCATTTAACAATTTTCAGACAAAAAATAATGAAAATTATTTCATTAAGAGTAAGTAGCTAATTTATTACCTCTACTACATTTAAACAATGTAACGGGGTCCCATGTTACAGGATCCTAGAGCTTATGAGAGATGTGTAATCTTATCCTTTATTACCCGACATCAAAAAAGGAGGAGGGTCTCATCTCAACGCGTCGATATGTTTTTCAATATTTAGATATGACGTAAAGAAAACACTGCGTAACTAAGCTTAGTACACCGTTTATTACGGCCCGGCCACAGCCAGCCGCGGCGGGAGGCGCAGCAAGCGAATTCAATAATCACTGCGCGCTTTCTCGATGGCGGCCTCTCAGGGGCCCTATTTTTGAATCGCTCGGCTGGCATCGAGCGCTCGTTTCTACTGATTTTCGCTCGACAGCTCATACATTTGAGTTGATTTGTCGAACGAAAATCAGTAGAAACGAGCGCTCGACGCCAGACGAGCGATTCAAAAATAGAGTCCCAGCTCGTCGTCACGACCGCGCAGTGATTACCAAATTCGCTTGCCACGCCGCCCGCCGCGGCTGGCTGTGGCCGGGCCGTTAGTGAGGTGCTGTGTGTAAACTCATTAGAATGCCTCAATGAGTCTAATCCCATTGGTCAACACCTCGGTTTGACGTCGCCATTATCATAATCGTGTAACATGTGCCTACAATCCGTCGCCCGCTTTCTCCGTTTGTTTACCAGTTGACAATATGACAAATTACTAACTAACGAATTACGCAATACGGACTGTCTTCCTTATCTTTGTATTTGTTAAGAAATTGATTGAAAATAAGCGATGAATTCTTTACTTGGGAATGTGGTAGATGCCTAGAAACATTCGCGAGAATATCTTTTGAACATTTTCGAAATGGTTGAAAAATGATATTTTTTACGTTTTCAACCCTCGTAATTATCTTCGTCATTTTGAGAAATCTGAAAATCGAGAAAAACACATTATAATTATCGAACCTGCTCACAAAATTTCACGAGAATCGGTTGAGAAATGCGACCTATAGAGGAGAACAGCCAAATATATATCCGGACATACTAAAGCATTTTTGCCCAAGCTGAAACGGAGACGCTTCGCTCGCACTTCATAAGAAGAATATCACTTATAATTATCTTTTTTACCCGCCCTGGCCTCATTTCCTACTTTCCTACCTCCTTGTATAGTACTTATATCCGTACCTATTATACAATATGTTTGGTTAGCGATGTCGGAGCTTTTAAAGGAAGATAATATGATCAATTTTATCGATAAAACCCCCCCACATGTTGGGGTCTATCCCCTCTCCTGTTGAAATGACTGGCATTTTAGAAGTACACCTACGAAATTTCAACTTGAAATAGGTGTTTGCCAATTTATTTTTACTTTCCAGATGGAATATCGTTGCTTTCCAGCCATAAGCCTAAATAATACATTTTGTGAGTTTTACTTTGAAAATGAAGGACTTTCCAGATACCTACAACATTTTTTATTTTTTCCCCCTTTTCACCCCTTCGGGGGTGGAATTTTCAAAAACACTGACACACGTAAATATTAATTTTTAATTGTCAGCCTAAATACAAAATTTTCATCCCCTATTTTACCCCCTTAGGGGTGAAATTTCCAAAAATCCTTTCTTAGTAGTTGTTTAAGGTATTTATGTGCAAAATTTCAAGTCTCTAGGTTCAGCGGTTTGGGCTGTGCGTTGATATCTCAGTCAGTCAGGACTTTGAATTTTATTAATAGAGATTGCTCTGCCGTAAAAAAATAATTTCTCCAAATTTAAAAAGCCCTATAGTAATAAAAAAAAACTTAAAAGTTTACATAATTATTTTTTTTACTTATAAGTATGTGATATTGTTAGCTTTCGAAAAGTATTTTTTTTATAACTGTAGGACTTTTAAATTCGGAGAAATTAATATCTTACGGCAGAGCCATCTAAAATAAAAAGTCAAATTTCAAATGCCGGTCATTGCAACAGGAGAGGGGATATACTCCAACATGTGAGGGGTTTTATCGATAAAATTGATCATATTATCTGCTTTCAAGAGCTCGCATCGCTAACCAAACATATCTTTTGTATATAGCTAATCTAGGTCTATGCTAGTTTACTTATAAATTGTTCTTACGCAGGCCCGGCATTTTCGCAAGATCTAAATTCTAAACACCCGAGGCCCTGCACAAAACACAAAACGACCAAAATGACTGTTATTTATTACATCCTTGAGCATTTTCTTTTCTTTTCCGATACTTTGACTACCTACATAGTTTCTTTAACGTTTCTTCTCTATAAATCTTTTCCTACCAAATCTCCGGTACGTGCTAAAAGTAGTGGTTGCATTGCCCAAATCCGTGCCCTTCCAAAGGTATATATGCTAATAGAACGTTGGTAGAATTACAATATTGAATATTAAGGTACAATTCAATGGCGTCCTACTTTCGAACTACTTAGATGATGGCAATTAATGAAGATGAAATAACTATATAAAACTTTTAATTTTGGGGTTTTTTTTGCAATCACAATGCAATAGCAAATATTTTTATACAATACCAAATAATTTTCTAGAAAAAATACGACTCGCACCAGCAAAAAAGTCCCAAATTTAAAAGTTTTATAAGTCAAAGTCAATTAAGCTTTATTCAAATAAACTTAATTATTAAGTACTTTTGAATCGTCTATATTTTCCTACCACCCGTTCCAGACTTTTTTAGCTGACAAGAAGAACGGGCGCAAGAAACTTATCAGCTGTAACAGCCATAAGTAAGTATAGTTATTTCATCCCTATCAATTTTCTAAATATCTGGAAAAATATTTAATTGAATGCCGAGGAAATTCCTGACATTAGTCGAATAACGCTGGCTTGCAGAGTAGGATATACTAGAAGAAATTCGACGATGCCACTAGTGACTCGGTAGCTCAGCAGTCAGAGAATTGGACCGGATATCCAAAGGTTGCGGGTTCAATTCTCGTCCGAGAATTCATCTGGTGCGAGTGCGAGTCTAATTTTTTCTGGTATTTATTTGGTATTGTAAAATATCTTGTTGTAATATCCTACGCAATATTTTGTTTGAACAGAAATATCGTAATGTACTTAGTGCCTGTCCGAATCGCAAGGAAAAGATGATCCGTTTGAGGACAACAATATAACTCGTCTTCGTATTGCTTTCTTTCCCAGCTAAGTAGGTTGCTTCGATTATGTCAGGTGGAAGACAGTATAAGAGCTGCTCAGGTGTGACAAACAGTATTTAGGTGTGACTATTTCTCCTTCAATTTTGAATAGAATCTTTAGAACATTTGTTTCTGATGCATCTCTTTTTATAAAGTTTAGCTTAGGTAGTAATCTAAGTAATCTAATCTTAAAGTCCAAGTTAGTAGTTTTCTAGATTTTTTTACTTTTATGTTTGTGTTAATTACCTAAAGCCTCGATTACATACGCTGATTTAGCATCCTAGCTAGGAACCAATTTAGAGTTGCCACCCGTATAAATAAGTTCAATTTTAACAGTAAATTTGCACAAATAACGGAAAAATCAACATTTATTATATTTTTTTATTTTCTATTCTCATCTACAATCTTAAACAATGTTTACTTTTCCGTTAAAGTGTTAATTCAATTTTAAAATCGATGTTATTGTACAATATTTTATTATATAATATGGGTGGCAACCCGAAATTGGCTCCTAGCTAGGAAGCTAAATCGGCGTATGTAATCGAGGCTTAATACCTATTATTATTTCTGTGCTAATAGCCTATTGAGAAATTATTTTTAATGTAATAAATTAATATCACAGAATCAGATTTAAAAAACAGTACTACTGTACCTACAAAAAATAAGCTAATAAGTACTAGGGTATCAGATGGGAATAAAAATAAGTAAAAATAAAACCGATCCACCAGGGGATGGGTTGCAGGGGATCGGATGGGAATAACTCTCGTAAATAATATGATAAAGAAAATTGTGCAACGAACACAAGGACCAATGGCATAATGTCATAGTTGGTAGAAGCAAAGCGCAGCTAAAGTAACCGACATCGCTCGAAGGATTGCTCAGCTAAAGTGGCAGTGGGCTGGACACATAGCGAGAAGAACCGATGGCCGTTGGGGCGGAAAGTTTCTTGAATGGCGACCGCGCACCGGACGGCGCTCCGTGGGTAGGCCCCTGACAAGGTGGACCAACGATCAGGTGAAGGTTGCCGGAAGCCACTGGATGTGGGAAGCGTACAACCGATCGTCGTGGAAATCCTTGGGGGAGGCCTATACCCAGCAGTGGGTGTCGTGCGGCTGATATGATGATGATGAGGTAGAAGCAAACTCAATACCTACTCAATAATTATTGTGATGATATTGCATAATTTTTTGAGCAAAGCAGTTGTTTTGTTAATCATGGTGAATATCTTCGGTCGGTTTCATCAGCTCTATAAAGATACTCGGTTGATTATGCGGCGTGTGTTGGCGCGATTAGCACACATTCTGGCGGCCAGCTGATTGCCAGTGGTACGCGCGCGCGCACGCCCCGCGGTCGTCTCGCGTGCCGAACGCGCCCGAGCAGCGCTCACAACGTGCGACGACGATGCAACCCAGGAAAATCGGGAAGTTCGATTTTGTGCGGTCCGTGCTTGACGTTTACGAAACTGTGTTCTGAATTTGATTTTTGTGGACGGTGGAGTTGTTGGTAGGTTTTGTTTTTTTAAACGGTTTTTATTTTTTATGTGGATTACCATTCCAAGATACCCATATAACGGGTGGCGCAAAAGTACTGGCACTAAAGAAAATACTTTTATTTTTTTTATATGACATTTTCTGTCATTCTGTTGTTGAAAATTGTGTAGTGAACAAATATAAAATACACTGAAAATAAACATGGACCGTTTTACTCCCCAAGAACGTGGAATAAATATGGATTTAGTGAGGGACGCTTTTCCAGGCCGAGTTATCTCTCGTTTTGGCGATTTGCCTTGGCCTGCAAGATCACCCGATCTGACCAGTCCAGACTTCTTTCTTTGGGGTTTTTTGAAATCTCGGGTGTATGTGAACAAGCCACAGACTCTCGCAGCTCTAAAAGAAAACATTCGTCAAGAAATAACGAACATATCGCAGGAAGTGTTACGGCAAGTTATGTAAAATGTCATAAAAAGGGCTCAAATGTGTATCAACTCTGGAGGTCACCATTTAAAAGACATCATCTTTAAATCCTAATGGTACGAAATTTAATGGCACAAATATACATATAAAAAAACCTAAATCTAGTTTTCTAATTTAGAAAAAATGTTATAGCTGAACCAAATAGGGTCTTTACTTTTGCGCCACCCGTTATAAGCCTAATATTGGTAATGTTTGATTAATTTGGTAAATGGCGTAAAGAAATTAAAGTCAAATGTGCAAAAGTAACAGCAGAATGGAGATTATACCTTTGCCACCACCTGCCACAACCACAACAGGAATAAAAAAAAAAGTTTCTACATTTTTGTGTTGATCCTTTTTTAGGGTTCCGTTTCCAGAGGGTAAAAACGGGACCCTATTACTAAGACTCCGCTGTCCGTCTGTCTGTCTGTCTGTCACCCACCAGGCTGTATCTCATGAACCGTGATAGCTAGACAGGTGAAATTTTCACAGATGATGTATTTCTGTTGCCGCTATAACAACAAATACTAAAAACAGAATAAAATTAATATTTAAGGGGGCTCCCATACAACAAATGTGATTTTTTTTGCTGTTTTTGGTACCTACGGAACCCTTCGTGCGCGAGTAAGACTCGCACTTGGCCGGTTTTTTTAATAACATGTTGTGGTGGTGGCAAATGTATAATTTCCATTCTGCTGTTACTTTTGTATATTTGTGAAGTCGAAGAGACTTTTTTTTTTCACGCAACCGAAACTTCTGAAACTTTTTTCTATTACTAAGGGAGCTTATTCCTACCTATAAAAAAATATTCAGCCAAGAAAAAATATTCAGAAAAGTTCGGTTTTCTAAATTTACCCAGCCGGGGATCGAACCCTTAAGAAGCGGTGCATAAACCGATCGACTATGAAAGTACCCGTACCCGTAGCCGTACCCTTAGATACGTACGCCAAAGGATATCCACTAGCTAGAAAAAAATGTGATGAGTTGAGAGAAAATCATTTCCAATGAACAGCACTACTTTGTCAGTCAGCTGGTAAGAGTATTTTGAGTTTTATCGTTTTATTGGTCAGCTTTATGTTTAATTTGATACAAAGCAAATTTAAAAAACAAAGCAAATAAACTTTTGATTCAAATTAAGTCATATGAACTTAACCTAAAACATAATAATTGTTTGCAATATACCTATAATAATATTATATTGCAACTTACTTTTGACAAAAAATTAAATCGTTAAAAAATAAAGTAATTAAAATTAACGCTGCTGTTAATATACAACGTGTTACAAAATAACCCCTGCCGAATATGGTAGATAGGGACCATTAATCTGAACATCTTTTACTACGGGACCAACTCTGAAATCACAAAAAAAACAGCTGTTTTATACAAAAATTAATAACTAAAATATCAAAATGTATGAAACAGCAGATTTTTTATTCGCGATTTCAGATCTGCAGGGCGTCCGGTATCTTGATAGACTCTAGCGCCAGTTTTCACACCTTTTTCACAGAAATGAACCTTACTTAGCCCTGAATAGGACACCCCCAGCCAAATCATCACTGATGAGGGGTGGTGACCTCGTTGGACCCTCGGAGCAATCATGCTGGCTTCTTTACTATTCTTAGCGTATACTCTATCATTTTGACGGTTAAAATTTTCTTCGACTGTGAAGATTTTTTCATCAGTAAACAAGATTTTTCGATGGCCGTTTTGTGCGTACTGCTTTAGTAGAGCGCGACTTCGTGCTAACCTCATAGCCTTCAATCGTGCGTTTAGCAGATGGCCCTTTCGTCTACGGTAAGCGTGAAGCCCAAGGTCATCATTGATAATTTTTTTAAGGGAACTTCTCTTCACAGTCATCTGTATTGCCAATAACTTTTGCTTCCGGACGGGATTTCTCGTGATTCTCGCCTTCACTGCCTTGATCACAGCTGGTGTCCGAACGGTGCGTGGTCTTCCTGATCTTTTTCGGTCATCGACGGTCAAGGTATTACTGTACCTATGGATAGTGCGATAAATAAATTGCTTGTTGATTTTCAACTTTTGTAGCAACTTGAAAATCATATTCGGTGGCTGCCCACATTTGTGCAGAGCAATTACAGCGACACGATTCTCCTTCAACCCCCATTCCATGGTGAAATAATCAAAATATGATATACGTGTGGTATGGAATTATAGCTTATAAAACTGTCAATAATATGTCATTTTTATTTTTTCTTTTCATTTGTTTTAATGGCCAGTAATCGATAAAGAAACTCAGTAACAGAACTTTTGACCAACCTGTGTATATAGGAATGAAAGTGATCCGGTTTATTGAACTTTCTACCCTTCACTTTTGCATTCAAAACTTTTTTTATCTGTAATTTAAACTTCTGCAATTTATCTACATCTTGATAAATAAGATTTTCTTTTATTGTCGCTATTTTTACCTTATTTTCAACACTAATAGATAAAGATATCCGTTAATTAGATTCCATAATCCCATTTGTAGTTCCTGCCTGCAAAAATATTGTGATAAAATACAAACAAACACTGTTTTACGTGCGATACGAAAGTCTACCTACAAGTTTACAGTGCTTTAAAGTTTTATGGAAATTGAAATGAATACACTTCAAATCAAACTGTATTTGAAACGTAAACAATATCTTTTTTTTTTCCTAAAAATAAATGTTTCGCAGAAGACTTCAGCTTCAGCAGCATGATGATGTCCACTTTGGTAAGGTTGCGACTGTCTGCCATTAAAAATTCTTCAGAAAACTTGATATTATATTTCGAGAGATGTTAAAATTAACTAAAATACTAATTCAAGTTAAAAATATAATTAAAACAAAATAAATCGAGCAAAAGTGAAAAATATTTTGATACTTGACACTGCTTGACACAGACTTTGACTTACATTGTAACTTTGATAACAACAGTTTTCACTTCAACAACAATCAAACAACTTTTTTTACGCAAAGGAGTGTAATTTTTAATATTCCTTTATCTCGATGCTACAGGGATTTTTCCACATCATTCGTTAAATAATTGATTAAAAACCCCGAATATGTACGGTGTCAGAAATTGAAAAACCTCGAAATGGTTTTCGATTTAAGGTATCTTGTAAAAAATGAAAACATGTCAATTTGCTTTGATTACGATATATGTATTATATTAGTGCTAAGAGTAAGTAGATTTAACGATGGATAGTGATACTTTATAGTCCTCAACTCGTTATGCAGATATGCATCGTTACTGTCACTACGATCGAGAGTATCGTTTGGAGGCAAGGGACCTAACGAGCCACGAACCACACCTTTCACGCACCCGCGCGACCTGTGAACCCGCACTATTTGTTCTGGCGCTCTTTCGAAACTTTTGGTTATTTCAATAATTTTTAAACTACGAGTTAGTGCTTGGCCTTCACTTCACCTGATGTTAAATGACGATAATTCCGAAGGTGGAAGCGCACTACACCCAGAATCCTCATCACAGAGGAACTGTGGCTATCTTACCTCTAACTGGCGGAACATGAACATTTTCAAATTGTTGTTATGGCGTCAGACTTAGGTGAGATGGTGGTAGCTAGCCATGTGGACTTGAAATAATCCCTACCCCCAACCAGAACCTTCAATTGAATTAAAGTTAATCGATGTTTTATGAGTAGGTATATAGGTATAACAATTTACTCTTGTTTCGACTATGGCCAAGGCATAGACTTATTATATGGCCCAGGTAAAAAAACCGCTAAGCATTTGGGAATTCTATGTCAGAATTCCAAATGAATAAATCACGTACCTAAATCCTCAGTGCTTCGGAAGGCACTTCAAACCGTTTGTCCTGGCTGCAGTCGTAGTCGTTAACACTCACCTATCCGCATTGGGTCTGTGTTTCGGGTTATGGCCCATCCTTCTTATCCACCCATAAGGAAAGTCTGTACCCTAGCAGTAGGGACATTAAAAATGGCTAATGTTCAAATCACGTAAGTACTGAAATCTGAAAAACACCTTACTTGCTATTTTTTTTTCTTGCGTTTTTTTCGTGAAAATCTAACAGGGACAAGGAAAAACTATGGATTTTCAAAATGAAATGCACATTAAATAAATAGCAGTTCAAGACTTCTTAAGATATAATAAAATTCTGTATTTGTGATTGTCAAAGAATTCCATTAATTACTTTATCGTTCACAGCAGTTCATGTTTAAATATTGGTCAAATGCTTCAAAATACAAACGGAACTAAATTAACCCAAATCGTTAAAAGTTGAGTTCAGTGGCACCACACTGACATTGTTTTCCAAAGTTTGGTTCACGCCAAAGATAAAGATCTTGGAACGATTACTATGTGTAACTGGTTATAGTTGGAACAGTGCATCCGCGTGCTCTATGCTGACACACAGACATTAAAACAATTTTGTACACATTCGAAGATATAATTAATTATTTTGATATTTTTCGGTCCGCCTTCCGATCGATAAGTTTTATATTAAAAATATTTTGAATTTGATATTTTTTTAAGCGTGAAAGTAACTAATAGTTCGATATCTTACTTACCTAACAGTCACGCTTCCTTCCCTACAAACTCGCCGATTAATTTCTATGATATAAAACATAATATCGAATAATGTAATGACCATAATGTTATAATCTTAGAATAATTACACCTAAAACGATAATTCCCTACAAAGTGCGCTGTCAAAAGTAAGGCAACTAAAACAGCCAAAATGGCGCCGTTTTCAGATTTTTATTGTCTATTATTACATAATCATACCTAATATAAGTACAAAACAGTTTCAATTTCCCTACCTTAAAGACATTAATATATTATTGGATTTTAGTTACGATTAGGTAACGTATGAAGGATATAAATCTGAGAACTGAGCCATTTTGGCTCAGTATAAGTTGCCTCACTTTGCATATGCGGACACGGCTTCTAGGTGTAATTATTCTAACGTTATAATATAATGTAAAATGCTGGATTTTTAAAAATCTTCGTAAGACAATTTTACTTTATTGGTAACGAGCTTTATAAAGCACACTGTTTTTACATTTACATGTTATTTATTTTTGAAACGATTTTTCAGTTCTTTGTTTCATGTTTTTGAAAAAAGTACCTGATCAAATCCAAGTAGTTAAACAAGTAGGTGAAAAAATCCAAGCAATGTTTTTTAGTAGGTAGGTTATAGTCAGTTCTTATATTAATAAAAACCGTAACGTTTAATCGAAATCCAGAAAATTTTCAGCGCCATTTTTCCGTTTAGTCTACCAAAAAGGCAACATACTGTTTAAATTTGACTGTAAAACCGATTTTCTAACATAATGACGTTTACCGAGAATTATTCGTCAGAAATAATATAATTGGCGGTCACGCGTAGTTAATTTTATATGAATGATAATTCTGTTGCTACCGGATAAAATTCTGAGTCCGTTACGCCAGCAGGAAAGATGCTCCTAGAGGGAAGCGAGTTTGATGAATAATTTGTGCGCAATTCGGTGTAAATGTGCGCCAAATAAAAAAATTGTGGGCCTTATACTTTTGGAATAAAACGGGAAAAACGGATTCTGCTGGGGTAACGGTGCTCCAGCAGGAAGAATCTAAACTAATGATCGGAGAGAAATAAAAGATATATGTGCGGGTAGCTTGATACTAGCAGGAAATGTGCGCCAAATATAAAATTTGTGGGCCTTATAGTTTTGGAGATATTTGATTTCCTGCTGGCGTAACGTTTTGCCAGATCCCAGATCTCGGAAACTACTAAATGTGCGATCTTACAGTAAACACATATAAGTAGCTCCTAATTTGTGCTATTTGTGCGGTAGAAAACATTTCAAAAATATTCACAGATTTTGAAGTAATCAGACATTTTCTGAAAACAGAAAAAAAATTCTAGCGCCTAAACTACCACCTAAATAGAGAAACCAAAAACGGTGTTCTATTCTTATTATTATTTCTCATTACCATAAAAATTTTGAAAACCGCACATTTACGCGTTTTTGAATAATACCCACATGAAGGTTAGACTGACCATGTCATGACTTTGACGGTCAGCAGGATAAAAATATCAGAGACTATTTAGATCCTGGCCCAGAGAATAATCTGTGCGGTTACTGAAGTACATGCTCTGAAAATTTCAGCTTCAAATTCTTCGTATTAAAGGAAATATCAATTAAAATCCAAAACAACTGTCAGTATTCCGATTAACCGACCAAATTCGATAGACCACCAAAAAGCGACGCGTTCATACATATTGATGACCTTCTTTATTGTGTCGTATTATGCAGAAAAATTGTTTGTACAGTCGCGTTCATAACTTCTTATTGGCAAATGTGGGTAAATAGTGTTTTAACTTTTAAATAGTTAGTTTGAGCCTGTATTCATACCAATACCACAGCCGAGAGAGTATTTCTTACAGTCGGACTTCAATCGCCCTTTGTGCTGGCGCAAAAGCCGCCGTTCGTCTAGACAGTTTGACGCAACGACTAAAAGTGTAAAGGACTAAAATTTTTTTTTAATTTAGGGCTAACTAAGTATAAAATAAATATTAAATTAGTACTCAATTAGGAAATAATAATGAAAAAATAAGTTCCAAGATGGCGGCCATCTTTTATATTTCGATGAAACTCGGTTTTTGATACTATTTTGACAAGATAATATCAATGCAATGTTAAAAAAATAAAAAATCCAAGATGGCGGCCATCTTCTTTGTTTGTGGACCGATTTCGACGAAACTCGGTTTCTGGTACTTTTTTAACAAGAAAATAATAGGTAAAGCAATGTTGAAAAAAATAAAAATCCAAGATGGCGACCATCTTTTTTGTTTGTGAGCCGATTTCGACGAAACTCGGTTTCTGGTACTATTTTGACAAGAAAACAGCAACGCAGTGTTAAAAATGTAAAAAATTCAAGATGGCGGGCAAATTTTTGGTTTTCGGGCCGATTTCGATGAAACTCGGTTTTTGGTAGTATTTTGACGAGAAAACAGCAACGCAATGTAAAAAAAAACAAAAAATCCAAGATGGCGGCCATCTTCTTTGTTTGTGGGCCGATTTCGATAAAACTCGATTTTTGGTACTATTTTGACAAGAAAATAACAAAGCAATGTTAAAAAAATAAAAAATCCAAGATGGCAGCCATCTTTTTTGTTTGTGGGCCGATTTCGACAAACTCGGTTTCTAGTACTATTTTGACAAAAAATAACAAAGCACTGTTAAAAAAATAAAAAATCCAAGATGGCGGCCAGTTTTTAAGTTTGCGGGCCGATTTCGATGAAACTCGGTTTTTGGTAGTATTTTGACGAGAAAACAGCAACGCAATGTTAAAAAAACAAAAAATCCAAGATGGCGGCTGTCTTCTTTGTTTGTGGGCCGATTTCGATGAAACTCGATTTTTGGTACTATTTTGACAAGAAAATAACAATGCAATGTTAAAAAAATTAAAAATCCAAGATGGCGGCCATCTTCTTTTTTTGTGGGCTGACTACCAAAAACCGAGTTTCATCGAAATCGGCCCGCAAACTAAAAAGTTGGCCGCCATCTTGAATTTTTGTATTTTTAACATTGCGTTTCTGTTTTCTTGACAAAACAGTAGCAAAAACAGAGTTTCATTGAAATCGGCCCGCAAACAAAAAAGGTGGCGGCCATCTTGAATTTTTTACATTTTTAACATTGCGTTGCTGTTTTCTTGTCAAAACAGTAGCGAAAACCGAGTTTCATCGAAATCGACCCACAAACAAAAAAGATGGCCGCCATCTTGAATTTATTACTTTTTTAACATTGCGTTTCTGTTTTCTTGACAAAACAGTAGCAAAAACCGAGTTTCATTGAAATCGGCCCGCAAACAAAAAAGGTGGCGGCCATCTTGAATTTTTTACATTTTTAACATTGCGTTGCTGTTTTCTTGTCAAAACAGTAGCGAAAACCGAGTTTCATCGAAATCGACCCACAAACAAAAAAGTTGGCTGCCATCTTGAATTTTTTACATTGCGTTTCTGTTTTCTTGACAAAACAGTAGCAAAAACCGAGTTTCATTGAAATCGGCCCGCAAACAAAAAAGGTGGCGGCCATCTTGAATTTTTTACATTTTTAACATTGCGTTGCTCTTTTCTTGTCAAAACAGTAGCGAAAACCGAGTTTCATCGAAATCGGCCCACAAAAAAAAAGTTGGCCGCCATCTTAATTTTTTTACTTTTTTTGCAAAACATCCTTTATTTTTCTACTAAAATAATGTTAAAATTCATTTAATTCAAGTAAAAATGAAATGAAACAGAAATAACTTCATTCGTTATTTAAATAAAAGCACTCACTCAAATCACTTTTTTACTTAAATGTACGTAGACGTGACGTGTACAAACCTGTTCAACAACAAAGTTAAGGAGGTCATCAATATGTATGAACGCGTCGCTTTTTGGTGGTCTATCGAATTTGGTCGGTTAATCGGAATACTGACAGTTGTTTTGGATTTTAATTGATATTTCCTTTAATACGAAGAATTTGAAGCTAAAATTTTCAGAGCATGTACTTCAGTAACCGCACAGATTATTCTTTGGGCCAGGATCTAAATAGTCTCTGATATTTTTATCCTGCTGACCGTCAAAGTCATGACATGGTCAGTCTAACCTTCATGTGGGTATTATTCAAAAACGCGTAAATGTGCGGTTTTCAAAATTTTTATGGTAATGAGAAATAATAAGAAGAATAGAACACCGTTTTTGGTTTCTCTATTTAAGTGGTAGTTTAGGCGCTAGAATTTTTTTTCTGTTTTCAGGAAATGTCTGATTACTTCAAAATTTGTGAATATTTTTGAAATATTTTCTACCGCACAAATAGCACAAATTAGGAGCTACTTATATGTGTTTACTGTAAGATCGCACATTTAGTAGTTTCCGAGATCTGGGATCTGGCAAAACGTTACGCCAGCAGGAAATCAAATATCTCCAAAACTATAAGGCCCACAAATTTTATATTTGGCGCACATTTCCTGCTAGTATCAAGCTACCCGCACATATATCTTTTATTTCTCTCCGATCATTAGTTTAGATTCTTCCTGCTGGAGCACCGTTACCCCAGCAGAATCCGTTTTTCCCGTTTTATTCCAAAAGTATAAGGCCCACAAATTTTTTATTTGGCGCACATTTACACTGAATTGCGCACAAATTATTCATCAAACTCGCTTCCCTCTAGGAGCATCTTTCCTGCTGGCGTAACGGACTCTAAAATTCTCGATAATGATAAGAACAATTTAATTTATGAATATTTCACACCTTATTAAATGGGGAAAAATAATTTAGCGCTTTTTGCGGCTAATTATATTTCAAATTATTATTATAATTATCCGTATAATTTCTAGTAACCTACATTTATATTTAGCCACACATATATACATTTGCAAGCTGATTTAAACGTAAAATACCTAGGTAGGTATGTTATGAAGCCATTTTTTGATTAATACTACTTCTTTTACTACAGACCTATGAAATTTAAAAAACATAAAAAAAACAATTATTATACTATGGTAGCGACCGCCCGCGACTTCTTCGGCGTGAACAGTTATTTCTCTATTCCTCGGGAACAATAACTTTTTCGGGATGAAAGTTACCCTATGTGCTTTCCTGTACTGACAACGTGTATGTAAAATTTCATGATGATGATCGGTTCAGTAGTTAAGATGTGAAGGCGTGACAAACAGACTTTCGCACTTATAATATTATACTAAGGATAGTTTATCCAAAAACTATTGAATTTAAACTGTTACATACTCGTATATTTCGCTGTAGTAATATGTAGATAGAAAAATTGCTAAATTGTCACTTCGAACACTTTTGCTACTTATTTTACGCAACTACGCGACTAACGCCCGATTGCACTAAACTTAAGGATCGCCTAAGTCTTTTCCTAACTACAACATGACCAAATTAAAACGGTGTCATAAACTTAGCTGTCATGTAGCTGTCATTCGCCTAGTTATCTTGGTCGCGTTGTAGATAAGAAAAGACTTAGGCGATTCTTAAGTTTAGTGCTTTTGCACCTGAATCTTTAAAATAAGAATTTAGACTTGTAGTGCAAAAGACATAAACGCGTTCTTGCAGTATTACAAAAATGTTTTGTATTTTAACAAGTTTATCAATAGAAAAACTTGTTAAGAGGAAACACCACGAAAACATTTTAGCGAATACGCTGGTTAGTATGTTGTAGTTACTAGAACTAGAATCTAGTAGTTTTTTTCCATTAGTAATAATTATTAGAGTAATACTGTGGTCAACCGGCGTCTTAATTACTTCAAAAATTCCAAGAAATTGATAATTATAGTATTTGTACCTATGTTCTTGTTTATATTAAGATGGTAGTTTTTTTCATTTGACCATATCATAATCCTACTAATATTATAAATGTGAAAGTTTGTGGGTTTGGATGTTTAGATGTTTGGATGTTTGTTCCTCAATCACGCAAAAACTACTGAACGTATTTGGTTGAAATTTGGCACACAGATAGTAGATAGCCTAGATTAAAACATAGGACTCTTTTTATCTCGATATCTATTTTTATATCGGAACCACGCGGGTGAAAACGCGGGCGGCTGCTAGTTAAAGATAAGTATTTGATTTTTTGAAATAATATATAATATTAATTCTAAAACAAAATCTGAATTAATACCAATATACGCGCTGTAATCCGTAAAAAATATTTATTTCGAATTTTATTTCTTTGAAGTAAGTTTTTGCATTTTCCCTTTCATTTGGAATTCGAATAGATACCAACTCATATTAAAGTTATTTATTTTACCTTAGTGTCGTATATTCAAAATATAAGGTCGTTTGATTGGAAGGTTATAAATAGGAATTCTTATAGCGGGTTCATATTTTAATTGGCTGAGTTGGGAACCCAAAATTTTTGCAGTGTGCTGAAAAAAATATATGGCTTGAAATTGGTTTTCCGAATTCCGAATAAAATGATATTCCGATTAAACCACACGTTAAAATATATTTGTATATATTTAATATTTCACATTTATTAACAACTTTTTCCTCAGAAGCAATTAAACCGTTAACAATTTAATCATAACTTTACATAATTCAAATTGGACACTTATGTCATATTAGCCGTCTTTACATAACTTATAATAAATTGCAGGATCCATTATACTGTGGGAAATATATGAGGTATTGTTTTGTCATATACTTGTTAAGAAATCGACTCATTGTAAGTTAAGCGCCCAAATAAAAGTGGTTTTATTGCCCAGGCTTATCTTGCACGTCTATTGAAAAATGACCTCTACCCCTTTGGAAATAGAGGCGTGTAAATTACTATTGTTGAGAGAAATTCAGTATAAATGTGTTATTGTGTAGGAGGATGATTCACGATCTGATATTAGCCTTATATAAAGTCTGTTTCGAGACCGATCCACTTAATAAAATGTGCCATAGATTATTTAGATATTAATCAACTATGTTTTCATCGAAAACTAATTTTTATTTTGCAGTAGAAATTGGTTTCGAAATCAAATGTGCATTACTAGATTATGTAGATATTTCAAGAAAATATGTGGCAATAGTTAAATAAACCTATATCTACAAAAATATGTATTGTGTGCAGAATGTTTCTCTGAGTGGACACTATAAATAGTTACACATTATGAAATCAACTAATTAGTCAAACCAAAGATGGAGCCAATAGCCGAATCCAAGGAATTATGCAAAATATGAATAGATTTTGCTTGCTATGAAATATTATTTGTATACGTGTGACATTCGACAGTTACTTTCATTTAGTATTTACATTTAGATGTGCACCTATTAAATTGTTTTGTATACATCTAGTGACTAAGCTCACCATTACGCGACTAAGGTCTTGAAAAGTATGAGTATGAGACTTTTATGATGTCATTGTCTTTAACTAAAACATTTTCGTTGGTCTCTAAAATTATTCATTCTCATGAGAATGAGAGCAGTGCATATTGCGGGCTTTAAAGCAGTGGTGACTCACGAGAAAGATATTAAGCGGCAGAGTTTGGAAATGCTGATTATTGCTGATTTAGGATAAACTGGTTTTACGGATCCGCTATCGACGTTAGTTCCAAACTGTCCACTAACATCTTTTCGATATCCTAAATTAATATGATTATGCTAAAGTTTTTTTGTTATGCTTTCACATCTAAACTAATCAACCGATCATCATGAAATTTTACATACACGTTGTCAATTTTACACCCACCTTTCATCCAGAAAAAATGCCATTATTTGCACTTGGTCGGATTCGCAAAAGGTCGGACTTTTATTTCGTTGGAAAACAGTCAAAAATTTATTTAAATAAACTTGGATAGTATTTAGTCATATTTGAAGAAGGTCGGATTCTCATTTTAGGTATTCTTATTAAGGGAGGTATATAAACATTGCTGCAAATAGTCAATTAAACTTCTCTTGTAGATTATTTATAATAACGCTTTGAATAACCGATAAAATATGAAAATTAAATATTTTATTAATTATTAATGGACTAAAAGCTAGCCCCGGAAATAGGTATACAATTTACAGAGCGACGAAATCCCTCTAGTTAGTTTGCAATACTATCATTATTAACAGATCCGGGCACCCGGCAGATTTTCAGTGGTGGGGGTGGGAGTGGTTGGACAACAAAGGCGGTGAAAAACCGATTGAAGGTATACAATTTACAGAGATCTAGATTTGTTGTGGTATAATAACAAGCCAATTATGTATCTAAATCGAATATAACATTGCCAGACATTTTGGCTAGTGGAAAGTTAGGCTAGTGCCGCCTGGCACTACTTTTCCACCAGCCAAAATGCCTGGCAATGTTAGATTTAGATACATGATTGGCTTGCTATTATAACACACCAGATCCAGAGCTCTGTAAATTGTATACCTTTACCAGCTTTTGAATAATATATATATATATGTCAATGTTAGTACCTATCGCAGATTTTTTATGAATGTATAAAAAGAAGGCAAAAAGATGCCAATTGAAGTCGACGAACGATAGACGACCGATATTCTTTAAAGAATAAAAAAAATATTTTCATTAGTTTTATCTATCTCATTTTTTGAGGTTTACGTATGTTTACGTACAAAAATATCAATATGATACTCAATTTTTGCTCATCGAAATAAACAAAGCAAATAATTAAGCTTCCAAAAAGTTGGAATTCCCTCTAGGTCTCGAGCGTTTTATGTGGCTCGTGGGAAAAGCATGAAGTCTGGCAAAAATTCCCCTGCCTCGGTCATGGTCACTCACGAGTTGTCCTATCTGATGAGCCATCTTTGTGACGTGGATGTTCCGAGTCGGTGGAGGCTTGACGTCAGAGCTGTGCCATAGAGGATTCTATAACAAAAAGTGTCAGATCATAATCGACGTGTTTTGATGAGGTCGTTGCTGTGGCATTTGTCTTAATTGAAACCATTTTTTTTTTGTTCAAACACCCACTTACGGCTCTGTAGTACTTTTAATACTAAGGGGCCGATTCACCTATCCTGAAGCAAAATTTTATGAAATTATATGCTAAAAAGTTTGATTTAAACTTTTCCGGAATTGTGAATTGGCCCTTAAATCCTATAATTTTTTTCGTGGCGTCTAAATGGCTACAAAAATTCAAATACATACTGAAGAACGACTTTTGAGTAACTTATTATAAAATCTTGTTGCAGGTACAACAATTTCAACATCTGACTCCTGATGGATACTAAAATGAAGCGAATAGGCTTACATTTACGGACATTTCTCTTGGTAAGTTTATATTTAATATATTTATTTTTTATTTTATAGATATTGATTGAGTATTGAGTCTAAAAAATAAATAATTTAAAAAATATTAAAAACACTAAGTACTGTTTTCAAAGTATATAACAGAAAAATTTTACTCTTATTTTAGACGAAAGTTTTTTTGCAATAGAGCAGACTTTTTAAATAAATGATTGACAAACACATTGCTCCGATTTCAAAGTAAGCAATAGAAAAATGTGTAAATAAATCAGCAAAGACGGAGTGGTATGTACCCTCGTCGTTGCCGACTTAAAGGTAAAGTTTTCTAAATTGAACCAGCCGGGGATTGAACCCGGGTACTTAGAAATGGCGACACCACAGATCACAGAAACTGTGTTGAGGGCGACGCCATGATTTATGTGCTCTACAAGCGACTCGGCCACGAAGGTCACTGGGCTTTTACGACTCAGACTCTTTCTTCAATAGTGTTCGTAACAAATTCGTAGAATTTTATTTCACTTGTCTAAGAAAGAGGTAACCTTGAAAATGACGCGTCGTGTAGTTCGGTAAGTGTCGTTGCGTCACCGTGACGCGCACTTGACACTAGCTAGCCGCATCTATTGACACACATTGCACACCAAACTCACCGTGAACCGATAGATTTCAATAAAAATAAGCCAAACGTGGTATTTTCCCAAACACTTCAATAAACAAATAGACAGTGAGTGAGTTGCGACAGATTTTCGAAGTGATATTTGCCACTTATACATATACCCACAGAACAATGTTTTTTTTCATATACCTACTGCCTATAGATGCGAATCCTTGATTAAAAAAAATAACGATACGATTTGAAGGAATTAGAAATAAATATTTAAAAAATAAAAAGCATCAGAAATTATTTTTCGTCAAGTAGCATTAAACAGGTCAGTGCTTTTATTGTGGGAAAATTGAAACGTCAAAATGATTTGCCCTTTTAACTTCTACAGAACTGATTCGATATAATACCATATTTTTATTAAGTTCAGGTGTTACTATGTATAATATGTAATTTTATGTAAAAGTATATAAGTCGTATATCAGTTGTCTAGCACCCATATTATAAGCTTTGATAAGTTTGGGACCAGATGGTGCTGTGTGAAATTGTCCAAACATTTATTTTATCCTACTTGCACAATTTATGTAGAGATTGAATCGAAAATAACTGTAACTTATTTCTGTTCAAATGACATACTCGTAGCAACCAGTATCCTTAAGATTCTTAACATTTTCAACTTATTATTGCTTAATGCTTCGCGGGGTGGAAAGGTCACATGGCAGATAAGTGTGAATTTTATCACACTTTACTGTGCAATTTTAATCATCTACCTAACTATTATAAGAATCGTAGTTCTAGTCCACCAAGCATGCTTGCAGAAACAGCGATCAAAAGACAATATCATTAGCAATCAGATGAAATATTTAGGAGAATCGAATAAATATATTTCGTGTAATGTGAAAAAATATAAAAAGAGAAAGAAAGTAAGAGGAAGACCGCAGAAAAGATGGATGGATTGTGTGCGGAATGATATGAATGAATGTGAAGGGAGTGAATGAGTAGAAGACGAGTGACAGGAATGAATGGAAGAGAAGGACGCACTGCACCGACCCCAAATAAATTGGGATAAGGGTAGGAGGATGATGATGAATGAAAAATAAGAAAAAAATAGTGAAGTTTCGCCAGACCTTTCGACATTTCATCAATTGATCTTTACTATCATAATTATTGTGTTTTACCACGTTTTACTTTGTTACGCTGAAGTTGAAACTTTGATGTATTTGCAAATATTTTTATTAATGAAAACTTACAAAATGATAATATGATGATATGATAATAGGTTATATGCATAAGTCACCGATTTTGATGAATTTGAGCTTGATCGCTGCGGACACTTATAAAAACATGATGGAACAGGAAAAAAAATAAAAAATGAATTATTTTAGTTTTATCACACGATGAAATCAGGGGAATATAACGATTTTTTTTCAGTTTCGGATATAATGCACTTTACAGTCAGATAGAATATCGAATTAGAAATAATATTTTGTATGACACATATGTACTTAAAACGCAAAATTTAGGGAGATAATTGAAGATTATTGGCTAACTTAACTCATATTAAACGCGCCGAAACACACCTGGAACGTGATTGTGACATGAGAAAGTGATAAATCAAAATGAAATATTTTTTGTTAATATAAAAAATATATTATTCAATGAAAATTTACAGTAGCGCGTTGATGTCTTTCTTTCAGCGTTTTACATATCAGCCATTATATTGAAAACTATACGACACAATTTATTTAATCAATTTTGTTTTCTTAAAAACGCTTTGGAACCCATGTGTTCTCTTTTCAAAGAGTTTACAAATCGCTTAGTAGCAAAATGACCTATTCGCAAAATGCCTTATTCTCATTTGGACTCATTCACAGAAAGACTTATTCTCAAAATGATCTATTCTCAAAATGCCTTATTTTTTTATTTAAGTGTTCGTCAATGAAACTATGCATGTATACAGTGTGTTCCTCGATAAAGTGCAACTCTAAAAGGGGTCAAAGTAGATTTGACACACTGTATTGTTCATAAAACCAGAAATTCAGAGTATTTCAGAAAGGTAAAATAATTTTAAACCAATGCATTGGGCCGGAATCCTAAGGGTGCGGGTTCGAGTCCCGTCTGAGCTGCTACGGGTGAGTCGATTTTTTCTAATATTTTTCAATTATATTAATATCCTTAATATAAAAAAATAGCATTGTGAATGCATAAAATCTAAAAAGTTTAAAATTATTTTACCTTTCTGAAATACTCTGAATTTCTGGCCCAATGCATTGTGTTTAACTTGCGGTCAGGGTACCGCCATTCTTGCAATATCGGCCGAAGTATGCATGTAGGCCTTTCAAACGGTTGGATTGCAACAAATTCTACAGCGGACATAGAGTTATTACTATTGGCAGCGGAAAACAAATTTGTTTTTAGTGTGAGTTTCTTGTATTGCAATTCTACTGAAAATGTGTTAGTGCTGGGTTCCGTTATATACTGTAATATTTAATGCTTATAACTTTAAATGTATTGAAAAATTTCAATAACTGCCAGAAAGAAACCGGAAATTAAGAGGTTAAAAATATCTAGTTGAAATACCTCCATATTGTTAGGAGTGGATGAATTCTACAGTTTTGGAGAGTTTATACATAGTCCTGTGGTTTTTAACCGACTTCAACAAAAGGAGGAGGTTCTCCATTCGATTGTATGTTTTTTTTATCGTTGTTTGCGCGAATCTTTGACATTTTCAGGCGTAGTATCCATGAAATAAATTAAATTGTTTCTTGCGTTTTCTTTCAAGCTCATGTGAATTCTAACGTTAGATCTGCAACTATAAAGCTTATTACCACAGAATACATAATAGTACAAGTGTATTACTGCTACTCTAGCTTGCTTCTATTATAGTGCTAGTCGTACACAAAAAACAAACCGCAAATCGATGTTTCAAAACATTTCAAGTTTAGTCTTCTCCAGATCCGATGCAGTTAAATTATTTTTAAGCAAAAAAATATTTTGACCTTAAGTATACGTTTTTGAATTTTAAGATTTTAGGCATTTACAATGCTAGTTTTATATTAAGATAAATATTTTAATAGAAAAAATACTAGAAAAATCGACTCACCCGTAGCAGCTCAGACGGGACTCGAACCCGCACCTCTGGGATTCCGGCCCAATGCACTAACCAATTATAGTACCAAGTCGCCAGTGGGAGCGGCGAAATTTTCTAGTGCTTTAGTTAATTCTTTTTCTAGTATTTTTTCTGTTGAAATATGTATGTATTTTAAGTATACGCGTGCCAAACGGCTATCCTGAACATCGATTTTCAGCTTTCCTTTGATTTTGAGCTCGTACGCCGACCACTATTACATATCACTACTGATCTAGCTAGCTTCTATTATTACTTATCAGATGCTAATCAAATTCATAACATTAGCACATAGTTTTTTGCACACCTTGAAACAATACGCCCAATCGATTGATTGAGATCAAAAAACAGATATTGATCGATAAGCTTGTTACTGCCGATTGTTCTTTTGTCGTACGACAGTATATGTGCTTATTATTTGTTTATGATACAATATCCGCATATGTTGGACAAAAAAATATTTATAAATTATATCTACGAATAGATTAAGAAGTCGGAAAAAAAATAATTGCTTACGCGAAGTAGAGCAAAAAACTCGAGCAAAAGGATTTCACTGCTTTTTACCTAATTTTCAGATTTTTTAGGGTTCCGTACCCTAAATGGTAAAAAACGGAACCCTCATAGATTCGTTATGTCTGTCTGTATGTCCGTCCGTATGTCCAAAACCGCAAATATAACTTTGTCATTCATACCAACACTGTGAAAAACAAAGTTATTTTTGCAGACGAAAAATAATAGTGGTATTAAATATCGTATGGTATAAGGTAACTACGGAACCCTACGGCGCGCGTGGCCTGATACGTACTTGCCCGGTTTTTTAAAGTTAAATAAGTCATGTTCGGAGATGTGTACAATCAAGACAAAAAATATGTGTACAGTTAAGACAAAAAATATGTGTACAGTTAAGACAAAAAATATGTGTACAGTTAAGACAAAAAATATGTGTACAGTTAAGACAAAAAATATGTGTACAGTTAAGAACTTTGTCACTTTGTTGAAGTTGTCATTGATTTATTTTAAAAAAGTAATACTTACTTATGCTTTTAGAGTGACAAAATTCTAAACTGTATACATATTTATAGACGTGACTGTACACCGGTTTTCATGGTGACGCCATTTCGGACCTGATTACACCTTTCTTTTTTTTTTTTAACCGGAGAAACTGCTTTTACGCATCCCCCCCCTGTAGGTGAACAGGGGGTTCGTATGTGAGGCTCACCAGAAGGGGAGCCGCTAGCGCCATCAGCAAGACCTGATTACACCTAGGTCACAGAATATATACTCTAACGCACCTAGGTCGATTTAAAAAAACGAACTTTTCTATATTGTCTAGGTCTGGGTAATGAAACAACCGTTGTTTCTTATTATCATCACACAAGTGCATAAGTTACATCGGAGAAATGTGATGTTCTCCATTATTTTTATTAACTTAAATTAATAGTAAGTAATAGCTATAGCAATCAAAATATATCAATACATCAACGCAGGAAGTTGTATGTTCTTGTTTTTTCTAATTAAATGCGCAATTAAGACCTTCACGGGCGTATCAAATGTAATCACACCTGTGTCATGCCCCGTCGCCTCTAATCTGATCACGATAGAATATATTTGAGACCAGTAGGAAATCCGGGTGCCACCTGGGTACGACGCCATTTTTAATTGCCATGCACATTTTAATTACTAGAATAGTTTTAGATTAAAGGCATGGTTAGCTTGAAACAGCAAATTCGTTTTATTTATTTTTTACATAGCATACCGATGGCAAGAACAAGATACGCCTGCTTGGACGAACCAAGTACGCCTGCTACAAGTGGCCGCCTGATAATTTCGATTTTCATACAAACGAGGTTAATTTGAAACCTTGGTTCTTCGCCAAGGATTGACTTAGCAGTGATCTGATGATGGCCATCCAGAGAGTAGATGGAGGAGATTCAGATCGCAATACACACCCAACTGATCTGATCAGCATTCTAAGAGATATAAGGATCAGAGATTTCAGTTTCAGGATTTCCATACATTTTTATGCTGATTTTGCGGTCTTTATAAAACATATCCTTATATCTCTTAGAATGTTGATCGGATCAGTTGGATGTGTACAGTGATCTAAATTTCCTCCATTTATTCCATCATCGGATCACAGATAAGTTAATCCTTGGCGGAGAACCTAGTTTTCAAAGTTACCTCGTTTGTATGAAAATCGACTGGTGTCCTCAATTATCTGGCCAACCATTATACACTGGCCTGCAAAACTAAGTACTACAGAGGTCTATTTTCATACAAACGAGGTAACTTTGAAGCATTGGTTCTCCGCCCAGGATTAAACGTGGTGTGATCTGATGATGGCCATGTTGAAGATTCAGATCCCCATACACACCCAATTGATCTGATCAGCATTCTAAGAGCTGTAAGGATAAGAGTTATCAGTTACAGCATTTCCATACATTTTAATGCTATTTTTGTGGTTTTTTTAAACATATCCAAACAGCTCTTAGAATGCTGATCTGATCTATTGGGTGTGTATGGGGATCTGAATCTTCTCCATTCACTCCCTGGATGGCTATCATCAGATCACACCACGTTTAATCCTGGGCGGAGAACCAATGCTTCAAAGTTACCTCGTTTGTATGAAAATAGACGTCTGTAGTACTTAGTTTTGCAGGCCAGAATATAATACTTAACTAATAAAAATATTAATTGATAATTTTGATAATTTATTATAATCCACTTCGGGTCACTGAGCCAGCGAAGTAAGTAAGTATAATTTATTACTGTTAAAATGCTAACGTTAGTGATTAATATTTTCTATGAGAAAAAACTTAATCGCTTTTATAAAATGCAAAAAAAAAAACAAAAAAAAAAGAGTGAAGGCACTCCAAAGTATAATTTTGAAAACACTTTCTTAATTGACACAGAGTTTATTAACAAGATGTGGAGAGTTAATTACTTACCTATGTATATTTTTATTGTCATCGTGATTCTTTTTGAATTTGAGATTGTAGCATTTACGATGCTATTTCCAAACATAAATTCTTCTCGATCAAATCATTATCCCAACAGCATTTAATTTTAAATTAACAACTAATGACTCTAACTAGAAGTAAATATTTGTTGTCGAACGAATAAAAAACAACATATTTTTTTTTGGTTCATGCTCTCAATATTAAAAAGTAAAGTATATCGTGAGGTCGCCATGAACTTACTTATGGAATGTATAGAAGACCGTGACCTTGTACACTTTCTTTCGTACGACCAGACGACCTACTACAAAAACTGACGAACGATAATCGGACGACCTTCGTTGCGCTTTGTGACATTACTAGCTTCTGCCCGCGACTTCGTCCGCGTGGATATTAGACGAAATCCTTTTAAGGAACCTTCAACCAGGATCCGGCCAGCCATTTTAAAGCGATTAGGCGAGTCCCCATCAAGCGCGCTGCCTCGCGAGGCAAGACATTTGTCGCGTGTGGCGGGCCTCGCACAAGGCTTCCAGTTCCCGTTTCCGTTCCCGCTCCCGCTCCCGTTCCCGTTCCCCGTTCCCGTTCCGTTCCCGTCCCGTTTGCGTTCCCGTCCCGTAAACGACCCGTAACCGTCCCGTACCCCTTCCGTTTCCGTTCCCGTTCCCATCCCGTTCCTGTCCCGTTCCCATCCTGTTCTCGTTCCCGTTCCCGTCCCGTTATATTCCCGTTCCGTTTCCATTCAGTTCCCGTTCCGTTCCCGTTCCGTTCACGTTTCTTTCCCGTTCCCATTCCCGTTCCGTTCCCGCTGCGTTCCCGTCCCGTAAACGTCCCCTAACCGTCCCGTACGCCTTACGTTCCCGTTCTTGTTCCCGTTCCATTCCCGTCCGGTTCTTGTTCCCGTTCCCATCCTGTTCTATTCCCGTTCCGTTCCCGTTTCATTCCAGTTTCGTTCCTGTTTCGTTCCCGTTCCGATCCCGTTACGTTCCTGTTTCATTCCCGTTTCGTTCCGTTCCTGTTCCGTTCCCGTCCGATCCCGTCCCGTACTCGTCCCGTACCCCTTCCGTTCCCGTTCCCGTACCCGTCCCGTTCTAGTTCCCGTTACCGTCTCGTTCCCGTTCCGTTCCGTTCCGTTCCGTTCCGTTCCGTTCCGCTCTGTTCCGTTCCGTTCCGTTCCGGTCCGTTCCGTTCCGTTCCGTTCCAGTCCGTTCCGTTCCGTTCCGTTCCGTTCCGTTCCGTTCCGTTCCGTTCCGTTCCGTTCCGTTCCGTTCCGTTCCGTTCCGTTCCGTTCCGTTCCGTTCCGTTCCGTTCCGTTCCGTTCCGTTCCGTTCCGTTCCGTTCCGTTCCGTTCCGGTTCCCGTTCCCGTTCCCTGGATGTGCATGTCCAGGTCCGCATTTTCGCAATCACCATCCCATAAAACCTCAAAAACGACATCCATATCGATTTTTATGTTACTCACCCCACTTACCCTCTAAGGGGTTGATTTTCAAAATCCCAAAATATATATTTAGACGTGCTCCTACGAATTTTAAAGTTGTAATTTCGATTTTGTATTCTTTTTCCATACAAAATTTGAACCCCATTTTTACCCCTTTAGGGGTTAAATCATGTCCACCGTGTTGGACTTCAAAATAAATGTCATTTTTGCAATCGTCATCCCAGAAAATCCCAATAACGACATCTATATCGATTTTTATGTTTACTCACCCCATTTACCCCCTAAGGGGTTGATTTTCAAAATAACAAAATATATATTTGCCTATTTATTTTTAGATGTGCTCCTACGAAGTTTAAAGTTGTAATGTCTATTTTATATTATTTTTCCATACAAAATTTGGACCCCATTTTCACCCCTTTAGGGGTTAAATCATGTCCACCGTGGTGGACTTCAAAATAAATGTCATTTTTGCAATCGTCATCCCAGAAAACCCCAATAACGACATCAATATCGATTTTTATGTTTACTCACCCCATTTACCCCCTAAGGGGTTGATTTTCAAAATAACAAAATATGTATTTGCCTATTTATTTTTAGATGCGCTCCTACGAAGTTTAAAGTTGTAATGTCTATTTTATATTGTTTTTCCATACAAAATTTGGACCCCATTTTCACCCCTTTAGGGGTTAAATCGTGTCCACCGTGGTTGGACTTCAAAATAAATGTCATTTTTGCAATCATCATCCCACAAAACCCCGATAACGACATCCATATCTATTTTTAGGTATTTTTTAACCCTTTTCACCCCCATTTCATCCCCTTTGGAGTTGAAATCCTAACAAAAACAATATACGTTGCTTTAGATTTCTATCCATAAGCCTAAATTATAAATTTAGCGATTTTTACTTCGAAAATGAAGGATTTTCTTTAATACACAACTTCATCCCCCTTTTGACCCCTTCGGGGGTAGAATTTTGAAAAACGCTGAGACCCGTATTTATTAATTTTCAATCATCAGCCTAAACACAAAATTTGAAGATTCTAGCTTCAAAACTGAGGGACTTTCATACAAATTTTCATCCCTTATTTCATCCCCTTAGGGATGGAATTTTCAAAAATCCTTCCTTAGTGGATGCCTACACTGTATAAATTATCTGTGTGCAAAATTTCAAGTCTCTAGGTCCAGCGGTTTGGGCTGTGCGTTGATAGATCAGTCAGTCAGTCAGTCAGTCAGTCAGTCAGTCAGTCAGTCATTCAGTTTACGATTTTATATTTTAAGATAAGCTCAGGAATAAGGTCCGAATTTATTACCTAAATCAAAGGAAGAATTATTTTTTCGTAGTAGCCTTCAGTTACCAATGAACCAGACAGATGAAATGCGCCGGCGCCGACGCTCGCCAGTCATTTTTTTTCTCCGATTACATAATACTAATTTGAATTTGTATGCAACATAAATTCCTGATTATAATTTTGGCATGATGAATGTCTATGATTTGTATAAGTATATCGTGCGAAATGAGAGCTTTTCAAAGTGACATTTAAAAAATAAAAATAGCAACTATTTGCCTCACTAGATGGTGTTGATACTCTTCGAAGCATAGTAAAAAAATCACATGGACACACATTTTTATCAACACCTTCTATCGAGCCTACAGTTTTTTGTCATTATGAAAATACCTCATTGATGTGGCAGACATTTTTTGTCTAAGTGCAGCTGTTGACCGATAACTTATTTTTTAATATGTGGTGATTAGGGAATAGCAAGGGAATATTTCCATTCTGCTGTTACCTGTGTAAGATTACGAAAAACGTCGAAAAAGAAGTAATTTTAATTTTTAAAAAATATCCGCTTAATCAAAAATTCCAAAATAAAATTCTCATTTGCAAAAAATATTCTTACAATTAGATTTTTTCCCATTTGATAAGAGCCGAGCCTCTGCTGAAATTAGTACGTACCCCAACCCAGTTATCGCTTTCAGCTAGCTTTCAAGAAAATAATGTTCATGTTTTTGGAATAACTGATAATGGCCATTTGCCATTTCAGAAGGCTTTCATTTTAAACATTGATTTTGAATTAGTTAAAATACTATTTTTAATGACTCTTATCAATAAAAAAAAAGCTTTTAAAAAAAGCAAAACCTTATTAAACAGCTCTATAAAAAGCAAGAAATAATGTTCAAATCGATTAATTAAAACACGTCTATTGAAGTCGGGTGGAGCTGGAAGTAATTTTTTACTTACTGTATTGTTAATATTCTAAAAGCCCCACCCGACTTCAATAGACGTGTTTTAATTAATCGATTTGAACATTATTTCTCGCTTTTTATAGAGCTGTTTTTAAGGTTTTTGAAGGAGGTTTTGCTTTTTTAAAAAGCTTTTTTATTTTAAACTTTTTTGTGGTACGCATGTAAGCGATGATTTTATAAAATAAAACGATATAATGTTTCACATTTTTCAATGGTATACCCCGAGTAACTCAATTTCCACAGGAGTTCCGTTGGGCCTTCGCAGTCCTAGTCGTAACTCTAGTCCAGAACGTCCTTGACAATAGATAGGATCTTAACTTATTTTTGATTGTCATAAACCTACCAATATTTCAATCACTGTACAGTTCCTATTTTTAACCGACTTCCAAAAAGGAGGAGGTTCTCTGTTCGTCTGTATATGTTTTTTTTGTGTATGTTTACCGATTACTCGAAAACGGCTGGACCGATTGAAATGATTCAAACGTTATTAAATTAAATAAACTCCCAAATTGGTACCATTTTTTTAAATTTGGAAATCAGTTCAGTACTTTTCAAGTAATCTTGAAAAAAGTACGAAATTAGTATGATTTTGTGTGAATTTCCTCGATGATAATGGTCGTATTACTTCTTTGTTTATGAACTGAATAAGATAATTATTTTTTGTTGGAAGAGGGATATCTGTGTAGTTCTTTAACCGACTTAAAAAGGAGGTTCTCAGTTTGACCCGCATGTATGTATGTTTCTTCGCATTTATCTCTCGTTTGGCTGAGCCGATTTTTAACTGACTTCAAAAAAAGGAGGAGGTTCTCAGTTCGGCTGAATTTTTTTTTACTATTTTTTTTTATGTTTGTTACCTCATAACTTTGTCAATCATAAACCGATTTTAAAAATTCTTTTTTCGTTTGAAAGTATATTATTACAGATTGGTCCCATTGTCATAAGATCACGATCTGATGATGGGATCCTGGAGAAATCAAGGGAACTCTTCAAATATTATAGGCTCACCTATAGCGATTTTGGTATTTTCTTAAGGTACTCGTGCATTTGCTTTCAAAAAGTACCATTTTGGTGAAGTGGAACTGATGATGAAGACCACAGATGATCATCGGAACTATTCAATAGGTACTAAGTATTTCACTGGTGCGATACGATTACTTTAATATGGTTGCTAGGCTATTTATGTTCGTTATAATGCATATGGTGAAGTGGAGCTGATAGTGAAGTACCAGGAGAACTCCTCAGCAATTAACGCCCCTGCGTCGGGAAAAGTAGTAATTTGTAAAAGGTGACGAGCCATTGACATACGACTATTGTAAGTTAGATAATATCGTCTTTGAAGAAGTGGAACTGGTGATGAAGACCACAGATGATCATCGGAACTATTCAATACAATAGGTACTAAGTATTTCACTGGTGCGATACGATTACTTTAATATGGTTGCTAGGCTATTTATGTTCGTTATAATGCATATGGTGAAGTGGAGCTGATAGTGAAGTACCAGGAGAACTCCTCAGCAATTAACGCCCCTGCGTCGGGAAAAGTAGTAATTTGTAAAAGGTGATGAGCCATTGACATACGACTATTATAAGTTAGATAATATCGTCTTTGAAGAAGTGGAACTGATGATGAAGACCATAGATGATCATCGGAACTATTCAATACAATAGGTACTAAGTATTTCACTGGAGCTATACGATTACTTTAATATGGTTGCTAGGCTATTTATATTCGTCATAATGCATATGGTGAAGTGGAGCTAAAAGTGAAGTGCCAGGAGAACTCCTCAACAATAATTGCCCCTGCGTCGGGAAAAGCCGTATTTTGTAAAAGGTGATGAGCAGCATGAGATGACCTAATACAGAAGCTACTTACTTACACTAAAAATAAAAAATGTTTTAAAAACAAGAAACCGACTTCAAAAACCTCAAAATAAAAAACAAAAAATCTTCAAAATTAAATACCTCTAAAAAGCAAGAAATAATATTAAAATCACTAGATACGCATTTATCATTGTAATAAAATACGTCTCATGAAGTCGGGTGGGGCTTTTAGAATAAAAAAAGAAGTTGGCCTTTAGCCGCACCCGACTTCAATAGACGTATTTTATTACGATGATAAATGCGTATCTAGTGATTTTAATATTATTTCTTGCTTTTTAGAGGTATTTAATTTTGAAGATTTTTTGTTATTATTTTGAGGTTTTTGAAGTCGGTTTTTTTACTATCTAAATTACAAGGTACCTACACTAAAAATAAAAAAATAAAAATTGTTTAAAAAAAACAAAAAACCGACTTCAAAAGACCTACCTCTAAAAAGCAAGAAATAATATTCGTAATAATAAAAACACGTCTATTGAAGTCGGGTGGGACTTTTAAAATAAAAAAAGGAATCTGTACTCCAGCCCCACCCGACTTCAAAATCCAAAGTACAATATCAATGAAATTAATGTGGTATCATTCTTAAGGTGTTTTCTTTCAAACAAAAAAGAATCATCTAAATCGGTTCATAAACAAAAAAGTAATGGTTGAAAATCCGTCTGAATTCTTTGGTAACGAAAACGACAGTATTTTCAAGATTACTTGAAAACTACTGAGCCGGTTTCAAAATTTCAAAAAATGGGACCAAATTGGGAACAAATCTCATGTTATAACGTTTGAATCATTTCAATCGGTTCAGCCGTCCTCGAGTAATCGGTGTACATACATATAAAAAATATATATACGCGACGAATAGATAACCTCCTCCTTTTCAAATTTTTGAAGTCGGTTAAAAAGAAAAAGTATTGTCGACAGTATTGTATGAAAGACATCCTCGATTATTTCGGTACCTACTCGATAATAGGTTGATCTGGCTTGAGCTGGCTCTGTAAATTCCTAACGTTTGAACTTATGATTTCGTAGAATGTAACAGCCAATAAACTTAATTAGCCAAATAGTTGGTGGCCTAAGCTCTAAGCCGTTACGCGTCGTCGGTTGTCGCGTCGCAGCGGCGTTTGCGCAACCCTCCCACAGTGCAAACGGATGTTTCGCCGATAAGCATAGGGTTGCCAAATCCATACTTTAATACTACAAATGAGAAACTCAGTATACTATTACCTTTTGCCTGAACCACTGAACCAATTTTAATGTATTTTAGTATAAAGCTAGATTAGATCATGAGTAAGGACGTAGCCTACCTTTTACCGTGAAAATATAAATTGAAAGGGGTGTGGTAGGAGAAGAAATTTCGTATGGGACCTGAAATAAAGTCCGCGCGAATGAAGTCACAGGCGGCCGCTAGTATGCTATGTATATAATAGTATATTACTATATTTTGAGCCAAAATAGATGTTTTATACTGTCGGATGTAATATAATAGTTTCACCAAATCTGCTATCATTTTAGGTAATGAGGTAACACTAAATAAAGTTCTGTTTGACGTGAAAATATTATATCGACTTAAAAATGTTTCTTTCAGAAACATTTACATTAACATACTTAATGTTTTTGCACCAAAAATGGAAATCTCTTCTATTACTCTTGAAATCTGGCAACCCTGGAGAAACCAAATGAGGGGAATATGCTGCAAAATGTTACACTGTTGTTAATATTGCAAATTTTAGTCGCACAGCTTATTACAAACGACCAATATATTATGAAACGAGCATTTTTGTGGACAGCTTCATATTGGAACATTTGTCATGTTCATATTAATTTATTGCATTCTTGTGGTACCTAGGTTTATTGGTGTTACAAAAATATTTAAGCTTCATCCAATAACTTTTACGTCACGTCACGGGTTCGATTCCCGTCTGAGTATTGATCTGGTGCGAGTCGTATTTTTTCTAATATATTATTTAGTATTATTCATCCAATAACCCCATATCTGCAAATTACTCTTAGAGCACCGCGGCGTAGGGAAGCCCGCGTGCTCTAAGAGTAATTTGCAGATATGGGGTTATTTAAGAAATCACTAATAAACTAGGTATTTTATTTATTTCTTGTTCTATTTAACGTATTGATTGATGGCGACATGTTTCTGTCGGCTGTCGAAGGAAATGTAGGTACGATACACAACATTTTAAGATTCAAATATAAATTAAACACAGATATATTGTATGGTTTGGTTAAAATTATAGATTTTTTAGGATACGAAAATTCACAATAAAATATTTTGATATAAAACATTACAAACTAAAGCCCTTAATTTTGTATATTGTTGTTAAAGTTTGGTATAGGTAATTAAATTACAATAATAATGATTAGCAAAAAACTTGTTAAGCATATTTTAGAAATTAGTTGTAAGTGTAACACAGATCAGATAACATTTACTGCAGCACTGAAAGAAAAAACCAGACCTCGGGAGCTAGTCCAATAAGATCACATCCCGCTGTGCTTTCCTAATCTGAATTAATAACTGAACTGCCCAAGTGCCCTACTCTACTCAAATGGCGCATTCTATTAAAATTAAGTCTAGTAGAATAGAATAACAATGTATGGGAATGACATAAACTGACGCTTAACTCCTGTCAATGCCATACATTGTCATTCTATTCTACTAGCGTTAACGTTAGTAGAATGCCTGGCCATTTGAGTGCCCTCTGAACTGAGAGAATAACTGAAGCCAAAACCCACCACGCGGGCCCATTACGGATAAATGTGAAAGCTAACTTAAACTTTTCTTCAAAAAAATTCAAATGATAATCCGACCTTTTCCTGACCTTGGTCCTTCGTTTGTCGGAAACAGTGACATCCACGCAGTCGACCTCCGATTGTTTCGCCTCACTGCCTCTGAAAGGCATGCCTCGAACAGTGCCTCGCGTACGCCGACGGAAATGCCGAACCAACGTGCACAAATGAAAGGTCAACTTGGCCAATTTTATGGCGGCCATTTATAAGCGTTAGGTTGTATTATAGGTAGTAAATATTGGTGCTTTTATAGGGGTATTTAATTGGGTTCTTACTACTTCATTAAAATCTATTTTAAAAAGCTGGCGCCATATTTTTCAGCAAAATTACCCAAACACGGGACTATTCTATTTTAAAGAATGTAATAATTATTTAATTCAAAAAGTAAGTAATCCTTGTTTTGACAATTTGATATAGGTACATGATGACAATAAATTGCTCAAATTCAAATAAATTGTAAATTAACTCAGTTAGGTACCTACTTCACTTAATATTTAGAAGTGTATTTACAAATAATCTTCTGATATTTCAAAATATGGCTGCTGACTTACTCGCGAAGTACCTATTGAGAAACTTTTGCGATGTGTGAAATGTTCTTAAATTACACGTGAATTCAAACATTTGCATACAACTTTGATCTCTATATCGACGCAATTAGGACTATTTATTACTGAAAATAGTCTTGATAACGTTTGTTTTATTGCTCAAATAGTTTTTAAACTGACATTTGTTTGAAAACTTAAGTATTCGACCTTGCGGTAAAACTACAGCGGAATTTTGCATAAACTATTTATTTATGTTCACACATTTATTTTAACATTTAAAAAAGAAAAATTAAATATGCAAGTAGGTATTTCGGTGATTATAGACGAAATAGTATAAGCGACGAGATCAAAATTGAGCTCGAATCTAATAAAGGTCAAAACAGTACAATGGAAACCATGACAACCGTTTCCAAAATCCCAAATGACGTTAATTCGATGCTGATTGAACTCGATCCCATTGAGCGAGAGTATGTTACATTGAACTTTTCTCAAAATTAGAATTCAAATTGTTCATACAGATATTATTAAATTATTTACATGATGATAACTTGACCTTAATGTAAATATAATTAATAATTTATTAAAGGTAACTGTGGTTCTCACACTACATAGAAAATAAGCGGAGCTTTCAAAACAAACCCAGTAATGTAAAATTTCCTCGAATGTAGTCAAATTGTATTCTAGACAGTCCAAGACCGACCCCCTATTTTCTAATGTATCGATTGAACCTACATAACACAGCAGTATAACTGCAAACTTAAATAATATAATGGCACTAAGTATAAAGTTAAGCGTACAAAAGTTTCGACTCAAAAAAGTTACTTACAAATAGAAACCTGATATGATGGTATCGTTAAAAAACGTGTTCATCAATAACAGATGCGCGCGAGTGGACTGATTGATTACTTTTCTAAATTATTCATCGGCGCATCCGCCAGCGGCCGGCGCCTACGAACCTAACCTACTGGCGGCTCGCCACCGTCTGCGGACACTCTTATATAACTGACCTAGCTTTTTACTATCACTACATAGTATAGAACAAAGTCGCTTCCCGCTGTCTGTCCCTATGTATGATTAGATCTTTAGAACTACGCAACGGATTTTGTTGCAGTTTTTTTAATAGATAGAGTGATTTAAGAGTAAGGTTTATATGGGCAACGCAAAGCTAATTGTAGATGTCGCTGCGTACGCTTGTTCCTAAGACAATAGACGTTCAGAACAAAATGTATGGGAAAATAGGTATTTATTTGGTGGTATTTTTTTACCGAAAAAGACAGGACGGACAGAACGCAGAACTCGAAAGGCAGAACTCTTTCTGTCGGTGGAGGGCCATAATGAAATTAACCTAAATTCTGAGCACATTTCTCAACGCGCAAACGGTTAAGAAGAAAACGTGGTAGTAAATAACTAGTGTCGTCGCACATTATCCGTAGGCTGTACTAACAATTAATATTCAGACACACTATTGTCAGCTAATTGTATGCAAGTGGAGCGAGGACTGGACTGACACACGCACAAGTGTTTGCAACTTGACGTCATTGTCAAAATGTTTCATAATTTTGGCTGACTCAAAATTTGTACGGAGTTGGTGAATCATGGCGTCACTGCTTTAAAACCAAAGGCCTATTTCACAGCTTTTACTAAAATTCGAACTTTACAGATAATATCATAAAAATTCTGATTCGTTTTTCTATTTTACAAGAGATTAGTATGAACCCAAATAAAAACTTGGAATAACGTAAAGGTATCTTTTTTTAATCCTACTTTTTAAGTGGTTCTTACGTGTTTTTCTACAAAACTGAAAATGCTTGATTAGTTATCGAATTTTTAGATTTTAGGCATTCCCAGTGCTATTTTAATAGTTAATATAAACCACCTCAAGACGGTCACGTGAGGTGCTACGGGTGAGTCGATTTTATCTAGTATTTTTTCTAACATATAAATTGTTTTAATGCTGAATTAACTTTGTAAACATAAGTTTTTTTCGTGTATTAGCCCTTTACGTAATTACCTCAATTATGTTACCTAACGCTTGTCTACACGAATGTAATAATAACTTTATTAAGCCCTCGTTACACAGTTTTGGGTGCAATCGTGACTCACTAAGCTGTCACGATTAAATATTATATTATTGTGATTATTATTGTCAGAACATTGGCATAACTCGAGCATGAGCTAAGAAGGATTAATTCGGAATACATTTATTTAATAATCCTGACAAACCTTTTTTAGACTTAAATTAAAATAAAACACAATATTTGTAACTAAACAAAGCACAATCGAACGTAAACCATATTTTATTTATTAGTATGGTAGAATCGTTATTTAACAACACATATAGAATAATGTACAATACATGCCTACATTTCAGCCGAATATTTCTTAAGACACCACAAAAAATATTTCTTCGCTTATTTTTAGTCTAACTAAAACTATACTAGCGGGCGCCCGCGACATCATCTGCATGGACAGTTTTTTTGCCATCCCTCGGGAACTATATGTTGTTTCTGGATGAAAGGTACCCTATGTCCTTTTCTGTACCCCTGATAAAGTGTATGCAAAATTTCATGATAATCGGTTCAGTAGCTAAGACGTGAAGGCGTAAGAAACAAACAAACAAACGGACTTTCGCATTTATAATATTAGTAAGGTAAACAAAATTACGCCATCAAGATATTGCAAATCATTAAAGAAATCGAATAAATGATTTTTTCAAATGATTATAGTACAGCAGAACGCGAATGATTAAGGGTGCTATTGCGAGAGTTTTCGATGATAACACCAAAAATAAGGCTTGAAAAAGGTCTAATATTGTTCAATCTCGCTAAAGTTGTACTTTTCTTACGCTTTTATAAAGCGTTGTTACGCTTCCAACTTGTATCATGGCCTATTCTATTGGCCGCTAAGTCTTCTGCATTATTTTTTTATTTTTTTCAAACATTATGAAAAAATAACAATAGTCAGATTGGGCTAACCTTAACGATTGTCAATCCTTTTACTATTTGCTCTTACTTATTCTTACATCAATAATTAATTATTATCACATAAAAAAACAAATCCGACATATACACTGTCACCGACAATTCCGACATGATTGGCGACTAATTCGACGAGGTCACCTGTCGTTAGACTTGCACTTACGCTTGTTTGCGCCACTAGGAAATCGAATTTATCGTATCCTTGAATGCACTCTCAAAGAGTTGATTCTGATATAATAAATTTGACAGAATTCTGTTATTATAAGAAAGCGGTTTAGATGCGAAACAATAAAAATAAATATATCAAATATTGCATACTCAAACAAAACAAAACTTTTTAAATGTAACTCGATTAAAAAAGTATATGTTTTTTTTGTTTTAAAGTAGTATTGCTATCCCTTACTTTGAAAAGCTTTGGTAGATAATAAGTTTCTAAATATCTAAATAAAGAAGCTTAATTAGGTCTCGACGCAGTAAAACGTAGTGAATATGCTTAGCTCAGTGACATTGAGTAACATATTCAGCTCTTATTCTAAAGCAACAGTAATTTTGTAACAAAAAAAAACAGTAAGTTCGTGTCAAATGTGACCCAGGAAGGACACGTTTAGCATGCGCCAGCGCACTCCAGATGTTATCAAAAGTTTCACTCGATCCACGCTTGCGCAGATCGCAGCAGCTTTCTACCTGAGCGTGTCTAGAAAAATAACTGGCTCGTTTTTCGGTTACCTAATAATATGTGTCTACGACTAGTGTTTATTATGCTTACCACACAATAATGTGGTAAAACTCGATTTTTTTAGAAACGAGCTAGACGCAATGGTAAATTAGGTAAAAGTACAGACGCGTAAGGATTTGTTGAGTCACTTGTTTTCGTGATTTTTATCTACATTATTTATTAATTTGCATTGATGCGCTATTTGTAAAATATTGGATTGCACTATAGGATTCAACTAATTTAAATTTTATTATTTGGGTTATTGAGTTCAGAATTCTTGGGTTAATAATTGGAGTATTATTTGGTCAAGCACAGCCTCACTGTAATAATTTCACCGTGAAATCGAGAAGCTCAAGAAAATGATAACTCACCCCATAGCCGTCCTTCATAAAAGTCTTCTTTGCAATTTCGACAATAGGCTCATATTCATGCAATGCTGAACCAATAAACGAATTGTCAAAACTGGAGCGAGAAGTGCGTGGTGTGAAATGATGCACAACTCACAGAGTGGCCTTGAATTGAAGGAGACAGTGGAAAGACAAAAACATTTGGTAACAGTCATTACGGTCACGGTATAGAAAAATATGAATACTAAAGTAAATGCGTACATAAATATGTCTAACAAATGCAGAATAATCATCACAGTAATATGTTGATTTAATAACAAAAGTATTTGAATTCCCCAAAAGGCGAATTACTGTAAAATCGGCCAAGTGCGAGTCGGACTCGCGCACGAAGGGTTCCGTACCAAAAACGGCAAAAAAATCACGTTTGTTGTATGTTTTTAGTATTTGCTGTTATGGCGGCAACAGAAATACATATCTTCTGTGAAAATTTCAACTGTCTAGCTATCACGGTTCATGAGATACCGCCTGGTGACAGACAGACAGACAGACGGACAGCGGAGTCTTAGTAATTAGGGTCCCGTTTTTACCCTTTGGGTACGGAACCCTAAAAATGATAGACAGTAATATTTTTACCTTTTTATTTTAACTTATTAAATTCTTAATTAAGTTTGTATCGATAGCCTTTGTTTGTGCTAATATATGATTCTAAAGGTCAGAAAATAATTTAAAATCAATAATTACTTATTTCTAACGTGGATTATTTCATAGGTATGAACATAAAAATGTATATTGTTTTAAATTTCCATCGTTATTAACGTTATTAGAATAAACTATATCGGGATTTACAACATGTACCTGCTTATGTTTGAGACTTCAGTTCTTCCGTGATCATAGTGCATGCAACTGCGCCGAAATATCGGAGTCACAAAAATAAATAGTTTATTCTAATAAAATTACAACGTATCCATCTATCACACACAATAATTGCAGTAAATTAAAGCACACAATAAGATGGTGCGTTATTCAACTGCGTCGTCGTGATGCAACAGTGTCATAACTTAAAGTTAGATGTAACTGCGACACTTCCATGGCCCTCCCGATAAGGAACTGGATTGTTTGAAATCGGAAGTTGCCGCAAGATGTGCCTTGTCGCAGTGACGCAATCTGGTTTTTCTTATCACAACGGTAGTGATGCTTGTGTGTGCTATTGCGACATGGAGTAAAATGAGGTTTTCTTGGGAACAATTTTCCAGGATATAAGAGAATATAAGTGATTCAATTCAATTCAATTCAATTCAATTTATTTGCAAATACAGGTAGTACAGAGGTATTTAATATATTATATTGTACTAGCTTCCGCCCGCGACTTCGTCCGCGTGGATATTAGAGAAAATCCTTAGGGAACCTTCAACCAGGATCCGACCAGCCGTTTTTACGCGATTAGGCGGGTCCCCACCAAGCGCGCTGCCTCGCGAGGCAAGACGTTTGCCGCGTGAGGCGGGCCTCGCACGAGGCTGCTCGCTTGGTGGGGACCCGCCTAATCGCGTAAAAACGGCTGGTCGGATCCTGGTTGAAGGTTCCCTAAGGATTTTCTCTAATATCCACGCGGACGAAGTCGCGGGCGGAAGCTAGTTTTTTACAATAATCAGAATTGGTCCAGAGATATTAGTAGGTATCTCGTCCCTGTCCCCATAAAAGCTCAAAAACGACATCCACATCGATTTTCATGTTTACTTACCCCATTTACCCCTAAGGGATGATTTTCAAAATAACAAAATAGGTATGTATTACATAGTGTATATTTTTAGACGTGCTCCTACGAATTTTAAAATTGTAATGTCTATTTCATATTCTTTTTCCATGCAAAATTTGAACCCCGATTTCACCCCTTTAGGGGTTAAATCATGACCACCTTGTTGGACTATAAATTAATGTCATTTTCGCAATCACCATCCCATAAAACCTCAAAAACGACATCCACATCGATTTTCATGTTTACTTATCCCATTTACACCTAAGGGATGATTTTCAAAATAACAAAATATATAATTGCCTTTTTATTTTTAAATGTGTTCCTACGAATTTTAAAGTTGTAATGTCTATTTAATATTCTTTTTCCATACAAAATTTGAACCCCGATTTCATCCCTTTAGGGGTTAAATCAAGTCCACCGTGTTGGACTTCAAAATAAATGTCATTTTCGCAATCACTCTCCCATAAAACCTCAAGAACGACATCCATATCGATTTTTATGTTTACTTACCCCATTTACCCCCTACGGGGTTGATTTTCAAAATAACAAAATATATGTATATTTATTTTTAGACGTGCTCCTACGAAGTTTAAAGTTGTACTGTCTATTTCATATTGTTTTTCCATACAAAATTTGAACCCCATTTTCACCCCTTTAGGGGTTAAATCATGTCCACCGTGTTGGAATTCAAAATAAATGTTATTTTCACAATCGTCAACTCAGAAAACCCCAATAACGACATCCATATCGATTTTTAGGTTTATTTACCCCATTGCACCCCCATTTCATCACCATGGGGGTTGAAATTATACCAATACAATATGCGTTGCGTTAGATTTCCATCCATAAGCCTAAATTACAAATTTAGCGATTTCTACTTCAAAAATAAAGGATTATCTTCTAAACACAACTTCATCCCCCTTTTCACCCCTTTGGGGGTAGAATTTTGAAAAATGCTGAGACACGTATTTATTTATTTTCAATCATCAGCCTAAATACAAAATTTGAAGATCCTAGCTTTAAAACTGAGGGACTTTCATACAAACTTTCATCCCTTATTTCATCCCTTTAGGGATAGAATTTTCAAAAATCCTTCCTTAGTGGATGCCTACACTGTATAAAGTATCTGTGTGCAAAATTTCAAGTCTCTAGGTTCAGCGGTTTGGGCTGTGCGTTGATATCTCACTCAGTCAGTCAGGACTTTGAATTTTATATATATAGATATAGCTTAATCCGTATTTCACCACATGGCATGCAAATTAACAAATAAATTTAAAAGTTACAAATGTTTATCCTCTAAAAATTCTTTAACACTATAATAGGCTTTGTCAAGTAATATGTCTTTCAATTTACATCGAAATCTGTTAAAATTATCAATTTCTCTAATATTGGATGGAATTTTATTGTACACTTTAGGTGCCATACACAGGACACTCTTATTCATAAGCGCAGTCTTATTACACGGCATACAAAGTCTGTCACGAAGCCTTGCACTATTAAATGTCATATATAAATTTAAATTTCTTTTAACAAATACAGCTATTTCATAAATGTACATACAAGGCAATGTCAAAAGTTTTAGGGATATAAAATGCGGTTTACAACTGTCAGTTTGTTTTAAATTACAAATAGCCCTTACACATTTCTTTTGAGCTTTAAATGCATACTCTTTGTCAACTGAGTTCCCCCAAAATATCAGTCCATAACGAAGCGTAGATGCTACGTCCGCGTGATATGCGGTTAAGACAGTCTTAGCATTGACAACTTTAGCAAGCATGTAAAGAACATAAGAGAATCTACTTAATCTAGCACAAACAGTCTCAATATGCTCTTTCCAATTGAGGTTACAGTCAACGTTTAGTCCTAAAAATTTAGTTACTTCTACTTCTTTTATCGTATTGTCAGAATGTTTAATTTCAATCGATACAGTATTTCTAGAACTATTTCTAAATGTCATAATATTAGTTTTGTCTATATTTAGTAATAAATTATTCATTCTTAACCAATTAACAATTTCATCAAGTGCATTATTTATGTCAGTTGCCAGTAGGGATAAACATTTATTTGAAAATATATTAATGATATATTAATATATTAAAAATATATTAATATATATTAAAAATATATTAATGATAATAAAACGATGTATTACTATTTATTTACTCGAAGACACATGCGGTTGAATTCAGCATGCACAGGGAAGCAAAAATTGTCTCAAATATTGTTTGATTGTTTTGTTGGTCTATAAAAGCTCTAGAGGAAATGGTTCAGAAAAAGTTTGTGATGCCTTTATAAAAAAACTACTTATTTTAATTACTTCATTAAAATATTTATCGTCCATTATAATGATTTGTCTTTATTGTTATGAATTAACTGTCATATAGTTCATGTCTATTAAGACAATATTAATTCAAAATGATTGCCTTCACATCCTTTCTAAAAGATCGAGATCTTGACACAGTATCGTAATTAGCAACATTACGCCTTTGATCACTTGATTATCAAACTTAACACTCGACTGTCAAGCTCAGTGTTAACTATTGTCACTTAATCACTCGGGTATCAAACTTAACACTGGAGTGTCAAGCTCAAAGTGCTAACTATTGTCCCCTTGCATTAGCTGCAGCCTTGTCTTTTGATCTAAATTATGCCAATTAGAAACAATATAGCGTTCAGGGTTAATAACATACCTTCGTTAACAAAACTTATTTCTAGTATTCTTTGTCATGAAGTCCTAGATAAGTTAGGATGCTTCTACACGGTGCAAGTAGCCCGCGTAAGTTGAGCACTTGCGCAGGTTATACCGCCCGGCACGTAACTTGGCAAGATAAAAACGAGACAAAAGATGCGCAGTAGCTACAAACACTAAACTCGAATCGGCGCATGTTTTGTCTCATCTTTGTCTTGCCAAGTTATATGCCGGCACCTTTAACCGTGTAAACACGTAAAGCGGGTCCAGCTCCAAAGCATAGGTAGTACACCCGCGCAAGTAACCTGCACCTCAAGCTGCGCAAGCTACATGCACCGTGTATAAGCACATTTATTTAGTAAAATAATCGGTAAAAATGGATTAAGCCGACTCCACTCAAGTCGACGATACGATGAATGAGTTGACGGAAAGTTGAATCACCATTTCGAAACAGTTTACAAGCTAATCAAGCCCCTTTACCCACGACCAAGAACTTTAAAATATTGAATTATTTTAAAGTTCTTGGTCGTGAATATAGAATTTAAAATTCTTGCCTATAACTAATGCTTTTGTCACTTCTAAAAAAAAATGATTTGAACAAATATGTATATCGAGATTTGCAAACTATATTAAATATTTTTTCGGATAGGAAGTAAAATATTATAATTATTTAATTTAGCAACATTGTAATGGTGTTACTGTAAATCTTATCATCTATTTTGTAAGTTATTTGGTTTAATTAGAACATTTATCATCACATTCATCATATACATCTAGTGATTCCATTCAATTGAACAGATATAAATATTACATAATTATTCTTCAATATTCATAAAAGTACAACTTCAATCTCCTATTTTATTTATTTATATTATGTTGACAACCATGTCAACGCCAAACGATGCATCTGAGATCTAGATTTTGTGAAAGGTAAAAAAACTGGTTTTTATTGTTATATACTAAATTTTTATGGTAATATTACGTTAGTTGTTTGTGCAGTATGGATAAAAATAGTATTTTTTGCATAATCCAAAAGGATTATGCAAAAATCTAAATCTATCTAAAAGATTTAGGTTTTTAAAAAATACGAATACTACAGATAGTAATATCAAACTTTTACCATTGAAAATGGTTATCAGATGCAAATCGCCTGAGACGTATTTTTGGCCATATTTCCGAGGATTTTGGAGGATCGAAATAAAATAGTACCAAAAGTTGGGGTGTTTATCGAGACACGTGTGAACGTTTGAATTTTGAAAATCTACTGGTAACTTTTTTGGAATTTTGCGAAATTCAAAAAATTCCGGGTTTTTTTGGGGGATGTTTGTTTACTAAATTGTAAATATTTCGGAAAAAAACCGACTTAAGAAAAAATTAAAAAAAGTGTCCTAGAGTATTAGTTTAGCTATCAAATGGCGAAATAATTTTGAAAATCGATTTATAATTGTGACCTGTAGGTGGTCCCTTTAGATTTGGAATTGTAGAAAACCGGCTGTTTCCGTACATAAAAAGTGATGTAGCTACTATGATTATTCAAAATTCAAAATTCAAAATTCAAAAATTATTTATTCAGTCTAGGCTGTTACAAGAACTTGTGAATGTCATAGAAGCTACGCCATCGGTTCGCAAACCCTAAGCGGGAGACCTTGTAACGAGAAGAACCGGCAAGAAACTCGTCAAGGGCTGCTTTTTTCTCCCTGTATATTTCATACAGAGTCGTCAACATTGAAAAATGAGCTCCACATTTAAAGTGAGGTCATTTTCCATCACAATAATTAACAAAAATTTGCACACAATGGGTAGGAAGGTTGAAATTAAATACTACTAACTAAATACTACTAAGTAATGAGAGTAAATAACTTTCAACTAGTTGAGAAATCACTGTGTCTGCTACTCGAAAGTGCACCTAAGTAGGCAAAATTTACCAAAAAAAAAACCACATGTTACAAGACATAAAAAATAATTAAAAAAAATGCAATTCTTACAATTCAATATGCGTTAAGATAGGTACTCAGAAGCAGACCCTTTCCACTGGCAGCACCCGTTCACGAGCATGACGCATGGACCAGCCATCGCTTCGCTCAACCATATTTGAGGGAACGTAACGACCCGCCCCACACGACACCACCGCAGAAATGATTAAAGAGAGCATGACATACTTAGGCTACCCATCCTAAGGCACCGAATTGAAAACTATTATCTTAAAGCTTTTCATAGGCCTTTACTTACAAAACTACTGAATATAGAAAGCAAAATGATTGCAATAAAAAAAAATAGAAATCAAAACAAGGTTTAGTTATTAATTTAAATTTTGAGTAAGAAGTGCCATACATATTGATAATATTAATCAGAAAAATAATCTATATAAATATACGACGCCCTTAGTACAAGCAGACAGAAGCAGACCCATTCCCACTGGCAGCACCCGTTCACGAGCATGATATTGACCGATCGTCATGGTAATAGTGTTAAAAGATGCAGAAGCAGACGAGAAGTGCATTCGTTGGAATTTTGAAAATTGGTTAATATCATTTTGGCTGCGTCGAGGCAGTCAGCGGGCGGTTTTGTGACACGAGGCGGAGCCGAGTGTCACAATCGTAAAAATAAATAGGTACTACCTAGGTAACTTTAAAAATATAATAGGATTTTGCATTTGATTTGATTTTGGTTTATCGTAATTGTTTGTGTTCATTTTCAATGCTCCGATTCTTGCGGGAACTGTAAAATCTGTGATTTTTTTATTACTTATGATATAAAATAGGAAATAAATGGACAGATTTAAGAAACATTAAGTGTATTATCATATTGTCAGGGTCAGCTGTGTCAATGAATCAGTGCTCATCAGCTGGCAGTTCACGTAAATGAAAGTACGGATCAATCCACCGCTCGGAGAATGAGCCAGTAGTTTCGTGTTAGCGTATTCTGATATATTATGTGGGCACTTGGGTAGGGTTTCATCGTAGTATAATTTATATAAATAACGATTACTACACGCTATGACGCTATGTATGTACTTTCCGTTCCGTCGACCTTAATAGGTCTAATAGAATAATGAAAAAATCGTTTTTTTTTTGTTATTTGTTTTGGTTCTACTCACAGGGCTATTTGTGGATCTGTTGGTGACCCCGCAAGAGTAGATTACTAACATCATAAACAACAACTTTTTGTTCTATGATTTTTTTGAAAACAGAAAAAAAATCGAATTTTCATACAATACTCGATCAGCTGTTCGGACATTTGTATGGAAAGTCGATTCTTTGTCTGTTTTCGGAAAAGTCGTAGAACAAAATTTAAGGTTAACAAGCTTGTACGTAGCCTTATGTCTACGTGCACGTAAAACCGGTATTTGTTCTTCGTATTTTGTGATAAGGGATGCTGCTAGATGTGGGCAGCTTACGGACTGTAGTCATTGAAGTCTTTTAGGGAAGCTTATTCCCAGCGCTAGGTACCGAGTGCTGACTTGATGAAAAATTATAAATCTGCGATTAATTAACATTTTGATTATTAAGGGGCCAACACAGTCGAGGTCAAGTTTTCTTCTCTGCCTGCTGTACTGCTTACGGAGTTTATACTATTGAACATTAATAATAATTAAGTGATCGAAATACTTAATTAGTTACTTTAAAAAGAAAACATACAGCATGGTTTTCCCACAGTCACAACTCTTTAAGATTAAGAATGCTAATTGTAAGTAATGTGTTACATAATGGTAGAAATAGTGTGACAATGATCGATCATGTAGTCGCACCGGCTTCCGACAACAATGGCAACATTAGCAAGTGACTTGAAAGCTGACATTGACATTTTCGACTGAGTGGGCGGATCTAGTTCCGATCTGGAACTACCGGAAGTATGTATTTGAAATACTTAACTCACTGCTAATTTATGTAAGTAGACGTAAGCCTGTTTTTTCGAATGCATTATAGTTGGATTTGATAAGCCAAAAAATGACAGTAAAACAATATAAAATTCTCAAAAATTTCGTTTTTGACGACGACGTTTGATGTTGACAAACATAAAAGTGTTCGAAGACCTTACGAATCCCGCACATACTTTTATGTTGTGTTACATGGTATGAATAAAGGGTATTAATTTAGTTCTTAATGCCTAATTGTCCTGTTTCCAGCTGCTGTGGACGCTAGCACAGGGTGGGGACGGCTACAGCTGCCCGTACGGCCAGAACTGCGCGTACGAGCCCGCACCACCCGGCCGCGCGCCTGCCTGCGCTCAACCGGGCCTCACTTACTGCCTTTACCCAGAACCATATCCCGAGTATGTATTACCTTATGAGTTATCCACCCAGCATTGGTCTCCTATTTTATACTATACGCTGACGTCAGCGTAAACATTATACATTTCATACGCCGACGTCACTGTTTCAAATACCGCAACAGTACATTTCTTTAGTGAGAATTGTGACACTGACGCTGTAAGCTGCCGACAGCGTAAATAGGAGACCAAAGCTTCCGCTGATGATCATGATACCTTCACGATTACCCGAAAATATAGTCCCTTTACCGAGAATAATCTTCCACCTAAAACATCTAGCGAACGGTTCTCGTTTAGTCAAAGTTTCACTGAAGTAGATTATGCAGGGCCCATAATTACCTTCCTATCTCTTATCATTATTGAGTAGTTTTTGACAAGGGGAATAATCTAGCATAATTAAGGCTTGGTTTATGGTAATCAGTGCAGGAGATATGGGCCACCTCAGAAAATGTTTTAAACTAACCCTAACCTTTTCCACATTTCAGACAAATCATCCGTCAGCTGATAGAAGCCGGACAGTATGACATCCGGACACTGCTCTCGGACGAGAGCCGAGACGACTTCAGCGTGAACCGGAAACCGGATTATCCGTACGCGTACGGGCCCAACTCTATACCGCATGTGGACCAGATTTCTCTTGTCAACGACGCGCTGTACCCGAAAGACTACAACACTAAGTACCACACGAGGTACAACCATGGTACGTATGGTATTGTATTAAATTAAAAAAAAAATCCTTGAAAATTCAAATAAGGTTCCAGCCTCAGAATATTGCTTGTGTACTGATTTTGTAAAAAATAAACATTTTTTTTTTTTAAAGAAGTAACACAATCGTGAATCGGTGTTCTCTCGTAATTGAGAAAACTGTTAAAGTAAATTGAAAATTAAGTAAGTATGTAGTAGGTACCTAATTAGTGAATAAAAGAAGAAGTTTAGTATACTTGCTTAAATTTTTTTTTCATTTCATAATCGTTTTCTCATAACACCGCGTATCGGCAAACGTAGTGTGGGACGCCCTCAGACAAGATGGAGCAACGATATTAGAAAGGTGGCTGGCAGAAGCTGGATGAGAGTAGCCGCGAATCGTGCTTGGTGGCGTGCACTTGGAGAGGCCTATGTCCAGCAGTAGAAGATGATAGGCTGATGATGATGATGTTGAATCATTTTCTTATTTCCAGACATTTTCACTCAAAAGACTCCGCTGCAACCTCCATCACCACTCGACCCTACGCCATACAACATCAACGCGTACCAATCATCCAACTTCTCCAAGTTTGGGTACCATGGCTTCCAAACTGGCACCAACTACTGGAACCCCGGCTTGAACCAGTACGACAACAACTACGATAAGAAGGTCTACAGACAGAATGTTGGCCCAAATGTTGGACCCAACGTTGGCCCCAACGTTGGGACAAACGTTGGCTATAACCCGAACTACTATAGTTCTAATGGCGGATATAATTATGACGCTCCGGATTGGTATCGCCAGGTGTCTACTGGTGTCACGCAGTATAATGCCAACGAGTGGTGGAAGTAAGTTGAAGTGCAAATTTTAATATGTAGATAAAAATTACACCAGTATAAACTCTACCATGAGTTGATGCAAACTGCTACTGAAAACTATTGGATATAATGCTCGCAGTTAATGCGAGTGAAAGAGAGAAAATGATAGTTTACGCTAGCGAAAACAGTTTGCATCAAATCATGATAGGGCCACTGATTAGAGATCACAGAAAACATTAATGCATTTTCTCCAAAAAGTCAGGTTTTACCGACTTAGAATGGTAATATTGTGGTATGGTCAACAGAAAATTTATCTCAGTACCTGATAAATTCAATATCCAACTAACGTATTAATGCGTGTTTGTGTGTGTGTGTGTTCGTTTGTTTGTTCTCTTCACGCCTAAACGGCTGGACGGATTTGAATGAAATTTGGATATACTTATACAGATACTTTATAACCTGGATTCAAACATAGGATACTTTTTATCCTGGTCAATCAAAGGTTCTCTAGGGTCCACACGGACGAAGTAATAGATAGATAGAAGCTAATGAATTCCGTCGTCCTTGTAAGGATAGTGCTTGGCCTTCACCTCACCTGCGCCCGCGGCATGGGTTCGTATACAGGCGCGGTCGCAGCCCGAAATTTTGGGGGGGGGTCACTATAATAATACAATTGCTTTTTGTTAATTTTTTATGCTTTTTCTATGTGACATGTACGATTTTGGGGGGGGGGTCATGTCCCCTGTGACCCCCCCCCCCCTCGGACCGCGCCTGTTCGTATATCATATCGACCTCGATATGACTAAAATATGTATTAAACGGCGTCGAAACATATTTGCCAGAACGATAAAGTGCGTCCTTCGATAAAGAATTTGATCACGTCGACGAAATCATTCATTCAGTCTGTTTTAAATTCGTTCTTTTGGCGTTGATAAGTTTTAGAAAAGGATCGCACTACACGCGCGCATACTGTACTGCGCGCGTGTCGCGCTCTTTTGTCGACCACCTTTGAGTAGTAGACTATTTATCGACTTCAACCTGTCAAAATGCGCTAATTAAACTGTGCAAGATGGCGGCTCATTGTGATCATTTGGTAATCATGCATGCAGTGCGCGATAATTAGTCGCACTTGACATTTCATCGTGACAAAGATAATATAATTTATCGAATGATCCATTCACTGTGTCATAATTTTGTCAGGTTTCATAATATGATAAAAACTCGATAAACAGTTTATCGATTGTGCCATGCAACGGGCGCAGATGTTAAGTGACGATAAAGCCGAAGGTGGAAGTGCACTACACCCGGGATCCTCATCACTAAGGAACTGTGCCAGAACACAGCACTTTTCAAATTGTTCTTATGGCGTCAAACTTAGGTAAGATGATGGCAGCTAGCCAGGCGAACTTGAAATAAGCCCTACCACCAACCAAACCGAGTACAAATTGTACCTTTTTATTACCATTTCCAGATACATATCCCCGTCCCGCTCCGACGTGACGGTGGAGCGGTCCGTGACGTTCCCGACGCGCTCGTCGACGGTCCGCAGCCGCCGCCGGCGGAACGCCGAGCTGGTCCGAGAGGCGGCCAAGCGGACGCTCTCCGGGGCGGACGCGCTCAGGATCGCTTTGGGGTTGGCTAGGTAATAAATAAGTTATACTTATGTCAAACTGAAGATTAATACGTCGTTATGTCACTTTTAAGGTTTCCGTGAGTGCTAATTAATTGAAATAAAACACTTAAGATTTGCGTCCACTGCTTTAGAATCAGGGGCCCTATTTTTGAATCGCTCGACTTGTGTCGAGGTCTCGTTTCTACTGATTTTCGTTCGACATCTCATACATTTGAGTTGATTTGTCGAACGAAAATCAGTAGCAACGAGCGCTCGACGCCAGTCGAAGGATTCAAAAATAGGGTCCCTGAGCGTACAGCGCAGACGGAGCGTCGTCATTTGTCACTTTGACCGATGCAGTGCACGCATAGAGTATAGAGCACCATGGAAATCCATACAAAGCAACAAATCCGTCCACTCCGTCCGCTCCGATTCCAATGTAGTGGACGCGCACCTTTACGAATTAGAACAAAATGAAACTTTGAAAATTGCTTTAGGGTTAAAAGGTAGAGAATTCAAAAAAAGTAAAAAAATCTTCTAATACTTAGTAGATAAAATTCATTGCTATATACTTACTCAAAACAAAAACACCGTAGAGGCGTAGAGCTTTATTGTTACTTGACTTACTCTAACTTATATGAAAGTTCTAACTTTTCAAGTTCTCTTTCACATTCTTTTATGTCACGATTTTTATTTGTACGATTCTGTACGTTGCATGATTTGTAAGATTTAGAGCAACGTAGAATAGAATAAGTTAAGAAAGTTTACTAAAACTGTCTCTGCCCACTACACCGTAGCATACCATGACCGTGCTTGGAACGTGTCAGGCAAAAAAATATTCTTCGTGTTGTAAAGTATGACAAGTGCATGGCCGGAGATAGAAAGGTCTAGTCTAGTGGGAATAGTGTTTTCAATACAATAGTTATTTGTTATACAAGTGACCAAAATCGATTTGTGCTACGAGTGTCGAGTCACGAGTCTGCAAGTCACGAGGCAGATCAAAATTTTGGTCTCGTGTAAAACATACAACTTTTCACCTCTACCAGCGAGAAAATTTTACGTGAGTTTCCTGGTAAAAAGCTAAATTCAGCATTAAAAACTTGTTCACTCAACTCTTATGGAGTTAGACAACTAAACTATCTTCATCGTTGGACGCACAATTTTTTTGTAATTTATCCCAAATCTTCATCGTTGGAATACTTCGATCAAACCTATGCTGAAAATTTTTATTCATAAAGTAGATTCCCGCCGTTTTGTTTTACATTATTACGTTGTGCTTTTCTCTTATTCATTAATATCCCATCTTATTTATTTATGTATAATCATAAAACACTAATTTGTTAATAAATTTCATTATTTTTTCTTATTTTATATTTATTTCATACATGCGACCTCATTTCGTCCATACTCTTTATTTCAAATTATCAACCTTCTTTTTTAACAAATCGTATTTAAAACTCCTTGGTATATCCGTGCATTTTATTTTTTTACTTTTTAATCCGTGTATGACACCATAAAGCACTCTATCTATCCTTTTCTCACATATTAATTTTACAAGTAGCATCCTTGTCACTCTATTTATTTTTTCTTTATTATTCTAAAAGTTGGTGTTAGAAATTAAAAAAGCACTTTGCCTCACGCTCGCAGCAAAAATCTATTTTGCTGCGAGTTTTTACGCGCCAAAGGCGCCCTTTTCGAGCTGGAGAGGTGAAATAGTTATTTGTTATACAAGTGACTAAAATCAAATTGTGCTGCGAGTGGCGACTTTAAATCACGAACTAGCGAAGTAGTCTAGAATTGAATCACGAGCGTAGCGAGTGATTCTAATATAGACTACTGAGCACAGTGAGTGATTTAAAGGCACGAGGCAGAACAACATTTTGGTCTCGTGTAAAACATACAACTTTTCACCTCGACCAGCGAGAAAATTTTCACGTGACAGCTTAATTCAGCATTAGAAACTTGTTCACTTAACTCTTTTGAAATTAGGAAACTATCTTCATCGTTGGACACATTCATTTTTGTAATTGATCACAAAAATAATTCAATCAAACCTATGCTGAAAAATTTTGTTCATAGAGTCAGTAAAGTAGTTTCCCTTCGTTTTGATTACATTACGTTATGTTTTTCTCTTATTCATTAATATTCCGTTTTATTTATTTATTTATAATCATAAAACATGTAATTTGTTAATAAATTTCATTAATTTTTCTTATTTCATATTTGTTTCATACATGTGACCTCATTACCTCCATACTTATTATTTCGAATTATCAACCTTCTTTTTTAACAATCCTTATTTAAAACTCCTTGGTATATCCGTGCATTTTATTTTTTTACTTTTTATCCGTGTATGACACCATAAAGCACTCTATCTATCCTTTTCTCACATATTAATTTTACAAGTCGCATCCTTGTCACTCTATTTATTTTTTCTTTATTATTCTAAAAGTTGGTGTTAGAAATTAAAAAAGCACTTTGCCTCACGCTCGATTTTTGCTGCGAGTTTTTACGCGCCAAAGGCGCCCTTTTCGAGCTGGAGAGGTGAAAAGATTTTTTTTTGCCTGATGGTCGTGGTGTGGTACGGTGTGGTGGGCAGAGACCTTTAATCGTGATTCAGTGCAGAGACGTCGGCAGAGCGGACGCGCCGCCAAGCGTCGAGTAGCGGCGAGCTGTGCCAGATCCGCACCGAGTACATCACGCCGCGCGCCGCGCTCAACAACAAGGGCAACTGGCGCTACGTCGTTAACATGCCCGACAACATGACGCAGCTCGTCCGGGCTGAGATTTGCACGTAAGTAGCCATACATACAGACGGAATTCCAATTCGGGATTCCGAACGGAAAAAAAGAAGGCCGGCCACACACAGACGGAATCCCGTTACGAAATTCCGTACATACGTGATTCCGAACGCAGCAACTGCATACAAAATCTATGGGCCTGCCACAATCATGCGGGATTGTTCCGTACGGAATTTTCATACATTGTCGAATTTCCGTTTGGAATTCCGTAACGGGATTCCGTACATACGTGATTCCGAACGCAGCAACTGCATACAAAATCTATGGGCCTGCCACACACATGCGGGATTTTTCCGTACGGAATCTTCATACATTGTCGAAATTCCGTTCGGAATTCCGTAACGGGATTACGTCTGTGTGTGGCCAGCCTTAATGTATGAAAATTCCGTACGGGAAAATCCCGCATGTGTGTTGGTAGGTCTATAGATTTGTAATCATTTGTATGGATTAGCTGCGTTCGGAATTACGTATAGGTAGGTACCTACCTATACGGAATTCGTCTGTATGTGCCAAGTGCCAAGCTTTATAATGGCGATGGATGACGCAGTGGATTAGCGTATCGCCTTACGAACCTACGATTTCTCAAGGGTCGGTCCCAAAATATATTGTCTCGAGCTTGGATTCGGAATTAATAAGTAAACGCCGTTGGACCCGGCTGCTTTAGCAATCGTTAACACCCACCAATCCGCATTGGACCTGCGTTAGGGGTTATTATTTGGCCCGTCCTCCTTATCTACCCACGAACATAAGGCCTGTGCCCAGGCCAGTGGGGTCATTAAAGATGGCTGATGTGCATATTATAATTTATAATAGACAAAAGTGTCTTTATGGCAAAAGCGGAAATAAGGAGAAAAGAAAAAACAACACAACAAAATATGTAGGTATCACAAGCACATCACAAATAATTTTTAGCGCCATCTATCAACGAGTAGTAAGACTAATGCTTAGAGCACCTAAAACTATTTTTGAGAATTTAAGCGTTTGTAACTTAGCGTTATCACTTACTATGGTTTGGAATTTTGGATTCAATTTTTAATTGATGGAAGAAGTACAATATGTATTATTTAGAAATGTTTTTTGTAATCTGCAAAAGACACCGCTTGTTTGCACAGCGCCATCTGTTTTAATGACGTGAAACATCAACAACGAAAGTTTCTCAATCCTATTTTTGATACATAATATTATAATTCATACCAAAACTTAATTAATCTTTTTCTTTACAGATCATCCCAATGCAGCGGACTTTGCACAGTACCAACTGGATATACTTCTCGTTGTGAACAAAAGTATATTCAGAAACGGTTGGTGGCACTGGGGTCAAGCGGAGATAGCCTATATACGGATTTATTTTGGATACCAAGTTGTTGCCAATGTACAATTGTAGCTAATAATCAATAAAACTGCCTAATGCTTTGTGATTTACTCTTGGAAATATTCTAAGAACTCTGTTTTAAGCTTTGAATAGTTTACTCTACCCAACGCTAGATGGAGTGAACATTTTCAAATTTTTCACTTCGCCAGCATTTTTAACAATCACTGCCAATTTTTGTACGCGTAATCATGACATGAAATCATAAGACTATAGTAATTATTTTCCAAATTTTAAGATAAATTATTAAATCCTCAATCCAATGAACACTAATCAAAGGAAATTGTCACAGTAGGTTTTTTGGTTATAATTTTGTTTCCTATCTATAATATTATATGACAAGTTAAATACTTAACAAACTTTTGGCTATCCTTCTGAAATAATAGGTATATTTTTTAGTGATAGTTGGATTTAAAAATGTATACAGTTCCTTACCCGATTTCGGAAAAAAAAGTATTGTAATATTCTATAAATGCTTATCCTAAGGGCAGAGTATTATAAATTAAGCCGATTATTACTGTAGTTATTAAAAATAATCAAGTATTAATACTCTAGAACAATAAATTGTAAATATTAGAGTTAAGCTTGTAAATGTGGCTATTTGTTAGTAATTTAATGATTATTATTAAAATAATTCTGTTGATAGTAGGTCGATAAGAGGCTTTATAAAATGTACAGCTATTCATAAAACAATGTAAGTATTTTAATTACTATGTTGATGTATGAATTAAACGATATTTTGTATTAATTTTTGAATAAACGATACCTAATTTATCAGCAATATTACCTTTGTTTTAACTACTATTCTAGGTAAGTACTATCCGCGTCAATTGGTAATACGCCTGGCGGCCATGATTTTAACCTCAAAAACGAAAAGCAATTGTATTTTCTTCATATACCTAGACCCTTTCTTATTGAAAATAAGAATTCAATAATTAATATATTATATTACCTATTAGAATTTTACTGTTTTTTGTCATTTTTAGTTGCGGATGACGTTGATGTGTATGTTAATTTGACAAGGTTCCAGCGCATTACCAATTGACGGGGATAGTACAACAAAATTCGTGTGCGCGCGTACCGCTTCTGCACGAAAACGTATAGCGGCGTGCAAGCGATTTTAACCTTAGGCGTTAAGCGACGCTGTTTCCCATGGTACCTATTTCTTTAGATTTTTTATTATAGGAAGCATAATCAAACAAAAGCTATTTACTCATCATCATCATCATATCAGCCGCACGACAACACCCACTGCTGGGTATCGGCCTCCCCTAAGGATCTCCACGACGACTTTACTCATTTACTCAGGAAAAAAACAAAAATTAAAGAGCTAGCGAGTTTTGGAAAACTACAACATTAAAGTAGTTTTCAACAATAAACAATTTACTTTAATTTCCCTTTGAAAATAACTACGTTTTGAGTTTAAACTACTTGAATACATTGATGCATCAATTTCTCAATTTTACTGAGATTTACAAAATTCCAAATGAAATCAGTTTTATAATCAGAAACATGGTTCACTTTTCCTATTTTTTTATTTCCTTTTTGCAACTTATTTGTTGAAACACTAAAAGAAAACAAAAGTTTCTTTTGTGTTTTTTATAGGTAATAAATAAAAAAATATTAAAAACACCACTGCCCTGACAAAAACGAACTAAAAAGTTAATTAAATAACAAGTGTAAATTGCATTCGGGGGACCGTTTTATGGAAAAAAAATTGATCAAAGAGGTCCCCCGACTGCAAATTACACTTGTTATTTAATTAACTTTTTAGTTCGTTTTAGTTAGGGAAGTCGTGTTTTAATATTTTTCAATTTTATTTATTTTTATTTCAAACATTTTAGTGACAAATTATATAGTTTTGGAATGCGCTCATCAAGGCTTTTCATTTGTTCCCATATTGTAATAATAGGAAAAAAAAATTTTTCACATTTGAAAGTGGCGTCGTACAGTCGCCATATTGATTTTTTTTCAAATATATAGCCAGTGTCACTCGGGATACTGCAAGGATTCTAACGATACCCCATACATCCAAATCTGTTCAGGCATTTAGAAGTAACGGTGGAATAAAGAAACTCACATACCCACAAACATAATCATGAACCCTAAACACATATACACTCCTTTTTGGGCAGTCGTGTAAAAAACAACCATGTGTTGAGTTCGAACTTCTTAAATGCAATTTGGCAGCTATTTCAGAGACGTTTTTCCGCATTATTTTCCAAAATGTGAATGTGAAATTTCAATGAATTTAGTTTCTCTCATCATGAATAATATCACTGATTGAAATGAATGAACTTTTTTAACAAATGTATAATACTTATAGGTACTCGATATTTATTAAAAAAAAAGTCTTATTGATAAACCTTGCACAAATCAAAGAATGGGAAAAGAAAATTATTTCTTTAGTTTGAATTACTATTCAATAGAGACAGCTTATTGACTCCTTATATTACTAACTCCAAAACTGGCCAATGTTTTCGGTTTTCGTACGTCTTACCCCGTCTACCAGAATTTACGTAAACTGTAAATTCTGGCGCACCCGACGGCTAGCGGAAAAGCCCGAGCGTGCACGACCTAAAATCACTTTCGTTTTCCATCATTATCTAATCTAGGTAAGTGTTATTGTTACCTACCTATACATGAATAATAATTGGTAGCGAATCATTTTGATCAGTGTTTCCTGCTAAACTGAAGTGAATAATTAGTGTTTTGTTTTAGGGTCCTAAAGGAATATTTGGGCATGTAAAGCTAGCTAGCCGCGCAGTGGTGGTTTAGCGCCTGGCCCAGCGATTGCGGACGTTAAGCAACTTTCGCAAGGGTCGATCATGAGATGGTGACCAAAAATGAATTATTTCGAGCTCCTCCGTGCTTTGTAGGCACGTTAAGCCGTTGGTTCCGGCTGCATTTGCATTCGTTAACACCCACCAATCCGCATTGAGCCCGCGTGGTGGGCTATGGCTATTGCCCATTCTCTTTATCCACCCATAAGGAAGGCCTGTGCCCATGCAGTGGGGATAATAAAAAAGGCTGATAGTTAAAGCTATTCTTTAAGCAAAGCTATAAGCCAACATTAATAAACAAAAGTTATTTTTACAAAAGATACGATTCAAAGCATAGTTATACAAATAAAAAAGGCATCAGACTTGTATTGCTTAATAACGAGTCAAAAAACTATTTTTAAATGTAAAAATTACAACTTTACACAAATAATTATTCATTTCACTCAAATCTTTCTTCATACTTTTTTTGCGATTTCGAGCGCGAAAAACTAACTTTTCCTGACGCTGAAAAATAGGAATGCTTGCATGATCAAGAAAAAATGACTTCGCCATCTTTTTATCCCACACACTATACAGTGATCGAATAAATTGGTGCGTCACTGTATATTCCAGGAATTGTCGCGATATCCCCGGGGAACGGAGAAGATATCTAGCTAGTGCATAATTTTGAGAGCAAATCTCGAGAAACTGTGATTTACTAAAGAATACATTACGGACAACTTTTTTGCTGTCTTTTTGTGAAATTTTCCAGTATGATGTGCATAGAGTTTACCTACTTGATAGTTTTCAGATAGTTTTAGTAACTTTAGAAGCAGCAAATATACTTTTCACCTCTCCAGCCCGAAAAGGGCGCTTTTGGCGCGTAAAAACTCGCAGCAAAATCGATTTTTGCTGCGAGCGTGAGGCAAAGTTTTTTTATTTCTAACACCAACTTTTAAAATAATAAAGAAAAAAAAAATAAAGTGACAAGGACAAGACTTGTAAAATTGATATGTGAGAAAAGGATAGAGTGCTTTATGGTGTCATACATGAACTAAAAAGTAATAGTACATTATGATATAAGTGCGGTAAGTTGAAAATTACAGCTGAGGCGATATTGCTAGCCCGAGCCGTAGGCGAGGGCTACAAGAAAGCAGAGGCTGTAATTATCAAAGCGCACGTATGTCATACGACGTTTTATAACATATTTGCGAGGAAATAAATAAAACTCGGACTTTGCATTTTTGCTTGTTTTCTATAATGATGAAATTTTGATACACTTGTACTATCTATCGGTCGATTTTTCTGCCTTTCACTTCGATTGTGAGGAAATCAAACAACAATAAAGTAAAAAACAAAAATTGAAAAAAAAAATTTTTTTTCTTAAATTTAGTGACAAATTATATTATTTTGGAATGTGCTCATCAAGGCCTTTCATTTGATACCCATATTCAAAAATCGAAAAAAAAAAATTTTTTTTTTTCTTAAATTTAGTGACAAATTATATTATTTTGGAATGTGCTCATCAAGGCCTTTCATTTGATACCCATATTCAAAAATCGAAAAAAAAAAATTTTTTTCTTAAATTTTAGTGACAAATTATGTAATTTTGGAATGTGCTCATCAAGGCCTATCATTTGATACCCATATTCAAAAATAAAAATAAAATTTTTTTTTTCTTAAATTTTAGTGACAAATTATGTAATTTTGGAATGTGCTAATCAAGGCCTTTCATTTGATACCCATACTCAAAAATTGAAAAAAAACAATTTTTTTTTCTTAAATTTAGTGACAAATTATGTAATTTTGGAATGTGCTCATCAAGGCCTTTCATTTGATACCCATATTCAAAAATCGAAAAAAATATTTTTTTTCTTAAATTTTAGTGACACATTATATTATTTTGGAATGTGCTCATCAAGGCCTTTCATTTGATACCCATATTCAAAAATCGAAAAAAAAAAATTTTTTTTCTTAAATTTTAGTGACAAATTATATAATTTTGGAATGTGCTCATCAAGGCCTTTCATTTGATAACCATATTCATAAATCGAAAAAAAAATTATTTTTTTATTTTTAGTCACAAATTATATATTTTTTTTTTCTTATTTTTTTATTATTTATTATCATAATTTTGGAATGTGCTCATCAAGGCCTTTCATTTGATACCCATATTCAAAAATTGAAAAAAAAAATTTTATTGAAAAAATTAATTATATAAAGTAAATTTTATTCATAAAATGTTGACCAAGAGGTCAATCGCACATGACGCATCAGAAAAGATTCTGATATAAAAACTCTTTGCTAAGATTTAAAAAAGTACCGTTCGTTTTAGACGAAGCATCTTGATAAACCGTGCGTTTTACTTTACATTACCGCACAAGTTCGTAATGAGATACAATACGATATTGAAATTGGCGTAATAAGAGACCCTTTACGAGCAAATATGTTATAAAAAATAAAATGCACGGATATACCAATAGGCCAATCATTTTAGAATTTTTTGCGGAATTAATTCCCAGTAAGCTGGAAATCGTTTTATTAGCTTCAGTTGGTCCTAAATACGTGTGATCCGAGTTTGCACCTTTCCAGGAGGTGTGCGTAACTTTTGGGAGCCAAAACCGCGAAGTTTTCGCACTTTTTTCAGGTTCTTGCTTCTAACTCAAAAACGGCGCATCGGACGGAAAATGATATTGAATACAATATTAAAGAGGGTTTAATTCTGCGTCGAATGAACATCTAAAACTTAAGATTCGGTTTAGTGGTGTAGCCGAAATTGATAGTTAGATATCGAGAACAATTCTCATTTAGATGCAAACTTACAATTTGCGGAAGAAAAATCTGTAGAGGTTGCATACCTGATGACCTGCAGATGCTGATTCTGAGGACCTCATTTCAGCAGGTCAACTATTCCTGGCAGCCCTATATTCCCCTAAGGCCAACGAGACCTCCTTGGACAAAATTCGCCACGAGATATTCTCAAAATTAGTCAAAAACGCAACATTCAATCTGGCCTCTCTACCCCCGACAAATGCAGCCGCTGCCCAACATATTCTTCGCTGGTATGATAGACCGATGGATCCTCTCATTTGGGGTTGGAAGAGGACAGACCTTGGCCTGCTCCCCACAATGAACACCAAGGATCCAGCTCCAGCTGAAATCCTCAACGCAGTTTCCTACGGATGTGAGAAAGGGTGTACAGGGAAGTGCAGTGCAGGGAGCTTCATAGATGAAAGGCCGTCGACACCTAAAAAAGTGCGATAATGAATGTTGCCTTATTTGTCATGTCTAAATTTGAAAATTGCGGTGTGCATATTACGTGAAGTTAATACGTTAATATTCACAGCTTTTACTCTATAGGTTTTTCAATAGGAGTATCTGTTTCAAGGATATTTGGTCATGCATGAAAGTCGTGAAGTGTAAGTTTGCATCTCAATGAGAAACTTTCTCGATATCTAACTATCGATTTCGGCTATACCACTAAACCAAATCACAAGTTTTAGACTTTATTCAACGCAGAATTTAACCCTCTTTAAAATTGTATTCAATATTTTTTTCCGTCCGATGTACCGTTTTTGAGTTAGAAGCAAAAACCAGAAAAAAGTGGGAACATTTCGCGGTTTTGGCTCTCAAAAGTTACGCACACCACCTGGAAAGGTGCAAACTCGGATTACACGTATTTAGGACCAACTGAAAGCTAATAAAACTATTTCCAGCTTACTAGGAATTCATTCTTCAAAACGCTTTTTTACCATTGAAAATGGTTATCAGATGCAAATCGCCTGACACGTATTTTTGACCATATCTCCGAGGATTTTGAGAGGATCGATATGGAAATAGTACCAAAAGTTGAGGAATTTATCGAGACACGTGTGAACGTTTGAATTTTGAAAATCTACTTGTAACTTTTTTTGAAATTTTGTTTAATTCCAAAAATTCCGGGTTTTTTGGAGGGTGTTTATTTACTAAATTGTAAATATTTCGGAAAAAAAACTGACTTAAGAAAAAATTAAAAAAAAGTCCTAGGGTATTAGTTTAGCTACCAAATAGCGAAATAATTTTGAAAATCGGTAAATAATTGTGACCTGTAGGTGGTCCCTTTAGATTTGGAATTCTAGAAAAACGGGTGTTTCCATACATATAAAGTTATGTAGCTTCTATGATTATTGACCGATCGTCATGGTAATAGTGTTAAAAGATGCAGAAGCAGACGAGAAGTGCATTCGTTGGAATTTTGAAAATCTGTTAATAATATTTCGGCTGCGTCGAGGCAGTCAGCGGGCGCAATCGTTAAAATAAATAGGTACTACCAAGGTAATTTAAAAAAATAGGATTTTGCATTTGATTTGATTTTGGTTTTTCGCAAATTTTTGTATTCATTTTCAATGCTCCGATTCTTGCGGGGACTGCAAAATCTGTGAATTTTTGTATCTAAAATGATTAGCCTACAAGGAGTTTTAAATAATAGGCAATATTGTTGATAAAAAAGAAGGTTGTATTCGAAATAAAGAGTATGGACGAAATGAGGTCGCAAGTATGAAATAGACATGAAATAAGAAAAATTAATAAAATTTATTAACAAATTAGAGTTTTATGATTATAAATAAATAAATAAGATGGGATATTAATGATGAATTAATAAGAGAAAAATACAACGAATGTAACTAAAACGACAGGAATCTACTTTACTCAATGAATAAATTTTTTCAGCATAGGTTTGATCAAACTATTTTTGAGATAAATAATTACAAAAATGAGTGCGTCCAACGATGAAGATAGTTGTCTAACTCCAAAAGAGTTGAGTGAACAAGTTTCTAATGCTGAATAAAGCTTTTTACCAGGAAAGTCGCGTGAAATTTTTCTCGCTGGTAGAGGTAAAAACACACCTTACAGAGGGTAGGGTAGGGTAAACACACCTTAGAGGTACACTTGAAGTTGTTGACCATTACGTATACCTAGGACAGGCAGTCCAGTTAGGTAGGTCCAACTTCGAGAAAGAGATCTCTCGTCGAATCCAACTCGGGTGGGCAGCATTCGGAAAGTTTCGAAAAATCTTCGCGTCCGACTTACCTCAGTGTCTCAAGACGAAAGTCTATGAACAGTGTGTGTTGCCAGTGACGACTTACGGCAGTGAAACGTGGCCGCTAACTATGGGTCTCATATGGAGGCTCAAGGTCACTCAGCGTGCAATGGAGAGAGCCATGCTCGGCGTTTCCCTACGTGATCAAATCAGAAACGAGGAGATCCGCAGGAGAACTAAAGTAACCGACATCGCTCGAAGGATTGCTCAGCTGAAGTGGCAATGGGCGGGACACATAGCGAGAAGAACCGATGGCCGTTGGGGCGGAAAGGTTCTGGGCTGGCGACCGCGCACCGGACGACGCTCCGTGGGTAGGCCCCCGACAAGGTGGACCGACGATCTGGTGAAGGTCGCGGAAAGCCAGTGGATGCAGGCAGCGCAGGACCGATCGTCGTGGAGATCCTTAGGGGAGGCCTATACCCAGCAGTGGGTGTCGTGTGGCTGATATGATGAGAGGTAAAAAGTTAATTATGTTTTACACGAGACCAAAATTTTGCTCTGTCTCGTGCCTTTAAATCACTCACTGTGCTCAGTAGTCTATATTAGAATCACTTTTTTGATTTTATCGATGTTTCTCGTGACCACGGCAGCTGCAATGCTGCCGAAACGTCGGGAAAATAAAAAATCAAACTTAATGCCAAAGTACTTTCAAAAACCGCAATAGAATATCCGTTAATAGTGTTTTATTTCATGATACAAAAACTATTATTTTCAAAACTCTTCTTGAAATAATTTCATTAAATACTTTTATAGATTTCGTAGGTAAGGTACTTTGTTTTCGTTACATAGCTGTACATCCACGGTACAAAGGAAAAATAGTACATCTACCTACATGGTTTTTTATCACCACGAACAGACTGAATTTTGTTCCCATCCTTGGACATATTTTTTAACCCTATGATCTCTGACTTCAAGATGATAATCTGGTATTCGTTCTTTACTTAATTTTTCACGTGTTTTGTTTATTCGTTCCACAGCAAGTGTCCCTGAAATTCGCTTTACCCTATATTTTATTGATGCACAGTGCATTGAAGGTTCCATGTTTTCCCGGATCGAGTAGGGACCCCTGCGAGGGCCGGCCACCCTTATCCCGGCCTACCTTAACAAATTTTCCCTTATCCAGTAAACTTGGTGCCTATTTACCAATACAGTGCGTAACGCGTAAATGGAAATGGAGTTACGTGAAACAGAAAGGAAATAATTTAAATTTGAAAAAAAAAGAGTTTTCTTCTTAGGTTGCTAGCAGAAGAACTTTGGATACTTCATTAGAAATAAAAGTAATCAAAAGAAACATTAATACCTAATTTGTGTCATATTTAATTCAAAATTTGACGATATTATCTGAAAAACTGCAGTAATCTGGCTAAATTATTAGAGGAAGTAAATATTAAAACATCAAAAGCAAGCAAAAATTTCAATAACAAAATAAAAAGGCGGCTCTACACAACGCAAACGGTCGCAGCGCCACCAAAACTCGCGCAATTAAAAATAAAAATTTGAGCAAAAAGTCGACTCTACGCGTAAAAGTAAAAGAAGGAAGCGGGGAAAAAATCAATGCTTGCGTTTTATGTTCTATGCGTGTGACAGATCGGTTGTCATGACTACCACGACCGGGGGACGCGCGCGGTGTCCCGAAAGGTCGTAACTGCGACTAGGAAATACAAAAACGGCTGCTTCGCTTTCCGCGTAAAGTTGCCGCGCTGGCCGCTGCGTTCCCGTTTACGCCATTGTTGTTTCCGTCACTCCTGTGTGCGTCGCGGGAAAGAGATGGAACATGGGGCAAGGGAGCAAGTAATCGATATTACGCACTTTTGTAGCAACGAAATTGGCGCGCCGCGGTGCAAGAAAGCTTCGCGCGTGCAATCTCTATAAAATTGGACAAGACGGCTCTATCACGGTTGAAAATTATTTATTATATTACTTAATAAAATTAAAACTGCATTATATAACTTGATTTAGAAAAAAGTTCGTTAATATTTAACTGAATGCATATTATTATGTTCGAGCAATAGAAAAATAATAATAGAAATTAAAAATTGTAACTAATGATGGGCCAACTGCCGGTCGGTTCTGATGAGGATATTATAAATAATGACTTCGGAGCATAAAATGAGTTTATCCGTTGGTGGGTGGTGAAATTCCAGATGAGTCACCGTGGTAGGGGGTGCTGAGGCTCGCTCGCGAAAATACGAATTTTCTCGGAACGGGAACATTTCTATTTCAGAGAACTGTTTATCATTCTAGCCCTCGCTCGTCATTTTTACCGAAAATATTATCTTTACGTAGTTCCTGTATTTATAGAGTATGCCTCATTGTTTCCCTTCATCTTGTAAAATAAAGGTAGCGTTCTGTTATGTTTTTATTACAATATTTGAATTCAATGTATTATTAGATAATATTTTTTTTGTAATCTGAAGCTATTTCTAGTTGTAAAACTAGAAATAGCTTCTCATTCTTTCATAGCAGTTTTAAAAACGTGATGATTAAATTAGATAATTAGTACCAAGTTTCTTTTTAAATTTGAGTTTTTTTTTGCATTCACAATGTAATTTTTATACAATCTATATATATATATATAAATGAATCCAATTTCGCGTGGTCAAGCCATCACGCGTGAACGGCTGGACCGATTTCGCTAATTCTTTTTTGTTGTGTTTGTTATTATCAGAATATTGTTCTTATGAAATAAATAATTAAGATAATCACGCGGAAAATTAGAAAATTTAAAAATACTTAACCACAGTATAAAATTATTTTAGACAATTTATCTTGTAAAACAAGCATTTTGCATAAACAAAACACGTATAAAATTTAAAGTTTCGTATGGTGATTAAAACGAGGATAATAGTTAATTATAGAATAGTAATTGATTTGTCTAGTAGCACGAAAAGTTAAAATTTTGAATGTAAATTATAGTTCGATAGTTAGGCTTGGAAGATTTTGTGATTAACCACCCCCAAATAAGTTTAAGATCAGGAAGTGCGTCAAATAACAGGTTGCCAATCTAGTTCACTCAAAATTTGCAGTTTTTGGATGTCGAATTTATTCTAACTAAACAAAACAAATGCTTGTTCCTTTTAACTCAAGGTATCAAAAAGTTTTGGGCATTGTAAAAAGTAATGAACAAAAAAGTAATGAACAAAAATATGCATAAAAACCTCACTGACAATGAAATTTGTAGCCGATTTTTCTAAAATTAATCGCTGCTTGGGGGCTACTCAAATGGCCATTTTTCTATTCGTTCGCTAACTTAAATCTTAAAAATAAGCAATTAATGATCAAGTCAGACGTTGCAAGTTTATGTAAATCACAGACATTGTTGTATTGTACAGAATTGACAAGCCTACGACACGTTATTTTGGTGTTTATGACTTATTTTTAATTTTTAAGTTAGCGAACGGATAGAAAAGTGGCCATTTGAGTAGCCCCGCTTATCTCGCTATCTCTCTGACCGCACTTTTCAGCTTTTCTTGACGCTGCGGCTACCTCTTTTGGCTAATCTTACCGATCTATGTTTGAAAGATGTCATTTTTTTTTGGTTTTTCTCACTGATCTCCATTAAACACGTACGCTGGACAGGCTATTGTCATGAAATGACAGCAATTTTTTGTGCCGATTTTCAAATTGGATCAAACTATTGGTGATGTTCGCCTGTCCAGCGTACTTGTTTAATGGAGATCAGTGAGAAAAACCAAAAAACAATGACATCTTTCAAACATAGATCGGTAAGATTAGCCAAAAGAGGTAGCCGCAGCGTCAAGAAAAGCTGAAAAGTGCGGTCACGAGATAAGCGGCGATTAATTTTAGAAAACCTACGAATGACCAGAAATAATGGTTAACCATTATTTAGGAAGAAGAAGAAGGAAAAGAGGAAAAAAATGATAAAATTTGACTCAAAACTAATTTATAAAATTTATAATTGATTGGAAAACATTATAAGGCAAGTTAAAAGCTTATTTCGTCGTGCTGAAATATAAAGTTTTTATATTATTGTAATACAATTAGAAAATTTTGATCACAAGGCGTTCCTATATCGCTGAGGTAGTATTGCTATGTCGTGGGTTTGCTTCCCAAATTTTATAAAACTAATGCGTGTTTTCTTAGATCTTCGTGGTTGAGTTGCTACAGTTTTATTTTTTGCTACTTAGAACTAGAAAAAGTTTTTAATAATGTCAAGAAAATGTATTGTTGTTGATGTTATTTAGTGTAAATCTGAATTAATGTAGACAGACATGCCATGATAATTTCGAAAAAAGGCGTAATATGTTCTTCTTTAAATTTTCCATCAACTTAGAAGATTGCTAATTATTTATTAATTTGTCTAGGGCGTAAACATTTACGCCTAAATTGTCAACTTCCCCTCATTTGCAGTAAGGTGTTTAATACTGAAGGGATCAATTAGAAGTGAGTCCGTCAAGTGTACCATCCAGGCCATGGGGCACCTCAGATCAGATTTAGATCGAGGGGAGTGCCGTAAGTGTGCCACATAGGTGGCTGGGGTTCCAACCCTCTTGCACCTTATGGCCTGCAACAATCGGAAACACCAACCTGCTACCACGCGGAACTAGTCGCACCCTCTCGCAAAAATTGACGAATAATTTTAACAGCACGACCCCTTTTGAAAATCATAAACAAATTGACACAATTTGTTTGTACCACCTTATCTATGAAAGGGTAATTAAGGAAGTTTCGAAAGCGTTAGAATAAAAACAAGAGGAATGGAAGGAGGTTATAATAATATTAACGAGAAAAACGTTGCACGTAAAGGTTGCAAACATGAACATGGATCGATAGAACGCCGACGCGAAAGCTCCGAATAAACAGATCGAAGCTTTGAGCGAACGACCGAATCGAATCCCGCCAAATGCAGTGACAGCTGTGCGTAGCTCGTAGCGCGTAGCCGTAGAGGCGGCGCCACCGGTATTATTATTATTTGTAAACAAGCGTGTGCGGGCGCGGGGTGCGTCACGTGACCGGCCGCCATTGGCCCGCCGCGCGGCAGCTGCGCCCGGCGACGCGCGCGCCAGTCCGCCGCCGACCGCCGCCGCGCACACACGCGCGCGTCACACTACGCGCGACGCGACACGCGCACTAACCACGCGATCGCGAACTTCACTCCCTTTTTGTTTATTTTTCGCTTGCGTCCTTCGGACCGTTTTGTGTTTCCGAGGCAGCGAGACGAAGAAAAAAAAGGAGGCGCGGATGGATCAAGCGAACAGAAAAGGTACCGCGAAACCAAAGTTTTGTGCGCGCTTATGTTGTGTGCAAGTGTAGTTTCCAAAAGGAGCTTTCGTTGATGTGGATTTGTTTAGTTAGATTTGTATGTAGAGGAGGCAGCAGCGCGTGACGCGGCCTCCAATGCGCGTTCCCGTACTTCCGTTGGAGCTTCAACTGTGTGCAGCTTTTGCGAATTGAATCATGTTTTCTTTCCATGAGGTTTGGCTGTTGCTGCTGATACTTCATGGTCTTTCCCGATGGCATACGACGGTGACAGAAAAGTTTTCTGGTCATAGAACTTATTGTAACTGGCAGAGAAAGGGGTTTCATAGCGTCAAAGAAATGGCATGCTGCAGTGACGCATCGTACCGTCATTGTCGCTGATGTCACGTAAATTAACCCTTAATTGTGACAGGCGCAATTCCCAGTAAAAAGGAATGCACTTAGATCGTATCGTATTCTTTCGTAGTGGTTATGATATCTGTATCCTGGCGCTCCTGCATGCATTGTTTTTCCTGTCCCACGATTTTGCACATTTTCCCTGCTTACCCGCATTATTTCATATCATCAAACACGAAGCATGTCTCTATTTCTTTTTACATCACCACAAATACCATCTTATCGCATAAAACGAAAGACGTTACATTTTATTTTATTCTCGACTAGTTACAGAATGGCACTGTTATATATCTTTCATGTTCTAAACTTGGACTTGTTTACTACATTCAAAAGAATTAGTTTAGCGTTTATCTCTTCTAATATTATAAGGTAGACATCAGTATATAACTTTGTAAAGAACTTGTTCCCAAATTGGAGTCGGTTACATGCAAGTATTTGTAACAATAAGTATAATAAGATTTGAAGAAATAACTCAAAGGAGGAAGATCCATAAATAACGTAATAAATTACGCTGGTTAGCGAGCAAGGAGACGGCAAAAATGAGATGAGACGTCAAAACGATGAGGATAAAAAAGGAATAGTTTCACCATTTTGTTTTGCAGTCGAGACGTTCGTTGGCTTTACTCGTTACTTGGCTAAGTTCGGAACGGATTTTTTTAGCCATTACGTTTGATATATTTCTGTTCCTTGAGTTTTCAAGTATGATGCAATTTCTTTGAAAATTGTGTAAGCTGACTGAGAAGCTTCTCAATTTTTCTTATCTTTTTAATTGAAAAACTTAAACTGAATAAACGGCATGAACCTTTAAGAGAAGCAAATAGCTGGAACAAAAATGTGGAGCTGAAATATCCAACAATTTGTGCACATGCACAGATTTGCAATTTTTTATCAAGTGACGAGAATTGAGAAACTCATACCACTAACTCTGGAGTGTATATCCCGAAACATTTGTCGTCGACTTTGAATATAAAGTGTCCCAACTTGATGCCGAAGTTCGAAGACAACCCGACACGACGGTCCCACGGATTAATCGAATAAATAATACGTCTTCCTCCCGCGAATGCGATAATGGGGAGTCAAGTTCAGTGAGGCCAATGAAAACAAATAAACAAATTGGCCAATTTTGCCCCAGCTAACTGTTGGTACATACACGGACCATCGCTTCGGATTGTGCAATGCTACATGCTTCCTTTTTAGTCCGACTGACGAGTTATGTTTCCTCCGGCGCACTAGTTTCGGAAATTTCTGGTTTGGTATTGTCATTTTTAAATAAGATAACTAGGTGATCGTCTTTGTTATAGTCTTAATCCTTACAAAAATAAATAAAAATATGTATATTTTATCTCTTTATCTTTTATTCAAAAAGTTAGCTATATTTTTGAAGTAGTAATTTTGATTCGTCCAGATTTTTCACAAACTTACTTGCTATCAATAACAAAAGTAAAATATGCAATGTAAGTACGAATTCTTACAGTAATAAACGCAAAACTAACTCAATAAAAGTATTAAATGAAATGCGTCTTATTTTCATTAGAATAGCAAATGTTGGTTCTAAGTCTAAATCTCCAGATTAAACGGCCAATCCGTCTGTAGTCTTCAATATCTCGATTATTGCCTCAAGTAATATCTTAAGTTGATTCATACTTTCTGAAGGATAATCCTCTTCTTATTGCTCTAGAGCAAACTTGAGACTCCTTAAGTTTCCATATACATCGGCAGAGTATACGTATTCACTTTCTCCTCCACCGAAGTTCAAACATCAATGTACTCTAAAGATAAAGTTTTGGTGGGAGATGTAATTGCGGGAATATTTTATTTAGTTAGGTAGAGAGTCTCGCCGGTGAACGCTCCCTATTGAATGCATTCGTCCAGTCTTTAGTTTGGATTGCTTTTAGTTTTAAACTAAATATTGCTGGCACAACTATTCATATTTTTATCGTCTCGATCTTTTGCTTTGCTATGAGCTTCCGTAGGAACCCTATTAAAATACTCAATTTGATCGAGATATCTTTGTTCAACGTTTAATCCGCTTTGCTTGCATTGTGTTCTTCTGAAAATCTATATTCTTTATTTTAAATTCAAAGTTACGTACGATCAAATAGTGTAACGGTACCGGTCGTATTACTGACTACTACCTTCTAACTTCTACCTGGACCTGTGTTTAATATCTGACTCCAATTTTGTATAATAAGCAAAGCTTTGGTTTTCAACCTATGTTTTCTTATTTCTAACTAAGCAAAGTCAAGCTATGCTTGATTTTGTACTCAATATTGGTCTAAGTAATGTGAACTCCTAAGGACTTTTAACCAAAAACCTATAAAGAGAATATCCAAAAGGAAACAATACTAAATCATACAATCATCGTCATACACATGTGACTTCCTTCAAACAATTCCATTTCATAGGTGTAACTAGAAAAACTGTTCAATTTCCGATGTCGCATCCGATAGCAAAGACAGACGTACACACAAAAAATCCTTACAAAACTGTATCGACCAACTTATAATGCATTCGAAACAACAATGATGTGTTGTTTAATAATCTTTATGCGTATGAATTTAGCGATCAAAATTCTTTGTCGGGTGTAAAGGGAAAGCGCATCGGTAACGTTGTAGAGGTATTAAGGCATCAGAAAAAGTGGTAGTGTGGGAAAGATTATAGTAAAAAACGCCACATCTGCGCCGCTATTCAGCCGGCGAGTGGCTGAATGGGATGGGACGTAACTCAATATCGAGTCGCGGCCTTATCATTATAATGTGGCTTGATCGTACGACCTGAGCTTAAGTTTTGTCTTCCTTCAATATTGCTGCGTCATCAAGTCCATGTCGTTTTATTTTAAGGATTCTAGTGTGACTGCCGAATTTAGTAGCTTCTGATGATGATTCGAAATGTTTCTGAAATTCCATAACCATAAATCTATCCTTAGTTGGATTAGTTGTCTAGATATTAATGTTAAAAGATAGGGAATTACAAAATCTCTTACATTTTTTTATACATAAATAAAATAATTATATTTTGAGTTTAACCTTAAAAAAATATTTCACAATCACAAACATACTTTTAGTTATGGAAGTTTAGTATATGAAAAACATGTTAAAATACTAGCGACCCGCCCTTGCTTCGCTTCGGTTCCTTCCTTTTTTGCCAAATGGTTGAATTTTACTCTGTGGAGATCTGTGAGCGATTCGTCTGCTGGAATGCACCTATTGAATTTCCGCGACTGTCACGCGGCATGAGGCATGGCATGCATGACACTACCATAGACTTAGAAAATTTTTCGCTATAAGTTTATGGACACTACTGCCATTGTTGCGGAAATTAGTAGAGCGAAATTTATTCCTTTTACTTATATTATTCTAATAAGTAATTAACTTTAACAATATTTAAAAGAATCTGATAAATTAATAATAGGTAATAAATATTGTTATTTTAAAATATTTATTGGCGCGATTAACACAAAGATAAAATATTTGTTAGTTACCGCCAATATTATAAACTCATAATTACTTTTTTTTATTATAATAACGTAATATTTCTTTCTACCAATTTACACAAAACCTTGACAAATTATATTCCTAAACCATCCTAATGAATCACTCTATTTACTGGTGAAAACCGCATGAAAATCCGTCCAGTAGTTTTTGAGTTTATCGCGAACAGACAGAAAGACAGACAGACAAACGCGGTGGAGAGCGTCCACTAGCGCCGCCAATCAAGAAAAAATCATTACAACGAAATAACTATGTTTAACAAAATTCTGAAACATATAAAAACTAGTAATAGTTATAAACTATTTTTGTATGCGTTTTTTTCCTGGTTTAACGTGTTTGTGTAGTTAAAACCTGGATTAATGCCTAAAGTGGCCACTTTAGGCGTTAATCCAGATTTTAACCACACGAACGCATTTAAACTTAGAATTTTACGCATACAAAAATAGTTTATAGCTATTACTAGTTTTTATATGTTTCAGAATTTTGTTAAACATAGTTATTTCGTTGTAATGATTTTTTCTTGATTGGCGGCGGTAGTGGACGCTCGGTGCACCCTTAATATGTTCTGATATGCAATATCTGTCTGGACTGGCCGCACAGAATCTAAACAATCTTTCGTAAAATAAAAGTATGCCCCAGCAGTAAGGTCATTAAGAATGATGCTGATGTTGATGATGAAGATTAAATAGATATCTGTGAGGTCAATTTAAAAAAGCACAATCTACGTACCCTTTTCGAGTATAGCAACCGTAACTTTTTAAGCTTCAATATTAAGTAGACACCAAGAAAAATACTTAGTTCTTTGAACACTTACTTTTCGTTTCCCATTTGAAAAACACGTGATACTTTCGTTGTCACAGGCCTCCCTAATTGGTGGATAAGGAGATGGGATGCGGGCCCAATGTGGATTGGTGGGTATTAACGACTGCAAATGTAGCCAGAACCAACGGCTTAACGTGCCATCCGAAGCACGGAGGAGCTCGAGATAATAAATTTTTTTGGTCACCCATCCCATGACCGACCCTTGCAAAAGTTGCTTAACCTCTGCAATCGCTGGGCCAGACGCTAAAGCACTGTGCCACAGAGCTCCTTATTATACTTTCGTTAACGACCAATAATTTATGATGTAGATATTAATTTAAATAAATAATAGGTATAAAATATCAGTAATGGCTGCTACCTGCAATCTACTTGACACCTTCATCCTGTTTGGTTGAACATCCACCATTTTAACTGAACAGCTACGTTCTTGCAAAAGAAAAAGACTTGAACTATTTGCCGTGATTTTAATTTTTTCGTATATTTGATGACTGGATGACTCATGTTTAATAATTATTTCTTAGAAGTATTTTGATAATGGGTCAGTTGATAGTTGGGGTCACTAGTAGAGGTCACACTCTACGCGTGTTCTGATTAGTCATATTTTTGTATGTCTCATTCAGATTTTTAGGAAAATTAGTACCAGTTTATTTAAGATTGAAAAGTCTGATAGTATTTGGTTACAAATTAAATAAAGCTTAAGTATACCAAAACTATAGAGGAGCTCGATGGTGCAGTGGGCCTGACCCAGCGATTGCGGAGGTTAAGCTACTTTCGCAAGGGTCGGTCATGGGATGGGTGACCAAAAATGAATTATCTCTCGAGTTCCTCCGTGGTTCGGAAGGCACGATCGAAGCATGATCACCACGATTTTTTTTTAAATAAATTGAATTTTATTGGCTTATTCCGTTTATCCACCTTGAAACTGCCATTCTAAGGTGGATACTCGGAAACACATGTCCATATATATCCCTTGAACAGGGTTGATAAAAATCATGATTTAAATAAATCAATTTAATCAGATTTATTTGATTTAAATCGGTTTTTTTTTCATATTCTATTCTATTTATTTTAGTAGTCAGTTATTAATAATAAAAAACATCATATTATTTTTTTAATGACGGTTATTAATAAAATGAACAAATAATTCTTTTTTTGAACAAATTTTTAAATAGTACCTTACATTACATACAGAAAATTAATACCTACTTACTTAAGTAACCAAAAATATTATAAAATTATCAAAAATAAAAAAGTATAAAATTAAAAATCAAATCACTTTTTAAAAAACACACTGTCTTTTTAATGAATAGGAAAATATTTTTAGTTTAGTTGTTTCAAAAAAGGAAGACTAATTTGCTGCCTTTTCGGTGCCTTATCTATTTCTTTTTATTGCTTAAGGAAGCAAGAAGCTCTTTTTTGGCTGATTTGGTCGCAGTAAAAAAGTATTGATTTAAATCGCTGTAAAAAAGTATAAATTTAATCGCGATTTAAATCACTGATTTAAATCAAGTGATTTAAATCATATCAACCCTGCTTGAATGGGATGGATAGTCGGAATTCACATAGGAATTCACATAATATCATACTTCCGATTTTCCCACCCGCCTGTGTACAGGCAAACACCTACATTTGGTTAAGTTTTAAAATGCGTGCAATATAAACCTACAATTCTTCTCTATTAGGTACGTCTTCTGCAGCACAGAAATTAAGAAAACGATCGAAAATTTACATTAAAAGAGACGAATTCAACCAGGATTCACAATTATGTCCACTCAATAATGAAGTTAGGGTTGGTCATTTCAGAAGTCACAGACATTAAAGAATTAATAAAATTATACTTGCTGCCCCGCCTCGGCTTTGCACGGCTATACTCATTTCATTTATTTTTAGTTAGAAGAGAAGTAATGTTATTTTTTTGTTTTTTAGAAATACAGGATACAAGTTTTGTTCAGTAGGTAGATAATTTTATTCCACTATCGACTGCACTTGGGGTAAAAAGTCGGAAGAACAATCAGATGTGGATTCCGATTATCCACCCCGTTCAGGGTAGATAGCTGGATATATGTTTCCGAATATCCATCTTAGGGTGGCTGTTTCAGGGTGGATAAACGGAATAAGCGATTTTAAGTAAAAAATAAATTGAAAACTCTGCCTGTATGTATCGGCGCTTAAAAGGACAAAATTAAAATCAATAGTGAGCACTTAGTTGGATAGAGTTTATCAGTAGTCGCTATCACATGATCACCACAACTCAGATATCAGTTTCCGGCAGGTATTGCGTGAGGCGGATGCGTGCGCGCATCTGTTGGTTAAAAAACTTGATCAAATAGTCATTTGAGACTATAAAGGCTTCATAGACGGTGTGGCTTTTAAGTATCCTGATGACGATCTTTTGAATCCTTGTCATACTCAGTCAATTTGTTTTTCATATTTATGAATAAAATTGAGGAGCTCGGTAGCAGTGCTCTATTTGCATTTGCAGTCGTTAATACGTGTTAATACCCATCGATCCGCATTGGTCCTGCATGGTGGGTTATGGCCCATCCTCTCCAGCAGTGAGAGAGATATTAAAAATGACTGATGTCGATGAAAAAAATTATGTCCGAGTATGACTCAGTAGCTCAGTTGTTAGAGCATTCATTTGGATTGCGAGAATTAGTGGGTTCAGTTCCCGTCTAAGTACGTTAGAGAAGAGTTGCTCTTTCTAGTCTTTCTAGCATTTTTGGCTTATTTGGGACTGTTTTTTGCTTTTGTCCGTTTTCACGCCTAAAACGCTGATCCAATTTTATTGAATCTTAGTATTTGGATCTGATCTGACCTAAGAAATCATAGGCTAGTATTATTCCAAAAATTCCCACTGGAAGCGATAGTTGGCGGGTTTTTTATATAGCAGACTAGCTTTTGCCCGCGACTTCGTCCGCGTGGACATTCGGAAAATCGCTATGGAACCTTTGACCGAGATAAAAAGTATTCATGTTTAACCACAGGCTATGTGTGCTATTCCAAATCCGTTCAGCCGGTTTTACGTGATTGAGTAACAAACATCCAAACATTAAACTTCACATTTATAATATCAGTTCCCGTTCCCGTTCTTCTCATTTCTGTTTCCGTTCCCGTATACATTTCCATAAAAAAAATTAACCCCCGTTTCAGTCCTTTAGGTGTTGAATATTGTCCACCGTGTCGTGTTGGATCCTAAAATAAAGTCATTTTCGCAATCAACATCCTATTTTATTTAAAAGGTTTTTTTTAACGACATCCTATCGATTCAACATAGAAGTCTTTGATTTTTAGGGGTAACCACTAACCTCCAAGGGGTTGGAAGTTAGTGGGTGAATAAACCTAAACATTTTCGGAAAATCACAAAATACGTGTTTTGGCTTAGTTTTTGAAAGTACTCATACAAAGTTTCAAGAAAATCTATACAAAATAAGCCCCATTTTACTCCTTTGAGTTGAATCATGACCACCGTCTTAGACTTCAAAATCAATAAGGACATCCATATCGATTTATGAAAAAAAAAAGTATAAGTACTTGTTAATTTTAATTTAAAATAATGTTTGCATGCTATTGTCAATGGTTGAATAGGCAGATATTTTAAAGACGTCCAGTGTACCTTAATCAAATGCAAATAAATGATATTCTATTCTATAGGTTTATTTACCCCTTCCAACCCTAAGAGGTTAATTATCGGAAAATCACAAAATACGTGTTTGTTTTTAAAAGTTGTTAGTTTTTAAAAGTACTCCTACGAAGTTTAACGTCAAAATGTCTATTTAATATTATTTTTTCCATACAAAGTTTGAACCCCATTTGACCACTTTAGGGGTTGAATTATGTCTACTACTTATAAATAAATGCCATTTTCGCAATCAACATCCCATAAAACCTTGATAACGACACCCATATCGATGTTGGGCTTTTTTTACCCATTTACCCACTAAAGGGTTGAGTTTCGGAAAACCACGAAATACGTGTTTACTTATTTGTTTTTAGAAGTACTCCTATAAAGTTTCAAGTTGAAAAGTCTATTTAATTTTTTTCCCATACAAACTTTGTACCCCCATTTCAACCCTTAAGGGGTGGAATTTTTAAAAAATCTCTTCTTCGTGGGTGTTTACACTGTATAAAGTAACAAGGAGCAAAATTTAAAGTCTCTAGGTCCAGTGGTTTCTGCTGTGCGTTGAATAGTCAGTCATTTTGGGCTTTTTTGCCCCATTTAACACCTAAAGGGTTGATTTTCGGAAAATCACGAAACACGTGTTTGCTTATTTGTTTTTAGAAGTACTCCTACTAAGTTTCAAGTCGAAATGTCTATAAGAGATTTTTTTCCACACAAACTTTGAACTTCCATTTCACCCCTTTAGGCGTGGAATTTCCAAAAATCCCTTATTAGTGGGTTATTACACTGTATAAAATATCTATGTACAAAATTTCAAGTCTCTAGGTTCAGTGGTTTGGGCTGGGCAATAGTCTGTCAGTCATCCCTTCACTTTTATATAAGAGATATAGCAGTAGCTTTTATTATTTGCGCATTAAAAGCTCAATTCAGAGTTTTAGGTACTGGATGAGTCAAAGTTTGATCAAATCAAAGTCAAGTTTACAAAATCCATTCCAGAACGTCATCTAAACAGACCGCTGCACTGCGCCGCGAGCTTACGCACAAAAAAGCGACAACATCCGATGCTAAAAATAAGCCGTATAATTACAGCCCAAAGCTGAAAGCGCAATGCTTTCGCTGCATGCAGCGGTTGTACGGTTGCCCTTGACAACGGAGACCCAGATACTATCGCGTTCCACGCACACTCTTGCACCTCACCCACACGTAGAAAGTCAGACGAATCCTTGCATACGCGGAGAATCACGCGTCCGAAGCAAGTTGCGTTCCGTCCGCGAGCTTTTTAAATTCTTTTTTTTAAGAACGGTCTTTGTGCAATGTACAAAGAATTTGCGTTTTGATTTCTGATCGCTTTTGGTCGCTGATGTATTGAAATGACTCAAGGTTCTCGCAAACCGCTTTTGTGAGAAATTCCTGACTAGCTTTGAAAAATTACCTTACAACGTGCCTAAGTAGGAGGTGACGGATAAAAACATACGCTTTGATTATAAATCTGATGTAAGACCTAACAATTTAGGTATTAGTTTACATATTTCAAAAGCCAAAGTATTGAATCCTTTGATTTTACGACTTAGGTTATACGTAGACAACGAAACAGTAGTGAATAGAGTGTAGATGGAAACTTTTTTATTTTCTCCCTCAGGAAAATCCGCGAAGGCACTCGAGGGGAAGCGAAAAGTCGAAACAAGCGTGTTGCAATTTAGTCCCTCTTTATGGACCAAACAAAGGACTGCTTTGATGTTCAGCCTTTGGCGAGCTGCAGATATCAATCAACTCTATTTGACGTTTAGCTCCGCGAATTAGAGCTTCTTCATTTTACGCTTTACATGACGCAATAAAAAGAAATTCTTTCTTTTTATTATAAGACTTTCATCTGAAACGAAAACAAACGAATGTAATAATTACAAGGTAATCTCTGTAAGTAATAGGCAGCTTAAAATAAAAGCTCCCGATGGCCGTTTTTTATTATTCTAAGGTGTAATTTGCTTAAAAACGACCATCAAAATCACGTTCTAGCTATATTAGAACATATAGTGCAATTTACTCACTTGTGAGGTTTACCCGTGCAATGATTATTACAATATTTTTTGGAAATCCAGGGATTTTTCTTAGTCTACTTGTATAAATAAGACAGCATTGTTTTTTTCGTGTCTCTGGGTAACAGATATACCTACACACCTAACGAAACCTTGATGAAGTGTGGCCTCTTAGAATTTAAATCCCATTCAAAGCGTTTGACGTCACAGGCTCTGCGGACGAAGTGTGTCGATAGATACTCGATATGTCAATAAAATATCTTGTTTCTTTAAATTTAGAACGAAACGTGACTAGGCACGTCACCCCGACATGACGGAACAGTAAAAGAAATGAATTGTTTCAAAATTAGAATGTGCACGTGTCTGACCATTAATGAAATTTAAAATTGGAACTGGTTATTTTTAAAATGTATATTTCTAGCCAGTTGGTTTCACATACATTCTTATTGGTAAAAGATTCTGAAACGATTAAGCAACACGTTGTTAAAATTCGGTTACAATAATAAAAATACCACTAGCCGTACGAATTCCATACCAACGGCCTCCTAAATAAACAAACACGACAAAAACAAACCATGATTTTCGTGGAAACAGGGATATAAGTATAGAGAGAATTCTTTTTTTACCTTTTGCATCCCAAAATATTAAAAAGTTTTCTTATAATTATAATGAGTCAATGTAAATATATTTTATTTCTAGAAACTATTCTTAGTACATCTAATACGCATTCTATTTTCTATACACAATATGAGATAGTAATCAAGATTAAACGAATACGACACAGTTTTGTATTGAGGCGTCTCAAAAATAGTTCCCTTAAAATAGTGTATCGGAAATAGAGCGTACTATTAGCGTACCCTTCTATTAATAGTATAATGTGTACCGCTATGAGAGCGCCGCTAATATGAAACGGCACGGAACTTTGGGAAGGTCTTGGTCGATTTACTTCCTCATTTTATTGCTTACGTAATATTTATCTAAGTATTTAGGGAATTTGAAGACAACAAGCCTACTCTACAAACCGAAGTTTCGAGCAAGTTTAATTGATTGTTTATTAAACGAAGAATTATATATAACCTCGGCGATAGAAGTTTAAATAGACACCGTATTGAGATAGTTCCTTGATAGTTCATAATTTAATTAATCAGTACTGTGGTAACCGTTATTTATGTAACTGTTGCATTATGAGGGCTATTACAACATGAATGTGGGTTTAACACATGAGTGTTTAAATATCTAATTATTTACAGTTGCATAAGTACATGAATTTATCTACACCCATGATATGAATCCTTACTAATATTATAAATGCGAAAGTCCGTTTGTTTGTTTGTTTGTTACGCCTTCACGTCTTAACAACTGAACTGATCATCGTGATATTTTACACACACGTTGTCAGGGGTATAGAGATGGACATAGGGTATTTCATCCAGAAATAAAGTATTATTCCCGAGGGATAACATAACTTTCCACGCAGACGAATTCGCGGGCGGCCGCTAGTCCTCTATAAAAGGTTCCGAAACAGTTAGCTTATAGCCAAAATTAAAACAACTAGTGTCATAGTAATCATTATTTCAAAGGAGTTGTATTATGAAATTGATTACCTACAACATTATAACACTCGTTTGGATAATATAATGACGGCGGCGCGCGCGGGCGCGGGATGGTTGATATATGGTTATTATGACACTGGTTGTTTTAATGTTGGCAATAAGCTGTTTCAGAATTTGTAGATAAAATAAATAAGAAAGTGGTCTATCAATAATTAAAACCAAAACTGTCCTAAAAATAATTTTATTTATTTAAAAAAATACGAACAAGTGATATTAGCACCATCGATTCGCTTTTCAAAACAGTAGAGCGCGCATGCGCCGTGGCACGCAGTAAACATGTCCACGGGTGCCATAACTTCGCAATTCCCACCTTCTTCGTGCTTCGTGCTCCACGTCTTTCGCATAATGTACATTGTTTAATTTTCCGATAGGAATATTTTGTATTCACGTAATTGGTTGGTACAATGAATCCGTACGGCATTACGAGTTCGTTTGCATTTTTTTTTAAGCTTTTTTGTGCGACATTGTTTTTGAAAGCTTTAATGCCACTTGACTCTCCACCAGCATGCGAACTATAGGGTTACTATGACTACTCATGTAGGTATTTTAATGGACGACAAATAGAAGCTGGCTTTGATGGACATGGACTAATTTTATCCATAACACAGAATTTAATATCCTTTTCTGTTTGATTGTTACGATTTCATGCCCGAGCCGCTGAAACTTTTATTTGTTGAGATCGCTTGTACTTTGGAGAAAGACATTAGGGCTACTCCCTACTATTATTCTAGAATTTACACGTGAAATAAAATAAGTACCACGCGGATGAAGTCGTGGGACAAAGCAATAAATAACAAAACACTAATTTTTATTTTTATTTTGTCCACAGATTGGAGCAGGCCGCCCGAGTAGCCTCGGCCACCGACACCGCCACCAACCAAATCCACCACAACATCAAACCAAAGCCTCCAGTCATATCTTTCGTTTCCAAAATCTAAATATATAATCACTATTTTTTTAACCTTTTAACGATAAAACTAAATCGTAAATAGTATACGCTACTCCCAAACAGTACAAATTAATTTAAGTCTGAAGTGATCGGTATTTACAATAACAAAGCCTTCGAACGAGCGAAAGATAATCAACGACCAGTATTTAAAACGTTCCAAAATAATAGAAATCGTTAAACGAGTGCACAAAATAATTTATCGATCGTTAACTTTGATAACGACCCAATCCTCGAGCATTTTTTAAAAAGTCAGCCAAAGATTTTTATAAACCTTAAGTATTTAGGACTTGTAAGTTACTGCCGCTAAGGACTTTTTACATTATTTATTTGTTAGTGGGCAAACGAAAATATTGTGATTAGTGTAGTGTAAACCAGTGTGCCGTATAACCATAAATTAAGTGCTACTTAGATTAGAGACTAAAAAAAATTCACGTATAGAGTACAAAGCGAGTTCCAGTGCAGTTATAGTGTTCAGTACAAGAGAGACTTAGAGTTAGGTTATTTTTGTATACGGGAAGAGCGAGAAGCGCGATGCGAGCGCGCGACCGAGGGCCATGAGCGAGGGGCTGCGGAGCGAGGCGGGCGCAGACAGTGCGCACCTACCGCCCTTCTCCTCGTTCGGAGACATGGCGGAGAACGAGCAGCGCATTCTCACCGACGCGCGCCTGCTCGACCCCGCCTGGGAGTACTACGAACGCGGCGACGCCGTCTCCGTCATCGCTAGCCAGCCGCAGTACCGCCCCTGGGAGTCAATGCCTCTCACCGTCAACTCCAAGGACGCCATCCTCCGAGCCGGCTTCTCCACGCCGCTCGACTACCAATCGGTCACCCTGCAGCCGATAGCGAACAAGCTGCCGTCCTTCCAGAGCCAGTTCCAAACGTTTCCAGAGACGACCGTCATTCCAGAAACGGGTCTACCAAGCGTCACGCCAGTGCCAGTCACCACCAGCCCGACCCCGAGCGCGAGCCCTAGTCAGTTAACGCAGCTCACGCAGCTAACGACGCCGTCGTCGCCGGCGCACTTGACCACGCTGGCGCAGGTCACACCATTGTCGACGACCCTCACCACCTTATCTCCAGTCAATGCCACCACATTCCATACACTAACGGCAGTGAATGCGAGAAGCTACCCGATCGTGCCGGCTCCGCTGCAAGCGCGAGAACTAACCCCGGCTGGGCAGACCTACATTGACGATCGGCACATACAGCTCTACCAGCCGAACATCGCTACGATAAACGCTTTCCCAGCGCAAAATGGAATATTACACCAAAATGGAACAATTCTTCATCAAAATGGGAGCTTATTACAGAACATACAAAGCCCGACTGTTGTTCACGTTCTCAAAAATGAGCCGTTCGACGTCAAATCGCTCCAGGATAAATACACTCCGAACGGATTACATCACAGTAACTTTCAGAACCCGATGTTGATCGATAACGGGTACGAGAAGAAGAACGGTTTCGGGAGTGGTTCGTCGCCGACGAGGTCAGATTTTCGAAAGAAGGAGCGCCGGAAAATGCGTGCGAACAGCTCGGAGTCGGACGGGTCCAACATGGAGGTGGGGTCGGAGAGCAGCGGGCAGGTGGCTGCGGTGTCGTCGACGGCCGGCTTCAAGTCGCCCATGCACGGCGCGCCGCCGATGGCCACCGGCCCCATGGAACTTGACGACATATCCAGCGAGAAACAGGTCAGCTATATTTCTTGTTCTTTTTCTGTGATAATTTCCTTTTTTCAAAATACAGAGTTGTTTTTTTTAATTATCCTATTTTCATAGGTTTTATTAAATAAATTGAAAAAACAATCCTGTTTGCCAAGATCTATGTAAACTTACAGAATTAACTTCAAAGACAAATTATTCACACTAAATCACATCAAGACTTAATTTTGTGACTAGATAAATTGAGTAGATAAGACGTTGCCTTAACTTTTTATTAATTCGTCTCGACTTCGCTCGGAATACCTATCCCGCTCGATTTTCTTCAGGCCGTTAATATTACTTTAGAGCTTTCGCCGAACCAATGATCAGTAAATTAAGTTAGTTAGACGTGTACGCAGGGCGAGTCGAATGATACAATAAAATCGAGCACGACTAATCCCGATTTCGACGAACTGACGAATAGCGTAAACAAGCCTCACGGGATTGCGGATCGGCTGAATATTCGCGACTAGATATGAGAATTCTAAGAATTTCATCTCACTACTCCGCTAAGAAAGTGGATTCGACGGTCCCCGAAAAAGAGAAACTTTCCCCGTAATTCCACCTTTTATTATTCGGGGAGCAGTTTTTATTCCCGGTCCCGAGTTCCGAAATGGCCGAACTCTCTGTCTTCGCGGCTATAAATTTAATAGTTAGCCGATTCTCTTGCTCCACCAATAAATTAACTTCCTCTCTCATTTAAAACACAAATTAAAGTCGGGCGATTTACGCGTGTCCTGCTTAGAAAATTTTATGACTTTCATTCAAATTTTACAGCGAATGCAATCAGGCGGCAGTTTTGAAGCTTTCGGTATTAAGGAAGTTCGCCAATTTAATTATGCTTAATGTAAAATTTCTGAGCCTATATCTATATCGGCCACTCAGAGATGGAGCGCAGGTGATTAAGGTGGATTATTTTTAAAAGAACTTCCAGTTTTCAAGTTGTGATCAAAGATGAAATTAGGATAAGAAAGTATCCTAAATCAAATTAACTCACGTTGGCTCAGCTTTCTTTACATGGATTCAACTAAAATACAGACTTATTATTTATTCGTTTTGTAGTGTGTTTGATAGAGCCTTCGACATTTGTACTCCTTTGTATTGCTCAAACATGAAACTAATTCCGGATCTCATTTCGGTGGCCATTAACGCGTACACATAACTAGGAGCTCTTCGGTGTAAAAACCCGGTGTGGCCCTAGAAAAGGTCCAGAGCTCGGCGACATTCCGGAATAAATGTCAGCGTTTCCCGGTCTAATAATGAAACACCTTGGCGGCAGGTGCCACACATTATCTATTTACAGTAATTATCATTGCTTCGCCTTTTAATTTGCCAATTGTTGGATGTAAGTTCTAGAGGCCTGTCCTAATGTTGTAAAACATTGGATATCGAACGATAAGTATCTGTATCAGTCCGTACTCAAATGGCCAAATTCTATTCGATCGCTAACTTAAAAATAAAAAAGCTATAAATTCCAAAATTACGTGTCGTAGGCTTATCAATTCCATACAATCCTTACTAATATTATAAATGCGAAAGTCCGTTTGTTTGTTTGTTTGTTACTCTTTCACCTCGTAACTACTGAACCGGTCATCATTAAATTTTGCATACATGTTGTCAGGGATGCAGAAGAGGACATAGGGTACCTTTCATCCAGAAAAAACGTACAGTTCCCGAGGGATAGCAAAAAAACTGTCCACGCAGACGAAGTCGCGGGCGGCCGCTAGAACAACAATGTAATTATGTGTTAAAGCTTGCGACATGTGATTTGATCGTCCAATTGCTTATTTTTAAGCTTTAAGTTAACGAACGAATAGAATTTCGGCTATTTGAGTAGGTAGTGAGGGGGGTGGATGTTCTTTATTATCTTAGTAAGAAGCTTTGGGAAAAAGTCAAAAGTTACATTCCACAAAGTTAAATAATTATGAAAACTTACATGCTGATAGAAAACTCGCCGTAATAAGTATAAATGGCAACTATAAACTTTTGGATGACATAATTATTATAACAAATGTGTAATTTTAAACTTTTAGATTTTTTATGCATTCACAATGCTATTTTTATATTAAGATGATTAATAATTGAAAAAATATTAGAAAAAATCGACTCACCAGTAGCAACTCAGACGGGATCCCGTCTGAGTTGCTACGGGTGAGTCGATTTTTTTCTAATATTTTTTTCAATTACAAATGTGTAATACAAAAAAGAATTGATGACCACAATATAAATGGAATCCGTAAATTTCCTACAAGTGTGCCAACATACTTAATTGAATTAATTATATTTAAGATAATGTTATACTCGTAAAAAAGTGCATCTTGCTCTGCATTATTCCTCAATAATTAAAACGTCTAACCACAGTATTTAAATTAGTTTTTGTGGTCTAACCACGCTGCACAGATGACATGTGCCATAAGTGACACACGCATACTATTCGCTATAATAGACCATTACTGAAGGACTTATGCTTGAACACACAATTATGCGAAAAATGTCGAGCGCTTTTAGTAAAACCATTAAATATTTAGACTCATAAATAAAAAAAAGTGTAGTGGAAGTGGAAATCAACAATAAGTAATTTGACATTTTACATTTTGCATTTTAAATACTTATAAACAACTTTTACTCAAAAATGCTTGTAATATGGCCATTATTTTGACAACCTTCTTTGAACAAAGTCGAGGTTGCCGTGCTCCTCCGATGGTGACGCAACAAAGTTGTATGGGATTTCATTATTGTCGAGTTTTAGCCACCAGCAATTTCCTTTGAGAATCCATTATTGTCGAGTTTTGTTTCAAACATAGTTCGTGAAAAAAGTACATTGTACAACCCGCGCAGTTAATGAATGGGATTACACTCGTTGTGGTAAGCGCCGTGAGCTGCCATTTTCAATCCCATTCTTTATTTGCGCGGGTGTTGTATTGTTGTAGATGATGTTTTTGGTATTTTTTTTTTACTTTTTTACTATTTTTCCTCTTTGATATTTTTGACTTTCTTGCCTTTTTTATTTTTTTGTCATTTTGGACCAAGTCTTGTATAGTGCTTTACTCAAAAATGACAAAAAAGTAAAAAATGACATAATGTCAATAATGTCAAAAATTTCAAACTTTTCAAAAATTTAAAATTTCTAAAATGTCAAAAATTTCAAAAATATCAAAAATGACAAAAATATCAAAAATTTCGAAAATATCAAAAAATTCAAAAATGATCACTTTGATAATTTTGGACATTTTTGACATTTTACATTTTTGTCATTTTTACTTTTTTAAATTTTTGAGTAAAGCACTATACAAGACTTGGTCCACAATGACTGCACTGCTGGCCACGCTATGATGGCCTCAAGCTGAGCTTAACTACGCTCTCGGCCTTCAAGCTTGGTCATCATTGCAGCCCTTGCTGTCCGCGCTATAAAGACCTCGACCTCCGGTCTCGGCCTTTATTCCAGCTTGCAAGGGCTGCAATGCTGACCAAGCTGTGACGGCCTGGACCTGCGCTAAGCTACGCTATCGGCCATCAAAATCGCGCTGCCAGCAATGCAGTAATTATTGACCGCGTCAGTAATGTACTATTAAATCTGAAAAAGTAAAGAAAAAAACGATCGTTTTCGCAGTTCGTTAAATAACATAGCGAATCAAATTATATTCCACTTCTTCACTATTTTACGCGGACATTACCATTTATAATGTTTTAGTGTAATATTGAAAAGGCTTGAATAAGAGCTATAAATAAGAAGTAACCATCCGCATAAACCTCGACGCGGCACTCCGCTACGTCACCCGTGGAAACTTTCCAGAATTCCAGTTGTCATTAAGTACCAGACAACGACTTCATAAGTATACATTCGTTGTAACCCCTTTTATTTATCAATGTTAAAATGTTAATGTAATTTAAGGATGTTGATTTGTATCCAGGTTTCTTAAATTGAAACCTACTGTTGCTCTGACTAATTCTTGAAATAAGAATCAAAGTAAGAAAGCAAAATCTGAATTTAAAGGTATTGGATGAAGAATATCAAGTATCCTAATGAAAAATATGTATTTCTGACTTGACAAAGTAGAGGCAGCTTTTTCCCTTTCTCAATATTTTTTCTACATATTTTAATTCGATCCAAATATTGCTCGATTTCCTTTTGGTAGAATTTAAACTTACTTTTGCTCTAGCATAGTAAATCTTCCCTAACATCTTGCCAAAGTACTAAAAGTATGGGATCTCCTGAACCAGTTAAAAGTATTGAAAATTTTCTTTAAGGAAGCTTCAATTCTTATTTAAATAAGAATTGAAGCTCGCTTATCGTTTCATTTTTCATTACCATAGATGTTTTTGCAAACTTAATACATCTCAAAATTCCATGATTACATTTACAGTTTAGTTTTTGGTCACTGTCGTTACGTTACACTAAAAAAACTCGCAAATAATTGAAAAAAAAAAACGATTAAATTATGTTTAATTGACACTGTTTGAACTTTCACATTCCGATCACTCCTAAAATAAATTAATATAAATTAAATATTTTGAAAAATCACACCAATAATTAAGTCCCAAACTATAATGGTAACTAAACCAGCCTGCCGATTCTGTAACCAATCTCGCTTCTCACTTCAAACCTCACTTCGCTTAGTGTGAGTTTCAAATTAGCTGAATATAAGCTTTTACCGATTGCAAAAGGTTTTAGGTAGCAGCTATCTAAAATCTGTAGTGATTTAAAACAACAGCCTATCATTATCTCATTTATGATTTAAAATTCCCGCGCAGTGAAGTGAGATTTTAAGTGAAGTGAAGAATCGAGTTTGGTTACAGAATCGACAGACAGATAGAAATACGTAAGACTGTTAAAAAGGGTTGCATATTAGAAAATCAAAACTTTGTCGAGCAAATTTTTAAAGATCAACGAACAAAACAACAAATTTGAATAGACCAAATGTTTAATTTTGAAAAATTTTATAATCCCAATGTATGTGACATGAACGACTGATCAAAAGTTGCTAGATGTAATTTTAAAATAGCAAATCATTACTAATCTAATTACAAATGAATCTAAACTATGAAATGAGTCTAAACTAGTCTACTGGGACTTAGAAACCGTAGACCGTAGGTCACGAGATAGGTGCGAGGAGCGCAGCGACGAGCATGTTAGGTTGACATGAACCCAGCGCGCGAGCCGAGCGAGCGAAGCGACCGTGCCGCGGCAGCGGCCGGCGAAGCGCCAGAAAAAAAACTATTTCAAACTCAATTGGTGGATTTTGTTTGCCGGATACTGAATCAGTGACTGGCATCGGCTACCGAATCAGGGAGCGGCGCGGCTATGGTGATGTGCGGCGGAGGCACAGGCAGAGGTTAACCCGCAATTATTTAACCTAATTCTTCTTCTTCTTCTCCCGCAATCCTTTTTACCTTAGAACGATTTGGTCAATAGTGTAATAAATAATTTAAACATTGATATTCCAGACTTCGGTCAGTAGAACTTTTGGTCAAATGACTATTGTTATTTTAATTAAACTTCGTTGTTTTGTTCGTTATTCTTTAAAAATTTGCTCGACAAAGTTTTGATTTTCTAATATGCAACCTTAAAAAGCTAACTATAAAGCGACGCTTGAAAGTATTCGTAGTACGATAAAGTTGTACGCTAAATATGTACTAGTCAAGTTTCGAGTGAATCCAGCATAAGTACCTTAACCTTTGTAAGTTGCAGCTGCCCGATGACTGGCGATTGTTATCTAGTGATGGATCAGTGCGAAGTAACCACGATAAAAAAGATTTACCACTCGAAAATTTGCTTTAATCCAACGGTATAAAGTCTGGTTTTAAAATAAAATTCAACGGAAGCTATAAAACAAATTAAAAGATATAACTCTAGGTTTTAATGCTATGATTATGAAGCTCCTTTTTATATTTCCGCATAAAACTTAAATAAATTTTATATTATTGGGTAAGTGCATGTAAGCAGCTGAAGTACTATAATAATTCAAACTTATATTTCGCAAACAAATTTTAGAAGTTGCGAAAAGAGCAAAATAATGCGTACAGTTTTCATCAAACTTTTACTTGCTACAGCAGAGTGCCAACTTTCGCAAATAAATTATAAAAAAGACTTGTTATTTGACAAAACTTAATTTAAATTTCAAAATACACTAACAGGTAGGTACTTTAAATGTCCTGGAATTAATACAGATAGTATCAAGTTGCCCATTAGACACACGCAATGAGTTATAAAAATTCATTTTCGCAAACGCAAACACTTCTTAGGCATTCACTGCAGTTTCGGCAATTTCAAAAGTTGCCTGTCACATATCTGTATACATTAACAATTCTGAGAAAAGCTAAAACTATTCATGAATAAGTAATTTGCTACCTCTATAATTATTTTGGACACAAAATATAAGATTAGTATTAGCTTTCTGTAAAAACGAATTTTGTAAGAGATTCTCAATCCTGTCCATCAAAGAATGATCTCAATGATGTGTTTTCCCTAACATTTAAAACTGTACGAAAATAAAAAAAATACTTATACGAACTTTACCTTTAATAACATGAAAAAAAACCAGAAACAATTAAAGATTTCATTATATTTATATAGTATCTTTTCGTGCAAACAAACAAGTCTCTAAACAGTGAACGATGGAAATCATTTTCGCTTATCAACCTCCATCTTGACAGTTACTCATTGTGTGACTCAAGTGTGGAAAAACCAATGTACTTTTCCTAGAACACTGAATTATTGATTAGGAAGCAACTTGGGGTCTATTTATAGGAGAAATGTTTCTATAATGTATGTGATTATATATCCAATGCATTATTTGCCATTTATTAATATTTCATTCATATTAATCAATCAGTGCGAAAGACACATTTATAAAAACTTCAAGTTTAGGTACATATCATTTAAAAAACTTCCTTCGAAAAACCTGAAAAAAAACCTTCAAAATTAAATACCTCTAAAAAGCAAGAAATAATTTTGGAATCATTAGTTTAGTTACACATATCTATCAATATTAATAAAACACGTCTATTGAAGTCGGATGGGGCTGGAGGACAACTTCATCTTTATTTCTAAAAGCGCCACACTTCATTAGTTTTATAAAAATTCATATGTGTAACTAATGACTCCAATATTATTTCTTGCTGTTTAGAGGTATATAATTTTGAAGGTTTTTGTTTTCAGGTTTTTTGAACGTTTTCCTTTTTTTTAAAAACCTTTTTTATTTTAAACTTTTTAGTGGTAGGTACGCTATTAATATAATAAGTCTACGGTGGTAGGTATGTAAGCGTGTAAATATGTTTTAACTTTATATTATATTATAATATTTTCAATGGTAAAATGCCCACGATTCAATTTCCAAATTTACGCTGTTTGTTTTTGAGGAGTTCCCTTATGCCTTCATAGTCCAAGTCTAGTCCAGAACGTTTCATCGCAGACCATAGTTTGATTTGTTTTGGATTGTCATAAACCTACCAAAATCGAAATCACTTTACATAATACTATTTGACTTTGAGAAGTTCCCTTGTGTATCTTCGAAGTTCAAAGTCCAATACAAAAATCAAATACAAGAAAGTTCAAAGTCAAATTAAAATGTGACTACTCTTGAAGTACACACTTTCATCCAAAAAAAGAATTATCTAAATCGGTTCATAAAAAAAATGTAATGTCCGAAAATCCGTAAGAACTCGAGCGATGGCAAGCTAAATAATTGATATTGTTGAGGATTATGAAAAAACTACTAGCCAGCTCTCTGTAAAAAAAATTATAGGACCACACACAAACTATGTTCTTTGAGATAAAAAAAAATATAAATCGGTTAACAACTAACGAAGTTATGGTAAAACATACATAAAAAAAATTAAAAAGAGGAGGAGGTTATCAAGTCGACGGTATTGTCGACTTGATAACCTCCTCCTTTTTTTGAAGTCGGTAAAAATAAAAGATAATGTGGGATCGGATATTTTAGGAAACGGATCGAACGTTCTGAAAGGTCTGAAAGACATTATTGTAATATCGTCACTCGTTTCGATTCGAAATATGTAAGTTTGGCATCGACTGTCGTCACACATTTTATATCTGTTTTTATAGAGGAGAAATATCTATCTAATAATATAAATGGAATTAGACAACAACAGCATAAAACAACAACACAATGAAAACACTTTAAAATTAAAAAAGGCAAAAACTAGTTTACGTAACTTAAGTAAAATTAAAATATTTGCACGCTGCTAGCAGTACCTTATTCAAACAAAGTGCTTCATTAGTTCTCGTATTCATTCCATCATCTCGCTCTTTAATTCGACTTTGAAGTAATTACCATCCCAGGCATTCACTTAAGGATCATAGAAAAATATACATCTGCTTCAAACGAACATATTTTTTATCGATTGGTATGTGTCTAAATGCCTCTTTATACAAGATATTATTCATGTAATTAAAAGTAGTTAACAATTTCTAAGCATGTATCTAAATGTATCTACTATAGTAAAAAGTAAGTAAGAAAATTAATGAAAAGATGACGTTTTAGTTCTTAAAATATTGGAAGAAATAAACAAAAGAAGGTTTTAATTCTCTACCCTGCTATGACTTGTCGAAAAAATATTGTGTACGGAATAGAAAAAAGTAATAATTTGAATTTTGTCAGCTGTTCGTTGGGATCCCATCGGCCGATCCGACCTCCGATCGCTGCCGACGATAACCGACAACGAATAAAATTACGCTTTTTAAAATGGCGCACTTTTGTTACCGCCGCATTACAGCTGTTACATTTGGTCAGAATTGCGTTTAGTTTCCATTGAGGAAGTGATTTGCGTGATCTTTAATTTAGTTTAAAAAATATGTCAAAAATAGAAGAAACACTAAACAATTCAGAATGGGAACATTTTTGGTTTACTTAAATAACAAGATATTTTCTCCTTTATTTTATGTCCTTAGAATTTTTAATGCCGTCGTTAGGTTTTCCGCTAATTCGTGTGTTCAAAATGCCCAGCTGGGCTGCAGACGGTTTGAACAAGTCTGCAATCATGTTTTTTTATATTTTAATAGGTCAAATGCATTGTCCTAAATGAGACCAGTCCGTCGTTTCGATTGAATGCGGCGCAGGACCGAGACGAACCATTAAAAAGAGCGCAGAATGCACCGAAATTGTTGTCTGGCTAATAATTGCGAACGTTTTTGTTCTGCTGATGGTACTTTCACGATTGATTTTGAACTTTATTGCTGTAGTGTTTAAGCATCTTTGCGGAATTTCGGTTATAAACTGATATTAGGACACGCGATGTAGAGATCTCTGATATGCGAATTGGAACAGTTAGCTGTTTTACATGTTATGTATTGTTAAATTGTCCAAAATTTATGTTAATTGCTGCCAACATATTTTTGGGGGGTTTACTAAAATACTATTTCTAAACGACAAAATCGAGACGAATTAATAGCAATAAAAACTAATTAATAATATTAAAATAAATAAATAAATCCTAATATTATTAAAATAATAATTTAATAATATTAGAATTATAGTGTTACCTCCACGTCATTTTTAGTTGCGGATGACGTTAACGTAGTTGTTAATTTGGCAAGCTTCCATCGTATTAGCCACTTATGCTATGAGTAAACTCCAAACTTTCTCGAGTAAAAGTGCCGAGGACCGAGTACATTGCCAGATTTATCCCATTATAAATTATACATTTTGTTAACGTGTTCGCAGACGAAGAAGAAGCGGAAACGGTGTGGCGAATGCATCGGGTGCCAGCGCAAGGACAACTGCGGCGACTGTGCGCCGTGCCGCAACGACAAGTCGCACCAGATCTGCAAGCAGCGGAGGTGCGAGAAACTCACCGAGAAGAAGGTTAGTTACCGCTTTCTAGTTAATAAATTAAGAACTGATAATTAATTAAAAACAAATGATAGTGCAGTTTTTAAATTTCGAATATTGACCAGAGATGTTTTGATTGAGTTAAGATTGTGGTAAAATACTTTGTTTTTTCCTCGCAAATGTGTTAAGTCGTATGAAACTCGCGAGCTCTTGCTTATTGCACACTTGGCTGAGTTACGCCCTCGCCTACGTCTCGGGCTGCAACCCACAGCCTCGTGTGATTGAAGTGAATTAAAATAAACTGGTTTGACTAAAAAAATATAAATAATTATCGAACCTGCTCACAAAATTTCACGAGAATCTGTTAAGGAATGCGACGTAGAAGAGAACAAACGGACAGACATCCGGCGAACAGACCTATAGTTTTTGCCCAAGCTGAAGCAGAGACGCTACGCGCTCGCTCGGTCAATAAAATGTCCATCATTTTACGGATTACAGCGCGTATATTGATATTAATTCAGATGATTATTTTCTTTTTAAAACATTTTCAAAATGTTTTTAAATCTTTTTTTTAAATGCCAAAAGCATATGTAAGTAATACAGTTGAATCACAACTTTGAAAAGCAGAAATCGATAATTTCACTGCTCAAGTAACAATTATTCAAGTAAATATTCCCGAGGAGCTCGGGAGCGGTTTAGCACCTGGCCCAGTGATTGCGGAGGTTAAGCAACTTTCGCAAGGGTCGGTCATGGAATGGGTAACCAGAAATAAACTATCTCGAGTTCCTCCGTGCTTCGGAAGGAAGGTACTGTGGTGTCTATGCCCGCGTACTGGCCGATATTGCGGTGGCGCGTTTGACATGGATTTGAATTCAAGTTTAAAAAGTTAAGATTCGATTTTCTACAGAGGACTCGGTGCGCGGCCATGGAGGCGCATCCTGGTTTTTATTATTATGTATTCGAATTTAATTAAAAAGATAAAATAAATAATAGTTTTCCAATCCAAAGGATTGTTTCTCACAAGCGTTACAGTACGTTAAGCCGTTGGTCCCGGCTGCATTTGCAGTCATTAACACCCACCAATCCGCATTGGGCTCGCGTGGTGGGTTATGACCCATCCTTATACACCCATAAGTAAGGCCTGTGCCCCAGCAGTGGGGACATTATGGCTAATGCCTAAGTAAATATTGGACATTGTTATAAAAAAACATTTATTTACTTATACAACTTTAATTGTTAAATATTTTAGTAAGTGATAAAAAAGGTATTCTCAAAGTGCATGCAATGCCACGTGTTTGAAAAATACTTATCTACCATGGTTGTATTGTAACCTTTCGTTTTCATACGAATAATGTTTAATACATAGGTTGATATCATTTGCGTTTGTGAAAAAAAATCTCGAATCGATTTTGAATGACGCAAATACTCTGTATTGCCTTTAGGTGTGTGTCATTTGCATTAATTTATTCGATAGCATACATTACACGCCATTTTGTTACCTTATTCTCGCTTTTGAGCAATTTTCTTATAAAAGATTATGTGTTTTAAATAAATTTTACTTAGGTATAGGTACTTACTTAAGTATTTACACGAAGACATGACATACATTTATATAATTTTGTTATGCAAACTTCTTTATACTTTATTAAGAAAAATATTTTTTTTTCGTTAGTCTTTTTTTTTTGAATTGAACCCAGTTGAGCGAACCAAAGTTGTTAGTAAAAAGTATTTAACTATTTTGCTTTACAATACAATAATAATATTAAGAAAAATACCTATACTATGCAAAATCTTAAAACAATTTGACAATAAAGAACTTCATAGAGTAATTAATAGAAAAAAGCTTTGCCTTACTAAAGATTTTTACGTCAATGATTCTGGATCATTCTGTGACGTCATAGAACTTTCTAGTTGTCGCATGTGCATTGTGCATGTGGCTGGCTTATTGACGTATGTGTTTGTAACTGAGATTGACACGAAGGTCAACCAAAAAGGAAGCGACAGGAATTGGGTAAATTTATTGAAAATACATTCCATGTCATTTATTTTAAAATCAACAAAAATGATCAAAGTTAAAAGATCTCTTGGAGAAAAGCAGCGTTATTTTCAGTTGAACCTATTTATAAATCTGATAAACAAATTATCATACAGATTGAATCATTTATGTTACATACAGCAATATCATTATTATTTACGATCACATGAAACTGCCTACAAATAAAAATACCTAGGTATACTTAATGTAGAACCTACACAATAGTATAATTTGTCATCCATAATAACCAAAATATTCGAACTCAACACTTCGGAATACAAAACAAAAGACAACACAATTGATTACCATAAAAAAGTGATAAAAAATACACCAACGGAATTAATAGCCCGTGACAGAATCGTTAGTCTTTTCGTGCGACCTATTTTATATCTTCATTTTATGTAGCTATCTGCCTAAAAACGGAATAGATGAAAAATATTACAACAAAAAAGTAAGGACTAATGGGTTTTTAAATACAACAGGATGACGACATTTCATTTCATGCGTCGCAATTGAAAATCCATTAAGCGAAATTCATGAAAACTTTCCGAGAATATATAAACAAGAGTGAAAAATCTCATACTTATTATGAAGCTTAAGTGAAATCCGTTTAACAAACTCACTTTTCATTTGGCTCGAAACTGGGAGTCTCATTAACATTAAAATCTCCGCGCAGTTTTTTTAGAATCGACCTCCAGAAAGGCGGCGAGATTCCGACGCAAAAATAACATTAAACATTACACTTTTTCCGAGAATTGTGAGAAAGGAAGAACTAGAAAATTATCTGAATTTCTTTTCGTCGGGGAAAAAGGAACTTTTTTCTAGAGAGAAAGTGCGAAGCGAAGGTAGCTCGACTTAATTTACGATTACAAGTTACCGGCTGCGAAGTAAGTTGAGCAAATTAGTTTTAAAACAAGCACCGTAAAGCTCGGCGGTGGGATGGGGCGGCCCACTTGGGCTCTAGAAATTACCATTATTTAGAGCCCACTTTGAGACTGCTGATGTATTCTTCAACACCTGACTTAAAGTAACTTGAAGTCTACATAGAAATCAAAAGGCATAATAAATAGTCTAAGTTACCTATTTTTCTTGGTTTTATTTCATCATATATCATCCGAACGAGACCTACTGCTATAGGCCTCCCCCAAATTATGAAATGATAAATAAATGGTTTTATTTATTACTAGCGGCCGCCCGCGACTTCGTCTGCGTGGAAAGATTTTTGCAATCCCTCGGGAACAACATTTTTTTCGCGATAAAAGGTACCCTACTCTTTACTCCTGACAACGTGTATACAGAATTTCATGATAATCGGTTCAATAGTTAAGACGTGAAGGATTCGCGGTGAGGAACATCTTACTAAATTTATCCGATATAAAATATATATTTACCAAAACATTTAAAGTTATTGACCTCATACCTATTTTACTAATCAAACGCACGCAGCTGAATATCGTGGTAGTATTAGATAGGAAAGAAAGAACATAAGTATAAAATCACAACATGTGAAATGACACCTTTCGAAAACTCCTTCAGCTGTTCTTTTACATGGCCTTTTATTTGTACTGTACACCCCCGAACTGTTTTCTTTTTTTTCACAATAAACGATTATTTGTATTGTAGTTCATATGTCGCACACATTATCTGCGCACGAGTCGAAGCAGCTGCGATCGAACCGACAAGCTATAGGCTAGGATTTTATCGACCAATCTGCCTTTTGTACGGCAAAGGTGTTCCTGACGTATTGATTGATAACTTTTTTAACGAATGAAAAAATAAAAATAATCTAAACTAATAATCATTAAATAATAATCCATATTAACTTATTTTTTGATATTGTATTATGATGACGAATTTTATTAAAAATGTTTTGTTATGGCTTTCTTGTTTTATTTGGTTATTAACTTGACTGGGGATTGAATAATACAACATACATAACGTAACTACGATTATGTATTGAGCTAAGCAACGACTAAAAACAAAACGTTACTTTTTTCTAAAATATCAAAACAAATTCGATGAGACAGCTTAATTGATTCATATTTTCCACGAAAATAAATAAGTGTAGTTAATAAGTCGAGAAGTTTATTGCTTGCATGCCTTGCACATATTTTTCTTGGCAATTTCAGCTAAATTACGACCGGAATTTTAATAAACAACTCGGATATAGAGACGGCTCCTTTTTGATATTGCATTTGGATTGAAAAGAGTAGGAGTTTTTGTCTAGACATATTAATACAAAAATTTCACTATTTACAAAGAGTTTTATAGAACAGTGGGCAGTTTTAGCTATTTTCTTGTCTAAAAAAATAAAGCGAATGATGTTTTACATAGTTGCTAAATAAATAATAGATAACCTCTGCTTCAACAGGAGCTCGCGCATAAAATTCGTAATGTCTCTTTTCAGTTGATATAATGTTGAAAAAACAAAAGACTTAGATCAGCCCCTTATCCTAGCATGACCACCGAAATACGATAATATCCCCGATAATATAGCATTTTTTCGACACTCAACTGTCAAATTTCATCGTCTTTTGACAGTTAAACATGATAAATCGCTATATAATATCGCGTTTCGGTTGTCATGCTAGGGGTCTGTACTACGAGTATTCCTTTAGTACACAGCCAAATACTTAAACAAATCTTAAAGTTAAGACCACCTTAAGTTCAAAAAAGCTGTCAGATTTGACAAAAATTCTGACAGCTTCCTCAAAGTTAAGGAGATTTTAACTTAAGATTTTGTCTAAGAAGCCTTTGAGTATTCGGCCAATACACTAACAAATTTATAAAACTAACTTACGAACAGTATTTTCGACGCAGTGTCGCGATTGATGTTCGGTTTAGTGCACTGAAAGAACACCCCTTTCAACAGAGCAGTCATACGCGTGTGGTCACTAGCTAACCAGGTCAGCATATTTATATAGGTGAAAACTATGAGAATTTTTACTAAAAATAATATATCGAGATGATAAAACAACATTTTACGGAGCTTACATATTTGAATGCAACAGATAAAAAAGTCATGATCAATAATATTATGATAGATAAAGGGTGGTAAGTGTTCAAATACATAATATTATTGGGGTTATGGGTTATTTGTAAAACACCAACAACATTGCAGGAGTTTTACACACCAACATTTGTTTTACGATTTTTCCGAAAAAAAAAAACTACTTTCCATACAAATGTCCGAACAGCTGATCGAGTTTTCTTTATAAAGTAGTTTTTCGGCTTTTTTCGGAAAAGTTGTAGAACAAACGTCCTACAAAATTATCCTTGTAAATATAAAAAGAAACACTCTTGAGAAAGAAGTTTCGTAAAAGCAATAATAGTTTCCTTTTGAGGCTTCGCAAACAATCGCGCAATAAACATTACCAAGAAAATCGCATATAAATCTCCAAAGCTTTTATCGTACATTTTAATGGAGTTTTTGTTTTCTCTAACCTCCATATATTTTTACTTTAATCGAAAATTCTTTCCATAGCAGATTAATAGGCGACACTACGCCATTTTCAATTTAACCCAATTTATTGCTCAGAAAGCAATATCATTTAGTTTTATAAATCACAATAAAGAAGTCACCGACCTAAGATTCATTATTTTTTCAACACTTTGGGATTTCAGCAAAAAGACTTAATACTACCTACAACGCTTTATCCGTAGAACAATGTAAATTTATGGGTTTAGTCTTCGACCTTGTTTCATATTGGAATTTTATACGACGTAGTTTGTAAGTCGATTCTCTTCGACTATTATTCTATTTACATGCGCAATTTGCAATTTTGATTCGTTCTTATAGCGATTTGTGACATTTTTATTCGTTTAAAGATTCAAGCTTGTATTACCTTTTTGCCAATGCTGTAAAAAAGTGTTTTAAAAAACGAATCATGCGGTTTCTAACCTGCAATCGCGCCAAATTGCGCCAAAACTTGAATTTCGAACGGGAGCCGAGTAGCACGTGGGTCCTCCCATGACGACGCACAGTGGGGCGAGGTGATTATAACGGACGGTGGGAGTTTACACTTTTGATTTTTTTTTCTTTTTTCGAAGCGGCACGCGCTAAGGGCCGATGATTCACGGCCGGCAGATGTTAGTCGAGCTTTTTGTGATATCAGCTGATGTAACGGGCTGGACGAATCGACTTATTAACGATGCATCTTGCATGCGTTCGCTACGACTATTACGTACAGGAATCGATGTTGCGTAATTAATTTTTTGTTACCGGTACCTATGTAATTACGTCATCTTGGAACATAACCTTTTTATATTTTATTAATAAATTATATTTATAAAGGATCATTCGTGTTGACTTAAAGCCTGATGCAGTTTGAGAAAATGAAAATCAAGTTGGTAAGCCTAGAATTGAACTCAATTTTCAAAAAAGCACCATTATGTACTGCTTTAAAAAACGTCCTATATAGGTATTGATTTTTCGTCAATAACCAACTTGTTCATGTCCGTTGCTTAAAAATAAACAGGAAACGGTTCAGACGCGTGTTTATGTCAAAGTAATCTTACTGAAATTAACTGTTTAAATTGTTAAAATTACGGCAATTTTGTTTTTCATACAGAAACACGAACGTTCGATAAGCGTCTATATTGTCTAATGTAAAATAATGCCGCCAGAGCTTTGAAACAAAGAGAAAAACTTTTTCATACACAACCATATTTTTTTACTTTTGTTTTTATTCGTAGCAATATGGTTTAGTTAGTGAAAAAAAAATAACAGAGGCATGAAACATCCCCCGCGTAAAATAGAGTCGTGTATAAAATGCTTTGTGTAATATTCTAAAGTGCGTCGGTCGTTGAATTTAGAAATTAGAGACTTTCAGATGACGCAGCTTTTAACGGATATGTTCTGTTTGTTTCAAATTATTGTACTGAGTTTTTTTTACATTTGTCTAAAAAATATTAAACAAATGAAATTTAAACATTATATGACAATACTAACTACGCAACTGCCCAAAAACAGGGAGTGTAATGTGTTCTGTTCAGGGTTCATGTATGTGGGTATGTGAGTTTCTTACACCATAACTTCTAAAAGGGATTTGGAATGTATAAAGTATCGTAGAATTACAAGTAACACTGGCTATATTTTTTTTAGAAAAAGAAAAACAAAATATGTCGGTGTACCACGGTACTTTAAAAATGTGTTTTTTTTCTTTAATTATTACAATATGTGTATCAAATAAAAGGCCTTGATGAGCACTTTCCAAAACTAATTTGTCACTAAAATGTGTGAAATAAAATAAATACATTTAAAAATATTAAATACAGGAATGCCAAAAAAGAATTAAAAAGATAAATAACAAGTGTCATTGCAATCGGGGGACCTCTTTGACTAATAATTTGACACTTGCTATTTGGCTTTTTAGTTCGTTTTTGGCAGTCGTGTATTTAATATTTTTTTAATTTAATTATATTTTAACATTTATTCAGTTAATAATGATGACGTTTAAATTATTTAACTAAACAAAATAATGTGACTAAATTTGTTTTAAAATCTCTCCCTTTTGAAACGATTAATGTTCTTTTGTTTTTTATAGTTCCAAATTTAAATAAACCATGACGGCATCATGGCCGCCGTATAAACCGGCAGTTGTGAAAAGCTCTATTGTCGTTGGATAATAAAATTTCAAGACAAGAATTAAAGCTGCTGCGTATTGAAGTAACGCGATAGAGAGTGAACCGGTTTTAACCGGTCCACACTGATTTACGCAGATTATGTTTCGTTTATAATGTTAATAGGTAATGTTGATACAGCTTTTATTATTTAATACTACTTTTAGATCAAAATACTCATGTGTTGTCCTGTTAGTTTTCCTGCAAACTAGAAGTATCTTACAAATATTATACTTAAGTGCTAAAAAATTCTAAAGTGGTTATAACAATCTATTCAATCAAATAACTATATTTTTTGAATCTTATTTTACATAAATAAATGAATATTCGTAAGATACGACGTACCAAATCAAACGTTCGCGAAAGCTCCATGAGCGCGGCCCACATGCAACAAATCAATACTTTTTCCTAGCAAAGACTACCCCAATGCACGCAACTAATTCATACAGCCTAGAACATGGTATAAATAACTCTATCCATACGAAATCGTCTACAACCAAACGGACACGCACACACGGGCACAGCCGCACAGCCGACCAATCACAGCAAAGCTTCTTGTAAACTCCGCGCGTGTGTGTGTAAGTGCGTGAGGGGTGCGTGATGCACCCTTACCACACGAAACTGGACTTGATGCATTTTATTATTACTATTAAAATTGGATTTTATACGCCCCGATCAGATCCAATAATTTATTACAATTTACGAGACTTGAGCAATAAACATTTGTGAAAAATATATGTGATGCCACTATCAATAATAGGGTTTATGCATTAGGGATTTAATGCGAATATGGATGATATTGCTTAAGATTTAAAATGTATTACTTTTAACAACGATTGGATTGTATAACAATTTGGGTACAATAACAATAAAATTGTGAGTTTGAGAATTGTACGAGCCATATAAGTCAGATTGAGGGTACTGAAATAAACTCGAAGAAATAATGTAGATACCTAGTTAAGTCGAGTCGGTAGTATGCAAACGTGTTCTGGGATTGTCATAACTTAACTTTATATAGAACACGTAACGTAAACGTAACGAAAAAAAACATCTGACATCTGATTTCCAGAGCAAAAATGCTTCATAAAATAAATCGCAAACATTCAGAAATTTTTGAAGTAAAGATTTTGGGCGAGAGTTGCTATTTTTTTTTCAAAAACATAATAAAAACATAGACATTCAGGGGGTTCTTTGTTTTTTGTTGTCCATACAATAAATTGAAATTTTTACAAAAAACACTTTCAAACTTATGGAAAAAGGCAGTACCTGGATACTTTTTGCAACTTAATTTATTAAATCGTAAACTGAATGACTGACGACTGATCTATCAACGCACAGCCCAAACCGCTGGATCTAGAGACTTGAAATTTTGCACACAGATACCTTATACTATACAGGCATCCACTATAGAAGGGTTTTTGAAAATTCCATCCTCAAGGGGATGAAATAAGGGATGAAAGTTTGTATGAAAGTTCCTCAGTTTTGAAGCCAGACTTTCATGTGTTTAGGCTGACGATTGAAAATTAATAAATACGTGTCTCAGCGTCTTTGAAAACTCTACCCCCGAAGGAGTGAAAAGGGGTATGAAGTTGCATATAGAGAATCCTTCATTTTTGAAGTAAAAATAGAAAAAAATATTATTTAGGCTTATGGGTGGAAAACTAACGCAGCGTATATTGGTAGTATTTCAACCCATATGGGGATGAAATGGGGTTGAAACGGGGTAAACAAACCTAAAAGTTGATATGGATGTTGTTATTGGGGTTTTCTGGGATGACGATTGCGAAAATGAAATTTATTTTGATCTCCAATAAGGTGGACATGATCATTAGGGGTGAAGCTGGGGTTCAAATTTTGTATGGAAACATGATGTAAAATAAATATTTCACCTTCAATCTTCGTAGCAGCACTTCTAAAAACAAATAAGCAAACCCTTTTTGATGTTCGAAATACAACACAAAAAAAAACAATATGGATGTCATTATTCAGGTTTTATGGATGTTGATTGCGATAACAATATTTATTTTGTAGTCCAACACGGTGAGAATAATTCAACCCCTAAAGTTGTAAAATGGGTTTCAAGTCCAACACGGCGGACATGATTCAATCAATCCCTAGACGAGGAGTGGGAGATGGAGCTGAAGCGGGAACGGGAACGAGAACGGGAACGGGATAATAATTTCTCTGAACACATTTTTTTTGTTATTAACTAGCTTCTGCCCGGTACTTCATCCACGTGGATATTCGAAAAAATCCTTAGAGAACCATTAACCACGATACATCGTATTCGATGATTTAATTTCATTAAACTCTGAACGGCCGTTTTTAAGTGATTACGCAGATCCCCACCAAGCGAGCAGCTTCGTGCGACCGCCCGCATTTTCTCGAACATCCACGTGGACGAAGTCGCGGGCAGAAGCTAGTATTAACATAAGAATGAAGGGTGAGAGACTCATCAATGCCCAGCCCAAACAACTGGACCTAAATAATTGAAATTTTGTACTTACTAGTACTTATATAAGTACTTTATTTATACAGTGTAGGCATCCACTAAGAAAGGATCTTTGGAAATTCTACCCCTAAAGGGGTGAAATAGGGGATCAATGTTTGTATGGAAAAAAATAGACATTTCGATTTGAAACTTCGTAGGAGTACTTCCTATTTTTTTTCTATTTTAGAAGTTTAGTAGTTCTTTCGTAGTTCTTAGTACTACTTTTTTATTTTAAAAAGCTTTTTCTATCGAAAATTGTTTTAGCTATCATGTTTCTGTCAATTATAAAACTGAGTATTATAATCTACTTTCTACATTGTTTTTTGGGACCGATAAATCAATTAATACTGCGTGACATCTTTCTACGCCAAATACAATTTTTGAAAGGCCCTCTAATAGTGATCTTGATTAAAAGAATCCTTTGACATCATTTAGAAAAAAAAAACTGTTTCCCTCCAAAACAACAAATCACCTGAAAAGCTCGGTTCGACATTTAAAACTCTCATAATGATGCGAGCAAGTGATGTGCAGTGTGCGTGAGGCAGGGGTAGGCAGAACGGCGTAAACGCGCGTGCCCACGCATTCAGTTCCGCGCCCCGAGTGCTTTGGCGCAACACCGGCCCTAGCTCAAGGGCTTTTAGAACGATTTAAAAAATAAACTAAGGTAGAACGGCCTGCAGGTCAGGTAAATGATTTTATGTTTGTATTAAAGCAATATTTGTTTATAAACAAAGGTATTTCTACTATTCAGAGTGAGGCTTAATAATTATTTTTCAAGCAAATACTTAGATTGTTTAGTTTTCAAAATGTATAAATCTATAGAAGTGACAGAGATTTTAAGAACGATCTTATACAGTACAGGGTCATTTTGTATTCACCATCCAAATTTTAAGGATGTGTTCAGTTCATGAAACTGAACAACTTTCTATCAGGAAAAAAAATTGACTATCCATACAAATTAAAAAGATCACGTGAACAGCCTACTTATTGTCTTATTTTCAAAATCTATCGCAATCGCTTTCATTTGACAGATGAATATGACTAGTGTCCGACCGAAACTGGAATTCCGACCGAAACCGAAACCGAACTTTCGGCCCTGGGTTCAGTTTCGGCCGAAACAGAAACCGAAACTTGTTTTCGCACATTAAATTGACGTTTTTTTTAACCGAATTCAAAAAAAGGAGGAGGTTCTCAGGTCGTCGGTATTTTTTTTATGTATGTTTTAACATAACTTCGTCAGTTGTCAAACGATTTTAAAAATTTTTTTTTCTTAAAGAACATAGTTTGTGTGTGGTCCCATAAAATTTTTACAGAGATCTGGCCAGTAGTTTTTTCATAATCCTGAAAAATATCAATTATTTTTTTACACATAAATGCTTTGTGGTAGGGTAGATGATTTTTCACAAATTAAAATCAATGAACACTGATTATTAAACCATGTAACCTCAATTCAACACGATCGCGTCGACTCACGCCGGCTGGTGAACTCCAAAGTTAGCCAAGTGACGCACGACAATTAACAAAAACCAAGTTTCGACCAAGCCGAAAGTTTCGCCCAATATTTGGCCGAAACCGAAACTGTTGCCGAAACTAGTTTTTTTGGCCTAAACTGGCCGAAACCGAAACTTCGGTCGGTCACTAAATATTGCTGCATTTTTCTGTGGTAAGTTTTTATTTGTGCCAAAAAGAAGCATCAATGCATCACATCCTGAAAGCGATAAACAGTTAAGTATCTATCCAGCCATTTACAAATAGTTTACTGGGAAATATATTTTTTTATCAAGGATAAAAGCTATAACATAGTTGTATGTGCACCTAAAAGACAAGAAGTTTTGCAGACAATTAAGAAAAACAAAAGTCTAGTAGATACTCAGCTCTAAATAAGTAATCCTAATTTACCTCTTCCAAAACGCACCTATACATAATAGTTTTACATACACAACTGTACTAGTTCATACAGTTCATTAGAGACTTCCCCACTGACACGCGCCGGGGCCGTGCAGCGTGAACAACCCCCCTTTTTTCCTCACCTCAACCCCCCATTCCTACCCCCCTTTACGTCAGAGAGATCTAATTCTGCACGCTTTGGAATACATAAAGACAATCGGAATGAAAGAGGCCGCAAAGATTTTTTTTCCTTTGCCTGCTTTTAAACGCTTGGAAACGACGTTGAGTTTTCATTTTCATCATGAATAGTTAGTTTCGTGAATAAAGATTTTTATTGTCCAGTACCTATAATTATTAGCATTACATGAAGCGCTCACGGCGGAGTTTGACAGATCATACTCGATCACGTTTGTTAAGCAATGCTCGGTCCAGCCAGATGTCGGATGGGTGACCGTTAAGTTGCATAACAACTGAGCGCTTCCGTTCTTTGGAGGGTACGTAAAACCGTTGGTCCGGGCTGTCGTCATCTGATAACAGTCGTTAAGCCAAGTTAGAGGACTTACAGGCTGCTTGATAAACTCTAACCATTACTGGCCACAAGCGGTGGCCAGCAATCCTCATACGATATTTGTTATGTACACTAATGTGTTGCCTTGTGTTGTGGTTAATGACTTACCTTTATACTTCCTCAAGCTATAAGTCTTGGTTTTATACATTTTCTGTAGGTATGTAACATACATTTATGTAAGCTCAAAATTTTCTTTCATTTATCGTTTTTTTCCATGTTAAGAACCTCCAATAACAAGATGACGGAAGTACACAAATCAGAAGTCAAAACAAAACACGCACGTTACGTCAAAGAAATTCAAATAGCGAATGTTTTCCTTTTCCGCATGGTAGTGTGCGTGTAGTGCACATAGGGTTTATGTGATAATAAGCGCCCCGCCCACGCCACAGGGCAATAGGCTGCACGCGTAACCTACAAATCTCCACTGTTCCGAGTTCCGACCTCTGAACAGATTATGAAAACGCATTCGACCTCTTTTGAAACAGAAATAGATTTTCCTCCTTTTTCTAAATATGTGCTGTTTTAAAAACAAAATCGAATTTATTATTCGTTTGAACTTCGAACGTGCAAATCTGTTTTGAAAACGGATTCGGTTTTTTTGGATACTGAATAAAATACAATCGAATCTATTACTTATATAAGTACATTTGTTTCAGCGTGAAATAAAAGGCTACACTGATTGACCTTGGTACAAATATCTCTTATCTTTTTCTTATGTTTAAAAATATATCTTATTTGTAAAGTTAATGACCGTCGTTTATCTTACAGTTAAAGATAAGAAGAACTCTACTTTTTACTTTAATAATCTCAGTTCTAAATATTTACTTATTGAAATCGTTAACCTCCATGGTTTTCCCGAAACGGATAACTGAAGTGTTTTTCGTACATCAGCAAAAAGGCGACTATTTAGCTCAACTTGACTATGACCTAATTAATCTAGAAATTTGCCGCGTCGATGGTTCGTGCGTGCCATAACTAGGGTAGGTTTAGGTATTACATAATGTACTAAAGCCTGGAAGGCGTAAACCTGGAACCCTCCCCGCACGACCTACTGAACGCACTCCCCAGTTATAAGGGTCGAGAGGAATAAACGAACTATACGCCGACTCGTACGCACTTTTACTGAAAATATTTTTTTGTAAGGATTTCCTCCCTTTTTCTTTTAAAGGGGGTCACTGACCTTACATATAATGATGGAAGCTAGATTAAAAATAAATGACTATGGAAGTGCTGCCGAGGTGGTAAACTGTAACCTTCTCATTCATAAACAGTTCATTCAAAATAGTTATAAAGTGTTTATCTCTTTACTTATTTACAAAATAACATTGTAATGATATGAACAAAATATTAATCGGGTCATTTTGAACTTACCATCCAAATTTTGAGGATGGGTTCAGTCCATGGAACTGGACAACTTTCTCTAAGGAACACGTGGTCAAATATCTAAAATAAAAATTGACTTTCCATACAAATCAAAGAGATTACGTGATGAATTTAGTATGGGATAACCAAAATTTTGTGGCGAAATTTGACACATGTTTCTTAGAGGAAGTTGTTTAGTTACATGGGCTGGACACATCCTTAAAATTTGGATGGTATGTTCAAAATGACCCGATATATAATACACACTGCTTATATGAATAAGGGGGTGACGAAATGAACTATCGAGCTTAAAGAGAAAATCTGTTAGGCAAGAAAATTACCTAAGAGGATTGCGAAGCAAAATAATGGTCTCCATAGAAATGCCGATAACGTTTTCCACCCTTAAACTTTCATTAGAGTATTTACTTTTTGTATGTTGTTGTGTACGTTTAAATTTTTTAATATTCATTGTAGATGTGAAAATATTGTAATTTTTTTGTTTTGTATAAAATCACTGAAGTGCAAAAAATTCAAAATTTATTATATATACGAAGCGATTATACCTAAATATTTAAAATATAAAGACATAAGTACAGATTTAGTTCCTAGGCATCTCGATACCTAACATAAAAAAATATTTCTCTATGTGTAGGTTTAGAGGGCGGGAATAGTTGGTTATCGGGGTTTGTATGGAGATCGTTTGCTTCATGATCTTCTTAATAATAATTATTATTATTCTTAAAATAATATCGTATTCTTGAATAATAAAGACTAAGCTGGATGATAGAATATTAGAAAAAAATAAGTACCTAAAATTTTTTTATTAAATGTGTAATTTTATTTAATATTAAAAGTATAAATATAAAAGCACTTTAAGAACACAAATTGGAAAACGGTGTCCTCGGATTAAGTTCTGGCGAAACGAGAAGTACAAACATCAATTACGAAAAATACGTATCTGAGAATTGAAATTTTAAGCTCTTCAAAATTTGAAACAAGAGATTCCGTCGCAAGTAATTTTGGAGAAAAACTTAATTTGAAGAAAATATTTAGGATTTTCCATGATTATCCATGTTAGGGAAATTTTATTTATGAGCGTTGACACAAACGGCATTTCATACAAACAAGCCTTTTAACCTATTTCAATGAAACTTTATACGCATAAGCAGAATACATATCGGTCTTAAAAGTAAGATGAAAACATTTTAAAATGTGTTATTTTAAAAAAGATAATTGACCTCTTTCTTTTGAAAACTTAAAATTGGTCTAATTTTGTTATCGAAAATGTTGTTAGACCAATTTATTCTGCTTATGTGTATGAAGTTTTATTTAAATCGGTTTATTTATTTCGAAAATAAGGTCTTGAAAGTTTGTATGAAATGCTGTTTGCCGTCAACACTCATAAAGGTGCGTTTTCGTAGTTATGGTTAAAACCAGCTTAGATTTACCATCGCTGTTTCCGCGTTCGCTCATATCCTGCTTCCCCACATATTTTCCCGTTTATTTACATACACAAGTGAGTCATTGCGCCTCTCATCGAACAATCAACTGCAGGCTAACGACCTCACAGCTTCAAGCCTTCCCATACCCTTTCAGCACTCACCACCGCCAGTTGACCCCTCTGTCTTCATAAACCTCCCCCTTTTGCTCTCTAATTCTCAAGGCACAGGGAAGCGCGGGAGCTCTTTCTAAATCGGGTGGGGTATAAGCCAAGTTATTGTGTGACCCAAGCACTGATAGGCAAATTGCAGTTTTTTATGCAGCACTAGGGTAACGGGAGATACGGGGTGGAGTATAGGTGTAATTGAGGTAAATAGAACGCTTTTAAAGATGGCCGACGATACGAAGCGATTAAGCGATGATGGTAGTTACTCGCAATTAACCATTATAAAACCATGTATTTACTGTTGGATGCATGTAGTATAATTTCAGGAATAAAACTTGTATTATTTTATTCTGGCCGCCAGGTGACGGCTTTTAGTCACAATAAGGTCATAAAATAATAAGCGGTATTTACAAATTTGCTGCAAAACAACTTGTTAAGTTCAACGTTTCATAAAAGCTCCGTAAACTTTGAGGTGCTTGTTATTATAATGAGATTTTGAATGAAAATCGATTCTTATCGTCACCTATTCGATAATCGTAATTACGTGACAACTGCATGTAACTCGACACCGGCGGGAACCGTAAATTGAAATTTATGATTTGGCTCCGGTTTTTGAGCTGTGCTTCCGCCGCGCCTCAAACATTGTAACGTTAGTAGGCACCTTTATTTGATTTATGCTCGTACATGGTATTATGTTTTTTACTTTTTTTAAGTCTGTAAAACACTTGGCGACATTTGTCGGTGGCCTGAGTCAGTTAGCGCTTCATTGAGTCTGTCACAGTGATATTTATCGATGCTACGGGCACATACGGGGTCTTGCAATTCAACGGAAGTACTGCAATGTCATCTATAATGTCATGTATGATTTAGATCCAGTTTACATTCATGCATAAATAGCCTTACTTTTATGCTTATACAGTGGCGGTCACATAATTAAAGACACCAGTCGATTTTCATACAAACGAGGTAACTTTAAAGCCTTGGTTCTCCGCCAAGGATTGACCTAGCTATGATCTGATGATAGGCATCCAATCCAGGGACTGAATGGAGGAGATTCAGATCGCTATACACACTCAACTGATCTGATCAGCATTCTAAAAGATCTTAGGTAGGTAGGATATGTTTAAAAAAAACGAAAATTAGTGAAATTAGCATTAAAATGTATGGAAATCCTGAATCTGAAAACTCTGATCCTAGCGATCTGAATATCCTCCATTCAGTCCCTGTATGGCCATCATCAGATCACAGCTAGGTCAATCGTTGGCGGAGAGCCAAGGTTTCAAAGTTACCTCGTTTGTAAGAAAATCGACTGGTGTCTTTCATTATGTGAACCGCTACTATATGTAATTTTAGAATGGTTAACCGTGGAATAGTTAAACAACTTAGGTTCAAATAATTTCTTGTGAAATATGTTTATGCTTGTTAACATTTATTTTTATTACCCTTGAACCAGGTTAATACCTGTTTAATGTGAGAAACATGACCTCTTAATATGCCTCTAATATTTACTGAACAAATCTCCAATACTTTTATTTAATTCATAAAATTTAATTACTTATACCAAAAGTGAAATCAAATAAAGAATGAAAAGTTATTCAAAAGATTTTAGAGACGTATTAATTAAAAGATCGTGGTTGTTTTCTTTTTTAGGCTTCCGTACCCAAAGGGTAAAAACGGGACCCTATAGACTCCACTGTCTGTCTGTCTGTCTGTCCATCTGTCTGTCACTATAGGTTTTATCTCATGAACCGTGATAGCTAGACAGTTGGAATTTTCACAGATGATGTATTTCTGTTGCCGCTATAACAACAAATACTTAAAACAGAATAAAATAAATATTTAATGGGACTTCCACACAACAAACGTGTTTTTTGCCGTTTTTTGTTGTTTTTTGTGCCTTCGTGTGCGAGTCCGAATCACACTTGGCTGGTTTTTATTAAATATAAATTATGAAACCTCACCCTGCTAAAATCACTTAAATACAAAACAATATACAAAACAACACAGAAAGTTAAAAAATAGCCTTTGACATGTTTCTTGTCAATTAGTTTCGCAAGATCTGCCGCCGAACTTTCTAATTAAATAGTAGAATTTCATTGATAGTAGTTTCAATGACTACCTATACTATAACCTTAGACGAATAATAACAAATATACATTATATTTTTTTTACAATTGTTTTTTTAAATGCAACAGAAATATTTTTTCTCTATTTACTTAGGTACTACAAAACATAATCACTCGTCATTCGACACGCATCTGTTCATCTACTACCACATGTCGGGTTTAGTTTGTATACAAGCGAACGTAACGTACCTGCAGCGTAGCACGAACATCTATCTAGAAAAAAAAACGTGCGTTCTCGTACTCGATAGAGTAACTGTCTATGAGAAATTTTATTTACTTTTCGGCGTTAGATGACGCTGTACAGGGTTCCCTTATAAAACTACACCATCAATTTCTTTACGCGCGTTTTTTTTCCATATCTGTTCGTGCTGCGGGTACATAACAGCTCTTTATTTTATCAATGTGCGATTTAATTACATGTATATAACCTTAACAACCGCACTTCCAAAGTTATCACCCGTGCAGCCAAAATAAGATAAAAAAAATAAGTATGCATTCTACGGAAACATAATCAATATAATTTCGTACTATTTACATGCCTTTAAATTAATTATATCTGATAATTAGGTAACCTAAGTAGGTGTTAAAATAAACACTAGTTAAGCTAGGTAATTCATTGCAGTGACATGGGTTGTTCTACTTTTAAGGTCTTAAACCATGAAAAAAATAAGGAAAGCTAATAATTACATTTCATGTGATGAAACCGTAGGAGAATTACCATAGATTCAATATTTGAAAACCAGCAGCTCAGTTTCTTATTAAAACTTTTTTTGTGCGTTATGTATGGCGTGAAGCGTGATAGGTGACAAAACAGCGTTAAAAAGTTCTATTAAATAATGACCACTTGGAAAACGAATAATTGACAAGAAGGAATACCTATTTAACTACAATTTAACTAATAAGTTACTCACATTTATTCGTTATTTTGAATTTTATTACATGACTAGTCAGACCAATGAAAAATCGTTTTAAAACAAATAAGCACCCAAGATTGACAAGTTTTTCTTTCAAACAATTATTTTCTCATAACGAGAAAGCGATTTGTAAAGAAAATAAAGCTTCAAAAGTTCACATTGAGGCAAAGGCACGTAATTACGCAGGTAGGTAGAAAGTGGTACAACACTCGATTAATCTCAGAAAAAATCCCAATCTTCTTAATGCCATCCTTTAAAAAAGTATTAAAATAAACCTGGCGATGAATAAAGAACGAAACGTAAAGTAAATCGCCCCATACATGATCCATCAAACGAAAACTCGCTTGCATTTATTAATTTTTGACATAAATGTCCGCCATTTTGAATTGGAGCAGCTGTCGGGGTCGTTGACCTGTTTTTTATGGTACACCCAGGTAGAAGACTTCGCATTCTATGCATGGCAATAGAAGTTTTCAAGTTTAGTAATGTTAAAATTTTATTATTAAAGCATTTTGTTTATTTAATATCACATAATTACTCATCTCACCTTACCGGACACTTCATCAGTTACATATAAATATCATGTTAAAAAAACAAAGAAAATTTGTTGTTATCAAAAAGCCTATTCGAGTCACAAGGAATAGGGACGCAAGTTCGAGAGGCATTTTGTCGATACCAAATGTCAAATCAAAACTGACATGTCAAACCTTTTGTTTAGTAGTCAAAAACATCGACTGACTATCGTATTCGTATCGAGCACAACTGTAAATTTTTTGTATTGACTAAATCCTTATAGTCCAAAACAGTATCTTCACTGAGAGCTAGAAAACCCTAATTTATAAGCTCTCTATAGTCTATTATTTAAACTATAGTTCCGAGGTTCCGACTATTTACTATGATTCACTTACTGGTATTTCCATTGTCTAAATTAAGATATCTCCACATCGCAATCAGGTAAAGTAAGTAGTACTTACCTAGATACAATGGTTATATTAATTATTGCATTTGATCATTAAATTCCTGTATGTACTTTTAATAAATAAACATACATCCAAACCTTTAAAACCCGTATAAAAGATTAAATTACATGATGTGCATTTTTATTTAAATTATGCTCGTGATCTTTTTCCAGTATTGTTTTCAAAAATCTTTGAATGCAGTTCCAATATTTTTAAAATCAAAATGAAGTCTTCTTTCAGTTAATTTAAGGTACTTTCCTTTCGTGTGGCAAAGTTGTGGGACACCCTGTATCTCTATTTATTGATATATTTGATATAATTTAAAATAGAAACATTGACTTAGAACCTTCAACCTAACTGAACATGATAAGTACCATTTAATAATATTTTCTTGAATACAAAAAACCTTGATGCTACTGACATTTAAGCACATCGCTTAGAAGTTCGGAATTCCACCATAATGGCCTATAGGAAAGGTTAGCCAACGGAACTGAAATATCACAGGCTCCGTACTAAGAAATTAATAAGCAACACGCCAGTGTTCTGCAGATGAATTAATTAAAAATATAATATAACTAGGCATATTAGTATTAATTATTCTTGTATTATAAAATTGACACAGAAACAAAACTTTTTTCATTTCATTTAACATCAATATCTTACACTTCATCATCTTGCAAATTAAATAAAGAAACTTGTTATCTGTTATGTTTATAACAACTTAAAACTTTGTATCTACAAATTTTAAATGGGCGAATTAAAATATTATAAAGAAAATCATTTAAAACCTGAAAAAATACTCTTCTTTTGGGCAGTCGTGTAGTAAACTACTTTAGACTAAATTTTTTCTGATTATCTGATTACAAATACCTACTGATATCTAAGTAAATAGTAATAATTATAAAATCGGTCCTGCTCTATTAAGAGATAAGGTATTCATTTAATTGTTTCTGCATTTCAAGCACAACGAAATTATACCATAGAAACAATATTTCCACATTCACGTGTCTATGGTTTCGCGCACGCGCTAGAGCAGCTGCACAGGTAACGAGCATCAGGAAGTAGGTACCATATGTCCGCCCGCCAGCTGGCGTGGATGGATTTATCACATTGTTCCATTAACGACTGATGTCCCAACACTATGCCTTGCTCTAAAAAATGTTTTAAAAAACAATATCGCTGCTTTGGCAGGGAAAAGTCCTAAATGAATGTTCTAATTTTAAATTGTGACCTTTATGTGCCTTTTAAGTTTTAAAGTGTTCTAAAATAGCATCATCGTGATGCATAAATAAGTATCACAATCATGCAGTTTATATCGATCAAATTAAAAATAATTCCATAAAATACGAATATTGGGGTTGGAGCGCGTGTTATTTTTAAATGTCAAAATCGCACCCCTGAATGAAAACGCCGCAGCCGCCGGTACAACCATGGTTCATACAAACACAAAACAATATTTTCAGAAATTACGTAAATTACATTAGGAACATTCTTAAATGAGTTTTTTTTATTTGCCAGAGTTTGATGAAAATCTAAGCGTACTATATAACACAATAGTGTCTTAAGGTGGTACGTCAAGCTCAGTGGCGCCACCAATGGAAATAAATCATTTACGTTTTATCAAGGGCTTAGAATAAAAGTTTTAGTTATTTTGCGCAAATAGAAGAGTAAAATGCAATATTTTAATATTTTTTCATGGCCTCAAATATAAGCAATAAGTTATGAATGTCGATATTGCTAAATGTGGCCACTTTTGGCAAAATCGACATTCATAACTTATTGCTTATATTTGAGGCCATGAAAAAATATTTAAATATTGCACTTTACTCTTCTATTTGCGCAAAACTTTTAATCTAAGCCTTTGATAAAACGTAATTGATTTATTTCCATTGGTGGCGCTACTGAGCTTGACGTACCACCTTAATATTTGGAACTGGGGGGTTACTCTCGACGCAATCGAGAATATCGAGATCGAGTTGGATACGAGTAAAACGTTACTGTAAAAACCATCGAAACTGTTGTTCAATGTACCAAAATATCAGATTTTTTATTTTTGTCGTGTATTCGATGCTGATGTGAACTCGATCCAATCGATTCCCGTCGAAAGTAGGGGGGTTGTTTATAATTTATTTTGAAAAAAGTATTTTGTTTAAACCTATTTCTTTGTTTCAGGTAAGTCATCAGTCAATTTCAGAAATCACGGAGTAGCAGGATGGCGACGGACTACTATAGCAAGGTAACAGGAGTCGTAGTTAGAACTAAAAACCAAACAAACGCTAGACACCAACTTAGTTTATCTGTATATTTCAATCTGTTTTAGGAAAAACAAAAAACAACGTAATCAAATACCGATATGTAATAAGAATAAACGATTTGAAAGGACAACACAAATCAACGAAATAATATAACATTAGTTACTCGTCGCGTATTTAATATGATTTCCAAGAAGAAAATAATATGTCTGTATGTCATAAACTCTAATTTGCTTTTTTACCCTCTAAAACGAAATAAATTGTATTTTTTTTTATCACAAAGGCGTATTCCAAAGTTAAACGCATTTAGACATTGATTTAGATTTTATTATTAACTTTACAGTTTCAAATCAAACTTTTAAATGATTTATTCAATTATTTCGTGTGATTTCGTCTTTGACCTTACACACATGGGCGTAACACAATGTTAAAACGCAAAAGCTTCTTAAACTGTTGGTTTTAAAGAAAATGTCCTATCAAGAAATAAAAAACTCATTTAAATTTAAATTATGGCGTTTTAAAATGTAATAAGTTTTTTGATCGTAAAAAGTAATAAGCGCTTGAGAAGCTTAGCGATTTAACAAGCTGGCCACAAATCGGACTAATTATGAGAAAAAGAAAAATCGCGCTGTGGTCCCGTAATTAAAGGAACGGCAACAGAGCATTTGCGAAGGACCCGGCGCGGGGAAAAATGCAACGTCGCATTTTCACCCTCGACACCCCGCGGTGACTCATTCAACCTTTTAGCTCATGACGTGATACGTAATGTATGGTTGGTTTGGCACAGTCGCTCTCGGAAGTTACTGACCATTTCAGTACTTTGTCATACTAGCTATCACTATTGAAACCTACTAAACAAATGAAACAGTTGGCGCTACCGTAGCAACGACTTCAGTCAGGTACTTCTTAAAGCGAAGAAGATTGTATACTACACAAATAACAAATTAAACACCCAAATATTTGACCCAATCTTTTTTTTTATTTAATATAATGAGAAACAATTCGTCGGATAATAAAAGAGTACGACAATTTGGCGCAAGAAAAGCGCAAGAAGCGATAGGAATATCGGAATCGTGGAACGTAACGTGAAATTATTTGTTTAACTTAACCAACTTTCAACAACAGCTTACAATAGCTTTTTCGGAACTTTACCGAACAGCAAATATCCTAATAAAATATGACTAATGTGAGATGAATAATGAATACAAAAAATCAGGAAATTCGGCAACAAAACATGTATTTCTCGACGTTTTATTTATAAAATGACTCATTGCAGTAACTGAAAACATATTTTTTAGGCAGGATAGTTAAAATTGTTAGCAGCTTCAAAACAATGTTTCTGTCTTGGTTAAAAAAAAAACAAAATGGAATTGCGGGAGCATCTTCTCGACAGTAAAAGTGTCTCCAGGTGCGATCGCACACCAAATTAGCAAATAATTTATCAGATTGTGTCTTGCACAACCAAATCGAAGCTTTCGTAGCACAAAAGCGCGTAACACTACACAATCTGCACAAAAGACCTTTACCTGTTTTTTTTTGCCAAATCTCAACGACAATGCGACTTTATTCAGTTATCTAAGCTGTCAAATGTCAACAAGAATACCCGAGAAGATGAACTGGAGATATAGAGCTCTATTCCTAATGCAATAAAGTTCATTTTTTTTAATAAAATACCAATGTGCAGATGCCTGTCATCTAACGCAATGGCTCAGACCACGATTTATAGTCGCTTTAACAGACACATTTTTCTTACTTTTATTTTCTTCAAGGGTCTCTGACCTTAACCTTACTGTGAGAACAGTTTTTATTTAGTTAAGAAAATAAGATGCATACAAAACATAAAATCCTGAATTAATTTTATAAAAATCAGAAAGAACCAACATGATTTTCAGGATTTTTAACGTCACGCTAACTTAGCTTATTCTAACAAACCGATAGCATTAAATATCTCATTAAAAATAATAATATGACATTGATCTTTTAAAACTTTTTACTACCGGTCAACAGTCATAAAACAAAAGAACATCCGTGCACCGAGCGCACGCGCAGAGCAAAAGCAAGATGGCGGGCGTCCGGCGGCCATGCCACTTCCGCAGCCGCATCCGCCGTAACTCGACTCCTGCGTAGCCAGGCCACGGAGCCTTAACCAATCGATTTGCGAACCGTGAATTTATATTTAAAGTCTGTACAGGATAAAAAAAGTAAAACGCACAATTTATCACGTTCTGATACAAAACGTCAGGTGTTTGCCAGTATTTCTTTCAATATGGCGGCATATCCCGCTGTTTTTGTTCTTTATTCAATTTTGGACACGATGACACTTAGTTTTGGAAGTTGGATATTCAATTTCAAGAGCCAAAGGTAGAGTAAAACGTATTTATAGAAAATATGTATTTTTAAATGTATAAGTTACTGTAATTTGCATGTGTCTTTTCTTCTGTTATCATAAACGAGTCAGTTATAATTTTATAGTATAGGTACTTTGTAATAAAAAAAACAACTTAAAAAGTCTTAAGTCATATCACATTTAAGTAAATATGACTGTTACGGAAACAACTCTTCCTGCCTTACCTAATCTGAAATAAGTTTCAATTTTAACGAAACGCAAACAGAATTATAAAACTGTAAATTGTACGAAAAGTATTCAACTCGCGCCCCTTTGTGAGTCGATAGTCGTGAGAGAGAGATAGCATTATATCGCCAAACTACTCTCCCATTTGAGGATGACACTTCCGAGAATCATCAGAGCTTTTGAAGTATTTGAAATGCCCCACACACTGTACCGTTAGTTTACTACGAATGAGTTTAAATTTTTTTCGTGTCTCTCTTCTACCTTTTCTTTGTGCCTCCCCTCAAATTACCCATGCGAATCTCTAAACATACGACTATAAAGCATTCACATCACAAGTTTTGAATGTATAATAAGATTGCTGCTTTCTGTTAGCAACAAGCTTTGCTTTCATAAGACTAGATACCTATCTAGTATTACTTTAACTGAACAAATGAACATGGTGGATTGATTCGATGTGATTGAACCCCTTTTTTCATCTGTCATTCGAAATGTTTTTACTTTTTTGTGATGATTCCTGTAGTAGTGGTAGACCATATCCGTCTCTATAGTAGTAGTAGACCAATGTTAAAAATTTCGATTTCAGAACGAACTAGTCGTGCACCACCCCCTTTCAAATGTCGACGAACGGGGAGGTGCGCCGCGCGACGTTGCCAAAACGGAAAGTGAAATTTCGTCACACTCTCCCTCTCATTCACTCACACCAACACACGCCCAGAATAGTTCACTCCTCGTAACTTTTGGGAGTGTGCGCGTAATTCGGCAGACGCCTTGTCTATGTGTGTGTTTGTTTTGATGAATATTGTACGCGACGCTGGGCATGTGTGCGTCAGACGAATTGTAAGAGCGTTGCAATATACCTACGTTTCGTCGCTTCCGTGTTCGATCGACTTTCGTAGACGCCGCCGACTTGCGTCGTGATTCTGAACAATTAAAAGTTATTAAGGGAAAGAAAAGAGAATTCTTTTTAGCGAGCTCTAAATTGCTTTGTTGAAATGAATTTAGTTTTCCTCGCTGATACCGTAGCATTTTCATTTGTTCTATGATTGTTCGGGCCATGCTTTTACTGAAATTAGGAGGGAAGCTTTTTATTAAAAAATAATTCAAAATTCCGAATTTCAGAGCACGTTAAATGCTGATACCTTACTAAGGGTTACCCCCACTAATATATTTCAGTCACGTGTGAAATTATCTTAAATTGAAAATAAATTTCCACGAAAATATTTACGATAAAACTAATTTTCTCCATCCATAGGTTCCAAAGTTAATAGCAATCGTAATGGGCACGGTAGTGGTATCATCGAATAAGCCATTGACCTTCAAAGTGACGATTGTGTAGAGGCGCTCGGTGCTCGAGGCGCGAAAATCCGATAACTTTCGTGTCCGACCCCGCCCCCCCACACCCCACCCCTCCTTTAATGGCATAAAAAATCAATTTCCCGCCTAAATTACGCCGAGTCGACAAATTGCGAACGCGTCTAGTCTATAATCGAGTGTTTTTCACATTTCTATTTAGGTTTCTTACGAAATTCCCTATTGTAAGGTATTCGGATTTTTGTACGAGCGACAGAACAAAATGTGGCTAAATTTATGTGCATGTGAAATAAAGTTCTCGAGTCAGAATTAATGGGATCGTTTATCAAAACTTTACAGAATCGTAAACAACATCTTAAATCAAGACATAAATTCGGAGAATACCTTTGATTTACATTACACCTTTGAGATGCGAGATATAAATATACTTACAAATCAATTTGTGAACAGGATAAATATTTACTTGTACCTCATTTGTTTTATGAGGTTGAAGAATTCCTTAAGTACCTCATTAATTGATGAAATAATTTAAACAAAGAAAAGCTAAAATTAATCGTCGAAATTCCCTGTTCGAAATTCAAACACATTGTTTGGGGAACAGCCGAATCGTACAGCCATGTACAGCGCGCACATTTACATGTATGTGCAGTGTCCGGGTGACCTTGGCGCGACGGCGAAAGTGACGCCCCCTCGCCCTCCGAACGAACCTTCCGCGATCTACATGGAGGATTTAATACCACCTAGAAAACCTTTTTTGTGTTTTACTAATATAGAGTTGATCGAAATTGTTTTTTTAAATTCGGAATCAACGTGAAATATGACCTCTGCAATGCCAGATTCAACGATCTCGACTACAATGCCATACTTTTTGATTAAGATGAACTTGTAAATTCACTAATAGCTATCCACTAGCACCGCCAATTCATTTATTTTTAATACGTAAACGTCAATATTTAAAACAACAGTTTTCAAACCAAAAGTGGCCTATGTCGTTTCGATAGCATTTTAAAACTACTACAAAGAATGAAAAATGTTAAAGTGTTATTCAAAAAATATTAAAGGGAATTTAAGAGAACATGGTTGTTTCCTTTTTAATATTGACTTGGTTTACGTGTAATAAAAATAAATGTATTTGCGGCGCTATAAGCGCCTAAAAAGTCAAAGATCAATAAGAATTTTCATCAATAAGAATAACAATTTCCACAGTTACTTAACAAAGTAAAAACTTCTGAATTATCACCAAATTCTGCATGTATTTTCACGTCGAAACTACAATTGAATTAGTTTAATATTTCTATAAATCCCAAAATATAACTAAATAAATATTCAATGATGGTAATAATATCTCGTATAGATTCAATATACACGTACAAGATCCGTAGCAATACCTATTAAGTATATGAGCTTAAGCGACTACGAGCGCCGTAGCGCCGTAGCAGCTACGGAGGCTTTCTTTATTAAAGCGACTATTTCCGACTAAGTTTTTGTCCTGTAATCTCTCTTATAGCTTCTTATAAGCTTCGTTTGATATTTTTAAATCCTTAGTGAAAGCTTTTTGTCATATTTGAATTTTAATAAAAGAACTTTAATTTGTAAATAGTTTGTTTTTTTAGCTGTTTATACATCCTTACTTAATATTATTAATGCGAAAGTCCGTTTGTTTCTTTGTTTGTTTGTTACGCCTTCACGTCTTAACTACTGAACCGATCGTAATGAAATTTTGCATACACGTTGTCAGGGGTACAGAAATGGACATAGGGTTTTCATCCAGAAAAAACGAACAGCTCCCGAGGGATAGCAAAAAACTGTCCACGCAGACGAAGTCGCGGGCGGTCGCTAGTATATTATAACTTTGTTTTTGTAGTAGTAGTGTAGCTGCTTAGCTGTCCAATGCGTACATACATTGCATGGTTTTTAGTTGCATTCTCAAGTAATGCCATGAGCTTTAGTTTGAAAAGTGTCGTTTATTATATCGCAATATTTCTTAGAAACTTAAGATTGTGAGAAATTTTGTAATCGGTGTTTCATTTACGTGTTATCGTGTTATAAATACTCATTGTTACATTGAGGGCACTTCAGGTCAAACCGCAGACAACAAAGCAAAAGCATTCAACCTCAATCCTCCAAAAAAAGGTTCCATCACACATTTCCGTGTGTACTTGAACCCCGAAGGTTGCATCCATAAACAGGGCATGGTGACCTTGAGATAACAGTATTACCCCGATAAGGGTAGGGTCAGACGCGCGCCAGACGGCCCGAGGGACCGCCCTCGTAAACACGGATATACCATCCGTGTGGCCGAGGGATGCCTTTGGCACATTTGAGGAGTTGCGTGCGAGGAATTTAATGTGGTACTTAGCAAAAAATATTGCAACGAACTATGTGACGTCACTTGGATACTTTTAAGGGTTCCGTACCCAAAGGGTAAAAACGGGACCCTATTACTAAGATTCCACTGTCCGTCTGTGTCTGTCTATCACCAGGCTGTATCTCATGAACAGAGGCCGTATTACAAGCTCTTAAATCCTGCCAGGTTTATAAATTGCTGTAGTGACATCTCTTTCTCGTCGTATAGCAAATAAAAGAGATAGATTGATAGCCAGTCAGAAAACTGCCTGGAAAGAGGTCATAATACGGCCCCTGTGATAGCTAGACAGTTGAAATTTTCACAGCTGATGTACTTCTGTTGCCGCTATTACAACAAATACAAGAAACTGAAAAAATAAATATTTAAGTGAGGCTCCTATACAACAAACGCATTTTTTTATATGTTTCTTGGCATGAAACCCTTCGTGCGCGAGTCTGACTCCTACGTACTTGGCTTGTTTTTGACATAGAAAATGTCTTTTCATTCGCTCCAGTATAGGCTCCGATTTCAGGAAAAAGTGCGATCCCCTTATATCCTCAGAAAGTTCTGAGATATGATATTCAAAAAAGACTCAAAAGACGCGTATTCACGAGAGCTGCAAGGTGCAAAAAGAATTATTCGAGAAAATAATAAACGAAAAAAATTATGTCTGAAAGAGTGCTGGAGCGGTAAAAAAAAACTCTTTTCACCTCTCCAGCACGAAGCAAAATCGACTTTCGCTGCGAGCTTGAGGTAAAGTACTTTATTTAATTTCAACTTTTAAAATAATAAAGAAAAAAGAGACAAGGATGAGACTTGTAAAATGGATATGTGAGAAAAGGATAGATAGAGTGCTTTATGGTGTCATACATGGATTAAAAAGTAAATTACAAAAAATGAGTGCGTCCAACGATACGATGAAGATAGTTGTCTAACTCCAAAAGAGTTGAGTGAACAAGTTTCTAATGCTGAATTTAGCTTTTTACCAGGAAAGTCACGTAAAAATTTTCTCGCTGGTAGAGGTAAAAAAGTTTGATGTTTTACACGAGACCCAAATTTTGTTCTGCCTCGAGACTTTAAATCACTCACTGTGCTCAGTAGTCTATATTAGAATCACTCGCTACGCTCGTGATTCAATTCTAAACTACTTCGCTAGTTCGTGATTTAAAGTCGGCACTCGCAGCACAAATTGATTTTGGTCACTTGTATAACAAATCGCTATTGTTCCCGATTTTTTGATTTTGGCGCTCGATATTTTGGAAATGAAGATTGATATCAAAAAAAGTCCTCTGAACAATTGAGTCAACTACAATTTGAGCCTAAAACAAAGACGATCGGGTTAAGGGTTAGCCTTGTAGCTTAACCAACTTTAACATTGAACATGTTTTTTCGATCGCTTCTGTATAGCCCCCATTTTCGCTCAGAGTGCGACATCGCCTTGGTGTCGTAAGTTTTAAGGCTACAGGAATGGTTGAAGCCTCAAAAGACGCGTATCAGCAAGGGCTACAATGTGTAGCGTGTTGGCGTAATATCGGGAAGCGTGCTCTTTAGATGCGCGTCGCGTCGCTGAATTTTTTATATATTTTAGGTTATACCTTTCAATAAAATAGTAATGTTTGTAACAATGAAATATTTTTATATGAATTTCATACACACGAATCACAGAAAAGTAGATCCAAAATTGTTCATGGCTTTGCTGTGATTTCAAAGTAATGTAATTACTAATTCAAACAAAAGAATATATTTTTTATAAAATTCAATAAATTCATTTTCAATGTACCATAAGGTCGTGAAAGGCTCGAGATCTGTGAATTTTTTTCAACCTAAGAACATCGGTGAATTGAGTTGTCACAAGAATAATGACAACTCAAACATTCTAAATAAAGTCTGTCAAAAAGTTGGCCGCTAACGGTATAGTAGGTAGGAATGGTAGTTAGTAACTAGTGATGTGCCGAGTCGCTATTTTGGTGGATCGAGTCAACTCGAGTCCGTTTATACGGTATTTGAATCATCACTCGATTCCGCGTTTCGAGCCCAGTACTTGAGTTCTATGTTTGGTATTCGAATCATGACTCGATTCCGCGATTCGAGTCCAGGACTCGAGTCTGGAAATTCGAGTCCAGAACTCGAGTCCAGAAATTCGAGTCTAGAACTCGAGACCCTTACACAATTTTTAGAACAAAAATAAAAATTCGAAAAGAAGTAAACTAAAACAAAAAATTCACAGATTTTGCAGTCCCCGCAAGAATCGGAGCATTGAAAATGAATACAAAAATTTACGAAAAACCAAAATCAAATCAAATGCAAAATCCTATTATATTTTTAAAGTTACCTAGGTAGTACCTATTTGTTTTTACGATTGTGACACTCGGCTCCGCCTCGTGTCACAAAAGCGCCCGCTGACTGCCTCGACGCAGCCGAAATACTATTAACCGATTTTTAAAATTCCAACGAATGCACTTCTCGTCTGCTTCTGCATCTTTGAAAACTATTACCATGAAGATCGGTCAATAATCATAGAAGCTACAAAACTTTTTATGTACGGAAACACCCGTTTTTCTCGAATTCCAAATCTAAAGGGACCACCTACATCATCATATCAGCCACACGACACCCACTGCTGGGTATAGGCCTCCCCTAAGGATCTCCACAACGATCGGTCCTGCGCTGCCTGCATCCACTGGCTTTCCGCGACCTCCACCAGATCGTCGGTCCACCTTGTCGGGGGCCTACCCACGGAGCGTCGTCCGGTGCGCGGTCGCCATTCCAGAACCTTTCTGCCCCAACGGCCATCGGTTCTTCTCGCTATGTGTCCCGCCCATTGCCACTTCAGCTGAGCAATCCTTCGAGCGATGTCGGTTACTTTAGTTCTCCTGCGGATCTCCTCGTTTCTGATTTGATCACGTAGGGAAACGCCGAGCATGGCTCTCTCCATTGCACGCTGAGTGACCTTGAGCCTCCTTATGAGACCCATAGTTAGCGGCCACGTTTCACTGCCGTAAGTCATCACTGGCAACACACACTGTTCATAGACTTTCGTCTTGAGACACTGAGGTAAGTCGGACGCGAAGATTTTTCGAAGCTTCCCGAATGCTGCCCACCCGAGTTGGATTCGACGAGAGATCTCTTTCTCGAAGTTGGACCTACCTAACTGGACTGCCTGTCCTAGGTATACGTAATGGTCAACAACTTCAAGTGTAGTGTTCCCAACATGAACTGGAGAGGGTACAACATGGGCATTTGACATAATTTTCGTCTTATCCATGTTCATCCTAAGACCCACTCTTTGGGAAGCACTACGGAGATCTTCGAGCATTGTGTTCAGGTCTTCCATGGTCTCAGCCATAAGGACTATATCATCGGCAAAACGAAGGTGTGTTAGGTACTGGCCATTAATGTTGATGCCGAGTCCTTTCCAGTCCAAGAGCTTAAAGATGTCCTCCAACGCAGCTGTGAACAGTTTCGGAGAAATAACGTCTCCCTGTCTCACACCACGCTGCAGTTGGATAGGATTTGTGTTCTGGTTCTGTACTCGGATCGTCATGGTGGCATTTTGGTATAAGTACCTCAACACCTCGATATACCTATAGTCCACTTGGCACCTTTGGAGAGACTGCAGCACCGCCCAGGTTTCAATCGAATCAAAGGCTTTCTCATAGTCCACGAACGCCAAGCAAAGTGGCTCATTATACTCCTCAGTCTTCTGTATAACCTGCCGCAGCGTATGGATGTGGTCTATGGTGCTAAAGCCTTTTCGGAACCCGGCTTGTTCGGGAGGTTGGAAGTCGTCGAACTTGCGAGCGAGACGATTCGTAAGGACTCTCGAAAACAACTTATAGACATGACTCAGAAGCGAGATGGGTCTATAGTTCTTTAAGAGGGACTTGTCACCCTTTTTAAAGAACAAGATCACCTCACTTATGTTCCATGTCTTTGGCGTTCTGCCCTGGACGATGACGGAATTAAAGAGCTTCTGGAGGACTTTGAGTATCGGCTTACCGCCCGCTCTCAGAAGTTCTGTCCACCTACAGGTCACAATTATTTACCGATTTTCAAAATTATTTCGCCATTTGATAGTTAAACTAATACCCTAGGACCCTTTTTTTCATTTTTTCTTAAGTCAGTTTTTTTTCCGAAATATTTACTACTTAGTAAACTAACACCCCCCAAAAAACCCGGAAATTATGGAATTTTTAAAAATTTCAAAAAAAGTTCCCAGTACATTTTCAAAATTCAAACGTTCATACGTGTCTCGATACATTTCTCAACTTTTGGTACTATTTTCATCTCGATCCTCTCAAAATCCTCGGAGATATGGCCAAAAATACGTCTCAGGCGATTTGCATCTGATAACCATTTTCAATGGTAAAAAACATACCTAGAATATACTAGGAGGCATCTAGATATGAATCTGAAATGAAATGAAGTTTTGTTTTATTACATTACAAAAATAGATCTTTTATTGGAGGCTTTTTTCGACGCCATTTTGTAATATACCTAGTTAATTACAATAATATCACTTAACTTAATCAATTAAATTCACTCCCAGTAGGTTGACAACTAACAAATTGAGGTTGACAACTAACTAACAGATTGAAACTGACACAAACAAATACATCATTTAAACAAGAAGTTGCAGGTTCAAACTTGTATTATTAAGCGTCACTTCTTTGCTTAAGTAAACAGTAATCGAGTACGAGCGAGTCAACCTAATTCGAATACTAGACTCGAGTCAGTTGGACTCGCATAAAGGATCGAGTCAGCTAGTACAAAACCGATTTTTCCTGACTCGAGTACCGGAATCGAGTCCGGCGTACTCGAATCAAAATAAATTGGTATTCGAGTAAGCGAAACCAAAGCAGGAATCGAGTCTGACTTGAGTCAAGGCGTACTCGGCACATTGCTATTAGTAACCATTACTAGTATAACTGGACGACGTCACTAAAGAAATATTTTTTCATCAAAACATGAGCTAAATGCTAAGAAGTGATGAGGATGCTGAGGCTGTTTTCCAAATATTTAGTTTAACAACCAGTATAATCCGCTTTTGACATTTAACACTAAATTTAATTAGGAACGGTTAACAGTCTGGTTTTTATTCGATTTAAAACTTATGAGAATAATTCGTACCTGTAGCAAGAACATCTATCGAGAAAAAACGCACATAAAAAAACTTGACAGAGTAATTTTCTATGGGAAATATGTACAACACCATCTACCGTCGAAGAGCCAAATGAAATTTCCCATAGATAATTATTATCACTTTAACAAGTACTTTATGCGCATTTTTTTTCTCGATAGCTGTTTCTGCTAAGGTTACTGGCTAGGCGTAAAGGAGGAAAATACAACTACGCATTAAACACGTATGTCTGAAAATAATGTTTTTTTTAATACAATATGTAATAAAAGCTTACGCGTTTTTTGTAAATAAAACATGCTTCGATTCGAGTCTCGTTTTGTGTAAATATTTAAAATTAGAACGCAAGTGTGTTAAGTCTGTGCATCGTTGGGTGTGTCGTAAAACTCGGCTTGTGAACCCGCAGGCCGCGTAATCCCGAGTCCCAAAGTCGAGGTCAAGTTCAGGCAAGCCCCTTTTGTTGCTATTAGAAAACTGAGCATATATACTCGTATTTTATCATTATTTTCATTAAAAAATCAGATTAAAGGCATCCATAATAAAAAGATAAGCAAACAATTTGAAATCACTCCCTTACCCCACGAGGGCTTTTAATAGCTCAAACATAATATAATTTATCAAAAATAGCAAATCCTTCAAATAACTTTTTAAATTGCAAGGCTTCTTTTGATTAATTCAGAGGTCTGCAAGGTCAACAATTAAAGAAACATTCATAAAAAAGAAGCAAAGGAATGACACCCATAAGGCCACGAAATCGAAAGTCAACCGCACACCTATATCAAATAGGGTAACGCACAAATCGTTGACACCGCGGGTGACGGCGGCAAGTGGCGCCCCCGCTGTCAATCTATGAACCCGCGAATATCACAGCGATATTTCCCTCGCAAAATAAAAATTACACTTTCACCCCTTTTTCGATGAAAGTAATGCGTCGTATCGCCTGGAGGTTGGATATGAAACGTTATTTTTGCGATGTCATCGCGAAGTCTAGAAATGTGAAAATTAATACGAATCACATTGTAAAAGAGTAACCTACATGAGTATATTTCGAAGAAGTAAAACTTTTGCATTCATCTGCGAGGACAAATATTTTTCTATTTCTCGGAAACAGGTCAAACAGGTACTTTTTACTGGATGAAAGGTACCCCTCATCCTTTTTTGTAACAATGACAACGTGCGTATGCAAAATGTCATGGTCACACAAATTTTCAACGATAAAACCAAACCTAAATCGTTACCGTTTCAGTTTCGTTTACAGAAAAACACTCGCTTTAGTTTTTTTCAAATATTGTTGAAAGTCTAGAGTGCCTAGGATGACAATTTCGGATAATTTAAATGAGAATTCTAAAGCTAAACCAAAGGTTCTTAGGTAAATATATAACTTTAATAACTACGTATCAGTTTTGGTTTTATCGTTCAGAATAGCGCGATTAGGCCCCTCCTGTAGTGAAACAAAAAAGGTCACTTTCACATTTATTTTATTATTAAAGTTAGGATGTGATTTTTACTACTTTTGTAAACCAGTGAGCCGTTTCTCCTTTAATTTCAAATATAGAGACTGCTGCATTTCTAAAACTGAAATTTCTTCATTCATCACCGCCATTTCCACTTCGTACAGAGTGCTTTTAACTGTTATTCTCACTGAAATATTCCTTTTTCTCTTCTCTGAGAACATTTTAGTGCGAAAGAAAAACTTAAAAATGACGCTTCATTCCGACTCTTGAGAATTCGGCGTTTCCAATGTGGCGAACTTTTAATCAAGGAAGGGTTTTGAAGCGTATGTTTTGTGAGTGACTTTCGATAGGTGTATGTATGTATGTACAGTACATATGTATACTTCTCTTAATTTCGGATAGAAACGTTAACCTACGAAAGCAAAGAATGAACTTTCATTCTTTTAAATTATAAAAGCAAAAGATTGTAAACTAGCGGCCGCCCGTGACTTCACCTGCGTGGACATTTTTGTTCTATCCTTCGGGAACTATTTTTTTGGATGAAAGGTATCCTATCTCCTTTTCTGTACGCTTGAAGTCGATTATCGATGCGATTATGATTTCGTAATCGAACTGATCGTAATCAGAATGTTAACGACTACGTAAACACCCTTATTTCACGGGAAAATCGTTATGTAATTTACTTATGAATTATTTTAATCTTGCACAAAGCAACAAAAAAATATATTGGAAAAACAGTTGCCAGGAAAAGCATAATTCCTATCTAAATTCCAACCTTATTTGTTCAAGTCGTCATATTTAAGGCGCACACGCTCATTTCTATTTTCAGTTGCGCCACAGAATAAATAATTGTAGTGCTAGTATTACGCTAAGACTATTACCGTTGATTAGGCTTCCACCGGACACGCGTCGCGGCGTGCTCCTCCGGGCTTACCCTCCGATTGGTGACCTTGAGGGGACGTAACGGATTCACCCCATACCATCATTTAGTCTAGACTAGTGAGGGCGAGCTGAACGAGATAATTATTTGAATTACGAATGATAGAGTTCGATTTTTAAAAGATTTAAAGATGGCTTAATCTGAAACGACAAAATTAATTTATTTTTATTCCATCTTGTAGCTGTTTACGAATTATGGGATCATCTATTGAATTCCTTTTTGAGGAATTGAGGAGCTCGGTGGCGCAGTGGTTTAGCGCCTGGCCCAACGATTGCGGCGGTTAAGCAACGTTCGCAAGGGTCGGTCATGGGATGGGTGACCAAAAATGTATTATCTCGAGCTCCTCCGTGCTTCGGAAGGCACGTTAAGCCGTTGGTCCCGGCAGCATTTGCAGTCGTTAACACCCACCAATCCAGTGGGCATTGGGCCTGCGTCGTGGGTTATGGCCCATCCTCCTTACCACCCATAAGGAAAGCCTGTGCCCCAGCAGTGGGGACATTAAAAATGGCTGATGGACTATTGAATTCACTTCTCATAAGGGAGAGTAAGTATATTTACCTCAATGTCTCAATAACTTGATAATAGCACAGGAAAAATACCAACTGTCCAGTTGTGAATCTGTCCACTTACTATGGAGTGGAAAAATATAACGTTAACGTACCTATCCAGGAGACCTCAAACGGTGATCGTGGATGGATATGAATCTAACGAATACTTTGCAGAGTCGGGCGTACCACAGGGCTCCCATCTGGGACCCCTACTGTTTCTAATATTTATCAATGACATCACCACAGACATAAAGCACAGTAGCGTGTCTATTTTCGCCGATGATATCAAAATCTGTAAAGCTATCAAAACTGTGGAAGATGCTGATCTCCTACAGATCGACCTAAACCAAATATCTAATTGGTGTGATAACAACGATATGCTGCTGAATCCTGCCAAGTGTTGTCATATTAGTTTCACTAGGAAAAAGAATCCTATTCACACTGCCTATACGCTGTGTGGCGTAACTCTGGCGCAAGTTGTGGAAGTTAGAGACTTAGGGGTCATACTGGACAGCAAATTGAATTTCAAGGCTCATACCGAGAAATCAGTACGGAATGCAGCTCGCATGTTGGGTTTTTTGAAGAGAAACACTAAAGGTTTTCGAAACGTTCAAACTAAAATAGTTCTCTTTAACGCCCTTGTACGTAGTCACCTTGAATTTGCAAGCGTTGCATGGAACCCGGTATATGCTGAGCGGTCTCAGCGTATTGAATCGATACAGCGAGCATTTACACGACACCTTGCCTTCTTAAGTCCTGGTATATCCCGCAGGCACCCTTACGACCAAAGGCTACATTTTTTCAAAATGATATCTTTAAAAAATCGGCGTTTGATAGCAGATTTAATGTTTTTACACAAGATAATTAATAGTAAAATAAAAAATACTCAACTTCTTAACCAAATCAAATTTACTGTCCCATATAAATATCCCCGTTATCGAATACGTAAATTATTTAATATTCCAACTCATAGAACCAATTTGGGGGTCCACTACCCGATTGCTAGAATATGTAACGCTTATAATGAAATATCGAATAAAATACCTAGAATTGACATTTTCAACGATTCCCCTAGAACTTTCAAAAACAAATTAATGAATCACTTTCAGCCTCTCAGTGCACACTCGGCGTAAATTCAATCAGTTTACCTTAAGTTATGCGTTATACCGACAGAGTGTTTGTTCCCTTTTACTTCTAAACTAATCTTTAAATTTTGGTTGTAATAAATTATAATTAACAAGTTCAACATTTTAGTATTAAGTATGGCAAATGTTGTGTATATCTGTAATTGGCAAACATGTTTACAATGATACTTTTTGTATTTAAATTAGAAATGATCAATATGTCTTGCTGTTGATGTACCATTTTATATAAAATAAAAAAATAAAATAACGTTATAGGTAAAGGGCAACGCGTAAATACGCGTTCGGTATATTTTTAAAGAGCGAAAGCGCGCATGTAAGTGCTTCAGCCGAAACGAGCTTTTTACGCGCAAATGAAAGCGCAAGCCTGAAAGCGCTTTAAGTCTGTATAAAAACATACCCAAGCTTTTCAGTTTTAGTTCGAAATGAATAATTTAAAATTAAAAAGAAAGTATGTTTGAAACCATTTTCAAAGCTCTGCCTCCGTTACGACAAAAGCAAAGAAAATTAAGCAGAACAATAACTCAAAATTCACCGCAAACAAAACAAGCACATCAAAAATAGTAGAAAACTTGGACAATTAACTGTGGAGTTGTTAAATTTATTATAATAATAGGGGCCAAAATCTGGAGTTAGCGAGTCAACTTCGCCTATTGTCGGGGTTGCGTAACACCACACCCATTGTGAACAAATGAGATATTAAATTGTAACTTTGCCAGATAGCTCAACTTGATATACGGAGATATGTACTGAAACTACCGAGAGTTTGTCTTAAATACAATCGCAACTGTGTACGATTCATGTGTACGATACGTATGTTAATGGAAACTGGGTTCCTTACAAAAGCTGAATAAGAAAGTTTTCTAATCGTTTGAAGGTTTGGTATTGGTACTTACATCCTACTAATATTATAAATGTGAAAGTTTGTGGGTTTGGATGTTTGGATGTTTGTTCCTCAATCACGCAAAAACTACTGAACAGATTTGGTTGAAATTTGGCACACTGATAGTAGATAGCCTGGATTAAAACATAGAATACTTTTTATCCCAATATTCCCACGGGAACGGGAACCACGCGGGTGAAACCGCGGGCGGCCGCTAGTGTACATTTTGAACATGAAGAAAATTCGTTACTTATTCATAGCATTTTCTATATTAGTAACAATTTGCTAGTTCGTAGTGCAACTGGTTTTTCGTTGCTACAAAGCTCAAAACTACTTATTCCTTAGCCAACAGTGCTTGCTCTAATAAACTGAGCCTCTGAGCTATACCTTTTTGTGCTCTATATTATTTTCCTGCATGTTATATTTTTGAAGAAGGAAAAATTACTTTGATCCTTATAATAATTACACGGTCCACTTTTTTCGTTGGAGAATGTCAGTGAGATAAAAAGGATATTTTTGTTACTTTCCCTAGAAAATGGGTGGTCTTACCTATAATTAATTTCGTAATTTCCGAACCCTTTTTACATTATTTTCAGACTTTCTAGGGCGCTTTAAAGTTCTAAAGAAAACACGATTTTCTGGTTCAATGAACTTTTAAAACTCCCTTAAAGTGTGCTTTTGATTAAGGTAAAAATAAGATTATTATAATCCGAAAATTAAGAGTGTACCTTCTTTAATAAAAGGTTCGTCCATCGTCATGCATCGATAAAATTTATCTATTCAAGAATTTCAAACATACTCACAATATTTTGAACGATTATACATGAGTTTATTGAAAGAGTTACATAATCCACTAATATGTTAAATACCAAAAATAAACTTCACTGAAATAAAATTTCTCAAAACTTTTCGAAACATTTTTCAATCAGTCGTAACTCTTTTCAGAAACAAATAGATTTTAACTTTCTATTTTCTTCGTTCTTGGAGGTTGCATTTTGAATTCAAATTCCAGAAATATTTTATTGCACCACTTTTTTAATAGTTACCGGTTTCAAAAACACTACAGTGCTACAAGAACCAATAATTCGTAAGATAAACTTTTTTTATCGAATTCTTTGTAGTCATTCGGATTCGGGACCCGTATTGAGGTTGTATAATTTTCTCGGCGGACCCTGTGACCGAGGTCAGTTTGGACCCTTGACCTTTTCGCACCTGACGGGGAAGCTCATTTGTTTTATACGCCAATGGGTGTGAAAAGAGATTCAGTTTTGACCTGTTACTTTCGTTGAAGATACAGATTTTTTATTTTACTCAAAAAGCTTGTAATGTGATAATTATTTTGACAACTTTCTTTGAGCAAAGTCAACCTTTCCGCGCTACTCGGATGGCGGCGCAGCAAAGTTGTATGGCATTGCATTATTTTCGAGTTTTAGCCAACAGCAATTTCTATTGAAAATCCATTATTGTCGAGTTTTGTTTCAAATATAGTTACTACTACGAAAGCTTTATTTGAATTATTGCAACATGTTCATCTTCATTATGTATGTAGTTTTTACTTTTAATTCAATAAGTATTGCATTAGTAAGCGAGATAAAGTAGATGCATAAAGTATAGGTATCATTCGGTTCGGTTTTTTCCTTGCAACATTTTCTCTTCCAATCTCGAATATACCGCTTACGAAGCGTTTTAACCGCGCTTCTTGAACAAATAACACAACACGAACGCACGCATTGTTCCGATTTTGCATAATGGCGATAATTTTATTGTTCCATTCGCACAAAATCATTCAAAATACTACGTTACGTCGCGGATACAGTGAGTCAAGCATTGGACCGAAAGGGACAATGAAACTGACTCACCCACCAATCGGAATGAGCTTTTCGCATTAATTCCAAATTTAAATCATTTAAGTTGAGTTTTATTGACGGTTCTTTGTTCAAACAGTTAAAGTTTTTTTTTATGAAGAATAGAGTGATAAAACCGCCTTATATGTTGTGCTCTTCATGCTCATGTTTATAAACTGTGTCACCTTTTTTTTTATAAAAACTTAATTCTATCGACTCAAAAACACAAGCTAAATAAATGCCTAGTACCTAACTACATTTTTCTCATAAATTTTTAAACAATACATAATAGAAAGGTTTTATTGTGCGGTTTCTGTCAAGTAATCTTTGGATGTTATAAAACTATCCTACTTATTATAAACATAATAATTATTGTCTTATCATTAGTTAGTTAAACTTTTCAGATTTCTATATAAGAGACTACGAGTAGCTTAGCTATATTAGATTTGAATTTTTGCCATTATCTAATCAAAATTAACGTGTTTTATAAGTCCGATCCAACTATTATTAGGTGTACGCATTTACATTGCGATATGCTATCTTGTTTTGAAAAAGACATCGCCCAATCTACCCTTAGGCAACCCTTAGAAAAAAGTAGGCCCTTATTATACCTACATACCGCCATAGTCTTAAAAAACCATAGAAATCCATACCACAAAGATTTTTGTTTACCATAGAGAATGTATTGTTTTTAAATGTCGCAACCGCTCCGTGCGTCACGGCATGAGGCATCATGTCGTATCCGCCACTTTGCGCGCCGGAAGGCGGTTCAATTTGTTAAATTAAACGACACACTAGTTGCACAGATTCACAAGTGAGTTTTGTTTGAAGGATATCAATGATTTTGATAAATCGCCTTAAGCTAACGGAAGTTATTGTGGTGTGTTTCTGTGTCACTTTTTTGTTCAAAATAAAGGAAAAGAAAAAAAAATTGGGGGAAATATTTTTTTACTTCTGTTTCTATACTGACCGTGCCCAAAATTAATATCGGATTAATAAATTGCGCTAATGTATTAGAAACACCCACATGAAAACGAACGTATTCAAAGTAGTTCAAACAAGTTTCTAAACTTCGTTGAATAAATAAGCATAATTCCTTTACTCGACCGTAAGTGAATATACAATATCCTATCAGCATTTACTTGTTCACTATTTACGTCAAAAATTTCAAGAATTTCTCAATTTACGTAAAAAGGCATTTACACTAAGTTACGCGCAAGTGCTGCCATCTATGGAAAATGTATGGAATCACTTTTAGTTCAGCTACTCGTCGCTTCGGCGGTACTATCGCTTCAAGTGGTGTGCGTGCCATCGTTCCGTGATTGCACTGAATGGGGAGGAAAAGCGCAATTTTATCCCGATAGGTGGCGTCTGTTAATTGATAGAATTGATAAAATTAATAGAATTTTATATGCCAGAGTCATTCAAGAAACTTAGAATAATAAAATAAATATGATAAAACGGTTCGTGTAATTTTGGATGGTACAGAAATTCCAGTACAGAAACCTGAAATTACTATTGCACAGAAGGCATCATCAGGCAACTATAAACACGGAAATTCACACTCAGTTGCTTTGTTAAAATTTAAATCATATGCTTCTAATCTGAAATAAAAAGATTACTTGTAAATCTTACACGAAATTTAAAGAAATGTAATGCTTGTTAGCAATTTTTTGTAAGTTGCTATAAACTTTCTTGCCTGTTGTTTTGGCTTTTCTTTTCCGTAATTCTTCTTTTATATGAGCTAAAGTTAGCATAGAATACATTGTTTGTCCGCAAAACCGAAAAAAATACAATCTAAGAAAGTAAAATCACGTAATACACAGTCAAGACAATATAAGCTCAAACTGACAATTGTTCCAAAGAATGAAGCGCCATCTGTAATTCACTTTGCCTTCGCCTCCCCATTGATCTTCCGTCGTTGACAGGATAAAAAACCCGGGCGGCATGTCCTCGCTGACATTAAACAATGGCCAATCACAGCGACTCGTTGCTGTGGACGAGTCAATTTAGTTCGGAGTTTTATTGGAGCACGAGATGCATCGGTAATGGGAAGATCTCTTACTTATGGAACGAAATTTTGATGACTTTGTTTCATTCGCAGTACACAACACAGTCTTTAAAAAAATCAATAAAGTGTTTAAATTGCAGACACTTGCATCTATAATTTTGATAGATAATAATATCAGTTATTTTGCATAATATTTCATTTTTATATCATATTTCATATTTCATTTCATAACGATATCGGTACGTTACATAGGTATCGAAGAAACCGTGTCGTTACGTATCATACTGCGTTTTATGAAAATCATGACTAGGTTAGGTATATAATACTCAAATTTTTTACTATAAAAACAGACAAAAATCTACTCATTTCTAACTCCCTAGTAATAGGGAATATGTATAAGTCACCGATTTTCATAAAATTGAGCTTGATCGCTGCGGACACTTGTAATAACATGATGGAACAGAAAGAAAAATAAAAAAAATGAATTATTTTAGTTTTATCACACGATGAAATCAGGGGAAAATAACGATATTTTTTTTTCATTTTCGGATATAATGCACTTAACAGGCAGATAGAATATCCAATAAGAAATAATATTCTCCATATTAAATGCGCTGAAACACACCTGAAACGTGATATGTGACGTCACATATTTGTATAGAGCGTTTTCGGCGGGAGCTGATGCGTGCTAACTTCAAGTAGGTAACTATATTACGAGAAAAAAACGCAAGAGAATAGTTTCAATATTACAGTTGATTTTCTCACGCTTTATACTATTGATTTTGATTTAAAAAAATTTTGATGCATATTCCCTATTACCTACTCAGATATGTAGGTACTAAGTTATAGACGAGTTGTATTTTTCTAGTATAAAAGAATTCAGATACCAAACTCATCACCTCACAACAAAGTAAAACTGCCCAATTTCGTTAGCCTCAACTAAATATATGTCTATCAGATTCCAATGAAGCTGTAAATGAGCTTTTCTAGCCAATTACCGCCCATCAGCGCCCTCGGGCTAACCAAATAACACATGCAGTGCAACCTTGGACGATCGATACCTGCTCAGGGATAAATTATTTTCAGAGGGCCTAGTGCGAGTTGATGTTTTCACACTTCACTATCGAAAACTATCGGATATGCTGCTCATAGTCAATGCGAGTGAAAGAGAGAAAACGATTGTTTTCGATAGCGAAAAGTGAAAACAACAATTCGAACTAGGCCCTCTGATGTGGTGCTAGGTATCTTAATTTAGCACCATATTATCTAAGATTTATTAGAGAAACTTGAATTTGTTTTATGGAATTATCTGATATGTTGCGTCTTAATAGATCAGCCCCCCTACTTAAATGGCCAACATTCTATTCGTTTGAACGCTACGCTTACTATTAAAACTTTAAAATAAGCAGTAAACTATAAAATTACGTGCCGTAAGCTTGACAATTCCATACAATACATCGAAGTCTGTGATTAAAATAAGTTTGCGACATGTAATTTAATCATCTATTGCTCATATTTAAGCTTTAAAAGTAAGCGTAGCGTTCAAAGGAATAGAAATTTGGCCATTTGAGTAGGGGGGCAGGAATAGATAATACACATACCTATCCTAATAATACAACAATACAAGTTTACCTAGTAGGGCTTATTGCAAGTCCGCCTGGCTAGCTTCTACCAACTTACCTAAGTCTGACGCCATAACATCAATTAAAAAATTGTTGTGTCCCGACATTTAGAGGTGAGATAGCCAGTTCCTCAGTCGTGGGGATTCCGGGTGTAGTGCGTTTCCACCTTCGGCCTTATCGTCACTTAACATCAGGTGAGGTGAAGGCCAAGCATTATCCCTTCGTGGATAAAAAAACTATTATAACCAGTCATAAGTCCTCACCCTCGTAGGAGCATAAAAACAAGGAGTTAGGTGTTCTATTTATCGTCTTCACATTTATTGTGATCAAACTCTATGTCTAAGTTTCTACAAATATTTATTTCACAATGCAAACAAAATGGCTCGATAAAGTTATCCCATAAATAACGCCGGTAGTCTCGCCAACTAATTTTACACGTGAACACATTTAATCAACGTGAACAGTATGTAACCTAGAAAAAACAGACCAGGCATGACTCCTATTGTGTAGTTTATATTCTATTTAACACTAGCTTCTGCCCGCGACTTCGTCCGCGTGGATATTAGACGAAATCCTTTTAAGGAACCTTCAACCAGGATCCGGCCAGCCATTTTAAAGCGATTAGGCGAGTCCCCATCAAGCGCGCTGCCTCGCGAGGCAAGACATTTGCCGCGTGTGGTGGGCCTCGCACAAGGCTTCCAGTTCCCGTTTCCGTTCCCGTTCCCGTTCCGTTCCCGTCCCGTTTGCGTTCCCGTCCCGTAAACGTCCCGTAACCGTCCCGTACCCCTTCTGTTTCCGTTCCCGTTCCCATCCCGTTCCTGTCCCGTTTCCATCCTGTTCTCGTTGCCGTTCCCGTCCCGTTATATTCCCGTTCCGTTTCCGTTCCGTTCCCGTTCCGTTCACGTTTCTTTCCCGTTCCCATTCCCGTTCCGTTCCCGCTGCGTTCCCGTCCCGTAAACGTCCCCTAACCGTCCCGTACGCCTTACGTTCCCGTTCTTGTTCCCGTTCCGTTCCCGTCCGGTTCTTGTTCCCGTTCCCATCCTGTTCTATTCCCGTTCCGTTCCCGTTTCATTCCAGTTTCGTTCCTGTTTCGTTCCCGTTACGTTCCTGTTTCATTCCCGTTTCGTTCCGTTCCTGTTCCGTTCCCGTCCGATCCCGTCCCGTACTCGTCCCGTACCCCTTCCGTTCCCGTTCCCGTACCCGTCCCGTTCTAGTTCCCGTTACCGTCTCGTTCCCGTTCCGTTCCGTTCCGCTCTGTTCCGTTCCGTTCCGTTCCGTTCCGGTCCGGTCCGGTCCGTTCCGTTCCATTCCGTTCCGTTCCCGTTCTCGTGCCCGTGCCCGTTCCGGTTCCCGTTTTCGTTCCCTGGATGTGCATGTCCAGGTCCAGGTCCATATGTGTCATGTCCACCGCGTTGGACTTCAAAATAAATCTAATTTTCGCAATCACCATCCCATCCCATAAAACCTCAAAAACGACATCCATATCGATTTTTATGTTACTCACCCCACTTACCCTCTAAGGGGTTGATTTTCAAAATCCCAAAATATATATTTAGACGTGCTCCTACGAATTTTAAAGTTGTAATTTAGATTTTGTATTCTTTTTCCATACAAAATTTGCACCCCATTTTTACCCCTTTAGGGTTTAAATCGTGTCCACCGTGTTGGACTTCAAAATAAATGTCATTTTTTCAATCGTCATCCCAGAAAACCCCAATAACGACATCTATATCGATTTTTATGTTTACTCACCCCATTTACCCCCTAAGGGGTTGATTTTCAAAATAACAAAATATATATTTGCCTATTTATTTTTAGATGTGCTCCTACGAAGTTTTAAGTTGTAATGTCTATTTTATATTATTTTTCCATACAAAATTTGGACCCCATTTTCACCCCTTTAGGGGTTAAATCATATCCACCGTGTTGGACTTCAAAATAAATGTCATTTTTGCAATCGTCATCCCAGAAAACCCCAATAACGACATCCATATCTATTTTTAGTTTTTTTTTTAACCCTTTTCACCCCCACTTACTACTTACGTTTGGAGTTGAAATCCTAACAAAAACAATATACGTTGCTTTAGATTTCTATCCATAAGCCTAAATTATAAATTTAGCAATTTTTACTTCGAAAATGAAGGATTTTCTTTAATACACAACTTCATCCCCCTTTTGACCCCTTCGGAGGTAGAATTTTGAAAAACGCTGAGACCCGTATTTATTAATTTTCAATCGTCAGCCTAAACACAAAATTTGAAGATTCTAGCTTCAAAACTGAGGGACTTTCATACAAACTTTCATCCCTTATTTCATCCCCTTAGGGATGGAATTGTCAAAAATCCTTCCTTAGTGGATGCCTACACTGTATAAAGTATCTGTGTGCAAAATTTCAAGTCTCTAGGTCCAGCGGTTTGGGCTGTGCGTTGATAGATCAGTCAGTCAGTCAGTCAGTCAGTCAGTCAGTCAGTCAGTCATTCAGTCATTCAGTTTACGATTTTATATATTAAGATTACCTAGAAAAAATCAATAACTTGTTATTTGATAAAAGGCTAGATAAATATACATTTTGACTAGCTAATAGTAACTCGTAAGGTATCGTTACTCTACCAATTCTGTTATATCAGATGGAACCAATTGAAGTGATGATACTAGAACAGGTGATATTGTTCCTGAAACTAAACAACTTTCTCCAAGGAACATAGGTCGAACAACTATTTTTTTCGCATTTCCATAGTAAGTTGGTCAGCTGACCAATTCATTTGGATGGGAGTATGATTTTTGTTTCGTTTTTTATAAATCAATAATCACTAAGCAAAAAGCCTTTGCTTTGCAGAACATTTTACATAAAATCTTGGCAAAGCAGAATTTTATTGCTCATCTGACAAAATAGGTAATGTCACGTGGTGTTTTCAATACAGTCAATCCCAAATCTTACCTAAATTGCAATTCACAGGAAGGATAATAAACAAAATAGCCAACATAATTGTGATATTTACATACCCACATTTACACCGGACCACTCCCCTGCGTTTGTTTAATATTGGTATCAAATCAGGGGTGCGAGGTGACGACACGGAACTAAACAATATTGGACTATTAAAAATGAGACACCGGGGGCAACGATGACTTTCTTTTAAGCCACCCTTGAAATGTCAGACGTAATCAATCCAATTAAAAGAGACATCACGTTCCTTGCAATCAACATAAATGAAGTTGGTATTAAAATCACTCTAAATACCTACATGGTATATTTGTATTAGAATAACAAGTATATCTTAAATATTAGTTGGGTAAGTAGGTACTTCTCTTTTGTAATTCTTCAATTTTCATAATCATGACTGAAGTATGGTAAAGACAATGAAATACGATTACTACGATTGGTAAAAACCCAAATACAGTTTTTTATTTAGCTGAATAGGTAGTTTGCGATCCTATACATATATCGTTAGAATCCTAAATAAAAGCTTCTACGACCTCTTCCAGTAGATAATTAATTGAGTTAATAAATTCATGACAGAAAGAATTGAGTTTCAAGCGCTGTAGTAGGTATAAAGGTTTGTGAAATTTGCAGTAAGATGTTTCGCCAATATTTCGCTCGGTTGAAGCCTGCTAACAGCGGCCGTGCGAAAAGAAATCACACATTTTGTCGCTTGACGAATCTTGCTGACTGGCAGTAGACACCCTATTCAGCACTTTGTATTCCAATATTCTGACTGGAGTATACTTAAATCGTATATATGTTTCCGTGGTGCGGAACATTAGGCATTACTCATAACAATATACGTATCTATTCAAATACATTTAGACAAACTCAAGAAATAAACCTGAAAAAACAGCTCTAAAATCAGCAACAGCTCTAAAAAGCAAGAAATAATCGTCTAAAACGTCTTTTGAAGTCGGGTATATTTTCCTTCTTTTATATAAACTTTTATCATCGTTTAGCTTTCTTACTTTTACTTGTTACTATTGTAACTGTTTAAAAAGAGCTAAAACAACCTTTGTACCTATTAATTTGTGTTTAATTTAAAAAAAAAACATTTTTTTCTAGAAATATTATACAAAATACAATACCTACCGATCTTTTGCACTATATTAAAAGTTTCCGTAATTTAATTACTTTCCGTACTTAAAACAATTCACGAATCATTGGTACGCGAGCGTAGTTCCGCAAATTTTTAATGCATGCCATCTGTCGCTGGGTAGCGGCACTAAACACTGCATCCATTGTAATTTAGTAACGGTTCGCAAAACGGACAAGCCCGACCGAAACAAAACACATTCCAATTAGGTAGCCTCGTTATTTTTACTGTACAGATTAACGTTCCAGATTATCTTGTGCCTTTATTATCTTCGTCGATACATTGCACCTGCCTTTTAACCGATTTTAAATAACAGTCATTTCCATCCATCATGTCAAGACAATTCAGCGGTATGTTCAGTATTTACTGCCAAGTTAATATTAATGTTCTTTTGCAATTTTTATAATCGTTATAGAGGTTTAAGTTACCATTATATTGATTACAACTATTTTTAAGAGATACTTACTTTTTTTACACAAAATCCAACAGATACAGTAATATAATGCTTTCTTATAGGGCATAAATTTAGGTAGGTACTCCATATAGATGATGTTTTTCCGAGCCTCCAATGTTTTCCAAGTTGATATTTTTTTTATTCCGCAATCATAAGTAGACGTGTCTGCAGATAATCCATTCACGTCAATTACATTAGGTTCACATAAAGTATCATCAACGCGTCGCGTGCCGCCACGACCTGCCCCAATCTGGGCACGTCCCACACGCACCCACGTCTTACGCACACTGCCCATGGAACGTAAACATCTCGTACGAGAGTTACGACTTTTATTAATAGCTTTCAGGCCCAGATAATAAAGAATAACATTGCGAATGTTAGGCGAAAACCATTGAAGATTTAAGAATTACGACCCTCATCCTTTCTCATTATAGCTAAGAAATTCAGTCTGCCAGTTAACTTGCTTCATTATCCACAACTACTTAACTGATTTTTAACAATGAAATTCTGTATTTCTTTTCGTTTCGTTTAATTTTATGAATATTTTGTCACCTAGAATATTTCCCTAGCTCGATTCCAGTACCAAAGCTTGTTTTTATTTAATTCATCGTACATTTTGAATTAGACAGTTGTATTTGGTGATCTAATTCAGGATAAAACAGCTCAAGATTTATTACATTCGTATGTAAATATGTAAATTACAATAATTACAACATCATGACATAGTGGAATAAAGTAACCAGTTTGAAGATTATCACAGCTGCTATTAACATTCAACCGTCACTTTGCCAGTTTATTAATCACGACCAAAAAGATAGCGTCAGACTTAAAAACGTAATTATAAAACTTATAATTTGAATAAGAATAGACAAGAGAAAAAGTCGGATATTATGTGGAAGTGAGAGAGGAATAGAACAAACAAATGTCGTTCGTGCGCATTCTAACACAAAAACAGGAGTAACGAACTAAAAAGGCCAGGTGTTGCTCGGTGCCATGTGCTCGGCAGCTCGGCAACAGAACTATATTTATTTATTATTTGTACATCTCACAACTGTATTCAATTTAATTAGTGAGTATGGCTTTTATAAAAGACTAAGTTAAATTATATTGTTATCTTTGACGAATCATTGATTCGTCCAAGATTGTTTTATAAAAAGAACAAAAGATAACATACTAAGACATATTTACTTAAATTATAATTGAATTTTAGGCTAGATACTGCTCAGTGTTGCTCATCATCATACGAGTGAAATTTTGTTTTTCCACCCATCTATTCGAAAAACGCTGATTGATTCGCCTATAAGTGCGATCAAAGTAAGTATTTTCTCCAAGAGACTTACACGGGGCAGTATTGGCAGCACAGACCATACAACAAGTACAAGGTCTGTGATTGGCAGTAATGAGATTTGAATTTCGAACATTTACATCGTTCCCTAGTGCTCCGTGACCAAAGAGATCGCATGAAAATATTGTATGAAAAAGTAATTGGCCGATTACTGTAGGCGCGCAGTCGCCTATAATAATATAATCCTGTAATAATATAGTCGCCTATAATAATGCGCGAACTGCGTAAACAGTGTATTGTGATATTTGCAGTACAATTTAAACTATTTACAAATTATTGCGAATAATAAGTTCTACAAGCGCAGCATTCAGTATTATTTTAACACTAGAAAGTATTAAAACAGGTGCAACGAATATTACTTATACAAAATCTATTTTTACATTATAACATTAATATAGGATAGACAATTTTTCATAAATACAGTCATTAGTTGTATCTAGAAGCGTCTCTTATTACTTTTTCTCATAGACGGGAATGAAAAGTAGAATGTATCACTCGGCCGCAAATTTTCACCTTGGGCGACGTATATTGAATCCCTCGCTCTACTACTCTAGAATACTTGGGATTCAAAATAGCGCTCTCGACGTTAAAATATTATGTTGCTCCCTTGTAATACAATCTACTATTTTTCTATTTAACACGCGCACTACCGAATTAAAAAGTCATATCTGTAAATCCAAATAAAAGAAAAGAATATAAACATTAATTAGTATCCAACACTTGACTTTAACCCTAAAAGCCCAATCCACGGCATAAAACTATATTTTAGCTTTTAATTTACTTTCAAATTAATCAAGATTATGTTTTTATAAATACTTATCGCACCCTATCGATTATTTTTCATCTGAAAACTAAAGCGCCATCTATGCAAACATTTAGTAGCGCCATCTAGTGGTGAGTGGCGGTATCACCTTCAAGCAGCGTGCTACTATTAAAAAGCATTAACTCCATTCGTTCTAGCAAAAACACCTAGATAGCGCTACAAGCTGAAAGAAATAAATTAAGGGACAAGAAGAAAAAATCTTCTTTTTATGGCTTACTAGTACGGACATTCAATTTCATCAAAATCATTTTCAACTTTTCACATTCTACTACGACTGCAACATAAAACTGCTAACTAAATCACTAATCTGTCGCCATCTAACCTTGACTCCATTGCATGTTATTTTCCATTCATTTTTCCCCTTTTTGTGTTAACGTTTCTTTATTTTACTTACCTTTGTTTTGCTTTATGTTAAGTCCGTGGTGTGTCTGTGTTGTTTTAGCTTATTTTGGCGCCAGACGGGACGTTGCAGACGGTCAAGAGCGAGTCGCGGCGCGGACGCGGCAGAGGGCGCGCTGTCACCACTCCCGTAAGTACTAACTATACTTTCTTTCTTTTTTCTTTTCTTTCATTTTGTCCTTTTATCCCTTCATGTGACTAGTATCATGTTTGTGGTGACTAATCATAACTAATTTATTAACACTGTGTGTCATTTTCAAGTTTTAAACCGCATATTAAATTATTACAATTTTCATAAAAAATTACCCCGAGAAGAAACTGAAATGTAAAGAATTAAATGGTATAATAGTACCTAAGTCACCTTAAAATCAAACCTTAAGGCTCGGTGTGGTGTGCCTTTACAAACCAAATTTTAACCATTACTTACCTATTAAGCTATAGGCAAGTTTGCTAAAATTTCTTAAGTAGGTACTTAATCAACCTCTATGCGCCAGACTATTAAGTAATGAAGAACATAAGCGTTAAAACAACAGAGGTAGACAAATCGTGTTAACTAGAGCGTCCAGCAATTTCGTTGTACTTATCCATAAATTGCACGAATATAAATCAGACAAAATAAAATCGGGTCACTCTCGCTTTCGCGTGAAAATACCCGAATGTAGGGATAAAGTAACCTAGGACAGTTCATGGCCAGCGCTACGCCAAATACGGAGCCATTCACGGGATTAATAGGCGAATGTGACCAACTGGTCAGTAAGGGTTACCCAAAAATTCCATCCATTGAAGGTTATTTACACAAACTTTTCAAATACCCCGCTTGCAAACGGTTAATGGACACCACACAAGCGATGGAAACTCTCCGTAGTAAAAGGACGAGGTACGGATTTTTCCGCTTAAACCCTCAGGCGTCGCACCTGTGTTCATTCAGCGAGGCATCGGCATTGGTGCGTTTGGATTGTAAATTGTAATTACTGAATGGATTGAGCTTATTCGGATTGAAAACAAAAGTGCAACCAAACGCTATTTGGGTCGCCGTGTCAATGTTGCAACTTGTGATGCCATGTATCAATGGTTTTACACACTTTCATGTTCGATATCACGAATATCGCTCGCTCTAGAACTATGTATGTCCATGTACTTTGGTTTTTACATTTTCAATGCATTTTTTTATATATTTTTGTAAAGAACGTGATTGCGGTCCCGACGACTGCGTAGTTGAAGACGAATTACTTAGTATAAAATTTAACGAAGGTCAGTTCTGTTATTGCGAATCGGATTTGGGGTTACCTTTGCGAGAACAAAATTCCATCTTACGGGCCTGCAGTCAAAAACATCTAAATGTAGATTCTGAATCTACAGCACAGAATATACATATTATTTATAATAGTACTAACGTTCTACACGGATATAATAGAGTTAGGGCTGTGAAAAAGCAACATAATGCAAATGTTGTTGGCTACATAATACTTCCTATCCACATGCATCGTTAAAAGTTGAAAACCTCAAATGGTCAATGCACTTCTAGCCGATAAATTTTATTGTAGTAACTACGTTATCTTTTAATTATTTTGACGTGCGGTGATTGATAAGGGACGGAATACTTTTCTACAAACCTGAAAAGGTACTGTTTAATATCATGAATACGTTATTATGCGTATTGAGATATAATAAACTTAAGATTACCTAATAAAAATGTGTCGAAATTTAATTTGAGAAAAGCATACAATTTTTCTTATCAAAAAAGGGTTTGAAGTAGAACTTAATGATTGCAACATTATGTTTAGGAGTATGTATGTTAAAACTTATGCAATCACCTGAAATACAAAGCCTCCACCAGTGCGGCCACTCAAGAAAAAGTCATTACAAAAAAATAACTAAGTATTATGTTTGCTAAAATTCTGAAAAATCAGAAAACTAATATTAGTTATAAACTATTTTCGCACCTATGCGTTTTTTTCCTGGTTTAAATGTGTTTGTGTAGTTACAAGGTCTTAAGAACAAGGGTGGTGCTCATGTTTAAACCAAGAATTAACGCATACAAAAATAGTTGATGGCTTATACTAGTTTTCATATTTTTTAGAATTTTTAACATTAGTTCTACTTACTAGTTATTTCCTTGTAATGATTTTTTCTTGATTGGCAGCTATAGTAGACGCACGATGCACTCTTAAGTGCATTGCATTGCAACTGTACGATTGAGATAATACAGTAAGGTGACCGTAGCGTGTGTTGTATGCATTAGGTATCAACAACGATTTTGTAGCAACAGAATGCTAAAATGAAAACAAAAACATATTTACGCTGACAAATGTTAATTAAAGATAACAAATACTTTAAAACAGAAATTACAATGAAAATTAATGCAAACATTACGTAGTACCACATTAAGTAGTAAGCTACCTGAGATTAAGCATTTTCAATAAATTTTGGACATTAAGGGTCCGTAATAGGAAAACATGGTGTAGGAAGTCTCTATTTTATATAAAAATACGTACAGTTGTAGCTACAAAAAAACACATGACAAGCTAAAGAGTTTCTCCAGTTGCTACAAATATTAAATTACGTAAAAACCTCACAAACGATTGTAAAAAAATCTGAAAATCACCAAAAGCGCTTGCGTAGGTTTCATCATTCATCCTTTTGGCGTAAATAATAGCGGAAACGTATTGATTTTTACATCAAAATACACTTTAACGTACTGTAAAGTTGCTTCAATTACTTTTATTCGGGAAGATAATTTTGATAATGATAATGATGAAAAAACAACGAACAACATCGAGAAGTGCAGAATTGAGGTTATTCTCCTTGCTCTTTACATGTAAAGAAGAGGACGACAAATGTTCCAGCGTAACCGAGCTTTAAAACTACACAACAGTATAAATAGAATCCGTAGCGTGAATATTACGTACTATATCGTAGCAAAGCCGTAGCACGAACATCTATCAAGAAAAAACGTGCGTAAAAAATCGATAGACCATTTTTGTATGGTTTTGTACAGCGCCATCTACCGTTGAAAAGCAAAATTAAATTTCTTACAGATAATTGCTCTATCGAGTACTTTTACGCATTTTTAACCTTACCACGAACAGCTATCGAGAAAAAAACGCGCGTTAACGAAATCTCTGTCGAATACTTTACGTGCGTTTTCTTCTCGATAGATGGTCGTGTATGGGGTACTGATTAGGATCCGTAGCACGAAATATTTGTATCGAATGTGTAGGTCAGGGATGGCGAACCAATGGCACGCGTGCCAATAGTGGCACGCGACACAATATTTTGGGCACGTCACCGATCATATTTATTATGCACTATGAAAAAATTACAAATTAATTAATTTAAATTACGCGTATAGTTGAAAGATTGCGATATGTACCTATTTTTTAGTAAAATAAAAGTTTGAGTTGATTGTATTTACTATTATTATTTTCCCAATAATCACAAAGTCAAAATAAAAATATTTGATCACAGCATCACAGCACGTCTATGACCTCATTAAAGATTTCTTTAGAAAAATGGCATGTTGATAAATACAGGTTCGCCATCCCTGTTTCAATTAGATAAAAAAAAAACATTCTAAAAACCTCTTTTTTGCCCACATCTTCCACAGATTAGACACATAAGAGTAGCATAGAGGCGGCCAATAACAATCTTTTGGGTCGTTAGCATAACCAGCCGATATGAGGAAGGAAGCAGCACAAAGGAGGAGCGGCAGATTGCGTCTGGCTGTTGACAAAAGTTTTTACAAAGACGTTCGTTTGTCGCGGGTTAGTGAGGGGTCTTCCTGATCTTTTTCGGTCATCGACGGTCAAGGTATTACTGTACCTATGGATAGTGCGATAAATAAATTGCTTGTTGATTTTCAACTTTTGTAGCAACTTGAAAATCATATTCGGTGGCTGCCCACATTTGTGCAGAGCAATTACAGCGACACGATTCTCCTTCAACCCCCATTCCATGGTGAAAAAAACAAAATATGATATACGTGTGGTATGGAATTATAGCTTATAAAACTGTCAATAATATGTCATTTTTATTTTTTCTTTTCATTTGTTTTAATGGCCAGTAATCGATAAAGAAACTCAGTAACAGAACTTTTGACCAACCTGTGTAGTTACTTGTGGATAATAGTTTGTTGTAGCGACTGAAAGTGATAAAAAATATATAGTTACGTTACAATTTAATGCCAATGAGAAAAATAATAACAATTTTATTTCTTACGAACTCACTTCTTACTTACATATTTCGGGCTTTCTCCTAGCAAATAAGTAAGTGGATTCATCACCACCTTCAGTACCGCTAGCACGAACATCTAAAAAAGCACGAAAATCCAAAATATTTTGTGATTCTCTATGGGAACTCTTGTTTGGCTGCACAATTTTTCCATACAAAATTACTCTAACGATTTTTTTATGTTTTATAACGCGTTTTTGTTCTCGACAGATGTTCGTACCTACTAGGGGTACAGAAAACACAACAATCTAGGTACTTAATATGGAATATAAAAAATAAATCCACTGAAACGAGATAGCCTTGTATATTTTGTGAATTTGCAAAAAATATTACATAGAATTTTCCTTATTACCCACTGAAAATTACCCTCCAAAATCGCAACAAATAATTGCCCGCCATTTTCGATCGTTCAGAAAATTCCCATCGTCCCAACTCTACGGGCCGATAGTCGGCGACCGTTCCAACCGTGTCGGGAAATACTTTCACAAAGACCTGCACTGCACTGAACTGTAAAAGATATGGGATTTCGAACGATATATTATGCAAAGTTCTGTAAAAACTTTAAAGTACTCGCACTTACTTAAATATTTTTTTGACAACACATAAGACTTATAGAAACGCCGGCTTAGACATAAGACGATAAACACATCACACCTACATAATTCTGTAGAGTCTGAACGGAAAGAGAATCGTCATGGGATTGTCGATGGGATTATGGTTCACGTCATTAAAGTGCAATTATCTTGACTTGATAGATATCAAAATGTTACAGTAAAAACAAACAAACGGACTTTCGTATTCATAATTCATACATATAGTAAGGATAAACAATTAGTTGATTTTGTACATAATACGTAGGTAAGTTTAAGTTGTAAGGCAATTTCATAAAGTATGGCATCTATCCGTGACTTACCCTAGATTTGTTCACTGAAAAAAATATAAGTAGGTACTTACTACAGGACAAGGAATATTTTTTGATGTCTGCTACAATACAAGTGATGTCTTATAACTTCTGCCATAAAACCATAAAACAGATGTAATAAAAAAGCAATAAAAGGGGAAGGATCATTTAATAGAAGAATGTAAAGAGACGTGAGTGAAATTTTAAAGTATTATTTGTCATAAAACCTTAGGCCCTTGCTACACGGGCGGTTCTCCCGCCGCGGGAATCCTCTCCAAAACCGCACTAGACACAATTTTATATGAAAGTTGTACGCTGCATACTACTCTGCGCGGTTTCCCGCTGCGGTTCGCGAGCGGGAGAAAATGTACCGCCGCATGCTGCGTTAATCCGCCGACCATGACCGCTCTTTCAAACTACACGATGGTGGTTTCCCGCTACTGCATCATGTATCTAGGGAATTCGAACCCGGCCCTTATTTCTGATCCCGGGATGGGATTATTTCGGGATTGAAGATAAAAAATAAAAATATTGAAATCTTACAAAAGTCGGCTCTATAATCAACAAATGAAAATAGATAAAGACAAAAAATCGGCGTACTTAATCAAAATTTTTGATAAAATCCAACATATTTTTCATTCTAATTATTCTAAATAAAAAATAATAGGCAAGCAATTTTATTAAGGGTGCACCGAGCGTCCACTAGCGCCGCCAATCAAGAAAAAATCATTACAACGAAATAACTATGTTTAACAAAATTCTGAAACATATAAAAACTAGTAATAGTTATAAACTATTTTTGTATGCGTTTTTTTCCTGGTTTAAATGTGTTTGTGTAGTTAAAACCTGGATTAACGCCTAAAGTGGCCACTTTAGGCGTTAATCCAGATTTTAACCACACGAACGCATTTAAACTTAGAATTTTACGCATACAAAAATAGTTTATAATTATTACTAGTTTTTATATGTTTCAGAATTTTGTTAAACATAATTATTTCGTTGTAATGATTTTTTCTTGATTGGCGGCGCTAGTGGACGCTCGGTGCACCCTTTGGCACTGAGCGATTCGCTTCACGCAGTATTTATGCAACCTTTTCTTTAAATTATACCAATCCCGAAAATCCCGGGATTAAGAAAATTTAATCCCGACAATTTCGGGACTGAAAAAGGGTCGGAATCCCGGGATCGAATCCTCTACTCGTATCCTATCCTCATGACTGAGGGTCGCGACAACATGAAGTCACTCGGTACATGAGGGCCCTCATGCGGTACGGTTTTCGGCCATCCGAATAGATGTCTGCATGTCAGTTTGGCAGACCTACTGCATCGGTCCATCAGGTCGGTGATCTTCCACAGCTCCTTCTTCCTTCCACGTGGCCTACGACAATGAGCTTCTCAAAGTTGTCCGGTTCCCGTCTGGCCACGTGTCCGAAGTACTGGAGGAGACGTTGCATGCACACAGTTGATAGGCGGGTCTTAATATCTAACACAACAACAACACAAAATATGTTTGATTGATAATACTTAAATTGATAAAAGTTCATCAAATGAGTTCATATCCATTATATGTAGTAAGTGAAAAACTTGTGAGGATTATCTCGGTGTTCACTGAACATTGAATGAAATACTTCCGTTGCGCTTTACTTTATTTTTTGATACATAATTCGATTAATATAAGTGCTGCAAGAGCACTGATCATGGGCGGATCCATGTTGAGTATGAAAAAAAGACTGCGATAAGATAAACAGCATTCCGTGTAGAGTCTGTCTAAAAAGTCAGTTTACCTGAGAAATTATTAAATTATTAAAAAAAACTGAAACTGGTAACCCTGCTGGTGCTGTCAAAATTCTATGTTGTGCTTCAAAATTCAATGTTTGCAATTAGAATTTTGACAGCATCAATAGGGTTACCAGTATAAGTTTTTTTAAATAATTTAATAATTTCTCAGGTAAACTGACTTTTTAGACAGACTCTAGTTTGATGGTTTGCGATAGCTTTCTTGAGCGATTTCACGAGGCGGGAGAACCGCCAGTGTAGCCAGGGCTTTAGAAGGAAACAGTTTTTTTTTTGTAAAATAACATTCAATTTTCTATCCTTTAAATTAAATTAAGAACTAGGAGGCGTGTAGTACCTAGGTACGAAACCAACTATCGAAAATGACGTAACTCTTTTTACGAAAATACAAAAAGAATCAAAAGATATCAACTTTATTTATTTGTCGTATACTCGAAACGTTGTAAAACGAAAACTCTTAACTATTGACCTAAAAAAACAAGCACCAATCGGAACGGTCGATTCGGAAATAAATTGAAAACCGACATAATGAAGACGGGGCGAATAAAGCTGCAGACATACTAATTTCGCGGGCGCCATCTTGGCGTTGCCATGGCGACGAGACTGCTCCCTCCCCCTGCACTTCCATGCACTTCCAGGCTAGACTTAGGTATATGTAGTGGTACAGGTAGTGCCTGATTAGTAATTTCGGACTCTGGACTCTCGCTTTGGCATTCGAAAGATGAAACATTATAATCTCCAACTGTGTTTATCCACTTCGTCGTTTGGACAATGTTATTTGTTTTTAGATTCTAACTGGTAACTGATATGGAAATTCCCATCTCAGTAGAGACAAATAGCTTTTTAGTACTTAGCTACAAAATTATTGGTCATTATCATTAGATAATTAAGTGTTTATATGTTTTTGGTTAAAAAAAACTAAGCTTTTAATTTCGATGAATAGATGATCGAAGGTTTAGGTACAAAAAACTTAATCTGTTGAGGATATTCGAATTCAGAACTTGATACTTACCTGGAAAAATAAAAAAGGGAAATACCTTTACAGCCATACCTTTCCACGGCTGAAAATACTTATAGTCCGTGAGCCCGCAAAAGTTTTGCCTACGTCATATGACATCACGATGAAATGCATGGCACACGGTAGGAAAAGTTGTGCTGAGCGAGGATCAGAAGATTATTGCAAATAAAATTGGCCGGAAGCTTGAGAAAATCCTTCACTCCGGTTAAAAATCACTTTTGAAGGACTTCCGGCCATATATGGCTTGGCAGACCTATTTATTCTCAAACACACTATTCTTAGAGAGCGTTTACATAAGTCTGTCAGTTCTGAACTGGCCGAAAGCACTTGAAAGACGGTGCCAAAGATGGTCACCGGATGCCTTTTCCTATGTCATGTGACATCTTGACGAAAATGTGTTTGAGAATAAATAAGTCTGCCAAGCCATGTCTGGCCGGAAGTCCTTCAAAAGTGATTTTTAACCGGAAGTGAAGGATTTTCTCAAGCTTTGTGATATCATTTGACGTAGGCAAAACTGTCGCGGGCTTACGGACTATTACTAAAAAAACAAGATGTGTTTAAAAAATATATTGCAAGAAAAACACGATCCAATTTAAATAAATTGAATTCAAGGCAGAAAAAAATAGGATGTAGGTACCTACTTTCACAATTCAATCTTTTCCTCTCTTTAGAACGCCTCAGTTAGCTCAAGTAAGATGAAATAAACAATTCACGCTCCGTAAATCATAAAACTCCACTTATTGATATTTATTTTCTTGGCGCTGCATTCCATCTTACTTACGACCCGGAAAAACGAATGTTTTTCAACGGGTGCAATATGATCAATGTATTTTGTATCCAACCTAGCTAGAAAATAATGCAGCTACTTTTTATTAATGTATTCTTTATTACTAGTCATTGGGTTATTAAATAATATAAAAGTGTTCGTGACGGCGGTATTCAATAACCCGTCATGATATTCAAGTTTAAAAAACTTCAATGCCGGTACACGGAGCAAGTTGAATTTATTTTCCAATATGTCCGTCCCTGTCGGGCGCGTCCGCCGCGGGAAACTCGACGCTAGAAGCTGCCTTCGAATTATAAACTCGGACGAAATTTGCACAGAGCACCTTGTAATTGCAAATTTCGACGTCCCGCGCATGCGCCGCCCCACGATCAATACGCAAAGACTTTATTATTGTTTTTTTCTCAATACAATACGGTTTGCGCGGCAAAATGTCAAAAGTTAGGTTATGCATCTTTTTCACGAGGCGTACTGTTGTAATTTATCGTGTGTTGTGTAAATATGGCGGGATTTAACTTTTTAATACGTCGCTGGTAAGATGGGGGGTGATTAAGGGGGTGGGTGGACGCCCGGTTCTATTGGATAGTTACTCTAAAACTATTGCCTGAAACTTTCATTAATGCATTCTATTGCCTCTTACGTGCAGTTTTAGCCTCCTCTGTGCCAAGCTCGGTAATTTTGAGCTGAATTCATGATTAGTTCATTCTCCTCTTCTTAGTGGAATATAAAACTAAGTGAAGGATAAGTGTGTAAGTTATGATAAGCTACCAAGCTTTTACGACGAGCACTTAACTTTTTGGAACTTTATATATAATGCAATTCATGCGAAATTGTATTTTGTATATTACAAAATTTCCCTTAAAAATTTACTGAAATAGGCTCATGAAACCTGGCAATATCCGGCGGCTGTTTAAAAATTTCATAACTTTACAGACGTTTTCGATGGTGTAAAAAAGTCGTTAAATGTTTTTATTCTTTTCGCAGACGCTGCGAAATTGTTCCTCTGATTACAGCCTTGAGAATAACAGCGTAATAACATACGATTGATTGCGTAAATATATGTAAGCATAATGACGTTAGTATTGCGAAACGGATTTTATTTTATTTTTATTGAACAATTTTATTTCTTAGACCCTAGTGACTAATATAAAACTTGTACTCATTTTTACTGAATACTACCTAAAAGAGATTTTCCATTCAATTTATGGACTTACCCCTAGCATGAACATCTTCAAGAAAAAAGACGCGCGTAAAAAAAACGATAGAGTAATTTTTTACGAGAAATTTGTTAAGCGCCATCTACTGCCGAAAAACGACACTATCTACTATTGAGTACATTTACAGACTGTAAAGTCATGACATTAAAAAAGTAGCAACACTGTAGTGTCGTCCCTTTCAACTATTACGTTGGTTTGAAAGGGACGACACTACAGTGTTGCTATTTATTTAATGTCATGACTTTATATACAGACTGTACGCGCGTTTTTTCCTCGATGTATATTCGTGCTACGGGTACTGATTACTTCGAGCTTTTAGTGGCAATTTTTTTCCATCTTTCTCATTACGTAGAGTTGAAAAGGAATAGACGTGTAAGTATCATGTAAAATTTGATGCTATTTTTAGTTTCAGAATTTAGTTTTTTGAGTTAGATGTTTTTAAACTCTCTTGGATAATACGGCATTAAAAATTTTACTCGTAAAATTATAGATCTACTGTTTAAAAATATTGAAGTAATTTCTCATTTCAGAGATTTTACTCCTACACTCAAACATAAAAAAAATTGTTTGAAACATTAATGTAGATATTTTTCTGAAAACTATTTTGTTTCAATGCTTTTTGCGAAATATTTAATGGAATTAAAAAAAAATCTTTTTAAGCTCTTTGCGGCCTAAAGAAGCTTCAGTCCATACGTTCAGTGGTTTGAGTGAGTTATCCTATGAAATAAGGCAATCAGGATATTTTAAAACTAGTGGCAGTGTGTGTCAGCTAGGTCTCACACACACAGCCACTAGTTTTAAAATATCCTGATTTTGACATTGTTTTTTTTTGTATAATTTCGACGAAAAAATTTTTAACCTGGCTCACATAATTTTACTAGAATCGGTTGAGAAATGAGACCTGTAGAGGAGAACAACTAGACATCCGGACATAGACATTTTGCCCAAGCTGAAACGAAGCTATGCTTCGCGCTTGCTCGGTCACATATATTAGTACTAATTCCAGTAGTTCCATTCAATTCAGTCTGCCTTCACTTTACCACAGTTACATTATTTCCTGCGCTGTAAGTTAGCCCGCAGTCTTCAGCTAACGTGCCAATATGCTGATGCGACGCTCAAAGGCGCCTTCATTGATAATGCCTCACACACACAGTTGAGATCTAAAGATATTTTTGCACTATTTATTATGTATTCAGTTGGTGGCTCCGAATTTAATTACATATTGGTATAAAAAGGTTAGTGAAACCGTGTCGTCGGCATATGATATTAGTTTGCCATTTCTGATGTTGAGATTGCACAGATCATTAATATAAACCAGGAACAGGGTAGGACCAAGGATACTTCCTTGTGGAATTCCATATTCTGAGGATTTTCATTCATCACTCATAATGTATCCTATTTTAACACATTGGTGCCGTTTAGTTAAGTAATCTGCAAACAGTTTTAACTGTATTCCTCTTACTCCTAGTGACTCAAGTTTGTTTAAAAGCAGAGGAATTGCTACTGTATCAAATGCCTTAGCTAGATCAAGGAAAATTCCTAAGTAAGATCAAGGAATATTACTAAGAATGTTTTCATTTTTTTATATTTAAGTAGGTAAAGAAAGGCTTCTTATGCCATTATGCATGTGGTGTTTACCTGTAATTGGCTGTGCATTTAGCATAATACCACAATCTAATTTACCTAGAATAAGTGTCGATGTAATAGCTGTTGGTGAACCAAATAAATAAAATAAAAAAAGGAACAACATTTAATTCAATAAGTACTAAAAAAATTCTTAGTACTTACCTACCATTGACAATCGTTATTCAACAATCCGCAAATTATTAAATAATAAAAATAATAATTACCTTTATTTCTCACCATAATCTTAACAAAATGCTTTTGTACCTGTTTGTTACGTTTTCATGCCTAAACCGCTAAGCAAATTTTGATGAATTTTGTTATAGAGATAGTCCAATCCTTTACTATAACAAAATTCATTGTGGAAGGTTACATGCTACTATAATTCCCAAATTGCACACAGGAAACTAAATTCTACATGAACCAAGTCGCTGGCAAAAACTAGTCTTTTAAAAAACAATTTATTGCGAAATACAGCTCTTTTTAGATCACGCAGCGACCCAAAAAAAAACATCAGCTTTCCCGTGTTTCAAAACAAATAACACAAATATGTAAAACTACTACCTACTGCGGTTTGGTTCGTCTACATTTTTTAAGTAAACCTTATAAACCTATTTACTTTTAAGCTTAGAATAATTACACCTAGAACGATAATTCTCTACAAGCGCGTTGTCAAAAGTGAGGCAACTAAAACAGGCAAAATGGCGCCGTTTTCAGACTTTTATTGTCTATTATTACATAATCATACTTAATAAAGTACAAAACAGTTTCAATTTCCCTACCTTTATGAGATTAGTTATTATGTTACCGGATTTTAGTTAGGATTAAGTAACGTATGAAGAATATAAATCTGAATACTGAGCCATTTTGGCTCAGTATTAGTTGCCTCACTTTGCATGCAAGGACACGGCTTCTAGGTGTAATTATTCTAAGCTTTTAAGTAAACCTTTAAAAAAATTTAATCAAGAAAAATATTATTTTTCAATGTCGAACAATATGGTCGACGAACGTGCTATTACCATAAACTTAATATTCACTGAAATAGACGAACAGAGTTCACTTGGCTGCGAAACCAAAAGTGAGATGAGCCAGTGTTTGTAAATATGTAAACGTGTGCGTGAATTTAGAGATGTACTGAAGTCCATTTTAGGTTGTCGATAACCATAACCATTATGCTCTAATAAATAAAACACAAACAAGATTTTTAACAATTTTATTTAAATAATTTCTTTAGGTTTCCTTTGAGGCTCCCTGCTTATTTATTTATGACATTTATCCAGTTTAATTTAATCACTGGATTTACAGAAAACCTGGAAATAATTGTTAAATTAGTACTTAAGTTGGTATAATTTACCATTTGAAAACTGTCGGTTACAAGTAGCATTAAATAAAACTGTCAGTGTTCACAAAGACAAACAAAGTTATATTGGAAATCATCGACATGAGTATCGATATCGATAATTTTTGATCAATATCTACGCTTTATTTTCTCAAGTTCACGGACATAATATCTTTTTATCTAACATAATTATAATGTTTAGAAATCAGCCTTTATTTAGGAAATAGGCGTTTAATAGCATCATATTAGTATATAACTTAGTGTGTTTGGGAATATATTCAACTAAAATATGAATTATTAAAATGGTAATAGTACAATCATATTTACCTGTGAAATGAGTGTTTATTTGGGTTATTGTGGTAAGTAACATTACAATCCAGTACAGAACACGACACCATTATTGATTTATATAGCTTTGAGAACCAAACCGACCCGATCGCGATCAAAATTACAAAATAATCTTGTTGACGCTTTTCACCAAGGTGATAAACGATGATAAATGAAGTCAAACCCGGTTTAGCTGTCAGTTTTTGTTTACTCTTTCTCGCACATCGCATAAGCCGTAAGAATCGGTTTCTCACTCGGACCTTTGTCCGTCTACTTGAGCATAGCGAAAAATTTTCTAAGTCTATGGCTATTACTTATTAGACTTTTATGGCGCGCAATTTTTACTCAAAGGAATTCCAGCCAGCAAGATGGCCGATTTTTTAAAGGTATTGGAACGGAATGGTTTTTAATGCTCCTTCCACACGGGATTAGACTGTCTTTCGGTAAATTAAAAATAGTACCTATTTACACAGTTTCATAAACTTTAAATAGACCAATGTAAACAAAACAACAAAACTAAAAAATAATTTTTAATCAACGTAGTAATAGATAGATTAAGTTTCTTAAAATAATGTTTGTAAGAGAATTATTATACAACATGTAACAGAAAATGCCTAAACCAAAATGTGGTAGATAGGGACCATCAAACTGAACAACTTTTACAAAGAGACCAGCGGTCTACTCAAATGGCCACTTTTCTATTCGTTCGCTAACTTAAAAATTAAAAATAAGCCATAAACACCAAAATAACGTGTCGTAGGCTTGTCAATTCTGTACAATACAACAATGTCTGTGATTTACATAAACTTGCGACGTCTGACTTAATCATTAATTGCTTATTTTTAAGATTTAAGTTAGCGAACGAATAGAAAAGTGGCCATTTGAATAGCCCCCCAGCTCTGAAATCGCGAAAAGAAATCAGCTGTTTCATACAAAAATTAATAAGTAACGAAAATATTAAAATGTTTGAAACGGCAGCTTTTTTTATCAACCATACTAAAAGTTGTTCAGTTTGATGCTCTCTCTCTACCATATTCTGATTTAGCCATTAATTGTTACCTTTAACAAACAGATAACAATTGAGTATTTTTGTCTTTTTATCAAATCAAAATATAGGTACTTTAAATAACGTGAACAGCACTTGCAAAGATTATCCTGTAAGAAAGTTTGACTTCCTTAAAAAATCTTTCTGCAAGTATCATACCTCTCCTATGGGAATACACAGCAGTAAGGTTGTATGATCGGCGTTTAACCTTAACCTTGGCAAGCACCGGGAAGGAGTTGGCACCGGGATTATCCCCCGGGACCGCTCAACAAGTGCGCGGATTACAGCGGCTCCCGTTGTGATGACCCTGGACTTACAGATGAGGCAGGGTTGCCTCTACTGTACACTCACAAGCAATGAAACTTGTAATATTTATCATTTCTTATCCAATATAATATATGTATATCTATCAGTGTGATATCATAGATGTGACATAGTTCTATAGATAGATAATGTGTACATTATACATTTTATTATTCGTGACTATAACTGTACACGGTATTTCACATGATGTTTTTTTGGTAATAGGTAATATGCATCAATTTTTTTTAATCATAATCAAAAGTATAATGCGTGAGAAAATCAACTGTAATATTAAAACTTCTTTCTTGCGTTTTTTTTTCTCGTGATATAAATACTTACTTGAAGTTAGCACGCAGCAGCAATATACGTGTCCGAAGCGATCAAGCTCAAATTTATAAAAATCGGTGACTTATGCATATTACCTATTGCTTTACATTACAATATAAATGAATACTTATATAAATACGCGTACAGTTAAAATCTAAGTATTACCTCTGTTTCTAAAAAAAACTATCATTCTCCTAGATTAAAATTAAAAATCAAGCTGAATAAGCAATCAAGAAATGATAGTTCACTGCTTAGAGAAAAGCTTACAAGCAGGACTTCAAATCCCATTAAAATTAGTAACGTTAAAAATGGAAATGAATAACGGTAAAATAAATAACGGTAAAACAGAATTTAACGTTATTTTTTCGTTCCTTGATAACGTTATTATGTTACTGTATAAAATATTTAAAAGCAATGTGTAATTGACGTTGACGCCGCCGTGACGTGATCAGTCTCTGCGGTAGGTACTAGGTAGTAGAGGTACCTACCTACAATTACGCAATATTTATAAAATTACCGTTGAAAATAACTTATTTTTTAACGTTATCGACATTAATTTAACGTTATATTAAGGTTATGTTATTAGGTATCGTTAAAAAAATAACGTTATCAAGGTATCATATTGAAAATAACGTTACGAAACGTTATTTTTACTGTTAATTGGTAACGTTATAAAGCCATGCTTACAAGACCTCATTAGGGAACAACAAATGGTTCACCTTAATTACACACACAATCTATTTAAATATTTTTATTATTTTTGTGTGTTTGTCCTTTAGGTAAACTTTGATGCTTCGATCTTCGTTCTAAGGTGACTGTCCCAAAATTTGCGTGGCATAACAACGTATGCCGGATACAGCTAACCTAAATAAAACATGTTCTCAAAGATAAAGAAAACAACTTACAAATACCGCGATGCTCAAAACGATATAAATCAAAAGCCCTCAACTTAAAAGGTAAAAAATGAGAATACTTCACTTTCAGCAAATGAATCTTGAATCTGCGAGTTTCCCGCAAGGGGTCCCCGGATACTAATGTTTTATTCCGACGGACGTCACGCGCGCAACAAGTGGTAACTAGCCGCAGAAGGGCAATCCTAACCAATCGGTAGGGGCGACAGATTAAAAAAATAATAATTTTAACAAAGAAAATACAAAAAATGCAGCGAATCTCAAAAAGCCCTTTAAAAGCTCTTTACTTAAAATCCGAAAAATGAGAATACTTCAACTTCAACATTGCTGCGAGCAAGAGTTCCCCAGATGCTAATGTTTTATTCCGACGGACGTCACGTGCGCAACAAGTGGCAACTAACCGCCGAGGGGCAACCCTAACCGATTCGTAGGAGCGACAGATTTGAAGGAATGATAAACTTGTAATACAAGTGTATAGGTCAGGGCAGGGCTGGCAAACTTTTGTCTACGTGCCATTAACCATTAGAAGTACAAACAATGTTGACTTACCGACTTAATGAATTTTTATTCATTTATTCATCACCTTCAACCAATCCACAGCTGCGACAGATTTTAAGGAAGAAAGATATAATCCTGTAAAACATATCTAGAAATGCTTCAGGCCAGGGCTGTACAGACATTTTTTTCAAAGGTTCATTTAAGTCATGATAGCTCTCCACAAACAAAAACAATTTTACTCTTATTAATATGATTTTAGGCTAAATATTAACTTTCTGAATACCATAGCAAAAAAAGGCAAAACAAATCCACGACTATACTACCGACTTTTTCTAGGACCGATAAGATCGTTGACTTTTTTTTTCTATGACTGAATTATCGCATATATAGCGCATATAGAAGGTAGGCATGCATTTTGTGTTAAACGATTGTCACCCCAATAGGTACTTATAATATGTCATGTCGTGTGTGTGCCTCAACATTGGCTCACCTGATACCACGTTTTTCCAAAGCTCTCTTTCTTTCTTACACTCAAAATCATAGTTCACAGAAAGAGAAAACCTTTCAGCCGCATTCTTCGGCATCTGCTAGCCGTGTATTGCCGAGTGGTATTATATTCTTACTATAGTGAAAGAAACTCAGTGGCGGAAGGAGATAGTCATACGGGAAAATTCGGAGCTGGGTGGTGGTATGGTTTCATCATGAGACAGCTGATAAAATCTATGTTCCCTGTAAGAATAACAGCAGTTGCGATTCGATAGCATTGCAGTGCGGTAGGTGCCGTTTCAGGCGGTATTTCAGTCGTAATCCTAAGCCGGACGTAAAGCCGGTTCGGATGCCGGTAATCCGTGATATATTAAAAAGTCGTCTGCTAAGCCGCACAGCTCGGCAAATGTATGTTTTAAACGCCCCATTCAATTTATTAAGCCAACATAGATACAATACAGCTGTAGATCTATAGAAATATTTTTCAAAATTAGTTTTATGATTGGTATAAATAAATAAACACTGGTCAAAAGTAGATAAAAATTAACAAATTACCACTGATGGGTAAAATGAGAGTACCACTGTGACAATTTGTCACATAGGTGATGATAGCATGACAATTTCATATCCATTGCGTCAACCAATTAAAAACCAAATTGTCATGACTATTGACAAAATTGTCACGTTATTAAATAGGGCCCTGGTAGTCAGCTGAGAAATTGGAGTGCCAGCCGACCACCGGTGGTGAGACTTGGTGGTCAGGTGATCCGGAGAGTTAATGACGGAAGACGTCACAAAGCTCCTCACTACAATAAATTCGTTTTAATTTTCAAACCAATGACTTAAAAATTAACTTAGGTCCTATTCTTATTCATTCACAAACTGAAAATATATCACATGCAAAATGAATAACAAACCGTTTTCAAAGCAATTCTACATCAGTTTTTTCTTGAACTAAATAATATGTAAATGGTAAGAAGTTTTTGGAATTCGACAGCTGAAATGAATAATTCATGGGCAAGTAATACATAATGTATACTTTATTAGGGCAACAATAAACCCTGACACCGAACTATATGGTGTCATTATTTTCTCTCTAAGGAAACTTACAATTCTGTATTATGTATAGTACCTTTAGATTAATTTCCATACGCCCCAACTAGCAAAATATGTCGTAAAAAAATCAGCAGCACGTTTCTATTTCAGCTATTAGTAGTGTGACGGATTTACAAAATGTTGAGTGAACGATCTGTGAACGTTCTCTCAACGCGATTTGGGCGCACTTCTCTCTGCTTTAAATGCTGTAAATATCGTAAGATTATCGTCTGAATTGCGTTTTAGTTGAAAGAATGTAGAGTAATCGCAACTCAAGTGCTACTGGTGCTATAATAGTCAGTAGAACCTCTTTCATTCGACTTATTAGTGGTAATAATAGCAGTGTGGTTACAATCACTCGACACTTTGATCGTGTAAATGCAACCAAGTAGCACTCATAGACCGTTGTTGTCACTGTTGTGATGTGTTCGCGTAAACGAAGGAAATAAAAATAAATGTATGTTGCCTTATTACAGTCATGCTAAGTATACCTTTACGATTTTACAGCCATAATGACAATAAAGGTAAGCTATTAAAGTTAGCTCATAAGTCTTACTTTCATATGCGGAATTAATTTTTTTGTCTATAATCTTTACATTTGTAGTTAATATTTTCATGGGCCACAAGATTTCTGGTAAATAATAAATCGCAAATAATATTAATATAATAGATAAAATTAATTCGCCATTAATAGCATTTCAATTATCATTACAAAGCATTCACTTAGCTCTTAGCCGAAAAAGAGAAATGAGGTTTCCATTTTACGACTTCTAAGAGCGCCATTGCAGCTAGTTTAGGGTTCCTTAGCGCAATGTTAAATCGTCAATCTATCATACGGTTTACAAACAATCTGTATTAGCGTAATATTTCCTACTGAATCCGCACTAATATTAATTATTTGTTCTTCATCCGTTGGTTGATGTTAATGGTTTCAACATCTTATTAACATTCCGTCGGAACCCTCACTTCTTTTAAGTTTTTTCCACCGATTATTGTCCATTTTCCACACTGCTGTAAAAGATTTTATTTAACTTTCATACCACTATTATGCTGCATGATGGCTTCCAAAATTATCCTTGGGCACCTTTGGGCCTGTAGTAGATAATTTGATAGCGTTTAAGTCGAATTAAAGCCTTGCCGAATGCTATGATATGACATTAGATGCTGTAATAGTAACTGAGAAGCTATTTTGTTGAATGAACAGCTTTTACTCCACAATAATGCTGTGAAAATTAAGTGACGAAAGATGGTGCTATAAAAGCTAGTTTTAGGACAAATTAGCAATTTGGTTGCTTTTAAAGACCTGTAATAAGACTAACGGTTGTCTGAATGCGATTGAGAGATATCTTTATACAATTGTCGAGTAAATGCGATATGAATTAGTCGATTCCACGTTTACTAGACATGTTTATAGAACCAAAAAGCATTGAATGCTGAAAGATCTAGAAAGCTGCTTTTATACTGCTTTTTGAAATGATAGGATCTTTCATACGAGTGTTTTACGATCCATAGTCGTGAGAGTGATTGCTTAAACGATCTCTTTGCTAGTTGGGGCCTATCTTTGTTTTTTTTTTTAAATGGATCGAATTTTAAAATATAGTTTATTAAAATTATTTTAAAATCACTTTTTTATTAAGTAACGGAAATTACGTAAGAAAATTGTGTTTATTTAAAATTATTTTTATTACTATAGACGTCTGCACGAATCCCCGTTATGGAAAACGGGGATTCCTTATTATTTTAAAACTTCTGTATTTTCATTGAATGTCAAAGCTGTTTTGAAAACCTGCTTTAAATTAACAGTGTAAATTATTAATTCTCATAATGTAAGTCTTTGTTTATTCGTCTTGACCCCGAACATAGAATAGGTATCAATTATGTATGTAGATATTATTTTTTTTACCTTTTATTCAAAATATTATACTAGTCGCTCCGTGAGCTGCAGACCTCGCGTTAAAAAGTAGTTCAAGTTGTATGTTGTTTAAAAAATAATCTTAAATATGTCACCACCCAATGGCGCATTTACAGTCTTGACCGCCTTAGGCCGAATAGTACCAGCTGCCCCTTTCCCAGTTCCCATCATGGAGGGGGAGCTCAGAGCCTCTATGTGCGAGAGGATGCTTGTCTAGGATGCATAAAACTACAGCAAATAAACGAATGCGCGACGCGATTTTTAGTCTGTTTCATCCTCTAATGCTGTAATCAGTTGTTTCATCCGCGAAATTTAAAAATGCCTGTCTCTGCTTTAGTGCCGGCCGCACGCCTGTAAAATGCCTGTCAAATGCGGCAAAAGCCTTTCATCAGTACTATCATCAGTCTATTTTTCGCCTCGCTTGGCCGCCCCTAAAATCTGGTCGCTCTAGGCCCGGGCCTACTTGGCCTTAGGGTAAATCCGCCACTGTCACCACCCCTTTTTCCCCACACTCTTCACGAGCTTTTCAAAGCACGTAGTAGGTACCTGCGTGCTGTTTGGTATTATTTGGTAGGTATAATTCTAATTTTAAACATTTTCCGAAATGGTGATTTTTGGTAAATTTAGAAAAACTGGCTAAACTAAAATTACTACATTTTGATATTTTCGTTATTATTTTTTGTATGAAACAGCTGATTTTTTTTTCGCGATTTCGGAGTTGGTCCCATAGTAAAAGTTGTTCAATTTGATGGTCCCTATCTACCATATTCGGCTTTATAAGGCTTTTACTATAATCATCGAACCTGCTCACAAAATTTCACGAGAATCTGTTGAAAAATGCGACCTGTAGAGGAAAATGGACAGCTGGAAAGTCGGACTGAAATATGTTTTTTTACATTTCTCCGTCATTATGAAAAATTTCAAAAAACTGGCGTGACAAAAAAAAAAGCCGGACTGAAATACATTTTTCTTACATATCTCCGCCATTACAAAAAATGTAGAAAAACTGTCTCAACTAAAAAAAATCTATATGATTTCGAACCTGCCCACAAAATTTCACGAAATTCGGTTAAGAATTGCGACCTGTAGAGGAGAAAAGACAGAGCCGGAAAGCTGGACTGCAATATGCTTTTTTTTACATATCTCCGCCATTTTGAAAAATTAAAAAAATCTGGCTCGACAAAAAAAAATCTATATAATTTTCGAACCTGCTAACAAATTTTCACGAGAATTGGTTGAGAAATGCGACCTGTAGAAGAGAACATACAGACATACGAAAGAATTTTTGCCCAAGCTGAAGCAGAGGAGCTTCGCTCGCACTTCGTGCTCGCTCGGTCAAAAAACGTGACCGTTTTCTAGTTTTGGGAAAAGACGTAAGTTTGCTTTACATTTTATGATTTATATGCTACAAAATTAAACGAAAAAAACATGAAGAAAGACACATTCTATTTGAGACGTGGAGCGCGTACGTCATCATTTTGAGAGCCTTAACTTTTCCGGGTGAGCGGCAAATTTAATTTTCCGTTGAAATTGGTATCCCGAGGCCCCACGGAGATGCGATCAATCGAATTTCACCGATAAAACTCCAATAAATACCTATTCTTTGTGAAATTGACCCATAAAATGTTGAATTTGTTGTTTTTCTATTACAAATGCCGAATATTGCTATAAGATTAGAAGCCCTCATGATTTTTTTAATTACTCTCTCACAAAAAATGCCATAAAAGGGTAGAACTTTTTTATGGCAATTTTTGTGAACTTGACCATTAGGTACAATTCAATATTTTGGTAATTAGTTTCCGTACGTATTATCTGTGCTTATTTACTATAGTTAGAAAAAGTAATAAATCTCTTTCTGGTTGACTGACACTTAAAATGGTGTTATTTTATTTCAATCAATCTTAAGATATCCAGAAGATCTTAACATAGGTAATTGAGTTATATTTTCCTATAAAATATATAACTCAATTTTAAAACTTTAACTCAACTCTTTCTCAACATTGGGCTTCTGAAACGCTGTTCTTCCCATAAAAGTTTATGATACTTGTACCAAACCATGGTTGGTGATTAGAAAGATTTTCAGATTAAAAAAAGACTAGCAGTTTGACTTTCTTCTCTTGTTAATGAAACTATTCGTTTAATGTGTTAAATAATAATTTAATGTGATAACATAAGATACAAATGAATCATAGTTATCAACAAACAAATAAACCTCGGCCGATAAACGCGCCTTGAACCTACAACTACTATCGACAGTCGTAAATCACTTAAAGATATTTTAATTAAACATCCTCAATATATCAAAGATGGCGACCGGCGGGGTGGTGGGGGGCGAAATTAATTTAAATTTAACTTGATAATATATCACGTAGACGCCCGCTAATAATGGAATTATGTTTGTACTTCCAGAATCCATTTGCATTCCTTTTCAGAGGTTCTAACGAGATGACGGAGACGAAAACCGTTCCAGTTTTCGTTACATTTACGTAAGAGTGATATAAAAATAAATGCTTCCATCAAAGAGATTTTTACGAAAAACGGTTTTCGGGTTTTAAATAATTGTATTATTTTGACAAAAATACTATTAAGTACCTAATATATTTTAACAATGTAAAAAATTTACTTAACTTTTATTTTTATCTGTTTTCTGGCAATACTGTTACATTTTCGTTGTTACAACTACGTTTTCATTCAAATAAAAATAAATTCATATTAAATTATAAAAATTACTGTACCATACCTTCTTAGGTAAAGTTATATCTCCGAAATCAATTATTTTCGCAACACCAAAATAAATTCTAATCCCGTATCCACAGTCCACACATTCGCAGGCTATATCCTAATGCGTTTTCGCTACCCTGATGGGCAGCGCAGCGCACTAGATATTTCATTCAACCGCCCAGACTATTCAGGCTCCCTAGATTGCTGTCCTAACCCCCCCAGTGGGGGTACCCCCCTGTCTGTACTGCGCTTAATTTCCGTATCGTATGGTCATTAATTTGTAAAGTGATATTCTGTGCCGAAGTGTGCTATTAATAAATTGATTTTGAGTAAGGATTATAAATAATATTTCTCGGATAGCAACATCGTTATCATTATGATTGACATTGTGTTGCGTTTGGTATATTTAATCATAAACTTTTTTATGATATGTTTATTATTACTTAAATGAAAAATATTTTCACAAAACCGCAAAATCGCAATATAAGTATTTTCAACATTAATACCTAGTAATGTAATGCATTTCGTGAAAAAAAAGCATGCACGTGAAAAATTCGATAGATTTTTTTGTATGGGAAATTTGCACAGCCCCATCTACTGCTGAAAAGCGAAATTAAATTTTCCATAGACAGTTACTCTTTCGAGTACTTTTACGCACGTTGTTTTCTCGATAGCTGTACCCTTTGCACGAACAGCTATCGAAAAAATAACGCGCGTAAAAAAACAGATAGAGCAATTTTGTATAGGAAATTTGTACAGCGCCATCTACCGCTGAAAAGCGAAATTAAATTTTCCATAGACAATTACCCTATCGAGTAGTTTTACGCGCGTTTTTTTCTCAATAGAAGTTCGTGCAAGGGGGGAGGGGTACAGCTTTCTTAAAAGGTTCAATGTAATTCTTTACCAGCAAAACAATAGCTATTAACTTCATTAAACACTTTCTTAAGTTCATTAACAAGCTGCACCAAACTCCGCTGCAATAAAAAGCCAAGTTGTTTATCTTCGGGAGTTGGCGCCCTTTTTGCGCGCCCTCTGGTGGCAGATTATGGCGGCTCGGCGCTGTCACCGCGCAACTTTTAATTACGACCATTGTGAGCGAAACTTTTAACTCGACAAAAGAAGTTTTTCTAATGAAAGTTGGCCGGCCGCGATGTTATTTCCTGTGTACCTATTTTTCTATTACTAAGATACAGAGGTTATTTTTGGAAACATTGTGTTGTGACAATAACATAATAAAGTTATGAAAAGCACCCTATAACTGTTTCGAAATAAGCTTGTAAACCTAACTGACATACTTAATACAATTTAAAAAACCCAGTTTTAGGGTACCGTTATCAACTCAACAAGGAACCCTTATAGTTTCACCATGTCCGTCTATCCGTCTGTCCGTCTGTCCGTGGCTTAGCTCAGAGACCATACGTAGGCACTAGAAAGCTAAGCATTCATGCTATAGAAATTCAGCATGAATGTGTATATTAACTACGCCAAAAAAGTGGTTGAATAAAATCTTAAAACAAAATAAGTTTATAACCATATGGTGATTGTATAAGGTAACTCCGGAACCCTAAACTGCGCGTGGCCCGGCAGGTACTTGGCCAGTTTTTTTCAATAGGTTTGTATCACCCTAACTGTAGAAAAAACGAATTATGCTGTCAATTCCCATTTAAAACCATAAACTTAATATTCCAGCGAAAAATTTTCTAAGTCTATATGTTTAAAACAAAGGCAAAAATCTCATAGCAAGCAAAATAAAAACAAACTTCAAAATTCTCTCTTTCCGTGAAAGATCCACTCGGGTCGCTGAGCCAGCGTAGTAAGTCAGTAATCTCTCTTTTATAACACAGAAACTCTATTTTAAAAAATACAGCTGCTGGTCGCATTATTAAAGAATAACAAATAATTTACCTAACATCATCAAAGTAAACCTGAAGCTTGTTCGAAGTTAGAGTATAATTTGCCCGTGCTGTAGCGGCACGCGGCACGTAGTTTACACAGAAAACTGAGCACGGCCCTGCATAAATTGCAGAGCTTCACATAATTAAAAATCAACATTTACATTCAATTCGATCTTCTACTCAGTCAGTACCAACATGGCGCCTTATTTCCCCCCACTCTTGCTCGATAAACAAACCAAAATTATGAATCTTTTGAAGACACTGTTATGTTATTACGTTTTAATTAACGTAGCTAACGGCCGTAAAATAGTCTGTTTTGCTATTGAAAATTCGTAACAAGTTCGAACTAAATGTTCTTGAGATATATTTTTTGTATTCTAAACGAGGGGCTTCTCTGCTAAAAATGAATTTTGTATTTGCATAATAACGTTGGGCTAAAAATAATTTTATAAATTAGTGAACACTGTAAAATAACGCTAAAAGTTATTTTACATTAAAGCTCTATGCCACAAATTATAAAGTTATTAAGGCCCGTATATTAACCGCTTTCAACGTTGAAAGTTATCTTGAGATTATACTAGAGATGTTGTTCTTATACACAGCATCTCAGGTGTGACCTTAAGATAGCTCTCAAAATTAAGAGCGGTTTACAAAACGGTCTTTGTCCTCTCTCTATGCTACATTTAGTAGTCTATCTAAAAAGTCTGTTTACATGAGATTATTATTAAATTACTAGCGGCCGCCCGCGACTTCATCTGCGTGGAAAGTTTTTTGCTATCCCTCGGGAACAATACTTTTTTCGGGATGAAAGGTACCCTATGTCTTTCTCTGTGCTTCTGACAACGTGTATGCAAAATTTCATGATGATCGGTTCAGTAGTTCAGTAGTGAAGGCGTAACAAACAAATAAACAAACGGACTTTCGCATTTATAATATTAGTAAGGATTTATAAAAACTTATACTGGTAACCCTGTTGGTGATGTCAAAATTCTAATTGTAAACATATTTATTTATTTATTTATAATAATTATTGGTGGGGTGGTTGGGGATTCAGGCTCAGACTCTAGAGTCTGTCTAAAAAGTCTATTTACTTAGGTAATTTCAAAAGTAATTTTATTAAAAAGTACATACCTAGGTATGTACTTTTTAAAATACGCCACATTTTGCCTTAGCATGTGCTTTCACTATTACCAAATTTAAAATTCACAAAAAGCTCACAGATTCTTGTTAACATTTACCAGCCAGTGTTAATATGCTTAGTAATAGTAATTAAACACCACACACACAGTATGTAATACATACTGTACAAAACAATTACCTACTCCATTGAAAGTTTTTTTTACGCGCGTTATCTTTTACGATAGCTGTTTATCTACGGGTATTGATTCTCAAGATTCTGTATAAATCAATAAAATATTGAACTGAATTTTACATACTATGTATGTACTACCATAGACAACACCACATTGTTGCCTGGATAATGCTTAGCTAGATACACACCATGGCTGTAATCGAGATAATGAGACATAAAGTGCCTAACGACTTAAAAGTATCCAGAATGTGCATTTAACTCTTGGTATTATACTTTTAATTAAGAATGAAGTATGTAAAATTCAGTTCAATATTTTATTTATTGATTTATACAGAATCTTGAGAATCAATACCCGTAGCATAAACAGCTATCGTAAAAAATAACGCGCGTAAAAAAAACTTTCGATGGAGTAATTGTTTTGTACGCGTAAAAACATTGGATAGAGTAATTGTTTGGTACGCATAATTTGTACACCGGCGCATTGGTTAGTGGTAGGGCTTATTTCAAGTCCGCCTGGCTAGCTACCACCATCTTACCTAAGTCTGACGACTTAACAACAATTTAAAAATTGTTGTTCCGGCAGTTAGAGGTAAGAAGCCAATACCTCAGTGATGAGGACTCCGGGTGTAGTGCGCTTTCATCTTCGGCCTTATCGTCACATTACCATCAGATGAGATGAAGGCCAAGCACTACCCCATTTAGCCTATAAAATAAGGTTAGAAAAATGCGTTTTGAGGAATTAATTCCCAGTAAGCTGGAAATAGTTTTATTAGCTTCAGTTGGTCCTAAATACCTGTAATTCGAGTTTGCACCGTTCCAGGAGGTGTGCATAACTTTTGGAAGCCAAAAAACCGCGAAATCTTCGCACTTTTTTCAGGTTTTTGCTTCTAACTCAAAAACGGTGCATGGAACGTAAAATGTTAGCATACAATATTAAAGAAGATTAAATTCTGCGTCGAATGAATATTTAAAACTTGAAATTTGGTTTAGTAGTATAGCCGAAATCGATAGTTAGATATCGGGAAAATTTGGCATTTATATACAAACTTTCATTTTGCGACTTTTCATGACCAAATATCTTTGAAACAGATACTCCTATTGAAAACCCATAAAGTAATGTTGTAGAAAATTAAATTTCACGTTATATGGACACCACACTTAGCTAGCTGCCGCTAGGTGTCGACGGCCCCTCATCTATGAAGCTCTCAAGACGGGGTGGCATAACGAGGCGCTCTTCATCGGGATCGTCTTCAAAGGGACTGTCGTCACTTATTTCTACTTCTACGGCAATCGGCATGTGGGACATACCCTCATTATCTAACAGTGCTGAATTCGAGCAGGACTGGCCGTGGCAGTTGAGGCAAATGATTGATCATTGTATGTCTACATTCCGGCAACTGCACGTCCCTGTTCTGTACACCCCTTCTTACATCCGCAGGAAACTGCGTTGAGGATTTCAGCTGGAGCTGGATCCTTGGTGTTCATTGTGGGGAGCAGGCCGAGCAGGTCCTCTTCCAACCCCAAATGAGAGGATCCATCGGTCTATCATACCAGCGAAGAATATGTTGGGCAGCGGCTGCATTTGTCGGGGGTAGAGAGGCCAGATTGAATGTTGCGTTTTTGACTAATTTTGAGAATATCTCGTGGCAGATTTTGTCCAAGGAGGTCTCGTTGGCCTTAGGGGATTATAGGGCTGCCAGGAATAGTTGACCTGCTGAAATGAGGATTAGCATCTGCAGGTCATCAGGTATGCAACCTCTACAGATTTTTCTTCCGCAAAATGTAAGTTTGCATCTAAATGAGAAATTTTCTCGATATCTAACTATCAATTTCGGCTATACCACTCAACCAAATCTTAAGTTTTAGATGTTCATTCGACGCAGAATTTAACCTTCTTTAATATTGTATCGAATATCATTTTCCGTCCAATGCACCGTTTTTGAGTTAGAAGTAAAAACCTGAAAAAAGTGCGAAAACTTCGCGGTTTTGACTCCCAAAAGTTACGCACACCTCCTGGAAAGGTGTAAACTCGGATCACACGTATTTAGGGCCAACTGAAGCTAATAAAACGATTTCCAGCTTACTGGGAATTAATTCCGCAAAAAATTCTAAAATGATTGGCCTAATTGTGCATAAAAACAAAAAATAAAGTGACTTGAGATTTCCCATTAGAGAATTACTCTATCGAGTACTTTTACGCGAGTTTTTTTCTCGATAGCTGTTCGTGCTAAGCAAGAAGCTTATACCTCCCTCCAATGGAGATTGCACGGCCAGTGTCATAGTGAAGATAGAAAAAATGTCCTTGAGTGACGTGACGGCTTATTGCTACCTCTTTCTTTAGTGTTACAATACGTGTTCGTTGTTCGTCGTTCGTTCGTTCGTGAGAAACGAAAACGTATTTTTACGAAAAGAAAGAGATAGCAATAAGCCGTGACGTCAATAAAGAGTCTTTTTTCAATTTTTTTTTTTCAATCTTTCTAGGCGTGCAATCTCCATTGTGGGTTTAAGCTTCTTGGTGCTAAGAATACAGACCACTGACGTCCATTATTTGTATAATGGACAGTGATACAGACCAAAACTTTTGGATATTCGAAAAAATAGTGCGGGGAGGAGTTGATCTCAATCGACAGTTATTATTATTGACCATTGTCAAAGGTCACTCAATCATTCACTCGATATTCAGGACGAGCCCTTGACTGCCGTCATACATATTAACAACGAATAGAAAACCGTACCGTACTGCATTATGCATCCTCGTTTGAGTCCGCTCTATGCAAGTCGATCGACTTATTTTGACAGCCCACCTGGGCTGGGACAGAAAAAACAATGTTGCATTTATGAAGACTGCCGAGTAATTTAAAATTAATACCTATATTATGGGATAACTATATAACGTTATGTTTTTCTTTAAAAAAAACCGGCCAAGTGCGTGTCGGGCCACGCGCAGTAGGGTTCCGTAGTTACCTTATACCATACCATATTGAATACCACATTAATTTTTCGTCGTCAAGAATTACTTTGTTTTTCATAGTGTTTGTATGAATGACAAAGTTATATTTGCGGTTTTGGAAAATGTGCTATATCTCTAAAAGCTATCAATATATCTCGTTCAAACCAATTTTCGTTGAAAGTATTTATTAGGATCTACAGCATACATTTTTTTTAGATTTTTAACTCTTTTATTTCAAAAGTTAAAGGGGGGGGGGACACACATTTTACCACTTTGGAAGTGTCTATCTTTCAAACGGTTGACTTTGAGAAGAAATCGTTTGAGAAACTTCAATGTCATTTTTAAAGACCCTATCTATAGACACCCTACACGTATAGGTTGGATGAAAAAAAAAATTTCAGTTTCAGTTCCATGTATGGGGAGCCCCCCCTTAATCTTTTTTTTATGTCAAAATCGTGAAGCGGTTCACAGAATACAATCTACCTACTAAATTTCAACTGTGTAAATTTAATAGTTTCTGAATAAAGTGGCTGTGACATACGGACGGACAGACATGACGAATCTATAAGGGTTCCGTTTTTTGCCATTTTGGGTACGGAACCCTAAAAACGTAACACCTACAAAATTTTGAACCTTTTAAGTGTTTCTGAAGTGCAATGTTTTCCAATTTTTTTATTTGGTATGCTTAATAATTGTTTATGTTACATTATAATATATTTCGTCAAAATAGCCTAAATACTGATAAAACGAAACTTCTATAGGCGTACACAAACATCTGCATTACGTACACATTAGCACTTTCCAAGAACAAACATTATTTCCGAGCGATAAAGTAGAAAACTTTAATAAATCTATTTGAAGCAAAAGAAACTAACAAAGCTATAAAAGCGAAATAATAGTTATGGAAATAGTCTTTCATTTTCCACGAAAGAAAACTCCGCGAAACTACCGACAATATGAATGAAACTATAATATTAGAAAAGTTTCGCCCGGGAAATGAGAAAACGTTGTACGGACTCGTTCGTCTAATACACGTAGTTATAAACTTGTTCAATATAATATCGAGTGGGTGTCGCCATCTCTGTCGCACTCGTTGTGCTGAAACTGCCCTCGTTTAATTGCATATTCAGTTGAAATAATATTGTTTCATAGACGAATGTGGTTAGTATACGTTTCATAAATGGCCGCTTCATTTACATTCGGGGTGAATTTGTACGATTTTTTTACAAACCTGGACGGATCATTATTGCTTAACCATTTTTAGGGTTTTGTAGTCAAGTCAACAAAAAACCCTTATAGTTTCGCCCTGTCCGTCTGTCCGTCCATCCGTCCGTCTACGGCTTAGCTCAGAGTACTAGAAATCTGTAATTTAGCATGAGAAAGTGGTAGAATAAAATCTCGAAAATCATTTTTTAGTTTACGCCTCCCCTCCCTTTTTTGATTCAGGGATCCGTTTGCGAAATATCAAGATTTATTAAAGTGCAAAATTTTGTTAGAGGCAAGTGTCCCCCAAAAATTGTAAGTATGATATTTTGCAAATTGCTAACTTCTACGACTACGATTATTTGTTCGTAGCCGTAGCAGACTACGAATTCGAACGACTACGAAAGATGATAAATATAATTATTTACATTTTACAGAAAATTATTAAAAAATGGTTTCTTATCGCTGCTACCACTTCTACCTGTATATCATACTAAAGTTGATAAGTTTTTTATCATTCGGCCAGGACGACGCCCGCCGCCCGCCGCCCGCGCCGACCGTAGACGAAATGAGAAAACTCGTGTATGACATATTTAAAATACTTAAATACTATCCTTTAGCATAACATAACACTGTACTTTTTTTTATTTTCACTGAAAGTAGAAATAAAATTGTTCGTACGAAATCCAAAATAATCACCGTTAAACCCCGCGAGGGGACGCTAGGGATGTACTTACATTATTGCTATGTGCAAAGCGGTTGGTACATGGTATAAGCGATTGTTATGATAATACGGCCTGTAATAGACGGCGAAGCGGTGAAATATTGGCCTCTTTTGCATAAGTACCGAGGCGTAGAGCTACGTCGTCGGTGCTGCCGGAACCGTAGCGACCTAATTGCTCATTAACGGAAACTCTAATGAAAACATATTTTGTCACTATAGAAACTATTATTGAAAGGAAATTTCGAACAAGTTTTTTTTTTCTATTTTACTGTAGGTATTGGGTTTTATATGTAGCATGACCAGTATACTTAGTGCCTAATAGTCAATGAGAAAATACGAAATGTGATTTTTACTTATAACAAAGCAAAAAATTATAAATTTTCTTTGTCCTTCCTTGCATAACTCATAAATTCAACCCAAAAATAGTATACGTCCATTTCATACTGTAGTCTAAAAATAGAGAATTCCTATTTTTATTTTAAAAATGTTATTTTATTTTATTTTTTATTTTATTTTATAAAATACATGCAGGCTTACAGACTAAGAAATCCAAAACACCAACAAGTTATATAACATGACAGTATGTAAAAACATGACTATGCATACTTACTGAAAACATTGTGCTGAAAAAACTAACAAATAATATAATGTTCGTCTACTTTACTACATTGATATCAATGTTCCTCAGATATCAATAATCTTATCCTCTATCTATAAAAATAAAATAGGAAGTTATTTTGAGTAACGAGATTTATATTTATATTACTGAGATTGTCTTAAAACACTTGTTAACAAGCTATTAAAAAGCTCAAGCTGTGTCGATGGATGTAAGTACACGTGAAATTCGTAGATAATTTTGTTTATCAAACGTCTGCTCCGCGTTCGTGAGTACGTGTAGGTGCGCGGGGTGGGGCGCGGGGGCGGCGCGGCCACGCTCGTCCCGTCACACGGGCAGCAGTCACGTGCGACGACGCCGGCTCCCACCGTTCGTTCTTTACGTAACATATCGATTCTCGTTGCAACAATCGACCGCCGAAGGCCGATGCACATCACTACCGCGATTCCCGCGCATTTCTAATTTCGAATATCGAGCGCTCCGCGTGTGCTGTGATTTATTTTTAATTTTATTTTTCTTTTCGTGACCTTGGATTTTTAGAGCGGCAAGCAAAGGAGTTTGAAACGGTAAGCCTTTTTTGCATTGAGTTCAAGGTTATTATTAGATAAATTAATTTATTATAAAGAAAGAAACCGGTTGTATTGCGCTATATCGTTGTGGTAAAGGTCAATACTCCCGCGGCACGCGACGCGAAGGATGGATGTAGAGCGGTGCTGCCGAAGCTGTGCCGAAGTCGGCGTGATCGATTCGATTGCATCTTTGTAACTTTCGAAAACTTTTATTCAATCAAACATTCCACTAAAATTACCAGTACCATTTAAATTTTGAAGTACTTTTAACGAATAACTTTTAGAGCACTTTTTTAATTAGGTACTAATCTATTTCTTACTGAATAAATATTGATATAAAAGAAGTCATTTTCTATTTATGATTTGTAATTAGAATACAATTTGCCTCACTTAAAATTGTAGCTAAAATATTCATTAAACTTAGCATTAATAAGTTCTTTAACTTTTTATCTGGTTCTATTCTTATTTATGACTATATTCCAACTACCTATTTAAATTTTAAACCATCTCAGTCATAGATAGAATAAACTTAGTTTAGTAGAAATGTAATCACATCACTTACTCTTTTATAAATTTAATTTCATTTGTATAAAAAATGAAATTTTACTCTGTCTCATCTCAAGTCTGTTATCAGATTTTTCCTAGAATATTAATTTATGCTTAAATGAAAACCAATGCACAGTTAAGCATGGCCATTAAATATTGTGTAACTACGTCGATAAGATAAAATATAATCGTAAACAAGAATTTGTACGTTTCCTTATCGCAAACCTAAAAAGTATGATTCCATTCTGATTCATAGTTTCTATTTATCTGTTTATCGCGATGTTAGTTTACATAGTAAACAGTTTTCACGTCCGCAGATAAAGCTTATCTGTGGCCTCAATTGAATGTTTGAAAATATTTTCTATCAGTTTTACTTTACTTTACATTCTCAATAATTTGAGCAAAAGACATAAATTATTTCGTGCCGTAGCATCTAAATTTTTAGAATAATTACATGATCCACGCCCACAATTTACTAAATGAGCAATCAATTGTAAAAAACACGTTGCCAATGGCGCGTAAAATGGAACGTGACTTTTAAGTTTAAAAATAATCCTTGCGTGAGGTAAACGTTCCATTTTACGGCGCGTCACAACGTGGCGTGCGCGTATACATGGCAAATAAAAATTTAGGTCACTCTCGGCTGGCCTCGATTCATTGAGAGGCCGATCGTGCGTTATGCCGGGTCAGCGTTTGATAGTGTTGTAAATAAAAACACGTGGCCAACACGCCTGCACTGCCCACGGAAAGTTACATAAGAAATCTGATTCAAAACAGCTCGCGAGCGGATAGAAACACAATAGGGTGATGCAATACCTTAGCCTCTTAGTTACTAGAATCGTAAAATTTCAATCCACAATATGGTAAGCTTTTAATCAAACAATTGATAATGTTGGCAACAAAGGAATGGAAATTCTATTTCTTGTACTAAACATTAAACGAAACGAGAAAATAAAAAAACAATGTGTAAAACACCAAACGCCTTGGTCACCGATCGAAAACTCTGAATATACAAATAGCCCTACTTATAATTTTTTATCTATCCTTTTGAAAATCAAAGGGACAAACAACATTATTTTAACAATCGCTTGACGATAATGCAACCTTAAGATTTTCTTTTTGTTCTATATTATAACGGGTATGTTGTTTCCAATTTCCTTGACCCAAATGCTTTTGGCCACAAAATTAGAGCAAGCTATGCGATGTTATCCAACAAGGTAACTAAAAATTCAATTAAACTTCGTAAATTAGGCTCACTACACGCGCGTGACGCGCGACTGCCTATCAGACCCGTTTTAAAGAGCCACACAATATTTTGAAAACGACACCCGCCGTAAAACCGGTTTTTCACCAAAAAGTGAAAATCAATGTAGTCCGATCGCAACCGGTTTTGGAATCGGGACGAGTAATTGGAAAATTCACTGCAGCTGGAAAACTATAAATTGTCACTTTTGCTCGCACTGTACCTTTCCCGTGTTGCTTTAAAGCGCATAAATTAAAAGCGAATGAGTCCCATTGCAATTATCCGCTCATTTATTACGGTCACTTTAAATTAAAAGGTCAGTTATCCGTTACACACATAAATTGATTCGACTTTTGCATTAGCTGGCCTCAGCAAATAATTAAAAAAGAAAATGTTTCACAAAAAAACAAATAGTTTTGATAGGACAACTACAAAATAGATTTATAAATGGCTTTCGAAAAGAAGCACTGAGTCAAAAATGTGAATATCTTATTATACTCAGTCTATCGCAACTGGTGAAAAAAAAAAATTTATATAAAACGGGGTAGAACTTTAATGGCGGCTATATTTATCTCACTCTTTCGTCATATGTTTGAAACGGTTAGCAGCGTTAAAAGAACCCTGTTGATTATACTAAGCGTAGAATAAAGAAAATAACAATGTTTTTCCTCTTTCACCCAAAGTTGCCTGGAAGAGATTGCTTTGTAGCAATAATATAATTATTGCTACAAATAGTAGCCTATTTTATGTTTTTTTTTGCCTTTTGTTTCTTTTTGTACTTTATCATGTTTTTGTTTTGTGCAATTAAGTCTTTATTATTATTATTAATTTATATTTCCTCGAACTATTTGTTTAGACCTGTGTATGAATAGTATAGAGAGCATTAAGGGTGCACCGAGCGTCCACTAGCGCCGCCAATCAAGAAAAAATCATTACAACGAAATAACTATGTTTAACAAAATTCTGAAACATATAAAAACTAGTAATAGTTATAAACTATTTTTGTATGCGTTTTTTTCCTGGTTTAAATGTGTTTGTGTAGTTAAAACCTGGATTAACGCCTAAAGTGGCCACTTTAGGCGTTAATCCAGATTTTAACCACACGAACGCATTTAAACTTAGAATTTTACGCATACAAAAATAGTTTATAACTATTACTAGTTTTTATATGTTTCAGAATTTTGTTAAACATAGTTATTTCGTTGTAATGATTTTTTCTTGATTGGCGGCGCTAGTGGACGCTCGGTGCACCCTTAAATAAAAAGAAACATCGCCAAACATATTAATTACCGCGTCCAGTATTGCGCCGACGTAAATTTTAATCCCCACATGTTCGGAGGGCTTAATTGACTTTACGAGTCATATCAACTGCAGTTAGCGTCTGCCGCCGCCTTAATGTGTTTATTTTGTACGGCAATGGGAAATTATATGCACAATGTTCGTTTTATGTCATTTAAAACTTTGAAGCTTTTCATTATCATTTGCGGTGAAATTGTGTGATGAGTTGGTAAAATACATTTTTTTACAAAAAAAATCAAACTGATCTGTTTTCCTTTTAAAATGCGATGAAAGAGGAATTTCAGTAAAGTGAAAATTAGTACCAAAAAATGTCGTTCCATTATTGTTAAATCTGTTCTATGTAGAGCGTTTCTAAACAGAAACCCTACAGATCTTTGAACAATAGACCAACAAAAAAGATCTCTTAATAAGAGCATTGTAGGGCATTTTGTAGGGCATTGTTGCTTTCTCCAGTAACTTTCTAGATAGAAATGTGGGATGTTGTGCAGTTGGCCGTAATAGAGAATATGAAACCAACCTGAATTCCTAATAATCACATGCCGACATGGTTTAATGAGGAGAGAAATATTTCACGGACAAAGCAGAGCCAATCTAGATACCTCTTTGTGGAACGCACTAATAGAGCGCTTTACGTTCGTGTGTTACGAGCTATGAAAAATTTAAATTCTAGCTCATTATATCGAACACATTATTGAAATGAATGACTATGTTACGTTAAATTAAACTTTGCAAGTTTGTCAAGCAAAGTTGTTGACATGTTATTGAATTTTAAAATGCGAAAGAAAATTCCAAATTACAAATTGACAATCGAGCAAAATTTTGACGCCATAAAAAGGCTTTCAGATGCCCCAGGCATACCCCAGGCTAATAAAAAGGCGTGCGTCATTTGTCAGTTATCACATGCCGACCCGCGGCCAGCCAGACCGCGTGGCACGCACCGTGTCGTGCGTGTCACGCCCCGCACCACCCATTACTACCTACTCCAGTCAGCTTTATAATCTACCACTGACTGTGTTCACTTCAGACCTACATCATACATAAATAAGCTCATTCACTATTTTCAGGAATAAGCTCTATACCCACTAGGTAAAAAATGTACGTAGAATGACAAACCCGTCAAAAATTTCATCTACACTAAGTAAATCAATATGCAATTTTTGAAAGACAAACAAAAGGAATTTGTCATTTGGGTAATAGACAAAACCCCTTTCGAACTCGTCATGCTGCAGAGTCTGGTTTTAGTTAGTATACTCGAACTGTACCTATTAGGAACAAAGTTTAACAATTCAGGAACAATACAACATTAAGGCCGGCCACACACAGACGGAATCACGTAACGGAATCTCGAATCGGGATCCCGATTCGGAATTCCCAACGCAGCAATTGCATACAAAATCTATGGGCCTGCCACACACATGCGTTAACTTTCCGTACGTAATTTTATCCGTTACGGAATTCCACATGAGAGCCCGTGCGTTCGGAATCACGCACGGAAAAAAGCCATTCCGAACGCAAGGCTTCCATAGATTTTGTATTGGTCGCCACACACCACCGTTTTAATTCCGTACGGAATGCTACTTTTTTTTATTACAGCTCTGGATACCAGACTTTTGGCCATATTTTTTTATTGTTTTGCTAAGTTATTGGTTCTATTTTACCAAAAAATACAATAGAATTGACCTAAGCGTAATGTAAATAATAAATGGTCTATAAATATGCATTTTTTCTATATTTTTAGAAGATCATTAGTTGAATATGCACTTGGCCAAAAGACTTGAAGCCAAGTTTATTTTAATTCTGATATCGAACAGTTAATAATAGCTGTTGTAGGCTACCCATGCACAGCTTTTTTTGCGCAGGTAAAGTAAAAGCGAAATCGCTATTAAAATAGTACATCGTCGTCAAAATAATTCATCTTCGCTCAATGTTTCCTCATCAAAGTCTGGCGTCTGACTGAGCCGTGATTCCGAACGAATAAAAACGTCTGTGTGTGGTGGTACGTACGGAATCAAGTACGTACGGAATCCCGATTCGGAATTCCGTCTGTATGTGGCCGGCCTAAATCAGACAGTTATCAGCCCCCGTATTACAACCTCTTAAAACTTGCCTTTTTTCTGAATGGATATCAATGCGTCTCTTTTATTTGCTATACAGCGAGAAAGAAATGTAACTAGAGCAATTCATAAACCTGGCAAGATTTAAGAGGTTGTATGATAAAATAGATAGTACTGCGGGGTATTAACCCTGCAGTACTATTATCTATTCTGTGCAGTTACTAACAGGCGATAATAAGACTTTGATTCTAAGGCGCATCAAAACCGCCTTCAACAGTGACATAACTCTTTTTACCCCAAAGCTCCAGCAACACCGACGCAATAACCGCAGCTATTTTCATCTTGTCACCGTTAAACGTGGCAGGAAATCTGCCCCGGTTTGTTTACAAACAAGGCGAATGGATCTATTCACGGCAGGCTCATATTTCTCGGGCCCCGGATCACGGAGGATCCCGCGATCCGCCCTTGAACTTGCGTGTCACGCCCGCAATCGGAACGCTCACCTCACTCACTGCTGGAAAATAGAATCCCTCTCTCGGGACTTCGTTGCTCTGCACTTTCAATTGTTTGTTGGCATTTCTCGAATGATGTGCGTCTTTTCCACTTATTCCATTTTCACAAGAACATTGTGAGATGAATTTTCAAGATTTATTTTGCTTTTTGTAAGTTTTTTGACAGAAAGAGTTGCAGGGAAAATTAATAATCGAACCGAATTCGAAAATACTTCCATCAACTGTTTATTTGATATGATGAATGAATGAATATGATGTTACTGTACTGTAGTCAAAAGAATAAATAAAATGCTGTAGCCCGCTTTGGCCTTATATTGCCTGTACGTATTGTCTAAATCCCTAACTTGTTTCTAGCGACATATGCTATCAATTTTCCACACGGTGAAATCAAATAGAGTGTCAATTTTATAAGGGAAATAACTTTGAACAAGTTTAACAATATAGCCTTCAAACGAAAGATCGCTGCATACATTTGAATACCAACCATCCATAACAAGGTAAAACTTATCGAAACGACCCGCCGTCTGGTCCGACATTGCAATAAAAACATCGTTAGAGCGTCGCGTAAACTTTCCCCGTCACACGTGCGACCGGGTGCCAAGTCCGGGCAAACGTACCCGGGTGAAGTGCTAGGGCAACCACAAGAGGTATTTTATTAACATGGAAACCGGGCTGGCTGCAGTGCCTTCGTTCACTTTTTTGTGATTTTGATGAAGCAGAATTTCGACTATTAATATTAAGAAACATAAGGGAGGGTACACACTTGGGTTCGCGAGGCTCCGCGCTCCGCAAACTTCGAAAAGTGCACCTTAGCAAATATTTTTTTCACTTTGGGCATAGTGTTTATTTACTTGTACAAACTAGCCCCCTGATTATGTAACTCTGTTGCTAACAATTCTCGGTTGAAACCGTTCGAAATTAATTTTGTCAGTTTTATTTTCCAACAGAGTATTCTGTTAACACTCTATCTATTAGCACCCGAGACTGTCAAATTTCATTAATTTCAAACGGTTTTAATCGATTTCAACCTAAAATCGGTAGTAACAAAGATACATAATCATCTAGCAGGTTCGTATATGTGTTCGCACACGCACACACTATGGCGCACTATTGCAGCATAAGGTAAAAAAAAATTGGTGCAGGTTCGCGGATCGCGGAGTTTCGCGAATTTAAACGTTTATTTACTATAGCATTTGCTATACATATCATATTATTACAAAAAGATAAAGGAACTTTAACCGGTTCTCCTTAAGCTTATAGGTAACTTTACCCGGTCCATCCGGCCTGGACATTTTTTATGAAACGGGAACGGGATGCACGAACTGCACCTTGATGCGATGTCATTTGGTCTAGCTAGCTCGTTGCGATCTTTTGAGTCACCAATTTTGTACGACCTTAAACACAATAGTTATCCATGTTAAATTGCAAAAGATGGTAACATTAACCGGTTGTTGTGGTGAAATCCGGGTACCACACGTAGACGCGGCGCAGACGGCCCTTGAACTTTATCGGCGACTTCACCCGCCCCGGGTGCGTAATGTGCGTGAAACGGGACGCGCCATACAACGATACCATGCCATTTGTCTAGCCCGCTGGCTTGTGAGGACCAACTTTTTGGCCGCCAAAATAGTACATAAACCATTTTCACTTCGCTGAGTATTGCAAACTTTTAATGAACTTTGCAGGATGCTCAATTTGTGCTATTTGCTCAAAGTATTTATTTCATATTTGGATTGGATTTAGTCTCCTTTGAATTACCTGATAGAGTATTTAGATTTCCTGTACATGCAGCTTTAATAAATGAACTCCCACTCTTAATATTGCAAAAATCTTTACGCGAAGCGTCTCCATTTCAGGGCAAAAATACTTTCGTATTTCGGTTGTTCCACTGTCCGGCTGTCCGTCTGTTCTCCTCTTACAAATCGCATTTTGTGAACAGGCTCTATAATTAAGAATATAGAATTTTTGTCAATTCAGTTTTTTGAAATTTTTGAAAATGGCGAAGATAAAGGGAAAATTATATTTCAGTTATTTCGAAAAATGTCAAACGTGAAATCTACAGCTCTACAAAGCCACTAGTAAATCATTCAGACTTTTTTTGTATAGCCCGAGTTATGAGAGTCACCCATGCGCGCCCGATTAAAGACTTTCTCTATGGTATTACTACGTGAATCTCAAACAAACTCATTTAAACACTTAATTGGTTAATTAAAGCGGTGGGAGCCGTCGGCAATAATCCTGACCTACCCGACGCGGCGATCCTAGATGGCTCTGAGATTTGGCCGCACCCGGGACCGCCACCCGGTCGATAACCCGCTCTACTCTCACCCGGGTATTAACCTTTTCATTATTTGATATCTTCACTCATACCATATCTAACCCAAGTAGCACACAAATGCTGCATAAGTGCTTAATTAATGCTGCCATCGAATCTTAAAGCTGTTTAAGGGTATACCAATTTGGCTGTACTAAAGCTGTTTAAGCGCTTAAACAGCTAAAAAGGGCCCCAAATTATACAGCCTTTGGTATTACAATGGCTGGAGAGAAGCATCGGTCAGGCTTATTTAAGTTTTAATAGAGCATTAATAAAGCACTGTAAAAAGTTTGATTCTGTGCAGGACTCCCCCAACCAGCTCTTAAACAGCTTCTAACCTTTTGCAACTCCCTATTCAAACTTTTTTAACGTCTTTGTTCTTAACAAGTCATCTTAAAATAAATTAAGTATGTAAAGGACTGTTAAAAGTTATGGTGTAAAGTTAACTATATTCAATCTTCCATCATCGTCCACCATTTCTACTGGGATATTTTATTTTATTTTATGTTAGAAAGTTTTACAAATGCGCAGTTTATACAAATGCGTTCAGGATGCGAGTGAAACTACATCGTGAAGTTAATACCAATTAACTACAAAATTTTCATGCGCCCTTCGAATAATTAGATTTTAACTTAGGAAATATGTGGACAAATTACGAGTGCAAAAGTTTTAATCTATTCTGATGGAAAATTAAATGAGATATTTAGTAAAAATGGTTTCTTTAAATTGCCTATGAAGTAAGAGCTTAAATTAAGGTGTATTCTTGCAGTTAAGAATGTTTTAGAAAATAATAAAAAAAGCTATTTTTAGGTTAGTTATGGCGTCCATGAGGTGCTCAGCTTTAATCGTTAAAATATTATCTTGTGACACTATTTGCTGAACAAAATACCATTAATCAGCCATAGACTGCTCGTGTTCTGTATAAGAGACGTTAATTTACACTTTTAGTTCATATATGGATTCCGGAAATGCCGTTCTAATGACTTATGAGTTATATTGTATTTCAACAACTATTTCTTGCAGCAAGTTAGGGGTCCTCTATCAAAAAGAAAATCATCCTCCAACTAACATTTATCTTATAGGTAGGTATAGTCTAAAATATTACTTGTTTTCTTGTAAATTCGGTACCATTACGTTTCCTTGTCGACCAAGGCTTGTCCATTATTAATTATTAAAACTTATAAACCTTTAATTCGTAGTTTATTCGAATACTAGCTAGTAACCAAAATAAAAAAATTTGCAACAGATAGGTAGAAAAGCTGTTAAATGAAGTCAATAACAGCAACGAACTTTAATGTGGTGTAATTGGGTGCCAAAAACTGTTTAATAGTATAGACAAATTACATTCTAACTCTTTGAGAATTACAAAGCGCTTGAAAAATGGTTTACAACAGTTTCTCAAATAAAGCTGTATAAATATATGATTTGATACACTTCTTCAGCTTGAAGAGTTATTATTTTCTACTTAGGCGTAATTTCAGCAGCAACAGGCTGTTAAAAGTATTTCCTTAATGATCTTAACCAGACAACCTTACAGTGGTATTATATTAAACCACATGTAGCTCAAAAGCGTCATAAAAGATGCCTTCAAGATCAATGCACAGCTTCTAACTTTACAATACCTTTCAGACGTACTGTTAACCAGTTGGTGTTAGAAAGGGTTAATTTTAGACCATTCAACAGCAAAAAACATTATAGAAGAATTTCTTTACGCCGCTTTTCAGCTGCAAACGTAGTAAAACATGTATTATGAACTCTTAAATAGCCCATAGCTTAATTAAGTATTTCTGGAGTGCCTTTTACAGATTATTGAATAAATAACTTTTTTAAATGCAACATATCAGCCTTGAGAAGCTACGAAAACCTTTAAACATCTTTAATCACACTTTTAACCTTATGTAGGTGTATAATTTGACACTTGATCAGCCAATGTGCTACTTGGGAATGGAAAGGATTGTGCAAAAAAATGGGCAAAGATAGATAGATAGAAAAAAAAGGTTTTATTTACTACGACACACACATACATTCATCAAACGACTTAAAAAAAGAACGGCAAACAAAATTTACATTTGCGAAAAGTATATGAAAAAAAGATGACAAAAACAGAGGAGGGAATGCACGTGTGTGCAGCAGCAAGAAATAATATGACTTCGTTTAGATATAAGTAATCATAAATGCAACAAAAAATCCCTACCACAAATTTTGCCTCATAATCTTAGGTTATGTTTGACAAAACCAAAACTAACGACAAAAACAACGAATCTAAAAGCGCTGCATTGACTCTACATAAAAACACAAATATATGCAATTAAAACAGTATTTACATATGAATTCATTCACAGAGAAAAAACTACGTTTACTTTATCTATTCCGACTGTAATCATATGCAACTGCATAATGCAATTACGTCTGCAACTGCAGTGGTGACTCATGTTACAGTCAAAACAATAGACTAGACTCGATCGCCGTTGCCGGCAGCTCATTTATAATTCAACCGATAGTTTTTCTAGTCAGTAAATCAAATGGCTGACCTACGACACGGAAACTGGCCGGGCCATCCGGTTTTTATCTCGACAGTACCCGGGTCAAACGTCCGGTTGATTGCTTTGCCCGTTTACCCCGGCTATCAGGACTTAGTTTTTTGCATTGTTTATTTACTTCTGTTTTTGTTAATAAAAACAGGTATTCTAACGAAAAACCTTTTTCTATAAAGAGTGTTTCCGTCATAGGTCGTTATTTTTCTGAAAAATTGATGTACCGATTTTAATAAAACATAACTTTGATAGATCTAAAAAGTTAGAAGAGCCCTATCGAAAATATTTCTTATATTTTCTATTCAAGCAGAAAAAATACAATTAGGTAATTTCTTTTGAGATTTTGAAAAGATTCTCTACTTATCATGTTAAATTATTTTAATCTAAAGATTTTCACTTTAGTTTCCAAAAGTTAGTGTGAAAATCTATTGTATATTTTGATTTACCTCAATTTTACTACATTCACTCAAAAGTTTCGACTAGTTTATTATATAAAAAAAAACTAATAAGTTTAATATAAACATGCAGTCTTAACTATGCAGATCACAAATATTCCGAAGTTGTTTTTCTCATTCGAATTCACCTCACCAACAGAAAGTTTGCGAACAAATGCATTTCGGACACTTCCACACATTGTTTTTCACAAAAACGGTCAAGTTAAAATTGGAATTCGTTTCGTTTGTTTGATAAAAAGAGGTCAAGGTGTGCTAATGTTGCTTATTTAAAACTATTTCTTTGATGAAAGGCTGATATTATTATGACGAATGAAAGTCACCAAAAAAACTACACTTTTTCTCAAAAAAATTGATGATGCTCTTCCGTGAAAAGATATTTACATCCACATTCTATCTGTGAAAATAGTAAACAGTTTGTCATATTGATAAATATTTTGACTTATTTCTCAAGTTAAGATTAGAATTTCATATTGATAGACGGTTCTTCATATTGATAGATATTTTGACTTATTTCTTAAGTTGTAAAATGTTAAGACAAAGCACTAATCCACGTTTCTTGGTTCCAGGTCTTACAAGACATCAAGGTAAATACAACCCGTTTATCTTTCTAGTTTCCTTTCTTTTGCACTTAACACTTTGTTTTGCATACTCTTGTAATATGCACGACTCTACAAGCTTCTAATATTTTATTTTGGTCTCGTCTTTTTAAACTTTTTTTTTCATTAATGTTTTAAGTGACTTTTACCAATTGTTTTAAATGCACTTACCTAGAAGAAGTAAGTAAAAGCCCGTAAAAATATACTTAGGTGTAGAAAAGACATTTCTTTTCAATTACAACGTAGCCGAAATAAAAATAAGAAGACGATTGAAAATTTTGCAAATGATGGACCTTCGTTTTTTGAGAATACTGAATACCTACATGTAGGCAAAGATACTTGTTAGAATTTTAAAATATAACTAAAAGCTTCTGTTTTTTATTTACAAAAAAATGACACTGTTATATTAATCGTGATTGAAAATGTTATTTTTTTTTAGTCTTTTATAAATTTTGAGGAAGTAATTTGTGTACATAAGACACATAGCATTCGCGAAGGTTCGATATCTAGGAGGGAGTGGGGGGTGGCGGCGGTCGATGGGTCATTGACCCCGGCCGGATTTCGATGCCACCCCGTACCGCCTTCCACTTATTTATTTATTAAAATATCTACTCAACTCTTAATGGACGCCAACGTCAATGGAGTTAGATAATTTCGTGGAAAATTGCCTTTTATGTCAAATTGCAAATGAAAATTGTTGTGTATTTTAGCTGTGTAGCTTTTAGTTATCTTTATAATGTGTATGAGTGTGTAGTGATAAAAGTAATTTCTCTTCTTTTTCCGTTACAAATTAAAATATGTATCATTCATTATAAATATAGCTTCCAGGATGACAAGTGCCAAATTTCTCAATTTTCTCTCAGGAAAACTGGAAAAGTTGTTGCATAAGTACTACCTACCTACCTACAAAATTTTTGCATGGAGAAGTAATTTTGTCATTTTGTCTGCAAATCTTTTACTCTAACTTACTTTTTTTCAAATAATGTCAATGACACAACAGTCTGAAGAACATCATAAAACGAAAAAGGCCATTCGGTCGTAAAATATTACTTTGCATCATGTGCAACGCAATGTGCACGGGACCGCTCAGTCAGTCATAACTCCAACAGAAATAACCAAACTCCATAATTCAAAAGCAGTAAAGTTCAATTCGATTTTGAGGTGTTCCGTCTCTTTCTTGTTGGTTCTCCGTCTACCTCGTGCAACAATCGCTGTCCAAGATTCTATTTACAAAACATGTGGAGCGACGTTGCCGTCCCGACTGCGCCGGAGTCTATGACGTCACTTTAGTCCGCTCCATGGTAGCGGAGAGATTTTCTGTTAAATTATCCTTGAAAAAGTAACATTTGATTCAATTTAAAGTTCGTAAGGACCTACGAGTACTTCACGGGTCCGAGTAACATCTCTAATTTAACTATAAAAAATAAACAGTACTTGTATTTAATTAACATTCAGGGGGCTACTCAAATGGCCACTTTTCTATTCGTTCGCTAACTTAAATCTAAAAAAAAAGCAATTAATGATCAAGTCAGACGTTCGCAAGTTTATGTAAATCACAGACATTGTTGTATTGTACAGAATTGACAAGCCTACGACACGTTATTTTGGTGTTTATGGCTTATTTTTATTTTTTAAGTTAGCGAACGAATAGAAAAGTGGCCATTTGAGTAGCCCCGCAGGTAAGTTAACTGGAACTTATTAAACTGGCCCTAAAAGCTGTGCTAAAAATAAAAAAAATAAAAGAGGTTGCTTAACTTTTTTGCATGTTCTTTTTGTTTTAGTTAAAAAGAAAAATAAAGAAAAATGATGGTACTTAATTCTTGCTAAGTGCTTTTGAAATTGTAAGCCTTTACTGATATAGTCATTTCACCTAATAAAGAGATATTTAACATAACAAATTGTAGCAAAAAAAAATATTATGGAACAAAAATTGTTAAGGAAAAGTTGTTTTTCATCATCAGTGACTATTTTTTCAATAAAAAATGAATCGAAAGTAGGTACATAGGTAGGTACTACCGATGTTATGCCATCACCACCATCGATATATCGCCTATATGTTATTGATATGAGAAGCGCATATTTTGAAAACACACTGCAAATTATTGGCAGTTGTTGCTGCAATCGATTGTTATTTGATAAACATTAACCAGTATTGTTATCAAACGCCACCGTAACAATAGAACGTGGTGGAAACTACCGATTTAGTAGTTTTGTCTATTCCTAGTAATTGCTCATCATTGTGTTGGCTGTGGTGGTTGAATAAGCGCATTCCTTTTAAACTATTCATAATTATTATGATAACTTTTATAAATAGGTACATTTTTATTATCAATCCCATACAACAATACATCAAAGTCTGTGATTTACATAAGTTTGCGTTGCGACATGTATTTTAAACGTCTATTGCTCATATTAAAGCTTTAATAGTAAGCGTAGCGTTCAAACGTTTAGATAGAATATTGGCCATTTGAGTAGGGGGCAGATGTTGTCAAAAACCATAGGTACTTTTTAAGCACTCATTAAATAAAACACTTTTGACGGATAATAACGTGCTTTTATAGAAAGAACTTTGGTAATTAAGTAGATTGTTTTTTTTATGATTTCAGCACTTTTTCAGCCGCCGTGGTCACGGAGGAAAATCAAAAACCAAACTAAATACCAACTAATTACCAAAGTACTATTAATAAAACCGTTAACGGGCTTAATTAACCGTCAACCGTTAATAAAACCGGCAAAGGCATCGCTTATATTTTCCCTATATCTTGTACTTACGTCCTTTTAGAATAAACCATTTTCTGTTAATTAATATCTCAGTAATGTATGAAAATAAATGGAAAAGAAAAAATACGTGTTGCCTAAAAAACGATAAATTTTCATTATATCCATAAAAACAAATACCTTAATATTTTGAAATGTTGTCTATTAAATTTTATTATTTTTTATTAAATAAATAAATAAATATTTGACAACATCACATACATTGCTCCAATCCCAAAGTAAGTTGTCAATTCTATTATTCGTTAATGTTATTTATTTTATGTCTAGTGAGCGCCTAAGCGTGAGAGGAGAATATGTAATCATAATTTTCAGCAAGGCTTACCACCAAAAGCGCCTATTCCATAATCCTAATCATGGTTATTTTGGTAGACATTTTGAGAAAATAGATTAAAAAAGTGGAATTTCAGAAACAAAAGTAAGAAAATGCTGCTTACTAAAATTCTTGTTTCAAGGGAAGAGGCGATCTTTATCTCTTATATAAAAAAGAAGGGGTGACTGACAGACTAACGCCTAGCCCAAACCACGAGACCTAGAGACTTGAAATTTTGTACATAGATACTTTATACAGTGTAGGCGTCCACTAAGACAGGCTTTTTGGAAATTCTACCCCTAAAGGGGTAAAATGAAGGTTCAAAGTTTGTATGGACAAAAATATTTAAATAGACATTTCGACTTGAAACTTCCTAGGAATACGTCTAAAAACAAATAAATAATATTATAACATTATAAGTGTAAAAGTTTGAATATTTGTTACTGACAATGACAGAAACGACGGATTTGAAATGTCACACACAGATATTTTATAGCCTGGATTAAAACATAGGGTACTTTTCCCCGGTTAAAAGTCCCCTAGGGATTTTCCGAATGTCCACGCGGACGAAGTCGCGGGCGAAAGCTAGTCCTTACTAATATAATAAATGGGCAAGTCTGTGTAACACTTTTTTTTACGTAATCTAAGTAATTCCTGGGTTGCGTTCGTAAAGTTCGCTCGACGACGCTCGATGACATAGTACGCGTTCTAAAACCACCGAGGCGATCGTCCGACGATCACTCTAACCGTTCGTAAATGTCGCCCGGCGAACGCACCGGTCACCCCACGAAATAGGTGGGTGAAATTCGCTCTGACGTTTTATTGGATAGTTGACACGTCTTCTTTGTTTATAAATATTGGTTTTGGAAAAATGGCGGGAAACGTTTGACTTGTCAGACGCGTTTTTTGGTGTGAGATTTTGTTTAATTAATTTATAGTGTTATTGGTGATCAGAATTAATTAATTTTATCTTATTCTATCTATTGGACATATCAAATCTTTCTCCAACTGATCTGAAAATAAGATGATAACTGAATTAGATAATTCTAGTACACTTGTCGTTCGTAAACGTTGGCTGACGAACGTCGCACGCCTTGGAGTGAAGGTCCGTCGTCTAGCGAACTTTAGGAACGCTGAAAACAATTTATAATTTGTTTACTTTTAATGGTTAAGTTCAATGACATTAGTTGAAAGGTCAATCTGTCACTTCATTTTGACGTTTTGCCCGCTCCGTTCCACGAACGCTTTGAGATGTTTTGATGAAATCTTAGTAATCCAAACATTATTTCTTAATTAACAACTTTCGTTTATTCGTTTTCTTATAAAAGAATATAAAATTAAATAAGTAAATTAAACTACATTAGTTCTGCAGTATCTTTCTTCTAAAAAACATGAAACGGAACAAAGCACCGTGTCACAGATGAATTTCTGATCATAACGCTTCTAATAGATTAATCGATTAGTAATCGATGACAATCGATTAGTAATCGCTTTTAGAGTTTTAACTACAAAATTATGATTTTTGGATAAAAATGTTAAATTGAATAGTTTTATCGCATGCAACTAACTTATAAATAAAATCTTTCACGATTTTAGTCTCGTTCTGGTAATCTCAGCGTTTTACTTTGAGATTTGGCAAATCGCTAGGTGTCCGAAGCTGTTAACTTTTTTATCGTCTGACATGACATGATCATGCACTTTTCTCTTGTCTTTTTTTTGGCTCCAAACCACCATGAAGTGAAGGAAGCAAAATTATCCTTTTTGAGTCTTAATTTGTAGGGCTGCGGCCCATTTTTATAATTTAAAATATCTTTAAAACCCATGCAGTAAACATGGTAAGAAATCCTTTTGGAAATAATATCATTTCATGAATTGCGAACATCGATCCGCCATGTGCTAAACAGCGTGTTCTTTTGTTCCAGGGTTCTTTTTCTTTTTTGTTTGTTCTTATGTCTGTACATAAGTTTTAACACTGTTTAACAGTGCCTAGTTTTCTGGTCTAATCCTTAGTACCAGCCTCATTTTTGATGTAATGAAACCTTGAATTACACTCAACTTATCATGATGGAGATTGTCTCATATCTTCCATCGCCAATATGAAGTGGTGACCAACGCTTCATACTTCAAGCATCCTGTACTGTTCCGTACCTACTCAAGATGGGAAGTTGTATTTACTGATCAACGGCCTTGACACCAAGAGGGACGAAAACCTCACCGATGACATCCTTGGAAAGCTCTTGAATGGTGAAGATTCAGCAGTAACCAACCATCCTACTGTATGTACGGTAACTTTAAATATATTTCTTAACTTAGTGATAAGTTTTACAAGTTAATCTTTTGACCGTAAGCAGGATAAATGTAATAAATGATAAACTGTTCTGAGAAATAAATGTAATTCTTTAAATTCAATCTTTCTCTTTATTTATCTCTGAAATCGCTTGCTGCAGCGTATAAGGCGCCCTTATCTTCTATAAATTCTAATACGCTGTACTCCAGGTGCGGAAGAGCCGACTCCCTGAACATGCTCAAACCTAACTGAGTAAGCCGCATTTCACTTGAGCTTAAACTATAACACCGAACGCTCACCCTTTAACTCTCAATAGTCGCCCTGTGGGAGAAAACCGTTACAGTGGCGTTCCCAACGTTTGGCCTGGAGATTTCAGAGAAAAATAAAGCTTTCTTTTTAGTGAAAATATTAAATTTCACTACTGTTAAACTTAACTCATAATGTGTAACTTTTTGTATTGAAAACAAGAAGTAGAATCTTTTTATAATACTTAGTTAAGTAATAGCATGTCTTTGCTGTATTCTTTTTACTTTTAATACTTAACCATGCAAACGGTTAATTGTATGTAAGTCTCTGAGTTATCTACTCACTCTAAGCTGTCTAAGCTAAAATAATACATAACCTAGATAATGGTTGATTGTAAACTTTGTTCTTAGGGCTACTTGCTCACTCTAAGCTTAGCTAAGCTAACTTATATCACACTGTGATACTTTAATGCTACAAGCTGATAAACTTGTCTTAGCAAATAACTTTATTTTTATTACTGTATAATTTAAAAGTGTACAACATGGATTTTGTAACTGCCGGTTGTCCAATAGAATTCTTGCACAAAGATGAACTAGTGTACGAACTTAAATTACGTCATTTACCAGCTGAACCTACATCATCAACCGATGATTTGCGAAAACTTTTACGTCATACTTGCAAACTTACTCGACGTGGTAGTGTAAAGGCTATTGATCAGTTTGTCATTGAGCAAGCTTCCGAATTAACTGTATGCACGCCGAAGGTTGCTGAAATAGAAGCGAGTAGTAAAGATTTAACATCCCGTGAACGCTTGGTAAAACGTTTAGTAGCTCGTTGCAATTACATTCTTTGTCGCCTCTCTAGAATTAGTGATCCTGAAGAGGGTATCGCTAAACTTAAATCTTCTCTGATTTGTCTTCTTATGCATCTGGAAAATGATGCAGATGAACCCGAAGATACGGGTGAATCATATTCTACTCCTGAAGTGAATCATGTTGAAAACCCTATGTGTGTTCAACAGGTTCCAAAAACTTATAATTTGAACTCTCTTAATTTAAAATACCGCGGCGATACTTGTGTCCGTGTCTTTATAACTCGGTTGGAAGAACTTAGGATTGCTAGGAAAATTCCTAATGATATAATTTTTGATGGATTTCCAGATATCTTAGAAGGTCCAGCGTTGTATTGGTACAGAGCAAATAAAACCAATTTCTCTTGCTACAAGGACGTGATCCAGTCTCTTGGAGATGACTTCGACATCCCAGATTTGGACCATAAATTGCTGGCGGAGATTCGGCAACGGACCCAAGCAAAAAGTGAAACCATCGTCGTTTTTCTATCTATCATGGTAGGTATGTTCTCTCGTTTAAGGAAAACCCTCTCCGATGAAGAACAACTTGATATCATCTTAAGGAATATTCGACCTGAGTACAGCATGGAATTAGCTCTCCATGATATTACTTCCATAGACCATCTTAAACTTGTCTGCAAGAAACTAGAACTTGCGAAGGCAAAAGCCATTGATTTTAAAGAACCGGTTTTGACAAACGATTCACTTGCTCCTGACTTTACTTATTCTAATAAATCTAGGAATTCTACTCCCAGACAACTAAATACTAATTTTGGAAATTCAAAACCAAAACCAATTGCCTCTTTAAACTCTAAAAATAATAAATCTTTACATTGTTTCCGCTGTGGAATGAATAACCACAACACTAACAAATGCCTGAAGTCTAGAGAACTAGTTTGCTTCAAATGTGGTAACAAAGGTGTTAAGACGCCGGAGTGCACTAAGTGTAATGTGCCAAAAAACTAATAGGCTCTGTCTCCTCATGTTCCAAAAGTAGTCCCAAACATCCCACTACAGAAGAGACATATTTTGAACCTCCGTCTGATGACTACCGACCATATTTATCCGTTGAAGTACTTGGCCTTAAAGTTAAGGGTTTGTTGGACTGTGGTGCTTCTTGTTCTGTCTTAGGTAATGACTGCCATTCTTTATTTTTAAATATTGGTATCCCGTCTTACAAATTGGATATTCCAATAAGGTTAAGTGTTGCCAGCGGACAAGAATTAATCTGTAATAATTATATGTTACTGCCCATTTCTTATAAAAATGAGGTCCAAATTATTAAATTTGTTATTCAACCTGAAATAAATGTCCCCATTCATTTTGGAATAAACTTCTGGAAGGCTTTTAACTTAGCCCCTGACATATTTAAGGATAACTGTCACATAGAAAATGTGAATAGTGTATCAGTCTTGCCTAACCATTCTGGTCTTAATGATTTTAACTCTCTGACTTCTGAACAAAAGAAGCAAATTGAAGAAATTAAATCTTTATTTGATAACATCAATACTGAAAAAGTAGGTCTCGGTGAGACAAATCTTATTGAACACATTATTGATACAGGTGATGCAAAACCTATAAAACAAAAGTACTACCGTCTTAGTCCTGACAAGCAAAAAGCTCTTGAAAAAGAAGTAGGTAGGATGTTGGAACTAGGTATAGTAGAACCATCTTTTTCTCCATGGAATTCTCCTGTAGTTATGGTAGAAAAATCCAACGGTGATCTCAGACTATGTTTGGACAGTAGAAAAGTTAACTCTGTATCAAAAGCTGATGCTTATCCACTTCCTTATGTCAGCTATATCCTTGACAACTTAAGAGACGCTAAATACTTAACATCTTTAGACCTTAGCGCAGCTTACCATCAGATAAGGTTGTCGGAATCCTCAAAAGAAAAGACCGCATTCACAGTTCCTGGTAAGGGACTCTTTCATTACAATAGAATGTGTTTTGGACTAGTAGGAGCATCTGCAACTATGCAGCGTCTCATGGATAACTTGTTTACAGCTGAATTTGATAATAAAGTGTTCTGTTTCATCGATGACATAATAATCTGTACTTCTGACTTTAATGAACATAAACGTCTCTTAAAGGCAGTTTATGAAAAGCTAAAATCTGCTAATCTAACTATTAATATGAAAAAATCTATTTTCTGTAGAAATGAACTTAAATATTTAGGTTACGTTGTTGACCAATATGGTTTAAGAACGGACCCCTCTAAAGTCGATGCCATTTTAAACTTTCCTATTCCTAAAGATGCAAAAGACATCAAAAGATTTCTTGGTATGGCCGGTTGGTATCGTCGGTTCATAGACAATTTTTCTAAAATATCTCGTCCTTTATCTCGCTTAACTAGCAAAAAGATTCCTTTTACATGGTCATCTGAAGCTGATGAAGCTTTTAATAAACTTAAAACAGCATTGGTATCTGCACCAATACTGAAATGTCCTAATTTTGATCTGCCTTTCAGCATACATACTGATGCTTCTTCTTACGCCATAGGTGCTGTACTTACACAAAAGATTGACAATGTTGACCATCCCATTGCATACTGCAGCCGCACTCTAAATGCTCAAGAAATAAATTACACAGCTACTGAAAGAGAATTGCTCGCAGTAATCTATGCCTTAGAACAGTACCGTGCTTATATTGAAGGTAGAAAATGTTACATTATAACTGACCATGCTTCTCTGCTTTGGTTTTCTAATCTTAAAAATCCTATTGGTCGTCTTAATAGATGGGCCTTAAGACTTAGTCAATTTAACTTTGAAATTATTCATAGGAAAGGTAAAGAACATATCATTCCTGATGCTTTATCTAGAATTTACACTAATTCCATATTTGACACTCAGTCAACTTCTGATGAGTGGTACAAATCTCTTTATGAAAAATGCTCTAAAACTCCATCTAGGTATCCTAATTATAAAATTGAAAATAATAAGCTATATAGACTTTCTAAAAATAAATATAATTCTGTTTCTCAATTTGAATGGAAACAAATAATTCCTTCTGAAAAACGTCTTGAAATCTTACAAAAGTATCATGATGATCCAACTGCTGGTCATTTTGGTGTTGCAAAAACTCATAAAAAGATTTCTAATTGGTTCTTTTGGCCATCTCTCTTTCAAGATGTTAAAAACTATGTTAAATCTTGTGACATATGCAACTGTTACAAGCCTCTAAATGTCAAACCTGCTGGTTTAATGGGAAATCCTAAATGTGTATCTCAACCAGGAGAAGCCTTATCTTGCGACATTCTTGGACCTTTTCCACCTTCTTATTCTCAAAACAAATATTTACTAGTATGTTGTGACTATTTTAGTAAATATGTGACTATTTTTCCTTTGAGAACTGTGACTGCCAAAAATGTGGTCAAATGTATGGAAAAAGGCATATTCTTAATACATGGTGTGCCAAAATATGTTTATGTAGATAATGGTCCACAATTTATAGCTAAAGAATTTAGAGAATTGATCAGTAAATATCAGATTCCTCACTTATTTTACAATCCAGTATATCACCCCCAAACTAACCAAACTGAGAGGGTAAACCGTGAAATTGTTAGATCCATTGCTTCCTATGTGCGTTCTGATCATCGAAATTGGGATAAGAACATATCTGAGGTGCAATGTGCTCTTAACACTTCTGTTCATGAAGGTACCAAATATACCCCTTTCTATCTATTACATGGTAGGGAAATGATATTGGATGGTTCATTTTATAACCTTGACCAACCCATAGACAGTGCTAACATCTCCATTGATCATACTTACTCATTCTCTGATTCATTAAAAGAGCTAAAATCTATCTTTGAAAAAGTCAAAAATAACCTTAAAAAGGCACATAGTAAAAACTCTTATTATTATAACCTGCGTAAATGCTGCGGCATGTTGAACTTAAAAAGGGCAATTTGTTTTTAAAAGATGTTTTCCTCAATCTAATGCTGCAAAACACTTCTCTGCTAAATTAGCCCCTAAATTTGAAAAATGTGTCATTTCTGAAAAATATTCACCCTTGGTATATGGTTTAAAATCCTTATCGGGGAAATTTCTTGGCCGGTGGCATATAACAGATATTGTACGCCCTGGTGATTCTGTTTCTGACTAAGAAACACATTTCTCTAATACTTTCTTATTGTGTGGTAACAATATTAATAAAGAATAGAACCTTGTCATAACACTGCGTTCATTCTCCTAGTTATTAATCTCTCTAATAGTTAAACTTAGTTTTATGTTATTCACATTGAAGTCTTAACTTCAACTTAAAATACTTTGTCTTATAAGTATCTCTTTATTCCCTAAGAAAGGAATAATATTCTTTAATAATAATCTATTTAAATAGTATGTCTATTCTAGTACATATTACTCTAAGCTTGGAAATTAATTTTCCTATCCATATAAATAAGTTTTAATCTTGAAACTTTAATGTTTGGTCATCTCTTTGTATTCCAACAGAGTGTCCAGTAACTAAATCTCATTCATATCTCTGAATGAAGGTGATACTTCATCACTTACCTCTTTGTAAATAAACAACAAATCAGTAAAATACGTTTATTAACACTAGTACTTTTATCTGAAAATAAAATTTAGGTATTCTATTTTAACCAACAGATATAACCATAGTAATTGGTAGGTTTTATGTCTGTCTCATTACATGTTAGTCAGTCTTTGTTTTGCATGAAACAACATTAGTTGTTAGTTTTCTTTTTATCACATAGACTTAGCCGCACGGATAGGTGATAAGTTATTTCTATAACAGTTTAAGTTATGTAGGTGTAGTATAGGTATTGTTAGGTATTAATGATATCCACTAGTTGCTAGGTAGCTAGGTACACACTTTCTTTGTAGTATTTTATGGTTTCAACCTTGTCACAAGTTGAAAATTTTTTCCCTTTTGTCCGAGGAATTTTTCTTCGAATTATTTTATTTTAAAATTTTAAATTTTAAAATAAAATAATTCTTACCACCTAAAACGGTGCTGTAACACTTTTTTTACGTAATCTAAGTAATTCCTGAAAACAATTTATAATTTGTTTACTTTTAATGGTTAAGTTCAATGACATTAGTTGAAAGGTCAATCTGTCACTTCATTTTGACGTTTTGCCCGCTCCGTTCCACGAACGCTTTGAGATGTTTTGATGAAATCTTAGTAATCCAAACATTATTTCTTAATTAACAACTTTCGTTTATTCGTTTTCTTATAAAAGAATATAAAATTAAATAAGTAAATTAAACTACATTAGTTCTGCAGTATCTTTCTTCTAAAAAACATGAAACGGAACAAAGCACCGTGTCACAGATGAATTTCTGATCATAACGCTTCTAATAGATTAATCGATTAGTAATCGATGACAATCGATTAGTAATCGCTTTTAGAGTTTTAACTACAAAATTATGATTTTTGGATAAAAATGTTAAATTGAATAGTTTTATCGCATGCAACTAACTTATAAATAAAATCTTTCACGATTTTAGTCTCGTTCTGGTAATCTCAGCGTTTTACTTTGAGATTTGGCAAATCGCTAGGTGTCCGAAGCTGTTAACTTTTTTATCGTCTGACATGACATGATCATGCACTTTTCTCTTGTCTTTTTTTTGGCTCCAAACCACCATGAAGTGAAGGAAGCAAAATTATCCTTTTTGAGTCTTAATTTGTAGGGCTGCGGCCCATTTTTATAATTTAAAATATCTTTAAAACCCATGCAGTAAACATGGTAAGAAATCCTTTTGGAAATAATATCATTTCATGAATTGCGAACATCGATCCGCCATGTGCTAAACAGCGTGTTCTTTTGTTCCAGGGTTCTTTTTCTTTTTTGTTTGTTCTTATGTCTGTACATAAGTTTTAACACTGTTTAACAGTGCCTAGTTTTCTGGTCTAATCCTTAGTACCAGCCTCATTTTTGATGTAATGAAACCTTGAATTACACTCAACTTATCATGATGGAGATTGTCTCATATCTTCCATCGCCAATATGAAGTGGTGACCAACGCTTCATACTTCAAGCATCCTGTACTGTTCCGTACCTACTCAAGATGGGAAGTTGTATTTACTGATCAACGGCCTTGACACCAAGAGGGACGAAAACCTCACCGATGACATCCTTGGAAAGCTCTTGAATGGTGAAGATTCAGCAGTAACCAACCATCCTACTGTATGTACGGTAACTTTAAATATATTTCTTAACTTAGTGATAAGTTTTACAAGTTAATCTTTTGACCGTAAGCAGGATAAATGTAATAAATGATAAACTGTTCTGAGAAATAAATGTAATTCTTTAAATTCAATCTTTCTCTTTATTTATCTCTGAAATCGCTTGCTGCAGCGTATAAGGCGCCCTTATCTTCTATAAATTCTAATACGCTGTACTCCAGGTGCGGAAGAGCCGACTCCCTGAACATGCTCAAACCTAACTGAGTAAGCCGCATTTCACTTGAGCTTAAACTATAACACCGAACGCTCACCCTTTAACTCTCAATAGTCGCCCTGTGGGAGAAAACCGTTACAGTGGCGTTCCCAACGTTTGGCCTGGAGATTTCAGAGAAAAATAAAGCTTTCTTTTTAGTGAAAATATTAAATTTCACTACTGTTAAACTTAACTCATAATGTGTAACTTTTTGTATTGAAAACAAGAAGTAGAATCTTTTTATAATACTTAGTTAAGTAATAGCATGTCTTTGCTGTATTCTTTTTACTTTTAATACTTAACCATGCAAACGGTTAATTGTATGTAAGTCTCTGAGTTATCTACTCACTCTAAGCTGTCTAAGCTAAAATAATACATAACCTAGATAATGGTTGATTGTAAACTTTGTTCTTAGGGCTACTTGCTCACTCTAAGCTTAGCTAAGCTAACTTATATCACACTGTGATACTTTAATGCTACAAGCTGATAAACTTGTCTTAGCAAATAACTTTATTTTTATTACTGTATAATTTAAAAGTGTACAACATGGATTTTGTAACTGCCGGTTGTCCAATAGAATTCTTGCACAAAGATGAACTAGTGTACGAACTTAAATTACGTCATTTACCAGCTGAACCTACATCATCAACCGATGATTTGCGAAAACTTTTACGTCATACTTGCAAACTTACTCGACGTGGTAGTGTAAAGGCTATTGATCAGTTTGTCATTGAGCAAGCTTCCGAATTAACTGTATGCACGCCGAAGGTTGCTGAAATAGAAGCGAGTAGTAAAGATTTAACATCCCGTGAACGCTTGGTAAAACGTTTAGTAGCTCGTTGCAATTACATTCTTTGTCGCCTCTCTAGAATTAGTGATCCTGAAGAGGGTATCGCTAAACTTAAATCTTCTCTGATTTGTCTTCTTATGCATCTGGAAAATGATGCAGATGAACCCGAAGATACGGGTGAATCATATTCTACTCCTGAAGTGAATCATGTTGAAAACCCTATGTGTGTTCAACAGGTTCCAAAAACTTATAATTTGAACTCTCTTAATTTAAAATACCGCGGCGATACTTGTGTCCGTGTCTTTATAACTCGGTTGGAAGAACTTAGGATTGCTAGGAAAATTCCTAATGATATAATTTTTGATGGATTTCCAGATATCTTAGAAGGTCCAGCGTTGTATTGGTACAGAGCAAATAAAACCAATTTCTCTTGCTACAAGGACGTGATCCAGTCTCTTGGAGATGACTTCGATATCCCAGATTTGGACCATAAATTGCTGGCGGAGATTCGGCAACGGACCCAAGCAAAAAGTGAAACCATCGTCGTTTTTCTATCTATCATGGTAGGTATGTTCTCTCGTTTAAGGAAAACCCTCTCCGATGAAGAACAACTTGATATCATCTTAAGGAATATTCGACCTGAGTACAGCATGGAATTAGCTCTCCATGATATTACTTCCATAGACCATCTTAAACTTGTCTGCAAGAAACTAGAACTTGCGAAGGCAAAAGCCATTGATTTTAAAGAACCGGTTTTGACAAACGATTCACTTGCTCCTGACTTTACTTATTCTAATAAATCTAGGAATTCTACTCCCAGACAACTAAATACTAATTTTGGAAATTCAAAACCAAAACCAATTGCCTCTTTAAACTCTAAAAATAATAAATCTTTACATTGTTTCCGCTGTGGAATGAATAACCACAACACTAACAAATGCCTGAAGTCTAGAGAACTAGTTTGCTTCAAATGTGGTAACAAAGGTGTTAAGACGCCGGAGTGCACTAAGTGTAATGTGCCAAAAAACTAATAGGCTCTGTCTCCTCATGTTCCAAAAGTAGTCCCAAACATCCCACTACAGAAGAGACATATTTTGAACCTCCGTCTGATGACTACCGACCATATTTATCCGTTGAAGTACTTGGCCTTAAAGTTAAGGGTTTGTTGGACTGTGGTGCTTCTTGTTCTGTCTTAGGTAATGACTGCCATTCTTTATTTTTAAATATTGGTATCCCGTCTTACAAATTGGATATTCCAATAAGGTTAAGTGTTGCCAGCGGACAAGAATTAATCTGTAATAATTATATGTTACTGCCCATTTCTTATAAAAATGAGGTCCAAATTATTAAATTTGTTATTCAACCTGAAATAAATGTCCCCATTCATTTTGGAATAAACTTCTGGAAGGCTTTTAACTTAGCCCCTGACATATTTAAGGATAACTGTCACATAGAAAATGTGAATAGTGTATCAGTCTTGCCTAACCATTCTGGTCTTAATGATTTTAACTCTCTGACTTCTGAACAAAAGAAGCAAATTGAAGAAATTAAATCTTTATTTGATAACATCAATACTGAAAAAGTAGGTCTCGGTGAGACAAATCTTATTGAACACATTATTGATACAGGTGATGCAAAACCTATAAAACAAAAGTACTACCGTCTTAGTCCTGACAAGCAAAAAGCTCTTGAAAAAGAAGTAGGTAGGATGTTGGAACTAGGTATAGTAGAACCATCTTTTTCTCCATGGAATTCTCCTGTAGTTATGGTAGAAAAATCCAACGGTGATCTCAGACTATGTTTGGACAGTAGAAAAGTTAACTCTGTATCAAAAGCTGATGCTTATCCACTTCCTTATGTCAGCTATATCCTTGACAACTTAAGAGACGCTAAATACTTAACATCTTTAGACCTTAGCGCAGCTTACCATCAGATAAGGTTGTCGGAATCCTCAAAAGAAAAGACCGCATTCACAGTTCCTGGTAAGGGACTCTTTCATTACAATAGAATGTGTTTTGGACTAGTAGGAGCATCTGCAACTATGCAGCGTCTCATGGATAACTTGTTTACAGCTGAATTTGATAATAAAGTGTTCTGTTTCATCGATGACATAATAATCTGTACTTCTGACTTTAATGAACATAAACGTCTCTTAAAGGCAGTTTATGAAAAGCTAAAATCTGCTAATCTAACTATTAATATGAAAAAATCTATTTTCTGTAGAAATGAACTTAAATATTTAGGTTACGTTGTTGACCAATATGGTTTAAGAACGGACCCCTCTAAAGTCGATGCCATTTTAAACTTTCCTATTCCTAAAGATGCAAAAGACATCAAAAGATTTCTTGGTATGGCCGGTTGGTATCGTCGGTTCATAGACAATTTTTCTAAAATATCTCGTCCTTTATCTCGCTTAACTAGCAAAAAGATTCCTTTTACATGGTCATCTGAAGCTGATGAAGCTTTTAATAAACTTAAAACAGCATTGGTATCTGCACCAATACTGAAATGTCCTAATTTTGATCTGCCTTTCAGCATACATACTGATGCTTCTTCTTACGCCATAGGTGCTGTACTTACACAAAAGATTGACAATGTTGACCATCCCATTGCATACTGCAGCCGCACTCTAAATGCTCAAGAAATAAATTACACAGCTACTGAAAGAGAATTGCTCGCAGTAATCTATGCCTTAGAACAGTACCGTGCTTATATTGAAGGTAGAAAATGTTACATTATAACTGACCATGCTTCTCTGCTTTGGTTTTCTAATCTTAAAAATCCTATTGGTCGTCTTAATAGATGGGCCTTAAGACTTAGTCAATTTAACTTTGAAATTATTCATAGGAAAGGTAAAGAACATATCATTCCTGATGCTTTATCTAGAATTTACACTAATTCCATATTTGACACTCAGTCAACTTCTGATGAGTGGTACAAATCTCTTTATGAAAAATGCTCTAAAACTCCATCTAGGTATCCTAATTATAAAATTGAAAATAATAAGCTATATAGACTTTCTAAAAATAAATATAATTCTGTTTCTCAATTTGAATGGAAACAAATAATTCCTTCTGAAAAACGTCTTGAAATCTTACAAAAGTATCATGATGATCCAACTGCTGGTCATTTTGGTGTTGCAAAAACTCATAAAAAGATTTCTAATTGGTTCTTTTGGCCATCTCTCTTTCAAGATGTTAAAAACTATGTTAAATCTTGTGACATATGCAACTGTTACAAGCCTCTAAATGTCAAACCTGCTGGTTTAATGGGAAATCCTAAATGTGTATCTCAACCAGGAGAAGCCTTATCTTGCGACATTCTTGGACCTTTTCCACCTTCTTATTCTCAAAACAAATATTTACTAGTATGTTGTGACTATTTTAGTAAATATGTGACTATTTTTCCTTTGAGAACTGTGACTGCCAAAAATGTGGTCAAATGTATGGAAAAAGGCATATTCTTAATACATGGTGTGCCAAAATATGTTTATGTAGATAATGGTCCACAATTTATAGCTAAAGAATTTAGAGAATTGATCAGTAAATATCAGATTCCTCACTTATTTTACAATCCAGTATATCACCCCCAAACTAACCAAACTGAGAGGGTAAACCGTGAAATTGTTAGATCCATTGCTTCCTATGTGCGTTCTGATCATCGAAATTGGGATAAGAACATATCTGAGGTGCAATGTGCTCTTAACACTTCTGTTCATGAAGGTACCAAATATACCCCTTTCTATCTATTACATGGTAGGGAAATGATATTGGATGGTTCATTTTATAACCTTGACCAACCCATAGACAGTGCTAACATCTCCATTGATCATACTTACTCATTCTCTGATTCATTAAAAGAGCTAAAATCTATCTTTGAAAAAGTCAAAAATAACCTTAAAAAGGCACATAGTAAAAACTCTTATTATTATAACCTGCGTAAATGCTGCGGCATGTTGAACTTAAAAAGGGCAATTTGTTTTTAAAAGATGTTTTCCTCAATCTAATGCTGCAAAACACTTCTCTGCTAAATTAGCCCCTAAATTTGAAAAATGTGTCATTTCTGAAAAATATTCACCCTTGGTATATGGTTTAAAATCCTTATCGGGGAAATTTCTTGGCCGGTGGCATATAACAGATATTGTACGCCCTGGTGATTCTGTTTCTGACTAAGAAACACATTTCTCTAATACTTTCTTATTGTGTGGTAACAATATTAATAAAGAATAGAACCTTGTCATAACACTGCGTTCATTCTCCTAGTTATTAATCTCTCTAATAGTTAAACTTAGTTTTATGTTATTCACATTGAAGTCTTAACTTCAACTTAAAATACTTTGTCTTATAAGTATCTCTTTATTCCCTAAGAAAGGAATAATATTCTTTAATAATAATCTATTTAAATAGTATGTCTATTCTAGTACATATTACTCTAAGCTTGGAAATTAATTTTCCTATCCATATAAATAAGTTTTAATCTTGAAACTTTAATGTTTGGTCATCTCTTTGTATTCCAACAGAGTGTCCAGTAACTAAATCTCATTCATATCTCTGAATGAAGGTGATACTTCATCACTTACCTCTTTGTAAATAAACAACAAATCAGTAAAATACGTTTATTAACACTAGTACTTTTATCTGAAAATAAAATTTAGGTATTCTATTTTAACCAACAGATATAACCATAGTAATTGGTAGGTTTTATGTCTGTCTCATTACATGTTAGTCAGTCTTTGTTTTGCATGAAACAACATTAGTTGTTAGTTTTCTTTTTATCACATAGACTTAGCCGCACGGATAGGTGATAAGTTATTTCTATAACAGTTTAAGTTATGTAGGTGTAGTATAGGTATTGTTAGGTATTAATGATATCCACTAGTTGCTAGGTAGCTAGGTACACACTTTCTTTGTAGTATTTTATGGTTTCAACCTTGTCACAAGTTGAAAATTTTTTCCCTTTTGTCCGAGGAATTTTTCTTCGAATTATTTTATTTTAAAATTTTAAATTTTAAAATAAAATAATTCTTACCACCTAAAACGGTGCTGTAACACTTTTTTTACGTAATCTAAGTAATTCCTGAAAACAATTTATAATTTGTTTACTTTTAATGGTTAAGTTCAATGACATTAGTTGAAAGGTCAATCTGTCACTTCATTTTGACGTTTTGCCCGCTCCGTTCCACGAACGCTTTGAGATGTTTTGATGAAATCTTAGTAATCCAAACATTATTTCTTAATTAACAACTTTCGTTTATTCGTTTTCTTATAAAAGAATATAAAATTAAATAAGTAAATTAAACTACATTAGTTCTGCAGTATCTTTCTTCTAAAAAACATGAAACGGAACAAAGCACCGTGTCACAGATGAATTTCTGATCATAACGCTTCTAATAGATTAATCGATTAGTAATCGATGACAATCGATTAGTAATCGCTTTTAGAGTTTTAACTACAAAATTATGATTTTTGGATAAAAATGTTAAATTGAATAGTTTTATCGCATGCAACTAACTTATAAATAAAATCTTTCACGATTTTAGTCTCGTTCTGGTAATCTCAGCGTTTTACTTTGAGATTTGGCAAATCGCTAGGTGTCCGAAGCTGTTAACTTTTTTATCGTCTGACATGACATGATCATGCACTTTTCTCTTGTCTTTTTTTTGGCTCCAAACCACCATGAAGTGAAGGAAGCAAAATTATCCTTTTTGAGTCTTAATTTGTAGGGCTGCGGCCCATTTTTATAATTTAAAATATCTTTAAAACCCATGCAGTAAACATGGTAAGAAATCCTTTTGGAAATAATATCATTTCATGAATTGCGAACATCGATCCGCCATGTGCTAAACAGCGTGTTCTTTTGTTCCAGGGTTCTTTTTCTTTTTTGTTTGTTCTTATGTCTGTACATAAGTTTTAACACTGTTTAACAGTGCCTAGTTTTCTGGTCTAATCCTTAGTACCAGCCTCATTTTTGATGTAATGAAACCTTGAATTACACTCAACTTATCATGATGGAGATTGTCTCATATCTTCCATCGCCAATATGAAGTGGTGACCAACGCTTCATACTTCAAGCATCCTGTACTGTTCCGTACCTACTCAAGATGGGAAGTTGTATTTACTGATCAACGGCCTTGACACCAAGAGGGACGAAAACCTCACCGATGACATCCTTGGAAAGCTCTTGAATGGTGAAGATTCAGCAGTAACCAACCATCCTACTGTATGTACGGTAACTTTAAATATATTTCTTAACTTAGTGATAAGTTTTACAAGTTAATCTTTTGACCGTAAGCAGGATAAATGTAATAAATGATAAACTGTTCTGAGAAATAAATGTAATTCTTTAAATTCAATCTTTCTCTTTATTTATCTCTGAAATCGCTTGCTGCAGCGTATAAGGCGCCCTTATCTTCTATAAATTCTAATACGCTGTACTCCAGGTGCGGAAGAGCCGACTCCCTGAACATGCTCAAACCTAACTGAGTAAGCCGCATTTCACTTGAGCTTAAACTATAACACCGAACGCTCACCCTTTAACTCTCAATAGTCGCCCTGTGGGAGAAAACCGTTACATCTGTTTGTTTGTTTGTTTGTTTTAGCTTCACGTCTTAACTAAGGAACCGAACGTCATGAAATTTTATATACACGCTGTAAGGGGTACAGAGAACGACATAGGGTACTTTTCATCCAAAAAAATTGTATTGTTTCCGAGGGATAGCAAAAAACTTTCCACGCAGACGAAGTCGCTGTTGGCAGTTTTACAATAAATCCACAAGTACATGTATCATCCAAATTGAAATTTTAAACACATTTTAAATCCGTTCGAAAGCAATCGTCCAAGGTCGAGGACACGTCGTTAAATAACCTGTTCGGACGTTCTGCGCGTGCGCCGCAGGAAGGAACCAATAAGCCGCAAGAAGCCTGCCAATTGGACCACTATAACACCACAATGACACGTAACCTTCGCCACAACTGTCGCTTGTTGGCCTGTTACCGCGCTACGTCTGCGGATTTATAGTTTTACTGATCTAGATTCACGAATTTTTATTGCAAACAGTTTGGTACTGTACCAATTCAAATAGGACGCCAATGAAAATCAGAAACAATAAAAAAATATTTAGTATAAGTAGTTTCTACGCCTTACTTAATTCGTATCATTTCAGTCACTCCATTAGATGGAAAAATCTACCATTTATATTCGTATAACCAATAAACACTTAGGACTATTTAACTGTAGGTAAACTATATTATGGTTATTTGTAAAACACTACAACCTCGCAAGAGTAGATTACCAAAGATTTAAATTTAAATCTTTGTAGATTACTAACATCATAAACAACAATAAGTATTTATTTCTTCTATGACTTTTCCGGAAATAGACAAAAAAATCGAGTTTCCATACATATCCAAACAGCTGATCGAATTTTGTTTGAAAATTCTTTTTATTTTCTTCACTAATGTTGTTGGTATAAACCCATTTCTACGAGAAAATAGATGGTTTATTCGCATACTGCATCGATGCTATAAAAATATTACAAGACTTTCTGGCATTAAGTATTGATGAGTCATATATGGCAGAATTGGAGCCAAACATGACGTGACAGAAATACATAACCTTTTGTATGGAAAATTGATGGAACGACGAATTTCATGCAGTCATAATGTGAAAGCCTTTAAGATACCATTATTTTGGATTTGCAAGCACAAATAAATATTAATGGTCCTAAAACATACACTTATCTATCCGTTATAATTTTTAGTTATGTCTTGATTTCCGCAAAATCGCCCGAAAACAGCGCTTTTCACGAAAATCATTCGCCTAGTGCCTAAATTTAAAACTAAAATTAGATCTTAAGCATAATCGTATTGCTTTAAGCTGTTTAAATAAAACTTGAACAAATATTAATCAACGAATAAAATTATCTGTAAACAAAACAAACTTAAAACAAGGACAATATGTTTAAAAACATACGGAACAGGAAAATAAATAACCTCGCCCATTCAAGGGTATAAGGGCTATCGTCCACTAACCGAAAATAGCTACAATTAAGACATCGCTAACATCACAAGACGAAGTTTAAGTTATAAGATAAAGCGAATAGACAATCGAGGTAAACAAAAATTGTACCTACAACACAATTTATGCGTTATTATTGTTAATGATACCTTGAAAAACCTAATAAGGAAAAACAATAATTGTATCAAAACTACCAATTTGAGATAATAAAACAAGAAACCGTTATTACTGCCCGATTCAAGCAGGAGGAAATAAGTTCATTAAAGGTGACCGACGACAAACCCGATGACCCGAAATCGACCAACCAGATTGTTGGTTAAGAAAAATAAATAATACTAACCGTCCCACCAGGTGGGTGGAGTTGTTTGTCGGTTTATAGAGGCATAATAGCGGGAACGCGGGATTCCGTCCCTTTTTCAGTCCCGAAATTTTCGGGATTAAGTTTTCTTGAATTGATATAATTTTTAAAAAGTTGCAAAACCTACGTGAATTGAAAATATTGAACGCAATTGTTAAACTTTTACTATCATTTTTAATAAGTATATAATTCATTCAAGCAGCATGCCAAGCAAGCAACACAAAATTAACCCAGCGGGTTTGCGATGGTTTCCTGGATTTAAAAAATAAAATTTTCCGAAGTAATCCCGGGATTGGCTAAGTGTAATCCCGAAATCAGAAATAATAGCCAGGATCGAATTCCCTATTAACGAATCATGACTTAGGTAAATGTACGTACGTACTAACGTTTAATATATCTTTTTGTTTTATGTATTCTTCATTATTATAAGTAGTCACATTAATACAGACTCTACTTAGGTTGGTCGTTACTACATAATTTGAAAAAGGCTTTATTTCTCATGTCCCGCTGCCTCTTGTAAATCAGACGGTCCAACATGAGGATAGCCGCCGGCCAACGTGGTCCGACACGTGTTGTGTTGTGTATGTGTAACATGTGCTCGTTCACTACGACACATCGTTGAGCAAAGGAAAACTTGCGGGCCTACGATACGTAGGTAGTGTTTATTTAGCTGTTTTTCACGTTTCTACGTTTCTACTGACGTGCTACCACAGTGTTGATTTTGTTATTCACAAACGGTATAGTCACTATACCGTTGTAGTGATGAGGATTCAAAGCCAGGCCAAGCCAAGCCAAGCACTATACTATAGTGCTTGGGCATCACCTCACTTGATGTTAAGTGACGATAAGGCCGAAAGTGGAAGCGCACTGGAATCCTCATCACTGAGGAACTGGCTATCTTAGTCTTACCTCTGCCGGAACCCAACAATTTTTAAATTGTTGTTATGGCGTCAGTCTACCAGGTGGACTTGAAATTAGCCCTACCACCAACCAAACCGATTACAAATTACTAATACTGCTACGGTATGTAGTTCTGCTACTGCCCGCTAGTGGCGCTTTTTTTCAGACTTATGTATGACCATGACCATTGTATGAGTAATCTTAAAAAAAATCTGTAGTAAGCGCTAGTTGAGTAAAAATTTAAAAAAATAAATACCCGCCTGCATAAAAAGACAAGTCAACTGAAAGATGGAAACAAGATTAAATATTAAAGGCAACATAATAACATGCAGTCGGAGACATGCGTAAAGAAAGTGACGTTATGAATGATTTGAATTATATGCCTCCGACTGCATGTTATTATGTTGCCTTTAATATTTAATCTTGTTTCCATCTTTTCAGTTGACTTGTCTTTTTATGCAGGCGGGTTTTTATTTTTTTTATTTAATTTTTTATTTATATCTTTTTAGTTATTATATATTACAGTCATGATATCTTTTTGAAATCCTTATAAGAAGCCCTATTGTAGTATTCTAAAAAAAAATTTTTTTTCCACTACGTATAGCATCGTACAGCCGCCATGTTGGTTTTTTTATAACGCCACCTTCTTAAGAACACTTGAGCTGACAAGACAAATCTAACGATATCTTAATCATAGAAATCCGTTCAGCCGTTTGAAAGATATGAGGTAATAAAGAATATTACATACAAACACTCATACAAACTTACAAGATACGCGCGAAAAACATAACCCTCTTGCAGGCGGGTAAAAATAAAAGAAAAAAGTATCAATGAAACGAACCTAATTACCATTATTTTCTGTTGCATTCAATGTTGAATACTTCTAATTTGCTCGATCAACATTCGATAGAGTGATTTTGTATGAATAAATATACAGCGGGCGCCATCTACCGCTGAAAATTGAAATTAAATTTCCCATAAGGAATTAATCAAATAACGGTAGATGTTCGCGATACGGGTACTGTCCCCTCCATAGATAACTACTCTTTCGATTACTTTTTTCTCGATAGATGTTCGTACTAAGGCTACTAAAAATGTTATAAGACACCGTTCTTTCAGATAAAAAAAGAATCATGAAAATCTGTTCAAATCTGGCGAAGTTGTGATAAACATACAAAAAAACCGTCAACTTCATAACCTCCTCCTTTTTCGAAGTCGGTTAAAAAAGACGGAAGTTTTTTGTAATGACACAACACATAGGCTTTCCTACTCAAATGATGAACTTTCCATCAGATACTAAAACATTTGGCGCGTGAGCCCGCGCCAAAAGTAATAAATTCTCGTTATAAATCAGCGTTTCCCTTTTAAAAAGCCTTATGAATACCTGAATAATATCCATGTAACGAGGGCAATTTTTCTGAAATATTGTAGTCTGTATTTGCATAATGTTGAACATATATTTTTACTATTTTCTCTTATCAGGAACCTTGGCGATAAATAATCTTTTGTCGTATGTTGCGTGGCTATATATTTTGTTAACCTCTTCCTTAAGACTCGTTTTTGCAAATAGTATTTTTTCTAGATAGGTATTTTTAACTCGGAAGAAACACTTCAAAACCTTCAAAATGGAAACAGCAAGAGAGCTGAAATGAAAATGAAAATAACGAATTTAGCCAACTAAGTTCGTTATCTCAATGGAAATATTTTTTCTCTAAGATAATAATATTTGCTGCCGATTGTTCTTTCATTTTTCTACGAGACACTATATTTTTATTTAATACAATTCATGGCATGAAATTATACTAAATTAACTTAAAATTCCCCTCACTATAACTCTTTATTTTTGTGATCTAAAATATGGATAAACTATGTCGGGATTTACACCATGTACCTGTTTATTTTTGAGACTCCGATATTTCGGCGCAGTTGCATGCGCCATGATCACGGAAGAACATGGTGTAAATTCCGACATAGTTTATTCTATTAACGTCAATAACCATGAAAATTTAAAACAATATATTAAAATATGGATGTTTCTGGAAATACCGAATTAAAAAAAACGTTCTTCTATAATTTGCCATGTCCCACTTCCTGAAATGACGGCGAATGATTAATCGTCCACGACGAACGAAACCATAGCTGTCGTCTGTCCCGATAACGCTATCTAACGGGGTCGCCACGGCTAACAAACTCGCTTAAAATTGATTACTTGTACTTAAAGCTAAGTTAATTACAGTAAAGTAATGAAAGAATTGCTTTTATTAAAAAAAAAGTCTTCTTTTGTTGTGATAACTGGTATATTGTCTCTAGTGAAGGTGTTAATGGTCCCGTATCAACACTTTGATGGACCTCCCTACCGTTATCCCGTTTCATTTGGGGTCTGTAAATCGGTCACATGAGTAAAAAGAATAGTGATTATTTCCTCTGTGAATCGGTACTGCATCCTTCTTATCCATTCTTTCCTGTCACTTCTTATTAATGAATTAGAAATGAAAAATATTGTCTAAGAAGTACGTATAATTCTGAAATGATCTGGAATTACTTTGAACGTGTTGTGTCATACGTTCTAAGTTAACATATTGTTAAATACTAATTAATTAGCATAGCGAATTGTAGACGTTATCTTAATAGGTCATACGACTTCACCTGTTAAAATGGATTACTTTACTGCCACCTTGAATTTAGTAACATCTCATCACTATTTTAAAATTAGACTGTGATTTTTCGAAAACAATAGAGGTATAATTATAATGATATAATGTCCACAAATCATACGCTGAAACAAACAGTGGAATTTAAACGCAAATAAACGGAATAAATTCGTGGCATAGTGGATTTACGCGTTTTGATTAAATGCCAAAAGATCAAAGATTTTGCGGAAGACCTTGGCCAGTGTTTGTTACCACATGGACACAATAATATACAGCGCGTGATGAAAGATGGCTCGTTTTCTGAAAATTAAAGATGCCGTAAAATTTTATGAGAAATACTGGGATGTAAACAAGTAACCTGAGATAATGAACTCTCGCAAATCGATTTTTCGACAGAGAGTTTAGACATTCAAATGTTTTTTTCTAATCGAATTCAAAATTACGCTATTGGAATAGGTAGCTATATGATTTTAAGCTCAGTAATAGCTATTCCAAAAGAGTTTGTATTTTAAGCTATGCACAAAAAAATAATAGGTACAGTAACTGTTCCTGTACTCTAGATTTTTTTAAGTTCTTGTTTAAATTAATATAATTATGACTGTCAACTTTGAATGTTAACAAAAACGACAATAACAATACAACGTATTTTTGAGTTATACACACAGGAATGAAGAAATAGAGATGGGCCGTTTAAAATAATAACAACATTTACGCGGGCCAGGGAGCAGCCCATGAACCGAATAGGAAATATTGACTTGTTTGTGTTATTCCTGTGGTGTAACTACACCCTTATGTAAAAGTGCATCAAAATCTGGCCGCGCAGTTTTGAGGAGTTTTGAGGTTTAAATCCATGGTCACGCCACAGTGCATATGCACCACAGTACATCTGTAAGGAGATCATTTGTTATTAAACTTTGACCAAGGCGTTTCCACCATACAGCCAGCCCAACAACAACGTTTGCCTAAGTAATGAGCGCAGGTCGTAACGAATGGGCAAGACAATCGGGCAAGAGTTGGCCGGCCAACTTGCGGACAAAGCCGTTTTGTTCGGGCCTGATGCATGGCTCTTTGTGCTACGGATTTTGAAACGGAGCATACGTGGGCCGTTTTTAATACTCGGAATTGTTATTTATTAAAATATTTCTATTTATTTTTGTAGATTCTTTGAGAATTTTGGTGAATATAATTGTATCTGAGATGAAGCGAATTAAGCCCAAGGCTTAAGCCTTGGGGAAATTGATTTTGGACCGATATGTAGGATGTAAAACAGAAAATTCAAGAGGAGGAGCTGTGTGTGTAGTACTAGCAAGTAACCTATTTTTGCATTGCTACAAGAGAAAGAAACTACTGTGTTTTTTATTAATTTCTTTTTATATTTGTTTGCATTTCACAATGCTATTTTTATATTTGACCGAGCGAGCACGAAGTGCGAGCAAAGCGTCTCTGCTTCAGCTTGGGCAAAAATTATTTCGTATGTCCGGCTGTCTGTTCCAACCTACAGGTCGCATTTCTCAACCGATTCTTGTAAAATTTTGTGAGCAGGTTTGAAAATTAAATCGATTTTTTTGTCGAGCCAGTTTTTTGAAATTTTTCAAAATGGCGGAGATATGTTAAAGAAACAGAGTTTAGTCCGCTTTCCAGCTCTGCCTGTTTTTCTCTACAGGTCGCATTTCTCAACCGATTCTCGTGAAATTTTGTAAACAGGTTTGAAAATGATATAATTTTTTTTGTCAAGCCAGTTTTTTTAAATTTTTTAAAATGGCGGAGACATGTTAAAAAACAGATTTCAGTCCGGCTTTCCAGCGCTGTATGTTCTCCTCTTCAGGTCGCATTTCTCAACCGATTCTCGTGAAATTTTGTGAGCAGGTTCGAAAATAACATACATTTTTTTTGTCACGCCAGTTTTTTGAAATTTTTCTAATTGGTGGAGATTTGTTAAAAAACATATTCCAGACCGGCTTTCCAGCTATGCCTGTTCTTCTTAGATCGCATTTCTCAAACGATTCTCGTAAAATTTTGTAAGCAGGTTTGAAAATGATATAAACATTTTTTGTAAAGCCAGTTTTTTTAAATTTTTCAAAATGGCGGAGATATGTTAAAAAACTGATTTCAGTCCTGCTTTCCAGCGCCGTCTGTTCTCCTCTACAGGTTGCATTTCTCAACCGATTTCTGGTGAAATTTTGTGAGCAGGTTCGATAATTATCTAAAATTGTTTAGTTGAGCCAGTTTTTCCAAATTTATCTAAAGAAAATATTCACCCATTTCGATTTTTTTTTCTAGATTAGAAGCACCATCTGCGAATACTCCAAATAATATATCAAACAGCACGTACTGTGTGCTATGAAAATCTCATAAATACATTTAATTTTTGTACAATTTGAACCACTTTTTATCGCGAGGTCTACAGCTCACGGAGCCACTAGTAAGATAAATAAATAATACTAGAAAAAAATCGGCTCACCTGTAGCACTTAAGACGACGCCTCGTGAAAAAATTTTTTTACAGGCACCGCCCACTCACCCCTCGTATCCCATAATGACATTCTGCCTTCAATCGTAAAGTTTGATTTTCGCGCCAAATGCCTGTGAGGTTTCATCGAAAGTTTAAAGAAGAAGAATAGAGAAACGATGGAGTCGCAATACATTGTATTTAGAACATTTTCTTTGATAATTTAGGTATCTTCAAATTGAATGAAAAATGAAAATGAATACAAATACCTAACAATAGTTTATTAATTGTAAAAAAATACTATTATTATTAATAAAGTTGTACCATTCGGCGTTTTTCAATACATTTGCGAAAAACAGATTTGTAACTTTTGCGACAGAGGTCCATTTGGGGCCATCCATAAATTACGTCACACGTTAAGGGGGTCGACGACGTGTGGAGGGGTCCTAAATTCGTCAGTTCCAATTCAATAATTATTACTAGATATAAATCGTAAAATATGTGACGCCATCGTTTCTAGTTTTGCCCTTCAGAAGTGCGAGAAAAATAGTTTTAGAATTTTTAAAGCAATATTTATGGAGAAATGGAGAATGTGACGTCACTAAGGGTTTTTTACATTTCATTTAAATGTAAAAAACCCTTAGTGACGTCACAGCTCGGCACGGCGAAACACACACCTTTGCTCACATTTTTTTATCTGGCCTACCCACATAAAAAAAATAGGCCATTCAAAATGTCACATAAAGAGAAATGGGCAAAAGACGCGTTTAAGCCCGACCATTGGTGTTTTTAGAAACTATTTAATTACGTTGGTTTGCGACAACCAAATCAAAAACTAACGTTTAAACAAATTTAAACAAATTAAGGTCTCTTAGTGGTATTTTTTTCAAACTTCTGCGTTGAACCGTTTTCGAGATCTGGGAAATCCCAAAACGTTACCCCAGCAAAAACTTAAATAACTCAAGAACCATAACACACACAATTTTTGCTATTTGCTAACATTTACCATGCAACAAAAGCTATCTATTCATGTATTTGGTTCCAGGCTGAAAAGGGTAATGTTTAGAACGTGACCCCAGCAAAATCTGTTTTTCTTAAATATCTTAAAACTACAATTCACACAAATTTTGCTATTAGTAAACAAATTTCTCCTCATGACACACTAATTATCTGATAAGGTCTCATCTCTCTAAAGCACAACTTTTTGCTGGGGTAACGCACACCATTTAACCGGTCGGCCTATAGTACCAATACGAACAAGAATTGTTAACGACATAATCGCCTAAAACGTCACGTTTTCGAGTTGTAAGCTATTAAAGTTGAACTGGTGGCGACACCACTGGGTAGATTTGAAGCTAAAATAAAACGTAGATATGGGCTCTAGAATATTGTTTTATGGTCATCTAGGTCCCGTCTAAGTTGCTACGGGTGAGCCGATTTTTTCTAATATTTTTCATTATTTATTCATCTATAAAACAGCTTATGTCACTTTGTTAGATACCTACTTATTATAGCGTGCGCATGATGCGTGCCTAAATAAATAACGTAATAATGCGAGACGTAAGTATTCGTTTTGAGATTATTTATTATTATTGCTATTCTTTTTGCTTTGCCGTTGTCGCGTAAAGAGACTAATGATTCTGCAAAATAATAATATTTGTTCACGATCGAAACTTGTAAAAGTTAAAAGTTGTACCACGGGTCGGGAAAGAAATTTTATTTCACAATATTTATTAGTTTATTGTTTTGTTACGCAATGGCGACTCTTGGAAGGTTTGTTCTGTTGATAATTTTCATCTCCTAAAAATAGGTTGGATAAGTATTAGAGACTCTTTGTCTTTGAAATATGAGAGAAATTAAAACTGTCATTGTCAGTATACTGTCATTTTACGTGTTTTGGCTGGTAAATTTTTGGAGCGCTCAAGCACAGGTCTGTCCTCAAGGAAGGCTCGCGGCCGTCTGAAATTTCGGTGCAAAGAGGTAAAGTAATATAGCTTCCCAGCGCAAAGAAAGGGACAACAATAGCGCACGCATTCCGAAATAAAATAACGTAAGCGACATTATGAAAATAGTTGATTTATTAAAAAACTAAATTATTTTTGAAAAAATTGGTTTTATCAAAAGTTGGAACTATTTATTACTTATCTTATTAACATAATTTCAGTTCAAACTATGAGTCCGTTTGCTTACAGTACTGCAAAAATGATATGAGAGGCATCAACTTTGGATTTTTTTTCTATCGAGAAAATTGTTTCCATTCATGTTTTGAGCTTGATCAAAAAATTTTGTTATTAGTCTATTTTAACATATTCCAAAATTAGAACAATAGTAGTAGGATCAATAGGACTAAGAGCCAATTTCACCATTGATTTTAAACGCGCTTTGTCAAAAAACAAGTTTAAGGCTGTCACTGTCATAACAACAAAGTAAAATTTGTTACAAAAATGTACAATTATGTTATGAACAATGCCTTGTTAAATCTTGATTCAATTTTTTTAATGACCTGGTGAAATTGATTTTTGGAATAAACGGGGAACGGGGTATCAAACTCGACACTTAAACTACATTACGTAAAACGTGATCTTAATCGCGTTTAAAATCAATGGTGAATTTGGCTCTTAATCTAAATTGAAAACCATGAAAATCCACGAGGTATCCTCTTAAACCATAGAAATAGAATGTCAAAGAACAACAAAGTCAATAAACAGGTGATCCGAAAACGAATCAATACATTTTATTTTTGTCTCTTTTTTACATAGACCGTGTCCGTATGAAGTTAACTTCTCTTTTCCACGCTTTATTGGTCTTTTTGAGCGCAACGAAATTTTTTCTATGTCTATGACTTAAACCATTGACCTGAAAATTTTTTTTCAATGACTTAAACACTTTCACCGTAGGTAGCCTTTGGATTCCGGCCCAATGCATTCCATGTTGTTTAAGATAGCAAAACGCAAAGATCTAGTTCGGACTTTATCAAAATGTAAACAATAAATACCGACATCTTATCACAATACTTAGAACGAAGGTAATCCTTCGTCAAACTGAGTTTAAAAAAAAACAAAAGCGTTAAACTACGTGTATAGTTTATTATTCTCATAAAGTTCGTAATTGGATTTGCTAACCTTATACTATTGAAATGTTATTATAGGAATATAATATTATTTGTTCGCCATACTTTCCTTTCGTTTGGCTGCCTTTTTAAATAATACGTTTTTTCTTGTTGTGCAAAGCTTACTTTCCCATCTGCGAAATGAGAGCCTTATGATGGCTATTATGATTTAACGGAGCGTATATTTAAAAGCCATTTTAATGTTATTCATAAAGTATTAAAATGTATACACTTTTAAGGCCTCCCTGCGTACAGTTAATTAGAAATAAAGCACTTTTTACGGATACCAGCGCGTTAGTCAACTCGTGATCGCGGCCCCTGGAAGATGTCGAAACGTCGGGAAATCAAAAACCAATAAATCTAAACTAAATAATTCTAAAATTTAAAAGTGTTTTATTCCTACTACACAGCAGTTCTTGTGTAATACGATAACATTCTATAATGGTGTGTAACATTTTGCTACAAAATTGCACTTTACTGATGGCAACACTTAAGACTGTCAGTCTGAATTTCGACAGTCAATTATTTCGACAGTCAATTATTTCGACAGAGTCTCAATTTCGAAAAACAATAGTTCGGCTACTCACTGCTTCGACAGGACATATTTCGACAAGCATTATTCCGACAAAACATATTTCGACACACACAACTTCGAATAACATTACTTCGACAGTACATAATTTTACTAAATTAGACATTCTCAGTCTGAAATGTTGATGGAGAAATCGTCAAATCTTATATTAGAAAATAGCAGTCATAAAATTGGAAACTCCTAACCCAATATAAATATTAGATTTTTTTAAGTTCGTATTATTCCTTAGCAGCTCCAGAACTTAATAGTTTAAAAAGTGACTAGAAAAACGTCAAATCACTATACCGTAAAATGCGTAAGCTCACAAAACGCACCGAACCATGACAGCGCATCGATCTGACGGCACCCCGGCCGTAAACGCGCATCATATTCATTATAATAACACACATTTCAAATATTTCTCTCTTTTGTATTGTAGATACGTTGCAATATGTATGCAATTCATTGAAAAGGATTTTTGATGCAACGACGAGGTTTAATATTCTAAAAGCTAGTCGTTACCTTAATTTACACATTACATATTTACATTGTTTTGCTAAAAAAATATTTTTTTATCGCACGTTAAACGCGTTAAAAATTTAAACTAAATTCATAAAATTTTAGAGGAATTAAATCATTTATCCTTAGCCTAGCCTCTGAAATTATAAACCAACCTTAATAAAACAATAACCGACATAATAAAATCGTGTTGTAATCCGTAAAAAAGTTTTATTTCACTTAAACTTAACATAAATCAAACTTAATATCAATACTAAACATAGTGTTGAGTTAAACCTATAAACTTGCTTAAAACTAGTCGCCAATAAACAGCCGAAGGAGACACACGTTGTGTTTATTTAAAGTACACCCACAAAATTAAATTCGACCTAATTGCAAGCTATCGTAGGGATCATAGTGGCCTATCGAGCCGGACGGCAGCGGCCGAGTCCGACTGATAAGAGAACAATAGGGACCGGCCGGCCGGGCGAAGGACGAGCTGCATTCCTTTGTGAATTCGAGTGCATAATTATAAACAACACGTAAAGTGATCGGACTCGTTCATTATTTTCGTTATTTTGGACAGTTTTGTGTGGGAATTTCGCGAAACCAATTACTAACTATTGTTGCTGGAAGTGTAAGCTACACAGTGAATATATTTTTACGCGTAAGGATTCATAAACAATCATGGAAATCGTGGAACAATTATTGAGTGAATTAGAAGACATTTTTAAAGTTATAACAAGGGCGCACGATAACTATAAGAAATGCCCGAAGTCACGGTTGACGCGTGGTTATATATCAGTGCGAATGAAAACTATAGACGATTATTGGAATCAGTTTCGTACCGCGCACACCACGTTGTTAAAAAGTGTGACTAAAGAACAACGTAAGTTATTACCGTATTTTATAAATGAACAATACCACGTGTGTGAAGATATTGTGATGCAAATCAAAACAGAAATGGAGGACATCTTATATGCAAGTGAGTCAAAACCTACACCTTCCACTGATAGAATGAACACATCAGACACCCAGCAAAACACAGTTCCAGCAGTGAAATTACCCAGAATAGAATTACCGAAATTTTCTGGCAGTTATGAAGAATGGCCTACATTCCAAGACTTGTTTATTTCTCTCGTACACAATAATTCTACAATAAGTAACGTGCAGAAATTACATTATTTGAAGTCAAGTGTTACTGGTGAAGCAGAATTATTATTACGTCATGTTCAAGTGAGTGAAACAAATTATTATCATGCATGGGAATCTCTTAGAAAGCGATATAGCAACAAACGACTTATTGTGACTTCTTTATTGAAACGGATGTTTAATCAGAGAAAATTAATTAGCCAAAATTCAAATCACATCAAACTACTTTTAGATACAACATCCGAATGTATGAACAGCTTAAAAAATATGCAAATTAATATTGAAAATTGGGATCCATTGATAATTTTTCTTGTAGTACAAAAATTAGATACTGAAACGCATAAAGAATGGGAAGAACATGTCAGCAAACAACAGAATGAGGAAATGCCTACATTTGAAAACTTGAAATTTTTTTTGGAATCGAAATTCAGAACACTTGAACTTGTACAACAACCGACTTCGTCGAGAGAAAGAGTAGTGCGAACTCACTTTGTCTCTTCTGCTGCTACAGATCGAAACTGTCCATTATGTAAAGAGAAACACACACTTTGTCATTGCAAATCCTTCGGTAAAATGGAACCAGAAGAAAGAAGCAACTTTGTCAAGTCGAATTACATCTGTTACAACTGTCTGGTTCCTGGTCATGGAGTTAGAGCTTGTCGACTACCAATCTCGTGTCGATTGTGCCACAAACGTCACCACACTCTTCTACACACAACAAACACAACCGCTACCTCTGGTCAAACTGAGAAGAATATTGAACAACCAAAGGTTTTACACTCCAATGTAGAAGATGAAGTAACAACAATAGAGGAAGAGAACAATTTAACAGTGATGACGTCACAAACATTAACAACTCACAGTACAGCTGTTGCCTTACTAGCGACAGCCCTGGTGGAATGTAAGAGTGAAGAAGGACTCACCACAGTTCTGCGAGCCCTCATAGATCCTGGATCACAAGGATGTTTTATTAGTGAACGAGCAACACAAAACCTTAGAGCGCGACGGTACCCAGTCAAAGGAACTATATGTGGAGTAGGTGAAGTCAAATCTAAGATTAGTCATGCAACTTACATTAACATCGCATCGAGAAGCGAACAATTTAGTATGAAGGTAAAGGCATATGTTATTTCAAAACAACTCACCACTCAGCTACCGGCGCAAACAATAAAATCAAACAACTGGAAGCATTTAGAAGGTCTTCATCTAGCAGATCCTAGTTTCAACCAGTGTGGAAACATTGACTTGCTTCTTGGCGTGAATGAATACGCACAAATAATTCAAAATGATATAATCAAAGGTCCGCCGGGGTCACCATGTGCACAAAAGACAACCCTGGGATGGATTTTATTTGGAAAAATAAACGATCGTTCACAATCAGAAGCGCCAATGACAGTAATGCATCACCATATAGAAATTAATGATATGCTTAAAACACTATGGGAGATAGATACAGACACTGGTAGAAAATTTACAAAAGATGAAGAAACATGTGAAAGAATTTACAAGGAAACCTATACAAGAAACAAAGAAGGTAGATACATTGTCAGGTTGCCCTTTAACACAAACGATATAAAATCAGTAAACGGAAATACACAAGAAATAGCGATGAAAAGATTAGAAATGCTTGAAAGAAGATTTGAACGTCAACCAGAGTTAAAACAAAATTATAAAGAAGTCATAGAAGAATACATCGAAATGAATCACATGGAAGAAGTACCACAAGAAGAAATTAACAAAAAATCTGTCTACTTACCACACCATGCTGTCGTGAGATCTGAAAAGGAAACAACCAAAACCCGCGTTGTCTTCGACGCTTCTTGCAAGGGGTCAAACGGCGTATCGCTAAATGATGAATTGTTAACTGGACCTGTCCTTCAAGAAGACCTTAGAAGTATCATAATGAGGTGGAGAATGCACAACATCTGTTTCGTAAGCGACATAGAAAAAATGTACAGAATGATTCTCGTAAACAGTAAAGACACTGACTTCCAGAGAGTATTGTGGAGACAAAATACTTCAAATTCTGATGAGGTCAAACATTATCGTCTACTGACAGTTACTTTCGGCACTGCGTCAGCTCCATATCTCGCCGTAAAAACTCTCATGCAGCTAGCAGATGATGAAGGTGGAGACTATCCTGTGGCTGCAAGAATAATACGCGAAGACATATTTGTTGATGACGTCATGTCTGGCTGTGACACTGTCTCGGAAGCCATAGATGCAAGCAAACAACTACAAACTGTACTCAACAAAGGTAAATTTAGACTACAGAAATGGTGTTCTAACAACTCAGAGTTCCTAAAATCCATAGACGAGAAAGACAGATCAATCAAGGCACGCATAGATGTGAAACTAGATGGCACAGTCAAAGCCCTTGGCGTGTCATGGGATTTAAGAGAAGACGAATTTAAATACAATCTTAATTTGTCATCAATGCCAGCTCAGATAACAAAGAGAGATGTTTTATCAGATTTACAAAAACTTTTTGATCCGTTGGGTTGGATTGCTCCAGCGATAGTCTTGGCAAAGATTTTTGTGCAAAAATTATGGCTACAAGGCGTTGCATGGGACGACGTAATAAATGATGAGCTACAAACTGAATGGAAAGCCATAAGAAACGATCTAGCAAACGTTAATGACATAAGAATTCCACGATGGTTAAACACCTTTGACTATTTGAAAGAAAACATATCATTACATGGTTATAGTGATGCTTCTATGCACGCTATGGCAGCTGTTGTATATTGCAGAGTAGTTGAACCAGATGGTGCAATCAAAACAAATATAGTAGCAGCCAGAACCAAGGTTGCTCCCATAAAGTCAATTTCGATGCCCCGACTTGAACTCTGCGCTTCTGTACTCTTGTCAAAACTTCTACGTCAAACAGCTGAAGCAATGAGAATAAAACCTGAAAGAGTATTTGCTTACACTGACTCTTCAGTAGTATTGTCCTGGTTAGTTGGAGAACCCACCCGCTGGAAACAGTTCGTGGCGAATCGCGTGGTTGAGATCCTAGAAAACGTTCCCAACAGTCAATGGCATCATATCCAGTCAGAACATAATCCAGCAGACGTGGCATCACGAGGTGCAAAAATTGTTGATCTGAAAGAATTTAAACTTTGGTGGTCTGGTCCTCAGCAGCTTTTAGAAGAAAAAATTACATTTTCAAAATTTAATATAGCACCAACAGATCTGGAAAAAAGACAAAGGGATAAGAAAAACATAGTTATGAATGTTACGATAAATGAAGATGAACAACTAGAAAATAAAGTTTGAATTTTGAAGAATATGAAAGTTTAGAAGAACTACAAAAAGTAATAGTATATATGAAAAGATTTTTAAATTTTAAAAGGACAGATACTAATCAAAAGGCTTTAACTACAAACGAACTAGAAGAAGCATTGAAAATATGCATTAACAAAGCACAGAAAGATGATTTTAATGAAGAAATGAAAGATATAAGAAAACACCAGCGAGTTAAGGGAAATAGTAGAATAAAATCACTGAACGCTTACCTGGACAAAGAAAATATCCTCAGGGTGGGCGGCAGGCTGCGGCATGCCAATCTGGAAGAAAATGCAAAACATCCAATTATCATGAGCAATAAAAATCCACTTACCTTGCTAATCGTTGCTCACGCGCACCAGAAGACCATTCACGGGGGACTGCAGCTAATGTTGTCTTACCTTCGCACGAAGTTCTGGATCCTGAAAGCAAAAAGCATTATTAAGAAGTACATACACAAATGTATAATATGTACTAAAGCTAATGCCAAAGCAAGAAACCAAATCATGGGTGACTTACCTGATATGAGAGTGAAAAGATCTCGCCCATTCCAATACAGCGGAGTTGATTTTGCAGGACCATTTAACGTCCTCATGTCAAGAGGTAGAGGCGCAAAAACAAACAAGGCTTACATTGCCATTTTTGTTTGCATGTGTACAAAAGCCATGCATTTAGAACTTGTTGGAGATCTTACCTCTGCTGCATTCATCGGAGCGTTCCGTCGTTTTGTCGCTCGAAGAGGCCGTTGCGCGCACATGTGGAGCGACCAAGGACGCAATTTCGTAGGTGCAAACAAAGAGTTGGTCGAGGCATGGAAAACTGCACAACTAGAATTCAAGGAAGACATAGCTCAATCTTTAGCCCTTGATGGCACACAATGGCATTTCATCCCTCCCTACAGCCCAAACTTCGGCGGCTTATGGGAAGCCGGCGTGAAATCGGTGAAGTCACATCTAAAGAAAGTCCTCACAACAAATCTGACCTTCGAGGAAATGACAACATTATTGTGCCAAATAGAATCCTGCCTAAATTCTAGACCCTTGAGCGCCATCGATGACACGGATGCGACCAATTTAAACCCACTTACACCAGCACACTTTTTAATAGGAGAGCCAGCTGTGTTAGTTCCAACTCCTGACTTGACAAAATTTAATCCAAATTATTTAGAAAGATGGCAATATACTCAAAAATTATTACAAAACTTCTGGAACAATTGGCAAATGGAATATTTAACACGATTACAAGAGCGACCCAAATGGTTAAGAAAACAACCAGAATTCAATGTCAACGATATCGTGTTGATAAAGCATGAAAGCCTTCCACCGGGCAAATGGTTCCTGGGACGCATTATGGCAAAGCACCCTGGACCTGACGGTGCTACCCGTGTGTATAGTGTGAAATCTGGTGATAGTGTTACTAAAAGATGTGTGTCAAAATTATGTCCTTTAATCAATTCCAAAGACATTTGAAATCAAAGTGGTAAATTTAGTGTAAACTTTAAGCCAAGTTATTTTCCTTTATTAAAACAATTTATGTTTGTTTATATCGCAATCTCGTTGATAATTATACTTGATTACGCGAAATCTGCAAATAAGGTATTGCATCCTGTCATTAACTCGAAACAACTTGTAATTTTGTATTATCTATTTCCAATTTCAAGTTAAGTACTGACGTAATCATAGTGATGGGCTTAGGAAAGCAATCTTAGTATGAAGAATGATGAATTATAGATACTTTCTTCGTGAGGCAAAATTTAAAACATGATGTAGGTATCATAATTTTTTTTCATGGACACCTATGAAAAAAAGCTTTGGCAAAGACCTACTTCTAATATAGTAAATCAAACAGTCCGTAGCAAAATAATAAACAGCTGAAACACTCGGTTTTAGAATCGTCATCTCAATCTGTTCCTTGGTTTAACTTGAGAACAATTTTATTGCAATGCTGATGAACAATTTCATCTTATAAGAGAATGATAATAATTAGACAAATAATTAAATTCAAGATGATTTATTATGCACATACATACCTACTCAAATACTGAAACGTGCCCGGAAAATGACGTTTTTGTATTCAGACAGAGAATTGACTTCCGCTTAAGGTGGCAGACTATCAACAATAGCAATATTCCCTTTCCAGAGTTACCGCGGACGTAAGCCCCTCGGTGGAACAGCTGGCGTGCCCGGCGTCAGCCCCGGCCTGCCCGGCGTGAGTCCTGCCGTGCCCGCCGCCTCGTCTAGCCCCGCGCCTGCCGCACCCAGCCCTTCTCCCGCTACCACGCCCGCTATGAAGCAGGACCACCCTAGCCAACCAATGGTGAGTCCGTGATGTAACTGCTCCCGAAGCCTGGTATCGGCGTCAGCCCCGGCCTGCCCGGCGTGAGTCCTGCCGTGCCCGCCGCCTCGTCTAGCGCCGCGCCTGCCGCCCCCAGCCATTCTCCCGCTACCACGCCCGCTATGAAGCAGGACTACCCCAGCCAACCAATGGTGAGTCCCTGATGTAACTGCTCTCGAGGCCTCGTATTGGCATCGGCCCCGGCCTGCCTGGCGTGGACCCCGCCGTGCCCGCCGCCTCGTCTAACCCTCGTCTAACTTCTGGCATTTGCCCCATCGCTGGCTCCAGTCCAGTCCAGACTTGCCATGAATCAGGATCACCCTATATAACCGATAATGACGGTGAGCCTCTCATGTTAGGGCCCGCATGCAACACATAGCTAATTTATGGTAAGTTTCTATGGGTCTGAGCCTGAACTGCCGGCGCGGCATCATCTGGCGCGGCATCATCTGCCGCAGCTTGCCCAGTGTAAGCCACTTCGCCAAGCTCAACAATAAACTCTCTCCTCCTTCAAAAAGCCAGCCAGCAGCCAGTACTGGCCAGTGAAATCAAAGAATAACAAATCAAAGTTGCGGAACTCTTTCACAAACTTATCATGCTTGCAACTTGGAAGTTTGTAGTCTTCCTATGTTTCTATTATATCAATAACCTACTCGTGCCTCCTAAAAATTGTAATAATAATGGTAGTATTGAAAAGAATTAAGGAATTTTATTGTAAAAAAGTAGGGAAAAGCCCCACTTGTTTATTTCACAATTTATTAAAAAAATACCACTGACTAAACTGGATCTAACTGTTGTTAGTTTATCCGTTACTCTGTTATTATCTTTGAAGGTTTAAAACTCAACTCTTTGTCCAACACAATAAAGACTCATGACTGAGATAATTCACTTGAATAGAAACGCCATTACTGCTCTAATGACCATTCTAACGATGCGAAATAACAGATATTGGATTCACGAAAAACTATCACATTTAGACATAAAAGTATGTTGATGGCTCGCTAACTACCTCGTTATTATGCGCTAGTTAAAAACGTATTAAAGCAATTTAATTACTTTGAGTGAGTAACAAGACGTCACACGACATAATGCCGGTATGGCACATGAACGAACTTCGGAAATTAAGCTAATCACATTAAGTATTAACGTTACATATAATTTATTACATTTTTAACGACTTCGCTCGCAACGAACGGAGCACACACTCCTAAACTTCATTACTAAAATTCGTATTCGTGTGAAATTCATTAAATTGATGTAATAATAAACTTCGTAATATAAGGGATTTCAGGGAAAATGGAAAAGTAAATTAGTTAATCAAATAACTTTTATAATAAGCTCGTTCCCGTAAATTCGTTAGCCTAGAAATTGTTAGACGAAAATCATATTCCTGTCCAAATTCATATTTTGGAAGCTTGTAAATGAGCTTAATAGCAAATATTCTTAATTGGAAAAGTTTTCCTTTTGTTTTTTAATCTTATTTTCTAAACGAATACGTTGTGAGGCGTATAGGAAGGTAATTCAGAACATAATGGACTTGAATAACTTTTATTTTATCTTAGCTTTCGTAAATTGAATTTTGTACAATCCTAATAAGTTTCAGGTTAGTCTCTCAATTTTCGAAAATAAAATTAACAATTTCATAGCTTATTTTGCTGTTATTTTCGTATTAGTGATGAACTGACCTTGGGTACCTACCTACCTCAATTTATTATCTTACCTTCAACATATAGTTGTTGTAGTTGTTGCATCTCACAAATGCGCGGGGGCCTCTTTTTGATTTTCCATACAAACGAGCTAAGATCTGAAAGGTTTTTTTAATATACATTAAATCTGATTTTATTTCAATTTTATATTGTTCGTAAGCTGTAATAGTCAACTTGCTGTTGAATTTACTGTACAATTTCTCCTATTTGCTGTGTGTCAGTTAGAATTGAAAAATGATGAATTTCGCGTATTTTTGTATGAAACTGCAGTTTCTTTCTATTCCAACTAAGAGAAATTTTCCAGTAAATTCAATAATTAATTCCACAAGTTAACTTACTATTACAATTTTCGCACAATATCAAATTTGATTAAAATCAGCTTTATTTTATGTTAAAAAACCTTTCGGAAGTTAGCTCGTTTTTAGGGAAAACCATAGTGGGCCGGCCCTATTTTCTTTTGAGCAGTATTATTTTAACAGGAACGAAGAATTTTGTAAACATTATTCATAACCATTTGCCTTCTTTTTACATTTAAAACATTGGATATCTTTAATAGCTGCCTTTGTAAAATATAGTGTAAATCAAATAATATGATGAGAATAAAATAATACACTTATATCGTTCATTTAGTTGACACTCTCCATACCATAGACGAATGGCTTTTACTCATGGTGTAACCATCTCTAAAGTCTCAGATTCAATTCCCAGGTGAATTTAGAAAATAAACTTTCTGTATCTGGGTTTTTGAGGTACCGTCGTTGTTTCTGATTTCCTTAACATTATTACCTTAGCAACTTACTTTGAAATGTATAAATGTAGTCCAGAATTTAATTATTATCTATTTTATAAGATACCGGGTTATTTTGCATTCACCATCCAAATTTTGAGGATGTGTTCAGTCCATTGCAACTGAACAACTTTCTCTAAGGAACACATGGCCACATATCTAAAAAAAAATCGACTATCCATACAAATAAAAAGAGTTCACCTGATCAATTTACTATGGGATGACCAAAATTTTGTGCCGAAATTCGACACATGTTTCTTAGAGAATGTTGTTTAGTTTCAATAACTGGACACATCCTTGAAATTTGGATGGTAAGTTCAAAATGACCCGATATACTGCAATGGGATTATTGTCCCAAAACAAAGTACTGTTGTTGTAACCAGTCGATAAATAATAACTATTGAATTTATGTCTCGTGCTAAGTTAGTGCCCCAAACGTTTGAATGGTCCCCGTAATATACTACCCAAGTTTGGGACTAACGGTAAATGTTGCAGAAACGATTCGAATGTAGGTACTCTGCTTTATTGCATCCCGATCTTGAATCGGAATTGGACATGGCGATCAATATTTCATTTATATTCGGATGTAATGGAATATTATGGAACCTCTTTTCTTTTGTTATAGTTGTCTTTGAGTGATAACAATCTTCAAAAGTTGTTAAATGTAGTTAAGTGATAGTACTAAAAAAAAATTTAACTACTAATTTATTTATTACAATAAAACTTTTCATATCCTTTAATAAGGCTTTTCTCAAGAAAAACATTGTGCTCAATCTCGAGGGAATCTCATTAAACGACAAACAAAGTTTTAATAACGAGCCGCGTACACACCACGTTAATATACGACTTGGAACTTGAAGGAATTCGCGCTCAAATTAAAATCCTTCGAAGTTCAGTAATGCTATGTTAACATATAATTTGTTCGCGCAACATGTATATCCGCCCTCATTTTGCTCGACTTTAGTAATTTAATAATATTCTTTAGCCCGGCGCGGATATTAAAAAATAATTTCTTACCTGCGTTATTGTGAGCGAGTACTCGAGTTGCCCTTTAATTATCGTGTTTTGCTTTTTGTGCTACTGGAAATCATAAAAATGTAAAGGGATTAAGTTTCATATGCTATTTGAGTACCTACATTTAGTTCATGAAATAACGCCGTGTGCGCTTGTACTTTAATTATCTACTTTAGGAAACTTTTAGAGAATTTGCATCTCTAGAGTAGGAATACCTAGTTCTAAGAAACGCTTATGTAAGCAAAGACAAAAGTAGGGCAGGGAGGCTACAAGATTAGAATATATTTAGCTGACCTCGGTCAACACAAGATTGTATTAGGCCGTTTCACACGATGGTGTAACAAAGCAAACAATGTTACATACAAGGCCTATGCGTAGCCTCGGCCTCGATCACTTATGTGAATATTATGACAGGTGCACATTACTTTGACATAATTTAAAAAACAAGGACGTTATTTTTTTATCTCATCGTTTATTGTTACAGGCACCGATGCCATTCTACGCGGGAGATCCGAACAGATTCCCGACGGCGTGGCAGACAGATACATCGCAAGGTGAATATTTATTCCCAAGATGTAAAAGAAACTACCAATATTTTTTCGATTAGATGGATTAAACAAAAAACGACTCAGGCAATAATCTGTATGTTATAGGTTGGCAGAACCAGTTCATCCAGCAGCTTCCAACGCAGACGGGTCAGACGACGCTAGACTATCAAGGGAACCACACCGCGTACGCGACGTCACCGCACTACCAAGCGAATACCACGTACACCGTCCAAAACGTTGCGACGACCTTTGATGTTAGCAATAACACGTACTACCAGGCCGGTGTCCAAACGGTCCCAGCACAGAGGCCGCCGTCCAACCGCGGAGCCTACACTCCGGTTCCGTCGCCAAGAGCGCCGCACTACACCACCGAGTACCAACAGCAATACGCCCAACAAGCAACCACTCCCGGCGCGACCACTGGCAACGACTCGAGGCCAGCGTCCGCCGCCTCTTACCAAAGTTCTGTAGCCACTTCAGCCGCTCCAGTCTACACCGTCAGTCAACAAAATTATGAACGCTCTGAATACAGTACAGACCACACAGATGACTACAGTAACGGCGAAAATGGAACCAACGATTCAAACAGCGAAGTAGAGAGACAAGAGCCAACGACGCCGAACAGTCAACATTCGGGAAACGCCGAGCCTGGGTACCTGCAGGGGAGCAACGGTCCGCGAGCTTCACTAGATTGTAGCGGGTATTCGGGCGGCTATAACAGCGGACAGTATCGCGAAAATGGCCAACAGCAAAACCAGAGCGACTGGCAGCAACGTCAGTGGCAACATAACCAAAGATTACAAAACCAACAACAGATGCAAAACCAGCAACAGATGCAAAACCAACAACAGTTACAAAATCAACAACAACAGCAGCTTCAAAATCAGCAACAACAACAACTTCAAAGTCAGCAGCAACAACAACAACAACTTCAAAACCAACAGCAGCAGCAACTTCAAAATCAACAGCAACAACAACTTCAAAACCAACAACAACAACAGCTTCAAAATCAACAACAACAACAAATGCAAAACCAACAACAACAACTTCAAAACCAACAGCAGCAAATGCAAAATCAGCAGCAGTTACAAAGCCAAATGCAAAATCATCAAAACCAGCAGATGCAGAATCAACAATTACAACAACAAAACCAGGAGAACGCTGAGCAGCAGATGTTCTCGCAATCCGACAGGGTTAATTTAAACTCGAGACTGAAAACGATGATATTAAATAAACAAAATCACACTCGAGACGGAACCAACACGCCACCAGACAAAGGTGATCCCGGAGAAGGGCCGCCTCGAGTTATAGAGGACAGAAAGGGCGGGGTCTCCGTCGGCGATGACAGAAATACCACCGGTCATTTTTTATCGTATAGCCACCATCTCCGAGATAATTACCGCGTAAGTGAGCAGTACCCGCTCGCTGGTAATTATGCACAAAACGCCCAAGCCTATGGCGTGGGTGAATTCGGAGGTGGTGGCCACCAAGTATGGGAGGGAGGGACGGATGTCCCGAGATATTATGATAAGCACGCTATGTCGAAGAACGTATCCAAAACTCCACAGAAATTACCATCTTACTCAGAAATGAGAGGACAATTCGGTACTTATTCGAATGAACCTTATGGAGCGCAAAAATATGCAGAAATTTACAGTAGCGATAGTTTAAGTTATAGTCAACAAGATAATAAAGATTTCCAATCGAAAATGCTCATCGGACCAGTATCGGAAATGAATCAACAGATTTGTAACACTGTGCGCGATACCAGTGCACAGAAGCGAGTGTTTGATAGGGAAGCGTATGACGCGAAATTCAGACATCCATCAGCGCCGCTTATACCTAAGTTAGAAGCACCAGATAATAGTTATCAATTTCAACAAAAAGATGAGAGGTTATTGAAAATTAATTCTCGCACAGCAATGAACCAGTTTCAAAAACAAAATGATCTTCCACACAATAGTGCCTATAGAGATTACCCAAACGGATTTGTATCAAGATCCCAACAAAACATTGTATTACCTCCGATATCGTCTATAAAACAAGAAAATTTCGGCCAAAAGGCTGCCAATTACCAAAATTTTCAAAATTATTATTTCGAAAGAAGACAGGAAGTCGAGGTATATTCTCAAATGCCAGAAAATATTGGATTTCAGAAATACTCAAGGAATTTGAATGAAGTCAAAACTCAGAATGGACAAGAAAATAAAATTAATTCTGGTAGGAACACGCCCACTGAACCCAAACAGCCTTATTACATAGAACAGATTAAATCTGAACATTCGCCACCTGGACATAAAATTTACAAAAATATGAGTTATCCGCCTCCAAAGAATGAACCTTATATATTCCCTGGAGACGGAGGACCTATGTCAATTAAAAATGAAGTTGGATACTCCTGCTGTCGTCAAGGGTCAACAAAAAAACCACCACCAGAACACTTAAGGGACGGTGCGTGTCCTGGTCTTCAAACCAAAGACGAGATTCTAGAAGATGATCCAGACGCCACTGAAAAAAATTCTCTTAAAAACCAAATCAAACCAAACACGGCCGGTCCCGATGTAAAAGTTCCTAAAGAAAACCAATTCAACTATTCCAAAGAATATCTAGAGAATTTAGAAAAGCTGAGAAACAATTCGAGAACTGAAGTGCCGGATTGTAATTGTTTTCCTGCTGATAAGAATCCCCCTGAACCTGGCAGTTATTATACACACTTAGGTATGTACGACTACGTTACTCATATAAATATTTAAAGAAACTTCAACAGCATAACATTAATAATTGATTTTGTCGTTTTAGGATCAGCAGCAACTCTCGCGGAGTTGAGGAAGGACTTGGAAGCACGCACCGGTCTCTCGGGCAAGGAGTTGAGGATAGAGAAGATCTGCTATACCGGCAAGGAAGGGAAGTCCGGCCAAGGCTGTCCGATAGCTAAGTGGGTGAGTGTATGGATCCCAACTTTAGTCTGTTAATATTAAAACTAAATTTTAATGCTTTTGAGTAAAACTAGTGTTTTTCCTCGTAAACTCGTGACAATTTATTTGTGATGAGATAGATACTTGAGGACAATCGAGGATCATCATTGAAAAATACGAGTACTTAGGTACCTATTAGGCAAAATCTTTTTCAGTTCTTCGAAAGTCTATAATATTACGCAACCTTTTTTCTTCTGTCGGTCGAACTTACAATTGTCTGTGATCAGGTGATCCGTCGTTCGAGCTACGCGGAGAAGGTGCTGGTAGTGGTGAAGTACCGCGGCGGGCACCGGTGCTCGTCGGCGTGGCTGGTGGTGTGCCTGGTGGCGTGGGAGGGCGTGCCGGCCGCCGAGGCCGACCGCGACTACTCGCTGCTGGCGCACAAGCTGCAGCGCTACGGGCTGCCCACCACGAGGCGGTGCGCCACCAATGAGGCACGCACCTGCGCTTGTCAAGGTACACAGCCTTCAAGATTTTTCTATTCTTTCTTTTTAGATTAAATCATCATCATCAGTTCCTAGCAGATTTCGGCCTCGGCGACTGTTGTATGTCTCATCTTCAGTAGGTGTTAGTCAGACTGTCCGCCCGCCCTCTCGTGCGCCCGCATGTGACTCGTAAAACCAATCTTTGACTGGAAGGTCCGAGCATAGATTAAATATGTGGCACATTAATAACAACATCATTGCGAACAAATTACAATCAGAAATGGTTATCAAAAGTGGTGCAAAATATTGACCTAATAATGTTAACTTGTTTTTATGATTTTTTTTTCTGAGGACTTTTTTCACGCTTCTCGCCAATTCGAAATAATAAACATATAGGTACAATGTTTTTCCAAAAAAAAACCCGCCGAGTATAGTACCATGGGCTAGGGACCATCAAACTAAACAACTTTAACTATGGGACCAACTCTGAAATCGCGAAAAAAATCTGCTGTTTCATACATTTTGATATTTTCGTTATTAATATTTGTATGAAACAGCGGTTTTTTTTCTCGCGATTTCAGAGTTGGTGCCATAGTAAAAGTTGTTCAGCTTGATGATCCCTATAATCTACCATATTAGGAGTATTTTTGTAAGACGTTTTATAATCAGTAAATAATTCCATCCACAGGCCTGGATCCAGAGACGTGCGGCGCATCATACAGCTTCGGTTGCTCCTGGTCGATGTACTACAACGGCTGCAAGTACGCCCGCTCGAAGACAGTGCGGAAGTTCCGCCTCTCCGTGAAGACAGAAGAGAGCGAGATAGAGGAGAGGATGCACGTGCTGGCGACTTTGCTCAGCCCGCTTTATATGAACCTTGCGCCAAAGTCCTTTGAGAACCAGTGCCAATTTGAGAAGGAGGCGTCGGATTGTCGATTGGGATTTAAACCTGGGAGACCGTTTTCTGGTAAATATTTGTCACATGATAATCAAAGTTTCAAAATAACAAACTAAGAGTAAAATTGTATTGTAATATACCTACACAAATTATAGGTACTAGATAAGTAATATAAAATACCTGCAACGTGTTACAAAAAACCCCTAATGCCGATATGGTAGATATAGACCATTAAACTGAACAACTTTTACTATGGAACCAACTCTGAAATCGCAAAAAAAAAACAGATGTTCAGATGTCATTCAAAATTTAATAACGAAAATATTAAAATGTGTGAAACAGTTGATTTAAGTATTTCACGCGATTTCCGAGTTGGACCCATAGTAAAAGTTGTTTAGTTTGATGGTCTCCACCTACCATATTCGGCATTATTTAGGGGTTGTTTCGTAACACGTCGTATAAATCCCTAACAATATTAGATCGAATTTGAAAATTGTTGAAAGGTTATAGAAATTAATTTGTAAACTGTTATCATGAGAAATGTTTTCATAGTTCTATACTAATGGGTATTTAATATAGAATAGTTCTATACAAAACTTTACCTTTTCTGAGATTGCTATGGGATCAACATTTCCCTAATTATTATAATATCAATATTTCTATTTCTTTTTTAATTAAACTCTTCGAGGTTACTTTTTCTAATACAAATAAATTCGTCTCGAGAACTTTCTTCTCAGGGTGGTATTAATATAGATTAGAGACTAGGTTTTAAATTTGTTTTTTTAAAGCTTATAAAATAGACTAACGTAACAATAATGCAAAAATTTAAACCTAAAAACATGTTATGTAATTTGTTTGTCCCCAGGCGTGACAGCATGCATAGACTTCTGCGCGCACGCCCACCGCGACCTGCACAACATGAACAACGGCTGCACGGCGGTGGTGACGCTGGCGCGCCACCGGGCGCTGGCGCGCGCGCCCGACGAGCAGCTGCACGTGCTGCCGCTCTACGTGCTCGACACCACCGACGAGCACGGCTCCAAGGACGCGCAGGACGAGAAGGTCAAGACCGGCGCGTTAGAAGTGCTGGACAAGTGAGTGGTGACGTATAAACTTGTCTTTCTATACTTATCCATCATAACAATGAGACAAATTTGAGTAAAATAAAAACTAAGGAAAGAAGAGTATTAAAACATTTTACACACACACTTTAAAAGCGGTTTCTGTATACTTCAACCCACTGAATTTTTGCTGTTTATAGTTATAGCCCTTAACACTACCACACTAAAGATATATTATAACCCTATGCTACCACAACTAACTCACTAAAATGATTTATCTTTTTAGATATCCAATGGAAGTTCGAGTGCGTTCGGTGCCTCTTCAGCCATGCAGACGTCACGGTAAAAAGCGAAAAGAGGAGGACACGACCGACTCATCAAACTCGTCTGCCAACAACTCCCAGCCGAGCCCGGGTGGCAACCAGAAGAAGCCGCAGCAGTGCTCCACGCCCACGCCTCGAACGCCCCAGCCAGTCGACAGCAGAAACAACTCCAGCCCCAGAAGCCAAAGCAGCGCATCGCCGAGATCACAAACCCCTCTTAACCAGTCAAACCCTTCCGCCTTTACAAACAATTCTCACTACAACTCGGCCTTCGTCAACCCAAACATGCACAACCAAAATCCTGCCCTCATCAACACTAACCTCAGCAATCCAGCTCTCCTTGACATGGCATCCATGATAGACAACTTCACCGACGCCCAGCTGCAGAGCAACCAGATTTCCAGCACCGTTTTAGATTCCCCCTACAATTCTTATGACCAGAGCTATAACCTACATCACCAAAACACGCTTTACAACCCTAACAATGTGCCTTCTATAGTAGAGGGGAATCCTTGTCAAAATCCGAATCCTAATCTACTGCCGAGTTTTGCTGCTGGATTACAAAAGAGAGATCAGCAATTCAACGACCAAAGCTCAGGCCAGTTACCCGCCGCTCCTCAAAACCAATGGCCTGACTTCGCAAACGCGGAATTATTCAATAACGTAGTTAAAGAAGATCCTGATTCCACGACAGCACATTTAAATGTACCTCCTAATTACAGTCCTGACTCGAACAGAAGTGATCCAAATACTGATCAAATGGCACAAAAGAATTCCACCGAAGTTGATAAACCGAATACTATACCTGGTGATATTACTCACAAACTTCCCGAATTCGACATGCCGAACTCGCCGCGACTAACAGAAATATCTCAGAATTCACAAACGAAGCCTGAGTCACCAGCTCCATCACAAATAGCAGAATTAAAATCTCCTAACAATGATGCCTTGAACTCATCGGAGGGTCGTAAAAGTGTTTGGAAATCTCCAGAATCCAAAAATTGGGACTCACCAAAACCAAAGGAACAATTGGTGTCTGATAATGAAAATAATATATTTCGAGTCCCAAAAGCCAGACCGCCTTCGCGATCACAGCACAGCAATCCTGCTGAGGGTGTAGAGAATTCCACATTTTTAAAACCTTATCCGCCTTCTGAGAGACCTCATTTGAGCCAAGGATATGAACACAGGAGTCCATACGATAATAGGACAGCAAACAACTCAACGCCGCAAACTGCACCTCAAGCTAACTTCACAATTAGCCATGATGAACAGAATATGCCAGTCGCGAATAAACCTACCCTTGAGTTCACGGGAAATAATTTTCAGTCAGTCGCACAAAATACTTATGGGAATCAAACAACCGTGCAAAGTTACGGTAATTACTCGCAGATGCCCAATACATATCCGTTTCCTCCAAACCCTTACGGGCACTTTAATCCTTATGAAAATTCATATAACGATTATAATAGTTTGGCATATTACAACGCAGAAAAATATAAAAGGGAAGAACTTTTGAGAAATCCTCATTGCTACAATTCGTACGGTTACCAGTATAATCCAAATTTCCCACCAAACTTCTACCAAAATCCGAGTCCTAACTGGTGCCAATCTTCACCAAACTGGTGTTTATATCCGCCGCCTTTCTCTATTCCGTATCCACCCGAGCCACCCAAAGCGGAACCAATAGGAGAAGTGACCGACTTCACAGACAACTTGGAATGTTTCAAAGATAGTCAAATGGGCGGAGTCGCCATCGCTTTAGGTCACGGGAGCGTTCTATTCGAATGCGCGAAGCACGAGATGCACTCGACGACGGCCGTGAAAAGTCCAAATCGGGCGAACCCGACGAGGATATCGCTAGTGTTCTACCAGCACAGGAATTTAAACCGGCCGAAACATGGGTTGGAGGAGTGGGAGGAGAAGATGAGATTGAAGAAGCTCGGGTTGAACCCACCGACGCCGGGGACGCCGGGGCCGAATTCGAATTCAGTGTCACCGGCGACGACGCCCGGGCCGGAGCATCGGCAGGCGGGGGCGGAGAAGGATTCGTTTCCTGGAGGGTTCCGGTCTCTGGGCGCGCTGGTGCAGGCGACGGAGGCGGCGCGGCGCGGCGGGCAAGTGCGGTTGCGCGCGGAGACGCACACCACGACGTCGTGGACGACACTGTTCCCCATGCACCCGTGCACTGTGACGGGCCCCTACCAGGAGTCGGCCACCTGACACCGCCCGCCGCCCGCCGGCGCACCCGCCGCCAGACGACGCTTCGACCCTTCCGTAGCCGTCTGAGCTACACGTTGCCTTTCGATTCATAGAATTTCGGGCGCACGCTTCCCGACTACTTTTGTAGTTCCTGATTTTTTTATTCGCTAGATGCCACCGGCCCGGCCCGATGAGCCGAGTCACATTCCTCGAATATGTTGGAATTGACTACCGTTTACCGAAGTATTTTTAATAATCGAGTGAGTTTCAATCAAAGATGTAAGTTTTAAGTTCAATAGTGTTTATCGCATTTTCGACTAGTCTTACGTTAGTATCGATTGTGTATCGTCCGAGTGACAGTAATCGTGTAGAATTCTTTGTATATTCTTGTCGTAATTTTAGTTTTACCGGTGTTATTTTGACTATTCTGATGTTAGTTTAATTACATTCTGTGCTGTATAAAATGAAGTTAGCACGTTCTGTCTGCATATTTTGTGGGTGTTTTCTAATTAAGCGCATACTGAAGCTATGCGATGCGATGATCTCATAAACTACTAACCCTATATTGTAAACCGATCAGAACAAAAGTACAAAACATCACAGTGATGGGGAGGTGGACACATTCGACAACGTGTTTATTGAAATTTTTGTACCTTTGTCTGTGTATTAATTGTTTTATTTTATATAGTTGTATTTTATAATTATTACCATTCCTCTGCCTTCGTCTTCATTTATTGTTTTGGCGTATTATATTAAGTTAATCGAGTAATGGCGTCGTACCCGTTTTGTATTTTATATCACAAAGACATGAGTGCTTTTCTATTAGGTTAAGACGTGTGTATTTTTAACTTTTTAGAATATTTAACTTATTTATATTAATTGTATTACGTGAACCATTATGAAATCATTTTCTTTGTAATAATTTAGTGTTACGGTAGACGTTAATATTTAATGTATTTGCTTTACGATTCGACATTAAATTATTGCAGTTGTTTTGTGCATGTTCAAAGCCTTCTTTACTTTACTCGAGTGCCTGTATTTTGGCTAAAACCGTTGATATTATCGTTGGGTGATCTGTTTTCTAATCTCAACCAAAAATGTGACCTTATTGTTTTTAATCAGTGTATCACGATCATTCTTTTAACGTAGCGACGATAAATTTTATAAATTAGAAACATACAATAAAAAGATGAATAATACATACATTTATATAAGAATAGGATATGTGCAAAGAAAAAATTTTCAGGCGCTTGAAAAGATATAAAGTAGGCATATTATTGAAAATGAATGAAAACATACTGATGAATAGTTATTAATATATAATTAGCGTAAGAGAAAGTTTGTTTTAAAGATTAAACTATTGATATAGTTTATATTTTTTACGTGTACGTATTTATTGAATGGTAAATTTATTGGGACGAACGTGAAAATTATTTATAAGTGATAAAGTTTTGAGAACAAAACTTATAAAAACTAAGCAATAATAGACGTGGGGTCTATGTACGTTGTAATAATGTAGGAGTGAAAATTATAATTAACGAATGGTGCGATTTCTCGACGGTCTTATGGAAGTTTAAAGTTTGGATTCTTAAACGAAATTTGCCTAAACATTGTATTCGTATATTGTTTTGTGTAAAACATTGGTAAAATGCCCTAATGTTCTTGCCATTAACTAGTTGCCAATGTCGTCTCTTCATAAATGCATTGTGTGACAAGACATATCAAAAACTCAGTAAATTATCCTTAATGTTAAAGATCCAGTTCAATATCAGTAAAATTCACAGGCAAATCGTAAGTATCTGTAACGCGTTGACACCAAATTGTAAAATTTCGTAGATTAAAAATGGGTGTTTACCTGTAAGAGAATGTATCATTTAGGTCACACTAGAAACCTGTGATATAACCTTTAACGTCACGTATGCATGACTGTATGTATGTCTTTCTTCAGTGTGTTGTGAAGGCGCAGCGTAGCCATGAAACCAAATAATACCAGTATTGTCAGACTAACCAAATATTGTGGTTTATGTTGTATTGTCTTCACGTAGATGGGTATTACCAATGTGAACGTTTCCAGTCATGTTGCGACTGCGTTGCTTTCTGTTGCAACGGACTTATTGTGTAACAATATTTTTATTGTCTTCTGCCAAAACAAAAGAGTAATCGAATGTGTCATGTAAATAGAACTACCATTATTTATTAATACAATAATTTAAAAAGATTTCTTCTGTTTTATTCGAAGTTTATTGTACACTAATCCTTTCCTTAATTAGGTACTAATTCCTTCCCTGTAAAAGAAACTGATGACTTTCGTGGACGCAAGAACTGAAAGAATGTAGGTAGAAAATTCCATACTATAATTACCTACATTTTTCAAAGAACACACAACCTCATAAGACGTAGTGTAACTTTTCAAACCTTTCTATACCCCGCCTATTGACGTAGTCACGAAGGTGTTAAGATAAGCAAAGAGAGTTAGGCGTTAACTAAAAGACTTATTTTTTAAATTCAATTTAATTACAATAAAATAAAAAATAGTGAGTATAAAATTAAAATAAGAAACACTTGGATGGGACTAAGTTATCATGGAATTCCATCAAGTCAACAATATTGTTACAGCAGCATCAGTACGCTTCTAGTCGAAGTTGTTGAGAATATTTTTAACAACTACCATAAATATATGAGATTACATTTCCTCCTAATATCCCAACATTTCTACTTACAGTAAGTATAATTTTATGATTTTGAGCTACAAATTCTTTCTCAATCTTACAAGCTAAATTACACTATTTTGGTGTAGGTACTTTAAACAACATAAAAAAATTGACACTTATTGTTAGCATGGTAACCGTATGTTTATTTTAACAAATACATATATTTTGGATTTCAACTAGAACTCTAATAAAAACAGTAGCCTCGCTTATTAGAAAAAAATATAAAATTACTCGTATAAAGTATAATAATTTCTCAGATTTCTAATGATTTAAAATTTAAGATAATGAAATTATACGTAAATATATATATTATAGTTGTAAAACACTAACAACCTCGCAGAAGTAGATGATACTAATAACATTGGCAACAATATTGGGACTTTTCCGATAACAGACAAAAAATATTCGACTTTTCATACAAAACTAATACATTTTGTATGGAGGGTCGTTATTTTTCGATGTTAGTAATATTGTTGTTGTTGGTGTTTTACAAATGTAACAACAAATTACAACAATGTAACAACAAAATGTTGTTTATGATGTTAGTAATTTTTTGTTGTTGGTATTTTACAAATAACCCTGTATGTATATTAATTTCATAGTTATTTATATACTTATATTAGTCTTATTAAATGAAGGGGCTTTTTCAAAAGTTCCGGTAGTTAGTACACTAACGTTTATTTTTGATTTATAACAATGGAACAGCATATAAATTTCTAGTTTCAAGTAAGTATAAGTAAGTACTATACCTATTCAAAACCTGTAAAATAGTCCCAAGTCTTTATTTAACAAATACTAGATTAATAACGTTTAAAGCCAATTTAACATAACATTTTTTTTATATTTAAAAATGTTTACCCTTTTTTTCACGATAGGTGTAGGTGGCAGCGAAGATTCGTATCCTAAAGGAAAATTATTTCAAATTAAATCTTTGAAAACGTAAGTAGATGAAAATATGTATCCTTCCGTTCGTACATAACAAGTGTGAAAGGGTAAACATACGATGAGGAATATATAATCAATGGATTAATTCAGCTGGATGAAATGATTCAATTTCAAGAAAAGATTGAAATAAAGTAAATAGACTAACATGCGATTTTTACAAATTTTGTGTTGGATAAAGCGGATGATGTTAATAAAGCGGACGGAGATAGAGAGCATGAAGGGATACCAGCCCCCCTACTCAAATGGCCACTTTCCTATTCGTTCGCTAACTTAAAAATAAAAAATAAGCCATAAATTCTAAAATTACGTGTCGGAGGCTTGTCAATTCCATACAATACAACAATGTCTGTGATTTATATAAACTTGCAACGTGTGAGTCACACGTGTGACTTGATCGTCAAATTGCTTATTTTTAAGCCTTAAATTAGCGAACGAATAGAAAAGTGGCCATTTGAGTAGGGGGCCAGGTTGATAAGAAAAAGGGGATGAGGGGTATCAAGATGAGGGAGTTAAAGTAAATCTAGTGATTGAATTGGATGAGGTGGAAGAAGTGGGTGTAAGATTGAAGTTGATAAAGTTGAAGAAGGCGACGAAGCGCATGAGGAGAGCGATAATGATAACTGAATAAGGTGGACCTTATACAAGGTGTTTGGAAATAGAGTTAAGCCGAATATGGTAGATGGGACCATCAAACTGAACAACTTTTACTATGGGACCAACTCTGAAATCGCGAAATTAGTTATTTCATCCTAAAATTGATAGCAAAAATATCAATATGTATAAAACAGCTCATTTTTTTTCGCGGTTTCAGAGTTCGTCCTATAGTAAAAGTTGTACAGTTTGATGGTCCCCATCTATCATATTCCGCTTTATAAGGCTATTTCCAAACACCAAGAAAAGGAACGTAAAAAGTAGTAACAGTATCAGCATATTTGGCTCCTTTTCAGTGAAGAAACAATGTCATTCGGACAGAAAACTTGGTGTAATACGACACAACAGGTTACTAGTCTTAGTATATTATGGCAATATGTGATAATGTGTAGTACCTGCTAGAGGTCGTGGCGCATGGCGCCGATGATGTTGGCGAGGGCGGCGCGCGCGTCGCCGGCCGGGAACCGCTCGAGCACGCGCCGCGCCGCGCCCACGTGCCAGCGCTGCAGCGACTGCGTCTGCGCTATGTAGTGTATGATGGCAATGTGTGTAGTACCTGCTAGAGGTCGTGGCGCATGGCGCCGATGATGTTGGCGAGGGCGGCGCGCGCGTCGCCGGCCGGGAACCGCTCGAGCACGCGCCGCGCCGCGCCCACGTGCCAGCGCTGCAGCGACTGCGTCTGCGCTATGTAGTGTATGATGGCAATGTGTGTAGTACCTGCTAGAGGTCGTGGCGCATGGCGCCGATGATGTTGGCGAGGGCGGCGCGCGCGTCGCCGGCCGGGAACCGCTCGAGCACGCGCCGCGCCGCGCCCACGTGCCAGCGCTGCAGCGACTGCGTCTGCGCTATGTAGTGTATGATGGCAATGTGTGTAGTACCTGCTAGAGGTCGTGGCGCATGGCGCCGATGATGTTGGCGAGGGCGGCGCGCGCGTCGCCGGCCGGGAACCGCTCGAGCACGCGCCGCGCCGCGCCCACGTGCCAGCGCTGCAGCGACTGCGTCTGCGCTATGTAGTGTATGATGGCAATGTGTGTAGTACCTGCTAGAGGTCGTGGCGCATGGCGCCGATGATGTTGGCGAGGGCGGCGCGCGCGTCGCCGGCCGGGAACCGCTCGAGCACGCGCCGCGCCGCGCCCACGTGCCAGCGCTGCAGCGACTGCGTCTGCGCTATGTAGTGTATGATGGCAATGTGTGTAGTACCTGCTAGAGGTCGTGGCGCATGGCGCCGATGATGTTGGCGAGGGCGGCGCGCGCGTCGCCGGCCGGGAACCGCTCGAGCACGCGCCGCGCCGCGCCCACGTGCCAGCGCTGCAGCGACTGCGTCTGCGCTATGTAGTGTATGATGGCAATGTGTGTAGTACCTGCTAGAGGTCGTGGCGCATGGCGCCGATGATGTTGGCGAGGGCGGCGCGCGCGTCGCCGGCCGGAAAACGCTCGAGCACGCGCCGCGCCGCGCCCACGTGCCAGCGCTGCAGCGACTGCGTCTGCGCTATGCCCGAGCCCTCCACCACCTCGCGGTACAGCTGGACACAAAACGGAAGCCTAGCTGATGTGTCTGTGTCCTCACCCTCAGCACAGAGGAAATAATCACTACTACGTAGGACCAGAGACAAAGCTTCATACAACCGCGCAAATCGGTTGCACTACTACAAGCACGCGGGGCATGTGTGCGTGTCCACTGGCCGCTTGTCGCGTACGCGGCGAAAAAGAAAAATTATGTCAACTGACAGCCAGTGGACAATATCAGGGCTTTCTCAGGGCACGTTGTTTGCAAGTTTAAATATTTTAATTTAAAAACGTAGTGTTTTATTTTTATTTAAAATGGTTGTTTATTGTACTGTATGCATGCATGAATAATAATAGAAAAAATAAAAATATATCATACTTTAACTATCCCAAGGAGTACGATAGGTAAGTATTTAATATTTGATCATTTTCTTTACTTTTATAAGTACCTTTGTTTTATTATAAATATTACCTTTTTTAGTGTTCCGTATTCCGATTTCGGGAAAAAATAAATTTATGGCTTCACCTCGGTGTCTGTCCGTCTGTCTGTCTGTCTGTCACAAGCTTCCAGAGCCAAACGGTTTTGTAGCATAATGGCCCAATGCCGTGGTTTTGGACACCTACAAGATTCGAATATTAAGGGGTCGTTATGGGGGGTCATCAGCATAAACGCTTAAAAAAAATTTTTTTTTTGTTGTAATCGAGTAGAGTAGGGTTACGACGATAGCGGCGCCATCTAGCATTCTACAAGAAAAACATTTTAAATCGCCCCGATAGTCGCTTTACGACCATTTCTTTAGTATGGGATGAGGTATCTGTACTTAGTATTATGTAATCTGTGGTAATAATAATTGAATAATAATATGAATTAATAATTACTTTTGTATAATAAAACTATTGAACTTATGTTTTGTTTAATTTGTAATAACCTATTGTGACAACCCTGCTCAAATATGTAACAATTTTGCACGTTCTTAAGAAGCTTTATCTCCAACGATATGTCAAAACAAGTTTAGATACGTTACCCGCGCTCCTCAATGGCAAGACGAAAGTCAGGTAATTGCCCGACTTTCAATTAGTCAGGCACAGGCTCGTGACGCGTAAACACACACCACTCTCGTCAGTCAGACACTAAAAACCGTGACATCCTTATCAAAAATGCCTTCCCGCGTCTTTAAACGATGTGCAAATTTTACAGCAACAGTCAGAGATCGGAAAAATGTTTCATTTCATACGAAAGTACTGTATTTAACCGTAAAATGTATTTTCGTATTTTGTATTACTCTAATCAGCCATATTTTTACAAAGAGCGAGCATTGCGACTGACCCTCCTATGATCGCGCCAATGAGCATGCAGCGTATCAGACGAAACTTATGATGTCTGTTTATCTCTTTCTTACGACAAGTATTCCGTATGGTGGCGTTCATTTTTGTCCATCTCTCGACATAATATGTCAATGTGTGTATCTGCAGCCTACCCAACGATATGTCAAAACAAGTTTAGATGCGTCATGCGCCAACATCATGCAATTTAAAACAGCGACAGGTAGGCTGCAGATACACACATTGACATATTATGTCGAGAGATGGACAAAAATGAACGCCACCATACGGAATACTTGTCGTAAGAAAGAGATAAACAGACATCATAAGTTTCGTCTGATACGCTGCATGCTCATTGGCGCGATCATAGGAGGGTCAGTCGCAATGCTCGCTCTTTGTAAAAATATGGCTGATTAGAGAAATACAAAATACGAAAATACATTTTACGGTTAAATACAGTACTTACGTATGAAATGAAACATTTTTCCGATCTCTGACTGTTGCTGTATAATTTGCACATCGTTTAAAGACGCGGGAAGGCATTTTTGATAAGGATGTCACGGTTTTTAGTGTCTGACTGACGAGAGTGGTGTGTGTTTACGCGTCACGAGCCTGTGCCTGACTAATTGAAAGTCGGGCAATTACCTGACTTTCGTCTTGCCATTGTGGAGCGCGGGTAACGTATCTAAACTTGTTTTGACATATCGTTGAGCCTACCTGTCGCTGTTTTAAATTGCATGATGTTGGCGCATGACGCATCTAAACTTGTTTTGACATATCGTTGTTTATCTCGCTTTTGTTTACTCATGTGCCCTCAGGTTCGCCACATACAGACGCAATCTGATACGGAATTTCGAAACGGGATATCGATAATGTATAAAAAATTTAAACAGGTCCATAACTATGAATAGAAAAAAAACCTTTTTTATAATTTATTTTTGTATCTTAAAAAGAAACTATTTAGGAATTTAAACATTTAATTTTTTTCAAATTCGACAAAAGACTTTTGAAAACAAAAAGCTCAAGTAACTTATTACAAAGTTGGTGGTGTAAAGGAGGTGTCTGAAATGGGCCCTCATTTCAGTTACTTACTACAGTTTTGAGGCGATGAAAGAAAATATTAATAGGTTAAGAAAGTAGGAACTTCGTTGGACTGAATACGCAGAGCTACAAAAAGATTATATAGACTCTACATAACTACTTTTTATATTGAAGAGAAATAAAACAAAAATAATGTCGAAAAAAAATGTTTCTTCTTTACATAGTCATAGACTTATCAAACCACCCTCGTATGTGGTAGCTATGGAGATTTCTATGGATTTGCTGCGTTCGTAATTCCGAATCAAAATTCTGGCTGTATTTGGCGGGCCTTAATAACATGTTTTGTAAACTTAGCGATGTGGATTATTATCGGATACTACTTTGAATATCGGTAAAACTGAAGTCTGTAATGAAATCGTGACCAAAGATGTCTTAAGTCTGTAATGAAATCGTGACCAAAGATGTCTTCAGTCTGTAATGAAATCGTGATTAAAAATATAAACAAAACGTGCGAGTCGGACTTGCGCACGAAGAGTTTTTAATATTTTTTAAATTTATTTATTTTTATTTCACACATTTTAGTGGCAAATTATATAGTTTTTAAATGTGCTCATTGTGGCCTTTCATTTGATGCCAATATTGTAATAATTGAAGAATATTTTTTTTCACATTTGAAAATGGCATCCTACAGTCGCCATATTGACATTTTTCAAAAAAAAAATAGCCAGTATCACTCGGAATGCTGAAAGGATTCTAACGATACCCCATTTATCCAAATTAGTTCAGTCATTTAAAAGTTATGGTGATAAAGAAACTCACAGACCCACAAACATACATGAACCCTGAACACATATACACTCTTTTTGCTTTGGGCAGTCGTGTAAAAAACGGAAAAAAAATCACGTTTGTTGTATGGGAGCCCCCCTTAAATATTAATTTTATTATATTTTTTTAGTATTTGTTGTTATAGCGGCAACAAAAATAAATCATCTGTAAAAATTTCAACTGTCTAGCTACCATGGTTCATGAGATACAGCCTGGTGACAGACAGACAGACGGACAGCGGAGTCTTAGTCATAGGGTCCCGTTTTTACCCTTTGGGTACGGAACCCTAAAAAAACAAAATCTTCAGACAACACCTCGCCTCTTGATAATTTTGCTGGTGAAAATGATAATAAGTTTAATACTTAGTTAAGATCTGGATTTGTTTCTTAGATTAGAATCCAATAAAGAAACAGAAATTATAAGTAATCCATAACTGAGCCACTCACCGCATGGTAGTCTACATCCCTCACGCTACGGCGGCCCGCCTCGATGTACTCGTAGAGCTCCGGCTTGGCTTGCAGCGTGAACGCCATGGGAGCCCCCACCAGGGAGAAGCTGGACGGCTCGGGGCCTGTGAACGCTTCTAGGTCCAAGAAGGCCTGCCATGCTAGAGCTAGGTGGCAGCCGAAGAGGTAACCCTGGCAAAGAAAAAACTCTTTTTACCTTGCGAAGGGTCGATACAAGCCGATTCCTATCGGATTACCTTTTAGAAATCCCACCCACGGATCATAATATTTTTGTAGAACGACTTACCTTCGCCATAACAAAAAAAAAAAAAAGTAACTTCACCCCTCGCCACTAGGTACTTACTTTTTATGCTCAAAGGGATAGTGCTTGGCCTTCACCTCACCTGATGCTAAGTGACGATAAGGCCGAAGGTGGAAGCACACTACACCCGGAATCATCAGCGCTGAGGAACTGGCTATATACAATTTTAAAATTGTTGTTATGGCGTCCGTCAGCAGACTTAGGTAAGATGGTGGTAGCTAGCAAGGCGGACTTGATATAAGCCCTACCACCAACCAAACCGAATACCTACAAATTGTACGCCCCTGGTAATCGAACCCGGGACCCCTGCGTCTTGCACGGGTGGGTGAACCACTAGCTAGACCAAAGAGGCATTTGAAGCTCTTTGTCGTTTTATCTAGGTCATATTCTGTGGTTTTTTTTATCCAGAAAGTAAAGGACTTGACCTTCAAATTAAAAAAACATTAAAAAATAAACATTAAAAAACGAAAATTTGTAAATATATCGATGGGGAAATACAGCAAACGCTATCGATCTTTTTATTCCTGTATCACTCGGTGAAGTTAGTGATGAGGAAACATAGTAACATGACAAATAAAACAAACTAGCAAGTTGAATCCTAATTAGTTGACTTTAGACACATTAAAATTCAAAATTATCACAATCAAATTTATACCAATTCTTCCCTAGCTACTGGAATAATTATAAATGGTTATTTGTAAAACACCAACAACCTCGCTAGAGTAGATTACTAACATCATAAAAAACAACATTAATTATACGACTTTTCCGAAAACAGAAAAAATCTACTTTCCATACAAATGTCCGAACAGCTGATCCAGTTTTGTATGAAAAGTCGGATGTTTTTGGATTCTCTTGCGAGGTTTTTGGTGTTTAACAAATAACCCTTTTGTTGTTACTAATTTGCAAAAAAATATTCATCAGTCTCACGAATTACGACGAGGCCCATGCAATTAGGTACCTACCTATCTCGTAAAAATTGAGTTCTTTTTAACGAAGGTAGTAACATGGTAGTAACGTGACATCGTTCGGCAAAAAACTTGAATTGAAAAAATAGTTGTTACCTAGAGTAAAGATACTTCAATTTTAAACAAATAAAATACAACCTTCCGAAACTTTGCTTTTATTTACTTTAAAAACTTTTAATTCCTTAAAGAATTATTTAAAAATTAACACCACATTGTTTCAAGTATTTATAGACGTCATACGAAACCTACCTAACAGGAAGAGATCCTCTGACCTTCGTATGCGGATTTTATGCAAAGGCACTTTTGTAGGTAGGTACTTTCTTTTTTCTTTGTCGAAAGGGCAAACTTTGATCGTGTTTGGTTCATCTTAATTTCAAGTATGTTTTCAAAGATTTTGCAACTATAATTCTGCTTAATCCTGTGTCATGGAACGTAAATATCTCAATATTTATTTCTTATACAATGTGTTACAAAAAAAACCCTAATGCCGAATGTGGTTGATAGGGACCATCAAACTGAAAAACATTTACCAACTCTGAAATCGTGAAAAAAAAGTCTGCTGTTTTATACATTTTGATATTTTCAACATTAATGTTTAATTGAAACAGCTGGTCGCTTTCGCGTTTTCAGAGTTGGTCCCATAGTAAAAGTTGTTCAGTTTGATGGTCCCTATCTATCATTTCGGCATTAGGGGTATTTTTGTAACGCGTGCTGATAATCACCACTCATTCAAATAACTCAAATTCAAAATGTGAGAAGACAAGTAGGTACCTAGTACCTACAATCTTTCTCATCTTTCCCTTTTTAGGTTCGTACCTACCTATTACTATCCAAATCTTTTAAAGATGACGACAGGTTGATTATGCAAGCATGAATATTTATGCGAACTAGAATATTCATTATGGCATTTATCGACATCAAATTAAATTATGAAATAACGCTTGTATGGATGTTTATATAATATTATAAGTCTACATATTATTTTTGTTGTATCTGATACACTGTTGTTGTATCCGATACATACGTGATACAATCGACGGGTTCCGGGCTAATTGTATTAAGCGACATTTATCTTCGTTAAAAATAGGAATATAAGAAAAAAAATATTAATCCAATCATGAGTAATATGTTACAAAAACAATAATATCTTTCTTTTTAAAAAAATCATACGATTTGCTAAAGTTATGATTTTTTTTCTAAAAATCGAAACTTTAAACTGCTCTGGTGTAAAGTTTCAAAAATGTCGGTTAATACAAATAGCCCGGAACCTGTCGCAATGTATCACTGTAGGTAGGCATTCATATGCTTAAGTGCAATATAGTGACCTTCGTCGAAATTTCCGTATTCCTTCGCAGCTTTCGCAAAAACGGCAAAAGGAGCACTTTATAATAAATTCAAGCATTTTTTCAACATGCAAGGGCTTGTATTTTATGTATGTCTTCCGACAATCTTCGTTTTTTGTCTGTGCGCTGCAGGATGCGTTGAACTTGAACTCAACCAGGCATGGCTTCAGGATGCACTTAGTCTATCTAGTCTAGAGAGTATTACAGGGTGAAATCGAAGTCATTGGCAATCTTTTATAAGCTAAGAATCTAACCACGATATTGATAACTTTTGGACAAAAATTTCTTAAATCAAAGTTATCCAAGACCTGCGTCTGCAAGCCTGCGTTCCATTTGCATCTACGACCTACGACCCACTCGCGCGGCAGGCTGCCTTGTATGCTAACCACCTGCAGGAACTCCAGGATCTCTCACTCTAGTCTAGAGTACCTATAGTTACCTGCGTCTGCAAGTCCGCGTTGTGACCAGCTAGCTTGAGCGCGGCGGAGCAGCTCTTGCCGAGCAGCGCGCCGGCCGCGAGCACGTGCCGCGCCACCCACTCGCGCCGCAGGCTGCCTTGAATGCCGCCCATTGGCAAAGGGTCCAGGATGCACTCCCACTCTGAAAAATGTCTTACGTATAGTGTTGATGAATAAGCATACGACCTGCAACCTGCATTACCTATAGTGTGCCGTAACGGCAGCCCCATTTCCAAACGAAAGCAGTCCTTGTACTCTGAAAGTAGCTATAGTTTGGGCATCTAATACAAAACCTATCTTGAGCACGTCATACATGCTACAGGGGCAGCATGTCAAAATCTACCTCTCAAGTCTCTAAACTGATAAAAGGTCAAAATTATTGAATTAGGTAAGACCCGAAAAAGTTCAGCGCTGATATTTCAGTCTTACGTTCTTCAACTAGGTACCTATATACTTTCTGTAACTAGGTACAGTACGAAGTACGAGGCACGTATCTTGAAATTTTTTCGACGGAGTGGGGATAAGTTCGCGCATGTGCTGAGCGACCAATAGCGCGCACCCCTCTCCCGCCGCCCGCGCCCCTCACCGCTTCGCATACCCAAAATCCGCGTTTCGCGCAATCCCCACCCGATTTCAAGATACGTGCCTCGTACTGTATGTATGTACCTATTTTGTTAAATAAGTAATGCGTTTTTTTTAGTACCCAGACGCATAGTAGGTACCTAAGTAATAAAAATTTTAAAATTACGAAACAACTTTTGAGCGATTGAATAATCCGCACCTTTTCAGCTCTTCAACAAGTGGTAATTATTACAAAAATATCGTGACATTTGCTTGCACATGACATAAGTGAAAGTTAAATATCAACGGAACAAAAGCCACTGTGGCTAGTGGCCATTAAAATATTGCAGAAAGATAGTTGAGTACTTGGAAAAATAATGCAAACATGGACGTTATTGCGCCGTCATAAGGTTGTTTGAAATAGGTCGTATTGACGTGTTGTGTGCGGAATTGCGTACGCGCAACACGTATCGACAGCATTGAGGGCGGTTCCTTACGACCGCGGCGACCGCCGATGCATGCTAATGACGATTGAAGGCGACTGACCGTCCTGTGGAATGTGGGTTTTATTCTAGATCGTTTAAAATCACCTTGCTATTTATTTAGGAGTATTTCCTTTGTGACTTCAGTAAGCTTTACAAGAAACGAATAAAAGGTTAATTAATACTTTTTAATATTTATGGTCTTCAATCAGCTCTATCATCTATCTATCCAAAAACGTCGTTAAAGTTTATGTCTTACCGCTACAAGTGGGCCCCTGAACTTTAGCATTTTACTTGCTGGCAATTGGCAACCTACATCGCAATTACAATAATTCTCAAATAAACGTTATGTTAAAACAGCACTTCATTTCAAAATGAACACTTCACTTTAATTTTGTACCATTTTATATCTTGCACTTCGAGAGTATACGGATCCTGAACTTTGAATTCTAAAACTAAATGTGACTTACGGTACTCTTGAGTAACAATTTTAAATGCATTTTATTACTTCTTGTCATAGCTTCTCAAACATAAAATCGTACTGTTATGACAAATATGGCTGATTCTTATTGAACAAAACAAATAGCGGATGTGGGGTGCTCGTAACTGCTCGTAAGCCTCTATGCAAACCCATGTGTTTGGTCTCCAAATATGAATATGGCCTATTCTGTTTGTTCACGCTCATATGTTCACTGAAGTTTCTCTTCTCTTATTATACGGCGTCGTGCGTGTTAGTAATTGGTTTTTGGCAATAGAATTTATGTCAAACAACTACGGTTGTTCTGATAAAAGAAAGTGATTGTTACCGCTGTTTAATGATTCTAATCAATGACCATTGACCATTTAAACTGTTGGGAACAGGAACCACAACAACCTCAATCCATCACATCAGTTTTTTACTTCAAACTTTGAGTCTGTCTATGTTGTGTGTGATAGAGTATCAGAAAACCTAAAAAAAAAACAGATTCTTAGACAGGTCCTTCGAGCTGACACTACCTCTACTACTAATTTGAAAGAAAGAAAGAAGAAAGAAAGAAATTTATTTGAGACAACATCCCAAGTAACAAAATTTGGTACTATAAAAGTCCTGAGAACGTTTTAGGACGTGCTAACTAGATTCATGATAAGCACTATAATGGTATTGTAACCTTTACATAACCCCAAATAGCCTCAAATAGGCCCTAGTTTTATCACTGATTTGTTCTATAAACGTTACATAAAGGCTCTCACTGTAATAAATCAGCTCTATTGTTGAAAACCAAAATATGTTTATAGTGCTATTTTGCACCGTAAACGACTTTAGTGATCTTTATTTTGTTATTGTTGTGGTCACGACATCGTGAGTGTTCCCCAAGAAAACAAAATGTCATTCGCTAATTGTAATACAAAGGGCATTCTACAAAACATCACCTTTGATAGTCCATTGACCATAACTCCACCGTAATTGCACTTGCGAAAATAATTCTATCGATAAAATCACTATGCTGATTTCAATTTCAAATTTGAGAATGCGCCTTCATAATTTTCGTGATTTAATTAAATTTAAATTAATAAAATAAGGATTAGTCCTGCCTATGGCTGCTATAGTACATATTGGCTCCAGCCGTGCTACTAATGTGTTATCATGGCATAAACGGCAGCCATATTTTCACCGAAAACAGGTTAGTCCAGCAGTAACACAAACTCACTTACAGAGCTATTTAGAATTTAAGTTATTTAGCGACTGCACCAGGAGTCGCTATGGTACTATTTAGTACCATAGAAGTGTCTTCATGACTTTTATAGAACTAGCTCCATAACAATGTTGAGGGAGTATTTAAGAAGCTAAACCGAGACGTAATGGTTGTGCAAGGTACTTTTATAGTGCAGATTGATTCTGTAATAGTGTTTTCGATAGCTACAATACTAGTACTGTAAAAGTTATTTTGAAGCGTTATTAGTCCAAAATAGATACATAAAAGTGGCAATAAGGTCGTCTTTAGTAATAAATAGCACTATAATCGATTTTTCATATCTATTACAGTACAACACTTTAAAGATTCTTTTGTATGTTCCTGTAAGAGTTCTAAGAGCTACATTTTAGAACTTAAATGCACTTTAATATAATATAACCAAAACGGTCTGTTGAAAACCTTTATAGCACAAGCAGTCACAACGGTTACCATTAAAGGATTACTATATCACTGTTTGGTGATAAAACGCCTTGGTTATAGAAATGTTTGTTACTTGGGATACAAAATTGAAAAACAAACCAAATAGCACATTGTCTCAAAACGGTCCCGACTCAGCATAATGCATGGTTTGCGACCAACGCTGGTCTTCCGTTTGCAAATGGAAGTACTTCTGTATTATTGTAACTCCAATATAGGGGTGGATCAAATGTAAGATGAGTTAGATAACCCGGACTGAGTAGGTAGTATTACACCAAGGTCTTCATTCAACACAAAAACATTTACGTCAATGTAGTTTCTTACCTGAAGCTGGTTCCCAACTGTCCTCGGGCACGGGCCGAGATGGGAGAGGGTTGTTTTGCTCATCCCTCTCTCCGAGAAACTCTGCCTCCGCTAGGTCTCTGACTGCTGAAGACATCAGTTCTACCAGCTCTTGGTTCCTGTGTACAAAAAGATCGAAGTTAAAAAAGGTTCTTTACGACGGAGGTTTTCACTTCACTTTTCATTATTGAATGCGTCCTATGAAATTTTGTACACTATCGTTAATTAGTGTCCCCGCCGCCACTTGAAGCTGGAAGCGGCCGCAAAAGTAGCTGAAGCGCGCGACAGCCACAAATGGTCGGCACTAAACACTTGCGGTCGGTGGCCGCTACTTTTTTAACCCTCCATTGCTTGCAGTAACATAATGGACTCTGACGAAGAAGCTATTATTGCGCTGCTGGTCATAAGGAAATGTCGTCGCAGAAGACCAAATCGCCGCCGCCGTTATTGGATACATCCAATTTCAAAAAACGTAAACGCATATAACGAGCTTTTCGATAATCTTTTAGTTTAGACCATCCAAACAAGTTTTACAACCATTTTCGTTTAAGCATAGGTACATTTTGGGAATTATTGGCTTTATTACAAAACGGATTAAAGCATCAAGATACCATCATGTTATATTAAGTAAACTAAATGACCCCGTGCGTGCGTTGCCTTGTAATTCGAACTGACGGGTTAACTGAAGGAAGGGCGAGAGGGGTGGGGTATCGTGCGAGTGGCGTGTGTCGGCGTTTTGTGGTAGCGTTAGTGGCCAGTGTCGGCCACAAGAAGCGAGAAGCGACGATTTGTAGCGTGTGGCGGCCACCGGCGTTTTACCGTGTGCGGCGATGTATGAAAACTACAGGAATAGGTCAGTGGCGGCGTTTTGTGGTTGTGGCGTGGCTCTCGTTTGCGGGGACCCTTACAAATCGGAGTGTCGAATACGAATAAAAACGAATGGTCGGCGAATCAGGGGGCCTATTACGAAAATAACATACGCAATTGCGTACGCAGTCACTTGGTCACGATAGTCGTCCGCAGTTCCTCGATTGTGGCTATAAAACACATTTTCAATTTGGCTATCGTAGCCCAAAGACTATTGAACGAATGATGTCGGATACGCTAGAAAAAAAACTGTCAAACTTACGCAATCACTTTGCGATATCGCATACGCAAGTGCTTTGTAATAGGAAACAATCATAAGAAGCACGGACGCAGTTGCGTGTATCGCGTGAAACCCCCAGCAGGGCCCTATTCAATAAAACTTACAATCCTACAAATTTGTCAATAAGTGACATATTTGTCAAGTTGTATGACAAGTGCTGTTCAATAAACCTAACAATTATGTAAGAATTTTACAAGTAAAAACCTTACAAATATTACAATTATAAATGCTGTTCAATAAACGTTTAGATAATGTAGAAAACGCCTGTAGATTTCGATGACAATATTGTATCTACAGTAGTTGTAATTTACAAATTACATAAATTTGTAAATTGTTGTTGTCCATCAGCCATTTTTATGTCCCCACTGCTGGGGCACAGGCCTTCCTTATGGGTGGATAAGGAGGCCATAACCCACCACGCGGGCCCAATGCGGATTGGTGGGTGTTAATGACTGCTAATGCAGCCGGGACCAACGGCTTAACGAGCCTTCTGAAGCACGGAGGAGCTCGAGATAATAAATTTTTGGTCACCCATCCCATGAGCGACCCTTGCGAACGTTGCTTAACCTCCACAATCGGTGGGCCAGGCGCTAAACACGGCGCCACCGAGCTCGAAATTTTTGTTGAAGATTCTTAATTAACGAGGATAGATTTAAAAAATCTTAGAATTTCCAAATGATCGATAGTTGCCTTACTTACCCTAAACTTCTCATTAAATGTGAAATCAGTCACATCAAAAGAAAAAAATATTATGTTTTTAAATATTTTTCTTAGTCGTTCGATTAGCACGATTTCATCGTTATCACTCCTCTCACTACTGGATTTTGGTAAAAAAAGCAGCTAAAACAAAAAAAAATGCCGAGTTATAAAATTTTACCGAGGGTGAGGTCACCTGTCAGAAATGTATTACAATTCTACAAATAAGTAAACTTGTAAATACAATTATGCGTTCAATAAAGCAGTTTTTCCTACAAATTTGTAAATTGTCACCTGTAACAGGAAAATGTTTATTGAACAGAAATATGTAAAATTGTAAGTACAATTCGACAAATATGTAAATTTTCCACCATTACAAATTTGTAACTTGTATTTTTTATTGAACAGAAACTTGAAAAATTGTCACCTGTCACCTGTAATTGTAAATTGTAAGTTTTATTGAATAGGGCCCAGGTGATGTATGTACGTGTCTGTGTCTATGGCCTTATGATTTCTACAGACTAACAACAGAGAGGACCTAAAATGTGAAAAATCATTCTCCTTCATTGAAGTGAAGTTGAAGAACGCTGTTTATTATTCATTGCAATACAAAGGCTTCAATCGGGCAAGTACTTACTTATAAAGCACTTGTATAAGAATTTGCACTTTCTAAATCCTACATTTCAGGTCACATATGCTAAGAACTATTTTGTCAAAAGTCCTCGTACGTTGAATGTACAAGTGAAGTGTTTTGACTGTACTCAAGAGAAAGGACTAGTAGCGTGTGTTCGGTCAAAAATACGGCGTTTGGTGATCGAGGGATATCCTTTGGCAGGGTGAACCTTCTGAACTCTTAGATCATTTTAAGAATTTTATCTTGGATTCTTGTATGGGAGAGAGTTATAACTAATAAATAACTGATAATAACACAATCTTTTTGTATGATTATTTTTTTCTAAACCCCATCGTGTTGAGTATCGAATGAAAGGCCTTCTAGAGCTGATTCCAAATAAACATACAAATATTATTTACATTGCAGCTACTGGTAAAAAAAAACAGCAAAACATTTTTAGAAACAGAATGTTTGGGCTCTTGCAAGTAGAAAACGGCTGAATGAATTTGATTCATGAAACAGACGCCAGAAACTCGTGATAAGTATCCAAACAAAACTTTGCCAAATTGTAAGCGACTTTAAAAAAATATCTTTGAATGCAGTTCCAATTATTTTTAAAACAAAATGAAGTTTACTTTCAGTAAAATTTTCTATCTTCAATATTTAAAGGTACTTTCCGCCGTGTGGCAAAGTTTTGGGACACCTGCATCTAACGTCTTAGAATCAATTTATAAGAATTATCATTTTAAAATATTTTTTATCCTATTCTATCTATCCTAACCTATTCTATTCTATGAGTTAAAATGACAGAATTAAAAAAAAAACTGAATGTTAATATTTTCAAAAGTGCTTCCAGGACATTAGATATGAGTATATTACGAGTTATTTGGCGTATCTTTCATGAAAATTAAAGTACTAATGTTATGGAAATCAGAAAAAATCGGACCTGAAACATAATACCTAAAAAGTTTTTTTTTTATTAAGTACCTAGGCGGGAATCGAACCCAGCACGTCAGAGGTGGCAACACTATTTAGTCCTACGCGTACGCAAAAAAAAACCGCAAATCGATGTACAGCAAAGCCCTTTGGTACACGTATACTTGAGGTAAAAACAAAATGTTGGACCCGCAGTTCTTAAAAATTCTTCCCTTAGGAAAGGAGTTATGGCATCATCTTTTTTTTGTATGGGAAAAAAATTTTTTTTTTCTAAAACCTATCGTGCGTGGTATCGAATGAGCCGGTTCTAAAAATATATCATATCATTATATTTCAGCCACTTGTCTTAAATTAAACCAAAAAACATTTTCAAAACATACCAAGTTTGGGCTCCTTCAGATCCGATTTGGTTGAACTGTTTCTTGTAAAATACACTTTAAAAGTTACATAATATCCTCATATCAAAGCACAAGAAAGTAATTTTGAAAATATCTAAATTTAGTATTTTTTTCAAATTTTTGCCCAAACTTACGTTTGTATGGAATTTTTGGAAATTGATTTTTGGTTTAATTTCAAACAAGTGCTGAAATGTAATTATGTGATATATTTTTAGAAACCGCTCAGAAAGCCCTTTCATTCGATATCACACAAGATAGGTTTTAGAACAGTATTTTTTTTAATAAATATAATCACTTTGTGAAAGCTTTGAAATCATGAAAAAATTAAAAAAAAAATACTAAATATCAATATTTTCAAAATTGCTTTCTTGAGGTTAGATATGAGAATATTACATATCATTTGAGGTATATTTTATGAAAAATAATTCAACCATATTGTATCTGTAGGAGCCCAAACTTGGTATGTTTTGAAAATGTTTTTTGGTTTAATTTAAAACAAGTGGCTGAAATATAACGATGTGATATATTTTTGGAACCGGCTCAGCAAGCCCTTTCATTCAATATCATACACGATAGGTTTTAGAACAAAAATTTTTTTTTTCTCATACAAAAAAAAGATGACACCATAGCTCCTTTCCTAAGGGAAGAATTTTTAAGAACTGCGGGTCCAAAATTTTGTTTTCACCTCAAGTATACGTGTACCAAACGCCAAACGGCTATACTGTACATCGATTTGCGGTATTCCATTGATTTTGAGCTCGTAGAACACCCACTATATGAAAATGGAAGTTACATCCTAATGTAAAGGTTTCAATTTAATTTCATTGGATTAATACATTTTTGGATAACCGCACGTGCCACCACAGTCAGCAAGAAAAGTCTCTTTACGCTTCAGTACTTTGTCACATTAATTTCCTGACAAATGCCTCACAGTTTAAAATATAAATCAAGACATTTTTATTTGACAAAGTATTAAAGTGCAAACGATTTCTGTTGGTGACCATAGCAGTGCATTTTCATATCACACGTCCGCACGTGAAAGATGATGCGGAATGGCTTTCACTTTCAACGGGTTACGCGACTGTGCATCTTATGCAATGGTAATATTACCCAATTTGGACGAATCGATAGGTGATTACGTTCTATAAGGAATGATCAAAGTATACTTAGTGGAGGTTAAATATTCCATTGCTTAATTCATTGGATCAAGTTCATTAGGTCTTATCTCGTCTTGACCGAAAAATCTAAATTAGGTAATTTTAACACTCACTATTGTCAAATGTAGCACCAAAGTTTAGCACCAAAAGAGCTTTTATGTAAGCACTCGATTGAATAAGGTACTGTCACAGAATATATAATAGTACTAACGTACCGTGGCAGGTTCAATTCCTAGAGGGATCCTTTTTTATTTTAAAAATGCCCTTCTTCTTTGATTTTCATACCGCATGGTGAGTAAGTGAGCCACTTGATATTTATGCTCACAAGTATTTTTTTATTATTTAGAACTAGATTCAAAACAATGTTATTAAGTTTTCCTTCATTTTCTAGTTATAAAAACGTAGGTACCTAAAACTAGAAGTTTCCCAGTAAAATACATATATTAAGCATCGCATCGTGCCAAGGCCGCAAACTGCAATTTTACGCACGACATTCATTTCGCTTAAGTAACTGTACCTTTGCTGTTCGGACGATATTGCGCAAATTGCAATTTGAACTGCAGTTACATTCTACAATAATAAGTCAGTACTTACAAACGGGAAATGAATAAAAAATATGAGTCCTTTTAGGGTTCCGTACCCAAAGGGTAAAAACGGGACCCTATTACTAAGCCTCCGCTGTCCGTCTGTCTGTCTGTCTGTCTGTCTGTCACCGGGCTATATCTCATGAACCGTGATAGCTTGACAGTTGAAATTTACACAGATGATGTATTTCTGTTGCCGCTATAACAACAAATACTAAAAATATAATAACGTAAATATTTAAGGGGGGCTCCCATACAACAAACGTATTTTTTTTGCCGTTTTTGCTTTATATTAATAACGACAACAGGTAGACAGTTGAAATTTTCACAGATGATGTATTTCTGTTGCCGCTATAACAACAATTACTAAAAACTGAATAAAATAAATACATATTTAAGGGGGGCTCCCATACAACAAACGTGATTTTTTTCCGTTTTTTGGTACGGAACCCTTCGTGTGCGAGTCCGACTCGCACTTGGCCGGTTTTTATTTATAACGAATCAAGTTTTCTTATTGCAATTTCTGTTGTTCAAATTTTTATTTGAATTATACAGTGAAATACGTAAATTATTATTTGATTTATTTACCAAATTCAGCTCAAAGCAGGAGATCGCCAAGAAGAAAATTTCCTTACCTGAAGTTAGTTAGTCTCTAAGTAGGAGTTCGAAAAATTAAATTAAATAAAACCCGGAATCCTCATTATTGAGGAATTGGCTATCTATCTACCACTAAGTGCCGGAACAAGCAATTTTTAAATTGTTGTTATGTCGTCAGACTTTGGTAAGATGGTGGTAGTTAGTCAGGCGGACTTAAAATAAGCCCTACCACCAACTAAAACGAGTACAAATTGTATCCCTGGGAATCGCACCGCACCCGAGACCCCTGCGTCTTAGACGGGTGTGTGACCCACTAGAGGTGGTTAAAATATTATAAGTTAAAATGATTATTTTAAGTTAAAAAGATAGTGTCCTTACCTCAAGTTAGCCAGCTCGGAGCAGGAGTTGGCGAGCAGATAGTCCCCGCTGAGCAGCGCGATCTTGTTGCCGAACATCATGTCGTCGGGCTCGTTGGCCGTCAGCTGGCGGGAGTTCATGTTCACCAGCCCTTTGTGCACCAGGTGGGAGGTGCGTATCATCTCCGTCACTTCGGCCAGCGCGCGTTGACTGCACAACAAATATATAAAGTGGTGGCCAAATAAAAAAACGAGGTAACTTTTACAAGGCTTGACCTAGCTGTGATCCGATGATGGCCATCCATTCTACCTCAGAAATGACAAATTCTTACTATAATATGATAAATGCCAAAGTCCGTTTGTTTGTTTGTTTGTTACGCCTTCACGTCTTAACTACTGAACGGACCATCATGTTTGCATACACGTTGTTAGGGGTACAGTTTATATTATAACCAGCGGCCGCCCGCGACTTCGTCTGCGTGGAAAGGTTTTTTGCTATCCCTCGGGATCAGTCCTTTTTTTCTGGATGAAAAGTACCCTATGTCCTTCTCTGTACTACATTTATGCAAAATTTCATGACGATCGGTTGAATAGCAAACGGAGTTTCGCATTTATAATATTATATTTGTAAGGAGGATAAGGATAATCTTGGGCTAGCTTAGCTGTCTTTGGAAAAGAAGAAGAGAATCATGATGTTCCTATTGCCTGTGGAATGCCACTGGATTGGGTTACGTAAAATCAGAGTCACGATAATATTTCCTGCCTTTGCGTGCAATAGGATGATGCAGTTCCTCACCTGTGCAACACCCCGGCTGCCTTGTCCTGCTCCATGTCGGGTATCTCGGGGCTGTGCCCTGCTGCCTTGGACACCAGTAGCACGATGAGGCCCCACGCCTGCATGTTGTTCTTGCCATTGTAGATCAGGTTCCTGGGGATAAAACATTTTTATTCCCTTCAGATTCATGTAATTGCTAGCTTTGTAGACAATGTCACATTTCGTTTGCCTAAGCCAACGAAATGTTACTCTCATTTGATTGTATATTTTAGGAGCCCAGGGTGAATTCGCGGGCGTTTTGATCGTTAACATATTTTAATATGTAAGAAAATTCTGTCCCTATGTGCTGTAATTGTAAAGTGCGAGAATGGTCCCCGACGAGTAGCGTCCAGTAGCATACGTTTTATTATTTTCGCAACTTATTCATGTCAAATTTTATGTCGATGGAAATGACGGCGTTCAAAACGCTAGCGAATTCACCCCCAAATCCTTCGATATCTATAGGTACCATGCGCGAATCAACCACACGAAAAAATACGTAATTTTATCGATCCTTCACTCTCTATGAATATAAAGGAACTTGTCCTGTTAATAGCTGCATTAAATTAACTAATGAAGTGTTGCACACGCTTATTACATCATAATGTAGGAAGGTAATGTACCTAAATGTGAAATTACTAATAGGTACCGCTGTGTAAATGTATGTAGTTGCAATACAAGTAAAATATTACATTCATACTTGGCTGTTTTTAGCAGGGGATGGTTGCTTCCGACTAATTTCCGTAGATGTAGTGCGACGTTGGCGATTTCATCACTCAAAACCCATCGGAGGCTCAGAAACGAGGTTGGATATCCTACGATCTTCTCAGCCTCGCTCACTGCCCTGTTCCAATCTGGCTTCGTATTTTGTTGTGTAACGCTCCTGCGCTGAGAACTGCTCGTGCTCACTTCCTGAGCACAAGGTCCCCAAAGTTTCGAAACACACGCACTCGATGGTGATAGTTTCACAACATCACACTTCACAACACTCCTCAAGCGGCTTAAACTCATTTTTACTAGGTTAATACACTTTATCACAATTTAATAAAAATATTAAAACTGCACTACTTATATCATAATAATAAAAGCACAATTTTACGGGTTTGTAATATTTTAACAATTTATTTTTCACCCGTTTTACGTTAAATGTACCCGCTGAAATATTTTTTTTTAAGTTTTAAATATTTCTTAATTTTATCAATAGCTCGTAATAGTTTTTCTAAATGCAAACCTAAAACTTTGTGAGAACTAATGTAAGACGTCTTTAACTTTCGCGCTCTTACACAGAACTGTCTATTAATCTATGGAACTGTCATTTGGTGCATTCCAGCAGACCAATAACTAAGTGATCGATCACCACAGCACAGGTACATTGGGTACATTCCAACAGATTAGTCACTGAGTCATCGATCGCCAACGCCACAGAGAAAGCTTCGTTCGAGGTCAAGAAGCTTCCCGCACCCTGATTATCTAAAAAGAAACTATTTAGCGACCGGTTGCATTTGACATACATTGCCACTTTTATTTAGTATGATTTTTTTTAACCCAAAAAGAAGTAGCAATGGATCACGATCATCTGTGAACTGCGACCAGTCGCTAGGTGGTTTTTAATTAGATAATCAGCCCGCCGAGGTCCGTTTTAAGAAATGAAATGACCATCGCGATCCGCACACATCGAAATGTATCCGCACAACATTTTTTAGAAAAGAATATTTATTACAGAAATGTTATTATAATGCCTCGATTACATACGCCAATTTAGCTTCCTAGCTAGGAACCAATTTCGGGTTGCCACGATAAAATATTGTAGAATAAGTTCGATTTTAAAATCGAATCTACACTATAACGGAAAAGTAAACATTGTTTAGATTAGAGATGAGAATTGAAAATAAAAAATCATAAAAAAATGTTGGCCTTTCCGTCATTTGTGCAAATTCACTGTTAAAATTTAAGTTATTTATACGAGTGGCAACTCTAAATTGGTTCCAAGCCTCAAGGTCCAAACAAATTATCGGACGCGGCTTACTGCCGCGGCTGATCTGAGGTGTGCAAACTATCGGATGTAGTAGGTCGCGGACGAAACCATAGACTAATATGACGTCATCGGACGTCCGATAGCTATCTGGCACGCAGGATGTTATGAGAGCGTGCACACTTATCAGCCGCGGCAGTAAGCCGCGTCCATAAGCCGCGTCCGATAATTTGTTCGGACCTTCAGCCTCGATTACATACGCCGATTTAGCTTCCTTACTGGGGATCCAATCTAGGAACCCAAATTGGATGTAGCGATCACACTATGCCCCAATTAGGACATGATTTCACTGATTAGGGTTGTCACCAGTACTTGACAATAACATTATTGTACATAGATTAAACAATGAGTTTTCACTATTAACGGAAATGTAAAGGTAGGTTTTGATGAGTACTCTGATAGGAAATGGTTTGATGATGAAGCCGGACGGAAAAAGGGCACTAGAACTCTGTAATAAAAAAGATGGCGGTCAACTTTATTGTTTGTGGGCCGATTTCAATGAAACAGGGTTTTGTTACTATTTTGACAAAAAATAACAACGAAATGTTGAAAATATTAAAAATCTAAGATGGCGGTCAACTTTTTTGTTTTTGGGCCGATTTCGATAAAACTCGGTTTTTGGTCCTATTCTGTCAAGAAAATAACAACGCAATATTGAAAATATTAAGAAATCCAAGATGGCGGCCAAAATTTTTTTTGTGGGCCGAATTCGATGAAACTCGGTTTTTGGTACTATTTTAACAAGAAAATAACAACACAATTTTTTAAATACTAAAAATCCAAGATGGCGGTCAACTTTTTTGTTTTTGGGCCGATTTCGATTAAACTCGGTTTTTGTTCCTATTTTGACAAGAAAATAACAACGCAATATTGAAAATATTAAGAAATCCAAGATGGCGGCCAACATTTTTTTTGTGGGCCGATTTCGATGAAACTCGGTTTTTGGTACTATTTTAACAAGAAAATAACAACACAATTTTTTAAATACTAAAAATCCAAGATGGCGGTCAACTTTTTTGTTTTTGGGCCGATTTTGATAAAACTCGGTTTTTGGTCCTATTTTGACAAGAAAATAACAACGCAATGTTAAAAATATTCAAAAATTCAAGATGACGGCCAACGTTTTTGCTATTGGGCCGATTTCGATTAACATCGGTTGTTGGTACTATTTTGACAAGAAAATAACAAGGCAATGTTAAAAATATTAAAAATCCAAGATGGTGGCCTATTTTTTTGTTCGTGGTCCGATTTTAATAAAACTTGGGTTTTGGTACTAACTACTTAAACAGTAACAATAATCATCATCATCGAAATCGAAAAATTGAGAAATCGGCTCATAAATAAAAGAGTTGGCTGGTATATTGATTTTATTATTATTTTCAACATTTCGTTGTTATTTTTTCGTCAAAGTAGTAACAAAACCGAGTTTCTTTGAAATCGGCCCATAAACAAAAAAGTAGGCCGCCATCTTGGATTTTTATATTTGAAAAATTGTGTTGTCATTTTCTTGTCAACATAGTAGCGAAAACTGAGTTTCATCGAAATCGGCCCACAAACAAAAAAGATGGTCGCCATCTTGGATTTTTAGTATTTGAAAAATTGTGTTGTTAATTTCTTGTCAAAATAGTAGCAAAAACTGAGTTTCATCGAAATCAGCCCACAAACAAAAAAGATGGCCGCCATCTTGGATTTTTATTATTTGAAAAATTGAGTTGTTATTTTCTTGCCAAAATAGTACCAAAAACCGAGTTTCATCGAAATCAGGCCAAAAACAAAAAAGTTGGCCCCCATCTTGAATTTTTGGTACGCACTCAAATGGTAGTGGTGGTGGTAATGCAATGTAAATTATTGACAAGCCATGCTTGATCATCTAGGGGTTACTTATAATGTGATATAGGTACCGGCATAAATAACTTGGTAAAACAAAGATGAGACAAAAGATGCACCGAGTTTAGTGTTTGTAGCTGCTGCGCATCTTTTGTCTTGCCAAATTACGTGCCCGTAATAATACACCCGCAGAAATGCAAACTAAAGAAAAAAATATGACTGAAGACTTGGCTGCATGATCAAAGTTTCATTTGCCTTACCTATATAGCCTTGGCTAGGGAGGCAACCCTTAAGTTCCCCAACTAGGATCCAATTCGGGGCATCGTTTCCAATCTGAAATTGGATCCCCAGTAAGGAAGCTAAATCGGCGTATGTAATTGAGGTACATACGCCGATTTAAGGAACCAATTTAGAGTTGCCACTCGTATAAATAAGTTAAATTTTAACAGTGAATTTGCACAAATGACGGAAAGGTCAATATTTTTTATGATTTTTTATTTTCAATTCTCATCTCTTATCTTAAACAATGTTTACTTTTCCGTTATAGTGTAGATTCGATTTTAAAATCGAACTTATTCTACAATATTTTATTGTGGCAACCCGAAATTGGTTCCTAGCTAGGAAGCTAAATTGGCGTATGTAATCGAGGCATTAAATCGGCGTATGTAATCGAGGCTTTAGGTACTTAAAGGTGCGTCCAAATATGTTCTTTTGATCGCACCGTACCTCCGTTCCGTACCAGCGTTCCGATCAAATAAGTCTGGACGCTACTTTTGCCCGTTCCGTACCTCCGTTCCGTACCACCGTTCCGATCAAACCGCCGAACGTCGCCGCGATCACGTCCAGACTAGCGCCGTACCGTACCTCCGTTCCGTATCAACGTTCCGATCCAATAGTACAGCAGCCCGTAGTAAATTTAAATTACGAAAAAGGTTACCGTTTGCCGTTGTGATAATAGTTATTTATTACAAAATTATAGATACTTTAACAGATCGCAACCCGCCGCAACCTATATTTGTATATCTCCAAAAATGATTATTTTTTATTTTTCGAGGTTAATCACATGGTTTAGCTATTGTCGTGTTCTACAGCGCTATGCTTGATTGCCACTGATAATATTAAGACTGAAAAGTAGCCATACACAGATTTAAGACCAGATAAAGTCCATCCATTTCATCTGGTCTTAAATCTGTGTATGGCTACTTTTCACAGTCTAAGTATTATCAGTGGTAATCAAACATAGCGCTGTAGAACACGACAATAACTAAACCATGTGATTAACCTCGAAAAATAAAAAATGTCATTTTTGGAGATATACAAATACAGGTTACGGCGAGTTGCGATCTGTAAAACTTGGGTTAAAGTATCTATAATTTTATAATAAATAACTATATCACAACGGCAAACGGTACCTAACCTTTTTCGTAATTTAAATGTACTACGGGCTACTGTACTACAACCTCCGAACGTCGGCGTCGCCGCGATCACGTCCAGACTAGCGCCGTACCGTTCCTCCGTTCCGTTTTTCCTTTGAACGGGGCGAAAAAACCGACTCGTGATGGATCGGAGCGTACCTGTCGGCGATCGAGACGGCGTACCTCCGCACCGTTCCGAACATGCGTCCAGACTAGCGTTCTTTGTTCGCGACGCTCAAGAGCGAGAGATACGGGTACGGGCAAAAGAGCGAGAGATTCGAGGTGGATCGGGGCGTACCTGTTCGGCGAACGGAACGGCGTACCTCCGCACCGTTCCGAACATGCGTCCAGACTAGCGTTCTTTGATCGCGACGCCGATCGGAACGGAAGTACGGTACGGGCAAAAGAACATATCTGGACGCACCTTAAAGTGGGTATTTTTGTTAGTTCCTGTGTTCTCGCGATCCGCACAAAATGGGTCGGCAGTCCGGATGCGGACCGCGGTCCGCCATTTGGTGACCCCTGTCATAGAGTACCTAGGCGCAGAGACCAATAAATGTTTTTATTTCTTTCTTCTTTCTTTCTTACATTTTAACCATGGAAAGTAATAAAATTGAACATTAAAATTAATTACTTTCATGGTTAAAAATTATGATCGTCATCTCGTATGTGCCTTACTCCTTCTGACTTGTGAGCTTTAAAATTCTTCAGTGACGGATAAACAATTTCTTATTTTGGTATTCAGTACAAATCTGTACCTTCAGTGAAAAGTGATCTAACTCGAGTTGTATCGATTTTGATTTTATTTCACTATCCAAATCATTGAAAAATTAGCTTTTTTTGTGTCTAATTGGCATATTTATAGGAGTTATATTAACAGAAATAAGTTTTGTGCATAGTGATATAAGTGCTTACTTTTTATGTTTTTTTTAGGAAAAATTTGTGTAAATTAATATATCTCTACTTAAAACAAAGTGTACCGAGGCTATTCTTTTAAAAAAATAGTGTCAATAAATATAACTCGATTTAATACTTTATACACAATTCAATAACAAATGACTTGAATTGTGCGTAGTGATTTATCTAGAATTATATCATTACACACATATAATTTCAGAGTATGCTAGTTTGTGCACATTGATCCAACTCGACTTATAGCACTGAAAATTCAAAAATAATGATTTTTACTTCGTGTTTATCGATATAATTTCAATTATATCAATAATCACATAAACTTGGGAAAGGTGTTAAATGATATAATTGACTTATATCAAAAAATACAAGAATACAAAAAGTATAACGTTTGATTATTATTTGTGTAAATTGATATAACTGCCTAAAAATCCCCCCGCAACCTCTTAATCTCCCTCCTTTCTCTCGTACCCTTCCCCCGCGCCTGCATGGACACGACATTGTGTTGTTTGCCTCAGTGTTACACCGACGTTGGTTACGACTACGACACTCGAGAGTTCGCGACACGAACAATATGAAGCGAAACGTAAATTGTATCACTTTACACAAAGCATAATGGATTGTGCCATTTAATTTATAATTATCTATATTGTTATTGATTGGACAATATCTGACCTATATTACTTGAAATAAGGGTGAGATTGCTTCGATGCATAAAATGAATTGTATCAATATACACTAACTATTCACACTGTTGTATGTTGTATTTATACAAGAAATTAATTAGTATTCGATTTCAGTAGTAAACATCTTCTTCATCGGCAGTGGGTGTCGTGCTGCTAAAATCAATGGTACACAACTTCATGACACCCACTGCTGGGTTTAGGCCTCCTCAAGGATCTCCACAACAATAGGTCATGCGCTGCACTGCCCGCACACATCAGCTTCCCGCGACTTTCAACAAAACGTTAGTCGGAAGTGAAAGAAGCTTCATCCCGGTGCGTGGTAACTATTCTAGAACCTTTCCATTTCAATGGCCATCGGTTCTTCTCACAATGTTTCCCACCCACTGCCACTACAGCTGAGCTATCCTTTGAGCGATAGTTTCCCTAAGGATCTCCTCATTGCTGATTCGATCACGCAAATTCGCACGTTTCATTGCCATAAGTCATGACTCTCACTGACTACACATACTGGCCAAAGACGTCGGTCGTCCTAAGACTGAGGCAAGTTCAACGCAAAGATGTTCAAAAAACTTCCCGAATGCTAAAGTTAGATGAGATTTGTGCTCTGGTTCTGTAATCAGTCCGATATGGTGGCATTTTTGTTTAAGTCTTATACCTCGGCACCTCGATATAAATCTAGTCCATTTGGCACCTCTGGAGAGAGAGACTGCAGCACCGCCCAGGTCTCGATCGAATTAAAAGCTTTCTAATGAGAAAAGCTTTGATTGGACCAGGAAAGCCAAGCAAAGTGGCAGTTTTTACTATTCGGTGTTCTAATACCACCTGCCGCAGAGTGTGGATGTGTGTCTATAGTACCAAAACCATTTCAGAAACCTGCTTGTTTTGACAACAAAAACTGTATTTTCCATCAGTACTCTGCGCCTTCAGGTAATGACAATGACTACATAATAGGTACTTAAAAATTTACCAGGCTCTATCGGTACGAATGAGTGGCCATTGTCGTCAAGCTCTAATTTGAATCCATTGAATTATTTATTTTTGGGCGAAATTGTAGCTCAGGGCAAGTAGAAAGTATTTATCACCCAATCTTGAAACTGGATCCACATAAACGAGCTCTAATACTAATCAGAGAATGGAAAAGCAATACAATAAAATAAATACAATGATGATATTTTCTTAAAAGTTGACTTTTAGTTCTACTCAAACCTGTGATTATACGAGGTATGAACGCGATAGCGTACTTAGGTAATAATCGAGTGATTTCAAAAAGTATATTTACTACGCATTGTGTATTGATCTTTCTGTATTTTTTTTTTTGGTGGTAGAGTCTGGTTCCTACGATCAGCAATTTGGCGTGACAAACGAAAAAAGAGTATTAAAAGTATCTAGTTTGAATTAAACTGAATACTAACACAATGCTCGTAGATCTTCGTAGTGCTTCCCAAAGATTAGGTCTTAGAATGAACATGGATAAGACGAAAATTAAGTCGATTGCCCATGTTGTACAAACAAGCTCTAGTTCATGTTGGGAATACTACACTCGAAGTTGTAGTTCATTACGTATAACTAGGAAGAACAGGCAGTCCAGTTAGGTAAGTCGAACTTCAAGAAAGAGATCTTTTGTCGAATCCATCTTGGATAGGCAGCATTTGGGAAGTTTTGAAAAACTCTTTCCGTCTAACTAACTTACCTTAATGTCTCAAGACTAATGTCTATGACCAATGTGTGATGCCAGTGATGACTTACGGCAGTGAAACGTGAAACAGAGAAACTATGAATTTCTTAGAACCATGCTCGGCCTTCCTCTACGTAATCGAACCAAAACTTGAGTACATACGTAAGAGAACTAATGTAACCGACATCGCTTGAAGAATTGCTCAGCTGAAGTGGCAGTGGGCGGGACATGTGTCCCGCTATGTAGCGAGAAGAACCGATGGCTGTTGGGATTGAAAGGTTCTGGAACGGCGACCGCGCACCAGACGACGCTCCATTGGTATAGGTTCCTGACAAGGTTGACCAACGATCTGGTGAAGGTCGCGGCAAGCCGCTAGATCCTTGAGGGAAGCTTATACTCAGCGGTGGGTGTCGTGCGGCTGATATGAAGATGATTAGTCTAATTTGCTGGTGTCTTTTTAATATTTTATTTATTTTTCACGAATTATATCACTATTCACATAGTAAATATAGTAGTTATATCGTTAGTGATAAGAGTCGAAACAATTTACACATCGGTTTTTTTCAAAATAATTGTGTAAATTGATATAATTCGATTTTTTTAACGATTCAACAGAACAAAACTCTAATTACTCATATTTAGAGATTGTTTAACAATGTTTCTTCGACAACTTGAAAAAAAACCTAAAATTAAAAAAGTTGACACAAAAAGTTAAGGTAAGGTATCATTTTACACAAAAGCAGATGTGCCTGGTGTAAAATGATAGAAGTATTATTATATCAATATACACAAAATAAATAAATGTGCCAAGTGATATAACTGAACATTTTCTTGAATACTGAAAAATCTGTAAGACTTTTCTCTGTAAATTATACAAGAAAACAAAGCTAGCATAACTATCTACAGTCTACAAGCACTAATTTTATTTTATCTATCTCAGATGAAGAGTAGGATTTTTTTAAACTTTAAAGTCAATTTCCCAAAAATCATGTTTTTAGAGTTATACCTCTTTTCACTGAAGGTACAGAAATGTAACGCTAGAATTTATGAATGATTGACGTTTCGACATGGTCCTCACGAAATGACACTGAAGCACTGAAGATCATGGATGCTGGAAATAACCTAAACTAACTTACAAAAGTCCAGTTTCACTCCCTAGATGCTCAGTGACGCAAAAATAAATAAGATTTAACATTCGAAAATCATACACGGGACCGTGTGTGCCAGTTTTCATTTGTCAAAATATCGACAACCAAACCGTTTGGAGCCAAATGAAGCATTCTAGCAGCGTTACGTTTGATAAGTGACAGCATATAGCACTTGAAATCCGCACCTTGATTATCTAAAAGAAACTATTTAGCGACCGGTTGCATTTGACATACATTGCCACTTTTCTTTTGGTATGTTTTTTTTTACCCAAAAAGAAGTAGCAATGGATCACGATCATCTGTGAACTGCAACCAGTCGCTAGGTGGTTTTTAATGAGCGGTTTTCAAAAGGCAGTTTAAGAAAAAAAAGTAGTTCATAAAATAGAACTAGATGTCGTTGTACTTAGTAGGTAGCTTTTTATGAAAAATATGAAATGTAATATTACTTTTTTATTATACGTTTGTTGAGTATGCGGTTTGTTGCTTTGTGCGTTGGTTGTCCGATGGCGTGTTACGAAAACTTTTCTATGACCAATATGACCATTAGTGGGAAATAATATTTAAAAAATCGACTTAGTTGAAGTAACGCCATCTGTCGACATAAAATTATACTAAAATTCTCTGCTGTCAGAAAACCGCTCATTAGATAATCAGCCCGCGCCGTTCGCGTAACAACACGTCAATAGGATAGGGATGTCGAAAGTGAAAAAAAATATCGATATATCGATACATCGATATTTATAAAAATATCAATATCGGCCTCGATATATCGCGAAAAAAATATCGATATATCGGTCAAATTTTCAGAGAACATTTGTAGTTTTAAAATAATAAGTATTTAGTTCAGCCTAGCTCAGAAGTCTCTATAGATTTTTTTATAGTTTTCGTGAATATAAATTTTTCTTCCAACATACTAAAGTATTTTGGTTTTCTTCAATCTTTTATTCATTTACTATCCAACTACCATTGTTATTATTATTAGTATTCAACCATTTTTAGATATAATTTTAAATTAATGGGAAAATTGGAGGTAAAAGCCCTTACAAAGGTCTCTAGCAGCAGTAGCGCCACCAAGCGTCCCACCCCGCCATTCTAGCGACTTTTGAGTGATGTGATGCTAATAAATATATCGTTTTTGATACGATTTTCGATATTTGTTATTTTGTATCGATGTATCGATATATCGGATCAAAATATATCGGCTAAAAATATCGATATATCGAACAAAAAATATCGATATATCGATGTATCGATATTTTTTCAACAACCCTACAATAGGAAAAGCAAAAACAATATTTCGACCCATCAGACTGTGTGGCCCACAATTAATACCGTTAAGTTACGTGAATTTTGCGTCACTTAGGTTGTAAAGCAGTTTATAGTAATAAGAATTTCCGTCACTGAGGATCTAGCTTTATTTGGAACCAATCACTGCAGTAGTTAGAATACAATTCGTGATACAATTTGTATGAGATTTTTAAGATAGGGTGACAACAGTGTACGCACTTTGATGGACTTTTCAATGGCTTTTCAATCAAAATGACAAAAAACTGTCTGCTCGATAGATGGCATTGATAAAAATGTATGTGTCAATGTGTTTTTTTTAATAACCAAGCCTCGAAGAGTACTTAGGTCACAGAATACATAATAGTACAAGTACAGAAGCCGCATTCCGCAACATCATTTAACTAAATAGCGACTCTTGCGACTCAATAAGGCGCAATTCAGATCACACACCGCTACAGCGCCTACAGTTATATTCACCTAGAAGTTTTCTCTCTTTCTATCGCGTATAGCTCTCATCTTTTCTCTAATATTCGAACATTACAATGATAATTTAAAATCTAACTAGGTACGTAAATATGGGATACATAAAGATAACAAAAAACAACTTTTGGTAGGTAGTTAGGTAGGCAGGTACCTATCCTAAAGTAGACTACAGATACTATATAGGTAGGTACTTAGTTGTTTATCCTTACTTGTCCTATTTAGTTATTTAGAAAACAGTTTTGTTTGTTGTTATACATACTCGTACAACACCTATTAAAAAGCCAAGTTGAGTTTATACTAACGTAATATTAAGTTATATTTACTAACAAAATTGTCTATATATATTATATTTTAGTTTTAAGGTATGTATCTATGGGCCATTGTTGCCTGATAATAAATAAATAAATAAAAAAAAAATAAAAAATAAAAAAAAAATATGCTTTCTTACGAAATCAAATTATCACGATAACTAACTTTATTTCGTAAGTAAGTAAGTAAGTACCTACCTAATCTATAAATTATTATTTCAATAAATAGTTGGGTGAAAATTGTTTAGCAAATAAGACAAGTGCAGTTTGACCATAAAGAGTTGAAATTAAATAAAATGGAACTAAAATTTTTCAGTACAAAATTTTGTAAGTGTTGCCAATTTATTCGTGATTTTGACGTGTTTACATAGAAAGTGGCGCCCTCAATTTTTGCCAAATTTTCTTTATGGTCAAGCTGTATCTACCTAAGAATAAACGGACTATCCCACTAATATCCTACTTCCTACTAATATTATAAATGTGAAAGTGAAAATGAAAATGAAAATGAAAAATGTTTATTTCTGTAACAAATTAGTTTAACAGAGATTTAAGGGTGGGCTCCCTCTTTTAAGTGCCAAGGCACCTGTGCCAGAAGGAGTCACTCTTCCTTAACAAAGCATACATGTACAGAATTATAAACCAGTACAGTTATAATCAAAGAAACAACAAAGTTACTAAAACTTAGACTTAACTAATTAAAAATATAAGTAAAAAATTGAGCTTGTTTTGCGTGTGTGTGTGTGTGTGTGTATGTGCGTGTGTGTGTGTGCGTGCGTGTGCGTGTGAGTGTGCTATGTTATATCATGTTTAAGTAAATTTTCGGTTTCGTCATAATCTAATGTCTTTAACCATTTGGTAAGATTAGACTTACATTCCCGATAAGTCATTGGATATATTTCTAAAATTTTGTTTATTTTATTATATAAATATGCTGATAAATGTTAAAACTGATTTCGAGCAAAGCTAGTTCGTGTGTATTGTGTTTCGATTACCATAATATGCTTCCTTCTTTTTTGGGTAACATTAGGTCTATATACCAGAGTCCTGTGTTTCCTTAAAATAACGTGGAGGATGTACAATTTCCTAATAGAAAGTAGATCCGCTAAGCTGTACAGTAAATGAGTAGAAAACCTGCGTTTTTTGAAAAACATTACTTTTAGTAGAGCTCTTTGTGCTCGTTCCACGTCTAAAAATTTTGTTTTCAGTGCTCCTCCCCAAACAGTTATGCAATAAATTATGATTGACAAAGTTTGTGGATTTGAATGTTTAGATGTTTGTTCCTCAATCACGAAAAACTACTGAACGGATTTTGTTGGAATTTGGCACACAAATAGTAGATAGCCTAGATTAAAACATAGAATACTTTTTATCCCGATATTTCCACGAAAACGGGAACCACGCGGGTGAAACTGCGGGCAGTTGCTAGTAAGTATATAAACTAGGTACCTACCTACCTATAAGTAAAGTAGACGAGCAATCTTCTTACCACTTTATTATTAATGACGAGACGAAATAATGACGAGTAAGCGCGGGAAACGTGCGGTGCGGCCCTCTGCCAGTTGTATCGTGGACGATACACCGAACGGTAGGTATTAACGCGTGGCCTTGAGCGAGTGACGGACGCCTGCTTAGGTAGGCAGGTAGATGTAACCCTGAAATGTTTCTTTCTGGGTAGATGTCAGCCAGCGATCGCTTAAGCCGAAATTAGATGGTTCATTTTCGATGCTTTATCAGTGAAGCATCGAAAATGAAGTGTCTAATTATGAATTCATCTTTCATCACTGATGTGCCTTTTTAATGAAAGTCACTAGACGGCCGTTCGCTTTCATCGGTATCGGCCTTTCATCAATCATCGGCATCGGAAATTAACGATAAATGAAACGTGTAATCAGCGCCATTCTCTGCAGTGAACGGCATGTCGTCAGCCACGTTTTTGTTTTTATTTTAATATGCCTTTATTTTTCGTTTTTCGACGTTTTTCAACCTGCATCAGGCAACATGCATACAAGTATTTTCTCGTTCTTTAATTAACTCTTAATTCTTTAATAATAAAAAATCACGCACAACCTGTTGCCGCGAAAGAGGAAAATAGTAACAGACAAACATACAAACACACATACAAACCCTTACCCCAAATGCATATACCGCCTCCGCTCTGTTCTATCCGTCGTGGGTTGTAACGATACGCTGCACTGCAGTCTCAGTAAACATCAACACGATACGATGTCCGCAAAAAAATACTTCGTGGTCACCCTAGGTGATCTACATACTAATTTAAATCTCGAATTGCATCGTAAGTACCAAAGAGAATGTAAAAAAACTAGCGTGTAAGTACTGCAGTGATTGGTTCCAAATAAAGCTATATACTCAGTGACGGAATTTTTTATTACTATAAACTGCTTTACAACTTAAGTGACGCAAAATTCACGTACGTAACGGTATTAATTGTGGGCCACACAGTCTGATGGGTCGAAATATTGTTTTTGCTCATAAACTTAATATCCACTGGAATAGACGAACAGAGTTCACTTGGCTGCGAAACCAAAAGTGAGATGAGCCAGTGTTTGTAAATATATAAACGTGTGCGTGAATTTAGAGATGCACTGAAGTCCATTTTAGGTTGTCGATAACCATAATGTATTATTGCTCTAATAAATAAAACACAAACAAGATTTTGAACAATTTTATTTTAATAATTTCTTAAGGTCTCCTTTGAGGCTCCCTTCTTATTTATTTATGACATTTATCCAGTTTAATTTAATCACTGGATTTACAGAAAACCTGGAAATAATGGTTAAATTAGTACTTAAGTTGGTATAATTTACCATTTGAAAACTGTCGGTTACGAGCAGCTTTAAATAAAACTATCAGTGTTCACAAAGACAAACAAAGTTATATTGGAAATCATCGACATGAGTATCGATATCGATAATTTTTGATCAATATCTACGCCTTATTTTCTCAAGTTCACGGACGTAATATCTTTTTATCTAACACATAATGTTTAGAAATCAGTCTTTATTTAGGAAATAGGCGTTTAATAGCATCATTTTAGTATATAACTTAGTGTGTTTGGGAATATATTCAACTAAAATATGAATTATGAAAATGGTAATAGTACAATCATTTTTACCTGTGAAATGAGTGTTTATTTGGGTTATTGTCGTAAGTAACATTACAATCCAGTACAGAACACGACACCATTATTGATTTATATATCTTTGAGAGCTAAACCGACCCGATCGCGATCAAAATTACAAAATAATCTTGTTGACGCTTTTCACCAAGGTGATAAACGATGATAAATGAAGTCAAACCAGGTTCAGCTGTCAGTTTTTTTTTCTCTTTCTCGCACATCGCATAAGCCGTAAGAATCGGTTTCTCACTCGCACCTTTGTCCGTCTACTTGAGCATAGCGAAAAATTTTCTAAATCTATGTTTTTGCTTTTCCTATTGACGTGTTGTTACGCGAACGGATTTCAAGTGTTATATGCTGTCACTTATCAAACGTAACGCTGCTAGACTGCTTCATTTGGCTCCAAACGGTTTGGTTGTCGACAAATGAAAACTGGCACACACGGTTCCGTGTGTGCCACGTTTAAACAACGATTTTATGAGATCTATTCTGTTTTGTATGATTTTCGAATGTTAAATTGTTGGATGTGAGGATCCTAACAAGGCGGACCACGCGAGTGGAAGTAAAAGAGGATATTTAAATTAAACTTTTATAATATTGAGAGGCGCGTTTACAAGTTGAGTGCGCGACGACGACTGCCGGCACCTAGTTACACAATACAAAATTGGTTTGGTAATATGAACCTGTAGGAACATACTGTGTCCCTACACCATTCCCCTCCTAAGAGGAAAAAAAAAGGTAAAACATACAAAATATTAAAATCCTTAAAAATAAGTTTAGATCGACGCGAAAAAAATCATAACATAACAAAAGTCGCGTCATAACAAAAAAATATAACACAAGTCTTTATGAAATACATTAAAATTTACGGCATAGAAATACAATAACATTATCGATTGTAATAGTGTAGCACGTCAGTCATCATTAGAAATGTTGGTTAAGTATAATACATTTAAACTTAAGTGAAAGAACAGAGGCTTCTTGTTAAAATGTTATCGGAAGCCTAAAGTATAATAAATTATGTACCAGACCCAACTTGAACTTACTGTAAACATCCTGAATGGATTTAGTCACAAAAAACAATAGCTCACTTCGGATGCAATAAAATGTTGTTTTGTTACGAATTACGATACGACACACTTGAAAGGGTCTAGACGAGATTTGAAGTTCACTTATGTTGGAAGTTGTAAAGTAGGTAACAATATCATATTTTACTGAGTGCTTTTGTTGACTCTGAATTGGGGAAGTGACCAATTAGAAAGAAAAAGTACAACAGAGTATTATACAGATTATTTTTAACAATGCACAATGTGCTGGCAAATAAAGAAAATAAGTAAGTAGTGTGTACTATCGTTAATAAAAATAACAGCATAGTAAACATCTACAATTACTATTGTAAAAATAAATTGATAACATTCTAAATAAGTTTACAAAGTAGGTATAACAATCAAATATAATAAAAACTACAAAAGAAAATAACAAGTTCTCTAATCTGATATCTAGGAATAAAGTATAAAATGTAAAAGATATAAAAAAGTATAACCATAAGTTTAGATTTCTACCAGTCAAAATATGACGTAATAGGTATGTGTTTCAACATAATTTATTTATAAAATGATTTGTTTTTCCGACATTACATCAGAACAAAAAACAAAATTTATTTAGTTGCGAAGCAATTACAAACAAAAGTTAAATTCAAATTATATAAGTAGGTACAATAATGGAATGGTATGTAAACTATAATATGAAATTACAATTTAAAGTTAACTTACTGACTAATTACATAGTTTCTATAGCGCAAAATTTTCAAAAGTATACTAAAAACTATTAAATATTATAAATGTATTTATCTATGTAGGTAGGTATGTAAAAAAAAAAACTTAATTAGGTAATAGTTAACTATATAAAGAAAAGATTTAACTAAAACGTACTGGTGGTCGGGTTATACGACCGTAACGTGTTACACGGTTCTCACATGAGTTATTGTTCATGGGCATGATTCGATTGTCCTGTACCTCATTAGGTTGACTATTACTATCTAATATGTAATTTTTCTTAAAATTATCATTATCTTGCTCTATTAACATGTAGGCTGGCTTCAATCTGTCAATTGAAATGCGAGCCTCACGGTTAGGTAATTGAATTAAAAATACTTTAGAATTTCGCTCTAATACTTTATATGGACCGTCGTATGGCGGTTTCAACGATTTGTGAACCGCATCATCTCTAACAAAAACATATTGACATGATTTTAAATCTTTACTTACAAAGAATTTCTTTGAATTTCGTGATAATTCGTTAATTGGAGTAAAGTTACGTAAATTTTCTTGAATTTTGTATATTAAACTAGATGGGTCACTAGGGTCGTTTTTCGTAGATATTTCATAGAACTCTCCGGGTAAACGAAGTGTTCGACCAAAGGTTAATTCTGCGGCGCTTATGCCGTTATCACTGCGGCAAGCGGCACGCAATCCTAGCAATGCTGTAGGTAATTCATCAACCCAAGAATTATTATTTAGGCGAGTCATTAACGCTGCTTTAAGAGATCGGTGCCAGCGTTCGATTGCACCGTTACTTTGGGGATGATATGGTGTTGTGCGTATTTTATTTATCCCTAATAATTTCATAAGATTTAAAAATAGATTGCTCTCAAATTGTCGACCTTGATCGGTAGTGAGCTTTACAGGACAACCGTATCGTGCGATCCATTCGTCAAAAATTGTTTTTGCGACAACTTCAGCTGTAATTTCTTTTAAGGGAAAAGCTTCAGGCCAACGTGTACACCTATCAATGATAGTTAAACAAAATCTATATCCTTCTGGGGATATTTTTAGTGGTCCAACAATATCAACCATAATTTGATCAAAGCGATTGACAATTGGGAAGCTACCTAATGGCGAAATTGTATGGCGGCTTATCTTCGCCTTTTGACACTTTATACATGTTTTAGCCCATACGCTTATATCTTTATTCATCCCAGGCCAGAAAAATTTATTGGATACTAATTTACGCGTAGTTCGTATGCCTGGATGACTTAAATTGTGAATTGTATCAAAAGCTATTTTTCTAAATTCTTCTGTTAGATAAGGTCTAATAATATTTTCTGTAACATGACAATATATTGATTTATCACAAGTGGGCAAAGAAATTTGTTTGAAACATGTTTGGTTGCTATCGTTGATTTGTTGTAATAAATATTCATCTTTAGCTTGGGCGTCTGCAAGTTGACTGTAGTCAAGTACGGTTGGACAAAAAATAGTTTCGACGCGTGATAACGCATCGGCTACTACATTAGCGGGACCGTTAATATATCGTATGTCGGTCGTAAACTCACTGATAAAAAGAAGTTGTCTCGCACGTCTCGGAGTTTCTTTATTATCTTTACTGGACTTAGTGAATGCATGGCATAAGGGCTTGTGGTCTGTATAAATTATTAAATGGCGACCTTCGAATAATTTTCGAAAATGTATTATCGCTGAATGTATAGCGAGTAATTCGCGATCATAAGTACTATATTTTTGTTGACTCAAAGACAATTTTTTTGAATAATAACCCAGTGGTTGCCATTGTTCGCCACATTTTTGTTGTAAGACAGCTCCAATGCAGTTATCAGATGCATCTGTCATCAATGCTAGCGTGGAATCGGTATAAGGATGAGACAGAGTGGCGGCGTTTTGTAATGCCGTTTTACACTGCTCAAATGCATTTTCAGCTTTTTCCGACCACGTAATAATTGTTTTATCGTTTCTTTTTGTATTTGTTAAATATTTATTGAGTTCTGACTGATATGACATTGTATTCGGTAAGTGAGAGCGATAAAAGTTGACCATGCCTAAAAATCGGCGTAACTCTTGAATGGTTTTAGGTTTTGGGAAATTGACAATAGCATTAACCTTTTCTTGTAAAGGTTTAATACCGTCTGCGCTTACATCGTGACCTAGAAATTGAACTTTACTTTGACCGAAAGAACATTTAGATAGGTTAATCGTAATACCGAATTTTTTGAAACGCTGAAATATAATCTCTAAATGAGTTGTATGTTGTTCTTCGTTATCGCTTGCAATAATGACGTCATCTAAATAATTATAATGAAAATCTAAGCCTTGCAATACATGATTCATAAAGCGTTGAAAAGTTTGCGCTGCATTACGTAAACCAAAGGTCATTCTAGGGAATTCAAATAAACCGAATGGGGTAATAATAGCTGTTTTTTCAATATCATCAGGATTTACTTTTATGCAATGATAAGCTCTGTTCACATCTAATTTAGAAAATATTTTCTTTCCTGCTAATATATAAGTGAAATCACGTAAATGGGGAATAGGATATCGATCGGGTTTAGTAATAGAATTTAATTGGCGATAATCTCCACAAGGTCTAATATCTCCGTTTTTCTTTGGGACTATGTGTAGTGGACTTGCCCACGGACTTTTAGAAGGTCTACATATTCCTGCTTCTTGCATAATACGAAATTCCTCTTTAGCTTTTTTATATCTGTCCGGTGGTAACGGACGTACACGAGCGTGTACAGGAGGACCGGAAGTTTCAATATAATGAAAAATATCGTGCGATTGAGTTTCCTGGAATGACATCGGTTTCGTAATCTCCTTATATTTACATAGTAAATCGCTATACGGATGTCCATGACTAATTGTATTTATGGAAGGTTCAGCAACACTTACCACTGAAGCAATTACATTTAGGTCAGTCACTTGGTCTCTTAACCTACGTGCACTAAGGTCCACTAAAAGTTTATGATAAGTAAGAAAGTCCGCACCTAATATTGGTTGTTTAACGTCAGCAACGATGAAGTCCCACCTATACGGTCTGCGAAGTTTAAAGTTCAGCACCATAGATTTCACACCGTAGGTTTTAATTTCAGTTCCGTTTGCTGCGTATAGTTTATAATCAGAACACTGCGATTGTGAATGACACTTATTACGGTTGACGGGCAATACCGAAACGTTTGCTCCTGTATCTACTAAAAATCGGAGTCCACTATTAATATCTAAAATACGTAAGCGGGCGCAAGGTGATACGGCACAGATTTCCGCTGACAACTGTGCCTCGCTTCCTAGTTTTCCGGCGGCGCTGGCATTGTGGCCTTTTTGTTCCATGCGCAGGGTTGCACGCATTTATGAGCCTTTTCTTTGTATTTCTCATGGTAAAAACAAAGGTCTCCAGGACTTGAGTGTTGTGGTCGCTGCGATGAGTGATTTCTGTGCCGGCTAGATGACCTCGATGAGTACCGGCGATATTGATTGAAATCTCTATATCTCGGACGAGAGCGTTCTGCGTTCAATAGGCGAATATTTAGTTTCGCTATTTCTGCTCGCAACAGCGCTATTTCGTTTGTTGTGTTAGAGGTGTTCGTTATCGCAGCCACTTGACTTGAGCGTGTCGCTTCAGCTACGTTGTCTGCGACCGAGGCTAGGTTTTCTAAGTCCTTCGTGTCTGTCACGGCTAATACTGCCTTGACTGTGCTTGGCAAATGTCCTTGCCAGAGCACGCGAAGTGTGTCATCCGGGATTTTGTCACGGGCCAGATCTCGCATCCGTCGCAAAAGTTGGGAGGGTTTCTGGTCCCCAAGCTCCATTTCACTGATAAGTTTTTCTATTTGTCTAGCCTTTGAATCTTCCAGGAGCGAAAGTAATTTTATTTTAATTGCGTTGAATTTACCGGACGCAGGTGGATTTGATAAAAAATCACTAATTTGAGTAATAATGTCTTTTGGCAACTTTGATACTACCATGTCGAAACGCGAGTCGTCACTTAATTTTTGAGGTGCTAATATTGCTTCGGTTCTTATAAACCATACGCGTGGTTGATCCGCCCAAAATTCTGGAATTCGCGACGCTAATTGAATTGCCATGATGTCGGTTGTCGGCGTAAACGATGGTATAGGCGTCGGAGGCAGAGACTTTTCCGGTTTGTCGTTTTCAGTATTCGACATAATTACACTATTTTAAAATTTTATTGTCCGAAATTTTATTAAACACTTAATTAATTATACACTATTTATTTTATCGTCCGAGTTATTTACGCGTATTACAAATTAAACTTCGTTCGGGGTCACCAATGTTGGATGTGAGGATCCTAACAAGGCGGACCACGCGAGTGGAAGTAAAAGAGGATATTTAAATTAAACTTTTATAATATTGAGAGGCGCGTTTACAAGTTGAGTGCGCGACGACGACTGCCGGCACCTAGTTACACAATACAAAATTGGTTTGGTAATATGAACCTGTAGGAACATACTGTGTCCCTACATAAATCTTATTTATTTTTGCGTCACTAAGCATTTAGGGAGTGAAACTGGACTTTCGTAAGCTAGTTTTTGTTATTTCCAGCATCCATGAATTTCAGTGTCATTTCGTGAGGACCATGTTCAAACGTCAATAATTCATAAATTCTAGCGTTACGTTTGTTCTGAATACCAAAATAAGAAATTGTTAATCCGTCACTGAAGAATTTTAAAGCTCACAAGTCACAAGGAGTAAGGCACATACATGATGACAATCATCCAGAATTGAGTTCTAATAACGAGGCTTTAGGCTCCATTTTGGCCGCCATCTTGAATTTTGGGCAAAGGAGCCAAAATTAGGCCTGGCAACATTCAGAACCGAATACAGTAGGCTTTTAGCCCTTTATACTCCCCTCAACTCCCCTGAGTATATTTGTTCTGTGCTTTTATACTTCGGAAAAGTCATGTTGCCAAAATGGTTCACAAAATGCCTTTGAATGTACTTGAAAACTTTAATTTAAACTACCAGTCTAACCTACTTTGGTAGGTCAGTCAAGTACCTACTTAGGTACTTTCAATAAAACCGCGCTAGTATCCGTAAAAAGGATTTTTATTTTATGACCTTAGGTAATCCGTACAAGAGCCAGCTTAGACTAGCTAAGCTAGAGCAGAGACACGCCGCAAATCGCATTTCTTATTGTGGTAGTGATTACTTGCTCAGTGTTATTATTGTGCTTACGGTACTCGGCGGCGGCGGGCGCATTGGTGATCGACGGCGCGGCGTTGGCAGGCGAATTAATGCAATTCTACTACTAGTCTATGCTGCTCTTTTGAAAAACAACAAGGCGATGGGTTGGAGTCCAACCATAAAGTTAATATACCTGTCGGAATAGAGGAACAAACATGAGCTGTCAATCGAAACCGAAATTGATTTACATTTGTGTGTGTATCTTTTTTATGTATAAGTCTCAGTGATGTAATCTTGTCACTATTGATATAAATATCGATATCGATAGTATTAATTAACAGCCATAGATTCAAAATAAATGGGATAGAATTTTGCACGGGTGTACTAAAATTACGATTCTGAATTGAAGTATCTATTAGAAAAAGATCAGAAGATATTTAAAATCATTTATTTAACATAATTTTAATTTTATCCTGTAACTAAGTGCATTTAGCCATAAGCCATAGACTTATTATATTACTAGCGTAAGGACACGGTCAACGTCGCTACGAAGTGACGCCAGTTGGTTGGCCCTAAAATTACAATTTTAGGGCCAACGCGATTCAGTCACCCGCGGAAGACTATGGTAGACAGACGGTGACTGACGTGACATAAAAATGGCGAATGGCGCATTTGTAGATTGCAAAAATTATGATGCAAACGTTAAAAAGTTACACGGAATATCGTATCATCGGTTAGTAGCTTTACATTATTTTTATTACGTGTCTAACAATTTTAATAAATTATAAAATATTTTACTATTACTTGTTATTGTTCGAGGCAATAGAGATGGGTCATCATGACTCAAATGAACTCGTTCACTTGAAGATCTTTATATGGATTCAAATGAACTATGTAGTTCACTTGAGTCCATAAAAAGAACCTTAGTTCATTTAGTTCAATAGCTAGTTAACTCAAAGAACGAGAGTAAACGGAAAGGATAGATTACGAACACTGCGTACAGAAATGTCTCCTATGAAACATATTTGCTGCAAAAATAATTATCTACATTACATTTCAATTCAAGTAATTACAGATTGCCTAATGATCTAGTGCGTAAAGAAATATGGAGTTGCATAATAGTTATTTATGCAACTGTACTATAATAAGGGGTATTAAAACACGAATATATCACATGAGTGTTTTAATACCTAATTATGTACAGTTGCATACAAGACTTTATCTACACCCAATTATTATTTTTTTTTTATTATTTTTATTTGGGAATAAACAATATTAATACATATGGATTAAAAACACCCACGATATTTATATACACCCATAATATGTATCATCTATAAAGGTGTTGACTTTGACTTTGACCTTCCTCCCCCTCCTCGTCATTATGTCTTCCGCGAGAGTGTTATAATGTTGTACTGAATTTCATTATGCAACGCTGAGCGCGTGGTCGCGCGGCACAGCAGGGATACTGTAATGGTGGCAGTAAGCTAACCGTTGCAGAACCTTTTACAGAGGATTTAAAGCATGGGTGTAGATAAAATAACGAAAACAGTCCTCCTAAAAACGTAAGAATATGCTCTGCTCTTTTTATGACACGGATGTCAAAAGCTGGACTATGGAAGCTGAAAGCAATGCCAATACCGCGAATTGAGATTGAAGTATTTACCGCATTCACGCACAAAACAAAATAACTGAACTCAGAAAACGAAGCTCCTGCCTCCCATAATCATGCAGTACTAGCGGCCGCCCACGAATCCGTCTGCGTGGAAAGTTTTTTGCTTTCCCTCGCTTTATGTTTTAGGAGGAATTTGCATGTTAATAATCAACCTTGACAATGTAATTATTTAGTTGCATAAGGATTAATATCATGATACGAATGTCATCATCTTCCGATCAATAATTATTTTAGAAAAAAATATATACTGTGGCTTTCGTTTCATTATTCCTATTTTCATAGGGATCTCTAATTTTTTTTAGATAAAATACTGCTAATGTTACTTGCTGATAATTTCAATAGGTGAAAGTTTTATAAAATCTGTTCAGTTAGTTTTTGAATTTTTGCATTACAAACAATCAAACCAACAATCAAATCTTTCCTTTTTATATTTAATAATTTAAATAGTTTATAATATTAGTTTAGTATAGCTGTGAAAAAGAACAAAAACATCTAATTTGAAATAAACATGTTTGAGATTTTGTAATGCTTACGTTTTATTTATGGCCTTAATACCATCGAAAAACTGATAAAATTACCATTATAAAAATATAAAAAAAAAATCATCTTAATATAAAAAAAAGTTAAAAGTACTAGCGACCCAAAGGAGTCAGATGAGTGAACTTGTCCTTAACTCCAATTAAACTAAATAGTTCACTTCAAGAATCTTTTTTGCCCACCTCTAATATGGCAGTAGTTCGAGTGGGATCTAAAAGATGTCGCTGATTTTGCTTGTATGAAAGAATCATAAAGCAAATATTCGGATGGGCTCATCCTTCCTTTTGAAATCATTGCCATAAGCTTCTTTTCCTTGGCGTCAATTCTGGTCGGAAAGAAGTCGATGGGTGGTGACTGTTGCAATAGCGGAGGTGTAGATCTAGAATTCGATGAGGTTGGTACATGTGTGAATGCCTCTGGTACAATATCTCTATAAACGTAGGACGACACTGTGCGTCTAGGCTTAATATTGACCTGTAACAAAGACTATGGATCGGCTTAAGTATCTTAAATGGGATTACATTCCAAGATATCGATAACTTTATGCAGCCCTACTGTAAACTGAAAATTATTTCTTTACACAAAATATTCGTTAATTGTGCATTTTGTCTAGCCAATCTTTGCTTCTTACAAAAATAAGTATTTACAGAAGAGAATTATCACGCTCAGTGCTAAAATTTCGAAACGTATTGGTAAAAATAAACAGAAAGTTAGGCGGGGTCGATTTGGAATAATTTACCTGTGAAATGAAAATTTTTCTGGGTTATTTCTATGTTTTGTACAACAATCAATCACTGAACAGGACACCATGTTTCCGAAGCATTATTTCGCAAAAATGTCCACGATTTCAAGAAAAATCGGTAATATTTTCAGAACTCAAATTCTCAGCGGGCTGATGTGGGCTGACAAACTGTCAATCAGTTGCGAAAAAGAGTTCTGCACGTCATAATCATGCATTTCTTTTTATCACACATTGTTGCTGATTAGTGACATCTCGCTTGCTCAGCCCTTTGTTCCTCTATTCCGCTAGGTAATATTAACTTTATGAGTCCAACCCATCGCCTTGTTGTTTTTCAAATCCAACCGTTGGACGTTGGATACAAGCCTCGGCATGTAACTTTAGCGCTGCCATTTTGTACGCAAAGTAATTTTTGGGATCTCATTGACGTGAGTCGTGGTGCGTGTGGGTAATGCGCAGTAATCCCCACCAATTTTTCTCACCGCTAAACTTACGTGCCACGGCCTATACCACATGGTGATGAGATTTGGACAAAAATCAAGTCAATTAACGGAAGTAGCTATAATTTTATTGATCAAATATATGAATTCGAATTCAATAAAGTTTTTTCTGACTTCAAACTTCTATTTGAAACAACTTTGAGAGCCTTCAATAGTCTTTGAATTTCTTCAACTTGATACTCTCCAGAATGTTCCACATAACAAATAATTGCCTTTCCAGACAAATTAAGATGCTCTCTCAGGGAAATTGCTGAAAAACAAAATCAACATTAGTGTAATCCAGCCTCATACAATAGAATCTTCACCTTACTGATAAATGCTTTAAAATATTTATTCAACTTTTATTGCAAGTACAACAATTAAGCAAATTAATAGATCATCAGGTATTCTCTCCCAGTCAACTAATCAGTGTAATAACATATTATAGCATTATTAGCATTTTAATAATTAGTAATTAAGTAGGTATTACTGTCTTTTTTTTTGTTCGTATCACATTATTTACATTGAATGCTATGTACGCCGTTATTTTGATACATATCAGAATTTTTTATGTTGTAATTAGTATATGGATATAATTATTTAATATGTATCATGTGGCTGTACTTTTTTAATTAAATAAATAAATAAATAAGTATTATTGACTTAACTAATCAGTCAAGATTATATTTTTGTGTTAACTTACCCCCTGCTGCAACTCCAGAGACAAAATTAGGCTGTTCCAGTTTGGGAAAATTAAGGCCTGACTTTAGATTATCTGTAGTACTGATAACTCTGATTAAACAACTTTGATTGACTGGCTCTAGGCTCTGGTATTCAATCAATGGCTTTGTCTGTATTGCTATAACATTTTTGCTCTGAACGATATACGGTTTTAATAATTCCACTATTTCACTACTTTGTAATATATGATAGTCTCTGATTACTACAGTATAAATATTTGATTGATCAAACTTATACAAGTTCATGTCAATTGCCTTTACTGCATCTACAAGTTTTAAACTGTGTTCAATTTGATTATTGACACAGTCGGACAAGTATTTCCCCTCCAAAATAATTAAAGATTCAATGATTTTTGGAACTGGTATTTCGGTCAGCCATTGTAACCTGAAAATATAATAGTATAGAAGAAAGTATTAGTGACAGTGATAATCCAACATGAAAATAATAATAAACTCTTACTTGGTACTGTTAGTTACAGTAGTCGTATCATCCCAATCTTCCCAAGTAGCCCGAGATACAGGCTCTACAATTTCTCCATAAGTGGTCATTGTTGCAGTTCCCTTCAGCTGTCTTCAACTACTAAACATGAAAATATCTGTTAATATCAATGATTTCTATTGGTTATTTGGTTAATAGATTTATATTTATCACCCTTTATTTATCTATGAGTAAGTTATTTGTTATACTTATGAATAGGTATTAATTTATTAATGAATTGCGAAGCCAAAGTATTCAGAGGAACCTGCCTTTCTATTGTCTAATTTAAAAATCTATCGCAATCGCTTCCAGGATGTAACACATTGAATTGAAGCTTCTTTTTGGCACAAATAAAAACTTACCAAAGAAATTCAGCAATGTGTCACATCCATCTGTCAAACGAAAACGATTGCGATATTTGCGATAGATTTTTGAATTAGACAATTAGCCCCCTGCATGTAGCTGAAAGTCCCCTACTAGCGTTTTGTATCCTATATCTTTATAAAATCTAAAAAAACGCTCCTACATTTATTATTCTAGACTCGAATAATAAATACAGGACAGCCTTGCTATCTGAAACGAAACTCACAACTCACTTCGAAAGATTGTAGGTTACTCAATTTATTATCAATTGAATAATAAAATTAGGTAACTACTGATGCAACCTGAAATCTTATTTCTATCTCTTGTCTATCAGATTCGTGAAAAGTGAGGTTACTTCAGTGAGTTGCTAGTTTTGATTCAGAATGGCACATTCACACAGCAGGAACCATTGAGCCATTTGAATAAAACTAAAGCATTGCCTTCAAGGACAAAATGCAATGCTTTAGTTTTATTCAAATGGCTCATTAAATCAAGCAAGTACATACATATTTTTACTATTTTTTTTTAAGATTTGAGCCACGCACCACGATACGTTTTTCACGAAACTTACAAAGGTATACAACTTTTCTTTTTATTGCACGAAATAAACAATCACACCTTATAATTTCTACAAATTTCATTCAATCAAAAACAAAGCAAGTGAACTTATTTTTTTATTTAATAAACAAAAAATAAAATGACATTATTGACATGAATATGACATAAATATCAATGCATTCCAGCAGACCAATCGCTAAGCCACCGATCACACAGTCCATGGAAGTTAAAAAAAAGTTAAATATCTATGGTTAAAAAAATGTACTCATGAGGGAGATTCAAGAAGCTTATACCTCCCTCCAATGGAGATTGCACGGTCAGTGTCATAGTGAAGATAGAAAAAATGTCCTTGAGTGACGTGACGGCTTATTGCAACCTCTTTCTTTAGTGTTACAATACGTGTTCGTTATTCGTCGTTCGTTCATTCGTGAGGAACGAAAACGTATTGTAAAACGAAAAGAAAGAGATAGCAATACACCGTGACGTCACTATCTCCATTGTAGGTATAAGCTTCTTGGGGAGATTACACGATCGTTGTGATGTGCAAGGTCATATCCATAGATGTAGCAAATCCCAACCTCCTTGGTCATATCATAGTCTTCCGCAACTTCCCCTTATTTGTCATTCATTCCTGCTTAAAGTTCAAATTTCATTCGTTCAATCAATTACACAACACACACAACGTCATTCATTCAATTTCAATCAGTCATTCGCGTTTCACCGGTTGACGTAGTCGTCTGTAGAGCAGTCACTACAATTTGCCGGTTTCTGTGCCCCAGTTTTGATAAAAACTGTATATCTTCGTTTTGAAAACCTGCCTGTGAAAGTGCAAACTTTGCAAGTAGTCATTTAAGTTGAAGAGTTTTGTGAATTCATCGAACCTATTTGAGGTATGTATGCCTTTTTGTTCGGATTAAAAAAAAGATTATTATTTACTTTACAATAAGTACCGTCCACGTATACCCGAGCACGTTAAATAAAAACAGCATTGCATTGTGCCTTGTGGACGTGGACTTGCTTGACCACTCACTGCAACAGCAAATAGGTTGTGTCGGACGAGCGCACCTTTTCGTAGGGATGTTCGATCCGATCCGATACTTGCGTGGATCGATACAATACGTTACGATCCACTCGATTTTTGTATCGATACAATAGCATTCGATCCTTTGGCGGATCGATACACATACATAGAGTATCGGATCGAAAAAATCGTATGAAGTTTATCATATTATACGCTCGACGACAGAAAAATCGCACCTCTTCGAAAATAAGTTTAGACTTGGCCACCTACTTGGCTTGGCTAGCTAACCTTTTATTTGAAAGTACATTTAATGAGCTTTCAATTAATAATTGTTTGATTTAATTAACATAACAAGTACCATAATTAATCGCTTAAATCGTTATTGCTTGCGCCGCCATAAAAAGGAAATAAAAAGGGGTCAATTCAAGAAATGCGGGTAAATTCGCTATCAAGATGATGGAGAAAACACACTTCAACTGTTCAATTAAAAAAGGAATACCCAAGTGGATATTATTTCCCATGAAGTTGCTTAAATATTTCAGAAAAATAGGCAATCTAATGTTGCTCGGAAACTGAATTTCACTTAATTGATTCCATTTAACGAGTACCTATTACAACGGTTTCTAGAGACTGTTGGCTATGTCCGAAGGGAAGAAGTATTTATAACAACACTTACCATTAAATTAGATGAGATTAAATTATCTTTGAAGAAATTTTTTGAAAGGTGCGATTTTTCCTGACGCCGAGTTATCGATATCGGAGCTTTTAAAGGCAGATAATATGATCAATTTTATCGACAAAACCACCCACATTTTTGGATCTATCCCTTCTCCTGTTTGAATGACCGGTATTTTAAATTTGATTTTTTTATTTTCCGAATTAAAAAATCCTACAGTTATAAAAAAAATACTTTTAGAAAGCTAATAATATCAACTAGTACATATAACTGTAGGACTTTTAAATCCGGAGAAATTAATATTTTTCGGCAGGGTCATGCCATCTCAAATAAAATGTCAAATTTAAAATGTCTGTCATTCCAACAGGAGAGGGGATAGACCCCAACATGTGGGGAGTTATGTCATTAAAATTGATCATATTATCTGCCTTTAAAAGCTCCGACATCGCTAACCAAACATATTGTATAGTAATTACTTAGAGAATATTTGAACTTGAACTTTTCCCTTGTTTAAAATACTATGGTATAGCGGGCGAACAGATCCATGTTATTTATATAAAAAAATCCTGTTATCAATTGTTGCCATATCATATTTCAATGTACTATCAAATTCGTCATAACTATTATATAGCTTTTTGTTTAGTTTGAGAACAATTTAACTCATTAAATTTCAAAATTCATTAAACATTACTAAGCATATTAGGTACCTAATATCACATGATTAAAAATTCGACATTCCTAAAATATTTGATTCGATACTGGATCGATCCAAAAAATCGTATCAATTTTAATGGATCGATCCATGGATCGATACAATGGATTACGATCCATTGCGATCCAGAATATCGATACAAGGTACCCGGATCGAACATCCCTACCTTTTCGCGACATCGTCGATATCTCAGACCAAATAATTTGAACTGAGGTCGATATAATAACTAATAATACAAACCAACTAGCTAATGTAACTTTCCGTAATGAAATACTACCTAGAATACCTAGATGAATAAAATACAATGAATACTACTTATAATACATACAGTTTTACTGAAAAACAGTGAAAAAAAACTACTTACTACCCACCTTCCTAAAATTCAAATCAGCTTTTAAAATCTCTTGACTCACCTTCGAATAAACAATAATAAACATCACCAATCCATTTTAACCATCTATTGTTTAGGTAATAAAGCAAAATTAATTTCATTAATTTATCCATTTCTTGTCAATTGCTCAATAGCATTGTGCACGGTAAAGAAAAGAAATACTATCTAATCCAATGCAATACGTACAGTACATCATCATACTGATACATACTACAGTACCTACTTACTTCATTAATACTTAGTAGTCATTGACCTAAAAATCTTTTGGAACTGGTTTTTTTGTTGAATTACTAGTATTATCAAAATAGCTTAAATCTTCTAACAATAAATATGACTGACATGCTAGGTGATTGCGTAAAGTCAATCATATTCATTTGAAATTTCATATCGTATCATAAATATCGTCGCTTATATTACAACACCGCGAATATGCGATTTCCTAACTTTACAGGAGAAACAAAAACAATTATATTTTATGCGTAACAATGAAATAAAATCATATTCGCGGTGTTGTAATATAAGCAACGATATGTCATCCCTTACAAATTGCAGCCGATGGAATACGATATGAACTGTCAAATTAATACGATTACCTTACGCAATCCCACCCCTGATCATGATTGATGAAGCTGAACATGATATATCGTAATGTAATGTAGGTAACAGATTTTTCAGTTACACTATAAGCCCCAAAGCAGTGATAATTTGCTGCTTGTGTGATTAAATATGGGATTTCCCAATCCAATCATAAGTACAAAGAAATAAGTAGGGTCCTTTATTATTTTCATCTTCCCACTCTCTTTATCAACTTCATCAATCTACCTTTTTTTCTTTTACTATTTGCTCCTGTAGCATGACGAGCTTGTGAGTGATTTTGGCAACACCATAATGCCAAAAAAGACATTTAAATGTGAACAAACATTTTGTCACATCATCTGCTATGGCTGCTTGGGTACAAAACCTACTTGAAAACTCAAATGTGCAATGTACAGATGAAAGCACATTAGACAATCATGACAATGACAAGTTGACCTTGAGACCAATTTTATGTCGAACGTAATAAAAGTTCTTTTTAGAGTTCAACTGTTTTACAGTCAATGATTTATATCAACATTAGTCTACATTCTACAAGAAATTAATCAGAAGAACTGATGAAATTTTGTCAGCTTTGTTTGTACCATCTGATTAGGTTGAAAAGTCTTCAACCAACTTGTGACGTCTCTACTCTACACACAATTAATGTTGTCAAAAGTCAAATGATGATGTTTTGTCTCTTTATTTGTGTACCTATTGCAATAGGTCAAATGTGAAACGAATATCAGTGTATTGTAGACACATTGTAGACGATCCTGAAAATAGATAGTTTATTTAGTATAATAAGTTTATCATCTAATACTAAATAATATACAAAAAAAAAATATGACTCGCACCAGATCAATTCTCAGACGGGAATGGAACCTGCGACCTTTGGATATCCCGTCCAATGCTCTGACCACTGAGCTACCGAGTCACTAGCATCGTCGAATTTATTCTAGTATAACCTGCTCTTATGCTGTAATCTGTAAGCCAGCTTATTTCACCAATGTGAGGAATTAACCTCGACATTCAATTGAAATATCTTTCCAGATATTTTAACAATTGGTAAAGATGAAATCTATACATATAAAATTCTAAATTGATTGATTGTTGGGATAGGCGTGGAGCCCTAACGGCTGAAGGTAGAGACACAATTTTTGGAGGGTAGATACCTTTCCTGATGTAGATGAGCACTAAGAAAGGATTTTAGAAAATTCCCGTTATACAGGGTGCTGCAGGTTGTTCAAGTTTGTATGAAAATTTGTATAGGGTTAAAGGTAGAGACACCATTTTTGGAGGGTAGATACCTTTCATGGTGTAGGTAAGCACTAACAAAGGGTTTTGTAAAATTTTCGTTATTCAGGGTGCTACAGGGTATTCCAGTTTGTATGGGAATTTGTATAGGGCTGAAGTTTAGACACCATTTTTGGAGGGTAAATACCTTTCATGGTGTAGGTAAGCACTAAGAAAGGGTTTTGTGAAATTCCGTTATTCAGGGTGCTACAGGGTGTTCCAGTTTGTATGGGAATTTGTATAGGGCTGAAGGTAGAAGCACCATTTTTGGAGGGTAGATTCCTTTTATAATGTACGTGAGCACTACGAAAAGGGTTTTGGAAAATTCCCGTTATACAGAGTGCTACAGGGTGTTGAAGTTTGTATGAAGGTAGAGACACCATTTTTGGAGGGTAAATACCTTTCATGGTGTAGGTGAGCACTAAGAAAGGGTTTTGGAAAATTCCTATCATACAGGGTGCTACAGAGTGTTCCAGTTTGTACCTACATGATTTTTTATGAGAAAATTTAAATGTGTGAAATGAGGTCTACAGATAAATACCTAGGTATATTGGCAATCCGTGACTATCAAAATAAATGCAAAACTATCTTAATCACGCGAACGAAGTCGCGGGCAAAAGCTAGTGGCTATATAATTTTAAAATTTGAGATTTTTGCATTCGTGGGTTCGATTCCTGTTCGAGAATTGATCTGGTGCATGTCGTATTTTTTCTAGTATAATTATTTAGTATTGTATAAAAATAGCATTGTGAATGTCAAGGTTAATTCCTTACATTGGTGAAATAACGCTGGCTTACAAGGCAGGTCATATCAGAAGAAAATCGATGATGCCACTAGTGACTCGGTAGCTCAGCGATCAGAGCATTGGACCGGATATCCAAAGGTCGCGGGTTCGATTCCCGTCCGAGAATTGATATGGTGCGAGTCGTATTTTTTCTTATATATTATTTAGTATTGTATAAAAATAGCATTATGAATGCAAAAATCGCAAATTTAAAAAGTTTATCATCATTTGAAAATTAAATGGATAAATTAGTTTCAAAATATAAGTAAAGTAGTCATCTTTATCTTGGAAATTTGCATGACTAATTTTTAATCCTTAGAATAACATTTTAATTCTCACATAATTAATCAATGTAGATATCATAATTCACAGTTGAGGTGATTTATCAATTAATTTTATTAATATTGAATCAGAACTTTCCAACTTTGGGAGTTGGGGCTAATGTATATATCATAAATACATATTTCATGACAACCAAAAATTATATTTCTTTTATTTATAACAACAAAGAGATTATCATGAAAGTCCGTAAATAGTATAAGGACATTCACCCATCGCATAGATAAAAAAGGTCAAAGTCAACACGCCAATGAGCAGTGGGTGCTGGATAATCTTGAGTGTAAATATGTGTTTAAAAAGTACTACGTAGGCAAATAACGTTGTCTTTGTAAGAATTCGGTGTGGCCTTGCCTTGGGCTTGTTGATGTTGAATCTGGGTGCCCTTAAATGATTTATTCACGTTATTTAAATCACATCCAAGATAATGAAAAATCTATGTATTAATATACTTTGGCTGTGTATTAGAATGCTCATATTATTAGTTGATTAAAAACTTGTGGGCAGAGGTGGCTCATGTCAATTTTTAACGGGTGTTCTACTGAACTGAGTTTTTACTAAAAGAAAACAAAAAAAACTATGTCGGTGCTCTCTTCTGTCTAATATTTTCTGAAATTGTGAACATGTTTGTTCTCATGTTTCTTACCATCTAATACCAGCGAACTAAAATCTATGGAATGAGCATTCTGCTCAAAAAATGGCACCACACGAAAAGTACAGCTAAGTGGATAGAGCTAATAATGCTGGCATTTAATTATGCAGCACAGAGCGTCTGAACACTGGTTGTTTATTAGCGTCCATAATTTGTATACTCATAGATATTTTCTATACTTAAACGAAAAAATAAGATACGTTTTTTCTGCATCTTTTTACTGCCTTCTTTGCATCTTTTACACCATTTGACTATAAAGGATGCCATTTCTTATAAACTCTATCTTTCTATCTTTTCTCTACAATATAAACTGCAATTTATTGAAAAGAACACTAACCTCAGTCACCGGGTGCGTGGCTGGCCTGACTAAAGCTGAGTGGGTTGTACTTTTTCGGCCATTTTTTAAGCAATATTCATTTGCAATTACACTTCCATAGATTTTAATTCGCTGTCTAATACCATCTGAAATGTAATCAGGTATGGAGTGGGAAGGGCCGCCCAAGCAAGGCTTGTACGACCCTCAGAACGAGCACGAAGCCTGCGGAGTTGGTTTTGTAGTTGCTATCGACGGAAAGCGTACTCATAAAGTAAGTATACTTAAATAGTATCAATTTTTAAATGCGATTCATTTAATTAGAATCTATATCTGGCTCGAAGGACCAGAAAAACAGAAAACATTGTTAGATTCACTTTCTCACTGAATTGTAAAAATTAAGCTTTGAAATTGTATAAACAGAATAGAATAACTTGAAGAGCTGTTATGTTATAATGAATCAAAAAGTATTTAGTGGACTATGTCACAATCCAAATATGCAAATTTATTGCATGCTTGGCAAAGGTTACTTCAATTTGGCAAAAGGCTACATTGCTCAGTTTATCCTTTAGCCAACTTTAGGTTCTCATAATTCTGGCGCGCCGCCGTCCCGACTGCTTGTACTGTACCAGTCTCATACAAATTTGTAAAATATTTTTTATAAAATAAAAATCTAGGTACTTTTTCGGCTGAAACCAAACTTGGATCTATGAAACCTAGACTGGGGCAACCACTTTGCTTGATTAAAATAAAAAACATAGACACCTACTCTGGGTCGAGATTGCGACAGGAACTCTCCAATATTTATTCGTCAGTAATAACGGGCAGTCCCCCTTGAGAAAATCATCATATCATACATGCTTCCTGCTCCCTCTAGTTAATATTAATGGTATACCTCATCACTATTTTCTTCTTCTGAAAAAGAAGATTTTATGCGCCCACTTCTCCTTACTGTCGTTACCTGTTATTGGCATAAAGTGATATTTTGCGAACAGAACCTTTTAGTACTGCATTATGTGTTATGTATTATCAATTCATAGCCTGACGAGTTTTTTTGTCGTGTGCCAGATCGTCCGCGATGCGGAGACCCTCGCTAAGCGCATGGAGCACCGCGGTGCGTGCGCGTGCGACAACGACACCGGCGACGGAGCGGGCGTGTTGACCGCCATACCGCACCAGTTCTACAGCGCTCAGCTCAGGTAAGTTATGGCTCTTCCATTCCATTCTAATAATACCATCTTATATTGGCAATAGCTTCTGCCCGCGACTTCGTCTGCGTGGATATTAGAGAAAATCCTTAAGGAACCTTCAACCAGGATCCAACCAGCCATTTTTACGCGATTAGGCGGATCTCCACCAAGCGCGCTACCTCGCGAGGCAAAACATTTGCCGCGTGTGGCGGACCTCGCACGAGGCTTCCCGTTCCCGTTCCCGTTCCCGTTCCCGTTCCCGTTCCCGTTCCCGCTCCCGCTCCCGTTCCCGTCCCTGTCCCCGTCCCTTGGATGTGCATGTCCAGGTCCAATCATGTCCACCATGTAGGACTTCAAAATAAATGTCATTTTCGCAATCACCATCCCATGAAACCTCAAGAACGACATCCACATCGATTATCATCTTTACTTACCCCATCCCTAAGGGATGATTTTTAAAATAACAAAATATGTATTTTATATTTTTTTTTCATTCAAAATTTCCCCATTTTCACCCTTTTAGGGGTTAAATCATTTCAACCGTGTTGAACTTCAAAATAAAACTCATTTTTGCAATCACTATCCCACAAAACGTCACGAACGAAATCCATATCGATTTTTATGTTCACTCACCCCCATTTACCTAAGGGGTTGATTTTCATAATTACAAAATATATGTTTGCCTATTTATTTGTATATATACTCCTACGAAGTTTAAAGTTGCTAGTCTATTTTATATTATTTTTCCATACAAAATTTAACTTAATTTTCACCTTTTTAGGGGTTAAAACATGTCCACCGTGTTGGACTTCAAAATAAATCTCATTTTCGCAATCACCATCCCATAAAACCTCGAAAACGACATCCATATCGATTTTTATGTTTACTCACCCCATTAAGCCCCTAAGGGGTTGATTTTCAAAATCACAAAATATATGTTTGCCTATTTAGTTTTAGACGTGCTCCTACGAAGTTGAAAGTTGTAATGTCTATTTTATATTATTTTTCCATACAAAATTTGAACCCCATTTTCACCCCTTTAGGGCTAAAATCATTTTCACCGTGTTGGACTTCAAAATAAATGACATTTTTGCAATCGTCATCCCAGAAAACCCCGATAACGATATCCATATCTATTTTTAGGTTTTTATCCCTTTTCGTCCCCATTTCATCCCCATAGGGGTTGAAATAATAACAAAAACAATATACGTTGCGTTAGATTTTTATCCATAAGCCTAAATTATAAATTTAGTAATTTTTACTTCGAAAATAAAGGATACACAACTTCATCCCCCTTTTGAACCCTTCGGAGGTAGAATTTTGAAAAACGCTGAGACCCGTATTTATTTATTTTCAATCGTTAGCCTAATCACAAAGTTTGAAGATTCTAGCTTCAAAACTGAGGGACTTTCATACAAACTTTCATCCCTTATTTCATTCCCTTAGGGATGGAATTTTCAAAAATCCTTCCTTAGTGGATGCCTACACTGTATAAAGTATCTGTGTGCAAAATTTCAAGTCTCTAGGTCGAGCGGTTTGGGCTGTGCGTTGATAGATCAGTCAGTCAGTCAGTCAGTCAGTCAGTCAGTCATTCAGTCATTCAGTTTACGATTTTATATATTAAGATATTTGGCATATCCCGCAGTGTATTAGGAAATAGGAATTCCTCGCTGCGCCGCGCCGTCGGTCGCTCAGTTCCGTGGCCAGTGGGCCTAACATGAGCACCGCGATTATTTGTCGACGTTATCTCGCAATGAGGATCAGTAACGATTTTTGTTTAGTGGCTTATCAGAAAGCTTATGCCACCACATGATTAACTGTGAAGAAATTTTTGCGATATCTCATAAACCTGAGAAGCTATACGAGCTAAAACATGCTAAAACACTATTATTTTGGGGAGTCCTTATGACGTCATCGCGACGTACGCGAACCTTTTGCCGTACGTCAAGAAGCTTATAGCTAGCTCCTAAGCTTCTTGCCGTACGTGATAAAGCACATATTGCATCGAGTTTGGTATTTCCTTCAAACCCTTAATAACTCAACCATTTCTAAACGGATTTCAAAAAATCTTTTACTAAGTTTCATAGCTATTAATATGATTTTATATTATATCAATAAAACTAAAGGATTCAAACCTGTTACTGATCCTCAGCATACCGTATTCATGTGAGGGACAGACGCTGCGCTTATAGAGAGAGAGGACACACACTCTAGGTTATGCATGACGTTTTTGACCACAGGCATAACCGATCGGCAAGGTTGCATGAACAGACATGGATAACTGCACAGTTTTGTCGCATACACGCTAGGTTTTGATTGACCTTACAGGCATAATAACCATCGTGCATGATGACCTAGCGTGTATGGCCGGCTTAACGCGAGAAAATTTAGTCGTAGTGCGTCTAGGCCTGCAGTGCAGGTCATCACGTCTCAAGTCGCGACAGGCTCGCAAGACTCTGCAGCATCTTTACAGTACGAGGCATATAACTTGATTTTTTTTCGACGGAGGGGGATAAGTTCGCGCATGTGCTCTTGTGAGCGACCAATGGTGCGCCTCTCCCCTCATCTTCTCCCGCCGCCCGCGTACTTCACAGTTACGTGCGCATGCCTAAAATACGCGTTCCGCGCAATTCCCCCCTCCCCCCCTGATTTCAAGATATTTGCCTCGTACTGTACTTACTATGCTGCGGTAGAAGCTTAATGTAACATTGCTCAAATTGTAGGTTTTAGAACTTATCCATTATGCGATCAGGATTGGGCTTCATGTGGCCCAATCCTTATTACCTATATCGTTTACAAGCAAATCTAGCAGGGCATATTCTTCTATCGTAAAGAAGAAAAATTATCCAAACCTTATTTAATTAACTATGAGCCAGTATATATAACATCGAACAAATTCCTTAAAATAAATATCAGATTAACGGCGGCGTAATCTGGTTAGGTTATCGTTTCCTCAGAAACTGGAACGTGTACTGTTTGGAAATAGTCACAGCAGTTTATATTGTTGAACACGCCACCTATATACTACAATAGCTAGCGTGGTTTGCGCTCTTTGCCTTTTAATTAGCATGTTGGTGGCATTTACAAGTCTACAGCGTTTACGTAATGGCAAATTGCATTTTACTTCTGTAGGCTTACAAAGTCTTCAGATCCATGTTTTACTAATAGCGGTTAGTATTCGTTTATTCAATGTGAATTTTAAAAAGACATTATGGCTTGCGGACGACCTATGAAACATAGGCCAAGAATCTGGCGCAAGAACTTGGATCTGTAGAATATTTCAAGCATGATTGTGTGTGCCGTGTGTTGTCTGAAACCTAATTTCTGTGTAGGAAAAATACTCCGTCGTCGTTCATCACCTCATAAAACCCCCCCTATTACGCAAACTCTTTACCGAAAAAGCGAGGACGCGCCATCTCCGACAGTTTTAATAGGACTGTCAAATTTCGATTCGTTCACTTCTTGCTTGAGAGAAGTTATCGAGCTTCACATGATTCTTGGAAAGTGTCCTTAAGATAAATTGGATGTTTCCACGAGCTCTCAATAGACTCCTTAAATTGATTTTGTATATGCTAAATCGCGTTTCGTTAAGGAAAATTTTAACGAAATTGAGTTGAACAAGTTTGACTTGATATGCAGAGGGTATTTTTTGCAACCTAACCTAGACCATAAAAACAAACATGATAAAGTTCCTTCACCTTTATTTATTGTCTACCATCTTAGTAACTTCACACACGAGGCGTAGCGTGTTCGCACGTTTATAAAGTTACTTGCCTGATAATAATTAAAAATATCTGCAGTACAACTTTTAACTTAAACGCGGAACATAAATAATAATGTCAGCACTAGTTGGCAGTGTGCCAACTTAGGGAATCGTGTGGCAACCCTACACTTGGCAGAACGCCAGTCTCAATGCCGTGAAAATCGATGAACAAACTGAAACCTGAAGGTCTCTAAAGGCGGTCTAGACTAGATCGAAAAATTATCCAGCCATATTATTTTTTCAACTACCCACTAAGCAGATACCGCGAACTAGAAAACAAATTAAATACATTAATTTTTATTACTCGTAAAACAAGTTAAAAAACCTAAAAGGGAAACAACCATGGCCTCTTAAATTGTCTTTAATGTTTTTTGAATAACTCTTTAATATTTTTCATTCTTTATAAGTACTAGTTTTAAAAAGCAATCGACCGACAGTGGCCACATTCGGTTTAAACGTAATAATAAAAATAAATGAATTAAGGAAGATAGTAATAATACAAGTTATTCCATTGAATGTCACACGAGAGTTTGTAAATACGAAATTAATTAGGGACATTAAAATTAGATTAAAATTGCTCAAAGATTTACGTGTGCGTAATATTACGATTTACTTGTTTGCCATAGCTTTTTGTTGCATAAACAATAAATTGTATAATAATTGCACAAAAAAATTATTTTGTTTACAAATTGGTATAATAATATGACACAGCTGCACGCTAATTTAGAGATTAATACATATAATATAATCAAAATCATCACATAGGAACTGTATCTGGTAAAAAATATTGACAAAGATACTTATATCATAATTTTGTAAAATCTCTGAGGTTCATCTTAAGGTAAAAATAATGAAGTATCCAAATGAATTATTCTGTAATATCGTATTTGAATTATGAAACAACTTCAGTAGCATATATTATGCACATTTAATATGCGTTCTTATCATTTTATCACGTCAGTTTTCCTGAACCTCCAATTAGATCGAGTTTGACAAATGGCTTGTGGTATAGTGATGCATAGATACGTTATCATGTCTATCTATTATCAGAGCTGATGCGTTGTCTCATTAAGTTAAGAGAACCCGTAGCAAACCAGCAATTTCAGTTTCACTTAGCAGCAATCACTAGGTATTGTTTTCTTGTCAACCGTAGAGTAAATAGATGGTGGTTTGTTATGTTGCTTATATTGCGCACTGCGTCTCGCTCCTACACTATTATTTATTCTGTGGTGTTATGTCACGCTTTACTACGCAGTTGTATTGATGTTGTTTGAGACTGTGTTTTTCGTAAAAAAATAGATGTTAATTAGAAGTTGATTTGACACAGATTTGGTCGGAATTGATTCCCAAGTGGAATTGGGCTTAGAAAATCCACTGTTCTTATCGGTGATCGATCAATTTACTGCGCTGGCCTCAAGCTGCGGCTGTCCGCAAACTTCACCAGATCGTCAGTCCAACATGTAGGTAGTACCTATGGTTTTGACGCAGATCGTCACTTTCGCAAATAGTCATCGCGAAAAATTTGGTCTCTTTCGCAAATCGTCACTTTCGCAAATGGTCACATTCGCAAATGGTCACATTCGCAAAACGTCACTTTTGCAGAATGTCATTCTTAATTTTCACATTAGGAGAAAAAAAGAAAAAAATTCGGAATGACATTCTGCGAAAGTGACCATTTGCGAAAGTGACTATTTGCGAAAGTGACCAAATTTTTCGCGATGATCATTTGCGAAAGTGACGGTCTGCGTCAAAACCTTCCCCTCGGAGCGTCCGTCCGCCGTTTGGTGCGTGTTCAATATTCCAAAATCTGTAATGTGCTGAAAAAGTGAAAATAACCCGGCGATAACTCATTCGCATTTCTACCTTATTATCAGTATATTAAAATTCTGTATTACACATAGATATGTATTACATACACTTACCACTTACATACATTCTGTATTACATTCACATAAAATCGCCTTCGCCTTATAAAGTCGAATACCTAATAAAAGCTAAGTGCAGTGTATGTGGAGCGCGCTCGGTCAGTCTCGTCATAAATTGTGATCATTACAGCTTGAATGGGCTGTGATTCAAGGATTCGCAACTAGATCAATGGCCCGCTAACGTCACTCGTTCGGCGCAATAGGAGGGGTGCGCTCGGGATGAGAAATAGATGAACTGTTACATAGCACCTTGTCACACCACCATACTGGAAGGATAGCGACTGCTAGCTAGAGAAAAAAAGTGTACTCTCAACTCATTGAACTTGAGATAAGAGCCCCGGGAAGACATTGGTCATTGTTTATCTATCGTATTATTGAGGGAATTAAAAAAATCTTCCATACTTCATATTTTGTGGTAATCGGTCATATTTTAATGATTTTACCGATAGCTAATTTATCGTTATTTATCTTGTTTAAGATCAAAATATCACATTACATTCAGCTTAATATAGAGATATGATTTATCATTGATTTAAATCAATCAAATCTTCGACTTGATATGTGAATGTGATGTGATTACAGTAGATAGATAGACGATATGTAAACAGGGTGGAAAAAAGAGGGGATGAACCCTAAATAATAATTATGTTGATGATGGCAAACACTGAAAGGAAACTCCTTTATTTATTTTAAATAAGCATGCCCAAAAATAATATTTGTATCTATTATATTTATGTTTGTCATGATTACGAAATAAATCAAGAAAATTGTGCAATTGTATCAGAAAACAATGTCCAATAACAATAGTGTGTACGACAACAAATCAGTTACCGGTTACCGCACGCACAAATGATTGGTTCGTTACAGTTTGTTTGTTAGCTACTCGTAGTAACTACGCATGAAACAACAGTAGGCCTTGGAGGATTATTTTTTCTTTTGTGCGGTTGACTAAACAAATTTAAGTATGCAAATGAACTTATTACCATTGAAATAGTTCACAGGAAAGCGCCAATTTCCTTCTATCAACTGAAGATAAGTTGTAACAAAATACTCGTAATTACGGAAATTCGCTACCGGGTAACTACCCGAATTTTCGTAAACACCAAAAAATAGTTCGTGGGCGAGCTCCCTTATTCGTAGCTTTGTCATTTATAATTTAATCGTCATAAATTGACGATTGCGAACAATGGCAATTTTAATTTGTATCTCAAAATGTTATAAGTTTTTTTATGGCCTGTAGCGCTAGCTTCTGATTAAATTTCAAAATAAATTTCTATGAAATTATTTCGTCCTTTTACGAGCAACTGTAAGTCGGCCTTTCATCTAACTAAACAAAATCTTGTTTTTGCATGTAGAAATTTCTACCTTGTCTCTTTACTTTGTTCATTGATGATAGTGGTCAAGTTTCCTGGTTGCCTCTTCAAGTCCGCTACAAACTTGACGGTAGGTAGACTCGATCCGACCGTCTATGGCCAGCGTAAATATAAAGTACTGATAATTCCGAGAGTTGTAAATTGATATGAAACAAACAACTCATGTTTGCTCCCGGTCATTGTTCAGCCAGTTTTTGTGGTATTCATCATTCATTCCATCATTAATTCATACCATAATAACCCTATTGTCACCAATCATGCTATAATATAATACGCCTAATTCGTTAGACGACAATTACTTATTTTTAGAAACCTATAAAATAAACACACTTTCCTATAATAATATTTGGGGACAATATATAGTTATTAAAATATCAGGAAAATAATGCTTAATTAAATTTAAAGTAACAAATTCATCTTCTGGAAATAATTATCTCTGTCATACTAATATCTACTCTGTGTCTCTGTAACAAATTTAGCGCTAGTACTAATATAACAGGTGTAACAAGACCCTCAACGGCGGGAGCCCACGTCCACGCATTCCGCCCATCATCAGGATCATTTTTGTCTTTTAGACTATACCTGGGAAACCCTACGAAGTTATTGAAGGTTTTATGAAATCTTTTTCTAATTTTCATCAAAAGAAACCTTATCTAAATTTTAAGTATTTCGTAACAAACAAATGGCTTCAAAACGTCATCTCGCAATGTATCTCATAAGCATAAACATACAGAGACATAAACGCTGCCTTTCAATTCGGCCGCACGCAGCAGTGAAGCATACACTCGCAGCCTGCGGTCTGTCGTACGCGTTACATTGCGTGGTAATGTATGTGTCGCGGCGTCCAGCCTCCTTTGACTAATGACTGACAGACAGACGGAGGGTGACAGGGTTGACGTACGGGACGGACGAACAGATGACTATCGACAGAAAACGAAACTGGTGCAGAACTGGTTAAAGACGTTATCAAGACGACCAGGACCGACCCTTGACCCGCAGGACGACAACTGCGACCATACAGTATGCAATGCGGTTTTTAGCACCAAAAATTATAACCGCGCAATAATTTTGAACAAAAATGGTTCTGATGATGGGCAGAATACCTACGTAGACCTCGGCTTCGTTGAGGGTCTTGTCACACACGGTATATTCTGTGCCTTTGTAACAAATTTGGCGCTCTGTTCTTTGGTGCTTATCGTGACTAATCTTATTTCTTAAAACTTTTATTAGGATGCTCCGTTTAATTAGATCTCTTATTTACATTTAAAATAACGGGCACTAAAGTTATCTCCATTTGCTTAACCTATTTCATACTAGATTAGCGTATGTCGACAGTCTTTACTGTCGCAGTAGTCTGGCAATGGGATCAGTATTTGTACTACAAATTGTGTCTAGAAATTATCACGCGCATTTAACTTTATGGCAGACAGTAAAAACTTATTAATCCCAGCAATACTTACAACATTTCCGTTAATATTTGTCCTGAAAACGTGCAAAGATACTGTTTTATTTCCTACTCATTCAGGAGGCAAAATAAACTTGACAAAAACGATCATTTTTCTTTGTAATTAAAATGGTCGCTCCCTCCTCTCTTAATAATTCACATTGAGGAAACCTCCATTTTACGCATTGTGTGGCATCTTAAGCTTTTTAATCATAGTTTTGCAATTTCGTCATGGCCATTATAATTTTCATTGCTTATTCGAAGCGTATCGATATACGCTTTTCTCAAGACGTTGACATTATACCACCCCACCCCCACTTATGAGACCATTATCAGATCTACAAGAATATCATTTGCATGTGTTATCATTATCACTAGACAAATAGAAAACGGGACAGTCATATAGAAGCAAATGCAGCAACATCCTATCTATCAATAGAAGCAACTTTGAAAGTTTACTAATGTGGATTTCATTTTGCAGCAAAAACAGCAACAACTCATATAAAATCACCGTTAAAACCATAGATTTGCAGCAAAAACAGCAATATATCATAGTAACTGCACTGCTTCGAAACCAACATGATTGATTTCCGCCATTTTGTAAAAATTGGATGTTGCTGACTGTGCTTTCATATGACTCTGTCCGACACAGATGATGTTAAATAGAAGTAACATTGGTGTAATAATGTCATATTAAACGTTCTCAAAGCTAACTACTACCATTAGAATAAATAAAATTCTTATGCTACTACCTACCATTAAACTGAATCATTTATTTGAGATCGTTCATCAACTGTCGCTCAACTACAACTGCTACATATTCAATATCTTTTGAATTTACCAAGGAATAATATTCCTCCTACATTTCCATGAGAACTTGTCCGAAATATTAAAAAGCTTGGCATCTATGTATAATAAATAGATGTGTGCAATGTGCATGCATACAAGTACATAGTCAAAGTCAAAAATAGCTTTATTCAAATAAACTCAATTATTAAGTAATTTCGAATCGTCCATATTTTCCTACATACATAAAATAAGCATAGAAAATGCATTTCACAGGTATACTCTTTCATATGCTGATAATTTTATCGCTGTGGGTCCATGTTGCATGTTGGTGCATAGTGTGTTTCTTTCTAGTTTTAAATCTGGCGATGAAATGTCTACAGAAAAGAAAACATCATTAATTTCAGCCATATTAACTACATAGTATGCAAAAACTATAGCTAGAGCACAATCTACGTACATAAGATGAACAGATTAGATTACGGAGGAGCCTTGGTATTGTTGATACCTACTAGTGTCATTCACGTGTCTAGTTCGTGTCCTTTGATTTGCACTTAACGTCATTATCTTCGGAAAAGTTATATCATATGTGTTTGTTTCCTTCAAAATATATTTTTAAATTTACATTATATCAGAAACGTTTGTGGATCTAATGGATATGCCGTTTATCCCGTGGAGTGTTTCAGTGTCAGTTATCGGCACTTCAGAATCGTTTTATCGCTGCCAAAATGCTTTTACATGCCCGTGGCCACTAGATATTTGTAACGTTATTCGTCGAATTCACAAAACCATAAATGTGTTCTAATTGGCATGATTGGCATTGCTATTTGTAAATGATTCGAATTTGATTGTTGAGGCTTGTCTGATTGATCGTGGTTTTGTACGTTTGTCTGATGTTACTCAATACGTCATAGGTTGTTAATGCTACCGATTGTCTATTAGCATGAAATACCTCATAACAACATAATAAATAATACTAAAATGGTATTTTTCCTTCCCTCCCACCGAGAAGTGCTATACCCTACTGCTTGCGGTCTGTATGATTACAGTGCGCTAGTAGGGAAATTTATTAAAGACCAAACAAATAATTGTCTGCCTTGCCTTTTAAATGCCTTTGAAAATGCCTTTTAGAAATACTCATAATTCAGCAATAAGCTAATGATGTTAGCAGTGAGGCAGGGACTTATATACGACGAATCTGGAATATGGTGAATAGGAATACGGTGAATCTAGAATACGACGAGTCAGGAACATGACGAATCCGCAACAAATCTTAAAACCAGTTCACGATCTGACGAAAATATTGATTTTTGAACTTTCAGTGTGAAGAAATAACATAACTTAGACTGAAAAAGAAATAAGGAAACACAATAACCGAACAATATGGAAAAATTGCTTCAAAAAACAGCGACAATTAAAGCTATGCAATAACCACCAAATTTGAAAGAGATAGTGAAAGAGGAGACGTTTCGAAACCTGCATCTATTAAATAAACCGTTGCCGTTTCTGAGAAATGTGCCGCATATTATGTAAGAAAAGTTTTCGATCGATAGAACTTGCTTAGTAAGCATAAGCACGCTCCCGAAGCGTGTTGTCTGTGGTCCATGTTGTAAAGATAAGATAAGGCTAAGCCCTGATAGGGGGTCGTCTTTATAGTCTCGACTGCAGGTACGGGGTGTCCTACGTTTATCAGTTTTAGGATTATTCGTAATCTGGTCACGGTTGTACAACGTGGTTTAATTGAATTAGCAAATCTTATCCCACCAACAACATTTTCATGTAAAATGTTGCCAAGACGTGACCAATTATGGCTCGCACTGTCAAAAAATTATCAGACCTTATGTAGAGCCAAGCTTCTAAAAGCCACTTCACAAACTTTACACCTAAGTCAAAACATGTGTCAATAGGAGCTAAGTCTTAGCTCCTATTATTTGGCGTTATTGATGTCAATGCCAATCATACTTCAAGATCTTATTGCAGTTTCAATCGGAGATTTGAGAAATAGAGTATTATTATCTAAATTAACTTATAGTTATCTGTGATCACCTTGTATGTACTTAACTTTTTATTGAGATCATTGATGTCATTTAACAATCAAACAATATCGTTTAACGCTACATCAAATATTATATCGTTATAAACATTATCAATCAGATTTCATTGATCGTATCGGTGGAAATTATTTGATGTTTTTTCGCTCGCAGCAAGTGATCAAGTTCAGAATAACACGTGCTTATGTTTATCTGGACAATCCAATAATACAGGAACTATTTGAAGCTTATCTATGACAAATATAACAAGATACGCCTTGATTGCATTTATGTTTACTCCACTTTATAATAGTGTGCAGATTACGATAAACATTCGTTTCTAAGCGCTTAATACTACTCGTATCTACTTGTTGCCACACGTACAGGATTCAGATTGTGCTAGTACAGGATTACAGATTATAATGGGCCATTCACCTTCCCCAATGATTTAGCTTTTTCACAACCCAGTACTAATTGAGTACATATTTCATCTGTTTGATCATTATTGCAATGCTAGCTTACAATATTTTGACGAAATATACTTCAGTTTGCTCTACCAAAAGACGCACAGCACAATTCTATGTTTAGTTTATTCATAGTGATCTCTTTCAGTTGTATTGCCGCTTCTTTTTTTAGAGTCTTGCAGTTGAATCGTGCAGTAAGCTAATTGCAAGATACCGATTTGACGTCACAGACCTCACCGTGTCACACTTTATGACAAACAGCGTCGTGATGTCCCCGGCTGGTCTGCTCTATGAGTACTGTAAATAATAGTGATTGATCTATTGTTGAATGAACAGCTGCCGGCCGGCGCAGGCGCCAGGGATGGTTGGCAGCTCTTATTGTTTTCTGTCGTGCTATCTATTACGCATCTCTCATTCGTTAGGCGCCTCGCCCTCTTTTGACAAAGTGTCTTAAAAAGTTTCTTAAAATCTTAGAAAGTGATTTACTGTTGTGCATTTCATCGTCCTTCGTCTCCTCTTTTTTTCAGAAGTTCTTATTTATGCTCACGTTACGATAATACACAGCACAATTTCACAATTCCTGTTTCAGTTCTTGCCTGAAATCGATAAATGAAGTGATGTTCATTAAAATGCAATGCGCTCTAAGTGGGTCAGATCAGGAACTCGGACAGTTCACGATAACCTGTAATTGCTCTCATTTATATCGATTTTATGAACCCTAGTGTATTTACGTTACGTCACTGCGAGTTGCTGCTAATACCTACTGATAGTGAAACTTTATCTATAGTATTAATGTAGAGATTGAGTGCTTTGTTTTGAAAATTAAACTTTACATCATCATAATTTGAACAGAGACGGTAGCTCCTATGAGAGTCTAAATTAAATGTTATTGTTTTCATGTAGGTAGTATTTTTTTATGAATGTGATGTAAATTATGTTGATTTTAAAGTGTTCACGTGATATGAGCATGATCAACACTTGAGTAAATAATATTTTGAGTTGTCATTTTTGTTTCGATACCATCTAGCTGTTGTTTTTATCAATCGCTTTTATATTTTGCTAATGTTTGCAGTTAGAAAGTCTTTAGAGCTTCTTACGTTATTTCGCTTTTTTCAATATCTTTCATGTTCTATTTGTTGAATTTCAGTTTTAAAATTTACAGTTTCATAATCTTAGATATCATGCAATGATAGTTTAAGGCAATGCAAGTTTGATTTAAAAATATTAACAGTATTTTCTGTGACATAACACGTTTAGAGGGTGTGGGTACCTACTATTTATTCTGTGCCATAACTGCAATAAAATTGCAACATCGCTTACGGGAAGTGTCAGTCATCTAAGTTCAGCGTCCTGAGAGACAGTAAGTGCTATTGTAAATATCCCGATTTGGCCGGCGAGTTGGCAGACGGCCAACCAACGGGGTGCATTCCGGCCATAAACACGGTGACAGACGTCTAAAGAAATCCCGTGTGAGAGAGTTTCTTAAATAGATGAACTTCTAGTCCTTGCATGTGCAAAATCTGGTTCCATTAATGTTGGTGCATCGAGAATAGCTGTAGCTTAAGTGCTAGGACACAAGCAAATAAATAGATTATTAATGATAGATTGTTAGATAACTTTGATAACAGAAGATTGCATTTCAAAATCCAATCCAAACAAAGAATCCTTAACTATTGCATGTGTTGGAGGACATTTGTGTGACACCGAACAATAACCTGGTGATAAAGTCCAGCAATTTTCACCTTTGTTGCCAAAAAAATTCAGATTATATTTCTTTACGATAATTATTTATGATCTATTTAGGTATAACGAGATAATTAAATTGTGCAGAGGTAAGTACCCAAACTATAGGCTGTATCTTGTCACAAGATTCTTGTGTGACCTAATGTAATAGTGATAAATTCACAAGTAGGTTCTACATGTTCCCTTCAATTTCCATTAAAATCGTATTGGTTGTTTAACCAAATTCCTAAAATTCCGACTAAGAAAAAGTCTGCGCGTGGTCTGCGACTTGTCTCGGGAAGTCGAGATTGGCATCACGTGATATCAAAGCATTCCGCTATTTAGTTGAGTCGCTCGGCTGTTACAGTTTATTGATCTGTTTGTTTCGTTTGCATTCATTTTGATCTTTAATGAATAATCGAACACAGGGCACATTTCCATAAAAGCAAAAGTTTTAAGTCCCAAGAACTGAGTATCTTTATTCTCAGTGTTCTGTCTAATGCAATCATCATCATCATATCAGCCGCACGACACCCACCGCTGGGTATTCTGGGTATAGATCTAAATTGCCAGGTGTAATGATGAACTGAAAAGATTATTTGTTTCAAGATATGTTACCTACCTACATACAACAAGTCTTTAATGTTTCACGTTCCTTGTAACAATAAATATGCACATATTTTATCGGAATGCAGATTCGAAATATACAATGAAAGTTTTATCTGTGCCGGCATTCCGATCCACCGTTATCGACGGATGTTTTTTTTCTACCACAACCCGCAAGTATATGACGCAAGCGTCTACTGTTTACTATTACCCATGGTAGAACTTCGATCATCTGGTTTAGAACTTAAACATTCATCACCTATGGATCGTATCCTGTCAACTAAAAGTTGTGATACGTGAGAAATTCAGAAAGACTCGAATGATAAATACCATGGGATTAGTGCCCTTGCACATAAGTACAGCCAACTGTATAAATTTTACGTATGTCCGATAAATTATATTAAGTTTTTCTGTTTTAAAGCATGATGAGCTTGAAGTTAACAGCAGTTTTAGTAAGCTGTGAGTTATAGTTAACTATGTTTGTAAAAACCATTAAAACTTAACCCGAACGATGAAAATAGCTCCCAGTAATTTAATCTGCTATATGATACTAATTACTTTTATCATCCTTCAGTCTGCTCAAAATAACTCCAAAATCTTATGAACGTGACGTAACCACGAACATAATGTAATCGACGTCACGCGTGACGTAGCAACCCCCAGCATTTCCATTCCAGAAATAGCACCGTTGAATCATTTGGCCATACTTTTTTAGCTGACGGAAGGGTATGGAACAGATGTTCTGGACTTGTTTACAGATAAAGAACACAGATCTAATAATATAAGTGGCGTTTAACCAGTACATACTCGTAATAAGCTATTGACAAAATCTACCAAAAAATCGATAAACCGACTTATATTGAATGGACCAAAAATCTCTGAACGTCTATGCCGCCAGACTGCCCTTGTTATGTCAGTGATGATATCCGAAATTTTCCGCATAACTTCCTTGGCTTCATAAATATCATGTCTAGACGTTCATGCCGGCTTTCTAATGAGGAGGCAGTAGCGTTCATTTTCGCACAGAGCCTGTGCGGGATCAGGAGGCAGGTCAGGCTTGTTCGTCAATAGAGGACGGTTTCAGAGTGACGTCACAGATGCGCGCGCATGCTCATGACCGTATGACCTTTGCGTTATGATAAGATCCAACAGCTGCTTTGATAATGAGTGATTGTTTGAAAATCATTCCGTAAATGATATTTTTACCATTATTTCATTTTTTCTTTTTACGGATTTATTTTGTCACGCTTTTTGAAGAATATAACGATATTAAATACCAATAGTAGGTAGGTACTTAGATGATTCCACTCCAGTCGAAATAATATTAAGTGCATTTCAAAACGTCTTGACAAGGCCACATACCGCCACATTGCTAATGGTTAAAGCTATTTCAACTTCATGCACACATTGTGTTCGAAAATATCTGGTAATCAATTATACGTAATTTCTTCCGCTCCACAAATCATTCATATACTTAACTATGTTGTGTGTATCATCTTTGGTCAATTCTTTAATTTTATGCCTTTTGAGTCTTATCCAAACTCGGTATCATTTGCTAGCATTGATTTTCGTCATCACTAACAATATGTTCGATTGTTCCAGAGACTCGCACCAGTTAGACTTACCGGCGTTCGGCCGCTACGCCACCGGCATCTTCTTCCTGGACAAGCTCCACCACCAGGGCATCGAGGACAAGTTCCAAGAGCTCGCCGAGAGCCTGGGGCTCAAAGTGCTCTGCTGGAGGACTGTTCCCACCAACAATTCCACCATCGGTAAGTATCTCTACTTCCTATGCCTATTTGTTTCGCGTCTCATAGCCATTTGCATGAACGGTATTTTATGTAACTGATAAATTCACATATTTATGTTGCGGTTTCAATAACTAAGAGGAAATTTCATCAGACTTGTTATTTAAATTACATGTACCCTCTGTGTTGCGGCTAAGCTTCAGTTTTCCATCGTTTTTTTTTCAATTGGCCAGTAAAGTAAAAGATTGTTTTTGTTAAAATATGATTAAAAAATACTCAGTACTAGTTACCTATGTCAACGGATAGCATTACTTAGATATTCAATCAAATTCAGTTCATTCTTGTGTTTTGTTTTGCTTCAAAGATACTCCAATTAAAGTTCGATAATTTTGCTTTAGAAATCATCGTTTCTAACTTACCTAATAAGATAAGAGATAATACCAACTTTGGTTGGAATGCTATAACTCTCTTAATTGATTTTAAATGTTGATGATTCATTGTGCATCTGTTAGGAACGGTGTTTTCAAAAGTTTCCCGGTCATACTTGTGTTGCCTATATCCGACATCTCCATAGGTTGCGTAATGCCTAGTGGCTTGCTTGTCCACCGGTCAGTGCTGCGACTTTGTCGTGCGACTCTCGTTGCAGGTCGCTCTGGTAGGCCGAACCAAACCGAATGGGTCGCTAAAGCGGCCGCGGGGTCATGCGATGCTTGACCATCTGGTTTGTTCTATTTCACAACTATGGTGCTGTTTACGGGAAACTCACTCGATTGTTGACTTATGGCTTTTTGAAAGGTCGAGTCGAGTGAGTTTGGCGTTCTTAGTGCCGATTTTAATGGATATCTGTCGTGTTCGCATCAATTTATTGTTCGATTGTTTAAGTTAGTAGGTATAAAAAGTGTAATTGAATGTGAACACTGTGGATTATTCTTTCATAAAATATAAACGGTATAATTTAACTTAATGATGAGATTAAAACTATATGAACTTAGGAATACCTATATTTTTTATAGAACCATTAGAATTATGTCTTAGTAACCCATACATAAATGCTTTATTTTATGTAAAGTTTTAAAAGTAAATCATACCGTGATCTGTAAGATTTTCTCGCTCCAAACTTAAAATCCATGAATCTTCATGACTTTCTTAATTATCATTTGCTAATTATTAGTTAATTTATGAAAGCGAATGGATTTTAAGTAATGCAGAATAAATTGTCAGGAATATCATTAGCAACGCTTAGATGGTACACCATTATTATTAAAACATAGATCCAATAATTTCATAAATACCTGCAGCTTGGCAATTTTGTAAATCTCATCGTTCCATACAGCTCGTGTTCATACATACATTTATGACTGTAGTAAAATAACGAACAAATCACATCTACCATCAAAGTGTTTGCAGTATTTAGTTTGTGTAGCATTTGTTTACCTCGAAACGCATTCTCTCCGGTGAAGTTAGTAACGGGCTGTTTTGACTGGCTTTCAGGTCAGGTGGCTCGTAACTCGGAGCCATTTATGCGACAAGTGTTTGTAACCGGAGATATAGAAGACGAGAATCAGCTCTCCCGTCAGGTAAGACGACGGCGCCAGTCGCGAGGGGACGGAGTATGAACTCGCAACTGGCAGTTGCGAATTCAAACTCTTCGTTGGGAGTAGGAAAAATGTTTGAAGTGTTTTTTTCAGATGGTCGTCGCCGCGGAGCGGACCGGACGCCCGCCGGAGGAAACGTAATGGCATAGAATATAGATAGTGTTTGTTTGACGCGTTGTGTGCGTGTGGCGGTTTGTGGAGATTGCTCTGTGTGCAGGTGTTCGTGCTGCGCAAGCGCGCGTCGCACGAGCTGGTGGTGCCGGGCGCCAGGTTCTACATCTGCAGCCTCTCACTCAAGACTGTCGTCTACAAAGGACTGCTCACCTCTAATCAACTATGGGTGAATATGATTATTTATTTGGCAGTCGACTAACAGTTAAAATAGTTAAGCGTATACAAGTTTTGTCTTCGGCATTATATTTTTTTTAACAATTCATCAGAAGTAGTCGGTTAATCTTTAGAGCTGTGTTAGATTTGTGGACGGGTTTTAGTTAAAAAAAAAACTTTTAACTAGTTGATTGAGCGAGCCCGAAGCGCAAGCGAATTGTCTCCGTTTCAGCTTGGGAAAAATGCTTTATGGGCAAAAAAAAAACGTCCGAATGTCTGGCTGTTCTCCTCTACAGGTTGTATTTCTCAACCGATTCTCATGAAATTTTGTGAGCAGGTTCGATATTTATATAGATTTTTTGTCGATTCAGTTTTCGACGAAAAGAAACATATTTCAGCCATTTCGAAATGTTAAAAAGTCAGAAACACGAGGTCTACAACTCACAGAGCCACTGGTAAGGAGATAGCATTAAAACTTGAAACCCGCCCACGGATCTGATATGATGCATCTGAGAATGACTTTGACACTGCCCTCCGTGTCTTTCACTTGACCATTAGTTCTAGTGTACAGCCAGCTGGAATCGTACAACCCAACCCAGTGGTTGTTTCTCCACTTGTATATTATGTATGAGTGTGTTGTCCCGCAGGAGTACTTCAAGGACCTGACCAACCCCGCGTTCACGACCTACCTGGCGCTGGTGCACACGCGGTTCTCCACCAACACTTTCCCCAGCTGGGAAAGAGCACACCCTTTGAGGTCAGTCGCCTGTCTACCACGTTTTTATTAGTTCGATTTCGTGTTTATTTTTATTTATCAATTAGCTTTGACTTCATCCGCGTCGATCCTATGGAACCTTTAACCAGGATTATAAGTATCTTATATTTTAATCCAGGTCATAAACTATCTGTGTGCTAAATTTCATCCAAATCCGTCCAGCCTTTTTGGTGTGAAGAGGTAACAAACACACACTAACTTTCGCATTTATAATATTACGTAGGATTTTGTACACACACTATTTTTAATAGAAAGGAAATGGACAGAAGAGTGGTACAAGGGCGCAACTTATTTCCTATTGCAATTTCTTCCAGCCGAGTCTGCTGGAAGAAATTCGAAGATCTCGAGTCGAGATAGGAAAGGCCATTGAAAAATACAGTCTGTTTGCAACTCTTATTTTTGATACTTCCAGCCACACAGAATATGCCTTACAATGCGAACAATGTACAATGGAAGTGACCAACTTCCCTCTAACTCTAAATTGATTGATTGTTGGGATACAGCTAGAGCCCTAATAGCTGAAAGTAGAGACACCATTTTTGGAAGGTTACCTTTCATGGTGTAGGTTAGCACTAAAAAAGGATTTTGGAAAATTCATCCCCTAAGGGGATGAAAGTTTGTATGGAAATTTGTATAGGAAAATTTAAATGTGCGATTAGAGCCCTACCGGCTGAAATTAAAAACCAAATTAGGGATAGGAATTCTAAACAGGGACGGGAACAGGAACAGGATCGGGGACGGGAACTAATGATTTTTCCTCGCGAACGAAGTCGTGGGCTAAGGCAATAGCCTTAGCCCACGACTTCACGACACAATAGTGTAAATAAAAATAGAAACAACTGGAATGATTTAATGCAAACAATAAATTGAATAATGTTTCTCTTGATTTATTACTCGAATAGCAGACTATCTCAACTCATGTGTAGACGTACGTATGTTTGACTCCAGCAAATGTTAATTAAATGTTGTTGGAACTTTAGAACGCCGATAGTAAATTTAAAATTCTCAAAATTCACACTATGTCGGTGTTATTTACCTCTACGTAATATGCATTTAAAATAGAAAAAAGGCAACTCGTTTCTGGTTATACATACTGTACTGTACTCAAATGTGGTGACGTTTTACATACATACTATGGACAACAGCGTCGCTTAACCAATTAGCAACAAAATTCGTGTGCGCGCGTATCGCCCCTACACGAACTAAACGTATGTTGTGCCGGCGCGGCGCGCGGCGTGCAAGCGGTTTTAACCTTAGGAGTGGTTAAGCGACGCTGTTGCCTTTGAAGTGTTTTGCTGGAGTCTTTATTTATTTCCTGTCACATTGTTTCAGAGTGCTTGCCCACAATGGCGAAATAAATACATTACGAGGTAATGTGAACCTGATGAAAGCTCGCGAAGGTGTGATGAAGAGCGAGCTTTTTGGCGAAGGTAATTAAGACTATTTTTGCTTGTTAAATTTTTATCAGAACGGCCAGCTGTAATAAATGAAGATTAATTTTTGACAAAAATGTTGTCAATTCTTATCTAGATGGATGAGAAATGTTCCCAAAATGAGATTTTTATTATAGGTGCTTAATCTTATAAAAGTCCAAATAAACATTATCCACAGCCAGAACGATTTTTTTATTAACAAAAAATGTTTTCAATCATTTCAAGTTTCACAATCGCAGAGAGAGTAAATATAAGTCTGTCAGTTCTGAAATGGCCGGAATACCTTAAACTTATTTTTTTTGTATTTTAGTCATTTCAGAACTGACAGACTTATAAAACTCTCTCTACGATTGAAAACTAAATGACGACACGGGTCTCTTACTGATGTCACATGACGTAAATATAATCTTAAAATTTTGACCGGAAGTGGAAGATTTTCTCAAGCTTCCGGCCAATTTTATTTGCGATAATCTTCTGATCCTCGCTCAGCACAACTTTTCCGACCGTGTGCCATGCATTTCATCGTGATGTCATATGACGTAGGCAATACTGTCGCGGGCTCACGGACTATTACTTATTATCGCTTAAACAAAATTTTCTAGTCTGTCGTTTAGTTGAGTTTTATCTCTATAAGTGGCCACTTTTAGCAATAAACTAAACGACAGGTTATAAAATATTGTTTAAACGATAAAAAGTACAACAAAGCTTTTTCGGAGCACACTAGAAGAACACAATTCACAATTTCGTCTTTATTTAAGAACTACGATTTTTTTCCATTGGCGGCGCTAGTGTAGCGCAGTAATCCTCTTATTACTTTTGCGCCACCCTGTATTTAAGTATACTGTTTTAAAGAGGATATATTAAGTTAATACCTAAAAACGTTACTTCCTATAGATTTGAAGAAGCTGTACCCAGTAGTAGAGCCCAATCTATCAGACTCCGGGTCAGCCGACTGCGTGCTAGAGTTCCTGGTCCAATGTGGACAGAGGTCCTTGCCCGAAGCCGTCATGACGATGGTGCCGGAAGCGTGGCAGAATGACGTCACCATGCCGAAGGAGAAGAAGGACTATTACCAGTGGGCCTCGTCCGCTATGGAGCCTTGGGACGGCCCTGCGCTGATTTCCTTCACTGATGGACGATACATAGGTCAGTATATTATGCAAATGTATGATTGGAGTTCCTAGTCTAAACTGTAATGATGCCGGAAACACAAAATAGAGAGAGGCCAGAAGTCAAGCTTAGTACCTATTACGCGCAACGCACACATAGATAGGTCTCACCGACCGACGACACTGCGTCACTCACTCGAACTCGTTTTGAGATTTGTCTGAGACTCGTTATTCCGTGTCGGTGAAGGGTATCTATGTATGCGTTGCTCGAGTGCACGTACTACTAAGCTTGACTTCTGTCCTCTCCATTTTGTGCCGGAGACGTGGCAGAATAGCGTCACCGTGACAAATGGAAGAGGAACTTACTATAAGTGAACCTCAAAAAAAATATCACCGTCAAAGAAAATATACACTACGCGAAAAGAGCCGACACTTACGCATGTGTGCTGTGTAAAAATGCTGGCGGCTATGTGTGAGTGCCGCGGAGCCATCGGAGCGATGAATTGACTCCGCGGAGTCGCACGTGATAAGAACGACATACACGAAACCACAAAATAGAGAGAGACAGAACTAGCCCCCGACGCAGCTCAAGGTCACCGGCGCCAGAGCTCATATGTACAGGGGAGTGTCGTCACAGTGTCACCGTTGTTTTCTTCACCGATCGGGTAATGAGGATCAGTAACGATTTTTGTTTAGTGGCTTATCAGAAAGCTTATGCCACCACATGATTAACTGTGAAGAATTTTTTACGATATCTCTTGAATTTAAATCTGAGAAGATATACGTGCTAAAACACTGTTATTTCAGGGGGCCATTATGACGTCATCAAGACGTACGCGAACCTTATGTCGTACGTGATAAAGCACATATTGCATTGAGCTTGGCATTTCCTTCAAAACCCTTTTAACTCAACCATTTCTAAGAGGATTTCAAAAAATCTTTCACTAAGTTTCATAGCTATGAATATGTTTTTATATTATACCAATAAAACTATAATATTCAAACCTGTTACTGATACTCATTTGCTTTGTAAAATCAAGCACACCTTTTGAGTAGAGATGTTACGAATATTCGCATTCGCATGTGCGAATGGTTCGCATCGTTTTAAACATTCGCATCGACATTCGTATTCGCATCAATCAATGCGAATTTTATGCGAATGCGAATGTGTGCAAAACTTCATTAATTCAACCAGTAGAAAGCGTTTATTTCACACGGGTAGGTAGTTTGTGTATTGTGATTGCTTGTTGATGTGGTCCACAGGGTCCACTCTGTTGCTTGGTTTGTTGATTGTTTTGTTTTAGTTGCCAGTCTACTGTAATTCCTCTTTTTGGTAAACAAATAATTCATAGTGTTTTAAAGTATTTTGTGAAAATTAGACAGTTTTTCATTATGGCACTGGGAAAGAAAAGCGATTGCGATAGCGATTTTTTATTTTACTTTATTGAACTTCGACTCTCACAATAATATAAAAGTTCGCATGTGCATTAAAAAGCATGCAAGTTTTTACATTTTTAATTCACTAATAGTTCAGGAAATGAACGCTCAAAAAAGGGTATAGAGGGAAAGGCGTGGAACACAATTTTTGACTTCGTAACTTTGTTTGGACCTGTTAGGAGGTGAACATATCAAAAGTCCCCGCCCGTAGCTCCTATGCCCGGGGGGAGGGGGAGTTTTGAAGGTCCCATTTTTCGGTTTTTTACATATATCCCGAAAACTTTACATTCCAGCGACATGAGTTTTTTTACAAAATGAAAGCTGGTTAAATTTGCTACATGTTAAATTCAGCATTTTTTTTTGATATCTTGTATAGTTTTCAAGATATTCACTATTAAAAGTCTGTAATTTTATCGTTGATATATAAAAGAAGAAACTGATTGGTGACTGACATATCAACGCACAGCCCAAACCGCTGGGTCTAGAAACTCCAAATTTGGCACATAGGTTCCTAATGAGGTCTAGGGATGCACTAAGAAAGGATTTTTCAAAACTCACCCCCTAAAGGGTGAAACGGGGGTCCAAAGTTTGTATGAAAGTCCGTCAGTTTCAAAGCTAGGATCTTCAAATTTTGTGTTGAGGCTGACAATAATAAATTAATATATATGTGTCCCAGTGTTTTTGAAAATTTTACTCTCGAAGGGGTGAAAAGGGGGATGAAGTTGTGTATAGAAAATCCTTCATTTTCGAAGTAAAAATAGCTAAATTTATAATTTTGTCATATGGATGCAAATCTAACTTGACGTATATCGTTATTGTTAGTATTTCAGCCATTATGGGGATGAACTGGGGGCGAATCATCATCAATCAAAAAATATTATTTTTCCTAAATTACAGATATTCAGGAGCGGATATCTCAAAAACTATACAAGATATCGAAAAATTTTTCATAATAAATCTTGTCTTAAATTTAATCAGCTTTTATTTTGTAAAAAAACTCATGTCGCTGGAATGCATAGTTTTCGAGATATATCTGAAAAACCGAAAAATGGGACCTTCAAACCCCCCCTCTCCCCCGGCATAGGGGCTACGGGCGGGGACTCTTGATATGTTATCCTCCTAACTGGTCCAAACAAAGTTACGAAGTCAAAAATTGTGTTCCAATCATTTCCCTCTACACCTTTTCATTTACTGGGCTATAATGGATGTCGTCATAAATTATAGGTATGTATATTATTATTTTGTATATACCTATGTTTTTCCCGTTAAAGTAATAAAAATGATTTATCTATTAACTCATATGGTTTTTGTAATACTTGATGTCTTAACATTCGCATTCGCACATTCGCATCTTAAATATTCGCATTCGCATTCGCAAATGTGTAAAATTTGACATTCGTAACATCTCTACTTTTGAGTTCCCATTCTATTAATGATTTATGTTTTAAGTACTTAGCAATATGTAGTTACTAATTGTTAATTTATATTGTTTAAGGAGCCATACTGGACAGAAACGGGCTGCGCCCCTCTCGCTTCTACGTGACGAGCGAGAACATTCTGGTGATGGCCTCCGAAGTAGGCGTGTACGACGTCGACCCAGAGAAGGTCATACTTAAGGTACGAACATTATTTCTCTGGTTACCGATGATAAATTTAAGATGAACTTAATTAATTTGTTTATAAATAATGAAATAGATAATTTTAAATAAAAAATCGGGATAGAGATGAAAGTAAAACTAATAAAGAAGGTGGACTTAGTTAAATTCACAAAATATGTTAGGTACATTGTATGTGTTTACCAATGGCATGAGTGTAGCCCAACTAATCAATTATTCCGAAACACATTTATCTTAAAAAGGACCTTGTAAATCAGATTAACTTTTAGTTAACTTCATGTTATTTTGTTCCTTTGAAATCAATGGAGTAGACAATTCAATTGGCAACTAAGTGATATCACAGCATATGTTGCTATTTCTACATTTTAAGTAATGGCAGAGCTCTATCACTCCGCGCGTAGGTATGAGAAAAGCACCTAGCGCTCGGCGTCCTCTGCGTGGACAAAATCGGCAGGGCTGTCCGTCGCGTCCTCGGAATATCTGTAGTCTGTAGCGCGTTTTCACAGGGTCTTACGATTCCCGCGCTTTCATTGCCGCAAGCTGCAACCCTAACGTAGGTCCGAAAAGATAGGATTTATGCGATAGAAAGAGATGCAGCGTCTAGGTGAATATAGCCGTTCGTAATTAGCGCCGTACAAGCTGAATTCCACTTTATTAGGTTAAAATTAGAGTTGCTATTTATTTAAATGGTTTACTGGAGTGCATCTTCTGTACTTGTACTATTATTTATTCTGTGGTAATGGCTTGAGTAAAACTTGCAATTTTCAAATGCTTATAATATTTTATATTTCCTTTGCGTTTCAATTTCCTTTATCCTTTGCGGACAAGAGAAAAAAGAAAGATTTTGGTTTTCGAATAAGAGTATAATAAATTTCTACAATTGTTTAGGTCACAAGGCAGAATATGAGAATGTAAGCAAGAGAAAGTTAGTGTTTTTTTTTTACCATTTTGAAAATTATTCGTTAAAACGCGAAAGTTCTATACAAAAATTGACGTTTAAAAGAAGGGATTGCGAGGGGGGCACGACGTCCACAGATCATTGAATGGAGTGAAATTGACAGCTCAGCAGACTCATCGCTTGACCATCGCGTCGCGGCGTAGACACACATGCTATTTATAGTATAATTCATCTTAAAAGCAGCAAATGCATGTTTTAGTCAAGCCATTACTTACTTACTCATCTTAAAGTATACCAATTGATCATTGAAATTGAATATTAGAGTTAATTTTACCAACAATTCAATTGTTTCGTCTGTTCGTCCTCTAGAGCCGTCTAAAACCAGGCAGGATGCTGCTGGTGGACACCCAGGAGAAGAAGATGATCCAGGACGTGGAGCTCAAGATGCACATCGCGCGCAGCCGCCCGCACTCGCAGTGGCTCAAGGAACAGGTAACTACCGCACCAACACCACATTATAGAAGATGATCCAGGACGTGGAGCTCAAGATGCACATCGCGCGCAGCCGCCCGCACTCGCAGTGGCTCAAGGAACAGGTAACTACCGCACCAACACCACATTATAGAAGATGATCCAGGACGTGGAGCTCAAGATGCACATCGCGCGCAGCCGCCCGCACTCGCAGTGGCTCAAGGAACAGGTAACTACCGCACCAACACCACATTATAGAAGATGATCCAGGACGTGGAGCTCAAGATGCACATCGCGCGCAGCCGCCCGCACTCGCAGTGGCTCAAGGAACAGGTAACTACCGCACCAACACCACATTATAGAAGATGATCCAGGACGTGGAGCTCAAGATGCACATCGCGCGCAGCCGCCCGCACTCGCAGTGGCTCAAGGAACAGGTAACTACCGCACCAACACCACATTATAGAAGATGATCCAGGACGTGGAGCTCAAGATGCACATCGCGCGCAGCCGCCCGCACTCGCAGTGGCTCAAGGAACAGGTAACTACCGCACCAACACCACATTATAGAAGATGATCCAGGACGTGGAGCTCAAGATGCACATCGCGCGCAGCCGCCCGCACTCGCAGTGGCTCAAGGAACAGGTAACTAATGCACCAACACCACATTTGTACTAAACGTACAGAAGCCCATCCGCGCGAGGACAATAATATAAGCTACTCTCACTGCATGGCAATAAAGTACAATTTCAAAATGCACAGGCTTTTTGTATAGACCTTCTCTTTCTGTCGCGTAGCTCTCTTCCCACTGAGCAAGTAATCACTACGTTTTAAGAATAGGCACTTCACAATTATGAACGTAGTTTCTACCAACCTAATAAATAGAATCGTACTACCAACATAAACAGGGGAAATGTCATAAGAATAGTGAAGTACCTTACCAACTTGAAATGACATCGATATCGATAAAAAATGCTTCCAGGCGTCTATACTCATAAACCTCATAATATTTCATATATTGGAAATAAAAGCAGGCGATAAATCCCAACACAACACGACAGAATAATGTACTCTATGCACGACATAGATATAGTATATTAAAAAGGGGTAGATGCGCCACCGAGCGACCGGGTGTAAGGGATAGATATATTATGACGTCAAAATATGGGGCTGCCATGATCGCAAAAAAAATACCCTAAAATGTAGTTGGAATCGTTACAGTACTTGAATTCCGTAGTGAGTGAAAGTCAACATTTTGACTCGCTAATTAAACAAAGTATTGCAAGCGAAATCGCGAAAATAGGTGGTCCTGACCAACCACTCTTTTTGTCCAGACCGATCCTAAGTTATGCCCAGGCTTAACAGCTATATAACAGAAAAAGTTTCATTCGAATCCATTCAGTATTTTCGGAGATTAGCGTGTTCAAACAGACAATCAAATTTTTTTTTAAATATAATATGTAACTAGCTGATGCCCGCGACTTCGTACGCGTGGACTTTGACTTGCGCATGCATATGAACTTATGTAGTTACATAAGAAAATACTTGTAGCAGTGTTATAATGTTAAAAGTTACTAAATCAACAAAAAATGTTCATCAGGCTGAACAATTTTTGCTAAGGTGTCATTTTTATATTTTGTATAGTTTAGCTGGACCATTATGGTTCTGCATCAGGTGTTCCCAGATCATGGATTTCTATACCTCAACAAAAAATACTCATCTGGCTGAACAACTTTTGCTAAGGTGTCATTTTTATATTTTGTATAGTTTAGCTGGACCATTATGGCTCTGCATCAGGTACTCCAGATCTCCAATTTTTATACCTCAACAAAAAATGCTCATTAGGTTGAACAACTTTTGCTAAGGTGTCATTTTTATATTCCGTATAGGTTAGTTGGGCCATCATGGTTCTGCATCAGGTGTTCCATTTTCCAAAATCAATTATACCCTAAGTTATGCCCAGGCTTAACAGCTATATAACAAAAAAATTTCATCCGAATCCGTTCAGTATTTCCGGAGATTAGCGTGTTCAAACAGACAAACAAACAGACACACTTTTTTTTTCAAATTCCTACTCTACTAATGTATCCATCGCCCCAAATATTTTTTTTGAAATATATGTAATGTACAGACACACTTTTTTACTGTTTTATTATAAGTAAGGATGTACAGACACACTTTTTTTACTGTTTTATTATATGTAAGGATAAGGATGTACAGACACACTTTTTCTACAAATCAATTCGTGTGTACTTATGCCAATTCTTTTTTCCAGTTGCTTCTATCCATTTCTCACGAATTTTATCTTCCGTCGGAAATCTGGAAAAATCAAATCGCTCTAAATTCCCTGAAATATGGGGTAATTTTTGGGGAAAAATTTCTATATGGGTAGGCATCCGGAAATCGATTTATAAACCTACTGATTTTAGTGGACGTCAATGCTAAGCTGGCTTCTATTACGTAGATTAATACGCAATTTTCCTGGTTTGCATGTCAAATGTTTCCGAGGTTATTTTTAGAAATAATTTTTAGAGTTTTCCTATTTATCAGGTTTTTCATGATATAACTAATGATTTAGCTCAGAAACTTGGTTCCTGTGAGGTTTGAGAAAGAAATACGTGATCAATATATAGAAAACAGTGTACTTACGCATGAAATGTAACACCCGCTTCTTTTCGTTATTTGTTGCTTTTGCAGCCAAATATTGAACACCCCACCATTTTGTTGGCTAGACACAAACACTACACATTCGATTTATAATAAATTTTATGTATAAATTAGGTAGTAATCCACAAAACCTTTAATTTCTTTGGCACTTTTGATATAACCTCACTTGTTTGTTTTGCCTAGTTGAACTGTGCCTATAACCCGACCATGAAAAAAAGTCCGGTCGGTGATAGAGATAAAACATGAAACTCTTCTTTATTTCCTCCTATAGGAATCTCAATAAGACGATCTCGCTCTATCAAAGCATGTCAGACCCTTGATGCACGACAGCAAAATCCATAATAATATTATACTCTTAATAATTGTCGACATTAAATGATATGTAGGTATAGGTACATATTTGTCTAATAAAAATCTGGAATTTCTGTCTTGATGACATGCCGTGAATGGAATATCGCTTACTTTCTTAAATAAAAGAAAGGTAAGAATCAAGTAATTTATTCAGCAGCGAGTTAATTTTTTTCTATTGTGACAAGAATGACTCGCTGTTAAAACTGCACTTTAGTTTGGCCTGAATTTCAGTCCTTTGCTGGAGGCTGCAACAAAAATTATATAACATTATTAACTACCCACTAGATAGTCATAAATACAGTACCTAGGTAGTATTCAACCCATAATCAACATCTAAAATAAAATAATAATAATAATAATAAAATGTTTATTTACGTTTACAAATTTGGTTAACAAAGTAGGTGTCGACTTCTTAATAATATCGATAACTTTAGCACAGCACTATGACAATGTAATGATAACGTGATTTATCGCTAATTTCGTTGAAATGTCACTTAAAACCTATATATTTACCGATATTACTACTATTATTAACAATATTTTTTTCTCAAATTAACTTAAAACTTAGAAAAAGTTAATAAAATTACCTGCTCGGATCAAGCGGGAATTCTAGTCAAAATTATGTCCTTACTCGACCCTCTGGTGAGGCTTCACTGGGAGCAGGACGAGGCAATAAAAATATAGAATATGAATAACAATGATTTACTGGATTTCTATAGTATGAATATAAGTACAATCGTAAAGGTAATAGAACCGTGACACTGACTATTCGTCCGTTTATGAATGGGTTCGCAGGCAAAATGGCCGAGCCAAGCGAACGAATCTTCTTTCTTGGAATGAAGCGGCGAGCGGCGACCGAAGGACTGGCGAATGAACGCCATGATGCGTTAACAAGCTGCCGCCCTTGGAACATCTGGTTCCAACATTGGTAATGGACATAGTCTGTTGAACGCCCTCCTGATGGTGCCCGAAGTGGTCCGGACGTCTGCCACCCGGTTGACGCTGTCGTTGCCAGGATACACTGCGACGATCCTCCCAAGCAGCCATTTGTTCGGGGGTGATCGATCATCTTTCACCAGCACCATGTCATCTATGCGTGGCTGGGTACCATCTTTTCCCCACTTGCTCCTTCTTTGCAATTCTGAAACGTATTCTTTATAATAACGTTGCCAAAAATGGCTTTTTAAAAGCTGCACACGATTGTGTCTGCTGAGAGTGCTGATCGGTCTGTGGTCATCTTGTACCTGGGGAGCAGGCAAAGTTGTAAGTGGCCGTCCAATTAAAAAATGCATGGGAGTGAGTGGAGTTAAATCGGAAGGATCTGAGGATAATGGGGTGAGGGGTCTTGAGTTTAAAATTGCCTCGATTTGCACCAGTACGGTGTTCATCTCCTCATAATCTAAGTGAGCCTCAGAGAGTACCCGTTTAAGGTGGTGCTTAACTGACTTTACCGAGCTTTCTGCTAAGCCATTGAAGTGTGGGCTGTATGCTGGGGAAAATTTAAAGTTAATATTGTGTACAGTTGCAGATGAGGCGATGTACTGATTATTTTGTTTCAAAAATTTAGATAATTCATTACAAGCCCCAACAAAGTTAGTACCATTATCAGAAAAAATTGTATTGGGCCTCCCCCTACGAGCGACAAACCTATTTAAGGCCGCTATATAGGCGAGTGACGTCAACTCGTTGACAAGCTCAATGTGGACCGCTCGTGTGGTTAAACACACAAATATGCATATGTATGCCTTCTTTAGTCTGCATCCTCTACCCTTTCTGTCCGCTATCAAAATTGGGCCTGCATAGTCTGCTGCACAGAAGCAGAAAGGAAACTCTGCCTGTAACCTTTCTTTAGGCAAATTACCCATAATAGGTTGAAATGATTTACCTGAGAATCTGCAGCATTTGTGACAATTATGAGTAATTTTTCTTGTGAGTTTACGACCATTAATTATCCAGTAGTTATGACGAAGTGTAGCCAACAGTAACTGTGGACCTGCATGTAGTAAAATTAAATGATGATATTCTACTAACAAGCTTGTGATGTGGTGAGATGCATGTAAAAGAATCGGATATTTAGTATTGTAATCTAAGTTGGAGTTGGAAAGTCTTCCACCCACACGTATGAGTCCCATTTTATCAACAAAGGGATTTAAATTTAAAAGTTTGTTCTTAGTTGGCAAGGAACCATTTGTTTTTAGTAATGAAATTTCTCTCTGAAACATTTTTGTTTGTATGATTTTACAGAGAGACAAATTAGCTGAATTTAATTCTGTTAATGTAAGAAAACCAGTTACCTTATTATTTCTGTTACGACAGTTATGAATAAATCTGTTTATGTATGCTGTAATACGCTGAAGTTTGCTAAAATTAGAAAATTTGACTGAAAAATCGTCCAACTCAGATTCTTCTGCGGAAAGATGACAAAAAATCCTTGTTTCAGGTAAATTAACAATATTTAAATTCTGAGGCTGTAAAGGCCACTGTATTTCATTTTGATGTAAGAAATGTGGACCTGCCCACCACAGATGGGAGCTTTTAAGCTGCTCAGCGTTCAAGCCTCGCGACCCTATGTCAGCGGGGTTCAATTCGGATGGTACATATTTCCACTGAGAAGAATCAGAAAATTGCGTTATTTCATTAACTCTATTATAAACAAATTGTTTTAAGCTTTTCTTACAACTGTTAATCCATCCTAACACAATGGTTGAATCACTCCAAAAATGATGTGACTGAATGTTTAAGCGAAGTGACTCAGTGGCCCTCCTTGCCAGCTGGCTGCCGAGAAGAGCTGAACAAAGTTCGAGTCTTGGCGTACTCAAACGTTGTTTTAATGGAGCCACCCTACTTTTAGCTAATAATAACCGAACAGTTACTTCGCCGTTCTGTGACACCGAACGGACATAGACACATGCTGCATATGCCTTTATACTTGCATCACTAAATGTGTGTAACTCTACCCTGACAAATGAGTCACACAGCACTAATCGTGGAATTTCAATGTTATTTAAATACTGTAATGTTGAAATAAAACTATTCCACTGTGACAGAATGTCACTGGGTATTTCAGCCTCCCATGAGATGTTTCTTGCCCATAGTACTTGTAAAATAAGCTTCGCTTGTAACATACAAGGGTTAATCAAACCTAGTGGGTCAAATACCTGAGCAATTGTGGCCAACACAGTACGCTTGTTTGCAATTGTGTCTGGTGAAAGTGTAACCGTTGGTAAAAATAGAAACGTGTCATTTTTACAAGACCATAGAAGGCCTAATGTTTTAGTAGTTGTGTTTTTACATATCGTAAGCAAATCATCATTACTATTTTCACCAACAATCTGATTGAGTACATGTTCATTGTTAGAATGCCATTTGCGGAGGTGAAACTGTGCACCTTCCAGCTGTTTGATGACACCTTTGCATGTGTGTATGAGTGTGTTCAAACTGTCATTGCCAGACACATAATCATCAACATACATATCAAAAAGGATTGTTTCCCTAACTTGTTCATCTGAGCAATCGTGACCTAACTGTGTCAAGCATCTTGTTGCTAAATATGGGGCCGAAGCTGTCCCATAGCTAATTGTGTTTAATCTATATTGCCTTAGTTCCTCACTGGGATCGAAACGCCAGAATATCTGTTGAAGGTCACGCTGACTTTCGATGACTAAAATTTGCCTATACATTTTTTCAATGTCAGCTGTAACAACATATTTATGTTGTCTAAATCGAAGCAATATGTTTAATAAATCATCCTGCACAGTAGGCCCAATGTACTGAATATCATTTAATGACTTGCCCGAGCTGGTGACAGCTGAGGCATCGAATACAGTTCTAAGTTTAGTCGTCGAACTATCGTCACGTAAAATACCATGATGCGGCAGAAAGTATTGAATTTTACCACTCTGTGGTTGTGTATTTTCTGACATATGACCGAGAGCAATGTATTCTCTCATGAAGTCTATGTATTTATCTTTGAATGAAGGATGACGTTTGAATTTGCGTTCCAACGCATGAAATCTAAGCAATGCCTGTTCCTTAGAATTTCCTAAGCACTCTGGATTTTCCTTGAATGGAATTGTGACAACAAATCTACCATCATTTTGTCGAAATGTTGTTTGTTCAAAAATGGTTTCACATTGACTCTCAGCCTTGGACATAGCTTGTCGAGTCATTGGCACCCGCTCTAGCTCAAAAAATTGATTCAATTGTTGATCTAACTCAATGTTGTTGAGTAAATGACAGTGGACTGTATGATGTGTGTTTTGTTTACGTTTGTGATTTTGATTAAAAACTTGTATTGACCCGGAAACTAACCACCCCAGTGTTGTTTCAACCAAGGTTGGCTTGTTTTTGCCTAGGGGTATGTGATTGTTTGTAAGTACTTCCCAAAAAATATCAGCTCCGAGCAACATCTGCACCTCCGAAGGAATGTTGAATGATGGATCTGCGAGGTGGATGTGAGGAGGAATGTGGAAAATATCATTGTACTTGATAGTTTGTGATGGTATGTATTGTGTTATTTGTGGCACTACAAAACAATTAACTTCAGTAGTGTAACCACTGCTTGAGAGTGATGATATTGACACATCACACCGCTTTGTGATTTTAGACAATTGTTTATTTAGTCCTTGAACTGTGACTGAAGTGGAATAAAATGGAAGCTGTAACAAATTTAATAATGATTCTGTAATAAAACTAGAAGTGCTCCCATTGTCTAACAAAACACGAATATTGTGCGTGTTACCGCTACTATCGGACACTTTAATTAAAGCAGTGGATAGTAGTACATGGTCTTGAGTGTGTGTGGTTGAAAGTGTGACACCTGGCGGGGGTGCCTGTGTTTGCAAAGTGTTATTTTGTGGTGATGCCTGCGAAGTAGGTAGAACAACACACTCACTAGGTTGTGAAGTGGTTGGTTTGTTTTCAATATGTAACATGCTATTATGACGTTGTGAACAAAACTTGCAAGGACCTAATTTACACTTGTTTTCACTATGACCTTGACGCAAACAATTTTTGCACAAGTTTAATTTCTTTACTATGTCTGTACGAGACTCTATAGACATGGCTTTAAATTTAAAACATTGGTAAATAGAATGATTATTTTTACAAATAGGACAGTGTAATTTAGGTGTCTGATTATTAACAATAAACGACTTGGGCCTTAAGGGCATGATGTCACTATGTCTGCGTTGTGGTTTGTGATGTGCTTCCTCCATGGTTACAAGTAAATTTGCTCGGTTTCTCAAAAAAGTATTAAATTCATCGAGCGTGGGAATGTCCTTGATGTCATTCCGCTGTGTTTCCCAGTCACGAAGGGTTGCAAAATCAAGTTTACTTGAAACCATGTGGATTATCAACATGTCCCAATGTTCAGTAGGTAAGTTCAGTGCCTTAAGAGCTCTCAAGTTTTTGTTAACTGTATCGACCACATTGCGAATAGCTTTTGATGATTCTTTAAAAATAGGCTCAATGCTAAACAACGCTTGAATATGATTGTTCACTAAAATTCTGTTATTATGAAATCTATCGCAAAGCAAACTCCACGCAATATCGTAATTCTCAGCAGAAAAATCTAACGACTGGATAATTGATGCTGCACTATCTTTTAAGGAAGCACGCAAATAATGGAATTTATGAATCTTAGGTATCGAAGAGTTATTGTGAATAAGTGAAAGATATGTATCATGGTACTCTAACCAGTCTTGACAGCGCCCAGAAAAGGTAGTTAAATGAATGGTAGGTAATTTAATATTAGGCAAACCTGATGCAGCGGCATTACCACTACTAGAACCTGTCACCGAGCCGCCGTCCCCGGGCGTCGCGTCGTGGCTGACGCGGCTCAGCATGTCTCGCGCCCCAGCCATTGTTTTGAAGTAGGCAGCCTCAAAGGTTTCCCGCTCTTTGAACTCTTCATCTGGAATTTCACATAAGTTTTCGATATCAGATTGTGTTGAATCAAACTCACCATATATTTCTTGAATTTTTTCGAACCTCAATTGTAATTCATGAATTTGCAACTTATTGAGCTCTTTGCTAGGCAATAACTGTTCAATATGATTTTTAAATATGGTAAGCTTCGATTTTAATGATGCTCGAGTTTTCTTTAATGATTTTAAATCCATGATTAATAATGAAAAAATAGCAAAATGAAAATTAATTAAACTGTAAACAATATTAACCTAAAAGATTTCCAGCAAAACCACACACAAATTATGAAAATTATGCATTGATTTGAAAAAGAAGGTAGGTAAGAAAAAAATTGGTGCGATACTTAAATAGTGCAACAAAATGGCGAAGCAGCAGCAAGCAAGGCAAACCACACGAAATCGCTTGGATCGTGTGACGTCACCGCGTGCGCCCCGCGACGCGAGCCGAGCCGCGCGTACGTGACTAGGCACTTTTTCTAGAAATGTCGAGAAAAAAAACACGTTAGTTCAAAACTATAGCAAATTTCACTAACTATGCGTATAATCGGGACTCTCTGACTTTACGTTAATAAAATTTTTAAACTGAAATTGGACAAGTTATTTAAGTTAAAGGATAAAATTTACTGTGTGGACCGTTGATTTGGATAACGGCAAATTTATGGTAGAAAGGTCTTATTATAAGAAGTCCTTTTGCAAAGTTTCAACTTGCGGAAGTTTGTAGTTTTTTGAGAAAAAAAATCTGAAATTTCAGTTAAATGCAAAAATACTAAGAAAACACTATAGTGCAAAATGGAAATATGGAAAATGGATTTGGAATGTGACGAATGGATGGAACGGACTCACAAAACAATGCACTGCCAACCCTTTTCTTGGTTTTTTTTGTCACGTCACATCACATCACGTGTCACGCACGTTTACTGTTGAATAAAATGTTGAAAGATACTTAAAGAAATCTTCGTGATGGTGCTTGTTTCAGCACAATGGGTAGTCTTCTATAAGCTTGTTTCAGCTTGATACCCTGGATTCGCCGACGCCGTCCCCTCCGTATGACCGCACCGCTACGCCCTTGGACCTCGGGCAGGGCTAGACCACCGTTGCTCCGCGTACCGACCGCCACGCGGTCCCGCCTTTTCCTCGCCGTGTGGGTGGCCCGGGTCCGGGGTCCCACGAGCGTATCCGGCTCGAATCTTGGTGAGGCTTCACTGGGAGCAGGACGAGGCAATAAAAATATAGAATATGAATAACAATGATTTACTGGATTTCTATAGTATGAATATAAGTACAATCGTAAAGGTAATAGAACAGTGACACTGACTATTCGTCCGTTTATGAATGGGTTCGCAGGCAAAATGGCCGAGCCAAGCGAACGAATCTTCTTTCTTGGAATGAAGCGGCGAGCGGCGACCGAAGGACTGGCGAATGAACGCCATGATGCGTTAACACCCTCTCACTCTTCGGACACCACAAATTTCACACTCTTGCAAAGATTTGCCACCCATTATGTCTTTTAACATATTTTTATTACAATTTTGTTTTATTAAAATTCGTAAATTAATTTTACTAAAACTTCTGAAAAAAATTAATTTTTGGCGGCGCGTCACATGCTGTCCAACATGACCACAACATAACTTGACGTATAATGCGGCTAAATTACCGAGTCATGGCTGGTACAATAAGACAAAACGATTAACTACCTTTTTTCATTGGTAGGATTGTTTCGTATTTTAATGTTGGCACAAAGTACGTTCATAATTCCATATTAATATTTTTTGTATGAAGTTGATAAAGTGTCGACCCACTGTCTCTTCCTCGTGCCCTGGCTCGACTGACTCAGCCGCGAGCAGTAGGCTAATATAAAAGTTTAAGTGCGGTCCGAGACCCCCTTGAAAATACATTATTCAAGTTGTCACAATTCGTTTCAATCTTAATGGCGACTCGGAACATCGCGCGAGACGATGCGCAGAACACAATTTCGATGTACAATGCAATTAATTTAACAATATACAACAGAAGTGACCAACTTCAGAACGCTTGCGGTACAAAACGACGTAGTTTAATCTGTAAAATTTCCTCTTTGCCATGAAGGTGTGCTACCGGCGTCAATTATATTGCTTTTTGACATAGTTCTTGACCCCTAGTTTCCACTACGACATTGGCTATTTTTAATATACCCACTGCTGCGGCACATGCCTTCCTTATGGGTGGATAAGGAGGACGGGCCATAACCCACCACGCAGGCCCGACCGATGCGGATTGGTGGGTGTTAACGACTGTAAATGCAGCCGAGACTGACGGCTTAACCTGCCTTCCGAAGCACGGGAGAACTCGAGATAATCAATTATGTTCACCTATCCCATGACCCGCCCTTGCGAAAATTGCTTAACCTCTGCAATAATCAGGCATGCATCGGAGCAGCAGAAAATCGGACGTCGCTACAAAGCAATTACTAGTTGCAATTGCGAATTTGAATTTTGCCATAAGACTGTTTCGAAACAATTTTTAAAACATTTTCAATTCACTAGTGAAAACGCTAGATTCACTGACCTCTACCTTGTATAAAAGAGGTCAGTGGCTAGATTACTATAATTCAAAACTACTTACCTCTATTATACAAGATACTGGGAAGTAATCTATACCACCTATAATGTAGAAGTTTCATGATGATAAAACTGCTTTATTCAACTTCATAAAATTAAAATATAGCCTTAAATTAATATACTAGTGAAAAAAAAAATTAAATCCGTCAGTAAATGACAGAGTAATAAATTATTTAAGTTGACGAATTTTTGCGCGATGCGATTGTAAGGGCGTGACGTCATCCGACCTGTTGCTTGTATGGCGGTGGCGCGGCCGGCCGCTGGAGATGTTCCGTAGATGACGTCAGGCGACCGGTTCCCGATGAGCGAAATTATCTTAAAATCGTAGCTTTTACGTCCTGTAACTTTTTCATTTTTAGAGATAATGTGATACTTAATGGAGAATTTCCGAAAAAAATCAAATTGGCTGAATATTTTTCTATAGGTAGGAATAAGCTCCCTTAGTAATAGAAAAAAGTTTCAGAATTTTCCGTTGCGTAAAAAAATAAAAAAAAAAATCTCTTCGTTACAAATGTGTAAAAGTAACAGCAGATTTGAGATAATACCTTTGCCACCACTTGCCACAACAACAACACGAATAAAAAATAAAAAGTTTTGACATTTTGACATTTGAATTTGACATTTGAATCTTTTTTTTAATACCATCTTGTAGTTGTGGCAGGTGGTGGCAAAGGTAAAATTTCCATTCTGCTGTTACTTTTGTATATTTGTGAAGTCGAAGAGACTTTAATTTTTTAAAACTTTTTCACGCAACCAAAAACTCTGAAGCTTTTTTCTATTACTAAGGGTGCTTATTCCTACCTATAGAAAAATATTCAGCCAATTTGATTTTTTTCGTACATTCCCCATTCTTTCACAATTGTGTATAATTTGGCCTTAATTTTAATAATAGCGAATAAAAAAAAATAGGGAACTTCTCCATTCAAAACTATACAAAATTGGAATCTCAGTGGACATTACTCACATATTTTAGTAAATCACTGCCACGGGTCGACTTAATGTGTACGATCCCCACTGGTATTTTTGTTTGATAGATTGTTATGGAATTGCACTGCTTATATTTAAATCTGCTTGTGACGCAGCATATTATTATTACGATCATTTGCACTTCAAAACTAGATATGTTATTTTTATACTGCAATTGTTTTTTCTTAATCTAGATGATACTGTAATGGAGAATGTTACTGGGTCTGTTAAATCACTTGAAACTTTATGATCATGTAGCTAAATGTCTAGCAATACACGTGTTTTTGTTTCATTTAAATCAAGCGAGTAGTTTCGAAGTTTTAAGGGCTCGAAGGAAATGCCAAGCGCACTGAAATATGTGCTTTATTATGTGCGACGTAAGGTTCACCTGTATGACCAATGACGTCATTGGTCACACAAAATAACAGTATTCTAGACCATATAACTTTTCTGTTTTAAGTGATATCGCAAAAATTTCTTCACGGTTGTTCATGTGGGCCCATAAACTATTGGATTGTGTGATTTAACAGACCCAGTAACATTCTCCATTGTATAATCATGTGATTTTCCACTATTCATTCATTACCTTTAAAAATACTATCAATATGGTGTGCTAAGTTAAACATTAGACTGTTTTTACTCAAATAATCCTATCACCACCTTGTCTATTTTACACATACCATTCTTTTATTAAACATTAGTAATGGGCACAATGTTTTGATTTCATTGTCTATTTTCTATGTTTCAATCCAGGTTATAAACTATCTGTGTGCCTTTCATCCAAATCCATCCAGACCTTCTTGAGTTGTAATGGTGTAAATAACCCGACTTTGTTTCATTCATTCAGATAAGATAAGTACTTACATTTTGGCTTATGGTTGAAATAAGGAATGATTGAATGCTTAAAGTTTATTTATTTATCATTTATCGCTCGCTACTTATATGTAATCTATATTAGTCTGGGTTATAGTAAATCTGTATTTATAATGGTGTCTCTGTTTCTCTGTGCTGCGTTTGGTGCGATGGGATTACATGAATGTTTTATCAGATGGTGAGTGCAGTTGTTGTCGCATGATAACGTGTTGTGTTCGTATGGCTTACGGTTCAAAATACTTTGCGCTTACTTAGGTTTGATTTTGTTACTGCCAAACAATTTAGGCTTTATTTTTCGGACAATAATGTGTAATTTTGATTATCGAAAGACATTTACTCCTTTTATGCTGGGTTCACCCCCACTCTGCCCCAGCAATAAGGCATTAAGGAATAGATAGAAGCTTTTAGAAATAATAGAAGCTGTTTTATTATAATAATACGTGTTACTTAAGTGTGGCATAACACTCAAAAGGCATTTTTGTGAAATTAGATTATGGGTTTTCCGCATCTGCTTTAAAACCATAAATATTTATGAATAATTTCGCTATGATAGCGGTCTCTTTGTGTTAAGATGATATTATCAATATTCTTATCATGTCACACGAATCTAGAAAGAACTACTGCTAAATCACGCAAGCTCGGCCAATAGTGTGCAGTGTCCCTAATGGAGCTCCATCTGACGATGTACTCTCTCACGAAGTCTGATGAATTAAATGAGTTTCAACTTTATTGCAAAGAGCGTCGTTGGCGGACTTCGTGAGCGTCATTCATTGAACAACTATACAATTAAATCTGGTTTCTCAACAAAAAAACAATGAAATTATGTTGTTCGAGGAAAATGTCGAAATTTAAATCAATACAGTTTCACAGTCTCTTAAAAATTTTAAGATACCCGCGTTTTCTGCCGTCACCAAACATTTCGTACAGCTCATATTCAACAAGCTGGGGGTCAAGTCTGCAATGATTAACGCCATAACCGTGTTTCAATGGTGTTTGGATGGTAATGCTTTTTGACACAGTTCTTGTTTTTTAAACCCAAAATCGAAACACATTGTGTTTCTTAAACCCAAACCCGTAAGACACAGTGTTTCAGTTTTGGGTTTAAAAAACAAGAACTGTGTCCAAAAGCATTACCATTCAAACACCATTGAAACACGATAATGACGTTAACAATAGCTGACTTGACCCCCTGATACATTCTAGATGACAATGGAAGAAATTCACGCGTCGGTGCCGCCAATGACGAACGGCACCGTGCTGGCTAAAGGCGACCACGGCAGCATCACGGGGCTGGGCGACAAGCGGCTCAGCCTGTATGGCTACACCATAGAGTCCATCAACATGCTGCTGCTGCCCATGATACAGGACAAGTGAGTTGTTGAGTTTGTTTGTGCACGAGCACGAGCACAGAAAGAAAGGAAGGAAACTCTACGCCCCGCCCCAAAATCAATTACCTCACCCCACCCCGCGAGTTCGTGTACCGAATCGTGTGCTCATTCAATAGCCCTAGACTTCACGCACACAGTTGCGCGTGTGCAAAAACGTCACTGTGTAGCGTCTGTGTAATAGGTAGTTGAAACGCGGCGCTTGTATGGAGTGCCCGGGGTGTGGCACGAGTTCAATAATAAGTACGCACCTTTGACAGTTCATCACCTTCATAGATCGTCCTAATAGAATGCGACTACGCTATCATCGCGCGAGTAAGCGAGTGTTCGCGCGATGACAAGAATGTGTCCTAATACAACGCGAACGATCACGTGAATTAACGACGCGACCAATGCGTACCGATGACGTGACGCGATTATAGCGCGAATGCCAATTAGGACACCTATTCGACATCAGTATATTTGATCGCGGATTCGTACGAACTTAGTTCGCGCTAATAGATTTCAAATATTTTAGTCTCGCGACCGCATCGCGCGAAATCCAATTAGGACACCTATTCAACATCAGTATTTTTGATCGCGGATTCGTACGACTAAAATTCGCGTGAACTTGCGATGATCGCGTAGTCGCGTTCTATTAGGACGATCCCTTATGCCTTTGTTATAAAAGTAAACATCTGTCAAAGGTGTTAACATTATGAACTTGACTGTACTTACTCATAGACGTTTCATAGACGCGCTGTCGAACAGTCTCAACAGCAAGCACAGCGGATGACAGCGGACTTCTGTGCAACGAATTGTGCTTTTCTTTGCAAAATACAGAGGGCCTAGATAACTGGCAAACGCTTGGCTTTTCGATTATTCGAATAGAATAGAAGTGATGAAGTGAAGTGAAGTAGGTGTATGAAATTGACATTTCAAAACGCTTTATCGTCTAAGGTCAGCGACGTTAATTACATTAAAACAAAAACAATTTTAGAATGCCATTTGGCTATAGGGCCAGTCGTTATCATTAACGTAATGCCTGGTTTATGCGGGGTCAGTAACATGGCAGTACAGTAACCCAGTCCAGTGCTGACTTGCTACTGGGCTCGTGTAGACACTAGTTTCAACCCAGTTCAGGGGCCATATTATGACCTCTTATTTCCTGGCAGTTTTCTGACTGGTTATCAATCTCTTTTATTTGCTATACACTATACAGCGAGAAAGAGATGTAACTGTGCAATTCATAAACCTAGCAAGTTTTAAGGGGTTGTAATACCCTTCCCTGTGCTGACTTCTCGCTCGCAAGTCAATCCAGCTGACTAGCCACCCGTTCTATGTTTGGGCACAGTACGACTTACTGCCGATTCTGTCTACATATACTCAGTTACTGGGTCCGAAATTCTGAGTCGCTGGGTCCAGTCACTGACCCCCTTTAAACTAGCCCTTAGGGTCTGTGTGAAAAAGCGAACCATCAGCGCGCGTTTTCCTAGCGGCGCGTTTCAACAAGATGATTTGTATAACTAGTACATTTGCGACCGCGCGCGTCTACACAGCGCTGCGCAGACGCGTGACTATGACTGCCAGTTAGCCATTTGTTTGAAATGCGTTTATTTTAATATGCTTTTTGTGGAACAGGAAAGAAGCATTAGGGAGTATGGGCAACGATGCGCCGCTGGCGTGCCTGTCGCAGTTCCAGCCGCTGACGTACGAATACTTCAAGCAGCTGTTCGCACAGGTCACCAATCCGCCTATCGACCCCTTCAGGTAATGGCTATTGCTATTTAAATCTTATATTGATGCAATTCATAGTTAATGATAAGCAAATTTAACAATTCTTCTGTCCATTTCTTTTCTATGTAAACTGTGTGTGTACAGAATTAATAAATAAATAACATCAAAAATTCTGCATAATTAACATACTGCTATTTTTTCTAGCACTTCTTCAGTGATTCAGTCCTTTATTCTCTACCTTTAAAACTCTACTTAATCCAGCGACACAATCGCTAGCTGTAAAGCTCCAAACTGATACAGTGCGGTGTCGCAATGTATAGTCATGGATTTGTTCCGGATTTGTCGTGTTCCTGACTTGTTGTATTTTGAACTCAAATATATGATAGGGCGAATCGATTGCGGAGCGGAGATTTTATGTAATCCTATTGGTTAATATTGCCTCTTTCTCCGTTCCGCTGCCTCGCTCCGCGTCAATGGACAGACAGCCTTACGCTTGTATAATTTCCTATTGTAATGATTATAAAAGTACCTAGTTTAATTCTATTTTACCGAATAATAATTTCATACCGCGTGTTTTAAATTTAAAAACCATTTTTCAAGTAACTCGTTTGTTAAGACGCTGTTACACAAGGAAAGTTTCTTGCACACAAGTGGCAAAATGTGTTGCCTAGTGTAAACAGATGCTTCAAGCCTCGCCTCTTGAATACAATTATCGCTACCAGGTATAGATGATCGAAGATCGCTACTTAAACTTTCCTAGACCGCGTGACTGTGTAAATAAACCATACAAGTTTTTGTCATAATGTACAGTACGAGGCATATATCTTGAAATTGGGTGGGGATTGCGCGGAACGCGTATTTTGGGCATGCGTAGCGGTGAGGGGCGCGGGCGGCGGGAGTGGGGCGCGCGCTATTGGTCGCTCACAAGAGCACATGAGAGAATTTATCCCCACTCCGTCGAAAATACCTCGTACTGTAAACACTCGCAGGCGAGAATTGAAAGGCGAGTTTTGGCCATGCGATAATCGCATTCAATTTTTTGCCACTTACGTGCGAGAAACTTACCTTGTGTAACAGCGTCTTTACTCACTTTGCTCCTTCGACACGCAGGGAGAAGATAGTGATGTCCCTGCTGTGCCCGATCGGGCCGGCGCCGAACATTCTAGAGCCGAGTGCTAATTTCGTGCACCGCCTGTTCCTGCCGCAGCCCGTGCTGTCGCTGCGGGACGTGGAGGCGCTGCGGAGGTCCAACCACCGCGGCTGGAAGGTACCTTTATATTACCTGTATTAAGTTTTATTACGCCTTTAGCCAATGCCGGATCTGTCAATAGGCTGTATAGGCCGCGGCCTAGGGGCGGCGAGGACTTAAAGGGCGGCAGACCAGCAACGCCATTAAAAAAAAGAGGCGGCTGGTACTACTCGGCCTAGGGTGGCCAAGACAGTAAATCCGGCACTGCCTTTAGCATATCTCCGCCCGCGGAACACCGCAGTAGGTTCCGCTATGAGTTCGACAAACCGACCGTTGACACACGCGAAATCAATGACGCAGAACTGCTACGTGAATGTGATCCTCATATATTAGTCGTCGATAGAAAACAACTCGGCGAACTATCGTGGTTCCGCTGCTGGTACAGTTTCGCGCTACAGTCATTAAGGTTGACCCACATCTGTAAGTATGGAAGTGTAAGTGCTATCGCTCACGGCACTCATTGAACTTTGTCACTTTAACAAATGACGTTCCTGAGTGATAAAAAGATAGAGGTTTTCTACGTGTAGAAAACGGTATTATATTTAATTTAATTATAAATATTTTTTTAATAATAATAAATAAATATTTGACAAGATCACATACATTGCTCCAATCCCCAAAGTAAGTAGCTATAGCACTTGTGTTATGGAAATCAGAAACAACGGTGGCATGACACACACCCAGACCTGAGACAATATTGAAAAGTTCATTTCTACATTGACCCAGCCGGGGATCGAACCCGGGACCTCAAGAGATGGTGACGCCTTGAAAACCGGCGTGCGAACCACTCGACCACGGAGGTCGTATATTTTTAACCAATAAAAATTGGTTAAAAATTTTAAGTTTGCCGAATAAGACAAATTAGAAAAACCGATTGTAGAGTCGATTAACACACTGCATCGTGTCGTCTGTCGCGGTGCGTGGGGCCGCTGATTATCAACATCGTTTGCAAATGTCTCAATTGGTTTAAAAAAATATATAAGTAGTTCTACCATGAGTAGGTGCAAACTTTTTCGCTACCGAAAACTATCGGATATACTCACACAGTCAATGGGAATGAAAGAGAGAAAATCATAGTTTACGAAAGCGAAAACAGTTTGTTACAATTCATGGTAGGGCCACAGGTAACTCACACTAAAAACAGGCGCGCAGATATTTTTAACCTACGCGGGTGTGCGGAGCGTGCCTCGCGGTATAAACGAGACGCAGCGCGCATTATATGGCGCGTCGCTAGTGTGATAACGGCCTTCGGCACATCAAATATTATAATGTTACATGAAAACCAGCATCACCAAACCTTAACTCGTTTGTAGTGAATCATTCGATTCGTAGTTTTTTTTAACTTATAGAAAAATTTAAATCATCACTAAATCTTAGTAATAAATAATTTATTAAAAATTGTATCTTCATTCCAGACTAAAGTTGTGGACTGCACATACGATTTCAAAGAAGGCCCTCGCGGTCTGGAGCCTGCACTTACCCGCATCGCCTCACAAGCGCACGCAGCCGCTGGGGAAGGCTACCAGCTCATTATATTGTCAGACCGCTGCGCAGGACCCGCAAGGGTGCCTGTCAGCTCACTACTGGCATTGGGTGAGTCTAAATGGGGTCCAAGTATAGGCACAGAATACAATATGTTTGGTTAGCGATGTCGGAGCTTTTAAGGGCAGAGAATATGATCAATTTTATCAACAAAACCCCCCACATGTTGAGGTCTATCCCCTCTCCTGATAGAATGACCGGCATTTTAAATTTTGCTTTTTATTTTAGATGGTCCTGCCGAAAAATATTAATTTCTCCAGATTTAAAAGTCCTATAGTTATAAAATTATATATTAATAAGGTCATATTCAAACAAAAATAACGTTCGAAATATGCAACTCACAGCAATGATTTTGATGTCGTTTAATAGGTAATATTCCTGTGTATTATAATAATGCAAGAAAATTGCACATTAATGTCCTGTTTGAAAATGTAAAAAATATCACACAAATTTCGGATTAAATTAATTTTAGTATTTTTTTATGACATATTAAAGTGAAAATTTTATATAATTATTTTTTTAATTGGTAGGTAATATTATAAGCTTTCGAAAAGTATTTTTTTTTATTACTGTAGGACTTTCAAATCCAGAGATATAAATATTTTTTGGCGGAGCCATCTAAAATAAAAAGTGAAATATAAAATGCCGGTCATTCCATTAGGAGAGGGGATAGACCCCAACATGTGGGGGGTTTTGTCGATAAAATGATCATATTATCTACCTTTAAAAGCTCCGACATCTCTAACCAAACATATTGTATAATAGTACTAAACGTACAGAAGCCCATCCACGCGAGGACAACCAAATCTGGCTGCACTGCAATAAAGTACAATTTCTAATTGCGCTGCGTGCCTATTATTATTAGTAAATTCCTCGTAAAGAAAAAAATAAGCTTACTAAAAATAATGCTGAATATTATAATTGTAACGAAACATTTTCTCTTTGCATTGTCTCTCAAAAGTTTGACATCAGCCATTCGTTTTTAATGTTTCCACTGCTGGGTGGGGCACAGCACAGGTCTTCCTTATTGGTGAATAAGGAAGAAGTGCCATCATAAACCACGCGGGCCCGATGCGGATTAGTGGGTGCAAACAACTGCAAAAAGTGATAAAGTTTGATGCTGCGTGGCACTACTTTTCCACCAGTCAAAATCCTTGGCAATATTATTTTTGATTTAGATTTTAAATACATGATTGGCTTGTTATTATACCACACCAAATCCAAAACTCTGTAAGTTGTATGCCCTCAATCGCTTTTTCAGTCCCTTTGTTGCTCAACCACCGTTGATTTTGTTGCTCAAAATTTGCCAGGTGCCCGGTTCTGTTAATAATGATAGTATGGCACACTAACAAGAGGGATTTCGTCTCTCTGTAAATTGTGAACCTATTTCCGGGGCTAGTTCTTAGTCTATAACCCCCGCATCGCAGGGCCAAGCGCTAAACCACTGCGCCACTGAGCTCCTCGTCAAAAGTTATTAGAATAGTGATCAATATGCGCTATGTGTACCCACAGGTGCGGTCCACCACCACCTGATCGAGACGCGCCAGCGCATGAAGGTGGGGCTCATCGTGGAGACCGCCGAGGCCCGGGAGGTGCACCACCTCTGTGTTTTGATGGGTACGTTCACCAAACACACACAAAATGTTTACTTTCAACAACTAGGGTTTACACTTTTACAGTTAAGGTCTGTCCCCACATGTCTGGGCCGTAGCCGGACCGGTAAATTACGATGGTCGTGCTAAGATTCTGTATGTAAAACAAATATACGTCGAGCTCCGTCATCGGCGGCTTCGTTCAGGATCCGTTGTTCAAAATACGTTGGTCCTTTATGTAGATCATAGAGACGCCCAACGTAACTTGGACCCCTGACACGGCCCGGACATGTGTGGACAGGACAGACCTTTACACAGGTCAAAGAAACATCTTTTTTAAAGGTCGCCTTGTGATCAATGAGCACCGATAGCCTGTAGACATTTGAGACACTACTAGGTCTATCAATAATAATAGGTCATAAAATTTTACTTACCCTTTTGTATTATTATTTTTTAGTTATTAAAAAAAACCTGTTTTAGAAAATGCTGAGATGTTTTTTTTCAGCCTCTAAGTTATTTAAATAGTATCAACAGTGATTCTCTGTAGATCATTGTTTCCTATGGGCAGTTTAATTTCTTTCACTTGGTTTTGACACATCTATCTTTCTGTTTCATGTTCGTGTTTTTTCACTAGTGTTGTTCCAGCTTATGCTTTAATTTTTTTCTTATATTTCAGGCTACGGAGCAGACGCCATTTGCCCGTACCTGGCGTTCGAGTTGGCGTTCGCTTTACGAAATGACAACATTTTGGACCCCACGCTCTCCGACGACGATATCTACAGAGCCTACCAGAAATCCATCGAGACTGGACTTGCTAAGGTATGTTTACAATACAACAACACATTATAGTTTCTTTAGGAGTACAACAAGGAATACAACCTTATTTATATGAATCGCTTTTTAGATCAATCAATCGAATCGATATTATTAAGAAGTCAAATCCCCTGAATGCTGTCAGTGAGTTGACATTCCACAAATGTGTAACACATACTGTTTGTTGCTCTCGTTTCTGTTTCATCAAAATCATAATATATCAAAGTTATCCTGAAAGTGATTGGAAATTTACTTACTTACTTACATATAATTAATACCTGTTAATCACTACAAATAGTATAACTATGAAACTAGTAATGAACAATTATATGAATAAATTCTCCAAAACTCTTTTCTGAAATTTAATGATGGTAGTATAGTTTTCTATCACACGAACACTGATGAATTAAACGAGTTTCAACTTTATTGAAAAGAGATGAGCTACAACGACGGACTTCGTGAGATAGAACAACTACATAAAAACAACGATTACAAATGAAATATGTTGCATTTGTTGTTTAACCAGGTGATGGCCAAGATGGGTATCAGTACGCTGCAGTCGTACAAGAGCGCGCAGATCTTCGAGGCCGTTGGGCTTAGCGAAGAAGTCGTTGATAAGTGCTTCCGCGGCACGCAGTCCAGGATCGGTGAGGTTTTGTAATATAACTAGTATTGTACTATAGCTGCGGTGCGCTATACAAGAGTTTGATACAATCAATTTTAAAAAATCTTGTATAAATTGAAGTTACAAAGGAAACAATTGGATGAATCTTTAAAGTTAATGTATTTGAATGAAATGAAAAACTAATAGAATAACTAAATAGGAGCGTTTTACCTACCATTAAAACGCATATTGTGTCTGAAGCCTTATTCGAAGCCTTGGTAAACAGATTGAGAATAGCGAAGCCTTTCCGTTTCCCGTTCAGCATCATTATTATAGGTCTATCTTACCAAATTACGTCACATCCGTATCCGATCTCACCCCACTATGTTCACCAGGCGGCCATTGCTGGTTTTCGCGCTCATTGCAGTCTCAAAATCTGAAAAATACTTTACAACTAATTAGCATTGAATGCATACCAGGCAGCCCTTGAAGGTAGGCTTCGAATAAGGCTTCAGACACAATATGCGTTTTAATGGTAGGTAAAACGCTCCTATTGTGTCCTATTCGCCGTTATTCGAAGCCTTGGTAAACAGATTGAGACATTGTTTGTTATCGCCTGGTGAACAGGGACAGGACGCCAATGTGACACTTTAAATGATAAATAGTTTATTACTCTTAAAAATTATTTTAATTTAGATCAAAATAAATCTTTCTTTAAAATTAGTAAAGGGAAGAAAAAAAATACAAAAACATAACAATTAAAACTGAAACAAAGTCCATTGACAAATCAGCTTTAAATAAATTCTCATAAAATTTATTTAAGTAATTATTTAACATACATTATCTAACTCATAATATTTTAGTCATGTTATCGTTTAATATGACTGCTGGCTGACAGTGCATCTCTGCTTAAGTCGCGTCGATCGCCTACTTCAAAATTATCTTTGACAAGACAACGTTTTCTTCTCAGATTCTTTAATTACAACTGTGGTGTCAGTTGCTGCACAATTATTTCACTTAAAGATACAAACCTTACTAAAAAGATCTTTATAAAATCCCTAACTGGATTTAGATATCATAATAAAATAAACCTTTGTGAACGCGATCACAAAGTTATTACTTCTATATCAGATACTTGATTAAATTACTTTAACGTAAACTGCGAACTGAACTCAATAAATACCTACCCAAAAATAAACGTTATACGACTGACTTAAGCCAAAGGTAACTTTTTTAGATTTAACCTTTGGTGTTGATTAACTTAGGCCGACTAGCTAGCTAGAGAGCACACAGACATGTGTGCGCCACTGTCTGCGACATCTTGTTGTGTCACGTCTAACATAAATTTTATGTGTAGGTGGAACAAGCACTAGTATTACACGTAAGTGTTATATAAATTGCTATCGAATATTAATTAACATTAACAAGTCCCTTTGAATTTTTACACTTAATAAAACATTTAGTATTCGATTGGTCAGCAGTAGTCAGCACACAGCAGCTGTGTTAGCCAAAAACAAAACAAAAAATAAATAGTTAAGTAGGTACATACTTATTTAGCTAAGTACTCACTACACTTAACTGTAACATTTTTAATTATCATCGCAAAATTAAATGACATCTTAACATTGGGAATCAAAATACTAGGTATAGACAAAATAATAAATGTAATAGATAAAATCAAAAGATGTATTAAAAGAACAAATATGACAGTACTGCATATCAAAGAAAGAAATATGACTTTAATTATTTCAACATGTCTTTACTTTCTGTAGACAAAGTTTCGTCTTTTGTAGGTAAAGGTAAGTAAATAAAATATTTTATTTTTATCAATCTATAAAATAAATATTTAAAAGAAAATTAAATCAATTAAGTTTCTAAATGTCATGGTTTCTATGGCCATCGGAAAAACTGCACGCAGCATAAACTTAATACTTATATAACATTCGTTTTGAACTTGAATTTCTAACAATATAGCAAAAATGTTGCATATCAACAATGATAGTAATAATAATTACAATTAATATACTTGCATTTAATTATTCAATTAAAATCACATAAATACTTTGGAATCATCCACCAAGAAGATTACCTCTGTTATCTAACAAATCAAGTATTAGCACCCAGATAAATAAACAAAAGCCGGGTGCCAGTGCTGCCCCATGGTAATAAAGCTTTGATTAGGAAAGCATATTTAAGTAACTTAATCGCAGACACCAACCAATATAACATCAGATCGACAGTGTTTACAACAACTGACTTATGTCAAAGTGCAATTAGGGGTATTATTTTAAAATGATTTCCAGAATACCTACCTATGGTACATGTATGGTAGCTAAATAGAACTGCTTTCATATTCTACTGAAATATTCAACAAGTATTTAAGTAAGTATATAACAAAATGTTAACTTGATATCTACACCGTGCTAAGATTATAATCAAAATATAGAATGATTCAATCAAGGTCTGAGTAAAATCGAGATTCCCCAAGAATTAAATAGGGTTTATATCACAACAAAACATTTACAAGGTAAAGTGATTTTTAAAATTCCTATCTATTAATTTACACCACAACGTGGTCAAAGTACAATAAAAACTAGCACTTTATGTATTTATGTACATACACATTACACGCCCCCGGCAAATCGGATATCAATGCACTTTGTAATAAAACCAACATCATCAGACTATCTTCATAAAATTTAAAATGTAAAACAAGCACAACCCTTGCAGTGACCACTTAACTAAACCCACAGCTTTAAAACTAGCTAGGATATCTGATCTGTCCTCGGACTCATGAGACAATATTAGTCTTCAAAGCATACAAATGAATTTAAAATTTTCAAACATAACATAATATCTGCTACACTTATTTTGGTTACAGTGTATCCAAAAGGGACATCACCAGTTAGGTTAGATTAAAACTGTGACCTTTTGGTCACAAAACGGCAAAATAAAGCGCGAGCCGAGCGAGCGCAACGAGTGTGCCACGGCAGCGGCCAGTGAAGCACCAGAACGCAACTGTTGGTGAACCTCCTTTGCGACACCCGGACTTAGCTAGCACCCGGTTCGATATTTTTAATAAAGAAACATTTTAAATAACTGGAAAATATATTGATTAAAATATTCAATCGTAATAACTTGTTTTACTAGGTCCACGGTTATAAAAATAAATATTAATAAATAACTCACCAAAGAAAATTTCAAAATGTCATCTTCTGGTTGTTCTGTAAGCAGCAACTAGTGGTTGTTAGAAACATGGTGCCAACCAAAAGTACGGGAATATCTTGGATGATCCCCTTTTTAAGTTCCTCCCCCTCAGGGATTAAGGACAGTATTTACACAGAATAATTAAATAAAATAATAAGATAAAATGAGTTAAAATATGTACGGTGCTCATCAAAAGCAACCGAAATAATTTTTTTTTTTATATCAAAACATCAACCGACGGTGCTCAGGAGCGACCGGCCGAATTTATGTTAAACCATAATAAATGTTTATCGAATGTAAATATATTTATTAATATTACATAACTATAATGACGGTGCCCATCAGAGGGTGACCGAATTTATGTTAAATAGTAAGATACTTAATCAACGGAATCCATCAGGAGTGACCGCCAGAGTTCAATCAACGGTGCTCAAAAGCGACCGGATAAATCCAAATTCAAAATATTGTTATAACTCACACAGCTCTTAACATGTGGGGCTTACTACCATAGAGGAAGTAAATAGCATGTCTTAATTACAAAATTATGTAAATACAACTTTCATAAACTTGTGTCAACGGTGCCAGGAGCAGCCGATAGACCTTCCCCGGTTCAGTTGCGGAACAAGCTGGAACCGAGGGGTATAATAGTAATAATAGAAAATATCTAATTACTATGATAAACTTTTGACTTGCCTGCAATTAAAAATAGATTTCAAATTATTTAAAACAGTTCCCACAATGAATTTTATTGATAAAGCTGTACCTGACAAGCATATATATCAGTATCACACATATATTCAATCAAAGGTTAAAACAGGTTTTTTTTTTTTTTTTTTTTTTTTTTTTTTTTTTTTTTTTTTTTTTTTTTGGCCGGAACCTTCGGTGGTGTACACAGATAAGGTCCTTCAAGTTTCATCACAATCAAATTAATGGTTTTGGAAAGCATACAAATAAAAAGCATTCATTTTTATTAATACACAAGAAAAGATTAGTACGCTCATTTTACTGGGAATTGAACCCGGGCCATTTTGCGCATTGATAGCGTTTACTGCCGCTGCATCAAATACGCCATCAATTGTAATATTCCGCAATCAAGTCAATATCTGACTGTTTAAATGTTTTAATTAAACACCAATTTACAGGCAAGATTCTTTTGTAAAACCACTGACTACTTATTCTTGTTCAAAGTGCCTCGTTACGTATCACTAATCAGATTCAAAGCAGTGACTTAAAAAAAAAATATACTCGTTCAAACGACTACGGCTAAACAACATATCTCAATAAAATAGGGCACAATGGTTAATCTCAACACTGGTCAAGTAAAACTAGATAGTGCTAGGATTCAAGCAGCATACACTTTCTCATATTTTTAGAAACACAAGTATTTGTGCACTCAGCTCACATTCAACACAATATAGCTTTACCAAAAATGAATAGGACAATATAACGAAACTTGTTTTCCGTAACATAAAAATTTTCATAAGCATTAAATTTGTCAAAATTATAACGTTTTTAGGAGATCGCATAGGCCAAAAGCGAATATCACTCATGAACGGCAATTTTACGAATGTAAGAATTAACAGAAATTATTTTTCAACATATCGTGGGTAGAATCATATCATTATTAAATAATGGAAAAATTTCACTGACCTTATGGCGAGGCGTTAGATTACCTCAATCCAATTCAAATCACGCGACATATTTACTGTAGATCCATACCCTCGCCCTCGTTCTCTGCTACTCCACGAACATGACGAAAACGGAGACGACACAAAGTCGGACCCAACTAACACTGATTTTACGTATGGTTTTTTGGAATTTCTACGCACACGCATTTTAAATAACCGAAAATAAATCGTAAGATGTTACTTTTCAACAAAAATATGTAATATAAAATCTAAATTCGAATTAAGAATTTTACGAACGCTAACAGCGTTTGACCTACTTTAGAAAACTTTAAAATTCGAATGCTAACAGCATTTGACCTACTTAGGCAAAAATTTTAAATTTCGAACGCCAACAGCGTTTGACTAGATGTGAACGGTTGCGAAAAAAGGACGCCAATGAGCGCGAAAACCAGCAATGGCCGCCTGGTGAACATAGTGGGGTGAGATCGGATACGGATGTGACGTAATTTGGTAAGATAGACCTATAATAATGATGCTGAACGGGAAACGGAAAGGCTTCGCTATTCTCAATCTGTTTACCAAGGCTTCGAATAACGGCGAATAGGACACAATAATAATTTAGAATGATGTAATCACAACCACGTAATAAACTATGTATTTCAGCCAGTTATAGGGTAAAGTTCGCGAAAGCCATAGGTCGAATGTGAACTCTATTGTAATCTGTATGATATTAGTAATGATAATAAAATAAAAGATTTAATTGTCCATTTTAAACTTTTCTCTTTCTGTCACAAGGTCTTTAAATTTATACTTAGAATTGGTTTTAATTGGCGATAGCAACACCCGTCTGTGCTAACGAATGAACGATGTTTCGATTAAATGTTAATGTTTTGCAACTTACTTATTTTGGCGCAGGTGGCGTAAACTTCGAGCTCCTGTCCAAGGAAATATTCGACAGACACGCGCTTACTTACACCAACATCACTGACTGTCTCGTTTTACGGTAAGTCAATTACTTACTTACCTGAACCATTATATACAGTTGTGGCAGCAATTAAGGGCACCAATTGATTTTCATACAAACGAGGTAGGTGACTTTGAAGCCTTGGTTCTCCACCATGGATCGACCTAGCTATGGTCTGATGATGGCCATCCAAGGAATGAATGGAGAAGATTGAGATTGCCATACACATCCAACTGATCTGATTATCATAGCGCGCACTCTTTGGAATGTTACCACTATTAGATTTCTTTACACTATGCTTAAGCGTTCGGATGTTTGTTGGAAATCTGGCCCGCTGGATCTTTGACGACTGGTGTGCTTTTTTTTGGGTGTAATTGTTTGTTTAAAGTTAAATCCGTTTGAGTTGCAATCAAACCATGGAACGATTAAGTTGTTTTTATAACCTCAAAGATGTCATTAAATATAAAGTTTGGGGATAATTTAAACTTTTCTTTAAACTAAATTAAATAAAATTGTTTTTGAGTAACCAACCATTGAGGAACCATGAACTTTTTGAAACTTCATAAAAACATCAAAATACAAAATAATTTCAAATGTCATCGTGACGTTATTTTGAAAGATTAATGTCAAGCGTTTTTCAATCACCTATTTTGGTAGTTGTTTGGTTACTGCGCTCTAGCCACCAGAACGGATGAAACTACGCTCTTACATCGTTCAGAGTAAAATTTCACCGAGCCACGGAATGCTTTGAGCGCGCACCGTTGTGCGCTCGAGTGCATTAGAACGAAACCACGGAACGCACACCTTTTGCGTGCACACTTATGGCTGTATATACGCATTTCAAAGAAATTAGTGATTTTCCATGGTTTTTCCCATGAAGTTATCTAAAGAATAAAAGCATTACTATTGATGTTAACTTTAGTTTAAGGAAGCAATAGTTATTTGTTTTACAAGTAACCAAAATCAATTTGTGCTGCGAGTGGCGACTTTAAATCACGAACTAGCGAAGTAGTCTAGAATTGAATCACGAGCGTAGCGAGTGATTCTAATATAGACTACTCAGCCCTATTATATTCTGACAATTATGTAACAATTATATTCTGACTATCAGGTAATTATGAAAATAAAAGATTCAGGAACGGTTAAATGAGAACTTTTATTAAAATAAATGAGAAAATAAAGTTTAAGAGAATTTTAAAATTTAGGGAGTGGGTATAATTCTTGCAGCTCACTTGTTGCACTGGCGGAAAGCCTTAAATCACAGTATTCTCACTGAGTTGAGAGTTTACATACATGAAATTATAAAACAGAAGTTAAACAAAACAAGGTATTTAAAAGATATCTAAATATTGCTATCTTTAAAAATGGGTCTACAATATATTAGAACAGTTATAGGTTATTAATCAATAGGAAATCATATGATAAATAGACAAACACACCCTAGATTAAGGTAGTAGATTACAAATCAAATATGACTAGGTTAAACAGATAACAGAAGAGAAGAGTAGAGATGAATATGGGCGCCACACGCTTGTGGATGACTCACAAACGTGAATAATAGAAAAGGGTGTAGCAAGATAGAAGTATAGGAACGGTTACACCTGATGTTCGTCTTCTGATGGGGTTTCTCGATCACCGGTCACTCAAGGCCAGAGGTCAGAGAATGAGGGCTTGGCGATGTTGCCGTCTGCTCAGCAGCACTCGTCTCGGATGGGTGATTCCGTCAGAATTTAAAAGAACTGTAGAGGAAATAGAGAACACAGCGTTATGACAAAACAGTGACATAAAATAAATGTCAGTAGACATGATTGCCGTTTAGCAGAGAAGCTTACCCGGACACTGAGGATTCGAGGACAAATGTAAGAGATTGCGGTGCCCACGATGATGCAGCTAGGACGCAATTTTGTGGTTTACGAGGGATAGATGACACACACACAGCGTATGAGAAGTATTCTCAATCACAATACACACTGGCGCACTCACAGCAAGTTAGGTAGAAATTCAGAGAGAGCGAATGTCCCCACTCAAAGAAATCGGGTTCTATTTATATCTTTCCCTTTTAGCCGTACAATTTCGCGAATCATCTACCACATTCCCGAGGCAGTCGGAAGAAATCATAAAGACTAGCATACTTCTAGAAAGAGCAGATTTTTGTCTATGGTTAAAAAATTGTTTGAAGAAAAATGAAGAATTATATGAAATCAAATAAAGGAAGATTCGTAGATTATTAATAACTAATTACTCCCATTGTAGATTAGATATTTATTAAGTTATTGATAAAAGTTTTTAGGAATCATAGATAATTGAAATTGTTTATCTGTGGAACCAGATTGTGAAAGCAGGAAAGCTACTTCACGCTAGATGTCACTTTTGAGTGCTATTGTATGAACGAGGTGACAGGACGGTTATGCATTTAGGTGTGAGAGAGATGGTGATATACGCGCGACAGAATGCCACTACTTGACACTAGATAGCGCTAAAGTTATGATGAAGTGTGGAATCCCAACGCTAGGTGGCTTTATGAAAAGAAGAGATGCAAATAGCTAGACATCCCTGCCAGAATGAAAAGGCATATATATATTTGGATGTTTGCTCGTGGCATTAGTTCCGCTATTCCTCGCAAGATTGAGCCAATGGTCCGAGAATTATGATTTTTATGTTAATAAAATTAAAATGTCAATCATCAGATCGAAATATTGTTTGTTGATGAATTTAAATCTACATAAAGTGTAAAAAGAAACTAGGAATTATTGCGTGGAATAGAGTTAATGAAGATGTATGTACCTTGCAATGTGGGATGTATGAAAAATGTTGTGTAATGATGTGAAATATTGGATAAAGAAAACATAAATAAAGGTTGGTATGATTAAAGTACCTATATAATATGAATGTAACCTATCAAAAATGATATGTTACAAGTGAGTGATTTAAAGGCACGAGGAAGAACAAAATTTTGGTCTCGTGTAAAACACAACTTTTCACCTCTACCAGCGAGAAAATTTTCACGTGATTTCTTGTTATAAAGCTAAATTCTGCATTCGAAACACGTTCACTCAACTCTTTTGGAGTTAGACAACTATCTTCATCGTTGGACACACTCATTTTTTGTAATTTATCACAAAAATAGTTCGATCAAACCTATGCTAAAAAAATATGCATAGAGTAAAGTAGATTCCCGTCGTTTTGTTTTACATTACGCTGTGTTTTCCTCTTATTCATCATTGTCCCATCTTATTCATTTACTTATTTATAATCTTAAAACACTAATTTGTTAATATAGTCAGGAGGCAAATATTTAATAAGTCGTCTCCTTCACGATTTTCGTCGGACTCTCTTCTATATACCTAAAACTGGTATGTATGTGTTCCTTGTGCTCTACAAAACACGAAACTGACGGTTTTAAGAGGAGAAGGTGGGGACACGCATAGTTATGACGTCACAAAGATGGCGCCGACCGTAACAAGTTTTTCTTCATTTCTCGAGATTTATTGCATCAATTTCGTTGTTTGATATGTCATTTGAAAGGTTATATAATTGTCTATGATTGCTCTTTTAAAACCTACTAATTTAGTTTTGTCGTTTTTGAAATATTAACTAAAATATTATGTTTCTTTTTCATAAACTTTTTATTATTTACAGGTTTAAACTAAATATAGAAAAAGATTTGTGTACTTTAGTTTGTAATTTTATAATAAAAAATAAAGTGCTCTTTCATATCTTCTCAAAAATACAAACATCATTGTAGTGCAATAATAAACAAACAAGTTGTGACCAATTCTGTAAGGAGAGTACTCATAATTTCTTTTTCAATTTCTTTTTATTTAATGAAAATTTTCTTCATTTCTCGAGTTATACTGCATCAATTTCAATGTTTGATATGTTATTTGAAAGGTTATATAATTGTCTATGATTGCTTTATTTACACCTACTAATTTAAGTTTGTCGTTTTTGAAATATTAACAAAAATATGTTTTTTTGTACACTTTTTCTTATTTTCCGGTATAACTATAAATAAAGAGAAACATAAATGTGCCTAAGTTTGTTAGTTCATAACAAAAAATAAAGTCCGTTTTAATACTTTCTCAGAAATATAAACATCATTGAAGTGCAATAATAAACAAACAAGTTGTGACCGATTCTGTAAAGAAAGTACTCATCAGATTTTTTAAAGTTCTTCTTTATTTCATCAAGTTATTCTTCATTTCTAGAGTTCTACTGCATCAATTTTGTTGTTTGATATGCCATTTGAAAGTTTATATAATTGCCTATGATTGTTCTTTTGAAAACTGCTAATTAGGTTTTGTTGTTTTTAAAATATTAACAAAAATATGTTTTTTTTTTCATACACTTTTTCTTATTTACCGGTATAACTAAATAAAGAGAAACATAAGTGTACCTAATTTTGTATGCTTTTAACAAAAAATAAAGTCTGTGAAATAAAGGCAATGAACCTTCTCAGAAAAATAAACATGGTTGTAGTGCAATAATAAACAAACAAGTTGTGATCAATTCTGTAAAAAAAGTACTCATCTGATTTTACCGCCGTTTTCACTATTGATTTTGAAATGATAAGTATTTAATTAAGTGCTGTGAAAAAGTAGTTGTGCTTTTTACAAATTACAGTACACATATAATATACGTTTACTTTTATATGTATTATAATATCACACATCAAGCAATTTAGATATACTTGCTAAGCTATTATAAAAAACAATATACAAAACCAAAGTATTATTTATTGTAATTACCTATAATAACAGTGCAAATAAAAACTATTCCCAACGTGTAGTGAAAATCACTTATTAAGTAGGGAAATGATGAATGAGATAATGTAGACATATAATTTAATTATTGAGTGAACAGAGCATAGCAAGCAATAGTTGGGGAATTAGTGGCAGAAGGTCAAAATTTGTCATTAGATGAATTCACTTGGCACATATGTACCTTAGGTAAAACTGAGCTGATTCAGCCCGGTAGCCATCAGCCCCCCCTTGGCAGGTAGGGGGGGGTGGCATTTAAAGTTTCACACCGCCGCACTTCAGAAAAAAAGTCATATCTCCTTCAATATACCTGCCACCTCAAGTGTGATATCATTTTATGATGAATCAAGGATGAGGAATTTATTTTTAAAACTTTAAATGTACAATGTCATAGAAAAAAGGTAAAATATTGACGATAGTTTAAAAATAAGTTTGCTATTTTTTTTTCAACAGTCAGTATCTATTAAAAATAATCATTTTGTGCAATGAAAGAAAATATTATCTTAAAGTTAATTTATTCAGCTTTTTAAAAATATATACTTTATGTATAGTTATCTTTGAATGTCTATCTGAAAAAAAATCGAACATGGTATGCGACGCTGTTTCCAAACATCCGCGATTGAAAGTTAAGTTGGTTTTTTCATACAAAATGTATAGAGTACAAACTTAACTTTGCGTTCGGCTGCCGCTTATGGTCTTACGATCTTATAGTCTCTTTTAACTATTTTATGTTTTGATGCATATTTAGTTCTTTTTGTAGCAGGCATGAGGAATTTATTTTTGGGACATTTAATGTATAGTTTCATTGAAAAAATAAATATGTTGACCAAAGTGTCAAACATCGGTTTACAATTGTTTTTGTTCAACAGTCGGGTATCTTTTAAAATGCTAATTTTATGCAAAGGAAAAAATACCACCTTAAAGAACATTTATTCAGCTTTAAACTAATACAAACTTTATATATAGTTATCATACAATTTCCATCTGAAAAAAAATCTAACATGGTATGCGACGGTGTTTCCAGATGTCTGCGATTGCAAGTTAAGTTGGTTTTTCATACAACATGTATGGAATACAAACTTAACTTTGCGTTCGACTGCCGCTTATGTTCTTACGGTCATAAAGTCTCTCTCAACTATCTTACGGTCTGATACATACTTAGATCTTTTTGTGAGAGTCATAAAGACTATATAAAAAATAGACAGACTTGATCTATGTATAAGAAAGTCATAAAACGACGAAAAACGTCAAAAAATTAGATCTGAGAACGGTCAGGGAGGAAAATGTCTTACCACATTAAAACTAAAGTGCAAAATTTTTTAAGTTTTAATAGGTAGGTTCCTTAAGGACCTAGGCATATAAATATACCGTAGAAATTAAAATATTTTCCATTGAGTATTTTTTGTACACTCGTGAGCAGAAAAATTAAATCACAGACCAATTTTCGAACAAACGGGGTAAACCTACAGCTTTGGTTCTCTGCCCAGGATTGAACGAGGTGTGTGCTGATGATGGCAAATTAAAGAATGAATGACGGAGGCTCATTATGCTAAAAAAACCTAACAGATTAGATGAGCGGTTTAGCTCAGGGTTGAACTTAAAAAAATATCAAATGAAAATTAAGAAGTATGGAAAATGTAACACTAAAAGCTCCAGACGGTCTCTAGTGTAAACGACTCTTCTGATCCGTTGGGTTTCTTAAGCAATCTTGACCTCCTCCATTCACTCTTTGGATAACCATCATCAGATCACACCTTGTTCAATCCCTGACGAAGAACAAAAGCTTCAAAGTTACCTCGTTTATATGAAAATTGGACTGTGATTAGGGTTGCGTTCCTGGGTTCCCATTTCTGGGAATTACCGGGATGTTTTTTAAACCCGATCCCGAAAAATATGCGCCAGGATACCCGGAACGACGGGAGTTTATATTGCGGTTAAAAAGTTTAATAACTATTATATTATTTAAGCGTTTCGTTTTACATTTAAACAAGAAAATATCAATGACATTGTGACCGTAAATTGTAGCAGAGGGAAAAAACAAAAGCTTTTAGAGACAACTAATACGACAAGTATTAAAAGACCCTTGACTAAGCCAGGACCTCCATATTCTGCCCACCATCAGGATAGTTTTTGCATACCTGGGAAATCAAAAGCAATGAAGATATTGAAGGTAAAAGTAAAAGAAAATTAAATATTCATAATTCCGAATACGGTAGAAGGGACCATCAAACTAAACAACTTCTTCTATGGTACCAAAATGTCGAAAATACCCGATTTCTGGGAATTCCCGGGAATTGCAAAATGTATATGAAAATGAAAGGGTGTCATTATTGTACCAAAAATAAAAAACACATCTTAGATTTATCATATTTTAATTGAAAAAAACAACTTATACCTAGGTACTTAACTTATTAATTGTAGACGCTTCGCTTAGAAACAGCGTCGCATACCATTTTCGATTTTTTTTCAGATATACATTGAACGATAACTATACATAAAGTATATATTTTTCAAAAGCTGAATAAATGTACTATTAGATAAAAAAAAATTTCATTGCAAAAAAATTGTATTTTTACAGATACTGACTGTTGAATAAAAAAATAGCAATTTTTTTTTAAACTATCGTCAATATTTTACCTTTTTTCTATGACACTGTACATTAAAAGTTTTAAACATGAATTCATCATCTCTAATTCATTATAAAATGATATTCTGAAGTGCGGCGGCGTGAAACTTTAAATGCCACCCCTCCCTACCTGCCAAGGGGTGGCTGATGGCTACCGGGCTAAATCAGCTCAGTTTTACCTAAGCTACATATGTTCCAAGTGAATTCATCTAATGACAAATTTTGACCTCGCCATACATGAGTGCCAGTACTGACTGGACTACAACATATAAGTACTACTCATCAACATCAAGAAAGTTATGCTGATTAAAACATAATAAATTCTTTTCCAATCCTATTATACGTTTTTGCTTTGAGCGTGCACAGTCGCATTTCGTCGTCCGACAGTCTGTCTTACACTGGCACGATAAGTATGAGCTCGATATCTTGCAGACATATTGGATGGAGGTTTCAAGCTTGTGATGGGAATTAGGGAATTGTTATATAACCTCCAGCCACAGTTTTCTGGTAAAAGTAAGGTTTGGATCGGGATATTCGCAGTTTTCCAAATAAGTCTGGTGATTAGCTCTGTGTACGAGTAGATGGTGCTTCTGAACTTCTCTAGAAGGTGGTAATTAAATTACCACCAGTTTTCTCAAATATTAAAAACCTAGAAAAACTGAAATTACCAAGATATCAAGTTCATATCGTGCCAGTGTAAGACAGACTGCCTGACAATGATATGCGACTCCGCACGCTCAAAGCAAAAACGTATACTGAAAGGAGTATGCCGTATTAGAAAAGAAATATTTTAATCAGCATAACATTATGGATGTTGATGAGTAGTATATGTTGCTTGCTATGCTCTGTTCACTAAACTCGATAATTCAATGATGTCAACATTATCTCATTTATTATTTCATTGTTATTTTCTATTTTGTACAATGTGATTTACGTAAAAATAAGTAATTTTCATTACACCTCGGGAATAGTTTCTATTTGCACTATTATTAAGATTACAATAATACTTTGTTTTGTACATTGTTTCTATAATAGCTTAGCTTATATTACGAGTATTTCTAATTTACTGGATGTGTGATATTATAATATAAATTTCCTACTTCTTACTAATATTATAAATGTGAAAGTTTGTGGGTTTGGATGTTTAGATGTTTGGATGTTTGTTCCTCAATCACGCAAAAACTACTGAACGGATTTGATTGAAATTTGGCACACAGATATTAGATAGCCTAGATTAAAACATAGAATACTTTTTATCCCGATATTCCCACGGGAACGGGAACCACGCGGGTGAAACCGCGGGCGGCCGCTAGTATGAAATTATATTATATCTGATATTATAATAAAAAAGTAAACACATATTAGATTTATACTTTAATTTATAAAATGCACAGCTTTTTCTCTTAAATACTTATCATTTTCAAATCAATAGTGAAAACAGCGGTAAAAATCAGATTCGTACTTTCTTTACAGAATTGGTCACAACTTGTTTGTTTATTATTGCACTACAATCACCTTTATGTTTCTGGAAAGGTAATAAAATGGACATTATTTTTTGTTACACATAAATATACAAACTAAGACACACTTATGTTTTTCTTTATTTAGTTATAACGGTAAATAAGAACGAGTGTATGAAAAAAACCATATTTTTGTTAATATTTTAAAAACAACAATACTAAATTAGTAGGTTTCAATAAAATAATCATAGAACATTATATAACCTTTCAAATGACATATCAAACATTGCAATTGATGCAGTAGAACTCGAGAAATGTAGAAAAACTTGATGAAATAAAGAAGAAATTGAAAAAAATTGATGAGTACTTTTCTTACAGAATTGGTAACAACTTGTTTGTTTATTATTGTACAACAATGATGTTTATATTTCTGAGAAGATATTAAAACGAACTTTATTTTTTAATAAAAACTTACAAACCTAGGTACACAAATATTTTTCTTTATTTAGCTTATACCTGTAACTAAGAAAAAAATTTTGAAAAAAAAATCATACTTTTGCTAATATTTCAAAAACGACAAAACTAAGTTAGTAGGTGTCAAAAGAGCAATCATAGACAGTTATATAAGCTTTCAAATGTCATATCAAACAATGAAATTTATGCAATAGAACTCGAGAAATGAAGAAAAACTTGTTACGGTCGGCCGCCATCTTTGTGACGTCACAGCTATGCGTGTCCCCACTTCCTCCTCTTAAAACCGTCAGTTTCGTGTTTCATAGAGCACAAGGAACACATACATACAAGTTTTAGGTATATAGAAGAGAGTCCGACGAAAAATCTCAAAATGCTTCGTCGCCACCTAACTAATAAATTTCATTAATTTTTCTTATTTAATATTTATTTCATACATGCGACCTCATTTCGTCCATACTTTTTATTTCGAATTATCAACCTTCTTTTTTAATAATCCTTATTTAAAACTCCTAAGTATATCCGTGCATTTTATTTTTTTACTTTTTAATCCATGTATGACACCATAAAGCACTCTATCTATCCTTTTCTCACATATCAATTTTATAAGTCTCTCCTTGTCGCTTTATTTTTTTTCTTTACTATTTTAAAAGTTGGTGTTATAAATTAAAAAAGCACTTTGCCTCACGCTCGCAGCAAAAATCGATTTTGCTGCGAGTTTTTACGCGCCAAAATAGCCCTTTTCGTGCTGGAGAGGTGAAAAATTCTTTAATTAGTTCCGTATAGAGTGAAAAACATAGTAAATTATCAGGTATTTTAAAACGAAGACAATCTGTTCAAGTGGAATTTCAAATTTGCTTGTCAGAGGTATTTTTCACAAACGTTTCAGCTGTAACAAATAAGAATACAACTCATATTTATTTTTACACTTATTGTTTGTATTGTCAAGGAGTATATAGAGAGAAAATTAAAAAAAAACATGTCAAATCACAGAGAAATAAAATATAAAAAAATGCTCAAATCGGTATTTTTGACATGCTGTTTTTACTGGTATTTACAGATTCTAAAGTCATCTTTTTATTTTTCTTAGGAGTAATGAGATATTTATCTATTGTATTGCGTGTTTTGTATATCCTTATATCTATTTAATAATTTCATAGGAATTTTCAAAGTCCGCCCTCATTGGGGCTCCTGCAGAGTTGTTTTGGTCATTTGTATTGCAAATTTAAATGGAACGTGATGCGCGTCTACAGCGCGGTTACGTCACGTCCGATAGTTAATAGTGTGTTGTTCGGCAGCAACCCCGGCAACTACCACTGGCGCGCGGGCGGCGAGAAGCACATCAACGACCCGCTGTCCATCGCCAACCTGCAGGAGGCCGTGCTCAGCAACAGCACCAGCGCCTACGACAAGTTCCGGTGAGTCACCACAGTAACCACATACCGGCGAGAAGCACATCCACGACCCGCTGTCCATCGCCAACCTGCAGGAGGCCGTGCTCAGCAACAGCACCGGCGCCTACGACAAGTTCCGGTGAGTCACCACAGTAACCACATACCGGCGAGAAGCACATCCACGACCCGCTGTCCATCGCCAACCTGCAGGAGGCCGTGCTCAGCAACAGCACCAGCGCCTACGACAAGTTCCGGTGAGTCACCACAGTAACCACATACCGGCGAGCAGCACATCCACGACCCGCTGTCCATCGCCAACCTGCAGGAGGCCGTGCTCAGCAACAGCACCAGCGCCTACGACAAGTTCCGGTGAGTCACCACAGTAACCACATACCGGCGAGAAGCACATCCACGACCCGCTGTCCATCGCCAACCTGCAGGAGGCCGTGCTCAGCAACAGCACCAGCGCCTACGACAAGTTCCGGTGAGTCACCACAGTAACCACATACCGGCGAGCAGCACATCCACGACCCGCTGTCCATCGCCAACCTGCAGGAGGCCGTGCTCAGCAACAGCACCAGCGCCTACGACAAGTTCCGGTGAGTCACCACAGTAACCACATACCGGCGAGCAGCACATCCACGACCCGCTGTCCATCGCCAACCTGCAGGAGGCCGTGCTCAGCAACAGCACCAGCGCCTACGACAAGTTCCGGTGAGTCACCACAGTAACCACATACCGGCGAGAAGCACATCCACGACCCGCTGTCCATCGCCAACCTGCAGGAGGCCGTGCTCAGCAACAGCACCAGCGCCTACGACAAGTTCCGGTGAGTCACCACAGTAACCACATACCGGCGAGCAGCACATCCACGACCCGCTGTCCATCGCCAACCTGCAGGAGGCCGTGCTCAGCAACAGCACCAGCGCCTACGACAAGTTCCGGTGAGTCACCACAGTAACCACATACCGGCGAGCAGCACATCCACGACCCGCTGTCCATCGCCAACCTGCAGGAGGCCGTGCTCAGCAACAGCACCAGCGCCTACGACAAGTTCCGGTGAGTCACCACAGTAACCACATACCGGCGAGCAGCACATCCACGACCCGCTGTCCATCGCCAACCTGCAGGAGGCCGTGCTCAGCAACAGCACCAGCGCCTACGACAAGTTCCGGTGAGTCACCACAGTAACCACATACCGGCGAGAAGCACATCCACGACCCGCTGTCCATCGCCAACCTGCAGGAGGCCGTGCTCAGAAAATTTGGTAAGTTCATTTTTACAAGTCAAAATATTCACACCAATGCAATTTTATTATACAACTAGCCTCCGCCTGCAATTTGTCCGCGTAGCAGGGTTGGCATGATTAAATCACTTTGATTTAAATCACGATTTAAATCAAGTGATTTTTTGAATAAAAATCATTGATTCAATCAAATTGCTTTTTTCTTTCCTATTTATATAAAGAAATAAAGTTCTTAATATTAAATAATTGATAGACACTTACAAATGTATGTTAAAATTTACTTTGTGTTAGAATTACTGCACAATACTGTTTTTCGTCATAAAAAGTTGCCGAATAATTTGTCCTTATATCTTTCACCAGACATTTTTAGACTATTTTATTAAGGCGAGGTGGTAGTGAAAGTGACGCCGCCACTACATTTATTTTTATTACTCGTAAACCAAGTCAATATTTAAAAAAAAGCTCAAGTAAAAATCTCCTAAATTGTCTCTAATATTTTTTGAATAACTCTTCAACAGTTTTCATTCTTTCTGTAAGTTTTAAAATCCATTTTAGCTCAAAGTACACAAAGACAATTTAAGAGATTATTACTTGAGCTTTTTTTAAATATTGACTTGGTTTACGAGTAATAAAAATAAATGTAGTGGCGGCGCCACTTTCACTACCACCTCGCCTTAATCTTTACTTGTGTTTCTTCCGAATTAAAGTGTCAAAAAAGTATTACAAAAGCGTGTTGCCGTTTCACACACTTTTTTAAAGTGGATTTTAAAGCTTCAAGCAAAAAATCAGTGTATTTTTATTTTTTGCAAAAATCATGATTTTTTCCAACCCTGCCGCGTAGACAGTAGAAAAATCTCCAGTAGGTATCCCTTTTGCCCGCGACTTACAATAAGGCGCGATTATCTCTTTAGCGTATGAATGGTTCTACAGAGTTCAAGCTGTTGCCCTGGTTCTACCTACCCTAATTAGATGAAATATGGCTTAGATTTTAAGTTGTACTCCAAGCTACCAAACTGTGAAAATCCCATTAAAATCCGTTCAGCGGTTTTTGCGTGATTCGCGCACAAACATTTGGAAAAAAAAATCTACAAATAAACCAGTTACAAAAGCGTAGGCCAATTAACTTTGACTTACAGGATACAAAACAGACGTGTCAAACAAGATATCATACTACAGTTTCGTAATACATTTCTATCACTCTTGTAATATTGCGAGAAAGAAAGATGCGCGCCCTGCGCTTATTCTCGGGCACTACACAAGCCCAATATACGAGTGTGTAGTTCGTTTCTAGATAACTTATTCTACAGTGCCTTAGATTTTAGTTTCTCTTAAATATACGATTATATTAAAGTACTTAATGTATTGTTGACCAGTGAGAGTTCACTGGAGTCGATTCGCGCGTGCACGCTGCGAGGGCAACTGGAGCTGGTGAAGCTGGACGAACCCATCCCCATCAGTGAGGTGGAAGCCGCCTCAGAGATCGTCAAGAGATTCGCCACGGGTATGTGAATTTTACTTATTGGCCATGCGCACTCCGCGCTTTAGGTATGAAGCTGCAAATAGCCGGCGGGTCTGTCCGGATGGACCAATTTCATTCGTCAGAAATAATAAGAGCTATGCGATAGAAAGAGCGACAAGCATGGGTGAATATAATTGTATTAAAGGAACCGCAGTGCGACCTGAATTGCACTTTATTGTGTCAGAACAAGAGTCGCTATTTACTTAGATGATTTCGCGGGGCGCATCTTCTGTACTTGTACTATTATGTATTCTGTGCTTGTTCATTCGATTTATCATATCTTCTATCTCTTTGTCTCCATAAACGGAGGTTTGGGTATTTTTTGTATAATTTCTTGAGCTGTTATGTATAAAATGATGTGCGACACTACGTTCGTTATGCAGGCCACACACCATCCAATCGATCGTCCAATCGGCATGAAACTACCGATTGGATCCAATCTGCAGCTCGTCCATACACACCACACACGATCAATTCTAACTGTCCGATCGGCAGTGGCGATCGATCGTATGATTTTCTTAACCGACTTCAAAAAAAGAAGGAGGTTCTTATAATTCGATTGTATATAATAAATGTTTCATCATTGTTATTTTAATTTGAAAGTCGTTTTTGTTTTTATTTTTAGGTTTTTGAAAGAGTTTTTTATTTTTTTAAAGCTTAATTATTTTCAGCTTTTTGGTGGTAGCTATGCGTATAATATTTTTTAACTCTATATATTTTCAAAATGCTAATGTCATTACTCAACTCAATTTCCATATTCACGCTGTCTATCCATTTTCCAACAAAAAATCATATAATTCGGTTCATAAATAAAATCATCAAGGTAGTTAATCATAGTATTTTCAGGATTACTTGAATTGAGAACTGCTGAACCGATTTTAAAAAGAAAAAATGTCGCAAGAGAATTCTTTGAAATAAAAAAAATAATCATCAAAATCGGTCCATACATATCGAAGATACGCGCGAACAATGATAAAAATATATATATACAATCCTAAAGAGAACCTCCTTCTTTTTTGAAGTCGTTTAAAATACCAAAACCATCTTCTAAATGTAACAAATGCTTTTCTGGTAAGCGCATCAAAATCGGTTCAGCTAAACTTGAGATAATCGCGGACAAACATACATATACAGGTCAAACTGAGAACTTCCTTTTTTGGAGTCGGTTAAAATACTAAAACCTTCTCCTAAATTCAACAAATACTTTTCTGAAAACCGCATTAAAATCGGTTCAGCCAAATGTGAGATAATCGCGGATACAAGTCAAACAGAGAACCTACCTTTTTTGAAATCGGTTAAAAGAAAAAAGAAAAAAATAATCATTAAAATCAGTCTATAAATATCGAAGATACGCGCGAACAATGATAAAACAAATAAATACAATCTAATTAAGAACCTCCTTTTTTGAAGTCGGTTAAGAAAATCATACGATCGATTGCCCACTGCCACACACCGTCCAATCGGCATGATCCAATCGGCATGATCCAGCCATTTTGATTTTTCCGTCAGTTCGATCGTCCAACCGATCCACGGCCACACACGGTCAGTTTGGTTGGATCCAATCGGTAGTTTCATGCCGATTGGACGATCGATTGGATGGTGTGTGGCCTGCATTATTCTCTTTATTGCTATTTGTTAGACCGTCTACTGCCTATACCGGTATTTTTTATGTATTCAGCGGTATCCATTAGATTTCAAATACTTAACTTAAATTAAAAGAAACTTAACTATAACATTATGATCAACTCACATTGTTTTGGCAATAATGCAAGCAAACGAATCACTTTCAAGTTTCTCCCTTATTAATCTCATAAAAATATCCCTACAATATTTGATACTAATATTGTTGTCAGGTGCCATGTCGTTCGGGTCGATATCTCTGGAGGCGCACACGACGCTCGCCATCGCCATGAACCGCATCGGCGGCAAGTCCAACACCGGCGAGGGCGGGGAGAACGCCGACAGATACCTGAACCAGGTTAGTCAAGTACGCCCCCAGTCTCCGGGTACCTCTCAGAGCAGAGATGAGTCCCCAGTGGGGTCAGCTCCTTCTAATGTATCGGGTAGGTCCTCCGTGCGTATACAGCAGGAAGTGGAGCGTTTCACCCAAAAGCTCCTGAATGTTGTTTCCCAGTCGGGGAATCTTAAAGAGAATTTAAAAATGATGTTAAGGAGGTGGCGACAGGAATAAAATCGGTGGTCGCCGAATTAATTGGTATGTCGTCCACCGATGAAACCCGTCGACTAAACGCCGAAAATAGAAGGCTGGAGGAAAGAATGAGCATCCTCCAATCTGAGTTGCTTGCGCTCAAACGGGCGTTCGAGGAAAAGTGTGTACAGGAGGCGCAGCGCAAACGAGTGACTCCTAAGACCCCAAACGCAGAGGTCGAGCAGAACATCAACCCCTTGCTCCAAATGCCGCCTCCCGCCAACCCGGACGTCCCGGAGTGGATGGCGGTTCTTGAGAGGTCACTCATGACCAGATTTTCGAATAATGCAAATGCAAAAATCGGCCTAGGGCATACCAGAACACTGTGTCGGTGTGAGACGGACCAGGGTGACACCTGTTATCGGTGCGGAAAAAAGGGGCACAAATCCTTCGATTGTCATGCTGAGCCAAACTGCGCCATTTGCAAGGTGGCCAAATTGCCGGCCAATCACATAATGGGGGGAAGCAAATGCCGTCCCCCTGCAGTGAGAGCGAGGATCCCCCCTACACCAGCACCGGCTCCGGTGCGGCAGCCCAGAAGGAGGTTGAACATATGTCTTCGTAATGTCTAGACAACTTAACCTCCTTCAGGGAAATTTAAACCACTGTGCTGCTGCGCAGGATCTCTTCCTGCAGCACGTGGCAGAGTCGGGCACCAACATTGCGGTAGTGGCGGAATCGTACTCGATTCCCCAGCGCCCTAACTGGGCAGGCGCCGTAGACAATTCTGTCGCCATTATGGCCCCATATTCAGCAGAATAGTAGGCAGCAGCCTACTCCCCTCCCCTCTTAGTAAAAGAAAGGGGACCGGGCTATGTGGCGGCCACTTGGGGAGAGTTGACACTCATTGGTGTCTACTTCTCCCCCAACCGGGGCATTCGAGAGCTGGTGCAGTGGCTCAACGTGCTGAGTGGTGTGGTGGGGCGCCACACCCCGTCACAGTTACTGGTCTTGGGCGATTTTAACGCCTGGCACACGGCCTGGGGCGAACGCAGAGACACCCCAAAGGGTGTTGCGGTCTTCGAGTGGGCGGTTGCAGCGGGACTTGTGCTCTGCAACCGGGGTCGGCAATTCACCTGCGTCAGGTGGGACGGCGGGTCCATTGTCGATCTGACATTCGCCACCCCAGCGCTGGCGACAAGGGTGCAGGACTGGCACGTCCTGAAGGACGTGCTCACCCTCTCGGACCACGATCACATCTATTTTAAGATCGTGGCCACCACAGACGGGAACCGCCCACTTCGGCCTGGGGAGTCGCAACGCCGTTTACCTCGCTGGGCAATTTCTAAGCTGGACCGGGAGCTCGCAGAAGAGGCAGCGTTAGTCGAGGCATGGAATCTTGACGGGAGCCACGTCGAAGAAGAGGGGGTAGACGATTATGCCAGGCGGCTGTCTGCCTCCCTAACGGCGGTCTGCGACGCGGCCATGCCGAGAGTAAAGGGCCTCCCCCACAAACAAAGTGTGTATTGGTGGACGCAGCAAATTTCCTCCCTCAGAGAAGAATGCCTGGCAGCAAGAAGGGCTTACCAACGCTCGCGGCGAAGAGTAAGGCAGGATGCTGAGGAAGAGTCCCAACTCCGTCGCACTTTCGTGGATGTGAAACAGGCCCTTACAGAGGCCATATGCAGGTCAAAGTCCGCCCACTGGGACGAATTCCTCGAGGACCTAGACAGAGACCCGTGGGGGCGCCCGTACAGAATGGTGAGGAGTAAGCTCCGGAACCAGGCGCCCCCCACTGAATACATGGAGCAGGAACTTTTAATGCGGGTAGTGGAGGGTCTCTTTCCTGCGTCGCCTCCGGTGGTGCCCCCAGTTGTGGGTCCAACACCTGACGAAGCCGATCCGGCGAGCGGCTTTTCCCCCGTAACGGAGGATGAGCTTAAATATGTCACAGAGCGTCTTCGATTCAAGAAAAAGGCGCCAGGACCGGATGGCATCCCTGGAAAAATACTACCTGGCGCTCTCAAACATATGGGCGAGCATATCAAGGCTCTGTTTACTGCCTGCCTCCAAACGGGGCAATTTCCAACAGCGTGGAAAAGGGGGCGACTCTGCCTCCTTAGAAAGGACAACCGACCGCCGGACTCTCCGTCGTCGTACCGGCCCATCGTCCTTCTGGACGAACTCGGCAAGATGCTTGAACGCATCATTGCCGACCGGATCGTCCAGCATCTGGATTCAGTGGGGCCGAATTTGTCGAATCGCCAGTTCGGCTTCAGGAGGCAGAGGTCCACCATTGATGCTTTGCTCGATGACGCAGGCGGCAGTGAGTCGGGGGCAGAGGGTTGTCGCGGTATCTTTGGACATAAAGAACGCGTTCAACTCTCTGCCGTACAGCGCTGTACGAGACGCGCTACGATATCACGGGGCAGACATTCTGATTGACGGGGTTGTGGTTAAACTGCGCCCCACAATGAAGTATCTGGGGCTGGTACTAGACGGGCGCTGGAAATTTGAAGCCCATTTCCAGCAGCTGGCTCCCAGACTGGTGGGTGCAGCAGCTGCGCTCGGGCGACTGTTGCCCAACGTAGGTGGACCGAACCCTACCTGTCGGAAATTGTACGCGGGGGTCATCCGTAGCATGGCTATGTACGGAGCCCCCGTGTGGGCGGATGCTCTGAATGAGGCCAATAAAGCCGCCTTAAGACGGCCCCAGAGGGTAGTGGCCTCCCGCATGGTGCGAGGTTACCGCACCGTGTCGTGGACGGCGGCATGTGTTTTGGCCGGTACGCCTCCCTGGGAACTGGAAGCCCAGGTCCTTGCGGAGGCGTACAGGCGTAAGAAGGAGCTAAGGGCGGTGGATAGTCGCCTTGCTCCACAGGAGTTTGCCGGGATCATGCGTGCGGCAGAGGCGCAATGTCTTGAGGACTGGGAGTGGCAACTGGCGAATCCAATCGCTGGCCATAAAACGGTGAAAGCAATCCGCCCAGTCCTCAAGGAATGGAAAGGACGAGCCCATGGGGCTCTAACATATCGTCTGACACAGGTGCTTTCCGGTCACGGGTGTTTCGGGAGGTACCTGTGTCAGATACAGAGGGAGGAGTCCCAGGTTTGCCACCATTGTGGCGCACTGCAAGACACTGCACGCCACACACTTGAGGAGTGTTCGGCGTGGGCGGTGCAGCGCCAGGAGTTGGTTGCTACGGTTGGGCCGGACCTCTCGCTTCCCAATATCACTGTTGCGATGCTGCGAAGCGAGGGGGGATGGCAGGCAGTGGTCTCCTTCTGCGAGGACGTTATCTCGCAGAAGGAGGCTGCGGAGAGGGTTCGCGAGGCGGACGTCGCAGCGAGCCAACTCCGACGTGCGCGGCGGGGGAGAGCGAGACGCCAACGTGCGCGTCTCGTTCTCCCCTAGTCGCAAGGGGGGGCGCAGTAAGGCCCTCTGCCCCCCATAGGGTGGAGCCCTAACGGGCCGCTCTCCCCGGGACAAGTGGAGCGTGCCAACGCGTACCCACAGACCCGGGAAAGGAAAATCGCAGGTCTTCGAGAGGAGTTTAGTTGGTAGTGGTGCCTTTTCCCATTCCCCCCATCTGGCCTGCCCACACAAGTGGGTGCCTTATGGGGGGATGGAGAAGAGGCTCCCTCCCTCTGTCCGGCCCCCTCTCGATCTTTCGAGATCGTTGGGGGTGGGGCAGGGGTGAGAACCGCCCAGCCCTGACGCGAAGCCTATTAGGCTTGGTGGGAGGGCTGGGTGTGGCGAGGGACATGCTACAGGCATGACAGAGTCCAACATGCCGTTTGGTATGCGTAAATATTGCATTCTCCTCTCGTAACAACAAAAAAAAAGAAAGGTTAGTCAAGTATATTATATCTTCCAGATACAGGGTAATTTCTGGATCCCTTATAAATTTGGTCAGGTCATTCTATAACAGCTGTATAATCAATTTATATTTTTACCCCAAACTTTTCCCTACACAAATTAAAATCATAGTTTTCAATTTCAATCCTGATTCACACATATCAGTGAAGTCACAGATCCGTCACATTTCCAGCACAGTACCGCCACTGTGATAATTATTCTTTGCATTGAGAACGCTGTGAGAGCAGTCTCCTCACTGACATTGATAGGTGTGGACGCGTTCATAGACAATGTATGAAAGAATATTATCACGGTGGCGGTACTGTGACGGAACGGATATGTGTGAATCGGGCTTAAAAATTAATGCTGCTTCGCAGCCCCAACACTTTTTGATTATATGCTCTATAACCTAGGACCCAGAGTTCAACAAGCGGTCGGCGATCAAGCAAGTGGCATCGGGTCGATTCGGCGTGACGGCCTCGTACTTGGCGCACGCCGACCACTTACAGATCAAGATGGCTCAGGGAGCTAAACCCGGCGAGGGAGGTGAACTTCCGGGTAATTATTTTATCTTCTTTCTTCACACCATAAGAATACGGCCCTTATGATGTCAATATTAAAATTAGTATTGGTAATATAATATCTCTAATTATTTTCTTTATACTTAATACTTTAAATTTTTTTAGGAAATATTCGTGACTAAAGAAATATTGAATCTACAGTATTCTGTTACTAGCGGTGTCTTAAAATAGTCATGGTTGTTAGCTTTACGCAACTGTTGTAATTTCTCGTCATTTAACATAATCTTTGTAGGCCTATCTTTTCACCATGAAGCCGTCAGTGGTCTTTAAACGCAGTGATAATTTCCCAATTCGGTCGAAAAGTTACTGTGAAAACAGTCGTGCATTTGCACCAAATAGGCTTACCGATTGTTTAGTGCTAGCTACAGTATTCAGCTTACGCGCTCACTAGACATGAAAAAAAAATAATTTTTTAGCGGATACTAGCGCGGTTTTATTGAAAGTATGTACTTAGGTAATTAGTTGGTACAGTCAGTGGCACGAATCATGAAAATTTTTCGACGGAGTGGGGATAAGTTCGCGCATGTGCTCTTGTGAGCGACCAATAGCGCGCGCTCCTCTCCCGCCGCCCGCGCCCCTCACCGCTACGCATACACAAAATACGCGTTCCGCGCAATCCCCACCCGATTTCATGATTCGTGCCACTGTATTTGGTTTGATTTTTGATTTTCCTGACGTTTCGGCACCTTTGCAGCTGCCGTGGTCACGGGGGACTGAAGCTACTCGTGAGCCTACCCTCAAGCAATGATTTTTTTAAAGACGTTCAGAAATTAATATGTATTTAAAAAAAATATCAAAAAACTTAATTGGTTTAAGTTTATTTATAATTTAATTTTGTGAATTAATTAATGCTAAAAAGAGAGAATCTACTGAAACTACCACCATTTCACAAAATTGGGAGGCCCCTCCAAGAAAGAAATGACGAAAGAAAACTTTGAGAGGAAAGCCGACCTCCGTCTTTTATATTTATTAATTTATTTGCAAAAGGAACTAACCGTATCATTAGATCTTGCAGTGTGTGTTAGGGGCTTTAGCTTGTGAATGATGGGGTCCGAAGCTGGTGGATTTTTCCACCATCATCTCTATTGAAATTAGGATTTTTTTGAAAATAGTACATTACTGCAGCGGCAGGCAACTCAGGCATTGAAGGACGAACGTGAAAATGTGGGCCGAGGCGAAGCCGAGGCACACATACGTGAGTCCATCAATGCCCAGTTGCTGCCAAGGCTTGTATAGTACTTTTCTCAAATAATGCGCGGAAATTCAAACCAAGTAGTAACTTTTCTAACATTTAATTTTTATTTAAAATTACAGTAATTAAAAGCAAAGATTAAATCTTGGATTGAAAGTAAAATCGCACTGTCTTGAGTTTCTACGTCTTTTACATAAATACTCTAGTGTCGTTGCATATTCATGCACCAAAATGCCAAAAATCAAACCTGCAACAAAAATAAAGAACGTGTAAAGTTGTGATGTTAGCTGTTTGACTGAAACAAAGCGGTAAATTACTCGTAGTACCTAGGTACTTATCAATACGAAAACTTACTTTAGGATCCAAATACACACTGCCTGATGCTAGACAAGAAAATTTGCACGTTTGATGCAGACTTCCTACATTTATACCCTTGTGATTGTCTTTTGTGCATTGCAGTTACGTTTACATCTGGTTTACTTATTTTTTTGATTTTGGAGTCAACATGTTTTCTATTACAGTTCTTGCCGCTTCTTGAATTTCAGGTGGCGTCGAAATATCACTTTCGTCACTTGAACTCATTTATATAATAGGAGCGTTTTACCTACCATTAAAACGCATATTGTGTCTGAAGCCTTATTCGAAGCCTTGGTAAACATATTGAGAATAGCGAAGCCTTTCCGTTTCCCGTTCAGCATCATTATTCATAGACCTATGTCTATCTTACCAAATTACGTCACATCGTATCCGATCTCACCCCACTATGTTCACCAGGCGGCCATTGCTGGTTTTCGCGCTCATTGCAGTCTCAAAATCTGAAAAATACTTTACAACTAATTAGCATTGAATGCATACAAGGCAGCCCTTAAAGGTAGGCTTCGAATAAGGCTTCAGACACAATATGCGTTTTAATGGTAGGTAAAACGCTCCTATTGTGTCCTATTCGCCGTTATTCGAAGCCTTGGTAAACATATTGAGACATTGTTTGTTATCGCCTGGTGAACAGGGACAGGACGCCAATGTGACACTTTAAATCATAAATAGTTTATTACTCTTAAAAAATATTTTAATTTAGATCAAAAGAAATCTTTCTTTAAAATAAGTAAAGGAAAAAAAAATACAAAAACATAACAATTAAAACTGAAACAAAGTCCATTGACAAATCAGCTTTAAATAAATTCTCATAAAATTTACTTAAGTAATTATTTAACATACATAATCTAACTCATAATAATTTAGTCATGTTATCGTTTAATATGACTGCTGGCTGACAGTGCATCTCTGCTTAAGTCGCGTCGATCGCCTACTTCAAAATTATCTTGGACAAGACAACGTTTTCTTCTCAGATTCTTTAATACAACTGTGGTGTCAGTTGCTGCACCATTATTTCACTTAAAGATACAATACATACCTTACTAAAAAGATCTTTATAAAATCCCTAACTGGATTTAGATATCATAATAAAATAAACCTTTGTGAGCGCGGTCACAAAGTTATTACTTCTATATCAGATACTTGATTAAATTAATTTAACGTCAACTGCGAACTGAACTCAATAAATACCTACCCAAAAATAAACGTTATACGACTGACTTAAGCCAAAGGTAACTTTTTTAGATTTAACCTTTGGTGTTGATTAACTTAGGCCGACTAGCTAGCTAGAGTGTCTGTGTGCGCTACTGTCTGCGACATCTTGTTGTGTCACGTCTAACATAAATTTTATGTGTAGGTGGAACAAGCACTAGTATTACACGTAAGTGTTATATAAATTGCTATCGAATATTAATTAACATTAACAAGTCCCTTTGAATTTTTACACTTAATTAAATATTTAGTATTCGATTGGTCAGCAGTAGTCAGCACACAGTAGCTGTGTTAGCCAAAAACAAAACAAAAAAAAAATAGTTAAGTAGGTACATACTTATTTAGCTAAGTACTCACTACACTTAACTGTAACATTTTTAATTATCATCGCAAAATTAAATGACATCTTAACATTGGGAATCAAAATACTAGGTATAGACAAAATAATAAATGTAATAGATAAAATCAAAAGATGTATTAAAAGAACAAATATGACAGTACTGCATATCAAAGAAAGAAATATGACTTTAATTATTTCAACATGTCTTTACTTTCTGTAGACAAAGTTTCGTCTTTTGTAGGTAAAGGTAAGTAAATAAAATATTTTATTTTTATCAATCTATAAAATAAATATTTAAAAGAAAATTAAATCAATTAAGTTTCTAAATGTCATGGTTTCTATGGCCATCGGAAAAACTGCACGCAGCATAAACTTAATACTTATAAAACATTCGTTTTGCACTTGAATTTCTAACAATATAGTTATATTCTAACAGTATAATTCTAACAAAAATGTTGCATATCAACAATGATAGTAATAATAATTACAATTAATATACTTGCATTTAATTATTCAATTAAAATCACATAAATACTTTGGAATCATCCACCAAGAAGATTACCTCTGTTATCTAACAAATCAAGTATTAGCACCCGGATAAATAAACAAGAGCCGGGTGCCAGTGCTGCCCCATGGTAGTTAAGCTTTGATTAGGAAAGCATATTTAAGTAACTTAATCGCAGACACCAACCAATATAACATCAGATCGACAGTGTTTACAACAACTGACTTATGTCAAAGTGCAATTTGGTGTATTATTTTAAAATGATTTCCAGAATACCTATGGTACATGTATGGTAGCTAAATAGAAGTGCTTTCATATTCTACTGAAATATTCAACAAGTACTTAAGTAAGAATATAACAAAATGTTAACTTGATATCTACACCGTGCTGAGATTATAATCAAAATATAGAATGATTCAATCAAGGTCTGAGTAAAATCGAGATTCCCCAAGAATTAAATAGGGTTTATATCACAACAAAACATTTACAAGTTAAAGTGATTTTTAAAATTCCTATCTTTTAAGGTGTACACCACAACGTGGTCAAAGTACAATAAAAACTAGCACTTTATGTATTTATGTACATACACATTACACGCCCCCGGCAAATCGGATATCAATGCACTTTGTACTAAAACCAACATCATCAGACTATCTTCATAAAATTTAAAATGTAAATCAAGCACAACCCTTGCAGTGACCACTTAACTAAACCCACAGCTTTAAAACTAGCTAGGATATCTGATCTGTCCTCAGACTCATGAGACAATATTAGTCTTCAAAGCATACAAATGAATTTAAAATTTTCAAACAAAACATAATATCTGCTACACTTATTTTGGTTACAGTGTATCCAAAAGGGACATCACCAGTTAGGTTAGATTAAAACTGTGACCTTTTGGTCACAAAACGGCAAAATAAAGCGCGAGCCGAGCGAGCGCATCGAGTGTGCCACGGCAGCAGCCAGTGAAGCACCAGAACGCAACTGTTGGTGAACCTCCTTTGCGACACCCGGACTTAGCTAGCACCCGGTTCGATATTTTTAATAAAGAAACATTTTAAATAACTGGAAAATATATTGATTGAAATATTCAATCGTAATAACTTGTTTTACCAGGCCCACGGTTATAAAAATAAATATTAATAAATAACTCACCAAAGAAAATTTCAAAATGTCATCTTCTGGTTGTTCTGTAAGCAGCAACTAGTGGTTGTTAGAAACATGGTGCCCACCAGAAGTACGGGAATATCTTGGATGATCCCCTTTTTAAGTTCCTCCCCCTCAGGGATTAAGGACAGTATTTACACAGAATAATTAAATAAAATAATAAGATAAAATGAGTTAAAATATGTACGGTGCCTGGACGGTGCTCATCAAAAGCAACCGAAATAATTTTTATATCAAAACATCAACCGACGGTGCTCAGGAGCGACCGGCCGAATTTATGTTAAACCATAATAAATGTTTATCGAATGTAAATATATTTATTGATATTACATAACTATAATGACGGTGCCCATCAGAGGGTGACCGAATTTATGTTAAATAGTATGATACTTAATCAACGGAATCCATCAGGAGTGACCGCCAGAGTTCAATCAACGGTGCTCAAAAGCGACCGGATAAATCCAAATTCAAAATATTGTTTTAACTCACACAGCTCTTAACATGTGGGGCTTACTACCATAGAGGCATGTTTAATTACAAAATTATGTAAATACAACTTTCATAAACTTGTGTCAACGGTGCCAGGAGCAGCCGATAGACCTTCCCCGGTTCAGTTGCGGAACAAGCTGGAACCGAGGGGTATAATAATAATAATAGAAAATATCTAATTACTATGATAAACTTTTGACTTGCCTGCAATTAAAAATAGACTTCAAATTATTTAAAACAGTTCCCACCATTAATTTTATTGATAGAGCTGTACCCGACAAGCATATATATCAGTATTACACATATATTCAATCAAAGGTTAAAACGGTTTTTTTTTTGTTTGGGCCAGAACCTTCGGTTGCGAACGCAGATAAGGTCCTTCAAGTTTCATCACAATCAAATTAATGGTTTTGGAAAGCATACAAATAAAAAGCATTCATTTTTATTTATACACAAGAAAAGATTAGTACGCTCATTTTACTGGGAATTGAACCCGGGCCATTTTGCGCATTGATAGCGTTTACTGCCGCTGCATCAAATACGCCATCAATTGTAATATTCCGCAATCAAGTCAATATCTGACTGTTTAAATGTTTTAATTAAACACCAATTTACAGGCAAGATTCTTTTGTAAAACCACTGACTACTTATTCTTGTTCAAAGTGCCTCGTTCGTATCACTAATCAGATTCAAAGCAGTGACTTAAAAAAAAATATACTCGTTCAAACGACTACGGCTAAACAACATCTCTCAATAAAATAGGGCACAATGGTTAATCTCAACACTGGTCAAGTAAAACTATGAGTCGAACGAAATGCCACGGCAATGGCCGGATATTGCTAGGATTCAAGCAGCATACACTTTCTCATATTTTTAGAAACACAAGTATTTGTGTACTCAGCTCACATTCAACACAATATAGCTTTACCAACAATGAATAGGAATCGTACGAAACATGTTTTCCGTAACATAAAAATTTTCATAAGCATTAAATTTGTCAAAATTATAACGTTTTTAGGAGATCGCATAGGCCAAAAGCGAATATCACTCATGAACGGCAATTTTACGAATGTAAGAATTAACAGAAATTATTTTTTAACATATCGTGGGTAGAATCATTTCATTATTAAATAATGGAAAAATTTCACTGACCTTATGGCGAGGCGTTAGATTACCTCAATCCAATTCAAATCACGCGTCATATTTACTGTAGATCCATGCCTTCGCCCTCGTTCTCTGCTACTCCACGAACATGACGACGAAAACGGAGACGACACAAAATCGGACCCAACTAACACTGATTTTACGTATGGTTTTGGAATTTCTACGCACACGCATTTTAAATAACCGAAAATAAATCGTAAGATGTTACTTTTCAACAAAAATATGAAATCTAAAATCTAAATTCGAATTAAGAATTTTACGAACGCTAACAGCGTTTGACCTACTTTAGAAAACTTTAAAATTCGAACGCTAACAGCATTTGACCTACTTAGGCAAAAAAATTAAATTTCGAACGCCAACAGCGTTTGACTAGATGTGAACGGTTGCGAAAAAAGGTAGCCAATGAGCGCGAAAACCAGCAATGGCCGCCTGGTGAACATAGTGGGGTGAGATCGGATACGGATGTGACGTAATTTGGTAAGATAGACCTATAATAATGATGCTGAACGGGAAACGGAAAGGCTTCGCTATTCTCAATATGTTTACCAAGGCTTCGAATAACGGCGAATAGGACACAATAGATTAATTACTTAATTTAAATTGAATATAAATTATTTGACAAAACAACAAACAATTTCAACAAAATATTCTTCCCGCGCCAAGATCCATAGATAATACAACGTTATTTTTATGCCACCCGCCTGTCCGAATCGTATGTTACACGTAAGTTTTGTAACCAGGAATACGGATTAATGGGCGGGCGTTACTGCGCTCATGACACTCTGTTACCGTGATTCGGAACTTTCCATTTACAAATTTCGTTCCATTTCTGAATTACACGTGTATAATGAGTTCCAGTACTAACCTTTACGGTCAGACGCAGGCAATAGTATGAAAATCCATTATTACACGTTAGTAATGGATTTTCATACAAAAGTTGCCGGCGCGGTTTAGGTCTGTCCGGAAAGTCCGATTTAGAACGAAGAAGGTTGTCAAAATAATGTTCGAATTTCCAAGCATGTTTGAGAAAAAGAAATATATTTAGCTTACTTCCGCAAACAATATATGCAAGATGCACCGCCCGCCCGCCCGCAATAATATGCACATGCACACCACAAAATATCAGTGCACAATACCTGCATTTAGCAAGACAGCAACACACCTTGCACCTTCACCAATTAGGCTACTCTACACGTGTTTCGCCCCAACCCGGGGCATCCTCAGGAGTTAGATCGTGCGTAAACCAACACCGAATGAGCAACATCGCCCTCCGACACCGTATTTATTCTCTTCCTCCCCACTCCGCACCGAGTGACTGACAGCGTTTGAAGAATGTTGCCAGTTGCAAATAAAAAGGAAAAAGGAAGGAAAAATGATTTTAATTTAAATTGTGTACAAATAAATTGATATACATTAAATAATGTGTTTTATTAATAAGATATTTCATTTTAAGAATTATTATTATTTGAGAAAATACGCAGCAATGGCGAGGAAGAGAAGTCAAGTTGATTGTTAAGTATGGCTCCATCAACATTGTGTTTGATAATTTCTAGGTTTTCCAACACGTTCAGTCGTAGACCTTTACTACAAGTATGTAAAACCTCATAGGAATGGCCATCAGATAGTTGATGTTGTGTTGATGGCGAAACACGTGTAGAGTAGCCTAATTGGTGAAGGTGCAAGGTGTGTTGCTGTCTTGCTATATGCAGGTATTGTGCACTGATATTTTGTGGTGTGCATGTGCATATTATTGCGGGCGGGCGGGCGGTGCATCTTGCATATATTGTTTGCGGAAGTAAGCTACATATATTTCTTTTTTCAAAATGGTTTGGGACTTCCGCCAAGTGACGCCTGATTCAATCAAATACTGAAATTTGGATATTTATTTATTTCCATAGCCTTGCGGAGCATTCTAGGAATAAATCTACGTTCCCTAGCAAGGATTTGGGGGTTGTCAAATCTAATGTAATGTTTGGCCCCTCAAAGGCGTGATCACACACTGCAGACTTGTTATCGCGCCTATGTTTTATGTCAGCTACATGCTCTTTAACGCGGGTCCCTATGCTTCTCTTTGATTGCCCGATGTAGCTACAGTATTACATTTATTTATAACATTTATTCTCTTTCAGGTTACAAAGTAACAGAAGACATTGCAGCGACCCGTTGCTCAGTGCCCGGCGTAGGGCTGATCTCCCCGCCTCCCCACCACGACATCTACTCCATTGAAGACTTGGCCGAGCTCATCTACGATCTGAAATGCGCGAACCCTAGCGCCGTCGTGTCCGTGAAGTTGGTGTCGGAAGTCGGCGTAGGCGTCGTAGCTTCTGGAGTCGCTAAGGTGAGTTGCAACGAATAGTCTTTGTGCTACGGTTTTCGTAGTTCAGCCCTAAAATCTGAACAATTTTTTTGTATATTTTAATAGGTTTATCAGAAAAGTACGCTATAAACATTTGAGTGTTCGGTATTAAGAAGCCCCAAATGATAGTTTACTTAGGTTGGTAACCTAAAGTTACCAATGTATTTTATTCATAATACTTATAGTTTATATAACGCACCTATAACCAATAGGTGCGTTATGAAGAAGCCTTAGTTAGGTTATGTCAGTTAACTGTATGTGAGCAGCAAAAAAAAAATAAAGCCATATGACATCGAATTGATTACTCAATCTTCATTAATATGGTTAAAAACTCCCGATAGATAAAAATCTCTTTACTATTTTAATAATGACCCCATTCACACCCTCGTTATTAAAAAAAGTCAAAGTATACTAATAATTTTATACCAATGTAAAGCATTTAATTTAGAACTTCAGAGTTGCCAGTTATAACATATAATTGAAAATGCGTTCAATTTGTCTTAGGGCAAAGCCGAGCACATAGTAATCTCAGGCCATGACGGAGGTACAGGCGCTAGTTCCTGGACGGGAATCAAATCGGCCGGCCTCCCGTGGGAGCTGGGCGTGGCTGAAACGCACCAAGTTCTTGTGCTCAACGACTTGCGGTCGAGAGTCGTGGTGCAGGCGGATGGACAGATTAGAACAGGATTTGATGTGATGGTGGCAGCGTTGTTGGGCGCCGATGAGTTCGGGTTCAGTACTGCGCCGCTTATCGCTCTCGGTAAGTGTATTTTTGGCTATTCGAATGTCAGTAATTTCTCCGTGATCCGATTTAGAATCTGCCACCTAATTCGGTAACTCAAAATCTATCACAATCGCTTTCAATTTAGTACGAATGCTACGTACATTGCTATGGCATTCTATATTTTTATACCTTTTAGAACAATAAAAATTATCAATTAATTAAATGTGTAGAGTGAGAACTATGTTTATGTATGCATAAAGACCACAATACTGGATATTAAAATTTAACTCAAAACATACATACATCACATATTTTGTTCGGTCAAATCGCTTACATAAATCTGAGGGTCCCATGGGAGTCAAGAGGCGAAAAAATATCTATGGATCCCATGGAAGCGACGTCATCAGCCTAGTTTTCAGAGGGGATTAGAATCATCTTGAAGATTTCTTTATTGTTTTTATTCTCAGGTTGTACAATGATGCGCAAGTGTCACCTGAACACTTGCCCAGTGGGCATCGCCACACAAGACCCGGTACTACGCAAGAAGTTCGCGGGAAAACCAGAACACGTGATCAACTATCTGTTCATGCTCGCTGAAGAGGTGGGTCATTATGCTTCATTACAATACCCGATAGGTCCACTCAAAATATTCTATTTAATAACGGGGATTCCTACCCAAAAATCCTATCAAATATCAAGTGTTATTCATAATTATTATTACAATTATTCGTTTGTCAAAACGATTTCGACCCTAGTGGGTCGATATTGACCACTTCTGGGTTATCGGAATCAGCCTTAGGTAGATTGTACGTAGTTAATGTTAATAGACAGTAAGATAGTATAAGTAACTGTTTGAGTGTGTTTTTAAAACTCTTTCAGTTATTTTTATAGATACCGTATTGTAATGCCTCCATTTTATAGTATACTTTTTTGTTTTCACTTCAATACAATATTAAGCTTCATTTACTAAGCTAACGTAAATAATCTATCTATGAATGTTTTTCTGTCACCAGGTTCGTACACACATGGCCGAAGTTGGCGTACGCAAGTTCCAAGAGCTGGTCGGTCGCACGGACTTGCTGAAAGTGCGAGAGAACAACGACAACCCGAAGGCGCGCCTGCTGAACCTGTCGCTCATACTGAAGAACGCGCTGCACATGCGGCCGGGCGTCAACATACACGGCGGCTCTAAGTCACAGGTATTTATAGGAGTACTAGCGACAGCCCACGGTTTCACTCGCGTGGTTCCCGTTCCCGTGGGAATATCGGGATAAAAAGTATCCTATGTTTTAATCTAGGCCATCTACTTTCCGTTCAGTAGTTTTTGCGTGATTGAGGAACAAACATCTAAACATCCAAACCCACAAACTTTCACATTTATAATATTTGTAGGATTTACTAGAGCACAAGGTTGATAATCCGATAAGATGAATGAGTGAACTTCTTCATTTTTAGATATTAATTGCTCTGTTTATCTTTTATTAAGGTTAATAGCAGCATTTTACCTGAAATAAAATAGGAGCGTTTTACCTACCATTAAAACGCATATTGTGTCTGAAGCCTTATTCGAAGCCTTGGTAAACATATTGAGAATAGCGAAGCCTTTCCGTTTCCCGTTCAGCATCATTATTCATAGACCTATGTCTATCTTACCAAATTACGTCACATCCGTATCCGATCTCACCCCACTATGTTCACCAGGCGGCCATTGCTGGTTTTCGCGCTCATTGCAGTCTCAAAATCTGAACTAATTAGCATTGAATGCATACCAGGCAGCCCTTAAAGGTAGGCTTCGAATAAGGCTTCAGACACAATATGCGTTTTAATGGTAGGTAAAGCGCTCCTATTGTGTCCTATTCGCCGTTATTCGAAGCCTTGGTAAACATATTGAGACATTGTTTGTTATCGCCTGGTGAACAGGGACAGGACGCCAATGTGACACTTTAAATCATAAATAGTTTATTACTCTTAAAAAATATTTTAATTTAGATCAAAAGAAATCTTTCTTTAAAATTAGTAAAGGGAAAAAAAAATACAAAAACATAACAATTAAAACTGAAACAAAGTCCATTGACAAATCAGCTTTAAATAAATTCTCATAAAATTTACTTAAGTAATTATTTAACATACATTATCTAACTCATAATATTTTAGTCATGTTGTCGTTTAATATGACTGCTGGCTGACAGTGCATCTCTGCTTAAGTCGCGTCGATCGCCTACTTCAAAATTATCTTGGACAAGACAACGTTTTCTTCTCAGATTCTTTAATTACAACTGTGGTGTCAGTTGCTGCACAATTATTTCACTTAAAGATACAATACATACCTTACTAAAAAGATCTTTATAAAATCCCTAACTGGATTTAGATATCATAATAAAATAAACCTTTGTGAGCGCGGTCACAAAGTTATTACTTCTATATCAGATACTTGATTAAATTAATTTAACGTCAACTGCGAACTGAACTCAATAAATACCTACCCAAAAATAAACGTTATACGACTGACTTAAGCCAAAGGTAACTTTTTTAGATTTAACCTTTGGTGTTGATTAACTTAGGCCGACTAGCTAGCTAGAGTGTCTGTGTGCGCTACTGTCTGCGACATCTTGTTGTGTCACGTCTAACATAAATTTTATGTGTAGGTGGAACAAGCACTAGTATTACACGTAAGCAAGAAAGGTAAATTCTCCGACTATAATAATTACAGGCCAATTACCATCTTACCTACAATCGATAAAATTGCAGAAAAGTATATCTGCAAACAGATACATGGTTTCTATTCGGCTAATAATATATTAACAGAAAAACAATTTGGGTTCCAACCAAATAAAAGTACAACACAATTGCTTTCATCGTTCACTAACAGTATCTACAAGCACCTAAATGACAAAAAACATGTATTGGCAGTATTCATAGATTATAGTAAAGCATTTGATACACTTAGGCATGATAAATTAATTGACAGTCTGCAAGATAGCGGCATTAGAGGCCGAATGCTAGCATGGTGTACAGACTACATCAGAGATAGAAAATTCGCGGTGAAGGTGGCAGATGCTAGGAGCCATTTTATGAGGACAACTGTAGGCACTGCTCAAGGCTCGGTGATTGGACCTTTACACTACCTCACATATGTAAATAGCTTAGTAAATGTAATCAAAAATTGCGAAATTTATCAATACGCTGATGACACTTGCTTGGTGGCAGCTGGGAAAAATATTAATGACACCTTACGTATTTTGCAGGAAGATTTTAATATGTTAGCTGGATGGTCACATGATATGGGCTTAGTCTTAAACGCCGAGAAAACTAAACTCATGTATATAAGTTCGAGTCACAATAGAAGCAAAATCACGCCTAAGCTTATTGCGCACAATCACCAATGCCTTCACCAGTATCAGTGTCAAACCCCAGTGTCGTGCCAATGTGAATGCATTGACCTGGTAGAAACACAAACTTACTTAGGGATCGTAATAGATAGTCGATTAAACTGGAAGGATCACATTAATTATGTTTGTAATAGTTTAAGAGTGATGTTATCGAAGTTTTCTATAATAAAACATAAAATTCCACTTCAAATTCTAATACAACTATACAAATCCCTGGCGGAAACCAAAATCTCATATGGCCTATCCAGCTACGGGAGAACATACAAATCACATCTAGATCTTATTTACTCTCTACAGCTGCGTATACTAAAAACAATTATTCCAGATAATATTAAAAATAAACATAAAGATGTTAATTATCACAGCCTCTTTAATTTCAGTAAAATATTACCAATTCATGAAAACGTAAAATATACCTTATTAGTAGAAAACTTTTTTAACGATCACTATAAACAAATTATTCATAATCATGGTAGAACGCGCAGCGCTAATAATCCAAAACTATTCACACCAAAATATAACAACCTTTATGGAAAACGTACTTTGGAATATTTAATCCCAGATCTCATAAATAAATTACCACCTCTTTTAAAAACGAAAATAAATAAAAAAAACATTAAAACTGAATTAAAAACATATTTCTTAAATTTTTGTAGTATAAATTCACTCACTGCATCATCATAATCTTAAAAATTAAAACATCCTATATACACGAACACTATTCATCCAGCCTTTTGACGAGTGACGTCAGAGTTGTTCGGGTGGGGCTCGCTGGTGCGGCACGCGGCCGATGCATGTTTTGCACGAACAGTGCATAATTGTTAATATGTACCCGCTAAAATTTTGTTTCTATTTTTTCCTCATTTTAATTTTATTAGCTAAAACATAGTATTATTATCTTTAAGATTACTAAGACGACTCCAGTACACGGTAAAGTTAGAATGTAACTTATGTTGTACTGTACCTACATGAATATGGTTTGTCAATAATTTTATCAATAAATAAATAAATAAAAAAAAAAAAAAAAAAGTGTTATATAAATTGCTATCGAATATTAATTAACATTAACAAATCCCTTTGAATTTTTACACTTAATAAAACATTTAGTATTCGATTGGTCAGCAGTAGTCAGCACACAGTAGCTGTGTTAGCCAAAAACAAAACAAAAAAAAAAGTTAAGTAGGTACATACTTATTTAGCTAAGTACTCACTACACTTAACTGTAACATTTTTAATTATCATCGCAAAATTAAATGACATCTTAACATTGGGAATCAAAATACTAGGTATGGACAAAATAATAAATGTAATAGATAAAATCAAAAGATGTATTAAAAGAACAAATATGACAGTACTGCATATCAAAGAAAGAAATATGACTTTAATTATTTCAACATGTCTTTACTTTCTGTAGACAAAGTTTCGTGTTTTGTAGGTAAAGGTAAGTAAATAAAATATTTTATTTTTATCAATCTATAAAATAAATATTTAAAAGAAAATTAAATCAATTAAGTTTCTAAATGTCATGGTTTCTATGGCCATCGGAAAAACTGCACGCAGCATAAACTTAATACTTATATAACATTCGTTTTGAACTTGAATTTCTAACAATATAGCAAAAATGTTGCATATCAACAATTATAGTAATAATAATTACAATTAATATACTTGCATTTAATTATTCAATTAAAATCGCATAAATACTTTGGAATCATCCACCAAGAAGATTACCTCTGTTATCTAACAAATCAAGTATTAGCACCCGGATAAATAAACAAGAGCCGGGTGCCAGTGCTGCCCCATGGTAGTTAAGCTTTGATTAGGAAAGCATATTTAAGTAACTTAATCGCAGACACCAACCAATATAACATCAGATCGACAGTGTTTACAACAACTGACTTATGTCAAAGTGCAATTTGGTGTATTATTTTAAAATGATTTCCAGAATACCTATGGTACATGTATGGTAGCTCAATAGAAGTGCTTTCATATTCTACTGAAATATTCAACAAGTACTTAAGTAAGAATATAACAAAATGTTAACTTGATATCTACACCGTGCTGAGATTATAATCAAAATATAGAATGATTCAATCAAGGTCTGAGTAAAATCGAGATTCCCCAAGAATTAAATAGGGTTTATATCACAACAAAACATTTACAAGTTAAAGTGATTTTTAAAATTCCTATCTTTTAATGTACACCACAACGTGGTCAAAGTACAATAAAAACTAGCACTTTATGTATTTATGTACATAAACATTACACGCCCCCGGCAAATCGGATATCAATGCACTTTGTACTAAAACCAACATCATCAGACTATCTTCATAAAATTTAAAATGTAAATCAAGCACAACCCTTGCAGTGACCACTTAACTAAACCCACAGCTTCTCGGACTCATGAGACAATATTAGTCTTCAAAGCATACAAATGAATTTAAAATTTTCAAACAAAACATAATATCTGCTACACTTATTTTGGTTACAGTGTATCCAAAAGGGACATCACCAGTTAGGTTAGATTAAAACTGTGACCTTTTGGTCACAAAACGGCAAAATAAAGCGCGAGCCGAGCGAGCGCATCGAGTGTGCCACGGCAGCGGCCAGTGAAGCACCAGAACGCAACTGTTGGTGAACCTCCTTTGCGACACCCGGACTTAGCTAGCACCCGGTTCGATATTTTTAATAAAGAAACATTTTAAATAACTGGAAAATATATTGATTGAAATATTCAATCGTAATAACTTGTTTTACCAGCCCCTCGGTTATAAAAATAAATATTAATAAATAACTCGCCAAAGAAAATTTCAAAATGTCATCTTCTGGTTGTTCTGTAAGCAGCAACTAGTGGTTGTTAGAAACATGGTGCCCACCAGAAGTACGGGAATATCTTGGATGATCCCCTTTTTAAGTTCCTCCCCCTCAGGGATTAAGGACAGTATTTACACAGAATAATTAAATAAAATAATAAGATAAAATGAGTTAAAATATGTACGGTGCCTGGACGGTGCTCATCAAAAGCAACCGAAATAATTTTTATATCAAAACATCAACCGACGGTGCTCAGGAGCGACCGGCCGAATTTATGTTAAACCATAATAAATGTTTATCGAATGTAAATATATTTATTGATATTACATAACTATAATGACGGTGCCCATCAGAGGGTGACCGAATTTATGTTAAATAGTATGATACCTAATCAACGGAATCCATCAGGAGTGACCGCCAGAGTTCAATCAACGGTGCTCAAAAGCGACCGGATAAATCCAAATTCAAAATATTGTTATAACTCACACAGCTCTTAACATGTGGGGCTTACTACCATAGAGGAAGTAAACAGCATGTTTAATTACAAAATTATGTAAATACAACTTTCATAAACTTGTGTCAACGGTGCCAGGAGCAGCCGATAGACCTTCCCCGGTTCAGTTGCGGAACAAGCTGGAACCGAGGGGTATAATAATAATAATAGAAAATATCTAATTACTATGATAAACTTTTGACTTGCCTGCAATTAAAAATAGATTTCAAATTATTTAAAACAGTTCCCACCATTAATTTTATTGATAGAGCTGTACCCGACAAGCATATATATCAGTATTACACATATATTCAATCAAAGGTTAAAACGTTTTTTTTTTTTGTTTGGGCCAGAACCTTCGGTGGCGAACGCAGATAAGGTCCTTCAAGTTTCATCACAATCAAATTAATGGTTTTGGAAAGCATACAAATAAAAAGCATTCATTTTTATTTATACACAAGAAAAGATTAGTTACGCTCATTTTACTGGGATTGAACCCGGGCCATTTTGCGCATTGATAGCGTTTACTGCCGCTGCATCAAATACGCCATCAATTGTAATATTCCGCAATCAAGTCAATATCTGACTGTTTAAATGTTTTAATTAAACACCAATTTACAGGCAAGATTCTTTTGTAAAACCACTGACTACTTATTCTTGTTCAAAGTGCCTCGTTCGTATCACTAATCAGATTCAAAGCAGTGACTTAAAAAAAAATATACTCGTTCAAACGACTACGGCTAAACAACATCTCTCAATAAAATAGGGCACAATGGTTAATCTCAACACTGGTCAAGTAAAACTATGAGTCGAACGAAATGCCACGGCAATGGCCGGATAGTGCTAGGATTCAAGCAGCATATATACACTTTCTCATATTTTTAGAAACACAAGTATTTGTGTACTCAGCTCACATTCAACACAATATAGCTTTTCCAACAATGAATAGGAATCGTACGAAACTTGTTTTCCGTAACATAAAAATTTTCATAAGCATTAAATTTGTCATAATTATAACGTTTTTAGGAGATCGCATAGGCCAAAAGCGAATATCACTCATGAACGGCAATTTTACGAATGTAAGAATTAACAGAAATTATTTTTCAACATATCGTGGGTAGAATCATATCATTATTAAATAATGGAAAAATTTCACTGACCTTATGGCGAGGCGTTAGATTACCTCAATCCAATTCAAATCCCGCGTCATATTTACTGTAGATCCATGCCCTTGCCCTCGTTCTCTGCTACTCCACGAACATGACGACGAAAACGGAGACGACACAAAATCGGACCCAACTAACACTGATTTTACGTATGGTTTTGGAATTTCTACGCACACGCATTTTAAATAACCGAAAATAAATCGTAAGATGTTACTTTTCAACAAAAATATGTAGGTAATCTAAAATCTAAATTCGAATTAAGAATTTTACGAACGCTAACAGCGTTTGACCTACTTTAGAAAACTTTAAAATTCGAACGCTAACAGCATTTGACCTACTTAGGCAAAAAAATTAAATTTCGAACGCCAACAGCGTTTGACTAGATGTGAACGGTTGCGAAAAAAGGACGCCAATGAGCGCGAAAACCAGCAATGGCCGCCTGGTGAACATAGTGGGGTGAGATCGGATACGGATGTGACGTAATTTGGTAAGATAGACCTATAATAATGATGCTGAACGGGAAACGGAAAGGCTTCGCTATTCTCAATATGTTTACCAAGGCTTCGAATAACGGCGAATAGGACACAATGCTTATTAAATACTTACCTTATTTGAAGCTTACTAGTTTGAGATAGGCCCTATCTGTTTTCCGCTTCCGCTATGTGCGTCTTTCTACCTCTTTGTCTATCTGTCACCCCCACTTCCGCTCCCCACCAGGCAGGCCCGAGCGCATGGGCTCTGGGGCCCGCTTGCTTCATTGAGTCGAAAACACCAGGTAGGAATTAAATTTAAGCTTCAAATAAGGTAAGTATTTAATAAGCATTTTATTTCAGGTAAAATGCTGCTATTAAATCCTTGACCGTTATTTGAAGCTTACTAGTTTGAGACGTGTTTGTTATCGCCTGGTGGGTGGACGGACGCCAATGTGAGGAGAATCGTAGAGTGCTATAATTATATAACTAAACATAAATAAAAGAAAATGGAAATTTAACGTTTTTTAAAGGAAAAGAATAAAACATGATTAAAGGCAGAAACTAAACTTAAACTAAACTAAACTTAAAGCAGAAAATAAACTTGAAATATCAACTCAAATTTTGATTAGACAGATAGACAATCAACACACTAAATTTATAGTAGCATTTATTCTGATTTGACATTAAAAATGATCAACATAATTTTAATCAATAGGATTAAATAATCTCGACATACGGTTTGTGCTACCCACAGGAGCTGGAGCAATCTCTCTCCTGTAAAAGTGAGCAAAGGTATTCGCTGACTTCCAATTACCACGGGATAAAATTTCATCCAAAGGAAGCTTGTTAGCCCAATTTTTAGAAGCTACGGCTGAACGTAGACTTCCAGGAGTAGAAGTTATACCGGCTTCTGCGAGAAGAGTTTTAATCCACCCTGCGATTAATGTCCGTGACGCTTCTTTAGCCTGGCCTCTAATACTCGTAAAAAGATTAGTACATTTAGCGAGTTTGCGCCTATCATCAAGCAGCTTGACAGTTTGTTTGATCCAATAAACAGGGTCAAGGTTCTTGTTCTCTGGATTAGACAGCAATCGCCAACCTGACTGCCTATGTTCGCCACTGTCCGTCTTGGACCCAAATTTTGGCCATAAAATCAGGCTGTTGTTACAATCCACTAGATGCTCCGAGTCCACTGCCAGCAAGGTTAAATCGTGTACTCGTCTCCCTGAGCATAAAAGCAATAGTGTAGCAGTATGCCTACAAACAGCAAAGACGTTGTTCTCATTCACATTGCTGGTCTCCATGAAAGAAGCTAAAATGTCTATATCCCATATTGGTGGTTTCCTAACCGGTGGTTTCTTTAGGGAGATAGACTTTAAAACATGCTTTACTAAGGTATGTGAACTTAGCTGCCCTGCATCATCAGGACTACAGAGTGTGGCGACCGCCGATTTATGCACTAAGATTGTATTGTAGGCTAACTTGTGCACAAGATACAAATCTGCTAGAAATCTTGCTAGAGTAGATCCAGAGGGTTGAAATGGGTCGACTTTGTGCTGCTTACACCAATGGAGCCACCTTTTCCACGCCACATCGTATGTTTTTGTGGTAGACAATCGCCAAGAGGACTTTAATAGACCTAATTGAGTTTCATTCCATTCTGTCAAATTCCTTGACCACCCCCACATTTCCAAACTTCTAGAGTCATATCTTGTACTTTGTAGGGAGGCTGATTGGTTGCTGTATCCACTAGGTTCTGCTTGAGATTGTGGATGGTGAATGGAGCTGTCAGTGCTCGTGATTTGAGGTCGGCCCTCCAAAATACCCGATCCCACCGTGGTACTACTAGAAGGTACATTCCTGTCGCTGAATTCAGATGAGACAGCACCTTTGGGATCAGATAAGGCGGGGGGAAAATCCACGCCAGCTGATAATTCCACGTTCGTGAGAACGCGTCGTGGTACAGAGCTTGAACATCTTTGAGGTCTAATGACACGTAATTCGCTACCACATGAGCTCGTCGTGATGCGAAGAGATCTACTATTGGTATTCCAAATTTCTGGAAAATTACGTCTGTGCTCCGCGGCAGCAGGTGCCATTCCGGCGGAGAGCGATGTCTGGAGAGATGGTCGGCGTGACCGTTGTACATGCCTGGTATGTGACATGCTATCAGATCGATCTGGTATCTGTCTAGAAGGAGAAATATTTTGTTCGTCAAATTCATCAGACCAATAGACTTGGTCCCTCCTTCGTTTCTTAAGTAGGCCACCACCGTTCGATTGTCGCACTGGAACAGGGTCGCTGAATGGCACAGTTGGTGACCGTGGCCCTCTAGGACTTTCAGAATAGCCAACATTTCCTTCATATTGCAATGTAGGTGTTTTTCTTCCTCGGTCCACTGACCTGAGATTGGTTGACCGTCGATTTGCGCCCCCCATGCTATGTCGGAGGCATCTGTCGTAACAAAACGAGTCGGTGGTGGTCGATGAACCGCCGAGGAACGATGACAATTGAGGAGCCACCATTCTAGTTCCCTTTGGGCTGTTTTCGGTAGGCGGAATCTCTTCTTGTCCGGCTCGTTCATCAAAGAATTGAGAAATTCTAGAAGCGCTCGAAAGTGTAGCCTGCCCGTTGGGACAACAAACGCCGCGAAATTCAACAGACCCACTAGGCACTGTAAGTCCTTCAGACACGCCCAGTCTGCAGCAATCATGTCCGACACTTTCTGTGAAAGCTTTGTTATTTTGTCTATAGGTAAATTCTTCTCGTTGAGCCAGGGATTCCAAAGGATCCCTAAAAAGACAAGGCTCTTTTGAGGAACAGTTATGGACTTCTTGACATTGATTTGCCATCCTAGGTAGTTTAACCGGTCCAGTAGCAATTGAACATGAAGCTGTAGAGTCTTTCTGTCTTGGTGGGCAACCAAAAAATCGTCCAGGTAGACTAGTATTCGCAGCCCCTGATCCCTTAGAGTTCTCGCAACCCAATTCGTTAAAGAAGCGAATACTTTGGGTGCGGTACTTAGCCCAAAGGGGAGGCACGTCATTTGCATTAGCTCCCCTTTGTATGCAAGGCGTAGAAAGCGTCTGTGACTGTTCGCTATTGGCAGGTAAAAATACGCCTGAGAAAGGTCGACCTTGCAAAGCCAATCGTTGGGCTGAAGGAACTCCGGAACACGAGACACATTTATTACATGAAAACGTTCCGTGTAAACATAATCGTTCAATGCTTTCAGGTTGAATATGGGACGAGCCGTGCCGTCGCCTTTGGGCACCAAAAACATCGTTGACAGAAAACTGGGGGAGCACCGAACTACCTCTAATACACCTTGGTCTTTCATTTGTGAAATGATTGTAGACATCATCTCGGATTCTGTTGTTTGAAATGTTCCGTTCCTGAGATCCGGTAACATTAAAGGTGGTTTTTTCCGCAAAGGGTATGCGATACCCTTTTATTATGCGTAACAGAAAATTGGGTGCTCCTTCTTTTTTCCATCTCCTGTGATAGTGCGCTAGACGACCAGCTCGGAAGCTCTTCGAGTCAGTATTTTCGCTTTTTGCCACCGGAGTTATGATCGGCCGGGGGCCCTGAACGCTTCCGGTTGACCTTACCTTGACCTTAGTATCTATTTGTTTGCCGGGCACCTCGTGGACGAAATGACCCTCTCCCGAAATTTGCCGGGCGCCGTTCAACATTATTGCTGTTGTGACCCTGCGAGGGACGGTTATGGCAGCAAGCCTGCGGGGCTTGATTGTGCGTGCAATGAGTATGAGGCGTGGGCGCACTGTACCCATGGCTGGTACCCTGCGAGGGTCCATAATGGTAAGCCGACCCCTGCGGGGGGTGGCGAGCAGCAGCTTTACTGGTACCTGGTTGCGAACCTGGACCGCTAGATGCTTGCTTGTTTAAAGGCTGTCACGTTACGGAAGGTAACGGAGCAAAATTTGGAAGAAAGCTAGAGGGAGGAACCGAAATAAAAAGATGGAGCTGCAATTCAAGAGTTTATTAAAAATGTCACGTCCTAGGTACAGGAATTTAGGCTATTAACTAACTATGGGTAACTTAAGCTAAGTAAGTAGGACTAACGAAGATAGGATTAAGTTAGGGCGAAGCAGGTCAGGACGGCGGGGGCACGGGAACGTCACGCCGGGTAGGTGAAGAAAGCGCACGAGGCTGGCACGCTGGACGCCGGTGGATCAAGTGGGGCCTCGGCAGGTCCAGGCAGGCAGTGCACGTGGGGACGCAGGACGTAGCGATGGAGTCGTAGCGCAAAGCACGTAGGGGCACTCCAGGACACGTCGCTGGGCACGTAGTAGCGTGGTCGACTGGCTAGGGTAACGGCGCGGTTAGGGCGCACATAAGGCCCAGAGGACCGACGTAGAGTCCCCTCGGTAGGACAGGCGGGATAGGTGCACGACGTCCGGGTGGTTCGCGCCGAAGGCCGAGGACCGTGCCTCGAGGACGTGCCGTTATTCACTGAGATGGTTCTCGCCGAAGGTCGGGGACCGTGCCTCGAAGAAGCCGCTATGTCCTTATTTTAAACTTGGTTACTTTTAGATAGAATATAGAACGTAGAGTAGAAATAGGGCGGCAGCTATAGGTTATGGTGTACACGGACAAACTCGTGGAAGGACTGAGTCAGGGGGGGGACACTCTTGACACTCCTATACTAAGTGACATTATTGTAAAGGAAGTGCCTTCATCTCTCATTGGCGAAGATCATTACTTCATACAATTTTTTTTTTATAAGAACTCCCTCAACGATCAAGCAATGCTTGACAAGCACGTAAATGCTTGTCAAGCAGTTTATGGTTTGGGAATAGACAATGATTTTCTAATAGTCATTAGCGAGAGTACATTCATAAAGGTAGGTATACTCTTTTTATCAAAAACAAAATTTAATTGTCAGAATTTTCCTTTAGCAATATCACAAAAATCTTTTTCTGTGTTTATTTCGCACGTTTACTTATTTCAGTTGCTCCTTTCCACCGTTTCCCAACAAAAGAATAAGGACCCGGATAGTTTTAAAGATTGGGTAGAGATTGTTAGTGAAAATGTGTTGACAAGTTAAAAGAATGGGGTCTGCAACCAGCACCTTCGCCAGCAGGATAAGGCCTGTAGGCGTAGTACCTTCCCTTCACTTACCGGCAATTCATCGTGTAAGTTTTTTATGTAGGTACTAGGTAGGTACCATAGTAGAATCAAATTACTACCACCTTGATTAAGGGTGCGTTTCCACTGAAGCAACATCACGTAAATTTTTTTGGGGCTTTAAAAATGGGGCGCTTGATTTTGAAATTGAAATATATATAACTTTGTAGAGTTTCGTAAGGCCTTTCAAATGATACTATAACCCCGGCGCGGAAATTTGTAAAATTATTTTAGTGTTTATGAAAATATAGTTTTTTATTTTATATTTTTTCAGGCAACCAGACCCATCCCAGTTCCAGACCCATTTCAATTCCAACCCATCCCACTTCGTCTTCATATACCAGAAATATCATGTGAGTTTTGTTTACGCAAATTAAGGGTAGATATTTCTCAAAATAATTGTACCGTTACGTGCAGGTAAAACGCAGTTATTTTACGCACACGTTTTGTTATGAACATCGCTCCTCTAGAATTACAAAGACGTAACTGCAAACATCATGCATAATGCCCTCATTATGCATCAATTTCATAAGCTACAATATTTTTAATAATAAAATTACAATCATTTTTTTTTTCAGATCACAGCCCACCCCCATCCCACTCTGTTGTCATCCTGATACAGGTGCAGTACGAGCTATCGAGCAGTTTAGCTGTGGCAACCGCAAATGATGAAAATTTTTTTTTTTTTTTTATAAAAAACAAGTATTATTACTTGTTTCAATTCCGGGACTCTTTGGCTCCATAATCGTTTTATAGACTTAAAGTAAGGTTGTAAGTAAAATGATTGTATTATATCTCGTAATAATATATAGGACTTCGTATAGGTGTCAGTTAAATTATTTTGGTTCGACCTTGCACCATCCTTCCTGTTTTTCTATGCGGAAGCATTAATTGCTTATTTACGAATAATTTTCCTGGAATGGTTTTAATATTCAGTTATCAATTACTGGCTGCGCAACATGTTTTGATGAAAATGTATTTTCATTAAAACTGCTAGCAATACTTATTAAGTGTTAGTGATGTGTTCTTTAATAGGTTACATTTAACAAGATTATGTTATACTTACCTGGGAAAAATTTATGGCTGTGGCGAAGGGTGAAATTATGGCGAAGGTAAGCCGTTCAACAAAAGTGTTATAATCTGCATAGTGGATCGGTAGGGTGGGATTTCTAAAAGGTAAGCCAATGGGAATCGTCTTGTATGGACCCTTCGCCACTGTGTAGGTACATTAGTATACCTAATACTACTAGGTAGGTATACTAATGTACTACACAAACACGGTCAGGGTACCTACTACGCTAGTAGGCACCCTGACCGTGTTTGTGAATGAATAAATATTAAATAAGAATATGAACAATTTTGAATAAAATTATCCCTAGGCATAAACTGAGAGGAATAAATAAAAACATAATGACTCTTTCACTTAATTGTTTAATTTTGTGTCCTTTTCTTTTCTCCCTTTTGTAATTATGTTTTTAACTGTTTTGTTCTAGTTATCTCTTATAACATTTGAAACGTTTGTTCTCATGTGTTAGTTATTTTCTTCGGAAAAAATACTAATACTAGTGAACACGGCGTTTAGAATGTTATAAAAGATAATTAGAACAAAGCCGTAGGTAGGATTGCTAGATTAGGTACTAAAAAAAAAAAAACAAACTAACAAGAAAATCGCCGATCAGAGATGGCGCTTCAAAATGAGTAAGTTTTAAAATCGCCAGAGGGCTCTCTACCCCTATTTTTTTTATCTTACTCTATGGACTGAGTCATCTGAGCTGCCAACCGCGCTTTTATACCGTCGATATTTTATTTTTTTAATTTCTACTCTACATTCGAATTTACGAATACAGAACAGTATTGTACAGAGGTTTTAACCATAGCTAGGCTAAAATCTAGAGTTTTGACATCGAATTAAAAAGTTAGCGCGTTGCTATGACAATTATCGTGACATACCTTTGTTTATAAATAAACCATTTTTTACAACATGAAATTAAAATATTAAATAAGTGATAAAAATAAGTGCTACACGAAGAAAGAGCAGTATCGAAACCCTAATCGTAAAAGTTTCCCGGCGGACATGCCCGCCGGTAAGGATATACAGCTACATTCAATGTCCTACAGGTACATTCGATTCCTTACTGTTTCCTAAACTATAATTACACGAGTTTCCTATTTATACGTATTAGTTTTTATAGTTCCCATTAGTCTACATTCTTGGGAACGTTTACAAAAGCCCTCATAAGGTGACAACATTACAAGGCATGAAGGCTTTTTTAACTCCACTTATTTTCTCAAGGGCAGCTGTGAAGGCTTCGGCATTAAACAAATATTGATTAGACGGCGGAATCTTCCGCAAGGTTGATTTAATCAAGGGGTCACGTACGCAATTAGTTATACCGTCTCTGCGCATCTGGATCACTTCTGCCCTATGACCACAAACTAACTGCAATAGGTCAGAAGATATTTTCGAATACTCGCCCTTAGAAAATAAATCATTAATTTTTTCATGCATACTTTCGACTGTAATATTATCTTCACTACGAGCCCACATTAGCAATTCATTTAAACTAGCCTGTAAAGCTTGCTTCTGCTTAAGAATGCAAAAAGTGAGAGCAGAATATGCTTTGTCGGCATAGGCCAGGTGTCGCAGTTGATCATACGACCGGATTTCGTCATTGGCCTCCAAGTCTATGAATCCGGGGGTGTGGTTATAAAGTTTTTGAACTTCGGAATAACGCACTTCACACCATTCTTTTTTATCAAAATATTGAACATCTTGTAAAACTTTCAAAAATAATTCCGGAGCTTTGGGAACCGCTGGCTCTTTTAACTTAGTCTCAAAGTCAAAACTAAACTGTAGCTGCGACTGGCCAGGTTCACATGTGGCCGGTTCCTCAACGCCGTCATACAAAATGCCACTCACATTATCATCAACAAGAATATCAGACTCACGGTCGAAGTGAGCAGAGTGGGAAAAGGCGGAGCAGTTATGGTCCACAGCGGTGGTACATTGACCATCATGGCAAGCGTCGTAAGAAGAAAACCGATTGCGTTGTTCACTATCTGCTAATTGTTTACGCAGCTCACTAACTTCTCGTGATAACGTTTCAAGTTGGTAACCATCCTTGCTTTCGTGTTGCCCCTCCCTTTTTTTGTAACGACGATGGTGCCTACGCGATCTTTTCTTCTTACGAGCTTTTGCATTCGAGGAGCTATTTGAAGAATTGCTACTATTGGATGAGCTACTACTGGTACTAGACGATGTGCTAGTAGCGCTAAGAGCACGACCACGCTTAGAATTACTCACGGTTTTTGACGGAAACCTTGCTGGACGGCGATCAGGTGGCCCCGGTACTTCACTAGCGTTGTGTATATCAGTACACACCTTCGATGGATTTGAATCTTTTCGTCGATTTTCGGAACAATTCACGTTATTCAAATCATCCATCCTAAAAAGAGAACTATTTTAGTAAAGGTTTATAGCACAACCACAGAAAAAGAATCTTTCGTAAGCAAAAAATTCATTACGATCTTACAAAAACTAAAAAGAGGCAGAAAATAAAAACACCATTGGCAAAAATCGCCACTCACTTTAAAATAAAACAATAAGTTCAATAATCACGCGTTAGTTGTGAACAAAATCTAAAATTCACTGCTTATTGGCTTTTGTTAGAATAACGGAAAGAATTTGTCTTTGATTTCACAAAGCAACAAACGAAATCAAGGATTCAGCACACTGCATTCACTACTTAATGTATTTTGTTACAATCACGACAAAACTTTGTCGATATTGATTCGATTCGATTTGACAATGTAATGAAACTACATCAAATATTCAACACACAACATTCACTACAATTACTGACTTTTGTTAAAATAACGACAAGACTATGTCTTTGATTTGACAGTGAACAAAATTCTGCACACTTGAAAAATAACGGGTAGTTACTAGTTACGTAATTTAAAATGTATATGTGAACAAAAGAAAACGACACACATATTAATAAAAATGGTTACTTTTTAAATCTTATCGAACGGAAAAACCGTTAACAGTAATAATATTTCAGATTTTATTTGGAGTAATACTCACGTTTTGTTTTTTGAACACTGTGAACTCACTTGAAATTCTTATTTTTTAAATGATCTTTGTATGCTCACCGGTTTTGACCGTATCGTAACCTTTTTTGAATACGTCTGTACTCTGCGGAAAACAGGACGCCAATGAAGCAAGCGGGCCCCAGAGCCCAAGCGCTCGGGCCTGCCTGGTGGAGAGCGGAAGTGGGGGTGACAGGTAGACAAAGAGGTAGAAAGACGCACATAGCGGAAGCGGAAAACAGATAGGGCCTATCTCAAACTAGTAAGCTTCAAATAACGGTCAAGGATTTAATCGAGAGTTTAAAAACTTTCGGCTTTATCATATCTTGGGCTTTTTGGGACTGTTAAAATAACGGTTAAATATGAAACTAGCTTTAGGGAGTAATCACATATTTACATCCATACTGATTATATAATCGGTTTCCTATTGCACAAAAACACAGAGTAAAGACAGGTTGCGTCGCCTACATTCGTATTTTGCAACTCGTTCTAGAGATCGTCATTTTCATGTCGTATAATCGTCATTTTAGCATTATTTAAAATATTTTTTACACGACTGCCCAAAGCAAAAAGAGTGTATATGTGTTTAGGGTTCATGTATGTTTGTGGGTATGTGAGTTTCTTTATTCCACCATAACTTCCAAATGGCTCAACGGATTTGGATGTATGGGGTATTGTTAGAATCCTTACATCATTCCGAGTGACACAGGCTATATTTTTTTTTTTGAAAAAGTCAATATGGCGACTGTATGACGCCATTTTCAAATGTGAAAAAAATATTTTTTTCTTCAATTATTACAATATGGGCATCAAATGAAAGGCCTTAATGAGCACATTTCAAAAATATATAATTTGCCACTAAAATGTGTGAAATAAAAATAAATAAATTAAAACACGACTGCCCTGCTAAAAACAAACTAAAAAGTTAAATAACAAGTGTCATTGCAGTCGGGGGACCTCTTCGATTAAAAATTGTTCCACAAAACGGTCCCCCGACTGCAATGACACTTGTTATTTAACTTTTTAGTTTGTTTTTAGCAGGGCAGTCGTGTTTTTAAATTGTTTTTATAACAAATGTGAAACGTGGAATCTATAGGCAAAATGTTAAAGATTCTTATGGTATACTTTGCTTTAATATGCATTAAATACAGAGGAGATAGGTATTGAATACCTACTAAAAACCACTAGTTCCTATATAAACCCCCTTAATGATTGAATATACTCGTTTCGTAGGATTTCCAACTGGAGAAGCGGTTGGACAACCAGTTGATCGCGCAGTTCGCGGGCGTGCTGGCCGGCGCGGACACGCACGCGGAGGCGCGCATGCGCATCACCAACGAAGACAGAGCGTTCACTTCCACACTCTCCTACCATATTGCACTGTGAGTATAACATACGTTCGACAACTCTGTGGTTAACAGCCACTCAATAAATAGCACCTCATAAAATGACAACCAAAAAACGGGACCAAAAAAGCTAGCATTTATAGGCCGACCGGTTAAATGAGTCCCCTTCTGCGGGGCACAGGGTCGCGGGGGGACGCGACAACGGGGAGCGCGAGGGGTGCGGGCGGCGGGCGATACACGAGAGGCGAAATGTGCACTGGACAGTTCTTAAGATATGTAGATATGTGACGTCACAGTGGTTAACAGTGAACAAGTGGCAATTTTTTTATTAGAAAATTAATTGATGACTACAACATTTGAATGAAACCAACTATTACTATGTAGATAATATATTAAAATATTGGGTAATAAACTTATGTACAATTTATTATGCAAGAAGATTAATCAAAATTATGAGTCAATCATTTCATTTCAGCATGATTTGGTGCCAGTTTTTTTTTTCTAAAATATTCGTATACGTTAAAATTCATTTGCTTTCACTGATTATTCATTTTATGTCCGAAAATATTTCGACGCATCTTGATAATGTAATCTCATGTGTAATCTCACAAAGCGTCCGCAACTTTCAACACGTGCGATCGCTAGCCGCGTTGCCAGCGAACTGAGTTTAGGCAAAAATGCGCCTGCCGCCCGCACCTCTCGCGCTTCCCGTTCTCGTCTTTCCCCGCGCCCCTGTGCCCCGCAGGAGGGGAATCATTTAACCGGTCGGCCTATAGTTATGCAGCACAAAGCGACTGAACACTTCGCATTTGTATACTCACTCGAAGATACGCTGTAATCCGTAAAAAGTGTTTTAATTCTAATCACTCGTAGATATTTTCTATACTTGACGAAAAAATATTTAATACTTATGATACGTTACTACCTTCTTTTCATTTTTATTACTAAAGAACTCTTTTTCTCTCTTTTCTTAAAAATACAAACTGCAATAATACTGTGAAGAATGCTAACGTGTGTAACCGGGCGCGTGGGTGGCCCGACTAAATGCACAGGCGGTTAATAGTAGTTTATGAAACTGATACATAAAGAGGGGTATTAAAACACGAGTGTGTGTTTAAAAACCGAGCCGTAGGCGAGGTTTTTAATAGTATCACACGAGTGTTTTAATACCTAGTTATGTGCAGTTTCATACACTACTTTATCTACACTCATACATTTGGGATTGAACCTACTAAATGAAAGATCAACGTTAGAAAAGAGAGAGAGACTTTGTATTAGCTAGGTACCTACCTTGTAATAAGTCATTTCCTTATAGTTACAACTAAAATATCGGGCAGATTCAATTTTTTCACATTTTAAAGCAAGAATAAAGAAAAACCTGCGAAATTCAGAACAACAAAATGTAGAAATTGAAATCAAAAGTTTTTTGTAATGCTCTGAAAATGGCGCGCATTCCATTAGAAAATTAAAACATAAGATGGGTCATAGCCTTCTTCATTTCCAAGCCGTGAACATAAGTTTGGCAACGTCTGTTACTGTCAGTTCGTGGTCATGTCGTCCACCAGTCTCCATACTAAATGTATGGGAATATTTCAATTTTAAGAGGTCGATATTTTTTTTCATAGTAATCGTGTGAGGTTTAAAATATGAAAATAATTTAGTTCGTTTATTGAAATGCTTTGTATATTAAACAATAAGAAAAATATCAATGTTAACCAGGAAAAAATGGCTGTCAAAGATGTCATCTTTTTTGTTGATTTTCTTCAGCAGGGAGTTGATTACCACGCCTTCTAGCAATAAATGATATATCATTAGAAAGGTTTTCTAAAGACAAATATTTGCTGTTAATATACTTTATATCAATTGTTAATACTTTTGGAGTTAAAGGTTATTAAAGTATAAAAGTGGTTTATTGTCTTTGGGAGTTGATCTACCACACCTATTGAAATAAATGATATATCATAAGAAAGGTTTTTATATGACAATTATTTGCTGCAAACATAAAGTCCATTCGGTTAGATAGTGTCGGTACACCCGCAAGCACTTGTGTCCCTTGTGTTTATTGTAATAAAATACGCATACAAATAATACACACAAGCGCGGTGCAAAGATAATTTTAATTAAATAAATTGAGTATGTTGCAGGTACGTAAAGTAAAATTAGACCAGTATTCTTCATTACTCGAAGTGTCGGAGTCATTATCATCTGTATTTATGATAATAGATACAAAATTATCACTTTCCGAATCGAATTATCAAAATATCGATATTTCAACACAATTTCGATGGACATTGGTTATAATAATTTGTTTACATGTCTTACAAAACACCCGTCTTTTTTTGTTGGTTCACATAAAGTTTCATCTTGAGTCATTTCACTGACCTCTCAAAGACGAAAAAACATTTTCAGTGCATATACGTAGCAGAGTCAACAAATACAACCTTTCACTACCGCGCCGCCGCCAACGCTTCGATGCAAACTGCCAAAATCCAAATTCACTTGCGGGTGTACGCCGCACGCGGTATCCTTTGTTTATGTGGCGGCATCCTTTGACAAGGGGCGGCACGTGCAAAGGCGGCGCGATAAAAGGGCGACACTATCTAAACGAATGGACTGTACTTACTATTAATTGTTAGTATTTTCGGAGTTTTAGGTCATTAATGATAAATTAATTGGTCAAGTTTAGAGCGTTATAACTCTCAAAGTACTAATAGTTGACGTTTATAGTAATACAATAAAGTGTTTCAAATTTAAATACCTTTCCAATGATGTAAGATTTATTGCTAGAGGAGGCTTAGATCAAAATGCTCATCGTACTAAAGGACCCCCGAAAAGTTCAAATAATTTGACTCAAACCTTATGTTCTAATAAATAAATAATAATAATAAATATAAAACTTTATTGAAATAATCTTACATCACAATTTACAACTAGTTTAAACATAGATAATATAGGAAAAACAAATAATAAATAATTTTTAAAATAATTTTATACTATGTGCTTGACCACATGCGATGTTGCCGTTCTGCTCAACTTCAGGGCTTGGAAGATATAGAAGGCTATGGATGGGTGCATTCCTGCAAACTAATCGCACTAATTCATCGATCACCATAGAGCGCATTTTAATCATCAAAAGTCTTAGAGTAAGACGGGCTTCTACAGAAAGAGAAGCCATACGAAGCGTTCCCCTCTGCCGAAGTACAAGCCCAAATGGGCATACGCATTAGTAAAACCAGTTGCGCCCGGATTTCTTTCTAGACCGAGTCCAGTCGCGCATGTGAACGCTGCTCTGTTTAAAATGTCGATTTGATGAGGTTTTTGCTGTTAAAAGAGGTCTCGAACATCAAGTATACAAAAAGATGGTGTTACATTTCACATGAAAGTAAATTTGTATCATATTATTGCTATTTGTTTACATTAAAACATTAAATTCGTATATTTTATTCTTGATTAGTTGTCAGATTTGTTCAGTGACATCGGGTCTGCTAGTCCATGGCTCGTCCGTACAAATTTCAGATCTGTCGCTAGATAAATCCGAGTTCTCGCCGATGGACAACTTAGTGATGTTACCGTTAAATAATGTTTGTCGATAAAGTGTTGGTCAATCTGGTCCTGATTCTGCGTCAAATTAATTTGCGAGATTTTTGCATGATTTGCTCTGCACTGGTGTGAGCGAGACAGATATCGTGAAATAAATGTCGAAATAGTAGATTATACAACAAGTGAATAAAAAGGGAATTTAGTTCGAGGGACTAACGGCCGTTTGCACTAAACTTAAGAATCGCCTAGTTTTTTCCAAAGTACAACTCGAGCAAGATAATTAGGCGCATGATAGCTGCATGACAGCTAAGTTCATGACACCGTTTTAATTTGGTCGAGTTATAGTTAGGAAAGACTTATGCGATTCTTAAGTTTAGTGCAAATAGCCGTAAGTATTATACAAAGAACCGAGAAATTCAAATTGTTGGGTGGCAGTACTGTCATGGAGCGATGTTCAGTGTCAGCATCCTGAGCCCAACGTCCCTGGGTACATATTAGTCACAACCCAATCACCTACACTCTCGAGCTTTTTGTATAAAGCTCAAGCGTATAAAAATGACCTCTTTGTTGTTATTCACCCCATCGTAAAATGATTGAGTTTGTAACCTTTATTCCTTTTTCCGTATCGATATTGCTGCATCGACAGTTGAGCCCAGCCCTTTATGTCAAAAACGTGTCATATTTTGATGTGTGACTCATCCGTACACAATTTTTTGCTGTTTTGTTTTATTTTTTATGTGTGAGTGTCGTCATTACAGTGTTGTTTTTGTATGTGGGTATGCGGAACTGCACTTGTGTGCATTTTCCCCCCCCCCGCAAAAAATGCCAGAATAATTTGAATAGAGTTTAATCGCTAAGGCTTCTCCCTTCGTGAAAAACGAAGCCTTTGTTGCTCGAAGTCAAAAGTATATGGGAAAATATCGTAGTTTTTTTTTAATTTCACAGCACTGCCTTCTTCTTGGATTTGCCCTGTATCGTAATGAGAAAAAAAGTTATTTTATGATGCAGTTGACTGCATCGTAATGAGTTTATTTTTTAATTTTATCTATCCACGAAAAAAAAAGTACGTATTTATATTACCCTTTTTGAATTCATATTTGGAACATTACGTTGTGAGTGTAGATAAAAGCATTTAAGCAATTACACTTCCATAGATTTTAGTTCGCTGGTAGTAAATAATACCTGCTTGAAGGGGCCAACTTAGTATAGCGCCTCGCAAGCCAGTCGCTAAAGAAAAAGACAATGTTTGCAAAAAAAAACAAATTAGCTGAATATGTTTTTATTGGTAGGAATAAGTTTCCACGCAACCAAAAATACTGAAACTTTTTTCTACTATCAATAATAAAATGCCAATTTAAGTTTTTCAGACATTCCACAGACAGGAGGTTCGTGAGCCTAAGTGGGTACCTACCCTAACGCACACTAAATAATGTGCATATACGCCTAACAACATTCACAGCCGATCCGCACTTGTGAAACAAATGCAACGTTTTAAAAATAAAAAGCTATCTGTGTCTGAAGAATGTCGGAAAAAAATAAATTGGCCTAATATGAGAGCATGCAGACGCACACTAAAATAATGTGCATGTGCAGACCTAACAATATTCATAGCCGACCCGCACTCGTGAGTTTATCTCAATATTCACTTTTTAAACTAAACAAAGATGTGTTTAGTTTAAAAAGTGAATATTTTGGATATGTCTCGAAATTGTCTCCAATTCCTTTTTTTCTGCAGAAAGTACGGTGACAAAGGCTTGCCCGACGGCACTACCATCGACATCCACTTGACGGGCTCCGCCGGACAGAGCTTCTGCGCGTTCCTGTCCAAGGGCATCACCGTCACGCTAGAAGGAGACTCCAACGATTATGTCGGTCAGTGTCAATTACAATTTTATTACAGTACTACTAATTTTATAACAGTTGTAGATTGGCGATACACTATCTTCATTAGCACTGACGAATGCAACAGAACCTTTTGAACAACAATTCAATAAAGACCTCGTGTCAAACACAACTCATTTTGAATGAAATGACAACTGACGTTCCGCTAAGCAAATGGACGCCACAGAGCGTTTACGATCGCTCAATGGCCGACGCGAACTTTATCCATTTACACGCTTTGACCTTAGAATAATAAAACGCTATGACCAATACATGCCTGAAGACGTTGTAAATTGTAGTTGCTGTTTTATTATATTTAAAGATAAATGTCTTGTTACCGACGAGCAAAGTTAGAGACTCTTTAGGTAACTCTTTGGTTTATTTTCTTTTAAACTCCAATGACATTTTTATAAACATGCAATAGTAGGATATTTTTTCTGATTCACCAATCGTCCAGCAGTCGGCGCACTACCACTAACTTGGCGCTAGTTTAGATGTAAACCTGTCATTTTGTTATTTTCTATGTGTTTTCTATAGTTTTTTAGATGTTAGAAACGATTTTTCGTAAATATCAATTTTTCTTCTAACATATTTTGGTTTTCATCAATCTTTAATTCGTTTACTGCCTGACTTCCATAATAATTATTTATTAGTATCAACCATTTTTAGATATAATCCTACTAATATTATAAATATGAAAGTTTGTGGGTTTGGGTGTTTGTTCCTCAATCACGCAAGAACTACCTACTAAACGGATTTGGTTGGCACACAGATAGAAGATAGCCTAGATTAAAACATAGGTTACTTTTTATACTGATACTAGCGGCCGCCCGCGGTTTCACCCGCGTGGACGTAGTATTTTCGTTCGTAGTGCTCGATCTTTAACATGTCTAGTATTTCATCCCTCATATTGTTTTAAAGTCATCTTCACTGTTGTTTGGTCGCAGGCAAGGGTCTGTCGGGCGGCCGGGTGATCATCTACCCGCCGAAGAATTCTCCATTCGAGTCACACTTGAACGTGATCGTCGGCAACGTGTGTTTATACGGAGCCACGTCGGGACGAGCTTACTTCAGGTAATTATTGGTTAAAATAATCATCATTTCGCCTTAAACTCTTATTAATAGTCGAGTGTATTTACACTTTATACAGATAAAAAAAAGAATACAAAAGAGTCATTCAAAAATTTAAAATCATTTTATCGTGATGTTCGCATCGAAATCGGAGTATAGAAGTAGTCAACTTCACATCTTCGTCGACTTATTTAATAATTATTGTATTACGTTCGCTTATAAATGTGTTTAGTATGTACATTATATAGTGTGTGATATTCGGTTCGGAATGAACACCGATTACTGGCTGGCTGTTGAAAGTCGTATTCAAATCTTCTAAATATACAGGGTAATTTTGCGACCCCTTTACAAAATCAAATAATAGTTCAAGGAAGTAATAAAAAAAAATTTGGTGAGATAATTGTAAATTATTTCTTTTTAAATTCACAGTTTTCAACCACTTTTTATATCCTAAAAATCTAGGCGCGCACGCTCACCGTCACGAACGGGACGCGAGCGGGGGAAGGCGAGTGGCGGGAGGGGGGCTCGCGCGGGTCGACCGTGCGACGCGCAAACGGTGACAACAATTTCAATTTGTGTAGGGAAAAGTTTGGGGTAAAAATGTAAAAAAAATATTTTTGTTTTACTTCGTAAATTGATTGTACTGCTGTTATACAGGGTCATTTTTAGACCCCTTTTCAAACTTTGTCAGGTCATTCTATAACAGCAGTACAATCAATTTACGAAGTAAAACAAAAATATTTTTTTTTACATTTTTACCCCAGCTCTCGCCTTCCCCCGCTCGCGTCCCGTTCGTGACGGTGAGCGTGCGCGCCTAGATTTTTAGGATATAAAAAGTGGTTGAAAACTGTGAATTTAAAAAGAAATAATTTACAATTATCTCACCAAATTTTTTTTTATTACTTCCTTGAACTATTATTTGATTTTGTAAAGGGGTCGCAAAATTACCCTGTAGAATGACCTGACAAAGTTTAAAAAGGGGTCCAAAAATGAAAAGAAGAAACTGATTGGTGACAGACATATCAACGCAAAAATATCACAGCCCAAACCGCTAAGTCTATAGTTTCCAAATTTGGCACATAGATTCCTTTTGAGGTCTAGGGGTGCACTAAGAAAGGATTTTTCAAAACTCACCCCGCAAGGAGGTGAAACGGGGCCCAAAGTTTGTAAGAAAGTCCCTCAGTTTCGAAGCTAGCATCTTCAAATTTTGTGTATAGGCGCAAAGGGGTAAAAGGGGGGTGAAATTGTGTATAGAAAATCCTTAATTTTCGAAGTAATAATAGCTAAATTTATTATTTAGGCTTATGCATGGAAATTTAACGCAACGTATATTGTTATCGTTAGTATTTCGACCTTATGGGGATGAAATGGGGTAAATAAACCTAAAACTAGACATGGATGTTGTTATGATTACGAAAATGACATTTATTTTGAAGTCCAACATGGTGGACATGATATAACCCCTAAAAGGGTGAAAATAGGGTTCAAATGTTGTATGGAAAAAGAAAATAAAATAGACATTACAACTTTAAACTTCGTAGGGGCACGTCTAAAAATAAACAGGCAAACATATATATTGTGATTTCGAAAACCAACCCCTTAGGGGGTAAGTGGGGTGAGTAAACATAAGAATCGAAATGAATGACGTTCTTTAGGTTTTATGGAATGGTGTTTGCGAAAATGACATTTATTTTGAAGCCCAACATGGTAGACAACATGATTTAACTCCTAAAGGGGTGAAAATGGGGTTCAAATTTTGTATAGAAAAAAGAATATACCTAGTTGGTTACTAAGTTCTGTAACTATGGAAAACATGAATAATACTAAATTTACAAATAATGCTACAATGAATTATATACCAAATGAAAGCACAAATATTTAAGATTATCATGTATTAAAATTATTCGAAATGACCGCCTCTGGCATGAATACACGCCTTTAGACGACGAGGCCAGTCATCGATGGCAGCACGAACTACCACCATATCCAATTCTGCGACTGCCTTGAGAATAGCGCGCTTAAGAGAGTCGAGATTCATGTGGGGCTTAGCACATGCTTTCTCCTCAATAAGTTGCCATATGGCATAATCCAGAGGATTTAAGTCTGGGCTGGAGGATGGCCATTCTTCCTGCGCGATAAAATCAATTTTGTTAGCCCGAAACCATGCTTGTGTAGATTTTGCTTTGTGCGCAGGGGCAGAGTCCTGCTGGAAGACCCATGGCTGGTTTTGAAATAAAGTGTGGCTTAAGGGTTTGACAACAGGTTCCAGAACGGTATCTTGATAGACTCTAGCGCCAGTTTTCACACCTTTTTCACAGAAATGAACCTTACTTAGCCCTGAATAGGACACCCCCAGCCAAATCATCACTGATGAGGGGTGGTGACCTCGTTGGACCCTCGGAGCAATCATGCTGGCTTCTTTACTATTCTTAGCGTATACTCTATCATTTTGACGGTTAAAATTTTCTTCGACTGTGAAGATTTTTTCATCAGTAAACAAGATTTTTCGATGGCCGTTTTGTGCGTACTGCTTTAGTAGAGCGCGACTTCGTGCTAACCTCATAGCCTTCAATCGTGCGTTTAGCAGATGGCCCTTTTGTCTACGGTAAGCGTGAAGCCCAAGGTCATCATTGATAATTTTTTTAAGGGAACTTCTCTTCACAGTCATCTGTATTGCCAATAACTTTTGCTTCCGGACGGGATTTCTCGTGATTCTCGCCTTCACTGCCTTGATCACAGCTGGTGTCCGAACGGTGCGTGGTCTTCCTGATCTTTTTCGGTCATCGACGGTCAAGGTATTACTGTACCTATGGATAGTGCGATAAATAAATTGCTTGTTGATTTTCAACTTTTGTACCAACTTGAAAATCATATTCGGTGGCTGCCCACATTTGTGCAGAGCAATTACAGCGACACGATTCTCCTTCAACCCCCATTCCATGGTGAAATAAACAAAATATGATATACGTGTGGTATGGAATTATAGCTTATAAAACTGTCAATAATATGTCATTTTTATTTTTTCTTTTCATTTGTTTTAATGGCCAGTAATCGATAAAGAAACTCAGTAACAGAACTTTTGACCAACCTGTGTAAAATAGACATTACAACTTTAAAATTCGTAAAAGCTCGTCTAAAAAGAAATAGGCAAACACATTTTGTTATTTTGAAAAACATCCTTTAGGGGTAAGTAAACATCGATGTGGATATCGTTGGGGTTTTATGGGATGGTGATTGGGAGAGGGAGAGGGACGTAGACGGAGACGGGGACGGGAATGGAAACGGGAACCGGAACGGGAGCGGGATACTAATATCTCTGGACCCAATTCTGATTATTGTAATAAACTAGCTTCCACCCGCGACTTCGTCTGCCACGGACACGGACGAAGTCGAAGAACATGGATATTAGAGAAAATCCTTAGGGAACCATCAACCAGGATCCGACCAGCCGTTTTTACGCGATTAAGCGGGTCCCCCTTCACCAAGCGAGCAGCCTCTTGCGAGGCCCGCCACACGCGACAAACGACTTGCCTCGCGAGGCAGCGCGCTTGGTGAGGACCCGCTTTATCGCGTAAAATCGGCTGGTCGGACTCTGGTTGAAGGTTCCCAAAGGATTTTCTCTAATATCCACGCAGACGAAGTCGCAGGTGTAAGCTAGTCCTAAATAAACATCACAACTCGTGCCAAACTTCTAGCTCTCTGAAGTTGCTTCGCGCATGCGTAGACTGTATTTTTCGTTTAAGCGAGAAATTATAGATCGCCTCTTGTTCAGACGCAAATAAATCCACAAAAATGCGAGGTCACATTCCCCATATGGGGAAGACCCATACCCAAGGGCCCAAGTGTCTTACAATACATGTGTGTCAACACAGGGGTATAGCATCCGAGCGGTTCTGCGTGCGCAACTCTGGCTGCACGGCCGTGGTGGAGGGCGTGGGCGACCACGGCTGCGAGTACATGACGGCCGGCCAGGTGCTGGTGCTCGGGCTCACTGGGAGGAACTTCGCTGCGGGGATGAGCGGTCAGTATATGAGTGACGTCACAGCAACTGCGGCTGCACGGCCGTAGTGGAGGCGACCACGGCTGCGAGTACATGACGGCCGGCCAGGTGCTGGTGCTCGGGCTCACTGGGAGGAACTTCGCTGCGGGGATGAGCGGTCAGTATATGAGTGACGTCACAGCAACTGCGGCTGCACGGCCGTAGTGGAGGCGACCACGGCTGCGAGTACATGACGGCCGGCCAGGTGCTGGTGCTCGGGCTCACTGGGAGGAACTTCGCTGCGGGGATGAGCGGTCAGTATATGAGTGACGTCACAGCAACTGCGGCTGCACGGCCGTAGTGGAGGCGACCACGGCTGCGAGTACATGACGGCCGGCCAGGTGCTGGTGCTCGGGCTCACTGGGAGGAACTTCGCTGCGGGGATGAGCGGTCAGTATATGAGTGACGTCACAGCAACTGCGGCTGCACGGCCGTAGTGGAGGCGACCACGGCTGCGAGTACATGACGGCCGGCCAGGTGCTGGTGCTCGGGCTCACTGGGAGGAACTTCGCTGCGGGGATGAGCGGTCAGTATATGAGTGACGTCACAGCAACTGCGGCTGCACGGCCGCAGGGTCACAGGGTATAGCAAGCCACGGCTGCGAGCGATAATGAAGAATAACATTGATTTTTGTTTAGTGACTTGGTATATAACACTATTGTTTTATCGAATGATGTCACTGGACATAAGGTAAATCTTACGTCGTACATAATAAAGCACATATTTCAGTGCGCTTGGCATTTTCTTCAAACCCTTATAACTTCGAAACTATTCGCTTGATTTAAATAAAACAAAAACATGTGTATTGCTAGACATTTAACTACATGGTCAAGTTGCAAGTGATTTAATAGACACAGTGACTTTCTCCATTGTGAACGGCCGTTAGTCAACCTTAAATGCAGTCCAAATAGATTATGAAAGAATTAGTTTAGTTGCACTTACTAGCCTTAGTAGAAAATGCATTCTTCACTTACTTCCGAACAGCAAGTGTATTTCCTTCTGGTCAATAACTTCTTAACTTTACTCCTGTACCATCTTCTGAATTGAAGTATTTTATCGTACATCTTTGTTTCTAAATTTGAGATTTTAGCATTCACAAATCACAATGCTCCTTTTATACCAGAGGTGCCCAAACGGTCGATCGCGAGAGGTTTTAAGGTCGATCGCCAAGGAGCACTGATTTGACACTTTGCACTCAATGTAGTTTTATTACTTATGCATTTTTTTTCTTGATAAATATTTTGTGGGTGTTTCGGTCAAAATGTCGATCTCTTAGTGTCCGGACACGAAAGTGGCGGCGGCCGAGCGGTGGCGGGGCGGCGCGGCAGCGGAGCGGCGGCGGGGCGGGGCGATGAGAACGTGGGCACGAAACTTAGCGGTCGGTCAGCCGCGCTAGTAGTGTTGTGACAGATAGGCTAAATACCATTAAGGGCCCGTTGACCTACCGATTTGACCTACTGGTAGGACCACGGTATACCACTAAAGTAACTTCTTATTTTTTTTTATTTCTATTGATGTGTCAAATGTGATGTTGCTATGGAAACAATTTCTTGTTAAATCAATACCGAAAAATATTCAAAGGACGAACTCTGAAATCGCGAAAAAAAAAATCAGCTGTTTCATACAAAAATTTATAACGAAAATTTCAAAATGTATGAAACAGCTGTTTTTTTTTTTCGCGATTTCAGAGTTGGTCCCATAGTAAAAGTTGTTCAGTTTGATGGTCCCTATCTACCCTATTCGGCTTTATAAGGCTTTTACCAAACACCTTGTATATCCTATGTCTAAAAATTTTATTTAGTTCGAAAAAATGGTCTAAGTATAGGCGTTAACTAGTTTCAAAACCGGATTCTTTGCTCATCTTGTGTTTTTTAAATGATGTCCAAGATGCCGACATCCATACTGAATAAATAGGTACTACCTAGTAATCAAACAGACACTATTATAAATTTTAAACTTTTAGATTTTTGCATTCACAATGCTATTTTTATATTAAGATGAATAAATAATGAAAAAATATTAGAAAAAATCGGCTCACCCGTAGCAACTCAGACGGGATCAATATATAGATCCCGTCTGAGTTGCTACGGGTGAGCCGATTTTTTCTAATATTTTTTCATTATTTATTCATCTTAAGACACTATTATATTATTCAACACAACACTACTGTAATCGCGGGCTACCAAATCCAACTAGTTTGTTCATTTGTTTTCGTCGCTCTCCTCCCGCCCGTGCATCGCTCGTCGCCCCGCTCTGCCACCGCCCGTTTCGTGCGCGTCTCCATACTGTGCCATACTGTTGAATGCATCGCCGCCGCTCCGCTGTCGCGCCGCCCCGCTGCCGCTCCGCCGTCGCAGTTTTCGTGCCCGGACACTTAGTCATAATTTTTTGCTAGGTCGATCTCCTTAAGAAAAAGTATGGGCACCCCTGTTTTATACAATACTAAATAGTGACTCGGTAGCTCAATTAGAAGAGCATTGGACTGGACAATGGTCGCGGGTTCGATTCCCGCCTGAGAATATGATCCTATGCGAGTCGATTTTTTACCAGCATATTATTAAGGCCGCCTTCGCACCGACAGGTGTCTAAATTAGTGCCTAGAGCTTAGATATGTAAAAAAGTAAAACGAACGTTCAGGAATGTTCGCAACCGACCGCACTGCGTAGTAGGTGCCTAGTATCTAAGCGACTACTTAAAATGTATCGTAGGCGCGAAGCTTACAACCAAAGAGTATGAATCCAAGGCGACTATCCTAGCGACTACCCTACCAGTGCGGTCACCAAGTAACCTGGATATATCTAGGCTAGGCATCAATCTAGGCACCTGTCGGTGCGTTCGCAGCCTTAGTATTACTGTTTGTGTCCACCAGGCGGCATAGCGTACGTGTACGACATCGACGGTTCGTTCAAGGACAAATGCAACCAGGAAATGGTGGAGCTTCTGCCGCTGGAGTTACAGCCAGACCTGGACGACGTCAAAGTGCTGCTGCAGGAGTTCGTGCAGTTCACCGGGTCAGTTACTTTTAATAACATTTACTTATTTTGCAATATTTTCTGACTTGTACTTGCATCGACTGTTTTACCGTCAATTTTGGATTATCCGATAATTTTAAACATACCTAGTTAGAGTTTGGTCAACGAAAGATGAGACTCGGTTGGAAATGGAACTAATTTTGCGCCTATTTTAAGGTTCAGTTTCCAATAACTCAACCTCTAAATGTTAATTTAACAGGGAAAGTGGCGCCGCCATTTCAATCTCATCTTTCGTTGACCAGACTCTAACAATCATATACACTCGATTAGTGCAGAGTTCCCAACCTTTTACCCTATGCACCTCATCCAACTATGCTTAAATATTTTCAAAATAATAAATAAATAATTGCTCTGGAGCCGCTCGCCGCGCCCCCCTCTAGAAAACTCTACGACCCCTAGTACCCTACGCCCCCGCTGGTTGCGAACCCATGATCTAGTAGTGGTACCGGTGTGGTTGCAGACGAGATTAATAATATGATATTAATATTTTTAAATCTTGTTACACCGAACTTTAACTCCATAAATTGATCAATGATATATTTTTTTTTATTTATTATTATTCTGTATTTTTAACCGTATCCATTTTGAAAGAATACAATCTCAGCTGGAAGAGCATTGGACCAGACTGCCAAAGGTCGCGGGTTCGATTTCCGCCTGAGAATATGATATTTTTTTGTCTGGTGACGAGACAATTTTTATTTTGTATATTATATTATTTCGTATTACATAAAATTAGCATTGTAAATGCTAAAACGAAAAAATCTATTTAAATTGTAACTACCTAATTAAATTATAATAATTGTGACCTACTAGATCGGTGATCGCCCAAGAGTTTCTCAACACATGGCCAGAGCCCGCTAAGAAGTTCGTAAAAGTCTTCCCTTACGAGTACCAGCGAGCTCTGAAGAAGATGGCGCTGAAGCAGTCGCCGCCGAAAGTGGAGACCAACGGGCACGACGTGGCAGATATCGAAGAGGCCGTTAGGGATATGGATCTTGATAAGAAGAATATGGAGAAGATACTGGATAAGACGAGGTATGTTACACATTCAATAGGTGCTGTTTGACTCATTTCATCCCTACTAGGATTTAAAGTGATTAATCTAAGGATAGCTTAAAACGTTATTGTATTAATTCACTAGCGGCCGCTCGCGACTTCGTCTGCGTGGAAAGTTTTTTTGCTATCCCTCGGGAACGAAACATCTTTTCGGGGAGAAAGGTACCCGTTCCTTTTCTGTACCCTTAACAGCGTCTATGCAAAATTTCATGATGATCGGTTCAGTAGTTTAGACGTGAAGACGTAACAAACAAACAAACAAATAAACAAACAAACGGACTTTCGCATTTATAATATTAGTAAGGATTTGTTCATTGATCAATTGTTATGTTCAACAATTTGTTTTAAAGCCTTAGTATGCATTAATGCTTTATGTTGTTGTTTATAATTTTTTGTTACGGTATGAATTATTTTTTATCTTTTATTGCCTAAAAAATGTAGGTAACTGAAGTGGGGGCCCATTTGGCACCTTTTGGCTTGATGAAAATCTTTGCCCATCGATTTTTTTGTTTCCAATGAGCGGTTTTCAATGACAGATAAAAAAAAAAAGGAAACTGTGAGTATGTGGCGTTGTGCAAAAGTATGATGTCAATGTCAATGTCAACTTGTCAACCCTGACATGACATGTCCAAAAATATCTATCTCGTCCGAAAAAGTAATACTGCTTCACAAAACACTTGCAGATCAATAAATTCAGCCATCTTTTCTAAAAATCAGAAATAATAACCACAACTTCAACTTACGTGAGCGTTGTAAGCATGAATCGGACCGGGCGTCAGCGCGCTCATAGTGCTGTAAGCGTGATTCGGAACGCGGCCTTAGAATTTTTCGCTAGTTAGTTTTTTGACATCATACATTGTAATAATCTTTTGGCAAATTGAAAAAAAAATATCATAAAGCTTCTTAAGGAGTTTCTTCTCAACTCGTCAACGCCCGGAAAATGAGATACAATAGATTTTCTATTATTGTCGGTCGCCGGAGACCGCTTGGGCGGAAACAAAAATAAATTAAGAAAAAAAAGTTATTCAACTTACGGCCGAATACTCAAACGTCAATTAACTTTGAGAGGCTCTCAAACATCGTCCTGTCGCATTAAGTGTCAAAGATATGACAAAGACAGTATGATGTTTGAGAGCCCCTCAAAGTTAAGAAGCGTTTGAGTATTCGGCCGTTAGTCATGGACTTCTATTAAACCGCCCTCGTATATGCACAATGTCGTCATTTGTTGAACTATATAATCGATTAATGTTTTCTAAGTTTTATCTTCTTCTTCAAGTGCCTCACTATTACTAGAGGTTGATCGTCAGCTTAGGGAACTTCTCTCTGTCCTGCGCCAAGCGTAACAGTTGTTCGTCCATTTTCTAATGTTATGCAACCACGATTTTTCCCTTCTTCCAGCGCATCCTTTGCCTTCACTCTTGCCCATCATTCTCGAATCTAAGTTTTATAAACCCAATAATATTTCTATTTTTTCACAACAGGGGCTTTATGAAATACCCCCGCGAGACATCCGTCTACCGTCCCGCCGAGAAGCGTCTCCGCGACTGGGACGAGATCTACAATCCTTCGCACGTGCGGCGCGGGCTGCGCGTGCAGGCGGCGCGCTGCATGGAGTGCGGCGTGCCCTTCTGCCAGAGCCAGCACGGCTGCCCGCTGGGCAACATCATCCCCAAGTGGAACGACCTCATCTACCGCAACGACTGGCGCCAGGCCCTCTACCACCTGCTGCAGACCAACAACTTCCCAGGTACAGTCTGTACTATACTGTACCTTCTGCCAGAGCCAGCACGGCTGCCCGCTGGGCAACATCATCCCCAAGTGGAACGACCTCATCTACCGCAACGACTGGCGCCAGGCCCTCTACCACCTGCTGCAGACCAACAACTTCCCAGGTACAGTCTGTACTATACTGTACCTTCTGCCAGAGCCAGCACGGCTGCCCGCTGGGCAACATCATCCCCAAGTGGAACGACCTCATCTACCGCAACGACTGGCGCCAGGCCCTCTACCACCTGCTGCAGACCAACAACTTCCCAGGTACAGTCTGTACTATACTGTACCTTCTGCCAGAGCCAGCACGGCTGCCCGCTGGGCAACATCATCCCCAAGTGGAACGACCTCATCTACCGCAACGACTGGCGCCAGGCCCTCTACCACCTGCTGCAGACCAACAACTTCCCAGGTACAGTCTGTACTATACTGTACCTTCTGCCAGAGCCAGCACGGCTGCCCGCTGGGCAACATCATCCCCAAGTGGAACGACCTCATCTACCGCAACGACTGGCGCCAGGCCCTCTACCACCTGCTGCAGACCAACAACTTCCCAGGTACAGTCTGTACTATACTGTACCTTCTGCCAGAGCCAGCACGGCTGCCCGCTGGGCAACATCATCCCCAAGTGGAACGACCTCATCTACCGCAACGACTGGCGCCAGGCCCTCTACCACCTGCTGCAGACCAACAACTTCCCAGGTACAGTCTGTACTATACTGTACCTTCTGCCAGAGCCAGCACGGCTGCCCGCTGGGCAACATCATCCCCAAGTGGAACGACCTCATCTACCGCAACGACTGGCGCCAGGCCCTCTACCACCTGCTGCAGACCAACAACTTCCCAGGTACAGTCTGTACTATACTGTACCTTCTGCCAGAGCCAGCACGGCTGCCCGCTGGGCAACATCATCCCCAAGTGGAACGACCTCATCTACCGCAACGACTGGCGCCAGGCCCTCTACCACCTGCTGCAGACCAACAACTTCCCAGGTAATAAGAATATCCACAACGGCCCCCAGGCAGGGACTGGAAAAACACCTTAATGCGTTTAGGTTTTTAGTGTTTACAGAATGAAAATTTAAAAAAATATGATAAATAGATTCTTTGATAGGGAAACCTTATTCGATATGCAAACAAAACAATCATAGCATCATGAGAATACGAGATATCGTAGATCAAAATCGAAAGGGTTCCGGTCCTTGCCCCCAAGACCAACGGACGAGAAAAGAGTAGTTCTATCTCACGAAGTCCGTTTGCCTATCAATGTTGTTAGGTGTGCACATTGCCGGCATATACACTGCTGGAAAATCGAAAAAAAATCATTGAAAATTAAACTTACCTTTTCCATGAATAGTTGTAATTAAAAAAGCTGTTTCATATTACTTTAATTTATAATTTATAAAAAATATTTTATTCGAATTAATAAATTAAAATTAAATTTACTATTTTCATGAATAATAAAAATATTTTTTAATTTAACTTTATTTAATGTTCAGTCTTAAAAAGCTGATCAGATCTATATGTATTATTTGGTAATTTTGCTAAAATTAAGGTTCTAATGTAACTCATTTGTATGTACCGCATATTCATTAATCTCTTTTTATTGATGGTTGGCTGGTATAGAATAACTCTTAGCATTAAGTCCGCCTTTGTACCTTACTGTGTGTATTGTTGTGCAATAAAGATTAACAAATAAAATTAAAAAAATCCTTAAAATTTGGGGAGTTGTTAAAAATACACGTTGTATATGTTGGTAGAGTTCACGGGGCGCGTGTGCCCGGCGCCGTGCGAGGGCGCGTGCGTGCTGGCCATCAGCGAGCCCGCCGTCACCATCAAGAACATCGAGTGCGCCATCATAGACCACGCCTTCGAGGCCGGCTGGATACAGCCCGAGGTTAGTGGGTGGCGAAATAGAATGTGATATACACTGTGATTTCTGCGAGTGTCGAGTGAGGAGCATGGTGAGTGATAGGAATGTAATGATGTGACAAAAAATAGGTTTGTTGAAAGGATGAATATGACAGACACTTTCAATCAGATATTAGTAGAGACACTTTGATTGGGATGGGAAAGAGAGGGCTGTTTGTTAATCAAATCGAAAAAATAATGCCTTTGAGGCCGGATGGATACAGCCCGAGGTTAGTGTATAGTGAATTAAAATGTGATATACACTGTGATTTTTGCGAGTCTTGAGTGAGGAGCATGGTTGATGTAAAATTGAGTGATAGGAATGTAAATTATGTGACAAGAGATAGGTTTGTAGAAAAGGATGAATGGCACACACTTATAAATCAGAAGTTAGTAGAGATACTTAGGTCCGTATTTATAAACCGCTCTCATCGTTGAGAACTATCTTGAGATCACACCCGAGATGCTGTTCCTATATGTAGAGTATCTCTCTCTTTGAGAGTTGTTTATAAATACAGGCCTTAGATAAAAGATTTTGTCGACCGATCGGAAACATTTAAAGAAGAAAGGTCAAGAGTACCCGAATTACTTTTCGTAATTTAGTCACCCCCTGTTATTAAGTAGCAAGCTATGTTTAGTTTCGTTCTTCGATCAAAGGTTTTGTTTTAAAATTATTGTAATCGACTCAGCGAGCACGAAGCGTCTCCGTTTCAGCTTGGAAAAAAATGCTTTCATAGTCGCATTTCTCAACCGATTCGCAACTCTAAAATTTTGTAAACAGGCTCGATATTTATATTGTTTTTTTTGTAGATTCAGTTTAACGAAAATTTTCAATCTGGCAGAGATATGGCGGATATCATATTTCAACCATTTCATAGAGCCACTAGTTATTAAACTAACGGACTATCTGTAACTTTATCTCTCAATGGATGCCTGTATAAATATAGCGTTCTTACAAATTCAATCAAGAAATAAAAATCGTCTGTATGTTCATGTTGCTATACCTTAAATTTGACAGATTCCTCCTATGCGTAACGGCAAGACTGTAGCAGTGGTCGGATCTGGACCGACGGGACTCGCTTGCGCACATCAGTTAAACAAGGTACATTTCATTAAGTTTCTGATTTAAAACAATGCTAGAAAAAATAACTTGTTTCTGACCCTCAGGCGGGAATCGCCCGGGTCACGAAAGACGTGGGTTCGATTCCCCGTGATTACAGTAATTATAATACAATTTTATTCCTATATTGTTATTAATTTTGATTGTTAATAAAATATGTTTTACCCCCCGGTTTCCGAGGTACTTTATCGACTCGCTTTAACTTTAAACCAGATAATGTGGACCCCTTCGATAAACCTGTTAAAAAGATTATAAACTTAATCTCTTATATATTATTTATAACCTTAATAAACCACCTCAGAAACCGGGCGTTAGTCATCTAAAATAACTTTGTATCTTTCTAAAAAAAATAACAACATTACTTTTCCAATCCATCAGGCTGGCTACTCAGTAACAGTATTCGAACGTAACGACCGACCGGGGGGCTTGTTACAATACGGCATCCCTTCAATGAAGCTCAGCAAGGAAACTGTAGCTCGCCGCGTCAAACTGTTGACCGCTGAGGGAATCGCCTTCAAGTGCTGCGTCGACGTGGGGAAGGATATCTCCGCGCTAGAGCTGGCCAACGAGTAAGTTGTTAACAATTAGTAAAGCCCTATCTTCTACAATAGTGATCCCTTCAATGAAGCTCATCAAGGAAACTGTAGCTCGTCGCGTCAAACTGTTGACTACTGAAGGAATCGCCTTCAAGTGCTGCGTCGACGTGGGAAAAGATATCTCCGCGCTAGAACTGGCTAATGAGTAAGTTATAAACAATTTGTTAAGCTCTATCTTCTACAATAGTGATACCTTTAATATAACTCAGTAAGGAAACTGTAGCTCGTCGCGTCAAACTGTTAACCGCTGAGGGCAATGCTGCGTCGATGTCGGCAAGGATATCTCCGCGCTAGACTTGGTCAACGAGTGTAGTTATCAACAATTACATCTGCGATAGTGCAGCAGAAAAATCGATTATCGATAGCTTCTAGTTCCCATCAGAAATCACTCGCGTACCGATAGGACACGACCAGGGACCCTATTTTTGAATCGCTCGATTGGCGTCGAGCGCTCGTTTCTACTGATTTTCGTTCGACATATGACTCTATTTCGAACGTTTGAGCCATATGTCGAACGAAAATCAGTAGAAACGAGCGCTCGACGCCAGCCGAGCGATTTTAAAATAGGGCCCCAGTGACGAAGCTTAAGCTGTAATGGATCACCGGGCTCCGTATTGTTCCATAGTTATCTTTTTTGCCGCCCAGAAACATCAGTCGCTAGGGCGAAAATGCCGGTCGGTGACGACAGGCTCTCCGATGCTAAAAAGCGCCGCAGCGGACGAGTAGTTTTCCCGCTTCATTTAATAATGTTTCTTCACGACGAAAAAAGATATACCTATGTATAGCAATGGAAAAATGCAGTACCGCGCGGCCAATGTAGATTGCCCTTAGAAATTTATGAATCGATTGCGTAGCTTTGTTTGACCACAGAATAGATATAAGTACTACCGTACAGAAAGGACATTCTTCGCCCCGCCCCAGAATCAATTACCTCACCCCACCCCGCGAGTTCGTATGCCGAATCGTATGCTCGTTTTTGTTTGTCAACGTCAACTTATTTTGATATTCAAAGCAATGCGTCGTAACTTTATTTACCAAAAAGTTTGAATTATGAATTGAACGCCGCTCATACAGTACCAACTGCACGATAGTTCTAGACCTACACACACAGTTGCGCGTGTACAAAAATGTCATCTGACGTCATCTGTTTATTTTGGCGCGATTGTATGGAGTGTCTGGGGTGCGCTTTGACACTATAATTTCTATAAAAGCAATAATATTCCAGATACGACGCCCTAGTGCTGTGCATGGGCGCGACCTGGCCTCGCGACTTGCCCCTGAAGGGCCGGCAACTAAACGGCATCCACTACGCCATGGAATTCCTAGAAGGATGGCAGAAGAAGCAAGCTGGCCCTGCCCTGGTACATAAGGCCCCGATCAAAGACAATCCAGAGCTCAGCGCTAAAGACAAGGATGTGCTTATCATCGGAGGAGGGGACACTGGGTAAGTGATAAACTATTTGTCAACACTTTAACTAGTCTTATGAAACGAAAACTTGAGTCAATTCCATACATCTAGCTTTGCTTAAATTGCTTTCGCACAAATATGTTTACTTTTGTTTATTTATTTAATTACTACTTAAAAACCAAGTTAAATTTTTTATTACTTAATAATATGATAAAGAAACCACGAAAGCATATAAAAATGTGTTTACAAGATGTTTGGATTATTAAATTAACAACTAGGTGACATAAAATTATTGGAGCGATTTGTATATTTCGTGACATTTAGATAATAGTCTAACACTTGTCTAGAGGACCTGACCCCCTAGCCAAAATAACATTTGCAACGCTTCGATTTTGAAACATGTATGGGATTGACATAAGGTTTCGTTGACTATCGTATTTTAAAAGTCAAAGCCATACTTTTTCGTAGCGAAGCGACATACATAAATAGAATACATAAGCTTCGACATGCTTACATAATTTGTAGGTATTTACAATAATTGCATGCTCTAGTCATAGTGAATTTAGATTTAACTACCATTTAATTCAAGATACATAATCAACATTTATTGTTCGTGTTCTATGTATTTTATAATGTTTTCACTATAAAAATTAATAATAATAATAAAAATATTTTATTGCACACTAAGACAGGACATATTACAAAGAAAAACAATAAACAGAAAAAGCACACGAAAGGCGGCCTTATTGCTAAATAGCAATTTCTTCCAGGCAATAAAAATTGTTTAATAAATATTGTTTAATGCAGTTGCGACTGCATAGCGACGTCGCTCCGACAGGGCGCTAAGTCCATCACGACGTTCGAGATCCTGCCCGAGCCCAAGACTACCAGGGGGCCCGACAACCCGTGGCCGCAGTGGCCCAGAGTATTCCGGTATGGATATTATAATAATGTTATTCTTTATTGCACACCGCACTAAAACACATTACAAACAAACAACCTGAACAAACAAGAAAACACATTAATTTATTGTTCTAAAAAGTGCACTGATCACTTTTTACGGGAAAAAATCTGATAATGTTAATTTTCTATATTTATATATTACGGCTAATACCCGAAGTGCGACTAAACCTAAGCCAGCTAGAAATAGGTGCAGTCGATAGCCATTGATTAAAACTAGGTCTAGCCGATCTGTTTTACTCCTGTAGGTCCCGAATATAGGTTAGAAAGTGCGAAGCGCAGCGGAGTGTGAGCCTTAAATTTCGTGGTTATTTTTTAACAGACAACAGAAATTACTTTTTTAATACTCCATGGCGGGCTACATCTAGTATTAGCCGCGAGCAAATCTGCTACACCTAGGCCAACAGCTACCGGCTACACCTAGTTCTAATCAGGGGCCGTACCGGCTAACGAATCGATTATTGAAAAGTCTGCCGGGTTTCAAATTAAAACGGCTATATAAATTCTGCTAATACTAATACATTTCTGCTTTAGTAAAAACCAATGTGATAACTATCTTACTTACGGCCGAATACTCAAACGCTTCTTAACTTTGAGAGGCTTTCAAACATCATACTGTCTTTGTCATATCTTTGACATTTAACGCGACAGGACGATATTTGACGATTGAGTATTCGGCCGCTAAAGCTGCAATGTAACTGCAGTTTCAATCGATTTCAATCGAGAATTGTTAGCAACAGAGTTACGTAATTAGCCCCGGGTGTAAGGAGGCTGTTACACAAGGAAAGTCTCGCACGCGAGTGGCTATTTGTTCTAGGCGATTTCTCCTAGAAAAAGTAGAAGAAATCGCCACTCGCGTGCGAGACTCCTTGTGTAACAGCCTCCTTAGCCGTACTATAATATAAAACTATAATTTTCTACACAGGGTTGATTATGGTCACGAGGAGGTCAAAGTCAAGTTCGGCCACGACCCTAGGAGGTTCTCTACACTTACCAAGGAATTCTTGGATGATGGTGAGTGATTTCGTCGGTTATTAGTCGACAGATGTCGCTGCATCCTTATTTTCACCATATCTTTTTTGCCATTGTAGGTTATAGAAACATTTGCATGTCGACATTATCAAAGAAATATGCTGCGTGACTTCCTGCGTGGTTTCTGAAGTACTCAATCGGAGGTTTAACTTTATCGGAGGTGACTACATTATCTGGTTTAAAGTTAATTTTATTTCTTTAAACCAAATAATGTTAATGGGGCGACCATTTTTCCCCACTGGGGTCCAGGGGTCTTCCGTCGCTGCAGCCGCCGCAAAAGAGGGGCGATTATGGCAATGGCAGAATAATTTTGCCGATTCACAAATCGTCCACCAGTCGGCGTACTACCGCTAACTTGGCGCTAGTGTAGACGTAGACCTGTTATTTTGTTGTTATTTGTGTTTGCTATAAATTTTTGGATGTTGGAAGTAATTTTTCGTAAATATAAATTTTTCTTGCTACACATTTAGGTCTTCAATCTTTAATTCGTTTACTGTCCGATTTTCATAATAATAACTTATTAGTATCAACTATTTTAGATATAATCTAAAATAAATGAGAAAATTGGGGGAAAATGCCCGTACAAAGGTCTCCAGCAGCAGTAGCGCCACCAAGCGGGATACATTTTGTGACATCCCGCCATTGCCTGAAGCCTGGCTCGGCTGCGACACTGGATTTATCTGTCGCGCGGCAGTGGCCGCTGCCTTCTTTTGTTCTGCCGCAAGTGGAGGGCGCAGTACAGGTGCCGGCCGGCGTACAGAACCTCCCATAGGACGTTTTCTAGAAGCCAGCAAGGCCTTTTCCCTATCGTGTTCCACCACGTCAGTATCCTGCCATATCTCAGGAGAAACCACTCTTGCATCTCTGTCCGAGTATACTACTTCATCTTCAAACGTCGCAGAAACTACGGCTGCAACACATGGGGCTACAAAATTACCCAACGGCTCCTTTTCCTCGCCTGAGCTGGGCCCCACTATTTGCTCTCTTCCGCCAGAGCATATATCCTCATATACATACTATCCATACTATCCTCATTGGTTTTAGGTTTATTTAAAGAATTCATGCTATTCCCACGAGTAGTGGTGACAATATTGCGTCCACCCGGACAGGTCCCATGCCCATGTAAGCCCTCCCCGGCCCCCATCTCTTGACTGGAGGGTAACGGGTTGGCCGGCGGTTGGCAGTAAATGCCTGTTGGCCGGCGGTTGGTAGTAAATGCCTGTTCGCCGGTTACGACCACCGCAACCGACGATTCTGCCGTCCACTCTTGCGCTGTCGCTACCCAGACTCTCCAGGGGCCTTACCGGCTAACTTTTTAAACTTCGGCGATCTGCCGAGTTTCAATATAAAACATAGAAATCAAATTGAAGAATGTCGTATTGTACAATTTGTCGAAGTTATTTGGAAAGATATCGATGTTAGTGTGACACTATAAACTGGAGTTCGCCATTTTGGTCCAATTGGAGCTCGATATACCTGTTTTAATTTGAAACCCGGCAGACTTTTTGAAGTTCGATGCATCAGCCGGTACGGCCCCAGGATGCCAGAGTACGTCTGAGACGCTGACCCGGAGCCCATACTATCCGCCGAAGCGGACAGGACCGTTAGGTCCCCATCCGTTATTTTTAAAGAGGTTTTCTTCCTCGCAGCCCTCATCCGTTAGGATGATGAACCTCGTTCCCGTACCACGTACGGGGTTACGAGCGAACGACGCCAGGACAAAACCGGCGTCATCCCCACCTCGCCAGACAATTCGCCGTCACCGCAACAGAGCGGTGACGCCCAGGGTGCACCACGAGGACGGTATCTGGCCTAGCACCCCAGATAATGTTGACCCCTCCGATTGAGATCAATCTACACATACATACACTCACGCCTGTTTCCCATGGGGGTAGGCAGAGACTATGGATCGCCACCTGCTACGATCCTTGCACACTTCTTTCGCTTCATTCACATCCATCAATCTTTTCATACATGCCCTGCGGTTTTTGTCACTGCGTACACCAGCCTTTTTAACACGTTTTTATTAGGTTGCTTTCTCGTTTGAGTGTTCGTTCGTTCGTTTGTTTGTTTGTTTGTTTCTCCACAAAGTTTGTGAACGATTTTATACTAGCTTCCCGATGAGCTTAGAGACTTGAAACTTTGAACATAGGTCAGAACTGGAAGGCAATGCGATATTATGGTATCATCGAGCTGATCTGATGATGAAGCCGGAAAAAGGCCACAGGAACTCTATGATGAAACCATACAACCCCATCGTGTTTGGGCTCGTTAGAATCGTCTTGACGAGTACTCTAATGGGAGATGAGATCCAGGGTCTGATTATGAAGCCGAAAGGCCAAGCCATAGGAACTCAATATTGAAACCATGCAACCCCATCAAATTTGGGCTCGTTTGAATCGTCTTGACGAGTTCTTTGTTCGGAAATAGTTTCCAGGGTCTGATGATGGAGCCGGAAGAAGGCCACTGGAACTCGGTAAAAAACCATGCAACCCCATCGAGTTTGACGAGTACTTTGATGGGAAATAGTGTCCGAGGATCTGATGATGGAGCCGGAGGAAAGCCATAGAAACTCTATAATAAAACCATTCAACCCCATCGAGTTTGGGCTCGTTTGAATCGTCTTGACCAGTACTTTGTTGGGAAATAGTTTCCAGGGTCTGCTGATGGAGCCGGAAGAAGGCCACTGGGACTCTGTAATAAAACCATGCAACCCCATCGAGTTTGGGCTCGTTTGAATCGTCTTGACAAGTGCTCCGATAGGAGATGGTATATTTTTTTTTAGTTTAGTCTTAGCTTGTTAACTAAAAATTTATATTATTAGTATTATTATTTTGTAAAATTTATCATCCATATTGTCTTTAGCATGCGCCCCACGTTTTTACACGACTGCCCAAAGCAAAAAGAGTGTATATGTGTTCAGGGTTAATGTATGTTTGTGGGTATGTGAGTTTCTTTATTCCACCATAACTTCTAAATTCCTGAACTGATTTGGATAAATGAGGTATCGTTAAAATCCTTACAGCATCCCGAGTGACACTGGCAATATTTTTTTAGAAAAAATCAATATGGCGACTGTACGACGCCATTTTCAAATGTGAAAAAAAAAAATTTCTTCTATTATTACAAATATGGGCATCAAATGAAAGGCCTTGATGAGCACATTCCAAAATTATATAATATGTCACTAAAATTTATGAAATAAAATTAAATAAATTAAAAAAATATGAAAAACACGACTGCCCTGCCAAAAACGAACTAAAAAGTTAAACAACAAGTATCATTGCAGTCGGGGGACCTCTTTGATCAAAAATTGTTCCATAATAAGGTCCCCCGACTGCAATGACACTTGTTGTTTAACTTTTTAGTTCGTTTTAGGCAGGGCAGTCGTGTTTTTAATATTTTTTAATTTATTTAATTTTTAGGTTTAAAATTTCTGTAGGTAGGGTATAAATATGTACAGAAGAATTTATTTTTTACTTTTTAGTCCGTTTTAATGTTTTTAGTCCGATTTTTTTATAATAACCTCTATTTGGTCTGCTATGGTTTTTCTGGGACGCCCTTGTGCCATCGTTCCTTCCACATTCGCACAATATATCTCTTTCATGATTCGCCTTTCATTCATCCTCTCTAAGTGACCAAACCACCGGAGCATTCCTTTCTCAATTCTTGTCGCTATATCATCTTTTAGACCACACCTTCTACGAATCACCTCATCGCTCACTCTATCACTCAATTTGACTCCGCATATTTTCCTCAACAAGTTCAATCTCCGATAAAATATCTCGGAAACCGGGGGTTAATCATTTGTTTTTTTTTTGTAGATGGTTTTCATTAAATTGTTGCGATGTTTAGTTTTAAGAGTACCTATATTTTGCCAGTCATTGTTCCGTGGCACCACTAAACCCCTTCCGACGGAAGATCAGCGCTCGGTCATAGGCCAAACATTATGGACCAATTTGGGACAAAACTAAGCTAACCCATGTTATTTCTCATTTCATCTTATATATTTTAAAATAGTTGTTGTGTCTCAAATAAATATTTTTCTATTCTATTCTTAATCATGAATCAAGCTTTGTAACCATATTTTTGGAAATAAATATTTATCTATTGATTGATGCCAAAAGGTGAGGGCAACGTGTGCGGCGTGTCAGCGGTGGAAGTGGAATGGACCCGCGGTCCCGGAGGCCGCTGGGAGATGGCCGAGAAGGAGGGAACTGCCAAGGTGTACCGCGCGGACCTGGTGCTGCTGGCCATGGGCTTCCTGGGGCCCGAGCGATACGTCGCCAACCAATTAGGTGAGACACTCCACAGTTGTCTACATTTTAAACTGAGTGCATCATGCGTCCACTAGCGCCACCGATCTTGAATGGGGAATGTCTGAAAAAAATAAAATTGGCTGAATACTTTTTTAGTATATTTATAAGCTCCCTTAGTAATAGAAAAAAGTTACATAATTTTCCGTTACGTAAGAAAATTTCAAAAAATTAAAGTCTCTTCGACTTCACAAATATACGAAAGTAACAGCAGAATGGAGATTATACCTTTGCCACCACCTGCCACGACTACGACATGGTATTAAAAAAAGGTTCAACACAAAATGTCAAAACTTTTTTTAAGTACTTGTTGTGGTCGTGGCAGGTGGTGGCAAAGGTATAATCTCCATTCTGCTGTTACTTTAGAAAATTTGTGAAGTCGAAGAGACATTTTTTTTTTTTAGATTTTCACGCAACCTAAAATTCTGAAACTTTTTTCTATTACTTAGGGAACTTATTCCTACCTTTAAAGAGGCTCATCTGCGCCCTTAACTATAAAGTAGTGTTATTTCGTTACTCTATTTCTTTTTATTACACAAGCGTCGTATCGCATACTACTGATCGGAGCTCGTGCACGATCGTTACCGTACAAATTTTCGATTTTATATAATAAATGGGTGAAGTGACGGGAAATTGCCGAAGAACGCACATAAGTGTGGTTACCTTAATAAGCCAAATAGCCAAAGCTCGCTGTCCTTTACTGTGTCATATTCAAATGATGTGTTATAGAGCTATTATTATAAAATTGATATTTATGAATCTGTTTGTTACAGACTTGCTGCTGGACGCACGTAGCAACATAGAAACTGACAAGACCAATATTTACCAAACGCCGGTCACTAACGTTTTCGCCGCAGGAGGTAAGTTTTTTACATTATTAGTACTACCCGTTAAATTCATCATTGCCGTTAATTTCCGACCCGCTTTTTCATACCATTTCATACAGGTAGGGCGGCTCAGGGGGTGTGGTATGATGAAGCGGGCGGGGAGGTTACGGCAACGGTGAAATGAATGCGTAGTAGGTATACACCGTCATTTTGTAGTCGTTTTAATTAGCTTAAGGGAGTGTTCTACTAATGAAAATAAACATTTTTGCCAAAGAAACATGGGTCGAAAAACGACAAAATTTTTTGACTTTCCCATACAAATACAATGTTTTAGCTGTCTAGTTAGTATGGGAGGACCAAAATTTTTTGTCGTTTTTTGACCCATGTTTCTTGGACAAAAATGTTTAGTTTCATGGGTACAACACACCCTTAAGTTAATTAAAACGACTACAAAATGACGGTGTATATGTTTTTGCCTGTTCTATCTGTTTAGTACAGTCTAGGAATTGTTTGGAAGTTTTCACTCGGTCTTCACTTAAGTGACCTGTATTTATTTCTCAAATAATTCTCGTGAAATTTTGTGAGCAGGTTTCATAATAGGGTATTTTCCAAATTCTTTAAAACTGCTTATATTTAAAGATTGAGACGATTGATTTCACAGAAAAATATTAAAAAAATAATTAATGTCTTTTTTCTTCATTAAACCAATAATGTTAAATTTATTTTTTAAATAGTTTTGAATTTACCGCCAAAACGCTCGGTTCGACGACGTCACGTGACGTCATCTTTGTGTAAACAATAGAGTAAATTGTTACACAGACTACATAGGTGTTAAAATTGTTTACACAAAGTTGACGTCTCACAGTAGACGACATCGAACCGAGCGTTTTGGCGGTAAATTCAAAACCATTAAAAATAAATTAGACATTAATTGTTTTAATAGAGAAAAAAGACATTAATTAATTTATTTTTATTTTTCCGTTAAATCGATCGTTCCAATCTTTAAATTAAAGCAGTTTTCAAAAAAATTGAAAATACCCTATTATGTGAAAGGTCATTGGGCATATTTGATTGACCTGCTTGACGAAAGTTCTTGTACAGAAACCAAACCAGTTTTAAATTGAAGAATTCAATCCCACTTTTCAAAATATGTATTTTTTTTATGTACCGACCGGCAGAAAAAAGTTATTTCAGATTATGTGTTATGTGTATATATTTAATGTTAATAATAGTAGTTTATGAAACTGGCGTATAATGAGGGGTATTAAAAAGGCGAGGTTTTTAATAGTATCACACGAGTGTTTTAATACCTAGTTATGTGCAGTTTCATACACTACTTTATCTACTCTCATACAATTTGTGATTGAACCGATTGAACCTACAAAATAAAATATCAATGATAAAAAGAGCACGTACTTTCTCGGTACTAGGTTAAGTAAGACGTTTTTCCGTCGCCGCATCTAAAATATCGGGTGGAGTCAAATTTTCACTCACTCTACACTCCCAACTATGAAATTTTTAAGCAAAAGTAAAAATTAAAATCTGAAAATGGCGCGTATTCAATTAGTAAAATAAATAATGAGATGAGTGCATTCCAGAAGACTAATCGCAACGCTAAGTCATCGATCACCATAGAGTACATTTTAATCATGGAAAGTATGTGGGATTATTGTTGTTTCTTTTTAATATCACGGCACTGACTTCTTCTTGGATTTGCCCTGTATCGTAATGAGAAAAAAAGTTATTTTATAACATTGCTTTAGTATAGCGAAGGTATATCATAAAATAGGTTTTTAATTTTTTTTTTTCGGTATTGCGTGTAAAAAGTATGTCAATCTAAATTCGTTTTGACATTCATAATTCGAATTTTACGATATGAGAGTAGATAAACTTTTGTTAAAATATCAGAAGTTTTTACTTACAGTATTGTGAAAATGTGTTGTACAAGTATCATAAACGTTTGTGCTGTCTTTATTTATGTTATTTTATTTATTATTGAAATGCTATGATATAATGATAATAAAATGAAACATGTCCTGCAACAGTGAGACCCATACCACTGAGTAGCAGATACATTTATCTACATACACAGCCCTATTTCTTTTGTGTACGCCGTAGGTCAAATGTCCGAACAAAATGCCCAATGACCTTTGTTGGTAAATTAATTTTTTGGATTTTTTTCAAAATGGCGGTGTTTACAACGAAATAAAAAAACACCATTTAGAAAAAGGCAAAGAAATTACTCGTTCCGTCTACAGCTCAGATTAAGGGCTGATTTTTTAATCCCCAGATAACAGATATCAGTCAGTTAAATTATTAACCAAATAAATAGTATTGAAAACATTTGACAGACAAGCGAATGCCAAACATTGACAATTTGGCGGTTCGTTTCGTTCGATACGTTATCAAGCGAATAAAATTTATGTAGGCATTGAAAAATCAGCCCTTAGTAGTAACAGGCAGGGCTCTGTCACTCCGCGCGCAAGCATGGCCATGAAGCGCTCGGCGTCTTTGAGAGGACAAATTTCAGACGTCAGAAAAGATAAGACCTACGCTATAGAAAGAGAGGCAACTACTATGTGAATGTTTTGGAGTGAAGGGAGCGCTGTGCGATCTGAATTGCACTTTATTGTGTCAGAGTAAAAGTCGCAATTTATTTAAACGATTTTACGGAGTGCAACTTCTGTATGCTAGTACTATTATCTATTCTGTGGTAGTAACAAGGGGTTTGTTCGCGGTAGATTGCCGGCGCGGGCAGTCGCTGGTGGTGTGGGCCATCTCGGAGGGGCGGCAGGCGGCGCGCGCCGTGGACGTGTTCCTGTCGGGCCGCTCCTCGCTGCCCGGCCCCGGCGGCCTCATACTCGACCACTGAACACACACTACACAACTACTCCACGGTCAACACATAAGCTCTCAGCTTATCAAATTATACAATTATAGCAGTCACCGTAGTAGTCGTCGTCGACTGAATATTAATAGTCATACTGGACCACTGAGGTGTGAAACGACTACACTACTCCGCCGTTAACATATACGCTCTGAGGTTATCATATTACTCGTAACAACTCTAGCACCGTAGTAAGTAGTCATCATCGAGTGAATATTAATAGTCATACTGAACTACTGAGTTGTAAGACAACTACACTACTCCACAGTTAACATATAAGCTCTGAGCTTATCAAATTACTTCTAACTACACTAGCAGTCACCGTAGTAGTCGTCGTCGACTGAATATTAATAGGCATACTCGACCACTGAGGTGTGAGACAACTATTCCAACAAATTATAGTTTCACTCAACTATTCAGCTCTGAGCTTACAATATTCATCATCGTAGCCGTAAACATCTAACAATTCTGGTTTTCTTTGCCCGGCCCCGATGAACCCACCCTAGACCACAGGATTGTGAAACAAAGCTGTGAGCTTATCAACTTATCCTTTAACATTACATCACCGTAGCTGTAGGCTGTAGAAATCGTCCTCCGCTGAGTACAAATAATCTAACCGACTTTAAGCCTCACCACACCACGAAAAACAAATAGGTCGACTCGACTATTTAACTCTTGAGTTTATAACGCTATACTATATCACCGTAGCCGTCGACGTCTATCTCTACCGATATTCTATAGTCATGGCTGGGTGACTCATACTAAACACTTCAGTTCAGCACCACAACACGGACTACATATAAAAGCTTGCTAACCTTCGGCTGATTTACAGTGATATACTACCTATATAGCGACGTTGCCAGCTAACTAACCAGAAAATGTAGCATTGCCAACCATCTCATACTTTTTAATATTATTATTTGTTCGTACCTAGCTAGCAACGTCGCCATAAACAGGGAACAAACTGAACTCGACAGTTCACCATCTAAACCCTTAACGTCTCATGTGCTCTACCCAGTGCTGGGTGATTTTCGAAAACTGTTGAGTTATCAAATCACAACACTACACCATAACTATAGACCATGATATCTCGCAATAGGTCACTCACGGTCATATAAAACTACACATGAATTATGAGTTTACACTACTCATCTAGGAAGAGGTCATCTTAGAAGCAGCTATAATTTACCCGACTCCGGGGGTCTACTGGACTATTTACGCGCGAAAATAATAACAACTTCTTAGCTAGTGTAAGAGCTCGTTATTTATTCCACGCAACGTCAGTCTTGTCTAACGAGTAGCGTTGTATGTAACTGTCTTGATTTTATTACAGTTGACAGTAAATTCGCTTCATACCTTAATTGGTATTCTAATTCAGACATAATCAATGAAATGTAAGCACAAGTAATGGTTAGGCTTTTAATTTAGATAAAATATAATATAATTATACAGTAAAAAGTTACAAACTATAGACTAGTCCTTAGTGACCTCATCTACAAATTAAAATCTTTTGAAATAACGTAGTTTGCTTTCGTAAAATAGAGCAACATTTAGTAGAATGACATGATTGTTTTGGTTGTGTCACTAATTCATTTACTAATGATACACAAAATATCATTAGCGTATAGTTGGCATAATAAATATCGTTATTGTTTTATACCAACAATTAATTAATAAAACAAGTGTAATAATAATTCGAGGATATGGCTAAAAATATAAATCTCACTTTTTTGCTTGATAGTACTCACCTCATGATTGCAATAAAGTTGAAACCTTATTACTGTGGAGCAAAGTTCAATATTGATCGACAGCCTATTCAGAGTATTATATGTAAAAGTTAACATTCGATTTTTAGAAAATAGCAATGAAGAATTCTTGTTTTATTTATATCGTAGGAATCACAATTTCACTAACAATTTTTTGATATATTTATTTGTTTAAAACTTGTACCCGTTTCTCTGGAATCACTATTGCCTGAAACGTCAAGTTAGCAGCCCACTTAGAGACCGTAATATCTCGGCTTGTATTGAAGCAATGTTATTGAAATTTTGCGAATACGATTCACTATTTTCTAACAATTTTTTGGCATATAAATCATAATGATACGAACTGTATTTCTTAAGGTGTCTGCCAACTTGATGTCAAGTTTGCAGCCTCACCAAGATACTCAAATATCTTTTGAATCATAGTATCACTATTTATATGCTATAGTTCACTATTTATCACTATTTATTAACAATTTTTTGACCTAGTCAAAACCTTCTAATTCCATGGTGAGTCTGCCAACTATACGCTAATAAAATATCTTACGTACTCCTCATGTCCAAACTTCAAACTTTTCAATAATTTTGAAGTCTTATTGTTAAGATGTGTTTACTATTTGATAATCATATTATATTCTGTAATCACATTCCGATTGTAGACAACGGTCGCGTATATTTTAGAGTTATATTATATAACGAAAACATATCCATGCCAGCAACGGCTGGTTGTATAGTTATCTAGTGATCATCCAGTGTCATACGTTGAAATGTCGATAATTTTGTTGTTTACATATAATGTTTTTAATTTTATTGATATTGTTTTATTATAACTGGTAGTTTTACAGATACTAACAGTATTGAGTGAAAAGTGCTTCACGTAGACATTATAGAGCTTTGATGTTTTCAATAATGTTAAGAGTTTACTAAAATTCAGATTTATTTGCGTGGATATGATTATCTGAACAATATGACAAAGTAAACAATTTCGTAAACGACTGAAATTTATTAAAATGATAAAAGAAAATTAGTTTAGTTCCGAATTTGCATTTATCTTTCAAGCAACAAACAATAATAACCGATACGTAATCATCACTAATTAATCACGCCCGCAGTGGAATAATAATGGCCGATTAAGGTCTTCATTGCGTATTATATTGTTTAGGTAAAAATATCTATCCCTGGGTCATTAAGTCACCATATAATTATTATCAATATTAGAGTATCCAAAATGTATCCAAATATTGTATATAGTTTAATGGAACTATTATTTGTTTTGTTGCATTATTATATTTTTCTAACTATAGAACTTTATTGTAGATAGTAAAATGCTTTTTACCACCTTTTTTGTAAATAGACAAATAGAACATTGGGCGCATACTGCCACACAAAACTCTGAGTCATCGATCGCCATAGAGTAAATTTTAACCATGGAAAGTAATTTGAATGAAATGTTCAATATTTTACTTTCCATTGTTAAAATTTATACCGTGGTGATTGATGACTCAGCGATTTGTCTGGCAGAATGCACCTATTGTGAATCATCCAAAATAGTTTTAAAACATAATTCTGCGAGATTAAATTTGAAGGGTAGGTAACTATGTATTAGGTAGTGTCAAAATATGGCTTTTTATTAAAACGTGATATAGTTATTTCATAACTATTTGTTATCGCTAATATTTTTATTGCCTATTTATATGTTAAGATGCCATTAATTCACAAATAATCCTTAATGATCTAATTTGTTTGAAAATCGACCTGTGATTTAAGATCGCAGTAATGAGATTATTTTTGGAAGTTATGTGAAAATTATTGTGTAGTTATCATATTTTATAGAAGTTCCTACGTATGAATACTATGTAACATAGACTTTTATTATTATTTATGGCGTCTCTTCAGATACAAATCTGCAACCATTTAATATTGATTACACTACTTATGTAAATGATTAAAAAAAGAGCTATACTCAAAACAAAAAAGAAACGTTATGAAATACGTATATTCTGAATTCGAAAATTTGCTTTTAAGGTGGTACCCTGAGCGAAAGTAGCGCCGCGGTGAATTTTATTTAATATTATAATTTTAATAATGTTTTACGTGGAATTTTTAGAGTCTACAGCAAGGGTCTTCAACCCGCGGCCCGCGGTTGACATATTGACAAAATTAAATTCACATGTCTTCAAATTATACCTATTTACATATTAAAACGATTTTATTGTGTTGCGGCCCACCAAACTAATATCAGAGAATACTAGGCCCTTGACTTCAAAAAGGTTGAAGACCCTTGGTCTACAGTCTTTTTTAGACGGTATCGTTACATACAGGGTGGCCCAAACGGTGACACTAAAAATTTTTTTTTTGATTCCTCACATCTAGTTGTACCCGGAAATACCCTATGTATGTTCAGCGATTTTTTGTAGTTTTCGAGCTATGATTTTTTTTTTAAATTTTGAGATTTTTTTACTTGACAGACTAAAATATTTTTTTTACCGGAAATTATACATCTTTTTTTTATTTTTTTTTTGTTACATAGACCTCATGACTTGTTCTTTAACACATAAAATACCCAGCTTCCTATCATCAAAATAAGTTCCAAAAATATTGACCGACAATAAAAAATTGAGGTAAAAGCAAGTCATAGTTAAAATTTCAACTTTGAATTAAAAATTAAAAAAAAGGTTCCATGACTTTTTAGTAATTTTAAAAACTTAACAAGACCCTAAGCTTTAATTCTAATTAAAAAAAAGTGGTGCTTAATAGGCTTTTTTTAGCCGAAATCTGCCTTCAAATGTACAAAGGTAATTTATTTTAAAAGCACTCATTGTTATTATCTAAGGTTAATTAGGTTTGATATAACATAATAATTGACATTTAGTATAGTTTATAAATTTAGAGTTCTAAATTAGTTTAGTGGTAGTTAGTATGTTGTCACTTCAACAGCACAAGTTGGTCTTTGTACAAAGAAAATGGTCTTTACCTCCAACCGGTTTATCTTTAGCGACATCATAAATAACAATAGTTCTGGCAGACACTAGAATCACAAACAATAGACTTCCCGCGCGCCGAACAAAAGAAGGGGGACCAACACAGCGTCGTCTATAAGCACGTCCTCTCTTTCTCATCTAGGCCGTCTTGCTCTATCTATCTTGCTGTCTTGCTCTATCTATCTTGCTATCTTGCTCTATTCATCTCATGTCGGTCGCATTCCTCCCTCCTTCACCTCAGTTGTTCACAGCTTTCGCTCGTGTTACTACTACTCCTGGTTTTGTTTTCAATTCTGATACAACTACTCTCGCTTGCTAACTGGACTCTGATTCTTCCTGTGACTGATTTACCTGTGCTTGTGTTTCGGACTTTGATTACCTACCTTGTGATTTGGACCTTTGTGCTGCAACATGAGCTATTCTTTGCGTGAATACGCAGAGATGCACTATTTTTACGGTGTTGCCCAAGGAAATGCTAGTTTGGCAGCAAGGCTTTATCGAGAGCAATTGGAACGGCGAGGAGAACAACGGGAGCATTACCCGAATTACAGAGTATTTCAAAATACTCACCATACATTTATGGAGGGACGAATTCCTGGACGTTCATCTCAGGAAGGAATACCCAGAATGGATCCAGATATTATGGATCAAGTCGTGGAACAAGTGGAAAGGGATTCATCGACTAGCACCAGAGCAATCGCAAGAAGGACTGGTGTACCACGAACCTCAGTTATGAGGATACTGAAGTCAGGTGGGTTAATTTCATCTTGTCTTTAAACCTCATAATTACGCACCCATTAGCTCGCCCACTATGCCCACGTGCTATTTTTTTTAGCTGTAATTATTGTGACTTAAAAAAAATAGCACGCACGTGCTTTATGAGCGACTTTTTGTAGCACGTGGTCTTTTTAAGTATTGAACTCTGACTGAATGTGTATTTGGCAACAAAATAATCACTCGCTAGTGGGCGAGAAAGCGTGGTACATACCAGTGATTATCACTAGCCTACTATTTGGTGAAACTGAAAAAAGACTATCTTACCTATGCTTTGAATTTACAATTTCGGTGTTTTTTTTTTTCAGAGGGATACCACGCTTTTCATATCCAACGCGTGCAACAATTGCAACCTGCAGATTATCCAAGACGAGTGACTTTCTGTGAAACAATGCTTCAAAAAACTCAAGACGATCCTGATTTCTTCGACAAAATTTTGTGGACAGACGAATCACGCTTTGAAAGAACCGGAGTTTTCAATATTCATAATTATCACAGTTGGGCCATTGAAAACCCACACAAGGCAAGACCATCCAATTTTCAAACAAGGTTTAGTGTAAATTTGTGGTCAGGAATTGTCAATGGGGAATTTATAGGACCATTTGAATTGCCGGCTAGGTTGAACGGAGCGCAATATTTGGATTTTCTACGAAATAGCTTGAACGGTTTATTAGAGGATGTGAATCTACTAACAAGAAGAAGAATGATATTTCAAAACGATGGTGCTCCGTGCCACTATGCTAGAGAAGTACGAGAGCACCTTAACCAGACTTTTCCGAGACGGTGGATTGGGCGTGGCGGCCCGATTCCTTGGCCTGCGCGTTCACCAGACTTAAACCCCATAGATTTTTTTCTGTGGGGCTATTACAAAGAGATGGTTTACGCAAACGAAACAAACACTGAAGCAGAGCTGCGTCAAAAACTAAGAGAAGCAGAAATAAAAATCAAAGAAAATACTAATGCTTTCCGAAATTTAAAACAAAATTTTTTAAGGCGATGTAGGTTGTGCATTGAAGCGGGAGGGAGACATTTTGAAAACTTATTGTGAAATAAATTTAATTGTTGAATTTGTAGTAATTGTTTTATTTAATATGATTTATCCTTAAAATAACCAAAATAACTATAACTAAATGACATCGATGTTACCGCTTCGTAATAACATACTTTTAAAGGTTGTTTTTAATTCTTTATTCAATAAACAGTACCATTTTAAACTTTATTTTGGTAAGAATCATTTTGTGAATGACAAAATAGCCAATAAAAAATCTTAGAAAATTTCACCTTTGTGCATTTGAAGGCAGATTTCGGCTAAAAAAACCTTATTAAGCACATTTTTTTTTAAATTAGAATTAAAGCTTAGGGTCTTGTGAAGTTTTTAAAATTACTCAGAAGTCATGGAACCTTTTTTTTAATTTTTAATTCAAAGTTGAAAATTTAACTATGATTTGATTTTACGTCAATTTTTCACTGTCGGTCAATATTTTTGTAACTTATTTTGATGACAGGAAGCTGGGTATTTTATGTGTTAAAGTTCAAGTCATGAGGTCTATGTAACAAAAAAATAATTCAAAAAAAGATGTATAATTTCCGAAAGAAAAATATTTTAGTCTGTCAAGTCAAAAATTCTCAAAATTTAAAAAAATAATTCATAGCTCGAAAACTACAAAAAATCGCTGAACATACATAGGGTATTTCCGGGTACAACGAGATGTGAGGAAACAAAAAAAAAATTTTTAGCGTCACCGTTTGGGCCACCCTGTATTTCCTCATAGTCATACGAGGGCATGTAGTGATACCTTCTAAAAATACTAGACCATGGGCCCTAAAAACTCCACGTAAAATATTTTTTTTTTTTTCTATTAATAAGTTATTAAATAAAAACCTCTGAGGGCGCCACTTTCGGTCATACAACCGCCTTAAATTAAAACTAGATATTATCGGATTTGCAGAGAATGCTCTGAAGAGACTCAATATTTTGTATTATTGTTTTAGATTTGGATTAAGTATTGATCTTGTATAGTTTTAAGTTTAAAATAATTGCAGTCCTGCAACACGTTTGGCATCCGTTAAAATACGTAAACTTCGAAACGAAAGCTATGAAATTTTCAAAGTTGGTTTGACATTTTAATTTTAATGAACTTGAAGCGCCAAATTGTACCGCCAAAGTTAGTTAAGACGCTCATGTGATAAGTACGATACGGATGATTTTTATCAAGTTGTTGATTTTTTATTTATTTACATTTTTCGAATAAACATTTCTTTATTTATTTTTATCAATATGTATTAGGTACGTAATGTTAATGATTTTCAAAATTAGCACACTCTTATAACGTACGGCCAAATAAAAACCTCTAGAAAAGCAGTGTCAATTATTGTTAAAGCTTTTACAAACTCATCACTTTAGACGATTATGTAACATTAATTGCTGTTTAGATCAAATGTTGAGAATTTAGATTAGATGTTATAAATTGACCGTTCTATATTATTATATCATTGACAATAATTAAATGTTTATTCGTAGCTAAAACCTGTATCGAATATTAACAAATTGGAGAAATAAATATTTCAGCACAATATTTAGCAGTTGTTTTATTTATATGTTTGTTACTAACACTATCTATGGACTTCTTTCCGAAATAAATGAATTATTATTATTTATAGATTATTATAAAATTTCATTATAGGTAGGTATTTATTTAATCAATTAAAAATTCCAAAAGTACCTATCCAAATCTTTAATTCTGCTTTATTTAGCTATCTATGTGCCAGATTCCAATTAAAAAATAAATCGGGTAGATATAATAAATATAAATCTTACGTAGTTATAATCGCCGGATCGGATCTTGACTAGGTCTGGGGTCGCCACACCGAAATAGACCACATCGAAACTCATAACATCGATAGATTTATCGATCCCCACGATCGTCATGAGCTCGATGGGAAAAACGGTGGGATGAAGAAAGTTGATGAATGAGCAATCAGATGGCTCCGTAGTAGTTTCGGTCTCGAGATCCAGGTGACTCATCTGTAGAGACGTCTCTACCAGCCACACTTATCTCCCAGATAGACAAATTCGCACAAATTATGAACTTCATCTAGTACTATTCTATTATCTATTCTGTGACTTCATTCTGGCATAGTCATAGTCGTGATTTCCACCGTTTTCTTTATGTGGCTCGGCTGTACTCAATGTCACGTAACATATTTCTTTTTACTACGTTTTTAATAGGTCACATTATGCAAAGCTCATTTTAGTGCCCGTAGTCCATCTCTGCCGTTCGTTTCCTTCATAATAATGTCTTAAGACTAGTCCTGAAATTAATAATTCAGTTAAAATGACATCAGCTGATTGTTAAATAACAAGATCAACAAAATTCATTCAAGTGGAACAACTTACCTACCTATTGAATACGTTCAAATGATACGAACTCTTCCATAATTAATATGACAACGTGTTAGTTCACGCATTGCTGCACGCATCTTAATAATTTCAATATTACCTGTTTTTTAAATTTAGTCATTTCACCGCAGTTCAGCGCCAGACGTTTCTGGGGAACCCGACTTTCAGGTATGTTGGGATCGTTTATGTTAAATGCCTTTTCTGTCTAGTCCACTACAATGAGGATCAGTAACGTTTTTTTTTAGTGGCTAATTAGAAAGCTTATGCCACCACATGATTAACTGTGAAAAAAATATTACGATATCTCTTAAACCTGAGAAGTTATAAGAGCTAAAACACTGGTTTTTCGGGGGTCCCTATGACGTCATCGCGACGTACGCAAACCTTATGTCGTGCGTGATAAAGCACATATTGCATTGAGCTTGGCATTTCCTTCAAACCCTTTTAACTCAACCATTTCTAAACGGATTTCAAAAATTCTTTCACTAGGTTTCATAGCTATCAATATGTGTTTATATTATATCAATAAAACTATAGGATGCAAACCTGTTACTGATCCTCATTAAGTATTTTGGTAATTATTACCTAAATGCCGATCTGGTGATAACGGTGAAGGTCTCGGAAAGTCGCTGAATGCGGGCAGAATAGGACCGATTGTTTTAAAGATCCTTAGGGGACCTCTAGCCTGCGTCCCTTATTGCTATTATGATATTGCTGGGTATAGGCACAGTACATATATAAGTTTTTCAAACAGTATGAGAGCTCCATAGAAACGTTCGAATTTGACGGCTGACGTCACTCTAAAGAGCTCTAAGCAAAGTTCGCAGTACTTTGGTCAGGGTTGTGACATCGCGTCGCAGTTGTTTCCATAGCGTTCGCGCGTAGCATTCCACGAGACGGCCGGAAAATGCCAACCCTAGCGATCCGACGGAGTGCAATGACAAAGGGGCCTAAGTGACGTTAGCTCCTCTACTGTTTGAAAAACCTTATATATGTACTGTGGTATAGGCCTTCCCTGGGAAGGCATTCATGCGGCTGATATTATGATGATGATACTGAATTATTCTTAACGGAATGCTCTCTAATATAATAACTAACTATTGGGCCACTGGACGACTAAATTAGTAATTGCACTTGCTCTCTCAACCTTGTAGATATCCATTGTGATGTGGTTTGGTTATACTGAAAGAATGTGAGAGAAGGTTTCCTTCTGTCTTTAGTTCTTTTTTAACAAATACCACCACATAATTTCTAACTTTCTTCATGTTTAGGAAATCTACGAGTTTACGAAAATAAATATATAATGAAAGAGAAACTATTAATACTTCGGAAGGCGGTCGAAGTAAAATTTCGACAACAATTTGGATTTCAAACTCAAGATGTTACGTTTGCTAAAGTCGTAGCGTATTTACACGAGCCTAAGGATGCTTCGAGTCTCGCCATCACCAGAATATTATTTGGTAAGTCCTTAGGAAATATTATTGTGAATTGTCCTCACTATTATTGGGAAGATAAAATATTCTCCCTACTAATTAAATCGAAATACATGGCGGCCTGTGCCAAATTTTAATATATACTCATCACGTCCTCCTATACCGAGAACAATGACGTCATCTCTGGCCAAAAAAATAAGAAAAGTGTCATCACAATAACAGAATCTTTCAGCTAGGTGCATCAGTTTTTATAAATGCAGTTGGTTGCGGTGTTCTTCTGACGTTACTCATAAATCTTGTCGAAACAATCGCACAGCTGGTCATGAAGACTCGGAAATCTAGATCTGTAATTTTCTTGCAGCTTATTTGGAAGGAAGGGGCAGGAGTCCCATTCAACGTAGGACTTACAAAACCACGACAAACTATCGACGTCCAATGCTTGCATTACAAGGAAATCTTTGTGCAGGCCTGGCGATGCTGTTCGACATCCCCGACGAGCGCGGTGGCGCCGCCATGGCCCGCCGGTGGGGCGACCCCGCCATGTGCCACTTCCCCCTGCTGCCCTTCGTACTGCCGGTCCCGATGCCGTACATGGCGGTAGTCTACGCGGCTATGTGGCTTGGTAGTACAATACTTGTTCGTGTAATTTGGCAAGGACGGTTGAATGTTGGTTAAAAACACCTTGTTGCTTTTAAAGGAGCTGCAGGCATAATGCTTGGTTACAAGTACACCACTACGTCGGCGATCTTCGCCGTCTGCTACTGGTACCTGCTGCTGATTGAGAAGAGCTACTGGAACAATCACAGCTACCTCTTCGGGCTGGTTGCCTTGCTCCTGACCTGCACCGACGCTGGTTGCTATTGGTAGTTCCAAAATGTTTACTTTCAGTGGGTAGTTTAGTTATACTGATGCTATTTGTTATGGGGACATAAAGATAAAGTAACCTGTGAGATTCTTCACCATATACCGTGTTACGAGGCTGGCTCGCGAGGCATCTTCCCGATGAGGATGCGTTTGTCTTGCTAGCCAACGAAATTGATGCCGTGTGGTGGTGACTATAGCTCAATGCGAAAATTTCTCAAACAGTTTCGCAAGGCGAGCAATCTCACGATATCGACGCACAGCATTAGGAAACATGGAACTTAACTTTTTACCTATTAAGTATATACTTACATAAATAACAACGACTTAAAACATGAGTCTCAAGCATGTCAGTTTAAAAATAGTTCCCTACGTTCCCAATAAACATCGAATGTAGATTCTGCTTTCAGGTCTCTTGACGTGTACCTGGACCCTACTAAGAAGAAGGAAACAGTACCTTACTGGAACTATTTCATACTGAAGTACCAGTTTTTCATACTCTACTTCATGGCTGGCCTCAAGAAGAGTACGGCAGAGTGGCTGACCGGCTACTCCGTACAAAACCTCAGTGAGCATTGGGTGTTCGCTCCTTTCAGGTACCTAACTAAGTTGATCTTTATGAAATGGAACTGACAAGCCGACTGGCTGACTAGTCGGTTGCAAAAAGGCCGACTACTCCAAATAGTTGGTACATCTCTAATCTTTATCAAATAAGAGCTAAGAATCGCACGTTCCGCCACCGCAGAGTATTTACCGAAACCAAAGTTGTAAGTCCAGTGGCCTGCGTAGAGTTGTCTGATTATCACAAAGTATCTTGTTAGGTACCTACCTAGGTACTACAAAACACACAGCAATTTTTTTGAAGAGCGATGAGGCAAGAGAATCGTGGGTGGAGGAAACATCTCAATCTCATAAATTCTACTGTATTTTTTTTATTAGAAATGTTTATGGTGCCTAACTAATTAACAAAGAAAGTGCACTAACCTGCGTACATTATACCTACTAATATTCTAGTCACAAATTAAACTGTCGTTTTATCGTAACAAGTAAATTAGGACTTTATTAATTGTTTTCCTGATAAATGGCAAAAGCATTTACTGTTAATGGCTTTAACCGTAAACATGTAAACATTATAAAACTTGTTTGATCGATACTGGTCAACGTAAGGTAAGAGGATGACGTCAATAAAAGATTCAAAATTTCCGTCGCCACTAATTCGTTCTTTATTTTCATTAACATAATGATCATAATAATCAAATACTGTGTCAACATCAACAAAAAAGTAATGACGTGCGTGAACGCCGAGAATACCGGATATACTCGATTACGGGTACCGGTTGTTGCAAAAAATCAGAAAAACAGTGTGCACATTGGAGATTTTGACAGTTTTGTAAAGCTTGATGTTACTGTTGACTGTACATTAGGTCACAGAAGAGTATGTAATGAAGAATCTTCGTATGATGATGAAATCTCGTGAAGTCGTAAAATTACGTGTACCAACTTGAATCTCGCTAAACAAAGGTTTTGATATTTTGATTGGTAGAATCAAATACAGTTGTTGACTTGATAACGCTTTTAAATTGTTGTAGGTACGTACTTTACTTACTTCATTCTAATATTTAAAGTTACTCTAATTTCATGTCAGCCCCATGGGCCCGGCGTATCTAGAGATATTTTCCAGGGGGGCCTGGCCTCCAGTACCTATATACCACAGACCCCAGATACCTACCGGGGCACAGCTGGGGGGGAGTGCTAGAGCCGCGTTGGAGTTTTGAAGGGTAATAGAAATATATAGCAGGTTTTTTAGGGTGGGCACCAGACTGTTTATCAGCGCACACCCTCAACTTTTGGTACTAAAATGCACCAAGATTCCTTTTATTTTTATTTTTATGTAGGCGAGCAATAAGAAAGGATTTTTGAAAATTCCCACAGGAATCGGAAACGCGGCCGCTATTGTGATACGAATAGTGATTTATAGCAATACTCTTGAGAGCGGTTGGGTGGATTTTGCAATCGACAGAATTCCCCAATAGGTTGTTCCTGACGGTGGAGCAGACCGACTACCTGGTGGTGCACTGGTTCATCTTCGCCTTCGACCTCACCGTGGCGGTCTGGATGATGTGGGCCCGCACCAGGCACGCGGCGATGCTCTTCTGCGCACTGTTCCATCTCATGAACAGCAGACTCTTTAGGATCGGTACGATTCAATTTCCGGATTGTTCTTTTGATCACTCGTTATATTCTTTGCTATTTATTATTTACCATTTAAGGCAGGCATTAGGTTGGAACTGTGTTTCTTATCAGATTTGTTGTACGTATCTGAGAATTTCAGAGAATGTACAGTAACATTCTTATTGCTGCTTAGTATAACTCAAAAATATTCGCAAAAAAGTTTTTGTTCTAACTTTTTAACAATATTTACAGGAATGTTCCCTTGGGTATGTCTAGCAACGATGCCACTGTTCTACCCATTCGATTGGCCGAAATTAACGATCAAGTTTGTTAGTCACCATTTGGCGAAACTAAGTAATAAATTGTGTTGTAATATTCCGCAATACACAGCGGAATTTAAATGCAAACTAGACTGTAACACAAATGAATCAGATGCTTATAGGACTTGTTCAAAACAAAAACAAAGTGTAAAAGAATCTGCAGAAATATTCAATGAAAAAAATGAAGTCGCAGAAGTTGATAATACTAACGAAGTACCAGATAATAATAAAGAACTTGTTAAAGCCTTTTTAGATGGTAACGCTAAAAAGTGTAAAGATGGAGATCAAAACGATAAAACAAACGATCGAAATCCAACGAAATCTGAAACCGTTAACAAATTCACAGTTTATATGATCGTCTTTTATATAGTCACCCAAGCTTTCTTACCATTTTCACACTTCATCACCAAGGTAATGCCAACACTGATAACATACTTCTTAACTTTCAATTCTACTGTAAAATGCGGTGAATTTCTTGCTTGACTGTCCCTTCCCCCTTTTATTAAATCGATGGTAAATAATATTTTAAATTTTCTTGGATTACGGTAACATTAAATTAATTTATCTTCTTTTTTAGGGCTATAACAATTGGACCGACGGCCTTTATGGTTATTCCTGGGACATGATGGTTCATACTTGGGAGCCGCATTCTGTCATCGTCAAAGTCGTTGACAACGAGAGACATACTGAATTTTACATCGATCCACACTTGTTCGCCCCCAACGACCGGTGGAGCAGGCACGGAGATATGGTCCATCAATACGCGCGTTGTCTCAAAAGCAATATAATGGAGACCAGAAAAAGAAGCAACGCTCACAGAATCTCTGGCAACATCTCGATTTACGTGGACGTTTGGTGCTCAATGAACGGTAGATTTGCCCAGCGCATGTTTGATCCTACAGTAGATATTTTGAAGGCACAATGGTCTCCGTTCGAAGCTGTTTCATATCTTATGCCTATTCTGGATGAAGCTGAAAGTTGGAGGGGAATCTTAGATAAGATTAAAGAAGAAGTTCATGAATGGAATAATTATAGTGACGTTACGTTCTTCGCGGATTATCCTGGTAAGCTCGTATATATCGCTAAATTATAAATGTACAGAAAATATTAATACTTTACCTACTTATTATCTTCTAGCTAGGATATCCAAAATACTGAGCGTAAAATAAATTCAGATTTATTCTTTCCAGGTTACGCCCAAGAGAAATTTATACCAAACGATCTCCAAAATGTTACCCTCTCTGTGTTGCAAGGCACCGTGGCCTATGAACCAGAGTTGTCTGCAGTCTTCAACGGTCAATCCACTAGATTGGAGACTAGAGATAGCCTCGACGTGTGGTCTGGAAAATTCCATAGAGTTCTGAACATCGGCGACTCTTACGCTTATTACATGTACACATTCTTTAACTCGACCGAAGCGGCTGCTGGAACCCAAGATAACCTGCCGAAGCCGAAGTTGCCTATAGGGAGTGAGTTGGCTAGGAGATTCAGCCACATGATCAAGTTTGGTAATTCGGTGGTCAAGAGCATATTCCAATTTTTTTTTCAGATGTCTTCTACCTGTCACTAATGTACCTATCTATCTATTGTTGTTGTATGGTATGCTATGTAATTGTATGTTTTCATCTTTTTATTGATATTCCCTGTTACGAGTATTATCTAAGTATGTACCTGCTCCAAGTAGAAGCGAAATTGAATGTAAGTAGGTATTATGTATAAATAAATAAAAAATAGGTTGCAAAGTGTATGATCACCAGATTCTTTCTATTAAATTAATCAATGAGTCAACAACATCATCACTCATACATCACCGAAGACCCTTTGTAAACGATGCCGTTAAGCATGTTGAGTAAGTGCCTATTCTGGAACAACCTTAAGGCTCAATTACATTACACAATTTTAAGCACGCGATTTCAAGACTAAGCATGGTGTAAACGGACTAAGCCAGTAAGAATCTTAAAGGCTCAATTACACTATACAATTTTAAGCAAGCGATTTTAAGACTGTCTTGAAAACGACTAAGAATGCGCGCATTTACACCACACAATTTCTAGCACGCTCGGCCGTGCTTACTGTCATAGTAAAAGAGAAGGCAGTAAGTCTCTAATGTCTTTTTCAATCAACGTAGTATTGGAGTTATTTACATTGTAGTTTTTGTATTTGGTTTATTTTCTGTTTAAGTTCTTTAAGCACCTACCTAATACCAAATTCCTTTTCTTTAATCATTGTTTGTTAAGAGGTTAATTATAAATGTTTTCAATTTGCAGTCGTCGTGTCAAATAAAATTTTAGGTATCTATCTCCTTACTTACATATTAATCTATCATTTTTTTCAACTTTTATCTACCTATTAGAAACCTACATAACATTAATATCTGACTAGGTTGAAAATTCGAAAGGCTCACGAATAGAAATATTTTACCTAGTAGGTATGAAGTAGTAGTAGGCATATTTACATAGTATCATTTTATTTAAGTAGATAAAACCTCTAATGTGTAGGTACTTACTTAATGCAAATTGCAAGAATCGTATCAAACAAAACAAGACTGTCGCTCTTGTGAATAACTCGACGGACACACACGCTGCACCGCACCGCACCGCACACCAACGCGAACGCGACGGCTTGCGGGCGGGCCGCGGCAGCGGCACCCGCCCGCCCCTCGGCGTGACCCGCCCGCCTCTCGGCGTGACCCACCCCTCACCAGGCCCGCCCACGGCTCAGAAGGTGCACATCGTCGTTGTTGTCGGTCGCGCACGTATCGACCTACCTAGATATCGCGTTATTATACGTTACACTATTTCCCAACAAAGTACTCGTCAAGACGATTCAAACGAGCCCAAACTCGATGGGGTTGCATGGTTTTATTATAGAGTTCCTATGGCCTTCTTTCGGCTCCATCATCAGATCCTTGGACACTATTTCCCATTAGAGTACTCGCCAAGACGATTCAAACGAGCCCAAACTCAATGGGGTAGCGTGGTTTTATTAAAGAGTTCCAGTGTCCTTCTTCCGGCTCCATCATCAGACCCTGGACACTATTTCCCAACAAAGCACTCGTCAAGACGATTCAAAGGAGCCCAAATTCAATGGGGTTGCACGGTTTCAATATTAAGTTCCTATGGCATGGCCTTCCAGCTTCATCATCAGAGCCTGGACCTCGTTTCCCTTTAAAGTACTCATCAAGACGATTCTAATGAGCCCAAGCATGATGGGGTTGTATGGTTCCATCATAGAGTTCCTGTGGCCTTCTTCCGGCTCCACCATCAGATCAGCCCAATGATACCATAATATTATTGCATTGCCTTCCATTTCTAACCTATGTTCAAAGTTTCAAGTCTCTAGCTCATCCGAAAGCTAGTTTAAATTGTTCGCAAACTTTGTGGAGAAACAAACAAACAAACACACAAGCAAACGAGAAAGCAACCTAATAAAAGCGTGTTAAGGCCAGTATAGTCGAGCGTCGTAGGCATTTAGCGCTACCTCCCTCCCCGCGGAGCGAGCCGCGCGAACGCATTTTTAAATGAACTCTCTGTGTTCTCTGACCCCGCAGACCAAGCCACAGAATATAGATATTTACTACGTGCAGAAAGGACACTCCCCGCCCGCGATTTCATGTGCCGAATCTAGTGCTCTGTCAACTCTCATGCACTGCGTGAACGCGCAATATTTATTTTGATAATTCGAACTAAATAATTATGTTTTTTATGTTTATGTATTGTTATCAATAATGTTGTAAATCAATAAATAAGTATGATGGGTATGGGTACTTACTAGGTAAAAAATACATTTAACACACACAATAAAATTATAGGTAGCTAGGTAGTTAATTCGAAGTAAATAATTATTTTTGTTTATTCGAATATTATAGTTCGAATAGGTACTTGTTGTATGGTCTCTGAGTTTGAATTAACTACTTGAATGTGAATAAACAATGAATTCATTGAGTAAATTCGTTAGTGGAGTGTCAACTCAACTGCCAATATAATTATCTACAAATAAGTACCTAAACATATTTGAGCACTCACAACAAGCTTTTTTTGTGTAACCGATATTTTATTTTAACTTTTTTTTTAATAATTTGCCGATGAAAAGGGACCTCCAAAAACGAGTAATCAAATATTAGGGTCAATTCATGCTGCAACCGAATCGAAGCGCATCGAATTGTTTGATGCAAAGCAAATTCACTCTTATTGTGTTATACTTCCCAGCAACACCACCATGGCGTAGAGATTTTTAGATAACCTCAAATGAAAGACCATAAAATGTACCTAATTGTACCCTAACTCAAAAAATTGTACCTCTGATAGTTTCAGAGAAAAAATCACTTGATTGTGGCGTTTCCAGGAAGTATACTTCCTGGCAACGTGACACTGTACCAGATTCCAATTGATCTTATAGTAATGGCCAGAAATTGTACTTAATTTGTACCCCATTCAATAAATGAAACATGCAGAGTTTCGATAAAAAACATTTTTAAATCTACTCTTATTTGACCTGCAATACATGCAACGGACGTTGGGAAGTATACTTCTTGGCGACGCCACGCTGTACCAGATTCCAATTGATCTCATAGTAATGGCCAGAAATTGTACTTAATTTGTACATCATTCAATTATTAAAACAGGCAGAGTTTCGAAAAAAAAAATAAAAAAAATACTCTTACATGATTTGATCTGCAATACATGCAATGCACGTTGTTATTGATATAAATTGATGTTTGGCTAAGGAATTATTATGCATTATGCAGTAGTAAGACCATAGAGGCAACCGCCTCTGTAGTCTAGTGGTTTGCCCACCCGTGTAAGACGCAGGGGTCTCGGGTTCGATTCTCAGGGAGGTACAATTTGTACTCGGTTTGGTTGGTGGTAGGGCTTAAGTCAAGGCCGCCTGAATAGCTACCACCATCTTACCTACAATTACTTACAATTAATTTGGTACAAATTAGTGACATTCATTTGGTACTATTAAGTACAATTTATTCGGTACCATATAGTACAATTTTATAGGTACAATTTGTACAATTTATTTTAGAAGTTATTTCTCCGAAACTGTTCACAGCTGTGATGGAGGATGTCTTGAAGCTCTTGGACTGGAAAAGACTCGGTATCAACATTAATGGCCAGTACCTAACTAACACACCTTCGTTTTGCCGATGATATAGTTTTTATTCATGGAAGACTTGAACACAATCCTCGAAGTTATCCGTAGTGCCTCCCAGAAAGTGGCTCTTAGAATGAAGATGGATAAGACGAAAATCATGTCGAGTGCTCATGTTGTACCCACTCTAGCTCATGTTGGGAACACTACACACGAAGTTGTTGACCATTACGTATCCCTAGGACAGACAGTCCAGTTAGGTAAGTTCAACTTCGAAAAGAGATCTCTCGTCGAATCCAGCTCGGTTGGCCAGTATTCGACAAATCTTCGAGTCCAACTTACCTCGGTGTCTTATCTCAAGACTAAAGTCTAAGTTGTGTGTGTGTGTGTTGCCATTGTTGACTTATCGCAGTAAAACGTGGTCGCTAACTACAGGTCTCATAAGAAGGCTCTCACCCAGTGTGCAATGGAGAGCCATGGTCGGCATTTCCTTGCGTGATCGAACCAGAAATGAGTATATGCGTAGGAGAACTAAAGTAACCGATATCGCTCGAAAGATTGTTTAGCTGAAGTGGCAGTGGGCGGGACAAATTAGCGAGACGAACCAAAGGCAGTTGGGGCGGAAAGATTGGAATAGCGACCGCGTACCGGACGACGCTCCGAGGGTAGGCCCCCGACAAGGTGGACCGACGATCTGGTGAAGGTCGCGGTGCGCCGCTGGATGCGGGCCAAGCAGGACCGATCGTTATGAAGACCCATGAGGGAGGCCTATACCCAGCAGTGGGTGTGGTGCAACTGATATGATAATGATGACTAAATACTATTATAAAATCATAATAAGAAAAACCTCTATAGCAACAATCAAACTAATACAAAAAGAGAGGAAAAGAATAAAATTTTATGAGATTTCAACGGGGAAGTACCAATCGCTCCTAACTGAGACTTTTTTGAGAAATTAACTTCCTTTAGGTGTTGAATTCAAAGGCATCATTGTTAGGACTAGGAGATATTGGCACTTCGCCGTCGATATGTAGATGCAAGTTAGTTTAGCTTTTGTACTTGTTTCTTACAATTGTACTCTATGGTACAAAATTAATAGTACTAAATAGTATCTAATTAATTGTACTAAATGGTATCTACTAATTGTACTATATGGTACCAAATAAATTGTAATAAATAGTACCTAATAAACTGTACTGTATAGTACCAAATGAATGGCACTAAGTAGTACTAAATTAATTGTATTATTATGGTACCAAATAAATTGTACTGTATAGTACATAATTAATTTTATTAAATAGTACCTAATAAATTGTACTAAATAATACTAAATTGATTGTACTAATTAGTTTGTAATTAGTACTTTGTTAATTGTACTATAATATGTTACCAGATAATATGTACCAAATGAATGCTTTTATATAGTACCTATAAAATTGTACTATACGGTACCAAATAAAATGTGCCTAATAGTACCTAATAAATTGTACTATATGGTGCCAAATTTATTGTACAAAGTAGTACCTAATAAATTTTACTCTATGGTACAAAATTTATTGTACTAAATAGTACCTAAACTACCTTCTAATTGTACTATATGATACCAAATAAATTGTACTACATAGTACCTAATAAATTGTACTATATGGTACATAATTAATTGTACTTAATAGTACCAAATGAATGGCACCAAATTAAGCCCTACCATCAACCAAACCGAGTACAAATTGTACCCTCCTGAGAATTGAACCCGGGACGTCTGCATCTTACACGGGTGGGCGAACCACTAGAGCACAGAGGCGGTTGCCTCCTTGGTCCTACTACTGCATAATGCATAATAAACATCAGTTTATATCAATAACAACGTGCATTGCATGTATTGCAAATCAAGTAAGAGTTTTTTTATATCGAAACTGCATATTTTAATTATTGAATGAGGTACAAATGAAGTACAATTTTTGGCCATTACTATGAGACCAATTGGAATCTGGTACAGCGTCGCGTTGCCAGGAAGTATAGTTCCTGGCAATGCTACAATCAAGTGCGTTTTTCTCTGAAACTATCAGAGGTACAATTTTTTGAGTTAAGGTACAATTAGGTACATTTTATGGTCTTTCATTTGAGGGTATTTAGAAATCTCTACTCCATGGTGGCGTTGCTGGGAAGTATCACACCGTCGACTCGTAGGTAAAGTCGTGATTGGTTGACACTTGATTTTGAGCCGTGCATCCTCACCGGCCAACGTACATAATTATTTTTCTCCCTTCAGCAGACAGATTCACCCAGGTGATTTATGTGTACCCTTAAGTAGATTAATGCACCCAGGCTAAAAGCAACCTCATTATCACCAGCCTATTCATGTTTCAACTGCTGGGGCATATTAGGCAATAGCCAGAAGAACAAATAATGTCGGGGAAAAAGTGAAGTTCGCTAAAATTTGTAGTGATTACTAGTAAAAAAAAAAACAGGTGCAAGTGATTTTCGACCATATTGACATTTATCAAAATAACTGTTTTTAATGAAACAACAAAGTTTGTGAACAAAAATATGGGAAAAAAACAACCGAATTTCAAAGTAAATAAGACGACTAACGCTTGCGCCGATCTCGGCAGTAAGCAGCAGTGCGCTCCAAGTTGAACCGTAATGTTATGACCAAAAGGCTCAATTTGAAGTGAACGGAAAATTGTCGCGACCGCATAGCTGTGCGGAAGCATACTTTTAGGCTGCGTTCAAACGATAACACACGACCCGACCTCAACCCGAACTCAACTCAAACTCAACTCAAACTCACCTCAACCACAGCCCACCATGAAATACATCGCTTACAATTTTGAGTCTTATGACACTTTAATAAGGTCCTGTGTAATGTCCAGGTGAGTTTGAAGTGAGTTCTGTTTGAGTTCGGTTTGAGTTTGATTTGAGTTTGGGTTGTGTACGGGTTGAGTTTGAGTTGAGTTCGGGTTGAGCGCGGGGAGGGTGCAGTTGCATCGACAAAATAAAAAAAGAGCTTATTAATGTGTCATAAGATTCAAAATTGTAAGTGATGTATTTCAAGGAGTAGGCTGCGGGTGAGTTGAGTTTGAGCTGAGTTTGGGCTGAGTTTGGGTTGAGGTTGGGTCGTGCGTTATCGTCTGAACGCAGCCTTACGGTACAGTCAACGGCATGCTGGGCTTCCACAATGTGTCAAATTACTTCAATCATTTTTAAACTTTAAGTCGAACAGTTTAAGGTTCAAAATTCATTATAGATTTTTGACAGTTTTGTACTTATGGCTTGATATGCTGCTGACTGTACTTAGTTTTCTTCTTCATCTTCCGATATAAGTAAAATCATTGCAAAGTCAACCATTTTATAAATTATACGATAGGTATATTTTTTATTTAGTATTTTATTTATAGATAAGTATTTATTTCTTAAAAGTCATCAAAATTAATTACGCGTTAGCTTGTACTTGGTTGCTGTATCCAAATACCTACCTACCTACTCTATGCATTTACAAATTAAACTAAATTGGTAATTTACACTAAATAAAATTTTACACTTAGATTACCTACTGCGTTTCCAAGTCTTATACTACTCTTCGAGTATCTAAAAGATTCTCAATCGACTAGACGCGAGAGGGGGAACACAGCGCGGCAGCAAAAACGACACAGGTCCTACGCCGACGACGCCTCGCAGGCTACTAAATCAAGATTCGTCGTGCGTTTTATTATATATTAATTTTTAAATAAACATAAAGTCACTTTTTGAAAAAGTAACCGTAAAATATTCTGCTATATGTCATTACCTTTTTTTCTATATATTATTTGTGCGTAAGAGATTTATAATCTTTAAGTATTATTCAAAAAACAATGAAAATATTCATTGTCTTTGCACATTTTTATAGTCGAGTGAAAATACGAAAATCGTGTTTTTAACCGTAAAATAATCAAGTTCGATTATGAAACTACAACATATATTTTTATCTGCTCAAAATAAATAATGCTTGATTGTTTAAAACTGAATCAAAAATAAGTTAATTTGCAATATACTGCCCTTAAGAGGGCATTCGCATTTTACATACGTAAATCAAGAACTTGGGAGTTTTTGAAGCGATTTTGGTCACATAATTTATTGTTTTAGCTTCTTTTGACTTCAACCATCTTAATTATCATATATTTTTATTGAAACTGTATTAACCAAAATTCGTTTCAATTGGATAATTGACTACGTAAACAGTGGGTTTCGAAATCGCGATTTCCAGAAGACGGGCGAAGGCTCATCTTTGAAGTAATGTTACACCAATAATTATTATTAGGCAAGAAAATAATAAGTATTCGTTCGAAGGGGCATATCCTTTAATTGAACTTGTATTAAGAAAATTTCGAATTTTAGTTCATTAACATGTATTTTTATCACATCTAAAAAAGTAAAAAATCGAGAAAATGACTACAAGAAAACACGTTATATCTCATAATCTAGAAGTTATTTGGCAACATAAATATTTTTCTACGTAAGAATAAAGATTGTACTATAAATGTGTAAAAATAAAAAAAATATCCGTCATCAATCTTTTATGAAATTAATTTTCAAAGTAAGTATAAAATCGGGCGCATCAAGCGTTTCAAGTTAGTCGCGCGCTGGCGCTCTTCGAGGCAAGACCTTTGTCGGTTGACTTCCCGCCGCCGCACAAGTGCCACGCGTAATAATATTTCTATAAAATAAGTATAGTGCGACCAAATTTGGAACATTGATGTTGATCCGTAAGTAATTTTGTTTGTTTGTGAATCTGAATGGACTAAAATTAAAACTGTACTTAACATTAATTATAACAATTTTCTCTACAAACTTATTTTTGTTTTCCTTACAGAACATGGGTAGAAAAGAAAAAAAATATTATGGATCAAAAAAGTCAAGAAAAAGTAATAAAAATAATTTGCAGAAAGCAAGAGAAGCTGCGTTAGTACCTATTTAATTTTTAACAGGGTTAGATAACACAAAATTTACCTTTTCTCTAAAGGCTCAATTACAGTATACAATTTTAAGCAAGCGATTTTAAGACTGTCTTGAAAACGACTAAGAATGCGCGCATTTACACCACACAATTTCTAGCACGCTCGGCCGTGCTTACTGTCATAGTAAAAGAGAAGGCAGTAAGTCTCTAATGTCTTTTTCAATCAACGTAGTATTGGAGTTATTTACATTGTAGTTTTTGTATTTGTTTTATTTTCTGTTTTAGTTCTTTAAGCACCTACCTAATACCAAATTCCTTTTCTTTAATCATTGTTTGTTAAGAGGTTAATTATAAATATTTTCAATTTGCAGTCGTCGTGTCAAATAAAATTTTAGGTACCTATCTCCTTACTTATATATTAATCAATCATTTTTTTCAACTTTTATCTACCTATTAGAAACCTACATAACATTAATATCTGACTAGGTTGAAAATTCGAAAGGCTCACGAATAGATATATTTTACCTAGTAGGTATGAAGTAGTAGTAGGTATATTTACCTAGTATCATTTTATTTAAGTAGATAAAAACCTCGGAGGAGCGAGGAGCTCGGTGGCGCAGTGGTTTAGCGCCTGGCCCAGCGATTGCGGAAGTTAAGCAACGTTCGCAAGGGTCGGTCATGGGATGGGTGACCAAAAATTTATTATCTCGAGCTCCTCCGTGCTTCGGAAGGCACGTTAAGCCGTTGGTCCCGGCTGCATTTGCAGTCATTAACACCCACCAATCCGCACTGGGCCCGCGTGGTGGGTTATGTGGCCCATCCTTCTTACTACCCATAAGGAAGGCCTGTGCCCCAGCAGTGGGGACATCAAAAAGGCTGATAGACAGATAAAAACCTCTAATGTGTAGGTACTTAATGCAAATTGCAAGAATCGTATCAAACAAAACAAGACTGTCGCTCTTGTGAATAACTCGACGGACACACACGCCGCACCGCACCACACCGCACACCAACGCGAACGCGATGGCTCGCGCGCGGGCCGCGGCAGCGGCACCCACCCGCCCCTCGGCGTGACCCACCCGCCTCTCAGCGTGACCCACCCCGCGCCACGCCCGCCCACGGCGTCCGGCTCAGAAGGTGCACATCGTCGTTGTTGTCGGTCGCGCACGTATCGACCTACCTAGATATCGCATTATTATACGTTACACTATTTCCCAACAAAGTACTCGTCAAGACGATTCAAACGAGCCCAAACTCGATGGGGTTGCATGGTTTTATTATAGAGTTCCTATGGCCTTCTTTCGGCTCCATCATCAGATCCTTGGACACTATTTCCCATTAGAGTACTCGCCAAGACGATTCAAACGAGCCCAAACTCAATGGGGTAGCGTGGTTTTAATTAAAGAGTTCCAGTGTCCTTCTTCCGGCTCCATCATCAGACCCTGGACACTATTTCCCAACAAAGCACTCGTCAAGACGATTCAAAGGAGCCCAAATTCAATGGGGTTGCACGATTTCAATATTGAGTTCCTATGGCATGGCCTTCCAGCTTCATCATAAGAGCCTAGACCTCATCTCCCTTTAAAGTACTCATCAAGACGATTCTAACGAGCCCAAGCACGATGGGGTTGTATGGTTCCATCATAGAGTTCCTGTGGCCTTCTTCCGGCTCCATCATCAGATCAGCCCAATGATACCATAATATTGCATTGCCTTCCATTTCTGACCTATGTTCAAAGTTTCAAGTCTCTAGCTCATCCGAAAGCTAGTTTAAATTGTTCGCAAACTTTGTGGAGAGACAAACAAACAAACACACAAGCAAACGAGAAAGCGACCTACTAAAAGCGTGTTAAAAACAACCTACCTACCATTAAGTTTCAAGTCTCTAGCTCATCGGGAAGCTAGGTAGGTAGGTACTTACCTAGTATAAAATACTCTTTTCTAAAATTACGGACAAACAAATAAACGAACCTACTTATAAATATTATTAGTATAAATAAATAAATAAACAAGAAAACGTCCATATGAAAACGTGTTAAAAAACCAACATTCCTTTTTGAACTTATCTTGTACTGTGGCAGTATCGTCTATCTGTGGCGAGTCAGACAGAGTCTGTCTCTGTCTGTCACATTACCTCTACACGTTGACCTTGAGAACGCCTTTATGCCTTAGGTATAAAGTTGGTTTTTGTAGTACAACTGTTACGTCTGACGTGCCGTCGTAGGTACAGTTAGACTGTCTTGAAATCGTGCGTGCATTTAGACGACACAATTTTAAGAATCTTATTATCGAGCGGGCTAGGCCGCACGATTTTAAGATTCTTACTGTCTTAGTCCGTTTACACCATGCTTATGGCCGAATACTCAAACGCTAATTAACTTTGAGGGGCTCTCAAACGTCGTCCTGTCGCAATAAATGTCAAAGATATGACAAAGACAGCATGTTGTTTGAGAGCCGCTCAAAGTTAAGTAGCGTTTGAGTATTCGGCCGTTAGTCTTGAAATCGCGTGCTTAAAATTGTGTAATGTAATTGAGCCTTAAGTACATTTGGTTCATGATTGTAATTCTGCATATTTTTTGAAAATATTTCATGTTGTTGGTCGTCGTTCAGTTTCGTATTAAAAATATGTGTTAATAATGCTATGCTTAAACATAATTATGCTTAAAGTAGTCATGCTTAAAAAAATATGCATAAGCTGTTATGACTAAGTAATATTATGCGTAAACATCATTCGGTGAAATCATATTATGCTATGACATATTATGCCTTAAAATTTTATGCAAATACAAAGAGAACCACTGGGCCTCTGTACGCGGCATAAACACAGATCAAGATCGTTCGGTCATTGCAGCGTATGGTAGCAACTGTGTGCCGTACGTGAGGAGAAACGCACACACGCACACGCGCGCTCACTTCGCGCGGCGATCGAGCCGTAAATACCTAAAACCCGAGCGCGTAAATTAGGGAAAGCCCTCTTAAAAACAACCTACCTACCTATAAGTTTCAAGTCTCTAGCTCATCGGGAAGCTAGGTAGGTAGGTACTTACCTAGTATAAAATACTCTTTTCTAAAATTAAGGACAAACAAATAAACGAACCTACTTATAAATATGAATAGTTTAAATAAATAAATAAACAAGAAAACGTCCATATGAAAACGTGTTAAAAAACCAACATTCCTTTTTGAACTTATCTTGTACTGTGGCAGTATCGTCTATCTGTCGCGAGTCAGACAGAGTCTGTCTCTGTCTGTCACATTACCTCTACACGTTGACCTTGAGAACGCCTTTATGCCTTAGGTATAAAGTTGGTTTTTGTAGTACAACTGTTACGTCTGACGTGCCGTCGTAGGTACAGTTAGACTGTCTTGAAATCGTGCGTGCATTTAGACGACACAATTTTAAGAATCTTATTATCGAGCGGGCTAGGCCGCACGATTTTAAGATTCTTACTGTCATAGTCCGTTTACACCATGCTTAGTCTTGAAATCGCGTGCTTAAAATTGTGTAATGTAATTGAACCTTAAAATCGTGCGGCCTAGCCCGCTCGGTAATAAGATTCTTAAAATTGTGTCGTCTAAATGCACGCACGATTTCAAGACAGTCTAACTGTACCTACGACGGCACGTCAGACGTAACAGTTGTACTACAAAAACCAACTTTATACCTAAGGCATAAAGGCGTTCTCAAGGTCAACGTGTAGAGGTAATGTGACAGACAGAGACAGACTCTGTCTGACTCGCGACAGATAGACGATACTGCCACAGTACAAGATTAGTTCAAAAAGGAATGTTGGTTTTTTAACACGTTTTCATATGGACGTTTTCTTGTTTATTTATTTATTTATACTATTAACTAGCTTCTGCCCGCGACTTCGTCCGCGTGGATATTAGAGAAAATCCTTAAGGAACCTTCAACCAGGATCCAACCAGCCATTTTTACGCGATTAGGCGGATCTCCACCAAGCGCGCTACCTCGCGAGGCAAAACATTTGCCGCGTGTGGCGGACCTCGCATGAGGCTTCCCGTTCCCGTTTTCGTTCCGTTCCCGTTCCCGTTCAAGTTCGCGTTCCCGTTCCCGTTCCCGTTCCCGTTCCCGTTCCCGTTCCCGCTCCCGCCCCCGCTCCCGTTCCCGGTCCCGGTCCCAGTCCCGTACCCGTCCCTTCCCCGTTCCCGTCCCGCTCCCGTTCCCGTTCCCGGTCCCGGTCCCAGTCCCGTACCCGTCCCTTCCCCGTTCCCGTCCCTGTCCCCGTCCCTTGGATGTGCATGTCCAGGTCCAATCATGTCCACCGTGTAGGACTTCAAAATAAATGTCATTTTCGCAATCACCATCCCATGAAACCTCAAGAACGACATCCACATCGATTATCATCTTTACTTACCCCGTCCCTAAGGGATGATTTTCAAAATAACAAAATATGTGTTTGCCTATTTATTTTTAGAAATGCTCCTACGAATTTTAAAGTTGTAATATCTATTTTATATTCTTTTTTCATTCAAAATTTGAACCCCATTTTCACCCTTTTAGGGGTTAAATCATGTCAACCGTGTTGAACTTCAAAATAAAACTCATTTTTGCAATCACTATCCCACAAAACCTCACGAACGAAATCCATATCGATTTTTATGTTCACTCACCCCCATTTACCTAAGGGGTTGATTTTCATAATTACAAAATATATGTTTGCCTATTTATTTGTATATATACTCCTACGAAGTTTAAAGTTGCTAGTCTATTTTATATTATTTTTCCATACAAAATTTAACTTAATTTTCACCTTTTTAGGGGTTAAAACATGTCCACCGTGTTGGACTTCAAAATAAATCTCATTTTCGCAATCACCATCCCATAAAACCTCGAAAACGACATCCATATCGATTTTTATGTTTACTCACCCCATTAAGCCCCTAAGGGGTTGATTTTCAAAATCACAAAATATATGTTTGCCTATTTAGTTTTAGACGTGCTCCTACGAAGTTGAAAGTTGTAATGTCTATTTTATATTATTTTTCCATACAAAATTTGAACCCCATTTTCACCCCTTTAGGGCTAAAATCATTTCCACCGTGTTGGACTTCAAAATAAATGACATTTTTGCAATCGTCATCCCAGAAAACCCCGATAACGATATCCATATCTATTTTTAGGTTTTTTATCCCTTTTCATCCCCATTTCATCCCCATAGGGGTTGAAATAATAACAAAAACAATATACGTTGCGTTAGATTTTTATCCATAAGCCTAAATTATAAATTTAGTAATTTTTACTTCGAAAATAAAGGATACACAACTTCATCCCCCTTTTGACCCCTTCGGGGGTAGAATTTTGAAAAACGCTGAGACCCGTATTTATTTATTTTCAATCGTTAGCCTAAACACAAAGTTTGAAGATTCTAGCTTCAAAACTGAGGGACTTTCATACAAACTTTCATCCCTTATTTCATCCCCTTAGGGATGGAGTTTTCAAAAATCCTTCCTTAGTGGACGCCTACACTGTATAAAGTATCTGTGTGCAAAATTTCAAGTCTCTAGGTCCAGCGGTTTGGGCTGTGCGTTGATAGATCAGTCAGTCAGTCAGTCAGTCAGTCATTCAGTCATTCAGTTTACGATTTTTTATATTAAGATATTTATAAGTAGGTTCGTTTATTTGTTTGTCCGTAATTTTAGAAAAGAGTATTTTATACTAGGTAAGTACCTACCTACCTAGCTTCCCGATGAGCTAGAGACTTGAAACTTATAGGTAGGCTCAGACCAAATAAAAAAGGTTTTTTATTTGGTCTGAGCCTACCTTTTTTATTTGGTCTGAGTAGGTAGGTAGGTTGTTTTTAACACGCTTTTATTAGGTTGCTTTCTCGTTTGCTTGTGTGTTTGTTTGTTTGTTTCTCCACAAAGTTTGCGAACAATTTAAACTAGCTTTCGGATGAGCTAGAGACTTGAAACTTTGAACATAGGTCAGAAATGGAAGGCAATGCAATATTATGGTATCATTGGGCTGATCTGATGATGGAGCCGGAAGAAGGCCACAGGAACTCTATAATGGAACCATACAACCCCATCCCATCGTGCTTGGGCTCGTTAGAATCGTCTTGAATGTTATGAATGTTATGTAGGTTTCTAATAGGTAGATAATAGTTGAAAAAAAATATTGATTAATATATAAGTAAGGAGATAGGTACCTAAAATTTTATTTGACACGACGACTGCAAATTGAAAATATTTCTAATTAACCTCTTAACAAACAATGATTAAAGAAAAGGAATTTGGTATTAGGTAGGTGCTTAAAGAACTAAAACAAATACAAAAACTACAATGTAAATAACTCCAATACTATGTTGATTGAAAAAGACATTAGAGACTTACTGCCTTCTCTTTTACTATGACAGTAAGCACGGCCGAGCGTGCTCGAAATTGTGTGGTGTAAATGCGCGCATTCTTAGCCGTTTTCAAGACAGTCTTAAAATCGCTTGCTTAAAATTGTATAGTGTAATTGAGCCTTTACGACAGAAATAATAAAACAAATGACTGATAAAAATTATGGTTAATTATGACGATAGGCATTAATGAATAAATGTCTGTTAAATGATTTTCTTTTGCTTTTTCTTTTCTACCCAACGTAAATTATTTTCGTGCATTTCAGATAAGTTTCTAAAAATGAACTTCGCTATTATTATTTATTTATGGATTAGACATTTTAAAACGTTATGGATTATAATATTAATGCAGTTTTACAAAGTTGTGATATTAATAATTAAAAGATTTGTTGATCGCTCTGTCGCTGCTTTTTAACCTTACTTAGGTATTTTGCATACCTATTAGGTAGTTACCTACCTATTTTTACGATTTAATCACCTACTTAATTAAATTCTTTTTCTAATATCGATTTATGAAATACTTACCATTTAATGTTTTCGTTACTGGGCTGATTACGTAACTCTGTTGCTAACAATTCTCTATTGAAATTGTTTGAAACCGCAGTTACATTGCTGGTTTAAGTAAGATAGTTGTCACATTGTTCTTACTAAAGTAGCAATGTAACTGCGATTTCTGTCAGAAGTGATTGCAAAAAAGTTACAAAATCAGGGGGCAGAGATCAATATAATATTGAAACCAGAGGAGTAATTATCTAACTTTGTTGCAATTAACTCTGACAGAAATCGCAGTTACATTGCTGCTTTAGTTAAGAACCAATGTGACAACTATCTTACTTAAAGCAGCAATGTAACTGCGCTTTTAATCGATTTCAATCGAGAATTGTTAGCAACAGACTTACGTAATCAACGGGCATAGCAATCAAAATAAATACCCACATAGGTACCTAGGTACTTTAAACTTAGGCAATAATTTAATTGTATTTCACAAAACAATTAGTAAGTAAAGTACCTATGAAAATAAATCATCTTAATGCCTTAACACATACTTACATACATACATACACTCACGCCTAGCGCCTGTTTCCCATTGGGGGTAGGCAGAGACTGGATCGCCCGCCACCAGCTACGATCCTTGCACACTTCTTTCGCTTCATTCACATTTCACATCCATCAATCTTTTCATACATGCCCTGCGGTTTTTGTCACTGCGTACCATGGGCAACAGCGACGCTTAACCACTGCTAAGGTCAAAATCGCTTGCACGCCGCGCCGTCACAACCATACGTTTAGTTCGTGTAGGGGCGATACGCGCACACACGAATTTTGCCCATAGTACATCAGCCTTTTTAATAATAACCTTTATAACATCTATAACTTTACATACTCGTATAACAGCCATATCACAACGTTCACTGTTAATTAATGTTACACTGTAGTTAAGCTAAGCTAAGTGGATGCAAAAACAATATTTAAGCAAGAACTTCATTGCACGATCTGATGCTGCGTGCTGCGTGTAGGGGCGAAACACGTGTATAATAGTTGGTATAAGGGCAAGGTGTGTTGCTCTTGCTGTCAGTGTGTCTGCAGCACAGATCAATGATCTGCAGGCAGCAGCGCCGAAGCTGGGGTCATGAGACTCATGAGCGCCTCTGGCAAGATATCTATGAATTTTGCCCTTTATTCCCATTCTGCCCTTTCAAGCACCGCCACCGGGGTGGTGGTTGGCACTAATAGGTCGCGTTCACCATCACCACCCCGGTGGTCGATGGCACCTATTTATTCCCATCTGCCACCTTTGAGGGTGCCATGGTGGGGATGGATGGCGGCCCGGTTTCCCGGGGCCCCCTCGCGGTTGGGAGATAGCCGAGCAGGTTTAGCCAGCCCCAGACAGTTAAGACCGTGCACGGTAGGCGATGGGTCACCTCCACAGAAGTACAGTGCGAGGCATGTATCTTGAAATTTTTTCGACGGAGTAGACGGAGTACAGATAAGTTCGCGCATGTGCTCTTGTGAGCGACCAATAGCGCGCGCCCCTCTCCCGCCGCCCGCGCCCCTCACCGCAACGCATGCCCAAAATACGCGTTCCGCGCAATCCCCACCCGATTTCAAGATATATGCCTCGTACTGTACTACGTCACCTCCCACTGCCCGCTTGGCCTCCTAGGGTTGCGCCCCTGGCAGCCGCCCCTTTGCCAGCCCCCAGCTACGAAGCCTGTGTGCTAGTACAGTCTGTAGAATCCGGATATAACGACCTTCAAGGGACCGGCGATATTATGTCGTACTAACCGGATGACGCACAAAACGGCAGGATTATTTCTCAAGTACCTACATACATACTTAACTTACGAATACATACATACATATTATAAATGCGAAAGTGTGATTTTCCTATTTAGAAAATAAATCATTTTCTAGGAATTACATTGCTATGAAATTGTAGAATGAGATACGCCAAACTCCTTTGCGAGGATTACATTACATTTGAATGCATACCATTGCACTTTTTACCGACTTCAAAAGGAGGGAGGTACTCAATTCGACCCGTTTTTTTTTTTTGTTTTTTGTATGTACACCGATTACTCGAAGACGGCTGAACCGATTGAAATGATTTAAACGTTATTAGATCAGGTTTGTTCTCAAGTTGGTCCCATTTTTTTTAATTTTGAAATCGGTTCAGAACTTTTCAGGAAAACCTGAAAATACTGTCGTTTTCGTTACCATTTTGTGAACTTATACGGATGATCGACCATATCTTCTTTGTTTATGTACCGATTTAGATGATTCTTTTTTTGTTTGAAAGAGGATACTTTAGAGATGATACCATTTTGATTTCATTATTATTGGACCTTGGATATCAAAGATACGCAAGGGAACTCCTCAAAATCAAATAGGAACTGTATAGTGATTACACTAAAAATAATAAAATAAAAAGTTGTTTAAAAACAAAAAAACCGACTTCAAAAAACCTGAAAATAAAACAAAAACAGCTTCAAAATTAAATACCTCTAAAAAGCAAGAAATAATTTTCTAATCACGTCACACGTCTATTGAAGTCGGGTGGGGCTCTTAGAATAAAAAAAATAAGTTGTCCTCCAGTCCCACCCGACTTCAATAGACGTGTTTTATTTTATTACAGTGATATGCGTAGGTATAGTGATTAGAAAATTATTTCTTGCTTTTTAGAGGTATTTAATTTTGAAGCTGTTTTTGTTTTTATTTTCAGGTTTTTTGAAGTCGGTTTTTTTGTTTTTTTTCTTCAATTGTAAACACTTTCTTTCACAGACCTCATTTTGTTGAGCTTTATAAACTTGGGCGCGTATTGTATGGTATTAATGCGAAGTTTGTCTAAACAAAATATTGCGCGTCGTTTTATCCGGACGTATTATAAATAATGGTCGCTATAACCAGTTGGTCGCTTAAGCGTTAGAGTATATATTCTGTGCTTAAGCCGAAGTCGCACTAAACGGTTATATTTTCTAAGTACCTAGCTATAAAACCTAACTCGAGTAAACATTATCGTCGCTAAAACCGGTTAGTCGTTATAAGCAAAGTCGTTATATATGAATTCTACTGTATATGCATGTGCATTTATTTGTGCGTGGGCGGGCAATGCACAAATTACTTGCATATTTTGCCATCTATTGTATGGAACTTATTGTTTTTGCATCCATTATAGTGGACTTCCGCTAGGGAACGCCTGATTTTTTTAAATATTTAGGTAAGTAGGTAGTAAATATCTAATAGAAAGATGGACATTATCGAAAACAATTGTAAATAAATCAAAATTATATGGAGAGAAAGTAGGTAAGTAACCCGCTCCAGCACATCATCCATTAACAGCAAATGGCCCAAAATTGATCCTTGGGGCACGTTACAATTAATGGAACACGAGATGACACCTGTCTGAGTTCTATGATGGAAGGGACCTACTGATTTATCAGGGTACTTAGTATTTAATATGCAGATAGACACGAGACCTTCTTCTCTTTAGAGTTGTTTGGTGATAAACCAAGAATATTGACAAAATATAAATAATATTCGTTTGGCTATAGATATTTAAAAAGTTTCCTTTACTTCATTGTTGAGTTGAGTTGACATGAGCTTGACCAATGAATACAAAGTACACGGACCACGGACTGATTTCAACCAATTACCAAATTCCAGTTTCGGTGGGTGGCACGAGTGGGGGGGGGGGGCTAAATGTCAAGAAGCTTTTGCTAAGGCTCAATTACACTATACAATTTTAAGCAAGCGATTTTAAGACTGTCTTGAAAACGACTAAGAATGCGCGCATTTACACCACACAATTTCTAGCACGCTCGGCCGTGCTTACTGTTATAGTAAAAGAGAAGGCAGTATGTCTCTAATGTCTTTTTCAATCAACGTAGTATTGGAGTTATTTACATTGTAGTTGTTTTATTTTCTGTTTTAGTTCTTTAAGCACCTACCTAATACCAAATTCCTTTTCTTTAATCATTGTTTGTTAAGAGGTTAATTATAAATATTTTCAATTTGCAGTCGTCGTGTCAAATAAAATTTTAGGTACCTATCTCCTTACTTATATATTAATCAATCATTTTTTTTCAACTATTATCTACCTATTAGAAACCTACATAACATTAATATCTGACTAGGTTGAAAATTCGAAAGGCTCACGAATAGAAATATTTTACCTAGTAGGTATGAAGTAGTAGTAGGTATATTTACCTAGTATCATTTTATTTAAGTAGATAAAAACCTCTAATGTGTAGGTACTTACTTAATGCAAATTGCAAGAATCGTATCAAACAAAACAAGACTGTCGCTCTTGTGAATAACTCGACGGACGCACACGCCGCACCGCACCGCACCGCACACCAACGCTAACGCGACGGCTCGCGTGCGGGCCGCGGCAGCGGCACCCGCCCGCCACTCGGCGTGACCCGCCCGCCTCTCGGCGTGACCCACCCCGCGCCACGCCCGCCCATGGCGTCCGGCTCAGAAGGTGCACATCGTCGTTGTTGTCGGTCGCGCACGTATCGACCTACCTAGATATCGCGTTATTATACGTTACACTATTTCCCAACAAAGTACTCGTCAAGACGATTCAAACGAGTCCAAACTCGATGGGGTTGCTTGGTTTTATTATAGAGTTCCTATGGCCTTCTTTCGGCTCCATCATCAGATCCTTGGACACTATTTCCCATTAGAGTACTCGCCAAGACGATTCAAACGAGCCCAAACTCAATGGGGTAGCGTGGTTTTATTAAAGAGTTCCAGTGTCCTTCTTCCGGCTCCATCATCAGACCCTGGACACTATTTCCCAACAAAGCACTCGTCAGGACGATTCAAAGGAGCCCAAATTCAATGGGGTTGCACGATTTCAATATTAAGTTCCTATGGCATGGCCTTCCAGCTAAATCATCAGAGCCTGGACCTCATCTCCCTTTAAAGTACTCATCAAGACGATTCTAACGAGCCCAAGCACGATGGGGTTGTATGGTTCCATTATAGAGTTCCTGTGGCCTTCTTCCGGCTCCATCATCAGATCAGCCCAATGATACCATAATATTACATTGCCTTCCATTTCTGACCTATGTTCAAAGTTTCAAGTCTCTAGCTCATCCGAAAGCTAGTTTAAATTGTTCGCAAACTTTGTGGAGAAACAAACAAACAAACACACAAGCAAACGAGAAAGCAACCTAATAAAAGCGTGTTAAAAACAACCTACCTACCTATAAGTTTCAAGTCTCTAGCTCATCGGGAAGCTAGGTAGGTAGGTACTTACCTAATATAAAATACTCTTTTCTAAAATTACGGACAAACAAATAAACGAACTTACTTATAAATATTAACAGTATAAATAAATAAATATACAAGAAAACGTCCATATGAAAACGTGTTAAAAAACCAACATTCCTTTTTGAACTTATCTTGTACTGTGGCATAGCCTTCTATATTTCCAAGCCATGAAGTTGAGCAGAACGGCAACATCGCATGTGGTCAAGCACATAGTATTATATTATTTTAATAATTATTTATTATTTGTTTTTCCTATATTATCTATGTTTAAACTAGTTGTCAATTGTGATGTAAGGTTATTTCAATAAAGTTTTATATTTATTATTATTATTTATTTATTAGAACATAAGGTTTGAGTCAAATTATTTGAACTTTTCGGGGGTCCTTTAGTACGATGAGCATTTTGATCTAAGCCTCTCCTAGGAATAAATCTTACATCATTGGAAAGGTATTTAAATTTGAAACACTTTATTGTATTACAATAAACGTCAACTATTAGTACTTTGAGAGTTATAACGCTCTGAACTTGACCAATTTTTTTATCATTTATGACCTAAAACTCCGAAAATACTAACAATTAATAGAAAGTATGTTTGCAGCAAATATTTATCATATGAAAACCTTTCTAATAATATTTCATTTATTGCTAGAGGTGGGGTAAATCAACTCCCATAGACAATAAACCACTTTTATACTTTAATAACTTTTAACTCCAAAAGTATAAACAATTGATATAAAGTATATTAACAGCAAATATTTGTCTTCAAAAGACCTTTCTAATGATATATAATTTATTGCTAGAGGGCGTGTTAATCAACTCCCTGCTGAAGAAAATCAAAAAAAAAGATGACATCTTTGACAGCCATTTTTCCTGGTTAACGTTGATATTTTTCTTATTGTTTAAACAGTCCACAGTTTCCACAGTCATAGCCTTCTATAATTGCAAGCCGTGAACATAAGTTTGGCAACGTCTGTTACTGTCAGTTCGTGGTCATGTCGTCGGCCAGTCTCCATACTAAATGTATGGGAATATTTCAATTTTAAGAGGTCGATATTTTTTTTCCTAGTAATCGTGTGAGGTTCAAAATATGAAAATAATTTAGTTCCTTTATTGAAATGCTTTGTATATTAAACAATAAGAAAAATATCAATGTTAACCAGGAAAAAATGGCTGTCAAAGATGTCATCTTTTTTGTTGATTTTCTTCAGCAGGGAGTTGATTAACACGCCCTCTAGCAATAAATGATATATCATTAGAAAGGTCTTTTAAAGACAAATATTTGCTATTAATATACTTTATATCAATTGTTTATACTTTTGGAGTTAAAGATTATTAAAGTATAAAAGTGGTTTATTGTCTATGGGAGTTGATTTACCCCACCTCTAGCAATAAATGAAATATCATTAGAAAGGTTTTCATATGATAAATATTTGCTGCAAACATACTTTCTATTAATTGTTAGTATTTTCGGAGTTTTAGGTCATAAATGATAAAAAATTGGTTAAGTTCAGAGCGTTATAACTCTCAAAGTACTAATAGTTGACGTTTATTGTGATACAATAAAGTGTTTCAAATTTAAAGACCTTTTCAATGATGTAAGATTTATTGCTAGGAGAGGCTTAGATCAAAATGCTCATCGTACTAAAGGACCCCCGAAAAGTTCAAATTATTTGACTCAAACCTTATGTTCTAATGAATAAATAATAATAATAAATATAAAACTTTATTGAAATAACCTTACATCACAATTTACAACTAGTTTAAACATAGATAATATAGGAAAAACAAATAATAAATAATTATTAAAATAATGTAATACTATGTGCTTGACCACATGCGATGTTGCCGTTCTGCTCAACTTCATGGCTTGGAAATATAGAAGGCTATGCTGTGGCAGTATCGTCTATCTGTCGCGAGTCAGACAGAGTCTGTCTCTGTCTGTCACATTACCTCTACACGTTGACCTTGAGAACGCCTTTATGCCTTAGGAATAAAGTTGGTTTTTGTAGTACAACTGTTACGTCTGACGTGCCGTCGTAGGTACAGTTAGACTGTCTTGAAATCGTGCGTGCATTTAGACGACACAATTTTAAGAATCTTATTACCGAGCGGGCTAGGCCGCACGATTTTAAGATTCTTACTGTCTTAGTTTACACCATGCTTAGTCTTGAAATCGCTTGCTTAAAATTGTGTAATGTAATTGAGCCTGTCCGAATCACGCTTACAGCACTGTGAGCTGCGCGCCCGGTCCAAATCATGCTTACATTACAACGCTCACGTAAGTTAAAGTAACGACCACAGATGACGTCATCGCATGTGCCAACGACGCTCAGCGTATTCCACCAAAGCACTGTGAGCGTAGTCGGTGTAGCTGTCAAAGTTCATTGTTGACAAAAAATACGTGGTTAAATTGTGAATCGTTGTGGATGTTGTAGTCATTATTTGTTATTTTTACAAAAGATGGCTGAATTTATTGACCTGCATGTGTTTTGTAAAGATACGAACGAAATAATTATTTTAAACAGTTGTTGAAAGAGCTAGCAGTGGTAATAAGTATTTTAAAGCTTTGAGAGTTTAAAATTGGTTAGTTAATAATAATTGGTCTCAGTGAAGGAACTTAATTCGTGCCTTTTTATTTATCTATCCCTTAGAATAAATATTTACTTTACCTAGATTAACCTATTTGAGGTTATGTTGTTCTATATATCCAACGTTAGCGGTGTGAGCGCTCTCACGAGCGGTCCGAATCAATAGTATCGTGAGCGTGCTGACAGCGTGCTATAATGATTTGGACCGGTGTACAATGACGTCACACGCTGTGAGCACTGTTGGCGTGATTCGGAACGCGGCCTAAATGTCAATAAAATTGACAATTCAGAATCCAATACACTGTCTGTCATATAGGGATACCGAAAGTGAAAAAAATATCGATATTTCCAAAAATCGAAATCCATTTCTTTATATTGAGAAAAAATATCGATATATCTGAAATATTAAGCCCCCATCTTACACGGCGCGACTGAAAATAAACTGGTTGAAAACTCTAATCACCAATGAGTTGCTAAACAGTCACAGCACTAGTATTTCAATGGCGGTTCGTACACGACGCTACCAATTGCCAACTGGTTTGCAACGCGTCGGCAATGCGTTTGCAACTAATCACTCGCAACTGGTCATGCTGGTCGAGCGCAACTGATTGCCAACTGCAACTGGAAACAGGTTAATGAAACCTGACGAAACCGGTTAGTAATTATAGTTACAAACTAGTTTGTGACAAAGATTCGTACACGGCACTACCAAATTTATTTGAAACCTACACGAAACGCGGTGTGTGTGTTGTTTCGGGATATTATTGAAATAGCTAGCGATTCGAGCGATGAGATACTACATCAGACTGCATCCCACTTTACTCCAAGCTTTCTTGGTCACATCCCAACGCGAATACTCTTTTAATGTGTAATTACACAGACACATATGCTTTTCCACTTCGTGGACAAATTGTAATTATTTACTAATGGTCATTAATTTTCACTGAACCGCAGCATAGTTTCAAGTTTCCATTAGTAATCAGTCGACGCGCGACTGCATGACCGGTCGCTGGGTGATTAGTTACTGACGCGTTCCAAACCAGTTTGTGATTGGTAGCGTCGTGTACGGAGCGCCATTGAAATACTAGTGCTGTGACGTTTTAGTAACTAGTTGGTGATTAGAGTTTGAAACTAGTTTATTTTGAGTAGCGCCATGTAAGAAGGGCCTAACAAAAAAGAATTACGATAGCCTGACGATCTTTTGATCGATTTACTTGATTTTGAACCTAATACGTTAATAATGCCTAGGAGTGAGACTGAACATCGTACGTTTATCGCGATACTATATCGTAATAGGCGCTTTGTGTAGGTTTTTCAACTAAATTTGGTAGCGCCGTGTACGAATCTTTGTCACTAACTAGTTTGCAACTATAGTTTCAAACTGGTTTCGTCAGTTTTGAGTCGCGTCGTGTAAGAAGGGGCTAATCATTTGGTTCCCGCAGTGGAGTGGTTTCCCACATGATTATAAGCAACTTTTAGTATGGGTGAACCCATAATAAAAGTTGCTTATTTAAAATGTCCGTAATCTCATATTGCGAAATGTGGCCGAGACACATTTTTCAATTACGCACTCAGATTTAATATATACAAGGTGTTACAAAAATACCCCTAATCCCAAAAGGTGGTTGAAGTACATCATGTAAAGAGTCCTCTGTAAAGTTCTTAAATTCCTAGTATTAAGTTTTAATTTCGTATAAATTGCAAATTTTAATCGTTAATAAAAATATCGACAATGTTTTACCACATCACTATTTCAAGACTATGCCCTCGCTCGAACTCTGACCGTGGACCGATCGGTCCGCGGTCACCGACGGCTCTAGAACCGATCACCGAAAGCCACTTCGTCGAAAGCCATTTCTCGCCGCCATATTATCGAAGATTCACTTCATCGATGGGCCATTCCACCCACGGGTCACCCCACCGAAAAACCACCCGACGGAAAGCCTAAATCACCGACAACACACTTCCTCGAACGCCACTCCATCGAAAGAGAAATAAAATCTAAAAAATCAATGTTGACTACTAAATACAATTTTTTAGTGGTTTATTTTTTTGAAAAGTAATTAAGCGTTATTAAATAAAACTTTTTAATCGAGACTATTTTATTTGCTCTTCGACAACACGGTGCTCAAAGAAACACACTAGTTATTAGTGATATAAGTCCACCGCCAAACGGCCCCTCGGCGAAACGACCCACCGCCAAAATAGCCCATCGATATCGACGAAACAACTTTCGACGATAAGTCCCAGACCCCCGACGACGCACAAAGGACAAGCCGACCCACATCATTGTAAAAGTATAAAAGTAGGCGCGCTTCATTCATTTAGTAGGTAGGTAACGATTTGATTAAAGTTGTTGTAAATCTATTTACCTATACTTACATGTTTTTAAAATATTCCAAAGAGTAATTTTTCATGACCTTTTTTGAAAATCATATTTTTTTCCAACACTGTTCAGCTGGTCTTTTCGTTAATAACAACAGTAGAGATTTCTTACATTTCTTTTCATAACGTCCGATTATATCTTTTTATCCTATCATTACATCTTATTAAAATAAAATAAAATGAATCTATCAATACTAAACATGCGATTGACAATAGACTGTGATCCGCGGCAACTTCACTCGAGAATGTAGCCATGGTGCGGTGCGCACAGATTTCAACAAATTATGTACCGCAAGCGCTCTGAAGGTGTTCACTTCTGTTGTACAAAGCTTAATTAATCGCATTGCACCTACAGATATTTTAATACCATAAAATCTATTAACGAATTTTACACTAAACAGAACAACTTATGGCCGATTGCACTAAACTTAAGAATCGCCTAAGTCTTTTCCTAACTACAACACGACCAAATTAAAACAGTGTCATAAATTTAGCCGTCATGTAGCTGTCATTTGCCTAGTCAACTTGGTCGAGTTGTAGATAAGAAAAGACTTAGGCGATTCTTAAGTTTAGTGCAATCGGCCATAAGACTACTGAAATTTTTTTACTGTATTCGACGCCCCCCGCGAATAATCCCGTAATGAGCTATTACGGGGTTTTTCAGGTTATGTGTTTTTAGGTACCTAGAACATGTAATGAATCATAGTGAATTTTTTTGGAATTTTTCTATTGATATTTACAAAGATATGAAAAATTACGTGTCTGTTCCATTGAAATGCTTTAAAAAGTGTTTTAAGCGAATAATATTGTTTTAAATCTTTACGAAAAAAAATACTAAAAGGATTTGTCAGTAGACACCTTTACGATATTATACGGGTTAACAGTTTATTACCGTAATTATGTAAGAATTAATACAGGTTTATTCGGGATTTTATTAAGAAACCGATTTCCGGCTAAACTCATTATTGACTCACTCCTTACATAACGCTTTTCTTTATTTATTTATTTTATTTTTATTTGTTTATTTAATTCAGGCAACTAGGCCCATACAATATATAACATACAGACTAACATACATACATTATACTTATATTACATTTTTACAACTATTTTACACCTTAGAGAAGGGAAGTTACTTCCCTTCTCTAAGTTTTACACGCATTGATGGCGGCGGCGTGTTGCGCAATGCAGTGTCCGGTATCCGACCGCGAAACCGTCGGAACAAAACACCCTTCGGCCAAAAATCTTCTTTCACGAAGGTTGACAGGATATTTGGTCGGTGCACTCACCACAAATGAATTGAAGTTTACATTGTGGCGGGACTCCAACCGCTTGACCCTCAGACAGAATTTGGTCTTCACTCTGATGTACTCTACAATATCACCAGGTTTCGTACTGTAGTGCAAGCGGGACACGTACAGCAGCGTTGTCGGGATGGCCGGACGAAGTAGGTGGTTGTGTCCGGTCAGGGCGGTGCCACATAGGTTACGGCGAGTGGGCTTCCTCTTCCTTTCCACCTTCTTGAAGCCGTCCTTGTCGCACTTTTCTTCCAGTCTCCTTGGAACTGATTGCACAGGTTTAGAGACCGGACGGCGTTGTTTTTCTCCCTCATTTGTATCCCGCTGGAGTTGTTGGACAGCAGGTCGGTTTGTAGCGGTGACTGCAGCGTACGCACGTTGAGGGGTCGACGTGCTCACGCGTGACGTCTCCGCCGGGGCGGAGGAGCGGGCGGCCGGGGCGCGGTGGATCGCGCGCGGCAGGGCGCGGTGCCTCGCACTCGGCGGCGCCGGCGACCGGTGACGAATCCATGTGCGCCGACTTAAAACTGCCGATGGATGCATTTTGCGCCCCACGACGAGTGTTCACTTTGAAAACCTCGGGTGACCTACTTACCGAAGCGCTATTGCTTAACAATATAAATTGGGCTCGCAATTCACTGATGGTGTTGTCCGAGGCTTCTAGCTTACTTTACACTTCGGCCAGGCTCGCTTTTAGGGATATGATGTCCTTAAGCAGCCTGGTGACGTTGACGTAGTTGAATGTGATGGGGGGCAGCTTGTGCAACTCCTTCGCCACGAATATTGGCACGTCGTCAGGGTCGTTCTCCTTCAGACAGGTGATAATGTCCTGGAGACTCTTCTCACCTCCATCCCTCCGGCGAGATGGCATCTCATCGGCCTTCCCGATGATCTGGAACAGCAGCGCCTTGCTACTACAAACCTCAGCTTCGTTGAAGTTAGATTTGCAAATTTTCACGATGCTGACTTCGTCCATGGTGTCGATGGCATTCTGAATGAAAGCCAAAACTTCGATCACTATTATTTGCTGGGAGGTCATGTTCATACCGTTGTAGCTATTTTCGATTTAGAAAAGTTTTAAATGAGACGCAGTCTGAAGTGTCGATCTTCCACTACAAACGTAAATACCCAATTTATAATTTTACAGTTTTTGACGCTCTTAACAAACTTGGGGTTTGCTACGTTTGGCAAGCACAGATCGGTAAAAAAGGATGTATCGAAATATGCAGTTGTTTGTTGCAATTTATTAAGACCGTACACGCAAAAGGTATACGTAAAATCATATTTTACTCTGATGGAATAAGAACAGGTACATTTTTGCATTGTATCTTTACGTTGCAATAACTCTTCAAATGGACATCATACATTGGTTTTTTGTTGGTAAGCATAGTCAAAATGAAGGCGATTCCATGCACGCATGTATCGAAAGAGCTCTAAAAAACAAAGTTTTATATACACCGGACCAAGTCTATAATATCATCATGAACGCCAAAGTCTCAGGAGACAAATATACCCTAAAAAAATGCAACAAAGTGAAATCCTCAATATTAAAGAACTTGTTGAACCCAAAAGATGGCTTAAAGACAAAACAGGAGAAAAAGTACGATGGTCCGATGTGATGGAGGTTAATGTGACATATAACTGTTTTCTCTTCAAATATGATTTTGATCAGGATTATATTGAGTTGGATTACGACGCAGGTAGTAATAGACAGCGTCGGCAAAATGAGGTCACCAAAAAATTGAAAATATTGGATTACAGCCTGCATTTAACAATCCTCTATTCGTACAAAGTATCGTACAAAGCCTTTCTAATCCCTATTAGAAAGGCTTTGTACGATGATCTCCTAAGCCTATGTAATTCTCAAGAAATTCCTAGCCATTACCAACCATTTTATAGAAACTTAAGCTATAATGATTCTAAATCAGGCGGTGATGAGGATTCTGGTTAAGATTTTTAACTGTATTAGTATCTCATTCATTATGTTATATTTTTAAGCCAAAGTGTCAATTTTTATGACTAATGTTGTTTCATTAGTAGAATATCATTTATTTCATGATAAGTAAAATAATAAATACTTTAGCAAATTAATCAAATAAGCGGTAATGATCAAAACAATAAAACGTACGTTATTTTTCAACAGGCGAATATTATAGTAATTGTTATTACAAATGTACAATCAACAAAACTATTTGCAAGAATAATATCGCAACACTATATTACTGTTTGTAGTTGAAAATATAAAATTACACGAATAATATCGCGACACGATATTACTGTTGCAGACGGCACTAGAAATTTACACGAATAATATCGTAAGTGACACTACTGATCAGAGCTTAACCTATATTAGTATAGTAAAATGCATTTAGTTAAATTGTAACGAAGACCTTGGTACTAATTAAATTTGGATAAAAGAACAAGATAGCTGAAAAAAATAGCTTCCATATGTACTATAAAAAGTCTCTGATACTTATTGTTTAATAGAGTTATGAACAAAAGTGCTTCTTTTATTTTTCCTGAACATTTTGACTTTTCCGGTTACCGGATTATTCGCGGGGGACGTCGGTATGTACATTAGCGCGCGTCGCGGCGGCTTCGTTTGATGCTTTGTGTGATGCCGATATTTGTCCGCGGTCATGACCGCGGTCAAACACGATTTCAAAGATTAAACAACAACAGATAGGACTTCTGGAACCTGCTTGAAATTATCTATCAAAGCAAGAACTCTCTCGGTAAAATTTATTATTATTAACTTATCCATGGTATTTAAATACAGATGATGACGCTTACGTGTCTTTTCGAAATGGTGTGCAGAGATTAATTTTACTTTTTTGAAATAAATATTAATTCAGTAACTATGTAATTTAGAAATTACGTCACTGCTATGTCTCAGGTATTTATGTTATTTTAAATACGCTTATGTCATAACTAGCTTACTTAGGTCACTGTAATGTAAACGTAGGTACAAATATCTACAGATGTGACCAGTCTGAAAAACGAATAGTCTTTGATTTAGAAGCCAATGACCGGAACTGACCGGAACAGCTGATTTGGAATCTTTCAAATTCTTGTCGATATTTTTGCAAAACTTCGACATCGTTTTTCTCCTTAAATATTATAGCTAAAAAATAAAGAACAGCGCCCATCATTTCTATTTCATTAATACTCATTGGCATTTCCGGGATTAGGGGTACTTTTGTAACAGGTTGTATAACCATGCTAATAAAATTCTTAAAATATACACAAAAACCAACCACGTGTGCAAGCAGCTAGTAACAGAAAGGGTTAAAAAACTGAACTATGAGGAAACAGAAGAAGTGACAGTTCATATCAGTACTTAATTGAGTTATTTCTTAAGATCTATACTTTGCATTTTATATTTATATTAATTTTTATTTTTTACTTTTCAATGTTATTATTTTTTATATTATATAATTTTACATACAAATGCATACGAGGTCACACACGCATACGCACTTACATACTCACACCACACACCCACACCCATGCGCACTCACACACACACACACACACACACACACACACACATATATATATATACAAAAGCACATTTTAGAGTTCTAGAGTTAATATTTTTGTTATAATTTTATTTTTTATTTAATTTTATAATTTTTAATTTTTTAATTTTTATTTCTTCAAAAAAACACGAATAACTGATGTTATGAGAGAGCGATTTTCTCCTGGTACAGGTGTTTTACACTTAAAAGGGGGAACCATTCCCTGTATTACCCACTTGTTTTTTATGAAATAAATATTTTTTTCATTTTTCATTTAAGAAATCTTGAGAAAACATTAAATGAGTTAGCGAGAGAGCGGCAGTCAGCGGAAAAATGTGCACGAGCTCTTATAGTCGAGTAGATATTGCGCTTTATATGAAACAGCTGATTTTGTTTTCGTGATATCAGGGTTTACACTTCACCCCATAGTAAAAGTTTCTTGCAATCATGAGGGAAACCACTGCACTGCGGGAACCAAATGATTAAAATTTCACGGTACATACAGTCAGTGGCACGTATCTTGAAATCGGGTGGGGATTGCGCGGAATGCGTATTTTGGGTATGCGTTGCGGTGAGGGGCGCGGGCGGCGGAAGAGGGGCGCACGCTATTGGTCGCTCACAAGTCCATATGCGCGACTGGATCCTCACTGTGTCGAAACAGTTTTAAAATATTTGCCTCATACTGTATTTCTATTTATGTTATTTGAATATTGAAATTATCCTAATAGTATTCAAAAACGAATCTATATTTTTTATATCGTTTCTAATACGTTTTCAATAAGTATTACGAAGCAAAAATCTTGACACTTCTACGACAGAGTGGGGATAAGTTAAGGGACCAACAGCGCGCCCCCATCTCCCGCCACCCGCCCGCGTACCTCACCGCTACGTATACCCAAAATACGCATTCCGCGCAATTCCCACCCACAGGTTGATTATATGATTAAAAACCACCGAGTGACCGGTCTCATTTGACAGATGAACGTCTTACATTGCTACTTCTCTTTGGGGTAAAAACATAACAAAGAAAAGTAGCAATGTATCAGGTAGGGCTGCCAAAATTGACAATTATCACACAAAAGTATCACAACAACATTTTGTGTTATAGTTACACAAATGTAACCCAAAAGTAACACATTTTTTTGGTAAGTTATTTCCGTAATGGTGATTAAAATATACTTAATTTTAAATGACTTGTCATAAAGGGGTAATGAAAAATGATCTTTGAAAATGTACGTAAGCACTTTAATTATAGGTATTATAATTTTATGGGAACATTGGTTCATTAAAAGCTTCTTAATTATGTAGAAATAAAAATTCAAAACTTATTTTTAATTATTGAAAAGTTTATGTAAAATGGCTTAGTGGCTGGCTGGCTTTGTGTAAAACGTCTAAGAATATTTAATTTTATTTGTTTTACTGAAAAGGTAAAGCACTCATTAATTTGTTTTATATCTCTACATAACACAAGATAAAAAACAGATTACACAAAAAAAATGGCAATTTTATCTCTAAAAATATTTATAAAACATAGGATCAAACAAAAATACACTATTTTCATCAATTCAGTCTTATCGCCATTATGAATAAGGCTTTATTTATCTATTTTGATACCTAACACAAAACTTTGTGTTATAGAAATACTATCACTATCACAAGTTTAATACAACTGCAACACAAAAATAACCCAAAACATATTTTTCAAATATATTTTAGGTAATAATTCGGTTATTTTCAAGAATTAGGGGCTGGCGATTAGATTAAAATATACTATGTGAAAACAAACAAAACGACAAATATGATGTAATAGTATTAAAATATTTGTTTAATACGTCATAAATCGTATTATACTTATTTATTCCAAAATCGATACCAATTTGAAACGCTCCTTTGACATCTAGTTCTGACGAAACCATATGGCGGATTTCTTTTTAATGCTTTGTGGTCAATAGTGCTGCCATATTCAAACTGTCTTTTTGCACCTTTCTCTTGAAACAGTAGGATTGGGGTAAAAATTCGTCACACAAATAAATCGTGAGACAAAAGTTTTAGCAAATTGTTATTTTCATTTTCACATATTATTAATAAAACAACAACAAAGTAACTTTAAATGGAGGCCTGTTATAGATGTTTAAAATGAATAAACATTTAATTAAGGTTTACTTTAAAATTTATAAATCACAATTTGATTGCCCTAAAAAACGACAAACAAAAAAGTCACACAAATAATTTACAATGGGGAATGTCCGAAAAAAATCAAATTGGCTGAATATTTTTCTATAGGTAGGAATAAGGTCCCTTAGTAATAGAAAAAAGTTTCAGAATTTTCGGTTGGGTAAAAAAGTTTTTAAAAATCAAAGTCTCTTCCACTTCACAAATGTATGAAAGTAACAGCAGAATGGAGATTATACCTTTGCTGCTAACTGCCACAAACACAACACGTATATAAAAAAAAAGTTTTGACATTTTGTCTTGAAATATTTTTTTTATACCATGTTGTGGTTGTGGCAGGTGTTGGCAAAGGTACAATCTCCATTCTGCTGTTACTTTCATACATTTGTGAAGTCGAAGAGACTTTGATTTTTTGAAATTTTTTCACGAAACCGAAAATTATGAAAATTTATTCTATTACTAAGGGACCTTATTCCTACCTATAGAAAAATATTCAGCCAATTTGATTTTTTTCGGACATTCCCCATTACATTTGTGAACTGAAACCAGTCGCTAGGTGGTTTTTAATTAGATAGGTAATCAGCCTGCCGATTTCAAGATGATTACCTCGTACTGTACTGGTTATTATCTATGGATATATCGGAATATTTGAAATATTAATATTACCCGAAAGAATCGATATAAAAAAACGATATATCGATATTATTTCGACATCCCTTCCTTACTCATAAAATGAAGTGTGTGGTGGTGGTGTGTGTGGGTGGGTGAACTGGGTGAAGTTCAGTGAAGTTGAATTAAAAGAAATACGGCGGCGGGCGGCGGCGTGGCGTGCTCTACGTGCTCATAAAAGTTCACTCGTTTTCTGTCTTACTGCAGTGACAAGCCGATAAGGTTCGGGCTCCGGCCGACGACGACGTCTCGTAGCCGCGAATATTTATAGGCAATCACAACGCGTCCGGCGGCCAATAAACACATTTCTATCTGGGTATACACGCCTCATCTCACTTCGAAATATTGACGTTGTGTCATCTGTGATATAACGATACTTGGTATCGCGGTAATTTTAGGTTAAATCTACCTGTGATCAGCGAAACTTTCTAAGAAAAAGTAACTTCGCACAGTGCCTGCCCGTTTCAGTGAAAGACTTGGACTAATTTACACATAATCATGGAGTCTAAAATAAGTTCAAATTTGGACGTTATGCCGAATTATTCGTACGTTTTCGAATTTGAAAATGAGTTTCAAGCTAATAAACATAGGCAGTGGATGACCGAAAATTGGACTGTGGCATTCTATTATGTTGGAATTTACATGGCTTTCATTTTTGGGGGACAGTACATCATGCAGAACCGGCCCAGGTAAGTTCTCCATAGCTTTTCCCTATGATTTTTTAGAATATTAATTCCTTGTAAAGCATTATCATATTTTCACTGAAAGAGACCCTTTTCAGAAGTCCCTGATAGCTCTATCCTATACCTAATTGAACTGATGTAAACCCAACTGGAACCAGCGAAACTGGCCCTTATGTGTTTTATCTTGGGGTTAAACCCAGGAGAAACCCAGTGGGAGCTGCTTACAAATACTTATATATATGGTGAAGTAAAAATCTCCACTATTGAATTTCAAACCATATCAGGAAAATATACATACCTACAGCAATTATACTGACTTGTATTTTACGAACAAAGTGGCCCGTTTTAAAAAAAAATGTAAAGCACCACTTTTTCAGTGTAGTGTTGTAGGTAGGGCGAAAAGTTAGGAAAACGGAAACAATTACTATTTCATCCTAAAATGATAGGTATGTGAAAATAAAAAAAGAGTAAGTAATTATTATGCGAGGATTAACTAAAAATAAAAAGAAAATAATTGTCCATTTTACTATACTATAACAAAATTATTACAATACAGTACAAATTATGCATAGAATATTCTCAAAACTCACATAAAAAAGACTAATAATATGACTGCCCCCCCCCCCCCCCCCCTCTAGAAGTTGCAATGCAATTGACTTGCTTTTCTGATAAATCCTGCATCTCAAACCTTAAATAAATTCACTACGTGTTCTTGACTGGTAGGTACCTACAATTCATCTCATCCTCTATAATATTAACTTGCCCCACCCTGGGCCATGGGCTGGCGATGCCCTTGGATGTTCCTGGCAGTTCTTGTACAGATTAATCCCGGGGTTGTGACATTTACACATCTTTTTTTTATATTTTTGACCCACATAATTAAATCCTTTAATTCTATTAATTGTATCCTTACTCTTTTAACATAGTATATTATAAAAAGCAGAATATCTTGAGAATAAAAAGTTTTGATTGTCAGTACTGTATTGTCAGTACCTTTTGAATATGTTTGCGAGTTTTGTAATCCATACATGAATATTTAATTGAAAAAATATTACTTTAAAATTCAAATTAAACTATAGGTACTAAACAAACAACATCAAAACTCATGTAGATACTACTTATTATTCTTGTCAAAAATATTTTTTGGGTACTTGCCTTCAGAGTAAAAGAAATGATTTCTGTTTGCTTTATCGTATTTATTTAGTACATCTTACGGAGTATACAGTTAAATTGGTTAATCCCGGATTCCTTGGATTTTTTCAAAGTCTGTAGATTTTTTCGATAAAAAATTGCTTTCCATAATACCCACCCACTTTCCTCTGAACTGAACTTTAAGTGATTTGAGTTTAAGTGAGTGAGAACTTTAAGTATTATGCATCCAAATATCCGGTCTCTAGTCATGAGTCATGACACTTTTTCTCGAAAAACCCATCATGGTTGTCTCATGATAGATCTCAAGATATGGCCATTTGTATATGTTACTGTAAAACCCCGAACTTATGTAAATCCTAAGATTTTCCAGTAAAACCTAAGATTTACTTAATGGTAAAAGTTTGAACTTTTCTGTGATCGTCGTTAATTTTGAACATTTACCACTATTTACTTGGTAAATCTTAGGTTTTACCTCAGAAACAAGGTAAATACTGAAAAATATTTATTTTGATGGTGTTTTAAAATATATTTTACTTATTACTAACTAATTCGTCAAATCATAATAATTTAAACAAAGGATTTGACTGACGGGTAATTTTATTGTAATGTATGACTAAGAAATACTCCTACAAGATAAATAAAATGATAATGATAGTGAATAATAAATAAAAATTAAAAATATTTAAGGATTTTACTGATAAGTAATTTAAAATATAGGTAAATTACTATGTTATGATAGCTAATTCACTGTTTCATTAAAGCACTCTAACATTTACCAACCGTCATTGGTAAAACCTAGCATGTGCCAAACTCTAATGGTAAAAGCCCGAAAAATGGTCTCCTTTTTATAAAATCCTTACATTTACCAACTCATGTTGGAAAATCTTAAATTTTTCCAGTAAAACCTAAGATTTACCTATAAACTGGCTTTTACAGTAACATACTTTCAAAATAAATTACAACCTATGGGTTAAAAACCTATATAACAAAACCTATAATATCCCATGCCTAGAACATTAAATTTGACAGTAAGCGCACAGTCTCACAGCAAAAGTAAAGAAAAAAATAACGAAAATGATCATTAAATTATCATTTTGTACCTTGCTTTTGGCTGGTGTTTTATGTAAATCCAGGTGACACAATATTAAGATAAGACCAGAATGTTACATGTTCTTACAATCCGGTCATGCCCTGTAATTGTTGTGTGTGGGTGTTTATGATTACACTGTGTCAAGAACACTGCTTCACGTCATCTTAACGCGTGAGTTTTACAAGTTTATAAGTAGAAGTGTAAGATCTGTAATATTATGATGATTTGCTATCGATGATAGGTAAACTCTGCCGGATGCCATAATATGGCTAGGAATCTAGGATACGAGTAGAACTCTTATCGATTTTAATTCCTAACTCAAAGACACAGCTTCTCGAGATTCGAGATGACTTCAGAACGATTCTGCTAATTTCCCTGCCATAGATGACAATGGGTACCTAAAGAATGAAATTCCTAAAAACCTTCTGTATTGTACTAATACACGGTTATTTTTAAAGTATATCTAAAAATGAAAAGGGGTGTTCAGACCACGTTAATGAACAATTTTTAGTATGGGGCCAACTACGAAATCGCGAAAAAAAAAATCTGCTGTTCCATACATTATAGTCGAGTCGATGTTGTACTTTTCTATGGAACAGCTGATTTTTTTTTCGCGATTTCGTGGTTGGCCCCTTTAGTAAAAGTTGTTCATATAAGTGGTCTGAACACCCCTTTTCATTTTTGGATATACTTTAAAAATAACCGTGTATATATAAAGAACAGAAGATTGTTGTGTGGTGAGCCAGTTTAGACTAGACTAGACCTTGTGTTTGTGACATTTTTGAAAAATTTTCGAGAAGGCTGAAATATGCTGGTTCTGAATACCTTATTTCAAAACACTTAATCAATTATAAAAAACATAGTATAAATATAGAAAAAATATAGAAAACATAGTATTTTGGTGATCTCTGTGCGTGTGCCAAACTTCGACAACGGCCTCCACCAGACTCTTCCACTTCTTCCTCTCTTTCTTTAGCCGTTCTCACATAAATGATATATTATGTTATGTTATTATTATAATATAATTATCGAACCTGCTCACAAAATTTTACGAGAATCGTTTCAAAAATGCGAATGCTGTAAAGGAGAATAGCCAGACAGAAATATAATAATTCAATGCATACGAGAGAATTTTTGCCAAAGCTGAAACGGAGAATCTTCACGCTCACTCAGTCAATATTAAATCTATGTAGGTACATTACATACACAGGAAGACGTGACTTACAAAGAATCAATGCAAAGACATAAAGATGTCCAGATAAGAAGACGCAACGAGTTAGTTGCAATTTCGTCTTACTCAGGCCTGAAAGAAAGAGAATGAAAAATATTCACTTATAAAAGTTAGGTCAAGTAATAATGGAAGGAGAGGAGACGGGGTGGTTGACGGGCGAGTTGCAATGGATCGGGTGGGGGGGGCAGTCTTGAATGAGCCTCCGCATCTGATCTGCAGCGTTACGTAAGCACGTTTGGCATGCTCGCTTTTAAAAACAAATGCTCGGAAACTGTGATGTAATTTGGCGCGCACTGGCCGCGGTGTCCGGCTAAATTCGCCCATAAAATCCACCGAACTATAAAATTCTTCCATGGCTATGACTTCATATCGAAATAAAGCAACTAAAAAAAATCATCGCCTGTAAACTTAGTTAGAGCAACGCAGCTTCCGGAAGCCGAAGCTCTAAGCCTGTAAACTTGTAATTTCTCAGGAAGAAAAGAAAGTAAACATTGTTCTGTTTTGTGTAAAAGTCGAATAAAAGGGGGGACATGAGAGAGATAAAGTTTAATGCACACTAATATACATAGGTGCAGGGGGTAAAGAAAAGAAGGTAGTTGGAAGAAAAGTAGCCCTAAATATTGATGATGGCAAATTAAATTTTGCTAAAGGGAAACATTCCTTTATTTTAAAAAAAAATATTACAGAAAAAATCGGACTTAAAAACATTAAAACCGACTAAAAAGTAAAAAAATAATTCTTCTGTTAATATTTATAACCCTACCTACAGAAATTTTAAACCTAAAAACGTGGGGCGCATGCTAAAGACAATATGGATGATACATTTTACAAAATGCGCCCCACGTTTTTAGGTTTAAAATTTCTGTAGGTAGGGTTATAAATATTAACAGAATAATTATTTTTTACTTTTTAGTCGGTTTTATTGTTTTTAGTTCGATTTTTTCTGCAATAATTTAGTCCGTTTTAAAAAAGTGTTTTTAAAAAGTTTTTTTTGAGTAAATTATTATTTTCTGCTTTTTAGTTAACGAGCTAAGACTAAAAAATATACCATCTCCTATCGGAGCACTCGCCAAGATGATTCAAACGAGCCCAAACCACAGAATAACTAATAGCACAAAGCCCAAACTCGATGGGGTTGCATGGTTTTATTAAAGAGTTCCTGTGTCCTTCATCCGGCTCCATCATCAGACCCTGAAAACTATTTTCCAACAAAGAACTCGTCAAGACGGTTCAAACGAGCCCAAACTCGATGGAGTTGCATGGTTTTATTATAGAGTTCCTATGGCCTTCCTCCTGCTCCATCATCAGATCCTCAGACACTATTTCCCAACAAAGTACTCGTCAAGACGATTCATACGAGCCCAATTTCGATGGGGTAGCGTGGTTTTATTAAAGAGTTCCTCTGTCCTTCTTCCGGCTCCATCATCAGACCCTGGAAACTATTTCCCAACAAAGAGCTCGTCAAGACGATTCAAACGAGCCCAAATTTGATGGGGTTGCACGGTTTCAATATTGAGTTCCTATGACATGGCCTTTTAGCTTTATCATCAGACCCTGGACCTCGTCTCCCATTAGAGTACTCGTCAAGACGATTCTAACGAGTCCAAACACGATGGGGTTGTATGGTTTCATCATGGAGTACCTGTGGCCTACATCCGGCTCCATCATCAGACCAGCTCAATGACACCATAATATTGCATTGCCTTCTAGTTCTGACCTATGTTCTAAGTTTCAAGTCTCTAGCTCATCGGCCCTCGGGAAGCTAGTATAAAATCGTTCGCAATCTTTGTGGAGAAACAAACAAACCCACAAACAAACACACAAACGAGAAAGCAATCTAATAAAAACGTGTTGATAAAACTGCATTCAAAGATTTTTGATAAATAGCTTGTCTCGCCTGTGTGAACCAATCCCATTAATGGGCAAAAGCAAAATACAATTTAGGTTTTGGGTTGCTACTATGCAGTTTCACTTGTGCTATTAGTTATTCTGTGGTTTCACATGAAACAAAAAATTATTTTCAAAAAAATGACAGTTTTCAGGGTTTATAATAATTTTCCAGGGTTATATGTCGACTTACCATATTGGGCTTTAGGGTTTTTTTAACTAGGCTAGGTATTTCCAAATTTAATAATGCCTAGGTAAGTAATAATATGCTTTTTTACATAAATAAATGTAACCATCATATTTACAGAATATTTATTATCTTCGAGTAACATTTACATGGTACCTATTACTTTTCTGAGAAATATATATATCTTAGAAATAATTAAAGTTCCATGGAGAAACCTCTTAGGAATAATGACTACGTTAACTTACAATTATAACTTACGAGATAATATGTTTATTCACAGTTATACTGTATACATATTCATTATGTAGGTACTTATTTTTTTTTACTAGGTATTCATTGTTTTCTTTAAGGGACCATGATAGGAAAACATGGTTTCCGTAACCTGCGCGGGCCTGTAAATTGTAGCCACAAAAAAAAACATACAAGCTAAAGAGATTATCTAGTAGCTACAAGTATTAAATTGCGTATAAATAAACCTCACATATTATTGTAAAAAAATCTGAATATCATCAAAAGCACTTGTCGCGGGTCATATTTTTGGCGTAAATAATAGCGAAAACGTATTGCTTTCTACATCAAAATACACTTTCGTGTTGTGTAGTTGCTCCAATAACTTTTTTCAAGAAAGATAATTTTGCTAAGGATAATGATGAAAAAACAACGAAAAACATCGGAAAAGTGCAGAAGTGAGGTTATTTTCCATACTCTTTACACGTAAAGAAAAAGACAGAGACAGATGTTTCCGCATAACGGAGCCTTAATGACTCTGATTCGATTTATTGTAAATGCATGAATGACATCGCGAATTTATTTTTACCTTTGTGTCCCAACTTAGACAAACCTTTTGTTGTTTATCTGTTTATAAATAACATTCAGATGAAGGCAATACATTTTTGTTGGGTTCGTCAGATTCAGGTTTCACTAGAAGAAATTATGGCACTACCTATATTATTCCTGCGACGACTTATCGAAGTTTTTTATTTTAGTGGGCTGGTTTTATCCATCTATTTTCATGGAAAGTTGCTATTTCGTAATAATATTAGCAGGACATAGACTTACATTAAATTATCATTATATTCTATTAATCATGCATCTTGGTTGATGTACGTAAGCCAGAAAACCACCGACACTAAGATAATAAAATTGCTTAATCTATCATTAATTATGTTTCGATTAGGTACTAATGTTATCTATCTCATATCATGACAACATACAAAGTAATATCTTCGAACTTTTATATTATTTATATTGATATAATAATTATCTGGAATTAAGTGATGTTTTAACTTGAAATTCCGGTTTTTGTTAATTAAAAGCAAATTCTAGAAGTTAATAAGCTTTGCGCCCGCGCACTTGTCGAACAGAAACAACATGGTCACTAAGTAAGCCTCAATTCTCTTAATCGTATCACAATGGTGTTTCATATTGCTTTTTGTTTAACACAGTTCTTGTTACTAAATAAGACACAAAAAGGAATTGAAACACCATTGAGACACAATTATTACGATAATACAATTAATTGCGGAATTGAGGCCCAGAAATAACTTGGCCACGGGACATGGACGGATGGCGGCGGCGGCTGCGGCGGTCAGCCTTCGTAAGTTCATGACAAACAAGTAGCCGGATAAAGTTAAGTAATGACTAATGAGCTACTGTACGAACAATACACAGTCGAATTTTCGAGATCTATGTTTCTCGAAAAATTTTCACTGTTGGGAAAAATTTACTCTGTAGCTGGAAATGGGATGGTTTTCCACTCATTCGATTTCTTTCACCTACTTCTTGAATTGGATTGTTTGAATGTTTGAATTTTCCAAATTATTTTTTTGCGGAACGTCTACGTCCTAACATAATAACTATTAAGTTAAGGAAAATTCAAACATTCAAACAATCCAATTCAAGAAGTAGGTGAAAGAAATCGAATGAGTGGAAAACCATCCCATTTCCAGCTACAGAGTAAATTTTTCCCAACAGTGAAAATTTTTCGAGAAACATAGATCTCGAAAATTCGACTGTGTATTGTTCGTACTTCTTGAATTGGATTGTTTGAATGTTTGAATTTTCCAAATTATTTTTTTGCGGAACGTCTACGTCCTAACATAATAACTATTAAGTTAAGGAAAATTCAAACATTCAAACAATCCAATTCAAGAAGTAGGTGAAGTACACTAATGTGTACTTTTCAGTACATTCATGATTATAATTTCAAAACTGACAGATTTTTATACAAACTTCAAAACAGCTATGTCATCCCCTTAAGGTGCGTCCAGATATGTTCTTTTGATCGTACCGTACCTCCGTTCCGTACCAGCGTTCCGATCAAATAAGTCTGGACGCTACTTTTGCCCGTTCCGTACCTCCGTTCCGTACCACCGTTCCGATCAAACCGCCGAACGTCGCCGCGATCACGTCCAGACTAGCGCCGTACCGTACCTCCGTTCCGTATCAACGTTCCGATCCAATAGTACAGCAGCCCGTAGTAAATTTAAATTACGAAAAAGGTTACCGTTTGCCGTTGTGATATAGTTATTTATTACAAAATTATAGATACTTTAACAGATCGCAACCCGCCGTAACCTATATTTGTATATCTCCAAAAATAATTATTTTTTTTATTTTTCGAGTTTAATCACTTGGTTTAGCTATTGTCGTGTTCTACAGCGCTATCTGTGTATGGCTACTTTTCACAGTCTAACTATTATCAGTGGCAATCAAACATAGCGCTGTAGAACACGACAATAGCTAAACCATGTGATTAACCTCGAAAAATAAAAAATCTCATTTTTGGAGATATACAAATATAGGTTACGGCGAGTTGCGATCTGTAAAACTTGGGTTAAAGTATCTATAATTTCATAATAAATAACTATATCACAACGGCAAACGGTACCTAACCTTTTTCGTAATTTAAATGTACTACGGGCTACTGTACTACAACCTCCGAACGTCGGCGTCGCCGCGATCACGTCCAGACTAGCGCCGTACCGTTCCTCCGTTCCGTTTTTCCTTTGAACGGGGCGAAAAAACCGACTCGCGATGGATCGAAGCGTACCTGTCGGCGATCGAGACGGCGTACCTCCGCACCGTTCCGAACATGCGTCCAGACTAGCGTTCTTTGTTCGCGACGCTCAAGAGCGAGAGATACGGGTACGGGCAAAAGAGCGAGAGATTCGAGGTGGATCGGGGCGTACCTGTTCGGCGAACGGAACGGCGTACCTCCGCACCGTTCCGAACATGCGTCCAGACTAGCGTTCTTTGATCGCGACGCCGATCGGAACGGAGGTACGGTACGGGCAAAAGAACATATCTGGACGCACCTTTAGGGGCTGAATTTCAAAATCCTTTCTTAGAGAACGTCTATGTCCTAATATTATTATTAGTGTGCCACAGCTCGATCCGTCCAGTAGTTTGATAATAGATCAGTCAGTCACTTATGCGTATGCTTTTTATATACTTACTAGCGGCCGCCCGCGACTTCATCTGCGTAAAAAGTATTTTTGCTATCCCTCGGGAACAATACATTTTTTCGGGATGAAAGGTACCCTATGTCCTTTTCTGTACCCCTGACAACGTGTATGCAAAATTTCATGATGACCGATCATCATGAAATTTTGCATACACGTTGTAGTCAGTAGTTAAGACGTGAAGGCGTAAGAAACAAACAAACAAACAAACGGACTTTCGCATTTATAATATTAGTATAAGGACTAGCGTCCACCCGCGACTTCGTCTGCGTGGAAATGTTTTTTACTATCCCTCGGGAACAATACCTTTTTACGGGATGAAAGGTACCCTATGTCCTTCTCTGTACCCCTGACAACGTGTATGCAATATTTCATGATGATCGGTTCAGTAGTTAAGACGTGAAGGCGTAACAAACAAACAAACAAACGGAATTTCGCATTTATAATATTAGTAAGGACTACTCAACAGTAACTTTTTTGCTTGTTGCAAAAGTTGCAATAGATTTGAATGGATAAATGATAATGTAAATCAGAGTTTGTTCAAACCTCCAGCCAGACACAACACTTTCGACTCTCACAAGTCTGGTTTTGAGTAACAGTTAATTCACGTCATAAACGAATTGTGATGCAAATTAAATACTTTCGCTGCGCAGCATAAACCGGGCTATAGGTACTCGCTCGCGACCAGCAATGTTAACTAAAGCTTAGCAACGTCGAATTCGTCGCAGAGCGCTGTCCGAGTGGCTAGAACTATACTGGTTTTACTTTTTGGAATCTGTATTCGAACTTTTGTCCAATCATTGAACTATATTACGTAAATTTTGCCTCAGTTCGATGGCCCAGCACTGACTCAGTAACGGGTATTTGACATCTCTCAGAAACTCAGTGAATGATTCGCTCTGCTGCAATGTGTTGCAGATGTGACGCAGGCATCGAAACCTGTTTCCAAATTTAATGCCACAAAATACGTACTGCACTGCCTAATGCTGAAATATATTAAACGCATGGCTACGTTAGGCTAGGAGATTCATTTGGAAAATATGTACGTGTGCCCTTTCCATACTAAGGTTTTTTGAAATTGAAACCTTCCCTCTGCTTATGAAATTCAGGTTACGGAATGTATCGTTGCAGTTGGCCAAACTCGTTCCAATCATTAGGCTATGGGGTCTGAATGATTCTGATGTCAATTGGTTTGCTAATAGCTGACCAGGCGCACATAATGTGTCATTAAATGAATTAGGTAATTGGATGAAAATAGACGAAGTGGAAATAAATTAACATTTTTAGTAGTAGTGTGTTTCATTTAAGGTTATAATGTAAGCAGACGTAAGTCAGAAAATATTGTTCCTTTTATGGATTTTGTTTGATTAGCTGGCGACTTATTGGTGCATGTAGAATTGAAATTAATATTAATTGGGTATTTAATTCAAAACTACGAATTAAAATGTAGAATATGTAGGTAGAAAGAACTTCGTTCTTAAGATAACAAAAACATTAAAATTACCTAACTAGCTTCATAACGTTAAGGTAAATGTCATTTTATTATCATTAGCTCGGATTTGATAACCGTTTCAGTTTGATAAGAAAAATCGCCTGAGCTCTCATGTTTATAAAAAAAAAACATTGAGTTATAATGCAAGGAGGCGACCAGGAGACGTTTAATTAAAGACTGACTGCGATCAATGACTGATTTATTATGCTAAATAAAAGCTTATATATGAGGAGAGATGCGTGTGTGTTGCATATGTTAGTACACACACTACACCTCCCCCCTGAAAAAGAAAAAAAAACTAAGTGTACATATTTTTTTTTATATCCTAATTACTTAACTGCTACGTTTATTATTTACCAATCACCAAATACATTTTTTTTCAAAATTATTTATAGGTAAGTACTTTAGTTCTGTGCTTTAGGTCAACAGACATTTCTTAACTAGCAGGGAATGCTTAGATTTCTTATCTAACTTAAATACAACTGATACTTATGGATAGAAAAACTTTACTGTTACAAAACAACACAAAAAAAACGGGTCGTCTAGAGTACCTCACTACTCCTTTTGATGTCTCGGTAAAAAAACTTACACACAATGATGAACAATCTAATTTAGCTTTTAATGTAAAAAAGTTCAGAAAACCTTTACATAAGTTCCTATTTTTTTTTTCATAATCAGTTTTCATACAATATCGCAAACATAAGATTTTTACTGATGTAGTACTTACCTATTAACACGTTTTTATTTTGATTTTACAAACATACAGTTTTATAAATGGCAAAACAATAATTATTTTGACGTAATTAATTATATAACAATATAATACGTACGATTGACTAAGAACTTTGAATATGGTTATCTCAAAATGTTAAAACTTAACAGTAGGTTATACATTTAAATTGTATTTATTTAGGGACACTTTTTTTCGTATAAGTAATTCAAAATCGAGAAACTAAACTTTTTGTAAAAATAAATTATAATCTACGAAATCTTCTAATTTTCAATTAAACTTAACTTGTTTTGCTACTTATAAGTAAGTACTCTGTTGGTGACAACCTTAATATTATACCTTAATATATTTTTTTTTACGTTTAAAAACATGTATTAATATTAACACTTCAAAACAAACAATTTTTTTCCATTATTATTAATAACGTATTATTCTGCTGATGTATACTGGTATAAATTACAATTACTAAATTATTTTACTAATGTCACTGCTGCTGACAAAAATATAATTTTAAACTTTCATATTATAAAATCTACACATTAAATTTAAAATACAAAAAGAGACAAATAGTATTATATTACTCAAGTACTTAAATTATACATGTAATTTCTGATTTATACTGGTATAAGTAGATTGCACAGACTCATCTTTCATAATAATAAAGAAAACATTATATTTCCTTAAAAAAAACTTTTTTTCTTTTATTCTATAGTTGAAAAAGGTAACTGAATGAAATATTGAACTTTAAAAATCACTTTACATTTATTTGAGTACTTATTTATACTTAATTCTTTCACAAATAAAACTTTTCAAGATACTTTTCGCTAACACATTTATATGAAACTTTCACTATGTAATCATTCCTCACATTAAATATTTCCTTTTATTTAAAAAAATATCATCTTTCATATTCTTATCATCACATTTTCAAACAAAAATATTCCTTCCTTCAAACTTTTTAATCAAATTGTAATCATTCATCATCTTCCTAATATATAAATATCCTCAAACATTTATTGTTTATCACATAACCTTATATTTTGTAATATTCCTATCTCTGAATATTCTTATCTAAATTATCCTGTGTCAAAAACAATAATCCCAAATATATTTTCTTCACTTTAAATCCTACTCTTGCTCGTTATAAACTTCATTTTCATAATAACTATCGGTACACTTATACACATATCACCTACTAGGTACTCACATATCATAATTCGCCCGGCGCCGGCGTACTTTCATTTTTATTTAACTCATCATTTTTGGTACATACTTTATCATATTTATTTATAGTCGACTTCATTATCATCATAAAAATGGACAATTGCCATTTTGGGCTGTGGCCACAGCTCAATTATTAATGGGGGCAGTTTTTTAAGTTCTCGGACTCCAACTAAACTCACAGAGGAAATCTCGTTTCGCACCATGATCGAATAGAAGGATCTGACACCCCACGTATGTACCATTATTAATAGGGTCATGAATTAAGACACATACTAATTTGGTCTCCAAACAGGATTCAAAGGGGAATCTCGTTCACACCTTGATGCAACTGAAGGACCTGAACCCTATAGTACCTCTGCTTTATTGTGTACCGTATAATCGAGCTTTTATCTAAACCATTTCATTCCAAAACCTATCAAATAAACTAACAATCCTAAATTGAATATAAAGTAAATAAGTGATTCATCGCTTTTGGGTGATCAGTCCAATTGCATGTGAAACCTTATAAACCGTATATTCCCTGACTTCTATAAATAAATCCTTACCATCATTCCAAATCCTATATAAAAAAAAACGCATCACATTACCTAAACCTATACCATGCTGTACCTAATTGCAAACTAAAAGCTACAAAAAGATTTTTAATACAGCTACAATAACTTACCTACAATATTCCTTCTACCTATAAAATCTATACCTTTGCTTTATTCTAATCATACACCTACCAAGCTTTCAGACTGTTCCTCTAACTTTTACCTTTCAAACTTCAACTAAATATAATTTCCACAAACATAAATATCTCAATCATACCTCAACATAAACTTTCACATCCGAAATTAATAAGTAAGTTCCTTAAAGTTTTCTTCCCAACAAATTAATACTTACTCGTTATCTTTTCCTATTAAAACAATGTTTTATATTACAGCTTAACTAGCGAACTCGTGTGATATTTTGTGACAAGATTAATGTTACTGCATCAACTTGCATAAATGCAGCTGCGCTACTCTTTGTAAGCTGCCGATATCGAAATATAACACTCACATTCCAATACCTTGTTCGTTAAGTTATCAAAACAATATGATTGCATCACTTCTAATAAGAAATTTTGTCACATGATAATTTGTCATCGATACCTATTAAATTGATTTGTGTAGATATTAAAATAAACTCATATAAGTTAACTACAAATTCAGGACAAAACAAAAAATAATTTTACTTTATTACTCGCTTGTATTTAAAATAAAATGCTAAGACACTAATATGAAGAAAATAAATAGAAAAAAAATAGGTACTATTTGTTAAAATAATATTGTCTTTACAATAGTACCAAAACATACCTACCTAATCACTATTTCTGATCATAAAATCTTTTCTAAATTCAACTCCTAAAACATAAGGAAAATAATTTCACTACAAAAATTAATAAAAGGTATATCGGAGCGTTTATTTACTTTCTATACGCAATAGCATACAATACATAAATAAAATATAGTTTTGTTATTCGTAAAAATTTGGGCGGAAATATAATATAATTGTACGTAAAAGTAATGATATCTTTTTTTTGTCAATGACATAGGTAAATAATACAAACTCGTAATTTAAATTTTGTCAAGCGAACATCGAAACTAACATGAATTTTAGAACTTCCCAATCTACATATAATATGATTAGTTTTTTCATCAGATAGAATATAGTTATAAATTACTTGTACATAAATACATGATATAGCGGGGGAAAATATGTACTAAACTGAAGACGAAAGATAGTATTTTATAAGGGAGCAAATTTTCTAATTAGTTTCGTTTAAAACTAAAAGTAGTTTCTAAACTATTTATTTTAACAAGTCAAATAAGATTAATGATATTTTCTAAATCTATTGACGAATAGTTACCAATGAAAAATGTTATTGAATGACAGACTAATATAATATTTAGTAATAATGAAAAGCAATAAGACCATAATCAAATATTTAGTTATTAAGAGATAAAAGATGATAACTTATTTTCTTAAAAAAAAACATACCTAATTAAATAAAATGTGTTATCAATGTTAGTGTGCTGCTAAAGAGAAATAAATCTAGGTAACTAACCTGTTCGTTCATGCCATTAATAACCTTATAATATTATTTATATGAAAACGTTTCATTAATTTACGACAAAGTAAAGTAAAACCACTCAAACGATATTTAAATTCTTTTGGTTCAATAAAATGATACCTATTTAGTTCGCTGCTACAATATCACACGTGTTGCTATGTCAGCAATTTCGATGTCGTTCACATTGAATGCAATTACGTAATCTAAACTTTGTACCTAACATGAATCTTTCTAAATAATTTTATGACATTAATATTATTGAAAAGGGAAATCACAACTTAATAAAACATCATCACTGCAAAGTTAAAAAAAATATCCATATTCAGACTAAAATTATATATCAAGTCAAGAAAAAACAAAACTTCACAAATACAATAAGTTACCTTTATCAACCACGCTGATTTATAAAAAAATATTTATAAAAAAAAAATATTTATTATGATTTTCCGCAAACTAACTGTGAAAAATAAAAACCAAACATAAATATCCCAACTCCACACAAAAATGATAACTTTTCCTGTGCAATCGTACCTAGTACCTTTGACCTTTAATCAGAAACATTCTTTTAGAAGAAAATTAAACATATTTACTACAATTTTTACTGTAGATTAAACTTTTTTTTTTAACTTTTTATAAAATTATGATACCTTATACCATTCTAGCTTATAGTCATATACTTTTTTTTTATAATAAACTCGTAAAATAAATTCTTCAACTTTATTTTAGTTATGTTACCTACTTTAATTACAAAAAATGTATTGAAAGGTAGAGAAGTCTCGAACAAACTAATGTTTATATTCTTAAAATTTCACCGAAAAAAAAAAACAATGAAAACGTTTGAAAATTTTCATAAAACCTAACATAAACTCTAAAATTAATCTTAATACTAGTAATCTTAAAATTTTGTAATTTCTGGTTCGCAAAAGGGGATTAAATTACTAAAACGTTTTAGAAGTCATTTTGAGTCGTCGTCTCCGAAGTTCTCGGTGTTAGTTAACTGTCTGGCCACTTTCCGTTGGTAAAGTCAGTTCTTGGCTCCATCCTCACGACACCATCATCTGCCGGCTGGTCCACATCCGACACCAACGTCTCCCGGCACCCTGCTTTATATCTCCATCCTCACCAGCATCACAGCATCATCACGCGACAACGAACACGTTTTTCTTTTAATTTACTCGTAATTGTTCATAAGTGAATATTTTTCAGTCCTTTATATTAGAAGAATTTATTTCACTGATTTTCGTATTTTAATACCTAAATATACACATAGTTTATAAGTTTCACTTTTCACATATTGTTAGTTTTATAGTTCGTGTTTAATTTTTATAAGGTACAGTCACTCCTTATTTTATTATTTTAAAGTCTATTTTATTTTATTTATTATAATTCACGGTTCACTTCATAACTAACCGGCTGCACAGCGCCGCCGACGCAGGCGGCACTGGCAGGGTCGCCATGCAAGGAGGCGACCAGGAGACGTTTAATTAAAGACTGACTGCGATCAATGACTGATTTATTATGCTAAATAAAAGCTTATATATGAGGAGAGATGCGTGTGTGTTGCATATGTTAGTACACACACTACAATAATGACTGTTTTCTGTTCAGTCATACTCACTTATGGGTTGTGTTGTGCATAGAGATATTAATATTAATTAACGCATTTTTGCATTTTTAAGCATAAATAGGCTGTATCACTCACACTTTTGAAATTTTTAAAAAATAAATAACTTGATTTTCGTCAGTAGAATAGTTTTTGTTAAAAACTTACGTAGTCGCAAAAGTTCGCGGCTGTTTTGTAGGTACTAAAAATAATAAAGTTACCACAGCGAGGAACATGTTTTTTATCATCAAAATTACAATTTATTCGACAAAGCATCTTCTCCATTAACATCACTTTCTTTGCGCACTAGCAGCATAATTTTTTTTCGCCAAGGATCTGAAGAATCCTTATCGAAAAAAATGTAAAACGTATCTAATAAAAATATCAAAAATAAGTAAAAGCAAGACAATTATCAATTTGTTTTAATTTTACCGCTATTATAAGAAAGTCAGCTGTCAAACAAATTATTACATTTCCGCCTAAGTTTAGTATTGTCAGAAATACATATAACGCAAAATTAATGCATCAAAAAAGAGCCGCTAACTTTTCTACTTTTTATTTAAATGAAGAAAAACTAGTTCAAAATTAATATTTTTGAGGTTATTTCAAAGAAAAAAGAATTCCAAAACATATTTATATATAAAATACGTGAAATATTCGTGATAGTATTCTAAAGACGATATGTATTGAAAACATTCCCCAAAAATTAATTAAGTTATTTATTATTTAAAAAAGTTCACAAGTGTGAGTGAGACAGCTTAACTGAGCTGCAAAATGCGAAAACACTCCAAATCATTTTTGTTATCAGATTATATCAGTTCCATTAAATAACGAAATGCTACATTCACTTACCATGATAAAACAATAAAAAAATACATTGTGGGTACCTACCTACTTACTTGAAATAAAACAAAAAGATTTAAAATATACTTACCTACATGGCTGCGTTGTATTTAGTTGAGCGGAGCGTTAAAATTTAATTCAGTTAAACGTTCTTAAAGAATTAATTATTTAAGTGTTTCTACATAGCAAGTATGTAAAACGGAATATACTGTACTTAATATCTATTCAACTCGTTTTGATAACTGGTTACCTACCATTTTAGCAGACATGAAGAATTACTTAATTAAATCGGAAATAAATATTACTTCAGAAGTGGTTTCCATACTTACTTTATTTGCGCATTTTGTAACACGATCGGCAAAATTTAGGCACAATTTATCGTACCTACAATGATGCTTTTGAAAGAATCTCTTTTTACAATTCTTTCATTTGTAACAAAATCGGCAACGTACGATGAATTGTGCCCATATCATGGGCTAATATGTAGTGCCGGCATTACATGACATACGACAATCAGATAAAGATGAAGGCCTTGATAAAGAGTCCGCGTGCGATAATTATTTGCGTTTCGCAAAGAAAATCACATAAAAGTAGTAGATTTGCTTATGTGATTTTTAAACATATGAACGCAAAATGTGTATTTCTTTGAATGACTGGTCTGTTTCCTAACATTAAGTATGTATAATATAAACATTGGACAAGGAGAACGAAATATGGTGATTGGTGACCACCTGTAGCGTCGATTATTACAGGTCATTTTTCTACCGTGAACGTCGCTATTATGTCATTATCATTACAAATAAGCACCAATTGTGCTGAACCTACTTCCACTCAACGTTCAAAGAAGATAAGCGTTTATTGACAAAAGATTTTGAAACTTGTAAAAGTTTTGCAATGGGGCGGCGCGGGCGGGCGGGCGGCGCGGAGGTGCGCGCGCTTTGGTGTGCCTCGGTTAATATTTGTTGTATTTTCTGTGGCCTGGGGGTAGTTACTAGTTACATACAGTACGTTCAAAATGTTGATGTGATTTTGAACGTCTTTTTTATTATATGACCTTCTTCAAAATTGATAAACCATAAAATTATAGGCAATGTGCTAAAAATATTACTTAAATAATAAAAAAAAAATAAGAAATAAGTTATTCAACTCTAGATACGGTTAAAGTTTTCTTCAGAACTCTATTTTGGACTTCAAAAAATGTTGATAATTTATTTATTGTTGTGTATTTTATTTTGTTATTAAACGTGATATAACTATTTGTTCAAAAATACATTTTGCTTGAAGACCGAATAAACTCATGGGTTGATTTGTGATAACGAGATATTTTGCCGTAAGCACAGAATAAGTACACACTAAACGTTCCATTCTATATGGACTAAGAGCTAGCCCCGGCAATAGGTGGACAATTTACAGAGCGACGAAAACGCCTAGATTAACGCTTTACGCTACGCGTTAAGACGCAGGTGGAGACGTAGCATAAGGTTACTACTTCACGAAACACCCACCTTAGTTTATTCTCGTCAGACTTGACAAATGTCCAATACCGGCACTCGAGGTAGCTCTTTCTCAACACAACAATTAAGTTGTCTTCACCGTAGTTTTTGTACTATACCGTTTCTCTAATCCTGACTGTTTATTTTGTTTTTAATTTTGTGTTTGTTTATTTCTGCCGTGTGTAGTTTTCTCACATTTTTATTTTGAGCGTGTCCGTGCGCACTAGCAGGCCCTGCCAGAATACCAGCGTTGCCGTGACACATCTAGTGTCACGGGCCACGGCAACATTACGCTGAGGCAGGGACCTTTTTGACCCAAGGGCCTTATTTGTAAATGTTTTTTATTTTCTTTTTAAATGTTATATGGACCATCTCACTACAATCTTCGTTGTATTGTTACTTTTTGTGTGGTCTTTGGTTAAATAAATAATTTCTCTCTCTCAAATCCCTCTTGTTAATTTGATGCCGCCTGGCACTACTTTTCCACCAGTCAAAATTCCTGGAAATGTTATATTCGATTTAGATACATGATTTGCTTGCTATACCACACCAAATCCAGAGCTCTGTAAATTGTATACCTTCAATAGGGTTTTCAGCCCCTTGTCGCTCAACCACTTCCACTCCCACCACTGGAAACCTGCTAGATTCCTGGATTTGTTAATAATGATAGTATGGCAAACTAACTAGAGGGATTTCGTCGCTCTGTAAATTGTCCACCTATTTCCGGGGCCAGCTCTTAGTATAATAAATCAATTAATCTGATCAACATTCATGACGATGGGTGTAAATCATCGATGACACAGGGTTACAGGTACCTACCAACCTACCCAACTAGACGGACTGGATTAACTGGATATGATAATGTACTAACCACATTTTAATAATCAACAATATTTTATTTATTTTGCCGTCAACTTACACAGTAACTCGTTAGTAATTTATTTCAAAAAATAAGTATTTGACCTGTGACTTATTTATGCAAATAACTGAAAATTCGAATATATTAGCAAAGTACCTACTTAATATTAGCAAAAATTACAAATAATTATAAAAATAAGGTTTCGAATACTAATTGCGGTGAATGTAGTGTTGATTTTCCCAATATTTAAAGGACATCAGGCACAATCGGCACATCAGACCCATAAGTGTATAAGAATAATTTAATTATGTTACACATAAGCAATATTAGAATCATGAAACAGTAGCAACTTTTTTTTTAAACTCCTTAATTTCGCCTAAATTAATTACTGCAAATCGGAGTATTTCGATTAAAACGACATCTTTGTCATTGATACTCTGTGGCTTCGTAACATACGCGTGTCAGCAATGTCATCTTGAATGACTGATATTGACAGTCAATTGACAGCACACGAAAAAACGCGAAAGCCGATTGGTCGGCCTGTGGCGGTCTGACACTTTTACTGTCAGTCAACTGTCACTGTCAATCAACTATCAAACAGCGTTAAGCTTAAATCCACAATGGAGATTGCACGCCTAGTATCATACTGAAGATTGAAAAAGACTCTTTAGTGACGTCACGGCGTATTGCTATCTCTTTCTTTTCGTTTTACATTACGTTTTCGTTTCTCACGAACGACCGAACGACGAACAACGAACACGTATTGTAACACTAAAGAAAGAGGTTGCAATAAGCCGTCACGTCACTAAAGGAGCTTTTTTCAATCTTCACTATGACATATGGCCGTGCAATCTCCATTGGAGGGAGGTATAAGCTTCTTGGTTACGACGTATGCACTTCTTCCGTTTTGTTTCTAAAGCAAAAAAACGTGACTCTGGGTGTTGATTGATAGATTTTGTCAAGAAGCTTATACCCACAATGGAGATTGCACGCCTAGTATCATAGTGAAGATTGAAAAAAGACTCTTTAGTGACGTCACGGCGTATTGCTATCTCTTTCTTTTCGTTTTACAATACGTTTTCGTTTCTCACGAACGAACGAACGAACGACGAACAACGAACACGTATTGTAACACTAAAGAAAGAGGTTGCAGTAAGCCGTCACGTCACTCAAGGACATTTTTTCTATCTTCACTAAGACACTGGCCGTGCAATCTCCATTGGGGGGAGGCATAAGCTTCTTGGATTTTGTTGAATGTTTAAAAAAAAACTGTCGCTGGAGACTCGAGTTTATGCTTTTCAGTACATTTCGGTATAACACCGATTAATCACTAGCGCAGTTATCGAAACGTTTTGGTCGTGTAACTGGTGTTGCTGTAATAGTGTCGGGGTTACCAAAAAAATAAGTTTCAAACACAAACAACTCTCAAAATATAAAGCTTTGTTAAAATCAGAATATTTTCTATGACTTACTAATTACAAGTCTTAATTTTGGGAAAAACAGAAATGCTATACATTCTTGGGTATTTTGTCAAAGGTATTTTGCCTGATGTCCTTTAAAGTTTTTTTTATTTTGCTAGGCTAGGAACATGGTTACATAGGAGTTGAACCATGTAACACCAACATGTTTCGCATTATCTATTCTATGGCTTACTTACAAAACCATCAAAATCCATGTCTAACATCTATTCGTCTAATATCACTTACATGCGTTGATATATCATAAATCTATATTTATTTTAATGCTTAGATTAAATGAAACTGGCCTCTCAAATAATTGATTAACTTAAAGATATTTTTAGCAATAGATATTTTTTTATGTATTAGGTAGTTTAGATATTAAAACGGTCAACAATATTGATAATATTAATCTGTAGTTAACACATAATTATCATGTTGTATAGTTGATAATAATAATAAGTTGTTTAATCAACTATCGAAACGTGTGAGATTTCCGAATGCGTGCTAGTACGCCGCGTCCGATACGCACCGCGGCCTTTGGTATTTAATGTCAAGTTCAAGATACTAGCTATTCTGTGGTTTAGAACAACAGCTACGGCCGTTTGGTCCTAACTACTTCTCGACCAAATTAAAACGATGTCATTTACTTAGCTGTCACGCAGCTGTCATGCGCCTAATTATTAGTGACCGACCGAAGTTTCGGTTTCGGCCAAAAAACTAGTTTCGGCAACAGTTTCGGTTTCGACCAAATATTGGCCGAAACTTTCGGCTTGGCCGAAACTCGGTTTTCGTTAATCGTCGTGCGTTAATCAGTTAACTTCGGAGTTCACCAAGCCGTCGTGAATCAGCGCGATCGTGTTGAATTGAGGTTACAGGTTACTTGATTGATTTTAATTTGTGAAAAATCATCTACCCTACCACCAACCATATATGTGTAAAAAACAACGTCAATTTAATATGCGAAAACAAGTTTCGGTTTCGGCCGAAACTGAACCCAGGGCGGAAAGTTCGGTTTCGGTTTCAGCCGGAATTCCAGTTTCGTACGGACACTACTAATTATCTTGGTCGATTTGTACTTAAGAAAAGACTTAGGCGATTCTTAAGTTTAGTGCAAAAGATAACTCAATACAAACATAGAGATGTCTTTGATGAAACTAATATAAATTCATTCATAAGAAAACTGACAGAGTATTTGTTGGAAAACTGTTTTTATACTATGCAGGAGTTTTTCGAGTTTTGTAAATGATCAATTAAAAAAATGTATTGTACTATGTTATGTATGTTAATATTTATTATACTTTTTTGTTTTAAATTTCCATGGTTATTGACGTTAATAGAATAAACTATGACGGGAAAATAAACAGGTACATGGTGTAAATCCCGACATAGTTTATTTTATTATACTTATGTTTGAAAATGTTAAAATTAGCCCTAACGGGGTTCATAATGATACGTTTAATATTTACTACCACGTAAAACTCATGAGACAATAAAGATATTTGTAACATCTATAAGTTACTATAATCAAGATTATAGAGTGTATGATTTGATCAAACAATAAATAGGACTTGGTACTTTTAATATTTACTACCACGTAAAACTCATGAGACAATAAGACCCGAGTTCACCAATTACTTAAACAGTCGATTTATTTTTATCTGTTTTTGACATTTTCTCCATACTTAAAAACGTCAAAAACAGACGATTAAAACTTAATCACCTGTTTTAGTGATGGTGAACTGTATTTGTAACATCTATAAGTTACTATAATCAAGAGTATAGAATGTATGATTTGATCAAACAATAAATAATACTTGGTTCGACCAATAGTTACACAGTTACACACTCATACGATACTATTACGATATTTTTTGAGCAAGCTCTAAGACTATATTATTTGTATTTTGGTTTTGCTAAGTTATAAACAAAAGAAAATAACTAACGTCACATAATAGATACCATCGTGTGAGTTTGACCTTAAAAATAGGAACTTGCTGAATAAAATATTCACATGTTTAAATTATTGTTAACGTAAAATATTATTTTGTATAATTGGGGAATAAATTATTGGTTATATTATTATTTATTCCTAAGTACTTGATGAACTCGCCTAATAGTAATTTTGGAAAAAAATCGTTCTTTTTGAGAATTTCACTAAATTCAAATGACATGTGTTTAATTAGTTTGTTTTACATAATCCGATAGAAGGTCGACGTAACCTTGTGTCATTAACATGTTTGATTATTTAATACTTAATTGTTTTTGCGTATCTATTCTATTATATTCAATGATTAGATTCCCGTATTATTTAATTATCCTTAGTAATTACTTTTAATTGACCATTATTTAGATAAAAGTGGGAGTCTTCTTTTTAACTATTCGTTGTTAGTTAACAAAACGTCAAATAGTGATAACGATAAGTCCGATACAATAAGTGACGTCAGGAAACCAGCTGACTGGTAGAACCAGGTTCAGTTTTTAATATACTAAGAGCTGGCCCCGGAAATAGGTGGACAATTTACAGAGCGACAAAGGAATTTTGACAGATAGAAAAGTAGTGCCAGGCGGCATTAAACTTTACCACTTTTTAGCGCATTTTGATGCCGTCTGGCACTACTTTTCCATCAGTTAAATCCCTGACAATGTTATATTCGATTTAGATACATGATTGGCTTGCTATTATACCACACCAAATCCAGAGCTCTGTAAATTGTATACCTTCAATTGCTTTTCAGCGCCTTTGTTGTTTAACCACTCCCACCCCCACCACTAAAAATCAGCGAGGTGCCCGGATCTGTTAATAATGTATGTAGTAGTATGTGTGTAGTATGGCAAACTAACTAGAGGGATTTCGTCGCTCTGTAAATTGTCCACCTATTTCCAGGGCTAGCTCTTAATCCATAACTGGTCCGACAATGGTGACGCATGACACACGCGCTGAACTGATGATGGGAAACCTGTTCAGTGTTTTATGGACCCAGGCCCATTAATAAAATTTCCATAGATAAGTCGGACATATCGCGGAAATCTTTACTAATATAATAAATTCGAAAGTCGTTTGTTTGTTACGCCTTCACGTCACCGATCATCATGAAATTTGACATACATATTGTGAGGGGTACAGAGAAGGACATAGGGAATTCCTATGTCCTTCCTGTACCCCTGACCTGACCAATACCTTTCATCCAGAAAAAAGTATTGTTCCCGGGTAATTAAGGGATAGCAAAAAACTTTCCACGCAGACGAATTCGCGGGCGGCCGCTAGTAATTCATAAAATGATAAGCCTTTTTAATCATGAATGTACAAACAATCCAAGCCTAAAAGAAATTAAAACTTCACTTCGATTTTCCTCCAAGACGACAAGCGGACAGTCACAGAACAAAGAAAATCATTTTTCCAGTGAACTTCCTATAGTACAGTAGCCCGTACGTAGTACATTTAAATTACGAAAAAGGTTACCGTTCGCCGTTGTGACACTAATGGCCGATTGCACTAAACTTAGGAATCGCCTAAGTCTTTTCTTATCTACAACTCGACCAAGTTAACTAGGCGAATGACAGCTAGGGTGAATATGCCAATTACCAGCCCCCCCAAGGATTTTTCAACTTTGAATCTCTGTTGTTGCCACAATTGCTATCTTAAAAATATTGTTGATACAGTTTGAGGTAGGTTGATTCATCTTTATTACGAAAATAGAACTTAGTTTTACGTAGTTTTGTGGGTAAAAAATAGAGAAGCGTTTAAATGTCCGGAGGGCGAAAAACCCTAACTCCAGCCGCCTTTGCCCTAATATCAGCCGCTTTGCTCCCTAATTCCAGCCGGGTACAGGGTGTTCTAAAATAATACAACCATGTTAGTATAAAATAAAAAAAATATAATTTGGTAACTCTCAATAGTGATAATAAAACACTAAAGGCTATAAATTATGATTCCCATAGCAAGTCATTGAAACTTACACCTCTCCTGTAGATATTAATCAATTAAGAATACACATATATTAAAAATGGCGTATCAAAAAGTTAACTTTGGTTTAATAAACATATAATCAACGAGTATGAAATCGTTTTAATTATGCTATCTTAAAAATATTGTTGATACAGTTTTAGGTAGGTTGATTCATCTTTATTACGAAAATAGAACTTAGTTTTACGTAGTTTTGTGGGTAAAAAATAGAGAAGCGTTTAAATGTCCGAAGGGCGAAAAACCCTAACTCCAGCCGCCTTTGCCCAACCATGTTAGTATAAAATAAAAAATATATAATTTGGTAACTCTCAATAGTGATAATAAAACACTAAAGGCTATAAATTATGATTCCCATAGCAAGTCATTGAAACTTACACCTCTCCTGTAGATATTAATCAATTAAGAATACACATATATTAAAAATGGCGTATCAAAAAGTTAACTTTGGTTTAATAAACATATAATCAACGAGTATGAAATCGTTTTAATTATTTGAAACTTTTTTAAGCGTTTTCCAAGAAGTGGAATTCAATATAATTTTTTTTTATATTTAATTTATTTTCTGTTTCTATGAGTGAAGAAAAGTATGATTTTAATTATTATTACTTTTTACATCTAACATTAAAAAATAAAACAAAATAATTAAAATCATATTTGAGAACACCCTGTATATTGCCGTAAAGTTAGATGACCGGCTGGAGTTAGGTTCTCATACATATCCTAATACCAGCCTCTAATTTGCAGAACAAATAACTTAGGAATTAAACATTTTTCACCCGGCTGTAATTAGGTCATAGGGTGCAGGGTTAGTAATTCTAGTGAATAGCACTACAAATTCCAACCTTGAGACGAGCAAATTAAGATGAACTTGATTTCTTAAACGAAAGTTAAATACCCAATACCAGCCCCGGCTGGTAATAGAAAGTTATTGAAAATCATCCAGTCAAACTCCAGCCCCCCTATTTTTTTCGAAATTAGTAAATTTAATTACAAACTAGTAATGTCAAAACGTTATATATCTAATCTATTACTAGTATCAAAGCTTAAAACCTAAAAAAATTGCATCTTGCCTTCGTAAACACACTTCCCAAAGTTCGCATCGATCGAGCTTTTATGCTGTTTTTCAAACATAGTCACCTCTACTCGGTCTCGGTAAACATTATTGCTCGTTGTGTGAGTTGTAGGTGACGTGACCGGCTAATAGTGATTTTCCAACTTAGAGGATTAACTAGCGGTGTGGCTCCATCAAACAGTTTCCGATTTTCACTGTTTTTTAATGAAAGCAAAGCAAAAACTTTTGGGGGCTGGTATTAGGGGGGGGGGGGGCTGGAGTTAGGCATATCCACCCTACATGACGGCTAAGTTTATGATAACGTTTAAATTTGGTCGTGTTGTAGTTAGGAAAAGACTTAGGCGATGCTTAAGTTTAGTGCAATCGGCCATTACACATTGATGCATTCTCTTTGGCACAAATAAAAACTCATCAAAGAAATACAGCAATGTCTCACATCCATCTGTCAAATGAAAGCGATTGCGATAGATTTTTAAATTAGACAATAAGCCCCCTGATCTTACATTCATTATCATGACTTTACTTTCGCAGAATTTTCTCGAATTCCTTAAGAGTTTGAGGTATAGATAATAATCGAACCAATCAAAACTTTGGTTTCATTATCGTAAATACGAGTCAACACTGGACTAGCAACGACTTAAAACTATCAAACTAATACGGAAGCCATACCACAAAACAGAACACATTTACACCTATATTTAACAAGATTTCGCTAAACAGTCGAATCTATAATCCTTTTTATTTCCTGCAATGATGTTGATTGGTTACATTTAGATGTTTACAATGCCAAACACAGGTTAAACTTTCCACTGAAGATGAAAAACAAGTAAATAAGTATGGGGAATATTATAATTGCACTTTAAAAATAATGTAACACACTTTAAAATGTTTAGCTTCAAAATTTATTGAATGAACTTTAAAAATGATGGTTTCCACTATAAATATGCTAAGCTTTAAAATTAATACTTTGCACTATACAATTTAATTGTTTAGCTTTAAAATTAATACTTTACACCATACAAATTAATTTTATAACTTTAGTACTGGTAAATAGACGACTAGACTATAGGTGCGACGACGAGCGGGCGCATCGAGAGGGGAGCGGAGGAGGAGGTTAGGTTCCATTGTGACCAACAACACTAGAACCGAATGGGGAGGAAAAGCGCAATTTTATCCCGATAGGTGGCGTCTTGTCGTTGGTACCGAGCCGCCTCAAAGAAACTGACAAAACATATGGGAATCTCTTGGAGTATTGCACTTTTTAATTTTATACTGAGAAAATGCCGCACTGTTATGCATGTAACTTGTAAAATATTGGAGTTCATCGATTTCCCAGTAACAAAAAAAATAGTGGGCAAAAAAATATCAAAAAAATATGCTTTTTCCTCGATTTTCTCCTTTGCTGAGCCTGAGAAACATTATAAATCAAAAGGAATGTTTCATGAATTTGATGAAGCTTCGCCAAAATAAAAAAAAACATTTGAATTATAACAGCTTTGTTCTTTAATATTTCAACCTCAGCAGTTTCTAACATATTTATGACTTGAATGAATTTGATAGGTAGGTATATCAAATATGGAATAAGCCCAATATTGGGGCCAAACAGAGAATTAATAGAATTTTATATGCCAGAGTCATTCAAGAAACTTAGAATAATAAAATAAATATGATAAAACGGTTCGTGTAATTTTGGATGGTACAGAAATTCCAGTACAGAAACCTGAAATTACTATTGCACAGAAGGCATCATCAGGCAACTATAAACACGGAAATTCACACTCAGTTGCTTTGTTAAAATTTAAATCATATGCTTCTAATCTGAAATAAAAAGATTACTTGTAAATCTTCCACGAAATTTAAAGAAATGTAATGCTTGTTAGCAATTTTTTGTAAGTTGCTATAAACTTTCTTGCCTGTTGTTTTGGCTTTTCTTTTCCGTAATTCTTCTTTTATATGAGCTAAAGTTAGCATAGAATACATTGTTTGTCCGCAAAACCGAAAAAAATACAATCTAAGAAAGTAAAATCACGTAATACACAGTCAAGACAATATAAGCTCAAACTGACAATTGTTCCAAAGACTAAGCGCCATCTGTAATTCACTTTGCCTTCGCCTCCCCATTGATGAGAGACTTGCCATCTCATTAGTCTGACAATGGTTTGACAGAAATTAAATGATTTCGGAGTTGGGACACAGTTATAGTGCAAACCATCATTTTTGTAGTGATAATATTAATTATAGATCTATTATTATTTTAAAGTGCAAACCATTATTTTTGTAGTGGTAAGATTAAATTATAGGTCTATCATTATTTTAAAGTGAAAGTGAAAGTGAAATATATTTTATTTAAATAAGCTCACATAATAAGCATTTTTAAATCGTCAATTCTTTTACCCTACCACCCATTATGACGTCTTTTAACTGACAAGAAAAATGGGCGCAAAAAACTTGTCAGCTTTATCAATCAGATGGAACGATATTTACAAATATGTATATCGTTTCCAGACTTTATATTAACAAAGATTAACAAATAAATAACATTATTGAATTAGCTCATTTCTTAATGAGTTTCAAATTTCTTAATCAATTTACAGATTTTAAGCTAAATTCAAAGTTTGAACTTGTTATTCAGTCTAGGATAAAAATAAAAGAAAAACATACAATTCAATATGCATTAAGATAGGTAGTCAGAAGCAGACCCATTCCCACTGGCAGCACCAGTTCCCGAACATGACGCATGAACCAGCCATCTCTTCGCTCAACCATATTTGAGGGAACGTAACGACCCGCCTCATACGACACCACCGCAGAAATGATTAAAGAGAGCATGACATACTAAGACTACCTATGTTAAGGCATCGAATTGAAAATTTATATCCAAAAGCTTTTCATAGGTCTTTCACTAAACTACTGACTATAGAAAGTAAAAATATTGCAATTAAATAAATCAAAACAAGGTAAGCTATTAAGAATTATATTTTTTGAGTAAGAAGTGCCATACATACAGACAATATAAAACAGATCTTTTATATACGAGTTATACGACGCCCTTAATACAAGCAGACAGAAGCAGACCCATTCCCACTGGCAGCACCCGTTCACGAGCATGACGCATGAACCAGCCATCGCTTCGCTCAACCATATTTGAGGGAACGTAACGACCCGCCTCACACGACACCACCGCAGAAATGTTTGAAGTGAGCATGACATACTAAAGCTACCCATATTAAGTCGTCGAGTCAGGAAGCCAGAAGTACGTTTTTAAGTAGGTAGGATACTTCTCACAATTTTATACTTAGAAAAGAAAATCACGATTCGAGTTTAATTAAAGGACTTTTATCTAGACCTATGAAAGAATTCCGGACTTGTTCTAATCAATACTGAGGTATTAGAGTAATAATTAACAATACAAAAGCTATGCCCATGCCTTTTTATCCTTCAAATAATCGTCAACAGTGTAATAACCTTTACTCATTAAATTGGATTTAACAGTATTTTTAAATTTTTCCAAGGGCAGTTCTGTGACTTGTTCTGGTATCTTATTATAAAAGGTAATACATCTACACAAAAAAGAGCTTCCGGTTTTATGCAGTCTGCGCCTTGGAACAGCAAGTTTGTTCTTGTTTCTTGTATTGAGTTTATGAACATTACTATTTTTTACAAAGCTATCTAAATTTTTCTTTACATACATTATATTTTCATAGATGTATTGGGAAGCTACCGTTAATATTTTAATTTCTTTAAATAGGTCACGAAGAGTATCTCTAGACCGTAAGTTGTATATAGCGCGCACTGCCCTTTTTTGTAAGATGAATATGTTATTAATATTAGCAGCTGAGCCCCACAACAACAAACCGTAGGTCATAATACTATGAAAATAACTGAAGTAAACCAATCTTGCTGTTTCAATGTCGGTCAGAAGCCTTATTTTCTTAACTGCAAAGGCAGCAGAGCTAAGTCTGCTTGACAGGATATCGATATGAGGGTCCCATTGCAACCGCGAGTCTATAGTAATACCTAAAAATTTTGTTGAGTCAACAAATTCGACTGCTTCGCCATTTACATGTATAGTCATATGAACCTGCCTCACATTAGGAAGTGAAAATTTGACACATTTAGTTTTACTAGAGTTAAGCTTCAGATTATTAATAGTAAACCAATGCATCACCTTGGAAAGAGTGCTGTTTACATCGTCACTGCAGTTACATCCTCTATCAACTTTAAAAATTAAAGAAGTATCATCAGCAAACAGTACTATTTCACATAAGTTTTTAGTATAGTAAGGAAGGTCATTAATATAAATAAGAAAAAGCAATGGACCCAATATTGATCCCTGCGGCACGCCCATAGTAATAGGTGCTTCATAGGATTCTGTTTTATTTACAACAACTTTTTGGGTTCTCGCCGACAGATACGATTGCATAAGGCTTACTGCATTTTTTGATACACCATAATGTTCCAATTTATCTAATAAAGTACTGTGACTGACACAATCAAATGCTTTAGAGAGATCACAAAATATACCAATTGCATCTTGTTTACTCTCCCATGCTTCAAAGACGTGTTTGAGAAGTGCAATTCCAGCATCAGTTGTGCATCTACCACGAGTAAAACCAAATTGTTTCTCGTGAAGTAGTTTGTTGATAAGAAAATGTGCTAATAATTGATCATAAATGATCTTTTCAAAAATTTTGCTTAGTGCTGGCAAAATGGAAATGGGTCTAAAGTTAGCGGGATCGCTTTTGTCCCCAGATTTAAAAAGAGGGATGATTTTACTATATTTCATTAAGTCTGGAAATATCCCTTCATCAACACACTTATTGAAAATAAAAGCAAGATGGGGAGCAATAGTAGTTATTATAGACTTAATTATGTGAGTTGAAATGCCCCAGAGATCTTCAGTCTTTTTTATATTTATTGAATTAAATGTTTTAAGAATGGTATCACTATTGATATGTCTAAATTTAAATACATTATTGCACTTATCAACACATGATTCCAAGAGGGAGACAGCAATTTTTGGAGATGAATTTAAATTACTGGTAGTTGCAATAGGTATTTTAGAAAAGAAATCTTGAAAAATTGTTGCCACTCCTTCATCTGACTCAATAATTTTATTGTCTGATACTAATGAGTATTCACGGTCATTATTTTTAGTTTTCCCAGTCTCTTTATTTATAATATTCCAAGTGGCTCTTATTTTATTATCTGACTGATGAATTATTGAAGATATACATTTTGCTTTTGCTAAAGTACATACTTTATTAAACATTTTTGAATAGTTTCTTACATATTCATGAAATTCGGGATCATTTGAAATTGTTTTCTGACCATATAATTCAAACAACTTATTTCTGCTAACATATATGCCTGGTGTTGCCCAATCACTAAATTTCTTTTTAAAGTCTTTGGATTTAATAGATCTTTGCTTAAATGTTTTATCAAATTCTACTTTAATTAAATTAAATAAATCATCATAATGAGTATTGGGATTATCATTACTAGGTAAGCAAAGAGTTTTGGCAGTGACATTATTATGAAAATTTTCCAATTTATTTTTAGTTAGAGGTCTGCAAATTATATTACACTGATGAGGAACATGATGGTGCTCAAGGGAAGCTATTTGTCCGCTATGGTCAGAACGAATACAATTTATTATTTCTTTATCAAGTACATTACAATTGCTAAAAATATTGTCTAGGCAAGTTTTAGATGAAGCAGTGATTCTTGTAGGTTCACAAAAGGTGTTTGCTAAATTGAAGGACTTAAACAAATTCAGAAACCTACTTGCAATTGAGGACGGCTTTAAGATGTCTACGTTAAAATCACCGCACACCACAATTTTTTTATTCTTTTTGATGACTAATTTTAGAGCGTCCTCCATAGCGGACTCAAATTGAGGGTAGTTACCAGTTGGTGGGCGATACACACAAATCATTATCAACTGATCTAATTCCACACATGACAGTTCAACGTGTTGTTCAATAGAGAGGGATATCACATCTTTTCGTTCCTTAAAATTCATATTGTTTTGCAAAATTATTAAAGATCCCCCTCTAGTGGTGGATTTCCTACTGAATGAACTAGCAATTTTATAACATTGAAATCCTGTAATTAATTCATATTCCTTAAGCCAGTGCTCAGTGACACATAAAATATTAACATTTTTTTCAGTTAAAAAAAGTTCTAATTCTAATTCTTTGCCAGAAAAGCCCTGAATGTTTTGGTGAACTATAGTTAAATATTTAGGCTTTTCCTTAGTCATTACACGGCTAGAGACTTCCTCTATTGTCTTATTATGTAATTTAAATTACTAATAAAAGAATTACTTGGGACAAATGCCAAAGTGTTATTTTTAATGTCAACAATTTTTTGCTCAATAGGAGCAGGAGTAAAAATTTTATTATTATTACTTGGAACGGATTCCAAGGTCACATTTAAAATGTCAAAACTATTCTGCTCAATAGAAGCAGAAGTGATAGCCAAGTTCTTGGCTAAATGTTTAAAATAAAATGATAGCGCTAAAGCTACTTGTCTTTTAAAATAATTTGTAAGATAATATTTATCTTTTGTCAATTTAAAATTAAATATTAATTTATTTATGTCTATTATGTGACATCTCTGACTATTAAAATAAGTCATATTGCTTAGTGTTAAATTTAAATTATATCTGATATTATTTTCTTCCTGTGGCAAGCTAGCACTGTAAGGTAGTGTAAACAATACAAATTTATTTATATTTAAACTGCATAACTTATTGTAGTATGAAATGAGATCCTTCTTGTTTACATTACCTCTTTGACCAACTAATATAATTAAATTGGTATTTTCATTTAAGTTTAGAGTTATTACTTTTCTCATAATGTCATGTAGGGTCGCACCCGGTATACAATAATTTAAAACTTTTTCTCCCAATTGATTATTGAATAAGTAGCCTAAATCTTTTCCAATTTCATCACACAACATAATGTTTGAACATTTGTTAGTGGTAAAGGAATTATTTTCACTTGTGCTTGCTAAAATATTTACATGTTCTGAGATTAAGGGCTCATACACTGTTTGGTCTTGTAAATGGTACCGAGCATCTAGGCCTGACGCTAAGGAGCTATCATTATGGGTTGAATGGTTTTCTGACAGAGAGGGGGTGGATAAACATTTAAGTGCCAGTATATATTCCCCTATCTCTTTTTTGGAACGGTCATAATTTTGGGTCATCCTGGATAATGACTCCTGTAATGAGTGAATTTTAGTATTTAACATAGCAATGTTATTTTCATATGTCAGTCTATTCTCATTGATTATAATTTGACATGTATCCAGCTTTTCAATTAGTTGTCTACGCTCTCTAATGTGACTAATATTTTTGAAAAAGTGTTTCTGCTTATTTAGTAACTTTTTTGTTTTTGAAATATACTTGTTAATTTTTACATATTTCTTTAGCTTGTTTCTACTACAACCAACCATTGCCTGACTCATAGTGCAATTAATTGAGTCTTCAGAAGTTAAATCAATTGTGATTGTTGGCTTATGGTTAAGTGAGGGAGAAACAAGTTTTGGGTCACAGCCGACTAACTCATCGTAAAGACTCAAGTTCTGAGTGACTACCGCTTGGTTTTGTTCTGACTCTAACTTATAAATACGGTTATTAGCGTCATGTAGCTGCTTTTCCAGTCCAGAGATGAGTCTGAGGGCCTTCTCATACTCATCTCTGCACTGGTCGAACCCATCGATTAAAGTTTGTAACCTATTACGTTCCTCAAACATATTCTGTTGTGACAAATGTAACTCAGACATTTCCTTTTTGAGTTGTGTATTGCTTTGAAGCACATCTAACAATTCCTTTTCATTCTCATCTCTTTCCAAATGCAGTTGCTTAACCAACTCCTTGGTGGCCTTTAGATCCTGTAGGGTTTGATGGAGTTTAGCCTCCTCCTGGCGAGATGCGGCCTTACGGGTCAACATTGTGAAAATAAAAAGGTGTTTGTTAAACCTAAGTAATTCCAAGGGGATGTTTAATCAACTATAGTGAGGTTATCCAAATGATAACACTACACTATCGGCCTTAAATGTAGCCTTACTAGTTATAAACTGAACAGATTAGACTAAAAGCACATACAAAAATTACTACTTTGAAAGAGATAACAATGATTTACAGATAAAAATGCAATGTCATGTCATACCGGTAAGTGAAAGTGACCGTAGTTCGACGTCACAAAACACACAAAATACACAAACAACTCACTGTTGGTTTTCACTACACTTAATTTTATACGTAAATGTTACGTGATTCAATGGAATTAGCCACAATTATTATGCTAATTATTAAAATATTTCAAATTTAAATACGGGAGCAAAATTTGACAACTGGTGCCGTCGGTGTTGCCACAGGAAAAAAAGTGCTGATATACAATTTTATAGCTGTTTTCATCAAATTTAAAGTGCTATTAAATACATCCCAATAAGTATTTGATTGAATCAGGCGTCACTTGGCGGAAGTCCCAAACCATTTTGAAAAAAGAAATATATTTAGCTTACTTCCGCAAACAACATAATTATGCAAGATGCACCGCCCGCCCGCCCGCAATAATATGCACATGCACACCACAAAATATCAGTGCACAATACCTGCATTTAGCAAGACAGCAACACACCTTGCACCTTCACCAATTAGGCTACTCTAAGTACTTAAGCGAGTAGCCTAATTGGTGAAAGTGCAAGGTGTGTTGCTGTCTTGCTAAATGCAGGTATTGTGCACTGATATTTTGTGGTGTGCATGTGCATATTATTGCGGGCGGGCGGGCGGTGCATCTTGCATATATTGTTTGCGGAAGTAAGCTACATATATTTCTTTTTTCAAAATAACAAGTAAATAATAATGAAACTCGATTCCTGGGCCCTATTTATATTAATAATAAAACGTGACAATTTTTGTAAATTACAATGACAATTTGGTTACAAGTTTTATGTTTAATTTTCAAATTGGTTGACGCAGTGAATACAATTATTTATGGTACTGGATAGGTTCCCGTCTTTTTTTTAAATTTACATATTTTTTCAAGTTAAAGTTCAGAGGACTTGTCCGGTTTCCCTATGACAAGTACGGGTAAGCGCCCCCGGACCCTCAGCCTCCGCTGCTGCAACCTCTCAACCCCCCCGCAGCAACGGTGTCCTTTTTGTACCCTGATCCGTCCCATTTTACACACTCCTATACCCACCTCACATCCCTATCCTAATCCTATTCCTTCCCCTCCGCTAAGCTAAGGTCTGCCGTGCCGATGGCTGCATGGCTAGGGGCGTGCCTAGTCATAAGCGTGCCACCCTGGAAATTGGTGCCTTCCAGGCGTAAATAGCCTTACCACACACGCGGGGCTCTGTGTGGTGGACAGTTGTCTTTCCCTAGCTAATCGTGGGAACAAAATGGTTTCAAATTTTTTTAATAAACCTGGCTGCGGCGATAGAGCTCGCCACTCATCACGCGTAACTTGTTTCTCTCGGGGCGAAAAGCGGGCATCGGAGACCCGTTTTGCTACGCTGAATGTATGTGGAGCGATGGAGGAGAAAATGGATGAGGTGTGTTTGATTATGGAAGAAAAGAAGTTGGATGTTTTATGCGTGAACGAGACGAAAAGAAAGGGCAAAGGAGTCTCAGAACATGGCCCGTTTAAAGTTCTGTGGTCGGGCGTTGCCGAAAATGAGCACGCGAGTATGGGCGTGGGACTCCTGCTGTCGGAAAGGATGATATGCATGACTGAGTATGAGTGTGTTAGTCCCAGACTTCTCTGGGTTAGACTCAAAGTAGGATTACTTCGGATACGCGTCATTGGCGTGTATGCTCCCGATATATCCAAGTCAGCAACGGAAAAGGAGGATTTCTGGAAAAGTGTGGAAGACATCTTGAATGAATGCAAAGATAATGAAAGGATAGTTATGCTTGGAGATTTTAACGGATGGGTAGGTGTGAGAAGAGAGGGATGTGAGGGAGTTTTAGGAATATATGGAGACAAAAGAGTAAATGATAATGGCAGGAGTTTGATTGAGGTATGTTTAGAAAAGAATCTTGTGGTAACGAACACCATGTTTGACCACAAGGAAATTCATATGTACACTTGGCAGAGAGGGGAAAAGAAGAGTATGATCGATTTTGTGATTGTTGATGAAAGACTGAAGGGCAGAGTTGTAGACACCAGGGTCTTTAGGGGTAGTAACATTGGAACAGACCACTTTCTTGTAGTGTCTCGGGTTAGTGGTCTGTTCAAAAGTTGGCGTCATCGTCCCACAGTGTCAACAACGGAGCTGACTAGAGTAAAAGTTGAGAACCTGGATGAAGTGGAAGTGCAAAAGACATATTTGTGCAAATTGAAAGAACGATTGGGAAATGTGGCTGAAGTGAAAGATGGCAAGCTTGAGGAAGTTTGGGAAAAGTTTAAAAAAGGTGTGACTGAAACAGCTGAGGAAATATGTGGAGTGAGTAAAAGGAAGAATGCTCCCCCAATAAACTGGTGGGATAGTGAGGTAAGACAGATAGTGAATGAAAAGAAAAAAGTATGGCAGGATCTGCTGGCCATCAAAGCCAGTAAAAGAGTGAATGCAAGTGTTACAGAAGAGGATGTTGATACAGTTGCAAGGGAGTTTAAAAGGATTAAGAAAGTAGTGAAAGAAAAAGTAGACGAAAAAAAGAGAAAAATGAAAGAAAAGTGTGACTTCAAACTCTGTGATAACTTTCGAGACAATATAAAATTGTTTTGGAAACAAGTGAAAACGTCTCGAAGTGGATCATATAAGTCTAAAATGAATGTGATAAGAGATGAAAAAGGTGAGCTAGTGACAGATGAAAAAGGTGTACTACAGGAGTGGATGAAATATTTTGAGAGTTTGTTTGAGGCGGATGGCTCTATGCTAGAAGCCTCGGATAAAAGGGTGGAAGACGAGGAAGAGACAGAAGTGGATGAAAGAGATATATATATGGATGAGATTATTAGTGCAATGAAGAGCATGAAAAAAGGGAAAGCAGCAGGATATGACAGAATTACTGTTGAAATGCTGAGAGGTGGGAAAGAGCTGGTTGCGTCCTGGCTGTGCCTGATCTTTAATAAATGTTGGAACAGTGGCAAAGTGCCGGAAGATTGGCGTAAAGCCGTGGTCGTGCCGCTGTACAAAGGGAAAGGGTCACGGCAGGATGCTAAAAACTACCGCGGGATCAGTCTTCTCAGCATTGTCAGTAAATTGTATGCAAAGGTACTGATTGAAAGAGTGATGCAAAAAACTGATCAGAGTATTTGGGATGTGCAAGCGGGATTCAGAAAGGGAATGGGATGCACGGATCAGGTCTTCTCCTTGAGGTGCTTAACCGAAAAACACCTGGCTAAGCACAAAAAGGTTTACTGTGCCTTTGTGGACCTGGAGAAGGCCTACGATCGAGTTGACAGGAATGAGCTATGGAAGGTGTTGTCCGAATACGGATTGAAGAGCAGACTGATTCATGCACTGAAATCTCTCTATGAGGATTCCCGTGCATGCGTCAGGATTGACGGCGTATACACTGACTGGTTTGGCATCTCTAGGGGTGTCAGACAGGGATGTGTTGCGTCACCATGGCTCTTTAATCTGTTTTTGGACAGTTGTATGAAAGGTCTGAAAGAACGTGACTGTGGGGTTGTGATGAATGGGACTCAAATCAAGTGCCTTCTCTACGCTGACGACCAAGTTATACTTGCGTCTTCTGCGCAAGAGTTGCAGGAAATGATGTCGGTTATGAATGAAGATTTTGTGAGAAAAGGGATGAAAGTGAATGTAACTAAGACTAAAGTGATGGTGTTTGAGAGAGATGAAGAAATGACTGACTGTACGGTAATGTTAGGTGGCGAAAAAGTAGAACAAGTCCGTGAGTTTGTATACTTGGGGAGTTTGTTCACAAGGGACGGAAAGAGTGAGGAAGACATAGAAAGACGAGTGAAGAAAGGAAATTCGGTGAGTGGTGCTATACACTCGGTTATGAGTAGCCAAACCGTTTCTGCAAAGGCGCGAATGGCTATTCATAACGGAGTGCTGGTACCGACACTGATGTATGGAAGTGAATCTTGGGTATGGCAGAAGAAGAATGAAAGCAGAATAAATGCGGTAGAGATGCGATCGTTGAGGAAAATATGCGGAGTAAAACTGAGTGATAGAGTGAGCAATGAGGTGATTCGCAAAAGGTGTGGTCTGAAAGATGATATAGTGACAAGAATTGAGAAAGGAATGCTCCAGTGGTTTGGTCACTTAGAGAGGATGAATGAAAGGCGAATCACGAAAGAGATATACTGTGCGAATGTGGAAGGAACGATTGCACGAGGGCGTCCCAGAAAAACCTACGCGGACCAAATAGAGGTTATTATAAAAAAGGCTGGTGTACGCAGTGACAAAAACCGCAGGGCATGTATGAAAAGAGTGATGGATATGAATGAAGCGAAAGAAGTGTGCAAGGATCGTAGCAGGTGGCGATCCATAGTCTCTGCCTACCCCCATGGGAAACAGGCGTGAGTGTATGTATGTATGTATGTATGTATGTACATATTTTTAAGTCATTGTGCTGTATTTTATGGAACATCATAAATTTTGCTTAGTAGTACTTACTCACTTCTAGAATATTGAAGATTTACGAGTAATAATAATGAAAATATTACATCCAGATCCAGCTAACTTAAGGACAAAAACATATAGTTAGCTTCGTTTTGGGTACAAATTTTTTTAATAAAACTCGTAATTTATAAGTAGGTACCTGTGATATATCGCTTCCCTGTAAGTACCTACCTATTATCAATATAAATCGGTTCAGCCAAAGATATTAGAATTTTTAAAAAGAGGGGTTCAGTTCAGTTCAGTAGGTACTATTAAGTATCTGTGGTAGGCAAACAGTATAAAATTAAATATGAATTAATATCTACGTTGTATGTTTGTTTTAATTTGAATCCAAGGTGAATGTTCTAAACTGGACAAAAAAAGTTTACAAGAACGATCTTTTGAAGTATTTACGTACTTAGATGTGGTTTTTATACCTACATTAATAGTAGTTTATGATACAAGGATGGTAAGGCATACTACGTTTTTCAATACATTTGCGAGAAAACAATATAGGTACTGCTGAAATTGTAATCTATACATATAATAAAACTGTAAATTCTAAATATTTGTGCGCGAATTACGCAAATACCGCTAAACGAATTTTGATGATTTTTCACAATTTAGTTAATTGAGGTCCAACTTTTAAGTTAGATTTTAATCTAAGCTATGTTTCATCAAATTCAGGTGGGTGGAACCAGGGAAACAGCTTGAACTCTCCGTAGTACTAGCTTTCATACACTAAAGGGGTCATTTTAAACTGGTTGCAATATGTTTCTACTGTCCTAGCTAGTAGAAATAAAAAAACGTTCATAAACAAAAACGCACGGCGCCGGCGTGCGGTAAAATCAACTTTCCGCACGCTGTACTAATCCGTAAACAAAAACGCATGGCGTGCGGTAAAATCAACTTACCGCACGCTCGACTGTCATCGTAAAGCAACTGTATTGAAAAATACTTTTAGTTGTTTAATATTATACCACGTTATGTAATACTTTTTCCAAGAGGTATAATGGGCGATTGCACTAAACTTAAGCATCGCCTAAGTCTTTTCCTAACTACAACACGACCAAATTTAAACGTTATCATAAACTTAGCCGTCATGTAGCTGTCATTCGCCTAATTAACTTGGTCGAGTTGTAGATAAGAAAATACTTAGGCGATTCCTAAGTTTAGTGCAATCGGCCATAAGCTTCTTGACTTTTTCGTAAGCTATGGTTTAAGAAGAATTTGTTTTTTGGCTGTCATTAGTAAAATTTTCAACCTTCAGCAAAAACGTCGTCTAATTTATTAATTTAGGAATTTTATTATGAGAGCAACAGGACACTAAACGTGGTCCTAGCAACGCCGGATTTGTAAGGCAACAACGTGAGTAATGCACAAAGTTTTACGAAAAAGAAAAATCGTTGCGGAAAAGTTCATGCCCTGGTGAAGCAATGCAGGGGCCCTATTTCTACTCGTTTCTACTGATTTTCGTTCGACAGCCCATACATTAGAGTTGATTTGTCGAACGAAAATCAGTAGAAACGACATAGACTTATTATATTACGAAACGAGCACTCGACGCCAGTCGATCGATTCAAAAATAGGGCCCCACGCATTTGTTGCTTTAGTTTAGTGCATCTCTATATTAATTTCAATCGTTTAATTTATTAATTTTTAACACACTTGCTCGTAAAGCTGATGTAATTCCACCGGTTTTAAATTCGTAAAGCGGGTCATAAAAAACGCGTGTGTTACCAAAGCAAATAGTTAAGTTATAGTCCATACAAAATCCATAACAGTATTATTTGCCATTTCAAATATCGAATTGATCGCCACCACACGACTCCAGCTAGTGAGCAGCGCGCTGTTGCTATTCAAATTTCGAACTATCGCCGCGCGGTGCCAGTCAGTAGACAGTGTGCATTCACAGATTGAGTTTATTTAAAATAAAAAAAAAAACAGTTTGTTCGGTAATTTAAAAACTTGGCTGCATGCTCTAGCGTCTTTGCTTACATTTTTACGCAGCCACGGCAGAAAATAATCCTCGCGCCATTTTTCTCAAATTTTCTTTTCTTTGTACTTGTATTGTGAATATCTAAAAATGAAAACTTTCAATAATGAAGGTGAGCAATATATTACTTCAACTCCACCGGATATACTAACAGAAGCGCGAACCGCATGCGACAGCTTGCTGCCGTCAATATCCAAGGACAGATACATAACCACGTATGAAAATTTCTTGAAGTGGAAAAACATGAAAAATGCCAAGTCATTTTCCGAAAATGTACTTTTGGCGTATTTTTTTCTGTTTCCTCGCAAATGTGTTAAAAAACGTCGTACGATATACGTGCGTATTGGTTATAACATGCTCGGCTCAATTACGCCTCGCATGTTATAACCATCTTAACGCACTAATATCGTAATGTACTATTAGCGAGGAATTTTATTATGAGAGCAAAATAGGACACTAAACACTAGTACTTACTTTTTTTCCAATACATGTAATAAAAAAGACGTGTAATTGACTGACGTTTGTAAATGTACATAATGCAGTGGAAAAACCTATATCATTGAATTTAATAGCCTCGGCAGTCGGCTCATGTATAGCCATATTAGCCATCAAAATTGCATATTTCTTGTAGAAAATCTTCCATAATAGGTACAACGTGTTAATGAATTAACGCAAAATGTGAAAACCATTTCTTCGGACCATCAAACTGAACAACTTTTACTATGAGACCAACCCATAAATCGTGAAAAAAAATCAGCTGCCTCATACATTTATATTTTCGTTATTATTTTTTGTATGAAACAGCTGATTTTTTTCTCGCGATTTCAGAGTTGGTCCCATAGTAAAAGTTCAGTTTGATGGTCCGAAGAAACGGTTTTCTCATTTTGCTGCGAGCAAGTTGGTACTGCGAGACCTCATAAAACAGAAACAAAGTGTGTTTATTTCTGTGATCTGTGTGCGAGACAAATTGACATAAATTTGACGTGATATTGTCTGGTGTCCAGGTTCGAGCTCCGGCGCACCCTGATGGTGTGGAATTGCGGTCTAGCCGCCTTCAGCATCATGGGCGCTTGCCGGACGCTGCCAGAGTTCTACCACGTCCTCAAAAACCACGGCCTATACTACTCCATCTGTGTGCCAAGGTAAGAACCACACTTATTCATAGCTGAGCGACATTGTTTATTTAAGACAATTTTCTTCTTACTATTTGGAATAGGAACCTTTATTTTGGAATTGATTAATAAACGTCGATGTTAAAACAGAAGACATGCATGCAACAAAGACAAAAAATGCGCATCGGATTTGATATCTTATCTGCCCATTTGCTCATGGACTTAAAATTAACAGGATAGGTTTGGTTTGAAGTTGAATTATGTCATCATAAATCTCTGATATGAAAATAGTATGACTTAATATTTGCATTGTAGCCTGGTGGTTGTCAAGTGGAAAAAACGTGCACAGCTACTAATTGTGGGACATTTCAGTATAGAATAATTAAAGACACTCCCTTTTCTAGTTTAGTTAGATCCTATGCATGAACGAACTGTTGTTGTCAAAGAAATATAAAAAAAATCATTGGTTGTAGATGATGATCGTAATGAAATTCACCTAAGAATTCTGTCTGAAAAATATCTTCACTAGCTTTCTCCTACCTACCTTAATGATAATCTTGGCGTTTCTTGAATAAGATTGTTTTGACTTCCATTATTAAATCTAATACAATATCATCATTCATCATTAGGATCTTATTTTGTGCGCTACCTTCACCTTATTTTTCTTATTTTTTCTGGGTTTTAGGAAAGTCTTAATCAATTTATATTTTACTTTTCTATCAACTTTATCATATTACTATACATTGAAACTTGCCATAATACCATAATCTGACTAACCTACTGTTTCATAAGATCTGCAAAATTAGAGCAACAGAAATAGCTTTCAATCAATAATATCAGCTTAAGGCTGCCCGTTGTAGGCACATGCCCAACAATAGAGGCAACTCCAGCTCGGTTGGCACAAAGCCAGGTCGATGGGACTATAGGTTAAAAGGCGAAAGATTTTTATATTTTGAAGGGAAACTAGAGTGTGGGAGGGACTTAAGGTTAGGGATATTGCTAGGCAACGCCTTATAGAATCATTCAAAAACAAACGATACATATGAGCCCTTGCATGAGTCTTAATTAAAAACAGTTGAATTGCATTCAATTTATTTGACATTTGGCCCTGTAGTTGACTCTCGTCGTGTAAGATAAATGTTTTGAAATTTTCCATTCCATCCATTCTACAAAATGATGATGAATAAAGAAGTCCTTATGGTCTGTCCTTTCTTTAAGCATATACTTAGCACACTTTATCGCTAAAAACAGGACAAAAGCTTTGCCTTTTTATTCGAAACCGGAATCCCTTTGCGCAAAATTGCTAAAACTGAAGTGAGTGGTCGAGAGCTGAACAAACTTTCCTTTTGGCATAATTTGTTGTGGCGATAATTATGAAATCTCTGACGCAAGATGAAATAATTTTGGTATTGAAATTGAATCCTTAATTTTTTTACGTTTCAATCAAATTGAATGTTTTACTTTGCAGTCCTATGTCTGTACGAATATAATTGCATGCCCGTGGAAAGTTCTAGCGTGCTAATGCTAAGATCAGTAATGAATTCTCAACTAGTTATTTTTGACAATTTTGACGTAGCAAACTTATACATACTGACTTGCTAAACAGACTCGACCGTTCCTCACGTGTTCTTACATAATCTGGTAGGATATGAATAAGTTAATATACCTGTTTTCGGGTAATTTGTATAAAATACGACGCTAATTTTTATAGTATTTAATAAGTATTTCATTGCAGGAAAAATGCTGTTTATTTTTTTTTGCAATTCTTGACTAAAGTTTTCTTAATCTTTCTTCAAATAAATAGAAAATTTTTAATCTCATCCTGCATTTTATACCGTGATACCGTAATCTCCTGAACACTTAATTCGTATCAGTTCGTATCAAAGAATTCGCTTTCCATTGTCGATGGACATGTTTTATTCTTAATAACATTATTTAAATGTTATATTTCTTCAATGGTATTTTTGTTAGTTCTCTTGTCACGTATGCCGCGGGTCTGTATACGTGTCCCGCAGGCGGTGTGTCCCGCGCGTGCCTCCGACGCGGTATTCGGCTCGCGTCACCGGGCGAAAGCTAACATTACGTTGACTACGTTGTTGTCCACTTTGATGACTAGGATTAAAGTGTCGTAGGCTGCTACTTCCTACGGCTCCCACTTCAAATGGTACAAATGTTGTATTGCTATCCAAACTATGGCTTTTAACATACTCGTCAATACGGAAATGAGAAATAATAGATTGTCTTCTTCTTCTTCAGCCTCAAGTCACCCACTGCTGAGAGTAGGCCTCCTCATTTGCACGCCATCCCGTTCGGTCTTGTCCTTTTCTCATCCAGTTTTTCCCGCTACTTTGGTGACGTCGTCTGACCATCTGGATACTGAATAGTAGATTGGGCAGACGTCAAATAGTAAGACAAATAAACACATTTGATTACAAATACGCTCAAGTTGTATGACTGATTGTTTTGAAGATTCCGGGTTGAAATAATTAACCTGTGTTAGAGTAGAGACCAGACAAATAAAATCTTACAATCTTGTAAACATAGTAAATGACGAACATTTGGTGGTGGTCAAATCTACATAATTCAGTACTCCAACATTCCAGTAAATTAAAGCAACCACAGCCGGAGATTGAGATAAATAAGCACATTAACAATATTAACATATTACTTGGTCCGTTTACGTCAAACGCCTTACGCCTTCGGCAAGAATATAAACTTGAACCTGTTGACTTAACTTGTCTGCATCGTTCATTTTACTATTTTAAATGTCTTTTTGTAATCTTAATTAACGCTAGTTTAGCTAGTAGAAAAACAATGTAAGGGATAACATGTGATGGAATAACATGGGATAACATGTCGATTCCATACATACATTGTCATACTATTATACTGTCAAATCCTTTCATTTGATATCAATGTTGAAGGGGTTGTGAAAAAATATGTAATGGGCATTTTGTTGGCTTTTGAAATCCGAGAAACTATTGATTGATACCTAATAGCTGTAAGCTGATATGTGATGCTTATTACGTCAATTTCTCAATAAGCCACTTTAACTTTATTCAGCTAAAATGACTTTATAGATCTTAATGTTTAAACCAACTATAAAATAAGGATGTTTGATGATAAAATTATTATGGTGATGATAAACAGAAAAGTGACGTATTGCTGTGCATGTATAGTCACTGCCGAAATGCAGGATCTAGCAGAATCACGTTAATTGATTGGCGAATATTAGTATTATTATATTAATAGGTTTTATCCCTCTATCATTTTTATCTTTTAATTGCAATTGTATTGGTAATTATTCAATTAAATGTTTCTTTCAGTCCTTCATAATCGAATTGTTGTTATCGATAACCCCTTCTTTGTTTATAAAGTTGGCATAATCGTCTTAGATAATATTATCATGAGCGATGTCAAATATTGCCGTGTGTTCAATTTTATCTCTACTATCTTTTTATAGTTACTGGTGGCCTTTGACATTCTCGATTATAGAGTCGGTGCGGTGACACTAGCATGGCCGAATTGATCAGTGATCTGTATGTATCTGTATCAGCATTCAGCTTTGAATTTTTGTACCCAAGACGCATGCGCAAGCAAGGTCGGTCTATGATCTATCTCGAGCTCTTAACTCACCTATGATTTTGGCGGCGCCATCTGCATTTTCATTAACTCATTAATAGTAAAACGATACATTTTTAACTTGTGCTTGCATCAAATTTTGGAACACTTAAATCTAGTTTCGTTTTCTGCCTCGAGTCTACTAACATTAGCATCTGTGACGATGTAGTTTTGAACGAACTTATCCAGTTCAAAGTCGATCTATTTGCGTGCAGCATTACGTTGCATAATTGCACATCCGTAAGCTGCTGACAAACCTGCACAGCTATTATTAGGTTTACTTTAGTCGTTTACTAAAATTATTGTTAGCAAACAGATTTACACTAATACATACTCGTAATTAGCTGCTAGCTTAAAATTCTCTTCTTTTCCTATTAGCAATCTTGATCACTAGCCAGCCATAAAATTGCCCATAACATAAACGGATAAAAAGTGAATCTTTATATTTTACTTGACGTACCGTATGCCACTTATCAGTAATTGTAAGGTTTAATTGCTAATAATTGATCTTAACACACACACACAATATAATGAAGTAATTAGTTACTTTGAACGTGTTAACTTTTATAATAAGTAGGTAAAACTGGTAGGTACAACAGGTACAACTTCTGAAAAACCAGAAAAATAAATCATCTAACTTTGAGTTAGATGAATGCTAATTCTAAATTAGAAATTAATAAATAGTTGATTGATACGAAGACAAAAACAAAATTAACGATAACGAGGCCGGAAAAGTTACTAATTAATCTAAGCAAATAGGTATAGGTATTGCAAATTGCGATTAGTAAGTAATAGACTTGTACTATTATGTATTCTGTGGTAATAGTAAAAGATTTGATCGACACCGATAATCGAGTAGCGAGATATACCAATCTAGAAGCGATCAGTTAAGAGTTCAAGCCAACTGTTTCACCAGTTAGTAGCAAAGCATCCAAAGCTTTCTGGCGAACTTCCAACGTTGCTTACTTGTTTTTATGTTGCTACTAGCGAATCGTCTTCCATTGAGCGAAGTCATTCATGGCTGCTCAAAGTACTACCCATTCTCCGAAACACTTTCATTCCACGACCGGGTTTTATGGTCTTAAAAGCCTTGTTTATAAACATTAAGCTTGTCTTGTGTCAATAGTCTTGTAGACGCATGTCGACTTGGTTTCTACTATTAAGTTGCCAATTTCCCATTCTTTTATAGTCTCAAATTCTTAAAGCCTTCTTTGATATATATATCTATAGTTTTTTATTCTCGACTACCTCCACTGTATTTCAGTGTTTAAAAAATAATCAGATTCAATAGAAGGTCATCTGCGTGCATTTCGTTTCACAATAAAATTCAAACCATTCAGCGAACTTTCAAATTCATGAGCTAAATGTCCGGTAGAACTTTCGACGTCGTCGGGATTGAAGCCAGCCGTTTTAATTTAGATTCATTATTCATCATCTGATTTCTGCCTCTGATCATAAATGTCACAAAGTAAGTTTTATTTTTGGTAATCGATGGGCAGTGTTTAATAACTCATAAGTATAAGTATATCAATCATGATAGAGGTAATATAACCCTCTATCATGATTGATATACAATATAGGATCAGGAGGAGGTAATATAAAAGATCAATAGCAGACTTTTCCTTATCAGTTTTATCTTTCTGATATACTACTAACACTTACACGTAAGTACATATAATTTGCTAAGTATATGTGCCGTTCTTTATTTCATTTTAATTTCCGTTAAAACATTTCTTCGCTAAACCGAGTAACATAACAGTCTTAATAATTATAACACTTCTTAGATTTACACAGCCATTGCAGGCTTTGTTAGGTCATAAAATCTACTGATAATTTTTATATAGAGATAGGTTTGGTTATTTAAATGATATCATATCTAATACCGGTTTAAATTGACATCACAATATATCCATTTGCGTAGGAACTCGACTACAACCGCATATTTGCGTATGATTCTCTCGGAAATGACGTGATTTCTTAGAAAATCGGAATGTAGTTTTTGCTAGTAAAGTCTTGTCAATATTTGTAGAGACGAGTGCTGGCGGATACAAGAAAACAATTGCCAATATCTTATTTCAATAGCCAACAAAGTTTATTGGTTATTCCACCGACAGAATGTTACACACCTCTGCAATTTGTAACTTACTATTGAACAGACTAAAAGATAAAGCACTGAAGCGAAAACATGAAAACATTTCCCTTTGCTTTGAGGAAAACAATTCCTGAGGCCTCTTTCTGTTTTGGGCCGAATAAATCTATATTACCTCAACTTTATTGTTCGGCCACAACCGCAGACGATGCTAATAACAAAGTTCCACATTCTATTTGTTTGCTAGAAGTCTACTCTTATGCCCGTAAGTTGCGAATCTGAAAGAAATGTTGAGGGTTGTTGAAACATTTTGTTAGAAACAAACCTATTGAAATTATGGAGCAACTACCTTATGTAACGAATGATACTTTTATGCCCAAAAATTTGCTTACAAAAAGAAAAAAACGAAAAATACGTTCTTCTTATAAAGGGTAGTCCTGATTCCAAAATTGTGGGATTTTTCTTTATCCGGGCCGAGTATTGATTCAGCATTTTGTAGACGCGGCGGTCGCGCGCGGCCCACACGGCCAATGCCGGCCGGTTTTTATTAATTTTAGCTGAAGACGCAGTTTCTCGTAACCAAATATGGTCTGCAATACAAATCTAGTTTTCACTCCTCTTGCTCAAAAAGTCCGTCATTGTAAGGTACAAGAGTCAGGATAAAATAGCATAAATACCCCTAGGGGATAAAGTTTTTCTTTTTTAATGTTTGTCTATTACCAATGAACCTACTAAAACGAAAAAGTATTTATTCATAATTACGAATAAAAACTCGCTCGATTTTTGAAAATGGAACTAAAAGCAGCGATCTCTTCGGTGAAATCATAGACTTATTTATACTCTGTGACTTTAAGTTTGATCGTAGAATGCGTGCATTGTGTTTCTTAGCTGCTACAGTAGAAATTAAGAAAGGCGCGAAATCTTTAGAATTTTTCTCTAATACCAAACTGATTGAATTGTGTGACTGTAAGTAATAGGAAAGAAATAATTTTAATCATTTGCCGTCAAGCACAAATCAATTATTTAAATACTGTATGAAAAGTTTATTAAGTGGAGGATAGAAAAACGAGTGGATTCGTTTACGGAAGTATAAACTATAGGTATTTAATATTGGATTTTATTTTTTCGAAATCGTAGTGAAAAGTAGAGTGTAACACACGACGCTAAAACCCATTGTAACTCGGTTTCTATTTATTCCCTCGCTAAAGCTCGGGAATAAAACTACCTCGTATGCAATGGGTCATTTTAGCGTCTTGTATAACAATCTACTATTTTAAGACTTTCCAAAATTAGTTAAATCGGAGATGATCATTACATAATATTATTTAAAGACGTAGTTAGTGAAACAGACACGTTCCTCTTTGCATTAAATCCGTGCCACAGAATATCCGGTGCCCAAAACAAATATTTAGTTTAACCTTCGATTGACGATAACCTTTATTTACTGCTTACAAAATAATTCGCCAAGTTCAAAGAACAATAATAATATTTTGTAAAAATATTCTACATAGGAACAAAAAAAACAACGAATAATTATCTCTGTGTTATATAATAATGATTATGTCCTTCAACTTTGTTATGTGCCCGCATTAAAGAGCTTGAACTTAACCAATTAGTTCTTAGGTTAACAAAGTATATCACCCTTGATTAATTAATTCTATCCAATTTATTTTCCCGCTAGCTAGTTCAATTTCTACTGTCTATCTAAAAAATAACTAATGACAGCCAGCTATATGTAGACAATAAAATAAATAACGATGAACATAAACATCTCTAGACAGTTTTTTTTGCGCATTCGCAATTTCTGCTTTTAATTGTCGTTTTAAGTGTTTCATGCAGGTAATCAAATTTTTATAGTCAAAAAGCAACTGCACATATCCTTGAAAAAGTGACATGTCCTTAGGTCTTACAAGCCGTGGTGTAGTCACAAAATTAATTATTAATTTTCACAGCTGATATTAATTTGATGCTATTTATTTGTCGTCAGCTGAATAGCCATAAAAAGCCGCATATGAATAAGGTACTATGCATGCAAACCTTGAAATCAGTTGTATTGCTGAAAAATTTGATTGTTTTTACCATTGAAAATGGTTATCAGATGCAAATCGCCTGAGACGTATTTTTGGCCATATCTCCGAGGATTTTGAGTGGATCGAGATGGAAATAGTACCAAAAGTTGAGGAATTTATCGAGACACGTATGAACGTTTGAATTTTGAAAATCTACTGGGAACTTTTTTGAAATTTTTAAAAATTCCAAAAATTCCGGGTTTTTTGGGGGGTGTTAGTTTACTAAATTGTAAATATTTCGGAAAAAAAACTGACTTAGGAAAAAATTAAAAAAAATGAAAATCGGTAAATAATTGTGACCTGTAGGTGGTCCCTTTAGATTTGGAATTCTAGAAAAACGGGTGTTTCCGTACATAAAAAGTTTTGTAGCTTCTATGATTATTGACCGATCGTCATGGTAATAGTGTTAAAAGATGCAGAAGCAGACGGGAAGTGCATTCGTTGGAATTTAAAAAATCGGTTAATAGTATTTCGGCTGCGTCGAGGCAGTCAGCGGGCGCTTTTGTGACACGAGGCGGAGCCGAGTGTCACAATCGTAAAAATAAATAGGTACTACCTAGGTAACTTTAAAAATATAATAGGATTTTCCATTTGATTTGATTTTGGTTTTTCGTAAATTTTTGTATTCATTTTCAATGCTCCGATTCTTGCGGGGACTACAAAATCTGTGATTTTTTTATTTGTATGGAAAAATGCAAAATGACAACCCTATGCAAACTATTGTATTCAATAAATCAATCTTATTCTAGGGTCTAGGGTAGTCACTATGCAGTTTATCATAAAAATATATTTCTTTTGAGTGGTGGTTTTCAGGATTTAAGTATAACAATTTTCCGGTATGTATGGTTATGTACCCTATCTGCCATATTCGGCTCTATGCGGCTATTACCATACACCGTGTATTATTTATTATATATCTATGTTAAATGAAAACCTTTTCGTAAATAATTTACTTATCATATTTTTTGTAGCCGCTTAGAAAAGTGTGTCATTGACTACTTGACTTGAAATCTTGAACCATAGAATACTACATAATTGCTCGAATTTATTACAACATGTAGTTTTGATGTATTTTATAATCATAATCATGTGATCACTACGCGATAATTAACCGAATTAAAGCAAATCTGATTTATTGTACAATATTCATGTAACCCTGTGCTGTAACTGGTTGTTCTTGATCTTGAACTAGAGTTAGAGCACAAATTGAAATTTTACTGTTTTAGGTTTTGTGGTCACTTTATTTAGTGTTTTCAAGATTAAAATGTTACAAACATGATCGTTTGTTGGATCGAGATTCCATGACGTCAGTTGGTTGGGGAGTGGGGACGGATATTCCAAAGTTTTTACGTGGTCACAATAATCGTTCTCGGATGCAATTAAGTAACGCGTAAAATATACACCAAATCTAAAAATACAGCTTTGTGAATATGGAATTTTCTTGAATATGTATGTATGTACTTTATACTTAACATCTTTTTGTAGGGAAATTTTGAAGAAAAATGGTTTTCAACATTTTCTTACACATACTTTTTAGGACATAAAAGGTTTCTTTTTGTATTTTTTATTTTATTTTATGGTCTACAAATTGAATAAAATAACTTTGTTTACCATGTTTTAGCAAATAAAGATATTCTTATTCTTAATTTATATTAAATCGTTACTATTGCTTTCTTATTGATATCTCAATATCTGTAGCGCTACTGATTTTTTTTAATTTAGTTATCAATTTATGAATAACAATAAAAAGCAATTTTATGAGCTATGTTACTTTTTAACCGACTTCAAAAATTTTAAAAGGAGAAGGTTATCAATTCGTCGCGTATATTTTTTTTTATATGTATGTACACCGATTACTTGAAGACGGCTGAACCGATCGAAATGATTCAAACGTCATAACATGAGGTTCGTTACCAAGTTGGTCCCGTTTTTTGAAATTTTGAAATCGGTTCAGTAGTTTTCAAGTAATCTTGAAAATACCGTCGTTTTCGTTAGCATTTTATACGAATTCAGACGGATTTTCACCCATTACTTTTTTGTTTATGAACCGATTTAAATTATTCTTTTTTTGTTTGAAAGAAAACACTTTAAAGATGATACCATATTAATTTCATTGGTATTGGACTTTGGATTTTGAAGATACACGAGAGAATTCCTCAAAATTAAATAGGAACTGTACAGTGATTGAAATATTGGTAGGTTTATGACAATCAAAAACAAGTTAAGTACCTATCTATTGTCAAGGACGTTCTGGACTAGAGTTGAACTGCGAAGGCCCAACGGAACTCCTGTGCAAATTGAGTTACTCGGGGTATACCATTGAAAAATGTGAAACATTATAACGTTTTATTTTATAAAATCATCGCTTACATACCTACCACAAAAAAGTTTAAAATAAAAAAGCTTTTTAAAAAAAGCACAACCTCCTTCAAAAACCTTAAAAACAGCTCTATAAAAAGCAAGAAATAATGTTCAAATTGATTAATTAAAACACGTCTATTGAAGTCGGGTGGGGCTTTTAAAATATAAACAATACAATAAGTAAAAGAATTACTTCCGGCTCCACCCGACTTCAATAGACGTGTTTTAATTAATCAATCTGAACATTATTTCTTGCTTTTTATAGAGCTGTTTTTTAAGGTTTTTGAAGGAGGTTGTGCTTTTTTTAAAAGCTTTTTTTCTATACACAATATTAATGTGTACGATTGTCACAATAATTAATAAAATCATCATTTTGACAGGTCAGGTGGTCATCCTTTTTTTGTTGTGCTTGTGATTCCTTTCCTCATGCCAGTTAATTATAATATTTACAAGTTTACAACACTTCTGAAGCTCCACTTATGTAATGTATGTAGTGAAACAACTTAAGTGCTAAGTAAATTTTTATGTTAGTCAGTATTAACAAACTGAACTGACGTGACAAAAATAACTGTGACTTCATCCGGTCTTTTCGTTTTGTGAACACGGTTTAATAATTTTATTATTAATAGGTATACGTTTTCGTCTGTCGTCAGCAGTCGTCTCAGTCTCAGAGCCAGCGAAAAGATCTCTTTATTTGGTTGGTTTCTCGTTTATTTGTTTGTTTGTTTCTTCGTTTGTTTGTTTACAAATTTCGCAAACGAGAATTCATTTCCCGATGAGCTAGAGCCTTGAAACTTTGAACGTAGTTCAGAACTGAAAGACAATGCAATAGTATGGTGTCATTGAGCTGATTGATGATGGAGCCAGAAGAAGGCCACATGAAGTCTGTAATAAAATCATGCACATGCAACCCAATAGAGTTTGGGCTCGTTTGATTTGTCTTAACGAGTACTCTGTTGGGAAGTAGTGTTCAGGGTCTTATGATAGAGCCGGAAGAAGGCCACAAGAACTCTGTAATAAAACCATACAACCAACTCCATCGAGTTTGGCTTCGTTTTATTACTCTTGACAAGTATTCTGACGGCATGTCCAGGGTCTGATGATGGAGCCAAAAGAAGCCACAGGAAGTATAAGGATAACAGGAACTACCTTTTAAATCTAAAAACGTAGGGCGCATGAAAAAGACAAATTGATACAAAATGCGCCCCACGTTTTTAAGTTTAAAACTTCTGTACTTATTAAGAGGACTCCACATTCGCGCCGCGAAAGCCCGCGAAGGCCGCGAACCGCGAGTGTGGAGGGTTTCGCGCCTTCGCGTATGGGCTTCGCGGCTTCGCGTTCGCGCTTCGCGGCGTTCCCCGTCCGGTGGCGATTTTTTGGTCCGCGCCAAAGGACTTGTGTGCCGAACTAATGTTGCCGTGATTCGCGGCCGCGGTTCGCGCACGATTCTAGAGGGCTATATTTTTCGCGCCGTTTTCATGCGCGAACCGCGCCCGTGATTCGCGGCCGCGGTTCGCGCGCGAATGTGGAGCCGGCTTTACAGGATTTAATATTCACGGAACAAATTATTTTATTTTTTGGTCCATTTTTTCGTCCTTTTTTATTTTTCAGTTCGTTTGAATCTCAATCTGAATGTTTTAACTTTTAGCTACCAAACTTAATCCACGCCTTTCTACCCTACTTAAAAGTTTTTTTGTAATACAACTGTTACACAGACTGTGAGTGTTACATATGACGTGCCGTCGTGTATTGGCTCCGAGCACGCTTTTAGCGCCACCTAGCTTTTTGCAACTTTGTTGGCTCTGACCTGACCGTTTTGATTGTACTATTACTTATTCTGTGGTTTGTTTTGATATGTAATGGCGGCATTTTGACTAAATATTAAAAAATCTATACATATTGTGTTCATCATATCAGCCGCACGACACCCATTGCTGGGTATAGGCCTCCCCTAAGGATCTCCATATTGTGTTATTAATGTAAAATTCAAAATTACTGTGATTTGGGTGGACAAAGTGTTGTGAAATCATTTTTGGTCATTAAATATGGCTCTATTCAAAAAGAGTGTTTTATTTTGGTTATATCAGGGTTTGTTTAAAGTTGTAAATTTTGTTAAACAAGAGGATAAAGCTACTTTAATAATTTTATTAAGTGATAATAAACATATATAATAAATTGTTCCTGTATCGCTGGTAATAAATTAAATATCGTTTTCAAACAGATTACAGAGCCTACATTATTTCTACTTTTTGCCACCAGAGCGCTGCGATCGATTATTATACCTTCGCACCCAGCGAATACCACAGACACCGAATTAAATAGAATAGTCCACCGATAAGGTACTAATGTAAATGTAAGTTGTGCCGAGATAATGATGAAAGATGTAGTATAATAAGATTCCTCTAACCAAGCAAACGGAATCGTCACGCATTTCTCCCTCGAATCAAATGACTCATTCATGAACCATTTACATTTCGATGTCATGAACATTCTTTTTAAATTTTTATCACGTCTTTAGACAAATGAAATCATTATTACTTTTCATTAGTGTTCCAATGAAACTGAACATTCCTAAAAACATTTCCAGGACTTCCGCGCGTACAGTACAGTTCATTAGAAATAAAACACTTTTTACGGATTACAGCGCGTATATTGGTTTTAATAAAAATTTAATAAACTTGAATGCATTTTAAACTTTTAGATTTTTGCATTCACAATGCTATTTTTATATTAAGATGAATAAATAATGAAAAATATTAGAAAAAATCGGCTCACCCGTAGCAACTTAGACGGGATCCCGTCTAAGTTTTTTCTAATATTTTTCATTATTTATTCATCTTGAATGCATTTTCCAAGCGGGTAATTTCATAAAAATATGGCCAGCCTTTTTGCTTTAGTCGTCTCGTCCCGTGACCACGGCCGGCGGCCCCTGGAATGGTGTCGAAACGTCGGGAAACACAAAAAACCACCAAATCAAAACTAAATAATTCTAAAATAACATCTGAATTAACCAATATAAGTACGCGCTGTAGTCCGAAAAGTGTTTTTTATTTCTAATGATTTTTTCAAAAAAACGACATGATCGAAATTGATCTAGGACACTTTTGTCAGATTCCTTTTTCGTCAGAACAAAATATAGGCTGTTTTTTTTCTGACGAAAACGGAGTTTTAGTCAGATTCCGCTTTCGTCAGAAAAAAATTAAGGCTGTTTTTTCTAACGAAAACGGCCTTTTGGTCAGATTCATCTGCTCTCATCTCACTAAACATCCCAACCCATCATGATCTCATCAAGGCGAGTCCAGCAGCTAACTAGTTTTTTTTTAATTAATGTAACATTTGAAATAGCTACTTTGTACTTTATCGATCTCGTGTGATTGTGACCGGTAGTGAGGTTATCGGAGATTATGATTAGATATCTCACGTGCTATCGGATCACACGCGTCATGCGGCGCGCACTGCTTGCGTGTCTGAATGTGGCATACACCACGATAATACGCGCTCACAAGGTCACATACAGTCTCTTGCATAGCCCTTGTGAACAATAAGTTGACAAGCTTAATCACCCGTATTATTGCAGAATAGCCAATAATTAATAGCTACTTAAGGGGCCGTACAACGCTGGAAGCAATTTTCAATGTAAAAATTATCGAAATTATTGACAACATTATCCTTTTTAATTAATAACTAATAAACTATTTCTTATTTTGGAAAACTGACAATCACAAAACTAGAGAGCTAATTTTTTCGAAAATTAAATGTTCGTATGGTTGTTTGACTAAACGTTTAAAATCTCCGCAAGGAAATACCTGAAAGACTAAATCCCGAAGGTTAATTTAGGGTTACATGCCAGCAGGTCGGTTCTAGCGTTTTTTTGGTCGCAATCACAATGGAACCTAACTTCCTCCTCGCTCGCTACGCTCGCTCGTTCACGCGCCTAATGGCCCTAAACAACAGACTTTCGGGATTTCGAACTATCGGTCATTTTCATTCAATAATCGATCTTTCAAGTTTCGGTCTATCGGATATCAACATTTAGGATGTATACTTACGTCGATATTTCGGTTGTATGTGTTATGAATTTTCGGCATTTTAATACATACCTGTATGAAATCATTGTTCAGAAAGTTGTAATTGACAGTGTACGGCCCCTTAAGTATGCTGGCGTAGCCGAGCCGTAAAAACTATAATTAATATGTATCGCCAATAGTAGTATACATACATACGATACGTACGGATTACGGTAAGTAGCTAGGAAATTACCAAGATAAGTTACACTTGTACGATACAAGTGTAACTATGAAAAAGTAAATTTTATCTTCTTAACCACCTTGATTGAGAATAAAGTTTACTCACTTATGCTCTGAAATGTTATCATTCTATTTGAAAAAGGAATACGGGGCGTTCAACATTTCCGCGGGGGTCTGGTTCATCAAATTCTAAATTTGAAAATTAGTGCGGAAATTAATTTCAAAACATACTTCCCGCACTTGTGCAGGAAGCAAGTACATATTTCAAATTTAAATCGGTAGACCTCATCAGCTAACATTATTTTAATAAAACTTTGTTTGCATGACATTTAAAATGGCCACACGAACCAATTTAAAAATCTCATTTTTACTAAGAAAGTATTATTTCCTCGCATTTCGTGAGTAAAGTATTATACAAACCTTTTATTGGAAGCTATTTGCATTGCCTCAAATGGATTAAAGCTACTTAAGGGGCCGTCAAACGCTGGAAGCAATTTTCAATGTAAAAATTATCGAAATTATTGACAACATTATCGTTTTTAATTAATAACTAATAAACTACTTATTTCTTATTTTGGAAAACTGACAATCACAAACTACAGAGCTAATTTTTCCGAAAACTATTTAAAGATAGAGTTTGCACATTCTAGCTCGAATATTATGAACACCTAATGTGTACCAGTGGGTTAATTAAACACATCACGGGTGTGTCGTCACTGCATGACGTGAGGTCGCATATTTTGTACAAATGATGTAACCCGCCACTTTCTATTTCTTATTATGGATAGAGTTGACGCGTACTCTCCCAAAGACACAGTAGAGCGATTAAAGCAGTAAATGAGAAAGCAGGAAAAAAGTGTTACAGCAGCTATCCGAGAGCTGAGACTGCGGTCATGTTATAATAATGCTGAATTGAAAGTATTGGAATAACCAAGTATAATTGATTTGAAATCAATAGAGGAACTAGAATACAAATCTAGGCATTTCTGAAACGGGATTCGTTTCACATTAATTTTGACATCATTTTCGTAAAATGATATCTTTGACCGAGCGAGCGCGAACGTCTCCGTTTCAGCTTGGGTAAAAATGTTTTCATATGTCCGTCCGGCTGCCCATTTGTTCTACTGTACAGGTCGCCTTATTCAATCGATTTTGTGAGCACGTAAATATGTAATTTTTTAATCGATTCAGTTTTATTTTTCAAATTGGCGGAGATATGGGGAAAAACATATATCAGCCATTTCTAAATTATCAATACTAATACTACAAACGCGAGCTCAACAAGCTCTTCAGAGCCACTAGTTCACAGATATCCAAAGGGAATGTTACACGTTGTAACTTTTATTTAAAATTATCCATGACAATTAGAGTTTCTGCTCGATATTTCCACTCTACTGTGGCAAAAAGTAGGTTGAGCGTGTTTGAGCCCAGATGCAGCATAACTCACATAACTTCTCTGTAAAATGCCGTTTACCCAATTCTGATCAAACAGTATTATGTGAGTGGAATATCTCAAGGGGAGTATCATAAAATAAACTGTAGTAAATATTCACGGGCTTCATGGATATTTGAAATATGTAAATTATTAGAATTTTGTTAACATGTTACCAGAGTCATGTTATTTTGACTCGAATTGTGTAGGTACCTATGTCGCTGACAAGTAAACAAGCTTTGCTTACATCGCCGACCTAGGCACCTTAGGTCCTTAAATTTGTATTTATTACTTTATGTTTGTCACTTGATTACTTACTACACATTCCAATTTGAGAACTGATAAGTGGCTCAATTTGAGTAAAGAACATAATTATAGTATTGCTCTTCACCCACGCAAACCAATAATACGGAAATTATTGCACATTGTAAAGTGTTACTATCAGAGAAAGTGACGTCAAAAAGTATTGCGAATGTTACAAATTATCAAAAGTCAACACATAAATAATCTTCTGGGAAGGTCTATACCTACTGATGTTTTTATCATAGTTGCATATGAGCTAACATCGTCACGTTTGCAGTAATACGGTGAATGAATAGAACCATCCAAGATTGCTCACTTACCTACATTATCTTTATGACAATTTCATGACACTTAACTATTGTCCACTTGAAGCAATAAAATTGGCATAAGTACCACTGTTTTTACATAACATTGCAGTTAGGAATTGAATATTTCATTTTTGTTGAAGTTACCAGAACTCTTAGTAGAAGACAACTCTTTTAAAGCCAATCTCTAAATAATTACCTATATCCTATAAAGAACTAAACTATAAGTAATATACCAATATTAAACCAAATAGTTTAGTAGGAACACAGAAGAATTTTAAACGCGTTCGATAAAAGCTAAATTGTACGTGATTGTACGTAAATTCTTAATGTCAATCTCGTTGGCTTCCTGTCCTTTTTTATCTTGATCCGGAGGAAAAAAGAAAAGTACTTACTTTAAATAAGATTCCACGAGTAGGATGTGTTAGACGAATTGAGTCCATTATCTGATTAAACATGTACTTAACATTGTTATTCTTCAGCTCATTTTTCTCTCTCACATCAAGCGCGTGACAATCGTCTACTATTAAAATACGTTGCACAATTAACTTTCCTTTTCATGAATCGTTATTTGCAACAGACTTATTTTCGACAAAAAGATATTGTATATCCTCTTAGCTTGCCCGCACTCGACCGTTTTGTTGAAAATGTTTTTGGGTTTAATTTAAGAGAAGTGGCTGAAATATAATGATGTGATATATTTTTAGAACCGGCTCAGCAAGCCCTTTTATTCGATACAATAAAACAAAAATTTTTTCCCATTCAAAAAAAAGATGACATCATAACTCCTCTCCTAAGGGAAGAATTTTTAAGAACTGCGGGTCCAAAATTTTGTTTTTACCTCAAGTATACGTGTATCAAACGGCTTTGCTGTACATCGATTTGCGGTTTTTTTTGCGTACGAGTAGTTAGGACTATCTTGGCGTATCACGGCTATGTTGTTTCTATTCTGAGGCATGGTCTAATTTTGTGGGGGAATTCTTGTTTGGTAAAAAAGGCCTTCATAGCACAAAAAAGTGTGTGAGAGCTATATGTGGTGCAAGACCAGTTGATAGTTGCAGTCTGATAGGGTTGCCAGATGGTCGGGATTCGCCTGGATTCTCCCGGAATTTCAAGTGATCTTCCGACTCCCGAAAAATCTAAAAATCTCCCGGAAAATCGGCAGTTCCAAAAGTTCTCTAGAAAGCAATAATTTTCACGGATGAAACCACAGATTACAAGATTATTAGATAAAACTGACTAAAAATCGCGCTGCGCGGCCATTTTTTTACTATAGACAGGCAAATAGTACAAGATTAGTTAATGAAACTGACTAAAAATCGCGCTGCGCGGCCGTTTTCTTACTACAAGGTGTTTGGTGAAAGCCTTATAAAGCCGAATATGGTGGATAGGGACCATCAAACTGATCAACTTTTACTATGGGACCAACACTGAAATCGCGAAAAAAAAAAACAGCTGTTTCATACGTTTTGATATTTTCGTTATTAATTTTTGTATGAAACAGCTGATTTTTTTTCGTGATTTTAGAGTACGTCCCATAGGAAAAGTTGTTCAGTTTGATAGTCCCTATCTACCATATTCGGCTTTATAAGGCTTTTACCAAACACCTTGTATATACAGGCATTATTTTAAATAATTATTTCTCCCGACAACAACCGCAAAATCCCGACATTTTAAAATTTTCTCCAGATATTTTGGACTTTAGATCTGGCAACCATTATTTAAAAAGCATAATATATTAACGCTGACTTGTCTGTACATCTTGGATGTAGGCTGTTTTGTCAATAAACATTCCCATTTGTTTGCACAGTCTATTAGTATGTACTCGCGTAGAGATCCGACAAATATCAAAGTTCCAGACAATAGGACCAAGTCATGGACGAAAAAATCAAGTTAAATCGCAAAAACTCAAATGTTATGTCATCATTAGGCCTGGGCCACACACATCGCGATAACTTTCGGGCGATAAACTTCGTCTTCGGTCTACGGCGAATTGTCGCGGCCACATAATGCTCGTTGTAAAGTATATCGCGATCTATAAGCGATGAACAAACGCAAAAAACAAAATGGTCACCGCGGTTGCTCTGTATTTTATGGCAGCAAATAATTATTTTAAAAGTGAAAATGTTTTTTCGTTCGCTCCAGTATATAGATAGGCCCCCATTTTCGCTGAAAGTGTGACTCGCCCGTGATACCCTGACTGAGGTTTAGTGCCACGCCGACGAATGAGAGCTCAAAAGACGCGGAAATCGAAGGGCTTTAATAAGATGTAAAAATATTTTGAAAAAGTGGTTTTTGAAGAATAAAAAAAAAAGTCCGAAAAATTGGGCGTTCTTACTGAAAATTGAATTGGGTTGCAAGATAATGTATTTTTTTTTAAATATATGATGGAAAAGTAAAAAGCTTTTTTGGAAATCGAAAAAAAAAAATTATTTTATTATTTGAAGAATCTATAATTGGTAGATTCATTTTCAATGCACTTTCAAGTCGTGTAGAGCACGAGATCTGTGAATTTTTAAATGTATGTCATCTAAAAAACAAATTAACACACGCTGCAAAATAAGAACTTAATGTGTTAAATCAATCATATTTCAAAACTTAAATTATACAAATCAAATACAATATCAACTAAGTACTACAATCAGCAAAAAAAAACAAAAGAAAAACAACATTAAAAATAACTTTGCTAAAAATGTTATTTAGAATCTGAAATATTAAAATTAATCAGATTTTGATCAGCTTTGTTCTCGCTTTGTGTCCCGCCCATTGCCACTTCAGCTGAGCAATCCTTCGAGCGACGTCGGTTATTAGTTCTCCTGCGGATCTCCTCTTTTCTGATTCGATCATGCAGGGAAACGCCGAGCATGGCCCTCTCCATTGCACGCTGGGTGACCTTGAGCCTCCTTATGAGACCCATATTGATTATTAGTTATATTTATTATTTTATCTTGAAGCTTGTGACATTAAAATCCCTTTTGACATTATGTACTTCACAAATTATAATTTAGAATCAAACTTTTGTAATGATAAATGTAAATGGATTTAATGATAATTTAGTTTTTAGGAGACCTCATATCTCCCTACATATTCTGCTTGCTTGACACTGGTGTAAAGTGTAGCGGATATTACCTATTTTAAGATCTTCATGTATGTGTACCATGTTACTTGCAGAATAAATATTTCTTATTCTTATTCCATTCCAGTTTCATAGAAGTGGATCGCGTGTCCGGGTTCTGGACGTACATGTTCGTGCTGTCGAAGCTGCCGGAGCTGGGGGACACGGTGTTCATCGTGCTGCGCAAGAAGCCGCTCATCTTCCTGCACTGGTACCACCACATAACGGTGCTGCTCTACTGCTGGTACTCCTTCACCGAGTACACCTCGTCCGCGCGCTGGTTCGTCGTCATGAACTACTGTGTGCACAGGTAAAATGTCTTTTTAGTTTAATATACTTATCAACGTCTAGGGATACAATACAGGTGTTATTATCATACAAACGAGGTGACTTTGAAGCCTTGGTTTTCTGCCAGGGATGTACCGTGCTGTGATATGATGATGGCCATCCAGGAAGTGAATAGAGGAGATTCAGATCACTATACACACCCAACTGATCTGATCAGCATTCTAAAAGATGAATGGGTCAGAGTTCTCTGTTTCAGGATTTCCATACATTTTCATGCTATTTTCGCGGTTTTTTTAAACATGTTCTTTAATCTTTTAGAATGCTGGTCAGATCAATTGGGTGTGGATGTACATCCCTGGCAGAAAACCAAAGCTTCAAAGTTATCTCGTTTGTACAAAAATAACACCTATATCCCTAGACAAAGTTGATAAGTGTGTATTTAGACAGAGAGAGAGATAATATTTGTACTATTATTTATTCTGTGTATTGCTAAAGCTCTGAACCTCGGCAAGTCTCTCGGGCTGGCTTCAAATTAAAACAGATAAACCGTGCCTTAATCAGGCCAAAATGGCGAACCCCAATTCATGATGTCACACAAACATCGATATCTTCCAAATAACTTCGTCAAATAGTACAATACGAAATTTCTTATTCGATTTATCTCGTTTTAAGTTAAAGCCCGGCAGATCCGCCGAAGAACGAAAAGTTAGCCGGTAAGGCCCCAGAGATCGATTCGAATGCGTGGACCAACTTACGTAATTATTGTTTACATTAGTAGTTATGGGCTTACGGACAACAGTGGCCCTACCATGAGTTGATGCAAACTGTTTACGCTACCTTAAACTGTCGTTTTCTCTCTTTCACTCACATTGACTGGGACCAATATATCCGATAGTTTTCGATAGCAAAAACAGTTTGCATCAGCTCATGGTAGAGCTACAGAACAACCAAACATATCCTGCGAAAATGGGATTATAGTAGCTTCTGAAACTATAATTACTTAATATCTAGTAGCCCTAGATAGTCCACTCATTGTCAAAAACCTCTTTCAAATAGGTATAGATCATCGTCAAAATCCTCTTTCGAGTATCGATCATCGATTGGTTGATCCATATTTTTAGCGGTAGCAGACTTTTTCTCTTCCGTGAAATTGAGTGCAAGCCAATGTCAAATTTGCATCTCGCTTTCGTATGACGCATCATAGGGTAGGCATAAGTTTTCGCTATCCATCGATTTTTAAAACATCTTTCTTTCGCAAGCGAAGCGATCGTGAAAATTAGAAAACGTTACTTTGTCTAGCTGGGGTGTTTGATAAAAGCCTTATAAAACCGAATATGGTAGTTAGAGCCCATCAAACTGTAAAACTTTCACTATGAGACCAACTCTGAAATCGTGAAATATATATCAGCTGTTTCATATAAAAAATAATAACGAAAATATCAAAATGTATGAAACAGCTGGTTTGTTTGCGATTTCAGAGTTGGTAAAAGTTGTTCAGTTCGGTGGTCCCTATCTACCATATTCGGCTTTATAAGGCTTTTACCAAACACTGTAGAATTTGACTGACTAGATACTAGACGCTTAGTACTAATTAGAGTATACTAGCGACCGCCCGCGTCTTCGTCTGCGTAGAAAGTTTTTTTGCTATCTCTCGAGAACAGTATTTTTTTTCTGGATCAAAGGTACCCTATGTCCTTTTCTGTACCCCTGACAACGTGTATGCAAAATTTCATGATGATCGGTTGAGTAGTTTAGATGTGAAGGCGTAACAAACAAACAAATAAACAAACAAACAAACAAACGGACTTTTGCATTTATAATATTATTAGTTAGGATTCTGTGCTACTAGTAGAGTACGGTTAGTCAAGATCAAAAACCCATCAATAAAAGATAAATTACTCGATCTACCTTTATGTAGGTATAAGCTCTCGTACGAAAATTTTCCAGTTGAAAAGTTGAATAACATTAACGAGCAAACTTCGATAAAAAACGGGTACTTTGTGTAATATTGTACTTACGTCATTTCTAAATCATAAAAACAACAAGCTCGCATCGCAATAACATCGCGAGCATGGGTTTACGTTTGCATTTCTATGCTCATCCGAGCTATCAATCGATAAGCTTCTCATTGACGATACTCGCCTGTATTTACATATGGCTGCCAGTGCCAATTAGGAACCGGTTTGTCGAAAAAAAGCACTGATTGGACAATGCGTCTGATATTACGGAACAATGTATTCTCGGCTTAGGTATTTCGTTTATATCTTTTCTATTAGGTTCGTTCGGCGCGTGATATCAATCAGGGCATTTTTTCATTCGCAAAAAGTGACGGTCATTCTTGACGCCTGCTGACGACTGAAATGTCTAGAGGAGAATAATTTATTAGTCGACACAACGGCTGAGAGCTAGGTTCGAACTAGACACTTTCAAAAGAGATTGGCGGCGGATCCGTTTCGTAACTCTTTGTAAAAAAAAAATTGAACTTTTATTTTATTTGCTTTTATTTATTACATAAAATTGCTAAGATTCTGCTCTGCTTGCGATTGCATCAGCAAATTGTTTTATATTTAAAAAAATAGATAGTAGGCTAGTTCGACTTGAAAGTAGATTGCGATTTAATGTTTGTTGTAAGTTAAATTAAAATCAGGGTTGGAAAAATCATGATTTTTTGCAAAAAATAAATAATCACAGTTTTTGTCCATTTTTTGCTCAAGCCTTAGAGCAACGCCGGCTTCGAAGGCCCACGCACAGAGTTTAACAATCCATAGCTGTGGCTCAAGCCTTTGAAATCCACCTAAAATCGTGCGTGAAACCACTCCGCGCTTAAGTTCTACTTATTCGACACTTCAATTCGGAAAAACACTAGTAAAGATCAATAAAATAGTTTAAAATGTCTGGTGGAAGATATAAGGACGGATGATTTGGCAGATTTTTTAAGGAAAAAATCTTTAAGTATTATGCAGTAAATCACAAAATTAATTTTAACATACATTTGTAGGTGTCCATCTATTATCTGAAATTAAGTTTTTTTTTAACTCAAATATGCAAGAAAAAAGCAATTTGATTTAATCGATTTAAATCAAAGTGATTTAATCATGCCAACCCTGATTAAAATCTTATTTTGATTGGATTTAGACTAGTTAGCGACTAGACTTAAAAATTACACAATCGATTCAAGTCAAGTAAGTTATGATACTGTTACTAATGAGTAACAGGCAATAATTGATACTGTCTTATCATTAAGGCATATGTGCAACAATAAAACTGTTTGTCTGTGGCAACCCTATTAGGGCTGAGCGCATAATTTATTAGTTGAAAATTATTTTGTTAAGCAATGACATAACAACAACAGCCTTTTACATAATATTATTGTTATTCACTATTCAACAATCAGTCAAACACCACATGCCTAATTAGTGATTAGCATATGTTAATTTACATTTTCATTTCTTGCCACCTACCTATTTAAATATTTTTAAATGTCTGTAGAAAGATAGTAATTAATTACTTAAATATGAAAACATTTAGAGACATTAGGGAGTTGAAACATTTAAAATGTAGGTATTAAGTAAGTAAATAGATTTAGAGTTTGACTTTGAGTGCCAGATTAGGTAAGATTCGATCATAAAGTAAACATTCTTAACGCAATCTATAGGAATAAAAATAGCCAACAAATGATGTAATGTTAGGTTCAAGGCTAAATAAATTCATTTCGGACATTGTTAATCTCTAATCGGCAGTTATAGAGCAAAGATTACAAAAACGATTTTAATTACAGAAAAAATAAGATATTAAGAATTGCTCAAGTACACTAACATGTTTTTAATGGATATTCAAAAATTTTAAAGCCATTTTTTAAAGAAATATTCCTTACTATTTCTTTAAAAATGGCTTTAAAATTTTATTTGCTGTATTGCGTGTTTTAAATATCATAAGAAGAGGGAGAAATGATTAGTCTGGCATCAGTCCATTCCATCAGTCTGTATAGACTTTTAATTTTTTTAAGACTGATGATCCAAGAAATTTACAGTACGAGGCAAACATCTTGAAACTTTTTCGAGTGGGGATCAGTTCGCGCATGTGGACTTGTGACCGACCAATAGCGCTCGCCCCACTCCCGCCGCCCGCCTACCTCACCGCTACGCATACCAGAATACGCGTTCCATGCAATCCCCACCCGGTTTCAAGATGTTTAGCTCGTATTTGTACCTGTTGGAATGGACTGGTGCCAGATTGATAATCAATCTGGCACCAGTCCATTCCAACACATTACATTATAATGTAATGTCCCTCTAATAGTCGATTTGTTCGTTTCCAGTGTGATGTACTCGTACTACGCGCTGGTGAGCATGGGTAAGTACCCGCCGCGCGCGCTGGCCATGGTGATCACGGCGCTGCAGCTCACGCAGATGATCGTGGGCTGCGCCATCAACATTTGGGCCGCCAACTACCTGGCCACAGCGCCGCCGCACTCCTGCCACATCAGCAACATCAACCTCAAGCTCTCCATGGCCATGTACTTCTCATACTTCGTCCTCTTCGCGCAGTTCTTCTACAAGGCCTACTTGTCCCCCAAACCGGGCAAAAAGGCCAAAGTCGAACCGGAGCCGGAACAGCTCCGCTCCAAAGTACAGTACGATAGCTTCCCGCGGCACAGGAACGGCGTCGTCGCGCACTAGTCGAGTTGTGATAATTAGGGTAGTTACGGGTTACGGCCGTTCGCTGGATAGTCGACCCCCCTCGGACGTGTTTTCAGTTGTTTTTCTATCTTGATGCTAGGCTAGTAGGTAGACTTCGATTTAGTTTAGTTAGGTCCGGTCGGGGGTTGGATTGTTTTATTCCAAATTCGTCTCGGGTGAAGTTCGAATGTCGAGGTGAATCTGTATCGCCAACGTAGTCGATAAGTAATGGTAAACATCCATTATTGCTGAATTAACAGTGTGATAACGAACAAGTAATCGAGCAATTATGCAATTAGGAGGTGATAATGTGTCACTTTGTTGTTATGCTACAGTTAAGAGGCGATTATGCATCGCATCTAATTAAAAGTACAATTGAATAGAGCGATCCATCAATACTATAGACATTGTTGCGTTCTAGTATCTATAAGCATAAGTATTTAAAATTGAACTGAACAAATTCATCACGCGATTCAATTCAACATGACACGTATTATCAGAGAATTTTTTTTAAACATTTTTTTCTCAGTATTGTTTCGAGTAGATAAGATTATCTACTTGATATTATATCATGTTCGAAGACTACGTGTCTGATATCTATAGTTAAATATGGGTTACTCAGCTTCGATAAAGAATACCAGATAACGCTTCAGGAACTAAAACAGCACTGACACAGTAGTAAATGAAAAAAAAAATACAGCCACAGAATACATAATAGTACAAGTACAGAAGATGCACTCCGCAAAATCATTTAAATAAATAGCGGCTCTTACTCCGACACAATAAAGTGCAATTCAGGTCGCATAGCGATCAATTCCCTACAATTATTCACCTAGAAGTTGCCTCTCTTTTTATCGCGTAGCTCTCATCGTTTCTGATGACTTTAGTTCTATGAAATTGTGGCTACCTTTAGCTTCATACCTTAAAGCGCGCAGTGCGCCTGGCCTGCTACTGTTTCATACTAATTTATACCTTATCTGCTAGCTCTAAAGAGCAGTTTTGTTCGTGTTAGTGTGCTGTCAGTTCGAAGGCGTGGTGTTATTTCGAGGTGTCATTTTTAAGACTGTCTGACCGGACATCTCTAGGGTATTCTTGATCGAAGTTACTCAGGCATAGACACTGTTTAACAGCGAAATGAATTGGGCCTTCTCCCGAGGCGTTAAGGTTGGTATTGCGGGGGCCGCTTACATTCCAGGCGCGCGGCGCCAGTTTAGTTCCACTCCTCCCCGCTAGGGGCGCATAGGTAGCTTCTGTTTATCGCATAATAGCACGGTATTACAATACATACAGTAGTGCAATTGAGAAAAAAAACACGCATAAAAGGACTCGATAGGGTAATTGTTATGAGAAATTGAATTTCACTTTTCAACGGTAGATGGCGCTGTACTAACAAACCCATACAAAATTACACCATCGATTTTTTTTACGCACGTTTTTTCTCGATATCTGTTCATGCTGCGGGTACTGAACGTACCCTTACAGGATGCGTAATCCTTTGCACAAATTAACAACATGCCAAATTAACCCTATCGATTTTAACTTAAACATCTAGCAACATAAGGTTTAAATTCATTGGAATTTTATAGACGTGCAACTGAGTTAACATTAGTTGGGCTACTGTACTGTGTTATATTATAATACTGTGATAGATTAATAGTAACCAAACTTGCGCTGCGGTCTCGCCGAGTTCGGGCGGGTCCGACCGATCGGAAGGCACCGAACTGATACTCTTCAATAGTATTCGATTACGACTGTCCCCTGATTATGTAACTTTGTTGCAATCAACTCTAACAGAAATCACAGTTACATTGCTGCTTTAGTTAAGAACCAATGTGACAACTATCTTACTTAAAGCAGCAATATAAAGCTGCGCTTTCAATCGAGAATTGTTAGCAACAAACTTACGTAATCAACGGACTGGCCAAGGCGAAGCGGCGAATCGCGAAGCGACTAGCAATGCGGCGATAGTAAAGTTAATTAATTCACAATTCGCAACATCACACGCCATGTTCTATTAGTAATTCGCGCGTCGCATGGCCGGACGTATGTTGGTAAAACTGGATGTATAGTATTTAAACTGACACATGTTACAGTGACTTCAAAAACGTCAAGAGTGAAAGATTTCTATCTCTTACATTTTTGTAATGAGAAGTTTCGGAACCTTCCGAATTCGGTTAGAGTACGATTCGACCCGCTCGGTGTATATCTTCTTTGTTATTGTTTAACGTATTTATTACAGAAAAGCGAGTGATTATTTAATGAATAATTTATTCGTAAAGCATAGTGTTTATCGATCTGTACAGATTGTAAAGTTTATGAGTATCGCTTGTTCGGTCGCACGGCCGTAGGGTAGACTTAAATACTTTGAAACGCTTGTCAAACAAGCGCACAAAGTGTAAGAAATTTGATTCCTAGTGGAATAAGCAATATTGATATTTGAGTAATGACAGTTGGTAAGCTCTCGGTGGGAGTTAGTATGTGGGGGCTAGTCTGTGGAAATTTGAGAATTTTCGTGTTAAATATCGACTTTGCGCCGCAGGTCCTCCTGGCGGGGGATAGAGGCGTAATATAAAGTTCAAATTCATAAACGCTTCCACGCGATTCGTCGCGTGTCGCGTTAAGCTCCTAAGGAAACTTCGCGACCGATTTTACGTTCGTAAAATCGCGACGCATCGACTTAGGCCGTATTTATTGCCACACTGACGGAACCGTCAGATCAAGATGCACACATTGCTGACTTCCCGAGCGTTCTTATCTAATAGAGTGGCCCTAAAAGCAATGGTTCGAGCAACTGGGTCTGTTCGTTAGTGCATCACTAAATACGACCATAGACTTAATTAGATATAGAATTCTCTAACATGCTGACTTTGGACGCACACAAATTAAGATTTAAGCGTCTTTACATGTCCAAGTTAGTCGACCATTTCTAATATTGTTATGTGTCAAAGCATCGATTTGCAGTTCGTGATTCTAAATAGTTAGAGCAGTTTTAGCGGCTTTGTGCTAGTTTAGCGCAAATGTGTTTTTGCGTATGTTGAATTTTGACGAAACTAACGGAATAGGTACCTCCAAAGCTATATGTTAATTAATTTAGGGTATCGTCCCGTGTCTGTCCGCTGAGCAGAATTAACGACCGTCGTGATTATTTTAGAATAGTTAGGAGATTGGGTCAATTCGATATAGCGTCGTTATTCGCCATAATCATTCGATGATAAGAAAGACCTAGGTAGGTATGTCAAATAGTCATTTCGATAACCTTCGTATCGTATGCCATCGTGCTGTGAACTACAATGTTATTTTTAATTGGGAATAAGTGTTTTGACGAGTCCTCGTAAACATAAGCAGTGTTATTATAAAAGATTTTTAAACACCTGTTTAACTTAGAAACCGTTTAAAATCTGATAATGTTCAAAAATAATTGTTTATGAACTAAAAAAAAAATAATATTAATTAATTATTTTTATTTATTTATTTTAATATTGTCAAAAAAGTGACAACATCACATTTAAATTGTGTCTAAGTTAAGCATGTGTTTAAAATCTTTTGTAATAATACCGAAGAGGTTTTAAGTTTTGGATGGAAAGCTTAGGTCTAGATATTTTTATGTCTGCATAAGCGTGCTCGCAGACTACAGACTTTCTATCGGCCGACAGTTTAGTCGGGCTCTCAATCAGTATGAAGGTGTATGCAAGTGCGCACACTAGAACGATTCGGTATCGGCCAATTCTTCATACAAAGCCAACTATCGACCAACTATTGGCCGACAGTTTGGTCTGTAGTCTGCAGGCACGCTTATAGTGATGTGATGGAACTGATGAAATACAAACTGTTTTTAAGCCTCTGAATTATGTCGTGGTGTTATTATGGAAATTCGAATGACAAAGGATGCGAAAAACTCCCTAGTATTATAGAATTCACAATGTTAAACGTAGAATTTTGAGATAGGCTGTTTGCTTTGTACTAAACTAATGATAACGAACGCGAATCAGACCCAAAGTTGATTAACGTAGTTCTAAATATGAAATTGTTTCATTCATACATTTGGGAGCAAAAAATTGGGCCATCATACATTTCGAGGAAGTTATTACAAATAGTTAAGATAACATCTTGGGTTCGTTTCTTTTACATATTTTTTAAAGTTGACAGAAATGAACCTTTAGAAACCTTTAGGTATGATTACTGGCGCATTTTTATGATCCTTCTTCATACAGCGTAATATAGCGTTTTATCGACACTCAACTGTCAAAATCCATTGTCTTTTTACAGTTAAACGTGATAAATCGGTACAGCATATCGCGTTTCGGTGACTACTTTTGTATGTGATGGGAACATGTACCTTATTTAGTGTTCGTCTTCTTGGTCTTCACTTATTTCCGGAGTGGTTCTATGTATAGTCGGTGGACTTTTTCACCTCGCCCAATGGGGAATGTCCGTGTCCTTTGCGGACAAGAGAAAAGAGTTTTTTTTTTTTGTTTTTTGAATAAAAGTATAATAAATTTCTACAATTGGTTAGGTCACAAGGCAAAATATGAATCTGACAATGTAAGTAAGAGAAAGTTAGTGTTTTATTTTACCATTTTCAAAATTATTCGTTGAAACGCGAAAGTTCTATACAAAAAATTTACGTTTAAGAGAAGGTATTGCGAGAGGGGCGCACGACGTCCACAGATCATTGAATGGAGTGAAATTGACAGCTCAGCAGACTCATCGCTTGACCATCGCGTCGCGGCGTAGACAGTCCGAAATAAATCAAATTGGCTGAATATTTTTCTATAGGTAGGAATAAGCTCCCTTAGTAATAGGAAAAAGTCAAATCCACTAATCTTGTAATTTTGCCTGACTATGAGTACCTGATAAAAAAAAATCGGCCGTGCAGCGCGTTTTTTGTCAGTTCTAACCACTAATTAATCTTGTAATAAAATCAGTGCTATTTTAGACTATAAGTACGGCCGCGCAGCGAGATTTTTAGTTTTATCTACTAATCTCACTAATCGTGTAACATCATGAACGAAAAATTAACATTCTGCACTGCAGTTCGTCAATAAATGATTGGTATAACTAATTATGAAAGGCGCCCTAAAGCTAAGCCCGAGGGGCGGCTGACGCTATCTATTGTAAAAAAACAGTAACCCTACTCACGAATAAAGATACTACTAATCTTGTAATCTTGGCTGTCTTCCGTAAAAAAAACGGCCGCGCAGCGCGATTTTTTGTCAGTTTCGTCTACTAATCTTGTAGTCTTGCTTCTCTAGAGTAAAAATGTTAAGAAAAAGGCCACACAGAGTGATTTATAGTTAGTTTCATCTATTAAATTATTGTCTAATATAAAAAAATATAAAAAACAATTGTTAAAAAATTTAAAGTAATTTATATTGTTGTAAAAAAATTGTAACCCTTCTCACGAATAATTTCAAAAGGCGTCCTGAAGCTCGCTCGCGTCGCCGCACCTCGCAGCCTGGCGCCCTGGGCCATGGCCCCCTTGGACCCTAGGGTAAATACGTCCCTGGAAAAGTATTAAGTATATGTTTTAATCTAGGCTATCTACTATATGACTGTGTGCCAAATTCCAACCAAATCAGTCCAGTAGTTTTTGCGTGATTGAGGAACAAACATGATTAGTATGATAGGTATCTACTTACTTTCGTGGCTAACTGTACCTACCTCCAGAACTGATGTGTATCTGAGTCTGTTGTTAAATGCAAAGATTTTGATTAAATGAGATTCAAAACTCATACTATTACTTTTCAAGTAAAAAAATCGCGTCTTATCATAGAATGTCGTTACCGACAATCTGTAATTATATTTAGCAACTGATGACTTTATAATTGTTAACCGACTTACGGCTGTGATGATGTTTAGCTAATGGGGTTGGCAACGCAAAGCTAATCGCAGATGGCGCCAGCGGCGGTTTAACCGCTATCAATACTTTGATTGGTTAAAATATGCCACAAATGACATTTGATATTTGAAACAACCAATCAAATGTTTTGGTACAACCGCTTGTGGCGCCATTAGTACCTCAGTTTCCATCCCCATTATGATATTATGACAGTTAGCGACTTATGGCATAACCATCTTTAGTGTTTTTGTAACATTGAAATTATTACCCTTTTTGGCACACTATTCTGTCAAGTGATTTATGGTCGGTTTCTGTGTTAACAGTTTTGTTACTTTGTATTTGTATAATACCTTTTGTTGCTGACCGTACCTTATTTATTGTTCTTTTTCATGCTCCTTATTTATTTCTAACGACGTTTCAATATAAATCCGGACTTTTTCACCTCGCCCAATTTGTCTGCGGCACACGGGGCATTTAGCTGTCGAAAGGAGGACTCTTTTCAAACAATTGGAACAAAATACATGTCCACAACTTGTGGTTAATATTTCGGAAAACTTTGTAAGATCTTTACAGCACCAATATTGTTTGCATGACTTGGCGCACTTGTTCCTTAGTGGGCCAACCCCCTAGCATGATGGAACGCGAGATATTGTGACATCGCGATTTATCACGTTTAATTAGTCAAAAGACAATGGATTTAGACAGTTGAGTGACGATAAAACGCTATATCTCGCGATATACAGGGTGGATTTTTTTAACGCCACCTGGAGGGAAAGTACTCTAAACAATGGAGATAGCAAATTCCACTCAAAGAAAACATTCCTTTATTTTTGAAGAGAAACAAAACTGCATACAAAGATTTTTTTAAATACGCTTCCCACACCCAGTAATCGAACCGGCTAAAATTCGAAAAAACAACACCTTAAACTTTTATGATATCAATCGATAGGGTCAAACATAAGGATCAAATCTCTCTTACAAACATGGTAAATTAAATGAAAGGAAACCATTAAATAAGGTACATGTTCCCATCACATACAAAAGTCAAACTCAAAAGTCAAAATGGCTTTATTCAAATAAACTTACAAAAGATTTTTAAACACCTGTTTAACTTAGACACTGTTTAAAAGTGATGTTGTCACCTTTTTTGACAATATTGTTAAAAGGGACATCATAACATTTAAACAGGTGTCTAAGTTAAACAATGTTTAAAAATCTTTTGTAATAACACGGATTAAGTTTTCTTCTTAACATTTACAAAAAAATACCTAGGAATCTGCCTCCCTAGCATAATCGACAAATCACGATATACAGGGTGGAATTTTTGAATGCCACCTGGAGGGAAAGTACTCTAAACAATGGAGATATATCGTGTTTCGATGGTCATGCTATGGGGGCAGAGTGGAAAACGCCTAGGAGACAGCGGGAGTCATCCTACTGAGCCTTACCCCAGTTACGGGGCGGTAGGGTTACCATATCAAAATTTGGAAAGTTCTATAGTCGCATTACGTCCACTTTGCATTTAATTTTGGTCCATTTGGCAGAACGTCCATTTCGCGTTTGGGGCACTTTCTAACTCCTTTTTTTGTTTTTCATATATGGGAGAAGATTGAGATCACTATCATTGTAAAAAGTTGTAATTGGCACAATGGCCATATACAGGGTGTCCCAAAACTTTGCCACATGGAGGGAAAGTACCTTAAACATTGAAGATAGGAAATTTCATTGAAAGCATTTTATTTTTAAAAATAATTGAAACTGCATTCAAAGATTTTGAAAAATCGCCTGCCTTAACCAGGAATCGAACCCACCAAAAATGAAAAAAAAAAAAATTACGATACCAATCGAAAGAATTACTCATAAGGATCATTTTTTCTTAAGTGACACAGCATCTTAAAAAAAGGAAGATCATGAAATTTAACATAATTTAAATTTTAATTATTACAAACTAGCGGCCGCCCGCGGTTTCACCCGCGTGGTTCCCGTTCCCGTGGGAATATCGGGATAAAAAGTATTCTATGTTTTAATCCAGGCCATCTTCTATCTGTGTGCCAAATTTCAACTAAATCCGTTCAGTAGTTTTTGCGTGATTGAGGAACAAACATCCAAACATCTAAACCCACAAACTTTCACATTTATAATATTAGTAGGAAGTAGGATTAGTAGGATTGTACCAACTTGTATCGAATCGTAAGCGATTTTTCAAAAAATCTTTGACTGTAGTTGCCTTTCTTTTTAAAAATAAAATGAAGCCTTCTTTCAGTAAAATTACCTATCTTCAGTATTTAAGGTACTTTCCCTCCAGGTGGAAAAGTTTTGGGACACCTTGTATATAGCTGAATCGACAATTCACTTAGTGCGGTAACAATAAAATTGTAACAAAGCTTTTATTGTCGCTTTGTCAGACTTTTTTTTCTAAGTGTATAGATGAACAAAAATAAAATTATATCTTCTCCATATTTATGTGAAAGTTGACTGAATGCGAAATGAACGTTTTAGTACGAGCGGCGACCGTAAGATTGCCTACGTCATCTGATACCACGATCAAACCCATGGAGAATGATCAGAAAAGTGATGCTTAGCATAGATCAATCAGTCTGCCAAGTACTTCCGGCCATATAAGAACTGGCAGACTACGTTTTTTTGTCTTTACCAATGATACCTGATGCCATTAGTCTTATTTCGGTATCAAATGACGTAAGTGACCCCTATATTTTTTTACCGGAAGTGGCCCGTTTTTTTATGGTTCCGGCCAATTCAGCTTTGGCAGACTGATTGATCTAAGCTAAGCATCACTTTTCTGATCATTCTCCATGGGTTTGATCGTGGTATCAGATGACGTAGGCAATCTTACGGTCGCCGCTCGTACTATTTGATTATTACGACCAACATTAGGCGGCGCGCGGTGTAGCGTTCAGTCGTTTAGAGTTCTGCGTTCTACGTTCGGAGTTCTTTGTAACTTTATGTCAAAATAAAGAATGTGGAAGGAAAGCAGAACGCAGAACTCTAACGGCTGAACTCTTTCTGTCTGCGGAGGGCCATAATGAAATAAACATAAATTCTGAGCACATTTCTCAACACGCAAGCGGTTAAGAAGAAAACGTGGTAGTAATAACTTACAGCTAATAACACCGAATCTGTCTCAATTTTTTTGCTCCCAATTATATTTGTTTCTTTGTAATATAGGTGGGTAATAAAATATATAATTATTTAATAAATACGGCTGGGATGGGTTATATATCAATTACTCAAAACAATAGAGTGAAATGCAAACCTAATAATTACAACCAAAATTACACAAGAGCCCGTACCGATTTTGCCGCCGACTGCAGCTCTCTCGCTCGCACATTTCATGTTTTCTCAAGATTTCTTAAATCTGAGTGCGCAATTGAAAAATGTGTCTCGGCCACTTTTCGCAATATAAGATTACAGACATTTTAAAATATATTTCAGTTTTTTGTTGCTAAAGTACAAAAAGTTATCGTTTCTAACAGATATTTGAACTGGCAAATACGATAATTTTTTGTACTTCAGCAACTCGAAACTGAAATATGTTGAAATGTCCGTAATCTTATATTGCGAAAAGTGGCCGAGACACATTTTTCATTTACGCACTCAGATTTACAAAACCTTGAGAAAACATGGAATGTGCGAGCGAGAGAGCGGCAGTAAGCGGCAAAATCGGTACGGAGCCTTAAGTTGGTTCGTAACTAAATCTTTTTCCGAATCGTTTAGTTATATTTTTTGTAGCAATGCAATGTGAACGATCAAAAGTACAAGATGACTCCTTTTAAGTCTGTTTATCCTTACTTGTAGTAAAGGTTTTACGTCTTTTTAACTTTATGCGTTATTTAAAAATGTGTTGTCCTATTAAAATTTTCATTAGTAATAAATTGTAAACTTTCGTAATCTGTGCAAACCAATAGGGAATATGCATCAATATTTTTTTCTGTTCCGTCATTTTTTTATGTGTTCGCAGCGATCAAACTCAGATTCATCAAAATCGGTGACTTATACATGTATATTTCCTATTGTTGTATTTTAAAAATAATATTTCGATAAAGAATTGAGTGAATATTGTTACCAAATAGGACAAGTAAGGATAAATAGACTAATATTAGGGTTATGAATTAATTAATTACCAATGTAATCTACTTATTATTTATTTATAATCTGGTTTTAGAACCTGACTTTTACTTACCATTCAAAAGTATTGAAAATTGTAAGAGTAGGTACATTTTTGTAACCATTTTTTATTTTATTGAAAATATTATTGTTTGTAGTACATGTAGGGATATAAAGTTAATTTTTAAACATATTTGTTGATTAATGAAAATCACTTATTGATTTTTTTTGTCCGGTGCAATGCAACCATGTTACATATTTTTTATCTGTTTTGTAATATTATTTTGTACACATAATTATTATTTTTATGATGTTCGGATTAAGAAGTTTTATTACCAACAGCATGAGTATCTTTTGAGCATTTATTTTTTTCATGCATTTATGAAAAAAACTGTTGTTGATATTCTGCCTAGTGCGAATTAGCGGTAAACAGTTCCATGATATTCAATACATATTTTTAAATACATAATTATATATTTTTGTGAATGAGATTTTGTCGTTACATTTTCAGAACAAATATAATTATAGTACAGACATGCATTGTAATTTAATTACGACGTAAAAAGTGGAAATATTCTTGCAAATCATTCATTTGTATTTTCTGGGCAAATAAAGAGTTACTGTGTATACCTATGTAAAATTGTTTTGTTTTCTCAGTTAAGGTCCTACGCGAATTCCTGGGGAGGCAAAGTCGTCGTCGTCGTCTCCACTCTCCCCCCTCCCGAAACCGATTATTCCCAGGAGTCCCCTCTAACACTGTCCCCCGGGGTGACAACTGGGATTTTTTTCCCAGTTGTCACGGGGGTGACAAATTTTTCCCAAATGTTCCCTTCAAATTTGTGCCAGAGGGGACAACTGGCACTTTTTTTTCCTAATTGTCGCCCCTGACACCAGAGGGGGTGACAATAGGGTATTTTCCAAATTTTTGAAAACTGCTTATATTCAAAGATTGGGACGAACAGTATAACAGAAAAATGAAAATAAATTAAATAATGTCTTTTTTCTCCATTAAAATAATTAAAGTCAATTTTATTTTTAATGGTTTTGAATTTACCGCCAAAACGCTCAGTTCGATAATGTCTACTATGTGACGTCAACTTTGTGTTAACCTATATAGTCTGTGGTACAATTTACTCTATTGTTTACACAAAGTTGACGTCACACAGTAGACATCATCGAACCGAGCGTTTTGGCGGTAAATTCAAAACCATTAAAGTAAGTTTGACTTTAAATTGGTTTAATGAAGAAAAAAGGCATTAATAAATTTATTTTTATTTTTCTCTTAAATTGTTTGTCCCAATCTTTAAATATAAGCAGTTTTCAAAAATTCGGAAAATACCCTATTGCTACGAAAATGGTCCAGTTGTCCCCCTCCAATCCAAGCAATATGGAGTAAATTATCTTCTATCTCTCAAAAAAAACTTTTGATTATGATTTATTTAAAAAATCTTTTAGGTAGGCAAGAAATTATAACGTAAAAAGTTCAGAGATGGTGCAATTAGACCCAGACCTAGCTTGACATCCAAAGTAAAAGTAACATAGCTCCAAATAACTGCTTGTAAGTTATGATTCCCATTTAACATTATTTCGTAATTGAATATAAAATAAATATAGGATTTCGGGTTAGGTTCGGAATAATCGTTCGGACACTACGATATTCTAAAAAGCCCTAGTCCAGTAGGACCACGAGTACATACATACATACATAGTGGTATACCGTGGTCCTACCAGTAGGTCAAATCGGTAGGTCCGTCACGGGTGACAATGGGGAAGGCAACTGTCAAAATGGCGCTGCGTACGCTTGGACGTTGTTAATTGAAAAGGATCCAACCCACAAGTTTATCGAAAATGAGTTAAGTATACCAAAATACTCCTTAAGGTCAATACTATTGAACCACGACAAAGATCCAACTAAAATTCAAGTGTCATATGTTTTTTTATTCAGATGTTACCAACCCACTTATATGACAGGTCATTATTTTTGTCATACTTAACGCTCCAAGCTACTTGGATCGTTGTAAAGAAAGTCATAGTCAGCAAAAAAAAAACAAGAAAAAAATCACGAAAACGATCCAAACAACATGGATCATTGTTTATTTGAAACACATATTAAATTGGAAACAATCCATGTCACTTGGATCAGTATCGCTAAATTCAACTGATTTATTTAATAAAGGAATATAATTTCGGAAAAACGATTCAAGTGCTATGAAATGTTTTTGTTTCATTATTTAATTTGATTTTTTTAAACTAAACTGCTTAAATCGTTCCAGTCATTAATATCCGGGTTAATTAGGTACTTTTAAAAGTTTATTATTTGACCAGAAACTTAATTTTAAAAATTAATTTGATATGGCTGCCTAAACTTTAGTTTCTTTGCCTGCCCTAAGGATATTATTATATTTAAAAAGTTTTCGATCTATCGTGCATTCTCTAGGCTTGTTGAAAAAATATCGATATTTTTTATTCGATTTATCGATATTTTTAGCCGATATATTTTGATCCGATATTTTTATTATATGAAAGTGGAGGGGTGGGGTGACTGTCAGACTAATGCCCAGCCCAAATCACTGGACTTAGAAACTTGTTTTTTTTTTACATTATTGTGTAAGCATCCTAAGAAAGGATTTTAAGAAATTCCACCCCTAAAGGAGTTAAATGGGAGTACAAAGTTTGAATGGGAAAAAAATGTAAATTAACATTTCAACTTGAAACTTCAAAGTAGTAAATCTAAAAACAAACAAGAAAACACGTACTTCGTGAATTTCCGAAAATCAACCCTAATGGTAAAAAAGCTTAAAATCGATGTGATTGTCGATACTGAAGTTTTATGGAATGTTGATTGCGAAAATGGCATTTATTTTGATGGTGACATGATTCAACCCCTAAAAGGGTGAAATGAGGATTAAAACTTTGTAAAAAGAAAAATATTAAATAGACATGTTGACTTTATATTGTTTTGAGATGTTTTCTATGTGTTCAATGACACTTTTATGAAGATATACAACGTGTAACAGAATTAATGTCTTAACCAGAATATGGTAGGTAGGTATGGACCGGTTAAGCTATTACTTTTGTTACAAATTGAAGGTAATTAGTGAGAATTTTATAAAGATAGATAATGAAGATGAGAATTGATTTCAGAGACATAAAAAAACCATTGATAAGTAATAAACACACTGTTTCATTTAATTTTTTTTTAGTTTGGATCCTTATTGTTTAATACTTTTCTAGCCTTACGCTATAGAAATAATGATTTAGCGATAACGATCCAACGTCATATTTTTGTCCAAATATCACAACATATCTATCAAAACTTGATAAAATATCAAATATATTAAATATTAGAAATTTATTATTTAATTAAAATAAATTATAAAAAGATAAAGTACATAATCTCAGAAGAAATACAGTCTGAACTTAAAAAAATCATATCTCAAAACTAACTTTGTGTGGGTTGGAACCTTTTCAATTAACAACGTCCGCTTGTTCTACGAGAACTATGAAAACAAAGGACTTTTACTTAAAAAATCGTTTAAGCATTAAAATGATTAAATTCTGGTTAATAGGCTTTTAATATGTTAGCACTTACAAATTTCTTGACAAGGGTGCTTTCCAGCAGGTCAATCGCTAAGTCATCGATCACTGAACCACAGAATACATTTTAACCATGGAAAATATTATGAAAAGTAATTAATTGATTTATTCTAAGGGCGACCCCTGCGTTAAGCGGTATCTCGGTGCGGGAATATAGATTGCTGGTTTTTGACGGACAGAGGTATTACCAACAGCAAATAAGAAACCATCCTTAAGCCGTGCAGTTCAAAAGCAGGCCTTAAACTGAACGGCTTAAATCGGTACCATGACCGTCTTTTAGATGAACTGCTAAAAGATTGTTTCGACTCAAGGTGAACGGTTAGTTTGTCTCTGGTATGCTTTGTAGACGTAATGCGAAAACGAGATGGTGCTATACAAGTCAAAATCGCTTCTTATTAGCTCTGTCTGCCACGACGTTGAAAATTGATAAAAAAAACGTACTGGTAAGTACTAGTTTTTTAAATGAGAACATTGCTAATAAACTATCACAACTTCATATTTATTTTTAACTAGCGGCCGCCCGCGGTTTCACCCGTGTAGTTCCCGTTCCCGTGGGAATATCGGGATAAAAATTATCCTATGTTTTAATCTAGGCTATCTACTATCTGTGTGCCGAATTCCAACCAAATCCGTTAAGTAGTTTTTGCGTGATTGAGGAACAAACGTCTAAACATCCAAACCCACAAACTTTCACATTTATAATATTAGTAGGATAAAATCAGTTGACCCAGTTATTAGGTACCTGATTTTGTATTATGTTTTCGATGTGATTGCAACGTTCGCTGGCCTATTATAAGATTATGAACGGACCTCAAAGATTGCTTGAAAAAATATTAGAAAAAAATATTCTCAAGAGGATAACGGAGTTCGGTGGAAATCTTTTAACATTTTGTTCGAAACGCAAATGCCGGCTATTTCGCTCCCTTGGTTGTGTTTAAATTTCAGTTTTTTATTTTGAATTTCATTGCACACCATTAATTTGTTAACAACATCGATATAAAATGAATCATCATCTTCTTTATTTTATTATTATTATTCATATTAACATATTTATGGGGTCTCATTTCTCATATTTTTTATTTTATTTTACTGATAATCAATATCATGGAAGACGTCGCGTTGCCTTCATCCAACTGTTAAATAATAAATATTAAAAGAAATTGTCAAATCTTAATATTCTTACACCAAACTTATCTAAATACTCTTAACAATTTTGAAAAAGCTGATCACGTCACGTACTTTTTATGAATTGCCTTATTTGACATTACAGACGCTATAATATAAATAAAACAGGTCCCAAACTGTCAAACTGGGGCCTTACCATAGTAAGCGCTCATAAGATCTTAAAGCAGGACTTATATTGAACTGCCTTACTTTTTCGTACTATGACCTTAAAGGTTAGTTCGAAAGCAGGCCAGCCTGCCTAGCATGACCGATTTATATCGCGTGATATATATCGTTTTATCACGTTTAACTGTCAAAAAGACAAAGGAATTTGACAGTTGAGTGTCGATAAAATGCTATATCACGCGATCGAAGTCAAATTCAAACAAAAGTAAAAGTCAGATCAAAATATCGCCTAATCAGTAACGGAGTACCTCAGGGTAGTATCTTGGGACCTTTACTTTTTATATTGTACATTAACGATCTTCCCGACATAACTACCAATAATTGTTTCTTATTTGTAGATGACTGTACACTTCTGTTTCAAAATAAAAATATTGACGAACTTGAACATGACATTAATAATACCCTCTTTGACATAATTAATTAGATGAATAAAAATGACCTTAAAATTAATATATCGATAACGAAAGCAATTCAATTCCATACATATAAAGCGAAAAAACTTTGACATACACTATAATAACAATAAGATAGACATCGTAGATAGCACAGTATTTTTAGGTATAAATCTAGATGAACATTGCAGTTGGAAAAATCATATAGACGGTCTCTGCACTAAACTAAATAAATTTGTATTTGCACTGAATAGAATCAAAAATATAACGTCTTTCCAAGTAGCTTTACAGGCGTACCACGGATACGTCTCTTCCTTACTGCGTTACGGCATAATAATATGGGGCAACAGCGTAGATTTAGACAGAGTCTTTAGAGCACAAAAGAAGTGTATTCGTGCCTTATGCGGGATAAAAGAAATAGAATCATGTAAACCCCTATTTCATAAACATAGAACACTACCCCTACCATTTATATAAATATTAGAACTATGCCTGCTTGTTAAAAAGCATCCCGAATACTTTCTAAAATGTAGTGAAAAAGTCGATCGAGAAAGAATAAACTAGCAATACCAACATCAAATCTAGCTATGTTTCGAAAAAATGTATATTATATGGCCATCAAAACATTTAATAAGCTACCGCTAGACATTGTTAGTCAACCAGTAGAGAAAAATATTTTTAGAAATAAATTGTTTAATTGGCTCTTACAGCACAGTTTCTACTCGATCAAGGAATATTTGGAAAAAAATGACATCTCGACTTAATTTGACTTATTAGTAATCATCTTGCATAGTTGACATTTAATTTTGAATATAAGAATCCTGTTGACAATTTTGTATAAAATAGTAATACTAATAAGGCAGAATATTGTTGATACCTACTTTAGATAAGAAACATTGTTATCCATCTCAATGTAATGTACACAATATTGTGCAAATAAATAATCAGATTTCTGATATAAATCTGTCATGCTAGGCAGGCTTAAGCAGTCCTGTTAAGGACCTGCATTTGAACTGAATGGTATCTTATAATTGCCCTGTGCGTCATGGTACGCTTCGTCTATACATAAAAATTGGTGAACGGTTTTATAGCGTGAATTAAAGCAGGCTTGCCGCAGTACTGGGGGCTTACCATCAGCAAATAAGAAACCGTTCAGTTCAAAAGCTGGCCTTAAACAGGACTGCTTATGGCCTGCTTTCATACTAACCTTTGAGGTCATAGCACGATAAAGCAAGGCAGTTCAATATAAGTCCTGCTATAAGAGCTCATAGTAAGGCCCCTTCAAAATCGAGGTCATGGTATGTAGGAAAAAGTAAGGCAATTCATTATAAGTCCTGCTTTAAGAGCTCATAGTAAGCCCCCAGTTGATTGCAGTGCATGTCGACCCGCGCGCGTGTCTCGAAATAACGCAGCGGACTCCATAATTGTGTTCATTCAATTTTATTACTTTCCAAAGATTAAAATGTACTATGGGCAACAGCGTCCCTTAACCAGTTAGCAACAAAAATCGTGTGCGCGCGTATCGCCCCTGCATGAACTAAACGTATGCTGTGACGGCGCGGCGTGCAAGCGATTTTCACCTTAGGAGTGGTTAACGACGCTGTTGCCCATACCTACCTACCTACTTTATAGCGATTAGTTTGCTGGAATGCACCCATTGACAGCAACGTCAAATTATGATGATCGTCATCTCGTGTGTGCCTAATGCCTTGATTACATACTTCCTAGCTAGGAACCAATTTCGGGTTGCCACAATAAAATATTGTAGAATAAGTTCGATTTTAAAATCGAATCTACACTATAACGGAAAAGTAAACATTGTTAAAGATTAGAGATGAGAATTGAAAATAAAAAATCATAAAAAATGTTGACCTTTCCGTCATTTGTGCAAATTCACTGTTAAAATTTAACTTATTTATACGAGTGGCAACTCTAAATTGGTTCATTAAATCGGCGTATGTAATCGAGGCTTTACTCCTTCAGGCTTGTGAGCTTTTAAATCCTTCAGTGACGGATAAACAATAATTTCTTATTTTGGTATTCAGAACAAACGTAACGCTAGATTGAACATGGTCCTCACGAAATGACACTAAAGATAATGGATGCTGGAAATAACAAAAACTAGCTAACGAAAGTGCAGTTTCACTCCATAGATGCTCAGTGACGCAAAAATAAATAAGATTTAACATTCGAAAATCATACAAAACAGAATAGATCTCATAAAATCGTTGTTTAAACGTGGCACACACGGAACCGTGTGTGCCAGTTTTCATTTGTCAAAATATCGACAACTAAACCGTTTGGAACCAAATGAAGCAGTCTAGCAGCGTTACGTTTGATAAGTGACAGCATATAACACTTTAAATCCGTTCGCGTAACAACACATCAATAGGAAAAGCAAAAACAATATTTCGACCCATCAGACTGTGTGGCCCACAATTAATACCGTTACGTTACGTGAATTTTGCGTCACTTAAGATGTAAAGCAGTTTATAGTAATAAGAATTTCCGTCACTGAGGATCTAGCTTTATTTGGAACCAATCACTGCAGTAGTTTCAATACAATTCATGATACAATTTGTATGAGATTTTTAAGATAGGGTGACAACAGTGTACGCACGTTGATGGACAGAAAGGATATAACCGTCCTGTTAATGAGGGCTTTTCAATCAAAATGACAAAAAACTGTCTGCTCGATAGATGGCATTGATAAAAATATATGTGTCAATGTGTTTTTTTTTAATAACCAAGCCTCGAAGAGTACTTAGGTAGGCAGGTAGATGTAACCCTGAAATGTTTCTTTCTGGGTAGATGTCAGCCAGCGTTCGCTTAAGCCGAAATTAGATGGTTCATTTTTACGTTTATTTTCGATGCTTCATTAGTGAAGCATCGAGAATGAAGTGTCTAATTATGAATTCATCTTTCATCACTGATGTGCCTTTTTGATGAAAGTCACTAGACGGCCGTTCGCTTTCATCGGTATCTGCCTTTCATCAATCATCGGCATCGGAAATTAACGATAAATGAAACGTGTAAACAGCGCCATTCACTGCAGTGAACGGCATGTCGTCAGCCACGTTTTTGTTTTTATTTTAATACCTATGCCTTTATTTTTCCTTTTTCGACGTTTTTCAACCTGCATCAGACAACATGCATACAAGCAATGCATGCAAGTATTTTCTCGCTCTTTAATTAACTACTGATTCTTTAATAAAAATTATCACGCACAACCTGTTGCCGCGAAAGAGGAAAATGGTAACAGACGAACATACAAACACACATGCAAACCCTTACCCCAAATGCATATACCGCCTCCGTTCCGTTCCATCCATCGTGGGTTGTAACGATACGCTGCAGTCTCAGTAAACATCAACACGATACGATGTCCGCAAAAGAATACTTCGTGGTCACCCTAGGTGGTCTACATACTAATTTAAATCTCGAATTGCATCGTAAGTACTGCAGTGATTGGTTCCAAATAAAGCTAGATCCTCAGTGACGGAAATTTTTATTACTATAAACTGCTTTACAACTTAAGTGACGCAAAATTCACGTAACGTAACGGTATTAATTGTGGGCCACACAGTCTGATGGGTCGAAATATTGTTTTTGCTTTTTCTATTGATGTGTTGTTACGCGAACGGATTTAAAGTGTTATATGCTGTCACTTATCAAACGTAACGCTGCTAGACTGCTTCATTTGGTTCCAAACGGTTTAGTTGTCGATATTTTGACAAATGAAAACTGGCACACACGGTTCCGTGTGTGCCACGTTTAAACAACGATTTTATGAGATCTATTCTGTTTTGTATGATTTTCGAATGTTAAATCTTATTTATTTTTGCGTCACTGAGCATCTATGGAGTGAAACTGCACTTTCGTTAGCTAGTTTTTGTTATTTCCAGCATCCATGATCTTCAGTGTCATTTCGTGAGGACCATGTTCAAACGTCAATAATTCATAAATTCTAGCGTTACGTTTGTTCTGAATACCAAAATAAGAAATTGTTTATCCGTCACTGAAGGATTTAAAAGCTCACAAGCCTGAAGGAGTAAGGCACACACGAGATGACGATCATGTCAAATTGACATTAGGTTATTAGCACCATAAACATTTTTTTTTTTTTTTTTTTTTTTTTTCTGGCTCGTACGATTTGTACATTTGCCAGTGTCGAGTAAAACACCATAAACTAATATCCCATTTTCTAAGTCTATGATTATTTTACTCGACATGGCAAATGTACTGATCGTACGAGCCAGAAAAAAAAAAAGTCTATGATTAGCACACTGCGGCGTGTTGTACTTCTGTTTGTTTGTGTTTTGCTAAAAATATTATTGCTTACGTTACGTTTTCTCTACCTAACTGAATTACAAATACAATGGAATTTATTGACACTGATATTAGGCAGTGGGATGCTAATGAGGTCGAAGAGCATTTTGGAGATAGCCTCACTCTTCTTCCATCAAATGACAACATAAAAGAGCTTCAAACCATCCTCAGGGACAAGTAAGTTGGTTTATAAATAAAAAGCTAATGAGTCTATTACTTTGTCGATGTTATATTGGTGGTGTTAAAATTAAAGCATTAATTCCAAGCAGTGTGTAACTTTCTGCACTTCAGTTGCAATAGAGCCAGTTTTACACGTAGATTATTTACAGATCTTTAGATCAGTTGTTGTATTTAGTCCTTAAATTATAGGTATTGAATGAATCGCTCATGAAGTAGAGATGGGTAGGTCCGCTTTTAATAAGGAGTTGCATCAGGATGTACATCCAGCTCTGGTGATGCACATCCAGGTCCCGTGTCCGTCGGACCCATATGGGTCCGGCGGCAGACTAACTGTCCGTCGTGATCGTGTACCTCTATCCCCTAAGGCGGAGTCGGAATTGGGACGGAATGCAGATTGAACAGGATAAATAAGAAATAAAAATAGTATGGGATAAATCAGTCTCATACCTATATATTTTGTAATAATCATGAATTATCAATAATCTCTAATTAAAAAGTAAAAAAAAATCAAAAATCCCCTAATTTGGTAACATATCTAAAAAAAAAACTAATGATAAAACATAAACAAAAACACTCATTGGGTAGATATAACAATTCAAAAATCGAATACCTATAATACTTATTACTACTTACTACATGAAAAACAAAACTAAAATAAATACGCCTAACAACAAGTTTGAAGCTAGATAATTTGAGAACAGGAGTAATTTGAAATGAATTGAATTAATCACACCCGCGCTAACGAACGATGCATATCCCCACGCGCGGTCCCACTCCGACTGCGGCCCGCCGCCGCCCCGCCGCACCGCACCTCCCCCCGTGGTCCGTAATCCCGTGATTCAGTTCCACATCCGATAAGTTACTCTATGAACCGCTGTGCAATCCGCTCCGGGGTGAGCGGAATCCAACTGGTCGTTGGATGTACATCCATCACTGTGGCATGTGATGCAGGTCCACTGATGCGTTTCCAACCGGACCTACCCATCTCTATCATGAAGGAACTTGACAGACTGATTGTACTTGATAACATTTGTTAAGCAACACTGTCTGGCCAGGTGTCAGATGTGAGACTAATAACTGGCATTACAACTGAGCGCTTCTGTGCTTCGGAAGGTACATTAAACTGTTGGTCCCGGCTGTTGTCATCTAATAACAGTTGTTAAGCCAAATTAGAGGCCTTACAGGCCTGATAAAGTCTAACACCAGAGGTGGCCGCTAATCCTCATTCAATAAGATGAAGACAAATAGGAATTAAATACCTATTTCCGATCACAAATAAGGTCCAAATAACATCTTGTACTATGCTGTATTTCCACTTACTTTCATTGTACCCGCAGGAACACCACTCGAAGTGACTTCAAGTTCTATGCAGATCGTTTGATTCGTCTCGTGATTGAAGAAAGCCTCAACAAATTGCCTTTTACGGATTGTGAAGTCATAACTCCCACAGGAGCTCTCTATAAGGGCCTTAAATATGGCGCAGGCAACTGTGGAGTGTCAATTGTCCGATCAGGAGAAGCAATGGAACAGGTAAAATTGATTTCCCGGGTACTTATTGTCTAATTTCAAAATCTATTGCAATCATTTTCAGTATGTGACACATTGATACTAACATCCATCTGTCATCATTTTATTACAATGATTTTAAACTAAATGACAGGCTAGAACAAGTTAGAACAACTTTTTATCACTTGAGCAATATTGCTTAAGTGATAAAAAGTACCACAAAGCTTCATCGAAGTGCACTACAGAGAGATAATTTACAATTTCATCTTTATGTAAGCACTATAAATTTTGTTCTAATGGTCACGCTAGTGTGCAGATTATGCGCTCTTATTTCTGTCTATTTTATTTTCTCTGTATGAGATTATTAATTTACCTGTTATAAAATAAAACCTTGAAAGAAATACCCACTAAAGATTTTTATCATGGCTTTATAACGTTACCAATTAACAGTAAAAATAATGTTACGTAACATTATTTTCAATATGATACCTTGATAATGTTATTTTTTTTTAACGATACCTAATAACATAACCTTAATATAACGTTAAATTAATGTCGATAGCGTTAAAAAATAAGGTTATTTTTACGGTAATTTTATAAATATTGCATATTGTAGGTAGGTACCTCTACTACCTAGTACCTACCGCAGAGGCGGCGTCAACGTCAATATTGCATTAGACATTGCTTTTAAATATTTTTATACAGTAGCATAATAACATTATCAAGGATCGAAAAAATAATGATAAATTCTTTTTTACCGTTATTAATTTTCCATTTTTAACGTTATTTTTATTTACATTACTAATTTTTAACGGTATTTGAACCCCTGATTTTTATGTCTGGTCTATACAAACAGATATACATACAGACTACTTTTATAAATAAATGTTTATGAAGGCTGGTACATTAGCCGGCAAACATCTTGAAATCAGGTGGGGATTGCCCAAACATGTTTGAAATTAGAGAAACTGTTTAACATTCTAATTGTTTATTTCTAATATCCTCATTAAATCTTTTTAGACAAAGATTTATTTTTAGGGTCTCCGAGACTGTTGCCGCTCCATCCGCATCGGCAAGATCTTGGTAGAGAGTGACACAGATACACATGAAGCCCATGTTGTGTATGCTAAATTCCCAGATGATATTGCACGGAGGCAGGTTCTACTCATGTACCCTATCATGTCCACTGGAAACACAGTGAAACAGGTAAGCAATTATAATTCATTCTTATGTTAATTAAAAATTTAAATCACAGAATTTTGTCTTTTCTAAGGCCGTATACAGAGAAAGCTGGTAGCCGGCGCCGATCTACCGGCGCTTATTTCGCTATACTAAAATGGACATAATATTGGCGTATTATATTAAATTACTAGCGGCCGCCCGCGGTTTCACCCGCGTGGTTCCCGTTCCCGTGGGAATATTGGGATAAAAAGTATTCTATGTTTTAATCTAAGCTATCTACTATCTGTGTGCTAAATTTCAACCAAATCCGTTCTGTAGTTTTTGCGTGATTGAGGAACAAACATCCAAACCCACAAACTTTCACATTTATAATATTAGTAGGATTTTACATTTTATATTAGTCCATTTTAGTATAGCAAAATAAGCGTCGGCTTTCTTTCTGTATACGGCCTAAGCTTGGATGAGATTAGGGTTCCTAAGGGTGCCTGTCCATTGACCCGGAGCGAGGCGGCGGTGGAGCGGAGAAACGAGGTAATATTAACCAATAGGATTGCATAAAATCGTTTCTCCGCTCCGTCGCCTCACTCCGCGTCAATGGACAGGCACCCTAAATCATGGAGTTTCAGAAGTTTTTAATAATAAGGGGGCGTTCATTAATTACGTGAGGTTAATTTGGCGTTAAGGTCCCTTGGTGAGATGTCGTGAGATTTGGCTCGACCCTCTCCCCCCCTATAAATCTCACGTGAGATTTTTCAAAACGTGTATTTTTAGTATGTTTACGTTAATCTGTGCTTGCTTGCTTTGCATTGATTTAAATAAACATTATTGTTTAGGATTTAGCCATATTTTGGTATGAAAAATATTTACTTTATTTAACCTAGTTTTTTCGCGATACTGTTCTTGCAGAAAAAAAATTACGTGATATTTGCCGAGATGCCCCCTCTCCCCCACGTGAGATTGGGTGAGATTAGGCTCGACCCCCTCCCCCCCCTAAATGCCTCACGTAATTAATGGACGCCCCCTAAATAAGAATTACTACAGTATTTATTCATGTTACACACAATTTTATTATGATTTATTATTATATGCGAGATGGAAAACAACGAAAAATTATTTGATTTTGTAAATCTACATATAAGTAGACTAATTTCTTAGTGTAGATCAGTTTTTCCTAAATTGTTTATAACACAATTCCAGGCTGTGAATGTCCTGACCCAACATGGGGTGAAAGAGGAAAGAATAATCCTTTCTAACCTGTTCTGCACACCAGCAGCGGTTCAAGCTGTGGTGGACTACGTGCCCAAGATGAAGATCCTCACCTCTGAACTGCACCCGGTCGCACCCAACCACTTCGGACAGAAGTATTTCGGAACCGATTGATCTGATGATGATGAAGGTTAAGTATGATAATGGGACTTTAAAATTGAATGAATGTGAATGGAGTGTTTGTATTTATCAAGAGCTCTTATGAAGGCTACCCAAACCTATATTTACTGCGGATGCAGAGTGTGTGTAAATTTAATCTTAAGGTGGCACTCTGAGCGAAAGTGGCGCCGCGGTGAATCTTATTTAATATTATATTTCTAATACACAATTTTAATATTGTTTTACGTGGAATTTTTGGGCCCACATTCTAGTATTTTTAGGCGGTATCGTTACATTCCCTCGTAGTCACTGCTTGAAGTAGATAGCAAAACTGCTAAAAGTGGCCGTTTTTGACACATTTGCTATCTACTTCTACGAATGACTACGAGGGCATGTAGTGATACCTTCTAAAAATACTAGACCATGAGCCCTAATAACTCCACGTAAAACATTATTAGAATCTTTTTCTAGCTTTTCTATTAATAACTTATTAAATCAAAACCTCTGAGGGCGCCACTTTCAGTCATACAACCGCCTTAAGCTGGCCATCAAATATATTTTCCATTATTCAAGATTTACTTGTCTTCCTTTAACAGAGTTCCATTCAGTTACTCATAGAATGTTAAGTTATGATCTGAACACCTTGTTTATTGCTGCAGAGGCTATATCATCAAAATATGTATTATATAATCCCCGTCAATTGGTAATGCGCCTGGCGGCCATGACTTTAACCTCAAAAACGAAAAACAATTGTAATTTTCTTATATACCTAGACCAGGGAATGATAACGTTATTTTTAAGTATAACGTTATTTTTTACTTTTTTTAGCGTTAATTTTAAAATTAACGTTATTTCAATAAATAACGTTAATTTAGATAACGTTACATTGAAATTAACGTTATTTCAGTAAATAACGTTATTTTTAACGTTATTTCTTACTTTTTTTACCGTTAAACTCTAAAATTAACGTTATTCTAATTAATAACGTTATTTTTTTAGCGATAATTTTACCGGTATAATGTACCGGTAAAGTTTAACGCTAATTTTACCTCTAAAATACTTTTAACGTTATTTTTACCGGTAAATTTACCGATAAAATGTTTTAACGGTATTTTTAACGTTATTTTTACCGGTAAATTTACCGATAAAATGTTTTAACGGTATTTTTAACGTTATTTTTTATTTATCGTTATATTTTTTTAACGGTATTTCAATCCCTGACCTAGACCTTTTCTTATTGAAAATAAGAATTCAATAATTAATATATTATATTACCTTTTAGAATTTTCCTGCTTTTTGTCATTTTTAGTTGCGGATGACGTTGATGTGTATGTTAATTTGACAAGGTTCCAGCGCATTACCAATTGACGCGGATAGTACATATTTTTCTTATAAAATGTATCTAGTGAAGTGTGACAAAACAATTATTTCATTGGTCATCTTTTTATCTTATCATGAACCCAAATACAAAATGACAGAATGCCTCTAAATTACTAATAAATAAATTGTGTACCTACCTTAGTGCTTATGTGTACAAATGTATAAACAATACTTAAGTGGATTGCTGAATGTAATTATCATGTTTTTTTTAACAGTACTTAAGTTATTAAATAATTTTATAATTTATTTTATGTAGAATGTTGATAAATATAAAAAGCATTTGAAGCAATTTAACTTTAATTTCGTTGTAGAATATGTATACCCTTTGCTATGTTTACTACTAGGCGTTAATGTCAAAGAGGTATATTTAGGTGATGAGCTCAAGAGGAAATGTCAAATATGACATCCCGTTGTAGACAAACCTTTTGTTCATCTGTCAAAAATTACATTATGTTATGATACGCCTGCTGAAATGGCCAAGAAAGAGAGGAAAGACTCATAATAGTAGATTATACAACAAGTGAAAAAGAAGGAATTTAGTAGAATCCTGAGCAAAACGAGGGATACAAAGGACCGAGATGAAATTTTTTTTCACGTGTTGTGTACTCTACTTTTTACCATTGACTGCGAGAAAACATAATAGCAGTACTTACACCTATAGTACTTATTTATAGTTATCAAATTTTATTATTTAGATAGGTAATCGGTAATTTAACCGTTAGAAAATAGTGAAACTATAAGTTTTCCAATGACATAAAACAACCATGCTATGAGGGAAATTACATGATCAGTCTGACATCAGTCCATTTCATCAGTTTGTATAGACTTTGAATTTTTACAGACTGAAGATCGTACCAGACTGATGGAATGGACTGATGCAAGACTGAACATCTAATCTCCCTCTAATATAAAGAAAAGAACCCAAAGATAAGACACTAAAAAGAACCTAATTAATTTGGCGAGATATTTTTTTAGAAAAGAACCCAAAGATAAGACACTTAAAAGAACCTAAATAAAATTGGCGGGATATTTTTTTTTTATTTAATTGTATAACTATGGCTTTATCTATGGAATAGCTCCATACTTTCAGCACGTTTTATTTTATTTGTACATAATTCATACGATGAGCGCTTGTTCCAAATTCAAATCATTTTTATTCACTCGGTGAATAAAATCGCTTATTGTTCACTCTTTTCGTTGAATTAAACGCACTTTTTAGAGTGGCGATGGTAAAAATGTATATGATCGTTTTCAGGAAGAGGACAAAAGGAATTTGAGATAAATAATAACTAACAATAATGTTAATTTTATTCATTTATTTCATTTTCGTAGTTTATACAATCTATGGGTAGATAGATACAAATATTTATTAAGATCAGATCACACAGCTAAGCATTTTAAATGTACATTATTATAAATTAATAATCAACATTCGAATAATTTAACTCCTAACAAGATACCCTTATAAAAGTGATCCCCAGTGATTTCGTGGTCAACTCGCTTATGCGATCTCAAAACACAGATGTTACTCAACTATATACGAGTCTAACGCTAAAATATTATTATTAACTTGTAAAAATATCGTAAATATTCAATTACATTATTGTAACAAGAGTGATGCCTATTCGAGAACAAAAATATTTTATATTATTTTAATTTATTAGTAAAATCTAGATGACTTCGCGTCACTTAAAATATGTTAGAGTGACTGCCGGCGGCTGGCAACACTTTTTTTTTGCCCGCGACATGGCAACACCGCCGGAGTTTTAATAAGTGCGTATTCCCGTTATAATAAATACTTAAACGTAAAATACATTACTCTGTCAATAGTAATTGTCTTAAAACTATGTTACGCATTTTTAACAATGACAAGCACTTAATTATTACATTTCGTTTGGAAATGTCTAGTAGATAATAAAAACATGGAGTCTGGCAATACAGACTAAATATAAATGACGTAGTTTATGTAACCATATACATACATACAAGTTATATATACCCTTGAAATTGACTTAGATATGTTATTAAGGCATCGTGTGAATCGCACTAGGTAAATTGACAATAATATCTAAAGGACTAATACAACAGCCAAAGCGAAATTATATGGCAATCAGCATGTAATAAGTATGTCATTATGAATAATTTAATAAATACAAATTTGCGGGTGATATCTCGAATGTAGACAGTCAAAATATGAACACCTTATAATTTTCAATAGAAAAGCAAAATTAATACTTAATACATATTTGTGCATTCACATTTTTTTGTGATTTTTTTTCGATTTTTGTACAAAAATATCGTCAACAATGCTTCAGTAACAAGTAACTAAATGTGACCTTACGAAGTGAACTTCGTCCGCAAGATCATAGCTCACCGGCCGAGGTGTGTTGCTTACTGAACGTCCAGTCTCTGGCGTTAGCGACTAACGGTAGGATTGTCTTTTCGCTGCGCAAGCACAAAAAACTAGGTCAGTCACATTTTGAAATGGGATGAAAGCGTGAGGTTAAAGAAACAGCCTGTATTCAATGGGTGCATTTCAGCAGACCAATCGCTAAGTCATCGATCACCACAGAGTAAATTTTAACCTTGAAGTTTAATTTTATTTACCATTATTTTTTTTACTTTTCATGGTTAAAATCCACTCTATGGCGATCGATGACCCAGCGGTTAGTCTGCTGGAATGCACCCATCACATTTACTTTTCGCTATCGCTTCGCTTCGATGTTTTAAAATTCGATCGTTAACGAAACCTTATTTAATTAAATCCCATCTTCTGTAAGCGATAGCGAAGAATTGCAAATGTTAGGCTAAGGGGTCTGATGAAGGCGTCTGCTACCGATCGTCATGAGAAACAGCTGACATTCCGAATTTCGAGGCGCGATCGTCGCTCGTTTTCCCGATGTTCGTTAGCCGATGGAGATGGAAGCGTGAGAGCAAGGCGGTGTGGTATTTACATGAGCTTCTGTTTGGCGCACTCCGGGCAGATGATGTCCTGGGCGTCGGTGATGAAGCCCTTGCCCACGAGCGAGGTCTTGCACTGCGCGCAGATGAAGCAGTCGTTGTGCCAGTGGCGGTCTTCGAACGAGATGAACCGGGTGCCGCCGATACCTGCAAATGTACACATTCGAATGATCAGTTAAAGTTTTGATGATCTCTAATGATTGTGGTGGACTTCTGTAGCTGTAGCACAAACATCTATCGAGGAAATTCCCGCGTTGTTTTCTCGATAAATGGTCTTGCTAGGGATGTTTGAGGGAGATAACTAGGTATTTGAGGAACTTACACGATCATTCAGACTGATGCAAGGCTAACAACTGCACCATTTTTTCTATGAAAAAGGAGCCTCAGTCTGCCTGCCTAGCATGACCGATTTATATCGCGTGATATATAGCGTTTTATCACGTTTAACTGTCAAAAAGACAAAGGAATTTGACAGTTGAGTGTCGATACAATGCTATATCACGCGATATAAATCGGTCATGCTAGGCAGGCTGGTGTCAGTCTGAATAATCGTGTATTCTCCCTTTACGATTTTAATTGCCAAATCATGCTATTGCATCAAATAATTAAGGATAAAGTGAGGCAGCCCAATTACTTCTTTAAGAGACGATAAGGAAAATAATAACTCATTAAATAGCTGAGTTCCAATAATTAAAAAGTCTGGAACGGGTGGTAGGAAAATATAGACGATTCAAAAGTACTTAATAAATAAGTTTATTTGAATAAAGCTTATTTGATTTGAATTGTAGGTGGAAGGTAGTAGGGCTGATTTCAAGTCCGTCTGGCTAGCTACCAGCATCTTACCTAGAGGTAAGATAGCCAGTTGCTCAGTGATAAGATGAGGATTCTGGGTGTAGTGCGCTTCCACCTTCGCTTCGGCCTTATCGTCACTTAACATCAGGTGTGGTGAAGGCCAAGCACTATCACGTAGTGCATAAAAAATTCGAAATTGTAAATAGTCCACAACCAACATGAAGATCTATCTTTTAAGTCTATAGTTATAGAGACTACTTCATGGCACAGTGGCTCAGCGTCTGCGGCCCGTTCTCCTTCCTTATCTATCCATAAGAAACGCCTGTGCCCAGCAATTGGGGAAAGCAAAAATGGCTGATGAGGTAACTCACCAGTGATAGGCTTGGTGCAGGAGGTGCACCTCTTAACGAACAGCTCGCCGAAGCACTCCGTGCAGTAGGGCTTCTCGTCGCGTGACGTGAACCGCTGGCCGGCCAGCGACGTATCAGCTCGTGCTCATAAGGAACGCCTGTACCCAGCAATGGAGAAAGCAATAATGAGGTTACTCACCAGTGATAGGCTTGGTGCAGGAGGTGCACCTCTTGGCGAACAGCTCGCCGAAGCACTCTGCGCAGTAGGGCTTCTCGTCGCGTGACGTGAACCGCTGGCCGGCGAGCGACGTATCAGCTCGTGCTCATAAGGAACGCCTGTACCCAGCAATGGAGAAAGCAATAATGAGGTTACTCACCAGTGATAGGCTTGGTGCAGGAGGTGCACCTCTTGGCGAACAGCTCGCCGAAGCACTCTGCGCAGTAGGGCTTCTCGTCGCGTGACGTGAACCGCTGGCCGGCGAGCGACGTATCAGCTCGTGCTCATAAGGAACGCCTGTACCCAGCAATGGAGAAAGCAATAATGAGGTTACTCACCAGTGATAGGCTTGGTGCAGGAGGTGCACCTCTTGGCGAACAGTTCGCCGAAGCACTCGGCGCAGTAGGGCTTCTCGTCGCGTGACGTGAACCGCTGGCCGGCCAGCGACGTGTTGCAGTTCGTGCACGTGAAGCACTCGCGGTGCCACGGCTCGTTCTTGTACGTCACGCCGCCTTGCGTGATGATCTGGAAAATTTGTGAGCTTAAATTAATTACCTAATTCGGATTCACTCTATATCCATCCATCTGGAAGGTCCAGCAATGGAGACATCAAATTGACTCATGTTGTATCACAATTTATTGTAGGCTGAATGAATTTATCGTAGATCTGCTCGCGCGGGATGAAACTTGGTGCCGACCGGGTTCTTGCACGCAACCTTATTATCTTAGTAACAAAGATCATAATATGTACCTTGCTGCACTTAACGCAGCGGGTGGCGAACTTGTCCTCGTAGCAGCCGGCGCAGTAGATCTCCTGCTCGCGCGGGATGAAGCTCTTGGTGCCGATCGGGTTCTTGCACACCACGCAGCAGAAGCACTTCTCGTGCCATTGCCTCGTCTTGTACTCCATCTTCTTGGTGCCTGAAGAAGAAAAGAACTTCACTTTAAGAAATGCTCGCTAAAACTTCACGCTCAGAGCTCAGAGACGACAATAAAAATATTGTTTTTATATTATGTCTCTTCTTTTATGTTATCTCTCGTTTCGTCATTCTTATGTATTTGCTATACCTATTACCCATGGAAAAGATAGACAGCACACTACTTTAATAAATCATTGACGTCTCTGAGTTCAACTGTTTCCAGTAAGTTTTGATAAAATCAAGCTTCCTAGACAAAGTAACAGTTGTCAAAGCAATACATTGAATGTTTGGATTTGACATTTTCTAACTTGGTTTAGCGAAAAGTTGTCTCAAATCAGAAAAAAAATACATTAAAATGTGTCAAGTACTTTGTCTTCGGGGCAGATGGCCTACTAGGTATTTACTATTTTTATATTCAACGTTTTTCTAACCCACTTAACTTCAGCAACAATAAAATATACCAAACGGCTATTATAGATTCGCTTCGCTTAACAATAGGTTTTGCGTCTTAAAAATACTTTTACAACCGAACCAAATGTATGCAGTCGTTCATGCAGATATTTCGGTGATAATTCAGACTAGAACCGACAAGATACCGAGGTTTATGGGTCATAAATCGCATCGGGGTATCGGTGGCGATGGCGTGCTCCCGACGAATCTCTATTGATGTCCTTGACGGGTTGTTGTTGCATGTGACATTGGCAGGTAGGATATTTGAGTAATGCACGCGAATGCATCGCTCAATGTTATAATTTGGAATCGATTGGTTTGTCCATAGCCTTCTCTATTTTTGTTCCGTATTCTGTCAATCAATTTTTATTTGAACTGAAACACGAAAGCTAACGACCCGACTTCATTAGAGATTCTTCTGCAAAAACTAACCGCACTTATATAAGTATTAGACCTTCCTATATCTTCTTGCGTTGAATATTTTTAAAAGAGGTACCAGGCTATATTATGTTGTGGGTGTAATTTGTTACCTAGTTTAGTGCAGACCTGCATGGTGATGTCATAAAATTTAATTCGTAAGCAAGTAGGTCTAGGTACTTTACATCACAATATTCACAATGGGCCTATAGTCATAATCGATTCGATATCAGCCATTTTTAATGTCCCCTTTGCTGGGACACAGGCCTTCCTTATGGGTGGATCCTATATCTTGCCCTTGTAGGTATGGGACCTAAAACCCACCATGCGGACCCAATTCGGTTTGGTGGATCTTAACGACTGCAAATGCAGCAGGGATAAACGGCTTACCGTGCCTTCCGAAGCACGGAGGAGCTCAAGATAATAACTTTTTGGTCACCCATCCCATGATCGACCCTTGCGAAAGTTGCTTAACTTCCACAATCGCAGGGTCAGCCGCTAAACCACTGCGCCACCGAGCTCCTCGTAAATCATAATACTGAACTTAAAACTTAAAACGTCGAGCTGATGTTATCCGTATACTATAAAGTTCCGAGGCTCCAGACCGTAGTAGCTATTAAGTATTCTGTGGCTCAGTAGCAAATATCAGCGAAACGGATCACCGATACGAGACTGGCTTTGTGTTTCTGGTCACGCGACATGTCCTAAAAGAAATTTTATCTACAACCAAAAAGCTAAGTTTTCCCATTTAAGTTGGCCGTCGCAACAACATGTTTATGGACGCTGTGTCTTATTTTAATAGCGATAAAGATGAGAATTGGCCAGGAAATTTTCAGATACCGTAAAACACATTTCTCACGTTGAAGTTTTTGTAACGTTTAGTAACATGCCTCACGTTTTTCCATTGGCGATTAACTTTTGTTTTCCAGTTTTTAGTTTTGTGTTAATGGGATTTGAAAAGTTAATGTTATGGTAACGTAAAAATAGATATGCTACTTCCTGCTGATAGGTACAAAGTAAGAAGGAAAATAAATACCGCTGCTACAAAATTATGTATCTAGATTTACATACCTAGTTAAGTTATTAATGATAGTTCAACCAAAGAATAGAATCGTTTAAACTACCTAGGTAATAAATTAATTTTTCTGTAAGATTAAAAATTCAATAGGTACCTACCTAAGGAGTAAGTAGGTAGATAGGTATTTTTTTATCCCTCCACTCCATGTGAAAAAGTAACACGATATCTACTGTACCTACTCTTGATAATAACGATGTTGACATCACTCAAGTTCGTCGAGTTCTTGGCATTGACAAAACATGGAGTTAACAAGCCGTTTCAATGGAAGTTCTCTACTGAGCTTTTTTATTTTTTTGTTATTTTTAAAATATTTTTTTTATTTTTCTCAATCCTAAAAAGCTTTTATCTTAACGCTATACTTTAGTTTGATGATTCACATACTTACCATAAGATTCAGAAAGTGCAAAAAAATATTCAAGTTTTGAGTTTATTGTTTCGCCAAGGCGGTGAAAGGTCCTTATGTTTTAATTACCGCCTACTATCATTAAATAGCAGTGCAATATCGAAACTTAATTTGACGCTTATTCCGCCGGTATAAGGTGTAAAATGTAGCGAGTTAATGTTACGGTACATTTGTGGTCCGCCTACACTACACTTTGTAACAGGTTCGGTGTTAGGTCGCGTCCTCGAATTTTTTTCACGGCCCATATGGTTGCAAATACAGTTCAAATGTAACAAAAAATATTAAGAAGTATGTTAAAAATCAGCTTTGCTTTGTAAAACCATCGGTTTTTTTAAGCTCATCTAACAAGTTTTTTAAATTTAAAGTAAGGCGATACGATGATTTCATACGCGAGTTATAAAAAAATAGGCACTTAAGTATCAATTTAATTTTTACACTAGGTAGGTACTGCCCAAAAAAAGGAATGTAGTTAGTTACTTATTGTGTTCAGAGTTCATTTATGGTCGAGTTTCTTTTTCCCTTTAGAGTAAGACGGGCTTTGACAAACGAAGCCTTTTGTTGCTCGAAGCTTTTTCCTCATTAAGTATCTTTTAAATGCCTAAACAGTTTTAGATGTGTCAATCCATATGAATTCCATCATCCTGCCCGAGCGGCCCAAGTGACACTTGGCTAAAGATTAGTTGAAAAAAAAAAAAATTTTTTTTTCTTATGCCTAGAAGTTTAAATGGAAAGTGCAAAGTAAGTAGGTAATTTTATCTGCTAAGTTTTTTAGACTACATGATCTAACAAATTCAACAAAGTGTGCTTACGATCGTCTGGCAAATTAGCACGAAGAATTGTACTTATTCCGAATGCATTGAAATTGATGGACAAATGCGGCCAAATTAATCATGCCATCCTGTTCCAATCTAAATTAGCAGATCTAGAAATGATCACTATTGATAATACTAAGCCGGCATGACCGAGTTTTTAGTCCCACTGGATATGACTAATAACTGCCAATCAGCATTCGAGTGTGGGAGTTGATGTGCATGTTAATTAATTATTGGTAGACTAGATATAACTGTCAATGCTCGCATAAGTCACCGAGAAAGTAGTTCGAAAGGCTAGACCAGCTAAACTAGGCCAGGAAATCGGAGTGGAAATATTTAAATCGATTCAGGAATTGAATTATTCTTATCGATAACACTAATGGAACTGTCCAGTTGATTAACATTAGTAGGAAAATTCCTAAATAGTAATCAATTACTAAATAGTAATCAACTGTAATATAAAATTGTAATTTTTGTTGCCAATAAATTATTATTATTATTATTATTATTATTATATATTCTATTTTATTTTTTCACTCATTACTGAGGTGAATACATAACTATGCGGGTTTTTGACCAAGCATAGCATGTTTAATTAAATAGGTAGTGATGTTTCTGAATGTGTGTGGATGTGTTTGTATGTATGTGTGTGCGAGAGAATGTGTGAGTGTGTGTGTGTGTGTGTGATGATTGTGTCCATATTTATGTATTCCTAGATCATGTGTCTTCATCTGCGGATAGAAATTTACGGACAATCCTACACGTGTTCAAAATGACAGCCTTTTGTATTTGTATATATGTTTTATTATTATTAACTATGTGACCATGATATCTTATTCTAGAAATTGCACTAACTGAACTATGTACTGTTTTCTCAAAAATATTTGTTGGTCCTTCGAGCATGGTTTTAAGTTTTTTTTACTTAAAAGTACCCTACTTATTATATGCCAAATAATACAGTTCTATTTTCTTATAGAAAATTGAAAGATTTGAATACGAAGCTTTTAAAAGCTTATCGCAGCTATAAAATAATGTACTTAAGCATATCTATTAACGTTTGATTGCAAAGAGTAGGTAGCATAGGTATACATACATACAAGTGCTCATCTTCCGAAGGTCATCGCGTGTTACTTAGCATGTAGGCGGATTATACCTCTACTTTGTCATGTACTCCTGTCAAACCACTGATGGGATTTACTTTGTCACATTCAATTTAGTTGGAATTATGAGCGGGAAGTTTACGACAAAGTTTTAACTGCAAATAGGTTGTAATAATATTTAAGCTCTTGGTAATTAAACATTGCATGTATTAGCTTGCGGTTCGTTCATTGGCTATGGCTAGTATGCAGTAAACAATATTAGTTTAGATGTGAAGAGGTGTTTATACAAAGTTAAAATGAATGGTATTTAAAACTAATCCAAATTATTTGATTAACAGTTTTTTGTCGAGTAAAGAGAGCTTTGATCGAAAATGATCGAAGAAAGAAAGAGTTAGGTACCTACCTAATTAAGAATAATGGTCATCAATGGTACTCGAGAGTTGTTAAGAGGTTAAAGATAGTCCATGCTGCAGCTGATGTAGCATATAACGAATTTGAGAAATGTACCTACTCATCATTAGAATGTCATTTTCGATAGAAGAAAATATTTTTTAAATATTGAGGTCATTTTTGTCATTTCTATAATACTTATCTAAAACCCTTCTCAAGGTTATCATTCCACTGGGGTTAATCTTATTTCATTGTGTGAGAGAGAGAGTATTCCTTTATCTAGGGCTCTGGAAAATGTAAATGATAATCCTGGCTATCTGTGCCCAACACGGCCTTGTACCCTAGACATAATTTCAATTTGACCAGTTTTTGATAAACAAACCGCAATATTAGTAGCACGTTTTGACACCTGCCAATTTGGTTCGTGTTTGAACTAATGGCGACATGAGGCCGGGTGACTAATGGAGAGCAAATACATTGTTTAATCTTTGTGCTAGGTTAAATGTTGCTTGCTAAATGTTTGCACAATCACTTCTACTTATAGATTTCTTTGAATTAGTTTTTGTAGCAAAGCGTATAAAAACGGAAACAAAACATTTTCATAATGAGAAACTAATTATTAAAAAAAAAAACACTTACAAAATTACTGTAGGTATAATAAAAATTTGGCATAGGTTGGGCATAGGTCGCTAATGTTTTCATTCGATGTAGTCACGATTTAATAAATGCGTTTGATTTGTTTGGTATTTTATCGGATTGTAACGGTACATTACAATTTGCTATCGTACTTTGTATAAAAGTAATAAAGCGAATGGAAATGAGTCTGCACGCGAATAACTAATTTTAGTACTTACATAAAGTTTTCTAGACCGAGAAACCGAAACAATGGAATCGGAGAAAGCCGATTGAAATTTCGTTTCATCTTTCTGATTACATTAGAACTGCCAAGTTATAATTAATTTTGTTGTAGACAGTCTTTTATTCATTGCTTAATTTTACAATGAATACTTAAATCACATTTAAGTGGGGCGTAATTTTTTGGCACCGAAGTTTAAAATGTAGTTTGGTCTCGCAAATTCTATTAGTAGAGCCTATTAACATTTCAGCTACTGATAGAATTGTTTTAACTTCTACACCTTGTCTATGTCGTAGCCAACTAGCTTAATCAGTCGTTCAATTAGCGGCCTAGCCTTTTCATTGACAGGCGCCATTCAATCATCGGCCTAAATAACATCCCGGCATTTCATTTAACGGCTAGGCAAATGTCTTGGTTCGATAACGTTTAACCACTTGCCTAGCCAAGTCATTGTAATTTAGTTCCATTTTCTATCACCAGGCACGCTGAGGCGATGTTGCTGTCAAATCTGTAAATATGGCGTCGACCAGCTGTGATTTCTGGTGCTTTTCACAATTAAATTACGTTTACACTTCGTTTACACGAAAATATCGTGAAATGGAAGTGTTTGGTGAAAAAATAGTGCAAATCAATCTTTGAACGAACGTTTTAAAGAATGTTTTGAAATAAACTCAGAAAATGACCAATACCATCAAAGTGATTGTTTTGTTTTTTTCGTAATTAATTGTTTGTTCCGATGTTTGAGGTAAACAATGTTATTGTCAAGTTTAAATATGAAAATAATTTGTGTTTTCTTTTTAACATCTCACCGTAAACCTTGGAGTTTAGACATTAGAAAGAGAGGATAAGAATAAATATTTATTGTTATGGTTAGAGGTTATAAACGATAAACGAGAAAGCTCAGGTGACCATGAGTTCTGGACAGAAAAAGACTATTAGGTACTGGATGAACACTTGTGTCGTACTTCGATGATAATATCGTGATTATGACAAAGACAGCTGCTGGTGAAGAACTTTTAAAGTTAGCAAGGTATCAATTATAACAAATATTTGTTATCAATATCATTGCATTGAAACTTTTGTACATTTAAATGTTTTTGTTGATTTTATATTATTTTATTGATAGTTTAAACATTATCTGTGTTACCTATTCTCAAAAAAATCAAACGCTTAATGAACCTGAGTATTAGAAAAATGAAAATGAATAATTCTTTATTCTAAGAAACAGGTAATTAAGTGCTTTTGAATTTTCTATATTTTACTACCATTCGAGAGTTTTTTTACACTCGACGTCAGAAAAATCGCACCTCTTCGAAAGTAAGTTTAGACTTGGCCATCTGCTGTTGCTATCTAACGTTCTATTGTGTAAATGTTGATATCTATTGAAAGTACTTTTAATGAGCTTTCAATTCATATTTGTTTGATTTAATTAACATAGCAGTTACCATAAATAAACGCTTGAAGCGTTATTGCTAGCGCCGCCATAAAAGAGAAATAAAAGGGGTAAATTCAGGAAATGCGGGTAAATTCGCTATCGAGATGATAAAGAAAACCCACTTCAACAGTTCAATAAAAAAATGGAATACCTAAGATGGATGCCCATGAAATTGCTCAAATATTGCAAAAAAAAATGAGACAATGTAATGTTGCTCGGAAATTTAATCTCAGTAATTCATTCCGTTCGACGAGTATTCCAACGGTTTCTAGAGACATGGCTATGTATGTTGCTATGTATGTGTATGTTGCTAATTACTGAGATTCAGTTTCTGAGCAACATGAAATTGCCAAATTTTTTTGCAATATTTGAGCAACTTCATGGGCAATATTATCCACCTTGGGTATTCCATTTTTAATTGAACTGTTGAAGTGTGTTTTCTTCATCATTTCAATAGTGAATTTAACCGCATTTCCTGAATTTACCCCTATTATTTACCTTTTATGGCGGCGCAAGCAATAGCGCTTTAAAGCCAGTATATTCCAAATTATCGAATTTGGCCTATCTTTGATTCAAAAATAAACAATCATTTATTCTTTATTTTGATATGCAGATAAAAATAAATGTTGAAGTTTCATAAACGATCTTGATTATTTTATGTTTAAAAATACGATATTCGTATCTTCACTCGACTAAAAAAATATGCAAAGACAAAGAAAATTTTATTAAGTTTATATTTTTTAGATAATACTCAAAGTTTATGAATCCCTTATCCACGAAAAATATAAATAAAAATAGGTAATGACATATAGAAGAATATTCAACGGTTACTTTCTCAAAAAGTGACTTTATGCTCAAAATAACAACAAACATGGAAAAAAATAAAAAGTGAGGTTATTTTCATTACTCTTCACACGTAATGAAAAAGACAGAGACAGAGTTTTTGGAATACACTGGCCTTAAGTGTTTAATTATGGTAACTGTTATGTTAATTAAATCAAGCAAAATATTAATTGAAAGCTCTTTAAATGTACTTTCAATAGATATCAACATTTACACAGTAGAACGTAAGCTAGCAATAGCAGGTGGCCAAGTCTAAACTTACTTTCGAAGAGGTGCGATTTTTCTGAAGCCGAGTGTAGTTGACAAGAAGATTTCTTAAAATGTGATTTATCTTCTTCGTTAAAACTCAGCAGTTAATATTGCGAAAGAAAAAGACAAAACAGGCACCTATGATATTAAAGTACTAGCCTCCGCCCGCGAATTTGTTCGCGTGGACATTTGGAAAATCCCTAGGGAACCTTTGGCTGAGATAAAAAGTATTCTATGTTTTAATCCAGGCTGTAAACTATCTGTGTGTCAAATTTTATCCAAATCTGTTTAGCAGTTTTTCCGCGATTGAGGAACAAACATCCAAACCCACAAACTTTCACATTTATAATATTAAGTAGTATTTTACTTAAATAATAATAAAGAATTCAATTTCAAAATATTTCATTTTCTATTCGTCACGATGGTTATCCTATTCAATCAACGGCCTTAGCATCTGCCAGCCCGTTAATTAGATATTGTTTTGGATGTGTTGGCTGGATGTCATTTAGGCTGCTGATGAAACGGCGACGTTCAATGAAAAGGCTAGGCGGCTAATTGAACGGCTGATTAAGCCAGTTGCCTGCGACATCTACACCACTAAGTTGGAGTTTCTCTTGTAATTAATACAAGAGAAACTCCAACTTGTGTGTGTGTGTTTCTCTACTCTAGTATTTTGGGTGCATATAACAGTTGCCGTTTAGCTTGAAGCCCGCATCCACTTCTATCTCCATTTTAGAGTTGCTACTCAATAAGTGCATGAGCACTCCTATGTGGGCACGTTTTCAAGCCAAACGTCTCGTTCTTTGTGGTTCGGCAGCGTTATCTGTCACGTGTGTGCCGCTGCGTGTGGCTGCACAATTGCACATGCACATGTTGGCCTACCGATTTGCAATACTTGAGCACGTACGAAAACTCAAAATGATTTCAAACTTTTTGGAACATTGTTTTTTAAATGCATCGCTCGAGCATGTTCGGAAACTCAAACTCTTTGTATTACGGTTTTTTAAAGCATCGTTGTTCGAAAACTGGATGATAAACTTTTTGGAACTCTTCTGACAGATTTTTTATTTTTGAATTTAAGTTAGCAAGTTGCTGCTGCATCCAGTTCAAATGACGTCACAACCAAAAAAATACTTGTCTTTGCATCCTTTTTTTGTATTACACATCATAATAATGTAGTGTAGGTAGAGTGGTTATAAATGAGCTACATTATTTGAGTTTTATTTAAAATTGTAAGCAGACGATTTGTTTGGATTCGACTTTATATTTTTTTAATTCGTTCATTCTATCAAGATTTACGATATGTAATCAATATTTTAGTAATAGGTACTTGAAAAAGCAAGGCTGTTAATATTAATTATGGATCATTATGAATATTAAATAAAAACATCAAATTAAATGGAGTGAATAATTTAAGTTTTATGTTTATGTTTTTTAATAAGCTTGTCGAGTTCAGTGTTAATTATTATGTATAAGAAAACGTTTATTATCTATTATAGGACTTTATATGAGTTGATGTCATGCACAATTGCGCATATATAAACTCGGTTAAAATCTGTAAAACTCATGAAGCGGTGAATTAGATTTAAATAGAATATGTTTATTATTGATAACATAGTATCGATTTACATTTCCATCGATTAATCCGCGCTAGACGTCAATAATAATTGGAGTTCCCGATGACGGGAGGTTAAGGATCAATAAGTCATCTCAAGATAAGTCCACTGAAGGCCAAGGCAAACATCTGGCCATATGCTCCGACTACCACTCCGAGGCCAAGGAATGTTCCGTAATGCCGTTGTCATAACCAAACTCAAAGGAATTTCCTTTTTATTTCTATGGCTACTACATTCACATCTAAAATCTGCTTGTTTGCAAGATTTTTCGAGCATTCGGAGTAACTTCCTTCGTTCAATTTTTGACCTTTTATTAAAAACTTTAGGACGTAATAAAGTTGAGTGTAAAACCAAGTTCCGACAAGCCACTGCTCCGACAGGACCGAGTTCCGACAAACATTGCTCCGACAGACCGCAGCTCCGATAAACACTGCTCCGACAGGCCGCACCTCCGACAAACACTGCTCCGACAGGCTGCAGCTACGAAAAACACTACTCCGACAGGCTGCACCTCCGACAAACACTGCTCCGACAGGCCGCAGCTCCGAGAAAACACTGTGTGGAGAGAACGCGACTATAAATATAATATTTTATGAAATAGGCGTCTGATTAAATACTGATGGATCACAGTATTTACCATGCGTATAGGGTTCGCCTGATACTTAAAAAAAAGTAATACATAAGGTGCGGGCACATTTGTCTGACGCCACGTGTTAACACACCATATTTATATGGACGTGTTATAAGATAAGTGTGAACCTAGTGCATACATTTATGAAAACCGATGTCATCTGACGGCTTGTTAACACGTGTTAACGCGTAGCGTCAGACAAATGTGCCTATAGAGTGATTTCCGAGTATAAAAGCAATTTTCTTCCAGGCAACCATAAGGGCGCATTCACACGACAGACCGGGCCGGGCCAGACATGCCATGACAAAATTATAGAACGTAACGGCATTTGGTATTAGTCTTTATTTACTGTGTTGAAAATCGTTTGACCGCCAGTCAGATGTTCAGTTTGGCATCAGTCCATTCCATCAGTCTGGTACAATTTTGGATCATCAGTTTGGAAACAATTCAATATCTATAAAGACTGATGGAATAGACTGATGCCAGACTGATAATGTAATTTCCCTATTTGGCCGTTGTCTATCGTGTAAACGCACTCATACTATCCCATAAGTTCTATCTTTTGTTATGCCGTGTCATGTGACATGTCCGTCTTGTGAATGCGCCCTATAAATTGCGCGAATAAATTGAACATGGGGCTAATTGTCTAATTCAAAAAATCTATCGCAATCGCTTTCGTTTGACAGATGGATGTTGCTGCATTTATTTAGTACGATTTTATTTGTGCCAAAAAGAAGCTTCAATGTGTAACATCCTGAAAGCGATTGCGATAGATTTTTAAATTAGACAATAGAAAGGCTGGATATAATTCACAAAATAGAAATACATGGATGTTTATTTATTTGTGTTTTTATTCTTTATTCAATTAATTAGATATTTCATTCTAATATTAATTAATCAATTACTAATTATTCCATTTTTACATTCCGGTATGATATCGATTCAAACATAAATTAACTAATTCATTAAGTGTTTATGTAATGATTGCTAGCATATAATCTGTACCTACATTAATATTCTGTGACGCCAATTCCATAGGATACGTCTTACTCTGTGGTATTAAATGAACTTGAGGGTGTCAGAACTACATTCATACTTACGTTTATTTACCCGTTTGTACACATCACATAGAAACGTGAAACAGTTCATTTGTGAAATTGTAAACTAACAAGTTATCTGTGTTGTGAGTTCGTAATCATGGCATCTTGCACTATAATTAAATCGCGATTTGGAAAATCACAACTCACATTAAACGGATACTTATATTCTCCATCACTGCAATCGCGAAGTTGTATAAGTTGTTTATTTTGATGGTTCTTATCTACCATTTCCGGCATTAGGAGTATTTTTGTAACACGTTGTAGGTATATTAAAAATACGACTGCCCTGGCAAAACCAAACATAAAAGTTAAATAACAAGTGTCATTGCAGTCGGGAAACCATTTTGTGAAACAATTTTAATCCAAGAGATCCCCCGACTGCAATGACAATTATTGTTATTTAAATTTTAGTACTCTTTTGGCATAGTAGATACTATGTACCGAGACTCCCGAGTGAAACTGGCTATATTTTATTAAAATGAGAAAAAAAAAATTTTAATATTACATTATGGGCATCAAATGAAAGGCCTTGAAGGTCCAAACAAATTATCGGACGCGGCTTACTGCCGCGGCTGATCTGAGGTGTGCAAACTATCGGATGTAGTAGGTCGCGGACGTAACCATAGACTAATATGACGTCATCGGACGTCCGATAACTATCTGGCACGCAGGATGTTATGAGAGTGTGCACACTTATCAGCCGCGGCAGTAAGCCGCGTCCATAAGCCGCGTCCGATAATTTGTTTGGACCTTGATGAGCACATTCCAAAACTTTATAATTTGTCACAGAAATGTGAAAACAGCATGACTGCCCTGCCAAAAGAGTACAAAAATTTAAATAACATTAATTGTCATTGCAGTCGGGGGATCTCTTTGATTAAAATTGTTTCACAAAATGGTTCCCCGGTCATCGAGCATCTGCTCGGGATGATCTAAGGATTCTAACGATGCCCGATACATCAGAATCGGCATTTAGAAGCTACGGTTGAATAATGAAACTCACATACCCATATGCAAACATACATGAACCCTGAACATTATTTAACACTCTCTGTTTTTTGGAAAGTAGTGTAATTAATGGATTTTTTTGAAAAAATATTGGTTTTGATACGTTTTCGATACTGGATGTTAATATTATTTATTGATGTATTTAAAATCACCCGAATAATGACGAAATATTAAAAAAAAATATCGATATCATCTTGTCGGAGCTGCGTATTGTCGGAGCTCTGTTTGTCGGAGCTGCATCTTGTCGGAGCTGCTCTTGTCGGAGCTTCGTCCTGTCGGAGCTGCGTCTTGTCGGAGCTCAATCCTGTCGGAATTGCGTCTTGTCGGAGCTCAGTCCTATCGGAGTTGCGTCTTGTCGAAGCTCGGTCCTGTCGGACCAGTGGCTTGTCGGAACTTGGTTTTACACTCAATAAAGTTAGCAAAGTGATGAGTTTTTTTGTCGCTTTTTCTGACATAAGAGCAATTTAGTGTTAATTCATACAAGTGATTCTTTGTCCTTCAACTTATTTGCTGTGTAATAAACGAGTAAAGGTAGCGCCGTTCATAACTGACTTTATTTTATTGTTTTGAGTAAAACAGTTTATTTTAAGGCGATAATTGTCTGTGGTCAGTTTTAATACTTCTATGACCTTACAGTTAAACATAAATTTCTTGTTTACGATTGATAATTGGACACTTCTTGAATTTAAATTATATTGATATTCTGCGAAGTAAGCAAGAAAATCTTTTTACGCGAAATTAAGAGATTTGGTTATGTGCCTAATATATAGGTACTTTAAACGAATAAATAAATTAAAAAATAAATCAAATCTCTTGTGTCAGTGCCTCTGTGTACAAAAAATTCCTCAGATTTAAATATTAAGGCTGTAGACGCGCATCACGTTCCATTTTTTAATTTTCCATACAAATGATCGAAACATCTCTACGCGAACCGTAATGAGGGCGAACTTTGAAAATTCCTATTAAATTATATATTAGATATATAGTATATACAAAATACTCAATACAATAAACAAATACCTCATTATTTCTAAGGAAAATAATAAATTACTTTAAAATCTGTAAATGCCAGTAAAAAAACATGTCAAAGTGTACCTATTTGAGCATTTTTTAATATTTTATTTCTCTGTGATTAAAATCATTTTTTAAACTTTTCTCTCTATAGGGCACTCCTTGACAATACAAACAATAAATGAAAAAATAAATATGAGTCGTATTATTATTTGTTACAGCTGAAACGTGTTTGAAAAATACCTCTGACAAGCAAATTTGGAATTCCACTTGAACAGATTGTCTTTGTTTTAAAATACCTGATAATTTATTATGTTTTTCTCTCTATACGGCACTAATTTAAGAATTTTGCTTCCTAAAACTAAAGTTTACATCAATAGTAATGCTTTAATTCTTTAGATAACTTTTTTGGAAAAACGCAAATTTCTTTGAAATGCGTATATCAAAAAACAATCGTGTTCGTTCGGCGCGATGATTTGAATAAAAAACGGCAGTTTTTTTTCTGGATAAATTTTCGTAATCCCCGTAACCTTCAATTTTATAATTCAATATATCTAGCAACCCTTCGGATTGTCTGTGTGTTCGAATTGGAAAGTAAATTGTATTACTTTCCTCTGAGTATGCATTTGGGGCGGCATATTGGATTTGCTCAAATCGAGGGCCGCCTACGTCCAGGGGCACTGGTTTGCGACATGAGTAAGCTTCAACAAACGTCTTTTTTTACCAATTAAGTACCGTTACAGAAAGTATGTTAATGATGACATTATGTGATGACTAATATTAGATACTTATACTGTGATATTGATATAAAAAAATATACAAAGAAGTTGGCTAAGCTGACGGCCAACCTACAGTAATGGCAAGGCAGTTGAAAGAAGAACAAGCAAAGCTGTCTCATCTTATCTTATTCAATATATTTCTGTGCTTATGCTTAGTAATCACCGTAGTAACCGAATTTTGAAAGCTCCTTCTACACTCGTGAGCAGAAAAATGGGATCACAGGCAGTGGCGGATCCAGGATTTTGGTTTGGGAGGGGCTTAACGTAGGTGAGGGCAGACTTTACCAAGGTAATCAACAGATTTGTGGGGTGGACCCAAATGATTTGGGGGGGGGGGGGGGCTTGAGCCCCTTAGCCCCCCCCCTGGATCCGCTAGTGATCACAGGCCTATTTTCATACAAATGAGATAACTTTGAACCTTTGACCTTTGTTCTCCGTCAGAGATTGAACAGGGTGTGATCTGATGATGGCCATTCAAAGAGTGAATGGAGGAGACCCAGATAGCTAAAGAAACCCAACGGATCAGAAGAGTAGTTAACACCAGAGACCGAATGGAGTTTTTACTTTTTTAGTGTCACATTTTCCATACTTTTGATGTAATTTTCGCTTGTTTTTTTTAAATTTAACTCAGAGCTAAATGACTCATCCAATCCGTTAGGTTTCTTTAGCATTATGAGCTTTCGCCATTTTTTAATTGCCACATTAGATCACACCTCGTTCTTTTCTGGTAAGATTGGAAAAAGTAACTACAAAATACAAAGCCAGCTAAGTACCTATTTAAAATTACATAATTGATTAATTGCACAAGTGGATTTTAATGTTCAATTGACGTATGTAACACTGAAACTTCAATTATTCCACGATGTTTCTCATGTTCAAGGTCTTATTAACATCTAGGTACCTATTAAAGAAATACTTCAATAATTATATACTTAATATAAATTTTTATTGTTTTCAAAGATTTTCTAATCGAATCGAAAAAAAAACTGGTTTAATAAAATAATACAATGCTTTTTGATGATGTAAAATTACAAGATACGGCTGCGGAGGTAATGTAGCGGTATCAATGCGATGCCAGACGGTCGCCGTTTTTCCTAAGCGGATATTACAGAATTATACGCAAAACGCTAGCTTTTCCGAGTTGTTTACTCCGCATTTTCATGGCGCGTTCTTTATGGACGCTTATGCCATAAACAAATTTAATTTTCAGTGACAGACATTTGTGAAATCCGTTTAGAATTTACGAGTAAAAGAAAAAGTTGTCGTTGCTGTTGAAATGCAATGTTTTCGTTAGTGGTTTATTTTGTCATTCATTTGGTCAAAGATTATAGTAAGCAAGATTATAGTAAGCACTCAAACATAAGTTGAATAACGTAGTAGGTCTTACTTTGTTTAGTTTTTAACTGTTATTACTTCCTATTAATGCACACTTAATACTTAATGGAGTTTATAAATATAACTAAGCACTATCTTCTATATTATATTATATACCTATACAATACAGCCCAGCCTACGCTACTTGGTACATGATCATCGTAATGTAATTAATAAACAGTGAAAATATCGAAATTACATACATCATCATTAAAGCGTAAGTAAGGTGTCCGTTGCTGTCTGTATTTTTAATAACCGACCATATTTTTTTTTTGTGCCACAAGTCATTAAAAAACATTTAGGTACAAACAAAAAGAAAATCAAACACGTTGATGTCTATGACATAACATTTGAATTTCGAATTCGGGTGAAGGCTAGAAATTGTGCGCATAGATTAGCATTTATAAAGTGAGTAAATAGTTTTCATGAATTGAAATACGTTTCGTAATAAGATGAGGCGTACAATGAACCTTAATCTCTTAGATTTAATGCACAATTTTGATTTGAAATGTTTCACGCATGTATGTAAATTTTGTCGCTTCGTTCATAAATAGAAGGTGTGAACGAATCTGTAAAGTGTAGGATTTGTTACAGATGTACCTAGTCACTAATACTGTAGAAGCAAACAATACTTACCTACCTAATAATACGGGAAATTGTAAGTTGGAAAAAGTAATACTTACCTACTTTTGTAAAATTAAATAAGTACTTACTAACTACCTTGGTTGGTAATCATCACGTTTCCGATATTTGAAAATATTTAAAAGAAATCCTCTGAGTTAAGCAAAGGTGCTAACAATAAGGCTTGCCGACCACAAGCGATAAATCGCTGAGCGATAGTTTGTCGCCGAGAATAGAACATACAGAGTTCAATACGTATCACCCACGAGCGACTTTTTGTAGCTGCGATAATCGCGGCGTTAGTCGCGGCGATAATCGCAGCGTTTTTTTGTCGCTGGATAAGTAAAGCCTTTGTAGTGTCATTTCGCGGGTAATTATCGACGGTGGGTGGGAGCCATACTGCAAATTCATGTGCATAAAATATTTTTGTATATTTTATATTTATTTATACTAAATCATGTGAAATATCTACAAAAAGGTACGTGCATCTGGGTATTAGTCATCACCAAAATTGATCAAACAGTAAGAACTTGCACGAATTAATATTTGCGTACGTGGACGCGTGACAGGAATATTAATGAACTAATTAATTCTCAACCGTGAATGAACGACAGTCTTAATTGAATGAACGTATTCGAGACATCAAGTTCAACTGTTCATTTAATTAACGCAAGGATTCAAACGCGGGCCTTTGAACAAGTTCATGTTTTACCCATTTAAATGTGCATGAGCAGTTTCTGTTCACTTCAGCTTAATTAGATTGCTCTTAAATCAGTCCTGTATTTACTTTAACCGTGTTTATGCATGTTTAAAAAGTTGTTAAAACATGAAATTGCACTAAAACGTGCTGAAAATTGGTCTCTTAATGGTTTTCAGAAAAATGCTCACGGGCATTTTCAGAAAAATAGCACATCCCCACTTTTGGAGCTGTCCCTCCGTCTTAATATTTAATTGTCTTTAAACTGACGTACGAAATGGAAAAGTGTTAAATAGATTCAATTTCTCATTTAAGTAGTTTAACTATACAACTTAAGTGCAAATAATTCCTTAAATATTATATTTTTTATAAATAATTAAAGTATTCCCAACATCTGGTTTTTGGTTGTCCCCTGTGATAAGTCTTTCAAAAAAGATAGTTTTACAGGATATTCTTTAGTTTTCATTTAAGTATATGTTGTTTATTATGATTTTGGTACTAATTACTTCTTATTTTATGAATAATCAATCGTTTATTTCATGTAATATTTAATAAAAAATAATAAAAAATAAAAGTCCAAATTTTTGTCACGACCTGAGTTCTCAGTATTGTGACCGCCTTTTATCTTATTTAAACACTACTATTGGTATCTTTCGCGGTTGCTGATGGAAAAACTTACCGACCTTTATTCAAAAAATACGGATTTCGTACGCCAGTGCCAAATTTAACGCAGTGAGAAATAGATGTTCGTGTGTGGATTATTAGATCGCGATTTTACACTCAGGTAAGGTGACCATTTCCTGCTTATATTTCACGTATTCTGTTAATCATATAACTAGACATTATTGTATATAGTGCGAACTTTCAATTCCGTAATATTTTAGACGGCTAAGTAGAGCGGCTGATTAATTACAAAATTAATTTAAACTCTAGTAGCTGACATGTGACCTCAGAATGTGACCATCCGGGTGGTCACATACACCCTGAGCTGCAAGTCACAACACGTCTGAGCACATAAAGAATAGTTCACATTTTAGATACTTATCAGGGCTTGATATACCGGTATTAATACAAACAAGTACATTAGTATAAGTAAAATACATTAGTATAAGTTTTATCTCAACTTGTATTTGTTATTTTAAGCATAACATCGTACAAACTTATTTTAAAATTAGATATGTTACAACATAAGATGCTATGAAAACAAATTAGTTTTGTGATATAAGGTTTAATTGTTACTGATAATAATTTTAATACTACAAAATGTCTTAAGTGCTCCTTACTAGGTTAAGAGCTTTAGTACAAGAAGACGACGTGTTCCTATCCTAAAGGATAAAAGTGTTTCCATACTCAAGTGATTTAGAGAAAAGTATTTTGTTAAACATTAATTAAAATTGTATTTAAATATTTTTTTAACTATCTTGCTAAAATTAAATGATGTAGACGCGACTTTACTTTTGACACCCGCTCAGTATGTGACCTGTCCCTTTCAAAAACTCCGCTTTTGTGACCGTTTATAGTTAGGAATTAATAGGAGTTAATAGGAATCTTGATTTAAATATCACAGCATAGGCTTGTATTAATGTGCAATACAAATACGAAGTACATTTACTTGGTAAATTAGTTTTTATCAAGAAAAATGTTCTCCATGCAAGGTCACATTAATTACTTATATTTTTCTTAAATTTTTTCTCAGTACAAAATGAATCTTGGTAGCAACAGTTACTTTTTAAAGGATCATGCCGGATTCTGGGCCATGATGCGCATTAACCATACATATCTCATTGACTTTGACTTTGAAATGTCATATAATAGGAAAATGTCAAACAATTATAACTGTAAACAGCTCCTTGAGATTGAGATTTCTCTTTTCTTCCGCATTATATTTTAATGACATTCTTCCCATGCAATCAGTATAAAATTACTATAGTATATTGGTAATTTCATCAAAGCGCATCATGGCCTAGCTTGTATAGAAAAATCGGCATAATCCTTTAACAGTCAACATTAACAACCTACCAGGTACAAAAAAAATATGTAAATGGTACCAAATACAAAAATAACAGACTTTTTTGGGAAAAAAGCAGAGTCACATTCTGAGGTTCGAAAACCCAAGAAATCTATTGTGTGACCAAATATTACATTGAAAAACACAAATTATACGAAAAATACCTTGTTTTTCATGAATACTATATTATATTGTTATACATCCATCGAAAATATTACTTAAATAACATAATTGCAAAAAATATTTGAATTTCGAGGGGGTGTGCTATTTTTCTGAAAATGCCCTCACGTATAAATTAGTATTTCTCGCTTGGCTTGTACAGAACAGTAGTATTTATCTGTATTTGTTTTCCTACAATCTGTACATTGATCAAAATTTGGGTTGCAGATGTGAACTACATAAATACTTTAATTCGTAACCAGAACAGTCATTGGTTGCCACTATTTCTTAATAAATAATTATATAATAAGTCCTACTTACATTTACGAGTATACATCTGACTGACCAACATTCGCAGCTATTTATTGAGTGGGTAAGTGTAACCGGGTCATTTAAAATACATAGTTGGTTACTAAGTTCTGTAACTATGGAAAACATGAATAATACTAAATTTACAAATAATGCTACAATGAATTATATACCAAATGAAAGCACAAATATTTAAGATTATCATGTATTAAAATTATTCGAAATGACCGCCTCTGGCATGAATACACGCCTTTAGACGACGAGGCCAGTCATCGATGGCAGCACGAACTACCACCATATCCAATTCTGCGACTGCCTTGAGAATAGCGCGCTTAAGAGAGTCGAGATTCATGTGGGGCTTAGCACATGCTTTCTCCTCAATAAGTTGCCATATGGCATAATCCAGAGGATTTAAGTCTGGGCTGGAGGATGGCCATTCTTCCTGCGCGATAAAATCAATTTTGTTAGCCCGAAACCATGCTTGTGTAGATTTTGCTTTGTGCGCAGGGGCAGAGTCCTGCTGGAAGACCCATGGCTGGTTTTGAAATAAAGTGTGGCTTAAGGGTTTGACAACAGGTTCCAGAACGGTATCTTGATAGACTCTAGCGCCAGTTTTCACACCTTTTTCACAGAAATGAACCTTACTTAGCCCTGAATAGGACACCCCCAGCCAAATCATCACTGATGAGGGGTGGTGACCTCGTTGGACCCTCGGAGCAATCATGCTGGCTTCTTTACTATTCTTAGCGTATACTCTATCATTTTGACGGTTAAAATTTTCTTCGACTGTGAAGATTTTTTCATCAGTAAACAAGATTTTTCGATGGCCGTTTTGTGCGTACTGCTTTAGTAGAGCGCGACTTCGTGCTAACCTCATAGCCTTCAATCGTGCGTTTAGCAGATGGCCCTTTCGTCTACGGTAAGCGTGAAGCCCAAGGTCATCATTGATATTTTTTTTAAGGGAACTTCTATTCACTTTCATCTGTATTGCCAATAACTTTTGCTTCCGGACGGGATTTCTCGTGATTCTCGCCTTCACTGCCTTGATCACAGCTGGTGTCCGAACGGTGCGTGGTCTTCCTGATCTTTTTCGGTCATCGACGGTCAAGGTATTACTGTACCTATGGATAGTGCGATAAATAAATTGCTTGTTGATTTTCAACTTTTGTAGCAACTTGAAAATCATATTCGGTGGCTGCCCACATTTGTGCAGAGCAATTACAGCGACACGATTCTCCTTCAACCCCCATTCCATGGTGAAATAAACAAAATATGATATACGTGTGGTATGGAATTATAGCTTATAAAACTGTCAATAATATGTCATTTTTCTTTTTTCTTTTCATTTGTTTTAATGGCCAGTAATCGATAAAGAAACTCAGTAACAGAACTTTTGACCAACCTGTGTATAACTAAGTAATCTAAGTAATAATAATAATACTAGCATGCTGTGAATTTATTGGTTGTTAGCGGATTAATGACTTTAATTTTTTCAAACTTTTTCACGCAACCACTGAAACTTTCTTCTATTAATAAGGGAGCTTATTCCTACCTATAAAAAATATTCAGCCAATTTGTTTTTTTTCGGACATTCCCTATTATATAGAACTTACACTAAAACCAGTCGTTATTTTTTCGTAAAATGTGTACAAGTAAAACAATAATGAAAATATACTTAAAAGTTTTCATCCTCTGAATTAAGCAAAGGTGCTAACTAAGCCATACTGCAAGAATTTGCACATGAATATGTGCATAAAATTTACGAAACAAAAATATTAACCTGCAACCGTTTTCTTTGGATCCCCGAGAAAACATTCATCTCGTAACGCACAACAGAATTTCTTGTTTTCCCTTTCAGCAGTTGCATTCGGCAGGAACATGGACAATATAGCGACATCTTCATTATTCTCCCGGGCTCTCCTTATCCGATCCTGTCCCACTGTTTTCGTTTTCAAATGCAATCGCGACTTGAAGTCGTCACTTAAAACATCCGCGGACATTTTGGAACAAAAAAATAAACTGTCAAAATAAAAAAAAATAAAAAAGCGCGGTAAGTTTGACGTTTGTTTTGGCGCGCTCGCGGCTATGTGTAGGCTTCGCGGCTCACCGTGCGGTACTGAGTGATGGCACAACTTCATTTTGTCGGAGGGAGGTGTGTAGGCATACTGTAGGCTGTAGATTGAACTTAATTGATCGCCTAAGATAAAGAATAGTTCAAATTCTGCATAAAGAAAAGTAGATCTCTTGAAGTCAATTAATGTCAAATGGGTGTGCTTAATTGGTTTCAGTTTAAATTAGAATTAATTCCCAAAAGTATGATTGTTTATATTCTCAAATCTACATTGTAGATTGCGTTTTGTTGAACTAATGATATAAAGAGACCCAAGAAACAACAAAAACAATGCACATGATAAATATTTAACAAACAGGTTTTATTAAAAAAAAACGCTTCGTTCTAAAACACAGGTGGGATCCATAAAGCCGGCTCTATGGTATGTTTGGGACGAGCAAACATTACGGAGCGATCAATCTACCTACTAACTTGAGTAAATCGATGTCGTTTTGCATTTGCATGTGGAAACAAACATCCCTTGGGCTTAGAGACGGCAGAGCTGTGGGAAATTTTGGAATTAATTTCCGGGGAATTTTGTAACAAATTTTGCGTGGTAGGTTCATTACACACCGTCGAAAATGGTAGACAAATGGAACCATTAAAACAGGTCTAATTTTGAAGACGAAAATGTAAACAGATCCGCAAATATCTGCCTGCAAGTGTCTACCTACCTATTTTGAAAGAAAAAATATACGTAAGTAGGTTTTTTAGGCAAAAGTTAGTATGTAAAACTAGTTTGTGAATTTAGGCAAAAGTTAGTACCTACTTAAGTAAAACTAATTTGTAAAGTGGTATTTTTCGATTACCTACCAATTACATTCACATTCCAATTATGTTCCATGTGATAAACGATGAAAAAGTTGAGATTTCTTTAGTTTTATAACGTCATTTGTTTAAAATATGCTAGATATAATATTAATACCTTATTATAATGGCATTATTTATATAAGAAATATGACTCATACCTGTTGTTTTCTTCGTTTATTTAAACAACACTTTGTGAACTGTTCAAGCTGCCCAGATCAAATATGTTTCTTAAACGATTATTTCTTTTTCTATTACATTATGCATAGTAATTGTGCATCAGAAGTTAAGAGGCTGTCTCAAAAAGGTACCTAACCTAGATTCCTTTTTTGTTACTAAGGCACTTAAGTGTATTGGTCCACTAGCGGTGCCGATACATTTATTTTTATTACTCGTAAACCATGTAAATATTAAAAAAAAAGGAAACAACCATGCGCTCTTAGGCTGGCCCCAGACCTACCGGTTTCATTTCTTTGCTTTGCTGTTCTACCATGGACCGCCGGCCAATATCCTCATTTTCAATCCATCGCATATTTTGACCAGACCACATTGGCAATATAGTCATTAGTTTGGTGTTATCAAATACCGTCGTCTGGGTTGCAATGCGAAGTTTTAGTTTTAGTTTAAAAAAAACTGCTGTTTCATACAAAAATTAATAACGAAAATATCAAAATGTATGAAACAGCTCATTTTTTTTCGCGATTTCAGATTTGGTCCCATAGTAAAAGTTGTTCAGTTTTATGGTCCCTATCTACCAATTCAGCTTTATAAGGCTTTACCAAACATCTTGTATAAATAAGCAATCGATTTATTTTTAACGATCGGAGTCCATGTTCAGGGTGGCATATCTCCTAAAAGCTTCCTACTTCGCAATCCAGGCGATGATATTTGATAACACCAAGCTAATGGATATCTTGCCAATTTAGTCTAGTCCCAAAATGCGACAGATTGAAAATTACCCTGGTTGGCCGGCGGTCTTTAAAGCAAGGTAGAACAGCAAAGCAAAGAAATGAAACCGGTAGGTCTGGGGCCAGCCTTAAAGTCTTAAATTGTCTGTTATATTTTTTATATTATAATATTTTTCATTCTTTGCTCTTGGTTTAAATGGATTTTAAAACTTACAGAAAGAATGGAAACTGTTAAAGAGTTATTCAAAAAATATTAGGGACAATTTAATAGGGCATGGTTATTACCTTTTTTAAATATTGACCTGGTTTACGTATCATCATCATCATCATCATATCAGCCGCACGACACCCACTACTGGGTATAGGCCTCCCCTAAGGATCTCCACGACGATCGGTCCCGCGCCGCCCTCATCCAGTGGCTTCCCGCAACCTTCACCAGATTGTGGGGGGCCCACGGAGCGTCGTCCGGTGCGCGGTCGTCATTCCCAGAACCCTTCCGCCCCAACGGCCATCGGTTCTTCTCGCTATGTGTCCCGCCCAATGCCACTTCAGCTGAGCAATCCTTCGAGCGATGTCGGTTACTTTAGTTCTCCTGCGGATCTCCTCGTTTCTGATTCGATCACGCAGGGGATCGCCGAGCATGGCTCTCTACATTGCACGCTGGGTGACCTTGTTTACGTATTACGTATAAGTAATAAAAATAAATGAGTTGGCGGCGCTAGTTCATGGCTATAAGGGCCGTAATTCAGAAGTTCGTAAGCTAGTTTAGTTATCTTCCAAAGTCAGGATCAAACTGAAAATGCGACTCCCGCTTTCGTTCATGAAAACTAAACTTGTTACAGAAGGAGTTTGATAGACTTCAAAGTAAAGAACCGTTTGTTGATTTGTTTGTTATCCTGTGTTTGTCTTCAATTAAACTTTTGTCAAGAAAACTTCTTCCATTTTCAATTGTACATTTCGCTAGTACCTACCCACAGACTAGTATTTGTTGTATGGCCTGTGTACCTACCTATCTTGATTACAAGGGGAACGATAATTATCATTTAGTTTAGTAGATGTAAAAACAGTTTAAAATATTGAAATGATTTGAAAAAACGTTTTTTTTATTCAAATTTGACCTACCGCAGAATAAATAACAGTGCTGATATTACAGTAGTTAGCTACTACTTTTTTTACCAAGGTTTATACAGTTTAGTCACACCCTGTACTATATCTTAAGAAAATTAATGTGTTTGATGTTCTTGAGATGCGAGCGAACAAACTGTCCGTTTATTACACGCCCCGTAATGGCTGACATTGCTACCTACGACATAATTTACCTTTGGATTGATGTTTATGTGCAAAGGTTAAGGTGTACCTATCAATCTATTTGCAGTTTACGGCAAAATGTGCGGGAGGAATTTGACCTAGTTTGTAAATAGTCTAACGCAAATAATGTTTGTGTCATATGTATATATTATTATACTATACTGTTTAGCAAACCATTGAAAAACAAGACTATAGGCAATATTTTACAAAAAAGATCCTAATTTTGGGACAATTTCTATTTCCAATCATACCAATCACTAACATGGAAAATCACAAGAAAGAAATTGATATCAAGTTTTAAACTAACAATATCTCCATTACTGAAAATATACCAAGCAAAAGTTGAAGGAACTAACTATTCTATTCAGCTTTACTAGGCAGTACTACAGAATAAATATGGCACTACTACAAATAATAAAATCGCGTGACAAGCGTGTTGCATTTCTGTACCAACTATAATTTACGTTTACAAAGTTTTCAGTTCATTGACTCTCCGGCTAGAAAGTTGCGCAGCATAAGAATTACAAATAAAAAGAAAATATTTACTGTGTAAAAGCTTTTCTGTACTTATAGCTTTATTTTTTTATTTCTGAGATAAGAATGCTTAATGTACCTACATTTTGATGACACTGAATCAACTGGCATTATTTATCTCTACAACCGAATTTAGAGCTTTCAACATTAGCTGCCTATATAACTAACTTCTAATTAGCTAGGTAACTGAAAAGGCTGTTTAAAAATGATTTTTAATTCAATAGTAGTGACCGCAATCATTGATTGTTGCAAAATTACTACATACGAATTTATATGATACAAAATCTACAAGCATATGGCGCTAAAAAAACAAGAAAATTGTGTCATCAAATCACAGCGGCATGTTTTTGGTTGCCGTAAACGTGTATAGAATCAAACGTAATGAATATTTATTCGAAGCCGTATATCACATGAATGAGACGATTAAATCTGCGTACGAACATTTATAATGAATATTAAACAAGGATTCGTTTACCGGTTGCCTAAATGTAATTTATGAATCTCGACTTTATTGTGCTTCCTTGGATTCTATTTTTTTTGTGTAGTTTAAGGGGAATATGTAATGTATTTAGGTACCTTGCCACTCAGTGCTATTGTTTAAGCTTTAAAGGTGGACTTATTATGTGCATCTCAATTAGGGTTACCATTGCAAAATTTGAAAAGTCCTGACAAAAAGCCGGACATTTCAATAATAGTCCGGACATTTTCACGGACAGATCCAGACTCCATACATTTTGGGACTTCTCTTTCGAACACTACTGCTACGTAGGTTTTAGTTTTAGTTTTAGGTGTCTCGTATTACACCGCCTAATCTCAAAAAGCCGGACAAATCGCAAAGCCGGACAAAGTCCGGACAATAGCCCAAAAGTCCGGACATGTCCGGACTAATCCGGACGGATGGTAACCCTAATCTCAATGGAATTATCAAGCCTCAAAGCTTTATAGTAAGTTCTTTATAAACAAACCTTCCCTGAATAGGTATCTAGTTTGTAAAAGATGGCGCTAAAACTTTTGATTTTATTTCAGTGTATTTTTAAGGTTGCAAAAACTCGCCCCTTGCTACTAACTGTCGTAGGTATATATCTACTCAGTTACAATGTTTAGCACAGAATAAGTAATAGTACAAAGTATGTTTAGTCTCTCTTAAGGAAAAAAAAATTGTTTTTTTTGGCCTATCCCGAAGTTATTATCCCGAAGTCCTGTTGTCACGGGTAAGCAAGCATATTAATTTGAGGTTGCAAGTGGCAAAAAATGTTACCCTGCCCCTTTGCTACTAATTGTCGTAGGTGCTACTCGGTTTCAATTTTTAGTCTCTCTTAATGAAAAAAAAAACTTGATATTTTTTTGGCTTTTCCCGAAGTTATGGCACCTTTACAGTTACTGTTTTCACGGGTAAGTAATTTGAGGTTGCAAGTGGCAAAAAATGTTACCCTGCCCTGCCCCTTTGCTACTAATTGTCGTAGGTGCTACTCAGTTATAATTTTTTGCATCTCTTAATGAAAAAAAAAACTTTTACTTTGAATTTTATTTGATTTTGGCTTTTCCCGACATTATGTCCTCGGGTAACTGTTTAGTGTTAAACCTAAGTAGTTTGACAAAGAGTTAAAGCTATAATCACAATAAGTTAAGTTAGGGTATTAATGTAGCATGAACTTGATGTCATCTCCACAAAGTGTCAATATATTAATCTTGACAAGGCCAGTGTGACTACTTGCAGTATATTAAATATACAAAAGATTAGTATAATAATTGATGGCGACATATAGTATCGAACAATGTTGTTCCTGCCCACGTGGTGAATCATAGTAAACTTCGGTCACCGCGAAAAATAGATAATTGTCCTATAGTACGTTACATTGACTGTGCAAAAATATTTATTTTTTTATTTATTTTTATTTCACACATACAATTACCATTACAGGATGTTTTCCCTACGGTAAAGTCGCAACACAACATAATATTTAATTATTTTGTTTATAACATATAACATATAAGGCCGAATCTTGTGAATTCACTCAAATTACATGAAAAAAGGTCGATAATTTCTGCAAGTAAATTCAGCGTGCGCAGTGCCCGCGACAAAGGCGACTTGTTCAGTAAGTGTGTTCTGCCAGACGGACTATTATTCTTCTTTGTAAGTACCTACTGATCAAAATTATTTACTTGATCGACACCTACCTTCTGACTACGGACAGCTACCTTCACAATAAAATTTAATTTAAGTACAACAAGAGAAACACTTATTAAAATCAGTCCTTAAAAGTCTTTAAAGAATCCTTTCTGCCCAATCCAACCTTTTTAAAAATTTTGATAGACACAGTATTTAAGGTCACAATTAGAAAAACATCAGCTTAGTACAAAGCGTATGTAATAAAATCAAAATTAATGAACTAACGTAGGTATAATTAAGAGCTGCATCGATAGCTTAACGGTACAAATAATAGCTCAACCAATATTGATTCCTTATAAGTAACGGAAGTTGGCTTGAGAATTAAGTTTTAGCAAAGTTTATACAGCATAAATTAGAATTAATAAGTGTTTATTCAATTAACTATTAGTCAGATACAACAAAAATCAATAAAGCCTGACTAATCTAACTAATTAATCTAAAAAAAAAGCGATGTTTTTGCTGAGGACTAATTTCTTCTACTGAAATAAAACTTACGTAAATCGTAAATCTGAAATACTTTATACGAACAATTAAAGGCAACGGTTTTTTTAGTAGTTTAACATAGGTAGTCTCATTCGTTTTATTATTTACTAGTTTTTGCTCGCGACTTCGTTCGTGTGGACATTTTAGAAAATCTTTGAAATCCTTAAAATTCTGATTCCAGTCCCCATTCAAAAGTAGGGGGTTTAGTGGGTAGGGCCCGGCTAGTCCTACACACCTTCAGTAAGCATAAACGCATACTATAAAAATAGGTGTCCTTATTGATAAATAAACTAAGTATTTACATAAATGAGTCACCCTGTTGACCACTTCCGTGAGGACCTAGCAGGTGCCATCATCATCAGGATTGCGTGGGAGTCATTGAACACCGAAATTACGACGAATTCAAACAAATTTGTATCTGTGGTCTTGCTTTTTTATGCGAACAAAAAAATTATCAAACTGCGTTAAAACAGACTAAATAGGAGCTGTTTTACGTCATAACATAATCAAAACTCGGGTACTGTCTCATTTTTATATTATATTTTTAACACGTTTTTATTAGGCTGCCTTCTCGTTTGTTTGTTTCTCCACAAAGTTTGCGAACGATTTTTGTACATTTATACGAACTATCTATTCTATAGGATCTAACTAAAGTATGCTTTATCCACTATCCACTTAATCTTTGAAATAAATTCTTTTGACTCGTTCGCTGAATAACTAAAAATAATGACTTCACTTTAAGATTTTCTACGAATAAATTTTGGCAGTAAATTATAGTCTGACAAATTGCATGTCATTACCAAGTTGGGTTCCGAAAATTATTAATGCAAAGATCACAGGTCGTACGGTAAATTGGAAATTACAATCGTGAGTAATTTTGCAAGATTCTGTTGTATTGCGAGTTCTAATATTTTTATGCAGTAGGACTCGAAAATGAAATATCTGTACTTAAGTAGGTATACCTAAATGGAATTTAAATTTACTCATTTATTTGTGTGTTTGATTTAACATTGTCTTTTCGCTTAACTACTTAAAACCTTTTTGGTGTTGATTAGCATAAAGGAGTTTCGATGTTTAGTTTATAAAAGTTTCATTGTTTTTTTCGATGTTACGAACTCTTTTGAGCTCAATATAATTTATACACAACAGCCAGTACCTAGTGTAGTCAATAGATGTAGGAGTTAATAATTTTATTTGTCAGTCTTTTATTGATAACATTCGGATGGAATGAAGACCATTCCATTATCGTCCAATCCAATTGCAATCAGAAGCCATGTAGATAGATCGCTCTTATGGTGTAATTGATCGTTTCCACCAAATTGAGTTTTACGACTAATTTATTACTTAAGTTTCCTTTTTGTTGTGTTATGCAGGCATTCTTTGCAAAACAATGGCATTGAAAAATTATATAACATATTATATAATTTGTGTGTAAAGTGCATACACTTTGTTAATGTTTAATAAACAATAAATTTGTTAATGTTTAATAAACAATACATTTGTTAATGTTTAATAAAAAGCGATTCCTATAATATTACAAAATTCGTGAAATCACGTAGATATTTATTTCATTAAGGATGTAATCATTACTCATAGTTTATCTATAAGTATTTTTAAAGATAAAATAATTTTCATAGGAAAACTCAAATTCCGTGTTTTTATAAAACAAGCCTACGTAATGTCACGTAATATTCAGTTAAAATTTGCGAAATTGTTCTTTATTATTTGCCTTAATTTTAATGTACTTATTTACATCACTTCCTTATTTTTAAATCTAGCCAGAAAGATTGTAAAATAGGTTTAGGTCATCTCGTTTTTCTAGAAATCGTTTACCATATAAAACAACAATTTAAAAGTCAAAAATACCTGGACCGACGGAGGTTATGGCAATGACTGGCATAATCAAGGTGTGGCGAAACCGTATAAATAAGTTGTTACTAACTACGGAAGAATTTATGGAAGAAAATATGTGTAACGACCACTGAGGACGTATTTATTGTCATCGTAGAAATAAAAATATTCTGAATTAAAGAAGTTTTTAAAAATAAAATAAAAATCTCATTACAAATTGAATTTACTATTTTAATTTCGAAACAAGTTTTATAAGTGGTTTGTACTTTTTCTGATCCGTAACTAGTTGCTAACTCCAGTTACCATGATGGGGTTTTAAGTTAAGATTTTTTTATATGAAAGTTAGTCACTTAAATTGTTTAAATACTACAGCAAATCAATTTGTTTCTTTTCTCTTTTATTTTCATGTGTAAAATTTCCAACAAAACCTATATAGTAAAGTAATATCGGTGCAGTCTGCGGTTTGCGACCGAGTCACCTTAGCACCCATATCATGTCCATATGTGATACGCACAGAGGGCAACAGTGGGCCAAATATGGCAGCAACTTGTTCCGGAACTGACCTATCTACATATACGGGAAATGAGGAAACGTTCATATTTTGGCTTTCTTTGATCAATTTATAGACTTCCATTATATAGTTTCAAAAAAATTCAGAAAATTCGTTCGGGTCGTGTGATTTATCAAAGAAATATAAGGATAGGTAATGGTCACGTTTTTCATATCACGAAATGTTTTTATAAGATTCAGGAACATCATTATCTCTTTTAATGTTTTGTAACATGCAAAACCACGGCCAAACGCGATTCAAATATTAGTGTGAATTGAATTTGTTAATCAAAATACATTAATGGCAAATTTAACCCTAGGTTTGCACTGAGAAATATTCTGCAAGTGTACTATTTCGTTTCGCTAAGACAAGGGGGCAGATTGGTCAGTTTTTTAATTTCGTAACGGACCCCACGTAGGGCTAGAGGCGTCGTGTTAGGAATATCTATTTATGGGAATAATTATGTGAAGTGCCGAAGTGTGTTGTTTGTCGTTTGACAATGAAAACGCGATCCGAAACATCATCATCATCACATAAGCCCGTGAACACGGCCGATGCAACTCGGTCGAAACTTCGGGAAAATAGGTAGGTGTGAAAATACCTATCGTAGTTTGCATGCGTTTAATTCCTGTCATTTTAATTAAGTACAATGCAACGCGAATCTTTAAAAGTGTATATCCGAACAATGTCATTTACACCACTTTTTTGTACTTAAAAGTTTCGTTAGTCAAACGTTTCGTTGAATATCAACATGAAAAACTGCATTGCACTGTAAGAAACACTGGTCATTATCATTTTTCACTGTAAAATGAAAAAAAAATCTACATTAAAGCTCTATACGAATTCGATGCGCACTTAGTAGAGTAGTACAAAAAAAATACTCAGTCTGTACTACCGGCAGTACCAAGGTAGTCATTAAAAAAAACTTAAAAACTTTGCTAGGAACAGAACAGGTTTTTGTGCTAAAGATACTATGGGAGTGGAACAGACCTAACGCGTCAGTGTCGAAAAAAGATTGTCTTGGCGTACCAAGACTAAAGACTCCTTTGACAATTTTTGAAAGTAAATCTAGTGGTTCACCCACCCGTATAAGACGCAGTGGTTCCGGTTCGATTTCCAGGAGACGGTACAATTTGTACTCGGTTTGGTTGGTGGTAATAGGGCTTATTTCAAGTCCGCCTGGCTAGCTACCACCATCTTACTTAAGTCTGGCGCCATAACGACAATTAAAATAGTTGTGTTCCGGCAGTTAGAGTTAAGATAACCATGTCAGTGATGAGGATTCCGGGTGTAGTGCGCTACCTAACATCAGGCGAGGTGAATGCCAAGAACTCTACCGTTGTCCAAAAAAAATAAAGTACTCACCAGCACGGAACACCTCCCCGCAGCCATCGCAGCGGCTGGCGAACTGGGCGTCGTAGCAGTTGCCGCAGTAGATCTTGTCGAGCTTGGAGCCGAACTGCTTGTCTACCAGCGAGACGCGGCACTTGGCGCACAGGAAACACGCCTCGTGCCAGTGCTTGTCTTTGTACGACAGATCCTGGGGAAGGAAAGAGGTTTTGATACTCTGCTCTGTTTATTTATTTTGGGAAAGTCGAACGATTATGTATTTTAGTTGTTTGTTGCATATGCAATGCAAATAAAGAGATCCTGAATGAAAGATAAACTTAAGAATTTTGAAGAGCAGCTAAGCCTTCAACTTGTACGAACTACTACGAACATATTACAAAAATAAGCATAGAAGTATTCGTTACCAATACTTATATGCAATAATTAATAGGTAAACTTCATTTATCCTACATTGGGTAGTGCGACTAATATGATGATAGTCTTCTTAATGACAATTATGTTATCTGAAACCGATGTGTTTGAAGTCAGCTTCATACTTTGCTACAGCTACCTACAGATTTTATTTAAAAGAGCTTTTAAATTTAATTTAGGGAACTGTTGTAATAGTACATTATGAGACAAGTTAGCTTAAGATGCTCATTGCACACAAGGCTGTGGGTTGCAGCACTTGCAGCCCGAGCCGCAGGCGAGGGCGTAACTCAGCCGAGTGTGCATAAGCAAGAGCTTACGAGTTTCATACGACGTTTTTCAACACATTTGCGAGGAAAAAACAAGTAATTTACCACACAGCAACAAATACGACAAAAACAAAATATGATGGGAAAAGCTTACGTAGTTATTGCTTTCTCTGTGGGGAAAAGGCGCGCAGGTTTTTTTTTGTTTTTTTCACACGCCAAATGCAAGAATATTTTGCGAACAAAGGGGTGCGTGAGCATACAGCCACATCAAAATTATAATTTTAAGTGATAAAATGCAAATATTTTAATATTTTATGACAAAATATTGTGAATTGTGAATAATTTGATAGTAATAAATATTTGTTTCACTTAATTAAGGACTTACACATTTATTTATTCCAAAAATGTATACGAATTTTCAGCGGCATGAAACCTCTTTGTTGTTACTAAAAAAAATAACTGTATAACCCGGTTAAATTGGGAATGCTCTGTTTACTCGCATAGAACTTGCAGTAAGGTACTTATTTAACTTTGTAGGGATAATTCTATAACCAACTAGTGTTTTATATATTATTGCACGCGTTTGTTATAGCTCGGTTTATGGCCCTAAAAGCGATGTATTAGGGGTCACTTTACGAGCAAATGTGTTGAAAATATATATTATCAGGAAGGATCTGAAAAGCTGCGTTTTGTTTGTTTACAAAACTACAATTACGCAAGTAACATAACATACCTAAAATGTTTTTGTTGTTACGTCAATTCATTCGCTCTCAAATAAAAACATCAAGTTTCCCATTAAGGTGGACTAAACCAATTCAAAGGAAATGACCAGGATTCGAAAAACAAAAAGGCTGAGATTTCCCATTAGCGAGATAAATGTCGCGTGGGCCGTAATTATTGTTTCGATGCGCCCGCACAATCAGTTCTACGGTTTTACTTATTTGGTACACTACTACTAACATTCAAGGCTAGAAAAACTTGTTATCTAAGGAATAATGTTCGATGTAAGGACAATCGAGTGTGATCGAGACATAACTCAATTCGATATGTCTTTATTAATTTATTCTATTCTACCTCTCTAGCCAACCTAAGTCATTTCTATCTAAAAACGCTAGCGGACTTTGCTTTTGTTAATTGAAAGTTATTTAATTATTACTTTTACATCATACTGCTCGGCAACTAGGATTTACTAGTATAGTAAGAGGCCGTGTAAGTTGGCATGTGCAACACAGTGCATTGTTTAGATAGAACGTTCCATTTTCAAATCACTTTACAATTCAAGCATGGGTGAATGCTTTAACTGTAAAGTAACTTTACAATTCAAGCTATGTCAAACTCCTTAGTGAACCAATCTCTTTTCTTATAATATAAACTATGGAAACTTTTTACTGAAAAAAAAAACAATAAATATGGCGGCATTTCATTTCCGTTCAAGCTATGCAAAACTCCTTGGATTTTGATTTTGATTTTGATTTTGATTTTGATTTTTATTTTTATTTTTATTTTTATTTTTATTTTTATTTTTATTTTATTTTTATTTTTATTTTTATTTTTATTTTCATTTTTATTTTTATTTTCATTTTTATTTTTATTAAATTTACCTCGCATGAATGATGTAAAGTAGTATGCTTACCTCGGTTGTAAGTAGCTATTACACCCTCGAACTATATTCGCCCTCGCTCGCTTCGCTCGCTCGGGCGTCTAAATATCTCGGGTGCACTCGATCCATTAGCGCCCTTTGCGAGCTGCGCTCGCACGGGCGCCAAATTGGATCTTGTTCTGTAATAGCTCACTTACGTCCCTTGTGTAACAAACTACTATTAATTGTATTATTTATGGTTGTATCCGTAACCAAATCTTTTTTGATAGAATTATTCTCTACGTCGTCGTGTCATTTGCCGAAGATTATTTTCTCATTTGTGCTATCGTTGTAAACATGTGGGATCGCCATCATTAATCTTAGTGTCATTATAAACCATTTTCGCTGATTTTGAATAACTTGTACATGAACTATGTCATCATCTATTTCGAAATGTGATTCACACAATTATTATAAAAAAAACAAATTGACTTGACACAGAAGCACGGAATAGATATGAGTACTACCGTAACAGAAGTTAAATTTTTTTGTTCAGGGTACTTATTCAGTCATCAAGACACTCATTCAATGACGGATGAAATTTCAGTTTTCTACAATTTCTGATGTAGGACGGTCATTCACGTAATTTTGTTCTTTTTAATGATCTAAACAAACCGTTCACGTTTCAGGGCACTATTAAACTCTCCCCTCACAGTATAATCTATTCCTGGCTGGAGTAAACCGCCGGAGACCAGGCATTTGAACCGGAGTGTCGTAACGTAATATCAATGAAATATGAACGTTTATTTTGGCCGATTACGAAATACTTATGTTGTTTCGCGCATAAATCTCTAAAGAATCATCTGACGGATCCACCGAGGCTTCTCAAGGTTGCTTGGACGTTAAAATAGTGTTGTTTCTGAGCCAGAAATAGAGTCGTATGTAAGCGGTCAGCTTGTTTGTGAAAAATCCAGCCATTTTGTTATTCCACAGGAAAATTGTTTTCTTTCTATTTGGTGAATGCTTGCCAAATACATCAGAGTTTAATAACATGAGCCGAAAATTATTCACATAAAGAAGAACGAGGTAACAGTTGTTATAATATAACTGTACATGACATCTACCCGCTGCATTCACTCCCAAATACAGTTTAAATTTGTATACTTAAAACGCTCATGCATCATCCTTACGTAGTTCAAACGTGTCAGATGATGCGATCCGATGTGTCGGGTTTCTGGTAATTTAGGAACAATCGCGAGGTGTAAACATCGGACGAAATGCAGCTGTTCCACCCGACAGGAAAAGTCATTCGTTGGTAGTCGAGATAAATGTATAGTTTGGCATCGGCGGCAATTCGCGTCCGTTGGCAGTCGCGCTGGGGCCGTGTGCAGAGCTTTGCCCAAGAAACTGGGCCGCCTGGAGCGACATACATTCGAAATGAACAAAGCTTGATGCCACAGCTTCTATCGCCTCTCTAACATTTTACGAACCTATTTTTACTTATAAACTTATTTTGAAACGTGATCTAAATACCTAATAGTTCAAGTGAACTGAAATATCATAATCGTTTTGTTTAAACAACAATTCATTAACAGGTTGAACGCATGCCAACATCAAAATATCTTGTTATTCAGTCCTTACGATCGCAAAAACACTTCTAAAGTGAAAATCTTTGACGATAAATAATAATATGATTGATAAATTAGTTTTTAATGGCTTATAAATTAATGGATTAAGTTATTAAACTTAGAGACCTGGCGTCACGTGATCAATTGATGTTACTGTAAGGAAATACCTATTGTAAATAATCTTAAGGATTGAATTATTAAAATGGAAAAGTGGCAGATTGAATCTTTATAGCATCTGTTGATGTTGGGAGAAGTATTAAAGATATACACAATTTTAACGGCTAAGAGCGTCACGATCATATAGTCAACGTTGGTAAGTCTAAGACCTAAATCAAAGGAAAGGATGTTTACCTTAGAGTCGATGCCGATGATCTTGTTGCACTCCTCGCAGCCGTTGGCGAAGACGCTCTCGTAGCACTTGATGCAGTAGGGGTGCTCATCGCGCAGCACGTACCGCTGGCCCGTGAGGGACTCGTCGCACTGCCAGCAGCAGAAATGGCCGCTGTGCCAGTCCTTGTTCATCGCCTTGGTGTATTCGCCACTGAAAATGAGCTGTGGACAATGATACCCCTTTTTAACACAACATTCAGGATTGGGTAGTTTAATAGTTTCACTTTAATGAGTTAGACTTAGATGTCGATGATAAAAATTTCAAAAAAAAATACTTGGTTTAATTTCTTTTCTTTAAGTTGCAAATGGACGTGTATTTTCTTTTCGTTTGTGATTGACTCATCAAAGCATTCTCAATTTCAGTTCAGGTTAGCATTTAGGTTAAATGCAATGTTTCAAACAAATTATTAATACGTTTGACACACAAAACAGCCTATAAATACCTTAAATTAGGTCGGGTATGTGAGGGTGGCCAAAATACTACGCCTACGGTATAACATGATCGGATATACGTTGAACATGTCACTAGAGGTGGAACGCGATCGGTAATCGACACTGCTGTCACAGACACACTGGCGTCACGCACTGCGCGGGGTCAAGGGAGGTTGGCCACCACTACACATACCCATCGTCGTTGGTGGCGGTGGTGTTGGTCTGCTCCACCTCGGTGACGGTGACCTCGCCATCCTTCGACTCCCGGCGCTTGGAGGTCTTTTTGACCTTCCTGGTCTTGCGCTCGGTAGTGGTGTATTGGACTTGTACGTCGACGTCGGCCATGGCTGATTTTTCAGTTTAGGTTAGCTATATCACCGGACGCGGTCACGACCCGAATTCGAATGGCGAGCTACGGTTGCCGAATCGCAGGAATTATTCCAGAATGCTTAGCGACGCAACGCTCGAGACGGTGGGGGGAGTTCGGGGTTTAAATTTGGAAGAGTGACGAAGGGGCAGGTGCGCGGGCGTCGCTTTCCGCGCGTGGCGAACCGAGAAACCCGTGTTTCCCGCAGGATCGGCTATCCAGGCTCGGACGCGGCACGATGCTCGCATCTAGGGCGGGCGCAACTAGCACGCTAAGAATACTGCAACTTGAATTCATCTTATCGTTTGGCCTAGTTTCAAATTGGAATTGGTGAACGATTACCGATTTACGACTGATGTTCGACAATGGATGCGCAATTAAAACGGTGCGCATGATATTTGACGGTACATGCCAAATTAAAGGTGACTTTTTGTGTGTCAAACGTTGCGTGAATGATTGAGTCCGCAAAGTAGGTAGGAATAATTCAAACTAATAGCATTGTGAGCTGTAGACATCGCGTTTGTCACATTTTTAAACGTTTTACAAAATGGCTGAAATATGTTTATTTATTCGAAAAATTTAATCGTCAGAAAATTCTATAGAATTATCGAACTTCGAACCGAAAGTTGAGAAATGCAACCTTTAGAGGAGAATAGCCGGATAGACAGACATACGAAAGCATTTTTGCCCAAGCTGAAATGGAGAACCTTCGCTCGCGCTCGCTAGGTCAATTTCAATTTCAAGACCTTTTCACGTATAGCATAGCAGAAAAGTCATAAATCATATAGATATTGAACTTTAATCCTTTTATCATCTTCATTATAATTATAGTTAAACGCATTTCATTCACGTCATACAAATTTTTTTTATTCCAATATAGGTCTCACTTCCTAGAATTTCCTAATGAAAATTTAACTGGCTGAATCAAATGAAGACAGGGAGTTACTTTTGCAACATTCAGATCATTTGTTTTACAGTGTGTCGATAGGAAGATCGATATTCAAAGTAAATTGAATGCCTAATTTATCAGTATAAAAAAACACGTGCACGTGATGTATTCTTAAAAATAGAGGCACACACAGTGTAGGAAGTAAGGTCACTAGGCGTGCTGACAAGCTGCATGTTCATAATGCTGGGTGCACACAGAAATAATAGAAATCCATTATTTCTTAATGGCAAAAATGCTATTATATTGGCTTTTGTTTTGTTTTTTTTTTGTATTGATTAGAGTCCATTTATGTTAATATCCCATACCTAATTTGCTGACAAGGATTGCATATAAGTAATACAGATTATACAGCCCATTGATGGTAAAAAGCCCAAAGCTATCTCAGCCATTGCAATATTTGCGATACGACACGTTTTTGTCCAATTTTCAATGTGAAGTTTATACTTCAGTGGTGGGGCTTGCGCCCCACCACTGAATTCCGAAACGGAATATCGACAATGTATGAAAATTCCGAATGAAAAATTAGCGCATGTATGTGGTAGGTCCATAAATTTGTATGGATTTGCTTCGGTCGAATGATTCCGTTTTGGAATTCCGAATCAAAATTCCGTCTGTAATGTGGCCGGCCTCTATTCAAACAAATGACAATCGAAGGTTTTATATTGTGCTATGTATGCAAACTGCAACCGAATATTCCGATCTGTTACCCCAAAGAATCCACCCTGAGGTGAATTATAGGTAACAATATCCAAGAATTTACCCTAAGCTAGGGAGGGAAGAAAATTTTCGGACATAGGTTTCCCAGAATTCACCTCAGGGTAGATTCTTTGTGGGAACAGATCTAAATAACCGTATGCAACCATTTTACCATTGAAAATGGTTATCAAATGCAAATCGTCTGAGACGTATTTTTGGTCATAGTTCCGAGGATTTTAGGAGGATCGAGATGGGAATAGTACCAAAAGTTGAGGAATTTATTGAGACACGTGTGAACGTTTAAATTTTGAAAATCGGCTGTTAACTTTTTTTGAAATTTCAAAAAATTCGGGTTTTTTGGGGGGTGTTTGTTTACTAAATTGTAAATATTTCGAGAAAAAAACCAACTTAAGAAAATATGAAAAAAAGGTCCTAGGGTATTAGTTTAGCAACAAAATAGTGAAATTTTTTTGAAAATCGGTTTATAATTGTGACCTGTAGGGGGTCCCTTTAGATTTGGAATTGTAGAAAAACGGGTATTTCAGTATATAAAAAGTGATGTAGTTTCTATGATTATTGACCGATCGTCATGGTAAAGGAATTGAAAGATGCGGAAGCAGACGAGAAGTGCATTAGTTGATTTTTGTGAATCGGTTAATAATATTTCAGCCGCGTCGAAGCAGTCAGGGGCACTTTTGTGACACGAGGCGCAGCCGAGTGTCACAATCGATCGTAAAAATAAAAAGGTACCTACCTAGGTAGTATACCTTAGAAAAATTATAGGATTTTGCTTTTGATTTGATTTAGTTTTTTCGTAAATTTTTGTATTCATTTTCAATGCTCCGATTCTTGCGGGAACTGCGAAATCTGTGATTTTTTTTATATATTTAATAAAAGAAGGGATGGGACTTTCAACTGTCGGATATCGTGTGTACACAACACAACGTTTCCGATGTTTAGAACGCCGCATCGGCGCAGCCTTCCGCCTGCCCGTCTAGACGCGCGGCCGGTCGGTGTCTTAGACCTTGCCGGACAAGGTCTCGGACGTTACCATTCATCGATTTATTTTTATACCATTACGATGCTTCTACACCTGTAAGAAACTCCCTTCGATCGAAACTAAATCGATTGTAGAGCTTTTAATTATAATATTAACGTGGGATTGAATGGCGGTTAATTCACGATGTTAGCTTGTTTAACGTGGCCGTTTAAGTCGCGCCTACGATTATTATTAATGTGTGTTGTACAATATTTTGCTTCTGTATTATGTAGGTTAACACGACTATTAAAATAAAATGCAAATAGCCTTAGTTTATCGAAAAACGCAGCAGAATTATCTTACTTCTCTTTATTACTTTTAGATGTGGAAAAATCAAAATTTTCATCAATTTCCGTAGTTTTCAAAAGTTAACATTATTTTACATGTGATAACGAAGGAATAACTGTCTTCCGACGAATAATTTCATCGTTACTGGATGAAAAACATAACCATGCAATAAAACAAATCCAAGAAAAAAAACATATTGTATTAAAAACTTTTTTCAGTTCCGAATTTCCAACTTTGCTAAAAGTATTTGGAAAGCCATAATTTCTTAGGTAATATGACTATTGACTTGCGGTAGCGTCACTTCCAGCGGCTAATATTAACCACTTGACGAATGTACACGGCCAGGAATAGACTAGAGAAAGGGGAACAGTTATTTCTTCTAGACTAGATGTGTGTAATTACTTGGAAATGAAGTTTTGTGCTACGTTCGGACAGATTGTGTTATATTATATTCTTAGAATAACAACACAAATGTTATTATTCTGAGGTTATATTTATACTTGTGTTATATTTTGAAAGTTTGTGTGCATTTCAATTGGTTTACTCGACTCGATGATATTGAAAAGGAATTGGTTGATACAGTTGTTTAGTATAAGTACCTAAGTTTATTCTGCAGAAGTCTGTTGCCACCGAATTGTTTTTGTAGGTCCTATTTTAAATTTCGTTCTCAAATCTAACAACGTCAATTCATCAGTCAGTAAATTTTACTCAACCTACGGAAAGTGCATAAAGTTATTATTTTTTTGTATTCGAAGAGTCAGCCAGCAAGAAGAAATCTAAAGAATGCTAACATCCCATTCAAAGAAATACTTAACTAAACTTAAGTCAATCTAAGCGACCACAGATCTAAGTATGTCTTTTGGGTAATGTTTTGTTACCCAAATAAAGCTGACCTATATAAGTATTTATTAGTTGTTATCCAGACAGAATAACACCGATCATTCATTATATATTCAGTATGTAAATTGGCATCATTTCAATACAATATCTTTTTATAGTATAGGTTTTGCGAATCGAGTTGAAATCGAAAGTAACCGCCACACTTGAGGTGCATTAACGATGCATTTCAATATCCAGACTTAAGTAGGTATAGTATTTGATCTTTCCAAAAATATTCTTATATAATAAAGCTGTAAGCACAGAGTGAAAAAATATATAAGTTTATTCAATATAATCGCTTTTAAGATTAGTGTTTTTAGTTTAGTTAGATAATATATAAACGGCTTTAAATTGCGAATGAGATAAAACCCTAATAAGTGCTAAATTATTTATATACATATACATATGTATGTATACAGATGCTGCTATAATGTAACTTTACCAGCTTGTTTCAATCTTTTTAATCATTTTAGATTTTTGATCTGAAATATTTGTGTATCAGTCTGTATCGCGTCACAAAAGTACTTAAAGTTTTACAGTTTCAGTTTTTATTTTAATTTATTACCTAACTATCTTTTACAGAGCTGTCATTGACACCTCGTCGTAATAGATGACTTTTCAAGACCTTTACTTTTATAGATACACCTATATTGTTCTTATATTTTTCCTAGAACAATAAATAAATCAAAGGCATATTTGAGTCGAGCCAATTTTATTTTAGCTTATGAACACAATACGACATCTTGCGGTTACAGCTAGAAATCTTATTGTCTGCGGCTGGTGATAATAATGTTTATTATATATCTAACTGGCGTGAGTTTATTACGTCTGAGGTTTTAATCAGTTTACATTTCCGCCTACCTACTTCGTTCAACAAAACAAATCAAAAATAACAAATAATTTCGAGTAAATCCTACTAATATTATAAATGTGAAAGTTTATGGGTTTGGATGTTTGTTCCTATATCATGCAAAAATGACTGAACAGATTTGGATGAAATTTGACACACAGGCAATTTTTAGTCTGAATTAAAACAAAGGATACTTTTTATCCCGGTCAAAGGTTCCCTTGAGATTTTCCGAATGTCCACGCGAACGAAGTCGCGGGCGGAAGCTAGAAATTAATAAAATCTAAATAATAGGTCTTTACCTATTTGTATGGAGAGTTTTCAAGAAATTGCATTTTACACGCTAGCATTTTCTTTGTTGCATTTAAAAACCGTAAACATTCATGTAACAAAACTATTATGTAAACATTAGTATGTTTGAACACTGACTTATCCCATTTACGATAAGCGAAAAAAAAAAGCTAAAAGAAGGACTTTTTTATTGATAGTTGACTATCTATCATTGTCATAATTCGATAGAGAATAAAAGAAGAAAATTATATATTTTCTCTGTACTTATATGTGACTAAATATCAGCAATTTAATAGGTAAAGATCTAATGATGAAAAGGATATGTCCAAAAATATATTAAAGAAAGAAATTCTAACAAAATATCTGACAAAATGAGTCTAAAGTTAAGTTTTACGTATAAAGTTATGTATGCTCCAAAAAGTTCAAAAAGTCCGACTTCATAATATCATTCTAAGCCCCGGCCAGATAAAGCCAGTAGATATCGTGGTGGTCATGCTACGGAGGGAGGCCAATAACATTTATGAAAAAAAAACAACTACTTAAGTAAGTATTTGGTTTTGCTAAAATAGTTAATAGTTGAAACGAGATAAGAATACATAATAGTACGAAAGGCAACTCAGAATAACCATTCACTCTATCTCTCAAACCCTTTGTTTGGCATGGCCCTTGCTCGGGTTTTCAGATCTGGATGATAAATGGACGTCAAGAATCCCATCTATTAAGCTGTTTATTAAATGTAGTAACTATTAATTTTGCTGGCCTGTCTCTGAGCCTGTTTATAATAGAACAACCATACTATTCGGTGATAAATAAATTTAAATGACGGCCGATTAACACGTTCTAGCATAGCTATGTATGTATAACCAAAAAGTGCTAATCTTAGAAATATTATGATAATGAACAGGAAGATTTATTTCCGAGATTTCATGTCTTGTTTATTTTTATTTACCATATATTTTACTCTCCAATGTCGATCCATCTAGCTAGAGTGCTAGACGAAGCAACAGTAAACAAATAAATAATATAAAGTTACAGATTAATAAGGTTTCTAAGACTTATCGGTGGTTTATCGGAGGTTTAATTTTATCTGGTTTAAAGTTAATATTATTACTTTAAATTAGATAATGTGGTCCCTCAATAAAATTAAACCTCTGCTAACCTACCTCAGAATTCGGGGGTAAATCGTAAAGCTCATATGTTATAGGTTTATATTTAAGTCTTATTATTGCGTATGTTTTTCAATAATATATTTAGAATGATTTTTATTACAATTACCTTAATTTTCAAGGCAATATTTGAAAATGTTAACAGGATTTCGATTTCAATGTCTGATTTTATTGCAGCTATAAGTTAAGTCCATAAAACGCTTGTATATAAGTCGCGTTTACATTTCATATTAAGTATGGAAGTATAAGTTTTATTTTTTACTTTTGAAATGTTAAGGTCGATAATAAATTAGGTAATGATTTCATGTGTTTATAAAGTATCGGTCCCAAGGATTCATAATTCCTGAATTTCCTATTTTTAGAAGAAAATATAAACCCTTAACGCTTCTGTTTTATTTTGCCTAACAATGGTCCTATAAGCCCTTCCGATGTAACTATTTCTGTATTAGGCAAAGGGCCAAAAAGCGAGAGTTTTTTTAGTTCATGTAACCGTCGCTGGGTTCGCAGCCGCGTCTTCAGAGGTCGCGAGGCGTCATCTCGACAGAAGTGGGTCGAGGTCTGTACACCATACACGAGTATTTTGGGACGTATTGTGCAACTGTTATGATGCCGAAAGCTCGCGTTGAAACTATGTTTTAGTCCTGTGGTTAACCTAAGATAAAATGATGTCCAACATTGATAAGAATTTGTACTCCTTTTAATGGCGTGTGTGAATTTTCTGGCATTATCAAACACATCTCAAAGATAATCAATCCCAATGATATTTTATAATCAAGGGCAGATCGTATTCTATGAATAAGCCAAACAAATTAGAGCCAGAATAACCACCATCAGTTTTCAAGGAGGTATAGTTAATAAATCACTACTGGAGTTCATTAAAGAAAACAAACACAAACAGGGAGTCAGAATAGTTTAATGTTTTCAAATTCAGTCATGCTCATTTCGAAGCTTCATAAACACTGCGGCGTGCTACGTTAGTGTCCAAGCGGCACTAGTCTCCGGAGCTACCCCAGAAATCATCTACTTCTTCTTCTTCTTCTTCTTCCTCAGTTACCTTCTCTTTTGTGTTGTCCTTTTCTTCTTCAAAAGAGTCGAGTTTCGGTAAGTCTGTTATTAGTGGCTTCTTCTCTGTAATTTCTTCGTCTTGCGCGCCGTCGACCGATTCTTCAACGCTCCAGGACTCATTTCTTCGCTCCTTGGAATTTTCCCGGGAATGACTTCTGGAATAAGAACGCGCCGCTAGATTAGGAGTGCTTCCGAAATCGCTGTTACTATCGTCCTTATTCATACGGTCAAATTCAGCTTCCTCGAGTGACGTGAACATCTTAAGCTCTTCCTCGCGCGACGCTCGCGATTCTCTAGAAGAGTTCGACGACGAAGAGTGTCGCTTTTTGAAACTCCTGCGCCGGCCACTCGGGTCGCTTCGTTGCAACGGTCGGAACTTTATTCCATCAAGTGATCTTAAACAAATTTACAATATATGAGTCGTTTATAATACAGGTGAAGCAATGGATCCGGCATTGGAATTAGCTCTCTACTCGTGCATTGGTGACAATGAATAAAGTTCAAACCAACAACGTGATGGATGGGTGCTAAGTCACTACTGATCGGAGCCTATGTGTCTCTACAGATGAATGATGCATTCCGAAATCAGAGAATATTAACCTTAGGAAATCTTCGCTGTAAACTCCTTTTTCGTTTTCATCGAATGACTGTAAATGTATTTCGGGCAGTGTCTGTGGGGTAGGGCTCAGAGGGCGGTAATGCCAAGTCAATTTCTCTTTGGCTTCGGAATTCTCAGTGTCACCTTCATCACGCTCGAAAGAATTTGCCGAAAAACGATTGGGATCTGAAATGGTTTCAATAGTCGTAGGTGATCTGTTTCTCATTCCAACATTGAAGGATTCGGACGTGGTTGCTATGATTGTTTTCGTCTTTGTCGGTATGTACCTTTCGGATCTGTAGTCACCGTTAGCTTGGGAGCTACTACTGTCTTCAACGGAGTCCTGTCCGAAGCTGGAGATTTTTGTCGAGAATAGAATAGCTGTGGAGTCCGGCTGTCCGTCGTAGTACTTGATAGCTGCTGATTTAATATTTTCATCTTCATCTTCCGTCAGGCAGAGGTAGCCTTGACCGCATTGTCTGATCCAGTCAGCTCCCGAAGAGGGGTTTGCAGTCTTGCGAAGTAGGGTTGAGTAGTACTCAACGAGCTCTTGGAAGTCTGGTTCGGTGTCTGGTATCATCCCACTCAGTATGTGTTTGACTGTCTCTATCGCTTCAAGGATTCCCGCATAGGAGATTACAATGGATAACAACAGTCCCATTTCGTCACTATTATCACAGGTTGTTTACTCAAAATGGAATGGATGGGGTGGGTTATAAAATAAAGGGTTGCAGGGAGCAGGGTATTGCAGCGATGTAACGCTGGGACAAGATTTGAACAACTGAAATAAAAGACTATTAGTTGCCAACGATTAGTGTCCCCATTTAGAATTGAGTTTGGCTGTGTGGCCAGACATCATTATGTTTATGTCTTATTTGATCGCGCCCAAGGTTGTGGATGTAGTGGTTTATGGGGAGACAATAAACATGATTTATCCGCTGATTGATTTCCGTTGTTTATGGTCAAACATCGCTGTTGAGGTTGAACTACGGTGTTATTTACGACTTTCCTATGCTAAACGAGTGTGGGCTAACATCACATGGAGTACTAAATATAACGTAAACTCAATTAGTCGCATTCATTTTCGTAGTGTATTTAAACTATGTATAATACCTATACTATGTATAATATAGAGATTTCAAATCGTTTAGTCACATATAACTTATTAGTTACCACATGATCTGTGATTACCACATGAATTTTACAGATCATAAACTGATATGTTTTTGTTTAATGAAAACTAAGATGAAAATTAAGATTGTGAGAATTAAGATGAAAATATGAACCCTCATCTTTAATGTTGTTGGTAATAAATATTTTTAGTTCATTATACATATTGAAATACCTCTATCTATAGTCACTCAGTGAATCTTCATATATCTCGTAGACCAAAAGATTATCGGAATTGACATGGCTGCATTAGTCTGGGTGTTAAAAATCCATGGCCCCATCTGTCCACCAGTTTTGCGAAATATACAAAATAAACATTAGAACTGATTTAAATTCCTGAACAATTTAGAAAATCTTATTTTTCTTACATTGACCCAGCCGCGGGAACCAACCCGGCATGGGATCCTGGCAATGGCTAAATTGGCTAAACTAAACTAGAGACAAGAATGTAATTAATGAGGTTGTCCTTATAAGGTGCTTCCAAATTTGTTCTGTCAGTCTGGATCGATTTGGTTAATTAATAAGTACACACATACAGATCGACGCCGATTTTAGTTAGGTCTACTCGCTCGCACCTATAGTTTGTCTACTTTATACACTTAAATAATTCAGAGACATAATGGAAATTATTGAACAATTCTTAATTCTCGCTATTATAAATAGCGTTAACTTTGGCATGCCAACTGAATTTAAAATTTTTGACAGTCTAACACATGCCATCCGTTTTGTTTTGTAGAAAATTAAAATAGTGCCATGAGTTATTGGGCTGTCAGATTTAGATTTAAATTCTCAGAATGAAGAACAATGCGTCTCAAAGTGATGAGAAGAGTAAATTACCATAAAATTATTTAGTAAGAAAGAGATGGAGAAATAGGAAAATATTAATTATAATTTTTATTTAAAATAAAAATATGCATTTGATAATAGTAGGATAAGATAAGATGGTTATCCAGAAACACAACTTCCTAAATAATTTCCAGTACAATTCTACCAATGAGGGCTTTTCACAATGACAAAAAATTGTAGGCTCGATAGATGGCGTTGATAAAAATGTATGTGTCAATGTGTTTTTTTTTACTAAGCTTCGAAGAGTACTCCGGTAGGCAGGCAGATGTAACCCTTAAATATTTCTTTTTTGGGTAGATGTCAGCCAGCGAGAGCTTTTCTGGGTTACATGTAAATAGATAAAAATTCAAAGTGACGAACTAAAAAACCGGATAAGGGCGAGTGGGAATCTCACCGAGGATTCCGTACAAATTCTGTTTTTAGTTAGTATTTGTTGTTATAGCGGCAACAGAAATATATCGTCTGTGACAATTTCAACTGTCTAGCTATCACGATTCATTTTATACAGACAGACAGACGGACAGTGGAGTCCTATTAATAGGATTCCTTCATCCCATCTTCATCTCATTTTTACTCTTTGGGTATGGAAACCTAAAAACCTTAAGTGACCTACATCAAATCATCTCCGATGTAGTTTCCCATTTTGTTAAGCGTTCCATTTTATAAGTTGCAGGAAAATCTATTGAAAAAATTCTAATGATAAGAAAATAATCCAAGACTGGTATATGTAATGTAATGAATGTGTAAAAAGTATGTTAATACACATTACACAATATTTTGCATTCGGGCCGTGACATTGAATCCGTGTGCAAAGCTCGAAATAGAGCTTCGATCGAGCTGACATAACGCGTGAGTCATCGACCTCTGTGTTCACGAAAAAAGTTGCGTTTGCGCACGCATTTCATTTCTCCGATCAAAGGAGTATTTTCTCGAAATTGTTTTGACCATAAAGAAAGACTGATGTTTCGTGGGCAGTATAATGTTAGTCACATCACATACAACATTAATGATTTAATTGTTTTCTTGCTATTGAATTAAGAAATCGGAGGTGTTATTTTGTGGAACACTTGTTCCTTTATTTATTTGGATTTAAGGAAAAGACAAATTAGGGATTTTTCTTTTCAATAAGTACTAATGTATATATTACTTAAAAAAAGATGATGTTAATTTAAACGCTAAATTGTGTGTCGAAAAAAGTTACTTCTGGGAGTGACTTTGTTGCCATTTCAGCCGTCAAAATACAACTTATAGGAAAATTTTACTTTCGTTCATGAATGATATGAAATACAGCCAATTCAAATATGCAGCTATAAAAACATCTGATAACTGGAAAATAATAATAACATAAACTATAATAGTAGAAAACGTCTCATTTAACTACTTACTAAAAGAAATTCATTCATCAAAAAGTTATCGCTAGTCTACACATCAAATGCGTGGTAGATTTTTCTTTATTTTTTGGCTTCGTTTAAAAATACCAAAGTAGCCTTGTGAAAATATTCCGATTCCCAGAAAAATGATACAGCAGACTACTATATGATTAGCATGAATCAGTAATGCTATGTCTACACCAGTGCGCTTTCAAGTTCATCTTGCGTCTTCAACTTTCAATTAGTTTTCGTCAAACGCTTCCAATATTGATTGCCCTAACTAATGTACGATTCACACCTGCCGGCGCGTCGGAGCGCATTTTACCACTGCCAAAGGAAAATATTTATATATAAAGTTAATTTAATATTTGCATGAAAATTTACATGCCGCCGCTGCCGGTCGGGGCGGCGCCGCCCGCAATATGAAATTTAGCTACTGCAGATGCTTTAATTTCCTTAGGCAGATGTAAAATGCGCTCAGACGCGCACCGGTTGGTGTGAATCGTAAAGACGCATGCAGCTTATCATCTACACCTGTGCGTTATCCAGTCAAAAATAATTAAAGTTCCAGTCCTTTTAGTTAAAACATTTTGATGTTCCTTTGGGACGAAGTATATGGCATGCGCTATGGTGTTTCACGTATGTGAATTTCTCTTAAATTTTATTAACAAATAGTTTATTTTAATTTATTATTAATGTATCTAATTTTATATTTATTTTCTGTCAATTTTATTTTTTAAGCTGACATTATTATGATGACATTTATATCTTTCTAATTTTATTTATTGCTAGAATTTTTAATTTTTATTATTTTCATTGGTTTATTTGATTTATATCATTATTTTCGGACATTTCGTTTGACTTGCTGGTGTGTTGGTAGCTTTAGCTCTGTAAGCCTGCATGTAAATTGATAAATAAATAAATGTGTCAGATGAAAACACAAAATGAACATGAAACGCATTAGTGTAGACGCAGCATTACGATACTTGTGTGGCGGGTCCCATACGGATTAAACTCGGCTATAACTTGGTCGGAAACAGTCTTTCAGTTTTGTCAACATGCCAGATATATTTTATTGTGTACGCGGCCGGGCGCAAAATGTTATGTACTATGTTCTTTCATCGTGGTTTACATTGTTGATAGATCTCATGTTTTTGATAATTAATTAATAACTATTATAGATCATTGCATCGATTTTAAAAGTCATGTTAGAAAATATTTAGCGAATCTTCATTTCTCCTGAACAGTAGACGTAGCGCGTTTGACCTGTTTTTAAAACCGAAATATAAACCGAATACGTATTTTTTATTTAGTTAAAACTGACAAGGATATTTTTTATTCAAAGATGAAAGTGTTTTAATGTTTTGTTTTGGTAATCAAATGAATAAACTGGTTTTGAAATTAAGATTTCGCTTAGAGCAAAATACTACATATTAGGTTAAAATTCTTTGTTAAAAAAAACACAAAATAAAAATCTAAAAAAATGTAATACTTGTAAAAAGCAAGAAATAATATTTAAATCATTAGATACAATTTATATAAAATACGTCTATTGAAGTCGGGTGGGGCTGAAGATCAACTTCTTTTTTTTTAAATTATAAAGTCCCAAAATTTTCAGCTTTCGGAGGTTATTAAAAATAAAACTTTTTTAACGTCATCTTTTTTGTGGTAGTACGCTTACATAAGGCGTGTAAATATTTTTACATCATACTGCTCGGCAACTAGGATTTACTAGTATAGTAAGAGGCCGTGTAAGTTGGCATGTGCAACACAGTGCATTGTTTAGATAGAACGTTCCATTTTCAAATCACTTTACAATTCAAGCATGGGTGAATGCTTTAACTGTAAAGTAACTTTACATCATACTGCTCGGCAACTAGGATTTACTAGTATAGTAAGAGGCCGTGTAAGTTGGCATGTGCAACACAGTGCATTGTTTAGATAGAACGTTCCATTATCAAATCACTTTACAATTCAAGCATGGTGAATGCTTTAACTGTAAAGTAACTTTACAATTCAAGCATTTAAAACTCCTTAGTGAACCAATCTCTTTTCTTATATTATAAACTGTGGAAACTTTTTACTGAAAAAAAACAATAAATATGGCGGCATTTCATTTCCGTTCAAGCTATGCAAAACTCCTTGGATTTTGATTTTGATTTTGATTTTGATTTGGTTTTGGTTTTGGTTTTGGTTTTGGTTTTGACTTTGACTTTGTCTTTGACTTTGACTTTGACTTTGATTTTGATTTTGATTTTGATTTTGATTTTGATTTTGATTTTGATTTTGATTTTGATTTTGATTTTGATTTATTTTGATTTTGATTTTGATTTTGATTTTGATTTTGATTTTTATTTTTATTTTTATTACATTTTTATTTTTATTTTTACTAAATTTACCTCGCATGAATGATGTAAAGTAGTATGCTTACCTCGGTTGTAAGTAGCTATTACACCCTCGAACTATATTCGCCCTCGCTCGCTTCGCTCGCTCGGGCGTCTAAATATCTCGGGTGCACTCGATCCATTAGCGCCCTTTGCGAGCTGCGCTCGCACGGGCGCCAAATTGGATCTTGTTCTGTAATAGCTCACTTACGTCCCTTGTGTAACAAACTACTATTACAATTCAAGCTATGACAAACTCCTTAGTGAACCAATCTCTTTTCTTATATTATAAACTGTGGAAACTTTTTACTGAAAAAAAAACAATAAATATGGCGGCATTTCATTTCCGTTCAAGCTATGCAAAACTCCTTGGATTTTGATTTTGATTTTGATTTTCGATTTTGATTTTGATTATGATTTTGATTTTTTTTAATTTTTTTTTTTTTTTTTTTTTTTTTTTTATTAAATTTACCTCGCATGAATGATGTAAAGTAGTATGCTTACCTCGGTTGTAAGTAGCTATTACACCCTCGAACTATATTCGCCCTCGCTCGCTTCGCTCGCTCGGGCGTCTAAATATCTCGGGTGCACTCGATCCATTAGCGCCCTTTGCGAGCTGCGCTCGCACGGGCGCCAAATTGGATCTTGTTCTGTAATAGCTCACTTACGTCCCTTGTGTAACAATAGTAGTTTGTTACACAAGGGACGTAAGTGAGCTATTACATTACATCATACTGCTCGGCAACTAGGATTTACTAGTATAGTAAGAGGCCGTGTAAGTTGGCATGTGCAACACAGTGCATTGTTTAGATACAACGTTCCATTTTCAAATCACTTTACAATTCAAGCATGGGTGAATGCTTTAACTGTAAAGTAACTTTACAATTCAAGCTATGTCAAACTCTTTAGTGAACCAATCTCTTTTCTTATATTATAAACTGTGGAAACTTTTTACTGAAAAAAAAACAATAAATATGGCGGCATTTCATTTCCGTTCAAGCTATGCAAAACTCCTTGGATTTTGATTTTGACTTTGATTTTGATTTTTGATTTTCGATTTTGATTTTGATTTTTTTTTTATTTTTTTATTATTATTATTTTTTTATTTTTTGTATTTTTTTTTTTTTTTTTTATTAAATTTACCTCGCATGAATGATGTAAAGTAGTATGCTTACCTCGGTTGTAAGTAGCTATTACACCCTCGAACTATATTCGCCCTCGCTCGCTTCGCTCGCTCGGGCGTCTAAATATCTCGGGTGCACTCGATCCATTAGCGCCCTTTGCGAGCTGCGCTCGCACGGGCGCCAAATTGGATCTTGTTCTGTAATAGCTCACTTACGTCCCTTGTGTAACAAACTACTATTTTACTTTATCTAATTTTTTCAATGGTACAATGATCCTAACTCAATTTCACTCAAAAAAACCGTCGTCTTGAGAACCTTTTCTTGAAGTCGCTAAAAAATTGTTTGTTTGAACAAAAAACATAGAAACGATTACTTGCATTGAAACTTTATTTGGAAATTCAAAAGATATGTTTGCGTAGGTAAACTGTATTGAGTAGCGTATGTTTACTGTTCTAATTGGGGATGGCGTGACGTCTACGTGACGCGGGCATGCGGTCCGTGTGAAATCCAACTATTTGCTCCCGAAACGTCATCAATGTCATCATGTCGTGGAATGGATTGGTAAACTGGAATGAAGACTGTTGCTAGATTTCTTCCTTTCATGAGAGTTTCGGTTGCTACTTGAAAGCGTTACTTTCCTGTGGCCCCCCACTCTAAGTTACCCTTGGGGTACCACGAGCAAATATTTTAGGCCGTGGAACACCCAAACGGTACCATGGAAAAATTATATGATCCATGTACCCCTATTCTTTATTATGTCAGTTTGAGATATACAGGTACTACGGACAATAAAAATATTAATAACGAGATTATTATTCAGGGGGTTCCACATGCAAAAATATTTGCTCGTGATATCCCAAGGGGAACTTAGACTGGAGGACCACGGGCAAGTAACGCTTGAAAGCTTTTTCCGACATGAAAAAGGTGTAAGTATCTGAAGGATATCGAATGTCTTTGGTGACAACTTGTTGTGCTACAAGACACCTTTGTCATATTAGTATTTTAAATTATTCTGTGATAAATAAATTAAGTTACGAAAATATCCAAATACTATTTTTACGCAAAGATTTATCTATCGCCTAAGAAGAATTACACTACGATAATTCCCTACAAAGCGCGCTGTCAAAAGTGAGGCAACTAAAACAGCCAAAATGGCGCCGTTTTCAGATTTTTATTGTCCATTATTACATAATCATACCTACTAAGTACAAAACAGTTTCAATTTCCCTACCTTTAGGAGATTAGTTATTACATTATTGGATTTTAGTTACAATTAGGTAACGTATGAAGGATATAAATCCGAGAACTAAGCCATTTTGGCTTTGGCTAAGTCTAGGTTATTGTTCGTGCGTAACGCCAAATGCCGTCTGCGGCGTCGTAGCGGTCCTTTGCTACGTGCTACGGATGGTCAATTTTTCCCACTTTTTAAATTAGCTGTTATGTTTTGAGTACAATGCACTTAATATGTGTGTCTATTAAATTAACTATTTTAAAAATAAACAAGAATTTTAAAAAATATCGTCAAGAATTCCTTACCAACCTATTAGAGAAGTTGTAAGTAAGTACCTTCTTTAAGTAACTAGTAAAATATTTCATTTGTATTGTTTTTTGTAAAACATCATCTAAGTAGGTATATTACTTATTTTCTCCGATTCCGAGAAAGTAATAAAATACGTTTAAGAAGATATTGAAAAAAGCTTCAATATTTTTCCTTTCCCAATTCAAAATAGGCATAAAACTCAGTTCGGCATAAAAAATAATTCTAGTAATAGTTGTGTTGATTTCGGCAAAGCGTTTTTTTACAAAATTGTTGCTGTTGCGCGTAAATTTTTCATTTTACTCCGGAAATGGAGGAATTCTGTGCGATATATTTTTATAAAAAACACACTCCTTTCGTCTTTGTCACAGTGTCATTGACATTTTAGAGTAAAGCCAAGCATTTGGGCTGGAGTCGGCTGTCATGTTTTTTAAAAAACATGAAACTTTATCAATATTTAGAGTATCGATAGAATTAAAAACATCAAAATACAAATTCTAGAAAATCGAAACATAATCCTTTTTTAATATAACACAAAAGTAAATCAAATGTTTATGATAAATAGGTAGGATATTGGTGTTACGTAACCACGAAATATAATAAGTAGTACGTAACAGCGAATTCAAATAATATTATTGGAAAAAATAACCGCCCGTAGCACGTAGCACATGATCGCTACAACATGGTTGATTCGTCCAAGACTTGGACGAATTAACCACCTACAACATCATTTAGCGTAACGCACAAACAATAACCAATAGATTTTCGTAACCCTTTTTTTATTGCAGAATAATTTAAAATAATAATATAAAGCATATAACATAACATAAAATAATAAAAAGCACAGCGAGTTGTCACCAAAGACACTTGATCTCCTTCAGGTTTGCGTAAATATAATATTCGAATATTTTCGTAAATGAATATTATTATTTTTTATCACAGAATCATTCTGTAGTAAAATATTCCATTGTACAGACAGACATTTGACTAAAGGCCGTCAAATAGCAGAATTTTTATTTAATGACGCGGTGTCAGCAAAAAAAAAATATGTGTATCACGTACAATGCGATTAATTTAAGAATGTTGTCTGTTGATCACAACGGAAGTGACAGTAGAAGGTACAAAACGACGTATTTTAATCTGTAACAATTTCTCTTTGCCATTCATACTCCAGTGATGTTGCTGATCTGTTTATTATTACTGTTTATTATTAATTTAACCACATTGCAATTACCGTAGCTAAAACTACGCCTAGTACTAATTTATTCTGTGCTAAAACAAAAAAAGGATCAACATTAATAAAATTCAAACAACAGAAAATCGTTAAAAAACATTCGATCACTCAACAACATCAGCTGATAAGCGTTGGGAGCAAAAACAAAAGCGCATCTCTGGAAATAGTTACATAGTCTATTCATGCAACTGAATGCTCAACGGAACCCGCCTTGCCCCGTCTGAAACGGAGTCAAAGGCAAGGCCAAGTGAAAGTAATGTGCCGAGTACGGTGCTGGGCGGGCGCGAAACCCGACACCGCGTGACGTCACGCGCGGGCCGTGCGCACCAGTGGACGGCGGTAGGCGAGATGGGACAGAGCCCTGAATATGGGTTACTACTGAACTTAATACTGTAAAATTTTAGAACAATGCTCTTTTAAAGTCATATGGACAATTTTTACTACAAACCTTACTCTTCGATAGAGTATTAACCTACCAGACTCGATACCTGCCCGATACTAGCTTTTATACCAACATTCAAAAAGATTAAAGTTCCTTAACTTATTTTTCTATTGAATATTGAATATGAACATAAACCCCTTCTGTTGAAAAATCTTGCAATTTTTTTAACTCATACATGGCTTTCCCTATTTACTTTCGCAGTTTAGCTACATAATTTCCCAGACTTGGAAATTCAGCATATTTACGTAAACTGTTATGTATTCTGTGGTAATACGTTCCACTAATGTATTAATAATAAGTAAATGAACACAAGTGTTCCTAAAACAAAAAGTAGACAAAGTATTTTCAGAGATATTTGATATGAAAAAAGAACAATCAATCAAACTGCATAAAATATACAGATATGTACATAATTTGATTATACATCATAAAACCTATATGCAAGAAATTTAAGTTCAATGCACTCGGTAAGTAAACAAAGCCGCCCGGCGTTACGTGGTTACGCAAAGCACGCACGTAAGCGAGGAAACTTGTGAATGAAAACTTAGATACGCACGTGTGAATCAACGCGTTATTTTCGCATGAACCCGTCGTCGCTTTTTTACGCGTTGGCGTAGAACAAAATATATTATCACAGCATTATCAGCTGTGCAGTTGTATGCCACCGTTGTGCTCATAATTTACGTTAATTTACGACACTTTACATCCCGAAGTTTAGTGATCGTCAGTTCTTTTGGATTTGAAAATGGAATTTTGTCTTTGACAGTTGTCTTTTTTTCAGTTTTTCTTTTTATTAGACTTGATTCATATAAAGAGATTATTTTACATTCTCAAAAAAAGGAAAATTCAGGAAATTCAGAAATTGTTTACTTCATTCAACTAATTCGGCATCAGGAAATATTACTTTAACTTCACCCAATAAATAATTTATTCCACAACTTATTTTTGAGCACTTTTACGAAAAACATAAAAAACGGGTGTTAGTGTAGTGTGCAAATAAGCGGAATACGCTTTTGGTTGAATAACTGAATTGGTAGAATGAAGCAGTCAATGTAATGTAATTTCTTTAGTCAACTAATGTTCTACTATTTTATGTAAGTATTATTCTTAAATTCCCATGAATCACGGTTTGTAATAAATAAGATACCAAATATATCACGCTCAAAGAATTTCCCAAGAGTCTTAAAAATGTATTGGCTTTATGCCAAATTCCATGCAAACTTGAACTCTAAATGTTCAGAATAAGGTGAACGTTAGAATCGTAAACAAGTGTTCGTCAAAAGGGACTAATTGACGAGTTAGGGGATTGACACGAAATCTAGTGAAGTGAGACACGCACGCATGTCAATCCAGCCCCCTACCTACTACTAAAATGGTCAACAATCTATACGTTTGAACGCTACGCTAACTATTAAAGCTTAAATATGAGCAATAGACGATTTAATCACACGTCGCAAACTTATGTAAATCTCAGACCCTGTTGTATTCTTAGATTATTGACATATCAATAATCTAAGGTTGTACGCCGCACAGTTCCGGTTAAGAATAGGACTGTCCCATCTCATCCCGTGGGTATCGTAGAAGGCGATAGAGGGAAGTTTTAGGGACCCGGTTCAGACCATCGCACAAAGGGTCACTCGAATGGCAGCGAGGAAACTGTCAACAACAGCATTCCCAAGGAGGATTGGTGTCAGGCAGGCGGCCGTTCGTAAAACTTTGCCAAAACCTAATGCAGTATGTACTACATGCTGCGCCGACCCCAGTAGTCGTTCTACGAGCGCAAAATTTTATTTTGTGTAGACATAGCACTACAAATAAATTGGGATAAGGACAGGAGGATGATGATGATGATGAATAATCTAAGGTTGTATGGGATTGACAAGACACGTAGTTTTATAGTTTACTGCTTTTTTGAAAGCTTTAATAGTAAGCGTACCGTTTTAACTTGGCCATTTGAGTAGGGAGACTGGTTGTTGACAATACAAGCCATTAATTGCAATAAAAACAGATTGATTTGAAAGAATTGAAAAAGCACTTTTTTAAGAAAAAAGAGCTTTAGATGAAGTTAATGAAGCAGTAAAGTTATGACTAAGATACAGAGTTTCAATAGATTTTTTTCTTAGTGTGTGCCATGTATTTGTTTTGGAAAATAATGGCTAAGTATATGTTTTATTATCAAGTTTTCAAGTTCGACACACGTGACATTGGCAATTCTACGCTTTAATTATGTGTAGGTATGTCTTTTTATTATTAAAGATTTACCACAAAAGAGTCAGTTTAATTAGTGGCTTTATGTCATGAAAGCCATTCGAAAGACAATCACGGCATAATTTCCTTTCAAACTTTAATTTATGTTTAGTAAAAATCGTACATGAAAAAAATATGCTTGGGCTATTGTACAATTATGTATTCTGTGCTAACTCGCATACGCAATATCATCGTGTAATGTAATATTTAAGGTTTTGAGAAAAGCAGATAAACTGTCTTGAAAATCGAAGTAAAGTTAATAATGGATTGGTAATATCGGTATAAATGTGTATGTATTGAGTGTTCTGCGTCTTTTCTTAACTTGGAATCAAGTTAATTTAAGGTTTCGTAAACAAAATAAAAACTTACTGTTAAATACTTACAAATTTGTTTTTACTTCCTACTTACATATTTTCACACGTTTATTTTTAATTTTCAATTGCCAATAATTATGAACTTATTATTATGTTACAGTGTTCTACTAATCGCAAAGTTCTTTAACTCTTCGCCTGTTAAAACGAACTTTATATTTTCTTACGTTTGTATCATCTTTCTGTTTTTATAATTTCATCGAAATGGAACTAAAATATTTGAGTAGGCCCTGAACTCATTAAACCAGAGACGAGCGCAATCGATCAAGCAAATCGTTCTTTGAAGTTGAAATAGAAACGGACAACGGCCGAACGGATTTAACCGTCTTTTTTATGGGCACTCATTATACTTAAGTAATTAAATTATTTTTATTAGTACATATTTTAATCACTTGACATTCTTAGCTAATATAATTGGGTTTATTCTTTTGAATAAAACACTACCATCATATTCAAACCCAATTCGAGAAAAATACTGTAGCAATTAAGGCGATTATAGCTATCTACTAGCGCCACCAATTAATTTATTTTTATTATACGCAAACCAGGTCAATATTTAAAAAAACCGGCCATGTGCGTGTCGGGCCACGCGCAGTAGGGTTCCGTAGTTACCTTATTCCATACGATATTTAATACCACTGTTGTTTTTCGTCTGCAAAAATAACTTTGTTTTTCACAGTGTTGGTATGAATGACAAAGTTATATTTGCGGTTTAGAAAAATGTGCTATATCTCAATAACTAATTATTATATCTCGTTCAAACCAATTTTCGTTGAAAGTGTTTATTAAGATCTACAGCATATATTTTTTTTAGATTTTTTAGTTTCTTATTTCAAAAGTTAGAGGGGGGGGGGGGGACACACGTTTTACCACTTTGGCAGTGTTTATCTTTCAAACGGTTGACTTTGAAAAAAAATCGTCTTAGAAACCTCAATGTCATTTTTAAAGACCTATCTATAGATACCCCACAAGTATTGGTTTGAACAAAAAAATTTTTTTCAGTTTCAGTTCCATGTATGGGGAGCCCCCCCTTAATCTTTTATTTTATTTATTTTTGTTTTAAATTCGTTAAGCGGTTAACAGAATACATCTACCTACCAAGTTTCAACTGTGTAATCCTAATACTTTCGGAATAAAGTGGCTGTGACATACGGACGGACAGACAGACAGACAGACATGACGAATCTATAAGGGTTCCGTTTTTTGCCATTTAGGCTATGGAACCCTAAAACCGCCTTCAAAAACCTGAAAACAAAAACAGCTTAAAAATTAAATACCTCTAAAAAGCAAGAAATAATATTCGAATCATTCGTTACTTTTTAGAGGTATTTAATTTTTAAGCTGTTTTTGTTTTCAGGTTTTTGAAGGCGGTTTTTCTTTTTTTTTAAAAAGCTTTTTTATTTTTAACTTTTTAGTGGTAGGTATGTAAGCGCAGCGTGTTAATATTTTTTAACTTTATATTATAATATTTTCAATAGTAAAATGCCCAGAACTCAATTTTTGAATTGAATTTTGAATTTTTTGAATTTGCCATAAACTTACCAAAACCTAAATCACTTTACATATACTATATGACTTTGAGGAGTTCCCTTGTGTATCTTCGAAGTTCGAAGTCCAATAACGATGAAATTAAATTGTGACCACTCTTGAAGTATACCCTTTCAAATAAAACAAGAATCATCTAAATCGGTTCATAAACAAAGATGTTATCTCCGAAATTCCATAAAAACTCGTGCGATGGCGAGCTAAATAATTGATATTTTTGAGGATTATGAAAAAACTACTGGCCAGATCTCTGTAAAAATTTTATGGGACCACACACGAACTATGTTCTTTGAGATAAAAAAAGAATTGTACAAATCGGGTAACAACTGACGAAGCCATGTTAAAACATACATAAAAAAAAATACCGTCGACTTGATAACCTCCTCCTTTTTTTGAAGTCGGTTAAAAAAAGGAAACAACCATGCTCTCCTAAATTGTCTCTAATATTTTTTTAATGAATTCTTTAACAGTTTTCATTATTTCTGTAATTTTAAAATCCATTTAAACCAAAATTGGCCACTGGCGTTTCAAATGCATTTTAAAACTAGTACAAAAAATGAAAAATATTAAAGAGTTATTCATAAAATACTAGAGACAATTTAAGAGGGCATAGTTGTTTACTTATTTTAAATTTTTACTTGGTTTACGAGTAATAAAAATAAATGTAGTGCTGGCGGCGCCAGTTGGCCTATATAAGCGCCTTGAGGTAAGTTTAGTTGGTTGTAGGTTAGATCCCAATAATGAAATTAACTCTGTACAGCGATAGTGGCCCTTTATTCACAAACGAATGAAACTTTCCGTATCCGATAAGGCTTTCCATATATTTACTCTACGGTTTCCGTAACTTCTGATAGTTCGATTCAAAATGGAGACTATAATTTGCGGATTCATTTCCGACAGCTATTTAGTGTCGGAAGAGTTTTTGAAGTAAATTGTCATTTCGAATACGGAAAAATATATGAAAAGCATAGCATCGGATACGGAAAATTCCGGACGTTTGGGAATAAGGGCCCTGAAGGCTCAGATTATGTCCAACACCAAATAAAATCAAATGTTTTGCGAAATTAGGTAGCTACTTTTGTAAATTTTCTTTGGAAAGGCATTATGTGAATGACACTGATAACACGAAAATTAGCTTTAGTTTATTTTATGCACATATCTTGGTACACCAATGTACCAAGAAACCAAGATACGAACTGCTTTTCTTTACAAAGAAAGTAACGCCATCTTGTGATGAGTAGTGAAATTACGTCATATCCAATATCTAACAAATAGATCTAAAACTTTAAAACTAGCTACGAAGATCCCAGGGAATATAAAATACATATTGGAATAGAAAAGTGATCCCTAGGAGCAGTAAACATTATCTACAGTACCTACCTACCTGCATAAGAAAAAATATTTTTTAAGTGTTTTTGCAAGATTTAGGTAAGTGCGTATCATTATTATAATAAATAGGTAGAACCTACGTATTTGAAACGAAAAGCAGTAAACTTAAATAGTTAATAGGTAGGTACCTACTCATCTAAAAAGTAAAAAAAAGTATTTTAGGTATAGTTTGGATGACATTACTTCTTAGTACCTACCATATCATTTCTTAGATAACATTGTAAGTAAATAATATGTCTATAGTAGGCACTTTGAAATTGGATATCGGTTATAAATTTACAACTCAAGACGTTAGCCACAGGACTTGGGAGTGTCACAAAGGTAACATGCATGCGGTAATATTTCTTCTTGAACACTAAGCACTCACAGATAATTTGAAATCCTCAACGCTCGTTTCCGAACGCACTCAAAATCACAAACGCGTGAACTTTTAGCGGGAAATTTAAAATTCGAACTGTCACCGGCAACTTTTAATTTTTTTTAATTAGCTGGAGGCAAAGGCTGGAGGAGACACGTCCTCGGTAGCTGTCGCTAGAATATTGAGTTCACAGTTGGCGAACGCTATCGGGTTAAGAGATGTGTTCCTTGTCGTGTGCGTGTGCGTCAATTATATTTATTACATCGAACTAGTGACTATAAACAAGCCCAGCGACAGAGACTTCAAAGAGATCGATAGCTATTTGCAAGATCGATGGAGGAGCGAACAGCGAATCACTATTTTTCGGTGACAAACTACAAATATGCGCTAGTAAAAAGAACACAGATTACTAAAATATGGTTACTACGTCCGAGAAAACTATAATTTTCCTAAAATTTTCATATAAACGTTGTATATTTATATGTGTAATTGAATATTTCAAAGAAAAATCTGTATGAGAGTGTGAGAAATTAGCACAAACTCATAATCGTAACATTTGATCGGATACAGCACCCCAGTAATGCACTGGAGTATTATTGTAATAATTCGTACGCATCAGAATATAGGCCACCACTTCAAACCCCAATACTGCATTACATTGAAATACATTATCATTGACACAAAAAAGAAAACGGAACGTTGGTACTCCACAAAAAGTTGGTTGTTTTTTTTTAAATTAGGTATTAATTATTAGTTAACTGCAAAGAAACAAAAAGTCTTCATTGTAGGTTAACTTTAAAAATAATGCTAATCAAACATTAAAATATTGACTAGCCGAAACGGAACGTTGGTACTCCACGCCCCCATTAAAGTCGGTTATTTTTTATATTCATTATTAGTTAACAGCAAAGAGGTTTACTTGTACAAAAAAGTCTTGATTGTAGGTTAACTATAAAAATATTGCTAATCAAACTCACCTTTTATCAAAATATTGAATTAAGAACACTGGCCGAACCCCTTCGTCACTTTTTATTTTTAATTTTAACTTTTAAATCTAAAAAGTTTTCAGTCAAAAAAGGCGGGTAAATATGCCGATGGGCCTTCAACAACTGGCCAATATGGTAAGGTGTGAATATTCTGCACGGTTACATGTTAACAGTTTATTTTTGCTCTCTAACCGCATACCGAACACTCTGTTTCAATAACCAATTCTGGTAGCTGGACTAATTTTACCACATGTTTCGTAACTCTTGTTATAAAAGCGTTTTTAGTGGGCATGAAATTAAGTGGATTGTAACAGTTACTGTTAGGCATTAATTCTGCTAATTAGTTTTTAGGTAATGTAAAAATAAAGCACATTAAAGGCATCGTCTTTTCTGTGACAAAAAATTGGTACTTCCTCAAACTAACTCTCCTCTCACGTTTAAAATAAGTTATAAGACAAAAGTTCTTGAAGACAGAAATGCTTAACTGAAACAGATTATACCCTCAGACCAAAATACCAAAGTTCATGAATTCATGTCTGTGGTTTTAATTAAAGGTAATACAATTTTGACTCAAATTAGATTGGATTGTTTTAACTGGGAATTGCCTATTAAACAGAGGATTAAAATGAAAATACCTTTGAATGAGTTTCTGTCAATAATCTATGATGTCATCAGAGCAAATTGGGGTAAAAGCAACTGCTAAAGCAACTGCTGATTATGCAAGGGCTCATGGAATACTACGTTGACAGCTTTCCAGTTTTAATTTCATGTTGTATAAATAATAATCTCCAGTGTGTCTGTTTGAAGTGGCAGTGAGCGGAATATAAGAGAGAAAAACCGATGGCTGTTGGAGGGAAAGGTTTAGGAATGATGGTAGCGCGCTGGATAATGCTCCGTAGCTAGGTCCTCTATTTTCCGGTTCCACACGTTGGCCACAATATTGGCAAATGTATCGTATACGTTGGCGGTTTTGTAACTAATGCTTTAAAAAAGGTTATTTCAAAAGCATCAACAAACAGTATATAAGGTAGACCGACGAATATGTTAAGATCGCGGGAAGCCGCAGGATGCGGGCAGCGCAGGACCGAACGTCTCGTGGAGTTTTTCGGGGAAGCCTATGCCCAATAGAAGATATGCTAGATATTTATGCCAGACCAGTTGAATTTGCCGCATCAGCCATGTGACCTGACCCGATTCTGTCAGTAACAAACCATAAACTGCAACTAAATGGCGCCGTACCTACACAAAAGTGGTCGCATTTCGTGTCACCAACGTTCGAGAGATGAATGAATGCTAACAGATGCAGCACAAATGAAGTAGCAGTGAATCGGTAGAGACTGCCTTCCTAAGTATTTTTTTTTATGATAACAAAAAATGTTAGTACATGAAAATCTCTCTACATGAACAACACATTTAGTAAAATAATCATGGAAGTTTCAAAACCCCGGAATTCAAATAAATCATCAAAGGCATTTTTGACGATTACCTAAATATTAGGTCTCATAAAGTTATGAGCTTGTTGTATAGAACATATCATAAAGTTATGAGTGTGAGAGGGCTCTCCTAAGCTAGGGTTTCCTAGGATGACGATGCCATCATATTACGGCCGTAATTTAGCGGCGTAGAACGTTGTCTATGTAAACAATACGGCGCGGTTTCTGTTGTCCATATTGTTTACATAGACAACATTTATTTAACGCCTCTATATTACGGCCTTAATATGACCGCACCGCTATTTTATGAAACCCTAGTGACCGCACCGCTACTTTACAGTGTGAGCCCTCTAAGAACGGCAATAACGTACCTAAATTATTTAAAAAGCAAATGAGTTGAGTACCCGCTGAAATTAGAATTGTGCAAGAATTTTTGGTGCATCATATCGAACGATTCCCACATGCATCAGTTGCATTAATATTATTGTGTGATGCATCGGATTCGCAGACATTAATGGCACAGTTTCGTATTATTATGCAACGGTTAAAATTAGTATAACTATGACCAATTGACGGGACAGAAAATAGAACAATAATAATAGAGATTTTTATAACTTTCATTTTTAAATATCGTACAGATTTTCATTAATCTTTTAATCGTGTGAAATCGTGGATTAAATCAATGGCGTAAAAAGGCAAGAAACTTCGATCATAATCGAAGGCAAGGAAGCTTAACACACGATATAGTAATTTCCATGGTCCATGGAAATTACAATGAAAATCAGAAAACCCCATTCTCATGATTGGAATGGGATTTTCTGATTAAACTGCAAAAGACTTCACTGAAATTGCTAACTAATGAAATCGCGTAAAATGTGATGTGAACTACGAGTATGTTAAGTATATAGGCATACTTACGTATATTTTACAAAAAAGTTTTAGGTTGTCTTTAAAAAAAAAAGAAACAGGCCCCCTCTTAATGAAGATCAATAAAAAAAATCGATAATCGTTTTATGCTAAGCAATCACATTAATCAATTGGTAAATAAACAAACACTGGTAGAAGGGTGCTGAAAATATATAATGATAATGGTTATTGCTAAATGTTTATGTTTTGTTGTGACACTTTATTGGACTGATTAATTTTCTTTGTTGACAAATTGCGGCATTATTGTAATATTAATAGAACAAACGTACTGGCTCTAGAGTCCTAGACGAAGACATTATTGGTTAAAGCACAGAATACATATGTATTCTGTGCTTGAAAATTCACTCAGTCCGGCTTTCCAGCGCCGCTGTTTGTTTTCCTCTACAGGTCGCATTACTCAACCTATTCTCGTGAAATTTTGTGAGCAGTTTCGAAAATTATATAGATTTTTTTTTGTCGAGCCAGTGTTTCGATTTTTTATCAAAATGGTGGAGATATGTAAAAAAACATATTTCAGTCCGGTTTTCCGGCTCTGGCTGTTTTCCTCTACAGGTCGCATTTCTCAACCGATTCTCGTGAAATTTTGTGAGCAGTTTGATAATTTTCAGTCGAGCCAGTATTTTTCAAAATTTTTCGAAATGGTGGAGATAATATGTAAAAAAAATACATATTGCAACAGTTTTGAAAAATGATTAAAAGTGAAACAAAACTTTTTTGAAAGCGGTGCAAAGTAAAGTTTGTTTGTTATTTTTAGAAGATTCAAAAGTTCATCAATGAACACATTTTTGGCCAATACTTATTCGAAATTTGAAAGTAAATAAGGTTGTGACTTTGTGACAGACAGAATCTATTTTAGGACTGCGTATGTATATTATTTGCACAGTATAGAGTGGTATAGATACGTATTAGTTGGAAAAACCAATATCTATTCTGGGTTATTTGTTTTTAAAAAACATACAATTTGAGCTTTTAACGCGAAGTCTACCTACAGCTCACGGAGCCACTAGTTTACGAAGTATTTTACCATTTTAACAAATTTGACTATGTCTTAGATAAACTGATTTATGATGTAGGTCGAAAAACTAATTTTATTCACACCATTCCATAGTAAGTCGGTCAGCTGACCAATACATTTTGTATGGGAGTATAACAAATATTTTTTTCTTTTCTCGACCTATGTTCCTTGGATAATGTTGTTCAGTTTAAGCAACACTGTCACCTGTTTAAGTATCATCACACCTTATGTAATCACAATTTTTGTGGTGTCAAACTGGTTAAGGACTTCAACATCTTTAGTTGACCTACTGTTTTAAATATTTTTTGTGCTAAGAATACAGAATAATCTGAATGGTTAATAATCGTTAGTATACCTATGTAGATGGCGTCACATGTTTAACTGTCTGTCAGATATATAAGCCTGGATACATAACTCAGTTTAAATCCGTGTGCTGGTAAATGTCAGGCCATCAGTTCGGCGCTCCACAGACTAAAATAAACTGGCTATCGTTCTAGTCGTTTTGTTTGGACTGGACCGTTAGCCGAATGAAACGCCTACAAGGTATGCTGGACTCTGACAATGTAACGCTATTTTTGAATGAACACGTTGTTAAAATATTTCAAAATAGGTAGGTGAGTCAAAAATATGCTATGATTTAAAAAGAGGAAAGCTCGTTTTAAAGTTTCGAATTTTATTTAAAACCACAAAACGTATTTAACTACACTCAACGTCAGAAAAATCGCACATCTTCAAAAATTAGTTTAGACTTGGCCACCTGCTATTGCTAGCTAAAGTTTTATTGTGTAAATATCTATTGAAAATACATTTATGAGCTTTCAGTTAATAATTGTTTGATTGAACAGTTACCATAATTAAACGCTTAAAGCGTTATTGCTTGCGCCGCCATAAAAGGGAAATTAAATGGGTCAATTCAGGAAATGCAGGTAAATTCACTATCGAGATGATGGAGAAAACACACTTCAACAGTTCAATTAAAAAAGGAATGCCCAAGATGGATACTATTGCCCATGAAATCTCAGTAATTGATTCCATTCGACGAGTATTCCAACGGTTTCTAGTCTAGAGACTGTTGGCTATGTCCGAAGGGGATGAATTATATAACAACTCTTACCATTAAATTAGATAAGATTAAATTAACTTTGAAGAAATTTTTGAATAGGTGCGATTTTTCTGTCGCCGAGTGTATTATGACTAGGGAATGGGATACAGATACTAGGTAGGTACCCTAGTAGCATGTTGGCAATTTGTTGTTACAGCTCGCGCAACATAACTTGAACCAAACCATAGACAATGAAGCTTGCGCAGTAGCAATTTTCAGTGAATGGAAGTGATGTCCGAACAGGGGACGTAGCGTTAAGCGAGTTACATAATTGAAAGATCTCAAAATAATTTTGGCTTCACTTTTCCTAATAACATTTGATGGCATCATTGCCAAGATATACCTATTACATTTGTGTATTATGATGAGGCAGTAAAGATAAACCTTGAAAAAACAGTGGCCATAAAAACAAGTGGTATTCAACGTTACCACAGATTTATTGTCATTTCAAAATTAATGATTTGGTATTCTTCCAAATGAATGCTTTGTACTTGAGAAAGTAATAAAAGTGACAGGTATTGGTTAAATGATAACTGGCATCGAAGATAATGGTTGTAGTTCAGTACCTAATTTAATTATTTTATGGAGGGGAGTAAAATTTTCGCCGAAAACGCAGTACGTATCGCATACTGGTATGCGATTCCAGTTTCGCGACAGCTGCGAAAATGACATACAAATTACCACGCGGGATATCGCTCGGGTATTACCACTACCCAAGGCGGTATCGTATACCGCTACCCACGGTGGTAGCGGATACCGCTCAGTGCTCTTAGAACGAACGACTATCGAAAAAAATAACGTGCGTAAAAACGTAGAGTAATTTTGTATAGGAAATTTGTACAGCGCCATCTATCGGCGAAAATTGAAATGAAATTTCCCATAGATATTTATTCTATCAAGCACCTACTTTAACAAGCGTTTTTTTCTCGGTAGATGTACCCTTAGCACGAACAGCTATGGAAAAAATAACGAGTGCAAAAACATTCCATAGTGAAATTTTGTATGGAAAATATGAACAGCGCCATCTACCGCCGAATAGCAAAATGAACTTTTCTATAGATAAATATCCACGTACCTCGTCGCAGGCGTGGCAGCGCGGCTTGAGCCGCTCGTCGTAGTGGCGCACGCAGAACAGCCGCCCGTCCAGCGCGCAGTACGCCAGCTCCACCAGCAGCTCGCCGCACTCCGAGCACGAGAAACATGACGGATGGAATGGGGCCTAAGTACGAAACAATGGCAGGATAACAGATTTAACCCGCTTGGTGGCGCTGCTGTAGATATAAACTTTTGTACGTTTGCAAAAATGGGTTGTGACGTTTTTATTAGGTTGCTTTTTTCAATAGTGTCTACAAATTATTATTATTATACTATCTAATAATCCTTACTAATATTATAAATGCGAAAGTCCGTTTGTTTGTTTATTTGTTTGTTTGTTTGTTACGCCTTCACGTCTTAACTACTGAACCGATCATCATGAGATTTTGCATACACGTTGTCTGGGGTACAGAAAAGGACATAGGGTACCTTTTATCCCGAAAAAAAGTATTGTTCCCGAGGGACACAGCACAAAAACTTTACACGCAGACGAAGTCGCGGGCGGCCGCTAGTAATAATTATTATCATTATCAACAACTAGCGGCCGCCCGCGACTTCGTCTGCGTGGAATGATTTTATGCTATCCCTCGGGAACAATATTTATTTCGAGATGAAAGGTACCCTATGTCCTTCTCTGTACTCCTGACTACGTGTATACAAAATTTCATAATGATCGGTTCAGTAGTTAAGACGTGAAGGCGTAACAAACAAACGGACTTTCGCATTTATACCTATTAGTAAGGATGTGTCAAATGTGTATATCAGCAGTTTTGCAATCTTCTTTAGAAATTACTACGAGGGATAGAGTGAGTGTTATGTTATTACCTTCTAAAAATACATGACTTAAAAATCCACGCTTAGTTTTATTGAAATTACCTATGTATTTTTTCGATAAAAAAAAAACATCGCGGTGCCACTTTCGGTCTGACCACCCACGTAGGTAGAACCACAATCATTTGCAAACTAAAATGCTGCCATCTATTGTCGAGTAGCAGAACTACTATCATGCTTGACGTGGCAGTTTTAGTTAGTTTCTAATAGATGGCGCTAGACAGTCTTATTTATATTTTGTGGGCTGGCTTACCTCTTCGCTAAGTCGGGGGGCTTCTATTGCAATACTTCCACTTCGTATTGGTTTATTACATCCCATACAATCTACTGATGAACCATGATGTTGTCGAGCAATACCTGCAAATAAATGAAACTATAGTTAGGTACCTAGGTACCTACTATTTTTTTCGATTTCACACGTCATACTTAATATTTTCATAGTGATTGATTAAAAATGTATCTCACCCAAACATTTGCAATTGATGGCAAAACAAAAAACCTTGTATTTATACCATTTTTTTTACACTTTACTTTATTTACGCTACTTGCCAATGGATGGCGTAACCACACTCACCAATGTCAAGGGCAATTTCATTTCGGGCAGCGACGAAATCTTCAAATTGCTTGCGATGTACGTCGTCGATATGTCGGCAGTGGGCTAATGAGAGATCCTGCTTCGGAAGCTGCGAAGCTAAGGCCCTAGTCCGCCACGCTCGCCAGGCAGCCGCGCCAGTGGCGCCACCTACGCTCGGAGCTCGCTCCGCTAGCGACTGCCAATAAAGTTCAGTCTGAAAAAATAATGACAATTACTTAGTACTTTTGTAATTAATACCTAATATAAAATATATCCTGAATGGCAAATAAGCTTAGGTACATCTTGCATCCAAGTGGCAAATGGATGAGTCTTTTAATTCGAAATAATTTATTCAGATTCGGCGGAATTGGCGAATAGATTAGTCTTTTAATTCAAATAATTTATTCAGTTTCAAAATATAATTATTGTGAACGTATTTCTGTGCAGACATGACTTTCTTTAACAGAAGAACAACGGTGAAGAGTAGTCCAATAAAATTAGGTTAAATTGGAAATAATTCAATAACTGTAATTTTGTTTTTCTATGATATAAAGAATTGTTAGTTATAGTAAAAATAAACAAAATTAAACATTTTGAAACTTCGCATCAAAGTAAAAAAAATGAAAAACTAAATTTTCAAACATTTTGATTTCAAAATTACAGCATAATAAGTAACTTCGTAAAAGTAGCAGTTTTATGATATGACGCTTGCATTTCAGGTAAATAAATCAAAATTAAACTAATTGATCAATGGGGACTATCATTATTAAAGGAGGTTCAGTAAGTTGCAGATATTTTGGCTTATCTTATCAGAAATTATAGATAACTGTAGATCAACAATTTATTCTGAATAGTATTTACTGTCTGTTAATAAATTGTTAAAAATTAAACAGATTGTCTTTGCAGATTTCTATTTTTCGAACTAAGTCACAAATATTTTTAATTTTTGGAAAACCAAAATACACAACTATTTCAAAAATGTTTAATTGATGCCTTCAAAATATTATTAGTACTATTAGACACAAATTAAACAATAAATGTTTGCGATTATTCTTTAAATGATATTTTTTCTTAGGTACGTTTTCATTATGAACGTTATTTGTTGCAAAATAAGGTCGTAATTTCTTTGTGTATCAAATCCCGACCGTGTTGTCCTGAGTCGCGACCACTCGCGAGTATCTGCCTTTATTATAGGCCATAGTCAAGTACTGATAAGTAGTCCGTTCGTTTCAGTCGGGTATTCATTATTAAGTACCCTGAGCAATTTAAAAAAAAAGTGTAGGTAGCCTCGCTATTTGCCCTGGCCCTCGGATTTCTTCATTTATATTTTTGTTATGAATGACTTCTAGCAAAATAAATTCATTTACTTAGGTGAAATAAACATATTATTAAATATATAGGTATTACGTTGTCTTTTTTTGATAATTCACAAAATATTACATTTACGAAGATTTTAAAACGTGGAAATGAAACCCATCGAAATAAAAAGTGTGTGCGAGCGGTTTCAAATGTGAATGTCAATTCTTGAATGCTTAATTTATCAGTTAAAAGTTTCATTAATATATTTTTACATTATTTCTATCAAAAATTAAAGTTACAGTAAAATCGAAAATTTGAATTAACCGGAACATACAGTTTTGTGACCACTTTTTTTAGCAAGAAAATCTTCTCATTGTGTAAAATTTCGGATTGAAATGGCAAGGTTTTATTCGACCTTTATCGTGAGACGCTATTTTAATTACATTGTAAAACTGATTTAAGTGTCAGCGTCGATTTACTGTTGAAGTGATCAGTGTTTTTTGCTCAGGTATGTGACCAAGTTTTGCCATTAAAATTCTCTTTCCTTTAATTATTGTTATTATGGATACATAACATAAATTTGTATAGTATTTGATATCAAAAGTTAATAGTGCTAAGTGCGATCAGTAATTATTAAACAATTCAAAACTATAAGAAAGTAGCATAGCATTATATGACTTGCGTTTTGTGACTTATTCTACAGTCACATATATTGGAACGACAAGTCACAACAGGTCGGAAATCGTAAAGCTTATTTCACATTGCAAATTCTTACCCACCAAATTATGAGTTACTAAGTGTGAGTTGCACCAAAACGCTGTTAAAGTTATCGTCAAGTGATAATGCTACCTATTTGTCACGTCAAACTTGTCAAAGGACATCATGCTAGCTGGCACCTCTTTTTTTTGGCTAACTTGTAGTTAACCGGTACTTTAACAAGCTTATTATTCACTTCTCAAGCTTACGCGCTCACTGAAATAAAAGACTTTTTAACGGATACTAGCGTTGATGTTGAAAGTACTTTGGTTGTTGTTTTATTGAAACCAAATACCAACTAATTACCAAAGTACTTTCAATAAAACCACGCTAGTATCCGTTAAAAAGTCTTTTGTTAAAGTTAGGTGGTGCAACTGAGCCTAAAACTACATAAAATCTGTTTTTTTTTAATTTAGAAAGAATATTTAAAATTATTGTTTTATTTCTTTTATGTACTATTCTTCTTGTATATGCTTCTTGTATATGCATTAGAAAAGTATGGTCTAAGAGTCAGCAGGACCAAAACTGAATATTTGAAGTGCCCTTTCAGCGGCAACAGAGTCCCAGAGACTATCTGCATTGAGAGCACACCTATTCCCGCTGTAGATAAGTTCAAGTACCTGGGTTCTATGCTAACACCTGATGCTAATATAGATGCTGACGCGACCCACAGAGTGAGTGTGGCATGGCAGAAATGGCGTTCACTCACTGGCGTGCTTTGTGACCCACGTATTCCCATAACAACCAAGGGCAAAGTTTATAAAACGGCAGTTCGACCGGCACTATTGTATGGGACTGAATGTTGGACTATCAAAAAGACACATGAACAAAAAGTTCATACCAACGAAATGAAGATGCTTAGATGGGCAGGAGGTGTAACCCGGCTAGATAGAATCCGTAATGAATATATACGAGGGAGCTTCAAAGTTGCACCAATTGCGGATAAAATCTCCGAAAATCGTCTTCGTTGGTATGGTCACGTTCAAAGAAGGGATAAAGATCATGTGGTACAAATTGCATTGAACCTACCGGAACAAAAGAAAGGCAGAGGCCGCCCACCCGCAACTTGGTGGAGGAACATCGAAAGAGACCTCAAGAAAACCCAATTGCCTGAACCGACAGCCATCGATCGTACGACCTGGCGCAGGAAGGTGAGGAGACCCGACCCCAAATGATGGGATAAGGAGAGGAAGAAGAAGAAGATGTACTATTCTTCTTGTATAACTACTTGTTTCGATAATTTCACCAGTTATTTTATTTTAACTGAATAAATACTTAGTGTAAGTTGCACCAAAACGCTGTCAAAGTTAAAGTTATCGTCAGATGGTAATGCTACCTATTTGTCACGTCAAACTTGTCAAAGGACATCATGCTAGCTGGCAACCTCTTTTTTGGCTAACTTGTGCTTAACACCGGTAAAATAAAGTGAAATAAAGTACCGACTTTATTTTATTTTATTTATTTGGGATAAAAAACAGTTGATACATTATTATATTATAATTTACTTGTATTAGGTGTAGCGACAGCACTGGCCACTTGACTGCGAATCTGCGACGAGCTCAATTTGCTCTCTTCGGTTACGTCTGAGTTTTGCTTCGTTCGATAGTTTGACACGTTTGATTTTTGCCTTTGACATAAGAAGAAAATTTTTATGTTTGCGAGTTGCCTCGATTGTAAAGAATATTTATTGTGTCCAATACATTCCTGATCCGACCAAAAAGCCGTTTCATTATTTAGCCCGATATTGATAGATATAGCGGCACGTCAGGTCGCTATATAGGTATTTAGGCCATCTTTAAACAATTTAAACGCAGCTTTGTTAAATTTAAGACTTTTGTCACTGACCATTATGTCACTGTCTCTTCCAATTGATGGAGTTAATGTATAAAGTTAGGCGATTTTTACTTTTAAAATTGTGCGGCTCCAAAATATTATTAGAGTAAATGTAATAACTTTTCGAAAAAGCGACACATATCACATAAAATATTATGTTTTTAAGGTAAAGTTATAAAATAACTCATCAAAAAGTGACAGAGTCACATAACCGAAGAAAAAAAAACGATAATTTTGTGTTAATCCTTGAAACTAGAGCTATTTTACTATATTTTAAATCCCATGTATAATTAAATTAGTTTATAAAAAAGGCGCATTAGTTTCACAGTTCCTCTTATTATGCTTTTAAATTTAGTCACCCAACGGATTACGGATCCAGTTTCGCAACAAAGTTAGTTTTTTTTCGATATTATCGCGAAAATACCTCGAATTTCGCGTTCCTTTTTAGTTTTCTATATAACTAACATTATGGTTAAAGAATAATGGGAAAAAATATATGTATGGACCCCGTCCCCAACAGTGTAGCACTTTTTATCATATATCATACGAAAGAGCCGTGTATGTGCCGGCCTAGAATAGCACTACCCCCTATCATCCCGTGGGTGTCGTAAAAGGCGTGTCAAAAAACCTTGGCCTACTGCGATCGCCAACCCGCCTGCCAAGCGTGGCGATTATGGCAAACCCCCCCCCCTCATGCACAATGGATCAAAAAATTGGCCCCCAGTCCCCGGCAGCCCCGCTATTCCTAGCTACGGTAGCGGCTACGGTAACGGCGGGGCAGGGGGTGCTAAGAATCCCCGGGTGCGGCTCGGCTACCAAAAACGACGACAACTGCACCTGGCAACCTATAACACGCGCACACTAAGGACCGACGCGAAGTTAACCGAGTTGGAAGAAGTTATCAGCAAGGTACACTGGGACATTATCGGGTTATCTGAAGTCCGAAGATCGGGAGAGGACTCGATAATCCTCAACTCCGGTAACTTGCTTTACTACCGGGAGGGCGACCAACAGTCGCAAGGTGGTGTCGGGTTCATCGTCCAAAAGTCCCTTGTCAACAACGTGATTACCATCGGAAGTGTGTCGACCAGGGTGGCGTACCTTATACTCAGAATATCCAAACGGTGTTCGCTGAATGTTATACAGGTTTACGCACCGACCTCGACACACCAAGATGACGAAGTGGAGGCTATGTATGAGGAGATCTCTAAAGCCATGCATAGCTACAAAACCCACTACACTGTTGTGATGGGGGACTTCAATGCAAAGTTGGGGAAACGATGCGGTGATGAGCTGAGAGTGGGGCAATTTGGAGTTGGGCAACGGAATGACAGAGGCCAGATGCTGGCTGACTTTATGGAGAAGGAGAACCTCTTTATGATGAACTCCTTCTTCAGAAAGCCGGAAAGCCGGAAGTGGACCTGGGTCAGTCCGGACGGTAAAGTCAGAAATGAGATAGATTTTATCATGTCGACGAAAAAGCAAATATTCAATGATGTCACTGTGATCAACGCTGTTAAGACGGGGAGCGATCACCGATTGGTACGTGGCACATTGAATATCAACCCAAAGCTGGAAAGATCTCGACTGATAAAATCAACAATTCGACCATTGCCGGCCCATATTCAAAACCCCGAGAGCTTTCAACTCGAACTCCAAAACCGCTTCGAAGCCCTTGAGAACAGCATAGATGTGGACGATCTAAACAACATGGTGGTGGATACTGTCCGTACGGTAGGGTCCAAGCTCTTTAAGACCCGCCGTCCCAAGATAAAGAAACTCTCTGACCACACACTCCTACTCATGGATCAGAGACGTGAAATGAGGCTCCAGAGTTCAGTAGATGCTAATCGTTATCGGCAGCTTAATAGACAGATATCTAAGTCTTTGACGAGCGACCTTCGCCAATTTAATACGAATCGTATTAAAGAGGCTATCGAGCGGAATAAAGGCTCCAAAGTGTTCGCGAGAGATCTGTCTATTGGGCAAAGCCAGATGACGAAGCTGAAAACTGACGACGGACGCATCATTTCATCAAAGCCTGAAATCCTGAGGGAGATCGAGAGCTTCTATGGGCAGTTATATTCCACGCAGACACCTGTTGAAAGCAAGGCTAAAGACCCCAGAGCCAAGCTTACCCGACACTATACCCAAGATATCCCGGACGTCAGCCTGTACGAGATTAGTATGGCTCTCAAACAGCTGAAAAACAACAAGGCGGCGGGTGACGATGGAATCACTACAGAACTTCTGAGAGCGGGCGGTAAGCCGATACTCAAAGTCCTTCAGAAGCTCTTTAATTCCGTCATCGTCCAGGGCAGAACGCCAAAGACATGGAACATAAGTGAGGTGATCTTGTTCTTTAAAAAGGGTGACAAGTCCCTCTTAAAGAACTATAGACCCATCTCGCTTCTGAGTCATGTCTATAAGTTGTTTTCGAGAGTCCTTACGAATCGACTCGCTCGCAAGTTCGACGACTTCCAACCTCCCGAACAAGCCGGGTTCCGAAAAGGCTTTAGCACCATAGACCACATCCATACGCTGCGGCAGGTTATACAGAAGACCGAGGAGTATAATGAGCCACTTTGCTTGGCGTTCGTGGACTATGAGAAAGCCTTTGATTCGATTGAAACCTGGGCGGTGCTGCAGTCTCTCCAAAGGTGCCAAGTGGACTATAGGTATATCGAGGTGTTGAGGTACTTATACCAAAATGCCACCATGACGATCCGAGTACAGAACCAGAACACAAATCCTATCCAACTGCAGCGTGGTGTGAGACAGGGAGACGTTATTTCTCCGAAACTGTTCACAGCTGCGTTGGAGGACATCTTTAAGCTCTTGGACTGGAAAGGACTCGGCATCAACATTAATGGCGAGTACCTAACACACCTTCGTTTTGCCGATGATATAGTCCTTATGGCTGAGACCATGGAAGACCTGAACACAATGCTCGAAGATCTCCGTAGTGCTTCCCAAAGAGTGGGTCTTAGGATGAACATGGAAAAGACGAAAATTATGTCAAATGCCCATGTTGTACCCTCTCCAGTTCATGTTGGGAACACTACACTTGAAGTTGTTGACCATTACGTATACCTAGGACAGGCAGTCCAGTTAGGTAGGTCCAACTTCGAGAAAGAGATCTCTCGCCGAATCCAACTCGGGTGGGCAGCATTCGGGAAGCTTCGAAAAATCTTCGCGTCCGACTTACCTCAGTGTCTCAAGACGAAAGTCTATGAACAGTGTGTGTTGCCAGTGATGACTTACGGCAGTGAAACGTGGCCGCTAACTATGGGTCTCATAAGGAGGCTCAAGGTCGCTCAGCGTGCAATGGAGAGAGCCATGCTCGGCGTTTCCCTACGTGATCAAATCAGAAACGAGGAGATCCGCAGGAGAACTAAAGTAACCGACATCGCTCGAAGGATTGCTCAGCTGAAGTGGCAATGGGCGGGACACATAGCGAGAAGAACCGATGGCCGTTGGGGCAGAAAGGTTCTGGAATGGCGACCGCGCACCGGACGACGCTCCGTGGGTAGGCCCCCGACAAGGTGGACCGACGATCTGGTGAAGGTCGCGGAAAGCCAGTGGATGCAGGCAGCGCAGGACCGATCGTCGTGGAGATCCTTAGGGGAGGCCTATACCCAGCAGTGGGTGTCGTGTGGCTGATATGATGATGATGATGATGATGATACGAAAGAGCGTAAAATAGACATCATGTGCTACAAGAGTGGGGACGCTTTATCCCATTGTTATTTGTAAAAAAAAGTGAGGTACACTTTTTTCAGTCGCTCATATGTACAGTCAGCAGCACGTCAGACAACATATGTTGATCTTGACACCGTCTTTATGCCGTACGTTATAAAAGCTGTTTTCGTAGTTCAACTGTTTAACAGTATCCAGTATCTATCTCTTGACCATTTATTGTTTAAGTTGCTTGCTATTGCTCTTTAATGCTGTTCATACTATACTATAATATTATGCTGCTTACTACCTACTAATACCTTCACTGTCACTATCAGAATTTTCTTCTTCTAATGCATTTACCTTTTTCTAGGTATACATTTTTCTTTTATTTTTGTTTCTACACACTCTGACAAAATGAGCGTATATGCTGCATATTATACATTTTTCCCAAAGGCAAAGCAATTTCTAACTTCATGTTTTTTACCACATCTTTTACAATCTATTTCTCTAATTTTTTAACTATTTCCTTAGCACTCAGCTCTATTTTTTACAGCACTCACTTGTCATTCTTTTTCCATACTGTAGTTTATGTATTTGTTATTTACCTGCCTCTGCTGCTCTGCAGATATCAATTGCAGTATTTAACTTTAGGTCAGATTCTCTCAGTAATCTTTTTTTCTTCTTCTTCTTCGTCTTAGCGTGTCGACTCGGTATATAATTATATTTGTGAGGACCAGAACTCAGCCAATGATATAGCATTATCAGTGGCCTTGTAAAGATCCTAGCGTGTGCAGGTGTTGGGACACGCAGGGCATGACAGAAGATGTGCCATTGTCTGGGGGGAAATACCACACAGACATACGCTCTCCGAGCTGTATCCCCACCTGAGCATGTTCTCCTTGCTTCGGCCTACTTGAGTCTATTTAAGGACTTTCAAGTTGCCCAAGGTAGATCATGGCCAGGGGGTAGTTGTTCCGCCAGCTCAGTACTTGGGTCTGTGAGGTATTTCTTCTTCCAGAGCTTTAAACGGGTGTCTTTAGCTTCCCCGTCCAGAGGAGTAACTTCCTTGTGAAAGTTGTGGTGTGGCGACTCTTAAGCCTCTGGGTCACCGTCACGTGGTGGGGGTGCCGTGGGTCATGCTCTTTTTTAAAGCTCTCCAGAGAGCTAGCCACATCCTTGCGAACGAACGGGGAAGCAATACCAGCCAGCAGATACAGCATAGCAACAGGAATTGGTTTAAGAGTATCATTCTTTAATGGATAGGTTCCTTGTTACCTATGACAATTACCATCGTCATTAATGTATGTTCTAACTCTAACTCACCCAGTGCATAATTTTTCGCATTTTGTATGAAAATGGTCAAATACTTCATCATTCTCTTGTTTCAATGTTAGGAGGTTGTGCTTTAGTCATTATGAGGCTTTTTTGCGGTGCCGTTTAGTCTGGAAATTTTCCTAATAAGTCGTTCAAAGTGTTCAGATCCATTTTACCGTACGTATTGTATACTTATATTGCCCGCGCGGTCAAGGAATAGTGCTTTTTTCCATGGTTCCGCAGTTTTATCCAGGCCCATGGTTTGTATATAAAATCTGAAGTTCTGCACGAATCTCATTATATTCGCGCCATCACCGGACAACCGACGTCATGTCAGAAATTTTATTCTCTCCATTATTATATTTGCACTGAGCTTTTATCAATGAAACTTTCCCTATCTCAATTTTCACTGTGATTAAAAAACATGGAAACCACGGTGATTGTCCATCCAACCACAGGCAGTCAGGCGTCCGTCAACCCGGAAAGACAGGAGAGGCAAAAGGCGTCCCAGGATACATGAGTGACTTTTATTATCTCAGCTACAAGAACCACATCATGGGCAAACCGTTAATAATAATAATAATCATCATCATCATCAATAATCATCATTTATTGCAGGCAACAGAAATATAATTTCCAATATTAGGCCCGTCAAATAAATACCTTACAGACTAACATACATAATATTACAGTATAGAAGGCGGCGACGTGTTACGCAACGTTAGTGTCCAGGGGCGACCTCTAAACCGACGGAATAGGACCCCCTTCGGCCAAAAATCCTCCTTCATGAAGGTCGACAGATATTCAGTCGGCACCCTCACCCCAAATGAATTGAAGTTCACGTTATGGCGAGACTCCAACCGCTTGACCCTCAGCGTATATTTGGCTTTTATTCTGATTGTACTCCACAATGTCATTGGATTGTGTTGAGTAATGCAGGCGGGACACGTACACCGGCGTTGTCAGGATAACCGGCCGCAGCAGGTGATTGTGTTCAGTCGGGGCAGTGCCGCACAGGTTACGATATGACGAGAGGCCTTCTTCTTCTTTCCACCTTTTTGAAGCCATCATCATCTCTCGAGAAAACGCAAAGGCCGTTCAAACCATCCCGACCAATTTCTACATGCCCCCTTCCCGATCACCAGCGGGAAGGGAAGCACGTAAATGCATTTTTCTTAGGTATACAAAAAAAAGAGTATGGGTGCCCGCATAACAAAGCAGGTTTCAGGACAGGTCGGTACTGGTCAGTACAGGTCGATACTGGTCAGTACAGGTCGGTACTGGTCAGTACAGGTCAGTACCGATCGGTAAGGCTAAAGTAGCCCCATACTTTTCTATGGGAGGCCGCATAAAGAAAGCAGATTGTCGGTACTGGTTTGCCCAAACATCCGCGGCGCAAACTAGTACCAACATATCAGGACCGGAAAACCTATATCCTTTTATGTTTGCACCCTATGGATGGATACCTATGCGGACAATAACCAGTCTTTTCAGATACTGCCTTTTTCGGGAGGTCGGTTGGCAGTCGTCAAACCCGTTTTAACATTGAAAATGTTTTTTCGATCGCTTCAGTAGGGTACCCAATTTCAGCCAAAGTGAGACATTGCCCTGGTTCCGTGAGTTTTGGGTCTACGTGTATGTACTAAATGTCAAAAGATGCGTCTCAGCAAGGGCTACAATATGGGGGAAAAAAGTTTTGAAAAAGCCAAAAACTTTTTTCGAAAATCGCATAAATGTAGAAAAATGACACACTTTTTCGGGGTCTTTTCTAACTAAATCGACAATTTCTCAAAAACGCAAAGCGATATCGAAAAAATGAAAAAAACCCCTAGAGATATTGAGTTAGGCTACCTATTGAAAATAGTATATGTCCCTGACTCTTACGGTCTGGGCTGTAGCTTATCCTTTATGTAGCGAAATGTTGGGATACCGCGGGCGGCGTGCGCGGCGCGGGATAATAATAATACGTAGTACGCTTGAAGTTTGTAAATTATTGTATATTACAAAGCTTGTAATAGTGTTTTATATTTTGTATTTTTTATTTATTTCCACATTTTTTATAAATAAAAAAGTATTTAGATATAATTAAAACCATAATATTGATATTGATTAGCTCTAGCAGGTCAACAGATGGTATGACATGAATAAAGCGTGAAGCGAGTGCTGATTCGAGATCTAGTCAAAGATTTAATAATCGTTAGATACGGCGGCGCGGGGCGGTACCATAGTGTGACTGCACTGAAATGTCTCCATAAGTCCATATTCAAGTAAGTGACGTCGCTTACTATGTGAAAACGAAAGAGAAAGTAGTGTTAGCAATAACTGTAGGAGCAAAGGAGATGACGCTACTATCTCCAGTACCGTGCTAGGCGTCGTAGTGAGTTTTTGTGAGTAGAGAAACGGATAAACGAATCTTGAGCGAAAGTTGAACAGAGGAGAGGTTTTAGTTTGAGAAAGACTACCTCTACTACCTCTACTAGATCCAAAATATTATATATCGTGGGTTGCTGTTATTTCAATTTCGAGATTTGAAATTACTCGATCAGTCACGTCTTTCTTAGTGACATAGGGACTCTGCGATCCCTTTTACAATTTTACAACGATCTCTGAGAATGACAGTGTGATGATGATACCTAGGTAAACATGAGGGTTGTTATCGCACATTCGAGTGATGATGAAGTCAGCGCGAGAGTCTCGCATGCTGCATTTGATTTTGATTTATTTTTTATTAGGGTTAATTTATTTAGAAATTCAGATGTTTTAGTTATACATAGTACTTAGGTTACCTTTCAATAAAATATTATTGTCTTTAAGAAAAGAATAAAAAAAACATTTTATAAAATTCATTAAATTCATTTTCAATGTACCAGAAGGTCGTGAAAGGCACGAGATCTGTGATTTTTTTAATAGCGCCTGTTATAATTTTTTTGGCTCAGACAAAGTGAGTCACTCATCTACAAGAGTGTCTGATTTATCATTTTTCATACAAAATTTGAACCCTATTTTCACCCTTTTAAGGGTTAAATCATGTCCACCGTGTTGGACATTAAAATAAATGTCATTTTCGCAATCACCATCCCATAAAACGTCAAGAACGACATCCATATCGATTTTTATGTTTACTTACCCTATTTACCCATTGAGGGGTTGATTTTCAAATTCACAAATAATTGTTTGCTTATTTATTTTTAGATGTGCTCCAGCTAAGTTTAAAGTTGTAATTTTGATTTGATATTCTTTATCCATACAAAATTTGAACCCCATTTTCACCCTTTTTAGGGGTTAAATCATGTCCACCGTATATTGGACTTCAAAATAAATGTTATTTTCGCAATCGTCATCCTAGAAAATCCTAAAAACGATATCCATATCGATTTTTGGGTTTTTTTACCCCATTTCACCCCCGTAGGGATTAAAATACTAACAATAGGCTGAATATGTGGCTATATAATGGTTTATTTAACATTTGTCTTTATTGTCAAATGTATCATGCTGGGAGAGGACTTTGTTTTCCATAACACAGACAAATGTCTACTGTGAACGACAGATGAATCGAATGATTGTTACAAATTATTTATACCATAAAGCATTTTTATCATTATTAATAATAATATATGTTGCGTTAGATTTACACCCATCAGCCTAAATCCTAATTTAGCGATTTTTGATTCGAAAATAATGAATTTTCTATACACAACTACGTCCCCTTTTTCACCCCTTCGGGAGTAGAATTTTCAAAAACGCTGAGACACTTAAATATTAAAACTCAATTGTTAGCCTAAACACACAATTAGAAGATCCTAGCTTCGAAACTGAGGGATTTTCATACAAACTTTGGACCCCGTTTCACTCCCTTGGGGAGTGAGTTTAGAAAAATCTTTTCTTAGTGCACCCCTACCCTAGACCTCATAAGAGTCATAAGGAACCTATGTGCCAAATTTGATGTCTTTAGACCCAGGGGATATCTTCTTTTATATATTAAGATTACACGATTTTTACCTTTTAAATTTGTGCGGCCATAAAATATGATTATAATAAATGTAATAACTTTTCGAAAAAGCTACACATATCACATAAAATATTACGTCTTTAAAGTAAAGTTAAAAAATAACTCATTAAAAAGTGACATAGTCACATAACAAAACAAAAAAAAAACGAAAAACTTGTGTTCACTCAAGGATTACTTGAAACTAAAGCTATTTTATTTGATTTATTATTATTTGATTGATATATTTTATAATCCAACATAATAAATTAGTCTAAATAAATTTTGAAAAGGCGCATTAGTTTCACAGTTTCATTTTATTATGCTTTTAAATTTAGTCACACAACGGAGCCAGTTTCGCCACAAAGTCAGTTTTGTTTCGATATTATCGCGAAAATACCTTGAATTCCAAGCTCCTTTTTAGGGTTCCGTACCCAAAGGGTAAAAACGGGACCCTATTTTGGGATGAGGATTATGTCATAATGTCACCGTCATGTCGGTACGGTAGTCGTGTTAGGTACTCCTTACTCCAGTAACTTTACTACATAGTAGTAGGTACTACCGTTCTTTACTGTAAGGTACCCAAAGGGTAAAAACGGGACCCTATTACTAAGCTTCCGCTGTCCGTCTGTCTGTCTGTCTGTCACCAGGCTGTATCTCATGAACCGTGATAGCTAGACTGTTGAAATTTTCACAGAAGATGTATTTCTGTTGTCGCTATAACAACAAATACTAAAAATGTAATAAAATAAATATTTGATGGGGGCTCTCATACAACAAACGTGATTTTTTTGCCGTTTTTTACCTTATATTAATAAGGACAACAGTTAGACAGTTGAAATTTACACAGATGATGTATTTCTGTTGCTGATATATCAACAATAACTAAAAACCGAATAAAATAAATATTTAAGGGGGGCTCCCATACAATAAACGTGTTTTTTTTCCTTTTTTTGGTACGAAACCCTTCGTGCGCGAGTCCGACTCGCACTTGGCCGGTTTCTTTATTTACCCACAAAAAGGTACCTACTAAATAGTTCCTTTTTAGGGTTCCGTACCCAAAGGGTAAAAACGGGACCCTATTACTAAGACTCCGCTGTCCGTCTGTCTGACTGTCTGTCTGTCTGTCACCATGACGTATCTCATGAACCGTGATAGCTAGACAGTTGAAATTTGCACAGATGATGTATTTTTGTTGCCGCTATAACAACAAATAATAAAAGCAGAATAAAATAAATATTTAACGGGGGCTCCCATTTTTTGCTCGAGATTAATAACGACAACAGGAAGACAGCTGAAATTTTCACAGATGATGTATTTCTATTGCCGCTAGAATAATAAATACTAAAAACAATTTAAAATAAATATTTAAGAGGGGCTCCCATACAACAAACGTGTTTTTTCCCGTTTTTTGGTACGGAACCTTTCGTGCGCGAGTCCGACTCGCACTTGGCCGGTTTTTAGGGTTCCGTACCCAAAGGGTAAAAACGGTACCCTATATCTAAGACTCCGCTGTCCGTCTGTCTGTCTGTCCGTCCGTCTGTCTGTCTGTCTGTCACCGGGCTGTATCTCATGAACCGTGATAGCTAGACAGTTGAAATTTTCACAGATGGTGTATTTCTGTTGGCGCTATAACAACAAATACTAAAAACAGAATAAAATTAATATTTAAGGGGGGCTCCCATACAACAAACGTGATTTTTTTTGTCCCTTTTTGCTCGATATTAATAACTAAAACAGGTAAACAGTTGATATTTTCACAGATAATATACTTCTGTTGCCACTGTAACAACAAATACTAAAAATCGTTAACTTTGCGGACAAACAAACAAACAAACGAGAAAGCAACCTGATAAAAACGTGTTAAAAACAGAATAAAATAAATATTTATGGGAAGCTCCCATACAACAAACGTGTTTTTTTGCCCTAGTTTGGTACGGAACCCTTCGTGCGTGAGTACTACTCGCACTTGGCCGGTTTTTAAACTTTGCAAGAGATAGGCACGGCACGGTACGAGGTAGACCGGTAAGTACTAGAATATGTCATCACATCAATCAGTCAGACTGTATACGACAATAATAACACAGTAAAATCAAATTAGTACCTATCATATATTCATTCGTATTTAACTCGCTCGTATAAGCAACCGACAAGATGACAGCCATGTAGCCGCCACGCCACTACCGGCTGCAGCGCGCCCCGGCTCCCACCCCCCCGCGCGCGCTTATACTGCACTTTGCGCCAGAAGGTCCCGTTTTTCAACTTACTGTATGTAATATAGATTCCATTGATAATTTTTTTTAAATTTTTTATTAAAAACGACACAAAATAGTTAATAGTGTTACCTACGTTAAATGTTATAAACAAAGTCGCCGTGCGGGCGGCGGCGCGCCGGCGGCGGCGGGTGGTTCTTCGCCCCGCACGCACCCATCGCATGCATTCTGCTCCACTACTTGCTTTCGCGTGTTTACAATTAAATTGTAAATTTCTTAAACGTGATATTTACATGTTTAATTTTGATGAAAACATGATCGTAGTACACAAAAGCCTATTATTAAACAAAAATTTTACCGTTATGATTTTTAACTACTGAGAAATACATTATTATAAAAACGTAAAACACAAATGTTTAATTTCTGACTTAAATATCTAAAAAGACGCATTATAGCTTTATAAGACACAAGCATCATAGTTACCATTTTGGCTTATCGGTATATTGAGATTAGATGAATACTCTGAAAAAAAACCAACATGCCATTTTGCTTTTAGTTTAATTTTGCTATTAGGTAATGGCATTTGAATGCACCTTAAAATTATACAAACAAGGTATTTGGTTACTTATTTTACTTTTAGGAAAAGGTTAGGTAGTGTACGAAATCTCATGATTTTTATATAAAAGGGGTACCACCCCGGATTTTTTACATCATATATCTAATTAATATTTGACACTTAATATCAATATCCGATAGAATAATAAAAATTCCCAGTTTATTAATTTTGTCCAGATAAAGCTACTTTTATGCGCCTAGAGTACGACTTTTATTTTCTGTACCAAGCGTACATTACATACCCTGTATGTAGGTACCTAACCTTATCACGAACAGCTATCAAGAAAAAAAGCGCGTAAAAAAAACAATGGGAATCTCACTTCGCTTTTCGGCGGTAGATGGCGCTGTACTAATTTCCCATACAAAATTATTCTATCGAATTTTGTACGATTTTTTCTCGATAATTATGTTCGTGCTACGGTACTGATATCGAGGAATGACTTAAATGTGTTACCTCCAGGTAAAGGTAATGGAAGTGTCTACCTGCTTGGCAGTGAGTCCAGGCGGGCTGTCGTAGGAGTGGTGGTTGATTTTGGTCTCGCGCAGCCCGAGCCGCTCGCGCACCGAGCCCAGCTCCTCATGGTACACCGAGTGGGAGATGGGGTCGCACCCGCACGATCTGTTAACAGAAGTGTCTACCTGCTTGACAGTTAGTCCGGGCGGGCTGTCGTAGGAATGGTGGTTGCTCTTGGTCTCTCGCAGGCCGAGCCGCTCGCGCACAGAGCCCAGCTCCTCATGGTACACGGAGCGGGAGAGGGGTCGCACCCGCACGATTTGTTAATGGAAGTGTCTACCTGCTTGGCCGTGAGTCCGGGCGGGCTGTCGTAGGAGGGTGGTTGATCTTGGTCTCGCGCAGGCGGAGCTCCTCGCGCACCGAGCCCAGCTCCTCATGGTACACGGAGTGAGACAGGCGGTCGCACCAGCACGATTTGTTAATGGAAGTGCCTACCTGCTTGGCAGTGAGTCCGGGCAGGCTGTCGTAGGAGTGGTGGTTGAACTTGGTCTCGCGCAAGCCGAGCCGCTCGCGCACCGAGCCCAGCTCCTCATGGTACACCGAGTGGAAGAGGCAGTCGCACCCGCACGATCTGTTAATGGAAGTGCCTACCTGCTTGGCGGTGAGTCCGGGCGGGCTGTCGTAGGAGTGGTGGTTGATCTTGGTCTATCGCAAGCCGAGCCGCTCGCGCCCAGCTCCTCATGGTACACCGAGTAGCAGAGGGGGTCGCACCAGCACGATCTGTTAATGGAAGTGTCTACCTGCTTGGCAGTGAGTCCGCGTGGGCTGTCGTAGGAGTGGTGGTTGCTCTTGGTCTATCGCAAGCCGAGCCGCTCGCGCCCAGCTCCTCATGGTACACCGAGTAGCAGAGGGGGTCGCACCAGCACGATCTGTTAATGGAAGTGTCTACCTGCTTGGCAGTGAGTCCGCGTGGGCTGTCGTAGGAGTGGTGGTTGCTTTTGGTCTATCGCAAGCCGAGCCGCTCGCGCCCAGCTCCTCATGGTACACCGAGTAGCAGAGGGGGTCGCACCAGCACGATCTGTTAATGGAAGTGTCTACCTGCTTGGCAGTGAGTCCGCGTGGGCTGTCGTAGGAGTGGTGGTTGCTCTTGGTCTATCGCAAGCCGAGCCGCTCGCGCCCAGCTCCTCATGGTACACCGAGTAGCAGAGGGGGTCGCACCAGCACGATCTGTTAATGGAAGTGTCTACCTGCTTGGCAGTGAGTCCGGGCGTGCTGTCGTAGGAGTGGTGGTTGATCTTGGTCTTGCGCAGGCCAGGCCGCTCGCGCACCGAGCCCAGCTCCTCATGGTACACCGAGTGGGAGAGGCAGTCGCACCAGCACGATCTGTTAATGGAAGTGTCTACCTGCTTGGCAGTGAGTCCAGGCGGGCTGTCGTAGGAGTGGTGGTTGATCTTGGTCTCGCGCAGGCCAAGCCGCTCGCGCACCGAGCCCAGCTCCTCGTGGTACACCGAGTGGGAGAGCCGGTCGCACCCGCACGATTTGCAGGTCTTTCTGGAAAGAGGAGTTCGTTGTTACATTACATCGATCAATATTTAATTTTGTTGACATATTTTGAACTGAACTTGGGGGCCGTAAAAGGTAAAAAACTTAGTTAGGTACTTGTAAAACTTTTAAAGATAAAGTTTGAAAAGAGTTTTGGAATATCGTCGTGGCCTCGTAGAGAATGTTTTGTCAATTTACCATTGCTTCATGAGGGTTTTCAAAATAAAGTGTACTATGACTAAATTGATGTTACTATTTTAGAAATACAAATTCCGATATTTGTTTTATTTAAATATTATTGAGAAACATGATAATTTATAGAATGATACTTTATTATTTGCTGATTTATCTTTTTTACGAAAAATCATCAAATAAATCAAGCACTGTCGAAACAAACTGTCAGTTTTGCGACTATTTTAAAAGCTAATTTATCTACTAAATATCAAGAAGAACGTAAAGATTTTATTTGTGTTAAGATGTTTATCATTAAAATTATTTGAAAAATAGAACACTGAAGTCATCAAATCAATAAGTTACGAATTACGGTAGTTTTAATGTCGGTTTTGTCACATTTGATGTCAAAGTAACCATTACTTTTGCAATAACTAATAAATATGTAGTTTAATCGGTAAAGTGATTATTTTATTCCAGATAATTGAAGGCATTTTAAATAGTGCATCCAAATTATTTGTTCCCCTTCATGTTGACATTTAGTAAAAACTGTGAAAATATCCTCGTCGCAAAACAGGGACAGTCACAAATCCGACAGGCTAATTTTCTAAGGCTGGGTTTACACTCAAGAGAAAACTGATCACAGTGTACGTGTATTAAATGAAAATTAAGGATTATATTTTATATTATCGTTTATTATATACTGAGTCATTTCATATTATTTTACAAAAATCCATTCATTTCATCCATTTCGACATTTTCTAATAATTCGTTAGAGTAATTAGTAAAAATATTATAGATTGCCACATTATATGTATTCTACATATAAAGCCTAGAATGAGACACATCCCTCACATGGTAGATTTAAATAAAAAAATTGTACATCTATTTTTGTGACGTCATATCTGATCATTATACAAGGTGCGGGATGCCCACCCAACTCTAAAACACTTAGTAGGCCCGCTACTAAACATTCCTGAAAAATAATTCTTTTTTATACGCGAACATTCCCACAGGATACCAGCCAGATTTATGTACAGGAATAGAAGTCCTACATGTAGTCTCAGCCTTACAGTGTCGGTTTTGCGACTTTGCTGGTCAGCCTGTAGGTCACGAGGCAAAATGTAGCAAAACTGACGTGACGTTCTCTTCCCATACTATATTCAAAATTATATTCCGATGAAAACATTTACTCACGTTTGGTATCAAATGTAAATAATAGTACATTAGAATATAGTTTATCTTCTAAAAATATTTAAATGTTGTAAACTAACCTGAATTTGAAGACAACGTGTCTCAAATCCGACACCAAAAATCTTGACGGCCGTGGCACTCACTAAAACACGTGCGTTTACTCGAAACGTAACAGAAAACTAGCTTTTTAAAAATGACTGTTGGTGAATGTAAAGGATGATGTTACCATTTCAAAAACTAAAATAGTCTTAGTAAATTTTCAAATGGCAATTTTTAGCGTGACCAACCTGACATGTCCGGTCAGTATCACTTATTAAGATTTTTTTGGAAATCAAACTGTAATTTAATGGCAATAAGGCTTAAATTATTAACTACTGTCGACAATAGGCGATTAAGAGTACATTCAAACGATACAAAAATCTCACGGTACCCCAGTACAAAAAGTTTTTAGAATCGCTTCTACCATCAAAGAACTCGAGTAGGGGACACGCCAAAAACTGACACTTTAGTTTTAAAAAATGGACATTATTTTAATATTATGCAAAGTATTGGTAAAATAATTGGTTGAATACCTAGTTTAGAGTCTTTTTAATGCACTGCAATCATTATATTAGCAAGATACCTATAATTTTTCTTATTATTAAACTTCAAACACGGGGGACAGCCCAAAAGTGGGGGGTACACTTTTTTTGGAAAACCCTCTCATACGTTAGGTGCTCAGCTGAGTTCGTGTTCTTACACCAGTATTTAGCCCCAATAGTTATTAAGTGCCGTTTAATCAGCATTGCCTCAGTTGTTGTTTATGTTTGTTTTATCTATTTCGTACACAATGACAGGGCAACTCTCAAACAATCTGGTTATGTCAAATTGTCAACAGCCATTCATTTCGCGCGAACCTTCGAGCAACAAAAGGCTTCGTAGAAGCCCGTCTTACTCTAAGGCGCGAACAATTAGGCCAACACATCAACATTAGCCAGTTGAATACAGTGTTTAGGAAAGGAACATTAGGAACTATGCTTGTTGTCATTTTAAAATAGGTAAATCCATCGCCAGATGGTATAATAATTATTAAATAAAGGCAGGGTTATTTGTAAAACACCAACAAACTCGCAGTAGTAGATTACTAACATCATATATTATGTCATAGATATTCAAAATTTTCAAAATTTAAAAATAATTTATTCAGTCTAGGCTGTTACAAGCACTTGTGAATGTCATAGAAGCTACGCCATCGGTTCGCAAACCCTAAGCGGGAGACCTTGTAACGAGAAGAACCGGCAAGAAACTCGTCAAGGGCTGCTTTTTTCTACTTGTATATTTCATACAGAGTAATCAACATTGAAAAATGAGCTCCACATTTAAAGTGAGGTCATTTTCCATCACAATAATTAACAAAAGTTTGCACACAATGGGTAGGTAGGTTGAAATTAAATACCTACCACATATCGGATACGTAATGAGAGTACTTAAATAACTTTCAACTAGTTGAGAAATCACTGTGTCTGCTACTCGAAAGTAGGGTTGCCAGCCCTTTTTTTTTTTTGTTGTATCAAGAGGAGAATGCATTCTTTACGCATACCAAACGGCATGTTGGACTCGGTCATACTCGGGAAACCCGAGCATGTCCCTCGCCGCACCCGACCCTCCCACCAAGCCTAATAGGCTTCGTGTCAGGGCCGGGCGGTTCTCACCCCTGCCCTGTCCCCTAACGATCTCGAAAGATCGAGAGGGGGCCGGGCAGGGGGAGGGAGCCTCCTCCCCATCTCCCCATAAGGCTACCCACTAAGTGTGGCGGGCCAGATGGGGTGAATGGGAGGAGGCACCACTACCAACTAAACTCCTCTCGAAGACCTGCGCCTCTTCTATCCCGGGTCCGTGGGTACGCGTTGGCACGCTCCACTTGACCCGGGGAGAGCGGCCCGTTAAGGCTCCACCCTATGGGGGGCAGAGGGCCTTACTGCGCCCCCCCTTGCGACTAGGGGAGAGCGAGACGCGCACGTTGGCGTCTCGCTCTCCCCCGCCGCGCACGTCGGAGTTGGCTCGCTGCGACGTCCGCCTCGCGAACCCTCTCCGCGGCCTCCTTCTGTGAGATAACGTCCTCGCAGAAGGAGACCACGGCCTGCCATCCCTCCTCGCTTCGCAGCATCGCAACAGTGATATTGGGAAGCGAAAGGTCCGGCCCAACCGCAGCAACCAACTCCTGGCGCTGCACCGCCCACGCCGAACACTCCTCGAGTGTGTGGCGTGCGGTGTCTTGCAGTGCGCTACAATGGTGGCACACCTGGGACTCCTCCCTCTGTATCTGACACAGGTATCTCCCGAAACACCCGTGTCCGGAAAGTACCTGTGTCAGGCGATATGTTAGGGCTCCATGGGCTCGTTCTCTCCATTCCTTGAGGACTGGGCGGATTGCTTCCACTGTTTTATGGCCGGCGATTGGATTCGCCAGTTGCCGCTCCCAGTCCTCAAGACATTGCGCCTCCGCTTCACGCATGATCGTAGCAAACTCCTGTGGAGCAAGGTTACTATTAACCGCCCTCAGCTCCTTCCTACACCTGTACGCCTCCGCAAGGACCTGGGCTTCCAGTTCCCACGGAGGCGCACCGGCTAAAACACATGCCGCCGTCCACGACACGGTGCGGTAACCTCGCACCATGCGGGAGGCCACTACCCTCTGGGGCCGCCTTAAGGCGGCTTTATTGGCCTCATTTAGAGAATCCGCCCATACAGGGGCTCCGTAGAGGGCCATACTACGGATGACCCCTGCGTATAGTCGCCGACAACTCGGATTTGGTCCTCCTACATTGGGCAGTAATCGCCCAAGTGCAGCTGCTGCACCCACCAGTCTGGGAGCCAGCTGCTGGAAATGAGCCTCAAACTTCCATCGCCCGTCCAGTACCAGCCCCAGATATCTCATTGTCGGGCGTAGCCTAATCACAACCCCGTCAATGACTATGTCAGCTCCTGGTGGAGGCCCCTGCCTTGGCCCGTGAAAGAGGATGGCCTGGGTCTTTGCCACTGAAACTTCCAGGCCCAGGGCCCGGATGCGGCCAATAATAAATTCGGCCCCGACTCTTGCGAGGCGTTTCGCTTCCGCGAAATCCTCCCCTCGGGCAGTGATGAGCGTGTCATCAGCGTAGCAGATGACATCCATCCGAGGGGGAAGAGCGCTTCGAAGCGCCCAGTCGTACCCAAGATTCCACAGTAGCGGCCCCAGAACCGACCCCTGTGGAACCCCACACTCCATACGGCGGATTTTCATCTGTCCGTCTGGGGCGAGGAAAACTATCTCCCTCTCCTCTAAATAGTTTTCAATCAGACGGATCAGGTAAGGGGGAACCCCGTGATGCCTGAGCGCGTCCCGAACAACACTGTATGGCAGAGGGTTGAACGCATTCTTTATATCCAAAGACACCGCGACAAAGGGTTGCCAGCCCTACTATATAATATAGTATCCTACTATATTGAGGACTCGCCTACTATAGGTATTTTTTGAAAAAATATAGCAAAACTACTATATTTTTCATGTGAAAAAATTAAACAAAAGAAACAAAAAATATTACTTATGCACATAAGTAATTGCATAATTTTTTTTGTGATTAAACACTTGTCTTTATGCTTGTTGAATAAATTATGAAAATGTTAGTACTTACTTAAGTATCTATGAAAAATGCAACTCCCTTAAAATCCTCCATACAAAACGGCAACCTACTATATTTTTTTGGACTTTTTCGCCTACCATAGACTTATTATATCTGCTTCTAAATAAAAAATATCTGATTTGCGATATATTTTCTTGTAATATTCTTATTTTGTTTATTTTTCATCATAAATACTCATTCATCTCTCCAACAGAAAGAGAAAAGAAACTTTAAAATCGCTTCAAATAGAAAGACAGAAAACTTAAGCCGGCCTGCTGCGGATTACCTCTCACTATTTTCAACCGAAAGGCATGCGACTGTGTGCGTTGGTGAGAAAGAGACAGAGTAATAAATAACAATCAACCGTTACCCGTGGCAACCGCGCCAAGACACAGTACAAAAAGGAAAGCTAAAGGGCGATTTCAAATTTCTGTACACCTTAGATTTTTTTTATTTAATTTTTTTATGTAAAGTTTAGAACTATTTTACAATCGCACTATGAATAGCACATTCTAGATTTTAATATAATTAGAAATTAATCACATAATACCGTGTATTTTTGCTTTTATTGTACAAAATAGTAAGAGGTGTCGAGATTTGACGTCAGTTTTGTTACTATATAAAAAGGTAATAAATAAATTAAAACTGCGAGCATTGAACAATATTTATTAAATTTTATGAAAAAACAGCAAAATATCAAAAGAATGGCAGCATGAAGTTGTGTGCAATTTAAAAACGACTACCACTTTTTCAAAATATTAACTAAGTTTTGTTACCATGGAGCCAAAAAAACATTCATTTTTGAGTTTTTTAATTATTGAGAGATCACAAGAGCTCTAAACAACCAAAATATTGAAGAATCATAAATTCTTTAGGTATTTTTGTATTAATAATACCTGATATTTTTTTAAAAATAGATAAAATATTAAAATAATCGTCCAAGTTTTATGGGACAGTAACAAAAGTGACTCTTGAAATATTATTAGGCTGAGTTATAACAGCGCGGAAACTATTTTATGTTATTTATTCTACATTACCATTTTGTTGATTTCATAATTATGGTATAATTTTTCGGGAATCAAATAGATACTAATTAATATGTTCCATAAATGGCGTTACAAATATTAATATAAAATATTCGCAATATTATTATACATTAAAATTTCATAACAATAGTTTAATCATCTATAGTCGGTAGCTATATTCCATATGAACTCGGCTTAAGAAGTCAGTTTTGTTACTTTTTTTGGTCAGGCCTATATGTTACCGCATTTCAAGTAACAAAATTGACGTAACATTTTACAGTTATAATTATTGAAAAAATAAACTATAAAATACTCGTTTATTTAGCGACCTATGAAACTGTTGTTTTGTTTCAAATAATTATGCTCTACGTTTCTTGTAAAAAAATATGTATTATATAGATAAATAGAATTAAATAATGGTAACTTACCTTGACTAAATAATATAGATCTCCTGCGCCCAGCACAGAACAACCGTCCGCTTTCACAGTTTTTTTGACACTGTCTACTTTTTTTATGGCGGCTTCAAAATGGTTGCCTTGTGTATTGCCATATTAAAATTTAGAAGTCCCCACGTGTTATTTAAGGACTTGAAAAATGGGTAACAAACTTTGACATGTCAGGGTGACTCAAATATCGACTTTTGTTATAATATTTGTTTTTTAATAAAAAATATTAATTTATGAGGGCAATAGCATCGGTTTTTCAATCGTTTAAAAAGATATTTTAAAATTCTTAAAATACCACTGTACCCTGTTATGTTACGAAACATGAGTTTTATTAAATTTCGTTACCGTTGAATGAGATGGGACATGTGAAATTAAGTGGTACTTTATGTTTTTAAATTTATTTTAAAAATAAGTGTTAATTATTTAGTCATACAAATTACATATTTTAAAAGTTTACAAATATATTTATTTACAGGAAAACGTTTTTTAGTCAAACTTTTTGAAATATTTACGTAAAAAAGAAAAATATTTATGGGACACGCTAAATTGGGGGGGTGTTAAGAATTTTGAAATCGCCCTAAAGGATGTTGGCTTGCCTTGAGGTTTTGTGAAACAACGAATTTGATACTCCTTCCTTGCGTGCTCCTTGCGCTCGGCGCGGTGCGCGAGTGTTTTTCGCTGAGCGACCCATAGAAACCCATAGCTATATTAACCGTAGCCATTATACCGAAATGGTGAAAATTATTAAGTAATAACATGTATGATTATAATATGAACTGCATGGTGGATCGGTGGGGTGGGATTTTGAAAAGGTAAGCCGATGGGAATCGGCTTGTATGGACCCTTCGCCACTGGTAGTTAGTTACCCTTTGACTACTTTTGGACTAAGAGAGCTAGCCCCGTAAATAGGTGGACAATTTACAGAGCGACGAAATCCCTCTTGTTAGTTAACCATACCTACTATCATTATTAACAGATGCGGGCACCTGGCAGATTTTCAGTGGTGGGAGTAGGAGTGGTTGAGCAACAACGGGGCTGAAAAGCGATTGAAGCTATACAATTTACAGAGTACTGGATTTGGTGTGGTATAATAGCAAGCCAATCATGTATCTAAATTAAATATAACATTGCCAGGGATCTTGACTGGTAGAAAAGTAGTGCCAGGCGGCATCAAAATGCGCGAAAAGTGGTAAAGTTTGATGCCGCCTTGGCTTGCTATTATACCACACAGAATCCAGAGCTCCGTAAATTGTATACCTTCAATCGCTTTTCAGCCCCTTTGTTGCTCAACCACTCCCACCTCCACCACTGAAAATCTGCCAGGTTCCCGGATGTTAATAATTATAGTATGGTTAACTAACAAGAGGGATTTCGTTGCTCTGTAAATTGTCTACCTATTTCCAGGGCTAGCTCTCAGACCAAATAAAATTTGATCTGAGGGCTATAAGCTTTAAGTACCTACCTATATTTGATACACAAGATAACGAGACGACCTAAGACAGATTGGCTGCATTGCATGACAGAATTTAAAAATAAATCTCTTCACTAGTAAGTAACGTCATTTCACTGTAAGCGTGTCGAATGTTAAGCAGAACGGGCAGACACCGTTACATTTTAATACATTATTAAATATGATAATAAGTAAGTAACAATAGTGAAAGTGCCCTCTTTGCATAAAAAAACTACCATAAACGCTAAAGATTCCGATTTTTTCTGAAAATAAAGAATTTTGGATGTCCAATTTAGAGTCTCTCCATTTTGTACTTCCAATGATCAGCGAAAATTGTTCTATGTCTATCTTAGAGTAAGACGGGCTTCTACAGAAAGAGAAGCCATACGAAGCGTTCCCCTCTGCCGAAGTACAAGCCCAAATGGGCATACGCATTAGTAAAACCAGTTGCGCCCGGATTTCTTTCTAGACCGAGTCCAGTCGCGCATGTGAACGCTGCTCTGTTTAAAATGTCGATTTGATGAGGTTTTTGCTGTTAAAAGAGGTCTCGAACATCAAGTATACAAAAAGATGGTGTTACATTTCACATGAAAGTAAATTTGTATCATATTATTGCTATTTGTTTACATTAAAACATTAAATTCGTATATTTTATTCTTGATTAGTTGTCAGATTTGTTCAGTGACATCGGGTCTGCTAGTCCATGGCTCGTCCGTACAAATTTCAGATCTGTCGCTAGATAAATCCGAGTTCTCGCCGATGGACAACTTAGTGATGTTACCGTTAAATAATGTTTGTCGATAAAGTGTTGGTCAATCTGGCCCTGATTCTGCGTCAAATTAATTTGCGAGATTTTTGCATGATTTGCTCTGCACTGGTGTGAGCGAGACAGATATCGCGAAATAAATGTCGAAATAGTAGATTATACAACAAGTGAATAAAAAGGGAATTTAGTTCGAGGGACTAACGGCCGTTTGCACTAAACTTAATAGACCGGGCGGCCATCGCACGGTTACCTACCCCATCGAGTTACTGGATATTACCACCTACCACGAAAAGTAGACCTTAAATAGGTAAGAAAAATGTTGGTCTGCCGGGGCTCAACCTGGAGGAACCTTGGTGGTGCAAAGCTGTGCTACCTACTTTTGACCATCATTTTACCTCATTTGGTTACTGAACAAAACCTTTTCGTTGCTTTTAGTCTCTATTAGTAGAGTTTAAATAATTATGTCTGCCGAGCGAATAGGGAATGTCCGAAAAAAATCAAATTGGCTGAATATTTTTCTATAGGTAGGAATAAGGTCCCTAAGTAATAGAATAAAGTTTCAGAATTTTGGGTTGGGTAAAAAAGTTTTTAAAAATCAAAGTCTCTTCGACTTCACAAATGTATGAAAGTAACAGCAGAATGGAGATTATACCTTTGCCGCTAACTGCCACAAACACAACACGTATTTAAAAAAAAAAGTTTTGACATTTTGTCTTGAAACTTTTTTTTTTAATACCATGTTGTGGTTGTGGCAGGTGTTGGCAAAGGTACCATCTCCATTCTGCTGTTACTTTCATACATTTGTGAAGTCGAAGAGACTTTGATTTTTTGAAATTTTTTCACGAAACCGAAAAATATGAAAATTTATTCTATTACTAAGGGACCTTATTCCTACCTATAGAAAAATATTCAGCCAATTTGATTTTTTTCGGACATTCCCCATTCTTGGAGGGTTCCGCAGTCCAACCATTTTTAGGGGCCGCATGGGGGTGCTAAGTACAACTCGAGCAAGATAATTAGGCGCATGATAGCTGCATGACGGCTAAGTTCATGACACCGTTTTAATTTGGTCGAGTTATAGTTAGGAAAGACTTATGCGATTCTTAAGTTTAGTGCAAATAGCCGTAAGTATTATACAAAGAACCGAGATGAGTTTTTTTTTCACGAGTTGTGTACTCTACTTTTTACCATTGAAATCATATCTCTTTCAATATACCACCTCGAACGAGGTACCTATCACATTATGATAAATCAGGCCATTTTTGAGACATTGAATGTACAGTTTCTTAGAAAAATAATGATATATTTTACTATATTGACGACATTATCAAAATCAGTTTGCTATTTTTTTATTCAACGGTCGGTCAAATTGTTGGGTGGCAGTACTGTCATGGAGCGATGTTCAGTGTCAGCATCCTGAGCCCAACGTCCCTGGGTACACATTAGTCACAACCCAATCACCTACACTCTCGAGCTTTTTGTATAAAGCTCAAGCGTATAAAAATGACCTCTTTGTTGTTATTCACCCCATCGTAAAATGATTGAGTTTGTAACCTTTATTCCTTTTTCCGTATCGATATTGCTGCATCGATAGTTGAGCCCAGCCCTTTATGTCAAAAACGTGTCATATTTTGATGTGTGACTCATCCGTACACAATTTTTTGCTGTTTTGTTTTATTTTTTATGTGTGAGTGTCGTCATTACAGTGTTGTTTTTGTATGTGGGTATGCGGAACTGCACTTGTGTGCATTTTCCCCCCCCCGCAAAAAATGCCAGAATACTTTGAATAGAGTTTAATCGCTAAGGCTTCTCCCTTCGTGAAAAACGAAGCCTTTGTTGCTCGAAGATGTCTATGGTTTAAAACAACATACCTACCTAACTAGGTAGGAGTTTTATTGATCCCTAAAATGATGCTTGATTTTTGTCATTCTTTCCCAATTTTTTCCAAAGAGTGTGAAATGTTTACGCGGTTATCTGTGACGCGGTCTCTTTATTATTCTATGGCGTAGGCGTCTCTAAAACCACGACTTAAAAATTTTGACAAAAATACGTATAAGTAATGTCTTTTTATTAGTATTTTAAACTTCTTGCGTTTCAAAGTGTAACTTTCTGCCAACTACGTCAAATACACTTAATTATGCAACAATTTCACATAGTAATCAGTCCAAAAATAGGTACTTAAATAGGTAGTAGATTATAGTGCTCACTCGGTAATTTGATTGACAGAAACCTAAGGCAGCCATTACACGGTAGGTTTTGCTGTCAGTTTAACCACAGTCACGGCCGTGACTGACGATTAACCTACCGTGTAATGGGGTGACTGATGGTTGCATGATGGTGACTGACGAATATTTGGATATTCGTCATGCAACCATCAGTCATGAGTTTTGAGTGAACGTGTAATGTGATTTCATCAGTCAAGCGTCAGTCAGCGCGCGGCCAGCGATGGAGTCGGACACTTTTCTAGCATAATAATGCAATTAATGTTATGTTAATGTATAAGACTTGGTACATACTTACCTACTTATAATAATTTTATTGACTTTTAACTAGGTACTTAAGACAAATCGACTGTATGTATGTAGTTTTAGGCTATTGTTGATGGAAACTTATAATTAAGTAAAAATAGTCTGTGACTTTACTCTGGCAAGCCGTCTCTATGCTGTGCACATCTCATAAAATTACAGGGTGTTTGATATAACATAAAGGAGCTTCAAATGAAACTCGGAATCTTCTCAAAACTTATAATTTTGATAAAAAAAGGCTTAATTTAAGCGCAGATGATCTGAACGTGACACTGTAAAAAAGTGAAGTAAAAAAATACAATTTCATACAAAGTCAAAGTCAAAGTCAAATAAGCTTTATTCAAATAAACTTAATTATTAAGTACTTTTGAATCGTCTATATTTTCCTACCACATATAGACTACCTGCAGTTACATACAAACTCCTACCACACATGATAAAAATTAGATTACTTTGACATGATTGCTAAAAGCAAACGTTCAGGCTTCAGGCGCATACGCGTAAACACAGGGTAAAAATAACAGGACAGGGTATGTTGCAATAGTGGTCCAGAGCAAAGGAGCCGTTTCCAACAATAATGTTTATTTTTAGTTACTTATAGCTTTTTGCATATGGTAACTTGTTTTTTAGGTATGGTGTCTCTCACTAAAGCTAGGGTGTCCTAGGATAGCGGTGCCGTCATATTACGGCCGTAATATAGCGGCGTTGAATATTATCTATGTAAACAATACGGTGACACCGTAACGTCAGAAACCGAGCCGTATTGCTTATTTAGAAAAAGTTTTACGCCGCTAAATTACGGCCGTAATTTGACGGCACTGTCATCCTAGGAAACCCTAGCTTAAGACCAAAAGGTTATCAAAAAACGCATCTTTCAAACAAGTTTGTATGGGTTTAGAAATCCCTTTTTAATATCCAATCTTTTACCCAACACTTTTTTTTTACCCGTTTTTTATTCAACAACGCATTCAAAATTAAATTACAGGTCTTTCTTTAATTAATATCCATAATTTATACATGAACACGTGTATTTTTTGTGAATTTTTGCGTATGACTGACGATCAGTCAGAATGACCGTGTAATGTCGATAAAATTCCATCAGTCACCATCACTCAAACGTAATTCATGACTGATGGAATTTGACTGACGCTTGCATGACCATGTAATGGCCGCCTAACTAAAACTTTTTTCGATAGAAAAAAAGATTTAGTTTTTCACTGGTGCTGTGCCCTCAGACCAAATAAATTTAAACCTCCGATAAAATACATCAGGCTCAGAAACACGGGGTAAGTTAGTTTTTTTTTACATCCGATACGATTGAGAAAACAAAAGATTAAAATATAGGTAATACTAGGTAACTTAATTATCTTGTTAGTGTAAATGGTTTTAGCCTATACAGAGAGCACCGAAATGTAATACATTTCGATGACAGTAGAATATTTTTGAGTGATAGTTTTTTTTTTATTCTAGACAGGATAAATCTGCAAAGACTATCTAAGTAGACATCAGTCGTGTCGTCTCTTGATCATATCTCTTGACTGACTGCACATGCACATGCACCGTGCATGAGTTGGCATTGGCAAGCAGCATCGGATAGGTATTCATAGTATAGTCATTCTAAGGTACTACCTAAATTAATCTTCTTAAACCCTCTTAAATTATATTCGAACCTTTTTGAAGTTTGCGAAGACCCCAGCGGGGCTACTCAAACGGCCACTTTTCTATCCGTTCGCTAACTTAAAAATTAAAAATAAGCCATATACACCAAAATAACGTGTCGTAGGCTTGTCGATTCCATACAATACGACAATGTCTGTGATTTACATAAACTTGCGACGTCTGACTTGATCATTAATTGCTTATTTTTAAGATTAAAGTTAGCGAACGAATGGAAAAGTGGCCATTTGAGTAGCCCCCCTGGTTCGCTTTTGGCAAGTTTTGGTGGTTAATATGAAGCAACTTTATTGTTTTTTTCCTTGTTTAGCTGCTTCAGTAGGTATACAGTTAAGGTGTGTTCTAAGGATGTTTCAATGTAAGATCGCCAGTATTGTGTGCCAGTTAGCATTTCAATATGCACCGACCGACCGACGTACAATGACGCCGTCTCGCACCGCTTGTCGACTTAACTCGCACTTCAACGAATCAATTTGAAAACAACTTATCTTTAAGGGATGTATTTAATAGCACTTTAAATTTGATGAAAACAGCTATAAAATTGTATATCAGCACTTTAAAATAATAATGGACCTATAATTTAATATTATCACTACAAAAATAATGGTTTGCACTTTAAAATAATAATAGATCTATAATTTAATATTATCACTTCAAAAATAATGCTTGCACTTTAACTGTGTCACAACCATTGGTCCCAACTCCGAAACCATTTAGTTTCTGTCCAACCATGTCAGACTGACCACCATCTGACCACTGTTAAAATGAGATGGAAAGATGAAAACAACTTGTGGCATGATGCATAATTATACGCCATCAGGTCGGTTCTGGTGTTGTTGGTCACAATGGAACCTAACCTCCTCCGGGCTCCTCTCTCGCTGCGCCCGCTCGTCGTCGCACCTAGACGTCTGTTTACCAGTGCTAAAGTTATAAAATTAATTTGTAAAGTGCAAAGTATTAATTTTAAAGCTAATCAATTAAATTGTATAGTGCAAAGTATTAATTTTAAAGCTTAGCATATTTATAGTGGAAACCATTATTTTTATAGTTCATTCAATAAATTTTGAAGCTAAACATTTTAAAGTGTGTTACATTATTTTTAAAGTGCATTTATATATTCCCCTATCTTTAAGCGTCGCGTCGCGTCCCATCCAGTCTGTTGTTGCAGATTTGCATTTAGTGGTCATGTCATATGCCTTCATATTCCACATTTTTCATTGTACCTACCATCGAAATGTACTACTACCATCCTACCCGTAGACGTTAGTACTATTATATATTCTGTCACTGTGCCCGTAGCACAAACATCTATCGAGAAAAAAAAACGCGTAAAAGAGTATTTCTCAAAAAAATTGTTCCTTAACGAAAATGTTGTAACTAAAAAATGCAACGAAATGGTTACATGTAACACAATGGTACAACGAAAATGTAAGCATGTAACGAAATTTTTATTGTTAAGCATAGTTTACATTTAAATACCAAATTATTTTAATGTTATGTGTAGTATGTATGCTTAAACATGTCATTCGCGATAGCACATACTTTTTTAAATGTTTAAAACGATACAATACAACTGACAAAGATTTCAATATTTAAAAATTATTGCGAAATAAAACTACATTTTTCTGTACATTTGTATAGTGTACAACTAGCTTAATTTGAAATGTAACTAAACTGTGTATAAAACATTTTCGTAACGTAACGAAACGTAACTATTTTTTTTTACAAAAATAACCCCAAAATTAATTTGAGTAGTCAAAACGCATTTTATCGCAAGAAACCAAAATAATTATTAAAGCTTATTATTTTATCTACAACGTATTTTGAATAAAGGTTGCGTATGTATTGTACTTAGAGCCAATTTCACCATTGATTTTAAACGCGCTTTGTCAAAAAACAAGTTTAAGACTGTCACTGTCATAACAACAAAGTAAAATTTGTTACAAAAATGTACAATTATGTTATAAACAATGCCTTGTTAAATCTTGATTCAATTTTTTTAATGACCTGGTAAAATTGATTTTTGGAATAAACGGGGATCGGGGTATCAAACTCGACACTTAAACTACATTACGTAAAACGTGATCTTAATCGCGCTTAAAATCAATGGTGAATTTGGCTCTTACTGAAGAAATGGTCATTTAGTCCAGTATAACTAAATTGTATCAACGGAGCTCAGAAACTTACGTGCAGAAAAAATTACAAATAAACTACGCTAGACAGTTTTGTAACAGCCAATCAGAGACTTCTCAGTGTTGCCAATAGTAAGTATTATAGATGTGTTCCGAAACTCTTCTAAATTCGTGGTTGTCGTATAACGAACGAACCTGCTCGTAACTAAACTGCAATTTTTTGCGACAGAAAATAAAATAATTTTGTTTTATTTTTTTATATGGAGAGATATGTAATTAAAATATATTTTAAATAAAAGAAGAAATCTTGAACAGTATAAGTCGAACTTGCGACATTGTAATTTTTCTATGGTGAACACAAAACATAGTTTGGTATTTCGCAAAAAAAATATTTTAAATACAACGTGCGTAGTTCGAGATAGTTTATCAAGAAGAATTATATTTTAGTCTATGCAAAATGCAATTTTCTGTAAAGATATGACAAACTTTTATTGAGTTACAATTATTTTTCAGTTTGAGACATGATTTTTTAGGCAGAGGTACCTACATTTTTGCTGAGAAATACTCAAAAATCGATAAAAGGTCCCCAACCACGCCGTTGCCTGATAATGATGTTAATTTGATACATGATAATGTTTTCCTACCAGGTACTTCTAGTCTAGAGGATAATTGCTATGCCTTGGTCAAAACCGAAATATAAGTTTCTTGTAACAGATTACTCATAATTGTTCATTACCAAACCAATTCAATTCTTGTTGTTTACTAACCTCAACAGAATACGTACTTGTAAAATTCAAGGACAAGGTATTTGTTAGAAACTCATGAGTCAAACGTCTCTAACTAATGTGAATCAAGCATTAGTTTAATGTTTAATCTATTTTTGTATTGTGAATGGATGGAGCTAAGAAATAGCACAGGAATATAAAATTGTGGGAGTTAAAAGGGTCGGATATGGGAGCAGTAAAAATGAGTGCGATTATCATTAAAATATCATGAGTAGAACATTTCTAACGCTCCTGCTCTATTCCTAAAAAGATAACAGATAAAATTATGAAACAGGGATTCTTCAAAAACTGCTTACTACCTTACTTAATTGGTATGCGCGTGCGCAATGACAATGCACTCGTTGAATTGAGGTCGACGACACTTTGTTCAATCCTTTGAACTAGAGAATTTTATTTGGTATCCTTTTATTGCAGTAAGTAATCAAATTTTAATACGCAGCACTTGGAGTACTTAGTGCAAGAACATCATTTGGAGTAGTGTCGGCGCTTGCCAGCAAAACAAATGAAGAGCTATTCAGTAGCACGTGTACTAAAACACATAATAAAGAAAAGAAAAACCCATGTTCTGTGTAGGTACTAAAAGTTTAAGTTCTACTCTTCCAAATTGTTTGACTTTGTTAATTAATTTTAAAATTAGCTCTTGTCGTTTTTTTCATCTACTGTTGTTTTTTTTTAATTCCCCCCAGTAGTGTGACTGGGAAGACAATACGTCCATCCATAGAGTTTCTTGCGAGTTCTACTCGTTACAAGGTCTCCCGCTTCCCGCTTAGGGTTTGCGAACCGATGGCGTAGCTTCTATGGCATTCTCAAGTGCTTGTATTGTAATAGCCTAGACTGAATAAAGTATTTTGAATTTTGTGTACAGTTAAATATCTCTAGTAATGTTATAATTTTCTTTGGTTTGCTTTGCTAGTACCTATTTCGAGCTAAGTATGACCAATCAGCCTTCTCGTTAAATATGCTGCCTTCTCCACTTGTATTTCATCTTTCCTTTGTGAGTCTACTACTCGTTGGGTCAATGTCTCAATTTCCTTTATGACCTGGGGTTCTTATTGAGGATCTTCTAACTGTGGACGTTTAGTTTGTCAAGACAGAGATATAGCAGACCCTGCTCTAAACGGCACTCATTATCCAGTTGAGTTGCTTCCGTCACACCACACGTTTGTCATATCTTGAATGGGATATCCACTGAGACTGAGCATAATCACTATGCATCGAAATAATGTCACTATGGGAGTATCTACGAAAATACCTTTGATTGGGTTTTTAATAGACACTAATTTTTTTTAGAAATCGAAGGGCAGTTGAACCATCATTTGAGCTTATGGTTAGTGAGATACCTGAATCTTCTTATTTTTTATTTCCAAATTGTTTTATTTCTGAACCTATAGTAAACAGATGACAACAAGATTACTCCCAGACCTTAGCAGTAAGACACATCAAACTAATTTGTTTACGCAAAAAGTGTGACCCAATTTTCTAATTGGTGGCTTCCTACAAATATATTTATCTTCGTGGACATTGGAATGTGTCCAAAGATCCCTAGCGAAAATTAGATATATTTTTTGGCAAAATAAATAGATTTATAATGCTAACATTAACCGGTGGACATTTACGGCGGTGCGATAAATGACTAGTGTTAAATTAAGAATAGATTTATGTGTGTTTTCTTTGGAAACTGCGCGTGCGTCGATTATCCCGCCGCCGCCCCGGTTTGATCCGCAGCGGAACGCACTGCAGATTGTTTTTTAATTACCATCCCATCTCGGTTTCGCCCACGTATCTCGAATAGTTTATGCACAAATAGTTTTTATTAATATCCCCTGTGCTTTATGGGTATTCAATTTAAGCTGGGGTGACAAGAACTGTAATGAAAACTCCACGCCAATATTAGGCTATGAGTATGACAGGCTGGATGCAGCAGATGCATATTTATCATAATCTCAAACAGCATGCTCTTTGTCATATCTTTGACATTTAATGCGACAGGACGACGTTTGAGAGCCCCTCAAAGTTAATTAGCGTTTGAGTATTCGGCCTATTGTCTCTTTATTACAGCATTTCCACAGCGCACGTCGAACCAAATTAGCGATATATGATAAAGGCACGCTATTCTAACACGCCAAAATGTTACAAGGATGATCCATCTTTCAAAGATCTGTGAAAGTTGGTTTTTATATTGTTAGTTGATATTTGAGCGGTTTAAAATCTTTTCCTTCGAAACAATTTTTTATCAAGCCTTACGTTGATTGTCTGCTTCTATTTAAATAAAAGATAACTTCCTACTTCTTTTGCTTCAGAAGGACAATTTTGGAGCAGCACCTGTTTAACATCTGCATTATTATTCATATCTTTCCGTCTGGCTCCAAATTGGCTACATTCCAAACATTGACATTTCCAATATTGTCACTGCCATGTTTGACTGATCACGTTAATCTTACTGCCAATATTTGTAAACAGCTCAAACTAATATTAAACATTGCAAATAACTGAACCATTCCGAATTACAGCTACTTATAGAAAATTTAATTTGTTCTGATGTAGATTCATTGGCGAATTGCGATATTTGCGATTCATTACATTAGATGCTTGAATCAATGATATTAAAATTTTTTTTAATATCATTGGCTTGAATGGAGTATTTATTTTTCTTGATGATACGTCGTCAGTTATCGATTCCTTCCTCCTTATTTTTCTGGTAGTATCCGTAGCTATAGTATGATTTGAGTAATGATGAGGCGTAAAAAATCTGAATAACTGTGGTTTGTTTAAGAATCATGAGGTACGTATGCATTGAAATAATGAAAATCAGCTAAGAATGTGGTCTAGTTTCGTTTGATGTAAGATGCGAGCAGGTATCTGCGGTTATTGGACCGCAATAATTTCTCAATTCTATGTTACACTATAGCTTTGCTTGTAGGGATAAAACTAGAAGCGCGGTTAACAAATTTCGTCATTCTTCGTTGCAGTAAATTAATTTCTAGTCCACATAATGTTTGAAAAATAGGAGAGATGTTTCTGAATTTTCAAAGGGCATCACACAATTTTAAATAAAATATTCTTTGTTGTTATGCAGAGCATCTAATAATCTAAAGATTCCAAAGCATAATCTAACTAAAGTATATTTTGAGGCAGACTCGTACAACCTTTTCCCAAAGATCCTTGAACAACTTGCATTTACATATTATAATAGGTAGACTCACTAACTCTATTTTGTTTTATAGGTGCATCTAATATATTTATAAAAAAAATATTTTTAGAGGGCGGAAGAGGAAGTACCTAAACTTTTATTTACATTACCTAATCATTTATCAATTTCCAAGGACTCTAAAATTCCAGACTTTATTATAATGTCGCTGGGCGGTATTCTTGGCATGGGATAAAAGACGATTTGACAGATGAGGCCGTTCCACCAGAAACTGTCAATCGACGTTGTTCCGAAGTAACCGATCTCGTTTAATGACTAGATCAAAGCCATCCTCGACCTAGACCGGAAGATGAAATACCTAAATATTAAGAAAGAGTTAATTTTAAAAGGCATACTACCTACTCTATAAATATAAAACAAACGATAAGCAAGACGAGTCAGTAAAAATTATCGATAGTTAGTCATGATTTATGAATAAATGGAATCATCGAATAGCGATAAATGTGTCGGACTATCGGATTATAAGTATTACTAGGTACCTAGTATTGATGAGTAGACTGAATATAACTTCTAATCATACTGAGGCATGGCTAGTTTCAGTTGATTTTACTATTGAACAGATTTTATCAGATTATTAAGATGAATATTTTTTCATTCAGATTTAAAAGTAGGTAATAGAGGATTATGAAATGCCATCATATTTAAATTCCATGAAATTCATATTCTTTTTTCTTAATATGGTATGGATGGATGTAAGGCTTGAGGAAGATCTCAGTAAACGTATAGATGTTTTCGAAATGTGGGCATAGACACGGTAAAGGAATGTATCTTTACCGTGGCATAGATGCATGGTGTTTATAATTTATATTCTGGACTCAGAAATTCACCAATGAGGAAGTTCTGCGACGAATCAGACAGAATCGCAAGCTTTTAGCTTTTAAATTCTTCAGAATTTACGAAGCTTTCAAGCTTCGTATTTATTTATCTAATTATCATTATCTCCGAACTTTACCCTCATAGGTAGTTAATTGTTATGATGACTAATTGTTTTGTTATCATATCAGTGAGTAATATTAATAATGTATCAGTGTAGGTATGGCTGTGTGTGTATACAATCACATTCCTGTCTGTATACTGTGTACATACAAACAGAAGCATAACTATTATTACTATTATTCTCTTCCTGTGTGTCGTTTTCTCTTTGTCAGTCAGACTTTCTGGAGTTACTTACATAAAATAATGGATTAATTAATTACACAGCATCGCGAACAATTTATTGATTTTGAACACAAAGGCCACTATCGGCAAGAGTAAAAGACATTTTTATCTTTGTCAAATCATATTATTCATTCTTTTCTTTTACTACTAAAGGATCTCGCATATTTTCAAAGTTAAAAAAAACAGTACCTATAAAATAAGAACTAAAGGTTCTTACAATCCAGTATTTTTGGTACCTTTTAAATGTCGAAAGGAACCAGCAGATAAGAAATTGTGTTTAGTTTCGTAAAGTAATGCCAAGACGAATGTGACTAGGTTTTTATTCAACCACTTGTAATGATCCCCCCTCCTTTTCACTATATGATACTGATGGGACCTAACGATACCTAACTTAATTACCTAACTTACCTAACGCTTATTATACCTGGTGATGGTATTTTTTTTGATTCTAGTTCTTACTGTTTTACTATATGGATTGGTGATATTCTAACCCTAGCATAGTTAACCTAACGCATACCTAACTACAAATCCCATTCATGTTGATTAGCCGCTAAACGGCTTCCGAACTAACCATCCCTACTTGTGATTCCATTAAATGTTTTATCTATGTTTTGCCTAGTTTATTTTCCCTAACCCTATTTTATTGCATGATAGAATAATCTAATATTAATGCTTTTGTAAAGTGTGAAATGGGCGCGTAATGTCTAGTGATATTTCCCAAGTTGTAATCCGTAATTACCCTAAGTTCTCGAATATTGCTGGGTGGATATAAATATTAACTTTACATGACTAACTTTAATTATTTATGCTTCGATAGATAATGAACTAAGAACCTATTACTAAAAGAAGGAAATTACTTTGCCTGATTTTCCTACAGAATAGAAATTAAGATATTAATTGCTCATTCCAAATTGACCCAACTTCATACTAATCTGTTACTTTGTTTAATGCTTAGAAATAACTATGTTTATCAAATAAAATACCGATCTATTTTATTACGGAGGACCCTAATCCATTAGATTTCTACCTTATGATGTCATGGTCATGCTATATCAACTTTATTGATAAATTTATTACTAATTAGTTATAACTTCAACAATGAATTACTAGTGACCGCCTGCTGTGTTAATGAAAAATTGAGAATTTACCTATTTTACTACTATACTATCAGTTATAAAGAATCTATTATCTATGTCAACAATGTTTCAATTCATATCTTTGGATTTACTCGACAAATTTTAATAATCATAGCCGGCCCGACTGCGGCTTTTAGAAAATCTCTAGAATTTGTTAATTTTCTAACTTTAAAAAGGAATAATGTTATTTAAATATCTTGGAAAAGTATCTTAGGGTTGCCTCTCACCTAGTTTTCTATGTTAATGGCAGAACCAATACTGAAATTATATTATGAAAATCTGAATGTTTTGCTTTTATGATTTATTTCTTTATTTCTATTCGTCTAATTTAATGTATAGATGTCCTAGTTCTGAACAAAGGATATGGAACCAACGCTTTGACTACAAGATGAGTTTAGTAAGTATGTTTTGTAACATTAAGTATGTGCTTAAACAAATGGGCTTCGCTCATCGCTATTGGATTGCATAGTTGGTCGTTGCCTATCTTCAGTTTAATGTGTTTATACCCAAAGAAGAATATGATCAGACGGTTTCCTAGTTAATGGTATTGATTCCTCATCTTACAACAAAAGTATTCGCTTTTATTACTAGGTCTCAATTATTCCTGTTATTACAACTATTACTTAATAAAATTACTACTAAATGGATATTATTACTCTTTTGATATAACCAGGGAAATAGAATTTAAGTTTGTAATTTTCCTAAATAAGCTTACTTTAATCTCATACTAATTCTTAATATTTGTTACTATACCATGGAAATTTTAATAGTCCTCTAGCGATTAGAAATGGAGATACTTTAGGAAAGAGATAAGCGTTTCCTCCTACATTCCGCTGAATGAAGTAAGTACGAACAATGTTGATAGAAATTGGTCAAAGTGAATTTATGAGTTAATTGGAGTATTGTTATAAATTAGTAGGGTAGAAGAGGGTATATCGAGCCATAATAGACAATAGGGTAAAAGGAGGTAACTCGAGTTATAAGAAAATTAAGTTTGGGTAATTCTACTCCGCTACCAAATATTAGTTTATTTGTCAACGTTATTCTAAGTAATGTAAATCATCCAATGTCGACTTAGTTTATCAAAATAAGAGGTAATTGAAGCAAGTTAAGGAGCTATAGTCGCCTGAATCAAGGTATGGAAAAACCCGTCTTCGTCACTGATTTAGAATTTATTTGCTATATTTAGTGTTACTTAAAATATACAATGTGGCTTTCCTGGCTAGATAAAGAGCCCCTCCTCCGCTCAATATGGTAAGCCTCGTCATCCGAACTGGGCAACTTTCCCCCAGGAATCCAGCCAATTACAATCATTCTTTAAATTAAGTACTATAAAGTATATGATCAATAGTCTATGTTTTTCTGTAGTCTTTCCAACAACAAGAGGACAAGCAAAATGCTCCAAGCGATTTCCCAGTTTTTCACAACTGAAATATTCTTATTTCAGTGTGATGGCTGAATTCAAAATTAAATGTAATTTTTTTTCTTTTTTTTTTCTAAATTCTGATTTATCTTATATCAACATAAATTCAATCTTACAATTTATGAACTTAAAAAAAGGGAATAAGTACTGGAAAATCTAGGGATTTCAGAAGGAAGGTTTATTAAATTTAGGGACATATAATAAATAAATACTTGCGTTAAATCTTTCCTACTTTTGAGCAATACCTTTGGATTGCATTGTCAAAATGGCATTGAATAAATCTTCTTATGATTATTGCGTGATAAACTTGATATTGATTTCCTTTAAATTGAGTCGACTGTTAAATTTGATTTAGAATATTTAACTCAGAGAATACTTTGATTCCAGTAATCGTGAACTTAACATATTCACCAATTTATTTGATACTTTCATAGTATATAAATGTTGGTCAAAGTATTGTTTAGTGCTACATACCGAGCATTATTTTGTTAATTTGTGGAAGCTTACTCAAAATTGTGTCTTGTGATATTAATGAGTTGGAATTGACATGGCTCAAATAATATCACGGGTCAACATTACACCCAGACTTTTCTTTAGCATTCATCCACATTTATTACCAAAATATTTTATTTTATTTATAGTCAACAGATTGAAACATGGTCAAAATTAGTAAAGTCAGCCCAATTCAAAGATATTACTTCTATTATGATTTGACAGTCTATTAGTTAATTAGATTGTGCGTCCAGCTAGCTTTAGCACAATAGTAGGTAGATATTTTTCATTCACTGAAATTTATTTACAATGCCACTTCACAACACCCATAGATGCCACTGAGAATTTAAGATAACAAATTCACTAATACGTTCCCATTTAACCCTCCAACTTGCTCGCAGTTACCTGCCTATGACACAACCGAAAAATTATCATACATTTTAATTTACTTTTGTCATGATCCGCCATGTTGTTTATCAAAATTAGCTTGGATGAAATGCATCACCTAGTGAACCAATGGCGGCCATTTTGTAATGCACTTTGCAATTTTCCTATCGATAAATAATCATTCGGCCATTTTGTTGAATTATGCCTAACTTATCCTACAACAATTTCGAGTCTAGAATGCTAATTTTACATTGTGACGACCTACCTAACTAGATTTTCACTCGTTCCACATGCCTGCCTAGCAGATTATACGCCTATTCCGCTCTATTGACGACCATTCAAACCACCAGTATCACAAGCCCCCCCCAGGTTTTGTGATACTCTACCTAATTTTCGCGCAGTTAACCCTACAATTGACCTATGATTTTACCTGCCTAGTTCAGACTAAAAGTGACTTTCCTATGCGATTGTTGTGGATCTTACAGCTCCACGACGCCCCGTATCTGTACAGTGTGAGCAAGCATAACTCCCTAATTTCGCTAACAGCTTGGCCGTGCTAATGGTGGGGAGGTAGGACCACCATTAGGCCCTAACCAAAGGAATAATGAAATCATGCACTCCAGGTCTTGACCAGAAACCAGAACTACGTTCAAACGGCAGCACTTGATGAAGCCTGTTGCTAGCCACGACACGCATGATTACATTATGTGACTAACTAGGCAGACCAACGAATTGGCCGCCCGTTTATGACGCCACAATCATAAACTTCAATTTACCTAGTACCCCCCCGAAAGTCCATAGCGAATCGCCCCAGTACGACACAATCCTATTTTTAATTATTCAAGATAAAAAACTCCCTTCCCACATTCCTTTTCATATGAAATTAGTTTTAGAAAATCTATTTTCACTAATTCTTGAATTTACTTGATACAGCTACGTTAATTTGATGTAAACTTTGCAACCAAACTAAATATTTCAGTCAGGCTTTAATTTTACCATTTAAAGCTCATCTGAAACATTTCCCCAAAGGTTAGAAACTTGCCCGTGCAAGACCTATACACATAGACTTTCGTTTCTTTCACTTATTTGCTGACTATTTCTGTCTTGAGTTAAATAAAAACTTGTTCAGCAGCCATCTTACAGAGGGAAGTGTGCTTGCGTCTTCTTCGGTGGCAGTCAAGGAAAGAGGGCCGGCTCCCCCGCGCCCGGCCTTATATACATGCGGAAAAGTTACCTCTGCGAAAATCTTGATGACGCTTAATCTTATTGGTTCTTAATTTTTTAGAGTGCCCTGTCACTAATTTTCTAATTTACCCAATAATGGGGTAATTTCTCCCTGAACTAATCTACCTATCACGTGAATATAATAATAGGAACCCGTAATTACTTCGATACTGACGATAGTTATAATTATAAATATAATTAGTTTTGCTTATTCTAGAATTTACAAAACTCCTCACATACGCAAATATTGTTCTAATTTCCTAATGACACAATCGATTTAACCTTCCCTGTACGTTTGAATACATCTTTTGGTCTATCACTATTCTAACCTCCCAAGAAAAATCTTATAATCAATAAATATGTTATCTGACCGCTTTTATTATTTCCAATCGAGACGCATAGCTTTATTTAATAAAAGCAAAGATTTGATAACAAGAACCCAATGATATTATGCTTAACCAACCAACTTGGGGTATAATATCGCTAACAACGAATATTACTCACATACGTAACCTACTGTTGTATATGCCCTATTTTGTCGCCTCATCTTACAATTTGTCTCTTCAGTCAACTGAACGAGTTTATCTACATACTATGGTATTTTAAAATATTTCAAACCCTCTCTGTCTCTAACTTTTCTTTCTTGTGCAAAGTAATGGCATCATTTTTATTTCTTCATCTATTCGCCGTTTCTATCGTTATTTTACTGAAAGAGTCACTTTTACTGAAAGGTAACCGTTGAATATCCTTCCACATAACATTTAATCTATTCATATATCTATTATTTGTGGGTAAAGGCTTTGTAATCTCCAAGTATTATTCAGAAAATATAAAATCAATTAAAGTTTTTATTGTATTTGCAGGTTTACTATACTGAATATATGGATATCATATTTCTTACTGTAAGATAATCAACGTCGTTTATAGAATCTAAGCATATATTTTCATCTATTCAAAACAAAAGCACATTTGATCGCTTATTGATGAATCGAAAATACACCAAATCTCACAATTTCGAATATACTAGCCTTAAGATGAATCCCGGCCTTAACACCCTCGACTCATACATACATACATACGCGACCTCTTTTGCCGTTCCCCTGGCACGGAACCTTGCTCTCGAGTCCGACTCGCACTTGGCCAGTTCTTTTCCCATATTATATTACTAAGGGTACTTTATAGACTCTAACTGGTAACATTTAATTTTACACGACACCATTGCGAATTATGATTGGCTACTTTAAAATCTGGCGCCATGTAGCTTAATCTTAGGAAAATCCACGCCCACACATAATCCGAGCTCCTGATTGGCTACCACAAACATTTTCCCTTCGTCTTTTTGTTTATGAACAAAGGAAAGCCACGATCCATTCTACGGTATGTTGTTTTTATGTCTAGTTCCTTTTACAACTTTTTACTAGTTATCGTTTCTATTTAATGTTTATTTATTACAAATATAATCATTCGTATTCTTCCTTTACTTTTAATATTAAATGATTTTACTTTATTCATAATCCCAAGCTTAATTTACAAATAATGTTTTTTGAGATTTGCTGAAAACGAAACGCGATGTGTGTTTACACCAAACCTAAACATTATTTTACACATCTAGTTATTAAATTATTATTTGTTTATTTTAATATTTTATAATCATTCGACTTCCTTTTACCTTATAAATTTTTAATGATATAATTTACCAAGGATTATTTCGTTCTCTTTTTTTTCTTCTCTTTAAAATATAGAGTGATTTTTCTCTATGGATTATCACTTTAGTTCCAAAAACGGCCACCAAATGTCAAATGCATTTGTCTATGTAAATGTCAACGAATTGTTTATTATTGCTGAAACATATTTTCAGGTTAAAGAAATCCCGCAAAAGTATCCGTTTTTTATATAGAAATATGATATTTCGTGAATGTTGCATTTGCAAATCGCAGTCATAGCCTACAATTATCTGTGATCAAAGAGTTTGTGCTACAAGAATACTGTTGTAATTGCAGTAAATATCGTAATGCCAGACAATATGCATTGAAAGACATCCCAAATTGCATAAACAACCCCTTTTTTATTAAAATGAGAATAAACATCCCTTCATGGTAAGTTATTCAACGAGTTTATTTATTGATTCAATCACATAACTTTATTTTTTTATTGTTTACAACCATTTTTTTTCCAACCCTGGACTTCTTTGTATCTCGCAGATTTACAAGTTATCACTAAATAAGGAGTTAATTGAAAGAAATGGAGTCTCCAAGGCGATAGAAAAAGGTAATACATATCCAATTGGAGGCGATGGGATTATTAAGGAGCAACAAAATATCTTTCCCAGTGCCGGTTCATAGGTCAGTAACCCCTCTTATTTTTATTTTTATTAAATATTTGAGAAAAAGATAACATGTTCAATTTTGAACTGTTACACACTCTTCCATTAATTCCTCTTAATACATAATTCAGAAACCTAGTTTGAATAGGGAAAATAATTTATAAAGTATTCGCTATCGCTTATCGAATCCGTCCAAACCAGTAATCTGATATGAAATACAAAATCCTACTGTTGTCGTGCTGATAAATAGACTACACTTATTTGCATAAATAAGTTCCATAAAAAGGAATTTTTTTTCAAAATTACTTCAACAAGTCAGATTTCCTTTCTCAAGACCGAATGAAACAACATATTTTGAAATATCCTACCATCCTCACTAATCTTCAAATAAAAGACGATCTGATAAAACGGGACCTTCACTAAAAGCTAGGACAATTCTCCTAAATTTTTTTTTTATTGAATGGCAAAGGGTGAAAGCAAACGAGGAGTAATTGGCCCAAACACTGTAGAATGGATGCCAAGCCAAGTCCCCGAGCCCTCTTGTCTCGGAGAAAGCTAACCTATGAACACTTTTCTATTATGGTACTATCTTGAACTTTTAAGTATTCTGTGATGCCATTCCAATATTCGATCATGTAAAAATTGTAGTGGCCATTCTTTTACGTCTCTTAGTGGCTTGTCGTTTTAATACAATTGACTCCATGACTCGCACTTATATTTTCTTATAACACTCTCTTACCCCGTTACAAATGGTTTACTTTGCAACCGATGCAAAGTAAATGAAGTCAGGGCTTGGCGCGCTCCATTAGACATCGCTCATGCCAAAGGTCGTCAGGGACTGTTATTGGATATTCCTTGTGAATATTGTTTACTAATTTGTGATAGCCAGTAAAAGCAGGATTTGATTTCTCATTGGCATTTGGCCTATTTATCTCTAGGTCGTTGGTGTGGGAGAAGAAAGACACGACTAGGTGAAAAAATAGGTTTCGATCTTATAGGTATTATATCTAGGTACCTAGTACTTCTATGTAAACAGTTGCCCTAGATTGTCATGTTTTCCGACCACACAGGAAATGCAAAGTGATGACTTCGACAAAAACGATTGAAGAAGCGATGAGATTTTGGAACTCACTCTCTCTCTTCGCTTACCAAACAAACCCCGTTGCCTGGTAATGATAACTGCTTCAAAAACCTATCGTACCATCGCATCGGACAACAACAATAAGTTCATAAATATTTACAAGACTCTTGAGTTTCAGTGCGGTTCTGCTTATTAGCGGCAAACAAGCGCCATAAAGCTAAATATAACTTAGTGGGTGAGAAAAGAGTTCCATTCATGGCATTGATGTCTTTTCTTTTCTTTCTGGATGTTTGGGAACAAATCGACTCAATAAATTAAGTTTAAATTCATGTTGGAGTAAACCTATCCGTGTTATGTAGCAACAAGGATAATATTTACAAACAAACAATACAGCTGATTACAATGCCACCTACCGTCGTTTTACATGTTGATCGTGGCGCTCGCTTTATATTAGTAGTGTTATACAAGTATTATGTAATGCAATGAAGTCATCAGAGAAAAAAATCTTTTAGAAACTTAGTTACAGAGATCTAGATCAGAAGTTTCTGGAAATATTAATATCTTTACTTTAGATTTTTAACCGAGTGGGAAACATAATGATTTAAATAATTTGAAAAAGCAATCTGAATTGCTATGCATGGCAGTGAAATGTGGTGAAATGCTCTGAAATATAGTAAATAGTCATCAATGCTCACACCCCGTGGCCGTTACCGCTGTCCATCGAAGACATTCCCAACGTTTGCACCGCCATTAAAATTTAGATTGTGGCCATCAGATGCTCGTAACCCAAGTTAATGGCCGACCTAATGCGCAAACATTTGCCGGTTCCAGGAGAGCGAGCAGACTAAATGCAAGATCAAATGAGTACGGGAACCATCACTTTTATTTTCGATTTCAGGGTAACGTCTGTATTGATGACAGGAGAAAGGGGTAATTGCGAAACTTTCTTCAAATCGAAAATGTCACGAGATGCTATCAATACTTTCACCAAGTTTTCATTTTCTTACAATCTATAGTGTGCGGTTGACGTCAATAACAATATAATAGCAAATCTGTTGAATACAAATTTCAAATTGTTTAAAGCTTTTTAAAAGCTTAGCACAAGAACTACACAGTTTTAAAATAGATCAGTTTGATGGGGGAACTACAGCGGCAGTATTTTGTTTTATTAGCTACGTTTGACAATTAGTTCCATCCATACAACATTGGCACCAAAGTTTATGACAAGTGGCTAAGTATCCACGTGTCTGTCCTTGCTCTCGAATTAGACACCAGACGAATATGTCTATGAATATTTACTGTGAATGTCCAGAATATTCAGAAGAGTAAAAACATCAAGCCAAACGGTTAAAGACAAAATTGAATATTTCCGATTTTTGCACTTACCTAATGACTAGATCCAGAACATCTTCCCTGTCGAACACTTTACAGTATAAATGCAAAATCTTCAAGCAGGAGTACTGCAGTCCCGACCAGCTGAGCTGGGCAGATTTCAAGGCTTCATCCCAGAGGCAGTTTTCGTGTCTCGACAGGCACAGCATGCCGTCGCGACCAGTCTCCGTGGGCGGCATTTAACGGTAGGCCGTCGACTAGATCTTCAGTGGATTAATTCGTTTCAACACTGACAGAACGAGTTTCGTCTTTCACTTCATGATCTTCGTTAAACACTGATTGTGATATCAGAGTTGCTATTTTAACTAGTTTTATTTCAGAATCGATAGAATGGTTTCTAGACACTGTTTACATTACAACCTACAAGTCACTTTAAAAACTGTTTACACTTCTAATATTGCTTCTATTTTAAACATTTTGTGTGGCTTATTGTTGTGTTCGTGAAGGAAAATGGATTCTACATATTCTGTCATGCTGTTTAGATATAAACAATTTGATCAGGTATACATGCCTAAAATTTAATTTTAAATTTCTATTGATTGGTACCCAACCCACGTATGAGCAACGCAAAAAAATAATTTGGCGACCTATCACAATCATCACTTTTCTATACTTATTAAACACGATAAGAAATAATTAGAATTGCAGTTGTTAGAAAAAATAAAACAAAGTTTGGCGTCAAAGCGTGCAGAAATAGTTCACTAGAATTACTTAACATACAAATAACATAAATATTTATGTTACCAGGAAATTTAATAGTTATTGTTAAATCGAACAAGGAAAGCCTCTCTGTAATATTGTTGTGAGTCGTAGGATAGGAAGTCCTAATTTAAACAATTTACAGCAACCATTGTCTCTGCTTTGTTTTGACTTTAGCGTATTGATTTTACCCAACCAACAATGGAGTTTGAGGCACTTTGACGCCAAAGTTACCAAGTTATTTACCAGTTAGACAAAGACAAGATCCCAAATGGGTCCTAATGAATTTTCTTTTACTAAAGTTTACTCATTTTTACCACATAGTTGACTAGGCCCGCCTGCTAGGTTGTCCTTGTTGACATAGTCTTATCTCAGAACCTTGTCATTGCAACCCTGACCCCATTTTCTTATAAATTCTAGAGCCATAGCATGAGGCTATGGCTCTAGAATTTAAAAAGTTCATGTAAAAAGTCACTTTTACATATATTATATGATTGTGAATTGGACAAATCTGTATAGTCTGTGACATCCAAATTGATCTAGTCGCAATACTTGCAATATGGAGAAAGTCTAAAATCCGCACCGCATAATGTGTTCTAGATCTCATAAACTTTAATGATAGGTATCTTAGAAACCTCATAAAAGTTTTCAACTCCACTAAGATTCAATCATAGATTATATTCCAATATTAACATACGTTGGGACGACGACGTATTGCTACGTTTAATCTAAATGCATTGTTTTTGGTTTATCTTACCACTGGGACTTTAAGTGCCATTCAGATGTTTGATAACATTCATGGATTTTAAGTGACTCGACAGGCTGCCATGAGTAAGCATAGCTACCTATTTAGTGAAATGATAATCATAGCAAGTATCTCTAAAAGTAAAAACAGAACTCTTTTGAAATACTTACCACTAAAGTGCAAGTAAATATTTAAATTGAACAAGATAAAAAGACAGACGTTGGTAGAGCAAGGAAAAGTTTAGATATATTCAAATAATCTGGTAGCCAGAAAGCAAGCGATGTATTTTAAATTTTTAAGACTGGTCGTAAAGAAGTACTAACTTTCATGGCGGTAGTTACTAGCTAACCCATCGTTTTATAGCTGTAGTTCTACATTTATTGCGATTCTGACATACTATAGTGATTGAAGAGCACTTCAATGATGCTCATGTTGTTTGTTGAATAAACAATTTTATATGAGGTTTTTTAAATGTATAAAAAATATTCTTACTTTGACTGTACCTATCTGGCTTTTATGTAGAAGTTCCTATATTACTGTATTATTATTTATTCTGTGATATTACCTACTTGTAAACAATCTTCTTCAATCCATCCATAGGACACGATCTTTTCCAAAACTGCTTCAGATCTATCCAAAATTAAGAGTATGTCACAGAATACATATTTTTTTATTGAGGTAACTTCATTTTTTCAATATTATTGGATAATGTTTGTTTATTGTACGGCAGTAGCTAATGGGACATGACGGTTGACAGGAAGAGATAAACCCTGTCAGTTATTAACACCCATTACAGTGGATTAAGTATGTTTAGCTTCAATAATGTTATTATTTAACATAAATACAGTTGGAAATATATCAGTGATCTTCGCTAAAGAAGGCTGGGCTCTAACCTAAATGATGGTTGACGCAAACTTCTAGCTTCAGGTTTGATTGCCTTATGTGGTATACCGCCGATATGGTAAGCAGTTTTAATGATGTAAGCTTCGATATAGGTACGAGTACGCTGGTAATTGGCTTATAAATAAATAGACGGCATTAGACTTGACAATTTTCTTAGATCTAAGTTAGAGAAAATAGTTTTATTAAGTTTCCCTGTGATTTAGTTCAAAATGAATCAAAATGATGCGGGAGCCGGGACAGTTCAGTCCCGTCCCGTCTCCCGCGTCATTTTACACTCTTGAAAATCCATTGTCGCGATCACTTTTTCACGAAGACATATTTTGTCAACAGCTTGGTATCTTTCTTAGATAAAATTTAATTTAATATGCTTGGGTCGTCGAACCTCATAGCAATTTATCCGCGGCTGAGCAATAAAAATGTCGACGCGCCAGTGACTCCGAGATTCGTCTCGTATATACTACGTGTTTCACTTCGCAATTTTCCACATACCTATCACCTCTTTCATTCAAGACATAAATGTCACATGTGCTTGTCATGGTTTAAAAATAAACATGTTTTAGTTTTTTTATTAAGTAGAGGGGTTTGAAAGTTTTAGAAAAAGCAGTTTCTGATTCCCTATTAGCTAAACTTGAAATTAGCTGTTCGCAAAATTACAGCTGTTCTTATTTCCTAACCATATTATGAGCGATAAGATATCATGTAATGACACTAAAGTATAGTAGATAGATAGGTAGGTAGATGGATACCTACTGATAGCTATGGGGATAGGTACTGATAAGCCTGCTTTTTTAGCCATAAAATGAGTACCTAGTAGTGTTCAAAGCAGCTAGATTGGACTTTTATGAAAGTTTACTAAATTTTTTTAATAATCCTAATACCCAATACAATAAACATGACCCGCCGAAAACTAAGAATGACATGTCAAAACCTTCTTATGGCCATTTATCTTATCGAAAGTCATGCTCGAGAACACTGCATTTGCAATAATAACAGGTCAAGATGAGCGTACTTAAGGCAAGGCGTTTGCAAATGATGTAAGGTTTCCTACAATAGTGCTAGTAGGTCGTTACTACTGTGACTCATTGGCGGGTTGACATAGATTTGTACAATCAAACAAACTTACCAAGTGATGTTCGATTGAGATTATGCACTTGTTTGTCCTGCCCGAAGATGATGATTTTTTACTACTTGTAGTATCGCTCTTCGTACTTGCTGGCGCCACATAAGTTAAAAGAATAATAAATGAAGCGTTTGGAAATGAATAAAATAACATTTCTGAACGCATCAAGTAACGAGAATGCATACTTGTGCATCTGTCATTGTCTATAGTCCCGCGCTGTCATTAAGTTTAAAGTTTAGGTCACATACGCCCTGATGTAGGTAGTTGATGCTGATTCTGCAACTATAGGGTATAGGTACATGTACCTGTAAGGGTGGGAGGGATTCATCATCTTCGGGCAGGACAAACAAGTGCATAATCTCAATCGAACATCACTTGGTAAGTTTGTTTGATTGTACAATTATGCACTTTGTTTGTCCTGCCCTCTATGATGATTTTTTACTACTTGTAGATGTTTAAAGTTCAGTTGCAGAATCAGTTTTTTGAATAGGTAGAGGTGCCTAATCATTTAAAAATTAAATATTAAGTGTAAATAAGCATCTAAAATAGATATTTAATATTTATATTATGTTCTTATTTTGAACCACGTTAATAAATAGATATCGTTTTTCCGTAGGTTGACTGGTAGAGAATGTCATTAACAGCAAGTCAGTCTTTTGTACCTTTATATTGTACAATAAAGATTAAAAAAAATATGCTAAATGAAATTTATATACCTAAGTACATATAAAAGTAAATTCAATTTATTTTTCAGAATTGGTGTCGATTCAATAAGTTATTGACATTTTGGTTAAGTACCAATTAAAATCTTAGTATTGAATAAATTAATGTTTCTTCCAAAAACTTAGAAGAATTTATAATTAAAATTTTATTTATACAATTAGGTATACTATAAATAAGTAATAATGTTGGTTAGTAATAATTTCAAAAAATACTTCACTGCCATTACTAAGTATGGGTATTTGGTGTGGTGTTTATCAAACAATGTTGATGTGAGAGGAATCAAGTCGGTTCGTTATTCTGTGAGAGTACCAAGTTCGCAAACAAAAGGTAGGTAGCAGAGTAAAATGTCATCATGTAAACACTACTAGTCAGTGGAGAAAATGATGAGGTATATTCAGCTCACAGCCAGAAAAAAAATTGTAGTGTTAATAAAATGAGCCTTCTTTAATAAATAAATAGATAAATATAAATATTGAACATCACATACATATTGCTCCAACTCAATTTCAAAGTACCTAGCTGAAGTACTTGTGTAAAGTAAATTAGAGATAACAGTTGTGATTCAAACAGTCAAAACTAAGCCAATATAGAAAAGTTTTTTTTTTTTTTTTTTTTTTTTTTTTTTTTTTTTTTTAATTTGACTTTGCCAGAGGTCGAACCAGGAACTCAGAGATGGCAACACCACGAAAATAGGTGTGTGTAAACCACTCGACCACGGAGGTGGTCATATAGACAGTGTTACTTCAGATAATGAAATTGATTCTATTAAATAGTTACCAACATTCAAATAGAAACTGCCCATTTAAAGTTATATTTATATATTAATTTTGGTGGGCATGGTAAAATAATATTGACTAAATAAGTAGTATTAGGTATGTGTATTCTGTGACTGTACTTACTTACATATAACTAAGTAATTCACCATAATCAAAACACTAATAAAGCCGCGTTCCCACGATCGGCGCTACCACGCACCGCACCGAGCCGCACGAGGGCGAGCACGCACCGATCCATTAAAGTTACCGGCGAACGCGTCGTTCCCCGCGGTGCCGTGTCGGTCTTCTCTCGTGCGTCTACAGACAGGCCGTGGGAACGCACCTTAAGAGGCATGCATGCAACATCAAAGGGAATTATTATATACTCCGTGTGCAGCATAACTAACTATTGTGATGTATTGAAACTACATATGTAGATTACAAAAAAAAAATTATATATAGTATAAACAATTGCAGCCTTCAATAAATAATTTGAATTTGCAAACCAATGCATTGTTTCTCTGTAGAGGTGTGGAACTGTGGAGTGGAGTAACTATAAAAAAGAAACCTCAAGTAGTGATAGGTAGTAAGATTATAACAGGTACCTATACAATTTTCAATACATTTGATGCATTAAAAATGTATAAAGTAACATGTAGGTGGGTATTTATAAAAAAATGTTATAAGAATAATATTTAGGTAAATTTCTTAAAGCAAACAAACATTCGTTACAATACTCAGGTACTAAGAATCTAGATAATATAATTATATTATTATACACCTATATTCAGTGTAATCTAATATATTTCTTGAAGCTAAATCTTCAATCAAGCTACTAATTTGGTTTTTTGTACCCTGACGTGAAGGTATTAATCTGATGTAAATCTTCAAAATAGGTACTGCTGAATGGTTTTTGCTATCTTATTAATGTGCAGGTAATGATATACTGTATTCTATAACATCTGTAAATATAACCTACTGGCATTATTATTTTTTACAAGAATTATCATATTGTGAAAAAATTATAAGACTAAAACTTAAAGTTTTAAGACTAAATTAAAGTCTAAATGATTTTAGCTATAAGATAAAAATTATAATAATAACAGTAGGTATGTTTTAGGTAACTGTGATTTCTCTTCTCTAGATGGAGTGATGCACTCTTAAATCTGTCTATTTTCAGGCTAAAATTATTTGTTGATAGATTGACTTATTTAACCAACATTAACATGACTGGTAAGTTGTTAAGCAACTAAATTATCTTTAAATTTATAAAAATGATAAGTAGGTATATTCCTTTTTCATTTTGAGTAGATCTAGGCAGGTTGTCCTGACAAAGAAATCTTATAGAAAAATCTAGTTTCATTACTAGTTTGTATGAATCTGTATGTATGTAGGTATGTAACGTCATTGTATTTACCTATATGTATTGAATATCAAACCAAGGAATTTTCATTTTAGAAGGAACAAAATGACATGATTTCTTTTCAATTACATAATTATAAATTAAAAAAATGTCACTTACTTTAACATGATTAGCATTGAGACATGTGACATTTTTTCATACACACAAGACCAAATAAGAGGGAGTTAAGTTCTTGATTCTATTAAGTAGGTACTCACTATGTATTGTAAGACATAGGCACATTATGTGCTAATATGTATGGAATAATGTTACACATATAATATAATATGCATCTTTAAATATTTTAACTCACACAATAGGTACTGTTCGAATAAATCTAAGTTTCTTGTCCGAATTAAATGAACATTTAATATGAACATTGAGTTTTATCGAGTATTGCATTTAAGTACCTATCTATAAAAGAAGCAAAATAAGGTAAATCTGAAATACAATTTAAATTATTGTATGTAGGTACTCATTAATTATTAAGAGATTATAATGGCCAATTTAACTCATATAGGCATTGGGTAAAAAATAATTAAGTAGGTATCTTAGATATCTGTATGTAGCTTCTTCCCGTTGTCAACTGTTGCTCTCTGGACCTTTAAGACAAGTACCCCTTCAGTTTAAAGCTCCGGTTGCAGTTAGTTAGAAACCTTAGTGATCGAGTAATTTCTATCATTATTAAGGTTTTATACAGACTTTTATACTGTATAGTTTGAATATTTAATAATATTGACAACTTTTGACAAAATTGATAAGTCAAAATCTGTATTATGTCAAAAAAAGCTTGGTATGCTGCCTTTATAATCTTATTATTCAGGTGTAGTGAAAACACACAATTTTCTAGCAGCATTGTTGAAATCGCACACAATGTCAAATTTATTTCCTTTGTTGAAGAGGTGTAAATTCACCATATTAACAATTTATTTTATACTCACCAATTTATTTGCTGCTAAAGTTGTGCCCAATTATTTTTGTACTTCTTCCATAATAATAAACAGCTGTTGCAAGTTCTTGTTTTAACACTGCTGCTTGATACTAAGTTTTGGTTACATTATGATATCCAAAAAACTTATATATAGGTAATTATGTCTCTTTAATAGTTCAGAGTTCCAGACTTAATTGTGGGTAAAATTGTTGAATTTCATCTGTTCACGTTTTTTCTTCAATGCACAAAAAATCTTTCCATTCAGGAAAAACAATATAGGTACCTATAATATATCTTTGAGAACTGAGCCTGCTTCAGCGGTGAACTGTTTATCATCCGTCCCACAATCTGGTGTGATTATATTGTTTCCTTTTTATGGAATCGATATGCAGGCATATATGGCATATGGCAGTCATGGTATAACGTATTGTAGTGTGATCTAGTGTGTAGTTTAGTAACTACATCACTGACTCCTCCATACCCCGCAGTCAGGTCTGAATTTAAGTATTGCCAATTATAATTCTATTCCAACTCTTTCATATCTCAGACACAAGTCGAGTTTCATGTAGATAGGTAGGTACTGCTTCCTTCTCTTTACCTTTGGTATTGGGTATGTACTGACTGTGTATAGCAACAATCTTTGTTTCATGTTTTAGACATTAAGGTTTAATAAACATTAATAGGTACATCTTTGTATTATTGCAAATGAACGTTACGATACAGCTGAACCACGAAGGGAGGCCTATATCCGTTTTGTTCATAGTGTGAACATTGCATAAACACATTAATAGGTACATCTTTGTATTATTGCAAACGAACGTTACGATACAGCTGAACCACGAAGGGAGGCCTATATCCGTTTTGTTCATAGTGTGAACATTGCATAAACATTATAGGTAGGTTAAGTACCTCAGTGGTTTTGATACTTTACAATATAGCGTCATCCAGAAGACGGGCCTATATCAGTAGCAAAACTCATAGCTGAAAGAACAAGGGAACATGTAAAACATACCCTGAATACCATCGTGTAGAATACAAACATAGAAGTCTTGGTCGGAATCCAATTTTTTGCTTGAGTAACTTCTGTAATTTTCTTTCAATTTTCGATGTTTTATCTTCTAAGTTTCTTTTCTTATTCATTGTGAATGTTCTGAACTTAATAAAAACTGGTTTTTTGCACTTATTTTAGGATTACGCGAGAATTTCGTGGCGCCTTTGAAGTGACATAAGAAACGAATGACAGCGCGGGACTATAGACAATGACAGATGCACAAGTATGCATTCTCGTTACTTGATGCGTTCAGAAATGTTATTTTATTCATTTCCAAACGCTTCATTTATTATTCTTTTAACTTATGTGGCGCCAGCAAGTACGAAGAGCGATACTACAAGTAGTAAAAAATCATCATAGAGGGCAGGACAAACAAAGTGCATAATTAAAAATAAATGAGTAAGATTTAAGTACAAATCGGGGAGTTTTGTTTTTAATTTTTTTTTATTCACAGAGGGATACCTAACCTAGTGCCTTCACCTCACCGATGTTAAGCGACGATAAGGCCGAAAATGTAAGCGCACTACACCCGTAATCCTCACCACTTCTGCCAGAACCTAATAATTTTTATATTGTTGATATGGCGTTAGACTTAAGTAAGATGGTGGTAGCTAGCCAGGCGGACTTGAAATAATTCACCAACCAATTTCCTCCTTTTTCTTCTTCTCCTTTGAATCGAACCCGGGACACCTGCGAGACACACGTGTGCGAGCCACTAGACCACAGAGGCTCACACTCATAAGTTAGCTGTTGACCTCACGTCACTGTGTGAGCTGGGTTTGACAATAACGCTTAACTAACATACCTCAAGGCTGGGCTAGTAAACGAACTAACCAATTTGCAGTTACTTTGTACGAGCCGCTAAGGTCACACACTACAGGCTGTCTGATAAATAGAATAGATTTACACATAGGGTCCTAGTGCCTACCTACTGTAATAATTACATTTATTTTTATTTTATTTTCACCCTTCTTCAAGCCAATCCAATTTAGTACACATTATGCCAGAACAAGAACAGTTTAAAAACTTAGGATGTTATATTTAGGAAGGTAAGAAGGTACCAACTTACATACAATTAACATCATGAAATGGTTCTATAAACCTCATGTAGGTAGGTACCTACTTAGGACCTAGGTATATCATTAATTAAAACAATTTTTGACTAAGTCTAGGTATGTACCTACCTACCTATTTTTATTACAGCAGGCTTAAATCCAAATACCATTTTATTTGTAACTTCAAAATGTGCTTCGTTGTATGTACTTAATGTTTAATTTAAATTAGGTATCATTATGAAAAAATCACAGCCTAACTATAACTATCCACCTAGTTCCCAAGTCATTTACAGAACCGTGGGCAGATATTTGTCATTATGCACATTGTTTGTCCTGCCCTCTTATGATGAGGTTTCACTATTTGTAGTACCGCTTCTCGTACTTACTAGCGCCACATAAGTTAAAAGAATAATAAATGAAGCGTTTGGAAATGAATAAAATAACATTTCTGAACGCATCAAGTAACGAGAACGCATCCTTGTGCATCTGTCAATGTCATGGTCCCGCGCTGTCATTCGTTTCTTATGTCACTTCAAAGGCGCCACGAAATTCTCGCGTAATCCTAAAATAAGTGCAAAAAACCAGTTTTTATTAAGTTCAGAACATTCACAATGAATAAGAAAAGAAACTTAGAAGATAAAACATCGAAAATTGAAAGAAAATTACAGAAGTTACTCAAGCAAAAAATTGGATTCCGACCAAGACTTCTATGTTTGTATTCTACACGATGGTATTCAGGGTATGTTTTACATGTTCCCTTGTTCTTTCAGCTATGAGTTTTGCTACTGATATAGGCCCGTCTTCTGGATGACGCTATATTGTAAAGTATCAAAACCACTGAGGTACTTAACCTACCTATAATGTTTATGCAATGTTCACACTATGAACAAAACGGATATAGGCCTCCCTTCGTGGTTCAGCTGTATCGTAACGTTCGTTTGCAATAATACAAAGATGTACCTATTAATGTGTTTATGCAATGTTCACACTATGAACAAAACGGATATAGGCCTCCCTTCGTGGTTCAGCTGTATCGTAACGTTCATTTGCAATAATACAAAGATGTACCTATTAATGTTTATTAAACCTTAATGTCTAAAACATGAAACAAAGATTGTTGCTATACACAGTCAGTACATACCCAATACCAAAGGTAAAGAGAAGGAAGCAGTACCTACCTATCTACATGAAACTCGACTTGTGTCTGAGATATGAAAGAGTTGGAATAGAATTATAATTGGCAATACTTAAATTCAGACCTGACTGCGGGGTATGGAGGAGTCAGTGATGTAGTTACTAAACTACACACTAGATCACACTACAATACGTTATACCATGACTGCCATATGCCATATATGCCTGCATATCGATTCCATAAAAAGGAAACAATATAATCACACCAGATTGTGGGACGGATGATAAACAGTTCACCGCTGAAGCAGGCTCAGTTCTCAAAGATATATTATAGGTGCCTATATTGTTTTTCCTGAATGGAAAGATTTTTTGTGCATTGAAGAAAAAACGTGAACAGATGAAATTCAACAATTTTACCCACAATTAAGTCTGGAACTCTGAACTATTAAAGAGACATAATTACCTATATATAAGTTTTTTGGATATCATAATGTAACCAAAACTTAGTATCAAGCAGCAGTGTTAAAACAAGAACTTGCAACAGCTGTTTATTATTATGGAAGAAGTACAAAAATAATTGGGCACAACTTTAGCAGCAAATAAATTGGTGAGTATAAAATAAATTGTTAATATGGTGAATTTACACCTCTTCAACAAAGGAAATAAATTTGACATTGTGTGCGATTTCAACAATGCTGCTAGAAAATTGTGTGTTTTCACTACACCTGAATAATAAGATTATAAAGGCAGCATACCAAGCTTTTTTTTTTGACATAATACAGATTTTGACTTATCAATTTTGTCAAAAGTTGTCAATATTATTAAATATTCAAACTATACAGTATATAAGTCTGTATAAAACCTTAATAATGATAGAAATTACTCGATCACTAAGGTTTCTAACTAACTGCAACCGGAGCTTTAAACTGAAGGGGTACTTGTCTTAAAGGTCCAGAGAGCAACAGTTGACAACGGGAAGAAGCTACATACAGATATCTAAGATACCTACTTAATTATTTTTTACCCAATGCCTATATGAGTTAAATTGGCCATTATAATCTCTTAATAATTAATGAGTACCTACATACAATAATTTAAATTGTATTTCAGATTTACCTTATTTTGCTTCTTTTATAGATAGGTACTTAAATGCAATACTCGATAAAACTCAATGTTCATATTAAATGTTCATTTAATTCGGACAAGAAACTTAGATTTATTCGAACAGTACCTATTGTGTGAGTTAAAATATTTAAAGATGCATATTATATTATATGTGCAACATTATTCCATACATATTAGCACATAATGTGCCTATGTCTTACAATACATAGTGAGTACCTACTTAATAAAATCAAGAACTTAACTCCCTCTTATTTGGTCTTGTGTGTATGAAAAAATGTCACATGTCTCAATGCTAATCATGTTAAAGTAAGTGACATTTTTTTAATTTATAATTATGTAATTGAAAAGAAATCATGTCATTTTGTTCCTTCTAAAATGAAAATTCCTTGGTTTGATATTCAATACATATAGGTAAATACAATGACGTTACATACCTACATACATACAGATTCATACAAACTAGTAATGAAACTAGATTTTTCTATAAGATTTCTTTGTCAGGACAACCTGCCTAGATCTACTCAAAATGAAAAAGGAATATACCTACTTATCATTTTTATAAATTTAAAGATAATTTAGTTGCTTAACAACTTACCAGTCATGTTAATGTTGGTTAAATAAGTCAATCTATCAACAAATAATTTTAGCCTGAAAATAGACAGATTTAAGAGTGCATCACTCCATCTAGAGAAGAGAAATCACAGTTACCTAAAACATACCTACTGTTATTATTATAATTTTTATCTTATAGCTAAAATCATTTAGACTTTAATTCAGTCTTAAAACTTTAAGTTTTAGTCTTATAATTTTTTCACAATATGATAATTCTTGTAAAAATTAATAATGCCAGTAGGTTATATTTACAGATGTTATAGAATACAGTATATCATTACCTGCACATTAATAAGATAGCAAAAACCATTCAGCAGTACCTATTTTGAAGATTTACATCAGATTAACACCTTCACGTCAGGGTACAAAAAACCAAATTAGTAGCTTGATTGAAGATTTAGCTTCAAGAAATATATTAGATTACACTGAATATAGGTATATAATAATATAATTATATTATCTAGATTCTTAGTACCTGAGTATTGTAACGAATGTTTGTTCGCTTTAAGAAATTTACCTAAATATTATTCTTATAACATTTTTTTATAAATACCCACCTACATGTGATGTACATCAAATGTATTGAAAATTGTATAGGTACCTGTTATAATCTTACTACCTATCACTACTTGAGGTTTCTTTTTTATAGTTACTCCACTCCACAAATTCAATTTATTTATTGAAGGCTGCAATTGTTTATACTATATATATATATTTTTCTTTTTGTAATCTACATATGTAGTTTCAATACAACACAATAGTTAGTTATGCTACACACGGAGTATATAATAATTCCCTTTGATGTTGCATGCATGCCTCTTAAGGTGCGTTCCCACGGTCTGTCTGTAGACGCACGAGAGGAGACCGACACGGCACCGCGGGGAACGACGCGTTCGCCGGTAACCTTAACGGATCGGTGCGTGCTCGCCCTCGTGCGGCTCGGTGCGGTGCGTGGTAGCGCCGATCGTGGGAACGCGGCTTTATTAGTGTTTTGATTATGGTGAATTACTTAGTTATATGTAAGTAAGTACAGTCACATAATACACATACCTAATACTACTTATTTAGTAAATAATATTTTACCATGCCCACCAAAATTAATATATAAATATAACTTTAAATGGGAAGTTTCTATTTGAATGTTGTTAACTATTTAATAGAATCAATTTCATTATCTGAAGTAACACTGTCTATATGACGATCTCCGTGGTCGAGTGGTTTACACACACCGATTTTCGTGGTGTTGCCATCTCTGAGTTCCCGGTTCGACGTCTGGCAAAGTCAATTTAAAAAAAAAAAAAAAAAAAAATACTTTTCTAGGTTGGCTTAGTTTTGACTGTTTGAATCACAACTGTTATCTCTAATTTACTTTACTCAAGTACTTCAGCTAGGTACTTTGAAATTGAGTTGGAGCAATATGTATGTGATGTTCAATATTTATATTTATCTATTTATTTATTAAAAACGGTTCATTTTATTAACACTACATTTTTTTTTTCTGGCTGTGAGCTGAATATACCTCATCAGTTTCTCCACTGACTAGTAGTGTTTACATGATGACATTTTACTCTGCTACCTACCTTTTGTTAGCGAACTTGGTACTCTCGCAGAATAACGAGCCAACTTGATTCCTCTCACATCAACATTGTTTGATTGACACCACACCTTAGTAATGGTAATATACCCTATGGTAGTAATATAATATAATATGGTTACAATACCCATACTTAGTAATGGGAGTGAAGTATTTTTTGGAATTAATACTAACCAACATTATTACTTATTTATAGTATACCTTATTGTATAAATACAATTTTAACTATAAATTTTTCTAAGTTTTTTGGAAGAAACATTAATTTATTCAATACTAAGAGTTTAATTTGTAACCAAAATGTCAATAACTTATTGCATCGACACCAAATTTATTCTAAAAAATAAATTGAATTTACTTTTCATAAATTTCATTTAGCATAATTTTTTTTTTAAATCTTTATTGTACAATATAAAGGTACAAAAGACTGACTTGCTGTTAATGGCATTCTCTACCAGTTAACCTACGGAAAAACGATATCTATTTATTAACGTGGTTTAAAATAAGTACATAATATAATTATAAATCTCTATTTTAGATGCTTATTTACACTTAAATATTTATTTTTTAAAATGGTTGGATACCTACCTGTTCAAAAATCTGATTCTGCAACTGAACTTTAAACATCTACAAATAGTGAAACCTCATCATAAGAGGGCAGGACAAACAATGTGCATAATTGTACAATCAAACAAACTTACCAAGTGATGTTCGATTGAGATTATGCACTTGTTTGTCCTGCCCGAAGATGATGAGTCCCTCCCACCCTTACAGGTACATGTACCTATACCCTATAGTTGCAGAATCAGCATCAGCTACCTACATCAGGGCGTACGTGACCTGAACTTTAAACTTAATGACAGCGCGGGACCATGACATTGACAGATGCACAAGGATGCGTTCTCGTTACTTGATGCGTTCAGAAATGTTATTTTATTCATTTCCAAACGCTTCATTTATTATTCTTTTAACTTATGTGGCGCTAGTAAGTACGAGAAGCGGTACTACAAATAGTGAAACCTCATCATCTTCGGGCAGGACAAACAAGTGCATAATCTCAATCGAACATCACTTGGTAAGTTTGTTTGATTGTACAAGTAATAGGTACAACGATCTCGCTATTTTACACCGCAATGATGTAATAAACAGACGTTAAATGTTTACGATCAATTATATCACGGTAATGAATAAGGTAAGCGATGATAAAATCACTTTACGCCCCTAGGGTTGGGCCACCTTGACCTGTGGATTTGACTCAAATAATATAACACACATGACGTTAAAATACGGGAAAGCTTTTATGTTATTATGTTTTGTGCGAAAATATAAATTCGAATTAAAGGTCACACGATTTGTTGTCGCCTCGCCCGCCGCCCCAGTCTGATTTGTGATTCATTGCAGATTTTTAAAGAACTTACCCCGATAGGTTCTTTAAAAAATCTGCAATTAAGTACCTAATACTTTTTTAGGAAAAACTTTAAACGTCTTACGCAGGGATTGCTAAAGTGGTCGAGGCCCCTTGGGGTCGAATTATTAATTCCACATGATATTTACACACACAGAATAGATGTTAGGTACAGAAAGGACACTCCCCGCCTCGCCCTAGAATCAATTACCTCAGCCCAACCCGCGAGTTCGTATGCCGAATCGTATGCTCGTTTAGTCGTGTTTGTCAACTATCGACTTATTTTGATACTCAAAGCAATGCTTCGTAACTTTTTAGTCGAGTTTATCAACTGTCAACTCTGTGCCTCCAGTCAAAAGGGGCATAAGACGAGTTATGCCCTTTTTATTTTATTGCACTGTTGTAATCAGCGCATTGAGTTACATAACATATCAAAAGGGCATAACTGTACCTACCTCCTAACATACATTTATTTTTTACACAAAAAGCATAACTCACCGCTTGTAAGGGCACAGTTTTTAATAATTGTTGAGTTTTACGTTTAGAAAGACATAAATGGTATAGTCTCAAAATTATCTGTGATTAAAAAAGCATAATTACATTTGATTTATTAATAGAAGACATAATTCATGTTATATCATTAAGTTTAAAAATAATATAGAATTAAATGTAGTTATGCTCTTTATAACCACGTTATAACCACTAAAAAAAACCAAAGTTTTCACCATCACCATCCTAGGATGGCGATGGATGGATAATCTCTAGAGATTATTACCAGATGGTAAGGTCTGCTGGGGAAAGAGGCCAATTCACTGTGAAAGAAACGACTTTGGAGACTTTCTATAATTTTGAAGCACACTTTAAAGGCCCACTGGTACCACTTAAGGAAAATTAATGCCAATAAAGAAAATGTGCATTGGCGCGATATAAGCTGGTTCCGATATTCACAATCAAATCAGAGCTACTTGATGCTCTCTACAAAACAAATTTATGTGAAGAAAGCGATTATGACTACATACAATATGTATGTGTATAATAAGAAAAATTTTATCGACAAACCCCCCCCCCCCCCCCCCCCCACATGTTCGGGTCTATCCCCTGTCGTGTTGGAATGACCAGCGTTTTAAATTTATTTGACTTTTAATGTTTGATTGCCCTGCCGAAAATATAAATTCCTTTGGATAAAAAGTAGTTTATGAAAGCTTATAATATCACCTATCAACTAAAAAAGAATAATTATGTCAACTATTAACTTTAATTCGTCATAAAAAATACTTTAGTAAATTTTTATCCGAAATTAGTGTTTTTTTTTAGGTTTTCCCACAGATCTTGAAAACAAGGATATTAATGTGAGTTTTTTTTAATTTGGTAATACACAGGAATATTATAAACAAAACGACATCAAAATCAATGCTCTGTGTTGCAGATTTCAAGAGTTATTATTGTTTGACCCTATGGCACTAAATGTTAATTTTTGAAAATGGTCAAAAATCAAAACTCGTAAATACTTGCTTTTATAGTTCAATGACATTTATATTGCGATAAAATTATCAACTTAAGTTAAAAACTGATAAAAATGTTTTTAAATTTGTCCATTTACGTAAGAGTCATATTCAAACAATAATAACTCTCAAAATATGCAACTCAGAACAATAGTTCTGATTTCGTTTTGTAGATAATATTCCTGTGTATTATAAAAATATAAAAAATGCACCTTATTTTGAGGTCTGTAAGAAAAACAAAAAAGCACACCAACTTCGGATTATTTGATTATGGTGAACAATAAAGTATTCATTCATTCATGCATTCATTCATTATTTTTTAGGATGTATTAAAGTCAAAAGTCTACATAATTATTTTTTACGTGATAAGTAATATTGTATAAGGTAATGATGTAAAGTAATGATGATGATGAGGTAATATTGTAAGCTTTTTAAAATAAAATAAAAATTAAATAATTTTTATTTCAGATACATTTTAATGCTATTGTTAATAATTTAATTTATATTTTACCATTTTGTGCCAAAACTGGCTATCACATAAAAGGGTAGGTTCCCGTGGCTGTCACTCTTTGAATAAAGCACTTCCACAGTGGCACAGAATATATACTCTAACGCGAAAAGAAACGACACTCGCGCATGTATGCTCGTAAAATCGCTCGCGGCTATGTGTGCGTGTCTGGAGGCGCGCGGAGGGTGCGCGCGGCGCGCGGGGAGTGCAGCCGCAAGTCGCCGACTTGCCCGGCCAAGGGTTCTACAATCGCTCGCCGCTCGGTTGTCCCATCGCAATCCGCGTTAAGCTAAGCGTCCACCTATCCGCATCGTACGCAACGGACGCGTCGCATCAAACAGATACAAGTTTTCACAGTGCGTCCACTGTATCGGCAGCGTACGGATTACCGACGGTGAGTACCAGAATACGGATTGACGATGCCAGTTCATTCGGATTTTCGTAGTGAGCGTACGTGCGGACTCTGTGAGGATGGAAGAAAGCGATGAAGAACAAATTGTCGTTGTAGCTTGTTTGTTAGCAGAAGAGGAAGAATTGGAAAAAAAAGTTAAAAGGAAACATAGTATCTGGATACACGACATATTCAAGAAGAGATCGGAACATGGAGAATATCACACCCTGTTTCCTGATTTGTCAAACGATGACATCAAGTTCTTCCAATATTTTCGTATGTCGCAAGCTAAATTCCATTATCTTGTTGATACCCTGAAACCACATTTACTGAGACAGAATACTAAATACAGGGAAGCTATAGGACCAGAAGAAAGGCTTGCTGTGTGTTTAAGGTATTTATTGGAATGAAACATCGTATGCATTACTTCTTATTAAAATGTAAATATTGGCCGAGAATCTGCGTGTTTTGATCCGTATAGTTCACATTTTCTTGGGAGGACATCATGCGCTGAGTTTCGCTATTGAGACGTGAAGACATCGTTTCATTCATGGGTGAAGGCAGCATTTCGTTAGGTGTAGACGAACGAGAAAATATTGCCGAAGACTGATTGTGCAGAGTTTCGTTCATGGCAGGTGGAGGAGGAGGAGACATCACGTTCACAGATGGTGTCGAAGCGATGGTTATGATGTTGTTCGTAGGTGTAGACGAACGAGAAAACATTGCCGAAGACATATTGTGCAGAGTCTCGTTCATGGCAGGTGGAGGAGGAGGAGACATCACGTATAGAGTTTTATTCACAGATGGTGTCGAAGCGATGGTTATGATGTTGTTCGTAGGTGTCGGTAGATTGGCAATTGAGGAGAATTCGGGCTGGAATGCGCGTAAATGTATGAGCTTTTCATACCACCTCAACGTGACGTTTTTTAGTATGGCATCGTGTATCTGTTCCTATCTCTGTGGTATAAGTTATTAAATAAAAAATTATAAACTTACCTGTTTGATTTAACCTGTTCCCAATTTCCTCCCAAATATTGTCCCTTCTTTGCTGGTTAGAATAGTTAGGGTGTTTTAAATTATAAATTTCTTCGTACTCTTGCACAATTGCGATTAGTCTTGACGCGTCCATGTTGCAAAAACAACGCGTGTTGACAGTACAAACAAAAAATGCAAATGGCCGACGATAGAGGGCGAGCGCGCGGGGTGCGTCCACTGATCGGCATTCCGTATGACGTCATCGACACGCATCGCAAAAGTTGCCTCTCGGAGCAACGGTGTCGGCATTGCCGATTTGCGATGCGTACGATGCGGACAGGTGGACGCACTTATATGAGTCTCTATACAAAGAATGCTACGATCCGTTGCGTGCGACGCGTCCGTTGCGTACGATACCGACAAATGGACGCTTACCTTTATACCGCATTTCGCACTGGCTAACTACGCGACGCAACATTATTAGATAATCATGCCCGGCGGCGGGCGGTATTTTTGTGTTTATGGATGTGGCAACAACCAAAAACAAAATCCCGATAAAAGTTTATTTGTATTTTAAAAGTTAAAATATACGAAATATTAGTCATGATGCCCTTACCCTTTCTTTTACCTGACTTGTTTTGAAATAAGAGATTCAAAACAAGTCAGTCATTGTTTATAAATAAGAGAAAATATAGTATGAGAGTTGCAATTTATGATGTACCTAATATAATTTAAAGATTACAAAAACTTATTATAAATCAAACCTGTCTTTCATTAACATATACTGCCTGACACAAGTTTATATTTCCTAACATACTGTAATTTCCTTTATTCCATTTCAATATCAACCCTAGCGCTTACACGCTATGGCTCAAGGTCGCTGGCGCTCGAACTCTCACGTACACAGTGTGTCACGGCTGTGACAGTGGGGAAGTCGATTTGACTTTTGCGTTTGATTTTTGAAAAGTATTTTTTTTATAACTGTGGGATTTTTAAATCTAAAGGAATTAATATTATCGGCAGGGCCATCTTAAATAAAAAGTCAAATTTAAAATGCCGGTCATTCCAGCAGGAGAGGGGATAGACCCGAACATGTGGGGGGTTTGTCGATAAAATTGATAATATGATCTGCCTTTAAAAACTCCGATATCGCTAACCAAACATATTATGTACATCATTTGTTACCTTTAGTCTTAATTTATTGAATAGACAATTAATGTTATTCTTATATCATGCAAAAAAAAGTTCATTTAAATCACGTTATGCTTTTATGTAGTCGTTAGTAAGGGCATAATTCAAGAAAATTTAGAAAAAAAAATATATAGAGTGTACAAATGTAGAATAAATTTCCATTAATCGTATCATTAAAAATATATCTAAATAAATGCAGTATTGGATTTCGTGTTCATAATTTAATAACTAAAAAAACAACCAAAGTTTGGTTTTTCAACTCTCCTGAAAAGTAGTCTTTTTGAATTATGCCCTTTTTGACTGGAGGCACAGAACTTATTTTTAATATTCAGTCAGGGCAATGTGTCGAACTTTATTTACCAAAAAGTTTTTATTATGAATTTAACGTCGCTCATACGGTACAAATTGCACGGTAAGTAGCCCTAGACTTGCGCGTGTACAAAAACGACATTATGACGTCATCTGTTTATAATGATACGGTTGTATAGTGTCCGGGGTGTGCTATGGGGGTCGGACGTCTGAGGTATCAGTTCATTTTGAAAAAGGGGTCTCTTGCCCAAAATAGTTTGGGAATCTAACGTCTACTTTAGGTATGTTTAGACAAAAGAGACAAGTCATTCAACAATACTTGTCTAGTCAAGTGAAGTTGACAGAACAATAGGCGCTAGTGATGTGATGTTACAGTTATAAGACATGAAACTTTAGTCTATGACGAATGTTTACACGATGTAGTCGTAAGAAGTCTTAACAATAGTTAAATAGATCATCGTGCTTTTCTACAAACCATTGAGTACCTAGGTACGCTAAGCGGAAAGGATTTCTTTTATCTCATTCTCAGAGCACATAAATCTTTTTGGGTTACCTATATGTATACACTTTTATATTTAAAGCAAGATATTTAAGGGATATTTCACCTGGAAAATGCAATGTTATTAGTGTTTGCAATAATAAATCTAGAAGCTTTTTTTAACCTGGCAAATAACGATGATGAAAGGCGATCGTTTATCTTACATTTTGGTAACCAAACATTTTTCGCTGCTTCCTAAATACGTAAACATTTTGTCATCATGGAAACCTAGCAGATGCAATATAAATATTCAGGCAGTAACAATAATCAAAAATGGAATTATAAATGATCCTTTATATTTCAGGGACTCGGTAACGGCACCTATATTCTGAAGAAAGCTTTTCACACACTAAAATGAAAGTGTTGTTAGATGTTTAGATCCGTTACAGAAAGAAACTGTAGCTTAACAATTCGTTTAGCTTCACATCATTGTACCTGTAAAATTATGATATATTTGAGCTAAGTTTAAAGTTCTCATGCTAATAGACAGCAGGTACTAATGAAAAGGAAGGGGGATATCTCATATTCTCATTAAGTCTAAAAGCACAATGAGGTTTTCAACTAACGAGGTAGTCCACTGTGGATTGTAGTAGTAGATGCATTGTATTTGTTTGACAAATGAATAACATCGAGAACGATATGAGCCAATTAGCGAGAGAAAACAAACAGTAGGTAGCGTTACGTTCAATGTTAGTTAAGTATCGTCGCCTGAGTGGTCACGTATGCGGAGACCATTTTTATAAACTTGCTAATGCAATAGCGATGGATTTTAAAGACTTTGTACGTTGTTAAAGAGTATATAACTTGGGTTCGTTATCACAGTTTTAGCTTTCTAAGAAGTCATCGACTTAAAATTTAAATTATGACATCGATAATTTTATTTGCGTATAAAATGACTTGTACCTAGTTTAGAAGATGAAGTTTGGGCACAAAGGTTTATGGATAATTCAATCCTCAACACTTTCTAATATGAAGAAAGTTTATAGCACTTCCAAAGAATAATAGGTACCTACTACTAAACTAACATAATTAAGTTCCTTAAACCCTCCACCTACCAATCCAATGCACGCCACATGCATTTCGTCCAAATCCCAAATCTATGTTGAATGATACATTTAGACACACTTCATTAACATGTACTTTAAATGAACTGAAAATGTTTGCAGATTCCGACACGATGTTTTTCTTAAGTGGTATGTAAACGTAAATGACATCACCTGATATGATCCAAGCAACTGCACACTTATGAATCTACAACAGTGAAGTCTCTTCTGGTTACCTTTAATTTGAAGGTCTGTCTGGTTCCCTAAAAATGTCAGAGAACAATTTGATTCAACAAATATTGACTTGTGGCAGTTGTGGCAATTCGGCCGTTTATAACTAGGCCCATTTTAGAGTATTTCTATCTAAGTCATGGGTTCCCAAACAGTGGGGCAATAAACTTGACTTTTTTTAAATGATACATTCTTTAGTTAGATTTCAGAAGACAAAACTTAAATTTTAATCATCATTTTCAACTTCATCAAGCATTCAAGCACATTTTTATTCACTTAAAAAGGAATAAGATAAGACCGAATTAATCCCATCCGATTATACTGGAATCTGGATTGATTTTAGAAGTCCTACCATGGAATGGAGCTTATGGAGCAGAGGAAATAAAGTTCGCTTTTCTTGAATAGGTATAATGCAACAATTGCTTAAGCCGTGTTTGATATTTGAAGTTTAACGATCCGGCAGTGAAGTCGAGTTATGTGAACAATTCCAGAAGCTAAGTCGAAAACTCCAAAACATCGGCTGAATCAGTGGCGAAAGTGTGACTCACCTCACGTGAATAAAGTCCTGTGTGCCGAGTCGTGTGTCACTTAAATGTTTGAAAATACTCGTTAACCAAGTAGGTAGGTATTTAAAGGATTTCTGACTGATTATGTCATGTGTTCAGGTACGAAATAAAGTCAAATAGGAACTATGGCTATTTAGTGTAGGAAAGGAAGGTAGTGGAGCCCAACAATGAATCCTCAGTAGACGAAACTTTACAGTATGATAAAGTATCATAAATGAAACATATTTTTTAAACTATCTTTTTTTTGTTTTTGGATATTTGTACATAGGTTTTGGTTCATAGTATATTACATCCCTGCAAAGTTTCATCGACTGAGGATTTAATCTTGGGGTCTCCATACAAAAGATAGTCTAGTTTCATCTTTATCAATGGCGTACTGCTTATTTGGTCGACTATGAGCTATTTTTTTATGAAGATTAGATAGTAAAGTGAAAAATGTATCGAGTACATCAGAAAGTATCGATACCTAGTAAAGTATCGGAACAAAAGAATCGAGTACGAAAATGCTAGGTATCGCAACGCAAGTATCGATACTTTTTGCGGATCCTTTTTAACGACTACAAATGCAGCCGTGACGGGCGGGACCAACGGCACAACGGCTGGCTTTCGAAGCAAGGAGGAGCTCTAGATAAATAAGTTAGTTCGTGGTATGGAACTTGACCCCAACCATAGACAATATACCTAACATGTCTATCACGGTGTCACGTCGTACGTACTAAAATATAGGTCAAGTTATTTTGACCCTAGCAAAAGTTTCGCAACTGGCATCGAGCATTCAGCTTATAGTTCGGATCACGAAAGATGACCACAAACGGCGCCCATCTTCGCATCATAACTCATAGAAGAAAACACCTACAGACAAAATAATATTTTATATATTGAGATAAAATTAGTATATCTATGTGTATATGAAAAATTATACTATCTTTAGTCTTTTTTCATAAGTTATGATGCGAAGATTGGCGTCATTACTCATTTGTGGTCATCTTTCGTGATTGGCTGGCACTATACCTACAATACAACCTACAATACTAAACCTATTCTCGAGTAACGGGATGTCGATATTGTTAAATCCTTTGTGATATGTTTAATTGTTTTGTTTGAATTATTAAATTGTTTATTAACTCAATATTAAAATATCAAGTTCCAGTTGGTTGGTCTATTGCTTGCTTAATAGGTACCTATTTAACTCGTTCTTCGATTGCTCGCGTTTGAAATGTTTGAATTGAATCGATAATAGAGTATTCTGGTTTCTGAGTTTTAGTTTACGTCCTTTTGTTTTGATCGACATAAACGAATAATAATAATTATAAATCCTACTAATAGGTATTATAAATATGAAAGTTTGTGGGTTTGGATATTTGTTCCTCAATCACGCCAAAACCGCTGAACGGATTTAGATGAAATTTGGTACATAGATAGTTTATAGCCTAGATTAAAACATAGGATACTTTTTATCCCGGTCAAAGGTTCCCTAGGCTTTTTTTCCGAATATCAACCCGGACGAAGTCGCGGGCGGAAGCTAGCTACACTATACATATTACTTATTTGATAGGTTTTTAAAGTAATTTGGCTATGGCGGTATCAGTTCGTTTGGGAAAGGGGTCTCTTACCCAATATAGTTTGGGAATCCTTGAGTTAGATGAATGAAAATATGTACCTAGGTAAAGTTAGATTACCTAGTGTTCGGTAGGTTTTTCAAAGTAGGTAGGTAAACCAAAGTAGGTACCTAAGTACCTAGGTACTTACCTACTTACTTACCAACCTTACTTAATCATTATCAAAATATAAAAATTAAGATATTACCTACTATGATGTTTACGTTAGGTATGGTTTACCGCTTTGCGTCGTGTCGAAGGTAAATAGATAGGTACTTAGGTAGGTAGGTACTTACGTACTTAATGCAAACTTACGTTGCCAATAAGTAAATATAATGAATATTCTGAAAAATTATACTAAGTAGTTGATTCACGTTATCGTTTATCGGTCAATTCACCGTCATTTCCTTCACGAACACAAACAAATGACATACATAATTTGTAATCACTCGATTTACCCAAAATAATAACTGCGTGATTGACCTTCAGCACGTGTCAAGCACTTAATAATTCACCACTTTGTCACATAACCACTTTTTTGGTTAAAAAGAACTGTTTTGTTTTTAATTCGCGAGCGAGTGCCGGAGAGCGTACGGCGCCCCAAGCAGTGCGGTTGCGTTCCGAATGACAAATGCGCGTCAACGTCAACCAACCAACCAACGGGTTGCTTGCTTTTGCTTGCACGTTTTGTTTACAATCGAGCGCGCGTTTCGCTCAAGTTCAAGGGACGAAATACGCGCGAAAATTTAGCCCACAGAAGAAAAATTCACTTTTATTTTTTATTTGGTCTGAGGGTTAGATAGGTAGGTAGGTATGCAAAATTGCAAACTATATTACTTAGGTACTCAGACAGAATACATGATAGTACCTACAAGTCTTTATGTAATTTAGGTACCTTATAAATATAACATAAGAATTTATATTATTTACCTACCTATACATATTTACTAGTAAAGTAAGTAGGTAACCATCTAGGTACCTAGTAAAATATAGGTACCTGCCCTCACTTAATATTATACAAGGTTATTTTTAGTTAATTTAATACAAAACCTCTCGTGGGGTTGATCAGACCATCAAACTGAACAACTTTTATTATGGGACCAACCTCGAAATCACGAAATAAAATCAGCTGTTCCATACAAAAGTAATCGAAATGTATGAAACAGCTGATTTTCTTTTCGCGATTTCAAGGTTGGTCCCATAATGAAAGTTGTTCAGTTTGATGGTCTGATCAACCTAGGGTTGCCAGATTAGCTGGCGTCAATTCCGGGACTAGAATAGCGGGGGGAGGGTTTGTCGTTGGGCAATGTTAAGAAAGAAATTCAAGGTTAAAGTTTGTAAAGTTTGAGGTTATGAAGGTAAACATTTATTGCAAAACCTAATATTTCTGTTGTCTGTTATACAAAAATAACCTACTAACCTAACCTGGGACCTACAGGAGTAAAGCAGGTTCAATTCCAAATTAAATTGGGGTACTTATAAAAAGTTATTTCTGTTGTCTGTTATAAAAAAATAACCTCGAAATTTCAAAATGGCAGTACAAAATGTTGAACTTTAAAATATTTTTTCGGAAAAACTATTGGTTTGCTAGAGTTGAAACTTTTCAGGATTATTTCAATTATCCTGACCTTTTCAACAAAAAATTGCCAACTCCCAACTCGTATGGCGGAGAAGTACATATTAGCCCAAATTTACTTTTATTTAATATCATACATGAAAATAAACCTTAAAACAAAAATTGCACAGCAACTCGCTTTTCATTATTGATTAAATAAGACTTTAAGAAATCAACATTACGTTTGAATGAACTTCGTCATTTCTATGAAATATTCATCAATAATATTATATCGAATAATTAATAACCATTATAGACAAGACAACTACCAATAGTAACAAAATACTCTTTTTGATGTCAGAAATTACCACTTTATTTCTTTTAACTTGGCTTAAACTTATTTTTATCGCTTACCCTTTGTGGCATAATATTATAAGTTATCTTACTTTTTAAACATTTGTGCATAAAAGTTTTAAAACATTGGCGACTAGCGTTCATGGTTGTTTAATAAATTAAGAAAATGTTAGTATGGAAAATGCAACTTTTTTAAAATTCCCCATACAAAACACTAATTACATAGGTAAAGACCTATAAAATTATGAATCGTAACGTAACCTACTCGTAAAATAATGAAAAAAATTGTGGTAGATATTTGAAATCCGGGACAGTAGGGTGTAATTCCTGGACACGGGACAAGGCACGTAATTCCGGGACAATCCCGGAAATATAGTCTGGCAGCCCTAGATCAACCCCACGAGAGGTTTTGTATTAACTAAAAATAACTTGGTATACCTACCTACCTAGTACCTACCTACATATAGTGAAAGAAAGTTACCTAGGTAGGTAGTTTGTAATAGTAACTCAATCGATCGTCATGAAATTTGCATACAGATCTACACGTTGTCTTGTCAGGGGTACAGAAAAGGATAATATAGGGTAGGTAGGTAAGGAAATAGGTACCTATAGGTACCTTTCATCCCGAAAAAATGCTGTTCTCGAGGATAGAGGAGGATAAAAAACTTCTAAGTAGGTACCTAAGTAGGTAGGTGTAAGTACCTACTTACAAACTAGTTTCGGTTTATTCTTAATTCCCTTTCTATTAAACTTAATAAGTACCGTCAACTGTGGCAACATTACCATATTTTTCGACATTTTAGCAAACTATAGATACATAGAGCATGATACTTTGATTTTTATTGATTCAATGTGTAAAGCAAACCCGTCTATTTATGTTAACCCATTGAACTCATCTAAATCGGACATAAGTTCATTACAATATCAATTTTTGAGCTCTAGGTAAAATTGACTCGTTTTTGGCAACTTTACCTCATGAACAGTTTACCTAGAAAAATCAATAGAAGAGGTTAGGCAACGTAATGTTACCATTATTTTTTGAGCAAAAATATCGATATTGCTGTCATAGAAGCTTTTTACTACTGTTTATTTTAGCACTAGTAACACTTAGGTAAAGTTGACCTTAGATTTTTGAAATTCTCATAGAAGCGAGCGGATGTCGCCAGGGTTGTCAATTTACTTATTAAGTTATAAATTCAAACAAATATAATTTATTGATATTTTTTATTAGGCAGGTACAATGTTATTCATTAGAGATCAATCAAAATAGTTATCTAAGTAACAAAAATCATATCAACTATTTGAAACAAAGAATTGCTGAAAAATAATATAGTATTAGAAAAAGTCGACTCCTCTCACAACTGTGCTCCGATGGGATGTGAGAGGAGTCGACTTTTTCTAATATTATAACATTTTTCAATAATAAATTTTGCATTGTAAATGCAAAAATATAAAAATTTGTCAAAAAATTGCTTCTAAACGTAAAAATTCAAGCGTTTAACAATTACGAAAAATGTTTACATTAAAGTAACACCTAGTATGGCATGATAGTTGCTAACTTATATAATGTAGGTAACTTAATTCTTTGGAATGGCACAAGTTAAAAACCCACGAGCCCTGCAAGTAGGTAGCTTACAGGCGGGAACTGTTTCATAGTTGACAACCCTAGTCGTAGGTAAAGTTGCCATCGAGCCAGGCGAGGCAACTTGACCTAACCTGTAGCAATATTACCGCTTCCCGTAACTCAGAAAAAAGGAGTTTTAAAGAATCATACAATTGAAATATACTTAAAAAAGTAAATACCCAATACAACTCGCCATAAATCACTTACCTACACGCCGATTTTCTGTAATAAACACAAATTTTTCTTTGTTGCCGCAGCGAGCACAATTGACCACATGAAATTAGAAGTCACACTACTTGACAGTTACCGATGTTGCTAGCTTAAAAAACTTTTTGTGATACCACAATTTATCACAAAATCTACCAATGCGGCAAAATTTGCACTGGCTGTAACAGATAAAAAAATATTCCATAGTATGCAGCGTAATGTATGCTGTGGTAAAGTTGCTCAAGGAAAGTAAAGATGCCACAGTTGACGGTAGATAAAAAATTAGGCCGCAACCACCCGCAACTATCTTTTCGCTCATTATCACGTTTATTTTATTTTTAAATAGGTAGTTTTGTTTATTTTATTTTTTCAATTAAATTCCACTAAGCTAAATATTGTAAGGGCAAGAGCAGTGGATTTTGTTGCGTGTAGGTATCTAGGTACCAGTGGCGAGGGGTGAAATTATGGCGAAGGTAAGCCGCTCTACAAAAATGATGAAAAATGTTATGAACTGCATAGTGGATCAGTGGGGTGGGATTTCTAAAGGTAAGCCGATGGGAATCGGCTTGTATGGACCCATCGCCACCAGTGTTTCTTTCAGGTACTACTTAGTGCCCCCCCGGAGAAAAATTAATTGTGTGTAGATAGACGGGCAAACTAGTGTAGTGATCGACGGACGAGCTCCCCCAAACCTGTTCATTGCCCCCCCGGAGAATTTTGTCTGAAAGAAACACTGTTCGCCACTGCTAGGTACGTACCTTACCTACTAAGAACTAGCATTGGTAGGTACTATGCTAGGTACTAGCTTTCCGTGCGCAGCTTCGCTCTATCGTGCTCGCGTGGACTACAGGTTAACACCTTTCGCATTTATAGATAATATTAAAATTGTAAAACTGTGATATTTATTAGTAGGTACCTAAGAAATTATTGGTGATTTGTCATTTTTTGTATTTTTAAAACTGCCATTGCCATCTATCATAACCACTACAAACTTAGAGCTTGTCTTTTACAAAGCATGCGCTTTTTATGTGATTATTGTTTAGCTACTACACAACAGATGGCGCTAAATAAAAAAACTATTTCGAGTCTGATATTTTACGCATAAAATTATGATAATGAACAGCAATTCCGTTGCTGTAATTGGACAAAAGATATGAAATTAAGGTTTATGACAAAATGTTCATTATTAACAACTACCTACCTACCTATGTATCTAAAACTGCCATTGCCAAGAATATGCCACAGACAATAGGTACCTACGTCTTTATTAATTTACCTAAATTAAACATAAAACACATAGGTAGTTTGTTTATTACAAGTTAATATACAAAATCACAAAGAAATACACAATCTTGGCAGGATAATATCCTTTTGTGTTCGTCAAGACAATCATGTAGTGAAGTGGTAGGTATGAGTCAGTCTCACTCGACATCTCACATAGTAGGTAGGTACCTACCTACGTAAGTGCATGTGTATGTACATCAACCGAGAGAAACCAAGTTTATTAGAAAAAAATATGAATCTGTAAGGTTAGCTATATCGAAAAAAATTTTTTTATAGATTACTTACTATTGGTTTTACGCACAATAAAAAATATAATTATTTCATAATTATTTATCTAGATTTAAATGAAATCTCGCCTTATCGAGCCCACAGTATGCTGTCCCATCTACTAGCTACAAGGTTTATATATTAAAGCTATCTTTGCCATCAATGTGCTATCTACTCTGTGTGTGTCTCACTTTCGATAACAATTTGATACTTTACCTTGGCGTCGATAAAATTGTCTTACACATTCACCTACCTAGGTACTTAAATTTTATCATAACATAAATTGGCACAGATAATTTTTAATAATATTTTTGAAGGATATTTTATTTTTAATAAGAATCACTATCACTAAACTTGTATTTTATTATAAAAAACAATGCCTAGTAACCATTGGTAGGTAGGACCCCCAACGTAATTAACTGTGCTGAGAAAGTACTATATTTTTTAAATTATTAAAGTTTATGTATATTATGTAATAGTGTATTAATGTACCTTATATGTAATAAATCCCGCCGACCTAATAGCTACAAGAAACGAGTATACCAACTATCATTTTACGATTAGTTTTTTTGCCCGTCTAAATAAAACATGGGTTTGTATTCTCTTTTATTACTCAATTAACTAATGAAATACTATTGGTTTAATGATTTGGTGTAGTTACAATCTTTAAAACGATCGTAGGTACCTTCCTGGTTTTGTATATTCTGAAAACTACTTAATAATAATGAACTAAGTTTTCCAAATTTTACCCAAATTTTTTAGATTTAATTTCAGTTTCATATCTTCTTTTGTTTGTGAATTAAATTGCCATATTCAAATACGGATTTTGTGGAATGAAAAAAAATATCACAGATTTCGCAGTTCCCGCAAGAATCGGAGCATTGAAAATGAATACCTACAAAAATTTACGAAAAAACTAAATCAAATCAAAAGCAAAATCCTATAATTTTTCTAAGGTATACTAGGTACCTTTTTATTTTTACGATCGATTGTGACACTCGGCTGCGCCTCGTGTCACAAAAGTGCCCCTGACTGCTTCGACGCGGCTGAAATATTATTAACCGATTCACAAAAATCAACTAATGCATTTCTCGTCTGCTTCCGCATCTTTCAATACCTTTACCATGACGATCGGTCAAAAATCATAGAAACTACATCACTTTTTATATACCGAAATACCCAAATCTAAAGGGGCCACCTACAGGTCACAATTATAAACCGATTTTCAAAAAAAAAATAGCTATTTTGTAGCTAAACTAATACCCTAAGACCCTTTTTTTCATTTTTTCTTAAGTCGCTTTTTTTCTCGAAATATTTACAATTTAGTAAACACCCCCCAAAAAACCCGAATTTTTCGAAATTTCAAAAAAAGTTACCAGCCCATTTTCAAAATTCAAACGTTCACACGTGTCTCAATAAATTCCTCAACTTTTGGTACTATTCCCATCTCGATACTCCTAAAATCCTCGGAACTATGATCAAAAATACATTTGCTAACCATTTTCAATGGTAAAAACAAATTATCCTACCTTTAACAATATCAAATATGTAGTTTAAAATCCTCGTTTATGAGTGAGCGAGACCTTTTATGTTCAGTCTAAAAACTACCTAGGTATATTTAATTCATGTTAAATCCAAAGTACAGCGTGTATTCGATACATCTAGAACTAGAACAAATTATTTTGTTGTTGATCGATTTTTATCATGATATATTATAAATATATTAATAATTATTCATATATTTATCAAAAACAATTATGCGTCTACTAAGCAGTAATGATTGTTAGGTATAAAAGCTCATCATCTCTTCGGATCTTCCTTATGCATCAATTCTGTATTTTTCTATGAAGCAATAAAAATTACGTTTGCGGAAAATAATAATTATAGGTAGCACGTTAAGATGTGTAGTAAAATAAACACGAGACGGCATTTTCACCAATGAATAAATCACACACCACAGTTATTTATTTTATTCGGTAAATACAATTGTTAAACAGTTGCATTCAAAAAGTGTCTATACTTAAATACATTTGGCTTCATTTGGTAATAAAGTGCCTTATCAACATTAATTTGTTTACAAAACCATTTTCACACAAATGATAATCTAATAATAGTCGTTTTATAATTACCTTCTTTCTAATAGTGTTTAGAAGCTTAACGACTATTATTAGATTATCATTTGTGTCAAAATGGTTTTGTAATAAAGTCTAAACATAGGGTCCAAAGATCTCTAAATAAATTCTTATCAAAATCTTTGTGACAAAACACCGAGTCATGCAATGCATTGGAATGAATAATATCCGAATTCCGAACCCATTTAGCTACCAATAATTCATTTATGTTTTCAACAAGTGATGAATTCATTAATTACAATTAGACTATTTCTTAACTTAGATACAAACAAATAATACAAACAAAATAATAAAATACAAGTCAAAATGAATAACTATGGACGCTTACTTATAAGATAGCATGCGCCATGCTCCATAATATAAGTTTGTGTATGTTTTACAATGTATGAGTTGTTTGATATTTCATCAAAGAAGCGTTATATCTAATCATCAAACATTTAGCATCAGTCCATAGTAGTCCATACAAAAGCAAGAAGAGGACTTTCTAAATATTTACATGAAACAAAGTTGGTCCACTTTAAATTTAAACATTTGAAACCTTTGAATGATATGAGGAATTAAAATTCTTTGACATAATATTGATGTTAGTATATCCGGGACTGACGTCACGAAACACATAAAATGTTTATCAAAACATACACGACTCCTCGCCTCGGCCACTTATCATTTTATTTTAATATTGCTAAATTACTGTTTATGAACGAAATAAAATCTTACGGCAATACATTGATTTGGCAACTATCACAGCACAAAATTCACTATCACTATCACCTATTGTTTTCTTCTTGAGCTATCTTGGCACAGCTTGGGCAGTTTGCGTGAGAACGGACACCGCTGTTGTTATTGTTCTTTCTCCTCCTCACAGCATAGTTCCTCTCTCGGGATGGAAACTTTTGAATTTTCCTCTGGGCCACTTCGGGTTTCTTATCAGTCCCAATTACTCGCTTATACACCTCCGCCCACTCCAATTGTTTCAACGAGAGACACATATCGAGGTCGCGTCTGTCCGATTGTAGCCGACGCGACTTTACTCTCGCAGTGATCAAATGACAATGGTGAATCGCGCGAATAATGTAATGCCTGAGAGGCGCTTGCGACGATGACCTTACGAGCAAGAGTGCAAGGCTGTTCGATTATCGACGCACTAGCCACTTCACGTACGAACTTTACAATGTTTAAGAATTGAATGAAAGTAAACAGAGATAACTTATCAGTACTGTGACCCGGACAGCGGACATTAGTTTCAACGAGGTACTTAGATAACATACGTTGTCTGTTATTAGTTATTAGGTACTTATATACGTTTTTAATAATATTACACATACTGAGGTTTTAATGATTTACTGTTAATGGTTAGGCCTATGCACAGTTCATACACTAAACTTCAAAGATGTTTAAAATAAGTTGATTAAATGCGTCACATCATAATCATAGGTCATGCAAATCAAAATATTTGACAGATTCGAATATGCTATGTACCTATTTGGATTTCGAATGAATAGGAACTACCTTATTATTTTGTAAGTTTTCTATCCCACTGACGTTTATTTACCTTTTTCACTACACCCTGTGCATTCTGCACTCTGATGTTTGCATAAACGGTAGATAGATCAGTACCCTTAGCACGAACAGCTATCGAAAAAAATAACGCGCGTAAAATCATTCGATAGTGCAATTTTGTATGAAAAATTAGTACAGCGCCATCTACCGCCGAATAGCGAAATTAAATTTTCCATAGAGAATTCTCTATCGAGTAATTTTACGCGCGTTATTTTTCTCGATAGCTGTTCGTGCTAAGGGTACTGATCTATTTCAAGGTCCAATAGATGATTGCTTCCTGTACGTGTCGCAAATGCAAAATATTTATAGTGTATTTTTAATCTTACCTCCAAGCGTGTGGAATGAAGCCTGGGCACAGCTCAGGACAGTTGTCGCAAGGTCTTCCATCGGAAACTTCTTTGATGCGCACCCCCTGGAAAATAATAATAATAGGTAAATGAAAGGATTCAAAACAACTAACTAATACTTATATTGAAGAAACACAAATTATGTCAGACTCAGACCTCTAACTGCAAAATATCGTTCAGACTAGAATACGTGGTCAAGTAATCAAAATTTCCTGCAATGTCGTCAATGTTTCGGTCCCGATCATTACGTTCAATATCCTCATCATCTGTTGTGACTTTACCTTCCTCGTCAGATTCGTATTCACTGTAGCTATCTGAAGTGGAATATTCACTGTCTCTCCTTGCAAAGAGTTTAAATATCCCACTTTTTTCGCACCAAGAATCACTTTCCCGATTACAATCTTTCCTATATCGCTTTCTATGAATTTTAAAAGGCACTTGTTTCAGTTTTGGTTGAGGAAAGTATACTTTTGAGTTGGTATTTGCGTGTTTATAATTCTTATCATATTCTTCTTCCTTCACCCCACAATGGTTAATAAAGAAATCTCTTCTAATTTGTTCTTTGCCCTCTGGGTCTCTCCAATATATTTCTTTTTTTCGTACTCCCAAATAATAGTCGAGGTCTCTTTCACCTATATCATCATCTTCATCATCCGTTTGATCTTTAGTAGTTTGTTTTTCATCAGATTCATCTTCATATTCTTCCATAACTCTTGCTAGTAGACGGTATTTTCTCGTGTTAGGCATTTTCTTCAATAAATTAGCGGTATTAGATGACAGAAACTTTGTAGTTCTTCTGTATACTGTCGCAACCGATTCACGACGTTTTTTCATGTTGTTCAAGTTTCTATCTCTTTTTGTTACGAATCTAACGAAGGCAAGTCTTTTAACTACCTTCAATATCTTCCAGAATCTCCAGTTCATATTTTTGACTGTCAATTCATTTTGAATGCATCTCAGAATGCGGGATTCGCATTGCAGAGTGAATCGAGTGTGAAACGAGGGTAGTTCCTAGTCAGGGGCCAGGGCAATACTAGCCTAACTTTACGGTTACGATTCAATTGTGAAGGTGACGTGATCGTGGTCACCTCTCGATGGGTAGACAACGTTTTTCTGGACCAGTTAACTAAGACCCGTGTGTACGCATTGAAGACGACTGCAGTCGTTCTAATAACTAAGGGGAAGGTAGGTGGTGGGAGTCTACCTATAATGGTGCGCGAGTGGGTGGTTATGGGCAGCCCTTGGGGTGTGGACTCTTTAGTGTCATGCAAACAGAGCAAATTGTATTCATGGCAATTGTGTCTACAAATTGCAGTACCCTTTTGAGAGAATTGCTCGTTAAATCTTCGCCTTTAGAGGTGTACCGTGTAGTGTGGTGTAGTCATAGTAGTGTCAATGACTTAGGTACATTGAATACGAATAAATGACTGATGTTAAATATAGACTCTACGTACCTACAAAATGCGCATTAATTAACTACTTGAATAAGATTGAATTAATAAGCGATTAATATGATCTTTAAAATGTTGTGTATTTGAATTGTCACTTCATTACATAATAAAATAATAAAGAACAAAACAAAATTTATATTAAGTTAACACAAGTAGCACCATCTAGTAACTGATTAAGATTTAACTCAGGCTTCCATAGAGCGACATCTATTGCGGAGTAGCGAAACAAAACTCTCATTAGTGCCGGCGGGCGGCAGGGCAGGTGTCTCTTGTGTTGTGCGTGGCGCTAATGTGCGTAATTTAAAAAAAGCTGCAGAATATTGTACCTAATTTAATACCTATACATTTTAAATATGAACCACAAAAAATATAATACAGTTAAATACCTACAATTCGAAAATCATTGAATGTTTCTTGTTCATTATTATTTTTAACGTGTCAAAAATGGTAACTTTTGGCAGTTTTGCTATCAACTTCTAGCAGTGACTACGAGGGAATGTAATAATACCGTTTAATAATACTAAACTATGGGCCCTAAAAAATCCACCTAAAGTTCCTTATATTAAAATTTTGTATATTACAATATTAAATAAAATTCACCGCGGCACCAGTCGGTCATACAACTGCCTATGTGCCCGAACATCTATCGAGAAAAAAAAACGCACGTAAATGTAGGTAGGTACATAAGAATAAATAATTATTTTAATGGTAGGTACCTACTCGAGAGAATCTAAGGAAAATTTCATTCCACAATTCGGCGCTAGATGGCGCTGTACGAATTTCCCATACAAAAAATAATTTAAAAAATATTAAAAACACCACTGCCCTGGCAAAAACGAACTAAAAAGTTAAATAACAAAGTGTCATTGCAGTCGGGGGACCTTTTTTTTATGGAACAATTTTTGATCAAAGAGGTCCCCCGACTGCAATGACACTTGTTGTTCAAATTTTTAGTTAGGGCAGTCGTGTTTTTAATATTGTTTTTATTAAAAGGAGTAATAGAAAGTGGACCAAATGCGAAATGGATGTTCCGCGAAATGGACCAAATGCGAAATGGACGTTCCCCGAAATGGACCAAGTGCACCAAATGCGCATGAACTCGTTATTTTTTCGATTTTCGTGCAAAGGGTTTTGGTGGGTGTTTGCGACTGCCACAGCCATGCAGCTGCTGGGAGTTGAGTTGGGATCAATATTTGGGGTTACAATCTTAGGCCCGTATTTATAAACCGCTCTCAACGTTGAGAGCTATCTTGAGATCATACTTGAGATGCTGTTCTAATTAATAGATCATACTTAAGTACAGGTTTAAGTTCGTGGTATCAACTGAGATCAATCATATTAATAAACAAAACTCTGCACTTAAGATCACTCTTGAGATGATGATTGAGCGCCTGTTCGCCAAGTGCTGCAAAACCGTGACTTAAGAGCGTGCGCGCGCGGGAAGTTATTAACCCCCGATGCAAAAAGAGAGGGATGACATTTTATTTTGATCTGCTACGAATGTGTTTGTACCTATGTACGTGGAAAAAATTATAGATTTTCAAAATCTAATAAAGGAAATTAATCATTATGATGATATTGATTATGATATTACATAAATTACGAAATGTATTAGTCATAATAACAATTACAATTTCCCGCCAATTTTTTCCGTTTTTTTTATCATGAAACAGACAAGGCAAAGGCACATTTGCATCATGCAGCCACATAATACATAATCCAAAACTAGAGTCTTCTTGAACTGACGTAGTAAAATAAAGTGATATTTTATTTATGTGTAAATAAAATAATTTAAATAAATAAGTATTACATTTTACCACTTTTCTAAAATGATTTGCACTAATTTATGAAAGTACAATTATAAAATTATTGTGTAATTTGAGCTAATTATTCTACACAGCTTAAACGAAACGTTAACCATTCAATCTTAATTCAAAAGTGTCATGTTACTGTATAAAAACCATCGTGAACTTAAGATCCTGATCTTAAGATTGATCTTAAGAGCTGAGATCGATCTCATTTGATACGCTCTTGATATCTGACTATTAATTAATATCCAACTTAAGATGCTGCTCACATCTTGAGAGCGTATCAGCTGAGATCGCTCTTGAGATCGGTATTGAGAGCGGTTTATAAATAGGGGAGGAAAAGCGCAATTTTATCCCGATAGGTGGCGTCTTGTCGTTGGTACCGAGCCGCCTCAAAGAAACTGTCAAAACATATGGGAATCTCTTGGAGTATTGCACTTTTTAATTTTATACTGAGAAAATGCCGCATTGTTATGCATGTAACTTGTAAAATATTGGAGTTCATCGATTTCCCAGTAACAAAAAAAATAGTGGGCAAAAAAATATCAAAAAAAATATGCTTTTTCCTCGATTTTCTCCTTTGCTGAGCCTGAGAAACATTATAAATCAAAAGGAATGTTTCATGAATTTGATGAAGCTTCGCCAAAATAAAACAACATTTGAATTATAACAGCTTTGTTCTTTAATATTTCAACCTCAGCAGTTTCTAACATATTTATAACTTGGATGAATTTGATAGGTATATCAAATATGGAATAAGCCCAATATTGGGGCCAAACAGAGAATTAATAGAATTTTATATGCCAGTCATTCAAGAAACTTAGAATAATAAAATAAATATGATAAAACGATTCGTGTAATTTTGGATGGTACAGAAATTCCAGTACAGAAACCTGAAATTACTATTGCACAGAAGGCATCATCAGGCAACTATAAACACGGAAATTCACACTCAGTTGCTTTGTTAAAATTTAAATCATATGCTTCTAATCTGAAATAAAAAGATTACTTGTAAATCTTACACGAAATTTAAAGAAATGTAATGCTTGTTACTTGTTAGCAATTATTTGTAAGTTGCTAACTTTCTTGCCTGTTGTTTTGGCTTTTCTTTTCCGTAATTCTTCTTTTATATGAGCTAAAGTTAGCATAGAATACATTGTTTGTCCGCAAAACCGGAAAAAAATACAATCTAAGAAAGTAAAATCACGTAATACACAAGCAAGACAATATAAGCTCAAACTGACAATTGTTCCAAAGACTAAGCGCCATCTGTAATTCACTTTGCCTTCGCCTCCCCATTACAATTCATTTCGAACTACATTGTTACACAAGCGATACTAATATTATAAATGCGAAAGTCCGTTTATTTGTTTGTTTGTTACGCCTTCACGTCTTAACTACTGAACCGATTATCATGAAATTTTGCATACACGTTGTCAGGGGTACAGAGAAGGACAATACCTTTGATCCCGAAAAAAAGAATTGTTTCCGTGGGATAGCAAAAAACTTTCCACGCAGACGAAGTCGCGGGCGGCCGCTAGTAGTTTAATAATGCAGTTAGAATAATTAGAACCTCTTTTCCATGCACTTAACATTATTTGAAACTAATCCCTATACGGTTTAATTAGTATTGATTTATTTCTTGCTTTAGTGAAAAAAAAAAATTAAGTATAAAATTTTATTAAGATCGTTTAAAGATGAATTACCAGTTATTAATTTGTAATTAATGCTTGACAGATACATGGTCAGTTTGGTTTGGTTCAGATGCCATCATCAATAAGCATCAGATCACTCCTCAAAATACAAACGTTGCGCAATTCGTGGCCTTGGGTTCCAAATAGGGCATAGACATAGTCGCTAAAGAGTCGTAGAAAGTTACAAGAGCAAAGCGGGTAAAGTGGGCTAATAGGATATGAGCCTCTTGCAGGCGCGTTTCGCTATGTTTTTTGTTAAGATATTTGAGAATTATGAATTAGGAATTGAATTAATTATTTTTGAATTGAATTTGATTTTTTTTCTATGATATTTATTCTGTGGTTAAGGGCGCACCGAGCCTCCACTAGCGCCGCAAATCAAGAAAAAATATTACAACGAAATAACATAAAATAACACATATTCATAAAATTCTGAATAATATAAAAAATAGTTGTTATAAATTATTTTTGTATGCATTAATTCTTAGTTTAAATGTGTTCGTTTAGCTACAATCTGGATTAAAGCTTAAAGTGGCCACTTTAGGCGTTAATACAGATTGTAGCTATAACACATTTAAAACCACATATTTTTTTTAAACTAATACTAGTTTTTATATTTTTCAAAATTTTATTAATCATATTTTTTTCACGGTACGTTATTTCGTTTTCCTTGATTGTCGGCGCTAGTGGACGCACGATGTACCCTCACGTAACTGGCTACGTACAGGGACACAGATTACTAAATAGACAGGGGCTCTACCTAGGCTTGCCAACTCCAAAAAAGGCATTTCCGGGATTACTTTGCTCGACATCCGGGACTAGTGTATATTACACGGGACACAATCTACCGCCTAACTTACATTGCTATCCTAATCGCTTCGATTTGAAGATGGATGTCTACATTGCTACTTTTTTTAGGTAAGTTTTTATTTGTGCCAAAAAAAGTAGCAATCACATCAAATCGTCAAATTTAAGCTTATCTACATAACTTCAGTATCTTTAGATGGTAGACTCGCAAGTGTTGCATTGCATTCATCATATTATACTGAATTCGAAACGTTAAGTCAATTAGTTCGAGGGTAAAAAAGGCGCTACTGTTCTTCTAATCTAAAGCATAAATTTTTGTTAGACTTTAGTAATATTGCAAAAGTTTGGCCTAGGTTTGGGACAATCCAGTATAATAGATTCTCAAACTTTAGGAAGTATTTGACGTGTGACGAGAACATTAATATATTAGTGATACATGATAACACACATAACATAGCATAGCAGTATAAAATACTCCGAAAATAAAGTTGATAGTAAATAAAAAAAACATATTATTATGTTCCCAACCGCTAATCACTCGCAACTTGGACGCCCCATATGAATTTACACACAAAATGAATGAGTAATTTTTATGTTTACAAAATCGTATTGTATGGAAACATATGTTCTAAGTTTATTGATAAATATATCTAAAAGGTGGAGACAGTCTACAGCTGACTCACTCGTGGGTATCATGTTTCAATACATCTGGATTTAAATGATAGTGTATTAGTAATCTGAATCTGTTCTGTTTGGGTGTACAAACAGACAGAAACAATTCCTAGATGACATAGATGTGCTGATGATGATGATGATAGATGTAGAACTATTTTTGACTGTATTGAATTGACACAAAATAAAGAGGTCATTAAATAGCAACGAATAGCCAGATGGTAACAGGATGTCCCACAAAAGAATGCCACACGGAGGGAAAGTAACTATTAATTATTGAAGATATGATATTTTACAGAAAGATGATTTTATTTTGTTTTTAAAAGAAATAATCGCCATTTAAAGTTTTTTAAATACCATATGTTACAATACTTTGTACGTAATACCTACTTACTTAAAATTAAAATTTTGAATTTCATGGACTTCCTTTTGTGTGTTCTTCAAAATAAATTAATCCTAATGAGGAATTCTTTTGATCAGTATCGTAAATATATTTTTTCATATTTGGTGGGTTAGATTCCTGAATCCTGGTTAAGGCAGGCGATATTTCAAATATCTGTGAAAACAGCTCCAATTATTTTTAAAATCAAAATTAAGTCTTCTTTCAGTAAAAATTTCAACTTTAATATATTAGGATTTTACCTCGGTATGGCATAGTTTTGAGAAACCCTGTGTAACTAATGTAAAGATGAAGTGGAACTGTACTTTCTCTGGGATTCGGCTCAGTAGAGTCCTTTATAAAAATAATTGTCTGTATAAAATACATTAAAAGTGCCTGTATTAAAATAATTGCTCTAAACTACATATACAGTAATAAATAGAGCTTCTTAAAATCTACAAAAAACCGCTTGATTGGTTCCCTAGGAAAAAAATAATGGGTCATGTCATGATGCAACTATAATCATGCTAAAACCATCCAACTAACAAGTTAGACTTATTGCGTTTTAGGCATACAGGATTACAAAAGATTTAAACTTTATTAATTTGTACTGACCGATTTCTGTATCTTTGAAAAAAAAAATTGTGAAATTTATTCCATAGTTTTATTACGTTAAGCCTGCGCGAGCGTTTCCGTGTTGTCGCGTATTAGCCGCGCCTATTCTGTAATTAGTTAAACGAAATAAAGTCGTTTATTAATGGAACTAAGTTAAGCTCACTCAACTAAAAAAGCTTTTTGTATGGGAAACCCCAGCTTATTCCATCGATTTGTCGAAAAGAGCTCTTCATTATATATTATTTGAAGGTTTTATTTTTTCATTGCGTTTTGTACTTAACCACCTACACTAATTTAATAAAGAGGTATATAACTTCGTTTGTTTGTATAATGAGATCTCTAAAGCTACCTACTGAACCGTTTCCAAAAGTTCTTTCACTAATAGGGGGGCTGGCTATCTTTTATTACTGAGGGGAATTTCATGCGGACGAAGTTGCGGGCGAAAACCAAAGTATAGCTAGGTATTTTCGGTTGTGTGCGTTCTGAAATTAAAGTCTGCAAGTCTACATGTTACATTTTGCATCAATAGGGAATCGGCAGGTTTATGCATAATCTTTTAACTGTTTGCGCCCTTCGTGTTTAGTGGGCGTCACGGCCGGTGACAGCCGTCCGCAAACACTCGCAGTTATAGCCGGGCACGTTTCATATATGCTGGTTCGTCACTAAACTGGACTCTGCAACTGCGCTAGATATCTTAGATTATTTAGCGAGATATTTATGATTGTCTCAAGCAGTCAAAATCTTAAGCAAGACGGGCTGCCGGCGTTGCTCTAAGGTCAAAATAGTTTTAAAACCTATGAAATGTTATTAAAAAAATCAAATGTATTGTTTTTCAAAGATTCATTTTTGCACGGATATTCAGTCTCAGAATTATTTATCCTGTCAATTTCGATGGGTTTTTCTGTTTTTTTTTATATTGAATGGGTTTGCTCTTGACCCCAGTCTTGCCCAGAAAGCAAAGACAGGGTCTACGATGGAGCGAGCTTGCCCAGAAGGTGCTATAAACCAAATCGTGAGTAACGCGACTAAAAATCAGGAATATTATTAAAAAAGGATTAAAAAGGAAAGTTAATTTATTACAATAACAAAAAAAGACACGTCGTTGGATTTATAAAAAGATCACACTGAATTCCCTTAACTTTTTCCCATTATCTACCCATTTCATATGAAGATCAAAAAGAATAGAAAGCAGGGAGCCATTTTTCCCTCCTACACGATACAACAATCAAGCAAACCCTACTCCCATACATTTTAAATCGGCACATGCATTCAAGATTAGTTCCTATTCTAGCTATTCCTGGCAAAGGAACCTTGTTACATTTACAATGAGGTCAAAGTTGGCAATTCATTCTTCCTGAAATATTAAAAGCCAATCAGATTCTGTAAATGTAAAAGTCCAGCGGCAATTTGGCGGCAATACATGAAAAAGTTTTAGGTCCTACTTTCAACATAGTTTACATAATTTTCTATTCCGAAAGAATCTTATTTAGTTAGTTTACTTATTCATAGTTTCCTTAAGTATATAGTTGTTCTATTTCGCAAAGACCGTTTTGCTATGAATTTTGTTAGGCGTACACATGCTCATTATTTTAGTGTGCGTAATACAAGAGCGTACAGACAGATGCACACCACACTAAAACAATGTGCATGTGCACACCTTACACATTCATAGCAAAACGGTCTTCGTGAGATAGAAGAACTATATATACCATAAAGCCCGCCGGTAACGATCATTCGCGATTGTCAATTTTTACTTCATTGACGCCCATTGATGCGAAACTTGATCGTTTACGCGTGCGATTGAAGCGATTGTCATTTGCTCTAACAATGGCATTGACGAAAAAATTGACAATCGCAATTGATCGTTACCGGTGGGCTTAAGATAAAAGAAGCTGAAGTGAGAGTGGGCGGGCGGGACACTTTGAGAAGAAACGTTGGGCGTTGGGGTGGCAAGGTTCTGCGACCGCGCACCGGATGACGATGCTCCGTGGGCAAGTCCCCTACAAGGTGAACCAACAATCTGGTGAAGGTCGCTGGAAACCTTTGGATGCGGACCAAGCAAGACCAATCGTTGTGGAGACCCTTGGAGAGGCCTATACCCAGCAATGGGTGCGCATTGCGGATAGTATGATTATGAAGATGATGATTTTACAATCTGTATAGATAGACTATAAATGATTTCTAAAAACCGTCAAAAAATTATAGAAGTCTATTAAGTATTATTATATTACAAATAGCAACCTGACTGCAGGGAGTTATTACTTGTAACTAAATAAAACAATAAAAATATCATACTAGGCATGTACGTTCTTAAGTATGCTCATGTGCTCTTGCACAGCATAATTATTATGAGGGAACTAATCAATATTCTCGAGAAAACCGAAGGGCTCACTAGAAAAAAAGCTTTTTAAAAAAAGCACAACTTCCTTCAAAAATCTTAAAAAACAGCTCTATAAAAAGCAAGAAATAATGTTCAAATCGATTAATTAAAACACGTCTATTGAAGTCGGGTGGAGCTGGAAGTATTTTTTTTTACTTAATGTATTGTTTATATTCTAAAAGCCCCACCCGACTTCAATAGACGTGTTTTAATTAATCGATTTGAACATTATTTCTTGCTTTTTATAGAGCTGTTTTTTAAGATTTTTGAAGGAGGTTGTGCTTTTTTTAAAAAGCTTTTTTATTTGAAACTTTTTTGTGATAGGTATGTAAGTGATGATTTTATAAAAATAAAACGTTATAATGTTTCACTTTTTCAATGATATGGGTAACTCAATTTCCACAAGAGTTCCGTTGGGCCTTCGCAGTTCAACCCTAGTCCAGCACGTCCTTGACAATAAATAGGCACCTTAACTTGTTTTTGATTGTCATAAACCTACCAATATTTCAATCACTGTACAGTTCCTATTTAATTTTGAGGAGTTCCCTTGTGTATCTTCAAAATCCAAAGTCCAATACCAATGAAATTAATGTGGTATCATCCTTAAGGTATCTTCTTTCAAACAAAAAAAGAATCACCTAAATCGGTTCATAAACAAAAAGTAATGGTTGAAAATCCGCCTGAATTCACATAAAATGGTAACGAAAACGACAGTTTTTTCAAGATTACTTGAAAACTACTGAACGGATTTCAAAATTTCAAAAAACGGGACCAACTTGGTAACAAATGTCATGTTATAACGTTTGAATCATTTCAATCGGTTCAGCCGTCTTCGAGTAATCGGTGTACATACATATAAAAAAATATACGCGACGAATAGATAACCTCCTCCTTTTCAAATTTTTGAAGTCGGTTAAAAATGGAAGCAATATTATTATCGTTAATGAAGTAGGTACTTAGTTAGTGTAGAAAATAAAATAATTACATAAAAGGATGTATAACTTTGTCCTTTTTAATTAATTTAAGCATTATTTTTCACTGGCAATTTGCTGGCAAACAGTCAACATTTAAGTGATGGGTACGAGCAAAATGAAATGATTTTAGTAATCTTGTATTTTTCTGGAAAAGTTTTCAGGCATTGCTGCCGTAAACCACATTAGTTTTCATAAAGTTAAGTTTAACTTGGCAATATAGCCGTACTTTAAAAACTTACATAAATCTTTCATGTTTAAATTCGACAAACTTTAAGTTCAAAAACTGAGTTCTCCTTAAACAGAACACGTACTTTTTAAGTCAATGCTAAACGAACTTATCCGAGCAACAAGACACCCAAGAAACAAGGAGTGTAAAGTGTGACTTTTCTTGGACACTCGCAAACTTGGTGAAGTTTTAACAGTCTGAAATTAAGCTGTGCTTGCGCTAATTGCAGAAAATATAATGTTACGTCATTAAAAGTTCCTAATTATTTTACAGCAGATGAGTTGAGATTGTTGGGTCAATCAAGGTGCGCTTACCTACTCAGTTTCATTTTCGTAGAAATTCGCGATTAAAGGTCGCTGCTAGGGGCCGTGTACACGACAAATACACATTTTAGAGCAACGATTTCACACAGTATTACTTGATTTATCGGTCACAAAAAAATAATTTAGAAAGTGTAATTTATGGTGCTTCACACAAGTAGCTAAATATTTCTAGATAAAAAATTCACAGATTTTAATACCCTAGGACCCTTTTTCATTTTTTCTTAAGTCGGTTTTTTTCCCGAAATATTTACAATTTAGTAAACAAACACCCCGCTAAAAACCCGGAATTTTTGGAATTTTCCAAAATTACAAAAAAAAATTGTAGTAGATTTTCAAAATTCAATCGTTCACACGTGTCTTAATAAACTCCTCAACTTTTGGTTTTATTTTCATCTCGGTCCACCCAAAATCCTCGGAGATATGGCCAAAAATACATCTCAGACTATATTATATTTTATTAAAGTGACCTCAAATTATGTAGTTTTTCAATGCTGTGCAGCCAGTAATAATCCTTAATATAAATTTAAAAAAACTTTTTTTAGCTCTCTAGCTTTGATTTCAATTTCAATTTATTTGTATCGAAAGTGTACTATTATGGGGTTACCTACGCCATATCGAATACCAAATGATCGAAAATCAAAATATCGAACACTGTACATCGAACGCTCAAAACATCGAACGGTCAAAACATTGAATGTTCAAAATATCGAATTTACAAATAATCGAACGATCAAAATATCGAATGGTTAAAATATCGAACGCTAAATACATCGAATGATTAATTTATTGATAATTTATATTTTACATAGTTTCTTCCATCATGAACAAACCAGTAGATATTTCAATGAAATTTCATAAAACTTAATTTCCGAACGAAGCTATTGCGTCAAATAATTTTTGTTCTACCCACTAACGTAGTAATATTTTGTATACAAAGCAGTTTATTTATAACTTCATAGCAGCAGTCTTGTTTTATCAGTTTATGTGTGAATTGAGTATTTTTGTGCTGAAAAGTTAATAAATTTGGAGAATAATATTTTTCGATAAATTAATCATTCGATGTATTGAGCGTTCGATATTTTAACCATTCGATATTTTGATCGTTCGATTATTTGTAAATTCGATATTTTGAACGTTCGATGTTTTGACCGTTCGATTTTTTAACCGTTCGATGTTTTGAGCGTTCGATGTACAGTGTTCGATATTTTGATTTTCGATCATTTGGTATTCGATATGGCGTAGGTAGGTAACCCACTATGTATCCTGTCGTTTTGTGTAGGTTAGTCTAGCAATGGAATGTTCTTCATTCAACTTGTTGAGTCAGAGAACAGACTATGTTGACTAATTCCCAATTCCTATTTCGAAGAACCTATCTGTTTTGCTAACGGACGGTAGAATTCTAAAGATTATCTACTATATGAAGCTATCTGACAGAATTCTACCATCCGTAAGCAAAACTGGGGGCTAATTTTATTGTCTAATTTCTAAATCTTTCGCAATCGCTTTCAGGATGTGATACATTGATGCTTCTTTTTGGCACAAATAAAAACTTATCAAAGAAATGCAGCAATGTGTCACATCCTGTTCAATGCTGTCAAATCTACTACTAATTTAAAAATCTATCGCAATCTCATTCGTTTGACAGCGAATGAGATTGCGATAGATTTTTAAAATTAGACAATACAGGGGCAGATCTTTCGTCAATATAGAAACCGGGGGTAAAATAGCTAAAAAATAGGAAAATTAGTTTAGTATGTACTTACTTAGTATTTAGTAGAACCAGGTAATATAATTATTCCAAACAAACCACAGAATATTTTTTTTAAATTATCGTCCCAATCGTGAAATTAATACTCTTATGCCTGGGCCACACACATCGCGATAACATTCGGGCGATAAACTTCGTCTTCGGTCTACGGCGAATCTTCGCGGCCACATAATGCGCATTGTAAATTTTATCGCGATGTACGAGCGATGTACACACGCAAAAAACAAAATGGACACCGCGGTTGCTCTGTATTTTATGGCAGCAAATAATATTTTTTTTACATTTATGACATTTATAAACAAGTTAATTACACACACGCTGCAAAATAAGAACTTAATAAGTAATCATATTTAAAAACTTAAATAATACAAATCAAATAAAATATCAACTACTACAAACTGCAAAAAAAAAGAAAAAATGGCATTGACAATAGCTACCTACTAAAAATATTATTCAGAATCTGAATTATTAAAATCCATCAGATTTTGATCAGCATTTCACAACAACACGTCCGCTAGGCACGATGGGTGCCGGCCGAGCCGACTGAAGTGTGGCCGCGCAAGCGAAATGCATCGCGATAAAACCCTTTGATGTGCGAGAGTTTACCGACAGCGGAGCGATGTGCTTAAAGCTTCGCCCGAAGTGTCGAAGTATTCGCAAATATTTGGCTACATACATCGCGATAACCCGAAATATTCGCGTTATCGCGATGAGTGCGGCCTAGGCATTAAAAAAAAATAAAAACGATTTATTATGGACAACTTCAATCCATTGTGTTAGTAATAGTATTCTATTTTTAAATAATGTAAACCTTTTTCACATAGGTACACCTAATCAGAGATCGGCTATTGGGATGCATAGGTCAAAGTTCAAAGTTGGGTAATATGGAAAGCACTTTTTTATCGAAAAAATCCAGGGATTTTAAACATTCCCGGGATTCCGGCAGTAACAACTTTTATTAGTGTACCAATACTCCTGACATTTAATAAAAATAACCTAATTTAACATAAATTACAGTAAAGTTGTTGCTTTTTCGTTAGAACATAACCTTATTACGTTTTATTTAGAGTCAAATCGGCTCTCTTAAACCTCAGGGAATAAATTCAAGAAGCCTTTTCCATAATATTATGTTAACCAAAAATTAATTTTAGGTAAATATGCACCCGATTATCCGTTCTCTACACATAATAAATAAGTGTAGCCTTTACTTTGGGACGAGAGAGCAAGCGATGTTTGCCAATATTTACATAATAATAAAACAATATTGGTTAATGCACACACATTTTAACAATTCGCTTCTAATTAGTGATTGCTAACTAGCTGGATCATGTACAAACCGTATTAATATCGAATTAAAGTCCCAAATATGCGCGTTCACGTAAAGTTACACACAATACAACAGCGTTAGCAATTAGCTTCGTGGCAGATACGCGGCGTTATTCGTTTAACGAGGGTTAAATTGGGTTTAACTCGAGTTCAAGTTGCTTTCCGACGCTACGTTAACTGTTTGTTTACATACTATCCGCGTCAATTGGTAATGCGCCTGGCGGCCATGATTTTAACCTCAAAAACGAAAAACAATTGTAATTTTTTAATATACCTAGACCTTTTCTTATTGAAAATAAGAATTAAATAATTTATTTATTATATTACCTATTAGAATTTAACAGTTTTTTGTCATTTTTAGTTGCGGATGACGTTGATGTGTATGTTAATTTGACAAGGTTCCAGCGCATTACCAATTGACGGGGATAGTACAAGTATGACTAATTAGTCGTTGGATACGAAAAACGTATCTTTTTTATACACAACGGGGTAGTGGCAGGCCTTCATCTCACCGTGTTAAATGACGATAAGGCAGAAGGTGGAAGCGTACTATACCCGCACCCTGATTATCTAAAAAGTAACTATTTAGCGACCGGTTGCATTTGACATACATTGCCATTTTTCTTTGGTATACATGTTTTTTTTTTACCCAAAAAGAAGTAGCAATGGATCACGATCATCTGTGAACTGCAACCAGTCGCTAGGTGGTTTTTAATTAGATAATCAGCCCGCCGGAATCCTAATCACTGAGGAACAGGCTGTCATACCTGTAACTGCTGAAACACAACAATTTTCAAATTATTGTGATGGCGTCAGACTAAAGTAATATGGTGGTAGCTAGCCAGGCGGACTTGAAACCTATCACCAACCAAACCGAGTACAAATTGTACTTCCTCTCCTGGGAACCGAACCCGGGACCACTGCGTCTTACTCGAGTGGGCGAACCACTAGACTACAGAGGCGGTTAAATCTAAATCTTTCTTAAATATTAATATTTCGATGGTCTTAGTATGTGTGTGTATTATAGTGGAAGGTTACAAAAATAATAAAAAAGCTAGAACCAAAGCTTATTACGGATATTAGACAGTTTTACCAAAACTGTAAACTTCCATGAATGGAGTTATTTGTGTAAAAGCATCGGTGATATCACTACAGTGTACTTTTCACGCTGTTTTTAGGGTTCCGTTGCCAAAATGGCAAAAAACGGAACCCTTATAGATTTGTCATGTCTGTCTGTATGTCCGTCTGTCTGTCTGTCCGTCTGTCTGTCTGTCCGTCCGTATGTCACAGCCACTTTATTCAGAAACTATTAAGTTTACACAGTTGAAACTTAGTAGGTAGATGTATTCTGTAAACCGCTTCACGATTTTGATATAAAAATAAAAAAAATGAAAGATTAAGGGGGGGCTCCCCATACATGGAACTGAAACTGAAATTTTTTTTTCATCCAATCTATACGTGTGGGGTGTTTATAGATAGGTCTTCAAAAATGACATTGAGGTTTCTCAAACGATTTTTTCTCAAAGTCAACCGTTTGAAAGATAGACACTTCCAAAGTGGAAAATTTGGAAAATTCTGAAAATGGTTGGAAAATTCCACCAGCTTGGGACCCCATCATTCACAAGCTGAAGCCCCATACACACACTGCAAGATCTAATGATACAGTTAGTTCCTTTTGCAAATAAATTAATAAATATAAAAGACGGAGGTCGGCTTTCCTCTCCAAGTTTTATTTCGCCATTTCTTTCTTGGAGGGGCCTCCCAATTTTGTGAAATGGTGGTAGTTTCAGTAGATTCTCTCTCTTTAGCATTAATTAAATCACAAAATCAACTTAAACCAATTAAAAAGATAAATAAAATTGTAAAATATTAATTTCTGAACGTCTTAAAAAATTCATCGCTTGAGGGTAGGCTCACGAGTAACTTCAGTCCCCCGTGACCACGGCAGCTGCAAAGGTGCCGAAACGTCGGGAAAATCAAAAATCAAACCAAATACCAACTAATTACCAAAGTACTTTCAATAAAACCGCGCTAGTATCCGTTAAAAAGTCTTTTATTTCATGTCTAGTGAGCGCGTAAGTTCGAGAAGTGAATACTTCCAAAGTGGTAAAATGTGTCCCCCCCCCCTTTAACTTTTGAAATAAAAAAGTGAAAAATCTAAAAAAAATGTATGCTGTAGATCCTAATAAATACTTTCAACGAAAATTGGTTGGAACGAGATATATTGATAAGTTTTAGAGATATAGCACATTTTCCAAAACCGTAAATATAACTTTGTCATTCATACAAACACTATGAAAAACAAAGTTATTTTTGACGACGAAAAATGAATGTGGTATTCAATATGGTATGGTATAAGGTAACTACGGAACCCTACTGCGCGTGGCCCGACACGCACTTGGCCGGTTTTTTTGTGGTAGCTAATAGCAATGCACATTAGCACTCCATTGCGATGCAACCTAGCTCCGTTACGACATGATTTGTGAATCAAATGAGAGCGAAAGGTGAGACCGTCCATTCTTAACTTTTGCATTGTTGCGCATTTGAGAATCATTTTACTTTCACATAAGTATTTTGTATTCTATGCTTTTGATTTCTACAGTTGAGTAATGGATTAATTACCTAAGGATAAGTTCTAAAGGAGGATGTAGTGTGAGGATGATGTGACTAAAACTCCGTTTTCGTCAGAAAAAAAACAGCTTATATTTTGTTCTGACGAAAAAGGAATCTGACGAAAGTGTCCTAGATCGTAGAGGGATAGAAATAAATATAATTTTTCGTGTTAGTTTCCAAAAATGAAAGGCTTGATTTGCAACATTATTTACATAGTTATGCATATAAATGTCATACTTAATACTAATATTTCTCTCTTCTCTTTAATATATCATAGGTTACAGATTTTCAACAAAAAGCCGAAATATGCAAATCCAAGAAAATTAAAAGCCTTTCAATATCTATGGTTTCCTAATTACTTATATCTCTAAAACGTTTAAAACATTTTTGTGGAATTACTTAAGTTCACCTTAACCGCTTCCGAAGGTTTATTACCAGCAGCATATAAAATGTCAAGTGACATACGAGTGCAAATGATAATTGCAGTCGTCATGGCCGGCTGACCTCGTCTAGGCTCCCAAATAAGGCACTCGGAAAGCGCGGACCAGCATTCCGATAATACTTGAACCAATGTTGGACGGTATGTCCAGACGACAGATTGTCTGCGTACAAACAGCTGGAATTGATGAAATACAGCAAGAATTCTTCGACAAATGCAATTTGTTCAAAGATTTTGGGTCACTCATCTGATTATATGAGTGGATAGTAAAAACTGTTTTCACTCTTTCAGCACGAAAAGGGCGCTTTTGGCGCACAACTCGCAGGAATACCGATTTTTAAAATCGACCCGCACGCATAGGTTTGATGAAAAAAGTTCCATATATGGGGAGCCCCCCCTTTTATTTTCTTTATTTTTGTGAAAAAACCATAAAGCGGTTCACAGAATACATTTACCTACCAAGTTTCAACTGTGTTATCCTAATAGTTTTGGAATAAATTGGCTGTGACATACGGACGGACAGGGAGACAGACGTGACGAATCTATAAGGGTTCCGTTTTTTGCCATTAAGCTACGGAAAAGTTGTATGTTTAACACGAGACCAAAGTTTTGTTCTGCCTCTTGCTTTTAAATCACTCACTATGCTGAGTAGTCTATATTAAAATCACTCGCTACGCTTCTTGAAATTGGCTTTGGTCACTTGTATAACAAATAACTATTTTCGTATTCGTAGAGAAAGTTGGGACTGAAAGTGAACTGAAGTCATGTGAGTAAAATCCCCTGTTTATATTATTTATCAAAATGTCTGGTAAATGATAGAGGTGAAATGTGCATTTGCATAACGATTTAAATCTTTGTATGCATACACTTGTTAAATGACACACAAAAAGCATACCGCGGTATAGCGGGGGACTTGCCAGTTATTTTTGTCATGAGTCGCGTCGGGACTTCGTCGGTACTCAAACCAACTTGTCCATTGCTATTGATTACACCCCTATCGTCACGAAGTTATCGCGGAGGCTGTGCCCTCCAAGTCGGCTTTAAATAGCTGCATTAATATACGAGCTTTTAACATATTATTCTGAACAAAATTGTGAAAGCATAGAAAGGTTATTTCTACCGTGAAAGTAATCAGCTTTCGCATCGTTTGTAGAAGCGTAATCTTATAAGTTGATAGAAGATACCTACATTATTGTGTTCAAGGCTTCGCTAGATACCTTTGAGAATATTATTTGCATCAGATATCTATAGGTATGTTTAGGTAGTGTGAACTAAGAGCTAAATTAAATTTTATATCCGCACGTTTAGTTTGAAGTAAAGGTAGAATCTATGAAAAACTTGGTTTGCTTTTGTTTAGATAACAAAGTGCAAAGCGGCCGCTTTCTGCTCTATTGCTATTTGTTAGGGGGCGTCCATTAATTACGTGAGGTGATTTTGGTGATTTTTCGACTCCCTCTCCCCCCTTGGTGAGATGTCGTGAGATTTGGCTCGACCCCCTCCCCCCCCCCTATAAATCTCACGTGAGATTTTTCAAAACGTGTATTCTTAGTGTGATTACGTTAATCTGTGCTTGCTTGCTTTGCATTTATTTAAATAAACATTATTGTTTAGGATTTAGCCATATTTTGGTAAGAAAAATGTTTAACTTTATTTAACCTAGTTTTTTCGCGATACTGTTCCTTTGCAGAAAAAAATTACATGATATTTGCTGAGACCCCCCCTCTCCCTCACGTGAGATTGGGTGAGATTAGGCTCAACCCCCTCCCCCCCCCCCCTAAATGCCTCACGTAATTTATGGACGCACCCTTACAAGACAGCGAATACTCGATAGAGTTGATAAATATCAAACTCTGGTACGTCCACCTGTCATTTGGTTTGTTTTTTGGTTTTTTCGGACGTTTCGGCACCTTTGCATCTGCCGTGGTCACGGAGGACTGAAGCTGCTCGTGCTCGTTTAGTGATGAGCAACATCACTTGTTTGTTTTCGAGTAAATACTTATGTCCTATTGTACATTATTCTTCAAATCACTACTTATTTTGAGTCACTTAAATAACTGATGTGAGTTTTTTTTAATTTATAGATTCAGTTAATTGAACTTTAAAAAACAAAAAATACGATGTAATATTTATTCTTGATTAAAAAGGTCCCATTATTTTTTCATATTCATTTCCTTAAAGCAACTGGTGGAAAGTTTTTTAATTTAGTGTTCGAGCGGAATCGTCGAGAGGCTAACAATGAATATAATATAATTAAATTATAGAGAAACATTAATATACTTACCTATCCTCAGTAATAATTATGTGTGCTACGAACCGTTAGTATTTAGAGGCCATCCTTAAATTACGTCACACGAGTCACAGCTGGTCACATTTTGAGACCCCCCCCCTAGTGTGACGTCACATATTTTGAAATTTTACATCTAGAAATAATTATTGAATTAAAACAGCAGTTCCGAAGTTTGTTTTATTTCAATTTAAATGATTTTGAAATGTAACGTCATGAAATTTAGGACCCCCTCCCACCCTAGGGTTGCCAACTTTTTTTGCATCAAATTTAGTATTTTCAAGATTTTTAGTGTAAAAATATAGTACTTAGACGGCGAAAAAGTCCAAAAAAATATAGTAGGTTGCCGTTTTGTATGGAGGATTTTTATAAAAGTTGCATTTTCCATATTTACGTACCTAGGTACTAACATTTTCAACAACCATAAACACAAGTGTTTAATCAAAAAGAATATAATATAAGTAATATTTTTTTGTTGCTTTTGTTTAATTTTTTCACTTGAAAAAATATAGTAGGGTTGGCAACTTTATTTCATCTTTATTTTACGCTTAGATAGGTACATCAAATCCGTCATCGGCCGAACTATGTCGGGCGATCAAAACAAACGAATGTGCGCATAGGCGTAGTCGGACGATTTCGGTTGTAGTAGTGTAGCTAGGTACGCGCTCTCAATCTTTTCCATACGTTTGATTCGATCGGCCGATGACGTACGAGAATAATTCGGATTAAAACGGATTTAGAGCATTAGAGTTTATCCCCAGAAAAAGGTGGAATTTTCACAACAAACTCAAGATGCACTTTACAACCATGTTGGTTGGACTAAAATCGCCAACCACGATAAAGTTGGACATCTCCAAGTTTTCTCTTTGAATTTAATTTTTTTTATACTTAGCCTAAAAACTACAAGTTAATAGAATCATATAGAATTAAATTAAACGGACGGAAGTCACTTTAACCAACAATTTTACAGCGACGTAACCAACGAACTGTAACATAGCAAAACCAAGTCTTACCGCAAATGAATTTTCTTTCAGGATGAAATGTTTACAAAACCTTCGCGGTGCACTTTTAAAGAAAACTCTTCGCCTTGAGAGAAAAATTGTTTTATTAATGATGCCGTTTGTTGAAAGAAAGAAAAGTGTTTATCCGCGATACAAATGTGTACTTGTAGGTTTCAATATTTTCTCTATTAGCCCAGTAAACATGGGCGTACCCAGCATCTACTTAGGGGTGGGGCAAAAGTGAGGAAACTCGATAAATAATAGCCAAAGACTTCTATATGCTTTTTAATTACTGATCTTATATCAATGTATCGCATCTCGTATAGGTAAATAACCTGGAAGGATACTGGCCAAAGTTGTTTAAAATTTCTTCGCGCGCCTTGGACGGACCAACGATGATGGTTTGTACAAAATCATTACAATCATTTATGGTGCAGCCTAAACGCGGCGTGCGGAGCGCGCCGCACGCTCCGGACCGCAAGCTGATTATCTAATTAAAAACCACCTAGCGACCGGTTTTTGACAGATGAATGTGATACATTGCTACTTTTTGGGTTAAAAAAATCATACCAAAGAAAAGTTGCAATTAGTGGCGTCAGTAGGGTGAAAAATACGGCGTTTTGTGAACCAGAGATTTCCTTTGGTAGGATTGGTCCTTAGGACCCTAGGATCGATATAAGAAGTGGAGCCACCACGATTTTTGTAGTAAATTTTTTGAAGTTTTGGCTTTCAGCCCAATCTCGATAGATGCATTAGTTAAGCTGCTATGCCCAGTTTGATATTATCATTATCGTATGAATTTAGGGTGTCAAATTCATTTTTGGATTCATATTTGTACGATTCAATTGTTAAACTATTTAAAAAAAATAAAAACAAAAATAAAATACTCGCTTGATTAAAGAAAAAAATTTCCATTAAATACACAAATTGGAATATTGAAAAAAAAATACCTCGTAGGAGCCCTATTATCCTTTTATTTTTAAAATAATAATAAAAGAAAATATTCTTGTTTTGGCTAATTAAAAAAAATTACTTCGTTACCGTTGTAAGGAAGTTATTATTTTTATTACATATTAAAATTTTAAATATCAATTCGAAACTTGCTTGTGATAGGCTCAAATTGTAGCAAATTTAGTTAGCTTTATAAAAGTATAGAGTAGAGATACTTGAAAAACGCTTTCTTAAGGTAGTTTTTTCGAAAATACTGAAACAAGTGCCAAGTTTTTCCAGCAGTACAGGGTTTCCAAGGGTTAAAACTTAGGTAAAACTACTCTCAAGGTACCTAACAATATCTGAAAATATCGTACTTACATGCGCACTAGTGATATTAGCCTTTTTTTGTCGGTATTGACTGGCATTTTTGGTTTTTCTAATAATTTACTGATATTTTTTAATTCTGCGTTATACTTTTTAAGTTTATTTCAAAACAGTTTCATAAAAGTATTATAGTGTATATATATTTGGAATTGGCTATTTATTACCTTTCTTTTGATACCCATATTGTTATGATAAAAAATATTAATATTTCCATAGGTGTAAAAAAATTGACGGCACGCGACAGTGAAATTTTTTTTCGCTATTAATTGTTAATAAAAATAATTGTAAGTTATATTTTTTCAAGTCTTCATTCTATAAGCTTTGTTAACGTATTTTTTGTTTGCAAATAAGAACATCAGTTTAATATTTACGGTGACTTAAAGTAAAAAAAATGTAGTTGAAAATATTGGTTATTGTGTAATGTTTAGGAAACTTCTTAATAAATTGCAATTTTATACCAGAAATGAATTCTACATCATTGATTTATCCGAAAATGATCCCAAATTTGGCTTAGTATCTAAACTTAGGCAGTTATTAACCTCGGACTTCATTAAGGCAGAATTCCCCCCTCCCCCCACCTGCTTGAAAAATCCAGGTGGCTCCACTTCGTAAACCCATTTTAGGAACCCAAGGATCAATCCTACCAAAGGAAATCTTTGGTTCATGGATAGCCGTATTCTTCGTTTTTTTGCTTCCTACGACTGGGGCTAAATTAATGTAAGTATGTCAAATGCAACCGATCGCTAAATAGTTTATATTTAGATAATCAGCCTGCCAAGCGGCGATGATGGTTTGGACAAAATCATTACAATAAATGATGGTGCAGCCTAAACGCGGCGTGCGAAGCGCGCCGCGCGCTCCGGACCGAGCGGCGATGATGGTTTGGACAAAATCATTACAATCAATGATGGTATAGTCTAAACGCGGCGTGCGAAGCGCACCGCTCGCTCCGGAACGAGTGGCAATGATAGTTTGGACAAAATCATTACAATCAAAGATGGTGTAGCTTAGTCACAGGGCGCCGGCGGCGGGCATAAGAAGCGCTTCGCGCGTTCTAGGCCGTGCCGCGATTATGGTTTGGACAAATTCATAATCAATAATGGTATAATGATTTTGTCCAAGCGCGATGAAAAATCCTCGCGTGGCGCGACTTGCCGTTCCCTGAACTAGCGCAACCAACTCTCTCTGTGCCCTATTTTTCTGTTGCCACATACTTACGAGGACTATACAAAAATTCAGCTTCATCAAGAAAACCGTTTATAAAATAAAAAAATCGTAACAACTACAAGAAGGCTATGTCACGCGGTAATTTAGAATTTTGTAAATATTTAGCTTACTTAAAGTCAGGATAGGGTAGAGGGTGGGGCAAGCGCCCCACCTTGCCCCAACGTGGGTACGCCCATGCCAGTAAACGAAAAATCTAAAAAAGTGTTATAATAATAATAATAATAATAAAACTTTATTTCAGACATTATAGGTCCATATTATAAAGAAGTACAAAAATCTTAAAAACTAGCCACAGCAGGTCTTTACGAGCTGCCTGATTATAGGGCAGTCGTTTTTTAGGGCTATTAAACTCAGGATACTGTTGGTGCTGCTCCTCATTCTTGCTAGAAGTGAAGCAGCCTTTTTACGCATTATCGCGTCAAACCCGTCCGTGCGTGCCTCACAGAACATGCCTGAGGCGCTGCAGTAACGGGGCAACCCCAACAGTACCCTAAATACATTATTGTACTGCACTTTTAATGTTTTGAGCGCCCTTTGAGTATAGCTGACCCAGAGGGAGCACGAGTAGAAGGATTGACAGAACGATTTGAACAGAGTTATCTTAACGTTACTACTACATCGTGCATACCTCCTAGCCAGCATATTACTCCTGGTCGCCAAAGCTCTCCGCTCCCTCTCCATGTCCATTTCATCACACAAATCCTCCGTAACAAAATGCCCCAGGTACTTAAAATGTGAGACCCTCGCCAGAGCGGTGTTAAACAGCTTAATTGGTGGTATGAAGCTCGGGCTCTTGTTTCCTGCTTTAAATAACATAAACTCGCTTTTTCCCACATTATAAATAAGCCCGTGTGTGGTGGCGTAGTCCTCACATATAGCTAAAAGATTTCTAAGCGCACTGACCGAGGGACTCAGCAGCACCATGTCGTCTGCATAACTTAGGTTGTTAACACACTTTCCATCTATATGACAACCGACCTGAGTGCTGCCGAGTCTCACGATCAGTTCGTCTATGTACAAATTGAACAAGTGAGGTGAGCTAAAGGTGAGCTAGGTGAGCTAAGCCCACCTTGCCGTACACCGCATTTTAACTTATAAGGCTCTGAAAACTCGTTTGCCCATTTTACATGGTTGGTTTGATATTTGTACCAATAGCGAAAGATAGCCAGGAGATCAGGTGGTAAGTTACATTCTGCAAGTTTTTTCCAAAGAATCTCCTATGAGACTAGATCAAACGCCCTCGACAAGTCCAAAAAGCATCCATACACAGGCGTTTTGCGATCACTGTAGTACCTAACTGTGTGTTTCAATCCTAGTATGGCACTTTCTGTTGATAACCCAGTCCGGAAACCAAACTGGGCGTCATGGAGCAAAAGACATTTATCCAGTTCGTCGCTTAGGAGCCTGTCGAGGACCTTTGCAATCACCGTTGCTAATGATATTGGCCTGTAATTGTTCCTGTCTGCAATGTCTCCTGTTCTATTCTTCGCTATAGGTACCAGTGGCGAGGGGTGAAATTATGGTAAAGGTAAGCCGTACTACAAAAATGATATGATCTGCATAGTGGATTGGTGGGGTAGGATTTTTAAAAGGTAAGCCGATGGGAATCAGCTTGTATCGACCCTTCGCCACTGATAGGTACCACTACCGTTTTTATCATATCACTTGGCAAGTGTGAGTGACTTACACACAATGAATAAAACATGGGGAGGACTCGGGGCAAGTGAACACCAGCATGTTGCAGGTGCTCTATGCTGAGACCGTCGTGCCTTGGAGATTTACCCCTAGTCATTCTTTTAATGATTTCTTTGACCCTATTGGAGGTAAATCTAGTTGGCTGTATATTCTGGTCCGGTTCAACATAGTGCGCCTGCACCGAAGAGGAACTGAGAGGGGATTCTACACTAAAATATTCCTTGAACATATCGGCTATGTTTTTCGGGTCATTCACACCATCAACGCTCATAGGTAGGCCTGGCTTCAAATTTAATTTGTTTGTTTCCTTCCAAAATTTCCCAAAATTATGTTCTGCATGCAGTGAGGCTATAATATCCATTTTAATTTTGTCTTCATTATTTTGACACCAACGTAATTTTGATTTAAAACATTTTCTACTTTCTGCCATATCATTGTAAATAGGTCCATTCATAGGTTTGTTATATTCTAGCCATACTTGGAATTTCAACCTGTCTCCCTATGTGCGCTACTGACGTGTTTGTTCCACCCTACTACACGCTTTTTCTTATTCTGAGTGGTCATACCCCTCCGTGTTCGTTCAGCTGCTTTACACAAATTATTTACAATATTACAATATAGCTTATCTAAGGACTTTTTGTGCTGAAGATCTTTACAAAAATTATCAGCACGTAGTCTAAATTCATCAGGAAACTGAATATCTCTTAGTTTATTGTTACAGATTTCTGAGTTACCTAAAACATTCCTTGGTTCAATACCGAGGTGCTTTTATTCATATTTTTGAAATTCGGCCTCGTTCTCGAGATTTCGGTAATTTTCTGTGAAAACACAAGATTTTTCGGTCAAAAAAGTAGTTTTTTTCGATTTCCAAAAAAGTTTTTGACTTTTACAAAATATTTTGTACATCTTCTTAAAGCCCTTTAAATTCCACGTCTTTTGAGCCCTCATACGTCCTCGTGGCCCTAAACCTCACGGTATCACAGGCGAGTCGCACTTTCAGCGAAAATCGGGGTCTATATATACTGGAGCGAACGAAAAAACATTTTCAATGTTAAAAATCAATGCTGCTAGTACTCAAAGAAATATTATTTTACGGAGAAGATGTTTTGTCGAATACTACTGCAAAAAATAGTTCAGCAGAGTTCCTCGCTTGGTATCTTTATAATAGTACAGTAGCCCGTAGTACATTTAAATTACCAAAAAGGTTACCGTTCGCCGTTGTGAAATGTGATATAGTTATTTAGTACGATATTATAGATACTTTAACCCAAGTTTTACAGATCGCAACCCACCGTAACCTATATTTCATCATCATCATCATATCAGCCACACGACACCCACTGCTGGGTATAGGCCTCCCCTAAGGATCTCCACAACGATCGGTCCTGCGCTGCCTGCATCCACTGGCTTTCCGCGACCTCCACCAGATCGTCGGTCCACCTTGTCGGGGGCCTACCCACGGAGCGTCGTCCGGTGCGCGGTCGCCATTCCAGAACCTTTCTGCCCCAACGGCCATCGGTTCTTCTCGCTATGTGTCCCGCCCATTGCCACTTCAGCTGAGCAATCCTTCGAGCGATGTCGGTTACTTTAGTTCTCCTGCGGATCTTCTCGTTTCTGATTTGATCACGTAGGGAAACGCCGAGCATGGCTCTCTCCATTGCACGCTGAGTGACCTTGAGCCTCCTTATGAGACCCATAGTTAGCGGCCACGTTTCACTGCCGTAAGTCATCACTGGCAACACACACTGTTCATAGACTTTCGTCTTGAGACACTGAGGTAAGTCGGATATCTCCAAACCTATATTTGTATATCCCCAAAAATGTTTATTTTTTTTATTTTTCGATGTTTACCATAATGCTTTAGCCATACTCAGATATAAGACCAGATAAAGTCCATCCATTTTCATCTGGTCTTAAATCTGTGTATGGCTACTTTTCATAGTCTTACTATTATCAGTGGCAATCAAACAAAGCTGTAGAACACGACAATAGCTAAACAATGTGGTAAACCTCGAAAAATAAAAAATAAATGTTTTTGGAGATATGCAAATATAGGTTACGGCGAGTTGCGATCTGTAAAACTTGGGTTAAAGTATCTATAATTTCGTATTAAATAACTATATCACAACGGCGAACGGTAACCTTTTTCGTAATTTCAATGTATTACGGGCTACTGTGCTATAATTTTTATTTTAAGTACTACAAAAAGGCCGCGAACTTTCCTATATGTATAATGCGGTCCCTGGCTGGCAAGTTTTTGGTAAAAAAATGACATCTATACCACTGACCTCTATTAAACAAGTACGCTGGACAGGCGAACGTCACAAATCATTTGATCCGATTGAAAATCGCCATATTGGCGCTGAGAGCAGTAGATTCTACTGTTGACAGTAGTGAGTGTATTTGGAACTAATTAGTTCCAAGTACACTCACTACTGTCAATAGTAGAATCTTCTGCTATCAGCGCCAATATGGCGATTTTCGGATCGGCACAAAAAATTGCTGTCATTTCATGACAATAGCCTGTCCAGCGTACTTGTTTTAGAGGTCAGCGCATCTATACAGAGAAATTCTAAAAAAAATGTGACTTCACATATACCTAAGGTAATATTAACTTTATGCTTCACTCACGCTAGTTTTTAGGGTTCCGTACCCAAAGGGTAAAAACGGGACCCTATTACTAAGACTCCGCTGTCCTTCTGTCTGTCTGTCTGTCTGTCCGTCTGTCCGTCTGTCTGTCTGCCTGTCTGTCTGTCTGTCTGTCTGTCACCAGGCTGTATCTCATGAACTGTGATAGCTAGACAGTTGATGTATTTCTGTTGCCGCTAAAAACAGAATGAAATAAATATTTAAGGGGGGCTGCCTTACAACAAACGTGATTTTTTTGCCGTTTTTTGGTACGGGACCCTTCGTGTGTGAGTCCAACTCGCATTTGCCCGGTTTTTTTACATTCTCTTAGTTCACTCATATGAATATAAGATTCTTGCCCATAACTATGATCATAGACAATATTATGAATCAAATGTAATGTAGTTATTACACCGCGTCCTATTTTCTTCATATATTAGAGCAACACATCGTCCCGTCCGTAAATGACATATTTACATTGATCATATTTCTATGATAGTCTAATGGCACTGTAAGGGACAACACAAAAAGCTTATAACTTTCTTGAGTTTTTAAGGTAGGTATCATTATCATTTTTCTTTTACTGATTCTGAAAATGAAAATATGTGACCCGTGTTTCGGCTTTCGTATACAAAAAAGAATGTTTATACTGTGGTTCCTGGCTGGTAAGTCTCGGGTAAAAATGACATAAATAATTAAAATTTTTAAAATTGTGTCTTCACTCGTTCTTTTGTCTTCTATATTGTTTTTTGATTTTTGAAGTGTTGTTTTTGAAAATTTTATGTATATTTTGCAACATTTGTAATAAACACCACCGAAAGCCGAAGGTTACGTACAGGTTCAGAAGTAAGCGTGGCCACCGCGTGAGCTCAGGTGCATTCTCGGGTGCAGTTTTAGGTGCTGACACAAACTAGAGGTAGGTACGGCAAGAGGTACGGTATTGTTCAGATCGGGTCTATAGTTGTTGATATTTCGAACAGTGTTGGTAGGTACTTAGAGTGCTTCTACACGGTGCATGTAGCTTGCACGAGTTTTTGCATGGGTGGCTCGCGTTGGAGCTCGAGTCGCTAGACCCGCTTACGTGTTTCCAGCGCAAGTGTCTCGACATGCGCGGGCTACTTGCACCGAGTACTTGCTGTCTTAATTCCAGTCACCTATATTATGTTGAGAATCTTGTTTTTCAATAATTTTTGTCTGCTCTCTGTAAGTTACAGATGTAACTTACAAAGTCAACAAGTTAATTTTTGGTTCGACCATTTCTGCTTCAGAAATAGTTGGTTTATTTATTTCTTTGATATTTTCTGGAATAACAACATCCTCTTCTGGTAACAATCTTGCTGGCAATTTTAAGAAAGCCTAATTTTTTTCGAGGTGTCTTTTCTAGTATATTACAATTACAATTCTGTAGTTCTAGGCTAGATAGAAAGATTATTTCTGCAGATCTAGGACACTTTCGTCAGCGAGTTTTCAGACGGATGTCTCGCTCAGTGTTTTAAACTTTTCTAGGTTTTTAACCAGATTTGTCAAAATCACTAAAAATATAAAGACTAGGGACGGTTAATATTTAATTTTGTGAAATATTCTCTACATGATAGTAATTGTGGAATCTGAACTGCTTTCGAAAGCTTGTATAATCTATCTATCTAATCTATTGTGTTACAAAAAACGCAATGAGCCTTAGGGTGCTTGCACACGGTGCATAATAGCTTGCGCAGTGCACGTTGAGGCGCGGGTACTTTGCGTGGACCCCCACGCAAGTTACCCGCGCACAATGCTGGGGGAGCTAGACAGACACGCGTACGTGTTTCCACGGAGCATGTAACCTGCTGCGCAAGTGCTCAACTTGTGCGGGCTACTTGCACCGTGTGAAAGCACCCTTATGGTGGGTTGCCGAGATGGTTGCAGACTGCAACCACACGTTCCGCTACGCTCCAAATTTAACCGTAATGTTATGAAAAGCGGCTCAATTTTAACTGAGCGGAGAAGTGACGCGACCGCATAGCGACACTTGCGCCGCACACTTCACATTGAGCCGTTTAATAATAACAACACCGTTCAATATGGAGCGTAGCGGAACGTGCGGTTGCAGTCTGCAGCCCGACTTGGCATCCCACCTTTAATTTGACCTCTGCTTGCAGAGTGCCACTCCCGAGCATGCCGCCACGCGCACTGCCACGTCCCGCAGCTGAGATCGCCGCCGAACGCGCCCGACTACGCCACCGACGAGGGGTAATTGTGTTACCTTTTTCTATTTTTAGGGTTACGTACCCAAAGGGTAAAAACGGGACTCTATTACTAAGACTCCACTGTCACCAGGCTGTATCTCACGAACCGTGACAGCTACACAGTTTAAATTTTCACAGACGGAAGTTGGACAAACTTGAATAATAATAATTATTGTTATCTACCATTTTTAGGCATAAGTTATTGAAAAATTGCTAAAATCATGCCCATAAGTACCTATATTAATGAACTCGACTGTACTTATTGTATAGCTTAATAATATTTTAACCACCCCTGTGGTCTAGTGGTTCGCCCACCCGTGTAAGACGCAGGTGTCCCGGGTTCGATTCCTAGAGGGGGGGGGGGGACAATTTGTATTCGGTTTGGTTGGTGGTAGGGCTTATTTCAAGTCCGCTGGGCTAGCTACCACTTTCTTAAGTCTGACGCCATAACAACAATTTAAAAATTGTTGTGTTCCGGGGCAGTTAGAAGTAAGATAGCCAGTTCCTCAGTGATGAGGGTTCCGGGTGTAATGCGCTTTCACATTCGGCCTTATCGTCACTCAACACCCACCAGGTGAGGTGAAGGCCAAGCACTATCCCGTTGTGCATAAAAAAAAATACCTAAATGCGAAAGTCCGTTTTTTAATAATTTGTTACGCCTTCACGTCTAAACTATTGAATCAAATCAAATCAAATTGTTTATTTACATACCATCGACCACTATTGAATCAAATCAAATCAAATCAAATCAAATCAAATCAAATCAAATCAAATTGTTTATTTGCATACCATCGACCACTATTGAATCAAATCAAATCAAATCAAATTGTTTATTTGCATACCATCGACCAACTCGACCAACATGAAATTTTGCATAGGTACACATTGTCAGGAGTACAGAGTAGGACCATCTTATGGTATGTCATAGGGTACAGGTAGCGTCAAATTGATATCTATATTGTATAGAATATTCAAAATGATCAGAAAAACCAAAAAGCATTTTGTTATATAATTCAGGCAAAGATAACTCTAAAAAATATATAGAGGGAAATGCTTGGAACCATAGACATAGAAAACTTTTCGCTGCGCTCAAGAAGACCAACAAAGCGTGGAAAAGAAAAGTTAACATTATACGGACACGGTCTGTGAAAAAAAGAGACAAAGAATCAAATGACAATGTGCATTTTTTACAGTAAGAGCCCCTAGCGTCCCGCCTTGCAAATAAGCAATCGCAGTTTGTTTAAAATATTTGTAAATCCCTATTAGAATTTCAAATAAGTCTATCGTGGAGCTATGGTGTCTTGTGCTCTAAGTCATTGTGATGTGATAAATAGAAACAATCCAAGTAATCACACTTTTCAAAGGTAAATAAGATTTTGCCACACATTTCTCTAAAACCAAATTTCGCTACATTTATTCATTTATCGACGAAGAAAACAGTAGTTTATTAATTTCCTTTGCCATAATATAGTCATATTTTATGTATGTAAGTCATATTTTACGTATCTCATATACAACCTGTTACAAAAATACCCCTAATCCCGGAAATGGCAATGAGTATTAATGAAATTGAGATGATGGGCGCTGTTCTTTATTTTTTAGCTATTATAATATTCACGGAGAAAAACGATGTCGAAGTTTTGCGAAAATATCGACAAGAATTCGATAGATTCCCAACACTGGCTGGATCAGCTGTTCGGTCATTGGCTTTTAAATCAAAGACAATTAATTTTTCAGACTGTTACAACTGTTGATATTTGTACCTACGTGTAAAAAACAGTGACCGAAGTAAGCTAGTTATGACATAAGCGTATTAAAAAAAATACCTGAAACATTACAGTAACGTAATTTTTAAAATTACATAGTTAAGAATTTTTTTTTTCGATTACTGAAAAACCTAATTGATTCAATTTTGCATGAAACTGAAAGCGCTCTTCATGGAGAATTCTCGCAAGGTGTTTTGTGAATTTCTCTCGCCATTTCAATTCTTTGTTGCGTTTTTTTTTCCGTTACACCACAGAATACATAATAGTAACCATACAAGATATGGGCATGCGTTTTTATGAAGTCCGCGTACTTTTTTTATACTTTTACTATGGTGCGGGGCGGTCCGTACGTAGGTGTGGCGCGGTCCGTACGTAGGTGTGGCGCGGCGCCAATCAGCGCGGCGCAATGGGTTCGATCATAATCATAGGCGGCCATTACACACGTCAATCTGGTGTGATCTGATCAAAACCGCAGATTGATGGAATTTGATGCGGTTGGTTTGCGACGTTACACGGTCAATCCAGCGAGATCTGGATCGCAGTAGATCTTGGTAGATTGACAATCTACCACGATCCACGGTGGGCTTTATTTTATTTTTATTTTATTTTATTTTATTAGGGATAACAAACAGTTGTACAATGTATAATACAAAACAGACTTACAATATAAATTATTGCTAATTGTGCAACCAACCACATTATCCACAGATTACTACAAAATAATGAAAAGAAAATAAATAACCATTATAGAGGCATTGTGTGCAATACTTAATAATAGATATAAGGGACGAAGACAATTAGGAAGCTCATTGTGACAGCAATTCGTGGACTTTGGTTTTAAATGAGCTCAACGAGAGTGAAAAAACATCAACGTCATGGGCACAGATATGATCGTTAAAACTGGCCATGATTCTGTTCAGAGGTGCACGCAGGCCTGCGTTTGTGTTACTATAATTTGTGTCAAAAATTTTCAATGGATATTTTTCACGAATGCGGTGTGAACGGCTAGGAATTTTGTACCTGATTTGGTTAGTTAAATCAATGCAATCGTATTTGTTGTGAAGAATCTTAAAGACACAAACAGCATCAAAAAGTTTCCTACGCATCTGCAACGTTGGTAAAGAAAATCTTTGCAGTAAAATGTCATAGGACAATTTGTAACGCCAACATTTATAACTTATGCGCTTTAAAAATTTTCTCTGAACTGATTCCAAGTTATGAATGTATTTATTATAAAAAGGATTCCAAATCACTGTAGCATATTCAAGTTGAGATCTTACTAAAGCTCTATACAGGTAAAGGTAAGTGCTAGGTTTTTTGAATTGTTGGCAAGTCCGCATAATGAAGCCGTACATTTGGTATGCTTTGGATATTATGTGACTAATGTGACTATTCAAATGTAGTTCAGAGTCCAGAAATATACCAAGGTCGCGAATGAGTTCAACTTTTTCTAAGTTTATACTATTTAATGAATAGTTGAAATTAATTACATTCTTTTTTTTTGTGGTGGTAATGAATTTGCACTTGTTAATACTTAAGTATAGCTTATTTCGAGTGCAATACTCGCTCAAACGATCTAGGTCTTCCTGAAGTCGGAGACAGTCATTTATAGTCCGAATTTGTTTGTAGATTTTTAGATCGTCTGCGTATAGCAAGATGTTGCTATGAAGGAAGCACTTATCAATATCATTGATAAACAAGACAAATAATAAAGGTCCTAAAATAGAACCTTGAGCCACACCTGACGTCGCCACGATAGTATTCGACATGTGACCATTGATTACCACCTTTTGAGTCCTGTTCAAAATATAAGAATGAAACCATCGTAAAAGGTCTCCTCGTATACCATTGAAAGCTATCTTCTGCAAAAGTAATTCATGATCAACCTTGTCAAAGGCCTTACAGAAATCAGTGTATATTGTATCAACTTGTATACGTTGGTCCATGCTAGAAAAGAGAAAGTTGGTGTAAACAAGGAGGTTAGTTAATGTCGAACGCTTTTTAACGAATCCATGTTGTTGAGGTATAATAACATTGTGCAGATGAGGGTAGATAGCATCATGCACTAGTCTCTCCAAGATCTTAGCAAGAGTAGAGAGGAGCGAAATAGGACGATAGTTTTCTACGTCATCTTTAGGTCCAGCTTTGTATATTGGCATTATGTTAGCGGTTTTCCAAACATTCGGGACCACACCCTCAGCGAGGCATTTATTGAATAATATTGTAAGAGGAATACAAATATTTTTAGCCGTGAACTTAAGAAATAGTGGAGGGATGCTGTCCGGACCCGCGCCTTTAGTAACATCTAACGACTTTAATTCTTTAAAAACTTGGTTTTGCGAAAAGCACAAATCAGAGATTACGAAGTCACCAGCCATACTCTCCGCGTGTTGAGATTCTACTTTAAAATTGTGCGCAGTACTCCTTTCATATACAGATCCAAAAAATGTACTGAAAAGATTACAGATGGTCACGGGATCATCAGATTCAAGGTCAGTGTACTTCATAATATTAGGGAAGCCCTTATTATCATGTCTGTGAACAAATGCCCAAAAAAGTTTCAGATCCTCACGTAATCCTTCCTCGACAGAGGAGATGTATTTATTGAAACAATCATCACAAAGCTTTTTAAAACGCCTACGATACAAGGAAAAGTCATTATAGTCTTGTAAGTTTCCGAATTTTTTCCACCTAACCCAGGCATTATTTTTGTCATTAAATATGTGTATTAAAGGCCTAGTGAACCATATTGGATATGAATCAGATTTTTGCTGCTTTAGAGGAACATTATTAGCTATGATCTTATAAATCTGCTCATAAAAGGCATCCACAGCTTCTACTGCAGGCAAGTCCCCTAGAAGTTTGCACCAGTCGACTGCTTCAATATCGCAATTAATAACTCGATAATCAGCTTCATGGTACCGGTATCTCGGTTGTCTTGCCTTTGGCATACAAGTTTGTTTTAGATTTAAGGATACGAGTACTGTAAATGGAGGATGATGCTCGTCTATCCGGACTAAAGGCGAGAGAACTTCATCACATAAACAATCAGATGAGTTTGATAAGAACAAGTCTAACGTACGACCATTAACATTTTTTGTATTATTAAATTGTGAGCAATGCAGCAATGAGATATAGTTTACCATATAGCTGTCTATATCACCGCTGTCACGAGTTAAACACGGCATCAATGTGGAGGAACTATTCAATTCCCAGAGAAGAGTGGGAATATTAAAATCTCCAGCAATATAAAAATTATCGACCTGATTTAATAATAACGTATCCTGTAAAGTGTTTAGGAAGGATTTGTACACATCATATGGCTGACAAGGAGGTATATAAAGACCACCCACAAAATGATATTTATTATGGTTCGCCGATGGGATCTGCAAAAGCACATATTCTATATTTGGCGGTAGTGACTGTTGAGCCGCTGGACTTTGGGTTAGCAGAGTACTAATAGTACAGCGGCGAGCCACTAGACAACGGCTCACAGCCACCAGCACCCCGCCGCCGTCCTGCTTATTAGTAGCTGCAAGGTCGCGGTCACAGCGGTGAATTACGTACCGTGAATCGGCTAACATACTGTCAACTATCGCAGAATTTAACCATGTTTCCGTCAAAATGATAATGTCGTAAGATTCGGATAAAATATTCATGTAAATTGTTTGTAATTTGGTTCGCAGTCCCCTACAATTTTGATAATAAATTGAGATCTTATTATTATTATTAGCCATTTGTGTGGGTTGAAATTTCATAAAATGTTACTTGATTAATCAAAAATAAAATTAAAGCATTATTATTATTTAAAATAAACCAATTGTAAGTATCAAAATGCACTGTATACTTAAGAATGTGACCCGAAAATATTAAGTAACAACTTAAGCTGAACATGAATCCAAGATTCACCGACACAGCCACTGCGCTGCTAAGGAATTGCGAACCACTAAACAAAAACACAGTTTTCCATGATGCTGTCACAATAAGTTCGGCGACCAAAACATACCTAGATACTAAAAATAAAAACATGAAAAAGCCGAATTGCGTGTGTTTGATCATGTAATTAATTATGTCATCAATAATAACATTTAATAAATTTAAGGACGCGTAAGTGAGTACACACCTAAAATCTTGATCCGTTTTCACATCTAAGCTATTCTTATTATATTCAAAAAATATATCCACAATATAAATAGGTATTTGGTATGCTGTACGACAGAAATAAAACCTTCTCAGAAACATCAGTACAAACAGCTTATTAGACATCACAGTTATTGCAGACCTATAAGAATAGTGTAAAAAATAGTAATATAACGGCACACAATAACCTCCAACAAAATACTTTAAAATTAACGCACTTACACAAACAGCTTCATTTTGTCTGTTAATCACTTTAATTATTGGGTACGAGAGCAAAATACACACATATTTAAAAGGTACACTTAAAGAACAAATTAGTTGAGCATATTTGCGTCGCAAATTAATGTAAATTAAATGATTTATACAGAAAATCACATCAACAATTAATATTCGTAGGGTAGTTACATATAGCACACGTTTAGTAGGCCAACTGTCCCAGACACTTATTGCATGCAAAAGACACAGAGTAATGCACACGACAGAAACTAAACCACTGATAAAAAATAACTCGACCAAATAATTATACTTATTGTTAAAATTCGAATATATAAAATGTGTAATTATTTTAAAAAGGATAATCATATAGTAAGCCTCAATTATTCTGCTTCTTCTTAATTTTGTGCAAGTCATCGGGACAGCGTACGGAGAAAGCCGGTGATGTTTCGTTTTCCCGCACAAGTATGACTCCATTTTTAATCCATGTGAATTTATATCCTCGATCCTTGGCGAGAATCCTGGCTTCACGAAACAATTTTTTCATTTTTAATGTAAGGTGCTCATTAAGGTACAGGTTTCTCGAATCCCCAGGCATATTTAATTGACTTGTAGTCACGCCCTTAGCTGATCTCACTGATGCCAGCACCTTATCACGTAAAATTCTGCTTGCCAGCTTTATTACCACATTCTTAGGTAGCTTGCTATCAGTACTAGCATGTGGTACTCGGTGGATTGAAATAATATCTTGCCTAGCAATAGGCTGTTTGACTAACACTCCAATTTCGAGCATTATGGATGAGAGATCTTCACCCCTTTTCTCTGGCAAGTTGCTAATTTCCAGGTTACACTGACGTGCCTGCTGATCCATAATCTCAATTTTTCTCTCTAGATCAGATATGCGTCTAGTTTGGGTATCATTTTCAAAATTCTTTTCGAGCGTGTCGAGTCGCTTGCTGATGTTTTCAGTTTTTTTGTTCAGTTCATCATACTTGTGGCACATGAAGTCTAGGGATTTTCTTATCTCCTCAAATTCATTAAGGAATTTTTGATGTTTTTCGTCTTGCTTCGCGAACCAACTCTCCAAGGTCGATAAAATTGAATCTTGAAATTTATTGAAGTCGTTGCGCAGTTCTCCGTCCATCTTAATACGCTGCGTTACAAAATTAGGCGGTGATTCTTGATCTAGTATGTCACTCACTTCACCTACACTCATAGCAAATTCGCTTTCACGTTGGTTGAAGGTACTATTCCGGTTACTCATTTGCACAGTATGCCTCTGACTTAAAAGGTACTCTGTATGCGACTAGAATGCGCTAGGAGTGAATCTCTAAAGGCGCGCGCGCGTGTGATCGAGACCGGTGCGCGGGGAGGAATGTGTTGGCAACCCTGCCAAAAAGTTGGCAGGGTTGCCAACTTTTTGCATTAATTTTCGCGTGATATCGATCGATGACCTGAGTGGTGCAGTATTCAACATGCCAGTCTACCACGCAAGAGATCCTGGGTTCGATTCCCGGACGTAATTGAAATGATGAATTTTAATTTCTGTGACGGTCTGCGTATAATAAGTACCTATCTATTTAGAAAAGTAAGTACCTAGTAAAATCTGTTGTCTAACACCCATTTTATGCCTTGATTAGTTAGGGTTAGATGAATATCGATATTTAATTTTACACGCACAGGTGTGTAAAATTTCATCAAAATCAGTTCAGCCTTCTGAAGTTGAACTGATTTGGATGAAATTTGGCACTCAGTTCATAGCTTGGTAATATCGTATTATAAATTTTAATACGATTTTTTATAATTTTTAATACGATATTACCAAGCTATTTATACTATATCAGGCTATAAACTATATATAGCCTGATATAGTATAAATATCGAGGTAAAATAGTATTTTTCAAAACATTGCAAAAAATATAGTAGGTAGGTTTATGGGAAATTTATAAAAAAATATAGTCCTCATTTATTTTTAACTAGCTTCCTTTAAAAATTAAAAATAGGGTACATACATAGGGTAGGTACTTCCTAGGGTACCAAACTAACTGTGTGCCAAATTTTATCATCTTTTACTGCAATCCAATATTTTTAACCGCCTTAAAAAAGGAGGAGGTTCTCTTTTCATCTGTATATTTTTTAAGGGATTCTTCAAATGCCCACGCGCATGTAGTCACGGCCGGAAAGAAAGTTAAAATAAATATGGGTTTTATTTTTTATAAATTTCCCAAATGTACTACAAATTAGTTTTAATGTTTAAAATAATTAAAATGCCTAGGGTACCTTTGATCGAGATAAAAAATATAAGTTTTAATCCAGACTATAAACTGTTTGCCAAATTTCATCCAAATCAGTTCAGCTTTCATAAAAAACAAATATACAGACGAAGAGAGAACCTCCTCTTTTTTTGAAGTCGGTTAAAAACATCGGATCGCATTAGATTGTGCTAGATTGTCAGTCTACCATAGTAGATTGACAATCTACCACAATATGCTTGCATCGGATCGCGGTAGATTGTGGTAGATTGACAATCTACCAAGATCTACCGCGATCCGATGCAAGCATATTGTGGTATAGATTGTCAATCTACCAAGATCTACCGCGATCCGATGCAAGCATATTGTGGTAGATTGTCAATCTACCTTGGTAGACTGACAATCTAGCACAATCTACTGCGATCCGATGTTTTTAACCGACTTCAAAAAAAGAGGAGGTTGTTTTTCTGTTCGTCTGTATGTTTTTTTTTGTTTTTTTTTCAATGTCCATCCGGATGTAGTCGCGGGCGGAAGCTAGTTAAAAATAAATATGGGCTATATTTTTATAAATTTCCCAAAAGTACTACAAATTAGTTTCAATGTTTAAAATAATTAAAATGCCTAGGGTACCTTTGATCGAGATGAAAAATATAAGTTTTAATCCAGACTATAAACTGTTTGCCAAATTTCATCCAAATCAGTTCAGCTTTCATACAAAACAAATATACAGACGAACAGAGAACCTCCTCTTTTTTTGAAGTCGGTTAAAAACATCGGATCGCAGTAGATTGTGCTAGATTGTCAGTCTACCATGGTAGATTGACAATCTACCACAATATGCTTGCATCGGATTGTGGTAGATTGACAATCTACCAAGATCTACTGCGATCCGATGCAAGCATATTGTGGTAGATTGTCAATCTACCATGGTAGACTGACAATCTAGCACAATCTACTGCGATCCGATGTTTTTAACCGACTTCAAAAAAAGAGGAGGTTGTTTTTCTGTTCGTATGTATGTTTTTTTTGGGTATTTTTCAAATGTCCATCCGGATGTAGTCGCGGGCGGAAGCTAGTTAAAAATAAATATGGGCTATATTTTTATAAATTTCCCAAAAGTACTACAAATTAATTTAAATGTTTAAAGAAATAAAAATGCCTAGGGTACCTTTGACCGAGATCAAAAATATCATAAGTTTTAATCCAGACTATAAACTGTTTGCAAAATTTCATCCAAATCAATGCAGCCTTCATAAAAAACAAATATACATACGAACAGAGAACCTCCTCCTTTTTTGAAGTCGGTTAAAAATATCGCATCGCAGCAGATTGTGCTAGATTGTTTTTTAATGATTTTTCGAATGTCCACCCACGCGGATGTAGTCGCGGGCGGAAGCTAGTTAAAAATAAATGTGTACTACATTTTTATAAATATCCCAAAAGTAAGTACTATAATGTTTAAATGTTTTGAAAATAATACTTATACCTCGAAAAAAAGGTGCCAACCCTAAGCCAGACCAAGCCAGATTGACGTAGATTGACAATTCAGCACAATCTGATCACACCAGATCGCGCCAGACCGCGCCAGATTAAAACAGATCGCGAACAACGTTACACAATCAATCTCTGTCAATCTTTGTCAGTCTGGCGCGGTCTGGCGTGATCAGATTGTGTGTGTAATGGGTGCCATAAGGTGACCTGAAAAGTGATGTGCTTTAGCATAGTCGATATTTTTATTAACGATTAAAATAACTAGTTTTAGACAAAATTAAAACTTAATATTAGGAACTTAAGAAATTTACAGAGGACTCTTTATATGATGTCATATCATGTCATATGATGTCATCAACCACCTTTCGGGATTAGGGGTATTTTTGTAACACCTTGTATAATGTATACATTCGTTTTTCGGATCACCTGTTTATTGACTTTGTTGTCTTTTGGCATTCTATTTCTATGCTTGGAATACAATTTTTGACTTCGTAACTTTGTTTGGAACCAGTTGGAGGTGAACATATCAAATGTCCCCGCCCGTAGCCCCTATGCCGCGGGGGAGGGGGGAGATTGAAGGTCCTATTTTTCGGCTTTTCACATATATCTCGGAATCTATGCGTTCTAGCGACATGACACTTATTACAAATTGAAAATTGATTAAATTTGCTACAAGTTTTATAAAGTTAAAGTATAGTTGCTGCTGAATCCTGATCCCAATGTCCTCAAGTTTCACTTTAAGCATGTTGACAGGCATTCAGGAGCGGATATCTCGAAAACGATGCATGATATCGAAAAATTTAACAAATCAAACTTTATCAGCTTTCAATTTTTATAAAGTTTTGTCCCCGAAAAAGTATTGTTCCCGAGGGATAGCAAAAAAACTTTCCACGCAGACGAAGTTCGGGCGGCCGCTAGTTGTATAAATAATGTTTTTTTTTGTATTGTAGCCCCGGGTTCTACGCCCATTCGCATGCATGTTTTGCGGCAGGCTCTTCACTAGGAAATGGAACATGAAAAGGCACAGTCGGCGGCATCGTGTGATGCGCGTTTACGATCCCTATTAGGACAATATCAATAAGGTAATGTTTACATTTCGGCTTATTCCGTTTATCCACCCTGAAACAGCCACCCTAAGGTATTACTCGGAAAACGCGTGTCCATCTATCAACTACGATGGGGTGGATAGACGGACACGATTTTTCCGAGTATCCACCTTAGGGTGGCTGTTTCAGGGTGGATAAACGGAATAAGCCTACATTTCGCATCGTACTCTTTACTATACAAATTTTCATGGGCGTTGGTGGCAGAGGGGTGCCAGAGGTGCCAGGTGGTGCACTTGCACCCCTCGGAAATATCGGGATCAACATTAGGCTATTTAAATGAAGTGAAAACAATGATGCAGTATTGAAGAATTGTTTATTCTGTGGGATGGCACTAATCAACATGAATAACTAAAAGCTGCCCCCTGGGAATTATTTGTGCTACCCTCGCAAATCTTTAAAGTTACGAATTAGATTAAACTAGAACTTTTGTGTTCACAAAGTGATTTGCCGTCACATATAGCGAGAGGATATAATTGTGTGTTTGTGTTCCTTTTTGTTTTTTTAAATTGTGAATCGTTGTGTGCTCCCAAATAAATGTAAGTATTTTCTTTCTTTCTTTATATATTAGTTTTGTTGCTTTTACAGACGCGCCCCGCTCCGCCGGCGCCGCCGCCGCCCATCCTGCAGGTAATTATACAGGGCTAGGTACTTGTCATGTAGGTATCTCTTTAAGTTCTTGTAGGTACTGGAAAGGACTCGACTTCAACACTATGCCAAGTACCTAACACACCTTCGTTTTGCCGATGGCTGAGTCCATAGAAGATCTGAACACGATGCTCGAAGATCTCCGTAGTGCTTCCCAAAGAGTAGGATGAACATAGATAAGACGAAAATCCTGTCGAATGCCCATTGCCCATGTTACACTCGCTCCAGTTCATGTTGGAAACACTATACTCGAAGTTGTTCACCATTATGTAGACACAGTCAATGAAACGTGGTCGCTAGCTATGGGTCTCATAAGGCTGAAGGTCACCCAGCGTGCAATGGAGAGAGCCATCCTTGGCGTTTCCCTACGTGTACGAATCAGAAATGAGGAGATCCGAAGGAGAATTAAAGTATTGCTCAGCTCAAGTGACAGTGGGCGGGACACATAGCAAGAAGAACCGATGGCCGTTGAGCCGCACCCTGATTATCTAAAAAGAAACTATTTAGCAACCGGTTGCATTTGACATACATTGCAACTTTTCTTTGGTATGTTTTTTTTTTAACCCAAAAAGAAGTAGCAATGGATCACGATCATCTGTGAACTGCAACCAGTCGCTAGGTGGTTTTTAATTAGATAATCAGCCCGCCGGAAAGGTTTTAGAATGGCGACCGCGCACCAGTCGACGCTTCGTGGGCAGGCCTCTGCTAGGTAGACCGACGATCTGATGAAAGTCGCGGGAAGCTGCTGGGTGAGGGCAGCGCAGGACCGATCGTTGTGGAGAAGTGGAGATCCTTGGCGGAGGCCTATACCCAGCAGTGGGTGTCGTGCGGCTGAGATGACTTTTAACTCGACGATTACTGTTATTTGCCTAAATAGGTGGCGCAATACAGGGTTGCTTGGACGTATTCCTGGTCAAAGAAAGATGAGATTGAAATGCGGCGTCACTTTCCCTGTTAAATTACGTTTAGCGATTAAGTTATTGGAAACTGAACCTTAAAATAAGGCGCCAAATTAGTTCCATTTCTTTGACCCAACTCTAGGACTAGATTACTAACATCATAAACAACAGCATTAGGGCTTCCGCTGCGTTCTCGTCGCGGGTACACGGCACGGGAATAGATTACCTACTGGTTTTCTGATGGACAGATGCTTGCAGTGCGTGAGTAAGGTCTAATCTATGTCGCCTCGCGCCGGGATCCCGCTTAACGCAGCGGACGCCCTTAGTTCTACGATTTTTTCCGAAAAATACCAAAAAACTATTTTCCAAACAGCTGGTCGAGTTTTGTACAAAAAGTCATAATTTGGTCATTTTTCGGAAAATTCGGTGAACAAACGTTCTTGTTCATGGTATTAGTAATCTAGTCCTACCAGGGGCCGTATTATGACCTCTTATTTCCAGGCAGTTTTCTGACTGGCTATCAATCTATCTCTTTTATTTGCTATACGACGAGAACGAGATGTCACTACAGCAATTTATAAACCTGGCAGGATTTAAGAGCTTGTAATACGGCCTCAGGAATACGTCGTACAGCAGTAGTCAAAAATCTGCAATATATTTTGAACCTTAATTGACCGAGCGAGCACGAAGTGCGAGCGAAGCGTCTCTGCTTCAGCTTGGGCAAAAATTATTTCGTATGTCTGTATGTTCTTCTCTACAGGTCGCATTTCTCAACCGATTCTCGTGAAATTTTGTGAGCAGGTTTGAAAATAATATAGAATTTTCTTGTCACGCCACTTTTTCGATTTTTTTCAAAATGGCGGAGATATGTAAAAAAAACATATTGCAGTCCAGCTTCCCGGCTCTGTCTTTTTAACCGACTTCCAAAAAGGAGGAGGTTCTCTGTTCGGCTGTATGTATGTTTTTTTTTATTTTTTTTTATGTATGTCCACCGATTACTCGAAGACGGCTGAACCGATTGAAATAATTCAAACGTTATTAGATTAAGTTTGTTCCCAAATTGGTCCCATTTTTTGAAATTTTTAAATCGGTTCAGTATTTTTCAGGAAAACTTGAAAATACTGTCGTTTTCGTTACCATTTTATGAATTTATACGGATGATCGACCATATCTTCTTTGTTTATGTACCGATTTAGATGATTCTTTTTTTGTTTGAAAGAGGACACTTTAGTGATGATATTATTTTGATTTCATTGTTATTGGACCTTGGATTTTAAAGATACACAAGGGAACTCTTCAAAATCAAATAGAAACTGTGTAGTGATTGAAATATTGCTAGGATTATGACAATCTTAAACAAATTAGGTATCTAACTATGGTTAAGGACGTTTTGGACTAGACTTGAACTGTGAAGGAACAACGGAACTCCTTAACAACAAACAGCACGAACAGTGGAAATTGAGTTTTTAGTGGTATTACACCACGCAAAAGTGTGAAATATAAAAAAAATACATAACGTCATCGCTTACATTTACATAATATACATACTTTGGGTAAAAGGTAAAACTACCTAATACAGAAGGTACTTACACTGAAAAGAAAAAAATAAAAAATTGTTTAGAAACAAAAAAACCGACTTCAAAAAACCTGAAAATAAAAACAAAATTAGCTTCAAAATTAAATACCCCTAAAAAGCAAGAAATAATTTTCAAATCATTAGATACGCATATTATTGTAATTAAACACGTATAATGAAGTCGGGTGGGGCTTCTAGAATAAAAAAAGAAGTTGTTCTCCAGCCCCACCCGACTTCATTATACGTGTTTAATTACAATAATATGCGTATCTAATGATTTGAAAATTATTTCTTGCTTTTTAGGGGTATTTAATTTTGAAGCTAATTTTGTTTTTATTTTCAGGTTTTTTGAAGTCGGTTTTTTTGTTTCTAAACAATTTTCTCCTCTACAGGTCGCATTTCTCAACCGAATTTCGTGAAATTTTGTGGGCAGGGGCCGTACCGGCTAACGAATCGATTTTCATAAAAGTCTGCTGGGTTTCAAATTAAAACAGATAAATCGAGCCCCAATTGGGCCAAAATGACGAACCCAAATTCATGATGTCACACGAACATCGATATCTTCCGAATCACGTCAACAAAAAGTACAAAACGAAATTGCTTACTTTGATTTCTCTGTTTTAAGTTGAAACCCAGCAGACTTTTATGAAAATCGATTCGTTAGCCGGTACGGCCCCAGGTTTGAAAATCATATATATTTTTTAAGTTGAGACAGTTTTTCCAAATTTTATTAGATTTGGAACACAGGTTTTAACGCGATTTTAACTAAAACATAGGTGTTGAGCACCTACCTTTTCCCGACGTTTCGACTAGAGTTGCGGCCCGGCCCCGGCAAAGGTTCGGTACCCGGCAGGTTCGGCACTTTTTACGAGGTTCGGCCGGGTACCGAACCTTGACCCGCGGTTCGGCCGAACCTCCGAACCTTTTTAAAATGATAATTTGGTCGTTAAATTAAGTCTAACTCAAAGTTTGCAAACGATTTTATGTAACTTCCCGATGTGCTAGAGACTTAAAACTTTGAACATAGGTCGGAACTGAAAGGCAATGCAATATTATGGCGTCATTGAGCTGATCTGATGATATAGCCGGAAGAAGGCCACAGCAAGAACTCTGTGATAAAACCATACAACCCAATCGAGCGAGATAGGGCTCGTTAGAATCGTCGTGACAAGTACTTTGATGGAATCATCTTCCGTCAAAGTACTTGTCAAGACGATTCTAACGAGGTCCAGGGTCTGATGATGAAGCCGGAAGAATGCTACAGAAACCATGCAACCCCATCGAGTTTGGGCTCGTTTGAATAATCTTGATGAGTACTCTGTTGGGAAATAGTGTCCAAGGGTCTTATGATGGAGCCGGAAGAAGGCCACAGACTGTAATAAAAACCATGCAACCCCATTGAGTTTCGGATCGTCTGATCGTCTTGACGAGTACTCCGATAGGAGATGGTGTATTTTTAATTATGTTTTATTTCGTTGACTAAAAAGCAGACAAGAATAATTTACTGAAAAAAAAAAATTTTTATATAAAAAAAAACATTTTTTAAACCGACTAAAAAGTATAAAAATCGGACTAAAAAAAATCGGCGCGATTGGGATCAAGCCGACGAGCCCAGCTTCTGAAAACAGACTGAAAACAAGCGCGCCTAACGACCTAAATGAATACCGAGTCGGTCCGGTATTATTGAGGTTCGCTGCATCACTAGTTTCGACCGAGTTGCATCGGCCGTGGTCACGGGCTGACTGGAGCTGCGGTGTTACGCCTCCTCCTCTGCATCGGTGGAATCTTCATCCACCGTCGAACAGTTTTTCCAACTACCGCCACACACAATACTAACGGTGTCCCTATTCTGTATCTGCTTCTGCTTCTCTAATTTGCCACTCACTGTTACTCGCTCACCGCAGCCTCTGTTGAAGGAGGATAGTTACCATCCATCGCTTCTTATTACTATTTCCGATTTAAAATGTAAACAGCTGAATGAGAAAAAAACCCAACGTTTTAACTTCCGTAAAGGTAATTACGATGAAATAAATAAGTTTTTACTTTCTGTTGATTGGAACGGATTTTTATCTTGTTTGCCAATGGAGGAGGCTGTTGGTCTTTTCTACGATAAAATTGAGGAATGCTGCACTCTCTTTGTACCTCTTACTAGCTCCTCTAATGCTAAATCTCATTATCCTGTTTGGTATAACAAATCATTGATTAAAGTAATAAATAAAAAAAATATGATACATAAAAGATGGAAACGTTTTGGTAATCCACGTGATTACGATGAGTTTTCCAGGCTTCGTGATAGTGTCAAACGTATGCAACATGACTGCTTACACGAGTTTACGGTAAGAGCTCAAATAATTATAAAGCGTACACCGAAATATTTTTGGTCCTACGTTAAATCCAAGAGGGGTGGTTCCAATTATCCGAGAAATTTTAATTCCGGTGATCAGGTACTTTCAGATGGACAAGATATTTGCAATGCCTTCAATAGGTTCTTTGAGAGTGTTTTCACTGCACAATCCTCATCTGTCACTTCACCTATTAACACGTCTAATAGCCAAGTAAGCGATACACAGTCCCAAGTGTATATTTCTCCTGATTTGGTCAAAAAGCATTTATCTGTCTTGGATTCTACAAAAGGCGCCGGTTGTGATGGTATACCTCCCTTTTTCCTATCCAAGTGTGCGGAAAGCCTAGCTCTTTCGTTATCTATTCTTTTCACTAAATCATTGCGTGAGGGTAACTTTCCAAACGTTTGGAAGAGAGCCTACATTGTCCCTGTGCACAAGAAGGGTTCTAGGTCTGTCATCTCCAACTATCGGCCTATCTCAATTCTTAATATTGTAGCCAAAGTATTGGAGATTATTGTCTATGACCTCATTTACCCTGTTATTTCACGCGGTGTCCCGACATCGCAACATGGTTTCTTAAAGGGGCGCTCTACTGTATCCAATCTGGTCCTATTTACTAACTATGTCTTAGAGCAAATGGAGGGAGGTGGACAGGTTGACGTGATCTACACAGATTTTGAAAAAGCTTTCGATCGTGTGGATCATGTCATCCTGCTCCAAAAATTGGAATCTTTGGGTATACATGGTGATTTGTTACGGTGGATTACGTCATACCTATCGAATCGATCGCAGGCGGTTGTAGTCGGCGGTTATAGATCAGATTACATCGGAGTACCCTCTGGGGTTCCGCAAGGTTCCCGTCTCGGTCCCCTGCTCTATAATGCTTATCTGTACGACATATATACATCTTTCAGCCATTCAAAACATCTTTTATATGCTGACGACAAAAAGATTTATATGCGTGTGGACTCCGAATCTGATTGTGAATTAATTCAGCAGGATCTTAATAATTTATCAGCTTATTACGCTATGAATAATATAACAGTCAGTATTCCTAAATGTCATTGTATTAGTTTTACGAGAAAAAGAAATCCCATATTATTTACCTATAACTTCAATAACATTGCGATAGGCAGGGTTGAACTTGTCCGTGACTTGGGTGTCTGGCTCGACTGTAAGATGACGTTTTCGGATCATGTCGATACTGTGGTTAGGAAGTCATATCGTAATCTTGGCTTCGTGATGCGTACGTGTAAACCATTCTCTGATTTCTTAAGTCTGAAGGTTGTCTACTACGCATACGTGCGTAGTGTGTTAGAATACGCATGGCCAGTCTGGTCTCCGTTTTATGCCTTATACAAAAATCGTATTGAAAGTATTCAAAAGAAGTTCGTTTATCACCTCAACTTTAGAGCTAAAAGAAAAAAATCCGATTATATTAATTATAAAGCTAACTGTAAGGAGTTTGGTCTGCTGACTTTGGAAGAGCGTCGCGTTGTTACTGACATGGGTCTGTTGTTTGATGTGGTTCGTGGTCGACTTGATTGTCCTGAGCTAATTGAAAGAGTGTCATTGTGCGTGCCAGGGCGCCGTACCCGACACACCTCATTATTTGCTGTCCCATATCATGAGACTAGATATGGTCACAATGCAGTGTTGACTAGAATGTTCGAGACTTACAATAAGATTTTCTCTAGTTTAGACCCTTTTATTGAAAGCAAGAAATCTTTCTTAAATAAAGTAAAAAAAGTAATGGAATATAGTCTCAGTGACTGTTGTGACAGTGATACTTAATTTTGTTTTATATTATTCTATTTTTAATTACACATAATTTATATAATATATACACATAATTTTATACTATTTATATGTTTTTAGTGTCTACCTTATTTATATTTTTCATTGGTAAACCACATAGGTTAGGTACAACATTATATATATATATATATTTTATTTTATTCTAATTTTAATTCGTTTTAGTTTTATCTATTTTAATATCGCATAGTATGGTGATGAATACCTACTTACTTTTATGTCATAAGCAAATACCTCCTACAGCTGTACTGTCTTTTGTTTTAGTTGTTGTGTCTTTTTCCTACTATTTGTGAAATTGTGGATAACGTTTTTGGCCTAATAAGCATTGGTCTTTGTAATTATTTATATACTGTTTTGTATACTAGTAATTAAGTTCTTGGCTGTTGTTGTCCCTGAACCAATAAAAAAAAAAAAAATAATAATAATAATAGCCGTATTCTGATAGTTAGCCGACCGCGAACAAAGAGGTAGTGCGTTTGTAATGACTGGATTCCACACTGCAGATAATTTGTGTCCATCTTCCCGATTGAAGTTGTTAGGATGTTTTTTAATTTCAATCGCTTCACGTACGACTCGTGAATAAAAATGACGATCAGTGGAAAGAACCTGCGTGCGATGAAATTCAATCCAGTGGTTTGTGCCACTTCCAGCAAATGTTCTGCAATCGCTGATTTATTAGTTTGGCGGTTTTTTACAGCTGTGATGTGTTCACGGACTCTTTCGGTGATAGTTCGTTTCGTCTGACCAATATAGCAACTACCACAGCTGCAGTCTATCTTGTACACGCCAGGTGTTTGTGATGGTATGACATCCTTCGGCGTACCCAATATGTTGTTGACCTTTATGCCAGGAGTGTAAACTGTCGGTACAGAGTATTCACGTAAAACGTGGCCGATCTTATCTGTTACTCCTTTGACATAAGGCATGTAGGCTGGTTGTCTACTAACCTCGGGATGCCTACACTTTTTCCTCGGCAGTTTATGTCGTCCGTGCACTTGATGTCCGTTTTTCTTAAGTACCTCCTGAACATGGATCAGCTCATGCTCTAAATGTTCAGGGTCACATAGGTCATAGGCTCTATTCTTTAAGGAAGTGATATCAGATTGCAAATGACGGGGGTGGTGATGTGACATTGCGTGTAGGTATCTGTCCGTATGTGTGGGCTTGCGATAAACACAATGTGATATGGACCCGTTAGGCTTCACGGAGATCTTGACATCTAAGAAGGGCAGCGTCCTGTCAACCTCTAGCTCGTAAGTGAATCTCATATTAGGGTGAATAGAATTGAGATGCTGCAAAAGGTGGTTCACTTCCTGCTCACTGCCTTTTAAAATGCAGAATACGTCATCTACATACCTTTTCCAAAGTCGTATGTTGTTAGGTTCGATGTTTAGCGCACTTTTTTCGAAGTGTTCCATCCAAATATTGGCCAGTACCGGGGCCACTGGACTTCCCATGGCGACACCATCTATTTCGACGGTGGATGAAGATTCCACCGATGCAGAGGAGGAGGCGTAACACCGCAGCTCCAGTCAGCCCGTGACCACGGCTGATGCAGCTCGGTCGAAACGTCGGGAAAAGGTAGGTGCTCAACACCTATGTTTTAGTTAAAATCGAGTTAAAACCTGTGTTCCAAATCTTATAAAATGCAACGCGAAAGTTTAAAAGTGTATATTTTCCAAATTTTTCGTAATGGCCGAGATATGTAAGTAAAATGTATTTCAGTCCGGCTTTTTGGCGCTGGATATTCTCCTCTACAGGTCGCATTTCTCAACCGATTCTCGTCAAATTTTGTGAGCAGGTTCAAAAATTACATAGAATTTTTTTGCCACGCCAGTTTTTTGAAATTTTTCATAATGACTGAGAAATTTAAAAAAACATATTTCAGTCCGACTTTCCAGCTGTCCATTTTCCTCTACAGGTCGCATTTCTCAACAGATTCTCGTGAAATTTTGTGAGCAGGTTCGATAATGGGGAGGAAAAGCGCAATTTTATCCCGATAGGTGGCGTCTGGTCTTTGGTACCCGGCCGCCTCAAAGAAAGTGTCAAAACATATGGGAATCTCTTGGAGTATTGCACTTTTTAATTTTATACTGAGAAAATGCCGCATTGTTATGCATGTAACTTGTAAAATATTGGAGTTCATCGATTTCCCAGTAACAAAAAAAATAGTGGGCAAAAAAATATCAAAAAAGATGCTTTTCCCTCGATTTTCTCCTTTGCTGAGCCTGAGAAACATTATAAATCAAAAGGAATGTTTCATGAATTTGATGAAGCTTCGCCAAAATAAAACAACATTTGAATTATAACAGCTTTGTTCTTTAATATTTCAACCTCAGCAGTTTCTAACATATTTATAACTTGGATGAATTTGATAGGTATATCAAATATGGAATAAGCCCAATATTGGGGCCAAACAGAGAATTAATAGAATTTTATATGCCAGAGTCATTCAAGAAACTTAGAATAATAAAATAAATATGATAAAACGGTTCGTGTAATTTTGGATGGTACATAAATTCCAGTACAGAAACCTGAAATTACTATTGCACAGAAGGAATCATGAGGCAACTATAAACACGGAAATTAACACTCAGTTGCTTTGTTAAAATTTAAATCATATGCTTCTAATCTGAAATAAAAAGATTACTTGTAAATCTTACACGAAATTTAAAGAAATGTAATGCTTGTTAGCAATTTTTTGTAAGTTGCTATAAACTTTCTTGCCTGTTGTTTTGGCTTTTCTTTTCCGTAATTCTTCTTTTATCTGAGCTAAAGTTAGCATAGAATATATTGTTTGTCCGCAAAACCGAAAAAAATACAATCTAAGAAAGTAAAATCACGTAATACACAGTCAAGACAATATAAGCTCAAACTGACAATTGTTCCAAAGACTAAGCGCCATCTGTAATTCACTTTGCCTTCGCCTCCCTCTTTTTATTTAGCCAGTTTTCAGTTAAAATTAGAAGCGCCATCTAGCTGCGAACATACCTATCAAATAATACCAAACAGCACTTACCTACTACGTGCTTTGAAAAGCTCGTGAACAGTGTGGGAAAAAGGGGTGGCGACATCTTTTAGATATTTTTTTAAAACAACATACAATTTGAGCTACTTTTTAACGCGAGGTCTACAGCTCACGGAGCCACTAGTATTGTATCCATTATAATATTATTATAATAAATAGTTTATTATATGTTAGACTCAAAGACACAATGCGTTGTGGTCCCTGCCAAAAATCCACAACGCGAAATTCGTATTGCCTTTTGGCTCTTCTAAAAACGCCCATTACGCGTTGTTGTAATTACAGAAAAGAGAGACCACTAAGCGCAATTCGCGTTGTTCGTTCATGGTTAATTCATAATTCATTTATTGCTTGTCACATAGTTATAAAATGATACATAGTTTTACAGTTCCTGTGACGCCCTGTGAGGGCGTTGCAATTGCAATGTGAGAGAGAAACTTGAATTACAATTAAAACTTCATTAAATAAATAAATTAAGATCAATAATTAAAATACAGGTAAAAACATTTTAAAAATTACTAAATCGTTATCATACCAAACGATCACAACGCGTTATACCGCTTGCAGTGAGATAGTGATTTCCATAATTTTTCAATGATTGTCCCAGAAAATCTTTTTTTTTAAATTAGCTATTACAAAAGAAAACTAAACTGGATTTTCTTCTCTTTGTCCAGTCACTTCTCCACAAGATAAGCAAACACCGCTTAGAAGGGCGCGCGCGGGTGACGAGAGCAGCACCGCGAACAATACTAGGTGGGTGGCAATAAGTACCACAGAATCAATAATAGTTGGCAATACTTAGTTCAGCCACAGGGAGAGGGAAGTCAAGCGAACTACGCGCCCTTGAGCAATGCACACATAGACACCCCTCATCGACACGGGAAAAACCGGAATCTCAGACGAATCTCAAACGAGTTCGAGTGCGTGATGCAATAGTTGGCAACGGAAACGCATTGTGTCTCGATTTTGGGTTTATGGAACAAGAACGGTGTCAAAAAGCATTACCATTCAAACACCATTGAAACACGATTTTGACGATTACATTAGCAGACTTGACCCCCTTTGGCCCTACCGGCTAACATGGCTATCGTAATTGCTTTCATTTGGCAGGCGGATGTGATACATTGCTACTTCTATTTGGCATAAATAAAAACTCACCATAGAAAAGTAGCAATGTATCACATCCATCTGTCAAATGAAAGCGATTACGATAGCCATGTAATAGCCGATACGGCCCCTGATTAGTAAAATGTAGATATTTTCTTTTGTAAATAAGATAATTTATTACTGACTCGTTCCTTGTGGTGCGCCTGACTGATGCAACGTTTTTCAATTTTCTAGTGCAAATAAACAGTTAAATATACTACGCGTTCATTTCACCGTTGCCGCTACCTCCCGGCCCGCTTCTTCATACCGCGCCCCCGGCGTCGCCTGGGGAGGCGCGCGGGAGGGCGACACAGGGGGTGCGGAATGATGAAGCGGGCCGAGAGGTAACGGCAACGGTGAAATGAACGCGTAGTAGTTCGTCTCTAACTTGCCATTTTCTCCACAGAAAGTGGCAGCCGAATACATCCCGCCTCAACGATAAGACCAAAGCAACGCAACAGTGGCCGAGCGTATAGTCAGCACGTTGTTGGCGGACGAGCTGCTACCGTGCGCGCGCGTCATTTGCGCGCTTTGCGGCGCGGCTGGAATCTTTACCGATATACTTACCCTCTGATTAAATAATACTTACTGATTTATTAATTTGTCACTGTTTAAATTACTGTTTTAAATTTTTTAAGTTTATTATATTGTTAAAATATATTGTTAAAATTGTTTTGATTGTTTCCCTCTGTTCCAAAAGTCATGAGTGAATAAAAAAAAAGAATTGGGAGTCGGACTCACCAACCGAGGTTCTATACGTACCTAGTAGGTCTTAAGGTCAAACCGCACTACAGCGGAGCGGCGCTGCGCGGCGCAGCACTGCAGCGGAGCGGCGCGGCCTCTCCTAAACGCACTATCGCGGCAGCGGAGCGGCGCGGCGCGGCTCAAATTGCCAGACGTGGCAAGATTTCATTGAAGTTGGACGCACGAACGAAAAGGGAACGCTCGGTCACGCGTTCCCTAGAACGAATTTCCAAGGAACGATTTAGCAAACATCCTCATATTTTTTATTTATTTATTTGTGATGAGTTATGATTATGATGATCTATGAAATTATCACGTAAAATACCACTTTATAAAATGATCAAAATTTGTACACTGAAATATCAGTAGAAATATATATTTCCAAATAACCTCTGTAGACTGAAGCTTGATTATGAACAATATTTGGCCGCGCCGCGCCGCAAGCTATACCGCACTAGCGGCAGCGGAGCGGCGCGGCGCGGCGCGGCGCGGCGCGACAAAATATTCTTTCGCACGCAAATCTGCAGCGCCGCGCCGGTACGCGCCGCGCCGCGCCGCGCCTCTCCGCTATAGTGCGGTTTGCATCATTGCAATCAATAGAAATAATATTTGACCTTTAAGGTCAAACCGCACTACAGCGGAGCGGCGCGGAGCGGCGCGGCGCGGCCAATCTCATATAAAAATATCAGTGGCAATCAAACAAAGCTGTAGAACACGACAATAGCTAAACCATGTGGTAAACCTCGAAAACTAAAAAATATCATTTTTGGAGATATACAAATATAGGTTACGGCGGGTTGCGATCTGTAAAACTTGGGTTAAAGGATCTATAATTTCGTAATAAATAACTATATCACAACGGCGAGTGGTAACCTCTTTGGTAATTTAAATGTATTACGGGCTACTGTACTATTACGTGTCTTGATAAATTCCTTAACCAAAAATACGTCTTTGCATCTGATAACCATTTGCAATGGGCCGCGAACTTTTCCGACTACCTAATATATTATACTGTGGTTCCCAATGAAAAGAGAGTGGTTCCTGGCTGGCAAGTTTCTGGTGAAAATGACATTTATACAGACAGGGAAATATATTCAAAAAAATTGAATTTGTGACATTACTATTCTTTTTTGTATTTTTTTGTACTGTTGTTTTTGGATATTTTTATGTATATTTTGTAATAAACTCCGACGAAAGCCGAAGGTTACCTGCAGGTTTAGGATTGATAGGAGCAGGAGCAGGGCGTGGGGAGAGGTGTGGGCAGCGGGCCACCGCGTGGGCTCAGGTGCATTCGCAGTCTTAGGTGCTCGCACAAACTTAGAGGTATGGTTCCTAAATACAACATAAAAGTCTTTGGTTCTATAGCAAAGATTTAAATGCGCTTACCATAGTGTGAGTGAGCTCACCGAAATTCAACATTCAACATTCAAATAAGTAGAGCTTCATTTATTATGGCTATTAGCAAAAACTTCTGTATTGAAGTCTTTGCCTATTAGTGCTCATTTGAATTGAACACAGTGTCAGTTACTGCGAGAAACCAAGACTGTTTCAAATCGATAGTGGCAAAACTTTTAGACCCGCTGGTGTACTAAGAACTCGGTTTATATGGGATGGGATGGATCATCTTACGATGGACGTAAACGACACATCGCGCATAGCAGATTTGCAAAATGCTACAGATTTTTAACCGACTTCATCAAAAGGAGGAGGTTCTCAATTCAATTGTATACTTTTTTATCGTTGTTCGCGCATATCTTCGTCATTTATGGACCAATTTTGATGATTCTTTTTTGTTCGATTGAGTATTTTTGCCAGATGGTCTAATATTTTTTTTCAAATCGGTTCAGTAGTTTTCATGTAATCCTGAAAATACTATGATTTTGCATACTTACCTTTAGTGTATTTTTTTTAACCGACTTCAAAAAAAAAAAGGTTCTTAGTTTGACCTGTATGTATGTATGTTTCTCCGCGATTATCTCACGTTTGGCTGAGCCGATTTTTCTACCTAATAATAAATCTACACTACTTAATACAGAAGGTACATAACACCAAAAATAAAAAAATAAAAAATTGTTTAAAAAGAAAACCGACATCAAAAAACCTGCCTGTAAAAAGCAAGAAAGAATATTCAAATCATTAGATACGCATTATCATCGTTATAATAACGTCTATTGAAGTCGGGTGGGGCTTTTAGAATTAAAAACCGGCCAAGTGCGTGTCGGGCCACGCGCAGTAGGGTTCCGTAGTTACCTTATACCATACGATATTTAATACCACTATTATTTTTCGTCTGCAAAAATAACTTTGTTTTTCACAGTGTTGGTATGAATGACAAAGTTATATTTGCGGTTTTGCAAAATGTACTATATCTCAATAACTAATTATTATATCTCGTTCAAACTATACTAAATAATATACTAGAAAAAATACGACTCGTTTTACAAACTAATTTTCGTTCAAAGTGTTTTTTAAGATCTACAGCATATTTCTTTTTTAGATTTTTCACTTTCTTATTTAAAAAATTAGAGGGGGGGGACTAGGCTTGCCAGATTGAAAAATCAAAATTTCTGGACAATATTCTAAAATATCTGGACAAGAGGATTTTTGGCTGGACAAAGTAACAATCAGCGGGCGGGCCGCGTGTAACGCTTCCCTTTTGCACCACGTCCCCGCACGGAGAGACAAATTGCATGGAGTTTTCTACGCCTAAACATCAGAAAATTCTAGCTAGTTCATCAAGTCTTCTGTAGGTGACGAAAGCGCGTGAGGGGCGGCGGCGTCGCGTGCGTTTCATTTTTAGCTGGACATTTTGCCTAAAACCGGGACACTGGACATCATGTGAAATAGCTGGACAATCCAGCCAAGTCCAGCCCATCTGGCAACCCTAGGGGGGACACACATTTTACCACTTTGGCGGTGTTTATCTTTCAAACGGTTGACTTTGAAAAAAAATCGTCTTAGGAACCTCAATGTCTAAATTTTAAAGACCTATCTATAGATACCCCACACGTATTGGTTGTGACAAAATTTTTTTTTTCAGTTTCGGTTCCATGTATGGGGACCCCCTCCCCCTTAATCTTTTATTTTTTTTATTTTTGTGTTAAATTCGTTAAGCAGTTAACAGAATACATCTACCTACCAAGTTTCAACTGTGCAATCTTAATACTTTCGGAATAAAGTGGCTGTGACATACGGACGGACAGACAGACAGACAGACAGACGGACAGACAGACAGACATGACGAATCTATAAGGGTTCCGTTTTTTGCCATTTAGGCTACGGAACCCTAAAAAGGAAGTTGTACTTCCCGTACGTATGTACCTACGGTACGTTCGTACCCCACCCGACTTCAATAGACGTTATTATAACGATGATAATGCGTATCTAATGATTTGAATATTATTTCTTGCTTTTTAAAGGCAGTTTTTTTGAAGTCGCTTTTTTTGTTTTTCAATACTAATGTATACTTATCTAACGATTTACCTATTTCTTTGATCTTTAGCTGTTGATATTTCGAACAGTATTCGAGTATTGGTAGTACTTAGGGTGCTTCTACACGGTGCATGTAGCTTGCGGACGTAGCTTACGCGAGTTCGTGCCCGGGTAGTTCGCTTTGAGTAGTTGCTCGAGTCGCTGGACCCGCTCATACCTTTCCACGGAGCATATAACCAGCGCAAGTGCCTCGCTAACAATCTTGCTGGCAATTTTAAGAAAGCTTAAATTTTTTCGCGGTGTCTGTTCTAATGTAACCAGTCCCATACAGCCATTTTTGGTCACAGATTTTCAACAGATGTAACAAGTCGCTACAGTTTCGTAACTGATACGACACATTGTGACTATTTGCGACTGTGTGGGGTTTTGTTTAAAGGTGTTGTAACAGTTCAGTAACAATGTTACGGAAACTAGTGTCAGTAACTTTGTGTTGCGCTGTGTCGACATAATTCACAATGATCTGTGTCCATACATTGTATACACTTTGTGCTCAGTTTGCAACTAGAGTACAAAGTTGTAACAATGTGTGGTAACGGGGTGGTAACGTTACTACACATTGTGTTGTAATGTTACGACAATGTTCCGGAATACCAGATAACCTAACTAATACAAATGAGCGTCACCAAATCCAGTCACTCTCAAATATAGCCTTTGTTTTCTGCCCCCTAGCATGCCTACCGAAACACGATATAATATAGCGATTTATCACGTGTAACTGTCAAAAGACAATGTATTTCGACAGTTGAATGTTGATAAAACGCTATAACACGCGATTTTATCATGTTTCGATGGACATGCTACGGGGGTGAGGCTAAAGTTTGATCATGCCGATCAAACCAACTAGGTTTTGACTTATTAGCATGACAACATTGGGTTAGTTGTAAAATGAGAAACTATAAGAAAAAGGTATAATATTTATTTCAGTATAAATAAACAGCACCTTTACTAAAAAAATTGGTTATGCAATCTGTTCAGTTTAATAGGTACGAGTACATCTCACGAGTTGAAATAGCCAATTATTCCACTTTTATATGTAGCATAATTTATTTTTCTATGTTCTGACTGCGACCACCTGTTTCAGAAATGTTGGATTTTTTTTTCCTTCTTTCGCTAAATGGCAGAATCTGCAAACGGCAGATTCTTTTAACGACAGATATTTGTACAGTCAGACAGCAAAAACAAAAGTTTTTTGACATGTTTTTTTTGTAAACATTGGTTTTGACCAGAATTTATTTCAATATTAATAACGTTTTGATGTTTATATTGGTGGTGGTTAACCTTCTCCATATTTATGAGATCCTGGTACTTGAGTGAAGTATTGTTTTACGAAAAAAAAAATACGAAAAATACGTAGTCTCACTTTTGTGGTAAGTTGATATGACCACGGCCGGCCGGGTCCTTCGGGATTATCGTGTGTCATTATTTCCGTTGTCATTTTTCTTGATAGAGCCTAATAATAATATAAAATATCTTTAGAATTAGAATGTTGTTTGGGACTGTACTTCTGCCATTTACAGAATCTGCCGTTTGCAGAATCTGCCATTTAGCGAAAAAAGCTTTTTTTTGACCCTGCAACAAATATCGAAACTTTGAGAAACGCTGGAAGCAAATAAATTGAGAAACCATTTTTGAATTCCAGTTACTTTGTGACGACTTTACGTAACCATGTCGACGCATTATTAGTTACTTTGTGACTAGTTGTGACGAGAATATTTTCACGTAACAAAATATGCTTTTCTTTAATATTTATCAATTTTACTGTTTAATATTGCTAAAATATATTATTTTTTGTTTTGATATTAACTATTATGAATAATTAAAAGCATTTGAGCACTCGGTGTGTACAAATAAATAATGTTTACTTAACACCAAAATACTAAAATTGTGATAATATTGTGGCGCGTTAGTAAATTTCATTCTATTTGATGAAATTACACAGTCAAATTTTTTTCCCATTACGATTTGAGCATTAATAAAAACAATATTAAACAAAATATGTTCATAAATATTACTTGCCTGGAATAAGATGGCACTACCTTTTATTTTAATGGGGAGGCGAAGGCAAAGTGAATTACAGATGGCGCTTCAGTATTTGGACCCATTGTCAGTTTGAGCTTATATTGTCTTGACTGTGTATTACGTGATTTTACTTTCTTAGATTATATTTTTTTCGGTTTTGCGGACAAACAATGTATTCTATGCTAACTTTAGCTCAGATAAAAGAAGAATTACGGAAAAGAAAAGCCAAAACAACAGGCAAGAAAGTTTATAGTAACTTACAAAAAATTGCTAACAAGCATTACATTTCTTTAAAGTTCGTGTAAGATTTACAAGTAATCTTTTTATTTCAGATTAGAAGCATATGATTTAAATTTTAACATAGCAACTGAGTGTCATTTTCCATGTTTATAGTTGCCTCATGATGCCTTCTCTGCAATAGTAATTTCAGGTTTCTGTACTAGAATTTCTGTACCATCCAAAATTACACGAACCGTTTTATCATATTTGTTTTATTATTCTAAGTTTCTTGAATGACTCTGGCATATAAAATTCTATTAATTCTCTGTTTGGCCCCAATATTGGGCTTATTCCATATTTGATATACCTATCAAATTCATGCAAGTTATAAATATGTTAGAAACTGCTGAGGTTGAAATATTAAAGAACAAAGCTGTTATAATTCAAATGTTGTTTTATTTTGGCGAAGCTTCATTAAATTCATGAAACATTCCTTTTGATGTATAATATTGCTCAGGCTCAGTAAAAGAGAAAATCGAGGGAAAAGCATCTTTTTTTATATTTTTTTGCCCAATATTTTTTTGTTACTGGGAAATCGATGAACTCCAATATTTTACAAGTTACATGCACAACAATGCGGCATTTTCTCTGTATAAAATTAAAAAGTGCAATACTCCAAGAGATTCCCAAATGTTTTGACACTTTCTTTGAGGCGGCCGGGTACCAAAGACAAGACGCCACCTATCGGAATAAAATTGCGCTTTTCCTCCCCATTAATAGTTCATGTCACCATATTTGTCACTTCACGAGTCAAAGGAACTGCTGAACGAATGAATGAATGAATTCCTGATAGAAGTGAGCACAAATACGTCGTGATGTGACTACGCGGCGAAGGCGCAGTGCGACTTAAAGTTACTGTTACCAAATGTTACAAATCGTCCCCACTTTTCGAAACGGCGACGGAACAACTGTCGACACGGCTACTCGTTGTGACGGAACAAAGTTACTGAAAAAATATGTTTCGACACAAACGTGTGCACTCTAAGTCGTAACCGCTACCAGAATGGCTGTATGGGGTGGCTCCGTGAGCTGTTGACCTCGCGATAAAAAGTGGCTCAAATTATACAAAAATAAAATGTTAACATGAGGTTTTTAAAGCACACATAAAAAAATGTATATTATTTTCAAACCTGCTTACAAAATTTTACGAGAATCGGTTGAAAAATGCGACCTGTAGAGGAAAACGGGCAGAGCTGGAAAGCGGACTGAAATCTGTTTTCTTAACATATCTCCGCCATTTTGAAAAATTTCAAAAAACTGGCATGACAAAAAAAATCTATATAATTTTCGAACCTGCTCACAAAATTTCACAAGAATCGGTTGAGAAATGCGACCTGTAGGCTGGAACAGACAGCCGGACATACGAAAGAATTTTTGCCCAAGCAGAAGCAGACGCTTCGCTCGCACTTCGTGCTCGCTCGGTCAATAACATAATACACTTCTGTAGTTTAATCTAGTGTATAGAAATATTCTTTTCGCGACATTTCAAACGGATGTCCTGCGTTTCAAACTTTTCTAGGTCTTTAACCATATTTGTCAAATGTTGCTAAAGACTTGGGACGGTTAATTTTTTTTATTTTGTGAAATATTCTCTACATGATAGCAATCTGCTTTTGAAAGCTTCTATAGTCTATCTATCTAATCTATTGTGTTACAAAAACCGTAATGATAATGAGCCTTAATTTGACCACTGGTTGCAGAGTGCCACCCCGAGGATGCCGCCGCGTGCACCGCCGCTTCCCGACGCCAACGACGCCGCTGACCGCCCCCGACAACGCCGCCGACGTTGGGTGATTGTGTTACCTTTTTCTTTTTTAGGGTTCCGTACTTGGGCACCTTAAGCCCCTTCTTACACGAAGCGACTCAAAACTGACGAAACCAGTTTGGAAACTATAGTTGCAAACTAGTTAGTGACAAAGATTCGTACACGGCGCTACCAAATTTAGTTGAAAAACCTACACAAAGCGCCTATTACGATAAAGTATCGCGATAAACGTACGATGTTCAATCCCACTCCTTAGCATTATTAACTCATGTATAAGGTTAAAAATCAAGTAAATCGATTAAAAAATCGTCCGACATCGTAAGTTTCCAGTTGCAGTTGGCAATCAGTTGCGCGCGACCCAAAGAGAATATAATCACTACGTTTAAGAGACCGCACTCCATACATTGGTTTGAGCTCGAGTTTGTAATGCAGATCATTGCCAACCACACGGTTTTGATAGTATTATAGTCTTAATGTTGGCTAAACTGTCAATCTGACGTAGCGTCAATTAGTGATGGGAAAGTATCGATCTATCGATATTTCCACGATAGTCGCTAGTGATGGGAAAATTATCGAAAAAATCGGCTAGCAGGGTTCTTGCTTGAATTTATTATTAATTAATATTTAAGAGGGAAATAAAAAAGATTTGATGATTTAAAACACATTTATTTAAACAACAACACAAAACATATGTTTAATACAAGGGTTTATTGGTAATTCAATCAATATTCATTGTACTTTTGTAATGGCTTTCATTGAGTGTTTCGCAGGTTTTCTGGTTTGCAATTCGTCTGGCAGAAAAACTGCAAATTTTTATTTTCAATTAGTCTGGCTTATGATCTCTGTATTTTTTCTTATTCGCAATTTGACTGGCAGACGAATTGATAATAAAAACTTGCAGTTCGTCTTAACTTTTAACATTTTTAGATCCAGATGGATTGCAATTTTTTTTATCTCTTTTTCTAGAAGACCAAGTAGATTGTATAGGTACACTGGAAGGCTGGAATTCCTCTTATGATTGTATTCAGCAAGATGAAATGCCAATTAAAAATAATCAGTTCTTCCGGCAGATCTGATATGAAAAATTAGCAGTTCGTCTGCCGGATGAACAGATATGAAAAATTGGCAGTTTGTCTGGCAGACGAACTGCTAATTTAAAAAGAAACCAGATGAATCGTAGAATATAAACAAATTGCGAACCAGACAACCTGCGAAACAAAACAAAACAATTATACTGCCAGGCACGTACCTTCGCAAGATAAAAACGAGACAAAAGATGAGCCACTATAAAAACTAAACTCGGTGCATCTTTTGTGTCATCTTTCTCTTGCCAACTTATATGCCGGCATCTGTACCTACACATAAAAATTCTACAAGGTAGTTTATTATATTCTACTATTAATTCTACAATATCACAGTTCCACCTATTTATATACACTATACACATATATCTATTGGACAGCAGTTATAAAAGGACAACCTGCGTTAAAGATTTTACTTTTGTCAAAAAAAAAATATCATGCTTAACTGCATGTAGCCACCTAGAAAATTGTTACATCAAAGTTTAAATGAAAGAATCATTACCTTAGTACCTAATAAACATAATACCTATATACAGGTGTCCCGAAAACTTTTCCACACGGAGAGAAAGTAAGCATCTTAAATATTGAAAATAGGAAATTTTACTCAAAGAAGACTTCATTTAGTTTTTAAAAATAATTGGAACGGTATTGTGGGAGACCCTGTATATTAGATTTTGTTTAACTAAGGTAGCAATCTCTAGCAAGCAACAAGATAAACAGAATAGTTGAACGGGAATAATAATGCAAATCAAAGTAGATGACAGAAGTACCTAATTGCTAAGACAGAAAGAAGGTGAACATTATGTTTACTTCACAACCTCATTAATTCTAGAATAGAAGGCAGTTTGAGGACTTATAAAATAACAGTTTGCAATGTAACTAAAAAAAATTTACTTGCCACCAGATCATTTTCTCAGGCGGGACTCGAAACTTAACTTTGGTAGTGTGTAGTATAAAAAAAATACACACATGAAGGCTTGACCGGAGTAATATTAAGGTGATTAGTACCCTCAAGTGGCGCCCTTAATTAAATTTATTGCTCGCTTAGTACCTACATAATGTATTGAAAATTCGATATCGACCAACTAATTATTTTACAGAGGTTTTTGTTTGTAAATAAACTATAGAACCTTAGCTTCAATCGGTAATTGTGAATTTTCGATACATTATGTACTTAGCGAACAATAAATTTTATTTGAAAGGTGAGAAAGGGATCTAATCGCCTTAAGCCTTTTACTTTGTACTTGGGCTTTTTATAAAAATCACCAGTTTTATTTTCAGCAGTCGAGAAAGTTTCATTACTTGTAGATCATCTTCCTCATCGGGCAATGACAACACCCATTCAAGTCGGTACCCATCACATGAAGTACCTGGTACTTCAGATGAATCTGTAAGGTATAATGATATGTAAATATATTTTAATAAAATATTAAACTTACATATCTATAGTAGGATACAGCAAAATAAAATACCAAGTTACACTTTTCATTGCCATGTAATCGAGACACAATAGCCGTTCCTTTGCATTACGTATTTACGTATACCTAGGACAGGCAGTCCAGTTAGGTAGGTCCAACTTCGAGAAAGAGATCTCTCGTCGAATCCAACTCGGGTGGGCAGTATTCGGGAAGCTTCGGAAAATCTTCGCGTCCGACTTACCTCAAGACGAAAGTCTATGAACAGTGTGTATTGCCAGTGATGACTTACGGCAGTGAAACGTGGCCGCTAACTATGGGTCTCATAAGGAGGCTCAAGGTCACTCAGCGTGCAATGGAGAGAGCCATGCTCGGCGTTTCCCTACGTGATCAAATCAGAAACGAGGAGATCCGCAGGAGAACTAAAGTAACCGACATCGCTCGAAGGATTGCTCAGCTAAAGTGGCAATGGGCGGGACACATAGCGAGAAGAACCGATGGCCGTTGGGGCAGAAAGGTTCTGGAATGGCGACCGCGCACCGGTCGACGCTCCGTGGGTAGGCCCCCGACAAGGTGGACCGACGATCTGGTGAAGGTCGCGGAAAGCCAGTGGATGCAGGCAGCGCAGGACCAATCGTCGTGGAGATCAGAAAGCATTTCACAAATCAGAGCTTTTCACGATCATATAAAAAATATATCATAATTTAAAAATCGTATTAAAATCATATTAAAAATCAGATTTAAATTAAATTAAAAATAATAATTAAAATCCATTTTAAAAATCATATGAAAAATCATATTAGCAATTAGCTTAAAAATAGCAATTAGCATGCTAATGAAATTAACGGAAATTCACATTTCCATCACTGCGTGTTGAGCAGATTTTTAGCGCAACGCGCCTCCACCGCATATCACAAATTTCGAAGGTAAAGCCACAGCCTAGACCGTAAGATACAGAGGTCCGGTTTATTTTTTTTAAAATGTAACTCTACTCGATTTTAATTTTTTTCGATATCGCTTTTTGCTATCGAGATATACCTATAGATGATTTAGTGAGAAAACACCCCGAAAAATTCCCTATATCCACTAAGATCCATTGTAAAAATCCATTGATGGATCTTTTTGCACTTTTACGTCCACTTTAATCCTTGATCCACAAAAACACACCCTTGATTCAGTATTTTTTCAAAGTGGATTTTTTAGACCTAACGGTGTCTCAAAATCCATTTTAAAGAATGGGTGACATATGCAATCTTATTTTATCAAATACACGATTTTTGTAAAGTGGATTGAAAAAAATTGGACTAAAAACATTAAAACGGACTAGTAAAAACAGACTAAAAAGTAAAAAATAAATTCTTCTGTAAATATTTATAATCCTATTCCTACCTACAGAAATTTTAAACCTAAAAACGTGGGGCGCATGCTAAAGAAAATATGGATGATAAATTTTACAAAATGCGCCCCACGTTTTTAGGTTTAAAATTTCTGTAGGTAGCTATAGGATTATAAATATTTACAGAAGAATTTATTTTTTACTTTTTAGTCTGTTTTTACTAGTCCGTTTTAATGTTTTTAGTCCGATTTTTTTTGTATTAATTTAGTCCATCATAAAAACGTGTTTTAAAAAAAAAAATCAGTAAATTATTATTTTCTGCTTTTTAGTTAACGAGCTAAGACTAAAAATATACCATCTTCTATCGGAGCACTCGTCAAGACGATTCAAACGAGCCCAAACTCGATGGAGTTGCATGGTTTTGTTATAGAGTTTCTATGGCCTTCCTCCGGCTCCATCATCAGATCCTCGGACTCTATTTCCCATTAAAGTACTCGTCAAGGTGATTCAAACGAGCCCAAACTCGATGGGGTTGCATGGTTTTATTACCAAGTTCCAGTGGCCTTCTTCCGGCTCCATCATCAGACCCTGGACACTTTTTCCCAACAAAGTACTCGTCAAGACGATCCAAACGAGCCCAATCTCGATGGGGTGGCGTGGTTTTACTACCAAGTTCCAGTGGCCTTCTTCCGGCTCCATCATCAGACCCTGGAAACTATTTCCCAACAAAGAACTCGTCAAGACGATTCAAACGAGCCCAAACTCGATGGGGTTGCATGGTTTTATTACCAAGTTCCAGTGGCCTTCTTCCGGCTCCATCATCAGACCCTGGAAACTATTTCCCAACAAAGAATTCGTCAAGACGATTCAAACGAGCCCAAATTTGATGGGGTTGCACGGTTTCAATATTGAGTTCCTATGGCATGGCCTTTCGGCTTCATCATCAGACCCTGGACCTCGTCTCCCATTAGAGCACTAGTCAAGACGATTCTAACGATCCCAAACACGATGGGGTTGTATGGTTTCATCATAGAGTTCCTGTGGCCTTCTTCCGGCTCCATCATCAGATCAGCTCAATGACACCATAATATTGCATTGCCTTCCACTTCTGACCTATGTTCAAAGTTTCAAGTCTCTAGCTCATCGGAAAGTTAGTATAAAATCGTTCGCAAACTTGTGGAGAAACAAACAAACAAACACACAAACGAGAAAGCAACCTAATAAAAACGTGTTAAAATCCATTAAATAACGAATGACATTTATGAACTTCTTGGAAAAATAAAATAATTAGGTAATTACACTGGTATTACATTGAAAATATTTTAAAATTTAAAGTTAACCTCCTCTAGATTTATCTGACCCTGATACTTTTTACCACGTTTTTAAAATAATTGTTACCCAATCCTTGTTAGATATTCTATTCGAAATAATATTTTTTAAATGAAAATTGGCAAAATTATATATTTGATAATAGTAGTTTATGAAACTGACACATAAAGAGGGGTATTAAAACACGAGTGTGTGTTTAAAAACCGAGCCGTAGGCGAGGTTTTTAATAGTATCACACGAGTGTTTTAATACCTAATTATGTGCAGTTTCATACACTACTTTATCTACACTCATACATTTGGGATTGAACCTACTAAATAAAAGATCAACGTTAGAAAAGAGAGAGAGACTTTGTTTGTATTAGCTAGGTAGATACCTACCTACCTTGTAATAAGTCATTTCCTTAGCTGCATCTAAAATATCAGGCAGGGTCAATTTTTTTTCACATTTTAAAGCAAGAATAAAAAAAAGCCACAAAAATCAGTAAGTATAACAAAATGTAAAAATTGAAATCAAAACTTTATTTGAAATGCTTTAGAAATGGCGCGCATTCCATTAGAAAAAAAGAGATGAGTCCATTCCAACAAACTAATCACACTAAGTCATCGATTACCATAGAGTGCATTTTAATCATGGAAAATATGTGGGAAAATATCGTTGTTTTTTTTTAATGTTACGGCACTGCCTTCTTCTTGGATTTGCCCGTATCGTAATGAGAAAAATAGTAGATTATACGACAAGTGAATAAAAAGGGAATTTAGTTCGAGGGATACAAAGGACCGAGATGAAATTTTTTATTCACAAGTTGTGTACTCTACTTTTTACCATTGACTGCGAGAAAACAAATAGGTACTTACCTACTTACCTAGCAGTACTTTAAACTTAGTATTTATAGATGACCATCAGCCATTTTTAATGTCCCCACTGCTGGGGCACAGGCCTTCTTCATGGGTGGGAGGATGGGCCATAACCCACCACGCGGGCCCAATGCGGATTGATGGGTGTTAACAACTGCAAATGCAGCCGGGACCAACGGCTTAACGTGCCTTCCGAGGCACGGAGGAGCTCGAGATAATATATTTTTGGTCACCCATCCCATGACCGACCCATGCGGCCCATGCGTGAAATTAGAAGTTTTCCAATGACATAAAACAACCACGCTAAGAGAGAGATTATATGATCAGTCTGGCATCAGTCCATTTCATCAGTCTGCATAGACTTTGTATTTTTGCAGACTGAATATCGTACCAGACTGATGGAATGGACTGATGAAAGACTGAACATTTAATCTCCCTCTAATAGATAGAAAAGAACCCAAAGATAAGACACTAAAAAGAACCTAATTAAATTTGGCGGGATTTTTTTTTCTTAAATGGTATTGTGTAACTGTGGCTCTATGGAATAGCTCCATAGCAGCCAGTAGGTATCGGTACTTTTTTGTACTAATTCATGATGCGCGCTTGTTCCAAATTCAAATTATTTTTATTCACTCGGTGAATAAAATCGCTTATTATTCACTCTTATCGTTGAATTAAACGCACTTTTTAGAGTGGCGATGGTAAAATAGTAGATTATACAACAAGTGAAAAAAGAAGGAATTTAGTTCGAGGTACTATGTTGGATCCCGAGAGCAGCGAAGGATTCTAGAGTTGAATCCCGAGCGTAGCGAGGGATTCAAAAGTAGAATCCTGAGCGAAACGAGGGATACAAAGGACCGAGATGAATTTTTTTTTCACGTGTTGTGTACTCTACTTTTTACCATTGACTGCGAGAAAACATAATAGCAGTACTTACACCTATAGTACTTATTTATAGTTATCAAATTTTATTATTTAGATAGGTAATCGGTAATTTAACCGTTAGAAAATAGTGAAACTATAAGTTTTCCAATGACATAAAACAACCATGCTATGAGGGAAATTACATGATCAGTCTGACATCAGTCCATTTCATCAGTTTGTATAGACTTTGAATTTTTACAGACTGAAGATCGTACCAGACTGATGGAATGGACTGATGCAAGACTGAACATCTAATCTCCCTCTAATATAAAGAAAAGAACCCAAAGATAAGACACTAAAAAGAACCTAATTAATTTGGCGAGATATTTTTTTAGAAAAGAACCCAAAGATAAGACACTTAAAAGAACCTAAATAAAATTGGCGGGATATTTTTTTTTATTTAATTGTATAACTATGGCTTTATCTATGGAATAGCTCCATACTTTCAGCACGTTTTATTTTTTTTGTACATAATTCATACGATGAGCGCTTGTTCCAAATTCAAATCATTTTTATTCACTCGGTGAATAAAATCGCTTATTATTCACTCTTTTCGTTGAATTAAACGCACTTTTTAGAGTGGCGATGGTAAAAAAGTTATTTTATGATGCAGTTGACTGCATCGTAATGAGTTTATTTTTTAATTTTACCTATCCACGAAAATAAAGTACGTATTTATATTACCTTTTTTGAATTCATATTTGGAACATTACGTTGTGAGTGTAGATAAAATAACATTTCAGGTTTCACCCATTCTTTAATGGATTTTCAGACACACGTTAGTTCTAAAAAATCCACTTTGCAAAAATTTTGAATCAAGGATTAAAGTGGACATAAAAGTGTAAAAAGATCCATCAATGGATTTTTACAATGGATTTTAGTGGATATAAGGGAAAATGCGTCATTTGACATTTTTGCAATTTACGAAAAAACTTTTGGACTTTTTCAATTTTTTTTTCACTACCTTGTAGCCAGTTGTAGCCCTTGATAAAATACATCTTTTGAGACCTTAACTATTCACGTAGCCCAAAAACTCACGACACCAGGGCGATGTCGCAGCCTGAGCGAAATTCAGGGGCTATACAGAAGCGATCAAGAAACCATTCAAATGTTTAAAAATTTTCAATGTTAAAACTTTCCACGCAGACGAAGTCGCGGGCGGCCGCTAATTGAATAAATAATGTTTGTTGTAGGGTGTGAGACAAGGTCCATTCCGCTGCATGTTTTGCGGCAAGATGTTCAGCAGAAAATGGAACATGCAAAGGCACAGTCGGCGGCATCGTGTGATGCGCGTTTACGAACCCAATTAGGACAATATCAATAAGGTAAGGTTTACATTTCGGCTTTTTCCGTTTATCCACCCTGAAACAGCCACCATAAGATGGATACACGGAAAACGCGAGTCCATCTATCCACCCCATCATAGTTGATAGTATAATGGGGTGGATAGATGAACACGTGTTTTCCGATTATCTACCTTAGGGTGGCTGTTTCAGGGTGGATAAACAGAATAAACCTCCATTTCCGCATCGTACTCTTTAGAATGCAATTTTTATAGGCGCGCCGGCGGCAGGGGGGTGTCGGTGGCAGGGGGTGCCAGGTAGTGCACTTGCAACCCTTGGGAATCTCGGGATCAACATTATCATTTTAATAGCTCTAGGACCTAGGGTTCTAGAGCTTATTTAAATGAAAACCCTGTAAAAACAATGATACAGTATTAAAATTCTGTGTGATGACACTAATCCACACATCCACATGAATAACTAAAAGCTGGGAATTATTTGTGCCGCCCTTGCAAATGTTTAAAGTTACAAATTAAACTAGAAATTCTCATGCTAGAACTATGTTTATGTTCACAAAGTGCTTTGTCGTCACATATTATAACGAGACCATATAGGTAATTGTGTGTTTTATGTTTAGTTCCTTTTTGTTTTTAGGGTTCCGTGCCCGGGTATGCATTACAATGCCGAAAATTCATAATACATGCGACCGAAATATCGATGCATAAAACACTTAATTTTCGAAATTCCCGAACATACTATTAATGTCGAAATCCAATGGGTATGCATTACAATGCCGAAGTAGAAAAGACCGAATTTTACAAGACCTATGGACGAAAGACCGAAAATCAAAAGGTCGAATGGTTGTTTGGCCGTACGTTTAAAATCACGAATGGACATTTTACCGAAGATACTAAATCCCGAAGCTTAAAAAACCGAAGGTTAATATACCTAAGTTCTATACCCCGAACTACTTAATACCGAATTGGCTGTGGAGGTGTCTTTGGGCTTCGCCTGAAATACTTTATAGCAAATTCAGCTGCCGGAAATGAGTGTAAACTAGTCTACTGGGGACATAGAAACCGTAGACAGGTCACGAGATAGGTGCGAGGAGCGTAGCAACGAGCATGTTAGGTTGAAATGAACCCAGCGCGCGAGCCGAGCGAGCGAAGCGAGCGTGCCGCGGCAGCGGCCGGCGAAGCGCCAGAAAAAAACTTCAATTGGTGGATTTTGTCAAAATAATTACCTTTTTACAAGCATTTTTGAGTAAAACAAATTAACCGCAACGCCCACTTTCATAAATGTATGTGGTTGTGTAGGTAGAGTAAGTAATAAGTATCGACATTTTAACTTTCGGGGTTTTAAACTTTCGGGATTTCGAACTTTCGGGATTTCGAACTTTCGGGATTTCGAACTTTCGGTCATTAGATAATCGGTCTTTCAAGTTTTGGTCTATCAGATTTCGACATTTAGTATGTTCGGTATTTTTAAATAGGTGTTTTATGCGTCGATATTTCGGTCGTATGTATTATGAATTTTCGACATTGTAATGCATACCCAATCCAATAGACCTAAACTTAAAAGATCGATTATCAAATGACCGAAAGTTCGAAATCCCGAAAGTTAAAATGTCGATACTTATAACTTACTCTACCTACACAAACACATACTTTTATGAAAGTAGGCGTTGTGGTTAATTTGTTTTACTCAAAAATGCTTGTAAAATGGTCATTATTTTGACAAAATCCACCAATCGAGTTTGAAATAGATTTTTTCTGGCGCTTCGCCGGCTGCTACCGTGGCACGCTCGCTTCGCTCGCTCGGCTCGCGTGCTGGGTTCATGTCAATCTAAAATGCTCGTCGCTACGCTCCTCGCACCTATCTCGTAGGCTACGAATTTTAAGTCCCAGTAGACTAGTTTAGACTCATATCCGGCAGCTAAATTTGCTACAAAACATTAAAATTAAAATTATTGTGATTATTAATTTATTGTGATTAAGATAAATTTATTTAAATTTTTACCCCTTTTTTAATTATTTACAGCTTGTAGTTTTTGACTAATTCGTTAATTAGGTATTGAGTAGTTCGGGGTATAGAACGTAGGTATATTAACCTTCAGTTTATCAAGCTTCGGGATTTAGTATTTTCGGTAAAATGTCCACTCGTGATTTTTAACATACGGCCAAACAACCATTCGACCTTTTGATTTTCGGTCTTTCGTCCATAGGTCTTGTAAAATTTGGTCTTTTCTACTTCGGCGTTGTAACACATACACCCGTACCCAAAGGGTAAAAACGAGACCCTATTACTAAGACTCCACTGTCCGTCTGTCTGTATGTCACCAGGCTGTATCTCATGAATCGTGACAGCTAGACAGTTGAAATTTACACAGATTATGTATTTCTGTTGCCGCTATTGAAAAACAGAATAAAATAAATATTTGATGGGGTTCCCGTACAACAAACGTGTTTTTTTTGCCATTTTTTAGTACGGAAACCTTCGTGCGCGAGTCCGAGTCGCACTTGGTCGGTTTTATTTAATTGTGTATCGTTGTGTGGTCCCAAATAAATGTATTTTCAGTCTTTCTTTATATTGGTTTTCTTGCTTTTACAGACGCGCACCGCTCTGCCCGTCTGCACGTAATTATACAGGGCTACTTGTCATGTAGGTATCTCTTTAAGTTCTTGCACTGAAAAGACTCGGTTTCAACACTAATGACCAGTACCTAACACACCTTCGTTTTGATGATGGCCGAGTCCATGGAAGACCTGAGGTGCAATTGCGTAAGGTAATCGTATTCATTTGACAGTTCATTCATATCGTATTCCATCGGATGCAATTTGTATGGGATGACATATATTATGAATTTATGATACAATATGAACTGTCAAATGAATACGATTGACTTTACGCAATCACCTATCTGAACAAGATGCTCGAAGATCTCCGTAGTGCTTTCCAAAGAGTGGGTCTAAAGATGAACGAACATGGATAAGACAAAAATCATGTCGAATACCCACTGTCCATGTTACACCCGCTCCAGTTCATGTTGGGAACACTATACTCGAAGTTGTTGATCATTATGTAGACCAAGTCATTGAAACGTGGTCGCTAACTATGGGTCTCATAAGGCTCAAGGTCACCCAGCGTGCAATGGGGAAAACCATCTTTGGCGTTTCCCTGCGTGTACAAATGAGAAATGAGGAGATCCGAAGGAGAACTAAAGTATTGCTCAGCTAAAGTGGCAATGGGCGGGACACAGCGAGAAGAACCGATGGCCGTTGGGACGGAAAGGTTCTGGAATGGCAACCGCGCACCGGACGACGCTCCGTGGGTAGGCCTCTACAAGGTGGACCGACGATCTGGTGAAGGTCACGGGAAGCTGCTGGGTGCGGGCCATTGCAGGACTGATCGTTGTGGAGATCCTTGGCGGAGGCCTATACCCAGCAGTGGGTGTCGTGCGGCTGATATGATAATGATGATGACTTGTAACTCGACGATTCCTGGTATTTAATTTGGTACCTGCCTAAATAGATAGCGCAAGACAGGGTTGCTTGGACATATTTTTGGCAGAGTCTGGTCAACGAAAGATTAGATTGAAATGCGGCGCCACTTTTCCTGTGCAATTAACGTTTAGCGATTAAGTTATTGGAAATTGAACCTCAAAATTAGTTCTATTTCCAACCGAGTCTCATCTTTCGTTGACCAAACTCTGACTAGATTACTAACACCATAAACAACAGCTTTAGGGCGTCCGTTGGGTTCCCGTCGAGGGTACACGGTGCGGGAATAGATTGCTGGTTTTCTGATGGACAGATGCATGCAGTGCATGAGTAAGGTCTAATCTATGTCGCTCCGCGCCGGGATCTCGCTTAACGCAGCGGACACCCTTAGTTCTATCTACGATTTTTCCGAAAAAGACTTATAAAAACGACTTGCCACACAAAATGTCGAAATAGCTGGTCGAGTTTTGAACAAAGAGTCGTAACTTTTCTCCTTTTTTCGGAAAATTCGTAGAACAAACGTTCTTGTTTATGCTCTTAGGCGGTGGTCTGCAACAAACGCCGGTAGCGACGCTGCAAGCCGCGTCCAGCGTCCCAGACGTCGGACGCGGCTTCCAGCGTCACTGCGATGGTGATATTGACCTGGTTTACATATAATATAACGTATAATATAGAAAAGTACAACATCGACTCGACTATAATATATGGAGCAGCCGATATTTTTTTCGAGATTTCGTGGTTAGCCCCATAGTAAAAGTTGTTCATTTACGTGGTCTGAAATCCCCATTTAATTTTTAGATATACTTAAAAAATAACGGTGTTACTGGTTGTTCATGATGCAAAAAACTGCAAAATATTGATTTTGGATAAATTAATCATTTGATTTATTGAGAGCATAAACCATTCGATATTTTGAACGTTGATTGTTTGTAAATTCGATATTTTGGACATTCGATTTTATTTTTCACTGATGGTCCAGAAAATCTTCGTTTTTTTAATAAGTACCTACCTATTATAAAATAAAACTAAACTGGATTTTCTTCTCTTTGTCCAGTCACTTCTCCACAAGATAAGCGAACACCGCTTAGAAGGGTGCGCGCGGGCGACGAGAGCAGCACCGCGAACAATACTAGGTGCATGGGTGGCAATACCACAGAATCAATAATAGTTGGCAACACTTAGTTCAGCCACAGCCATCTAGTCCCACTAGGTCATGTCCTCATTAGGTCATGCAATTTTTGTTCATACTTACACATTATTCCCATTTAGTCATGCCTAACGAATTTAGTGGATGTGGTGGGGTAAAAACTATTCAGTTTGAAGTTACGCTGATTTTTTCTATGAATGCATAGGCAGGCATGCATGCATGAATTATTTACATAGGTTAAAACACCCTTTATAAATACAAATAAATTGGAACATTTATTTTGCTTTAATTTTCTGAAATAAAACCCTTGTTATTTAACCAAAGTACCTACCAGGGTAGCATAGATTTAGAGGAGATTAACTTTATTAAACATGTTTTAATATTTTCATGTAGGTATGATTAAAAAAATAAATAAATAAGAAGTTTTGCTTTTTCTTTATTTTATGTTTTTAATTTCTTCTTGGTTTTCTTTTGATTCATTCTAACAAAATGACAACATGACCTAGTGAGGACATGACCTAATGAGGACATGACCTAGTGGGACTAGATGCTATATATTCTGTGGCCACAGGGAGAGGGAAGTCAAGCAAACTACCCGCCCTTGAGCAATGCATCGATATCACTTCTCATCGACACGGGAAAAACCGGAATCTCAGACGAATCTCAAATGAGTTCGAGTGCGTGCGATGCAGTAGTTGCTCGAGCGCGCTTAGCACGGCCGCCATGCGCCACGGTATTGTATTACCACGGCAATAGGTACCATTACCGTGTTGGAGACCAGCTGCACAGCGTCATGTCCAAGGTGAGTGCACTACACACTGAAAGTACTGAAACTATGTGTCAGTCATAAACAAAAATTCACAGATTTTGCAGTCCCCGCAAGAATCGGAGCATTGAAAATGAATACAAAAATTTACGAAAACCCTAAATCAAATCGAATGCAAAATCCTACTATATTTTTAAAGTTACCTAGGTAGTACCTATTTATGTTTACGATTGTGACACGAGGCGAACCGCTGACTACCTCGACGCAGCCGAAATATTATTAACCGATTTTCAAAATTTCAACGAATGCACTTCTCGTCTGCTTCTGCATCTTTTAACACTATTATACCATGACGTTCGGTCAATAATCTTAGAAGCTACGCATCACTTTTTACGTACGGAAACACCCGTTTTTCTACAATTCCAAATCTAAGGGGACCACCTGCAGGTCACAATAACAGATTTTCAAAATTTTTTCGCCATTTTGTAGCTGAAATAATTCCCTAGGACCCTTTTTGTAATTTTAAACAAACACCCCTCAAAAAACGCGAATTTCCCAAAATTCCAACGTAGATTTTCAAAATTCAAACGTTCACATGTGTCTCGATAAATTCCTCAACTTTTGGGTATTATTCCCATTTCAATCTTCCCAAAATCTTCGAAGATATAGCCAAAAAAACGTCTTAGGCGATTTGCATCTGATAACCATTTTCAATGGTATTTGGATTAAAAACCTGCAACTAAGGCCCTACCGGCTAACTTACATGGCTATTGTAATAGCTTTCATTTGACAGGTAGGTGGGATACATTGCTACTTCTATTTGGCATAAATAAAAACTCACCATAGAAAAGTAGCAATGGTCACCATCAAAATTTTGGATGTGCATCACATCCATCTGTCAAATGAAAAGGATTACGATAGCCATATAATAGCCGGTACGGCCCCTGATTAGTGAAATGTAGATCTTTTCTTTTGTAAATAAGATAATTTGTTACTGACTCCTTCCTTGTGATGCGCCTGACTGATGCAACGTTATTTTCAATTTTCTAGAGCAAATTTGTAAACAGTTAAATAGTTCGTCTCTAACTTGGCATTTTCTCCACAGAACGTGGCAGCTGAATACATCCCGCCTCAACGACAAGACCAAACCAATGCAACAGTGGCCGAGCGTACAGTCAGCACGTTGTTGGCGGACGAGCTGCTACCGAGCGCGCGCGTCAGTTGCGGAGCTTTGCGGCGCCTGGTTTCTTTACTGATAAACCAAAGCCTAATTAAATAATACAAATTATTAATTGTCACACTGTCAATTATTTATATTTTTATTCAATGTATTTTTTATATTTGTTAAATTATTGTTTTAATAACTATTTATATTTTTTGTTTATTATATTGTTTAAATTGTTTTGATTGTTTGTTTCACGTGGGCTGTTCCACAAGTAATTAGTGAATCATGAAAACCGGGCAAGTGCGAGTCAGGAGTCTATCTTTCATGATTTAATTACAAATATACAGTTTTCAGACTTTTCCCTGTATTTGTAGTATAAGACGATTATCACGACCGACCCGTGGTCACACCGTTTTACCACACTAGTGTGGCTACGGGATTTTTTTTTTACCCGTGGCCACACCGACTCACCCTTGACATGAAAAATTAAAAAGAAAGTTATAAACTTTTTTCGTAAAACAATACGTCATCGAAGTACCAGGATCACATAAATATTGAGAAGGATTATCTTCTATATTTTTAGTAGCTTTTTATTTTTTTCTCATTTTTCGTAATACTAACAATTATAAAAATATTATATAACAAATTTTTTTTTTTGAGATTTGTGATTAAAATAGCGCGAGAGCGACAGATATAAAGTACTAGCGGCCGCCCGCGACTTCGTCTGCGTGGACAGTTATTTCTCTATCCCTCGGGAACAGTATATTTTTTCGGGATAAAAGGTATCTTATGTCCGTCTCTGTACCGTTGACAACGTGTATGCAAAATCTCATGATGATCGATTGAGTAGTTAAGACGTGAAGGCGTAACAAACAAACAAACAAATAAACAAACGGACTTTCGCATTTATAATATTAGTAAGGATAGATGGGTCATTGTACAAAATTCCTTCAGCTTTGCGTTAACCTCCTCATAATCTATGCTACCCTTTTTTTTTTTCCATATGAGGAAACGCGATTTTATCGCCTTCCGACCCACCCCATCAAGATCGTTCTCCGATCCGACAGGAGGGGGCCGGCGAGTTCTGAGCTCTCCATTGGCAGTCGGCAATCGAGCAGATTCGCTCAAGTCGGAGTGACACCCAATGGCATATCAGTTAAAAACCTAATGCCCCGCTGTAACACACAAGGCTTTCGGGACCGGGGTGTCAAGCACCGTGCAGCCCTGGTGTTTTGCTCATAGAGCCCGGCAGCTAAGGAACATAAGAAAATAACAAAATTTTTGTATAAACACATAACAAATCAGACGATCAAACGAAAACAGAATATTATAGAGAAAAGAGGTGGCGAAACAGAATTTGATATAAACCCTGGTGATACTATTTTTGCTAAAGACACTAATAAAAGAAGCAGTAAAGACAAAGCTCGTTATCATAAAGCTAAGGTTACAAACGATGCAACTAGAAACATGGTCTATTTACGGGCAAATGTACTTCTAACACCTTTTGTCTTTCTCTGGATATGTATTTTACTGCTAATTTGTCAATGAGCCAAGTATATACTAAAATCTGGTTGGGTTTGGTGTCTATGGCCTCATTCAGAATAGGTATACCTTGAGACTCAGTATCCTTTCCTGAATGAACTGTATTACTATTTGATTTACTTGAAGCTGTCAAAGTTGAACTTGAAGGACATGGTATAGAATAAGGAGATTTAACATTACCGGACAACGTTCTTTCTGAATCTGAATCTGAAATTACTACTGTTTTTTCCGAATCGGAATCCGAAATGGACATGGCTTAAGGAAGCCACAAAAGGTTGTTGATTTTGTTCTTTACCTAAATTCACTATTTCTTTAGTAAGCTCTTCTATATATTTATTTCTGTCTTCATCTTTATCAACGTTAACTTTCGTAGATATATTATCTTCATTACCTAAAGCATTAGTTTTTATACGCGAAAGAGCATCGGCATTGCTATTTTGTTTGCCACTTTTGTGAACAATGTCGAAATTATATTCAGATAGTCGTAAGCGCCAACGGGTGAGTCTACTGTTTGTTTCTTTCAAAGTGTTTAGCCAAGCGAGGGGTTTGTGATCGGTAACTATTGTAAATTTGTTACCGTAGAGCGGAAGTGTTTTACCGCCCAAACTATGGCAAGTAATTCCTTCTCAGTGACGCTATAACGCGTTTCGGCATCGTTTAGCGTGCGGCTCGCATACGCAACTGGCTTGTCGCTACCGATCGGGCCTTGGGACAGGACTGCACCAAGAGCAAACTCTGAAGCATCTGTAGTCAGTATATACGGTCTGTTAGGATCAGGGTATTGAAGTAAGGGTGAGTTCACAAGTAATTCTTTGCATTTCTGAAATGCAGCTATATATTTTTCATCGTTAATGGGTTTTACACCTTTTTTCTTTAATCGTGCTGTCATCGGTTGAGTAATTTTTGCAAAATCTTTTATGAAACGGCGGTAATAGCCAATGAGTCCTAAGAAGCTTTTTATTTCTGTAGTTGTACGAGGCAAAGGATAATCTAAAACAGCTTTGATCTTATCATTGTTGGGTTTCAAACCGTCATTAGTAATCGTATGTCCGAGGTATAAGACCTCTTTCCTAAGAAATTCTGACTTGTCTAGTTGGATTTTTAAATTGGTTTGTCTCAATCGGTCAAATACGGTTCTTAATTTTGTCACATGTTCTTGTAAACTGGAAGAATATACAATTATATCGTCCAGATACACAAGACAATGGATTCATTGTAAGCCACGTAACACGTTATCTATCGTTCTTTGAAATGTCGCCGGCGCTGTCTTCAGCCCGAACGGCATACGGGTGAATTCGTAAGGCAGCCATTACATGGTCATGCAAGCGTCAGTCAAATTCCATCAGTCATGAATTACGTTTGACTGATTGACTGATGGAAAGAACAAATCACATCATGCAACCATCAGTCACTACATTACACGGTAGGTTAACCGTCAGTCACAGCCCGTGACTCTGGTTAAACTGACAGCGAAACCTACCGTGTAATGGCTGCCTAATGTCCTGAGTTTGTGGTGAATGCTGTTTTTTGTCTGTCTTCTTCTGCTACCTCTATTTGGTGGTAACCGCAAGCCAAGTCGAGAGTAGAGAAGTAACAACTGCGTCCTAGTTTGTCATATAAGTCTGTTATGTTTGGTAGAGGGTACTTGTCGTCTATTGTAATTTCGTTAAGACGTCTATAGTCAACTACTAAACGGTATTTCTTTTCATTACTAGCATCTGCTTTCTTCGGAACCAAATGTACAGGAGCACTCCAGGGTGAGTGAGAATTGATAACTATATTATTTTCTAGCATTTTATTTACTTGTTGGTTTATTTCATCGTTAATAGCTTGTGGCTGTCTATATGGACGTATGTAGATAGGGTCTTCGTTACGTGTTCGAATATGATGTTTAACCTCGTTGGTAAAAGTTAACGGTAGTTCATTGGAATGAAAAATGTCTTTGTACTCTAGACAAAGTTTAGAAATAAGTTCCTTTTCTTCTGAATTCATGTGGTCCAAACGTAGCTTTTCAAGATTTTCAGTCAGTATTTTGTCAACGTCTAAGTCACTGTTATAGTCTAATTTATTTAGGTCACACTTTTCACTGTTATATTTAGTTACAATAAATGGACTGGTAACTGTTAATGTCATTTCTGTTTCTAAGGTGTTTTGGATAATGGTTGTAGCAAAACCATTTTTACAAGTTACTAAGGCGGCTGGCATTCGCACACCATCACAAAATAATTTATAATCCATTATAGCTTCACCATTTTCTACGTTGGTTGGTAATCTAACTCTCTGTTCGCAACGCGGAGCTAATTTAATTGTAGTAGGGTAATTGTATATTTTATTTTATTTTATTTTATTGGGGATAGACGACGAATTTGTAAAAAGTATTTGACTTTTCATATCTATTTTAGCATCTAATTGTTTCAGTAGGTCACTTCCTATAAGTCCATCATAATGACTCTCTACTCCATAAATGTAAAATTTGTGTGTTTCAGGGTTATTAAATGTTAGGAATAATGGTATAACTATAACTTCATCGTGCTTGCTGGAGGCGTGTGTGCTGATGACTTCAAAAGGTTCGTACTGTTTATAGTTATTATAATATTCGTTCACTTTTCTAGGACTAATAAAAGATCGCGAACTTCCGGTGTCTATCATTAGTTTCGCATTTATCTCGGGAATATTGATATAAGGTAACTTTAATGTATTACAATTATATTTATTATCTTGGGTTTTGATCGGAGGCACCTATGTGAAAATTTTCAACACTTTGGACAGGGGCATCATTACTATTTGGATCAACGACGCATTCGTTCAATTCGACGTTTTCCAAATACTCATCATACTCATTGTTACACATATTATCATCGTACTCATCATTCATGTAATTAGGTTCTATATCTTGAGATTCGTTAAGATTATAAAGTTCATTCATACGAAATCCTTGAGGTTTTGCAGGTGGAGCTGTACGCATGCTAACGTCAGTGGATTGTTGAGGTGGTAATCTTTGTGGAGGTTGGTAACCGAATTGTTGACCTTGGTTGAAGTTTGGTCGGTAACCGAACTGTTGACCTTGGTTGAAGTTTGGTCGGTATCCGAACTGTTGACCTTGGTTAAAATTTGGTTTATAGCCGAATTGAGGCTGATTCTGATTTGGCTGGGGACGATACCCAAACTGATTGAACTGGGGTTTATAGCCAAATGACTGTTGTGGCAACTGCGATTTATAATTAAATTGTTGCGGTTGTGAAGCAGGTAATCTCATTTGTTTACTTGGTGGAATACCAAATTTAAATTTTGGTTGATTTTGCTGCTGATTAAAATTATTATTAGGATTACTATTTGGTGTAATTCCAAACTTAAATTGCTGTTGTGGTTGAACCTGAGCTGGAGTAAAATATGGTTTCATTCCAAATTTATCTACAAATGGATTATGGTTCATAAGTTGTGGTTTTGACTGTAAAATATTTTGTGATTTCAGCATTTTATTTTTGGAATTATATTGGTATAAGAAATTAACTTCTTCAAGTACTATGCTTAGCGCCTTTTCAAGAGAATCGCATCCTTTTAGTCGCACAATGCGAAGGAGATCCTCAGGTAAATTAAATAAATACACATTCATTGACATATTATCATAAATAGTTGTCTTACTTCGGCGTAAACTCGGATCATTGATTAAATTCACTTTGGCAATCAAAGTGCTTTTTACGTACTGAAATCTATTACAAAAATCAAGATATGATTCGCCACTGTTAATTTTCATAGTTTCCAATTCTATAGCTATACACTCTTCCGAACGTGGATCACCGAAATGTTGTTCCAACGCTATCTTTAACGCGGGCCATGTATGTATCTAAATCTTGTCGTTAACTAATAAGATTAGCCGCTTTCCCTGTTAATCGAGATGTGATTACATGAAAAACGTACAAATCCTGAACTTCGTTTTTTTCTAAACGGCAACACTGTATAACATATTCGCACTTTCTTATAAATAAATTTAATAACTTTTCATCTCCGTCAAATATAGGAATTATGTTGGACATTTCCCGGGGAATTTGCACTATTCCTTCCATTTTGCAATAAAATAGAGAAAACAAGTAATGTATTAATTATTTAAAATAAAAATCTAAAATTATTTTTGATGTAAAAAAATAATGTTTTACGTAAATTATTTTAGGTAAGTATGTACTTAATTTTCTTTATAAAAAATAACGTTTCTTTTATAAAATCTTTTGTTAAACTTTACTTAAATCTACTCTAATAGAAACAGTTAAAAGTACTTCGATTGTCGGAAATAACTTTAACCACTTCCTAGAAACTTATAACTATTATAGGTGAAAATGATTGGGAAAAGACTGGAAAAGCGATTTTAGGTCTACTCACAGACTGCCCATATCACTCGTTGAGTCTTAGCTGAAGATCCTTCGGAGGTCTCGTCGTGTAGAGCACCCACATAAAGTTCTCGACTTATTTGTTTGGTTCGTTGGATTTCCGTGGAAAACGCGTGAAAACGTTCGGCGCGATACTAAAGTTGAGTATTTTCGCGACGCGGAAATCCTACCGGCTGCGCCAGTCAGAGCGTGGGCGAGCCGGAGGATCTTTTAAAAATACAATTTTTAATATTTTAGGACGTTTTTTCGTCACAAAAGACAGCTTAAGACTAGTTCTTATTCTAATACAATTTCATCTCATGCACCCAACTACCTGGGCTTATCGGTTCCGGCCGCTGACTCAGCGTCTGGATTTCTAGAAGATGTTTTGCCGACTCGGGGCGATAGTAGAGTCAGCGGACGTAACTATTTAGTAACAAACAACATTATTTTAAACAACAACAACACAAACCTAACGAAAGTCCCCGACGAGTCAATAGTCAATTGAACGATGACATTGACAGCTTGACAGTGGTAGCATTCCAGCAGACCAACCGCTAAGTCATCGATCCATTTTAACGTATACTGTGGAAAGTAATTTGTTTTTATTACTGTTCATGGTTAAAATCACAGTCTTAAGAAAATACGTTTTAAGGTGAACGCAGACCTGGCTGCACCGCACGCACCGCAGTCCTTTTTTGTACGGCAGCCGCTGCATCTGCAGAGGCCGCTGCGGCTGCTATACAAAAAAAGATTACAGCGCGTGCGATGCAGATAGGTCTGCGTTCATCTTTAGTGGTTAAAATACACGTACACTTTGGCGATCGATGACTCAGCGGTTAGTCTATTGGAATGCACCCAATGTTAGCAGACATTTTTTCAATGTTCCGAACTGTATTCCTGAAATCTTGATTACATATTTTGTTTTAGTATTTTTCGTTTGCATAGTTTTTAGTAAGTAATTAAATCATTGTTTGGGTAGTTAAAAAAGTGGATTTTAACATTATGAGTAAGTTCTATTAATGGTAATAACATTAATACGCGAACATTGAGAGTTTATGTCAACGTTCCGAAACACCGTTTGGTGAGTGTTGCAACAACTAAAATAATAATAAGGAGATGAAAGAGGAAGAATTAAAAACAAACTACATACTTTTAATGTATTGTACATTTTTGAGACAGTAAGAAAATTGCTGAAAATTTGCGATGGGTCGTCATTATTTAGATAAAGATTTTTGGCAATATTTTCATAAGTGTACAATTGAGATATAAAAAGCCCGAGTTTGCCCCATCTCCTTTTGGGCAAAGGAGCCAAAATTGGCAACATTCAGAACCGAATTCAGCAGGCTTTTTACTTCGGAAAAGTCATTTTGCCAAAATGGCTCACAAAATGCCGTTGAACTTGAAAATTTTAATATGAACTACTAGTCTATAAGCCTTAATTTCATGAGTATCAAGAAGCTTATATCCACAATGAAGGTTGCACGCCTAGTAAGTAAGTGAAGATTGAAAAATACTCTTTAGTGACGTTACGGCTTATTGCTATCTCTTTCTTTTCGTTTTACAATACGTTTTCGTTTCTCACGAACAAACGAACGACGAACAACGAACACGTATTGTAACACTAAAGAAAGAGGTTGCAATAAGCCGTAAGGACCTTTTTTCAATCTTCACTATGACATATGGCCGTGCAACCTCCATTTGAGGGAGGTATAAGCTTCTTGATGAGTATCGATTGAGAAATGCGACCTGTAGTGTAGAGGTTTACATCTAATTACCCTTAAATACATACAATAATTCTAAGCATACAGTTTATTTTTTTGACTTTTATTTATAATTTATTTTATTTACTTAAATTTTTTTTAAATAATTTATTTAATTTAATTTAATTTTTATTTATAAATTATTCTTCTCCTGGTTAATGGGAGCGAATGCTTGAGCACTGTAGTAGCATTGTTCCGTTCTGCACATTTATAATCTATGATGGACATTATTAAAATAATATTTACTGACATTTTGTATTTCTAATTTACAAATATGAACGAAAATCAACTTAAATAAAAAACACGCGCATGAAATGTGATCCTTAGATTTTTTGGAAGCTTAGGTACTTGTGTAATTTCTACAGTTTCACATAACACAGGACGGCATTTTATTAAGTTTCTCGGGAGCAAAGCTTTCGCGAGACTGCCTTCGATCATCTAAGACTGCGCTCCGGGGGCTAATTGTCTAATTCCAAAATCTATCGCAATCGCTTTCGTTTGACAGAAGGATGTGACACATTGCTGCATTTCTTTGGTAAGTTTTTATTTGTGCCAAAAAGAAGCTTCAATGTGTTACATCCTGAAAGCGTTGCGATAGATTTTTAAATTAGACAATAGAAAGGCAGGTTTGCTAATTAGCTCAGTTTTCACATGCCATTGTGAAGGCGTAAGTAACCCATCTACCTCTTTTTAAAAATTCTAATATCTTTGATATTATATATTTTCATTTAGTGGTCATTAGGATCTATCCTTACTAATATTATAAACTAGCGGCCGCCCGCGACTTCATCTGCGTGGAAAGTTTTTTTGCTATCTCTCGGGAACAATACTTTTTTTCGGGATGAAATGTACCCTATGCCCAAAAGTGGCCACTTTTTAAGCTAAAATGGATTTTAAAACTTACAGAAAGAATGAAAACTGTTGAAAAGTTATTCAAAAAATATTACAGACAATTTAGGAGGGCATGATCTTAGATTTTTTTTAATATTAACTTGGTTTACGAGTAATAAAAATAAATTTATTGGCGGCGTTAGTAGTGGGTAGTAGGGCGCCTTAACACTCTCTTACTCATATCGTCGTAAACATTGCCACAGATTTTCACGTCTGCAATGTCACAAAATATTTTATTTACGAGTATATTTCACTTTATAGTGGCCCATTTGTACCGATTTTTGGCGGAACAAACTATGATTGAAATCAATATTCGTTGTCCTTTAGAATTAACTTTGCAAGTGCTTTATACACACGTAGCAAAAGGTTGAGATTCGACTAACCTAAACCAGCGGGTAAAACTACCTATCTTATATTGCTAGAAAAAAGGCACCTGCTACATCTAGGGGTCATATAAGCGTGCTACAAACAACTTAATTAAAAAACAACCAAGAAGAAAACAATAAAATGAATAATAACACGACTGGGCAATGCTGCAATGTTATTAGAGCTTAGTGATATCGGCCTATCGAGGTCGACACAATATTTTAATCTAAGTATAATAAAAATTGAGGAGCTCCTACTATTACGGACGGACGTTAAGCAACTTTCGCATTGGATGGGTGACCAAAAATTGATTATCTTATCTCGACTTACTCCGTGCTTCGGAAGGCACGTTAAGCTGTTGGTCTCGGCTGCATTTGCAGTCTTCTGTCGTTAATATACCCATCAATCCGCTTTGAGCTTGCGTGGTTGGGTTATTTATGGCCCATCCTCCTTATAAGGAAGGCCTGTGCCCCAGCAGTGGGAATATTAAAAAAAGCTGATGTCGTCGTAATAAAAATTAAAAATGCTGTTCGTTGCAAAAAGACTGGATTGTATTGAATTGTGAATTTGAGCATTCTTTTTCATACATCTCCAGCACGAAAAGGGCGCTTTTGCAGCGTTAAACGTGAGGCTGTGTTAGAAATTAAAAAAAGCACTTTGCTTTTTTTAATTTCTAACACAACCTTTTTAAATAGTTAAGAAAAAATAAATAGAATGACAAGTACTGTAAAATTGAAAGGTGCGTAAATTTATTCTGTCGGACATGGATTAAAACTTGATTATTAAAACGTAAAAAATAAATAAATACACTGATACACTGCTGACCTCTATTATGTCAGTGCACAGATATAACCGAGGAGTTTTACATTGAAAAAAAAGTTGATAATTCGGAATAAAGAGTATGGACGAAATGGATAAGGTCGCATTTATGAAACTAATGAAATAAGAAAATTTTCGTGATTTAAAGTCGGCACTCGAGTCGCAGCACAAATTGACTTTGGTCACTTGTATAAACGATGGTACGTATATGAAATATGACTACACAAATTCTTAACTATCATTATACTCCCGAATTTATACATTTACCTAATAGATAAAAACTTAACGTTATTTTTGTGTGATATTTTTGTAGAACTCAAGACCATAAATTTCAGATGTCTTGGTATATCGCTAAGGGCTGGTTTACATTATCTTAGTCTTTAGTAGAGTGCTTTAGGAGAGTGCTTTAGTTGAAACATGTAAACGGTCGTCTTATGACTAAAGAGAGTAACGTTCTAGTAGCCTTTCTACTCGCTTTCCAGTAGCACCTCCTGCGCGCCCGCTCACCCCCCGCGCGATACTTTCCTCGCACTCGCATTGGAAGCATGTAAATCGACATTTTAGTAGCGTCTTTAGTAGAGTGCATTTGCCGGTGAAAGCGAGACGTGTAATTGAATTAAATAATAGGTATTAGGTATGGCGAAAATGACACTCAACTGGAAGCGTGTAAACGGTCACTGGAAAGGCACCAAAACTACTAAAGCACTCGCATTCGAATCTACTCGTGCGCTACTAAGCACTCTACTAAAGACTAAGATAATGTAAACCAGCCTTAACCGACTTCAAAAACAGGAGGAGGTTTGGTAAACAATCTTCACCTAACTCTTTCTTGAAATAATCATTTATAAAATACAACAAATGGTTTTTCACACATAGATTATGAAATAAATTGTTGATTATTGATGACAAGACAACATGTTAATTTTCAAATACTTAAGATGTATGACGACTGTCAAATACTGTTTACTATTTTGTAGTCTGTTGTTCCTAAACAACCAAATATTTCCATATTTTATTATTATACCTACAGTAGGTATATTGCTTTGCTATCATACACACGAATAAATGAGATTTCAAAGACCTGTCGCAGACATTTAGCAACTAAGTATCAAAGGAATACGAGAGAACTAGTTGCATAATTTAGTACCTACCTACTATTACCTAGTTGGTTACTAAGTTCTGTAACTATGGAAAACATGAATAATACTAAATTTACAAATAATGCTACAATGAATTATATACCAAATGAAAGCACAAATATTTAAGATTATCATGTATTAAAATTATTCGAAATGACCGCCTCTGGCATGAATACACGCCTTTAGACGACGAGGCCAGTCATCGATGGCAGCACGAACTACCACCATATCCAATTCTGCGACTGCCTTGAGAATAGCGCGCTTAAGAGAGTCGAGATTCATGTGGGGCTTAGCACATGCTTTCTCCTCAATAAGTTGCCATATGGCATAATCCAGAGGATTTAAGTCTGGGCTGGAGGATGGCCATTCTTCCTGCGCGATAAAATCAATTTTGTTAGCCCGAAACCATGCTTGTGTAGATTTTGCTTTGTGCGCAGGGGCAGAGTCCTGCTGGAAGACCCATGGCTGGTTTTGAAATAAAGTGTGGCTTAAGGGTTTGACAACAGGTTCCAGAACGGTATTGTTACGGACAGCTTCAATCAAGTGAAATCAGTGGAAAAAGTGATTAAAATGTGTATAGCAAAAAGACTATTTGTGGACACTAAGTGCGTTCCTAGTGATAAAATCTGTGTTTGTGATTTTCTCATGTAAGTACTGTAGTAGCTTGTTATAACTAATTGAGTTAATTAGTTTGTGTTTTTAATTACTTTGAAGTTTATTAATGTGTAACGTTCTATTTGGTTTTAAATTGTTGCTTTCAAAATGTTCTGTAAAATGAGATATTTAGCGTAGCTGTAAGTTTTATACTTTGTGAGATATTCAAGTTTTAGCTCAAATAGGTATTGTTTAGGTATTTAGGTATCCTAGGAATTAAATGATATTAACGCTTGTGTTTTACTTACAAAGGTACTGGTAAAGGTTTTGAGGTAATGGGCTAGGTAATATGGGTCTAGGAGGTGGTAGTTTCGACCTAAAAGATGTCTAGGTCATACGCCAACCTTTGTCCCATAAGCCCTAAAGGTTTTGATGTGGTACTAAGAGGTAAGATTATAAATAAAGGCCTCTTGTATAGGTCTCTGGTTAAAATAATGAGGTGCCTAAACACCTAGATCTTCTAACATAAAATGTAAAAGGTAGACAAATAATAAAATGAAGTAGGTAGTCTCGCAAAGAAAAAGGAGTGGGGGCTTCGCTACCCCCACCACCTCTGCTAAGTTGATTGCAGGCGAGGAGTGGGGGTAGGCGCACTCCCCACCACTGCTAACAATTTGTAATAGCGTAGGGTAGTCATAATTTGAATTTTGTAAACTACCCCAGATAGGTAGAAAATATAAGTTTTTGTACTAGTGGATATTTGCTATCATACAAAATGTTACCTTAGGACGTGTGAACGTAGGAAAATTTGTAAGCTCGCACGCCCATCTCAAGTTGTAACCATAACCACAATATATGGGCATATAATCAAGAAGGTGTTTTCATTCTGCTCTGCTCCCGCTCCTGCTGCTTGGCGTTTCATCCTATGGTACAGTGTTGAGGTTGTCGTCATCGGCAACAGTGCTGTTGGTCCTTCTGCGCGCGGATAAGAAGAATCCGAGTGCTGCGTGGTTCTCCAGAGCTCGGATAAGAAGAATCTGCGTGTCAAGCGAGAAGAAAGAAGCGAAGCATCAGAGTAAACATAATTATACGTCCAACGATCACTGAAGACTGAAGAAAAGAAGAATCACAGTAACTAGTCACCAGTACGCGGGTGGACCGCGGCTCACACTGCCACACCCTAACGGTGCCAAGTGTGGTTAGTGTGAGTAACGCCGTTCAAGGCGGTGCAGCCTAACGGACACGGCTGCCAGCCGCCTTTTTCAAGGCAGCTGAAATTGTCCGGCTACGCCGGTACGGGTTTGTCAATCTGAGGGCCGGACTGTAGGCACGCACGAAGTTGCCGGGCGTTCCCCCCGGTGACAGAGCACCTCGGAGCGGCATATCCCCACTGCCGGGTAGTTCCTCCCTTCCACTCCTGCTACGACCTCCATCCTCACCTGGGCTCCCCACGGTAGTGTGCCCGGGCGAGATTGTTAGGAGTAGGCTTCAAAGGGGAAAAGGGGTAGGCTTCAAGAAAGAAGAAGATGCCAATCACAAGAAGCCAAGCTGGAGGGAAGAAGAGGGGGGCAATCACACATGAAGAGCCACCGGCGTCACCTTCGACGATCGCGCCACAGCCACCGCCACCACCACCGTTATTGACTACAGTCACGATGCAAGAAGAGGCCACAGAAAGTGGTACAGAGAGACCGTTACCGCCGCCGCCGTCCACCAAGGAAGTTGACGATGGCAACGCCGCCGCCGCCGCCGCCACCGACACTGAGGCTTTGAGACGTAACCCGCCGTCAGTGTGTTCGTCGAGTATCGCTGCGCGCGTCCGGCAGGCGCAACTTCGGGCCGCGGAACAGTTGGCCGAGATTAAGAGACGAGAAATGGAATTAGAACGTGAATTAATTCAACAAAGGTTACAAGTTGAAATGGATACTATTATGGAAGAGGAGACCCGTGCAGACTTACCCACCGAGAGCATCCCAGAGAGGCTGAAAGAATGGTTGGATACCACAGCCGATCCTCGGTGTCGGGTAGACGAAAATTTAGAGAAAGACAGAGATATCGTTCCCGTCGTTTCGCAAGACAGAGACAGAGAGATCGCTCCCGTTATCGTGCAAGACAGAGACAGGAATATGAAGCGCAATGAGGCGCGCGCCATTGAAACAGATAGAAACCGAACGTTTTGTGTAAATCCAATGGAGACTGACGCGAGGCCCGTAGTCGATACGCAAAAGGGCTACGGGGTGGAAAACCTCGCTGAAACATTGGACAGGGTTCTAACTAGACGACCGATGCCGCGGTACGCGCAAGAGCTGCCCGTGTTTTGTGGCTCACCGAATGAATGGTTGTTATTCAAGGCCGCAGTGCGTGATTCCACACGATTATACAAGTTCACTGCAGAGGAAAATCTAGCAAGATTACGCGTGAGCTTGAAAGGGGAGGCGAGAGAAAGTGTGTCGGCGCTATTATGGAGTGCGACCGACCCCGATCGTATTATGACCACACTAGAGCAATGCTACGGCCGCCCTGAAGTGCTTATAGATAGAGCACTCGAAGATATGAAAAGTTTACCGCGTTCTGGTACGAGTGCCACAGAGTTGAATACCCTCGCTGTGAAATTGCAAAATATAGTTTGCGTTATTCAAGCGGTTGATGACCGAGGGTACTTACGAAATCCGCTATTGGTTCGAGAGGTAGTCAAGAAGCTCAGCCCGCATTTGTTATCAAACTGGGTCGCCTACGCTGAGAAGAATGAATCGAGTGAACCTGAAATCATTGTTTTATCTCGATTTCTTATGAAAGAGGCTGACTGCGCGCTGCGTTTTGCCTACGTACCGACTACGTCACAGCAAAGAGAAAACGTCGCTGTAAAAAACCGTAGCGAGAAACGCACCGATAAGAAGAAAAATGTAGCAAGAATATACACTTTGGGCCGGAAAGAGACGCCGTCTGCACCGTGTTTACTATGTGGAAACGATCATGAAGTACCTCACTGCAACAAGTACGAAGCCATGACGGTAGATGAGAGATGGCAGTGGGCAAGAAATAATGGAGTGTGCTTTCGGTGTGTGAACAATAAGCACCGGAGGTTCCGCTGTACACACAAACTATGCGGGGTGAACGACTGTAATGCGCGTCACCACGCTACGTTGCATAAGGACCGTGCCGCTAGTAATGAAGAGACGTTGGTGCGAGAGTCGCAGACTGAGACGATCGCCACGATTAATAGGGCCAACGTCGCGGCGAATGTCATGTTAAAGGTGTGTCCAGTGACAGTTAAAGGACCCAGCGGCGCTGTACAGACATACGCGTTGCTGGACGAGGGATCCACAGTGACGATCCTTGATCAAGACCTGGCGGACGAAATAGGTGCGAAAGGGCTTGTAAGCGACTTGCGCATATGTAGTATAAACGCGCAAAGGAGCGTAGCGAACAGTGAAGACGTAAGCCTGGTGTTAGTAGCAAGAGATGAAAGCACCCATCATGTTCGCGCCAAAACGATGACAAGTTTGACGCTCAATCATCAAACAGTTAGTGAAGATTGCTTACAGTATGCACACTTAAGAAGATTAACGGCTAGTGACGTGTGTTATGACAGAGTGAAACCACGTTTACTGATCGGGGCCGATAATTGGCATTTGATTGTGTCAAGAAAGTTGTTAATGGGCAATAAGAGACAACCGGTAGCGTCATTAACGAAACTGGGGTGGGTCATACATGGAACGGCGCCTCGAATCACGGCGCTAGAGGGCGCGTCGAACGTATACAAGACGGAGCTCATCGCACCCGAGGTTGAATTGCACGACATGGTGAAACGTTACTTTGAAATAGACGCACTCGGTATCGCTAGGAGGGAACGCGAAAACCCAATGGAAGTGAGAGCGGTTAAAGCGTTCAATGAGAGTATTAAACGAGTCGGCGGCCAGTGCGAAGTACGACTACCGTGGAAGAGAGATGACGTCACGCTACCACCCAGCTATTATAACGCTGTAAAGCGCTTGAAGTCTATAGAACGCAAGATGGACCGGTCAAGCGACTTTGAAAAAGCTTATACGACACAGATAGAAAATTTATTCACGAAAGGCTACGCGGAGCAGTGCAGTGGGAAAGAGACAGACGATCCACGAGCATGGTACCTGCCTCACTTCGCAGTTACCAACGTGAACAAACCGGGGAAGATAAGATTGGTCTTCGACGCGGCAGCAAAAGCCAATGATGTTTGCCTCAATGATGAGCTTTTAGAGGGGCCCGATTTATTACAAGATTTAAATGGGCTGCTTTTGCGGTTCCGTGAGAAAAGGATAGCAATAACAGCCGACATTCAAGAGATGTTTTTACAAGTGAAGATTGCGCCTATAGACCAACCGGCACAGATGTTTCTATGGAGAGGCGGCGATAGAGATGGACCGCCACGAAAATATAAAATGACGTCGATGATATTTGGGGCAAAGAGTTCGCCATTCTTAGCACATAGTGTGCGCGACTGGAACGCGAGAGAGAGCGCCGACGAGTACCAGCTAGCATGTCAAGCGATAACGAGCAATCATTATATGGACGACTGGGTGGACAGTTTCGATGATAAGGAACGGGCGATTGCTACGATGAAACAAGTGATTGAAGTGCACAGGCGAGCAGGATTCAAGCTGACAGGCTTCAACTCAAACGAAGCCAGAGTCTTAGCTGAGCTGCCATTGGAGAGCCGTGCTACGTCATCGCCCAAACAACTGGGGTCCAACCAAGACGATTGTGGTCGCACGCTGGGGCTACTATGGGATGCGGCGACCGACACACTGGGGTTCAACACGACGCTCGCGAGGGTACCGGCTGAAGTGAAGACGTTAGCAAGGCCGCCGACAAAGAGAGAAGCGCTAAGCGCGGTGATGTCGGTTTTCGATCCGTTGGGCTTACTAAGCTACTACACCATTCGAGCGAAGATTGTATTACAAAATATTTGGAAACTAAATATAGAGTGGGACGAGGCTCTACCAGGGCCGGAGGCCGAAGAGATAATCCAATGGCTTAGAGACATAGAAAAGCTACGAACACTAAGATTACCGCGCCTCTACGCTCGAACGGGGGGAGAGCCGAGCCGAGAACTACATGTATTTTGTGATGCAAGTGAAGTGGCTTACGCGACCGCGGCTTACTGGCGCGTCAAGAATGAAGATGGTGAAATAGAGGTGACATTAGCGGCCGCTAAAGCACGGGTAGCGCCAATGAAACATCATAGCGTACCAAGACTCGAATTACAAGCGGCTCTGATAGCGACGCGTCTGGCAAGCTCTATCAAGAGACAGCAAGGCTGGGAACCCGAGAAAACTGTATATTGGACGGATTCGCGTACCGTGTGGCATTGGATACGGAATGATAGCGTGCGTTACTCACCATACGTAGCGCACCGCTTAGGAGAGATAGCCGAGACTACGGACGCTAGCCAATGGAGATGGGTTCCGACAGCGCTGAATGTGGCGGACGACGCAACGCGCCCTAATGTAGAGATGAAGACGTGTAATGACAGATGGTTTAAAGGACCCGAATTTTTATATGAAGATGAGGCTTTATGGCCAACATGTGATATCGTAACGGAAGAAGACACGGTAGAGATAGTGCTCACGACAATGGGAGAAGCAAACGATAGTGTGCCCCGAGCCGAGCGTTTTTCCTCATATGAACGCTTGGTGAGAGTGATGGCGAGAGTATTACTATTCGTACGCAAATGTCGTGACCGTGCCGCTACGATGAATGTAGAGCTTTTAGAAGAGGCTGAGATGAGATTGCAACGAGCTTCGCAGCGCCAATGTTTCGCTGAAGAGATAGAACGCATCACCGCAAAGCGAAACCTCAGAGCGGGAAGCCGGCTACGAAAGCTAGATCCGTATTTGGACGAACAAGGTGTGCTGCGTGCCAGGGGACGAATAGGGGCAGCGGGTGTGTCTGCCCCCGCTACTCACCCCGTAGTACTGGACGGCAGGCACCCGTATGCGCGGTTGCTACTATATCGTGAGCACCGTCGCGCCCACCACGCACACAATGAGCGCGTTGTGAATGACGTCAGAGCCAAATACTGGATACTGCGACTGAGACCGACGATACGTACAGTCGCTAGCAAATGCGTGTTTTGTCGCGTAAGAAAGGCACGTCCTGTGGTTCCAGTGCACGGAGATTTACCTAAGGCAAGATTACAGCCATTCACAAGGGCCTTCACATACTGTGAGGCTGACTATTTTGGACCTCTAACTGTGACGGTGGGACGGCGGCACGAAAAACGGTGGGGCGCACTATTTACGTGCCTCACGACGAGAGCGATACATATAGAGTTGGTGGGTTCGCTATCGACAGACTCGGCAATCATGGCTCTAAGAAGAATGGGCGCGCGCCGCGGGTGGCCGCGCGTTATGTACTCAGACAATGCAACAAACTTCAGAGGCGCCGACGTAGAGTTGCGTCGTGCGATAGAAGAATGGGAACCGGCGCTACGTGATTACGCACTAACAGAGCGTATGGAGTGGCGCTACATCGCTCCGGGCGCGCCACATCAGGGAGGCGCGTGGGAGAGACTCGTGCGCTCAGTCAAAGGCGCGCTACGAGTCACACTGAACGAGAAGTCACCGCGAGAAGAGGTACTAGCAACGCTGTTGGCGGAGGTAGAGCACACCATAAACGCTCGCCCGCTAACCCATGTACCAGTCAGCGAAGAAGATCCAGAGGCGCTCACCCCAAATCACTTTCTTCTGGGGGGTTCGCGCGGTCTGCCACTCACTGGGCCGTGCGAGCCAGCTTCGCGCAAGCTGTGGCGTGCTGCGCAGGCGCTGGCCGACGAGTACTGGCGCCGCTGGGTGTGCGAGTACCTGCCAGAGCTCATTCCGCGCGGGGGCGCGCGTGACGTCACGGGCCGCTCACTTAAGCCCGGTGACGTCGTCATCATCGTCGACTCCAGCCTGCCTCGCAATGTGTGGCCGCGAGGCGTCGTGACGGCGGTGTATCCTGGACCAGACGGCGAGGTTCGCAACGCTGATGTCAAGACAAGAGGAGGAGTTTTTCGTCGCCCGACAGCGAGATTGGCTGTCCTCCCTACTGAAGAGGAAGGTGCCGCGAGTGCTGCACCGGGGGGAGACTGTTACGGACAGCTTCAATCAAGTGAAATCAGTGGAAAAAGTGATTAAAATGTGTATAGCAAAAAGACTATTTGTGGACACTAAGTGCGTTCCTAGTGATAAAATCTGTGTTTGTGATTTTCTCATGTAAGTACTGTAGTAGCTTGTTATAACTAATTGAGTTAATTAGTTTGTGTTTTTAATTACTTTGAAGTTTATTAATGTGTAACGTTCTATTTGGTTTTAAATTGTTGCTTTCAAAATGTTCTGTAAAATGAGATATTTAGCGTAGCTGTAAGTTTTATACTTTGTGAGATATTCAAGTTTTAGCTCAAATAGGTATTGTTTAGGTATTTAGGTATCCTAGGAATTAAATGATATTAACGCTTGTGTTTTACTTACAAAGGTACTGGTAAAGGTTTTGAGGTAATGGGCTAGGTAATATGGGTCTAGGAGGTGGTAGTTTCGACCTAAAAGATGTCTAGGTCATACGCCAACCTTTGTCCCATAAGCCCTAAAGGTTTTGATGTGGTACTAAGAGGTAAGATTATAAATAAAGGCCTCTTGTATAGGTCTCTGGTTAAAATAATGAGGTGCCTAAACACCTAGATCTTCTAACATAAAATGTAAAAGGTAGACAAATAATAAAATGAAGTAGGTAGTCTCGCAAAGAAAAAGGAGTGGGGGCTTCGCTACCCCCACCACCTCTGCTAAGTTGATTGCAGGCGAGGAGTGGGGGTAGGCGCACTCCCCACCACTGCTAACAATTTGTAATAGCGTAGGGTAGTCATAATTTGAATTTTGTAAACTACCCCAGATAGGTAGAAAATATAAGTATTTGTACTAGTGGATATTTGCTATCATACAAAATGTTACCTTAGGACGTGTGAACGTAGGAAAATTTTCGGAGATCAAAGTTGAGCCTCCTCACAGGCGCGGCACTCCGGGACAGTGCCACCGCTGCCAACTTTATGGGCATGCGGCAGCCAACTGCTCAGCTCCGCCTAGGTGCGTTAAGTGCCTAGTGCCTCATCCCACTAAAGAGTGCAACCGCACTCGCGACTCCCCCGACCCTCCCGCTTGTGTGCTGTGCGGCCAAGTCGGTCACACAGCCAACTACAAGGGCTGCCCGCGCGCCCCGCGCCCTCAACCTCCCTCTAAAAAGAAGGCCAAGGCGTCTTCCCATAAAAAGACACCGAAAGGCCCACCGCCCAAAACAAATGAGCATTTTCCTCTCGCTCCCAAGTCGAGAGGAGCTCCCACTCTCCCAGCACCCAAGCCGGCTTGGGGCTCTCCAGCTCCGCCGCCCAAGGCGAAACCGCCCAAAAAGGCTCCGGCCTCAAACCCAGCCCACCCATCTGCCTCGCAAAATGGGTCTCCCCTGGCCGATGACATGAACGTTGTCCTAGACGCGATTCGTGGCATCGACATAGCGGAGATCTCCATTTTAGCGGCAAAAATCCGCAATGCCCGCTCTCCTCAGGAGAAACTTCTCGCGCTCTGCGAGCACGCTTCCCTTCTCAGCTCATTATGAGTACACCCGCAATCTCCAATATTGAAATAGGCTCCCCTAATACGAACGTGGCTCTCACCACCGGTCGTATTAAACCACAGGGTGTCTCGCTTGTCTCATTCAATGCCCACTCTCTACGCGACAAAGTCCCCGAACTAAAGGAATTTGTCCGCGAAAGAGATATCGACCTTCTACTCGTACAGGAAACGTGGCTCAAACCCACTGACCGGAAAGGGCTCACGATTCCAAAATACTCTCTGGTACGTAACGATCGTGCCGATCTCCCATCTCATCCCACTAAACAGGACGCCTCTGGCGGCACTGCCATCTACTTCAAGAGATCACTTCATATCTCTCACGTTCCCACTCCCACACTCACTAACATGGAGGCCACTATATGTAGACTGTCTATGACGGGTCACCGCACTCTTATCATAGCCTCAGTCTACATACAGTCAGGCACGCTCCCTGTCAAAAGCGACTTTGAAACGCTCTTCTCCTTAGGTGACTCTGTCATTCTCTTTGGAGACTTCAATTGCAAACACACGGACTGGACGTGTTCCAAAACCAATCGAGGTGGTCGCCACCTTCTCGAAATAGTCAAAGCTCTTGAAGTAGATGTCATTTCCCCTTACGCCCCTACTCATTACCCCTTTAATGTCGACCACGACCCCGATGTACTAGACTTCGCTCTAGTGAAAGGTGTCTCTCTCCGTCTGAAATCGATTGACTCGCTCGACGATCTCGGTTCAGACCACCGGCCGGTCTCCCTCATCATGGGTAACCCAAGCCCACCCCGCCCTCTCACTAAGTCCATCACCAACTGGGACGGTGTAAAATCCACCCTTTCGTCGGCTATGGATGCTGACAACTCACCGTACGCTATTGGACCCGACTATTTTGATAGTACGGAAAAGATAGACAGTGCGGTGAGCTCCCTCACCCAATTGGTCCAATCAGCCGTTGCTGAGAACGTGAGAGAGGTACCTGTGAAAAACCACAGTGCTCTCTCTCCGGCTCTGCGCAACCTGAAAAGGGCCAAAAATGCCGCTCTCCGAAGAGCAGCAAAGTACCCCACTCCCGAATTTAGACGAAAGGCCAACCAACTCCAAAAAACTCTTACCAAAAAACTCGCAGAGTTTAGGGATGAGAGTTTTAACGATCTTATGGCCGAGATCACCCCTTCCCACCAAGCCTACTATAAAGTAGCTAGGGCTCTCCGTAGCGATGCTATAACCCATGTCCCTCCCCTACTCCGTCCAGATGGCTCTATAGCCTTCGAAGACGACGAGAAGGCGGAATGCTTCGCAGACAGTATCGCTGCCCAATGCTCAGTCAGCACCCAGGAGTGCGATCCCTCTCATATTAGGCAGGTAGAGGAGGAGCTAAACACCATAAACTCCCTCCCTCTGCCCTCTGACACCGACCCTATGACAGTCTCGACTGACGAAATTAAACTTCTTATTAAAGACCTCAAACCCAAAAAGGCGCCCGGTGCCGACGGTATCTCTAACATGGCCCTCAAGCACTTTCCCATCCAAGTGCTCGCCTTTCTCACTCTCATTTTCAACGCCTGTTTCGATAAATGCTACTTTCCAGCCGCCTGGAAGGATGCTATCGTAATAGGCATTCCCAAACCTGGAAAGGCCCCAAACCTCCCCAGTAACCACCGTCCCATTAGCCTCCTCAAGGCTCTAGGCAAGCTCTTCGAGAGGTGCGTACTCGCTCGTATGAGAGAGCACCTCTTCGGGGAAGACTTGATTATCCCCCATCAATTCGGCTTTAGGCCTAAACACTCATGTCCCCGTCAGGTTCACCGCATTGTCGAGTATATCTCCAGCGGTTTCTACCCTAAAAGATACAAAACAGTAGCAGTCTTTTTCGATGTCGCCAAAGCTTTTGACAAGGTTTGGCACACCGGACTAATCGTCAAGTTACACAGATTAAATCTGTCCTTGCGTTTGGTCCGGTTAGTGGCATCTTTCCTCCATCACCGTACCTTCCGGTTCAGACACGAAGGCACTCTCTCTTCCCCTCGCCCCATAACAGCAGGAGTGCCACAGGGCTCAGTCCTCGCTCCTCTGCTGTATATAACTTACACAAATGACATCCCCATCCCAAAAGATGGCGTTGAATTATCCCTTTTCGCGGACGATACGGCTCTTTATAAAAAGGGCCGTAACGTCGAACAAATCCTCCCAAAACTTCAAACCTCCATTAATGCACTAGGCAAATGGTTCCGTAAATGGCGCATCGAAGTTAACCCGGAGAAATCCTCCGCAGTTTTCTTCGATAATAAGCGCCATAGATTGCCCCCTAAACACCGGCCCCCCACTATGCTAGGCAAATCCATCCCCTGGCAAAAGTCCTCCAAATACCTCGGTGTCACTCTGGACCAGAGTCTCTCTTTCGGGCCTCACGTCAAAAGAGTGACCCGTAATGCCCGTTTCTATCTCCACCGACTCAACGCCATGTTGGGTCGTCACAGTAAAATGTCCCTCCGAAACAAGCGAACACTCTATAAGGTTTGCATACGTCCGGTGATGACATACGCCTCTGTCGTATTTGCTCACGCCGCTCCCAGCACACTTAACAAGTTACAAGTAGTCCAAAATATTTTCTGCCGCAGAGCGGCAAACGCTCCTTTCTACGTCCGCAACGCGGACTTACATAGGGACCTAGACCTTCCCACCCTCCAGCAATGGACCATAAAGGCCTCTGAGCGCTTTTTTAAAGCGGCAGGAGACCATCCTAACCCCCTCATCCGTTCCGCAGCGGACTATGATCCGCCTGCTTCCTCCGCTCCGTCTTCCCGCCGACCTAAATCGGTCCTAACGGACCCTCCCAACAAGCTTTCGTCTGACCTGAACCTCCTCCTGGAGGCGATGGAGGACGATTAACCCCATCAAGCCCGACCCCTCAGGTCACCCCCCGTCCGCTCTGGCTGATCGATCCCCCTCAGGGAGTCAGCTTAATTGTACTCGACTTCTCGACGCACAATCACTTAGGTGAAATGTGACGTCTGCGCTGTCCTCTCCCCTGAGGGAGGGCAGTCGCCTCGGTTGAAGGTTCGTCGCCTGTCCGGGCACGTAACCAATATATGGCGGTTTTTAGTCAGTCGAGTCTGACATAACCAGATTAGCTCGGTAGCAACCGGCTAGGTGGTATCCAATGAGGATTTTCCGCCTCCTTCCCCCCCGCGGGGGAGGGTAGCTTGGATCCCCTAAGGTGAAGGGCTCAAAAAAAAAAAAAAAAAAAAGTAGGAAAATTTGTAAGCTCGCACGCCCATCTCAAGTTGTAACCATAACCACAATATATGGGCATATAATCAAGAAGGTGTTTTCATTCTGCTCTGCTCCCGCTCCTGCTGCTTGGCGTTTCATCCTATGGTACAGTGTTGAGGTTGTCGTCATCGGCAACAGGTATCTTGATAGACTCTAGCGCCAGTTTTCACACCTTTTTCACAGAAATGAACCTTACTTAGCCCTGAATAGGACACCCCCAGCCAAATCATCACTGATGAGGGGTGGTGACCTCGTTGGACCCTCGGAGCAATCATGCTGGCTTCTTTACTATTCTTAGCGTATACGCTATCATTTTGACGGTTAAAATTTTCTTCGACTGTGAAGATTTTTTCATCAGTAAACAAGATTTTTCGATGGCCGTTTTGTGCGTACTGCTTTAGTAGAACGCGACTTCGTGCTAACCTCATAGCCTTCAATCGTGCGTTTAGCAGATGGCCCTTTCGTCTACGGTAAGCGTGAAGCCCAAGGTCATCATTGATAATTTTTTTAAGGGAACTTCTCTTCACAGTCATCTGTATTGCCAATAACTTTTGCTTCCGGACGGGATTTCTCGTGATTCTCGCCTTCACTGCCTTGATCACAGCTGGTGTCCGAACGGTGCGTGGTCTTCCTGATCTTTTTCGGTCATCGACGGTCAAGGTATTACTGTACCTATGGATAGTGCGATAAATAAATTGCTTGTTGATTTTCAACTTTTGTAGCAACTTGAAAATCATATTCGGTGGCTGCCCACATTTGTGCAGAGCAATTACAGCGACACGATTCTCCTTCAACCCCCATTCCATGGTGAAATAAACAAAATATGATATACGTGTGGTATGGAATTATAGCTTATAAAACTGTCAATAATATGTCATTTTTATTTTTTCTTTTCATTTGTTTTAATGGCCAGTAATCGATAAAGAAACTCAGTAACAGAACTTTTGACCAACCTGTGTATATATTCTCATATTTAAGAAATTTTTTCATGAGTTTTCATCCTAATTATATTTATTAGAAAAGGACCAAAGCTTTTATTGAATGAAAGAACTAAGAACCAATTTACTAGGCATAAGTATTAAAAGTTAGTAAAAAATGGGGATTGGTAACAGTATAATTTATGTAATCTCTTATCTATAATTTATGTAATCTCTTAAATTAAGACCTTTGTTCACATTAAGCTTCTATGGCAGCATGTTTTGCTATTTATTTTTCATGAGAAATAATTAATTTTCAATAATTCACGCAACTGAACCCCTCCGCCACAGTTAAAGCCGAAACGGCTTTTGTAGCGATGTTTATTTTTATCACAGACCATACAACAAGTACTACGTATTTTTATGTATATCTAACATTGTATTAATTTAAACAATAAATGAAAAAAACAGTAGGGGTGTATGTCTAGATACTAATTTGCCAAATTCATATTGTGACAATGTTTTATGTGATTACGAGATATTATGCTCAAATTCTAAAAGGGTCCTAAACCTTATGTTGCTATTCGATAAAGTAGCAATAGCAAATAATATATCATGTGATCTAAAGTGTCTTATATTAGGTACATCGCACAAAGGACATGAACGATTTATAAACTTACTTAAAATCAATGATAGGTATATCAACTTTGTTTCGATAATCATTGCTTAAAATCCTAAGAAGATTCTGCACAACTATTATCATCAATTTCGTAATATCAATTTATCGACTCATGAATCATGGATACATGATGTGATGCGCATTCCTAATTTAGGTCACTGATTGTATTAATTTATTGCATTACACTTTGCTAAGTATTCTTAACCTAATTAGATTATAATATTTAAAATGTAGAGACACAGTATATAGGTATACTGGATGGATGTCCCAAAAGTTTGAAAGAAGAAAGAAGACTTTATTCTGATTTAAAAAAAAAAACAGAATAAAGTCTTCTTTCAGTAAAATTTCATATCTTCAATATTTAAGGTGTTTTCCCTTCGTTTGCTCTGGAAAAGTTTTGGGTCACCTGTATCATGTATGTAGAGGTGCTGGTTAGGATATTATGATGATTTTTAGAAAACGGAACTGTAATCAAATTATAAAATAAAAATATTTGATTGAATCAGGCGTCGCTTGGCGGAAGTCCCAAACCATTTTGAAAAAGAAATATATGTAGCTTACTTCCGCAAACAATATAGCAAGATGCAACACCCGATATTTTGTGGTGTGCATGTGCATATTTTTGCGGGCGGGCGGGCGGTGCATCTTGCATATATTGTTTGCGGAAGTAAGCTACATAATATATTTCTTTTTACAACATAAAATAAAATTTTATTGCAGCATCGGTTTCTATAAACCGGGAGACCTTGTAACTAGAAGAATCAACAAAAAAACTCATTAAGGGCTGTATTTCGCATGTCTTATTTCGTATTGAGTTGTTGTTGAACTTTTATTGCAATTTATTTTTGCTCCTTTATCCACCCATAACCATAAGGCCTGTGCCCCAGCAGTAGGGACATTAAAATGTCTGATTTCATGTCATGCCGCCGTATTATAAAACAGTTTAATTATAGCTGTGACAGTGAAACAGTTTATTACAAGCAACTTCGTCATTAACCGTTCGTAGAACTGTCGGTGAACAGGAAAATTATTCGTTTTTGACCTATAGATTGAGGGGTCAGACAAGTAGGTATAAAATACTTGGCATGTTTAATGCATATATTTTAATGTTAACTTATTTTGAAATTCACATTCAAATAATAATCATAATTTCTTCTATCTAATAATCATAAAATCTACTTACTTTGGTGTTAGCTCAAACGAACCTATCACTTTTCTCAACGGCATATTCTATCAAAATTCGTATCTAATTTCCCGAACCAGATGAATCGGATGATATCTAGGGCGTATTTGCTATACCATAATCGTTCAACTACAGCTAGGTCGCGTTGTCACACTGTGTTAATAAACTTTATTTTCACTTAAAGGTTGTGTTTTGTAAAACTATCACATGTCTTATAGACACTCATATATGCACAAACATGGTCATAGCAAAATATTTTTTCCATGAAAAATAGTCTAGATTTTCCATATATAAGTATAACCGGCCTGAAAGTATAATCTTAAATTAGTATCTGTGCTATTTAGACATCGGTGCACCGTTGAAGATTTAGTGAATATCTCGAAAACTATACAAGATATCAAAATAAATGACTGAATTAAACATGTAGCAAATTTAACCAGCTTTCATTTTGTAAAAAACTCATGTCGCTGGAATGTATAGTTTCAAGATATATGTAAAAATGGGACCTTCAAACCCCCCACGTCAAAATCACTTGTAACTTGGCAACACATCTTATAGGTACTAAAAAACTTTAGTTCCATTTTATTTGATTTCTACTCTTTGCGGCCAAGCTTAAACGAGCGAGTTGAAATTGTGTTGTTCCTGAAAGAAGGGTTTTTTAAATAATATTTACCCATAGCTTCTTAAATGAATTCAGTTTAGATATGAGAGAAAGTCGACGCAACTTATAACCTACCTATACTTTTTTAAGGTTTCATACTTCAAACGGGATAAAAGACTCCCTTTTATGGAACACTTGCTTTGCTTGTCTGTCTGTCGATCAAGACCTTCCTTAAGGACGCGTAGTTTAATTAAAAATAAAAAAATAAATAAATAGGTGATAGAGATTTTTATGTTTTCAAATATTTACACATTACTATTGGATGTGTTAAGAATCATCTTTCAATTGTAAAGCTAGGGTTTCCTAGGATAGCGGTGCCGTCATATTACGGTAGTATAGCGGCGTTGACTGTTGTCTGTGTGATGTAAACAATATGGGCGATACCGTAACGTCAGAAGCCGCGCCGTATTGTTTACATAGACAACGTTCTACGCCGCTAAATTACGGCCGAAATATGACGGCACCGTCATCCTAGGAAACCCGAGCTTAAGTCAACTCAATCAAAAAATACGGTAGTTTAATATTATGTCACTATAAATTAGACTAGGCACGATTCGCACTTGTCCAGTGTTTAATCGTCACGTAGACAATAGCCCGAAGGACCACGTACGGCGCGCGCACATTATCTGCAACACATGGAGGTGTAATGCCCGCTCATGTGGACACAATGGCTAATTTGCAAACAAGTGTAATGGGCATTGAGACGCGCTGGCACTCGGTGTAAAGTCAACTGGCCGCTTTTGGTCCAAATTACAAGAGTTTAACCACTAACATACAACCTTCGATCATCTAAAGATTACAACAGTTTTGGCCGTTTGCACAACTCGACCAAATTAAATAGGTCCGGGAAAGACTTAGGCGATTCTTAAGTTTAGTAAAAATGACCGTTTACAGTTTACTTATGAATAGAGAGATAAGCAAATCTCTACGCATCTAACAAAACGTAAAAGATATTTACAAACAAGTGTAGTGGGGGAATGAAATTGAGAGGCGCTGCCACTCGGACACCGACTGCTATAGTCCAAGTTACAAGAGACAAACCACTTGTAAAAAATTAAGAACAAGCGTTTACTTAAGAAAAGTGTTAAGATGGCAAATCTAAGCTTATCTATACATAAAAAGATAATTTGCAAACAAGTGGTAATAATGGGCGAATTGAATTGAAAAATACTTGTTGTAATACCAATGTATTCTACGGTAATACGTCAACTGGGCCTTTGGTCCAAGTTACAAGAGACGAACCACTTGCAAAAATTAAAGAGTGTCTGTTTTCTTAAGAATACAGTAACGATTGCAATGGTCATATTATTACCACAGTACTTATTAGTATTAAAACTGTGTTATTTTACCACAGTATTAAAATATCGAGAAGATATTTTATGGCTCTTGGTGTAACATCAACTAGCCCTTTTGGTTATTACAAGGTAAAGTACAAGGGACGGTTCTGACTTTTCTTACAAAAAATATAATTATTTACTATTTTCAACTTTATAACTCAAACTAGCGGCCGCCCGCGACTTCGTCTGCGTGGAAAGCTTTTTTGCTATCCCTCGGGAACAATACATTTTTTCGGGATAAAAGGTACCCTATGTCCTTTTCTGTACCCCTGACAACGTGTATGTAAAATTTCATGATGATCGGTCTAGTAGTTAAGACGTGAAGGCGTAACAAATAAACAAACAAATAAACAAACAAACGGACTTTCGCATTTATAATATTAGTAAGGATTAAACCGAAAAGCATGAGTTTTCCTGTGATAAACTGAAGTGAAAGGAAAAAAAACGAAAGTATAGGTAAGTAAGAAACATTAAACTAAAGCCGCCAATTAAATTATCGCTAACTATGTCATACGCTAACTTACTATCACTTGGAACGCACTGCATTTGTTTACTCATAATCGATGGTCGGGGATACATGTATGTACATTCGTACGTACAGTAGCTGGATTGGTGATACATGATTTCAGATTTTCAGGTCAAGGATGAAAACTTATTTCACTAATAACTTGACTGTTTTTATAAATAGTCTGGATTGTTTGTTAATGAAGTCGAGTTAGTCTGATGAAAGTCGAGTTACTTATCCAACCTAATATTCAAATAAAAAAACTTTGTCCACAATCCTAGTCCGATAAAAATCATAGCCTCTGACAATCGCATAGTTTTCATTATATAGACCTTCTAGTTAAGTAAAGAAATTATATTTAAAAAAATATTTACTAAGATAAGCTCCTAGCTAGTTATGTACTACAAATAAATTATTGTAAATAAAGAGTAGGGGCCTCTTCTAATACATACATTGTTAAATATAACTTGCAGTAAATAATAAAGATATTTTTGATTTTTTTTGAGTTAATTTACTGATTTGAATGGGTAAAGTTCTCAACCAAAACAAAACATAATATAACTTCACTTCCGGTGAACCGACAGCTAAAATTTACACTTGGTGCGACTCATATTTCATAATATTGTTCCAAGACTTGCACTGCAGAGTGTTGCATTATGTTAAACAACGAAGAATATTACAATTACTTAATGTGGTTTGGGTACGAAGTATAAAATAATAATTAAAAAGGTAACAAAAATAATTTTGCAGGACTAAAAATTATTGTTATTTCAGGTTACATCATCAAAAAATGTTTACCTAAGTAATATACATAAAGGTAACAAAAATACTAAAAGTATGTAAAATCCCAAGAAAGTAGTCGATTTTATCTACAGTTAAGCAGTTTGGACTCCGTACTAAAAGGGCTAGCAAATACAATACCAACAAAAAATTATAATTTAATAGTTTTGATAAGATCGCAAATTCGCAAAGCATATGAAGAAGATTTCTTGCCAAAACTACAGGTATTTAGGTACCACAAAATAGGTGCAAGAAACAGCTTTGACAACAGTAATGCCACATGATTTTGTGTCTAAGCTTGCAAGCTTACGACTTTAAGTCACATGAGTAAAAAGAGTCCTTTCTTTTTACTCATTATGTCACCTCACAGATTACCTATGAGTACAAATACGCGTATAAATATACCTATGTGACTGAATGAAACAGGATATTATATAAATGTTTTTTTTTGTTTGTGTATGTCCTTGTTGTCATAGGGCAAAGAATAGATATAAACTACGTATCCTTAGCACGAGCAGCTATCAAAAAAAATAACGCGCGTAAAAAAAATTCGATGGAGTATTTTGTATGGGAATACCCCTTTCCCATACAAAATACTCTTTTGAATTTTTTTCACAAATGTATGACTAATATAGGACTATAGTAATGACCAGGGGGCTTATTGTCTAATTTCAAAATCTATCGCAATAGCTTTCATTTGACACATGGATGTGACACATTGCTACATTTCTTTGGTATGTTTTTATTTGTGCCAAAAAAAAATATCGATACGTATCACATTCTGAAAGCGATTGCGATAGATTTTGAAATTAGACAACAGGACTATGGTCCTGAACCCAATATATATAAATATTGTATCGTTAGAAAGGTATATTCCCATAGAGCACGAACAGGTACGGCGCTTGTCCTGAAATGTTGTCCTGATATTCTATGGACCCGTCTCCGTTAAGCGACTTTCATTGCTGACTGTACTATGCGAGATACTGAAAACACATATTTTATAAGCCGATATCTCGAATCGGACAATAAATCGAAATGTAACCCCATAATAACTTTTTTCCTCTTGAAAAGACCTATCCCATCGATGTATGAAGTGCCCGAACCCCTTTGAACAGCGCCATCTATCGGCGAAAAGCAAAATGAAATTTTCCATAGATAATTACTCTATCGAGTACTTTTACGCGCGTTTTCTTCTCGATAGATGTTCTTGCCTTAGCACCTTAATCAGTACCCTTAGCACGAACAGCTATCGAGAAAAATAACGCGCGTAAAATTACTCGATAGAGAATTCTCTATGGAAAATTTAATTTCGCTATTCGGCGATAGATGGCGCTGTACTAATTTTTCATACAAAATTGCGCTATCGAGTAATTTTACGCGCGTTATTTTTCTCGATAGCTATTCGTGCTAAGGGTACAGTACCCTTAGGTACAGATTTGTTATGTAGGAAGCTCCTGTAACGTTATTGACTCCGTAATATTTCGATGTTATTGTTATTTGTTTTCGATATCAAAATAGAGTTATTTGTTATCGATATTATTATCGACTTAGGCTTATTTGTCTTTATTGTAAATCACTTCTAAACATTACCTAAACAAAACAAACTGTGTTTAGGGTAGTGAGGTGAGAGAATTGAGGATTGTCCTTTGTGAAAATCCAGACACAGAAATAAAGTGAAAATTTATTTGCAGCAAATGTTGTACTAGATAGAACACTTTACAGCTTTGTATTAGCTTCGCTGTGCTTCTGCTTACCTATTTTACCCGACTACGGCAGAGCCAAGGCAGGGTAATTTCTCATATCACTTTAAAGCGCCTTTTTGGAAAAGTTGAAAAGAGGACAAAACTTCATCACTATATCTACTCTCCTTGTTGAAAAAAGAAATATATGTAGCTCACTTCCGCAAACCATGTGTTGGTTTACGCAGGATCTAACTCCTGAGGATGCTCCGGGTTGGGGCGAAACACGTGTAGAGTAGCCTAATTGGTGAAGGTGCAAGGTGTGTTGCTGTCTTGCTAAATGCAGGTATTGGTGTCGATTTGGTCAGCACGACTTAACTAAATTGACAGGACTAAACTTAATTTTAGCATTCTGTTCTTGTCTTTTCGATACAGAAAGAAAAAGATGTAAAACTAAATTTAGTTTAGTCCTAGTCAATTTAGTTAAGTCGTTGCTAACCGAATCGACACCATTGTGCACTGACATTGTGCATGTGCATATTTTTGCAGGCGGGCGGGCGGTGTTCGCGGAAGTGAGCTACATATATTGCTTTTTTCAAAATGGTTTGAGACTTCCGCCAAGTGACGCCTGATTCAATCAAATATTTACTATCCTGCCTTTCTATTGTCTAATTTCAAAATCTATCGCAATCGCTTTCTGGATGTAATACATTGATGCTTCTTTTTGGCACAATTGAAAATTTACCAAAGAAATGCAGCAATGTGTCACATCCATCTATCAAATGAAAGCGATTGCGATAGATTTTGAAGTTAGACAATTAGCCCTCTGTTTATACAGGGTGAAGTCAAAGTCATTGGCAATCTTTTAAACTAAGAATTTATTGCTAGGCGACTTTAGTCGAATGGGGCTTTTATCAATAATCGCTAGTGAAAGTCATCACTTCATTGAATTAGGTTTGCGATTTGATTTTACAAGCGATTGTCGATAAAAAGCCTTATTCGACTAAAGTCGCCTAGCATGTCGCCCGGAAAACCGAACCGTGTAAATGCCCCAATGACACAGAATACATAATAGTACAAGTCCAATGAGGCGATTTCCCAGGCGACAGTTATCAATATCGCGGTAAGATTCTTAGTTTAAAATATTTCTAATGACTTCGATTTCGCCCTATGCAGTGTAAAACCTACGAATATATTTTAAAGTCAAGCAACAAAAGGGTATTAAAAAAACTGTTTAAATTATAGGAATTACAATAAGTAACTGATTTCCATCCCATCCCCTCCATCTGCAGAAAGCATATTAAATTTGAGCCACTCAGAGAACAAAGGATCGTAATAAAGTTTTTTGTGAGATAAAATGATTTCCATGACAGAAAAATTACACTCAGACTTCAGTTACAATGATACTGCGTAGGTATTCTGAAAAGGAAAATTTTACTTTTCATGGTGTTGCCGAGTCTTGTATTTAATAATTTATTTATTTGCTGACCCGACAGACGTTGTCCTGTCACAATTTCAATAATCAAGTTTCTAATCATTCTGTGAATTAGTTTCAAAATATGTATTATGTATATATTTAATATGTATATATTGGGTCTTTCTTTTTTCGAGTGTATTGAATTTTGAGTTTCTACAAAAATCACATAGAAAAAGGACGTTCAGATATTTCCTAATTTGAAAAACGTAAACGTAAACACACTTCTTCATCTTGGAATTCTTATTAAATAATCATACGAAAGGTCAAGATGTTATTTTTGTACATTTTATTTGGATCTTTCACTTAATATGGTTTATAAATGCAAAGGGAGAGTTCATAATGTACTCAACTTTATTTTGTGTGTAAATATTGTATTTTTTATGTAGAAGTATTGAAACGAAAAGTAAATTGAATGTCTATAACAGAAAACTTCTAAAAAACTTGTGAAGTAATTAGGCGATTTTTCTACTTTCACACCATAGTAATGTATTTAGGTAAGTATGTAGATTATGTTGTCAGACATTCAAAACTTTGACCATCATTTTTAGCCACACGTAGGTAGGTCAAAATTGCAAACGTAGTAGTTTAGCTCTATAAAACAATAATTTGTCGTTTCGACAAGCAAAACATCGCATCCAGTAAAGCCACAAAAACAGTCCACAAGCAACAATACAGGGTTATTTGTAAAAATAATCTTGTGTAATGAATTTACACGCGCGTAGGAGTACATGAATAGTGAAACCACAAAAGGTGGTATATTAATCGATTTTATTCGAAAAAGGATGACCACGTGTTAGACGATGATTTCACCAGCACTGACAAAAAGCCACGTGGGTCGTGCGTGGCCAAGGTCATCAACGTGCTAATATTAGTCTAACATTACCTTATTTACATAGACCCATAGATGTGCGTATAGAATATATTAAGCAAAAGTCAGGCATGTTTTAAAAAATGTCCAAACATCCGTTTTAAAGCTCGCCGCCAACCAAGCTACCAATTATGCTTTAATTACTTTCATAATAGAAAAGCCTTGAAGAGAATTTTACGTCTACTTTAAATAACAAACCAGGCATGAGAATAAAACCACAACAATATACAACATAATATACTTATAATATAAAATATTATATCACAAAGAAAATTAGAAACATGATAAACGAAAAACAAGGTTCATTAGTGTATAGGTGTTGAATGAATGTAACCTTCTAAAGGTCACTTTTAAAAATTTTACTTCAAAACAGATATTTTAAAATTCTATTAAGTATCAACATTAAACAGATAAGTATGCGCTTTATGAAGTATTTTAAGCCACTTATTTTCACAACTTTAATTTTAGATTCTTAAACAAAAGATTTTATTAGATTCATTTTTAAATAAGTTTATATAAACTTATTTAGGCATTTATAGGCAAAATAAACTCTCTTCAAAAAGTTTTAAATGCAGTCCCAACCTCGTCAGTCCATGTGCCATGTCATCCGCTCTTAAAATCTTCACCTCAAGTAGTTTTTGGCGGAACGCAAATCCTACTGACTGTTAGTGACGAGTTGTTTTTTCTAGCATAGGTATATTTTTTAACATAATAAACTTACAGAGGTTTACAGACGTTTGAACCCCCTTGTTTCATTCCGATCACGTCCCAGTCATTCCCACGGTGGCATTCCGCATTATATTACGCACACGATTTGCTTCGATTCTGTCTAAACGCAGATTTTGTACCGTCATTTGTCAATTATTCGAGGTTTATACGGCAATCGAGTTGGCTGCGACACCTAGAATTAGATGAATGTATCTAAGCCAATTTCTTTTATATTGACTGAGGTTAAAATACGACCCAAACGTGACTAAACTCACGTGGTGACGTGTTAAGTCGGAATAAAATTTTCCTTGTCTTTTCCTCGGATCGGTCCCCACTACGTAATTATTACTGATAAGGTATTTCTCTCTGGCAATAAATTTTTTTACAGCAAGGAGCCGGAGGACATAATATTGGCACAGTATTATAAACCACCTAATTAGACTGTGATATTGGTGAGGAGTTTCTGAGAAGAGTAAAAATATAAGGTAAAAAAATAGATTAATAACCGAAACAGAAATACGTAACTATATTAACTTGGTACCGAAGTTATGGCGTTATTTACACCAATTAATTTCTCGGAAAAGTGATGATAAACTTATTTATAAAACATCTGTCATTGAGCTGCAAACAAACAATGTGAAAAAGTCATTGGTCCTTGATTGATGATTTATAAATAAACGATGCGTTTACTTTGTAGTGGTAATATTATTATTTAAACTTAGAAGTGATCCATCCGCCAACCGCAATTTCTTTCATTTCATTCATTCACATCAGTCGAATCGGGCGGTCTTCCTTTGGAACCCGGGACCACTGCGTCTTACAGGGGTAGGTGAACCACTAGACCACAGAGACGGTAACCACTAGCACGAGCATCTATCGTAAACAAAAACGCACGTAAAAACACTCGACCGAGGGAGATTACACGATCATTCAGTGTCCGGACACGAAAGTGGCGGCGGCCGAGCGGTGGCGGGGCGGCGCGGCAGCGGAGCGGCGGCGGGGCGGGGCGATGAGTACGTGGGCACGAAACTTAGCGGTCGGTCAGCCGCGCTAGTAGTGTTGTGACAGATGGGCTAAATACCATTAAGGGCCCGTGGACCTACCGATTTGACCTACTGGTAGGACCACGGTATACCACTAAAGTAACTTCTTATTTTTTTTAATTTCTATTGATGTGTCAAATGTGATGTTGCTATGGAAACAATTTCTTGTTAAATCAATACCGAAAAATATTCAAAGGACGAAATATATCCTATGTCTAAAAATTTTATTTAGTTCGAAAAAATGGTCTAAGTATAGGCGTTAACTAGTTTCAAAACCGGATTCTTTGCTCATCTTGTGTTTTTTAAATGATGTCCAAGATGCCGACATCCATACTGAATAAATAGGTACTACCTAGTAATCAAACAGACACTATTATATTATTCAACACAACACTACTGTAATCGCGGGCTACCAAATCCAACTAGTTTGTTCATTTGTTTTCGTCGCTCTCCTCCCGCCCGTGCATCGCTCGTCGCCCCGCGCCGCCACCGCCCGTTTCGTGCGCGTCTCCATACTGTGCCATACTGTTGAATGCATCGCCGCCGCTCCGCTGTCGCGCCGCCCCGCTGCCGCTCCGCCGTCGCAGTTTTCGTGCCCGGGCACTAGACTGACACCAGACTGATGCAAGGCTACCAACTGCACCATTTTTTCTACGAAAAAAAGGTGCAGTTGGTAGAAGGTGTCAGTCTGAATGATCGTGTAATCTCCCTCACAGAGTAATGTTATTATATTATATTACCTATGGAAAATTTTATTTCGCTTTTCGCCGATAGATGGCGCTATACTAATTTTTCATACAAATTTACTCTATCGAATTTTTTTGGAGGCGTTTTTTTCACGATAGATATTCATACTACGGGTACAGATTAGTGGGTGTTAACGGTTGCATATACAGCCGAGACCAACAACGGCTTAAATAGCCTTCCGAAACACGAAGGAGCTCAAGATGAAAAATGTGTGGTCACCTACAGCAATCGCTGGGCGATATGTGTGGGTCTCCAGCTTCCTCATAGGCTATAGAGAAATTCTAAGCTTGCCATATTTTAAAGCATAATAGCAGCAATCAAACTTCCAGACAAAATAATAGCAGCCACCATAAGTTCGTTACCATGAGTTGTTTTATGTGTGTGAGCTGGCGACACGTGTCTGCAGCTTACACATCCCGTTAAGGCAAACCAGTGAGGTTACGGTTTTAGACTATAGTCAAAAATTTAGAGCCTAATTGCAGCAATAAGATCCAAAAAAACTAAACATCACACTCAAATACTGTTGTAACTACGAGCATAAAACTGTGTGCGAGCTGGAGACACGTGTCACTGGCTTGCACATCTGTATTTTCGTAATTACTTAAGGTACGAATATGTTATATACCTCAAAATTCTCAGCCGAATTGGAGCATTAGGCTCCAAATTTATCAAAGCTTTAACTCGAAAAGTTTTTGAGCTACGAGCCGATATCTATGTGTAAGCTGGTGACACGTGTCTCTGGCTGACACATGGTGAATTGCTGTAACTGTATATGTTAGAGTTTCGTTTTAAAGATCAAATAATACGTTATAATTGCAGCACACACGAGGCATAATTTCAAATCTCTGGGCCTCTTAGTTTCAAAATTATAAGCCAAAAACCGTTTTCCCGCCAAAAAATTCAAAATAATGGCTCGGAGGCGCCTAATCGCGCCGTTGCCGTTCCGTGCGCTACACTATTGCAATCGAATTTGAACCTAAGAGCTAGTATTATTTTGGTTCATTTTAATTTACGCTTTCGATCGTTTTAATTTCTGTACTGAGAATTTTAGTCTAGGAGGTAGAAGCCGTCAAATTTAAAATGGCGGCCATTCCAACAGGAGTGGGGATAGACCCCAACATGTAGGTGTTTTTGTCGATAAAATTAGGTATATTTCACGTCTTTAAATTATCGTTAAGAAAAACAGGTGCAAGCTATTTTCGACCTTATTGACATTTGAAATTCGGTTGGTTTTTTGGCGTATTCTCATTAACTAACTTTGATCTTTCATTAAAAACCGTGATTTTGATAAATGTCAATAAGGTCGAAAATCGCTTGCACTCATTTTTCTAACTTGTGATCACTAGACAATGTTTTCTAGCAAGAAAAAACTGGTGCAAGCGATTTTCGACCTTATTGACGTTTAAAATTTGGTTGATTTTTTGCCGTATTCTCGTTTACTAACTTTGATCTTTCATTAAAAACCGTGATTTTGATAAATGTCAATAAGGTCGAAAATTGCTTGCACTCATTTTTCTAACTTGTGATCACTAGACAAGGTTTTCTAGTTAAAAAAAAAAACAGGTGCAAGAGATTTTGACCTTATTGACGTTTGAAATACGGTTGTTTTACCATATCTCGCGTTCACTAACTTTGCTTAGCTAAATAGCTTTTACATAATACTTACTAATTGACTTCGTTGTGTCATAAAAGTCCTAATCGAACTAACACAATATAAGGTCGCGCGCGATATTATACTCATACCTAGCGTGCTGCGAGAGAAACGCGCGTAACGCGTCCGGTAGCAACAGCGCGCACGCGATGAATGCCCGCGCACCCGTCCGGCCAACGATGCTACTTGTTGCCACGCGCGATATTCATAGCGCCATAGCGTCTACTTACATAGCGCGCTATGTGCGCTATGTAAATATAGCGGGCTATAATATGGCGCTAGATACTATATTAACCACCTCTAGTGCTAATGATAAAACAGAGCGCGCGCACACTGATATATTTACACGGCTATAATAATAATTCCTTGGTGCGCGAACAGATGGCGTGATTTTGTTTATAACTGTTTATAGGATTATTATTATTTTTTGATTGTGTTAATCCCGATTCCAGTCCAGGCCATATTTATATCTGTCTGTATGCCAAATTTCGGCGTGCAATAGTAACAAACATACAGACAGACAAACAAATGTTCTAAGTTTTAATGTAAGTGAGATTAGTGTAAAAAAAATGTATAATAACTAAGCATAGCGATATAAATATTCCTAAATAAATAGACGTTGTTTTTCTTTAAAATTAGGTAACCAGTTATATCAGACGGCTTCTACCTCCTAGACTAAAATTCTCAGTACAGAAATTAAAACGATCGAGAGCGTAAATTAAAATGAACCAAAATAATACTAACTCTTAGGTTCAAATTCGATTGCAATAGTGTAGCGCACGGAACGGCAACGGCGCGATTAGGCGCTTCCGAGCCATTATTTTGAATTTTTTGGCGGGAAAACGGTTTTTGGCTTATAATTTTGAAACTAAGAGGCCCAGAGATTAGAAATTATGCCTCGTGTGTGCTGCAATTATAACGTATTATTTAATCTTTAAAACGAAACTCTAACATATACAGTTACAGCAATTCACCATGTGTCAGCCAGAGACACGTGTCACCAGCTTACACATAGATATCGGCTCGTAGCTCAAAAACTTTTCGAGTTAAAGCTTTGATAAATTTGGAGCCTAATGCTCCAATTCGGCTGAGAATTTTGAGGTATATAACATATTCGTACCTTAAGTAATTACGAAAATACAGATGTGCAAGCCAGTGACACGTGTCTCCAGCTCGCACACAGTTTTATGCTCGTAGTGACAACAGTATTTGAGTGTGATGGTTAGTTTTTTTGGATCTTATTGCTGCAATTAGGCTCTAAATTTTTGACTATAGTCTAAAACCGTAACCTCACTGGTTTGCCTTAACGGGATGTGTAAGCTGCAGACACGTGTCGCCAGCTCACACACATAAAACAACTCATGGTAACGAACTTATGGTGGCTGCTATTATTTTGTCTGGAAGTTTGATTGCTGCTATTATGCTTTAAAATATGGCAAGCTTAGAATTTCTCTATAGCCTATGAGGAAGCTGGAGACCCACACATCTGGGCGATGCGCTACCGACCTTTCCTTCTTCTTATTTTTTGGTTTGGCAATCTTATTTCCTCTTGGAAGTAATGTTTGCCAGTGTCAAGTGTTGAATAGTTCAGTCGTATATATTGTTTCAATTTTCATTAGAATGCGGGTGCATCGCATTCCAATGCTGCTTGAAGCATTTGGCACCAAGTATATCAAGACAGTTTACTCGGTTAGTTCTGCCGAGGTAGCCACCACTACAATAAAAGTCTCAGCTTCACACAATCAAGATCGCGCCTATTTCAATTATCCCACATATTGTTCAGTTGCGTAGACACTTGTACCACAAAACTGCACTAACTTTAAGACACAATATCCACTATGAATTAATTTACAAATAATTAAAATAGACACCGAACCAAACTCAATTAAATGGCGCCAAAAACCCGCTACCTACCCAGTGCACCATCAACCTCTTTATGTTATTTGATTTCTTTCTTAATATTAAAAATATATTTTATCGTTTTCAGCGCTTAAACCTAATCGACTTGTTGACGACAAAAAGTGAACAAAACGAGCATTTACATAATTTGCAGCTAAATATAATCAATTTTGCGTTTCGATGAATCCAATTAAGTTTAAATACAAATAAGCTGTAAAGTGGTATGGAGCATAAGTGACTTAATTAGACCCATATCTTGTGAAAATGTGCATAAATTAAAGAATAGAGAGGTATAAAATGACCGATTAACTGTTTGCTTTAATTCTCCAGTTAGCATAGAGCAGGAGCAGTGTTTGTTTTGTCTATGCCGTGAACGGTTCTCGTTACAAATTGGTAAACATTACTTGCACTCGTGTCGCTGACTGATCACTCCCAGAGGGAAAAGTGAGTGAGGTAAACAGAGTTTGATACTGGCATAAATTAGCCAACCATTGTCCAAACATTTTACAATGGAATGTATTGTCTCTTAAATAACGAAAGCGTTAAGCTACGTATTCTGACAGGCGCTTGGCTTTAGCGCATCGTGCCTAGCGATTCACCTAGCGTGAGCGACTATATAGCGAAGGCACCAAGCGCGTACTGCGGCGCCGCTGGTTGCAAACTGTTGTAAGTAGATATTTATGTGAATAACGGAATAATAATATTAAAGGAAAAAACAGAATATTTTATAGCGACAGACATTTACTTCTCATTTTTAGACACTTCACACTTGACACGTTCTTTATACGAACACTACTCAAGTAGGTATTAAATAAGGTTCTTTGCGAACATCAACCAGTAACACAAACACAATAGAACGTTCCATTTATTTCGCTACACGCTAGGTGATTCGCTATATAGTCCAATCAATGAGCATATTTGTTGTATGAAGACTTCCGAATAATTCTCCCGTCTATGAAATTTGGAATGTGATGAAGTTAGGTAATACCTATACAGATTACAGATGAACAATAAGCCAATAAATTTTGTTACGAGAAGTTAGGTATTTTTACCTAAACGTGGAAATTGCTTATGTGTCTCTGTGAATATTTCCTCGGGCTAAAATACTTATGTACTAGTTATAATAAGTATGTAAAGGAATCCAATCTTTTTTCGATTTCAGAGTTACCCCAAATTTAACTTTTAACATTTCTTAATATATCTTCTTAATATATATTGAACAAATGATCTGCTGATTATAATTTTTAATATGTTTTTATATCCTAAAATATATAGCATTGTTCAGGAAGCCAATAATTTTTTTTCTTTCTTCTTCTTGTGTATTGGAATTTAGAAAATTTCCTTTTAAGAATTTACCATTAAGTTTATATTTAAATGGTAGGTTACTAACCTTTAAATTCCTTAACAACATAGTTGAGTCATTGACATCATAGCCATAGACTGGTTTTATAATTTGCAACGATGACTGACACTTTAGCACGCTTCAATTCATTTCATTTTCAATCCGTTTCTTGAAATAAATGTTAAGAAAATTTTTCTTCTACAAAAGTTTCTTTGATTTTTTAGGGTTCCGTACCCAAAGGGTAAAAACGGGACCCTATTACTAAGACTCCGCTGTCCGTCTGTCTGTCTGTCTGTCTGTCACCAGGATGTATCTCATGAACCGTGATAGCTAGAAAGTTGAAATTTACACAGATGATGTATTACTGTTGCCGCTATAACAACAAATACGAAAAACAGAATAAAATAAATATTTGAGGGGGGCTCCTATACAACAAACGTGATTTTTTGCCGTTTTTTGGTACGGAACCCATCGTGCGCGAGTCCGACTCGCACTTGGCCGGTTTTTTAAAGTTTACCAGGAATGCAGTCGTGAGTCACACTTACAGAAAGAAAAAAAGGCTGCATCTGTGACGAAATGTTTCCTGTTACTGAAGATATTGTAATGATGACGTGGCCAAAATAGAGAAAAGTTTGATGAGTAAAACTTCAACCGAGATCTCAAGTACCTAACTTAAAAAGACATACATAAATAACACATTTAAAAACTCTTATTGTTTAGATTCTGTTTTCACAGCGTATTTAAACATTTTACATGTAAAAAATATCTCAATCTCAATTATATTAACTTCATACAATATCATTAGGCTTAATGGCATTTTCGTTGGGCAGCAGCGAGCGGGAGCGGAATAAAATACGCAGCGGAACGCGGAATTTCGGGTGGAGGGAGGGCGGTAGCATGGGCAGAGGTCGCCAGCACATTTCGACATTTACTACAAACGGCAGTTTTTCGTAAAAAATGCCATTCTCAAAAATTACAAAAAACGTATTATGTATTATGTACATGTATATGTATTATGTATTATGTACAAAAAAGCGAATCACGAAAGAGATATACTGTGCGAATGTGGAAGGAACGATTGCACGAGGGCGTCCCAGAAAAACCTACGCGGACCAAATAGAGGTTATTATAAAAAAGGCTGGTGTACGCAGTGACAAAAACCGCAGGGCATGTATGAAAAGATTGATGGATATGAATGAAGCGAAAGAAGTGTGCAAGGATCGTAGCAGGTGGCGATCCATAGTCTCTGCCTACCCCCATGGGAAACAGGCGTGAGTGTATGTATGTATGTATGTATTATGTATTAATATAATTATGGAGGGTAAATCATAAATAATTATTTACCATTATCGAATTCATTTCAGATATTGACTTTGACTTTATCCTTAACACTTTTTTCATCCATTACTGATGCGATTGCAGTTGATATTTGTAAGTCAGCTACATCAAACATTGCTCGACGGATACTTCCAGGAATTTGATCTCATACCGCGCGGTTGTGTCAACATAGCGAGAAACTTATACGATAATATACATTATGTACTAGGTATTATGACCCATTTTGATAATGTATCCGCCTTGTATGTGTGTAGGTAGTGTAGAAATCGATTAAAAGTATAACAGACTAGACTAGATTGTAAATTCTGGGTTGCAGTTGACAGTATTATAAAATCATTAAGGGTCCATGAGAGGAAAACATGGTTTGCGGAGGGCATATTTTTAAATAGAAATCGTAAAGTTGTAGCCACAAAAAAACATACGACAAGCTAAAGAGATTCTCTAGTAGCTACAAGCATTAAATTGCGTATAAACCTCACAGAAGATTGTAAAAAAATCAGAATCTTATCATCAAAAGCGCTTGCGTAGGTTCATAAGTTTGGCGTAAATAATAGCGGAAATGTATCGAATTCTACATCAAAATACACTTTAAGGTACTGTACTGTGTAGTAGCTCCAATAATTTTATTCAAGAAAGATAAATTGTGATAAAGTTGATGATGAAAAAACTACGGAAAACATCGAACAAGTGCAGACGCGAGGTTATTTTCCATACTTACTCTTTACAAGTATAGCTCCTACATCGCTTAATTAATTACTTCGCATCGCCAACATTTTAAAATTGCAATTAAAATAATTATGTACTAGGTACTTTATAATAATGCTGTGGATTAATATAAGTACCAACCGGGCCGGGGCAATAGAATAAGGTTATACATTTTAAGTTAAGTTCATTTGAAATCCTAAAATAAAGTACTTAAGTCGGTACTTTTATCAAAGTAAAAGCATGATTTGATTGCTGTTTAAGTAAAGGCAATAACGAAAAAGATTATGTACTCATAAGAAAGGTCTTAAGATGAACGTGTCCAAGACCAAGATCATGACGAATCGCTCTACACGAATACCAGATATAACCGTTGGTAATGACACCATACAGGTGGTCAGCGATTACGTCTATCTTGGACATCGTTTGTCCTTTGATCGAGAAGCGCAGGTGAAGGAGATCGAAAGACGCATCGGATTAGGGTGGGCTGCCTTCGGTAAACTCGAGGAAGTCTTTAAATCTAAACTCCCACAGTGCCTTAAGACCAAGGTGTACAACCAATGTGTCTTGCCTATCCTCACCTACGGTGCTGAAACTTGGACGCTCACTAAGCAGAATATGCACAAAATTAAGGTAGCACAAAGAGCAGTGGAGCGTTCTATGTTAGGTATCTCTCTTGTTGACCGTGTACCAAGCGTCGAAATTCGACAAAAAACGAAGGTCGAAGACGTGGGTAGGCGGATAACGAGGTTAAGGTGGAGATGGGCAGGACACTTGGCTAGACGGGATGACGGACGGTGGACCAAGGCAGTTACAGAGTGGTGGCCAAGAGGAGCAACAAGGCTAGTGGGCAGACGATATCGTCAAGTTGACGGGATCTCACTGGATGAGGCTGGCACAGGACCGTGAGGAATGGCGCTATAGAGAAGAGGCCTATACCCAGCAATGTGTTGATGTGGGCTGAATATGATGATGATGATGATGATGACTCATAAGAAAGAGAAGCTTCATAAGGCATCAAAGCGCATTCGGTCTGCGATTGTTGAAGTTAAACGACTTTGGCTAGGTACGGACATCGGATGGGTGATCAAAATATGATTATAAATCTCGAGCTCCTCCGTACTTCGTGGTCCCGTCTGCATTTGCAGTTGTTATTATCCAGCACCGTGAGGTATTTGAGAAATTATATCTCTGCTCTATCCAAAAAGCTTTCATGGTATAAATAAACCATAGAACAATGAAAAAATTGTAGTATAAACGATTAAAATCTTTGGCTATAAAGTAGGTATAATACGAATTATTCGCATGAATATAGTTGTAAGTAAATCTGTGCATCGTCGGTTTTCAAATAATGATTATAATATGCGAGACTATATACATATAAATGTTGGTTTCGTAATGACACTTGCAAGTTGCAGCGCAGGTCCGCGCTTTAAATATCAGTGAAACAGCTGCATTCCTAATTGCCAACCTTCTGGATGTGACCTCGAAATACCTCTAAATAAAATAACATCATAATGCGGTTAAACGATCATGAAAATGTATCTGTGAATATCAGTACCCGAAGCACGAACAAATCGAGAAAAAACCGCGTGTAAAAAAGGTCGATAAATTTGTATGGTATTTTGTACAGCGCCCATCTACCGCCGAAAAATAAAATGACATTTCATTTATTTATTTATTTATTTTGTTAAAGGTACTCCAACAATGTACATATAAATTCCATAAATTCCATAGAAACCCATAGATAGTGAAAGTGAAAGTGAAATATACTTGTTTTAAATAAGCTCACATAAAAAGCATTTTTAAATCGTCAATTTTTTTACCTTACCACCCATAGACAATTAGACAATTACTCTATCGAGTACTTTTACGCACGTTTTTTTTTCTCGATAGCTGTTCGTGCTAAGGGTACTGATATCAGCCCATGTCAAGATGCACCGGTGTATGTCGACGACCACTAATTTTAAAGTGATGGTGTACAAGTCAGAAATAAGGAAGTTATATTCACATAACAGTAAAAAATATTTTGATATTACAAAAAACGACGAAGTTAAAACAGTTCAAAGTTTTAATTACTTGACGAAAATTTTTGACGTCACAACACAAGTCTCTTTTCATAAATTATAATTTCATTTTTTTTATACCTATATTGAAAAACTATGGTCTATGAAGAGTCTATATCAAAAATAAAGGGTAAAGCGAGATAGCAATGAGAAAACAACGCGCGCGGGAGCGAGACTGATTCAGCAGATTTGGAGAAAAAATCACTAAACCAATTCGTAGTAAATCATTATACCTAGTGATTAAAGAGAAATGCTTGTGAATATTGATAATATAAATTATTTTAGGCAATTTCAACTTGAATACCTAATTTTGTTTTAAAATAATTTCCAACTTAAGAATTTTTAAGAAGTATTTTCGAAATTAAAATGTTCGAGCCAAAATCACTGAATCGTGTTTCTGTTTTAATACGTGTTTGGAGAAAGATTAAAGAAATATTGAATAATTTCAGATCTCCAAGCTCTTTCCGCGACCTATGGCATAACATCAAAAAGTGTCCATTTTTAGACGTATCCCCTTAAAATTAAATGCTTCTTTAAATATTTATGATTTTATTCTCAAAGTTCTATTTATGGAAACTTCCTTATTGTGTCATTAAATAACTTGAACATACATTGGTGTATGTTGACAACATCAAAGTGATTCTGTCGATCTTATTTAGTCATTAAAAATAAGTAGTAAGTAATTGCAAATAAACATGGTTTCAAATGACAGGAATTAAACGCGTACAAACTACGATAGGTATTTTCACACCTACCTATTTTTTTTCGTCCTTGGTCGAAACGTCGGGAAAAATAGGTACAATGCAACGAGAAAGTTTAAGGCCGGCCACACAGACGGAATCTCGTTACGGAATTCCGTACATACGTGATTCCGAACGCAGCAACTGCATACAAAATCTATGGGCCTGCCACACACATGCGGGCTTTTTCCGTACGGAATCTTCATACATTGTCAAAATTTTGTTCGGAATTCGGTAACGGGATTACGTCTGTTTTCAAAATTGAAACAAATTGTGCTATGCGATACAAACATTTTTTTCAGCGACTTATTTTACTTTTGTAACATTACAAACGTTATTGATAAAAACAACTGCTGTTTTATGTTAACTGTTCAAAATAAGTATCAAATCAAGTCACTTAGAGCAAGCTTTTACCTTCTCGTTATGAATGCACCTGGATCCTTTTCTGTGACGTCAGGGTCTTTGCGACCTTACCCAAGTGAATGAATGCGTTATTGAGCGGTGGAGTTATCGCTTCTCAAGATAAAAAAACCGGCCAAGTGCGAGTCGGACTCGCGCACGAAGGGTTCCGTACCAAAATCGGCAAAAAAAAACTCATGTTTGTTGTATGGGAGCCCCCTTAAATATTTATTTTATTCGGTTTTTATTTATTGTTATTATAGCGGCAACAGAAACATGGAACTCAAGTACGCCTAATATACCAACACTTGCTGACTATAATATTCACTATACAAAAAATAACTTTAATCAAAACGATGGTCTTGTAATTTACACTAAGATAAATTTGGACTGTCTCGTGGAGGAACCCAGTTTCTGTGATGCTAGCTGCTTAACAATAAAAACCCCAAATACCCTTATTATTGCACTCTACAGATCTCCATCTATAAGAAATACCACTGCTTTTCTTAACTCACTGGACAATCTACTGTCAAAACATAAGTCAGCAACCAATATTGTCTTAATGGGTGATATCAACATTGATATTAAACCTAATAATAATGACCCGAATTCTTGTGACTATCTTAATCTACTAGCATATCACGGAATATTACCTAGTCACTCTTTTCCCACTAGAGTTCTGAACTGTCTTGACCATGCCATGATCAAAACAAAGCATCCTGTAACTACTCTTGTTATGAAAGCCCCCTTGACTGACCATTCTGCAGTTGTTTCGTGTTTAAATCTGGGAAATCGCGGTGAAAATTCAAATCAAAGTTTTACAGTTAATAAAATCAATTACAAAGGCATCCTTTCTGACATGGAAGCAAACTCCTTTGAGAAGATCTTAAATACCCAGGACGTAAATTGGGCTGCAGAGCAACTTGTCCGGCTGCTATCTGACTACCTTGTTAAGCATACTATAAAAATAATAGTTCCTCATAGAATGCGCTGCATTAAGCCATGGATAACGCCGGGTCTTCTACGTTGTATACGGAACCGTGATAGGATGCACCAGAAAACTAAAGCAGAACCCCACAATATAATCTTAAACATAACATACAGAAGATATAAGAATTTTTGCACTGACTTACTAAAGCGAATTAAAAAGTTATATTATCAAAGTCAGTTAAAAAAGCAATCAAATAATCCGAAAAAGTCATGGGAGACTATCAAATCTATTGTGTACACCAACAAACAAAAAACAATACCAAGTGACCTCTTAAGAATAGCAGATACCCCACAAGACTCTGTTGAACACGTTAACAAATATTTTGCCGATATTGGGAAATTACTAGCTGAAAAAATTAAATCTACCAGACCTACCATTAACAACACATACACTCATTCTCCTGTAGCTTCCCCACTTAACTCAATGGTCATGTATGAAACTGATATCGATGAAATCTCAGATATTATAAATAGTCTTAAGAATGACAGTGCTACTGGTTTTGATGGTATTTCAAATAAACTGTTAAAAATCTGTAAGGACTGCATATCCCCTGCCTTAACTCACATCGTAAACCTGTCCATAAACACTGGAATCTTTCCACGGATTTTCAAAATTTCTATTATGCACATTGTTTGTCCTGCCCTCTTATGATGAGGTTTCACTATTTGTAGTACCGCTTCTCGTACTTACTAGCGCCACATAAGTTAAAAGAATAATAAATGAAGCGTTTGGAAATGAATAAAATAACATTTCTGAACGCATCAAGTAACGAGAACGCATCCTTGTGCATCTGTCAATGTCATGGTCCCGCGCTGTCATTCGTTTCTTATGTCACTTCAAAGGCGCCACGAAATTCTCGCGTAATCCTAAAATAAGTGCAAAAAACCAGTTTTTATTAAGTTCAGAACATTCACAATGAATAAGAAAAGAAACTTAGAAGATAAAACATCGAAAATTGAAAGAAAATTACAGAAGTTACTCAAGCAAAAAATTGGATTTCGACAAAGACTTCTATGTTTGTATTCTACACGATGGTATTCAGGGTATGTTTTACATGTTCCCTTGTTCTTTCAGCTATGAGTTTTGCTACTGATATAGGCCCGTCTTCTGGATGACGCTATATTGTAAAGTATCAAAACCACTGAGGTAACTTAACCTACCTATAATGTTTATGCAATGTTCACACTATGAACAAAACGGATATAGGCCTGCCTTCGTGGTTCAGCTGTATCGTAACGTTCGTTTGCAATAATACAAAGATGTACCTATTAATGTGTTTATGCAAAGTTCACACTATGAACAAAACGGATATAGGCCTGCCTTAGTGGTTCAGCTGTATCGTAACGTTCATTTGCAATAATACAAAGATGTACCTATTAATGTTTATTAAACCTTAATGTCTAAAACATGAAACAAAGATTGTTGCTATACACAGTCAGTACATACCCAATACCAAAGGTAAAGAGAAGGAAGCAGTACCTACCTATCTACATGAAACTCGACTTGTGTCTGAGATATGAAAGAGTTGGAATAGAATTATAATTGGCAATACTTAAATTCAGACCTGACTGCGGGGTATGGAGGAGTCAGTGATGTAGTTACTAAACTACACACTAGATCCTGGATCTACAATACGTTATACCATGACTGCCATATGCCATATATGCCTGCATATCGATTCCATAAAAAGGAAACAATATAATCACACCAGATTGTGGGACGGATGATAAACAGTTTACCGCTGAAGCAGGCTCAGTTCTGAAAGATATATTATAGGTACCTATATTGTTTTTTTCCTGAATGGAAAGATTTTTTGTGCCTTGAGTTAAGGTTGAAGAAAAAACGTGAACAGATGAAATTCAACAATTTTACCCACAATTAAGTCTGGAACTCTGAACTATTAAAGAGACATAATTACCTATATGTAAGTTTTTTGGATATCATAATGTAACCAAAACTTAGTATCAAGCTGCAGTGTTAAAACAAGAACTTGCAACAGCTGTTTATTATTATGGAAGAAGTACAAAAATAATTGGGCACAACTTTAGCAGCAAATAAATTGGTGAGTATAAAATAAATTGTTAATATGGTGAATTTACACCTCTTCAACAAAGGAAATAAATTTGACATTGTGTGCGATTTCAACAATGCTGCTAGAAAATTGTGTGTTTTCACTACACCTGAATAATAAGATTATAAAAGCAGCATACCAAGCTTTTTTTTGACATAATACAGATTTTGACTTATCAATTTTGTCAAAAGTTGTCAATATTATTTAATATTCAAACTATACAGTATAAAAGTCTGTATAAAACCTTAATAATGATAGAAATTACTTGATCACTAAGGTTTCTAACTAACTGCAACCGGAGCTTTAAACTGAAGGGGTACTTGTCTTAAAGGTCCAGAGAGCAACAGTTGACAACGGGAAGAAGCTACATACAGATATCTAAGATACCTACTTAATTATTTTTTACCCAATGCCTATATGAGTTAAATTGGCCATTATAATCTCTTAATAATTAATGAGTACCTACATACAATAATTTAAATTGTATTTCAGATTTACCTTATTTTGCTTTTTTTATAGATAGGTACTTAAATGCAATACTCGATAAAACTCAATGTTCATATTAAATGTTCATTTAATTCGGACAAGAAACTTAGATTTATTCGAACAGTACCTATCGTGTGAGTTAAAATATTTAAAGATGCATATTATATTATATGTGTAACATTATTCCATACATATTAGCACATAATGTACCTATGTCTTACAATACATAGTGAGTACCTACTTAATAAAATCAAGAACTTAACTCCCTCTTATTTGGTCTTGTGTGTATGACAAAATGTCACATGTCTCAATGCTAATCATGTTAAAGTAAGTGACATTTTTTAAATTTATAATTATCTAATTGAAAAGAAATCATGTCATTTTGTTCCTTCTAAAATGAAAATTCCTTGGTTTGATATTCAATAAATATAGATAAATACAATGACGATACATACCTACATACATACAGATTCATACAAACTAGTAATGAAACTAGATTTTTCTATAAGATTTCTTTGTCAGGACAACCTGCCTAGATCTACTCAAAATGAAAAAGGAATATACCTACTTCTCATTTTTATAAATTTAAAGATAATTTAGTTGCTTAACAACTTACCAGTCATGTTAATGTTGGTTAAATAAGTCAATCTATCAACAAATAATTTTAGCCTGAAAATAGACAGATTTAAGAGTGCATCACTCCATCTAGAGAAGAGAAATCACAGTTACCTAAAACATACCTACTGTTATTATTATAATTTTTATCTTATAGCTAAAATCATTTAGACTTTAATTCAGTCTTAAAACTTTAAGTTTTAGTCTTATAATTTTTTCACAATATGATAATTCTTGTAAAAAATAATAATGCCAGTAGGTTATATTTACAGATGTTATAGAATACTTACAGTATATCATTACCTGCACATTAATAAGATAGCAAAAACCATTCAGCAGTACCTATTTTGAAGATTTACATCAGATTAACACCTTCACGTCAGGGTACAAAAAACCAAATTAGTAGCTTGATTGAAGCTTTAGCTTCAAGAAATATATTAGATTACACTGAATATAGGTATATAATAATATAATTATATTATCTAGATTCTTAGTACCTGAGTATTGTAACGAATGTTTGTTCGCTTTAAGAAATTTACCTAAATATTATTCTTATAACATTTTTTTATAAATACCCACCTACATGTTACTTTATGCATTTTTAATGCATCAAATTTATTGAAAATTGTATAGGTACCTGTTATAATCTTACTACCTATCACTACTTGAGGTTTCTTTTTTATAGTTACTCCACTCCACAGTTCCACACCTCTACAGAGAAACAATGCATTGGTTTGCAAATTCAATTTATTTATTGAAGGCTGCAATTGTTTATACTATATATTTTTTTTTGTAATCTACATATGTAGTTTCAATACAACACAATAGTTAGTTATGCTGCACACGGAGTATATAATAATTCCCTTTGATGTTGCATGCATGTGCGTTCCCACGGTCTGTCTGTAGACGCACGAGAGGAGACCGACACGGCACCGCGGGGAACGACGCGTTCGCCGGTAACTTTAATGGATCGGTGCGTGCTCGCCCTCGTGCGGCTCGGTGCGGTGCGTGGTAGCGCCGATCGTGGGAACGCGGCTTTATTAGTGTTTTGATTATGGTGAATTACTTAGTTATATGTAAGTAAGTACAGTCACATAATACACATACCTAATACTACTTATTTAGTAAATAATATTTTACCATGCCCACCAAAATTAATATATAAATATAACTTTAAATGGGAAGTTTCTATTTGAATGTTGTTAACTATTTAATAGAATCAATTTCATTATCTGAAGTAACACTGTCTATATGACGATCTCCGTGGTCGAGTGGTTTACACACACCGATTTTCGTGGTGTTGCCATCTCTGAGTTCCCGGTTCGACCTCTGGCAAAGTCAATTTAGAAAAAATTTACTTTTCTAGATTGGCTTAGTTTTGACTGTTTGAATCACAACTGTTATCTCTAATTTACTTTACTCAAGTACTTCAGCTAGGTACTTTGAAATTGAGTTGGAGCAATATGTATGTGATGTTCAATATTTATATTTATCTATTTATTTATTAAAAACGGTTCATTTTATTAACACTACATTTTTTTTTCTGGCTGTGAGCTGAATATACCTCATCAGTTTCTCCACTGACTAGTAGTGTTTACATGATGACATTTTACTCTGCTACCTACCTTTTGTTAGCGAAATTGGTACTCTCGCAGAATAACGAGCCAACTTGATTCCTCTCACATCAACATTGTTTGATTGACACCACACCCAATACCCATACTTAGTAATGGGAGTGAAGTATTTTTTGGAATTAATACTAACCAACATTATTACTTATTTATAGTATACCTTATTGTATAAATACAATTTTAACTATAAATTTTTCTAAGTTTTTTGGAAGAAACATTAATTTATTCAATACTAAGAGTTTAATTGGTAACCAAAATGTCAATAACTTATTGCATCGACACCAAATTTATTCTAAAAAATAAATTGAATTTACTTTTCATAAATTTCATTTAGCATATTTTTTTTTTTAAACTTTATTGTACAATATAAAGGTACAAAAGACTGACTAGCTGTTAATGGCATTCTCTACCAGTTAACCTACGGAAAAACGATATCTATTTATTAACGTGGTTTAAAATAAGTACATAATATAATTATAAATCTCTATTTTAGATGCTTATTTACACTTAAATATTTATTTTTTAAAATGGTTGGATACCTACCTGTTCAAAAATCTGATTCTGCAACTGAACTTTAAACATCTACAAATAGTGAAACCTCATCATAAGAGGGCAGGACAAACAATGTGCATAATTGTACAATCAAACAAACTTACCAAGTGATGTTCGATTGAGATTATGCACTTGTTTGTCCTGCCCGAAGATGATGAGTCCCTCCCACCCTTACAGGTACATGTACCTATACCCTATAGTTGCAGAATCAGCATCAGCTACCTACATCAGGGCGTACGTGACCTGAACTTTAAACTTAATGACAGCGCGGGACCATGACATTGACAGATGCACAAGGATGCGTTCTCGTTACTTGATGCGTTCAGAAATGTTATTTTATTCATTTCCAAACGCTTCATTTATTATTCTTTTAACTTATGTGGCGCTAGTAAGTACGAGAAGCGGTACTACAAATAGTGAAACCTCATCATCTTCGGGCAGGACAAACAAGTGCATAATCTCAATCGAACATCACTTGGTAAGTTTGTTTGATTGTACAATTATACATCCTATCCACAAAACGGGAGCCAAACACCGTGTCAATAATTATCGACCTATTTCAGTTCTACCAGCACTATCTAAAGTCTTAGAAAAGGTTATGAATAGGAGATTAATGTCATTTCTGGAGAAAGGAAAACTCTTATCTGTTAACCAATATGGCTTTAGAGCTGGTATGTCTACAGCTGATGCTGTTACTGGTATTACAAACTACATTGGTAATAAGTTAGATCAAAAAAATAAATGTCTCGGTATTTTCTTGGATCTGGCGAAGGCATTCGACACGGTCTCCGCCCCCCTACTCGTGGATAGGATGGAAAAAATTGGTATTCGTGGGCAGACTCTTCGTTTGTTTGAAAGTTACATGAAAGAACGAACACAACGGGTTAAAATAGGTGATTTCACCAGCCTAGACTCTCCTGTCACCTACGGGGTACCACAAGGAAGTGTTCTCGGCCCTAGTCTCTTCCTAATTTATATAAATGACCTGTGTGACTTACAGCTTAATAACTGTAAAATGTTTACTTTTGCTGATGATACTGCACTGGTCTTTCATGGAGAAACATGGGAGGAGACTAGAGCCGCGGCCACAAAAGGTCTTCATCTGGTTATGCTTTGGCTTCGTGATAATTTGTTAACGTTAAATGCATCCAAAACGAAGTATATTACATTTGGCATAACATCGAAAAACACCCCAGATGCTACCTTTCAGATTACAGCCCATACTTGTACTGATACTTGTATAGACATACCGCCTAATCTTTTGTGTCAGTGTGCAATTCTTGAACGTGTTATTTCTATTAAGTATCTCGGAGTCTTATTAGACCAGACATTTACCTGGATCCCACATATTCAAATGTTAACGGAGAGGACACGCAAACTAATTTTCATTTTTAAGACACTGCGACATTTTGCCGATCTGAAATTACTAAAAACTGTTTACTATGCGCTAGCACAATCCATCCTGACCTACTGTATTAAAGCATGGGGGGGAGCGAAAAAATCACATATTCTAAAAGTAGAACGAGCCCAACGTGCTGTCCTTAAAGTTATGTTCTTTAAGCCCTTTCGTTTCCCGACAGTCCAGCTCTACGCGGTATCGGAAGTACTAACGGTGCGACAGCTCTTTATACTAGAAACTATTTTATCACAACATAAGAAACTAGAATATACCCCCAATCAACCACAAAAACGTCGAAACTACACAGTCTTTCCGACTCTTACATCCAGAACAGTTTTTATACATAGTTTTCCCTTTTACATCAGTCACTTTTTATATAACAAAATCAATCAAATTCTTAAATTCCATCACGTTAACAAGCATAACCTGAAAACTAAATTGACAGAGTGGCTAAAAGCTCTAACGTACGATGAAACCGAACAACTTTTTTCAGTTGTGAAATAACTGACTAATCTTGTAGTTATGTATTAGTGGCTAAAGGTATTATCCTGAGTTTAAATAATTTAGAAAATTAATAAAAGTATTTATATGTATTGCGATTCAATTCAATCAAAAATTAATTAGTCTTTTTTATTTATTATATTCTCAAAACAATAGTGATGATGTATTTTGTACTACTTACTTAATTAAATAATTAACAAGTGACATGAGGGAGGATCTGGCACCTGAAGCACAGGCCAGGCCTAGTTTAGGTGCCAGTGTATTTTATCCAATATATTGGTATTATTTAAATTATGTCTAACAATGTCTAACAATTTATCATCTGTGAAAATTTCAACTGTCTACCTGTCGTCTTTATTAATATAAAGCAAAAAAATCACGTTTGTTGTATGGGAGCCCCCTTAAATATTTATTTTATTATATTTTTAGTATTTGTTGTTATAGCGGCAACAGAAATACATCATCTGTGAAAATTTCAACTGTCTAGCTATCACGGTTCATGAGATACAGCCTGGTGACAGACAGACAGACAGACAGACAGACAGACGGACAGCGGAGGCTTAGTAATAGGGTCCCGTTTTTACCCTTTGGGTACGGAACCCTAAAAACAGAGCTTTGTGCCCTTGACAAGCGCAGAGATGGTCAAATAATGGAGTCTAGAATCTGGATTGCCATGATTGTATTTTTGCGAAAGCCCGTTTTTAACAGACTTCAAAAAAAAAGGAGGAGGTTCTCAGTTCGTCGGAATGTTTGTTTTTTATGTTTGTTACTCGATTACTCGAAGACGGCTGGACCGATTTGAAAAAAACTTTTTTTGTTTGAAATTATATACTTCCAAGTTGGTCCCATTGTCATGATGATGGGATCCTGGAGAAATCAAGGGAACTCTTCAAAAATATGGGCACACCTATAGCGATTTTGGTATTTTCTTAAGTAACTTATGCATTTGCTTTCGGAAAGTACCATTTTGGTGAAGTGGAACTGATGATGAAGACCATAGATGATCATCGGAATTATTAAATACAAGTTATTTCAACGGTGCGATATGATTACTTTTACATGGTTGCTAGGCTATTTATGCTCATCATAATGCATATGGTGAAGTGGAGCTGATAGTGAAGTACCAGGAAAAATCCTCAAAAATTAATGCCCCTGCGTCGGGCAAAGCAGTATGTTGTAGAAGGTGATGAGCCGTTGGCGTAAGGCTATTGTAACTTAGATAATATCGTCACTAAATATACCTACCACAAAAAAGTTTAAAATAAAAAAGTTTTTCAAAAAAACAAAACCGCCTTCAAAAAAACCTTAAAAATAAACTTACGAAAATAGCTTCATAAATAAATGGCTCTAAAAAGCTAGTAATAAAATATTCAAATCTGCATAATTACTAACTCGAAAGTTTAATTTCTAGCTTTTTAGAGCCATTTATTTTTGAAGCTGTTTTTGTTAGGTTTTTTTAAGGTTTTTTGAAGGAGATTTTGTTTTATAACAAAATGTTTTGTTATGAAACAAAATATTTTGAGGTAATCTGTAGAATAGACATCCGAAGGTAATGTGAATTTCTCTATATAAGTATTTTTTTTTTCATAAAAAGATCAGTAATGTGACGTAGCTGAACAAAATAATTAGGTGACAAAACTACGCGGTCCATTGGACCCTATCCGTTCGAGCGCGCGAAAGTCTTTGAAAGCGTTTACGGGTTAACGATAATTGCCCAGTGATATATTTTTGCGTTATTCCGTTATTGACGCGCACGGGTCGGTTGACCTTTGTAATATTTTATTTTAAGAGGAGGGTTGATATAGCTGAAATAAATATTATAAATCCGAGCAAGTGTGCTACGAGAAAAATAATGAGACTTCGTTGGGCATCCAAATGTTTGCTACCTAGGTACTTAACGAAAAATTAAAGTCCTTCGCAATCTGGCTTCTGTACATCTATCGAGAAAAAAACGCGAGTAAAATAATAATAAAAAAAACAAAATTCAAAATAATTTATCTAGTCTAGGCTGTTAAAAGCACTTGTGAATTTTATAGAAGCTTTGCCATCAGTTCGCAAACCCTAAGCGGGAGACCTCGAGAAGAACCGGCAAGAAACTCGTCAAGGGCTGCTTTTTTCTCCCTGTATATTTCCCTTCGATAGGCATTCTCACTTGAGAATGCCTCGATAGCTCAACAGTTCAAGAATTCACCCAGAATCACAGAATACATAATAGTACAAGTCCAGAATGCGAAACATGCGTTTCAATTCCCGCTTGAGGGATGAGAAAGGGTTTTTTTCTAGTGCAGAGTACAACACAAAGCACAAACACAATTCACGACACATACTTCAGATTTTGAACAAACCTTTTTGTAAAGGCAATAACAACCCTTTGAAGACTGTCTGCATTCTGTAATGTAAACATAGTGCAGGCACAGAATATATAATCAGGGCCCATTAAAGATCGTTTGTGCCTTAGATTTAAAGCTCACTGCACCGAACAAAGAGACTTTCATGAGATTTTCACAAAATTTAGTGAGATTTCTTTTACAATGGACACTTTTAAAAGATTCGCTATGTAGAAATTTAGTAGTTAAATAAAGATACGAATACACAAGATATTATGACTGTATGGTATATTTCAATATAGCTTTAGCCCGCAACTTCATTTGCGCGGAATATAGAAGTAAATAATAAAGGTAACTTTGCTTTGGCCCAAAGTTATCCTTTAAGGTCAAAGTTACCCACGCAGAGTCAGTTTACTTCATCATAGTAAAGGCACAGAAAATATAATATTAGTACCTACTGTAAAGGCTGAAACATTTTCGGATCACAAAACATTTGCTATACAATCAATTATTCCCAAAGTTAATGTTTCGTGGATCCGCCAAAACACAGAGGGTTAATTTTCAATATACCAACGTGAATGGACTGCCCCAATCATTACGGTATGATTTAAGACCATGGTGACTTTTAAAAAAGACAAATTGATCGAATATGTTGATTATACTTTTTACTCAAATAAAAGAATAAACAAGACACTGACAGCGACCTAACTAAAAATTCTCGTTATAAAAAGTTTCTTTATTATTCGAATTTGGATTTTCTGTACAGAAATATTTTAAAATATCTATTAAAAAATTTCAAAAGATTTCCAATTTTTATATTTAATAGCTTTTTTGAATGCAATAAATATTGTGATGATTAAAATAAAATTTTAGAACCACATAAATATTAACATTTGTAAATATGCAGTCAAGAACTCAAGAGACTGTCTAGTCTGTCGTTTTAATTTTTGCCAATTTTGCCAACTTTGCCAACTTTTAAAATACATCATAGTAATCTTGAACTAAAGTATCATAAATGTTTGCCAGCCATAAAATAAATGGCTTTAGTATGTGGATTATTTATACTGGAAATATATTTGGTGCTGTAAACCGTTACATTCCATGCTGTGAGATTAATGTTTTGCATGGTTAGGATGAGAACATAAATGTTTACATTTTGCCAAGGTCATGGCTGCCTTTGATTAATTCGCACAAGGTTTTTCATATTCTTAAGTCGGACTATAGTGGATAAAGTGTCATATCAAGTTTTTTAATTGGTGTCTGAATCGGTAGTACAAACATGCTTACTAATCCGTTTGATTTGTTTGTGTCACTTCAGAGACTTGCAATATTATAGACAAAATTAATATTTTAGACCTTATAACAATAAAGATACTTATGTAAGTTCACTACCTTTAGCACGATCAGCTATCGAAAAAAATAACGCACGTAAAAACATTCGATGGAGTAATTTTGTATGGGAAATTTGTACAGCGCCATCTACCGTCGAAAAGAGAAATTAAATTTTCCACAGATAATTACCCTATCGAGTACTTTTACTCGAGTTTTTTTCTCAATAGATGTTCGGGATAGGGGTAGAATTTGAAATTTTAACTCAAACACTATATCAACGTTTTAGACATTTTGTTATAATTAACATGCAAGCGTCCATTTTGTTTCCGATTGGCAAAAGTGCTTTTGCGACGAACTTTCTCCACGTAGCAGGTACAACATGGAGTATAACTTTAAGAAGTTGTCTTTCCAAGTACGTACCTATACTTTGAGTAAAATTTTATTATTTCTATATGATCAGTAGTTAAACAGCAATCGATTATTTTTTACACCAGACAGTTGACATTTTACTTGCTGTATGGTCTTTACTATCGATTATTTACTCAGAGAGTCGAGATCTCCTTTTAGACCGGGCGGCCACCGCACGGTTACCTACCCCATCGAGTTACTGGATATTACCACCTTCCACAAAAAGTAGACCTTAAATAGGGTCATGGAAGGTGGTAATATCCAGTAACTCGATGGGGTAGACGTAACCGTGCGGTGGCCGCCCGGTCTTAGAGTTTAAGAACTGCATTGTGCTTTCTATGTGCTTGCAAAATGCACACAAGGTTGTTACCTTGCAAGGGTGAAACCAAGAATCACTTACATATTTAATTTTTGTCATATAACATAACACTATTGAAAAAAAAATCGTAACTAAACGAATTTAGCTAGTTTCGATTATTACAAAGCATCACAACAATATAATCCAGCAGATAAAAGACATTTCCCATCGCGCCTATGTCATTTGCCCCACCATTCTCAAAAAATGAAAGTCTATCGCGTCTTAATCAAAGTAGTATGTCAGAGTAGGTTTTTTACGTACTCTAGAATCAGATTGATAATTATTTTCTGCATTAAAAAGTGGGATTTTTAAGTTAAAACGTTTTTAAATCACAATTTTTTATCATTAGATTAGAGTACTATTTACTTACATTTTTTCACAAAATACTTCAGAAAACAACTTAATGTTTTTGTAATTGTTTTTTTTAAATATAAAACAATTCTTGATATCTTAATAAAATATAATTCGCATTTTTTAATTATGAAAGCAATTAAATAAAATGAAACTGGGGCAACGCTGGGATATCTCCTTTAAGACAAGAAATGCAATATTGAAAAAAAAATGGTTTTCAAGCAAGAAGCAACCCTGAAGTTCAACCATCGATGTTTGTAACGATTAGTCATTTCCGTTTGTAAGTTGACTGCGATGTAAATTACCGTTTTATGGATAAATCTATTGCCTTTTTATTTTCCATCCAATAGTTAGAAAGTAGAAAACTTTAACTTACCGTGCTGAAAATTGGATTTCGTTCTTTCAGTCTGCAATAATTACACGGTAGCACAGATAATTTATACCTAGCTCAATGGTTAGGGATGAAAACTGATTTTGGGGGTTGACGAGGTTTGACTTATTACATAAGAATAAATGACTAATATTTGAGCAGTTTTAAATTAGTAAGTATTTTGTATCAATAGGAAAAAAACTAGAGATAGGATTTTTAAAGTAATTTGTCTATAAGAGGGGTCTGAGGTATCGGTTAATTTTGTAAAAGCGGTTTCTTGTCCAAAAATAAAATAAAATAAATATAAAATAGTTTGGGAACCCGTGAGGTTGACTTTCTCATTACTACTATCCCCGTCAATTGGTATTGCGGTGGAACCTTGTCAAATTAACATATACATCAACATCATCCGTAACTAAAAATGACAAAAAACAGTAAAATTCTAATAGGGAATATAATAATTTAACTATTGAATTCTTATTTTAAGTAAGAAAGAGCCTAGGTATATGAAAAAATTACAATTGTTTTTCGTTTTTGAGGTTAAAATCATGGCCGCCAGGCGCATTACCAATTGACGGGTATAGTACATATTTTTCAGTAAAATAAACAAATGTTGAAGAACTCGAGCTAAGGTCGTATTTCTTGATTGAGTTATTAAATTTGTCATTAAAGTGATTAAGTGTTGAGTAAAAAAACGTACTTCATAAAGTAGGTAATTAATTATTCATCGAAAATTTTATTTTGCTATTCGGCAGCGCGGTACTATGGGCAACAGCGACGCTTAACCAGTTTGTAACAAAATTCGTGTGCGCGCGTATTGCCCCTACACGAACTAAACGTATGGTTGTGACGGCGCGGCGTGCAAGCGATTTTGACCTTAGCAGTGGTTAAGCGTCGCTGTTGCCCATGGTACATATTTCCCATACAAAATTACTGTATCGAATGTTTTTACGTGCGTATTTTTTTATAGCTGTTAGTGCTACGGGTTCTCTTACTGATCACGTCTAACTTTGTGTGTTCAATAAGTTCATAAGACATAAATAACTGCTAATTTGCCCCTTATTGTTACAGTTTTCGTGCCAGATAATTATTTATAACACTTACATTTACCTTGTTTACGAGCTCTATTAAAATGCAATTAGTGATTACAATTTTGTCATTTATTAAATTAGATATTCCGTCGTATTTACAATTACAAAAGATACTTACACTACGCATTTAAATGTTATGGGATATTAAAAAATACAAAAATATTTTCTCTGTCTATTATTTATTCTGGTAACTTACAAACTCTACGTTTTCGTATGAACATAGATTACATAATATATTTTTAGCGGTATAAGTTTGTCATATGTCTGATAAAGTTTTTTTTAATTATTTGTTTGATGGATATTTTTGTATTTGTTTGGATATGATTTTTTAACGTTTCTTAGATCTGATATTGTTTTTTTGCATTCACACAAGAGGTATGATACCGACTCGCATGGGCGTATCTAGAAATATTTTCCAGGAGGAGCCTGGCCTCCAGTGGTCTCTATTTGTGTAAAGGCTTTTTTATTTATCAGCTTGGTAGTGAAAATCCTGTGGTGGGCACCAGACTATGATTGGGTGGGCATCCCCCCCCCCTTTAATCCTTCCTACGTCCATGCCAGCTCGTCAAAGTCAGATAGATGCCTGTCAACTTCATGGAAGTGAAGACGATCAAGTATTCACCCAGAGAATTATTAAGCAGAGGTAAAGCGTCCTATTGCGTTTATACTCCTAAATAAACACTTGTATATTACTGTTTAATTATTTATTTAAACATATTTACTCACTGAAAAGGGTAGCTTGTTTGTTTACACCTGTGTCAAAATTAAAGTTAGGTATCAACAATTTCTTTAGGAAAGTAAATACTCACCACATTATTATTTAGCCTTGAAGTAAGGTGCATTTTAGGGGTTCCATGATTTATTTAATTTTGCAAAAGCTAGTACGTACCAAAAGCCATTAGGGCCGATCACACAGTTCTAAGGTCACGGATGTCAAGATAATGAAGAATACAATTATTTCTGTATTGTTTTGGGCTTAGATATGGTTCCTGGTTCCTCTATTGTCTATTACTAACGAACAAACCACTCTCTCCACCTTATAGGACAGTTAAATTTTTTCTTAACCAACATCCAGCCTACCTATAATTTGTTGATTTCTAAAATTTGAATTTTTAGTTTTGTGGCTGTCAAATGCCAGATTCCAGGACAAAAATTGGATGGGAAAAGGATAAGACTGAAGGGAATGGCATGCAAAACAAGAAGATACCAACTTTTTACGGATTTATTAATGGTTTGTCGGTTTAGTCACGTCTATTATCAACCGACAAGTCGAAAAAAAATTGATAAGCCTGGTTGTGGTAGCGAGTCCAGCGTGCCATTCGCGCATGTTCAGAGTGTATTTTTCGTAATCATGTAGGTAAATGTACTTATTTCGATTGCTATTACACACGTCATTACATTACTTACCTTGAAATAGGATCGGTGCTGGAAATGTTTTATTTTCGCCCCTAGATATTAAATTGCTGCGTGAAAAGCTGTTGTTGGTGAAAGAGAAGAGAAAAAGTGCAAAATACTTCGTAAGTTTTCAGTACAACGACGTATATTATGATAAATTAATGGAACAGCATAGTTCGATCAGAGGTAGAGCATGTTTCTATTATGAAATGAAGCTGCGGCGAAGCTGTTTCTCAACTACAGCATGGAAGCGTCTGGAATTATTCAGTAGCTTATGATTATACCTAGATACTACTAGAATTTTATAAGGGTGAGAAATGTGAAACATTTATACATTCAAGTCAATGAGCTTATTAATGTAATTCATCGTTGATAAATTGATGCATAATATTTTATTGAAATTAATGTATACTCAAATCAAACCCATTATTTTCCTTTATTTAAAATTTGATTTTTCCCGCTTTTTCAGTCACGTAAACATTGCCTATCGGAATTAATAGAACTAAAAATATTCCAATCCTTTTGCTATATAGTTTTGATTAGAAGTTGCCTCAGATCCCAAAATACAAAAATTGAATTACATGTTATAATAATCTAGAGAGCGAAGCATAATAATATTAATAATGGTATATTCTCGTCTTGTTATTATTAAAATATAATTTAATGATAGACGCCAAAGTGAGTTTGTTACGATTTTGTCAGGAGTGCAGAAAAGGACATAGAGAGGGTACCTTTATCGCGAAAAAAAATCTATTCTCGAGGGATAAGTTGGATAGACAAAAGACAACTGTCCATTGTCCACGCAGACGAAGTTGCGGGCAATCGCTAGTATTTACTGAAGTGTAGTAGCACAGAATATATAAGTATTAGTTTGACAGATAGTTGCCGCTGTATAACTTCACTAAACAAGCAATAATACTCAAGCAGTGAGTGTACAAATGACAGAAAAGAAGAGAAAAAGTACTTATGAATCATATCAGCAAAAATAACAAAAAATCAAAAGAAAAGTACCATATTCAAGACACTAAACAAAATATTATTTCGGATAACCGTAATAAATACAAAAAAACGTTCTCGTAAAAATAATTATGGATAATAAAAAACAACCAAGAAAAAATTATGTATATCGAAAAGAATTATTTGTTTATTAACAAAACATGTAGGTATTATTTTATTCTATTCGGTGAATAAACAATAAAGTATGATATCGTTGGCTAGCTGTCTCCATCATTCACTACGGTGTTCTTAGAAAAAGTTCTCAGTTCCGGTAAAAGTGATTATTTAGTGGTTGGTCACATGTACGGTGTTCCAAATCGGTAATCAAATATTTATATGAATTAAACAACTTTGTAGATATTTAACCGCATTCGCATCAAACTTGGAAGTCTTAACGTCTTTGACTGGAATAGTGTTGAACATTAAAGAATTTCATTAGTAACAATCAAAATATTATATCTATAATAACTTAATAGAGCTACACATTCTTGGGTATAAATATAAAATTTATCAATAACTTCCATCTCTACTTTCTAGTTTCATTAAGAAATTAAAAATCAAATGTTACAATGTACCTATTTAAAGATTTACTGGATTTACTTTTTTTAATTTTTACTTTTTTTACTTTTAAGTATAGTGATCTAACTTTATTTTTAATCTGATTCATACAGCATATCAATAAAACTGTGAAGTATTTCTGCTCTATTTTATCGTATTTCCCGTTTAGATTTAACGTTTTTGGTTTCGATGAATAAATGAGTTATCTCTCAAACCATTGCACCCGAGCTCCACCAAAGCTTTCAGATATTATGGTGATATTATGGTACAACCAGTGCGCTTTCACGTTTATCTTTCGTCTTCGTCAAGTTTGTGCTTGTTATACGTTCCTTCGTTTATTAAGAAGTAAAAGGCATGCCTAAAAGCACTTCAGGCATGCTTCAGACGAAAACGCAAGATGAGCATGAAAGCGAACTAGTATACATTTACACTATAAAAGTTTTTCGCTGTGAATTTTCCAGCGAAAATTAAAGCCATTTCAAACAGAGGTCTTATGACAAAAAATATTGATAATTGTTTTGAACTCTATAAGTTTTGCCGAGTAGGACTAGCACCTTTTTTATAATAGGATCTCATAGATATCGCGCTAAGTTTCAAAAGTAATGGATTTGACTTTGGTCTTAGAATATTAAATAACAAAGCATGGCACTTTTTGGTGCAAACTTAACAATGTAGGTTGTTAGCAAAATGTAGGCGTAGGAGGTTCTTCCCATGGGAGTGGACTGGGACTGATAGCGTTTCAATGATACTTTCCCCGCAAATTCCTAATACGATGGAACCTTGTTATATTATCATCCACGTTGACGTCATCCGCAACCAAAAATAACATGTCAAAATAAATAATATCTACTTAATAGCTAATTTAACTATTGAATCATTATTTTCAATGAGATAGGGTCTAGTATAGTATATTTATAGTCTAGTCTGGTATATAAAGAAAATACAATTGGTTTTCGTTATTGAGGTTAAAAAATATGCTGGCCTTTAGCAACTTGCGGGGATAATAAAACCAAATATTGGTTTCGAAAACAGAATAGAAAAATATTTAGCATTGTTATATTATTATTATTGTTATTATCTTAGAAATTTATTGGTATGGGTCCCCTAGGACTTACACTGCATTTTGCTTACAAATAATAACCTCAGTAAAATATAACTAGTTCGTTATAGTAGTTTTCAACGAAACTATTCATTGAATTATACTATATTTTAAAGAAAACACCTTTTTCTAGTAGCGTTATTTAATATCTTTTTTATGACAGTGTTTTTATGACAAGCCGAAACAAAATCGTATCAGAATCGACACAATACTATAAAAAAACATAAATATATGCTAAAAAAGGTGGTATTCGGCCACAGTAGTATTAGGAAAAAGAGCAAAAAGTGCCTACTACTACTTCAACGAACTATATTTTACTGAGGTTATTATTTGTAAATAAACTATAGAAACTTAGCTATAATCTGTACATTTGAACCAATTCAACAGAATTCAATCTGCACACTGTGACAAGGCAATCATGCGCGTAAATGCGTAATGTTTTACTTTATAGGCCCCCTTATACCTCAAAGTAGAGCCCTCATCTTAATTAAATTTACTGCTCGCAGTTCGTCGTAGTAGTACATAGTAGGCAAAAGAGTCCATAAAGTAAAACATCGCATTTATGAGCATGATTGTCGCAGTGGGTAATATGCTTTACTAAAGCAGGGCCACTTTAATAGGTCACATTTGACAGTTCATGAAAACTCAACAACGTAACCTTAGGTGTTGTCGACGCAGTGCACTATGATATTTTTGTGAAAAATATTCTGTGACTGTTTATTTTACTGTGTAAGTATTATATTATTGATTGTTAAAAATAAAATGGTAATTTTATTTAATTCATTTTTTTATGAGACATTAAAAATAAAATGGTAAGTAACTTCTTTCAATTCAATTTTTCATGAGACTTTATGTAATCGATAGATTTTTTTTTTCATTCAGGCATTTTATTATCTTTCTGTAATTCGAAATAAAAAAGTGTTCAAGTATTTTTAATTAATCTGCCACTATCGTATTTCTATTATTTTATGAAAATCCATTTTTAAGCGATGAATTCAATGTTGTACTTATTTTAATTAACAATTTCTTCATAAAAGTAATGGAAGTTTTTTCTAGGGACTTTTCATAATGCGAATGCGATTCTTAAATAATTAAAATGTACATACATTTATTAATAATAATACATTAGATACTACTTTTATAAAGAAGATAAGAAAAAAGAAATCGGTTCAAGTAAAATACTGTCTTTTATTTCTAAAAAAGGAACTACGGTGATTATTTGAGACCTGAAAAAAAATATAGCCTAAAAAAAAATATTGAACTACTTTATCTACTAAATTTCGAAATTTATTTGCGGATACATTATTAAAAATTTCCAATGTAAAGTACCTGTCCGTAGATCAAATCCATTAAATTTTTATTAAGAATTTTTCAAGTTATGCAAAGTAAAACTGGAAAATTCAAAACTATAATCTGCTCTGTGCGATTTCTCATGAAAACAGTTTTATTATATTTATGCAATATTTCAATGTTTTGTATTGAGGTAGAGATTTTTTACCTATTTATAAAATCGCAAAGTTAGAGCTTATTTTTATAAAGTATTAAATTATTATGCAACGAAAAACAAATGACACTTGAAATTAATTGAATCGACTCTACATTATTTTCGTAAAGTATAATACTACTAACTGTTATTTTTTGTATGATTGATGAGCATATGTAGTGTGTGACATGTTATTAAACTTCACATTGTATCAAATCAACACTTTAGATTTCTAACTCCTATGTCAATAAAGACTCTACATTCATTGTAATGTTGACGAAGTAAACAAATTAATTGGCTGTTACACATCTCGCATCTCAAAGTGACTTTAGGAACTACTAATAAACACTTAGCTATCATAATAACTTTTCTCCATAATTCCAATAAACAAACAAATAAGAACCATAACTTTAAAATTAAAAAATTGGAAAAAAATATACTCCAGCTACACAATAACTTCAACTTCAAAACTCTAACTTCAATAACTTCAAGCATCTCATAGGAAATGAGGACAATGAGTAATAATTCATAACATAACAGCGTTGTTTCTAAGTTTTCGCAATGATATATTCAAATGACATTTATGATTAATCAATTTTATAAACTCTACATAGTTCACGAGTGCACGCAAGCAAAACCATTTGCGCGGTCAAACTACTCTCTATTTAGAAATTCCCGTCCACACACACTCTTCTAACGATCTCTCGTCCTTGTCCCACACGCAACTTGAACTTGATTGAAGCAACAAACTTTTGAAGTTGATATTTTTAAGGGACTTACCGATTCAGAAAATGCGCTTTTCGGCCTCCTAGCTGGCGTTCCGTTCATCTCGATCGGTAACTACAACACAAAAACAAAACAAAATCGGCCGCGCCGGCACCAAACTTTTTCACGGACACTTGTGGAGTTCACCAGCTGTCAACTTGATTGAACACACAACTCGGGTTTGCAGCGGATCCGTGTAGGGGGCATTTGTTGACGGTCAGACGCCAGTTGTTTTGCTGTGCCACTTAATTTAATCGATGACTTCATGCAATAATTCGCTGATAAGTTATCGCGAGAAACTCCGGAGCGGTCGCGAGCGAGGTACACGGCGTGCGGTAAGTTTGTGACTGGCGCGGCTTCGTTCGGCTTCGGCGTCGCCAGCCGAGCGAGCGGCATGCCTGCATTTTTTACCGTACCGGACAATGGGCTAACAATTTTGAGGTTATGTTTTGAATGCACGCCGCCGAAAAAAGGACGAAGTTGGTCCGACCTTTTTTTAGATTCAACTTTTGAATCTCAGGGTCAGTGTCGTAACCTTTTTTGTTACCTCATTTGTTTTATTATGTCCATATTATGTCCTTTTCTACTTAATTCACTTTTGCCTCATAATAGGCATGTCGATTCATGAAAAAAATAATCGATTTTTGGATCGATTCGAATCGAACGCAGAAGAATCGATCTTCGATTAAATCGACCGTCGTGGAATCGATTTTCGATTAATCGATTTTTTTAACATACCTAGTAAAGACTATAAAAGGCTATAAAAAAGGCTATAAAAAAGGCTATAAAAGACTGTAAAGATAATAAGTAATAATAATATCAGTACCTAGCGATAGCTTGACACTATTGGTACGTCCAGCAACAAAACTAAAGTTAAAAATGTAAGTTATTACTTACAATAGGACAATTTTATGGTGCACATAGCTGCACTTAAAAACCTGTGTATATTTTTCATTTGAATTGCAACTTTAACATTAGTTATTTTTAAGTTCAAATCGATTGGATAAGTCTGACGTGCTGCTTGCTGTCCATTATAATATGATATGTATGCTAAATAATATGATAAGTGCTAAACAACAAAATAATATGCTAAACAGAAAGAAAATCTGCTTTTATAGCATTATAATATGCTACCTTAATTAGCAACACTGATATTCAATCTTTTTTAAATTCTCCTCTCATAGGGCAGACAAAGAAATTTAAATCCGTACAGCTGATTATTTTTTGTATTGTTGTCCTCTTTGGTTTAAAAACCAGTAAACCTCACCAATTTTTAGATCTTTAACATTAAAGATGTGAATCGGTTCGATTCCGGAGATTCTTGGATCGATTCACTGAATCGATTCAGTGTTTCAGATCGATTCAAAAAATCGATTTTAGGACCTTAAAAAATCTATTCTTCGATTAATCGATTTTAAATCGACATGCCTACCTCATAAATTATTGTGACCACGGAATGACCTGAAAGTTTTAAAAGGAAAATGACGTAAGATATGACAACAGTTTAATTAAATAGTAGACATTAATTGTAAACACAAGACGATCGGTGTGTAGGTAGCAATGAAACCGATGAAAGAGTATCATTACCATTACTGTTTACTTAGAACAGCTGAAGCTGCCATGATTCACTTAAGCAGTGTTTACTCTCTATATTTAGTGTAATCTTGGGCAGCGCCTGCGCAGGTGCCGTCATTGAGCCGACAACATTTTTATCTCCCGATAAGGAATTGCAATTATTACAAATCTCAACCACTTTATGTCTGACAAGTTATCTATATGACTCTAATATTACATTTATCAGCATGTAGAGTTCTATTAATTTGATTTGTTTATTGAACTTTTCAAAACTCTACATTTTAATACTTAGTAAATTAAGAATAATCTTTTTTTGGTACTCGGGTTAATACCGTCTGAAGCTGACGTGGTGGTAGTCTGACAGACACCGCGAATTATGAAAAAAGTTGACGTGCGTCGTAATTTTTTAAAATTCAATGGTCGCATTTTCAGTACTTTTCTAAGTGCGTGCTAAGGCATAAGTTAGATGACCGTTTGCAGCTGCAGCGTGCGTATGCGTAGGCGTTGTTCTGTGAGGGGAGGTGTCTGTCTGTAAGACTACCACGTCGGTCAAAATGTTATAACTCCTTAGTGTCTCCTAGACAACACTTCAGTATTTATTATCAAGACAACCATAACTTTTTTAAATGAATCAGTAATTAATCACTCTTATATCGTAAATGCTAAGAATTATCGATTAGTGAGTGTTAAACGAAAGAAACCGAACATGAGATCAGAGATCCTGATTATGAATGCGGTTTTTCGAATTTTGTACTAGAATTAATTATATAAAAGATGATAAAACGGTAAAAGCCATATACAAAAATATTGTTTAAAACCTCAAAGTTACAGTCTATTATACCTACTATGCTAAACTATTATATTATTAACTATTTATTTGGGATAGTTCTGAATGTCCCAGAACATAACGAATGATACTTATAGAATTTGAATTTGGACATTCCACAATGAGGCAAGAAAAATTCCCAATTCCAAGGGAATTAAATTTAAATCACCATGTAAGTTCGCGTAAATAAAATAATACATGAAGATAAGTAGAATTTTAAGCAGTTCCGCTCAACCCTGCATCACCTCCAAGAACTATCTCCACAGATTGCTTCTCTAGTCTAGCTTTTTTCTCCAAGTGGAAAAAAGCTATATTCTTTATGACAAAAAAATAAACAAATAATACCGCTGCGCTGTTGAGTCCAATCCTGGCATCATCTGAGAAACGACAAGAAAATTGTTAAAGTTTTCCATTTTCAAATGAAATGAAAGCAAACTATTTATAATACTCGTATACTTAATGGAAAATATGTGAAGGTTAAACTTTTACTAGTTCAATAAGATTATAAAAAGTTACAACATATTTTTTATATAAGTCGCTGCAGTTGCTTTTTATAACGATTTATCGATACCTATCGAGGATTTACCAAAATATTTATGATACACGAGTATAAATATGGTAATTTTAATAAATTTAAAGGCTGTCATTAAAATATTTACTTACCGAGTATATTTTCATAACGGCCAGAACATTAAAATTGGTATGCGTATCAAATTATTTGAATAGGTATTATTTCGCTTTTTAGAGCTTAATTTAATTTTGAAGCTGTTTTGGTTTTTTATTTTCAGGTTTTTGAAGGAGGTATTTTACAGTATCTCAATATGCACCAAAATCGAGTAAAAATTGCTCTACCCACTACTGCATGAACGGGTTCATAGCGAAATCGCATCAGCATCGATACATGCGCATATTTGCGTAGTCCTAAATAAACAATGCTTGCATCCATATCAGGTTTAGTTTGCATTATCGATTACTGCTCTACATGCCCTTACACCGGCTCTTCACGGCCCTACACGGCTCTACAATCAGCTGGTATTTCGTCACCATCTCATTACGTGTAAGGTGCGCGACCGAATCAAAGTACGGTAATAGCACAGTCTATTTATAATACTATGGTAATAGATACCTTTATGAATTTCATTGTAGAGTTTCATTGTAAAATGCACAATCAATTCAAATAGAAAATTGTTTTTTTTTCAATTTGGTGGATGAAAATTGTAGTGCTAGTGAAAGGTTAAGGAAATTGTATGGTAATGAAAACAAAAGTTTTTAAGAATTTAAAAAATGAAAGCATGAAATAAATCACTTTTTAACTAGCGCGGTTTTATTGAAAGTATTTTGGTGATTAATTAGTTGGTATTTGGTTTGTTTTTTTTTATTTTCCCGACATTTCAGCACCTTAGCAGCTGCCATGGTCACAGGAGACTGAAGCTTTGCTCGTGAGCTTACCCTCAAGCTATGAATTAATAAAAACCTTCAGAAATTTATATTAAGTCGGTTCCCTAACCGAAAGTGGCGATGCAGTGAATTTCATTTATTATTGTAAGTATAATATCTACATAATTTTAACAAAACTTTAGGTGGATTTTTTAGGACCTCGTGGTCTTGTATTTTTATAAGGCATCATTATATTCCTTCGTTGTTATTTCTAGAAGTACATGGCAGAATGTAACGATAATAACCTTCTAAAAATTATAGACTATTGGTTTCAAAAATTCCACGTTAAGTTTTATTAAAATCCTTTTCTATTATTTTATCAACTTATTAAATTTTAATTTTCATTTAAAAAAAAATCATTTCAAAATTCTTTATTTCATAATTTAAAAAACAATATGTAGCAAGTACATGGATAAATACGTGTACATTGATTAAGTTTAAAGATACTTTGTTAGGCTAGCTAGACTTACCACCTATGAAAGCTTATAAAAATATATATTCCACTTTACTTTTATCATCTTGAATATGATCACACAGTTATTAATTAGCACTATTCACATTAAAATTGATACAAAAACATTTGAAAATGATTTGCTTATTGCATAAAGAACTTATTAAATTTAATAACCTCTGAGGGCGCCACTTTCGGTAAGAGATGGGATGCACCTTAAACAATTTTTTTATTGGTTTAAGTTAACGTTTTATTTTAATTTATTCACAAAATTAAAATAAATGGATGAAAACTGATTTTCTATGGAATATTGTAGCGTGCTGCCTGTCGCTCCTGAGCTCTTAGTTTTAAGCTAGTTTTAATTAGTTTAAGTTTCTTAGGGAATAAGTATTTTTGGCCATAACTTTCCAAATTCTTTGAAATTAAGCATTTGCTTGGCAGCAATTTATTCGCCTTTTTACGGCGATTCTTATTAGGTTTGTAGTTTCATCCTTTTTCATACAATTTTATTGAATTTCATACATAAATTTCATACTTAGTGGAAAAGTGAGGTTATAATTTTGTATTTATTTTGACAGCTGCTTGTTTACAAGTGACAGCTAAGTTTATTTGTTTTTTTCAATTCTACTCACACTTCGCGTAGGTTGTCTATCAATTTATTGGCCATCCCGCTCTTTTGTAACTGTAACGTTACAAAGAAGAGGGGAAGATAGAGAGCCTACCTAGAGTAGAAGGATTGAATCTAGCTAATTAAGGATCAAAGTAGAAAGATGGAAATATAGTACAATTAACATTTATTTACACTAAACCTAACAGACAAAAGCTAAGGAACTTAAATGCTACGAGGGAGGATAGGGGAAGGGGCGAATCTTCAGAGGCTTGCAGAGGGACAGGGGAACGTAATCTAGCGCGCGGAGAGGGGACGCGGAAGGGACGTAGTGGTACCGTGGATGAGCAGCGTTGACAGGCCGGAGATGGAGCGCAGATGAACGGAGGCTGGCCGCAGAGGGAGCGTTTCAGCAGTAGGTTAGTTGGTGCTGACCAGCAGGAGTTGGAGACTCGCAGCACCCGTAGAACTAGTTGTCACTTCGCGGCGCGGGCTTTCTTGTAAGGCCCGGGAACGGAACGGAACGAACCACTACACGTTTTCACCGTAGATCTCGAAGCATTTAAGTTCCTTAGCTTTTTGTCTGTTAGGTTTAGTGTAAATAAATGTTAATTGTACTATATTTCCATCTTTCTACTTTGCTCCTTAACTAGCTAGATTCAATCCTTCTACTCTAGGTAGGCTCTCTATCTTCCCCTCTTCTTTGTAACGTTACAATATGGAAATAGATATATTCTGAAGTACAATTGTTAATAACTTTTTCGTTACTTTCTATTGTTTATTCTGTCGAAGCAGTGTTTGTCGGAGCAATGTCTTATCGGAACTTGTTTTTATACTCAAAATTAACATATAATTTTATTAATATTATTAAAATTGATAATTTATAAAGAAGTAAATTATTAGCATTTCTTGTTATATTTTATTACACAAAGTATAACCATCTTGACAAAACTTTTTAGTGGAATGTTAATAAAATGTGAAATACAATGGGGAATGTCTGAAATAAATCAAATTGGCTGAATATTTTTATAGGTAGGAATAAGCTCCCTTAGTAATAGAAAAAAGTTTTAGAATTTTCGGTTGCGTAAAAAACTTTCAAAAATTTAATGTCTTTTCGACTTTACAAATGTGTAACAGCAGAATGGAGATTATAACTTTGCCACCACCTGCCACAACAACAACACGACTAAAAAATAAAAAGTATTGACATTTTAACATTTGTCATTTTTGAAACTTTTTTTTAATATCATGTTGTGGTTGTGGCAGGTGATGGTAGCAAAGGTATAATTTCCATTCTGCTGTTACTTTTGTATATTTGTAAAGTCAAAGAGACTTTAATTTTTTAAACTTTTTCACGCAACCAAAAATGCTGAAACTTTCTTCTAATACAAAGGGAGCTTATTCCTACCTATAGAAAAATATTCAGCCAATTTGATTTTTTCGGACATTCCCCATTATGTATTTCCGTAAAACAAAGAAGTCACGAAACTTATTTTTAGCTCTATCAAAGGTTATTAAAGAGTACCTATTTATAATATTAAAATTATATTTGATATCGAATCCATTTAGCCTCTCATACGGAGATTTCCCTTATATAAGTTTTCCACTTATAGAATATCGAATCTTTCTAGGTAGGTACCCGTCACAAGCGTCGGTTACACAATGAAGGCTCCATTCCGTCCCCTTGAAAGGGACCGATCAAGTTCACTATGTAGTTACATCTTCAGTATGTTGATATGAAAAAAGATGTATCTTTGTGAAGACTCGGAATAATTCTGAGGGCCTATTACCAAAAGAATCACGATAGTGGGATGCAATAGGGAATATGCATCAATTTTTTTTTATCAAAATCAATAGTATAATGCGTGAGAAAATCAACTGTAATATTGAAACTTGTCTCTTGCGTTTTTTTCTCGTAATATAGTTACTTGAGATTAGCACGCATCAGCTCCCGCCGAAAACGCTCTATACAAAACGGTGACGTCACACATCAAGTTTCGGTGTGTTTCGGGCGCGTTTAATATGGAGTTAGCCAATAATCTTCAATTATCTCCCTAAATTTTGCGTTTAAGTAGATATGTGTCATACAAAATATTATTTCTTTTTCGATATTCTATCTGACTGTAAAGTGCATTATATCCGAAAACGAAAAAAAAATATCGTTATTTTCCCCTGATTTCATCGTAAATAATCATTTTTTTTATTTTTCTTTCTGTTCCATCATGTTTTTACAAGTGTCCGCAGGATCAAGCTCAATTTTAGGAAAATCGGTGACTTATGCATATTCCCTATTCGTTGTTCGATTTATTTGATATTGAACCTTATTCGTGAGTCAATAGTGTCCCGGAGTGGGGCGAACATCGTACGCTTATCGCGATGATATTTGTAATAGACCCTCTGTCTACTTCGCATTTATGCAGTGATGATGTGAACTTGATTGCATTGAATACACCAGTGAATTAAAAGATGCTTGAATATTTAGAGAAATAGGCCCAAAAAAATATACTTTTACAGCTTTTCATCATTCAATCATGATGTTTATATCCTGGACTCATCTCATAAAGTCACCAATAAGGAAGTTCTGCGACGAGTCAGATAGAAACGCAAGCTTTTGCAGACCGTCAAACAGAGAAAAGTTGCATATCTGGGGCACGTGCTTAGACAAGATAAATACGAGCTCTTGCAATTAATTATGATGGGAAAAAATGCGTGAAAATGAAGACCCTGGTTGCAGAAGAAAGTGTTGGTTGCGAAACATTCGGGAGTGGACGGGAATAACAATAGGGAATATGCATAAGTCTCCGATTTTGATGAATTTGAGCTTGATCGCTGCGGACACTTATAAAAACATGATGGAACAGGAAAAAAAATAAAAAAAATGTATTATTTTAGTTTTATCACACGATGAAATCAGGGAAAAATAACAATATTTTTTTTTCATTTTCGGATATAATGCACTTTACAGTCAGATAGAATATCGAATAAGAAACAATATTTTGTATGACACATATGTACTTAAACGCAAAATTTAGGGAGATAATTGAAGATTATTGGCTAACTCCATATTAAACGCGCCGAAACACACCTGAAACGTGATGTGTGACGTCACCGTTTTGTATGGAGCGTTTTCGGCGGGTGCTGCTGCGCGCTAACTTCAAGTAACTATATCTCGAGAAAAAAACGCAAGAGAAAAGTTTTAATATTACAGTTAATTTTCTCACGCATTATACTTTTGATTAAGATTAAAAAAAAATTTGATGCATATTCCCTATTGCCGCCGAACTCTTTCGCCTTGCCAAGGACGAGACCAAGTATGCGGAACTGACTGCCAACCTTCACTTGATGGAGAGGCACCATAAGAAGAAGAAAGGTGGAACAACATTATCTAACAACACTGAAACAGGATAGTGTTGCCTAAACTGAACAACTTTCTCCAAGGTACAATAGGAATGTAGGTCGAAAAACAACTTACTCCCAGAAAAAAATGATCAGCTGATCGACTTACTATGGAAAGGCGAAAATTCGTTTTTCGACCTATGTTCCTTTGAGAAAGTTGTTTTATTTAGACAGCATCACATACGTTCCTCTCATTCTAAGGTAAATACCAAGCTAAACTTTTTCATGGAAATTGGAAAAAACTGCCGCAAACACCCTAATGTGTGAAGTTTTGATACATTTCTGTAAGTAAGTACACGACCATCATCGACCCCGTGACCACACTGATGGTGACCCCTTGACGATGTTCAAGCCATTCGATCACGAAGCTCGTCATAGACTAAGGCTTAGTCTAATAAATACGGCTTTAATACCCTCGTATCTATTAACGACTAAGTAAAGACTTGAGTAAAACTTGTAATTTTCAAATGATTCTAATATATCCACATGCAAATTATAGTATAAAACTGCACTAAAATTGCATTTAACAAACATTATACTATAAATTGCATTTATTACTATTACTCAAGTCATTAATTACTCGTCTATAAATCACTATCTTTGGCGAAAGGGCTATTATACATATTAGTTTAATTTGTAGGGAATTCTAGACGGAAAAACAGAGCTGTTTTAAGCAACGACGTTAATCGCAGCCTCTTTATTGATGTGAAAGTTCACATCAATAAAGAAGAATGGAAAGAAGAAGAATAAAGACGAATGGTAAGTACCAGTACAGTTAACCAGCAGGCCTGGTTTAGCTAACCCGGGGCTGTTACCCGCATGTTATGCAAACTCGGTGAATGTCGCGACCGGTCGCCGGCGCCTGGGCAATAGTTTTCGCGTGATCGGAGCGGAGGCCACAATTAAACCAGTTCCATATTATAATGAGCACGGCTCTGCATGGCGGTTGTGGAGCCGGCTTTTTGGCATTGGATATTTGCTATCTACGTGGTATCATGGGAGATGTGGAGGTCGATAAATGGATAAAGACTGCGTTGCTCTTATTGCTATCGATTTTCATTTTGATAGAGAATTTAAAAAGCTCTTTCAGCATCTACTTGTTTTCAGAAAGCGAGTTCGGCCTATTCCAGTATTTTATTAAGTGTGACGAAGAACTAAGAAAAGAAATAATAATTATTGTTTTGTGATTTTCCTTTTTAAATTCTAGATTTTCTTTATCATTTTGTGTTCTGACTAATAAAAAAGTTTTGCTCAGCAGTTCAAATGTTAATGTGAGAAAGATAAACATTTAGAAGTATTTTCTTCCCAACGAATTATTGGGAATTAAATACTTAGCTTTCTTCTGCATGGAATTTCGTATTTCCGTAGGACTGTCATGTAATGTATAGTAGTAGCCAAGGTCTAACCTATCACTTTAAATCAAAATTATATGTTACAAACAAGCAAACAAGTCGACATAAGTATTTTTTTTACCTTTTATTGGTATGGATATCAAAATTACTAACTAATAATTTAACACTAACTTCTCATTAATCTTTAACACATTTTTTTTTATATTAATGTAAAAACCATACAGAAACAGGCAGGTGCATTAATATCGCTCGAATTAATGAGATTGAAGTCAAGTGGAGTGCTCGTTTCAGTTTGGTCAAACGTGTTTAGAGGTTAAGTAACGGTTCCGCTCGATCGGAATTTCATAGCAATATTATTAGCCTGTATTAAAAGCATTTGTGTTTTTTTATTCTAAAAGTTATCCGTCGTTCTTTCAACTATTTGTAGATGAGCAGAATGATTGATTATGATGTAAATTTAAAAAAAGAAAAAAGAAGGAATTTCATGCCGATGGTCTGCATATAATATCCAACACTTTCTCATTTCTTGAGATTCTAAGATGAGTGTTATTTCACTCTAACATCATTTCATTCATCAGGAATTATCCAAATATGTATTATTTGGAAAATTCCTGATGAATGATAATGGAAAAATTGAGGATCAGAATTCGAGCATGGCTACGCCACGAGTCCCGTCCACTGCTTCACGCAAAAAGAACCAGGTATTTTGCCATTATTATCTTGTATATGTACTTATATTATGTTTTTTTTCACTTACTGTAAGTATTTATAAATCACTACAATCCAAATAGTACACGCGCAGGGAGGCACCTTGAAATCGCCTCTTGTTCTTTCTTTCAAGTTTCATATTACACCAATATATGTAATGCCTCATGAAACTTATATTTCAATGCTATCTTCAAATCTGGTGTGCAGTCGACAAATCGTGACGTCATGGCAATCAAAGTCTGCAGTCAAATCTTATTCAACTGGCACCGACGACCACGAGTAAACATATTTATCTCGTAAAAAATTATCCCACTCGCTATAATACTAAAAATATCTAAATCAGTTTTATAGCGTTAGCGAGTTCTTGATATTAGTATGCATACAAATCACCCAAAGCGAACTTTTTGGAAGATTTAATTTACTTCGAATGTCTATATTTAAAGGATTTTGGTTATGAAGAAACAAACATTAAGAATGTTCATCACTGAAAAAAAAAATTGTATAATGCGAATCTAACTTACGAATAATAGGGTATTTTCCAAATTTTTGAAAACTGCTTATATTTAAAGATTGGGACGAACAATTTAACAGAAAAATAAAAATAAATTTATTAATGCCATTTTTTTTCATTAAACCAATTTAAAGTCAAACTTACTTTAATGGTTTTGAATTTACCGCCAAAACGCTCGGTTCGATGATGTCTACTGTGTGACGTCAACTTTGTGTAAACAATAGAGTAAATTGTACCACAGACTATATAGGTTAACACAAAGTTGACGTCACATAGTAGACATTATCGAATTGAGCGTTTTGGCGGTAAATTCAAAATCATTAAAAATAAAATTGACTTTAATTATTTTAATGGAGAAAAAAGACATTATTTAATTTATTTTCATTTTTCTGTTATACTGTTCGTCCCAATCTTTGAATATAAGCAGTTTTCAAAAATTTGGAAAATACCCTATTAAATCGGTAAAACATTGATAAAAATAAATTTTAGTTGCAGAGAGTACTTGATAAAAATAAATAAATGTAAATGCTACATTACAGGTACTACAATAATTTGATAAATCACCTTTTAAACAAGCTGTTTTATTTTTTCTTTAAAAAATACGAATAATTAATGTTTTTAAAAGGTATGGTTTGGTGAGCAAAGTTTGTCATGTAACATACAAATAGATTCTGTAGGAGCTCAAAGTAACCGCAAAGTGTCTCAAATTTCATTCTGTGGCTGGCTACACAAACAGGTACAAGATGTATACCAATAATAATAAAATAATAAACCTACGGTTTTTTATTTTAACGATATAAAAACAATTACAAAAAAATTGCTAGTTCCTTTCTTATATTATTTATCGTCATCATGAAAAGCACTCGTTACTCCATTCCGTTAATCCATAGGTTCAGGGATAGTGCATAATTTGGTCGTTTATTTAATAAAGTATAAGTAATAAGTGACACAAAATTGCAGATTGAGGAGCTCGATGGCGCAGTGGTTTAGCAGCCCAGCGATTAGGGTCGGTCATGAAATGGGTGACCAAAAATTTATTATCTCTAACTTCTTCGTGCTTTGGAAGGGTCCCGGCTGCATTTGCAGTCGTTGACATCAGCCAATCCGCATTGGGTCCGCGTGGTGGGTTACGTTACGGCTCATCCTCCTTATCCACCCATAAGGAAGGCCTCTGCCCCAGCAGTGGGGACATTAAAAATGTCTGGTAAGTGACTAAATTTATGAAAACATGAACATATACCAGCTTCCACCCGCGACTTCACCACGTGGACCATAGGGAACCTTTAACCAGGATAAAAAAAGTATCCTGTTTTAATCCAGGTTATAAACTCTCTGTGTGTCAAATTTAATCCAAGTCAGCTGTTTAGTGATAAACATGTCCATATATATAGATATATATATATTTATTTTTTTTATTTTTTTTATTTTTATTTCTAGGAAGGCCAACAGCACCAAACAATAATAGGTAATGGGAATTGTATTAGATAGCCAATTAGAGGCCCTCACAAATAGTAATTAATAAATATTAAATTAACACTTACGAACTAAAATTACACACGTTAAGAGCACTACTATCGCTTATACATCGCTAATATCGCTATTAATGGGAAAATATCTTATTGTAGAATTAACAAAAATTGAAAAAATGCCTACCGATCGTATTTCTTGCACTGGTCGTACTTGTGTTGAAAAGGTCAAAATCAAAAGTTCTACACAGTTCATTGAATTTATCGCTAGCACGCCACATAAACTCATTCTGCCTGTAATTAGTATTGACAAGGGGCAAGAACAAAAGGGAGTTATTTCTGAGGGACTTTGAGGGAACTCTAAGTGATATCTGAGACAGCAACTCGGGACAGTCAATAGAGCCTGATGCAATTTTTAGCAAAAACACTAAGTCACTAATAGTACGACGTAATTCCAATGGCAGGAAGTGATGCTTCCTACATAGGTCGTGATAATTACTAGAAGAATAAGAATCCTTTGTACGGTAACATAAAAATCGTATAAACTTTTTCTGAATTTGTTCTATACGCGCTATATAGATATTATACCTAGGATTCCAAACTTCGCTGGCGTATTCTAAGATGCTCCGAACAAAAGAACAAAACAAGATTTTTAAGGTTTTGATACTGGAGAACTCCTTAGCACAGCGCATGAGAAACCCAAGTGACCTCGATGCTTTAGCCACAACACTGTCAATATGGGAGTCGAATAACAATTTGGAATCGTGCATTACACCCAGATCACGCACAACTAACTGACGCTGCAGCAGAGCACCCTTAAGAGTGTAGTCAAAGAGAACTGGATTACGTTTGCGACTAAAAGAAATATAAGAACATTTAGAAAGGTTAAGATCAAGGTCGTTAGCTAAACAGTACCTCTCGAGCCGAGCCAGGTCTGCGTTTAGGGCTATCGCATCATCCCGTGTTCTAATTTTCGCAAATATCTTCATATCATCTGCAAAGCAGAGTAACTTGGAATGATGGAAACATGAACCAATGTCAGCGATAAAAATTATGAAGAGCAGGGGGCCTAAAAGTGAACCCTGAGGTACCCCACTAGGAACCTTAACCCAACTAGATATGTAATTATTGGCCACCACAGCCTGGGATCGATTTTCGATGTAAGATGTGAACCATCTTAGGAGGTCACCACAAACACCAATTCGCAGGAGCTTCGAAATTAGAATTTTGTGATGTATTCTGTCAAAAGCCTTGCTATAATCAGTGTATACGACATCTGCCTGCGCTCCTGAATCCATGGCATCAGATATAAAAGAATTTAACAAAATCAAATTAGAAACTGTGGATCGCTTTTTAAGGAAACCGTGTTGAAATGGACAGAAAGATTGTCTCAGGGCAGAGTAAACCTGATCGTATACAATTCTCTCCAAGACCTTGGAGATTATACAAAGCTTCGATATTGGTCTGTAATTGGAGACATCGGCTTTATTACCTTTTTTATGAACAGGTGTTATAAAGGCCTTCTTCCACATCTCAGGAACAATGTTCTCGGCTAATGATCTCTGAAATAATATTGTAATAGGAACGGCGACGGTGTCTGAGCACCTTATAAGAAATATTGACGGGAGTAGGTCAGGTCCTGCTGATTTTGCCGGGTCCAACTGCTTGAGTAAGTGACGCACCTGATCGACATTGGTCGAAACTGAAGCCAGTGAGGAGACAGTGTCAGCAGATGCATCAACATCACCTCGTGGACTAAGCGTGGAAGATGGATCCAAAAAAGTTGACTGAAAGTAGAGAGAAAACGCTTCGCATATGGAATCGCCAGTATTATAAGGTGTCGAATCATACTTTAAGCAAGCAGGCAGTGAGTTCGTTTTCCGCTTAGTTTTAATGTAAGACCAAAACTGCTTGGGACTTTTTTGAATTGATTCTTCAATTGTTTTCATATAATGGCTATGACAGACAACTTCCAATTTTTTAGCTCGGTCACGAAGCTGCTTGAAGGATTCTAAATCAGAGCGATTACCATACCTCTTATACTTATTTAAATGTTTTATCTTCTCATTTAACATTTTCTTAAGGGGGGCCGTATACCAGTCAGGAAATGATTTGCAGGCTGATACCGTTTTGGAAGGAACAAACAAGTCTCTCAATCTTGAAAAAGTATTATAGAAAAAGTTAACGGCGTCTTCTACGGAACCAACTGAAAGTTCCTTAGCCCATTCAATTTTAGAAATCTCATAGTTTATTGAATCATAATCACCCTTATTAAAAAGATACTTTACATAGGAAGCTGGTTTTAAGGTACAGGCATCGGCAAAATCAACGTATATAAGAAGAGCATTGTGATGAGGGTCGGGGGGTACAGATAATGGATCCTTACATTCCGTTACTGAAACACTATTGGTACACAAGACCAAGTCCAAAATCACACCAAATCTGTTTTCAACGCCATTAAATTGATTTAAACCGAGAGTAGCCAACTCATCGACCAAAAAACATTCATCAAAAGAACGGTAATTACTGGCGCTCAGTGAATTATCGTATTGAGTAGGTGTCCAGAGAATACGGCTCAAGTTGAAGTCACCCGTTACCAAATACCAATCATCAGGGTGATCACTCATAAGGCAATTTAAATTTTCAAAAAAGTTAGACAATTGTTGAGAAAATGAATTACCAAGATTTTGTTCAATCAAATAAATCACACCGATATGTAAGTTAATACTTACCTTGTTAGACGAGTTATTATTAAGAGATAAAGTCACCCATAAGTCCTCTGCACTCGATTGGAACGATATTTGGGGGGTAATTAATAAATCACTACGCGTAGCAATAAGAATTCCACCGCCCATTTTTTGATGTGTTAATGCATAATCCCTATCACGCCTCCAAACGACATACCTGTTATCAAAAAGTTCGGTGTCCGCAATACCGTCGACCAACCATGTCTCCGTTATTAGAATAACATCGTAATTGTTTGCACACACGTTACGATAAAACAAATTAGTTTTTGTCCTTAATCCCCTCGCGTTTTGATAGTACATATTTAAACCACGCACTTGATTACTTGACGCTGCCATTAGCAAAAAGTAAAAAGTATAAGCGATTGATAACACTCACAATAATTAACAAAAGACAGCGTCCACTTAGATGACAATTAGGTAAAACCGCACAGAAACATTCACTCACAATTTCAATATAAAAGCAAGTAATTGGTGAACAAATTAAAAATGTAAAAGTAGCGATTAAACAATAATATTTCATATTTACGCGAGTTAAATCACAATTATTATGCGCGTCTATTAGGAAGCGGTCAGGAGGTAAACAAGTTTTATGAATAGGCGGCCAGCGATAGGCAATGACTCGGAGCAGTGAACAATAGTCAAGGACACTTGCAATGAGCGATACAAAGGGCAGCAACATTTTATCAATTTTTAAGCGGATTAACACAGTGGAATAATTAAGCAGTGTTTGGCAATAAGCGAATAATAGATAGACTATAATTAAATTATAAACTATTAGGATGTAGAAAACAGCTTGGCAACAAGCGAAAATAGCAAAAATACAAGAATAGGTATCGTAATTCATCGGAACAGAAAATACAGCTAGGCAACAAACTAGTATAAGAAAAATAATAATTATTATTAATAATAATATGATTAGGCTATGAATTAAAACCTGTGACACATCAAAATTAAGTGAATAAAAACAGGTTAAATAATCTTGTTTAAATCACTCTCCTTGTTGATTATAATGACGGGAGAGGTATCATTTTTCCGGATGTGAATTTTTCCATACTTCACCCATTTGTAGTTGTACCCCAGGTCATTAGCTTTTTGTTTAGCTTTGGATAGTAATATCTTGCTGGCTGGAGTGAGATGGTCGTTAACGAAGACCCGCTGAGTGCTGTCGCTGAACCCAATGTCCGACGCCTTCAAGGACTTGTACGCTCTTGCAGAGGCTATAAACTCTTCCTTTACGTACCGATTGATAAAACTCATTACTATATTTTTTTCTTTAGAATATGTAGGTACCCGAGCAATATAGTTGATCTGAGACTTCAAGATCGGATATCCCGTAACCTTCCCAATATTTTCAACAATCACAAACAAGTTTTCGTCCTTTTTGTAAGGAACTCCTCTAATCTCGATGTTACTCTGGCGCGTCCACTGTTCCATCACCTGAACCTCCGCCTTTAGGCCAGCAACCGTAACTTCATTACGATCCAAACGATCATTGAATTTAGATATTTCTAAAATTTTTTGGTCGACACTAGCTAGCTTGGTATCATATTCTTCTAGACGTGACGAAGTGAATTCGCATGACGCCTTTAACTCCGAAATGTCTTTTTTAATTTCTTTAAGTTCTTCAACCACTGTGCACAAGCTTGCGAACTGACGCTTCATATCGCGGAGTTCCGAGAGGACCAGCTCAAGTGTAGGTGAGTCCGTAGTTGGAGTTACGGGCCTCTTGGGAGATAGTGTTCCTGATGGCGTGAGCTTACACTGCGGGCATCTCCATGTAGCTCTGCGATCAGCTCCCAGTTTTCTATAACCAGCCTCAGTTATACCTCCACAGGAAAAACATAAATGCTGCTTACAGACACTGCACTGAACGCCGTCGTTTGTACTACAATTACAAATGAGGCAATTCATATTGAATTGGATTGGTCAAAATGTTTACGATATCTGAAATGTGGGACAAGCTAAGTACGTGCTCACGGATCGCGGTTCGAATGTGCACTGAAGACGTTTTTAACTGCGTAAAATTAGATCGACGAGACACTCAACGTGATTTTCATTTGTAAACAAAAAACGCGTGCTCTCCCACTCACTGTTTCTGTCGCAAAGGTAAAACGTATATATATAAATATAGGTAAAACGTTTTAGTAAGACAGTATAGATTTTTTAACTTATTTGCCCAATATTTTTTGCTAGATTTTTGACGCAGCAGCGCTGATTTCTGGGGCGTCCGCAAACATGAAATATAATTAATTACCTACATAAATCTTATTGAAGATTGAAGATACACATTCTGGGCAAGCTCGCTCCATCTTTCGCCTCTTCTTATCTTTGGGGTTACGAATGTGGCAAAAAGAAATTTTATATAATAAGTATAAAAAAGAAAACTAAAGTAGTAAGTGTAAAAATCACAAATACCAGCAAATATAAAAAACCCCTACGGTAGAAATAATTGTAAAACATTTTTTTCACAAAATTATCAAAAATGCAAATTAAAAGCCAGCATGTTTTTATCTCCTTACTAAACAAATAGTTTGCGTTAAATTAACGTGTTTAAATTAATTAATGTTGATATTTCCTCATTTCTCTTCGCTTGCAAACTAATCTGATTTAATTTAGTGCGCATATCAATAACTATAACAGTTTCACAATACCCGACCAGTAAGCGGCGAGATGAAAGCTGTCCTGACTTTCACTGCATACCAGTTTGCGATCCTATAACTGCGCTTAAGTCTAACTTTGTACGGAACGTGCAATGTTAACTTTGGGTAAAAGTAATTAAGTGTTGTATCAAGCAATGTTTGACTAAATTATATCGCTGAACAACGACCGACTCATCAATGCTCTCTTCTTGCTCTTGTTAACTATGTTTAAGTGTGACGAAAAGAGATAAAGATATGAAAATATTACGAGGGTGGATTGATAAGTCCATGACTTTTTAATGAAGAAAGACTTTTTTTCGGAATATTTTGTTTTATTTCTCTACATAATCTTATTGTAGCTCTGTATATTCAGTCCAACGAAGTTCCTACCTCTTTAACCCATTATTTTTTTCTTTCATCGCCTGAAAACTGGTAACTAAAAATGAGGGCCCATTTCAGACACCACCTTTTGGCTTGATGAAAATGTTTGCCCGCTAAGACATTTATTCATGTTTGGTAGGAGAAAAAATCTCACTGGGGTTGAATCTAGAGAATAGGAAGGATTCATCTACATTCGATGAGTTTTGATGTCATGAGTGCCGCCGAGAGCGTCGACAGGGTCATTAAGAAAAGTTAGAAGTCGCTTGAGCTTTTTGTTTCCAAAAGTAATAATCTTTTGCCGAATTTGAAAAAAATGTAGAGTAAAAATGCCTTAAGGAGTTTCTTTTTAAGACACAAAAATAAATTATGTAAAAAAATATTTCTTCTTTTCAAAGTCATGGACTTATCAAACCACCCTCGTATGCCGGGTGAGTTGACATCGTTTAAGGAAACTTATTCGAAAATCTTCTGTCTAACGTTAATTATCAATATGCTATATGGTCTAATGAAGCTTATACATATTAGAATTAATAGCCTAATTCAAACCCCGATATCACCCTAGCAAAATTTTAGTATGTGTATCATCCAACCCATTCCTTTGCATGCTACCAAAGCATAATAAAATAACAGCTCATGAATATTCACAAACCACACCATTATCGTCGTATTTTACGTAAAGCTTGCCTTTTATATTTCATCTTTAAGTAATAACTAGGTATTGTTAAAACAAAAGCTGGACATGTCATGTCAGCGACATCAACAAAAAAGTGTCTGAGTTAGAAATTATTCATCAGACTTACACTGAAATTACGTTTTGCATCATTATACTCCTGTGGCCCTACCATGAGTTTATGCAAACTGTTTACGTTACAGTAAACTATCGGCTATACTGCTCACAGGCAATGCGAGTGAAAGAGACAAAACGATAGTTTACGATAACGTAAACAGTTTGTATCAACTCATGGTAGGGCCACTGATTTGCTCTTGACTGAGTGAACTTGTTGCGTTTGGAATTGAAATAATTAAATCTGCTAAAGACACTCTCGGTTTCAATATGGAAAAAAATGATTTTGTCAAAATTTAAATTGGATTTAATGTGTCATTGAATTTAAATCATTATGGTGATTTTGGTATCTACAATTTGCTTTTATACAACAACGGTAGATAATAGGAATCATCAAACTGAACAGCTTTTATCAACACCAACAACACCAACTCTGAAATCGCGGAAAAAAACAGCTGTTTCATACATTTACCTTAGAAGAATTACACCTAGAAGCCGTGTCCGCGTATGCAAGTGAGGCAACTTATACTGAGCCAAAATGGCTCAGTTCTCAGATTTATATCCTTCATACGTTACCTAATCGTAACTAAAATCCAATAATATAATAATTAATCTCTTTAAGGTAGTGAAATTGAAACTGGTTTGTACTTATTAGGTATGATTATGTAATAATAGTCAATAAAAATCTGAAAACGGCGCCATTTTGGCTGTTTTAGTTGCCTCACTTTTGACAGCGCGCTTTGTAGGGAACTATCGTTCTAGGTGTAATTATTCTAAGACATTTACATATTTTCGTTATTATTTTTTGAATGAAACAAGATTTTCATTTCGCTATTTCAGAGTTGGTGCTGTGGTGTTGGTAAAAATTTATCAGCTTGATGGTCCTTCTAATCTATCATATTCAGGTTTAGCAATTAATTCTGTTACACGTTGTATAACTTTAATGTGATTTATTGATTACTATCCTGATTTTTCTGAAATAGTGGATGAACTTCTTATCTTAAGTTAGCAAATAACATTATTTTTAGCTTTAGGTACTAAAGCTAATAATTTAACACAGTTTCCTTTAGCTCCTACTGCAACTCTCCTAGTAGGTATGATCTTCCAAGTCAATAATGCACGCATTACGTCTGCGAGTTATGCGTAGAAAAAAATGGGTTTAGTGGCAGTCAGCGTATAAAGTGTCGTGGCAATTTCATAGCTACCGCAAGCTACGTGTCGAGATTGTCGAGATGCGGTCATCTCGCGTGCGCGGGCGCACCACCTCGCCGCGCCGCCGCCCGCCAGCGGAGCGCATCACTGAGTGTCCCGTTAACTTGACCGCCACTAGCTGTAAATAACGATCTAGAAGACAAACTACACACTAACAAACACACACATTTATTTTAAGACTTAAATCTTTGCATTCTGAAAGTGAAATAATTAATTACAATTACCTAAGCTCACATAATAAGCAATTTCTCTACCACCGCTTCAAGACGTTCGAGGTTCGAGAAGCTTATCATATTAACTTTACCAGAAGGAACGATATTTTACAAATATGTATATTCACATTTGCTATTCTTGTAAGCTTAATTTATTAAGTACCTATTAGAAAAAAATACCAATCACCTCTATTTTAGTTAATTTCCCATCTGGGTACTAAGTTAGAAAAGGGTTCTTTTTCTAATTAAATTTAAGTAGGTTCTTTAACACTTTAGTACTTTGTCATAGTAACTTTTTTTACTAATGTTTCAAACCGTGAGACATCTGTCAAAAAAGTTGCTATGACAAAGTACCAAAGCGTTAAGCGACTTTCATTGCTGACCGTTTCTACATCTATTTCTTGGACCAGTAGTTAGTCTGCGAGAGGGGACTATCCATCTAACCTATTTATATTACCCAACCCCTCATGCTAAGTGTGTCATAAAATGCGACTATTATGACTTAGACTTAGAGGTTAATATCAAATAAATACCTTTGACTGGAAAATAATGAATGTTACTTTATTTAGCAGTCCATCTTGTACACAATTCACAGATCGTTGCCGATGTCGGCGTAGCGTTCCGAATCGGGCTATGAGCTCACTCAGGTGTTTTTGTTTGTGTACACCTAACAAAACACTACTCCTTTTTAGTAAGAAACGATTAATCATCTTGAATTGCAATTAGAATGAACTCGGAACGGTATCCAACAGCCACTACTGGCTGGTTTTTTAAATATGTAAGTTTATTAATTTTTTTTTTTTAATATCTTCTTCCCGTCAGTTGGGAAAGGCAAAGGCAGAGCCATACAGCCATTGTCTTATTTAGAATAATTTCAACTACAAGAATTCCAGCCTCTAGATTTCATTTTTCTGTAATTGAGTTTTGTAAGGCCAAAGCCACTTCTTTAATTATTATTTTCTCCGTGTCCAGGTAATGTAAGGCCAAAGCCACTTCTTCAATTTTCTTTTTCTGTGTCCGGGTTATATAAGGCCGTAGCCACTTCCTATTCCATTTTCCTTGTCATCTTCAGTGTGATATAAATCTTCAAAGTCTTATCCATGTTTATAGTTCCAAATCCGATGATACAACAAAGTTGTATAAATCCTTATAAGTTTCAGGATTTGTGAGAATGTCTTGAATGTCGCGCGGGATGCTATAAGATGTCTTATATATTTCTAATAATCTGTCCACCAGGACTAATCTCTGAATGTTGTAAGCAGGGCAATCAAAAAATATATGATTAAGAGTCTGATCCACACCTAAATTGCATTCAGTGCATGTTGGAGATGTGATAATACGCATTCTATGTAAATGTGAGTTAAATCGACAGTGTCCAAATCTCAGGCGTGTTAGGATAGTATAAAACTTTCTGCTATGGTATTCTGCTGATTTTGTGAACCAAGGACGACAGCCAAGAACATTATTAATCTTCGCATACCAAGTTCCTTTTACTGTTAGAGTTTCTTGCCAATGAGTGGACCAGTCTTGTTTTGACAAAAGTTTAAGTCTTGGTAGTAAATCAGAGTACGGTATAGCAACATTTTTAATGTCAATGTTGACATTTGCGGCGTCATTTGTAATGGCTCTAGCTAACTTATCGGCACTTTCGTTTCCAGATACTCCAATATGCGACGGAACCGACATAAAAACTATATCAATATTATTACTTTTGAGCTTGAAGTAGGTTGTTTTAATATCTTGTAGAATATAGTTACATCCGGTATCAAATCTGGTATTTTGCAAAGCTTTGAGACAGCTCATGCTGTCTGTTAGGACTAACCATTGAGTGCATTCTTGGGTGTTCTCCTCAATAAACTGTAGCGCAGCAAGAATAGCAAGACACTCCGCGGAAAATATGCTCATTTGGCCCGGGAGTTTAATTCCATGACCCGTTTTCAAATAAGGTATGTAAACAGCCATCGAAACATTATCATTATTTTTGGAACCATCTGTATAGATATGTCTATGCTGAGGGAAATTATCAGTAATTTCATATACTTCTTCTTTATTCTTTAAATCAGGGTGAATGTGGATATTCAGGTCACAAAAATGTGTATCATAAGATCCTGTGTAACATATCCAATTATTCTCAGTTTTATGAATGTTATACTGCTGATTGAACTCTACGATATCCGAGAAGTCATGAAACAGATAGGGGATTCGGGGTACATTCAAAGGAGAATATGTTGTATAGAGAAATTCAATTTTTCTGAGTAGGTGATGAGTAGACAGTGAAAGTAGTTTTAACAAAAACTTTGATTTTAAAAATTTGAATCTGAATTGAAGTGGAGGTATATTGCATTCCACCTGCAAAGAGTTAATGGGAGTAGTCTTCATAGCACCAGTAATGCATCTCAGATTATGATTCTGCAGGATATCTAATTTTTTTACTAATTTGGGATCAGACCCAAAACAAAAAAAGCCATATTCAAAATGACTCCTCACAATTGATTTATACAACATTAATAGAATTTTAGGATCAATTTTTGATAAACTTTTAATGACATTGAATGCCTTATAGGCTTTACCCAGCAAATATTCTATATATTTATTCCAAGAAAGGTTATTAGCAAATATGACACCCAAGAACTTGACTTCACTTTCCAATGGCAGACTAATATTATTATATACAATATCAACATCAAAATCACATTCACCAAACACAACAACTTTAGACTTTTCTGGACTTACATCTAAGTTTAGGTAACTGAAATAATTATTTAATTTTTTAAGAGCAGAATTAACTATAGAGGATACTTGTCGAATATCAGATCCAGAGAAGTAAATAACTAAGTCATCAGCAAATTGCAAATTTTTTACTTGTGGACCTAATATGTAGTTCAATTTATGTACATATAGTATATATATCAATGGGGATAATATGCCCCCTTGACACACACCCCTGTATGAATATCTTGGTCCAATTAACTGATTATTTGATTTCACATAAACCTCACGACCATGCAAAAATTCAAAAATCCAATTAACCAATTTTTCAGGAATACCAAGAGAAAGAAGTTCACCAGCTAAAATATGGTGATTCACATTATTAAAAGCACCAACGACATCGAAGAAGACACCAATAAGAACATTATCTTGTTTGAGAGAATCAAAAATATCAAGTTGAAGATGTGCTATACTCTCTCTAGAGGATCTACCCCTACGAAAACCAAACTGATTTGAAGGTAAAAGATGATTACTTTCAATGAAGAATTCAAGCCTTTGTTTAAGAAGTTGTTCAAACACTTTTCCCATGCATGATGTTAAAGCTATTGGCCGATATGAATTTGCTTTGGTTTTATCTTTGTTCGGTTTTAGAATAGGAACCAGACAATCCTTTTTCCAATCCAGAGGTATGGCAGAGGTAGACCACAACAAATTATAAACTTTCAAAATGATATTTTTGGCATTATCTGTAGTATGTTTTAACATTTTATAAGGAATACCATCGAGGCCATGTGCTGTATCTCGTCGTGAAAAAATTGCATTTTTAAATTCTTGAAAATTAAATGGTGCTAATAAATAATTACTATTACGTACAGGATTAATACTATTTACATATTGTAAAGGGGCCTCAACAGTATCTGGTGTATATTTTTTAAGAAATTCTGGAATCCAATCTGTATAAACATTTTTAAAAGAAACAGGTTGACCATTAAACCTCTTAGCAATCCTCCAGATTTTAGATATGGGTGTAGATCTATTTAGTGACTGACATAATGAAAGCCAACTTAAGTTTCTTTCTTTTTTTAAAACAATTTTTTTAACAGCTTGTAGCCTTTTAAACTTAAGAAAACTTTCTTCTGTAAGACTGTTTTTAAACTCAATATATGCCTTTTTACAATCTTCTACTGCTTTTGCACAATTTTTATTCCACCATGGTAGTGGTATACGTTTTTTGCGGATTCTGGACTGAAATTTCCTAACCGATTGATTTGATTGGTCAACAGAGAAAGACCTATTGCTGATAATAGCTGACTGCTGCAATGCAAGATCTAATAACGCAACCAAATTAGAATAACATTTTAATGGATTAGTTTGATCAATGTAAAAATTTTGTAATAAGTAATCAACGTTTTTGCTATATTTTTGCCAGTCTACTAAACGAAAATTGTAAGAAGTAGGAGGTGTAAGATAATCAGATGAATCATTATTATTATTACTAATAGTGATGTTTATAATTACAGGTAAATGATAGCTGCCCATAGGGTCGTCATGGACCGACCACTCACATTGCAATGCCAGAGAAGGTGATACCATAGTAAGATCCAAAGCATTCCTTTGCCATCTACTAGAACCAACAGTTGTCAACTGACCATCATTCAAAAGAACCAAGTTATTGTCGTCGATGCTTTCAAGAATATCACGACCACGTGTATCAATATTACTACAACCCCATGCTGTGTGCCGTGCGTTAAAATCGCCGGCAATCAACAAAGGGCCCGGTAAATTAGAAATTAAATTATTAAGTTTTATTTTAGAAAATGAAACATCACAATTACCAGGACTATACAAGGACATAAGCGAAATTTCTTTGTTGCCATACTGCAATCGCACAGCTATATTTTGAATTGAATCATCAAAAGAAGTGTCTATTTTAGCAAATTGTAAACTATTATGAACTAAAATGGCTACACCATTATGTCTTGTACCAGAATCTAATCTAATTATATTATAACCTTTCATATTAAAACGAATGTGAGGCTTTAGCCATGTTTCACATACTAAAGCTACATGAATCTGATACTCTTGCAAAAAATTTAATAATAAATATTTATGTGCAGGTAAACTCTGAGCATTCCATTGAACTATTCTTAAAATATCCATAAAAAAAATTAAATAATTTATTTCTTATGTTTTTTAATTGTTTCTAAGAGAGTATCTTTAATACTCTGAGTGGAAATAATTGTATCATTAGTTTTATTCATTGTTATCAATTTAACAACAGACTCAACAACCATATTCAGTATTTGATCAGAATTCAGGAGTGAAGCTAGCATTTCAATGGGATTTTGTTTCAGAGGAGGGAATGACTTCTCGTTTAATACAGCAGAATATGTTTTGCTTTGAGCTTTTTCTCTATTTAATTGTATTTTCTCTTTCTTAACAGGACATTGTGATGAGATGGCAACATGATTTCCCTTGCAGTGACAACAGATGGCTTCTTCAGGTGATTTCAAGCAGAATTTAAAATTATGAGACTCACCACATATGGAGCAGCGTTCGGAGTTCTTGCAATATTTGGCAATATGCCCATACCTCAAGCATTTGAGGCACTGCTTCACTGGAGGAATGTAAGGACGCAGCTCGAAGCGCCAGCTGTTGAGATCGACGCTTTCAGGAAGCACCGGGCACGAAAAAGTAATTGAAACTGTTTTTGTGGGTTCTAATTTGATTAGCCCATTATCCATCTTTGACCTTCTCATGAATCGCCTAATACTCACAATATTTTTGGTTGTAGTCAGTGCGGAGTAAATCATTTCATTTGATAAATCTATTGGTACATGTGTAATTACTCCTGTTACCTCGCTGGCCGCCGCAGGGATGCTGGCAGCCAAACTGTAAGCGTCCAAAAATTTTTTATTTTGTAGTGCCGCATTAGCCAGGCCTGGCCGCTCAAAAATTACTCCAATCTTGTGTTTGTTAATTCTTTGCAATTGTTTGACGCCCTTGTTGTATTTCTTTAAACAATTAGCCAATGACATCATGTCACGGTTGCCTATAGGTTGGTCACTTTTCGTACTCTCTATGAATACAACATATTCAAAATTGCCGCCTTGTTCTGGATAAAACCGAACATAATTTGGGATTCTAAAATCTTTGTACTTATCCTCTTCCATTTTTTCTTCCAGGGACTTCGTGGAGCAGGTATCACTGAAGTCGGACTCTCCACCTTCGCCTCCACTCCCGTCTTCAAGTTTTTTCTTTCGTTTTCGCCCACTCTTCTTCCCCATATTTACAGTTTTATTTTATTTACAACAATGAAATATTGATTATTTACACCTTTTTTATACAAATTATATACAAATTGCAACAATTAAATATTTTTTAGTTTTATTTGTTTGAAAAGACCGTCACTCCCGTCAAACGTTCCCGCGCTTTCCGTAAGTTTATTAAGCTATTATTGCACTGACAGTAGATAGAGATTTATAATAAGACATGGTTCAATGTTGTATTTTTCATTGCAGATTTTTTTTTTATCAAGTTTTCCGACCGTATCCATTCCATAGAGTGTATAAATGCGTAGGTAGTCTACGTTAGTTATCTAGCAATTTAGTATTTTTTCCCCATAAAGGCGTCACCCAAAGTATTATTATGGCATGCCATTGCCCTCGATGGGTGCGGTTTAATTACATTAACAGAATAAAGTTTACGTGGAAATTGGTATTTAATTTAAGGAATAAAACGGCTGTGAAAGAGAATCTAACTTTACAAAACGATTTTATAAATTTGAGGCTGGTTGTCTATATGTTCTGAATAGAGCTGTCTTAAAAAAATTCCAGAATTTCTATGAAATTTTCAGTCAAGTAAGTTAAATGGAACATACCTACCCGAAACTTGATAAATTGGCCTTAACTCCACTAAATCAGCTTTATTGTTGAAAATAGTTAAAGCCCAGTATAGTGTCTCAAGGTAGGTGAAATCTTTCTGTAGTAATCAAATATAATTTTTAATGTTTCTCGGCCTTATGCAGAGGCGTGAAATTATCTTGACTGTTAGGCAAGAAAACTCCAGCCAGGGGAAAAGACGAACTTGTCACTAAAGCCACTTTTTTTTTTCGAAAAAACCTGTGAATGCAGTTTCGGCAGTACTAAAAAACTGCATACACTGATTATTTTCGGCAAAAGGTGACAAAGTTTGTATTTTTCCCTTTTTCCGTGTTAGCCACCCCTGTGAAAAAGTGAAATATATTCTTAATCTCAAAAATTTTAAAAGGAGGAGGTAATCTATTCGTCGCGTATATTTTTTTAAAAATACAATAACTCCTAGAAGCAAAGGAGTTTATTGCGGTTGCAGAACAACAAGAGTGGGCGGTGGTCACGGGCTGAATAGCAACACCTAATGTCGCCATGAATATTTACTTCTGAGAGTATGTGCTTCCTCTTCCTTGTTGCAACTACCTACATGCTTTAGGATTTATAGGATCGTTAGCTTGTATAACATTACTACATTCCGTTTATTTATTCCACTCTTACACCCGAGTTCACCAACTACTTAAACAGCTGATTAATTTCTAACTATCTGTCTTTGACATTTTTCCATACATAAAAATGACAAAAACAGACGGTTAAAACTTAATCAGCTGTTTATGCATTAGTGAACTTCAGCCTTAGTGTTACTTTGTTTATTTAATGATAAATTGAAGTAGTGTTCCATTTAACTACGAAAGTTTCTATAGGAGGAAAGCAGATCAATTGTTTTTCTTTGATCTGTAGGATATGAGGACTGATTAAAATCCGCGCTACTCATTGGAAAAATATGAATTGATCTGCAGAAACGAAAACGCATAATTTAAAAACAAACGCGCAAACGAAAACGCATCACCGACATCGAACATCGTCGGTAAGTCAGTGAGTCATTCATTATGTGCCAGTAACACAGATTTTTAACAAATGTGCGACAATCGAAGGTGACAATCTGTCGCGTCGTGTTGCGTCGTTCGTTGCCTAGCACAGTGCGGTGGCCGTCGTAGGGTCATACGGGGATAAGGTCGGGCGTTGGCCCCGCGGGGCTATTGGCTAGGCTTATGTCATTTTTACGACTGTATGGTGCGTTCGGGGTATAATTTTTCACACCAGGTTTAATGATACGAAAATAGGATTTGCTAGCACATCTCGGCTGTATCATTGGAGTGTTTTTTACAGAAAAAAGATTCATGAATAAAATTTGTTCATTTGCTCGCGAATTCGTTCACGTGGAATTACGTTGGCCGTGGGAATATCTGGTATAATAATAGAGGTAGTATCCTATGGCCTTCTCCACGAGCCATAATAATATTCCTTTTGTACCAAAATTCTTTAAAAAAGGTTCAGCGGTTAAGGCGTGAAAACAATAATAATTAACAATAATTGATATGGATTAAGTATGATGGTGCACCGTAAATTAGAAAATGGAAACAGATTTGGATGCATACGTTAATCAAAGTTTCGTTTTTAAATTATATTAATTTTCAATGAAACAGAATCAATACATTCAAATCATTAGACTGTACATTAGCGATGGGCGATTCTTGTGAAAAAAACAATCGACTGAATCGAAAATCGAACAGTTGCACATTCGATTGTCGATTTAGTAGTTACTCATCATGATTATTCGAATAACAATCGACGAACTAGTAACTGAACTACTAATTTGTACACTACTTTGTTTGCGCAATCCGCTATGAAGGCGAGTGTACGTGCGTGCGGTGAACTGCAGTGTGCGAAAGATAAAGTTGACTGATAGATTGGTAAATGAAAAAAAAAATTAAGAAAATAATTGTTTTTGTTTAAACCACAAAGGTTCATATTTTTTTTAAGTTTTGTTTATTTATTATCTACCTAGTCGATTTGAGAAGATAAGTAATTTAATTTTCGTTTAACTCAACAAAGTTGTACCAATCTTGCATTGGACTAGACAATACCTTACCTTCTTAGTTGTTCCTATGACATCGTTTGTTAAGGTAGATTAGAAATTTAGAATTTAAATAAATACCTACATTGATTGATCTCTTTTAAACCTAAGACTAATTTAGGTATTTATACTGTGAAAAACATATTCAGAATATTCAGATTATTATTAATATACTACATAACTTTTTTTGTTAAATTCTTATTCTAGTCTTAGTTAGAAACTCCTTAAAATTACCCATTTATTCGTAATGCAGGTAGTACCAACTTACACTACGAATGGACGTTCCCTCTATCGAATAATCTATAAGCGCCAATCGTTTAGTAACTGCAGTCGTAAGTAGAGGCGCATGGACTTGCACGACGCAGCGCACGCGCGCACTGTCTTTTGTAACTACTGATTTAGTAGTACGAGTGCGCTGCGCTACGAATTAGTAGTTAAAAAGTTGACACGCGCACCGCATGCATGCACTCGACTATGATTGCGTGCCGCGCGCCGTGAGTCGACAACAATCGACTGACATCAATTGTTATCGACTTTTATCGACTAAACTGAACAATCGACTAATTCGATTACTTTTAGTAGTAATCGCCTATCGCTACTGTACATTAGAAGGCTAAAAATAACGAAGTTAATGTAAGTTTTGATTTTACAGATGGATGTGATACATTGCTACTTTTCTTTCTTCTTCTTCTTAATGAATGGCTTGCTCTGTGGTCTAAGCACATTCCGCCAATGTCACGTCGTAGTTACACTATTGGGAAAATTATTCAATGAGGTTATTGAAAGGACATGTCTCATCGCGCCTATGTCATTTGCCCCACCATTCTCAAAAAATGAAAGTCTATCGCGTCTTAATCAAAGTAGTATGTCAGAGTAGGTATTTTACTCTAGAATCAGATTTTCTGCATAAAAAAGTGGGATTTTTAAGTTAAAACGCTTTTAAATCACAATTTTTTATCATTAGAGTACTATTTACTTACATTTTTTCACAAAATACTTCAGAAAACATCTTAATGTTTTTGTAATAATTGTTTTTCTAAATATAAAACAATTCTTGACTGATACTATACCTAAATAAAATGTAATTAATTTTTTTTAATTATGTTAGTAATTAAATAAAATGAAACTGGGGCAACGCTGGGACATCTCTTTTACACTCATCTACTTTTCTTTAGTAATTTTATTATCTGTGCTGAAAAGAAGTATCAATGTATCACATCCGATGGGACAAGGGTTACCAGATGTAAAAATCAAAAGTCCGGAGAAAAGGCGCGATTTTCATTGAAAAATCCTGAGATTTGTAGCAGTTTGAGAATAAGGGTAGTAGCATGCACAGGTTTTTAAAAAAAAAATATCCAATTATGAAAGAAGGTAGAGTACCTACTGAAGTGTTTTGTTTAAAATGTACTGTATTTTATGGAAAACTCTCGAAATCCTGAGATTTCCTGAGATTTTAAAAATCCGCCCGCAATCCTGAGAAACGTCCAAAAATCCTGAGATATGGTAACCCTAGATGGGACTCACTCGTCAAATTAAGGCTTACATTAACTTTGTTTTTAGCCGATAGATCGCCTCTGTGGTCTAGTGGTTCGCCCACCCGTATAAGACGCAGGGGTCCCGGGTTCGATTCCCAGGAGGGGTACAATTTGTACTCGGTTTGGTTGGTGTAGGGCTTATTTCAAGTCCGCCTGGCTAGCTACCACCATCTCACTTAAGTCTGACTCCATAACAACAATTTAAAAATTGTTGTGTTCCGGCAGTTAGAGGTAAGATAGCCAGTTCCTCAGTAGTGAGGATTCTGGGTGTAACGCGCTTCCACCTTCGGTCTTATCGTCACTTAACATCAGGTAAGGGTGAAGACCAAGCACTATATCCAACATTTCCCGTTGTGCATAAAAAAGACCGGCTGGACATTCGAAGTTTTTTCATGCAAACTTGTTAATCTTTTTCTATTTCATTTATGAACCGTGTTCAACTCTAAAATTGTGTAGACCTCAGAGGAATACCTCGGTCGTCAAACTGGCCACTTTACGGCAAAATTTTAATTAAATTCATGACGTACAAAAGTTGCAATATTTTCAGAGGCCCGCCCCGCCACCGCGCTGCCACCGCAGTTATGTTGATTTTTTTGTTTTAATTAACCATACGTCGTTTATTTCCATCAGGTTAACGTCCTATAAAATGAAGGCTAATTAAATTGTATACCTACAACATATAAAAATCTCACTCGTTCACAAATAATAAATTTTCTATTTATATTTGGCTCAAATGGCAGCTTTGTAAGCAGATATCTTAAGTAGCTTTAAAAACTGTTTGTTGTATTCACGAGGATAACATCCCACTTAAAATACTATTTTAAACACGTTATTTTCCTATTGATTCTAAGTGGAATTGGAACGATTAAGACGAATTAAAACATACTTATCTAAAAAAATGGTACGAAATCAGCGCTCGCTAGTTCCTATAATAACGCTTATTTAAGTCGACGATCCTCTTAATGCCAGTAGTATCGACTAGCTAGTCCTTTGTAAATCACAACTAAATTTAGAACAATAATAGAATGTGATTTTCTCATACTATTAGAGATAGAGAAACACGATTACAATGAGCAACTGATTCAAATATTTGACAAATCCGCGTTTATAAATACACCAATTTTAAGCTTAGCTTTACCAGTAGTACTTACTCTATCAAAGCAACAAATGCCGATTTTGTATTTCGATGTGAAATTGAAATAGAAATGCTATGTAGGTATGGATTATTGTGAAATGCTACGGCGGATTTGCTTTGATACAAAGTGCGTGGTTATACAGAGATCCGTTGATATAATTCTCAAAAAATCAAAAAATATTTATTCACTAATTCTAAACCAAACATTTTGTTTCTGACGTTGTTAAAGGTCAAACTAGATGTCGTATGTCGTTACAAGATATTGTTTTATTATTTATTCTGTCTGATCTAACTTACCATAGTGCAAGTTTTTCTCTAATCCTATAAATTGCACCGAAAAGTCTAAAATGTAACTATTTTTATTATGGGTATTTAATCATCGGGTAACAATAAATTGTCATTTTGGGTATTAAAAATACTGAAATACTAAGTGGGCGACAAACTGAGGGCGACTACAAATGTTGAAAATGAGTGACTTTAAAATACAAATTAAGTACCTAACTAGTTATTCAAAAGGGCGACCAAATTACTATTTTGGCGACAACCTTAGGGCACACAAAACATTTAAAATTTGGCATTTATTTTATTTAAAAATTGGTGACTATTAGGTATTTTAATCAAGATGACAAAAATACCATCTTGGGCAGCTTAAATCAGTTATATAGTTACCTATTTGGTATAATAGTTGCTCACTCAGTATTTTTGTCACTCATTTAGAATTTTTAGAACTTAAATAATTTGTCTCCCATATGTAGTCGCCCGTTTTACGTATTTTTGTAATCCACCGTTTGTCGCCCGTTTAGTTATTTTGTCGCTCAAAAAATAAATCGCTGATCGGTTTAGTATTTAAGTATCCCATTAACATTCGCCTTTAATTATTTCCAGTCACCCAATTAATTAATTCCCTTTGATTATGTTTATGCATACATACTTATAGTTTGTTGTTGTAACGCATTCAGTTCGGTGATCGGTTGCACTAAATGACTGCGGCCGGTGGGATGCACCATCCGGCTTGTTTTCCACATCGTTACCCGCCGAGGTCGGGATGCATTATACCGCACACATTGTGATCGGCAACGCAGTGTGGTCTCAATTGATAACCTGGGGTCCAATCGCACTAATTTTCAACGATAAAACCAAAGCTAATTCGCTACCGTTTCAGTTTCGTTTACAGAAAAATACTCTACTGGAGTCTGGTCAACGAAAGATGAACCGGAAATTGAGGCGCCACTTTCCCTGTTAAATTAACGTTTAGATGTTAAGTTATTGGAAACTGAACCTTAAAATAAGGCCCAAAATTAGTTCCATTTCCAACCGAGACTCATCTTTCGTGGTTGTAGGCGTAGCCAGGCCAGTTTTTCGGAGGAGGTCGAGGCTAATTTCATGGGGGATCGATTCATGTAAAAAACGCACCCCAAAAAAAAATTGTAAGTTTTTATTTCGGGGGAAGGAGGGGGGTTTGAACCCCCAAATCCCCTCGCCACGCCCATGCTTAGGGTAGGGAGCCCTAGGATGCCAATCTGGACAATTTAAATGAGAATTCTATAGCTAAACCAAAGATTTTTAGGTATCCAAAAGACAACGTAACGGTTTTGGTTTTATCGGTCAGTATTAGCGCGATTGGGACCCTGATTGTCTGTCACTATTGTTGTTCATGATCATGCTTACATTTAACGTTGAAGCCTTTGTTCTGGTGAAGTCTGAGTTTTTACAATTTATTCTGTTTTTTGAACTGTGATGCTAGAGGAAAATGAATTAGAAAAAATATTTACATAGAGTTCTTTCTTCTGTTTTCTATTTTATTTATATTTTATATTTATCAAGTAACGTTATAGCTAAAGTTAGATCCTGTGTCCATCCATGTCCTTGAATAAATATTGTTTTTAGTTATTTTTGTCTGTTAACGACTAACGAGTCACATCATTGATCAATTAACATAACAGAGAAACTGGCATTTTCTGATTGTGAGGCTTAAGACTAATCCCCTTGGGCCATTTGGACTACATATTAAGTTAATGTAATGCTTAACGAATTAAGACGAAGATTAACCGAAAGTGAATGGTTAAAAAAAGAAGCTAAATGCGTTCGTCATTAATGTCAAGGACAGTTAAACAGTGTTTTGAGGGGTGGCGCATGATTCACGAGTCGTTAGCCGAGCTTGCATAATCGAAAGTGTGTAGGGTCACTATACTTTTGGTTTTATACACATGTACATGATGGACGGTCGTTTAGACTTCTGTGTTTTTAAGGGGCTATGACAAAAATAAAGCGTAAAGCAAGATAGCAATGAGAAAACGACGCGCGCGGGAGCGAGACCGATTCGGCAGATTTGGCGCAAAAATCTCTAAATCAATTTGTCGTACTTAAATAGAGAAATGCTTCTACACAATACTGAATATTGATGATACAAATTATTTAAAGCAATTTTGACATGACTACCCAATGTTGTTTCTAAATAATTTCGATTTTAAGAATTTTTAAGAGGTATTTTCGAAATTAAAATGTATCAAGCCAAAATCACTGAATCGTGTTTCTGGTTCTATGAATACGTGTCTGGAGAAAGATATAAAGAAATATACTTAATTTCAAATCTCTAGATTAGAATCTATCCACGGACCGCGACCTATGGCATTACATCAAAAAGTGTCCATTTTCAGACGTATCCCCTTAATAGATTGATGGGTCATTCACACTAGCTCAGTCATCTTAGTCACGTCAACGGTAAGTCAAACTTCAATAGGTACAAGTTTTACAGTCACAAGACGCGTCAGTCACCGGCAAGTCAAAATTTGTATAGTAATTTGACTGACCGTTGACGTGACTGAGACCGTGACGTGAGCTGTGTGACTGATCCCTGTAAACCTTTGACGAAATCGAACTTAAGAAAAGTTTAGTCTACAAATATATTTTTTATCAGATAAGCAATGGGTTTCTTTATAGCAACATGAAATTTTTGACATTTCAACGTTGACAAAACCATAGAAATAGAATGCCAAAGAACAACAATGTCAATAAACAGGTGATCCGAAAAACGAATATATGAGATACGAAAAATATGACATACATACATAAACTATGACTATATTATGGCAAAGGAAATTAATAAACTATGTTCTATACTGTTTGCTTTGTCGATAAACGAATAAGTGCAGCGAAATTTGGTTTTAAAGAAATGTGTGGCAAAATCTTATTTACCTTTGAAAAGTGTGATTACTTGGATTGTTTCTTTTTATCACATCACAATTAGAGGATTTAATTAATTATCATTAAAATTTTGTCCGGACTTTTAAAATGGTCATATGGTAACCCTTAACGTGTATTCTTGCGGCTTTGTTCATGGTTTCATTTTCATAATCAATGTCGTGCAAATGCATTGTATGCGTATTATGCGGACCATTATGGCATAATGACGGAATACTGATGTTAAGGCGGTATCCAGTACCCTCAGCACGAACAGCTATCGAGAAAAATGACGCGCGTAAAATTACTCGATAGAGAATTCTCTATAGAAAATTTAATTTCGCTATTCGGCGATAGATGGCGCTGTACTAATTTTTCATACAAAATTGCACTATCGAGTAATTTTACGCGCGTTATTTTTCTCGATAGCTGTTCGTGCTAAGGGTACAGCCCCCCTAGCCAAAGTAACATTTGCAAATTTTCGTTATCGCTTCGCTTCGAAACATGTATGGATTTGACGTTTTAAAATTCGATTGTTAACGAAAGCTTATGTCAATCCCATACATGTTTCGAAAGCGAAGCGATGACGAAGATTAGCGTATGTTACTTTGGCTAGGCCCTCAGGTCTCAGACCGGAAGTGGCGCCGTGGTGAATGTCAGCACACAATTTTAATTAAAACTTTACGTGGAGTTTCTAATCCCCATACATACCAAAGTCTAGTATTTGTAGAAGGTAGGTATCATTACATTCTCTCGTATTAATTTCTAGAAGTAGATAGCAAAACTGCTAAAAAAACTGCTGCTGCATTTTTGGATTTTTGACACATTTGCTATCTACTCCTACGACTACGAATGACTACGAGGAGGAAATATATGGGATTCCGGGATGGGGTAAAATTTGTCTATTGTTTACTTTTCAAGCTTATATCAATTTATCCTTACTAATTTTATAAATGCGAAAGTCCGTTTATTTCTTTGTTTGTTACGCCTTCACGTCCTAAGTACTAAAACCGATCATCATGAAATTTTGCATACACATTGTCAGGGGTACAGAAAAGGATAAAGGGTACCTTTCATCCCGAAAAAAGTAAAGTTACCGAGGGATAGCAAAAAACCTTTCCACGCAGACGAAGTCGCGGGCGGCAGCTAGTAAGTTACATGCATCTACTCAGCTGTTTGTCAGTGCCATGTTTGATTTCTTGGTTTAAAAGAAGAAATAAACAACTAATTTAATATAAAATACTTACAGGCACAGAATATATAATAGTACAGGTAGGTAGGTAGGAACATCACTGTATTTTAAGCATTGAAGTAAGGTAATATCTTTTCCTTTAGTGAACTTAGCCGTTTTACCACAAATTAATACATAATACTAATTGATTTAAAGTCTATGTTTACCACAGAATAAATATTACCAACAAAGGTAAAGGGCCATTACTTCGTGATAGTACATTAGTTCGTGAGTTTTGTTTCTGGCGCGCAAAATAAGGAATCTATATATTATTTACTTATATTATACATCGGTAAAAAATCTCTATCATTTAAACTGTCCAAAAAATCAAATACCAACATTTTGAGAACTAAACTGAGAGCAATGTGATGTTTGAAACTTTGCGTCAGCCACGGACAGTTGTGCGGCGCGAAATTCCTTGTCACTACCGTAAGGTTAGCGGCTCATAGAAAGGCAAAGGTAAGTCCATTTGAATAAAACTTTTAATAGTACTTTCATGCGTTCTTTAACAATTGATTTGTCTAAAATAAAGTTATATGCAAGTATATAATTCCTTTAAAATGGCAATATATCGACTCACGAAATAGCGGTCATGTTATTTTTCGTGTCCCCTAGTTCGTGACACTACCGAATCAGGTATATTATAGAGATATATTTCTTGCTTGTTTATTTATATAATAATAAAGATAATTCAAATGTAAATTAAAAAACAAATAATGGATTAAATTAAGTTTCTTAGGAGCTAAAGTCGGTATATATTTTGTTCACTAGAATTCTTATAAATTCGAGTTTGAAGGGGACCTAAATTTTCGATTTTAAGTTAAATTCGCATAAGTAGGTACTACCAGCATAACTTTGTTTGTTATTAAATTGATTTTATTTATTTTCTAAAGTATTATTTTATTATTTATAATATGAATTTTATTATTAAAAAACCAAAATTTTAAACAAAACAGATACCAATTGAATTTTCTTTTAATTTTAATTTTGTAAGTAATAAAAGCTTTATTTATTGCCATCAGATCTCTTTTTATCTTAAAAATATCTTTATATTGTTTTTTACAATGAAACCCTTCAATTTTTATGTTTTTTACTAATAAATTATCATAATTCAATGTTAAAATCTTTATCCCGAAACAGGGGACATGAGCTCACGAACTTAGAAGCAAAGCCAAATTTGTATCACGAAACAGGGTTCAATCAAGAGGACTACAAATAAATGAATATAAAAATAAATTCAAGCTTTTAAACAAAACAGATACCAATCGAATTTTCTTTTAATTTTAATTTTGTAAGTAATAAAAGCTTTATTTATTGCCATCAGATCTTTTTTTATCTCAAAAATATCTTTATATTGTTTTTTACTATGAAACCCTTAAAATTTTATGTTTTTTACTAATAAATTATCATAATTCAATGTTTAAATCTTTATCCCGAAACAGGGGACATGGGCTCACGAACTTAGAAGCAAAGCCAAATTTGTATCACGAAACAGGGTTCAATCAAGAGGACTACAAATAAATGAATATAAAAATAAATTCAAGCTAAAACTACATAATTTATGCGTTGAATCACCGTCATAATACCAATGTTCATGACGCAAAAGATTTCTAACTGATAAATCATGTTTAGTAATGGGTCCCCAAAAACAGGATTAAGTAGGTACCTAGGTACTTACCTACCTAAGCAATTTGTGGATATTTTTATTTTAGTTACCATACTAGGTACCTACCTACTTAGGTATTTTTTTTACATTTCACTTTACTTTGAATGGTAATTTTTGTTGATGTTGTAAACTAAGTAGAGTCGGCTGAAAGATACTATTTTTTTATGTAGACCTTCTTCACAGAAGAAAGACCTAAATTGGCGACAATGTAGCGACATGTCCTTCCTATGACTAATATATAGGTAGATACCTACATAAAAAAATAGTATCTTTCAGCCAACTCTACTTAGTTTACAACATTAACATAAATAATTATAAAAATACCATTCAAAGTAAAGTGAAATGTAAAAAAAGCTTCACATAGGTAGGTACCAAAGATATACTTAACATTAACAAGATACCTAACCTATTTAAGCAGGTACAAACAAGGAAAACTTAGTTTTGACGACATTCAATAGAGCTGTGTTGCATGTTGCATCAAAAAGTATTTTTTTTTTGTTTTTCTATATCGATGGCTTAGTTCACAATTGCATTAACTACAAAATTTTCAATTTTCGCTTTTTAAGTGCCAAATACACTAAATATCATGCTCTTTCGTTTGCGCGTATTGAAATACCGCTAATCCATCTCTTTCTATCATAATCATAGGGTCACAGATGTAATAAAAAAGTTTGATGAATGTCAATAAGTACTAATGACCTTTATTTCTGTTAATTCAAATATGATACATTATAACTGATTTTAAGTTTTTTAACAATAGATAATAACAAAACACAAACGTGTTAAACGCACTTGCAATATTTGCTCGTACTTCTTAGTGATGCGATAAGAGTGTATTAAGTACAGTTAATACAAAATAATCAAGAAAGTTTTATGTACAAGAGTGATAAGTACTTTTACTTAAAGTGGTTTGGCAAATTTATAATGCACAAATGCATTAAGTCGCTTTGAGTTAAAGACCAATTGTGCATGTGAAGTAAAAAGAAAAGCACAAATAAACTAAGTATATTTAAAACACTATTTATTTTGTTTTGCGATAAACCAAACACATTTTGTACTTTTAACTCATTTGTGTTTCAAAAAATAATTTTGGCGCGTAATTTTTACCGCCCGATATAAATGGACAGCGTGACCTCACTATGAAAGTCGATCGGCGACTGAGCGAGTGCGAGCGCTTTTCTGTTGCTTGTGGCGCGCATGAGGGGTGACGGGGAGGCTTCTCCGCGGACCCCGCGGTTAGTCGCGTTGCGTGCGAGCGTCACACGGCACACCGATCGTGATCTCGGCAATAAAAACCAGTTTAGGCTTACATCTGAATCGGTTGCACCTCGTAAAGTAAAATATTTTTGTTTTCTGAAGGTTTTAAGAAATTAAGGATTAATATTTGTTTAGGTTCAATATAACCATGTTTAGTAAAGGACGTAAACTAGTCGATTTAGTGAATCGAAGTGATAATAACAAGACGGCATCGCAAGATTTACCAACAACTGTGTTTCGTCAAAAAACAGACTTGAAGAAGACATCACATACTACAGTAAAAAGTAAGTAAAATCAGTGCTTAATCTAATTAATCAATAACGATTCATACAACTTTATGTAGGTATTTACACGGCAGCTGTTGGCACTTCATCTAACGGCACTTAGTACGAGTGTGCATTGGACTTATGTTCTGTAATGAATGTACTAAGTGTTGTTAATACATACGTTTACTTGTTCGCCTTACTAACGTGATGGTATCTAAAAATATATATATAAATAATATTTTAATATAAAATTACTACTTGCACACGCACACACACACACACACACACACACACACATACACACACATACACACACACACACACACATACACACACAAAAGCCCGCAAGTAACTAAATATAAAAATACAAAATGTTGTTTGTTTTTTTACAGATGAAAAATCAGGCAGATTGTTGCCAGATATCGGCGAATCTCAACAAGGAAATGAAAATAAAAAAATTGAGTCGTTAGCTGTAAATAAAGTAAGCGTCGGCGTCGCCCCAACACCCCGCAAAAAAGTTGTTAAAAATTTAAATTCTTTATTTGACAAAATATCTAGTGAGAATGATGCAGATAGTAAAGTTTTAGTACAAAATCCATCACCATCACTTGATCTCATATCCACAGTTAGTCAAGCTATAGTTCCCGAATCTGATGAAAATACAAATAATAATGATAAATCTGCGTCAGCTCTAACTGCTCAAACATCTCCAAAGATTCATGCATATACAGAAACAGACATAACCATCTCTGGCCCCTTAAATGTCATTCAACGACAAAATGATCCATCCCAATCTGTAACGAAAAATACATGCAAAGATCATGACGTTGTTTCTTTGCAAAATGTAGATCCTAACTTTGAAGTCACCGATTCAAATCATCACCAATCAAATGACAATAGCTCCCCATCTATTCTTTGTAAAAACGTAAAAGAGTTAGAAGAACCGCCTCTTGCTGAACTAATCGAATCAGGTCCACTATCCCCACAGCCATGTACATCGACAGGAATAAGTAAAAATACATTATACAAAGATCTATATTTGTCTTCTGATGACGAGTTATCTCCTTATATTGATTCAGAATCATCATTTTGTCCAACTCCAACGAAACGAATTCGTCTACCATTATCATTAGACAGCGATATCACTGACATAAGTGACTCAGCAAAGGTTGCAAAGGAAAATTTACCAAAACGAAGGAAGAAGGCTATACCTGAAACTTGGAAAAGAAATGTTCTTAAATATTTACGGCAAACAGGAAAAGGGTACGTGAATAGAAGTGGAAAATATATGCAACCAAAAAAACCTAAGCCAACAGATTGCTCCAAATGTCGTTATAGGTGTAATTCTTTGTTTTCCGAAAATTTGAGACAGGATATCTTCGAAGAATACTGGAGCCTAGGCGATACAAAACAACAAAAAATTATGCTTAGTAGTTTGATTACTCACGCAGAAGTCTTACGTCTTTATACGAAGGCAAAAAAAATCGTACTATGTCACGACAATATTGGCTTTTTCACCTATCTGTAGGAAGAAAACGAGTTTGCCAAAAATTTTTTTGTAATACTTTCAATATTAGCTCGAGCATTATTAATAATTGTTCGAAAAATATAGGGTTCAATGGAATATTTACAGGAACTGACAAACGAAAAGGCAAAGTGCCTGCAAACATTACTTCAGTGGAATCCATCAATTTGGTAAAGATGCATATTGACCAGTACCCTCGTGTAGAATCTCATTACTGTCGAAAAGATTCTAAAAAAGTATATTTAGATAGTGATCTCAACTTAAGTCGCTTGTATAGGATGTACAAAGACATTTTTTGCCTCGAAAAAAACGTAACTCCTGTGTCACCCTATGTGTATCAAAAAATTTTTCACAGTTACAATCCAAGGCTCTCGTTTTATAAACCAAAAAAAGACCAGTGCACGAAATGCAACGTGTATAAGCGTACTGAAAATAAGGCTCCCTTACAGGTAGAATATGATGCCCACAAGAAACGTGAAAATGATTCTCTAGTAATGAAAAAAGAAGACAAGCAAAGATGTTTGGATTCAGATGGGGCTTTTCGGGCTATAACATTTGATCTTCAAGCTATCCTGTCGGTACCCTTTACCGGAGATTGCAAAATCTATTATTTGCGCAAGTTATCATTGTACAATTTAACTATCCTAGATAGTCATGAGAACACTGGCAACTGCTTTTTATGGGATGAGTGCAGGCCCGGACTTAGAGACCTAGGGCCCCTAGGCACTTTAAATTTGGACCCCCCATTCCGAACCCAATTTGAAAATTAAGCAAATAAAATGCTCTAGTGCAGAAAATATAATATAATTTTTAACCGACTTTAATTAGGTATTATAAATTTTATATAAACATGAGAAATAATGCAGTCTATGTAGGCCTGCCATCACCTAAATTACGAACTATGGTATGGATAAAGATTTCAAAAACCCTGGACATTTGAGTTACTTAAATAAAGAATTTTACCCGGACGCACTTGCCAGTCTCCAGCAAAAAAACGGCCGATTTTTAGTTAGTTTCATCAACTAATCTTGAAATCTTGTCTGTCTTTAGGAAAAAAACGGCCGCGCAGCACGATATTTAGTTAGTTTCATCAACTCATCTTGAAATCTTGTCTCTCTTTACTCTTTAGGAAAAAAACGGCCGCGCAGCGCGATTTTTAATTAGTTTCATCCACAATCTTGAAATCATGTCTGTCTTTAGGAAAAATACGGCCACACAGCGCGATTTCTGGTTAGTTTCATCCACTAATCTTGAAATCTTATCTCTCTTAGGAAAAAAACGGCTGCGCAGCGCGATCTTTAGTCAGTTAATTTAATGATCAAGTAATTTTGCCTGCCTATAGTAATAAAAACGGCCACGCAGCGCGATTTTCATTCAGTGTTATTCAATCTTGTACCTTTGCGTGTCTATAGAAAACATAAAAGGGCCGCGCAGCGCGATTTTTTAACACGTTATTATTAGGTTGCTTTCTCGTTTGTATGTTTGTTTCTCCACGAAGTTTGCGAACGATTTTATACTAGCTTCCCGATGAGCTAGAGATTTGAAACTTTGAACATAGGTCAGAACTGGAAGGCAATGCAATATTATGGTGTCATTGAACTGATCTGATGATGAAGCCGGAAGAAGGCCACAGGAGCTCTATGATGAAACCATACAGCCCCATCGTGTTTGGGCTCGTTAGAATCGTCTTGACAAGAACTCTAATGGGAGATGAAGTCCAGGGTCTGATGATGAAGCCGAAAGGCCATGCCATAGGAACTCAATATGGAAACCGTGCAACCCCATCAAATTTGGGCTCGTCTGAATCGTCTTGACGAGGTCTTTGTTGGGAAATAGTTTCCAGAGTCTGATGATGGAGCCGGAAGAAGGTTACTGGAACTCGGTAATAAAACCATGCAACCCCATCGAGTTTAGGCTCGTTTGAATCGTCTTGACGAGTGCTGCTTTAGTGGATGGTATATTTTTAGTCTTAGCTCGTTAACTAAAAAGAAAAAAATAATAATTTACTGAAAAAAATCTTTTTTAAAACACGTTTTTGAAACGGACTAAATTATTACAAAAAATCGGACTAAAAACATTAAACCGGACTAGTAAAAACAGACTTAAAAGTAAAAAATAAATTCGTTTTTAATAAATATTTATAAACTACCTATACCTACAGAAATTTCAAACCTCAAAACGTGGGCCGCATGCTTAAGACAATATGGATGATAAATTTTACAAAATGCGTTACAAAGTAAGTAATATATAGTTGTAAATATTTACATAATAATTTATTTATGGTGGTAGGGGAAAAAAAACTGGACGATTTAAAAGAACTTGTAATAAGTCTATTTAAATAAAAAATATTTCTATTCTATTCTTTTTTTTACTTTTTAGTCTGTTTTTACTATAGTAGTCCGATTATGTTTTTAGTCCGATTTTTTTTGTAATAATTTCGTTCGTTTTAAAAACGTGTTTTTTTTTCAGTAAATTTTAGTTAATTGAAGTCAGTTCAGAGAAAAAAAATCGGCCGCGCAGCGCGATTTTTAGTCAGTTTTATCCATAATTTTGTAATCTTGCCTAGCTATAGGAAAAACTAAAAGGCCCGCGCAGTGCGATTTTTAGTCAGTTAATCCTTCGTTCACCATCGTCAGTTGGGGCCCCTAGGTTGGCTGGGCCCCTAGGCCAGGGCCTTGTAGGCCTAGGCGGAAATCCGGGCCTGGATGAGTGTAATGGCAAGAAAGGTTCTATTGAAATTGGATCGATATTATTGAAGTATCTTTCCAGTTTACCCGAAACTGTTACTCATGTTTCATCATTTTCGGACACTTGTGGTGGGCAAAACCGCAATAAATATGTAACTTTAGCAGCTTTGTATGCTGTCACTAATATGCAACACTTAGAAACGATTGATTTGAAATTTATGGAATCGGGTCATTCCTATTTAGAAGTGGATTCAATTCATGCCTGTATAGAAAGAGCGCGGAAACATAAAAGCATATTCACTCTACGGGAATATGCATTGGTGATCGGTACTGCTAGAATCAAGCCAAAACCCTATGACGTTATTATTATGAAACACGAAGAATTTTATGATTTGAAGTTATTAGAAAAATTACTGAATCCCAATACAAATAAGAATACAGAAACTGAACCAGTACAGTGGCTAAAAATTAAATGGCTACGGTGAAAAAAGAGTCCCCCACATCAATATTTTATAAATATGATTTAACTGATCCGCATTTCAAAGAAATAGACATTTGTAAGTCTAAAATTATGAAAAAAAATAGAGATATCTGCATAAGAAAATTAAAAAAACCTCTGAAGGCAGCATACAAATCAAAGATTCCGATTTCAGAAATAAAAAAAAAAGATCTGTTATCTCTTTTAAAAGATGGCGTTATACCATCGGAATATGAACAATATTACAAAGAGATACCATCTACGTCAATGGCTATCGGAAACGATAATTGTAGTGATTCTGAATCATCTGATGAAGATGAAACGCATATTTGTGAAGAAATTTAAGTTCTTGTTTTTGTTGAATATTTAATTAAATGACTGAATAATAATTTAAAGAAGTCAATTGTTAAATTTTAATTTTTTGCTTTTTGATTGTTAATTTTTATTAAAAGAGCTAATGTTGGAGTAAAATAGGTTTATTTTGTTATTTGAAGAATCAGATGACTGATTAATTTGACAGACTGATTACCTACTAGGTCAAAAATAAATAATTTGATTTCTATCTGGTTTATTATTTATTGTCTATTTGATGCAATAGTCGTTCAAATCAATAGAATAGGTATCCCAGATTGACTCTTGAACTGATTTAATGTATAAAATATAGTAGGTAGTGATAAAATTATGATAGTTTGTCTATATTCCTGTCAAATTTCATCGTTCTATGACAGTTCAAATGAAATAAATCGCTTTAAGGTATCATATTTTGGTGATCATGCTATAGACAGGCTGTTAAAACTGTTAAAACAGTTTAGAGTATAACACTTAGAGTCTTCTTACATTTTAAATCTCAGTGCACTAATGTACTAAATGGGGGGTTCTAAGATTATTTTGCTAATTTTTATATGTATTGTTTATTCTAATTTATCAATATTGAGATATGATAAAGTTAAAGAATCACTGCAATGCATAGATTCATATTTTCTCTAATATTTGAGTTTGTTTTCGAACAGTCCATGTCTAAACTTTGAAAAACTCAAAAACGCTCTCCTGCGAGATTGACAAATCTGTAGTTAGTGCAATTGTGAACTAAGCCATCGATATTCAAACACGAGTGTTTGAATGAGTTGAACTAACTTTATCTCCTATACGCCATCTGTTGAGATGAACATAAAACAAAAATTTTGACGATTACAGCGCCATCTAGCGTTGAGTAGCATTAATCAGTTTAACGTAAACTAATCTAGATGGCGTACTAAAGCGTAAACTTGCTACCCGTATTTTTTACACTATTTTATTTTCAAACGATATTTTGTATGGAGACCCCAACATTAAATCCTCAGTCGACGAAACTTTGTAGGGATGTAATCAGTGGCGTAGCTATCATAGGGCCAGGTGGTGCAGTGCACCAGGGCCCCGGAGCTCAGGGGGCCCTCAAACCTCAGCTTTGAATAAAAAAAAAAATATTTTTTTTTAATAAAAAAAAAATCTTGTGAGCAGACTCGACTCGAGACTTGAGGCTCGAGCCTGCTCACAAGATTTTTTTTTTTTTTTTTCAAATCAACAATTACAGAACTCCTTATTCAACATTTCCAACACATGCGCCAAGCGTCCTCGATAGGCATGTGCTGTTTGTTATCGTTAGTTCGGTTATTTGGTAGTTTTGATGAGTAGGCCCGTAGAACATTGGATCAGCGATAAGCTCACGTGCTTGACGGTAGTGAGATCAATTCGCCAATTCCACCCATCAACTTTTTAATGAAACTTTCATTCGCTCTTGCCTTGCATGAGTTCTCATTTATGATATTTGTGGCGATGTTTTCAACTTTCTGGGGTCTGGGACGTACTACAATAGTTGACGCTAGGTGTGTGAAAGATCTTTCAGTAAACTGAAGATTATAAAAAATTATTTAAGAAACAGCATTCGACAAGATCGCCTCCGACATTTATCGTTAATTGCAATAGAAAATGAGGCGGCATCAAACTTGGATTTGAGTGAAATTATAGACGAATTCGCAAAAATTAAAGCGCGCAAGAGATTGTGAATTGGGCGGGGAATTCTGTTAAAAATCGTTTTTTCCATTAATTAATCTCATCTGTATAATAAATATTCTATATTGTCATGTGCGTCGTTGTTTATTTATTCCCTTTTTCTTCTATTAAACACATGGAGATTCTAATAGAGACGACGTATGGATTTAGCCTACTAGGGATAAGTTCACTTACTGTTTTCTATTCTTATTCTTATCAATAATTTTGAAGGCCAATATAAGTTCAAACTACGCGGAAAGAGGGGAGGAGGAGGGCCCGATTCTTTCCCTATGCACCAGGGCCCTTGTCCCCCTAGCTACGCCACTGGATGTAATATAGTATGAACCAAAACCTATATATATAAATATCCAAAAACAAAAACGATTTGGATAGGTAATTTCAAAAATATGTTTCATTAATGATACTTTGTCATACTTAGGTAGGTAGGTACTGTAAAGTTTCGTCTACTGAGGATTTATAGTGGGGTGGACATGGACCGGTCCACTACCTTCCTTTCCTACACTATTATTAATCCTCAGCCCAAATAAAAAAGTATTAATATCGGTAAATTTAAGGAAGGATTTATTTAAATCATATTAGAAATAAGTCGTGCATTAATTATTTCTATGTTATTGAGCATGATGTGTTGATGCCTGAAAAATACGATACTTATGACGGGTGTAACAAAAAACTCAACGAAGTCAAAGTCCACGCATTCCGCCTATCATCAGGATCATTTTTGTCTTTTAGACTATACCTACCTGGGAAACCAATAGCTATGAAGTTTCAACAACTTAGTGCTATTGGCACGGACGTAGCTATAGCTTTGATAAGGGGGGGGGTCTTTGTTGCAGGAGGCTTCCGACCTCCATGAGATATCTATGGTATGTTCGAATCTCAAGGTTGCCACACATCACACATGTCAGTCGATAGGTTGACAATACGAATTTGGGCTCAGCTAAGAGAAGATGTAATAAATTTATAATGTGAAAAATGGTAATAAAAAAGCAAATAAAAGTCTCCTGGCTTCTCATTGACAAAATCCCAATAGTCTTAAACGCAAAAAAAAAACAGTGCTCTAACGCCAATTAATCTATCATTTACAAATTAAACATTGCCTGCCAGTGCCGGCTTTAGCACTACCAGTGTCCTGGGCGACATTTCTACGAGGCGCCCCCTATCTGCGATTCCAAGATTTTTAATTTTGCCTGTTAGTAAAAAAATGGCCGCGCAGCGCGATTTTTAGTCAGTTTCATCTACTGATCTTGTGATCTTGCTTGTTTATAGCAAAAAAAATAACGGCCGCGCAGCGCAATTTTTAATCGGTTTCATCTACTAATCTTGTAATTTTACTCATTACAGTAAAAAAACCGCCGCGCAGCGCGATTTTTAGTCAGTTTCACCTACTAATCTTGTTATCTTGCTTGTTTATAGTAAAAAAATAACGGCCGCGCAGCTCAATTTTTAATCAGTTTCATCTTCTAATCTTGTAATTTTACTTATTACAGTAAAAAACCGCCGCGCAGTGCGATTTTTAGTAAGTTTAATCGACTAATCTTGCTTGTTTATAGTAAAATAACAGCTGCGCTGTGCGATTTTTAGTCGGTTAATCCACTAATCTTGCTTGTTTATACTAAAAATGGCCGCGCGTCGCTCGTCACGGCAACAATACGATTGATAGTCGACCGGTTGTCGGGCGTTTTCAGCGCCCCACACACGAGGGCGCCCAGTGCAGTCGCACCGCTTGCACCGCCCTAGGGTTGCTCCTGGAATTTACAATGGCCAAATCTTAAATGGCACATGCAGTGGCGGTACCTCCATAGAAGCCCAAAAGCCCGGCTTGCCCTAACAAAATCTTATTTACACTACTAATGAATCTCAATTAATGACAACAACAAAATATTATTCACGAACGTAAATTTTCAATCAAAATCAACCAAAGATTCAATTTTTCAAACAACTGATCGATAGTCAAGTCGTTAAACTGCATAATATAGCTTATTAATCGAACAATACACTACATCTCTCTCGCACTCGTTGGCTTGCAACCGGGCTTCACGAATTTATACATCCGCACTCTTCTAACGTTAGCGAAACTGGTACCCCACTACATACATACTACTGTACGTATCTATAGATTCTATGAAAAATGCTCAATCCGAGCCAAAGCAGGCTTGCTATTGAACTTAACCGCAAGTGGGTACGAGGCTGCCGCGTAAACAACAGTCAACAGCTCGCGATCGGGCCAATACCTGCGCAGCAGCCCGCAATCGGACCAATGGCTGCCTAGCGCATACTAACGGGCAAATCAGGAGCGATATTGAGCGCGCGGCTCATTGTTACCTGTGTGAGTGAAGTAGCAACTTTTAACAATAACGTGTTTATTTTGATTTGCATTTTGAGGTTGAGTGAATGTTTGTTTGTTAAAAAGTTACAAGTGTTTTGCATAAATTAGTGTTTATCGTTGTAAAAAATGATGTCACAGTTCAGATCGATGACTTAATGTGGTTCCTTGTGATTGTGAAGGATCAAAATGTGTGAAAGTGTTGGTCGGCGAGGGAAAGGTAAATTCATTGAACATAGCCGAATTAAGCAGGTCATATTATCTTCAATATCTTCAATCTTCATACAGACCTACTCCAGATGTGTATATTTTGTAGTTTTTTTAGAGCTTCGGGCCTTCGGGCTTGCCCTGATCTCAGACCCTAGGCACGCCACTGGGCACATGGTAGCGAGCGATGAAGTTTCGACTAGATATTGCCAAGTTGTTCTGATCATGTTTTGCCACCATAACGATTTTGTCGCTAAAAGGGAATTTACGATAGTAATTGGGATGTTGACTAATGAATAAAATAACGAAATACTAATAAAAATCGTAAACATATTAAACTTTTAGAGTAGCTTGAATACCTCTTGGTTTTATATATTGTATATTATTTGTTTTATGACCCTTCAAAGTTGGGTGGACAAGTCCATTTAAAAAGTATAAAATTTATTAAAATAAATTATACCTTTAATTAGTTCGTAAAATGTATAGCAAATTTGTCTAAGAAACCATTTTGATAAACACAATATTTAATATAGCTGCCGAACAAATTTCCTACGCGTTGCATACAAACTAGCGAGGCGTGACGTCATACCTCAGTAGCCGTTAGTATGGAGCGTTTTTGGGCGAGTCCATTTGTGTGCATTTCACACTGTGATATCTCGGGCAGTTTTCAAGCTAGCGAAATAATTATTTTACCAATGTTTCTTTTTTTGAGAGGTAATTTATGTAATATAAAATAAAAAAAGTTGTCAACATCCCAATTGTAGGACTGTATAAAGGTAAACGGTAAAGGTGTGCGGCTGGGGATATAAAAGGGAGCCCCGGGCGGTCACCCCTGCTTGACCTGAAACCCTGAAAGACCTGTGCTAACTTCGTGCTTTCTAAAAACCTCAACTTATTTCAGTTTTTGGGTTACAACTTCAAAAAAAATGCATTCTACGGCAAAGTTGTCTATAACACTTTTAAAGAAGTTAAAATTACCAAGAATTTCCTCCGCTTTGAGTGTCGTATAATACTCGAGATATATACCCTGCGGCGGACTAAGCATCTATCGTTTTCTACAATCGGCGCGGTGCATGTAATTTTTTTCTGTTGGACAAGTAAGATGGATACGAATGGGGGGGGGTCCGGACCCCCAAAACCCCCCCCTTATATACGTCCGTGGCTATTGGTTTCCCAGGTCAAAGTCAAATTTTTTTTCTATATTTTTCTGAAATCTAGTTTATTCGTTATTTCCTATTTTTTGTCTACAGAAACATTATCAAAATTTTATGTATTTCGTAACAAACAATAGCTTCAAAACGTCATCAATCAATGTATTTCATGAGCACGCACACAAGCGTTGCATTTCAACTCGGCCGCATGCAGCTGTGCAGGCATTCGCTCGCAGGCGCGGTCTTTTGTACGCGTTACATTGCGTGGTAATGCAAGGCTTTTTAAAACCAAAAATTAAAGTTGTTTCCCAGCAAAAATTAAAAAAAAAAATGGTCCTGATGATGAGCAGAATACGTAGACCTCTGTTTCGTTGAGTGTCTTGTTACACCGGTAGGTAGGTAAGTAGGTAAACTAATGTCCGACCGAAACAGGATTTTCAGCCAAAACCGAAACCGAACTTTCGGCCTTAGTCTCAGTTTCAGCCTAAACCGAGACCGAAACTCATTGTGAAATGTTATAATTTACTATTTTAAACTGTAACTGTTTGTACACAAAACATAAAAACCATTTGTAGTGGAAAAAAAATTGCTGTTTCGTGTACAAAGTGTTTGGTAATAGCCTTACAAAGCCGATTATGGTGGATAGGGACCATCAAACTGATCAACTTTTACTATGGGACCAACTCTGAAATCGCGAAAAAAACCCAACTATTTATACAAGAATTGATAACTAAAAATGAAAATGTATGAAACTGCAGTTTTTTTTTCGCGCGATCAGAATTGGTCCCATAGTAAAAGTTGTTCAATTTGATGGTCCCTATCTACCATTTTCAGCTTTATAAGGCTATAACACCCTGTATTTCAGCAGAGTTTAAACAGACTATTAATAGTCTGTTTAATACTCTAACAGTAATTTTTTTTGGTTTCGGGTTTTCATACATAAAGTTGTTTATAAGATAGTTTTTTGTTTTTATTAATTCCACATGTATGAGGGCGGCTCTCTATCACCGGCAACGAACTTTCGATGATCACCGGGGTGCAACGTGCGTCCACAAGCGTCACCAATCAAGAAAAAAACATTATCGGTTATATTTTCGGTTTCGGCCAAATATCGGCTAAAACTTTTGACCGCACCAACTAAATTCTTAATTTTTGACAATGTTTACTTACAAAAGCGAGTGTGGTTGTTAGTGCTTGGTTGATTAGTATGCGTTAAATTCTTAGTTTAAATGTGTTTGCGTAGTTAAAATGGATTTACGCCCAAAGTGGCCACTTTAGGCCTTAACACAGGTTTTAACTAGACAAACACATTTAAACCAAAAAAAAAATCGCAACGAAAAAAGTTTATAACTAATACTAGTTTTATATTTTTCAGACTTTCATTAAACATAGTTATTTCGTTGTAATGTTTTTTTCTTGATTGGCGGCGCTAGCGGAGGCTCAGTGGACCCTTAAGGCCGAAATTGCTTGCGTTAATCACATATTATCCTGTCTTCGTCTTCTAGATTTATTCTAACCAAGTAGAACCAGGTAGTAGTAGCCCCTGCTACGTCACAAACCAACCGCACAAGTATTCAGAGTGGGGTAGAAAGAGACGGAAACAATGTACCGTCCCTTTCCCACACTCACCTCGCAGCGCTTCGCGCGCGTCGCCTCACTTTTGTCCGTGCGCGCACGGCCGACGCACAGGTGTTCGACTAGAAGCTTGGATTTTCCAATCCGTGACCTAGCCAAAAAATATTTTGTCCAAGATCGAAAAAAAAAAAAAAAAGTATATTGCTTTCGTTCGTATCGTGGATCGTGGCACGGCACAGGACCTCCATTTGTGATTTTGGTGTGGCTGAAATAATAATGCCAAAACGCAAACTCGAGTCCAAGGAAGATAGATGGCTCCGAAAAATGAAAAAATATGAAGACAAATTACAAGGCAACGGAAGAAAGCGTTCCTCAATCATCTATTCCGATGATGAAGAAGAAATGCCATGTGTGGAAGTGCCGAATCAAGGTTAGTTTTTACTATGACGCTTGCAATAATTTGCAATCACGCAACCCCCGTTGGATTCTTCGGGAGCTTTGTTGCATTTTATCTTCTCGATGTATTCTTCGGGAATAAATTTTGAATAATTATGCTGTGCATATCCATTGAATTCTATGGAACAATGCTGTTCGCATACGCCATATTTCTGCAAAGATAAACACGTATTTTTATTACGGCGATTTCTTAAATTAAAATGTGTAACGTTTTGATTTTGCTAAGTACTTTTCGCTTAAGCAAAAAGATTACTAGAAGAAAAATCAGTAATTTATCAAGTATAATATTTTGTACATACCTACCTACCCACATTTTCTTTTATTATTTATTTTTTCCTTTTTACTGTACCGGAATTCTGTTTGCAGAATACACGGATCATGATAATTTAATTGTTGAAGAACCAGTAATCGCAGATGAACCAATTCTAACAGAAAATTCCCCGGAGACTCCGGTTGAAAATCAGAGTCAGAGTCAAGGCGAGGAGTCAAATTTGCCTCAGCCAGATACTTTTGATCCAATATTATTGGAAGCACTTGGGGAGGTCGAGGGAGACCCCATAGAATTTGGAGAACAAATTCAAGATGATTTAGCAAAGCGCTACCAGTATATACTGGTAAATGGACTTAAAAAAGAAGTAAAGGAAGAATTAATTAAAAAATACAAATTTCCTGCTAATGTGCCCTTAGCGAAGCCACCAACCTTAAACCCTGAGGTTGGAGCTATGCTCGCAGAAACATGCAAAGCTCGAGACAAAAGACTATTAGTAAAACAGGACCAGTTAGGCAGAGCTCTAACTGCCTTAGGTAAATCGATGACAGGCTTACTGAAAAGAAATCCAGACATCCCTGAGGCTATCCGTTTGTTAAATGATGTTGGCAAGCTCTTAGCAGACTCTCATTACACTGAAACAGACACTCGCCGATCGGTGATTACTCCCCTGGTTGACAAATCTCTTATGGAACCGTTCAAGAACAGGAAAAGAGATAGCCTTCTCTTCGGTGAAAACCTTAGTGAATTGGTAAAGAATTCTAGAGGTATTAAGAAAACTGGACAAATGATTCAAGCTCCTATCGCTTCGACTTCAACATCCAATAATTTAAACACGAAGAGCTCATCGTCTCGGAATCGGCTGCGCAACGGCCCAGCTTACTCATATCGAGGTGGTGGGCAACGAACAACATACCAAGGCCGTCGACGACCGGGTCCATTCCCACCGCCCCCGCCGCCACCGAGGCGCCAGTTTGCGCCGCCGCCGCCGCCCCCGCCCCCGCCAGTACCTCCAGCGAGGCGCCAACCTGCTCAGGCGCAGCGGACCACGACGCGGTCCTGAATTCAACCCCTCAGGTACATTCCGGCCGTCTTAAATATTTTTTACCTAATTGGAAAATAATCACAAATGATAATTTTATATTAAACTCAATAACGGGATACAAAATCCCTTTTATGACCATTCCTAAACAAGATCCAAATGACTATCCAAAAAGGTCATTTTCAAAAACTGAAACAGAATCTTTAAATTCCGAATTATTGCATTTATTGAATATTCAGGCTGTGAGACGTTGCGTCCCGGTAGCCGGTCAGTTTGTATCAGACATTTTCTTAGTACCAAAAAGTGATGGTACAAAAAGATTTATTTTAAATCTTAAAAAATTGAATAAATATGTATCTATCAACCACTTCAAAATGGAAGATATTCGAACTGGCACTAAACTAATGACTCAGGATTGCTACATGGCAAACATAGACCTAAAGGAAGCATATTTTTTGATTCCCATACATGAAAATCATACAAAATTTTTACGCTTTTATTTTAACAATAACCTTTACGAATTTACAGCCTTACCTTTTGGTCTGTGTTCAGCGCCATATATTTTCACGAAAATATTACAACCTGTAATGTCTCATTTAAGATCGCAGGGTTTTACTTCAGTGAAGTATCTCGATGATATACTGTGCCTAGGTTTTTCTGAGGAAGATTGCCTAAAAAATGTTAATGCTACAATAAAATGTTTAACTAACTTGGGCTTCATTATTAATCAGAAGAAAAGTAATTTAATACCAAGAACCACCTGTACATATTTGGGCTTTGTTTTAAATTCAAAAACAATGACAATAGAATTACCAGACCATAAAAGGCAAAATATTTTAAAACAAACAAATACTATTTTATCCAAAATCCAGGGAAGAATTTGCATTCGTGAATTTGCTAAATTTTTAGGTTGCCTCACTGCAGCTTGTCCAGCTGTCAATTATGGCTGGTTGCATACTAAATCTCTTGAGAGAGCCAAGTACTTAGCTCTTCGGCTTAATGAGAATAATTATGAAGCTCATATGAAAATTCCAGATGGTTTACGTGAGGATTTGTGTTGGTGGAAAAATAATATTTTATCGACAGTTAATCCGATAAAACAATACAAATATGACATAGAAATCTTTACAGATGCCTCGACCACCGGATGGGGTGCTGCCTGTGATGGTGAAACAACTGGTGGTCAGTGGACTAACACCGAACGCAAACATCACATAAATTATCTGGAATTACTTGCCGTCTATTTCGGATTAAGATCATTCGCAAAGCAAAAAACTAATTGTGATATTTTATTGCGGATAGACAATACCACGGCTGTAGCTTATGTAAATCGCATGGGTGGTGTCCAATACCCCCACTTAAATTACATTGCAAATATGATATGGAAGTGGTGTGAACAGAGAAAAATATTTATTTTTGCATCCTACATTAAGTCTTCCCAAAACTTCGAAGCAGATGCAGAGTCGAGAAAACTTAATGTAGATACTGAATGGGAACTAGGATCATATGTCTTTGCAGAAATAGAGAAAAAATTAGGTGTTCCTGACCTAGATCTCTTTGCCTCTAGAATAAATGCCAAATGTTCTAAATACATTTCCTGGAAAAGAGACCCGTACGCATACAATATTGATGCTTTTACGGTAGATTGGGCTCCTTTTTTCTTTTATGCCTTTCCACCATTTGCTTTAATCTTAAAAACATTAAAGAAAATCATCAGTGATAAAGCAACTGGCATAGTAGTGGTACCACATTGGCCATCACAACCGTGGTATCCCCTATTTAGAACCCTCTCGGTAAGTCAAATACATATATTTCCTCCCAATAACCAATTGGTCTCGTCTCGTTTCAGATCAATTCACCCACTACATCGGCACCTTTCCCTGGCAGCGAGTGTGTTATCAGGGAAGGTTTTGTAAGGCGAGGAGTACCAACATCAGCTTTAGACATTGTACTCTCCTCAATATCAAGTAAAACTAAAGCCCAATATTCAACTAGCCTTAAGCAGTGGTGGTTATTTTGTTTACGCAATAACTGTGATTTTTACAATGTTAATATAAGTAAATTACTACAGTTCCTTACTAAAAGTTTTCAATCTGGTTCCTCTTATGGAACACTCAACAACCACAGATCGGCTATATCGCTGATTTCAACTAATAGTATAAGCCAGAGTGACATAATTAAAAGATTTCTCAAGGGGGTTTTTAAATTAAAACCTGTATTTCCTCGATACAATATAACATGGAATCCAGGAGTTGTATTAGATTATTTGGCTGATTTAGATAATAGTTCAATTGGGTTCATAGAACTCGGCAAAAAACTAACAATGTTATTAGCTCTTGCATCAGGACAAAGAACGCAAACGCTGTCTCTCATTAAGATCTCGAATATAAAAAAGTATAATGATAGAACAGTTATATTCATATCCGATTTGATCAAGACCTCAGGAATAGGTCGCGCACAACCCGTGCTTAACTTACCTGTTTTCTCACAACGACTCGACATCTGTCCAGCTACCGCTTTGGATATGTATATATCGGCTACCACAGCTATAAGGCCAAAGGACGAAGACCGTCTTATTCTCTCTACCAAAAAACCCTTTAGAGCTGCTTCATCTCAGACTATCGGACGATGGTTGAAGCAGACTCTACAGCAGAGTGGTATTGATACATCCATATTCAAAGCCCACAGTACACGACATGCTTCCACATCGGCAGCATGCCGAGCAGGCATTAGCGTAGACGTAATCAGGCAGGCTGCTGGCTGGACTGATCAGTCAGCAGTCTTCGCTAATTTCTATAATAGACCAATTGTTGACACTGGTTCTTTGTTGTTACCTAATGCTGTGATATGATTCACAAATTGTTAAAATATATGATACTTATACCTAATTAATATTAGTAAAATAAAAGACTGATTTCTATTATCTATCTGATTTTATTTTATTTTATTTTCACAACATTGAAAGACCTCTGAACATCTACTTGGTTAGAATAAATCTAGAAGACGAAGACAGGATAATTGGATGATCAAACGAACTTACCAAGTGAAGTTCGATCCTAATTATCCTGTCTTCGTCTGAGAGATTTAAGGTCCCTCCCCTCCCTATCCCTCTAGTTTCAATGTTGTTCTTACTCTGAAAAGTGAGGCGACGCGCGCGAAGCGCTGCGAGGTGAGTGTGGGAAAGGGACGGTACATTGTTTCCGTCTCTTTCTACCCCACTCTGAATACTTGTGCGGTTGGTTTGTGACGTAGCAGGGGCTACTACTACCTGGTTCTACTTGGTTAGAATAAATCTCTCAGACGAAGACAGGATAATTAGGATCGAACTTCACTTGGTAAGTTCGTTTGATCATCCAAAAATACTTAGTAGGTAACCGACGCATGCGCGACTAACCGATGAAAGCCGTGCAAAGCATTTTTGTTTTCAAACTGATCAAACACTAACAACCACACTCGCTTTTGTAAGTAAACATTGTCAAAAAAAATAAAAAAGTATAAAAAAAAAAATATATAAATAAAAAAGTAAGTATAAAAAAAGTTTAAAAAAAAAATTATTTTTACTACACGAACGTTCTTTTTATGAACTTCACAGAGATTTGTCCAAGGACGATTCGTTTTACAATTATCTAAAACACGAACGTTCTTTTCAGCAGTAAGTATATTTACTTATAAACTGATGTAGGATTATAACCTTATACAGAAGTTTTAAAACGAAAAACGTGGGGCGCATTTTGTATTAGAGAGAGAAAGCATATAGTACATATAGTTCATGTCATTTGCATTTTTTTTTAACTTGATGATGAATTCATGCATTAAATTATTATTTGCATGCCTGCGCCCCACGTTTTTTCGCATTCTAAAACTTTATGTTTTTTCAACATGTCTTTGAATTCATAATTAAAAAACAACATTCGTTAAGAAATACTAAGGACGTTAGTTATTTATAATATTTACGTATATTACTTGACGTAAGAAGTTATGTCAAGTACCTACGTAGGTTAGGTGTACCTACTTAAAGTAGGTAACTTAAATTTCAACAATGCAAATGCCTTTATACAAACGTTGGAGAGAAACTAAGATTAATGTTAATTGTCACTTTTTTTCTCTTCAAAAATTTCACTAAAATAAAAAAAATTATGGTAATAGGTACCGGAGAACAATATCCGGAAGGTATGAGTAAGTAATTAATTTGTACGTTTAATTCCGCACGGATAGGCTGTTTTTTTTTTTCAATCAATGTTATCATTTCTCCTGTAGATAGTTCCGGGAACTAATCTCACCGTTCACATTAGTCCCAGTCCCAGAACCTACTGCTCGTATAAAGTAACTTAATGTGGTCAGTAAATAATACAAAAACACTGGAAAAAAGCGATCTATTAAAATAGTCTTAAAAATCGACTCACCCGTAACACCTCAGACGGGACTCAAACCTGCACCCGTGGGATTCCGGCCCAATGTATTGACCAACTTATGCGATCGCGTTTGGTTTTGATTTGATTTTTTGTGTTTGGGACTGGAGGGCTGGAGGCGCTTGTGAGAGTTGTGAGTCGTCTACCATCTAGCAATAATTTTGTACGTTTAGTTAGATGCACGAACATCTATTGAAAAAAACAAAACGCTCGTAAAAGTTCTCGATAGAGCTTAGAGAAGGGAAGTAATTTCTCTAAGCGATAGAGTAATTATCTATGGAAAATTTCATTTCGCTCTTCGGCGGTAGATGGCGCTGTACAAATTTTCTATAAAAAAAATACCCTTTCGAATGTTTTTATGCGCGTTATTTTTTTCGCCGGTCTTTCTTGGAGGGGCCTTTACATTTTGTGAACTAGTGTTAAGATTTTCTTTTAAAGCATTATATAAAATAACACTATGTTCTAATACACAATTTTATTTGCGGATTAGATAAGTATCCATTATAAAAGAATTTAACCATGATTATGGCATGTAATTGTTCTACGGTCATAGCAACAATTAAAATTTTAGTTTACTAATGTATGGCCTAAAAATATCATATCGTAAACTGTTTTACGCAAATTTCCTTTGACGAAAAAACATTTGTCAAAAAACTTATCGCAATTTTTCAAAAAGGAAAACTCTTTTTGGCAAGTTATTGTTTATCAAATAATTACTTTTAGTAAAATGTATCGTTTGGTATAACTACCATAACATACCCCGTCAACGTGTGTTATAATATAGACGAGAGCAGGGAAGTTTCACGTACAAAAACGTCATTTCTTGCGCTTCGCCGGCCGCTGCTGCGACACGCTCGCTCCGCTCGCTCGGCTCGCGCGTTTTTATTATTCGCAGTTTTCATTTTCACCTAACCTAACATAATGAACTCATTAAGGCGGGGCCTTACGGGGTACTGCGCCCCTCCATCCCCCCAGCCTTTAAGTCTATCCCCTTTTATGTGTTTATTACCACGTTTTTATTAGGTTGCTTTCGCGTTTGTTTGTTTGTTTGTGTGTTTGTTTTTTCGAGTCGCTCCCGAGCGCCGCTTTATGGTGTGTGAAGTGACAATTTGAACAATCAATTTTTTGGATATAATATTTGCCAAAATAAATCGTTTGCCTTAACAAATCTTGACAAAGTAGAATTTAAGTTTGGCATCTCCAAATTATAATTTGACCAAGAAAATAAAATGCAAAATGTAAATTTGCAAAAGATTTATTTGGGAAATGAAACTAGTGCGATAAGTTTTTTGAGAAGTGAAATTTGGCGAAATATATTTTGGCCAAACGGCAAAACCCCATAATATTTTTTTATCATTAAGTATATATACCTACATTAACTTTCAAAAAACCGGCCAAGTGCGTGTCGGGCCACGCGCAGTAGGGTTCCGTAGTTACCGTATACAATACCATATTGAATACCACTATAATTTTTCGTATGCAAAAATAACTTTGTTTTTCATAGTGTTTGTATGAATGACAAAGTTATATTTGCGGTTTTGGAAATAGTGATATATCTCTAAAAATTATCACTATATCTCGTTCAAACCAATTTTCGTTGAAAGTATTTATTACGATCTACAACACTTTTTTTTCACTCTCTTATTTTAAAAGTTAAAGGGGGGGGGGACACTCATTTTACCACTTTGGTAGTGTATATCTTTCAAACGGTTGATTTTGAGAAAAAATAGTCTTAGGAACCTCAATATAATTTTTAAAGACCTATCTATAGATCCTATCTATCGCACGTATAGGTTTGATGAAAAAAAATTTTTTTTCAGTTTCAGTTTCATGTATGGGATCTTTTATTTTTTTATTTTTATGTAAAAACCTTAAAGCCGTTCACAGAATACATCTACCTACCAAGTTTAACTTGTGTAATCCTAATACTTTCGGAATAAAATGGCTGTGACATACGGACGGACAGACAGACAGACAGACAGACATGACGAATCTATAAGGGTTCCGTTTTTTGCCATTTTGGCTACGGAACCCTAAAAAAGCTATTTGACAGGTCAACGCTTGTATGGGAAGATTGGGAAGTGGTCATTGTACTTTCAGCAGATAATAATCTCTTATTTTTGCCAAAAATTAGCGCTATCGAGGCAAAAACTCATATACTCAAGTACTGGGTTTGTATTATCATAGACCTTCAACCTTGGTTCAATGTTCCTAGATAACTAAACTGATATGATATGAGATATTATAAGGGGGCGTGCATTAATTACGTGAGGCATTTAGGAGGGAGAGCTGGTCGAGCCTAATCTCACCCAATCTCACGTGGGGGAGAGGAGGGTCTCGGCAAATATCACGTAATTTTTTTTCTGCAGGAACAGTATCGCGAAAAAATTAGGTTAAATGAAGTTAAACATTTTTCACACCAAAATCCTAAACAATAATGTTTATTTAAATAAATTCAAAGCAAGTAAGCACAGACTAACGTAATCACACTAAAAATACACGTTTTGAAAAATCTCACGTGAGATTCATAGGGGGGGAGAGGGTCAAGCCAAATCTCACGACATCTCACCAAGGAGGGAGGAGGGGTCGAAAAATCGCCAAAATCACCTCACGTAATTAATGGACGCCCCCTAATAGATAATGTCATAGATCTATAGAGGTTCAGTGTCTATGGGTTTTTGGGTCCGCAAATCGATGTAGAGCATAGCCGTTTAGTACACGTATACTTGAAGTCAAAACAAAATTTTGGACCCACAATTCTTAAAAATTATTCCCTAAGGACAAGAGTTATGGTGTCATCTTTTTTTTTATGGGGAAACAAAATGTTTGTTCTAAAACCTATAGTGTATGGAATGAAAGGACTTGCTGAGCCGGTTCTAAAAATATATCACATCATTACATTTCAGCTACTTGTTTTAAATTAAACCAGAAAACAAACATTTTCAAAACATACCAAGTTTGGGCTCCTACAGATACGATATGGTTGAATAATTTTTCATAAAATATACCTCAAATGATATGTGATATTCTCATATCAAACCTCAAGAAACAAATTTTTTAAATATTGACATTAAGTTTTTTATTTTTCATGATTTCGTAATCAGAGAGCTTTTACAAAGTGATTATATATGATTAAAAAAAATATCGACTGAAAACTATTGCGTTTTTGAAAGGGCTTTTTTGAGCAGCTTCTAAAAATATATCACACTAGCGGCGGCCCCGGTTTCACCCGCGTGGTTCCCGTTCCCGTGGGAAAATCGGGATAAAAATTATCCTATGTTTTAATCTAGGCTATCTACTATCTGTGTGCCAAATTTCAACCAAATCCGTTCAGTAGTTTTTGCGTGATTGAGGAACAAACATCCAAACATCCAAACATCTAAACATCCAAACATCCAAACCCACAAACTTTCACATTTATAATATTATATAGTAGGAAGTAGGATAATTACATTTCGGCACTTGTTTTAAATGAAACCAAAAATCCATTTCTAAAAATACCATTTGGGCAAAAATTAGAAAAACAAAACCAAATGTAAATATTTTCAAAATTGCTTTCTTGTGATTGGATATGAGGATCTTAAGGTGTATAAGTATTTTACAAAAAAATATTTAACCACATCGGATCTGAAGGAGCCCAAACTTGGTATGTTTTGAAAATGTTTTTTGGTTTAATTTAAAACATGTGGCTGAAGTGTAATGATGTGTTATATTTATAGAACCGGCTCAGCAAGCCCTTTTATTCGATATCATACACGATAGGTTATAGAAAAAAATGTTTTTGCCGGTTGCAAAAAATATGACACCATAACTTCTCTCCTAAGGTAAGATTTTTTAAGAACTGCGGATCCAAAATTTTGTTTTGACCTCAAGTATACGTGTACCAAACGGCTGTGCTGTACATCGATTTGCGGTTTTTTTTCGTACAAGTAACTCTATAAGAAATATTCAGGTCGACTTTACCGACAGTAGTGGTAAAACATTTTTTTTATTAGGTCGATGTATACGTGATGGGAAAATACCTCGGACGGGACGGGGACGGGCTGTGATTCATACATTTTCCCCGTACCGTCCACGTTCCGTACCGACTGTCCGTGTTCTCGTCGCGTATGTTTTGTTAAATTATTATTTTATTATTTTTGTATGCAACGATGTCCGAAAATCACCCCGTTCCGTCCGGGAAAAAACACACTACGTATAATACACTATACAGCGTCCTGCGTGCCCTGTTTGATTTTGTTGTTTTGGGTCAAATTTAGAAATTGAAATTTTACCCCTTTCCTGTTGACATATTGATGATATTTGGTACACACCAATATGGTCGCCAACAAAATGGCCCATTACATATTTTTTCACAACCGCCTCAATATGGGTAACGTATCAATTGAAAAGGTTTGACTTGATAGTAGAATACAGTAAAATAAACACTTGCAAATAAAATTACAATTTTTTGTAAGTTATAACTTAAAAGATTTTACAGGAAAGAAAGAGAAAATGTTGAAAAATACTGATCAATGCCCTAGATTGATGAGGAAAGTGATGTTATGACCTACCTACCTAATTCTTTTTTATCTTTTTTGTTACCATTTAACTAAAAAAAAAATACCTAGTTTTTTCGGCCGTCATTTTGGTTTTGCCCCAAAGTGAGTAACTCGCCTTTATATGATGTTATTATGCTAATCCTAATTCTGTCCTTACTTATACATATTTTAAATGCGAAAGAAAGTTTGTTGTCTGCACGTCTTAATTACTCAACTGATCATCATGATATTTTGGATACACAAGAAAAGGACATGGGGTACCTTTAATCCAGAAAAAACTGTCGACACACACAAAGTCGCGGGTGGTCGTTAGTATTAAACAACGTTGAATTAATGTTCGCAGAATCGAACACGAAACAACATTTTTTTTGTATTAAGATATTATTACAAAATTAATACTCCTAAATATCAGCCTCCTCGAAAGTCAAAGATAAAAGTATCTTACACAGAATCTGTCCTTATGAGAATAAAGGAATATATGTGTATGATGATACGGGGAAGCGTAAACGAATGTAATATACATTCTACAATGTATTGCGTGAAAATGCCATTTAGGTATACATAACGATCCATGCTTAGAAAAGTTTCCAACTTGTTAACACTGCTGAAGAGAAATAAGTACCTACTTCGGGCTTTCCCGAAATCAATCATGAAATCAACAAAACTTATTTCCGATACATATTTACACACATTTGCCTTGTCTCCCATTAGCTACAAGGCAGGGCCAAGGGTGTGATTAGCACCTAATTTCTTCCATTTTCCTATGATTGTAATATAAACGTTACAACTAGTCACAAGTGTTTTATTTTCACGTAATAATTGCCTGATTTGATTACTGCTATCGACAACGCTGAAGCGAAAATACGTTCACGACTTCACGTCGTCTGTCGCTCAGTTGCCCGCCGGCTCGCGATTGGATCGGTAGCTCGACGAATCCACGCCCGCGCAACCACCGCGAATCCATTCGATATTTAAAATAAAATCACACAAAACTGAATTGAAACTTCTTTGTGTTAAACATTAACACAACTTTAAGTTACGTGCTGCTGTTTGTGTGTTTTTTTTCGTGTTTGTGAACGGTGACGGCCACGTGACAAAAGGTAAATAATCGGCTTAATCCTTATCGAAATTAGACTAACACTTCAGTGACATCTTTAAGTACACTTGCTCTTATTGACACTTAATTTACTATTTAGTAAGTTTATCACGTGATTTTTACCAATGTTTATACGTCAACTTTAACAAGAGTTTCAAAAGATCGGCATCGCAAAAACACTATGAATAATGTATGCCTAATTTTACTAAAATATACCTTATGTTGCCTTGAATTTGCATGAAACAAGAAAATAGTTTAGTTATGTATATATCTATATACATAACTAAACTATTAGGAATATAGGAATTTGAAAAGTTCAACTCTTCAAATATACCTATAGCGATAAATTTTGTAGTTACGTATTTTTAAAAGCACAACAAATTCTTAAAAACTTTTTTATTCGTTCAAAAAAATATTACGTTAAATTAAATAGTCCTTTAGATACGTTTTATTTTATTTATACAAAAAACTTTGAGCCACCAGTGTAGATTACTCGGGTAATTATAAATGAGTGTTAAAATTTCTCCCACGCAAAGGTTTCTCGCGATAAGGGATTGTAAGTTATTGCAACTTACTGTAAAACAAGTTGCATATACATTTTTTATGGCAAATCAATGGAAGTAATTTATGTGTGTACATCAGCTGTTTTATTACAGTTTCCCATAATAAAGCTATCGAAGGCAACAAGCCGATGTTGGTGTCGGGGATGCAACAAGTGGCGACATGAAATCGTAACCAACCACCAGTTGATTCAACTTGTTAGGAAAAAATAACGCTTCATATAAATAATCTACCCAATGAGAGATACATTTTGTAGCTTTCACATTTGTATGAAATGACGGGCAATAACAGTTTAATAAAGATATACCTCATACATACTGAGGACTTATTTGTTCTCAATCCTGTGTACAATAACTATTGTGTACTTACGGCTCTTAGTAAGCCATATTACATGAAATTATGATATTAAATAACGTTCTTATACTTGCGAAAATGGACCTGTTGGAATTTTTTTAATATAAAATAGGCTGTGCCCTTTTTTAATCAATTTCAGTAGACTTCGCTTACTTACTTTCATGTACACTTGCGTTTTATCATTTTGTGCCTTAGATTAAAACATATCAATAATCTGTAGTTTAATCTGGTTTTCGTTCTGAGAAAATATGAATGAAATCATTAACTTAATAATAGTGCAGTTCATTACTCGGTGAATATAATTCATTGACTCTAGAAAACGAACTCGCCAAACAAACCCAGCGGTGCGTCTCTAATCATGTTACAGCAAAGAACTCACTAATAAAACTACATGCGTATACCTTATTTATCACCGAGGAGCTAGGGCTACCATCTGTCTAAAGAAGTCTACATTTTCGATTCAAATTTGCAAGGAGAGGTATGGTATCAAAATCAGCTAAGATAACATTGTCAAAAATTTCGCGCAGACCTTAAAAACTGTTTAAACTTAATCAATATATAACTTACCAGGAATTTTTCAGTGTAACCAATTAGTTTATGACATGGCAACACTAATTTTAGCTGGACCGACAGATAATTTGATTGTAGGGACTTTTAATCCTGAATATATATTTTCTGATTTTGCTACCAAACTAGCCGACCATTTTAAAGCAATTTTTAAGAGCTTTCTAACGATGCTACTAACTCGAATCTAGTCACTTAGCGGATTTTGATACTATACCCCTCCTTATTAAACTTCATTCAGGGGAAATCTTCAAAGCGCGTACGTTCGTTACGGATGCCGCAAGCAAGGCCGAGGAGTTCTGTGGGTATGATATGAACAATACGCTTAGTATATCTCAATAACAATACGATACAATACGCTTAGATTGCAAAATCTGATATTAATAATGGCAACCCTGTCCGTTGAGCTTGACATTCCTTCTGAGAAAATATTTTTATTTTTCACGAGCGTAAATCTCAAACCGCGAGTTTTATTTGCATTCTTCACATAGTAATAATGACAACGTAGTCGACAGCGATAAGTCATTTCAAACTTTTAAGAATAATCAGCATAATGATCAGCTTTCGGAATCAGCTTGACGATTATAATTATGTTATAATAAAATACTGTAGCAGGGTTTAACTTTAGATATCGTTCTAATTAACTAACGACATTTCTTTTCTTTTCTAAGGAAAAAATACAAAGTAGATTAACTAAGTATTTTTTCCAACTTGTAAGTAAAAGTTCGTAATATAACAGATTGCCAATATATTTTCACTATTTAGTAGGTGTTGTTACTACAGCTACGGAATAACTAAATAATTACACACAATTATAAATGGAACCACTAACTTTAAAAAACGCTGGAGCCAATAAAAATATATTTTTCTTCCAACTATGCTTTAATTTCATCACATCTTAAAACTCAGTACAAAGCGAGTCTTTAATGCTCTAGAGCAATAAATATGTATGAAATGTAATTATTGCACATTTTTTTAATCGCTCCAATAGGTGCCAATCTCAATGGATTAGTTTTATTCAGCCAGCCGATATCAATAATTTTACCATTGAAAATGGTTATCAGATGCAAATCGCCTGAGACTTATTTTTGGATATATCTCCGAGGATTTTGGGAGGATCGAAATAAAAATAGTACCAAAAGTTGAGGAGTTTATCGAGACACGTTTAAACGTTTGAATTTTGAAAATCTACTGGTAACTTTTTTTGGAATTTTGTGAAATTACAAAAATTCCGGGGATGTTTGTTGGATGTTTGTTTACTAAATTGTAAATATATCGGAAAAAAACCGACTTAAGAAAAAAATAAAAATCAAAAAGGGTCCTAGGGTTTAGTTAATTAGTTTAGCTATGAAATGGCGAAATAATTTTGAAAATCGGTTTATAATTTTGTGACCTGTAGGTGGTCCCTTTAGATTTGGAATTGTAGAAAAACGGCTGTTTCCTACATAAAAAGTGATGTAGCTTCTATGATTATTGACCGATCGTCATGGTAATGGTGTTAAAAGATGCAGAAGCGGACGAGAAGTGCATTCGTTGGAATTTCGAAAATTGGTTAATATTATTTCGGCCGCGTCGAGGCAGTCAGCGGGCGCTTTTACAATCGTAAAAATAAATAGGTACTACCTACCTAGGTAACTTTAAAAATATAATAGGACTTTGCATTTGATTTGATTTTGGTTTTTCGTAAATTTTTGTGTTTATTTTCAATGCTCCGATTCTTCCGGGGACTGTAAAATCTGTGATTGTTTTTTGTACGTACGTATTATTCGTTTCTATCCTACTTGTTCCAAATTTAGAAAATGATTGCTGCTAACTCTGATTTAAAAAGGAAAACTCTTAACCTTAGGGGAGGTCAGCTCAGCGCGGCCACCTTAACTTTGACTTTAAAAAAATGCTGTTAAAAAACAGAATTTGGAAAAGTATTTTATACCAATAGATAGGGAATTTATTAAACTTTTATAACGTGTAATCGCATACCGTACAAACTTTAATAGTTTCTTTTAATTTGTAAATTACGAAAACTTTTCAAAAAACCGCTTTGCCCAAGTGAGCGCCTAAAGCGGCCATGGGGGTAAGGGCAAAGTGGTAATTCCAAAAGATTACAAGAAATTCATTTAAAGTTGAAAAACATCGTGCTTAAAAAAACAAGAAGACCAAAAATAAATTAAATAAAACGATGCTAATGAAAAAAAATGTTCTTAAGTTTCAAATGAGACATTTATTATTACACTCTTAAAATCTTCGAATACTTCCTAAATTTATTTTTAATTATTATATTAATAATTATTTTAGTTATGTTACAGGTACGCACCAATTTTCTCATACTTATCTACCAACAGTTCTTCTACTTAAATTAAAATATTCAACAGCTAGGCAAAGCACTTGGCCACTTTGCCCGGACCGCTTTGCCTTTTTCCACCGTTTTGTTTTAAAAATTAACTGTGCTCATAACATTTGTCTCATGTTGGAACCAATATTACACAAACAAAGCCAAATAGATAAGCAATATTAGACGTAAAATAAAAACATTGAGTTTTATAGAGTTTTGATCAAAACAGATTGAGTTTACCCTGGATTTTCTTAACAATATGAACAAAAATCTTTCACATGTTGTCGCGGCCACATGCTGGTTCCGACCACTACCAAATGGTTGCTCGGGGCGGGGCGGTAGGTTTGCTGCATATCAGAACATAAAACATTGTACTATCGTTATAAGTTGCCGAGAAATGAGGCATGGCCGCTTTGCCTCCTATGGCCGCATTGAGCTGACCTCCCCTACGTTTAATAATTGTTCAAGCATAACTTTTAATTTCAATAAATAATTAAACTTCTATTTTAACTGTTTGATATGAGTTTCTTTTATCTACTATTCCTATAGGTCATAGTTGAAAGAAAAGCAGATTATGCACCTCGCCTTAAGTAATTTATATTGCCATCGTGCCTGTTAGATTATCTATCGGTGCAATAATAAATTACTTTGTGCTCGATGCAATAATCAACTATTTCAGTATTCTTTATACCTAGAATAAAGATGAAATGGTTCATTCCATTTTTATTCTTATGGACGTAATTTAGTAACGTGTTCTTTCTTTCCCAACTACATTTTCCTCCATTACATTTGATCGCCACATTACGGGCGATCGGTTTCCAATTTTCTCAATATGAAGCTTTTTCCGATAAATTGGACAAGCGAGCATTATCATCTATATTACGATGATTATTATCGATATTACTCTAGCGTAATTTTTATGTATTCTTAATATTTTATGATACAATCTTGACAATATTTTATCATTCAGACAGCAAGTTTTTTGCCACAATAAAAGATAGAAAGTAGAATGGAACCCGGAATATGGGTAGGTGGCGTTTCAAATGACTAAGTAGGTAAATTAGGAATCATTTGAATGGAGCGTTTCACGAAAGTATCTGACCACCTTGATTAGATTGCGTTTTTATTAAAGATCAGGCAATTCACATCCCACCTGATGTTAGCGATTCGTTGAAAGCAGGTCATGTTAAAGTAACGAGGAGCACGTGAGCTGAGCTGCAAAAGAATAACCCTTACATCTGCCATTCAGTCATGCAATACCATGTTGTGGTTGTGGCAGGTGGTGGCTAAGGTATCTCCATTCTGCTGTTACTTTCGTACATTTTTGAAGTCGAAGTGACTTTTTTTTTCGTGCAACCGAAAATTCTTATTTTTTTTTATTACGGGAGTAGCTTATTCCTACCTATAAAAAAATATTCAGCCAATTTAATTCTCTGACATTCCCCATTGCTCTACCAATTTTTTACGCTCGTTTTTTTTTCTCTTTATCCGTTCGTGTTACAGGTGTACTTACAAGCGTAAATTGATGACAAAGAAGACTTTATTAAAATCACACAACAACGAGATACATTACTTCAACAAGCATTTGACCTAGTACCTATATTAGGGCTAGCTCACACTGAGTGGCGGGCTTCTTACACGTGGATTGAAATATTAGACGTTGCGAGTAGATATTTTTCATGAATAATAATTTTTACAGAAACATCACTTAACCCAGCAGTAAAAACAAAGACAAAAAATATCTACAAGGAAAATGGCTTGAAGCAAACGTGCTAAAAAGGGAAATAATGATTTATGTATACCTAACAGTGGCAAAGGGTCCATACATGCCGATTCCTATCGGCTTCCCTTTTAGAAATCCCACCCTTGCAATCCACCATACAGTTAGGAGAATTTTTGGAGAAATTATTGGTCCGGCTTACCTTTGCCATATTTCGACTCCTCGCCACTGATACCTAAGTATTTTTTTATCCGTTTGAAGTATACCTACACTTTGAACTAAAATACTCGGTGGCAGTGCAGTGGTTATTGCAACTTTTGCAAGAGTCGGTCATGGAATTGGTGACTGAAAAGGTATTATCTCGAGCTTCTCTTTGAAAGACCACCAACAACAAGAGTTAACAACCACCGCATTGGGCCCGCGTGTTCCAACTTCCTTAACATAAGGAAGGACTGTTTAAAAAACCATTAAATTAATTGCAATAAAAATTATAAGTTTAAACTGTTAAAAAACAGGAAGCGATATGGGTCGGGAATATCCTGGACTTTATTATTTTAATTAAACACTGTATTACAGAAAATTACTTTTGTTTTATTTCAACCATTTTACAAGAGAGGGACTCAGACCAGTAGACACACAGATTATGTAATACCAATATACCATTGATTACATTTAACATATACAACGTGATACAACTTAAACCCTAATGCCGAATATGGTAGAAAGAGGCCATCAAACTGCATAACTTTTACTATCGGCCCAACTCGGAAATCGCGAAAAAAAACCAGCTGTTTCATACAAAGTAATAACAAAAATATCAAAATGTATGAAACAGCAGACGTTTTTTTCGCGATTTCATTGGTCCCATAGTAAAAGTTGTTCAGTTTGATGGCCCTATTTACCATATTCGGCATTAGGGGTATTTTTGTAACCCGTTGTATATCTGGGGTGTGAATTTCGGCGAATGCGATGCGACTATCAACCGCTGGCAGTGGCACAAGAATTTATTGCACAATTGCATGAGACGAGCAGTAATGGGTGCACCAAATTATTTAAATTATAATTTATAAGCTTTTGTCCGAGTTGCGAGATGTACTAGTTTCTCGGATGTGGGAGTGGTGCTTTTACAGTAAACACGTAAAATAATGTATGAAATTATTAAAAAAATCTAGATATTCAGTTTTATAGATATAAATAAAAACCATAATATAATATAATACTTAATACTTTGAGAAACTTGATGGCGCAGTGGTTTAGCGCCCGGCCCAGCCACTGCGAAGGTTAAGCAACTTTCGCAAGGGTTATTCATGGGATGGGTGACCAAAACTGTATTATCTCGTCCGTGCTTCGGAAGGCCGTTGGTCCTGGGTGCATTTGCAGTCGTTAACACCCACCAATCCGATTTGGGCCCGTGTGGTGGGATATGATGGTCCATCCTCCTTAACCATCCATAAGGAAGGCCTGTGCCCCAGCAGTTGGGACGCTATAAAATGGCTAATGGTCATAAATCGTATGTTTTTTTAATTAAACATGTTTTCCCATTAAAATGACCGGCATTAATTTCTGCCTCTACTCAAATGGCCAACATTCTATTCGTTTGAACGCTACGCTTACTATTAAAACTTTAAAATAAACAGTAAACTATAAAATTACGTGCCGTAAGCTTGACAATTCCATACAATACATCGAAGTGTGTGATTTACATAAGTTTGCAACATGTGATTTAATCATCTATTGCTCATATTTAAGCTTTGAAAGTAAGCGTAGCGTTCAAACGAATAGAAAGTTGGCCATTTCAGTAGGGGGGCTGGTATTATGAACACAACGAAAGCAGTCATTTGAAGACGTTTTTACTTCTTGCACTCGGTTGCAGTTTTTAATAACTTTTTTATTAATTAGGTAAGTAAGAGGAATCCAAAATTAGAATCATTTTAAGTGCAATAAAATAATGTTCGGAGCGCTATACATCGTGTTACGAAAACCCCTAATGCCGAATATGGTAGATAAGAAGGAACCGTCAAAAATGAACAACTTTTACTACGGCACCAACTCTGAAATCGTAAAAAAAAACCAGCTGTTTCATACATTTTTTATTTTCGTTATTAATTTTTGTATGAAACAGCTGTTTTTTTCTCGCGATTTACGAGTTGGTCCCATAGTAAGGCTGTTCATTTTGATGATCCCTATCTACCATATTCGGCATTAAGGTTTTTTGGAACATATTGTTTATCATAGTTTTAAAATCAAATCAAATCAAATTGTTTATTTGCATAAACATGTGGTATAACAATGGTCGTAAGATTAAACTGTACTGTTACATGTCTGCCATATGCAGAAGGCGTGCAAATATTTGAGAAATAAGAAAATGAAGCTAATTGGAAGCACAAATTTAAATTTAAATTAAATACAAGTAAAATAACAGTATCCATTACAAAAGCTATGTCAAATTCTAATTAATACAAAATGTCAAAAAATATTATATTAAATAAAAAATAATAAAAATAAGAATTGATATATGATCACAGCTATTGAAACAAATACATTAAATAAGGCAAAAATGTCAAAGAAAAAATACAAATTAATAACAAGTCAATAATAAAATTAAATAATTAAGATAAAAGTCCAAATAAACATAATTAAAATAAAATTTGTCAAATAGAAATGAATTTACAGAATAGTAACATTTTTCAAGTAAAACGATAGGTTGTTAACATATTATTATGACTCATTTTTCTTTTTTTACGAGACGAACGAATAATTATCTTATATTTTTTGTATTGTAATAATTTTAAACAAACAAAACTTAAATTTAAATTAGTAAACTTGTCATGAGAACAGACTTTGACAAACTATTTTTTCTAATGTGTGTGTTGAAATGCTTGTTAGGTTTTTTCTTTGGACAAAAAAGAGATGCATGGATTTTTTTTTAGGGATACAAATTCATTACTTCTGTATTTGTTTTTGCGTCAGTTCCGTCCCAAATTTGCGGAAATTATCTAAACTATGGGTTCGTTAACCACTTAGCACTCGTGCTGTCAAACTAATTGATTTACGACTTCAGTATTTGAGACATTAACTATGATTTATCACGACTCCGTTTTGTGCTTAAATCTTAAGGAAATGATTTGACATTTTTAGTGCTTTGCATCTTTCGTTTAATAAAGTTATGATTTGATATTTTACCATCTAAATTACGACTGCTAATTTATTGCTATTTTTCAATTTGTAAATTTTGTCCAGTTCAAAAGGGCACCTATTGTCTGCCTGCAGTATCTATGTAGTTATGTACTTATGATTTTGTATCGATGAATAATAATTATCATAATTTACTGATCAACTTGTCTAGGGATACAGGTAGGGTTGCCAGACGCCCGGGATTTCTGGGATTGTCCCGGAATTACGTGCCTTGTCCCGTGTCCAGGAATTACACCTTACTGTCCCAGATTTCAAATACCGACCACTATTTTATATTTATAATTTATTTATTTCCAAAAAAATACATTATTTGGTGTAACATTTACAAGTCTTCCACACTAGGCTATGCCTGTCCTGTGGAAAGTCTTTATTACAATATTAACTTAAAACGAATTGCGGTACCAAAATTGAATAAAAACTTAATTTATGTAGTTGGAAACTAATCTAATTGCTAGAGTCCGTCTAAAAAATCAGTTTACATGGGTAATTTCAAGAGTAATTTTAATACCCACCTAAAGAAGATAACTTAAAATATTATGCCACTAAGGTTAAGCGAAAAAAATTTAAAGCTCCGTACAAACTGAGGCGAATTCCGCGCGAAATTCGCGATTGCGATCACGTAACTCAAAGCGATAGCCTTAGACATTGTCAAAGAAATTGCTAGAGAATTGCTATGGCAATGGCTATTGCTTTGAGTTACGTGATCAAAATCTGTCAAAATGGCCCAATAGCGCGATTCGCTCGCGCATTTTCTTTCTTGACATCGCCTAACGACACACCCCCCCCAGGAAATTCAGATCGCTATAAGTACACACCCAACAGATCTGATCAGCATTCTAAAAGATTAATGGGTCAGAGTTTTCAGTTTTAGGATTTCCATACATTTTCATGCTATTTTCACGGTTTTTTAAAACATGTCCTTTAATCTTTTAGAATGCTGGTCAGATCAGTTAGGTGTGTATAGCGATCTGAATCTCCTCCATTCACTCCCTGGATAGCCATAATCAGATCACAGCACAGTACATCCCTGGCAGTAAACCAAGGCTTAAAACTTACCTAGTTTGTATGAAAATAACACCGGTATCCCTAGACAAAGTAGATGTGTGTATTATAATTATCACTTAATTTTAAACTCACAAATAGGTACCTAATACTTGTTAACCGTTTTTCTTTTTATTTATCCAAAATTTAACTTTGCTTGCATTCGGAAGTAAACAAAACAATATAATAGAACCGTGTAACATAATGTTGTCACATTCTGTAAATCCGTTTAATGTCAACACTCTTCCTTTGTGCTTTTATCAGTAAGCAAACCCCGAATGCACTAAACGCATTATTCGCAGGGTTGTCGCTAATAATACCCAGGAAATTAAATAACATTTGTAAATGTAGAGTAAATTTTGCATTCTACGAATACCTACTTAGGTGCAGTGAAATTGATTTATTACATAAAATTGGTGGAAAATAATTGTCATGAAAACCTATTAGATTTTGGTTATAAATTGTTTTCATACGAAATCTTCAGTAGAAGATAATGAGAATAGCTTGCCTTCAAATGAGGTTTACTAATTTGTTTCATGTATTTTCAAAAGACAGTGTTATGTCAGTAACAGAAGTAACAGAACAGTGATTTAAAGCTCGCTTATGGGGAACATTTGTCTCTGTCTTTTTCTGTACGTGTAAAGAGAATGGAAAATAACCTCACTTCTGCACTTTGTCGATGTTTATCGTTTTTTCATCATTATCTTTATCTTTAGCACAATTATCTTTCTTCAAAAAAGTAATTAGAGCAACTGCACAGTCGTTAAAGGATATTTTGATGCAGAATTCAATACGTTCCCGCTATTATTTACGTCAAAAATATGGCCCGCGACAAGCGCTTTTGATGATATTCTGATTTTTTACAATCATCTGTGAGGTTTGTACGCAGTTTAATACTTGTAGCTAGTTAATAATCTCTTTAGCTTGTCTTATGTTTCTTTTTGTGGCTACAACTTAACGTTTTCTATATAAAAATATGGCCCGCGCAAACCATGTTTTCCTATCATGGAGCCTTAAAGTTTTCCAGTTAGTACGGTAAACCCTCAAACCTGATTGACCAATACCCGCCACAAAGATCCTCAAAAAAATTCCTTTGTCATTGCTACGATCGAACAGCCATTTGGTTCAACCCTACCCTACCCTATTATAGCCATGAATGGCGAAGGTGTCGCAGATTTACGGTGGTTTTTTACAATCATCTGTGAGGTTTATACGCAGTTTAATACTTGTAACTTATAGATAAACTCTTTAGCTTGTATGTTTTTTTGTGGCTACAACTTTACGTTTTCTATATGAAAATATGGCCCGCGCAAATCATGTTTTCTTTTGTTGCTTTATTTATAAACAATTTAACACTTAAACAACTAAATATTATTCTAAGATGAACATTATTTCTGACGTATCGTTGGTTTCGGAACGTCAGGACAGGACAGCGCTCAACACACATCCATCTAGCACCGCGCCTCAGCGATCACTGTCGAATGAAGTGTGAGTGACAGAGATATCGCTACACCAAATCACACAATGATTTTTTGTAAAAAATAAACTTAATTAAATTTCTAAATCAATCAATTTCTTTAGTTACTTGTAATACATAATTATTCTTAAAATCATCGATGTCATTTAATGCATGGCTGAGAAAAATGGGAATATAAATAATTTGAGAGGTAACTTTGATAATAATTTCTATCGAGTGAAATTAATGAAATCGTGTTTTCCAATCAGTCATTAGCTCAGAAATACGGTTGAGAATAACTGTTAATTTTTTGACACTAATGTGAATTGTAGGTTTTACGCAAAATGGTTCTGCCCATTACGTTTTGGGTCAGTTCAGCCTCTTAAGGTCTTCTTGAAGGAAGCTGTCAAGTTCATAGAGTTTCTGTCAAATCAGACAACTTTTTTGTAATTTTAGGTGGCCTTAACTTTGAGATTCGTTTGAGTATTTGGCAGTACGCTAAAACTCACGATGTTCTGTAGATATATTTTATCTACCTTTTTGTTGCTATACACAATTTGCCATACTGGAAAAACAGGTCCCAATCCCAATTAGATTTTATTAGTTAATTGATATATTAATAATTAAGGTACATTTGTATTTTTTTTGAGTGCTACTATTTTATATAACGAAAACAAAAAGTTTGGCTAATTTCCAATAGCAAATTATGAGTGAACATTTAAGTTGGGCGGCTTGTTAGAAATGTTGGCATTATCAGGTATCAGGTGGAAGAAAGATACAATCAAACTGTGTAGTAACTTAGATCAAAGAAAAAAAAGTCTTCTGATATTATTTAGCGTATTGATAATGGGGAGGCGAAGGCAAAGTGAATTACAGATGGCGCTTCAGTCTTTGGAACAATTGTCAGTTTGAGCTTATATTGTCTTGACTGTGTATTACGTGATTTTACTTTCTTAGATTGTATTTTTTTCGGTTTTGCGGACAAACAATGTATTCTATGCTAACTTTAGCTCATATAAAAGAAGAATTACGGAAAAGAAAAGCCAAAACAACAGGCAAGAAAGTTTATAGCAACTTACAAAAAATTGCCAACAAGCATTACATTTCTTTAAATTTCGTGTAAGATTTACAAGTAATCTTTTTATTTCAGATTAGAAGCATATGATTTAAATTTTAACAAAGCAACTGAGTGTGAATTTCCGTGTTTATAGTTGCCTGATGATGCCTTCTGTGCAATAGTAATTTCAGGTTTCTGTACTGGAATTTCTGTACCATCCAAAATTACACGAACCGTTTTATAATATTTATTTTATTATTCTAAGTTTCTTGAATGACTCTGGCATATAAAATTCTATTAATTCTCTGTTTGGCCCCAATATTGGGCTTATTCCATATTTGATATACCTATCAAATTCATCCAAGTTATAAATATGTTAGAAACTGCTGAGGTTGAAATATTAAAGAACAAAGCTGTTATAATTCAAATGTTGTTTTATTTTGGCGAAGCTTCATCAAATTCATGAAACATTCCTTTTGATTTATAATGTTTCTCAGGCTCAGCAAAGGAGAAAATCGAGGGAAAAGCATATTTTTTTTGATATTTTTTTGCCCACAATTTTTTTTGTTACTGGGAAATCGATGAACTCCAATATTTTACAAGTTACATGCAATACCATGCGGCATTTTCTCAGTATAAAATTAAAAAGTGCAATACTCAAAGAGATTCCCATATGTTTTGACACTTTCTTTGAGGCGGCCGGGTACCAAAGACCAGACGCCACCTATCGGGATAAAATTGCGCTTTTCCTCCCCATTGCTGGCAATTTTTTAATTTATTTTTAAAAGTAAACAATAATAACCCTTTGAGTTTATTCCGAGATAAGATGAAAGTCCTACTTAAAAGCTGCTCTGGGATGGCATTAAAGTTTGTTTGAAGATAATAAAATTTAAACTCGCTTCATTGGCCAATATTGACTTGAAAGTTATGTCCATCATACTGACTGTTGATCTTTCTTAACGTAAACTTAATTATGTTTGAACGTTGACATTATTTTCTAGTAACGTAATGACCTGTCTCTTTTTAACACTTTTTTTTCTAAATAAAATATTGATTCATAAATTGTCATCATAGTTAAAAACTTATCATGTACTTGTGAAAAGTATACATTTATAATACATATTTACATACAATTCAGTTTTTTTTTCTGGTCATCGAATTTGTTAAATTAAAACATTTTTTTAAATCTTGAATGAATTATTGTGTAAAAAAGATATTGATGATTAATCAATAGCAATAACTTAGGTCGGGGATTATAAATATCTATACTATACTAGCTTCTCATCATAATATTAAAATAGGTGTGTCTTGTAGTAATGAAACCACATCCAATCTACCATAACGAACCAGGAAACCATATTTTTGAAACAATACTTATTTGCCTCTTTTTATTTGACCGATAAACATCAGCTACAAATCCATGGCGCAACCGCATCTCAAAGTTTAACATCTAAAATAGTGGTGACATAAACCGAGGACAGTAATCCAGCCATAGGCCACGCCGACATCCATTGTTTTCGCCGGCAATAAAACATCAAAGAGATAGAGTTTCGAAGTCGTGGGCGCCTTTAGAGCGTTAGCACAAAATAAAGTCTGTGAATTCTAGACAGAAGCATCCTCTGCCATTTTTAATGTCCTCACTGCTGGAGCACGGAGGACAGAGGCACCACATCGCATTAGTGAATGACGTTCAGTTGACACAACTTGGAAAACTTGGTTGGCGGCGGGGCGGAACGTAGGCGTGATCACGCCCGCAGTGTGAACTCCCGTCGCGCCCCGTCACGCTGCGCCCCGTCACGCCCGTTGTGTGGCTTGACCTTTAAATTCTTTCAAATTTAATATACTTTCAAAATTATAAGGGCAACCAATGTTAAAAGCCCATAGTTTTTTAATTAAACTGCAAAAACTGAAAATTTTCGCAGTTTTCAACGTATCACGCCGGTAGCACAAAATATAAATAACATACCAAAAATGCAGCTTTACATCGCATTTTGCGTTTTTGGAACATTTGATTGTAAGATTTTACTGTCCTAAAACGAAATCTTTGTTATTATAAGTTATTCGGTCGTTCGGCGGGCTGATTATCTAAATAAAAACTATTTAGCGACCAGTTTCATTTGACATACATTGCTACTTTTCTTTGGTATGTTTTTTCTTACCCCAAAATGAAGTAGCAATGCATCACATTCATCTGTCAAATGAGACCGGTCGCTAGGTGGTTTCTAATTAGATAATCTGCCTGCCGAACACAAGAGTGAGTTATAAAACAACCAAAAAATCGCACTCTGACCTTCAGAATGCGTCTCTGTATTCGAAAACTCTTCTGCCATTAGTGAACTATTAGGCCGTTGGAAATAGACAAAAAAAGAGGCTAAATTCGCAAAGCGTGATGTAGTTCTGCATTTTTGGTATGTTGTATGCTTAGAGTAAGACGGGCTTCTACAGGCTTCGTGACAAATGAAGCCTTTTGTTGCTCGAAGGTTGTATGGGTATGTTAGGGTAGTGTGAATTCAAATCTGCAACTTCGAGAAACCAGTGGAAACTGAGAAAACCTGAAATTTTAAATTTTTGAAAAAAATTGGTCATCTTCGAAGTGCAATAGCTTAGCTTCTATGGGGTCAATAGAGCTGCAATTAGGCTCAAATTATAGGTAATTTTATACAGTTTATAAGTGTAGAAGACAACGTTCGCAAAAAATGCATAGTTTTAGCCCTGGAGAGCAAATAGTAAAAAAAGTCCCAGTTTGTCTCGATTTTCTCAGTTTCCACAGGTTTTTCGAAGAGGCAAATTTGAATTCACACTACCCTAACAGACCCATACAACATACCAAAAATGCAGAACTACATCACGCAACGGCCTATAGTATAGCCAGGTTTAGCATGATTGCCTGCGCGAATTGCTCAGAGACACTCTTCTGTGTAGTTAAGTATATTTCGTGCCGTTAGATTGACCCTCCGCGTGAATTTAGCCCTCCAGGTGCCGTTTTGTTCGATGTAATTTGATATTTTGCAAACACGGATACAGCCGTGCAATTTAATGGAATAAAATCTATCTTTATAAAACTCAAAATGCAATGGCGTTTTGGACAACTTTATAACATATTGTAGAGCATTTGTCTCACTGTACATTTATGTAGTGACTGTTGCCCTGTTGCCCTGTATCTATGGTATTTAAATAACAACCAAAACTTAAAATTAAATGATAGGACATCATCTAGGATTAGAATCCACCGTAAGATAACCAGATTAATTTTACGATTGTTTGACATATCAAAATAATCTAATAATTGATAACGTGTCTATGTCTCCTAAATAAATATTTTTAGAATGATTTTAAAATGAGGTATTTTTTTAATACGGCTTTAATAGAGAAGTTCGATGGCGGAGGTTAAGAAACTTTCGCAAGGGTTAGTCATGGGATGGGTGACCAAAACTGTATTATCTTGAGCTCCTCCATGCTTCGGAAGGCACGTTAAGCCATTGGTCCTAGGTGCATTTGCAGTCGTTAACCCAGCAATCCGCTTTGGGCACGCGTGGTGGGTTATGGCTCATCATCCTTATCCGCCTATATAAGGAAATCCTGTGCCCCAGTAGTGGGGACAGTAAAATGGCTGATGGTCATGGCTTTAAGTCTTCATATATTGTTTTTGAGAGAAATTTGACCACCCAATTTAAAAAGACCAAAAATTTCTAAGTATGGTTCTACGTTGTCTATTTTAATAACCAACTATACCAATCCTGCGTCCGAGTGATCCAAGAAATCTATTAACTTCGTTCTGAAGAAGATTCGTTTGAAACGAATGAGTATACTATCAAGTACCTACTTAAAACCTTTTCAAGAACGCTAGCCGTTTTCGGAAAAGAGATCGGATGTAATTACAAGTTCCAGAAAGAACAACACAGCGGTATGCATGGTATTGATAAACATTTTCAAAGATCAACATAAGTATTACGCATTCTGTTTTATAATTGAGTTGGAAGAATGACCAAGCGACATATTATTATATCAGTCAAAGTAATTACGGATAGAAAAAAATTAATACCTAGTGTTTTCAAATAAAAATCGAATTTATCATCTCTGCCCTTGAAGTAAGACCACCGAAACATGTTAAGGTGTGGTGTATTGACACTCATTGTCAAAATCCACTGTCTTTTGACATCTAAGTGTCAACAAATCGCTTTATCCATAGCCTTCTATATCTTCCAAGCCATGAAGTGAGCAGAACGGCAACATCGCATGTGGTCAAGCACATAGTATAATATTATTTTAATAATTATTTATTATTTGTTTTTCCTATATTGTCTATGTTTAAACTAGTTGTAAATTGTGATGTAAGATTATTTCAATAAAGATTTTATATTTATTATTATTATTTATTTATTAGGACATACGGTTTGAGTCAAATTATTTGAACTTTTCGGGGGTCCTTTAGTACGATGAGCATTTTGATCTAAGCCTCTCCTAGCAATAAATCTTACATCATTGGAAAGGTCTTTAAATTTGAAACACTTTATTGTATCACAATAAACGTCAACTATTAGTACTTTGAGAGTTATAACGCTCTCAACTTGACCAATTTTTTTAACATTAATGACCTAAAACTCCGAAAATACTCATAATTAGTAGAACGTATGTTTGCAGCAAATATTTATCATATAAAAACCTTTCTAATGATATATCATTTATTGCTAGAGGTGGGGTAAATCAACTCCCATAGACAATAAACCACTTTTATACTTTAATAACCTTTAACTCCAAAAGTATAAACAATTGATATAAAGTATATTAACAGCAAATATTTGTCTTTAAAAGACCTTTCTAATGATATATCATTTATTGCTAGAGGGCGTGTTAATCAACTCCCTGCTGAAGAAAATCAACAAAAAAGATGACATCTTTGACAGCCATTTTTTCCTAGTTAACATTGATATTTTTCTTATTGTTTAATATACAAAGCATTCCAATAAAGGAACTAAATTATTTTCATATTTTTAACCTCACACGATTACTAGGAAAAAAAATATCGACCTCTTAAAATTGAAATATTCCCATACATTTAGTATGGAGACTGGCCGACGACATGACCACGAACTGACAGTAACAGACGTTGCCAAACTTATGTTCACGGCTTGCAATTATAGAAGGCTATGCTTTATCATATCGTGTTTCGGTGCATAGACTTAGAAAATTTTTCGCTAATATTAAGTTTATGGTTTCGGTGTTCGCTTCATACCAAGAAGCTTAAATCCACAATGGAGTTTGCACGCCTAATATCATACTGAAGATTGAAAAAGACTCTTTAGTGACGTCACGGCGTATTGCTATCTCTTTTTTTCGTTTTACAATACGTTTTTGTTTCTCACGAACGAACGAACAACGAACACGTATTGTAACACTAAAGAAAGAGGTTGCAATAAGCCGTCACGTCACTAAAGGAGCTTTTTTCAATCTTCACTATGACATATGGAAGTGCAATCTCCATTGGAGGGAGGTATAAGCTTCTTGCTTCATACGGAGGCTGGACTTTTTTCCGCTTTGCTGTTGTCCGTGATGCTACGGAAGTGAAGAAAAATATTTGCTTTGTTTACTAAATAAGTACCTCGTTCAGGTGTATCTAGCTAGAGCTTATCTGTCCTTATCGCTTCCGTAAAACTAGAAGAGGATGTAAAACACAACCACAGCCATACAAGTCTTTTTGATAGCGATATCTAAGAACACCTGAAGGTCTAGGATATGCTGTGAATAAATCTGAAGTTCTTTCCTTTCCTAGATAATAAATGTATGTATGGACGAGACATGACATTCTTGAAAGAAACATTAAGAAATCACTAGAAATCGGCACGAAAGATTATTTGCTCTATTGTAGCATTAAATTTATAATGTATATGTATTACCTATATGTATTGTAGCAAATGTTGTGGTACTTAACTACTTTACATTTTATTACATGACAATAAAATGCTAATTTAATACCTACATTAGTCTTTACGCTTTGAATTATAGTATAATAGGTGCTTAATTTTTTTTTAGTTTGTGGTTAGGAAATAACATTTCAATTAACAAATTAATATTCTTGCTTCAACCCCTCTGTGATAACTTGCAAAATAGGTGGTAGGTATTATCAATAAAGTCAGTACGTGATACAAAGTCGAGCTGTTTAATCACAGACTTACATGTCTGTTATCTTATATCTTATTTATAGGAATTGTCTATTTTCACCTATTAAAAAAATAATAGACACAACTTAATAGGTTTTATTGTAGTTTTTTTCGCCATAAATTTAGCATTAATTCTTAATAATTCTTATGATGTAAGTATTAATATTTTGGTCACTCACACGTTTCGTCATACTGGTAAGTCTCGTCTGACAGTTTGACAGAGGATGTCCGACTCAAGATAATCCCGCGCAGAGGTGCATACTGGGATTATAGCTGACTTATAATAATGTAAACAAACACCACTGACGGATTGTACTAATTGTTTGACATAATCCGAACGGAATGAAAATATTGTTTTGCGCTGACGACTTTATTTATATTCACTTCTCAAGCTTACGCGCTCACTAGACATGAAGTAAAACACTTTTTAACGGATACTAGCTCGGTTTTATTGAAACTACTTTGGTATTAGTTTGTCGGGAAAATAAAAAATCTAACCAAATACTAAGCGGTTTTATTTACTTTCAATAAACCGCGCTAGTATCTGGTGTTTTATGCTTCGATCAATCTATGCTGTGGATATTGCATGACAATGGCATTTGTGGGATACTTTTAACTCCCCTAAAACGCAGCCTACTATGAAAGTCCCCCAAGACTTGTCATACAACTTGACATTTAGGCTCGTATTACAGAATCAAACTCAAACTCAAATCTCTGCTTGAGTACAGTTAGATAGGGATGGCGCTATATGCGATGAATAGCACCATCCCTTTCTAACTGTACTCAAGCAGCAAGCAGTGCTTGAGTCTCGTCCTATAATACGGACCTTAGTGTCGTGTGATTTGTCAAACGGCATGTGCCACATTTCAGCTTTGCTATTGTATTGCGTAGGTAGTGCATCCTTTAGGAAAGGAATATCGTTGGATTTATGTTCATACTAGCGGCCGCCCGCGGTTTCACCCGCGTGGTTCCCGTTTCCGTGGGAATATCGGGATAAAAAGTATTCTATGTTTTAATCTAGTCTATCTACTATTTGTGTGCCAAATTTCAACCATTTTGTGTATCGTGATCGTGGTCCTTAATTTAAGTTGAAAAAGAAACAAATAATTAGGTGGCTTGGAAAAAACGTTGAAGTCGGTTTTATATTTTTCGTCACCTCTTTTGCCAAATCGCCAAAGCAAATTCTGCAAAATATTTGTTCACCTGCGTGCCACATTGCGTGTTGTTACCGGGCTACTGAAATATTAGGTAGTCAGAAAAGTTCGCAGCCATTTTGTACTAGAAATAATAAAGATACCACAGCGAGGAACATATTAATCATCAAAATTACCAGACTTGAAGCTGCTGAATCATTTTTGCAGTATGATATATTTGACAAAGCATCTTGTCCATTACCATTACAAATCTTTCTTTGAGTACTTAAAAAATTGCAAAAGTATCTAATTAATAATTATTATAAATAAGTAAAAGCAAGACAATTATATCAATTTGATTCTTTCCCGCTATTACCAGAAAGTCAGCTGTTCATATTTTGTGGCCCAGCGCCCAGCTGTCAGTTATGCCCGAACTTCGGGCTATTTTTACAACCAAACCCATTGATGAAGCTGAACCAGATCAAAGGAACTGAAAGTAATTATATTTCCTAGCCGGGAAGACTTGTGAAGCGTAGCAGACGTATCGAGATTCATCTAAACATAATGTTCCGAAAAGATAATTATAATAGAGCTTTGTGTTTCAACAAAATGAGGCATCTTGTATTTGAAAATTTAGGTGACATTATGTAGAATTTTTTTTGAACTTAAAGTTTTAAGTATTAAATATCAATCACCTGCATTTGTAAATCATATTTGCCTGTGGTAATGATTTTTCATTACGTCGTGTTAGTCAAACAAAACAAACAAATATTTGTTTTTATTAATATTTTTCTTATTCAGGGTGTTTGATAATAGCCTTATAAAGCTGAATATGGTAGATAGGGACCATCGAACTTAAAAAGTTTCACTATGGGAGCAACTCTGAAATCGCGAAAATAAAAAAACAGCTAATAGAATAAACTATGTCGGGATTTACACCATGTACCTGTTTATTTTTGAGACTCCGATATTTCGGCGCAGTTGCATGCGCCATGATCACGGAAGATCTGCGCCGAAATATCGGAGTCTCAATAATAAACAGGTACATGGTGTAAATCCCGACATAGTTTATTCTATTAACGTCAATAACCATGGAAATTAAAAAAAAAACAGCTGTTTCATACATTTTGATATTTTTGTATGAAATTTTTTCGTGTTTTCAGAGTTTCTTCCATAGCAAAAGTTGTTCAGTTTGATGGTCCCTATCTACCATATTCGGATTTATAAGGCTATTACCAAACACCCTGTATAAATATCAGTCATTTAAGAAAATAAGTTTCAAACTAATTTAAAACTTAAGGATTTTATAGGCTTTCCATCATTTAAGTAAACTTGTTTATGGGATCAAGATGGCAAATGTTTCGGTATCTCTTAGTAAGGTCAAATGCATCAAGTGATCGTAAAACATAGATTCTATTACCGGTTTGATATTTGAGGACAGAGATTTATGTGGTATTTAATCTACTGGTTTTTAATTATAAACAATAAAAAAAAATTATAAAGTCAAAATAGAATCCATAAAATCCATGACAAATATTTAATTTCAAATTAAATGTTTATTTAGGAACCTAAATAATTATTAGATTTATTTATATCCAGATAATTTGCTCAAACGTATTTCACACAAACGACTAATGTTTCTAAATGGTAGCTGCAGTCATCAAATTATAGAATAGCAGAAATAATACTTATTTAATATAATAACTATATTATCTGACTTCGTACATATCGTAAGTGAAAGTTTTTTTCGAGAAATGCTCAACCTAATCTATTTCTCTTACTATTTTTACAACTAGAAATTGCGACCCTCAATGTCGCAAGACAACGTTTTTTTTGTCCAGTGCCGTTTAAGGATCAGTTGCAAAAACTTTCGTACCTACATCCGTCAAGGAAAATGGGGCCAAAGTAATGTGCTATGCATCCCCACGGATTATGAGATCATTCTTCGAAAATAATTCGCAAACGTGATACGAAAGCGAATTATTTTGATTTTTTATTCGGACTATTTACAGAGGAAAAGACGCTATATACACCGTCATTTTGTAGTCGTTTTAATTAACTTAGGGGAGTGCTCTACTAATGAAAATAATCATATTTTCCAAAGAAACATAGGTCGAGAAATGAAAAAAAATTTGGACTTTCCCATACAAATACAATGTTTTAGCTGTCTAGTTAGTATGGGAGGACCAACATTTTTTGTCGTGTTTCGACCCATGTTTCTTGGGCAAAAATGTTTAGTTTTATTGGTACAACACACCCTTAAGTTAATTAAAACGACTACAAAATGACGGTGTATAGGTATAACTACACTTAGTTAAAATAATGGGTTTGACAGATTATTTTACAGGTTATTTTGGGCCAAGTAACGAGTAATTTGTTTTATTTTATTTTGGTTTATATTATATGAGTAAATTACTTTTGATTGAAGTAAACCAAAAGCTATATTAGGTACAAATTGAGTTATTACCTGGGTCTCAAATATGCCAACTATAAGTTACTACGAAACAGATTTTACTTTTATTCTGTTGTATCTACTAGTGTACAAAGTTAATCCTCATATCGTCGGTAGTGTCGCCATAATTTCTAATTGCAGAATTTTAATAAGGTTATTGAAAGTATTTTTAGCTTCAAAAACTAAAGAACTGTCACAACTTACAGTTGTTATGATTGTGTCACGTTTCCGCTTTACTTTTATAGTCCTTTTGTTAAATAGTTCTTTCCGATGTATTTAAAAGTGAAAAGCGGTCTGAAAACTGTATTTACACTAAAATAATGTGAAAATTCAGTTCTTGGCACTACGGTCAAGACTACTAGCTAATCTATTTCCGATTTTACGTCTGGTTGGACGTGGACGTATATTTGATCCAAAACTAATTGCTTTGACATTGGGAGCAAATTGGCTCATAATTTATTTAATTTTATTGAGTACTTACTGTTTCTAAATTACTTCATTACTGATGACAGTAAAAACGTACCTATTGTGGAAGTTTGAATAAACTTTTCATCAATTTTTCTTTGATAATAAATCACGTGTTTTCAGACTTTAGAAATCATGAAGATGAAATTTAATATTTTTTTTCTTTTTCAGGTAAGCTTCAAAAAAATTTAGAATTTATCATCAACGGTCGACAGTCAGGTGACCGTTAACACATTTTCCAGAAAATAGCGGTAAGAATATATTTTAAAAACATTATACCTTTCTTGCAATTGAGTAAAAAATTACGTTCTATTCATAAAATAATGGTTATTTCATTTTAAAGATAATCACGTTGTGATGTTGTTTACGAAAAAGTTTTCGTGACTTTAAACTGTAAGTAAATAATTAGGTACTTAACCAGTTAAATACACACATACTTTAAAACCTAGAGTAAACCGTGAATCACCCATGTTTGTTTAAGAGTAACATTTATATCACAATACTATTTACGAAAGAGATACTTTACAAATTATTCACGGCAATCAAACAAAAAATTACTTAGACTAGTGAGTAATTGTTTAGTTACAATTTCTATTCACAGAAACTTGTCACTTTGTTTTAAAACGGCAGCAGCGATTTTCCATAAGAAAATTACTAGCGCCAAAGTAGAGAAAACTCTCCATACACATCCTTTCAATACTTTGAATGAACCTCTAGTTTGAACAACGGTTTTTCAAGAACCGTTCCATCCCGTAAATTCCTCACATAAAACGGCTTTACAAGAAAATCTCTATGAATATTGAAACGACTATTGTCTAAGTGGTACGGGCGTAACATTTTTATTTAACTTGTCTTGATGACAAACCGATTCGGTGCATCTGTGTCAACATGGCGTGGTGGAAGACATGCACAATGACGTATGCAGGGCTGTACAATACCGTAACAGTATTTTAATGGTCGTTAGAAGATCGTTATATTAATGGCACTTCTTTGTACTATTTTTTTTTTTATTATTATTGATATTAGTTGTGCAATAGCCATTGACAGGACCACCTTCAAAACTGTATACCCATTAAGGCCTGGAAAATGAGACAAAATAGATTTTCTATTGTCGGAGTCCGCAGAAATTTTAAGACGTACGGAAATTTTATGACGTTGCGTTGTCCCCATTATGCGGACAAAATTATGGGGACAACGGGAAGACAGGAAAAGTTTTGCTTATATTTTTTACGAAAGCCAGTCGAGTTGGTTATCAATAGAGTACTTACGTACAATGCGATTAATTTAACAATGTACAACTGAGGTGCCTAACTTCAGAGCGCTTGCAGTACAAACGTAATGAACGTATTAATCTGTAAATTTTACCTTTTGCCATACATTCTCGAGTGCAGTTGCAGTGCAGTGGATCACTGACTATTGTCAATTTAATCCTTCGATCATCTATACCTGAGGATGTAGCACGTCATACAATAACAATGCCGAAATGTGGCACATGCCGTTTGACAAATCACGCGACACTAAAATGTCAAGTTGTATGACAAGTCTTAGGGGACTTTTATAGTGGGCTGCGTTTTGGGGGAGTTAAAAGTGTCCCGCAAATACCATTGTCATGCAATATACACATTTATAGATGATCGAAGATTTAATCACATTGTACCTATCGTATTTTTGCGAGTAAATTTATATAATAATTTTATTTATATAATAATAAATTGATAAGTTAGTTATTTAAATTCATCCCACTCTGTGCAATCAAACACTACGCAATTAAACTAATAATTACGATATTAACAAGCTAACTTCTTATATAAGAAGTCAATTAAAAAACGCACCAGCCCTACTAGAAGTAAGTGTGTTTTGGAATATTTTTCCGTCCATTTGTCATTGAGTAGACAATTTCAGTGGAACCATTCTGTGACAGCCGGTCACTGTGAGCTTTTGAACTAGCCTGGTTAATTGTTACATTTTCGGCGTTGAAATGTTACATATTATCCGTGTTAATAGTTAAGTTATACACGACAAGTTTATGAAGAAAAACAAAAAAGAAATTAATTTAATAAAATAAATGTAAAAAGTCATTGCAAATTGTTATGTATCAACTTTTCAAACAATCGTGTATTTTTTTCAATTTTGTTGTCATAGGTTATATTTTGTAACAGCACTATTTCGTAAAGCAGCTACATTTCTTACTTTGTTATTCATGAAACTTATACTGTAAAAACTAGTGCTTATGATTTTCTTTTAGATCGAGAAGCGTTAACCTAAAAACTGGAATTCTTTGTTATTGTTCCGTTCTCCCACAAATATTGCTATTTATTTTGCTAACTAAAGCAGCTGAAATATATCTGTTTTTCTTAAAGAGGACTGTCAACATAAAATAAGGCTCTGTCCATCCGTTCGCCAGCACTTAGGTCCGGGTCACGTTTCAGGCCAGTCTGTTTGCTTAAGCCTTAGGTTACAAGTGGCCTAAGTGCTTCTGCACTTTTTGCTGGTAATGCTGCACTGTTTTACCATTTCATGAAACCATTTTATTTTTAAGCTAAGTGTAACATTTCAAAAGTAAGTAATTACCTACCTATGATTTCTTTGTACTTATATTAAAAAATCCATTTTCAAATTTGTAATCTAACGCGGTTTTTAACCGTGTCTGTGGACTATAGTGGTTCGCCCACTACCCGTGTAAGACGCAGGGGTTTGATTCCCAGGGGGGGTACAATTTGTACTCGGTTTGATTGCCGGTAGGGCTTATTTCAAATCCGCCTGGTTAGCTACCACCCACCATCTTACCTAAGTCTGACGCCATAACAGCAATTTAAAAATTGTTGTGTTCCGTCCGGGGGTTGGCAAAAAAACAGTTTTTTTATAAAGAACAAAACATCATGTTTTATTTAGTAAACAAAAAAAACATGTTTTAAATCAATTTTTTATAAATGTTTTTATTGATTTGTTTTGAACATGTTTTAAACATATTTTAAACATATTCCAAACATACATATACTTAAATTGACTTGTTTTAATTTTTTACAGGGTACTTTAAATCTAACCACTTGAACGTCCTGATACGTTTTTGCACCAAGAAAAAAAAGTGCGCAAAACGTCCTGGTACATAAATGGACCAGTTCGGACTGACGGTATAAACCCCTGTTTTTTTAGCAAATTAGCCTAGTCTGTTTCTAGATATTTGTCATATGGCAATAATACACTGTAAGCTATTTTTGCCAATCCAAAAACCGACTATGGCAATAGAAATTTCGACAAAAATTTCGTAGTTTCGTCCGCGATTTAATGGCGTCGTTATTGTGTCGGATGTTTTAAAGTTACAATTTAACTTAAATTTATAATGTTGCTAATAAAAAGTTTTAAAAAGTACAAAAAAATATTAATTACGAGTAATTATAGTGAAGTAAACCTTAATGTTTTTTATGTATGTTTTAAACGTGTTTAAAACAAAATGTTTTAAGACGTGTTTTAAGCAGATGTGATTTTTAACAGTGTTTCAAACACTTGTTTTAAACAAATGTTTTAAACATTGCCAACCCTTTAGAGGTAAGATAGCCAGTTCCTCAGTGATAAGGATTCCGGGCGTATAGTGCGCTTCCACCTTCGACCTTACCATCACTAAACGTCAGGTGAGGTGAAGGCCAATCACTATCCCGTTGTGCCTAAAAAAATAAAAAAGGCTGATACGAAAATGATAATTTTTACAACAGTTTAAAAATACGTTGTACATTTCGTCATTCTTCATCATGATCCATCCACACATTTGGCTATGTTTGTCTACATCGCCAGCGTCACCTACGCCTGATAATACTGTTTACGGTATTTACTAGAGTCAATTTTGTAGAATACGCATACAAATAAACACCTTTTTGCACCTGTCAAGGTAATTGGCCAAACATTTTGAAGGCCATTGATATAATGGACGATGTTCACACGTCGATTTATGGTTTGGAAGAGTTAAACGAACGCTATTGTTTCTATAATTACAAAAGTCTAGACTACTGAGACGTGTTTTTTTTTAACTTGATTTTTTATTTATGACAGTCTCTTCCGTGATTTTATGGCTTTTTTCTCTCTTTACCACCACTGGAGTCGGGGAAAAAACCTTTTTTTCTATTAGGTACATTTCTTCCCGATATCCCAGTGGTGGACAGCGGGAATAGTCCGTCCATACTTTATTTCCGATTTTATGCATATATGCAAAATGCAAGGTAAATACAAATATGTGAAAGGAATGTTATGTAGCAAGATTAAAGCAAACAAAATAAGTAGATAAGAAGACGTATAAATCTGTGGAAATTGTAGCGAGTCACTGGTGTTTAATTGAAAATTCAAGTAAATTTAATTTGGAGTAATAAATAAATTAAATAAGTATCGAGTTACTTTGTTCTAACGTAAACGCCAAGCTGTTCAACTGAATGCACATATTTGAATGAAGGCTACATAGTTAAAATACCCATTGTATTGCGATTGTTAATGTTTCTTGGAAATCAGTTTTGCATCGATAGTAAAGTTGATAGGTAATTAAAATTTTATGCAAACTCAAGGGAAAATAAATGATACATTACAGTGAACGTGAAAAATGACATGAGCTTAATTTATTCAAATAAATATTGTCTTCATTGTATCATCAAGTTGTCAAGAACTTAGATCATCGCATTATAAAAATTCCATAGTAAATGTTTGTGGTTTCGACAAAGCAAAGTGTTTGCATAGTTTACTAAATAAAGGGTTGTGAAAACAACGTCTAACTATAAGCCTCTATACACACCGGAGACAAAGTGACAATCATCTATCTACCTACAACAATGTCCACGGTCAAATTATTTAATTTTTTTTTTGCTTATGTTTTGAATACTATTTTAAGATTTGTGGTCACTGTGGTGATTGTATTTATTTACATAACATGGTTATCTGCGACTGATTTATAGTTCACTAAATGATTTCGTGTAGTTTTAAAAACTATATTTAAATATTGTATATTTCTGTTATAAACCACAAAATTATTCTTGAATGAAAATCAAGAATGTAGCGATTCTTATCTTACGTTCCTTTACAAGGGATGACTAATCCACTTACTTGTATCAAGATTGGCTGAGTGGTGCTGGGCTATGAATCCTCTATTTATTTAGGCTTCATCGCCCAGGGGCAGTTAAATTCATTTAATTGTTTAATTTTAATTATAGATATTAAAAGTATTGCCCCGAAAAGCAAAAGTACAATCAATCACAGGTTTAGTAAGGTAAAAGTACCCTCGGCCTCGGCAAGCAAACAAGGAAGATTTAGGTCGTGTAGGTTACGTTACGTTATTTAATAGCTATAAAGTTTTAATTTCTTCTAGTCTTTTCTTTGAAATACGTTATCAAAGTACCAGGGTCACATAAATCAAGAGAAGGTTTATAACTTGAAGTAAAATGATGAGCTTATCAAATATGACCTCCTTTGTAACTTGTAACTATGTAGTCCTGGTAGTTACTTCTAGTAAACTAAAGATTCCTTTTATAACATATTTCGGGGCAATAAAGAATATTAAATTTGGGTCAATTGATAAAACATACGTTTAAATGTTTCAGGGCAATGCTTGGGCAATGAGAAATATTGTAATATGGGTCAGCAGGGAACACAAGAAATGAAAATAAAATATTTAACTGACCTGCGGGCAATGGAGCATAAATCGCTCTATTTAGTCATCTCAGTGTTGATTAGTCACAATACACTGCAATTTAATTCTAGTGACCGTATCGCCTGTGTGATTGTGTCTAGTGTGAACGAGTGCTAATTCAGACACCAATTAGTCAGGTGTCAGTTTTAGATGGTCGATGCAAGCTGCGATGGTGTCATAGGGTTTATAGTACTGTACCATAATGAATTCACACGCTACTGACATTTTACGTGATGTCGTTTTATTAATAAGCGTGATGTCAATGATATATTACTTCATTCGCACGTGAGTTCACGTGGTAACAAGATTTATTTTCTAGCGCGAACGTTTCTGTTTTTTAACCTGCGTTAAAAAACCGAAACGTTCGAAAATCATGAAGAACAGAAAAACATTAATGCTTCCGATTTCACCAAGTTCCAATTTAAGTTCATCACCATAATTAATACACATTCCTTCGTCTCTTTCGCTGACAGGCTGTCAAACATATCTGCCAAGTTGACAAATATGTCGTCGCCGATGTCATCTGTCTGCAGTTGACTAATGACGATCGTGTCCACAGGGCTTTACACATATTTTAATCAGGTGTGCTGACAGAATGCTGAGCTTTAAAGTATTATTAGTACAATACGAGGGGAGAATGCAACCTGTACCTATATTAATCCCAACTGGTGCTTTAATCATGGACATTATGGTATGCCATTAAGACTGTAAAATAAAAATAGTTTGCCACCTTACCACAATGACAACATATCCGCTAATTAAATAATTGTATAGCTTCACATCCTGTGATACACATTTCAGCAATGTAATAAAACTGTTTTATAACTTGGAACTAAAATAACAAGTACCTTAACAGCATTGTTTAGTTATTCATAACTAAGCCACCGCCGCCCGCGACTTCGCGTGGATATACGAGAAAATCCTTAGGGAACCTTTAACCAGGATAAATAGTAGATATGTTATGTTTTAATTTCATCGAAATCCGACCAGCCGTTTTTACGTAATTAGGCTGTTCTCCAAAGAAGCGCGCTGCCTTGCACAAAGGCCACGAAGATACTCGCTTGGTGGGAGGGACCCGCCTAATCTACGAAGTTTTAAGTCGAAATGACTATTACTTACATTTTTTTTCCATACAAAATTTGAACCCTGATTTTAACCCTTTAGGGGTTGAATCGGTCCACCGTATTTAAAAAATATTTTTTGCAAACAAAATCCTACAAAACCTCAACAACGACATCCTATAGAATTTTAGGTTTATTTACTCATTTTAAGTTTTTAACCATATTTTACCCCCTTAAGGTTTGAAATTCCAACTAGTACTTATACGAGTATGTGGCGTTTTCAACCATAAAGGCCTACTCAAACCGAAGCGGTATCCGCTACCGCCGTGGGTATAGCGGTAATACCCGCGAGCGATATCCCGCGCGGTAATTAGTATGAAATTTTCGCAGTTGTTGTGAAACCCGAACCACATACCGGGTGGGTACGCGGTATGTACCGCGTGTTTGGCGAAACTTTTACTCCCCCCTCCCCCGCTGACGCACCTCGTGCCGCCCGCGCGCCAGTACCGCTAACGCCGCCGCCGGTAGCGGTAAAGCTCAGTTATGGTTTGAACAGCGCGTTATCCGCATACCCATCGGGATATCATTACCGCCACCGGTACAGGATACCGGGCAGATTTGAGTAGGCCTTAAGCCTAAATAATAAATTTAGTTATTTATTCTTCGGAAATGAAGGATTTTCTATACATAACTTCAAAATATAATAAAATATCAAATATTACGTTGCAAATTGTTTTATTTCGACGGTTCCACAATTTTAATAACAGCAGATTATAAATAATTAAAACGTTTAACCCTCAACAATAGCAGCCTGTTAAATCCTAGTTATTAAAATATTGATTTATAGTAAGCTTCGACCGGACTCTGTAATGATCCCCCCCCCTATTTAAATACTGATACAAATGATAACTACTATCTTGATTTCCTAATGATACCTGGTGATTGTATTTTAATTGGATTCTAGTTCTTACTGTTTTACTACATGGATTGGTGATATTCTAACCCTAGCATAGTTAACCTAACGCATACCTAACTACAAATCCCATTCATGTTGATTAGCCGCTAAACGGCTTCCGAACTAACTATCCCTACTTGTGATTCCATTAAATGTTTTATCTATGTTTTGCCTAGTTTATTTTCCCTAACCCTATTTTATTGCATGCTAGAATAATCTAATATTAATGCTTTTGTAAGTGTGAAATGGGCGCATGATGTCTAGTGATATTTCCCAGGTTGTAATCCGTAATTACCCTAAGTTCTCGAATATTGCTGGGTGGATATAAATATTAACTTTACATGACTAACTTTAATTATTTAAGCTTCGATAGATAATGAACTAAGAACCTATTACTAAAAGAAGGAAATTACTTTGCCTGTTTTTCCTACAGAATAGAAATTAAGATATTAATTGCTCATTCCAAATTGATCCAACTTCATACTAATCTGTTACTTTGTTTAATGCTTAGAAATAACTATGTTTATCAAATAAAATACTGATCTATTTTATTACGGAGGACCCTAATCCATTAGATTTCTACCTTATGATGTCACGGTCATGCTATATCAATTTTATTGATAAATTTATTACTAATTAGTTATAACTTCAACAATGAATTACTAGTGACCGCCTGCTGTGTTAATGAAAAATTGGGAATTTACCTATTTTACTACTATACTATCAGTTATAAAGAATCTATTATCTATGTCAACAATGTTTCAATTCATAACTTTGGATTTACTTAACAAATTTTAATAATCATAGCCGGCCCGACTGCGGCTTTTAGAAAATATCTAGAATTTGTTAATTTTCTAACTTTAAAAGGAATAATATTATATAAATATCTTGGAAAGTATCTTAGGGTTGCCTCTCACCTAGTTTTCTATGTTAATGCCAAAACCAATACTGAAATTATATTATGAAAATCTGAATGTTTTGCTTTTATGATTTATTTCTTTATTTCTATTCGTCTAATTTGATGTATAGATGTCCTAGCTCTGAACAAAGGATATGGAACCAACGCTTTGACTACAAGATGAGTTTAGTAAGTATGTTTTGTAACATTAAGTATGTGCTTAAACAAATGGGCTTCGCTCATCGCTATTGGATTGTATAGTTGGTCGTTGCCTATCTTCAGTTTAATGTGTTTATACCCAAAGAAGAATATGATCAGACGGTTTCCTAGTTAATGGTATTGATTCCTCATCTTACAACAAAAGTATTCGCTTTTATTACTAGGTCTCAATTATTCCTGTTATTACAATTATTACTTAATAAAATTACTACTAAATGGATATTATTACTCTTTTGATATAACCAGGGAAATAGAATTTAAGTTTGTAATTTTCCTAAATAAGCTTACTTTAATCTCATACTAATTCTTAATATTTGTTACTATACCATGGAGATTTTTAATAGTCCTCTAGCGATTTGAAATGGAGATACTATAGGAAAGAGATAAGCGTTTCCTCCTACATTCCGCTGAATGAAGTAAGTACGAACAATGTTGATAGAAATTGGTCAAAGTGAATTTATGAGTTAATTGGAGTATTGTTATAAATTAGTAGGGTAGAAGAGGGTATATCGAGCCATAATAGACAATAGGGTAAAAGGAGGTAACTCGAGCTATAAAGAAAGTTAAGTTTGGGTAATTCTACTCCGCTACCAAATATTAGTTTATTTGTCATATACAACGTTATTCTAAGTAATGTAAATCATCCAATGTCGACTTAGTTTATCAAGATAAGAGAGGTAATTTGAAGCAAGTTAAAGAGTTATAGTCACTTAAAATCAAGGTATGGATAAACTGTCTTCATCACTGATTTAGAATTTATTTGCTATCTTTAGTGTTACTTAAAAATATACAATGTGGCTTTCCTGGCTAGATAAAGAGCCCCTCCACCGCTCAATATGGTAAGCCTCGTCTCCAGAACTGGGCAACTTTCCCCCAGGAATCCAGCCAATTACAATCATTCTTTAAATTAAGTACTATAAAGTATATGATCAATAGTCTATGTTTGTCTGTAGTCTTTCCAACAACAAGAGGACAAGCAAAATGCTCCAAGCGATTTCCCAGTTTTTCACAACTGAAATATTCTTATTTCAGTGTGATGGCTGAATTCAAAATTAAAAGTAAATTTTTTTTTCTTTTTTTTCTAAATTATGATTTATCTTATATCAACATAAATTCAATCTTACAATTTATGAACTTAAAAAAAAGGGAATAAGTACTGGAAAATCTAGGGATTTCAGAAGGAAAGTTTATTAAATTTAGGGACATATAATAAATAAATATTTGCGTTAAACCTTTCCTACCTTTGAACATTAGCTTTGGATTGCATTGTCAAAATGGCATTGGATAAATCTTCTTATGATTATTGTGTGATAAACTCGATATTGATTTCCTTTAAATTGAGTCGACTGTTAAATTTGATTTAGAATATTTAACTCAGAGAATACTTTGATTCCAGTAATCGTGAACTTAACATATTCACCAATTTAATTGATACTTTCATAGTATATAAATGTTGGTCAAAGTATTGTTTAGTGCTACATACCGAGCATTATTTTGTTAATTTGTGGAAGCCTACTCAAAATTTGTGTCTTGTGATATTAATGAGTTGGAATTGACATGGCTCAAATAATATCACGGGTCAACATTACACCCAGACTTTTCTTTAGCATTCATCCACGTTTATTACCAAAATATTTTATTTTATTTATAGTCCACAGATTGAACCATGGTCAAAATTATTAAAGTCAGCCCAATTCAAAGATATTACTTCTGTTATGATTTGATAGTCTATTTGTTAATTAGATTGTGCGTCCAACTAGCTTTAGCACAATGGTAGGTAGATATTTTTCATTCACTGAAATTTATTTACAATGCCACTTCACAACACACATAGATGCCACTGAGAATTTAAGATAACAAATTCACTATCACGTTCCCATTTAACCCTCCAACTTGCTCGCATTTACCTGCCTATGACACAACCTAAAAATTATCATACATTTTAATTTACTTTTGTCATGATCCGCCATGTTGTTTATCAAAATTAGCTTGGATGAAATGCATCACTTAGTGAACCAATAGCGGCCATTTTGTAATGCACCTTTGCAATTTTCCTATCGATAAATAATAATTCGGCCATTTTGTTGAATTATGCCTAACTTATCCTACAACAATTTCGAGTCTAGAGCGCTAATTTTACAATGTGACGACCTACCTAACTAGATTTTCGCTCGTTCCACATGCCTGCCTAGCAGATTATGTGCCTATTCCGCTCTATTGACGATCATTCAAAACACCAGTATCACAAGCCCCCCCCGGTTTTGTGATACTCTACCTAATTTTCGCGCGATTATCCCTACAATTGACCTATGATTTTACCTGCCTAATTCAGACTACATGAGAATTTCCTATGCCAAATTTTGTGGTTCTTACCAGCGCCACACGTCGCCCCATTCCTGTACAGTTTTGAGCGGCACTCACCTAGCATAACCTATCAACCTTTACGTGCCAGAATCGGAGGGGAAGGAGCCGATTCCGGGGCCCTAGCTCAAGGAATAATGAAAACCTGCCCTCGGGGCTTAAACGGAAAACAAAACTACGTTTTAGCGGCAGCACTTGATGAAGCCTTTTTCCATATTAAGTCACGCAGGATTACATTATGTGACTAACTAGGCAGACCAACGAATTGGCCGCCCGTTTATGACGTCACAATCATAAACTTCAATTTACCTAGTACCCCCCTCGAAAGTCCATAGCGAATCGCCCCAGTACGACACAATCCTATTTTTAATTATTCAAGATAAAAACTCCCTTTCCCACATTCCATTTCATATGAAATTAGTTTTAGAAAATCTATTTTCACTAATTCTTGACTTTACTTGATACAGCTACGTTAATTTGATGTAAACTTTGCAACCAAACTATATATTTCAGTCAGGCTTTAATTTTACCATTTAAAGCTTGTCTGAAACATTACCCCAAAGGTTAGAAACTTGCCCGTGCAAGACCTATACACATAGACTTTCGTTTCTTTCACTTATTTGCTGACTATTTCGGTCTTGAGTTAAATAAAAACTTGTTCAGCAGCCATCTTACAGAGGGAAGTGTGCTTGCGTCTTCTTCGGTGGCAGTCAAGGAAAGAGAGACCGGCTCCCCCGCGCCCGGCCTTATATACATGCGGAAAAGTTACCTCTGCGAAAATCTTGATGACGCTTCATCTTATTGGTTCTTAATTTTTTAGAGTGCCCTGTCACTAATTTTCTAATTTACCCAATAATGGGGTAATTTCTCCCTGAACTAATCTACCTATCACGTGAATATAATAATAGGAACCCGTAATTACTTCGATACTCACGATAGTTATAATTATAAATATAATTAGTTTTGCTTATTCTAGAATTTACAAAACTCCTCACATACGCAAATATTGTTCTAATTTCCTAATGACACAATCGATTTAACCTTCCCTGTACGTTTGAAACATCTTTTGGTCTATCGCTATTCTAACCTCCCAAGAAAAATCTTATAATCAATAAATATGTTATCTGACCGCTTTTATTATTTCCAATCGACGCATAGCTTTATTTAATAATAGCAACGAATTGATAACAAGAACCCAATGATATTATGCTTAACCAACCAAACTTGGGGTATAATAACGCTAACAACGAAAATTACTCACATACGTAACCTACTGTTGTATGTGCCCTATTTTGTCGCCTCATCTTACAATTTGCCTCTTCAGTCACTGAATGAGTTTATCTACATACTATGGTATTTTAAAAATATTTCAAACCCTCTCTGTCTCTAACTTTTCTTTCTTGTGCAAAAGTAATGGCATCATTTTTATTTCTTCATCTATTCGCCGTTTCTATCGTTATTTTACTGAAAGAGTCACTTTTACTGAAAGGTAACCGTTGAATATCCTTCCACATAACATTTAACCTATTCATATACCTATTATTGTGGGTAAATGATTTGTAATCTCCAAGTATTATTCAGAAAATATAAAATCAATTAAAGTTTTTATTGTATTTGCAGGTTTACTATACTGAATATATGGATATCATATTTCTTACTGTAAGATAATCAACGTCGTTTATAAAATCTAAGCATATATTTTCATCTATTCAAAACAAAAGCACATTTGATCGCTTATTGATGAATCGAAAATACACCAAATCTCACAATTTCGAATATACTAGCCTTAAGATGAATCCCGGCCTTAACACCCTCGACTCATACATACATACATACGCGACCTCTTTTGCCGTTCCCCTGGCACGGAACCTTGCTCTCGAGTCCGACTCGCACTTGGCCAGTTCTTTCCCCATATTATATTACTAAGGGTACTTTATAGACTCTAACTGGTAACATTTAATTTTACACGTCACCATTGCGAATTATGATTGGCTACTTTAAAATCTGGCGCCATGTAGCTTAATCTTAGGAAAATCCACGCCCACACATAATCCGAGCTCTCGATTGGCTACCGCAAACATTTTCCCTTCGTCTTTTTGTTTATGAACGAAGGAAAGCCACGATCCATTCTACGGTATGTTGTTTTTATGTCTAGTTCCTTTTACAACTTTTTACTAGTTATCGTTTCTATTTAATGTTTATTTATTACAAATATAATCATTCGTATTCTTCCTTTACTTTTAATATTAAATGATTTTACTTTATTCATAATCCCAAGCTTAATTTACAAATAATGTTTTTTGATTTTTGCTGAAAACGAAACGCGATATGTGTTTACAAAGCATGTCACGTCACCAAACCTAAACATTATTTTACACATTTAGAATAACTAAATTATTATTTGTTTATTTTAATATTTTATAATCATTCGACTTCCTTTTACCTTATAAATTTTAAATGATATAATTTTACCAAGGATTATTTCGTTCTCTTTTTTTTTCTCTTTAAAATATAGAGTGATTTTTCTCTATGGATTATCACTTTAGTTCCAAAAACGGCCACCAAATGTCAAATGCATTTGTCTATGTAAATGTCAACCTATTGTTTATTATTGTCGAACCATATTTTCAGGTTAAAGAAATCCCGCAAAAGTATCCGTTTTTTATATAGAAATATGATATTTCGTGTATGTTGTATTTGCAAATCGCAGTCATAGCCTACAATTATCTGTGATCAAAGAGTTTGTGCTACGAGAATACTTTTGTAATTGCAGTAAATATCGTAAAGCCAGACAACATTTAAAGACATCCCAAATTGCATAAACAACCCCTTTTTTATTAAAATGAGAATAAACATCCCTTCAGGTAAGTTATTCAACGAGTTTATTTATTGATTCAATCACATAACTTTATTTATTTATTGTTTACAACTATTTTTTCCAACCCTGGACTTCTTTGTACCTCGCAGATTTACAAATTATCACTAAAATAGAAGTTAATTGAAAGAAATGGAGTCTCCAAGGCGATAGAAAAAGGTAATACATTGGAGGCGATGGGATTATTAAGGAGCAACAAAATATCTTTCCCAGTGCCGGTTCATAGGTCAGTAACCCCTCTTATTTTTATTTTTATTAAATATTTGAGAAAAAGATAACATGTTCAATTTTGAACTGTTACAGCTCGACCCCAAAATTTATACATAGGTGACAAAACTACGTATTGGATCCGAAGTAAAATTTTCTTCTCAAATCTCAAATATTTATATTACCCCTTCTACTGTTGTTTCTTTAATATATATATATATTCGAATCTCCCCCCTCTCTCTTTAATCCTAATCATTATTATTTCTCCAAGATCAAAGAATTGTTGGGTGAGCCCTAGTGTAAATGAAATTTAAGATTGTAGAGTGTATTTAAACCAAGACCATATCAAAAATTATTAAGCGAGTTCTAAGTGTCTGTTGCTTTTGCCAATTCCGTCGTATGCATATTCAACACCAGAGTCGTACAAAATCACGGTAAGGTGTGGGTTGTGAATCCACAGCTCCTAGTAAGCCTACATGGACAAATAAGACCTTTCCTAACCTTATGAAAAAGTACGCGCAATGCGCTTCATATTTGTGCATTGTACCCCTCCGCAATCAAATATTACTCCTTCCAAACCAAAGGTTTAGCGGCGAGCATATACAATGACCATATATTTCCAAAAGCTTACTTAAGACTCTGGAACAACCCTAATACAGCCTTGGAGAGTGTGCAGTTGCCGAATATCAATTTAGCTCTTAGCTTCTTGTGTAGTATGAATTTTGGACAGCTGTTTACACCAGGACAATTACAAACTTCAACTGTGTTTGTTTCTCTTTTTTTTTTTTTTATTAACCTAACACCAAAAAGTCCTACTGTACAAAATTCAAGTTTGTCAACTCTAGACGCCGGCCTGGCCGCAAGCACAGCCCTAGCGCTAAAGCAGTGTGATGGTCCTATCTCTTGGAAAGATAATAAGCCTGCATTCAGGTTTCACATATGTTATAATCCAAAGCCCTCCTTTAGAATCTATATTTTAACTAACGTTCCTTTCTCTCAACAACTTTCATTCTTTCATTCTCTTCGCTCATCACTCTATTCATACTTCTATCCTATTTTAGATTCTCATTTTGTTCATCTTTTCTCATCACGCGGCACCCACTATCATCATTCACTAGCCTACATTTACGCCACCCAAGATTATATCATAGCTACAGACTGAATACAAAATTTATACAACTAACGATGAATGATTTTGAATTATATTTGCAATGATAAGATTAAATACGTCGTCTGTCACCATATGGAATTCTACGCAGATTGCATTAAAATATCTGTTAATTAGATTGCAAATAAATTACGCAATAGTAATTACGCAATAGTAACGTCTGTACGCTTTAGATTCGCTTATCCCTAAACATTCCCCCAGTACGCATCTCTACTTTACGCAACTCTCCTATTTCACAACTATACACCGCTCCTTTCGTTAATAAATATCCCTGTTCAAACTAAATGTATTTCCTTTTATTTCAGTAATCCTGCTTTTGTCGATTATTAAATTTTGAATACCATTAGCAGTAATACCTCATAATTCATTTTATCTGTTTAGTCATTTATATTTATATATATTTATACATGTATATCTAATTGCATATATTTTAATGATTCATAAATTGAAGAAATCTCGTACATTTTCGATTCCACAAGCGTCTTTCCCTTATTAAGATACCTTTTTTCTTTCCAGTATCCCTTAATAATCTAAGATTATGTTAGTAGTAAATCGTAAAAGTTAATTCTCTTGAATATATCTACTTACTTATGAGAAAAAAAAAATTCCCCCCGAAGAAAGAAAAGCCGCCGACACTCCCCTCTATCTGACATTACAACTTTAAGCAACTCAATAATTAAACCATCCATTGGGTTTATGTAAATGTTTGTTAATTTATACAAAATTTTACTTTCGTATGACACGATAAGTTAGAATGTTAACACCGCTCTTAAAAATTTATAACTTTTCTTTAGACTGTGTTTTTTTTTCTTAAACTTGAGTCCTTAAATTTTGTAAGTTCAGATAGGCTTTTCCCGTTCCCGACAGAGTCTATATAATCATACCCCATAATCATTTATTAATCAACTCAAAATTACATTTTCATTTAGTTAACATAACATAAACATTTTGTTTCCTTAAAGTTAAACACGACATTAAACTTTACTTATAATACCTAGACAAATGTATAGCGTTAAATCTCCCTCTTTCTTTACCAGTCTCCGGATCAACAAGTAAATATACATTTTTAAACGGGTTAGCTCCAACCACAAACGGACCCTCATATAATGGTTCAAACTTTTTTGTTATTTTTAATTTTGCGTCGGATTTATTTAATTTCCTCAATTTTACTAAATCTCCTATCTGGAATTGGATGATCCTATATTTTTCATTAAATTTGGTTTGACGTAGTTGTCCTGCTTTCTTTAAATTTTCCCGTGCCTTCTCCCTAATTTCATTAATAGGTGGTGGTACTAGATCAGTCGGTATGACGTTATCAAATGATAATCTAGTAGATTCACTGTATAAAATCTCACAAGGCGTAAACCCAGTACTTTCGTGATAAGTGTTATTATAAAGAATTTCTAATTTTGGCAATAAGTCTACCCAACTTTTATGATTGGTCCTACAATAAGTCCGAAATAAACGTCCTAACTCTTTATTTACTCTTTCGGTGGTATTAGGTCTAGGATTCCTAACTGTAGTATAAATTACTCTTACCCCTTCTGCTTTCATAGTTTCTTTCCACATATTACTAGCGAACTGTGACCCATTATCTGACATGATCGCCGCAGGTCGTATTATGCGAAAGAACTTTCTCATTCTTGTTAATACTGATATTGCTGTTGCTCTTCTAAGGTCATAAAATTTCACGAATTTACTAAAGGAATCCTGAATAACTAAAATGTAACTCATACCAAACTTCCCTGATGGTAATGGTCCATATAAATCTACCATAACGAGGTCTCCCACGTTTTCAGTTATAATTGAACGACAAGGTCCTACATACTTAGCTGTATCACTCTTAGTGACCTGACAATCATGACACCCCCTTAATAAACGTTTGACCTGTTTCGTTAATCCCTTCCAAAAGAATCTATCTCTAATATATTTGATTACTTTGTACGACCCTTGATGACCCATTTCTAAATGCACCTGCCAAATAACTTCTTCCCTAAGTGAACTTGGTAAAAATAACACCCTTTTATTTCCTTCCCCAGGTGAATAATATAATAACCCGTCTACTAATGAACTCCTTCTAAAGATTTGAGTTGATCTACTATTTGGTTCGACCCCACTATTCAGATTTTTAATTATTTCGCCTATTTCTGTATCATCCTGTTGTAATTTTGCCAAATTCTTTAATTTATCGCGTAATTCTTTATTATCTCTAATTTCAGTATAAAATATCCTCGGTGAATTAGTTTTATCCTCTTGTAATAAATCTCCTTCAGGCTGATATCTAGATAACACGTCAGCTACCACATTATCCCTACCTTTTACATGTTGAACCTCATATTGAAACTGCTCTAAATAATTTATCCATCTAGTTACCCGTGCATTATATAACTTACAATTCTTTACAAATGTTAATGCTTTATGATCTGTTCGAATTATCACTTTCGCTCCTCTCAAATAAGTTTCAAATTTTTCTAAACAACAAATTATTGAATAAAATTCCTGTTCCGTTACCGTCCAATTTAATTGAGCCCCCCTTAATAATTTACTGTGAAACCCTAAAATTTTTATGTCCCCTTGACTATCCATCTGGTATAAGAACCCAGCTAACCCTATTCCTGAACTGTCGGTCTGTAAGTAATAAGGTTTAGTAAAATCCGGATGATTCAACTCTACGGACCTAATAAAAAGTGATTTTATTTTCTCAAAAGCTTCTTGCTCCGTTTGTCCCCAATTCCATTTCTTGTCCTTTTTCAACAACTCACATAAAGATCTAGTATGAAAACTATAATTTGGTATAAATTTACGATAAAAGTTACAAAGCCCTAAGAAAGCCCTAACTTGCTTTAGCTTCTTTGGTACAGGGAATAATTGTATGGACTTAACCTTTTCCGGATCGGTGCTAATTCCATTAGTTGAAATGATATAACCTAACATTTTTACTTCGGTACTTAAAAATTCGCATTTTTCTAAATTACAAGTTAACCCTGCCTCAGATAACTTCCCTAACACAATGTTTAAATGTTCTAAATGTTGAGATAGCGTTCCTGTCGTTATAATTCCCAAGTCGTCAAGATAATTAACGCAAAATTCCCTAACCTCATGACCTAGGATGATACTAATCAAACGGCTAAACGAACCGACAGAGGTCTTCAAACCCTGTGGGAGTACATTATAAACGTAAGACTTCCCATTAAAAGAAAACCCTGTATATTTTTTACTAGCTTCTGTTAACCCTACTTGATAGTAAGCATTTTTCAAATCTACCTTACTAATGTATTTTGCCCCTTGAAAAGAATTTAAAACATCTAATTGTAATGGCGGTTTTTCGGTTTCTGCTATCATGTACTTATTTATTTCCCTGGCATCCAATAACACACGAATTGACCCGTCTCTTTTTAAAGTGAACGTCAATGGACTACAATATGGCGTGGACGAACGACTAATGATCCCTTGCTCTTCCATTTCCATTAACTTGGCTTCTACTTTGTCTCTATACGCATAAGGTATTGGATATGTTCTTTTTACTACAGGTGAGTGAGGCTCCATAATAATTTCGTGTTCATAACAGTTTGCTCTCCCTAATTTGGATGTAAATAGATTTTTATGTTTCATTAAAACTTCCTCTAAAGCTCCACGTTTATTTTTATCTAGATTTGACTGGTGTATCATATCTCGAATATTTTTTTCTACGTTCTCTTCAACTACTGTTTCAATATTAAAATTCGTTAGCAGATTACAATTACTGAAAGCATTCTCGCCTTTATAAAATTTAAATAATTTTTTCTCATTCCCTATGATAATTTCTACCCCTTCTTCCTCTTTATTAAGTTTTATTGACGCTTGATTTTCTTTCATCCAATCAAATCCCAATATCAAATCAGCACTAAGACCTGGTACAATTAAAACAGTTAAATCACATTCAAAAGCCCCTATTCCTAACGTGACCAAAGCAATTTTCTTTATTTCTACACTTTTCTGACCTACTGCAGTTTTAATAAGAAGTGGTTTAATAGGCATAGTGGGTATCGTTGGCCTTTTCTCTTTTAACCTATTCCAAAACTCTTCTGATACACATGTTATATCACTACCTGTATCCAGCAAAGCTACTAGATTTTCATCAAATATTTGAACTAATAATTCAGACTTGAATGCTGGAGTATCTACCCTATTTGTGACTTCCTCATCAAAATTTGCGTGTACGCTATTGTCAGTATCGACCAAAAGTTGCTCTATTTTTAATTTTAAAATCTCTACTATTTGGCTAGGAATGTTTTGAACTAAACCCTCTGGCTCACTATATCCTAACCCCAATTTTAAATTATTTTCTTTCGGATACGTACAAATAGGTATCTTAATTCCGGTATTATTTCGCCCTAAAGATTCACCCGGACACCAATTCATTTTAACCATCATATTATAATTTAGGTCCCCTGTAGTTGAAGCTGACCTGGAGACTAAAGCATCAGCTTCCACTAGTTTAACATTTCGCTACCATCTACATTAACATTATTATTATTTAAGCTAACCGCTTGTATTTGATTTTCTCTCGGTTTCTGCCATTGCCTATAGTTTTGCTGAAGGCCCCTTTTCTTCTGTTCCCAATCCTTAGAATTCTTAGCTGCCGAAGTGCTCGGTGCTTCTTGCTTCTGTATGTTGTCCATACTTCTTAAAAATTCCGCCGCTTCTATTATATTTTCTATCTTGTTTGTCACGAACGCTTGTTGAATAAATTTCGGATAATGCCGAATGATATCGCTAATTAATTGTTTTTCAGGAATGTTGTAGCTTAACATCTGCGCCTTGACTGTCAGCTTCAAGAAATGTTCTACCATGGTGGGCGTCTCCGTCCTATTCCATACACCTTGCACTATCTTCCTTCTCAACTCATTTTGTTCATTCTCTCCCCAATATGCTTTTAAGAAATCTACTTTAAAATCAGCCAATCCTGTCCATCTTCCTTTATATACTCTAAACCAGTCTTTCGAACTCGAAGTTAAGCAGTCTTGTATTAGGCTTAATTCGTTTTCAGCCTTTCCCGCCTTTTTTAAGTAAATTTCTAAATCTTCAATGAAATCGACTGGATGTATCGACGAATCCCCAAATTTAGGTCTATCTAAATTTATATTTTTGACGTTACAAATGACGTACTTCTGAATATCTTCCATCGCATTAGGCTCCTTAGTCTCATTCCTATTTTCTATTTCCACATCGTTCATCGGCGTTACTTCGACTACCGGCGATTTTTCGACTTCGCTAGTATCCTGATTAGAACCTTGAGTCCTTTTGACTTCTTCGCTTAGGTCATCTATCCTCTTAGTTAACACGCCTACCGTGCGATTCAACATTCTTTGTATTGTCATCAATTCGCGCGATCGCGTTACCTTCGGTTTCACTATCGTCTTTACTAGCCGCTGTCGCACCTCTACCGGTTGAGGCCCTCTATTTTCTATAACCTCGGATTCCGACTGTCGGGAACTATGTGGACCCTCTACTATTTCCGCCGGCTCCTCGGATGATTCATACCGCTTTGGCGCGCGACGAACTCGGACCGGTTTCCCCATGGCGAGTTTTAATCGTTCGTTGCCCTCAGTGTAATGTCAGATCTATATAAAATATTAGCACACATCCTTATTTAGCTTGGTTTTATAATATCCAAAGATTGGATACAAAAAAACCATGCTTTCAAATTTTTATTTGTCCGCTATAAAGTTTTTTTTTTTTTGTTTGGGGTATTTATTTTGGTTTTAACATTGCAGCTAATTCTAATTTTCTACCGAATTATCTATTTGGTTAGTTTTAATTTAATTGTTTGTATCTTTTTTTCAAATTCCTTTTTTTTTCATTCCGTTAATTTTCCTTGCCTACGCCTTCCCCATAAAATAAATTATAATGTAGATAGTTATAGCCAAATACGGATAAGTTATTTTTATTCTTTTTTTTTTTTTTTTTTTTTTTTTTTAACAAAATAAAACTCTACGCTAACTCTCAAAAACTCCTTCCTCATATACCTCGAGTCAAGAATTAAAAGTTAAATTTGGACCAATGCATACAATAGTTCCCAAATAAATCTAACATTTAGTCCATGTCTAGTCGTAGACGGACACATCAAAAGGCGCCATAAATCTAATTGTATTAATCTATCTACTTATATTTTTTTAGTAACAAAACAATACAAGCATACTTGAATGATTTTTAAAACCGTACGCTAAACAAAACCTTAATAGCAGACTTTTCCTCAGACGTGCCGTTTGCAATGTCATCACCACGGGAAACAAATGTCTAAAGTAATTTTGTAACGTACATCCAAACTTGATACTTAAACTTTGTCTCTATAACTGTCAACGATAACCTAACCAATTCACTAAGAAATTATTCCTCCATAACTCTAGTTAAAAAAAAGTCGCAGACTGCTAATAATCGCTGTTTAAGGTTTACCTGAATCTTCATTGTTACTGCACAATTTTATTGAATTTTTAATTTCGACTTTTATAACTAAGCATTACCTACTCAATATATACATACTTTGGCAACCTGACTATTTCACTAAGTATCTACTATAGATTTTTTTTTTATTTATTTATATTGAAGAACCAATTTTTAAGCCCTTGGCTCTTAGACTAATTCTTCTATTCCACAATAACAGCTAGGCTACTCCATTAGCCAGATATCCACATCTACAATAATGATCTCAAGATATGTGTCAACGCTCCGTCCGCTAAAATTATTTTGTAAAGAATTTTTATTTAACTAGCAGCTGTCTTTTAATACTAAGGTTGCGTAGAAGCATCTGTAAGCAATTATCTAAGTTCATTTGTCTGCTTTAAAAATGCTATACAACCTCTTCTTGAATTAACTTTATTCCATTAGCGCAAATCAAAATGTTTAAAAATTACCCCTTCTAAAAACCACACTTAAACCGTCTCACTTTATATGATAATTGCAATACTCTTTTATCAACATTCTCTTAAGTATTCACTTCTCTTAACTGTACTAGTTGACACTTAACCAGCTGAGTTCTAGTCGACTAGACATGCTTCGCTCACTTAATTTCTGCTTTTAAATTTACATAGTTAAGTCGCGACCCCCCGTTGTCAATACATCACTTTTAAATCTGTCTGTTTTAAGGTATTCTCAGTAAATCTCACTTTGATATTTAAGTACAGTTATCTGATATTTTTCTTCAATTGACATTACAGTCAAGTTAAAGATTATGTTTATTGTAAACCATTTTATATTTCCTAGGCAACTTTATCAGAAGTTTCCCTATAGCTCTAGTCAAATCAATAAGTATTTCAGTCATAAATTACTCACAATCAGTTATTTTCTCAATTGCATACCGGCTCCAATCTCATTGTTATTGTTTACACCTTTAAATTTTTATCACATAATCACAATGCAACATTTATTCCACATTGACCCACATAACCTTTATATCATCATCACAGTCAAACTTTCACTAAAACTTGTTTATTTAACCATTGTTTTTCAATAACTAACTTTATTATAACCTCTTTTTCTGTTTGTTGACATCAGACTAGTGTGGCCAGCTTCTGAACGCAAAACAGACTAAATTGCAGAAAAAAAAATGAAAATTTACCAGTCTCATATGAGAAAAATTACACCGGTGAAAAACTAACTCTCGCAACATGTTTTTTTTTTCGCAATTGTCATTTCGACAAACGTTAAAGTCGTACTACAATATTTTAATTGAAACCAACCTAAAGGTAATTGTTAGCTACGCTTAGCAAATGCCGATAATTTTATTACTATGGAAACTCTAATGAAGCTAAAAGAGCAATTTTACTTAATTGTCTTAACATGACATCGACACCGTTAGCAATAATTACTTATATCCGCCAACTTAATTACCAAATCTCTATGTCCGAACGGTCGCGAAATTAGACGGAATTTGTGTTAAGCACACTGAATCTGACCACACTATAGAGTGACTTTTGCCGTCAGGTTGACGTTGACAATTGAATGAAGTTCTTAGTTGAATGACAATGAAACAAAACCCCGTCCGTCTGCTCATCCGGCATTCGTTCTTCTATCTGACATTCGTTCTTTATTTTCTAATTTCTTTCTTTAAATGAAACCGCCTTAAATGTCTTTTTATCGTAACCCAGACGATCCCTTATCCTTACTAAATTCTTTATATTTATTCAACCCATAAAATCTATTATTTATCAATGTAACAATTTTTTTTATTTCCATGACTACAAGTCTTAGTTTTCACTAACGCCATCTATGATATTTTTCCGTAGGCCTATTTCATACTAAGGCTACGTTCACGCTTGTCGTATCTCAGAAATAAGAACAGACAGTGCAACTGACATCATAACCTGAGCCATTTCGAAGAATATTAGCTTATTATATTTTACCCTATTCATTATTCAGTTTTCTTAATTCAACCGACCCCAATTCCTTTCAAGACATGAGCTCAGTGTTCATCATGCTATCAATATCATAATCGAAATCCGGCGGTAATAAAACGTTCGACAAAACCCGTCTATTCTAATAATTCCCGAAATAGCATAAAGAAAATAACAATAACGTTTACGCTAATAAAATATTTCTAGATAAGTACATTTCCTGTTTCTTTTATCGATTGCTAGTAAAATTTTAATTCTAGATTTTATTTATGAAGTCAACTTTATAAAACTGAATTCTAACCATTTGCAATCAAGAAAACGTTCATTTAAACGGCCCAACAGGACTGCTTAAGCCGTAGTACGAAGGTAAGGCAGTTCAATATAAATCCCGCTATAAAACTCGTCAAGGCCCATAAACAATCACACACCCGTTTCGATACTCAACATTTGATTTTAAAATCGCTATATGGGCCACCGTGGGCCAACGTGCTAACATGTTTTAACTGTCAGATTTTTTTTCTAGTCTGTTTATTTGACAGAACCCCTCTTTCTATCAGAATCCTAAGTAATCTTTGTCACGACGTGATTTTCTTATGTTTTTAACCTAAAATTCACGATGTTTTTACTCAAGAATAAATTTGTACTTGTTGTATTTGTACACAATAACCAAAGGAGAATGAAAATAGCGCTTTTTAGTGGTGAATTTCATTCCTACTACAAAACTTCTTGTAAGTATAAAATTTTCGGTTGGCATTTTTTTTGATAAAATTTTCTGTTTTCATTGTGAAACCTTTATGGAGTAAAAATGTCCATAAAATCAATGCCCCTCTACCAGCTCAATGTTACTTTACCTCAATCAATAAGAAACCCTTTCTCAAACGCTAAAATATAACTCTATAAACATTAATGTGAACTACATAACCTATTTTGATATTTTTCTTTAATTTCAGCTATAACCAAAAGGATTACATAACAGATCGCACGCAAAAGATCAACCGGATGCTACACTACAAAACAAGGAATTTTCAATCCACAACCAGCGATATCGTTCCTATTTTCTCAGCAGCAAAATGTGACCAAAATCATCTTATCTGTATTTTGATCACTGCATTTCACATTACAAAAGCCTGGAATTCGTTGAAGTGGAATCTATGCTAAAAGTATGTAAAAACTACTAATTCTGGTCACGGCATCTCACGATGTAATGATCCCCCCCCCTATTTAAATACTGATACAAATGATAACTACTATCTTGATTTCCTAATGATACCTGGTGATTGTATTTTAATTGGATTCTAGTTCTTACTGTTTTACTACATGGATTGGTGATATTCTAACCCTAGCATAGTTAACCTAACGCATACCTAACTACAAATCCCATTCATGTTGATTAGCCGCTAAACGGCTTCCGAACTAACTATCCCTACTTGTGATTCCATTAAATGTTTTATCTATGTTTTGCCTAGTTTATTTTCCCTAACCCTATTTTATTGCATGCTAGAATAATCTAATATTAATGCTTTTGTAAGTGTGAAATGGGCGCATGATGTCTAGTGATATTTCCCAGGTTGTAATCCGTAATTACCCTAAGTTCTCGAATATTGCTGGGTGGATATAAATATTAACTTTACATGACTAACTTTAATTATTTAAGCTTCGATAGATAATGAACTAAGAACCTATTACTAAAAGAAGGAAATTACTTTGCCTGTTTTTCCTACAGAATAGAAATTAAGATATTAATTGCTCATTCCAAATTGATCCAACTTCATACTAATCTGTTACTTTGTTTAATGCTTAGAAATAACTATGTTTATCAAATAAAATACTGATCTATTTTATTACGGAGGACCCTAATCCATTAGATTTCTACCTTATGATGTCACGGTCATGCTATATCAATTTTATTGATAAATTTATTACTAATTAGTTATAACTTCAACAATGAATTACTAGTGACCGCCTGCTGTGTTAATGAAAAATTGGGAATTTACCTATTTTACTACTATACTATCAGTTATAAAGAATCTATTATCTATGTCAACAATGTTTCAATTCATAACTTTGGATTTACTTAACAAATTTTAATAATCATAGCCGGCCCGACTGCGGCTTTTAGAAAATATCTAGAATTTGTTAATTTTCTAACTTTAAAAGGAATAATATTATATAAATATCTTGGAAAGTATCTTAGGGTTGCCTCTCACCTAGTTTTCTATGTTAATGCCAAAACCAATACTGAAATTATATTATGAAAATCTGAATGTTTTGCTTTTATGATTTATTTCTTTATTTCTATTCGTCTAATTTGATGTATAGATGTCCTAGCTCTGAACAAAGGATATGGAACCAACGCTTTGACTACAAGATGAGTTTAGTAAGTATGTTTTGTAACATTAAGTATGTGCTTAAACAAATGGGCTTCGCTCATCGCTATTGGATTGTATAGTTGGTCGTTGCCTATCTTCAGTTTAATGTGTTTATACCCAAAGAAGAATATGATCAGACGGTTTCCTAGTTAATGGTATTGATTCCTCATCTTACAACAAAAGTATTCGCTTTTATTACTAGGTCTCAATTATTCCTGTTATTACAATTATTACTTAATAAAATTACTACTAAATGGATATTATTACTCTTTTGATATAACCAGGGAAATAGAATTTAAGTTTGTAATTTTCCTAAATAAGCTTACTTTAATCTCATACTAATTCTTAATATTTGTTACTATACCATGGAGATTTTTAATAGTCCTCTAGCGATTTGAAATGGAGATACTATAGGAAAGAGATAAGCGTTTCCTCCTACATTCCGCTGAATGAAGTAAGTACGAACAATGTTGATAGAAATTGGTCAAAGTGAATTTATGAGTTAATTGGAGTATTGTTATAAATTAGTAGGGTAGAAGAGGGTATATCGAGCCATAATAGACAATAGGGTAAAAGGAGGTAACTCGAGCTATAAAGAAAGTTAAGTTTGGGTAATTCTACTCCGCTACCAAATATTAGTTTATTTGTCATATACAACGTTATTCTAAGTAATGTAAATCATCCAATGTCGACTTAGTTTATCAAGATAAGAGAGGTAATTTGAAGCAAGTTAAAGAGTTATAGTCACTTAAAATCAAGGTATGGATAAACTGTCTTCATCACTGATTTAGAATTTATTTGCTATCTTTAGTGTTACTTAAAAATATACAATGTGGCTTTCCTGGCTAGATAAAGAGCCCCTCCACCGCTCAATATGGTAAGCCTCGTCTCCAGAACTGGGCAACTTTCCCCCAGGAATCCAGCCAATTACAATCATTCTTTAAATTAAGTACTATAAAGTATATGATCAATAGTCTATGTTTGTCTGTAGTCTTTCCAACAACAAGAGGACAAGCAAAATGCTCCAAGCGATTTCCCAGTTTTTCACAACTGAAATATTCTTATTTCAGTGTGATGGCTGAATTCAAAATTAAAAGTAAATTTTTTTTTCTTTTTTTTCTAAATTATGATTTATCTTATATCAACATAAATTCAATCTTACAATTTATGAACTTAAAAAAAAGGGAATAAGTACTGGAAAATCTAGGGATTTCAGAAGGAAAGTTTATTAAATTTAGGGACATATAATAAATAAATATTTGCGTTAAACCTTTCCTACCTTTGAACATTAGCTTTGGATTGCATTGTCAAAATGGCATTGGATAAATCTTCTTATGATTATTGTGTGATAAACTCGATATTGATTTCCTTTAAATTGAGTCGACTGTTAAATTTGATTTAGAATATTTAACTCAGAGAATACTTTGATTCCAGTAATCGTGAACTTAACATATTCACCAATTTAATTGATACTTTCATAGTATATAAATGTTGGTCAAAGTATTGTTTAGTGCTACATACCGAGCATTATTTTGTTAATTTGTGGAAGCCTACTCAAAATTTGTGTCTTGTGATATTAATGAGTTGGAATTGACATGGCTCAAATAATATCACGGGTCAACATTACACCCAGACTTTTCTTTAGCATTCATCCACGTTTATTACCAAAATATTTTATTTTATTTATAGTCCACAGATTGAACCATGGTCAAAATTATTAAAGTCAGCCCAATTCAAAGATATTACTTCTGTTATGATTTGATAGTCTATTTGTTAATTAGATTGTGCGTCCAACTAGCTTTAGCACAATGGTAGGTAGATATTTTTCATTCACTGAAATTTATTTACAATGCCACTTCACAACACACATAGATGCCACTGAGAATTTAAGATAACAAATTCACTATCACGTTCCCATTTAACCCTCCAACTTGCTCGCATTTACCTGCCTATGACACAACCTAAAAATTATCATACATTTTAATTTACTTTTGTCATGATCCGCCATGTTGTTTATCAAAATTAGCTTGGATGAAATGCATCACTTAGTGAACCAATAGCGGCCATTTTGTAATGCACCTTTGCAATTTTCCTATCGATAAATAATAATTCGGCCATTTTGTTGAATTATGCCTAACTTATCCTACAACAATTTCGAGTCTAGAGCGCTAATTTTACAATGTGACGACCTACCTAACTAGATTTTCGCTCGTTCCACATGCCTGCCTAGCAGATTATGTGCCTATTCCGCTCTATTGACGATCATTCAAAACACCAGTATCACAAGCCCCCCCCGGTTTTGTGATACTCTACCTAATTTTCGCGCGATTATCCCTACAATTGACCTATGATTTTACCTGCCTAATTCAGACTACATGAGAATTTCCTATGCCAAATTTTGTGGTTCTTACCAGCGCCACACGTCGCCCCATTCCTGTACAGTTTTGAGCGGCACTCACCTAGCATAACCTATCAACCTTTACGTGCCAGAATCGGAGGGGAAGGAGCCGATTCCGGGGCCCTAGCTCAAGGAATAATGAAAACCTGCCCTCGGGGCTTAAACGGAAAACAAAACTACGTTTTAGCGGCAGCACTTGATGAAGCCTTTTTCCATATTAAGTCACGCAGGATTACATTATGTGACTAACTAGGCAGACCAACGAATTGGCCGCCCGTTTATGACGTCACAATCATAAACTTCAATTTACCTAGTACCCCCCTCGAAAGTCCATAGCGAATCGCCCCAGTACGACACAATCCTATTTTTAATTATTCAAGATAAAAACTCCCTTTCCCACATTCCATTTCATATGAAATTAGTTTTAGAAAATCTATTTTCACTAATTCTTGACTTTACTTGATACAGCTACGTTAATTTGATGTAAACTTTGCAACCAAACTATATATTTCAGTCAGGCTTTAATTTTACCATTTAAAGCTTGTCTGAAACATTACCCCAAAGGTTAGAAACTTGCCCGTGCAAGACCTATACACATAGACTTTCGTTTCTTTCACTTATTTGCTGACTATTTCGGTCTTGAGTTAAATAAAAACTTGTTCAGCAGCCATCTTACAGAGGGAAGTGTGCTTGCGTCTTCTTCGGTGGCAGTCAAGGAAAGAGAGACCGGCTCCCCCGCGCCCGGCCTTATATACATGCGGAAAAGTTACCTCTGCGAAAATCTTGATGACGCTTCATCTTATTGGTTCTTAATTTTTTAGAGTGCCCTGTCACTAATTTTCTAATTTACCCAATAATGGGGTAATTTCTCCCTGAACTAATCTACCTATCACGTGAATATAATAATAGGAACCCGTAATTACTTCGATACTCACGATAGTTATAATTATAAATATAATTAGTTTTGCTTATTCTAGAATTTACAAAACTCCTCACATACGCAAATATTGTTCTAATTTCCTAATGACACAATCGATTTAACCTTCCCTGTACGTTTGAAACATCTTTTGGTCTATCGCTATTCTAACCTCCCAAGAAAAATCTTATAATCAATAAATATGTTATCTGACCGCTTTTATTATTTCCAATCGACGCATAGCTTTATTTAATAATAGCAACGAATTGATAACAAGAACCCAATGATATTATGCTTAACCAACCAAACTTGGGGTATAATAACGCTAACAACGAAAATTACTCACATACGTAACCTACTGTTGTATGTGCCCTATTTTGTCGCCTCATCTTACAATTTGCCTCTTCAGTCACTGAATGAGTTTATCTACATACTATGGTATTTTAAAAATATTTCAAACCCTCTCTGTCTCTAACTTTTCTTTCTTGTGCAAAAGTAATGGCATCATTTTTATTTCTTCATCTATTCGCCGTTTCTATCGTTATTTTACTGAAAGAGTCACTTTTACTGAAAGGTAACCGTTGAATATCCTTCCACATAACATTTAACCTATTCATATACCTATTATTGTGGGTAAATGATTTGTAATCTCCAAGTATTATTCAGAAAATATAAAATCAATTAAAGTTTTTATTGTATTTGCAGGTTTACTATACTGAATATATGGATATCATATTTCTTACTGTAAGATAATCAACGTCGTTTATAAAATCTAAGCATATATTTTCATCTATTCAAAACAAAAGCACATTTGATCGCTTATTGATGAATCGAAAATACACCAAATCTCACAATTTCGAATATACTAGCCTTAAGATGAATCCCGGCCTTAACACCCTCGACTCATACATACATACATACGCGACCTCTTTTGCCGTTCCCCTGGCACGGAACCTTGCTCTCGAGTCCGACTCGCACTTGGCCAGTTCTTTCCCCATATTATATTACTAAGGGTACTTTATAGACTCTAACTGGTAACATTTAATTTTACACGTCACCATTGCGAATTATGATTGGCTACTTTAAAATCTGGCGCCATGTAGCTTAATCTTAGGAAAATCCACGCCCACACATAATCCGAGCTCTCGATTGGCTACCGCAAACATTTTCCCTTCGTCTTTTTGTTTATGAACGAAGGAAAGCCACGATCCATTCTACGGTATGTTGTTTTTATGTCTAGTTCCTTTTACAACTTTTTACTAGTTATCGTTTCTATTTAATGTTTATTTATTACAAATATAATCATTCGTATTCTTCCTTTACTTTTAATATTAAATGATTTTACTTTATTCATAATCCCAAGCTTAATTTACAAATAATGTTTTTTGATTTTTGCTGAAAACGAAACGCGATATGTGTTTACAAAGCATGTCACGTCACCAAACCTAAACATTATTTTACACATTTAGAATAACTAAATTATTATTTGTTTATTTTAATATTTTATAATCATTCGACTTCCTTTTACCTTATAAATTTTAAATGATATAATTTTACCAAGGATTATTTCGTTCTCTTTTTTTTTCTCTTTAAAATATAGAGTGATTTTTCTCTATGGATTATCACTTTAGTTCCAAAAACGGCCACCAAATGTCAAATGCATTTGTCTATGTAAATGTCAACCTATTGTTTATTATTGTCGAACCATATTTTCAGGTTAAAGAAATCCCGCAAAAGTATCCGTTTTTTATATAGAAATATGATATTTCGTGTATGTTGTATTTGCAAATCGCAGTCATAGCCTACAATTATCTGTGATCAAAGAGTTTGTGCTACGAGAATACTTTTGTAATTGCAGTAAATATCGTAAAGCCAGACAACATTTAAAGACATCCCAAATTGCATAAACAACCCCTTTTTTATTAAAATGAGAATAAACATCCCTTCAGGTAAGTTATTCAACGAGTTTATTTATTGATTCAATCACATAACTTTATTTATTTATTGTTTACAACTATTTTTTCCAACCCTGGACTTCTTTGTACCTCGCAGATTTACAAATTATCACTAAAATAGAAGTTAATTGAAAGAAATGGAGTCTCCAAGGCGATAGAAAAAGGTAATACATTGGAGGCGATGGGATTATTAAGGAGCAACAAAATATCTTTCCCAGTGCCGGTTCATAGGTCAGTAACCCCTCTTATTTTTATTTTTATTAAATATTTGAGAAAAAGATAACATGTTCAATTTTGAACTGTTACAACTCGAATGGGCAGCCCACGGCGGACCGTGACCTACTAACGGTGACGTCATAACGCACGGAACGCGCGTGTAATATTCGCTCTTGTAGGTATAAATACTTTTTGCAACGCTACTATTCCTGATATATTCGAAACTGCATTTTAAACGGGATAGTAGCCTTCACCTCACCTGATGTTATGTTAAGGCCGTAGGTGGAAGCGCATACTACGCCCGGAATCCTGATCACTGAGGAACTGGCTGTCTTACCTTTAACTGTCGTCAGAGGCGTCAGACTTAGGTAAGATGGTGGTAAGTAGCCAAGCGGACTTTAAATAGGCCCTACCACCAACCAAAATTTTACCCTCCCCCTGGGAATCGAACCCCTAGAACACAGAGGCGGTTGTATTCAAACCTAAATAATTCTAAGGATTATCTATATCACCGAATTTTTACTGACTTTTTAAACGACTAAACCTTAACTAATTGATATTATTAGGCGGTTTTAAGAAGCACCAAATAAGGAGCCATAATATTTAATAGTCATACTTAAACGAAAAAAAATAACTCACATTATTAACTGGCACGTGTTATAATTGCGGCTGTAATCTAATTCAGTTATGAGAAAACCACCGATCGATAAAAAAATATGAGCCTCTTTAGGATACAGTCATCCACAGAAGTCAGTATGGTAAGGTTTTATTCCAGAACTGATGCATATTAGCAATCAAAGTTAATATCATGTAATTTATTTCAGGCGTTATAAAATTTAGCGATGCGATGTTTCTGTAAAAATAATTTTTGAAAGTGTAGTAATCAGTTACTTTTATATTCACTTCTCAAGCTTACGCGCTCACTAGACATGAAATAAAACAATTTTTAACGGATACTAGCGCGGTTTTATTGAAGTTTTCAGTCCCCCGTGACCACGGCAGCTGCAAAGGTGCCGAAACGTCGGGAAAACCAAAAATCAAACCAAATACCAACTAATTACCAAAGAACTTTCAATAAAACCGCGCTAGTATCCGTTAAAAATTGTTTTATTTCAGTTACTTTTATGATTGACTGTACTAACAGTAGGCAATTAAGATAAAAAAATAATTGTATAACGCATTGAATAATCTCAAGCAAAGCTACCTTACAACTTACAAGCAACCAGTATTGTACAGCAAATCGTTATCATAATAAAAACTAAATATCAATAGACATTTTTTATCAACCTCGATATCAAGTCACTGGCCTCAAAACGATCGAAGATTTTTTTAGCAAACTAATTTTATATTATGACTCATAATACCTACTCGATTACTGTCAGCATGTTGTTGACAGGATTCCACGCGTTTTATGACATAATTGGCGTTAAATATGACATAAGTGCCATCATATTATGGCAATGTGATCATCAACTGCTTATGGTATCGCGGTAAGTTTATACATATTGTAAGTAACTTTTTGTACAGTTTCTATTCTTATTATTTAACTTTTTGATGGCATTTGTATTGTGTGAAATTGAACCTAATCTTTGATTTTTATTAACCTACCTACTTAAGGGTTAAGCTATATCGGACCACCAGGCTACACGTAGGTACATATTTTTCCGGTTCCGTAACTTAGAATAATTACACCCAGAACGATAGTTCTCTGAACAAAGCGCGCTGTCAAAGGTGAGGCAACTAAAGCAGCCAAAATGGCGCCGTTTTCAGATTTTTATTGTCCATTATTACATAATCATACTTAATAAGTACAAAACAGTTTCGATTTCCCTACCTTTATGAGATAAGTTATTATATTACTGGATTTTAGTTAGGATTAAGTAACGTATGAAGGATATAAATTTGAATACTGAGCCATTTTGGCTCAGTATTAGTTGCCTCACTTTGCATGCAAGGACACGGCTTCTAGGTGTAATAATTCTAAGTTCTGTAACTTTACCTTTACCTACCGCCCTTGTTAAGAAACATTACTCGTTGAAACGAAAATATCATTAGGCTGGGTTCAGACGATAACGCACGACCCGACCTTATCCCGAACTCAACTCAAACTCACCTCAACTGCAGCCCACTTTGAAATACATCGCCTACAATTTGCCAGAATGATGCCGGAGAGCGCGGAAGCATAGTTTTCTCACTCTTGTGAACGATGTATCAATGCGATGAAAAGAGATCGAGAAGCTAACTACATGCATTATGTTTTTGTTACATATCGTATGTGTAGTAATGAAGTGGATTTGTCGCTTACTGAGACCATACATCCTCGTTAGTAAGGCCTACAACACCCATGGTGAAAAGTGGTGTTATTTTAATGAGCCGCCACTTACACGTTACCATTACCCCGGCTTTATACTACCTCGATCGAAACCCATGGTTTCACCAGTTTCACACCTTTCACTTTTTCAGATATAAATGCTTTTCCTTAACTTATTATTAGTATGTAATTTATTTGCCACAACGAGGATCAGTAACATGTTTGAATCCTACAGTTTTATTGGTATAATATAAAAACATATTCATAGCTATGAAACTTAGTGAAAGATTGTTTGAAATCCGCTTAGAAATGGTTCAGTTATAAGGGTTTTGTAGGAAATGCCAAGCTCAATGCAATAGTGCTTTATCACGTACGACATAAGCTGCGCGTACGTCTGGATGACGTTATAAGGACCCCCCAAAAAAATACAGTGTTTTAGCACGTTTTAGCTCGTATAACTTCTCAGGTTTAAGATATATCGTAAAACTTTCTTCACAAGTAATTATGTGGTGGCATAAGCTTTCTGATCAGCCACTAAACAAAAATCGTTACTGATCCTCATTAACATGAATTCGTTTTTAAAAATTTTACACCATTTTAAACCCGTAAACACATAAAATATTCGAATCATAAATTCTTTTTAAGCTCCCATTTCCATTAAGTTTATTTATCCACTAGGTTTTATTTAATGTCACTGAAATTTATTAAAAAAACGGCGACATTACGAATTGGAATTGGAACAGCTGTGCTTTTTTTCAGCTCATTGCGTTTTCACGGTCACTTTCCGTTGTAAAAAATAGATGTTATATTTCTTTCACAAAACATTAGTTTCTTTAGAATAAATATTATAAAAAGTATCTTTAAATGTATACTTTGGGAAAGTAATCCAACTAACTTTGCAGTTATGTCCATATATTTAAAAAAATATTTACCTTCAATTGGACAACATTTCATTTTGAGAAAGTACTAAAATTAGAAAACCATTTCGAGATTTTCGTGTTCTAAGCTCATATACACCGTTATTTTTTAAGTAATGAAATGGGGATTTCAGACCACCACTGGGTGCTTACACCACAAACCCTTTTCAGGGTTTACAATGTATGTACTTTGTTACTCTATGACTCTATGTATACCTGACCATGACCATCAGCCATTTTTTGAAGTCCCCACTGCGCTGGGGCACTCTTAATCGTTCCCTCATAACTGAGGATCGTGATCACCGGCTGCTTTTACGATTTGTCTCCATCGGTCTCGGTCCATGGTTTTCTCACTGCTTGATGGAATTTGCTTGAGGAGGTTGCTACTCTTACTTGGCCAGACCATCTGGTTGGCGAACGACCTCGGGCTCTCTTGCCTTCTATTCCACCAACCACGACCAGCTTTTCGAGTCTTTCATCTCCTCTACGCTATAACGAACGAGGCTCTGGCGACCGAGCAATGGCGGTATAACCACAAACCCAACTGGGCAACTAGCTGGAAGAGGTCTCAGTGGGGTCCAAATAACCCCTAAAAGACTGGTGCAGAAGGCAACGGGAAATCACTGCACTATATTCCCATGAGTATCACTATGGCGCTGGGGCACAGGCCTTCCTTATGGGTGGATAAAGAGGATGGGCCATAACCCACCACGCGGGCCCAATGCGGATTGGTGGCTGTTAATGACTGCCAATGCACCTGGGACCAACGGCTTAACGTGCCTTCCGAAGCACGGAGAAGCTCGAGGTAATAAATTTTGGTCACCCATCCCATGATCGACGCTTGCGAAACTTGCTTAACCTCCGCAATCGCTAGGCCAGGCGCTAAACCACTGCGCCATCGAGCTCCTACCATCCTGTTATCATTGTGGAATGCAATAAATTGAATTACTTAAATTGAACGATCCCCCATATTATGCAACTGCAGAAGGATATGAGCAGATGAATGTAATTAATTATAAGATACAAATAAGTCCACATAATGTAACCAGTCATCACTGAATAAACTAGAGGTAAATATGAAAAAAAGCTACAGCTGATTCTTGTATCATTTATTCAAGACGATGACTAGCCTAGCGATTGATTTGAAACGTTATTTCATAGTTGCTTCGATCGAGCATAATTGGTGTAAAAACGGCACAAAAACGCACCAGCTGCGTCGAGAGTGCCACGTGTCTCGCATTGCAATTACGACACATGACACATTTTCACTTGCTCTATTCCAATATAACTATAAACATATATTCTATAATAAAAAAGCGTTGACAGATAAAATACTCTACGGGAGCTTAATCAAAAGGTTACTCAACAGATGGGTGGCAATTACTTGTATTTCTTAAACTTATTTTTCAAATAATTTCAAAAACCACAGCGACATCTTTCCTATGCGGTAACCCATGTAGACTACTTAGACTACAATTAAAATGATTAAAAGATTTTTTTTCCTATAATATTATCCTTCCTATCGACACAAAATATCAAAAAGAAACAAAAAACAAACCACATAGTATTATGTCACCAGTCGTTCTTAACCTTTGTTTTTATCTCGGACACGATGAATTTGCCATCCAGTCACGTACCCCATTATGCATGTGGGGTAAAAGGACATTTGTAAGGATCAGATGAAGACTTGAAATAAAAAATGACTTGGCATTAGAATTTATATGTAGCTATTTGAGTATCTAAATTATCGATTGAGTCAGAGATTGTAAGGAAAAACAAAATGTACAAAAAACGACAAAGTTAAATGTGAAATGTACTGGTAAATTAGCATATCAAATAAGACTACAAACATAAATTATATCGTTCCATACAATACATGTTTGGAAAAGTTAGAAAAGTAGAAACAAAATGCATTGGTATATCTTAGCTTTGATGTCACATAAAGATCAAAACGATTGCCAAAAATGGTAGCGGCTAAGCACATTGTTAAAAGTAAGTAAGAGAAACACAAAACAAACTTTCACATCACGGCTATTGCGGCAAACTATTTCGTAAGGACGAAACAAACAGTTAAATTAATCGAAACTTATAACGTAAATTAGCATAACCAGTTCAAACTCAAACTATACCAAGATCAAGGGCGGTTAATGACCTAACAGATAATCGAATAACTATGAAGCATATAATTGCACACGTATGGATCTATTTAAGGAAACAATACGATATCAATTTACTTGAAACACGCAAAGTAAAATTACACTTTTTTCTTATGTCACTGTGTCAAACGCTTCATTGAAAATCATGATTGCCGGACGAGCTCTTGTAATCGTGGCGTTCGCTTCACAAAAAATATTTTAATTCGTTTGGTAAATATTGAAGTTTGATAAAATTTTGATCATACATTGTTGAATGAATACGTGCTTTAATAGCTATACTTTATTATTTGTTCCTATTCAGGTTTTAAACTGAAAAGTTATGAAATAAGGAATTACTCAGTTCAGTTTTATGTGCACAATTGAGACAATTCCACTTCTAGAATTATTTTGAGTATTATTGAAATCTCTAGCATCACGTAGCTTGTTTTCAGTTCAGTATATTAAAGTATCTAGTACCTTAACTAATTTAAACATAAGTAGGTAGTTAAAATTTCATTACCCATGAGCCGTTTTAGAGCAGCCTCAGTTCTTATCTGTTTGGCCTAATTTATGTAACATTGTCATCTAATGACTAAGGCATTGAAGCTAGGCGTATCACTCACGTTTACTGATTTATTCATGTCTTACCTGTTTTAGCGGTTATACCTTGCATTGTAAATACGCAAGATGTTTGCACTATGACTGACTAAACTATAAACATAAATCCTTCCCAGAATTGTAACTCTAAAGGACATATAAAACAACTGTAATATATTAAAAGGCATGTTTCCGTGAGGTGGCACATGTTGCACATGCTAAAATAGAGATTGACTTATATTACAAATTCTTAGAAAGATAACAATCATGGTAACTAACTATGAATATGTAAAAATCCAATGGCAACTTAAATGGGATTTAACATCTCTAAAAAAAGTAGTGGCTCTGTGAGCGGTTGACCTCGCGTTTGTGATATTAAAAAAAAGAGCAACTGAATCGAATTTTTACGACACTAAAATTTTATATTATTATCGAATATGTTCACAAAATTTCACGAGAATCGGTTGAGAAATGCGACCTGTAGATGAGAACATATGGACAAACATACGAAAGCATATTTGCCTAAACTGAAACAGAGAAAATCTGAGACGCTTCACTCGCACTTTGCGCTCGCTCGAAGCTCTTATTCCAAATTCATAGAATCGGAAAATAGTGAAGACATTAATTATAGAGGAGATCGTATAAAATTTCTTATAAATGGCTATCTAATAAATTCTACAAATGACTGTGATGAAATTGAAATTCATACAACACAAGTATCCGCACGATAGAATAGCGACATGCGACTCGAAATCACAATGAGCCTGAGATTTCATGAGATCCGCCATGATTCACTTCTCAGAAACAGTTACGCCACATTTCGGTGACGAGACAGCCGAACCTGTGCATGACCAGAATGACAATTGACAATCGGAGGATCAGACTAAATTTTAGAAAGCAGTGATTGATGTTTGCAAATAATGGTCTATGAAAGTATGGGGGACGATCTCGTGTCGGGATGAGTGATGTCAAATGAAATTAATGACATGTTTGAACTTATTAGTGGGTGTTCGCTTTGGGTGTTCACAATGAATATGCTTGTGGATTTTATCACCATATTGAATATTCATAATATCGGCAATAGTTTTCGGAATATTAGATCGCGATATCGCAACGCTCCATAACATTCATAGAAAATACATTGAGAATAGATATGTGGATAGTTACATAATCTACTTTATGCCTTGAAAATAGATCCCAATAAGTACCTATCTAAGTTTTTGGCTTTGATTAAGGTTTTTGTAATCTCCGAAACTGATATAAATAATTTAGTTTTATTCATATGAATATGAATGACACATTATTGAAGTGCAGCTCATTCCTGTAGGAGCATCACGGGGGTCATTCACATTGTGCTCACAAGCACCGCCGCTGCTTATATTAATAAGCCATCAGTTCCATTTCCTGGGATAAATGAAGTGTTTTATAAATAATTACTAGCGGCCTAGTTTCGTCAGTTCACTGCATTATTCGGCTGTTGAATCATAGTGAAGTACAAACTCTTAAATAGTTGCATTTGAATGCTTCCTTCTTTTTATTTTCTTTAACCAAATCTTGATGGAACTGAATCAAACTTCTATAGCTCAGATGATTTTAATTTCAAGTGCATCGTCATTTGTTATGCTATTCGACATACATCCCTCCATCCCAGCTCCGTCTCAAAACGTCAGAACCTGTTATAATGGGCAGTCATCAGCACGTCAGGTTATACAATTGTCAAAAATCTGCTTTTTTTTTTAAAAAAAATTTCGTAGTCTTCGCATTTTAGCACAAAATTTATTGAATTTAATTACCCAGTCATGTTTGACCAGCGTGCCGTTGACTGTACCACACTACATTTTGTTATCCTATCAAATAATATGTAAATTAATAGCATGTTACTATTTACAAATATTTAAACTAGCTGTAAGTCTGCAACCAACATTTCACTATGTTTAATTTTGGGCACTCGTTGTCTACACCATGAACTCTTTTATTTAATTGTTTTTTTTGTAATGACTGTATGTGCCAAAATAAATAAAAAAAAAAAAAAAACCCATTCTAACACCTATTTCTAACTAGTTGCAAGGTAATGCTTTCCCAGCATTAATGTTAAATATATACTGATAGATAGGTGGCATATCAAATAGTAGTTCCAAAGCAAAAAGGTATTAAAACTTAAATATAGCCTAGCTGTAATATCAACTATTAAACAAACAATACACCAATGAGGTTATCAAAAGAATTTTCCACCGGTGAGGAATTGATTTATTAATGCTAATCTTCAAAAGATAAGTAGCCTACTTTTTCCGAACAACTTTTCCTCGAACAAGATGTAATGTAGAGTAAAGAGATTTCGTAATCTTTCGTAATACACTCGTGTATATTTACGACAAATTATAAACTTTTTAAAACAGGTGGCATAAATGCTATGAAAATTTTTCTTATTATTGACTCTCCATCTCCGCTTCAGTATCGCCAAAATACTTTTGTATGTCTGTCTATCTGTTCCACTCTTCAAATCGCATTTCTCAACCGATTCTCATAAAATTTTGTGAGCGGTTCGAATAGAATTTTTACGTCGATTCAGTTTTTCGAAAAAAGCCATTTCGAAAAACGTTAAAAAAGTCACAAACGTCAGGTCAGCCACTAGAACTAATCTATAATTATCTTTTACTACAATAGTTACAAACATGTGTAAACTAAAAACACGATACTCGGAACAGTAGCGATCGCTATCAAGCGTATCACTATCGCTTTCGATAACTAGCAAAGTCATTGTCTCTACAAAAGATAAAATCAAGACGATAATGCCACAGAGTACTTAAATAATAAAATCTGTGGTATGGCGGTGGCGTAACGTTCAGCGAAGCGATGACGACGCGCGGAAAGTGATCAATCACTTCGTCCTAGACTTAATGATATCATGCGACTCGTTGGACATGTGAAAAGAGGTTAATTCTGCAAACATACGAATAATCTGTTAAACAAACCTGACACAAATTCAGATGTTACGTCCACCGGTACATCTATCTGTACGCCGATAATTCGTCGGCGTATTTTTTTCAGAGGGAATAAAGCAACTATAGCTGTTGAAGTTTGCAAAAACTCGCAAAGATTCGGACAAGCCATGGTATTAAAGTTAAACCTGTTAAAAATATAATTATAAATTCATCTTATAATTGCCCATAAAATCATAAGCGTGAAGTTAAACATAATATTTTTATGGAAGGTTATTTCAGAACATTTACTTTTTTTTGTATCCTCCTAACTAAGTTCAGTGGATGCTCTATCTAGCAAATCTTTAGGTAGTAGAAGAATAGCACGAACCCACCTAGGTGTTTCGTAAGTTAGGTAATGAATTAAAGGCACCTAGTAGATACCTATCTCCGTGGTCCACAAATTTAAAAAGGTATAAGAAAAAACGATTAAAAATGACTGTTACAACCTGGTAATTATTATCGAGCGATCCTAAATGACACCTAGATTCCATAATTTGCTTGAATGGAACATGATCATCTGGACGATTAAGATCTTCATTCATCTTCGCTCACACACGTCACGTGTCACAACATTACGCACTATTAGACTAATGTACATCCATTATACTCGTATGTTTACGCTCATTTGACTAGCCAAGTAATTTAATTGATTTTATTATATAGGTATAAAGTATTAAGCTGTTAATTATTTTAATAATTAATGCTTTAACTATAAAAGTAATTGGCTCTCCCAATTGAAAAGGCCAATGCCTAAATTCAGGCGTCAGTAATTCAATTGTTTTAATTATATTATTACTATGTTATTGTATTCAATGAATTTCTATAAAATGCTGGATTTAATTTCGCTGACAGCTGTTATATTAAGTCTAACGTAATAAATTGATTCAAGTTTCACCAATATTACAGAATAAATAATTAACGTTGAACAAATACAATCGGTATACTTAATAAAATTTTAATTTACAAAGAATGCCACATTTTACTCTGTCACTTTGTTTATCTGGTTCAAGAACATTTCGCGTGAAATTTCAGCGATTTTATTTTAAAGGTTATCGGTAAATCTGCAGTTATGAAATAAACCTTGTTGTCACCGTTATTCGTTGTTATAATAATCAAGTGAACATGGTGGTATTAATGAGTTATCACCACTGATGAAAATATACGTCGCGGCTTACTAAAGTTTCTGATAAGAACTACCTTAAAGTTGATGCTAGAATTATTTTACTTTTTATGATACCATCGTTGTTTCTGATTTTTAACCGACTTCCAAAAAGGAGGAGGTTCTCTGTTCGTCTGTATATTTGTTTTTTTTTGTGTATATATCCACCGATTACTCGAAAACGGCTGAACCGATTGACTTAATTCAAACGTTATTACATTAGGTAAACTCCCAAGTTGGTCCCATTTAAAATTTGGAAATCGGTTCAGTACTTTTCAAGTAATATTGAAAAAAGCTCGAAAATAGTATGATTTTGTGTGAATTACCTCGATGATAATGGTCATATTACTTCTTTGTTTATGAACTGAATAAGTTTTTTTTTGTTGGAAGAGGGATATCTGTGTAGTTCTTTAACCGACTTAAAAAAGGAGGTTCTCAGTTTGACCCGTATGTATGTATGTTTCTCCGCAATTATCTCACGTTTGGCTGAGCCGATTTTACTATATAAATAATATATACCTACAAGGTACCTACACTAAAAATAAAAAAATAAAAATTGTTTAAAAAAACAAAAAACCGACTTCAAAAACCTACCTCTAAAAAGCAAGAATAATATTCGTGATAATAAAAACACGTCTATTGAAGCCCGGTGGGGCTGGAGTACAGATTCCTTTTTTTTTCTAAAAGCCCCGAATTAATTTAATTAAAATTAAGAATTACGAATATTATTTCTTGCTTTTTAGCGGTAGGTATTTTGAAGTCGGTTTTTGGTTTTTTTTAAACAATTTTCATAGATCATAAGGGCTTAACTACTTACTTTGGATTTGGAGAACTAAATGTGTTATTTTTTTACATTTATTTTATTTAATGGTAAACTATTATGAGCATAATTATGCATTTACGAACGGTTCTCTTAAGCCGGGGAATACTATGAACTTTAACTACAATCTCTATTTTCTCGGAAATTAATACTTAACTATTATACACGCTGAAATTTTAGTCATTTGGATTCCGCAGTGGGGTGGTTCCACTCAAAGCAACTTTTACTATGGGGCCAACTCTGATATCGCGAATAAAAATCTGCGGTTTCATACATTAAAGTCGTGTAGGTATTGCGCTTTTGTATGGAACCGCAGAATATTTTTTTTCGCGATATTAGAATTGGCCCCGTCGTAAAAGTTGCTTGTAATCATGAGTGGAACCAATTTCATGTTGTACCTATATACTATACTCCATAAGTAATCCTGTTTTGTTTTTTGTTCTTTTCCTGATTTTTTTTAATACGAAGAGTTTAAAAGGTACTTAATTGTATCAACTTCAATATTATTTATACGGATAAACGTATTCTCAATTCTCATCATAGGCTATCGCGAATCGTAAGAAATTGCTACCTTATGTTGTCGGTCACGATTCCATATAATCGCGAGCCAGGTGGTCCGCGGTGACACGCCACAGAAACAAGCATTTACTTTTGTTTGACCTTACTTTGTATGCAGACTTATGTTAATTAATTGAGTAGAAAATGTGTTATTATTTATTTTGCCATTGTTTTTTTTCAGTAAGTTGGTAAGTACTATATTGTAAGTAAATGTTGAACGCTTGATGCTCTATGTCATATCACGGTCATAATATCTATCTGCTCTTGTGATATCACTGCTGTTTCAAAATTAAAAGTAAGTACCTCACAAAAAAAACCGAAATGAATCATGTTTACAATTCTTAATAATATACTTGAATAATGTTTGTTTGACCTCACTTTGTATGCATATTTATGTTAATTTAATGAGTACAAAATATATTATTATTTTGCCATTGTTTTTTTTTTGGGTAAATAGGTACTATATGTATTGTTACGTAAATGTTGATCGCTTGGTGCTCGGTGACATATCAAAGTCATTATATCTACCTGCTCGTGTGTGTGATGTGACGTCACTACTGTGTTAATAATAAAACAATCGAATATCAAAGATCTATAATGAGTAATGCTGCCAACCACGTTAGAGATAGGATTTGATTTTTTTCAGGTTATCGGATCATTGGTGGTTATCGCATATATTTTGGAGAGTGAGCAGCGGAATGGCTCAACCTAATTCCGCCATCTCCCTGCTTCCATCGGACAACTAGACGTACGAATCTGCAACTAAGCGTTTTGCTTCAAATTTTATCATCTGTACCGCTAGAGAGTGGAACTCTTTGCCTGAGTTTGTGTTTCCTGATAGGCACAATCTGCGGGCCTTCAAGTCCCGAGTGAATAGCTACGAGGGTGGTTTGATAAGTCCATGACTTTAAAAAGAAGATTTTTTTTTTTCATAATTTATTTTTGTGTCTTAAAAAGAAACTCCTTAAGGCATCTTTACACTACATTTTTTTCAAATTCGGCAAAAGATTATTACTTTTGGAAACAAAAAGCTCAAGCGAGTTCTAACTTTTCTTAATGACCCTGTGGACCCTCTCGGCGGCACTCATGACATCAAAACTCATCGAATGAAGATGCGAATCCTTCCTATTCTCTAGATTCAACCCTAGTGAGATATTTTCTCCTACCAACATGAATAAATGTCTTGATAAATGTCTTGGCGGGCAAAGATTTGCATCAAGCCAAAAGGTGATGTCTGAAATGGGCCCTCATTTCAGTTACCAGTTTTCAGGCGATGAAATAAAAAAATAATGGGTTAAAGAGGTAGGAACTTCGTTGGACTGAATACGCAGAGCTACAATAAGATTATGTACAGAAATAAAACAAAATATTCCGAAAAAAAGTCTTTCTTCATTAAAAAGTCATGGACTTATCAATCCACCCTCGTACTAAGCCAGATTCACCGTAGATCGCAGATCGCATCATCGCGTTACCACCAGGCATGATAGCGGTCAAGCGCTTGCCTATATCTATCGTAAATAAGTAAAAAGTAAAATACATACTTCAAGAATAAATGAATAATAATTAAATCAATTTATTTTCTCATCACAATAAGTACTCTTAACTTAACTAGGAAATTGATAACAATAATATGAATGACCTGCATTGTAAAAGACTGGTGTCCGTTATAGGTATCTAAAAGAACCTAGGGGTCACCCTGGCCCTTTTGCTTAAACCTAGGTAAAAACACCGTATATGAGATGCCATGAACGTGTGAGATTTATGTGATTACAAAAATAAGAAAGAACGAATTGCTGTACTTGTGTGTACTTACTTCACAATCCTTTGCACTTTGAAGAATTGTGAATCTGTTGTGTTGTGTTATGTTTTCTGTTACCTAAGTGTACCATTATTTATTCTGTGCCTAAAGTAGAAACTTTACCTACCATACCAGTACCTAAGTATTTCTGTCATGTAAAAAAACTTATGTACTTCGAATTTGTCATGTTCAAATTAGCATAATTTATACAGCATGTTCACTAACTTTTAATAAAGTTTAATTTAAACTCATTGGCAGTAATCGAATCGTCCACATTTTATAGCCCTGACTTTCCCCGTCAAAACATTGCTTCACATTTGCCCTTTAAAACTGGTATATAATCCTTTTCGAAAGGTTTTAACCTAAATAAATTTATTTTCACTGTGCTATATTATTAATTATAAATTAAGAATATAGGGTTGTCATTCACGAAGTTGATTTTTTTAATCCAACTCATTCATTGAGATAGTGATTCAAAGCTTTACTATCAAAAATTGTTTAAATAGTCGTAATACTTTAAGGTTCGTTAAGACTTTATAAGCAAGCTTTTATTTTTCTCCTTCTATTGTTGAATGAGGTTTAAATTAGCGAAATCGACAACCCTAGTTCCACTGACAAAATCTTTCCAAGGATCGCATTACCGAACCCAAGGTGAGATCTGATAAACGAACAGTTGCTTTCTCTGTAAGGAAGAGAACAGATCATTGTTATGCCTTAAAAATAAATTATTATTTAAAAAAAAACATTGACATAAAAGTTTAATACCTTTTTAAAACAAAAGGGAAAACCTAACTTGGTATTCTCTCGTAAAATAACAAATTATGTAATGATTCCTAATTCGTCAACAGTTTAAAACGTTAGATAGACGGACGTTTTGATTTCCACTGAATGATGTCGCAGCATGAAAAGCCGAGATTATTAAGAGGAAATAAAAACAAGAAGCTTTTTTTTTAACACCAATATGAATAGGCCCGCTGAACCTTAATCAAACTTGTGATATTTGGCTTTAATGCTTATTATCACAAGTTGCAGAAGTATTTAGTTTCCGAGCCTCTGATTTATCTGTATTTTTGCCTTTTGGAATGTGGAAAAAGAGTTTCCATTTTCGCACTGTTAAGTCCGATTTCCATCGTGAGAGAGCTTGACAGAAAAAAACTTCATTAAACTGGAAATAGGTTTACAGAGTTTTTAGATTGCCGTCACAATAGTTCAAAACTAAAGAGATATTTAACTAGGAGCTCATTCTCAGTTCAGCCTTTTTCGCTAGACTTAGTTTTACTCGGAGTCCGGCTATTTAAGATGAATAATTTCCCCCTATAAATCATATGTCTGTACCATGCTTAATAATGAAGCTCCCGTGTAACTTCGACTCACTCGATGTACCTTTCACAATAAACTTCCACGAATTCGTAAAGAGACATCAATTTTAAATGATTAATAAGTAAACTCTACTCGTTTTTGCCCATTTTAAGTTCGTTTTACAGTTATGAATGTCACAAAAAGTTAATCGAATAGGTACTAAATAACAATTTAAAGTTATGAAATCACAATTTGTACGCTTATGTCTGAGTAATCTGAAGCTAAAGACCGCTGACTCACTGGCGATGACAATTCTAACATTTGCTTTAGAAAGCGATGCGATTAAATATTTGAATAGAATGACGTGACATTAAAATTATATGACAGTTATTACATTGCTATCGATCGCGATCCGGGCGTTTTTTTCAAGTCTCGATTGTTTATTCTACGATGGACCTTTTCACAGGTTCCAGTGGTTCCAGTTAACTTACAAATCACGGTTTTTCTTTCTAATAAATTCTATTCTATTTTTTAAAACCAACCTTTTTTCCTTTTTATTTTTTTCTTCCAAGTTTTCCTTAATTTTTGACTAAATTATTGTAAGCAGTTTGGATTTAAAAAAGATGTGGCAGCCCTATGGAGGCTGAATTATTTCATGTTAATCGAAGGGTAACGGTCCATACGGCGACACCAGTGCGGGCAAACACTCCTTGGCGAGGTTTTTCTCGATTTAAAGCAATTCGGCACACGTTTATCTACATGTGTAGGGAAAAGGAAATGGGCTTTTAATTACATTAATACATTATCTCCTATGTCATGTGTATGATGTCTGTTGCAATATAAATAAACATTTACGGTTAGATTTTTAATAAAAGAAAAATAATGTGCCATCACAGGCTCACGTTCACGTGCTTACTTTGCTGAAAATTTCGTTTGTTTCCGTATGAACTAGAGATGTACAGAACTCGAGTCGTCGAGTTCTACTTTTGAAGACTCAAGTCGGATTGGCAGGACTCGGTGAGCTCGGTAGGCTCGTAAACCCGAGCCTAGCCAAGAAACGAGCTCTCTGAGTCACGCCTCGAGGCTTCAAAAGAGTTCAAGCCTTCAAAAGAGCTCGAACCTATCAAAAGAGCTCGAGCCTTCAAAAAAGCTCGAGTGTTAAAATGAACGCGAGCCTCATAAAAAGCTTAGAGTTTATGTTTATAACTTTAATAACTCCGTAAATAATTATATTTACAATATTATTATTTACGGAGATATTAAAACCGAACCTATCGAGCTCACAGAGCCCTGAAAATCTGACTCTAGTCTCCAAATTAGAACTCAAAATATGAATGTCTTATGTTATAAATAGCACCGTAGATTATTAATCTATTGTGCTTTAGTTCTACTTGTCCTCATTCATCAGCAGCCCATCACAACTACTGCGCCGAAAAACTCCGAAAGACTCGAGTCTTTTTCCTCGCCTCGAGATCGACCGAGCTCTCAAAAAGGCTCGAGCCGTAAAAATGGCTCGAAATCAGCCGAGCTCTGAAAAAGGCTCGGGCTCTGAAAAAGAATCCCGAGTCGTCGATCTTCATACAAACGAGGCGAGCCCTGTAAAACAACTCCGAGCTCTAGACAAAAGGACTCGGAGGACTCGAGTCTTGTACATCACTAGTATGAACTTCTCGTATATGAAGTAACGACGTCAAATGCAAGTGACTTTGACTTTAGTTGTTAGGCACCCGTGGCCTTGATCGATATTAAAAATAATAATAGATATTCAACTGTAACTAAAACTACACTTTATTTGCTTGTATTAAATTCAAGAAGACATAATATTAACACAATTCTAGAATAATTTTAAATTCAATAAGACATAGGTAACAGAATTCTAGAATATTTTAAATTTTAACTTAATTATAAGTATCTTGCTATCAGAGCAACCCTGTAAAGGTTAATCATAAATTATATTTGTACACGTGCATTAATCGGCAACTAACGGTGCTATCCGGAGATAGGCTCGCCGTCCCACTGGTCCTGAGCTATGGCTGTAATTACAACTATAATGCGCGCTTGCGCCGCTAAGGCGAAATTGAGGCTTAGGTCCTCTGCAAATAAATTGCGGCGAGTTTAAATAACTGTTTGCTTAGTAAATATCAAACATAGACGTTCCGGTCATATTATAAAATAACGTGTACTTAGATCAAAGTGCCGATCCTATTTTTCGGTCAGCGACACCGATCAATAGTAGAATAAATTAACATATTCAATTCAATGTTATTTTGACAAATACCTATTTGAAAACATCGCACACATTGCTTTGGACCCGAGGTAGCAAAACACTTGTGTTACGGAAATTAGGAACAACCTCTCAGAATAAGAAAAAAAGTAAATATAAACGTGTAAAATACAGAAACACTTCGTTACACTGAAACGGACGTTGGACATAAACAAAAATGGCGATTCAAGACACTGAATTCTAGACATTACTACGGAAGCTGAAACTAATTATCGCAATGCCGTGCATAATTCTTTAAAGGACGTTGAAATTAATTAAGTTGTAATTATTAAAAACCGTCCAAAAATATACAATTTTCCTCCTATTTTTAATCAAAATAACAAATGGTGAGCTTTAGACCAAAAAGTAATTAATCAATTCTCGATACATCACCGCTAGGTAAATACAGTAGTTAGGTACCTAGTACGTCAAGTATTTGGTAGGAAAACAATTTTGTCAAACTGGTGACCATTGTGTAGGCAACTTACAAATTGTCGGATCGGTATTCGAGCAGTACCTACTAATATCTAATCTAATGATGAGAGAGCAATATATCTGAGTGAGCAGGGGTCGGATACCGGAATATTTTTCGAAACGGTTTCGTCTAAAATGCCTAAAGAACAATTTGTTTCGTTTATGTTCGAATGGAACGTTAACAATTTTAGAAGAACAAATTTTGAATACGGCAATCCTAAATTTGTCAGGAACAACACTGGAGCATACTCGTAGCACCGTCCACGTCCTTACGTCCTGCCGGTTTTGGAAACGAATGCCATTTCGTTTTATATTTCGAACGCAATGCAAAGAACATAATACAAATAATTGTTAGAAACGTTTACAAAACGTTATTTTAAATAACGATTCCGTCCAACCCTTGGATGTGAGAGCATGTGAAATGTGTAAGCGAAGATAAAGTTGCAAGTTGCAATATCACATTATCATCATCATAACTCTCAGCAACGCCATGATCGCGGAAGATGGTACGACGCAGCTAAAATAGGGAACGCCCGTGGCACTCGAGGTGGATGCAGACGCATAATGGGATGCCTCGTCTAGACGAGTGCACTTACTTGCGCATGCACATGTTCAGATTGCAGGCATTAATGCGCAAACCTTGTAATCTTTTATAGTAAACAAACTGAAGGTGCTTTAAGCGCTAGTTTCATTTTTGAGCTGAAGTTTCTGAAAATAGAAGTATTTTTTCTGTAATAATAATTAGAAGATATTATCGTATTTTCACCACATTCCTACATCATTTCTTAATAGAGCCACAGAGCGATTGCTATCTAGTTATCTAAAAATGATTACTTATATCATAGGTGATTACTAATTCATCTGAATGAATTAGGTAATCTAAAATGAAATGGCAAAATTCGATCTACCTTGTCAGGGGTAAAATAAAAGCAATGAATACATTTTTTCTTTAAAATTCTCCATTTCTGTAGGAACTACATATTATCAACGCTAGATATAGTTAGGTAACTGTGTGCCATATTATCATATTGTGACGTGTTGACTGCGAAGTCAAATAAATGAGTAGGCCGATTCCCAAGCTACTGTTCCCATTGTATGAAACAAGATCCCGCGCTTACGCATGCATCATCAGGCTGGGTGATATCGGGTCGAAGCGAAAGGAACGCGTATGCAAAAACTGGATTTGAGCTCCGACTGCGCCGACACTTGAACGTCTAACACGAGAGATTGCGATGGATCCGGCGCTAGGGCTGGGAATGAAGATGAACTTTTAATTAGTTAAAACTAACACTTTTTCACAGTCTAGTTAACTGTGGTTAAGTTTAAAATATTTATGAAGTGTCTTTAAATTAAGAGAAGAATTGGAGGAGAAAAGACTTTTTATGGACTGCAAGTTCATTGAAGTCTAAGAATTTACCTGCAATGTTTCATCTTCTGCAAATGAACATGGGTATAGTAATATAAGATCATTTTGATTTCACACGGTGCGTGATATCACGGTCCCGTATAGGTCCTGTGGGATAGTGCAGGAAGCCGTAGGGGGTTTAGTGGGTAGGGAAGGACCCGGCCCACAGAACTTCGGGATGCAATAAACGCCTTCCCCCTACTATACAACGTGTTACAAAATAATCCCTAATGCCGAATAATCGAACAATAAATACATTCTATTCTATTCTAATGTGGTAGATAGGAAACCATCAAACTAAATAACTTTTACTATATGAACAACTCTGAAATCACGAAAAAAACAGCTGGTACATACAAATATTTATAACGAAAATATCAAAATGCATGAAAAAGCTGATTATTTTTTTCGCGATTTCAGAGTTGGTCCCATAGTAAAAGTTGATCAATTTTATGATACCTATCTGTCTACCATATTCCGCATTAAGGGTTATTTTGCAACACATATAAAATTCAATTTTAATTTAATGACGTTAAATGCGCTCCAATATGAAGCGCATTTAACGTCAGTAAATTAAAATGGTAAATTTCTCGTGTTTAATGCTTCGCATGTGTAGGGTTATATCATCAAAGCAATCCAAGGTTATTTTGAACAACTATAACAAACGGTTCAATTTTTACGTTAAAATTAAGAACGGTATGTAATGCGAAAGAAGGTGTAAGTAATTTATGTACCATTTTAGATAGATAGAAGACAACCCTAGTGGAGCCGAAATCTACGGTGCACCACCGACTACTCCGCAGGGTCACGGTCGCAATTACCCGATGCTTTTAACCGAGCGACTAAGTACATTGTTTTGATTTTACTAAATTATATAAGGAGCAGAATTTGAATCGTATTATGTAACATTTACACGTGTCGTTACACGGGTTGTGCAACCCTAGCAGTGCTGACGTTTGTGGTCGGGCTGCACCTCCGAACTAGCAACTAGTGCGCAGGGTCATGGCCGCCATTTTACACGATGTTAATTAGCCAAGCAACGCTTTTGTTTTGTTTAAATTTATGCAAGCTCAGTAATATACAGGTGTACCAAAACTTTGCCACACAGAGAGAAAGTATCTTAAATATTGAAAATTCAAATTTTACTGAAAGAAGACTTCATTTTGATTTTAAAAATAATTGGATGTGCATTTAAAGATTTTTCAACACACTTGCTCGTAAAGTGAGCTTTAATACATCGCTTTTAGGGCCATAAACCGAACTATAACAAACGCGTGAAATAATATATAAAACACTAGTTGGTTATAGAATTATCCCTACAAAATTAAATAGGTACCATACTGCAAGTTCTATGCGAGTAAACAGAGCATTTTCAATTTAACCGGGTAATACAGTTATTTTTTTAGTAACAACAAAGAGGTTTTATGCCGCTGAAAATTCATTTGCATTTTTGGAATAAATAAATGTGTAGGTCCTTAATTTAATCAAACAAATATTTATTATTATCAAATTATTCCTAATTTACAATATTTTGTTATAAAATATTAAAATATTTAAATTTTATCACTTAAATTTATAATTTGAAGGAGGCTGTATGCTCACTAGCCCCTTTGTTCGCAAAATATTCTTGCAATGGGCGTGTGAAAAAAACAAAAAAAAACCTGCGCGCCTTTTCTCATCATGATTTTCATTTTGTTTTTGTCGTATTTGTTGCTGTGTGGTAAATTACTTTGTTTTTTCCTCGCAAATGTGTTGAAAAACGTCGTATGAAACACGTGAGCGCTTACTTATTGTACACTCGGCTGAGTTACGCCCTCGCCTGCGGCTCGGGCTGTAACCTACAGCCTTGTGTGCAATGAGCAACCTAAGCTAACTTGTATCATAATGTACTATTAAAAAATCGCCTGCTGCTAGCCAGGATTCGAACCCACCAATGGAATGGGTTACTTATAAGGATTATTTTTTCTTTAGTGACACAGCATCTTAAACAAAAGGAAGACTATGAAAAACATTTAAATTTTAATTATTACGGTTTGTATCAAATTTGTATCGAATCGTATTAAAAAAAAATTTGAATGCAGTTATACGTTTCTTTTAAAAACAAAATAAAGTCTTCTTTCAGTAAAATTTCATATCTTCAATATTTAAAGAGGGCTCCACACTCGCGCACACAAGTCGGCAATCCTTAGTTCGGCACACAAGTCCTTTGACGCGGACCAAAAAACTGCCACCGGACGGGGAACGCCGCTAAGCGCGAATGCGAAGCCGCGAAGCCCATACGCGAAGCCGTGAAACCCTCCACACTCGCGCTTCGCGGCCTTCGCGGGCTTTCGCGGCGCGAGTGTGGAGCCCTCTTAAGGTTGCCTTGATTCGCGGCCGCGGTTCACGCGCGAGTCTGGAGGGCTATATTTTTCGCACCGTTTTCATGCGTGAACCGCGCCCGTGATTCGCGGCCGCGGTTCGCGGCGCGAGTGTGGAGCCCTCTTAAGGAACTTTCCCTCCGTGTGGCAAAGTTATAGGACACCTGTATATTAGCATTTAAAAATAAAATAACATTTATGTTTTAAAATGGTATAGAAGTGTTTTGTAACCCGACTATTGGAAAATTATTAGACTTTGTATTTTCTCTACTTTTTACGAAATTGTGACGATCTCAGACCCTTTTATTGCCATTTATCGACTTTTTACAATTTAGTATCGCAGCATTTTAGCACATGAATCATGATTATATATATATTCGCTGAGTCATAGCATTTTAAACCAAATCCCGCGGGTAAAAGTTCTAAGAGCTTGGCTAACATTATCTTAGCTTTTTGTAGAGAGTAGACGTAAATTGTATACTGTGTTTGACGTTCTTTTAAAATCAGCGAATATGCCAGGCAATATACAAACCTCTACTCTCTACTAACAGCTAAGATAATGTAAACCAGCCATAATTTATTATTTACAGAAAATAATCCACTTGACTTAATTTAGCTTGCGTGACTCTACAATGAAGCTGTCTAGGAGATAGGGGATTACAATTATACTAACGGATACTTAAAAGTTCAAGTTAAATTGATTAATCTTGTGGTAATTGGCCGAATTATGGCTGAACATGTGTTCGGTGGTCACCTGGCTGCGACTGCACCTGTTCCAAACTTGTTACCGAGGTAATTTCGACTCGGCCGTTACGAAGTTTAAAAATTTTATGCTTCGATAAAATTCGCAATTTAATTGGAAAGGAAATTGGGCGCAATTAAAACTTGTAATTATTTTCCCAGTATAATTTATAAGTAAGTAGTAAAGAGATTATATTATTTCATTTATATCGATAAAATATTTAAAAAAATCTTAAGTGCATAATTTTAAATCAAAATACTGTACAGTCAGTCGAGAATTCTAGCCTCTATATTCTTTTTTGCATTAATAATGCTTTTTATAAGAAATAGATTTTCACATTTCTTGTATTGTCTTATTTTATTATGTAGTTAATTAGTAAAATTCTTTTTGTTTTTCATTATAGTGGGTTTTGATATTGACTCAAGTTAGACACAATTGCATCATAAAGTGTAAGCAAATGCAGCGCATCCTTTATCTGCACTAACTGGGTCACCCGACTTTGCCTGCACTCTGCAAACTGGAATAGGTGACTGTTAACTTTGTTAATTATCTACTAACAAACTTGGACTATTTACTCAGTGAAATACTTAGCCTACTAAATGGCGTTTCAAATATGCCGGCCATGCTTTATCGGAGTAATTTTAAATTAAGTAATAAAATATTTTACAGTAATGTCAAAGGTTACTCTAAAATCTTTCGAATGCTAGCCCATATTTTATTTATTAGCTTTCATATAGAATATTGAATGTCATCTGTCAATTTTTCTTTAAATACAAAAATTGCACTAAAAATATATCTTTTTTATCTCACTTCAAAACATATGCCAATCGGGTTACCTTCCTCGTTGGTATACTATCTTTATATTGGCACATGTCGTGAATTTGATAAATTTTATCGGTCGTTACCCTATCTGATATCTACACAAGTCTAATTTTTTGCTTACATGTTCGAAAAGGTTATAAAATTAACCGCAGTTGTTATTGGTACGAAACATTTTAACAAACTAGCTTGAAATCGTGACACTCAGTCATTAACAAGTATATATAACGATTATTTGTTTCCCTAAAGATACACTTTAGTTTAGTACATCGTTTGTAACTTATCAAAAACGATTAAGAAAATCTTTCTTTCTAATTAAAGTAAAAGTTTATTCTTTAACAAGCAAAAAATTGGAAAGCGTAACGAAGGAAATCATTAGTCGGTAAATTTCTGAAATTTCACTTTTTCAATTATATCTCGTCATAAAGTTCAGTTCTTCAGATAGCAACCAAACCCAGTGACCTAATTATAGTACGGAGGACCTACGACACGCATTCCTCCTTCCTTAGAAGTGCAAACATTGTCAGCTGATAAGCGTTATCAACTACGATGTGATATTCGACTTTCACGACACCTAGAGAACTCTAGGCGTCCAAACTTATGCAATACTTGCTGTTTGATACACTAAATACTAACAACCGTTTCAAACTGATTTTAATTATTTTTACTGAATTAAATCGACTTAAGCTATTTGAAAAAGAAGACTAAGTTAAGTACTGAATCTATCTCCAGTTTTAAACTTTTAGATTTTTGCATTCACAATGCTATTTTTATATTAAGATGCTTAAATAATGAAAAAATATTAGAAAAAATCGACTCACCCGTAGCGATTTAGCGATTAGTCGATTTTTTTTAATATTTTTTCATTATTTATTCGATCTCCAGTTCACAAATTGGGAGGCGTTTTGGAGGAGAAAGATCTGGCGGGAAGAATCTACAGAACAAACTAACTGTAAAAAGTATCTGTAGATCCTGCAACGTGATTTGGGATGGGATTTTGGGTCCCGAGCTGGTGGTACATTCCAACCATCCCCTCTTTTTGAAAGGGTTTTGGTTAAAGTTGGCGTCGTTCTACTCAAACCCTTTTGGATATTTGTTGATTACAATAGCCTCACGTCACTTAGCATTTTGGAATTATCTTAGTTCTTTGGCAAGGATTTTTGGTTTATAATATCATTTAGGGCCCACCCACTTTGAAGCATGTTCACTCACACTCAGTACTACTCAGTAAGTTACTATTAAGTAACTTTTCCTTCATTTTATGATTGCCATTATATCATCCAATTAATTGTAATGAGCAGAAGTTCACAACCTTTATTGACATAATACTATGACACAGTTTGCATTTCCAAATCTCGATATTTTATATTACACCTACCATTTGGGTTTCTTTAAGCTGATCTTGAAAGCTTTACGTCAACAATAATATTGTCCCCGCCCACGATCTCTTTAGATGGACAACAAAGCACCAATCAAACTATTTAAGCCCCAATTAACGAACTAATTTGGTGAATCACGGAATATCTTTATTCGTTACCTTTTTTATATCTTCGCCCACGTTTTAGAAATGATCGTAAAAATATTGATATACGTTGCTAGCCTTGCTTAATTGTCTTCTTATCGTAAAAAAACATTAATATTACATTTCTAGTAATTTAAGTTTTGCATTTACAATGCTATTAATATATTATTTCACACCGTCATTTTCTTCTACTAATGAAATTAAAAAATGTTTGCCTAAGAAACATGGATCGAAAAATAAATCGTAATTGTAACTCCGTGTATGTTCATAAAATACAATTCACCAATCTATTTATTTATTTATATTATTAAAAATAAGTAGGTTGGTACATATTGAAAATAAAAAAGGTCTTTTTTGCAATGATGCTAGGTATTTTAAGTTATGTTCAATAATATAGGGGTTAAAATGTTAATCCAATAAACGGTTGTTATTCTCTAGAGACAGTACAAGTATAGATCTGTTGTAAATAATAATCCATTATTTTTAATCTTCTGTGGAATGCGCATAATACACTGCAAATAAAGCTATCAAAGAAAAACCGTAGACTCGATAAAAATGCTAATAAATATACAAATAGGCTCTGTCTCCGAGAATGTACAGTCAACAACAAGTAAGTTTATCATAAAAATGACAAAATTTGAAAATTCCTCAAGCAATTTAGAACTTTACATCCAACACGTAAGTCTAAGAAAATGCCTCTAAGGAATTTTTAAGTGCTGCCGTGTGTACACCGATAAGATAGTATTGGTGACAACTGCGATTTTGTGTCGCTATCTTTTAAGGCCATGCATAAAATTAATCAGTTCAATACGTGATTGAGAATAAAATCTGTTTCCTTAATTACATATCTGTTAAAAAGTTTCTTTAAGAATGATCCAGAAGTTCTGATGAAGTCAGGAATGGCAAATAATTAACGATAACACCAAACCTGAGGTAGGTTGTTAATTTGGTTACATCTTCGATAAAACTTTTGTCTTTTATAAAGAAATGTATATTTTGAAAATTGAGGCGACTAACACCCTAGATGATTTCAATTATTTTGTTTAACCTACTTGTTGAACAAAACAGTAAAAACTAGTATTACAGCACCTCAGTATTGTTATTTTTGTTAAAATATGATTAAAATATTCCAGGCGAGTTTAGTTCAAACTCCGCACTACAAAAGACTTCAGAGATCTCTTTTCATACAAATAATATATTATAAATAGTGAATACTTAAATATAGAGGGAGTGATTCAGTTATCTACTCTGGAAAGGTAATTAAATTGTAATTGGAAATGATCCAGAATCTAGTTGAAACACACGGATGTGTTTTGTGCAGGAATTATACCTAAATTAAAAAAATCTTCTTGAACCAAATTTTGATTTTGCAGTGACAGAATAAAATTTCTATATAATATTCACTTCACTACATATATTAAGAAGAGTCCTCTTTCCGACATTTAAACTCTGGTAAAAAATAAATAAATTAAAAACAATTTAAAAACACGACTGCCCTGCTAATAAAAACAAACTAAAAAGTTAAATAACAAGTGTCATTGCAGTCGGGGGACCGTTTTATGGAACAATTTTTAATCGAAGAGGTCCCCCGACTGCAATGACACTTGTAATTTAACTTTTTAGTTTGTTTTTATTAGCAGGGCAGTCGTGTTTTTAAATTGTTTTTAATTTATTTATTTTTATTTCACACATTTAAGTGACAAATTTTATATTTTTGAAATGTGCTCATTAAGGCTCATTTGATGCCCATATTGAAATAATTGAAGAAAAAAATTTTTTTTTCACATTTGAAAATGGCGTCATACAGCCGCCATATTGACTTTTTCTAAAAAAATATAGCCAGTGTCACTCGAAATGATGTAAGGATTCTAACAATACCCCATTATATCCAAATCCGTTGAACCATTCGGAAGTTATGGTGGAATAAAGAAACTCACATACCCACAAACATACATGAACCCTGAACACATATACACTCTTTTTGCTTTGGGCAGTCGTGTAAAAAATGCAATATTCTTACATAAATATTAATAATTATAGTGTCGAGAGACAATAATTATAGAGTTACTTGATCTTACTTCGTAATAAATAAAATAAAAAAAAATACAAATAAATTTCATGAAGATTGAATCACTGTAATTATTGAATATTATTTCAGTACCTCAGGCAAATCTGTGTTTGCATTTTATTTATTTATATCGATTTGCGAATTGATATTACACAATTATTTAAATAGTTGACTTTTGGCACTTTTTTAACAAGAACATAAATCTTTGGTGCATTATTATTCATGATCAATTAATAACATACATAGGTCAGTATGGCATGTCATAAACAAGAGTGCTAATTTGAACTTTTAAAATAAGCTTTAATTATCTAAGTAAATAAAAAATAAATGACGAATCTCTAATTTGAGAATGAATATTATAAATAAAATTATCATAATTAAATAAACTAGGTATCTTAAAGTATTCGTAAAAATAGATAGTTTCTTTATTAAAAAAAACAATGAATAAGTAATTCCACCAAAAACATTTTCATGTATAATGTTCCCAAGACTTCCATATGGCTCGCACTGTTAAAAAGTTATCAGACTTCATGTAAAGCAACGTGTCGTGCCCTAACTCTACAAGCCCTAACTTCAAAAACTTTACACCTTAGTCAAAATATGTGGCTTGACCGTTTCGTTACTACAAGAACTATTGTTTATCAGAAAGGTTTCCATGTAGCGAAATGGCCAAGCCACATATTTTGACTATGACCATTTCGCTACATTGAAACCTTACAATGAATAAGTAACAACTCTCAATAATTCAGCTTCAATAATCCATCTATAAATTAATAGTAAAAGGAAAGCTCGAACAGTCAGTGTGGTCGTTATTACGATTGTAACTGTAAACAGTCCATAACGTGAAACCGCACTGTAAATTGCCGATCTAATCAGACAGAAACTGGTGCCGTATGTTTCACGGAACAAAGGCCCTTGTGCTATCGGCCTATATCTGCAGACACCGCCGTTTTAGTACGGAATTCCTGGGCCCTTTCACCACAATCCTACTAACTACCAACGGTAGAAATGTACTTCCTATTTCAGATAGGACTTCGATCTAATTGTTGGACTGACCATTGAACAAAATTTCTTAAACGGTAATAGTTACAAGTTTTGGTTCTAAGGCACCTATTCTTATCTACCTGAATAGTAAAAATTCGATAAGTTTCATTTTTTTTATTATTTACTTCAATACTCACAACTATCATGACAAGGTAATGCAGCTATCTTATATTAAATCACCATCAAAGATACTAATAAAAAGATAAAAGAAATATGAAGCTTACCGCTTCCTTGATGGTACCAGGGTTGTCATTTCGTTAATTTTATATCTTTCCAGCGGGGCTACTCAAATGGCCACTTTTCTATTCGTTCGCTAACTTAAAAATTAAAAATAAGCCATTAAGGGGCCGTAATAGGAAAACAGGGTTTGCGCGGGCCATTTTTTTATATAGAAAACATAAACTTGTAGTCACCAAAAAAATCATACGACAAGCTAAAGAGTTTCTCTAGTTGCTACAAACATAAAATTGTGTATAAACCTTACAGATGATTGTAAAAAAAAAACAGAAAATCTCTAAAAACGCCTAAAAAGCGCTTGTCGCGGGCCATATTTTTGGCGTAAATAATAGCGGAAACGCATTGAATTTTAAATCAAAATACACTTTAAGGTACTGTGCAGTACCTACAATGATTTTTTTCCCTTAGATATACTTTGATTTAGTATAAAATAATGGTTAAACTTCTCTATTTTTTCGGCCGAAATCCCCATACAAATTTGTATAGCGCTGCGTTGCAATTATATTAGCCGCGCTCACGCGCTCCGGAGCTCAGTGCCAGCCAGATCGTCAGAGTAGGAGCACGTCGCTTTGAGCCACGACCGCACCCGCGTATTCAAGCGTATCCATATACAAATCTCGTGCACAGTGTTTCGATTCACAATTTGCTTGATCAAAATTGTATAGTGGCAAGTATGAAAGTTATAGATTATGTTTCGAATTTACTGTGTAACTTATTATTATGAATAACTTCACGATATCTTTTATTATTTGAATTATTAGTTATTACTTGACTGGGTCCAATCCAGGGCCTGATGATGAAGCCGGAAAAAGACCACAGGAATTGTATGATAAAAACATGGTATGCCATCGAGTTTGGACGCGTTAGAATCGTCTTGACAAGTACTCTGTCGGGAAGTAGTTTCCAGGGCCTGATGATGGAGCCGGAAGAAGGCCACAGGAAGTCTATGATAAAACCATGCTACACCATCGAGTTTAGACTCGTTTGATTCGTCTTGACGAGTACTCTGTCGGGAAGTAGTTTCCATGGCCAGATGATGGAACCGGAAGAAGGCCACAGAAAGTCTATGATAAAACCATGCTACCCCATCGAGTTTCGGTTCATTTGATTCGTCCAACTTTTTGTTTTTGGGCCGATTTTGATGAAACTCTGTTTTTTAGGGTTCCGTACCCAAAGGGTAAAAACGGGACCCTATTACTAAGACTCCGCAGTCCGTCTGTCTGTCTGTCTGTCACCAGGCTGTATCTCATGAACCGTGATAGCTAGACAGTTGAAATTTTCACAAATGATGTATTTCTGTTGCCGCTATAACAATAAATATACTATAAATATAATAAAATAGATATTTAAGGGGGGCTCCCATACAAGAAACGTGATTTTTTTGCCGTTTTTTGCTCAATATTAATAACGACAACAGGTAGACAGTTAAAATTTTCACAGATGATGTATTTCTGTTACCGCTATAACAACAAATACTAAAAACAGAATAAAATAAATATTTTAGGGGGGCTCCCATACAACGATCGTGATTATCTGCCGTTATTTGGTACGGAACCCTTCGTGCGCGAGTCCGACTCGCACTTGGCCGGTTTTTGTTACTATTTAGACAATAAAACAGCAACGCAATAATATTTAAAAAAAATCCAAGATGGCGGCCAACTTTTCTGTTTTTGGGCCGATTTCGATGAAACTCGGTTTTTAGTACTATTTCGACAAAAAACAGCAACGCAAAAATAAAAATTGAAAAAAATCCAAGATGGCGGCCAACTTTTTTGTTCTTGGGCCGATTTCGATGAAACTCGGTTTTTGGTACTATTTCGAAAATAAAACAGCAACGCAAGAATAAAAATTGAAAAAAATCGAAGATGGCGGCCAACTTTTAAGTTTTGGGCCGATTTCGATGAAACTCGGTTTTTGGTACTATTTCGAAAATAAAACAGCAATGCAAGAATAAAAATTGAAAAAAATCCAAGATGGCGGCCAACTTTTTTGTTCTTGGGCCGATTTCGATGAAACTCGGTTTTTGGTACTATTTCGAAAATAAAACAGCAACGCAAGAATAAAAATTGAAAAAAATCCAAGATGGCGGCCAACTTTTTTGTTCTTGGGCCGATTTCGATGAAACTCGGTTTTTGGTACTATTTCGAAAATAAAACAGCAACGCAAGAATAAAAATTGAAAAAATCCAAGATGGCGGCCAACTTTTTTGTTTTTGGGCAGATTTCGATAAAACTCGGTTTTTGGTACTATTTCGAAAATAAAACAGCAACGCAAGAATAAAAATTGAAAAAATCCAAGATGGCGGCCAACTTTTTTGTTCTTGGGCCGATTTCGATGAATCTCGGTTTTGGTACTATTTCGACAATAAAACTGCAACGCAATAATAAAAAAATAAAAATTCAAGATGGCGGCCAACTTTTTTGTTTTTGGGCCGATTTCGGTTAAACTCGGTTTTTGGTACTAATTCGAAAATAAAACAGCAACGCAAGAATTAAAATTGAAAAAAATCCAAGATGGCGGCCAACTTTTTTGTTTTTGGGCCGATTTCGATGAAACTCGGTTTTTGGTACTATTTCAAAAATAAAACAGCAACGCAAGAATTAAAATTGAAAAAAATCCAAGATGGCGGCCAACTTTTTGGTTTTTGGGCCGATTTCGGTTAAACTCGGTTTTTGGTACTAATTCGAAAATAAAACAGCAACGCAAGAATTAAAATTGAAAAAAATCCAAGATGGCGGCCAACTTTTTTGTTTTTGGGCCGATTTCGATGAAACTCGGTTTTTGGTACTATTTCAAAAATAAAACATCAACGCAAGAATAAAAAAAAAAAAAAATCCAAGATGGCGGCCAACTTTTTTGTTTTTGGGCCGATTTTGATGAAACTCGGTTTTTAGTACTATTTCGACAAGAAAGCAACGTAATAAGCAGTAAAAATATAAAAAAATCCAAGATGGCGGCCAACATTTCTGTTTTTGGGCTGATTTCAATGTAACTCGGATTTTGGTACAGTCAGCGCCAAATTGATATAAGCGTCTAGAGTACTCAAAATGATCTGCGCAGTTAGAATCATCATTTTGTTGTAAGCACAAAAGCTATTCAGAATATTTTACTTCTCATTATTTAATATTTATTTGAGCAGTCTAAGTGTTCAAAATATTAAACAAAGCTGTCAAAACTATCCGTCAACAATTTATTAATGCATATGCACAGATAACTTTGACAGCTTTGTTGGCTAAGATAATTTTGAACACTCTGACTTCTCATATGAATATAAAATAATGAGTAGTAAGATATTTTGAACACCTTGTGTGCTTACAACAATAAAATGATTCTAACTGCGTAGATCAAATAGATTTTTTGTTTTCAGATCATTTTGACTACTCTAGACGCTCATATCAATTTGACGCTGACTGTACTTTAATACTGCCCAAGCTTAATTTCTCCCATAAAGGACAAGAATAACGCAATGTAAACAAAGACAAAAGGTCAAAGATTACTGCGAACTAACTTGACTTTGATTTTGGGTTGATTTTGATGTAACTCGGTTGTAAAAAAAGAAAAACAATTAAAGAATTTGGCCGCATCCTGAAATTTTAAGTTTTCTGAATTTTCTTGTCAAAATATTAACAAAAACCAAGTTTTATCAAAATCGTCCCAAAAACAAAAAAGTTAGCTGCCATCTTGAATTTTTTTTATTATTGCGTTGCTGTTTTCTTGTCGAAATAGTACCAAAAACCGAGTTTCATCGAAATCGGCCCAAGAACAAAGAAGTTGGCCGCCATCTTGGATTTTTTATATTTTTATTGCTTATTACGTTGCTTTCTTGTCAAAATAGTACTAAAAACCGAGTTTCATCAAAATCGGCCCAAAAACAAAAAAGTTGGCCGCCATCTTGGATTTTATTCAATTTTATTCTTGCGTTACTGTTTTATTTTCGAAATAGTACCAAAAACCAAGTTTCATCAAAATCGGCCCAAAAACAAAAAAGTTGGCCACCATCTTGGATTTTTCTCAATTTTTATTCTTGCGTTGCTGTTTTATTTTCGAAATAGTACCGAAAACCGAGTTTCATCTAAATCGGCCCAAGAACAAAAAAAGTTGGCCGCCATCTTGGATTTTTATCAATTTTTATTCTTGCGTTGCTGTTTTATTTTCGAAATAGTACCAAAAACCGAGTTTCATCGAAATCGGCCCAAGAACAAAAAAGTTGGCCGCCATCTTGGATTTTTTTTAATTTTTATTCTTGCGTTGTTGTTTTATTTTCGAAATAGTACCAAAATCCGAGTTTCATCGAAATCGGCCCAAAAACAAAAAAGTTGGCCGCCATCTTGGATTTTATATAAATTTATTATTGCGTTGCTATTTTCTTGTCGAAATAGTACCCAAAAACCGAGTTTCATCGAAATCGGCCCCAGAACAAAAAAGTTGGGCGCCATCTTGGATTTTTTAAATTTTTATTCTTGCGTTACTGTTTTATTTTCGAAATAGTACCAAAATCCGAGTTTCATCAAAATCGGCCCAAAAACAAAAAAGTTGGCCGCCATCTTGATTTTTTTTTAATTTTTATTCTTGCGTTGCTGTTTTATTTTCGAAATAGTACCGAAAACCGAGTTTCATCTAAATCGGCCCAAGAACAAAAAAGTTGGCCGCCATCTTGGATTTTTATCAATTTTTATTCTTGCGTTGCTGTTTTATTTTCGAAATAGTACCAAAAACCGAGTTTCATCGAAATCGGCCCAAGAACAAAAAAGTTGGGCGCCCTCTTGGATTTTTTCAATTTTTATTCTTGCGTTGCTGTTTTATTTTCGAAATAGTACCAAAAACCGAGTTTCATTAAAATCGGCCCAAAAACAAAAAAGTTGGCCGCCATCTTGGATTTTTTTCAATTTTTATTCTTGCGTTGCTGTTTTATTTTCGAAATAGTACCGAAAACCGAGTTTCATCTAAATCGGCCTAAGAACAAAAAAGTTGGCCGCCATCTTGGATTTTTTTCAATTTTTATTCTTGCGTTGCTGTTTTATTTTCGAAATAGTACCAAAAACCGAGTTTCATCGAAATCGGCCCAAAACCAAAAAAGTTGGCCGCCACCTTGGATTTTTTCAATTTTTATTCTTGCGTTGCTGTTTTATTTTCGAAATAGTACCAAAAACCGAGTTTCATCGAAATCGGCCCAAAACCAAAAAAGTTGGCCGCCATCTTGGCTTTTTTCAATTTTTATTCTTGCGTTGCTGTTTTATTTTCGAAATAGTACCAAAAACCGAGTTTCATCAAATCATCTCAAAAACAAAAAAGTTGGCCGCCATCTTGGATTTTTTCTCAATTTTTATTCTCGCGTTGCTGTTTTATTTTCGAAATAGTACCAAAAACCGAGTTTCATCAAATCGACTCAAAAACAAAAAAGTTGGCCGCCATCTTGGATTTTTTCTCAATTTTTATTCTCGCGTTGCTGTTTTATTTTCGAAATAGTACCAAAAACCGAGTTTCATCGATATCGGCCCAAAAACAAAAAAGTTGGAATTTTTAACATTGCCTGGCCGTTTTTTGTCAAAATAGTACCAATGCGCGCGCTTCGCTTCGATTCACGCCTAGCTTGAATTGACCCTTACATTTTGGTATTACGATAGGAGTGGGTCGGCAGAAATACCAAAAATCGGTAGGTTCGAGACCACGGCGCAGATTTCACTAACTTAATTTCGTTGTCCTGGCCGAAAAATAAAACCGGTTAATGAAAAATACCCATATTTTTCCAAACCGGTTTAAAAACCGGTTAGAGGAACAGAACCTTTTTCAAAAACATCTATAATTTCGTCAAACCGGTTTAAAAAAATTACCAGTTTCCAAGCGCCACAGACCAAGCAACAATACTGGTACACACTACGTGTTCCTGCTCACGCACTCTACAACTACTTTATTGATTGGACTATTAGGTCGAAATCGAATTAATACACAATAATGTCAATTTGTTTTCTTATTTTTTTTATTGTAGTCAATCTCATATTTTGTTTAAACAACATGTAGGTAGACCTATATCTTAAAACATTTCTTTACCGATAGGTATGTATCATAAATATTTTAATTTGTTCTTATTTGTGAAGAAATTAATTCATCTTCATCTTTATTAATTTGTATGCTGCAAAAAAAACATAACTGTAAAAATTTATCTAGAGTCGCATTGTGTATTATATAATTATACAGGCATGAATATAATTTACTTATTGTTTTATTGTATCCTTGATTGATCTAAATATTTCGATTGTTCACGATCATGAATAATCCTATTTTATGTGTGAAAAAAAGAAGATTCATTCAATCACCATAAAAATATATTATGCATTTTAAGGACAGACCATACAACAAGATTTTAAGTAATACAGGTACGATGTTCAGGGTTTGGTTAGATTGAGATTTGAGCGCAGGCGGACCACTGTTAAAGCGTAGATGTGTGCGTGAACCGCGCAAGTGCGTCGATCGCTGTGTGGGTAGCGCTTCGATACCTAATTTTCTCTCGCGCCCGCGGCGTAAGCGCCCCTTAACACCAAAATAACGTGTCGTAGGCTTGTCAATTCTGTACAATACAACAATGTCTGTGATTTACATAAACTTGCGACGTCTGACTTAATCATTAATTGCTTATTTTTAAGATTTAAGTTAGCGAACGAATAGAAAAGTGGCCATTTGAGTAGCCCCCCTTTTTTTTTTTTTTTTTTTTTTAACCGGAGAAACTGCTTTTACGCATCCCCCCCCCTGTAGGTGAACAGGGGGTTCGTATGTGAGGCTCACCAGAAGGGGAGCCGCTAGCGCCATCAGCAATAATGACTATTGCCGATGGCGCCAGCGGCCGCCCTCCACGACCGCCTCCCGCGATCTCACCGAGCCACTAGAGGCTGGGTGGGATCACGGGAGGGGGGAATACTCACTAAAAACTCCGGCACTTGCCCGCTCGCCGCCAGTTGGTCACGGGGGTCCATTGTTGTCACTCACCCCATTGACCGGCGGTACGCCCGGCTGACCGGGCCTCCTCGCGGTTGGGAGATGGCCGGGCAAGTCTGGCCATCTCCCCAGATGGTTGAGACCGTGCAAGGCAGGCGATGAGTCACCCCCCACCGCCCGCTTGGTCCCATTTATAGAGGAATGAGGTGCGCGAAGCGCCTCCTTCGTCTACCCATCCGCCTGCGTCGGAGCCGGTTCGCGTGAGCCTCCTCCTCTCGAACCCGCTCCGATGTCTCCTTCTGTGATATGACTTCCTCGCAGAAGGAGACTACCGCTTCCCATGATCTCTCGGTGGCCAGCATGGCCCTGGCCACACTGGGCAGCGAGAGATCTCTCCCAATGACAGCAGCCAGAGCGCCGCGCTGCGGAGCCCAGGCAGGACACACCTGGAGGGTGTGCTGTGCACTGTCCTCCACATCGCCGCACTCATAGCACTGTGGGGTCGCCTCTCTTCTTATCCGATACAGATACTTTCCGAAGCAGCCGTGCCCGGAAAGCATCTGCGTCAGCCTGAAAGTCAGCGACCCAAACCCGCGCTTGCACCACTCTCCCAGTATCGGACGAATCGCTTCTACAGTACGCTTTCCAGCCGGGTCCGATACGAGCTCTCTCTCCCAAGCCTCCATCAGCCTCTCTTCCGCATTGCGACGTATGGCCAGTACCTCCTCCGGAGCCAGTCGATCTCCCCTCTGGATCGCTGCTTTGCGCTCCTGGTACACCTCCTTAAGTACCTGAGATTCTAGCTCCCAAGGAGGTGTACTCGCAAGCACACATGCCGCCGTGTGCGATACCGTCCGATATCCCCTCACGAATCTTACCGCAATAGCTCTCTGTGGCTGACGGAGACTTCGGCGGTTGACTGCATTAAGCCGGTCCGCCCACACTGGTGCCCCGTAAAGGGCCATGCTTCGAAGCACTCCTGCATACAGCCTTCTGCAGCTGGCCTTGGGCCCACCGATATTTGGCAAGAGACGTCCCAATGCTCCCGCTGTCTTTGTAAGTCTTGGGGCTAACTGCCGAAAATGTTCCTCGAATTTCCAGCGGCCGTCTATTATTAGCCCCAAGTACTTAATATGGCGCTTGAGAAGAACTCTCGCTCCATCCACCACCAATCCAGCACCAGCTGGAGGCCCTCTACGTGGACCATGAAAATACAGTGCCTCTGTCTTCTCAATGGCCACATTTAGCCCCAGAGCCCTTATCCTTTCTATGACAAGTGACGTGCCCACACTAGCCAATCTTCTTGCATCTTCGAATGTCTTGCCCCGGGCGATGACCAGCGTATCGTCCGCGTAGCACAGTACCTTCAACCGGGGCAAGAAGGTACCTCGCAGGACCCAGTCATACCCTATGTTCCACAGAAGCGGCCCAAGCACCGACCCCCCCTGGAACACCACACACCATTTCACGTGCCACCATCCGACCATCTTGAGATGGATACAGCACTTCTCTGCCTTCTAGGTAGTGCTCGATTATGCGCACCAAGTACGGGGGGAGCCCGTGGAAGCGAAGGCCCTCTTTTATCACTCGGAAGGGAAGGGTGTTGAACGCGTTGCGTATGTCGAGTGACACTGCGATCGCCACTTCTCCTCTATTAGCCGCCGACTCCGTGAGCTGGCGTAATGCTATGACGGCATCCACTGTTGACCGTTGTCTCCTAAATCCATATTGATTCTCCGTTAAGTTAGGGCCTACCGCTTCCAGATGCTGGACGACTCTTTCTGCTATGATCTTTTCGAGCATCTTGGCAAGCTCGTCTAGCAGCACCACTGGACGGTAAGCCGACGGAGAATCAGCCGGTCTTCCCTCTTTTTGGAGAAGGCACAAACGCCCCCGCTTCCACTGCTTAGGGAACTCCCCATTTTCCAGACAATCACTAAAAAGTGCTCGAATAAGCTCACCCAGGTGTTTGAGCGCTGTGGGCAGCACTCGCCCAGGGATGCCATCCGGACCGGGGGCCTTTTTCTTTGACCTCAAGCAGTCAATCACTCCTTCCATTTCCGCTTCCGTGATTGGCGTAAACCCGGATTCGCGTTCTAGTGGACCTTGAGGAGCCATTAAGGGTGCCGTTTCTGGAGCTTCCGCAGGAAACAGGCCCGACACTACATTGGTGAGAAGCTCCTGATCCATCGAGTCCATGGGAGGTGCCTGATGTCTAAGTTTGTTCCTTACCATCCGGAATGGGCGCCCCCATGGATCCCTGTCTAAACTCGCCAGAAATTCCTCCCAGGCTCTGGATTTAGCCCTTCTAATTCCTTGCTGAAACGCATCTTTCGCCTCTTTGTAGGCCCGCTGAAGCCTTCGCTCCTCCTCTGTTTCCGGTGCCCTTCTCCGCCGGCGCCTCCTGTATCGCTGCAGTGCACGTCTCGCCCGCAGACTGGCTGATCGGAGGGACTCCATCTCCTCCGACCACCAATACACTTGAGACTTGGTCGGGGGGCCGTATACCCTTGGCATCGCAGCGTCGCAGACGGCAGTTATTGAAGCGGTGAGCTGTCTAGTCCGCTCTTCAATATCGCCAGCGCTTTGTCTCGCCTCCAGGCACCAGGCCTGAACTATGGCTGCCTCCTCCGCCAGGTCCTTTCTCAACTTGGTGATCGCCCACCTTGGAAAGTGGAACTGTCTTCCAGCCGGCCGAGGACTTATTGGTACCACTCCCGTCCTCGGTGAGACTCTGAATCGGATGTATCTATGATCCGACAGGGTCTCTGGATCCGTCAACACAGTCCAATCTTGAACTCTGGTGGCCAGGGCAGGAGTCGCAAAAGTCAGATCCACTCTAGATCCCCCCCGCCCTCTCACGCACGTGAACGTGGTGCCCCGGTTCAGCACAACCAGTCCCGCCGACGTAGCCCAATCGAGGACGGCCACACCTTTTGAGTTCGTGACGGGGGAGCCCCAAGCCGCGTGCTTAGCATTAAAATCCCCCGCCACTAAAACCTGCATCGGTGCCAGGCGCCTCACCACTCCACTCATCATGTTGCACCACCGCTCCAGTTCATCAAGATGCCGGTTGGGGGAGAAGTATGCACCTACAAGTGCGAAGTCTCCCCACGTGACCGCCACGTAACCCGGTCCCCTTTCTCTAACCGAAAGGGGAGGGGAGTGAGCAGCCATGTATGGTGCTAGGATGGCGACTGTTTCGTTCTCATCACCAGCCCAATTGGAGCGCTGTGGCACACAGTAGGGCTCCGATATGACGAGGACGTTTGGCCTCCACTCCATTGCATGCTGCATCAGAAGGTCCTGAGAGGCAGCGCAATGGTTAATGTTCGCCTGTAGAAACTGTTGATTGTATCTGTCCATTAAGGCGAAACATCAACTACCTCCATGACATTGTTGTCAGCCTCTTTTGCAGTCGCTTTTACCGGCTTTGCTTTCTTCGCCGGCGGGTTACATCTCTTGCCACCCATTATGTGCCCCGCGGGCAAATTGTGAGCTAGACACACTGCGCATTTGGGCTCTTCTGAGCAGTGAGCTGCCCTGTGTCCCTCCTTCCCACACCTATAGCAGGAGTTGGTGCGGTCCACCTCGCTCGGACACATTTGGCGCGTGTGTCCGGTGCCCATACATTTAAAGCAGCGGAGTGGCAGAGGCTCCATTGCCCGAATCTGGGCACAGCTCCACCCTACCATAAGCCGACTCGCCTCTGCCAGAACCTTCGCAGCAGCCACTGGACACTTCGTCATAACGAATCCCAGGCCACCCGGACCCGATCGGATGTGCCCCACTTTTATGTGCTCCTGTGAACAACCACCTTTTGCAGCCATAGCAGCCCTAATGTCTACCGCTGTCACAGAATCATCTAGCCCGGAAATGCGCAGGTCCACGCATTTCACGGGTCTGGTGACATTCACAACCCCCGTGAGGGCCTCTTTTAATTTTGCCGCCATAATGTCAGCCTTTTCCCCTCCTGATGGACCGGGGATTTCGATAATTCTCGCCCCTGTTTGTGTCTGCTTGACAGTCAGCTGTTCGATCCCCAGCTCTATAAGGTCCACCGACTGCCTGGCTTTAGAAATAGCTTCGGCATAAGTCACTCCCTTCTGCATGGCCTCTTCCGTAATAGTCAACACTACCGCTGCTGTGCGCGGAGGTGTCAATTTAGGCCCCTTTTTGGCCGCTACCCCTGATTTGGCTGCTGGATTAGCCGCTGGTTTCGGGGCGTGCTTGTTTGCCTGAGGCTTTGCAATAGCTGGCTTTTGTGACTCCCCCGTCGCTGGAGCCTTCACTATCCGCCCCTTCTTATTAGTTGTTGACCATCCTTTCTCTTCCGGAGCTCTGCCTGATTCCTCTGCTGCCTGTGGAAACAGGTTTTGATTAGAAGAGCCCGCCACTGCAGCATACGAGGGCACTGGCTGCCTCCCTACATTCCCGGCAGCATTTGCGGCATTCTTTTTGCCTGCCCCCAACGGCGGACGTAAGTTTGGAGCAGGCAGGAGTCTGCTTTCCAAACCCTCGAACCTAGCTGAGATCATAAAGCCAACTGATTCCATGACAGTTCGTGTGATGTGCTCCATAATAAATACAAAAATCCGAGGGACGCTATTGAACTAAAACTTATCACCGAACGTTGTGAGAAAATAGCAAAGGAATGCCATGATAACTACAAACAACGTTTGGAGGAGGAAATAGCAGATAATCCTAAGTTGTTTTGGTCACACGTGAAAAGCAAAAGAGGTGGGTCGAGTGCATTCCCAAGTTCTATGACGGATGGCACTATTGTGACTTCCGAGGGGTCTGAGGTTTGTGAAATGTTTTCTGACTACTTCTCATCTATTTATCTCCCTGACGTGGAAAGTGGACACGAAGTTAATTCAGATTACCTTAAGGAAGTTAACACAAACAGCCATACTTTGACGGTCTCACTTGTAGACAGTGAGCTTTTACTGAAGAAATTGCGTAGCATTGACTGTAACAAAACTGCAGGAGCAGATGGTATACCGCCTATACTAATTGTTAGATGTGCGTCTGTGTTGGTATACCCACTACAAATCATTTACAATGACTCATTAACTTCAGGGACTTTTCCTCTGAAGTGGAAAGAAGGTAAGGTTGTACCAGTTCACAAAGCTGAAAGTAATGACAATGTACGCAACTACAGACCTATTACGATTTTGTCATGTTTTGCCAAAATACTTGAAGCAATTGTTTATCCTCACTTCCAGAAACACCTAAAATTGTACTTATGTGACCAACAGCATGGATTTGTTCAAGCCAGATCTACAAACACAAACTTGGTCAGCTTTACTGAAACACTGATCAAGGCTATAGACTCTGGCTTTCAAACAGATGTTATATACACGGACTTTAGTAAAGCATTTGATATTGTTTCGCACAAAATCCTCTTATTGAAGCTACGTAGCTATGGTATCTCAGGCAGTCTATATAAGTGGATATCGTCGTACTTGCATGGGAGATCTTTTTGTGTGGTTGTCAATGGTTTCCAATCCACATCACGTGACATTCTTTCGGGTGTTCCCCAAGGTTCCCATTTGGGACCAATTTTATTCAATTTTTTTATTAACGACATCCCTTATTGCTTTCGCTATTCTCAAGTCTACATGTTTGCAGATGACTTGAAATTTCTGAGAGTAGTTAAGTCTTGTGATGATGCCAGCCTCCTACAAAGTGACTTAAATAGACTCGTGGAATGGTGCGACAATAATAGAATGGTTTTGAACTCAAAAAAGTGTAACCATATAAAATTCTCACGCAATCACAATTTAATTTATGCTAATTACTATATCAGAAATGATGAAGTGGAAGAAGTTGATACAGTTAAGGATCTTGGAGTTATTTATGACAAAAAGTTAACTTTTATTCCCCATTTGGATAGTATTGCCAAAAAGTCCTCAAAAATTTTGGGATTTGTTCTTAGAAATTGTAAGTCATTCAGTAACATTAAAACTAAAATACTTCTATATAACACTTTAGTCCGAAGTATATTGGAATATTGCAGTGTAGTATGGAGGCCCCATTATGCTACGCATATATTGCGCCTTGAACGTATCCAAAAAAGATTTTTGTGGCACTTAGTTTTTTCTGTAGGTAAAGCGAAAACATTGAAATCTTATAAACAAAGACTGCAGTTTTTTAAAATCTCGTCTCTTTCTAAGCGAAGAGCTCTCATAGACGCAAAGTTCTTGAGTAATATATTGAATAATGCGATTCAATGTCCGCAATTATTGAGTCTCATCAACTTTCGTGCCCCTGCAAGAATGCCTCGTAGGCCGATCACACCACTTTGTCCGCCATTAAGAAGAACAGTTTTGGGCGCTAATTCTCCTTATGCAAGGTTCTGTAAAATTTTTAATGGCTTCAGTGATAAATTCGACATACACTTTGATAGTCCCAAGACACTGACTTCCACCTTACGTGAATACCTATCAGATTGATTATCGTCCTGTTTTTATTTACTAACCTACTTTTTTTCTTTTTAAATTTTTATGTTAGACACACATAAATTTGTATTTAGTAGAATAATTTTCCTTTTTTTGTTATTTTAATTTGTCTTTTTTATTGTTTGGCGTATATAATAGAGAATGTGGTGTTTACCTATAAGTAATTGTAGCATTTAGCTGAGTGTTTGTTATTATGCAATAGTGTTGTATAAGTTTGGGTGTTGCAATTGTTGGTGAACCTAATAAATAAAATAAAAAAAATAATCTCATCAAACCCTGGCAGTAGCTCTGTTCCACCCGCAACGGTTGTTTTTTTAGCCTCCACACGACGAAGTTGAGCAGCCTCTGTGTTTTTCTCTTGCAGGCTCAGCTTGATAGCCCGTAAATCTCCTTTGATGGCCGACAACTCTCCCTGCAGTCTTTCATTTTCGGCTCGCAGGCGCCTAATCTCTTCATTAGTATTAAGGTCTGCGAGTCTTTCTACAGTCTTTAACACCTTCTTGCCTGCCTCGTTGACGTTCTTCTTTAACTCTTTGTTCATGTGTTTCGTGGCTTTTACCGCTTCGAACACAACTTCTAATTCTTTCTGGGCTTGAGTGGTCAGCTCATTTATCTGCAGTTTGCGCGTACCTTCCGCATAATGCTGCAAACGTTCCTCTTCTTCTTGGTCGTGCTCAGGAGGTTGGAGTTTCCTGTAGTCCTGACTTTTGACTGCACCATATTCGTCCAGCTCCGAAGGATCAACGTAGTCCTCATCACTACCGATCCTCATCCTCTTCCTAGCCGACGCAGCACCAGCATAAGCACCGGAAGTTCTAGTGACTGCCTTATTTCCCCCTTTTTTCCCTCTCCCACTTTTACGTGTGATTATTCTCTTTTCCACTTCCAAGTCTTCAAAACCTTCCGAGTCAGTCCCGCTCTTCTGGCGATTTACTCCGCTCGGTTGATGTTTTACTGTCTCCTTTCCTCCGTGGGCTAACGCCGCAGCGGAGCGAGTGACCGACCCAGATCTGCTCAGGCTATGCTCCCTACTTGACACCTCTGTGTTCTCCAAGGCATCCGACCCTAGGTGAACATTTTGATTTGATTTGGCACAGTTTTTGCGTGGACCCAGTGCGTTGTCCTCAAGGCGGTTGTTGCCCCCCCCAGAATACGAGGAGCAGCCCAACGTCGGAACGTCGGGGAGGGATTCTCCAGCCGCTGAGCGGCTGGTACCCTCCTGGGGTAATATCTTTTTACAAGACGCCATTGTCATAAGTTTTTAAAGACCTCTTTTTTAAGGGGTGAGGGTCCAAGTTCCCCTGGTTTTTTATAGTGGTATCCTTCCACGCAGCCCCCATTTAACATGGCGGCTTCCGGGCCTACACCATGTGCAGGCTTACGGTGTTCCCATCACGACGTCCGCAGCCGGACCACTGGGCCTCCAAGAGGTCCCCTTACCGCCGACCCGCACCGTCGCTACTCGGAGAACGTCCGAGACGCCAGCCGGATCCCGTCTTTGCTGTTTTGGTTCGCGCCGGCAAGGTAGCCGGTAACCCCCATATCTGGGGGCCGTTCCCCAATCCACCACCCGGGGACGCGCCCGATAGCAGACAGCAAACTGCCACGGGTGAGTAGCCCCCCTGGTGAGTGAACTAACTTAACTGAACAAAATTGTGGTGACTTTGCATAAACTCTCTATAACACATTGTCAAAAATTTAATGTCTATGACAATACTTATTGACAATGTGGTACCTAGTTGTCCAAACAACATTATGGCCAAAATTGTTAACACTTTACTGTAATAATTTATGTAAAGTCACCACAATTTTGTTCTGTTAAGTTAGTTCACTCACGAGGAAATATACAGAAAAAAGAAAAAACGAAATGACAACCCTGTGAAACAAACTTGCAACTTTTAAAATGTTTTATACTTTAAACTTTCTCACATCTATGGCTAATATAACTAGATGTAGGAGGTATCATTAGCAGTTTTAACATAAGAAACGTGATCTAGATATATGTAAGACGATTTCAAAACAAAAAAAGGTATTTTAACTAAGACAAACTGCTGTGGAAGCCAATAAAGCCGTGTTAAAGACAAGCAACGTCGCCATTGTGAAGTTTCCGCCCTAAGCCCGTTACCTCGTGAAATATTATTCATTGTACGAGCTCATACTCATTTTATAATACAATGGACATTGTTGATACTGTATTACTCAATAGTTTTTGCCTAGGAATAAATGGTTAAGATTATGTTCAATGTTTTTCATTTTAGCTTTTTCACGTTTTTACAATTTTTCACTTAGCTCTCAGTTACAGTATCTCAAATGAACGTGAGTTAGCTAAATAATTAAAAATACAAAAAAACATTTATTCAGTCTAGGCATTAGGCTGATCCCAGACCTACCGGTTTCTTTTCTTTGCTTTGCTGATCGGCAATGGACCGCCGGCCAAGAGGCTCATTTTCAATCTATCGCATATTTTCAATCTAAGTACATTTCAAATATATGTATTTTCTTGTGAGCTTTGTTCCTTAAACGATCGTTATGAAAACACAAAAAAAATTCAGGTAGGTAATGATACCAGTGCCAAAATCGCCAAAGTATTGTTTTGCTCACTTGTGCGTAGCCATCTCGAGTATTGCTCACAGATTTGGAACCCACAGTATGGCGTCTATATAAACAGGTTGGAGACTATTCAACGTAAGTTTTTGAGATACTTGCAATTTAAGTGTAAAGGTTATGAGAAAGACTATTTTGCTAGATGCAAAAAACATCATATTTTACCTCTCGTTGAGCGACGAAAAATTGCCGATGTCGTTACACTTGCAAAATTATCACAATCTCTTATTGATTCCCCGCATCTTCTATCACTAATAAATTTCAAAGTTCCAAACAGAAACAGTAGACACATCTACAACCTTAGTGTTCCGTATTGTGCCACCAACTACAGAAAAAACTCGTTTTTTATGCGATCAGCTGTTACTTTTAATAAAATCGTTGATGTATCTGTGCTTGACATTTTTAACTCTAAACCGGAACAATTTAGAAATGTTTTGAGTAAGAACTGGTTTGATGTGGTTTCTTAAGATTTCCACTTTTATTTTGTTAGCGTTTTTTTTTGTTGTTTCCTAAGTTTAATAGCATTTTTTTTAACTATGCCAAAATTGTTTCTTCCGATTCAAAAATGTATATCAAAATCTATACTTTGTGAATACAAATAAGCTTCTCGATGTTTATATGCGAAAACAAATTAAATGAGTATATTTGTATTAAATTTAGTTATACTATTATTAGTTATAAATACTGTATGTTTTCCAATGAAAATAAAAATAAAAATAAAATAAAATACCACCTACGACCCTGCTTACAATTTATATAAATATGCGATCGATTTATTTTTAGCAATCGGAGACCATGTTCAGGGTAGCCTATCTCCCAGAAGCTTCCTATTTCGCAACCCAGACGATGATATTTAATAACCATTGAAAATGACCCTGGTTGGCCAGCGGTCTAAACAGCAAAGTAGAACAGCAAAACAAAATTACGCTTTTTAAAGCCTATTGTCAGACATTTTACACGAGTAGCCTGTGGGCCAACTTTACACAGAAAACCTGCAATGCCCTACGCGTCCAATACAACAACATCTTCAGGGCTCTGTTCCGGCTCCCACGCTATTGTAGTGCGTCGGGTATGTTTGCCGATGCCAGCGTGGATGACTTTTACGCATTAATGCGAAAAAAGGTTGCCTCGCTGGTGAACAGGGTGCGACAGAGCTCGAACGGAGTCCTGAGGATGGTGGGTGTACGCCTCGATTCAGCCCTAGTTGGCAGGTTCACCGAGATGCATGTGGCAAGGGTTCGGTGAGCCTGCCCACTGGAGGTGTTAATTTACTCTTTGTTGCCATGTATACTAACGTCTATAAGTTATATTGTTACTAACAAACTATGGATCTTTGGTCTGAATTTTTTTATTTTTTTATTTATTAAAGAAAAGAAAACGGTAGGTCTGGGGTCAGCCTTATTCACAAGCACTTGTGAATGTCACAAGAAGCTACGCCATATCGGTTCGAAAACCCGAAGCGGGAGACCTTGCTAAAAATAAATTTACCTATACTCATAGAAGTAGGAGTAGTTGATAGCAACCAAATACTTGTTGGCATTATGGTAATACTGACCAATATGTGTTGCCAGGAATACAAACTGAAAACAATGTATTTCTTCTAATGCAAAACATCAAAAAAGAAGGCCACGGCCGCATGCTCCCGTGCGTACGTAGCTCCATGCCAAGAATACATTGCAGTTTTCTAATGCAAGCTATTTTCGATGAGTGATTGAAAATATTTGCTAAAAATACATCTTGCGAATGTAGAAACAAAAATAACGGGTGATTCGGAAGTGGCAAACGATTCAGGCACAAGGTGACAATAATGTCACGAAAACAGAGAAGTAAATTGTAAATGTAATTAAGAAAACTAGGGAATTACAGAGGCCAGACTGACAAAATTCGCTGTATAAGGAGAAATAAATATATTTAAAAAAATAAAAATTATTAGGTCTAAAGAACAAACCACACGCACACAAAAATATATGTTGTTATACCTTTTACAAAGAAACATTAATTTATGTATTAAATTTAAAATTCAATTATTAATGTACTAAAAAAATTGAAACGCCTTTTTAGGTGATTTGAAGACTGTAACCTAATTATCTCGAAAACTTTTTTTTTAAATAGGTTTTCGTGATAGTAAAAATAATGAGTAGTATCATATTTTTAAGTTGAATGTAAAATCGAGAAAAACCTCAAATTTCACTGACGGCGACCCCGACGGAACGAGATGCATAAAGCTGCTAATTCTGACCTGGGTAATATCCTCCATATCGCACCCCTAGATAAAAATTCACAGATCTCGTGCCTTTCACGACCTTCTGGTACTAAGAACGACGTGACTGGTCGAGTAATTTCAAATCTCGAAATTGAAATAACAGCAACCCAGGATATAATATTTTGAATCTACTTTTCTGTATCTACTCGTAAGTACCTATTGAGTACCTATCGTTTGACCTCAAACTAAAACCTCTCTTCTGTTCAACTTTCGCTCAAGATTCGATTATCCGTTTATCTATACACAAAAACTCACTACGACGCTTAGCACGTGTACTGGAGATTATAGCGTCATCTCTTTTGCTCCTACAGTTATTGCTAACACTACTTTACATTACTTTTCACATAGTAAGCGACGTCACTTACTTGAATATGGACTTAGGGAGACATTTCAGTGCAGTCACACTACGGTACGGTCAGCAACGAAAGTTGTTAAACACTTTAGTACTTTGTCATAGCAACTTTTTTGATTAATGTTTCAAACTGACAGGCGTCTGTCAAAAAAGTTGATGTGACAAAGTACTACAGTGTTAAGTAATTTTCGTTGCTGACCGTACCACCCCGCGCCGCCGCGCCGTATCTAACGATTTAAATCTTTGACTAGATCTGGAATCCACACTCGCTTCACGCTCTATTCACGTCATACCCTGTTGACCTGCTAGAGCTAATCATTTTCAATATTATGGTTTTAATATATATCTAAAAATACTTTTTTACTTATAAAAATGTGGAAATAAATAAAAAATACAAAGTATAAAACACTAATACAAGCTTTGAAATATATAAAAACTTCAATCGTACTACGTATTATTATACCGCGCCGCGCACGTCGCCCGCGGTATCCCAACATTTCGCTACATAAAGGATAAGCTACAGCCCAGACCGTAAGAGTCAGGGATATATACTATTTTCAATAGGTAGCCTAACTCAATATCTCTAGGGATTTTATTAATTTTTTCGATATCGCTTTTCGTTTTTTAGAAATTGTCGATTTAGTGAGAATAGACCCCGAAAAAGTGTGTAATTTTTCTACATTTATGCGATTTTCAAAAAAAGTTTTTGACATTTTTCAAAAAAAAATTCACCATATAGTAGCCCTCGCTGAGACACATCTTTTGACATTTAGTACATACACGTAGACCCAAAACTCACGGGACCAGGGCGATGTCTCACTCTGGCTGAAATTGGGTACTTTACTGAAGCGATCGAAAAAACATTTTCAATTTTTTCAAAACTTTGCGGATGTTATAAAAACATAGTTATTCAGAAATTGCGGATGTTATAAAAACATAGTTTTTCAGAAAATACTAACGAGCAACTTAGTCGCCCGGCAACTGTTTTGTCTTTCACATCAAGTCCACGGGTTTATATGGAAGCGCGCACACGAAGCGACGCGATCGTCGCCAACTTTTCATACAAACCATGTGAGAGACAAAACAGTTGCTGGGCGACTAAGTTGCCCGTGTGCGATAGTGCTAATTAGTATGCGAGCGTTCATAAATAGCCATGATAATAATGACAACTAATTACTTGTCACAGTAGGGCTGCTTTAATTTTTAATATAGCAAAATGTAATATAATATATTTTTCAAGTTGCTGAAATATTTTCTTCTCTTTTTTCAGGTAAGCGGTTCTTCTTTGATGCACGCTGGATAAGATAAGATAAAGATGTGAGCATACACGGTATGTATTTGAATTGTGCAAAAATAACTAAATTTGAAAAATATGTACATTCAAAATTCGACCGCTTGGCTCAGAGCCTTTGACAGTGAATCAGCAAAGCTAAATTCTTTGATATTAGTGGTATTAGATATATGATATGATACAACTGAGACATAAGGCTAGACTTACTATAGTAACGTTGTTGGTGCAATTTTGTGCTAGTGCTGCCCACACAGCCCATTCGAACCCATTGACCGGTCACTTCCTGTAGAATATAGGTTAAACTAATGCAAATATTTTAGCAGGCGTCTCGTGTTTTGACTGACTTGCGAAATTATTCGTTTTTGGCGTTTGTAAACCTAATTTCTAAACAAAGACCAAAATGACCGTGACTTGGCTTCACATTGGTTAGCACGACATTTGACTGAGTTTGTTATGTGATGTTTTGTCTGGTTTCATGTTTAATGTTTTGATATTTCTGAAAATTCGGAAGGTTCCTATTTATTTTGCCTTAAGTTTTTGACTGACATTTCCAGAAATTAATTATGAATATTTTGAAATCTGTAATAGTTTTAAGAAATATACTTAAACTAGCGGCCGCCCGCGGTTTCACCCGCGTGGTTCCCGTTCCCGTGGGAATATCGGAATAAAAAGTATTCTATGTTTTAATCTAGGCTATCTACTATCTGTGTGCCAAATTTCAACCAAATCCGTTCAGTAGTTTTTGCGTGATTGAGATTGAGGAACAAACATCCAAACATCTAAACATCCAAACCCACAAACTTTCACATTTATAATATTAGTAGGATAAACGCCGCCCCTTGATTTATCTGTTATTACTAGGAACTAGGTACATATTAACTGCAACATCTAAATGTTTGAAATTATTTATTTATTTACGACTGAACAAATTTTATCTTTGAAACACAAATACTTCGCGTAACTTTACATAATTTCGAGTATCAAGAAAACGCATTACAAATAGAAAATCATTGTCATAGCCACTTTTCACTTTCATTAACACATTTGTATGTCACGTTGGCATCTCCTCATTCCTCTAAATAAAAGGGGAAGTCAATAAAACGTTTAGAAAAAAATATACCAGCAATAAACGTGGGATGTAACGAATTTTTATTATCCAAGTGTTTTGAGTGTTATCATCAAATTACCGGTAATAAATATTTGCCAATGTTAAACTTAAAACTATACGGAAGTTTTCGTTTTGCGGCTTCTGTTACTCTAATAAGTTTGCGAAAATAATCATAAATAGCTCTCGTTTGAAATATATTATGATTGATTGTATGAGTGCGCGCGACGGCGTGGAACATTTTGGGCGTAGCAACAATTATTGTTTATTTTGCGTGCACACGGGCCAACAATGCAGTTGGTGACCGTTACGACTATTCCAAGGTGAAGGAAGAAGTGTCAAACATAGAATGTGCCAAAAAACTTGAAAAGGAAACAATTGAACGTAGTTTTGTCTTTTTCAACGATTGTTTATTAGAACAACAAAGCCAATGGAGAGTCGATTACGATAGATATTTTTTTAAATGTAACTGATTTTAAAATCAATATATCCACGATAATATGTAAAATTTTACGATACAATGTGGTGGCCTATTCTGCGTCTTAATGCCTTGGTGGGTGGGCTATAGCCTTATTTGAGTAGCCTTTTTCAAATAGATAATTAGCAACAAACTGTAATAAAATAGATGAAATAAACAACCTTTCAAAAGAAAACTAAAAGAAATTAAATAGGAAGCTTTCACTTGTGAAAACCTTTGACCGATCGAAACTCAATACGTTTAATATTAAAACCAAATGTGTGAATATAAATTTGGTTTACTTTCCGCGGTAATGTATTTGTAGTATCGAGTTGCGCAAACGCCGCGTTCAAAGAACCGCTACGGCCCAATTTTAATTATAACATATCTATTACTATATCACCGAATTCCAGAAATTCTATTGGAGTCGAATTTTCATTTCTGAGAAGTCAGTAAACTGTCAACCGTTTCAAATAGGTGTACCGGTTACATAACATGATTTACTAATACTAATTAACTAATAAAGTTTTTCAATACCTATGTTAAATTATATTTCTTCTAGTATATTTTGCGTCTACTAATCTCCAGCTACTACTCATCACCTCATCACCAGCTCCTCAGTAGCACAGAATATATAGTGTTAGTAGTAAGTAACCCAATACCGTATAAAATATAATTTTACGGTATTTCAATATCTAAACAAAATAAACATACAGGTTGAGAATTTGCCGAAGAAGAATTAGATCATCATCCAAATAGCTTATTATGTAAACACAAATTCATTCAAATACGCCTCTAATTAAGAATAAACTTATTTTGCGAAAACCATTAACGGGCGGCCATGCCAGGCCATTAGCGTAAAAAATGACGGGAGACCACCCGTGACGACCTTGACGGACAATATTATGAAAAATATATCTTATGACCTGAGTTTTTGGGTATATTTTTCTTTTTGGATTATTAGTAAATATGCTTAGAAAATGATTAAACAATTATTATCTAGACATATACGCTGATATATTGTTTTTATCAGATAATCTAAAGCTAAAACTTTCATTTTGCCAGAAATTAGATTACCTACGGATTTTTTATTATCACTAATAACTGTTAATTCACTTAACTCCAAGATCTCAACTTTGATCCCCAAATCTCAATTTGGGGTCAATGAATAAACCTGTTTTATGTATAATGTACATACTATAATATATTCTGAGGTCAAACTTTGTGGTACCAACATCGTTCGTTTTTATAATTATTGCATTAAAATTTAAAATTGTGGATCTATAGTTTTCATAATTCGATAAAAGCTTAAATTATTTGGGTGCCGAATCCAGCCACAAAAAATCGTGATTTCATAAATCACAACAAATAGTCATTATACATTCTCTTGAGCATCTCAAACAATGCATAAATTTGACTTTGATGGAGATTATACGTTCAATTTGGCATCAATCAAATTGAGACTGATAGATAACCATCATTCCAGACCATCCATCCTTCAGTACACGTATACGATCAGCCCCCCTATTCAAATGGCCAACTTTCTATTCGTTTGAACGCTACGCTTACTTTTAAAGCTTAAATATGAGCAATAGATGATTCAATCACTTGTCGCAAACTTATGTAAATCACAGACTTCGATGTATTGTATGGAATTGTCAAGCTTACGGTACGTAATTTTATAGTTTACTGCTTATTTTTAAGGTTTTAAAAGTAAGAGTAGCGTTCAAACGAATAGAATGTTGGCCATTTGAGTAGGGGGGCTGATCGTATACGTGTACTGAAGGATGGATGGTCCGGAATGATGGTTATCTATCAGTCTCAATTTGATTGATGCCAAATTGAACGTATAATCTCCATCAAAGTCAAATTTATGCATTGTTTGAGATGCTCAAGAGAATGCATAATGACTATTTGTAGTGATTTATGAAATCACGATTTTTTGTGGCTGGATTCGGCACCCAAATAATTTAAGCTTTTATCGAATTATGTAAACTATAGATCCACTTACTGAACTGATTCCAAACTGAACGTGTAATCTCCCATTCAAAAAATCAAATCCAACCCAAATTAAAAAAGAAAATCAACGAACCACTATCCAGTTTTAATAGCATTAGCGATATGATAACCTCCGTGCGAAAGCTTTTAAGGCACTAACTATGTTTATTGCTCCAGTCTATAGGATTGCATTGGCATCGACGAGTGAACATTAAAGTCAAATATTGTAAAGGCATTGTTCGAATTAATTTATTGTTTTACGAAGTGATGTAAGTTAGTTATCTTACATCACTAGACCTATTTTTGAAGCAAATAGCATTTATTAATTCCAGTATACTGAATAAATATCAACGATAAAAACACCAAACTTGATAGAGGCATCAAGCTCTATCTATAATACAAACCGAAGGACAGGTGCGAGTGGGATAACCTACCGAGGGTTCCGTACTATTTGCCAATTTCATAGTTTTTGGTCAACAAGAAGATCCTACAAATTTCGATTTTTTGAGAGTGTCTAAATATGCTATCCTTTTTATATTAACTTAGAAGTTAGTTTTTTCACAGTTTCAAAGGTACTGTAGATTTAAGTATATGTATGGTTTTAATTTCAACTCGATATCTCCACATTTCCCGAAATAAAAGGTCTTGACAAAGAAATAGATAGACACACGGACGACAAAGTAACCCTATAAGGGTTATTTTTTCTTTTTGAGGTACGGAACCAGTAGATATTGTGCATTTCACAACTATTAACTATTATATTTATTTTATTTTGACTAAAACAAATGGAAAAGAAACGCCAAACTATTTTTATCTTGCAACTATTTTTTTTTGTGTCTGTTCTATGATGATCCAAATAATTCGACATATTGACACTAATTCGAATCTACGAGCGCCAATAAAGAGTCTGATAGATCCATTATCACCAATGATGTCTAATAAAACGATATTAATGATTATCTCCAGCCAACCGTGAAACTCGCGCACGATATGCCATTTATCTTAATTATGAGTATCATAACTAATGATATTGGCTAAATTTCTAAATATTGGCATGTCACTAATTTCCTTTGCATTCAAACAATGAAAGCATTATTACATTTTTAAGATTTTTGCATACTTACACAATTCTGTTCATATATTATTTAAGTTTGTAAGCAGTGCTTGTTTCTATGACCTAAGTAGGTTAAGTTAGGTAAAGGTACGCTAGTACTCATTATTATACTAAGGCACAGAATATATACTCTAACGCGAAAAGAAACGACACTCGCGTATGTATGCTCGTAAAATCGCTCGCGGCTATGTGTGCGTGTCTGGAGGCGCGCGGGGGCTGCGCGCGGCGCGCGGGGAGTGCAGCCGCTAGTCGCCGACTTACTCGGGCAAGGGTTCTTTCTACTTTCGCTCGCCGCTCGCTTGTCCCACCGCAATCCGTATTGTACCGCATTTCGCACGGACTGACTACGCGTTTAATTTACATTATTTAATTGTTAGATAATTAATCATGCCCGGCGGCGGGCATTATTGTTGTGTTTATGGCTGTGGCAACAACCAAAAACAAAATCCTGATAAAAGTTTCTTCGTATTGCCCAGTGATCCAGAAAAGTAAGTACCTATAGAGTAAGCGATAAATTTATATCTTATTTTAAAATAACAAAAATATGTCAAAGTTGCCATAGTTGATGGGACCTACTATTGCAACTTTACCATATTTTGAATTTTAATAAAATAAATATTTATCGACTATTTTATAAGTTAAAATATACGAAATATTAGTCATGCCCTTACCGTTCCTTTAACCTGACTTTAATTATAACAAAAAGCTCTGAAAATAAGGATTTCAGATGATTAAACCTCGTAAACTCGCAAGTAAGTAAAATTGACAATATATAAAAAAACCGGCCAAGTGCGAGCCGGACTCGCGCACAAAGGGTCCCGTACCAAAAAACGGCAAAAAAAAAAAAAAGGACTTTTCTTGTATGGGAGCCCCCCTTAAATATTTATTTTATTCTGTTTTTAGTATTTGCTGTTTTATCGGCAACGGAAATACATCATCTGTTAAAATTTCAACTGTCCAGCTAACACGGTTCATGAGATACAGCCTGGTGACAGACAGACAGACAGCGGAGTCTTAGTAATAGGGTCCCGTTTTTTACCCTTTGGGTACGGAACCCTAATAAAAATGATTATAAATCAAACCTTTCCTTCATTAACACGTTAAGAGATTAAAAAAATGATTATATGATAAATAACAGAAAATAAAGTATAAAGGTTGCAATTTATGATGTGTACTTACCTAATATAATTAAAAGATTACAAAAACTTATTATAAATCAAACATATCTTTCATTAACATGTCCTTGCACAAGTTTATTTCCTAACATACCTACTATGTAATTTCCTTTGCCACAAGTCTAAATTCCATTTCGGTATCAACCCTAGCGCTTACACGCTCTGGCTCAAGGTCGCTGGCGCTCGAACTCTCATGTACAGAGTGTGTCACGGCTGTGACTAAGGTTAGTGTTAAGGGTGCTTCTACACGGTGCAAGTAGCCCGCGCAAGTTGAGCACTTGCGCAAGTTACGCGTGTTGCTGACGCTATCCTTGTTGTGGCCATGGCTCTTTAAAACCATGGGATAAGTAGGAAACACTAATCAAAAACCTTAAATTCATTTAAAGGAATATAAATTTATTTAAGTTTAATTTTCCTTCGATCGAGCCTCATCGGTCAGTTACATCATTCGTCCCAGAAAAACGACCTTTGAGTAAAACATAATTTATGTTTGTGCAGCCAGCGATGACCGTCTACCGTAGCGTCTGAGAGTTAAAGACTATCTCGTTAGTGACTTGCATCTCATTCGATAAGTTGTCGCTTTATTAATTGATAATAATACTATTTATTAGTGGTTCAGTGAGCTGTAAACCTCGCGTATGTGCGTTAAAAAGTTGCTTAAAAATTGTATGTTGTTTAAAAAATAATCTATTCGATGTCGCCAAGATTTTCAAAAGCAGTGTATTTTGTGACAATACTATATTATGTGCTGTTTCGTAATATTTCGAAAGAATGAGTCGACAAAAATCTATACAACCGCTATTTTTTTACACGACTGCCCAAAGCAAAAAGAGTGTTATACACATAACACTCAGGGTTCATGTATGTTTGTGGGTATGTGAGTTTCTTTATTCCACCATAACTTCTAAATGTCTGAACTGTTTTAAATAAATGGGGTATCGTTTGAATCCTTACAGCATTCCGAGTGACACTGGCTATATTTTTTTTAGAAAAAATCAATATGGCGACTGTACGACGCCATTTTCAAATGTGAAAAAAAATTTTTTTTCTTCTATTATTACAATATGGGCATCAAATGGCCTTGATGAGCACATTCCAAAACTATATAATATGTCACTAAAATGTGTGAAATAAAATTAAATAAATTAAAAAAAAAAATATTAAAAACACGACTGCCCTTCCAAAAACGAACTAAAAAGTTAAACAACAAGGTGTCATTGCAGTCGGGGGACCTCCTTGATCAAAAATTGTTCCATAATAAGGTCCCCCGACTGCAATGACACTTGTTGTTTAACTTTTTAGTTCGTTTTTGGAAGGGCAGTCGTGTTTTTAATATTTTTTAAATTTATTTAATTTTTAAATCTCATAACTCATGAAATAGAATCGAATAGCATAGGAAATATTTTTCAATTAAACATTTTTATTCTAATATTTCGTTCAAAATAATTAAATACAATTAAGACTACCTACGCAAAACACCTTTATGTGAAACATGGTAACCTCACATTTCCGTACCTCTAAATATTACTGTAATGTACGAATTAAGTCATCAATGAAAATCTTAGTAAGTAGTACTATTTGTCAATGAAGGCTAAACGTAAATGGGGGGAGGTATTTACAACCTTTTAAAACTTGCCAGTTTTATAATAATATCTTCACTTGTAATATTTCCACGCGTACTAATATATAGCGGGAAACTTCAAGGCCAATTCGCCAGCTTTTATCTAAAAATAAACACCAACCTATTGAAGTGTTTACGAAAACTGGTGAAAAATTAATAATGTCTTAAGCTAAGCTAAACATTATGAGTAGCAACAGGCGGTTGTCGGCGTCCCAATACACGGAACTGTCTGGACAAGGCCTATCGACTATTTCTGCCCGCCACCCGCCGGCCGATAGAGATACAAGTGGTGGCTTGTTTGTGAAATGGTGGCCACGTCTCTTGAGATTTATGGAAATGGTATAACAAAAATATACAACTTTCTTAGAAATAATCGGTTCCGTACTAATATGTTTTGTCATCATTACTAATATTTTAAATGCGAAAGTCACTTTGTTTGTTTGTTTGTTACAACTTGTCTGGTAACGATATATTCAAGTTTGTAAATATCGTTACTTATGGCTGTTACAGCTGATAAGTTTCTTGCGCCCGTTCTTCTTGTCAGCTAAAAAAGTCTGGAACGGGTGGTAGGAAAATATAGACGATTCAAAAGTACTTAATAATTAAGTTTATTTGAATAAAGCTTATTTGACTTTGACTTTGACTTCACGTCTTAACTACTGAACTGGGCATCATGAAATTTTGTTCTTTCATCCAGAAAAAAACGTAAGTTCCCGAGGGATAGCTAAACAACTGTCCACGCAGATGAAGTCGCGGGCGGCCACTAGTGATATAATAAAACTACAAAATGACGATCTCAGTTATTTAACTTTGAAATAATCGACATAAATCTATCTTTTAACTGAGTTGACTAAACACTTAATTTTGATCATTATAAACATAAGTATTTGATGTTAATTTCAACTTGAAAGATCCACGCGTTCTTGAGAAAAAGGGTCTTAACTTGACAAATAGTCAGATGGCCCGACAGACAGACAGACGGACAACCAAAGATTCGGTTATTCTTTATGAGCTACTGAACCCTACAAATATTATTTGACGAGTTTCTTGCTTCTTCTCTTTGACATAAGGTCTTCATAGGTTGGACCATAAAGTTAGTCATTTAAATCTATATATTTTTTCCTTTAAATAATAATAGTTACATAATACATAATATACAAAAAAAATAACACTTTCTCCTATTTTTTTATAATATGCTCTACAGTCCCGTTTGAGCAAATTTTTTGGCCACATCTCTAGCAATAAACATGGCGCCAACATTTTGGCGGTAGGCTAATGTATTATTGTTAAATAATGACCCACATATTGGTCTGAATTAAACTGCGTCTTGTTCCCACTATCAATGACTTTATTTGCCCGTGGGTGGTTTTTGACAGCTGAAAACGTTACATAACGCAAACCTACACGTTTAACCTTAGACAGTGACGAAACAATTTCTCAACTGGCTGTCATCTTCGAATTTATGAATGAAATGGATGGCGGCTACAATAATATTTGCGGTAAATCATAAAAAATGGAATGTTTATTGCCTACTATAAACATACAAATCGTTTTATAGGTTTTTAAAATGAGTTGCTAAACTTTTGTAAGTTCTCCATTTATTTATGTATCTACTCGAGCTTTATTAATAAGTTCTCAGTCATCAAATAACATAATTGTGTTTAAACTTGACATAATTTGAACTTTAGTTTCAAATGTGTCACCACTTACTTTTGAAAGGAAACCCTAAGCTTTGTTGAATTAATATTTTTGAAAAATGCTTACGATATTGACGAATATCAATGACAAATAAAGTCATGCCCTATGTTATGTAGTGTAATAATCCATGTAGTTTTACGAGCTTTTAAATAAAGCAGACATTTACGACCTGCCTGAAAAAACAAGAAACAATTGACTGTCAACCACATGACGATGACGTTATGATGACGAAAGAAATAACTCAATGAATGAACCCAGCAGCGTTCTGTACATCGTAAATCGTAACTCTGATTACTGTTTTGACAATCCTAATAATAAGACAATTGCGAGCAGTTATCCGTCTATTTAAAAGTCGAGAAAACAAGTGGATTTGTTACGCAATCCATTCATGGAACACGTGAGTCGTATCTGTGTGAAATTTATCTTTTGGTTTTATAGCAACATGTGGCAGAGCCCAAAACATAGTTAGTGCATAGTTTAAATAATGAAATGTTAAGTAAAATAACTTCCTGGTGGGCCACTTGTCTTTACTCGGAAGTCAAAAATTTTCTCTTTACTATTGTATTAAAACTTGTAACAGGAAACCAGTTCCCATTGATGTCACTAAACGACAAGGAAATGAGGAATAAAGATTCTGGTAGGTAGGTGGCTTTCACGGAACAAAACACTACCGAAATAAATTAAAAAATGTATTTACTAAGAAAGAAGTAAACAAGATTCCATTTTTGAAATAAAATCGTCTACAGGAAATTAACGTGTGTAGAACAGTACCCCTACCACGACAATCTATCGAGAAAAAAACGCACGTAAAAATCCGATAGATTCTCTATTGGAAAATTTCATTTCGCTTTTTGACGGTAGATGGCGCTGTACTAATTTACCATACTAAATTACTCTATCGAATTTTTTTTGTCGCGTTTTTTCACGATTGATATTCGTACTACGGAAACTGAACATGATTGATCGTTTAATCGTCAATTTTCTCGGCCGCCGATAATCAAGGCGAAGATTCTGATTGACACACCATCTGACATATAAAAAGTCGACGGGCCAGTTGTCCATGTAATCGTTTCTGGAAATGCAGCTCGATATTCCGCTAAATCGAGTCACCTCTCAGACATTCCGCAATCGAGTAGTCTTAACGAGCATAATTGAAAAAGTGTTCATTAACTTATAAAAAGTATTCGCTTAAGTAAATACTTTTTAACGAGATAAATAAATACAACAAGTTTTGGGCCAAAATTAACATTCCAACACTTTTGGCAAAAACGTTCATTATTGTCTTTCGACATTGAAAACCTTCGACAAAATACTACAAGTTCTGAAATTCTCTCTGAAAACTTTTAGTGACCCAAGCGCAAACTAAAGGCACAAAGTAAGTAGTAAAATTAAAAAGTAGTAAAATTCTATATTTTGTGCTAAAGGGCTGTGTTTGTTTACATTTTATTTATAAGATACGACACTTCAATAGTGAGGTAATCATCAGCGTTATAAACTGCACCAAATGACTTACCCACATACATAAACAGTGCATAACGTTGTTAATTTTAACCGTGATGTTACCGATCGGTAAACCAACACCATCCGCATTTCGAGGCATGTGTGTTCAGAAACATTTTACTACTGTCACAAAAATAAAACCGCGTAATGTAGCCCTTGAAGGTCGACAAATATCCGGGGCTAGGTTTAATGATAATGCTAGAATTAACTTGTTTACGGCAAACTTTATAATTAAAGGTACACGTTATGGAAGGCTGAAAAATCATGTAAAGGAACTTGGAGTCAATAAAATATATATTCTATGTACTCTTCTACTATACTTTTACAAGCTAACGAGTTATTAGATTTAAGTTTTTAACCTACGGAATACACCCTCTACTACCAAAGTCACACAAAACCCTGTTAACGTCAGAAACAATTGAAAAACTGCGTAAAAAAATTAACATGTGCTACCTACTCTATTACTTCACCATAAACAGTCTGCACAGATAACATTAATCTTTCCACATCGTTCAGCCGTGCCATAGATAACATAATACCGTACCACCATACCAAAGAGAAACTGTTCCATCTCTGTACGATCTTTTTGAGAACTCTTGGCTCTTAAGACTCTCGAACTTGTGTCTTATAATCTCGAGTCGAGTGTGCTCAATGCAGTTTCGAGTGCATAGCCCGCCGTTTTTATTTTAACCACAGAGGTACCCGATCATAATTCGAATGGCATTGAGTTTAAGGGTTATTTTACTATGCAACATCTTGATGCACAAATTTAAAATGGATTTCGAAACAAAAGTTTTGGAAGTGAAAAGGGGGCTAATGCCATTGCATGTTGAACTAGCTGTCAAGAGCTTTCGGTGCATTACAAAATGATTTCAGTGAGTAACTATAAAGATACTATGAGTAACTTATTCTGTATAGTTCAAATGATTAAAACCTTTAAATAAGACCTTAAAGTACCTAATCTATAATAAGACCTTAAAGTAGAACGTATATCTTTTTGGGGAATGTAAAAAACCGTCATGTAACATACTGTTAATGACTCATTCATTTCTACTTTCCTCAAAGACCTTACTGGGTGCAGCCAAAAAGAATTACCATTGTAAATCGTACACAAACAAAATCGTGTGCATTAGCTTACATGATGCAATTTGATACTATCAGCTGCGATAAGCCGCAGTTTCATAATACTATTTGCTACTTTTATAGGCCAGGTTTAATATAAGTATGCAAGTAGTGCTGATGACATCACCATTGAAAGTGTAGTCCTTGTTCTTTAAGTTAATGCTTAACAAGCGAATACCATAGTAACTTTAAGTTTCAACCATAATGTATTATATTTGTTTTATAACTCAAAATACCACTATACCTTGGCAATCAGGTTAAAAAGGACTATCCTAACAGTCATCTAGTGATTTCATATAAAAATTAGATTTTTTAAATACATTTGATAATTAAAGAATAACTCTTTTAACTTCCATACATCATGACATTGAAATCTCGTGAACAAAACGTCGGTTTTGTCTCACTCTCGAAATTAAATTCAACATAAACAAATGAAAGTGAGGTGAATAGTATACGCAAGCGTTGACCGCACAATAGAGCGTCCACCTTGCTAGGTACACGCGCGACTGCGTCTGTGGTCGCCTCACGTTACATTACAGCACGCCTTTTGAGCCATACTCTTTTATTAGACATCGATGTTGAGACTGAAAAAATAAGTCAAAACTATATTCGTTTTCGACATCCTATTGTAGTCTGGTTAACATTTTTTGTTAATCTCTACCATCAGAGTACCAATGCTCAAGCAGAGTACCAATGCTGCTCGGAGTTTCTCTAAGAGATCGGGTCCAGAACGAGGTGATCCGACAGAGAACTAAGGTGATCGACATAGCCCACCGGATTTGCTAATCTGCCGGCCATATTAGTCGTAGAGTAGAACCGATGACCGCTGGAGCAGACTTGTTCTCGAGTGTAGACCGCGTATCGGCAAACGTAGTGTGGGTCGAACGCCCTCAGACAAGGTGAAGCGACGATCTTCGCAAGGTGACTGGCAAAAGCTGGATGAGATTAGCCGCAGATCGTGCTCGGTGGCGTGGTATTGGAGAGGCCTATGTCCAGCACTGGATGGTGATAGGCTGATGATGATGATGATGATTAGAGTACCAGTTCCCTTAATTTATAATGTTGAGTCGTTCGATTTCGATGCTGTAGGTATGACGTTAATGTGACAGGACAATGCAACCGTGAAATCTATAGCTAACAAATTAGTAGTGTGCAAAATGTAACATTACATATTGCATTTAGTTAAAATTAGGACACCAGCCCCCCTACTCAAATGGCCACTTTTCTATTCGTTCGCTAACTTAAAGTTTAAAAATAAGCAATTAAACGACCAAGTCACACGTCGCAAGTTTATGTAAATCACAGACATTGTTGTATTGTATGGAATTGTCAAGCCTACGACACGTAATTTTGGAGTTTATGGATTATTTTTAATTTTTAAGTTAGCGAACGAATAGAAAAGTGGCCATTTGAGTAGCCCTCCAGTTGCCCCAGTCCAAGATCAGCTAGCCAAGCTTACACATAATGTAGCCGAGAACCCATCGATCGGTAGCTTATCACTGTGTCGATAATGAAACTGTTCAACATAACGCCAGCATTGACGTAGGTATATAGGTTTTTGCTACTCGTAGGACAAAAAATTTTTTAAGATCAAAAGGTTTCATAGAAATTTAAATAACCTCATCTGTACTATCGCCTGTTAATGTGGTGAAGGGGATGTAGAAAGAAACATAAATCTCTAAACTGTGACTTCTCTAGCTAATTAATAGCTATTCTTAAGTTTTTGCTTGACAAGCCATCCTTTATAGTCAAGTCCTCCTTAATTTATTTTTTTATAAACTGTGATTGTTTCTAACCCATTTTCATTAGAAAGACACTCGTTATATAAAAAAATCCTGCTACAATGTTCGCGTATTTTAGCAGTCGATTTGTACAGTAACATAAACAATTGTATAGGAAGTTTAAACTATTATTCAGAATGTGTAAACAACTGTAAGGTGTTTATATACATAAGAAATACTTTTTGCACGTAACTAAGCGGTTTTCAGTCTACATTTAAATTACACCAGCATTAATTACCAACTAAAATATACTAGTGGCTCTATGAGCTCTGGCATTTGTGATATTATTGAACAGTTTTCGAAATAGATGAAATATGTTTTTTTTTACAAATTCGAAAAACTGACTCGAAAAAAATCTATACCTAGGTATAATTATCAAATCCGCTCACAAAATTTCACGAGAATCGGTTGAGAATTCAGATCACTAGAGAAGAACAGACGGACAACCAGACATACCAAAGCATTTTTGCCCAAACTGAAACGGAGACGCTTCGCGCTCGCTCGGTAAAAAGTAATTATAATTCATTAATAAGTACTAAAATTATTAGGTATTTACTCGTACCTTCTTATTTCCGTATTTAATAATATTAACGTGTAATGGCGGTTTTTTTATCCTTTTTTAAGTTAGGTGGTCAAAATATTCATTGTTACTATGCGTTGTTGATCAAAAAACTTAAAATTAACAACGCATAGTATCCGTAAAGGAGTTTTACTTTAAAATATATCACTAAAAAATCTCACCATACCTCACTCAATATCGATATCAATTCGGGCATCCCTAAATCGATTTTAACACAATAGAAAATAGTATCGAATCACTCGGTCTGTGTAAGGTGGTCCGGTCTATTCCAGGCCCGAACATAAACTTTTTGTGTGCTATCAAATGTTGGCGGGATGCGGTCACTCACTGCCATGTTTGGTCATTATAAAGCAAATACAATAAAACTCGGTGATTTATTTAGATAAAGTTAATTTTGCGATTAACTTTGGAGAATATAAATATAAATATATGTTAAAGTAAGGAATGTTAAGGAAATTATTAATTGAGAAAAAATATGTATGACAGAAACTCTGGAACAACTCAAAATAATGAACAGAAGAAAGGCAAAGAGATAATCCTACTGATATTATAAATGTGAAAGTTTTTGGGTTTGGATGTTTGGATGTTTGTTCCTCAATCACACAAAAACTACTAAACGGATTTGATTGAAATTTAGCACACAGATAGTTGATAGCCTAGATTAAAACGTAAAATACTTTTTATCTCGATATTCTCACGGGAACGGGAACCACGCGGGTGAAACCGCGGGCGGCCGCTAGTAGTAGAATAAAGACGTGAAATTAATATTAACGCAAGTTCTATTGCTATTACCTACCAGTTATAATTTCTATTAAAAATCTACTTGCTATCAAAAAGGCCAGCTAACTGACGACGAAATCAATGATAAATTTTGAAACTAATTTTCCAGCCTAAAAACTCTTTTAATTACCGTTATCGATATAGTAACCAGTTAAAAATAACTAATGAAAACCTTCTACAAGGTTAAATTGTAATTCAATCGTGTTGCCAGTCAAGTAATGTTGCCATAAAATCAATTTATAGCATCCATACAAATACAAATTACTGCAATATTTTCCCATAAATATTGTTAACGGAGCGTCTTAAGCTCGTACGACGAGAAAACACCATCTGGCTAGGCCGTAGAAGAAAAACATGAATTATTCACAAATCGCGCGAAACTTGGCGAAATTCAAACACTATATTTTTCAAACACCCATAATAAAGAAGTTTTTAAGAAAAAATTATACACTTGCACTAAACAACACCTGAAATTAAAATAGTTTTACTATAAACGATATTTTTAAAGGAGACATATTTTTTTACTGTTAATAATGTTGATTTGTAATAAGTTAATTAGTGTAAAAAAATTACAGCATCAACCGAAATCCAAATTGTCTCATCCCGACTAATCCCAACAACTACAAAACTAAAGGCGGACTAAACCATAAGATTTCTCTCGATTTCTCTGCTGCACACTTAGAGAGAAATGCTTAAACACAACCTTATGATTTATGGCTGCGGTGGACAGCAAAATAGAGCCATAAGTTGCAAGCTCATTTTCCCATCGCCCTGACATCAAAGCATAAAGGTCTTTACACGGAACGCGGGTATAAGAAATAGCACGTCACTTTCATTTAGATTTAACAAATACGATAAAAACAAAATATGAAAATTATGGGAAAAGGCGCGCAGGTTTTTGTAAAAATATTTTGCGCACAAAAGGGTGAGTGAGCATACAGCCTACTTCAAAGTTATAATTTTAAGTGATAATATGCAAATATTTTGAGTTTTTTATAACAAAATATTGTGAATTATGAATAATTCTCATCTCTCTAATCAGCAGAGCTCATTTTCCCATATCGCCCTGACACGAAAGCATAAAAGTTTTTACACGGAACCCGGGTATAAGAAATAGTGCGTCACTTTAATTTAGTTTTTTTGTCTGTCAGAAGGTCTATCATCAGCGCGCAGGGCGATCGTTCTACTTTTCATGTACCTACGACTATTTTGGTACTCTTTCCTTCTCTCTTTAATAATCTTAAGTGGTATCGTCATCAACAAACTATTAGTAAAAAAAATCATTCTTTTTTTTTCATATTCAACTCAGGTACCCCGCTACCGCACAGTGTGATGCAGCGCTAAGAAAATTGTCTGAGAGAGTAGTTTGCTCCTTTTACTGTCAGTGAAAGGCATAACAATGGGATTTGTGTCAAAATGCCGCTTTTAAGAAAGGGTGTATAAATGTGAAATAATACACACACAATACACAATGCACATATATTTTATTCCTATAAATAACTTATACTTATTTATGTCAAAACAACGTCGGAAAACCATTTGTAAAGTTGACCATTATGAACAACTAGAAATTGCGAAAATATAATCCATATTTATTATTTTCATACATTTAATTTCATACATTTCGAGAAACAGCTGTACCTTTTTTCGCGATATGATCGCGGCATAATAATCCTCTCTACAATTGGTTTTGACATATTGTGTTAACAAAAAATACCGTTGTATAAAGGTAGAGTTATATTAAATCTAAAGATTCCATTCAAAGATTCATGAATAACCACCTCGACCTCACTAGAAACTGGATATAAATACCGATGGATTAATGCGTTTAAATGCTGTGAATAATTTGTGCACACTCGTACTCACAGATGATAAATTTTTATAGCGAAACACTAAGGCGAAACATATTTCATGTTCATACCTTCTTACTATAAATATTTAAGTATGAAAACAAAAGATGGTCGCGTGTTGCTTTGTTGCATTCCGCAAAAAAAAACGGAAAACCCTTAGTTTAACTTTTTCGTTAACGATTTGGTGCAATTTAAGCAAGTAATCAACCCTAATTTCAATGGAAACATATTTGTAAAATATCAATTCACTGCAATGCATGATTACAATAAATAAACACAATCAATGGTTCGAAAACGCTAACAATAACCTTTGAACCAACCGTGAAAATCTGACTAGACAACGCGCATTATTAAACGCGCGGCGACTTCAAAGCGATGACGGGAGGAAATTGAAAATGCAGCGTGGCAAATGCGGTAACCACTGCTCGCACCCAGGTTCATATTTTTAATGAAATAGGTGTGTGCACTGCAATTCTTACTAACTTTGATTGACGTTATACTTATTATTATATTATATGATGTGATTTGTTTAGAATAGACTTTACGTATTCACTTCTCAAGCTTACGCGCTCACTAGACATGAAATGAAACACCTTTTTAACGGATACTGGTCCGTCCCCCGTGACCACGGCAGCTACAAAAGTGCCGAAACGTCGGGAAAATAAAAAATCAAACCAAATACCAACTAATTACCAAAGTACTTTCAATAAAACCGCGCCAGTATCCGTTGAAAAGTGTTTTATTTCATAGAGACTACGGTAAAAAAAACATTTTCCATCTTTTATATTCATTCTACACATAGTATGAATTTTCTCTTACGATACGGATCCTTTTTGGGGATAGGTTACAAGCAGACTAATCAGCTCCTACCGTACCGTCTTCTGATGAATTGTACATAGATGTTGCTATCACCTCATTATTTTTTAAATAACTTTTACTATGTTTTTAATTTACTTACGTACGTTTTATTTGGTCAAAATATTTATTTCGGCCAAATCCAATACAAATACTTATTATCTCTACAGACTTGCAAATGGTCGCAAACAAACATCGTTAAATCATACGAAGGCATTGCATTGCATCATTCATGCTGGCGTACGATTCTATCAATAAAAGTGCAGCAGATGCACTCTGCACGCGACCGGTCATTAATCTTGGAAGAATTTCTCGACCAATCTGTGATTTCACAGCTGGATTGTATAGCTTCGCTAATTTGTTTTAAATGACAGAGTTTTTTTACCCACTGGGGTAAAATACTGATTTAGGAGGGGTGTAAAAAACTTAAAAAGTATCAATGACTTCGTTTAAATCCAGGCTTGATACGGTTTTGTTTAGCGATACCCATAGAAAAAGTTGTTTTCCTACGAGTAGGTTCTGGGAATCAAATATTTAACGTTTTCAAAGTTATAGGATAAAGAGGATACGGCTTCACCCTATAACTTTGAAAACTGATAGTCTTTCATGAAAAAAAAACATTTTTATATTGAAAATAATAGTCATAAAAGTACGTTTATTACTCTTCATTAACCGAGTTTTGTTAGGAAAGTAAATTAGAATCCTACACAATTTCTGCAGCACAAACTGTCCCACATTTTATTAATACAACTTCCAGTGTACAGCACCCAACAGCGTATCCAGGTTAGAAAGTAGGTAGCGAAATCTAGATTTAGGCAGTAAAAGTCTTAACGGGACATAAAACGCAAACAAACCTATTTATGGATTGGGTTTATTGTTCCTCGAACATGACGGTGGGACATTCAGTTGCTATGTGCTGGCCGCTGTCGCTAGAGAAAGAATAGGTGCTTGCTTACCTATGAAATTGCCGATTTGTATGGTGAAATTTTTAAAAGTTGCATTTACCATACTAACATTTTCTTAACTGTGAACACTATTGTAAGAAATTATGTACAAATGTTTGGATAGTAAGCTACTTAACCAACATAAATGTTAAGCGACAAAATTTTGTTAAGTTACAAGGACAAATCATTTTTCAAACAAATGAAATCAATTTGCAAACAAAAAAAGAAGTCACTTTCAAAATATTTTTTTATGTTACAAAAATCAAAATATTTAATTATTAATTATTGAATATTCAATATATTTATTGCAACCATAATGTTATAAAGGTTACAACTAAAAACAAAGTACAAATTATGGACCCTGTTGGGTATCGCAATATTGGGAAGGAACAGAAGACAAGAGGACGACTTTTCCAAAATAAAATAAAATAAACTTGATTTTGGGCCTTTTGTAAAGTGGATACAAGGATACCTATCTATCTTCATTGCCGGATAATATCTATATTATCCGGCAATGTAAATAGATATCTAGGTATGTGTATTTTATCACTAAGGTATTCTTGAATATTGTTTAGCTTTTTGATAATTAAACTAATAGTTGACGGATGTACAGGGTTATTTGAAAAATATCAATAACGACGCAGGAGTAGATTACTAAAACCAAAAACAAAACGTTTATTCTATGACTTTTAAGGATACAGACAAAAAAAATTACTTTTCATACAAAACTCAATCAGCTGTTTGGACATTTGTATGGAAAGTCGATTTATTTTTGTCTGTTTTCGGAAAAGTCGTAAAACAAACGTTGTTGATTTTGGTGTTGTAATCTGCTCCTGCAATGTTGTCGGTTTTTTACAAATAACCTTGTATAGTCATTATTCGATTTAATATCGAGTAACTGATAAATATTTTAAATCACAGAAGTTATGAGGTTTTCATAGTTTGTGAATAAAATAGGGGTTATTATAAAAAAGGCTGGTGTACGCAGTGACAAAAACCGCAGGGCATGTATGAAAAGATTGATGGATGTGAATGAAGCGAAAGAAGTGTGCAAGGATCGTAGCTGGTGGCGATCCATAGTCTCTGCCTACCCCCATGGGAAACAGGCGTGAGTGTATGTATGTATGTGAATAAAATAAGAAGCACGTTGATCATCTCCGATACGATTAGTTGCGAATTTGCGCCAAAGATGAATCTTGCCGACCAAAAGCCGATAAAATAGGTAAAGAAATTACCGTCTTTGACACGATTGCAATAATTTTTAAGTAATATTGATGATAAAGATATAAAAAAAAACATTCTGTTAGTAGGCCTAATGATGTGGCTGATTACTTTAAAAATTTAAGTAAAATCTCTTACATATTTATATTATCCTTTACATATAATAAAATAGTAAAAAAGGTGTGTCTGTACATTACATATATTTCAAAAACAAATATGACATTGAAGGACAGACTCCTTTTTGAACTTTTACATGTTCACAATATTAAATAAAAAAGTAAAATAAAAATAATTCATTAACTTTTAACATCATAACACTGCTACTATGCGAGCCAAATAAGAATAGTACTGTCAAAGCGTCCATTTTTGTTTGCGTTTCGCTTCCACTTCAGGGTGTAGGAATGTGCAAAAAAAGGAGCAAAGATGAAAATGGCCGTTTGACAGTACTATTCTTATTTGGCGCGCATAGTACAATTATTTTCTTTTGTAACCACCTATATATTAGTTCATATTTATATGCATACGCCGGAGTCATAAAGGCCACGCGTACGAAGTCGCGGGCATCAGCTAGTTGGTTCTTCATAAGTTTATTGATTTCCCCGTACGCTTTATGATTTAATCTAACGTTTGTTCAATAAAGTTTATTTTTGTTGCAGGTGAAGACTGGCGTTTAAGAAATTAACCCCTAAAGATAAGTCCAAAATGATAACTCCAAAATGATAACATTTCATTCAGTTCAAGTTTGTTTATTTAAAGTGACATAATTGACCAGTGATAGTGCAGTGAGAGTGCGTGCAAAGTCGTAAAAGTGAACAAAAATAGTGAATATTTAAAATACCAAACAAAATGGAAGCGTTAGAACGAAGACTTGTCGTGGCAGCCGTTGTCTTCATCGTATTTTCTTCACAATGTAAGTATCAAAATGATTCGTTCCGTATTCGTCATGTTCATTTTCCTGACTCGTCGTATTCCAGATTTGCCGTATTCCGGATTCGTCGTAATGCAGTCGATGCCATATTATTTATTTATTTAAGTATTTATTCATTTCTTTATTTATAAAGTACACCAACAGCATAATATACATTACATTTTAGTTAAAATATTATTAATCAATGGCATTTATCGATTTTATTTTTACTTTTTGATCAAGATCGTACATATTACGATGATTGTACGTATTACGACGAATCTGAAACAGACGAGTCAGGAACACGACGAACCCGGCGCACGTCTTTTATTTGTTACTACAAAGATCACTATCGAGTTGAAAAAATATTTAAGTAAAGCTTCGATCATCTACCTGAGGATATTGCATGACATTGCAATTTGCAATTTGTTTGATGAAATTGCAATTTTTGCCAATATCTCCATATTTCTATCAACTCACATAAAACCTCAATTTATTAATCACGTAAACCTTTCTCAAGAATCACTCTATTATTTGGTGAAAATCGAATGAAAATCCGTTCAGTAGTTTTTGAGTTTATCGCGAACATACAGACGGAAAGACAAACACGACGAGAGACTTTGTTTTAGAATATGTATAGTGATAATATAAATAGCATTATAAATACAAAAATAAAAAATATCGAATAGTCCAAATTCCTTTTAATGAACAAGTTTTTTTTAACATAACAACTATTTCCATTAAGCTGTAAAAGACAAATCAAATCCATAAATATCTTTAAAGGTCATTAACAGTGGTCTTGTAAATATTTGGCATAGCAAAAAATGTCTGGTACAGATTGCAAGGCCTTCAATATATATAAATAATTACGTATTTCCGAAGCCTCCTACTCGATGTTTGGCGGTCACCATCCCATATTCGGCCAGCTACTGAATCACTTCATCTGATCGACGATAACATTATAATGGACGGTAGTTTTCGACGAGACAACGATTAATCACGGCACAGGACAGCTTAATGGTTTGGGAGAAAATTAATATTATCAAAAAAGGCTCTAAATACTGAAAATGGCCATAGTTGTTTACTCACAATAATGTGTTTACTCGACAAAAATAATTTTAATTTATGAAGTAATTTCTTAAGTTATTTCTTTTGTTAATTGTGATTTTATCCTTGATTTAACATTCAATAGAATTACACTGCTGGTAAATATTCATATAAGTAGGTAAATAGTTTTTAAGTGTCTCTTAGTAACTATGTTTATTTGTGTTGAATGCGAATGAGATTCGCACTCGATGCTTTTCGTGCTAAGGATAGAGTAATTCTATCGTGAGTTGAGTTGATGCAAACTCGAAAACAATATTATTCATAGTAAATGTAAGTAAAATAGAGAAAAGGATACGAGGATGGATTGATAAGTCCATGACTTTAATGAAGAAAGACTTTTTTTCGGAATATTTTGTTTTATTTCTGTACATAATCTTATTGTAGCTCTGCGTATTCAGTCCAACGAAGTTCCTACCTCTTTAACCCATTATTTTTTTCTTTCATCGCCTGAAAACTGGTAACTGAAATGAGGGCCCATTTCAGACATCACCTTTTGGCTTGATGAAAATCTTTGCCCGCCAAGACATTTATCAAGACATTTATTCATGTTTGGTAGGAGAAAATATCTCACTGGGGTTGAATCTAGAGAAAAGGAAGGATTCGCATCTTCATTCGATGAGTTTTGATGTCATGAGTGCCGCCGAGAGGGTCGACAGGGTCATTAAGAAAAGTTAGAACTCGCTTGAGCTTTTTGTTTCCAAAAGTTATAATCTTTTGCCGAATTTGAAAAAAAAGTAGTGTAAAGATGCCTTAAAGAGTTTCTTTTTAAGACACAAAAATAAATTATAAAAAAAAAAATCTTCTTTTCAAAGTCATGGACTTATCAAACCACCCTCGTACAGTTTGAATCTACTCATGGCAAAGCTACAGATTAAAGGTTGTATGTATACCGTGTGCAGGCGGCGGCGCGTCCGGCCACCGCAACTCCACCAGGATGTCGTACGTGTGCCCGCCCAGCTTCATCAGGCTGGGCCACAGCTGCTACTTCTTGAGCGAGCAGAAGGCCACGTGGCAGAACGCGCTCTTCTCCTGCAAGGTATTTATAACTGTGCTAACGAGATTACTGTGAGATTCTCAAAACTCTTGGTATAACCATAGTATAATAATGAGTACTTGGTATAACTCTGGTAGAAAACCATGTCCTCTAGCATGACCACCAAAACATGATATATATCGCGTGATATAGCGTTTTATCGACGCCCAACTGTCAAAATCCATTGTCTTTTGACAGTTAAACAAGATAAATCACTATACCTACCATACCGTGTTTCGATGGTCATGCTAGGCAGGCTGGTAGAAGACCATGTCCACTAGCATGACCACCAAAAAATATATATATCGCGTGATATAGCGTTTTATCGACACTCGACTGTCAAATTCCATTGTCTTTTGACAGTTTAAGATAAATCGCTATAAGTATCATATCGAATTTCAGTGGTCACGCATTTAATATAATGAAGTTTTATAGGTAAACAATGTAAATAATTTCGTTTCTTCACAGTTCGAAACTATATTAACTTAATTCATGATATTTACTATATTCTAAACTTTTGACCTAATTTTTAGTAACATAGTTATTCCGTTCATATTACAAATGAATGAGCACACTGCAAATAGTAAAACCGCAAAGCTGATTCATTGAAAACCAACAAAATATGAATAAAGTGACGTGCCTTCAAGATAATTTGACTCAGTAGAGTGCACTTGTGCACACTGTGTCGTGTTGACCTTGCTTATACTCATGTTGAGTTTTTAAGCAATATTTAAGAATTATGAACAAGGCTTGTCTAGTGAAAATCGGTCACTATTGCGTACGAAGGATTTCTAAAATATCGTGGATTAAATTTCGTTATTACACTCAAAATTGGCCAAGATAAAAATAAAAAAACACAGAAGATTATATAGCTGCATAACCCACCTAAATATACAAGATAATTAGTTAATTCTGTGGAGGCGAGAAACTCGTTTAAAAGGCGCCAGTCCATTTACGATGTCTAGTCTATGGTAACTTTGTTACAATATCCTGAAAAACAGGTTAGGATTTATTCGATAAGTTTTATAGGCTTTACTATTCTAAATTTACTGATATTAGCTCCTCAAATCATTCGCTAATAAAATTGCTCCACTACCTTTGAAGGTGCGCTAGCATACTCGTGTCATAAATTGATTAGCATATAGGGTCGTCACAAATTTAATTTATCAATATCGCATGTTAAACATGTATTGTATGTAAATTCCCCGACAGACACTTGTTCTGTCTCGGCAGACAGCCAGTCAGAGGAGATCGATGGGGTCTGCATAAGTACACTCTAATTAAACTTAACATGACATAGAATATGACAGCCATGGCTAATCAATACAAGGACCTGTCTGGTTCAACAAGTTTATCTATATTACATTAAAAAAAAGAATCTTACGATTGCATCAATAGGTTTGAACCATATTAGTCTTCAGTACCCTTAGCACGAACAGCTATCGAGAAAAATAATTATTTATTACCTATAATACTATTATTTTTCTCGATAGCTGTTCGTGCTAAGGGTACAGAACTGGTTTGAACCCCTTATTCTATAGGTATTGAAAAAAACAATATAAACTATTCGTAGTTTATATATTTCTATGTAGATTAAAATACAGAACAGATTTTTTAAATTTATCTGCCAAGAAACTTATTTAGATACGAGTAGATAACATGCACTCGCAAGAGCTGAAACATGCCCTCAAAGCTTATCTCGTGAATTTTTTTCAATATTAATACTTCGATGTTAAAGTACCGCCTAATTGAATATATATTTGATAAAATAAGCGTTCAGATAAAAACGTAGCTATATAAACAAATCCACTGACGATTCGGTTGAAATACTAAAGCCGCACCATGCGAACTGAAAAAAATTGTTTTAAAAAACAAAAAACCGACTTCAAAAACCTGCCTCTAAAAAGCAAGAAATAATATTCAAATCATTAGATACGCATTATCATTGTTATAACAACACGTCTATTGAAGTCGGGTGGGGCTGGAGTACAACTTCCTTTTTTATTCTAAAAGCCCCACCCGACTTCAATAGACGTGTTGTTATAACAATGATAATGCGTATCTAATGATTTGAATATTATTTCTTGCTTTTTAGAGGCAGGTTTTTGAAGTCGGTTTTTTGTTTTTTAAAACAATTTTTTATTTTATTATTTTTAGTGTAAGTACCTTCTATATATATATATTAGGTATATTATTAAGGGTATATTATTAAGGGTATATTATTGGGTAGAAAAATCGGCTCAGCCAAACGTGAGATATTCGCGGAGAAACATACATTCATACAGGTCAAACTGAGAGAGAACCTTTTTTTTTGAAGTCGGTTAAAAAGACTACACTAAAAGTACCCCAACAAAAAGAAACATCTAATTCGGTTCATAAATAACAAAGTCGTCATGTGAGTTGATGAAAATCATAGTATTTTCAGGATTTCTCGAAAACTACTGAACCGATTTGAAAAAAAAAATAAATAGGACCATCTCGCAAGAAAACTCAATCGAACAAAAAAAGAATCATCAAAATCGGTTCATAAATGACGAAGATATGTGCGAACAACGATAAAAAAAAAACATACAATCGAATTGAGAACCTCCTCCTTTTTGTGAAGTCGGTTAAAAATTGAGTTTCAGTAATGTTTCAATCAAGCCACTTATCGTTATTGCTAAAGTTCGTTCAAATTGAGAATTTCCACCACAGACATATGATTTCCACTTTGTTTATTAGACTGTACTAACATGGCAACTACTAACTTTCAATTAATCTTTATTGTCCCAATAATGTGTTAATGTATTCAGCGCAGCCTCTACTAAATTGAAACAATTTTCAATCCTCAGATAATTTAAATAACTGTCAAAACTGTCATTGAACGCTTATCAAACTATTTGAATGGTTGGACGTTGACAATTAAAAGTTCAACGGTGGCACTAATTCACTTGTCCAGCACCTGTCAACGGTTGATTCGAATTTATAGCGACATTAAAATTAAATATAACGTCCTTACACGATGAGGCCCGAATGTCCAATAAAGCGACTGTCTGGTTTTGGACAGTCGGGATATTACCTCACTCGAGATTCAAGGTCAAGTTCTGTATTCGCAACAACGGAACGAAAAGTCGACAAATGTGTAGCCAAACATGGAAAATGTAGGTGTGACGGTGGTTACGTAGTCTTAAATATCTCCAGGGTGAAATCAAAGCTATTGGCAATATTTTGAACCAAAAATCTTACCACGATATTGATAAAACTGTCACGCGAAAAATCGAATCTTAAACTTACTAGGCGACTTTAGTCAACTAGGACTTTTTATCGTTCTTTTAAAAGATTGCCAATGACTACGATTTCGCCCTGTTTAGACTGTAAATAAATTAGTTTAAGGATAGTCGTAAAGATGCTTGGAGAAGCATATATGCCCAGCAGTGGCCGTCGTGCTGCAGAAGGCCGATGAAATAGTATTATAGTAATAAGAGCTAATTTTGTTGTAAGATTTATTTTATTTCTGTTATTTCTCCTATCAGTCAAATATGACTCGTTGTGAAAAATCTTCGATTGCATCATGACTTACAGAGATGAAATAAGTATTCCGTTTTTAAGGCTCTATCTTCATGGTTTGATGTTAATTATTTTTCATCTTACAGTCTGTGGAAAGTTATTGCTTCAATTTGTTTGAAAATGGTTTTACTTTTAAGGGCATAACACATTGCACTACTTCATTAAACCCTTACCTAGGAATTTAATATAGGCTAAAAATATATTTAATTCCATAGCAATATAATTATAAAAAAGTTTGTTTAAGGCTCAACTCAACCTCAACCGTTTATATTACAGATATCAAAGTCAAAGTCAAAGTCAAATAAGCTTTATTCAAATAAACTTAATTATTAAGTACTTTTGAATCGTCTATATTTTCCTACCAACCGTTCCAGACTTTTTTAGCTGACAAGAAGAACGGGCGCAAGAAACTTATCAGCTGTAACAGCCATAAGTAACGATATTTACAAACTTGAATATATCGTTACCAGATAATTACAATATAACATCATAGAGTAATATTTTTATACGGCTATTAGCCTAATCTGTCGTTTATCCTCGACAACGATCTACTTCAACATAATAAATAATAGTTAGAATATTTATCACAGACAACACGTCATCGGTTCTGGTAAGCCGTCATACGGAATTCTAGTCATTTGCATGCGAATACCGTGAAAATAGATCGCGTCTACGAATGCATAATGTTATGCAAATACGTATTTCACGGCTCATAGAGAAATTCCCACTAAACAACTTCGGTGCAGGCAATCTTGTGTTTTTCTCACTCGGCCAACCGTGAAACAAGTGAATGACGTCATTTACGTAAATTACTTACTTGCATTTAAAAAATCACTGACAAATTCGATAGTGTTTCGTTTCAAGTCACAGAAAAGTAATTTTGTATGTAAAACAAGTATTACAACTGTTTACTGTATTTATATGTATCAAAACTTTATTTAATCATACGTCTATGTATATTTAGAAGCTGATAAATACATCACAAATAAAATAAGAAAGGCAGACATCTTTCCCATGGTATGAAGTAAAAACCACATACGAGGGTGGTTTGATAAGTCCATGACTTTGAAAAGAAGAAATACTTTTTTTCATAATTTATTTTTGTGTCTTAAAAAGAAACTCCTTAAGGCTCCTCACACTACATTTTTTTCAAATTCGGCAAAAGATTATTACTTTTGGAAACGAAAAGCTCAAGCGAGTTCTAACTTTTCTTAATGACCCTGTCGACCCTCTCGGCGGCACTCATGACATCAAAACTCATCGAATGAAGATGCGAATCCTTCCTATTCTCTAGATTCAACCCCAGTGAGATATTTTCTCCTACCAAACGTGAATAAATGTCTTGATAAATGTCTTGGCGGGTAAAGATTTTCACCAAGCCAAAAGGTGAGCTCTGAAATGGGCCCTCATTTCAGTTACCAGTTTTCAGGCGATGAAAAAACAAAATAATGGGTTAAAGAGGTAGGAACTTCGTTGGACTGAATACGCAAGGCTACAATAAGATTATGTACAGAAATAAAACAAAATATTCCGAAAAAAAGTCTTTCTTCATTAAAAAGTCATGGACTTATCAATCCACCCTCGTAGGTATCACTATAAATACCTACCGACCCTACCATATTTATGTAACATAAATATCGGTCGATCGGTCAATGTTATACAATCATATAGTTAATTGCTCTTGCTATATCAGGTAGCGGTATTAAAGAGTGGTTTATTACTATTAGAAAGCAAAGTCAATCGTTATAATTGCATAATTTTCCAATAGTAATCATCATCCCATCCAACAATAATCATAACTCTCTAAATATTTTCTGAAAGTTTTTCAAGAAATAAAATGCTGTACTCGAGTCGATCTCTAAAAATGTTAAGATACATCACATGAATTATCGATAAGAACTTTAAAAAGTGGCGATATTCGAATTCCGGGTTATTCCCGGCTTTTTATTGTGTACATAAAAATACCTGTGAGAAAGTACAAATAGATTAATATATCAGCCGGCAAGGCAGGCATAGCTCAGATTCAAATAAATAGACCACCGGAGACGCGCGTGGGAGCTCTCTGGGTAACTGTTACACGGCGTTATTTTCTGACGTCGTTATTTCAGTTGAACTACTATTTGTTTTCGAAAGCGTTGTCATTTGTTCCACATAATGGGTAATGTCCGAAAAAAAAACAAATTGGCTGAATATTTTTATTGGTAGTAATAAGCTCCCTTAGTAATAGAAAAAAGTTTCAGCATTTCGGTTGCGTGAAAAAGTTTTAAAAAATTAAAGTTTCTTCGACTTTACAAATATGTAAAAGTAACAGCAGAATGGAAATTATACCTTTGCCACCACCCGCCACAACCACAACATGGTTTTAAAAAAAGTTTCAAAAATGACAAAATGTCAAGACTTTTTATTTTTTATTCGTGTTGTTGTGGCAGGTGGTGGCAAAGGTATAATCTCCATTCTGCTGTTACTTTTACACATTTGTAAAGTCGAAGAGACTTTTTTTTATTATTTTTTACGCAATGGAAAATTCTGAAACTTTTTTCTATTACTAAGGGAGCTTATTCCTACCTATAAAAATATTCAGCCGATTTGATTTTTTTCAGACATTCCCCATTCCCTGTAAGTTTAATAGTATAGTAGGTACTATAAACAGTGGCTCTGTGACATACATATAATTATCGAAACCGCTCACAAAATTTCACAAGAATTGGTTGAGAAATGCGACCTAGAGGAGAACAGGAGAACAGCCGGACAGACAGATATATCAAGCTGAAACGGAGACGCTTCGCGCTCGCTTGGTCGATGATACTAAATATTTGAACATCTTAGAGTATTTTTCCGATTATGTAGAAAATGTAAATAAGGATTTAATAGCATTCATAGTCTAAAAAAAATTTTAAGAGGTTGTAAGCAATGAAACAATCATCGAAAATAAATATAGAAATAATTTTCCCATGCAAAACACTTTTTCTATGAACTTTATGTCAAACGTTTAAGTCATGTATAAGTCATAACTCGATCCTATGATCTCCTATTCTCCTAATTTGTAAACCATAGTAGGGAGCTTAAGTATGATTATGCACGTGTGAGGAGATATTAATCTGTGCCTTCAATACTATGTTTACACAATGTCGTGTAGCCATTTGTTACACTAACAGTTTTGTTGTTTCGTCTTAATTCATTCGAATTCTTTCGAATAGTTCAAACACTCGAAAAGCTTTTCTAGCGCTTCTAAATTAATGCTCGAATTTCGAAATCTACAATTGTCCATAATCCGAAGCCATGGCAAACTAAAGGTAATGGATTGAAAAAAAATCTCTAGCTCAGATTTAATTGAATCAAAGTCACCTTTGACAGCATCTGATAATTAAGTACTTTGTACATTGTAATGTTGTCCCATTGGCATAAGCATTAATCAATAAACCATGTTAGTATTGATTGTCCAAGTATTGTAATGTAGCCTTGCTTTAAACAGTGATTAAGCATTGTTCGGATAAACTGTTTTATTTATGAGACTTAAAAGCTTCGATCACTTTACGGACACAGATTATATATAGATCTTTAACTTTGCGATTATCGTAAATATTATGTCCGTTATTAATGGAATCTATAGCCAATTGTGATATTTCATTTGATTTTATTACTTTAATTATCTCAGAATCATCACGCCACTTTACTTCTATTTTGTATACCTACCCAATAGTTATTAGTTTAAATTAGTTTATATAGTCTAGCTAACGATAAAACCGACAACGCCTTGTAGCGTTAAAACACAAGGACGTTAATGAAGTTTCAAAAAGTGGCAACAAATTTTAAGCTTTGAACTCTAGGTCAAAAAAGTGTATATTTATGTAAACCTACACTATCCCAACGTCTCCGCCTGATTCTGATTAATTTGCGTAAACCGTCGTCTGATCTGCTCGGTCGCTAACAGGAAGACCCATAAAACTTTATCGACACGCTGCTGGTTCGTGGGGTCGGCCGTGCCAAAACCGTCACCATTGCAGGAGCGGGCGCCGGCCGGTGACGCGCGGCCCTAAATATACAAAACTTGACATCAAACAGTTTTTTAAACTTCCTTGATAATCAATCCTTGCTCGATAAGCTAGATGGTGGGTACAGAGTAGTTGGGGTTAAGACCGGAGCACTGTATGTAGTACAAACGGAATGCACACGAACTGCATGTGTCGTCAATGATCATTGGGTCTTTCAGAGAAATTCAGTCTTCACGAACTGCATCTGCCAGCGCCCTCAACTGTAACTGGGTTCGATGTGCTACGCTATAAAACGTTGGTTTAGTAATATTTTATAACAATAACATGTTATTATTATTTAGATTCTAAGAAGGATGTCAAATTTTTTCAAAGAATATAACTCAAGATAATGTGTGTACTCAGAGCATTCAGTTCCATGACTAATATCATGATTTCATGGGAATCCACAAACGAATACGCCATGGCGACCCCATTCGAGGATATAGTCACAACACTGGGCACGATCTGGGTCAATCCCATAACACATCCTATGGCAACTGTGTTTAAACTGAGAAATAGGTCACTTAAAAATAAATTATAATTGCAATTTATGAATTTTTTCCCAGTTTTGATTCTCTTTTCCTAGTTTTATCTCCTTTTCATCGTAGGTAAGTACATTTTCAGGTACATTTTGTTACAAAATGAATTTAACGAATGAAGTTTACATCGCGCTAATTCTAAATGATAAAACCAAAACAGTTACGATGTCATTTAACGACGTTATATTTACCTAAAAATCGTTGGTTTAACTTTATAATTTTTGCCTAAGATTGGCATCCTAGGCTCCATAACGGAAACGGTAACGATTTAGTTTTAGTCATGACCATCAGCCATTTTTAATGTCCCCACTGCTGGGGCACACACAGGCCTTCCTAATAGGTAAATAAGGAGAATGGGCCATAACCCACTACGCAGGCCCAATGCGTATTGGTGGGTGTTAACGAATGAAAATGCAGCCGAGACCAACGGCTTAACGTGCCTTCCGAAGCACGGAAGAGCTCGAGATAATATTTTTTTGGTCACCCATCCTATGACCGACCCTTGCGAAAGTTGCTTAACCTCCGCAATCGCTGGGCCAGGCACTAAGCCAATGCGCCACCGAGCTCCTGTTTTTAGTCATCAGTTTTAGTGATATCTATCAAAATTAACGCGATTGGGCTCCTGACCAAGCAAGCATCCATAAACAAAAAATGTATAGGTACCTTTGTATACCTACCTTTCTCATCTTATTGTTAGTGTCGACAAGAGTAAGTATACTTCAACTTATCTCTGATTTTACACTTTGATGAACCGCAGATGTGTAATTCGATATTTTTTATCATTATCGTATCGTATATAAACCTCACATTACAGTATTATAAATTTGCATAGTATCTTATGAAATTCTATTACCTTCTTAATTCTAACCAAGATCTTTATCGTTATAAAGAGGTATTCAAACTTGAATGTCTTTAAATGGTTTAATTGTTACCTAGATACTCAGGAGAGTGCATAAAGTAATCATAAGGTTTACCATCACCCGCAATTTCATACAATCATCTTCCTATTTTATAGCGTATTTTATCACTCATAAACAGCCGCCAACACCGATTACTTCGTCTAATGAGATACCGATGTTCTTCGTTCTATAAACATTCCAGACTACATACAATATTCATTTACTCACTTCTTGGTACTCATAATGGTGGTTATAGAATCTTCTCGACTCTATTGGCTGACTATTTTATACCTGCTTTAAATAACTTGGAAGTACCTATTACCGTATTACCGAATAAGAGTCGTATTTTAAATGATGCTCCTTCAGCAAGAGATCATATGCCCACGCATACTATTCACTAAAATTATCATTATTTATAGCTTCAGCTTAAAGCGCAGATCTTAAGTGTTCGTGGTAGCTTAAAAGCATTAAGTCCTTTGTATTAATGATTTCGAACATGAATAAGCTCATACATTCGCTTAGCTCAGCCGCAGGAATTCACCATCGTTTTATGTGTTTATGATTTACGAGCGGACTGTACGTCACGTTCCTGGTCCTCTGATCGACTGGCTATTGACATCACCAGTTGAACACAACATCTAATAATAGCTTTACTTCATTTCCTTAGAATGTGATATCATCGCCAAGGAATACGGGAATAATCAGCCTTAAACTGGATGGCTACCATTAATTTACCATGTTAACATTTGCTAGCAGAGCAGTAATGTATTTAATAATGTAGTTATTAAAATAGTCGCGGGAAGGCTCTGGATACAGGCAACGTAGAAAAGATCCATGGAGATCCTTGAGGGAGTTCTATGCCTAGCAGTAGATGTCGTGCGGATGGTATTATGATGATGAAAGTGTTGATTCAGAAAAACAAATAGCATTAAAATCACATTAATCATTTTCTAGTATGCATGAAGTCAGTACTGGGAGCTTTATTTATAGCATTCTAAATCTACTGAAAGATAACATAATGTTTTTAAATGAACAAAAATAACATAAAGTACTCATATAAGTAAGAAAACTCTAGGCTACTACATGCACATTGCATTTAAATCATATTTACCACGATCCAAGTGAATCAAGTCATCAATGCTAATTTTAGAATTCTAGAGTAATTCCCATGACTTCATTTTAATTAATCAATGTTCGCAATTACAAGTCGATTACAACATTAGCCTTGTTAGAATTCAGTGAATGTTAAACCCAAATTACTTGGTGAATTACTAGCTAATTTTACGAGTACTAAGACTAAAAAATTAGCTTAAGTCAGATAAAGGTCAAAACAAAGCAAGATAGATTTCTACAGCGAATATAAAAACTGAATACGGACCCGATTGACATTCACTTTATTAGCTTTTAGGAATGAAGGATCTTTTAGTGACTTTGTCATGGATTTGATTTATATTTATTGAAAAGTGTAAAGTGTCAGTTTTAGGTGACCACTGCAAACCCAATACACCGGACTGGTCACTTAAATCGAGAGACTTGGTTATAGTCTGGTCTGTAAAGATCTGAGGACAATTACTACGAAATTTATGTAAGGGGAAGCATGCTGATTTAAGTAGCTTTGTTACTTCATTAAGTATATAAGTTAAAGTAGCCTCGTCGTCTGCGCCTGTGACAACGTCATCGATATAACAATCCTTTTTTATGACTTCTGATATTAATGGATCAGGACATTCGAGTCCTGCTGCTCCTGCCCTGGGCCCCCAGGATGTCTACGCCAAGGACAAATAGCAACCCACAGATCACATTACCTCATGTTCCCCCCGTCGTCGGCGCCGAGCTACCTACTCTGTGTAATCAAAGACATTTTCCGTGCGGCCATATTTTAATTAATTCACTTCCTTTCTGAAAACCATTGTAGAACCACGCAGTAAAATTTCTGTCCTAAAAAGTCATCTCTTTTATTTGTAAATTGTTCCTTTATCGCCAACAGTTACCTTTCGCATTTTTATTTTATAAACGGGGCACAAGATTTATACATAATCGTAGATACAGTACAGATATAAACAACAATACTAAGAGGTGTTATTCCGTGAGGAGGATTCAAGACGACATTTCACTTAATACCTTACATTCGCGTATTTCGACAAAACAAATTTACCCTTTGAAAAACTATTCATGTCAGACAGTACACTTACGTTTGAATAAGCTGAAAATATTTTGTAACATCTATTTTATATTGGGCCTTTCCAAAATTCTACTTTGAAGTGCCAATCATTTCCAATCTATCCCAAACAAATGTGTCCTAGATACATGCGAATACACTCAAACTCAATTGCTTACCCGAAGTGCCAAAAGAGTCCAAGAACACGCGATGATTTTCACATCTTCACTTTTAGCAAATAATCTAAAGAATTTTTGGATGCCAATACCAAAGTATCTTCCGTTAAAAGATAAATCCAACATTCTTTAGAGGCAATCTCGACATGTTTATCATAGTTAAGCCTGTACGAAACTAGCAATGTCCGAGATGTTAAGGTTACTTTATATAATTTCCCAAGTATGTGAATAAAAATGTACTTAACTAAAAGAAGCTTTTTAAATTGACTAGAGAAAATGAAAGCTGCAACAGTTACACAATCTGAAAATTGACAATTTATACCTATGTGCTAGCTAAGGATAGAGAAATGTTTTTCTTCTGATTATTTTGTTATAATTGCCCAATTTCTACTCCAACAAATACAAACATAAGATACAATAACTGATACCTTAATACGATGACGTCACCGTTTAAGGTCAATTACACACTGCTTGCACAGATGCGCCGATCGGCGACCCACTTGCGTGACATTGGGCCCATCACTAGCCACAGCTTTACGAATTGTAAGTAAATTACTAATTTACTGTAAAGGTCGCATAATACTTTGTTATATGTCATGATATTTGTTTTTGAAATCCTATAAAGGTATTTTTTTTATTTGATTGGCAATAAAACTGGTACTGTTACGAGAACTCTTCTGAATAAGAACGAATATAAACTAGCAAAAATAGCACAGTAACAGTAACATTAATGACCACTACGAACTGTATTGATGAGTCTAATGACCCAAAAAATATTCTACCAATCCTCGCGGTAACATCAATAAAAGATACATAACAAAAACACTTCAAAATTATATCACAATAACACACCTTTGTCTGTTTCACTCTCTCCTGTAGCTATGACCGAGTTCGTCTCATTTTCTCTTGACACGTTGACTAGGTGAGCACCAATGTTGCCAGCCGAAGCCAATAAAATTAATTGACGATTATTTTGGTAGCACACGAGGTTAACAGTGGCCGCAGTCCCTAACGAGATGATTGGCTGTTATTGGATCGCTATTCCACCACTTCGGAGTCGCGTCAGAATTCCTCTATCGAACGGACATTGATACTATAGACACATATAAATCGACGATTAAGAGTGTATTGACACTAGGTGACGGTATTGGTAGTCAATAGGCATGGTGCAAGGATAGTTCCTTTTATTGAACAGCTGAATAATGAGTATTATAAGTTAACGGAAAAAACGGAGACAACATATCAATTTCTTTGAACAAGACAAGGTAGCTCAACGCCATTGGCGCTTTTAGTGATCTACAGGTGATTTTGTTCTTTAAAGAGGGTGACAAGTCCCTCTTAAAGGACTACAACTACTTTAAACTCTTAGACTGGAAAGGAAGGGCTTATGGCTGAGATCTTGGAAGACCTGAACACAATGCTCGAAGATCTTCGTAGTGCTTCCCAAACAGTGCCTTTTTGCCCGCTACAGTTCATGTTGGGAACTTGAAGTTGTTGACCATTACGTATTTATACCTAGGATAGGCAGTCCAGTTAGGTAAGTCCAACTTCGAGAAAGAGATCTCTTGTCGAATTCAACTCGGATGCTGCCCGCATTTGGGAAGCTTCGAAAAATCATCGCATTCGATTTACCTCAGTGTCTCAAGACGAAAATCTATGACAGTGTGTTGCCAGTGATGACTTACGGCAGTGAAACGTGGTAGCTAATGGGTCTTATAAGGAGGCTCAAGGACACCCAGCGAGCAACGGAGAGAGCCATGCTCGGCGTTTCCTTGCGTGATCGAAACAGAAATGAGGAGATCCGCAGGAGAAATAAAGTAACCGACTAGCTCGATGGATTGCTCAGCTGAAGTGGCAGTGGACTGGAAACATGGCGAGTAGAACCGATAGCCATTGGGGTGAAAAGGTTCTGGAATGGCGACATGGCGCACCGGACGACGCGCCATGGGTATGCCCCCGAAAAGGTGGACCGACGATCTGGTGAAGGTCGCAGGAAGACGCTGGATTCAGGCAACGCATCGTCGTGGAGATCCTTGGGGGACGCCTATACCCAGCAGTGGGTGTCGTGCGGCTGATATGATATGTTATTAGCTAATCTAATTTATAATCGCTTTACTTGAGTCTGGAATAAAATACTGGGAATATTAAAATCAAGAACCACTATAGACCACTAGCACAGCTTTAAAAGTACAAAATCTTCTATCTCACAAAAGTGATGTAAGCTCTACTTAATAGCAATTACATTTTTATTATCCTCACAGATGCATGAGCAACCATTAGTATGGCCTCGAAAATGTCACTTACAATTTTCCAGTGAGCGCAATATGTGGGGCAAAATATATTTAAGTCAATTGAGTCACTCAATGAATTTTATTTTTATCAGCGATTCAGCGGAACGATATTTGCCAAGGCCGCAGTTTCATATTACGCAATAACCCAGAGAGAAAATAAAGTTACTCATCTTGATATTGTGTTACATTTCATGCGACTATCACAAGGTTCAATCTAGGATATCACTGGGTTTCGTTGAATATGGAGGTCTTAAATCAAAGCGGTATCTCCATGCGGAATTTTGCACAATGTTATCTAGATGTTTTAAGATTTAACTTGCTATAAAAAATATTGTTGCAAATACAAACTGTCATAGAGATACCTCATTAAGTATTTTATCTTTTAAACAGGATGTATGATTTAATTCAAATATTAAGCGCAAGAACCTTTAGCTCATTTGGCAAAATTTGCAACAGTAGAGCGGAGTAAATAACACCACAAAGACTTGCTGACCAGACAAAGCTGCCCAATAAGGAAGCTTAACCCAAATGTCGAGTGTGCAGCGAAACCAGCCGAGACCGACTGCGCCGAGCCGTCTCCGCCACCAACAAATCAATCTGTCATGCTAATACCACGGAATTGAAACAACTTGCTAATACTATCGGACGTTAGGCTATCTGCAACGTCACGACTGAAAATGGCTTCAAGTAGCATGCGGCCACGGTACAACGGCCACGGTACAACTGTAGATTCACAGTTCTTTTTACTGTATTTTATTGAAAATTCTAAAAATCCTGAGATTTCCTGAGATTTTCAAAATCCGGCCGCAATCCTGAGAAAAGTCCAAAAATCCTGAGATCTCAGGACAAATCCTGAGATATGATAACCCTATGCTAGAGGGGAAGGTTTACTTTGTAATCAGGATGCGATAAAATCACGGTGCATTAAGTACTACCACCCGCCTGTAATTTCTGATTAGTATTCATGTCTGTTATCGCAGTCTTTCGTTTGTCAACGACAAGCGGCGTTTGAGCACGCTCCTACGATACATCTTAATTGTCATCCTTTTTAGACTGCCTCCAACAATAGAATGCACTTGATACTATCTTGTCTGATGCACGTCTAGAATGCTATACTTGCCGCCTGCACTGGCATGCTATTCGACCTGTTCCGAAAATACGCGAGCCCGAGTGAATCATGTGACGTATTTTTGAGCAACCAATTTCGATTGAGATTGCTCAAACTCATCAGCTATGTGCGATCTATTACAAATAATGCGAACTAGAGACAGATCGACGACTTTTGTTTGGCCCAATATTATAGATGTGGCGTGTACCTTTACTTTATTAGTATTATCTCAAAAATAAATAATATCAAACTAAAATAATTTGGCAAAGAAACAGGAATGGATTTCGAATAATATTGGACTTCTGCAAGCTTTAGGGTAGTCGTAAAAGCCGGTAGGCAACTTTAAATAAAATAAATAATGAAGTAATTTTATATGAAACGACGACTATCTAACTCAACACCCCCATTTCACCTTAAAATTGTTCAATGCATATTAAAATGATTTATCAAAATATTTTGTTCACACGTAACTGCAACATTTACTGCCAATACCAAATAATGGTAATTAACTTCCTAATGAAATATGGCTTTTTCTACCTTGTCCCACAGCAATTTCTTAGAAATGATCTGCTCAGTGCCAGCCAGCGTAGTTCGGGATGAGCGATGTCATTGGCACGAGGCGCTTGAGGTGTTCGTCGCTCCGTGCTGGCTGATCAAGTATTTTGTTACAGCTTATGGCAGATTAAGGCTTGACGGCAGTTCTGTTAATTTAGAAAGAAGGTTAATGATCTTGTCTGTTGATAACTGTTATTTATGGTAATTCGAAACGAACTCAAATTGATTATTAGAATAAACCTTTTAAAACATGTTCTTGAGCAATGTTGTCCTTACTCTATTTGAGAAAATCTGGTTTGATTAAAACGTGTATCCTAAGTAAACATGGGCACAATATTATAAAAACTAAATCAGATCTAATATGGAAATCGTAATACAAAGCAAAGTAAAAGGTATATAAAACGGTAGTAGTTCAACAAACTAATACCTAAGTTAAACCTACGGTATATACGTATACCTTATCAAAGAAAAATCTTCTTACGAATCAATTGTTTATTTATTTAAGTAATATAATAATTAAAATGCAATATCGTAAATCATACTTCCATTCCCAGTACAGAAGCCCCATTACTTGAATACCATTATAGTTAATTGGTGGTTCAGAATTTTAACAGTTGATGATTTATTTCTGTCCCAAACGACGGACGGACGGACGTTCACCTCTATATTTACTATTATTTATAGCTCTGAAGTTAAGATATCATACAGGATTTATACCAAACAATTGAACGGTGTAAAAACCAAGAACCAGTTTTTATTCTCGAGGCATATTTATCAGTAGTTATACAATTTATCAAGAGTCCTAATCTTTCTAAAAACTTTTTTCATGAGGAACACCAATAGGTTTATAATATAAATCATAATAAACAAGTTATGATTATTGCTTTACTAAATGACACTGAAACTACTACTTTCATGTATTCACTAATAAACATTGAATAAAAAACTAACCATTATGACTCGAAATGACAACAAATTAACGACACAAATTAGTTTTAAATTAAGTCGTTACTTTTATCAGATCAAAAGAAATCTGTAAATTTCGCCACTATATCAATTATACTAACCATCTCTTACGGCTCGAGTGAATTTAATTATTCATTAACTCTCGCCTCGGTGATTAAGAATATGACACTTCTGAGTGATGGAGTGAAGAGTTTGGAATGATAAGTGGGTGCAGCATCATTGTCATTAAAATTATTATACTTGAATGCCTTACTCATCTCATGTTTGTTCTTTGTTACTTCCTCATAATGACATGCCCATTGGACTTGATTGAAAGATTTATGCACTTAACCCACTAATCTGTAGGAGCTCTGGTAAATTATTTTAGTGTTTGTTTAATTTTAGCCATTTTGACTTGGCGGATTGCCGTAGAAACAATATGCGATAATCGTCATAAATATATGAAATATAGTCCATCAAGCCTTTTATTTCGTAGTTACAATAGACTTTCAAACAAAACTTAATTAATTGGATAAAAGCGGACTCTACAACGTTTTTACATCTACTAAAAATTACATCCTTTCATTGGAATTTAGCGGTATTCACACTATGTCATCTGCATAATCAGAATAATTCTCGTCACTATTACTATCTATAGATTTAAATTAGAATTAGCATATAGTTCGGTTTGGCTCGTGACTAGCACGTTACGCAACATCTAACGGATTCGGCCATGATCTTGATCATCGATCGAGAGGATACTCCTCGACCGATCCCGTCTAGTGGTGGCGCCTGCGCACACGTTTTTTGCGTTCGTATAATCTTTCTACTGTAATTGCCTTCTCAGACAGGGTTATTCCAATCTATAGTTCGGAATGGAATATTAAATTTCAATCGTTCCGCTTTTCTTTTGCATGTTCACAACGTATGACCATCATAACTTATTGTAAAATCGTGTCATGGCTATTTATAAAGAATTTCAAAATAATGTTTAGAAAAATTCAGGTATTAAATAATGTAAGTTAATTTATTATGCAAGTAATAAGAAAAATTGCGTTACTTTGAATAAGAAAGACAGAGAGACACGACTGCTGGGTGATCCCAATACAAGGATCTCCACGACATCGGTCCTGTGCTGCTCACGACTTTCACCTATCGGTTCCTGCTTGATATGATAATGATGATTAAGAGAGACATGCCTATAACAATAACACCAAGTTTCCGTAACAAGATCCTATTATAACATATTTTAATCTGTGTCATTACATCTAACATTAACTAGTGTAGTGAGCACGATTGCAATCTGTGATGTCATCGGGCTTCAACGATGGAAATCAATTCGCGAACAGATGGACCGATTACTCAGATCATTATCAATTTGAATCAAGGTGGAAAATCAGCAATGCATTTCTGTTGCTAGTTGGATAATAACTTTGTAATGATTGGATTTGTTCATGCTACTTCAAACGATTGCAAAATAATTGTTGATTGATAAAAACATGGTTTTTAACATGATTTATGGTTCCTCTTAATATGCATACTGAGTTTTTTGTTGAGATGTGATAGGTCAATTTCTAACTAATACTGCGTTGTAATACTTAGTTTTAGTATTCTTTGATAACACAGCAAAAATTGTATTTAACCTAGTAAAGATAAAGACAATCATAAAAAATCATAAACAGTTGCTTTTCTAAAATTCTTGGGTATGTTTAAAAAACAATTGATATCTCATTGCCAACAGTTGTCTAAACATTGATTGATGTTAAGAAACCGTTGAATTATAAAGAGGTCACATAGAGCCTTCAGGCTGCATGTAATACAAGGAGATAAGACTATTAGCCAGACAGACGTCTCATACATATGCAAACGCGGCACAAAAACTAAAGCTGCACTAGTGACAGAGGCGTGACACTAATGTCGCCTATTATCAACTATTACAATGGGAACGGATCGTACATCATGAACTAGCGAACTAAAATCTATGGAACAAGCTTCGAACGACCTCCGTGATCGAGTGGTTGCACGCTGGTTTTCAAGGCGTCACCATCTCTTGAGGTCCCGGGTTCGATCCCCGGCTGGGTCAATGTAGAAAATGAACTTTTCAATATTGTCTCAGGTCTGGGTGTTTGTCATACCACCGTTGTTTCTGATTTCCATAACACAAGTGCTATAGCTACTTACTTTGGAATTAGAGCAATGTATGTGATGTTGTCAAATATTTATTTATTTATTGCGCTCTAAAATGGCACCACACGAAAAGTACAACCAAGGCTCAGTTGCACCATCTAACTTCAAAAATTATAAGTGTAAGTTGTACCAAAACGCTGTGAAAGTTAAAGTTATAGTCAAATGGTAATGCTACCTATTTGTCACGTCAAACCTGTCAAAGGACATCATGCTGGATGGCAACCTCTTTTTTTGGCTAACTTATGATTAACCGGTACTATAACAAGCTTGTTATCGTTAAATTTAGGTGGTGCAACTGAGCCTAAGCTAAAAAAAGAGGTTGCCAGCCAGCATGATGTCCTTTGACAAGTTTGACGTGACAAATAGGTAGCATTATCATTTGACGATAACTTAACTTTGACAGCGTTTTGGTGCAACTCACACTAAGTGGTTGGAGCTAAAATGCTGGCATTTAATTACGTTACGCAGCACAAAGCGCCTGAGCACTGCTTGCGTATTAGCGACCATAATTTGTATACTCACAGATATTTTCTATCTTAAACGAAAAAATGTAATACGTTATTTCTGCATATTTTTACTGCCTTCTTTGTGTTTTTATACCATTTGACTACACAGAACGTAATTTATAATAAACTTTCTCTTTCTTTCTTTTTTCTACAATACAAACTGCAATTATTGTAAATAACGTTAACGTCAGTCACCGGGTGCGTGGCTGGCCCGACTAAAGCTGAGCGGGTTGTACTTTTTCGGCCCCGTGGTGCCATTTTTAAGCAATGTTTGTTTGCAATTACACTTCCATAGATTTTAGTTCGCTGATATGAACCAATGTTCAGATTATGGATTACAAAACTAATATAGCACATCACTACTTAGAAAAGGACAACTTTGAAAAATGCAATTAATTAAGACAATCTATCACAAACAATTTAGTAGGATTGCTAAAACGCTATGAATTATTAAACAAAAGAAGATGAAATCCCAAACAAAGCAAAGGATAATGAACTTTTGTTTGTAGTCATCATAAAAATACTGTCCTCATTGCTTTCTTCGCCGCCATATCATCATGATCGTGCATAAGTAAATAAATAGGCCGAAATCATTGTCGAGTGTCAAAATGGAGCCAGCGAATCAATCACAATGGACATGACATGTCACAACAATTAAACGGTCATTTGTTACGATTTCTGTGTCAGCTATTTAGAATACCTATCTTCTTTTTTCTACAAATGGAAATAAATTTTATCTACTTAGTCGTATCAAAAATTAAAAAATAAGGATTCAAATATCTATAAGATTATAAAACGGTCCCCTGTGGACACTTAAATTAGCCAACGCTCATCATTTCATCAAGATCTGGAATTATTCTCAGAAACTCAACATTACAGTACTATTATATATAATACATCTATTACTAGCATTGGAAAAAAATGAAAAAGAATTGGAATTTAAAAAAGAAAAACCAATAGGGTTAGCCCTACTCTACGAACGTTGGCTTTATAACCAAAGAATATTATCTCAATGATACAATCCAACTGAATGAAATTCTTTAGAATATTGCAAACGTATTTTTTAAGAATGCTAAATTAACATCCGATTTTTTTCACGTTGACAAAATTGCAAGCAAAGCCCGTGTAAATCAACACATGAATGCAATAAAATGTACGCGTATAAAATCACACTATGATAGCTTAAGGGATTTCATTAGTAGGTGACTTATAAAGTGCGAGGCACGTATCTTGAAATTTTTTCGACGGAGTGGGGATAAGTTCGCGCATGTGCTCTTGTGAGCGACCAATAGCGCGCGCCCCTCTTCCACCGCCCGCGCCCCTTACCGCTACGCATACCCAAAATACGCGTTTTGCGCAATCCCCACCCGATTTCAAGATACGTGCCTCGCACTAGATAGAACAACAAAGTATAAGCGAGGAGAACAAGACAGCTTAACTTTTTCGCAAGGTAAATAAATACTGTGCTAATTTACATTTAGACATATCCTTAAGCCAAACACACAAGTTGCGTATTTTAAAGAATATTAATGTAAATAGCTATGTATAGTATAGTATACCCATTCCATTCTCATGACTAGAAGTTACATCAATCAATGATAATAAAGGAACCTTTTAATACTGTGTGTTCATGAAAACACACATACCTGCAGACTTATTTATTTCAACCGAATGAAGTTTTACTCAATCCAACTTAAACTAGCTGTAAAAGGACATCCTTTTCCACTAAAATAACTTCTAAAACGTTACTATAGGACTTTAATTTAATTTTAAAGGATATTTTTATAGAGCCTAAAAAAGGCTTTAGATAATCCGTTAGACAGGTAGAATGCATCCAGAAAAGTAAGTTTCTGGTGTGTACTGATTTCTTAGTATACATATTTCACGAAAATTATAATGATATTATAAGGAGGATAGATAGGAAAAATATTTGAAGTTGGACAATTGTGAACCTCGCAAGACTTATTTTATTTCGCAACAGTAGGTTTTTACGTGCTTTACAAAGCGGAAAGCACAATAGACATCTATGTCGATCGTGACAACCCTAGATGGTAATCGGTACTATAGAACGGGATTACGTTCGCAGGATGAAGTCACCTCGCTGGCAGCTTGCCGTACGCACAATAGTAGGTTCTCTGAGCAAACTCCAGCGCGCTTATTGAGCTCGGGCTAGACCAATGTCAAGAATTACCTACTATGCGCGTGGGCCGTAAGTCGTAAGCTACGGGCGTTTTCTGACTCACATTCTCGATGCCACTGCTGTTTGTTATCGTTTAGCAATAATTTGGTTTATAGATCAAGGATTTAAACATTTTTGTAGTTATTGGGACGCTGAATTTCCATATTTTCTTTATTTCCGAGCAAGGTCGTTGTAAATAAATAAATACTTTGACAATTTCACACAGCGCCGTCTAGCCCAAGCTTGTAATATGGGTGGTAGACAGCTGATATACTACTTATATACTTTTTACATATATACTTATTATTCATAGTTACACCAAGACCCGTTAATTTTAAGAACACTTGATTATTTTATTTGTTAATAAAGTTCGCCACAGTCTTGGCAACACTTCAATGACTGTACATAAGTTTTAAATTAAGATGGAAGACGTAACGCATCGTTTGTGGCAATATATATATTTGTAAATTGTCAGCACAGCAGTCATTCTACTACGATTGCTAGAAAACTTTCTTGTTTAAATTATTTTCACAACTCTTTCTGCTCCACTTTACTAATGAAAAGTTATGATTTATGCCGTGTTAAGTTGACATTTGAATACTTTTAGAATGATTATTATCTCACTTAACTCAATCGACTTGCAAAATAAAAAGTAGAATCAAACAGCACTTGTACCACATCCTAACCTATATCGCAACGCCTCTCGGGCGCCGGTTGACGCCATCACTGCTAAACAAACATAATACATGACAGCTCTGACAGTTCCCTTAAGTAGGTCACGTCACACTTTGCCAGCAATTGGCTGAGTTATGGAGACCTAGAACTGGAGACCTCTTCCTCGAAAATCAGCCTAATTACTGAAATGTTGTCATCATCACGTCTTAAATTGATATTGACGTGAATTCATTTGCATCAAAACGAAATATCTATAAATAAGCGGTAGTAAGACAAGCTTAACGATGGCAACGATGGATTCTGCGCTGAACCTTATATTTTCCGAGGTATACTATTAATAAAAACCTAAAATACTTAATCAATTTGGTGCAAAGTAACAAAAACTCATAAATGTACTGAATTTCAGCTTAATCATAACTTATTCAAAATAGTATTACCTATGTTATTTGTGTCCAAATGCAGAAAAAAATTGCATGTAGAGGCATTCAGAAGCTCTATGCATATCATATCATCATAGTTATTTCTACTACTAATTCATTCAATGACTTAATCACACTTAAAAATTTCACTGCTATCGTACCATTAGATCACATATAGTTACAGACGGAAATTCTAAAAAGCCCTTATCTGTCTGGCCTGCATTATGCATCGCGCCAGCCCTTGACCATATGCGTCTACTACGATCCCGACAACGCTTGCATATGTGCGATGCACACGTGTCGAACGCATACAAATTGTCTATTCATTCTCATTCTATGCACTTCTGTTTCTATGCTAAACACTATAACTAATTATAGTTACTAAGAAATTCGGGATGCCTTTAGATTGGGTTAAACTTAACAGACTTTTGGATTAATTTTATTTTTTTAGTGTTTGGGTACACAACAGTATATACCACAACATAACATCAAATGGGCTACTTTATCTACTTATAATAAGGAATCCTTACTAATATTATAATGCGAAAGTCCGTTTGTTTGTTACGCCTTCACGACTTAACTACTCAACCGATCGTCATGAAATTTTGCATACACGTTGTCAGGGGTACAGAGAAGGACATAGGGTAACTTTCATCCCGAAAAAAAGCACTGTTACCGAGGGATAGCAAAAAAACTCTCCACGCAGACGACGTCGCGGGCGGCCGCTAGCTTTTTAACAAATTTTAATTGGCTATTACAGTTATATAGATTGTTGACAAAATCTTTTGTGCTTCCTAAAAACTTTAATATTTTCGGCATTAACACTCAAAAGCATCTTTCCTCAGTCAGTAGTCGGAAAGCTATTGCAAAATGTACCAAAAGTATTCAGTACTCTGACTATGTAAAGATAACATGATATGTAAAGATAACATGATAGAGATACTTTTGCACATACATAAGTAAGTATGAAATAGTAGTGTGTAAGTAAAGTAGTATAAATTGTTGGCAAAGCCTGCACGCGTCGAATGATCGCCTGCATGAACGATCGGCACGCGCGCTACGTACGCATCCCAGCGATTAGTGGAATGTCAGGCTAACAGCCTCGACGAGACATAAAATTGACAATGATTAGTTCAAACATATTGATGTTAATTAAATAAATAATTGATTATGTAATCAATAATAAAGCTATAATAATGATGTCATCATCATCATTATAGCAGCCGCACGATACCCACTGCTGGGTATAGACCTCCCCCAAGGATCTCTACGACGATCGGTCCTGCTTGGCCCGCATCCAGCGGCTTCCCGCGACCTTCACCCTCACGTCGGTCGGTCCACCTTGTCAGGGGCCTACCCACGGAGCATCGTCCGGTGCGCGGTCGTCATTCCAGAACCTTTCCGCCCCAACGGCCATCGGTTCTTCTCGCTATGTGTCCAGCCCACTGCCACTTCAGCTGATTACATATTCCTATACAAATATTTTGACTATTTGCTTTGAATTTAGCCTGAAAGTTCAATATTATTATTGTGTAGTAAAATACACATACAGGCCAACAACTTCATTAGTCGAAACGCAAGCAAATTCCGCTCTCTCGTTTTTATTCTTTTAATTATTTTCAACTTTGTTTATTATTTCTATCGAAAAAACGTACCTACATTATGATGTAGGTACGTTTTTTCGATATAGTACGTGCGGGTAACCCAGTTGGCAAGGATTGTAGAACACAATTCACTGGCTCATAATTTCTGAGTAACCGTGTCGAGATGGTATACATTTTATTACAAATCATTGCTTTATATAAACACGTTTAGCTTTTACTATTTTTCCAGCTGGAATCAGATCAAAAGTATACATGTTCATCGCGTACCGACGACTGTGCTAGAACTATAATGACTTCAAATTAACAATGTTTCTTTCAAGTACCTATACTAATGCAAAATAATTAAACTATTAAAATTATAATACAATTAACAGTTTTCAACTAAATCTGAAGTAAAATTATTTACAAAATGAAAAACGAACCTTAATCAATACAGGGTGTTGTTAGTAGCACCCCTGCGAAAACTTTAAAGGATGATTCTACCGTTAAACATAAGCAACTCTTTGGAACCACTTGTCGCAAATGCATATCTAGTTGTTGAGATTTTGATTTTTCGTTAAAAAAGCAAACGCGTAACAACTCGATAATATCGCGGGTAAACAGTTGTACATTGCGGGTTTATAAAGTTTTGATACTTTACTTATTTTTCTGTAAATTTAGGTTCTATGCAATGCAACTAAGACAGACTCTGTGTGATAGAAAAATATAAAAAACACTAAATTTTTCATGAATCATGAGTCGACTATAATTACCCTGAAAGTTTTCGCTAGTGTGCTACTAACAACCTGTATGTATACTTAGCTAGAAATTCGAACAAAAATACACAAGTCGGCATTGATAGTGTATTTTTAATAGTTACACTCTTAATGCAAGTCGGTAATTGTCTTGTTTTTGCACACCGCTATTATCTGGTTATCCCGAGTATTTTTGGGAAATAGGCTAAGGGAGATGTTTGATCTCGACAGGCCAGATGGTCCAACACCTCAGTGGCATTCGCAAGAAATTACGCACGGACTAATTTGAGCCTTAGCAGAACCACAGCATAAAAAATAGTATGTACTACGTGCGGAGCAGTGAAAGATGAAAGTGTGTGGTGGTTGGAAAAGCGCCAGCTGTCAATACTGGTGTGCTCCTAACTGTACCCAAAGGATAGTACATACTTTTATTTTTATTTTATTTATTTAAAAAATTAACAGCGTTACAATTTTCTTTTTACTTTTAATTCTATCTAACCAATAGTAAGGCCAATTACAGGTTTTCCATAAAATTACCTTTACTTAGTAAATTCTTAACAGGTTTAAAATACAATAATGCATTGATAAGAAATCAGTCGCGAAGTCAACGCTCTTTACATAAAGTAATTTTAATAAATTTTGAACCTACAAACTAACTTATTAAAAAAATATTTGTTATACATTTCAAGTTTTTCATTTACTACATTTCAAACTCAATTTTATTTAAACATTTCATTGGATTTATATTAGATTAAGTGCCCTTATTACATACTTATATCTATTCTGTGCCCCAAGCACAAACATCTATCGAGAAAAAAAAACAAGATTAAAAGTACATTTAAGTAATTGTTTATGAAAAATTTCATTTCGCTTTGCGTCGAATATGGTGCTGTACCTATTTCCCATACTTTTTTTCGATAGTATCGTGCTAAGGTACTGCCTCTAGTTAACAACTTAACACAGAGTGGCTATGAAAATGTTTTATTTATTTTGGTACTTATAAAAATGTATTTTAATACAGAAGCGTTAGAATGTTAACCTTCGAAGTGTTTGCTATAACTATTGAACAACAGCATGAGGTATCTATCAAAATTGGGTTTCAACAAAAATAACACCTGGTTAGTTTAAGGAGGTATTTATAACAATCGATCGATAGATCTCAGTTATATTTCAATTCGGTAAACTCTAGATACGCCTGAAAATTATATAGATTTGCTGGAAAACATTCCTTGTTCTCGAAAATACTGAAGCCACAAATATGCTACCACTAGGGTTCCTAGACAAAATACGACGGTGGTTTGATAAGTCCATGACTTTGAAAAGAAGAAATACTTTCTTTTCATAATTTATTTTTGTGTTTTAAAAAGAAACTCCTTAAGGCATCTTTACACTACATTTTTTCAGATTCGGCATAAGATTATTACTTTAGGAAACAAAAAGCTCAAGCGACTTCTAACTTTTCTTAATGACCCTGTCGACCCTCTCGGCGGCACTCATGGCATCATCAAAACTCATCGAATGAAAATGCGAATCCTTCTTCTTATTCTCTAGATTCAACCCCAGTGAGATTTTTTCTCCTACCAAACATGAATAAATGTCTTGGCGTGCACATATTTTCATCAAGCCAAAACAGAAATGGACCCTCATTTCAGTTACCAGTTTTCAGGCGATGAAAGAAAAATTAATGGGTCAAAGAGTTAGGAACTTCGTTGGACTGAATAAGCAGAGCTACAATAAGATTATGTTTAGAAATAAAACAAAATATTCCGAAAAAAAATATTTCTTCATTAAATAGTCATGGACTTATCAATCCACCCTCGTAAATTAACTTCACCAACGGAAGATTTGAAATTTTCAAACACTATGATTAGCAAAACTGTAAATCTCCTTTTCATCTTTAGTTTGCAGAGTTCATTATCGTTTTCAGTACCCTTAGCACGAACATCTACCGAGAAAAAAAAACGAGCGTAAAAGTACTCGATAGAGTAATTATCTATGGAAAATTTCATTTCGCTTTTCGGTGGTAGATGGCGCTATACAAATTTCTCATACAAAATTACTCTATCGAATGTTCTTATGCGCGTTATTTTTTCGATAGTAAATGTGATATTGTCAACAGACCGTACAGCTTAATGGTTAATTCTTATCTAAAACATAGAACTCTTCTTTATCAATTGTGTAATGTATGATTGTGCAAATAAAACATTCATTCATTCAATTACGTCCATCGAGGCAAAATCATTCTAATTTTTGCCACTCGTCCAATCAACCTGTGGCGCTTGGTAACAAACTCCGACGAACGTTGAACTTGGCCAGCAGCGGCTGGCACTCAGAGAATCAATTATTTAAATTAATCGTTTTTCTCAACTAAGTGACGTAATTTAGAAGAACTAGATTTTGAGGCAACCTTGCCACTGTGGGCGGTAGCCTAGATTTTGTAGCGAGCAGCGAAATATTTACCGCAATGTTTACAACGAGTACCTATTAAGACTTGTGAATTGCTTTTTCTTACTGTCCAGGAAAATGTCAATGGAATTGATATTTTTGCCCTTTGAGAGTCTTTACTTCTTGATTTGGCTATTACTTATTTCAAGCTTTGATCTTGATACTAATAAAGTAATAAATCGAAGGGATACAGAAAATATTTTCGATGCTGAATTACCTCACACGCTGTCGGCAGTCGGCATGTAGATAGTCAACGTCATTTACCACGTCTGTGCACATTTCTAAGAAGATATATTACAGTTTCTAATTTCCGATAATTATCAAAAACAACATAGCGCAGGTGCCATTTTGTCTACAACTTATAGTTTTCAAACAGAATTTAAAAACTATAAAGTATAATCCTGAAGGAATTTCATAATTCATTGCTGGCTAAAAACCTGTCTACTGTACCTAATGACAAAATACTATACTATTTTATTTGCTGTAAACGCCCAATGTTGTTTATTTTATAGCATCCTAAATACCCTATTATTTTGACAAATTTTCGCGTAAATATCTCAAGATAATCCCTGCTTTAGTGTAAATGTCTACATAACTCACGCAGATATATGTTCGGTTTTTGGTGGTTAAAGCTTTGCTAAAATATCGTTAAAAGAACCGGTATATCGACACAGGCCATTCTGAAAAAATGTATGAATTATCTGATTTTTTAATTTGAGATTTTTGCGTTCACAGTGCTATTTTTTATTTTATTTAATAAAGTATTTACTAGAAAAAATCGGGTTCAGTCCCGCCTGATAAAATGAGCCGAAGCACGAACATCTAAGGAGAAAATAAACGCACGTAAAAAAATCGATAGAGTATACAACGTGACAAAATAGTCCCTAATGCCGAATATGGTAGAAAGGCCCTGTCCTAATTGGACATCGGTCGTGCGATGGTGCGTCCATCCGATGAAACTGGTCGTGTGACCGTGCGATCAAACCTAGTGATATCTATTGACGTCCTAATTGACGGTCGCGCGATCATGCGATGCGTTGCGTCTATAGTCCAGTTTCATCGCACGATGAAATCGCAACGCATGATCGCGCGACCGAGCCAATTAGGACAGGGAGGGACAGGGCCTTAAACTAAACAACTTTTACTATGGGACCAACTCTGAAATCGCGAATAAATATGTTCGTTTAAAACAGCTTTGATTTTGTATAAAACAGAATTGGTCCCATAATAAAAGTTGGTCAGTTTGATAGTCCCTCTCTATCATATTTTTCATTAGGGGTTATTTATTTTGTAACATTTTTTTAGTTATTTACGGGTAACGGTGGCAAGTAGATTTTTTATAGTATTAAATTTGAAAGAAATCTATACTGTAGAAATGTCTTGTTTGCTGGTCTTAAAGTTGTTTTTGTTTCTTCATAATCTTTTTGACCAATATTAAAGTAAACCATTTTAGTTTCCAAGGCAAAAAACTATGTTTGATCTTCTGCGAAATGTGAAAAGTATTCGTAAAAAGTCTTTCATCTTAGACACTTATGATATTGACGCTGTGCACTAACAAGATTGCTTTAACATTTCATACGGCGTGTATTAAATAGAAACCCATTTCTAACCAGTCGCGGTCGCACAGGTGCACTCGATCATACAGCTATATTTATGCTTTTAACAAGCTGCTACAATACATGCCTTGAATTTCATATCTAAGAGAAGACAACTTTTTGTTTTAATAAACTTGCAGTTTAGAAGCGGTATTTTCATAACCTTATAGCTTTTTAATTGCTTGATAATTTATGTTAATAATACATAATTATTTGCAGAAAAAAAGATCAAATATATTTTGTTTACAATGAAGAAAATTGCATAAATAGATGTTACAAAGTATACCTGGCAACTGTGCTAAAAGCCTGTCTTTGTGTCTAGACTTTCAGAGGATCTCCCATTTTATGTCTCTCATTCTTTAGCGGTTTATTGCCACAGCCTCGACTTTGAAGACGCTTTCATCGCGATTCCCACAGCCACAGGCTAAAAAATTTCAGTTGCTTTATTAGTTGTTACGCCAAATATTTGAGCGATTAATCTCTACGTCCATTATATATTTTAACGGCGCAGCTGGAATGTACACAGACTACGTATTTTTACACAAGTATGCGGAACTGTTGTAGCGTTTATAAACTAACTTCTATATCAATTAATCAGGCCCATATTTTTATGTAGAGTCAGGTGTACGGTGCACATCATACCTAATCGTTCACGGACACTTGGTCATTATTCTACTTTGTGGTACTTAATCCAATAAAAAAGAGAAACCATTTTTTTCGTTGAAAGTACTTTATTTTTTGTTGCATTGTTTGTGTATTGCTTTTTTTCATTGCAACAAGTATCACTAATAATTTACTTGAAAATATCCGATGAAATATTAAGACAAATAGAAGAGCAGAGTACCTACTTATTTTTTAATCAGAGTTGACCACAAATATGATTTTAAAACAGATTACAAACAGTTGTACTTAAATCACATTTGGCTGCACAATCTAGCTCGTTAAATGTTAAGCAGCGGATATCGGTGTTGAAAATAAAATTGTTGACCCGACCAAACACCTCTTGTCCCCGCGCCCTCAGTTTCACAATTTCCCTACGTTTCACCCACGCGACTTTGGAAAACTGCGGCCGACTTAGGGCTGTCAGCGACCTATCATTTCAATTCTGAGTGTGTACTCCAGAAATAGCACAAACTGGTTCACAAATAAACGTAAGTATGAGCAATGAGCTAAAAATAGGTACAGTATTTTGTTTATTTTTATTAAAACAAATAGTTAAAGTCGTATACAGTAAGATTTTACATTTATTACTTTTCCTATAACAAGCGTTTGTTGAGAAGCACCTCAACCTTTAACACGTTTTTTAGTTTACTCAAGCCGCCTATCTGTAGACATTATGTTTCGTAATTTCCCTTATACAGACAACTCCTACGCATGTTTGAGGAAACTGTGACCGATCTGTATGAACACAAGACAAACATATTAGCTGTTTAATTAGTACTGATGGTTTTACTACTCGTTGTGTTAAAAGAGCTTAAATCACTGTAAGTCGTGTTTAGTTTAAAAATGTTTTAACTTTATAAGAAATTATATTTTACAAATAAAATGTATCAGCAAGAAATTGAACAATACCTATAATATTTTATTTCCATTTTTTCTTGAGATGCACTGGTCATATCAATGTGTCATAGATCATTACTACCAGTCCAGTACATGACACATTGCTCTGTCGGCAGCAATGCACTATTAAAACAAAATTTCGTAGTAAGGGCTGCCTAGGCACCTATTATAAGTAAAGTGGCACAAACGAATCATGCAAATTCAAAGTCAATAACAACAAAATCCTAATTTTGTCAGACATACAACGCCAGACCTAAATTTCTCTTGGTCGATTTTTCACTTATGCGATTCACACGAGCGTGAAACGCATAGTCGATTTTTCGTACTATCGTGTACCTACACTCGGCGTCAGAAAAACCGCACCTTTTCGAAAATAAGTTTAGACTTGGCCACCTACTGTTGCTAGCTAACGTTTTATTGTGTAAATGTTGATATCTATTAAAAGTACATTTATTGAGCTTTCAATTAATAATTGTTTGATTTTATTAACATAAAGTTACCATAATTAAACACTTAAAGCGTTATTGCTTGCGCCGCTATAAAAGTAAAATAAAAGGGGTTAATACAGGAAATGCGGGTAAATTCGCTATCGAGATGATAGAGAAAACACACTTCAACAGTTCAATTAAAAAAAGGAATTCTTAAGATGGTTACTTATAAATGAGGCAGTGTAATGTGGCTCGGAAACTGAATCTCAGTAATTGATTCCGTTCGACGAGTATTCCAATGGTTATTAGACACTGTTGGCTATGTCCGAAGGGGAAGAAACATATAACAACACTTACCATTAAATTAGATAGGATTAAACTAGCTTTGAAGAAGTTTTTTAAAAGGTGCGGTTTTTCTGACGCCAAGTGTATTATGGTTTGTGGTTTGACCGATAATTACACACTAAATTTTCGTAAAAATTTAGCGTTCTTATGTCACGAAATATTTTCTGTGAATTACAATTATAATTATCACCCATGAAATAAGTCATAAACAGAGTCAGATAACCTTACATCCAGCTGTACTTTAAAGTTTCTCAGACCGTCAATATGAATTACGTTACGTTGTTATCATTACGTTGTTCAAGGAATCGCCAATTGAAATGTTTTTCAGTACTTCAGTCAGATGTTTTAAAGTTATGTAACGGTTGAAATGTGCCGTTGGTATGCGAGTGTTAGTATTTATCTGTAGCAACCATGGCTATATCTGAGAAACACGTGAGCTGAAAATCTTAGCAGTATTCTCAGATTGATATAAATATTTGTTTGTTATACATCATTTGGACTTAGTTTAGTAGCACGTCGAAGTAATAGAGCATCATGGTTATATCTGAGAAACACGTGTGACGTGAGCTAAAAATTTTAGCAGTTTTCTCGGATTTATATAAATACTAAGCGGCCGCCCGTGCTTTCACACACGTGGTTCCCGTTTCCATGGGAATATCGGGATAAAAAGTATCCTATGTTTTAATGTAGGCTATTTACTATCTGTGTGCCAAATTCCAACCAAATCCGTTCAGTAGTTTTTGCGTGATTGAGGAACAAACATCCAAACATTTACACATCCAAACCCACAAACTTTCCTCCTCCTTAATCGTTCACTCTTGACAGAGTGGTCGTGGTTAATGACGCTGCATTTTCATTGGCTAAAGCAACCCCTGCGATGCGCCTCCACGTGTTGCGATTTTCAGCGTCTCGGGAGCTCTGGTCTATGGAGGTTTGTGTCGCAGCTTTAATGAGGTCTGTCCAACGCGTAGGTGATCGACCGCGTGACTGCTTGCGCTCTACCTGCCCCTGGACAACGAGTCGTTCTATGGATCTTTCGTTTCGAACAACGTGTCCGAAATATTTGAGAATTCGTATTTGCACAGTCAACGATAATCTCTGCTTGATTTTGAGTTCTTCCAGGATCGAAATGTTATGGTCCTAAACGCTGTCCAGGGGATCCGCAGCAGTCGCCGCCAGCACCAAATTTCAAGTGCATCGATTCTGTGTCGATCTTTGAGGCGAACCGTCCAAGTTTCTGCGCCAAAAAGAAAGATCGGGAAGACTAAGCTTCTCATTAGGCGGACTTTCGTGGCTTTGGTGATGTTACGGTTACGAGATTCGAAAGAGATGTGCTATCACACGATCTGCCGTCGACAAACTGAAAAGAGTCTGGTGCCATCCTGGTGCAAACCAGACTCTTTTCAGTTTGTCGACGGCAGATCGTGTGATAGCACATCTCTTTCGAATCTCGTCTTCACATCCTCCAGAGTTTGTAATAATAGAACCGAGATACACATAAGATTTGACAACCTCAGAATTGCCAATCATAGAGATGTCAGGATAGTTTAGTTCAGCTCGGTTCACTATCATCATCTTGGTCTTGCCTCTATTGACCGTAAGTCCGAAGAAGAGGCTTGTTGTTGCTAGACGTGTCAGCAGATGTTCCATGTGTTCTTTTGTTTGAGTGATAAGAGTAGTGTCGTCAGCATACCTCAAATTAGATATTTTTCGACCTTCTACTGAAATACCTCTGTCCCATTGTTCCAGAACGATTCTCATAATACACTCCGTATAGAGGTTGAAAAGGAGTGGAGAGAGTATGCACCCTTTCCGAACACCATCGTGTGTATGAATGCTTTTCGAGTCAATGTCGTCTATCCTTTCACATGTTCACACTTATAATATTTGTTTGTTATACATAGTTTGGAGTATGGACTTAGTTTAGTATCACGTCGAAGTAATAGAGCATAATATTTGGGTAGGTCTTATTAAAAACAGTATAGGGCGCCGCAAGGGAGGCGCAATGGCGTACGTCAAAGGTCCTCAGGTGATCCTTGGGAGATTAATTAAGATAAGCATTGTTATGATTTCTGTGGTTATTGTATCAACAAGCTCTCCTGTTCCATTTTGCTAATTAATGCTCAAGTTGAGCCTAAGATTTATTTAGTATCTACTATACATATAGTTCAGTGTAATAATTATTTACCAGTAAACCTTTTGACGTCGTTTTTCTAAGAAAGTTTTGACCTATAAACTAATAAATAATAACTAATGAAATATCAAGTTACATTAGAGGATTAATGTAAAGTACCTGGCCGAGTTCCACAGACTTTTGTAGTCCCACTTTTTCAAAAAAAATACTCCAATAACCTGTTGATTTCGGCCAGGTACTTGGCTGAAACGCTCTGGCTTTTGGAGTACAAAAATTTACTCCAAAAGCCAGAGCGTCTCGTCCATGTACCTGGCCGAAATCAACAGGCTTTTGTAATCTCGCAACCATGTAAAGCAGTTGCTTATAGGTAATTTTTTTAGTAAGTAATTTTATTAAATCACGTTATGTTTAAGATAAAAAATTAGCATCTATGTATGTATGTAGTACGCTTTCATGTATAACATCGTATCCTACTAATATTATAAATGTGAAAGTTTGTGGGTTTGGATGTTTGGGTGTTTGGATGTTTGTTCCTCAGTCACGCAAAAACTACTGAACAGATTTGGTTGAAATTTGGCACACAGATAGTAGCCAAATTTCACTTTTTATCTCGATATTCCCACGGGAACGGGAACCACGCGGGTGAAACCACGGGCAGCCGCTAGTACTGTAAATAAAAATTTAATTGTTGTCCAAAGTCGTCGTTGTTGTTATCCAAACTTGACGAGAGAAAAATAAAGTTATATTGATGAAATACATTTTATGTCTAAGTAAAATACAGTTTATGGATAACCTTTACAAGGTCTAAGTAGATTAGCTTCATACTCTATCTATGTTTACATTCCCTTGACAAGTAGGTACATTAGCTTTAGCCATTCTCAGAACACTAATATTGAGTGTCGCTAGCTCGTCAAAGAAGCGGTTCTTTAGATTCGTCAAACATTAGCACATGGCCAAAATGGGACAATTGCCAATAAAGAAGGGTCTTCCTGATGACTTCACTCCCATTCATCGAATCACCATTCATGATGAATGGGTGACATAATGCCCTGAATGGAAATCAAACATTGGAATGCCTTTCGCTGTTTTCTACGATACTTTCGATCAGAGAAAATTATATAAAAAAAATAGTTTTTCAAAATGACTTCCTAATATTAGTTAAAGATTAAGCTACCATTTTCATGTTCAAGTTTACTCTATTATGAAACATAGAGGTTAAAATATCTATCCGTTGTCCTAATTGGCTCATAAAGTTAATACCTGTCGGTAATATTAACTTTATGAATTGGCTATAATCGTACGAGCAAACGATGCGATTTCGTCGCACGAGACACATTTGACATTTCTATAGAATAGAGTGACGCGCGATGATTTGCAAACTTCAATTAGGACACTAAAGAAATGTGTGTTTAATTTCGTCGTGCGATGAAAACGCATCGTTTGCTCGTACGATCGCTTATCTAGCAGATTTATTACGACAACGTCCAACGGGCTGACAGGTTTCCGATTAAAACGAAATGCCATTCTTGGCGAAAAAAATAATCAATTTATTGTTAATGTAATAATAATACAGAAACAACAACCCTAACATTTTCGATTCAAAGAAAACAGCGTTGCATATAAAATTTGATACAATGTCAACTGAAAAATGTAGAGCGTCATATTACGAAAATGTGGGCCAAAACACTTACTCATTCATCACTCACTCTGATCAAACAGAAATTAGGCATCTCAAGGACTTAACAGACTTTTCTCAGTAGAGAATTGTGTTCGTTTCTAATTTATGACCCTTTTTAAACGCTTTCATTTACCGCTAATTGTGTCAAGGGGATTAATTCATCAACTTTAATGCTTATAACTAACGCTAAAGAGGTTAATTTTATAATTCGGGAAGTAATTAAATCGTCAGGAATAGCTACTGTGAACGATTTTATTGCTGCACTTTCTATTGCAGGTGCAGGTTCAATTATTAAATGGATTTTTTGTCGTTCAGTTTTTTTTTTTTCTCAAAATAGCGGAGATGTTGTGGGTGGAAAAAGTGAAAAATACATATTTCAGTCATTTCGAAAAATTATCAAAAATGTCACAAACGCGAGTTTAGTTAGAACCTCTAGACTAAAATGTAATATTATATACTTACACTACTTTTTTATCTCGTTACAGGATCGGGACAGCAATTTATCAGTTCCTGCTCGATGGGAGGACAGAAATTTAAGAAATTACCTCAACAAACCCGCCGTTGGTCAGTATTAGTAAATTATCTTCTGAATAAAGAGCAATGATGAAAAAGATATCTGCATTGCTCTTTATTCAGAAGATAATAGTTATAATTCAGGAGATAATATTTTATAATTATATTTCAATTTAAAAGTCGATGAAAAAAATGTGTGTACATTATTTTAGTCAAAGTACCACCTCTGTATCTTTTATCGTTTCGGAAGGCAGTTGGCATCTCCATTAATGGCTGGGAATTTCTATCAAAAGTGGCTAAGAACCATCTCGATTAATTAAACTTACAATAAAAAACCGCATTGAAATCACTTGATCCTTTTAGGCACTACGATGATACGTACAGACAGACAGACAGACATAGGCTTCAAACGTATAACACCCCTCTTTGCGCTGCGTCGGGGGTTAAAAATAACAATAATAAATGATTTCCAAATTGGTAAATTGCAGAGAAGGCGAGTCGGTGGATAGGCGGCATATACGACTACAACTCGAAGGCGTGGAAGTGGGGCGGGGAGCTGCGCAGCATGCACTACCAGTCCTTCTCCAAGATGAGGAAGCTGTCGCCCGAGGAACTGCAGTGGCACTGCATCGCTATGATGCCGGAGCTCAAGTACAGGTGAGATGCAATGTGTATACGACTACAACTCGAAGGCGTGGAAATGGGGCGGGGAGCTGCGCAGCATGCACTACCAGTCCTTCTCCAAGATGAGGAAGCTGTCGCCCGAGGAGCTACAGTGGCACTGCATCGCTATGATGCCGGAGCTCAAGTACAGGTGAGATGCAATGTGTAAACGACTACAACTCGAAGGCGTGGAAGTGGGGCGGGGAGCTGCGCAGCATACACTACCAGTCCTTCTCCAAGATTAGGAAGCTGTCGCCCGAGGAGCTGCAGTGGCACTGCATCGCTATGATGCCGGAGCTCAAGTACAGGTGAGATGCAATGTGTATACGACTACAACTCGAAGGCGTGGAAATGGGGCGGGGAGCTGCGCAGCATGCACTACCAGTCCTTCTCCAAGATGAGGAAGCTGTCGCCCTAAGAGCTGCAGTGGCACTGCATCGCTATGATGCCGGAGCTCAAGTACAGGTGGGATGCAATGTGTATATGACTGCAACTCGAAGGCGTGGAAGTGGGGCGGGGAGCTGCGCAGCATGCACTACAGTCCTTCTCCAAGATGAGAAAGCTGTCGCCAGAGGAGCTGCAATGGCACTGCATCGCCATGATGCCGGGGCTCAAGTACAGGTGAGATGCAATGTTTGACGAGCCTAATAGAAGTCCACCACCTTTCAAGGCCATAAACCATATACCAACCAACCATGTGATTATAATAGCTATATTGCGAAAAAAGAAACAGCAGGAACTACACAGCTGTTCTCAAATTAGAGGAAGCTATCGTCAAAGCAGTGCACGGATGCGTAGCGAAGCTGTAAAACGCAGTGCCTGACAAGCTGTGGGAACCCTCGCACAGCTTGTCAGGGTGTTTAGCGGTACCTTTTATCGACCGATGAAGATGATGCAGCACACACACAGTACCGTACAACGTACTACAATCAAATAAAAGCTTGACAAGAAAATGAAATGCACACAGAGTAGCATCTCTTCTGGTGGAAAATTGTTGATTTCTTTGAATGAAAGTAAACTAACGGAAAATGAAGAGAGAGTTGAAACTTACCGCAAACATACTGTCGCCTTTTGTTTATTTTAAGTTTTAACAAATGATTTGCTCATCTATTCAAATCATTCTTCTTGTATTGGTTTTATCTACAACTCCGATAGTCAATAGGCCAAATGGCAAAGTTTTCAAATGCATAAACTTCACAGCAAATAAAATAGGAGTCTCCAATAAACGTCAAGTTTAAACGAATTCGTGACGAATTGAATATTGTGTGGATAAAGTTAAACATTGAAATGGAAGAATGGGTGATTCTATTCGGACCCTAAAAGTGCAGCAATCAATATTAAACTTGATTTGATTCCGTGACCACATTATTTTGTTTGGTGCAAGTTCAGTTTATTACAGAAAAAATCCTATAAACCTTTGTCCAATCCTAAAAAAATATTCGAAGTAATCCTACTAATATGATGTTTGGATGTTTGTTCCTCAATCAGGCAAAAACTACTGAACGGATTTTTGGCACACATATAGTAGATAGCATAGATTAAAACATACCTAAGATACTTTTTCCCAATATTCCCACGGAAACGGGAACCACCCATAAAAAGATTTTCTAGTAAATATAATTAACTAACGGCCGCCCGCGGTTTTACCCGCGTGGTTCCCGTTCCCGTCGGAATATCGGTATAAAAAGTATTCTATTATTTAATATAGATTATCTACTATCTGTGTGCCAAATTTCAACCAAATCCGTTCAGTAGTTTTTGCGTGATTAAGGAACAAACAACCAAACCGACAAACTTTCACATTTATAATATTAGTAGGATAATGGTTCTAATTATCTAATTTCAAAATCTATCGCAATCGCTTTCATTTGACAGATGGATGTAACACATTGAAACTTATTTTTGTCACAAATAAACAGAAACGTTAGCTCATCATCGTATAGTAAGTAAATCAAAAAGCTGTAAAATGCCCAAGAAAAATGAAATACGCTGCAAACTTTTCTTTGAACCAAGCAATAACAGGCACAGGCACTCATTGGCTGGAACGACCATTGCTAAACTGTGATCGATACCACGAAAACCAATATAAAAGTTTACGATTGTCGATTTGTATTGTGTCGCCGACGCGAACAATTGACTCCAACGGCCCTCCGCAAATAAAATGCACCAACACATGTTCTTGCCCTTGAGCACAACTGGCGGAGGGGAGCCGTTAGGAGCTGCACTGAGACTGATCATATACGATACTCATTGTTTGGAACACACTATTGAAAATTCAAACATAATATAGCTGAATTAAATATGCTATGATTTATCAGCATCAACCAGCTTACACTATTCTGGACCTTCATGTTAAAGAACAGCTATGTGCGAATAATTAAAGGATCATTGACTGTAGTGAACATGTCCAGCGGGCAAATATTATGTTAATTAGATTTTTAGTTGTTGTTCAATCTTTACATTCACTGACTTGACCATCATCCATTTTTAATGTATCTATTGCTGGGGCACAGGCCTTCCTTATGGTGGGATAAGGAGAATGGGCCATAACCCACCACGCGGGCCCAATGTGGATTGATGGGTGTAAAAACTGTACATGCAGCCGGGACCAACGGCTTAACGTGCCTTCCGAAGCAAGGAAGAGCTCGAGATAATACATATTTGGTCACCCATCCCATGACCGACCTTTACGAAAGTTGCTTAACGTCTGCAATAACTAGGCCAGGCGCTATACCACTGATACTACTGCTGAGACTATCACTGACTTATAGTTGGGTTATTTTACACTTAACTTTTTGTATATCTGTACAATATTTGATTAGAAACACTAACATGACATTTTTAAATGAGCTGCATCTCATTACAGATGGTCTCCAGCCAGCTGCTACGAACCACGCCAGTTCATTTGTCAAACGAAACTGCGCAAGCTGCCCAAGTCCAAAGTGAAGGACTTGAGAAAAAGGTGGCAGCGAATGGGCGCGCCCAACGAGATCACCGTGCCCAGCGTGAGCGCAGAACTCAACCCGAAGCTGAATGACGTCACGCTCAACCCCCTAATCCACCCGAAGTCATACGACGTGCGCCCGAGCGCCATGCGCCTGCACCCGAGCTCGCGAAACCCGCGCCCGCGCAGGTTGCGACCGAACGAACTGAGGAAGAGATCGCGACCCACACACCGGAAGTTGACGAAACCGTTCCCCGGGTGAGTCTTTAGTATATTTCAAATGCATCATAAACAATTTTATTCTTAAATGAAAAGTAGCTATTGATGAAAGGTTATTCAATAAACATTACACGCATCCGCATAGGTTTCCTTTTTTAATATTGACCTAGTTGATTCATGAAATTAAATTTATTTGGAGATTGACAGCGCTTACTGGCTCCATATTTTGTTATTGACATTAGCAGAATTATTAGTTATCAAAAAATATGAGTTTTCAACTAGGTATATTACTTTTAATCTCTGTTTGTCCAGCATTAAAACTTTTCCCATTATCGTTAGCACAGCGGTCCCTTTCCAATTCGCTACAAATCTACTTACGAACAAAACACATTAACCGACTTTTATTGCCCAATAACATCAAAATAATTGTCTATAAATTTTTAGACCGATTCTATCCAACATTAAACTTTTTACACACACTACAAACCTAGTTAGTATTTATTATGTCTAGTATCTAACTAAACTGAAGCACAGTACATACAAGTAGGTAGATAGGTACTGTTGTTACTACATACAAGTTCGCAAAGTTCCTCAAAATCTTTTTTTAATGCACAACGGGATAGTGCTCATCTCACCTGATAAATGACGATAAGGCCGAAGGTGGAAACGCACTACACCCGGAATCCTCATCACTGAGGAACTGGCTATCTTACCTTTAACTGCCGGAACACAATTTTTTTTTTATTAATGTTATGGCGTCAGACTTATGTAAGATGGTGGTAGCTAGCCAGGCGGACTTATTAAGCCCTACCACCAATTAAACCGAGTACAATTTGTACCCTCGCCTCCCTGGGAATCGAACCCGGGACCCCTGCGTCTTACACGGGTGGGCGAACCACTAGACCACATAGGCGGTTGAACTAAGTGAAGTTGAGCTAACTCTTTTCAATTAATTTTCTCTCCAGATACCAATGGAATAGGCGCGACCCCGAAGCATCTTTCCGATACAACGCGAACCTGCTCAAGTCCGGCAAAACCGGGCTCACGGCGCAGCAGGTGAAGAGCAACCTCGCGCGCCTCCACCACCTGCGGGACAAGCAACTCGAGAGGAGGAAGAAGCTGAGAGAACGAGGCGAGTGGCTGGTCAACGACGAGCCGCCGCGCCTCGCACGCACGCACGCCAGGACCTACACTGTTGACAACAACATCAGCGCGCTACACCCCAAGACCATCGTAGAAGAATTCGACATGCTCCTCCCCCCACCCCCGCCAGCCCCGATGACGAGGCAAACACGTGGTACCTTCTTAGGCTACCATAATCTACCCCATTAAACCTCTTTCGTATACTTGTTTTATTTTTCTCTCATCCTCAACCGAAGCTTTCTTAGTTTTGCACTGAGGAACGATTAAGCTATCGTCCCAGCCCCCCTAGCATGACCACCGAAATATGTACATCGCGTGATATAGTGTTTTATTGACACTCATCTGTATCTGTCCATTGTATTTGACAGTTTAACGTGATTAACCGCAATAATATACTATAATCGCCTTTCGGTGGTCATACTAAGGGGCGATCATGTGCCTCTCGTACGAACATCTATCGAGAAAAACGATCGTAAAAGTACTCGATAGAATAATTATCTATGGACAATTTAATTTGGCTTTTCGGCAGGCGCTCTACAATCCCATACAAAATAGCTCTATCGAATTTTCTAACGCTCGTTTTTTTTTTCCATAAGTGTTCGTGCTACGTGTATATACAACGCTCGGTGTTGCGAAGCGAATCTTCTTCTTCTCTTTCCTTCTTAGAGTAGCGAGAACGAAACGAATGTATACTTTATTGAGCGCCCCTTTAGTTACCAACGTTACGTTTTATACTTAGATAGACTCTTTGTCATCGTTTCTCGCGTCATTAGTTTAGTATTTTCGATGTAAGATTGTTTCCGTATATTTTTTTACGATTCTGTTGTGATACTTTCCAACTATTGTTTGGTCACTCGTACGTAGATATCCCTAGACCTAGATATCCCTAGACCTAGTATAAGGCTGCTTTTCCACTAGAGATATGCGAGGATGCGTAGCGAGGGATGTTTGCTAAGAACCAATAGAGTCGCTTCATTTACCTTGCCTCGGTCAGCACAGCTCTGGTGGAAACGGCTTAGCGGAGTGAGGTTTTTGTACATACAAAACAAGCGAGGGATGTGTGCGAGAATTGTGTCTGAGGGATGTGAGCTAGGAATGTGTGCGAGAGATGTGGGCGAGGGATGGAGGCGAGCGACACCTCACCCTGCTCGCTACACATCCTCGCACCGCTCATCTGCGCACCGTGTCACAGCTTCGCTACACATTAAGTCTACGACGGACATCTTCGCACTGCTCATGTTCCTAGCACATCTCTGGTGGAAACACCAACACCGTTTCACAGCTTCGCTACACATCTTCGCACCGCTCACCTACGCACCGTTTCACATCTTCGCTACACATCTTCGCTCCGCTCGTGTTCCTAGCGCATCTTTGGTGAAAACACCCACACCTTTTCACATCAGCTTCGCTACACATCCTCGCACCGCTCACCTTCCTAGCACGTCTCTGGTGAAAACGCAGCCTAACTCAATACTATGATGTACCTCTCGACATTTTCTCAGGTTTAATAAAACACATTTATTATTCCTTATTTATATTATACTTACTATAGACACTATTTATAAAGTTACAAAATGAGTAACATATTTATAAACTAGTCAATAAGTTTATTTCTGAATAGTATTTTGTATTATAGAAATGCATACTTAATTATAATTATTTTATTTTATCTCTGTCGTCACATAATGTTTCTGACACTTTTTAATTGTATAATATTCTTAAATTCATCAACTAATTAAAATTATAACCAAAAAATATAAATTGGCCCGTATTAATAAAACGCTCTCAATCGTGAGACAATACCAATCACTGCAAGTTTCTCTAAGCCAACTATTAGAACTGGGAGACGTAGTACTAATATCTATTCTGTGCTGGATGGTAAAATCGTTTTTAGAGTTGAGTGCTTTTTTATTATTGCGGGCCTTAAAGTTTATTCGTGTCGTACGATGTAATTGGCATTTCATATTCGTATAATAAGGAGTTTTAGTTCACGTTCCATTGTTAATTACTTATATTAGTTTTACGTACCAACATCCTAATAAACTGCCAATATTTAGTCCTCGCATTTATACGACGAATTCATATAGTTTTTAAGTCAACCGAGAAATTATTACTTCGTGTAACTAAGAAATAGTAATTACAAACGTATTAATTTTGTATTAATTTCGCTAGTTTTGTACTACATTCATAGTGACATTATTGTAATGGCTGTTCTAATATAATTTTAAGTACATGTACTTGTAATTTTAACTTAACATTGCTTAGTGTTTTTGTTTAAACAAAAATGTGTCTATTTTTTTATTTGGGGTACCTTTATTGATGGCAGGAGAGCCCAACAGACATACAATATTTTTTTATGAATAGTAGAAGCAAAAATCAGTCCAAAATGATGTAAGTACCAATATTTGGGACAGTGAAAAATTTCTGTTAAATTGTTCACTATTGTACTAGACTTTTTACAATATTTATCAAATCATACACTTAGTGCAAGTTTTAGTAACTTTGGATTTTTTTAACCCTTTATAACGGGTCCCTCCTGAAAAATGTGAAAAATCCATCTACGTAGTTTAAACATTATTGATGAGTATTGTGTTAATTAAATTTACTTAATAAATTCTTTTGTCATAGCTTTAAGGTTAAATCTTAATAAAAACAAGATTTAATTAAGTACGAACTCCAAGTAATTACTTTTAAAAGTTTTATAATGTAAGTAGTATCATCGCAGAATTTTTATTGATGCTTAATTTATATGAACTAGTCTACTAGGTTGGTAGAATAGTATTATTTCTTACCTCAACATAAAATAACTTTGCCCATTTCAAACACCGCTACACATCCTGACTTTCAATTGAAGAGGTCCCCAAAAAATGTTTTTATGACGGAATTACGCTCTCTGATCATTTATCGTAATTCCATCATAAAACCCGTGTCAATTTTTTAATGCTTACCACGTTTTGCTGAGGACCCCTTCAATTATCTAACATTCGAATTAACTTGTACATAGCCACTTTGAAATCCTTTTGGCGCCATCTGTTTTTATTCAGCTACTGCACTTATTTGTAAGAAATAAATAGTCTCTATGAAAAGTTTTAAGTACCTACTACCTATTAACAATATATTACTGCATTTAGTAAATAAACAATCATTCGAAAGTCCTTGTCGTTTTTCTTACTGACGAAAATCAGGTGCCCGCAATCTTTACTAATATTATAAATGCAAATGCTACTCGATAGAGAATTCTCTATGGAAAAATTAATTTCGCTATTCGGCGGTAGATGGCGCTGTACTAATTTTTCATACAAAATTGCACTATCGAATGATTTTACAAGCGTTATTTTTCTGGGTTATATAGTTATATAGTTCAATTAACGTTATATAGTTCAATTAACACACGTTGTTCCACAATTATTTAGTAGGTACCAGCACGAACAGCTATCAAAAAAAAATAACGCGCGTAAAACATTCGATAGAGTAATTTTGTATGGGAAATTTGTACAGCGCCATCTACCGCCCGCCAATTTTCCATAGAGAATTCTCCATCGAGTGTTATTTTACGCGTGATTTTTTCTCGGTAGCTGTTCATGCTAAGGGCATAGTACCTACCCTTAGCACGAACAACTATAGAGAATAATAACGCGCGTATAATCCCCGTCAATTGGTAATGCGCTGGAACCTTGTCACATTAACATTCACGTTGACGTGATCTGCAACTAAAAATGTCATGAAACAAGAAAATTGTAATAGGTAATCTAATATATTAATTATTGAATTATTATTTTCAATAAGATAAGGTCTAGGTATATGAAAAAAATACAATTGTTTTTCGTTTTTGAGGGTAAAATCATGGCCGCCAGGCGCATTACCAATTGACGGGGATTATAGGTATAAACATTCGATAAAGTAATTTTGTATGGGAAATTTGTACAGCGCCATCTACTGCCGAATAGCGAAATGAAATTTTCCATAGATAGTACCTACTTACTCTATCCAGTAATGTTACGCGATAAGGATTATTTACAACGCTATGATTCTGAATTGCTGATCCATTATGATGTTTTATCTTTAGGAAGAGTTTCAGTTTTAGACTTGGACTCCATTTAATTCCATTGAAAAAGTAGGTATGTAGTTTCAGTTGACAACTGGAATTGAATAATTATTCAAGATAATCAAACGTTCATAAAAATGTAAGTTATGATTATAGGATAAACTATGTTTAATTTTAAATACCTCCCTATCTACATACCAAATCGTAACTGTAAAGAACTACTAGCGCCATCTAGTATCGAGTAGCATTCACAAACTACTGCTTTACTTTTTTATATTCTTCAATAACACAGACTTCGTGTTTTTACATAACGGTGTCCGTCCCTACCTACTTGTGTTTATTGTAATAAAATACAAATACAAATAATACACACAAGCGAGGTGGAAAGAGAATTTTAATGAAAAATGAAATGAAAAAAATTAGAATACCTACTATTCTTCATCACTTGAAATGTCGGAGTCATTATCACCTGTATTTATAATAATAAATGCAACATCATCATTCATCATCATCACGTTCCGAATCCATACAAAATTAGATTTTCTTCTTTAATTGCGTGATCTACACATCTTTTGTGTTTACATGTTTTACAAAACACCTGTCTTTTTTTGTTGGTTCACTTAGGCGGCCATTACACACGTCAATCTGGTGTGATCTGTAGCCTTAGCACGAACAGCTATCGAGAAAAATAACGCGCGTAAAACTACTCGAATCCTACAATTTTGTATGGAAATTTGTACAGCGCCACTACGTCCGTAAACGGAACTAAGATTTGGAAGCACGAAACATGTTGACATAAGGTATCGAGCAGCCTTCGAATCGAGTTCGAATAGTAAAGTTACAACTTGTATGGGAATCGGTAGCACGAACCCACTTTTGACATACGGTATCGAGACACTCGCAAGCTGGCTATCGACAACTTACTCACTGACATTTTTTCAGTGAGAGACTTTTCGAGTGACTTTGTATTATTTATTATTAAATTTTAAAAGCATTTATGTCGTAACAAAAATTAAATTTGAGAACTATGAAATGTCCACTGAATTATCCACAGGCAATATTACTTAAATTGTTCTCATTAAACATAGAAATTTGTAAAATAAAAATCTCGTCATTTTACTTGATTTTACGCTATCCACGGTGTCCCCCACACCCTCCATACCTTTATTTTAGCAATATTTTAGAACTTACCTACAAAACTCAAATAAAACTATAGAATACGGTGTTATAAGTATAATATTTGTTTTCAGACAACACATCACACAGTTTGGATACAGTTAATTAATTATTGTTTCATTTAAGTAGATATTAAAAAAATAAGACCATAAAACTATGATGAAAACTAACTAGGTATAACAATGCAAACTTAACAAAGTCTCTAATTTGTCGAATCTTCAAACACTAGGCACTAATTCCGATGAAATTCACATATTTTCATAGCACGTCCAAAGGTTTTATTGTTTATGTGTAAACAATTTATTATTCATTGACGATATTCCATTGTTATTCTTCAAGTTCATAAAAAATCTTCAATTAGAACAATTTGATGAAACTATGAAACATTGTAGTTTACTCCTAGGTCATAATATCATTTCCTCGCAATTGTATTATTTATTAGCCGACACAGATAAATCATTTTAGACAAAAACAAAATAAAGAAATGGCTTCACGGCTTTTTATTATTTTAGGTTATATTTTTCATTAAATCACAGGATGAGAAAGAAAGAGAGAAAGAATAGAGACACTCTTCTTTTTCAAACCAATCACGGGAAGGTGCAATGACCGTTCAAAAGCATGGGCAAAATCATGAACATTTTAAAAATTATTATAATATTTGCAAATTAATTTAAGTTATTAAATGAAATTAATATTGTTAACAGTTTTATTATTAATAATAAGAATAATAAATGTAAAATTATGATGATAAACAACTTGATTGAATTTTAATTTACATATTTATGATTTACATAGATATACAACATGGTTTTTGAACGCACCTTGCTTCAATTGGATTGATAATTGGATTGTGTCAGGTTAGCTTTATTTATCGCTACTATCGAGTTGACGTTAGCCAGCTCTGTAAAATTCGTGCTGCCGATTTTGCTAGCTTTCGAATCGAGTCCGTTTTCGAGTAGTATTTTCTTACGCGCGTAAGATTTCTCGATGGCTGTTCGTGCTAAGGGTACTGTACCCTTAGCACGAACAGCTATCGAGAAAAATAACGCGCGTAAAATTACTCGATAGCACTATTATGTATTCTGTGTCGATAGTGCAATTTTGTATGAAAAATTAGTACAGCGCCATCTATCGCCGAATAGCGAAATTAAAATTTCCCTAGAGAATTCTCTATCGAGTAATTTTACGCGCGTTATTTTTCTCGATAGCTGTTCGTGCTAAGGGTACAGGATCAAAACCGCAGATTGATGGAATTTGATGCGGTTGGTTTGCGACGTTACACGGTCAATCCAGCGAGATCTGGATCGCAGTAGATCTTGGTAGATTGACAATCTACCACGATCCACGGTGGGCTTTGGCAGGGTTGCCAACATTTTGCATTAATTTTCGCGTAATATCGATCGATGACCTGAGTGGTGCAGTATTCAACATGCCAGTCTACCGCGCAAGAGATCCTGGGTTCGATTCCCGGACGTAATTGAAATGATGAATTTTAATTTCTGTGACGGTCTGCGTATAATAAGTACCTATCTATTTCGAAAAGTAAGTAAGTACCTAGTAAAATCTGTTGTCTAGCACCCATTTTATGCCTTGATTAGTTAGGGTTAGATGAATATCGATATTTAATTTTACACGCACAGGTGTGTAAAATTTCATCAAAATCAGTTCAGCCTTCTGAAGCTGAACTGATTTGGATGAAATTTGGCACTCAGTTCATAGCTTGGTAATATCGTATTATAAATTTTAATACGATTTTTTATAAATTTTAATACGATATTACCAAGCTATGAACTGAGGGCCAAATTTCATCCAAATCAGTTCAGCTTCAGAAGGCTGAACTGATTTTGATGAAATTTTACACACATCATATATAGTTTATAGCCTGGTATAGTATAAATATCGAGGTAAAATAGTATTTTTCAAAACATTGCAAAAAATATAGTAGGTAGGTTTATGGGAAATTTATGAATAAATAAAGTCCTCATTTATTTTTAACTAGCTTCCTTTAAAAATTAAAAATAGGGTACATACCTATACATAGGGTAGGTACTTCCTAGGGTACCAAACTAACTGTGTGCCAAATTTTATCATCTTTTACTGCAATCCAATATTTTTAACCGACTTAAAAAAGGAGGAGGTTCTCTTTTCATCTGTATATTTTTTAAGGGATTCTTCAAATGCCCACGCGCATGTAGTCACGGCCGGAAAGAAAGTTAAAATAAATATGGGTTTTATTTTTTATAAATTTCCCAAATGTACTACAAATTAGTTTCAATGTTTAAAATAATTAAAATGCCTAGGGTACCTTTGATCGAGATAAAAAATATAAGTTTTAATCCAGACTATAAACTGTTTGCCAAATTTCATCCAAATCAGTTCAGCTTTCATAAAAACAAATATACAGACGAAGAGAGAACCTCCTCTTTTTTTGAAGTCGGTTAAAAACGTCGGATCGCAGTAGATTGTGCTAGATTGTCAGTCTACCATGGTAGATTCCAAGGTATACCAACCACCAGGATACCAAGGTAGATCTACCGCGATCCGATGCAAGCATATTGTGGTAGATTGTCAATCTACCATGGTAGACTGACAATCTAGCACAATCTACTGCGATCCGATGTTTTTAACCGACTTCAAAAAAAGAGGAGATTGTTTTTCTGTTCGTCTGTATATTTTTTTTTTTGGGTATTTTTCAAATGTCCATCCGGATGTAGTCGCGCGGGCGGAAGCTAGTTAAAAATAAATATGGGCTATATTTTTATAAATTTCCCAAAAGTACTACAAATTAATTTAAATGTTTAAAGAAATAAAAATGCTAAATAAAAAAGTTAATCTAATTTTTTTTCAAAAATAGGTTTTCGTGATAAGAAATCATAAAAAACCTTAATTGATCGCGGGCAACGCTACGCGCTATATTCCCAAACAAACTTTGGTTAGGTAAACTTCCGCTCAGTACCTATCTAGGTGTAAGCTGAACTGATTTGGATGCAATTTGGCACACAAATAGTTTATAGCCTGGTAATATAGTATTGAATATCGAGGTAAAATAGTATTTTTTCAAAAAATATAGCACTTAGTACCTACAGTAGGTATAGTATAGTAGATAGTAGTATTTAGTAGGCTTACACCTACTTTTGGGAAATTTATGAAAATGTTTAGTCCTATTTTATTTTTAATTACCACCTACTTACCTAGCTTACGCACGCGACTTTGTCCACGTGGACATTCGAAAGATTTGACTGGATTTTTTTTATGAGATTTTTCAAATGTCCACGCAGATTTAGTCGCGGGCGGAAGCTAGGTAGTTAAAAATTAATGTGGACTTATATCCTTCCTTACTAATCCATACTTCCATACTAATATTACAAATGCGAAAGTAACTCTGTCTATCTCTCTGTCTGTTACGCCTTCACGCCTAAACTACTGAACTGATTTGGATGAAATTTGGTAGGTACAAAGATAGAGTAGAGCTCTAGAAAGGACATAGGCTACCTTTTATTGCGAAATAAGGGTTGAAATAGGGGACGAAAGTTTGTATGAAAGTCTGAAGGAGTTAAAAGAGAGGAAAAAGCGGGGTAGTGTGGTGATGGATGACCACGTAAAAACGTTTGATCTGATATTGATGAAGTTAATACATTGAATACTATTTATCCTGGTTAAAGGTTCCCTTATGATTTTCTCGAATATCCAAGCGGACGAAGTCGCGAGCAATATAAATGCGAAAAGCAAGCTAGTATTATAAATGCGAAAGTCCGTTTGTTTGTTTGTTACGCCTTGACGTCTTAACTACTGAACCGATCGTCATGAAATTTTGCATACACGTTGTCAGAGGTACAGAGAAGGACAAAGGGTACCTTTCATCCCGATAAAAAGTATTGTTCCCGAGGGATATCAAAAAAACCTTTCCACGCAGACAAAGTCGCGGGCGGTCGCAAATTTTCTTATAAATTTCCTGAAAGTAAGTACTTACTTACTACATATTAATTTCAATGTTTAAAAAAAAATACCTAGGATACCTTTGACCGAGATAAAAAGCATCCTATGTTTTAATCTAGGCTAATAAACTGTGCCTTAAATTTCATCTAAATCAGTTCAGCCTTAAAAAAAAATTCTACTCATCGCAATCTACTGCTATCCATTTATCGGATAGCAGTAGATTGCGATGAGCAGACTGCAAGATCTCTGTTCGTTTGTATGTTTGTTTTTTAATGATTTTTCGAATGTCCACCCACGCGGATGTAGTCGCGGGCGGAAGCTAGTTAAAAATAAATGTGTACTACATTTTTATAAATATCCCAAAAGTAAGTACTATAATGTTTAAATGTTTTGAAAATAATACTTATACCTCGAAAAAAAGGTGCCAACCCTAAGCCAGACCAAGCCAGATTGACGTAGATTGACAATCCAGCACAATCTGATCACGCCAGATCGCGCCAGACCGCGCCAGATTGAAACAGATCGCGAACAACGTTACACAATCAATCTCTGTCAATCTTTGTCAGTCTGGCGCGGTCTGGCGTGATCAGATTGTGTGTGTAATGGGTGCCAAAGAGGCAGTTCACTTGGGAGGACCCAAGGACGAAAAAACATTTTTAGTATACGTAGCAGAGTCAACAAACAACTTTCACTACGGCGGCGGCGCGGTGCTTTGATGTAAACTGCCAAAATCCAAATTCACTTGCGGGTGTACGCCGCACGCGGTATCCTTTGTTTATGCGGCGGCATCCTTTGACAAGAAGCGGCACGTGCAAAGGCGGCGCGATAAAAGGGCGACACTATCTAAGCGAATGCGCTTTAAGTATAAGTAGGTAGGTATTTGAACTAATTTGAAGACTGCAATATGTTATGATTGAATTTATTTATATGTAGGTACCTATAAAAGAAAATTATACGTGTACAGTGTTATAATATAAATGCTAAATTATTAAATAAATTCAATAAATTAATTAGATCAATGACCGGTCGACTGAAAGCGATTTCCACGTGCGCAAAGATGCGCCGATACCGTTGCCATGGCGACACACTGCAAAACAACCATACGAAACGATACCACAAGTTTAAAAAAAAACCTAATAAATTAGACCTAGGATAGGATTCTAAGGGAAAATCAAGGCTTGTTTAGTGGCCTTTTTTCAAATAATGGGCGGAAATTATCGAAGATAGAATTCAAAATATTTTTTCATCGCTCTTATTTTCCTTCCTTGTCTTACGTATAGTATTGCTTTCTATTTGCTCCCCACAGAGGAAATAATCACTAGTGCTCCCTTTGGACGAGGAGCTAGCCCCGGAAATAGGTGGTCAATTTACAGAGCGACGAAATCCCTCTTGTTAGTTTGCCATACTATTTTATTAACCGGGCATCTCGCAGTTTTTCAGTAGTGGGGGTGGGAGTGATTGAGCAACAAATGAGCTGAAAAGCGATTGAAGGTATACAATTTACAGAGCTCTGGATTTGGTGTGGTATAATATAAAGCCCAACGGAACTCGTAGAAATTGAGTTACTCGGGGTATACCATTGAAAAATGTGAAACATTATAACGTTTTATTTTATAAAATCATTGCTTACATACCTACCACAAAAAAGTTAAAATAAAAAAACTTTTTAAAAAAAGGAAAACCTCCTTCAAAAATCTTAAAAAACAGATCTATAAAAAGCAAGAAATAATGTTCAAATCGATTAATTAAAACACGTCTATTGAAGTCGGGTGGGACTTTTAGAATATAAAAAATACAATAAGTAAAAAAAATATACTTCCAGCTCCACCCGACTTCAATAGACGTGTTTTAATTAATCGATTTGAACATTATTTCTTGCTTTTTATAGATCTGTTTTTTTAAGATTTTTGAAGGAGGTTTTCCTTTTTTTTTAAGTTTTTAAACTACATGACAGATATGAGTTTTTCAATTTTTCATAGTAACACTGCCGGCCGCTAAACACAATCACATATGAGACCCTGGGGCCCTATTTTTGAATCGATCGACTGGCGTCGATCGCTCGTTTCTACTGATTTTCGTTCGACAAATCAACTCAAATGTATGAGATGTCGAACGAAAATCAGTACAAACGAGCGATTCAAAAATAGGGCCCCAGTAGGTAAAACAATTTCTTAGAGGGTTGTCGAAACAATGCTCGAATTCCCAAGCATGTTTGAGAAAAGGGGTCGTCCATTAATCACGTGAGCCTCGAAAGGGGGGGGGGGGGAGTCATTGAAAAAATCACGAAGCATCACAAGGGGGGACGGGAGGGTGTAGTGAGATATCACGTGTATTAATTTTTTTCATTGAACGCGTGACTTTTGACCGAAAACTGCGTGTGATTGTTGACTCACCGTCACCAGGACGATTTCCCCGCTCACCGCGACATATTCGTAATGAAAATTGTTAAGATTATTTTGTACCAAAAAATACACGTGATTTAGAGGGGGGGGGGGGGTGTAGGTCATCGATCAGACTTCACGGTCAATTTAACCCAAAAACCTTGATTCCAACAGTGTAGGCGAGTGCCGAAGCAATTACTATCACATTAGCCGACGTTACGAAGGGTAAAGAATCAACAAAACATCACTTCGTGTAATAACTACAGTAATCTAGTATATCTATAATAGGAGGAAATAGCTTAGTAATACCTAAAACAGCTCTTAATTTTATTGCTATTTCTTCTCGGTACAAGGTCTTATGTCGTAAGACAAAGCAAATTTTATATTGACTTAATTTACTACGTGCTTGTAATCAAACTAAAATTGATATAATAAACATTTTGACTGTCGAAAATGTTACTGAAAGAGTGGCATGAAAAACCAGCCAAGTGCGAGTCGGATTCGCGCACGAGGGGTTCCGTACCAAAAAACGGCAAAAAATCACGTTTGTTGTATGGGAGCCCCTCTTTAATATTTATTTTATTCTATTTTTAGTATTTGTCAGAAATACGTCATCTGTGAAAATTTCAACCAAGAAGCTTATACCTCCCTCCAATGGAGATTGCACGGCCATATATGTCATAGTGAAGATTGAAAAAAGCTCCTTTAGTGACGTGACGGCTTATTGCAACCTCTTTCTTTAGTGTTACAATACGTGTTCGTTGTTCGTCGTTGGTTCGTTCGTGAGAAATGAAAACGTATTGTAAAACGAAAAGAAAGAGATAGCAATACGCCGTGACGTCACTAAAGAATCTTTTTCAATCTTCAGTATGATACTAGGCGTGCAATCTCCATTGTGGATTTAAGCTTCTTGATTTCAACTATCTAGCTATCACAGTTTATGAGATACAGCCTGGTGACAGACAGAGAGACAGCGGAGTCTTAGGGTCCCGTTTTTACCGTTTGGGTGCGGAACCCTAAAATGGAAAAAAACACAGATTTTACAGACCCGCAAGAATCGGAGCATTGAAAATGAACACAAAAATTTACGAAAAATCAAAATCAAATCAAATGCAAAGTCCTATTATATTTTTAAAGTTACCTAGGTAGTAGGTACCTATTTATTTTTAGGCTGACTGCCTCGACGCAGCCAAAAATTTTCAAAATTCCAACGAATGCACTTCTCGTTTGCTTCTGCATCTTTTAACACTATTACCATGACGATCGGTCAATAATCATAGAAGCTACATCACTTTTTATGTACGGAAACTGCCGTTTTTCTACAATTCCAAATCTAAAGGGACCACCTACAGGTCACAATTAAACCGATTTTCAAAATTATTTCGCCATTTGATAGTTAAACTAATACCCTAGGACGCTTTTTTCATTTTTTCTTAAGTCAGTTTTTTTCCGAAATATTTACATTTTAGTAAACAAACATCCCCCAAAAAACCCGGAATTTTCGGAATTTCACAAAATTCCAAAAAAAGTTACCAGTAGATTTTCAAAATTCAAACGTTCACACGTGTCTCGATAAACTCCTCAACTTTTGGTACTATTTTCATTTCGATCCTCCCAAAATCCTCGGAGATATGGCTAAAAATACGTCTCAGGCGATTTGCATTTGATAACCATTTTCAATGGTAAAAGTGGTGTGGGTTGGACTTTCGATTAGTTGTTGAATAAAAGACACTAACGTAAATCCATAAGAATAAATACCTAATTTATTTTTATGGTAAATCTGCGTTTTCCGATTATACAGTACCTACCTACTTACATTAGATTGCGTGCCAACACTAACCGCATTTGTTTTACGTTTGTTGTGGTTTCTTTATAACTACAAAGTGCGTGTCGAACTCGCATTTATACTAACATTTTCTGTCCAAACACTCATGTATGATTGGTTCCCACAGTCAACAATAATAAGTGTATGAATATCGAGTGCAAAATATGTATTACAAAACATCGTATAATTGGCCAACACATAGTGTTTAGGTACCACTAGCGGATCCAGGGGGGGGGGGGGCTAAGGGGCTCAAGCCCCCGGCCCAAAATCCACCCAATTTGGATCCACCCCAACAAATCTGTTGATTACCTTGGTAAAGCCTGCCCTCACCTACGTTAAGCCCCTCCCAAAACAAAATCCTGGATCCGCCACTGTTAGGTACTATCTTGCCTGGGTGGACAAAAACCAAATGTTGAAAATATTTTACAGATGTGCAAAGGCAAAATAATAGGAAGGGTCTACCGAACCTACATTTCTAACAAATTATATCTAGGTTTAACAAGTCTATATGAAATAAAATAAATCTGTCAACGTAAATAAAATACACAAGTAACCTTGACTATCCAGCCACCCCACCTCATCATTGAGTGATAGCTAGGGCGTTAATAATTTTTTCGTTGATAGCAGGTTGTACACAAAATAGAACCAACTTTATTTCACAATGTGGTTCGTTAAAAATTCAGATAAGAAAAGTATAGTATTGCACAATTCAACATTTTGGCACCGTATTGGTATCATCGCCGTGGAATTAGTTTTTTTTTTCACTTGACGGATGTATCGAAAATTCACATGTATCGATTGAAGCTAAGGATCTATATTAAGATGAATAAATAATGAAAAAATATTAGAAAAAATCGACTCACTCGTAGCAACTCAGACGGGATGCTACGGGTGAGTCGATTTTTTCTAATATTTTTTCATTATTTATTCATCTTAATATAAAAATAGCATTGTGAGTGAATGCAAAAATCTAAAAGTTTAAGGATCTATAGTTTCCTCTTTTGCCTACTACTAGAAAAACGAACTATATTTTACAGATTTTATTAATTGTAAATTATCTATAGAACATTATCTTCCATCGGTACGTGTGAATCGATACATTATGTAGGTACTTAGCGAGCAATATTAAGATGAGGGCGCCACTGTGAGGGCACTTATCGCCTTAAGTTGAAAAACGTGAGCCGTACCATACCCTCTCTCGCCTTTGACCTCTTTGACTTATTATATTGTTACTTTTAAATAGTTTAGTACTAAAGGTGAGTACAAAAATGTTTAAAAGTATTTTCAGATAGAAATCTCGCGTGGTAGTGGCTAGTTTACAGGCATGAGGCAGCCCGAGCCGCATACCGGGCCGAATCGATCATGCTCCGACACTTTGTTAGTCAGCGCTTCTCCGAGAACGAAGGGCAGTTGAAGGCAACACCATTAATGTCATACTTCATTGTCAGGGTTACTCAGTTGTAACCCTGACAATGCTGTATGGTGAAAAAGTCATGGTTTCATTGTCAAAGATTCGAACAAGCATGGTGGTCGTGTGAGGGTGATAAGGCAACCTTAATGATGTATTAGGGGCAAACCTAGGCATAAGAATAAATAAAACTTCTTATGACCTCGGCTTTTTTTTATTGTACCTTCTCCCAAAAAATGTGGCGGGTCTGATGGTGCTGTTCTTCAAGTTAAAAACTTTACCTACTTAATAAAGATGGATATTATATTGTGATAGTACGACAAAAGGTGGTTATCGTGCCGAGCCGAAATGTAAATTAATCAGTATGTTTATCAAAACTTACAGTACCTACCTACATACATAATCACAACAGGAAGGAAAAATAATTAAGTGCTGTTAAAATCAAATTGACTTTCTGTTTATTATATAGGTACCGAGATTAGCTGGAAATAGCACCACATCCGTCATGCGGAGCCTTCGCCCCGCGCTCTCTAGAAATAGCACGCAACCGACTGACGACATTTTCAAAATGTCATCAAATGGAAATTAATTCAGTATTCTTACCATCAAATGAAAAACTATTATTTTTAATATACCTATGACGGATAAGTGCACCTACTAACACTAAATGATGCGACGAAGGTAGAAGCGCACTTCACCCGAAATACTGGTATTACTGAGGAACTAGCTATCGACAGTAACTGCTGAAATACAGCAATGTTTAGCTGTGACGGCAAGAAGTAAGATCATCAATCAGCAGCCATTTTACTATAAGTACTACTTTCTGCTGGCGCATAAGAAAAGATATGAGTACCTTTAATTTAAGTACTGTGTATTGTATTGTAGCAGTAGGTTTTCCTAAAGAATAAAATAAAATAAAAGTTAATAAAATATCTATACTTCATTATAGATGAATAAGGACTAACCTGACGCCGACGACATGGTGGTTGGTTGAACCATTTTTATTAATCTTGATAATTTGGTTACCAATTTCTTCCACCTCTGTAATTCTGATTTGAATATCACATTTCTATTCAGACGCTCCTCCAGTTCATTGGCATTTAAGTTCTCCACGCGAACTTCTAATTAAATATGCATGGGGGTTGTTCTTGGCTGGTGCCAAACGGAGGCCAGCGGCCAAGACGTTGCCAGCCGTTTAAACGAGTCGTTTACCCCTCGGTAATGAACCTCGGAAATTAGGGGTTTGTGAACCATGACTTATCGTTGGACCAACATGCGCGTCATCATTGAGTACTTAATTATTATCAAAGTACGCTCAGTAGGTAGATACGTAGGTATGATTTATTTATTTAGAACTTCGATCATCTATACCTGAGTATGTCCCACTAGTGCCACTGTCATGCAATATCCACAGGTACAGATGATCGAAGATTTAGAACGATATCAGTCTTTGACCTGAACCTATGAACTAATAATATTTCTTACTTTAAAAAAACTGTGTGTGTGTGATAGATTCAACTTCTTCCAGGTTTTTCTGACATCCTTAATATCTTAACTTACTTTTAAATATCTACCTACTGTCGTTTTTAGGGTTCCGTACCCAAAGGGTAAAAACGGGACCCTATTACTAAGCCTCCGCTGTCCGTCTGTCTGTCTGTCTGTCTGTCTGTCACCAGGCTGTATCTCATGAACCGTGATAGCTAGACAGTTGAAATTTTCACAGATGATGTATTTCTGTTGCCGCTATAACAGCAAATACTAAAAACAGAATAAAATAAATATTCAAGGGGGGCTCCCATACAACAAACGTGATTTTTTTGCCGTTTTTTGCTCAATATTGATAACGACTACAGGTAGACAGTTGAAATTTTCACAGATCGTGTATTTCTATTGTTGCTATAACAACATATGCTAAAAACAGAATAAAATAAATATTTAAGGGGGCTCCCATACAATAAACGTGATTTTTTTTATGTTTTTTTGGTACGGAACCCTTCGTGCGCGAGTCCGACTCGCACTTGGCCGGTTTTTACCTTAGAAGCAGTAACCTACAGAGAGAGGAACTCCTGGTAATTTAGGAAGCTACCAGGAGTTATGTAACTTTGTTCTGTTTCTAACGACATCAGCGGGTGAGGCGCAAAAGACATTATTTACTTTAAATATGACATGAATTTGCAATTTTCTGTTTTATTTTTCTTCTTGAGTAATAAAGGTTTTTTTTATCCCCGACCACAAAAGTTCTGTTATATCGGGGGAAAATGAGAACAGGGAACAAAGAATTCCTAGACTAACGACTCTAACATACTGCTTTAGTTTCAGCCCTCATAGCGATGTTTAATTATTGTGTAAGAACTTTTTGAAATAAATATAACCTATTTAAAAGTTTGGGGTTTGATTTCCCAAGGCAATCCAGTACAGAAAAATAAGTTCATGGTGAACTTGCTGCAACGATAACGATGACGAACGAATTATGCAGCTCCATACAATAAATCAAATCAATGGACACGCCACAGAGTACAAGGTCAGCATTAAAAGCTTCCACCCTCGTTCGGTATGGTGGAGTCACACTAGAACTTAACGCCATTATTGGCGTTGTCTCTGATTTCCAACCATCACAAACACCCAGACCTGAGACAATACAGAAAAGTTCATTTTCTACTTTGACCCAGCCGAGGATCGAACCTGGGACCTCAAGAAATGAACGCCTTGAAAACCGGCGTGCAAACCAATCGACCACGGAGGTAGTCAAAAATGAAAAATGTATAAACACAAACAAGAAAAGTACAAACTTTTCTATGGAACAGCTGAGTCGATATTGATATCGACTCGACTATAATGTATGGAACAGCTCATTTTTCTTCGCTATTTCGTGGCTGGCCCCATAGTAAAAGTTGTTCATTCACGTGGTCTGAAATCCCCTTTTCATTTTTAGATATACTTAAAAATTAACGGTGTTTAAAAGCGGACACGCAGCGAAAACGCTAACTATGTCCTGCTTTACCCTGACGCTTCATGTGTACACATTTACACGTACACATTAATTTTTAAGTACCTATATCTAAAAATTAAATGGAGATTTCAGGACCACGTGAATGTTCATTCATTTTCAAAGTTGTTCAACTTTTAGCGTCACGTATGTTGTACGATTGAGGTCCGTCGTCAGCGCGAAATAATAATCATCGATTTTTTTCTCACAAACAGGGCTCTCATATCTTCTATGATGTTAAAGATGCTTCGGTTACTTGGCCCACTGGCCGTTATGATCATAATTCGAAATAATAACATTTCTGTTTTTTTCCCTTAACGTTAAAAAAATATTTTAAAAGTGACTCCTTTTTTCGTTAGCACGAATTAAATGACCACTTAAGTAATTCGTTGTAGCTTAGAGTTTGGTCAACGAAAGATGAGTCTCGGTTAGAAATGGAACTAATCTTGCGCCTTATTTTATTAAGGCTCAGTTTCCAATAACTTAACCTCTAAACGTCAATTTAACAGGGAAAGTGGCGCCTCCATTTCCGGTTCATCTTTCGTTGACCAGACTATCCGATACTATTATTTTTTCACTTAATAATATAATAAAATAATAATAATTATAAATGATTTTTATTTGCACAATACATCAATAAATATGGCGTTAGTTAGCTGAGTGCTTAAACATTAATTTGTGCACTAAAGTTTTCAAACATTAGCGTTCATGGTTGTTATATAAATTAAGACTATGAAAATGCAAATTTCATACTTAACCCCTAATATTGGTGATTATAGATGTTAAGTGTAGCAAAAAGCGTTTCTCGCCGAAGTTTCTCGCATTTCACGTTGCCGCCGCAATACAACAGTCATTGCGTTTTAGTGATATTAAATCGTAACCTTGTGACATGTATTTGGTATTGTTTATTAATAGAGACATTATAGGTACTTGGATTACTTATTGTTCATAACATTATACGTTTCGGACATGGTGTACCTATGTAAGTAATTCATAAATCGTAATTCTACTAATAAGTAGCCACTGAAACCCCCGAAGAACTGAATTTCTTGTTTCCTTTACGTATTAGTGTCACATATAAGTAAATAAACATACAAAAAGACAAATAAAATTTCTAAGTAGGTATTCTATACTTTTGTCGATCTGTTTTGACCGATCTTAATATTCCAGTAATTATGACTCAAATGGAAAAATAGAGTTTAAAGAGGTACCTACCTATTTTATTATAAAAAAACAGACAATTACCTACACATTTAAACTATTCACAACAAGTTATTTAATAAATCTCATTGGATTAAATACGTGTGCAGTGCATACAAATTAGAGTACCTAACTACATACTTATTGCAAGTGAAAAAATTTAAAACTTGCACGTAAACATACAAGTACGATTGGATATAAGAAACATCTCCTATATTTTAATGGAAAAGGCAATGGAAACGTAGCGTGATTGCCAGCAGCACTTTCCTACGAAAATAACAATGAACACAGAATAAGAATTCTAACTAGAAATTCCATCTTGTTAAACGAACTCAAATTAATTACTTATATTATGTATTATGATTCCATCCTGCTAACCGCACTAAATATTTAAGCAATTCAAGAACAGCTTTTAAAGTTTATAATATTACAAACTACTAATAATTAAATCTTAAGCACCTAAAAATAAATGCAGTGCCTTCCAGTGTTCCAGGACCCTGAACCATCCATTGTAAGAAAAATTTTGTTTAACTGAATATTAGAATAATAATAAAATTTTCTCTTAGAACCTATATTCTACTACTATTAGTTGAATAGAGTTGTAATTATTTTATTTTATTATTTTTTACAGCCTCATCATCATATCAGCCTCACGGCCACTGCTCGTCAAGATCCCCACGACAAACGTTCAAGCGCTGCCAGCATCCAGCGACTTCCCGTGACCTATTATGGACGCAATGTGCTGATGTTTTGGGTCGCCCGGATACTGAGTCGCTCGTCGACCGGTCGACATTGCGTTTCGACTCTAAAAGGCTTCCCCTAAACGCTTCTAGTATCCATAAGTGGACGTATAAGTCCTTTAGGGTGGCACGTGACGTGGCGGTGGCGGGCAGTGGTCAGTCGTCGCCCCGCGGCCGGCCGACCACGCCACGCCATGCCAGTCTAGCCGCAGCCATGGCCGATGACATACCAGGTGAATACCACCCGAAGTAAATAGATGTGATTACATCTATTTACTTCTAACACTCGTCACCATATCTATTGGACACTTTTCTTTCATCATTGTCTGAGGTTACACAAAAATATTCACTTCAATAACAATAATTGAATACAAAAGTCTTACTAGAGCTTTTCCTGTGAGCTTTTAGCTTTCATAGTAATTATTTCATTCATCATTTTTTTCTATTTTCTTTTATACTTTTAATGCCTAAACAAACATGAAAATTACACACAAGCGTGGAATACGAATAATATTTCATGTGAAATATTTGCATGATATTAAGTGTTATGCTGATGACTCGTCTTTATGTGCGGATATTCCAGTGTTGCCAGGTGAATATAAGGAAAAATACAACTTGTATCATTTTGCTGTGTTAGCGTTTGTGACTAGCCCAAACTCATTGTTTGTTTTCTTTGGGCACATGAGGATCCGTAACAGGTTGTAGCATTCTGGTAAATTTTAATTAACTTCTATCACTATCAGATAACTAAGCGAGTGGCACTCAACTAATATGATAGTACAATAATTTATTATTAGACTAAGCAAAACATGGCGGCACGCGTATGGACTGGACTGTCGCGACTTCAGTAGGTGTACACTTTATATAAAACGATAATGAATTAATCTGCTAAAGTATAAAGGAATGGTCTGATATTCCGTCCATTGATATATTCATGTAGCTGACCACTCGCTTTGCGTATCGATTTCTCGCTGACATCGGGTCAGAAATTGAGGTCGACTTTAATCGAGATAAAGTTTAACGGCGTTCGTCTACTTTCACGAACTGTAAGTTAATCATGGTAGGTACTAAAATTTATAGAGTTTATACCTCTTTATAAAGCAAGAGGTTTATACTAAGCTAAGGGCACTTTCACAAGTTCGCGATAGCATCTATCTTTTAGTTTGATTTGGAAGTGAAACAGAATTTGTATGGAATTCCATACCTGTGAGATAATTATCTGACAGGTCAGCTATCGATATAGATGTTTCTGGAACCTGTGAGACTGACTTATGTTTAGTCATGTTTTACTTGAAAATACACTTTAACTTAAAAAAAAACACAAATCACTTATCACATTTACAAGATCAGTAGACTTGATGTACGTCTAAGGTGAAAATGAACAATGTTGACAACCTGAAAGATTATGGAAACAAAAGAATAAATTACGAAAACTTTGCAGCTACGGCGTAGCTATTATTACAATTCATTTCGTAGCATCTGCTTGTTACTATTTCTGGCATACTACGCTGGCTATACACAAATGCAAAAATGTTGCAGCTACGGCGTAGCTATTATTACATGACAATTATTCCGTAGCATCTGTTTGCTACTGTTTCTGGCATACTACGCTGGCAATAAATACTAATGCAAAATGTTACAATGTGACCGTATAAATAAATAAATCATAGAATACATGAAAACAAAAGAATAAATTACGAAAACGTTGCAGCTACGCCGTAGCTATTATTCCATTACAATTATTCCGTAGCATCTGTTTGCTACTATTTCTGGCGTACTAGGCTGGCTATAAATACTAATGCAAAATGTTACAATGTGAACATAATAAATAAATAAAAAAATAAATACAAACAAGAGAATAAGTTACGAAAACGTTGCAGCTACGACATAGCTATTATTACATTACAATTATTCCGTAGCATCTGTTTGCTACTATTTCTGGCATACTACGAATGCAAATGTCACTAAGCGCCGTACGATTGTCACGTAATATTTTGCTTTGCAAAAATTAGTGAGGAGAATAGACTTCAACGCGCTTCAGACTTGTCCAAACGAATGTTGAATGTTTTCTTTGTAGAATTGTTTACTGAAATAGAATAAAACCAAATCATCACGCTAAGATAAACTTATTCGGTGCCAACTTAGTGTTTTAAAATAGATGATACTTATTTTACTTTTTGTTTGCCTTTGATATGATTTATAAACATATACCAGTTTGTAACCTACTTTTATTACCATTAATCATTTTTTGCCAATCAATGCTTTTTATCACTCTCATTAAATGATCTTTTACTACAAAGGTTATTTCATAATCCTAACATAAATTTTTATAGGTTATTTCAATATCGCTATCAGTGCACGTCACATGTACTGCACTGGTACTTAGAGTGCAATTAGCATATAATAATAAAAATGCCATATTACACGCCAACCTCACGTTTGCATGCCAGCCATTGCCAACCGGCCACAATGACTCGCCCACTGAATATATTTCCAACACTACATTTATTTTAGATTCAGTAAATTATTATTAACTACCAACCCACTCTAGTTTCTATTAGCATACAATCTAATTTTCCACAAGAACGCTGTAAGGTGATGGTAAAAACCATGAACTTTGTCACGTTATTAAGAAAATTATTAAAATAAAACAATCTGTCTTGGCTGTGTATTTTTGGGATTCGGATTTTTTATGTGAGTCCCTATATTTTATATCTTTGCTATGAAGTGTAGACTGTAGGTCTATGAATTTTAACTTTCTTTGTCAAATTTAGTTTAAGATAGCACAATACAAAACCTAAAATCGTAAGTGTGTATTATTATAATTTTCACAATTTATTCAGGTTTCTTCAGCCAGACATGTAAATTTTATATAATTATACTGTACTAGCTTCCGCCCGCGACTTCGTCTGCGTGGAAAAGTTTTTTGCTATCCCTCGGGAACTATACTTTTTTTCTGGATGAAGTACCCTATGTCCTTCTCTGTACCCCTGACAACGTGTATGCAAAATTTCATAACGATCGGTTCAGTAGTTAGGACGTGAAGGCGTAACAAACAAACAAACAAACAAACAAACGGACTTTCGCATTTATAATATTAGTAAGGATGCCAGTTGAAGTTGTATTTTGGTCTAGCTGAAATTCACGGAAAAAAGTAAATTCTCAGATATGATAGCGATCTACAGTCCGATAGGCGGATTTAGGGGGGTTGTGTGGCCAAGCTTCCGCCCAAGGCCAACGGAAGTTACGTGCCTTAACAAAAGGCTGATTTACATATTTTAGCCTTTCAGTACACTCCAAATTATGGCTAGAATTAGGACTCATAATTTGAATAAGCTGTGATACATGACGTCATTGCGTTGCTCAATTTGCCTTTCTTTAGAATGATGATGCAACATTATTCTTGGAAAACACCTAAACGGTAGTAGCTGGTCTTTTTCGATAAATAATCGAAGAAATATGCGTGACTCCGTCTGCTTTTATAATGTGTTGATCAATATAATTTATTACTTCATAATTCAATCAAACTCCTTTCTACATTACTATTTTCTTTTAGTTCAAACCCGTAAATTTCTTCGTATCGTGGATTGTGGCTTGTCGCGGAAAGGAATCTAGGTTTATGTTTTCGTGAGTTTCGAATGAGAACAAACGTACGAACAGTAATAGGCGGTTTTATGCATGAACTAATTTTCCTTATGCGTTGCCTTTCGAGCAATTTATGTTTAACTGCCCTAGTAAGCGCATAAACTTCAAATACTCATACTTCATGCTACTGGAGGGAGTAGGAATCCTACTTTATATTGTTGCAATTTTTATTGTCCCTACTGCTGGGGCACAGATCTTCCTTAGGGATGGATAAGAAAGATGGGCCGTAACGGATTGGAGTGATAACGACTGCAAATGCAGCTGGGACCACGTGGGTGCTATTATATACTCACTCGGTCAACAATCATCGGATTGATTGATCTCACCGTAAAAACGTAGCATCACAAATTATTGAGCTCTTCATTTTTTCAAATATTTGCAGATTTAATAAAATACCCTTTTGTTTAACATTGCAGAGAGCGGCGCCGTGTTCACCTTCGGCAAGTCGCACTTCGCCGACAATGAACCGAGCCACTTCTTCATCAAGAACGACCCCATCGTCGCCATCTCCTGCGGCGACGAGCACAGCGCTGTTATATGCCGTGAGTCTCCTTAAACTTCCTACTTGTCGTCAATATGAACAACACGCATATAAGCCTTACCTTGGACATTAACAGCGATCTTATGAAAAATGGAGTTGCAATTCAAAGGTGAAATGTTAAACTTAATGGCATATTTTTTGCATATTTGATGAAACTGTATAGATAGGGTTATTTGTCCACAACCAATAACCTCCCATGAGTAGATTACTACACCATAAAAAATGATTGTTCTACGACTTTTCCGAAAAATAGACGTCATATACAAAACTCGATCAGCTGTTTTGACATTATTGTAACTCGATATTTTTTTTTCTTTTTCGGAAAATTCGTAGAACTAACGTTGTTTTTTTTATGATATTAGTAAAGTAATCTACTCCTGCGATGTTGTTGGTGTTTTACAAATAACCCTGTATAGTTATAGTATTGTCTGACAACTTGTTTAATTCCACACATTTATTAAAGGTTTATTCAAATATTAAACTCTTCCCTTACAGAGAATGGCCGCGTGTTCGTATTCGGCGGCAACACATGGGGGCAACTGGGGCTCGGCCACAAGGACGAGGTGACGCGCCCCAGCTGCGTCAAGTGGCTCAAGCCGCACCGCGTCATGTTCGTGGCCTGCGGACGCGCGCACACTGTGTTCGTCACAGGTACCCACCATACATGTGAAAACGAAGATCTACACTTTGAGAAAAAGACCGCATTTTAATTTTTTTATGGATCGTACTTATTTTTTATGAAAGTACAAAAAGGTGTTTCTTTCAGACACCAACGCGATATACACAGTCGGGAGCAATGACGAGGGCCAGCTAGGAACTGGTGACATGGAGCACCACACGGTGCCGCAGTGCGTGGAACTGGACGACTCGCCCGCCATCCGGCAGGTGTCTGCCGGCAGCAACCACACCGCTATACTCACTGGTATTATGCCCTCACTCAATTTACACGAGCAGAGCCAGCTAGGAACTGGTGACATGTAGCACCACACGGCGCCGCAGTGTGTGGAGCTGGATGACTGGCCCGCCATCCGGCAGGTGTCCGCCGGCAGCAACCACACCGCTATTCTCACTGGTACTGTGTCCTCACGCAATATACACGACCAGATAGCCAACCAGAAACTATTAAAGAACCTCACGGTGCCGCAGTGCATAACGCTAAATTACTCGCGCCCGCCCCGTCCGGCAAGTGTCATGCACGATGAATGCCAGTTAGGAACAGGTGTGTGGTGCTGGAAGACTCGCTAGTTTGTGAGTAATCTCCCTATAGCGAAGATTGTTTCTGAGCCGCGGTAGGAACAGGTGTGTGGTGCTGGACGACTCGCTAGTTAGTGGTAATAATCTCCCTATTGAAGAAGATTGTATCGGAGCGGCGCTGTGGAAATAGATAGAAAAAATAAACTACGAAATTGTTTAACCACTATATCTTCTCATTGTTTACCTAGAGGACGGGCGCGTGTTCGTGTGCGGGTCGAACACGGAGGGCCAGCTGGGGCTGGGCGAGGCCACGCGCTCCAGCGTCGCCTTCGCCGAGCTCAAGTTCATGGAGAAGATCGCCTTCGTCGAGTGCGGCTACTACCACACCGTCTTCATCACCAGTCAGTGCATCCTTCTATTTCAATCTTAGGGGACCGGCCCGCAAGCACCCATTTTTAACACGTTTTTATTAGGTTGCTTTCTCGTTTGTGTGTTCGTTTGTTCGTTCGTTTTTAGATTTAATTTAATTACATTACATGTCAAGTAATTTATTTATAAGGTGCTTGACATTTAGTTAAAACTTATGTGAAACTGACTTGTATATTATTTAATTTGATTTAGGGCTGATTTTTTAATCCCAAATTATTAATCAAATAGTTAGTGGTTTTAAAAAATTGACAGACATACAAATGACAAACATTTACAATAGGGAATATGCATCAAATTTTTTTTTTATCAAAATCAATAGTATAATGCGTGAGAAAATCAACTGTAATATTGAAACTTGTCTCTTGCGTTTTTTTCTCGTAATATAGTTACATGAAGTTAGCACGCATCAGCTATCCCGCCGAAAACGCTCTATACAAAACGGTGACGTCACACATCACGTTTCGGTGTGTTTCGGGCGCGTTTAATATGGAGTTAGCCAATAATCTTCCGTTCCGAATATTTTTACAATAAATTCTACCGCATTTTTTACCAGATCATTGTAATATCTGTCCATTACCCAGTCCCAGTAATGTTGTGATAACACGCCAGTAACGTCATTTAACACTAAACTTTTGCACAGGTAATGGTGCGGTGTTTGTAACCGGTGACAATGAGAATTCGAAGCTCGGCATATCAAACTCAGCTACCACGATATACGTCCCCGAAGTCCTACCTACAGAAGTACCGATCAAGAGTGCCTGTTGCGGCGCATCACACACTTTCATACTATCTATGGACGAAAGCAAAATTCTGGCGTTCGGATCAAATGAAAAAGGACAATTGGGAATGGGCAAGGAGGTGGAACATGTGATGGTGCCGACTGAAATTGATATGGAGAAGATGTTTGATGGATACCAGCTGAAGCTGGTGGCATGTGGCGCTATGCACACGGCTTTTGTTACAGGTAAGTTTTACTGAAACATCACAAGTTCAAATAATGCCGGGTCCGGTTTTGCCCTACACAATCAACAAAACATTGTTTCATGAAACAAAATTCTCATCCTTTTTTTTTTATTTGTTGAATGTTGAGATATTTTTGTTGATTGTGTAGAGCAAAACACGCGGTATTGGCTGGGTGCAAAGGTATAATAATCGATCGCAGCGCTCATGGTGGCAAAAAGTAGAAATAATGTAGGCTCTGTAATCTGTTTGAAAACGATATTTAATTTATAACTAGCGATACAGGAACAATTATTATCACTTAATAAAATTATTAAAGTAGCTTTATCCTCTTGTTTTACAAAATTTACAACTAAAAAAGAAGTAAACAAACCCTGATTTAACCAAAATAAAACACTCTTTTTGAATAGATCTTACTTGCCATATTTAATTTAAATGACCAAAAATGATTTCACAACTCTTTGTCTACCCAAATTACAGTAATTTGGAAATTTACATTGATAACACAATATTTATAGTATTTTTTAATATTTTGTCACAATGCCGCCATTACATATCAAAAAGTCAAAATGGTCAGTTCAGAGCCAACAAAGTTGTGAAAAGCTAGGTGGCGCTAAAAGCATGCACGGTGCGAATAGACCCGCCATAAGGCATTTAACCGCCTCTGTGGTCTAGTGGTTTGCCCACCCGTGTAATACGCAGGAGCCCCGGGTTCGATTCCCAGGGGGGGTACAATTTGTACTCGGTTTGGTTGGTGGTAGGGCTTATTTCAAGTCCGCCTGTCTAGCTACCACCATCTTACCTAAGTCTGGCGCCATAACAACAATTTAAAAATTGTTGTTCCGGACTTGTACTATTATGTATTCTGTGGTTCCGGCTGTTAGTTAAGATAGTCAGTTCCTCAGTTATGAGGATTCCGGTAGTAGTGGGCTTCCATCTTCGGCCTTATCGTCACTTAACATTAGGTAAGATGAAGGCCAAGCACTTACCCGTTATGTGAATAAAAAAAATAAGGCAGTTTCCAATAGCTCTACCATGAGTTAATGCAAACTGTTTTCGCTAACGTAAACTATCGGATATTACTGTTTACAGACAATTTTTTTTTTTATTTTTTTTTATGTCTTGTAACATGTGTTTTTTGGTAAATTTTGCCTACTTAGTCCACTAATCACGTGATGTTTTTTTGAGCAATTTTTAACGTGTATTTTTTTGGTACAAAATAATCTCAACAATTTTTAGTACGAACTTGTTGCGGTGGGCGGGGAAATCGTCCTGGTAACGGTGAGTTTTCGGTTAAAAGTCACGCGTTCAATGAAAAAAAAAATACATGTGATATGTCACTACACCCCCCCCCCCGTCCCCCCTTGTGATACTTCGTGATTTTTTGAACTACCCCCCCCCCCCTTTCGTGATTAATGGACGACCCCTTAGGTGCACTTTCGAGTAGCAGAGTGATTTCTCAACTAGTTGAAAGTTATTTACTCTCATTACCTATCCGATATGTAGTAGGTATTTAATTTTAACCTACCTACCCATTGTGTGCAAACTTTTGTTAATTATTGTGATGGAAAATGACCACTTTAAATGTGGAGCTCATTTTTCAATGTTGACGACTCTGTATGAAATATACAGGGAGAAAAAAGCAGCAGGTCTCCCGCTTAGGGTTTGCGAACCGATGGCGTAGCTTCTATGACATTCACAAGTGCTTGTAACAGCCTAGACTGAATAAATTATTTTTGAATTTGAATGCGAGTGAAAGAGAGAAAACGATAGTTTACTTACGGTATCGAAAACAGTTTGCATCAACTCATGACATGATAGAGATCTCACCAAAATAATATGACTATGGCCGAATACTCAAACGCAACTTAACTTTAAGCGGCTCTCAAACAGCATGCGGTCTTTGTCATATCTTTGACATTTAATGCGACAGGACGACGTTTGAGAGCCCCTCAAAGTTAATTAGCGTTTGAGTATTCGGCCAAAAGACAGCTACCTACTTAGATAGCTATTACATTAGCCAACTAAACTGATTTCGTAGTAGGTAACTTCCTAGCACAAGTAGTTTGTGTTGTGAGTCAGCAACGAAAGTCGCTAAACGCTTTGGTACTTTTTCATAGCAACTTTTTTGATAGATTTCTCAAGGTTTCAAACATTAGTCAAAAAAGTTACTATGACAAAGTACTAAAGTGTTAAACGACTTTCGTTGCTGACCGTACCTACGTAGCTAATTCGCTTCGCTCACTTGTCGACGTACCTACCTCATTTTCTGTTCATTAATTACCTGTCTGAAAAGCTTATCGTGCGAGAAAAATGTATAATGCTAACTAAGCAAGCACACGCGATATTTTTTTAAGACTGTACATTCTTACGTTCTTTAAACTTTCTTAAGACCAGTATATTCAAAAGTATCGAATTTGGCCTATTTTTTATTCAATAATAAACAATCAATTATTCTTTATTTTGAGCAGATAAAAATAAATGTTGAAGTTTCATAAACGAACTTGATTATTTTACGATTAAAAATACGATATTCATATCTTCACTCGACTAAAAAAATATGCAAAGACAAAGAAAATTTTCATTAAATTTATATTTTTTGGATAATACTTAAAGCTTATTAATCTCTTATTCACGAAAATATATAGAAAAATAGGTAATGACATATAGAAGAATATTCAACAGTTATTTTTTCAAAAAGTGTCTTTATCCTCAAAATAACGACAAAAACATAGAAAAAATGAAAAAGTGGGGTTATTTTCATTACTCTTCACACGTTAAAGAAAAAGGCAGAGACCGAGTTTTTGGAATATACTGGCCTTAACACGATATTATTATAATATACTAACTGCGAATTTAATTTTACTTCATCTCTCGTTGCTGTCGATGTTTTCTTCACACTATCATTCATTTTGATACGACATATTTACTGTATCCACCAATTTATATTATAATCTAAAAGTTAAATTTAAGACACTATTTCACTCTCCGAATACCTATTTGCACCGATACTTCTAGTTATTTTATAAATTAACTTCTAATAACGATTATTTTGTAAATTAGAACAACACGCACGCACCCGCCATTCATTTCCATTCGTAAATTACATAATGACTCACCACCGATCCCCCAATAAACTAGCCCTATGATCACCAATAAACGCTATTTTTTGTCGACCTTGTACGCAATCGATCCTAATAGTATGTATTGAGTAGCCGCACTATTTCTAATGACTTCGATTTGCGTATGTACTGTGAATTAGTGTAACGAGGGCTGGACGAACAGTTCTGGCTCGCCACTTGCTGTCGGTGGTCGTATCCCAATGTGACTGGCCTTGTTGCAGACAACGGCCTCCTCTACACCTGCGGCGAGGCGCGACACGATAAACTTTGTTTGGACGAAATCGACGACCCCGACGACGCAAATGAGGCTGAAGCCAATCAATACTCCCCGAAGCGGGTCACTGCTATGAATGGATTCATCGTAGACAATGTAGCATGCGGCGGTTGCCACACTCTACTATCGGCCACTAAAGGATCAAACGTGGATTTCACTAACAACGATTTTAACATAGTTACTGAAGATACGAGAGTGCCTGCGATGACTGAACTTCCGCCTCTACAAAAGATACCTGTGAGCAAACATGAAGAGACGTTTACCACCGAGGACATCACAAACTCGAATATCGATGAGCACTTGAATGTAGACAATGTGAATGGAAACGCACACGACGAGACCGGATCGATAGATTCACTTGAAGCGAACGTTAGCGGCTCCCACATAGTAAATATAAACGACCTTGAAAACGAAAACGTAAGCACGCACGAAATCTCAGATATTATCCCAGACGGAATCGATCCGTTTCCGGCCCTGAAAACTGTTGTAGAGGACACCGTTGACAATGTAAATAGTGCAATGGATACAACGGGAGAACAAATTCAAAAGGCCGTTGACACTGCAAAAGATAAAGTCACAGAAAAAGTTGAGGTAGTCGAACACATTATAAAGAAAAACGCAATATTGGAACCTATTATGCATCACGATGAATTAAAAGCTCTCATGGTGCCGGATAAGACTGCAGAAATAGCTAATTCCCCTCCGCCGAAAAGTCCTTTGCTTCAAGATCTGCTACACGTTCCGGATATAACACAAATGAGCCCTGTCTTGAGCAAACACAGTGATGATGGTCAGAAGAGTGAAGCTGGTCAGTCAGAAAACGAGACAATTCCTTGTGGTTCAGACAAATCTAGCCCACAAGCAGGTAAAACGAAAACTCAAGCCGTTCTACCGATAGTGAGGAGTGAGGACTCAATAGACGGCCATGACGGGACCGGACACGACGAAGAGAGTGACGTAATTGTAAATAAGACACCACAGAAAGGCAGATTTTCAAAATTATTTCAATCTATTAAAGACAAAGAAAATTCGTGCATGGGTAAAGGAAAAGTGATAGAAGAAAATGTAACAGGTGAGTTGGAAAACAATTTAGTAATAATGTAGCTATGTATACTTAGTCACACAATAACAAGTACTTAGAAATCTAATAGGGTGAAAGTTACTAGCTAGGTATTTATACACGTATTTTATTTATTTTTAGAAAATATACACAAAGGGATTGATGGTGCGGAAGAAACAATACACAAAATAGAAGAGACTATAGAAACGGAAGTAAGAAATCAAACAAACTCTCGAACTTGCACAATATTATAAGAAAATTTAATCGTCTTCGTCAATGTTTAGTCTGTTTAATAATAAAGTTTATATTATTGATAATTGTGACAATTTATTTCTTATTATCTAAGGTTCTTTTTATAAAATAACTAATGTAAATTACAATGATTTTCCCGTGGTGTTACATTCTTAACACTAAATTAAATAATTACAGCAACAACTAACTTATAAAAATCAACACTATGCGTAATACAAAGCTGCGTTAGAGTTGTGTGCATAGAAAGGCAATCGCCAAGGCAGATCAAGCGCTTCTTTAAGTTTCTTCCCTATGAGGGTATTTTCTACTTGTTTATTTTTATCAGCTAACCAGATTCCTGTAATGAAGATAATAAACGTTAATAAGTAAATCTAATGAAATTGCAGACGTCTATCTTCTGCAATTTCATTATATCTGTCTATCTTTCAAACCTGGCAACTTTGATAAAAAAAAACTTTTAACGCGATTTTTTTATCGTTTTGTAAAAGTGTTTTATTTCAATGTAGGTAACTAGATTCACATTTTTGAAAGTTTATAAATATAACTTTGTGAAATGGATTAAGTTGATTGCACTAACTCAAATACGGGTCGATATTACCAGTGGCTTTGTGAGCTGTAGACCTCGTGTTTGTGACATTTTTGAACATTTTTCGAAATAGCGGAAATCATGCGGAAATTACGTGTATTTTTTTTTTTTAATTTCGAAAAAGTGAATCGAAAAAAAAGATATACAGGGTGTCCCAAAACTTTGCCACATGGCGGGAAAGTACCTTAAATATTGAAGATAGAATTTTTTACTGAAAGAAGACTTCATTTTATTTTAAAAATTAATGCGAACTGCATTCAAAGATTTTTTTTAATATCGCATTATTTCCTATACAATTTGATACAATACGTAATCATCAACATTTAAATGTAAAATTTCATGGTCTTCCTTTTGTTTAAGATGCTGTGTTACTTACCAAAAAATAATCCTTATGAGTAACCCTTTCGATCGGTATCGTAAAAATAAAAGATTGTTTTTTTTTTTAATTTGGTAGGTTCGATTTCTGGTTAAGGCATTCGATTTTTCGAGAATCTTTGAATACAGTTCCATTTATTTTAAAAATCAAAATGAAGTCTTCTTTCAGTAAAACCTATCTTCAATATTTAAGGTACTTTCCCTCCGTGTGGCAAAGTTTTGGGACACCCGGTATATAATTATCGAACCTGCTCAAAAACATTTACGAGAATCGGTTGAGAAATGCTACCTATCACACGGACATACGAAAGTATTTTTGCCAAGATGAATCGGAGACGCTTCGCTCGCGCTTGGCGGTCACTCGGTCAATAAACTTGGTAGGTATATATCTAGCTCACATACACCGAAATGTAATAACTTTGGACCCAAATGGGTCGAGTTATTTTGCGAGAGCTGTAGCGTGGTCCATTTCTCAAAGCTCTTTCTAGAATCGAGTTCGTATATCGTACAGTCCATCTACCGCTGAAAAGCGAAATTATTTTTTCCATAGATAATTACTTTTACGCGCGCTTTTTTCTCGAAATATGTTCGTGCTAGGGGTAGGTATCTACTGTTTTTTTTTTTGTCGATGAAATAATTCCACATGGTCCATTGCCACTGCCACAACGATCGTAACGGAAAATCGACACGGAAAATGAAAGTGCGTTGCAGCACTCACTAGAGGCACAGAATATACCGGGTGTAACAAGACCCTCAACGAAACTGAGATCTACGTATTCTGCCCATCATCAGGACACATTGTAGAGAACTATCGTATTATTCTAAGCCTTAGAATAATTACACCTAGAACGATAGTTCTCTACAAAGTGCACTGTCATAAGTGAGGCTACTAAAACAGCCAAAATGGCTCCGTTTTCAGATTTTTAATCTCGATTATTACCTAATCATACCGAATAAGTAAAAAACAGTTTAAATTTTCCTACATTTAGGAGATTAGTTAGGTACTATATTATTGGATTTTAGGTATAAGATAACGTATGAAGGATATAAATCTGAAAACTAAGCCCTTTTGGCTTAGTATTAGTTGCCTCACTTTGCATGCCTACACAGCTTCTGGGTATTATTATTCTAAGTTCTAAGCATACAGACAGGTAAATATGGATGATTGGATAAGTCTTGACGTTAGACAGTATCACGTCTTTAAATTATGTATAAAATTTAGAACTCTGTTACTCTAAAAAACCTATTATTTTTTGAAAGAAAATAACAACTACCTACAACGAAGACAAAGTTCTGAACAGTATAAGTATACATATCTTTAAACATGACTGTACTTATATCTAGTGACCGACCGAAGTTTCGGTTTCGGTTTCGGCAAGTTTCGGCCAAAAAAACTAGTTTAGGAAACAGTTTCGGTTTCGGCCAAGTATTAGCCGAAACTTTCGGCTTGGCCGAAACACGGTTTTCGTTAATTGTCGTGCGTCAATCGGCTAACTTCGGAGTTCACTAGCCGGCGTGAATCGGCGCGATCGTGATGAATTGAGGTTACGTGGTTTAATAATCAGTTAACTACTTGATTGATTTTAAATTGTGAAAAATCATCTACCCTACCACCAACCATATATGTGTAAAAAAACAACGTCAATTCAATGTGCGAAGACAAGTTTCGGTTTCGGCCGAAACTGAACCCAGGGCCGAAAGTTCGGTTTCGGTTTCGGTCGAAATTACAGTTTCGGTCGGACACTACTTATATCATTTAGTATTATTAAATATTACTTACCAACTTTAGTTTTATTAGCCTTCGGCCGGAAGTTGATGACCACTCCACGAATCAAATAGTTAATATCATTAAAATTTTCCCCTATCATCAGCAAAATCTGAAAAAAAAACTTTTTTAAACAGTAGAAACACCTCATAAATAGAGTTTGAATTTTAAGGTCACTTCACATTAACTTATTACAAAATCATTAAATGAAAGTGGGGGAAGCTTCAAAACGCGGCCATTTGAAAAGAATGGTTGAATGGAACAAGTTTAATTTGAACCTATTTAAATGCTAGGCAAAAGGCGACCCATAGGCAGGGACCGGATTAAGCGCTTAAAAACCCCTTCGTTCGTTTGGGTTTTTAGTATTTAGAGAATAATAATTTAAAATAAATCGAATAATAGATTCTTTGATAGGGAAACCCTATTCGATATGCAAACATTATAATCATAGCATCATGAGAATACAAGATATCGTAGATCAAAATCGAAAGGGTTCCGCCCCCTAATTACGTAACTTTGTTGCAATCAACTCGGACAGAAATCGCAGTTACATTGCTGCTTTAGTGAGAACCAATGTGACAACTATCTTACTGAAAGCAGCAATACAACTGCGCTTTCAATCGATTTCAATCGAGAATTGTTAGCAACAAAGTTACGTAATCAGCCCCCCGGTCCCTGCCCATAGGTACATAATATACAGGGTCACTGGAAATATGACGTATAAGTTTAAGTGACGCTAAGGGGTTATAAATGAGGTCAAAACAAATATTTTTTGTTACATAACTTTTCCTCAAAAAATTAATATTTTTTGAGATAATTGAAATTAAGTATTTTTTACCAAAAGTACGTTTTCAGAAACAAAAATTTAAAATAAAAGATAACTACTCATTCGATTCCGGTTTTTTTTATTATTTTTGGATAGAAGACACTCTAAGTGTTGATGATGAATAAAAAAAACTACAAAATGTACAGGTTTTTATAAAAAATTCAATCCTTAAATGCATTTTTTTTTTCAGATTTTTTATAAAAAGCAGCAAATATCTTTAAAAAAATCCTAGTTACTAAGCGTGCATATTATTTTAAAAACATCACCATCTATTCAGCTTTCAGTTGAGATATAAAACTTAATAATAACTTAAATAAAAAATGAGAAATTAAGACTTAACTTAATAGCAGTCCCATTTTATGTAACAAAAATTTCCTACTTCTAGCGCTTCGGAGGTGGCCATATTATCCTACTTATATCATAAATGTGAAAGTTTGCTTATTTGGATGATTGTTAATCAATCACGCAAAACGGCTGAACGGATTTGGATGAAATTTGGCACACAGATAGTTTATAAGCCTAGGGATTTTCTCGAATGTAAATGCGGATAAAATCGCGGGCGGAAGCTAGTTTGCCATAAATGGTCGTGCTTACTAAAAATACTTTCGTCCGGGTGAGTTTGGGACAGGATTGTTCTCCGCCGATGAGTCAATTTTTTATACAGACAGCATCACAAATAACCATGCATATCAGCCATTTTTAATGCCCCGTTGCTAGGGTACAGGCCTTTCTTTTGGCTTGTGGATTGATAAAACGGACGGGCCATAACCCACCACGTGGGCCCAATGTGGATTGGTCAGTGTTAACGACTGTAAATGCAGCCAGGACCAACGGCTCAATGTAAGGTACATTGAGTTAACAGCAACCAATCCGCATTTGGCCCACGTGGTGGGTTATGGCCCGTCCATCCATCCACAAGCCAAAAGAAAGGCCTATTCCCCAGCAGCGGGGCATTAAAAATTGCTGATATGCATGATTATTTTTGATGCCGTCTGTATAACATTTTTAGTCATCGGCGGAAAACAATCCTTTCTCAAACTCACTCGGACGAAAGTATTTTTAGTAAGCACGACCATTTATGGCAAACTAGCTTCAGCCCGAGACTTCATCCGCATTTACATTCGAGAAAATCCCTAGGGAACCTTTAACCAAGATAACAGTATCCTCCTACATTTTAATCCAGCTTATAAACTATCTGTGTGCCAAATTTCATCCAAATCCGTTCAGCCGTTTTGCGTGATTGATTAACAATCATCCAAATAAGCAAACTTTCACATTTATGATATAAGCTCAGACCAAATAAAAAAAGTAAGACGGAGTCTTCCGAACGAAGCAGTGAGGCCAGTAAAATTACGCCATGGCTGTGTCCATACACAGTTCACGCACACACGTGTAGCGACACTACGCCGTGGCTTTCCATATAAAACCCTGCCGCCCGGCCCCCGCCCGCCCCCTTGTACGCACACATGTACCATCAAAAACCGGCCTCACTTCATTGTTCGCAACGCTCCATCTTTCTTTTTTATTTGATCTGAGGATATAAGTAGGATAATACGGCCACCTCCGAAGCGCTAGAAGTAGGAATTTTTTGCTACATAAAATGGGACTGCTATTTAGTTAAGTCTTAATTTCTCATTTTATATTTAAGTTATTATTAAGTTTTATATCTCAACTGAAAGTTGAATAGATGGTGATGTTTTTAAAATAATATGCACGCTTAGTTACTAGGATTTTTTTAAAGATATTTGCTGCTTTTTATAAAAAATCTGAAAAAATAAAAAAATAAAATGCATTTAAGGATTGAATTTTTTATAAAAACCTGTACATTTTGTAGTTTTTTTATTCATCATCAACACTTAGAGTGTCTTCTATCCAAAAATAATAAAAAAACCGGAATCGAATGAGTAGTTATCTTTTATTTTAAATTTTTGTTTCTGAAAACGTACTTTTGGTAAAAAAATACTTAATTTCAATTATCTCAAAAAATATTAATTTTTTGAGAAAAAGTTATATAACTAAAAATATTTGCTTTGACCTCATTTATAACCCCTTAGCAGGAATACGTCATATTTCCAGTGACCCTGAATAAAAGGCCAAAATAATGATAAAAAAACTACCTAGGTACTTATATCGTGCGTTGGACAATATTATTGGTCTTTGATTCTCACGAACGAGTCTCACGAGAGTCACGAGACGCCGTATTATAATCTGCGCGCGATGAGAATGGTAAGGGACCCAGGGGGGTGATTTTGTAATTTTGTTTCAATCAACTCTGACAGAAATCGCAGTGACATTGCTGCTTTAGTTAGAACCAATGTGACAACTATCTTAACTAAAGCAGCAATACAACTGCGCTTTCAATCTATTTCAATCGAGAATTGTTAGCAACAGCTTTACGTAATCAAGGTACCTGTCAAAGTGAATTGAAATTGTATGAAAACCACAGCGCCACAGAACGGCCGCGCTGCCGCCGCGCCAGCGGTACCGTGTGCGTCTCAGTTCCAAAAGGTATTATACCATTCTCCTCGCGCGCGGATTATACCTAGTACCTACCTAGTTTCATCTCACGAATGCGCGTGAATTTAACGAGTTTCAAACTTATTGCATTGCCTTTGACGCGCGCATTCGTGAGGTGAAAGCACTATACTGACCGTATCAAGCCATAATCTGTCGACCTCCTCGAAGTTCTTCCTGTCTATGGTGAGGAGCAGACGCGCCCCCCTCCGGTTGGCGGAGTCCTCCCACATGGGCCTGACCCCCTTCTGGAACACTGCGTAGTCCTGGCCGTGCTCCAACTCAGATGGCATCTTCATGTGGTGGAACAGACTATACAAGAATTTATAAAGTTAAATTGGCTCAACTACTCTGACGATAAAAAAAATATTACTAGGGTGAATATGCCTATTACCAGCCCCCCCAAGGATTTTTCAACTTTGAATCTCTGTTGTTGCTACAATTGCAGTCAGAAAAATATTGTTGATACAGTTTTAGGAAGGTTGATTCATCTACATTACGAAAATAATACTTTGTTTTATTATTTTTTTATTTATTTTTTTCATTTTATTCGATAAAATACTTAGTTAATACTTAGTTTTACGTAGATTTGTGGGAAAAAAATAGAGAAGCGTTTAAATGCACGAAGGGCGAAAAGCCCTAATTCCAGCCGCCCTTGCCCTTATAACAGCCGCTTTGTTCCCTAATTCCATCCGGGTACAGGATGTTACAAAATAAAACAACCATGTTTATATGAAATAAAAAAATAATAATTTGGTAACTCTCAATAATGATAATAAAACACTTAACGGCTTTAAAATTATGATTTTCATAACAAGTTATTGAAACTTACACCTCTCGTGTATATATTAATCAACTTAGAATATAAATATATTAAAAATGGTGTGGTCAAGAGTACGAAATCGTTTTAATTATTTGAAATTGAAACATTTTAAAGCCTTTCCCAAGAAGTGGAATTCAATATACATTTTTTTATATTGAATTTCTTTTTTGTTTCTATGACTGAAGAAAAGTATGATTTTAATTATTATTACTTTTTTACATCTAATATAAAAAACAAAATAACTATAATCATATTTGAGAACACCCTGTATATTGCCGTAAATTTAGATGACCGGCTGAAGTTAGGTTCTCATACATATCCTAATATCAGCACCTAATTTGCAGAACAAATAACTTAGGAATTGAACATTATTCACCCGGCTGTATTTAGGCCATTGGGTGCAGGGTTAGTAATTCTAGTTAATAGCCCTACAAACTCCAACCTTAAGACGACCAAATTAAGATGAATTTGATTTCTTTAACGAAAGTTAAATATCCAACGTCAGCCCCCGGCTGATAATAGAAAGTTATAGAAAATCACCTAGTCAAACTCCAGCCCCCCTATTTTTTCTGAAATTAGTAAATTTAATTACAAACTAGTAATCACAAAACGTTATATATCTAATCTATTACTAGTATCAAAGCTAAAAACCATAAAAAATATCATCTTGCCTTCGTAAACACATTTCCCAAAGTTCGCATTAATCGATCTTTTATGCTGTTTTTCAAACATAGTCACCTCTACTCGGTCTCGGTGAACATTATTGCTCGTTGTGTGAATTGTAGGTGACGTGACGGGGTAATACCTAGTGATTTTCCAACGTAGATGATTAACTAGGGGTGTAGCTCCATTAAACAGTTTCCGATTTTTAAAGCTTTTTAATTAAAGCAAAAGCAAAAACGTATGGGGGGCTGATATTAGGGGGGGGGGGGCATATCCACCCTATGTAAGTAGAAAAAATAGCATATTACGCCTCTACTAACTTAAGCCCCGTTCAATAAACTACCCAACCTACTTATGTGGTTCTTCGTCTGTGTTGCGATGTTTGTCAACCTCATTTATGCATTTGTGGATCCATGGTGGAAGCAAGCGGCCATCACGCATTGAGTTGTTGTCGATGCTCGGGCAGATTCCCTCGACACCACCATAGAAAAATCAAATAAGTAGGCCAACTGGAGCTGTGAGCGAGCGATAATAGCCTAAACACTGGCTGACTGGTAGGGCTGTCGCTTATAGTTTATTCAATCGTCAAAATGCATATGTAAGGCAATCTTTATGTAAAACAATTTTCCCCTGTAGGGTAAGCATCAGGGATCTATAATACCTATATTTTTTTTTTTTGTACATAGACCAGGAGCTGACTACAATGTTTTCATTACCTACGTCATATTATATGATTATTGAATTGAAAAATTACGATGGAAGTAGGATTTATTAAAACGTGGCTTTACTAAATCATGTTTTTATTAAAATAAAATAATTATTATGATATTGTAGTTTTTACACTATTAACGATTTTTTTACTTTTTCATTTACCTAAATTATAATCTTCAAATTAGGAAATTGAATAATTTTGCAATAACTTCAAATAATAGGCATTAAAAGTTATTTTTTACCCGACTGCGAGGAAAGGGTTAGGTATTTTTTCAACAGTTGTTATCTAATTTGAAAATTTAAAACGGAATGAGGTACGCACGACACAGCGCGGTTAGGTAAACAGTAAAACAGTTGAATTACGAAAACAGCTCTTATTACGCACGACATAAAGACGGTCTCAAGGTCAACATGTATAGTCTGACGTGCCGTTGACTGTACCTATTTTTTTTATACGTAGGTACTCATGACGAAATAATAATAATTAACCTGGCTCTCCTATGTAGGTACCTACGTTTTACCGATTTGTTTATTTATATGTAGGTACCTAATTATGTAAATATAAAATGCAATATCAATCGGAAAATTTTGACAGATTTGCGTAGGTTGATAACCAACCGTGTGAGGTACACATGTTAACTGATGAAACATAATTAGGTAAGTACCTACCTACCTACTCAAGTTTATTGCTTATATACCTTACCTACCTAAGATTTAGTTTGATTTATACAAATTTCTACTTAAGTAATTGGTCCCTTCTTTTCGCGGTGGGGCATACTTAGTGATCAATTAAATCAAACCACAAATTGGTATCTGGTCAATGAAATTCGGAGCAGAACTAGGCATTTCCTAAACACTTTCAGTTATGTATTATGTACGTTCCTACGTATGATATAAAAGGGTAGTAGATTAGATAGGTACTCACCGTTCTTGTTCACTAGGATTACCTAGCGACTAGGATTACCTACCTTACCTACCTTCGCATTAGCGAAGAAAGACAATTCCGGATCAGACAAACTGCTATTTAGACATCCATAAACACTGCAATATTTTCTAGAGGTCATCTTCACGAATTTGTATTTAAAGGAGGTAAGTAGGTAGTGTACATGTACGGCGGAGCGTGCGTGAGCGGCTGAGCGCGGGCGGTATTAAGTACGGCGCAGCCACGACTGACGCTGCGTCAGTGACGCACCGCTATCACCTTTAAGTTGTGTCAGTGTGTGCGTGCGACGACGCATACGTACGGCCGCGCTCACATACAAACCGCGTTCGGGCGTATAATGAGTAAGACGACTTACTTATTTGATTTTACTATGACACCACGCCTTAAATGATATAGTCCGTAGGGCACTCATTTCAGCCAACATACCGTGCGCGCTGGAGCCGCCGGGTCTTAGCCGCTCGGACGGTAAAAGACCGGACGGGCTGCATATAAGCAAAATCTAACTCTCGAGTTTTGATAGTGATCCCTGATTGGTCAAGAAACTCAGTAGTTAGGTTTTGCGCGCAAACTCTAACTCCCCAGTTTCGCGCTAGTTCGATAGTGATCTCTGATTGGTCAAAAAACTCAGTAGTTAGGTTTTGCCAGTTTTGCCCGCAAACTCTAACTACTGAGTTCGCATCTTTATTTTTTTTTGTCAGTAGTATATGTATAGCGCGTAATAGTATAACTGATTTCACGGACTTTCCTAGTTTAGTTATAACAAGATGTTTTGCAATATATTTTCATCAGTAATTTATTGCAGTTAATTATGATTAGGCAAAAATTAATCAAATTATGTTCAATAATTTCCGTTGCTGGCTGTACCTACTGAAATAAAAAGTGGTTTACTGATAAACAATAAACAAAAAATATGTTAAAGTGTAAAGAAAGGAGAATACCTTCAAACCATTCAGCCTTACACTAACTAGGTACTGAATAAGAATGTTGAATTGAAGAAAAATTTATTAATAATGTTTCTATGCAATAAATATATATTTTTTTGTTAATTAAGTACCTATTGTTTTATTCTCAAAAGTTTTAATCGAAACAGAGGAGAAGTCTTCTTCTTCATCGTGTCGATGATTCTAGCGTCCACCAAAGCGTGTTTTCAGGCAAAATTCACATCGGCATAGCGCAACCAAATAGGACAAGTAAGAATAAATGCATTTTAAGTAGATACTAACTTGCAATTATGATTCGTTGCGACGCAGGTTTGGTTTTCTGGACAATCCATTTGGTAAATTTTATTCAGCATTCTTGTATCCATATGGATACACTGGAGAACTTGGCATATGCCAAGATAATATTGGGTCCTTAGCTTACCTATGAAATTGGCGTTTTTTTCTCACACACAGAGACCATATAACTTCAGTGGTTTAAATTATTTATCAGTTGCTGGATATTACGGCTATAATTATAACTATCAAGTTGACGGCTATGCTTATAATTGGATGTGATTTGATTGTTCTGATGAATAATTAAAGTCATCTAAAAATACATTGAAAGTGACTCCTTTTTTGTTGACAAAAATTACCATTTAATTTGTTGTAACGTAGCCTAAACTTATTTTTTTCGAGTAACTTATGTTGCCTAGGTTATCTTAATGTTCAAACATTTATACTTACAGAAAAGTTTTGTTCCAATAGCGTTCACAGTTGTTAAATAAATTGTGAAAAATGTTAAATTAGAAAATGCAACTTGTTAAAAATTCTCCATACAAAACGTCAATTTCATAGGCAAGAAATATGTTTAGCAGAAAAAAGCTTTTGCTATGCTTTTGCGTTCAGATCTGGGTATACTGGATTATATTCGCAAAAAATTGGAAGATTAGAAGTCATGTTCAAAAAATAAAAATAAATCTACCACAGTTGCGTTCAAAGACAAATTGACAACTGAATTTTGAAGCGCGCTCATTGGTGGATGCGCACTCAGTAGTTAGAGTTTGCAAGCAAAACCTAACTACTGAGTTTTTGACCAATCAGAGATCACTATCAAACTAGCGCAAAACTGGGGAGTTAGAGTTTGCGCGCAAAACCTAACTACTGAGTTTCTTGACCAATCAGAGATCACCATCAAAACTCGAGAGTTAGATTTTGCTTATATGCGGACGGGCTAACCTTGGTGCCTTGGCAGAAAGGGAAATGCCTGTTGTGGGATGCCACGTGCGTCAGCACATTCGCCGCCTCAGACCTGGGCCGCACGGTGCGTTCAGCCGGCGCTGCTGCTGAAACCGCAGCCGTTAATAAGCGGAGTAAATATGCGGCTCTGGCCTCTAATTATATTTTCGTCCCACTCGCGTTTGAGGCAACGGGATGTTGGGGGTCGGAGGCAGTAGCCTTCATCAAGGAGTTGGGTCGCCGCCTACGTGAGAGGCGATGTGATGCCCGCTCTGGTTCCAACTTGGCGCAAAGGTTGTCAATCGCCATTCAACGCGGCAATGCCGTCAGTGTTATGGGGACCTTTGCGCCTGGTATGACCCGGGGTGGCATCTTTGAATAGATTTAAGGAATAATGTGAATTATAGGTATTAATTAGAATTAATGTATTTGAAAAATTTTATAAACGTTAAATATTTAATTTTTAGTTCTATTATGTATATTTTATGCGTTTATTCATACCTACTTATTAGCTATAGCTACTACATGATGGCGACGCCTCCAGCTATGGAAAAATCCTGAACGTGGTGAAAATAGTATAGGTACCTACTTCAAAATAGGCCGGAATTTCGGCCCTTTACGGCCAATGCTGAAGTTTTCCCGATCAATAGTGTTTTTTTGGCCAAGTTGTAAGGTATACAACTTGGCCAAAAAGGATTTGCCTAACGGTAGCCCCTCCCCCCCCTGATGTCAGCCCCCCATACGTTTTTGCTTTGCTTTAATTAAAAAGCTATAAAAATCGGAAACTGTTTAATGGAGCTACACCCCTAGTTAATCCTCTACGTTGGAAAATCACTATTACCCCGTCACGTCACCTACAATTCACACAACGAGCAATAATGTTCACCGAGACCGAGTAGAGGTGACTATGTTTGAAAAACAGCATAAAAGATCGATTAATGCGAACTTTGGGAAGTGTGTTTACGAAGGCAAGATGCTATTTTTTATGGTTTTAAGCTTTGATACTAGTAATAGATTAGATATATAATGTTTTGTGATTACTAGTTTGTAATTTAATTTACAAATTTTGGAAAAATTAGGGGGGCTGGAGTTTGACTGGGTGATTTTCCATAACTTTCTATTATCAGCCGGGGGCTGACGTTGGGTATTTAACTTTCGTTAAAGAAATCAAATTCATCTTAATTTGGTCATCTTAAGGTTGGAATTTGTAGTGCTATTAACTAGAATTACTAACCCTGCACCCAATGGCCTAAATACAGCCGGGTGAATAATGTTCAATTCCTTAGTTATTTGTTCTGCAAATTAGGGGCTGATATTAGGATATATATGAGAACCTAACTCCAGCCGGTCATCTAAATTTACGGCAACATACAGGGTGTTCTCAAATATGATTACAATTATTAAGTAATTTTTTAAATATTAGATGTAAAAAAGTAATAATAATTAAAATCATACTTTTCTTCAGTCATAGAAACAGAAAAGAAATTCTATATAAAAAAATGTATATTGAATTCCACTTCTTGGGAAACGCTTTAAAAGGTTTCAAATAATTAAAACGATTTCGTACTCGTTGATTATAATGTTTATTGAACCAAAGTTAATTTTTGTTACACCATTTTATATATATTTATATTCTAAGTTGATTAATATATACAGGAGAGGTGTAAGTTTCAATAACTTGTTCTGGAAATCATAATTTTAAAGACTTTAGTGTTTTACTAACATTATTGAGAGTTACCAAATTATACTTTTTTATTTCATACGAACATGGTTGTATTATTTTGTAACATTCTGTACCCGGCTGGAATTAGGGAACAAAGCGGCTGATATTAGGGCAAAGGCAGCTGGAATTAGGGGGTTTTCGCCCTTCGGCCATTTAATCGCTTCTCTATTTTTTTCCACAAAACTACGTAAAACTAAGTACTACTTTCGTAATATAGATGAATCATATTCACCCTACCTACTTATTGCTAAGTTGTATTCACTAGGCTCTATTTGATAACGTGACAATTGATTTAAATTGCGGTGTACTTATGAGTAGTTTGTTTTATTTTCAAATCATTTGACGCAATGGATATAAAATTGACATGAGAGGTGACTATTTAAGGCCCTGCATATATATCAATATATCAAAACTTTTTTTAATATATCTTTGCCTGCATGGATTTAACTTACCACCAAAAATCTTCAACGGTGTCAAATGTCGTGATCTCAACTAGATTGTCCTCCCACTTCTGGCTCATTTGAGAATAGAACCAGATTGTCCACGCTCTCTCCAGCGGGTGCTTGATCCGTGCAGTACCACTACTATCCGGTTCCTTCGTGCCAGCTGCAGATAGTTCGAGCATGACAGGCTTCGCTGTTGGACCCTAAAAATATGAGATACTTTCGCTTGTTAATACCTAAGCCATATCTATACAGCAGTTATATGTACTGGCTGGCCACTTTGTTTGCTAAGTTAAGTGACCTACAGTATAGTGGAAACACTATACTGTAGGTCAGTGCTGGATTTACTCTTAAACAAATTAAGCATTCGCTTAGGGCAACATGTCTGGGGGGGCACCATAATCAGCACCGAAAAAAAATTTTTTTTTGTAAGAGATAAAAATAAATAAGTTTTAATTTAATTTAAAATTTATTTGTGCCATGTAAAAATGACTTATTACAAGTTTAGTGGCTGAAACTGACAAAAAATTGCGCTGCGCGGCCGTAGGTATTTTTGATGTAGACAGTGGATGCAATTGCAAAAATCGCGCTGCGCGGAAATTTTTTTGCTGTAGACAGTGGATGAAACTAACTAAAATCGTCAGTTTCATCCACTGTCTCAGCCGATTTTTTAACTAACCACTGTCAGTTTTCTGAAAAATCTGGATTTTTTTGCATATCCTAGACAGGGATCCTCCCTTACGTAGATGGTAACCCACATCGGAGGCCCACAGGCGTGGATTGCTTAGGGCACCAAGTAGTCTTAATCCGGCACTGTTGTAGGTAGGTAAACGGTTCGGCCGCCTACGCACCGGCAGGTGCCTAGATTAGTGCCTGTAAAAAGAACGTTCACGAATATTCGTAACCGGCCGCACTGCGCGCTAGGTGTCTCGATACATCCAGACGACTCTAGAATATATCGTAGGCGTGGGGCTTACAACCAAAGACTATGGACCAAGGCGGCTATCCTAGCGACTAACCTACCAGTGCGGTCACCAAGTTACCTGGATATATCTAGGCACCTGTCGGTGCGTTCGCAGGCTAAGCAGAGCAGGCTCTCAACCAACTTTCAAATGGATGTTTAGGACTTGATATTAGATCTTATCTTTAATCAATAATTCGCTTTTATTTATTTAATTTAAATCTACAATTATGGTCACGTAGTTTTAAACAATTCATAAGAAAATACTTGAATAAGGCTGCCTGCCACTAGAAACTTCACACAATTATTAAAAAATGGTTGGGCAATCAGCAAGCGATTGTTAATTTGATAAGAATTGCACTAACTTACCTAACCAACCATTTAGTTAGTCATCAATTCATAAATGTTATTTTGTTTTACTTCGTTTATATGCAACTAGCGACCGCCCGCAGTTTCACCCGCGTGGGTCCCGTTCCCGTGGGAATATCGGGATAAAAAGTATCCTATGTTTTAATCTACGCTAACTAATATCTGTGTGCCAAATTTTAACCAAATCCGTTCAGTAGTAGGATCTAGCTAGGGTACCTATATTCTTAGATGTTGGTACCCGGGTATGTTGAGCTAAAACTGTGTAACTAAGTACCTATAGCCACATAGCTGTGTATCCTTACTTCCTCCTAATTGGTAAACAATGGGTAGTATTTTATCGGGTAAGAATAAATTCCCATTTTGGGTATCAAAAATACTGAATATAGCGTAGGACGTTAGTAAGTGGGCGACGGACTGAGGGCGACTACAAAAATAAAAAAATGGTGACTTTAAAATACAAATTGAGTAACTAGTTATTCAGAACGGGTGACCAAATTACTATTTGGGCGACAACCTAAACATTTAAAATTCGGAATATTATATTTTTACACGACTGCCCAAAAAGGAGTGTATATGTGTTCAGGGTTCATGTATGTTTGTGGGTATGTGAGTTTCTTTATTCCACCATAACTTCTAAATGGCTCAACGGATTTGGATGTATGGGGTATTGTTAGAATTCTTACATCATTCCGAGTGACACTGGTTTTTTTTTTGAAAAAAGTCAATATGGCGACTGTGCGACGCAATTTTCAAATGCGAAAAAAAAAATTTTTTTTCTTTTATTATTGCAATATGGGCATCAAATAAAAGGCCTTAATGAGCACATTTCAAAACTATACAATTTGTCACTAAAATATTTGAAATAAAAATAAATAAAATTAAAAAATATTAAAAACACGACTGCCCTGCCAAAAACGAACTAAAAAGTTAAATAACAAGTGTCATTGCAGTCGGGGGACCTCTTTGATTAAAAATTGTTCCATAAAACGGTCCCCCGACTGCAATGACACTTGTTATTTAACTTTTTAGTTCGTTTTTGGCAGGGCAGTCGTGTTTTTAATATTTTTTTATTTATAAAAAAAATGTTTAAAAAACAAAAAAACCGACTTCAAAAAACCTGCCCCTAAAAAGCAATAAATAAAATTCAAATCATTAGATACGCATTATCATTGTTATTATAACGTCTATTGAAGTCGGGTGGGGTACCAACTACCTACCAACGTAGTCGATACGCTGGATCGCGGCCCTGCGTTGTTTCGCGGCCGTTTAGAGGGCCAACTGCATAAATATAGCAAAAATAAGAATTCTATCGCACCCTTCCCAACGTGTTGTACCACCTTAAAAAGTAGGATAGTTGCAGAATTTAATACCTATTTAATTTGGTCGATTAACCTAATCTACGTGCCGGAAATAAATCGTCAATTTTGTCGGCCACGCTCTCAGCGCACACACGTACGCAAAGCTGCACAAAAAATAGCGAACAGGCCTCGCTTCAAAAGTTAGTGTTTCAAGTTTACGATTACTTATTACTATTGTGATTGTTTATGGGTGATTATAGTTGTTTTATTTACTTAATTTTCCATTTATTTTGGGAGTAAATTACTTTAATATCAGTTTTATTTGGTGGCCGCCAACCAACACAATAAATTTTAAGTAAAGTTGGTTTACGGCCGGGTGGCCGCGGTACTAACTCACTGAATGAAATAAGTTTACTTTTTTCCTATTATTAATGTAAATAAAGTCTCTTTTTGTGCAACATTTTTATATTGTTGGGGTTGGTTTGAATGCTATGGTTAGTTCACGGCCGCCAAAATATAATTGTATACGGATTTATAGCTATACTGTGGCGTCTGTGGCCGCAAACTAAAACATGCTTAAAAAACAAATCTAGTTCGCGGCCGTCTGAAAATCGTATGAAAAATAGATGGCCGTTATCTGACTATTGAATATAGAGGTGTCAGTTAACGGCCACTTTTTTCACACAGACTTTTTGGTTGGTGTTTAGATATTTTTTGTTATCACAGACGTCTACAAAAAACAGAAAAAGAAAACTGTGACTTACACACCGGAATCGCTGCAGCAAGCATTAAAGGAAAAGATTGACACAAAATTTATCCTTAAGGGAATCAAAAAGCTAAGAAGGTCAGAAGAACCCAGAGAACCTCAATATATTATTGGATCCGGGGTGCGATTGCGTAAGGTAATCGTATTCATTTGACAGTTCATATCGTATTCCATCGGCTGCAGTTTGTATGGAATGACATATATTATGATCCAATATGAACTGTCAAATGAATACGATTGACTTTACGCAATCGCCTAGCTGAAGACAATACAAACTCAAAACTCGACGTGTCGAGCGTTTCCAACCTTTTGTCAAATGTTTCGGCTCATGTTTCGAGAACATGTTTCTGATCCAAACCCGCCGCATGTTTCCGATGTTACCTCTGCAAATGTTACCGATCTCGCTCCGTCGCATTATCATGATCCTGTACAACTGACACTTGTTATTGCTGCTGAAGTTCCAAATCGTACCTCAGAGTGTTACGAATCATGGCTTGACGAATTTAGTTACATCATTTAGCGATCTTGAGCTGTGAACAATGGTTTCACTGGACGATATTGTGGTCATACCATACCGTTCCAAACCAGTACACCCAAAAACCGAAACCTAAGCCCCAAATCTCTAGTTCCTAATGAAATCTCTCCATCTTCAAAACCAGACTAGAATAACGTCCCATTGTGCACTGAACAGATACACTTGCACATTTTGCGTATTGTACATTATGCGACGAAGGGCACCAAAGCTAGATTACAAATGAACTGACACCGATCTTGTGCCACATAGTAGCCCAGAAGAGCAACTGGGATCTGAAAATCATGACAACGACTCGGTAACATTATCTCAATTGCCAACTTCAAAATATAATTTGCCCTTATCCACCGTTACTACCTTAGAAAAAATATCTGAAGTAGAAAATGAAATTTTGACATTTGACGTCACTCGCGAGCATCCAGAAGGAAGATCTCTTTTATGACTCGAAGATGTTTCAGTTATTTCAGCTATATCAGAACATTCAGATTCTCATGAAGTTCAGTCAAAGAAAGCATCATCTTCTACCGCATCTGTCAAAAACAAAATTTCAATAGATCCAAATACAGTATTCGAGCAACATCTGTTTATACCCCAACCTCTAGAAAAGTCAAACAAAACGTATCCAAAACTCGTATTCCGTCGGCGATGAGAGTACCATCTACTAAAAGAAAAAGCTGAACAAGAAAAGAATGAGGAGAAAAAACACTAAACAAGAAAAGATTGAGGAGAAAGAAAAAGCTAAACAAGAAAAGAAAAAACCTAAACAAGAAAAGAAAGAGGGGAAAGACAATGCTAAAGTTGATAGAAAGCAAGCCGTGAAGCGTAAGCAAGAGGAAAGAAAGAAATAGAAAAAGCCAAGAAACTGAAAAAGAAACACTTAAGATTAGACACTTAACACTTAAGTTCAATGTATCAAAACGAAATATACAAAATTGTGGCCAATGCGTAAATATCTTAAACAGTGACACTGAGGACGATGAAAACAAAATTATTGGCTTTGATTTTTGTACTAAATGGTTTCATTTGAAGTGCACTGTCAAGATATATTAAGAACAAAGTGTTAATGTTAACTAAACTTAATTTGTTACAATATAAATTGATTAAAAACTATTGTAATAATGTTTTATTTTATTATTTACAGAAACTTAATGAAAGTGTAGTACCTATGTTAGAAGTATGAAAGAAGAATAAATGCATTACAGGTTAAGAGTTTCGAGTAAGGGAAGAAAGGAAGTAAGGGCAATAAAGTGGAGGATGGAAAGAATAAAGGACAGGATGGGAGGATAAGGTAAAATTTTGAAGAGATTAGAGACGAGATTGTAGTGCCAGTGACCACAGTTTATAAGAACGAATGCTGTGTAAAAGGAATGTTAGAATAGCGTAAGGTAAGGTTAGGTTAGTGCACAAGGAAGGGATGAATACTGAGGAGAAACATGCATTCGAGTGACAATCGCGATCAAATGCCCAATGATGTGGAAATTTATGATAGGTACATAATATTATGGTGAAAAAGGTTTGAAAAGTCATAAAAGTATAAAACACTTGTAAGCCAATATAGTGTGTAAAACTGGCGGCCGCGAACTGACTCTAAGGTGGCCGCGAACCGAAAAAAGTGGCCGTCAACCAGCATTATAAGCAAGTTTTAGATAATAATTTATTAAAAAAATAACTGTTATAATATTCATACAATACATATTTTGAAAAATAACTTGATTATATCTGCAAGGCCTACAAAAAAAACAGAAGTTGAATTATGGCCATATCAGACTAATCTCGAGGAGCAAAGTTGGGAAGGCGACTAAAAGGCCGCCAACCGACGCAATGACCCTACCGTACGTGCCTATCTATCTACGTACGGGAAAGGAAGTTGTACAACTTCCTTTTTTATTCTAAAAGCCCCACCCGACTTCAATAGACGTTATTATATATATAAGTATAACAATGATAATGGGTACCTAACTATCTAATGATTTGAATATTATTTCTTGCTTTTTAACCGACTTCAACAAAAGGAGGAGGTTCTCAATTCGATTGTAAGTTTTTTTATCGTTGTTCGCGCGATCTTCGACATTTATGGACCGATTCTGATGATTTTTTTTTGATTCGATTGAGTATTCTTGCGAGATGGTCCCATTTTTTTTTTAAATCGGTTCAGTAGTTTTCAAGTAATCCTGAAAATACTATGATTTTGCATCAACTACCTTGACAACTTTGTTATTTATGAACCGAATTAGATGATTTTTTTTGTGTTGGAAAAGGGGTTTTAGTGTACTCTTTTTAACCGACTTCAAAAACAATAAGGTTCTCAGTTTGACCTGTATGTATGTATGTTTCTCCGCGATTATCTCACGTTTGGCTGAGCCGATTTTTCTACCTAAATGATATACCTACCTACACTACCTAATACAGAAGGTACTTACTTGGTTAAATGCTCTAAGGTACTTACACAAAAAATAAAAAATTGTTTAAAAAACAAAAAAAACGACTTCAAAAAACTTGCCTCTAAAAACCTGCTTATAAAAAGCAAGAAATAATATTCAAATCATTAGATATGCATTATCATTGTTATAATAAAAACACGTCTATTGAAGTCGGGTGGGGCTGGACTGGAGTACCTACAACTTACTATTTTTTTTTATTCTAAAAGCCCCACCCGACTTCAATAGACGTGTTTTTATTATAACAATGATAATGCATAATTATCTAATGATTTGAATATTATTTCTTGCTTTTTATAGGCAAGTTTTTTGAAGTCGGTTTTTTTTGTTTTATAAACAATTTTTTATTTTTTTATTTTTAGTGTAAGTACCTTCTGTATTAGGTACCTATATTATTTAGGTAGAAAAATCGACTCAGCCAAACGTGAGATAATCGCGAAGAAACATACATACATACTAAGAACCTGCTTTTTTGAAGTCGGTTAAAAAGACTACACTAAAGTATCCCTTTTCCAACAAAAAAAATCATCTAATTCGGTTCATAAATAAAAAAGTCGTCAAGGTAGTTGATGCAAAATAATAGTATTTTCAGGATTACTAACTTGAAAACTACTTGACTGATTTGAAAAAAATAATGGGACCATCTCGCAAGCAAACTCAATCGAACAAAAAAGAATCATCAAAATTGGTCCATTTGTACTATTATGTATTCTGTGCATAAATGTCTAAGATACGCGCGAACAACGATAAAAAAACATAAAATCGAATAGAGAACCTTTTGTTGAAGTTTTTTGGCTTAAAAATTTTAGATTTAAAATTTCTGTCGGTACCTATAGGATATTAGGGTTATAAATATTTACAAAAGAATTTATTTTTTACTTTTTAGTTTGTTTTTACTTGTCCGTTTTAATATTTTTAGTCCGATTTTTTTGTAATAATTTAGTCCGTTTTTAGTCACCCATTTAGATTATTTGTCACCCACATCTAGTCGCCCGTTTTAAGTATTTTTGGGTCGGAGAGTCAGGTTCGGGGCTGTTTGTCATGCGTACCTATTGTTATTTTGTCGCCCAACAAATAAATTACTGCACGGTTTAGTATTTAAGTAAGTATTTCCAGTCACTCAATTTATTAATTCCCTTTCAAAACCGCGTATAGAGATAGTGACATCGTGAAAACCGGTGAACTGGCCCTCCATGTTGCTGTACAAGCTACCTACCTAGTACCTACTCGTCTGGAGTCCGTAAAAAAGTTTAAGCACGTTGAAGTTAAGTTGCTGGAGTAAGTACTTATTACCTAGTTTTAACTAAATAAACTCACCGATTGCACAGCCTTTTGCGGTGTTCCTCCTTTCATCTTGTGAGACTTTTTGGTATTTTTTTACAATAATAAATTAAAGGTAAGTAGTTACTTAGGTACTAAAATAAATAATAAATATTGTCCTAGAACTCCAAGTTAATTCTAAGTTAACGTAGGTCTGCACACACGTCCAATGTTCAAACAAGAATCTGATACACTGCGAGTTGCATCATTTCCTTTTTATTTCCTTATATGGTATTTTGTGGGGTATTTCCCCGATCATTAGGGTTGCCAACTTTTTTTGCATCAAATATACAGTTTGACCATAAAGAGTTGAAATTAAATAAAATGGAACTAAAATTTTTCAGTACAAAATTTAGTAAGTGTTGCCAATTTATTCGTGATTTTGACGTGTTTACATAGAAAGTGGCGCCCTCAATTTTTGTCAACTCTTTATGGTCAAGCTGTAGTATTTTCAAGATTATTAGTGTAAAAATATAGTAGATGGCGAAAAAGTCCAAAAAATATAGTAGATTGCCGTTTTGTATGGAGGTTTTAAATTTTCATACCTACTTAAGTACTAACATTTTCATAATTTATTCAACAACCATAAACACAAGTATTTAATCCAAGGACGTTCATATTACAAGGACCGAGTACTCTACAAAAATTCTCACTATGCGTTTAAAAGAAATTCAACTTTATTCTCTTACTCGTAGAGTTGAAATTTTATCGACGACATTTACTGAAGACTCTACTGTGTGAATGAGACATCACCAAGTAGATGAGGTTGTCTCATCTGCACAATTGCCATTACTAAACAATAATACCACGATGGTAGGGGAAAAAAATGTATGTTACCAATCACGTACTGTATCAAAGTTAAGGATTCGGAGTGGAATATTGAAAATATACTAATTAAATATTAATTTAGAATAACACATCGTAATTGTAACATAAAACAGAACTTACTCTTTTGATTTAATTAGATTTCTACAATAATGCTAATCAGCATTATTGTAGTTGTATGAATTCAAGTGTCAATCCTGGCAACTCCGATCCGATTTTGACTTTGGCGCCGAATTTCAATTTTAGAATTTCAATATTCAGGAAATATTCCTTTACAAAACAAGGGTGACCATAAATTCTACACCATTTCAGATTTAAGCCTCGATTACATACGCCGATTTAAGGAACCAATTTAGAGTTGCCACTCGTATAAATAAGTTAAATTTTAACAGTGAATTTGCACAAATGACGGAAAGGTCAACATTTTTTATGATTTTTTATTTTCAATTCTTATCTCTAATCTTAAACAATGTTTACTTTTCCGTTATAGTGTAGATTCGATTTTAAAATCGAACTTATTCTACAATATTTTATTGTGGCAACCCGAAATTGGTTCCTAGCTAGGAAGCTAAATTGGCGTATGTAATCGAGGCATTAACTGGAAGTCGCAGGCGAGGGGTAAAGTTAATAATTAATAATCAAATTCATGATTATGGGCAGATTTCGATGAAACTCGGTTTATGGTACTATTTCGAATAGAAAATAATAACGCAGTGTTGAAAATATTAAAGAATACTCTTGTATTTTCCGAAATTTTTCGAAACTTAAAAGTTGGCCGCCATCTTTGGCGGCCAACTTTTAGGCCATCCGCTGCCTTAAGCGGGATCCCGCCGCGGGTACACGGCGCGAGAATATAGATTGCTGGTTTTTGACGGACAGATGCTTGCGCAGTGCATGAGTAAGCTCTAATCTATGTCGCCCCGCGCGCGTGTCCCGCTCAAGGCAGCGGAGGGCCTTAAGTTTGTGGGCCGATTTTGATGAAACTCGGTTTTTGGTACTATTTTGACAAGAAAATAACAAAGTAATTTTTAAAGTATGTAAAATTCAAAATGGCGGCCAACTTTTTTGTTTGTGGGCCAATTTCGATGAAACTCGGTTTTTGGCACTATTTTGATAAGAAAATAACAACACATTTTTAAAATATTAAAAAATTCAAGATGGCGGCCAACTCTTTTGTTTGTGGGCAGATTTCGATGAAATTCGGTTTTTGGCACTATTTTGATAAGAAAATAACAACGCATTTTTTAAATATTAAAAAATTCAAGATGGCGGCCAACTTTTTTGTTTGTGGGCCGATTTCGATGAAACTCGGTTTTTGGCACTATTTTGATAAGAAAATAACAGCGCATTTTTTAAATATTAAAAAATTCAAGATGGCGGCCAACTTTTTTGTTTGTGGGCCGATTTCGATGAAACTCGGTTTTTGGCACTATTTTGATAAGAAAATAACAACGCATTTTTTAAATATTAAAAAATTCAAGATGGCGGCCAACTTTTTTGTTTGTGTGCCGATTTCGATGAAACTCGGTTTTTGGCACTATTTTGATAAGAAAATAACAGCGCAATTTTTTAAATATTTAAAAATTCAAGATGGCGGCCAACTTTTTTGTTTTTAGGCCGATTTCAATGAAACTCGGTTTTTGGTACTATTTTGATAAGAAAATAACAACGCATTTTTTAAATATTAAAAAATTCAAGATGGCGGCCAACTTTTTTGTTTGTGGGCCGATTTCGATGAAACTCGGTTTTTGGCACTATTTTGATAAGAAAATAACAACACATTTTTTAAATATTAAAAAATTCAAGATGGCGGCCAACTTTTTTGTTTGTAGGCCGATTTCGATGAAACTCCGGTTTTGTTACTATTTTGACTTTTCTTGTCATAAACAAACACAATATTAAAAGTATTAAAAATCCAAGGTGGCGGCCAAATTCTTTTCTTGTTCTTCTTTTTTTTCAACCAAGTTATATTAAAATCAACCCTAAAACAAAATTGGAAGCCATTTTGATCTTTTGTTACATTCCATTATTATTTTCTTGTCAAAATAGTACCAAAAACCGAGTTTCGTAGAAATCGGTTCTCAAACAAAACAGTTTGCCACCATTTTGGATTTTTTAATATTTTCAAAATTGCGTTGTTATTTTCTTGTCAAAATAGTACTTAAAACCAAGTTTTATCGAAATCGGCTCAAAAACAAAAAAGTTAAGCGCCATTTTGGATTTTAAATATTTTCAAAATTGCGTTGTTATTTTCTTGCCTAAATAGTACCAAAAAACGAGTTTCATCGAAATCGGGCTACAAACAAAAAAGTAGGCCGCCATTTTGATTCTTTTTATATTTTCAACATTTCATTGTTATTTTTTGTCAAAATATTACTAAAAACCGATTTTCATCGAAATCAAGTCAAAAACAAAAAAGGTTGGCCGCCATCTTGTTTTTTTATTTTTATCATTGTGTCGTTGAAAATCGCTTGCCCCCATTTTTGTAATTTCACTAGTAAAAAATTGGTGCAAGTATTTTAGAGCTTATTGATATATTTACCAAAATAACAGTTTTTAATGGAAGAGAATAAATTATAAACGTCAATAAAGTCGAAAATCGTTTGCACCTGTTTTTTTTTTACTACAGATCACTAGACAATGTTTTTCTACCAGAGCCGTCTCTAGCCCATGTAGCGCCTGTGTGCAAAAGTACCCTGGCGCCCTTCTAGTAGGCGTGCGGTCAAAATGGAATACTTACAATTCTATTCAAATATAGTGCAATTTTAAATGATGTCGGGAAGCGATGGGTACACGAGTAAAAATCATTTTTTACACTTTATAGTATTCTAATACAGCCGAGTTCGCAATGATTGTTGGCGTTTCATCAAAACAGGTGTCGGTGTCGGCCGGCACGCGCCTTTGATTCGACACTGCCCCAATCATTATAATCAACCTTTAATTATCGGTTTTAAGGCTGATTTCACGTTGAAATTGAAACAAAAGTCATTGTGTAGTGTCACGTCACAGTGTAAATCATACAGAGATGCAGGGCCGAATTTAAGAACTATGGACCCCTAGGCTCATTCTGTGGTGTGGGCCCCCCGTCTAGTAGTAAAATGCAGTTGTAGAGAGAGCGGTGTCAACGCGATTTTTCAGAGAAATGCCTGTCTATACAAGGTGTTTGGTAAAAGCCTTATAAAGCCGAATATGGTGGATAGGGACCATCAAACTGATCAACTTTTACTATGGGACCAACTCTGAAATCGCGAAAAAAAATCAGCTGTTTCATACATTTTGATATTTTCGTTATTAATTTTTGTATGAAACAGCTGATTTTTTTTCGTGATTTTAGAGTAGGTCCCATAGGAAATGTTGTTCAGTTTGATGGTCCCTATCTACCATATTCGGCTTTATAAGGCTTTTACCAAACACCTTGTAGTTGAAAAAAAAAGCCGCGCAGCTGGATTTTTAGCCAGTTTACCCACTGATCTTATAATTTTTACCAGTTTATTGTAAAAAGTGGCCGCGCAGCGCAATTAGTCAGTTTCATCAATTAAACTTCTAATCTTGCTTATCGATTGTAAAAAAAATGTGGCCGCGCAGCGCGATTTTTAGTCAGTTTAAGCCACTAATCTTGTAATCATGACTTCCTTTAGGAAAAAAACAGCCGCGCAGCGCAATTTATAGTCAGTTACATCCACTTATCTTGCCTATCGATTGAAAAAAAAATTCTGCGCAGCGCGATTTTTAGTGTTCTTCTGCCACTAATCTTGTAATCGTGCCTGTCTTTCGATAAAAAATGGCCGCGCAGCGCGATTTTTAGTGTGTTTCAGCCACTAATCTTGTAATCGTGCCTGTCTTTCGATAAAAATGGCCGCGCAGCGTGATTTTTAGTGTGTTTCAGCCACTAATCTTGTAATCGTGCCTGTCTTTTGATAAAAAATGGCCGCGCAGCGCGATTTTTAGTGTGTTTCACTGTTTCAGCCACTAATCTTATAATATTGCCTGTTTTTCGATAAAAAAAATGGCCGCGCAGCGCAATTTTTAGTCCGTTTAAGCCACTAATCTTATAATCATGCCTATCTTTAGGAAAAAAACGGCCGCGCAGCGCGATTTATAGTCAAGTTTCATCCAATAATCTTGTAATCTTGCCTGTCTAAAGTGAAAAAATGGCCGCGCAGCGCGATTTTTAGTCAGTTTCATCCACTAGTTTTGTAATCTGTGGTTTCATCCACGTTATCCAAAAATGCAAAAAAAAAATGTGATGCGGGCCCCTAGGCTGCAGCCTATGTAGCCTATGCTTAAATCCGGCAGTGCAGAGATGTACCTAACGCTTTGTTTGATGTCCGCGAAAATGGCGACAGCATTTGGACAGTGGCCTTAGTGCTAGGGTAACAGAGACGGTTCGACCATAACACCGGCTTCGGCCATAACACGAACCCAGGCGCAGGCAGGGTCTTTGAGAGCGCCCCGTGGCGCCGCGCCGCGAGTAACAACGCTGGGCCCGGGCACAGGCAGGGACTTTGAGAGCGCCCCGGGGCGCCGCGCCGCGAGTGACCACGCCGGGCCCGGGTGCAGGCAGGGTCTTTGAGAGCGCCCCGGGGCGCCGCGCCGCGAGTGACCACGTTTCGTGTCGCAAGCGCAAGCGCCGCTCGGTCGGCGCGGCGCCCCCTAAGACCCTGCGCCCGTGTGCGCTGCACACCCTGCACAATAGGTAAAGACGCCTCTGTTTTCTACCTTCACTTGTTTTTCCAACATTCATTTGATTTCCAAAATACACGCACATTGTATTTCTATCAAAATTGGAATAAACTTTATAGTTATGTCATTATTTACACTTGAATTTTTGTAGATATTGGTTGATTAACCATATTTATAAATAAAAACAAGAAAGCAACCTAATAAAACGTAATAAAAAAAACGTGAAGATTTATTTTTAGTAAATTATTATTTTATTTAAAGTATCCCAGCTCCTATCGGAGCACTCGTCAAGACGAATCAATCGAGCTCAAACTCGATGGGGTTGCATGATTTTATTACAAAGTTTCAATGGCCTTGCTCCGGCTCCTTCATCAGCCCCTTGGATATTATTCCCCAACAGAGTACTTGCCAAGACGATTCTAACGAGTTCAAACACGATGGGGTTGTATGGTTTCATCATAGTGTTCCTGTGGCGTTCTTCCGGCTCCATCGTCAGATCAGCTCAATGATACCATAATATTACATAACCTCCTAGTTCTGACCTGTGTTCAAAGTTTCAAGTCTCTAGTTCATCGGGAAGTTAGAATAAAATCGTTTGCAAAATTTGTGCTCAAACAAACAAACGAAAACACAAACAAACAAGCAACCTTATAAAAACGTGGTAAAAGTATTAATTGTAAATAAAGAACTACGTACTTAAGTTTATATTAAACAGTTTAAAGTAATAAATATGTCTCCAACCAACCATACAGTTTGGTCACCCTAATGAAGAAAGAGATGCAATTATCTACTTGACCTCTCTGTCGGCTCGTTTTGGGGCGAAGAGCTCAATCTGGTTTATACCGAAGGGATGTGCTACATCTATGATTTAATCACAAAAAAAATATGCAAATATGTGCATTATTGTGCATAAAAGTATTTTTTTTTGTTGCTTTTGTTAAATTTTTTCACTTGAAAAAATATAGTAGTTCTGCCTACTATATATTTTTTCAAAAAATATAGTAAGCGAGCCCTCAATATAGTAGGATACTATATTATATAGTAGGGTTGGCAACCCTACCGATCATCGAGCCTGGGTGGGACCAATACGACAATCTGTGTTCATCGTTGACATCGACGAAGTAATTTTTATCCACCGAAATGTATAGATTTCGATGTTTGTATCGATGGTTATAGAGGTTTTCGATTTCGACAATTTTGAGGCTTCATAAAACTAGGTAATTAGGGTTCCGTACCCAAAGGGTAAAAATGGGACCCTATTACTAAGGCTCCGCTGTCCGTCTGTCTGTCTGTCTGTCACCAGGCTGTATCTCATGAACCGTGATAGCTAGACAGTTGAAATTTTCACAGATGATGTATTTTTGTTGCCGCTATAACAACAAAAACTAAAAACAGAACAAAATAAATATTTAAGGGGGGCTCCCATACAACAAACGTGTTTTTTGCCGTTTTTTGGTACGCGAACCCTTCGTGCGCGAGTCCGACTCGCACTTGGCCGGTTTTTTTAAATAACGTTCTAAATTAAATTAGGTAATAACATTGTTAAATTCTCAGAGAACTATAATCTACCTATCCTATACAAGCGCATTGTGCATCTATCATTATTATCGCAAGTCGCTTATCAGAGAAGTCTGTCCAAGTCCATAAATAAGTTAGGTACTGGAAAAAACAATACAGGCACGATCATTTGTCTTTATCACGTCTTTATATTTAAGTAGCTCCAAAATATTTTAAGAGAAAATAATGATGTGGTCTTGTCATCGTGAGTAGACCCCCATTTGCTACAAATTGTGGAGTTCCGGAGAATAGACAACATCAGGGAAAGAACCTATGTCAACTCCACGTTACTTTATCAGTACATACGTCAGCACTGAATCACCAGCCGTGCAGTGTGTTTGCGAATGTAATTTCAAACAAGGTATTGGATTGCGTGCTTCGTGTAGTGTAGTGGGACTATAATTACGATAGTTAAAACAGTATTGTCACAAGGATCATATCAATGGGAGATAGTGTGATGTCGGTAACTACCTACCGCCTACCGGTCTGGTCGCAAGTCACATTCTACTGCTTCTCGCCTCCAGGTAGTGAGCATCATAGGATCCACAAAATCAAACAAATAGACAGTAATAAGAGGTATCTTAGTTATCTAATAGCCATTTCTATATCGCTCTGCACTTACGGCAGACGATAAGAGTCTGCCCACTCCTCTTGCCAGATGCTAGAACTTGTGGAACTGCGGAAACATTCCACAACGTATTATTACGATACGTAGGACCAACTGGTTATGAAGAATAATAGCTGATTATGGTAAAGTACCTAGGTACTCAATTTTTCATAACAACTTTATACAGGTAGGTACATTTCTGATAATACAGTTTGTGCTAAATTCTTATTTTTTTTATTAAAGAGACAAAAATGACGATGAAATTTTTTGTGATGTTATCCATTACGGGGAGGTCGTGCGTAAAAATAGTGCACAGCACCGGTCCAAGAACTGAACCTTGTGGGACTCCCGCCTCTATTATGTCATAAAGATTCGATCTAGCTTCTCCTATTGCTAAGTTACAACTTAAGCTGATGATACTGACTTCCTATCCACCGACGCGGTTCCTGAGATAGCCAATCATAACCTACAGAAACAGCTCGACGTAACTCACAAGTGGCATTGTAAATGGCGTATTCGTGCAAGTGCTACTAAATCACACCATGTCACTTTCGCTCTGAGGAAAGGAGCACCCCGGTCAGACTTGGTAGCGACACCTTACATGAGTGGTACTGACCATTGTCAAATACCTCGGATCTACCTTGACCGACGCCTCACATGGAAGAATCAACGCAAAAAGAAGAGACGAGATCAACCTTATTTCGTATTTTATACTGGCTGATGGGAAGAAACTCGATGCTGTCCGTAGGTAGACAATAAATTATTGATATACAACTCAGAGTTAGTACTATTATACACAGGTTGGTCAAAAGTTCTGTTACTGAGTTTCTTTATCGATTACTGGCCATTAAAACAAATGAAAAGAAAAAATAAAAATGACATATTATTGACAGTTTTATAAGCTATAATTCCATACCACACGTATATCATATTTTGTTTATTTCACCATGGAATGGGGGTTGAAGGAGAATCGTGTCGCTGTAATTGCTCTGCACAAATGTGGGCAGCCACCGAATATGATTTTCAAGTTGCTACAAAAGTTGAAAATCAACAAGCAATTTATTTATCGCACTATCCATAGGTACAGTAATACCTTGACCGTCGATGACCGAAAAAGATCAGGAAGACCACGCACCGTTCGGACACCAGCTGTGATCAAGGCAGTGAAGGCGAGAATCACGAGAAATCCCGTCCGGAAGCAAAAGTTATTGGCAATACAGATGACTGTGAAGAGAAGTTCCCTTAAAAAAATTATCAACGATGACCTTGGGCTTCACGCTTACCGTAGACGAAAGGGCCATCTGCTAAACGCACGATTGAAGGCTATGAGGTTAGCACGAAGTCGCGCTCTACTAAAGCAGTACGCACAAAACGGCCATCGAAAAATCTTGTTTACTGATGAAAAAATCTTCACAGTCGAAGAAAATTTTAACCGTCAAAATGATAGAGTATACGCTAAGAATAGTAAAGAAGCCAGCATGATTGCTCCGAGTTTCCAACGAGGTCACCACCCCTCATCAGTGATGATTTGGCTGGGGGTGTCCTATTCAGGGCTAAGTAAGGTTCATTTCTGTGAAAAAGGTGTGAAAACTGGCGCTAGAGTCTATCAAGATACCGTTCTGGAACCTGTTGTCAAACCCTTAAGCCACACTTTATTTCAAAACCAGCCATGGGTCTTCCAGCAGGACTCTGCCCCTGCGCACAAAGCAAAATCTAAACAAGCATGGTTTCGGGCTAACAAAATTGATTTTATCGCGCAGGAAGAATGGCCATCCTCCAGCCCAGACTTAAATCCTCTGGATTATGCCATATGGCAACTTATTGAGGAGAAAGCATGTGCTAAGCCCCACATGAATCTCGACTCTCTTAAGCGCGCTATTCTCAAGGCAGTCGCAGAATTGGATATGGTGGTAGTTCGTGCTGCCATCGATGACTGGCCTCGTCGTCTAAAGGCGTGTATTCATGCCAGAGGCGGTCATTTCGAATAATTTTAATACATGATAATCTTAAATATTTGTGCTTTCATTTGGTATATAATTCATTGTAGCATTATTTGTAAATTTAGTATTATTCATGTTTTCCATAGTTACAGAACTTAGTAACCAACTAGGTATATTCTGTGACTCAGTATTGAAACCACTGACCAAAAAATATTCAGGTCAGTGATTGAAACAGATTTGAAAATACGCGTGGCGAGCAAGTCATCATAACTCTGCCTTTAGCGAGTACAGAATAGCATACTGATAGCAATAGTAAATGCTTCGTGGTTCACGAGGAATGACGAAATCCACGGGTACCTACCTTAAAATGATAATGAGATTAGATATATCAGAAAAGACACAAAGACCGCCTCCACAACCACCCAAACCCTCTCATTACAGAGCTGGTAGACCCAACAATGGTGTGGTGGTGACTAAAGAGACTACGTAACATAATTAATATTAGGAGCAGCGGTGATGACCGATTCACTATACTCGTCTTTTCTTCCATTTCATTCGTTTGCAAATTATTATTCTTTATCCCCTCCCGTCACCTGCTTTGGCTCCGCGCGGGCGCTAAGCCGTCAACTGCTTTGGGTCTAGCGCGGGTACAGCTCGCGCAACATAACTTGACCCAATTTTTAGTACCACGTGACCTACAATTTTTGTACTGAAAATTCCTACTGCGCAAGCTTCATTGTCTATGGTTTGGTTCAAGTTATGTTGCGCGAGCTGTACCGCGTCGTGAGTCTTTTGGTTTTAGTGGCCTTCCTGTTTACTAATACCAAATATATTGTGTATCGTTGGATTCCTAGATAAATTATCTACATTATTATAGTAGTTCATTAAAAAATAATGTACTATGATCTAATAGTATGCAAGTGAAAGTGAAAATTAAAAATTTATTTAAATAAAAAAATCTCCCAAAATGACGTGGCGGACTACAGCTGGGCCACAAAAAAAAAAGTTGGAAATCTGACTTTTTGAGTATGCCATGATGAAGTCGATAATTTGTCGGAATTTGTCGCCAAAAACCAGAATTTGTCGGGCTTGCGTTTAGGAGATACGTGTGGCTCAGCTGTAGAGACGTCTCTACAGCTGGGCCACACAGATCTCGAAAACGGAAGGTCGTAGCGAAAATCTGATTACTCGTATGTGTAGCCGGTAGTTTGTCGGATTTTGTCACCAAGAACCAGATTTTGTCGATCTTGCGTTTAGGAGATATGTGAGGATACGCTGTGGAGACTTTTCTACCTGGATCTTGAGAAAGGAAGGTCATAGCGAAAATCTGATAACTCGAGTGTGTAGCCGTTAGTTTGTCGGAATTTGTCACCAAGAATCAGATTTTGTCGATCTTGTGTTTAGGAGATATGTGAGGATACGCTTACGACCTTTCGTTCTCGAGATCCAGGTAAAAAGGTCTCCACAGTGCATCCTCACATATCTCCTGAACGCAAGATCGACAAAATCTGATTCTTGGTGACAAATTCCGACAAACTAACGGCTACACACTCGAGTTATCAGATTTTCGCTATGACCTTCCTTTCTCAAGAATCAGGTAGAAAAGTCTCCACAGCGTATCCTCACATATCTCCTAAACGCAAGATCGACAAAATCTGGTTCTTGGTGACAAAATCCGACAAACTACCGGCTACACATACGAGTAATCAGATTTTCGCTACGACCTTCCGTTTTCGAGATCTGTGTGGCCCAGCTGTAGAGACGTCTCTACAGCTGAGCCACACGTATCTCCTAAACGCAAGACCGACAAACTCTGGTTTTTGGCGACAAAATCCGACAAATTACCGGCTACACATACGAGTAATCAGATTTTCGCTACGACCTTCCGTTTTCGAGATCTGTGTGGCCCAGCTGTAGAGACGTCTCTACAGCTGAGCCACACGTATCTCCTAAACGCAAGACCGACAAATTCTGGTTTTTGGCGACAAATTCCGACAAATTATCGACTTCATCATGGCATAGTCAAAAAGTCAGAATTCCAACTTTTTTTTGTGGCCCAGCTGTAGTCCGGCACGTGGTTTTTGGCGACAAATTCCGACAAATTATCGACTTCATCATGGCATAGTCAAAAAGTCAGATTTCCAACTTTTTTTTTGTGGCCTAGCTGTAGTCTGGCACGTCCCAAAATGTTCGATATCAATAAACATCAATAAATACATTGTTGTAATGGACGTGGTCTGGTCAGGTCAGGTATTTCCAAATAAAACACTCAATATTTTAGTATCTTTTATATAAAATACCAAAATATATGTATGTACTCTACTATCCGACAAATACAAACAATACTTTAATGTGAATTTTAGAGAAAGTTGACAAAATTATACTTTTAATGCAGTAAGGGTAAAGCGTGAACATAATATAAGATACCACAATGTTATTAAAAGTTTAAAATGTTTATCTTGTTACAAATATGTGATTAAATACACTTAGATTTTTATTTAATAAAAATAAGGTTTTGATGACTGCCCATGGTTCCATTGAAACATGGAACTGTGACAATCACCAAAATATAGCCATAATCGGCTCAACAAACTTACATCTATGTGACCATATCGACAAACATACTCAAGCACAGCTTTAGTATAAAAATCAGACTTAAATTTAATGTTTGTAACAATGAGTTCATTGCGACAGTGACATATCAGTAAGAAATATTATTACGACACTAACTATCGAAAAGTCAACCTAAACAACCTACTTCTGTTAAATAAAAATCTTTTACTTTAAAGTAACAACTGTTATGAGATAACTTTACAAAGAAAACAGACCTTTTTAAATTATCCTTTTAAAATTAAAAAGATTTCTCACAAGCCTGCTCACTTCAATTTGCACTAATCTTGCTATCGCACCTTTGTTACACAACAGTGTTAATTTCAAGTGTCAATCTAGACGGTGTATAGATTCTTAGTTGCCGAACTATGCTTGACCATGGTGTCTCGATGTACTTGGAAGCCAATTTTTCCATGAATGCCCAACTGTTCCTTCAATTTTCTACCAATTTCTATGTTAGCATGCTGCTTCGTTGTGTCTGCTGTCCAGATTCCTGTGGATATAATAATATTACTACTCTACACTGCAAATAAATAAGAATCGTAAGATATCATACACCAATAACTTTAAAGAAATAAATATAAAATCAAACAACAGGATAGAAGATCACTGCATTGTTTCAAAAAGTATAATTATTTACTGAGAGATTGACACCTCTTTTTTTTCTTACATAGGTAATGTTTTTGACCTAACCTTGGAAGGTAGAAGTAAATAAAGTTTTTGAATACTAACCAATTTTATCAATCTTTGCTCTAACATTTACAACAGCACCACATATTTCATCAGAGTGCTCAAAATTCTCACCAATAAGTAGTAAAACCTGAAAAGACATTAATTTAATTAATTCAGTTTTGCCCTTTTCTTAGCACTTATTTAAATTCAATCAAAAGGCTTGAAATACTCATTATTTATAAGATAAGGATATAGACCTCTTACTACAGCTGTTGTTTATCACTTTGTTATCATTGACAATGACTTTATTTTAACATGATTGGACTTTTATTTAAGTGAAAATCTAGTAACAATTTTTTTGCCATAAGAGAAGAGACCAAATTTTATATTACAAAAAAATGCATTAAAATAACCAATTTATTATGTTACTTCAACAAAAACGTACCACATCTAGCCAGAACCGGTCGAGATCAGAGTTGCGCTGCTTCTTCTCGAGACTGATGAGCCACCTTCCACCCATCTTGTTGGCGTCGTCCTCCCACATGGGGCGAATCCCTTGCTTGAAAACAGCATAATCATGGCCTTGACGGAGCTCCGAGGGTAGCTTAATGTGGTGGTATAATCTGAAACATATTAATTAACCCATCAACACATGGAAAATGAGACACAATAGAATTTCTATTGTTGTCCGGAAGACGGCGTCCACGCGGGCATTAATGAATTATAAATATTGTTCTAAACATTGCATTACATTTTTTTTATTTATTTGGTCTACTTAGTTTATGCACTTATTTTAGCTGAGGACATAAACTACTTATAAGTAGACACCTGCTTCTAAAATGTTAAAATGCAGACTTAATTACTACTTATTAACTAAAGAATTGTTACATAATTTTTGTAGGTAGGTACTATAAATTAAAGTTAAAATATGAATTACAAAAGTGACTATTTAACTTCCATCAATAATATTGTGGTACATTTTGCGTATCCTATTGGGAGCGTCATGAAAGACGTCAATCAAATCAGAATATTAGTTTAGAATTTGGGATAGATGGGGCAGAATTGGCACCTAAAACTGTGTATCTAATAGGAGGACAAAGTGGTGTCATGGGCTTTTGAGGCCATGACACCTTTGTTTGTACAAATACTCAGCAGTACTTTGAAAATAGATAAACTTACCTCCAGAAATCCTCTACAGTGTCAAATGTAGTCAACTCAATAAGATTCTCTTCCCAGGTCTTATTTCTGTCATTGTCGTAAAACCAAAGACTCCAGGTGTTTTGAAGAGGATGCTTTATTAAGAATTCTGGTGGCACTTCAGCATTGGTGTTAGCCTTGGTGGTCTCGGTTACAGCAGACCCCTTGAAAACACAAGTCATTTTTTTTAATAAACCTAACCTATAACTAATTTTAACTAGAACAACTATTATTTATAGTAAGAAACAACAAATTTATGCTTATCGAAAGCTGTAATAAATTATATGGAAGTGCTTTTATTTTATTCTAAAACCGGTGAACACGAAACAAATGCTATAGTGAAAGTTAGTGAAGCCACATCACCAAATGAAGTATTTAAATGAGAAATACCGGCCAATGAAGCAAAATACAGGTAGTAGAATAATTGTATATAGAAATTATAATATCTCTACCCACCTCGACTTCCTCAGTATTATTTCCAGCCATAGCACACAATTTCCTTGGCCAGATTTTTTACAAAAAGGCAGACGAGAGACGGCTGACAGAAGACAGGAGCTTGAAGTGTTGCCAGTTGACAAAAATATCCACCGACTAACTAGGAGTATTCAAGCATAGAATATGCCACTGACTACGAAACCAGTCTGGGCAGTCTGTTTTTCAATCGACAATCGCTTGTAAAGCAGAGCTTTGCGTTTTGATTTTACAAGCGATTGTCGATAAAAGAGACAGGCTTGGTAGTTAGTGGCATATCCTTGGCAAAGATAACAGCTGCAGCATCTGCTGATTGAAGTTTGAACCTCTTGCTTGGTTGTTCTCGCGTTTTTTGGCTTCGTGACGTCCGCCACTCCGTGTCCTCTGGTGAGTCCATGTCTCTCGTCTCGGTAGCACGGTGAATGACACGAGTTATTCACCGTGCTTGCTGTTCTGTTATGTTGTATTCTTGAGAGCACTTACAAGAATGTTATGTTCAAGAATATTAAAATCCTGAATTTTATATTCAAGAATATAAAATTCTTGTGCTCCTTCCTTAGAGCGCTCCTTCAATCATTTTCATCAAGGCAGTCGTGCTCAGCTCCAAAAATTCTAATCCCTTTTATGAAGTGTATAATAGCCCTTATTTATATTTTAGTGCTTACCATACCAATGTGCAAACAAATGTCAAATTTGACAGTTAGATTTTCCTTCTTCCAAAACCCAATTCCAACCTTAATTTTTCCGCAAAATCTGCAGTGTTTACCGGTCCCGTCCAGACTGAAACCAATAAGTAGATTAAAATAAAAGTACAAATAAAAGATTAAGATGTCGGTCCAGACTTTGCTTTTAGACTTTTCTATTGACCCCGCTCGCGTCGGGGACGAAAGCGGCCAAAAAACAATATTTGGCCAGTTAGAAACTGTACTCAAAGAGTATATTCCAAATCTCCTCCTGGCCGCAGATATCAAAGTAGATGGAGGATCTCTGAAACTCATGACTGGAAAGAAAGGTACCACTGTTTCAGTGAGATTGTTTGACCGCGGTCTTGTAACTGTAAACATTGAATACTACAAGGAAGATAATGAGGAGCCATTAATAAGTTTCAAGGTAATTCTAATATAAAATAGTAATCGTTTATCAATAAAATCCATGCAGACAAGTGGTCAAATCTCTTAACTAGGTAGGATAGTACTGTCTGCACTTTTTTATGTAAGTAGTAGCTACTTCACTATTAAATATTTCAAATTCTACTCAGGAAAAGATGACTATATAAGGTTTAAAATTGGATATATATTTTGCAAAAGTATCTTGTTGGTTGGAGTGACCCAAAGGGTGCGCAATGAAAAAAGACAGAATAATTTTGAGATGTTTTTGTTTTATGATATTGTAAACGTTTTATGATTGTTTTGGTTAAATTGGACAAAACTAAAGAACTTTTACTCTTGTCACTTTTGTCGTGAACATTATAGTTTCTTAGAAATATTGCGTTTAAAAATAATAGATAATTTTTAAAATTAATTTACGTTTAATGGCGGCGTACTAAGTTGGTAGCACTGCTAAATTGTTGCGATGGTGACCTAAGACCACAGGTCACCAGATAGGTGCGAGGAGCGAAGCGACGAGCATGTTAGGTGTACATGAACCCAGCGCGCGAGCCGAGCGAGCGTGCCGCGGCAGCGGCCGGCGAAGCGCCAGAAACAACTTTTTTTACGTGCCAAATTTTGTACGTACATCCCCTCCTCTTTTTAGCCTCCCCTGCTTAATTTCCATATTTTTTGTTTTGAGATCATGTTTACATAAAAAAATATTTCTCGAAACCTTTTTTAAACGCAATATTTCTAAAAAACTATGATGTCCACGAAAAAAGTGACAAGAGTAAAAGTTCGGTTCTACTTTCCATTAACGGACCACGATTTTGGGGTGAGGGGGTGAGGGGGGAGGAGTAGGGGGAGGGTGGCAACCCCTCCCTAAAGTTTGAAAGTTAGGAGAGGGATACTTTTTTTTAATGGTTATAAAAAAAACTAAAAATATGTAAATTAAGCAGGGGAGGCTAAAAAAAGGTGGGGAGAGGGGAGGGGACGTACGTACAAAATTTCGCACGTAAAAAAAGTCGTTTCTGGCGCTTCGCCGGCCGCTGCCGCGGCACGCTCGCTTCGCTCGCTCGGCTTGCGCGCTGGGTTCATGTACACCTAACATGCTCGTCGCTACGCTCCTCGCACCTATCGTGTGACCTGAGGTCCTTTAGTAGTGCTACCAACCTAGTGCGCCTCCATTAAACGTAAAAAATTGTGACACAGGTCTAAAATTAAATTTTTTAACTAGAAAATCTTAATTTTTAGATTTTTTTTTCTCGCATATTATTTGGTTCCTAAACATAAAATTTCGTATACGTGTTCCAAATCATGAGTTCTTTACATAAAAAAAATATTAATTCGGAACTCGTGGTCCGCTAATGGAAAGGTGAGCCAAAAGTTCTTTAGTTTTGTCCAATTTAACCGAAACAATCATAAAATGTTTAAAATATCATAAAACGAAAACATCTCAAAATTATTCTGTCTTTTTTTCCTTGCGCACCCTTTGCGACACTCTGACCATCTTGTTAGCTGTGTTGTAAAATGTTCTCAAGATTTCAATTTGTGACTTCTGTGTTTTGAAATTCATAATCATTTTGTAACTATTCCAAGGAATGTTGTTTGTTATTAAGGTTGAGCGTGACATCTTCTTTTGTAGAGTTCTAAACTCCTGGAAAGCTCAGTGAGAATGTCACTGGAGTGTGATCGAATAAAATTGTTGCCAACAATCAAACGAGGCTATAAATTTGATGTGTATCTGACTAGCTCAGGTTTGCAACGATATCTTATATCTCTGTCCCGTCATAAACCTCAGTTTGATTAGTCATTAATACCATTCACATCGATATTTTTTTATTTTTTTGCATAATAGTATTTATTATAAAAGATGAGGCTTGTTTATGCACAATTAGTCACAATCCGCATTGGGGTTCTGTACCATTACACAAAAGTAATTTCTATTAATGTATTACAATATTCAACTATCAAGAAAGGTAATTAATATTTCTCCCTGTGGGGCATGAATCAGTAATTTGTACAGCAGGTACAGAATTCTAACTTTGTCAGATTTTACACAATATTATGATATCTATGAATACTCTAGGAATAATAAACATATCTGGCAGAATGTTGTGCAAATATTCAAGCAATACAAATTCAAGCTAATACTTTATTCAAATTCAAATTAATTCATTTCAAAAAGGTTCTTAAAAGGATTGCATTCTATCCATCCATAGTTACAGTTATTGGTCTATTTATAGATGAATCTCAATTGTTTATTTTGCCACACATGTTGAGTTATTTGGTTTATATAGATCTTTTATAGCTTGAGTTAAAGTTTATTGATGTACATTTTTTTAAATAGCAGATTTACTTTATCAATCTATTTTTTTTTTAAATAAAGCATACAACACCTACATTATATTGAGCAAGAGGCATGCTTATAATGTTGTTTGAATTTATTGTATTATTATTATTTATTTATTTTATGGTTGAACCCTTTTTGTGAATCTTCCAGTATTAGAGAAGACGCTCAACCTTAAATATTTATAATCTTAGGCTCACTCACACCAAATCTAGATAAAAATAAAAGTTCCCTTTGCTTTTAATCAATAGTATTTGTGTTATTCCAAATTGGTGAGGGTGAGCCTTTTAACGCATGTTAAGTTCAACCTTCACTAATTAAGTTTGTCTTTTTCTTTCCTGTTTTTATTATTTTGTTAATAGTCGGCGAGAATCTTGGAAAGTCAGCTGAAAAAATACATCACTGGTATAAAATCGCAAGCTTATGCGCCCATTAAAAGGTGCCTGTTTAGCAGGTACTATCCAACATCAGGTAAGTGAAATCAGTTCAGAAACTTGTCATTTGTTTTGATACATAAATGAATTAATATAAAGGCTTAATATGTAATAAAATTATTATTAATATTTCTTTTTAGCATTTGTGATAACAACGCAGGACAAGTCTGAATTCAGCTTTATTTCTCCACCATAAATAGCAATAGATCACTTTTAGAAATCTAGATAGATTAGATTTTTTTAACACCCATTTTTTATGTATTTAAATCATATTGTCTGAATGTATATTCTAATGTCATATGTCACCATAAAAGAGAAACCTTGTCCCTGTTATTCAAAATTATAAAACAGTAATTCTGTTAAACAGAGTTTAGTAAGTCAATATTCAAAACAAAATTAAAATAGTACAGTACGAGGCATTTATCTTGAAATTTTTGCGACGGAGTGGGGATAAGTTCGCGCATGTGCTCTTGTGAGAGACCAATAGCACGCGCCCCTCTCCCGCCGCCCGCGCCCCTCACCGCAACGCATGCCCAAAATACGCGTTCCGTGCAATCCCCATCCGATTTCAAACTATATGCCTCGTACTATATATTCCAGCAAAGTACACCAAAATCAACATGGTGCTTGATAGCATCACATCTGTGGATTAATTAAAGTGTCTATGGTTTCTAGATGAAAGACTGCTGGAGTATGATATTGATGGTGTACTGTTCGATGAACAGTCCCCATTCCAGCGAGTGCAGATTGTGCATTCCAAGACTCTGGGCAACATGTTGGTGCTTGATGACCTGCAAAGTGAGGATCTGTTCTATCACATTTTTTTTTCTTTACTGAAAGATTCAGATTTCTTAATTTTATCCTTGTTGCAGATATTTCAGAGGCAGATATAATCTACACTGAAACACTTATGCAAAGAGGCAAAGAGAACTATGAAGGCAAAGAAATTATTATATTAGGTGAGATTAGCAATGTCATTATTGTTGCAACTATATTTGCAATTGACAAACTGTTTCACGCACTTACCCATTTTATTTTCATTCAACCTTCACTAATCGAGGGCTGGGCTACACATCCCATTAGGTGAACCAAAGTTAGCATTCATATGAATTTGCTGCAACCTATAGACAGATCTTACCAGAGAAAAGTAATTCAGCAGTAGCTTGGATTACCATGTCCACCATATGCCAAATACGTTCCACAATCGATTTTGAACTTAACAAACAACACGTTAAGGGTTAAAATCCACTAGAGTTCTACAGACTTGTAAAACTCGATAATTATGCTCTTAATTTTATTGTAAGGAAGTGTACTATAGTCTGACTGACCGCAAGAGCAGTGCTGGTGCTGCGCCTTGGGCAAGTGCGCGGTGCTGGCGGGGGCAAAGCAACCTCTTAATCCTTTAATCCTTCTCGCACGTACCTACGTCTATCGCCGCTTTCTCTCCCCCCACCACGCCTGTCACCACCCAAGGCGCAGTCAAACTACTTACTTACTTTACTAAAAAGCACAAGTTTTTTTATGCTCAATGGATAGTTCAATTGACCTGTTTCCTCGTGGTCCTACTAATTTGTCCTACTAGTGAGACCACGAGGAAGTCCTATTAGTAGAACAATTTATACATAGAAAAAAGTACAATGAACGTAAAAATGTAATCCGAGAATCACAAAATAATTTTATTTGGCCTTCTCACGTAACGATAAGGCCGAAGGTCGAAGTTCAGATTTATGCTTCATGAGAACGTTCGTGGTACGCGAGATCATAAAATGTGCGAACGTAGTAACTATGTTACGCGCTCCCTTGCACTTATAGGCCTTAGGCCCTCCGCTGCCTTAAGCGGGATCCCGCCGCGGGTATACGGCGCGGGAATATAGATTGCTGGTTTTTGACGGACAGATGCTTGCGCAATGCATGAGTAAGCTCTAATCTATGTCGCCCCGCGCGCGTGTCCCGCTCAAGGCAGCGGACGGCCTTATGGGTGGGCTCGGACTCATTTCAATGGCACGCGCAAACCTAATGAGTGACGTCACTGACGCGTTTTACGACTCCGCGTGCCACGAACGATCTCATGGACTATAGTATTGTTGTATAGTCTGTGACTGAACCCAACCGTCTTTAACGCGGGTACCTGTTCGTATGTGGCGGCGACAGACGAATGAACTCATACACTTCAGTAAATCGAACGTCAGCGCGACTATTAGAGCCTTAACTGGACACTGCGAACTAAACAGACACTTATTTCATATGAAATTGAGTGATACTGACGTCTGCAGATATTGCAATGAGGAGTAGGAAACGCCCAAGCACCTCAGACCCCTAATCCACAAGCGTAGTACCCATCTGTGGCGACACGTAACGTAATCGACCCGGAGGAAATAAAAACTCTTAAAACCAGGAACAGGAAGATACTAGACTTTCTGGACGTCGCAGGGCTTAAGCCGCGTTGACATGATCAAAGTATACTTGGACCAAGTAAATGGGACAAAGTAGTTTTGATCAAAGTATACTTGGATACCCGTTGACACGATCCAAGTATACTTGGACCAAGTAACTTGGACAAAGTACCTACACGGCGACGTATGTACAAGTGCATTTGGATTGCTCGTTTACATGATCCAAGTAGCGTCCAAGTAGTCGTCAAAACTACTTGGTCCAAGCAAACTTGGATGGTTCAAGTTTACGAAATTTTTTATCCAAGTGCGCTGATTGCTCGTTTACATGATCCAAGTAGCGTTAGCGTCCAAGTAGTCATCCAAACTACTCGGTCCAAGTATACATTGATCATGTTAACGCAGCTTTAAAGAGTTGCTATAATTAGGTGGCTTGTCACAATAGATCTTAGGTCGTAGTGACTACAGCTCTATTAGAGCTGCAAAGCCCCTAACTCAAATAATAATAATATAGGTGGCGGCGACGGCGCGCTGCTGTACGAGCTGCTGAAGGAGAAGCCCAAGTTCGTGTGGATGCTGGAGCTGGACGAGCTCGTGATGGCCGCCTGCAGCAAGCACCTGCGCCCCATCTGCGGCGACGTGCTGGACGCGCGCGAGGGGCCCAACTACGAGGTACTGTACGAGCTGCGGCAGGAGAAGCCCAAGTTCGTGTGGATGCTGGAGCTGGACGAGCTCGTGATGGCCGCCTGCAGCAAGCACCTGCGCCCCATCTGCGGCGACGTGCTGGACGCGCGCGAGGGGCCCAACTACGAGGTACTGTACGAGCTGCGGCAGGAGAAGCCCAAGTTCGTGTGGATGCTGGAGCTGGACGAGCTCGTGATGGCCGCCTGCAGCAAGCACCTGCGCCCCATCTGCGGCGACGTGCTGGACGCGCGCGAGGGGCCCAACTACAAGGTACCACGACGTACCATTTTTTGCCCGTGACTCTACTGCGTGGCACTACCATTTAAGGGGCGCTTACGCCGCGGGCGCGAGAGAAAATTAGGTATCGAAGCGCTACCCACACAGCGATCGACGCACTTGCGCGGTTCACGCACACATCTACGCTTTAACAGTGGTCCGCTTGCGCTCAAATCTCAATCTAACCAAACCCTGAACATCGTACCAGTAGTACCTAAATTGCTTAAAATCTTGTTGTATGGTCTGTCCTTAAAATGCATAATATATTTTACAATAAGTAAATTATATTCATGCCTGTATAATTATATAATACACAATGCGACTCTAGATAAATTTTTACAATTATGTTTTTTTTGCAGCATACAAATTAATAAAGATGAAGATGAATTAATTTATTCTCAAATAAGAACAAATTAAAATATGTATGATACATACATATCGGTAAAGAAATGTTTTAAGATATAGTTACCTACCTACATGTTGTTTAAACAAAATATGAGATTGACTACAATAAAAAAAATAAGAAAACAAATTGACATTATTGTGTATTAATTCGATTTCGACCTAATAGTCCAATCAATAATTTTAGTTGTAGAGTGCGTGAGCGGGAACACGTAGTGTGTACCAGTACTGTTGCTTGGTCTGTGGCGCTTGGAAACTGGTAATTTTTTTAAACCGGTTTGACGAAATTATAGATGTTTTTGAAAAAGGTTCTGTTCCTCTAACCGGTTTTTAAACCGGTTTGGAAAAATATGGGTATTTTTCATTAACCGGTTTTATTTTTCGGCCAGGACAACGAAATTAAGTTAGTGAAATCTGCGCCGTGGTCTCGAACCTACCGATTTTTGGTATTTCTGCCGAGCCACTCCTATCGTAATACCAAAATGTAAGGGTCAATTCAAGCTGGGCGTGAATCGAAGCGAAGCGAAGCGCGCGCATTGGTACTATTTTAAAATAGCAACGCAATAATAAATTTATATAAAACCCAAGATGGCGGCCAACTTTTTTGTTTTTGGGCCGATTTCGATGAAACTTGGATTTTGGTACTACTTCGAAAATAAAACAGCAACGCAAGTATAAAAATTGAAAAAAAAACCAAGATGGCAGCCAACTTTTTTGTTCTTGGGCCGATTTTGATGAAACTCTGTTTTTGGTACTATTTCGAAAATAAAAACAGCAACGCAAGAATAAAAATTGAAAAAAAAACCAAGATGGCGGCCAACTTTTTAGGGTTCCGTACCCACAGGGTAAAAACGGGACCCTATTACTAAGCCTCCGCTGTCCGTCTGTCTGTCTGTCTGTCTGTCACCAGGCTGTATCTCATGAACCGTGATAGCTAGACAGTTGAAATTTTCACAGATGATGTATTTCGGTTGCCGCTATAACAACAAATACTAAAACAGAATAAAATAAATATTTAAGGGGGGCTCCCATACAACAAACGTGATTTTTTTGCCGTTTTTTGCTCCATATTGATAACGACTATTGGTAGACAGTTGAACTTTTCACAGATCGTGTATTTCTATTGCTGCTATAACAACATATGCTAAAAACAGAATAAAATAAATATTCAAAGGGGGCTCCCATACAACAAACGTGATTTTTTTGCTGTTTTTGGTACGGAACCTTTCGTGCGCGAGTCTGACTCGCACTTGGCCGGTTTTTTGTTCTTGGGCCGATTTCGATGAAACTCGGTTTTTGGTACTATTTCGAAAATAAAACAGCAACGCAAGAATAAAAATTTATAAAAATCCAAGATGGCGGCCAACTTTTTTGTTCTTGGGCCGATTTAGATGAAAATCGGTTTTTTGTACTATTTCGAAAATAAAACAGCAACGCAAGAATAAAAATTGAAAAAAATCCAAGATGGCGGCCAACTTTTTTGTTTTTGGGTCGATTTTGATGAAACTCGGTTTTTAGTACTATTTCGAAAATAAAACAGTAACGCAAGAATAAAAATTGAAAAAAATCCAAGATGGCGCCCAACTTTTTTGTTCTTGGGCCGATTTCGATGAAACTCCGTTTTTGGGTACTATTTCGACAAAAAATAGCAACGCAATAATAAATTTATATAAAACCCAAGATGGCGGCCAACTTTTTTGTTTTTGGGCCGATTTCGATGAAACTTGGATTTTGGTACTACTTCGAAAATAAAACAGCAACGCAAGTATAAAAATTGAAAAAAAAACCAAGATGGCAGCCAACTTTTTTGTTCTTGGGCCGATTTCGATGAAACTCGGTTTTTGGTACTATTTCGAAAATAAAACAGCAACGCAAGAATAAAAATTGAAAAAAATCCAAGATGGCGGCCAACTTTTTTGTTCTTGGGCCGATTTCGATGAATCTCGGTTTTTAGTACTATTTCGACAATAAAACTGCAACGCAATAATAAAAAAATAAAAATTCAAGATGGCGGCCAACTTTTTTGTTTTTGGGTCGATTTTGATGAAACTAGGTTTTTAGTACTATTTCGAAAATAAAACAGTAACGCAAGAATAAAAATTGAAAAAAATCCAAGATGGCGCCCAACTTTTTTGTTCTTGGGCTGATTTCGATGAAACTTGGATTTTGGTACTACTTCGAAAATAAAACAGCAACGCAAGTATAAAAATTGAAATAAAAACCAAGATGGCAGCCAACTTTTTTGTTCTTGGGCCGATTTCGATGAAACTCGGTTTTTGGTACTATTTCGAAAATAAAACAGCAACGCAAGAATAAAAATTGATAAAAATCCAAGATGGCGGCCAACTTTTTTGTTCTTGGGCCGATTTAGATGAAACTCGGTTTTCGGTACTATTTCGAAAATAAAACAGCAACGCAAGAATAAAAATTGAAAAAAATCCAAGATGGCGGCCAACTTTTTTGTTATTGGGCCGATTTCGATGAAACTCGGTTTTTGGTACTATTTCGAAAATAAAACAGCAACGCAAGAATAAAAATTGAAAAATCCAAGATGGCGGCCAACTTTTTTGTTTTTGGACAGATTTCGATAAAACTCGGTTTTTGGTACGATTTCGAAAATAAAACAGCAACGCAAGAATAAAAATTGAAAAAAAACCAAGATGGCGGCCAACTTTTTTGTTCTTGGGCCGATTTCGATGAAACTCGATTTTTGGTACTATTTCGAAAATAAAACAGCAACGCAAGAATAAAAATTGATAAAAATCCAAGATGGCGGCTAACTTTTTGTTTTTGGGCCGATTTAGATGAAACTCGGTTTTCGGTACTATTTCGAAAATAAAACAGCAACGCAAGAATAAAAATTGAAAAAAATCCAAGATGGCGGCCAACTTTTTTGTTTTTGGGCCGATTTTGATGAAACTCGGTTTTTGGTACTATTTCGAAAATAAAACAGTAACGCAAGAATAAAAATTGAAAAAAATCCAAGATGGCGCCCAACTTTTTTGTTCTTGCGCCGATTTCGATGAAACTCGGTTTTTGGTACTATTTCGAAAATAAAACAGCAACGCAAGAATAAAAATTGATAAAAATCCAAGATGGCGGCCAATTTTTTTGTTCTTGGGCCGATTTCGATGAAACTCGGTTTTTGGGTACTATTTCGACAAGAAAATAGCAACGCAATAATAAAAATATAAAAAATCCAAGATGGCGGCCAACATTTCTGTTTTTGGGCTGATTTCAATGTAACTCGGATTTTGGTACAGTCAGCGCCAAATTGATATAAGCGTCTAGAGTACTCAAAATGATCTGCGCAGTTAGAATCATCATATTGTTGTAAGCACAAAAGCTATTCAGAATATTTTACTTCTCATTATTTAATATTTATTTGAGCAGTCTAAGTGTTCAAAATATTAAACAAAGCTGTCAAAACTATCCGTCAACATTTTAATAATGCATATGCACAGATAACTTTGTTTGCTAAGATAATTTTGAACACTCTGACTTCTCATATGAATATAAAATAATGAGTACTAAGATATTTTGAACACCTTGTGTGCTTACAACAATAAAATGATTCTGACTGCGTAGATCAAATAGATTTTTTGTTTTCAGATCATTTTGACTACTCTAGACGCTCATATCAATTTGACGCTGACTGTACTTTAATACTGCCCAATTTTAATTTCTCCCATAAAGGACAAGAATAACGCAATGTAAACAAAGACAAAAGGTCAAGATGACTGCGAACTAACTTGACTTTGATTTTGGGTTGATTTTGATGTAACTCGGTTGTAAAAAAAGAAAAACAATTAAAGAATTTGGCCGCATCCTGAAATTTTAAGTTTTCTGAGTTTTCTTATCAAAATAGTAACAAAATCCAAGTTTTATCAATATCGTCCCAAAAACAAAAAAGTTAGCTGCCATCTTGGATTTTTTTATTATTGCGTTGCTGTTTTCTTGTCGAAATAGTACCAAAAACCGAGTTTCATCGAAATCGGCCCAAGAACAAAAAAGTTGGCCGCCATCTTGGATTTTTTTCAATTTTTATTCTTGCGTTGCTTTTTTATTTTCGAAATAGTACCAAAAACCGAGTTTCATTGAAATCGGCCCAAAAACAAAAAAGTTGGCCGCGATCTTGGATTTTCTTCAATTTTTATTCTTGCGTTACTGTTTTATTTTCGAAATAGTACCAAAAACCCAGTTTCATCGAAATCGGCCCAAGAACAAAAAAGTTGGCCGCCATCTTGGATTTTTTTCAATTTTTATTCATGCGTTGCAGTTTTATTTTCGAAATAGTACCAAAAACCGAGATTAATCGAAATCGGCCCAAGAACAAAAAAGTTGGCCACCATTTTGGATTTTTTCAATTTTTATTCTTGCGTTGCTGTTTTATTTTCAAAATAGTACCAAAAACCGAGTTTCATCGAAATCTGCCCAAAAACAAAAAAGTTGGCCGCCATCTTGGATTTTTTCAATTTTTATTCTTGCGTTGCTGTTTTATTTTCGAAATAGTACCAAAAACCGAGTTTCATCGAAATCGGCCCAAAAACAAAAAAGTTGGCCGCCATCTTGGATTTTTTTCAATTTTTATTCTTGCGTTGCTGTTTTTTTTTCGAATTAGTACCAAAAACCGAGTTTAACCGAAATCGGCCCAAAAACAAAAAAGTTGGCCGCCATCTTGAATTTTTATTTTTTTATTATTGCGTTGCAGTTTTATAGTCGAAATAGTACCAAAAACCGAGATTCATCGAAATCGGCCCAAGAACAAAAAAGTTGGCCGCCATCTTGGATTTTTTTCAATTTTTATTCTTGCGTTGCTGTTTTATTTTCGAAATAGTACCAAAAACCGAGTTTTATCGAAATCTGCCCAAAAACAAAAAAGTTGGCCGCCATCTTGGATTTTTTTAATTTATATTCTTGCGTTGCTGTTTTATTTTCGAAATAGTACCAAAAACCGAGTTTCATCGAAATCGGCCCAAAAACAAAAAAGTTGGCCGCCATCTTGGATTTTTTCAATTTTTATTCTTGCGTTGCTGTTTTTTTTTCGAATTAGTACCAAAAACCGAGTTTAACCGAAATCGGCCCAAAAACAAAAAAGTTGGCCGCCATCTTGAATTTTTATTTTTTTATTATTGCGTTGCAGTTTTATTGTCGAAATAGTACCAAAAACCGAGATTCATCGAAATCGGCCCTAGAACAAAAAAGTTGGCCGCCATCTTAGATTTTTTCAATTTTTATTCTTGCGTTGCTGTTTTATTTTCGAAATAGTACCAAAAACCGAGTTTTATCGAAATCTGCCCAAAAACAAAAAAGTTGGCCGCCATCTTGGATTTTTTCAATTTTTAATCTTGCGTTGCTGTTTTATTTTCGAAATAGTACCAAAAACCGAGTTTCATCGAAATCGGCACAAGAACAAAAAAGTTGGCCGCCATCTTGGATTTTTTTCAATTTTTATTCTTGCGTTGCTGTTTTATTTTCGAAATAGTACCAAAAACCGAGTTTCATCGAAATCGGCCCAAGAACAAAAAAGTTGGCCGACATCTTCGATTTTTTTCAATTTTTATTCTTGCGTTGCTGTTTTTTGTCGAAATAGTACTAAAAACCGAGTTTCATCGAAATCGGCCCAAAAACAAAAAAGTTGGCCGCCATCTTGGATTTTTTTTAAATATTATTGCGTTGCTGTTTTATTGTCTAAATAGTAACAAAAACCGGCCAAGTGCGAGTCGGACTCGCGCACGAAGGGTTCCGTACCAAATAACGGCAGATAATCACGATCGTTGTATGGGAGCCCCCCTAAAATATTTATTTTATTCTGTTTTTAGTATTTGTTGCTATAGCGGTAACAGAAGAACAGTTATACATCATCTGTGAAAATTTTAACTGTCTACCTGTTGTCGTTATTAATATTGAGCAAAAAACGGCAAAAAAGTCACGTTTCTTGTATGGGAGCCCCCTTAAATATCTATTTTATTATATTTATAGTATATTTATTGTTATAGCGGCAACAGAAATACATCATTTGTGAAAATTTTAACTGTCTAGCTATCACTGTTCATGAGATACAGCCTGGTGACAGACAGACAGACAGACGGACAGCGGAGTCTTAGTAATAGGGTCCCGTTTTTACCCTTTGGGTACGGAACCCTAAAAAACAGAGTTTCATCAAAATCGGCCCAAAAACAAAAAGTTGGACGAATCAAATGAACCGAAACTCGATGGGGTAGCATGGTTTTATCATAGACTTTCTGTGGCCTTCTTCCGGTTCCATCATCTGACCATGGAAACTACTTCCCGACAGAGTACTCGTCAAGACGAATCAAACGAGTCTAAACTCGATGGTGTAGCATGGTTTTATCATAGACTTCCTGTGGCCTTCTTCCGGTTCCATCATCAGGCCCTGGAAACTACTTCCCGCGGGCTTATTAGCGATCTTCAAATGACAGTCGCAATCGCTTAATTGTACAATTATTGCTAACAAAACGCAAATTCGTATTACGGAACGCAAAGTTAGCGACCACTCCACACTAGCGCCACAAGCGAGCAATCGACGAACTAAAAATGCATAACAACGCCTTGAACACAGCGACCGATTGTTTATTTTGGTATTACGAAACGATATTTGACAGCGACTCGAGAGCAATGGCGACGGCAATTTAACAACTAGTAAAAAAGTGATTGTTAGAAGTTGATTTTGTCTAATAATAAATTGTTTCGGCCTTTTCACTATATTTAACCAGTGGTTTGTGTTTGAAAAGTGTTAATAATAAATTGTGTGGTGTTATTTTAAATGACTTTTAGTAATAATTCATTAAAATTATAACTCATAAACATAGCATAAACTTTGATGCTAATGGACTATTTCAATCAAGAAAACAGTGAAAAAACAGGGCTAACGCTGTTCGACTGCAAGAAGAGTTTGTACAAATGCCGTGAACTCTCTTCTACAGATTTCAGAGGTCAAGTTCAGGGCTCACTACAGATTGTCCAAGGTTATTTTCTGAACTAGCTCTTTTGTTGCCTAGACGGGGCGAAGGAGGAATGAAACCTCTGTGGAGTGTAAGGTAAATGCAGGAAAAAAGGTTAATTAATGTAGTAATAGATAATATAATTAAATACCTTCCTATAAACTTACATATTTATTGCAGGTTTTAATTGCCCTATCTTTTTATGCTGGGTCTTATCAAAAGCCAGTGAGGATAAATAAGCCATTTACGTGAAATTAGTCATCCTATTGTATCTAATGTTGTAAGAGAGGTGACGGATGCATTAAACCAACCATCTTTATTGAGGAAATACATTATTTTCACACAATAGATCAGAAAGGATGGAAATAATCAATAGTATGTATAATTAAATAGACCAATGTAATTAATTTTATGAACATTTGTAAAAAAATATTTATTTAAATTATTGTATTGTCTGATTTCAGATTTTCAAATCTCATCTTCTAAACTTCTCAATCAGAGCTAAAATACTAGTCGAAGTCAAAGTGTTGTGAAAGTGCAAAGCCATGGAGAAATAGGTAAAAAATTTAGAAAAAACTAGACCCTGCCAAGTTTATTGCTGCTTCGTCTGGTGGTGGTGCAAGGTCTCCCAATATAGGATTTACGAAGCAATGGCATGGCATAGCTGCACAGAAAATAAATGATTGTATACAATATTCATATTTAATTAAATGAATTTAATTTTACAAAACGAAAAATATGTACTTATTATTTCCTTTTTCCCATGTTTCCCAAATAAATTCAAAATTAATCACTTGAATTCGTAGAATCTTCAAAATCCATACCTTTTTTGTTCATTTCAATAACTTAAATCATTCTAAGTTGTGCTTATCAGCTTTCGTAGAAACAAAACTGTAAGAGAATTCCCTAACCACTTGACACCACTTGTATCACGCTAAACGACTTACAGATTTATGTTTCATTGTAAACATCTTTCGTTTGCATTGGAAGCAATTTTTTTCTTTATAAAAGATATCTTTGTATTGAATAAAGTTTCATTTGACATTATTATAAGTTTTTCAACATAAATCGCAACTACGCAATCACAAAGTTGTCATTGGTTGCCGTTCAATTGCGAGTGGCGTTAGTTTCCATACATAATAATCGCAAATGCAATCGGCGAGCAATCAGTTTGCGATTTGTTTCCGTAATACCAAAAAAGCAACCGCGACTAGTCGCAATCGCGTTGCTATTGTACAATTAGCAACCGGTTGCTATAAAACGCTAATAAGCCTGCCGACAGAGTACTTGTCAAGACGATTCTAACGCGTCCAAATTCGATGGCATACCATGTTTTTATCATACAATTCCTGTGGTCTTTTTTTTTTTTTTTTTTTTTTTTTTTTTTTTTTTTTTTTTTTATTAGGCTCACAAAACTGATTACAATCTGGGAACTTACACTACTTAACAGTTAAAAATACGTTTAAGATTGTAACCTTCTCGATGCAAGCACAACATGCATATAAAGTAAAAATACAATATTGGACTACCTTAGTCGACATTTTAACTAAGAATCAGTCTAAAGTGATCGAAAAAGTATTAAAAATATGTAATGATGTTTTGTATAAAAAGAAAAACAACAGGACAGACGAAAACATTTTCCTATAAAACGATTGATCTAAGACTATGTTTAGCTGAAGCTACAGAACCATTGAATATATCGAAATCAAATCGAATAGAATTGTAGTAGTTACACATGCGATATAATGGAGAATGTTGACCGAGACGAGTCCCACATAATGGCAAAGCAAAAGTTTTTCTGTTATGCAAGCGACTACCAACTCGTGGAATCGTAAATTTTATTTGTTCCAGAATATCAGAGGAACAAATATGTCCATGGAGCAATTTAAATAAAAACATAATATCAGAAATTTTTCTTCGAATGTGCAGTGGAATTAATTCATAGTAAGAGATACGAGACTCATACGATATAAGTTCACGGCATTTAAAGTCTGTAAAAGCTAAATGATATAAAAACCGTCTCTGTACAAGCTCTAATTTGTTCGAATAAACTTGATAGCATGGATTCCACACTGGACTGCAGTATTCAAGGATACTTCGTACAATACAGTTAAATATAAGAATAGTAAGTTTAGGTTCTCTCAGTATTTTCATTTGTCGCGTTATAAAACCAGACAGCATCGATGCTTTTTTTACTATAGCGTCTATGTGATATTTAAAACTTAGAGAGCTGTCTACAATAACGCCCAAATCTCGAACGCAGGAAACCTCCTTCAGGGGTTTGTTGTTAATATGGTAAGTAGCATTAAATGGATTTAACTTTTTGGTAAATTTTATATGAAGACATTTTTCTGTATTTAACGCCATTCCGTTTAAATTGCACCACTCATGAATCCTATTTAAATCAGTTTGCAAAGCATCTACATCACTCTGGCATTTAATTGTTTTATAAATTTTAAGGTCATCTGCATACATTTTGAAGTTTGAGTTAATACAATTTGAAATATCGTCAATAAATATTAGGAAAAATAGGGGTCCCAAATGGGATCCTTGTGGTACCCCGGATGGTACATTTCTACTTATCGATTTGTAACCATGCAATGCTACCAGTTGAGATCGGTTTCTTAGATATGACTCGCACCATCTCAAAAGTGACCCATGTATTCCCACACTTTCTAACTTGCGAATTAAGATATCGTGATTTACAAGATCGAAGGCCTTGCGGAAATCAGTATATATCGCGTGAACTTCGCCTCGCCCATCAAGAACCTTATAAATATCATTAACATAGGCAACTAAGTTAGAAGTAGTGGATTTACGAGGTTGAAACCCATGCTGGTTAGCATTCAGGAGACGTTTCACATGTTCATAAATGAATTTCTTAACAAAATACTCAAGAATTTTACCTGCTGTTGATAATATAGATATAGGCCTATAATTACTTACATCACTCGGATCTCCAGCCTTAAAAATAGGAGTGAGGTGCGCCATTTTCCAAAACGAAGGAAATACTCCAGACTTCAAAGAAGTATTATAAATTAGACATAAAGGCTCACAAAGATATTTAGCACAATTTCTAAAAAACAATGGCGGCAACAAGTCAGGCCCGGCACCCTTACTGCAGTCCAATGAAGACAGGTATTTAAAAATTTCCTCTTCAGTTACAGACACATTACTTAATGGATCATTATTTTTCACTATACTTGTCCTATCGTAGCCAACCGGGTACCCACTGACGTTATACAACTGGTAGACTTTCTGAAAGTATTCTGAGAATAAGTCAGTAATTTGCTGACCACCTCTTGCAATAACTTCGTCTAAAAACAATTCATTTGGTATTGAGGTATGGTTAGATTTTTTACCTTTAATAAACTGCCAGAAGTATTTAGGACACTGACGCATATGTTCTTTGGCATTGTCCTTGAATTTTGAATAGCATTCCTTAAGCAGATCATCACAACGCTTTCGTAGAATATTAAAGTCATGTTTGTCCAACGGGTTATTATATTTTTTGTACTTTGAATGGTACAAAGCTTTTTCCTTTAAGGCTTTAATAAGCGCTCTGCTAAACCATACCGGGTACGTAGTGTCGCGGCTAGCTTGTGAAGGTGTAAATCTTTCTACTATAGGCATAATAGTGTCGTAAAATTTATTGACCATGTCATCCACATCCATACCGCCATCGAAAATAAGACTCCAATCCAATAAACTTAGTTCGTGATTAATGCCCTCGTAGTTACTAGCTTTAAAATTGAATTTAGTTATTCGTTTCGGTTTTAACCATTTTCGACTCGGCAGAGAAACATTAATTACTAAGGGGGGATGGTGCGCGTCCACTTTTTCAATAAGAAGTTCATGTGCTGAGGTAACCTTAATATTTTCCGGTTGGTTACACAATATTAAATCCAGGGTACGCAAGTTTTCATTTTTAATAGGATTACATTGCAGAAGTCCATTGTAAAAAGTGACGTCTATAAGTAAATTTTCTAAGTTTCCACTGACTGGTAAAGGAGATAAATGACATTCATCTGCGTCCCTTTCCCAATCAATGTTCCCCAAATTAAAATCACCTATGACCAATGTTAAAGACGACTGAGGTAAGCTTTGCATATTCTTAGTAACATTATTGAGCAATTCTTCAAGATAAATTTCTGTTACAGGAGAAGGGACGTAAGTTGCACACATATATAAATCATGTTCTTTATCACATTTAAAGGAAATCCAAAGCTCCTCACATAAAGACTCTAACTTAAAGAGCCTGAGAGCTTTGTATTTTTTCAGAATAGCTAACACTACACCCCCGCCATCTTTTTTGGTTTGGTGTGAAGAAGTAGTACAACGATCTCTCCGAAAAACATCATACCGATCATCAAAAAGCTCCCGATCAAAAACAGTGTGGTTAAGCCACGACTCGGTCATCACTATCACATCATAACTGTTAGCCAAGGTGGCCAAATATAATGACTCTGTTTTGGTTCTTAAGCCTCTAACATTTTGGTAATAAATCCTAAGATTGAATTTTATATTTTTCTATATCTAAATAACATGCATTGAAGGAATAAAACACTTTGATAAAATGAAAGCTACACAATATTTTAACCATGGTTTCATCAGAACAAACTACTAGGAAACACATTTTTTTATAAAAAAAAAATTATAAAAAAAACTAATATACTTGCACAAGTTCACATTAGGATTTACTTTTCATTTTACAGTCTTGAGAAAATCGATATCTTTGATAAGCACAGCAGAGTCCTTTTGGCTTTTCCGAATAAATATACGTCCATTCTTTACCCATACGAACTCGAACTTCTTTTCTTTTGCGTAAGATCGCGTCGCTGCATGAAGGAGCTTATTAGCTGGCGACAGGTGCTCCGTTACATAGACGGGTTGTTTGCTGGTAGCGATACCAAAATGCGAGGTGTTGAGTTTATCCTGACTATTACGCTTATTAAATGTTTTGACAGCTGCTAATACTTTGTCACGGGTTCTTGGACTAGCTAGCTTTACAACAATATTTCTGGGACGATCCGATGCCATGTTAAGTTTTGCAACACGATGAAAAGCTAGTATTTCAGTATCTTGTACGTCGCACGACACGGTTCTAAGTAGTTGTTGGACCAAAGTAAGCAAATTTTCATTTTTGTGCTCAGGCACCGATTGTATTTCAATATTATTTTCTCTAGATTTCTGTTCAATTTGTGACAGTTTTAAACTCATATCAGCCATTTTAGCGCTTAGTGTGGTGTTATTTTTGACCAATTCATTAACTGATGATTCAATTTTCTTGTTTATTTTAATCTGATCATCATGATATTCAGATAAAAATTGTACAGATCCGATTACAGAATCCAAATCAGTCCGCATCGACGCCATTTTCACTCCAAGGCCTGCAACATCTGCTTGAACTGCAGATATAATAGTGTTTGTTTTTTCGAGACTAAGTTTTTGCTCAGAGAATTGTTTGTTCATATCAGTTCTAAGTCTTCGAAGCTCTTCCAAAATCGCATCTCCGCTTCCCTGTACCATCGATGAAGATCCAGCTGACTGATGGCATGTTTCCGATACAGGCTTAAGCATTCTCGATAAATGTCCTTGGCGCACCGGGGAACAGTCGTCGTTACGTCGGTTAGTAACATTAACGCAAGATGGACATCTCAGCTTCGCTAGTTGCTTTGCATCCATTTCTTTGATACTCATTCGGTCAATATTCAGACAAGCTAGACAGTATTTAGAGTTGCAGGTGTTGCAGTTAATATGATTATTGTCTAGCAATTTTTTTTCACAACCAGCGCAATTCATGATGACAGAGCAGAAAAAAGCCAATATAATGTAAAAATATTACACGGCACAGTAAGTAAGTTTTTCCGGCTTCATCATCAGGCCCTGGATTGGACCCAGTCAAGTAATAACTAATAATTCAAATAATAAAAGATATCGTGAAGTTATTCATAATAATAAGTTACACAGTAAATTCGAAGCATAATCTATAACTTTCATACTTGCCACTATACAATTTTGATCAAGCAAATTGTGAATCGAAACACTGTGCACGAGATTTGTATATGGATACGCTTGAATACGCGGGTGCGGTCGTGGCTCAAAGCGACGTGCTCCTACTATGACGATCTGGCTGGCACTGAGCTCGGAGCGCGTGAGCGCGGCTAATATAATTGCAACGCAGCGCTATACAAATTTGTATGGGAATTTCGGCCGAAAAAATAGAGAAGTTTAACCATTATTTTATACAAAATAAAAGTATATCTAAGAGAAAAAAAACATTGTAGGTACTGCACAGTACCTTAAAGTGTATTTTGATTTAAAATTCAATGCGTTTCCGCTATTATTTACGCCAAAAATATGGCCCGCGACAAGCGCTTTTTAGGCGTTTTTAGAGATTTTCTGTTTTTTTTTTACAATCATCTGTAAGGTTTATACACAATTTTATGTTTGTAGCAACTAGAGAAACTCTTTAGCTTGTCGTATGATTTTTTTGGTGACTACAAGTTAATGTTTTCTATATAAAAAAAATGGCCCGCGCAAACCCTGTTTTCCTATTACGGCCCCTTAATATTATTATTATTTAGAAAGGGGGACGCCAGCGAAGCCGGGCGGGTGATCAGTCACCTTGAAAAAAATCCCCTGAAAGCTGAGGGCAGTCAGCAGGGGGAGGCGGGTTATCATTTACCCCACCGGCCGGCGTCGGACCCTCGAACCTACCTGTACGCCTACAGTACCTGCTGAGTTGACTTATCGTTAACTGCTTTAGCTCCTCTTGTCCGCTCCAAATAGTAACTCCCAGCGCAGTGATGCGTATATCGGGCATTCTGCCATGAAGTGGTAGCTTGTTTCTTCTCTTTCTTTGCATTGCGGACAGATGGGGTCCTCTGTCCGTTTGATCACTGACAGGTGTCTGTTCAGTGGACAGTGTCCTGTCAGTACTCCTACAATCGTTTTTATATTTCCTACTACACAGCCTTCTCTATTGTCCTGAGACAAGCCATGCTATTAGGTTTGGCAACGTTGCGCGTGAACCTATAGGTTGTTGATTTAAGATGGTCAAAAAAGCACCATGACTTCTAGTAAACGGCGTCTTTTTAATTTGTCGTAGTTGCTATTTGTGTCATGTGGTTTGTGTCAAATCGGTTCACGCATAGTACCGAAATGCAACGTTGCCAAACCTAATAGCATGGCTTGTAGAAGAACAATAGAGAAGGCTGTGCCTACTACCATAAGTATCATGGGAAATTTTTCTTTTCCGTAACTCCATACCGATAGTGCCATGGGTAAAACTATATCTCTCATGACACTACGCAATGCAAGTTGTGACACAGAAAATTTGATTTCCGGTGGCACTATCGGGTTTTAAAAGGAGTTGTCAATTATTGTAACAATAAGTACTCCTTGAACTGCAACTTTTGCCTCCGCAACTATTTTGACTCTCAAACGAGCCCCACCCGTCATGCTGACCACCATTTTTGAGAATTCTGCCTTCTCTGAGTATCTTTAAGGTTAAACATCAGCACTGGACTCGTAACTAGGCCAAATAGATGGTGCTACTGATTTAATCATATCGAGTTTCCCAGGTTTTTCGCTTTTACACAATATATTTTAGCGTGTCTTATACTAACCCCAATTCTCCACCATGAACTATTTTATCAAAGCAAAATTATCTCGTTAAATGCAATATGTTTGTAGTATTTGCCGAATACAACTGATTGTGGGCCATCTATGCTGACAGCATAGTCCGTAGGCCCGCGATAATTTTACTTGATTTTTCCTACGTCATATGACATCACGATGAAATGCATGGCACACGGTCGGAAAAGTTGTGCTGAGCGAGGATCAGAAGATTATCGCTAATGAAATTGGCCGGAATCGGGCATTACAAACGTCTCACTTTGTCTCTTGACAGTGATTATGCCTATCTATTAAAATCTCCGAAACTTTCCTATACATTTTAGCCTTCAATTAATCTATTTGATAAGGAGTAAAGATCGTTTTCATGCACTGAAATGACGTCTTTTATTCCCATCTGCCACCTTAGAGCTTGCCATCGGGTGGCACTAATAACGCCACCTATTAGTGCAAACCACTTGCAAAGCTAGAAGGGGGCAGATGGGAATAAAGGGTCTCAATCAACCCACACAAATTACAGATAATAGTTGAAGACTGCATGCTGACCGTGAACAAGTTCATAAAGGAGCACAAGAAAGTGGACTACATATTCGGCGACCTCACCGACATCCCCATCTCGGAGTCGGCCTGCGGGGAGCTGTGGGAGTTCATGATCACCATCCTGCGGGCCGCCTTCCAGATACTCAAGCCGGACGGAAAATTTATGACACATGTATGTTCATTTTAAACCATTCGCGGTTTTAATGTCCTCCCCCCTCTCCATTGTTGAGGCACTAGCAATCTTACCCCCAATTTCAATAGTCTATCGCAGAGGCACATGAGTAAAAAGAAAGGACCAGAGACAAAGCTTCTTAAGAACGTGAAATTCAAACTTGCAACTAACAAAACAAATGATGCCCTATGATTGTCCACTGGCTGCAGTTGTCAAAACAGGTTTTTTTCGGTTTTTCCGCGTACGCGACAAGCGGCCAGTGGACACGCGCACATGCCCCGCGTGCTTGTAGTGGTGCAACCGATTCGCGCGGTTGTATGAAGCTTGGTCTCTGGTCCTTTCTTTTTACTCATGTGGCAGAGGTGCCCAAACCTCGAGATCGACCGGTCGATCGCGACAGATCGCCAAGGATAACAGATTTGCACCGAATGTAGTTTTACTTATGCAATTTTTTTTTGATAAATTTAACGTCAAAATGTCGATCTCTTAATTATAAATTTTTGCTAGGTTGACCTCCTTAAGTATGGTCTGTCGGAGAGGTTTTTTTATGTACAACGGGATAATGCTTGGCCTTTACCTCACCTGATGTTAAGTGACGATAAGGCCGAAGGTGGAAGCGCACAATACCCGAAATCCTCATCACTAAGGAACTGGCTATCTTACCTCTAAATGCCGGAACACAACTATTAAAAATATATTAGTGAAAATATGTTAGGTTATTGCAATCAGGATAGGTCCAATCCTCAGCTTACTGAGGATTGGATCTATCCCGATTGCAATAACCTTAACGGTAACTAGGAACTTAAAGATTTAGGCCACAAATCTTTAGTAAGTCTATCTCTTAAGATAGACTTACTAAAGATGTGTCGCCTCTCATCTCTTAAGATACACCTACTAAAGATTTGTCGCCTAAATATTTCTGTTAAATGACGGGAAATAACAACAGTTGCCTAGTAACAGATCCATAGTAGGTCTATCTCTTATTATCTTCAGTCGGCGACAAATCTTTAGTAAGCCTATCTCTTACTGAGGATAGTTTATTAAAATCGGCCGTTTATGGGTAAGGTTAAGGAGAAAGTTCTATAACCCCTTTAGGCGCAATGGTCCAATTCACATTATTCGCGGTTGGTCCAATTCGCAATTGGTCAAATTCGCAGTTGGTTCAATTCGCAGTTGGTTCAATTCGCGGTTGGTCCAAATCGCGGTTGGTCCAATTCGCGATTGGTCCAAATAAAGTGTATTTCCAAAATTAAACAAAATAACACATTGAATAGTAATTGTGACTAATTAGGTACCGCAACCGATTAATGCACTCAGAAGTTGCAAAAATATATGAATATTTAAGTTAGTAAATATGTATTTAAACATAAGTATACAAAAACTTAATATACTATAATTGGACCAACTGCGAATTGGACTAACTGCGAATTGGACCAACTGCAAATTGGACCAACTGCGAATTGGATCAACTGCGAATTGGACCAACTGCGAATTGGACATTTTTTTTTACATTGGACCAATCGCAAATTGGACCAATTGCGCCTAAAGTGCAGGACACAACTGTGACCAACATCTTAACTTACCCTCACAGCAACACCCAGCCCTTCACGAGCACAGAAGATAATAATTTTTGGTCACCCATCCGATAACCAAACAGCGAAAGTTGCTTAACCTCCGCAATCGAATGCCACATGCCCCATCAAGATCCTTAACATTCATTGATTTATCAGAACTTTCTAGAAAATAACCACTTGCGCAATTTTCATTATTGTTTTATTTATATCAGTTTTACTATTGTTTTATTAACTACTACATAATAATAATATACTTATTACAGGGAAATGGTGCTACTTCCCCTGAATCTCTAGAGCTTTATGAACAAGAGCTGGCGAAGCTCAAGCCAGCTGTAAAATACACGAAGAGCAAAGCGTTCGTGCCTTCCTTCTTAGAAGACTGGATCTTCTACCAAATAGCTTTCGCCACTGCCGACAACGGAGATGCTTAACACACAAATACCAAAGATATAACACACCAATGTTCCTTTACGATATTCACAATTCTACTAAGTCATATTTGTATTGATGCCATATTTCTAGGTTCTAGTTTTAGTAACATACCTCAAGGAAAGTTCCTTTGACGAGGACTGTACAGTAAGATATTTTTTACAATAAATACACATTATACCGGGTGTAACAAGACCCTCAACGAAGCCGAGGTCTACGTATTCTGCCCATCATCAGGTCCATTTTTGTTTAAAAATTATTGCTGGGAAACGACTTTAATTTTTGGTGTTAAAAAAGCATTGCATACATTACCACGCAATGTAACGCGTACAATAGACTGCGCCTGCGAATGTATGCTACACAGCTGCGTGCGGCCGAGTTGAAAGGCCGCATTTATGTGCGTGCTCATGAGATACATTGAATGATGACGTTTTGAAGCCACTGTTTGTTACAAAATACTTAAAATTTTGATAATGTTTCTTAGGACAAAATTTAGGAAATAACGAATAAAATAAGATTTCATAAAAAAAAATAAAAAAAAAATTGACTTTGACCTTCAATAACTTCGTGGCTATTGGTTTCCCAGGTATAGTGTAAAGGACAAAAATGATCCTAATGATGGGCGGAATGCGTGGACTTCGGCTTCGTTGAGGGTCTTGTTACACCCGTTATATACAGGGTGTCCCAAAACTTTGCCACATGGAGGGAAAATACCTTAAATATTGAAGATAGGTAATTTTACTGAAAGAAGACTTCGTTTTGTTTTAAAAAATAGTGCTAACTGTATTCAAAGAGTTTTTTGAAAATCGCATTCATTCCTAGACAAATTGATACAAAACGTAATAATTAAAATATAAATGTTAAATTTTATGGTCTTCCTTTTGTTTAAGATGCTGTATTACTTAGCAAAAAATAATCCTAATGAGTAACCCTTTCGATCGGTATCATAAAAATAAAAAAATGTTTTTTTTTCTAATTTGATGGGTTCGATTCCTGGTTAAGGCATGTGATTTTTCGAAAATCTTTGAATGCAGTTCCAATTATTTTAAGAATCAAAATGAAGTCTTCTTTCAGTAAAATTTCCTATCTTCAGTATTTAAGATACTTTTCCTCCGTGTGGCAATGTTTTGGGACACCCTGTATACTGTGATAAATACCTCCCCACCCGGTAATCTGTAAGCGAGATCTTTGTAATGGAATTATCAGTATTTTTACTTAAGTGAAACAGCATTATTTTGATTGTCTATTCTGGAATGTTTATGTTGCATTATTTTTGAAATGTTTTAATGTTAGTTGTATAGAAGTTGTTATATGTTAACTTTAACTTTTAAGAGTTGAATATGATACTAATATTGTTTTTTTCTATTGGTAGAACTAGTGATTTGATTTGATTTACTTCTATATTAATAATTTGAATCCTCATGCTAGTTTCTGCTTGATGGTTAGTGATCTAACAAAAGATTTATTTGACAAGAGGCTTTAGTGAAAGGTAAATTAGCGAAACGAATGTTGTCTTTGTTATTCATAAATATATTACGATATTGTACAAAAATTGCAGGCATATCATTATGATTACAGTATTGGACAAATTATTTTATTTTTCATTTCATTAAACATAAGTATCATTACAATCTCGGCTGTTTACTTTGAGAAGGTCTATTTAATAAGGTACATTTTGTTTATCTTTCTTAGATAGATGACTTTACATTTATAATTAAGCATAAAAAAATAAATTTCTTAGTTTTACCGCATTAGTTAAACAATATAGATAGACAACTTATTCAAAAGAGCTTTATCACAACTAGAATAGATAATGAAAACTTAACAAACGTGTATAGTTTGCCAGATGAGAGGTATTTGAGAGTTTTCTTTGTTTTATTAAAAATAAGACCAAAAAAAATCAGGAATGTTAAAATGTTTTTATAGTATCACGTTTTATAAGATACCTTGTGCAGTAGTTTTGTGTTAAGATTATTGTACAATGGAAAGTGGAGAGTAAAAAAACCACAAGTACCACAACTCATCTGACATGAACTATAGATACTACTTAATATTAAATGAATACTTCACCGACTTCGATCGAGTAATATCGCTACTACGACCAAGATTTATATGTATAGAAGTACTTTTCCCAGATATTTGTATCGCAATGACTCTGTTTTCGTTGTGGGGCAATCCCAAGTGAGAGATGACGTTTTAGATGCGTAATTGGAGTGAGTAAATCATGAATCATACGAACAATATTATCGCGATACACTTGACTAGGGAGCACCCTATTCCACGGAACAATTTAATGCGGTCTTTACATACTTTCCGATTGACATCACATAAGTTCCACCACCATTTTGCTTTTAATAATACAACTGAAGTTGACCTCACAGTGCCAACACAGGTCACCTTGGTAATTACTATAATTGGTGTACCCATAGCACAGCTTCTGCTGATAGGAGGCTAGTGGAACAGCAGGCCAATTAAAACTATACAATTCGTTAAAATTATACAGTATACATTGGTACGTGGAACACCAGACTATCACGCAAACCACGACAGAATTTTGTCTATTAACGAGCGAGAGGTCTGTCCCGCTCACCTTTTAGGTCCATAATGTCCAGCGGGTGCAAAACGTCCAAATACCAGAATGTCTATGTTAGTGGTCATTAACCTTTTAAGGCCAGCCGTATAGCATTAGAGTTCGCCAAGTTTTACAGAAAAGAGAGAAAAAATAAAAAAATTGCCGTTTTTTCCGAACTTCCCCATATTTTTCCTCATAACTTCGAAATTACAATGCATTTATTTATTCTGTAAATTGTGTCATATTTCTGAATACATTTGCCATATTCTAGTATGTACTTAAAATTGAAGACTATAACATTTATTTAGTTCGACGCAATCAAACCGTGGTCCAATTTTTCGAAAAAAAATATTATACAATTTCGATAAAATCTCATATTACATCACTATTCATCACGAAACTGAATGAATCACTGTTCAACAAAAAGCACAGAGTCCCTTTTTAATTGTTATGTAAACAATCCCTCTTCAAACATCCTGGGAAGTTTATAAAAACAACAATTGAGACCACTTGAAACCCGACACCAAACACGTCTGTGCCCCATCGGGCACGTTCGGCGTCCAAGGGTCCACTCAATTCTGGATTTTTCATTGAGAATAAAGCCTAAAATTGGCATCTAAAAAGCTTGGCGTTTTGGAAGAGTACTTTACGCCGGAACAGCTGCTCAATCTATACCAAGCACAAGTTCGATCATGTATGGAGTACTGATTTCATCTTTGGAATGGCTCCGCCAAATACCAGCTCCAGACCCTTGAATCCATTGAGCGGAGGGCCAGGAAGCTCATTGGCAACTATAATCTTTTCTGTGCTAAGGTCAAAAGCCTCAAGCATAGATGCAAGGTTCCAAGCTTATCGGTTTTAATCGGATACATTTCGGCAAGTGTGCAGTGGAGTTGCACAACCTAATTCGGCCACCTCTCTTCTTCCATCGGACAAACGGAAGTACAAAACATCGCCACCGTTTGGTGGATATTCCAGACTCGTACAAAGCGTTTTGGATCAAGAGTGGAATTCCTTACCTGCGTCTGTGTTTCCCGATATAATAGGTTAAATCTGGGACCCTTTTATTCGCTAGTGAATATGTTTCTTCTGGGCAAGCGCGTTTCATCATAGATCGCATCATTGGTTACCATCAGGGGCCATACCGGCTAACGCATCGAACTTCGAAAAGTCTGTCGGGTTTCAAATTAAAACAGATATATCTATCCCTAATTGGGACAAAATGACGAACCCCAATTCATGATGTCACACGAACATCGACATCTTCCAAATAACTTCGACAAATAGAACAATACGAAATTCCTTACTTTGCATAAATAATACCTAAATTTGCATGCTACTATTGTTGGCTGAATGGGAGGAGATGTAACTAATTAAGACCTATAAATTATGTACCCCAATCATAAGCAAATAAAATTATTTCTATTTCTTGATATCTCTGTTTTAAGTAGAAGCTCGGCAGTCCCGCCGAGGTCCGATAAGTTAGCCGGTACGCAAGTGCTTATAAATCATAAAAAAATATTGGACATTCTGGACCTTGGCCGTTCACATCTTAGTGCGGTGTGAGTGGGACAGACATCGCGAGACGAGTTTCGAAATGCAGTTGTGGTGCGTATGCTAGGCTGGCAGGTCTCCGCTGTATGCTGTAGAGCGTGCAGAGCGGGGGCTACTCGGCCTGGCGCAGGCGCGCGAGCCGCTGCGTGAGGTCGTCCTGCTCCTGCGACACCACGGTGGCCGTGCCGATGGACGTGCTCGGCACTCCCGACGGCAACTCCATGTTCAACTCCAGCCTGAAATAACCAAATATTCATTCCCTATCTCCTATAGGTCTTCACTGGTTGAGCCCCAATACATTGACCATCAGGCAGGTGTCATATAATACCTGTTACTGTATAAAACCTTTGAAATCAATATGACATAGGCATAAAGTTCAGATAGCTAGATGTTGCTTATTAGTTGTAGATGTTTTATCACCCACAGTGGATGACAGCTTATGGAGTCTAGTGCTCGCCTCCAAGTTAAGGATAATCCTTTATTTTACTAATAAGGCACTATGGAAAATTAATGGAGCAAATGAGTGACATTACGGTATCCAAGGATGAGTACAGAAGCAAAGGTTGACCCATAAGAAGATGGAAAGACGAGCTTAATTTGACCCTCGGGCCTTTCTGGACCAGAGAACACACAGCACTGGAAGGGGATTATTATTATTATTTAGAAGGGGGATGGGGGATGGACTGGAAGGGGATGGAGATCACCTTTGCCAAAAGGCACACTGAGCTGAGACATGATTTAAATACTACTAGCGGCCGCGACTTCGTCTGCGTGGAAGGTTTTTTGCTATCCCTCGGGAACTATACTTTTTTTTCGGGATGAATGAAAGGTACCCTATGCCCTTCTCTGTACGCCTGACAATGTATATGTAAAATTTCATGATGATCGGTTCATTAGTTAAGACGTGTAGCAGTGTAGGGGGTAACAAACAAACGGACTTTCGCATTTATAATATTAGTAAGGAAGTTATTGTATTGTAATGTAACATCCATAGTGCAGCTCGGAAATGAAAGTCATCATGGAAACTAACAATTAAGTTTTGACCAAAATATATATAAAGAACATACCCAGCTTCATCAGCTACCTGCTGCAGCAACGTGTCGACGTCTCCTTGGGGCACGGTGGTGGTGGTCGTTTGTGACATCGCATTCTCCATGTACGATGACTGGACATCCAAATCTTCAAATTGACTTTCAAACTTGTCCATGAGGGTGGAGATCTTCTCCAGGTTCATAGACTTCATAGCTGCATCCATGGCTTTCACCACTCCCGCCATGGAATTTGTGACCTTTAAAGCAATTCAACTCTTATAATTTTCATAAAATATATGCAAACACTTTTATTACCTATTGCTTCACTAAACTGAAATAAAACTAAACCAAATAACACTAAAACTTTAAGTTTTACTTACTTTTCTAGTTGTAAGGGCAGTCTGTACTCTACTTGATACTGCATCTACTCTTGCCGACATTCGTAAGTAATTTAAAGCTTGATTTTTCTGTCTGATAGCATTTTCTGCGTGTATTCGTGCCCCTTCCATGTTGCCCTTTTGAATAGCTTTCTTGGCCTTTTCTTTCTCCATTTTTTCCTCTTTCTCACATTTTTTTGAATTCCTTTCTAATTCTTTTACAGCAAATTTTAAATTAAATAGGTGTTCTGTTAGTTTAGAGTCAAGGAATGTAATGAAACAGCTCAAAAGGAATGTGTAAGAAGGGCTATTTGTAATTTAAAACAAATGACAGTTGCAAACTACATTTTATATCCTTAAAACTTTTGACATTGCCTTTTATGAAATAGCCGTATATGTTAAAACCATAGAAATAGAATGTCAAAGAACAACAATGTCAATAAACAGGTGATCCAAAAACGATTGCATACATTTTACATGAAATACGTAAAATATGACTTAGATTCATAAAATATGAATATATATGGCAAAGGAAATTAATAAACTATGTTCCATACTGTATTCTTCGTCGAAAAATGAATAAATGTAGCGAAATTTGGTTTAAAAGAAATGTATGGCAATATCTTATTTACCTGTGAAAAGTGTGATTACTTGGATTATTTCTATTTGTCACTTCATAATTACTTAGAGCACAAGACACCATGGCTCCACGATACCTTTATTTTAAATTCTAATTAAGATTAACAAATATTTTATACTGTGATTGCTTATTTGCTAAGTGGGATGCTAGGGGCTCTTACTGTAAAAAATGTTGGCACATGTCACTTTATCCTTTCTCTTTTTTACATAGACCGTGTCCATATGATGTTAACTTCCCTTTTCCATGCTTTGTTGGTCTTCTTGAGCGCAGCGAAAATTTTTCTATGTCTATGGTTAAAACATATTTAGATTTAAATACGACTTTTACTAGTGGTAGGCTTCATAATAGACTTTGTATACCACGTAACAAGACAGCGCTTATGAATGTTCTATGTATGGCATCTGGCACCTAGTGTACAATAAAATACCATCCAAAATTAGGGAAATCGATGCATCATTTCGATATAAATTGAAAGAAATATTAGTGGGCAAATCATAATTGAATTTTTAGAGGATAAACATTATTGTAGGTACCTATCTTTGTATGCATACCCTGCGGTGAAATACTGATTAAGCTCATGAAGCTACACACAATATGATGTGCTAGGTATCTGTATTTGCAAATAAATGGAATTGAAGATGAAGAAACAAGTTAGTGAAATGTAACACAACGCTAAGCTAAGTGTGCGGGTAAAACTTAATTCATGGTGGTTTAATCCAGTCATACATTAATCCTCTAGATTGCATTAACAAATTTGAATGAAATTTCAGTAAATTTTATTGAAAAGGATACTTTCCATAGCTGATGATGACATTTCGTTCCCCAGTTTGACGGCCTTTACAAAACTTACAAAAAATTCAAAGGCTTATAGCCTCACTAGAAACACAGTAGATTTAAAAAATAAGGTGGGTGCTTAACAATAATTATTGTTATAAATTATCTGAATTATTCCTTTAAATAAAGTATATTAATAGTATGACTCACGCGAATAAAAACAATTATTTCCTTTTACAGTTTTTTCTTTTTTGCTAACTGTCACTGTCAGTGTCAAGTCACACTGATTAGATTACTTTTACATGATTAACCATGGATTTTGTAGAAATATGCGGAAATGTACGAAAAAAAATCTATGAAATGTCTCATGTCGTTGCTTATTGCCCGTGTTGTCGACTTCGCCGTCGGCTTCATTTGACAGATGGATGAAATTCATTGCTACTTTTTTTTGGTACAAATAAAAACTTACCAAAGAAAAGTAGCAATGTATTGCAACCATCTGTCAAATGAAGCCGACGGCGAAGTCGACGACACTTGGGCAATAGATAGACCCACATGATGACTTTAAAGCGATGGCTACACGCGTGGCTTGGTAAATACTGTGATTCATCAGCATACCCCGTTATCGTGGGTGCAGGAATGATCGATGCCAAAGACAAAGTACAACAGAAGGTCTATTTTGATTAATTTGATAATTCTGCCTAATCCCACTCAACCTCAGAGAGAATATGTCTGTTATATTTTTTTTAGTTTACTTGTATTTCAGGATGATTTTTTATCCACAACTCTATTAATTCGTGACGAGATTTTTTTCCCGGAGGTATATTGTGTTAAAGGAGTTTTTATGCTATGTATTAGGTATTCAAACTACTTAACTTGTGACTTGACTCTTTGAAAAAGGATATAATAATAATATGTCAGATGTCTGTTATGTCATGTCTACATGTCATGAAAATAAAACAGCTTTATTTAAACGTGCTATATTTTAATTATTCTTCTCGAAACCTTTTTAATTCTCCAACTGTGTCCTAAGGCGGACACCACTGAGGCTCTGCTTTATCAAACAACATCAGGTTATCGGTCCCACCTACAAATATGGAGAATATTGCAAAATTACAAATTGGGTTATTGGAAGGAAAATCAAATTGGGATACTTGGAAATATAAGGCCACCAGTCTACTACGCACCGTCCCGCACGCGCTGGAAGTAGTGGAGGGCACGTTCAAAAAACCCACCGAACCCGTTCTTCCAACAGATACAGTTGCAGTGACCACGTACAAGACAGAACTAGACCGTTTTGTAAAAGCTGACGCAACTGCTCTGCTTATCGTAACCACCAATATGAAAGAAGAGACACTTCGAAAGGTCATGAGATACACGAATGCAAGAGATGTATGGCTTGAACTACATAGACTATTCGACGGCACGGACGAAGATAAGTCCTACAATCTATGTATGAGCTTCTTTGGCTTTAGAAAAGATCCGGCAGATGACATAGCCACGAACATGTCAAAATTGAAAAATATTTGGACGCAGCTTAATCAGGAGTTAAGTAAGGACAAAACCGGTGAGCTACCAGAACTGCTACTCCTTTGCAAGATTCTCGATACGCTCGACGAAACCTACTTTTCCTTTAAAAGCAGCTGGCTATTATTACCTAAATCTGAACGAACCATCGAAAGCCTTACAAGCCACTTATGTGCATTTGAACGAGCTCTGCAGAGTAATAACGTACTTCAACAGGAAGCTCTCGTTTCAAATTCCGGCACTACGTCTACTGCAGAGAAGAAAGATAGAAAGTTGAAATGCAATTACTGCCAAGCTATCGGCCATCGAGTGAGAAACTGTCAGAAGTGGATCAAAGACGGCAAGCCTCCGAAAAGCAGCAATCCGCGAGCAACACCTTCTACTTCTAAATTCGTAAACATGATCCTGTTGTCTATCGATAGCACAGAAGTATTTTCAGTCGTTCCTGACATCGAAAACTGGTACGTGGATAACGGCGCCACGAGCCACGTGACAAACCGGGCTGATTTATTTCAAACCTTCAAATGCTTTGACTACATACATACTGTAACAACGGCTGATGGCAAACCGATTCGCGCTAAAGGCAAAGGTTCAGTAATGATCGAAGCAAATGTAAGAGGGAAGCTACAACGAGCAACCCTTCAAGATGTTTGGTAGGTTCCAACCATTTCGAAGAATTTATTCTCAGTACTAGCACTTCACGACAGAATTCCGAACAGCAAATTGGTATCGACGACAAAAGAATGCAACGTCTATGTCAACGAAGAAGCGTGCTTAATAGGAAGACGTAAGAAAGAAGGTGGATTGTACAAATTAGACCTAAAAGTTGTACATCCTGAGAACCCCGCTGAAGTCTTTGCAACGTTCAATACTATGCAACTATACCACGAGAGGTTCGCACATCAGAACAAGAGGCACGTGAAAGCTACAGTTAAACGCGAACTGGACTTAGATCTTCCTCTTGATAAGGAGCTGTGCGAAGGCTGCATATATGGAAAAGCTCATAGACTCAAATTCGGTACGAGGACTCGAGCTACCGCGCCAGGAGAACTCATACACACCGACGTTTGTGGACCATTTCAACCAAGTTTTTCAAAGTTCCAGTACTACGTGTTGTTCAAAGACGACTATACAGGCTATCGTATGGTATACTTCCTAAGATACAAGTCAGAGGTTAAGGATAAGCTCGCCTTAATGCTAGCTCAGACGAAGAATGAAGGACATGCTGTAAAATGCCTGCTAAGCGACAACGGTGGCGAATTTGACAACAAATCCAGTAGAAATCTACTAGACTCTCATGGAATTCGACAAAGACTGGTAATGCCTTACACACCAGAGCAGAACGGTGTAAGCGAACGTGAAAATCGCACCCTGGTTGAAACAGCGAGATCTATCATGTACGCGCACGAACCTATGCCACAAGAACTTTGGGCAGAACTGATAAATACTGCCGCGTACATTCTCAACAGAACAGGTCCAACAAACAATAAAGACAAGTCACCGTACGAACTTTGGACTGGAAAAAAACCGACAATCAAACATTTGCGTATCATAGGATGCAATGCTTACGTCCACGTTCCAAAGCAGAAACGAAAAAAAATGATCAAGAAAGCCATAAAAGGACGACTTGTCGGTTACGATGAAGATGGCTACCGGGTATGGATTACTAACGGAAAAAGTAACAAACTCGTCCGCTCACGTGATGTCACTTTCGATGAAAGACCGCTTCCTAACAAAGATGTTCACCCAGCTTGTGTAAACAACGACACAAATACGAGGGAGTACACAATACAGCTACCGATGGGTAACCCCAACAGCAACGAGGAACCGGCTCCACTTCCTGAAGTACATCAAGATCCATTACCAGATGAATCCGAGGGAGACTTCGAAGACGCTGTAGATAATATCTCTAGTGATCATGAACTTGATCTTGAGGGAGAAAATTTGGAACCCGAACCAGTCCAAGAAGACCAAGTACATGAACCCGACCCGGTCCAAGAAGACCATGTACATGAACCCGAACTTGAACCGCATCACGTTGATCCTGAAGCAGTCGACTATGACGCCGAGCAACCGCGTTACAATTTGCGCAATCGCAACGAAATACGACGACCTGAAAGACTTAACGACTACGTATGTATTACAGAGACGTACCCGTCGAATTTCGCTGATGCAATGGATCGTGACGACAGTGAGGAATGGCGAAAAGCGATGCACAGTGAAATGCAGTCACTGAAGGACCTCAACGTGTGGACGGCATGTGATCTACCGAAAGGGAGAAAAGCGCTTCCTTGCAAATGGGTCCTACGAACAAAAAGGAACCCAGACGGCTCTATTGACAAATATAAGGCACAACTCGTTGTGAAGGGATTCAAACAAAGAAAAGGAATCGACTACGATCAGACCTTCAGTCCTGTCACACGCCTAGCGACTGTCAGAGCATTATTAAGTGTCAGCGCTCAAGAGAACATGCATTTAGTGCAATTTGATGTTGCTACTGCGTTCCTCAACGGAAAACTTGAAGAGGAAATATACATGCAGCAACCCGAAGGCTTTAGCGACGGAACGCCTAAGGTCTGGAAGCTTAACCGAAGCTTATACGGTTTAAAGCAAGCTCCAAGATGCTGGAACTCATGTTTTGAAAGCATTTTGCTTGATATGGGCTTCAAGCAATGCGAGGCTGACTGTTGCCTATACACTAGAGAAACAGATGGAAAGAAGCTATTGATCACGCTGTACGTAGATGACGGATTAGTAGCAGCAAGTGATGAAGACTTAGCGCAATCGTTTCTTAATGATTTACGGAAACGTTTGAAGATAACGTCGAAGCCCGCTTCATATTACCTAGGGCTGCAAATCGAAAGAGAGAAGGATGGCTATGTCTTCATTAATCAAGAAGCATATGCAAAGAAAATACTGGAGCGTTTTGGAATGACAGATTGCAACCCTGTCACGACACCCATCGAGAAGCAAGCTACGACTATTCAATCAGGGAAAGTCGAATCCGAAACCGTGAAGTATCCGTACAGAGAAGCCGTCGGTGCTTTAGCATACTTAATGGTCGGAACACGTCCTGACATTGCATTTGCAGTGGGTGTTGCCTCCCGAAAATTAGAATCCCCCTCCAAGGAAGACTGGCTTGGTGTAAAAAGGATTTTGCGTTACATCAAAGGAACGTCTGCCTATGGAATTAGGTATGGACAGTATAAACCAGCAATACTAGAGGCATTCAGCGATGCTGACCATGGAGGCGATCGAGAGACCAGCCGATCTACCACAGGCGTAGCCTGTCGCTATGCAGGAGGTGTGATATCTTGGCTCAGCCAACGGCAAGCGTCCGTTGCTATCTCTACTACCGAAGCCGAGCTGGTAGCAGCCAGTGAAGCAGCTAGAGAGCTGGTTTGGCTAACCAGAATAATGCAAGAGTTAACTGAACTCAAGCATATTCCTGCACTATATGTTGACAACGAAGCAGCAGTTCGCTTGGCACATAACCCAGAATTTCACAAGCGAACAAAGCACATTCGAATTCGACATTTCTACGTTCGAGAGCAAGTTGCTGAAGGTGCAATGGAAGTCAAGAGAATTGGCACTGCAGATCAGTTAGCTGATATCTTAACCAAAGGACTACCACGGCCAAGATTCTCTTTCCTCTGCCATGCCCTTGGAATAGTATTGAATAAGGGAAAGTGTTAAAGGAGTTTTTATGCTATGTATTAGGTATTCAAACTACTTAACTTGTGACTTGACTCTTTGAAAAAGGATATAATAATAATATGTCAGATGTCTGTTATGTCATGTCTACATGTCATGAAAATAAAACAGCTTTATTTAAACGTGCTATATTTTAATTAATCTTCTCGAAACCTTTTTAATTCTCCAACTGTGTCCTAAGGCGGACACCACTGAGGCTCTGCTTTATCAAACAACATCATATTGTTGGTTAAGATAAAAATGATATGCAATTAGACAACAATCGATTACTAAATGACCCGTACAGGGGAGAGGGCGCGGCGCGTGAGACAACACTAGGTACAGTACAATACAAGACGACACGACAGCACGCGCGCGAGTGGCGTTCGGCCGGCTTGTGTACGCCTTTGTAGGCATCCGTCAAAGCGGACACCGCGCGGCGGGCTTATGTGCGCCTTTGTCGGCATCCGTCAAAACCGACACCGCGCGGCGACCGCGTGCGCGTGAGTACGGTCCGCGCTGTTATAGAAAAATAAGCTTTACACATTTAAAAACACGATTCAAATTAAATATCGTCCTTCGCTTCGTGCAGTTAGATTTTAGGAAGAATTAAAGTTATGTATCTATAGGAATTGTTTAAAAATATAGTTCACATTCGCCATTACTGAACACGAGAACGCGAGAGCTTGAAAATTTTCTCACCTTAAATACCTAGGTTTTTTGAGTAGAAAAACGTAGGCAAATAGGTGGCCCTAAAGGTCTTTCGCTTCTGATTTTTTAGTCTGTGAATCGTTCGTGCACGCGCGATAACGGGTATGTTCATCAGTATTTAATCAGGGGCCTATTTCTTAAAAGATTAGTTTTACTACAATAATGGGGAATGTCCGAAAAAAATCAAATTGGCTGAATATTTTTCTATAGGTAGGAATAAGGTCCCTTAGTAATAGAATAAATTTTCATAATTTTCGGTTTCGTGAAAAAAATTCAAAAAATCAAAGTCTCTTCGACTTCACAAATGTATGAAAGTAACAGCAGAATGGAGATTATACCTTTGCCGCTAACTGCCACAAACACAACACGTATTTAAAAAAAAAGTTTTGACATTTTGTCTTGAAACTTTTTTTTTAATACCATGTTGTGGTTGTGGAAAATATTCAGCCAATTTGATTTTTTTCGGACATTCCCCATTTACCATTGTTGTTATTGGGGTAGAATTATGTTTCTTATTAAATTATTTCTACCCCAATAAACTACTACAATGTTAAATTACTGTACTTACTCATTCTTTTATAAAATACACCCCTCTGATTAAATAATGATGGATCACACACAGTATTTACCACGCGTGTAGCCGTCGCCTGAGACCGTCTGACTGTGAACGGGTTTTTAACTTTGTATGCTGTCGTGAGACTCTTGAGTACAAAATTAAATTATAATATAGCCTCAATTAAGCTGCGGACAAACCAACGCGTTCATCTTGCGTCCGCGTCTGCATGCGCGGTGGCGACCAGGGACCCTATTTTTGAATCGCTCGGCTGGCGACGAGCGCTCTTTTCTACTGATTTTCGTTCGACATTTGACTCAAATGTATGGGATGTCGAACGAAAATCAGTAGAAACGAGCGCTCGACGCCAGCCGAGCGATTCAAAAATAGAGTCCCTGATACTGCAGTAGCGTTTGTAGTGACATGTTCAAACCGGTGCGTCCGGCCGCTCCAAATGCAGCGTTTGCCCGCGCGATCGTTCGGCGGTGGCGTCCAGATGCTGTCGACACAATCTGAACGCTGCACGCAACTAATTTGAAGGTAGTCAACGATGTCCGTAACGGAAAAAAATATTGCTAAAGTGCAAAAATATAGAATACTAGCAGCCGCCCGCGGTTTCACCCGCGTGGTTCCCGTTCCCGTGAGAATATCGGAATAAAAAGTATTCTATGTTTTAACCTAAGCTATCTACTATCTGTGTGCTAAATTCCAACCAAATCCGTTCAGTAGTTTTTGCGTGATTGAGGAACAAACATCCAAACCCACTAACTTTCACATTTATAATATTAGTAAGATTATACGACACTTCTCATCCATATTATAAAAACAACCGAAAAAATATGAGATTTGGCATAGGATTAGATAGTAAGTAGATTTTAAATTTAAAATAATAGCTTTTTATACTAATTTGAATTTTGTTATGAATAACACGGTTATTTAATATAATATATGAAAATATTATATTACAGAATACAGAGAGTGACAATGTACCCAAATTCTCGTTTTATTTCTGTAAAAATCTCATATCAAATCACTGCTTAAACATCAGTAGTCATTACCGTATTGTATCGGTTTTTATTATTTTCGATGTTCCTCCAGCTTTGAGTATTCACTTTAGCAAAATGTCACTAATGAGCGGTTTTCAAAAGGCAGTTTAAGAAAAAAAAGTAGTTCATAAAATAGAACTAGATGTCATTGTACTTAGTAGGTAGCTTTTTATGAAAAATATGAATTGTAATTACTATTTTATTATACGTTTGTTGAGTATGTGGTTTGTTGCTTTGTGCGTTGGCTGTCCGATGGCCGGTAACGAAAACTTTTCTATGACCAATATGGCCATTAGTGGGAAATAATATTTAAAAAATCGACTTAGTTGAAGTAACGCCATCTGTCGACATAAAATTATACTAAAATTCTCTGCTGTCAGAAAACCGCTCATTGTATTCCATGTAAATAAATAAAATAATTACTAGAATATTATTGTAATACTTAATCGTTTTTTTTTCTACTTTTATATAAAGTAGGTACGTGACTACCTACATCATAAAAAGTGATACATAGAAACCCACGTCAATATTCATTACCGTATTGATTTTATTTATTTCAAATGAGCTGGTAACTACCTACTCATTTTCCTTTTCTTCGATGTCATTTTCACTGTCTTCCATTATAAATATAACAAAATAAAAGGATTAGGAGGTTCCGAAGGTGGACGCAGACTGGACTGAACTCATATTGAACGCGTAGATCGCGTGTTTGGTGTGAACGGGCTTTCCAAGGTCTATTATCTTTGTTCAAGAGATTGCACTCTTGCACACAGGTATACATTCGTATGTGTGTGTAACGCTTGCTTTTTTTTATTAGGGAGCTTCTCTGTTAAGAGTTTTTTTTTCTATGGGGCTTTGCACGCGAGAAGATCGCCAACCGAGCACGCCACCGCGAACGCAAGCTGAACGCGTTGGTTTGTCCTCAGCTTTACATCGGTATGCCGATTTTAGGAACCATTTTCGGGCTGCCACCCGTACTTGACAATAAAATATTGTAGAATAAGTTCGATTTTAAAATCGAATCGACACTATAACGGAAAAGTAAACATTGTTTAAGATTGGAGATGAGAATTGAAAATAAAAAATGTTGACCTTTCCGTCATTTGTGCAAATTCACTGTTAAAATTTAACTTATTTATACGAGTGGCAACTCTAAATTGGTTCCTAAAATCGGCGTATGTAACCCGGCACCCTGATTATCTAAAAAGAAACTATTTAGCAACCGGTTGCATTTGACATACATTGCCACTTTTCTTTGATATGTTTTTTTTAACCCAAAAAGAAGTAGAAATGGATCACGATCATCTGTGAACTGCAACCAGTCGCTAGGTGGTTTTTAATTAGATAATCAGCCCGCCGGTCACTCACATGCGCGCAAAGGTTCGTACATTGTACGAACCTTTGCACGCATGTGAGTGGCTGATAATCGAGGCTAAAGCCTCGATTACATACGCCAATTTAGCTTCCTAGCTAGGAACCAATTTCGGGTTGCCACCCGTACTATATAATAAAATATTGTACAATAACATCGATTTTAAAATTGAATTAAAGGTCCAAACAAATTATCGGACGCGGCTTACTGCCGCGGCTGATCTGCGGTGTGCAAACTATCGGATGTAGTAGGTCGCGGACGTCATCGGACGTCCGATAGCTATCTGGCACGCAGGATGTTATTAGAGTGTGCACACTTATCAGCCGCGGCAGTAAGCCGCGTCCATAAGCCGCGTCCGATAATTTGTTTGGACCTTAACACTATAACGGAAAAGTAAACATTGTTTAAGATTGTAGATGAGAATAGAAAATAAAAAATCATAAAAAATGTTGACTTTTCCGTTATTTGTGCAAATTTACTGTTAAAATTGAACTTATTTATACGGCGGGCTGATTATCTAATTAAAAACCACCTAGCGACTAGTTGCAGTTCACAGATGATCGTGATCCATTGCTACTTCTTTTTAGGTAAAAAAAAACATACCAAAGAAAAGTGGCAATGTATGTCAAATGCAACCGGTCGCTAAATAGTTTCTTTTTAGATAATCAGGGTGCTGATTATCTAAAAAGAAACTATTTAGCGACCAGACCCTTGATCACGTAAGTCTGTTGCTAACAATTCTCGATTGAAATCGATTGAAAGCGCAGTTGCATTGCTGCTTTAGTTAAGATAGTTGTCACATTAGTTCTTACTAAAGCAGCGATGTAACTGCGATTTCTGTCAGTGTTGATTGCAACAAAGATACGTAATTACCCCCCTGTACCTTGATTACGTAAAGCTGTTGCTAACAATTCTCGATTGAAATCGATTGAAAGCGCGGTTGCATTGCTGCTTTAGTTAAGATAGTTGTCACATTGGTTCTTACTAAAGCAGCGATGTAACTGCGATTTCTGTCAGAGTTGATTGCAACAAAGTTACGTAATTACCCCCCGGTTGTTTTTAATTAGATAATCAGCCCGCAGGGTGCCGCGCATGTAATCGAGGCATTAAGGACGTCGTAACGTGAATAGAAGTTTTATTAAAACTTGTGCTGTGTAGTCTATGGTTTTTCTTTCTGGATGTTTGTTTTGTTGTGTTGGTGTTCCTGTTTACAACAATGATCGAAAATATCTAAATGTCAAAATAAATTGAATGGAGTGAAAACTGAAAAAAAGCTGCAAAGTGCAAGGCATAAAATAATCTATAATATTCTTAAAAATCCTTGGTAGCAACAGTTTATAAATATTATTTTTAGAATTAAATCAATAGTTTTTAATATATATTAGTATTATTTTTGTTATACTAGGCTTGTGACAAAAGTAAAAAATACAAACATTCCGTCTATCGTGATTGTGAGCAGTTGAAGACATCTCGCTGGGCGTAAAAAGAAAATGGCGTGTGCTACTCTAAAAAGAAATTTGGATTGGGAGTCAATGGCACAATTGCCTGCCAAAAGGCGAAGATGTGCCCCGTTTGCAGCAAGTTCAAGCACAAGCCCAGGAATCAAAATGACTGAAAATAGATCTTCCACTTTTGGAGAATCAGTCAGTGCACCTGCAAAATTGACCCCAGGTTTGTTTATTTTTACATTTTATTTCTACTAAGTATCGACAGCAGTCAAATAAAAGGTATTTTCGTGTTATCTTTATTTCAGGTTTATTCTTTTAATTCAAAGTCATAATCAGCTGTAATTTGTCAGTTTCTGCGCTATCATGAATATTTTTATCGCGTTAGAGCGAGATAGATGATGCGTGAAAAGTTGAAAACCGTTGGTTGGGTGTTGGGTGGATTTTTTGTTTGTCCTTTTTTTGTTAATTTCTTTTGTGAACCAGCTCGCCAAGCTTAGAAAGCCCTGTAGTTTTTTTCAGATATTTAGAAATCGTTTGGAAGATAATGTCAATTTGCCAACATACAGAGTTTTTGCTTATTTGGCATTTGCGATAACCTAACAATGTTAAATTAAAATTTGCATGCCAACCAAAATCTCAGTTTCAAATGAAATTGTTGATTTTGTACTCTGACAATTTATTACTGTAGGTACTCATAAATATTTGTAAAGGTTATTTGACTTATAATTCGCTAGTTCCATATTCAAAAAGATGACACAACTACTTTTATCCTTTATATTGCGTACTCAACATATTTTGACTTTATTTAGTCCAACTACCTAAAGATGCATACCAATTATTTTAGCAACTAAATTCATTATATTGAGTAAAGTAAGACTCATTAGTAAACAGTTTCCTTTGTTTGTAATATTTGTTGAATAATGCAAACATTATTATGACAATAAGGTTACAGAATACTGCACATAAACTGAATGACAAATCAAAATAATTATAAGATACCTACTTTGTTATGGTTACTTGTATTTCTAGCAACTGTATTGTTGCCATTTCTTTATTAAATGAAGTTCATATATTTTTAACATTGTTACATACTCTTTACATTGTTAATTTCTTATGGCAGTAGCCAGTAGCTCAACCCAAACCCTTCAAATAATATGTAAACTTTTTAGCTTACTGACAAAATTAGTAAGACCAGGAGACTTTTGTAAACACATTTATTGCACTAATCACATAATTCACTTTATAACATTTGCTATAAATTTACTTCAAACGGCGACCTTTCCTTACAATGGTTAAACATGAAGTGTGTCATAATAATGACTGCCGCGCATGTGCAGAACATAGAGAATGCTATGGCAGAACAGATCATCATAATAAATTAACTTAAGATTCGAACATACCATAGACCTTCTACCGTGAAGGTCGGAAGCCTTCCTCAACATAGTAAACTATAAAGTTATACATAGCTAAACCCAACACTAAAAGAGCTACTTTCAATCTGGTCAGATATGCCAGTGTATTCCAGGCGGAAGATTTGCGATACTGGAGTGCACACGCACATGATTAAAAGTGAGATAAGCGATCATAACGTAGGAAAAATAATAATATATAGCGACAGTCAAGCAGCCATAAAAGCCCTTGACAAAACAGAGACTACCTCAGCCTTGGTGAAGGAATGCAAACAAAGCATTCAGGATCTTGCAAACTTGGTTGAGGTGGAAATAGCCTGGTTACCTGGACACAAAGGTAATATAGGCAATGAGGAAGCCGATGAACTGGCCAGGGCAGGGGCTGATGAACCTTTCATTGGCTCCGAACCAAGACTGCCAATCACACACAGAATAGGGAATATGCATAAGTCACCGATTTTGATAAATTTGAGCTTGATCGCTGCGGACACTTATAAAAACATGATGGAACAGGAGAAAAAATAAAAAAAATGTATTATTTTAGTTTTATCACACGATGAAATCCGGGAAAAATAACAATTTTTTTTTTTCATTTTCGGATATAATGCACTTTACAGTCAGATAGAATATCGAATAAGAAACAATATTTTGTATGACATATATGTACTTAAACGCAAATTTAGGGAGATAATTGAAGATTATTGGCTAACTCCATATTAAACGCGCCGAAACACACCTGAAACGTGATGTGTGACGTCACCATTTTGTATGGAGCGTTTTCGGCGGGTGCTGCTGCGCGCTAACTTCAAGTAACTATATCACGAGAAAAAAACGCAAGAGAAAAGTTTTAATATTACAGTTAATTTTCTCACGCATTATACTTTTGATTAAGATTAAAAAAAAAATTGATGCATATTCCCTATTACTAAGAACATTATTGAAATTCGGACAATCAAGAAAACCAACCAGAGATGGATGAAAAAAAGGACTGTAGACAGTCGATCTTCATCAAATCTGTTGACAAGAAGAAAACTAGGGAGTTGCTGAAACGAAGCAGGAGAAATATAAGAACGATTGTAGGAATACTGACAGGACACTGTCCATTAAACAGACACTTGTCAGTGATCAAACGGACAGAGGATCCCATCTGTCGCAATGCAAAGAAAGAGAAGAAACAAGCTACAACTTGATGTACACAACACTGTGCTGGCAGCTCTTTGGAGCGGACAAGCTTAAGGAAGAGGATCTAAAGCAGTTAACGATAAGTCAATTCAGCAAGTATTGTAAGGTTCCAGGTAGGTTCGAGGGTCTGACGCCGGTGGGGTAAATGATAACCCGCCTCCCCCTGTGGGGAGGCTGAAATGGTTCCAATCAAAGTGACTGATCACCTGTCCGGTTTTGCTGGTGTCCCCCCTTCTAAATAATAATAATAAAGCTATAAAGTTAATTTTATTATAATAATTTGTGCCCATTCAGTAAATTTTTTTTTACTTGTGAAGAATACCATGATTTATACTTTATTTACCATTGTGATGCAAATATCCATAGTTATATTATTGCATTTTTTATGCCCAAAATAACCAAAAATATTGTTTACCTATATTATTTCAGTATTCCTTACCTTTGATGCTTTTAAAGTTTAACCCATCAAAGCCCGGAAAATGAGACACAATAGATTTCCTATTGTTGTCTGGCCACATTCAGCCCCTTAGGTATTGATGATTTAAACTCAATTTTCAATCTCATATTAGTAGGCAGAACAAGTTAATAGTTAAGATAATTAATATTAGAAAAATAAAAATATTGTTGTGCTAGCATTGTGAATGCCTAAAATCGACAGCCTCATCCTTCTGCTTATCCACTAATGAGGAAGGTCTTGTGCCCCAGCAGTGGGTATACTAAAAATGCCTGATGTGCAACCACTATTTTTTTGCGGGCAATGTTCAATGAAATTTTAATATGGGCTTTTTAGGTTCTTAAGACCAGTGCCTGTGTTTATCAAAACTTACAAGTCTTGTACTTTTTAATAACAAGCATTTTCCTCATGAAAATAATTATTCCACAAATCTGTTTATCTAAACACGTTAAATTAAATGCTACAAATGTTTTTGTTTATTTAACTAATAATGTTTTCACCCTTATATTAGTGATTTTGTTAATCAAAAAATCAAAACTTGTAAAAATACTTACAACCTGTAAAAAATTCAATGGAAAAGCCTGAGTATTTCGGAGACAATTTTTACAAGTGTCTTGCATAAATTATTTGGAAAAAGAAGACATAATTTATATGAACTTGTAAAGTACTTGTACACTTGTAAGTTTTGATAAACAGGGCACAGATTTAACTCTTAATTTTTTGTGAAAAATAATAGTTGCGAGACGTACCATCTTCAAACATCTCGCAACTATTATTTTTCAGGCTCTTTACCTCTGCCCTCTGATTATGTAACTGGGCTAAAAGTATTTTTTATGTAATTTATGTTGGCAAATGCATTTATATTTTATAAATGATTTTTTTCACAAAAAAGTTGAGTAAAAGATGATCACCAAATAGGACACCAACCCTAACAAGTAAACAGCATCTCAATTGGGTTGGTAAACTTTTTCGAAGAGAATTGTTTTATATTTTTTTATGATAGCACAAGTTTGAAGAATAAAGAAAATAATATTATGATTTTTTTATTTCACCTTGTTATTCAAATATATTTTTTTATATTATTATCACAATAAAATATCAAATGAACGGCTGAACACGAAGTTCCCTTGCATTTACTGATAAAAATCTGATTGACAGGACAGATTTGACAGAAAGTGACAAATAGTAATCCAATTATTTTACTCTTTGGTAATCATTAATCACGACCTAATGTTATTGTTTGTCTTTCAGCTTATTTATTGTGATTTTCTAGTGTTTTTCTTGTTCAGTTATGGTAAATGGATCAGCTTGAAGAAATCCATTATCCAGCTTATTACGCCAATGAAGTACCTACACTGCTTTGTTCTGTTTTGTTTGAAATATAGATGTGACCATCCGCAGAACAAATTTTGTACAATTCCCATACCTTTGAAAGAGACATGTGGTGCAGAGGATTAAACAGGAATTACCTTCAGAGAGCTTTATACGTTTGTGCTGATCACGTAAATATATGTATATCTACAAACTTACAAAAGAGTTATTTTATTGATTTTAGCTGACTGTGACTAACATGACAACTAGTTGACATTGCCAATGCCAAACTTTTCATTTTTTTTTATTTGAGCAAAAGCATTACGCATACAGCCGTAATAGTAGTTTATGAAACTGACACATAAAGAGGGGTATTAAAACACGAGTGTGTGTTTAAAAACCGAGCCGTAGGCGAGGTTTTTAATAGTATCACACGAGTGTTTTAATACCTAGTTATGTGCAGTTTCATACACTACTTTATCTACACTCATACATTTGGGATTGAACCTATTAAATAAAAGATCAACGTTAGAAAAGAGAGAGAGAATTTGTTTTTATTAGCACCTACCTTGTAATAAGTCAATTCCTTAGCTGCATCTAAACTAAAATATCGGGCAGAGTAATTTTTTTTTCACATTTTAAGGCAAGAATAAAAAAAAATCCATTAGAAAAAAAAACGATCAGTGCATTTCAACAAACTAATTGCACTAAAGTCATCGATTACCATAGAGTACATTTTAATCATGAAAAATATGTGGGAAAATATTGGTCGTTTTTTTTTAATGTTACGGCACTGCCTTCTTTTTGGATTTGCCCTGTATCGTAATGAGAAAAAAAGTTATTTTATGATGCAGGTGACTGCATCGTAATGAGTTTATTTTTTAATTTTACCTATCCACAAAAATAAAGTACGTATTTATATTACCTTTTTTGAATTCATATTTGGAACATTATGTTGTGAGTGTAGATAATAGTGATTTATTGTACTATGTTGTAAATTTTAATTTTAAATTATTATTTAAATTAAAATGACGTATTATAAAAATTCCGCAATTGGTTATTCCTGACTCCAAAGCCAAAAGCTACCAGAAAATATATAATTCACAACAGTTTTGAAAAAGTTTACCAACCCAATTATGATCTCAAGATAGCTCTCAACGCGGTTTATTAATATGCGTCTTAATTTCCGCATGCTAAGATGGAGCTCTCCCAAATTTCCACTACAATAGCACCGAAACGTTTGTGTTCAGAGCGCATGGCACAAGAGATATGCGACGAGATCAAGCGGCTACAGCGGCGCCGCCAGCTGCGCGTGGCCACCGGCGCGGCGGCCTCGTGCTCGTCGTCCAGCGGCAGCGAGGGCGACTGCTCCCCGCCGCACCGCTCCTCGCACAGCGTCGCCTCCCAGAAGGTCCACAACCGCGCGCTCTTCACTTTCAAGCAGGTTAGTCTGTTCATCGACATCTACATACTGTTTATCTCGGTTTATTTGGGTTACAAGTTTATAACTGCATGCTCTTCACATTCAAGCAAGGCCTTATTTAATAACGTGACAATTTGTCACTTGTCATGACAATTTTATATCCAACGCGTCAACCTATTTGAAAATAGAAAAAAAAACTCATAGCTACACGCTACACCACAATGTAAACCATGATGACAAAATTGACAAATCACGTAATTAAATAGGGCCCAGGGTACTTATTGTCTAATTTCAAAATCTATCGCAATCGCTTTCAGGATGTGATACATTGATGTTTCTTTTTGGCACGAATAAAAACTTACCAAAGAAATGCAGTAATGTATGACATCCATCTCTCAAATGAAAGCAATTGCGATAGATTTTGAACATTAGACTAAGTACCCTGGTTAGTCTGTTCATCAGCAACTCCATACTCGTATTTGGGTTTGTTTAGTGCACTATTTTCTTGTCTTCCATTCTTTCTTGTCACATTCACATATCTTCCTGCCCCTTTTTTATTTTTCGCACACAATCTTATGCACGTTTTCTTTCTGTTAAGATTCCTCTTAATTTTGAGGCACACTTGACAATTCCTCCATCATGAAATGCTAAAGTTTATTTTCACGATGCATTGCTAGTTAAGTAAAACAAAGTGAAAAAAAAATCCTAAAAACAGGACTGCCCTGCCAAAAACGAACTAAAAAGTTAAACAACAAGTGTGATTGCAGTCGGGGGACCTTATTATGGAACAATTTTTGATCAAAAAGGTCCCCCGACTGCAATGACACTTGTTGTTTTACTTTTTAATTCGTTTTTGGCAGGGCAATCGTGTTTTTAATATTTTTTTATTTTTATTTCACACATTTTAGTGACATGTTATCATATAGTTTTGGAATGTCCTCATCAAGGCCTTTCATTTGATGCCCATATTGTAATAATAGAAGAAAAAAAAAATTTTTTTTTTTTCAAATTTGAAAATGGAGTCGTACTGTCGCCATAAAAAAAAATATAGTCGGTGTCACTCGGCATGCTGTAAGGATTCTAACGATACCCCATTTATCCAAATCAGTTCAGGCATTTAGAAGTTATGGTGGAATAAAGAAACTCACATACCCACAAACATACATGAACCCTGAACACATATACACTCTTTTTGCTTTGGGCAGTCGTGTAAAAATATGGCGCCGCCATCGCCAGTGTAACTATATATTTAATTATATGACTGTATACATTGTGTTGGCAGGTGCGCATGATCTGCGAGAGGATGCTGCGCGAGCAGGAGGCCGCGCTGCGCGCCGAGTACGAGAGCGCTCTCAGCACCAAGCTCGCTGAACAGTACGAGGCTTTCGTACGCTTCAACTTAGATCAGGTATTGTCAATAGAGTCTGTCTAAAAAGTCAGTTTACATGGGTTATTACAAGGGTAATTTTAATACCCACCTAAATCCCCAACCACCCCACCAATACCCATCTAAATAAAATTGAGTAAAGCTATGATTACAATTAGAATTTTGACAGCACCAGGGTTACCAGTATAAGTTTTTATGAATAATTTAATAATTTCTCATGTAAACTGACTTTTTAGACAGACTCTACAGCTAAGTGTTGTATCAAACAAAGCTTATTTACGTTTTCTGTTTACCTCGATATGTAAGATGACACTAAGGCGGTGGACACACCCACGTCTTTTTCTTAGCGCCGTTCTACAGCGCGCGCTTCGACTGCACCGGGGCCTTAGCTCAAAGCCATAGCGATGGCAATGCACTGTCTGTCCTTGTCATATTATAACACAATGACAAGGAAAGATAGTGCATTGACGTCATAAACTTTAGCAATTTGAGTAGGTGATAAGCCTGCAGGGGTTCCTTAGACCGAATCAATCGTCGGTCAATCAGGCGTCGCTCAATGGAACGCAATTCCTACTTCCTTACATAGCTACAAACGCGCGTGCTCCGAAAGCGCCGAAGCGCGTAACTGTGAAACCAGCCTTATCTTTAACAACCACTAAAGCAGTTTGCTTATATGTCGGATGGTATGCCACCACTAACAAATGTTCAAACATTATGTTGTGTGATGAAATTGGAAAAGATTTAGGCTACTTATTCAATAATCAATTGGGAGAAAAAATTTTAAATTATTGTATACCGGGTGCGACCCTACATGACATTATGAGAAAAGTAATAACTCTAAACTTAAATGAAAATACTAATTTAATTATATTAGTTGGTCAAAGAGGTAATGTAAACAAGAAGGATCTCATTTCATACTACAATAAGTTATGCAGTTTAAATATAAATAAATTTGTATTGTTTACACTACCTTACAGTGCTAGCTTGCCACAGGAAGAAAATAATATCAGATATAATTTGAATTTAACATTAAGCAATATGACTTATTATAATAGTCAGAGATGTCACATAATAGACATAAATAAATTAATATTTAATTTTAAATTGACAAAAGATAAATATTATCTTACAAATTATTTTAAAAGACAAGTAGCTTTAGCGCTATCATTTTATTTTAAACATTTAGCCAAGAACTTGGCTATCACTTCTGCTTCTATTGAGCAGAATAGTTTTGACATTTTAAATGTGACCTTGGAATCCGTTCCAAGTAATAATAATACAATTTTTACTCCTGCTCCTATTGAGCAAAAAATTGTTGACATTAAAAATAACACTTTGGCATTTGTCCCAAGTAATTCTTTTATTAGTAATTTAAATTACATAATAAGACAATAGAGGAAGTCTCTAGCCGTGTAATGACTAAGGAAAAGCCTAAATATTTAACTATAGTTCACCAAAACATTCAGGGCTTTTCTGGCAAAGAATTAGAATTAGAACTTTTTTTAACTGAAAAAAATGCTAATATTTTATGTGTCACTGAGCACTGGCTTAAGGAATATGAATTAATTACAGGATTTCAATGTTATAAAATTGCTAGTTCATTCAGTAGGAAATCCACCACTAGAGGGGGATCTTTGATAATTTTGCAAAACAATATGAATTTTAAGGAACGAAAAGATGTGATATCCCTCTCTATTGAACAACACGTTGAACTGTCATGTGTGGAATTAGATCAGTTGATAATGATTTGTGTGTATCGCCCACCAACTGGTAACTACCCTCAATTTGAGTCCGCTATGGAGGACGCTCTAAAATTAGTCATCAAAAAGAATAAAAAAATTGTGGTGTGCGGTGATTTTAACATAGACATCTTAAAGCCGTCCTCAATTGCAAGTAGGTTTCTGAATTTGTTTAAGTCCTTCAATTTAGCAAACACCTTTTGTGAACCTACAAGAATCACTGCTACATCTAAAACTTGCCTAGACAATATTTTTAGCAACTGTAATGTACTTGATAAAGAAATAATAAATTGTATTCGTTCTGACCATAGCGGACAAATAGCTTCCCTTGAGCACCATCATGTTCCTCATCAGTGTAATATAATTTGCAGACCTCTAACTAAAAATAAATTGGAAAATTTTCATAATAATGTCACTGCCAAAACTCTTTGCTTACCTAGTAATGATAATCCCAATACTCATTATGATGATTTATTTAATTTAATTAAAGTAGAATTTGATAAAACATTTAAGCAAAGATCTATTAAATCCAAAGACTTTAAAAAGAAATTTAGTTATTGGGCAACACCAGGCATATATGTTAGCAGAAATAAGTTGTTTGAATTATATGGTCAGAAAACAATTTCAAATGATCCCGAATTTCATGAATATGTAAGAAACTATTCAAAAATGTTTAATAAAGTATGTACTTTAGCAAAAGCAAAATGTATATCTACAATAATTCATCAGTCAGATAATAAAATAAGAGCCACTTGGAATATTATAAATAAAGAGACTGGGAAAACTAAAAATAATGACCGTGAATACTCAATAGTATCAGACAATAAAATTATTGAGTCAGATGAAGGAGTGGCAACAATTTTTCAAGATTTCTTTTCTAAAATACCTATTGCAACTACCAGTAATTTAAATTCATCTCCAAAAATTGCTGTCTCCCTCTTGGAATCATGTGTTGATAAGTGCAATAATGTATTTAAATTTAGACATATCAATAGTGATACCATTCTTAAAACATTTAATTCAATAAATATAAAAAAGACTGAAGATCTCTGGGGCATTTCAACTCACATAATGGGGAATGTCCGAAAAAAAACAAATTGGCTGAATATTTTTCTATAGGTAGGAATAAGGTCCCTTAGTAATAGAATAAATTTTCAAAATTTTCGGTTTCGTGAAAAAATTTAAAAAAATCAAAGTCTCTTCGACTTAACAAATGTATGAAAGTAACAGCAGAATGGAGATTGTACCTTTGCCAACACATGCCACAACCACAACATGGTATTAAAAAAAAAGTTTCAAGACAAAATGTCAAAACTTTTTTTTAATACGTGTTGTCTTTGTGGCAGTTAGCGGCAAAGGTATAATCTCCATTCTGCTGTTACTTTTATACATTTGTGAAGTCGAAGAGACTTTGATTTTTAAAAACTTTTTTACCCAACCGAAAATTCTGAAACTTTTTTCTATTACTAAGGGACCTTATTCCTACCTATAGAAAAATATTCAGCCAATTTGATTTTTTTCGGACATTCCCCATTAAGTCTATAATAACTACCATTGCTCCCCATCTTGCTTTTATTTTCAATAAGTGTGTTGATGAAGGGATATTTCCAGATTTAATGAAATATAGTAAAATCATCCCTCTTTTTAAATCTGGGGACAAAAGCGATCCCGCTAACTTTAGACCCATTTCCATTTTGCCAGCACTAAGCAAAATTTTTGAAAAGATCATTTATGATCAATTATTAGCACATTTTCTTATCAACAAACTACTTCACGAGAAACAATTTGGTTTTACTCGTGGTAGATGCACAACTGATGCTGGAATTGCACTTCTCAAACACGTCTTTGAAGCATGGGAGAGTAAACAGGATGCAATTGGTATATTTTGTGATCTCTCTAAAGCATTTGATTGTGTCAGTCACAGTACTTTATTAGATAAATTGGAACATTATGGTGTATCAAAAAATGCAGTAAGCCTTATGCAATCGTATCTGTCGGCGAGAACCCAAAAAGTTGTTGTAAATAAAACAGAATCCTATGAAGCACCTATTACCATGGGCGTGCCGCAGGGATCGATATTGGGTCCATTGCTTTTTCTTATTTATATTAATGACCTTCCTTACTATACTAAAAACTTATGTGAAATAGTACTGTTTGCTGATGATACTTCTTTAATTTTTAAAGTTGATAGAGGATGTAACTGCAGTGACGATGTAAACAGCACTCTTTCCAAGGTGATGCATTGGTTTACTATTAATAATCTGAAGCTTAACTCTAGTAAAACTAAATGTGTCAAATTTTCACTTCCTAATGTGAGGCAGGTTCATATGACTATACATGTAAATGGCGAAGCAGTCGAATTTGTTGACTCAACAAAATTTTTAGGTATTACTATAGACTCGCGGTTGCAATGGGACCCTCATATCGATATCCTGTCAAGCAGACTTAGCTCTGCTGCCTTTGCAGTTAAGAAAATAAGGCTTCTGACCGACATTGAAACAGCAAGATTGGTTTACTTCAGTTATTTTCATAGTATTATGACCTACGGTTTGTTGTTGTGGGGCTCAGCTGCTAATATTAATAACATATTCATCTTACAAAAAAGGGCAGTGCGCGCTATATACAACTTACGGTCTAGAGATACTCTTCGTGACCTATTTAAAGAAATTAAAATATTAACGGTAGCTTCCCAATACATCTATGAAAATATAATGTATGTAAAGAAAAATTTAGATAGCTTTGTAAAAAATAGTAATGTTCATAAACTCAATACAAGAAACAAGAACAAACTTGCTGTTCCAAGGCGCAGACTGCATAAAACCGGAAGCTCTTTTTTGTGTAGATGTATTACCTTTTATAATAAGATACCAGAACAAGTCACAGAACTGCCCTTGGAAAAATTTAAAAATACTGTTAAATCCAATTTAATGAGTAAAGGTTATTACACTGTTGACGATTATTTGAAGGATAAAAAGGCATGGGCATAGCTTTTGTATTGTTAATTATTACTCTAATACCTCAGTATTGATTAGAAAAAGTCCGGGGTTCTTTCATAGGTCTAGATAAAAGTCCTTTAATTAAACTCGAATCGTGATTTTCTTTTCTAAGTATAAAATTGTGAGAAGTATCCTACCTACTTAAAAACGTACTTCTGGCTTCCTGACTCGACGACTTAATAAGGGTAGCTTTAGTATGTCATGCTCACTTCAAACATTTCTGCGGTGGTGTCGTGTGAGGCGGGTCGTTACGTTCCCTCAAATATGGTTGAGCGAAGCGATGGCTGGTTCATGCGTCATGCTCGTGAACGGGTGCTGCCAGTGGGAATGGGTCTGCTTCTGTCTGCTTGTATTAAGGGCGTCGTATAACTCGTATATAAAAGATCTGTTTTATATTGTCTGTATGTATGGCACTTCTTACTCAAAAAATATAATTCTTAATAGCTTACCTTGTTTTGATTTTTTTAATTGCAATATTTTTACTTTCTATAGTCAGTAGTTTAGTGAAAGACCTATGAAAAGCTTTTGGATATAAATTTTCAATTCGATGCCTTAACATAGGTAGTCTTAGTATGTCATGCTATCTTTAATCATTTCTGCGGTGGTGTCGTATGAGGCGGGTCGTTACGTTCCCTCAAATATGGTTAAGCGAAGAGATGGCTGGTTCATGCGTCATGTTCGGGAACTGGTGCTGCCAGTGGGAATGGGTCTGCTTCTGACTACCTATCTTAATGCATATTGAATTGTATGTTTTTCTTTTATTTTTATTTATTGTAACAGCCTAGACTGAATAACAAGTTCAAACTTTGAATTTAGCTTAAAATCTGTAAATTGATTAAGAAATTTGAAACTCATTAAGAAATGAGCTAATTCAATAATGTTATTTATTTGTTAATCTTTGTTAATATAAAGTCTGGAAACGATATACATATTTGTAAATATCGTTCCATCTGATTGATAAAGCTGACAAGTTTTTTGCGCCCATTTTTCTTGTCAGTTAAAAGACGTCATAATGGGTGGTAGGGTAAAAGAATTGACGATTTAAAAATGCTTATTATGTGAGCTTATTTAAATAAAATATATTTCACTTTCACTTTCACTTTCACTATGGTACTATAGGCGGTAGACAACACGCCCACTTCTTTTTCGTATTTTGACAACGGTTGACTGTCGGCCAAGAGGCTCATTTTCAATCTATCGCATATTAGGACAAGACCACATTGACAAGATAGCCATTAGTTTAGTTTTATTAAATATCGTCATCTGGGTTGCGAAGTAGGAAGTTTCTGGGAGATATACCACCCTGAACATACGACCACCCATACAATGATCTCCAATCGCTAAAAATAACCGTTCGAATATTGATATAAATGGTGAACAGGGTCGTAGGTAGAATCATCACAAACATGTTAGACATCGGCTTAGTTAGTTTTCAGGAAGCATGCGCGCAGCCAGGGTAGAAACATAGAGGCTTTTTTCCAAAAAATCGACTACTTATTGGCCTGTAATTACATTCAGGGGGTGGGGCAGGTCCAAGGCGTATATAAAACCACAGCCTTGCGTCGCTTTCAGGAAGCGTCTTCCTAGACGCTGAAATGTACTTACCTGCCCTGACCTCCTGTGATATAAAAAAAAAATGTGATATAAAGCCCTAAAGCGCAACGATTTCGAGATAATCCATGTTAAAGATCCTGTATAGACAAAAATCCAAACTTATTCCCCATCCAATTAAATACCTAAAAAGTGGCGCACGTTAGAACCTACGTATGTCGACAGAGTATCTATAGATGCACAAAAAATGTTATGTGATATAAACTTTTTCGATTCGATAGGCTTCGAAAAATCTTCGCATCCATCTTTCCTCAGTGTCTCAAGACGAAAAAGTCTCTGACAAGATTGACAAGTGAGTAATGCCAGTGATAACTTACATAAGAAGGCTCAAGGTCACACAGTGCAGTGAGCAATATATTATTATTTTCTACATAGTGCCCTTGGAGTTTACCCCTTCTCGAAACTTACTAGTTTCGAGGACCTTAAAATATTCACCTAAATATTGTAATCAACTGCTCATTTGATAGTTTTTTTTTTCATTTCCTCCATGAGCACGAAACATCACGAATTCCAAAAGATTCATATGAAAAATCTTCAAACAGTCATATTGTACCCACTGAAACTTATCAAACCACCCTGCATGTCATGATCACCTGAACTCTAGGTATTGAATAGGGAATATGCATAAGTCACCGATTTTGATGAATTTGAGCTTGATCGCTGCGGACACGTATAAAAACATGATGGAACAGGAACAAAAATAAAAAAAAATGTATTATTTTAGTTTTATCACACGATGAAATCAGGGGAAAATAACGATATTTTTTTTTCATTTTCGGATATAATGCACTTTACAGTCAGATAGAATATCGAATAAGAAACAATATTTTGTATGACACATATGTACTTAAACGCAAAATTGAGGGAGATAATTGAAGATTATTGGCTAACTCCATATTAAACGCGCCGAAACACACCTGAAACGTGATGTGTGACGTCACCGTTTTGTATGGAGCTTTTTCGGCGGGTGCTGCTGGGCGCTAACTTTAAGTAACTATATCACGAGAACAAAACGCAAGAGAAAAGTTTTAATATTACAGTTAATTTTCTCACGCATTATACTTTTGATTAAGATTAAAAAAAAATTTGATGCATATTCCCTATTGGACGAAGAATAAGTTTGGATTTTATCGATAGATTATCTTGAAAACGTTGCTTTTTTAGGACTTTATATCATAAGACTTACCATAAGATTAAGAGGTTCAAACCCATTTTCAGAGTAACCACTTCAGTAACCACACAAATTATTTATTTATTGGGCTAGTGTCTAAATAATGTCTGACATTTTTATCCTGCTGACCGTCAAAGTCATGACTTGGTCAGTCTCACCTTCATGTGGGTATAATTCAAAAACGCGTAAATGTGGGATTTTCAAACTTTTTATGTAATGAGAAATAACAAGAAGAATAGGACACTGTTTTTGATTTCTTTATTTATGTGGTAGTTTAGTAAGGCGCTAGATTTTTTCTGGTTTCTGAAAATGCCTGGTTACTCCAAAATCTGTGAATATTTTTGAAATGTTTTCTACCGCTTAAATAGCACAAAATAGGGGCTACTTATATGTGTTTACTGTAAGATCGCACAATTATTAGGGATTCAGCAAAACGTTACGCCAGAAGGAAATAAAATATCTCCAAAATAGTAAGGTCCACACATTTTATATATAGCGCACATTTCCTGCTAGTGTCAAGCTACCTGCCCATATATCTTTTATTTTTCTCCGATCATTAGTTTAGAATCTTCCTGCTGGAAAACCGTTACCCCAGCAGAATTTGTTTTTCCTGTTTCATTCCAAAAGTATATGGCCCACATTTTTTTTATTTGGCGCACATTTACTCCGAATTGCGCACAAATTATTCATCAAACTCGCTTCCCTGTAGAAGCTACTCTCCTGCCAGCGTAACGGACTCGAGAAATTCAGGAATTACTTTCGCTTTACTCATTTTCTTTCACCGTCGTCGCAGCACCAAAAACGGTGGCGAACTGTTCTACACCGTCATGGCGGCCGTCACGAAAATAGCGGCACCGCTTTATGATGTTACGGTGTTCGGCAAAAACTGCGCCGTATTGTTTACATGGACAACGTTCTACGCCGCTATATTACGGCCGTAATATAACGACACCGTCATCTTAGGAAACCTAAGCTTAAGTGTGAGCATAGCAGTGACGTGTTGTGTGGTGCAGGTGCAGCGCCGCCCGCCGCCCGCCACGTGCGCGCCGCACGGCATGGACGCCGAGCACCACATGCACCAGGACCTCGTCCCCAGCTGTGAGTACACGCACGCATACACACCCCACCAACTACAGGTGCAGCGCCGCCCGCCACGTGCGCGCCGCACGGCATGGACGCCGAGCACCACATGCACCAGGACCTCGTCCCCAGCTGTGAGTACACGCACGCATACACACCCCACCAACTACAGGTGCAGCGCCGCCCGCCACGTGCGCGCCGCACGGCATGGACGCCGAGCACCACATGCACCAGGACCTCGTCCCCAGCTGTGAGTACACGCACGCATACACACCCCACCAACTACAGGTGCAGCGCCGCCCGCCACGTGCGCGCCGCACGGCATGGACGCCGAGCACCACATGCACCAGGACCTCGTCCCCAGCTGTGAGTACACGCACGCATACACACCCCACCAACTACAGGTGCAGCGCCGCCCGCCACGTGCGCGCCGCACGGCATGGACGCCGAGCACCACATGCACCAGGACCTCGTCCCCAGCTGTGAGTACACGCACGCATACACACCCCACCAACTACAGGTGCAGCGCCGCCCGCCACGTGCGCGCCGCACGGCATGGACGCCGAGCACCACATGCACCAGGACCTCGTCCCCAGCTGTGAGTACACGCACGCATACACACCCCACCAACTACAGGTGCAGCGCCGCCCGCCACGTGCGCGCCGCACGGCATGGACGCCGAGCACCACATGCACCAGGACCTCGTCCCCAGCTGTGAGTACACGCACGCATACACACCCCACCAACTACAGGTGCAGCGCCGCCCGCCACGTGCGCGCCGCACGGCATGGACGCCGAGCACCACATGCACCAGGACCTCGTCCCCAGCTGTGAGTACACGCACGCATACACACCCCACCAACTACAGGTGCAGCGCCGCCCGCCACGTGCGCGCCGCACGGCATGGACGCCGAGCACCACATGCACCAGGACCTCGTCCCCAGCTGTGAGTACACGCACGCATACACACCCCACCAACTACAGGTGCAGCGCCGCCCGCCACGTGCGCGCCGCACGGCATGGACGCCGAGCACCACATGCACCAGGACCTCGTCCCCAGCTGTGAGTACACGCACGCATACACACCCCACCAACTACAGGTGCAGCGCCGCCCGCCACGTGCGCGCCGCACGGCATGGACGCCGAGCACCACATGCACCAGGACCTCGTCCCCAGCTGTGAGTACACGCACGCATACACACCCCACCAACTACAGGTGCAGCGCCGCCCGCCACGTGCGCGCCGCACGGCATGGACGCCGAGCACCACATGCACCAGGACCTCGTCCCCAGCTGTGAGTACACGCACGCATACACACCCCACCAACTACAGGTGCAGCGCCGCCCGCCACGTGCGCGCCGCACGGCATGGACGCCGAGCACCACATGCACCAGGACCTCGTCCCCAGCTGTGAGTACACGCACGCATACACACCCCACCAACTACAGGTGCAGCGCCGCCCGCCACGTGCGCGCCGCACGGCATGGACGCCGAGCACCACATGCACCAGGACCTCGTCCCCAGCTGTGAGTACACGCACGCATACACACCCCACCAACTACAGGTGCAGCGCCGCCCGCCACGTGCGCGCCGCACGGCATGGACGCCGAGCACCACATGCACCAGGACCTCGTCCCCAGCTGTGAGTACACGCACGCATACACACCCCACCAACTACAGGTGCAGCGCCGCCCGCCACGTGCGCGCCGCACGGCATGGACGCCGAGCACCACATGCACCAGGACCTCGTCCCCAGCTGTGAGTACACGCACGCATACACACCCCACCAACTACAGGTGCAGCGCCGCCCGCCACGTGCGCGCCGCACGGCATGGACGCCGAGCACCACATGCACCAGGACCTCGTCCCCAGCTGTGAGTACACGCACGCATACACACCCCACCAACTACAGGTGCAGCGCCGCCCGCCACGTGCGCGCCGCACGGCATGGACGCCGAGCACCACATGCACCAGGACCTCGTCCCCAGCTGTGAGTACACACGCATACAGGTCCCTACCCACCACCAGCACACCGTACCATACCATGACTTTGCTAGGAACGAACGTGTCAGGCAACCAGTCTCACTCGGGAAGCTGTAAGGATTCTAACGATACCCCATACATCCAAATCAGTTTTGAAGTTATGGTGGATTAAAGAAACTCACTTACCCACAAACATACATCAACCCTAAACACATATACACTCCTTTTGGTTTGGTCGACATATGCAAACTTAGTTTAAAACGCCAGATTCTACAAATGTCCATTTCTAGAAATGCCAACTTTTACAATTGCCCACTTCTACCAATGCCAAATTCTACAAATGCCCTTGTAGAAATGCCCAAACAAATTCGCTTATGGTCTGGCGACTGATTGCAAATAGTAAAAGATTACAAAAAAAGGTCGGTTTTTTGTTTATTTTTTACATCGAGCCTATTTGACCGCAAGCGATGTATTGCTCCTTGGGGTCTACTTGGGAGGAGGGGGGGAAAGCGGTAATAGACAGACGTACGTGCGCGAGAGAGTAAGAGAAGGCTGCACTACTAACCCAGGGGGCGCGGCACTGCACTTGCAATCAGATCAGACTAAAAAAAACTAGTTTATTGAAGAATTTTGTGATCTTCACCAAATAGATAATGTAATGATATCCTTCTGTCTCACTTATTTTCTGTGCTACAACAATTTAAGGGGCAGGCGCGGTCCGAGGGGGGGGGGGGTCACAGGGGACATGACCCCCCCCCCCCCCCAAAATCGTACATGTCACATAGAAAAAGCTTCAAAAAATTGAAAAAAAAGTAATTATTATTATTAGTGACTCCCCCCCCAAAATTTCAGGCTGCGACCGCGCCTGGTAAGGGGATTATCAGACAATAACTCTTTGTCTGTTTCATTACAGTTCCATGAATATGAGCTTCTTATGTGTAAACTATTAGCGTGCTCGCAGACTACAGACTTTCTATCGGCCGACAGTTTAGTCGGGCTCTCAATCAGTATGAAGAAGTATGCAAGTGCGCACACTACAACGATTTGGTATCGGCCGATTCTTCATACAAAACCAACTATCGGCCGATAGAAAGTCTGTAGTCTGCGGGCACGCTTAGACAATAATATAAATCATACTCATAGCATAATAAAATTATGAAACTAATGTGCCATTTTAATATTTTCAGATCTGTCCTAATAATAACGAAGGTGTCGGTGGTGCGGCGTGCGTTATGCCGAAAATATATCAAGACAGACATATTTTGGTATATGTGAATATTATATGCGGGAATATAGAGGATCCTATAAATTGTGATTGCTAGTGGAATTCATTTATCACTCATATTGTGGATAATATTACACTACACTTCAAATTTTAGCAGTATTATGACATGTTCATAATTTCTCAAGTGTCCGAAAGAGAGTTGTTCAGTGTTGCTGTTTAAACAACTATTGCTTGATAAAATCGAAAAATTCTGATACTTAAAAAGGGCTTCCCATACATTTTGTATGGGAGACCTAATATTTTTACTCCGTATTTTTCAAGTTTTGCCTAGCAAGTTGTTCACATAACATCACTAAACAACCCCCTTTTCGGTCACCCTGTATATTCTGACTTCCCTTTCTGATTATGATGCTCATGATAAATTAACAATGACAAATTCGTAATATTGTCTTAGATGAATTCCACGGTGTGTTCATGCCACATACACATAATTTAGCTTTTAATGCTTTCGATAAGGTTTGCTGGATAATTGTGTTCATAGAGGGGGGGAGAGGGTTGACAGAGCCGGTGTGCAGCAAACTACTGAAACTTGCCACAGTTTAGTTTCACGTTAAACGGGTTTGTCTATGAAATGTTTACACAAGAAATACGGAGTCAGGCGTCTGAAGTGTTTTATATATTTTCTAAAAGAACATGTGTAACCTGTAGTTACTTAGATCTAACACAAATCACACAGAGTGCCTGTTAAGAAATCGATGTCCTCATACATTTTTGCTATTAGCCATAAATTTTGATTGATAGTTATATTTAATTTTTTGAATTATATAGTTCTAGTTCTTAAATTATATTTTTTTCCGACATTCATGTCACGAGTTGTATTTGTAGTTTCATATCGAGACGGCCTCGTGCATCAGACGGATTGGAAGTATCTAGTTCTAATATACATTGTATTCGTATTTAAGGTAACAACTTATAATTGAAATAAAAAGAAATTGATTCTTCAAAATTAACTCGCTGATACATACAATAAGCTCATTAGGAAATTATTGACTAGCTTTATTTAAATTTTAAGTTATTCATCTCGATAATGTATTGACTTGAGTCTTCTCAAATCGAAAAGGCCCACTCGATGTGTGTTATTGGGAGTTGTTTTCTATTCTTGTTTAGTTATAACTTTTTTTTATTGAATACGAAAGGATATAATTTGTTACCAAGCATTATTCAATAAAAAATAGGCTAGTTTTTTAAATTGTATTATCAGCTCATTATTGTAGGCTATTGGCGTTTAAGAACTGAAAATAAATTAGCTAAACACCTAAGTTTATTTTTATTTATTTAGTAACAACCGTAGGAAGTATCCGAGTCTCCTTTCATTGTGAACGCAACGTCTGGCGCCGCGTCAATGTATTCTATGGTAGCGTCAATCATGAAAGAACCTGGGGCCCTATTTTTGAATCGCTCGGCTGGCGTCGAGCGCTCGTTTCTACTGATTTTCGTTCAACAAATCAACTTAAATGTATGAGCTGTAGAGCGATTCAAAAATAGGGCCCCTGGTCGACGGGTGTGTAATGTATGACCTAAATTTACATGCACTAACGATCAGAGGATATAATAACATTTCCTATAATTTCATTTGACATACCGATCGAATAATATAACATAAGGTTAATATAATTTCACTTGACCTAAATACATGTGATATAAAAATTATTTGACATAATAATCATTTGATCTAATTAACAGATGATATAAAGCACATTTCATATAACATTCATTTACTCTATTCAACATTTAAAATAATTTTATTTGACCTATGATTTAAATGCTATAAAAACAAGCATAGCCAAAAAATATGATTTCATTACTTATATATTGTATATCTACACCCACGCTTTAAATCCTATATAAAGGGTTCTGAAACAGCTTACTGCCAACATTACAGTATCGCTCCGCTGCGAGTGGTCAAAACACTAACCTAACCTACCTGGTGCATTAAGTTTTTATTTATAGTGGGGGGCCTAGGGCCAGTCCCCTGCACCCCCTAGCAAGCATGCAGCATGCAAGCAAGCATGCAGCATGCAAGCAAGCATGCAGCATGCAAGCAAGCATGCAGCATGCAAGCAAGCATGCAGCATGCAACCAAGCATGCAGCATGCAACCAAGCATGCAAGCAAGCAGGCAGCATGCACGCAAGCATGCAGCATCAAGCAAGCATGCAACATGCATGCAAGCATTGTGGAGCTCCGCTCGCTTCGCTCGCTCCGCTGCGAGTGGTCAAAACACTAACCTAACCTACTGGTAGGTGCATTAAAAGTTTTTCTTTATAGCGGGGGGCCTCAGGCCCCCCGACCCCCCCGAGCAGGGGGGCCAGCCCCTCTGCACCCCCCGGCAAGCAAGCAAGCATACAGCATGCAAGCAAGGATGCAGCATGCAAGCAAGGATGCAGCATGCAAGCAAGCATGCAGCATGCAAGCAAGCATGCAGCATGCAAGCAAGCATGCAGCATGCAAGCAAGCATGCAGCGTGCAAGTAAGGATGCAGCATGCATGCAAGCATTGTGGAGCTCCGCTGCGAGTGGTCAAAACACTAACCTAACCTAACCTACTGGCAAGCTACATGCATTCTTGTATGCTTGCTTGCATGTCTAGTCATTTTTATGTTATAATATATGTATGCTATTGATGTTATTACATAAAAAATTAGTGGATTTGAAAATTAAGCAAGCATCATAATAACAAAAGCTAGTTATTTCTATTTTATAATAAAAGTTGATTATAACATGTAAAATTAGATCAAATAAGGATCAAATGATATGTTTAAGAAATGTAAGTTAGATAAAAAAGCAATATATCAAATTATACTTATGGGATATAAACGTTAGAGCAAATGTAAATATGGCAAATAATAATGATGTCAAATGAATAATAGGTTAAATAAAAATTATGACAATTATTTTTAGGTCAAATAAAAATTAGATGAAGTCAACGTTAGTGGCATTGAAATTAGATTAACTGTTTTTATGGCAACCGAATCGCACCCCTGGTCGACGACTTTCGCAAGTGTCGGCCAGGGGATGGGTGACCAACAACTTATTACCTCTGGCTCCACTGTGCTTCGAAAGGCACGTTAAGCCGTTGGCCCCGGCTGCATTCACGGGTCGGTCATATGAATGACTAATCCGCATTGGGCCCGCGTGGTGGGCCCAACCTCCTTATCCACCATATAAAGGAAGGCCGATGCCCCAGCAGTGAAGAAATTAAAATGGCTGATGGTCAACGGAAGATGAGACTTGTTTGGAGAGGGAACTCATTTTGCGCTTTTATATTAGGGGTTTCCAACGTTTCTAATAACTACCCCTAAAAGTTAATATAACAGGGAAAGTGGCGCCACCATTTCAATCTCATCTTTCGTTGACCAATGTGCGGCAGCTCTGCCTCTAAGTGCAAGCGCACATCGGGCCACTAATTGCGACCACTAGTGGCTCGGTCGACGCAGCCACCAATCACTGCCACTACTTTTTGCAATTTGTTAATTTCCTTCGAGAGCTTGCAGGGGGTCGCGTTTATGAAATGGGAAAACTCAACAAAAAAATGAGTCCGTTACGCCAGCAGGAAAGATGCTCCTAGAGGGAAGCTACATGATTCCGTTGTTATTGGTTATTTTACTGAGGTGTAGAAAACGTCTTCTGCGTCTATTAATGCCGAATCCAGCCCACAGCCCGCCGCCCCGGGAAGAAGCCGGCTACTGTGGCCAAGTGTGCGCCACAAGTAGCGAGCGCGACACACGCAGCTTGTGGCTCAAACGCGGCCACTCGAACGCCCGGTTTGCGCCGATACCATACAAAATGTATGAAAAAAGCAGTGTTGCCAGCAGGTCTTGTCAAAAATTACCTGAAATATATAAAAAAGTAACCTTTTAGTAAAAAAAATTACCTTTCATATTTTTTTTGTGACAATGTATTAAAAGTTGATTACATGTTAATGAGGGCTTTTCACAATGACAAAAAACTGTAGGATCGAGGCTCGTTGATAAAAATGTGTGTCAATATGATTTTTTTACTAAGCTTCGAAGAGTATCAACACCATCTAGTGAGGCAAATAGTTACTATTTTAAGCTTCGAAGAGTATCAACACCATCTAGGGAGGCAAATAGTTACTATTTTAATTTTATAAATGTCACTTTAAAAAGCCCTAATTGTATTAACTTACAAAAATATAGTTACTCAGTTCTTTTCCATTAAGAGTAGCATTTTATAATACAATTTTTCTATTTACATGGATTTTTTACAGCTAATCTTCGGAAACACCTGAAATTAAATGCAGAAAATGTAATTTCAAAGTAAAAAAGGATTCAGCTAACCTACCGAGTTAATTTTTTTATAGAAATTATATTACGTAATATTCTGAAGAAATCATGAGTAAAGTTAGTATATACCTTCACCCTTCCCATTCTTGTTAAATTTAATTTTAGCATTGAGCATCGCTTTTGTCGGCTCAAATGCTGTCGCATTTGGTATATTTCCTTTGATAGCCATCAACGATGAAATTGTTTCAGTGCCGAGCCTATTTCTGTTATCGCATTTTATTAACTTGAGTTGGCTAAAAACACGTTCTACACTGGCGTTTGAAAATGGTAGGACCAGCAAAAGCTTTAGCACTTTCTTTAAATGGGGAAATAATGGCTCTCCTGAAAAATTTTTCATTCTGAAAACTTTCTTCCAGTAATCTTCTATTTCTAGATCCTGGGTCAAATTTAAATTTGTAAAATCCAACAGGGCATGCTTTTTCCACTCCTTATTTAATTCCTCGAGGTCTACATGATTTTTTATGTTTGGGAATCTGCTGACGACACGAGAAAGGTCTTTGGTATCATATGTTTGAGCTTTTTGAGGATCTGTGACTTGTTCTATTATTTCGTAAAGAGGATCAGAAAACTCGAAACGTTGTGTTATCTGTTTAATGGTCTCTATGTAAAATGACAAACACGTTTTTCTAAACTCATTAATCTGCGTTTTGGGTGGTGGATTTTCTTTTTCCAACTCATTGATGGATTCCTGCGTTAACACGCCGAGGTAAATTTTTTCGAGTGGCGTAAAAAATCGTGGATTATTGTATTCTAATTTGTAAGCGTCAGTGGTTTTGCAATATTGAAGCTGCATATAATTATAGGTAATTGATTTTATGAGCTTGTAGACTTCGGGCTTTAACTGGTGTAACAATGGTTTTTGCGACTGAAAAAGTTTGTTGAATTCATTGAAAAGGTTTAATACATATGACATAAATTCTAGGTAAATTTTTGTAAATTTATTGTTTAAAGTTGTTAAAATGTCTTCAGTTATTTTACTTGGATCATCAAATACTTCAACTCTGAAATACTCTGTGAGAACTTCATACTGTTCTAAGGTTCTGTTAACACACGCTTCTAGTGACAACCATCGTGTTGTGGATGGACTTAAAATTTTATGTACTTCTACTTTGAAAAATTCTTGAAATTCTTTCAGCTTGCCCTGTCTTGTAGAACTGCGACTGAAATGCGAAGCTACACTTCTCAACAAATCCTCTACATATCGTGGCAGCTTAAGACACGCTTTGGACGCCACGAGGTGTATCATATGGCAACTGCATTTGATGCATGCAATGTGCGGAACAATTTTTTTTAAATGACTGAACACAGAATTGTGTTGGCCAACCATGCTGTTAGTTGTGTCAGAAGCGAAACCAACAAAATTTTCTAAAGAAATTTGATGATCTTGAAGCCAAGTTATTAAACTATTTGAGAGATCTTCAGCCTTTCCAGATTTAACTTCGAACATATCTAGAAACTGTGTGCGAACATAATCTTTATCATCATCATAGTATATTACTGTCAGGGCACATTGCTTTTTGACACTGATGTCAGTTGTTTCATCCATTATAATACTAAAAGGAGTAGTTTTTAACTTATCTATAAGTTCTTGTGTTAACATGGGACCAAGAACACTCTTAATTGTATTCGTGGCTTTTGTCCTACCTAAATTTATCGATTTTATTATTTCAGAGTCTGAGAAAGTATTGGCTAAAAATGGAATTAAATCATCTGCTAAAGATAGTGATAAATTGTGTTCTGCAAGAAAAGCGCATAATTTAAGCTCAGCTCTTTTTTTCAATTCGTCTCCTTTTTTCGGTTGAAGCATTCGCTCAATAGGCGCTGTTTGACTTATTGAGCTTACATTATGAATGTGTTTCACAGTATTCATATGCTTGACAAGAGCTGGTTTGTGGTTAAGCACAGTACAATCGCACACTTTGCAATAAGCAGTAACCATACCACATTCCTGATCCTTCTTTGAGATCCAATTTTTAAATTGTATGTTTTCTATCCATTTTTCATTAAAGTCTCGGTGTTGTTTTTTTAGTTTTTTTGGCGGAGGTTCCTCAGGCGCTGGCGGAGTTTCCTCAGGCACTGTACTAATATTATTGCAATCATTGTTTTTTTCGCTCTCACTCTCCTTTTGCCTTGAAGTTGACGGTTTGGGATTGAAAAAAATCAAAAATTTCTCCATGCTTAGACTGAATATATATTTGTTAGTGGATTTAGTTAAAACCATGCCAAACATAATAAGCACCAGCACCACAGTCATGAAAAAAAAAATGCACTTTGTTTGTTTGAAAGTAAAATAACACAAGTGTGAACTTGGGTGAAGCCCAAGATAAATAACTTTGATGGATATTATCATTATTAAAAATTATAGGTATAAATATAAAAATACTTTTACTATGTGTGGAATTTATTACGAAAAATTTTCTCGATTTTGTGGGTAAAACTTAAAGTGAGGCAACACTACAATTAAATGCGACAACAACAAGAACCCAGGGGGCCAATTCTCACGCGATAGACAAAATGTCGAAATAGAGATATGTCGAAATAAAATGGCGGATCCGCCATTTTGTCTATTCAAAACTGTTTTTGGTATTCTCGAAATGTCACCATAGAGATATGTCGATGGCTAGCCCTCGACATGCAACGTGTGGTCGATAGCAGTAGAGATTGAATATCTCGAACATTACTAACGTAATGTTCGAGATATTCAAGTTCGAAGTGTCGAATTGCCTCTTTCTTATGAGGTGGGTGACCATTTGGGACTACAATAACGAATGTTAAGCTACTTTTGAAAAGGCCGAGTACGAGATGGGTGACCGTTTGGAACAGCAATAACGAATATTAAGCTACTTTTGAAGAGGCCGGTTACTAGATAGGTGACCATTTAGGACTGCGATGACCAATTTTAAGCAATTTTAGGAAATGGCCGGGTGTGGGATGGGTGACCGTTTGTGACTGCGATGCGACGAAAAAAAAGTTAAATAAGGCTGGGTTTGGGATGGGTGACCATCTGGTAACCACTTTGAAAATGGTCACCCGTCTCAGATGGGTGACCGTTTGGAACAGCAGTAACGAATGTTAAGCTACTTTTGGAGAGGGCGGTTGCCATTTACTAGATGGGTGACCATTTGGGACTGTGATGATGAATGTTAAGCAATTTTAGGAAATGGCCGGGTGTGGGATGGGTGACCGTTTGTGACTGCGATGCGACGAAAGTAAAAAAAAATAAGGCTGGGTTTGGGATGGGTGACCGACGATGCCAGAAGTAATCAATTTAAACAACAATTTCAAAGACTGGGTACCTATGAGATGGGTGACCGTTTGAGACTTCGATAACATATGTTAAACAACTTTGTAAAAAGGTCGGGTTCGGGATGGGTGACCGACTAAGCCAACAGTAATCAATGTTAAACAGCGTTGCGTTTCTTGCACGCAGACATCGGGCGCGTGCCACAGTGTCAAATTCGAAATATCTCGAAAAAGTCAATAAATTGTAGAGATTCCAAAGACTTTCGACTTGTAATGTCGAAAATTGCTGAGAATAAGTTTTTTGGCTGCAATAGAGATTTTAGTGACATTTTCAATAGAGATTTGTGATTAGAGATTATCTCGAATTCGAGAAATGTCGCAGTGCGCGAGAATAGGCCCCCAGGGCTGCGTTCCTAAAGTTCGCTCGACGACGGACCTTCACTCCAAGGCGTGCGACGTTCGTCATCCAACGTTTACGAACGACACGTGTACTAGAATTATCTAATTCAGTTATCATCTTATTTTCAGATCAGTTGGAGAAAGATTTGATATGTCCAATAGATACAATAAGATAAAATTAAGTAATTCTTATCACCAATAACACTATAAATCAATTAAACAAAATTTTACACCAAAAAACGCGTCCGACAAGTCAAACGTTTCCCGCCTTTTTTCCAAAACCAATATTTATAAATAAAGAAAACGTGTCAACTGTCCAATAGAACGTCAGAGCGAATTTCACCCACCTATTTCGTGGGGTGACCGGTGCGTTCGCCGGGCGACATTTACGAACGGTTAGAGTGATCATCGGACGATCGCCTCGGTGGTTTTAGAACGCGTATTATGTCATCGAGCGTCGTCGAGCGAACTTTACGAACGCACCCCAGGGGTACGTTCACGGCCGTTCACTTTTGAAAAGCTGTTTCATGAATTTTAGCGATTATTCCAATTTAAACTGTCATATTTTCATTTTACTAAAGCTGTCAATTTTTACTTCATATTATTTGCTATAGATTTTTTGAGATGCATTTATCAACAATCTTAAAATGGAGTTGAGAACACTGCGTAAAGCAAAACAAAGTTGAAAAAATTCAGTAAATTCTGTCATCTCAAAATCAAGCATAGGTATATATAAGATTACACACAGTGAGCGTAGCGGGATAAGTTATTGTGCGATATCTCGGTAAATAATGCACAACCCGAAAGCAGGCGAGAGAGTCAAACAAAGCAGCTATTCTCGAGTAGGTACGTACCTACATACCAATTATTAAACTTACCTTTACAGCTCTTCAAAACAAAACAAACACTCACTATAAAACTTGCGACTCACTGACAAATTGACATTGACAATGACAATTGACATTGACAATTCACTCACGTCACGAGCGAGTGATGGCGGCAGGCGGGGGGCGGGCGACACGACCTTAGAGAAGGGACACGACATTTATTCCGTTTCACGTTAGTTTAAAAAAAATAAGAATTAATTTTGAACTTCCGAAAAATTACCTAAAAGTTACCTTTTTAGTAGTGTAACCTAGAAGTAACCAGACAGAATCTAAAATCACCTAAAAGGTTACTAAAGTAACCTTCTGGCAACGCTGGGAAAGGAAAGGACGACGCTGGCAAAGGACGAGTTTTTACTTTTTTCAAAAAAGTAAAAACTCGTCCTTAGCTTGTAGTCGCGCTTAGTGGCCGCGACTAGTGGCCAGTGTTACCAAACCAAAAAAATTGAAATCGGTAGAATCAGAGTCAAAAAATCGGTAGAATTCGGTAGATTTTTTTTCAAAAGAAAGGACCTCTTAAAACGTTACATTATTGAATTTTATGTGGTTTAATAATGTTAGCGCTCAAGTTCTCTGTCAAAACCATACAAAATCACTGATTCGGAACGCATTTTAGCGTGATTCGGAATCGAAGCCAGAAGCATGTTATGTTAAATTTTTCGTCAAAAAGGTGTGAAGGTCCAAACAAATTATCGGACGCGGCTTACTGCCGCGGCTGATCTGAGGTGTGCAAACTATCGGATGTAGTAGGTCGCGGACGTATCCGATAGTTTGCACACCTCAGATCAGCCGCGGCAGTAAGCCGCGTCCGATAATTTGTTTGCACCTTGAATTTTTATGTTTTAACCGAACGCTGTGTTTTTTACAAGGATGCATTTGTTCTTTATACCATTTATTAAGGACTTTCGGTAGAAATAAGTGGATGGGGTTAAAAATTTCGTTTGTTTTACCATTTATATGAAATTTCGGTAGAAAATGAGTGCTGATCGGTAGATCGGTAGATGAGGTTAAAAATCGGTAGATCTACCGAACAATCGGTAGGTTTGGGAACACTGCTAGTGGCCCAATATGCGACAGCTCTTAATGCTCTAAGTTCTTCCAAGTTGCGATAATAAACTAGTGATGGGCCGAGACAAGGCCGACTCGAATACTAATTCGAATACCTTTTTGGTACTCGCATACTCGAGTACCGGAAATACAGTATTCGGATACATAAGTACTCAAATAGAGAATTCGAGTATTAAAATTATGCGAATACCAAAGCGACCCGGAGGAAATAAAAACTCTTAAAACCAGAAAGATTCTAGGCTTCTTGGAAGCCGTTGGGCTCAAAGAGTTATCATAACTAGGTAGCGAGTCACAATAGATCTTTTAGTTCGCAATAACTACAGCTTCATCTTGAGCTGCATAGCCCCTAAAACTCAAATAATAATATTAATAATGCCAAAGCGGGTCGACAATCAGTTTTAGCGCCAAATTTATTGTTTACTAGCTTTCGCCCGCGACTTCGTCTGCGTGGAAAGTTTTTTTGGTATCCCTCGGGAGCTATACTTTTTTTCGGGATGATAGGTACCCTATGTCCATCTCTGTACCCCTGGCAACGTGTATGTAAAATTTCATGATGATCGGTTCAGTAGTTAAGACGTGAAGGCGTAACAAACAAACAAACAAACAAACAAACGGACTTTCGCATTTATAATATTAGTAAGGATTGTGGGAATTAGTACATTAAACCAGTGTCATTTTGTGTAGTAATACTCACTTTTTGAACTATTATGTGGAACAATGTAAATTCACGTTTCAGAAGTGTCAAAACAGTATTCGAGTCAAATTGCGTATTCGAATACTAGTCTCAGTACTCGAATACCCAATGCGAGTACCTGGACTCGAATACTGATTCGAATTTTTTCTTAACGAATACCAAAATATTCGAATACCAAAAATAGCGGTCTCGGCCCATCACTATAATAAACCCCGCGTTCCAAATCACGCCAACAGCACTGTTAGCGTATAATCCATTAAATTAAGTAGGTACACAAATACCCTATTTCTGTAATATTTTGTGACTATTTAATTTGGTCGGATACGCGCTAACAGCGCTGTGAGCGTGATTCGGAACGCGGGGAAAAAATCATCACCATCAGAATGTTACCACTACTGGGGCACAGGACCCACGGGCTATAATTAAGATGCAAGCACATTAAATGTGCCTGACAATTTTTTTTAAACGTGTTAACATGCCGTCAGATGATATCGGTTTTTATAGTAAATGTATGCACTAGGGGCACACTTATAACACGTCCATATAAATATGACGTGTTAACACGTGGCATCAGACAGATGTGCCCTGCCCGCGTCCTTACCCATGGACCCGTAACAATTCTCGATTGAAAGCGCAGTTGCATTGCTGCTTTAAGTAAGATAGTTGTCACATTGGTTCTTAACTTAACTTATTTAACTGCGATTTCTGTCAGAGTTGGTTGCAAGGCAACAAAGTTAGATAATTTACCCCCCCGGTAATGGGACGACCCACCGGGACCACGGGTAACGAGTGCTTATGGGTGGATAAGAAGGACGGGCCTTAACCCACCACGCGGCGCGGGCTTAATGTGGACTAGCGGGCGCTAACAACTGCAAATACAGTGGGACTATGGTCACAATAGATATAATTAATATGGTTTTACATGCCTTCCAAAGAACGGAAGAGCTCGAGATATTTTTTATTGTATGGCCACCACTCGTAGACAGATAGAAGGAAAGGAAACCTTTATTTTTGCACGTAAACGGGTTGACGGTCTGCGCCCACTGATGGCATGGGTGATGGGACAGAGGATTTTATGAAACGATCATCAGCATCATTGTGCTGTGACAGGGTGATAAACGTTGTGTGTGTATTTCGCGAACAAAAACGCTGTCGATACCGTATTTGCAGATAGACTGCTGTAGTGTACCTTTGGTCACCACTATCCGATTATCTGACAGCGGTTATGTTTGGGATAGCAGGGACCGGAATACCGATATTTTTTTACCGATATCGGTACCTTTATAGAAATATCGAAAAAAATACCGGTATTTTGGTATCGATTTATTGATACTGATATCAGTATTTTATTTCAGTACACGAATATCGATACATTATTGAAAATTATCAGTATTGATACCGATACTGAAATACCGATATAGTACCGATAAAATGCCTCTTGCGCTTTCAATATTTTAACACGTTTTTATTATGTTGCTTTCTCGTTTGTTTGTGTCATTTGTGTGTTTCTCCACAAAGTTTGTGAACCATTTTATCCTAGCTTCCCGATCAGCTAGATACTTAAAACTTTGAACATAGGTCAGAACTGGAAGGCAATGCAATATCATGGTGTCATTGAGCTGATCTGATGATGAAGCCGGAAGAAGGCCACAGGAACTCTATGATGAAACCATACAACCCCATCGTGTTTGGGCTCGTTAGAATCGTCTTGACGAGTACTCTAATGGGAGACGAAGTCCAGGGTCTGATGATAAAGCTGAAATGCCATGCCATAGGCACTCAATATTGAAACCGTGCAACTGCATCAAATTTGGGCTCGTTTGAATCGTCTTGACGAGTACTTTGTTGGGAAATAGTGTCCAGGGTCTGATGATGGAGCCGGAAGATGGCCACTGGAACTTGGTAATAAAACCATGCCATCCTATCGAGTTTGGGCTTGGGTTATTAATTTTTGTATGGATTGGTGATGCGGCAGCACTAGGGATTGCAATTGCTGGATCCAGCATCCAGCAATCCAGCTGGATCCAGCGCATTTTTATTCATGCTGGATCCAGCATACCGTGCTGGATCCAGCGGTGCGGATCCGCAAACGTATAAAATTCGATGTGTGAAGTAGGTTAGGCGATAAGACTATAGATAAAATAATATGTTTTTAAGATCTCACTTTCAGCTAACTCAAAAAACGAAATAAAATATCGTTCTGTTGTTAAATGTGTTGGTAATTGACACAAATATAAGTACATTTGGGTAGTTAGATTGCGACTGATTATACGTCCATATTTCATTAAAAATATTAAAAAATACGAGAAAGAGATCTCTCGACCACTATAACTAGGATGGGCAGCATTCGGGAAGCTTCGAAAAATCAAGACGAAAGTCTACGACCAGTGTGTGTTGCTAGTGATGACTTACGGCAGTGAAACGTGGTCGCTAAATAGATATGGGTCTCATAAGAAGGCTCAAGGTCACCCGGCGTGCAATGGAGAGAGTCATGCTCGGTGTTCCCTACGTGATCGAATAATCAGAAATTAGGAGATTCGTAGGAGAATAAAGTAGCCAACATCGCTTGAAGGATCGCTCAGCTGAAGTGTTGGTAAACTGATGGCTATTGGGGCGGAAAGGTTCTTGAATGGCAACCGCGCACCAGACGACACTCCGTGGGTAGGCCCCCGAAAAGGTGGACTGATGATTTGGTGAAGGTCGCGGGAAGCCACTGGATGCGGGCAGCGCGGGACCGATTGTCGCGCGTCGTGGAGATCCTTGGGGGAGGCCTATACCCAGCAGTAGGTGTCGTGCGGCTGATATGATGATGATTGACAATAATGATTTCATTAAATACTTAAGATATTTCTTATTAAGAGATTACTTAAAGGCATTGACTTTGATGTTGCATTTTGTATTCGATTTTCTCACTTCATGAAATCATAAAACACATTACTGAAATTGTAATTATAAGTAAATTATTTTGATCTCCAATAACAAAAAACTAAGAAACCAAACCAACATTGATATACTTAGTTAGCACCAAATGAGGTATTTGTTCTAGTAGTTTGTAGCAAAAAGCATAAATGCTTAAATAAACAAAAAAAACATTTAAATCGTGTGTTTATTTCGATTCCATATTTTGCTGGATCCGCGCTGGATCCAGCTGGATTCAGGCCAATCCAGCAAAAATCCAGCTGGATTGAAAATGCTGCTGGATTGCAATCCCTAGGCAGCACCCGAGCGGTGCGGTCGTGTGGCGAATCTAAGTGTGTGCGTAAACAACTGGGATAGTACCTGCATCGAGCGACAAATATCTGCTCTGCGCGACCGCCGCGAAACCGGTTTCCTATCGGGCGGCACACGGGCGCTCCCGCAGACAGCCGTCTAAATGCATCGTAGTTTTTACTTCTCACATCATGAGCAATAAAAGCGCGACGCCTACCGTACCCGAGACAATCGAAGAGGGAATGAGGACGCCAAGCCCAAGCGTATATCTAAACGCACACTTAATTAACAGCTCCGAAAGTCACGAGAAAATGCCAGAATACACAAAACCAGTAGCAGAAGAGACTGAATTTTCTTATAGACCAGTTAAAAGAACGAGAGAAGAGGAAGATGGAGATTGGATAGAGGTTAAAAAAGATAAAAAGATAAAAAACTTTGAAAAAATTTAATTATATATATCATGCAAAGAAAAATTACCAAAACAATTTGCTTTTGCAAAAATTCTAAAAGAACTGGGGATAACAGACATTATTAGAGTAAAGTATTTAAATCCTTATAAAATTAGAGTAGAATTTGAAAATGAAATGGGTATGGACAAGATGATTTCATGTCAAAAATTAATAGATAATGGATGGAATTTCCAAAAATCTTTGCAAGTTATGTATACATACGGTACCATTAGAAACGTGGATTTAGATATGTCTGAGGAAGATATCAAGAAAAATATTGAATGCGATAACCGTGCAGTTCTTGCCACTGTATTTCGACTGAGTAAACGGAACGACAAAGGGGAATGGGTTCCTAGCGAGACAGTGAGACTAGGTTTTAAAGGCTCGTTTCTCCCATCTTATATATTGGTAGACGAGCTGCGCATTAAAGTGGATCCCTACGTTTTTCCCGTATCCTAGTGTTCCAAATGTTGGCGGCTAGGTCATACCCGGAATAGGTGTCCGTCAGATAAAACAGTATGCCCGAAATGTACTGGTCATCACGAGAATTGTGATACAAAAATATACATATGCGTAAATTGCCAGGGTGACCATATGGCACTAAACAAATACGCTTGCCCGGAGTACCAAAAAGAAAAGAGACTGAGGGAGATGTCTGAGTTCAACTGCACATACCGAAAAGCGCGCACAATGCTGGTACCAAAGTCTCCCAGTGAAAAAGAAAACGTAACGGAACGGAAACAACAATTCGATTTTGGGGAATCATCGGTGTTGGATCATGCGACAGATGGGACAAACAGATTCTCACCTTTATTAAACTTCAAAAAGATAAATCCATATAACAGTCAAAAAACCTACGCTAATGTTGTAAAATTCCAAGCAGAAGTTCACCCGGAAAAAGGACGGAACAAACCAAATGCTACCTCTACACCTAATAAAAGACAACATTACATAGACAATACGTTCGTATCTCCTTCCTCGCAGTCACAAAAAAACACTGAAAACAGCTTTTTAATTCCTCAAGAGACGAATAACAACTTCAACAGCAATAATCCAAGTTCAGACTGTAAAAAAGATATCACTTTTGGAGAATTATTATCACGCATGAAAGAAATTATATTTTTGAACAGTGATACAATACAACAAAAAATTAAAAGTGTAATTAAGTGCTGTGTGGAATGGTTAATTTTAATTACGGTGGAAAATATATCGGACTGGCCATTTTTAAAATATTTATTAGAATACAATAATGGATAAGGTAACTAATAGAGACATTAATTTTAACATATTGCTATGGAATGCCCAAAGTTTACGACCAAAAAAAACTTGTTTTGAAAATATTTTGGTTCAAGAGAAAATCCACATTGCTGCTGTGTGTGAAACTTGGTTGGAGCCGGGTTCAAATCTAAAGATTCAAGATTACAACATATTCAGACGCGACCGGGATGATTCTTATGGTGGACTGGCGGTATGTGTACATAAATCAGTTAAATCGCAAATAATTGACTTTCATCATAATAATTCGGCTATACAATTAATACATATTAAAATCTTTAATTGTTCAGATATTATGAATATTATAGCGGTTTATTGTCCTGCAGCCCGTACTACTGTATAAGATTGGGCTGATATTTTCTCACTTGTTCGTGAAAAAACAGTAATTATAGGCGATTTTAACGGCCACCATACGACCTGGTCCTATAAGGATGATCAAAGGGGTAGACAGATATACGATGCATTAGTAGAATCTAATTATATCACATTGAATGATGGCACTCCAACTAGGGTTAAACTGGTGAATGGTGTATTGCAAGAAACATCCCCAGATATTACCCTAGCTTCCTCGGATATTGCAACTAATTTTAATTACAAAGTGACTCAAGAAATGTTAGGCAGTGACCACAGAATCGTTATAAGTTCAAAAACGGTATCACCGTCTTTTTCTGCAATCAAAAAACGAAACTTTAAAAAGGCCGATTTCCAATCATATAAAGAATTGCTCCAGCAACTTTTTGAAAACTTCCATTTTACGGATGACCTCCAGAAATGTTATGACGCATTCGTGGAACTGATTAATATTTCAGCCGAGCTTTATATTCCTTACTCAATTATAAACAACAACCCTGATAGTAAGTTCACAAGAAAACCTTATTGGAATCCAAAATTATCACATTCAGTTGCACAACGACGAATAGCACTTGCTAGCTTCCGAAAAAATCCTTCTCCTAATAATTTAGATCAGTTAAACGACAAAATATTATGTGCTAGAAAATCTATTCAGGCTGCCAAAAATAATAGTTTTCAAAAGTTCTGCGCTTCTGTGGATCAAACTACTAACGCTAATGAGTTATGGCGAAAAATGAGATGGTTAAAAGGCCAAAACTCATGTAACAATCACCACATTGATCAAGACACAGCACTTTCAATGCTAAATACCTTGTCCCCAGAATATGATGAGCAAATTTGTCCTGCCTTATCCTCGACCAATACCAGACTTGATCAACCTATGTCCATTTCAGAGTTGGAATGCTGTATCCCCAAAAAAAACACTGCCCCAGGATCAGACGATATCACTTATGCAATGATTAAGCACTTACCTAAGAACGCCAAATTAATGCTCACCCAAATCTATAATAAATTTTATGAACATAGTTTTGTCCCCATGCAATGGAGAAATATTACTATTCTTCCCATCCCTAAAGTTGGATCAAATCAGATTAACGCTTCAAACTTAAGGCCGATTGCTTTGATGTCTTGTTTATGTAAAATTTTCCATATCATACTGAACAAAAGACTTGAGTGGTATTGTGAGAAAAATAAAGCTTTCTCGGGCAGCACGACGGGCTTCAGGAAAGGTAAATCATGTTACGACAATTTAAGCATTTTGAGCAATCATATTCTTACTGGATTTTCCGAGAATAAATTAACTGTAGCATGTTTTTTGGACATCCGCAATGCTTATAATAATGTTGACATCAAATCGCTAATAAAAGCGTTAGATGAACTAGAAGTTAGCCCTAAGTTAAGTTTATATTTATGGAAATTTCTATACTACAGGATTCTTAAAATCAAATGTGACAATCAGGATTTGGTCCGAAAAACCAATAGGGGTTTGGCGCAAGGCGACCCGATCTCACCCTTGCTTTTTAATATTATCACTAGACACATATGCAAAGCTTTAATAAATATAAACGTCTCGCAATATGCAGACGATTTTGTGATTTTTAAGTCATGCAATAACTTAACCGAAGGCGTGCAATCTCTACAATCTGCTATTGACATAATATAGACCCGTTTTCCCCCCGAAGGGTAGAAAACGGATATTTAGGTTTCAGCCGTAGCTTGAACCACTTGAGATTACGCTCCAATGAAATCGTCACTCACACACTTGCAAACTGTTCTACCGTGTATCTGTGCTCTGTTGCTATCTCTTTCTAACATGACGCAGCGCTCGGTGGGGCGGCGCTAGCGCCGCGCTCTTCAGTACCTGAAATTTAGCCGGCAAGGAACTTAAAGGCGTGGTTCAAGCTACGGCTGAAACCTAAATATCCGTTTTCTACCCTTCGGGGGGAAAACGGGTCTATTTAGGTGTTCGAGCCTTCGCTTGAACCACTTGAGATGTGTTTCTATTCTGCCGGCGCTGCTAATGCGTACTGTGATTTTTATTACCTAAGTGTTTGAAATGAGAAATAAAACATATTTAACTTCTTATTAAATTCTTTTAATGATTTGGATTAAATAATATAAATTCTTACAATCACATATAAATTCCTAATTATATAAATGACAAATGCCTTACTTGTTGATTATAATCAGATGAGATCACTTAATCATCATTATTGATATAAGAGACATTAAAAAAGATGAAAAATTATCACTCAAGCTAGTAGCAGTGGGTTACGATCATTATTTAGACTGCTTGTGGGTACCTATTTCTTTAAAATAGTGGTAAAAGAAAGTATTTCTTTGTTTCCTCTCTTTAGAATCTCTTCAATATCGTATTTGTTAGATGTCCAGTTCTCGGATACTACAGCCCCTTTAAAGCTGCCTGCTGAAGGAAGCGGATATACCCGCTTCACGAAACAAAGTTCGAATCCATCCTGCAATCACGGAACGGGATGCGCTCTTTACTGTGCCTCTTGTTGATGTGAACAATTTTTTTAGATTCTCCTCCTTTCGTCTCTCATGAGACAGCCTTATGGATTTTCTGATCCACTATAGAAGATCAAGTCGAACCTCATCTGGGTTCTCTCTAAGGACCCATGCTCATTGTCTATATTTTTCAGAGTCCGTTTTAGAGCCGAACTGTGACCATAAAATTATTTCATTTCCGTTGTCTGTGACCGATTCTTTTTGAAGAGTAAGATCGTGTACTTTACTTCCCGAGGCTAGCAGGAGGAGGACGGCAGTATGTCTAAAAATGTGTAATAAGCTGTTGTCATTCATATTGTAGGACTTAAGGAACTCAAAGAGGTCCTTTATTTTCAGAGGCAATGTTTTTTCACTGGAAGGTTGTTCGAGAAAATGGCTTTTAGGACATGTTTTACTAGTATTTGGGAGCTTAGAGCTGCAAACTTTCTAGGATTTGATACTGTTGTAATTACTGATTTGCGTAAGGCTATGTTACTGCGGGCCAGATTAATATCTTTATGTAGGTAGGTGACACAGATATTGCGCTACATCTCAAGACCGTGGGATGTCAGTGGCAACATTGATGGAGCAGGATCACTTCTGCCATGGGAGCCAAATGGGTGTGTAGGTTTTGATGATGGATTTCCTCCAGGACGCCTCTAAAAGGCTTACATCTGCTTCTGACCAGCTTCTTAGATATCTATTCCAGCCTGTACCTTCCAAACCAATAAATTTAAGTTTTCCATATTCTGTGGCGGACGATTCGTTCGGAGGTCGACAGGTTTCATTCTGAGGTCCGGAATTGGAACTGGAGGGCATGCAGCAATTCGCCTGAGATCGGGCTCCCAGAACGCTCGGTTCCAACTCGGGGCTACGATCAAGTAAATACCTTGGGAGGTTTTGAGGTGGCGAATCACCCGAGGAATCATCGAGGGTTAATATGATGTTCGGGATCTTCTATGAAAGTATGTGTTCCTGGTAGAATTTTCTCCTTGAGGGCATCGAGAGTCCGAAGAGATGCTTTGACGACTGGTTAGTTGGTTATTGCTTTTAATGTCATGAACTGCATCCATGAACGCGAAGTAGAACTTGCCTGAGCCGAATGTCTTAGATACAATATGTTGAGGTGAGCATAACAAGGCTCAACCAAGACACCAGCGTAGAATCTTTGATCTAGCACTTCGGTACTTTCTCTCTGATAGAACACTAGTTTTAGGACCGAAAGGCTGTTTAACAAGGCTAAATCGACCGGTAACTGGGATCGGTATCGGTATGCAAAAGCTTAGACAGACTACAACAAGGAAATACGAAAGGCAAGGCGACTTTCATGGAGAAAGTCCTGTGAGGGTATCATTGGTGCCCCCCAAGGAGCTAGAATCCACAAAGTCCTGGCCAAATCGCCTTCGAATCAACTGGGACTATTAAAGAAACCAGATGGGACTTTCACTGAAAACAGCGAAAGAAACCATAGATTTTCACTTTTTTGGATAAGTTCCAGACGCCAATGGAATGAATCAAAGCTGCCTCGCTAGGCCTAACAATGAGGACTGGAGAAAAGCAGCAAGGAACTTGATTGATTGATTCGTTCAAGCCGTTTAAATCAGCTAGGGAATATGATGATATCTTTCCTGCTCTCTTACAGCGAGGAAAGGAGACCCTCATCCCCATTTTGGTAAAGATCTTCAAAGCAAGCTATGCCTGGGGATATAAACCAAGCGAATGGACTTCAGTAAAAGTCCGTTTTGTTCCAAAGAAGGACTTTTCACAACCAAAATCCTTCAGACCCATTAACCTTACCTCGTTCCTACTCAAGAGTGTAAAAAAGGTTATTGGTGTGTATATAAGGGACGAGCCACTGCCAGGCACGTATCCAAGGGGGGCGATAGTTGGGATTTATCCCCCCCCCCCCCCCGAAATCCAGAACACACAGTAGACTAAATTCAAATTTAGCGGACGAGGCACTCTCCGGTTTTCGAGATGCAGTTGCCCCCCAACGAATTAAAAGTCTGGATACGTGCCTGGCCACTGCGCAAGCGTCCCCTACATACGAAAAGTCCACAGAAACTGCTCTGCTAGAACTAACAGGCAGGATCAAAAGGGCCCTAGAAAATAAACAGATAGCCTTAAGCGTTTTCCTTGACAGAAGGTGCCTTTGCTAACGTCACTATCGAAACCCTTTCTAGGGGAACGCGTGACAAAAACATTGACAGCACAACCATCCGCTGGATTGAAAGCATGCTTCTTCACAGAAATGTAAACATAGAAAGGTTTCGAGATAACTAGTGGATGCCCACAGAGGGGCGTACTATCGCCTCTATTGTGGTCACTTGTTCTCGATCAATTATTGATTGAAGCCTCTAAAAAGACCTAGATATACAGGGCTATGCTGACGATGTGGTAGCCTGCGTGATAGGCCCCTGTCAGAGCACTGTATCATCCATACTTCAAAGGTCTCTCAATGTCATTAAATAAGTGGTGCACTGAGAACAGCTTGTCGCTAAAACCGAACAAATCAATAATAGTTCCTTTTACTAGGAGCCATAAGTTGGACAAACTTAAAACGCCCACTATAAAGGGGATTCCCATCCCATAACATTTTCTACGGACGCTAAATACCTGGGCGTTCAATCGACCAAAAGCTGACGTGAAATACACACATAAATAATGTGATCCAAAAGGCTATAATTTAGGAATTTGCTGCCGTTTAGCGGGTGCAAGATGGGGCCTAAACCCCAAGATTGCCGTGGATGTATACCGCCATATTCAGGCCGGTGATAACATATGCCTGTGTAGTATGGTGTAAAAAGCAATCCAAACGACAGTTATAAACAAGCTAACCAGTTTGCAAAGGTTAGCGTGCCTTATGGCAACGGGGGCCATGCCTACAACACCGGGAGCAGCACTCAATGCCCTGCTAGCTAGACCTTTTGCAATGACATCTGATGTCATGCTTCCACTCTGTAACTTCACTAGAAATTACTCGGTGGAACTACCTAGCAGAGAGATGTGGTCTGATGACCAAGGCTCCTGTAAGGCTGGAAGCCTAGTCTGGTTCACGGACGGCTCCAAAATGGGTCCTGATGTAAGATGTGGTGTACAAGGTGTGAGACCAAGAATCAACCTTAGTGTTAATCTTGGTAAGTACGCCACAATATTCCAGGCAGAGGTCTATGCCGTTATAGAATGTGCATAAACCAACCGCCAACGAAACTACACAAATCAGACCATCTATCTATATCTTTTCAAATAGCCAACTACCTATATCTTTTCAAATAGCCAAGCAGCACTTAACGCCGTAAACTCGATCGTAATACGATTGAAACTGGTGAAAGACTGCGTAGACAAACTGAATGAACTAGGACAAAAGAATAAAGTTATTCTAAAATGGGTACCAGGTCATTCAGGTATCATTGGTAATGAAAAAGCCGACGAGCTTGCTAGAACTGAGGCGCGAGGCCAACAGGTCGGCCCAGAACCTTTCTGCGGCATCTCAAAAAACCAGGCTATGCAACTCCTTAAAGACAATCTCTTGGACGAGACGAGAAAATTCTGGTTAACACAGCCAGGATTGAGACACGCCAAATCCTTAATGGAAGGTTACTCGCAAAGACGGACGAATGAGCTTATATAAATCAGTAGATCGAACGTCAGCGCGACTATTAGAGCCTTAACTGGACACTGCAAACTATACAGACACCTATTTCATATGAAATTGAGTGATACTGACATCTGCAGATATTGCAATGAGGAGCAGACAACGCCCAAGCACCTCTTATGTGATTGTGGACTCCTAATCCGCGATCGTAGTATCCGCCTGGGGCGACACGTAATCGACTCGGAGGAAATAAAAACTCTTAAATAAAACCAGGAAGATACACAAGACTTCCTTAAAGAGTTACTATAATTAGGTGGCGAGTCACAAAGTCACAATAGATCTTTTAGGTCGCAGTGACTACAGCTTTATCTGAGCTGCAGAGCCCCTAACATTCAAATAATAATAATAGGGTTATACTTTTGGGGAGATTTCTTCGCCAAAGAGCTCTTCATATGAGTATTCGTAGGCCTCCCATGTTCGCCGATCCGAGGGAAAGAATTCGTCGATTGCTCTTGTGATGATGGTATGAGCTTCCTCTTTCCCCGGTGGACAGGGACGAGACGCTAATTCTCAAAGAGTTGATAGTTTTGGTATGATCTAAATAAAGAAAAGAAAGGAATAATTGCTTATTTGTATCGTTGTTGCGTTGTCGCAACGGTTGAAATGGCGCGTCGCATCAAATGATACGACGCGCCGCATCAGACGATACGACGTGTCGCATCAGACGATACGACGTGTCGCATCAGACGATACGACGTGTCGCATCAGACGATACGACGTGTCGCATCAGACGATACGACGTGTCGCATCAGACGATACGACTTGTCGCATAAGACGATACAACGTGTCGCATCAGACGATACGACGTGTCGCATCAGACGATACGACGTGTCGCATCAGACGATACGACGTGTCGCATCAGACGATACGACGTGATCCATCAGATGATACGATGTGTCGCACTAGTTGATACGATGTGTTCCATCAGATGATGCGAAGCGTCGCATCATTTCATGCGACACTGGACGGAGTGAGAACTGTATGTCGAGCGATACTAGACGTCGCGTCGCCTCAATTCATGCCACTAGTGTCGATGCGATGGATGCGATGCGACACTACGACCCAACGGAAAAGTGACTGGCACTTTGACGTCGCTGGACCATGGGTGCCGAGCGGAATTAGGGTCAATTGTAAGTTACAACAATTTGTGTACTTGTTTATCGAAATTGTATATCTACACTCAAGTCTTTTACTTTGTGTAATTCGATCAGAAATTTCAAACGCACCGTGTGAGTCGTTCGATATTCAAAAGCGTACTAAGAGCGCGGCGCTAGCGCCGCCCCACCGAGCGCTGCGTCATGTTAGAAAGAGATAGCAACAGAGCACAGATACACGGTAGAACAGTTTGCAAGTGTGTGAGTGACGATTTCATTGGAGCGTAATCTCAAGTGGTTCAAGCGAAGGCTCGAACACCTAAATGTGTATTATTAGAAAAAATAGGACTCGATATTTCCGCCACAAAAACAAAAATATGCTTGTTTCAAAGAGGATTTCGGAGAATAATGGAACAATACAAATAACATGCAAAGGCACTGTACTCGAAGTTGTCGATTGTGTTAAATACTTAGGTTTATGGTTGGATAGTCGATTAAAATGGACAAAGCATTTGAATGAGCTTAAAGAAAAAGTAGGTTTTGAAAATTATAAATGTTTTTAAAATATTAAAAGGTCCAGGATGGGGTATCCATCCAACTCATTTAAGACGTTTGTACATTTCTTTGATTCGTAGTAGGTTGGATTATGGCTGCTTTTTGTACGAGAGTAGTTGCGTAACTTCACTCAATAAAATAGATGTCCTACAAAATCAATGCCTGAGAGTAATTGGAGGCTATATAAGATCTACCCCTATTCACGTCATGGAAAGAGAACTATGTATTCCGCCACTGGCTGTGAGACGGTATTACTTAACAGCCAAATACTGGTTAAAATGTAAATCATTCCATGACAACGAACTAATCGGTATATTAGATCGCCTTTCAGAATTGTGTCAGGGCCGTTACTGGAGCAATAAGAGACTGCATTTACTTATCGTAGTACACCGACTTCTTAGCGACTATACAATACATCAAAGTAAACTGTTGGAGATGTTTGATTTTAAGACATGGGTTAGCAGTGTGGATGTTCTCGATAAAATTGAACCTCAAATAGATACTATAAAAAAATGTAAAAATTATTATAGCAAAAACAATATTAGGGAAATATGTAACCAAGACATTCTTAAAAAGTATTCAACACACTACAAAATTTACACTGATGGCTCTAAGGATAGTGATAACGTTGGGGCGGCTTTCTATGACCCTCAGTTGGCTGTAAATTGTAAGTTCAAGGTCAATCCAAAACTTTCCATAATGTATGCCGAATTGATTAGTATTTTAGAGGCTCTGTCGTATGTCAAATCTATAGACCAATTAAACGTCGTTATACTGTCTGACTCTAAAACGGCGCTGCAACACAAAGCTCGATGTGCTTCGAATTGTCGAGGTACACCGATAGCTTATTCTATTTTGGAATTGATCTTGGACTTATCACAAAAAGGTACAAACATAGTGCTACAGTGGATTCCAGCTCACGTTGGCATTCTCGGTAATGAGCAAGCAGATATGTATGCAAAAGAAGCTGCAGCTGAAGGGATTCCAGTAGATTGGCTACCACTAGCTTCAGATTTATTGCAAATTGTCAGAGAACATTGTACTAGGCAATGGAAAGAATATTTCGATGAAAGGTCTCTTACCAGAGGAATATGGTATAATACCATACAACCGGGAATGAGTATATTGCCATGGTTTGAGGATGCCAATATGAGTAGGAGCGATATTGTCACAGCTCTCAGACTTCGTTCCGGACACATGCCATTGAATAAGTTTGCACATCTCATGAGAATAAGTATGTCCCCTAATTGCGCCGAATGTGATGTTGTAGAAGATGTGTACCACATTGTGATGGAGTGTGTCCGGAATGAAGCTGAAAGATTACAGTTCTTCATGCTCAATCAATTTAATGGTGAAGTGGGGTTCTGTAACAGCATTCTATCGGAGCCGTGCTCTGAAAATGCTGTCAGACTGTATAGGTTGGTCAGGGTAGCCCTCAACCGCAGATGATAGTAGTTTAATTAATTTGTTTGTTTTGGTTATTTTTTTGGAACTATGAGGGTGGCATTTCCTTAAGGAAAAAACCCTCCTTAAATAATAAATGATAAAAAAAAAAAAAAAAAAAAAATTTGTATGAAACAGCAGTTTTTATTTATTTTCAATCTATCGCATACTTTGACCAGACCACATTGGCAAGATAGCCATTAGTTTGGTGTTATCAAATCGCTGCCCTAGTGCTTGAATGGCCAACTGACCAATTTTACCAAAATTGACTTTTTTATTTCAAACTATAGCAACCCTGATTACACGCTATACAATATTATTATTTTTAAGTTTTTTTGAATAAAACTTACACTAATAGCAAAAATAAAATATCCAATCTCCCATATAAAAACTGTTTTTAGTGCTTGTTTAGTCAAACTCCAAATTTCGCTCAAATAATCGTATTCAAACATCAGTCTCCGTTCTTGTTTGCCCAATCTCCATCAACTGACCAATCACGGTCAAGTATTCCGAGGCCACGCCACGCCATTTTGTTTGCTTGTTGTATGTTTTGTTTTAGAGTTAGCAGTATTTCTTCGATAAATTTAAAAATTTAATTGTTTTTTAATAAATTAAAGTGCTTTAAATGTCAGGAACAACGAAGAATGAGGGTTATTAATTGAGCGAATTGGATTTTGAAAGGTATGTTAGCATTTTATATAAGATCAAATGAACTTCTAGAAGTGAAGTTCGATCGATATTATATGAGTCGCTTCATACGAAAGATATAAATAAATATATAATTATTTATGGTTTACTTGTAGTACCTCCCAGATACTCGGCAGATTCGCACTATTTTAAAGAGTATGAAAACTACTTGTTTTAGAAAGTGTCTCACCACTTCCGGTAATTACGTCACCAACACCCCACCCCAGCTTACTTGGTTACCGGTCTTGTGATCGTACCTGATTCTTTTAGAGATACAAATAGATTAGCAAAACTGACTAAAGGGTACAAAGGGGTGGGTGGGAAGCTTATATCTTTCGTATGAAGCGACTCATAAAATATCGATCGAACTTCACTTCTAGAAGTTCGTTTGATCTTGTATTATATTTCGTCGCTTCATACTCAGATATAAATAAATATATAATTATTTATGGTTTACTTGTAGATGTTTAGAGATATAAGAAGTTTTGCTAAACAAAAGATTCTTAGAATATAATGTACTTAATCAATTCAAAGCGTTATTATTCGTTCATAATGTAGATAATTATTAATTATCTCAAAGTTACAATAATGTAAGTGACTTGTTATTTGGAAAAGTAATAGTGAATTGATTATTATTCTTATTAGAAATAAAAACAATTATTTCTCAAAATTTGTCAATTATTAAATCGAGCAAACACATAAGACCTGTCCGTCCAGTCCGCTGTTCCTCCGATGGTGTCTCTCTATCTATAGAGACCCGCAGAAGCGAGACGGCAAACGTGGTTGCTTGTCGCCGGCCATGAGCACTGAAAACTAGTTAAAAATAGAGAAGTGGTATGTCAGTCCCACTCTCATCGGACAACCTTTGCTACCGATCAAATTGATTGCGACCGACGTGACGGGCGCCTCTGTAAGTTCTATGAGATAAGAGATAATATATGTTAATCAATATACCACAGGAATGAGATTATTCATGTTATTCGGCCTTGTGTCCCTGGTAATTGACAAATAGCTCTGTAGCGTTATAGCCGGACATATATTTTGATGGTCATCAAAAAAAAGGGAAATAGGTAAGAGAGTATATAACAATGATACGACAGCTGAGGTTTTAATAATATCTCAAATAACAGTGTATTTCTTTGTGTTTAGTTTATAAGTATTTTTATTTTTAATAAAAAGTATTTTGGACTTTGTGGGTGTTACAAAGAGCCAACAAAATAAGAAGTAGGTGCCTTCGGTAGGCATAAAGCTAGATTTAACTACCTGATTATAGATTTTAATACCAATTTGAAATCTATTGTATATAACCCAATATCTTGGTCTAAGAGTTCTTTTAAGAACTCTTTTTGTAAGCGTTTTACGTTTTCATCAGCTCCAATCAAGTTCTGTTTCCATCCTAATAGGAACAAAACAGGTCGATAAATGTTTTACAAACATTTATAAAATTGTTCCCTTATTAAAAGTATTACATCTTGAACTGAATTATGATATGGATCAAGTTTTTGCCTAAAAAATATGTTTCTAAAGTTCAAGCTTGCTGAAAGTGAGACCATTATCAGTTCTATCTACAGCCGCCACGCCGCTAGTGTCGCCCTTGCATGAAGGCCGCACGCTGACTGTGCGGTCTGCAAAGCTACTGATGGTGTCTGAATTGAAAATATTAAGTTTATTTCAGGTTTTAAAATGAACATATACTTAGGTGCTTAACTCACATAGATTTTAGACTAACATATATTTTAGACTAAAAAACATTTTAGAAGGGGCCGTGGAGATGGCCGAGTAGGAAAAAAATAATAAAATGACGCAAGCATAGTCATATTTAATTTTTGTTTATACCATAAGTAGGTAAAATATATAAACAGAGGATGGAAATAGTTATTTGTTATACAAGTGACCAAAATCAAATTGTGCTGCGAGTGGCGACTTTAAATCACAAACTAGCGAAGTAGTCTAGAATTGAATCACGAGCGTAGCGAGTGATTCTAATATAGACTACTGAGCACAGTGAGTGATTTAAAGGCACGAGGCAGAACAACATTTTGGTCTCGTGTAAAACATACAACTTTTCACCTCGACCAGCGAGAAAATTTTTACGTGACTTTCCTGGTAAAAAAGCTTAATTCAGCATTTGAAACTTGTTCACTTAACTCTTTTGGAGTTAGACAACTATCTTCATCGTTGGACGCATTCATTTTTGTAATTTATCACAAAAATAATTCAATCAAACCTATGCCGAAAATTTTTATTCATAGAGTCAGTAAAGTAGATTCCCGTCGTTTTGATTACCTACATTGCGTTGTTTTTCTCTTATTCATTAATATTCCGTCTTATTTATTTATTTATAATCATAAAACATATAATTTGTTAATAAATTTCATTAATTTTTCTTATTTCATATTTGTTTCATACATGTGACCTCATTACCTACATACCTACTCTTTATTTCGAATTATCAACCTTATTTTTAACAATCCTTATTTAAAACTCCTTGGTATATCCGTGCATTTTATTTTTTTACTTTTTAATCCGTGTATGACACCATAAAGCACTCTATCTATCCTTTTCTCACATATCAATTTTACAAGTGTCATCCTTGTCACTTTATTTGTTTTTTCTTTATAATTTTAAAAGTTGGTGTTAGAAATTAAAAAAACACTTTGTCTCACGCTCGCAGCAAAAATAGATTTTGCTGCGAGTTTTTACGCGCCAAAAGCACCCTTTTCGTGCTGGAGAGGTGAAAAATTATATACACCTACTATATAAATATATATATATTTACATCCTACAATCTTTTTGGCGTCGTGCACGTCGTGCATTATTACGACGTCCCCCAGTTCCCCTTACTTTTTTTAACATGTCTAAATGAATATTGCTTAGTTTTTTGATTTTCAGCTTCGTGGGATACGTCATTTTCCGATAACTTTATTTATGGCGATATTCGTCTTGCAGTCATACACCAACATTTTTGAACTCCTAACCATGGTGATGCATTATAGACATCCTAGATATATTGATCGTAATTTACCTATGACATCGATTGTTGAACGTCCTCACAGGATGGACGGTATTTGGGAGTGCGACGTTGCCAGCTTTCGGTATATTATCTCTTTCTTTTATTATTATGCTATTTGTGTTAACTCACGATTAACCCCTAGCATAGACACTCATTATAAAGTAAAGTTTCACTTATCTTGTAAATTCTCATATTACCGAACATTCTTCATTTCTTTTCGTTGCATTTAAATTCATGAAAAATACTTTCTTGAAATTTAGTAGACTGTAGATTGTAGCGTGGGTTTTTTGTTGTTTTGTCGATTTCCCTTAAAGGGGAAGTTTTTTTTGGTAGTTTGTTTCCATTAATGATAAAATTTATTTTTTGGCAGTATGCCTCATGTCCTTGTCCTTATTTCCGTAAAAAGTCCGTTTGAAAATACGCGGCATCGACTTATAAAAAAAAAAAAAAAAAAAGATTAATTAAGAAAGATTGAAAACCCATAACTATAATTTAGCAGCGTGTTTCAGCCGAGACAAGTCTAGAAGAGGAGGAGCGTGCATCATGGTAAAAAAGGAACACAAATGGAGAGAGCTCTCAGAAATTAGTAAATTTTCGTTAATTAATGTTTTTGAATGCTGTGCTATTGAGTTGACAGACTATAATATTGCTATCATTTGTTTTTATAGAGTACCAAAACGAAGTAACCTTCCTATATTTTTAAACAAATTAGAAAAAGTACTGTCTTATATTACAAAAAAGAAATATTCAAATATTTTAATAGCTGGTGATTTTAATATTGATATTTTAAAAACAAATAACATAACGCTAGATCTTGAATGTTTACTTCTAAATTTTAACTTTAAATTAGCATTAAGACAACCTACCAGGTTGCGGAGCAAAACATGTATAGATAACTTTGCTCACAATTGTAAAAAAAAATGTAAGGCTGAAGTGATGGAATTCGGTTTGTCGGATCATACAGCACAAGTCATAACATTTCCTGTTAAACATGTTCCGAAAGTAAAATCTTGGCGTAAACATGTTAGAGACTATTGCCCAGAAAATAAAGAAAAATTTAAAATGTGCTTGGAGAACTATTCATTTCCAGAGATATACAACACTACTGATGCTTCTTCTGCATACCATAATTTTCTTGACATTTTTAAGCTTTTTTACGATTTATGTTTTCCTTTGAAACAAATTACAATTAATATCTATAAGAAGGCTAAATGGATAACGCGTGGCTTAAAAATATGTAGCAAAAGAAAAAGACATTTGCTGTGGATTTCAAGGTCAAAACCCTCAAATGAAAATAAGGGTAAATACAGAACATATTCAAAATTATTTAAGAGAATTATAAGTTTAACAAAAAAAGCTCAAAATAATTATAAAATAAAAACATCTGATAATAAATCTAAGACTGTATGGCAAATAATTAATGAATCGCGTTTTATCAAACCCAAGGAACATATTGCAAAAATTAAATTAAATGATGACTATATTAGTAATCCCTTAGAAATCGCAAATGCATTTAATGATTATTTTATAGATAAAATTCAACCAATCCCTGAGAGTGGTCGAAACATAACTGCTCACATAGATAGAAAACAGCAGTCTATGTTTATGCCCCCTTGCCTACCACAAGATGTACAATTAATCATAGCGAAACTAAAAAATACCAGTAGTGTTGGATATGATGGAATATCAACAAAAATAATAAAATATGTTAGTGGTCAAATATGTCAACACTTATGCCACATTATCAATCTTAGCATAGAAACAGGCATCTTTCCTAAGGATCTCAAATTGAGTATTATAAAACCATTGTTTAAGAAAAATAATAAAGACTTAATGGAATTCTATAGACCTATTGCTTTAATTTCTATATTTTCTAAAATATTAGAAAAGTATTATTATAAAGAACTATACGCATACTTAGAAAAATTCAACATATTTTGTAATGAACAAAATGGTTTTAGACAGAAAAAATCAATAAACATAGCGATTTTTGAGTTTTTGAAAATTGTTATGTCAAATGTTAATAAAACCTTGCCCGTTTGTACAATATTTTGTGACATGACACAAGCTTTCGACTATGTAGATCACAACATATTATTAAAAAAATTAGATGCGTGTGGAATACGAGGCAACGTTTTAGATTTAATCAGGTCTTACTTAAGTGATCGTCAACAAATAACGGAAATATCAAGATTTAATAACAAAACGAGGACCGAGGTAATTTTCAGATCGGACACTCGTAATGTAATATACGGTGTTCCTCAAGGAAGTGTCCTCGGCCCACTTCTTTTTCTAATATATATAAATGACCTGCCTAATGCAACGGATCAACCAATGACACTATTTGCTGATGACAGTACGGTTTCCGTTAAATTTACTGACATTAATACTTATGAAATTGACGTTAATAAAACCTTGACATTGATAATTGACTGGCTTAAAAATAATAATTTGAAAATAAACATTGACAAGACAAATATTATGCACTTTTCTCAAAGGACTCAATTTGCTCATGACATTAAAGTTGAATATAGTGGTAACAGCATAAAGAAAGTTGAAACTGCGCGTTTTCTTGGCCTACAGATTGATCGAAAACTTAATTGGAAAAATCACATAGCTGAAATAAGTAAAAGAGTAAGTAGTTTGGCATATGCTTTGTACCGACTTTCATTTTCGACGAATACTGACACCCTTCTCACGGCATATCATGGCATGGTTGAATCTGTTCTTAGATATGGTATCATATTTTGGGGCAATTCTACTGATAAAGACATTATCTTTAAAATGCAGAAAAGGTGCCTACGGGCAATCTTTGGTCTCCAAACCACAGATAGTTGTAAGCCGTATTTTACAAAATATAAAATTTTGACACTTCCGTCACTATATATATTAGAAATGGCCCTTTTTGTTAAAACTTTTCCACATCTGTTTCCGCGTCAATCATCTATAGTTGTACGTAATAGGCGTCATGGTGATAGGCTGTGTATACATGCTGCTAAGACAACACTTTTACGAAACAGTGTAATATGTATGGCTCCGAAAATTTACAATAAAATTCCAGACAGCTACAAAAATCTTAATAAAAATTTGTTTAGAGCTAAACTAAAAAGTTTTCTAGTTGAAAAATGTTATTATGGTGTACAAGACTTCTTAAATGATAAAACCTTTTAAATATAAGCTTGACTGTTTCTATTTTATTACATAATTTTATTGAATTTTGACTTTGTTATTTATTTATGACATGAAATGAATTTGAATTTGATAAATATAATATTTTATTCTAGACAGCTACTTAATGAATTTTTTTTTTTTGTATTTACTGTTGTTATTTAATTTGAATTAATTGTAATTTTAGTGAAATAATTATGTTTTTATATGATGAATTTTTGCATGCTGACCGGCAAAACATGTAAGATCTATTTTCCATATTTTATTACACCACTCATGTACTCATGTTTTTTGCAAATAAATATATCTTTATCTTTATCTTTATCTTTATCTTTATCTTTATCTTTATTAAGATCGTATTTCTTATGGTCGTCCTTCGCCCACTTCAGGGGCCTTTGCAATGAGCCCTTATCGCAAGGATTTCTATTCAATTGTTTACCTTTCATACTAGATCCCAAAGGTTAGTGTGAAAGCAGGCCTTAAGCAGTCCTGTTTAAGGCCTGCTTTTGAACTGAAATGGTATTTTTTTTGTCCGTAATGTCGTAGGTTGTTTGACCGTGTTTTCGGGAAGTCCGATCCGATTGAAGTCGCTTTCGGCGGCGCGATGTCAGTCCAGTCCACGCGCATCGATGAGTGATCATGTGTAGGAAGTCGGAATGCGTCGTGATGGCGCGAGACTTGGAACGCAGCGAATATCAGCTGTGAAAGTGAAAGTGAAAGTGAAAGTGAAATATATTTTATTTAAATAAGCTCACAAAATAAGCATTTTTAAATCGTCAATTCTTTTACCCTACCACCCATTATGACGTCTTTTAACTGACAAGAAAAATGGGCGCAAAAAACTTGTCAGCTTTATCAATCAGATGGAACGATATTTACAAATATGTATATCGTTTCCAGACTTTATATTAACAAAGATTAACAAATAAATAACATTATTGAATTAGCTCATTTCTTAATGAGTTTCAAATTTCTTAATCAATTTACAGATTTTAAGCTAAATTCAAAGTTTGAACTTGTTATTCAGTCTAGGATAAAAATAAAAGAAAAACATACAATTCAATATGCATTAAGATAGGTAGTCAGAAGCAGACCCATTCCCACTGGCAGCACCAGTTCCCGAACATGCCGCATGAACCAGCCATCTCTTCGCTCAACCATATTTGAGGGAACGTAACGACCCGCCTCATACGACACCACCGCAGAAATGATTAAAGAGAGCATGACATACTAAGACTACCTATGTTAAGGCATCGAATTGAAAATTTATATCCAAAAGCTTTTCATAGGTCTTTCACTAAACTACTGACTATAGAAAGTAAAAATATTGCAATTAAATAAATCAAAACAAGGTAAGCTATTAAGAATTATATTTTTTGAGTAAGAAGTGCCATACATACAGACAATATAAAACAGATCTTTTATATACGAGTTATACGACGCCCTTAATACAAGCAGACAGAAGCAGACCCATTCCCACTGGCAGCACCCGTTCACGAGCATGACGCATGAACCAGCCATCGCTTCGCTCAACCATATTTGAGGGAACGTAACGACCCGCCTCACACGACACCACCGCAGAAATGTTTGAAGTGAGCATGACATACTAAAGCTACCCATATTAAGTCGTCGAGTCAGGAAGCCAGAAGCTGTGATTCATATGATATACAAAATTTTTCGGTTGGAAAGAATTTGATTTTATATCGCTGTTAAAGTTATTGGATTCGAAATTGTTCCTGATTTAAATAATATCTTGCAGCTATTCATTGTAATTTTCGTCGGCACAATAGAATTTCGCCAAGAGGGTTTTGGCTAATAAAAGCCGCCGAGAAGAGTTCTAATTCGTGTCGTGATATCCGATCGAAGGAGGAATACTGATTGACCGGTTTCTAAACCATATAAAATATATTGTTAACAAGGAGCTGCAGGTGAAGAGTGGCGTACGTATCCAGCCACGAGTCAACCACTGCTCTGTCGTCCATTCAACCCCAGTTAAGCGGAAAAAGTTGAAATAAACCGGACTTTGCTTTCTCACCCACGGCTCCGAGGCATAATTAATAGAAAGCAGCCATCGAAGCGTTTCTCTACTAAACAGACTCGCTGCGAGATATTCTAATAGGTACCAGTTAACTCTCAAATCTTTTTAACCCCTAACTAACCGAAGTAGAAGAATCCAGCTATCCGTACTTAGGCCTCCGAGTAAAACCTACGAGCTAGATTTATGCTAGATAATTACCACATTTCTGATACCCTAGGGCAGGCAATTCTTACCCACATAACGCTCTGCGAGTAGTTTTAAGTTTAACCTTTTAAAATAACCCCTTGGGAAAAAGATTAGATCATAGCTTCGTTTTCTTCGTGTCAAATCACCGTGTAAATTTGCAGATCTGCGATTAAAACGTTTGATGTTTATTATTGTATAGAATCAACCATATTTCAATAAAACTGTAGTTTGCTGTTGACTGTATATTAAGTGTTTATTTATTTTCCCTTGAGTTGTCATTAAGGTGAGTCATTCGCATGAGTTTATTTATTACTTACTGTTTCTTAAGCCAAAAAGGCAATAAGATAGAGAAAAGACATAACAAGATATACAACACTTTGGCGTGGTGAGTGAGATGTGCAAACACTGCCGCGCACCAAAAAAGCAAAAAAGAATGAGGTACGATCACAAGACCGGTAACCAAGTAAGCTGGGCTGGGGTGTTGGTGACGTAATTGCCGGAAGTGGTGAGACACTTTCTAAAACAAGTAGTTTTCATACTCTTTAAAATAGTGCGAATCTGCCGAGTACCTGGGAGGTACTACAAGTAAACCATATAATTATATATTTATTTATATCTGAGTATGAAGCAATGAAATATAATTGATATTATTTTGTTTTAGTGTTCGAAGTTACTTTATCTGTGATATACACAGGATGATTGTTACTTTTTCACACTTAAGTCATTATGGTGCTACTTTGCGTGCTACTTTTTACCCGAATACCTTAAATGGAGAATTCTGCTTGTCGTGATGAAATTTGTTCTTAATAAGTGCCTACCTATTTTTGTACTGTAACTGTTGGAATAAATAATAAACCTTTTCACTTTTCATGCTCGTAAAGTTCGTCTTCATGTTGGGTATAGGCTGCATAAAATAGCTTTTCGTGCTCTAGAGCATAAAATGAAATCTTCGTCTAAGTTCAAACTCTAAGACAAATGTCGACAAGTAAACAGCCACACACGCAATTAAACTTTGATGTTTTTTTTTTTCATTTTTTGAATATGGGTTTCAAATGAAAGGCCTTGATGATCACATTCCAAAATTATCTATTTTGTTACAAAAATTTAAGAAAATCTATTCTTTTTTTTATATGGGTAAGTATCTAACATTCCAAAATTATATAATTTGTAACTAAAATTTAAGAAAAACATTTCTTTTTCTTTTTTTGAATATGAGTAAGGCCTTGATGAGCACATTCCAAAATTATATAATTTACCTAGTATATAATAAGAAAAAAATTTTTTTTCACATTTTGAATATGGATGTCAAATGAAAGGCCTTGATGAGCACATTCCAAAATTCTATAACTTGTCACTTATTACATTTTTTCCTAAAATCATCCGTTTGAAAGATATACACTTCCAAAGTGGTAAAATGTGTCCCCCCCCCCCCCCCACTTCTAAATTTTAAAATAAAAGTAGATCTTAATAAACTCTTTCAACAAAAATTGGTTTGAATGAGATATATTTAGCAGTTTTAGAGATATAACACATTTTCTTAAACCGCAAATATAACTTTGTCATTTATACAAACACTAAGAAAAATAAAGTTATTTCTGCAGAAGAAAAAATATAGTGGTATTAAATATGGTATGGTATTAGGTATTGCGCATGGCCACACACACACTTGACCGGTTTTTATTTTATAAAAAAAAGAAAATACCTACCGTTTTATTTTAATCACTGTTCAAAATTATTTATATACCATCAAAAAAGGATGAAATTTATGATGGAATATAGTAGATTACAGAACTATATATTGTTTTAAATTTCCATGGTTGTTGACGTTAATAGAATAAACTGTGTCGGGATTTACACCATGTACCTGTTTATTTTTGAGACTCCGATATTTCGGCGCAGTTGAATGCGCCATGATCACGGAAGAACTGTCGATTGTTGCGTGCGGGTAGATGTTATTGGCAGACGAATTGGTCTACCCTCCGTCTAGTTCTTTTATTACTACGTTCGATACCGGTACCACTGTCTGGAAACTCACTATTCACTCGAATTTGTTCTCGACACACGACACTCACTGTATCTGTACGCGAAACGGCACTTTTTTTATTTTTGTTGTTTTTACACAACCGGACTACTGGATTCCAGACATTCGACAATTTAAACCCATCCTCACGATTGAAATTTTTGTATTTGGTAATTTCAATCGCTTCCCTGACCATTCTTGGTATGTAGTGGCGTTCTGTTGAAATAATCTGGGGGTTATGTAACTCGATCCAGTGATTTGTGTCCGAATGAATTAAATGTTCAGCAATGGCCGATTTTTGCGTATCGTTGTTTTGGACAGCTTTTATGTGCTCCTTTATACGGCATGCTATTGTGCGTTTAGTTTGGCCGATATATGAGCTACCACAACTGCAGTCGATCTTATAAACGCCAGGTTTCTCCAAAGGAAAACTATCTTTCGGGGACCGTAGACATTGCGATACCTTTTTCAAAGGAGTGAAGATAGTTTTTATTGCGTACTTTTTCAAAATATTTGAGACCTTATCTGTCACTCCCTTTACATATGGCAAAAATACTGGCTGTCTATCTACATCCTGCCTCTGTAACTGGTGCTTTTTCGTGTGTCTAGGTGGAAGCTTTCCTGAATATCCATTGCTCTGCAGGACATGGCGCACGTGTTGTAACTCTTTGTCCAGGTGTTCATCATCACAAAGATCATATGCACGGTTTGTTAGTGATGCCACGACAGAGTTTAGGTGCCTAGGATGATGATGCGAAGAAGCTTTGAGGTAACGATCTGTGTGTGTGGGTTTTCTGTATACAGAGTGGCTGAGTGTACCGTCAGCGCGCACATTAATCTTGACATCTAGGAATGCTAAGCTTCTGTCTACCTCCATCTCACAGGTTAGTTTTATTTTCGGATGAATGTTGTTTAAATATGCCAGATAACCTTCAACATCCTGTTTGTTTTCCTTCATTATGCAGAGAACATCATCAACGTACCTTTTCCATAGTTTGATCTCGGCAGGTGCAGTCGCGAGGGCTTGTTCTTCAAAATGTTCCATCCAGAGGTTAGCTACCACTGGGGCTACTGGACTGCCCATGGCTACTCCATCTACTTGAAGGTAGTACTGACCATTATAAATGAAGTAATTCTTCGACAAGCAGTGTTCCAACAATCTGGCATATTCCATCGGGATATCATTGTTTTGTAACTTGACCTTTATTATTTCGAGACACTCCGCCACTGGCACATTGGTGAAGAGCGATTCTACGTCAAAACTGACCATCAACTCATTCTCCTCGACCTTGTTGTGTGACAGAATGTCAACGAGATGATTACAGAATACAGATTACAGAACTAGTTTCACGGCAACAGTCATAACAACAAAACAAACATACAAAAAATTAAATAAACATTATACATTAATAATTGTAAAAAAATAAGGGAACACATAAAAAAGGTTACTGTGATACCTAAAAAGCCTATTAAGGTAGTGAATAAAAAGGGCACGATACCGTATTATTTTCAGATATTAAATAAAAACTACAAAGTACTTCAAATGGTGCTCCTAATTGCTCAAGCTTAAATAACAGCCACTTAACTAGCGCTGAACTCAAGTTGAATGAAAGTGTAGTTGATACACCATCTCAATCATTTTTTCGTGCGCAAAGCAAATAATATAAATATTAGAATATTACATCAAAATATCCAAAGTTTGTCGCGGAAAAAACCGATTTTTGAAATAGCATTGTCTGAACTCCACTCTAAAAATATGACCCCGGATATAATATGTCTGAGTGAAACATTTGTTCAAGTTGGTTGTGAAAACACCATTCGCTTACACGACAATGAACTTACGGCCTCGTACTGTAGAAAAAACAAAGAAAAGAGAGGTGGGGGTATGTGTTATGGTGAAAGGAGGTCTTAATTTTCAGCCCCTTACTGAAGTTAATAGTTTAGGTCTGGATAATTATTTAAGATGTTGCGGTGCATATATTGGTGGATATAATCTTAAAGTCAATTATATTTACAGAGTTCCAAAAGCAAGAATAAATGACTTTGACTTGTTCTTCGCCAAACTTGAATACTTATTTTATACGATCTTTAAAAACAATTGTAAAGCCAAGTGCGTAATTGTTGGAGATTTTAACATTAATCTGATGGAAAGTTCTAAACACAAGCAAAAGCTACTGGCTTTAATAAGAAACTTTAATTTAACGTCCCATATCAACTGTCCAACCAGACTAAACTCGTCCTTAGATTTGATATTTAGCAATGTCAGCGATGCTACTGCTCAAGTATTACCTCTAGCTCTATCTGATCATGGCATGGCACAAATGCTATGTATCCCGGTTATCAAAAAATCTATACCACCACTTAAATACTATAAAACGTGATTATTGTGAGGAAAACGTCAATAAATTCAGAGAATGTTTGTCAAGCTTAACGTGGTCTGATGTCTACCAGGAGACAGATATCGATAAAGCTTATAAAAAATTTCATGATATCTTTGTCTTATTTTACCAATTGTGTTTTCCTGAAGTTAAAATATGCATTAATCTTAAGTGGATATCAAAGGGCTTAAGAAAAAGTTGTGCCACAAAGAGAAGGCTTAGATTTAGCTATTATAAATCAAAAACAAATAAAAATGAAACAAAGTATAGAGACTATTCAAGTATGTTAAGACGTTGCTTGAATCAAGAGCAAAAATCAAATAATGATAAATATATAGCTTAGTCTAAGAATCGATGTCGAGCCTCTTGGAATGTAATAAAAGACAATACAAGTAATAAAAATAAAAAGTTTATTGAAAAGATTTCTCTTGGTAACAATAACAATATAATAACAGACCCACAACAAATCGCGAAAGCTTTTAATGATCATTTTATTGATACGACAAATATTGATAATAGCCAAAATTGTCATAATACAAATAAGATAAGGATACGCAATAGTATGTATCTTGAGCCTTATACAGCTGATAAAATTTTGAAACCAATATTGACATTAAATAGTACAAGATCGGAGGGTTTTGATAACATTTCAACTGATATAGTTAAGAATTGTAGGACCGTTTTAGCCAAAGTCCTTACATATTTAATAAACCTATCCTTTGAAAATGGCACTTTTTCAACCATACTCAAAATGTCAGTTGTTAGGCCTATACATAAAAAAGGTGACACTAAACATTTAAACAACTATAGACCTGTCACCTTAGTTTCAGTACTGGCTAAGTTATTTGAAAAAGCTATGGTTAAGCGTATAGTTAAATTCTTGTCGAAATACAATGTCGTGAATAAACAACAATATGGCTTTCAAAATAAAAAATCAACAAGCTTTGCTGGTTTTGATCTTACTGATGAAATTATGAAAGGTATGGATAGTAAAGAGAAAGTTATAGCCATTTTCTTTGATATGTCAAAGGCGTTTAATTTTATATCCCACAAAGTTTTATTGGAGAAACTAGAAAATTTAGGGTTTAGAGGACCTGTTCTAAACTGGATTAATAGTTATGTAAAAAATAGAACTCAGTATGTTGAAATCACAAATATTAATGAATCTCAGACAGTAATGAATTATAAATAAAAAAGTAGACTTAATTTATACGGTGTTCCATAAGGAACTATACTTGGACCTATTCTATTCATTTTGTATATAAATGATTTACCTAATGCAATAGAAAATAAATGTGTTTTATTTGCTGATGATATTTCAGTAATAGTGACATCTAAGAATGATATTGACATGAATTTATTATGAATTGAAAACTAACAATACTATTAATTATATTTCAAAATGGACGATGTGTAATAATTTATGTATTAATTTTGACAAGACATGTTTTATACAATTTATGAATTATGGTGCTTCAACTAATAATTTTCAATTAAACTATAACGGGCAACATATTGAAGAAGTGACTGAAACAAAATTTTTAGGTATTATATTAGACAATCACATGAATTGGAAAGCTCATATTGACAAAGTATGTACAAAATTAAATAGTTATGTTTATCTTCTCAGTAGGCTTAGACGGACAACATCGCATAACACATTAATTATGGCGTACTATGCTTATGTATATTCAGCGCTGGATTATGGCTTGTTGCTTTGGGGTAACAGTACAGATGCTGATAGGGCCTTTATTGGCCAAAAGAAATGTATTAGAGCTATGTATGGACTGGCACCGGATGATACTTGTAGGTTTTTATTTAAAAAACTGCATATCTTGACACTGCCATGTATGTATATTCTTAATTTAGTTTGTTTCGTAAAATCCAATAGCCATCTGTTTACTAAGTTTAAAGACATTACGCAGAGATCCACAAGGCATTCTGAGAAACTTACTTACAGTATCAGACCAAAGACTAAACTCTATTTAAAAAATTGTGCGGCTATGTGTGTTGTATTTAATGCGCTACCTTATGAGTTTAAAAGTCTTCCAGAAACACGGTTCCGTAAAGTTATGGCTACAGGAACAGTCCTTCTATTCTGTTGAAGAATATTTAAAATGATACTTTATTTTAATATAATGTTTTTTATTTTGTTTATTTTCTTATTTTTCGTGGAACGTTAATGGTATGTTTCAAATTTATAATAATTAATAAAACAATGTCTAATAATCTTAATCTAATAATTTTAATATACTTAATTATTTTTATTTTATTTAATAATAATGTATACTAAATTTGACATTCGCATGCAAATTTTAGTGGAAACATGTTTGGACATTTTATTTTTTATTTTAACATCTGTGTATTTACCATGTTTCGTGTGAATAAATGAATCTGAATCTGAATCTTAAATAGTGCTTAAATAACCAAAATATCTGTTTGGCTAACAAAAAAGTTCAAGATATACGATCAGTTTACGAATGTTTACGAATGTATGCCTCTAGAGTCTAGAAGATAAAACTTACATGGAAGCATCAATGAAAAATAAGGTTGAAGCCTATAAAGATGTCAAAAATATGCCAACTACAAGCAACAAAAAAACAAACAGTAAAAACAAGAAAAGAAATATAAAAGAAAAATTTAGTCAAAAAGTATTAAAGAAATAGGCCTTATCTTAAGTATTAATACTATTAATGCACTTCTTGTACAATCTACTGATTGTACAGCAAGTGCATAACCCTTACCTTACTTACCGCACCATTTTACCCGAGACGTATATATCCGGATAGTCAAGTTGAGGGTAAAATGGGTTTTATGTACGAGTTATACACTTCTTTTCACTTCGATTGTAAGGAAAATTAACAACAATATTGAAAAAAATAATATAAAATTGAAATAAAAAAAAAACATTTTCGTGACAAATTATATAATTTTTGAATGTGCTCATCAAGATCTTTCATTTGATACACATATTAAAAAACTGAAAAAAAATGTTTCATTACATTTTAGTGACAATTATATAATTTTGGGATGTGCGCATCAAGGCTTTTAATTCTTTTTAAATTTTTTATATGAATAATGGGTATCAAATGAAAACATTTGATACCCATTATTCATATAAAAAATTTAAAAAAATTTTTTTTCAAGGTGTTTCAATTGATACCAATTTTTTTTAAAATAGTATTAAAACATGGATGATGTTAAAAAAGACAAGTTTATTTAACGAAGTTTAATCTTGTATTCGTATCGTATTTACAGAAAATTGAACATGCTGGCTGTATAGCGTATATGATGGTAGTTTGGACAAACAAGCACTAAACTTGCATATCAATTTAGAGCACTATCTCCATGTCATTGTGCTCAATCTCCATATACAAAATTTTGTTGAAGACATTTTGTTCAACCTCCATTAATAAGTGAAATTTAATCACTACTATAATTATTATTTTCAATAATTGGGTTGGTAAACTTTTTCGAAGAGAATTGTTTTTTTTTTGATAGCACAAGTTTAAAGAATAAAGAAAATATTATTATGATTTTTTTATTTCACCTTGTTAATCAAATATATTTTTTTATATTATTATTGCGATAAAATATCAAACGAACGGCTGAACACGAAGTTCCCTTGCATTTACTAATAAGAAACTGATTGACAGGACAGATTTGACAGAAAGTGACAAAGAGTAATTTAATTATTTCACGACATAATGTTGTTTGTTTTTCAGCTTATTTATTGTGATTTTCTGTGTTTTTCTTGTTCAGTTATGGGAAATGGATCAGCTTGAAGAAATCCATTATCCAGCTTATTACGCCGATGAAGTACCTACACTACTTTGTTCCGTTTTGTTTGAAATATAGATGTGACCATCCGCAGAACAAATTTTGTACAATTCCCACATTGAAAATGCATTTCGATGAATTCCCATACCTTTGAAAGAGACGTGGTGCAGAGGATTAAACAGGAATTGCCTTCTGAGAGCTTCATACGTTTGTGATGATCACGTAAATATATGTATATCTACAAACTTACAAAAGAGTTATTTATTTTAGCTGACTGTGACTAACGTGACAACTAGTTGACTGACATTGCCAATGCTAAACTTTTCATTTTTTTTTATTTGAGCAAAAGCATTACGCATATACAGCCGTAATAGTGATTTATTGTACTATGTTGTAATTTTAATTTTAAATTATTATTTTAATTAAAATGACGTATTATAAAAATTCCGCAATTGGTTATTCCTGACTCCAAAGCCAAAAGCTGCCAGAAAATATATAATTCACAACAGTTTTGAAAAAGTTTACCAACCCAATTGCTATTTCAATATTCATCTAAAGAAATACTACATGTATCTAATTCAGGAAAGATTTTAGTAAATTTCGAATAATAACGATAACTAGCTTAAAAAACGTCTCCTGTAAAATTTGCTCAATGGTCGATTGGCCATTCAAGCACTAGTGCGGCGATATTTTTAATGATATTTCATTGTCAGGGTTGCGAAGCGAAGTTTTAGTTTTAGTTTTCAAAAAAAAAATATGAAAAAAAATATCAAAATGTATGAAACAGCTCATTTTTTTTTTTTCGCGATTTCAGATTTGGTAATTTTCCCAAAAGTAAAAGTTGTTCAGTTTTATGGTTCCTATCTACCATATTCAGCTTTTGGCTTAACCAAACATCTTGTATAAATAAGCGATCGATTTATTTTTAACGATCGGACGGAGTCCATGTTCAGGGTGGCATATCTCCTAAAAGCTTCCTACTTCGCAATCCAGGCGATGATATTTGATAACACCAAGCTAATGGCTATCTTGCCAATTTGGTCTAGTCCCAAAATGCGATAGATTGAAAATTGCCCTGGTTGGCCGGCGGTCTTTAAAGCAAGGCAGAACAGCAAAGCAAAGAAATGAAACCGGTAGGTTTGGGGCCAGCCTAAGAGGAAGATTTTACTTTATAAACTAAAGCATAAAGAGCGATTTTATGCAGCCTATACCCAACATAAAGACGAACTTTACGAGCATGAGAAGTGAAAAGATCTTTTGTTAATGTCAAAGTGTTTGTAAACAGTGTTCTGTTTTTGCCGTCCCATAATAAAAAATAAAAAATAAATTTAAAAAATTTAAAAACCCGCCTGCATAAAAAGACAAGTCAACTAAAAAAGATGGAAACAAGATTGAATATTAAAGGCAACATAATAACATGCAGTCGGAGGCATGCATAAAGAAAGATTGAAACATTATGAATGATTTGAATTATATGCCTCCGACTGCATGTTATTATGTTGCCTTTAATATTGTTTCCATCTTTTCAGTTGACTTGTCTTTTTATGCAGGCGGGTTTTTAAATTTTTTAAATTTATTTTTTATTTATATCTTTTTAGTTATTATATAATACGGTAATGATATACCTTTTTGAAATCCTTATAATAAGCCCTTTAATTTGACACCCATATTGTAGTATTCAAAAAAAAAAAATTTTTTCCCACTACGTATAAAAGCACCGTACAGCCGCCATGTTATTTTTTCATAACGCCACCTTCTTAAGAACACTTAGGCTGACGAGACAAATCTAACGATATCTTAATTACAGAAATCCATTCAGCTGTTTGAAAGATATGAGGTAATAAAGAATATTACATACAAACACACATACAAACATACTTACATACAAGATACGCGCGAAAAACATAACCCTTTCTTTGCAGTCGGGTAATAAAAATGTTGAAAAACAACGAACGAAAGTAAGTAGTCGCGCGAGAATAATCAAACATCAAATTAATTAATTAACGCTCCAAGCTTATAATCGCTCTAAGCTTTTTCGGGGGTAGGCAGATATCTGGCAACAGTTATTTTGATTAGCTCCGTAATTAAAAATAGTTTTAAATAGTAATTCTTTATTATACTTGGTAAATAAAGTAATACATATCATGTTCTGATACTGTTAAGTACCTGCAGTCGTTTTTCTCCTCTCCAAAACATCTCTGTGGAAATACTGTGTAGCACTCGCTTTGACCAAAACTTCACTTCACTGATTCACCGACATGGAAGACATCAGAAGCACTATTGAGTCTCTATCTCAATCCTTTTCTACAAGAATGGCAGCATTTGAGAGTGAGCTTGGCAAAGCCAGCACACCACAGCAGTCTTCGTTACCAACACTTGCAGCGGACTTTCAAGCATTCCGTACTTTTGTGATGGACACCCTGAGAAACCTGGAGAAGCAGATGGCAGTACTGGTCTCGGAGTGTGACAACATCGAAATGCGAAGTCGGCGGTCAATGCTGATGCTACATGGTGTTCCAGAGACAAAAGATGAGGACTCGATGGTGGCTTTTCAGGAGGTGGCCTCTCGGCATTTTACTTCTGCAGTTGATTCAAGGGACATCAGCCGGGTTAGTCGTCTGGGTCGGGCTAGACAAGGAAGTCATCGGCCCCTGCTGATTAAGTTTAACTCGGAATCAGTCCGGGACAATCTGTGGTCTGCTAAGTCAGGCTTAAAGGGCACCGGCATCACTATGTCCGAGTTCCTGACTAAGCTCCGGCATAAAGTCTTTATGACTGCTCGGGAACGCTTCGGTGTTACTAGATGCTGGACTAGTGCTGGGCGCATAATCGTGGCAGATCAATCTGGTAAGCGCCACCGTATTATTACCATGGCCGATGTCAACAAGCTGAGCGAGGCAGAGTCAACAGTGCCACCACCAGCTCACCAGTCCCAAGATGTCAACGCGCCTGCTGCGATGAAGCCGAAGAGGGCTGCCGCTGCAAAGAAGAAATGATTAAATAATTATTAATAATGTAAGTTTATATGTACTTATCAATTTCTATGTAGTATTTTGATCTTTGTAGTATTTTTGTTCTAGTGTTACTTACATTGTGTTATGTCAGCTCCTTCAGTGATAATTTCTTCCCCTTTGCTAATTTCTTCTTCTCTTTTGTTTATTACAACCAAACATCATTGTTATTGGTCATATTTAGTCAGCCCTTTCTGTTCTGTTGCCTGCCTGCTTCTTGCTTTTAGTTTTCTTGTATTTGTATATGTTGTTATCTATAAATGTATTGTCATGATAATTTTATTAATTGAACGTAGGTAGGTAGTTAAATACACTCTTTGTTGAAGACATTTTGATAGGGGATAAAATAACAACAAACATTTTCATCACATCACAGCCAAACATGACAATGACAATTATGTCACAAATGACACTTGACAGTGACGTGACCGAGAGGCAGACTAGCTAGGGCGCGTTCCGAACCTACGCTCCGAGTGCAACTGTGATTACGTCCGTCGCGTCGGTCGGTCGTTCCTAACATTAGAGCGTGATGTTCGGTTACACAACTTGCCCGTTCCAATCGTCGGAGCGTTGCACGTTCACGTTTACATTATTTTGTATTTGGATGTTTTTTGTGTCTAAGTTGCAAAAAGTTCATGGTTGCTCCTCAACAGATTTAATTGTTTTAATGTATAAGAAAGTTTTTATTATCAGTATTCCAAATGGAAAACGAAAGCTTTGTTTTACTAATGACATAGCAAACATCCACACTCTGAACCTCGGAACGCAGCCCTTGACTCGTGTTGTTGTTGTTTTATAAATTCTTCCTTTGTCATGACAAAGGGGTCTATGTCCATACAGCCATATAAATGTAATGTAAAAACAATTTTACTTTATAATCTGTGGAATTTCGCTACCGCTGGCTTTTTATACCTAAAATAATTCGTTGCTTTGTGTGTCTTTTGTGTTATGTTATGTGACGTGTTAACCTGTTAATTCGTTAATGTTCAGTATGTTTAATTTTTATTTCGGTGTTGTTTCTTTCTAGCAGTTATTTTTTCTTTCAGACAACCTGTGGGTACTGTATATGTGTAGTTTATTTTATTTTTATTTTATTTTATTTTTATCTCTTCAATAGATATACTTTATATTTAATATATTTATGGATTTATCTCTAGATTCCGTAACTGATCTCTTTTTATCTTGCACCTCCTCTAGCTCTTCTGACTCCAGCTTCCATAGCTTAGATCGCCCACTGAATGAGTTACTTCATGATGCCTTCTCTGACGTTCCCAAAAACTTCAATGTCGTACATATTAATGCACAGAGCATACCTGCACACTTTCCCGATATGCTCGCTACTTTCGATAGTAATAATATCCACGCTATCCTAGTGTCGGAAACTTTCCTCAACCCTTGTCTTCCCTCTAGCTCCTATTCTCTACCTGGATTCCAACTGATTCGTAATGATCGTGTAAGTTCCTCACATGGAGGTGTGGCTATTTATCTTCGCTCTCATATCTCTTATTCTATCCTTAGTAGATCTCCTCAACCGCCACCTCCTAATAGCGCCGAGCACCTCTTTCTTGAAATTTCTTTGTCTCATACCAAACTTCTTTTAGGTGTCTTTTATAGCCCTTCACTTCGAGTTGACTATTTTGAGTCACTTGAACAGATCCTGGAAAATTTTGCCCCCTCTTATCCTCATACTATTATTATGGGCGATTTCAACACCTGTCTGGTTAAAGACGATTCACGTGCCAAAAAATTACTGTCGGTGGTTAGTTCATCTAACTTACACATTCTTCCTCTACAGGAAACTCACCACTTTCCCAACTGCACCCCTTCGTTACTTGATCTCATAATTGTCTCCTCTTTGACTCTAGCTGCTAAGCATGGTCAGCTATCTGCGGATGCCTTTTCCTACCACGACTTGGTTTACTTGTCGTACCGCATTCGTCCTCCTAAGCTAAAACCGACCGTTAAGCTTCAGCGTAGTTTTGCCAAGATCGATCATGAGCGCCTTCTTGAAGACGCTGGGAACAGAAACTGGAATTCGATTTTTGCCACTGACGATGTAGATGAGCAGGTAGCACTTTTAAATAACCACCTTACCGAATTGTATGATATTCATGCTCCAATCAGACCGGTAAAAATCAAACACCTTCCCGCGCCATGGTTAACAGAAGACATACAAAAGTTAATGAATAGGAAAAACAGGGCCAAAGCAAAGTTTAAGGGCGATCCCTCGGATCAAAATGAGATTAAATATAATCGTGCTAGGAATCGCTGCAATACGGTGATAAGGGACGCTCAAAGACGCCACACTCACGACTCAATTGAAAACGAACCAGATCCTGCAAAGGTATGGAAATTTTTAAAAAGTCTTGGAGTTGGTAAATCTCGCAATGTCAACAATAGTAACAATATAGACTTAGATCAACTTAATCGTCATTTCTCCTCGTCTGTGCCTATTGATGGCAACCGTAAAGCCAAAACGTTATCTTATCTTTCAACTCTACCAACTCCAGATTCATCTTTTTCTCTTAATCCTTTTGCAGACCGTGATGTTAAGAGAACCATCCTGTCTATCAATTCCAATGCTGTAGGTGCTGATTCTATTAGTCGTAAAATGATCCTTCCTTTAATAGATATCCTTACTCCTATTATAGCAAAAATCCTGAATACTTCCATTTTAACTGGTGTTTTTCCTACATCTTGGAAAGATGCAAATGTTATCCCTCTCCCAAAAAATCATAATCCTAATACTTTTTCTGAATACAGACCTATATCCATCCTTCCCTTCCTGTCCAAAGTCCTTGAAAAACTTGTATATGGCCAGTTGACTGCCTATCTCAACATAAACCACCTCTTTAATCCCTTTCAGTCTGGTTTCCGCTTGGGCCATAGCACATCTACAGCATTGGTTAAGATAACGGATGACATACGCCAAGGGATGGAAAATCGCCAGCTCACATTGTTGACCTTACTGGACTTCAGTAACGCTTTCAATTCAGTTGATTTCGATGTCCTCCTTGGTGTACTACAATCTCTGAACATATCTCCGGCTGCAATTGATTGGTTTCGAAGTTACCTGCTAGGACGACGGCAACGCATCCAACTTGGAGATTCCTCCTCTGCGTGGTGTGACATCAACGCTGGAGTTCCTCAGGGTGGCGTCTTATCTCCACTACTCTTCTCTATATTTATTAACTCAATAACAAATTCACTTTCAAGTTCCCATCACCTCTATGCTGATGATCTGCAGATCTACACTCAGGCACCATTATCAGAACTTTCAAGTGCAATAGCGGCTACCAACTCTGATCTTGCGCTTATTAGCGACTGGAGTAAATCATTTGGACTTACTGTTAACCCATCCAAGACCCAGACCATCATTATTGGTAGTCCTCATTACATTTCGAGGATCGACTTTGAGCAGCTTTCTCCTGTAAAGTTTGATGGCACTGTGGTTCCCTTCTCAAAAACTGTTAAAAACCTCGGCGTAATTTTTGATCAATGCTTCTCTTGGATCCCTCAGGTCGAAGCACTTAGAAAAAAAGTATTTGCTGCGTACTACTCGCTTAACCGATTAAGGAACTTTTTACCAACAAGTACTAAAGCTACTCTGGCTCAGTCTCTTCTGCTATCTATTTTGGACTACGCTGACGTCTGTTATACGGATCTGACGGAGGTAATGCTTAATAAGTTAGAGAGACTGCAGAATATGTGCATCAGATTCATCTTCAATATACGTAAATATGACCACGTATCCCACCTGCGTTCTAAGCTCAATTGGCTCCCTATTCGCCGGCGCAGGGACTTACATACTCTTACGCTTCTTTATTCCATCCTTTTCCATCCAGCGTCCCCAGCCTATCTCAAGGAATGTTTCTCCTTCCGCTCCTCATCCACACAGTGCACGTTGCGCTCCTCTTCCAATCTCACTCTAGAAATCCCACGCCACTCAACTGACTTCTTCTCATATTCTTTCTCTGTGCATGCCGTACGTCTGTGGAATTTACTCCCGGAGGGTATCAGGAAGGCTCGTTCTCAGAGCTCCTTTCGCGATCAAGTCAGAAGACATTTCCTCTCTTCTATCTAACGTACTTCCTTTCCTTTATCGCTTTTAATCTAGAAAACTTAATTTCTTTCTATATATTCTTGTATAATCTATATCTGTTCTCCTCCCCATATTTGCACCCACTCCCCACTGTCCTCTTCCTCTCTCACTCTATTACTCAAGGTTGCCTGGAAGAAATTGCTATTTTAGCAATAAGGCCGCCTTTTGTGTGCTTTCTCTGTTTATTGTTTTTCTTTGTAATATGTCCTGTCTTAGTGTGCAATAAAGTGTTTTTATTATTATTATTATTATTATAGGTAGTTGCTAGCTGCTTGAGCGCTGTTGCCGTACCGTACCTCCCCGCAACCCGCCCGCCCCGCAGCGCGCAAACATGCAACGTCGCTTCGCAGCCTAGCTTATCAGTACTGGGTATCGATAAAATTACCGATACAAAATATCGGTACTTTATATTACCGATACAAATATCGGTATATATTTCATTTATCGATACCGTTATCGATATTTTCTTTAAAATACCGATATTCAAAAGTATCGAAAAAGCGGTCCCTGTGGGATAGGTACCACCAGACAGGTTATCATTATCACGCACACGTAATGATTAATCGGAACATAGGCGATCTTCACAGGCTTTATTATGTATCCCCTAAAGTCTAAACGGTCAAGCACGTTTTTTCGGCTTATCAATCAATCACATTTTGTGATCGTCTAGGAGCGATGCTTGACGGCTTGACATCAAGCACGTAGATATCACGTGATTAAGGAAATAATACTCTGATAAACAATATGTAAACAATTACTTTATTTTGTAATTCTAAATACATAGGTAACCTTCTTGGACGCTGTCTACCATATAACTGCCCGTCTCACTCCCTTTCGCTAGCCCACATTAGAATATTGCATAGTTTGCATACACAGTTAGTTATAAAAATCATGACATCCGACGATCTGGTGAAAATTGCCGGAAGCCACTGGATGCGGGCAGCGCAGGACCGATCATCGTCACAGAATATATACTCTAACGCGAAAAGAAACGACACTCGCGCATGTATGCTCGTAAAATCGCTCGCGGCTATGTGTGCGTGTCTGGAGGCGCGCGGGGGCTGCGCGCGGCGCGCGGGGAGTGCAGCCGCTAGTCGCCGACTTACTCGGGCAAGGGTTCTTTCTACTTTCGCTCGCCGCTCGCTTGTCCCACCGCAATCCGTATTGTACCGCATTTCGCACGGACTGACTACGCGTTTAATTTACATCATTTAATGAGGGCTTTTCAAAATGACAAAAAGCTGTAGGCTCGATAGATGGCGTTGAAAAAAATAGGGGATTCAAAGTGTTTTTTTTTTCGAAGAGTACTCAGGCAGGCAGGCAGATGTAACTGACCTCCTTGTATAATAGAGGTCAGTGCAGTACATGCTTACTGGCCGGTTGGTTGGCCGTTTATTTTTAAAAGCCAATTTTGACTTCCCTCTTACCATCAACGCCATCTAGGGAGGCAAATAGTTACTTTTCTTTTTTTTAAATGTCAATTTGAAAACCCCTCATTGTTAGATAATTAATCATACCCGGCGGCGGGCGTTATTGTTGTGTTTATGGCTGTGGCAACAACCAAAAACAAAATCCTGATAAAAGTTTCTTCTTCTTCTTATTGCTCAGTGATCCAGAAAAGTAAGTACGATAGAGTAAGCGATAAATTTATATCTTATTTTAAAATATTAAAGTTGTTGGGACCTTTACCATATTTTGAATTTTAATAAAATAAATATTTATCGACTATTTTATAAGTTAAAATATACGAGATATAGAGAAATATAGAGAGAAGGATTTCAGACGATTGAACCTCGTAAACTCGCAAGTAGGTAAAATTGACAATAAATAAAAAACCCGCCAAGTGCGAGCCGGACTCGCGCACAAAGGGTTCCGTACCAAAAAACGGCAAAAAAAAAAAAAAAGGACTTTTCTTGTATGGGAGCCCCCCTTAAATATTTATTTTATTCTGTTTTTAGTATTTGTTGTTTTATCGGCAACAGAAATACATCATCTGTTAAAATTTCAACTGTCCAGCTAACACGGTTCATGAGATACAGCCTGGTGACAGACAGACAGACAGCGGAGTCTTAGTAATAGGGTCCCGTTTTTTACCCTTTGGGTACGGAACCCTAATAAAAATGATTATAAATCAAACCTTTCCTTCATTAACACGTTAAGAGATTAAAAAAATGATTATATGATAAATAACAGAAAATAAAGTATAAGGGTTGCAATTTATGATGTGTACTTACCTAATATAATTAAAAGATTACAAAAACTTATTATAAATCAAACCTATCTTTCATTAACATGTCCTTGCACAAGTTTATTTCCTAACATACCTACTATGTAATTTCCTTTGTCACAAGTCTAAATTCCATTTCGGTATCAACCCTAGCGCTTACACGCTCTGGCTCAAGGTCGCTGGCGCTCGAACTCTCACGTACAGAGTGTGTCACGGCTGTGTCATCGTAGAGATCCTTAGGGGAGGCCTATACCCAGCAGTGGGTGTCGTGCGTGCGGCTGATATGATGATGATGAAGGTAGGACACGCCCCCAAATGGTAGTGGTGGTGCTGGTGGTAATTACGTGTATATGTCGTAGGTTAATTGTACAAATAGGATTTTTACAAAAATCCTAGTATGATTGTAAAATACCGGATAATTAGAATCTAAGACATATTTTTGCAATCGTCCGAGTGATGTTTAGGATTTTTACAAAAATCCAGCGTATCTTAGGTAAATCGCCAATGAGCATCACTTTGCGCGCGCTGATTGGCTGTCGTTAACGTTATGGACTGACGGATGCGCTGATTGGCTAACGGCAACATTGCTGAGTCCATTGTTATTATTGTGATTATTGTCAAATATTTCTCCAGCGTTTTGTTCTAATTTTACGTTTTTTATTTAAAAAAATAAAATTGAGTGCTCAAATCTATCAAGAGACATTAATGTACGATGAGTGAAGTGAGTGAATTGGATATTATACAAATGCTGGGCTCGATCAGATCAGAGCAGTCAATTTAGAGGTTAAGTATAACCGAAAAATAACTTTTCTACACAGAGCTAAGAAAGTTCTACAGCGCTCGTCAACATGTTTGTGCAAAACCTTGTTAATACTTTAATTGAAGAATTTAATTCGGAAAAATTACGAAATAACTCCATAACCCATCAGCAATATGTACTGACCAATCAGATTGAAGATGTTATAAATCATCTCTTAAGACTATCCAATCAGCATTCAAGTTTACAATTGTCTGAAACATACTGGGATTTTTACAAAGATCCTAAAAATTTCTCGGACGATTGTGAAAATCTATCTTAGGCTGGCCCCAGACCTACCGGTTTCATTTCTTTGCTTTGCTGTTCTACCATGGACCGCCGGCCAAGAGGCTCATTTTCAATCTATCGCATATTTCGATCAGACCACATTGGCAAGATAGCCATTAGTTTGGTGTTATCAAATATCGTCGTCGGAGTTGCAATGCGAAGTTTCAGTTTAAAAAAAAACTGCTGTTTCATACAAAAATTAATAACGAAATTATCAAAATGTATGAAACAGCTCATTTTTTTCGCGATTTCAGATTTGGTCTCATAATAGTAAAAGTTGTTTAGTTTTATGGTCCTTATCTACCATATTCAGCTTTATAAGGCTTTACCAAACATCTTGTAAAAATAAGCGATCGATTTATTTTTAACGATCGGAGTCCATGTTCAGGGTGGCATATCTCCTAAAAGCTTCCTACTTTGCAATCCAGGCGATGATATTTGATAATACCAAGCTAATGGCTATCTTGCCAATTTGGGCTAGTCCCAAAATGCGATAGATTGAAAATTACCCTGGTTGGCCGGCGGTCTTTTAAGCAAGGTAGAACAGCAAAGCAAAGAAATGAAACCGGTAGGTCTCGGGCCAGCCTTAGATTACAATTATCCGGTTCTTTACAATCGAACTAGGATTTTTGTAAAGATCCGGTTTATACGATTATCCTACGACATATACGTGCTAAACAAGCCATGCTTGATCGTCTAGCTAGGGAGGGGTACACCTACACTATGTATAATATACAATTGCGTGTCTTTATGTCTGTACTGTATGTATTTGCCTTTTCATGAATTTTTTTCACAATCCACCGTTAAAATGTTTTTTGTTGTTTTGTTCGTTGGTCACTCTCATCTCATTTCATTGTGCTTCCTCGCCTTGTCCGGGGAGAGGGTGAGAGAGCCATTGCCGATTTTCTTGTTTTAACACGTTTTGTCGTCTGGCAACACTGGATTCCCGCCTTTTTTTCTGAAACATAGACAATTCCCGCCAAGAATCATCCCTTCCACTAGGGCAAGCTATAGCTATATAGCGCCTGAGCGCTCACTTTTTCCTCATTTTGCGTTGCTGAAATTCGTAGTGATAGCACAGTTAAGAGGCAGTCCTGTCGATTTGTGTAAAGTAATAGTCGATATGGACGCCTCAACGTCTGGTAGCACTGGAAGGCGACAGCGAAGGAGCCGGCAGAAAAGGCGGAGATCACCATCAAGCTCCTCTTCTGAAAGGAGTTCAAGTAGCTCGGTGGAACGGGCTAACTGGCGGCGACATTCTTCAAAAAAAGCTAAGTACCAAAATTCTCCGACTTTGCTAGATAATTTGTGTAACCAAGTGCAAGTGCTTACGGATTTCATGAATAACTTTATCCAAAATGACACAAATCCAGTTGTACAATGTTTGCCAGAAACAACGAATTCGCAATTAGATAAAGCATCCAGAGATTCACCTGGACCGGAAAATCAAAAGCAAAGTAATGACTTTTCTTTTAAATCTTTGCAAACCACCTTAAAAGCGTCCGGTTTTGGCAAGACGGATCAGGACCGGTTTGATATTTTAAACTCGTTGCAATTATTTGAGTCTCCAGATTGGTCGAATATCAATTTTATTGATACTCAAAAAACATACTTATCTAAGCCAGGCTTTATCGAATTGGAAACAAACGACGATCTAAAGCCGTACGATAAAAATAATTTTCTACCCTCATGTGAACGCACATTGGCTGCTTTATCTAATGCTGTATTATTACAAAGAAGTATGCTACAAAGTAATGTAACTAAGTTATTGACTTGGGTAAAAGATTTGCAAGCTGTTTCTTATGAGGAATTCAATACTAAAATCAATGAAATTCTTTGCGAAGATAAAGAGTACAATGATATTTCAAATAATATTATGCAAATCATATGTGGAAAGCGTGCTTCTATAATTAATAACCGGCGAACAGAAATCTTGAAATCCATTTCTAATAATTATACGGCTGATAAATTCAAGAAGATTCCACCCTCGTCTGAATTTTTGTTTCAACCTGAACAATTTAGTAAATTGCTAGAAAAAGAGGGTGGTCCAGCAAAAGTTTTTCAGAAGCCACAACCTATAAAGAAAAATGTTGTCTCTTTTAAAGCACAGGCACCTAGATTTGCACCTAAGAATCAATATTCCTTTCGAGGCAATACTAACGACCAATCTTTACCCATTGCAAAACGAGACTTTTCTTCCCGAGGTAAACGAAAATATGATACTCATAAAAAATCTAGTAAACGAAGTCATGGCGGTGACTCCAAGAGACGTCGCTATGATTGACTCGAACTCATTTCAAGCAGGCCGTCTGAAGCATTTTATCAAAAGATGGAAAGCCATACAAACTCCATCAGTAATTTTAAAGATGATATCAGATTTTCGAATACCATTTACAAAAAAACCCCCTTTGATTTTACCAAATTTAAATTTTTATCAGACGCCAGATACCCCTCAAATGTTTCTAGAAGTTCAAAAAATGGTAGAATCAAATATAATCGAGCCAGTTCAAATAAGTCCCAGTTTCGTGTCTCCACTATTTCTAATAGAGAAGACCGATCAAACTAATCGACAAATTTTCAATCTAAGGGCTCTGAACGACTACATATCGATAAAGAAATTTTATCTCATTTCTCATTTCGAAATCCCAAACTTCCTTCAACCGGGCGACTGGTTGACGAAGATAGACATGTCTCAAGCGTACTTTCACGTGAATATAGCCCCAAGTCATCGGCCTTTTCTAAGACTTATTTTCAGACAAAACCTTTATCAGATGACATGCCTTCCATTCGGTATAGCATGTGCACCAAGATGTTTTGCAATGATAACCAACTTTTTAGCGCAGAAACTTCGAGAAACCGGAATGAGGGTAGTTGTATATTTAGACGATTTTATATTGGCACATCAGAACAGAGATTTGCTTCAGCAGCAAACCTCTATGGCTGTAACATTGCTACAGGCTCTAGGTTGGATCCTAAACTTTGGAAAATCGGTTTTAAATCCCACTCAGAACCAAGATTCTTTTTAGGGATTCGATGGGACACTGCAGGCAACCGAATGTACCTTCCTCAGCAGAAGGTATTGAAACTTCGTCAGGAGTTTCAGAGACTCCTGACCAAGAAACGGTGCTCGTTGAGAGAAGCTCAATCGATACTAGGAAGATTAAATTTTGCAAATTTCGTAGTTCCTCAAGGTCGTTTACACTGCCGTCTGTTTCAGGGCCACCTACGAATTCTACGTCAAGGACACCCGAAACAGCGCCACATCCTGCCCGAGGAGGTGATCGAGGAACTACAGTGGTGGCATCGATCGGTGAGCGAATACTCTCTGATTCATTTACCACAGGTTACACATCACCTCGTGTCCGACGCATCCGATCACGGCTGGGGTGCCTTGATCAACGACACATACTTGGCGGGCCAGTGGGCACCACATCAGCAGCCCTGGCACAGCAACGTCAAGGAGTTAGTTGCCATCCAAATGGCAATCCAAGCGCTAGCACACGAACTCCAGGGTGCCAGCCTTCTGATTCAATCGGACAATGTAACAGCACTGGCTTATCTGCGAAATCAAGGCGGGACGAGATCACCTCTACTCATGCAGCAGACTCGCAAGGTATGTCGTCTTATTCAGGACCTGAAGCTGACTGTAACTTACCAACACCTACCCGGATGCTTCAACGGCATCGCCGATCGCCTTTCACGAGGAAAACAAATTCCCGAATGGCATCTCTTACCGGAAGCAACTTCGGAGCTATTTCAGACATTCGGTGTGCCGCAGATAGATCTGTTTGCATCGGCTCAGGCTCACGTAGTTCAGCACTACGTATCACTAGACCCGTGGGACGAAGGAGCAGTTTTTCACAATGCCTTCAGCCGGCAGTGGAATTACACTCTAGCATGGGTGTTCCCACCTCCATCTCTCATACCACGGGTATTAATTCACCTGAACAGTTGCAGCGGTCTGTTTGTGGTGATTGCACCTCAATGGCTGAAATCGTTCTGGAGACCAGACCTTCAGAACAGAGCCCTCAGCGGGCCAGTTCGACTACAAAACCTGAACAACACCTTGGTAGATATGAGCACAGGTCACACTCTTCCAAAAGTAGACGATCTGATCCTGGAAGCATGGTTGATTGGAGCTGGGACTCTTTGCTCCAGTGTTGGACAGCAGAAGAAAAAGCCCTTCTACTGAATGGTTGGCGTAAGTCTACTGTATTGTCTTATAAACCTGCCTGGAATCGTTGGTCAAAATGGTGTGCAGATAACAACGTTGCTGCAGCAACCCCTTTAGCCAAGGACCTAGCTAAGTTTCTAGCTCATCTTCATTTAAAAGAAAAACTAGCACCTGCTACAATCCACTTGCACAAATCAGTAATCTCAACTATTTGTGAACCACATGTCGGTAAGAAATTAAGTGAAGATATTTTCGTAAGACAGGTACTCAAATCCATAACGCTCTCGCGTCCAAAATTAAAGAGATCCCCAATTTGGGATCCTCAACTGGTAGTCCGATGGCTACAAAAGAACGTTCCAAATACTATTACATTGTTCGAGGCAAATCGACGTTGTGCGACTATTTTATTACTTGTGTCAGGCAGACGTGTTCATGATTTGACACTTCTGTGTGTTTCTCCAGATCATCTTGAGGATGATGGTACTAACGTAATACTTTGGCCAAAATTTGGCTCTAAAACCGACTCTGCTCGACATCAGCAATCAGGATGGAAGCTGATTCCTCACGAGGATCAAATGTTGAGCCCCGTTTATTGGATTCATAAAGTTATTGAGCTCTCTGATGAGAGAAGAGGCTCACTTCAGCAACTTTTTATTACAACTCAGGGAGAATCGAAGCCTGCTTCCAGAACGATAATAGCTAACTGGGTAAGAACAGTTTTTAAGTCTGCTGGTATTGATGACAGTGCAGGAAGTAGTAGATCAGCAGTAGCTTCATTAAATTGGCTTTGCAATGTTCCAATTGACAAAATTCTAAAAAAAGGTAACTGGAATCAGGCTTCAACCTTTCTGAAACACTATTGTAGGGAAATTAATAGAAATAATACAGCGACTGATCAGTTTTCTAACATGTCTGATTTATTTGTTCCTGTTGATGATTAAATGAAAATTAATTACATTTAATAATGCTTGATTATTGTTTATAATACTTTATTAGTAATGCTTGATTATTGATTTAAATTATTGATTACTCCTGAATAATAAAGTTCGCATTGATTAAGTGGATTGTCTTATTTAATTGCTCATCATCCCTCACCAGGGCAACAGGGGCGTAGCTACCGCCGTATCAGCCGTATCAATTATACGGGGCCCCCGGGCTACGGGGGCCCCCAACGCTCGTAATCAAAAATTAATAAAAACTTTAAACTTTGAACTTTGAAAAAGTGTTGATAAAAAATGGGTCCAATTGCTTTAAAGATTAAAGGACAACAAGTTAAATGCCTTATTTTGCGTTGTATCCCTTCAAATTCTTATGTTAAGCGAGCATTTTCCCCTAGGACGCTTAAATGATCTAATGTTAGAAAACGTTGCTCTTCTGATTAAATGAAAGCAGAATTGCAAAAGACATGTCTTGTTCGGAATGAGAGGCCCGTAGTAATACAAAATATACATGGAAACATAGTCAAAATAAAAATAAAACATTAAATCAAATGTTCCTTCTTTCCTACAGCTAGGTAAGTTCTCATTTTTTATTTACCTCTCACTTTGCTGAGCCGCCCGTTTGCTTCCATTCATTTTCAGTATTTTAATTACAAACAGCCACATACATTCAATATGTCCTTCATTTATCAGTTACCACTCTCTACAGTAGTTTTACTGCCTGCAGTACATTCAGAAAATAGACCAAAAAATTTTACGCGGCTTGCGCTTCGCGCTCGCCGCCGCCCTTGTTCCAACTTTTTTGTTCCTTAAGATGGCAACCTTGTAAGGAGGTCAATGTACTTGTAAAACTGAACACCTACCAACAGAAAAAAATAAAAAATTGAACAAAAATTTTTACCCTTCCTAAGGGCCCCCAAACAAATTTTTATACGGGGCCCCACCAAGGCACGCTACGCCCCTGCAGGGCAATAACAAACATTTCTCACCCTCTCCCCGGACAAGGCGAGGAAGCACAATGTAGAGGTTTTACCTTCCAATAAAACCGCCATTGTGCGCCGAGCCTTGTCCGGGGCATTTTACTGGCCCTGGTGAAAACAATGAGGAAAAAGTGAGCGCTCAGGCGCTATATAGCTATAGCTAGCCCTAGTGGAAGGGATGATTCTTGGCGGGAATTGTCTATGTTTCAGAAAAAAAGGCGGGAATCCAGTGTTGCCAGACGACAAAACGTGTTAAAACAAGAAAATCGGCAATGGCTCTCTCAAGGTCCAAACAAATTATCGGACGCGGCTTATGGACGCGGCTTACTGCCGCGGCTGATAAGTGTGCACGCTCTCATAACATCCTGCGTGCCAGATAGATATCGGACGTCCGATGACGTCATATTAGTCTATGGTTACGTCCGCGACCTACTACATCCGATAGTTTGCACACCTCAGATCAGCCGCGGCAGTAAGCCGCGTCCGATAATTTGTTCGGACCTTCAAGGTCCAAACAAATTATCGGACGCGGCTTACTGCCGCGGCTGATCTGAGGTGTGCAAACTGTCGGATGTAGTAGGTCGCGGACGTAACCATAGACTAATATGACGTCATCGGACGTCCGATAGCTATCTGGCACGCAGGATGTTATGAGAGTGTGCACACTATCAGCCGCGGCAGTAAGCCGCGTCCATAAGCCGCGTCCGATAATTTGTTTGGACCTTCACCCTCTCCCCGGACAAGGCTCGGCGCACAATGGCGGTTTTATTGGAAGGTAAAACCTCTACATTTTGTCATTTTGGTTGGTCTGTCGCTGTCGTCTCATCTGTGCTCTGCGAATCTATCTCGTCTGTGCTGTGTCTGCTCTGCTGCGACTGCAGGGGGGGCACACTTAGAACAACCCAAGTGGGAGAAAAAAGTAGCGTCATCTCTAAGTTTGAACCATCAACTTTTACAACAAAGTCTTCAAGTTTGCCAAAAGATGTCTCTGCAGTCGGACTAATTATAATATTCAAAATAAAATAAATAAATTAAGAAGACAGTACAATAAAAATCGCCTTTTCAAATAGCTATAAAGTAATTTAAAACAAAATTATTTTAAAAAGATGAAAAGAAAAGTCATTTTTGATCATTATTTTTGATCATGATGCGAATTGCAATATTATGAGGAAATTCATCACTTATCGTAATGTCATGGTAGCGTAGAGGATTACTACACAACCAACGTACATCAATACCGTCATCGTTCGACGAATACCGAGTTCGATTCTAGGAATTATCACATTTATTGTTTATTGTTTTTTTATTTCGATTTATTATTTTTTATTAATATTTTAGTTTTTTATAAAGAATATTACAAAAAAGACAAAAATATACATGAAAAATTCATTCTTCAAGTTTGCCAAAAGATGTCTCTACACTACAGTCGTACTTATAATATGAAATGTTCAAAATAAAATTTTGGACAGTACAATAAAAGTCGCCTTCTTAACTGGGTAAGTAAAGTGATTTAAAACAAAATTATTTTTAAAAGATGAAATGGTTTTTTTAGTATTGTCATTGAGCGAATTACAATATAATGATAAAATTCAACACTTGAAGTAATGACCCAGTAGCCTAACGGATTACCACATCTGCCTCCACCGCATACACAGTACTACAATCGTTCTAGGAATACCGAGTTCAAATCCAGCGAAAGTCACATTTTTATTTTTTGTGTTTTTTGTTTAGATTTTATTCTTTTTAATTAATATTTTTTGTTTTATATAAAGAATATTACAAAAAATGACAAAATATGTATATGAAAAAACATTTTCAGCAATTATATTTTCACACATTTCTTGTCATTAGTTCCGCTCAAACCTCCAGAGGCGCTGATGGCCTTTCAAATCAGTGTTTCAAAAAATTGCCACGAGTGGGCGCTCTTTTCCCAATATATTATTTTACTCTTTGTGCGACTGTCAGTCTTCTTCTGTCAAAATCTTATTAATTTAGTCTGTGGTCGGTCAAAATTATTTTGATAAAATAAAATAGTGATCAGAATCAGAAATACAAAATCGACAATTTGTGAATTTACCATTTGATATCATTCCGTAAAAGTTTTAATCATTGATTTGATTGCTTCATAATTAACTTTGAAAATGAGTCTAAGCAATTCACACAACCCAAACGATGTATACGAAAAGGAAGACCGAAGAATATCTAGGACTGACATGAATATGCTTATAATGAACTATCTAGTTACAGGTATTAATTGTAGCCCTGTTTAGTTTGCCTGTCTAGTGTCGATCAATGATAATTAAAAATAATTATGATCTCTGAACCATTCCAACTAAGCCCTACAAAAATATTTTTCTTTGTTGTCAGTAGTTGGTATCAAAACATTTTGCATTGTGTATGAACCGTTTCGTACGCATGACAACTTTACAGCTATTGCTTTGCAGAAGGTTTCAAAGAGGCGGCTTTGAAGTTCCAACAAGAGGCAGGGTTACAGGAGCCTGCCTTGTGTAGTTCTCTAGACGAGCGCATTATGATACGCGAGGCAGTGCAGAGCGGGCGAATCCCCGAGGCCATTGCTATGGTGAATGCACTACACCCTGAGCTCTTGGACAATGACCGATATCTTTACTTTCATTTGCAGGTAAATGTCACCAGTATTATCACTCAAAGAAATTATGTTTTATACCAAATTTGAATGAAATGTTTGTTTTTAATGTAGATATTTCCTTTTTTACACAAGTACGGAACAACTTAATCGATAATAAGTGAACAAAGTTATTAACTCTTGTTTTTATTTATTTGTCCAACAACAGCAACTGCAACTTCTGGAGTTAATCCGTGCTGGTAGAGCTGAAGAGGCACTAGCATTTGCCAGTGCTACATTGGCCGAGGCTGGGGCCAATGACACCATAGCTCTGACCGAACTTGAGAGATCACTTGCACTACTCGCCTTCCCGGACCCACATGCTTCTCCATTTGCAGACCTCTTATTACCTTCACATAGTCAAAAGGTTGGTAAACCAAATGATTCACTAGATGCAGGTCATTTCAATTTCATCATTAATAAATAATAACTGTATCTTTCAGATTGCCAGTGAACTAAATGCAGCAATATTGAAGATGGAAAATCAAGAATATACTAATCCAAAACTCTGTAGCCTACTACGAATGATCCTCTGGTCTCAAAGTGAACTTGACAAACATAATATTAAGTACCCAAAGATGACAGATCTTGCTAATGCTACAATAGAACAGCCAAAGTGAAATAACATAGTTTTATTAATTATATTTATTGTTGTAGACATCTGTTCTTTATTGCAACACCTTATAACTTGGGCTGTATTGGTTTTATAAAATGATTATACGTCTTTCATTCACATGTCGTCGGCGGGCTGTGAAAACCTTGCATGTGCATTTAAATTTTACAGTAGATGCAAAAAACATTTTTATATTAATAGATAAAATTATTGAAGTTTCTTCAACGTAGACATGGTATTACAAGGTTTTCTCGCGAAAAACAACTAAAAGAGTTTTTCCCTAAATTTGTGACTTACAAGCTTTTCACAGCCCGCCGATGATATAGTTATTTACTTTTATGTACAACAACTTTTATGTGTGTTTCAAAGTTATTCATGAATTTATAGTGACAACTTTGTTAAAGCAAGTTTATCTGTAATCTGTATGTATCAGTTAATGGCAGTGATTATTGTATAGTTTTGATTAAATACCTAACTTATTTATTACCTACCTACTTTTTCATGGCAGGTTGATATTAAGCTCGCTTTTCTCATCATGGTGTACCTAACTAGCTTCAATTATTTTTTAGTTAATGACAACATAGGAACTTTTTATGTACTATATTTGTGTTATGTTTTAAATTACATAATTAATATAGAAAGTAATCTGAATACTACTGATAAGGATTTTGTAAATTTAATCTAGAAATAAAAGTAATATTAGCATTCAATCTTTTATTTCAATTAGTTTGTTTACTGGAATTTTTTACCACTCTTGTACTGAAAATCTTGCTAATATATCCTTGGAACATTGTATGTATTTAACAGTCTCATTTCTTATTTTCATGATTTTTTTATCTTGATAATATGTTAGGCATTTGTCACCATCCTAGAACATAATCTAAAGCTTTTGAGATGAGCCCACTAGAGCGCTGTGGCACTGGAGCCGAGGGGATGGGAGTAGGGCACAATGAACGGGCTCCCATTGTCTGTCTGTAATAGGAAAAACAAATTATACTCCTTATCGTCGGCGAAGAGTGAAAACCTCGTAAATCCACTTTCTTGTCTAGAACACTTTTGCCGATTTTTCGTCACTCATGACCAGCTTCTGTCATTGACGAGGTTTTCATACAATGCAATAGATGGCGTTGTACGCGTTTAAATGGAATATGAGTGGGATAGAGTCGTGAGATAAGAGGTTTTCTGTCAAAAACGGCAAAAAAATGTTCTAGACAAAAATGAGATTTACGAGGTTTTCACTCTTCACCGACGTTATGTAACCTTGTTGATAAACAGAGTTCTCTTATGAGATGAGTCTTAATATGGCAGCTCAAGATGTGAAGAAAAGTATAATGTAGTGAATATTATTATTAAGTATATGAAAATTTCTCCTGGACAAGTTTTATGTAATCAAAATTTACCTTTCAGGAGAGGTTATTCCAGGGCTGGCAACATGAATCCGGGGCACTTCTCTGCATTCCACAACTCCTACCATGATTCCAGGCAGTACTTGTCTACCATTCAGCGCCATAGCTCTCTCTTTTTCAGCTCTTGTTGCATATCTAACATGAGCCCAGTTACCTTGAGTTGGGTATTGCTTGTCTACAAATCATTAACTAACATTTAAACAAGAATATAGTGAAGAATAATGATTATAAATCAATTAATAAGTTTAACTTACCTAGAACAGCACCACAGTTACTAAATCTAGCTAATACAGTATTAGCAGCATTAGGGGGAAAACCAAAAATAGTAATCCAGTATTCCTCCTGCTCTTGACATCTATCTTGCCACTGAGATGGCAAAGACTGGTTGCTTATTGATGCATTTGTATTATTGAAATAAGAGTTCTGTAACATTGAATTACTGTTTCCATATCCAATGAAACTGTGATCTTGATATGCTGATTTGTTAGGTTCATTGCTCTTAATTGTGTCAAATAAGTCTTCTATAGGTGGTCCATTGGGTTTGTTCGAGTAAGAAATATTTGGTGATGCAGGAATATTACCGTAGGCATTTTGTTGATTATACAGGGCTTGTTGGTGCATTGTCATACTTTGTCTGAACAGTTTTTGTTCTGGTGTTGATGACTGAGTAGGACTAGTGGGAGAACCTGCTTAAAATTAAATTTGAGTACACTGAATGCAAACAATAAGTACCTATCTAATAATTGCAATTTTCAAACAATTTGGAGACTCACCAAAAGCTAAGTTGCGTCCTTTTGTTGGTGATAAACTGTTAGTTCTTGGGGTAGTTGGTGGATTTATTTCCCCTAAAAGGAAAGGCGGCAGATAACCCACGTTAGGGCTACCAGAAGGCGAGTGAGGTGGACTGCCTAAAGTCATTGGTTCCATTGTGATTCCTGTGTTTATTAATATGATACTCGAACAAAAATCTTGTCCCTTGAGTTATGACGATTTTTTAACAGCAATGAGCACAAGTTTATACTTATTTCATAACAGTCGTTGAAAACGAAAAATTTAATTGTAATTACACCACGACGCCACTGCGCTACGGTGCGGAGGAGTCGATCGTTCCGTCCGAGTTTCGTTCGACTGACACTGACATCATGACTGACAGTTGACATTGGGTGCATTCTGCCAGACAAATCTTTGATGGTGCATTCCGATTCAGGCTAAAATCACTTTCAGCGTTGATCACGATAATAAGCGTACCGAAACCGAATCAGATAATCGCGCTTATGACAGTTGGGACTATCAATGATTCGGAACGCTCGTGAGCGCGCTCACCGATGTCTTGACCTACATGACCTCAATATAAATTTAAAAGTTCGGAATTTGGACCTTTTTGCTTTATATATGATCATATATCTTCGACTATTACTTCCATGGTATGCGGAAAGAATTTTCAACAAATTTTGAACTTTCATTTAAATGCACCTGAGGTAAACAAAACAAACAAGTGTCACTTTTGACAGAACCCTCACAGTGATTATGCCTCGGAGCATGGGCGGCGTAATCGCAAGATGGCGGATGTTATGACGCAATCAATGACGTCACACGGGCTGTCGTTTTCGCGCTCACGTTGATTCGGTACGCAAATCAGCGCGATGAAATCGCAGTTGGCGTGACTCGGAATGCACTATGAGTCATCGATCGTCATCGCCATAGAGTAAATTTTAACCATGGAAAGTAGTAGAATATTGAACATTCTACGAAAATTACTTTATATGGGGCCTTAACATTCCAGTAGAAGTACACATTAGGTACGTGGTGTGTTTTTTAACACACCACGTAAAGGCCCCCGTAATACTACAGTAGCCCGTAATACATTTAAATTATCAAAAAGGTTACCGCTCGCCCCGTTGTGATATAGTTATTTATTACGAAATTATAGATCCTTTAACCCAAGTTTTATAGATCGCAACCCGCCGTAACCTATATTTGTATATCTCCAAAAATGATATTTTTTTAGTTTTCGAGGTTTACCACATATGGTTTAGCTATTTTCGTGTTCTACAGCTTTGTTTGATTGCCACTAATAATAGTAAGCCTATGGAAAGTGACCATACACAGATTTAAGACCAGATAAAGTCCATTCATTTTCATCTGGTCTTAAATCTGTCTATGGCTGCTTTTCATAGTCTTACTATTATCAGTGGCAATCAAACAAAGCTGTAGAACACGACAATAGCTAAACCATGTGGTAAACCTCGAAAACTAAAAAAATATCATTTTTGGCGATATACAAATATAGGTTACGGCGGGTTGCGATCTGTAAAACTTGGGTTAAAGGATCTATAATTTCGTAATAAATAACTATATCACAACGGCGAGCGGTAACCTTTTTGGTAATTTAAATGTATTACGGGCTACTGTACTATAAACGTTCAAACACGTTTGTCAAATTTTACGTTTTTGACAGGAGTGATTACGTTCTCTATGGTTTTGTTTGTACGTTTTCTCAGCGCACACGTTCAAACGTTGTTTGGCAAACGCGTTTGACAAACAAAGCATTCAACATTGTTTGAACGTGTGCGCTGAGAAAACGTACAAACAAAACCATAGAGAACGTAATCAATCACTCCTGTCAAAAATGTACGAGTTGTGTTTCTCACCTCACTTTGCGAATAGTAACGAGTGAAAGAGAGAAAATCATGCGAGTGAGTGAACGAGTGAAAGAGAGAAAACGATAATTAACTATTCGCAAAGTGAAGTGAGAACAAAAAACCAACTCGTACTAGGCCCTCTATTCGTTCGAATTTTGTCGACTGCAATCGATACTGTTGCACAACACTATAAATGATTATTGAGTCCCGCGGGCTGATTATCTAATTAAAAACCACCTAGCGACTGGTTGCAGTTCACAGATGATCGTGATCCATTGCTACTTCTTTTTGGGTTAAAAAAAAACATACCAAAGAAAAGTGGCAATGTATGTCAAATGAAACCGGTCGCTAAATAGTTTCTTTTTAGATAATCAGGGTGCAGAGGCCAGAGGGCTCTCTACCCCTATTTTTTTTATCTTACTCTATGATTGAGTCTGTGTTATTTGTTCTGTTGGTATTACTGAATATTTGTCAAAATAAAAAAAATAAAAATAAAATACAGTCAAACAAACGAACATGAATATGGATTCTACAGATGAGCTTGAAAATTCCACTAATAAAAATGAATGTGATAAACCAATTACAAATGATCCTAGAAATGCTTCGAGCTATAATACTAATATTGTGCACAAATTATTTAATAGAGAGGTAAGTTCACAGCAACTTATTAAAATCGTAATGGTCAGCTTGTCTCTTCAAGATTTTTGTTACTTATTTTTTGGATAATAATATTCACAATTTATATTAATCAAGTGAGAATACATCATATTCTTATTGGTCTATATAAACTTTCTCTAAAATTATGTAAACTAAGTTTTAGTATTTGACTATGTAATTTTAAACAGCTAAATGTAGTGGGCAATAATTAGGTATAGTAATAGCTATTCTGAAATAAATGCCATTCGGCCAAAGCTACTTGAAGTAAAAGACTATTTATCATATCTTGTCTTATTTTGGTAAACAATCTTCACCCAATTCTTTATTGATATTCATTTATACAATACAACAAATATGGTTTTCCACACACAGATTACAAAGAAAGTTGATAATTATTATTGACAATTTAATTTAATGAGTTAATATTTTTTAATGACAATAAAATTTAAAGGTCTCCCACTACACGGTACCACACCATGATCGTGCTAGGTACGTGTCAGGCATAAAAATATTCTTTGTATTGAAAAGTATGACACCATTCCCACTAGACCGTTCCGTCACCGGCCATGCATGTAGTGTGCCATGCATGGATCAACAGTTGTCAGTGAGAATATTTTGCCGGTGCTGACACGCTCTGTGCATGACATACAATGTTGCCGAGCCTGTGAGTAAATGGGTTGTAACCACCTATGATAACCGTTATAAATGCAAATTAAACGGATTTCTATCGGCTTTGAATATTGCATATGGGCACCATAGAGGTAACATACAGGTTGCATACAGGCATTATACATGATGTATATGGACACAGAAAGCTGTAGATCCATTTCAATGGGCATAGTAGAGCGTATCGTGTTGCTTTTGGAAGGACAATTAAAAGTTAATTGACTCATTTAATCTAATTACAACAGCAGTGCCACTTACCGTAATTAGTAAGTTACACACAACAAAAGAAAAGAGAAATAACAATAAAAGCAAATAATAATAGGAAATAAAATCAAACACAGGTGGATTTTGGTTACAGGTGTGTTAAAAAACTGTGCCTTAATTCATTAAACGCGAGGCGGCCACATGTGGTCAGACAAGGATGCACAACGTCTCATTTTGTCTGGCTTGATGAGTTAAATATATTTCATTTCTTGCAGGTATATGGATGCACCTCTAGGAAGCAATATGAAAAAAGCCGTAAAGTATTTGACCGAATACCGCCAAGATTACGGTTTTGCCTCATGGATATTGTGCCCATGTCCTACCTCAGGGAGCACGTGTTCATGGGCCTCTCTCAGTGCGGGCAGTTCCTTCTAAGTTTCACGTACAGTTGCAATGTACAGGTTTACTTCAGAGAGAGCTCCAAGTTTATGTAAGATTTTTATGACATTGCAATTTATCATTTACAGTCTAGTTTTATGCTTAATGTATTATTAATATTAATAATTTGGTATTACTACACTGCAAGTTTTTCTAGTAAACTCACTTTTTGTGCTAGAAATGCATACCAGTCAGTTGCAATATTGTTATAACTTCTAATTCAATACCTAAAATCTAAGTAGGTATGTACGTACCCTATTAATTTGGCCTATTCCCGATATCCACCTTTGTCCTCCACTGGTGGATATCGGGAAATAAAGTATGGACGGTTTATATAGAAAAAAAAAAGACAATTTCCCCCAGTGGTGGACAAAGGTGGGGCACAACGGGAATAGGCTGTTAATTTGGGCCTGGAAGAAATAAATCAAGACTACATTTCAATTCAAAGAAATAACCTGAATTGATTTGACAAAAATAATTGAAAAAATAGAACATGAGCATTCACTTAAAAACGTACTTCTGGCTTGCTGACTCGACGACTTAATATGGGTAGCTTTAGTATGTCATGCTCACTTCAAACATTTCTGCGGTGGTGTTGTGTGAGGCGGGTCGTTACGTTCCCTCAAATATGGTTGAGCGAAGCGATGGCTGGTTCATGCGTCATGCTCGTGAACGGGTGCTGCCAGTGGGAATGGGTCTGCTTCTGTCTGCTTGTATTAAGGGCGTCGTATAACTCGTATATAAAAGATCTGTTTTATATTGTCTGTATGTATGGCACTTCTTACTCAAAAAATATAATTCTTAATAGCTTACCTTGTTTTGATTTATTTAATTGCAATATTTTTACTTTCTATAGTCAGTAGTTTAGTGAAAGACCTATGAAAAGCTTTTGGATATAAATTTTCAATTCGATGCCTTAACATAGGTAGTCTTAGTATGTCATGCTATCTTTAATCATTTCTGCGGTGGTGTCGTATGAGGCGGGTCGTTACGTTCCCTCAAATATGGTTGAGCGCAGAGATGGCTGGTTCATGCGTCATGTTCGGGAACTGGTGCTGCCAGTGGGAATGGGTCTGCTTCTGACTACCTATCTTAATGCATATTGAATTGTATGTTTTTCTTTTATTTTTATTTATTGTAACAGCCTAGACTGAATAACAAGTTCAAACTTTGAATTTAGCTTAAAATCTGTAAATTGATTAAGAAATTTGAAACTCATTAAGAAATGAGCTAATTCAATAATGTTATTTATTTGTTAATCTTTGTTAATATAAAGTCTGGAAACGATATACATATTTGTAAATATCGTTCCATCTGATTGATAAAGCTGACAAGTTTTTTGCGCCCATTTTTCTTGTCAGTTAAAAGACGTCATAATGGGTGGTAGGGTAAAAGAATTGACGATTTAAAAATGCTTATTATGTGAGCTTATTTAAATAAAATATATTTCACTTTCACTTTCACTTTCACTTTCATGTCAGGGTTGGAAAAAAAACAGTTTTTTTTTAATTTTATAAAACAAACAGTTCAAAATGTTTTAAACAAGTGTTTTTTTTGTTTTTAATGTTTTTTTTACTTATTACTTTGAACCATCACTTTCAAATCAATTAGACTAATAATATTAAATTTCTAGACTATTTTCAAATTCGCCTTAGAATCCTTAGTAAATACTGAACGCTTTACTTACTTACACCTTGTAAATAGGTACTACCTATGTTCTCTGATGTTCATTAATAATAAAAGGAAACCCTAATATATAGGATAGGAAGAACCAGTTCTCGACAAGGACCAGTCTTCAATTTTTTTTTAATCGGTGTTAAAAGGGCTAATACCTACTTAGTTAAGATTTGTCATCTTGGCAAAAGATATCCGATAACATTACACTTTTTACTGTCACTCTATGTATTTTCAGTGAAATCTAAAGTTTCTAAACATATTTTTGGGAAAAAAGTGCACTAATTTACGAAAATCACCATTTATTCTCAATTAATAGTAGTTTTAAACCCTGTTTTTTTTCTTAATGTTTTCAACATTGTTTAAAACTTGTTTTAAACTGTGTTTTTAAACACTTAATAAAAAACATAGTTTTATTTCAAATTGTTTTAAACACTGTTTTAAACACGTGTTTTAAAACAACTTGTTTTAATCATGCCAACCCTGATTCATGTTCAACATTCTTTGTTCAGTAAATAAAATGTTAATTTTTATTTTATTTATTTATCAAAAATAAAACATAAAAATGATGATACACGCACCAAATATCACTTATCAATTAGTTATCTAACTGTTTGTTTTACATTGTTTTGAAACTGATAACTCAAATTATGTTATCACAACAAATTGCATGTAAATGTTATATACTTATGTCATCTAACTGGTTTAATACATAGACTTTAAATTATGTAACTACTTAAGTTTAGGGTTAATTTTTCAGAGAGAGATTTCAAAGCATCTCATTATAAAATGACTACCAAATTCAAAAACAAACACAATTTATTGTTAAAAATAAATACAATAATAAAATATGTAACTTATGTTTTTTTTAATTGCTAATAACTTCAATAGGTACATAATTTTTGATCAATTTGTAAACTTAAGGATTTTAAAATGTTTAGATACATTCTCCTTTATGTAAAATAGGTAACAATTAATATTTTTCAGCCTTCATTTCTTGTTGTGGGTACCCGGCCGCGTGGTGAAGCCGGTGCACAGCATACCTCTGTTTGGAGATGACTATATCGACAGCAAAGTGACAATATCAATGGCTCAATGGAAACATAATCCTGGTGTTATTGTCGTCTATGGTATAGCGTAAGTATACAGCTCACTTATAATTTTTTAGGTTTCATAAAATGATATAGTAATTAAGCTTACTTTCTTTGTGGGTTCAAACTTAGTTTGTATAACATTTTACAGCCATGTAAGCCTTACATTTTAGGGCTTACATGCCTTTGGACCTAAAAGATTAAGACTGTGAATTTGTCAGTATGATGTTGACAACACAACACTCAATTCACTTACACTATATGTTTTTAGAGACTCCTGTTCTGAACGGTCCTACCTCAGTGTAATTGGAGTACCTCGTCTAGGATGTAAAAAATGCGCAGCTCTTTCAAAAGATGAAGGTAATTCACATCCAATTCTGTAACTCTCATCACATCCATACAATTGTATTGATGAAATAAATATTAAGTATGTTTCTCCTTTCTTTCCAGATGATCTCAATTGGGGTAAAAGATGTTTAGAACACAACTTTGCAATTCACACAAAGTTCTTCTGTACCACTGACTCTAGCATGTACGAACCGGTTGTGCAACTAGCCTATAACAATCAAATCATAATATACACAGACTTCATACACATATTAGAGATAGACTTTGTTAAGCCTGACCAAGAAAGGAACGAAGTCATAGAAAATGGCTCATTAGATAGGGAAGAAACTAATTCTATAGATACCAATCCAGGTACCCCCTGTTCGGACGTGTCCGCTCCATTCCAATCGCCCAAATATCAAAATAATGTCGTCCAGAATATCTTAGCAGATTTTTCAGACTTGGAAGTAGAACCATATCAAATGTCGCGGCCGGTGCTGATGCCCGATATGACGGGTCAGGAGCTTTGTATCCAAGCGTCATCGATATCGCACAACCTGGTCGAGGAGTGGGAGGGTCCCTCACCTTCCATAAGGACTTTAATCAGCCCCCCACTCCGGTCGCCGCGGAGAAGGCCCGCCGAAAGTATGTCGCGGTTCAACGAGACGCACAGAATCAACGCTGAGAAGGCATACGAGTTTGTAGAGGAAGCAGAAACGAAATGTGAAAAGCTGAGCATGTTTCGGAAACGACGATTAGCCGATAAGAAGTACGAATTTTCTGAGGACAACAACGAGAATATAGTTCCGTACAGGGTGTTAAGGAGTAACAGAAAGTATTTTGTAGAATTTGTAAACCGCGACGTCGGTAAGAGTCAACCGCGGCGTCCGAAGTCCCCGCCGGTGGAGTGCGTGGTGCTGAGAGCTCACAACCAGATCAGTAGGCCGCCGTCCCCGACCACTTCTTACATGAAGTGTTCCAGTCTGTCGCTGGACTCGGACCGCAATAGCGAGTCCGAGTATAGAGTGATGGAGATGCTGGACGACGGCTCCCTGAAGACCGTGGCCGTCCACGACAACACTTCCAAGACTCTCTCTGACTGTCCGGTCAACGCTCAAGACCCATATTTAGTTCATTCAGAAAATTCCAAGTGTAGTAAATTTTTCACTAGGTACTTTGTTGAGAGTGATGACGAAATAACGTCGATTATAACAGATTCAGAAGGTATGTAGACTATTTATAATTTACTTGAGTTCCTTTACTGGTTTTTAACTTAACTTGTCGTTTATATAAACACTATGAAAACAAAGTTATTTTTGCAGATGAAAAATGATAGTGGTATTAAATAAGGTTTGGTATATGGTAACTACGGAACCCTACTGCGCGTGGCCTGAAACGCACTTGGCCGGTTTTTGTTTCTTAAAATTGTTACTGATGAATTTATTGTGACAACTGAGAGACTTTCCAGGCAACGTTCCTTAAAAATGTACTAGATGGCGCTGTCCAATTCCCAACAACCTTGCCTGGTACTATTTGCTATCTATAGTAATAAAGAGTACCATCGTAAAAAAAACATTGAAAATGACTATTATTAATAGTCATTTTCAATGTTTTCGCTTCGCACGGGTGCAAAATTTAGGGCATGGAATACCGGAATGATTTTCATACCGGTATTGATACCGGTATTGAAATTTCAATTACCGGTATACCGGTATTTCGGTATTTTTTCGGTATTTTTTTGAAAACTGCTAGTTACCTACTTTTTAAATGATTCTAAGAACGATTAGTAAGTCTTGTTTGTGGAGAGTGATTTAAGCCATTTTCTACGCTATACTTTATGGCAGAAACACTCAAAACTATTTACCAAATGCTTAGAAACCACATAATGAGTTATTAAAGTATTACCTAGGTTATTAAGAATACTAAAGAAAATACGTTTTATGATTCAATTATTATTGAAATCAACAAATATCAAAATTTCCATAGAGAAGATGGTTGGAGAGTACCACCAGCTTGGGAGCCTATAATTCATCAACTAAAATCCCATCCCAAATCACACACTGCAGGATCTAAAGATACACCTAGTTCGTTTTGTAGATAGGGATCAAAAGGAAGGTCGACATAACCTGTCTGAGTATTCTTCCGCCAGTTCTTTCTCTGAGAGGCCTCCTAATTTGTGAACTGGTAATAGATTCAGTAGCTAGATCGTGTTTTCTGGCGCAATATAACTCAAGTCAAACATTAGATAATACTTTTTTATTTACTTCTTTAAAAATGGGAATAAGCCCCTCTTAAAGAACTACAGACCCGTCTCACTTCTGAGCCATGTCCTTACGAATCGTCACGCTCGCAAATTTGACGACTTCCAAGTTCCAACCTCCCGAACAAGCCGGGTTTCGAAAAGACTTTAGCACCATAGTCTAGAGCTCTAGACCACAAATCCAACTGCAGCGAGGTGTGAGACAGGGAGACGTTATTTCTCCGAAACTGTTCACAGCTGCGTTGGAGGTCATCTTTAAACTCATAGACTGGAATGGACTTGGTATCAATATTGATTGGCCAGTACCTAACACACCTTCGTTTTGCCGATGATTTTATATAATTCGTTTAGACCTTGGAAGACCTGAATACAATGCTCGAAAAGTTTAGTGGTGAACATGGATAAGATGAAAATCATGTCGATTGCCCATGTACCCATGTTGTTCCCGCTCCAGTTCATGTTGGAAACACTACACTTAAAGTTGTTGACCATTACGTGTACCTAGGACAGGTAGTCCAGTTAGGCAAGTTCAACTTCAAGAAAGAGATTTCTCGTCGAATCCTACTCGGATGGGTAGCATTCTGGATGCTTCGAAAAATCTTCGCGTCTGACTTACGACTTACCATATTGTTCGATCAACCATCTATATTAAAAGATAGTTTACGGCAGTGTAACGTGGTCGTTAACTATAGGTCTCATAAGGAGCAGGTCTCAAGGTCACCCAGGTCCCAGAATGCATTGGAGAAAGCCATGCTCCGCGTTTCCCTGCGTGATCGAATCAGAAATGAGGAGATCCGTAGGAGAACTAAATTAACCGACATCGCTCGAAGGATTGCTCAGCTGAAGTGGCAGTGGGCGGGACACATAACGAGAAGAACCGATGGCCGTTGGGGCGGAAAGGTTCTGGAGTGGTGACCGTACACCGGACGACGTTTCCCGACAAGGTAGATCGACGATCTGGTGAAGGTCGCGGGAAACCTCTGGATGCGGGCAGCGCAGAACCGATCGTCTTAGAGATCCTTGAGGGACGCGGAGATTTCTGAATGAGACCAGCGGTGGTCGTCGTGCGATGATGATGAAAACATTAAACGAACAACTAAAAGAAATATCATTAAATACCATCTATATAGTAGCTACATATTATTATATGCATGCAGTGTTTTGCGTAGTTGATTTAGTGGTGATTTTTCCTATAATCGTGATTATTCGTGATTCGTTGAGTTTTCATATCGTAAACTCATCTGCAGTATGAACAACACTGTGAACCATAGAAATTGAACGTTCTGCATAGTCTTTAAACAACCTTGCAAAAATTTATCGGGTTTTTTCGAAATACCGAAATACCGGTATTTTTCTCTCAAATACCGGTATCAAAATACCGAAAAAAATTACCGGTATACCGGTATTTCGGTATACCGGTATACCGGTATCCATGCCCTAGGTGCAATGTAGTTACTACTGTAAAACTGTGCTAATGTGGTGTCAGTGTGAAGTTATTTGATTGTACTACAGGATATCTACATATATATACGACGTACGCAAGGGGTGTTATAATATAATTGAAATGTGTGTGTCTGTCTGTCTGAAGAAACCTAGCTCCCAAACTTATGGATCGATTTTAATCCGGTTTTTATGTAAGATAGTTTAAGAGAAGCGTTCAGACGACATTTGAGTTTGATTACAGAACCAACGCCTTGTATGCGATTTTGTATTAGGTAGATAGGTAGGTACTTCATAAAATTTCTTAGCAGTAATTTAACAAAATAAGTAAGTATAATAATATTATGTAACATTAATAATTAATTATTAATACTCATACTTAATAGTTTGGTAGGTATTTCTTTTTAAATAAAAATCTATGTATGTTTGTTTCCTATGCACTCCTAAACCTACGATGCTTCTCTTTGGTCAGACTATTTGTACCACGTTCATACTATACTACCAAGGAATTGGACAGCGCCATCTAGTAAATTTTTAAGAAACGTTGTCTGGAATGTCTCATTATGTTTATATTTGTATATTTGTTTTATGAAGCTGGCAATCGTATTTTTTTAGCGTATAATAACTTTATTTATTCTTCATGGGACGACTTTCGTAATTTACTGTTCCTATTCTCGCTCAACATTATTTCATCAAACAGTAAAATATGCAATACCACGTGCCGTGCTGTATAGTGGCGAGGGGTGAAATTATGCAAACAACACAGTATATCGGATCCATTTAACACAATCCGATGCATTATTTACTGCATCCAGTAGCGACGGATCCGATAAAATGGTCCCGTAAATGCGGTGTGATCGTCATATCCAGTAGCGACGGATCCGTCCAAAAGGCCTACTCCCGTCGTCCCCCACATTTGTCTACCACTGAGGGATATCGGGAAAAAGTGTTTTTTTTTCTAAACATTTCTTTCCGGTTATAACGAAAATAGACAGTCCATACTTTATTTCCCGATATCCACCAGTGGTGGGCAAACAGTGGGGGACAACGGGAATACGGGGTCAAAAATAGTCCCGTAAATACGGACCTTCTCTGTGAACGCTCGGTAACGTGCGAGGTCCCTTGCAGACGACTGCATGTCGGGCTACCACGTGGCGCTGCACCTGGCGGCGCACGGCGCGGGCTACGCGCCGCTGCAGGCCGTGAGCGCCGGCGCGTGGGAGCGCCTGCGCGCGCCCGCGCTCACCGTGCGCGCGCGCCAGCGCTCGCTCGACACCGAGCTGCTGTGCAACGAGGTCTGCGGCAGGCTGTGCAACATCAACGGGAAGAAGTTCATATACTGCTTCGACTGGGGCTGTCATGTAATAGACGTCTGCCAGTCCAGCGGATGCCTATCCGGGGTGAGTTTGCGTCTCTCTATTAGATAGACCAGTCACTGTGCGAGCGAAATAGCGAGCTGGACACTGAGTTACTCTGAAACGAGGTCTGCGGCAGGCTGTGCAAGATTAACGGGAAGAAGTTCATATACTGCTTCGATTGGGGCTGTCATGTAATAGACGTCTGCCAGTCGAGTGGATGCCTATCCAGGGTGAGTTTGCCACTCTATTAGATTCGTTGCAGGCGGTCAGCGCGGGCGCCTGGGAGCGCCTGCGCGGGAGAGGGACGCCCACGGTCACGGTGCAAGCGAGACAGCGCTCTTTCGACACTGAGCTACTAAACCAAGGGTCTTCAACCTTTTTGAAGTCAAGGGCCTAGTATTCTCTGATAAAAGTTTGGTGGGCCGCAACACAAGAGAATCGTTTTAATCTGTATATATGTGAATTTAATTTTTTCAATATAATGACGGGCCGCAAAGAATGCAACCGCGTGCCGCACGCGGGCCGCGGGTTGAAGACCCTTGTACTAAACGGTCGGCTTTGCAAGATTCATGGAAAGAAGTTAGAGAATATACTGCTTCGATTGGGGCTGCCAAGTTATAGACGTCTGCCAGTCCAGTGGCTGCCTATCTGGGGTAAGTTTTCCTCTATTAGATTCCCCCAGTCACTGTGCGAGCGAAACAACGCTCACTGGACACTGAGCTGCTCTGAAACGAAGTCTGTGGGAGGCTTTGCAAGATTAACGGGAAGAAGTTCATACACTGCTTTGATAGGGGCTGTCATGTAATAGACGTCTGGCCAGTCCAGCGGCTGCCTATCTGGTGTGAGTGCTATGTCTCATGTTTCCTCTCTCTATTAGATTCCCCCAGTCTCTGTGAGAGTGAGACAGTACTCTTTCGACACTGAGTTACTATGTAATGGTCGTCTTTGGGCGGCTTTGCAAGATTAATGGTAAGAAGTTCACGTACTGCTTCGCCCAGTCACTCCCCCAGTCACTGCGAGCGAAACAACGTTCGTTGGACACTGAGCTACTCTGTAAAGAAGTCTGTGACAGACTTTAGAGAGGTATTAACCTCTCACCTGTAATACGGCCTCAGATCAGTATTTCATGACAACCCAAGTCGATGCATTTAAACTTCTTCCCATTAGGAATATGCATCGACTTGGGGTGTCATGAAATACTGATCTGAGGCCGTATTACAAGCTCTTAAATTCTGCCAGGTTTATAAATTGCTGTAGTGACAGTTCTTTCTCGTCGTATAGCAAATAAAAGAGATAGATTGATAGCCAGTCAGAAAACTGCCTGGAAATAAGAGGTCATAATACGGCCCCTGATCAGCATTCTAAGATGTTATGAGGATATTTAAAAAAAAAACTGCGAATATAGCATTAAAATGTATGGAAATACAGAAACTAAAATCTCTGATCCTTATATCTCTTAGAATGCTGATCAAATCAGATGGGTGTGTAAAGCGATCTGAATCTCCTCCATTCAGTCCCTGAATGGCCGTCATCAGATCACAGCTAGGTCAATCCTTGGCGGAGAACCAAGGCTTCAAAGTTACGTCATTTGTTTGAAAATTGACTAGTGTCTTTATTATGTAACCACCACTGATATCCTTACCTGTGTACCGTTGTTAACAGCTGTGCGCTATGTGGCTGTGGGCGAGCGAGGAGGGGGAGGGGGAGGGTGGGGAGGGAAGGGCGGGCGCAGCGGACTGCGACGCGTGCAAGGACGCCGGCGCCAACTGTCTGGCGCACCGGCACCAGTACGCCGCTGAGGTAAAGTAACTTAAGTGGCCTTGAGCGAGGAGGGGGAGGGGCCGAGGGAGGGGGGGGCGCGGCGGACTGCGACGCGTGCAAGGACGCCGGCGCCAACTGTCTGGCGCACCGGCACCAGTACGCCGCTGAGGTAAAGTAACTTAAGTGGCCTTGAGCGAGGAGGGGGAGGGGCCGAGGGAGGGGCGGGCGCGGCGGACTGCGACGCGTGCAAGGACGCCGGCGCCAACTGTCTGGCGCACCGGCACCAGTACGCCGCTGAGGTAAAGTAACTTAAGTGGCCTTGAGCGAGGAGGGGGAGGGGCCGAGGGAGGGGCGGGCGCGGCGGACTGCGACGCGTGCAAGGACGCCGGCGCCAACTGTCTGGCGCACCGGCACCAGTACGCCGCTGAGGTAAAGTAACTTAAGTGGCCTTGAGCGAGGAGGGGGAGGGGCCGAGGGAGGGGCGGGCGCGGCGGACTGCGACGCGTGCAAGGACGCCGGCGCCAACTGTCTGGCGCACCGGCACCAGTACGCCGCTGAGGTAAAGTAACTTAAGTGGCCTTGAGCGAGGAGGGGGAGGGGCCGAGGGAGGGGCGGGCGCGGCGGACTGCGACGCGTGCAAGGACGCCGGCGCCAACTGTCTGGCGCACCGGCACCAGTACGCCGCTGAGGTAAAGTAACTTAAGTGGCCTTGAGCGAGGAGGGGGAGGGGCCGAGGGAGGGGCGGGCGCGGCGGACTGCGACGCGTGCAAGGACGCCGGCGCCAACTGTCTGGCGCACCGGCACCAGTACGCCGCTGAGGTAAAGTAACTTAAGTGGCCTTGAGCGAGGAGGGGGAGGGGCCGAGGGAGGGGCGGGCGCGGCGGACTGCGACGCGTGCAAGGAAGCCGGCGCCAACTGTCTGGCGCACCGGCACCAGTACGCCGCTGAGGTAAACTAACTTATGCAAACTGTTTTCCCTATCACGGAATAACTCTTTACTTCACTTGATGTTAAGTGACGATAAGGCCGATGGTGCTGGAAGCGCACTACATCCGGTATCCCCATCACTGAAGAACCTGGGCATTTACTCTTATCTTACTGCCGGAACACAACAATTTTTAAATAAATGGTGGTAACTAGCCAGGCGGACTTGAAATAAGCCCTACCACCAACCAAACCGAGTACAAATTGTACACCCCCTCTGGGAATCGAATCCGGGACCTCCGCGTTTTACACGGGTGGGCGAACCACTAGACCACAGAGGCGGTTTTATCCCACTTGTAGCTGATTCTTACAATTTCAGTGCCTTTTCGTATGGGACCTCGTGAGCGGCGTGTACAGAACTGAAAGGGCCACCATGACCGAGGACACTAGTCAAGAGGGATCAAGAGGTAGGAGGTTAGGGGGCGTCCATTGATTACGTGAGGCATTTAGGAGGGGGGAGGGGGTCGAGCCTAATCTTACCCAATCTCACGTGGGGGTGAGGGGGGGTCTCGGCAAATATCACGTAATTTTTTGTTCTGCAGGAACAGTATCGTGAAAACACTAGGTTAAACCTATAATTTAAAGTTAAACATTTTTCATTCACAATAACAATAATGTTTATTTAAATAAATGCAAAGCAAGCCAGCATAGATTAACGTAATCACACTACAAATACACGTTTTGAAAAATCTCACGTGAGATTTATAGGGGGGGAGAAGGTCGAGCCAAATCTCACGACATCTCACCAAGGGGGGAGGGGGGATCGAAAAATCGCCAAAATCACCTCACGTAATTAATGGACGCCCCTTATATTACACAAATCTGAATATGCGGGCCACAAATGAAGTTTCAGTAGAAAAGTTAATAAATAGAACGCACCTTTTGTCTCATTTTTGTCTTGTGCTTGTTGCCGCCCGCGACTTCGTCTGCGTGGACATTTTTTTTTGCTATCCCTCGGGAACTGTACGTTTTTCTGGATGAAAGGTACCCTATGTCCTTTTCTGTACCCTTGAAAAATGTCTGTGCAAAATTTCATGATGAACGGCACCCTGATTATCTAAAACGAAACTATTTAGCGACCGGTTGCATTTGACATACATTGCTACTTTTCTTTGGTATGTTTTTTTTACCCTAAAGAAAAGTAGCAATGTATTACGTTCATCTGTGAACTGCGACCGGTCGCTAGGCGGTTTCTAATTAGATAATCAGCCCGCGGTTCAGTAGTTAAGACGTGAAGGCGTAACAAACAAACGGACTTTCGCATTTATAATATTAGTAAGGATCGTATTATTATTATATTCCGATGTGTTTTTGTTGTTTATCTATACTGCGTACAGTTTGAAAGAAAAAAGAGGAACTGCATGCAATGTTATATCACAAAACGGTACGCACCATAGAAATAGAATGCCTAAGAACAACAAGGTGATCCGAAAAACGAGTGTATATATTATATATGAGATACGTAAAATATGACTTACATACATAAAATATGACTATATTACGGCAAAAGAAATTAATAAACTATGTTCCATACTGTTTTCTTCGTCCATAAAGGAATAAATGTAGCGAAATTTGGTTTTAGAGAAATGTGGGGCAATATCTTATTTACTTTCGACGCATAGTGCCAGAAACGCAAATTACCGTATACGCTAACGACTTACCTGTGAAAAGTGTGATTACTTGGATTGTTTCTTTTTGTCACAACACAATAACGAACAGAACAAGACACCATGGCTCCACGATACCCTTATTTAAAATTCTAATCAAGATTACCAAATATTTTAAAGAAATGGTGATTGCTCTTTTGCTATGCGGGACGCTAGGGGCTCTTACTGTAAAAAATGTTGGCGCATTGTCACTTGATCCTTTCTCTTTTTTCATAGACCATTGTCTGAATAATGAAACTTCTCTTTTCCACGCTTTGTTGGTCTTCTTGAGCGCAGCGAAAATTTTTCTATGTGTATGGTACGCACAGTTTCAGGCGCGGACCGGGCGCGCGAGCTGGCCAAGAGGCTCGGGCCCGCCAACATGCCGCCCGGACACGAGAATAGGCTGCTCACTACTTTAACAGGTATCAATATCACTCACAATGAGGATCAGTAACAGGTTTGAATCCTATAGTTTTATTGATATAATATAAACACATATTAATATCTATGAAACCAAGTTTCACTTTTTGAAATCCGTTTAGAAATGGTTGAGTTAAAAGGGTTTGAAGGAAATGCCAAGCTCAATGCAATATGTGCTTTATCACCTACGACATAAGGTTCGCGTCCGTCGCGATGACGTCATAAGGACCCCCAAAAAATCAGTGTTTCACCTCTTATAACTTCTCAAGTTTAAGAGATATCGTAAAATTTTTTTTACAGTTAATCATGTGGTGGCATTAGCTTTCTTATTAGCAACTAAAAAAAAATCGTTACGGATCCTCATTGTTCTTTCGATACTCGTAACGCCATCTATGACAATAAAAAACATAAAAGCCTCCGTACAAAAATTTAAAGAAAAAACTGTGTGCTTGTTTTTTCTTCCTCATGAAAAGTTTCTTTTTTTACACTTACGAGGTTTTCACTCTAAGACTATATCTGCCATGTTCGGCATTAGGATGAACGATCCATACTCTCCAAATTTTAAGGATGTGTTCAAGTTCAGTCCATTAAACTGAACAACTTTGTCTGAGAAACATATAAAATTTATAAAAAAAAACTAAATCCATACAAATCAGACATCACATGATCGGTTTTTAGTAAGGGATGACTAAAATTTTGTGGTGTATGTTTCTTAGACGGTTTCTTGGACGAAACACATGTCATCTTAAAAATCTGGAGAGAATAAAAATAGACCCTGTATATTGTTTGTTCGTCAGGACGATCGCTAAAGAGGCTGACGGACGCGGACAACTGCATAGAGATCACCAAGAACCACCCCGACAGCTCCGAATCCGAGTCATCCTCCGAGGAGGACAGTGATTTTGACTGATTTTAGACTAAGTGTCCGGGCACGAAAACTGCGACGGCGGAGCGGCAGCGGGGCGGCGCGACAGCGGAGCGGCGGCGATGCATTCAACAGTATGGCACAGTATGGAGACGCGCACGAAACGGGCGGTGGCAGAGCGGGGCGACGAGCGATGCACGGGCGGGAGGAGAGCGACGAAAACAAATGAACAAACTAGTTGGATTTGGTAGCCCGCGATTACAGTAGTGTTGTGTTGAATAATATAATAGTGTCTGTTTGATTACTAGGTAGTACCTATTTATTCAGTATGGATGTCGGCATCTTGGACATCATTTAAAAAACACAAGATGAGCAAAGAATCCGGTTTTGAAACTAGTTAACGCCTATACTTAGACCATTTTTTCGAACTAAATAAAATTTTTAGACATAGGATATATTTCGTCCTTTGAATATTTTTCGGTATTGATTTAACAATAAATTGTTTCCATAGCAACATCACATTTGACACATCAATAGAAATAAAAAAAAATAAGAAGTTACTTTAGTGGTATACCGTGGTCCTACCAGTAGGTCAAATCGGTAGGTCCACGGGCTTTTTGTCACAACACTACTAGCGCGGCTGACCGACCGCTAAGTTTCGTGCCCACGTTCTCATCGCCCCGCCCCGCCGCCGCTCCGCTGCCGCGCCGCCCCGCCACCGCTCGGCCGCCGCCACTTTCGTGTCCGGACACTAAGAACTCATCTTCTTATAACGTACAGTAATTGCAACTAAACGCGTCTTACGGTATTTTGCCGTCGCTGTATTCTTTTCTATTACACAAAAGCGTATCACAGAGCGAGATATGTTATGTTGGCCGATCAGCTCGTGTAGGTGGCTTATTACGTTTATCCACTCTAGGACGGATATTCGGAAAACGCGTGTTCATCTATCCACCCCATCATACTTGATAGACTGATAGTATGATGGGGTAGATAGATGAACACGCGTTTTCCGAATATCCGTCCTAGGGTGGCCGTTTTAGGGTGGATAAACTGTATAAACCGTACATTAGCATGTACAGAGCGTACAGAGCCTAGCGGCTCTGTACGCATTTTGCAACCTCTCGCTCTTTTATACGACGGTTTTGTGCGATAAAAAATTAAAAAACCCGCCTGCATAAACAGACGAGTCAACTGAAAAGATGGAAACAAGATTAAATATTAAAGGCAACATAATAACATGCAGTCGGAGGCATGCATAAAGAAAGTGACATTATGAATATTTGAATTATATGCCTCCGACTGCATGTTATGTTGCCTTTAATATTTAATCTTGTTTCCATCTTTTCAGTTGACTTGTCTTTTTATGCAGGCGGGTTTTTTATTTTTTTATTTATATCTTTTTAGTTATTACATATTACGGTAATGATATACCTTTTTGAAATCCTTATAATAAGCCCTTTAATTTGACACCCATATTGTAGTATTCTAAAAATATTTTTTTTTTCCACTACGTATAATAGCACCGTACAGCCGCCATGTTGTTTTTTTTATAACGCCACCTTCTTAAGAACACTTGGGCTGACGGGACAAATCTAACGATATCTTAATAACAGAAATCCATTCAGCCGTTTGAAAGATATGAGGTAATAAAGAATATTACATACAAACATACTTACATACAAGATACGCGCGAAAAACATAACCCTTTCTTTGCAGTCGGGTAAAAAGAACAGCTATGACAAAATACCGAAGGTCGCCTACAGCTTATGTGATTACTCTCTGATAGTCATTATGAGGCAAACCAGGATTTAATTTCCTCAACAATTGTCTCATTAATATTGCAGTAATTTTTCTACGTTTAATTTATTAGTTAGAAAATAGTTACGGTTTAAATATCTAAGAAAACTTGCAGAATAAGTTCTTACTGCGTTTAAAAAGACTCAATGTTTGATTTATAGTATTTATAAATAGACTCGGATCACTCACTTGTATATAGGTACCTTTAAGAAATGTGTACTTTCCTATAAGATTGTACTAGTGTCTTTTATATTCTTTGTGTGAAATCTAATGTTAAAAAACAACTTTAAAAAATATCTTCAAATAGAAATCAAAACTGATTTTACTAATAAAAAATGGATGAAAATCATTCATTCAGTATTTTTTCGTTTGATGCTCCGCGTAAGACGAAATGTCTGTGCAACGAAATCAGGGCTGACATTTTGGCTAGGAGAAGTGGATAGGATATGTATTTTTCGAACTTCCAATAACACAATAAGAAAATCCTAGTCACAGATCCACATAAGGACTTAGTATGGTATGGGCAGGCCTCCTCCACTCGCTAAAGGTCGCGCGATAAGCACCTACCGCTAGCCGTTCGTGCGAACGAACTAGTGAGCAAAGGGCCGCCACACGCCCGCCGCCGTACAAGCGCGGCATCTTACTGCCTGCGTAGGTATTGCCTCTTTATAATAGTAACTATGTCGAATCGACATTATTGTGCCGTATACGGATGTCAAAAACAAAAAACCCATTAAAAAATTGTCGTTTTTCACATTATGATATACGCTACGCAGTTCATAAGACAACCTTAACGTTGCGTCATTAGAAAAGGTAAGAGCACGCGATAGAAAGAGAGGCAACTACTAGGTGAATATAAGCTGTACTGCAGGCCATTGCGCGACCTGAATTGCACTATTGTGTCGGAGCAAAAGTCGCTATTTATTTAAATTACTATGCGGCGTGCTGCTTCTGTACTTTGTACTATTACTTATTCTGTGGTATGGGCAGCAATCACAAAATTGAATTATATATTTCTGTGCTCCAATATGGGATTAGGATTTGTAGCCCTGTGTATATATTGTAAGTAATATTATTCGTATTTTCAAAAGGTGCTTTTTATGAGGTCTTTTCTTTCGTTTTGGAATAATAAAATCTCTTTTTTTATTTAATAATAACTGCAATTATGCAACAATAGCATACTTTTTAGTCATCCAAACAAATTCAGCACTGAATCAACTGTATAGTCCAAACAAGAAAAATAAAAACCTATGTAGTTAATCTTACAATAAATAAAAACATGTTGTGACAAATTGTAACTTAAGTAACGTAACATATTATCCATGTGGCTAATTAATGGTGGATTAGTATTAGTAATTAGGATTCTTGATATTTTATCATCACAAAAAGTAATGGAGTTAAATCAATTACAAGTTACATTCAAGTCTGTCTCAGTTTATTTTTTTATATTGTGATAAACTTGTTTTAGATTTACCAAATTATTTTTTATTCTGGAGAATTCTTTATAAGTAGTAATTTTTTTACAAAAATAAGAGTAATCTTTACAAAATCGACTTGTATGAACCATAAAGTTAATATACCTACGGAATAGGTAATATTAACTTTATGGTATGAACAAATTAAATAAAACTGTGAATTTAGCTTTTGATGTAGCCCAAATAAATCAGTGCACTGGCGTTTTAAAGGACTAGGCTCATTGTATGGTTGTGATTGTTTGGACGTAGGTTTGTAACGTAAAGTGCCTGAGCAGGAAACAACTTGAACTAAAGGTTTTGCAATCTTTTTAAGAGATCTAAGCTTTATACGAGATATATTTGGAGATGAGACTATTGAATAGGGTATGCACATGTATAATTTTAATATTGATACATAGCTGAATCTCCAATTTTTTTTAATTTAAAGTTAGTGATCATATTTTTTTGTTTAAAAGCTTTTAAAAGATCAACATTGTCGTTTTATTTGGGTCACATGCATTTACCCTATTCAACGATGTTACGTCGCTTTGGGTAAGAAATATACACTATTTCAATTTGTTTGTATTCGTCAGCTTTATTGAATAATTTCCAAAATATCCTCTATGCTAACTTCATACTTTAAAGACAGCTAATATTGTAAGATATCCTACTTTCATTTAATAATATTGCATTTATTTTGTTTGTAAATGTGGTGTGAGAGAAAGCACCATTAATTGCTTGTGGTACCATCACATATCAATTATTTTGATGGCACTACAAGCAACCGGCAAGTATATTGCCAATGATATTATTTTAAGGTAATTCAATTTAATATGTATTGACTTGCCATTTCAAATGTATTTTAAACTTTAAGGTACTTAAGGAAATAAAGTTGAAGCATGATGAAATAAAACTTGTTTTATTAAAATTAATTATTCTAAAATATACATTCAACAACCATGTAAAGACTGATTAACTCTAGCTATAGCAACTAGCTTCTACCTCTTTTCTAACATCATTAGGGATAGGGACAGTAGCGGATCCAGGATTTTGGTTTGGGGGGGGCTTAACGTAGGTGAGGGCAGGCTTTACCAAGGTAATCAACAGATTTGTTGGGTGGACCAAATGATTTTGGGGGGGGGGGGGGGGGGCTTGAGCCCCTTAGCCCCACCCTGGATCCGCTAGTGGATAGGGATCTTGGACGAATTAACCACTGGACACGAAACGTAAGAAAAATGTATGAAATCACGTTCAACCAATTTTTGCGGGGCGAGGGGGGATTACACTTGTCAAATAATGACAATATTATAGGGTGATTTAGGCGGTTTCCGGCCATAATTGCCGGCCAAATATTGTGGATTGTGAAACTCATACATTAGTTCTCGGCCGGGCGGCCGAGAAGCAAATGACCTCCCAAAAATGCATTTAGTTACCCGGCCATCAAATTTAAACTTATCACACCGAAAACTTTACGCGTTTAAGTCAAAATAACAGTACTTGTTGCGAGGACTCCGTGGTATCTGACTCCAAATATTGATGCAGGGGTGACGTAATAACAAATAGCTCAGGTTTTAGGTATTATATTAGGTTATTTACATAAAAGGAAAATTGTATAGAGAAATTAATGTTAATGGCGCTGTGTCGCTGAGCCAAGTGGTCTCTCTGCCGCTATCTTCTTTAGCTAATGCCACTTTATCGCTAATGAAATCATTAAAATTATGATTTCATTAGTAAAAAGCACTATTGGCTGATCTCATAAAACAGTAAGTTTTACTTAAATTTACCTAGTCGGTGCGTAAGTTAGTAATTTTGTACTGATTTTTATTTCCTTTGTTTTCATCTAGATATAAACATGTTATTGAAAATAAAAGAACGGGTACAGTATTCATCAACAAAAAGAAAGAGGCCTGGATTAAAATTACTAGGAAATACAATAGAAAGTCTACGACGGGGAACAGAGGTACAGAACAATTGGGTTGGTAAACTTTTCCAAAACTGTAAGAGGAGGTCAACATTTTCCCTCATTCCTCTACGATCCACAGACGAGGCTCCACCGGTGGATCGAAAGATCCACTTTTTCCCTAAAACGGTGGATCAAAGTGGAATAAGAAATGTATGATTATATTTTAATCCATTTTTAGCCGTAAACCGGTGGATCGAAGAGGAAAATAAATATCCTTCAATCCACTGGTGGATCCTCGTCGGTGGATCATACAGGAATGAGGGAACATTTTTGAACATAATAAATTGTTAAAGTCCTTGTCCGCGCGACCTTGAGCAAGTGTAGGAGGCCTGGTTATGTTTCCGAAATGGCCGAAAACCAAAGGGGGCCGGCAAACCGGCTAAGTCACCCTACTTTGTTTACATACCAAATTTTATTTATTTTACGAAAAATAGCTACTATAATAGGTTGAAATTGTGCTTACGCGTGAAAAGAAACATTTCTTGACGGCCCGCTATTTTTTTTGCTGAACAATATGGACCATTTTGCTCATTTTTGTACCAATGTTTCGCCACGAGCTCTAGCATCACACTGACAACGCAATATCGTTTACTGAGGCTATCGGTCACAGTAAGTGGCTAAGGGGTAAAGGCGAATATGGCTGTCATTTCGCGTCCAGTGGTTAATTCGTCCAAGATAGGGATATATGAATGACGCTAATTTTTGTTTGCTCAGCTAGGCCAAAACGCATTGGCACTCTATTATGTAATAATGATTACTCGCATCCATGGGTGTACCTAGCACAGAGGAAATAATATCAGTACGTTTTAGCAGGACTGTCGCCCCGCGCGTGAGTATGAAGCGCTCGGCATCCTCAGCGAGGATCGATTTCATACGTCAGAAAAATAAGAGCTACGCGATAGGCAACTAGGTACTAAAGGAGGAATTTTGATGAAGTGTCAAATGTGGCCTACTTTAGGTGAAATAATTGTAAGGGAGTGCTGCGGCACTTTATTGTGTCGGAGAAAGAGTAGCTATTTATTTAAATGATTTTGCGGAGCGCAACTTCTGTATGTACGCTAGTACAAGTACTACTATTATCTATTCTGTGGTTTTAGTTCCAGCACCTACTAAGGGGTGGGGCGAAAGTAAGGAAACTATAAATAATAGGAATTTAAAATGCTTTTTAATGACTGACCTTATTTCAAAAATATCTTACTGTAAAATAATGTTCTACAAGAAGATTCTGTGACACGGTAATTTTGAATTTGAATGAAATTAATAAGTAATATTGTAAATATCCAGCTTGAGTAAGGGTGGAGAGTGGGACAGGCGCCCCCCCACCTTGCCCCATTGTGGGTACGCCCATGAATAAGTGATTTTGTAAATATCTAGCTTGAAGTCAGGGTGGAGGGTGGGGCAGGCGCCCCACCTTGCCCCATTGTGGGTACGCCCATGCTCACATCAATTCTACTACTACAATGATTTCCTACTAACATACCTTGTTTATGAACAATGTGCACTGTACAAGTTAAAACATCAAAAGATCCCAAATTAATGATTAAGGAAAACATACATTATTTATATAGGGTGCCAACTTATAGTTCACATGTAGAGAATGAATTAGTACAGTCAGCGTCAAATTGATATAAGCGTCTAGAGTAGTCAAAATGATCTGAAAAATTAAATTTAACCTATGCAGTTAGATTCATCATATTGTTGTAAGCACACAAGGTGTTCAAAATATCTAAGCACTCATTGTTTCATATTTATATAAGTGTTATAGGCTTTAAAAATATTGGCACTTACAAATTTTCGAAAAATCTGGATATAGAAAAAATTGAAAAATTCTGTAAGAAGAAAAACGTCTGGTTTTAAATTCTGGCATTGGGTCTTTTTCGGTAAAAAAAACCACATAATAAATACCTAAGTATTTTCCCATACATTTTGTTCTGAACGTCTACTGTCTTAGGAACAAGCGTACGCAGCGACATCGTTGCTTTGCCTTCCCCATTGAATTTTTGTTTTTCAGATCATTTTGACTACTCTAGCTAGATGCTTATATCAATTTGACGCTGACTTTACAATGTCTCAATCTTTGGACAGGTATAGTCTGTTTATCCTTACTTATCCTATTAGTAAACAGCTTTTGATAGTCATACATCTTTTAACATTAAATTGTTATTTAAAAAAATGTTGTTTTACTAAGTCAGATTGTCACTAATAATTTATTTCATATAGATTAATTTATTATTATAGGTTTTCCACACGTGTGGAAAACCATTTGTTATATTGTATAATTGTTTTTTTTTTATAAAGAGTTGGGTGCAGATTGTTTACCAAATAAGACGATATATTTCTGATTCATTTGAAAGTATTAAATATACACAGAATACTTAAATTGTCAATAAGAAAATTTATAATGTATACACAGGCTCAGCAACATAATTATTATAGTTGTCAATAAATGTTTTGAATGTTTAATAATTATGCTAAAAATAGCAAGACTTAACTTGTACCATAGGCAAAAGCGTCGCTTAACCACTCCTACGGTTGAAATCGCTTGCACACCGCACCATCACAACATACATTTAGTTTGTGCAGTGACGATCAAATGTTGCTTACTTGTTAAGTGACGCTGTTGCCTATAGTACAACTACAAAGGGAGAGTGAATTGATGATGTATGATTATTCTGGTTGGTGTCACAAACATGTCACATCATTAAAAGTTACTGTTAAAGGAAAAATAAAGTTTGAACATAAAATATTATCATTACTCTTGGAGATTTATTAACAAACTATTCCATTATTGATTTTTGAATAAGTAGTCGTAATTTAAACGACGCCTCCAGGGTCACAAACTGAACATATCTTCGTTTTCTGTCTCTTGTTCTGAACTTTGCCGACTCTGACCACTCTCATCCAAAAGACAGTCTAAAGATAATCGATCAATGTCATCCCATGATAATTTATTGAACTTTTCTTGAACTATCTTCATCAGGCGATTAGTAGTGTTCACAGCTTCTGTGTCCGACATGCCAGATTTCTTAAAATATTTAAATGAGGCTTCATAAAGCCCTTCTGGTTTCTTAACAATTAAATTAAGCTTTGTTCCGTCTTTAATGGAGGGATAAGACTGAACTGTATGTTCATCAGCTAAAGTCCTACCAAGAAGCAGTAACTTTTGTTCTTCAATAGGAATGTTCAACTGTTCCGATATCTGCCTTTTTATGTCAGATATACATGTGGTAGGTAGTACCTGTGAACAAGTTAGTATCATTAGTACTTTCTTAAGTTTCTGTACCCTTAGCACGAACAGATATCGAGAAAAATAACGCGCGTAAAATTACTCGAATCTCACAATTTTGTATGGAAATTAGTACAGCGCCACTACGTCAGTAAACGGAACTAAGATTTGGAAGCACGAAACATTTTGACTTAGGGTATCGAGCAGCCTTCGAATCGAGATCGAATAGTAAAGTTACAACTTGTATGGAAATCGGTAGCACGAAGCCACTTTTGACATACGGTATCGAGACACTCGCAAGCTGGCTATCGACAACTTAAGAGCTTATTAGATCATCCTGAATTAAGGATCCGGAATGAAGTCGCTCCTTAATTCAGAGAAGTGTAATTGCATTCAGGAAGGTAGAATCCTAGTTAGGATAGAAATGGTCTCCGGCGTTAAGGATGCTAAATCGGAAGCACTTAGGACAGTGTAATCGCATTCAGGACGCTTTGCTCCGACACAGTAGTACCACAGCCTAAATAGTATACAGTCAGTCAACGCTTTTTATGTTGGTGAAAAAAAAGCCGCCGTTCGTCTAGAATCTAGATAGACAGTTGCCGCAACGACAAAACTAACTATATAACGGCATAATCACTCTGTGATTTGCTATTAGAAATAAAAAAACCGGCCAAGTGCGTGTCGGGCCACGCGCAGTAGGGTTCCGTAGTTACCATATACCATACCTTATTTTAAAACCATACTTTATTTAATACCACTATCATTTTCATCTGCAAAAATAACTTTGTTTTTCATAGTGTTTGTATAATCGACAATGTTATATTTGCGGTTTTGGAAAATTTGCTATATCTCTAAAACTACTAAATATGTCTCATTCAAACCAATTTTCGTAAATAGTGTTTATAAAGATCTACAACATATTTCATTTTTTTATTTTTCACTCTCTTAGTTTAAAAGTTAGAGGGGGGGACTCACACATTTTACCACTTTGAAAGTGTATAATTTCCAAACGGTTGACTTTGAGAAAAAAATCTTTTAGAAACCTCAATGCCATTTTTAAAGACCTATCTATAGGCACCCCACACCTATAGGTTAGATGATTTTTTTTTCCGTTTCAGTTCCATGTATGTATTTCATTTTCATCCCCCCTTAATCTTTTATACTTTTCATATTTTGTGTAAAAATCGTTTAAAAGTCGTAAAAATTGCTGTTTTAAGTTTGATACTTTTAAACTTGATTTTAGGTATGTTATTAGATGAGTTATTCGCAAACTAAATACTAGTACCTACATCAATAAACCTAGTTCAGATTAGCATTGAAAATGACACGTACCTTACTACCTACCTATACCTCCTACCTACATGTATTTTTACGGTCACTGTATTTTCCCTTCCGCTGCTCTGCGCAAGTACATTCGTGTAACTACTGTATGATCGTTAAGCTGTGATATCGGATCCGTTATTCAGGACGGTCTAATTGGCGACTGAATTTCTCGTCCTAAATCGGACTCTGAATTCCGTATCCTTAATTCAGGATGATCTAATAAGCTCTTTACTCACTGACATTTTTTCAGTGAGAGACTTTTCGAGCGACTTTGTATTATTTTGACCTCTCCAGCACGAAAAGGGTGCTTTTGGCGCGTAAAAACTCGCAGCAAAATCGAATTTTGCTGCGAGCGTGAGACAAAGTGCTTTTTTAATTTCTAACACCAACTTTTAAAATAATAAAGAAAAAACAAATAAAGTGACAAGGATGACACTTGTAAAATTGATATGTGAGAAAAGGATAGATAGAGTGCTTTATGGCGTCATATACGGATTAAAGAGTAAAAAAATAAAATGCACGGACGGATATACCAAGGAGTTTTAAATAAGGATTGTTAAAAAAGAAGGTTGATAATTCGAAATAAAGAGTATGTAGGTAATGAGGTCACATGAATGAAACAAATATGAAATAAGAAAAATTAATGAAATTTATTAAGGCGCGGTGGTAGTGAATGTGGCGCCCCCACTACATTTATTTTTATTACTCGTAAACCAAGTCAATATTTAAAAAAAACACAAGTATAAATCTCTTAAATTGTGTCTGATATTTTTTGAATAACTCTTCAACAGTTTTCATTCTTTATGTAAGTTTTAAAATCCATTTTAGCTCAAAGTGGCCACTTTTGGCAATTATGGATTTTAAAACTTACAGAATGAATGATAACTGTTGAAGGGTTATTCAAAAAATATTAGACAAAATTTAAGAGATTATTACTTGTGTTTTTTATAAATATTGACTTGGTTTACGAGTAATAAAAATAAATGTAGTGGTGGCGCTAGTTTCACTACCTACAGCGCCTTAACAAATTATATGTTTTATGATTATAAATAAATAAATAAGACGGAATATTAATGAATAAGAGAAAAACACAACGCAATGTAATCAAAACGACGGGAATCTACTTTACTGACTCTATGAATAAAATTTTTCAGCATAGGTTTGATTGAATTATTTTTGTGATAAATTACAAATGCATCTAACAATGAAGATAGTTGTCTAACTCCAAAAGAGTTAAGTGAACAAGTTTCTAATGCTGAATTAAGCTTTTTTACCAGGAAAGTCACGTGAAAATTTTCTCGCTGGTCGAGGTGAAAAGTTGTATGTTTTACACGAGACCAAAATGTTGTTCTGCCTCGTGCCTTTAAATCACTCACTGTGCTCAGTAGTCTATATTAGAATCACTCGCTACGCTCGTGATTCAATTCTAGACTACTTCGCTAGTTCGTGATTTAAAGTCGCCACTCGCAGCACAATTTGATTTTGGTCACTTGTATAACAAATAACTATTATTATTAAATTTTAAAAGCATGTATGTAGTAACAAAAATTTAATTTGAGAACTATGACATGTCTACTAAATTATCCACTATAACTTAAATTGTTCTCATTAGACATAGAAATTTGAAAAATAAAAATCTCGTCATTTTACGCTATCCACGGTGTCCCCCACACCCACCATACCTTTATTTTAGCAATATTTTAGAACTTACCTACATAACTCAAATAAAACTATAGAATACGGTGTTATACATATAATATTTGTTTTCAGACACAACATCACACAGTTTGGATACAGTTAATTAATTAAGATTCATTTAGATATTAAAAAAATATGACCTTATAAGTATGACGAAAACTAACTAGGTATAACCACAGATAATATAATGTATAACAATGCAAACTTAACAAAGTGTCTTATTTGTCGAATCTTCAAACACTATAGGCACTAATTCCGATGAACTTCACATATTTTCATAGCACGTCCAAAGGTTTTATTGTTTATGTGTAAACAATTTATTATTCTTTGACGATATTCCATTGTTATTCTTCAAGTTCATAAAAAATCTTCAATAAGAACAATTTGATGAAACTATGAAACATTTTAGTTTACTCCTAGGTCATAATAATATCATTTCCTCGCAATTGTATTATTTATTAGCCGACACAGATAAATCATTTTAGACAAAAACAAAATAAAGAAATGGCTTTTTAGGTTATACTTTTCATTAAATCACAGGATGAGAAAGAAAGAGAGAAAGAATAGAGACACTCTTCTTTTTCAAACCAATCACGGGCAAGGTGCATTAACCGTTCAAAAGCATGGGCAAAATCATGCACAGTTTAAAAATTATTATAATATTTGCAAATTAATTTAAGTTATTAAATGAAATTAATATTGTTAACAGTTGTATTATTAATAATAAGAATAATAAATGTAAAATTATTATGATAAACAACTTGATTGAATTTTAATTTACATATTTATAATTTACATTGGGTCTCCAGCTTCCTCATAGGCTATAGAGAAATTCTAAGCTTGCCATATTTTAAAGCATAATAGCAGCAATCAAACTTCCAGACAAAATAATAGCAGCCACCATAAGTTCGTTACCATGAGTTGTTTTATGTGTGTGAGCTGGCGACACGTGTCTGCAGCTTACACATCCCGTTAAGGCAAACCAGTGAGGTTACGGTTTTAGACTATAGTCAAAAATTTAGAGCCTAATTGCAGCAATAAGATCCAAAAAAACTAACCATCACACTCAAATACTGTTGTAACTACGAGCATAAAACTGTGTGCGAGCTGGAGACACGTGTCACTGGCTTGCACATCTGTATTTTCGTAATTATTTAAGCTACAATTATGTTATATAACTCAAAATTCTCAGCCAAATTGGAGCATTAGGCTCCAAATTTATCAAAGCTTTAACTCGAAAAGTTTTTGAGCTACGAGCCGATATCTATGTGTAAGCTGGTGACACGTGTCTCTGGCTGACACATGGTGAATTGCTGTAACTGTATATGTTAGAGTTTCGTTTTAAAGATCAAATAATACGTTATAATTGCAGCACACACGAGGCATAATTTCAAATCTCTGGGCCTCTTAGTTTCAAAATTATAAGCCAAAAACCGTTTTCCCGCCAAAAAATTCAAAATAATGGCACGGAAGCGCCTAATCGCGCCGTTGCCATTCCGTGCGCTACACTATTGCAATCGAATTTGAACCTAAGAGCTAGTATTATTTTGGTTCATTTTAATTTACGCTCTCGATCGTTTTAATTTCTGTGCTGAGAATTTTAGTCTAGGAGGTAAAAGCCGTCTGATATAACTGGTTACCTAATTTTAAAGAAAAACAAAGTCTATTTATTTAGGAATATTTATATCGCTATGCTTAGTTATTATAAATTTTTTTTACACTAATCTCACTTACATTAAAAATTCGAACATTTGTTTGTCTGTCTGTATGTTTGTTACTCTTGCACGCCGAAATTTGGCATACAGACAGATATAAATATGGCCTGGACTGGAATCGGGATTAACACAACAAAAAATAAAAATAATCCTATAAACAGTTATAAACAAAATCACGCCATCTGTTCGCGCACCAAGGAATTATTATTATAGCCGTGTAAATATATCAGTGTGCACGCGCTCTGTTTTATCATTAGCACTAGAGGTGGTTAATATGGCATCTAGCGCCATATTATAGCCCGCTATATTTACATAGCGCACATAGCGCGCTATGTAAGTAGACGCTATGGCGCTATGAATATCGCGCGTGGCAACAAGTAGCATCGTTGGCCGGACGGGTGCGCGGGCATTCATCGCGCGTGCGCGCTGTTGCTACCGGACGCGTTACGCGCGTTTCTCTCGCAGCACGCTAGGTATGAATGAGTATAATATCGCGCGCGACCTTATATTGTGTTAGTTCGATTAGGACTTTTATGACACAACGAAGTCAATTAGTAAGTATTATGTAAAAGCTATTTAGCTAACCAAAGTTAGTGAACGCGAGATATGGTAAAACAACCGTATTTCAAACGTCAATTAGGTCAAAATCTCTTGCACCTGTTTTTTTTTTAACTAGAAAACCTTGTCTAGTGATCACAAGTTAGAAAAATGAGTGCAAGCGATTTTCGACCTTATTGACATTTATCAAAATCACAGTTTGTAATAAAAGATCAAAGTTAGTAAACGAGAATACGGCAAAAAATCAACCAAATTTTAAACGTCAATAAGGTCGAAAATCGCTTGCACCTGTTTTTTCTTACTAGAAAACATTGTCTAGTGATCACAAGTTAGAAAAATGAGTGCAAGCGATTTACGACCTTATTGACATTTATCAAAATCACGGTTTTTAATGAAAGATCAAAGTTAGCTAATGAGAATACGCCAAAAAACCAACCGAATTTCAAATGTCAATAAGGTCGAAAATAGCTTGTACCTGTTTTTCTTAACGATAATTTAAAGACGTGAAATACACCTAATTTTATCGACAAAAACACCCACATGTTGGGGTCTATCCCCACTCCTGTTGGAATGGCCGCCATTTTAAATTTGACTTTTATTTTAGTATGCCAAATTTCGGCGTGAAAGAATAACAAACATACAGACAGACACACAAAATTTGTATAAAAAAGCATAGCGATATAAACATTCCTAAATAAATAGACTTTGATTTTCTTTAAAATTAGGTAACCAGTTATATCAGACGGCTTCTACCTCCTAGACTAAAATTCTCAGTACAGAAATTAAAACGATCGAGAGCGTAAATTAAAATGAACCAAAATAATACTAGCTCTTAGGTTCAAATTCGATTGCAATAGTGTAGCGCACGGAACGGCAACGGCGCTTCCGAGCCATTATTTTGAATTTTCTGGCGGGAAAACGGTTTTTGGCTTATAATTTTGAAACTAAGAGGCCCAGAGATTTGAAATTATGCCTCGTGTGTGCTGCAATTATAACGTATTATTTGATCTTTAAAACGAAACTCTAACATATACAGTTACAGCAATTCACCATGTGTCAGCCAGAGACACGTGTCACCAGCTTACACATAGATATCGGCTCGTAGCTCAAAAACTTTTCGAGTTAAAGCTTTGATAAATTTGGAGCCTAATGCTCCAATTCGGCTGAGAATTTTGAGGTATATAACATAATCGTAGCTTAAGTAATTACGAAAATACAGATGTGCAAGCCAGTGACACGTGTCTCCAGCTCGCACACAGTTTTATGCTTGTAGTTACAACAGTATTTGAGTGTGATGGTTAGTTTTTTTGGATCTTATTGCTGCAATTAGGCTCTAAATTTTTGACTATAGTCTAAAACCGTAACCTCACTGGTTTGCCTTAACGGGATGTGTAAGCTGCAGACACGTGTCGCCAGCTCACACACATAAAACAACTCATGGTAACGAACTTATGGTGGCTGCTATTATTTTGTCTGGAAGTTTGATTGCTGCTATTATGCTTTAAAATATGGCAAGCTTAGAATTTCTCTATAGCCTATGAGGAAGCTGGAGACCCACCCATTTGATAATTGGATTGTGTCAGGTTAGCATTATTTATCGCTACTATCGAGTTAACGTTAGCCAGCTCTGTAAAATTCGTGCTGCCGATTTTGCTAGCTTTCGAATCGAGTACGTTTTCGAGTAGTATTTTCTTACGCGCGTAAGATTTCTCGATGGCTGTTCGTGCTAAGGGTACTGAGCATAAATAAACACTGTTATTATTTATGTACCTTTAAAGCAAGCTATGTACGTACGTATTGTACGATAAAATTAGGAAATACGACATACCTCTAAACTGCATTCACCACCTTGTAATTTCTTCACTATTATTTTCATTTTTACGGTTTATATCTTTTGCATTGATTTATGACACGAAATGATGACAGACACTACACTGTAAAATAATCTAAAGACTAGTATGTTTTATTAACAAAAAACTGAATTAATTAGTAAAAATTGATTAATTATCGAAAGCAAAGATTTTCGATATAGAAAACAGTTTGACATTGACAATTGACATTGACATTTGTTACACAGACAAGGGCCGCGTAATTGCAGATATTAGACGGTCATCATCATCATCAATAGTGCTTCATTTTCGATGAAAAAGGCAGTGACTAGTGACCAGTGAGTGAACGACTTTTGGTTTGTGAAAATGAGTGTAGTATTTCTCATTTCTCACAAAATTTCGCGGCAACAGGTTGTGTTGTGCGTGATAATTTTGATTTAAAGAATTAAAAGTTAATTTTAGAGAAAAAAAAATGCTTGCATGCACTGCTTGTACGCATGTTGCATGATGCGGGTTGAAAAAATCTAAAAACGAAAAATAAAGGCATTTTAAAATAAACACAAATAAGTTAGTGACGACATGCCGTTCACTGCTGTGAATGGCACTGTTTACACGCGTCATTTATTGTTCATTTCCGATGCGATGACTGATGAAATGCCGATGCCCGATGAAAACCGTCTAGTGACTTTCATCGAAAAGGCGCATCGCGATGAAAGATGAATCTACTTAATTAAAACTTCACTGCGATGAAGCATCGAAAATGAACGAAAAAAGGCCCGTCTGAAGGTTGAAACAAATTATCGGACGCGGCTTACTGCCGCGGCTGATCTGAGGTGTGCAAACTATCGGATGTAGTAGGTCGCGGACGTAACCATAGACTAATATGACGTCATCGGACGTCCGACAGCTATCCAGTCCGATAATTTGTTTCGACCTTGAAGGTGGAAACAAATTATCGGACGCGACTGATGGACGCGGCTGATAAGTGTGCACACTCTAATAACATCCTGCGTGCCAGATAGCTATCGGACCTCCGATGACGTCATATTAGTCTATGGTAACGTCCGCGACCTACGTCCGATAATTTTCATAGTCCCAGATACCATCGGACGTCCGATAGCTATCTGGCACGCAGGATGTTATTAGAGTGTGCACACTTATCAGCCGCGGCAGTAAGCCGCGTCCATCAGTCGCGTCCGATAATTTGTTTCGACCTTAATACGAGCTACTTTACGAGACACAACACAATCAAAATGTGATTGACAAGCGATGCAATGTAAATGTAAGTGATCACATAATACAGAGCTGGCAGGAATATTTTAAAATAGATTTAAAAATATAAAAACAAAAATAGTAAATGAGATTGAAGTTGACTTTTCCATGTATGTTGGCTGCTATTTGTTGCTATTTCAAGTAAACAAAATTATTACCTAGGTGATACTGATATTTGAATTTAAACTTTTCGTCAGTTACCTGCTGTTCTCTTGGAACTTTCTTCGATGATCTAAGAATGGAGCCTAAAGTAGAAAGTATAGAACTTGAAGATAATATTATAACATCAGTATATGTTTTTGATATTGAAGGTAAGGATTACAAGGATAACGCTTAATATTTTTTCTATTTACATTAAATTAATAGTAAAAACAATCCGCAAACTTAAACGATACGTTTATAAACTTTTAATCCTATAACTAAGTACTTGTTATATTTTTATCATCATAACATCAAGAAAGATGAAAAAACATCTCCGAACAATTTTAGACCCATTGCACTCCTTTCAACATTTGCTAAAGTATTCGAAAAAGCAATGAGCCTTCAGTTATATAATTTTTTGGAAAAGTATAACATATTAAACGATGACCAAAACGGATTTCGCAAAAATAGATCAACCACATTAGCTGTATTTAAATATATCCAAACTGCGCTTCAACAATTAAATGATAGAAATAATGCAGTAGGCCTTCTGTTAGACATGACAAAAGCATATCGCTGCCCTAGTGCTTGAATGGCCAACTGACCAATTTTAACAAAATTGACTTTTTTTATTTTAAACTATAGCAACCGTGATTACACGCTATACAATATTATTATTTTTAAGTTTTTTTGAATAAAACTTACACTAATAGCAAAAATAAAATATCCAATCTCCCATATAAAAACTGTTTTTAGTGCTTGTTTAGTCAAACTCCAAATTTTGCTCAAATGAACGTATTCAAATATAAATCTCCGTTCTTGTTTGCCCAATCTCCATCAACTGACCAATCACGGTCAAGTATTCCGAGGCCACGCAACGTCATTTTGTTTGCTTGTTGTTTGTTTCGTTTTAGAGTTAGCAGTATTTCTACGATAAATTTAACAATTTAATTGTTTTTTAATAAATTAATGTGCTTTAAAATGTCAGGAACAACGAAGAATAAAGGTTATTAATTGAGCGAATTGGATTTTGAAAGGTATGTTAGCATTTTATTGATATTCTTTTGTTTTAGTGTTCGAAGTTACTTTATCTGTGATATACAGGATGATTGTTACTTTTTCACACTTAAGTCATTATGGTGCTACTTTCCGTGCTACTTTTTACCCGAATACCTTAAATGGAGAATTCTGTCGTGATGGAATTTGTTCTTAATAAGTACCTACTTATTTTTGTACTGTAAGTGTTGGAATAAATAATAAACCTTTTCACTTCTCATACTCGTAAAGTTCGTCTTTATGTTGGGTATAGGCTGCATAAAATCGCTTGTCATGCTCTAGACTCTAGAGCATAAAGTAAAATCTTCGTCTAAGTTCAGACTTTAAGACAAAGGTCGTCAGGTAAACAGCCACACACGCGATTAAACTTCGTAAAATAAACTTGTTAGTTTTTTATTATTATTTTTATTATTATCCATGTTAATCATTTTTTTCTTTTTTGAAAATGGGTAGGTATATTTTTTTTATTTTAATTTTTGAATATGGGTATCTAATTAAAGACCTTGTTCAGCACATTACAAAATTCTATATTTTGTCACTAAAACCTAAGAAAAAAAATTTTTTAATATGGGTATCAAATGAAAGGCCTTGATGAGCACATTCCAAAATTCTATAATTTTTCACTAAAATCAAATAAAAAAATATTTTTTTCAATTTTTGAATATGGATACCAAATAAAAGGCCTTGATGAGCACATTCCAAAATTCTATAATTTTTCACTAAAATCAAATAAAAAAGGTTTTTTTTTTCAATTTTTGGATATGGGTATCAAATGAAAGGCCTTGATCAGTACATTCCAAAATAATATAATTTGTCACTAAAATTTAATAAGACTTTTTTTTCAGTTTTTTTAATATGTGTATCAAATGAAAGGCCTTGATGAGCACATTCCAAAATTCCATAATTTGTCACTAAAATCTTTTAGAATGTGCTCATCAAGGCCTTTCATTTGATACACATATTAAAAAAACTGAAAAAAAATATTTATTAAATTTTGTGACAAATTATATAATTTTGGAATGTACTCATTAAGGCCTTTCATTTGATACCCATATTAAAAATTGAAAAAAAACTTATCTTGTAGTGAAAAATTATATAATTTTGGAATGTGCTCATCAAGGCCTTTCATTTGATACCCATTTTCAAAAATTGAAAAAAAAAAAATTTTCTTAGATTTTAGTAACAAATTATTTAATTTTGGAATGAGCTCATCCAGATCTTTTATTTGATACCCATATTCAAAAAAATGAAAAAATAACTTAAATTTTAGTAAACAATTATATTATTTTGGGATGTGCTCATCAAGGCCTTCCATTTGATACCCATATTAAAAAAATATATTTTTATTTTAGTGACAAATAATAATATTATTTTGGGATGTGCTCATCAAGGCCTTTCGTTTGATACCATAATAATAATAAAATCTTTGATTTTTGTATTTTATTTGTTTATATCAATACTCCATAATAACACTAATTTCCGGAATAAAATCATGTATTCGTATCGTATTTACAGAAAATTGAACATGCTGTATAGCGTATAGGATAGTAGTTTGGACAAAGAAGCACTAAACTTGCATATCAATTTAAAGCACTATCTCCATGTCATTGTGCTAATCTCCATATACAAAATTTTGTTTTCGACATTTAGACCAACCTCCATTAATAAGTGAAATTTAGTCAGTACTATAATTAATATTTTCAATTGCTATTTCAATATTCATCTAAAGAAATACAACATGTCTCTAATTCAAGAAAGATTTTAATAAATTTCAAATAATAGCGATAACCAACTAAAAAAAACGTCTTCTGTAAAATTTGCTCAATGGTCGATTGGCCATTCAAGCACTAGGGCGGCGATATGATAAAGTTTCGTTTAATATCATTCTGCAAAAACTCTATGGGGCTGTGGCATTAGAGGTCCTGCTTACTCGGTTCAAGTCATATTTAAGTAATAGGAAACAAATTGTACAAATCGAACATTTTAATAGTCAAAATAATAAAATAGAAAAAATACAATCTAACGTAAGAAATCTAACCTGTTCCATCCCGCAGGGGAGCGTATTAGGGTGTATCTTATTCATAATATATATAAATGACCTTCCAAAAACTTTAGACCATGATCAGACAGTTCCCGTGCTATTTGCAGATGACGTTTCAATATTAATCAAATGTAAAAAAAACTCAGACCCAAATATTAATATATTACATACTCTCGAAAATTTATCGAATTGGCTAACAGACCATAATTTAGAAATAAACTTGAAATAAACTAAACTTATTGAATTTAGAGCGTACCAAACAAGTCCTTTAAATATTGACGTTAATTTTAGGAATTCTCGAATTGATTTGGTAGATACATTTACTCTCCTCGGACTTACAATAGATTCTAATATTAACTGGAAAAGCCATATAGAAAATATAAAATCTAAATTGTCAAAATTCACCTACGCACTTTTTGAAATTAAATGTAGTACAAATATAGAAACAGCACTAGTAGCCTATTACGCGTATGCTCACTCCTGGCTCAAATACGGGGTTATGCTTTGGGGCAATAGCGTAAACGTCGGTGAACTATTTGTGCTTCAAAAGAAATGTGTTCGGATTATAGCTCAGATAGACAATATGCAGAGTTGTAAACCTTACTTTATAAAATACCAACTACTTACATTACCCTCGCTTTACATAACAGGATATTTGCTTGTTCGTCTTTAGGTATCGTAGTAAATTCCTTCAAGTGCAGGACACACACAATATTAACACCCGACACAAGACAAGATTATATCTGCCGCCTTCACGCATTAAAATGTTGAACTGCAGCCCACACCACATGGCGATAAAAATTTTCAATAAGTTACCACCGACAATACAGAACGACCAAAAATTACCTTCTTTTAGCATAAACTTAAAAACGTTTCTCATACAAAATAGCTTTTATTCTGTGAAAGAATACCTCGAAACGAAACATATAATAGAATAATCTAAAATATAATTACAATTTTTCTATAAATTGAAATGTTTATGTTAATTTAAAATATAATTTAAAATTTAATTTTAATTGAATTACCTATTTGTTTTAATTAATTTTAATTTGCCTATTAATAATAACCTATTTGTTTGATTTATTTTAATTTGCCATACCTTGTACAAGGTGTCTTAGTTGAAAGTACTATTTATAATTTAAGAACTATGTAACACTTAGTCTGCAAATAGAAGTTTGAAGTTTGAACATATTAAGGTAAGTATGTTCCAATTTTACCTACTTAAGAAATACAAACAAAATAATGTCCCATTTTTTATATGTATGTTAGTTACCTAGGTACCTACTAAACTTATCTGTTATGTTAGATAAGTACAGCTCGCGCAGACACAGCTATATTATTTTCCTCTGTGCTAGAGTGCTAGACACAACAGCACTAATACGTTATTATTTTCCTCAATTGACTATAAACCTCCGCTTGAGTGATGCGGCAGCACCCGAGCGGTGCGGTCGCGTGGCGAGTTTAAGTGTGTGCGTAAACAACTGGAATAGTACCTGCATCGAGCGACAAACATCTGCTCTGCGCGACCGCCGCGAAACCGGTTTCTTATCGGGCGGCACACGGGCGCTCCCGCAGACAGCCGCCTAAATGCATCGCAGTTTTTACTGTTTAAATCATGAGCGATAAAAGCGCGACGCCTACCATACCCGAGACAATCGAAGAGGGAATGAGGACGCCAAGCCCAAGCGTATATCTAAATACACACTTATTTAACAGCTCCGAAAGTCACGAAAAAATGCCAGAATACACAAAAACAGTAGCAGAAGAGATTGAATTACCTTATAGACCAGTTAAAAGAACGAGAGAAGAGGAAGATGGAGATTGGATAGAGGTTAAAAAAGAGAAAAAGGTTAAAAATTTCGAAAAAATTGAATTATATATATCATGTAAGGAAAAATTACCAAAACAATTTGCTTTTGCAAAACTTCTTAAAGAACTAGGGATAACAGACATTATTAGAGTAAAGTATTTAAATTCTTATAAAATTAGAGTAGAATTTGAAAATGAGATGTGTATGGACAAAATGATTTCATGTCAAAAATTAATAGATAATGGATGGAATTTCCAAAAGTCTTTGCAAGTTATGTATACATACGGTACCATTAGAAACGTGGATTTAGATATGTCTGAGGAAGATATCAAGAAAAATATTAAATGTGATAGCCGCGCAGTTCTTACCACTGTATTTCGACTGAGTAAACGGAACGACAAAGGGGAATGGGTTCCTAGCGAGACAGTGAGACTAGGATTTAAAGGTTCGTTTCTCCCATCTTATATATTGGTAGACGAGTTACGTATTAAAGTGGATCCCTACGTGTTTCCCGTATCCCAGTGTTCCAAATGTTGGCGGCTAGGTCATACCCGGAATAGGTGTCCGTCAGATAAAACAGTATGCCCGAAATGTACTGGTCATCACGAGAACTGTGATACAAAAATATACATATGCGTAAATTGCCAGGGCGATCATATGGCACTAAACAAGTACGCTTGCCCGGAGTACCAAAAAGAAAAGAGACTTAGAGAGATAATGTCTGAGTTCAACTGCACATACCGTAAAGCGCGCACAATGCTGGTACCAAAGTCTCCCAGTGAAAAAGAAAACGAAACGGAACGGAAACAACAATTCGACTTTGGGGAATCATCGATGTTGGATCGTGCGACAGATGGGACAAACAGATTCTCACCTTTATTAAACTTCAAAAAAATAAACCCATATAACAGTGAAAAAACCTACGCTAATGTTGTAAAATTCCAAGCAGAAGTTCACCCGGAAAAAGGACGGAACAAACCAAATGCTACCTCTACACCTAATAAAAAACATCATTACATAGGCAATACGATAGTATCTCCATCCTCGCAGTCACAAAAAAACACAGAAAACAGCTTTTTAATTCCTCAAGAGACGAAGAACCACTTCAACAACAGAGATAATCCAAGTTCAGGCTGTAAAAAAGACATCACTTTTGGAGAATTATTATCACGCATGAAAGAAATTATATTTTTGAAAAGTGATACAATGCAACAAAAAATTAAAAGTTTAATTAAGTGCTGTGTGGAATGGTTAATTTTAATTACGGTGGAAAATATATCGGACTGGCCATTTTTAAAATATTTATTAGAATACATTAATGGATAAGGTTACTAATAGAGACATTAATTTTAACATATTGCTATGGAATGCCCAAAGTTTACGACCAAAAAAAACTTGTTTCGAAAATATTTTGGTTCAAGAGAAAATCCACATTGCTGCTGTGTGTGAAACTTGGTTGGAGCCGGGTTCAAATCTAAAAATTCAAGATTACAACATCTTCAGACGCGACCGGGACGATACTTACGGTGGATTGGCGGTATGTGTACATAAATCAGTTAAATCGCAAATAGTTGATTCCCATCATAATAATTCGGCTATACAATTAATACATATTAAAATCTTTAATTGTTCGGATATTATGAATATTATAGCGGTTTATTGTCCTTCAGCCCGCACTACTGTCCAAGATTGGGCTGATATCTTCTCACTTGCTCGTGAAAAAACAGTAATTATAGGCGATTTCAACGGCCACCATACGACCTGGTCCTATAAGAATGATCAAAGGGGTAGACAGATATACGATGCATTAGTAGAATCTAATTATATCACATTGAATGATGGCACTCCAACTAGGGTTAAGTTGGTGAATGGTGTATTGCAAGAAACCTCCCCAGATATTACCCTAGCTTCCTCGGATATTGCAACTAATTTTAATTACAAAGTGACTCAAGAAATGTTAGGCAGTGACCACAGAATTATTATAAGCTCAAAAACGGTATCACCGTCTTTTCCTGCAATCAAAAAACGAAACTTTAAAAAGGCTGATTTCCAATCATATAAAGAATTGCTCCAGCAACTTTTTGCGAACTTCCAATTTTCGGATGATTTCCAGAAATGCTATGACGCATTTGTGGAACTGGTTAATATTTCAGCCGAGCTTTATATTCCTTACTTAATTATAAACAACAACCCTGATAGTAAGTTCACAAGAAAACCTTATTGGAACCCAAAATTATCACATTCAGTTGCAAAACGACGAATAGCTCTTGCTAGCTTCCGGAAAAATCCTTCTCCCAATAATTTAGATCGGTTAAACGACAAAATACTATGTGCTAGAAAAACTATTCAGGCTGCCAAAAATAATAGTTTTAAAAAGTTCTGCGCTTCTGTGGATGAAACTACTAACGCTAATGAGTTATGGCGAAAAATGAGATGGTTAAAAGGTCGAAACTCATGTAACAATCAACACGTCGATCAAGACACAGCGCTTTCAATGCTAAATTCCTTGTCCTCAGAATATAACGAGCAAATTTGTCCTGCCTTATCTTCGTCCAATACCAGACTTGATCAACCCATATCCATTTCAGAGCTGGAATGCTGTATCCCAAAAAAGAACACTGCCCCAGGATCAGACGATATCACTTATGCCATGATTAAGCACTTACCTAAGAACGCTAAATTGATACTCACCCAAATCTATAATAAATTTTATGAACATAGTTTTGTCCCCATGCAATGGAGAAATATTACTATTCTTCCCATCCCTAAAGTTGGATCAAATCAGATTAACGTCTCAAATTTAAGGCCGATTGCTTTGATGTCTTGTTTGTGTAAAATTTTTCATATCATATTGAATAAACGACTTGAGTGGTATTGTGAGAAAAATAAAGCTTTCTCGGGCAGCACGACGGGCTTTAGGAAAGGTAAATCATGTTACGACAGTTTAAGCATTTTGAGCAATCATATTCTTACTGGATTTTCCGAGAATAAATTAACTGTAGCATGTTTTTTGGACATCCGAAACGCTTATAATAATGTTGACATCAAATCGCTGATAACAGCTTTAGATGAATTAGAAGTTAGCCCTAAGTTAAGTTTATATTTATGGAATTTTCTATACTACAGAATTCTTAAAATCAAATGTGACAATCAGGATTTGGTCCGAAACACCAATAGAGGCTTGGCGCAAGGCGACCCGATCTCACCCTTGCTTTTTAATATTATCACTAGACACATATGCAAAGCTTTAATAAATATAAACGTCTCGCAATATGCAGACGATTTTGTGATTTTTAAGTCATGCAATAACTTAACCGAAGGCGTGCAATCTGTACAATTTGCTATAGACATAATATGTGTATTATTAGAAAAAATAGGGCTCGATATTTCTCCCACAAAAACAAAAATATGCTTGTTTCAAAGAGGATTTCGGAAAATAATGGAACCAATACAAATAACATGCAAAGGCACAGTACTCGAAGTTGTCGATTGTGTTAAATACTTAGGTTTATGGTTGGATAGTCGATTAAAATGGACAAAACATTTGAATGAGCTTAAAGAAAAAGTCATGAAAATTATAAATGTTTTTAAAATATTAAAAGGTCCAGGATGGGGTATCCATCCAACTCATTTAAGACGTTTGTACATTTCTTTGATTCGTAGTAGATTGGATTATGGCTGCTTTTTGTACGAGAGTAGTTGCGTAACTTCACTCAATAAATTAGATGTCCTACAAAATCAATGCCTGAGAGTAATTGGAGGCTATGTAAGATCTACCCCTATCCACGTCATGGAAAGAGAATTATGTATACCGCCACTGGCTGTGAGACGATACTACTTGGCAGCCAAATACTGGTTAAAATGTAAATCATTTCATGACAACGAACTAATCGGTATATTAAATCGCCTTTCAGAACTGTGTCAGGGGCGTTACTGGAGCAATAAGAGGCTGCCTTTACTTATCGTAGTACACCGACTCCTTTGCGACTATACAATACATCAAAGTAAACAGTTGGAGATGTTTGAGTTTGACACATGGGTTAGCAGTGTGGATGTTCTCGATAAAATTGAACCTCAAATAGATACTATAAAAAAATGTAAAAATCATTATAGTAAAAACAAAATCAGGGAAATATGTAACCAAGACATTTTTAAAAAGTATTCCACATACTACAAAATCTACACTGATGGCTCTAAGGATAGTGATGACGTTGGGGCGGCTTTCTATGACCCTCAGTTAGCTGTAAATTGTAAGTTCAAGATCAATCCAAAAGTTTCCATAATGTATGCCGAATTGATTAGTATTTTAGAGGCTCTGTCGTATGTCAAATCTTTAGACCAATTAAACGTCGTTATACTGTCTGACTCTAAAACGGCGCTGCAACACATAGCTCGATGTGCCTCGAATTGTCGAGGTGCACCGATAGCTTATTCTATTTTGGAATTGATTTTGGACTTATCACAAAAAGGTACAAACATAGTGCTACAGTGGATTCCAGCTCATGTTGGCATTCTTGGTAATGAGCAAGCAGATATGTATGCAAAGGAAGCTGCAGCCGATGGGATTCCGGTAGATTGGCTACCACTAGTGTCGGATTTATTGCAAAATGTCAGAGAACACTGTACTAGGCAATGGAAAGAATATTTTGATGAAAGGTCTCTTACCAGAGGAATATGGTATAATACCATACAGCCGGGAATGAGTAAATTGCCATGGTTCGAGGATGCCAATATGAGTAGGAGCGATATTGTCACAGCCCTCAGACTTCGTTCCGGACACATGCCATTGAATAAGTTTGCACATCTCATGAGAATAAGTCCGTCCCCTAATTGCACCGAATGTGATGTTGTAGAAGATGTGTACCACATTGTAATGGAGTGTGTCCGTAATGAAGCTGAAAGATTGCAGCTCTTCATGATCAACCAATATAATGGTGAAGTTGGGTTCTGTAACAGCATTTTGTCGGAGCCGTGCTCTGAAAATGCTGTCAGGCTATATAGGTTGGTCAGAGCAGCCCTCATCCGCAGATGTTAGTAGTTTAATTGATTTGTTTGTTGTCTTTAATTTTTTTTTTAGTACTATGAGGGTGGCATTTCCTTGAGGAAAAAACCCTCCTTAAATATTAAATGAATAAAAAAAAAAAAAAAAAAAAAAAAACCTCCGCTTGACAGTTTAGGCTTTATAATCAATAATAGTACAAGACACAAAAATTTCATAAACAGTATTGGCATTGGCACCGTCAAAATATTAGAGTTGTAAATCTACCGTAGCCTACGAAATCGTTAGGTAGCCTTCCGGTAGGCTACTTAAGCTACGGCATTGAGATAAATATACCGCGCCACGTTGAGGCCACTTCGGAACATAAAGTTAATTTAACTTTATGCTTCGGAATTTCAGCTGACATATGTGAAGGTTATGTCTATGTCAAGTCAGTACTCAGTCGGAGGCTAAGGCTCGTATTACAGAACGAGACTCAAGCTTTGATCTCTACTTAAAACTAGTTTTAAGTCGAGCATTAATTCTAGAACTGTTCTTGAGCAGAGATTCAACAAACTAAACTCAAACTCAGATCATGCTAATTTTAAAACGATGATTGAGTACGCGATTCAGATTAAAGCTTATTTTAGAACGATGCTTGACTTAGGTTAGGTTTTTGTTTTTCACTAGTGTTGCCAGGGTTTATTTATTAAGACTGAATTTCAAGGAAAAGGTGGATGGGAGGGAGAGAGGGGACCTAACCCCTCCAAAGCATTTTGTGCGGCAATGCACAGTTTTTGTTTAAATGAACATTGAAATTTTACTAAACCTAACCTCAAAATGTATGAAAAAGTCATTAAATCAAAAATTAAGGGGGGATGGGAGAGTCCCCCTCTTTACTCTACTCTTTTTCCCCTCACTCGCCTCCCTTCAATGTTTTTAGCTTTTATACATTTTGAGGTTAGGATTGGTAAAATTTCAAAATTCATTTAAAAAAATCAAAATGCTTTGATTAAGGGCATGGGGGCTCTCCTAACCATCCGCTCCCTTAAATTCGACCTTATCTAATGTAAATATGAACCCAAATCAAAGCTCAAGCGTGGTCTCGACCATACTTACGTAAACAGAGATCAAATTTTTTCTAAGCAGAGATTTTAGTTCTAAAATTAGTCGAGCATTGCTCGAGTATCGTCTGAAAATTAGCATGATCTGAGTTGAGTTTAGTTTGTTGAATTGATGAGGTCGAGTTCATCATATTCCGTTTTACGAAAAACTTACTGCAGTGACAAAACCACCCGTTATAATCTTCGCAATATTCCTTTAATTCTAAGCACAAATACCTTATTTATTAAAATTTACGTTTAATTGGCCAATGTCACTCATAAAAATGTATAAATCACGTTGTGACGCAACATTTACTTGGCCTAATTATGCGTAAAATGAAACTCATTCTGCTAAAAACAAATTTCGTAATAGGAAACAGACTCTAACCATAGATAGTCGCAAATCTCTATTTAAGTAGAGATTAGCTGAGTCTAGACTCAAGCATAGTTTTGGAATCAACAGGGTGCTTGAGACTAGAGGGCCTAGTACGAGTTGTGTTTCTCACCTCACTTTGCGAATAGTATCGAGTGAAAGAGAGGATATCATGCGAGTGAGTGAACGAGTGAAAGAGAGAAGACGTTAGTTTACTATTCGCAAAGTGAAGTGAGAACAAAAAATCAACTCGTACTAGGCCCTCAGATTCAGTAAATAAGGCTCAATTACACTATACAATTTTAAGCAAGCGATTTTAAGACTGTCTTGAAAACGACTAAGAATGCGCGCATTTACACCACACAATTTCTAGCACGCTCGGCCGTGCTTACTGTCATAGTAAAAGAGAAGGCAGTAAGTCTCTAATGTCTTTTTCAATCAACGTAGTATTGGAGTTATTTACATTGTAGTTTTTGTATTTGTTTTATTTTCTGTTTTAGTTCTTTAAGCACCTACCTAATACCAAATTCCTTTTCTTTAATCATTGTTTGTTAAGAGGTTAATTATAAATATTTTCAATTTGCAGTCGTCGTGTCAAATAAAATTTTAGGTACCTATCTCCTTACTTATATATTAATCAATAATTTTTTTCAACTATTGTCTACCTATTAGAAACCTACATAACATTAATATCTGACTAGGTTGAAAATTCGAAAGGCTCACGAGTAGAAATATTTTACCTAGTAGGTATGAAGTAGTAGTAGGTATATTTACCTAGTATCATTTTATTTAAGTAGATAAAAACCTCTAATGTGTAGGTACTTACTTAATGCAAATTGCAAGAATCGTATCAAACAAAACAAGACTGTCGCTCTTGTGAATAACTCGACGGACACACACGCCGTACCGCACCGCACCGCACACCAACGCGAACGCGACGGCTCGCGCGCGGGCCGTGGCAGCGGCACCCGCCCGCCCCTCGGCGTGACCCACCCCGCGCCACGCCCGCCCACGGCGTCCGGCTCAGAAGGTGCACATCGTCGTTGTTGTCGGACGCGCACGTATCGACCTACCTAGATATCGCGTTATTATACGTTACACTATTTCCCAACAAAGTACTCGTCAAGACGATTCAAACGAGCCCAAACTCGATGGGGTTGCATGGTTTTATTATGGAGTTCCTATGGCCTTCTTTCGGCTCCATCATCAGATCCTTGGACACTATTTCCCATTAGAGTACTCGCCAAGACGATTCAAACGAGCCTAAACTCAATGGGGTAGCGTGGTTTTATTAAAGAGTTCCAGTGTCCTTCTTCCGGCTCCATCATCAGACCCTGGACACTATTTCCCAACAAAGCACTCGTCAAGACGATTCAAAGAAGCCCAAATTCAATGGGGTTGCACGATTTCAATATTAAGTTCCTATGGCATGGCCTTCCAGCTAAATCATCAGAGCCTGGACCTCATCTCCCTTTAAAGTACTCATCAAAACGATTCTAACGAGCCCAAGCACGATGGGGTTGTATAATTCCATTATTGAGTTCCTGTGGCCTTCTTCCGGCTCCATCATCAGATCAGCCCAATGATACTATAATATTGCATTGCCTTCCATTTCTGACCTATGTTCAAAGTTTCAAGTCTCTAGCTCATCCGAAAGCTAGTTTAAATTGTTCGCAAACTTTGTGGAGAAACAAACACACAAGCAAACGAGAAAGCAACCCAATAAAAGCGTGTTAAAAACAACCTACCTACCTATAAGTTTCAAGTCTCTAGCTCATCGGGAAGCTAGGTAGGTAGGTACTTACCTAGTATAAAATACTCTTTTCTAAAATTACGGACAAACAAATAAACGAACCTACTTATAAATATTAATAGTATAAATAAATAAATAAACAAGAAAACGTCCATATGAAAACGTGTTAAAAAACCAACATTCCTTTTTGAACTTATCTTGTACTGTGGCAGTATCGTCTATCTGTCGCGAGTCAGACAGAGTCTGTCTCTGTCTGTCACATTACCTCTACACGTTGACCTTGAGAACGCCTTTATGCCTTATATATAAAGTTGGTTTTTGTAGTACAACTGTTACGTCTGACGTGCCGTCGTAGGTACAGTTAGACTGTCTTGAAATCGTGCGTGCATTTAGACGACACAATTTTAAGAATCTTATTACCGAGCGGGCTAGGCCGCACGATTTTAAGATATGTAATGCTTAAAATTGTGTAATGTAATTGAGCCTTTAAGTAGAGATCAGGTGATTAGAGTTCAAGCTGTGCTTGAGTCTCGTTCTATAATACGAGCCTACAGGGAAACGGGCGAAACGGCTCTTCAAAATGATCAAAATGCGTAGTGAAAGAGTGCACTTCGAGGTCAAAAAAAGTTATCACATCAAAGAGACTTAGGCTCGTATTATAGAACGAGACTCAAGCACAGCTTGAACTCTAATCACCTGATCTCTACTTAATTACTGAATCTAGTCTCAAGCACTCTGTTGATTCCAAAACTATGCTTGAGTCTAGACTCAGCTGATCTCTACTTAAATAGAGATTTGCGACTATCTATGGTTAGAGTCTGTTTCCTATTACAAAATTTGTTTTTAGCAGAATGAGTTTCATTTTACGCATAATTAGGCCAAGTAAATGTTGCGTCACAACGTGATTTATACATTTTTATGAGTGACATTGGCCAATTAAACGTAAATTTTAATAAATAAGGTATTTGTGCTTAGAATTAAAGGAATATTGCGAAGATTATAACGGGTGGTTTTGTCACTCCAGTAAGTTTTTCGTAAAACGGAATATGATGAACTCGACCTCATCAATTCAACAAACTAAACTCAACTCAGATCATGCTAATTTTCAAACGATACTCGAGCAATGCTCGACTAATTTTAGAACTAAAATCTCTGCTTAGAAAGAATTTGATCTCTGTTTACGTAAGTATGGTCGAGACCACGCTTGAGCTTTGATTTGGGTTCATATTTACATTAGATAAAGTCGAATTTAAGGGAGCGGATGGTTAGGAGAGCCCCCATGCCCTTAATCAAAGCATTTTGAAATTTTACCAATCCTTACCTCAAAATGTATAAAAGCTAAAAAACATTGAAGGGAGGCGAGTGAGGGGAAAAAGAGTAGAGTAAAGAGGGGGACTCTCCCATCCCCCCTTAATTTTTGATTTAATGACTTTTTCATACATTTTGAGGTTAGGTTTAGTAAAATTTCAATGTTCATTTAAACAAAAACTGTGCATTGCCGCACAAAATGCTTTGGAGGGGTTAGGTCCCCTCTCTCCCTCCCATCCACCTTTCCCTTGAAATTCAGTCTTAATAAATAAACCTTGGCAACACTAGGGAAAAACAAAAACCTAACCTAAGGCTGGCCCCAGACCTACCGTTTCTTTGCTGATCTACCTAGAACAGCAAAGCAAAGAATGAAACCGGGAGGCTAGAATGCCATACAAAACGTACTACTCGTCACAGACCTGTCGACCCAAACCGGCAAGAACGCCCGGTCAGCAAGAAACCGGCCGACATCGCCGGTAAGAACGTCTTTACCGGTAAGAAAGAGGCGTAGCCTACGTGCTCGCTCCGTATATGGTCACACACAGCCCGGTTGCAACCCGGCGCCGGTGCCGGCGATTTGTAAGCGTCAGAACCGCTGGACCAAAAGCGATATTGAATGTTTAGAAAATGCAATACTTTTTTGCTACTTTTTAATACCTAACTTGACCTCGATTGACTACGACAAAACGTGTAAAATTCTTTCTTTACACTCTCTGGCCGCTTAGCCAGACATTCTGACAACAGGTTGTATGGACCACTTTTTTATAGTTTTAAACAACACAACTAATTTATCTCATTGTAAATATTTAGTACCTTTTTAGTACCTTAACATATATATTTTTTCCAATTTTTTTGGCATAAGTTTAAAAAAAAATTAAGCATGAAAGATTTTTAAAATTGATATTTAATTTGACACAGGAACTTTGTAATAAAACCATACAACCCCATCGAGTTTGGGCTCGTTTCATTCGTCCTGCTAGGTAATCTGTTGGAAAGTAGTGTCCAGGGTCTGATGATGGAGCAGGAAGAAGACCACAGCCCCATGGAATTTGAACTCATTTGATTTGATAAATACTCTGTTGGGAAATAGTGTCCGGAGTCTGATGATGGCAAGAAGAAGGTAAGGCAACCTATGTAAGGCCTGATATGATATAAGATGGGTGACCGTGGGACTGCAGTAACGAATATTAAGCAACTCTCGGAATAGCCGCGTAAATGGGTGATCGTTTAGGACTGCGATAACGAAAGTTAAGCAACTTTCGTTATCGCAGTCCCACGCTCACCCATCTTATACCCGGCCTCTTCAAAACTAGCTTTACATTCGTTACTCTGGTCCCAAACAGTCATCCGTCTCATACTCGGCCTTTCCTAGAGTTGCTTAACTTTCGTTATCGCAGTCATAGTAGAATCAAATAAGTAGGCCAACTCGAGCCGTGAGCGAGCGATAATAGCCTAAACACTGGCTGACTGGTAGGGCAGTCGCTTATAGTTTATTCAATCATCAAAATGCATATGTAGGCAATCTCTATGTAAAACAATTTTCCCCTGTATGGTAAGCATCAGGGATCTATAATATAAAGTTTTTTAATTATTTTTTGTACATAGACTAGGAGCTGACTACAACGATTTCATTACTTACCTACGTCATATTATATGATTAGTGATTTAAAAAATTACGATGGAAATAGGATTTATTAAAAAGTGGCTTTACTAAATCATATTTTTATTAAAATAAAATAATTATTATGATATTGTAGTTTAAATTTTGACAGATTTGCGTAGTTTGATAACCGTGAGGTAGGTACCTAACCTACCTACCTACATGTTGACTGATAAGATGAATGAAACATGGGTAAGTACCTACATACTCAAGTTTATTGCTTATATCTGTTAAAATTTGATTTACTTTGATTTATACAAATTTCTACTTATTTGGTCCCTTTTTTTGGTCAACGAAATCTGAAGCAAAACTAGGTAGGTATTTCCTAAACACTTTCAGATAGGTAAATAGCTAACACAAAATTATATAATTATCCTTACTAGTCCAATTTGGTAAACAATGTAAACTATGTCGCACACATATCATACATTGGTCACACATCTCATATCATATCCGGTCTTTCTTAAAGTTGCCTTACCTTCTTCTTGCTCCATCATCAGACCCCGAACACTATTTCTCAACACAGTACCTAGTTGTCAAGACAAATCACACGAGCCCAAACTCCATAGGATTGTATGGTTTTATTACAGAGTTCCTGTGGCCTTCTTCCTACTCTATCATCAGACCCTGGATACTACCTCCCAATCCCAACATATTGATTACTTAGCAAGACGAATGAAACGAGCCCATACTTGATGGGGCTGTATGGTTTTATCACAAAGTTCCTGTGTCAAATTAAATATCCATAATCAAAAAAAATGGTTCATGCCTAAAATGTTTCTTGTAGTACGCCAAAAAATTTGAAAAAATATATTTGGTAAGGTACTTAAAAGGTACTAAATGTTTACAAAGAGATACAAAACTTTTGTTGTTTAGAACTATGGAAAAAATGTGGCCCAGACAACCTGACATCCAGAATATCTGGCCACTTTTTTTACACGTTTTGTCACTGTCAATCGAGGAACCTACTAAATATTTGAAGTTAGATATCAAATAATGGTAAAAAGGTCTTGCATTTTGGTATTTTCATAACATCTGATATCGCTTCTGGTCCAGCGGTTTTGACGCTTACATTTATCACACAATTTGATTTGTCAGACGACGTCTCTCAGCGAGCGCTAGATTACGACTGAGCGCGAATCAAGAAAGCCCGGCGACCGGCGTGTGTGGGGTGATGATCCGGTTTCCATTCTGTTCTATCAGAATGTAAACCGGTAAGCAAAGAAACGGTAGGTGTGTGGCCAGCCTAAGTCAAGCATCGTTCTAAAATAAGCTTTAATCTGAATCGCGTACTCAATCATCGTTTTAAAATTAGCATGATGAGTTTGAGTTTAGTTTGTTGAATCTCTGCTCAAGCACAGTTCTAGAATTAATGCTCGACTTAAAACTAGTTTTAAGTAGAGATCAAAGCTTGAGTCTCGTTCTGTAATACGAGCCTACTTTTTACGCGATTATTTATTGTTTTTGTATTACTAATAACGTTAAAAACGCAAAAAAAGAAATAAAATAAATTACACCAAAATAAAATTGAGTTTCAGTGCTACCACTAAAAACATCGTTTTGGTTTTCCCATTTTTGGGGAGAATTTGTGATTAACGGATAGGTACTCCGTTATATTATAAAATAAATGTTTTGGTAAATGATGTTTTCTTTCATTATCACATTTTTGCTATTTTTTGCTATAACTATATAAATATAAATCATGGAAGAGAGACCCACACCTGGGGCCCTACCGCCTAACTCAAAGCTTTAGCCAGAGCGATAGCTAGACTATATCCATCCTTGTCATATCATAACACGATGACAAGGACGGACAGTGCACTGACGTCATAAACCAAAGCCAGAGTCAAAGCGAGAAAGTTAGGCGGTCCAGGGGCTGGACCGCCCAACGCCCAACTCAAAGCTTTAGCCAGAGCGATAGTTAGACTATATCCATCCTTGTCATATCATAACACGATGACAAGGACGGACTTTTACTCTGGCTTTGGTTGATGACGTCAGTGCACTGTCCGTCCTTGTCATCCTGAGGGCCTAGTACGAGTTGTATTTCTCACCTCACTTTGCGAATAGTATCGAGTGAAAGAGAGGAAATCATGCGAGTGAGTGAACGAGTGAAAGAGAGGAAACGATAGTTAACTATTCGAAAAGTGAAGTGAGAGCAAAAAACCAACTCGTACTAGGCCCTCTGATGATATGACAAGGACGGATAGAGTGTAGCTATCGCTTTGGCTATCGCTTTGAGTTGGGCGGTAGGGCCCCCGGCATTTTAAACTAGAATTTAAAAGTAAAATTGAAAGCAAAAGAATCATAATTTATTCTGCCAAGTTAAACAAAAAAGTAATATTTCATTTCATTCGAGAATTATAATGTGGATGACGGCAGGTTTTAGCCAACTCAGTGTTGCTGTGGTGTTTCCATATAAAAAAACTTGTTAATAAATAATACCTAACTCTTTTTCCACCAAAAACTTTTTTGTTTGTAAGCCGATTTCGATGAAACTCGGTTTTGGTACTATTTTGACAAGAAAACAACGCTATGTTAAATATACAAAAAAATCCAAGATGGCGGCCAACTTTTTTGTTTTTGGGTCAATTCCGATAAAACTCGGTTTTTGGCACTATTTTGACAAGAAATTAACAATGCAATGATAAAAAATAAAAAATCCAAGATGGCGGCCGACTTTTTTGTTTTTGGGCCAATTCCGATAAAACTCCGTTTTTTGGAAGGTAGTAGGTAACTATTTTGAAAAAAAAATAACAATTCAATGTTGAAAACTAATGTTTTCAACATTGCATTGTTATTTTTTTTTTCAAAAAAGTTGGCCACCATCTTGGATTTTTAATAAAATCCAAGATGGTGGCCAACTTTTTGTTTGTGGGCTGATTTCGATGAAACTTGGTTTTTGGTACTATTTTTTTTACAAGAAAACAGCAACGCTATGTTAAAAATATAAAAATCCAAGATATCGGCCAACTTTTTTGTTTGTAGGCCGATTTCGATGAAACTCGGTTTTTGGAACTATTTTGACAAGAAAATAACAAAGCAATGGTAAAAAATCCAAGATGGCGGCCAAGTTTTTTGTTTTTAGGCCGATTTCGATATAACTTGGTTGAACAAAAAGAAAAACTAATACAGAAGTTAGTTTTTATTTTAACTTAGCTTTACTGTTTTTTTGTCAAAATAGTACCAAAAACCGAGTTTCATCGAAATCGACCCACAAAAAAAAAGTTGGCCGCCATCTTGGATTTATTAACATATTCATCATTATATTGTTTTAAATTTCCATGGTTATTGACGTTAATAGAATAAACTATGTCGGGATGTACACCATGTACCTGTTTATTTTTGAGACTCCGATATTTCGGCGCAGTTGCATGCGCCATGATCACGGAAGAACTATTAGTTTTTTACTATAGTTCGGCGCCCTTTAGGGCGGACAGATCCACAGCTCTGCATTCTGCCACTATTTCTTTTCCCCTCCCTATATTAGTATCGTTTGTAGTGAGCGACCGAAGTTTCGGTTTCGGCAAGTTTCGGCAAGAAAATCAACTGACATACTCAACTGACTACCAGTGGCCAAATAACACAATGTTACTCCCATTTCACCCACCAGTGGTGAAAATTATCCCATTTCATCACTGGTTACTAATTTTATTGGGTATAAAAAACAATAAAAATAGGCAATCTATTTATGTATAGCACTTGTCTCCAAAGTACCAGGATCACATAAATACGGAGAAGATTAACTTCTATAATTTTCTGTTTTATATACATACATCTATATTTAGTTTTATATTTATAATAAACTAGCAACAGCAACCTGCCCTCGCTTAGGTTCAAAATTAAATACTTTCAATCACTTGCGGCTCCAAAATACCAGGATCACATAAATATGGTGAAGGTAACTTATGGTGGTTAAATTATGGTTTAATAATAGGCTTATATAGTTTTCAGAAGGTCATCGGTAGTCAGTTGAAACAAAAAAAATCCCTTTTGATCACTGGTGGTGGTGATGAATTAGGAATAAATTGCTCCCAATTCACCTAAACCATAAATTATAAAACCATAAACCATAAATTGCTTCAAATGAGAAATTTTTCCTCTTAACTGACTACTGGTGATAAGATTTAGTGATCAGTTGGTCCGGAAGGTCGGTTTCGGCTCAACCGAAACTCGGTTTTCGTGAATTGTCTTGTGTCAATCGGCTACCTTCGGAGTTTGCCAGCCGACGTGAATTGGCGCGATTGTGTTAAGTTGATATATTACGTGTTTTAATGTGTATACCTTCGACTACAAGAATGATTTTAATTGTGAAAAAACATAAAAGTGTTTATAATTCGTGGATAACTAGTCATCACGAAACTTTTCTTCTGATTGCGGAAGAGCGTCAAAAGCTTAATCAATAGTCTATTCGGACAGGTAGTACGCGTAAGGTAAAACACAATTCAAATAACTAGTCCTACGGCTATTGTTAAACAATAAATTATATTGATTACTAAAAAAGTTGATTTACAAAAGTAAGTTTAACATATTGATTATTTTATTATTATGATATTTTTTTGTTAACGATTTTTGTTACATACTTAACTATATTATTGTTTTTTTTGTAAACACCATGATGATAATTAGAAACACTAGTTGATTTTCATACAAATGGGGTTCTCCGCCCACCAGGGATTGACCGAGCTGTAATCTAATGATTGCTATCCAGGGAACGAATAAATTAAATCTAGATAGCTATTTTAAACTTATTTAAATAGATCTTAGAATGCTTATCAGATCAGTTGGGGGTGTATAGCGATCTGAATTTTCCTCCATTCGCTCCCTAGATAGCCATCATCAGATCACAGCTCGATCAATTCCTGGCAGAGAACAAAGGCTTTAAAATTATCTCGTTTGTATGAAAATCGACTAGTATTTCCGTCCACCCCTAGCGTACTTGAAACAATCCCTACCACCAACCAACCATGAGGCTGGCCCCAGACTAGAGTTGTTCATAACGCCTATAAAGCAACAGCACGCTACAGACTATATGCTATTGATTTCTAGCGCGCTATTAAATGCGCTATGTTATAACGCGCTATTTATCAGGTAGCATGCGGGCAGTTGGCTGGCACGTTAGATGCAACACGTTAGATTTTGCAACACGTTACGTCACACGTCGTTCGTTAGACAGATCACGTGCTTTACAAAAATGTTATTTATTATCAAATCAAATCAAATCAAAATCATTTATTTGCAAGAATATGGTTACAATGTGATCTTATGTTTAAACTAATCCAACATATTCGATCGAGTAGTTCGATGTGCAAATTATTAGTTAAATATTACATGTCATAAAGTTATCAATTAATTAATTTAAAATTCAGTCAATACAAGCAATTTTATCAAACTAGTCATAATATTATATATTCTTGTCTTCAAGGAATTCTTTAACAGAATAGTACATTTTTTCTATTAAAAAAGTAAAAAGCTTATTTTTAAATTTATATAATGTCAAAGTTTTTATGTCATGTGGCAGTTTATTATAAATTCTTATAGCCATACAATATGCGTTGTTCGAATAAACTTTTAATCTCTGATTTGGAATACGAAGGTTGTTACCTTTCCGTCCTCTATATTCATAGTCCTTGTTTGTTGTAAACAGATTTTGGTGTTTTTTCACGAACACTCCCATTTCATGAATATACAAACAAGGAAGTGGCAAAACATTTAAAGCTTTAAACAGAGGCTTACAACTATCTAAATAGCTTGCACCACAAACAGATCTTATACATTTCTTTTGCGCTCTAAATACTCTTATCGTATCCACGGAGTTTCCCCACAAAATGACACCGTATCTTAGTACCGACGCAACATATCCGTGGTAGGCTAGTAGAGCTGCCGTTTTAGATACAATTTGTCTAATTCTGTTAAGTGCATAAACAAAGCGGTCTAATTTTATTACTATTTCTTCAATTTGTGCTTTCCAGTTTAAGTAGTTGTCAATTTGTATACCTAAGAATTTTGTTGCGCTTACATTTTCTATTGTCTCAGTCGTATTTTGGTAATTAATGTCAATTTTATTATTAAAACTATTAATTGTTTTAAATTGTATGTATTTAGTTTTTTCCAAATTTATATTTAAATTGTTATCTTCTAACCATGTCATGATTTTATCAAATTCTGTCTTGGCAGTTAATTGCATTTCGTTTTTAGTTTTACATTTAACTATCAAAGTTGTATCGTCCGCGAATAGAATACACTTTTGTTCAGTGACATTAGGAAGATCATTAATGTAAAGAAGAAATAGTAATGGCCCTAACACACTCCCTTGAGGAACGCCGCATTTGTTAGTAAGATATTCCGAAGTATAACAATTCCTTGAATTATTTTCGATTCTAGATATTTGAACACATTGTTGACGATTAGATAAATAACTTTGTATCCAATTCAAGGCTGTTCCCCTGATGCCATATCTCTCTAATTTATTCAACAATAACTGATGATTTACGCAGTCATATTAGTATTAATACGTTACATTTTAGTCTTATATAAAATAAAGCAGTTATGTAAACTAATGAACTTTATTTCATACTTTTCGGCCTTAGAACTGTCTATAATTGAATTACGATTTCGGAAAAACAAATTAATTTCGGGAAGTGCAGGTAGGAAAACTTAGTCTGGTGATCTGTAGTTAAGAAAAACAGGTGCAAGCTATTTTCGACCTTATTGACATTTGAAATTCGGTTGTTTTTTTGCCGTATTCTCGTTTACTAACTTTGATCTTTCATTAAAAACCGTGATTTTGATAAATGTCAATAAGGTCGAAAATCGCTTGCACTCATTTTTCTAACTTGTGATCACTAGACAATGATTTCTAGTTAAAAAAACAGGTGCAAGCGATTTTAGACCTTATTGACGTTTGAAATTCGGTTGTTTTTACCATATCTTTCGTTCACTAACTTTGCTTAGCTAAATAGCTTTTACATAATTGACTTAGTTGTATCGAACTATATCACAATAAGGTCGTGCGTGATATTATATCTAGCGTGCTGCGAGAGAAACGCGCATAACGCGTCCGGTAGTAACAGCGCGTACGCGATGAATTCTCGCGCCCCGTCCAGCCAACGATGCTACTTGTTGCCACGCGCGATATTCATAGCGCCATAGCGTCTACTTACATAGCGCGCTATGTGCGCTATGTAAATATAGCGCGCTATAATATGGCGCTAGATGCTATATTAACCACCTCTACCCCAGACCTACCGTTTCTTTGCTTACCGGTTTACATTCTGATAGAACAGAATGGAAACCGGGGGGGTAATTACGTAACTTTGTTGCAATCAACTCTGACAGAAATCGCAGTTACATCGCTGCTTTAGTAAGAACCAATGTGACAACTATCTTAACTAAAGCAGCAATGCAACTGCGCTTTCAATCGATTTCAATCGAGAATTATTAGCAACAGCTTTACGTAATCAAGGTACGAATCATCGCCCCACACACGCCGGTCGCCGGGCTTTCTTGATTCGCGCTCAGTCGTAATCTAGCGCTCGCTGAGAGAGGTCGTCTGACAAATCAAATTGTGTGATAAATGTAAGCGTCAAAACCGCTGGATCAAAAGCGATATCTGATGTTATGAAAACCAAAATGCATTTTGTACTACTATACTACTACTTATTTGATAACTACTACTATTTGATAACTAACTTCAAATATTTAGCAGGTACCTCGATTCACAGCGACAAAACGTGTAAAGAAAGTGGCCAGATATTCTGACGTCAGGTTGTCTGGGCTACATTTTTTTTCCATAGTTCTAAACAACAAAAGTTTTTTATCTCTTTTTAAACATTTAGTACCTTTTAAGTACCTTACCAAATATATATTTTCAAATTTTTTGGCGTAACTACAAGAAACATTTTAGGCATGAACCATTTTTTTTGATTGTGGATATTTAATTTGACACAGGAACTTTGTGATAAAACCATACAGCCCCATCAAGTATGGGCTCGTTTCATTCGTCTTGCTAAGTAATCTGTTGGGATTGGGAGGTAGTATCCAGGGTCTGATAATAGAGCAGGAAGGCCACAGGAACTCTGTAATAAAACCATACAATCCCATTTAGTTTGGGCTCGTGTGATTTGTCTTGACAAGTACTGTGTTGAGAAATAGTGTTCGGGGTCTGATGATGGAGCAAGAAGAAGGTAAGGCAACTTTAAGAAAGACTGGATATGATATGAGATGGCTGACCATGTAGTACTGCGACATAGTTTACATTGTTTACCAAATAGGACAAGTAAGGATAATTTTGTGTTAGCTATTTACCTAGTTCTGCTTCAGATTTCGTTGACCAAAAAAAGGGACCAAATAAGTAGAAATTTGTATAAATCAAAGTAAATCATTTTAACAGATATAAGCAATAAACTTGAGTATGTAGGTAGGTACTTACCTATGTTTCATACATCTTATCAGTCAACATGTAGGTAGGTTAGGTACCTACCTCACGGTTATCAAATTACGCAAATCTGTCAAAATTCAAACTACAATATCATAATAATTATTTTATTTTAATAAAAACATGCTTTAGTAAAGCCACTTTTTAATAAATCCTATTTCCATCGTAATTCTTCAAATCACTAATCATATAATATGACGTAGGTAAGTAATGAAATCATTGTAGTCAGCTCCTAGTCTATGTACAAAAAATAATTAAAAAACTTTATATTATAGATCCCTGATGCTTACCCTACAAGGGGAAATTGTTTTACATAGAGATTGCCTACATATGCATTTTGATGATTGAATAAACTATAAACGACAGCCCTACCAGTCAGCCAGTGTTTAGGCTATTATCGCTCGCTAACGGCTCGAGTTGGCCTACTTATTTGATTTTACTATGACTGCGATAACGAAAGTTAAGCAACTCTAGGAAAGGCCGAGTATGAGATGGATGACTGTTTGGGACCAGAGTAACGAATGTAAAGCTACTTTTGAAGAGGCCGGGTATGAGTTGGGTGACCGTGAGACCGTGATAACGAAAGTTGCTTAACTTTCGTTATCGCAGTCCTAAATGATCACCCATTTACGCGGCTATTCCGAGAGTTGCTTAATATTCGTTACTGCAGTCCCACGGTCACCCATCTTATATCATATCGACTGTGGAAAGGAAAAAATGCTAAAGCGCCAAAATGCTAGTTGTGGGAAATGAGGTTTAAAGTTTCATTTTTTCGAAAAAAAATCATAACTTTTTTGTTATTAACGTGAGCAAATTCATGTGTATGAAAGACCATATTATTTATTTTTTTCCCAAATTTAGGAAATACTCATTAGTTTCTAATTCTATTATATCGCGAAATACTTGTCGCTTAAGCAAAAATACTTATTTTTTTGAGAAAACTCCAGTCAGGAAAAAATTACTTATGTCCACAATATTGTAAGAACCCAGTCAGTGAAAACTGATTATAAGTCGCAATGATCTTTTCTAGGGCAATGACAAAATGCTTAATGACCTTAACTTTAACAGATGCAGTGAAGAAAAGTTTACTCAATTACCCATGTTGGCGATGATTTAACCGAACCCTTTAGGGAAAATTGCTTAAATGCACCAATGCTGTAGAATAAATGCAAACAAGTATTGCTGAACACCAACTCAATTACTCTATATTAGATTTACTTATCGATATCAGTAATAAGTATTACTATGTTTCAGTTAATTGTCTATTATTTCGCCCTGGTGCGCGGGCTGCTGAAGCAGCCCGCGGGCATCGCCCTGGTGGACTGTAAACGGCGGCCTTTGGAGAGGCTACTGCTATGCTACTGCTCGGCTACTGCCATCCGATCAAATCACATTGGAATTTGTCTGCAAGTTGCAGTGCGGTGTGGTGATGGTGATGCACGGTGAAAATTAATGCTGTATTATTTTTTCTGAAAACTTGCTGGCTAATATTAAAATCATCATCATATCGGCCTCACGACACTTACTGCTGGGTACAGGGCTCCCCCAAGGATCTCCACGACGATCGGTCTTGCGTTGCTTGTATCCAGCGGCGCACCGCGACCTTCACCATCGTTGATCCACCTTGTCGGAGGCCTACCCACGGAACGTCGTCCAGTATGGGGTCGCCATTCCAAAACCTTTCCGCCCCAATGGCCGTCGGTTCTTTTCGCTATGTGTCCAGCCCACTGATACTTCAACTGAAGAATCCTTCGAGCGATGTCGGTAACTTTAGTTCTCCTGCAGATTTCCTAATTTCTGATTCGATCACGCAAGGAAACGCTTATCATGGCTCTTTCCATTGCAAGCTGGGTGACCTTGAGCCTCCTTATGAGACTCATAGTGAGCGACCACGCTTCACTGCCGTAAATCATTATCACTGACAACACGCACTGACTTTCGTCTTGAGACACTAAGGTAAATTTGAAGCGAAGATATTTCAAAGCTTCCCGAATGCTGCCCATCCCACAACTTCAAGTGTAGTGTTCTCAACATGAACTGGAGCGGGCACAACATGCGCATTCGACATAATTTTCGTCTTACCCATGTTCATCTTGAGACCCACTCTTTGGGGAGCAAAGCACTACTGAGATCTTCGAGCATTGTGTTCAGTTCTTCCAAGATCTCAGCCAGTACTATATCATCGGTAAAACGAAGATATGTTAGGTATTGACCATTAATGTTGATGCCGAGTCCTTTTCAGTTTAAGAGTTTAAAGATGTCCTCTGATGCAGCAGTGAACAGTTTCAAAGAAATTACATTTCCCTGCAGTTGCATTGGATTTGTGCTCTAGTTCTGTACTCGTACTCGACCGGATCGACATGGTGGCATTTTCGTGTTAGTACCTGAACATCTCGATATACCTGCAGTCCACTACCCTTGGCACCTCCGGAGAGACTGCAGTACCGCCCAGGTTTCTATTGAATCAAAGGCTGTCTTTTAGTCCACGAACGCCAAGCCGAGTGGCAAATTATACTCCTCAGTCTTCTGTATGACCTGCCGCAGCGTATGGATGTGGTCCATGGCGCTAAGCCTTTACGGAACCTGGCTTGTTCGGGAGGTTGGAAGTCGCCAAACCTGCGAGCGAGACGATTCGTAAAGACTCTCGAAAACAACTTATAAATATGGCTCAGAAGTGAGATGGGTCTGTAGTTCTTTAAGAGAGTCATGCCTTCGGCGTTCTGCCTTCAACGATGACGGAATTGAAAAGCTTCTGGAGGATTTTAGTATTGGCTTATCACCCGCTCTAAGAAGTTCTGTAGTGATCGGTTGTTATTCAGCTGTTTGAGAGCCATACTTCGACGACCTGAGTAGTGCAGAGGTCAACATTATTTGGGTGGGTGATACCAGGGAAGCATCAAAATCGGTAACTTCCCATTGAGTGTCTTGGAAGCGTGAAGTAATTAGTATTACTATGTTTCAGTTAATCGAAATAATGTCAAATTATAACTTCTGTATTGTAATATACGTTGCATCAATAAATCTGAGAGTAGTATTTTCGCTAACGTACTAGATAACGTACTTAATAATAACACAAACAGCTAGCAAAAATTGCTTAAGCGCCAACCGTTCTTACTTCTTAAACCAATGATGTTTTGCTAAAGCGCCAAACCATTGTAGTCTATAAAATGCTTAAATTACTAAATCACCATTACTTTTCAAATTTGAATAAACGAAAATTGCTCAAGTGGTACAAATGAAATAAAGGTGGACTGGATAAAAATTCTTATGCTACATTTGTTACAAAAATAATAAAAATACGTCGCTTTAGTCATAGTGACAGCGTAAATTTGTGAAAAATTGTGAAAAACGTTGAATTTTAGAAATGCTAAAGCGCCAAAAAAGTGCTCCGATTGCTTTGAAACCTAGACAGATCGACGCAGAAAAAAAAGCGCTATCCAATGATATATATAACTCATAATGGCCAAAGTGGCGCTTTAGCATTTTTTCCTTTCCACAGTCGATATCAGGTCTTACATAGGTTACCTTACTTTCTTCTTGCCATCATCAGACCCCGGACACTATTTCTCAACAGAGTATTTATCAAATCAAATTAAACGAGTTCAAATTCCATGGGGCTGTGGTCTTCTTCCTGCTCCATCATCAGACCCTGGACACTACTTTCCAACAGATTACTTAGCAGGACGAATGAAACGTGCCCAAACTCGATGGGGTTGTATGGTTTTATTACAAAGTTCCTGTGTCAAACTAAATATCAATTTTAAAAATCTTTCAAGCTTATTTTTTTTTATACTTATGCCAAAAAAATTGGAAAAAAATATATGTTAAGGTACTAAAAAGGTACTAAATATTTACAAAGAGATGAATTAGTTGTAGTGTTTAAAACTATAAAAAAGTGGTCCATACAACCTGACGTCAGAATGTCTGGCTAAGCGGCCAGAGAGTGTAAAGAAAGTATTTTACACGTTTTGTCGTAGTCAATCGAGGTCAAGTTAGGTATTAAAAAGTAGCAAAAAAGTATTGCTATTTCTAAACATTCAATATCGCTTTTGGTCCAGCGGTTCTGACGCTTACGAATCGCCGGTACCGGCGCCGGGTTGCAACCGGGCTGTGTGTGACCATATACGGAGCGAGCACGTAGGCTCCACCTCTTTCTTACCGGTCACGACGTTCTTACCGGCGATGTCGGCCGGTTGCTTGCTGACCGGGCGTTCTTGCCGGTTTGGGTCGATAGGTTTGTGACGAGTAGTACGTTTTGTATGGCATTCTAGCCTCCCGGTTTCATTCTTTGCTTTGCTGTTCTAGGTAGATCAGCAAAGAAACGGTAGGTCTGGGGCCAGCCTGAATGTGTAAAAAAATACGTCAACTTAATGTGTGAAAATAAGTTTCGGTTTCGGTTTCGGCCGAAACTGGAACCAGCACCCTGATTCTATTTAGCGACCGGTTGCATTTGACATACATTGCCATTTTTCTTTGGTATGTTTTTTTTAACCCAAAAAGAAGTAGCAGTGGATCACGATTATCTGTGAACTGCAACCAGTCGCTAGGTGGTTTTTAATTAGATAATCAGCCCGCAGGACCGAAAGTTCGGTTTCGGTTTCGGTCGGAATTCCAGTTTCGGTCGGACACTAATCGTTTGTTTGCCAAGCCAGCCTGCGAGTGAGTGCCTGTCATTCGCGAATGTTGCGCCACCGCCACCTAGTGTTGGACTACAATTTTACAGTTTGGTTGGTTGGTTTGGCCGGGGAGATTTCGTAGCCTAGGAAACGGGTGTAGCTACAAAGACAACAACACTGATAAGTCAATTTTCTTATCGCGTTATATAAATCGACCACAAAGGTTCATTTACCGAGTGTTAACATAAAAAATACTTTTGAAAAACTATTGTGCGGCTGAAACTATCATCAGTATCATCTGGCTTTATGAGGATTTTGACAGCTCAAAGTATGGCTGGCAGGTGGGTTACCTATTTTTTTTAAGAACAATAGCTAAGATTTAAATACTGATCGTCAATTTATTTATTTGCGATTGTGAAATGTTTCGTAACAACGCACACGTCGATATCGGAGGGCGCAGGGCGCAAACTGTCCCGATATCCCCGATCCCGGTGGATCGACCGATTGCATATCAACTTATCATAGCTGTCGGCGAATCGGGAGGGAGCAGGCAGCGCCTGGTACGGCACGAGCCGCTATCCGCTCCCTTAATTTCCCTCTGAAAATATAACAACCAACACACAACATTCGTTTAACTTTACATACCCACTTGTCAATTATTAATCAGCAGGGACATAAGTATCAATGTTCTTGAAAGTTTTAATTTACCCACATTATTAGTTAATCACTGTAACACAAAAGAAATGCTAGTGAATATCATCAAGTAGGTAATCAATATTGATTCCAACATAAGAGTTATTCTTACACACTCACAATGATGAAACACAATGGATTAGGCTTACAACTTCCTAGAACTATAATTGAAAGCAATAAATAAACTACTAATCAATAGCAATTACAAAGGTAATTATTGTGAGACGATATTGTTCAACCATGCATGTCACATACGTAGATGGCAGGTGGCAGCGCCCGAGCGTGACGGCACCGCACCTGCTTGCACCCCTACCACAAAACATGAACTCAAAATTACACACCCTACCTACCCAACCTCTGAGTACTAAACTCATAAAACAAAAAGAGCCAGAATAATCTCACCTTAGCAGCAGCTACCTAGTAACAGTTGTTTGATCAATACAAGATACAGTATTTATCTGTAGTGGCTCGCTAATGTGTTGCTAGTGTGTCATTGTGTTATTTTAACATTTAATCTGTAATACAGTTCAAAATGTCCGAGATGGGGTTTGAGAATGTGTTTTACCTGGAAAGTGAGTGTTATTATACAGATGTTGTGTTAAGAGTGAAGGTGCGGAGGGACAGATGAGGTGTTGCCTGGATACGCTCCACGGATACTCTCCGCCACCCGAGCTCCCGGCAGATCAATAACATCTCTATTGCCTGGGATAGCGTTATGCAATCAGATGAATTTGCTTATCTGTTTAATTTATTTTATTATGTTTTTGTGTTAGAATTGATTATGATTTGATTATAAGTTACATAAAAATCATTTTATTTATCCTTGCTGTGTTAACTTTTTCTTCAGTTGTTTCTATTTATCCTACATTACATTTATGTATATTTCTTTTCTCTCTTCTTTTGAGTTTTCTTTTTATTAATGTTTAAATTATAGTTTATCAATTCAAAATCAATTCATTGAAGTATTTTTTTTTGGTATGGTCATGGCTAACTTTCCTATTTTTAATTTCTTCATAATAAATTAAAGACAAGTTTTAAAACTCTACTACAACATATTAATAGTATTTTAATCTTTATAAAGATGTAAGTATACTTTGGCTGGATTAAGATAGTAAAGACTGTTTATCCTTCCTTGTCCTATTTAGGTTGTAAGCAGTTAATTTGCTATTTAAAATTATATGGCCTTACCAAAAAGATTTTAAAACACTATTCAACAAGTGTTCTTAGACATTGTTTAAATGTAATACTGACATTTTGTTTAAATTTGATACTGACATTTTTTCGAGTTTGAAATAAGGTTTGAACATGACATCACATTTAAACAGTGTTTTAAGATCTTTTGTAGTAAGGCAGATGTCTTAACCAAAACTATTATTATAATATAACCAATACCTTTTTTTGTTATATTTTATAAATGAATATTTCATTACTAGAGAGTAGAGTGAAGATTCTTTACAAAATAGGATAGGGCAGGGGTACACAAATTATGATTAATTAAGCATTTTCTTCTTAGTTAAAATCATTAAGATGAATAAATAATGAAAAATATTAGAAAAAATCGACTCACCCGTAGCACCCGTCTGAGTGTGCTATATAAAAATAGCATTGTGAATGCAAAAATCTAAAACTTTAAAATTAAAATCATTAGTTAAGATCTCTTTAACTTTAGGGAAGCTGTCAGTTTCATAGAGTTTCTACAAGGAAATTATAAGTACTTGTACGAAGTACTTATAATTTCCTTGAGTTTCTGTCAAATCTGACAACTTTTTTGAATTTAAGGCGGCCTTAACTTTAAGATTTGTTTGAGTATTTGACCGTTAGTTTAATAGTCTTTTGATATGAGCATTGTATTTATTTCCATGATGTTATTTTGTTTTTTACTACTTGTTTTTGGTATGCATTTGTTTACCTATTATTGCAATATCATCGTGATATACTCGTAAGATGCTGTAATTAAGGCGGTTGTATGACCGAAAGTGGCGCCCTCAGAGGTTTTTATTTATAGGCCGACCGGTTAAATGAGTCCTCGCCCACGGGGCACAGAGGCGCGAGGGGAGACGAGAAGGGGGGTCGTGAGAGGTGCGGGCGGCAGGCGTTCGCCGCCCGTCTCCCGCATTGCCCCCGTTCTCGTTTCCCCCCGCGCCCTTGTGCCCCGCGGGCGAGGACTCATTTAACCGGTCGGCCTATAATAAGTAAGATTTTAATATTTTTTTACGCTGACTTTTTAGGGCCCATGGCTTAGTATTTTTAGAAGGTATCACTACATGCCCTCTTAGTCATTCGTAGAAGTAGATAGCAAATGTGCCAGAAACGGCCACTTTTAGCAGTTTTGCTATTTACTTCGAGAAGTGACTATGAGGCACGGACGTAGCTATAGCTTTGACAAGGGGGGGGGTCCTCAACGCAAAAAAAAACAGTGCTCTAACGCCAATTAATCTATCATTTACAAATTAAACATTGCCTGCCAGTGCCGGTTTTAGCACTACCAGTATCCTGGGCGACATTTCTACGAGGCGCCCCCTATCTGCGATTCCAAGATTTAAAATTTTGCCTGTTAGTTAAAAAATGGCCGCGCAGCTCGATTTTTAGTCAGTTTCACCTACTGATCTTGTAATCTGGCTTGTTTATAGCAAAAAAAATAACGGCCGCGCAGCGCAATTTTTAATCGGTTTCATCTACTAATCTTGTAATTTTACTTATAACAGTAAAAAAACCGCCGCGCAGCGCGATTTTTAGTCAGTTTCATCGACTAATCTTGCTTGTTTATAGTAAAAAACAGCTGCGCTGCGCGATTTTTAGTCGTTTCATCCACTAATCTTGCTTGTTTAAACTAAAAATGGCCGCGCAGTGCGATTTTTGGTTAGTTTCATTCGTCGCGTCGTCGCTTGTCACCAGGCAACAATACGATTGATAGTTGACCGGTTGTCGGGCGTTTTCAGCGCCCCACACACAAGGGCGCCCAGTGCAGTGGCACCGCTTGCACCGCCCTAGGGCCGCTCCTGGATTTTACAATGGCCACATCTTAAATGGCACATGGTAGCGAGCGATGAAGTTTCGACGAGATATTGCCAAGTTGTTCTGATCAAGTTTTGCCACTATAACGATTTTGTCGCTAAAAGGGAATAGGACTGTTTAAAGGTAAACTGTAAAGGTGTGCGGCTGGGGATATAAAAGGGAGCCCCGGGCAGTCGCCCCTGCTTGACCTGAAACCCTGAAAGACTTGTGCTAACTTCGTAGTGATCGAAAAACCTCAACTTATTTCAGTTTTTGGGTTACAACTTCAAAAAAATGCATTCTACCGCAAAGTTGTCTATTACACTTTTAAAGAAGTTAAAATTACCAACAATTTACTCCGCTTTGAGTGTCGTATAATATCTCGAGATACACCCTGCGGCGGACTAAGCTTCTATCGTTTTCTACAATCGGCGCGGTGCATGTAATTTTTTTCTGTTGGACAAGTAAGACGGATATGAATGGGGGGGGTCCGGACCCCCAAAACCCCCCCCTTATATACGTCCGTGCTATGAGGGAATGTAACGATACCGTCTAAAAATACTACACTGTGTGTGCCCTAAAAATTCTACGCAAAACATTATTAAAATTGTGTATTGGAATTATATTATTAAATAAAATTCACCGCGGCGCCACTTTCGCTCAGGGTGCCACCTTAATGATGACTCATTCATTTGCAGACTTTGAGTGCGGCGACGAGGTGCTCGTGGAGTCGTCGCCGCCCGGGTCGCCCGACATGGCCGCGCGACTCGCCGCCCCAGCGCAGGTACCGTTCTATACCATGTCCTCACTCAGGATGACGATTCCGGCTGTAGTGCGCTTCTACCTTCGGCCTTATCGTCACTTAACATCAGGTGAGGTGAAGGCGAAGCATGCGAGTCGGACTCGCGCACGAAGGGTTCCGTACCAAAAAAACAGCAAAAATCACGTTTGTTGTATGGGAGCCCCCCTTAAATATTTATTTTATTCTGTTTTTAGCATTTGTTGTTATAGCGGCAACAGAAATACATCATTTGTGAAAATTTCAACTGTCTAGCTATCACGGTTCATGAGATACAGCCTGGTGACAGACAGACAGACAGACGGACAGCGGAGGCTTAGTAATAGGGTCCCGTTTTTACCCTTTGGGTACGGAACCCTAAAATATCTAAGGAACTTTACACGCCAGAGGAGCTGTCGGCGGAATTTTATGATACCAACACTTGGACGAATCAACCACTTATTCGGCGGGGCTTGCGAATTTTGGAACCGGGCGGCGGGATTGCCTCGAAAGGTTACTTAAAGCCAACTAGTACAGTAGCCCGTAGTACATTTAAATTACGAAAAATGTTACCGTTCTCCGTTGTGATATAGTTATTTATTACGAAATTATAGATACCTTAACCCAAGTTTTACAGATCGCAACCCGCCGTAACCTATATTTGTATTTTTTATTTTTCGCGGTTTACCACATGGTTTAGCTATTGTCGTGTTCTACAGCTTTGTTTGATTGCCACTGATAATAGTAAGACTATGGAAAGTGACCATACACAGATTTAAGACTAGATAAAAATGGATGGACTTTACCTGGTCTTAAATTTGTGTATGGCTACTTTTTATAGTCTTACTATTATCTGTGGCAATCAAACAAAGCTGTAGAACACGACAATAGCTAAACCATATGGTAAACTTTGAAAAATAAAAAAATATAATTTTTGGAGATATACAAATATAGGTTACGGCGGGTTGCGATCTGTAAAACTTGGGTTAAAGTATCTTTAATTTCGTAATAAATAACTGTATCACAACGGCGAACGGTAACCTTTTTGGTAATTTAAATGTACTACGGGCTACTGTGCTAAATAGACATAGAAAAATTTTCATTAGTTTATTAATTTCCTTTGCCATAATATAGTCATATTTTATGTGTGTAAGTAATATGTTACGTATCTCATATAAAATGTATACTTTCGTTTTTCGGATCACCTGTTTATTGACATTGCTGTTATTTGGCATTACGTATGTGTTGTAACGAGGCCGTGCCGATCTCCTCCTTCAGAATAAAAACCTTTTTTTGCAATTTCAAATTCTGTCAAATTATTATTTTATTTGGTTCCAAAACGTTCGCTGTCTTGAGACGTTTTGCTGCCATTTCTCTGCACGTCAGTCAGTCCTGCAATTTTTTCTGAAGAAACTATTGTGATTCTGCGAATATCTTATATCTTTAAACGAGCAATTCTTATATATACATATATTTATACATATTTCGGTGATCTCGGAAACGGCTCTAACGATTTCGTTGAAATTTGGTATATGGGGGTTTTCGGGGGTAAACAATCGATCTAGATTAGTCTTATGTTTGGGAAAACGCGCATTTTCGCATTTTCATGCGTTTTTCTTTCGACGCAGAATATGGTCGCTAATTTCGTCCGCGGCCGGCCAATGTCCATTTGGTTCAGCGGGTTAGGACGCGGACCACAAGAAATGAGTGTTCTGAGTTCGAATCCCGCTCGTTATAAATAATATTAAATGTAAGTGAAATAAAATATATACATGATACTCTCTGAAAGCCTATCGAAACATAGAAGCAAATCACAAAGTTTAGGCCTGGACGACGACGCGACTGGACACGGTCAACTTCCTCTTTTATGACATGGAGTCATGGACATAATAAAGCTGATCTTTTGTGTGACAAATTATTATGTTATGTACCTACCAGATTACTTTTGGACGCACGGTCAACACGCAGCAAATATCCTCGCGAAATCCTTTGCTTCAGCTACCCAGTATAAGAACTTCAGTTGCATGTACGGATACGTATATATGCTTAGACTAGTACATTGTCTAACCACCTATTGTCTCTCCTAGCGAATACGTTATCTTCCAAGATCGTGCTCGCCGGTAATTGCCTATTAAATAAATAAATAATCCACGATGATATAATGATCGCCGACTACAAGCGAGTATGCCCTCTACTCAGTCGTACTCACCGGTAATACTTGATCGGCGATTGTTTAGAATTCCCGCCTGAGACAATCCTGGTGACGAGTATTTTTTTTCTAGTACTTATATTATTTAGGACTGTGTAGAAATTATGTTATATACAGTGGCTATCTGATAATTAAAGACATCAGTCGTTTTCATAATGAGGTAACTTTGAAGCCTTTGTTCTCCGCCAAGGATTGACCTGGCTGTGATCTGGTGATGGTTATCCAATGAAGAAGATTCAGATCACTATACATACATACCCAAGTGATCTGGGGGGTGATTTTGTAATTTTGTTGCAATCAACTCTGACAGAAATCGCAGTTACATTGCTGCTTTAGTTAGAACCAATGTGACAACTATCTTAACTAAAGCAGCAATACAACTGCACTTTCAATCGATTTCAATCGAGAATTGTTAGCAACAGCTTTACGTAATCAAGGTACCGATCAGCATTCTAAGGGATATAAGGATATGTTAAAATGCTAATCAGATCAGTTGAGTGTATATAACGATTTGAATCTCCTCCATTCACTCCCTGGATGGCCATCATCAGATCCCAGCTAGGTCAATCCTTGGCAGAGAACTAAGGCTTCAAAATTACCTCGTTTGTATGAAAATGGACTGGTGTCTTTAATTATGTGACCGCCACTGTAAATGAATGTCTATCTCTGATGGACTGACACGATATCGTCATGTGCAGGGTTCAACAACGGGCGCTGGGGGCGGAGGATCTCCCAGCACAGTGCGCGAGCTCATCGTCATACCGGAGCTGCCCAACACGATATTGCAACATGCCATTCAGCAGGTAACTAGTCACTTCGATTACGTACCTACTTAATTTTTGGGGACGTGTGTTACAGATTTCGGTAAACATCTTGGCTCTTTCGACGGAGTGGGGATAATCGCATGTGCACTTGCGAGCGACAAACAGCGCCCCTCTCCCGCCGCCCGCGTATCTCACCGCTACGACTCCCCAAAATACGCGTTCTGCGCAATCCCCAGCCGATTTTGAGATGTTTGCCGACTACTGTACTGATGGCATAATATAATTAGAACTCAGTTCACTTCATCATTAGTTATCATGTCCCCACTGCTTTTTTAGAGAATGAACAAAGAGAATCAGTTCACATTATTATCAGCAATGTGCCCATTACTGGGGCATAGCACATCATGTGGCACAGGTGTTCTTTATGGATGGACTCACATCAGCAATGTGCCCAATGCTAGGGAACAGAAAAGGCCTTCTTTATGGGTGGATAAGGAGGATGGGCCATACATATCCCACCAAGCGGGCCCAATGCGGATTGGTGGGTGTTAACAAATGCACCCAGCCAATGCAACGGCTTAACGTGCCTTCCGAAGCACGGAGGAGCTCGAGATAATACATTATTGGTCACCCATGCCATGACTGAACCTTGCGAAAGTGGCTTAACCTCCGCAATCGCTGGGTCAGGCGCTAAACCACTGCGCCATCGAGCTCTTTTATATTGTAACTAGTTATAACTAATTCCGAGACTGATGCCAGGATACTCTGTCAATAGTTTATTTTCTGTAGAAAAAGGATTTTCATTTTTGTGGGCACATCGAAGGCTTAGAAGTGATCCAGAATAGTTTTATAGGCCGACCGGTTAACTGAGTCCCCGCCCGCGGGGCACAGAGGCGCGAGGGGAGACGAGAACGGGGGTCACAAGAGGTGCGAGCGGCAGGGGTTCGCCGCCCGTCGCCCGCATCGCCCCTGTTCTCGTCTCCCCCCGCGCCCCTGTGCCCCGCGGGCGGGGACTCAGTTAACCGGTCGGCCTATAACTGATTTTGTTTTGCTTTCCAAGGTGTCAACTAGTGTCTTGGAGGTGAACGGGGACAGCTCGGGACACTCCAGTCCTACCACAGAGGGTCAGCACACCTACATCACTGTCGCCAGTAAGTTTGAACTTGGCTACTTTCACTTCATACTCTCTGTGCTAATTGCAGATATCATCAATGACAGTTATCGACAGCATTGTGGGTTTTTAAAGACCGATGATTTCTGCAATTTTCATAGCAGAGAAATTACACTTTGTGAAATGAGCATGCCTTTAGAAGTTTAAATTTTCAAGTGTGACCGTTATTTAAATGTAAGTAGTCAGTCGAAAATTATGCTTAAAGCTTTTTTGAAAAAAGACGAGAAGATAATTATTTTTATATTTTTTTTATTAAAAGTTCAAATCTGAATATTATTTACTATTTATCGATTATTTTATTCAACACTTTTTATTTTAATGTTATTTGTTTTTATTGTGATTGTGACATAAAATTATGATTACAACTTATTAAATATTGTATTAAAATGTTTTGTTAAAGTAGACAAGCATGCAAACGTAGGTAATGTGTGTCGTATTAGTCAGCACTTAGTTACAATGCTATTAAATTGACTATAGACAGTGATCCGCTTCAACTTCACTCGGGAATGTATAGAAAGAAGAAAATTTTACAGATTAAAAATAAATAAATTAAAAAATATTAAAAACACGACTGTTCGTTTTTGGCAGCGCAGTCGTGTTTTTAATATTTTTTTAATTTATTTATTTTTATTTCACACATTTTAGTGACATATTATATAGTTTTGGAATGTGCTCATCAAGGCCTTTCATTTGATGCCCGTATTGTAATAACAGAAAAAAAAATGTTTTTTCACATTTGAAAATGGCATCGTACAGTCGCCATATAGATTTATTTCTAAAAAAAATATAGCCAGGGTCACTCGGAATGCTGTAAGGATTCTAACGATACCCCATTTATCTAAATCAGTTCAGGCATTTAGTAGTTTTGGTGGAATAAAGAAACTCACATACCCATAATCATACATGAACCCTGAACACATATACACTCTTTTTGCTTTGGGCAGTCGTGTAAAAAATAGGTCGTTTTGTACCGCAACGCAAGTGCTCTGAAGTTAGTCACTTTAGTTGTACATTGTCAATTTAATAGCATTGTACAGTGCGATGCAAATTTTATGGCGGCTGTGAAGTTCGCCTACACTTTAATTGGGTAATTGATTGTATTTTTATTTCATAACAAATTAAATTTGGACGAGCAGTCGAGCATCTTTCTTTTTTTACTAATAACTTTACTAGTTTACTACGTGTATAGGAGAGGGCATCACTATTGTATAGTGACGTCACGATACATTACAATAAGAGGCATACACGCTTCATAGTAGTCTTCGTTTTAGAAATAGACAATAAAACACAGCCCATAACCTACTTATCTTTTCACTGATTTAATTTATTTTAACCGACTTTAAATAAAGGAGGAGGTAACTTTCATTAATAGAATTCTTACATGGTATATTTTTAAATGTAATTACAAGATTAGATTAGATATCAACATTTTGGCATCAGTCAAACACCCAATAGTGTATTGCGCGCCTAGCTTCACAGCCGTCATAAAGCTAGCATCGCAGTGTACACGTTTGTTGTGGCGCGCACGCGCACAGTGCAGGGCGCATGGCAGAGCGGCGCGCTGCACATCAAGGAGGAAGCCAGCGACCAGGAAAGCAAGTGTCATTTACTTATTAGAGGCTTGTGCATCTACGCTTTTGTTATAACTGTTTTAGGTGAAGGTTGGGCTTTTGTAACAATCAGTTCAGGCGGAGAACCGATGTTTTTTCCAAATGTTTCACTATAGATATGTAACGTTAAAATTAGTGTCAAGTCCAAGAATCTTATATACAGGGTCATTTTTGGACCCCTTTTCAAATTTTGTCAGGTCATACTATAACAGCAGTACAATCGATTAAGTAAGTAAAAAAAAATTTTTTTTTACATTTTTGTCGCAAACTTTTCCCTACACAAATTGAAATTGTTGTCACTGTTTGCGCATCGCACGGTCGAGCCGCGCGAGCCCCCTCCCGCCCCCCGCCTTCCTCCGCTCGCGTCGCTTGCGCGAGGGTGAGCGTGCGCACGTGCCGGACTACAGCTGGGCCACAAAAAAAAAAAGTTGGAAATCTGACTTTTTGACTATGCCATGATGAAGTCGATCATTTGTCGGAATTTGTCGCCAAAAACCAGAATTTGTCGGTCTTGCGTTTAGGAGATACGTGTGGCTCAGCTGTAGAGACGTCTCTACAGCTGGGCCACACGTATCTCCTAAACGCAAGACCGACAAACTCTGGTTTTTGGCGACAAAATCCGACAAATTACCGGCTACACATACGAGTAATCAGATTTTCGCTACGACCTTCCGTTTTCGAGATCTGTGTGGCCCAGCTGTAGAGACGTCTCTACAGCTGAGCCACACGTATCTCCTAAACGCAAGACCGACAAATTCTGGTTTTTGGCGACAAATTCCGACAAATGATCGACTTCATCATGGCATAGTCAAAAAGTCAGATTTCCAACTTTTTTTTTGTGGCCCCGCTGTAGTCCGGCACGTAGCGTGCGCGCCTAAATTTTTTGGACATAAAAAGTGGCTGAAAACTTTGAATTAAAAAAGAAATAATTCATAATTATTTTTTTTATTACTTCCTTGAACTAATATTTGTTATTTTTTTGTAAAGAGGTCGTTACCCTGTATAGAATATGAATATAAGATTCTTGGTCAAGTCAATTTTAAGTTTGTCATTCAGTAAATTCTCAAACGGTTATCCATCTAAACTGACTGCCGACCATAATCTAAACGCTTGTTTCACGGTTCCGGATATCAGTTTTTGTTTATGAAATTATCTGTCAAGTGATGTGTGTTGCTGAATCGGAACCAGTGAAATGGCCTATACTAAACTGTCTTTCCTATTTTAACACTTTTACTATAGCAGTGACTTGTATTTGTATTAAAAAAGCTAAACTAAACTAACATAACTCATAATCACAGGTTAGAGTGAGGTCACATAGTAAACAATATTATTTATTATATACCTACATATGCTCGTATTATAGAATCAAACTGAAACTCAAATCTCTGCTTGAGTACAGTTTGAAAGGGATGGTGCTATTCACTATCGCATATAGCGCCATCCCTTTCTAACTGTACTCAACCCTCTCGATTCTATAATACGAGCCTTAGTAATCTCAATGTTTTTATTGTTTTTTCGTTACTAATTTCTTGCTTTAATTCATTATAAAAAAAACCACTCTAGAGCAAGTCGTACTCGTGCTCCGAGGCAGAACCCTCGGAGCACGAGTCCGACCATCATATAAACACTGTGATATAGACTATTGCAGTTTTAGATTAGATCATCTCTTGACCTATAGTGGAACTCATGTAATTTTCCTTTATGCAAACTTCGGAGATAAGGGGGGGAAGGAACAGTAATGTTTGAGAATTTTTAAGAACCCCTTTCAATTCCTGTCGCAGAATATATAAATATATTTTTATTCCTTTCTTATTTGCGAAATAGTTGGGCAAACGCCATCTAAAACTATTCCAAATTTTAAGTTGATAGCATTCGTAGTTTTTGAGATCTCTAGCCGTGACAGACAGACAGACAGAGTCGCACCATAAGGGTTTTTGGAACGGAACCCTAAAAATTTGGTAAATTTTGAGAAACTGCTTTGTACTTCATCATCATACTATCAGCCGCAAGCGTACGACACCCACTGCTGGGTTTCGCCCTCAGCTTTCGGGTAATCGAGCATAATATGCTATATTGGTTTAACTTATTTTACATTATACTAACCATCAGAATTTCAAATCCATCCAAATTATGTGCATTTTCATTTGGTGTTCGTTTTTTTTTCAATCATATGGTACACTTTTCATATTACTCATAATACTTATAATCTCCCATAGAAATCATTGGAATCATCCAACGATATGTTAAAACAAGTTTAGATACGTTACCCGCGCTCCACAATGGCAAGACAAAAGTCAGGTAATTGCCCGACTTTCAATTAGTCAGGCACAGGCTCGTGACACGTAAACACACACCACTCTCGTCAGTCAGACACTAAAAAACCGTGACATCCTTATCAAAAATGCCTTCCTGCGTCTTTAAACGATGTGCAAATTATACAGCAACAGTCAGAGATCGGAAAAATGTTTCATTTCACACGTAAGTACTGTATTTGACCGTAAAATGTATTTTCGTATTTTTATCACTCTAATCGGCCATATTTTTACAAAGAGCGAGCATTGCGACTGTCACTCCCATGATCGCGCCAATGAGCATGCAGCGTATCAGGTTTATCTCTTTCTAACGACAAGTATTCCGTATGGTGGCGTTCATTTTCGTCCCTCTCTCGACATAATATGTCAATGTGTGTATCTGCAGTACCTGTCGCTGTTTTAAATTGCATGATGTTGGCGCATGACGCATCTAAACTTGTTTTGACATATCGTTGGAATCATCATGCGATTGTGTTCTTAGATCACAGATGCTAATAGTGGCTTAACGAATAACGCTGTTGTTTTAAATAAAGATCTGGGAATCGAACTGCAATTTTATTCAAGGACATTAGTCACTTTATATGGCGACCAAGTTTAAACTCTTTTTACTCAACCGGCTAATAAAATATAATAATAATGGCTTGGGTCGTTCGTGAGCGACATCACCTTTCGTTACAAAATATTGTAGGGCGGTTTTGTTAGAAATTCAATAAAATCATAATATATATTTTATACCCACAGTGTGTCCATATGGCTTCTAAGTATTATTTTCCCAGATTTTATTTCTAAATTGCACCCACAAAGCACAACAAACATCTCCGAAACCTTTGATGATCTGCCAAACAGAACACAATAAGTTACACCCTTCGGAACATCTCAATCTGATTATCTCATACCTGTCAGATGATACCATATTAAATTTCCTATTAGACTATTAAAAATACTTACGTCAGACAAAAATGGTCTTTACGCGTTTGTTGGTCGGTGTGATTTCGCTGATAGTTTGAGATGTAAGGGGTGTATTAAAAGAATAATAATGGGGGATAATTGCGAGCCCCCGTTGGATTATCTACCTGAGTGATCGCGATGAATGCACTTGCCTGGTGACGGCATTGTGCCCGCACGCACCTGCTGGCTGGCTACCTTTGATTTGACGCGTGCCGGCCGCGCGCCGCTTTCACCTTATGTGTCTGGAACTCTGGATTGTTGGGCGGCTCCTTTTTTACCAAATATTTATCAATATTTTATTTACTAGCATGACAAAGATCTTATTTCGTTGTGATACACCATTAGGATACGTTGTAGCATTTACCGACAGTAAAACTATTATTGCTGATATACAAGTTAATGTGGTAGATTGTTTAAACTCAAGTGCGAGTTGTATAATGATTTTCCTATTTATTTCAATTGAGATTTATCTACACTCGGCGTCAGAAAAATTGCACCTTTTCAAAAATTTCTTCAAAGTTAATTTAATCCTATCAAATTAAATGTAAGTGTTGTTATATACTTCTTCCCCTTCGGACATAGCCAAAGGTCTTTATAAACCGTTGGAATTCTCGTCGAACGAAATCAATTACTGGGATTCAGTTTCCGAACAACATTACATTGCCTCACTTTTTTGCAATATTTGAGCAACTTCATGGGCGATAGTATCCATCTTGGGTATTCCTTTTTTAATTGAACTGTTGAAGTGTGTTTTCTCCATCATCTCGATAGCGAATTTACCCGCATTTCCTGAATTAACCCCTTTTAATTCCCTTTATGGCGGTGCCAGCAATAACGCTTGAAGCGTTTAATTATGGTAACTGTTATGTTAATTAAATCAATCAATTATTAATTGAAAGGTCATCAAATGTACTTTCAATAGATATAAATATTTACACAATAAAACGTTAGCTAGCAATAGCAGGTGGCCAAGTCTAAACTAATTTTCGAAGAGGTGCGATTTTTCTGATGTCGAGTGTATATAATCTAGGTATATTATTTAAGACAAGAAACTTGTTTATTAATAAAACAATATTCGTCAGATGTCATTTTATTGTGACCTTCACAAGCATTTCAAAATTTCTTAATTAGTTACCTACCTAACCCCTTACCTAGAATTAGCAAAACTCTTTTAAACAACCATTGAAAATCCAGTTTTCAAAATGATTCTACAGAATCATAAAAATGGAAAAGCAACACCCTGTAACATAAAACCATAGTACATGGCCAATAAATGTTATACAAAGGGGAAAGTTTGCAATTATATCGCTTACATCTCTTTTACAATGGTCAAAATAACAGGTGGGGTGAGGCGGAGAGCGAGAGGCTCGGGGTAGAGGGGGACAGGTGTCTGTTAGGTCGGTCTGTGTTTCTGGGAAGTGTGCTCCAGAGGCAAGTTGCCTGGGAGATCTCCGGCGACATGGAGGTGCCTCGCTACCGCTCGTATTACCCCTGTGAGTGCCACCCTTTGCTCTGAGGTTTCTCATAATTACAGGGTCCTCTCAGTCTCACTTGGACTCGCGCGTGCTTTGTTTCTGACCGCCTTTACACGTCCTCGGTTCTTCTCATCAATTATTTACTCATTACTAACCTTTCGCTAAATTGGGACTGTGTAGTTTTCTTTTTGGTATTGAAGTGTTTTCTGTAGTAAAATAAAACGTTATCTACAGGCGAGGGCGGCAACGGCGTCAATTATCATGTGCAGTACGTGGAGCCCCAGGAAATATACACGCAAGGTCACCAGCCACAAATGTGAGTACGGATTTTCACTAAATTAAAAAAAAAAAATAAAATAATTTACCCTAAGGGTTTACTATAATGGTATGCTTTGATATGAATTTTCGAGAAAACAAAGGATAACGTTTTGCCCATTCGCGATCTAAGTATAAAGAAACTTAATTTACCACCTATTTAGTTGTATTAAGTTTTTTATTATTATATCAAGTGTAATCATAGAGTACGAAATCAGGTTTGCATTGCAAGCGGAGCGGACTCAGTACAGACATTATAGATAGAGCTTGCAAAAATGTATTGAAAATACTTTTTACTGAGGAAGCAGCTTCGCCGCTGTAAAGCTGTGGACAAAATTGTGGAGCCAGGGCAGCTCGGAGTGGAAACTTCGCTTCATGATATTGTGCTACTATAGTCTCCTGCAGAATACCAGGTTGCGGTGGCAGCGTCCTTTCGTTGTAGCATTGAAGATGGGACCTAATTAGCCACACACTCACTGCGCATTGCTTAATTTTGATTATGTTTTATCTTCATTACTCTGTCCGTATTCCAATTTATTTGCAGTCGGCAAAGTAATTCCTTCTCTTTTATTTTTTCCTGTCACCCGTTCTCCTCGATTAGGTACTCCCTTCATAATCATGTCGCACCCTTTTTCATCAGCTATCCGTCTTTTCTGCGGTCTTCCTGTTCCTCTGCTTTCTTCAAAGTTACGGCCACGCAAAGGGGCGACCAGCAGCGCGACTCGCGAATTCGTTCTTACGTGGTCGAAACGCTGGATGCACAGCGGTTCATTGGCATCACACGTCACGTATCATCCGTCGTCATGCCGCCGTCGCCGTCGGTCGGTCACCTCATTGCATGACTATGCCGTAACTTTGATGGACGTAATGGAAAACCGCAGAAAAGACGGATGATAATGAAAAGTGCGCGGAATGAAATGAACTGGAAAGAAAGTGTATGAGAAGTCGACGGGTTCCAGGAAAGAAGAGCGAGGCCATCACATACAATGCGATTAAATTGAGAATGTACAACTGAAGTGGCTAATTGTAACGGCTTGCGGTACAAAACGACGCATTTTAATCTGAAATTTACTCTTGAGGGAATTTGCAGCGGATCACTGTCTATTGTCAATTTAATAGCGTTGTATGTATTACGTGTATAGGTACTATGGGAAACAGCGTCACTTAACCACTCCTAAGGTTAAAATCGCTTGCACGCCGCGCCATCACAACATACGTTTAGTTCGTGCAGGAGCGATACGTGTGCACACGAATTTTGTTGGTAACTGGTTAAGCGCCGCTGTTGCCCATGGTACGTGGTGAATGTATTCGGTTGTCGGTTCCGCCAGGGAGACGCTGCGCACGTACCCGGTGTACGGCGTGACGACGGTGGGCGGCGGCGCGGAGGCCGCGCCCGACGCGTGGCCCGGCGGCGCCTCCGCCGAGTACACCGCCTACGGCGTCGTGGTCAGTACCCTACACTGTACTACTTGTGTGTCACGTACTGCGCACGTACCCGCTGTACGGCGTGACGACGGTGGGCGGCGGCGCGGAGGCCGCGCCCGACGCGTGGCCCGGCGGCGCCTCCGCCGAGTACACCGCCTACGGCGTCGTGGTCAGTACCCTACACTGTACTACTTGTGTGTCACGTACTGCGCACGTACCCGCTGTACGGCGTGACGACGGTGGGCGGCGGCGCGGAGGCCGCGCCCGACGCGTGGCCCGGCGGCGCCTCCGCCGAGTACACCGCCTACGGCGTCGTGGTCAGTACCCTACACTGTACTACTTGTGTGTCACGTACTGCGCACGTACCCGCTGTACGGCGTGACGACGGTGGGCGGCGGCGCGGAGGCCGCGCCCGACGCGTGGCCCGGCGGCGCCTCCGCCGAGTACACCGCCTACGGCGTCGTGGTCAGTACTAGGTTCCATGATTTCTCGAGCTTATCAGTTTCTCGGGTCTCGAGAATTCTCGAGGCTAATTTCTCGGGTTGTCGAGAAATTATATACATTTCCGTATGTTTTTGCATATCTTTTCGGTTACAATAATGAAAAAAGTCGTCACTAAATTAAAAATGTATATCTCACGAAGTCCGTATGGCTATGAATATTCCGTGCGTGCGCCTGCACATTTTTTTTGATGTATTACGCAACACCAGAGAGTGCAGACGCACACTAAAACAATGTGCATATGCACGCCTAACAACATTCATAGCTGAATGGACTTCGAGATCTATACTTACGCTGTGCTCAACCCTCGGTCACCTCAGAACTAAGAGTGCTTACATAATAAAACAGGCTTCCGGTGCAGGCGAGTCAGTGCGGGTCGGTACCGATCGGTGGAGGTATAATATTCCCATGTTATCTTATGCGTTCACTTATAAAGAAACAGGCCGGTACCAACCCACAGAGACTCACCTGCAGCGGAAACCTGTTTTTATGTACGCTCCCTTAGCCTTTACTGTAGCCCGCGGCTACTGAAAGTACAGCGCCGCTCAGTTGACGTTTGCAGGGTTTTTGAAGTTATTTAAAACAGCCAAAATTACGTAACATTCAGCGTAGTGCCTAACAAATTGTCGTACGACTATTTCCGCGAGAACGCATCCAAATGTATTCGCATAGCAACATTTAATTCATCCAAACTTAAGACGCACGCTTTTCGGTCAGTCTCCTCTATTCGACGCGACACGTGATGCGACTGAAAGTTCAGCGCACGTAGCAATTTGCCGTCACGTAGCGCGCTGAAAGACCGTTTGGTGTGTCATGCCAGTCATATACTACGACTACGACTAAGACCGATACTAAAATTCAGCGGCCATAGAATGTGAGCGCCCGTACTTTTTCACAATATATTTTATTTGTAGAAAACAGCAACTTTGTTTAAGCGGCTCATCCGCTTGGTTACAGACAGACTTCCCCATAATATCTATACTGCTTCGAGTTATACGTACCGCGTCGTTATTGTATACATAGGCGTGGCCTCGGGACGCGTCGCGTCGCTTTGGCGTTTCATGACGACGCCATTTTCCTCTCTTATCGAATATTATATTATGCTATATCAAGATCTATATTTAAATGTTTTAGCTTCTTTTACTATAAAGCTGATTATGGCCAAATATCTGAATGGCGAATTAATTATGTTAATAATACGTTTCGTATGATAATGATATTTTTATTAACTTTAGCCCTGTAAAGTAGATGGGATTTGTAAAAAAAGATTACATGCTTTTTCGTTCTGAAAATGGATCTCGTCGCCCTCGTTTGTCGATTCCCCTGAATAATAATAACACATTATTTGATACATACGAATGGAAAAGGCGTGATTAGCGTCGAGGTGCCGACATAGCATAAAGTAGCTCCTAGACGATCAAGCATTTCTTGTCAATCATTTACATCGCATTACCACCGCCACTATCATTTGGGGGCGTGGCCTACTTTTGATAGGCCACGGTAATCTCTTCTGTGGTGCTTGTCAAGCATCTCTCCTAGACGATCAAAATATGGCTGACAAGCCAATGCACTGTAAATGATTGACAAGCAGTTTACGTTTACTTAGTTTTAGTTTTTTTAGCGGGTACATAACATGTGTTTACTCATTAGGATAAGGGTAATATAGCGGCAAAATAGCTTGCAAAGTTTCCACGTCAGCGTGGCAGCATCGCGGAGATTTGCGTAAATGCGTGCATGAAGGTGCTTTCTGAACATTTCTACTTGCTACGAAGGCCAGTCACCGTAGACACAAAAATCGCGTTAGGTCGCAAATAATTGCAAGGTTATGTATTTTTGGGATTATGTTAGGATAGATACCAATTAATAGTGTAAAACCACTTATGCAACCTTGAAAGATCAGTGCTAACTCCGAGGGGCTCGAGAAACGCCTGAACAGATTTTACCGCTTAGATTTGTCTTAGATTTGATCAGTATACCTAGGCCAGGCAGTCCAGTTAGGTAAGTCCAACTTCGAGAAAGAGATCTCTCGTCGAATCCAACTCGGGTGGGCAGCATTCGGGAAGCTTCGAAAAATCTTCGCGTCCGACTTATCTCAGTGTCTCAAGACGAAAGTCTATGAACAGTGTGTGTTGCCAGTGATGAGTTACGGCAGTGAAACGTGATCGCTAAGCTAACTATGGGTCTCATAAAGAGGCTCAATGGAGAGAGCCATGCTCGGCGTTTCCCTGCGTGATCGAATCGGAAACGAGGATCCGCAGGAGAACTAAAGTAACCGACATCGCTCGAAGGATTGCTTAGCTGAAGTGGCAATGGGCGGGGCACATAGCGAGAAGAACCGAACAGTTTTTTTATGATTTGATGGCCGTTGGGGCGGAAAGGTACTGGAATGGCGACCGGACGACGCTCCGTGGGTAGGCCCCCGACAAGGTGGACCGACGATCTGGTGAAGGTTGCGGGAAGCCACTGGATGCGGGCAGCGCAGGACCGATCGTCGTGGAGATCCTAAGGGGAGACCTAGCCTAAGGCCACCCGGCAGTGGGTGTCGTGCGGCTGATATGATGATGATGAATGATGAACCATCATCATATCAGCGCATGACATCCACTGCTGGGTATAGGCCTCCCCTAACGATTTTCACAACGATCGGTCCTGCATGGCCCGTATCCAGCGGCTTCCCGATCCCTTCACCCTCACGTCGGTCTCCCTCGTCGGGGGCCTACCCACGGAGCGTCGTCCGGTGCGCGGTCGATGTTCCATAACCTTTCCGCCCCAACGGCCATAGCAGCAGTGGGTAGAAGTATATTGTAATGTGTGGTAGGTGGCCGGCGACGAGGCGGAGGCGCCGTCGTCGCCCGCCACGCCGGCGGCCGGCCCGCAGGTGCGCATGCCGCCCGCCACCGTGCAGTGGCTGCTCGACCACTACGAGACCGCCGAAGGTAACCAACCACACTACACACGATACTCACACCGTCGTCGCCCGCCACGCCGGCGGCCGGCCCGCAGGTGCGCATGCCGCCCGCCACCGTGCAGTGGCTGCTCGACCACTACGAGACCGCCGAAGGTAACCAACCACACTACACACGATACTCACACCGTCGTCGCCCGCCACGCCGGCGGCCGGCCCGCAGGTGCGCATGCCGCCCGCCACCGTGCAGTGGCTGCTCGACCACTACGAGACCGCCGAAGGTAACCAACCACACTACACACGATACTCACACCGTCGTCGCCCGCCACGCCGGCGGCCGGCCCGCAGGTGCGCATGCCGCCCGCCACCGTGCAGTGGCTGCTCGACCACTACGAGACCGCCGAAGGTAACCAACCACACTACACACGATACTCACACCGTCGTCGCCCGCCACGCCGGCGGCCGGCCCGCAGGTGCGCATGCCGCCCGCCACCGTGCAGTGGCTGCTCGACCACTACGAGACCGCCGAAGGTAACCAACCACACTACACACGATACTCACACCGTCGTCGCCCGCCACGCCGGCGGCCGGCCCGCAGGTGCGCATGCCGCCCGCCACCGTGCAGTGGCTGCTCGACCACTACGAGACCGCCGAAGGTAACCAACCACACTACACACGATACTCACACCGTCGTCGCCCGCCACGCCGGCGGCCGGCCCGCAGGTGCGCATGCCGCCCGCCACCGTGCAGTGGCTGCTCGACCACTACGAGACCGCCGAAGGTAACCAACCACACTACACACGATACTCACACCGTCGTCGCCCGCCACGCCGGCGGCCGGCCCGCAGGTGCGCATGCCGCCCGCCACCGTGCAGTGGCTGCTCGACCACTACGAGACCGCCGAAGGTAACCAACCACACTACACACGATACTCACACCGTCGTCGCCCGCCACGCCGGCGGCCGGCCCGCAGGTGCGCATGCCGCCCGCCACCGTGCAGTGGCTGCTCGACCACTACGAGACCGCCGAAGGTAACCAACCACACTACACACGATACTCACACCGTCGTCGCCCGCCACGCCGGCGGCCGGCCCGCAGGTGCGCATGCCGCCCGCCACCGTGCAGTGGCTGCTCGACCACTACGAGACCGCCGAAGGTAACCAACCACACTACACACGATACTCACACCGTCGTCGCCCGCCACGCCGGCGGCCGGCCCGCAGGTGCGCATGCCGCCCGCCACCGTGCAGTGGCTGCTCGACCACTACGAGACCGCCGAAGGTAACTACACCCTTCAGCGCCCGCTGCATGGCACAATCGATAAACTGTCTATCGAGCTTTTTATCATATTATGAAACCTGACAAAATTATGACACAGTGCATGGATCATTCGATAAATTATATTTTTCACCTCTCCAGCACGAAAAGGGTGCTTTTGGCGCGTAAAAACTCGCAGCAAAATCGATTTTTGCTGCGAGCGTGAGACAAAGTGCTTTTTTAATTTCTATCACCAACTTTTAAAATAGAATATGAATTTAAGATTCTTGGAAAAAACAAAGTGACAAGGATGACACTTGTAAAATTGATATGTGAGAAAAGGATAGATAGAGTGCTTTATGGTGTCATACATGGATTAAAAAGTAAAAAAATAAAATGCACGGATATAGGTACCAAGGAGTTTTAAATAAGGATTGTTAAAAAGATGGAAACAAGATTAAATATTAAAGGCAACATAATAACATGCAGTCGGAGGCATGCATTAAGAAAGTGACGTTATGAATGATTTGAATTACTATATGCCTCCGACTGCATGTTATTATGTTGCCTTTAATATTTAATCTTGTTTCCATCTTTTCAGTGGACTTGTCTTTTTATGCAGACGGGTTTTTTTTTGATTTTTATAATTTATTTTTTTATTTATATCTTTTTAGTTATTATATATTACGGTCTTGATGTACCTTTTTGAAATCCTTATAATAAGCCCTTTAATTTGACACCCATATAGCAGTATTCTAAAAAAAAAAAATTTTCCCACTACGTATATTAGTACCGTACAGCCGCCATGTTGTTTTTTTATAACGCCACCTTCTTAAGAACACTTGGGCTGATGAGACAAATCTGACGATATCTTAATTACAGAAATCCATTCAGCCGTTTGAAAGATATGAGGTAATAAAGAATATTACATACAAACACACATACAAACATACTTACATAGTTACATACAAGATACGCGCGAAAAACATAACCCTTTCTTTGCAGTCGGGTAAAAAAGAAGGTTGATAATTCGAAATAAGGAGTATGGAGGAGGTAATGAGGTCGCATGTATGAAACAATTAATATGAAATAAGAAAAATTCATGAAATTTATTAACAAATTATATGTTTTATGATTAATACGGGATATTAATGAATAAGAGAAAAACAACGTAATGTAATCAAAACGACGGGAATCTACTTTACTGAATGAATAAAATTTTTCAGCATAGGTTTGATCGAATTGTTTTGTGATAAATTACAAAAATGAATGCTTCCAACGATGGAGATAGTTGCCTAACTCCAAAAGAGTTAAGAGAACAAGTTTCTAATGCTGAATTAAGCTTTTTACCAGGAAAGTCGCATGAAAATTTTCTCGCTGGTCGAGGTGAAAAGTTGTATGTTTTACACGAGACCAAAATGTTGTTCTGCCTCGTGCTTTTAAATCACTCACTGTGCTCAGTAGTCTATATTAGAATCACTCGCTACGCTCGTGATTCAATTCTAGACTACTTCGCTAGTTCGTGATTTAAAGTCGGCACTCCAGTCGCGCGTGAGACGGCTCGCGGTACAGTCGGGTGTACGGACGTAATATCGCGACGTAGCCTCATAAGACTACCTACCCACATTTTTTTTATTTTTCTATACGAAAATGTCTGATCCTATTAGTGATGATGATAACTTTGAAAATAACTATAAAAGTGATTCTGAAGTGATAGAACAAATTGAAAAGGAATTAAAGGAGATAGATAGGCTGCAAAAACTTCCTTTGTGTGAAAATATTTTGCCAGAAAAAAGGAAATTTCCCGATGAAAGAAGTGGAGAAGAATTTACGACAGTTACACGGAGAAGGCCAAAAAAAATACTTATACGTAGTGCTTCGCCGTTTTTGAGCCCTGATAACAACAATAAAAAAAATGAAGTTAGTGTGACCAGTCTTCAACCTTTGCCGAAACAAATGGCAATGGCCAGACTTTTGAGATCCGAACAAATATCAGGTATTGTGAAGATTAAATACAAAAATATCTATAAAATTTTGATTGAATTTGAAAATAAAGAACAAGCAGATAAATTAATAAAGAATAAGAAATTTAAAGATTTGGATTACAAATGTCAAATGACATACGAAACTACATTTACATACGGAATTATAAGAGGAATTGAGTTGGAAACGTCAGACGAAGAAATACTGGAAGCTTTGAGTTCTGAAACAGAAATTTCAGCCATACGGAGATTAAAAAAGCTCAATCCAGACGGGAAATGGACCAATAGTGAAAGTATTCGGATATGTTTTCAGAGTTCTACAATTCCCGAATTTGTATATATCTACGGTTGTGGTATTAAAGTCGAAAAGTATGTTTTTCCGGTCACACAGTGCTCGGGGTGCTGGAAGTTCGGCCACACTCTACGGTATTGTCCAATTAAAAAAGCACTATGTCCTAAATGTGGTGGAGAACACAATAACTGTAACACTGTCTCCTTTAAGTGCCTAAATTGCAATGGACCACACATGGCTCTGGATAAGACATGCCCCTCATTTTTAAAAGAAAAATCCATAAGACAAATAATGAGTCAAAATAATATGCCATACAGAATTGCTTTAGAAACATATTTAAAAGACAAAAAACAGTTAGAAGAAAGAAAAAGTTTAATCCAACAGTATGATACAGATATATCTGTAGCGAGAGACAGACAATATACTACAAAGAAAACATATAGCGAAGCCGTACTAACTGAAGCAATAATTCACCAAGAAACCAACGATAATGAAGATACTGAAGATAACCAAGAGGTACAAATAAAAATGAAGATAAATAAACAGAAAAGTTCGCAGAACAGATCAAAAAAGGCAAGTGATGAACAGTACACCTTCCTTGACGAACTTCAGGATTGCTCAAACTCATCACCTATAGAACGCAATGATGACAATAAAATGGAAGAAGAGGAACATAATGTAAGATATTCAAAGAAAAAAGGTTTTGAATGGAAGATATTCCTTCTGAAGTTGAAAAACATCATTATGTCTAACAAAAAACTAGAAGAGAAAATATGCCTATGTCTGAAAGCTGTCTTAGAAGAAGTCAGAAACTTAATTTGTAAATACCTACCGGGGGCTGAGTTGATTGATATGATTATTAACCCAAACAATGGATAGTTGTAACTCAAATAACCGCGCTACACACAATGGGAATGGGGAGAGATCATTTTTGGTAAATATCATCCATTGGAACTGTCAAAGCCTGAAGCCAAAACGGACACAACTGGAAACCGTATTAACTCAGGAAAAGATCCACATAGCTATCCTAAGCGAAACCTGGCTTGACTGCGACGATGCAATTAACATAAACGGATACAGTATCTTCAGGAAAGACCGTATAGACTCTTACGAAGGTGTAGCCATATTAGTCCACAAATCAATTAAGGTACAACTCTGCGAGACAAGATGCAACAATCCCGGAATAGAAATTATACATGTGAAGATCTTGAACTGTAAGTGTTTAAAAAATGCAATGTCTGTATACTGTCCATCCAACGTGGCGACATCACAAGAGGACTGGGATAGCCTGTTTTCTATTGTAAGTGACTCTTCATTAATCTGTGGCGACTTTAATGGTCATCACACCAACTGGGGCCGTACCGGCTAACGAATCGATTTTCATAAAAGTCTGCTGGGTTTCAACTTAAAACAGAGAAATCAAAGTAAGCAATTTCGTTTTGTACTTTTTGTTGACGTGATTCGGAAGATATCGATGTTCGTGTGACATCATGAATTTGGGTTCGTCATTTTGGCCCAATTGGGGCTCGATTTATCTGTTTTAATTTGAAACCCAGCAGACTTTTATGAAAATCGATTCGTTAGCCGGTACGGCCCCTGGTGGCGCAACACTGACACCAGAGGCAGAAAATTATATGAATCCTCCTCTGAATGTAATTATATGTCTTTAAATGATGGATCTCCTACAAGAATCAAACTCGTGAATCAAAAGTTACAAGAATCTGCCCCTGATGTCTGTTTTGTCTCAACAGATTTAGCAATAAACTGTCATTGGAAAGCAACTAATGAAAACCTAGGCAGCGATCATTTAATATGTAAAATTAGTTATAAATACAACGATAAGGTACAACTATTAGCTAAAAGAAACTATAAAATGGCTGATTGGGAAACATTTAGAAAAGATATAGATATGTCATTGAGTCAATCTAATATTTTCTGGGAAAATAATGTTCAGATGTCATATGATTTTTTTATGGATTGCATTAATAAAGCGGCGGAAAAATATATTCCCAGAGTGAGAGTATGTTTAAATCCTAGCCAAAAATTTAAACCTAAGCCATATTGGAACCCTAACTTATCTGAAGCTATAGCAAAAAGACGTCTTTCCTTAAAAGAATTCAGGCGTAATCCAACTCCTCAAAATTTAACTAAATTTGAACATAATTTAGACGAAGCTAAAAAAATTACTCACAATGCTAAAAGTAACGGTTGGCGTACATTTTGTAATTCTTTGGATCAAACCTGTTCTACATCAGAGCTATGGAATAAAATGGGCTGGATAAAAGGAGTGCGAAAACAGCAATTTAGTGTAACAGACGAAAAAAAATTGCAATTATTACATAGTCTTACTCCGGATTCAGCTTCACCCCCAAAACCACCCATCTATAAAACAAACTCTGAATTGGAACAAGATTTTGAGCTACAAGAATTATATAATATCTTAAAGAAAAAGGATACTGCCCCTGGAACTGATGAAATCACCTATTCTATGATTTACAACTTGCCTCACTCTGGAAAAATATATTTACTCAAAATCTATAACCTAGTTTACCAAACATCCATCATACCAAGACAATGGCGTGAGATTAAAGTAGTAGCGATTCCAAAACTTAATAGCAACTATAATAATATGGTGAAACTGAGACCAATATCGTTAATATCATGTCTATGTAAAATATTTCACATTATGCTAGCCAAAAGAATTGAATGGCAGGTAGAACGAACTAATATTTTGTCTCAAAACACAGCAGGTTTTAGAAGGGCTCAATCTAGTATAGATTGTTTGGTACGGGTAATAGCACACATTCAGATTGGACTCTCTGATAAAATTCCTACGTTAGCATGTTTTCTGGACATAGAAAACGCATATAATAATGTACTTATTGAACGAGTAATATCCACCCTTGAAGATGTAATGGTTGGTGCAAAGATATGTAACTACTTAGGTACTTTTTAAGCGAACGATACATAAAGATTGATTGTACAAATAATGAAGTCACACGTTGGACTGGGAAAGGTCTGGCTCAAGGAGACCCTTTATCTCCCTTACTTTTTAACATAGTAACCCATGGAATCCATAGAGTGATTACAAATGTATTCATGCATCAATACGCGGATGACTTTGTTATCTATTCACAATGTAAAAAACTAAATCGTAGCACAGTAAATGTTCAGGAAGCACTTAATAAGCTAATAGTTCTATTTCAGGAAATGGGTTTACAGATTTCTACATCTAAAACTAAAATATGTGTCTTTACCAGAAGCCGTGTAGATACAGAAATCCATGTTTCAGTAAATGCAACACCCTTGGTGATAGAAGAAAATATAAAATACCTAGGTATGTGGCTGGACAAATCCCTAAATTGGAAAAAAACACATCAATGAGACTGCCGAACAAGTTACTAAAATTAAGATGAATAAATAATGAAAAAAAATAGCATTGTGAATGCAAAAATCTAAAAGTTTAAGTTACTAAAATGTTAAATATGTTAAAAATCTTAGCTGGACCGTCATGGGGAGTGCATCCTGAACATTTGCGTAAACTATACATTTCGTTATTAGGAAGTAGGCTTGACTATGGATGCCTTTTGTATGATAATGCTCCTAAGTCTCATTTATATAAGTTAGATAAAATACAAAATCAAGCATTAAGGGTCAGTGGAGGGTTCATTAGAACCACGCCCCTACATGTTATGGAGAATGAAATGTGTGTACCGCCATTATTTTTAAGAAGGTATTTTCTTGCCTCTAAATACTGCTTGAAGAGTCTCTCATCGTCAAATAATAACACAAATAAACTACTTGTTCAACTAAATAATAACTTGCAAAAAACTTACTGGCGAAAGAAAAGAAAACCACTGACAGCAACAGTGTATAATGAATATAAACACGAAGAGATACATTCCAGCAGTATTTTACAAATGTTTAACCTAGACACATGGGTTTCCAATATTGATGTAAAAAATACAATCAGTACAGATTTAGATTGTATTAAGCATCCTAAAAAACTCTACGAAATAAATTCAACAAAATATAACTTAATTGAAGAATTAGATGCTAAATACAATATACTGTCGGGAGCCGAGGAGATGTATTGAAACAACGGAATCTGACTATACACTGGTTTATTGTAATAAAATAAGCAAAGATTATATGTTTACTATAAGTACTACATGTATGCATATGATATATGGGGGCACTACACTACACCTTCCCCCTTAATTGGAAAAAAAAAATGTTAGCATTTTTTTTTTGACAATAAATGCAATAAAATTCTTAAAATAAAATGCTAATTGAAAAATTGAATACACAATTGTATATAAGGATTACATTTTCGATTACATATTACGAACTTCATGACATGGTTAGTCTCGTCATAAAATGCTGAGATTACAAAAAGGGTTATACGTTTAGGTCACAAACACTTAGGTAGGTACTTCTACAAGTTTTACAATATTGTTTATATACTTTAAGTTAAATAAAACTATTGATTAAACAATTTTGTTCTGTTTTTATGCACTATGTCCTCTTTATTATTCTTAACTATCTTAACATTGCAATCTAAATCCTCTAATACTAAATATGGTCCTAGGTAAATACTTTGCATTTTATCCCCTGACGGATTTCTTAGCAATACATAATCCCCTTTCTTATAGATAACTGGGTTTATATTTTTATCATAACATATTTTTCTTTTTATCTTACTGTTACATAAATTATTTCTAGCGTCTCTTTGGGCTAATTGGAGCCTATATTTTAATTCAAGTGGGTAACTGTCGAGATTATATAAAGGATTCACTACACTACCGTTTAAGTTGGTAGGTATGTTACATAGTTTACCGAACACTAATTCATGTGGCGTGTATTGGGTTTCCGAATGCACACTATTATTATACGAAAAACACCAGAAAGGTATCCACTCACTCCATGAATTAATGTGGTTTTGGCAATTTATTCGTAAATACGAACCCATGTGCTTGTGTGAGTTTTCCACCGCTCCTAAACTTTCGTGGTGGTAAGCTGTAGACGTTAAATGATTAATATTTAAAAGTTGACATACCTCTTTCATTGTATTTGAAATGAATTCTGTCCCTCTATCAGTACCGATTTCTCGAGGGATCCCATACCTAAGGATGAAATTATTTACAAATGCTTTTGCAACACTTACCGTATCTTTTGTTTGAAGCGGATAAGCCTCGATAAACTTCGTAAGTTCACATTGTAGCGTGAGCACGTAGCTATAATTATTATCATCTCTTGGAAGAGGCCCGACAATATCAAGAAAAATTTTTTCAAAAGCTGAATTAGAGGTGCTTGAAATAGCCATAGGCTGCTTTGTTTTGACTGAATATTTATTTTTTTGACATTGATCGCACTTTGATATGAAGTTTTTTACATCTGTTTCTAAACTTGGCCAGAAATAATATTTCTTGATATTATTTGCCATTCGCCTAATGCCTGCGTGGCCACTTGTAGGCAGTAGGTGAAAGTCATTCAGTATAACACGTCTGTCGTCTAAATTATTTATTCGTTGAACTCCTCTCAAAACGCATATTCGTGGTCCGGACCAATTACACATTTTATTTATTTCTTGTACAATGCTAGCTATAAATTCTTTATTATATTCACTTCTTACTATACAAAGTTCTTCTATAGCGTGTCTTTTACATAACAAACTCAAATCTCTCATCATTTCGCCTCGCGATAACGACGATCGAGTATTTGGATTTAGATAAATAATTGACTTTCCATACACGTATATAAAATACCTCGAATAAACCATTAACTCATTTTGACAACGCAACTTATGTAAATGTTTTATAGAAATTAAAGATAATTCAGTAAAATTTTTCGGTTTTTTAATAATCTCTACAACTCTTGGCTGATCAGACCTCAAGTTGGTAGGGATATTAACAACCGGAGAATTTTGACTGTTCCGATTTTCTTGCGCTTTTTTGGTTTGCGCCCTCGTCATAACATTTAATTTTTCGAGACCCGAATTCATTTTTTTCAAATCTTCCGAATTTATTAAAATGCGCGACAATGCATCTGCAGCTGCATTGTTACACCCCTTAATATATTCAACTGTGAAATTATATTCTTCTAGTTGTAATCTGAACTTGATAAGCCTACTCGACGGGTCTCGCATACTAAACAAATATACAAGCGGTCGATGATCGGTCTGTATCTTGAACGATCTCCCGTATAAATATGGTCGGAAATGTTTTACACTCCAAACTATCGCAAGGAGTTCTTTTTCGATAGTAGGATAATTTCTTTCCGCCTTATTTAAACTTCGGCTCGCATAAGCTACAGGCCGACCGTCACCGTTACATAGTACCGATCCAATAGCTACCCCTGACGCGTCTGTTTGCAATATAAAAATGTTATTATCCGCGAAATTAGGATATTGTAAAATCGGTGGATTCATCAACTTATTTTTAAGTAACTGAAAACTATTTTGACATTCTTGTGTCCATACAAAAGGAATATTTTTACAGCACAACTTGTTCAATGGAAATGCGATTTCAGCGAAATTATTAATAAATCTCCGATAGTAATTCATAAAAGCAACAAAACGCTTGACTTCTTGTGTATTTTGCGGTATAGGATAATTTTCTATGGCTTTAAATTTTGATGAATCAGGTAAAACACCTTTCTCCGATACTATATGCCCTAAATATAACATTTCCTTTTGTAGAAACACACATTTTGCAGGATTTAATTTCAAATTAACTTTACGTAGTCTACTTAAAACATCGATTAAATTTTGATTGTGTGCGGCCAAAGACCTGCCAAAAACGGCCAGATCGTCTTGGTAGACCAAACATTTTTCGTAATTTAACCCCGACATCGCAATAGTCATCATTCTTGAGAACGCATTTGGGCTAGTTTTAAGGCCCATGGGTAACCTAGTCATCTGATATTGATTTTTATTTGTTGTAAAGGCTGTATACGGTCTACTGGAAGGATGCAACCCTATTTGGTAAAATCCTTGGAAAAGGTCCAAATGAGTAAAATAAACAGAACCTGCCAATGAATCGAGAATTTCCGTAATGTTGGGCAACGGAAATTTATCGTCTTTAATGTTATTATTCAACTTTCGATAATCTATCACGATGCGCCATTTCTTATTTACCGAATCAGACTTTTTGGGTACCAACAATAAGGGGCTCGACCATGCGCTCGTACTTTCTTCTATTATACCATCCGTAAGCATTTTCTCTATTTGTTTTTCTATTTCTACTTTTTGCGCTTGCGGTAAGCGATAAGGCTTCGAATATATCGGAGTTCTATGTGGTTCTAATTCAATAGTATGTTCGTATAAAGGTGTCATATTTAACTTGTCTCCGGGTAGATGGAAAACATCAGGAAATTTCGCACAAATATTTTCCACGGAATTTCTTTCCTCATCAGATAACTTATCTAATTTTAGTAATGAGAACAATGTTTTAACCCTATCTGCGTTAATTATGGGTCTGTTAAATTGACAAATATAATACTCATTTAATTTTGTCTTAGTTAACGAAAAATTTTGCAAGTTTACTTCACTATCCCTAGTATTTAAAATTTTTATTGGTACTTTTCCCTTTTCCGGTTTGACTATAGTACTGGCTACGAATACGCCCTCGCATAACTCCTGACATTCAATAACCAAATCGTCATTATCATAACATTCAATGAAGTGGATAGACTCACTCCTAGCCGGAACCGTCAAATAACTATGATTTCCAGCTTGAATATCGAAAGGAATATTGACCTTTTTACCACATTCTGTAGTTAGTGATAGAGTTTGTCGTTCGAAATTTAATACTGCATTAAAAGCCTTCAAAAAATCTTGTCCTAAAATACCGTCCGTTTGCAAAGGTATTTGTTTCAATGCATAAAACTTGTGTAAGAAATTATTGTTATTGTAACTCAACGTAATGTAACTGTAACCATCCGTAACAACTTTTCCGCCTATTCCAGTTATATCAACTCTCTTATTATGGAATGGAATCTGTAAATATTCTAGAAGATCATATTTGATGACAGAAATGGATGCGCCGGTATCGATCAACCAACTAAAAGTGCTGTTGCCTACATTAAATGATACTTTGTTTAAAGAGTTACATGCACAAATATAGTTAGGCTCGAAAAAAGTGACTCAAGTTCAATCCGAGTGTGTGGTCCTCTGACTCATGCTCACGATCACGAGTACCTTGCTCTGTTGTTAGGGTGTTCACGTTTGCCGATAATCCGCCACCCCTACTACCTCTACGGGGTTTACCTCTGTTACCAGTACGCCAGTTATATCCTTGATTGTTATAACGCCTGTTATAATTATTAGACCAATAATTGGTAGATGTACCTTGTGGCGCACGACCGCCTCGGGGGTAAAATCCTCGCTGCCACTGACCACGACGTGTTTGCACTCTCGCAGGTCTAAAACAACCATACCTATTACCTCTACCGTAGTTTGATGTTCTATAGGAACCAACAATTTCCGACGCGCGTTCGATTGTAGATACCTCTTCGTCCTGCGCAGCTTGTATCGCGTCCTTTAGGCACGTGTAATTACGCGCCGCTATAATAGTACTTAACTTAGGGTTTCGCAAGCCGTCCGCAAACCGTTTTATGGCGTATTTTTCGTTGATAGGTTTTAGAACATTATACGCGCTCGAGTTGCCATCGGCTTGTGAAATTGTTAAATCCACAAATAACTCACTTATGTCCTTGCCAAAGTCCGCAACAGACCTATGGTTTTGGGTCGCTCGCTGCAGTTTAGTCTGGATCGCAGTAAAAGACTTCTGTGGAAGCAATAGTTTACGCATATCCTTTATTAAATCTCCGACACTGTTATAGGAAGTGCCCAATTTTAACTTTGCAGTTTCTGAAAGCCTACTCTTTAACACAAATGTAATTAAATTTTTCTTACATTCTGGCTTAGTCAATGTGGACTCGTAATATTCAATATTCTCAATTAATTGCTTGGTTACGCCATCGTCATCATTCATGACGGGCAAAAGACTTAACGCTAATTTCAAATCAAATAAAGTGTCTTGAGCCATTGTCATAACTTGTTCGGTACACTTTGCTGCTGAGCACAATTGTACAATTTCGTTATATATATTTAAAAACTCCGCGCAACTTTTATTTACTAAATCAACAGACGTGGTCGTACTACCTTTAATTTCCTCCTTTACATGGTCAACTATAGAAACATATTGACTATACAAATTATTCGCTTCACACAACTTTACTACAGAAATATTTCCTTTTCTTCGTTTCTCACCAATTTTTATTAGATAGATACGTATTTCTTTCAAATCTGTTACTAAATTTTCTAAAACTTCGGCCATACCATAGTACTGTTTTCCTTCCTAGAGACTAACCATGCATGTTATATAGAAACTATTCTAAGTACTTACAAATTAATCCATTAATCTAAAGTGTTCTGTCCAGTAACCATCACGATTTTTCCGCACTAAACACCTTTTTTTCACTTTACTAATGACGCTTAACACTTTTAAACTTCACACACCTTTTCTTATTCTAACATCCAGATTAGACGATAGCCTCTGCTTTTCCGCTCAATACAGCAGGCTGACGACGTAGCAGGCTGGCATACCTCTTTAATGCGAATTCATTGACTTCGCGTTGCACCAATTTGCCATGGTACTTCTTGTAGGCCTTGAACAGGATGAGCAGCGCCCCAATAATCAGGAGCGTAACTATTGCAATTAGTATGCAATTCGTCACGGATATGTTGTCCTTTATTACTTGCATATGAGTGGAGGTATCCACTCCCACAGCCAAATTGGTGTTGTAAGTCTTCTTTTCCTCAACTTTACTTTGTGGAGAACCCATTTTTGACGATTTGAATTCGCGATGTATAATCAAACAACAAGTTAACACGACGATTTAGCTTGAAGTAATCCATCGTTAGTTACGCGAATTTTACTTGCACCGAACCCGATACCGTCTCCTTATTAGGAGGACGACTGGCAGTGTCGCCATATACTGTCGGGAGCCGAGGAGATGTATTGAAACAACGGAATCTGACTATACACTGGTTTATTGTAATAAAATAAGCAAAGATTATATGTTTACTATAAGTACTACATGTATGCATATGATATATGGGGGCACTACACTACAACAAAGACTGGCACAAAATCTTTACTGATGGATCGAAAAATGGAAATAATGTGGGGGCTGCCTACCATGTCGATAACAATAATACCAGTGAATGTCTCAAAATAACACCCAATGTCTGCATTATGACTGCAGAAATCCTTGCAATTTCAGAGGCTCTATCATACGCTCACGCGATGGGATTTAACAGATTTGTGATACTTTCGGACAGTAAGAGTGCATTGCAGCATATTGCTCGATGTGCCTCTGGAACAAGCAGAGGTACACCGATAGCATATTCTGTAATGCAAAAAATTTATAAACTATCCAAAGAAGGCCGTATATTAAGATTACAGTGGATCCCGTCCCATGTAGGTCTAGCAGGAAACGAGAGGGTTGACATGTTAGCTAAAAAAGGATCTATCGATGGTCATGAAATATATGTTAGAATCCATTACACAGAAATTTTAAATAAAGTTAAAAATAGAGTCTATAACAAATGGAAAGAATACTTCGATTTACGTTCGCAAGAAAAGGGAATATGGTACAAAACGTTGCAATGTGAACCCCCTCGCATTCCCTGGTTTGCAGGAGCTAATTTAACTAGGCAACTCGTTAAAATAGCCTTAAGGATTCGATCTGGACACATTCCACTTAACAAATTTGCATTTTTAATGAGGAAGTCAGAATCGCCAAATTGTAACATCTGCGGTGCAATTGAAGACGTTCACCATTTGCTGGTGGAGTGTGTCCAAAACGAAAATATGAGACGAGAGGTGATGACAGAACTTAACTAAAATGCAAAAAATGTAAGCATGTTCCATGGCATTCTGTCGGCTCCCACCAGCGATGAGGCTAGAATTGTATATGTTTTCGCCCTAAATAGTGTCATAAGTAGGGTCATAGGATAAGTAGTTAAGGTTATGATGGGGCTGACATGACCTTTAAGTGTTAAAAGCCCCTAAATAAAAAAAGAATTAAAAAAAAAAAGTCGGCACTCGCAGCACAATTTGATTTTGGTCACTTGTATAACAAATAACTAATCTATGTCACGATGAAATTTCAAGTGCGACTAACTATCGCGCACTGCGTGCATGATCACAATAAGTCGCCGTCTTGCACAGTTTAACTAGCGCATTTTGACAGGTTCAAGTCGATTAATAGTCTACTACTCAAAGGTGGCCGACAAAAGATACACAGTACAGTATGCGCGCGTGTAGTGCGATCCTTTTCTAAAACTTATCAACGCCAAAAGAACGAATTTAAAACATACTGAATGAATGATTTCTGTCGACGTGATAAAATTCTTTATCGAAGGACGAATTTTATCGTCCTGTCAAATATGTTTCGACGCTGTTTAATACATATTTTAGTCATATCGAGGTCGATATGATATACGAACCCATGCAGCGGGCGCTGGTCCAAAATATACACTTCAACCTAATAATTCTCGCACTCATCCACCAAACCATTAACTTTGTCACACAAAATATTACGGATCTCGCACTCGCGCTTGTCCGGTTTTTTATGATTAGAGATTAGCCGCAACTTTGCATGCACGCCTGTAGCAGACCTCGCTCCGCGTAGGGTGGCCAACTGTCCTGTTATCCTGTATTTTAACAGGACGTCTCGTCTTTCAGTTATCATTTTGTCCTTGTTCCGTATTTTATTAAGTAAAATATTTGACATTTTCAACGCTGTCCTGTATTTTTCCTTAACTCCTATAAATTTAGATCACGTATACTCTAAAATGAGCACACTAGGTTGGTCACCCTACCTCCGCCTCGAAACAATACCAACGAAACGCAGTAGTTCCGCCATGACTTGTCTTCTATCAACGATGATATATGACGATTAACTACAAAGCAGTTTTGCGTCATTATTTTTGCGGTGGAGGTGTGCTAACGGTCCGAGCTGATCGGGTGAAATCGCGCGTGAAAGAGACAGCATCATAGTTTAATATTTGCGTTATAACTGGCTGTTTCGCATCTGTTTCGCTTGTCGTAGAACTGACAATTCATAGCGGAACCTACGGTGGTTTCGCTGGTATTATTTCGTGGCGGAGGTGTGCTACAGTCATTATCGTCGTACTGGCATTACCTAAAACGTCAGAGTTCCCAACACATAATGTACGGTTCATTCACCGCACACCGTTTTGCATACATCAGCGCGACTCGCGTTATAAATGTTATTGTTTGTTACTAACTGGGCGCACTCTTTATACTGATTTACCGCGATACAAATCAGCATCCTAACTTACTACTGTTTACTTATTTTATAATTATTACAAGTTTTACGGGAATCAGTGTTTTCATTCAACTACAACAACTCCGAGTGTGACACAACTACTACTTACAACAACAACTCTCATGTATGGGCTTACTAGAACACATACCTAGCGGCTCATACATTGTGGTCCTTCGAGCCGGATCTGAACCAGCGACCTATGGATGCCTATGAAGCAGAACTTTGAGAGCAATTTAGGTCAAACAAGACCTCAAGCACTAGCTCAATTTTTGCAACTTGAAAGAAAAATGGAAAAGAACAGGAACTTTGGCGCTCAATACAAGAACTTTATGAATGAGTACTTAACTATGGGTCACATGACACCCGTGACGTCATCAACTAAGAAACAAGTAAAATCCTATCTCCCACATCACGGTGTACTTCGCGAAGAATCGACCACCACAAAACTAAGGGTTGTTTTCAACGCGTCGATGCCTTCAAGTACCAAGTACTCACTTAACGATTTAATGTACACGGGTCCTAACCTACAAAAGGATATGCTCACTCTCATGATCAACTGGCGAGTACATAAATACGTTTTTACGGCAGACGTAGAGAAGATGTACCGCAATATAATTATACATCAAGGTCAACAAGGACTTCAGACCATTCTATGGAGACAACACCCCCGGGAACCTATACAACAAATGCAACTATGCACCGTAACATACGGTACCAAAGTAGCCCCTTATCTAGCCATGAGAACTTTGCTACAACTAGCGCAGGATGAGGCACATCTATACCCCGCAACATCAGAGGTTCTCAAGAATAGGTTTTACATGGATGACCTTGTCCACGGGGAAGACCGAATCGACTCAGCTAAAAAACTAATAACCGACCTTATTGAACTTATGAATAAGGGTGGTTTCAACTTAAGAAAATGGGCAAGCAACGAGCCATCTATTTTAGAAGATTTGCCAGACGAGCAGAAATGTTTTAAGAGTGAAATTAGCTTCAAATCCGATCAACCCCATGATACAAAAACCTTGGGAATCGGCTGGAACTCCAAGATAGATACATTTACATTTAGTTGGAACTAAGCAAATACAACAAAACAAACAACTAAACGTACGCTGCTTTCCGACGTAAGCAAATTGTACGACCCACTTGGCTGGTTAGCGCCTATAACAATAAAAGCGAAAATATTATTTCAAAATCTATGGATGACTAAAATACAATGGGATGAAAAACTACCCGAAGAAATATCCAAAGAATGGGAAAAACTACGACAAGACCTTCCAAACATTAATAAAATTTTCCTGAAAAGGTGGCTATCGTGTCCTGAAAAGAAAATAGAGATCCATGGGTTCAGTGACGCAAGCGAAAAGGCCTACGCTTGCGTCGTGTACAGTCGGACGAAAAATGAATCGGGCGAATACGTCATAACACTTATCGCGGCTAAAACCAAGGTCGCACCGCTCAAGAAAAAGCTTTCGTTGCCAAGACTCGAACTCAATGGAAGTTTATTGCTAACAAAACTCATACAAAAAATCAAATCAACTATCACTGAAAAGAAACTTGAGATCTATTGCTGGAGTGACTCAAAAGTGGTCCTAGCTTGGCTACAAGGAAACGCAACTAAATGGGAACGTTACGTTGCGAATAGAGTTCAACAAATAACTAATGTTATTCCTGCTGCCCAATGGTCGTACGTAAAATCAGAAGACAACGCAGCGGACTGTGCAACGAGAGGACTCTATCCGTCTCAACTTATAACTTTTGAATTATGGTGGAGGGGCCCACAATGGCTAAACACTCTAAATACCATAGAAATTGATAAAACTTTGAAACAAAAATTTAGTACCGAAATCGAAACACAAACAATAAATCGACGGTGCATGGTGACGAAATCAGCTGACGAGGGAGAAACAATACATAAAATATTGCACAAGTACAGTTCACTGGCCCGTGCAATACGAGTAATCAGCTGGGTGTTACGCTTTATCGCCAATCTTCGCAGTAAACAAAACAAAAACAAAAGTATTTTAACTAAACAAGAAATGGATTCGGCCTCTGAAATAATTATCAAACACGTACAAGAAAATTATTTCAGTGACGAAATGGATCAACTGAGAAGAAACGGAACTGTACCAAAGAAGAGCAATCTTTGGAAGGGGACACCTTTCCTAGACGAAAGTAGAATTATGCGTGTCAAGGGATGGCTACAAAACGCAAAACTTCCCGGCAACAGCGAAGAAAGAAAACCGCCATTACGGCCGAGACGAGTTAAACGAAACATTTTTTCCCTCTTCGCGATCACACTCGTTATGTGCTTTGCAAGTGGAAAAAGCTCATCCGACGCAAATTACAAAATAACGCCAATTAAAATGGATCAACCTATTTATTAGGACGAGATTGGGAACCTACAATTAATTCACGACGATTGGACTCTGTTAGTTTACTACAATCTAACCGCATACTTTGAAGCCGAAAGAAACATAAACACATACGTAACGCATATTCGAAAACGAGGTTACTTCAATGGAGTCGGGAACCTTGCAAGAACCCTCTTCGGAACACTAGACGAAGAATTTGCGAAAAAATACGAAAATGATATAGAAAAATTACAAAACAACGACAACTGTTAAATCTTTTGAGAAATCAAACACTTATAATTGAAGCAGAAAACAACATCATCAAAAACAGCGAAAATTATACACTTAGCCATTTCAAGACAATGCAAGTGTATTTACAACGAATTCATGACGACATGAGTACAATGGAAACTCGACTCCAAAGACTTGTGACGATGAATGACGTCAACGCCGCGTCACTCACAGCGAGCTTAATACTATCAGACTTGTATCGTATACAAGATATGCTAGTGCGAACTATGTCTGACTTCAACAAAGGACATCTAGATATTTCACTGCTTCCGGTCTCTCAACTTATTGAAAAACTCAATTTCATTGCCGGAAGATTGCCAAGAGGACTATCCCTACCCGTGAAAAATGTCCATGAAAATATAAGAAAAATATATGACGTGCTGGATATCAAATATCGCTTAACAACCAGATATCTGTTGGTGGAAATCAACCTACCGCTTATCAGCGACGACGAATATACGATTTACAGAATTATTCCATTGACTTTTCACGAAAACCATGAGCTGAAAAGAATACGGCCGAAATCATCTTTCATCGCAGTTAACCTCATGAAGAACACGTACTTAGCACTGGAAAAGGAAGATCTAGGACTTTGCAAGAAAAATCAAGCATCGAACTATATTTGTATCGCTCCGCAACCAGTGTACAATATGCATTACAAGAACGCTCCGTGCGAGGCGAAACTCTTTGGTCAGCAAAACTCCTTATCGTGTGGCATTGACGAAGTTGAATGCACCGATAACTGGGTCAAATTATATAAACCAAACATATGGTTGTTCAGCTGTTGCGAAAAACATATGATACCTACGTATTATTTGTAATGAAAAAATATCAACAGAAACCATATTTGAAACTGGACTTATTACGTTGCGACCAGGATGCATAATACAAAGAGAAGAAGCAACCATCTTTGCTAACAACCAATTCGGCAGTCAAATGAACCTGAAACCGGATATTGAAGATTTGGGGAACACCACAATGATCAACAATATGATAAATATTAACTGGCGCTCAGCATAACATTACTACCTTAGAAGAGTCACCGAGTAATGCTGCAATCGCGCGCCTTCAAAAACAAATCACACGTCAAAAGGAGCAAGAGGTTTTACCTGAGGCACCGATGTCCCATCACGATGCCTATCACTACGCCATCTCTTCTCTGCTAGTGGCAGGAGCATTCGCAGCCATCATATACATAGTCTGCAAAAAACTATACCGCCGCCGCCAGCGACGACAGCCCTCATCCCCAAACCAGACTGGAGTAGAAAAAGGGATAGAGATGACGACGACTGAGGAACCATTGATATCTCATCAAGCCAACACACAAGGAAGAAAACCATTCCAGTTGGATTGAATAACATTTCCTTGCTTTGTACGGGATGCTTATTTGTTTACTTGTAATTATTTCGTTTATATAATTTTTTTACTATTTTTCTACTTTTCCCTCGGGAGCATGTACGGTTCATTCACCGCACACCGTTTTGCATACATCAGCGCGACTCGCGTTATAAATGTTATTGTTTGTTACTAACTGGGCGCACTCTTTATACTGATTTACCGCGATACAAATCAGCATCCTAACTTACTACTGTTTACTTATTTTATAATTATTACAAGTTTTACGGGAATCAGTGTTTTCATTCAACTACAACAACTCCGAGTGTGACACAACTACTACTTACAACAACAACTCTCATGTATGGGCTTACTAGAACACATACCTAGCGGCTCATACACATAAACTACGTCTATTTTTGCTATTGAACTTCAATTGAGTTTCGACGAATGAATATAGCAATAATATATTTTAATAATAATAATAATATATTTTAGCATATAATATATTTTAAATGTTGTGGAAGACATGTATAAATCAGCGGGTGCATTCCAACAGACAAATTTCTGAGTCATCGATCGCCATAGAGTAAATTTTAACCATGGAAATTAATTTGTATAGAATTTTCAATAATTTACTTTCCATGTTTAAAATTTAATTTACAGCGATCGATGACTCAAAGATCTGTCTGTCGGAATGCACCCAGCGTTTAACCGAGTGATATAACGTGCAGGCGTATCGCTGCCTCGATCGACGCTGTACTCGCACTACCTGCGGCACTGCACGGCGCACCGGCTGGACCCGGTGAACGCCGCGTCGTTCGGCAAGCTCATCCGCTCGGTGTTCGTCGGGCTGCGCACGCGGCGGCTCGGCACGCGCGGCAACTCTAAATACCACTACTACGGCATAAGAGCCAAGGCCGCCGCCGGCGAAACCTCGCCGCCGCAAGACAACAGCGATGATAAGACCGACCTGGGTGATCTGCAGGTAAGATAGATGATTGTGTGTTGTAGGTTATCACAATGTCTTCCTGAGCCTCATCCGCCCGGTGTTCGTCGGGCTGCGGACAAGGCAGCTCGGTACGCGCGGCACCTCTTAAGGTGATTCACACACTGGCTCCGCGCCCAACCGCGGAGTGTGGAACGGCAGATGACGCGCGCGGCGACGGAGAAGCAGATCTGCCTCTTTGAGCAGATTGCTTCGCACCTCCGCGGCGGGCGGCGTTGTACGACGACCCGCGCTTACGTACAAAAACCGGCACGATACTATGAAGCTTAGTGTGTTATACTTGTACCCCGCGCCTCTATGCCTGGTGGCAGAATATGAGCGCGGGGCGCGCTCCTGCGCCGCGTCGCCGCCTCGGCGTGTTGGACGAGGCGTGTTTTCTATACTAATTGATGTCTTTGCATAAAATATTAAAATCGGCAACCCCGCGCTAGGCGACGGAGCGCGGAGCAGTGTGTGAACCCACTAAATACCACTACTAAGGTATACGCGCCAAGGCCGCTGCGGGAGAAACCTCGCCGCCGCTCGACAACAGCGATCATTAAGACCGACCTAGGTGATCTGCAGGTAAAACACTGCGTGGCCCGAAAATATCCTTGAGAAATTCAACTCATCTTGTTTTCTTTGCAGCTTCTTTTAGAAAATTCACTGACAACCTTCATATTCAATTTCTTTTTTGACCGACTTCATCAAAAGGAGGAGGTTCTCAATTCGATTGTAAACTTTTTTTATCGTTGTTCGCGCGTATCTTCGTCATTTATGGACCGATTTTGATGATTCTTTTTTTGTTCGATTGAGTATTCTTGCGAGATGGTCCCATTATTTTTTTTTCAAATCGGTTCAGTTGTTTTCAAGTAATCCTGAAAATACTATGATTTTGCATTAACTAACTTGACGACTTTGTTATTTATGAACCAAATTAGATGAAGTTTTTTGTGTTGGAAAAGGGATACCTTCAGTGTAGTCTTTTTAACCGACTTAAAAAAAATAAGGTTCTGAGTTTGACCTGTATGCATGTATGTTTCTCCGCAATTATCTCACGTTTGGCTGAGCCGATTTTTCTACCTAATAATATACCTACACTACCTAATACAGAAGGTACTTACACTAAAAATTAAAAAAAAAAAAAAACAAAAAAACCGACTTGAAAAAAACCTGTCTCCAAAAAGCAAGAAATAATATTCAAATCATTAGATATGCATTATCATCGTTATAATAACGTCTATTGAAGTCGGGTGGGGCTTTTGGAATAAAAAAAGAAAGTTGTACTTCCCGTACGTACGTACGGTACGTTAGTACCCCACCCGACTTCAATAGAAGTTATTGTAACGATGATAATGCATATCTAATGATTTGAATATTATTTATTGCTTTTTAGAGACAGGTTTTTTTCAAGTCGGTTTTTTTGTTTTTTAAACATTTTTTTAATGAGTACTTTTCAAAATGACAAAAAGCTGTAGGCTCAATAGATGCCGTTGAAAAAAATAGGGGATTCAAAGTGTTTTTTTTTTCGAAGAGTACTCATGTAGGCAGGCAGATGTAACTGACCTTGTATAATAGAGGTCAGTGCAGTACATGCTTACTGGCTGGTTGGTTAGCAGTTTATTTTTAAAAGCAAATTTTGACTTCCCTCTTACCATCAACGCCATCTAGTGAGGCAAATAGTTACTTTTCTTTTTTTTAAATGTCAATTTGAAAACCCCTCATCAACTTATTATAAATAAATGTATTTTGAGTATGGCGTATCGTGTATTTGCTGTTTACCTAGTTTAAAAAAAATATCATCAAATTGTTTGGGCCCCAAAACATTTCATAAAAGTTAATCATGTAATGTGGAATTTACAATTGTAACCAGACACGTAAAATCCTTTCGTCTTACTCTATTTTATACCGAGTCCAAACATGTCGCGGCGAGTATTGTACAGTCAGCGCCAAAATGATTTGAGCGTTCCAATCTTCCAAAACATCTGAGCATTTGACATTGATCCACCTTATCTCGAGACATTAAGGTGCACTTTCGTTTGTTCTCTGACAACAAATGAAAGTGCACCTTAATGTCTCGAGATAAGGTTGATCTATGTCAAATGCTCAAATATTTTGGTAGGTTTGAACACTCAAATCGTTTTGGCGCTGACTGTACTAGCAATCGTTTCCCAGGAGGGCCGCGACCGCGATCGCGAGTGTGAGCGGGAAGCGGCGTCGTCCCCGGCGGGGCTCGCGGGCATCGGCCACCGCCAGTACCTGGGCCCCGCCGGCCCCCCCGACCCCCCGCCGCTAGAACTGCTCGACCCCCCGCCCGACATCCCCGCCGCCGCGCTAGACACGCTGCGCGAGATACACAGGTGGGTAGTTGCAGCCTCGTCTCGTGAGTGGGTAACGATAGTGGGTACGATACTCCTTTGGCGGGGTTGACAAAATTCTCATTTTTTTTCATAGAATACCAATATAATTATCATTCCTTTCGCAAACGTAATTTTAAACGCATTCGTCATATTTGTGCAAGATTGTTTGAATTAAATTATGGGTCGTCGTCTGGATAGAGGAGAATAACGTTAATGCGGTGTCGGTAGGTCGCACGGCGCAGAGTTCCTGGAGGCGGTGTCGGCGCTGGACACGGGCGCGGTGGAGCGCGCGCGGCGCGGGTTCTGGCGGCGCGTGTGCGCGGCCAGCGGCGGCGGCGCGCGGCGCGCCGTGGCGCGGCGGGACGGCGCGGCGTGGCTGCGCGCCGCCGACCTGCGCCTGCACCAGCAGTGCGTGGAGCTGCTGCTGCCCGACGTGCTGCGCCCCATACCGCCGCAGCTCACGCAGGTACAGTACCGCGGGACGGCGCGGCGTGGCTGCGCGCCGCCGACCTGCGCCTGCACCAGCAGTGCGTGGAGCTGCTGCTGCCCGACGTGCTGCGCCCCATACCGCCGCAGCTCACGCAGGTACAGTACCGCGGGACGGCGCGGCGTGGCTGCGCGCCGCCGACCTGCGCCTGCACCAGCAGTGCGTGGAGCTGCTGCTGCCCGACGTGCTGCGCCCCATACCGCCGCAGCTCACGCAGGTACAGTACCGCGGGACGGCGCGGCGTGGCTGCGCGCCGCCGACCTGCGCCTGCACCAGCAGTGCGTGGAGCTGCTGCTGCCCGACGTGCTGCGCCCCATACCGCCGCAGCTCACGCAGGTACAGTACCGCGGGACGGCGCGGCGTGGCTGCGCGCCGCCGACCTGCGCCTGCACCAGCAGTGCGTGGAGCTGCTGCTGCCCGACGTGCTGCGCCCCATACCGCCGCAGCTCACGCAGGTACAGTACCGCGGGACGGCGCGGCGTGGCTGCGCGCCGCCGACCTGCGCCTGCACCAGCAGTGCGTGGAGCTGCTGCTGCCCGACGTGCTGCGCCCCATACCGCCGCAGCTCACGCAGGTACAGTACCGCGGGACGGCGCGGCGTGGCTGCGCGCCGCCGACCTGCGCCTGCACCAGCAGTGCGTGGAGCTGCTGCTGCCCGACGTGCTGCGCCCCATACCGCCGCAGCTCACGCAGGTACAGTACCGCGGGACGGCGCGGCGTGGCTGCGCGCCGCCGACCTGCGCCTGCACCAGCAGTGCGTGGAGCTGCTGCTGCCCGACGTGCTGCGCCCCATACCGCCGCAGCTCACGCAGGTACAGTACCGCGGGACGGCGCGGCGTGGCTGCGCGCCGCCGACCTGCGCCTGCACCAGCAGTGCGTGGAGCTGCTGCTGCCCGACGTGCTGCGCCCCATACCGCCGCAGCTCACGCAGGTACAGTACCGCGGGACGGCGCGGCGTGGCTGCGCGCCGCCGACCTGCGCCTGCACCAGCAGTGCGTGGAGCTGCTGCTGCCCGACGTGCTGCGCCCCATACCGCCGCAGCTCACGCAGGTACAGTACCGCGGGACGGCGCGGCGTGGCTGCGCGCCGCCGACCTGCGCCTGCACCAGCAGTGCGTGGAGCTGCTGCTGCCCGACGTGCTGCGCCCCATACCGCCGCAGCTCACGCAGGTACAGTACCGCGGGACGGCGCTAGGTGTCTGTGCTTGGGAATCGTGGTCCAATTTTGGGTGTTAGAATTTGTATTTAAGCAAAGCGCTCAGAAAATTTCGATATCGTGATTTAGGTCTCTATACATTTTTGCCTCGATATTAACTTGGCGTAACGTGATGACCTCACGTCGGTGTAATGATTTCATGTTGTTACTTCTCGCTGATTCTGCATTTCTCGTCATTCGTAGATTGCTTGTGTAGCAGTATGATCATACAGAATAAGAGGGAAAAAATCAGACCAAAAAAATACAACAATTATTGTAGAAACCACGTCGGCTCTTTTGAAAGCAGATATTTTGAAAATGGGAAAATCTTACAACATTAGAAATCAGACAAAATTATGTGCTAAACATCTGGGATTTAAATGTAATGAAGATACACCCGTCTTCCTGTCAGAACATTTGACCGCTAAGGGGTCCCGCCTTCATTTCCTCGCTCGAGATCTGGCAAAGTCTAAAGGCTACAAGTTTTGCTGGACTGCCTATGGCAAAGTATACGTGCGAAAAAATGAGCAGGCGCCAGTTATATTAGTCAGAAGCGAAGAGCAGGTTCATAATCTGATGATGAAAGATTGACTATTTTTAGATTTTAAGCGTAAATTAATATACTTGCATGTGTTTTTGTTTATTGCTTTATTGGTTTACTTTTACAAACTTTTTTCTTATATCGATAGAACAATATTTTTGTCTGTCTTTAAATCACGTACTTTTGTGTTTGTATCATGTTTAAAGAAAAAACATTTATGCAATCTTCTACACTTATACATATCTCTAAGTGCTTGCAGTACATCACACACTTACATAAACACACTTAATTGTACCCATAGAGATACATATACTATATATTTTATACATACACAATCACACATATACACACTGTTTACTCTAACGTTTATCAACACAACACATTCGTACACTAAAACACAAAGGCTTCAATTTAGTAATAACTCAATTTGTTTTAAAAAACTCAATTTATTTATCATCATAAATAATCACTCTCATTTCAATATTTATGGATTTCTTCTTATTATGGAAACACCGAACGTAGTAACATTGATGTATTTAGGATGTACCACTCTAGAACCGACTTGCTTAAATGTGTTCTTTCAAGGTAATGGGTGACACAATTAATACCATTAATGAAATAGACGCACTGGAAGTAGCTCGTTCTTTTAAATGCGATGTCATGCAACTTAAAAATCATATTCATGTTAAGAAAAACGATTTTACAATGGTTTCTCAAAATATCAGAAGCATCTATAAGAATTTTGATGATTTCTTGATAACCTTATCCGGCCTTGCATTGGATACGGATGTGATTGTTTTAACTGAATGCAGAATTGACTACAATAAACCTATACCGCAATTACCGAACTATCAGTCATACCTCACAAGACATAAAACAAATCAGAACGACGGTGTGGTAATTTACGTAAAAAGTACTTTGAAGCACAAAGTAACTGAAGTAAAGCTTTTCCAAGCATCTTGTCTCCAACTTGATATTTTAAATAACACAATACTTTGTATTTATCGCTCTCCTTCCTACGCTAACGCGGATGATTTTATTAACTCACTGAGTACTCATCTAGATACACTTAATTCCGCCAAAAGCATTATAATTACGGGTGATATCAACATTAACATTACACTTAAATCTGTAGAACCGCCACAAGAACAAAAAAACCGGATTAATTACATGAATATGCTGTCGCTCTATGGGATACTCTCTGGTCATACAATACCTACTAGAGAAAAGAACTGCTTGGACCACGTTATGCTGAAAATAAATAAAACAAAATTTCAGGCCTCAATAGCTGTATTAGAGACTAGCACGACGGACCATTTCACGACATTTCTTGCTCTATCAAAATATAAAAACCATTTTCCAACTAGTAAAATTAGTAAAACTATTAACTTTGAATCCGCCTTATTGGACCTAAAAAATAAAAATCTTGCGGAATTACTGTATTGCGATAATCCCCACTCAGTGATTGATGGTTTAATATCTAAATTAATAGAAACTATCAAAGAAAACACCGTGACTAAGACTATTCCGAAGAAATGTCGTATTCTTAAGCCATGGATCACATCCGGAATTTTACGATGTATTCATAACCGTAACAAATTACAACTCAAGGTCAAAAAGGAACCATTTAATGAGGTTAACAAAATAACATATATTAGGTATAGAAATTACTGCAATAATCTTATAAAGAAAATTAAAAGGCAGTATGAAAGGGAAGTTTTGGCTAAGTCTGTTAAAAATAATAAATTATTGTGGAAGAATATTAAGAATATCATTTATAAGCAAAAACAAATGTAATAACATAGATTTACTTAACATCAAACCATCTCCAACAGCCTCTGCTGATTTTGTCAATGACCACTTTGCTAACATCGGTAAACAGCTGGCTCAAAAAATACAACCTAAGTTGGACGATTATAATACCTATGTCCGAAATTTACCTCGCCACGCTAACTCTTTTGTCCTGCTAGAGACAGATCATGATGAGGTTAATCGCGTACTAATGTCATTGAAATCAAATAGTGCACCAGGCTGGGATAATATTCCTACCAGCTTTTTAAAATATGCTAGATTAGAAATTGTTCCTATCATCACTCATATTGCAAATCTCTGCATTAATCAGGGAGTTTTCCCATCCTCACTGAAACTAGCAATCGTAACTCCAGTGTACAAGGCTGGTGAAAGAGACAGTGTTAATAATTATAGACCAATCTCGGTATTACCGGCCATATCTAAAATAATAGAAAAAATACTGAATTCTAGGCTTCTCGACTACCTAAGTAAATATGATGTGTTATCCCCTTCTCAATTTGGCTTTAGACAAGGTAGATCAACTGAAGATGCAGTTTTGGCACTAAGTTCATTGATAACTGAGCAACTTGACAAACATAAAAAATGTGTCTCGGTCTTTCTAGATTTAAAAAATGCATTTGACACTGTCTCTGTCCCCATTCTTGTACAAAAACTGGAAGCGATTGGTATACGGGGGTCTTCCCTTGAACTTTTCAAAGATTATTTGTCTAACAGGAGGCAACGGGTTAAATTAGATTCCTACTTAAGTGAAGAGTCAGTGGTGTCGTACGGTGTACCACAGGGAAGTGTACTTGGACCCACACTATTCCTTATATACATCAATGACATCTGTGGTTTACATCTTAATAATGCAAAAATTTTCTCTTACGCCGATGACACTGCTGTTGTCTTTACCGGAGATACTTGGGATGATGTTAGGTATAGAACTGAGTGTGGGTTGGAACAGATACATAAGTGGTTATGTAATAATCTTCTTACATTAAATACCGCTAAAACAAATTATATTTGTTTTAGTATTTATAACAATAACCAACCTAACAACGAATTTAACATTAAAATACATAACTGCAACCGAACTTCAAATAGCGTAACTTGTGACTGTCCAATTATTAATAAGGTTGAACAAACGAAATATCTTGGTGTTTTTGTGGATCAGCGGTTGTCTTGGTATCCTCACTTAGAACATGTTATCAGCAGAATCAGAAAGCTTACTTGGATATTTAAGACACTTAGGTATGTGGTACCGAGAACGGCTGATGACTCGCAGAACTTGGATAAGGATCTCCTCAGAGACATATATGTATCGTTGGTTCAGTCTATTCTGATATACTGCATTCCTGTGTGGGGCGGTGCAGCTAAAACTCGTTTTTTGGATATAGAACGGGCACAGCGAAATTTAATTAAAGTCATGCATTTTTAAAAAAGGCGTTTTCCAACGGATCGCCTTTATGAAATTAGTAAGTTACACTCTGTTAGAAAGCTTTACATCATACAATCAATTTTAAGGAAACATAAATCACTACCATATAATCCGGACATCAAGAACAAAAGAATAAAACGTATGGTTGTGGATGTTCCGAGAACAAATACTGTATTCGCTTCTAGGGAATATAATCGGCGTTCGATACATCTTTACAACACAATAAACAAGGAAATAGATGTATATAGTAAGCAATACTGTGAGTGCAAAAGGTTAGTCACTGAATGGCTAGAATCAAAAAATTATGATGATATTGAGGCTTTACTAAACTGATTATTCTCTTAAATTACACAAACTAAACAAACACATAAACTCATACACACACAGGCATACACACACTCTCACACACACACACACACACACACACACACATACACATACACAAGCGCGCGCGCAAGCTTTCTATATAGTGGTTTATAATATAATTAAGGTAGTAAAAGTAAATAATAATTTGTAAATTAGTTCCTAACACCTAATATTTAATGAGTTTTTATAATTCTATATTTTAAGTTTTTATGATAACCCTGTTTGATAGAAGAGCGGTGCCTTCTGATACAGGCCAAATGAGGCTTAAAAGTTGGCATCGGTCCTTAGTATTTATAAAAATGTATTTCGTTAAAGCCAAATAAACTATTTTATTTTATTTTATTTTTTATTTTTTTATGATCGTGCTGCTATACACCACAATATCAGTGAATTTTAGTGTATATTGTTTTGTTATAATATTTTGACAATAAAACATTTATATAGATTTATATTGTTTTGTAGCTTTCGTGATGATATAGTTTTCTTTCATAAAACGTCGAATTCTGGTGATGATTTATAATAATGTAATAACATCTGAACCAGGCTATCCGCAACTTCGCCAAGAGCCTGGAAGCGGCCCTGGCGGCAGGTGCGGCGGAGGCCCCTCCCCTGGCGGCGCGCGCGCAGGCGGCGGCGGCGGCGGCCCTAGCGGCCGCGTTGCGCCGCTACACGTCGCTCAACCACCTGGCGCAGGCCGCGCGCGCCGTGCTCGCCAACCACCACCAGATACAGCAGGTACGTGCGGCCCTGGCGGCCGCGCTGCGCCGCTACACGTCGCTCGACCACCTGGCGCAGGCCGCGCGCGCCGTGCTCGCCGACCACCACCAGATACAGCAGGTACGTGCGGCCCTGGCGGCCGCGCTGCGCCGCTACACGTCGCTCGACCACCTGGCGCAGGCCGCGCGCGCCGTGCTCGCCAACCACCACCAGATACAGCAGGTACGTGCGGCCCTGGCGGCCGCGCTGCGCCGCTACACGTCGCTCGACCACCTGGCGCAGGCCGCGCGCGCCGTGCTCGCCGACCACCACCAGATACAGCAGGTACCGTGCAATTGGACTCTGTAGGTCCGCTTAGTTGACCACGAAAACCGTACAAGAAGCTGTTGAAAGTTGTAGTTGTCAGTTTTTTATAGCGGCAACAGAAATAGGTTAGGTACGTCATCTGTGAATATTTCAACTGTCTAGCTATCACGGTTCATGAGATACAGCCGGTGACAGACAGATAGACAGACAGCAGAGTCTTAGTAATAGTGTTGTTTAGATTTATAGGTTCATGTCTTTATAATACCACGTGTAATTCAATTGAGAGAATATAATTTCAACTTTATGGTCTTGGCAGTACGTCAGTTTGATTTGTGGGTGTGACATATCATGTAAAATGATCTAAACCGTTTTCTTCAATATAAATGTTTTTCTGCAAATATAATATGAGTTTTTAATCCTAAACACATCAATCGAGTGAACATTTGGTGCCGAAACCCGGGAAATGAATTGGACTTGGTAAACCGTGAGTAAAGTGCACGAAAAGTGAAAAAACAAAAAATGTCGTGAATAGTGCGTAAAAAGACTTGAGTTGAGAATAATTTTACTGTTTTTTCTCTGAATAAGTATTCAAAGCTCTAATTTAAAGATTTAAAATAATTTGCGAATAAAAAGACTTTGCACAGTGTTTGTTTTTGTTGAATTTATCGGACTTTATTTTGAACTTTTTTCAACATGGAAGTATTGGTTGCGAAGCAAGAGGATACTATTGAGAATATAAAGAAAGCTACAGCAAATTATAAAAAGTCTCCGAAGGAGCGCATTACGTTGCCGTACATTGAAACGAGATTAGAAAATTTAGAGAAATTATGGTTATACTTTTGCACCGTACATGACAAGATTTTAGATTGTGCACCTGTAGAGAAACGAAAGGATGTATTATATTTCAAGGATGATGTTTATAACCAAGCCGAGGAGATTTATTTCGAGTACAAAACTAAACTCAATTCTGACCGAGTAAAACTGACATCTCACTTTCCTGTTGTTCCTACTACATCCGCAAATAATCAATCCAATTCAGTAAATTGTGAAGTTAAACTTCCACAGATACGGCTACCGTCATTTAGCGGTAAATACGAAGAGTGGGAATCCTATTATGACATGTTCCTTTCACTAATCCATAATAACCAGAGTTTGAGTGGAGTACAGAAACTACACTATTTGAAGAGTAGTTTGTGTGGAGAACCTGCAAATCTTATAAAAGACCTAGCTACTACTGAGAATAATTACTGCGAGGCTTGGTCTCAGTTAGTAAGACGCTACAAGAATAAGAGATATAATACAAATGAGATATTAAAGAAATTGTTTGGTCAAAGAGTTCTAACATCTGAGTCAGCGACTGCAGTCAAATGCCTTTTGGATACGACAAACTCTTGTTTGAAGGCTCTGAATAATATAGGTGTCAATACTGAGACTTGGGATGTCATCATCATACATATTGTCACCTCCAAATTAGACAGTGAATCACGCAAGGCATGGGAATCAGAAGTGAATTCAGCGTCATTAGATCAACTGCCTACCTGGAATCAAATGGTTTTGTTTTTAGAGCGAAGATTTAGAACAATTGAGATGATTGATACCCAACCACCAAGAGTAATTCAACAACAGAGAAAACCATTACCGATGAAGTCTAAAAGTTTACACGCAGTAACTGTACCTTCTGAGATAAATAATTCAAAACCTGAGATAAATAATTCAAAACTGGTCACTTGTTCGATGTGTGCAGAGAAACATCATATTTATCAATGCCAGCAGTTTCAAAAACTGTCACCTACAGAGAGAGCTGACTACGTACAAAACAATAACATTTGTTTTAACTGTTTGATGCCAAATCACGCTGTCAAATTCTGCAGAAAATATTCAAACTGTCGTCGCTGTGGTCGTAGACATCACACCCTTCTTCATTATGAGAATCGAGATATTGCTTTAACTGAGTCTACTACTACTGAGCCTGTTACACACGAGAAACGCGAAACTGAGCTTGAAAAGGTTGATCAGCGTATGACAGCACATTTTGCTTCAGAGAAAGAAAGTCATCAAGAGGTATTGCTAGCTACAGCAATAGTAAATGCAATGTCGAGTAACGGCAATCGTCATAAGATAAGAGCACTTATTGATCAAGGGTCGGAGGCATCCTTCGTAACGGAAGCTACCGTTCAGTTGCTTGGTCTTAAGAAGCTACCTGTGAACGGCATTGTGTCGGGCGTTGGAGATGGTCATATGAAAACAAAACACATGGTTATTTTTACCATAGAGTCAATTCAGAATCCTGAGTTTACAATCCAAGTGAAGGCATTTGTTTTGAATACTTTGACTTCATTTCTGCCTTCTTCTAGTATTACAATTGAGAATTGGCCGGAGATTGAGAGTTTACCATTGGCTGATTACCAGTATGGCATACCGAGGAAAATAGATATCCTCTTGGGAGTTGAAATTCATTGTGAGATATTGTTGACAGGAATCTTAAAGCATCCGACACATAGAGGTCCTATAGCTCAAAATACTATGCTGGGGTGGGTTTTATCTGGAAGAGTATTCAATCAAAATAATTTATCTGAGAAAAGAGTAATAAGTTTACACACGTTATTTAATACAAACGAAATATTGAAACAATTCTGGGAAATTGAGACAGAGCCAGATTGTATTCAAAAGAAGCTGAGTAAAGAGGAGAAAGCATGTGAAGACTTATTTGAAACAACGACAACGAGAAACGAAGAAGGTCGATACGTGGTTTGTTTGCCTTTAAAATCTGATCAGCCGGAGTGTTTAAATGGTCGGTCTAGGGATATCGCAATGAAGAGGTTTATATTTCTAGAGAAAAAATTGACAAATAACCCTACACTTAAACCACAATACAACGATGCAATAGACGATTACATAAAGCAAGGTCATGCTGAACAAATATTAAAAAGCGATGAGATTGAAAATTCTATGTCAGTGTACCTTCCCCACCATGCTGTGGTTCGAGAAGATAGGGAGACTACGAAAGTACGTCCTGTTTTTGATGCTTCGTGTAAGGGAATGAATCATGTATCCTTAAATGATGATTTAATGGTGGGTCCCAAGGTACAACAAGATTTGCGTCATATACTACTTAGATGGCGACTGCATCCAATATGTCTAGTTGCAGATTTAGTTCAAATGTATAGACAAGTTTGTGTAAATGAGAAGCATGTAGATTTTCAACGGTTTTTGTGGCGATTAAATCCTTCTGAGCCTTTGCAACATTACCGTTTAAAGAGATTGACGTTTGGAACTGCCTGTGCTCCATATTTAGCTTGTAAATCATTACAACAGCTAGCCAAAGACGAAAAAGCACAGTATCCAGTCGCGTCTGAGATAACACTTACAGATTTTTATATGGATGACCTTTTGACCGGTTGTTGGACTGTTTCTGAAGCTATTGAGATATATGAGCAATTTACAAAAATGATGAGTGCTGGAGGATTTCAAATCCAAAAATGGTGCAGTAATGACGTCAAGATACTCGATCACATAAGAGAAGAGAATAAGGGATCTAATCAGCCCATGATTATCAAATCCAATGATATGGTTAAGGTGTTGGGAATCTCTTGGAACAAATGCACTGACAAGTTTGAGTATAATATACATTTGTTAGATGATGATAACCCCGTCACAAAAAGAAACGTGCTTTCAACTATTGGTCGAATTTATGATCCTGTGGGCTGGGTTGCACCAATTATTATTACAGCAAAGATTTTCATTCAGAAACTTTGGAAGTCTGGTCTGGATTGGGATGAACCACTGACACCTAAATTGCTTCATGAGTGGATAACATTTAAAGAGGATTTAAAGAGAGTACAAGCATTAGAAATACCCAGATGGTTAAAAACGAGTAAGGAAAGCATAATCGAACTTCACGCTTTTGCTGATGCCTCACAAGCAGCTTATGGTGCTGCAGTTTATATGAAAGTGAAAGACGACAACGATGTACATGTTGCCCTAATCACAGCAAAAACTAAAGTTGCTCCTATTGAGAAAGAGATTTCTATTCCAAGACTGGAGTTATGTGGCGCTGTGTTAGCCACTAAGTTATTGTTTGAGGTTGCTCAGGTGTTATCAGTTCCCAAGGATCAGCTACATGCGTGGTCCGATTCAGAGGTTGTGTTAGCTTGGATAAGAGGAGAACCAAGTCGATGGACCACGTTTGTAAGTAATAGAGTCTCAGAAATTGTAACCATGATAGACAAAGAGAAATGGAATCATGTGAGAACAAGCGAGAACCCTGCAGACTGTGCTTCTAGGGGTGTCAGTTGTATTGAGCTTAAAGATCATCCATTGTGGTGGTGTGGTCCACCATGGTTATCGGAACATGAACATCATGTAACTGAAGCAACTTTTGATACAGATCAAGAAGCGAGACCTCTGAAGTCGTACTCTGTAGTTAAAATCAAAGAAGATTTCTTTTGGCTAAGGTATTCGTCCCTAACTAAATTGCTTAACGTTCTAGCTTATTGTAGAAGGTTTTTAATTTTTAAAGTGCCAGTTCATCAGAGAGTTAAATTCACAGAGTATGTCACGATCGCAGAAAAGAATAAAGCACTAGAACATTGCATAAGAGAGACGCAAGAATTACATTTTTCAAATGATATTAAACAGTTAAAATTATGTAAGGAGATTCCTCGCAAAAGTAATCTTCATACACTTAATCCATTCTTAGATGAGAACGGACTTTTAAGAGTAGGCGGACGAATTGACAAGGCAAAAATAGAATATGACAGAAAGCATCCAATTATTTTGCCAACTGATAGTCATCTCAGTAAATTGATTGTGATAGACGCACATAAAAGAACTTTACATGGAGGGCCTCAGTTAATGTTAGCTTTTTTACGGACTAATTATTGGATCATTCTAGCGAGAGTCATGGCAAAACGAGTCTATAGAGAGTGCAAAACATGTCAACGATACTCAACACAAAAGCACAATCCCTTGATGGGAGAATTGCCAGAAGTCAGGTTGCGTCCGTCAAAGCCATTTCTAAGTTCTGGAGTTGATTTCACGGGACATATAAACATAAAGTTCTCCCCAGGACGGGGGTCCAAGTCGTACAAAGGATACGTATGTTTGTTTGTATGCATGGCGACACGTGCTATACATCTAGAAGCTGTATCAGATCTTACAGCTAAGGGTTTCATAGCCGCATTTCGTCGGTTTGTATCAAGGAGAGGTGCCTGTAGGGATCTATATAGCGATAACGGGACCAACTTCGTTGGCGCCAATAAAGAGCTTCAACAAATGTTTGAAAAAGCTAATCACGGTTTTGGAGAATTGAGCAAATTGTTGGCAGAAGAACAGACCGCTTGGCATTACATTCCACCACACGCACCAAATTTTGGTGGTCTCTGGGAAGCGGGAGTACGCTCAACCAAATCCCATTTGAAACGAGTTATAGGAGAATCCACATTGACTTTTGAAGAATTATCTACTGTGCTCTCACAAATTGAGGCCTGTCTAAACTCTCGCCCATTAACTCACCTTAGTGACAACCCAGATGACCCGTTCCCATTGACTCCGGGTCATTTCTTAGTGGGAGAACCTTTGATAGTTATACCGGATGAAAACTTGACACAAATCAATACTACTGGATTTTCAAGGTGGAGAATGACTCAAAAAATGGTTAACGATTTTTGGCGTAGATGGTCTGACGAATATTTGTCCACTTTGCAACAAAGATTTAAGTGGACAAAACAAGAACGAGAACCAGCGGTAGATGACGTTGTCATCATTAGAGAAGATAATATGCCTCCTGCCAAGTGGTTACTGGGCAGGATTTTAGAAAAGCATCCAGGAAAGGATGGCATAACGAGAGTGGTTACAATAAAAACCAAGAATGGTATTTGCAAGAGACCATGTAACAAGTTGTGCTTTTTTGTTTAAACATTAGTGATGTGTTCTAATTTTCTTTTACTAATTATTTTTTTTGTTCACTAAGTTTCATATGTTTCTGTTGTTCACGGTGGGCGGTAATTTTATACTGTTTTGAGTTTAAAAATGATTAAAAGACAAGTCTTTTGGTGGGCGGAATGTTTAGATTTATAGGTTCATGTCTTTATAATACCACGTGTAATTCAATTGAGAGAATATAATTTCAACTTTATGGTCTTGGCAGTACGTCAGTTTGATTTGTGGGTGTGACATATCATGTAAAATGATCTAAACCGTTTTCTTCAATATAAATGTTTTTCTGCAAATATAATATGAGTTTTTAATCCTAAACACATCAATCGAGTGAACAAGTGTCTTAGTAATAGAGTCTTAGTAATAGTGTTAATGAGGCATAATGCCTATTTTAACACGTTTATTTTTATTTAAAAAAAACAAAGGGAGCGAAAAGTTCATCGTAGAAGATGGTGGATGATAAAAATCCATATAAACCGCAACAGGTAACAAGGTATCACATTCAAAATATGTTTTCATAATGAATAGATTATGTAGCTACGAAGTATTATTTCGTATTGTTGATACGCGGTCATACACAGCGCAGCATAAATACACCCGTACGGCGCGAGCTCTTGAGCGACACTGAAGAACTGGGCCAACATGTAAATACGTTGCAAGCGCTTGCCGCCAGCTCCTTTGATCTGTGTTCAAAAACCGACACGGGCGCGGATCGGCGGCCAACCTACGCGAGCCTACGCGAGCCAAGCCGTTCACCTGTTTACACGCTGGGCGCAAGGTGGAGGCTCGCCATGGCTCGTCATGGCTCGGCCAGCATGTAAATGGGCCATCAGATGTTCGCGGCTCCTATCCCGCAAGAATGAGTTTTGCTGACAAATCTAGCGACACCGGTGTAGGTATCAGTGAGCTTTTTTCTTCTTACTTTCACTCGATCTTTTTGTGTTCAGATACGACCCCATCTTCTGCACATTCAGACGATCTAAACGTAGACTCACCATACGATATTTCCTCGATTGAAATAACCGCGGAGGAAGTAAAGAAACGGCTTGTATCTCTTGATCTTTGCAAATCAGCGGGTCCTGTACCTTGATTACGTAAAGCTGTTGCTAACAATTCTCGATTGAAATCGATTGAAAGCGCGGTTGCATTGCGGCTTTAGTTAAGATAGTTGTCACATTGGTTCTTACTAAAGCAGCAATGTAACTGCGATTTCTGTCAGAGTTGATTGCAACAAAGTTACGTAATTACCCCCCTGATTTACTGCCTGCAATATTTATAGTGAAGTGCGCTAATGAACTTTCAATACCAGTCAGCATTCTGTTGAGGAGGTCGTTGGATGAGGGTGTGATGCCTTGTATATGGAAGAAAGCCTTTATTACCCCTATACACAAGAAAGGATCGAAGACAGCGGTCGAAAACTACAGACCCATCTCCAAATTATGCTTGATTGCTAAGGTCTTTGAACGCATAGTGTACGATCAACTTTACAACTGTATTAAAGCAAGTTTCATTGAACAGCAGCATGGGTTTTTGAAGGGCAGATCAACTGTCACGAATCTTGCGGTTTTCAACGACTTTCTCTCCTACCACATGGATGCGGGAGACCAAGTGGACGCCATCTACACTGATTATAGCAAAGCCTTCGACCGAATTGACCATATCATCCTGCTCGCTAAGCTACAATCACTTGGCATCCGCGGCAACCTATTCCGATGGTTCACTTCTTATGTTAGGAATCGAACCCAGGCAGTAGTCTTAAATGGTTTCTCCTCTTCATGGGTTGAGATTCCGTCCGGGGTACCTCAAGGCTCATTGTTAGGCCCTCTCTTATTTGTGATATTTATCAACGATATTAGTTCATGTTTTAAAAATTCAGATTACCTTTTGTTTGCTGACGATATGAAAATCTTTAGAGTAGTTAATAACACCAATGATGCTTTACTTTTGCAAGAAGATCTGTTTAGACTAGATTGCTATTGTCAGAAAAACGAGTTCGTCGTCCACAAGTCCCTTGTCATTAACGTGATTACCATCGGAAGTGTGTCGACCAGGGTGGCGTACCTTATACTCAGAATATCCAAACGGTGTTCGCTGAATGTTATACAGGTTTACGCACCGACCTCGACACACCAAGATGACGAAGTGGAGGCTATGTATGAGGAGATCTCTAAAGCCATGCATAGCTACAAAACCCACTACACTGTTGTGATGGGGGACTTCAATGCAAAGTTGGGGAAACGATGCGGTGATGAGCTGAGAGTGGGGCAATTTGGAGTTGGGCAACGGAATGACAGAGGCCAGATGCTGGCTGACTTTATGGAGAAGGAGAACCTCTTTATGATGAACTCCTTCTTTAGAAAGCCGGAAAGCCGGAAGTGGACTTGGGTCAGTCCGGACGGTAAAGTCAGAAATGAGATAGATTTTATCATGTCGACGAAAAAGCAAATATTCAATGATGTCACTGTGATCAACGCTGTTAAGACGGGGAGCGATCACCGATTGGTACGTGGCACATTGAATATCAACCCAAAGCTGGAAAGATCTCGACTGATAAAATCAACAATTCGACCATTGCCGGCCCATATTCAAAACCCCGAGAGCTTTCAACTCGAACTCCAAAACCGCTTCGAAGCCCTTGAGAACAGCATAGATGTGGACGATCTAAACAACATGGTGGTGGATGCTGTCCGTACGGTAGGGTCCAAGCTCTTTAAGACCCGCCGTCCCAAGATAAAGAAACTCTCCGACCACACACTCCTACTCATGGATCAGAGACGTGAAATGAGGCTCCAGAGTTCAGTAGATGCTAATCGTTATCGGCAGCTTAATAGACATATATCTAAGTCTTTGACGAGCGACCTTCGCCAATTTAATACGAATCGTATTAAAGAGGCCATCGAGCGGAATAAAGGCTCCAAAGTGTTCGCGAGAGATCTGTCTATTGGGCAAAGCCAGATGACGAAGCTGAAAACTGACGACGGACGCATCATTTCATCAAAGCCTGAAATCCTGAGGGAGATCGAGAGCTTCTATGGGCAGTTATATTCCACGCAGACACCTGTTGAAAGCAAGGCTAAAGACCCCAGAGCCAAGCTTACCCGACACTATACCGAAGATATCCCGGACGTCAGCCTGTACGAGATTAGTATGGCTCTCAAACAGCTGAAAAACAACAAGGCGGCGGGTGACGATGGAATCACTACAGAACTTCTGAGAGCGGGCGGTAAGCCGATACTCAAAGTCCTCCAGAAGCTCTTTAATTCCGTCATCGTCCAGGGCTAAACGATACAGTCATGGAACATAAGTGAGGTGATCTTGTTCTTTAAAAAGGGTGACAAGACAAGTCCCTCTTAAAGAACTATAGACTCATCTCGCTTCTGAGTCATGTCTATAAGTTGTTTTCGAGAGTCCTTACGAATCGTCTCGCTCGCAAGTTCGACGACTTCCAACCTCCCGAACAAGCCGGGTTCCGAAAAGGCTTTAGCACCATAGACCACATCCATACGCTGCGGCAGGTTATACAGAAGACTGAGGAGTATAATGAGCCACTTTGCTTGGCGTTCGTGGACTATGAGAAAGCCTTTGATTCGATTGAAACCTGGGCGGTGCTGCAGTCTCTCCAAAGGTGCCAAGTGGACTATAGGTGTATCGAGGTGTTGAGGTACTTATACCAAAATGCCACCATGACAATCCGAGTACAGAACCAGAACACAAATCCTATCCAACTGCAGCGTGGTGTGAGACAGGGAGACGTTATTTCTCCGAAACTGTTCACAGCTGCGTTGGAGGACATCTTTAAGCTCTTGGACTGGAAAGGACTCGGCATCAACATTAATGGCCAGGGGCCGTACCGGCTAACGAATCGATTTTCATAAAAGTCTGCTGGGTTTCAACTTAAAACAGAGAAATCAAAGTAAGCAATTTCGTTTTGTACTTTTTGTTGACGTGATTCGGAAGATATCGATGTTCGTGTGACATCATGAATTTGGGTTCGTCATTTTGGCCCAATTGGGGCTCGATTTATCTGTTTTAATTTGAAACCCAGCAGACTTTTATGAAAATCGATTCGTTAGCCGGTACGGCCCCAGTACCTAACACACCTTCGTTTTGCCGATGATATAGTCCTTATGGCTGACACCATGGAAGACCTGAACACAATGCTCGAAGATCTCCGTAGTGCTTCCCAAAGAGTGGGTCTTAGGATGAACATGGATAAGACGAAAATTATGTCAAATGCCCATGTTGTACCCTCTCCAGTTCATGTTGGGAACACTACACTTGAAGTTGTTGACCATTACGTATACCTAGGACAGGCAGTTCAGTTAGGTAGGTCCAACTTCGAGAAAGAGATCTCTCGTCGATTCCAACTCGGGTGGGCAGCATTCGGGAAGCTTCGAAAAATCTTCGCGTCCGACTTACCTCAGTGTCTCAAGACGAAAGTCTATGAACAGTGTGTTGCCAGTGATGACTTACGGCAGTGAAACGTGGCCGTTAACTATGGGTCTCATAAGGAGGCTCAAGGTCACTCAGCGTGCAATGGAGAGAGCCATGCTCGGCGTTTCTCTACGTGATCAAATCAGAAACGAGGAGATCCGCAGGAGAACTAAAGTAACCGACATCGCTCGAAGGATTGCTCAGCTGAAGTGGCAATGGGCGGGACACATAGCGAGAAGAACCGATGGCCGTTGGGGCAGAAAGGTTCTGGAATGGCGACCGCGCACCGGACGACGCTCCGTGGGTAGGCCCCCGACAAGGTGGACCGACGATCTGGTGGAGGTCGCGGAAAGCCAGTGGATGCAGGCAGCGCAGGACCGATCGTCATGGAGATCCTTAGGGGAGGCCTATGCCCAGCAGTGGGTGTCGTGTGGCTGATATGATGATGATGATGATGAAAAAAATACTGTAGGTGTCTATTCTAACTAAATTAGTACGAAAATGAAATAACATTCAGAAAATATTACTTACCTTTCATCACCTTTGGGCAAACTAGTGTGGCATCGTTTTTGAATTTTGTGCACAACCAAACACACCCCAATAACTTGACGTGATTGTAATTTGTTTCCAAGATTGTACGGAATGCACAAACAGGCAAACGCGGCGACGCCGGCCGTAACAGCTCGACAGATTGAGTTTTCTGTTTAACGGTGTAGGCTAATATCGTGTCTTTGAGCCCGTCAGGAGCGGGAGTGTCTGTTCTACCCAGTTTTATTTATTCTTATGACAGCGCACCCACTAAAATCTTGCCAAGCCTAAATAACGTGGGTGTTACCAGATGCTGTCGGACCTGAACCGCGTGGACTTCCGCGTGGTGCGCGAGCAGGCCGCCTGGGCGTGCTCGTGCGGCAGCGCCGCCACCGCGCACCGCCTCGAGGCTGACTTCAAGGTATTATTAGATTGTATTTTTACTGATTTCAGCAAAGCTTTCGATCGAATTGATCATCTGCTGCTCCTTGAAAAACTATATAAGGCTGGTGTAAATAGTGACTTGTTTTTTCATCGTTAGTAACAGTAACAAGTCCCAGGCGGTTGCAATGAAAGGTTTACATCTGCGTGGATGTCGATACCGTCTGGAGTACCCCAGGGGTCGCTTTTGGGGCCATTGCTGTTCATTGTATTTATCAATGATATCGCCTCGTGTTTTAATTACGCCAGTCTTATTATATGCAGACGACACAAAAAGACGTAATCAACCTTTAGTCATACCTAAACGTTACACAAATTATCGTCGTAACTCTTTCTTTATCAGTGCGAGTAACCTTATCAACGACCTATCAAAAAGCAATAATGAGTTAGAAGTAGAACTGTTTCGGAGTAAACCCAAAAATATAACTAAACTTTTTATCTCTGAGTTTTTCGGCATCCACTCTGAAAGTAACTAGTTGAGTTACACATTTGATAATGAAAATAGTGTCTCGGGACTTAGGTCTCCACAAACCTGTTTCTACAGTTGAGATCCGACTCCAAAAACCATCTTCGAGTCGGATGTCGACTATACAGGGCCAGTAAAATAATAGCTCTCATCTCGTTTTAAAGGCAACTCTCGGTCGAGGTGCGACTCTAGAGCAATGGGCGGCGTGGCTAGAGGGCTGCGTACGATCCGCGCTCGCCGCGCACGAGCGCCGCCCCGACTACACCGCGCGCGCGCGCCGCCTGCTGCTCGACTGGAGCTTCTACTCGTCGCTCGTCATCCGCGAGCTCACGCTCAGGTGCAGTACTGTGTAGTGTAGCCCCCGCCCCCACTACACCCCGCCTGCTGCTCGACTGGAGCTTCTACTCGTCGCTCGTCATCCGCGAGCTCACGCTCAGGTGCAGTACTGTGTAGTGTAGCCCCCGCCCCCACTACACCCCGCCTGCTGCTCGACTGGAGCTTCTACTCGTCGCTCGTCATCCGCGAGCTCACGCTCAGGTGCCGTACTGTGTAGTGTAGACCCGCCCCCACTACACCCCGCCTGCTGCTCGACTGGAGCTTCTACTCGTCGCTCGTCATCCGCGAGCTCACGCTCAGGTGCAGTACTGTGTAGTGTAGCCCCCGCCCCCACTACACCCCGCCTGCTGCTCGACTGGAGCTTCTACTCGTCGCTCGTCATCCGCGAGCTCACGCTCAGGTGCAGTACTGTGTAGTGTAGCCCCCGCCCCCACTACACCCCGCCTGCTGCTCGACTGGAGCTTCTACTCGTCGCTCGTCATCCGCGAGCTCACGCTCAGGTGCAGTACTGTGTAGTGTAGACCCGCCCCCACTACACCCCGCCTGCTGCTCGACTGGAGCTTCTACTCGTCGCTCGTCATCCGCGAGCTCACGCTCAGGTGCAGTACTGTGTAGTGTAGCCCCCGCCCCCACTACACCCCGCCTGCTGCTCGACTGGAGCTTCTACTCGTCGCTCGTCATCCGCGAGCTCACGCTCAGGTGCAGTACTGTGTAGTGTAGACCCGCCCCCACTACACCCCGCCTGCTGCTCGACTGGAGCTTCTACTCGTCGCTCGTCATCCGCGAGCTCACGCTCAGGTGCAGTACTGTGTAGTGTAGCCCCCGCCCCCACTACACCCCGCCTGCTGCTCGACTGGAGCTTCTACTCGTCGCTCGTCATCCGCGAGCTCACGCTCAGGTGCAGTACTGTGTAGTGTAGACCCGCCCCCACTACACCCCGCCTGCTGCTCGACTGGAGCTTCTACTCGTCGCTCGTCATCCGCGAGCTCACGCTCAGGTGCAGTACTGTGTAGTGTAGCCCCCGCCCCCACTACACCCCGCCTGCTGCTCGACTGGAGCTTCTACTCGTCGCTCGTCATCCGCGAGCTCACGCTCAGGTGCAGTACTGTGTAGTGTAGCCCCCGCCCCCACTACACCCCGCCTGCTGCTCGACTGGAGCTTCTACTCGTCGCTCGTCATCCGCGAGCTCACGCTCAGGTGCAGTACTGTGTAGTGTAGCCCCCGCCCCCACTACACCCCGCCTGCTGCTCGACTGGAGCTTCTACTCGTCGCTCGTCATCCGCGAGCTCACGCTCAGGTGCAGTACTGTGTAGTGTAGCCCCCGCCCCCACTACACCCCGCCTGCTGCTCGACTGGAGCTTCTACTCGTCGCTCGTCATCCGCGAGCTCACGCTCAGGTGCAGTACTGTGTAGTGTAGCCCCCGCCCCCACTACACCCCGCCTGCTGCTCGACTGGAGCTTCTACTCGTCGCTCGTCATCCGCGAGCTCACGCTCAGGTGCAGTACTGTGTAGTGTAGCCCCCGCCCCCACTACACCCCGCCTGCTGCTCGACTGGAGCTTCTACTCGTCGCTCGTCATCCGCGAGCTCACGCTCAGGTGCAGTACTGTGTAGTGTAGCCCCCGCCCCCACTACACCCCGCCTGCTGCTCGACTGGAGCTTCTACTCGTCGCTCGTCATCCGCGAGCTCACGCTCAGGTGCAGTACTGTGTAGTGTAGACCCGCCCCCACTACACCCCGCCTGCTGCTCGACTGGAGCTTCTACTCGTCGCTCGTCATCCGCGAGCTCACGCTCAGGTGCAGTACTGTGTAGTGTAGCCCCCGCCCCCACTACACCCCGCCTGCTGCTCGACTGGAGCTTCTACTCGTCGCTCGTCATCCGCGAGCTCACGCTCAGGTGCAGTACTGTGTAGTGTAGCCCCCGCCCCCACTACACCCCGCCTGCTGCTCGACTGGAGCTTCTACTCGTCGCTCGTCATCCGCGAGCTCACGCTCAGGTGCAGTACTGTGTAGTGTAGACCCGCCCCCACTACACCCCGCCTGCTGCTCGACTGGAGCTTCTACTCGTCGCTCGTCATCCGCGAGCTCACGCTCAGGTGCAGTACTGTGTAGTGTAGCCCCCGCCCCCACTACACCCCGCCTGCTGCTCGACTGGAGCTTCTACTCGTCGCTCGTCATCCGCGAGCTCACGCTCAGGTGCAGTACTGTGTAGTGTAGACCCGCCCCCACTACACCCCGCCTGCTGCTCGACTGGAGCTTCTACTCGTCGCTCGTCATCCGCGAGCTCACGCTCAGGTGCAGTACTGTGTAGTGTAGCCCCCGCCCCCACTACACCCCGCCTGCTGCTCGACTGGAGCTTCTACTCGTCGCTCGTCATCCGCGAGCTCACGCTCAGGTGCAGTACTGTGTAGTGTAGACCCGCCCCCACTACACCCCGCCTGCTGCTCGACTGGAGCTTCTACTCGTCGCTCGTCATCCGCGAGCTCACGCTCAGGTGCAGTACTGTGTAGTGTAGCCCCCGCCCCCACTACACCCCGCCTGCTGCTCGACTGGAGCTTCTACTCGTCGCTCGTCATCCGCGAGCTCACGCTCAGGTGCAGTACTGTGTAGTGTAGCCCCCGCCCCCACTACACCCCGCCTGCTGCTCGACTGGAGCTTCTACTCGTCGCTCGTCATCCGCGAGCTCACGCTCAGGTGCAGTACTGTGTAGTGTAGCCCCCGCCCCCACTACACCCCCCCTGCTGCACGACTGGAGCTTCTACTCGTCGCTCGTCATCCGCGAGCTCACGCTCAGGTGCAGTACTGTGTAGTGTAGCCCCCGCCCCCACTACACCCCGCCTGCTGCTCGACTGGAGCTTCTACTCGTCGCTCGTCATCCGCGAGCTCACGCTCAGGTGCAGTACTGTGTAGTGTAGCCCTCGCCCCCACTATACCCCGCCCCCACTACACGCGCATCAGTAACGATCAGGTTAGCATGATTTAAATCAAGTTGATTTAAATCACGATTTTTATTGCATGATTTTTTTAAATAAAAATCACTGATTTAAATCAAAATCCGAAAAAGGAATTAATTAAACACTGGCTTGGCTGTCTTATTCAGAGATGTTTCAAAACTGGGGTGCAAGACTGTTATAACACTTATAACAAAACCTGGTTCAATGTTTGTAAACAAATCACCTTTCAATCCTTAAACGGTGGGACTAAACGTTAAGAGCCCTCGTAGACTACAGACTTTCTATCGGCCGATAGTTTGATCGGGTTGGGTTGCTAGCGCGCACACTGAGCCAACTAAACAGTCGGGTTGGTGATGAGTGCGCAGACTAGCCAACTTACAGTCGGCCGACTTTTCGAATAGTTAAGTTTGTAACCGAGTTTTGAAGAGAACGGTCGCACAATGAATATTAATTTACTTTTGTCTAGAAAGGTTATTATTGCTCTCATACCATGGAGAAGAGAATATTGGGTGCATCCAATCCTCACTCATAGATTTATTGAATGGAAAATTTTACACGATGCTTTCCAAATTACTCGATCATCCGAAAAAAATCATCCATGTCAGTTCAGCCTTCTGAAGCTGAATATTTGGTTTTACATACATGGCTAACATAACATACCTACCTACATAGCATTTGGATGTTAGACAACAGATTTTTTACTAGGTACGTAATTAAAAGGGAATAAAATTAATTAATACCTACTTTAGCAAATCCTAAACCACCCAAAAAGATTTGGTGAGCATTGACTGATTCTGGGTTAGGTTAGGTTAGTATGGTGATCATTACATAAGCCAAATTAAAATTCTTAATTTCAATTTCTGCCCGGCCGGTTCAGGCAGGTTCAATTCCTTGCGTGGTAGACTGGGATATTGAAATATTGCACCACTCAGTTCGTCGATCGCTATCACGCGAAATTTGATACAAAAAGGTTGGAAAGTCTGAAATCGCAAAAAAGTCAGCTGCTTCATACATTTTTATATTTTCATTAATAATTTTTGTATGAAACAGCAGATTTTTTTTCGCGGTTTCAGAGTTAGTCCCATAGTAAAAGTTGTTCAGTTTGATGGTCCGAAGAAACGGTTTTCTGATTTTGCGTTAATTCATTAACACGTTGTATACTGGTGGACGATACGCGAAGCGCTAGGCATACACTATTGAGCGAATGAACTTGTAATAAATGAAAATGTATCGTTACATATTATACCTAACCTACCTACCTTGTTTTGTTTTGTCCCGACACTAAGCTGATATGATTCCAATCTGGAACAATTATTTCACAAACTTCCTCCCAGAGTTTTTTCTTTAGGTATATTGACGTCAGAATAAGCTTTAAATTTTTTCTTAAATAGAGAGAGAGATATTTTTTTTTCTTATTCCTCGATAAAATTTCTACTACAACTGTCTAGTACTCTGTCCTACAATTAGCGATGCCATTATTAATAAACCCTCGACTGTCCGGCGCCAAAACTCGGAGCGCAATGAATGAATTATCGGCCGAGGCGGCCGACTAAACAATCGTCGTGTGTGCGCGCGTGGATATGAGCCAATACTGATTAACCAGTCGGCCGATAGTTTGCCGACAGTTTAGTCGGGAAGCCCATCCAACTTATTTATCGGCCGACACCGAATCGTTGTAGTGTGCGCACTTGCATACAACTTCATACTGATTGAGAGCCCGACTAACTGTTGGCCGATAGAAAGTCTGTAGTCTGCGAGCACGCTAAACTGTCACTCTGAATACGATTTGCGCTAAAATGGCGTTAGTCCGCAGTCTAACGCCATGTTAACTTTGGCCCTAGTTTAACGAACGCACTCTGAATAAGACAGTGGGAGTGCATATTAATCAACTGTAATGTTCGAAAACAATATTAATACAAAGTACGATAGGTGTAAGCTAAGTTATTTATCGCAATAAAAACCAACAATCAAATATTAGATTTTTTGTGTCAGTAAAAATATAACAATAATGATTAGGTACTTTCATTCATTACAGGCAATGCAAGTAGCATAGACAGACAGATACAGATAATTAATTTTCGGAAATATAAACAAATAAACACTCGAATCTTAAATTTATTCTAATAGTTTTTTCTGGTCAATGTGACATTTTACTTAGAAATGTTCCCCAGAAGAAAAACTAGGCTCTAAAAATCAAAAAAATCACGATTAAAATTAAAAAAAACATGATTTTTTGCAACCCTGGTAACGCTATCGCCCGCAGGTCGGCGGCGTCGTTCGGCTCGTTCCACCTGATCCGGCTGCTGTACGACGAGTACGTGTCGTACCTCATCGAGCGCCGCGTGGCCGCGCACCACCGCGCGCCGCCCATCTCCGTCATGACCAGACCCAAGGTAACTACACTCGCGAGCAAAAGTATGGAATCACAGGCCTATTTTCATACAAACGAGGTCACTTTGTAGCTTTGGTTCTCCGCCAGGAATTGACCTAGCTCTGATCTGGTGATGGCCATCCAGGGAGTGAATGGAGGAGATCCAGATCACTATACACACCCGACTGATCTGATCAGCATTCTGAGAGCTATTTGGATATTTAAAAAAAGACATGAAAATTGCATTAAAATGTATGGAAATCCTGAAACTGAGAACTCTGATCCTTGCATCTCTTAGAATGCTGATCAGATCAGTTGGGTGTGTGTAGTGATCTGGATCTCCTCCATTCACTCCCTGAATGGCCATCATTAGATCAGAGCCAGGTCGACCCCTGGCGGAGAACCGAAGCTTCAAAGTGATCTCGTTTGTATGAAAATAAATTAAAAAATCTGTTGGGAAAATTTATTGAAAAATTTCCAACGAGTCACACCTGTTACAGGTTATTTCACCTGTATTTCACCTGTAACAGTGTGACTGTTTGGGAAATTTCTAATAAAAAAATCCCATCGAGTACCTAACAGGTGTGGTTTGTTGGGATTTTTTTATTTAAAACTTCTCAATCGGTTACATTATTGTGACAGTAGATGATGTGACTCGTTGGGAACAAATGCAAACGACGATAACGTTTCCCACTCTCTGAACCTTAACCTACAGAGATGAATTTATGGTATGTTTTTGAAATGCCTAAAAACTAGGGCTGTACGTTTTGATTTTTTAAATATCTATAATAGATTTTGAAATATTTGCATTTTAGGCCCATTCCACGGTAATCGATACCAGGGAGTAAAAAAATAACATTCGAATATGTATACTAAAGTCTAAAATAGAAAATAAACAGGATTTATGTTTTGAATTTCATAATAAAAAACAAAAACATTAATATTATCGCCGATATTCGATATTTTGTGTAAACTCAAGAAAGTTCCAAAGTGTAGTAGTAAAACAATAATGATAAAACGGCAACACATTTTTTACGTTAATCACATTGATAGTCCGCCATTTACATTTGCTTTCGATGCTGCGACTCGTAATTATTTGTTGTGGAAAATATTGAATTATTCAAGGAAGTAGTAACAATTATACTGACATTTTATATTTGTATGTATTTGTGTAAAACCCGTCACAATACGCCTGGAAAAGTTAATCCTATATAAGTTTTAATAAATAATTCCTAATATCCTATATAAGTTTTAATTAAACATTTCTCGGAAAGTAGCTGTGATATACTCGTTATCAGACATTTTTCCGTGTTGGCTATGGTGGCACTAAATATTGGCATACTCAGTTTGGTGACAGGTGCCGATGCCTAATGTATGAACCAAATATAAACCTATGATTTCTCTTAAACAGCTAATGCTGCGATGATGGTTTATTTTTTTCCCTTTATAGGAAGATAGATAGATTGTAACTAATCGGTGCCGTCCGTCGTAACGATACGTAGTAAAACCATTAATTCATTATCTATCGAGACTAAATTGGTGTCTCGCTTTTACGTATGATACCTTCTGTCGCGGTGGCTCATAGACTGATTGCAATCTAGCTTTTTAGCAAAGCACTGTGGTTCTACGGTATGGATTTTAGTCAGCCATTTTTTAATGTCCCCACTGTCGGGTTGGATAAGGAGGATGGGTCATAACCACAGAAAACATAATAGTACAAGCTTATATAATTAAATAGTGACTCTTGCTCCAACATAATAAAGTGTATTTCAGACCGCACAACGCGCTCCTTTCCTTACAGTTATTTTTGAGTATCTTGCAGTGTATGTAAAAAGTATTTCCCTTAGAATTGTGTAAACCCCTTATCACTGTAAATTCCGTGTACCACCGTAGCCACCTTGCGAGGAGGAGGGTACTGGTGACCTGAGATACAGGCTCCGGCCTAGTTTGGGCGCCAGTCTCACTCAATCTTCATAATATGTTAATAATATTGTTTCTTAGTCTTAAGTTGTAGTTGTAAGATTGTTATGAGAGAGAAATAAACTTTTTTATTATTATTATTATCTGAAAAAAAAAGTTATATTCATCCAAGGGCCTACTCAAATGGCCACTTCTCTATTCGTTCGCTAACTTAAAAATTAAAAATAAGCCATAAACTCCAAAATTACGTGTCGTAGGCTTGTCAATTCCATACAATACAACTATGTCTGTGATTTACATTAACTTGCGACGTGTGACGTGATTCTTTAATTGCTTATTTTTAAGCTTTAAGTTAGCGAACGAATAGAAAAGTGCCCATTTGAGTAGGGGGGCAGTTACCTCTCTTTCTACCGCGTACTCTCATCTCTTCTGGGGGCGTCCATTAATCACGTGATGTTTTTTTAGCTAATTTTTAACCCCCCCTCCCCCCTGGTGATGCATGGTGAGGTTTTCCGTTAACCCCCCCCCCCCCTACTTTAAATCACGTGTATTTTTTTTGGTCCAAATAAATCTCAACAGTTTTCAATCACACGCAGTTTTCGGTTAAAAATCACGCGTTCAACAAAAAAAATTAATACACGTGATATCTCACTACACCCCCCCCGTCCCCCCTTGTGATACTTCGTGATGTTTTCAACTACCCCCCCCCCCCCCCCCTTTCGAGGCTCACGTGATTAATGGACGACCCCTCTGATGACGTTAGGATTGTCTTGTTTTAAATAAACTGCGTAGCATATACCTACAATCGCTTTCCTTTAATAAGAAAAGCTTACAATAATATTGGAACATTTTTGTTAAATATCCATACGCTACGCGACGAGCGCGTGAATGAGTATTGAACTGACGTGGTTGCGGCCGGCGTGTGGAAACCAGAGGGTTTCAATGTAGAGACATTGGCCCGACCGGTCGAGCCTACGTGTACTTACAGCTTCATACCTAAAGTACGAGTGTCAATGGCCTGCCATAACCCACCACGCAGGCCTTGGACGAATCAACCACTGGACGCGAAATGACAGCCATATTCGCCTTTACCCCTCTGCCACTTACTGTGACCAATAGCCTCAGTAAACGATATCGCGTTGTCAGAGTGATGCTAGAGCTCGTGGCGAAACATTGGTACAAAAATGGGCAAAATGCTCCGTATTGTTCAGCAGAAAAATAGTAGGCAATCAAGAAATGTTTCTTTTCACGCGTAAGCACAATTTCAACCTATTATAGTTGCTATTTTTCGTAAAATAAATAAAATTTGGTATGTAAACAAACTAGGGTGACTTAGCCGTTTGCCGGCCCCATTTGGTTTTTGGCCATTACGGAAACATAACCAGGCCTCCTTCACTTGCTCATGGTCGCGCGATAAGCACCTACCGCTAGCCGTGCCTTCGAAGGCACAAGTGAACAGAGGGACGCCACACGCCCGCCTCTGCAGTCGCGAGGCGGCATCTGACTGCCTGCGTAGGTATTGTCTCTATTTTAATAGTAACAACGTCGAATCGACATTACTGTGTCGTGTACGAATGTCAAAATAAAAAAAACAATAAACGATTGTCGTTTTTCACATTATGCTATATGCTACGCAGTTCATTTAGAAGAAGATAACCCTAACGTTGCGTCGTCAGAAAAACTAAAAGTACGCAATAGAAAGAGAGGTAACTTCTTGGTGAATATAACTGTAGGCCCATAGCGCTGCGCGACCTGACTTGCACGTTATTGTATCGGAGCAAAAGTCGCTATTTATTTAAATTACATTGCGGAGTGCTGCTTCTGTACTTACAAGTAACAAAAATTATGTGTATCAAACCGTGAACAACATTGTAACTTATATCCAAAAAACTCACATGAACTATTTTTTGCTACTTTTAACGACACATCTACCCTGTTCAATTTTGGCCATTCCCCACGACACTACCGAGGCGCACTACTGGTAGTGTCGTGGGTATTTTTTTTTTCCTTTCTACACTACCGGTCCAGTAGTGTCGTAGGTAAATGAAAACTTAATTATCTTCTTTAAATTACATTATTAAAGTGTGATATGAGTGTGATCTACCCTGGTAGTATTGGCATACTCAGTTTGGTGACAGGTGCCATGAATCATGCTGTACTGGGTGGGGCGCTGCGGGAACGATGCCTAATGTATGAACCAAATCTAAACCTATGATTTCTCTTGAACAGCTAATGCTGCGATGATGGTTTATTTTTTTCCCTTTATAGGAAGATAGATAGATTGTAACTAATCGGTGCCGTCCGTCGTAACGATACGTAGTAAAACCATTAATTCATTATCTATATAAATATTCATAAATCTATGCTACCAGGGTAGCATAAATTTAGAGGAGGTCAACATTTTTAAACATAATAAATTGTTAAATTCCGGTCGCATATTAGAAGGAATTTTGTGCAATGACCCGTCTATACTTTATCTCTGTCGCGCACTGATGACACAATTGGATCACTATAGCCCTACCAATTTCAATACGCATAAAAATCATATGAAACATTACGAGACATTGGTTTTTTAAATGTGCGGGGTATGTTTTGATGTTATTAGGTTATGTCACAAAATACTACCTAATAGTGTACTATTTGATACATGTAATTTTTGTTGTTTACGGTTTGATACACATATTTTTTGTTACTGAGTATGGTAAATTAGTTTTAGTACTGTTATTTTGACTTAAACGCGTAAAGTATTCGGTGTGATACATTTAAATTTGATGGCTGGGTAACTAAATGCATTTTTGGGAGGTCATTTGCTTTTCGGCCGCCTGGCCGAGAACTAATGTATGAGTTTTACAATCCATAATATTTGGCTGGCAATTATGGCCGAAAACCGGCTAAATCACTCTATAACATTGTCATTATTTGAAAAGTTTAATCCTCCCTCACCCCGCAAAAATTGGTTGATCGTGATTTCATACATTTTTCTTACGTTACGTGTCCAGTGGTTAATTCGTCCAAGACGCAGGCCCAATGTGGATTGGCAGGTGTGAACGACAGCAAATGCAGACGGGATCGACAGCTTAACGTGCCTTCCTAAGCACGGAGGAACTCGAGATAATACATTTTCTTGGTCACCCATCCCATGCGAAAGTTGTTTAACTTTCACAATCGCAGGGCCAGGCGCTAAACCACTGCGCCACCGTGCTCATGGATGGATTATAGTAGTATAATATAACTATACAGGATGACGAGGAAGAACCCGCCGGCGAGGCAGCCGCGGAGCCCGACGAGGACGACCCCGACTGGGAGTGGGCCGACGACGACGACGACGACGACGAACAACTACACGACGCCAAGAAGCCCAAGCTCAGCGAGTAGCCGCAGGTAACTAGCTACACGTTGATACTGTTGACGACGACGAACAACTACACGACGCCAAGAAGCCCAAGCTCAGCGAGTAGCCGCAGGTAACTAGCTACACGTTGATACTGTTGACGACGACGAACAACTACACGACGCCAAGAAGCCCAAGCTCAGCGAGTAGCCGCAGGTAACTAGCTACACGTTGATACTGTTGACGACGACGAACAACTACACGACGCCAAGAAGCCCAAGCTCAGCGAGTAGCCGCAGGTAACTAGCTACACGTTGATACTGTTGACGACGACGAACAACTACACGACGCCAAGAAGCCCAAGCTCAGCGAGTAGCCGCAGGTAACTAGCTACACGTTGATACTGTTGACGACGACGAACAACTACACGACGCCAAGAAGCCCAAGCTCAGCGAGTAGCCGCAGGTAACTAGCTACACGTTGATACTGTTGACGACGACGAACAACTACACGACGCCAAGAAGCCCAAGCTCAGCGAGTAGCCGCAGGTAACTAGCTACACGTTGATACTGTTGACGACGACGAACAACTACACGACGCCAAGAAGCCCAAGCTCAGCGAGTAGCCGCAGGTAACTAGCTACACGTTGATACTGTTGACGACGACGAACAACTACACGACGCCAAGAAGCCCAAGCTCAGCGAGTAGCCGCAGGTAACTAGCTACACGTTGATACTGTTGACGACGACGAACAACTACACGACGCCAAGAAGCCCAAGCTCAGCGAGTAGCCGCAGGTAACTAGCTACACGTTGATACTGTTGACGACGACGAACAACTACACGACGCCAAGAAGCCCAAGCTCAGCGAGTAGCCGCAGGTAACTAGCTACACGTTGATACTGTTGACGACGACGAACAACTACACGACGCCAAGAAGCCCAAGCTCAGCGAGTAGCCGCAGGTAACTAGCTACACGTTGATACTGTTGACGACGACGAACAACTACACGACGCCAAGAAGCCCAAGCTCAGCGAGTAGCCGCAGGTAACTAGCTACACGTTGATACTGTTGACGACGACGAACAACTACACGACGCCAAGAAGCCCAAGCTCAGCGAGTAGCCGCAGGTAACTAGCTACACGTTGATACTGTTGACGACGACGAACAACTACACGACGCCAAGAAGCCCAAGCTCAGCGAGTAGCCGCAGGTAACTAGCTACACGTTGATACTGTTGACGACGACGAACAACTACACGACGCCAAGAAGCCCAGGCTCAGCTAGCTACACGTTGATACTGTTGACGAAGACGAACAACTACACGACGCCAAGAAGCCCAAGCTCAGCGAGTAGCCGCAGGTAACTAGCTACATGGGCGTCCCACAGAAAATTTATTTCGATAACCTAAATTTTGTTACTAGCTTCGCAGAGTGCAACATCTAATCAAAATAATAATATAAAAACGATTTTATCATACAGGTAAATCACAAAATAATCAACATCACCTTCGCTCACGCAGTCATCGGGCATCAACAATTAATCCCAATGAAATTTGTACGTAGAACCTAATGGTACAATAAGTATTTTATAAAAAACGATTTGACAATATTCGAGAAATAACTTGCATCCAATATGAGATACCGCCACACAGACTTTTTACTTTGTGATACCGCTCCATAACTTAAAATTTCAAAGTATTTTTCCATAGTCCTCATTCTAGTAAAGTTTAGGAACAGTCAATTCTTAAAATATGTATTCACTTATGTTTAAAAGATTTCATATAATTGCTGAACTGTCAAAAGTCTATGTACCCACTATACAGGATGTCCCAAAACTTTACCACACACTATTTTTTCCTTCAATATTTAAGAGTAAATTTTAGCACGACTGCAATATGTCTGTCTGTAGTATTTGCCGAATACAATTTTAGTGTGTACAAATTTATTTGTACTCAACAAAGTTGTATTCGGCAAATACTACTATACATTCAATAACTTTTCTTTGATAACATAGTTCATAGTAAACGATTGCAGTTTGTCGAAACAAGCTAAAATAGTGTAGGAAAAGAAGGTAGTGGACCCCACAGTAAATGAAACTTTACAGCATGGTAAAGTACAGCATCATAAATGAAACATATTTTTTAAATTATACAAATCGTTTTTTTTTGTTTTTGGATATTTGTATATAGGTTTTGGTTCATACTATATTACATCCCTTCAAAGTTTCATCGACTGAGGATTTAATGCTGGGGTCTCCATACATAAGATAGCTTCATTTCCTACACTAAAAATATATTGTGAGAAAGCTAAAATCCTGGAAAACCACGTTATGTACTTCCACTAAGATACTTGTGGTAAAGTTTTGAGACCCTGTATACTTAAGTACTGTAAACAGAAATGAATCTGGTGACTTTATCTAAATAATCATACAGTTATTTAAGTGATAATGTAAGGAATAATCTACTGAAGCATTTTATAGCTCCACATATCATACTCTGTAGGCAGTTTTCAGTAAAAAATCTGAGTCGGAATTGATGATGTAAAAACAAACTCACCACTGGGAGTGGGAAGGGATTAGTAAATAAGTAGTATTTTAAATGTTATGCTGTAGCACTTACATGTTAATATTACCACGAATTTATTGAGATGGACAAGACTTGGCCTAAAGACACTTTCAACTGCTGATTTTGCTTGTGGGAGAACCGTGAAGGTTGATAAGTGGTATTTTTAGATAGTCGTAATTATGACCAAGATTTATACGTTAGTCTCGTATACAAGGTGTTTGGTAAAAGCCTTATAAAGCCGAATAGAGTAGATAGGGACCATCCAACTGAACAACTTTTACTATGGAACCAACTCTGAAATCGCGAAAAAAAAATCAGCTGTTTCATACAAAAATTTATATCGAAAATTTCAAAATGTATGAAACAGCTGATTTTTTTTTCGCGATTTCAGAGTTGGTCCCATAGTAAGAGTTGTTCAGTTTGATGGTCCCTATTTACCCTATTCGGCTTTATAAGGCTTTTACCAAACACCTTGTATAGGCCAAGCAAAATCATTAGGCGTTGTCCTAATTTAATTCCACGCGACTACGCGATCATCGCAAGTTCTCGCGAATTTTAGTCGAACGAATCCGCGATCAAACACACTGATGTCGAATAGGTGTCCTAATTGGTATTCGCGCTACATTGTTTGATAATCTATTCGCGCGAATTAAGTTCGTACGAACGCGCGATCAAACATTATTGATGTGGAATAGGTTGTCCTAATCAAATTCCTGGTTGTTCATCAGTGGCGTGCCTAGGCCTACAGAGTAAAGCAAGCCCGAACCCTCAAATCAAGCAAATTTTTTACCAGCTCAATACAAGAAAAAAAAACAATCACAGTCTCTATTTCATATCAAAATATCGATGCGACACCGCCCAGCGCCATCTAGACTAATTAATAGATAAGTCGCAAAAAAGCACCAAAAGCACAACCCTTAAGCATACACAATTATTCAAATATTAGTTCGACACAAAATGTTAGATGGCGTGACTTTATCGAATTTAATTATTGTGTAATCAAAACTAAATTTCTCGTTTAAAATGTGTCACTCATAATAAATATTTAAATCATTTCACAAAATAATAGCGTTCCTGAGCTTTTGCTAGACAATTCCAATCCTTTCCCTTGTCGTTCAAATGAAAGACGCAAAACTAACCTTACTTATTTATTTTTATAAGAAGAACCATCAATGTAAACGAGTCCACGACGAAATTAGGTACGTACGATACATTGAAGAATTGTATTTCTTTGTAAAATACTGAAATGAAGAGGTTTATTACCTACCGGATTGCAAGTGCAAGGCAAGGGTCATTTTGAATTTCTCTTGGATCGATTCAACTCATGGACACTTTCACAGATCACACAGTGAATAACATTTTAATCCATCACAAAAAAACATTTCATCAATCATTAGACTGAAATTTAGACACATTTTTAACACAAAAACACTTATAAAGGCAAAACACTTGTTTCAAAACAACTGTCGTCACAGATTGAAACAACTTCACACTGCTCAGCGCGTACGTGCTGCGTGCAGTCTAGCCAACTGTGTCAACTTCGTTGTCAAGCCTGCTTCGCTCGGCATTAAGTAGTTCTCATAGAATCTATAGATACGTACAGCAGTATGTATGTGATGCGGTAGCACTTTTGTTGGTGTAGAAGAGAGCGGATATATACAGATCGCAAAGCCCGGTTGCAAGCCAACGAGTGCGAGGGAGATAAATGCATTGTAGTGGGTTTATTGACGAAAGTAATGCAGCTTAGCGACTAGTCTATCGATCAGTTGTTGTAATTTAAATTTTGAATTTTTTTGAATTTTGATTATTGAAAATTAACATTAGTTAAATATATCGTGTTGTTGTAATTAATCACGATTAATTAGTAGTGTTAGCAAGTTATTGTTAGGGCAAGCCCGGCTTTTCGGTTTGTATGGAGGTACCGCCACTGTTGTTCATATTCCCACACGGGCACACGAACCGCTAGTCTTCATAATAAGACTTAAAAGACAGTCTTTTGCATCACTAGTAAAAACAGGGACCCTTTTTTCGTTCATGCGCATTTGGTCCACTTGGTCCATTTCGCGGAACGTCCATTTCGCATTGGGACCACTTCGCGGAACGTCCATTTGACATTTGGTCCATTTCGCGGAGCGTCCATTTCGCATTTGGTCAACTTTCACATAAATATGCTATTATATTCTTTTGTAGAGTATTTTAGCTTCTATTTTCGCTTTTCGATATATATTTAGTTTTTTTCTTGTTCTTAGTACGTCACCAAAGTACCAGGATCACATAAATATGGAGAAAGTTAACTTATCTAATTTAACAATTAGGTAAACGTGTTTTATGCTCGCAAAGGAGGAAATTTTAGAAAGTGGACTAAATTGCGAAATGGACGTTCCGCGAAATGGACCAAATGCGAAATGGACGTTCCGCGAAATGGACCAAATGCGAAGTGGACGTTTTTTCGCCAAGTGGACCAAATGCGAAGTGGACCAAATGCGCATGAACGATGTCGAACGAAAATCAGTAGAAGAGAGCGCTCGACGCCAGCCAAACGATTCAAAATAGGGCCCCTGAGCGTTTTTGACGCCCCACGCCACGCAAACTGCGTACCTGGATCCGCGGTCGGTCGCGCTGTTAATTCGCGCGATGATCGCGTAGACGCGTTGTAAGGACACCCATTTTATGTTATCTTGCGAACACGCGATGGTCACGTCCGTCGTTAATTCGCGCGATGATCGCGTAGACGCGTTGTAAGGACACCCATTTATGTTATCTTGCGAACACGCGATGGTCACGTCCGTCGTTAATTCGCGCGATGATCGCGTAGACGCGTTGTAAGGACACCCATTTTATGTTATCTTGCGAACACGCGATGGTCACGTCCGTCGTTAATTCGCGCGATGATCGCGTAGACGCGTTGTAAGGACACCCATTTTATGTTATCTTGCGAACACGCGATGGTCACGTCCGTCGTTAATTCGCGCGATTATCACGTAGACGCGTTGTAAGGACACCCATTTTATGTTATCTTGCGAACACGCGATGGTCACGTCCGTCGTTAATTCGCGCGATGATCGCGTAGACGCGTTGTAAGGACACCCATTTCATGTTATCTTGCGAACACGCGATGGTCACGTCCGTCGTTAATTCGCGCGATTATCACGTAGACGCGTTGTAAGGACATCCATTTTATGTTATCTTGCGAACACGCGATGGTCACGTCCGTCGTTAATTCGCGCGATGATCGCGTAGTCGTGTTGTATTAGGACAACGCCTTAAAGTACTTGGGTAGTTTGACGTTATACTGTTCCGACTGTCAAATAATGTATATTAAACAACGTAGTAGGATAGGTTTACAGATATATTTAATTAGTAGTGCACTTAAAAGATTTCCAGACACGTATATACGTACAACAGCATCATTTGTCATGTCGTGATTTTATTGTAGTCAATACCAATTACAGAAAAGATCTTTAGTACACCTATACAATCCCCGTACATACAGGGTGATTTTGTATTCACCATAAGGATGTGTTAGGTCCATGAAATTGAACAACTTTTTCTAAGGAACATTCCGCCAAATATGTAAAAAAAAATCGACTATCCATACAAATCAAAGAGATCGCGTGATCAGTTTAGTATGGGATGACCAAAATTTTATGCCGAAATTCGACACATGTGTCTTGGTGAAAGTTGTTTAGTTTCATGGACTAAATACATTCATAAAGTTTGGATGGTGAATATAAATAGTACCAGACACTGGTTTACTATCACCTCCTGTGTCGATATCCTCCACCAACTTTGAACATAACATTATCAAGGTTCAGAATTATTTGATAAATTTGACAGTTTTGATATCTAATAGCTATTGACGGTACCTAATTAGCCGATTTAAGCAACATTCGATGTGTTCTGTGTCGTCTAATTTAATTGTACTCTGCACTTTTAGGCTGACAGGCCTAAAAGTGCAGAGTACAATCGGTCTATCCAACATTAAAATCGCAAACTAACGGCTAGTTCTGGTTTTTTAATATGTTGTCAGGACCACTACCAGTAGCGTAAATCCAAATTTGCAGCTACGAAAGACCTGTGCTAACTTTACAGCACTTGAAAAACTGCGAAAATATCGCACAATTTTTGGTATATTCATTTTTTTTTTTTTTACATTAAATGGGCTTACTCTTGGCCACATTCGAGAACCATAAGGCTAAGAAGAGGCCGAAGATGAAGCGAGCTTGCCCAGAAGAAGCCTATTCACTCGGGCTTTAAATATCGCTGGGTTATATGCTTGCAGGAATACAGACGCAGGCAGGGAATTCCACTCCTTGGCTGTGCGCATTAAAAAGGAAGACGAAAAACGCTTCGTGCGCATGCATGGAATGTCAACCAAATAGGGGTGATACCCCGCCGTGCGTCTGGACGACCGATGATAGAACGGGGATGGCGGAATGAGCTCATGCAGCTCAAGAGCACACTCTCCGAAATATAACCTGTAGAACACCGCCAAACAAGCTACTTCACGGCGGTGGGAAAGACTATGAAGCTTAGAAGATTTGTGAATAAACTATATGGCCTACAGACGTCGTTTTTTACTTTAATTAAAGCTAATTACATTTCCTATAACATATATTTATGTAATTTTACCCGTAAAATGAGTATTTTCCCCGATATCAGGGTCGAGAATTGACCAAATCTTAAAATTTTACTTTTTTTGAAAAACTTGTGAATTTTTGGAGATCTGTATCTCGGTAAGTATTTAACCTACAAAACTAAGTCTAATCTCAAATTGTAGCAATTTTTGTCTTCTTTATACACGTGTTGATATTTTTTTAAACGCATAGTTAAGGGCTTACAATATTGAATATACCAAAAAAAGTACGAAAATTTCGTGGTTTTTCGAGTGCTGCAAAGTTAGCACAAATCTTTCGAAGCTTGCAACTTGGATTAACGATACTGGTAGTGGTCCTAACAACATTAAAAAACCAGAACTAGCCGTTAGTTTGCAATTTTAGCGATTTCTAGTGTTAGATATGACCGGCCTATTTTATTTATACACCGTCATTTTGTAGTCGTTTTAATTAACTTAAGGGTGTGTTGTACCAATGAAAATAAACATTTTTGCCCAAGAAACATGGGTCGAAAAACGACAATAAAATTTGGGTCTCCCATACTAAGTAGACAGCTAAAACATTTTATTAGTATGGGAAAGTCAATTTTTTTGTCGTTTTTCGACCCATGTATCTTTGGCAAAAATGTTTAGTTCCGTTAGTAGAACACTCCCTTAAGTTAATTAAAACGACTACAAAATGACGGTGTATTGCTCGCAACTATAAAAGCGTCTGGAAATCCTCATGATTGATGCTGTTGTGACAAAAATGATAAGAAACCAAAGAACGTTTTCGGTGTATAAATATTTGCTCAGTCTATAGATTTAATTTCATATTATTACCCCAACATTTACCTCACTAAGGAAGTTACTAGGTAAAAATGATATTTTAATTTAATGTTGTTTTTTTGGAACCTGACACGATTGCTGATCAATTTTCCACTGTAACATTGTATTGTCTCGTTACCTATTGCAATCTGTTAAATAGTTGCATGGGGCTAGTTACTAAGTCAAATATAGCTCAGGCAAATTGTGTAGATTTCGTTAGCGATAAATGTATGACCATCGGATTTGAGGAGCCACACCAGCTTTTAAAGCGCAGCTCACATCATTATTTAGCACATGAGTGAGATTATTTTGCAGCACAAATCCTGGAATTATGCAGTAAAATATATCACGAGATATATTAATGCAAAGGTGGCTCCTCAGACGACACATCAGGATTGAGGAGCCACCCTGGAACTCGCTAAGTACCAGTTGAATATTCTTGCAAATTAGTGCATCATTTAGTACATAATTGTGTACTTGCTAGAAATTTGAGCTCAGTAGTGCTGGAGTTCAAGAAAATACAATACTTTTAGTATGGCTCCTCAATCCTGATATGTGATTGAATGTGATTCGATATAATGATCATTTAGCACGTCGTGTGAGGCGGGCGGGTCGTTACGTTCCCTCAAATATGGTTGAGCGAAGCGATGGCTGGTTCATGCGTCACGCTCGTGAACGAGTGCTGCCATTGGGAATGGGTCTGCTTCTTAACGCATATATTGTAAACTTTGAATTTATCTTGAACCCTGTAATTTGATTTAGTAATTTGAAATTCGTTAAGTAATGAGCTTTTTAAATAATGTTATTTATTTGTTAATCTTTGTTATGATAAAGTCTGGAAACGATACATATTTGTAAATATTGTTCCATCTTAGAACGTTGACAAGTTTTTGCGCCCATTTTTCTTGTCACCTAAAAGACGTCATAATGGGTGGTAGGGTAAAAGATTTGACGATTTAAAAATGTTTATTATGTGAGCTCATTTAAATAAATATATTTTCATTTCATTTCATATGGGGATGGGGACATCTCCCTATCTCACACCTCGCTACAGTTGGATAGGATTTGTTCTCTGGTTCTGTACTCGGACCGACATGGTGGTATTTTTGTATAAATACCTCAACACCTCGATATACCTGTAGTCCACTTGGCACATTTGAAGAGACTGCAGCACCGCTCAGGTTTCAATCGAATCAAAGGCTTTCTCATAGTCCACAAACGCCTAGCAAAGTGGCAGATTATACTCCTCGGTCTTCTGTATGACCTGCCGCAGCGTATGTATGTGGTATATGGTGCTAAAGCCTTTTCGGAACCCGGCTTGTTCGGGAGGTTGGAAGTCGTCGAACTTGCGAGCGAGACGATTCGTAAGAACTCTTGAGAACAGCTTATAGACATGACTCGGAAGCGAGATGGGTCTATAGTTCTTTAAGAGGGACTTGTCACCCTTTTTGAAGAACAAAATCACCTCACTTATGTTCCAAGTCTTCGGCGTTCTGCCCTCGACGATGACGGAATTAAAAAGCTTCTGAAGGACTTTAAGTATCGGCTTACCGCCCGCTCTCAGAAGTTGGCTAACATGTCCGCCGTAGGGTTCCGTGGTTACCTTATACCATACGATATTTAAATACCACTATTATTTTTCGTCTGCAAAAATAACTTTGTTTTTCACAGTGTATGAAAGTTATATTTGCCGTTTTGGAAAATGTGCTATATACAAGGTGTTTGGTAAAAGCCTTATAAAGCCGAATAGGGTAGATAGGGACCATCCAACTGAACAACTTTTACTATGGAACCAACTCTGAAATCGCGAAAAAAAATCAGCTGTTTCATACAAAAATTTATAACGAAAATTTCAAAATGTATGAAACAGCTGATTTTTTTTTCGCGATTTCAGAGTTGGTCCCATAGTAAAAGTTGTTCAGTTTGATGGTCCCTATCTACCCTATTCGGCTTTATAAGGCTTTTACCAAACACCTTGTATATAAATATATATATATCTTAAAAACTAATTATTATATCTCGTTCAAACCAATTTTCGTTGAAAGTGTTTATTAAGATTTACAGCATATATTTTTTTATTTTTCAAACGGTTGACTTTGAATAAAATTCGTCTTAGGAACCTCAATGTAATTTTTAACGACCTATCTATAGATACACCGCACGTATTGGTTTGAACAAAAAATAATTTTCAGTTTCAGTTCCATGTATGGGGAGCCCCCCCTTAATTTTTTTTATTTTTATTTTTGTGTTAAATTCGTTAAGCGGTTAGCAGAATACATCTACCTACCAAGTTTTAACTGTGTAAGCCTAATACTTTCGGAATAAAGTGGCTGTGACATACGGACAGACAGACAGACATGACGAATCTATAAGGGTTCCGTTTTTTGCCATTTAGGCTACGGAACCCTAAAAAACGGAGCCTCCATAGGTCACCAGTAATTTTGAATCATTAAGGTCCCAACTAATTAAAATAAAATCTTAACTTTTTGAGTTTTTCTAACAAACTTAATCGTAAATTCAATATAATGCAAACAACAGTTCCGCTCAACTCAATCGACAACACGCGTACTACCATAGCCTTCTATATCTTACAAGCCCTGAAGTTGAGCAGAACGGCAACATCGCATGTGGTCAAGCACATAGTATAACATTATTTTAAAAAATATTTATTATTTGTTTTTCCTATATTATCTATGTTTAAACTAGTTGTAAATTGTGATGTAAGGTTATTTCAATAAAGTTTTATATTTATTATTAATATTTATTTATTAGAACATAAGGTTTGAGTCAAATTATTTGAACTTTTCGGGGGTCCTTTAGTACGATGAGCATTTTGATCTAAGCCTCCTCTAGCAATAAATCTTACATCTTTGGAAAGGTATTTAAATTTGAAACACTTTATTGTAATACTATAAACGTCAACTATTAGTACTTTGAGAGTTATAACGCTCTCAACTTGACCAATTTTTTGAACATTAATGACCTAAAACTCCGAAAATACTAACAATTAATAGAAAGTATGTTTGCAGCAAATATTTATCATATAAAAACCGTTCTTATGATATATCATTCATTTCTATAGGTGTGGTAGATCAACTCCCATAGACAATAAACCACTTTTATACTTTAATAACCTTTAACTCCAAAAGTATTAACAATTGATGTAAAGTATATTAACAGCAAATATTTGTCTTTAAAAGACCTTTCTAATGATATATCATTTATTGCTAGAGGGCGTGTTAATCAACTCCCTGCTGAAGAAAATGAACAAAAAAGATGACATCTTTGACAGGCATTTTTTCCTGGTTAACATTAATATTTTTCTTATTGTTTAATATACAAAGCATTTCAATAAAAGAACTAAATTATTTTCATATTTAAAACCTCACACGATTACTATGAAAAAAAAAATCGACCTCTTAAAATTGAAATATTCCCATACATTTAGTATGGAGACTGGCGGACGACATGACCACGAACTGACAGTAACAGACGTTGCCAAACTTATGTTCACGGCTTGGAAATGAAGAAGGCTATGGTACTACTCATCGTACTTATTCGGAGCTATTCGGAACGTCTTTTTGACAATTTATGGGTTGTCTCATTGTCTGACACAACAGGTATCGGCTGATAGAAATGAACCATTTTCTCGCCTTCACGACTCGTCCACCCACTAGGCTAGGTACTAAATGATGCACATTCAACTGGTACTTAGCGAGTTCCAGGGTGGCTCCTCAATCCTGATGTTTCGTCTGAGGAGCCACCTTTGCATTGATATAAAATTACCAACAAACAATTTGAGTGCAATTTCAGCTCTAAGTGTCATATATAGCTCGAGATACACACTTCAAAACCGGTCCATTTTTGACAAAAAGTTAGAAATTTGTAGTAAAGTTAGCCTTTCGGACAAAATACCGTCTAAAATACTAATTCTACGAGGAAAGACATAAGAAATAAAGTTGTAAAGCAGCTATTTAGCTTTAATTTAAGATTAAGAAAAACGCTTAACAATAAATAATTTTCTTGTTATCAAGTAAAACAAAAATTACAAAATCTGATATTTCAAGAAATTGAACTTTGAATGTAAATTGTTACCAATACTGCACAGTTATCTATTAATTGTTAATTTATTATCTATTAATGTACCTTCTTGTTGTAATTGATTAATAAATTAGTAAGTTATTGACGTGTTGCGTGTTTCTGTCGCAGATGTAAGCTGAGGTCTTTCCATCACTTTGAAAAAATACCCAATTCGAGGCGTTTTATTTCAAGATATATAGTACACTAGCTGTCGCCCGCGACTTCGTCTGCGTGAAAAGGGTTTTTGCTATCCCTCGGGAACAAAACTTTTTTCGGGATGAAAGGTACCCTATGTCCTTCTCTGTACCCCTGACAACGCGTATGCAAAATTTCATGATGATCGGTTCAGTAGTTAAGACGTGAAGGCGTAACAAACAAACAAACGGACTTTCGCATTAATAATATTAAGTAAGGAAGTTCTTCACAAATTCTGTTTCCGTCCTTTCTTTTTGGCTATCTCTTAACTGTCAACCATCTGGATCTAGGCTCCACAAAACGGTACTTCGCGTCGTCGGGCTACTCTCTAAAATCATTCAGACCTATTCAAACGATCTTCTGATGGTGTGCCAGATGCGCGCGAACTCGTGCAGTGCTTCCCAGTTTTCACGGCAACAGATGGGGTTCTGGTTATTAACCGGTCCATGGGGTTCTGGTTATTAACCGGTCCAGTTTCTGGGTATTGGTCTAATTCAGCATAATGCGTCTAGCTTCGTCGTACAGCAATCTCACAGTGCATGATCTTGGCTCTCTATTCCGGTGTCACACTTCCGAAATCGCTGCCTGATACACCCATGTCCGGTCAGTAGTTGAGAGACGATGGAATCTAGTTCAATCTCCGGAGAGCTTCACTACGATATCGAGAATGAATCTATAGAGTTCGCATCCGCCTTCGCTGTAGTCCCATCGTTCCTGCTAAATAGCGACGGTTTCCTCTCTAATGGTTCTTCTTAGTCCTGGGCACTCCCTGGGAGCCAGGAGGCTCCCCTCCTCCGCAAATGGTCCCGCGCGAAAAATCTCAAGTTCAGCAAGGAAAACTCAAGCAAGCACAGGTAAAGCCGTGGAACTACACGTCCTAAGCTTTCGTCAATAAAATAAGCGCCGTTCTCTATGTACTACAGAACTAAGCTCTCTTTACAATAAAAACTGAGGAGCATCGGTACCATACCGTAGCACAGACTTCCTTGCAGCTTCCTTGGTATAAATTCTGAGTGAACGGAATCGAATTCCCCATTTGGACGCAGATACTCACGAAACCTTACCGAAACCGAATTTTAATTGACACTGATGGCAATATTTAATCGACGAAATAAAAACGTGATTTCCCTCTCATTTAATAAATATTTTAATAATATAATATTAAAATAATAATTTTGCATGCTCTAATGACAATCACATGACAATTGAAATGACAATCAGAGAAATCGTAACTAAGCAACCCTGCGAAAATAATATTACTTATATTATTACGAAAAGATGCGATTTTATATTGCTTATAATTAAAAATGTATACACCCAATGTCATATTTTCTTGGGTTTTTCACTATTCCTGGCATCAAGGAATCGAATTACACACAAATTCCCGAGAAATATTGTGCCGTTTAAGAGAAACGTGTCAAGAAAGTTTCCTAGAGCGCCATCTCGCTTTTGTCTCGTTCTGGTTTAAGGATTTTATATATTAGATGCTTTTCCTCGTAGAATGAGTATTTTAGACGGTGTTTTGTTCAAAAGACTAGCTTTACTACAAATTTATAACTTTTTGTCAAAAATTTACCGTTTTTGAAGTGAGTATTCGAGATATGTGTGTGTGTGCTCCTAGCCGATTTCGACTACGGCGACTGCAAATGATTCCGCCGTTCTTGGCGTTCGTGCGCTTTGATATGGCTTATATAGCCAATTTTTCTTGAGAACGTGCGCGAGCAATTAGGACACGTCAAGACACCATTCTCATAGTTGTAATTGAGGACCACTGGTGGTCGGGCCTTCAATTCGTCGCGCTTGGCATCAAGCTCGGAACGTCGGAGTGTCTCAAAATCTGAAACCTTGTCTCTGACGAGTGGTCTCCACGTTTGGCGTTTGGATGCCTGCTCTTCCCACTGCGCGGGATTAATATCACACCGTTTCATGTGGCGTTTCAGCACATCTTTATATCGGAGAAGTTGTCCACCCTGCTTACGCTTGCCTTCCTCAAGCTCGGAATAAAAGATGCGTTTTGCCATTCGCTCCTCCGCCATTCGGGACACGTGACCGCACCACCGAAGCTGTCGTCGCATAAGGTAAGCTTCGATTCCATCTACGTTGGCCCTTCTCAGTACGTCAGTGTTACGAACACGATCGGACCATTTGATCTTCAAGATTTTTCTAAGACATTTTATGTGGAATCTGTCCAACATAAGTATGTGCCGGCGGTACACAGTCCACGTCTCAGCAGAATATAAGATATTCGGCAATACTATCGCCATATAAACTGATATCTTTGTAGTCAGCTTCAAGTTATGTGAGCTAAAGAATTTTGAATAAAGTTTGCCAAAAGCAGCGGCAGCCGCACAGATTCTGCTGTTAATTTCAGCATCCAGTTCACATTTAGATGTAACTGTGCTCCCCAAATATCGAAATTTGTCAACCTGCTTCAGAGCGTCCTCGTCGAGTTTGATATTCAGCACCTGTTGGCCATGTGTGTCAAGACACATTACCTCCGTCTTCTTGACGCTGATCTTTAACCCGTACTTACGGCAGACTTCATGAAAAACGGACATCTGCTGTTGCAGGTCATCAGGGGACTCTGCTACGAAGCACAAGTCATCCGCATACATAATCTCAGAGATCAGTGCATGTGATACTTTTGTGCGAGCCCTCAATCTCGCCAAGTTAAAAACGTTGCCGTCAGTGCGAAAACGGATGCGGATACCTGCAGAGACAATCTGCAAAACCTCCCGGACTACGACTGCAAAGTACAATGCGAATAGTGTAGGCGCCAGCACACACCCCTGTTTCACCCCACAGGTAACGGGAAAGAAGTCAGAGTTTTCGCCATCGACTATGACGCAACACTGCATTTCATCATGCAGAAGTCTCAAAAGCTTCACAAACTTCTCCGTGCATCCGAGTTTACTCAGCACTAACCACAGGGCTTCTCGAGGCACGCTATCAAATGCTTTCTCTAGGTCAACGAAGCAAAGATACAATTGACAACCCTGCTCTCTGCTTTTTTCTTGAAGTTGACGAACTGAAAAAATAGCTTCGCATGTACCTCGCTCAGGTCGGAAGCCAAACTGTGTTTCCGGTAACAGCCGTTCTGATATTTCTCTAAGGCGGTTTAGTAGAATTCTGGCAAAGACTTTTCCAGGGACTGATAAAAGTGAAATACCACGGTAAGAGCCGCAATCAGAGCGATCACCTTTATTCTTGTAAAGGGCCCCTTATTTAGGGACCTTTATTCTTTAAAAGTACCAAAGACGACTTTGCCGTAGAATGCATTTTTTAGAAGTTGTAAGCCAAAAACTGAAAAATGTCGAGGTTTTTCAAGCACTACGAAGTTAGCACAGGTCTTTCAGGGTTGCAAATTTGGAATTATACTACTGGTATCTATCCTAAAAACATCCCAAAAATGCAGAACCTTGCATTGTTTTGAAACCTAGAATGTTTAAGATGACTGAGGTATAAATAATGATGTGAACTGCGCTTTAAAAGCTGGCGTGGCTCCTCAAACCTGATGGAGATATAAATGTTAGCCATTTATCATTAATGTAGTGTTTTATTTTATACTATTATACATTTATTTTATGTTTTGATTTGATTGATGGTTAGGCCAATTATTTATCGATAGGTACTATTGTTACACTCCTCATTGCAAATAGTTTGTTAATTGATGAATCACGTAATATAACAGTAATAATAAATTTAATTACAAAATCGGCACTTGTTTTAGTGATAATAAACCTATGTTCATTAATACTATTCATTTAATGACCGTATTCATACGCCATTTAGTCGGTATTGGTGTATTTCATTTCATGAATGTGTCGCACAAATGTCTATTTTTCATTTCAAACATTATTAAAGTCATTTATTAGCCGTTTACGTTATTTGATGTTTTACGTGCATTATTTAAACTATATAAAAGTCGTAACTGTTATCTAAGGCCTAAGTCAGTGTTTCTCAAATGTTAATCTAATTAGTAATTATGATGGAAGATGTTCGTGCATTAGCGAAATATTGTGTTAATGTCGTAACGTAACTGAAATACCAAAGTATGTTGCAATTTATAAAATACAAGTTATTAGTTAACTACGACACGAAAAAATCACTTCATTTTCGTAGTGATGTAGTTTTGGATAAGTGTCGTAAGTAGCACATGATAGGTATATATTGTGATAAAGTGGATGTTATTTTCGTCACCCACTTTGACATAATTTACTTGATTTCTTGAATCAAATTATTTTTTGAAAATTTATTTTTGATTGTTTCCATTTTATTTGCAATATCACACTTAAATCTATATTTTTATATTTCTGGTATAAAATAGCAGACAATAACTGCCTTTATCGTTGCCTTAAAACATACCTCTTATTGCCACGTTATGTATTTGGTGAATACTGAATAGGTTGTGTTTCAGAGCAAATAAGTGCTAACAGAAGTTGTGATTTAATTTGGATTTATAATAAATTGAGTATAATCGATCCATTTAATAATGATTATTATAAATGATGTATTTTGGCTGATGTGTTATTTACTTACCTATTTTGACAATAGGCTCATTGGAATTCAGATGGGAGAGCCTTAAAGTTACTCAAGTTAGTAATTGAAATCTTCATACAATAATCATTTCTTTTTGGTGAATAAAATCAAGTAGGTATGCAATGTTGGCCTGTCAGTGCCTACACATTATAGGAAAGTAAATAAATAGTTTATTTTTAAAGTATAAGGTACATAGTTATCTCATTCATCAAAATGCCTTTATTGAGTAGGGACGTATTATTATAAACTCTTAAATTATTTTTGTCAGTTATATTGAAAAGGTTTATTTATATTTTTGCAGTATGTATCGCGGAATTGCACTAGATAATATAAGTTATATGTTGTGCATAACTGTGAATGTTACTTTAGCTAGTTATCTGGTGTAAAGTATTTGAAAAGTTATTAAAGAAAATTTCGTCCTCTTGTAGTTGCTATAATAGGTAAAATCATCGAGTAATATTCACACTGAATGTCGGTGTCAAGAGACCATATAACCCCTAGGTTAAGGTATTCGTAATGAGTGTCTTCGCAATTTACGCGCAAACTGTTGCTGGATATGGTGTTGCTGTAAACGGTTACTTTAAGTCAACTAAGCTTTTTTGCTGTTCTCAACTATCTGCTGTTTTAATGCAGCCACTGTAACATGACATGCTCGCGAATGTCTGAAGCGCGTTCCGAAGTTCAGAGTGCGGTTGTTTGATTGTTTTATAACCACTGACCTCTATCTTGTATAATAGAGGTCAGTGTTTAAAACTCTCTTGTGTTTGGAACGACCGAAGAAATTGTATAAATGTCATTATAACAAAGTCTCCGTTTTCCATTTGGAATACGAATAATTTAAACTTTCCTATATTCTCAAATAAAATCTGTTTTTCTGAGGAGCACTGACGTCGATTATACAAGTGCACTGGACTGGCTATTGTCATGAAATGACAGCAATTTTTTGTGCCCATTTGAAAATCGCCATATTGGCGCTGAGAGCAGTAGATTCTACTATGGCAGTAGTGAGTGTACTTGGAACTAATTAGTACACTCACTCCTCCTGCGAGCAGACTCTACTGCTCTCAGTGCCAATATGGCGATTTTCAAAACGGCACAAACAATTGGTGACGTTCGCCAGTCCAGCGTACTTTGTATAATGGCCGTCAGTGCTGAGGAGCATGAACTTTTTGAAACTTAGAGACAAAAACATCAAAATACAAAATAATGTCAAATGATAAATTGTATTTTTTTTTGTATAGATTTTTTGGTTAAAAAGTTGCAACGCTCTGACGTTCGGAACAGGAAAGTTGTGTCAACCGAACGTCACGCACTAATGTTTGGAACGCCGTTAGAGCAATTTTTTTAAAATTTTGTTGTACTCGGAGCGTAGGGTTTGAACGCGCCTCTGTATGTCGATTTCGATAGAAATGGCCAATTACAGTACGAGGCACGTATCTTGAAATCGGGTGGGGATTGCGCGAAACGCGTATTTTGGGTATGCGTAGCGGTGAGGGGTGCGCGCTATTGGTCGCTCACAAGAGCACATGCGCGAACTTATCCCTACTCCGTCGAAAAAATTTCAAGATACGTGCCTAGTACTGTACCAACCTGTGATTAATTTTACGCTTCGTTATTGTCACTGTTAAGTTAATCACTATGTATCGATTATGATTAACAAGACAGTAATTTTTGTACTATTGTAAGGTAGCCCTTAAAACGAGCTATTATGGAAAGGACGTATACCTATCAATATTTTATTATCTGTCCTTGCCTTGCAGCGAGACTCAAATGACTTGGAAATTAAACTAACAAAATTGGTAGCTACGGTAGTTTGGAATCTGACACGTCATGAGCTTATAAATCTACTTTTATACCAATTTAGATAAGCGTCTAAGATTTGTTCCATTATCAGATGTTTAAATTGTGCAACGAATTCTATGGACTCCATTCCTGTTGTATTCTCAAATGTTTCTTGTATTGGAGTCAATCCATGCGACTCTATTCCACTCGTAATACGGCTCTAGTCACGGGAAGCAGGAGTGTAGTCCATACACACGGGAATGACTATGTTAGTGCTTAAGTAACGTTTATTTGTTGTATAATTAAGGACCGACCAAGAGTCGCTATATAATGTATGCAGGGAACGTATGGAGGTGATTTAAATGTCTGAAAGTAAACCTAGTCATGTGTTTAAATGGTTGTTTTATTTATGGTTACCACAGCAAAGTTAAGTTAAATAAATATTAGAATTTTTACCAAGCAATTAAAATTGACTCAACTTGCCATTGATAAAGTGATCTAAAGCTAACATCAGTTGTGTTCTACATGTGTTTGGAAATAAAACAATTAATTTTCCCATCATAAATATTATTTCAACATTCCGTATAGCCTAACTTAATGTACAATATGAGGCGGCCGTAACGACGAATACCAATTAAAATAATATTTACAGAGAAGTTTTACTCTAAGTAAAATACATACATACATCTTAATTAATGAACACAAAATGGGAAAACAAACGTTTTTCCCATTTTAGACCATCAAACTGAACAACTTTTACTATGGAACCAACTCTTAGTTTCATACATACTTAGAATAATTACACATAGAACGATAATTCCCTACAAAGCGCGCTGTCAAAAGTGAGGCAACTAAAACAGCCAAAATGGCGCCGTTTCCAGATTTTTATTGTCCATTATTGCATAATCATACCTAATAAGTACAAAACAGTTTGAATTTCCCTACCTTAAAGAGATGAATTATTATATTATTGGATTTTAGTTACGATTAGGTAACTTATGAAGGTTAAAATCTGAGAACTGAGCCATTTTGGCTCAGTATAAGTTGCCTCACTTTGCATACAAGGACACGGCTTCTGGGTGTAATTATTCTAAGCATACATATTGATGTTTTCGTTAATAATTTGTATGGAACAGCTGATTTTATTTTCGCGATTTCAGAGTTGGTTCCATAGTAAAAGTTGTTCAGATTGATGGTCTAAAATGGGAAAATCGTGTTTTCCCATTTTGGGTTCATTCATCAACACGTTGCATATGAATTGCACGCTCAGGGCTCCGCCACGGCGCCGCCGCGAGCCGGCCCAAGTTGCAAGCCATACAATAATTATATCAACCATTAAAAATTAATGTCCCTTACTCCACAACTTGATTATTTTGCACAATAACAAACCTAAGACAAAACAAGCTGTCAAAATATTGATGAGGCTGGGCTATAATAAAATTATAATCAATGAGTAACACAAAAAACCCTATAACAATATTAATTTGATATAAAAATATCAATTACATATAACAAACGTAAAATTACATTAGTATAATTCACTAAACATTGCATTAGGACGATAAAATGGCAGTAATTGCATATACAACTTACGTTACGTTACGATTCGGAATGAGCGAGCCCAAATCACCAAGATATGGAGTAAGCTAAAACGTACTTTATACAAAACTAAAAAAAAAAACATTAATTTGACAATAATGATAATTTTATAAATACATTAGCTTCCAAAGGAACGATTCAATCGGTCAATTTATTTTCGTCTATACGAAACATTTAATTTTGCAATCAGTTGCAGTATGTACCTTTCGCAAAATGCAACCCTCGCAAATATTGTACCTTTCGCAAAATGCACTTTTTGCGAGGGGTGCATTTTACGAAAGGTACGTTTTGCGACTGAGCCTTTTAAATATATAGATAATGCATGGTGTGAGTTGTGAACATTGCAAATTAATTAATTCAAACTTAAATATAACCGGACCTAATGATAAACGGTTCCAACATTTTTGTTTTTTTTTCTCAACATCTTTGGTTCGAAACCTAGCCTAAGCTAACACTAAGAGACTCGTAATCTAACAATGCTAGCGTTAAACTAATCCGAGATTTTAATACTAAATAACGGCCAATTTTTTTTGGTCGGAACCGGATGTAGGGTTGAAAGTTAGAGAAATGGAAACCTTGCATAGTACAGTCGACGGCACATCAAGTATATCAAATACAAAACTAACAAATTTCTCCGATTCATTACATTAAAATGTTAGCATTAAAATTTATAAAGGATTGAGGAAATTTGACAAGTTGTTAAATCCCAGCGTGCTGCCAACTGTACATGAAACCTAGCGGCCTTATTGATAAACGAAGAATAAGTTAACACTTTGGCTAAGACAAAAATATTGCTTAACAATATTTACTCTTTACGTATGACGTCTCAAGGAATATTCATAAGCAAACTTTTTGGTTTATTAAAAGTAAAATATATTCTTCGTTTATGAATAAGGTCGCAAAAGTTTAAAGATTCGTACAAACTTACGCGAATTCGCTCGCGTCGCGGCAATTTTGATCACCTAACTCAAAGCGATAGGCATAGCCATTGCAAAAGCTATTGCTAGAGAATTGCTATGGCAATGGCTATTGCTTTGAGTTAGGTGGTCTGTGAAAATGCCCCATCGCGCGAGCGAATGGGGAAGGCAACTGTCAAAATGGCGCTGCGTACGCTTGTTCCACGAGAACTATGAAAACAAAGGACTTTTACGTAAAAAATAGTTTTTCCAAGCTATAAAATGATTGAATTCTGAGTTATAGGCTTTAAAAATGTTGGCACTTACATATTTCCGAAAAATCTGGATATAGAAAAAAATGATAAATTCTGTAAGAATAAAATCTAATTAATTTGGCTTTAAATTCCGGCATTTGCATTGAAGAATAGTCTTTTATATCCATTTTGAGTCATTAGGTCTTTTTCGGTAAAAAAAACCACAAAATAAATATCTATTTTCCCATACATTTTGTTCTGAACGTCTACTGTCTTAGGAACAAGCGTACGAAGCGACATCTACAATAAGCTTTGCGTTGCCATCCCCATTCGCGTCAGTTTGTACGAAGAGGGGGAGTGGGGGAAATGGCGAGATCTTCTATTGATGCTGGTGTTGGGGTTTCGGTGCAGTAGCGTGGCGTTAGTGGGGTTCACATGGCGAGCGCGGCGCAGCGCTTGTCGCGGCTCTTGTTGCGCGCCACCGTGCGCGCCTTCGACGCCGCGCTGTTCTGGAGATGCTGGAAATGGCAACATTTTGGTCAGTTTTTATGAAGACGTATCTAATACTAATTTTGGATTTTTCGTCAACGTCAGAATGGCTGGATGTCTATGGCGAATGGTTTTCAAAGCACGAATTGCTACCTGTTGCTAATTTTATAAATTGGTACCTACAATACTTTTAGAGAAATGCAATATTTTTTTGGTTTTGACGTAGATCGTCATTTTCGCAAATGGTCATTGCGGAAAATTTGGTCACTCGCATAATGTCATTTTCGCAAATGGTCACTTTCGCAAATGGTCACTTTCGCAGAATGTCATTTTCGCAACTGGTCACTTTCGCAAAACGTCACTTTCGCAGAATGTCATTAAATTTTTTTTTGTTCCCAAAATTGTGAGAGTAGAAATTGTGAGAGTAGAAATTGTGAATGTCATTCTGTGAAAGTGACCAAATTTTTTGCGATGACAAAATGGTCGCAAATAGACGATCGGCGTCAAAACCATTTTTTTGACCAGCCATTCTGACGTCAAGTTGGTGGCTAGACGCAACGTCTTTGTGTCTAGCTAGACATACTATGCCGAAGTTACGTAACCGAAGGTCGTCGGCAACGCTTTGAAAAAAAAACGCAACGTGATTTCGGCAAAATTTGCCTTCAGTAATTGAAATTGCATTGCAGGCGTAATCATGTCGTACCGTCATATCCTCCATCTTTGCCCTTTTGTCCTATTTTTGCCCAACGACAAAATTTAACTTTAAATTGAAATTGCCAGAAAAATATTCCATTTATGGTGATTTTTGACTGTTTAGTATATTTTTGAAGTATTATATGGCAACACTGAATGCATGTGACGTTCATAACCTCAGTGTCTCACCATAAGGTGTTAAAGTTGGACGTGTAAAAGTGGTGCAAAATTTCTTGCCGGAAACTTTTTAGAGAAGTGATAGAAGGAGTGGAAATACGTAGTAATGCTTGTTGTGTCTAAAAACAGGTTAAAAATGAGGATCAGTTGCTTGATTACACACATATAGGACGCATATTTCGCAAGTTATGACCCTGGGTAATGTTAGGTAGTAAAAGTCCGTTCAAGCCGGCCCAATATTGCCCACAGGTTGAAATGCACTAGGGTTGACACTTTTTATTAACCGACTCCAAAAAAGAAGGTTCTCAATTAGATTATATTATTGTTAAGATTTTTATAGGTAGGTAACTTACCTAGGGGTTTTTTTTAATTGTACCTAACTAAACGATGTTTGTACTTTAGTTTTATGACTGATTAGTTCCCGAGGTTTCATATTAAAAGTGTATAAAATGTTCATACTTATTGTTTTTTATTTTACATTTTGACACCCCTAGCCACAATTAATTTTTGTATGAATATTTCAGAAATTGTGTACACAACATTGCCCACCTAATTTTTTCTTAATGTAAGGGGTTTTTTTAAGTATTTAAAACGTAGATCGCATCTTTGTCTCATAGGGCACCTTGGGTCTTAATATCAGAACCGTAAGTGTTAAAATAGCTTCACAATTCGCGGTGGGCTAAGATGGGCACATTGCCGCATAACTTAGCCCACCTCTTTAACTCCATTTTTTAAAGAAACTGCTTAGAAATACTTATTTGGAACCATTCTATTCTATTCTACTTTATCTCTGAAAACGAAATATGTGACTCAGGTATCTCTACGGTACATACTTTTTTCACAATCTTCAAAAATGTAAAAAAAGCGGGCAAAGATGGAGGGTATGACGGTACTTATTTATCTATTCTGAAGGCATTTGCATAAAAACAGTAGATTATACAACAAGTGAATAAAAAGGGAATTTAGTTCGAGGGACTAAGTTGGATCCCGAGATGAAATTTTTTTTCACGAGTTGTGTACTCTACTTTTTACCATTGACTGCGAGAAAACAAATAGGTACCTCTAGCAGTACTTTATACTTAGTATTTATAGTTGACCATCAGCCATTTTTAATGTCCCCACTGCTGGGGTACAGGCTTTCCTTATGGGTGGGAGGATGGGCCATAACCCACCACGCGGGCCCAATGCGGGTGTTAACGACTGCAAATGCAGCCGGGACCAACGGATTGACGTGCCTTCCGAGGCACGGAGGCTTAGAGCATTTAAAAAGAGCTCGAGATAATACATTTTTGGTCACCCATCCCATGTCCGACCCATGTGACCCATGCGTGAAAGTAGAAGTTTTCCAATGACATAAAACAACCACGCCAAGAGAGAGATTACATGATCAGTCTGGCATCAGTCCATTTCATCAGTCTGTATAGACTTTGAATTTTTGCAGACTGAATATCGTACCAGACTGATGGCATGGACTGATGCAAGACTGAACATTCAATCTCCCTCTAATCTAATAGATAGAAAAGAACCCAAAGATAAGACACTAAAAACAAGAACCTAATTAAATTTGGCGGGATATTTTTTTTTCGTTTAATTATATTGTGTCTATGGCTCTATGGAATAGCTCCATAGCAGCCAGTTTAGGTATAGGTACTTTTTGTACTAATGGGGAGGCGAAGGCAAAGTGAATTACAGATGGCGCTTAGTCTTTGGAACAATTGTCAGTTTGAGCTTATATTGTCTTGACGTGATTTTACTTTCTTAGATTGTATTTTTTTCGGTTTTGCATATAAAAGAAGAATTACGGAAAAGAAAAGCCAAAACAAGAGGCAAGAAAGTTTATAGCAACTTACAAAAAATTGCTAACAAGCATTACATTTCTTTAAATTTCGTGTAAGATTTACAAGTAATCTTTTTATTTCAGATTAGAAGCATATGATTTAAATTTTAACAAAGCAACTGAGTGTGAATTTCCGTGTTTATAGTTGCCTGATGATGCCTTCTGTGCAATAGTAATTTCAGGTTTCTGTACTGGAATTTCTGTACCATCCAAAATTACACGAACCGTTTTATCATATTTATTTTATTATTCTAAGTTTCTTGAATGACTCTGGCATATAAAATTCTATTAATTCTCTGTTTGGCCCCAATATTGGGCTTATTCCATATTTGATATACCTATCAAATTCATCCAAGTTATAAATATGTTAGAAACTGCTGAGGTTGAAATATTAAAGAACAAAGCTGTTATAATTCAAATGTTGTTTTATTTTGGCGAAGCTTCATCAAATTCATGAAACATTCCTTTTGATTTATAATGTTTCTCAGGCTCAGCAAAGGAGAAAATCGAGGAAAAAGCATATTTTTTTTGATATATTTTTTGCCCACTATTTTTTTTGTTACTGGGAAATCGATGAACTCCAATATTTTACAAGTTACATGCATAACAATGCGGCATTTTCTCAGTATAAAATTAAAAAGTGCAATACTCCAAGAGATTCCCATATGTTTTGACAGTTTCTTTGAGGCGGCTCGGTACCAACGACAAGACGCCACCTATCGGGATAAAATTGCGCTTTTCCTCCCCATTCATGATGCGCGCTTGTTCCAAATTCAAATTATTTTTATTCACTCGGTGAATAAAATCGCTTATTAGTCACTCTTATCGTTGAATTAAACGCACTTTTTAGAGTGGCGATGGTAAAATAGTAGATTATACAACAAGTGAAAAAAGAAGGAATTTAGTTCGAGGTACTGTACTATGTTGGATCCCGAGAGCAGCGAAGGATTGTAGAGTTGAATCCCGAGCGTAGCGAGGGATTCAAAAGTAGAATCCTGAGCGAAACGAGGGATACAAATGACCGAGATGAATTTTTTTTTCACGAGTTGTGTACTCTACTTTTTACCATTGACTGCGAGAAAACACAATAGCAGTACTTACACCTATAGTACCTATTTATGGTTATCAAATTTTATTATTTAGATAGGTGATCGGTAATTTAACCGTTAGAAAATAGTGAAACTAAGTTTTCCAATGACATAAAACAACCATGCTATGAGGGAAATTACATGATCAGTCTGACATCAGTCCATTTCATCAGTTTATATAGACTTTGAATTTTTACAGACTGAAGATCGTACCAGACTGATGGAATGAACTGATGCAAGACTGAACATATAATCTCCCTCTAATATAAAGAATAAAGATAAGACACTAAAAAGAACCTAATTAATTTGGCGAGATATTTTTTTTAGAAAAGAACCCAAAGATAAGACACTAAAAAGAACCTAAATAAAATTGGCGGGATATTTTTTTTATTTAATTGTATAACTATGGCTTTATCTATGGAATAGCTTCATACTTTCAGCACGTTTTTTTTTGTACATAATTCATACGATACGCTCTTGTTCCAAATTCAAATTATTTTTATTCACTCGGTGAATAAAATAGCTTATTATTCACTCTTATCGTTGAATTAAACGCACTTTTTAGAGTGGCGATGGTAAAAAAGTCATTTCATGCTAGAGCAGCAGAGCCGAAGCGCATTAAATAAAGCGTTTAAAAGGTAATTAACATAGCAAATTCTTCACCCTTATCTTAACAATGTAATGCTCACATTTTTTCGGAGATAAAAAAAGATGAGAAAGTTGCGGCATATTCCCGTCAGATATGAAAAATAGTTATGTAGACGGAATAAGGGCATCCCCCATGGTTTGTTCCACTGTGGTGGATATCGGGAAATAAAAAATGGACAATCTATTCGAAGCGCTCATGGCGAAGCTTGATAGACTGATCGTACTCGATCACGTTTGTTAAGCAACGATCGGTCGGGTCAGGTGTCGGATGGGTGACCGTCAAGTGGCATTACAACTGAGCGTTTCCGTACTTCGGAGGGTACGTTAAACCGTCGGTCCAGTACCTTGATTACGTAAAGCTGTTGCTAACAATTCTCGATTGAAATCGATTGAAAATGCGGTTGCATTGCTGCTTTAGTTAAGATAGTTGTCATATTTGTTCTTACTAAAGCAGCGATGTAACTGCGATTTCTGTCAGAGTTGATTGCAACAAAATTACAAAATCACCCCCCCGGTCGTTGTCATCTGATAACAGTCGTATAGCCAAGTCAGAGACCTTACAAGCGACTCGATAAACTCCTAATACCAGAGGTGGTCCATATCTTTATCCTCCTTATCCACCCATAAGGAAGGCCTGTTCCCCAGCAGTGGGGACATTAAGGCCGACGACATCTATAAATCGTTCTCAACCCTATAAGAAGAGCATCTCAAGTGTGATCTCAAGATATGGGCGTAGCGAGCGAGGTACGGATAGGCAAAGAGGAGCAGCTGCCCCCCCTTCTCTCTCCCCTCAGAAGAGCGGTCGTTTGCTGGTAAACTGTAATTCTGACGAGCTTCCAGGCTTGGAGGCCGGTTTGTGAAATCCAGCAATATGGGATGTGATCTCTCTATAATCTAGGTTATTTTGTCTGCCCCTCCCCCCATATACAATTCTGGCTCCGCCCTTGTCTCAAAATAGTTCTCAACTTTGAACGGTTTATAAATACGGGCCTAAATGTTCGATGGTGACATACCCGCTGCAGCTTGTTGGGGCGGTGCGCGGGCGCGAGCAGGGCGGGCGCGAGCAGGGCGGGCGCGAGCAGGGCGGGCGCGAGCAGGGCGGGCGCCAGCGCGGCCAGCCCGCCGCCCAGCGCGCGGGGGCGGTGTGGGTCGCCCACGTGTCCTGTACTAGTACATACCCGCTGCAGCTTGTTGGGGCGGTGCGCGGGCGCGAGCTGGGCGGGCGCGAGCAGGGCGGGCGCGAGCAGGGCGGGCGCGAGCAGGGCGGGCGCGAGCAGGGCGGGCGCCTGCTGCAGGCGCAGCACGCGGCGCAGCGCCGGCGCGTGCGGCGCCAGCGCGGCCAGCCCGCCGCCCAGCGCGCGGGGGCGGTGTGGGTCGCCCACGTGTCCTGTACTAGTACATACCCGCTGCAGCTTGTTGGGGCGGTGCGCGGGCGCGAGCAGGGCGGGCGCCTGCTGCAGGCGCAGCACGCGGCGCAGCGCCGGCGCGTGCGGCGCCAGCGCGGCCAGCCCGCCGCCCAGCGCGCGGGGGCGGTGTGGGTCGCCCACGTGTCCTGTACTAGTACATACCCGCTGCAGCTTGTTGGGGCGGTGCGCGGGCGCGAGCAGGGCGGGCGCCTGCTGCAGGCGCAGCACGCGGCGCAGCGCCGGCGCGTGCGGCGCCAGCGCGGCCAGCCCGCCGCCCAGCGCGCGGGGGCGGTGTGGGTCGCCCACGTGTCCTGCACTAGTACATACCCGCTGCAGCTTGTTGGGGCGGTGCGCGGGCGCGAGCAGGGCGGGCGCCTGCTGCAGGCGCAGCACGCGGCGCAGCGCCGGCGCGTGCGGCGCCAGCGCGGCCAGCCCGCCGCCCAGCGCGCGGGGGCGGTGTGGGTCGCCCACGTGTCCTGCACTAGTACATACCCGCTGCAGCTTGTTGGGGCGGTGCGCGGGCGCGAGCAGGGCGGGCGCCTGCTGCAGGCGCAGCACGCGGCGCAGCGCCGGCGCGTGCGGCGCCAGCGCGGCCAGCCCGCCGCCCAGCGCGCGGGGGCGGTGTGGGTCGCCCACGTGTCCTGCACTAGTACATACCCGCTGCAGCTTGTTGGGGCGGTGCGCGGGCGCGAGCAGGGCGGGCGCCTGCTGCAGGCGCAGCACGCGGCGCAGCGCCGGCGCGTGCGGCGCCAGCGCGGCCAGCCCGCCGCCCAGCGCGCGGGGGCGGTGTGGGTCGCCCACGTGTCCTGTACTAGTACATACCCGCTGCAGCTTGTTGGGGCGGTGCGCGGGCGCGAGCAGGGCGGGCGCCTGCTGCAGGCGCAGCACGCGGCGCAGCGCCGGCGCGTGCGGCGCCAGCGCGGCCAGCCCGCCGCCCAGCGCGCGGGGGCGGTGTGGGTCGCCCACGTGTCCTGTACTAGTACATACCCGCTGCAGCTTGTGGGGCGGTGCGCGGGCGCGAGCAGGGCGGGCGCCTGCTGCAGGCGCAGCACGCGGCGCAGCGCCGGCGCGTGCGGCGCCAGCGCGGCCAGCCCGCCGCCCAGCGCGCGGGGGCGGTGTGGGTCGCCCACGTGTCCTGTACTAGTACATACCCGCTGCAGCTTGTTGGGGCGGTGCGCGGGCGCGAGCAGGGCGGGCGCCTGCTGCAGGCGCAGCACGCGGCGCAGCGCCGGCGCGTGCGGCGCCAGCGCGGCCAGCCCGCCGCCCAGCGCGCGGGGGCGGTGTGGGTCGCCCACGTGTCCTGTACTAGTACATACCCGCTGCAGCTTGTTGGGGCGGTGCGCGGGCGCGAGCAGGGCGGGCGCCTGCTGCAGGCGCAGCACGCGGCGCAGCGCCGGCGCGTGCGGCGCCAGCGCGGCCAGCCCGCCGCCCAGCGCGCGGGGGCGGTGTGGGTCGCCCACGTGTCCTGTACTAGTACATACCCGCTGCAGCTTGTGGGGCGGTGCGCGGGCGCGAGCAGGGCGGGCGCCTGCTGCAGGCGCAGCACGCGGCGCAGCGCCGGCGCGTGCGGCGCCAGCGCGGCCAGCCCGCCGCCCAGCGCGCGGGGGCGGTGTGGGTCGCCCACGTGTCCTGTACTAGTACATACCCGCTGCAGCTTGTTGGGGCGGTGCGCGGGCGCGAGCAGGGCGGGCGCCTGCTGCAGGCGCAGCACGCGGCGCAGCGCCGGCGCGTGCGGCGCCAGCGCGGCCAGCCCGCCGCCCAGCGCGCGGGGGCGGTGTGGGTCGCCCACGTGTCCTGTACTAGTACATACCCGCTGCAGCTTGTTGGGGCGGTGCGCGGGCGCGAGCAGGGCGGGCGCCTGCTGCAGGCGCAGCACGCGGCGCAGCGCCGGCGCGTGCGGCGCCAGCGCGGCCAGCCCGCCGCCCAGCGCGCGGGGGCGGTGTGGGTCGCCCACGTGTCCTGTACTAGTACATACCCGCTGCAGCTTGTTGGGGCGGTGCGCGGGCGCGAGCAGGGCGGGCGCCTGCTGCAGGCGCAGCACGCGGCGCAGCGCCGGCGCGTGCGGCGCCAGCGCGGCCAGCCCGCCGCCCAGCGCCGCGGCCAGCGCGCGGTAGGCGGTGTGGGTCGCCCACGTATCGCACACCACGCTCTCCGTGCCCACGCGCACGCTCAGTTCCGGCGCCTCATCCTCCTGTATACGCATCACCTGATTACTAAACATCACTACAGAACAAAGCAAACATCTTGAAATCGGGTGGGGATTACGCAGAACGCGTATTGATTTTGACGCAATTCGTCATTTTCGCAAATGGTCATCGCGAAAAATTTAAAGACTTTCGCAAAATGTAATTTTCGCCACTGGTCACATTCGCAAAAGAATACTTTCGCGAAACGTCACTTTCGCAAAATGTCATTCATATTTTTTCTCAAACTCACAATTTTGAGAAAATAAGAAAAAGTTGTGGATGACATAACAGTCTGCGAAAGTAACGTTTTGCGAAAGTGACCAGTTGCGAAAATGACATTCTGCGAAAGTGACCAGTTGCAAAATGACATTCTGCGGAAGTGACCAAATTTTTCACTATGACCATTTGCGAAAATGACGATCTGCATCAAAACCCGCATTTTGAATATGCGTAGTAAAAGCGATGCGGTACGCGGACGGCAGGAAAGGGGAGCGCGCTATAGGGATGTTGACTTATGAATAAAATAACGAAATACTAATAAAAATCGTAAACATATCAAACTTTTGAAGTAGCTTGTATACCTCTTGGTTTTATATATTGCGTATTATTTGTTTTATGACCGTCAAAAAACAAATAGTTTGACCGTCAAAAAAAATTCAAGATAACCTATGCCTCGCTAAACTCTTCACTACCTAATTAATAAAATAGTAATGTGTCAGTGGATAACCCATTAACGATGAAAAGTGTACCGTAATCTAGGGTGAAACTGCGGGGTGGATAACGGCACCTAAATTTTCAATAGAAAAAAAATGGGTTTGTTCATAAAAAAAACATCCTTACTTCTTTACTTTTAATAAGAAAGTGAATTTGTTTGTTTGTTATGCCTTCACATCTTAACTACTCAACCGACTGTCATGAAAATTTACATACACGTTGTCAGCTGCCCAATTGGCTTTGGTTAAAAAATAAAAGGTATTTTTTTTTACTACAGATTAGGCCAATTTAAGAAACTAATTTGAATATTTTAACATTTGGTCGCGTATTTATTTTTTAATAAATATATTTGTCGAGCGGATATGGTTAGCCGGAATGACGTCATTAGTGGTACGAAAGTTTAAGAAGGAATACCTTTGCCATCAACTTATAGAAAAAAAGAACGGCCAAGTGTCATTACCTGTTATAATGACTTTTTGGTTGTTTGTAAACAAATAAGTTATAGTTAATATTTCTTCTATTTTATTCATTTAATCCAGTTGTGACGGTTCTAACCTACCTTCTTAATTTGCCGCAATAATTTTTGAGGTGGTAAAATTATAATAAAAATGCTTACCAGTGGAAACTCAGCTGAAAAACTTTGTAAAAGCTGACAAGCCTAATCTACCCAAATTGCGAAATGTATTGTGTGTATTGTGTCTATTTTGGATGTAGGCTACATGGATCAAATTGTAACGATTGCTTGTGGACTGAAAAATTTGCAGGATGACATAATAAACATTGTGAAAATATGTGCATACTTTTATTTCTATTTAGAATCATTTTATGGTAGGGATGTCGAAAAAATTACGAGATACGTTCATCGATACTTTTCGGGCGATATTAAATACTCGGATATATCGATAGATATTTTTACAATAATGTTTCCAAAACATTTTTTTGTAATTACGTATGGATTCTAATAGTCGACACTATTTTGTCACTGGAGCATTTTGACTTTTTCTAACTTTTGAGTCCTAAAAATCATCGTCAAATTGAGCCAAAATTTCGTGTAGGGGTTTATTTTGCATTTTTTTATGTTTTACAATACCTTAAATTAGAATCCATTACTTAGTCATCATTCCATTTCATCCCATTTTTTCCTGAGAAATATTACCTATATCGATATTTTTTCACTTCGACCATCCCTAACGCCAAGTTCATTGTCAAAATTGTCTTTGCCCTTTTTTTCTTTTTTTTATTATGGCAGTGGGATCTGCATGTGATGACGTCATAGAAAGGTCAGCTTTTTTCGTAAAACTCTTTTTTCAGCAGGTTAAAGCTTTTTATTGAATATTATAAATATCTTTAAAAATATAGACTTATTTTAAAATCTAATTAGTAGACATTGTACCGAAAGCTTATTCCTCGAAATGGTTTTGAGATTTTCAGTCATGTTCAGAAAGTTATCAAAGCCAATTATGCTTGAGTACTTTTAATCTCGGAAAAAAGTACTGTGTTTCCGAGAGCAATAACTGTCCACACAAACTCACATCTAAATTTTAAGTCTTTTTTTATGCCAGTTGAGTAAAGTTGTGATAATACTCGTATAAAATCAAAAAATATATAGGTATGTATATCGTATAAGTATAACGGTTGACTTAGATTTTTCAATATATTGAAGTTGAAGAAGAAGAAATTTGCCGGTCGACAGTCTTATTTAATTGAAAACAAGAAAATGCAATAAGAAACAAGAACTGTGTCAAAAAGCATTACCATTAGAACACCATTGAACTACGATTTTGACGAAAACATTAGCAGACTTTACCCCCTCCTGACTCTATGTCCAAGCTACATCATTATAGTTACATTCACTGCTGAAATGTGTGACTAACCTCAAAATACTTGAGTATATCTCGGAAGGTGGCCCGCTGCAGCTTGCGGTCTCTCTTGGCGCGGAACTTCTGCGAGTCGCGCGCCAGCTGCTCCAGCCGCGGCAGTACGGGCTCTATCTGCGCGTCCATGCTCTCGTCCACTTCGGAAATGTGCTCGTGCGCGATCGCCAGCGCACCGCCGGCTGCCATGCGGACCTGTCGAGATGGTCATTGATATTATTATCATGTATGTAATAAAGAAGCAAATGGTATAGTATAGGTGTCGTTGTCGGGCTAAAAATCAGTCATTGGATCACATAGATATTACACAGTGCAATTTTTAACAAACCAAATGTTTTAAGTTTGCAGATATGAACGAACACAGCTTGCAATTTATTACGATTTAAGTAAAGAATAAAGAATAGAAAGGTAGCCTTTAATTTTATTTTCAAGTGGACGAGAGAGTCAAGTGTTAGATTGTTTCATCGGTTTCAGATAGTGCTGACTTCCGATTTACTTTAAGAATGGAACATATTTCCTGCGAAGTTATCTGTTAAGTAAATTAATTGGAACTAATCCAGAACCTGTGAAACTGGTCTTGAATGTTTCTAAAAATGTTATACAAGGTTTCCTTTCATAAAGTATGTGGACGGACACTAAAAATTGTTTTAAAATTTTCGAGAATCCCATACAAACGAAGTCACGGGCGGCACCAGCGGCGCCCAGCCGTCCAGCGCCGCTACCGTGGCCCTGACACATCACACACTAGCTACCTCGAGCCCGTGCGCCTCGAGCAGCGAGGCGAGGCGCGCGTAGTGCGGCGGCGCGCTGGCCAGCAGCGAGTGCGGGCGGCACCAGCGGCGCCCAGCCGTCCAGCGCCGCTACCGTGGCCCTGACACATCACACACTAGCTACCTCGAGCCCGTGCGCCTCGAGCAGCGAGGCGAGGCGCGCGTAGTGCGGCGGCGCGCTGGCCAGCAGCGAGTGCGGGCGGCACCAGCGGCGCCCAGCCGTCCAGCGCCGCTACCGTGGCCCTGACACATCACACACTAGCTACCTCGAGCCCGTGCGCCTCGAGCAGCGAGGCGAGGCGCGCGTAGTGCGGCGGCGCGCTGGCCAGCAGCGAGTGCGGGCGGCACCAGCGGCGCCCAGCCGTCCAGCGCCGCTACCGTGGCCCTGACACATCACACACTAGCTACCTCGAGCCCGTGCGCCTCGAGCAGCGAGGCGAGGCGCGCGTAGTGCGGCGGCGCGCTGGCCAGCAGCGAGTGCGGGCGGCACCAGCGGCGCCCAGCCGTCCAGCGCCGCTACCGTGGCCCTGACACATCACACACTAGCTACCTCGAGCCCGTGCGCCTCGAGCAGCGAGGCGAGGCGCGCGTAGTGCGGCGGCGCGCTGGCCAGCAGCGAGTGCGGGCGGCACCAGCGGCGCCCAGCCGTCCAGCGCCGCTACCGTGGCCCTGACACATCACACACTAGCTACCTCGAGCCCGTGCGCCTCGAGCAGCGAGGCGAGGCGCGCGTAGTGCGGCGGCGCGCTGGCCAGCAGCGAGTGCGGGCGGCACCAGCGGCGCCCAGCCGTCCAGCGCCGCTACCGTGGCCCTGACACATCACACACTAGCTACCTCGAGCCCGTGCGCCTCGAGCAGCGAGGCGAGGCGCGCGTAGTGCGGCGGCGCGCTGGCCAGCAGCGAGTGCGCGTGCGCGGGCGGCACCAGCGTCAGCAGCAGCGCCCAGCCGTCCAGCGCCGCCGCGTGCAGCACCGCCTCTTCTACCACCAAGCCCGACACTTTCACGCTGCCGTCACCCTGATAATAATACAGCTAAATTAGAACGGGTTTACGCACCGACCTCGAAGCACCGAGATGAAGTGGAGGGAGGCTATGTATGAGGAGATCTCTAAAGCCATGCATAGCTCCAAAACCCACTACACTGTTGTGATGGGGGACTTCAATACAAAGTTGGGGAAACGATGCGGTGATGAGCTGAGAGTGGGACAATTTGAAGTTGGGCAACGGAATGCCAGAGGCCAGATGCTGGCCGACTTTATGGAGAAGGAGATCCTCTTTATGATGAACTTCTTCTTCAGGTAGCCGGAAAGCCGGAAGTGGACCTGGATGAGCCCAGACGGTACAGTCAGAAATGAATTAGATTTTATCATGTCGACGAAAAAGCAAATATTCAATGATGTCACTGTGATCAACGCCGTCAAAACGGGGAGCGATCACCGAATGGTACGTGGCACATTGAATATCAACCCGAAGCTGGAAAGATCTCGACTGATAAAATCTACGCTCCGACCATTACCGGCCCATATTCAAAACCCCGAAAGCTTTCAACTCAAAGTCCAAAACCGCTTCGAAGCCCTTGAGTACAGCATAGATGTGGACGATCTAAAGTCAAAGTCAAAGTCAAATAAAGTCAAATAAGCTTTATTCAAATAAACTTAATTATTAAGTACTTTTGAATCGTCTATATTTTCCTACCACCCGTGGTGGTGGATACTGTCCACCGTGTCCAAGTTCTTTAAGACCCACCGTCCCAAGATAAAGAAACTCTCCGACCACAAACTCCTACTCATGGATCAGAGACGTGAAATGAGGCTCCAGAGCTCAACAGATGCTCATAGTTATCGGCAGCTCAATAGACAGATATCTAAGTCTTTGACAACCTTCGCCAATTTAATACGAATCGTATTAAAGAGGCTATCTAGCGGAATATAGGCTCTAAAGTGTTCGCGAGAGATCTGTCTATTGGGCAAAGCCAGATGACGAGACTGAAAATTGACAACGGTCGCATCATTTCATCGAAGCCTGAAATCCTGAGGGAGATCGAGCGTGTCTATGGGCAGTTATATTCCACGCAGACACCTGTTGAAAGCAAGGCTAAAGACCCCAGAGCCAAGCTTACCCGACACTATACCCAAGATATCCTGGACCTGAGCGTGTACGAGATTAGTATGGCTCTCAAACAGCTGAAAATAACAAGGCGGCGGGTGACGATGGAATCACTACAGAACTTTTGAGAGCGGGCGGTAAGCCGATACTCAAAGTCCTTCAGAAGCTCTTCAATTCCGTCATTGTCGAGGGCAGAACGCCGAAGGCATGGAACATAAGTGAGGCGATTCTGTTCTTTAAAAAGGGTGACAAGTCCCTCTTAAAGAACTACAGATCCATCTCACTTCTGAGCTATGTCTATAAGTTGTTTTTGAGAGTCCTTACGAATCGTCTCGCTCGCAGGTTCGACGACTTCCAACCTCCCGAACAAGCCGGGTTTCGAAAAGGCTTTAGCACCATAGACCACATCCATACGCTGCGGCAGGTTATACAGAAGACCGAGGAGTATAATCTGCCACTTTCCTTGGCGTTCGTGGACTATGAGAAAGCCTTTGATTCGATTGAAACCTGAGCGGTGCAGCAGTCTCTCCAAAGGTGCCAAGTGGACTATAGTTATATCGAGGTGTTAAGGTTTTTATACAAAAATGCTACCATGTCGATCCGAGTACAGAACCAGAGCATAAATCCTATCCAACTGCATCGTGGTGTGAGACAGGGAGACGTTATTTCTACGAAACTGTTCACAGCTGCGTTGAAGGACATCTTTAAGCTCTTGGACTGGCATCAACATTAATGGCCAGTACCTAACACACCATTGTTTTTCCGATGGATGATATACCTATATGTACCTATACTTCGTTTTGCCAATGATATACCTTATGGCTGAGACCATGGAAGACATGAACACAATCCTCGAAGATCTCCGTAGTGCTTCCCAAAGAGTGGGTCTCAGGATGAACATGGATAAGACGAAAATTATGTCAAATGCCCATGTTGTACCCGCTCCAGTTCATGTTGGGAACACTACACTTGAAGTTGTTGACCATTATGTAGGACTGGCAGTCCAGTTAGGTAAGTCCAACTTCGAGAAAGAGATCTCTCGTCGAATCCAACTCGGATAGGCAGCATTCGGGAAGCTTCGAAAAATCTTCGTGTCCGATTTACCTCAGTGTCTCAAGACGAAAGTCTTTGACCAGTGTGTGTTGCCAGTGATGACTTACGGCAGTGAAACGTGCTCGCTAACTATGGGTCTCATAAGGAGATTCAAGGTCACCCAGCGTGCGATGGAGATAGCTATGCTCGGCGTTTCCCTGCGTGATCGAATCAGAAATGAGGAGATCCGCAGGCGAACTAAAGTAACCGACATCGCAAAAAGGATTGCTCAGCTGAAGAAGCAGTGGGCGGGACACATAGCGAGAAGAACTGATGGCCGTTGGGGCGGAAAGGTTGTGGAATGGCGACCACGCACCGGACTTATAAAAATAGGCACGCAGCGCTGTGCAATTTGAAATTGTATTTTATAGCCGTGCAGCGAAAGTAGCTTATTATTTGATTGCGGAGACAGGGGCCACGCGTTGTGACGTTACCAGCTCTTCAACACCATAAGAAGTAAAATGCTAGGTGGAATCCAAATAACGACCTACAGACCGGCTTGGCACAGCGATCTTGTTTTCTCCGAGGCGAACTATCGACGGCTGCGAGAATTCACGCGTGGCATAGCATAAGGGAGCGCTGGAGCGAAGAGTAGCTGTTATACCATGCCCCAGAATGGGGAGAAATGGTACAGGGACATAAGGAACGGAGTAAAAAAGAATTTGTAGAGAGTCAAGCATTGTGCGAGGAGCTCGATGGCGCAGTGGTTTAGCGCCTGGCCCAGCGACTGCAGAGGTTAAACAACTTTCGCAAGGGTCGGTCATAGGATGGGTGACCAAAACTTTAATATCTCGAGCTCCTCCGTGCTTCGGAAGGCACGTTCAGCCGTTGGTCCCGGGTGCATTTGCAGTCGTTAACACCCACCAATCCGCATTGGGCCTGCGTGGTGGGTTATGGCCCATCCTCCTTATCCATCCATAAGGAAGGCCTGTGCCCCAGCAGTGGGGACATAAAAATGGCTGATGGCGACAAGCATTTCGCGTGCATCTCTCGTGATTGGGCCATTGTAACCACACGGAAGCCATGGGAGGTCGTGGGTTTTGTCCTCGCGCAGATGGACTTCTGTACGTGTACTATTATATTATATTCTGTGGCTCTGTGATTTGTTCGTTTGTTTTACGTATTATGTGTGATTGGTAGTTGGGATGCTGTGCGCCAGCGGGCACTGTGAGACCTCATAGTAATGTTTGTGAATACGGATGTAAGTAACAAACATCAAAACTTTCAGATTTGTAATATTATTAGTATGTATGACAATAAACAAACACGGTACATTTCAACTTTGAATACACGCCAAATTATAGCTGTAAGTATTGCAGCGGCGCAATTATATCGCCAATCGACGAGTGACGAAGAAATGCGCAGGATCAGCGAAAAGTACAATATGTAAACATTACGCAGACGTGACGTCGCACTACGTCAAGCTAATATCGAGACGAAAATGTATGGAGACCTGAATCACGATATCGAAGTTTTCTAAGCACTTCGCATAAATACAAATTCCAACATCAAGCAGTTGAACCGCGGTCCCAGAGCATATACCCTTGGCTCGGTGGAAGTACTTCCCTTTTCGCTGAATATATGGTGAAGAGATCCTGCCTCAACAGTATTAATGTTAAATCAATTTCAGCGAATACTGTAAGTTCATTATGATCTTTAAACCTAATAGATTGTAGATCGTACTAATAAACGGTTTGCTCACCTTTAGATAGCTGCCACTAAAGATGGTCTCGTACATTTTCATAATGTCCAAAATCTCGCTGATGTCCTCCTCCAGCAGGTAGCAAAGCACAGCCAGGGATGAGCAACACTGGAAATTATTACTCTACTAAGTACATACATACTACATACACAGCATCTAATAGATCTTTTGTAAAAATCTTACTTATAGATTGGTACTAAAATACGCAATTATTTTGGTAGTCACCTCAGTGCGCGTCTCGACGGAGGCGGAGCGGTCGACGGAGGCTGCGGTCAGCGCGGGACGAACTTCTGACATGAACTGCTCCGAGCCCTCTTCTCCAAGCTGTTCGATACAAAAGTACTGTTTAATTTTATGGTACACACGACAGCACATAAACTTCAACAGTTGAACTGCGAGAGCAGCTTTTATTACGTAGGCCATAAAGACGGACTCAAGGTTAACATGTATAGTCAGCCTAGCTAGACTATACATAGACCTTTAACTGATGTAAAGTGAAATACCTAAGTTCTAAAGTAGAAAGGTAAGTTAATTCGTTTGAAAGTGTAGAGTTGTAGAGAAGAGGTCGCATAAATAAAATCGAATATTCACAAAAAAGAAGCTATGTTACTGAAAAGGTGTTGGCTAGCTAGCAGCGCACCTACATGTAGCACTAGCGCTAGATCAGTGTTTCCAAATTAGTGCTACGCGTACCCCAAGGGGTACACGAGGTTCTGTCAGGGAGTATTTTTTTATGTGTGGACTGTCTGCGCGTTTGACCTCACTTTCACCTGATGGGAAGTGACAAGGGGGACTAAAATGGAGCACGCACAGTCAGTAAATGCCTATTTACTCTGGCCTTAAAGACGCCCAAGTTATATTGTTCGGGGAATACAGACGCAGGGAGGTCATTCCACATCTTAGCTGTTCGAATTAAAAAGTTGGAACCGAAGCGTTTCGTGCGGGTATGTGGAATGTCAACAACATAGGGATGAAAAGCCGCCCTGCGCCTGGTAGTCCGAAGATGAAACGGGGAAGGAGGTATGAGGTTGTGTAACTCCTGAGCACACTCAGTACGCGGAACAATCTCTTACTTAACTAAGGTATTATATCAGTAAACTTTTTTATATCACTCCTGCAGTGATGAGGAGGGGTGCAATAGGGGGTACGTGAGTTTGAAGTATTTCTTGGAGGAGTACGTAGAAAACTAATTAGGAACCACTGCGTCAGGGACCGTCTATCTAGATACCGTACCTGAAGCGCGAGCAGGGGCGCGATTGCTGCAGCGGCTTTACGTTCCGCGTCGCGACCGCGGCGAATGGCGCGAGCAACGATATCGGCTAGAGTAGCGCGCTGGTTGGCGAGCAGCGCGCCCACGTAGCGCCGCTGCAGCGCGCTACGGAGCGACACCAGCGCCGCCGCGCGGGCCTGTGCGGCGCGGGCGGTTAAGCTATCGATGATCTCCATAACCTTCTCGTCGAACTTTTCGATCTCGCTTTCAATGGCTGTTACAAAATAAGTAATGCAATGTATAGTCAACAAGCAATCATGTTATAAAACTGGCAAAATACACCAAATGGTTTGAAACATTAATCTTATGATAATAAGGTCAAAGATTTAATTAAGATATTGTTTTGTAAATTTATAAGCGGAAACATTAATAAGCTTAATGGTTCGTAAGATTATTCTACACTTGTTTGTTTGTACAGATGGTTTTTCATGAAATAAATAAAATAAAAACGATTAAAGTTTGCCAACATAATGACAAAATATCTCTCAAAATATAGGATAGTTTATTTAGTGGTAATTAACATACACTGGCCTGCAAAACTAAGTACTACGGAGGTCTATTTTCATACAAACGAGGTAAATTTAAAGCATTGGTTCTCCGCCCAGGATTAAACGTGGTGTGATCTGATGATGGCCATCCAGGGAGTGAATGGGGAAGATTCAGATCCCCATACACACCCAATTGATCTGATCAGCATTCTAAGATAAGAGTTATCAGTTACAGCATTTCCATACATTTTAATGCTATTTTCGTGGTTTATTAACAGCTCTTAGAATGCTGATCAGATCAATTGGGTGTGATGGGGATCTGAATCTTCTCCATTCACTCCCTGGATGGCCATCATCAGATCACACCACGTTTAATCCTGGGCGGAGAACCAATGCTTCAAAGTTACCTCGTTTGTATGAAAATAGACCTCTGTAGTACTTAGTTTTGCAGGCCAGTGTAATTCAGAACCTTGAAGAAGCTGAAGACTTAATTTATTATCCCCGTCAATTGGTAATGCACTGGAACCTTGTCACATTGACATCCACGTTGACGTGATCCGCAACTATAAAATCTAATAGGTAATCTAATATATTAATTATTGAATTATTATTTTCAATAAGATTGGGTCTAGCTAGGTGTATAAAAAATTTACAATTGTTTTTCGTTTTTGAGGTTAAAATCATGGCCGCCAGGCGCATTACCAATTGACGGGGATAGTAAGTGTGAACACTTATATTATGAAAAAAAAGTCGATGAAGGTCAAGTCAAACTACTAGTTATTAGGATTTAGAACTGCCTATTTCCTTGAAAACTGTTGTTGTGGTCTTTGAAAGGCCTTGTGTTACGCCACATAGTGATTATTCTTATCTTCATACTCGGGAAACAAGTAATAAACTTACATAATATAGTTTAAAGACGCAACGTTTGCCACGAAATGACGTCACAAGCAAAAACGTCACTTATCGTCAATTATGTTGAGACCAAACATGGATGTCATAAAAATAGCAACCTGCAGCTTACATTACAACAAGTGAAGTGACGTCATTACAGTCTCGTTTTATGAGTGATTGCGATGTACTGAGTCATCTGAATTTCTTGGAAAATTATCAGAATTTTTCCCAAACCTTGGTTGCACAGTAAGGAAACTCTTAAGAAGCCACTTTGTAATGCCGCCTTTACACGATGGATGACCCATCGCGACGGTCCATCGTGAAGTGCCGCGTCATGGCAGAGTGGCGGCCACCACGATGACTTGTGATGGCGCATGAATGCCTTGTTGTCAGTTTTCCGGGCGCATATCAACAAGATAGTGGCGCGTACAATCGGCGCGCCTCCAACAAGATGGCCCATCATTAAGTTGGTTAATTAATTACGTGTCTGAATAAATACGCAATTTAGGTCATTGTGGAGAAATGAGGAAGTTTTTAAGTTTATCGTACTATTTTAGGGCCAAGGAAATTATCTGGAATCCCCAAAATAAGTATCACATATATAAAAATTGCTACAGATGCAACTACCTCCTTGTTCTTCTTGTTCGGAAATAATACGAATGAATGCAGCCAACGTCACGTAGGTGACGCCATGGTGATGTGATGGCGGCCACTACGAGCCTTTTGATGGACCATCGCGATGGGCCATCGTGTAGAGGTGTCATTATAATGTCCAATTAATTCTGCTTATAAAGATATTTGTTATTACCAGTAATTAAACATTAACTGAATGAATAAGAATTAATAGCAAAAAAAAAGATGATGACTAAGAAACAAAGTCTAATTTTATTTATTTTTATTTATATATATAATAATTTATGAACATTCAATAAATGGTGTTGGTTTTTTGGTGTATTCTCATTGTCTCTGTAGACCAGCCATCTTAAAAATGCGGTCCTTTACACATTTGCCTGTGGCCCAATCCCATTTTAAAAACAGGCTCCTGCCTGATGCAACTATATCTAAGCAATGTTATTTTTTTATTAGTTAGGTTTTGCGTCTCACTGATATTCTAGTCTATATGGATTTGGCCCACTGATTTATGGTATTTATGGATTTGGCCCACTGATTTTAGCGTCTAGGTATGGATTTGGCCGAGTTGCCGCCGGCACCGTTAAAATGGGAACTGCAGTAATAATATGATGAAATTATTCCCGTAGCAACTCAGACGGGATACGAACCCGCACCCTTAGGAATCCGGCCCAATGCACTACCAATTATGCTACCGAGCCACTAATGAATTTGGCGAAATTTTCTAATACTTTTTACGTTTCCGCTGAAGATCAGCGCCATCTCACCAATGTGAAGAGAATTACTTCGACATTCGAAGGCAGCCCCATTACAGGTGCTAGACAATCAATTAAGGTGAAACAGTCATATAATTTTAAACTTTTAGATTTTTGCATTCACAATGCTATTTTTATATTAAGATGAATAAATAATGAAAAAATATTAGAAAAAATCGACTCACCCGTAGCAATCCCGTCTGAGTTGCTACAGGTGAGTCGATTTTTTACACCGATGCATGCATGTTTTAATTTTTTTTTTTATCTGACATTGATATTTATAATATTTAAATGTCATCACGCACGCCTGATAAAAATTACATATTTTGTTTAAGAATGATCACTTCACTTTATCATAAGGTAGACAGCAGGTTGAACATTTGATATTTTTTATTTATATTTAACAAAATAATAAGTAATAATAATAATAAAGACTTTATTGCACACGACAAAAACATAATACAGATAGAAACAAAAGACAAAATGAAAACATACAATAGGCGGCATATAGCAATCTCGTCCAGGCAACCTTGGGTGAAAGTGAAAAAATAAATAGGAGAAAGGGGAATGAGTGCATGGTAGAGGATAAATATAGATAGAAAAGAAAATTAGATATTAAAATATTATATATTATGAGCAGAGGAAAGGAAATGAGTTCTGATTTGATCGCCAAAGGATCTCAGAGTCTGAGCCCGAGGGTATAAGAAATACCTTCGGGAAGGGCGTTCCATAAACGGACAGCATGGACAGAGAAGAAGTCCGAAACAAAGTCGGACCTAGGAATGTCTAGTGTAAGGTTTGAGGAGGTACGCAAAGTACATTGTGAAGACGAAGAACGAAAAGAGAAACAAGTTTTAAGATAAGGCGGGGTAGTAGGTAGGAAGAGAATCAAGTAAAGGAGCTCGAGTGTATGTAAGTCCCTGCGCCGGCGAATAGGGAGCCAGTTAAGTTTGTTACGGAAATGGGATACGTGGTCATATTACGAAGATTTTAAATGAATCAGATACAAACATTCTGCAGGTGCATACGCTCATTTGCCAAATAGCTCCTCCAACAGGTCAGTGTAGCAGACATCAGAGCGTAGTCAATTATAGAGAGCAAGAGAGATTTTGCCAGTGACTTTGGTACAGGTCGGCAAAAAAATTGCGTAGCCGGTTGAGAGAATTATAAGCAGCGAATTACTTTTTTCTCATTGCTTCTACATGTAGTTTCCACAACAGATATGTTGGTCAAAAATAACAACAAGCTTCCTGACAGTATTCGAGAAAGGGATGACTGTGCCGCCGAAAGACACACCAGGAAGCTGTCCAAAATCGATCCTCGAAACGAAATGGCGACTGCTAATGGCAATGCAATGCGTGATGATCTGAGTTGGTGGTAGCAATTGCCCGTGAAAGTTCTGCTAATGGTGCTTGAGTGTAAATCTGCAGATCATCGGCATAGAGTTAGTTCACCCCAGTTGAGTGAGATAGGAAGGTGTGATAGCATTTATAAAGATGGAAAATAGAAGTGGAGATAAGACGCCACCCTGAGGAACTCCGGCCTTGATATCGCACCACCCGGAGAAGGAATCTTCAACACGGATGCACTGCCATCGCCCTAGCAGGTAACTTTGAAAAGAATAATTGCAGCTGGAGATATGTTTAACGTAAAATGTCAAGGAGGATGTCAAATCAAAGTCAACAGTGTTGAACGCATTACTAAAATCTGGTCATGTCATTAGCATAAGCTGATGACTTTCCATCCCCAAGCATATGTCATCAGTAATCTTCACAAGTGCTCTAGGTAGATGTGCTATGACCTTTCCGAAAGCCGGAATGGAATGGATTAAGGAGATGATTTTTAATAAGGTGGTCAGTGACCTGACGATGAACAAGTTTTTCGGGGCCTTTGAAAAAGAAGGGATTTGAATAGGAAGGGAAGGATTGAAGTTGGACGAAAATCAGAAAACAGAGTTGGTTTAGGTTTTTTAGGAAGAGGGATGACATTTGCGTCTTTCCAGGACTCTAGAAAGATGTAGTATTGAGGATATAGGTAATTACAGGAGTGAGTATATCAAGGATAGGAAGGATGCACCGACCATGTGAAGAGACGTATTAAGTCTGTTGAAATCGATATTGTTACCTGTTTCATCGCTAGGAGATTTGCCAATACCAAAAGTGTCTAAAAATTTCCACACTTTTGCGGGAGCTTTTTCGTTTTCAGTGGAGCTATGAATGTGGCGTCTTATGGCGTCCCTAACCACGGTATTGCATTGGTTTCTGGCGCGAATCATTCGATTTTCGTTACGTTCCGAGGAATCGATTTTGAACTTTGCTTTGGTCAAGTTCTTTTTATACATCATCGCTCTAATCTCGTCAGTTAGCCAAGGTGCAGGGTGATGTTTAATTTTGACTGGTTTGTCAGGATCATGTTTATCGTAGAGCTCTAAAAGAAGTTTATTGAAATATTCAACCTGCTCATCCACAGAAATGGAGTACTTATGATATAACTTTTATAAAACTTAAGTATAAGTCAATGGACAATTATTATAGATTATGTCATTCTATGGATTATGTGCGTTGGTTGCACAAGTTGGCCTTCACATTATACCTAAAGGTCGACTTTCAATGTCTCACTGTTAACAGTGGCCACATACAGACGGAATTCCGTACATGCGTAATTCCGAACGGAGCTTATCTATACAAATATATGGACCTACCACACCCATGTAGTATTTTTCCGTACAGAATCTTCATATATTATCGAAATTCCGTTCGGAATTCTGGATTGGGATTCCGTCTGTATGTGGCTGGGCTAAAACAATTCTTATAGAACAATTCATGATTTAGTTGGACTATGTCACCCTCAATATCATAATTTAGTCTAGCTAGGGCCTATTATTAGGGGATCTGATCTGGCCCCTTTTTCACAGACGTGACAATTGTAAATGACAATGACAACTTAGTGTCCATTGCATCAACTAACTTAAAATTTGAATTTAGAAAATATAATGATCAAACTACTCACAGACCGCAACATACATCAAGTTGTCATTGTAATCTACAATTGTCACGTTTGTGAAATAGGGGCTGAGATAATGATATCTTCTGGATTAATTAAAAAAATGGAAGGGAATTTCTATGAATGTGTCTATCACACAACCTTATGTAATTCACCCACCTTCTTCATGGTTGCTCCTGGAATCAGACTGGACCGAGATTTCGGAGCAGTTGTCATTGGTCATGTCAATGCCTGCATCTTCATCAGATGAGGCAGGTTGTTCTGTTCTGTAATTTTCTGCGAACAACAAAATTTTCACTTTAATAATCTTGAAAATATAATTAATACCTAACCTACTCTGTTGTGTAGTGGTTCGTCCACACATGTAAGATGCAGGGGTCCCGAGTTCGATTCCGAGGATGGGGGTACATTTGTACTTGGTTTGGTTGGTGGGCTTATTTCGAGTCTGTCTGACTAGCTATCAACACAACAATTTAAAAATTGTTGTGTTCCAGCAGTTAGAGGTAAGATAGCCAGTTCCTCAGTAGTGAGAATTCCAGGTGTAGTGTGCTTACACCTTCGTCCTTATCATCGCTTAACATTAGGTGAGGTAGAGCCCAAGCTCTATCCCATTGTGGATAAAAAAGTATAAATATTGGACCATCACAGACTGATTCCAATTATTTTATTTTATTTTAACAATCTTTGGGAAGCTTACAGCTAGGTTAAAAAAAAATTCCAAAGTAAGTAGCTAAAGCACTTGTGATATTAAGTAGAAATCACAAACATTGGTGGTTCCGCAAACACCTTGACCTGACACAACATAGAAAGGTTCACTTTTCTTAATTGACTTAGCTGTTGATAGAACTCGGGACTTCAGAAATCCTGACATGAAAACCATTGTGCTTATTGTCTAATTTCAAAATCTATGGCAATCGCCTTCAAGAAAAAATTACCGAAAAAATTTTGCAATGTATGACATCCATCTGTCAAATGAAAGCGATTACAATAGATTTTGTAACAAGACAACAAGAAGCTTATACCTCCCTCCAATGGAGATTGCACGGCCAGTGTCTTAGTGAAGATTGAAAAAAGACTCTTTAGTGACGTCACGGCATATTGCTATCTCTTTCTTTTCGTTTTACAATACGTTTTCGTTTCTCACGAACGAACGAACAACGAACACGTATTGTAACAGTAAAGAAAGAGGTTGCAATAAGCCATCACGTCACTCAAGGACATTTTTTCTATCTTCACTATGACACTGGCCGTGCAATCTCCATTGGAGGGAGGTATAAGCTTCTTGACCCTATCATAACCTAATGACAACCAATTTTTACTAATACCACATTGTCATTTTGCGTTCTGAATGTGAGTTCATAATAATTTTAATTTACAAGTAAATGAGACAGGCTTTCAAAACTTGTGACTTTCTTTTGCAAGAATAAGATCAATCATTAGCCAATAATGAATTCATGACTCATTGTTATGAAATTCAATTTGCTACAAGTGAACCAAACATTGTGAAATATTTACTTTTATTCTTATAGGTAATAAACATTATCTGTGCCAAGCAAGATTAATATTTAATTAAAAGAAATATTTCTGCAATAGGAATGTGCAATGCTTTTGCACTAAAATTGTGTAATATTTAACCATGAATCATTTTGGTGGCCTAACATATTTTCATTTCTGTTGCACCATCACAAACCTGATGGTGTAAAATAATAGATAAAACAGTAATTCATATATGTAGACATCAAATATGTGCAAAAACATAACTATTACACAATATGATAATGAATTATAGAAACCAAGGCCAAACAAATGAGAGACTACAATCTTGCTGGAGGAGTCATAATTAATCACAAATGTAAGCTTGTGCAGAAACAAAGAAATGAATTCCATGTGGAGTGGGAATTCCATTATTATTATGAAATCGCGAAAGTGGTGGTTGCATCTAGAACGAAGATTGCAACTTGCGAAACCGAAACATATGGATTAAACGTGACTGCGAAAACAAATCTATGCAGCGTACGGAAATGGATTTTGTGGTTGTGGTGATGATATTCCATTAATTATGTGAGAAAACCATTCTGTGGGCTTAATACGTGGACATGTCATTACGGCGCGGAAAGTCAGGTACCACAAGGTCGTCGCGTGATCTCATTCTTGGCAAAATCCAGGTGTGCGCGCGTAATTTAATGAAAGTTATGAGGTACTCACCGTATTTAGAGTATTTTTTCCTTCCTTTAGGCATGGTGATTTTGTGATAGATCCGACTTAACACTAAGTAAGGTTATATCTAAGATATACGATTCTATTATTCACTAATTAATTTAAACTAAGTTTGTCACTTAATCAAGACGGAGAAAAGTTCAATATATCAGTTCCTATAGAATGATTTGGGCACCGAATGTAACATAAAACTAAAATTTCAGAAAAACTTTTTAACATGTTTAACCGTGTAACATGCACACTCAACTCAGCTTCTTTGCGCAATGCGCTGTCATTTTGTTGCTGTCCTGTCATGTCATTGCTGTCAAATGCTCGCGTCACTGGGTGCATTTCACCAGACTAATCGCCGAGTCATCGATCGCCATAAAGTACATTTTGATTTGAGGGCTCGTTCGCACGAGCAATTTTTTCAACGCGCGTGATATTTTTACCGCCGACGACGTTTCATGGGAAAAGGTACCTTATGCCCAGGCTATAAAGTACCTTTTCCAGGGAAATGTCACATGACTTCTCAGCTGTGTATTCGCACGGACGTACCTTACTTATGGCCTGCGCTGTGGGTCTATCGGCTAAAAACATTGAAGTTCATGTTAACTGTAATTTGACAGATGGATGTGATACATCTATCTACTTCATATTTACAATAAAACAATTTTTTACCAAGATTTACGGGCTTTCAATAATCTGCACATTTATGTTCTCAAACAAATCCCTTTGAGATATAAAAAACCGGCCAAGTGTGAGTCGGACTCACGCACGAAGGGTTCCGTACCAAAAAACGGCATAATAATCACGTTTGTTGTCCATACAACAAACGTGATTTGGCTCCCATGAGCCCCCCTTAAATATTTATTTTATTTTGTTTTTAGTATTTGTTGTTAAAGCGACAACAGAAATACATCATCTGTGAAAGTTTCAACTGTCTACCTGCTGTCGTTATTCATATCGAGCAAAAAACGCCAAAAAAATCACGTTTGTTGTGTGGGAGCCCCCCTTAAATATTTATTTTATTTTGTTTTTAGTATTTGTTGTTAAAGCGACAACAGAAATACATCATCTGTAAAAGTTTCAACTGGTCTACCTGCTGTCGTTATTCATATCGAGCAAAAAACGCCAAAAAAATCACGTTTGTTGTGTGGGAGCCCCCCTTAAATAATTATTTTATTCTGTTTTTAGTATTTGTTGTTAAAGCGACAACAGAAATACATCATCTGTGAAAGTTTCAACTGTCTAGCTATCACGGTTCATGATATACAGCCTGGTGACAGACAGACAGACAGACGGACAGCGGAGGCTTAGTAATAGGGTCCCGTTTTTACCCTTTGGGTACGCAACCCTAAAAACCGGTCAAGAGCCAGTTGGATTCGCGCATCGAGGGTTTCCGTACCATCATAATAAATACACTGCAGAGTAGAACAATATAATTATTATTGCAGTTTTAGGTCAGCGCCATCTCTTGACCGATAGTAGAACGAATGTATTTTTCTTAGGTTAGCGCCATCTGTTGACTGGTAGTGGAACTAATGTATTTTTTGTTGATAATTTTTAAAAAGGTGTCTATATATTGAGACATCGTTTTATTTTTGCTGTGATCTGTACCCTTAGCACAAAACCACAATACAGCGAGAAAAACGCGCGTAAAATTACTCGATAGCTAATTTATCTATGGAAAATAATTTCGCTATTCGGCGGTAGATGGCGTTGTACAATTTTCCCATACAAAATTAATTACACTATCGTATGTTTTTACGCACGTTATTTTTTTCGCTTTGCAAATATTTTTTTTTACAATTTTTATCATAAATCGAATACTATACACGTTAGTACTATTATATATTCTGTGCTACTGACATGAATAAAAATAATAATAAATTAATAATAAATAATAATATACTGGTTGCCGTAAGTCGCGGGCAAAAGTTATTGTCATAAAAACTACACTCGACGTCAGAAAAATCGCACCTCTTTGAAAGTAAGTTTAGACTTGGCCACCTGCTATTGCTAGCTAACGTTTTACTGTGTAAATGTTAGCTAGCAATAGCAGGTGGCCAAGTCTAAACTATTGAAAGTGCATTTAATGAGCTTTCAATTAATAATTGTTTGATTTAATTAACATAACAGTTTACCATAATTAAACGCTTAAAGCGTTAATGCTTGCGCCGCCATAAAAGGGAAAAAAAGGGGTCAAATTCAGGAGATGCGGTTTAATTCGCTATCGAGATGATGGAGAAAACACACTTTAACAGTTCAATTAAAAAATGTTAAATGGAATACCCAAGATGGATACTATTACTATTGCCCATGAAGTTGCTCAAACATTGCAAAAAAATGAGGCAATGTAATGTTGTTCGGAAATTGAATCTCAGTAATTAGCAACATACATAGGGCCAGCACTGGCCAGCAGTCTCTAGAAACCGTTGGAAAAGGGACTCGTCGAACGGAATCAATTACTGGGATTCAGTTTCCGAGCAACATTACATTGCCTCATTTTTTTTGCAATATTTGAGCAATTTCATGGGCAATAAAGTCAGTGGCGGATTTACAGTCTTGGCCGCCCTAGGCCGAATAAAACCAGCCACCCCTTTTTAGCTCCCATGATTGGGGGGGCTGGAGCCTCGGGTAGTTACTATCTACGTAAGGGAGGATGCCTGCCTAGGATGCACAAAATGCCAGTTTTTTTTAATACTTGTCTACAGCAAAAAAACGGCTGCGCAGTGCGATTTTTAGTCAGTTTCATCCACTAACCTTGTACTTTTGCCTGTGTCTACAGCAAAAAAAAACTTCCGCGCAGCGCGATTTTAGTCAGTTTGATCAATTAATCGTGTACTCTTGCCTATTTATAGTATAAAAAACGGCCGCGCAGCGCTATTTATAGTCAGTTTCATCCACTTATCTTGTAATCTTGCCTGTCTATAGCAAAAAGAAAATTAGCCGGGCTGCGCGATTTTTAGTCAGTCAGTTTCATCCACAAATATTGGAATCAGTGGTTTCACCCACACATTTAAAAAATGCCTATCTTTGCTTAGTGCCGGCCGCACGCCTAAACCGTAAAATGCCTGTCAAATGCGGCAAAAGCAGATGGTAACTCTGGCCTTGGATCACTAGATTTAAGAAAAAAAATAAGTTAAGTATAGGCATCACTGACTGTACCTACTTACATAAATTAAAACAATAAATAATTTGTTTTTTTTGTATTGTCATTTTTCCAATGCCAGTTTTTAAGATAACAAATTTTCGCCGCGTTTGGCCGGCCGCCCCTAATATCTGGCCGCTCTAGGCCCGGGCCTACTTGGCCTTAGGGCAAATCCGCCACTGAATATAGTATCCATCTTGGGTATTCCATTTTTTAATTGAACTGTTGAAGTGTATTTTCTTCATCATCTCGATAGCGGATTTACCCGCATTTTCCTGAATTGACCCCTTTTATTTCCCTTTTATGGCGGCGCAAGCAATAACTCTTTAAGAGTTTAATTATGGTAACTGTTATGTAAATAAAATCAAACAATTATTGATTGAAAGCTCATTAAATGTACTTTCAATAGATATCAACATTTATACAATAGAACGTTAGCTAGCAATAGCAGGTAGAAAAGTTTAAATATACTTTCAAATTTTCCTGACGTCGAGTGTATATCCACGCGAACGAAGTCGCGGGTAAAGTAGTTATCTCATACAAAAGGACTGATTTCATCAGTTTGGAGTTTGGACAACACCTATCTTCTTATTTGATTTAGAACATTTTTAGAACACGATTTCAATGAAATTATCTGTCAAATAATATTAAATTGTAGCATAATGTTTCTATAGGAAAATGGTAAAAAATTGATATGCCATAAATAAAGAGCGAAGCGCATCCATGTTTTTAATAAGCAATCAACATTGTAACAGACACAATACGCACTTCAAAGATACATAAAGTTATTTATATTTCTCTAATAAAATAGTTACCATCTCTTAAAAACTTTAACTGAGCCACTTCCTTAATTATCAATTTATCATAGGTCAGGGTACAGTATAAGGAACGCATTAATAATTTAAATACGTAACTACGCTTATAAGACTTACTTATTATTTTAAAACAAAAGACATAACGAGAAGTATAAACAAAAACATCCAATAATTTCTGATGGCACTCGTTTTGTTTTCGGGAGCACAGGATTCGACGTTCGTGTTCACTAGCTTGCTGAATTTATTCCACTTGGCTTTGGCTTCGGTAGATCCAATTAGTTTCCCGTCGATATATTCGGCACACTGCACCGCTATCGTGGGCTCTGCGAGTCCTTTAAAGTGCACAAGTTTGCTGGTCATCTTGAAGGTGCGGCTGCCCCTCATCTCCGCCACTTCGTTACCGTTCACGTACCACCGGACCTCAGCGTCGTGTTCGGCGCGGCAGTACGCCTTCATCTCTTCGTCTTCCCCAAATTCTGAAGCCAAACCTTCCACTATCGGTTTTCTCCGTTGAGGTCTGTATACTTTCATATAAGCTGTTCTCGTTTCGAATCTGTAAGGCGGTTTGTCGAGCTCCAAATCACACCTGTACAGGCCAGAGGCTTCCTCCGTGAGGTCACCGAGTCTCAAGCGGCATTCCGTCGGTCCGCAAGCGATGAGGTCTATGGTGCCGACGCCGAGTATCGGGAACGACCTGGTGCTGGGTACTGATGCTGGTTTGTAGCGGAAGAACTCCGTCGGGCCCTTAAACCAGTTGAGGATGGTGAAGTTAGCGTCGTAGCTACACTCGATGTCTGCAGTGGGTTGGTCGGGGGCTACCACGGAGGGGACGTGGAAGCCCGTGATCTTGAAGGCGGTCGCGGTCGCGGTCGCAGTCGCGAGCACGAGCAGTGCGGCAGCGGGGAGCATCGTGCCGACTGCCGGCCCGCGCGCGCGCTTCACACTGCACCCTAACCCGAGTACACTAACACGCTCTTAATTAAACAGTTTATTAAGCTCCCATCCCAACACTCCACTGATCGCCGGATCCCTTATATTGTCGTTTTTAATTAATAGACAAATTACTATTGCTAGGGGTTGTCAAGTCTTAACTGATAATATTTAGGGTGGTGGCGTTAATTTGTAAAAGTATTTTTTTATAATTATTTATTATTTGCCTTACCACTTGTTCAATATTATAACCATCTATACATCTGAAAGAATCTGATTGTGATTTGCTAGGTAGCCTTTTACGAAGTTTGCTGTTTGAATCCTATCGAACTTAAATTCAATAAATTTAACTTTGAGCATAAGAAGGAAGAAGAGTGTAAAGATAAATTGTTTTCACTAGGCTTTGAGCTTGCTATAAAAATATTAGTGTCAATGAATAGTTTTAAATTTCCATTCCTATTGCACTCTTACGAAAAGATAAAACAACCGACAAAGACTAGTACGAAGGTTTACCAATGAGGATCAGTAACAGGTTTGAATCCTATAGTTTTATTCGTATAATATAAAAACATATTCATAGCTATGAAACCTAGTGAATTTTTTTTTGAAATCCTTTAGAAATGGTTGAGTTATGAGGGTTTTGAAGGAAATGCTAAGCTCAATGCAATTGTGCTTTATCACGTACGACATAAGGTTCGCGTACGTGTCGATGACGTCATAAGGACACCCCAAAATAACAGGTTTTTAGCACGTTTTAGCTCGTATATCTTCTCAGGTTTAAGAGATATCGTAAAAATTTCTTCTCAGTTAACCATGTGGTGGCATAAGCTTTCTGATAAGCCACTAAACAAAAATCGTTACTGATCCTCATTTTCATCAGTCTATCTATAGCTATTCACTTCATCCGATTAGTTACTTATTTTTTAATTTGTACCCAGATAGTTTAGTTCGTTGGGTCAAAGTGTCCCGAGCGAGCAGCTGGGTGTTAAAAGTTACCGGCCGGCGCGCCGCGTATTACGCACGATTTATGTGTCATCCCAATTCGCGGCCAAGATCTGCGACAAATTATTGATATCCGTCCACTGTACACAGATTTTTCTTAGAAAACTTTAGTGAGATAGGTTACTTTAATAAGAGTAGTACAGAAGTAAATAATGCAAGGTAATTTTAAATTCAAATAGGACTAGATAGAATAATATTAAAAAATACCACCTAGTCCTAGGTGATTAAATAATTCTCATCAAAAACTTCAGGCATAATGTTACTTATTCATCTCTTATTTTTAAGCACACCTCAAAGTGGCGCCCTCGCGCCTTGTTTGTAAATAAACTATAGAACTCAATCTTTACATGTGAATTTTCGATACATTATGTACTTACTTAGCGAGCAAGAAATGGTGTATTTAAGGGCCTTAACACTATAATATAGTCTGTGCCTTAACAATAATTTGAACCAGCACCATTTTTGAAGGTGAATTTTATAGCTGAATAATAACCGGTGTAATCTGGGGTCATGCGCCCGCGCATGCCCACGCGCGCGTCTCGGAAGCAAGACATTACATTTTTATTAGTGGTAACGGTCTTAAGTGTTATCAGCCTAATTGAATAATGCACTATAGTAACGACCCCTGCCGCTCCTCATATTTAAAATAAGTATAGCTTCCTTTATAGTAAGTAACAGCAAATAGGTTAGTGAAACGATTTCGGGAAGAACAATCAAGATTTATGACATTCTAATTCATTATCGGTCGGCATACAATTTTCGCACGCTCTACCTATACTTACGTATTTTTTTTTTAAATAAGACATCTTGTAGTATTTGCCGAGAGTTCAAAATAAAATGTTTTGTCTATTGCCTCAAAGATGCAATATAATATAAAATCTTTGAATTTCATTATAGCTCACTTTCATTTCATAAATTAGGTGTACCTAGCACAATATGAGAACTTTGAGAGGAAATTTAATGTAAAGCGGATAAACAAAGTGCATTAGCCATAGACTTAGAAAAATTTTCGCTGCGCTCAAGAAGACCAACAAAGCGTGGAAAAGAAGGACACGGTCTATGTACAAAAGTGACAAAGTATCAAGTGATATGTGCCAACATTTTTTACAGTAAGAGCCCCTAGCGTCCCGCTTAGCAAATGAGCAATCACAGTTGTTTAAAATATTTGTTAATCTTAATTAGAATTTAAAATAAAGGTGTCGTGGAGCCATGGTGTCTTGTGCTCTAAGTAATTGTGATGTGACAAAAAGAAACAATCCAAGTAATCACACTTTTCACAGGTAAATAAGATATTGCCACACATTTCTCTAAAACAAAATTTCGCTGCAAAGAAAACAGTATGGAACGTAGTTTATTAATTTCCTTTGCCATATATAGTCATATTTTATGAATCTAAGTCATATTTTATGTATCTCATATAAAATGTATGCATTCGTTTTGGGATCACCTGTTTATTGACATTGTTGTTCTTTGACATTATATTTCTATGGTATTAGCACTACGATAAGTACTTACCTACCTTAGATTAAATACTTACTTTATAGAAACGTCATGTCAAAAACTGGTGATTCCCTAGTGAATAATTTATCTATTATATTAGTGCTGTGAGCTTTATTATTGTGTATCGGAAACAAATTAATTCCAAGAGCACTCATGCGCCTCTTGTTAATATTGATCTAATAGCCGGATGTTAGTGCGCTCAGCCATAGTTACGAAGAGCTAAGTACATAAACTTTTGTATTTATGACAGAGAAAGAGAGATCATAAACACGACGATGCAAGACAATAATTAGAAAATTATAAAACACCTTTTTCAGGCACCAAGAAGGTACCTAACTAAAAATGTACCTAAAGTTGGTGAATAATCTGAAAATAAATAAAAAAACACATTCACAAAAAAAAAACTACAGAAATATTAATTGCTATAGGTATTATTATATTTGCTGTTTTTTTATTTTAAAGGCGGCCTTTGTTTTTGTTAGCCAATGACAGCAATTTATAAAAACATAATAATAATTATCTCTATCAATTGTTTAGTTATCAGCTGGACATAATGACCATTATTAAATAAGATAAGTACCTATGTCGTTATTTTTATTATACGGGAGGAACCAAATGTGTGGTCCATATTTGGACCACATTCTCGCATCAGATTTGTCACGCCTGACACATTCATAAAGCTGTATGAATTATGTTCCATAAAATTGGGCAATTGAATTAAGGTTGAGGGAGATAATTAGGAAAGGAAGTCGTAGGTATCAACATTACGATTACAGATAGGTAATACTGGTAGGTAATCGCCAACTAGATAAATAATTATCTATCGTAAGAATTTTATTATCTGTACCCGTAGCACGAACAGCTATCGAAAAAAATAACGCGCGTAAAATCATTCGATAGTGCAATTTTGTATGAAAATTTAGTACAGCGTCATCTACCGCCGAATAGCGAAATTAAATTTTCCATAGAGAATTCTCTATCGAGTAAGTTTACACGCGTTATTTTTCTCGATAGCTGTTCGTGCTAAGGGCACAGAATACATAATAGTACAAGTCTAAGGGTACTGTACCCTTAGCACGAACAGCTATCGAGAAAAATAACGCGCGTAAAATTAGTAGAGAATTCTCTATGGGAAATTTAATTTCGCTATTCGGCGGTAGATGGCGCTGTACAAATTTTTCATACAAAATTGCACTATCGAATGATTTTTCGCGCGTTATTTTTTTCGATAGCTGTTCGTGCTAAGGGCACTGATGTTTTGAAGTTGGTGATTACTTATTTTAATGATTGATGTACAGATTTTACGCGCCACGCATCTATCATCGTGCCACAGAATATATAGGTAATAGTACTAACGTATGGTGCATTGAAAATGAAATAAAGAAACAAAATCAAATCAAATGCAAAATCCTATTATTTTTCTAAAGGTAAGTATACCTACGTCCACCTATTTATTTTGCGCACGCTGACAGCCTCGAAAAAAATATTAACCGATTTTCAAAATTCCAACGAATGCACTTCTCGTCTGCTTCGCATGTTTTAACGCCATTACCATGACGATCGGTCAATAATCACTCCAGTTTTGATTGATTCTTAAAAAAATAAAAATCTCTTATTCAAAAATTTTCAAAATTATTAACAAATTTTCAAAATTCTAACTTGAATGCACTAACTCTCGTCTGCTTCCGCATCTTTTAACACCATTATTATGACGATCGGTCAATAAGCACAGAAGCTAAGTTTGCTTTTAAATACGGAAATAGGCACCTGCCCATTTTTCTACAATTCCAAATCTAAAGGGACCTAGAGAGTTAAAAAAAAATCGCCAGATTTGTAGCTAAGCCACAGAATATCTATAGCCTAAATATTTACAATTTAGTAAACAAACATCCGCTCACACGTGTCTTGAACTCTTGATACTCTTGATTAATTCCTCAACTCTTGTACTATTTCCATCTCGATCCTCCCAAAATCCTCGGAGCTATGGCCAAAAATACGTCTCAGGTGAAGTGCATCTGATAAACATTTTTAATGTTAAAAAAATGAACTTTAGGAAGTAACTTCAGCTTACCCTGGAACTACCCATAACTTACCCTGGAAATATGGAATTTGTACAGCGCTACCACCATAGACTGAAAAATTTCGATATGGCTACCACAGTACATAGGGTAGGTGCACCAGTGAATGAACCCTTAAGGCGATTTGAAACTTCAAAAATTACGAATACCTATTTCTGGATGACTTTGCTGTAATAATGGCACTACATACTATTCAGAATTTATTAATGTTCAATATTATATCATCAATATGTCTGAAATACTTATAGTTATTTAGATAATCTGAATTTTACACAAAAGTACCCCAAATCACCAGTGAATGAACGGCAAAATCCAGTTAACGAACGGACGTTTGAAATCCAATAAATGAACTACTAGTTTTATATGGTGGATGTAAACAGAAATCGTTAATTTATGTCTGTACACGATATTTTATAGCATAGGTAACAAACTAGTTACAAATATAAAATTTCAAAAGAAACCTAAGTTCTAAATGGCGCACGATACCCAACCCACTGCTGGGTATAGGCCTCTCCCGAGGCTTGCCTATTTTCCATCCTGGAATCCTCCTGATGCTCCTGGGGTCTGTATGACCTGTATCCTCACTTCACGTCTCTGTTTCATGAGTTGAAGTGTCAGGTCGAAGAGTTTATTTAACTTAGGACAGCCAATATTAAAGAAATTTGACCTAATTATTTACCACCATGTTACTTTGATTATTCACATCAGCTATGTTATTCTAATTGTTTTAGAAGTGGTCTTAAATTAAAAACAAAAAATAATTAATGTAAATAGTAAGAAATATATAGTTCATTTACTAGTTTTTAATAATCAGTAAATAAACTAGGCATTTACTATAGAAAAATCTTAAAATTTTAAAAACTAATGAATGAAAACCGGTCCAAAGATTGACAATGATTTACTATAGCTATCCTCTAAATATGAACAAACTCCTTTAAAAGTAAGATACAATAATAGCCTAAACCAAAAAATAAGTTAGATCCTATGAATGAACACCTGGTTCATTAACTAGATATTTCTCAATTTTTTGATCCAATACTCGAACACCCCTATATTTTGTTTAAAATATTGAAATTCTTTACAATCTGCTTTCTATTAGACGAAATAATCATTATTATATCTTAGAAACTAATTTTATTTGTAGAATGAATCATATATCATCTTAAAAGCTATTATCAAAATATGTTGTCGCACCATAGTCCTTAGTACTGGCCCATAGAAACGATTCAGCAACCGTTCTCCTACGACCGATTTGCTATTGGACTGTTCGTCGACAGGACGATTCATTTATTTCCATTTCCCCTACAGCGTCTTTCACCTACGGACTGTTCGCCGACAGGACCTTTGGTATATGTCACTTTTGACGACACGCCGTTTCACCTACTGAATGTTTCACCGACACGACGATAAACCTATAACTCTTTTAACTACAACCCTTTCCATCTACGGAGGATTCGCCGTCAATATTAAGGCAAGCGATATTACAAAGAATATAAATAAATATTTCAGGATGCACCACTCAGGGCCACACATAGCCATCTAGTCCCAAATTACTATCCCCGTCAATTGGTAATGCGCTGGAACCTTGTCAAATTAACATACACATCATCGTTATCCGCAACTAAAAGTGTCAAAAAACAGTAAAATTCTAATAGGTAATATAATAAATTAATTTTCAATAAGAAAGGGTCTAGGTATATCAGAAAATTACAATTGTTTTTGGTTTTGAGGTTAAAATCATGACCACCAGGCGCATTACCAATTGACGCGGATAGTAAGTCAACTTGTGCTATGGGTACTAGATTACTCATACATATTTTTTTGTAAATACATACTTATAAATATAAATTGTAGTTTTAATTACTTACATGTTATTCTATTCTTTGAAAATAAAATATGTATTTATATCACGCTTATACCTAAGTATTGGCAGTTGCTTCATTGTTATTTATTATCTACTAGCTGATGCCCGCGACTTCGTACGCGTGGACTTTATGACTTCGGCGTAGCATATAAATATGAACTCATGTAGTTACATAAGAAAATACTTGTAGCAGTGTTATACTTAATGTTAAAAGTTGATAAATTATTTTTAGTATATTTTTATAATTAATATTATAAACATAGTTTAAAAAATATATTATAAACTATGTTCGGAGTCTTTGCTTCGGGAGCCAATATGAAAAGACCTGAAAACGTTACTATTTACCTACCTACTCCTAACGCGTATTTGTTCCTAGTATGCAAAATAAATAATAATATAAAAGTTTTAATAAAATATTTACATAAACCATTTCCGGTGTAATAGATAATAAGTAACAATGAAGCAACTGCAATACTTCAATATTTTTATTATTTTATTTTCTAAGAATAGAATAACATTTAAGTAATTAAAACTACAATTTATATTTATAAGTATGTATTTACAAAAAAATATGTATGAGTAATCTATTAACCATAGCACACGTTGACTTAATTTGGGACTAGATGGCTATGTGTGGCCCTGAGTGGTGCATCCTGAAATATTTATTTATTATTCTTTGTATTTTATTGTATTTTTTTTTATTGTATATTATTATTCGCTTGCCTTAATATTGACGGCGAATCCTCCGTAGATGGAAAGGGTTGTATTTAAAAGAGTTATAGGTTTATCGTCGTGTCGGTGAAACATTCAGTAGGCGAAACGTCGTGTCGTCAAAAGTGACATATACCAAAGGTCCTGTCGGCGAACAGTCCGTAGGTGAAAGACGCTGTAGGGGAAATGGAAATAAATGAATCGTCCTGTCGACGAACAGTCCAATAGCAAATCGGTCGTAGGAGAACGGTTGCTGAATCCATAGAAACAGGAACACTACACAACGTGTCCACTTTGAGCAATCGCCATTTAGAAACTACGGAACACACATAGTCGTCTGTGCAGCCAGTTAAGGTAATAAAGTATGAATTTTCATAAAAAAAATGCTGTTAAGAGTAGAGAACAAAAGATTTCTTATTTTATAGAAAATTAACACATTTGTTCATTCACTGGGGGGTGGTGTTCATTCACTGGTGCACCTACCCTACCTAATATTCGTTTGTGGCGCTACCTAAAGCAGTATAAAGTGAGCTATTTACAGTACGAGGCACGTATCTTGAAATCGGGTGGGGATTGCGCGAAATGCGTATTTTGGGTATGCGTGGCGATGAGGAGCGCGGGCGGCAGGAGAGGGGCGCGCGCTAATGGTCGCTCACAAGAGCACATGCGCGAATCCGTCGAAAAAATTTCAAGATACGTGCCTAGTACCATAGCTGGGCACCGTTAATCAAATAGTTAACTTCGTTAATCGTTAATCCGTTACAAAAAAAGTTAGCTTCGTTAAACGTTAAAGCGTTACATTTCAGAAGAATTAACGCAAAGTTAACGTTAATCGTTAATCCGTTAATAGGTATGTGTAAAATTGCATTTTTATTGCGTTGCGTTAGTGAACTTATAAAACTTGTTGGTTTAGATTCTGGAAGTTAACAGGTTAGAAAAAAAAAATCTAAAAAATAACACTGACTTCAAAGTGATCACTAAAAAGTAATAAAATATTTTGGTTTAAACACGTATTATTGAAGTCGGGCGATCGTATGTAAATATTTCTACATTGTGTTTTTGACTCAACATCGTCCGACTTCAATTATCCGTCATCGTCGAAGAGATTTAATTTGTTACAAAGTAGTAGCTCTGCTAATCGCTCGCACTTACTCGCACGCCTTCAGAGTGACAAAGAAAGCAATAGTCACCCCCTCTCTGCCACCGACCAGCGCTGCCCGCCGCCGCGTCAACCTCATTCTTTGTTGCGCGCGCGCGCAAGACGCACGTCGTCACAAAAATATTACCGTAAAACCATACAACTATGGTCCAGATTTTTCAATACTTTTAGTCACGACTAAATACTAGAAAAACTATATATGTTAGAGAATCCAATTAGCGTTTAATTAATGGCCAAGTAGATGACTAATAACATGACCTCAGTAATAATAGTTAGGGGAGGATAAGTTTCGATATATTTTTTTTTTAATTTTGGACCATTGTTGTCTTTTAGGTTTACAACTATGTTCCAAGTCATAAAACTCTCTGAAATCGTATGAAAACGTCCATTTGGACCATAGTTAGGTATAGCTATTGTAAGAATAATCCATCTAAGATAAAATGGGGTAAATAAAACACAGAATTATAGGAAATTATCACAAATATAATATGTTATCAAAAATTAAGCTTTTTAATCTTATACAATGAAATCTTTAATCAGTCTTTAATATTTAACTCTATTAAAATCAAGAAAAAATTAGCACATTATAGTAAGAAAATGGAAAGTGTTTGGATTTTGTTCCAAATAATTAATCAACAGGCATTATTTTTTGGTTTTCCCCATCTCTGTTCCAGCTCTTGTACAGTCAGTTCAGAAGCTTCTCTTTACGTCAAGGTCTTATTTTGGACTTCAGACAGGCAAAGCTCCATATGGCGGTCACTATAATATTGATAGGACCTACCCCCAACCTTACGTCTTGACATTTTTGGAAGGCAGCCGTCGATCCTGGAACAAAAAACATTGATTTTAAATATGGTCCAAAAAAAACATTAGGACTATAGTTGGACACAATGTATGAAAAATCTAATAATATAAAATTTATACAAAAATAACAGATTTAAATAAATGAGCAATAATGCATTACGATCATGACAAACTTACCTTCGAACCGTAAAAACTCCAGGCAGATTCGATTAAAATTTCCCACGTTTCGGAATAAAAGTTTGCGAGTTTCGTCAGACCTTTAAAAACGCTTTCAACTGAACTCTCGTCATATTTTAATACAGGTGCTGCCATCTGCAAAGTACACTATAAAACAAATTAGCCTGGGGTCTAACTCGGGAATTGATATGCCTGTAATCCTTTATATGGCGCTTATTTCACCAAAATGCTTTTCGATAGTCGATGACCTCCTTGGAACATAGTTGTAAAGCAGGACTATAGTTGCGTGGTTTTACGGTACTGTTTTGTTTAAAACCAGTGAAATTATAAACGTGAATTAATTCGTGAGAAACGGTAAAATACCGTCACTATGCAAGTGATACGAATGTTGAAGGTAGACTCACAATTTATCTTTTCTCTTAGTGATGAAAAGTATGCAAGTTATTCGCAAAGGCAAACTGCCTTACATTTGCCTCGAGTCAATACGAGATATTGACCAATGGTACATTTTTCCCGAGCCAATACGTGATATTGGCCAGTGATTTTTTTTTCCCGAGTCAATACGAGATATTGACCAGTGATACTTTTATGCGTTAATACGAGATATTAACCATCATTTTACAATAAACTGCCGAATACTTGCCTCGAGTCGATACGACATGCTTTTGTGAGTTAATGTCTTCGGACGAATCCTTCGTATATTATGATTGAACTCAACTTACAGGTAAGTTCGTTTAATCATTATTAACCGCTTCATATTTTACAAAATATGAATAGATTTGCTGGTAATAACTGCAAAATATTTGCTTTGAGTCAATACGACATACTTGCTTTTATGAGATATTTTTTCCCGAGTCAATACGTGATATTGACCAGTGATAAGTACTATTATGAGCTAATACGGGATATTAGCCGTAATTTTATAAAACATATATACCTAGATTTGCTGACGTAAACTGCAGATTATTTACTTTAAGTCAATACGAGATACTTTTATGTGTTAATACGAGATATTAACCGTTATTTTACAAATATTAATAAAATATTTGCTATCAAAGTTGAAGGCCTATAACCTTTTTAGTGAAACATCAAAATTGTTGTCACTGATCTGTATCAGTAAGTACAAGTACTTTTATATGTTTTCGGTATTCTCGAACAATATTATAAAACAATATTATGATTCCTTCTTATTCTTTTCTTCGAGGAAAAATCAGCAATGATGTTGAACATCAAAATACACTTCCACAAGTGTTAAAGGTGCCCGTCAGATGAGTAAAATAAAAAAAATAAAAACATTATTGGCAAACTCATCGCGATTTGTTGAAAATGAATCATGCGATTATCATGTATTATGCCACTACTGAAAATCGTTCATAAGAATATAGTGTCTTTAAAGACCGTCAGCGCGACGACACCTACTGCTCAGTCCTCTCTAAACTTGGGGTCTGCCACAACAACCACAATCATATCTTGGAACACAAGCAATTGGGCCGATGTGACGGACAGCAACCAGCAGGGCAAGTTTAACGTATTTCATCAGCCTTGCGGCACCTACCTGCAGCTTCCAGCTCCAAAGGCCACCCGTAATCACCACCGTTGGCACCGTGTCGCGCTACCGGATCAGAACATAAGGTCTGTACCTTGTCTGTACCTTTAGCTGGTCAGCTAAAATACGTTCTAGATTCGAGTAATAACTATCACAAACGCCCGTATGTGCTTGAGGTTATTTTCCAATGCTAATCCTAAGTATTCAGTTACTTAAATTAGAAAATAAACAAATATACTTTACTTTCTTTACAAAAAAAAAAATAGAACATGTGGGTACTTTCAGAACATTTCATAGAGGATGGAAGAACGACTTTAAACTCATAACCTGTGTCCTGATAATGTCATGGCAAAACTATTAGTCCTTGAGAACGGTTGCTTTCACGTTCAGCGCAAAAAGTATTTAAGACTAGCGGCCGCCCGCAGCTTCGCTTGCATGGAAAGGCTTCTATCCCTCGGGAGAAATATTTTCCTTCCGGGATTAAAGGTACCCTGTGTCCTTTTCTGTCACCCAGACAACGTGTATAAAAAATTTCATGATGATCTGTTCAGTGGTTGGGACGTGAGGGCGTAACAAACAAGTCAAAGGACTTTTGCATTTTAAATATTAGTAAGGATGTTATTTAGACAATAAACTTCATGAGTTTTGGGTCTTATTCTTTGGCTTTTGCACAGCCACTACACATAATCATCATCTTTACTAAATTTTTAAAACCAATAATTTAACCATTAATTTTCAGGCTTCAATGACCTATTAAGATGACACTTATGTCTGAGTATTAATCACCAAAATTTCTCAAATTTACAAGTATTAGAAACTATAAAAACAATGATCCAAATATTTAAGATCCTCATTAACTATCAAGAAAGTACTATTACTCCCAGCCAAATATGTATATTCTTTGGCCTTTTATTGAATTTTTAGAATTATTAGTATATTGACAAACAAGGACAAACAAGATATTTTTAGGAAAAGCTATTAAATTCAAATTAAATACATTTTAGTGACTTTGTCAGATACTTAGGAACTATTACAGCAGTTTGTACTGCGGTAGCATTACTATTTTAACACTTAAAATTTTAATATTGGACAAGCTTAAGGCTTGTACAGCTCAATAAGCTTGAATGTTTATCTATTATAAAATATAAATATAATAATTACGTATTATATCGTACTATAGAGTCTATAGTATAGACCTTGTCAACTTTGTATTGTATGGTGGAAAAATATTTGTTTCTTTTTTCCTGATACTTAGATCAGTAACATAAATGAATAGTTTTCAATACTTTCTCCGTTGCTTTGACAATGGACTGCGCAGCAGCCAGTCAAAGTGGGACAATATAAGATTTTGCACAAACGAGAAATAATTGCTGCTTATTAATGACCTGGATCAGCTTTTTTGATATAAAATCCTTCGCATGCCGTACGTATACTAGCACCGATGGGCTGCTACCCGATGGGCGGCGCCTACTACTGCGGCTACGCTCTCTACAGCTGGGACGTGCACCACGCCGTCTGTCTGCAGGTGCCTATACTGAATAACACCACTGCCATTTTATAAATGAACCGAATAAGTGGTGTTCATTGCTTGCAATTAAATCAAATTGCTAAATTGCTTGCAAGAAATGGCAGTGGTATGGTCAACAATAGGCGTAATAACGCTTCCCCAGCTTTATTTTTCCTGACTTGTTTTTAAAATAAAAAATAACTTACTTTATTGTACATGACAAAGCCAAATGACTTAATAGCTATCACGGCCATGGTTTCTCAATGAAATGAAAAATAAATATATTTTCTGCAATTACACAATACATTAATACACTTATATTATTAAAGCTACCTAGTAAGCATAATAATATACTTGTGGCAGGCAACTCCATTCCCTCGTTGAAACCTTAATCAACTTGCTGTTAAAGAAATAGCGATGGTAATAGTCACATCAAGCGTTAATTTATTTTCATTTCTCAAAAAAGAAACATCATCTTCGCTGTCAGTTTTCTCTGGCTGCATATTATAAGGCAAACGTTCCTTAGAAAACAAGTTCCTTAGCCAAGCGTTAGAAGTGTTTATTGATACCTTGCCTCAGTATTTGAATAATACTGCAAGCAAATCTATATTTTCATTGGAAATATTGCCAAGAAATAATATCTTATTTTATAAAAATTTATGATTTAATAGGTTTTCTAAATAACTGTTTTCTAAACGAATCCCACTAAACAATCATTGCTCACATATATCCTATTTTTTTTTTAAATCTGTATATATCAACGGCAAAGATAACAAACAAAAAAAAATTTTTTTTTATATATATGTTTGTTACACTATAACGTTGGAACTCACAATATTTTTAGATTACCTGTTGAACTTACTCCCAAATAACTTACATTTTGAATAATTAAGCACAATTTGGTCACCTTGCTAGCCTTAGCTACAACTGAATGAACACAGATCATATTTTTATTCAATTAAGCAACTCAGTATCGTATTATATTATCTTAGGTAACACAATAAAATTTTACGAAATAATTTATTATTTAAAATTTAAATGACACATGTTTACTCACATCTTCTGTAAGTCTCATCTTGTTGAACTTTCCATTCTTTGAGATTTTATCTCTGTAATAAAATTATTTGTGTTTATTTATACAAATCTTAAATATTATCGCCCTTATGAACTAATACAAAACCCAAAAAAAAAACTTATCAATGCTGCCTCGTCACAAACATTCGGCCGATTGATAAAATTTATAATGGAGGAATGTAACATCAATTTTTTTTTTAAATCTCCTTACCTATTCATCATGTTTAGTAGCATGTGGTCACATCGGCGTGGCGGTCAAGTTGCTGCAATTCGTGACAAAAAATTTGTTCACTTACTAGTCTGTGTGCCGGAGTTTCTGTGGATGCTATTCGCAATCTGCTTTTTGGACTGGACAATCGACAATATTTGCGAGTTTCCAGGCATCGGGCTCTAATTTCGCAGAACCCACATTAAAATAAAACAATTTTTAATTGTGTTGCAGTTGCAGGAGCACTGACTTATTTTCATTTTATTTAACTAATCCTTAAAAATAATTTAATGTGTGTCCACTTAACCCTCGTTTGTTTATATAAACAAACAATGGTCCTATAATAACATTGATATCTTCTCTAAACATCCTACTTTGTAACAAATTAAATCTCTTCGACGATGACGGATAATTTAATGATCAAACGAACTTACCCTAAGTGAAGTTCGATCTTAATTATCCCGTCATCGTCGAAGAGATTTAAAGTCCCAACCCTCCCTTGCTAGTTGTTTGTTCAACAACCGCATCCCTATAATAGATGAGGATATCAATGTATTTACTTACTACTCCAAACTGAATGAGGTTGACGCGGCGGCGGGCAGCGCTGGTCGGTGGCAGAGAGGGGGTGACTATTGCTTTCTTTGTCACTCTGAAGGCGTGCGAGTAAGTGCGAGCGATTAGCAGAGCTACTACTTTGTAACAAATTAAATCTCTTCGACGATGACGGGATAATTAAGATCGAACTTCACTTAGGGTAAGTTCGTTTGATCATTAAATAATACGTGTTTAAACCAAATTATTTTATGACTTTTTAGTGATCACTATGAAGTCGGTATTATTTTTTAGAAAAAATATTTTATTTTACTCTTTTTTGTGTTATTTTCTCAAAATAAAAATTAAAAGTCCTTATGTAAAAAATGGTTATATGTTGATTTTTTCAAAAAGCGCTGAACCGATTTCGATAAAATTTATATGGGACCACCTCTGGAGCATGATATACCAAACAAAAAAGAATTATTTAAATCGGTTCATAGTTGGCGGAGTAATTGCGTAACACACATACAAAAAAAAACATATACAGCTGAATTGAGAACCTCCTCCTTTTTTGAAGTCGGTTAATAAAACAAACTGACACTGACAGTTATTTATAATAACAATGAACAAAACACTCGTCACTGTAAGCACCGGCGCTAAGTAATGAAATGATCATCATATCAGCCGCACGACACCCACTGCTGGGTATAGGCCTCCCCTAAGGATCTCCACGACGATCGGTCCTGCGCTGCCTGCATCCAGTGGCTTCCCGCGACCTTCACCAGATCGTCGGTCCACCTTGTCGGGGGCCTACCCACCCATTCCAGAACCTTTCCGCCCCAACGGCCATCGGTTCTTCTCGCTAAGAACAAACGAAAATAATTATTTCGCAGTTTTCTCACTCACACGCGCCGGCAAAATATATCTAGTTTTGTTTTTGTTTCACGTGCTACCACGCGCCGCCCGGCACTCGTCGTTTCGTTTCATACTTGTCTGAACCTGTATTTCGCGCCGCGCCGTGGTGCCGTGCGTTAAATAGTAGGCATTGGATTAACGATTAACGGACTTCTGCATATTAACGGAAGTTAACGTGTCCGTTAACATTTTTAAAAGTTAACTTAAAAGTTAATCCGTTAATCAAAATGTTAACTTCGTTAATTAACGATTAACGGATTAACGAGTTAATGCCCAGCTTTGCCTAGTACACCGTGTGATGCGATGTGATCGAGTTGTTTTTACACGCGTTTTTTTCTCGCTAAATGTGCCTCAATTGCGCAATATTTTACAATATTCATTTTGAATAAAGCATTAATGGTTAACCAAAAGATCAAAGCGTGAAAACTGAAATAGTTTATTTTGAGACGAAAGACAAAGAAAAATGAGAATAACGCTCTCTCTCAAAAACGCGATAAACTAAATAACGACATGGCGTTGTAGGTACAATGCTCTTTGTAACAATACAATGCCCATAACTTTTGTTGAAGTTCTCTTTCAAAGAGATAGATGTCGCTCACAAAACGTTGCCAAATATACTCTTCATGAGGTAGGTAGGTATCAATCGAAATAAATGAAAGTTAACACAGACAAAATTAAAATTCCATATTGATGTACAATGATTTAGGCCATGTGTAAAACTTTTATTTTTGCATTGTATTGTACAGAAATTCTATTATAGGTACCTACCTATCTCTCGGTATCTCGTAAGTACGCCCGAGGCGAGTTTTTCCGCCAATTTGAGAAATTTTGCGGAAATCTTGGCAGCGATCTGCGTGGGTACTCGCTCAAAGCACGTTCGTTGTATTGCCGTCAATTTGCGCCGATTTACGTCCATTGTGTTGTGGTGCTCTTTGCGATTGGGAATTAGAAAAGAAACACTCGATAATGAGCGGTTTTCAAAAGGTAGTTTAAGAAAAAAAAGTAGTACCTAAAAGACGGCTAGATGTCGTTGTTCAACTAAGTACGTAACTTTAGAAAAAAGCAATGGTATTTGTCAATTTGACAGTTAATTTTCTTCTTTTATTTTTGTTATGGCATGGTTATGGCAATCTACTCCTCTTCAGGGAGTAACTTTTGCCAGTATCGAGTCGATAATTCAGTGTTATACCATGGTTATACTCAGCTGCTAGGAAAAATTAAATAAAAACCTACCTAGTTGAATAACGCCATCTATCAACCATAAAAATAAACTAAAATTCTCAGCTGTCAGAAAACCGCTCATTACACGAATGCATAGAGTAAGATAAAAAAAATAGGGGCACGAATGTAAGGTTCTTCCGATAAAAATAATATTAAAATCTTTTTTAAAAAAACACGTTTTTAAAACGGACTAAATTATTACAAAAAAATCGGACTAAAAACATTAAAACGGACTAAAAAGTAAAAAATAAATTCTTCTGTACTACAGAAATTTTAAACCTAAAAACGTGGGGCGCATGCTAAAGACAATATGGATGATAAATTTTACAAAATGCGCTGCGCCCCACGTTTTTATGTTTAAAATTTCTGTAGGTAGGGTTATAAATATGTACAGAAGATTTTTTTTTACTTTTTAGTCCGTTTTAATGTTTTTAGTCCGATTTTTTTGTAATAATTTAGTCCGTTTTAAAAACGTGTTTTTAAAAAAGATTTTTTTTCAGTTAATTATTATTTTCTGCTTTTTAGTTAACAAGCTAATATACCATCTCCTATCGGAGCACTCGTCAAGACGATTCAAACGAGCCCAAACTCGATGTGGTTGCATGGTTTTATTATAGAGTTTCTATGGCCTTCCTCCGGCTCCATCATCAGATCCTCGGACACAATTTCCCATTAAAGTACTCGTCAAGATGATTCAAACGAGCCCGAACTCAATGGGATTGTATGGTTTTATTACCGAGTTCCAGTGGCCTTCTTCCGGCTCCATCATCAGACCCTGAACACTATTTCCCAACAAAGTACTCGTCAAGACGATTCAAACGAGCCCAATCTCGATGGGGTAGCGTGGTTTCATTAAAGAGTTCCGGTGTCCTTCCTCCGGCTCCATCATCAGACCCTGGAAACTATTTCCCAACAAAGAACTCGTCAAGACGATTCAAACGAGCCCAAATTTGATGGGGTTGCACGGTTTCAACATTGAGTTTCTATGGCCATTTCATGGCCTTTCGGCTTCATCATCAGACCCTGGACCTCGTCTCCCATTAGAGTACTCGTCAAGACGATTCTAACGAGCCCAAACACGATGGGGTTGTATGGTTTCATCATAGAGTTCCTGTGGCCTTCTTCCGGCTTCATCATCAGATCAGCTCAATGACACCATAATATTGCATTGCCTTCCAGTTCTGACCTATGTTCAAAGTTTCAAGTCTCTAGCTCATCGGGAAGCTAGGATAAAATCGTTCGCAAACTTTGTGGAGAAACACACAACACAAACAAACAAACAAACGCGAAAGCAACCTAATAAAAACGTGTTAAAAACAGCAGAGGTTGCTTTGGTTTTTTCACTTCTAAGATTTTGGCGTAGGTAGTTATATATTCTAGTTTTATTTAAATAAAACAATTTCGCAAGGGAAATGCGATATGAATAACTCTTTGAGCCAACCATTAATGAATGTCTCGTTTCAGTTTCGGATGATATAAGCAGTTTGTAAAACCCATAGAAATAGTATGCCAAAGAACAACAATGTCAATAAACAGGTGATCCCAAAACGAATGCATACATTTTATATGAGATACATAAAATATGACTTACATACATAAGTAAATAAAATATGACTATATTATGACAAAGGAAATTAATAAACTATGTTCCATACTGTTTTCTTCGCCGATAAACATAAATATAGCGAAATTTGGTTTAAGAGAAATGTGTGGCAAAATTTTATTTACCTTTGAAAAGTGTGATTACTTGGATTGTTTCTTTTTATCACATCACAATGGGGAGGAAAAGCGCAATTTTATCCCGATAGGTGGCGTCTTGTCGTTGGTACCGAGCCGCCTCAAAGAAACTGTCAAAACATATGGGAATCTCTTGGAGTATTGCACTTTTTAATTTTATACTGAGAAAATGCCACATTGTTATGCATGTAACTTGTAAAATATTGGAGTTCATCGATTTCCCAGTAACAAAAAAATAGTGGGCAAAAAAATATCAAAAAAAATATGCTTTTTCCTCGATTTTCTCCTTTGCTGAGCCTGAGAAACATTATAAATCAAAAGGAATGTTTCATGAATTTGATGAAGCTTCGCCAAAATAAAACAACATTTGAATTATAACAGCTTTGTTCTTTAATATTTCAACCTCAGAAGTTTCTAACATATTTATAACTTGGATGAATTTGATAGGTATATCAAATATGGAATAAGCCCAATATTGGGGCCAAACAGAGAATTAATAGAATTTTATATGCCAGAGTCATTCAAGAAACTTAGAATAATAAAATAAATATGATAAAATGGTTCGTGTAATTTTGGATGGTACAGAAATTCCAGTACAGAAACCTGAAATTACTATTGCACAGAAGGCATCATCAGGCAACTATAAACACGGAAATTCACACTCAGTTGCTTTGTTAAAATTTAAATCATATGCTTCTAATCTGAAATGAAAAGATTACTTGTAAATCTTACACGAAATTTAAAGAAATGTAATGCTTGTTGGCAATTTTTTGTAAGTTGCTATAAACTTTCTTGCCTGTTGTTTTGGCTTTTCTTTTCCGTAATTCTTCTTTTATCTGAGCTAAAGTTAGCATAGAATACATTGTTTGTCCGCAAAACCGAAAAAAATACAATCTAAGAAAGTAAAATCACGTAATACACAGTCAAGACAATATAAGCTCAAACTGACAATTGTTCCAAAGACTGAGCGCCATCTGTAATTCACTTTGCCTTCGCCTCCCCATTAGTTAGAGCACAAGACACCGTGGCTCCACGATACCTTTATTTGAAATTCTAATAAGGATTGACAAATATTTTAAACAAACTGTGATTGCTCATTTGCAAGGCGGGACGCTAGGGGCTCTTACTGTAAAAAAATGCACATGTCACCTGATTATTTGTCTCTTTTTTTCACATAATGTTAACTTCTCTTTTCCACGCTTTGTTGGTCTTCTTGAGCGCAGCGAAAATTTTTCTATGTCTATTTGGACTAAAACCCCACTATTTGGACATATTAATTACCCGTGGTTAAGATGGAAACATTTTTTTTTACTTTTTCCTTAACTTTTTTTATAGCCAGTAGGAACATCGAATAATATTTCTATCTGGGACACCCTTTACATACACTCACTAGTAGCTACACTAGCTATAGCCTGCACCATACACAGCCTGTGTGTGAGTAATCACACAGAATAAATAGTAATCATTTCATTATAATGATACAGCTGCCGGCAGATAAATTGGCAAGAGAAAGTTGAGACAAAAGATGCGCAGTAGCTACGAACACTGTGTTTGTAGCTACTGCGCATCTTTTGTCTCAACTTTCTCTTGCCAATTTATATGCCGGGAGCTGTAGCTACGTCAGCGTTACAACCGCAGTATGATTTGTGTTCATTGAAACAGTCCGTAGCACGTCGTAGCACGAACTGGTATTTCGTAGCAAGAACATTTGAAGAGGCGAAACGAAGAGGGGCCTATTTTCAGAATAACTTTTTTTACAGGTGGGCAAAAAAAACTGTTTATTTGAAAAATGAAACAAAATCATGCATTATTTTAATTTTTATTTTGAAGCATACTCTTAAAACTAATACATAATAAAATAAGAAATTTATTTTATAAATTAATTAAATAGAAAATTAATTTTAAAAATCAGTTAAATTAATTTTAAAGTTTTCGAATGGGCCCCTCTTCGTTTCGTCTCTTCATTTGTTTTGGATCTTTTTTTATTCTTTAATATTTGGGGGCTTGTAACACTTAAGGTCATGTCAGCCCCATCATAACCATATGTAAAGCTACCCAAACTAGTAGTTGTAGTTGTTAGTACCCACCCTAGTAGTTCTTTAGTACCTATCCTTGTAGTTTCGGTTCTAGGACTAACGAAGTAGGTAGAAGACTTTCGCAACACAAATCACATCAATGTTTGCTATCAAGTTATAAGTATTGTAACGGGTGGCGCAAAAGTAAAGACCCTATTTGGTTCAGCTATAACATTTTTTCTAAATTAGAAAACTAGATTTAGGTTTTTTTAAATGTATATTTGTGCCATTAAATTTCGTACCATTAGGATTTAAAGATGATGTCTTTTAAATGGTGACCTCCAGAGTTGATACACATTTGAGCCCTATTTATGACATTTTGCATAACTTGCCGTAACACTTCCTGCGATATGTTCGTTATTTCTTGACGAATGTTTTCTTTTAGAGCTGCGAGAGTCTGTGGCTTGTTCACATACACCCGAGATTTCAAAAAACCCCAAAGAAAGAAGTCTGGACTGGTCAGATCGGGTGATCTTGCAGGCCAAGGCAAATCGCCAAAACGAGAGATAACTCGGCTTGGAAAAGCGTCCCTCACTAAATCCATATTTATTCCACGTTCTTGGGGAGTAAAACGGTCCATGTTTATTTTCAGTGTATTTTATATTTGTTCACTACCATAGCCTTCTATATCTTCCAAGCCCTGAAGTTGAGCAGAACGGCAACATCGCATGTGGTCAAGCACATAGTATAAAATTATTTTAAATATTATTTATTATTTGTTTTTCCTATATTATCTATGTTTAAACTAGTTGTAAATTGTGATGTAAGATTATTTCAATAAAGTTCTATATTTATTATTATTATTTATTTATTAGGACATACGGTTTGAGTCAAATTATTTGAACTTTTCGGGGGTCCTTTAGTACGATGAGCATTTTGATCTAAGCCTCTCCTAGCAATAAATCTTACATCATTGGAAAGGTCTTTAAATTTGAAACACTTTATTGTACTACAATAAACGTCAACTATTAGTACTTTGAGAGTTATAACGCTCTGAACTTGACCAATTTTTTTAACATTTATGACCTAAAACTCCGAATATACTCATAATTAATAGAAAGTGTGTTTGCAGCAAATATTTATCATATGAAAACCTTTCTAATGATATATCATTTATTGCTAGAGGTGGGGTAATTCAACTCCCATAGACAATAAACCACTTTTATACTTTAATAACCTTTAACTCCAAAAGTATAAACAATTGATATAAAGTATATAAACAGCAAATATTTGTCTTTAAAAGACCTTTCTAATGATATATCATTTATTGCTAGAGGGCGTGTTAATCAACTCCCTGCTGAAGAAAATCAACAAAAAAGATGACATCTTTGACAGCCATTTTTTCCTAGTTAACATTGATATTTTTCTTATTGTTTAATATACAAAGCATTTCAATAAAGGAACTAAATTATTTTCATATTTTTAACCTCACACGATTGCTAGGAAAAAAAATATCGACCTCTTAAAATTGAAATATTCCCATACATTTAGTATGGAGACTGGCCGACGACATGACCACGAACTGACAGTAACAGACGTTGCCAAACTTATGTTCACGGCTTGCAATTATAGAAGGCTATGTCACTACACAATTTTCAACAACAGAATGACAGAAAATGTCATATAAAAAAAATAAAAGTATTTTCTTTAGTGCCAGTACTTTTGCGCCACCCGTTACTTAACTTTATATAAATCAGTTGTATAAGTTTTAAGAGAACAGTTTTTATTGACAACTTAAATTAAGATATCAAAGTTTTTAATTAACTTTAAATTAATGTAAGTTTACGTATGCATGTACAGTCAAGGGCATATCAGACTATACATGATGACCTTGAGACCATCTTTATTTAAGTATGTGACGTTTTGTCGTTAGGTAGTAATAAATACATTATATTGTTATGATAACAAATGAAATTGAAAGGATAATAGTAGTATCTTCATTTATTAGCCTGGCAACACCGCCCGCCGCTTGGCTCCACCGTTTCCCGCCACATTTTCCCGCCATTTTGTAGTGGAATGGGGAGGTAAAGTGGTGGGGATAATCGGCGGAACGGTCGACGAAAGTCAGTTGCAGGGTCAGTCACAGTCCAACCGTCGAGAAGAGAAGTAGTTAGGAAAAACTGCTAACGTATTGTTGCTATAACCTAGTTAATAATAATCATGGTGTATTCCTGCAAGAAAGTAAAAGTGTTTCACCTTTATTACTGTTGTTTCATTATAAATCAGCAGTGGAAGAACCAAGGTATGTACGCTCACGATTTCTATCGTTTTAAACAGAGCTAAAATTACGAAATTAAGTTGGGTAGTTTCAAATTTTATTGCATTTAAAGAGATTCTTACTTTTACAATTTGCACTGCCATGCATACACAACTCTCACTCATTGCACGTGGCTGAGGCTACACTTCGGCCGTGCATACACAACTCACTCATTGCATGTGGTCGAGGCTACACTTCGATCGTGCATACACACTCGACAATCATTGCACGTGGCCGAGGCTACACTTCGGCCGTGCATACACAACTCACTCATTGCACGTGGCCGAGGCTACACTTCGGCCGTGCATACACACCATTATTCACAATCATTGCACGTGGTCGAGGCTACACTTCGGTCGTGCATACACTGCACATAAAACTACACTCCATGATGAAATGTGCATTGACATTGGAACAGTAATTTTCATGATTGTATCAAACGAGTCGTGAAATGAAAGATTATTTAACTTTACTGCCCAACTGTAACTTTCGTGATTTAAACTCTGGAAATGCAGTTAATGAATTATGAAAATAGGAACTGTGTATATTTTTAGTATCTATTTTACTGTGTATTTTCATCTCAGACGAAATTGTTAAGTTTGTTTTTCATGTTTCATAGCTTTGTAATTGCCGTTAGTTGTTAATTCGTCTTTGACACTATACCCTGGGAATATACACGGGTACCTACGGAGAATAAAACGGCTAACATGATACTCACTGAATTGGCACCTAGGCAGGGAATATAATGATACTACCTAACATAAACGTGACTAAGTTATGTTGACGTTGGAAAAAGTTTTAGTAATAAGTACCATAACGCTATAGTATAGTAGTAGTTATACAGTTTTTATTTTAGTTCAAAGGTAGTATTCTTATTCTATTTGGATGCCGTTCACAAATTTTTTGCCGATATAGGTAATTAATTTAGGTTTTGTTTTAAAGAAGTGACCTTTCAGTTAAAACTGTAAACTTATCACTTTTTTATTAATGCATAATAAAAAAAGATTTCGATTTTGATCTAATGTACAATAATTGAGGTTATAATTTTGATTTTATTTATGTAGGTATTCCTAAATGATGTAAGTTTACTTTGGAATACATTATTTGTTCTAACCTCTTAGTTTTGCAAGGAATATTATAACGCTTTCAAATAATAGTTAAGTATTTGAAAATATTTCGTTACATTATTTTTATTTCTTAATTAAACATAGTGGTCGCCGAGATCTAAGACTTTAAAATATTGCTTCCGAGCGATTACCCAACCTGGTGACGAAAATAATGTTAATTATTTTGTATAGGTAGTACTTATACGACCAAAAAGGCCTTAAATTAAAATAATGTTGACATCTAGATGGATCCATCATAGCTCAACCACAGAAATTATTCATGCAACCATTTTTGAGATTAACGACGTTGAAATGATAAGATTTCGCAAATTTCTAGCGATTTTTGTGAACGAGCTCTTGAATGTTGAAAACTATTTTAAGTCTTAATTTAGTTGTCCTTATTTGGGGGGCCGTAAAACGTCAAATTAACTCTTTTGAACAAATATTTCACATAGTATTACTTGGTTTATAGAAAATAGATTATAGAACTCGGTTGTGATTGACAGAAACGTGATAGCTCAAACTTTTTCTAATATCGTAAAGTGACCTCTATAATCTTGTAGTTTATTACTGAAGTGCCAACCAATAATAAATCTTGAATCTATATAAAAAAGAAACCTTAGCTAGCTTCCTGGTTTTGTGGTTTTGTGAATAAGTTTTCTAAAATATTGAATAGTTTATTAGTTATCAATCAAAAACTTCGACATTTTTTTCTATGAAAATAGCTTCCAATGTTGTACGCCTCTTTAAAGTGGATTTGTTTCTTACTATTTTTTGAGATAAGGCTCGATGCGCCATATCGGTTTGGCTAGAAGCGTCTTCAGTTTGGCTAGATGCGCCTGCAGTTTACAGAGCTAGACGTACCTACCTTTAGTTTACAAGATACGATTTATTTACTTTAAATAAAATTAAATAGATTAACGACGAAATATATTTGTAAATATTGTCACTTCTGATTTCCGATAAAGTTGATAAGTTTAATTGCCCCTGTCAGCTAAAAAGGTCTTAACCCTTTCTTAACGGATATGAGAACAAAAGAACAAAATTAATAATTTTATTCTTAAAAATATGTGGTAAGAAAACACATTTTTTTTTATTCTTAGTATTATTAGAACTAGTACTATTTGGTACTATTAGTACTATGGCACGTAACCATAAATTGTGGATGTCGTTGCGCAGACTTGTCATTTACATTCATTGGCGTCAAATGAGTAAGTAATAGAAAAACATGCATGTTAAAGTTATTAATCTTTATGAAACGTGCCTCCGACTTACAAATAAGGTTTAGCTTTCGATATTAATATGAATAAAAATGTACTTATGTCTTTGGCTTTCGAGACTAGCCGCGTCTTCAATTTGTAAGGTTAGAGACACTTTCATTAGACTAGATACGCCTTCAGTTTACAAGGCTAAGTTTAACTTAATACGCTTGTTTGACCACGTTAAGCAATTTTGTTGATTTTGTGATCAAATTGTCATCTGTAAAACATTATTTAAGTTGTTGTTGTTTAGCTTAATGCACTGGCCCTTAAATAAATATATTGGGGTATTTTCATGAACAATCAGTACTCAATTATACATGTACAAAGCTCTGTCGAAAGATGAGTACTCCATGTAGTCCGCGTTTTCTGTGAGACACAAAGCTATATTTTATCTCTTGGTTTAGTAGGCTGCAGTTCAATGCTACTAAAATACAATATATTGATGTTGGAGAAAATAAGTCATACAAGGTTAGGTACATACCAAATGTGTTGGCTACAATTAAATTTGGGCTAAGTGCGTCCTTAAGTGTAGAACTTGGTAAGCGGCCAAGTGTGTCGCGTTTAGGGCTAAGTGTGACCTTAAGTGTAGTATTTAGTAAGCGGCCAAGTGTGTCGCGTCTATGGGCCAAGTGTGTCCTAAAGTGTAGTACTTAGTTAGCGGCCAAGTGTGTCGCGTCTATGGGCCATGTCTGTTCTAAAGTATAATGGTTAAGCGGCCAAGTGTGTCGCATCTATGGGCCATGTGTGTCCTAAAGTATAATGGTTAAGCGGCCAAGTGTGTCGCATCTATGGGCCATGTGTGTCCTAAAGTAAAATGATTAAGCGTCCAAGTGTGTCGCATCTATGGGCCATGTGTGTCCTCAGTTGATAGCTCTGGCCTGAATATATCTAAGTCTTGGTAGGCCGTGAACACATGGCGGCAAAGGGTAGTCCTGACCTGAATGTCAGCCTTTTGGCAGGCCGCGTCTACAAGTAACAAACGGTAGCCCTGAGTATCAGTGTCTTGGCAGGCCTTGTCCGCATGATGACTAACGGTAGCCCTGGCTGGGTAGGCCGTGAACACATTGCGGTAAAGGGTAGTCCTGACCTGAATGCCAGCCTTTTGGCAGGCCGTGTCTACAAGTAGCAAACGGTAGCACTGAGTATCAGTGTCTTGGCAGGCCCTGTCCGCATGATGAATAACGGTAGCCCTGGCTGGAATATCAGTGCTTTGGCAGGTCGTGTCCACATAGTGGCAAACGGTAGCCCCGAGTATCAACATTAGCCATTACTAAAATTGAACACATATATACCTATCTAAACTGACTGAGAACCACAAATTGTGAAATATAAAATGAATGAATTATCATGATAATTTAATAGCTTCAGTTCAGACCACGATAAATTATAAATTTATTATCATTATTAAAACGCTTTAATTGTTGCAGAAACTCTGTCTATAAGAATAACTATTTTTTTTATTATGATCAAATAAAGAAAGCAAAATTTTAATTATTACTTTGATATTATTATAATTTCAGAACAATGCTATTAAATAGATATCTATCTATCGTTTTGTATGTGTGAATTTGTATGTCACAAAATTAGTTTACGACATCGTTCTTATCTCAAACAATAGGCATGATGACAATTTTTATTTTTATTTTTATTTTATGTTACATAAATTACCTCTCAAAAAATTATGCCCGAGATATCAGTTTGAGATGCACACAAATGGACTCACTCAAAAACGCTCCATACTCCATAGGAAATTTGTTCGGCAGCTAAAATATTGTGTTTATCAAAATGGTTCCTTAGACAAATTTGCTATACTTACATTTTACGGACTACTTAAAAGTATCATTTATTTTAATAAATTTTATATACTTTTTAAATGGACTTGTCCACCTAACTTTCAACGGTCATAAGCAAATAATATACCTACAAAACCAAGAGGTATACAAGCTACTCTAAAAGTTTAATGTGTTTACGATTTTTATTAGTATTTCGTTATTTTTTTCATTAGTCATCATCCCAATTCTCCTGTATAGATTCAATTATTTTCCTTTTGACCCTGATGTTCATTTGGTTGAAATTTGTACTATGATATATGAACCACAGAACAAAGAATTTTTTTTTCCCCCAGTAGAAGTCGCATGTGGGCGGCACCCGTGTAACATCATATCTGCGGAGCTTCGCACATCTTTGAATTTTGCTCCGTCAGTCGTATGAACGAACGCCATACAAAAAAATCTTTAAAAATAATATAAACATGCCGAGGTGCATTATATAAAAGAGCAAAATCGATATTCACATATATCATTTAGCAAACGGGTGCATAAAATATCGGAGGCGAGCTTTATTTAATTAATTTTGATTTTAATTAAAAATTCAACTGATATTTTCCTTTTAAAATTCATAACAATAAATATCCACCTTTATGCGATAGACACTTATGATCCATATTCCAACGCACAATTTGACATATTCTTGAACTTTCATGAACACTAAAATATAGAATGGCGGAAATGTCACTCAATAGGGGAGACCGAGAAAAGATGTGACTGTGAAGAGTTGAAAAGTATTATCACCATAGCAAAAAATTGATAAGTAAATGATAAACGTCTAAATAACAGTTGATTTGATACACTCACCACTGAAAACACGCAAAAACAGCACGGAATTTTAGTCAACTTAAATAGTACGTTATAGGCGAGTCCGGGAAGCTAGCATTTTATTGTCAAGGATTTTAATCATTCGAGGCAATTTAATGAAAATTGCTTCTCCTACAAGGCTGCGAAGTCTTAAGAAATGAGAGGAAAACAATTCTTAGTTAAAATGTAATTTTAAAATTGGTCATGTAGCCATAAAGTTTTATAAAAATAACGTTTTAAAGTTATTTTTAGATTTAGAATACTACACTCCTGGGGGTCAATTCTGCTAATGTTAACGTCGAAATCGTGGTTCAATGGTGTTTGAATGGTAATGCTTTTTGACACAGTTCTTGTTTTTTAAACCCAAAACCGAAACACATTGTGATTCTTAAACCCAAAACGGAAACACATTGTATCTCGATTTCGGGTATAAGAAACATGAACGGTGTCAAAAAGCACTACCATTCCAACACCATTTATAAACGTTTTTGACGTTAACATTAGCAGACTTGACCCCCTGAACTTGTGCGGGGCGGAAAGTAACTATTGATATTAACTCGATCGATCGGCATAGGTGCCAGCACATAACTTGGCAAGTTTTTTAACGCGCATATACTTCTACGCCTATACTTTTCTTTTTTTGCCCGATGTAAGAGAGCCCAGTAGCAATCTAGTTTGTAGACGCCTAGCGCCTGCACCTTGAAAAGGGATGTTGCACTTGACAGGTCGTAAGAGTTGGTTTATCTTCCTCGTCAGCTTGAGGTCTTGATAGACACACTCTTCAGAATACCTACAATCTTGTCAATGACACCTTTCATGTAAGGTAGAATGGCAGGTCGTCGTTCTACTATGGCTGGCTTGACACGGTTTCTGGGTTGGAGGGGAGGCGTGGTACTGGCAATTTGTTACTTCGCAGAGCGTGCTTGACATGCTGAAGCTCAGCTGTCAGGTCTTGTTGGTCACAGATCCCAAATACAAATAAATACAAATAACTTTATTTGCTGTAAATAGGGTGATTACTTATAATTCCCGCGTACTCTCCGAAACAAAGATTTCCCTATGGTAGGTAGCTAACTGTAAAGGATGGTGGTGGAATTCACCATTGAGGTATCTATCTGTAAGTGTTGCTTTTCGAAACATCTGATATCCGATATATTTATTTTATTTGGGTTTCTGAATTTTGAAATTCAAATTTTTTTTGCCTAGTAATTGAGAAATGTCAGGATTCCACCGAATTATGAAATAGGGTTTACACGAATTATTGATATGAAACTATTTAGGATAAGCTAAGTGAAGAATGTTAACCAACCCGGTTTCCCTTATCTCATTAAATTTTCTTAAAGTACTTTATGTGTTAATAAATAAGGTGGTAAATCGCACTATTAAAATTAGCTTACGCCATCTAGCGGCTGAGTAGCAGCATTATAAATATACGTATTATTTAATTTGGTACCAAGTTGCTATGGTAATACGACTGAATCTAAATAAATAAACTTTGTGATTTATGGCTTTCTGGATATTATACATTTTTACTTTTTATCCAATTATGTGTTCACAAAGTGTGTGTGCGTAGCATGTAACTATTGAGTGGGGGGCTTGGCTTCGATTTTTAATGTGTTTGTTTGGTTACACTGGTTTTCATACTAAATTGAGCTCATACTACTTCTATCTACTTCTATGTTCTGTGATATGAACGGTTACTGTCGATTATGTTTTATTTATTTCAGTAACATGTGGCATCTAACAAGATACCAATGCGCTATAGAGGACGCTAGGTGGCGGCAGCAGGCTGAAGGATGTGCTACGGAACATTTTTGGGTGACTGAATGGTAGCAACGACGGTTGCTTTATTGAACTTAGAAATAGAACAGAATTTCTTTGAATTGATTTATCAAATATATTTAAATCTTATTTAAAACCTGTTAGAGTAGGTAGTTTTACCTAAATTAAATATTATAAGTAACACAGATACTATAAATATATTAAGTAGGTACCTAACTTAACCGAATTATGAAGTAAATAAATAATAATGCATCAAAATTTATTTTATTGTTGCAACACAAATTTAGTCATTATATGATTTAGGTGCGTGTGTAGTTAATTAGTAAATAATTTAATAAAATATTGTATAGCTGTAAATTTCAATTTTATACCATAACAAACCATAAAGTGGTAACATTTATTTTCTCCTTTTTTATAAGACTCAAGATTGTATAGCCGTTGAACGTTGTTTATGAAGTACAGTTACTGTGTAGTATCAAAGCTAAGAAAGGAGGTTACATTTATATGAATTATTGCTAATTGAATAAAATTGAACTCTGTATTAAAATCATTGATAATTTCAGTTGGGTATCAGGGGTTGTCTGTCAAAAATCTGCAATTTGTGATTGAGTTTGTTTACCCTGTCGTGGTAACCCAGCGTGCTGTTGGCTGCTATATTCTTTTTATTTTTGTATTCATTTAATATTACAATAAAATTCATCATTTAGTAGAAGGAACTAATAATAAGTGTTAACTTTGTACTTACTTAAAAATTATTTATTTGCTTTATTGTGGGTTTCTAAGAATTGAAGATGATTAAGAGTTAATATTTGTAATAAAATATTACAGGCTTTTATAAATGTCATAGCTTAAGGATCATGGAACATTTAGATTTATTTCTAGAATATTCCGCGAGGGTATTGAATTGAAATCAATAAATATCCTAATTTCAATTGAGGTGATGGTTGGATAATTCCATCCCAGCGTGGGACCCCATAAGTCACAAGTTATAGCCCCAAACACATACTGCAGGATCTAATGATACAATTAGTTTCTTTTGTAAATAAATAAATAAATAAGTATAAAAGACGGAGGTCAACAACCCTCCAAGTTTTCTTTCGCCATTTCTTTCTTGAAGGGGCCTCCCAATTTTGTGAAATGGTGGTAGATTCAGTAGATTCTCTTTTTAGCATTTATCAATTCACAAAATTAAAATTAAACAATAAATTAAACGATTAAATTTTTTGTATGACATAAGATTTCTGAACAACGTTTTATAAATATCAAATTAATGCAATATAAGTTAACACACAACCTGCCGAATGTGACGATATTTTGACCGTGCATGAGGACACGCACGACATCAGGATGGACGAATGTGACGTTTTGTCGTTAGGTAGTAATAAATACATTATATTGTTATGATAACAAATGAAATTGAAAGGATAATAGTAGTATCTTCATTTATTAGCCTGGCAACACCGCCCGCCGCTTGGCTCCACCGTTTCCCGCCACATTTTCCCGCCATTTTGTAGTGGAATGGGGAGGTAAAGTGGTGGGGATAATCGGCGGAACGGTCGACGAAAGTCAGTTGCAGGGTCAGTCACAGTCCAACCGTCGAGAAGAGAAGTAGTTAGGAAAAACTGCTAACGTATTGTTGCTATAACCTAGTTAATAATAATCATGGTGTATTCCTGCAAGAAAGTAAAAGTGTTTCACCTTTATTACTGTTGTTTCATTATAAGTATAACGTATGTTATAAGAGCTGTTTTAACTTACCGTGCTGTCGTGCGTACATTTCTGTTCTGGCTATTTTACATAGGTACCTAAATAATTTGTATGAATTGCAATGTATAGGTACTTAATGTAGATGTATATTAGGCCTATGATTAGGAATTACGTATATTATATCACACAACAACAATAAGTAAGCCAAATCCAAAGTGGCATTTAAAATATGTCGGCTAGTCCAAGCTTAGCTTCGTATTAAGTGGAATGTACGAGTTAAGGCCCAATTATTTAGCACGAATGAAACTTGGTGCATTGTGCCAACGGTACAGTTGCGAAATTCTCGGCATTGCTTTGTGCCGAATAGTTGAAACTCGGCTTAACGTATTATGAACGTAAGTTAACGTTATAAATTAACAGTGCGCAGATACTGTTGTAAGCGCACGAGCAAACACGGCGGAACTCCGAAAGTTATCGCCGACGTTGTTGTCAATATTTCTCATAGGTGCAGATTCGTTTTTAAAGCTCATTTCTTCTGACTGTTACTGGTTTAAAAGCTTTAAAAAACAGCAACCAATTTCGTACATCTTTTACTCTTTTATTACACACGAATCGTCATTCTATAATTTCATCAATCTTCCTTGAAACCGAAAGTTTTTTTCTAGTGAGGCTAGGCTAGCTTAAGCCTACATATAGGTACGATTATTTTATTTGTTATAGATTACACCACAGTTCAAGAACAAAATCAAACAAGCATTTATCGAAATTCTGTCTCACTCATGCCATAAGTATTCCCTACCAAAACATTTTTTCTAGTTAGTAAATAAAACAAATAAAATTGAACTAACTTAGGCTGGCCTCATACAGACGGAATTCCGTTTCGGGTTTAGGGTTCGGAGATAAATGCATTAAAAAAAATCGCCAATCCAGCACATGGAAATTTCTCTGTTTTGGTGACCCATTTCGACGATAAAGGACGTTCCGCTTATATTATCATATCGCAGAACAGCTGTCTTCATACACATGGCAGCGGAAATTCCTACGAGGCGTCTCGTCCACAGTTGTCACCTCGTAACCGTCCGGGGCATCTTTCTTACGTATTTGGTATTTGGCGTGCTGCACGCCACCTCGCGTGTGCAGTTTGAACCACGGGCATCTTCTTTAGTAACCCATATAGGAAGAAATGTCCTGGAGGTTCGTTCTAGATTAGTATTTGCTAATTAGGATCCTTGTTATAATTTCCTTAGGTCCAAGTCAGTTTTTGTCTTCACAATTTTGAAGCAGTAAATTTTATGTTTATATCTACAGAAAAAAAAGAGTGACAGTGTTTACGTTAGCGTCAACGCGTAGAGTAGCAAAAAATTGTTTAAAAACAAAAAAAACCGACTTCAAAAAACCTGAAAATAAAAACAAAATTATCTTTAAAATTAAATACCTACCTCTAAAAAGCAAGAAATAATTTTCAAATCATTAGATACGCATATCATTGTAATAAAACACGTCTATTAAAGTCGGGTGGGGCTGGAGGATAACTTCTTTTATTCTAAGAGCCCCACCCGACTTCATTAGACGTGTTTTATTACAATGATATGCGTATCTAATGATTTGAAAATTATTTCTTGCTTTTTTAGATGTAGGTATTTAATTTTAAAGATAATTTTGTTTTTATTTTCAGATTTTTTGAAGTCGGTTTTTTTGTTTTTAAACAATTTTTTCTTTTTTTCTTTTTAGTGTAAGTACCTTCTGTATTAGGTAGTTTTACCTTTTGATAGGTATGTATGTATATTATGTAAATGTAAGCGATGATGTTATGTATTTTTTTATATTCACACTTTTCCGTGGTACCTATAATACCACTAAAAACTCAATTTCCACTGTTCGTGCTGTTTGTTGTTAAGGAGTTCCGTTGTTCCTTTCCAGTCAAGTCTAATCCAAAACGTCCTTGACCATAGTTAGATACCTAATTTGTGTAAGATTGTCATAATCCTAGCAATATTTCAATCAGCATTCAGTTTCTATTTGATTTTGAGGAGTTCCCTTGTGTATCTTTAAAATCCAAGGTTCAATAACAATGAAATCAGGATGGTATCATCACTAAAGTATCCTCTTTCAAACAAAAAAATCTAAATCGGCACATAAACAAAGAAGATATAGTCGATCATCCGTATATAAGTTCATAAAATGGTAACAAAAACGACAGTATTTTCAAGTTTTCCTGAAAAATACTGAACCGATTTCAAAATTTCAAAAAATGGGACCAACTGGAAACAAACCTCATCTAACATTGTTTGAATTATTTCAATCGGTTCAGCCGTCTTCGAGTAATCGGTGGACATACATAAAAAAAAAACATACATACAGCCAAACAGAGAACCTCCTCCTTTTTGGAAGTCGGTTAAAAATGATCCCAGTTCGTTCAAGAAAACCTCCGAAGAATGTGTCAAAAGATCATTGAAACAACACAAAGCTATTCTTCTTCACGTTTCCAGTGTGCCCGTGAAGATGTCCGCGTAGTTCAGATAGCGCACGCGAGGTGGCGTGCCGCACGCCAAGTCGTGTAATAAAGACGCCACGATCCATTCTGGGTGATAACACTTAATGAAACACCTTCCAGGTATTTTCGCGATAGTTGTCATAACTTTTGTAATACATTGTCCTTTAAAAGCGGGTAAAGTAAACAATTTAAACGAGCCCGATGGCGCGTGTTTTGAATGCTATAACCAAAACTTGATATTTTCGCTTATATTTTCAGATAAAATAAAAGCTCGAGCCCAAGATACTAATCGCAAAAACTCATCGTAAAGTTTTCATCAGAAATATAACTAAAACGACAGACATTAATTTAGTTTTGACCCCCTAGCTAAAGTAACATTAATTTTAAAATCTTCGCTAAAAGCATGTTAGTATTATGGGATAGATATCAATAAATAACAATTGAATTTTAAAGCATCAAATCCATACATGATGTTTCGAAGTGAAGCGATAACGAACATTTGCTAAATGTTGTTAAGAGGAGGGGCTGATTTGACAGTTCAAGTTGTTTGATATTTATTAATGCTATGATTTTGAAACGAAAACATTTTCGCTAAAACTTTCTTACACTCACTCTGAGCGTTGAAACAGGTAATAATTGTCTTTTAAAACAAGAACTTAGGCAATGGAGTGGAAAGCTCTGATAATGGCGACGAAAAAGGAACACAGAATATTTACTGCATTATTTTCACAGAAAAGCAACGTCTTTGCTAGAAGCCGAACTTAAAATCTACTAAAACTTGAGACAAAATCCAAGCTAGTTACATTTCCTGCGACGCTTTTCCACCAAGAACTTTAAGGAAAAATAACCTTACCGTCCCCACGTACGAAAACTATGCAAACAAATTGCAAGCTCGTGAGCTTAGAACTTTTTAATAAACATAATCTTTCATAACGACGTGTCCTTACAAAAAATCGTAGAAGTTTTACGTTGCATTTTGTAGAGTTGTGCAACAAGAAGGAAGGGTAAAAACGAGACCCTAAAAACCCTATTACTAAGACTCCGCTGTCCGTCTGTCTATCTGTCTATATGTCTGTCTGTCACTAGGCTGTATATAGCTCATGAAACGTGATAGCTAGACAGCTGAAATATTCACAGATGATTTATTTCTGTTGCCGCTACAACAACAAATAGGTACTAAAAACAGAATAAAATAAATATGTGAGGGGGGCTCCCATACAACAAACGCGATTTTTTGACATTTTTTGCTCGGTAATAATAACGACAACAGGTAGATAGACGAAATTTTCATAGATTATGTATTTCTGTAGCCGCTTTAACAACAAATACTAAAAACAGAATAAAATAAACATTAAAGGGGGGCTCCCATACAACAACGTGTTTTTTTTGCCGTTTTTTGGTACGGAACCCTTTGTGCGCGAGTCCGACTCGCACTTGGCCGGTTTTTTTACTGCTAACAATACCATTTTTGTAAGAGACGTAAACTTTTTGTATTTTATTATTACTATTTCAAGAGAGCTTTCGACGATACTTACAAAATTACGTAGAAAAATTGAGCCAGAAAACCGAATAGCAAACTGAATGATATCAGTATTCATAATTTAATAGCATCAGCAAACTATGCTGAGTGAGTTCCAACGGTCCCCTATAAAGTTTTATACTGTCGTTATTTAAACAAGAAAACTTCCACCAACTACAATAAAAGTATGGTATAAATTGAAAAACACGCTGTAAAAACGAGATCCCGCGCTCGGCGTCATTTCCATTTATATAGGGCAACTTGAGCCAACTCTGCTGGGCAAATACATAGATTAGACCGGTGAAGTTGCTTGTGTGCTCCCGAAGACAGAGCTATCCTGATTCAAATGAGTCTTTATTCGAGTCGTCAGGATTCCACCGAATTATGAAATAGGGTTTACACGAATTATTGATATGAAACTATTTAGGATAAGCTAAGTGAAGAATGTTAACCAACCCGGTTTCCCTTATCTCATTAAATTTTCTTAAAGTACTTTATGTGTTAATAAATAAGGTGGTAAATCGCACTATTAAAATTAGCTTACGCCATCTAGCGGCTGAGTAGCAGCATTATAAATATACGTATTATTTAATTTGGTACCAAGTTGCTATGGTAATACGACTGAATCTAAATAAATAAACTTTGTGATTTATGGCTTTCTGGATATTATACATTTTTACTTTTTATCCAATTATGTGTTCACAAAGTGTGTGTGCGTAGCATGTAACTATTGAGTGGGGGGCTTGGCTTCGATTTTTAATGTGTTTGTTTGGTTACACTGGTTTTCATACTAAATTGAGCTCATACTACTTCTATCTACTTCTATGTTCTGTGATATGAACGGTTACTGTCGATTATGTTTTATTTATTTCAGTAACATGTGGCATCTAACAAGATACCAATGCGCTATAGAGGACGCTAGGTGGCGGCAGCAGGCTGAAGGATGTGCTACGGAACATTTTTGGGTGACTGAATGGTAGCAACGACGGTTGCTTTATTGAACTTAGAAATAGAACAGAATTTCTTTGAATTGATTTATCAAATATATTTAAATCTTATTTAAAACCTGTTAGAGTAGGTAGTTTTACCTAAATTAAATATTATAAGTAACACAGATACTATAAATATATTAAGTAGGTACCTAACTTAACCGAATTATGAAGTAAATAAATAATAATGCATCAAAATTTATTTTATTGTTGCAACACAAATTTAGTCATTATATGATTTAGGTGCGTGTGTAGTTAATTAGTAAATAATTTAATAAAATATTGTATAGCTGTAAATTTCAATTTTATACCATAACAAACCATAAAGTGGTAACATTTATTTTCTCCTTTTTTATAAGACTCAAGATTGTATAGCCGTTGAACGTTGTTTATGAAGTACAGTTACTGTGTAGTATCAAAGCTAAGAAAGGAGGTTACATTTATATGAATTATTGCTAATTGAATAAAATTGAACTCTGTATTAAAATCATTGATAATTTCAGTTGGGTATCAGGGGTTGTCTGTCAAAAATCTGCAATTTGTGATTGAGTTTGTTTACCCTGTCGTGGTAACCCAGCGTGCTGTTGGCTGCTATATTCTTTTTATTTTTGTATTCATTTAATATTACAATAAAATTCATCATTTAGTAGAAGGAACTAATAATAAGTGTTAACTTTGTACTTACTTAAAAATTATTTATTTGCTTTATTGTGGGTTTCTAAGAATTGAAGATGATTAAGAGTTAATATTTGTAATAAAATATTACAGGCTTTTATAAATGTCATAGCTTAAGGATCATGGAACATTTAGATTTATTTCTAGAATATTCCGCGAGGGTATTGAATTGAAATCAATAAATATCCTAATTTCAATTGAGGTGATGGTTGGATAATTCCATCCCAGCGTGGGACCCCATAAGTCACAAGTTATAGCCCCAAACACATACTGCAGGATCTAATGATACAATTAGTTTCTTTTGTAAATAAATAAATAAATAAGTATAAAAGACGGAGGTCAACAACCCTCCAAGTTTTCTTTCGCCATTTCTTTCTTGAAGGGGCCTCCCAATTTTGTGAAATGGTGGTAGATTCAGTAGATTCTCTTTTTAGCATTTATCAATTCACAAAATTAAAATTAAACAATAAATTAAACGATTAAATTTTTTGTATGACATAAGATTTCTGAACAACGTTTTATAAATATCAAATTAATGCAATATAAGTTAACACACAACCTGCCGAATGTGACGATATTTTGACCGTGCATGAGGACACGCACGACATCAGGATGGACGAATGTGACGTTTTGTCGTTAGGTAGTAATAAATACATTATATTGTTATGATAACAAATGAAATTGAAAGGATAATAGTAGTATCTTCATTTATTAGCCTGGCAACACCGCCCGCCGCTTGGCTCCACCGTTTCCCGCCACATTTTCCCGCCATTTTGTAGTGGAATGGGGAGGTAAAGTGGTGGGGATAATCGGCGGAACGGTCGACGAAAGTCAGTTGCAGGGTCAGTCACAGTCCAACCGTCGAGAAGAGAAGTAGTTAGGAAAAACTGCTAACGTATTGTTGCTATAACCTAGTTAATAATAATCATGGTGTATTCCTGCAAGAAAGTAAAAGTGTTTCACCTTTATTACTGTTGTTTCATTATAAGTATAACGTATGTTATAAGAGCTGTTTTAACTTACCGTGCTGTCGTGCGTACATTTCTGTTCTGGCTATTTTACATAGGTACCTAAATAATTTGTATGAATTGCAATGTATAGGTACTTAATGTAGATGTATATTAGGCCTATGATTAGGAATTACGTATATTATATCACACAACAACAATAAGTAAGCCAAATCCAAAGTGGCATTTAAAATATGTCGGCTAGTCCAAGCTTAGCTTCGTATTAAGTGGAATGTACGAGTTAAGGCCCAATTATTTAGCACGAATGAAACTTGGTGCATTGTGCCAACGGTACAGTTGCGAAATTCTCGGCATTGCTTTGTGCCGAATAGTTGAAACTCGGCTTAACGTATTATGAACGTAAGTTAACGTTATAAATTAACAGTGCGCAGATACTGTTGTAAGCGCACGAGCAAACACGGCGGAACTCCGAAAGTTATCGCCGACGTTGTTGTCAATATTTCTCATAGGTGCAGATTCGTTTTTAAAGCTCATTTCTTCTGACTGTTACTGGTTTAAAAGCTTTAAAAAACAGCAACCAATTTCGTACATCTTTTACTCTTTTATTACACACGAATCGTCATTCTATAATTTCATCAATCTTCCTTGAAACCGAAAGTTTTTTTCTAGTGAGGCTAGGCTAGCTTAAGCCTACATATAGGTACGATTATTTTATTTGTTATAGATTACACCACAGTTCAAGAACAAAATCAAACAAGCATTTATCGAAATTCTGTCTCACTCATGCCATAAGTATTCCCTACCAAAACATTTTTTCTAGTTAGTAAATAAAACAAATAAAATTGAACTAACTTAGGCTGGCCTCATACAGACGGAATTCCGTTTCGGGTTTAGGGTTCGGAGATAAATGCATTAAAAAAAATCGCCAATCCAGCACATGGAAATTTCTCTGTTTTGGTGACCCATTTCGACGATAAAGGACGTTCCGCTTATATTATCATATCGCAGAACAGCTGTCTTCATACACATGGCAGCGGAAATTCCTACGAGGCGTCTCGTCCACAGTTGTCACCTCGTAACCGTCCGGGGCATCTTTCTTACGTATTTGGTATTTGGCGTGCTGCACGCCACCTCGCGTGTGCAGTTTGAACCACGGGCATCTTCTTTAGTAACCCATATAGGAAGAAATGTCCTGGAGGTTCGTTCTAGATTAGTATTTGCTAATTAGGATCCTTGTTATAATTTCCTTAGGTCCAAGTCAGTTTTTGTCTTCACAATTTTGAAGCAGTAAATTTTATGTTTATATCTACAGAAAAAAAAGAGTGACAGTGTTTACGTTAGCGTCAACGCGTAGAGTAGCAAAAAATTGTTTAAAAACAAAAAAAACCGACTTCAAAAAACCTGAAAATAAAAACAAAATTATCTTTAAAATTAAATACCTACCTCTAAAAAGCAAGAAATAATTTTCAAATCATTAGATACGCATATCATTGTAATAAAACACGTCTATTAAAGTCGGGTGGGGCTGGAGGATAACTTCTTTTATTCTAAGAGCCCCACCCGACTTCATTAGACGTGTTTTATTACAATGATATGCGTATCTAATGATTTGAAAATTATTTCTTGCTTTTTTAGATGTAGGTATTTAATTTTAAAGATAATTTTGTTTTTATTTTCAGATTTTTTGAAGTCGGTTTTTTTGTTTTTAAACAATTTTTTCTTTTTTTCTTTTTAGTGTAAGTACCTTCTGTATTAGGTAGTTTTACCTTTTGATAGGTATGTATGTATATTATGTAAATGTAAGCGATGATGTTATGTATTTTTTTATATTCACACTTTTCCGTGGTACCTATAATACCACTAAAAACTCAATTTCCACTGTTCGTGCTGTTTGTTGTTAAGGAGTTCCGTTGTTCCTTTCCAGTCAAGTCTAATCCAAAACGTCCTTGACCATAGTTAGATACCTAATTTGTGTAAGATTGTCATAATCCTAGCAATATTTCAATCAGCATTCAGTTTCTATTTGATTTTGAGGAGTTCCCTTGTGTATCTTTAAAATCCAAGGTTCAATAACAATGAAATCAGGATGGTATCATCACTAAAGTATCCTCTTTCAAACAAAAAAATCTAAATCGGCACATAAACAAAGAAGATATAGTCGATCATCCGTATATAAGTTCATAAAATGGTAACAAAAACGACAGTATTTTCAAGTTTTCCTGAAAAATACTGAACCGATTTCAAAATTTCAAAAAATGGGACCAACTGGAAACAAACCTCATCTAACATTGTTTGAATTATTTCAATCGGTTCAGCCGTCTTCGAGTAATCGGTGGACATACATAAAAAAAAAACATACATACAGCCAAACAGAGAACCTCCTCCTTTTTGGAAGTCGGTTAAAAATGATCCCAGTTCGTTCAAGAAAACCTCCGAAGAATGTGTCAAAAGATCATTGAAACAACACAAAGCTATTCTTCTTCACGTTTCCAGTGTGCCCGTGAAGATGTCCGCGTAGTTCAGATAGCGCACGCGAGGTGGCGTGCCGCACGCCAAGTCGTGTAATAAAGACGCCACGATCCATTCTGGGTGATAACACTTAATGAAACACCTTCCAGGTATTTTCGCGATAGTTGTCATAACTTTTGTAATACATTGTCCTTTAAAAGCGGGTAAAGTAAACAATTTAAACGAGCCCGATGGCGCGTGTTTTGAATGCTATAACCAAAACTTGATATTTTCGCTTATATTTTCAGATAAAATAAAAGCTCGAGCCCAAGATACTAATCGCAAAAACTCATCGTAAAGTTTTCATCAGAAATATAACTAAAACGACAGACATTAATTTAGTTTTGACCCCCTAGCTAAAGTAACATTAATTTTAAAATCTTCGCTAAAAGCATGTTAGTATTATGGGATAGATATCAATAAATAACAATTGAATTTTAAAGCATCAAATCCATACATGATGTTTCGAAGTGAAGCGATAACGAACATTTGCTAAATGTTGTTAAGAGGAGGGGCTGATTTGACAGTTCAAGTTGTTTGATATTTATTAATGCTATGATTTTGAAACGAAAACATTTTCGCTAAAACTTTCTTACACTCACTCTGAGCGTTGAAACAGGTAATAATTGTCTTTTAAAACAAGAACTTAGGCAATGGAGTGGAAAGCTCTGATAATGGCGACGAAAAAGGAACACAGAATATTTACTGCATTATTTTCACAGAAAAGCAACGTCTTTGCTAGAAGCCGAACTTAAAATCTACTAAAACTTGAGACAAAATCCAAGCTAGTTACATTTCCTGCGACGCTTTTCCACCAAGAACTTTAAGGAAAAATAACCTTACCGTCCCCACGTACGAAAACTATGCAAACAAATTGCAAGCTCGTGAGCTTAGAACTTTTTAATAAACATAATCTTTCATAACGACGTGTCCTTACAAAAAATCGTAGAAGTTTTACGTTGCATTTTGTAGAGTTGTGCAACAAGAAGGAAGGGTAAAAACGAGACCCTAAAAACCCTATTACTAAGACTCCGCTGTCCGTCTGTCTATCTGTCTATATGTCTGTCTGTCACTAGGCTGTATATAGCTCATGAAACGTGATAGCTAGACAGCTGAAATATTCACAGATGATTTATTTCTGTTGCCGCTACAACAACAAATAGGTACTAAAAACAGAATAAAATAAATATGTGAGGGGGGCTCCCATACAACAAACGCGATTTTTTGACATTTTTTGCTCGGTAATAATAACGACAACAGGTAGATAGACGAAATTTTCATAGATTATGTATTTCTGTAGCCGCTTTAACAACAAATACTAAAAACAGAATAAAATAAACATTAAAGGGGGGCTCCCATACAACAACGTGTTTTTTTTGCCGTTTTTTGGTACGGAACCCTTTGTGCGCGAGTCCGACTCGCACTTGGCCGGTTTTTTTACTGCTAACAATACCATTTTTGTAAGAGACGTAAACTTTTTGTATTTTATTATTACTATTTCAAGAGAGCTTTCGACGATACTTACAAAATTACGTAGAAAAATTGAGCCAGAAAACCGAATAGCAAACTGAATGATATCAGTATTCATAATTTAATAGCATCAGCAAACTATGCTGAGTGAGTTCCAACGGTCCCCTATAAAGTTTTATACTGTCGTTATTTAAACAAGAAAACTTCCACCAACTACAATAAAAGTATGGTATAAATTGAAAAACACGCTGTAAAAACGAGATCCCGCGCTCGGCGTCATTTCCATTTATATAGGGCAACTTGAGCCAACTCTGCTGGGCAAATACATAGATTAGACCGGTGAAGTTGCTTGTGTGCTCCCGAAGACAGAGCTATCCTGATTCAAATGAGTCTTTATGTGATGTTATTAAGTACTAAAAAGTCGATTTCTTGAGAGTTTCGCAATAGAAAAACGCCAAAGCTCCGGCGCTCCTAGGTTTGACTTGTCAAACCTCAGGTTTGGACCTTAACTTAGCGTGTTTTGGCCGTCCAAACCAAGGAGAGACTAAGCGCCCTCGCAGACTACAGACTTTCTATCGGCCGATAGTTTGATCGGGTTGGGTTGCTAGCGCGCACACTGGCCCGACTAAACAGTCGGGTTGGTGATGAGTGCGCAGACTAGCCAACTGTCGGCCGACTTCCTTACATATAATAAAACAGTAAAAAAAAGTGTGTCTGTACATAATGTACATTACATATATTTATTTCAAAAAAAAAATATCTGGGGCGATGGAGACATACTAATAGAGTAAGAATTTACAAAAAAAGTGTGTCTGTCTGTTTGTTTGTCTGTTTGTTTGTCTGTTTGAACACGCTAATCTCCGGAAATAGTAAACGGATTCGAATGAAATTTTTTTTGTTATATAGCCGTTAAGCCTGGGCGTAACTTAGGGTATAACTGATTTTTGGAAATGGAACACCTGATGCAGAACCATAATGGTCCAACTTAACTATAAGGAATATAAAAATGACACCTTTGCAAAAGTTGTTCAACCTGATGAGCATTTTTTGTTGAGGTATAAAAATCGAAGATCTGGAACACCTGATGCAGAACCATAATGGTCCAGCTAAACTATACAAAATATAAAAATTACATCTTTGCAAAAGTTGTTCAGCCTGATGAGCATTTTTTGTTGAGGTATAAAAATCGAAGATCTGGAACACCTGATGCAGAACCATAAATAACACTGTTACAATTATTTTCTTATGTAACTACATTAGTTCATTTATATGCATACGCCGAAGTCATAAAGTCCACGCGTACGAAGTCGCGGGCATCAGCTATATTAAATAAAAAAGTTAAAAAAATATTCATTTTTAACATTATAACACTGCTACAAGTATTTTCTTATGTTTCGAATGATTTGCTAGTGTAGTTTGTAACCGAGTTTTGAAGAGAACAGTCGCACAATGAAAATTAATTTACTTTTGTCTAGAATGGTTATTACTGCTCTCATAATATGGAGAAGAGAATATTGGGTGCATCCAATCTTCAGTCATAGATTATTAAATGGATGTGTATGTATTATATATGTTATAGCAATTAGGATTATTTACGTATGTATTGTTATGTAGGTTTATATTTTTATTTTAGCTAAATCCTTATAGTTATCCATTTTTTTTGCCGCCACGGTTTCTTTCTTTAACACCCTTTCCGGTCGACTGTTAGAGAATGCCTTAAGGCATTAAGTCCGCCAATTGAATTTTCTTATGCAATAAAGTTTAAATAAATAAATAAGTTTAAATAAATGGAAAATTTTACACGATATATTCCAAATTACTCGATCTTCCGAAAAAAAATCATCCAAGTCAGTTCAGCTTTCTGAAGCTGAATATTTGATTTTACATACATAACTAACAAAACATACATACCTACATAGCATATGGATGCTAGACAACAGATTTTTTACTAGGTAGGTAATTAAAAGGGAATGAAATGAATTAATACTTTAGCATTCATACCAAAAAATCGATCGACCGATCAATTAGCGATGCCATTATTAATAAACTCTCGACTGTCCGGCGCCAAAACTCGGGGCAAAATGAACTATCGGCCGAGCCGGCCGACTAAACGATCGTCGTGTGTGCGCGCGTGGATATGAGCCAATACTGATTAACCAGGCGGCCGATAGTTGGCCGACAGTTTAGTCGGGAAGCCCATCCAACTTATTTATCGGCCGACACCGAATCGTTCTAGTGTGCGCACCTGCATACACCTTCATACTGATTGAGAGCCCGACTAAACTGTCGGCCGATAGAAAGTCTGTAGTCTGCGGGCACGCTAACTTGGACAGTCAAATGCCGAAACTCTGTTCGATCAAATCGGGGTTTGACCAAGTCAGACAGATTAGGTATAGGTAGGTACAGCATTTGTTATTGTTTTGGAATTGACTAAGCCTTCTTGACAAACCTGAGGTTTGAATAGTCAAATCTAACAGATATATAATAAAACTTTTGAATGCAGACGCATTCAAAAGATTTAGTAGTTGACACAATCTACAGGATTAAAATCTTCGAAAAAGTATTTATCTAAGTATAGATATGGGCGTGGAACTGTGGACCGTAAGATTTTACAATAAAAACCAAAAAGTCATCAGTACCTACCTACCTTTTAATTATTCTCCCTTTTGCTAGGTATCTCTCTCTAATCCTCTGAACTTGCTCAGCGCGCGAGGTACATACTATCATGGACGAAAGAATAATATTTTTTCGTCCATGATAATGGGTAGGAGGTATGAGAAATGCATTTTCAAACACTGATACTTATGTGGATCATTTTTACTTTCATGATCTTACTGGAGGTCTTGAAAGTAAAGATGAAACGATCGATGACGTAGCAGATGACATGTATTCTCGTCAAAACTCCTTACATTATAAGTACAAGTGATTTTTGACTGAGCGTTGTCACTTCCATCTCTTTTTGCGTCGACGTACGTTGAGGGTTGAGTTTTCCAAAACTTACCCGACTGTTTGTAATTTTAAAGTAGAGAGTTACACGTACTGGCTTTTATGAGTTTTGTTTGAGCTCAGTACATCGGCGCTTGAATGGGAGATGATTATGAGCAGACGTGCGCCACGTATTTTGATGGAAACTTAAGAAGTTCAGTTTGTTGTTTCAATTCAGACTTTAAGCTTAAACTGTTGGTATATTTGTATCATGGAGTTTTTCAGGATTAGTCTACTTAAGTAGCACTTACCCACTTACAGTACTTGTTGTATGGTCTGTGTACCTACTACCTAACCTAGGTACTATTAAGTAGTTAAGTAGGTACGCTGTGCAAATACTCGTAAAGTAATTACGTAATCATAACTAAGTGTAAATGTTTCAGCATAAATCATTTTCAGGTATATTTTCAGTAACATTATTTTATTGTACCGTAGCGTAGGTAGGTACAGTATTTTTTTATGATCAGTCCTACAGAGGGACTACCACAGAAAAAAATATCGCAATAATCGGTCGGACGATGTTTCTCGTCTCTTTATTTATTAATTGGATTTTATTCATGGGGAAATAATGTTACGAATCGCAAGAAACGTGGTCAGATATCATAATTTAGTTTTCGTAGAAGGCTCTTAGGTAATTAGCGCCTCAAATATGAGCCTTGCATTCTACTAACATGGACTCATCATGCTCACGATGAAATTTCGTTTATCCCTCTCAGTTGCAGCGACGTTCGTCGGCCGGACGTCCGGCTGCGTTCCCCCCTTCCGGCGCTCGCGCCCGCGCCCGCCACGTCCGGAGGTGACGTCACAATTAATCTTGCGGCCATCTTCCGCCACGTCCTCCGCTTGTGTGCCGGATAATATATCTGGAAGAAAAGAAAGAAATAAACGCTTGCATTCTTTTTATTAGTAAGAGAAAATAGTCTATTGTATTGTATGGTTCTTTAGTTCATTACAATAAAAGATACATCCTCAAAAACCGTCGGTTCTTTACTAGGTATCATTAAAATACATTACCCACATAGTCACGTTATTCATAACTGTATTATCAAAGGATTTAGCATATTAGATTAAAATACATGTACCTACCTTCAACGAAATACTCACAGTTGTTTGTTACATCGTGGAAAACTTAAAACTCCTTATTCTATAAGATTGACAAAGCTAGATTAGGTATTAAAACTGATGAAAGAAAGAATTAAAGTAAACCTTTATTTTTAAAACTGACACTTTTATCTGCTGAAAGAAAAAAAAACGGTTTGTTTAAACCAGGGTTTAACTTTAGTCTACCCACATTCAAGAATCTGCCTGTGTATGCTTGTGAAATTGACTTAAAAATATTCCACTAATTTATCATGGAACGAAGCTTTAAATTTTTATGTAAAAAAAAAGCTAGAAAAAGTTCAATATTGTAAGACCCGAAAGCAGTATCAATATCCCGACGGGTACCCTTATCTTCCCGATTTCCCGTCATTAATTTTTTCTTTCCGCCCGCCCTCCGATTGATTGCCCGCAATCACGCCAATGACGGCCATTCTTCTCTCTGGCAGGAGGTATCAATTAATATTGTTTTTGTTCATGTCAAGCAATAATGTCGGAAAAACAGAAAAAAACTGAAGAGAAAAAAAAATATAAATTATGGGATATGATTAGAAATAGGTACTTACGCTTTTCTTACGTCAGAGGTACATTTTTAAACAACATTTTAAGTTGAACGGACAGACAATGTTTACAATGTAAAATTCATTTAATTACCACTTCATCATCATCATCATATCAGCCGCACGACACCCACTGCTGGGTATAGGCCTCCCCTAAGGATCTCCACGACGGTCGGTCCTGCGCTGCCCGCATCCAGTGGCTTCCCGCAACCTTTAACAGATCGTCGGTCCACTTAACGTCACAATTCACACGTCACAATTCACGTCACAATTACCACTTAACGTCACCAATTTAGAACAAAAGTGCACAGTGTTATGAGTGGCCTCGTATACTAATTAACAATTCCTGAGGGAGACAAGTTAATGTAAATAGTCAGTAGTTAAATCCTACCCGACGCCTTGGGACTTTAGCTGTTGGGAAATGTTGCAACTTTACACTTTCATCTTAGGTTGTACGAGGAGATTTTAATAGCTGTATGTACTAAGCAAGGAAGTATAAGGAATGAGAGATAATAATATACAATTGAAATGTATGGATAAAAAAACGTGAAAGAGGGATGCACGCTTAGATTTTTTTTAATCTTCAAAGTGGTTCTTTTTTATTGTAAAGCTCTTCGAAAATACTTTGTTGAACACAAAAGACATTGTCCAAGATATGTGTAGGTAAATAGTCAGTGGGTAGTTGAAACCCACCCGGTAGCTCGGGGAAAACACTATAAGGGTAGTTCTCCGAGGTCCTTTTTTTGGCGGTCACACGCTTGTTATTCCTAACCTATTGTAAATATAGCTTTAAGAAAAAAACTAAATGATCCTTCATTTACAGTTCTATTCCATTTTAATAAAAAATACGTGGTATTTATTAAAATAAAATTTAAAATAATTTTCAAAGATCGAAATCGGGAGTAAAAATGCTGTTCTTCGGGTGTCACACTCTATTCGCACTTTACCACCTTTAATAACTTCTTTGTCTTTTAAGTAATATGTATGTTTTATACATCAAATTTTTTTTTTTTTTTTATATTGAATGGGATTGCTCTTGACCCCAGTCTTGCCCAGAAAGCAAAGACAGGGTCTACGATGGAGCGAGCTTGCCCAGAAGGTGCTTATTCACTCTGGCCTTGAATAGAGTCAGGTTGTATGCGCTCGGAAACACAGACGCCGGCAGGGAATTCCATTCCATAGCTGTGCGCATTATGAAAGATGATGAGTAGCGTTTGGTACGCAGAAAAGGTATATCAACTAAGAACGGGTGGTAACCTGCAGTGCGTCTGGATGTCCGATGGTAGAAAGGAGAAGGTGGAATGAGTTCATGCAGTTCTTGAGCACACTCACCGAAGTACAATCTATAAAAGACCGATAGGCAAGCAACTTTTCGGCGGTGAGCTAAACTGTTAAGCTTAGCTGCTACCAGTTCTTCATCGCCTATTAATCTCTTGGCTCTGCGTTCCACCGAGTCCAGTGCAGCAAGTTGATATTTCGCCGAGCCATCCCATAGGTGGCAGCAGTACTCCATGCAAGACTGGACTTGAGCTTTATAGAGAGTTAAAAGCTGCCCAGGCGTAAAGTACCGCTTGACTTTATTTAGGACGCTCAGCTTCCTAGCTGCAGTTTGAGCCTTGGACTCGATGGAGGTGCCGAAGTTGAGATCAGAAGATAACTCCATGCCAAGAAGCTGGAGAGAATCGGTTACTTGAATAGATGTACCACGGAAAGTAGGAGTTAAGGTAAATGGACTCCTTTTCGCGGTGAACAGACATGCCTGCGTTTTAGAGGCATTGAAGCTGACGAGATTTTCATCACCCCATTGGGAGACGAGACTTAACGTCAAGTTCAATCGCTCAATCATGGCCTCTCTCATTATTTTTACCTCATCTCCACCGGTATTCGCGCTGGACAGATATCTCTCCATGACGGTACTGTCGTCCGCATAGCCAACAATGCCCGATATTAGTAGGTCATTGATGTGTAGCAGGAAAAGCGTCGCAGAGAGCACCGACCCCTGAGGAACTCCGGCATCAATCGCCATGAGGTCAGAGGAGCAGCCGTCAATGACTACTCTGATCGACCGTTCACTCAAGAAGTCGGCTACCCAGCTACAAAAGCCAGCAGGGATTCCGTACGCTGGAAGCTTGCTCAGCAGACTTGCGTGCCAAACCCTGTCAAAAGCCTTTGAGATGTCAAGCGAAACAGCAAGTGCTTCGCCGTGTTTCTCAATGGCCTCGCCCCAGCAGTGCGTCACATACACAAGAAGATCCCCAGTTGATCGACCTCGGCGAAAGCCATATTGACGATCACTGAGGAGATCGTTATCCTCTAGGTAAGTGAGCAGCTTACCGTTCAGTACCTCTCTCCATAACTTTACACAGTATGGAAGTGATGGCGATTGGTCGGTAATTGGCAGGGTCGGCACGACTACCCTTTTTAGGTACTGGTTGCACATTGGCAAGCTTCCAAGACTTCGGTACGGTTTTGGACAGAAGGGAAAGGCGGTACAGACGCGTCAGTACAGGTGACAACTCAGGCGCACAACACCTCAGCACTCTTGCTGGTATGCCATCAGGACCACTGGCCTTATTCACGTCTAGATTAAGTAGGACTCTACGGACCTCTTTGTTGTGTATTGTAATCTCCTGCATCGAAGAATTACAGCGAGGTAGGGTTGGTGGTTGTGTAGAGCCAGTATCCAGACGCGAATTACTCGCAAACAGAGTGGCAAATAGATTCGCCTTCTCAACTGCGGAGTGAGCCAGCGTCCCATCGGGCTTCTGCATGGGAGGCAATGTGGGACGGCAGAAGTTAGATTCGACCGACTTCGACAAGGACCAGAATCGCTTACTACCCGGTGGATAGGATGCGAGTTTCGCCCCTATGCGGCTGACATGGTCGAACCTAGCTTTACGCAACACCCTTTTGCAAGATTTTGCGGCTAAATTAAATGCTCTCTTTTTGGCGCGGACTCTTCGCACTCGAACCTTGCGATCGCGAGCTTGCACCCAGGCCTGGTATGCAGACTGCTTACGAGCTTCAGCACGAGCACAGTCTGCATTGTACCATGGTCGGGCTTTGTAATCGAGCGGTATGTCGGAGAATGGAATGAAATATTCCATTCCCTGCCGAATCACATCAGCAACCACATCAGCAGAGCAGGAGGGGTCTCCTGAAGAGAAGCATACTTGTCGCCACGGGTAAGATGCAAAGAAGGTACGCATCTCGTCCCAATCTGCCAACTCGTAACGCCAAACTCGTCTCGTGCCCTTTGGACTGTCATCCGGAGGCGAGTGGTTCGATACGGATTTCACCACACAGTGATCGGATGTACCTAGGGGAGCTGAGACCGATACCGAATGTCTGTGTGGATCAGTTGTCAGCAGCAAGTCGAGGCAGTTGGGTGTATGGTCAGCGATATCTGGTATCCGCGTTGCTTGATCCACCAGCTGAGTGAGATCTAGCGCTAAGGCGAACCTTCGTGCCTCTCTCCTGGCATGGTCAGTTTTCTGGTATGGGAACAGCCACTCCTTGTGGTGGGCGTTGAAGTCCCCCAGAAAAACAAGCTCCGCCGTTGGATATCGCTGAAGTGCAGCGTCCGTCGTCTCAATGAGGTGTTCAATGAGCTCAGTTGTCTCCTGGTCACCGCTGTGCGACCGGTAGACACCGACGTAGATCGATTTTTCTACCCCAGTGTCCACCAGGAGCCACAGCACAGAAAACCCTGACTTCTCAAAGCAACGGAACGGAACGGTATTGTATTTAACTCATTGTATTTAACTCATGTTTAATAGTGCCAAAAACTAATTTTTTATCGTGAATAAAAAAGAAGTTGTAGGGCATTTTCTCTCTGTCACACGATTTGGCAATTTTTCGAGCGCGCAGCAAAAAAAATCATAAATATAAAACTTATCGCCTTATAACTAAATTTAATAGCCGCGCTGCTGCTCTGTTGATCATACTAGCACTTGATGATACACATATTGTTCATTGCTATGCTGAAAAACAAATATCGGTCCGTAACTCTCCAATAAATGTTTGATGCCCTTAGTCAAACAACTTTCATAAACAGATTATAATAGATGTATGCATACGGTATTGATTTTTGCTATATATTTTAGAATAGGATAGGTCCTCGAGATTATATATAAGTATTTACTTTCATAATTTGTCCATAACATAACTTTGAAATTAAAAAAAAAGTAAATTATCGTAATTTGCGTGGCATAATTTTCGTGGCAATTTGTCCACGAAAATTACAGACCATGCTATGAAATTTAAGTTTCTTCTCAAATTGATAAGAATTCTGTCTGCTAGTTTGAATATACATGTTATATATACATATACTAACCTATTCTCACACAGAGAAGGAGAGAGGGTGGTGATATTTACTTCGTCACGACATTGCACTAAAATATCGTTTTTTTTTACTTACACACCAAATAAAGGTACGAAGCTTTCAATATTAGGTTTTCAGTGCCCTAACTGGCTGTATAAGCATAAGCAGTACTTTGTAGTAAATCGTTTAGTAATGTTTGTGAAGTGCATCGTAACTTTCGTGGCTTTCAAATTTTCAAAATTTAATATCTCAGTGATTTATGTACCGATTAGCATGTTTCGAGTATACTATTTATTTATTTCTTGGATTCTTTAATATACTAATTTTATTTATTCAAATAACTCAAAGTGAAATTTCGCCACGAAAATTGCGCGGAGAACGCTTTTCAAATAATGACCCATAAGCTGTTGGGAGATGATGCAACTTTACACTCTCGTCTCAGGTGGTACGAAAGAGGAAAGTTTAATAGCTGAAAATGTAAGTACTAAACAAGGATTAAATAAGACAAAAAGGCAAAAAAAGCACAAATAAAATTGTGTCCCCATATTATACTGAAGGTACACACCAATAAGATAAAACATCGTAATTACATAAACTTAAGATCTAAACAATATAAAGTTAAAATAACGTTTTCGTTTCATTTTTTTTTAGTTGAAAGGCAATAAGAATATGTTTGGTATTGAATACTCATATAATTTTTACACATCATAATTTTTCAAAGAAATTTTACATTTTATTATAATAGGGAGTAGCAAAATAATAATTATCATATTCCCAAAAATAAACCCTTTTATTTCTTTAAGTCAGACTTTTTTGTTTTTAGGGTTCCGTACCCAAAGGGTAAAAACGGGACCCTATTACTAAGCCTCCGCTGTCCGTCTGTCTGTCTGTCTGTCACCAGGCTGTATCTCATGAACCGTGATAGCTAGACAGTTGAAATTTTCACAGATGATGTATTTCTATTGCCGCTATAACAATAGATACTAAAAACAGACTAAAATAATTATTTAAGGGGGGCTCCCATCCCATACAACAAACGTGTTTTTTTTTGCCGTTTTTTATTACGGAACCCTTCGTGCGCGAGTCCGACTCGCACTTGTTTCTTACTAGTTTAACGACTTTAAAATAACGGTACAACGTACAGATGCGAAGCAACGCTCTTTTCCAAGAAAATGGGCTTCTGATAGACTCACGAAGTTTAGATAGATATAAGATAGACTCACAAACAACAAGTTGTGCTAAGAAATTTTATTTTGTCCAATAACTTGGGGAAAAGTTGCGGCGATAGAAAATAAAATTTCTATAGCTTTCGGCGACGTTCACAAAGTTGGCAGAGGTTTGGTCTGCAGACCTATAAATTAAGTGGAAACTACTGGTTTGAGAACGTTCTCTTGGTGCTGTTTCTTTGAGTAATGGAATTGAGTAGGTGAGTGTTAGGTGAAAAGGAAACCGGGTGGAACTTAGGCTGGCCCCAGACCTACCGGTTCCGTTTCTTTGCTTTGCTGTGCTACCTTGCTTGAAAGACCGCCGGCCAACCAGGGTAATTTTCAATCTATCGCATTTTGGGACTAGACCAAATTGGCAAGATAGCCATTAGCTTGGTTTTATCAAATATCATCGCCTGGATTACGAAGTAGGAAGCTTTTAGGAGATATGCCATCCTGAACATGGACTCCGATCGTTAAAAATAACTCGATCGCTTATTTATACAAGATGTTTGGTAAAGCCTTATAAAACTGAATATGGTAGATAGGGACCATAATAAAACTGAACAACTTTTACTATGGGGCCAAATCTGAAATCGCGAAAAAAATTAACTGTTTCATACATTTTGATAATTTCGTTATTAATTTTTGTATAAAACAGCAGTTTTTTTTTAAAACGAAAACTAAAACTTCTCATTGCACCCCAGACGACGATATTTGATAACACGAAACTAATGGCTATCTTGCCAATGTGGTCAGGTCAAAATATGCGATAGATTGAAAATGAGCCTCTTGGCCGGCGGTCCATGGTAGAACAGCAAAGCAAAGAAATGAAACCGGTAGGTCTGGGGCCAGCCTTATACGGGAAAATGGCATGACACTTTTTTTTGGTAAATGTAACGTGAAAAGTTATAACTTTACTATTTAGTTAAATTAAACTGCGCTTTATGTAAGTAGTAGGTACTACCTACTTGGTAAAGATAACTGAAAAACATGTGCCGGCTACAAAGCGTCATCACATTTTTTTTAGGTAGGTATTCATTTGTTTGCTTTGCTATATTATTACGAAACATTACGCTGGTAGTCCGTGGCTAACTTAAATAAAATAGTGGAACAAGCGTGTTCTATAATTTATGTAAATAAAGTCTTACAACAGTATGCAAATACTTACAATCAGAAAGTACTACCTGTAACAAATCCACCGGGACAAACAAGCTGCAAAATAAGAAGCTATGTAATAGCGTAAACCACGTCGCACACTGGGAGCTACGTTGTATAGTAAGCTACGTGACGCGAATAACTACTGCAGTTCTTAATTAACCGCCCAGGTGAGTGAATTTATACCCGAGCCGATCCACCCGGAGATTAACCTGGATTTTTAACTGCATCCCGCCCGTAGCGCACGTTGAATTGGAACAGTGGAATTTATTTTCATTCAGCGGATTTCTTGAACTTTCTATCGCTTGTTAATTTCATTGGATTATCTTGTTTGAGATTAATTTATTCAATCCACAACCACAGAATATGGAAGGTGATTTTTTGAACAATCGACAATATTTGTGGTGTTGCAAAGAAGCTTATACCTCCCTCCAATGGAGATTGCACGGCCATATGTCATAGTGAAGATTGAAAAAAGCTCCTTTAGTGACGTGACGGCTTATTGCTACCTCTTTCTTTAGTGTTACAATACGTGTTCGTTGTTCGTCGTTCGTTTGTTCGTGAGAAACGAAAACGTATTGTAAAACGAAAAGAAAGAGATAGCAATAAGCCATGACGTCACTAAAGAGTCTTTTTCAATCTTCACTTACTTACTAGGCGTGCAATCTCCATTGTGGAAGCTTCTTGGGTGTGGCTTAGACAACTTTGTATGGGACCAATTTATCAATGTAAAAAAATAATCGGCTGTTTGTTCCATAGAAAATGTCAATATCTACTCAACCAAAATGTATGGAACAGCTGATTAGTTTTTGCTCTGATGAAGTTGGTCCCATAGACAAAGTTGTTCAGTTTGACGGTCACCACACTACATTTGTCGACTGTTTTCGATTTCACCCTGTATAATAGTCACAAACCCTTTTTGGATAGTAAAGTCTTCACGCTGCTTACTCCTTTTCATCGTTTTCAAAATAACAAAATAATGTTTTTCACTCTGCTTGGTAAAAGGGGGATCTGTTATTTTAAACGGCAATGCTTTGTTATTTGCAAAATGTAGTGGTTGTTAAGTTATCTAATGTACGAAACAAGCAAAGAACTTTCATTTCGTTGCATCAGTATTTCAGGACTGAGTGAAAATGCTTATATTGTGGTAACGTTATGATGAAGTGTTCCGCTCGCTGCGAGCATGAGCGGCAAGCGGGCGGCGGGCGTCTCGCTGTGAAAAACTCGCTTGTCAAGCTGTCCGCCGCACTGCGGGCGGAAACGGGCGGACACACGGACGACCACGCGGGAGGACGTTACGCCAAGATAGTCAGTTGTTCATGAGTAGGTACCTACGCAAGCGCAAGTTTGCTTTGGGTCAATACCTATTCACAAACATTACTTTGAGATCGCGGACGCACAGCGTCCCACGAAACAATCACACTAAGTAATACGTAAAACGAATGAACAATCTCGGAGCTTTATTTCAACGCAGTGCGTTTATGTGTCATCATCATCCTCCTGTCCTTATCCCAATTTATTTGTAGTGCTCTACACAAAATAAAATTTTGCGCTCGTAGAACGACCACTATTGGGGTCGGCGCAGCATGTAATACATACTGCATTAGGTTTTGGCAAAGTTTTACGGTCGGCCGCCTACCTGACACCAACCCTCCTTGGGAATGCTGTTGTTGACAGTTTCCTCGCTGCCATTCGAGTGACCCTTTGTGCGATGGTCTGCACCGGGTCCCTAAAACTTCCCTCTATCGCCTTCTACGATACCCACGGGATGAGATGGGACAGTCCTATTCTTAACCGGAACTGTGCGGCGTTCCGGTTAAGAATAGGATGCGTTTATGTGTATTGTTTGTGAATACTTTTTGATACGGGTGTGTAGTTATGCCTCGTATCGTAACGTAAACCATGCGCTTGCGGTGGCTGATCTTGATACCAAACCAAACCGAGTACAAATTGTACCCCCCCCCCCCCCCCTGAGAATCGAACCCTGCATCTTACACGGGTGGACGAACCACTAGACCACAGAGGTCTTCTATTTCTGTGGATTAAAAAGGTAAGTAAGGATATGGATTAAATGGGTAGGTAAGGATCAGAATGACCTTGGATTAACCGCAAAGAATCCCCCCTATAAAAAATCTGTTATGTTTCTAAATAGCTACATCGCTTCAAAAAGTTGAGTCGCTGCTGTCGACGACGTCAAACCAATACTTTACCTACTACGTGATCGTAGTACCATGGCCTCCTCTACGTGACGTAGAGGGCCGTGTATCTCTCGCATCCGGCGCATGACGGCCGCAGTCGCTGCACCGATATTTTCCTAAGCCGGCCTGCCAAACTGACACACGGCTCTGCGTGGCTCTGCTATGGATTTTGACGTGCACCGTTTCGAAATAAGTTAAAAATAAACTCGATAGTTCAATCTTTACAATGTTTTTGGGCACTGTAGCCAGTTGATTGTTGTTAGTAGATTTTCTAATAAAGTTGTGATGTGATATGTATTCAGGATATATACCTATCAGCTGATAGAATGTTTTAAATAACATGCTGGTATGGTATGTTTTTCAGTACCGTGCTAATGAGAGTTGTTACTATTTAGTTACTATTATTTTGAAATGAAAGTTTTGAAATATATCTCCTATACATATTAACTTCCACATTTCCCTCAAGTTCCTTTTGCTACTTACCAATTTGTCTATAGATTTTAAGATCGTTCGTTTTTATATAGTGGCTATAAAATGAAAATGAAATGAATGAAAAAGCTATGAAAATTGAAAAGAGAAGTACTTACTAAAAATTTTGAATATTTCGAAACTCCGTTGTTCTGCCTTGTCATATTTTCATATTATCTGCATAACAAGCATTCAGCCGAGAACAGGCACGAATCAAGCTTCAAAATCCACGGCCTCCTGATTTTCCGGACACGAAGATTTCTGCTTCAAAGGACCGGAGAGACCTGCATTGCCCATCATTTCACGGAAATTTCACTTCTATATCCTAGAAATAAAGTCCTATTTTGTTGTTAAGAACAGTTGTGTGACAGTAACTCTGATTCATATCGACATTGGGTTTAAAGTCGGGGGCATACAGTTAGTTTTCGATTGAATTGCATACAGCTTTGAGTGAGGCAGTCTCGAAACACGTAGATACTGTTTCACGGTTATGCGGTCACGTTGCTCCATATCGCAGTGAATTTATTTCCACTACAGTTGAAATGGTTCAACTGATTCTTGTGCAGTTATAAAATAATCAGTTTTACTGCGGAAAGTTCGACATTTGAATAAGAATGAAAAATTTGTGAAATCCCTGATGAGAGCGAAACCGCAAGAAGCCTAATTACTATGTATAAAAACCGGCCAAGTGCGAGTCGGACTCGCGCACGAAGGGTTCCGTACCATCCATCCACAAATCCATCTTTTCAGTTGACTTGTCTTTTTATGCAGGCGGGTTTTTTTTAATATTTGTTGTTATAGCGGCAACAGAAATACATCATCTGTGAAAAATTCAACTGTCTAGCTATCATGGTTCATGAGATACAGCCTGGTGACAGACAGACAGACGGACAGCGGAGTCTTAGTAATAGGGTCCCATTTTTACCCTTTGGGTACGGAACCCTAAAAAGCATGTATAAAACCCTTGTTTTTAGTTAAAAAAAATCCATTTACTTATTCTTCTTGATTACACGGAACGCGAAAGTGATTGACCGAGCGAGCACGAAGTGCAAGCGAAGCGTCTCTGCTTCAGCATGGGCAAAAATTCTTTCGTATGTCCTTCCGGCGGCTGTCTGTTTGTTCTTCTCTACAGAGGCCGTATTACAAGCTCTTAAATCCTGCCAGGTTTATAAATTTCTGTAGTGACATCTCTTTCTCGTCGTATAGCAAATAAAAGAGATAGATTGATAGCCAGTCAAAAAACTGCCTGGAAATAAGAGGTCATTTTCTCAACCGATTCAATTTGAGCGAGGTCTATAGCTCACGGAGCCACTAGTATAAATAGTTATTATTCTCTGAGAAGAACTAAAGTGCTAAAAACTTAATGAAATTTATCTGTACTTCCTTAAGTTTTGACTAATTAACGTTAAATATTTTAAAAACTTTCCACATCAAGTTTACTGGTCATCAACTTTATGAACGTTAATTGAGTTATTTCATAGTAAACATCAACTGCGTACAGTACATACACCTATAGAAAATAATAAGAATTTACAACTCAGGAAAAGAAGCTAGATAACTAAATTTTCCAATGTAAGAAGTTTTGCATTCAATTCAACTGAATATTCTTAAAAAGTAAAAATAAAAACTCAAAGCCTTTACGGTGAGTTGAGTAAAAGGTATATCATTATTTATTCTTTTCTATAGGAAGCAGTATTTGCAAGAAAGCTGGCGCAAAGCTTCCTTGTTATATTCCAACAACAATATAACTCAACAGACGGGCTTGCGTGTGTCCGCTCCGTAGCTATTGTTGAAAACTAGGCTATTTGATTTGTGGACGGAATCATGAGAGTATTATAACTAGTAGTTATGTATCAAAAATAGAATTGTTATGTCAGGAGATTGACAATGTTAGTTCTTGATTGTGATATGCAACTGCAACTAAGTATAATGCGCTAAAAATTTTCGCTGCGCTCAAGATATTATGTAGTAGGTAGGTAGTGTAATCGTGTAAAGATTGACAAAAGAAAAAATAAAACTTCGATGAGATACAATTAAAAGCGTAATTTCTATGTGATTTGGATTTAACATTATTTATACTTACAAAAAAGTAAATAACAGGTACCGGTAGGTAACAACAGTTTGCTCAATAAAAACTCTGCTCGGTAACTTTATTTTCAACACACTTGCTCGTAAAGTGAGCTTTTAGGGCTATAAACCGAGCTATAACAAACGCGTGCAATAATATATAAAACACTAGTTGGTTATAGAATTATCCCTACAAAGTTAAATAGGTACCTTACTGCCAGTTATATGCGAGTAAACAGAGCATTCCCAATTTAACCGGGTAATACTATTATTTCTTTAGTAACAACAAAGAGGTTAAATGCCGCTGAAAATTCATATACATTTTTGGAATAAATAAACGTGTAAGTCCTTAATGTCAAACAAATATTTATTATTATCAAATTATTCATAATTCATAATATTTTGTTTTAAAAATTATTAAAATAATTGCATTTTATCACTTAAAATTATATTTTGAGGTAGGCTGTATGCTCACGAACCCTGTTGTTCGCAAAATATTCTTGCATTGGGCGTGCGAAAAAAACAAAAAAAACCTACGCGCCTTTTCCCATCATATTTTGTTTTTGTCGTATTTGTTGCTGTGTGGTAAATTACTTTGTTTTTCCTCGCAAGTGTGTTAAAAAACGTTGTATGAAACTCGTAGTGCAGGCCACACACCATCCAATCGATCGTCCAATCGGCATGAAACTACCGATTGGATCCAATCTGCAGCTCGTCCATACACACCACACACGATCAATTCTAACTGTCCAATCGGCAGTGGCGATCGATCGTATGATTTTTTTAACCGACTTCAAAAAAAGAAGGAGGTTCTTATAATTCGATTGTATATAATAAATGTTTCATCATTGTTATTTTAATTTGATAGTTGTTTTTGTTTTTATTTTTAGGTTTTTGAAAGAGATTTTTATTTTTTTAGTGCTTATTTATTTTCAGCTTTTTGGTGGTAGCTATGCGTGTAAAATTTTTTAACTCTATATATTTTCAAAATGCTAATGTCATTACTCAACTCAATTTCCATATTCACGCTGTCTATCCATTTTCCAACAAAAAATCATATAATTCGGTTCATAAATAAAAGTCATCAAGGTAGTTAATTATAGTATTTTCAGGATTACTTGAATTGAGAACTGCTGAACCGATTTTAAAAAGAAAAAATGTCACAAGAAAATTCTTTGAAATAAAAAAAATCATCAAAATCGGTCCATACATATACGCGCGAACATGTATAAAAAATATATATACAATCCAAAAGAGAACCTCCTTCTTTTTTGAAGTCGGTTAAAATACCAAAACCTTCTCCTAAATGTAACAAATGCTTTTCTGGTAAGCGCATCAAAGTCGGTTCAGCTAAACTTGAGATAATCGCGGACAAACATACATATACAGGTCAAACTGAGAACTTCCTTTTTTTGAAGTCGGTTAAAATACTAAAACCTTCTCCTAAATTCAACAAATACTCTTCTGAAAACCGCATTAAAATCGGTTCAGCCAAACGTGAGATAATCGCGGATACAGGTCAAACAGAGAACCTACCTTTTTTGAAATCGGTTAAAAGAAAAAAAAAAGAAAGAAAAACGAAAAAAATTATCATCAAAATTAGTCTATAAATATCGAAGATACGCGTGAACAATGATAAAATAAATAAATACAATCGAATAAAGAACCTCCTTTTTTGAAGTCGGTTAAGAAAATCATACGATCGATTGCCCACTGCCACACACCGTCCAATCGGCATGTTCCAATCGGCATGATCCAGCCAAAAGAATTTTCCGTCAGTTCGATCGTCCAACCGATCCACGGCCACACACGGTCAGTTTGGTTGGATCCAATCGGTAGTTTCATGCCGATTGGACGATCGATTGGATGGTGTGTGGCCTGCATTATTGCACACTCGGCTGAGTTACGCCCTCGCCTGCTGCAGGCCACACACCATCCAATCGATCGTCCAATCGGCATGAAACTACCGATTGGATCCAACCAAACTGACTGAAGTGTGTGGCCGTGGATCGGTTGGACGATCGAACTGACAGAAAAATCAAAATGGCTGGATCATGCCGATTGGATCATGCCGATTGGACGGTGTGTGGCAGTGGGCAATCGATCGTATGATTTTCTTAACCGACTTCAAAAAAGGAGGTTCTTTATTCGATTGTATTTATTTGTTTTATCATTGTTCGCGCGTATCTTCGATATTTATAGACTGATTTTGATGATTATTTTTTTCTTTTTCTTTGTTTTTTTTTCTTTTAACCGATTTCAAAAAAGGTAGGTTCGCTGTTTGACCTGTATCCGCGATTATCTCACGTTTGGCTGAACCAATTTTAATGCGGTTTTCAGAAAAGTATTTGTTGAATTTAGGAGAAGGTTTTAGTATTTTAACCGACTTCAAAGAAGGAAGTTCTCAGTATGACCTGTATATGTATGTTTGTCCGCGATTATCTCAAGTTTAGCTGAACCGATTTTGATGCGCTTACCAGAAAAGCATTTGTTACATTTAGGAGAAGGTTTTGGTATTTTAACCGACTTCAAAAAAGAAGGAGGTTCTCTTTAGGATTGTATATATATTTTTTATCATTGTTCGCGCGTATCTTCGATATGTATGGACCGATTTTGATGATGATTTTTTTATTTCAAAGAATTTTCTTGCGACATTTTTTCTTTTTAAAATCGGTTCAGCAGTTCTCAATTCAAGTAATCCTGAAAATACTATGATTAACTACCTTGATGTCTTTATTTATGAACCGAATTATATGATTTTTTGTTGGAAAATGGATAGACAGCGTGAATATGGAAATTGAGTAAAGAGTTTAAGACATTAGCATTTTGAAAATATATAGAGTTAAAAAATATTATACGCATAGGTACATTACATACCACAAAAAGCTGAAAATAAATAAGCTTTAAAAAAAGGAAAGTCTCTTTCAAAAACCTAAAAATAATAACTTTCAAATTAAAATAACAATGATAAAACATATATTATATAAAATCGAATTAAGAACTTCCTTCTTTTTGAAGTCGGTTAAGAAAATTATACGATCGTTCGACCACTGGCCCCACTGCCGATTGGACAGTAGAATTGATCGTGTGTGGTGTATATGGACGAACTGCCGATTGGATCCAATCGGTAGTATCAATGCAGCGGCTCGAGCTGCAACCCACAGCCTTGTGTGCAATAACCCTAAAATTGTTAACTTTTATTTTAATCTATATTATGCGTATATAACATACGTTGCGGTAATAAATGATATTTTTATGTTCCTAAGAACAACATGAAATTCGTTTACACGACAGAACTTGTACAGACGAGCTTTAGAAATTAGAACCATCAACTGCTGTACTCGTCAATAAAAAAAATAACATTTCACCACAATTTAGAAAGTTAGACAGACAACATCTCTATTGGAATACGTTTTGTAATATACATAGTAAATTGATTGTCTAGTATAGTGGCAAAATAGGGTTATTTATACAATGATCGCGTGATCGCAGCTCCTTGTTAGCTACTTGTTGAGAACTGCGATATTTACGGGGGAATTGAGACCCGAGGCAGCCCTGAAGCTAGGGTTGCTGTGTGCCCTGGTAAGGATATATTATGCTAAAGATCAACCAATACTAGCCTCGAATAAAATAGTACTATGATCGACCTAACTACGTACGAATTTATATACCTATATAAGTTTTTAAATGTAACTTAATACGATTCAAATTTTTGTTGAAAAAAGGAATCCGTTTTATTTATGGTTATTCATGGTTGTAGGTATTTATTTAAACTTGTTAAGGTATTTTTGTAAAGAAAAAATGGAACAGTTATCACATGGTCAGAAAAACTTCATAAGAGCAGGAGTTTAGTGTCTTTTTAATTGAACGAGCGAGCGCGAAGCGTTTCCGTTTGAGCTTGGGCAAAAATACTTTTGTATGCCCGGCTGTCAGTCTGTTCTCCTCGGAGAAGCAGCAGCAGGTCGCATTTCTCACCCGATTCTCTAGTTTTTCGATTTTATTCAAAGTGGCGGAGATATGGGGAAAAACATATTTCAGACAATTCGAAAAATGTCCAAAAAGATTTCAAATGCGCGGTCTAACATCTCTACAGAGCCACTACTATTATTTTTGATTTTCTTGTGTGTTTTTCGTTCGTGTTACCTGTTCGACAATTCAAATATCTATAAAAAGTTTAGGGCAGCCCTGCACCAGCGGTATGATTGATAGTGCTTGTGTAAGCTGCCCTGTAATTTCGAGCACTGTTTCTTTATCACTCGGCTCTCGACAAGTTGTTACATACAAACAAGTGTCCTTTAAAAGTCATTTTCTAGTCACTACATTACCTGATTTAGGGTATTACATCATGAACATTATAAATCAAATGTTCATGAACTGGTAGACTGCTGGCTATGAATTATTTCATTGTAAGTTTAACTAAGTACATATTATACAGGCCAAAAGAAATTATAACTAAAAAAAGTTACTAAGACAAAACAAAAAAGTCGGTATAAGTACAGAATATTGAATCCTAATTGGAATAAGTAAGTACCTACCTAATACTTATTCTCAGAAGACTTCAAAATATCGATTCACTACACTACACGTATATTCAATTCAACTTAAGTGCGTAAGCTTTATAATAATAGAACTAGAAAGCTTTCAGAAACGTAAAACATACCAAATAACGCAATAATTTTGTTTTTCGCCCTTGACTCGTAACAAATAAGTTTCACATTTTCGCTTCTGTGATGTTTAACCTTGTTTGTTATAGCGTCGACAGTACCACAAACTTGGTACAAATCTGTGGTGGGTTGCGACCATTACGGCAGTCCATAAACACATTACCAAACTGCGACCCGAAGTTGTGGAGCTTCGGAAAGTTTGAGAGCCGCTGCTTTGCGGGGCTTGAGCGATTGGATGTGTTTGCCGTGTGCATTCAGAAACGAAATTATTGTATTCCAGCCTTTTTTATTTGGTCTGAGATTCCAGCTATAAAACATTTTGTAATTTTTTGGAATTTGTCGTTTAGGAGAATTTTTGATTGATCAATTGACTAAAACTATTAGTCGAATATTACCCAAGTAACAAAAATTTCTATAACCAAGGCGTTTTATCAGCAAACAGTGATATAGAAATCCTTTAATGGTAACCGTTTTGACTGCTTGTGCTATAAAGGTTTTCAACAGAGCGTTTTGGTTCTATAATATTAAAGTGCATTTAAGTTCTAAAATGTAGCTCTTAGAACACTTACAGGAACATACAAAAGAATCTTTAAAGTGTTGCACTGTAATAGATATGAAAAAATCGATTATAGTGCTATTTAGTACTAAAGACGACCTTATTGCCACTTTTATGTATCTATTTTGGACTAATAATGCGTCAAAATAACTTTTACAGTACTAGTATTGTAGCAGTATCGAAATAGTAGTTTATGAAACTGACACATAAAGAGGGGTATTAAAACACGAGTGTGTGTTTAAAAACCGAGCCGTAGGCGAGGTTTTTAATAGTATCACACGAGTGTTTTAATACCTAGTTATGTGCAGTTTCATACACTACTTTATCTACACTCATACATTTGGGATTGAACCTATTAAATAAAAGATCAACGTTAGAAAAGAAAGAGAGACTTTGTTTGTATTAGCTGTACCTAGCTACCTATCTACCTTGTAATAAGTCATTTCCTTAGCTGCATCTAAAATATCGGGCAGAGTTTAATTTTTTCACATTTTAAAAGCAAGAATAAAAAACCTACAAAATTCAGTAAGTACCTATAACAAAATGTAAAAATTGAAATCAAAACTTTTTTGAAATGCTTTAAAAATGGCGCGCATTCCATTAGAAAAAAAAATAATGAGATGAGTGCATTCCAACAAACTAATCGCAATAAGTCATCGATCACCATAGAGTGCATTTTAATCATGGAAAGTATGTGGGAAAATATCGTTGTTTTTTTTTAATATCACGGCACTGCCTTCTTTTTGGATTTGCCCTGTATCGTAATGAGAAAAAAAGTTATTTTATGATGCAGTTGACTGCATCGTAATGAGTTTTTTTTTTATTTTACCTATCCACGAAGATAAAGTACGTATTTATATTACCTTTTTTGAATTCATATTTGGAACATTACGTTGTGAGTGTAGATAAACACTATTACAGAATCAATCTGCACTATAAAAGTACCTTGCACACCCATTACGTCACGGTTTAGCTTCTTAAATGCTCCCTCAACATTGCTATGGGGCTAGTTCTATAAAAGTCGCTAAATAACTTAAATTCTAAATAGCTCTGTAAGTGAGTTTGGGTTACTGCTACCAGACTAAAGCGTAACATAAAAGCACTAAAATTAATAATTAATGAACTAATCTGATTTAGTTTTAAGAGAGGTGTTAATGTACGTTTTCATAGAAGTCGTCACACATAGGCGTCGCATCACGCAATGGAGACAACCCATATGAAGTCAAATCGGTAAAGTTTCAGCACACCCACACCTTCAACAAACAACAAACCGGAGTTGGTGACATCCGCATAATCTCGAAAACTCCGGAAGTTTCCGGTAAACGGTTGCGAATCACTCCGACTTCTTCGAGGTAATCACTCAATCCGCGCACGGGATCCGCACGTTTATTTTTCTTGTGCTTTCCTACTGAGGAGTTCGGAAACTTATAAATGTTTACTTTTACTCGGTTCTGAAAGACGGGACTTGTACATACATTATGGGTAGGTGTACTTACGTAAAGACGCGGTGTGCTATGATATTTTTTAATAAGTGATTGATTATACTTAGGTACTTTGTGTTAGAATAAACAAAGTAGGTACGAAAAAAACAATAGGATTACACTATCACTAGCGAATTAAAATAAAATACCATGAGTATTGGTTTGATTAATTTGATGCAGCGTAGGTACTGTTGATTTTATAAGTTCAGCAATATACGGCCAGACGGCCAGCGGCCAGACTCACATATTTCGATGAATAAAAAGTCAGTTAATTTCACATATTTTTTTTCATTTTTAATGAAATCAATATATAATTACAGGGTTATTTGTACACCAACAACTCGCAGGAGTAGATTACTAACACCACGAACAACAATGTTTGTTCTACGAATTTTCTGAAAACAGACAAAACTCGATCAGATATTCGGACTTAGGTATGTATGGAAAGTATGTTTTACAAATTTACTTTTTTTTACATACAACACTTTTAAATACAATAGGTAGGTACCAGAGATGGTAAGCTCTCGAATAAAAAAATCATTAACTTTTCACGTAATATTAAAGCGACAGGGTGTGTTCGTACATGACAAAACTTCTCAACTCAAACACGCAACAGATTCGAGTTAGGGAATTCTTCAAAACTCGTGGAATTATTACGAGGCCCTTTAGTACAAAATATCAAGTTTGTGTGTTTTTAAGACAGAAGCGCTGCTCGGCCTTTCTAGACAAAGTTACTTTGCAAATATTCGTTATCGCTTCACTTTCGAAAGATGGTAGGTATGCTATTGCCACTAGTTTTCGCTAACTATATTACGCCCGCGCGGACTCAACAATAGTAAATCTATTGTGTCAGATTGTGTCTCATTTTCCGACACATTCTAGGGTGGGGATGGGTTAAAACATCAAAAAGTAAGTTAAAAAGCGAAGATTTGCAAAGTTAATGTTGCTTGGTCTAAGGGGGCTGGTAAAATGAATTCGCTAAAATGCTTTCGTCTTTTGTTTGTTTCTTTGTGTCAGCCAGGAGAGTTCTTATAGGTGCAGTAGGTACTAATAACCTGGTTTGGCCTGAGATTACCTGTAAATACGTAATGTCTATTTGTGCGTGTACAAAAAACTTAAAAATGCGATTTGTTACGAACGGCTCTTCTGTGTATTTTATGCCCTTAGTTATGTCTTTTACGATTCTCAAGAATCGACCTAATTCGAAGTTATGGCTGAAGTTATTATGGTTTTGGCAGCTAGCTTAGTTTTTACGAGAATTAGGTCACTAAAAGTCGGATGAAAAAGTTAGGACTTTTGTTAATTACGTTTTAATTGCTTAACGGCTTGTTTGAGATTTGGTATAAGGATAAGCAGATCGTATTTGCTTCGAATGAGAAATGAAAAACATTAAATATTTTTTTAGCTTTAAAAGATTAGAAAATGAAATTAATAAAATTTACTAACGCGGTTTTTTGAAAGTACCTACTTTGGTAATTAGTTGGTATTTGGTTTGATTTTTGATTTTCCCGACGTTTCGGCACCTTTGCAGCTGCCGTGGTCACGGGGGACTGAAGCTGCTCGTGAGCCTACCCTCAAGAGATGATTTTTTAAAGACGTTCAGAACTTCAAAAATTAATATTTAACCAAAAAATTTAATTGGTTTAAGTTAATGATATAATTTAATGTTGTGAATTAATTAATGCTAAAAAGAGATAATTTATTGAAACTACCACCATTTCACAAAATTGGGAGGCCCCTCCAAGTCTAGTGAGTCTTCATGTCTAGTGAGCGCGTAAGCTTGAGAAGTGAATAAGTATAATATTTTCCAAATACCAGTGAGTGTTGATTATCGCAGTTTTTTCTTTATTTCACGAAACGTATAATTTTAAAGCGGGTACCATAGTAATGTAATTTATATTCATAATGACTGACGTCTTTGTCATCACCGAAGGTTTCCCGATAACCCGAATAAGAACCACAGCAAGAAAGGAGCGTAGGCAGGTACATAGCTTAATGAGACGGGAGACGGGACTAAACCCCAGGCGACGGTAAACAAAATTTCAGGAGAATAAAAGGGACGCCGGGTACAAAAAGACCCCTGTTTGCCCAGCTAATTGAATTCATTGTAGCTGCTTAAGCGATGTTTGAAGTGGCGCGCACGCATTCATTACGGCGCGGATTAATCGTTTTTAAGCCGAGATCTGTTGGACAATGTGGGCATTGATTGCGTATGAATTAATTCAGTGGCTGTATTGTATGCTATTATATTTTTTCGGAAATACAGTAACAATATCAAAAATCTTTTTGGGGATGAAATATGTTGTGAAAATTGATCACTTTACAATTTGCAGCTATGATATGCAGTCAAAACCAAAAATGTTGTGTCGTTCGGCGTAATTACCTAATTTTTTTATTTAAAACTATGATAATTTTGATGAACATGGCGTGACATAATCAGACCAGAATGGCAAAATAATTGTGTAATTAATATGATTTATGATTATTTAATTCGAATAATATATTTAAGCTTAGTAAGTAATCAAAATGTGGTGTAAAAATGTAAAGTAATACATTACGAGTATGTAAATTAACGGAAGTGTATTTGGTTTTGCAACAAAGTTTATTTGTCAAATTTATACAGGTAAATAAGCTCATATATTGGCGTAATACTATTTCAATAATTCTTACTGTCCGTTTTAAAATGTGTTATGCATAGTTTCTTGAAAATTAATGATTTATAGTTGCTGTTTTAATAATTAAGATGTTATGTTGACTATAGGCAAGAATGGCGGGAAGCGGTTGCAATTCCCGCCATCAACGAATGAATAAAAGTGAAATCGAAATAGGGTAACAGCCCAGTCTGATATTGTACTTCGTCGAATTAAAAGATAAGTATTGTATAACTGTGCTAGTTATTTGGTTTATTGTAAAATAACGGTTTATAAATAAGGTCTAGGATGTTTTATCTTGTTTAGAATTGTGTGTTCATGTGATTAATATGTTTAAAATGTGCTGTTTTTGGCAATTCATGCAATGTCGGTAAGAATCATTGTTCAGCATGAACAATGAGATCTGATGTGCTGTTTTATTAGTGTTACAGTTTAAAAATGATTTAAGTCGCGTTTAATAATTTGTACATGATGATTAATGTGATGTTTTATTGGGAATTAATTGAATATCAGTATCATTGTACACTTTGAATAATAAGGTCTCATATGTTGTTTCATAATAATACAGTTTAAAGTGTTAGTTATTACAAAAGTTACATTAAAATATAGTGACTATCAAGGTTAATGATGTTGTTTCTTGTTTCATCTTCTAACTCATGCTTAGTGTTGGTTATCCAAATATATCCAGGTTTAAATAATGATGTAGTGTTTTTAATTATGTGAGCCTAACCCCTTTATCTACAACAATTTTCAGGCGTGGGATGCTCTACGATGCCAAAACGTTCTCGCCGTCCTATCAGGAAGATGAAGACCTCTCGTGACACATCGATGGAGGTCGTGGTGATTTCAAGGTGCAGAAGCCGATGGGACTACTCAACCTGCTGAAGACGCAGTGGCGGTGGACGCTACGAACATCAACGCCAACGCCACCTAGATCAACTCTTCAGGGATGCAAAGTAAAAGTAAGATCCAACCATGCTTTGTTAACAATATGGCATTAGAAACGGAGATTAGTTTAGTAAAGAAACTAATCCTTTGTAAAATTGTTAGGGTGATAGAACTTCATTTACCGGGCAAGTTAGTTTAATCATTAGTTTCAGATTCATCCTCGATATTAATGTTGGGATTTTCATGTAGGAAAATGGAAATATCACCTTCCATGTATTCCCTTTTTATATAATAATAAAATATAGTTCAGATCGAGCAATTTAAAAATAAAATATTATAATGAACAGAAAAATAGAACTTCTACAATAACACCTAGTTTATATTATATAATAGAATTAGACGGTTGTTGAAATTAAATAGATGATTTATTGGGTCTTTTACAGTAGTTACTTTTCACATTAATTACTAAATACTGTTTTCATTTGGCATATAGCGGTTCTTCTCGACAAGGAGAGTGAGTTTTGTGATTGTTTGTGTTGTGTGGAAGTAAAATAAGGTGTTTTATTTTTATAAATCTGAACGATTACTGTTCACAAATAATTACCTATATTATTTATTACGTTTTAGTTCTAGATATTGCTTGCATTATAATATATTTGAGCTGCAGCGTCTGCAGCTAAGGCAGTCAAAGTTAAACCTTTTGTAAATTGATAAAAAAAAACCAAAAGGAGTTGACTTTAGTTAGTCAACGCATAGGCATACATATGAGCATTATATTTATTATTATAGTAAGCTTCTTTGGAAAAACTTGAACTTAATGTTGACCAACCACAAGCAACTCCTGGCCCAAGTAACTGGTGAAAAAACTTTTCTAATAATGCGACTTGCATTCGAGTTTACTCAATTTCAATATAGAAAAATCGGCCAAGTGCGTGTCGGGCCACGCGCAGTAGAGTTCGGTAGTTACCATATGCCATGCCTTATTTAATACCACTATCATTTTTCATCTGAAAAAATAACTTGTTTTTCATAGTTTGTATAAATGACAAAGTTATGTTTGCGGTTTTGGAGAATATGCTATATCTCTAAAACTACTAAATATATCTCGTTCAAACCAATTTTCGTTTAAAGTGTTTATTAAGATCCACAGCATACATGTTTTATTTTTCACTCTTTTATTTTAAAAGTTAGAGGGGACACTCATTTTACTACTTTGGCAGTGTATAACTTTCATACGATTGACTTTGGGAAAAATTGTCTTAAAACCTTAATGTCATTTTTAAAGACCTAACTATAGACACCGGGGAGCAGCCCCCTCCCTTAATCTATATTTATTTTTATTTTTGTGTAAAAATCGTAGAACGGTTCACAGTCTACATATTATCTACCTCACATATCACATCTACCTATCAAGTTTCAACACTGTAATTCTAATAGTTTCGGAATAAAGTGGCTGTGACATACGGACGGACGGACAGACAGACAGACATGACGAATCTATAAAGGTTCCGTTTTTGCCTTTAGGCTACAGAATCCTAAAAACCGAAACTAGTGATCGTTATTGTAATCAGTGAATTGAACAATTTTGATTCAGAATCAATGAAAACATTAATTTGATGACATTAGTAGGAAATAGGGGTAATGTGACAGAAAACCAATTGATTATTTATTTTGATTCCGAACCGTTCTTATGAAAACTATAAGTATCATTTGAACTAACATTGAGCACAGTGCCAATTTAAAGTAACGAATCAAATGGTTATACATGTCATAATAAACATCATCAAATTATTCAATAGTTTTTACTTGACAAAAGACACTATTATTAGCCGCTAATTTAGCGTGTAAAATCACTGCTTCTTTTGAGCAGATAACTTTGATAATTATCTTGATTTAACTTTGGATTCTATTCCCAATAATAATAGTATCATTTTGCATAACAGAATTAATAATATTTATATGCATTTAAATTACCATTTAGGACAGTAACAGAGGTGTCTTCTAGCCCTCACTTAACCATAGTAAAATCAAGGCAGAAGCCGAGAGAACTGACAAAGATTTAGAAGGCGGCTTATTTTTAAATTCCGAAAATATTGGTGATTGATGTGTTATGTTATGTGTTACTGAGCATTGGTTGGAGAATTATGGATTTATTTTTAGTATGGATACCTATGGAGTTATAAGTTCGTTTAATAGAATATTTTGTTAAGAGAAGAGAATCAGTTCAATTCAAATATTTTTATTCAAATAAGCTATTTTAATTAGTTTAGAAGGGGTTCACATACCATTTTACATGATAACTTACAAATCTCACAATGTAAGGAGCGCTAAGGTATAGTATTCTTCTCAATTGAACTAATCATTAAATTATCTTGTGTGTAATTTGATTAATAATATAATTATTAATAGAAAGAAATATAAATTAATAATTACAGTATGTATACGTAAAATACCAAATGCGAATTACTTTGAGTTTAAGCTCACTATGGAAGTAGTTTTAAAGAAAATGACGTCGAAACAATAAAAAGTTGAAGTTGTATGCGATGACATTCTAGATCCTAGAATGTCCCAACTTTCAAGTAGACCCATATACTTCTTAAATTATTTTGTTTGCATACTTACATAATAATTAGCATACTTTTAGTGAACTAATGACAATATCAAAGAATGTCGCAACGCAAGTACGCAAGTTTACCTTTTTATTAGCTTAATAAATCATTATTAATTTCTAATAATTCACGTAATGAAACTACCTATGTTATGTATACCTATGTAAACAGATAAGAAAGTCTTTTAGTTAAGATTCTTCTTGATTCATATGTTTCAATAGCAGTCATTTCTGGTTTTGTCTTATATAATTTTACTTAAAAGGTAAAATTATCATAAGTTAAAAAATAAAAATACTCATGCTCGAAATTCCTGTAATTGAACTCCTCCGTCACAGTTAAAGCCGAAACGGCTTTTATGGTGGTGTTTGTATGTTTTTTTCATATATAACATTGTGTCAATTTAAACAACAAAAAAAAAAGTAAAATATAAACGTTACCAAAGCCTATTTTGAGGGCAGTTACTCATTTAATAGGTTGTTTAATGTGGTTTGAATTAATGTAGTGAAACTATTAAACAAAGTTAGGTGTATTTCTTGAATACCAGTAGAAAGCACCCGTGTCTAGTCGTAGTAGATCTAGTTCTTGACTCGAGAACGCTATTTCTTCTTACAGTCTAGTGTTAATAAGTGCAAGCAATCATTTTGTTTTGTGATAATATTAACATTAGTATAGATAGGTGGTCTTAGAAATTACATTTATAAAAGTAGCATTGTGGTAATTAATTATATTGCAGTATCGATTGACACACATTGTGAAACATCTGGAAAGATGTATCTATTAGGTGTCAATGGTGAAATAACACCGACTTGCATCGAAAAAGTAAAATTTACTGCAAAATGTTTAGGCAATGACCAATGTTTTCGTCAGATGTTTAACTAACTCTTCTGAATAATATGTAAATAAATAGGTAGCACAGAGGAACCCATTGATCTCTTGCAAGGATAAATAGAATACGTATAATATCGACTAGAATATATTTTACTACAGTGTTGCTCTGCTATACATTTATTTTGTTTAATCAATTCTGCTTAACCAATACAACTTGTTATCGACGACATCTTGATTTCTATTGCATGATGACACTAGTGGTGGTTCATATTTGAGTTATCAATCCCGTGTTAAATTATCTTCGGACCAAATAATGTATGAATGCATCAAGCATTGCAAGGCCATCACTTCTGTGGCGATTGATCTATAAGCCTTCATTTCGGCTTCAATTAACTATTGAACATTGCAGTTGATAAGAGTAATAATAAATAATAAATGCTTGGACCAACTCCATCTAGTCCCAAACTAAGCAAAGCTTGTAATATGGGTGCTAGACATCTGATATACTTAAATACTTTTAAATATATGCTTATTATATGTAGAATACGAATTAATTTTTTTGCAAGCATACAGTAGGTACTAAAAGTTGTGAAAGATGGGTTGTGCTCACGTGATACACCAGATACGTAATGTATACGTTACGCATAGATATGACGCTATTTAACATGAAAATGGATAGTTTATTAGTGGGAAACAATTGATCAAGAGATTTTGTATAAACAGAGTCAATGAAGTTGTAACAAGTAAGGCATATCTAAAATATTTATTTTGTGACTTTTCCCTAGATATAAATTAGTAACGACTGATAAGTCTGGGCCGTTAATTGGGTGACGATTGTCTATTGGACACTGTAATTAATCAATTAATGAAAGAAATAAGTAACGGCTGATCTCTGGGCCGTCACTCACTTAACGATTGTTCTCTGGGCCGTCACCGATATGACGATTGATCTCTGGGCCGTTACTCATGAGGCAATTTATCTCTGGCTGGGCCGTTACTCACGTGGAAATTGATCTCTGGGCCGTCACTTTGGTGGGTGACGATTGACTTTTGGGCATGCACTCTTAAAGATTCATTAAATTGGCATTTCTATGATTCTTATTTAATTTCTATTATTCTCTTTTGATTTCTATAACTTTTATTTGACTATTATGATTCTCTTTTGACTTTTACAATTCTCATTTGACTTTTATGGTTCTTGTTTGACTTTTATGATTTTCATTTAACTTTTGTGGTTTTCACTTGACTTTTATGAATGTCATTTGACTTGATAAAAAAGTGAACTCACTTATCAAAACAATTCTCATTTGCAGGGACGCAAATAAATGTCAGGATGGACGAATTGATGAACATGGCGTGACATAATCAGACCAGAATGGCAAAATAATTGTGTAATTAATATGATTTATGATTATTTAATTCGAATAATATATTTAAGCTTAGTAAGTAATCAAAATGTGGTGTAAAAATGTAAAGTAATACATTACGAGTATGTAAATTAACGGAAGTGTATTTGGTTTTGCAACAAAGTTTATTTGTCAAATTTATACAGGTAAATAAGCTCATATATTGGCGTAATACTATTTCAATAATTCTTACTGTCCGTTTTAAAATGTGTTATGCATAGTTTCTTGAAAATTAATGATTTATAGTTGCTGTTTTAATAATTAAGATGTTATGTTGACTATAGGCAAGAATGGCGGGAAGCGGTTGCAATTCCCGCCATCAACGAATGAATAAAAGTGAAATCGAAATAGGGTAACAGCCCAGTCTGATATTGTACTTCGTCGAATTAAAAGATAAGTATTGTATAACTGTGCTAGTTATTTGGTTTATTGTAAAATAACGGTTTATAAATAAGGTCTAGGATGTTTTATCTTGTTTAGAATTGTGTGTTCATGTGATTAATATGTTTAAAATGTGCTGTTTTTGGCAATTCATGCAATGTCGGTAAGAATCATTGTTCAGCATGAACAATGAGATCTGATGTGCTGTTTTATTAGTGTTACAGTTTAAAAATGATTTAAGTCGCGTTTAATAATTTGTACATGATGATTAATGTGATGCTTTATTGGGAATTAATTGAATATCAGTATCATTGTACACTTTGAATAATAAGGTCTCATATGTTGTTTCATAATAATACAGTTTAAAGTGTTAGTTATTACAAAAGTTACATTAAAATATAGTGACTATCAAGGTTAATGATGTTGTTTCTTGTTTCATCTTCTAACTCATGCTTAGTGTTGGTTATCCAAATATATCCAGGTTTAAATAATGATGTAGTGTTTTTAATTATGTGAGCCTAACCCCTTTATCTATAACAATTTACCAGTCTAGCCTATTCTTTATCAGTCAAAATCTCAGATAGCTACACTGTAGTGTACAAAACATAGTCAAGTCATTTCAAAGTAAGAAAACAAATCAGAAAACCAATAGGTAATTGCAACAAAACTAATAATTGCTCCAATAATTTAGGTAGATTGTGATAACAATTAAGAAGTTTCTATGAAGCTGGAGTTATAACAATACATAAAGACGTAAGTTAAAGAATCGTGCAAGTTCAATAATTGCTACAGTTCGCCCGTATGTGACACACACACTTGTTTGAGTTTCTTTCTCCATTCTTAACAAAAGAAGGTTTATTCGACTTTCTTTCGAGATAGCCCAGTTTACTTGTTAATTTGAAAATGTTGAGAAAAGGAACGGGTAGAAAAGAAGGGTGGAGCGGAGTAGAATTTATTTTCTCTTTGTATTGTATTCTTCTGTAAATTTAACACTTTTGTAGTTTTAACAATTCTCACGAATCCTTCCATCTACTCATACACAATATAAACAAACACACGTAAAAGCTACTAACTAACAAAAGAACAATAGTTGAAAGAACTGATACTTAATATAGCGACTTTTCCTTGTAATAATAAAATTGAAATTTCTCTCGCCATTCCAAAGAAAATTATTCATCACAATGATTCAAATCATGCAAACGTAAAATCTCCGAGATTACCTTCTAAAATATAATCGCAAAAATTAATAAAATACATTTCAAAAGCTTCTCTGAATTGGAATATCAAAGATTCAAACGCCGACGATTACTTCCTCGTCGTTGAACCACGACAAAAGTCTTGGAAGTGTCATCTACGTAAAATGATTTTCCCTTGAAAGAAACGAGTGTAAACAAAGCTGGGAGGTTGTATTTGATTATCGCGGTGAAGACGTCCCGGGTTCATTTGCATCATTAATGCCCGCGATATTAAGGAAAACGACGTCCTGGGTCCCGGAGACCCCCGCGCGCGGACTACGGGTCGGGTTTGGAAACGGTTGTGGTAACCAGAAACAAGATTACCTAACAGTGAAGCTATAATATTATCCGTTCATTAAAAATTTTATCACCACTAACTAGCACAATTTTTACAGAAAGAAGAAAGAAAGAAAAATAATACTTAGGTACTTTGCAGAATGTTGAGTTTTAGGAAATTTTCTTAAAAGATAATGAGTTCCGCCTATGAATTAATTAGAAAAGTTATTTCTTGTGAGAAAATTCTTGTGAGTTTTAAATAAGATACTTAATTTCTTAGGTTCTTCTTCGAATATTCTTCTGATTCATGAAAGATTAGTGTTTTAGCACAAAATGTATCTTAGGTGTAAATTAAAATTTCACGAGAATCGTTTGAGGTATGCAACCTGTAGAGGAGAACAGAGGGACATGACAGCCTGAAAGCCGGACAACTGAAGAAACGCATTTTAGCCCAAGCTGAAGCAGAGTTCGCGCTCGTTCAGTCAATTAACAGGAGTTAATTGCTCATATGGTCCTTCGCACCGGATAAACTGTAACATTATTTTGAAAGCGAGCAAAAGTCACATCAGTTCACCCTTGTGTTTCCTTTAAAACTTCATACATATTCAAGGGCAAGACATGTATTCCGCGCTACGCTGAGCGTTACCACGGCATCCGACTTAATATCCCAAGATGTATATTTGATGATGTCCTCAAGTGCAGGGGTCCATGTAAAAGGATTCTAAGGAGTTGTTTAAGGCGGTTTATATTCGTGTTGGGTCTCGGAGGCCGCTGGTCGCTCGCAAATTGGTTGGGTTGTCTGTTTATGGGTTTATTTAGATTAGGGCCAACCCTTATGTGTTTGTAGTTGTCTCTGTGTACCTATATCATTTATATTCGTGATTATATGATGTTTTTAGAACGGCTTTGAGTTTTATTACTAAATTAATTGATAAGAAGAATAATAGAGAACCTTTTTTGTTTTTGTTTTAAATGCTAAATTTGTAAATCCACCAATAACTTATACAGTCTGTTCAGTGTTCTGTTACTGAGTAATATATAAATAAAATCTTAACATAACTTGGGTAAGTTATGTTATTTCATCTAATATTCATAAAGAAAGGTAGATCTGAGAAACAGACGATTAGAAACAAAATCTTTTTTGTTTTCAGATTTATATGAATACTTTTATTGAAGAGTGTAAGCCAACCTGGTTTTGGATCTAATTAGCTTAAATTAAAAGACTTGGAAACTGAAAGAAGATAAATACAAAGCCCGGCGGCTAGTTCGTAACAGGTTTATTGAAATAACGAAGAAGACTTTTTAACAAAATAAGTTGCAATAAGTTGAAAAGATTGCATTTGAAACAATGGGAGCTATTTATCGAAGCCCTAAAAGAACACTCACTTTATATTATGTGCCTTAAGTGTGGAACTTATTCTAGCATTCAGCCGTCACTTCTGACAGTCCTCTAAGGCCTTTGATGCCCGCCGTCACAATGGAAACGACTTCAATCGACTCACGCGCAGCTCGCGCGCTTTTACGAGCCACCTGCTTGACGTAACATGGAATAATGGGCGCGGTATTGTTTATAGCAATGGACGTGCTTATCTTATTAAAAAAAGCCTATTACCAACATCAGTATTTTTTTTATACCCAACGGGATAGTGCTTGGCTTTCATCTCAAGATGTTAAATGATAAGGCCGAAGGTGGAAGCGCACTACACCCGGAATCCTTATCACTGAGGCTGGCTATCTTATCTCTAACTGCCGGAACACAACAATTTTTAAATTGTTGTTATGGCGTCAGACTTAGGTAAAATAAGCCCTATACCAACCAAACCGAGTACAAATTGTACCCTCCCTGGGATCGAACCCGGGACCCCTGCGTCTTACATGGGTGGGCGAACTACTAGACCACAGAGGCGGTTCAATTATTTAATCCTGAAAATTAATTAATCAAGAAAATTAATCTTGAAATATTATTACTTAAATCGTGAAAATATTTAAAGAGCCTGACGGCCAAGCTTCCTATAGAAGAAAGTGCAAATTACTAAAACAATTTTAAGCTTTCGTATGGCTTTTTAAGGTTGTTTCGATATTTTTGAATGAAGTTAATGAAAGTCGTCATTAGACTTAAAAAACCTTTAATCAAAGTTAAAAAAAACAAGTTTATAACAGTTAAGGTGCGGGCACAATTTTGTCTGACACCTTTAGCACAAATCTTAAAAACTTGCTGTTATGTCCCGCATGATAGTTATTTATTAGATTAAAATATTGTAACACTTCGCAGGTATATTCAAATTAATCTCAAATTAAGTTACGCAAAGTTGCAATATAATACTCTTTTCGCATAATAATTTAAATTCTAGGCGTGTGCCGACATGTGGCCTCGTACCTAACAAGTTTGAAGACGACATCGGGACTGAGGGCCTACTAAGGAAAGAGAATCGCGCTACCTACTATAATCTGACGATTTTTGTTGTTCCGTACACGAAGCCAGGAACCGGAACCCAAAGAGTTTATTTACGTAGGTATACCCAGGCGCGGTCGTAACCTGAAATTTTGGAGGCGGTCACTAATAATAATACAATGGTATGGTAATGGTAGGCAATCTCAGTTCTCTCTCATGTCAAGGAGTTCCTAGCGTAACAAAACAAATGGCGGGAAGTATTTTCTAATGGGCCCTCCATATGCACAGGCCCGACCTGCTGGATCATACGGAGAGGCGCGGCCTCCCGCGGCTTTCCGTCCAAATCTCTACATATATTATGTAAGAGAGGCGCGGTCTCTTCAGACCTGAAGAGGCCCTCAGGACTGAAGAGGTCGCGCATCTCCCTACATGTGTAGATAGAGACTCCCTTCTCACGCTGTGATTTGGCCGCGGAAGGCCGCGAGAGGCCTGAGGTACAATCCTGCAAGCTGAACCTGTGTATGATGGAGGGCCCATATTATAGGGGCGGGGAGACCCTTCTGTTTAGAATGTAACGACTTATTTTTTTTTAATATAAAATAACTATGCCTTTACCTGTGCTAGTGTCACAAAGCGGAACGAAAGTTGTCCGATTTTCAGAGTAGGCCCTCTCAACTCAACACTGAACACTCTCTACAAAGATGTGTTGACACGATTACGGGTTCAGGAAGTTACGCGTATCTCTCCACGCAATTTTCGGAAGGATTTTCTTAGATGAAATATTTTGCTTGTTTGACGAAGTTTCAAATGTGGAAAGAGTTTCTAAAGCGCGACTCTAAATCAAAACCCATCGGTCTCCTTTAATTTTTTGCTCCGATAATAACTAAGTACCTGGGCGACCGAGCTTTGCTCGGTTATTACTAATTATATATCGTCGCTTCATTCTTCAGATATTATTCACCACGTAGTTCCCCTAACCTACAGGGTAACGATACGCACATTTAGAGATTCCTTTGCTTCTCTTTTTTTTTTTTTACAACTCTATTTCGTTGCTCCCTCCATAATCAACGGTTACTATTCGTCATTCCTTTTTCGTGCGCGGTAGCGATCGGACGTGTGCTTCAAAATTAGTTCAACCGTTTTTTTCCTCTACAATGTCAAAACGTAGTGCAGAGGAAAGGATTGAACATTATCAACGGAAGATAAGAAAGCTTCAAAGGAAGCAAATAAGATTTAGTTCTTCATCGTCTGATGCAGAAATCAATAACTGTAAGTACCCTCTTTCATATAACCTTTAATTTATTACCGGGAGGTTGCCCGCGATGGTAACACGAAGGTGCTTTAAACCAAGAGATTGACCATGATGTCAATACAATGGTAAAAAATCGGCAATTTTATTGTTTCATTTCATTTCCTATTTTAAATTATCGAGCCTGGAGGTTGTTCGAGATAACAACACGAAGGTATTTTATACACATACAAAAAGTATCGTGGTTATGGGAAAAAATAAAACAATTTTTATTTTTTACACTTTATTAACATAGTCCTGTTGTTTACAGGCACTGAGGTTGTTCCTTCACCGCTGATTGCCTCACCAAATGCCGAAGAACACGAGCTTGTACAGTCAGCAAACTTATGAGCTGAACACCTTAAGGTTCATTTTTAGATTCAGTCGTCCGTTTTGTATTTCTATTGTCTTGCATTTGTCAACCAATGGTGTGTCAGATGGGCAGTTCCAATCCAACACAAATGATTTTTGTTTCAAAGTTTTTTCACCAAAAAGACATTGTGCTTTTATCTACCTGCTTCTATGAACACTTCTTTATGAAAAAAGGGTCTTGTTTTCGGCACTCTGTAGTAAGTTTGACTCTTTCCTTAAAGTTAAATATTTTAGCAAAGCCTTTGACCACTAGGCATTGTTATGTTATGTTATCATGACTCTGAATTACATTTGTTTACGAAATATAACATATCACATTTGCCGAACAAACTTTTATTCAATAGATAAAGTTTCGTGTTATAATTTGATATTTAATCAAAATCAAATATCATCAAAATAAAATCAATCAAATTGATATTTAAATGAACTGTCAGGCAGGTCAGGTCACATAAAAAATGAATTATTTTCTACACCTTACTATTGAACAATTTAGCTTAATAAAATCTAATGCAAATACTACACTTACACTAATGACATAAAAACTACACACTTCATATCTAGTTAGAGCCTCGCCAGCATCTATTACTGCGTCACATCTACTTCGCATAGATTTTACAAGAAGTGTCTCGCAAAGATCTGACCCTCGGAATGATTCCCACACCTGGTCAACATGTGCCACCAACCAACGCTTCTTTTGTTCCCAATGCTTGAAAGTTACGCAATGCCGCAGTTGCAACTGAACTTATGAATGATTACAAAAACTATGGTTAGTTGAGTGGTGCCCAAAAGTCATAAAATAAAACACCCGTCTTTAGAAAAAAAAAATAACGCTGTTTGTCTTTGCTCGGTCATTGGGCGAATAAAACAATGGGGACCCACCCCCAGCGAACTCCTAGTCTCATCCTTGCAAACGAAAAATTTTAGAATTGTTCAGCTGATAACTTTGCTGACTGTACATTTAAAAGATCTCGATACATTGGAAACATCGCCTCAGGTGGAAACCAATGCAACCACAGAAGAAGTGGCCAATACGGCTGACGTTCCCATCACGGATGAACCTGTGACTACAGTTTCCGAACCTGAACCCAATTTAGACCCCAGTATCTTGGCGGCTCTTGGTGAGATAACGGACGACTCACCGGATTTTGGGGAAAAAATCCATGAAAGCCTAGCAAAAATTTTCACACCCATACTTAAAAAGGGGATACCGAAAGAAAATCGAGACAAGATACTCAAAGAGTATCTTATCCCAAAAAATTGTCCACTTTTAAAATCTCCGACTTTAAATCCGGAAATGTTGGCAGCCATTCCAGAAGCAGGTAGATACCGTGACAAGAAAATGTCAGCGGCACAACAACAATTAGGGTTAGGTATTACGGCAGTAAGCAGGGGCTTAAATGTGTTAATTACAAAAGATAATAAGGTAGATGCAATCTAATTCATTAGTGACGGGTGTCGTATCCTTTGCGACCTCCACCTGCAAAATACTGATACCAGAAAAAGATTTATCACCCCTAGTTTGGATAAGTCCTTCTTGCAACTTGTGCAGGTTTCTGACAGAGACGAGACTCTGTTTGGAAATAAACTTTCCGAAAATATAAAGGCTTCCAAAGCCATAGTCACACAAAGTCACCAAATTAAAAAGAATGTGACAGTTACCTCGAAACCATCCGCTCCTCAGACTTCAACCTGGAACAACAACCAGGGAAACAGGCAGGGCCCTCCCCGTTTCCAACCAAACAGGGGGGGCGTGGAGGGATGAAGAGGCCCTACCAACGATCGACGATACCACCACCTGCACCGCCGCCACCGTCGAGATACAACCAAGCGAAAGTTCGGGGAACAACTCGGCAGCAACAACAACACCATTAGTACAGGTACATGCTGGAAACCTTCAAAATTATTTTAAATGTTGGCAAAAAATAACGAATAACCCCCTCATTTTGCGTTGGGTTAAACACGGCATAGACATCCCGTTTAAAAGTGTGTTTAATCAAACTCAGGTTACACATACAAATTTGTCAGAACAAGAAAAACAATCTTTTTAGCACCAAAATCAAATGGTGAAAAAAGATTTATTTTAAACCTTAAATCCTTGAATCGATATATTAAAAACTCGCATTTTAAAATGGAAGATTATAGGACTGCTTCCAAACTTATTTCCAAAGACTGTTACTTAGCAACAATTGATCTTAAGGAAGCTTATTTATTGGTGCCAGTTGACTCAAATTACCGAAAGTATCTTCGATTTCAGTTCGTAAATGTTAACTCTAAATTAGTAACTTACGAGTTTAATGCAATGCCCTACGGCCTTTGTATTGCACCGAGAATTTTTACAAAGATTTTGAAGGTGGTCGTTCAATACTTAAGAAATCAAGGATTCCAGTCGGTTATTTACTTGGATGACATTCTTTGTATAGGTAGCGATTATACGGAATGTATCAATAATGTAAATAGAACTTTACAAATATTAACATGTCTTGGTTTTGTTATTAATTATACGAAAAGTTCATTGCAACCTAAAAACGAATGCAAATATTTAGGCTTCAATTTTAACTCAAAACAATGTACAATTTCATTACCAAATGATAAACGGACTAAAATTGCACAATTACTCGAAAAGTTTTCTCTCCTACCCCCATGCACCATCAGAGAATACTCGCAACTCATAGTCGTGTGTGCGATGCGGATCGGTGCAGACGCATACTAAGAAATTAGAGAACGCGTAACGCGGCCAAGTGCCGCTAATCGTATTACGCCATGAGTGACAAACTTGTGGCAAATGAACTCCTGGCGTTCCTACAACAAAAGCTGGACGTCATGGATGAGGTGAGCGCACTGCAAATTTGCAAGTCCAGCTTCAGCGAGGACGACGTGGCCACGGCGAAGAAACTCTTGTTCGAGTCTCTCGGCAAGAGCGACCAGATGGTGTCCCGGAGACGTGACGGGACACAGAAGAGCCTGCAGGAGATCATCACCCTGTTCAAGGAAACCGAGCCCGATGACGTGCCGACGTTCGTGGCGAGGGACCTCAACAAGCTGCCTCCCGTCACCTTCGATCACGTCGATGTGACCTGCCTCCTAAAGGACATCGTGTCCCTTAAGGCGAGTTTGGCCGAATTGATGTTGAAATTTCAGTCATCTGAAAATACGGTGAGTGAATTGCGTAAAGAAGTTGACGATTTACGTGAATCACTCACCGTAAGTAGGTCAAATGTCAACACTCGACGTGGGGCCTGCTTCGATACATCTATGACGTCGAGTTGCAAGTCAGCAGTTTCGTCGCCGTCTCCGCCACGACCCGAACGAGCCCGAGCGCCACCGCCGCTGCCGCCGGCCGCGAGCGCCGATCCCGCGAGCTGTGCGCCACCCGCCCGCGCCCCGCCGCCGCCGCCCTCTACCGCGATGGAGCCGGAGACGCGTGCGCCCGTCAGCTGTCGACGCGACTTTGCTGCTGTTGCGGCCGCCAATTCAAGCTCGCGGTCGCAGAAGCCAGCACTCGCCGATGGGAAAGCTCCTTCGCAGGATGTTGTCCGACCGGGCCAAGATGAAGACGGTTTCCTCGAGGTTCGGAACAAGAAGCGACAGCGTCAGCGAACGAGACAGAATCATCATGGCACCGCACCGACAGGGCCCAACTTCCTGCTGCGAGCTGCCATACCGACTACGGCTGTGTATCTGTCCCGCCTGCACCACACCACCACCGTGCAGGATGTGATAGAGTACATAAAGAAGAAGGCTAACTTTTGCTTGAGAGTTCAGCCTCTGGAGTCGCGCCATAACACGAATTTTAAGTCGTTTGTGGCGCGCATCCCGACCACCAGGCTGGACACTTTCATGAAGGAGGACTTCTGGCCGCAGGGCGTGGTATACAGGCGCTTTCGAGGGACATTGCCTTGTGCCACCGAACTGACACAGAAAGTGCCAAATTGAGTTTATACTAACGTAATATTAAGTTATATTTACTAACAAAATTGTCTATATATATTATATTTTAGTTTTAAGGTATGTATCTATGGGCCATTGTTGCCTGATAATAAATAAATAAATAAAAAAAAAAAAAAAAAAAAAAAAATAGGAGTACTAATAGCCGCTTGCCCAGCAGTTAAATATGGCTGGTTGCATACAAAGATATTAGAAAGACAGAAATACCTTATGTTAAATAAAAATAACTACAATTATGAAAGCAAAGTTATCCTTCCATCATGCATTTTAGAAGACCTAAACTGGTGGAAGAATAATGTTCACAAAACTTATAATAACTTAGATTTGTGGCGTACAAGCCTCACGAGTTTAAATTTGCCGCGCGACACTCGTGCGCAATTCCAACGCTCGGTTGGCAACACTGCCTCCGGCGAGAGAGAAAAAGTAAGATGGCGATTTTGCCGCTTGAGAGAAAAAGTGTCTCGAAATATACTTATGTAAAGTTTGTATCTTAGATAGAATAATAAACACTTATTGTAGCACCTATAAGTGTATTAATTTTTCGACCTATAATGGTGACCCCGACGTGATTCCATACCATACCATACATCATCCCTACACTGGTGACCCCCGACGGAGCACATCAAGCACCTTCAGCAACGCAGCGCAGCCATCACTCCCCATACCTTATCCAGCATCCGCAGCAGTCACACCGCAAGCAGAAGCACAACAGCCAAAGCAGCCTTCAAGGTTCCACCGCAGCATCATTGACGACGCTTCCTGGACCTTCGGCAACTCTCGACGGCATTATCCCGACCTGGTCTTCGCAGCCCACGACTGGAGCATCACTGGGCCCTTACTCCGGCGTGGCAGCTCTGCGCACCCTACCAGCAGCTCGGACCTACCGTCACCTTCCACTGTCCCGACTCACCGTGGACAGGTCCCGACTCACCGTGGACACGGATCTACCTGCAGCACTGGCGGACGCGCCTTCCTTCACCCCACAACGTCTCGACTCACCGTAGACTGTCTCGACTCACCGCAGACTGGGGCATCTCCTGCAGCACTCTACTCTGGCACTTGCATAGCTCTGACGCACTGACAGCTGAGCTTGGACTACCCTTGGACTATCGACCTCCGGTCTCAGGGGGGGAGTGATGTAGCGGCATCTACCGTACTGCCGCACATGACAACACATGGTTGCAACAAGATTCATCACCATGTGACTAGATGGCGCTAGTGTCGTATAAACACAAAAGATAAGTAAGGAATAACACCTCGTAGTATGGAAAAATATATGGAGAAACCTACATCTCGCTGACGAAGTTTTCTCAGCGAAGCAGCATATATACAACTGCCAACCATCATCGGTTGGACCGCGGTCCCCGGGCTAATACCACCCAGCCCGGAGGAAGATCTTCCACTTTGGCCTTCCTACTAGTGGCTAACCTCTCTCCATACTACCCTACTTAATTCCTACACTGGTGAAGTGTGAAGGCCTTCGCAGATTTCTAGGAATGGTAAATTTTTATCGACGTTTCCTACCAAATGCAGCGGAACTTCAAGCTCCTCTAATCGACTGCTATGCGTCTACTCAACTTAAAGGAGCGAAACCAGTCCCATGGACGCCCGAGCTCGAGTTAGCATTCCAAAAGTGTAAGGACCACCTCGCAAACGCGACTCTCTTGGTTCACCCAATACCTGACGCCAAGCTCGGCCTCTTCACTGACGCTTCCTCGACACATGTTGGCGCTTGCCTACAGCAGCATGTGGACAGCACCTGGCAACCCCTCGCTTTCTTCAGCAAGAAACTCACTGCCCGTCAGACTTCTTGGCCTGCTTACCACAGAGAGCTGCTGGGTGTATATGCTGCTGTCCAACACTTTCGCCATCTCCTGGAAGCGCAGCATGTTACGATCTTCACGGATCACAAACCGTTGGTTTATGCTTTTTCTCAGAAGCGAGAAAAGCTGGCTCCTGTCCAACTGAACCAACTTTCGTTCATCTCCCAGTTCACGACGGACATCGTCCATGTTAGTGGGAAGGACAACGTCGTTTCTGACGCCATGTCGCGCGTGGAGGCCATCCGTCTCGACGAGAACTTCGCCGCCCTCGCCGCAGAACAGGCGACCGACGAGGAACTCCGTAAGGCGCAAACTAGCTCGTCCCTGAAAATAGAAAAAGTATTAATACCCGGTTCTGACGTTGAGATCTTTTGTGACATGTCCACAGGAAAGCCCCGTCCTTTCTTAACCCCTTCATTTCGACGTCATCACTTTGACAAGGTACATAACCTCAGTCATCCTGGCGCGCGGGCAACCGCACGCATGGTGGCTGACCGATTTGTATGGCCAAATATCCAGAAGGATTGCCACAACTGGACTCGTTCCTGCGTCGCTTGTCAACGCAGTAAGGTGTCCAGACACACAGTTACGCCTCTCGGTACTTTCTCCAATCCACCCAAACGTTTCTATCACGTCCATTTAGACATTGTGGGCCCTCTTCCTTCCAGCAACGGCTACCAGTACTGCCTTACTGCTGAGGACAGGTTTACTCGCTGGCCCGAGGTCTGGCCAATGGTGACTATGACGGCGGAGGAGACAGCGGAGACTTTCTTCCGAGGCTGGATCTCCCGTTTCGGAGTTCCTACCATTTTGACAACTGACCAAGGTAGGCAGTTTGAGTCTACTTTGTTTCAGAACTTGACGCAGCTTTGCGGTATCAAGCGTAATCGAACTACGAGCTACCATCCGTGCGCTAACGGCCTCGTCGAGCGAATGCACCGCACCCTCAAGGCCGCCCTAATGTGCCATGAGGAGACGTGGTACAAAGCGCTGCCCGTGGTACTTCTCGGTATGCGTGCTGCCCTCAAAGAAGATCTGCATTGTTCCACAGCCGAGCTCGTTTACGGGGAGCCTCTGCGCCTGCCCGGCGAATTTATTGCATCTTCTGCAGATCCAAATCGCACAGAAGACCTCTCGAGCTTCGCAACACAGCTGCGACAATACATGGCACGCCTAAGGCCAACCCCTGCCTCTCGACATGGACAGCAGCGCACCTTCATATCGAAAGAACTCGAGACTGCGTCCCATTTTTTTTTGAGAGACGACACTGTTCGGCCTTCCCTAAAGCCTCCCTACAGGGGTCCATACCCGGTCGTTTCCAGGACAGACAAAACTGTCACCATCACCGTGGGTGATAAGAATACCCAGGTGAGCCTTGACAGAGTAAAACCGGCGTTTATCTTCGACAGCCCAACCTCATCGGCATACCGGGCTCCAATCGCTAGCTTACCTGCAACACCTAGCCCGAGTTCAGCTGTGCCGGTGGTGCCCGATGCCGCCCCGAGCGCGCCTCAAGTTGTGCCTGTTCCTGCGACCGCAGCCCCAACTCAACCGCAGCAATACACGACACGCTCAGGTCGTAACGTTCGCTTCAAAGCTCGTCTCGATCTGTAGTTTTAGTTCAGCCACCGTCTAGCTAATTTAATGTGTATTTGTTTTTTGTGTACTAGTTTAAGTATGTTCTTGCATCCTAATTTTTATTGTGTATTTTATTGTTACTGTTTTTGTTGAATGATGTAAAGTTATTGTGTTTTCCTTTTGGTTGGGGTATCTTTCAACCTAGGGGGGTGGTGTGGCGTACAAGCCTCACGAGTTTAAATTTGCCGCGCGACACTCGTGCGCAATTCCAACGCTCGGTTGGCAACACTGCCTCCGGCGAGAGAGAAAAAGTAAGATGGCGATTTTGCCGCTTGAGAGAAAAAGTGTCTCGAAATATACTTATGTAAAGTTTGTATCTTAGATAGAATAATAAACACTTATTGTAGCACCTATAAGTGTATTAATTTTTCGACCTATAGATTCAAATGATTTTACTTTAGAAATTTTTACGGATGCTTCATTGACTGGATGGGGCGCCTCTTGTAAAAACGGTCGTGTACATGGGGCATGGACGGAAAACGAACAGTCATTTCACATAAATTACCTGGAACTGTTGGCAATCTTTTTTGCTTTAAAAACGTTATGTCGGAACATGTCAAATTGCGCAATTTTATTAAGAATTGACAATACCACTGCTTTGAGTTACATCAATCGTATGGGGGGAATACAATTTCCCCATTTAAATGATTTGGCTAGAAAAATTTGGCAATGGTGCGAAAATCGCAATATTATGCTGTCCGGATCTTACATAAATACTAAAGACAATATAGAAGCAGATTTTGAATCAAGAAAAATAAATCCAGATACTGAGTGGGGTTTGTCACCCCAAGCGTTTACCAAAATTACAAAGCGATTCGGCCAGCCTGATATTGATTTATTCGCATCCAGAACTAACGCGAAGTGCGATGTGTATGTGTCCTGGCTGCCCGACCCAAATGCCTTGTGTGTTGATGCATTCACTATTCACTGGAATATTAATTATTTTTATGCCTTCCCACCTTTTGCCATAATTTTAAAATGCTTACGCAAGATCATTAACGAAGAAGCTTACGGGATTTTTGTGTACCCTCAATGGCCATCACAGCCATGGTATCCCTTGCTAAGAAGTTTAATCGTTTCTGATATAATTTACTTCAAACCTAACGACAATGTTATTCAATCCTGTTTCAGGAATCACATCCCACACCGACTCCAAGGGCACCTTACGCTGGCTGCAGCGATTCTCTCAGGCAGGCGTTCATTATCCGTGGCGTTCCATCAGAGGCAGCGGACATAATGCTCTCATCACTCTCCAACAGTACAAAAAAGCAATATAATGTGTGCTACAAATTATGGTGGCATTTCTGTAGGGAAAAACAGTTAGATTTTTTCCGGGGTAGTGTTGCGCAAGTTATATCTTTTTTAACATGTGAATTTAAAAAAGGAGCTAGCTATGGTACGCTTAATTCACATAGATCAGCATTGTCATTGCTCATCGGGAACAACATAGGTTCTGAGGAGTCGGTAAAATGATTTCTCAAGGGTGTATATAAATTAAAACCATCACGACCCAAATACCAACATACCTGGGACCCACAGGTGGTCTTAAACGTAGTATCTCAATGGTACCCAAATAAGGATATCGGTTTAGATAAATTATCCAAAAAATTAGTTGTGTTATTAGCGCTTTGTACAGCGCAGCGGGTACAAACTTTGTCCCTTATAAAATTAGATAACATTCAAATACTTTCAAATGGAATTTCGATTATTATTACAGATACAATAAAAACTTCTGCCCCGGGAAGAGAACAACCCCTTTTATTCTTACCGTTTTTTGAAGAAAACCGACTTATCTGTCCGGCTACGGCCCTGTTAGATTATATTAATTACACTCAAAACCTAAGAGACTGCAATACAAAGCGGGTTTTACTGTCGATCATAAAACCCCATAAACCGGTCTCATCTCAAACGATCAGTAAATGGATAAAGTCTGTACTGGCGGAGAGTGATATAGACATCTCAATTTTTTCGGCACACAGTACGCGACATGCGTCTACCTCCACAGCTAGTTCTGTGGGAGTGTGTATAGACACGATACGAAAGACGGCAGGCTGGACCAACATCAGCACTTTCGCTCGGTTCTATAAACTTAACATAATTACCAACAATGATTTTGCTCAATCAGTTTGTCTACGGCCTTAGACTAAATGATTACTTATTATAACTGATTATTATAAATGGTACTTAGTGATTAAAAGAAGTGTTTAATAAAACAAGAAAAACTTTAATGGTATTTTATTTAGTTTAAGCTAAATACCCTACTAAGCCTTACCCTAAAAAAGAAAAAGAAAAAATCTTGCAACAAAGCTTTGTCTCTAAATATCCGTGGTGAATAATATCTGAAGAATGAAGCGACGATATATAATATATGTTCGATCATTATTATATGAGTCGCTTCATTCGAAGATATTACATCCCGACCCTCCCAAACCCAGCTTTATTGCAAGAACAATCTCTAAACAGAATGACGAATAGTAACCGTTGATTATGGAGGGAGCAACGAAATAGTGTTGTAAAAAAAAAAAAAAAGAGAAGCAAAGGAATCTCTAAATGTGCGTATCGTTACCCTGTAGGTTAGGGGAACTACGTGGTGTATAATATCTTCGAATGAAGCGACTCATATAATAATGATCGAACTTCACTTTTGAAGTTCCTTTGATCATATAGTATTTATTGTAATATGGTGGTGTTTAGGTGATAATCTTTATTGTTATCTCAAACATTAACTACATTTTAAACATGTCTAAAAACAATAAAAAATATATATGTACCTATATAAACTTGAACATATAAAAAATGTAAGTCACCGAGCGGGATTCAAAGCCGTAACACTCGTTTCTTGCCGTCCGCGTCTTAACCCGCTGGACCAGATGGACTGTGGCCGGCAGGACGAAATTAGCGACCATTTTCTGCGTCAAAAGAAAAACGCATGAAAACTCGAAAACACTCGTTTTCCCAAACATAAGACTAATTTAGATCGATTGTTTACCCCCGAAAACCCCCATATAGGTACCAAAATTCTGCGAAATCTTTAGAGCCGTTTCCGAGATCACAGAAATAAATTTATATACATACAAAAATTGCTCGTTTAAAGGTATAAGATTTTTATGCAGCTTAGAGACAGCTCGCTGGGATTTAATTGGATGATTTAATTTGACATAACATAGTATAACAGATTCTACTAGCTAGAGGCATACTTAATCCCAAAACTACTCAAAGTAACCTAATAGCACAAAACTTATCGGATCTAAATCTTATAAGAACAATAATTAAGATGGTCGGTCGGTGGATGCCATGTTCGTAAATTTCAGGTGACGAATATTGATCGTTGTTCGTCCGAGTCGTGTACTGTCACCCTAACTAAGACAACAGATTAGGCTGTATTTTCTGCTAAAAGGAAAATGTTCTTTTGTTATATTTGAGCGTAATATTTCACTGACAGGCGCGTAGTCGCGTCGCCTTCAGTCTCGCCTTCGCAGACACCAATTTTAGCTCAATGTTTCTGTGTACCTGTGACCTGTCAGAAAAAAAACATTATTAAAAGAAGAAATAAAAGTAAGGCTGGCCCCAGACCTACCGGTTCCGTTTCTTTGCTTTGCTGTGCTACCTTGCTTGAAAGACCGCCGGCCAACCAGGGTAATTTTCAATCTATCGCATTTTGGGACTAGACCAAATTGGCAAGATAGCCATTAGCTTGGTTTTATCAAATATTATCGCCTGGATTGCGAAGTAGGAAGCTTTTAGGAGATGTGCCACCCTGAACATGGACTCCGATCGTTAAAAATAACTCGATCGCTTATTTATACAAGATGTTTGGTAAAGCCTTATAAAACTGAATATGGTAGATAGGGACCATAATAAAACTGAACAACTTTTACTATGGGACCAAATCTGAAATCGCGAAAAAAATTAACTGTTTCATACATTTTGATAATTTCGTTATTATTTTTTGTATAAAACAGCAGTTTTTTTTAAACGAAAACTAAAACTTCTCATCGCACCCCAGACGACGATATTTGATAACACCAAAGTAATGGCTATCTTGCCAATGTGGTCAGGTCAAAATATGCGATAGATTGAAAATGAGCCTCTTGGCCGGCGGTCCATGGTAGAACAGCAAAGCAAAGAAACGGAACCGGTAGGTCTGGGGCCAGCCTTAGTAGACAACACTACGTCCATTATACAAAGTACGCATATGGAAGTATGATACCTACTTCCATGCGCTGGACTGGCGAACGTCACCAATCGTTTGTGCCGATTTGAAAATCGCCATATTGGCGCTGAGAGCAGTAGATTCTACTATGGCACTCTCCTCCCGAGAGCAGAATCTACTGCTCTCAGCGCCAATATGGAGATTTTCAAATCGGCACGAAAAATGCTGTCATTTTATGACAATAGCCTGTCGCGTACATGTATAATGGACGTCAGTGGTAGACAACTATTGGGCATTCTGTTGGTTGTGGAAAGGTTTATTTAAACCATTTTAAAGAGCCTTCCTTCAGTTCTTGCTAAGCAAAGTCTTTAATTATCCTACAGCTGTACATCATTGGTTTGGTACCACCTTATATAGGTACAAAAAGTTTCTCTTTCCCGTTTTTCCCGGAATTTTCTCGCTGACTTTTTAAATTCTTCACAAATCTAATAAGGCGGCATAACGTCTTGCCCGCACAATGCTCTCATTAATGAAATTAACCGATCTAATTATTCTTCTTGAAGGAAAAAAATGTTAAAACGTCCGTTAATTGTCGTCAGAAAATCTGCTTCATAATTTTCTATTCATTCATTAGGATTTTTGTACTTATTGTTTTGGCGAGCAAAAAAGAAAACCGATATCCTACTAATATTATAAATGTGAAAGTTTGTGGGTTTGGATGTTTGGATGTTTAGATGTTTGGATGTTTGTTCCTCAATCACGCAAAAACTACTGAACGGATTTAGTTGAAATTTGGCACACAGATAGTAGATAGCCTAGATTAAAACATAGAATACTTTTTATCCCGATATTCCCACGGGAACGGGAACCACGCGGGTGAAACCGCGGGCGGCCGCTAGTTTTTAGATAAATCTAGGCAAAGAATTTTGACTACTTAAAGCTAGGTTTAGGTTGTTGTAAGTAAGAAGCAAAACTATGTAATTAACTTCCTACAACATTAACTGACAAATAATATCCCCCTTGGCATCATATATAAAAACTTTCCATTACTCTTTTTCATTATTTTCGCGAGGGAAGTTATGCAACAAATGATTTGCGAGTAACATAACGTACCCATGGGACGCGCAAATAAAATTATAATTTAATAGTTGTGTCGCCAAATGGAATATTAATGCGGAGGGATAATTGAAAAGAGTGACTGATATACCGCCGCCGCCGTCAGTTTAATTTACTTATATTGTTTGGAAAGTTAAATTCAATCGTCCTTGCTAAAAATATATTTTTGGGGCAGCAGGTAAATGAATAATTTAGAAAATGTCATCGAAGAGAGAGTAGGTACCTCTCACTTTATCATTATTCTTATGTCCATTTAGCATCAACTAGGTGATTGCGTAAAGTCAATCGTATTCATTTGACAGTTCATATTGTATCATAATTATAATGTCATTCCATACACATTGCAGCCGATGGAATACGATATGAACTGTCAAATGAATACGATTATCTTACGCAATCGCACCCCAGGTCCAAATTAGCATTTCGTGAAATATGTAACCCCACCAAAATCATTTTCATGTAAAAGACAATGGCTCGCACAGTCAAATAAGTTATCAGACCTCATGTACAGTCAAGCTTCTAACTCTAAGTACAGGCTCTAACTTAATAAACTCTACACCTTAGTCAAAATAAGTATGAGACTTGGCCGTTTCGTTACTACAAGAACAATGTTGTACTTATAACAGAAAAGTGATGAACAGAACAGTGAATAAATTCTTTACCTTACGCCGATGTGAATGTAGCGAAATGGCCAAGCCACATATTTTGATTAGGGTACAGATAGAGTTTGTGAAGTTAGGGCTTGTAAAGTTAGGTCGTGTAGGTAGAGTTAGAAGCTTGGCTCTACATGACGTTTGATAAATTTTTGACAGTGCGAGCCATTATGGCCTCGTCTTGGCCGCATTTTAATTGTAAAATATTTTTGGTGTGATTAGCATTTCGTGAAATAAGCAATAGTGGTGTCGAACGAATTGAGCAACTAAAAAGAAAATAACTATTTCTTTCCCAGCTTAAATGACAAATCAATTTTTGTGAAAACTTAAATAATACAATGTGGACATGATAGATAGTGTTGGACATGATGAAAGAAGATAACATTATAACGGGTGGCGCAAAAGTACTGGCACTAAAGAAAATACTTTTATTTTTTTTATATGACATTTTCTGTCATTCTGTTGTTGAAAATTGTGTAGTGAACAAATATAAAATACACTGAAAATAAACATGGACCGTTTTACTCCCCAAGAACGTGGAATAAATATGGATTTAGTGAGGGACGCTTTTCCAGGCCGAGTTATCTCTCGTTTTGGCGATTTGCCTTGGCCTGCAAGATCACCCGATCTGACCAGTCCAGACTTCTTTCTTTGGGGTTTTTTGAAATCTCGGGTGTATGTGAACAAGCCACAGACTCTCGCAGCTCTAATAGAAAACATTCGTCAAGAAATAACGAACATATCGCAGGAAGTGTTACGGCAAGTTATGCAAAATGTCATAAATAGGGCTCAAATGTGTATCAACTCTGGAGGTCACCATTTAAAAGACATCATCTTTAAATCCTAATGGTACGAAATTTAATGGCACAAATATACATTTAAGAAAACCTAAATCTAGTTTTCTAATTTAGAAAAAATGTTATAGCTGAACCAAATAGGGTCTTTACTTTTGCGCCACCCGTTATTTTTCACTCCTCTTGCTCTAAAAGTACGTCATTGTAAGGTACACTCAGAAAAAAAACGTCTAACAAAGCGACAATAAACGCTTTGTTAGAATTTTATTGTCACCCCACGTAAGTGAATTGTTGCTGCAGCTATGTGGCCATTGTGCCAATTACAACTTTTTTATTGTTGAACAAATTTTTGTCATTTCAGCAAAAGAAACATTGATCCTATGACTAAGTATGTGTACTTAAACGGGGTAGCAACGGAACGTTGTTAACTTATCAACGTTGTAATGTGATGCTATAGCAAAGTATAATCTATCAAAATAACAGTTGTTACTATGTTTAGGTAGTGTTGTCAGTAAAGCAACCTTTTTAACTAACAAAATACAAATTAGTCATCTGCACAAAATAGCCTATATAAGATTACAATAATGACATTGTCGCAATCGCAACCTGTTTTGTCTACCTGGCAATTTATTTATTAATCGAGTTAGTTTGTTCTTGTTGTTGGTCAGAGTAAGACGCGTGTTGTGCGGTCGTGCTTTATAATCAAAAAAACTATGAGCTGCCGCACATTGAGCCACTAGTCGTGGCCACTAAGAGACCACAAGCTGCGGACGAGTATTTTCGCCGCAAACCGAGCGTCCGAGTGGCCGCCTTCGAGCCACAAGCTGAGGGAGTGGCCCGCGCTCGCTACTTCTTATGGAGGACATACAAATTGCCTGGTTAAGCAGGACCTGGAACAGTGCGTTACAAGTTGCCCAACTATGGAGGCTGGAACAGTGCGTTACAAGTTGCTCAACTATCGAGCCTGGAACAGTGCGTTACGAGTTGCCCCACTATGGAGGCTGGAACAGTGCGTTACAAGTTGCTCAACTATCGAGCCTGGAACAGTGCGTTACGAGTTGCCCCACTATGGAGGCTGGAACAGTGCGTTACAAGTTGCCCAACTATGGAGGCTGGAACAGTGCGTTACAAGTTGCTCAACTATCGAGCCTGGAACAGTGCGTTACGAGTTGCCCCACTATGGAGGCTGGAACAGTGCTTTACAAGTTGCCCAACTATGGAGGCTGGAACAGTGCATTACAAGTTGCTTAGCAACGGAGAACCTGGAACAGTGCATTAAAAGTTGCCTAGCTATGGAGGACTTTGAAACTTTTACCACCTAATTCTATTGTTGCGATTTATACCTTTTAGCCCACAATATTAGTTTTTCGTTTATTTAATTGTAGTGGAAACATAAATAAATAGTTTTATGATTGGAATATACATATATTTTCATTTGTACCTTCTCATAATCATTTTTCTTTGTCATTATGCCTTTTGCAATCACAGTAAAGTAACATTGCCTGTCTTTATCCCTGCACTGTACTTTGTTAGTGGTACACCATGGAAAAACTGATACTCCTCGTATCTTCTGCCTTAATTATTACAGAGTATGCATATTGCGTATCTTGACCGGAGTTCTCTGGCACCATGTAAGTGCAAATGCTGCAATGCAAATATGTGATGTACAATGAACTCCGTTCAGGGTACGCATATCCCTGGAATAATATGCAGAAGCTTCGGGGAGTATCAATTTTTCCATGGTGTACCACTAACAAGTGCAGGGATCGAGACCGGCAATGTTACTTTGCTGGGGTAGCAAAATATATTCGACAAAAGTGACTTTGTTGGAGCAGCAACAGTGATGTTGATAAAGTAACAAAGGAAGATTGCTAGTACAACTAAAGAAAAGTAGATCTAGGGACAATTTGCTTTTGTCATTTTAGCAAAATCCTTTGTCATCAGAACAAAGGCAAAAGCAAGTATTGCGATAGGATCAATTTTAGCATTGTGACTGCATCAATTTCACTTAGATAGTATAACAATTTTTAATTGCTTTAACATCAATATTGGCAACTTAGTTCCAGTGGCAATTTAAAAAATGACAATAAAGACGTTGCTCTTGTAACTATTTACCTTTGACGGCTCCCTAGCATCAAAGTTTTTTTGTTGCAATAGCAATATTTTTTTCACTCCTCTTGCTCTAAAAGTACGTCATTGTAAGGTACAAGAGTCAGGATAAAATAGCAAAATTACCCCTAGGGGATAAAGTTTTTTCTTTTTTAATGTTTGTCTATTACCAATAAGCCTACTAAAACGAAAAAGTTTTTATTAATAATCACGAATAAAGACTCGCTCGACTTAATACTGTTTCTAATTTTTATTTTTGAAAATGGAACTAAAAGCAGTGATCTCTTCGGTGAAATCATAGACTTATTTATACTCTGTGACTTTAAGTTTGATCGTAGAATGCGTGCATTGTGTTTCTTAGCTGCTACAGTAGAAATTTAAAAAGGCGCGAAATCTTTAGAAATATATTCCTAAGAGATAACCGGTTATATGGGAAGAAAAAAATTCTTCACAGATAACCAGTTATCTGGCCATGGTTATCTCCGAGGAATAAGGGATTGAATTGTGTGACTGTAAGTAATAGGAAAGAAATAATTTTAATCTTTTGCCGTCAAGCACAAATCATTTATTTAAATACTGTATGAAAAGTTTATGAAGTGGAGGATAGAAAAACGAGTGGGTTCGTTTACGGAAGTATAAACTAGGTATTCAATATTGTATTTTATTTTCTCGCAATCGTAGTGAAAAGTACAGTGTAACACACGACGCTAAAACCCATTGTAACTCGGTTTCTATTTATTCCCTCGCTAAAGCTCGGGAATAAAACTACCTCGTATGGAATGGGTCATTTTAGCGTCTTGTATAACAATCTACTATTTCTCAGTGTACAAGAGCCAGGATAAAATAGCAAAATTACCCCTAGGGGATAAAGTTTTTTCTTTTTTAATGTTTGTCTATTACCAATGAGCCTACTAAAACGAAAAAGTCTTTATTCATAATCACGAATAAAGACTCGCTCGACTTATATTATCCCCGTCAATTGGTAATGCGCTGGAACCTTGTCACATTAACATCCACGTCGACGTGATCCGCGACTAAAAATGTCATGAAACAAGAAAATTCTAATAGGTAATCTAATATATTAATTATTGAATTATTATTTTCAATAAGATAGGGTCTGGGTATATAAAAAATTTACAATTGTTTTTCGTTTTTGAGGTTAAAATCATGGCCGCCAGGCGCATTACCAATTGACGGGGATAGTACTGTTTCTAATTTTTTTTTTTGAAAATGGAACTAAAAGCAGCGATCTCTTCGGTGAAATCATAGACTTATTTATACTCTGTGACTTTAAGTTTGATCGTAGAATGCGTGCATTGTGTTTCTTAGCTGCTACAGTAGAAATTAAAAAAGGCGCGAAATCTTTAGAATTTTTCTCTAATACCAAACTGATTGAATTGTGTGACTGTGTGTGTGTGTAATACGGAAGTATAATCTAGGTATTCAATTTTGTATTTTATTTTCTCGCAATCGTAGTGAAAAGTAGAGTGTAACACACGACGCTAAAACCCATTGTAACTCGGTTTCTATTTATTCCCTCGCTAAAGCTCAGGAATAAAACTACCTCGTATGGAATGGGTCATTTTAGTGTCTTGTATAACAATCTACTATTATCACTAAAAATGATGATGATAACCAACCTAAGTAATGCGAGTTTTTTGGATTCGAACAAGTGCTTATAGTACCTGCTTAGTTAGTAACTGCCTATAATACCCACGTATCTGTTTAAACATTGATTTTGAAACCAGCAACAAATTGCGTAGATAATGTTGAATAAATTGTCGAAGCCTTCCACGGTGCAACTCCTTTAACAACTCAATAGGGGCAATAATCGCCTGTCAATATGTCACCGTCGACTATACAAAGTGAGTGAGTTGTTGCGCACAGTGTCGCGCTATTTTCGATCTAAAGTGCTGAACATTAGACTAATGCCCGCGCTCGATCCACGTCCACTGCGAATTGTGGAAGTTGACTGCACTAACTGAACCAGGGGAGAATAACCTATTCAAGAACTTACGATTTAGGTCTCAGTGCACTATTATGGATTCTGTGTCACAGTGACAATGCTGTCATTTTGTTTTCCCATGCTTAGGTTTACTAATAAAGACATATTTTTACCCAGAATTCCAAGACTAAGGTAAATGAAGCACATTCTGTAATATAACGGATTGTAAATAATTTTGTATCAGTGCTGTGCTGTGCTGTATGTTCAGAATTTCAGATATAGGCTATCTGAAAAGATATTAAAAAATCGAGTTGCACGACACCTGGCATGCTAGTTTTGTATGCAGAACTGTGATTCCCGCCATCACAGCGAGCGTGGACCGCGAGATGTATATTGCAATCACTATACAAATGCACTCAACTATTTTAAACATTCTATTGCCGCGGTGCCGCGCTGCCATTTGCGGGATAAAAACTTGTAGAGTAAATTGGTTTCAATATTTAATTGTCCCTTAGCATAAAGCCCTGGGGTACACCGCAGTCACTAGATTTTTCAAGTGTTATTACCTTACCTACACTAACTATTTACCTCTACGGCTACCTATTACTGGAAATCTGTCACATTCTTTCACAAAGCGAATCCCTTCGCCATGAAAAGTCTTTGTAGGTACCTATTTTCAATAGTTTTTTTTTAATGTAAGTATATTTCCTGAAGCCTTGGCTATTTCCATAGACGTAGAAAAATTTTCGCTGCGCTCAAGAAGACCAACAAAGCGTGGAAGAGAAAAGTTAACATCATACGGACACGGTCTATGTAAAAAAGAGACAAAGGATCAAGTGACATGTGCCAACATTTTTTACAGTAAGAGCCCCTAGCGTCCCGCCTAGCAAATGAGCACTCACAGTTTGTTTAAAATACCTATTTGTTAATCTTAATTAGAATTTAAAATAAAGGTATCGTGGAGCCATGGTGTCTTGTGATCCTTAGATCACAAGACACCATGATAGACACCTTATTTGATTTTGACTTTGACTTTGTGAAAAGTATGATTACTTGGATTATTTCTTTTTGTCACATCACTTAATTATTAAGTACTTTTGAATCGTCTATATTTTCCTACCACCCGTTCCAGACTTTTTTACACAGGTAAATAAGATATTGCGACACATTTCTCTAAAACCAAATTTCTCTACATTTATTCTTTAGCGACGTAGAAAACAGTATGGAACGTAGTTTATTAATTTCCTTTGCCATATATAGTCATATTTTATGAATCTAAGTCATATTTTACGTATCTCATATAAAATGTATACATTCGTTTTCGGATCACCTGTTTATTGACATTGTTGTTCTTTGACATTCTATTTCTATAGCTATTTCACTCATTGTCTTCCGAACTTTAACGGTAATGTAGCTAGCGTCCGTTAATATGCAGATTAACTAGGTAAAGTGCTGAAATCTGCTACTTTAAGAAACATTGTAGCGCAATTTACTTACACAAAAGTATAATTGGTTTCGACTCTGAAAAGAGCAGTTAATAAATAAATAGGCTCTAGTATACCGATTTTTATTCTATTTACATAAAAAAAATTGTTTAATTTAAATCTTTTCAATTAAACATCTTAGCAGGAAGCAGGTTTATGGGCAATATTAAAGCCTAAAGGCAACAAAGTGTCCCGATAGGCCATCAGAGTTATCAGGCCACCCAGCGTCCGACGGCGACGTCCGAAGATGATCCGCGATAAGCCGCATCGGGCCTTAATTGGACATTGCTATTGTGCCTTTGTTTTTGAGATTAACCGAGATTTAGTGCTTAGCCCCCTGACTAGTACGAGTTAGCTCGTTAAAGATGGACTTCCGTCAGCGATGCCTTTAAAGGAAGTCTTCCTTTAAGGGCATTACATTTTTAAATTTTAGATTTTTGCAATAGCAACGCTATTTTTTTCATTAATATTATGTTAAAACTAGCTTTTGCCAGTGACTTCGTCCGCGTGAACATTCGGAAAATCACTATGGAACCTTTGACCGAAATAAAAAGTACCTATCCATAAATAGTTATGGATACTTTTTATTTCGGTTGTGTGTTATTCCAAAATCCGTTTACGTGATTGAGTAACAAACATCCAAACATTCCCGTTCCCGTTTTTGTTCTCATTCCTGTTCCCGTTCCCGTATAATTTTTTCATTAAAAAAATAACCCCCGTTTCATGGCACCGTGTTAGACTTCAAAATACCTAAATGCCATTTTCGCAATCAACATCCCATAAAACCTTTTAACGATATCCATATCGATTTTTAAGTTTATTTACACACTAACCTCAAAGGGGTTGTTGGGAGTTGGTGGGTAAATAAACCTTAACATTTTCGAAAATCTCGATATACATGTATTTGCTTAGTTTTTAAAAGTAGGTAGGTAATCCTACGAAGTTTCACGTCAAAATGTCTATTTAACATATTATTTTTCATACAAAACATGAACCATATTTTACTCTTTTAGAATTAACAATTATTAATTTGGAATTACCAAGTCATTAATCACAAGGAAGTTTTCCTATTATTATCATTGTGAATTGTATATAAACTATACTGACTCCGCCCGTAATTTATTTGGTTTATTACATAAAGTCCCTCGGGAATACTGCAATTTTCCGGGTCAGAATAAAGGGGACGGCTTTTTAAGTTTGGTGGCTTGGCAATGCATGGTTTGGTCTTTTCAAATATTTTACTTTTTCTATAAAAAGTAAAATATTGTTTATGTCATGAATGACTCTATCTATAAACAGCGATCATAATTCTACTTTCAGTTTTTCTCATCTCATAATAAATACAACATCCTGAAAATATTAAAACGCCGTAATTTAATAATAGGGATATTGGATGATACTCAATATTGGAATTTTTTTATTATTCTCCACGTTGAATAATGCTTTTTGTAATAAAAATTGTAATAAAACCCGTTTACATAAATCAGCCTACAAAATAACTCGGGACGTCTCATAAGAACACATTATGAGAGTGATAATATAGCGATAGAGGCTGCAGGGAGGGTTCCTGAAAACTCTCCGGGCATTAAATATAAAGCAAACAGAAGAGTTGATCGGAACGAATCGCAGTTTTCCGTGTAAGCACACATAGACAATCCGTACAGGCAATCCTTAGGCCGCGAATACACCTGAAAGAACTTCTGTGAGAACTTACACTGACAGCCTGTCACACAGCAGCTTGTGATCGCGTGACAAACTGTCGCCAGTGCACTTGCTATTAGTTAACAAGTTACTGTCTGACAGGCTGTCAGTGTAAGTTCTCGCAGAAGTTCTTGCAGGTGGAAACCCGGCCTTAGAGGGCAATATCAGCTCAACGTTTTATGGTGGTAAGCGATGATGCGATCTATGATGAAATGCTCTTGCTTAGAAGTAACCTATTCGCGTCTTAAGGCGAGTCATCAGAAAACACAGACTCAGGCAAGGAGTTCCAATCAACGTTGACTATATTCGGTACTGTAGCAGATATCAAGAAAGAATCTCGTGTTCCTACTTCCTAGTGCTACAAAAAAATTGAGGGTAGCATGCACACTAAGGTATTTCGTACTGACACTCCCAGGCCCAAACTATATTCCGGGCCTATACTTTCATTCCAGATTGTACCTATCAGGAAACACAGACTCTAGACAAGGAGTTCCACTAAACGTAGACCATATTCAGTAGGCTGTAGCAGATACCTATCAAGAAAGAAACTCGAGTTCCTACTTCCTAGTGGTATAAAACAACTGACGGTAGAACGCACACAAATATATTTCGTACTGACACTCCCAGGCCAACCCAGACTACTTATATTACGGGCCGTGGCTGTTACCAAGAATCTCCTAGTACATAATACCATCAGGGCTAGCCTGATGATAGCATTCGAATACATCTAGAGCGGACCTTCTGTCCAAAACATACAGCCTTTTTATTTTGTGCCCCAGGTCACGGCTGAGTTATGGTATGGCACGTAAGCGGGGAGGTAGGCGTCCGTCGCGTCAGTGACTGATGACGTATGCGCGCCGTCCGCCCGTGACGTGTGACGGATGACAAGTGGCGTATAACGTAAGAGACGTATGATGTGACGTACGACACCCGCATGACCGGGGCGGTTTTACGATGTTTTTTAGAAAGTTCTTACCTACCTGGGAATAAGTTGGCCAGTGGCACTTAGAGGTTCTTTAGTTTAGTTTGACACACATTGATAGAAAATTTGTTACCAGTGAGACAAAAAAATAATTTTCATGAGTGATTGTAGATAGTAACACTACCTATAAAAATAACAAGCAAACAGTGTTTTGTATAACAAAGACAACAGTATTTGCAGATAAAGTACCTTACCTATTGCATTTCACGAAAAAGAAAGTCATTTATTTTACTTACTAACTCACATTTACCGCTAATTTGAAAAACACATGCTGAAAGTTATCAGTTTTCCTTTATCTAATAAAACGGTAACAATGAGAAGCCTGGCTTCCGAAGCCACTAACTACGCAAACCACGTTCCTAACCGCGGTAACGTAACGTTCCCAAGCGGAACAAAAACAAAAGCTATCGATAGCCCAACTTTAATTTGCAGAAGCGAAATTGATTGCGGGGAACATCTGTTATGGGGAGTCTAATTGGGGAAGTTTAACAACATAACCGAGAAGCGACCGACAAATGTTTCGGTTGGGGCCGCGGGCGGCGCCGCCCGACGAACCGCTCCGACGGCATTGAAATACGAGATGTTTGCCAATCATTATTGTTTTAAATGCTTCAGAATCTGCTAATGGGGGAAATTAAATTTTGTTTTGTTTACTTTTATTACTTAAATATTCTGAAGGAAGAACTTGATACGTACTTACGTTGAAAAAAGTTCACGATGCTCGGAGTTTTTTGGGGAGGTAAGTAACATGAACTTAATGTTAACCAATGAATCACCAAATAAGACACTGTAAATACATTGTTTTGTTCAGTTCCCTATTATTCAGATTTTAGTTACCTATGTTATAGTGGATTCTGATGGATTGACGCATAATTTATCTGATATCTTCAGCTTCAGACAAATCTAAAGTCCGTGGCACCGTTTTGTTGCTGCGACTAGGTAGCTGAACTGAATAAGTACCTACAATGAATAAACGGACGAGAAGGGATACAATTAACTGTTGAGCTAGCGACAGAAAAACACAAGATAAATTAAATGTAAATGAAATAGTACATAATTTATAACTCGAATGAAAACAAACCTCGAAATGCCTCGAATTAATATTAAAACAACTGAAGGCGTTAGTGTCCGTCCGAGCATGGTACAAAAAGCCCCAGTGATCCGGACTTAATCAAAAGTTGGGGCATCCGAATGAGGCTACATCTATTACTAATAGATAGCGCGAACTACCAAGTTGGATTAGGGGCCGTTGATAGCACAACTTTTCGTTTAACACAAAACATGATAGCGAGTAATAAAGTACCTAGCTGGCAACGCCTCGGCAGGAATTAACGCGTGCCTGTTAGAGCGGTGCTTACGGTCTTATTACTAAGGTAGTTATAACCTTTTTAATAGCCATATTTTTACTGCTTGTTTTTGTTTGGAACTGGTCTAGTATAATTAAGAACTTACTCCATAAAAGCAAAGGGACAGTTAAGTAACACTAGGCGAGAACAATCGTGGTCACGAGACGAGTACAGAGTGAGCGTCATAAATACTCGTACTTCTCTGGAAAATGAGCGCCAAAATCAATTGAACTTAAAAATACCGTTTACCGCTTTCGCTTTCGTCTAGCGCTTTGCGCTATGCATGCCCTGAAGATAGGGCGCATATGCGAAGAAGATAGGGCATGCGTCAGAAAGTTGTACGTGAAAGCGCACGGATAGGATGAAATCCATATTGCATGCGTTTGACGCAAGTTGACTTGAAAGTTGAAGCGACTCGGTGAAGACAGGCTAAATAGGAATTTAAATTAATCAATTTAGCTTAAATACGAAGACTTACAGTCATGATAAAAGAGCTTTATTACATTCGTTCGTTTTTCCCTCTCATCTCATGAAGGAACAATCGTCTGTATTAACGCAATTTGTATCATTTCGATATATTTTCCGTCGGCTGTGATTGATTGGATCGTCGATAAACATGAAGGGTATAATAATATTGTATTGCAGACCAAATAAATAAATAATCATCGAAACAATATGGGTTCGATATTCGACTGGTGGATTTACGGAGGAATTGTGCGGAAAACTTGAATAATCTCTCCGTCGAATGGCGACATGTGACAGTTGCGGTCAACTTGAAGAATCTCTCCGTCGAATGGCGACACGTGACAGTTGCGGCCAACTTGAAGAATCTCTCCGACGGATGGCGACACGTTACAGTTGCGGTCAACTTGAAGAATCTTTCCGACGAATGGCGATACGTGACAGTTGCGAATAACTTGAAGAATCTCTCCGACGAATGGCGACACGCGCGCGACAGTAAATGAGCTTTTGGTTAGATTGAGTGATCCTAGTTTTGTTTTTGGATAAAATAAAACATACATGTCTTCTGCGTTTAGTTAGACATATCCTTTGGTAAATTAGTTTAGCAATACGGTACCTAACTTAAATACTCGTAAAAGATGTAAATCAACAACAAGAGCACAAATTGCACATGAAGCAACTAAGTATCTGCAGTGGCGAGGGGTGAAATTATGGTGAAGGTGGGTACGTATCAGAATGTCTAAAGTTAGAATGTCTAAACTTAAAATGGCAAAGTTCAAAATGTCAAAAATTTGAATGTCTAACGATTAAATAGTCGAAAGTTTAAAATGTCAAAAACTAAAGTGTAAAACGGTCAGATGGTCAAAATTTAAAAAGTCTAAGTTTAAATGGACAAAATTTAAAATGTCTAATACTCCAAATGCGTATAATGACGTATAGAATTTACTATGTCTTTCTTTCATTTAGATACCTAATTAATTAGGTTAAATAATTGCGTGTTAACCTCTGTGCCTCCGCGGCACATCACCATAGCTGCGCCGCTCCCTGATTCGGTAGCCGGTGCCAGTCACTGATTCAGTAGCCGGCGAACAAAATCCACCAATTGAGTTTGAAATAGTTTTTTTTTCTGGCGCTTCGCCGGCCGCTGCCGCGGCAAGCTCGCTTTGCTCGCTCGCCTTGCGCACTGGGTTCATGTCATCCTAACATGCTCGTCGCTGCGCTCCTCGCACCTATCTCGTGCTCGTGACCTACGGTCTACGGTTTTTAAGTCTCAGTAGACTAGTTTAGACTCATTTCCGGCAGCTAAATTTGCTATAAAGCATTTCAGGCGAAGCCCAAAGACACCTCCACAGACTCAATTAACCTCAAACAAGGCGATTCGTTTTAAGCTCCAACCCAATTCAAATAAATCATTATGAACTTAGACTTAATGACCATTGATATTTTAACTCGTCAAGTATTTGATACGTTTGATACTTTGAATTTTGCTATTTAGAGTTATACATAATGATTTTTGACATTTTAAACCATTTGAATTTGAAATTTTGACATTTTGAACTTTGCCATTTTAAGTTTAGACGTACCCGTGAAGGTAAGTCATTCCATAAAAATGTTATGATCTGCATAGTGGATCGGTGGGGTGGGCTTTCTAAAAGGTAAGCCGATGGGAATCGGCTCGTATGGACCCTTCGCCACTGGTATCTAGATGTAGGTATGATAGGTAAGTAAGTACCTACCTACCTAGAGTCCTAGAAGATAATGAACCGACGAAACCGCCTATTACAACGTTTCATCATAACATACTTACTTTCAAAACGAGATTTGGGCAACAAAGAGCTTTTGTGCTTCCTATAACGAGTTTGAGCGTTTTCCTGTATTTTCTTCTTTTATGGCCATAGGTTATTAAAGCCACGGTGAAAGGTAAAAGAATCAATCTTTGGTCATATTCTTTGGTAGGTTTCTACAAGAATGTTGTGAACACAGCACAGAGGTGGGATGAATAAAATTACAATGGGTCCAGTATGTGGTTTCGAATGACGCTGTAGAACACTGTGGCGAAAAAATGTCTGTGTGGTACCTACGCCGGAGCGAAAAATCATTGTACCGACCGAAACCCACACCATCCCACACGGTCGAATGATGCGAGAGTGACAAACTTTGTGGCGAAATATAATTGTATGCTACCTAGTACGAAACTCAAAAGGATGAAAATAAAACACAAAGTTCAAGTCTCATTTTAATCAACAAACAAAAGGTTATATTTTGAGTACGTATTATGTACAAATAAATTATCATTAGTTTTGTCAAAAAAAATATTTAAAACTTTAAGTACGTCTATAAGTGAATAGCTCTGCTAATCATTGAAGGAACAGTAGTTAAATAAGTAGAAAATCTTAGTACGGTCGGGTATGTTATAGCTCGTACAATCTACATTGCTCATATTATTTTTGTTTTTCACAATCGCTTCTATTGTATTTTTATTATTATTATATTTTGAGTTGTGTACTAGCATACAATTATATTTCGCCACAAAGTTTGTCGCTGTCGCGTCATTCGACCGTGTGGCTTTCGCTACAATGATTTTTCGCTCCAGCGTACCACACAGACATATTTTCTTCGCCACAGCGCAGCGTGTGTTGCTACAGCGTCATTCGAAACCACATACTGGATCCAATTAATTACAATACACATACTTATAGATTATTTTCTTTACCTTCTAGTTATTAGTCTGTCTCTGTCTCCTATACACCGTCATTTTGTAGTCGTTTTAATTAACTTAAGGGAGTGCTCTACTAATGAAAATAATCATTTTTGCCAAAGAAACATGGGTCGAAAAACGACAAAAATGTTGTACTTTCCCATACAAATACAATGTTTTAGCTGTCTGGTTAGTATGGGAGGACCAAAATTTTTTGTCGTTTTTCGGCCCATGTTTCTTGGGCAAAAATGTTTAGTTTCGTTGGTACAACACACCCTAGTTAATTAAAACGACTACAAAATGACGGTGTATACCAATGCATATCCCAAAATAAACCACTCATTTTTGTAGGAGTCTAAAAAATATTTTCGCGTGACGTCATGTTTGCGCGGCGCTTAGTAAGCGGGTATTTATGCTAAACCCCGAATCCCGGGGAACAGTTGCTCCAATTTATGACCATCACTTCATCACCCCACTTTGAGATTTGATATAAAACGTAAAAATGCAATGCGACGCGACAATGCCACCAAAGAGTAGATTTTATGATATTATCAATGTATTCTGTGATATTATGCTATATTGGATATACACCGTTAATTTTTAAGTATATCTAAAAATAAAATGGGGATTTACGACCACGTGAATGAACAACTTTTACTATGGGGCCAACCACGGAATCTCGAAAAAAAAATTAGCTGTTCCATAGAAAAGTACAACATCGACTCGACTATAATTTATGGAAAAGCTGTTTTTTTTCGCGATTCCGTGGTTGGCCTCATAGTAAAAGTTGTTCATTCACGTGATCTCAAATCATTTTTTGATTATACTTAAAAATTAACGGTGTAGTATACCTAGGGTTGCCAACTATACTGTTAAAAACAGTATTATACTGTTTTTCACTACATTATACTGTTTACTGTTGAACAAATAAAAAGTATACAAAAATACTGTTTTCAGCGGGCCTCACTGGTATCCATAGATCTATGAAAATGTAGACGCCCAACGCTACGTTATAGGCGCGCTAGTTTCTATATGTTCGAAGATAAGTATAATATAAATTGATAAGTTGTGCGAGAAACACTAAAAATATAAAATACTGTAAATTTTTCTAAAATACTGTTTATTTTTCTTTTCCGACCCTAATATACTTTTTATTTTGTAAAAAAAGTTGGCAACCCTAAGTATACCTAACCTACAGGTGTCCCAAAACTTTTAGGACACCAGGGGGCGTATTATGACCTCTTATTTCCAGGCAGTTTTCTGACTGGCTATCAATCTATCTCTTTTATTTGCTATACGACGAGAAAGAGATGTCACTACAGCAATTTATAAACCTGGCAGGATTTAAGAGCTTGTAATACGGCCTCAGGTATACACCCGTACTGATGCTTGCTTACCATGCTGATATCAATCATAATTATTATTATTTCTCATCATATTTATACCTACTTATACCCTATTTATGGCAAATAAACAGAAAATTTAAAATAATTGTCATAGGAAATGGATAGAAGTTAGAGAACCTAGTTAGAAAACCACTGCATTAGCTATTTCGGCACATAGGGAACATGCATAAGTCACCGATTTTGATAAATTTGAGTTTGATCGCTGCGGACACGTATAAAAACACGATGGAACAGAAAAATAATAAATAAAATATAATATTTTAGTTTTATCACACAGGGGAAAATAACGATTTTTTTTTCATTTTCGGATATAATGCACTTAACAGTCGGATAGAATATCGAATATGAAAAAAATATTATGTATGACACATATGTACTTAAACGCAATATTTAAGGAGATGTTTGAAAATTCTTGGCTAACTCCATAATAATGCGCCTGAAACACGTGACATGAGTGACGTCACACATGTTGGCCGTTTTGTATAGAGCGTTTTCGGCGGGTGCTGCTGCGCGCTAACTTCAAGTGACTATATCACGAGAAAAAAACGCAAGAGAAAAGTTTTAATATTACAGTTGATTATCTCACGCATTATACTTTTGATTTTGATACAAAAACAAATTGATGCATGTTCCCTATTACCATACAGAATCTCGACATTCCGTCTTTCTTTCAAATTATCTCCTTCCTTCCTTCTTCTTTTTATCCATTTCCTTAACTTATAATAAGTTATAATAATATACCTATTATAAACTATTTACTACTTAAGTTATAATAACAGGACTATCTACCGACACTATCCAATTAAGTGCTAAGAAATCTCTAATTTTAGCCTATATTGATTCATAAGATATAAATCAGATATACTGAATGAACTTTACCCAGATGGATAAGAATTTCTTTCATTCTTAAGTTTCAGTACATTTATCAGGGATAATAAATAAGGAACGATTGCACGAGGGCGTCCCAGAAAAACCTACGCGGACCAAATAGAGGTTATTATAAAAAAGGCTGGTGTACGCAGTGACAAAAACCGCAGGGCATGTATGAAAAGATTGATGGATATGAATGAAGCGAAAGAAGTGTGCAAGGATCGTAGCAGGTGGCGATCCATAGCATAGAAAAATCAAATTTTACTATGTCCATAGTCTCTGCCTACCCCCATGGGAAACAGGCGTGAGTGTATGTATGTATGTAATAAATAATATTAAGACTAATTTAATAAAATAATATAATAGATTAATAAAAACAAACGAAATTTGTCATAACAAAAATATAATTGACTCTTTGTTATTATAAAATATTAATTTACTGTACAATAACGTAAGTAGTAGGAACTTTTCACATAAGTATGATAAAAGATATTGCTGAAAAATTAAATCAGATTAAGTATTAATATTTTAAGGTAATATTAGATTATTTTGTACCATTATTTTTATTATTCACTTCTTTGGATAACAGGGCTATTTGTAATTCCAGTTTCTTAACTTTAAGTTTTGCTATTGCAATATTATACTGGTGTTCTTTTTCCAATATTTCCATATGTCGTCTCTTAAACTCTTCATTACTACTTACAGTATTTTTTATAAAGTTGTTCATCCTGAAAGTTTAATAGTATTAGATCCCAAAATAATATATCTGTTACGGCTAATACCCGAAGTGCGGCTAAACCTAGTTTTAGCCGGCTAAAACTAGGTGTAGCCGATAGCTGTTGGCTAAAACTAAGTGTTACCGATCTGCTTTACTCCTGTAGGTCCCGGGTTAGGTTAGAAAGGACCATGCCCATGGGTCTATAGCAGTTCCGGCCCACGGTACATCGTGGTGTACACAGACGAATTGTGTATTAAATGAAAGCATGGCATGTCAAAAACTCAATAAACTGAATGTTGGTTAAGAAAATAAGTCGCCTTTTTTAGATAAAACGACTTTTTTTTCGTCAGTATGGGCACAATTTATTTCAACAATTTTCATATCAGAGGCATTTGTTTTATCATTTTAGTCACTCGAAGTCAATTTAAACTAAATGTAATGTTGTTTACTTTGAATAAACTAACCAGAGCTGCTTCCAGAATCCAATGCATGGGAGAGTCAAGTGGGCATTTCCATTCCAGATTATCGTTATATAAAATAGCGGGGTCTAACTTCAAAGTTAGGGATAGGGTCGGAGACTCGGAGTCCATTAGCGTAAAATGGGTCAAAAAGTAAAGGATGCACGAGAAATACACACTCACTGCAAAACACTTCCAATACAAAAACAAAACAACAAAACACAAACAATGTGACGTCGCCGTCGTCGTACTGTCACTATTGTCAAACTGACAGTAGATCAGCCGAGTACATAGTGCTGCCATTGTTCTATTGGAATCGATTACTAAATCGATTTTAATCTTGTTCAATACTGTTATAATCTAAAAAATATTTTATCATTTCACTGGTTTGAATAAAAACTATTTTTTTAAGTTATAATCAGTCAAAGAAGAATTGCCGTTACAAATAATGTTAGTAATTAATAATATATTTTGTTGGTATCGATTTTTATATCGCATCGATTGTTTACGAGATTTTTTTCGTACCTCGAGCAACGTCACTCGCATAAAAATCTTTGAATTGTTATTAAAATGGTTTTGGTGATGGTGACTTTATTACACAATAATTCCAATTGCATTATTCATAATAAATTGAATAATGATTTTTAAATTTCATGGAAAGTTTGTACACGGTATTTTAAAGTTGGGCCGTAGATGGGCGTAAGCCTTTTAGGCGAGTGCGTAGCGCAGCGGAGCGTGAGCCTTAAATTTCGAGGTTATTTTTTTTAACAGACAACCGAAAAAAATATTCTTTATATACCATGCTGGACCTAGTTTTAGCCGGCTACACCTAGTATTAGCCGCGAGCAAATCGGCTACACCTAGTTTTAGCCAACAGCTTGTCGCTACACCTAGTTTAGCCGGCTAAAACTAGGTTTAGCCGCACTTCGGGTATTAGCCGTAACATATCGATATAATATACAACGTGCTAATGAATTAACGCAAAATGAGAAAACCGTTTCTTCGGACCATCAAACTGAACAACTTTTACTATGGGACCAACTCTGAAATCGCGAAAAAAAATCAGCTGCTTCATACATTTTTATATTTTCGTTATCAATTTTTGTATGAAACAGCTGATTTTTATTTCGCGATTTCAGAGTTGGTCCCATAGTAAAAGTTGTTCAGTTTGATGGTCCGAAGAAACAGTTTTCTCATTTTGCGTTAATTCATTAACACGTTGTTTATCTAACTCATGGGTCTCCAAACTTTTTAGCATAAGGGCCAGACTAACTCCTCCATAAAGTCCCAAGGGCCAGGATCTATCTAGCTCCGTACCAACATACTGTAAATTACAGTATTGTTGGCAAGATGGCCTGCTTTCGCGGGCCGGATTGTTGTTGATCGCGGGCCGGAGCTGGCCCGCGGGCCGTAGTTTGGAGACCCCTGATCTAACTAATACAATATTGTATTTTATAACCATTATTCTGTTTATTTTATTTGAAAAATAAACAAAAACCTGTTTATACTCACATGTTGTTGTACATAATATGTTTCTTTCGTTTTTTTAGATTATCTTCAGATTTATCTGGAATGTCTTCTGTAGTATCTAAAAATTGCATATTTTTTTTAGTAATGAATATTTTATTTACTCTATGTTAATTTTAAGTTATTGTAGATAATTGAACCTTCACACCTGTACTTAGAGAACCATTTTGCTCCGATAGATTTAGGTCGGATGGAGATCGTTTTATTTCTTGTTGATACGACGAACAGTCGCCATCTAGCTGTATGAAATAAAGAAAAATGTATTTACTTTAAGGCGGTTGTATAACCGAAAGTGGCGCCCTCAGAGGTTTTTATTTAATAAATTATTAATAGAAAAAGATTGTTTATGTTTATCGTGGAGATTTTAGGGCCCATGGTCTAGTCTTTTTAGAATTTCGGATAATCGAACTAATGTATGTATATATGTATGTACATATATTGATTCAGCCATACAAATTTACGTACTTACAGGTAAATGAAAACTATATTGAAGCTCACGAATGCCATGTCTTGACTTAAATCGTTTTAACCAGCCTCTGCTTGCTTGAAAATTAGACGTCCCTCCTAGTTTTTTGTTAAATTGAACTGCTTTTTCACACAGTATTGGGCCAGAAATAGGTTCCCCTTGGCATCTTTTTTGAGTATACCACTTATATACAGCATTATCTAAATTCGTGTTTGAGGCACGCTTCATCGTTTTACGACTCGAGGATCCGTCAGAAGAATCGAGCTGGGATATAAAGTTAATTATGCTCGTCTTTTGTTTTTTTATATCCGTAATGGTAGACTTACCAACTTGGTATTCAATGGATAACTTGGTTGCAGATTCGCCTTCCTCTAACCGTTTATTAATCTCGTATTTATCTTTCATAGAAAGAACAACACGTTTACGTTTAGGCATTTTAAAGAAAGAGTTTACTTTCACGCGGCAAAATTTAGTTTATCCTAGCGGTTACTAGGAAGTGACATACGAGTACAGTAACAAACAAGTGAACAAGTTGCGACAAGTGGGCGAAAACTGAAGCGCGGGCGGCGCGCGCCGCTCGCGATACCCGCGTGGTGGGAGGTGGGAGCATTGACCCGCGCGTTACTACGTTCGGATAAGCGGTCGTTCGGTAGGCTATCTAAAAATAAACTATTTAGCGACCGGTTTCATTTGAAATACATTGCTACTTTTCTTTGGTGTTTTTTTTAATCCAAAAAGAAGTAGCAATGGATCACGATCATCTGTGAACTGCAACCAGTCGCTAGGTGGTTTTTAATTAGATAATCAGCCTACGGTTGAGCAACGTTCGGATAATCGACGCTTCACTGTATCGTAGTCATTCGTAGAAGTAGATAGCAAATGTGTCAAAAACTGTCACTTTTAGTAGCTTTTCTATCTACTTCTAGCAGTGACTACTAGGGAATGTAACGATACTTCTAAAAATACTAGACTGTGGGCCCTAAAATCTCCACGATAAACATTATTAAAATTGTTTATTAGAATTATAATATTAAATAAAATTCACCGCGGCGCCACTTTCGCTCAGGGTACCACCTTAACTGCAAGCAGCAATTATGCTGGTAGTTACATTATTATATTTATGGAACTTCATACCCCATTTATTTACCTGCCTACTGCCTATACATATTGTTTGTAACATTAAAATAAATAAATTAAATGCTCCAACAATTTCACACAGCGCCATCTAGCCCCAAACTAAGCAAAGCTTGTATTATGGGTGCTAGACAAGACAACTGATAGACATTTTACTTTTTTAAAGTAATAATAATAATAAAAATCTTTATTGGACAAAACGATTTTTTCACAGCTAAGTAGGGCACTGGTTTCCACACTAGGATTCCCAGTCTCTTTCGTACATATAAGATAAGTATAAACTTATTTATTACACATAATTTAAATTTCTACCAGGCCGGGAATTGAACTCGGAGCCTCTTGCGTGGTAGGCCAGCATGTTGACCACTGCACCACTCAGGTTGTGCATGAGGTACCTATCAAAACTTTTAAGAATTTTCTTAATTTATATTTACCAACAATGTCAGTGACTTTTTGTATAGAGTCATGATAATGCACAGCTCTTAAAATGCAACCAACATTCAAATAGAGCGTTCCTAAGATACTAGATCCCTGTTGATTTAACTGCATTAACTTTTATTTACTTATATAATTCGATAAGCTAAAGATATACAAGTTGGTTTGAATGTAGAATCCTTCAAAATGTTGATGTGGTACTTTTGAACAGAATGATTTATAATTAACTCATCTTTTTATAAATTATATGTATAGCTATTACATCTTAAATTGATTGTCAGATATTTCTAAAGGTGTTGCATTTAATGTCGAGGGTCTTTCCTCACATTGATGAATTAACACTGGCTTACAGCGGAAACGTCAAAAGTACAAGAAAATGCGGATCTCACTGGCGACTCGGAAGCGTAATTGGTCAGAGCATTAGACGTGAGTTTTAAGGGTGCGGTTTGAGTCCCATCTGAGATGCTATGGGAGAGTATTTTTTTCTCTTATATTAAAGTATCTTAAAAAAAAATTAAAGCAAGATAGCTTACCTCATTTGGGTCATCATTACTTTCATCATAATTTACATTTACTGTGAATTCAAACGGTGCTTCAGAAACAGAGTGTGGCCGGTCACCATCTTTAGTCTGAGTTTGCCTATAAGTTAGTACATCATCTAAAGATGTAATTTTTAGTCTCCTCCATGCCATTTTTAATTCAGTCTCACTTCTGAACTGAGCTTCAGTTTTATTTAGTCTATTAAATCTGGAAATAAAATAAAATCACATCTATCACAGTGACAGCTACAGCTACGACTGTAAACCGCCCCGAACCTGCAAAACTGACTCTCCGAACAAAATTAGATGTTTAGAATTCATAGTACTCACTCTTTTGTAATACTTTTCCATTCATTAATTTTAGCATTCTTTATTAAAGATTTTGCAGACTTATTCTCTATAATGGGTAACGATTTTGATATAATTTTTTTCAGTATCTCCTGAAATAGATGTTTCGTTGATAAAAATGATGATTTTGCATAAACAAACGTGCAAAATGTAAGTACAATCAAGCAGTTACCTTCTCATCCGCGGTCCAATTTTTGTTTCTGAATCTTTTACCATTTGAGGTGTCCATTTCTACCTATAACTAGGAATTAATTCTTTCACAACTTATTAAAATAAATTGTAACTTTACACATAAAACAAGAAAAGGAAATAATTTCGCCGACTCAGCGTCAGCGGCCGGCGCGGTGTTGTTTTGTTTGTTTTGTTTGTTGGTTGACATGACATTGACAATGACATTTGACATGACATTGGGTGCATTCCATCAGAATAAGCATTGAGTCATCGATTGCCATAGAGAACATCCTTACTTCTTACTTATACTTTAATAATAAATAAATGCGAATGTCCGTTTGTTTGTTTGTTACGCCGCGCCGTCACGCCTTCAGGTCTTGACTACTGGACCGATCATCATGAAATTTTACATAGGTACACGTTGTCAGGGAAGGACATAGGCATAGGGTAGGTACCTTTCATTCCGAAAAAAAAGTATTGTTCCCAAGGGATAGCAAAAAAAATCACAGATTTCGCAGTTCCCGCAAGAATCGGAGCATTGAAAATGAATACTTACAAAAATTTACGAAAAAACTAAATCAAATTCAAAAGCAAAATCCTATAATTTTTCTAAGGTATATACTAGGTACCTTTTTATTTTTACGATCGATTGTCACAAAAGTGCCCCTGACTGCTTCGACGTGGCTGAAACATTATTAATCGATTCACAAAAATCAACTAATGCACTTCTCGTCTGCTTCCGCTCCGCATCTTTCAATACCTTTACCATGACGATCGGTCAATAATCATAGAAACTACATCACTTTTTATATACCGAAATACCCGTTTTTCTACAATTCCAAATCTAAAGGGACCACCTACAGGTCACAATTATAAACCGATTTTCAAAATTCAAAAAAATTCGCTATTTTGTAGCTAAACTAATACCCTAGGACCTTTTTTTTCATTATTTCTTAAGTCGGTTTTTTTCTCGAAATATTTACAATTTAGTAAACAAACACACCCCAAAGATCGTCGGGAATCCAAGTTATGGGATTCCCGACGATCTGTGTGTTTGGTTAAAAGATTTCCTGAGCGAACGATCAATAGGGAATGTCCGAAAAAAATCAAATAGGCTGAATATTTTTCTATAGGTAGGAATAAGGTCCCTTAGTAATAGAAAAAAGTTTCAGAATTTTGGGTTGGGTAAAAAAGTTTTTAAAAATCAAAGTCTCTTCGACTTCACAAATGTATGAAAGTAACAGCAGAATGGAGATTATACCTTTGCCGCTAACTGCCACAAACACAACACGTATTTAAAAAAAAAAGTTTTGACATTTTGTCTTGAAACTTTTTTTTTTAATACCATGTTGTGGTTGTGGCAGGTGTTGGCAAAGGTACAATCTCCATTCTGCTGTTACTTTCATACATTTGTGAAGTCGAAGAGACTTTGATTTTTTGAAATTTTTTCACGAAACCGAAAAATATGAAAATTTATTCTATTACTAAGGGACCTTATTCCTACCTATAGAAAAATATTCAGACAATTTGATTTTTTTCGGACATTCCCCACCCCTAAAGGGGTGAAAATGGGGTTCAAATTTTGTATGGAAAAACAATATGAAATAGACAGTACAACTTTAAACTCGTGTGGTCCTCGATGGCCACTCCTCAGATCTAATGCCGATCAACGCCGGGGTACCTCAGGGGCCTGTTCTGTCTGCAACCCTTTTCCTGCTACACATAAATGATCTGCTAAAACTTGGTATCATTGGGTATGCAGATGATAGCACTGTTGTAGACAGATACTTCTCCAACGCACGAGCTACTGAAGAGGAGACCATAGCGCTGAGAACTGCTTTAGTACTAAAAGTCCGTAATGCTTTGCCCAGGTAGTGATGCGATTTAGATCTTCGTTTATGAGAGCTATGGCTAGGTCCGCTTTATCGAGTTTAAAGTGCCGGTAAAGCTGCAAGTCATCTGCGTAGAGATGAAAGTAGAGTTGATGAAGATGGAGAAAAGGAGTGGTGAGAGAACACCTCCCTGAGGAACACTAGCAGTCAGTTCACACACACCCGTCAGATAAAGTATCCTCTAGGGGAACACACTGCGTGCGCCCTCGAAGATAAGAATCAAACCAAGAGATAGTTGAAGAAGAGACATTAATCGAGCGAAGAGTGGCAAGAAGTAGGTCAAAATCGACAGAGTTGAAAGCACTGCTGAAGTCAAGCAGAATCAAAACAGTCAGTTCTCTGTTTTCCATGGCCCAGCGAATATCGTCAGTGACATTTAATAAGGCAGTAACTGTGCTGTGGCCAGGGCGAAAACCAGATTGATAACGGTTTAAAAGACCATTAGACAGGAGAAAAGAAGAGAGTTGCTTATGGACGATGTGCTCGAGAACCTTAGATAGGAATGGTAGGATAGAGATGGGTCGGAAACGGCAAGGTAAGGAAGGGTTGGGAATTTTGGGTAAAGGAATTATATGGGCCGATTTCCAGATCTTGGGAAAACAGTTTGAAGTGAGAGAAAAGTTAATAATAAAAGTGACTATTGGGAGGAGAATGGGTAGAATAGGGATGAACATTCTCGAGCACAAATTGTCCTCTCCAACAGATTCTGATGAGATGGCCATTATGGCTCTTCTAACATCAGTCTCGCAGACCGGAACCAGGTTAAAAGGAGAGCAGTTAGGTCTGGAGAGAGAGGAAAGTTGTCCCAATGAAGCATCCTTCACACTGGGGTCTATACTAACTGGAGGAAGAGAAAGATGCCTATTTAAAGCGTTGAGATTAGTGCCATTAGGGACAGAAGAAGTAGGTTTGCCCACGCCGACAGAGCGTAGGAATCTCCAGGCGTCTGCTGGATTGCAATTGGAAAGGGAGTCATGGAAAAAGCGTCTCTTGTTGTCCCTACACAAACGACTGCAGCGATTTCGAAGAGGTTTGTATCGAGCCAAATTGCTATCGGATGGGCATTTTTTATATCTCCGTTTGGCTTTATCCCTCTGGCACATGAGCTCTTTAATTTGATTTTTTAATTTGAAAACATGAGCGGTAATCCAATCGAGCGGACGTGTGTAAAGTTGTCAGTTGAGTATTAAGGAAAGAAAAGTATTATAACATCTAAAAAATGGTGCAGTGTAGAAAATGTAAGCTTTTTGTTTCTACAGCAAAAGACGATGTAGTAAAGTGCAAAGGACAGTGTGAATCAGTATACCATAAAAAGTGCATAAAAAATATAAAACAGTTTCTTCAAAAGGAAATCTGTGAGGATTGCCTACAGAAGGAAGGGAAGAGCCCCGCAAATAAAGGAAGTGTACCGGCAGATTCGGAGCAAGTTTCCTCTGAGGGTGTCCTAGCAGATATAAATAAAAAACTAAATATCATCTACAAAATGGAAAAACGGATTGAGGAATTGCATGAGACAGTGGATTTTTATGCAGAACAGTATCAGAAAATGGTAGAATTTAGTACTGAGACAGAAAAGAAGTTAAAGGCGATGGAGCAGAAAAATGTTTACCTTGAAAAATGCAACTCTGCTTTGGAGGAGAGAATCCAGTATTTGGAGCAAAAAGATAAGGAAACAAGTATTGAAATCATGGGGCTCGAAAAACATGGAAACGAGAACATAAAAGTGGTAATAGAAAAGGTAGCTCAAGTACTAAATGTAAACCCAATTGATGTAGAAGATGCAAGGAGGGTAGGCAGAGATAAAAATAAAGAAGGCAAACCACAGGCTATTGTCGTCAAACTTAGGTCAAGAGCTGCCAGGGATCAGTGGTTAAAAGCCCGCAAATCTAACCCTACCAACGCTGCCATATATGGAAATAACAATAACCAACGTATATACATTAACGAAGATTTGCCCATGCGAAAGCGTGAATTGTTTTTTGAAACCAGAAACAAGTTAAAGGGCATCTATAACTACATTTGGGTTCAAAACGGAAATATCCTAGTAAAAAGAAACGAAACGGAAAATAAAATTCATAACGTCAAAACGTTAAAAGATATCGAGTTATTATCGAAAAAGCAAAAGGCAACTGCATAATGTGCGATGAAGCACAGCGGGTACACACTACACGATTATTTGGTCAAGAACATTAATGGATAACACAACGATAGAAATAGACACATTCACTAGATATAAAAACTTTGAGCACTATGATAATGATGTAATTGATAACAATTTAAATATTACTTATTTAAATATACGATCAATGAGAAAAAACTTTAACGAATTTATCATATTATTAAGCCAAGTAAAAGAATACAATATCGATATTTTAATTTTATCAGAGGTCAATATAAAACAAAACGAGGTAATGATATATAAAATAAAAGGCTATGAAATATATGCATATACAAGGGAAGAAAGAAGAGGTGGAGGATTATTAATTTATACAAGGGAAAATTTAAATACTACCATGCAAATAATAAATATAGGATCAGCAGAAGTTGTACACATAATTTTAAAAATTAAAAATGCATTATTTACGCACATCTTCGCAGTATACCGAGCGCCGAATAAAAACAAATTACAATTCATCAGGGAAATAGAACTGTTAGCAAGAGGGATATCTACTAAGGATAATTTAATCATCATCGGGGATATGAATATAGATATTCTGGGGAATAAGATAAACCCCACCATATCAACGTACAAAAACAGCCTGTGTGAATGCGGGCTGCAGAATATTATACCGAATACTGAGGTGACGCGGGAAGCGGTTGTGAATGGCCGAGTCGAGAAGTCGTGCTTGGATCACATATGGGTGCGAGGGAGACAGTCGCGCGGGAGCTGCACCTGCCTTTCCTCGTATATTATCGATTGTTATTTGTCCGATCATCACGTAGTGGGTATGCGGATGAGTGACAATGCGAGCGTATTACAATGTGAGAACGATGAAAGTATTTTAATATCTGGACCGCGTTATTATTTGTGTCAGCGATTAGTTAGGGAAGGTTTAGATATGTGTAACTGGAATAACTTAACTGAAATTGAGTGTCCATTAATGTTATATGATAAAATATGTAGTGTCTTTGAGAGTGTGTATGAAAGTAGTCGTAAGTTGCAGACAGGCTTTGATAACAAGAAAAAACTATTTAAGCAGCCTTGGATTAATAAAAAACTTTATGATATGATTGTTAAGAGGGATAGACTGTTTCGTATTTGGAAAGCATCACCGAGAAATATGAACAAACGATTGGAGTATACACGATTCAGAAATAAGGTAAATAAGTTAATTAATTATGCTAAAAATAAATATAGACTGGGTTTGCTTACGAGTTGTAATGGTGATTATAGAAAAATTTGGGTGAAAATTAATGAATGGACGGGCCGGGTGAAACCTGAGCTAGACAATGTAATAATTAAGCATTTAGGCAAAACAAACAGTATTAGCAATATATGCAATCAATTCACAATCACTTTTACAAAGGAAATTTTGGAAATTAAGCACTATTGCAATATTAAATTTTTAGATAGAAAAGTTTATGTTAAAGAAAGTGAAGTTTCGTTCAGATATAGGAAAGTAAGTAGTTTACAGATAAAGAGAATAATTCAAGAACTTGACTGTCATAAAGCACCAGGAATAGATAAAATTAGATCACAAGATATTAAATATTTAATGGAAAAAATGTGTCCTTTATTGGCGAAATTTATTAATATGTGTATGGAAAATGGGGTTTATCCGGAACAATTAAAAAAAGGTATAATTCGACCGATACACAAAAAGGGTAGTTATACAGATTATACGAATTATAGACCTGTTGCAATACTGTCTATAATCAATAAGATTATGGAAAAGATTATAGTTGGGCAAATTTCAGAATTTCTAGAAAAACATAACATATTATCCGATGCTCAACATGGCTTCAGGAAAGGTAGGAGTACTAGTACTGCTCTGGGATGCTTTGCGGACACTATAAACACAAGTCTAGACTCAGGGCACCTAGTGCTCGTCTTATTCATAGACTACAAAAAAGCATTCGATACCCTGGATCATAATATTCTACTCCAAGCTATGAGAGAATGTGGCATTAGAGGCCCTGTTAATGACTGGTTTAAGGGTTACTTGAGTAAACGTACTATGTGCACAGTTGTAGCAGGTCAAGCGGGATCAGAGGCTGAAGTGGAGTTGGGCGTACCAACTGGCTCGGTTTATGGTCCCGTGGGGTATACTATGCATGTCAATAGTGTGGCCAATGTTGTTCAACGCTGTAAAGTTTTTATGTATGCGGATGACATGTGCCTTATTTATACATCTAAGAACCCTAAAGAGTTATCTGAAAACATAGAATTTGATCTAGAAAATGTTACTAAATGGGCACACGACAACGGTATAATTATCAATGTAGCGAAAACAAAAAGCATGCTAATACATTCACCATATAACCAAGTAGCCAAAACTTTAGATCAGAACACATTAAGTATCATTGGGCATACATACGAATGTTTACATGACAACAAGTATTTATGTAATTGTAAAAAAATTGAATTGGTACAAAATTTTAGATATTTAGGCTTAGAAATAGATAGACACTTTAATTTTAAAACGCATATTGAACAGGTCTGCAACAAGCTCAGGTATGTTATTAGTAAGTTTTTCCAATTGTTTAAGATACTAGATAAACGAACACTACTAATGGTATACTATGCTCTTGCCGACTCACTTATAAGCTATGGTTTAGGTGTTTATGGTCGAACTTACCACACATACTTACAGGAAATAAAAAAATTACAAATACGGTTATTGAAATTTATAGTAGATAAAAAGACTAAATTAAAATGTAAAAAGGACTACAATCAGTTATTTAATATATGTAAGGTATTACCAGTACACAAAAAGGTGGAGTATTTAATAGCTATAGAAAACTATTATAATCAAGAGAATAGAACCTTAATTGAAAATAAGTACAATACTAGAAGGGTTAGAGAAAGGAAATTAATTGTACCCAGTGCTAAAAATAATTATGGACAAAGAACAAATAAGTATATTATACCAAAAATTTATAACAAAATAAATGTGCTTAGAAAAAACAGTATAATGAGTAGAGAAACGTTGAAAAAAAAGTTAAAGTGTGCATTATTTAATGAGAAATAAGTTTATAAGTGTTATCGTTAAGAAATATACATACAATATATATGATATATTATACTAATAGTGATAAGTAAAATACTGATACATACAGATATACTAAGAATCTGTAAACAAGCGCTTGTCTTGCCAACAACCTGATGCTTACAGGTTGGCGAGGATTTAGAATAAGGAAATTTATGTATATCTGTGGGAAAAACAAATAAATAAAAAATAAATAAAAACGAGCGGGGGATCGTTTAATCTTAACTCGTCTGAGGGGAGCGTGTCTATCGTACAAGTTGAGGAGTAGTGTGTTAAAAATAGTGACAGTATCGTCCATTTCAGTAGCAGAAAACACAGGTGACCAGTCGATGTCATTGGCGTCTTGTCGCAAGGCCTCCAAGTCAATACCCTTGAAATTGCGGCGCAAGATGAAGAGGAGCTTACGTTTAAGAGGGCGAAGTTGATATGAGAGAAAGACAAGATCATGATAAGAGAAGCTAGCTGAAATTTGACCGTGAGAAACCACTTTATCAGGAGAAGATACTATCATAAGATCTAGAAGTGAGGGCGTGCAATTAGGGAAATGATGTGTAGCTGAAAGAGGAAGCGTCTGAAGATTATAAGATGAAAGGATAGTTTGGAGTTTAGAAGAGCGTGCATTTGATTTCAGAAGGCACGTATTAAAATCACCCATTAATATTATGTGTTCGTAAGCAGGCCTTAACTCTTCGAGCAAATTGTCAAAGGAGTCGAGGTAGTCAATAGATAGATTAGGAGAGTAAAAAACACCAAGAAGAAGTTTGAAGTGACGAATGGATATTTCTATGAAAAGATGCTCGGCAGATGCAGAGTACGTAGAAGGAGAAGATCTAATAATCCGAAACGGGATATCAGTACGAAGGTAGATGGCAACGCCACCTCCACCCTTACCAGTCCTATCGTTTCGGATGAGGTTATAGCCTGGGAGAGCAAATTGGGAAGAGGGAAGAGAGGGTTTTAGGAAAGATTCAGATACTAAGAAAGCGTCGACCACTGAGCTTCTAATAGACGCCAGAAGATCCGAATAATGTGCAGGAATGCTTTGCACATTGACGTGTGCAAGGTTATAGTTGTGCGGGAGATTTGAAAACTTGGAAACTAAATTATCATGCAGCGTCCCGGAGACGCTGGAGACACTATCGGATATATATTTATTTTGGAATATTTTACAAGAAGTTATTTTGCAAATGTTATTACCATTTGGACTGCGTGCAATGTGGCGCCATCAGTTCATTTGCTAAATGAAAATTTAGGTAAAAAGCCCCCTAAAGGCCTACCTTTAGGGGGCTTTTTACCTAAAATAATTTTCATTTAATTTCAGGAATTACGCAACTTTCGCAATGATAAGCTTCCAGGTTGACAGTACTAAGATTACGGCCCCTGGCTTTGTATTATGAACACCACTGTGAATACACCTTTACCCTGCAGTTGCACTGATGACTCACTGCATTCTTAACCCGAACGCACTATAGTACTGCGATTTTTTTCAGTCCCAGCATTGGTGAATGTCAGTAAAAATAATATGAGTATTTCTTTGTTATGAGTACAATTTTTTGCACGTAACATAATTTTAATGTTTTTTCTATAGACTTTTGTGATTTTTCACACTGTAATTGGTAATATACCTACAGTGACGAGCTATCGAACTTTTTTGACACAATTGTATGAAGTGGGGCCGAAGGCTATCTCTCATCGACCGTAGGGTCGACCAAGGCTGCTGGAGATAATCGAGAACCAGAGTTTCCTGAAATGCCCAGCTCTTCAAGATATCGTCCAAAGCCTTAACCATCCGTTTACAAGCAAAGAGATGGTTATAATCACTGACCAGTCATGGATACCTGGAAAGAGCTAGAGTCTGCCGCGCTTTAAAGGGTACCAGTAGAACACAATGTTGATGCTATAAATATGACGTTTATCTGTGTTTTACAAAGAACAGAAGTAGCTTTTTTTTATTTCCATTACTAAGGTTTTACTTGATCGATATAAATTTTAATTACTTTCTGTCTCAACTGAGTCTGAATCAACACTTTTGAGACTGATTAGTGCTGATAAGAGGTAATTGTTAACAAATTTTCTAGTAATGTTTATTAATGGTGCACGTAATTTGAAATAATGTTGATATTTTGCTAAAAAACAATATATTCGATAATTATAATTTTGTTTTATTCCAAACAAATTATAAGCTTGGGCCCCTATTCATACAATTGTGTGGGCTGCAATTTTCCAAGATGGCGGCCGGAAAATGGAAAATCGACCTCAGATTTGCAATCAGCGGCTCATTTTATAGTAGGTGTGACTTTTTTTCCGGACGAATTACGGACTGAAAAGGATATTATATATATATATATATATATATATATATACAGGGTAATTTTTGGACCCCTTTTCAAACGGGGAATATATAAATGCACTTTAAAAATAATGTAACCCACTTCAAAATGTTTAGCTTGTAAATTTATTGAATGAACTATAAAAATAATGGTTTCCACTTTAAATATGCTAAGCTTTAAAATTAATACTTTGCACTATACAATTTCATTGATTAGCTTTAAAATTAATACTTTGCACCTTACAAATTAATTTTATAACTTTAGCACTTAGACGTCTAGGTGCGACGACGAGCGGGCGCAGCGAGAGAGGTGCCCAGGAGGAGGTTAGGTTCCATTGTGACCAACAACGCCAGAACCGACCTGATGGCGTATGTGCATTATGCCACAAGTTGTTTTTATCTTTCCATCTCATTTTAACAGTGGTCAGTCTGACATGGTTGGACAGAAACTAAATGGTTTCGGAGTTGGGACTAATGGTTGGTGGTTGGGACACAGTTAAAGTGCAAACCATTATTTTTGTAGTGATAATATTAAATTATAGGTCTATTATTATTTTAAAGTGCTGATTTACAATTTTATAGCTGTATTCATTAAATTTAAAGTGCTATTAAATACATCCCTTTTCAAACTTTGTCAGGTCATTTTATAACAGCAGTACAATCAATTTATGAAGTAAATCAAAAATATTTTTTTTACATTTTTACCCCAAACTTTTCCCTACACAAATTGAAATTGTTGTCACCGTTTGCGCGTCGCATGGTCGACCCGCGCGAACCCCCCTCCCGCCACTCGCATTCCCCCGCTCGCGTCCCGTTCGTGACGGTGAGCGTGCGCGCCTAGATTTTTAGGATATAAAAAGTGGTTGAAAACTGTGAATTTAAAAAGAAATAATTTATAATTATCTCACCAATTTTTTTTTATTACTTCCTTGAACTATTATTAGATTTTGTAAAGTGGTCGCAAATTTACCCTGTATATACACCGTCATTTTGTAGTCGTTTTAATTAACTTAAGGGTGTGGTGTACCAATGAAACTAAACATTTTTGCCCAAGAAACATAGGTCGAAAAACGACAAAAAAATTTGGTCCTCCCATACTAACTAGACAGCTAAAACATTGTATTTGTATGGGAAAGTCCAAAATTTTTGTCGTTTTTCGACCCATGTTTCTTTGGCAAAAATGATTATTTTCATTAGTAGAACACTCCCTGAAGTTAATTAAAATGACTACAAAATGACGGTATATATATATATGTTACCGTTAGAGTACGGAATCCGTAAATCTGCAGATTAACTAGTGAATCTGCAGATTAACTGACCGAGCCAGTTAAAGTGCGGAATTTTTCTTAAAATAGACGATTTCCGCACTTTAACTAGTTAATCTGCAGATTAACGGATGCTACACCGTTAAAGTGCGGAATACAGTGAGTGAAATAGCCAAGGCTTTAGGAAATTGAAGTAAAAGACCTACATTGAAAGTTTATTTTAAAAAAACTTCGTTGCTGACGCTTCGCCGGGCATATTCGTAAATACCCGACGCGTTATCCACTCGGGAAGTTTCGGCTGCGTGGTAAATAGCAGACGTGTCCGACTAACGCGTCTGCTGTTTACATGAGCCAGAATTGCTTTGTAAACAGCAAACGTACCGCGTCAGTTATTTTAATAAAATAAAATATTTCAGTTGTCTGTTATAAAAAAATAACCTCGAAATTTAAGGCTCACGCTACGCTGCGCTTCGCGCTCGCCTTAAATTTCTAACCTAACCCGGGACCTACAGGAATAAAACAGTTCGATACGATCGATCGTCGACACGTCAGGTCAAATACGATTATAAAGTTGCAGTTGCGCCCCCCCCCGTCCCCCCCCCCCCCGTCCCCCCGTTTAAATAACAAAACCTGTTTCCGTACTTTAACTGATCCTTGGTCGTTAATCTGCAGATTAACTAGTTAAAGTGCGGAAATCGTCAATTTTAAGAAAATTCCGCACTTTAACTGACTCGACCAGTTAATCTGCAGATTCACTAGTTGATCTGCAGATTAACGGATTTCCGCACATTAACGGTGACATATATATATATATATATATATATATACAGGGTGAAATTTTAATCATTTGGTTCCCGCCGTGGGGTGGTTCCACTCATGATTACAAGCAACTTTTACTATGGGGCCAACTCTCCTACTCGTAAAAAAAAATCAGCTGTTCCATACAAAAGTGCAGTGCCTACTCGACCTTAATTTTTTTTGCTATTTTTTTCAAATTTATCCCGATAATAATAGCAAAAAATTGTATAGAAAAGTCGATATAAAGGCTTCACCTGTCTAAAAAACACGTTCACCTAGCTAGGGGGACCACAAAAGGTCCTTAAACGCATCAAGCAGATTGCGGCAAAAATCTTAACACGCAGGGTGCCAAAGGATGGGTACCGATAAATCCAGTTGCCAAAGAACCTTGGCATATTGTGCTGGTGGTAGAAAGATGGGTCCACGTTAAATGGACGCTAAATGCCCCCGAAGGTATAACAGGCTCTTCAACTTCATTATTCTAATTGCTTTTTCATACGGAACTCAAAACGGTTTACTCTTTCGAGTGCCATCCACTTTGAAAACGTGGAAATTAAATTATTTTCTCGTCCTCAGCGGATGTTTTTGACGAGATTAATTCGAGATAATGGTCCGTTTCTCCGGGTCGTCTCTGAAATTTTGAGTTCTCAAGTGCTTTTACCTTTTTAATTTTTCTAAGGCGGGCCTGCGGGACAAAGCTATGAATTAATTTTATTTTCGAGTTTGACCTAATTCTGGCTAAAGGTCCATTTTGTCTGGAGCTGAAGTTAAATTATAATGTCTCTTTACGATGAATTAATAAACCTTTGTGCTCTCTAATTATGACGATGTAATTGCTGATGGAATTAAAGGATCTAAATAGGATTAACTCTGTGGCTTGGGGACATATACCTACCTAGTTAGAACCATGACTATAAATATGTTTGCTAAGGATTTTTGTTTCTACATACCTTTGGACTATAGAAAATTGTTAATTAGGAGACTGTTAAATGAAAAGCGTGATGCCAAATTGGCTTCGATCGTACGAGCAAACGATACGTTTTCGTTAGCAGTTAGGATCCTTTCAAATCGGTGTACCTAATGCATAGAGGGACTAAATCGTAGGGCTATTGTTACGGTCGTACTTATATCTATTATGTGCTATTGTTTCGGAGCTAGGTATTACACTTACATTTTCAAGCAGGTACTGTGTGTGTAAGTACATAAGCAGTAAGAATAAATTCTCAGTCCCATCGTGGCAGTGTCCCCGCCAAGTCTCGTATCAAATTATGGGCCCCATGTGGCGAACAATCTGCATTCTCCGTGCACCGACTCTTTGACCGGTCATGAGAAAACATTGAGGGGATATTCTATATTAGGTATGTAGCATTGCATTGATGGGACTATAAGCAGTTAGCAGTTAAGACTGCTAACTGTGAGCAGTTAGAAGCATTAAATGACCACCACCACCACCAGACTGTTCTGGGCCGTGCTCACCCCATAACAGCCTGGTGCCCACCCCAGAAAAAAACTAATAATAGAAAAGCTCCAACGCGGCTCTAGCCCAGCTTTGCCTCGGAGGTAGGGGCCTCTGGAATCATCTCTAGATATGCATACAATATGCAGGCGGTGGATGCGTAAAGAGTATTTTTTCTAGGCATAAACAAGTAAGTGTACGATCGGCAACTCACTTGCTTTACCACTGTTGAAAAATTCGTGTGCGCGCGTATCGCCCCGCTGTTAGTGTAGGAAATGAAGCGACCTTTTGTATGGAGACCCCAACATTATCCTCAGTCGATGTAACTTTACAGGGATGTAATATAGTATACTAAAACCTATGTACAAATATCCAAAAACAAAAAAAAAACTATTTGGATTATTTCAAAATACGTTTCATTTATGATACTTTATCATACTGTAAAGTTTCGTCAACTGAGGATTTACTACCTTCCTTTAAACAAACTAAATGTATTTTAGTGACAGCGGGCGTAACATGCAAGCGATGGAGGTAAAGCGGAAGACAAGGTGTTGTCGATAGTACCTATGTGTATGCTTAATTAATTTGTGATGTACATTCTGAAAACAATATCTAAGTCCAGTCCCAGAGATGTTGTGCATAGAATGGCCGCCGAGTCCACTATTAAATTACAAGCGCCCATCGCGGCAAGCTATCTACATGCGGCGATTCATCAAGGACCCCGCTAACTTTGTTTAGGGATGTGTGTACAATATGAGGAATGGAATAATACAGTTTCAACGTGTAGGACAATATTAAAAGAAGGAAAGGAAAAAAGAGAAATATATATGTTCTTAGGTAGGTATAGAAAAATTCACAGATTTCGCAGTTCCCGCAAGAATCGGAGCATTGAAAATGAATACAAAAATTTACGAAAAAACTAAATCAAATCAAAAGCAAAATCCTATAATTTTTCTAAGGTATACTAAGTACCTTTTTATTATTTTTACGATCGATTGTGAAGTGAAAAGTGCCCCTGACTGCTTCGACGCGGCTGAAATATTATTAACCGATTCACAAAAATCAACTAATGCACTTCTCGTCTGCTTCCGCATCTTTCAACACCTTTACCATGACGATCGGTCAATAATCATAGAAACTACATCACTTTTTATACACCGAAATACCCGTTTTTCTACACTTCCAAATCTAAAGGGACCACCTACAGGTCACAATTATAAACCGATTTTCAAAAAAAAATTCGCTATTTTGTAGCTAAACTAATACCCTAGGACCCTTTTTTTCATTATTTCTTAAGTCGGTTTTTTTCTCGAAATATTTACAATTTAGTAAACAAACACCCCCAAAAAACCCGAATTTTTCGAAATATCAAAAAAGTTACCAGCCGATTTTCAAAATTCAAACGTTCACACGTGTCTCAATAAATTCCTCAACTTTTGGTACTACTTCTATCTCGATCCTCCTAAAATCCTCGGAACTATGACCAAAAATACGTCTCAGGCGATTTGCATTTGATTGATAACCATTTTCAATGGTAAAAAGGCCATTTAATGCGACATCCTTTCCAAAGAAATATCTGATTTAGTGTTTATCTATTTCAGAACTTTGATCAGTTTTCTACGGTTCCTATCCCTTAATATCCTACTTAAATCATTTATCGACATTCCTTTTCTTCTTCACTCATCCTGCTCATCCATCGTCCTGAGATTTCAATACTAATTACTTAGGTACCGAAAATAAAGTCTAACTTGCAGACTAAATAAAGTTCTTTTCATTCATCTGGATAAGCAAATATTTGGTTTTATTATACTTACCCTACTTACAAATGTCATATATTTGTCCATTTTGCTATTCGGTGCAAATCAAACAGTGTCATAACATCGCGTGGCAACTTTTTTATTCGTAGCCCTCTTTAATGCAATTATAATGTAATTTTTTTTGTGTCACCCAAACGTATAGCGAGCGATATCGTATTCATGAAAACTGTGGTATCGAATTATGGCGGCCCCACGCGGTGCAACATTAGCATTTGCGTCCGTTCTCCTCCCGTTAATCAATGGTTTTCAGAATGGTAATAATGTTACATCTTTTAAATGGAAGGTACACCGTGCGTGATGGCGGCGTTTAGGTGCAAATATCCGGTGTCGAACGGTGGAAAATGCAAAAATGAAATCGAAAAGCCAACTCAAATTAGGTAGGTATTGCAAATATTTTGGTTACATCAGACAGAAAGAAGTTTTTATTTGATACTGAAACCAAAATTTCGTTTAAGTACACCCTAGGCACCAATATAGGTATGTATAATTACCTGCCTTCATTAATCTCAAGTTGAACTTATTAACTGATAGAAGAAGACTTTATAAACTGTCATGTCATAAGTAGGTACCATCTAAAGTTTTTATCCCTTAAGCTTCTGACTTATGAAAGTCATCAAAATAAAGTTAATATCAAAATGTTATACCTCTGTCCCCGACTCCTCCTCGCGAGCACAAAACAATTTATCTCAATGCAAAAGTTTCAACCATTGTGTGCATCCCCTAAGTAACAACTTGATGATTTGTTATGATCGCCGCGACGCGCGCAGCGGGACACCAAAAACTGCATTAAATCGCCGCCGTACACTGCTCGCGCTAAACTCGACTTTAATTACAACCACCAAGTTGCAAATTCAAATAAAACTAACAACTTCCCGAAATCGCAAAACAAACGAAACTAAACGATATTGCTGTAACAATTAAGGAGAGGATAATGAAAAACGTGAGTCATGTGAAACTGTGTCTTGGGATGATGACACTGAGTTGAGATTTGAGTGGGAATGAGTATTCAGAATTAAGCGACGTTTAGTTACGTCTCTTTCCTGTATAATAATTTCAATGGTATGACAAGTGTTAATAATTTATTCTATTTTAACTTGGCCGGTGCATCTTTGTGCGTCTACGAAACTGTTTGAAATGTTTCAGAGACTTAAAAGATCTTAGGCAAGTAAAGTAATGGCTGAAACTTTGTTAATTAACATTTACAGCTTTAATAGTCCCTACTTGTGTAAAGAGATTTTTATCAAATTGATTTGATCGCCCATAAGATTACATAATACACGACATGAATATAAGTTGTTTTTTTCAGCCGCATTTTTTATTTTAACGATTTCAAGCCTGCTTCAGGCCTGCTTCAAGAATTTGCTTGAAATTTCAGTTTTTCCAAGATATCTTGGCTATCCCACTTGGGAAGTTGTGGGACTTTTTTGGGCGTCATCTGCGAAGGTGTACGAATATATTCAAAAAGGTCCTTCATAGTAATTTTAAATGTCCGGGTTTAGTGGAAAATTGGTCTAATTTAAGGTTGTAGTTTTCAATTCGGTGCCTTAGGATGGGTAGCCTAAGTATGTCATGCTCTCTTTAATCATTTCTACGGTGGTGTCGTGTGGGGCGGGTCGTTACGTTCCCTCAAATATGGTTGAGCGAAGCGATGGCTGGTCCATGCGTCATGCTCGTGAACGGGTGCTGCCAGTGGAAAGGGTCTGCTTCTGAGTACCTATCTTAACGCATATTGAATTGTAAGAATTGCATTTTTTTAAATTATTTTTTATGTCTTGTACCATGTGGTTTTTTTTTGGTAAATTTTGCCTACTTAGGTGCACTTTCGAGTAGCAGACACAGTGATTTCTCAACTAGTTGAAAGTTATTTACTCTCATTACGTATCCGATATGTGGTAGGTATTTAATTTCAACCTACCTACCCATTGTGTGCAAACTTTTGTTAATTATTGTGTTGGAAAATGACCTCACTTTAAATGTGGAGCTCATTTTTCAATGTTGACGACTCTGTATGAAATATACAGGGAGAACAAAGCAGCCCTTGACGAGTTTCTTGCCGGTTCTTCTCGTTACAAGGTCTCCCGCTTAGGGTTTGCGAACCGATGGCGTAGCTTCTATGACATTCACAAGTGCTTGTAACAGCCTAGACTGAATAAATTATTTTTGAATTTTGTAGTATGACATTATCAAAATTTCTCCGTTGTAAATTGGTCTACCTACTACTACATATTAGAAATATTTTCTAACTAAAACACTCATGCTACGATAAATATAATCTGCAGATGATATTTTGAGCGTAACTAACGTAACACGGAATGTTGTGTTGCATGCTCGCGGGAAGATTAATGTCGTACGATTGTCTAATATTTTGTGTGCGAAACACAATTTATTACTGTAACGCCAATTTTATTGGAATGACATGCATCGTGTTTATTTATGGAACATTTCTAAGTCCATTTACGCTCGATTGCTTGCTCCAGGCGTCCAGGGAAGCATTTTTAATGTAAATGTTTGCGGAAAATCAAGTTTGCCGTCTCTTCCACAGATAGAACGCAAAGTTGTTAAACTAGAAGATTATTTTAATGTACTACGACAACTTAACACTGTAGATACTACTAGTAAAACTGTAATATTTAGAACCCTCATTCACCTGGGCTGGGACCCAACTTATTGTTAACGTTATAGGTAATCGTGTTTGAATTGTAATGCTTTTTGACACAGTTCTTGTTTCTTAAACCGAAAACTAAAACATGGTTGAAACACGATTATGACGTAATAGCAGACTTGGGCCCCTGCCCCCCTAGCATGACCGACGAAACACGATATATATCGCGTGAATCGACTACCCAACTGTTAAAATCCATTGTCTTTTGACAGTTAACGTGATAAACCACATTATTATATGGGTCGTTCTACTTTTCATTGCAGATAAATTAGTCTTAAGTATTTACGAAACAGAAAAAAAAATATCTTAAGTAAATTCTATAATTACTTGCAAAATGTATTGGTTAACTAACATTTATTGATAATTTATAGCGTGTCGAGCATTATAATCTATAGTTTTGGGTAATTTGTAGATTTATTGATCTAGGATAGTAAAAATGTACACCTCTGTTACTAGAAGTAGGTATTAATTTTTTATTTTCAAATCTCAATCAGTCTAATAATCAACTTTGGTAGCTACATTGATTACAGTTTCTATGCTTTTAGAAACATGCAAAATTAAAAAGATAAGTTAAAGCAATTTTAAAAAATAAGATTAACAAAACAACTCTGTTACTAAAGGTCGAAACCAAAGGCAATATTTTTAAATAATTCTTTTAACAGTAGTGTGAAAACTATTTAACTTTAAGATGTTATGTAGATATAGTTACTAAACAATATTATATTTAAATTTTAATTGTAAATATAAGTGAACTTGGTTTTTTTCAAGGGGTTCGACCTAGGTTCGAACAATAAATTTGGGACAGCAAAGTAACAGAGCTGTAAAAAATAAACAGAGTTGTAACTTTAGATTCAGTCTCTAAAATAATAAGTTAACTCAACGAATTTACACAGTAAACATATAATAACTACTGATTTGCATAATAAAAAGTCATGTCAGCAAGATAAAATGACGAATACAACTCTGTTACCGAATTTACAACTCTGTTACCATTAGAGTAACATAGTTGTACAGTAACGGAGTTGTAAATTTTATGAGTTGTGTAGAATATATCTTAAAACCATAATGCTTATTAAGAATATACATGGCATTGTTATAAATTAACCATTGGTCTTCATAATCAGTATAAATTTTGTAGATAAAGACTAAATAGTTACAGAAATATCCCGGTAACAGAGTGCACACAAAATAAACACACGCACGTGGTTACGCGGCCCTTGGTTGACTGAATCCGCCATGTTGATTCCCATCACCGGGGGAAGAGCAGCACTTATGAATGACACCTCTGAATGCCTACTGGCACGAAAGGACTAACGCCATCTGTATTATTATTCCGAAATCACTATGGTAACAGAACATAGCGGTAAAATTGTAAGTTGTCAGGGACAAGATTTTAAATAATTACTTAAAATTAAATACCAAAGTAAAAAAATTAAAAGTAATTCGCATTACTGCGTGTATTCACTATCTTTTATTTTATTTAATGAAATTGCGAACCAGAATTTTTGAGATTTTAGATTTTTGTCGTTAGCCCTTAGTGCTTGGGACATAAGTAAGTACTATGAAAAGCAACTCTACTTACTACCTTACCGGTAAAGACAACACTGTTACTAAATTTAACAAAATTACAAACATTTTCTCAAGAAATGCTTAGAGTAGACATATTATAAGACTGATTTTAGTTCTAAAAGTATTATAATAATGTGTCTTTTGTTACAATAATTTAGGATTTGTCACTATCATGTGCCTGGGACATGTTTATATGCAATGAAAAGTAGAACGACCCATATCGTGTTTCGGTGGTCATGCTATGGGGGCAGGTGCGCTTAAAAACACATTAGCTTAGCATTAAGAAACACGTGCACTGTACGTCTCGTCCGTCGTCCAGTTTGATTCCCTCATTCCTCTATGATCCACCGACGATGATCCATCAGAAGATTGAAGGATATTTATTTTCCTCTTCGTTCCACTGGTTTACGGCAAAAAGTGGATTTAAATATAATCATACATTTCTTATTGCGGGTGCGGGTCGTGTGTTGTGGTTTGAACGCAGCCGAAGGAAATTATTTCCTAAATCGCAGTGACATCGCGATCAAGAAAGTGAGTACAAGCGAAGTGCGCAATTATTTAAAACTTTAACCTAAATTTTACTAATGTATCTATTGACTAGTACCTATATGAAAAAACAGTATCGCAAGTCGCAACACATAAATTCTAGCTTTTTACTCGCATAGCGCACTTGTAAGGCTAGGTAGGTATATTTTAAAAACAATTCAGGATAGGCAAACCCTTGCAAATGAGCTCATGTTTATGTTTGACCGTTCCGTGTGTAGATAAACATTTGTTTATGTGTTTAATGCTTAGTGAGGTGTGAGTTCTCAGTTTGTATAGGACCTTCAGGCTACAGCTGAAAACGTGAAAAAGAATTTTCTGCCGCAAAAAATGACGCATAATTTTGAGATATGTTATTCAATAATGGTGGGTATATTCAAGTATCGAGATAAAATTTGTGTGACTCTATCAAAGTGATTTCACTAAGAATTGAAGTCAGGCTACACAATAATGGCCGATTGCACTAAACTTAAGGATCGCCTAAGTCTTTTCCTAACTACAACACGACCAAATTAAAACGGTGTCATAAACTTAGCCGTCATGTAGCTGTCATTCGCTAAGTTAACTTGGTCGAGTTGTAGATAAGAAAAGAATTAGGCGATTCTTAAGTTTAGTGCTTTCACGCGTAAGTGTTGAAATCGAAAGGCAAGGACTTAATAAGTTTATTTAATAAGCCGTATAAGGATAAAATTCTCAAACGCCCCGCGTGAAAATGCTATTTGACATTTAATTTTTATTACAGAGTTAGGTAGTTTTTTCAGGTGGGACTCGAACCCGTGACCTTTGGAAGTCCAGTCCAATGCTCTTCCACCTGAGCTACCCAGTCACCAAGTGGGATCGTCGAATTTCTTCAAGTCTTTCGCTGCAAGTCAGCGTCATTTCATCATAGTTAGGAAAACCTCCCCTTAAACTGCAGAACGGCAGAACGGTCTTTAAACTACCTCTAGTTTTAAAAAGCTTACAATTGAATACAGGTGTAGTGTAAAGTAAGGTAGTCTCCGGCTCCAACGTACGAAGCGACCTGACCTTTCCACCGAGTGATAAATTGATTCCTTTGTCGCAAGCCCTCATTGGGAGGGATAATCCGTACTCTGTGTAGTCGGGTTAGTTTGAATTGGCCAGAGAATTTCTATGCTCATGATGATATAAAAACTATCAAGTGCGCATAGAACTCGTTTGGATCACAAATGTTAGTATTTGTAATTTGTACATCATTCCCCTTATCCCAATTTATTTGGGGTTCGTACAGTGCGGCCTTTTCTTCCATTCCTTCCTATCACTCGTCATCTCCTCATCCACTCCCTTCACATTCATATCATTCATTACGCACACAATCCATGCATATTTTTGGTGTTCCTGCCTTCCTCTTATTTTCCAGCCCTCAACATCCATATCCATTACTCTTCTAGAAACAAGTCTTTCATCCCTTAGGTACTATGAAAAGTTTTCTAAGAAACATAGGTATCTAAAATGTTGATATGTTATGTATCATATTCATTTACTGCGCGCGCAGGTGTAGATGTTCTGGCAGAGGAGCGGCCCCCTCCTGATGCAGGTTATCTAAACTTAAAGGGAGGAGTCCATTGTAAAATTACCCTAACCTGATTTTTTTGGAAATGAATATTTTGTATTTTTTCGTATTTGTATTTTTGTATATTTTTTAGATACGTCAATAGCTATAGGTATACGAATAGTTACGGCTATCTAGCAAGATTGAGAACTGAGACTTCACCTCTCATACATTTTCATACATTCTCAATCTAGTTTTTGTTTTACAGACTACGGCACTACGAAATTATAACATTGATTATCGTAAAAAAAGAAATTTCATCGACCCAATGCAAGGCGTCTTCACTATAGATCGATTGTCAGAATACATTTCGTCGGCGGCGCTTACTGGAATGATTATTTTATTAAGTAGGGAACAATAGGTTCCAAACCGACCCTTGAATACTCCAAACAACTAGGAACTACTTAGTTTAAGGAGCCTTTGTGAGTTACCAACTAAAGGAGGTTTTTGATGGCACACCTTGTCAGTAAACCTGGTGCTATTATTTATTCTGTGGTTGAATAGACCTTGCCTTGTATTACCAGTGCTTGTACTCGAGCTATTGAAAAAAAGAAAACTAATGCAAGGTGATAGTGAAAAGGTAATTTATGGCTCGTCGGCGTATTTCAAGTAATTGAAGCTGATTAACTGAATGGAAAATAAAGTAATCTAGAAAACATAATCATAGTGCTCTTTTTTTAACACGTTTTTATTAGGTTGCTTTCGCGTTTGTTTGTTTGTGTGTTTCTCCACAAATTTTAGTAAAGGTCGATAGTCAGGTTTTATAAATCTTTCTTTTGTAAATACACTGGCCTGCAAAACTAAGTACTACAGACATCTATTTTCATACAAACGAGGTAACTTTGAAGCATTGGTTCTCCGCCCAGGATTAAACGTGGTGTGATCTGAGGGCCTAGTGCGAGTTGATGTTTTCACTTTTCACTATCGAAAATTATCGGATATGCTGCTCATAGTCAATGCGAGTAAAAGAGACAAAACGATAGTTTTCGACAGCGAAAAGTGAAAACATCAACTCGCACTACGCTCACTGATGGCTTGGGAGGCTACTCACATACTAAAAATCTCACATAGTTGTGAGTTGCCACCAAACCTGATTTGTAGTGGTTGATTCACTCAGTTTTATGCGAGTTGACTACTCGTATATTTCTGATGTGGTTAAATCACACTGATCATGTGTTGGTCTACAAAAATCACATTCTACAAACGTCACACGAGTTTAAAAAACACCACATTCTAAAAATTACACTTTTTTGTTGACATGGAAAAATAACATTTTCATTCACTTTCATTTATAATATTTTTTGTATAAGTAATCTATTTTGGATATATTTTTTTTCGTTTTTTTTTTTTCTTTCTTTTATTAATTAAAACGTCTCCAAAGTACTATTATTTAAAAAAAAATTTTTGAAAATTAACCTTCTTTATACTTATGTGATCCTGTCACATAAACATAAAGGAGGTTAATTTTCAAAAATAATTTTGTAAAAAAAATATTATGAAGGAAAGAAAAAAACGAAAAAATAAATATGCATACAATAATAATAATTAGTGATAATATAAAAAAAGTGTTTTGAAAATTATAAAAGAACGTCTCCAACGTGTTAATTACGAAAGAAAGAAAAAAACGAAAAAAAATATGTATAAAATTCAAAAGTGATTGCAAATAAAAAAAAATATATAAAGTGATTGAAAATGTTATTTCTCCATATCAACAAAAAAGTGTCATTTTTAGAATGTGGTGTTTTAAACTCGTGTGACGTTTGTAGAATGTGATGTTTGTAGACCAATACATGATCAGTGTGATTTAACCACATCAAAAATATACGAGTAGTCAGCTCTCATAAAACTGAGTGAAACAACCACTACAAATCAGGTTTGGTGGCAACTCACAACTGTGTGAGATTTTTAGTATGTGAGTAGCCTCCCAAGTCGATCTGATGATGGCCATCCAGGGAGTGAATGGAGAAGATTCAGATCTCCATACACACCTAATAGATCAGATTAGCATTCTAAGAGCTGTTTGGATATGTTTAAATAAACCACGAAAATAGCATTAAAATGTATGGAAATGCTGTAACTGATAACTCTTATCCTTACAGCTCTTAGAATGCTGATCAGATCAATTGGGTGTGTATGGGGATCTGAATCTTCTCCATTCACTCTCTGGATGACCATCATCAGATCACACCACGTTTAATCCTGGGCGGAGAACCAATGCTTCAAAGTTACCTCGTTTGTATGAAAATAGACCTCTGTAGTACTTAGTTTTGCAGGCCTGTGTACTAATATTTGAGCTGCAATGCATTAGCACATCCGTAAATAAATGTTCCTTCAATGTCAAACAAGATTATCTAATCATTAGATTCTAATGTAATTTACTATTTTAATAATTTTACAGAGTGTGTATTCTTGATCGAAGTGTGTAGGTATCAACATTAATGTAGATTTCATTCCGCTAATCAAAACTGTTACTTAATTCAAATCACTTTACCCAACTTAGTGACCGCAATAAGACTTCCACTGATTTATTATACCTAACTATAAATTTAATAGCGCTAAAAGCTTTTCATTATTATTGTGAGGTGTGAAATGTCATTATCAAAATTTACGATAAGCCAATCGTAGGGGACTAATTGGCGATTAGAGGGAATCGGTTTATTGCCATGTCGTTTCTATATCGTTTTCGAGTAATAGTACAGTCAGCAACGAAAGTCACGTAACACTTTGTCATAGCAACTTATTGAACAGATGTCTCACAGTTTGTAACGTTGTTAGTCAAAAATGTTAATACGACAAAGTACTAAATTGGTTAGTGACTTTCATTGCAGTCCGTACCCACATTACATCTAATCTTTGTGGGCGTTTGTGATTAATTCGAGTTATGATGATAATAAACTTTTACGTGATGTGGCATATTCATTTGGACATTTTACAATTAAGTAGGAATACTTATTATGTAACAGTTTTCGTACCTAGTGATTCTATCTAATCATCTAATGCGAAAGAATAAAATTTAACATTCATTATTCACACAGAGGCTCTCATATCTTCTATGATGCTAAATATGCTTCGGTTACTTGTTATTATTTTGAATTATGATCATAACGGCCCACTATTAGCAATAAAATATTTTTGATTTTTTCCTGAACGTTAAAAAAAGTATCTTAAAAGTGGCACCTTTTGTCGTTAGCATAAATGACCACTTAGTTGCGTAAATTAGCCAATACCTATATATTTTTTCCACTTAATACATGTGGCAATAGTAAGCTGAGTGTTGAAACATTTGTGAATAAGAGTTTTATAACATTAGCGTTCATGGTTGTTAAATAAATTAAGACACTGTTAGCACAGTTTTGTAAAACTGTGATGTTAGTATTGTAAATGCAAATTCTTTAAAATTCTTCAGAGGGCTCCACACTCGCGCCGCGAACCGCGGCCGCGAATCACGGTCGCGGTTCGCGCATGAAAACGGTGCGAAAAATATAGCCCTACAGAGGCAGGGTTACCATTGAGAAATTTGAAAATTCCTGAAAAAAAGCCGGACAGGACAAGAAAAGTCCGGACATTTTCAGACAGATCCAGACTCCATACTTTTTGGGACTTCTCTTTCGAACACTACTGCTATGTTTGTTTTTTAACTAGTATTACACCGCCCAATCTTAAAAAAGCCGGACAAATTACAAAGCCGGACAAAGTCCGGACAATAGTCTAAAAGTCCGGACATGTCCGGACTAATCCGGACGGATGGTAACCCTATACAGAGGGCTCCACACTCGCGCCGCGAAAGCCCGCGAAGGCCGCGAAGCGCGAGTGTGGAGGGTATCGTGGCTTCGCGGCTTCGCGTTCGCGCTTCGCGGCGTTCCCCGTCCAGTGGCGGTTTTTTGGTCCGCGTCAAAGGACTTGTGTGCCGAACTAATGTTGCCGTGATTCGCGGCCGCGGTTCACGCGCGAGTCTGGAGGGCTATATTTTTCGCACCGTTTTCATGCGCGAACCGCGCCCGTGATTCGCGGCCGCGGTTCGCGGCGCGAGTGTGGAGCCCTATTTTGACGCGGACCAAAAAACCGCCACCGGACGGGAACGCCGCGAAGCGCGAACGCGAAGCCCATACGCGAAACCGCGAAACCCTCCACACTCGCGATTCGCGGCCTTCGCGGGCTTTCGCGGCGCGAGTGTGGAGCCCTCACAAAACGGCAATTTCACACTTAAACCCCTAATAGTAAATAGCCGATGTGTTTTGTTATTTTCAAGTGGTTTTATGAAGCAAAATACAGAAAAAATTGGTTTAACTACATCGTTTTGGAGTTGGCAAAAGTAATGTTATTCTCCTTTTTAATCACCATCAATCTTTCGTCCTCTAAAATGGGTATATAACTCAAAACTATCCGAAACTGTGTCCCGAGTACCTATTTCAGTTTGAAACGTGTCTGGCTTCAGAACAACTTCTGGACAACTTCTGACGGCCAACGTTGGTTCAAGTCAAACTTGCTCAGAGTTGGGAAACGTCGCCTTTATTTGGACTAACAATATGCGATTTAGAGTTTTCGTTTTTATTTATTCACTTATTGTTTCCGGGATGGCGAAGGATTCTGAAAACTTTGAAAATAGTTTCTTACTAAAGTCTTCTCTGCAGTAAAGCTAAAAATAGTTTAAAGAACCAACATGTAATCGACTAAAATTCCCCTTTATTTTTATCTACCTAAGAAACAATCAATCAAAACAACGAAGTTTTCTCACGATTTACTTATTCTCTAACCCTATTAATTTTGTTCGCTCCAATAACTTCTCTGTATAGAAAACACCCTAGATAACAGCAAACCCAACATTCCCAACGTCCTATTAAACGCGTATTTACAAATAACACCATCCAAATAGAGAGTTCACTCGACCGCATGCCCACACTTAATTTTCCATTTTCTCAAAGGCTGTAAGCAAATACTTCGCGTCCATTATTCAAACTCAAATGTTCTCGCTTGCGGACGTCCCTGGACAAGCCGTGTTTTGTAAGAATAATCAGTTTTACTTGCAAATGCTACTTCAAACTTGAGCAAACTTGGACTCTAACGCATAGAAAACAAGGATATTTGGCAGTGTTATGGACGCAGAAGCAAATTCGTCTTCGTAGACAAGCGTTTATTTAAACAGGGTAATGTGACGGAATGAAGATAGTTTAGTTGTTTGTACATGATTTGGTATGGTTTCAGTGGATGTCTGTTAAGTTGTAGTATGGCATTTAAATTTCTTGTTACAGATCATACAAAAAAACAACTTTTATCAAAGGTTCAACAGATTTCTGTTTCATATAGACACATTGTGATTGTATGTGTGACCAATTTTAAACAAAAGACTCATTCTGATTTTTTTTTTAATTAGTCTATGATTGCTACATTTTCTTACAAATCTCGGGATTATCCTTCAACAAATCTTGATTCCTACTTAGTAAATGTGTTGTTTCGATTGAAGATCGCATATCTATAAAAATAATTTAATGTTTGACCAAACGGGCTGCAACAAATATTTAAGCACTGTCTACAATAGCGGTGTCACGCGAACAAACCGTCATTGTACTACCCTTTCTTCAGAAACCGTAACTGCAACACAATAGCAATAAGGTTTTGCGGGAAGTTTCACCGCGGAGGTTTTATATCGCGTAAAGCCCGCACACTTACCGCCCGCCGTTATCTACCCATCTGCCATATTGTGCGTTTCGTCGGGCTTGTTACGGCCGCAAGCTCCCAGACTGGAGATGAGATACACGGCACGATATTGCGTGAGTCACCGCCTTTAGATTCTCATAGTAGATAAAGGAAATGAATCTTTCTTGAAGCGTCTGAGCTGAGCATCTTTCTACAAAATGTGAAACGTAACTTGTATATTTTTCATGCTTATTTGATTTATAACATCTTTTAACATCTTTATGTTAAGCATATTCAAAGCCGTCGAACGTAATACTAGTAAAAGACGTAACTCACACAATATAGTGCCGTATTTAGTGGCATCATTTGTATGGGGACCTTGCAGATCGTCAACAAAGGAAGCCGCTTGGCACAGTCGTTCTTTGTGGTCATCTGAGCTGATTTAGCCCTGTACCCATGTGGTACCACCATGGTGGTAGCCAGGGGTGGGGGGGAGAGGTCCCTTCTACCACGCTGCACTTTTACATCCATATCTCCATAAGTTTAGCAAATAGGTCGTGTTTGGTATCGTTTTCATATAATTTAAGGACGAGGAATTCATTTCTGGAACAATTTTTTCACTCGTTCATAGAAAAAACAAAAGTTCTGCGCAAAAAAAGAAAAATAAGAAAACAAAAATCTTACAAAATCTATGCCTACAAATAAACCACGAGATTGTGCTTTATAAAAAAAATATAATTAAATAGCCCTGTTTATCTAGAATATACAAACATCAACTTTTTTATACAAATTATATTTATAAATGTGTCAAAAAAAAACATTTGCCATGCGCGGCGGTATTTTGGCGCAGTAAATTTGGATAGGATTTAACACTTATTGTTTAATAATGACACAAATAGGTCGTGTTTGGTATCGTTTTCATATAATTCAAGGACGGGGAATTCAATTTTGCAACAACATTTTTACTAGTTCATAGAAAAAAATTAAGTTCAGCGCAAAAAAAAGAAAAATATAAAAAAAACTTACAAAATCTATCGAAAATCCTAAAAAAAACTTACAAAATCTATGCCTACAATTGAAGAATTAGATTATGCTTTATAAAAAATATGTTTTAAGAGCCCTATTTATCTTAAATATATAAACATAAACTTTTCCAAAGAAATTACATTTATAAATGTGTCAAAAAAATCGGTTTAGCCGCGCGGTGGTTTTTTGGTGCAGTATTTTTTTTATTTGGATTTATCACTTATTTTTTTAATAATGACACGGATTAGTATTGGTACTATATGCGCCTGGCGGCCATGATTTTAACCTCAAAAACGAAAACAATCGTAAAATGTTTGTATACCTAGACCCTATCTTATTGAAAATAATAATTCAATAATTAATAATATTAGATTACCTATTAGAATTTTCTTGTTTCATGACATTTTTAGTTGCGGATCACGACAACGTGGATGTTAATGTGACAAGGTTCCAGCGCATTACCAATTGATGAGGATAATAGTCCCATAATTTTACTTAATAGAGAGTTAAAGTAATAATTAAGTAAAAAAATGTTTTTACCTAGGTATCTAGTTATAACAAATTTTATTGGCAGTTTCCGCTGCATCTACGTAGTTCGGTGCACTTTATTTCTCTTTTTTAACAATTGCACCTTCCTGCGCATTTTTGCTTACACTTACACCTTATTAACTCCATGCAAGCTGTGGCTGCTGGCGGTAAGGTGGTCTACAGAGGATTCCCATAAGCCATTATTTTTGCCCCAACCCCAATCTGCAGGACCATGCATGGTTTTGGATTGGTTTTAAAAGTTGACCCCATACATTCCTCCCTGATAAATCGCTCGCAAAATATGGTTGCACAGGGCGGGCGTCTCTGGTTGGTGGAAGATTCTCCAGCTGCATGTCCTTTTTCTTGAATAGTACTTTTCTGCATTGATTAACATCAAGGACATGCATTCCAACAATTCCAACAATAACTTAAATCACAAAAGCCAATCACCACGTAACTTGTCATACAAAGCAATGTCATTTATTTCTAATACTTATTGGCAAAGCCTGCTCCACATTTCCTTCTTCAGCTTATTTAAATCCTTCCATTGCAATTGGATAAACGCCCCAAGCTTTCGAAAGCGCTTTTTTCCCTTTACCAGCAAAAGACGATACGGTACCACACTCGGAAATGGCGTTCTTCTTTTTCCGGTGAAAGAAGATATTCATTGCTTGAGGAATTGTGGGTTCTTATTAGCACGGGTAAAAATCATCAGTTCCTGCCTTGCCATGCAATTGCAGCTTTATTAAGTAACCCAAATAAGTATAGTATTTTCACACTTTAAAATCTATAAAGAAGGAAATGTGGAGCAGGCTTTGCCAATAAGAATTAGAAAAAATTGTCATTGCTTTGTATGGCAAGTAAGTTACGTGATGATTGGCTTTTGTGATTTAAGTTATTGTTGGAAATGTAAGAATGCATGTCCTTGATATTAATCAGTGCTTTTGATATCAATCAATGTATAAAAGTGCTATTCACGAAATAGGACATGCAGCTGGAGAATCTCCACCAACTAGAGACGCCCTGAGGCCGTATTACAAGCTCTTAAATCCTGCCAGGTTTATAAATTGCTGTAGTGACATCTCTTTCTCGTCGTATAGCAAATAAAAGAGATGGATTGATAGCCAGTCAGAAAACTGCCTGGAAATAAGAGATCATAATACGGCCCCTGTGCAATCATATTTTGCGAGCGATTTATCAGGGAGGAATGTATGGGGTCGACTTTTAAAAACAATCCAAAACCTGCCATGTCCTCTGAACTTTATTTTTTTCTATGAACTAGTAAAAATGTTGTTGCAGAATTGAATTCCCCGTCCTTGAATTATATGAAAACGATACCAAACACGACCTATTTGTGTCATTATTAAACAATAAGTGTTAAATCCTATCCAAATTTACTGCGCCAAAATACCGCCGCGCATGGCAAATGTTTTTTTTTGACACATTTATAAATATAATTTGTATAAGAAAGTTGATGTTTGTATATTTTAGATAAACAGGGCTATTTAATTATATTTTTTTAATAAAGCACAATCTCGTGGTTTATTTATAGGCATAGATTTTGTAAGATTTTTGTTTTCTTATTTTTCTTTTTTTGCGCAGAACTTTTGTTTTTTCTATGAACGAGTGAAAAAATTGTTCCAGAAATGAATTCCTCATCCTTAAATTATATGAAAACGATACCAAACACGACCTATTTGCTAAACTTATGGAGATATGGATGTAAAAGTGCAGCGTGGTAGAAGGGACCTCTCCCCCCCACCCCTGGCTACCACCATGGTGGTACCACGTGGGTACAGGGCTAAATCAGCTCAGATGACCACAAAGTACGCCTGTGCCAAGCGGCTTCCTTTGTTGACGATCTGCAAGGTTGATGCCACTAAATACTGCACTAATAGGAATGTAAGAAATTGTTGAGTAAAAATGTTTGACTTTAGCGTTTATCAAAACTATGAGAAATAGAAAAAAAAACGGGCACGCTCCGAATATCTTCACGTGTCTTCAGTTCTGAGGCTTTCCCAGCAATAAAATTTGCATAACTACGCTCCTTGGCACGGGCACAGCGTCTTATTAAATTTCCACCCCTCCAAAACTCATTAATGGTTTGTACTTAACCACCTAGCGATGTTATTCCGTGATAAATCATAAGGTATCACGTAATAGGTCCGTGCGTGGCTGAGGATGACTTTTATTGCCATCTCAAGATGGAAGTAATCCCGGGATCAAGGGTGGAACGGAACGCCTCAAGGATTTGAGATAATCTTTTGTTTATACGCGCTTTTTTGGGAAATTGTAAGATATTATGGCATTATGTCCGCTAATAATTCTTTTTGTGGATTTCTCTTCGCTGACTTGCATTAATTTGTGAAATCTCTTATATACTGCTTGAAATTTGAATAAAAAATACAAATATTTACAAGAAACACACGATATCAACATTAGAACCAATAACGATAAATAAATCATAGTTGCGTGCGCTCATACACATTTATACAATCTTTCACATTAACCAGACCTAAACGAGATCATGTTTCTGTAGTTATTTGTAAACATATTGGTCACTTAATTACAAGCTGTCAGTGAAAATGGTTCGTTGGACAGCAATAGTGTTTTTAAGTGTGTTTTTTATTTCTGATTCAAAAACATCTACAGTAACATGGGCACCAAATAAAAGTTTCAATTTAGCTGAAAATTTTGATAAAGGCAGTTTACCGTGCTCAAAATCAGCAGTAATTTTTCCAGAGTCTATCCAAGAGTCGGTTTTTATCGAGTCTTCAATAGCAGTAAGAGAGTTGATTTTACCTAGAGATGGTACGATTCTGTTGGCGGAAGGAGCTTCCATTATTTTTGGAGCTGACTCAAGTGAAGTCAACTGTACTGAAGAAAATGTTTTTTATAAGGACGATTCTTCGTCAGGGTGGGAGAACCCTGGAGTCTGGAACTCATCAAAATTCAACAAGGCAACACCCGATGCAGAAAGGATTCCATGCTACGATGACACTGTAGTGTTTCCTAGGAATGCACAGTTTACAGTAAGTCTGCCAGATATCACACAGTACGTAAGTGGGGTTACAATTAATGACAGAAGCTTATCGAATCTGGATTTTTTTAAACGCATATACAGACAAACAGATGGCACTCAACAGTTCGTACTAGGAGCCAAATTGAATCATTATTCAGTAATAATCTCACAAAAAAACTGTCAGTCAACGTCTGGATGCCCTTGTCAGAAAAATGGCATTAATATCAATTGCAAATTGAAATACTGCCCGCCACCAAAATGTGCTAATCCGATTAAACCAGTGGGCCATTGCTGCGAGATATGTGGCGGATCACTTTTGTTTGAAATTGAAAATTTTAGTATGAAGGCTTTAAAAGAACTCGTAAAATCAATAATTAATAACTATGGAGTAAATAATTTTGTCTATCATATAGGAATGCTTCCTTATATTGACACTAATACTATGAAGCCTGTGCCTAAGCGTGTACAAGTGATAGTAATGGACAAAGGAGAATATACTGGAGCTAGCTCCGAAGTCATCAATGAAATTGGATACCAAATGTCCAAAGAATGGATTAAGAATGATAAATTAGTGTTCTTAAGCGGTAGCCCAAATTCCGAATCCGGTCTGGGTGGTAAGATTGCCATATCGATGTTCTTCGCTGTCGTGGCTACAATAGGAGCTTTATTTGCGTACTATTACAGAAATACAAAGATTAGTATTGCTGATTTAAGGAGCAATTTGAACGTTCGTGGTGGGGGTATATTGTCCCGGTTCCAGGAACGATCGGACAGTGTAGTTTCTTTGACGAGGAGGGATTCAACTGTGTCTGGTTTGCGGGAAACTGGTGCGACTGCTTTTAGAAATCCTTTATATGACTCTAAACGGGGTAGGGTTGTGGTTCCGGAATCTACTTTGGAAGAACCAGAAGTATCAACCTGAGATTATTGATATCGTTATGTAAGAAGAGTTTGTGTTTAAGAAATGTCAATCTTTATATAATGTGTAGTTATGAAGCTAAATGGCTATTAATCCACATGTTTTTAGTCCGTAACTAACTTTGTTTTCCTTAATTTCTTTAGGTATATTATGTTACTGTAACAAGTAAATATCTATGTATATACTTATTTAAATAATTCGGTTTCTTTCTTTTAAAACATCGCTCAGTCAAATCAACCCCTTGTGTCAGCAACAGAAACTGAAGATTTCTTCCCATAAAGTGGAGGTTTGAAACTCGACACTTTCGCAGCCAACATTGAAATCGCCCCCTTTGTGCGTTTCCTGCGCTTTGAATGTAAACTCAATCAATAGTATTCGGTTTCACCGAAACTGTTCAAAAGACGCGCCTGTCATGAAGACTCGTTAATCATCGTAAAGTTTGAGCGACCACTGAGAGTGCGAGTTTCAGAAACGTTACAGTCACACTGGAAAATAGCTTTTATTAATATTTCATGCCACTTTGAATGTTTCATGATATTCGTGAAATTCGATAAGACGCAATAATACAACGTGTTAATGAATTAACGCAAAATGAGAAAACCGTTTCTTCGGAGCATCAATCTGAACAACTTTACTATTGGACCAACTCTGAAATCGCGAAAAAAAAATCAGCAGCTTCATAAATTTTTTTTCGTATACCTACAAGTGTAAACTCTAAAATTACGGGTCGTAGGCTTGTCAATTCCATACAATACAACAATATCTGTGATTTACATAAACTTGGGATAGAAAATTGGCCATTTGAGTAGGGGAAAGATTCTTAACCATTTCCGAAATCTCGCACCCTCTCCAGCCGACCGTTCCATCTACAACGCAACCGATGAGAAACAAAACGGCTCACGGTCGTTTTCATTGTCGTCAACGACCATTGTTTTTGTCCGATCTCTGATTTATGTTCGTTTAACCGTGTTACGCCCCGTCGCAGCCGCAGACGCGCGCTGTGACTGATAAGCGTGTGTTTGACGCTATTGTCGTGCGATATGAATGAAAAAGGAAAATTGTCAGTGTTCGTTTCTGTTTGTCAGTTCGGTGGTAAGCAAATAAGGTTGTTGGAAACCTACGTGACGTTGGCGGAATTGGACCTAGAATACAGAGCAAGCTATTCATCTAAAAGAAATAGTTTAGCGGCAGCATTTTGACAGTGCAAGAAATGGAGTCTTGGCAACGTTATACATGAATATGTTTTTGGTGGAATTAATTATACGAGTAATTTTGGGTTTGAATCGTAAGCAAAGACAACATATTAAATAAATATTGTGATAATAGGCATTTTATTTGCAGCAAAATTTTAATATCATTAGTTCGGCTGTATTGTTGGACCAATAATGTAAAAAATCTGATTTTGGCATGGAACCTGGGGTCTAGTCGTGATAATTCCGAATGATAAAACCAAAAACGTTACGTTGTCAATTAGGTTAAATTTAATTAAAAACCTTTGGCTTAGTTTTAGAATTCTCATTTAAATTGTTCAAGATTGGCATCACGTGGTACCTACTTATAGCTTTTACTAATTTTAATAAAACTTAAGAGACTATTTTTCCCTAAATGAAACTGAAACGGTAACGATTTTATCTTTGAACATAGCGCGATTGGGTATGGTCTGTGGTTCCAATTAACTTAAGTTTGTGACAAATATTATGGTGGTAACCCTTGGTGACTTTATAGAAAATCTGTTCCAATTTTAAATTATACAAGAACATTGGCCATAGAACACTTAAACATTGAGCATGGCATTACTTAAATCAAAGCGTGCGATGTTGGCCCTGATATTTAAGTTTACATTCGTCGTTTAGTACATGAACTCGCAAATAGATTTACGCCAACACAACAAAATTAAAATGACATTAATCCGATTTCGCATAAACGTCATGAGAACTATAAAACAAATAAGGCGTACTCTTGAACTATTTCCGAGTAACAAGCTCTAGCGCACATAATTCATAAAACTGAGGGTTGCCAAGTTGCCTACATTGAAACGAAATAATTAAAATGCAGGATTTATGAGAATTACCTTTATTTTATGCACAACCGGATAATGCTTGGCTTTCACCTCACCTGATGTTAAGTGATGATAAGGCGGTGGAAGCGCACTACACCCAGAATCCTCACCACTGGGGAACTGGCTATCTTACCTCTAACTGCCGAAACACAACAATTTTTAAATTATTGTTATGGCGTCAGACTTAGGTAAAATGGTGGTTTCACCAACCGAACCGACCACTAAATGTACCCAGGGGGGAATCGAACCCGCGACCCCTGCGTCTTACACGGGTCGACGAACCACTAGACCACGGAGGCGGTTAAAATATCTTCACTAAACCATATTCTGTGACTAAACTTAATCTGAAATAAATTTTTTTTTTGGATTCTTTTAGAATTTGTGGATGGTAGTTAATTGCATTTAATGGTTTTATGATTTTATGATTAGTCCATATATCAATGAATAACGACTATTGTCAAACTTTTTGCAAGCAATTTTGCTTTAGCTTTACGCATCCCTTAGGCACGATTTTTTCGTGTTGTCAAGACAACGAAAACTTTTTTACAAAGTTGCGATTATGTAAAATTACTTATCTTGCACTACAATAAATGTTCGCACCTGTGTAAATGTGCTTATATATGACATTTAGCACATTTGAAAACAATTCTTCGTCTATTAAAACTCGTCATTATGTCCAAGTTTTTGAAAGTTACGACTCAGCCCTATTGTCCAAACTGAGGTGCTATGCTCGAGCTCCATAAATCCAGGGCTGGCACATTTGTCACCGGCCAGGCAGCGCGCCTGAAACGTGTCGACTTCCAATTTTACGACGCCGTAAAATGATATAGTGCGCCCTGTGATGTGGACTTTTTATGTTTGCTTTCTTTTAATCCTGTCGAGTTATGGAAATATGGATCCAGTGGAAGCTGATGGCGGTGTTAAGGATGTGGCAATGATTCCTGGTCGACAGGCTGTGACATCAAAAGAAATGGATTGTATACGTGTTAATGACAAGAAACTCAACAAAAAAATCAGCTGTTTCATACATTCTGGTGGAGTAGGTATTGACAACTTGTATGAAACAGCCAACGATATGTTAAAACAAGTTTAGATACGTTACCCGCGCTCCACAATGGCAAGACGAAAGTCAGGTAATTGCCCGACTTTCAATTAGTCAGGCACAGGCTCGTGACACGTAAACACACACCACTCTCGTCAGTCAGACACTAAAAAACCGTGACATCCTTATCAAAAATGCCTTCCTGCGTCTTTAAACGATGTGCAAATTATACAGCAACAGTCAGAAATCGGAGAAATATTTCATTTCATACGTAAGTACTGTACTTAACCGTAAAATGTATTTTCGTATTTTTATTACTCTAATCGGCCATATTTTTACAAAGAGCGAGCATTGCGACTGTCACTCCCATGATCGCGCCAATGAGCATGCAGCGTATCAGACGAAACTTATGATGTCTGTTTATCTCTTTCTAACGACAAGTATTCCGTATGGTGTTCATTTTTGTCCCTCTCTCGCTTGACATAATATGTCTATGTGTGTATCTGCAGTACCTGTCGCTGTTTTAAATTGCATGATGTTGGCGCATGACGCATCTAAACTTGTTTTGACATATCGTTGGAAACAGCTGTTTTTTTTTGTTGAGTTGCAGAGTTGGCCCCATAGTAAAAGTTGTTCATATTCATGGGCACAATCACCACCTAAGAGGTTTTGCGTTTATAACGTTATATAGAACAGAAGAATCCTAGACTACAAGGTGTTTGGTAAAAGCCTTATAAAGCCGAATATGGTAGATAGGGACCATCAAACTGAACAACTTTTACTATGGGACCAACTCCGAAATCGCGAAAAAAAATCAGCTGTTTCATACAAAAAATAATAACGAAAATATCAAAATGTATGGAACAGCTGATTTTTTTTTCGCGATTTCGGAGTTGGTCCCATAGTAAAAGTTGTTCAATTTGATGGTCCCTATCTACCATATTCGGCTTTATAAGGCTTTTACCAAACACCTTGTATAACACTAGGTAGGTACTTATTAGTTACTAGCGGCCGCCCGCGGTTTCACCCACGTGGTTCTTGTTCCCGTGGGAATATCGGGATAAAAAGTATTCTATGTTTTAATCTAGGCTCTCTACTATCTGTGTGCCAAATTTCAACCAAATCTGTTCAGTAGTTTTTGCGTGATTGAGGAACAAACATCCAAACATCTAAACATCCAAACATCCAAACCCACAAACTTTACATTTATAATATTAGTAGGATAGGATACTGTGCGAATCACAGCAAGTAAGCTCACGTCTCTAGATAAAGTAGGTTAGCATTTTTGGAAACAGAAAATGATAATTTTGTACTCTGGAAAACCTAAAGAAAACATTTTAGTAAAAACTTAATAGGATTAAAATTAATTACGATATTTTGTTCCATTTTAAGTCTTATGCGAAAAACTTTAACAAAGAGATTTATTCTTTTATACGAAAGTGTCTTATCTTCTTTATGCCCTGACAAAGAGAATTCCGTTTAGTGGGACTGCCACACCCCCAAACTATTTGAGACTTACAAGGAGGGCTGTAACTGGATTACATCTCGAGTCATTTCTCTCGATTCGAGAATCATTTTAGTGTGGGTAAGGATTCGGAATCGAATGGGGCGGTAAGTGAATTAAGATGGATGGCAAGGGGTTCAGACTTTACAGTCTGCATTAGGAGACTTGAAAACCCTAGTGGTTTAAGATGGAGATTGATAGGTTTTGTGCACTGTTGCATTTAATACTAACACAGTTATTAAAGATTTTCGATGTTGAATATTGGATTTTATTCCTTTAAATTTCGAAGAACCGATAGCCGTTGGGGTGGAAAGGTTCTTGAATGGCGACCGCGCACCGGACGACGCTCCGTGATGCGGGCAGCGCAGGACCGATCGTCGTCGTGGAGATCCTTGGGGAGGCCTATACCCAGCAGTGGGTGTCGTGCGGCTGATATGATGAGGATGATGAAATTTTGAATAAATTTATAATGGAGTATTTCTACCATAAAAGTTTATCTTAACTTTTGAACGTTAATTTTATGGACAATAAGCAAAACCAATGCAGTGCTATAAAAGCTCTCTGTTATTCTTTACGAGCGCCAGTTTCATCTATAGGATCTTGATATCTTGGCTTGATCACACCATAACACGAGTAATGGGATGGACCGCCGTAAATATACCAGCGGGAAGCGTCCTGATGTTTCGGATTCCACTTTTGCTTGATGTCAGTGTTAGGATTTATAACGTGGGCGGTGGACAGACTATACTTAGGCATCGAGGTACTTAGATTAGACCATGGTATAAAATGTACTGCGCCAGGTATAGTATTCCGAGGCAGAGGAAGTCTCGTGGGTAACTCTAGCTTAGGTCGTTTCCTCTATTGATATTTACATTCATGAACTTTTTTCGGCTGAGCTTCAAGTCTTATAGAAACCCACACCCACAAAATAATTCTGTTAATCAGACCGAAAATGATAGGTACCTCTTCTTGTCAGCCATGATTTGGGTATTATCGTTACAAGCTATAAGTTCGCTCAGCACATTGTTACGTAATTATTTCGAAGTCTTTAGGGTCTTCCAATAGATGTCGTAGATGGCGACAATGTCTTTCGAGAGTATTAATCGGCCATTGTGTCTGTAACTGCCCTAATAAGGCTTCACTGCCGAATACGGCGCCGCCCGACGACGTATCTACAGACTCGGAATAAATAATAGAACAACCGGTTCAGAAGTAACTAATACTATAGTACTTTATCACACCAATAATTTCTGTAAGTAAGTTAGCTACTGTACTGTAAGAACGTGTATTTTTGGCGCGACATGGTGCTAAGGTGGTCAGATACTCCTGAAGCCGACTACGTCTTGAGATTAGATACATCGCGCTCTTTGTTTTATGGTATCTACTACTCTACTGAGTCCGTTTGTCTTTTTTATAGCATCGTTTTGGTGTTTCAGAAGGCTTGTTACTTGATGTCAATTTCAATCAGTTAGCGGTGAACCTCTTTTAGCTTTTAAAGTATTTCCTAGAAGTCAGTGTGGAATTTGAAAAAGTTATTTGACATGAAGAGCCATTAAAACTTTTAGATCGGTTTTTGTCATCATAGTGCCGCGACCTGGTTTTTTCGAGGTAAACTGCTGTAAATATTATTAAGTTACATTTCGATAAAAAAATCCCTACCTTAAAAATAATAAAAATACAAAGATATCCTCTTACTATATTAGTATTACTTATAAAATATTCTCTAAAGATTCGTCCTCTGCATAATGAAATGATAACAGAGGTCAGGTTGCCCGTTACGACTGTTACGAGGCCACTAACGGCCTCTGCCTCGCGGGGAGTGCGTTAATTACACTATCATTTGACTCCTACAATTTCATTCAATTACTCTTAAGTATCGTTAGGAGTAAATGAGACACTGAAAGCCTCCAAATTTCTTGTATGGAATCATGTAAGCGCAATTTGTATTGCTATTGTTAAATTCAGCGTGATAATGAGCTGTCTGACTATTAACTGAAATAAGAACGAGTACCTATTTAAGTAGACAAAACGGATTTTTTTGATTTTCCTTTCTAATTCTATAGGTATTACCATGCTTCTTTTTCTACTTTTATAAAAAAAAAACAAAGTACTCCAGTCATGTAATGTTGTATCACTTCATACGAAAGCTTACACTGAAAGTTCGGTAAAAGAAAAACTGCCTTAAAAGAGGTAACATTATGCCTGGTTCATACGGGGTCAGTAACATGGAAGTACAGTACTAAACTCCAGCGCTGACTTGCTACTGGGCTCGTGTAGACACTAGTTTCATTCAACCCAGTACAGTGCTGACTTCTCGCTCGTCGAAGTCAGTCCAGCTGACTAGCCATCCGTTCTATTTTCGGGCACAGTACGACTTACTGCCGATAGTGCCGATCCTGTCTGCATGTATCCAGTTACTGGGTCCAAAATTCTGAGTTACTGGGTCCAGTCACTGACCCATATAAACCAGCCCTTAGGACTGTTTTCGACGCCCCTCTACCGCGCCCACTCGAACTCGCGCGCAGTTTTAGCGCGTCGATAATCAGCGCTTTGAGTGGCGTGTAGTGTCGCAAAGAGCCCTACAACTGAGGGCCCTTGAACATCTGCCGCGTTTAAATACTGCGTAACTGCATGTTTCACACATTGGGGACTTAATTGTTAGGTAGGTACCTATTTAGAACTCTCTTTGTTTCACTTTTATAATATGCTAGATATATGGGGTTGGTCACCAGGCCCGGATCTAGGGGGGGGGGGCGGGAGGGGGCACTTGCCCCGGGCGGCCGCAGGCCCCCGCCCCTTAGTCTTCCCAAGAAAGTTATGTCGGTCGCGAGGCCGGCCGGCATAACTTGCTTGTGGCTGGGCTGGTCCACAGCACCAGTTTGGCTGTAGTTAGCTAGTCTCTGATAGAGTAATATACGACGAGACCGAGAAGAGTCAACACAAGGCAAGGAAAACGGGGCAGCGGGCGGCGGCGCGGGCATGGTTACCATCTGATAGGCATTTGCCGCAATTGACAGGGATTTTTCGGTTTAGATAGGCGTTTGGGTGGCACTAAGCTGAGACCATCACCCGTGGCCATACCAACCGTGTGGTTATAATAGCCTAATCGCGAGAGATGTGCGCGAAATTTCTCCGCGCGCAATGCTTGACTCTCTACAAATTCTTTTAATCTGTTCCTTATGTCCCTCTACCATTTCTCCCCCATTCTGGGGCATAGTATTGCTACTCCTCGCTCCAGCGTTCCCTGAGACTGTGCCATGCGTGCGCAAACTCCGCAGCCGTCTGTACTAAGCTGAGATAGGCATTTTTGCATTTTTTCACGCAATTTTTCACAAAATTCACAAACTTCAATTCAATTCACAAAATTTTATCACGAACATTCATGTCGCATATTACAAGATTAGTGAGATTTTATAGTTGATGAAACCGACTAAAAATCGCGCTGTGCGGCCGTTTTATTTTACTATAGACAAGCAAAACTCAAGAATTATTGGATGTAACCTACGATCAAGAATATGAGGATGTAACTGACAAAAAATCGCGCTACGCGGCCGATTTTTACAAAAAAGTAATTACAAGATTATTGGATGAAACTGGCTAAAAATCGCGCTGCGCGGCTGTTGTTCTTACTGAAGAAATGAAAATTAAAAGATTATTGGAAAAGCTGAGTAAAAATCGCGCTGCGCGGCTTTCTTTTCGCTACAGACTCAGATCAAATGAGGCTACAGACAGGTATTTTTCGGACAAAAAAGGCATTTTGTATATCCTAGACAGGCATCTACCCTTACCTACGTAGATGGTAACTGTAGTGTATGTGAGTAAAAGAGAAGGAAGCATTGTGTCGTCTCTAGCGCACGTGCGGTCGAACACAGCTCAGTCGGCTGTGAACGGCAGGTTGTTGTGTGGGCACGCGCGTCTAAGAGCCGATAATATTGAAGAAGATACCACATTTTGACGACGAGGACTAACAGGACTACTGTGAGTAATTATTATAAAATTACATTCATGAAAAAGAAAAGGAAAAGAAATGGTGATGGCGGCAAAGATTTAAATCGTGTTTTGAGGTTTTGTTGATGTTGTACTTTATTGTTTTCAAGTGGGACATTTTTACATTCCTTATTGCTATAAATGCTTTCTTATGGGGTCATTTATTTTCTAATTGCTGTAAAAGTGCTTTTTATAGGGTCGTTTATGTTTGAGTTATTCAGTGATCATCATGTTATTTTTATAATAAATTCACCACCACCATTTTGTTTGTCATTTTTTAAAGTCAATGTTTTTACTTTCTTCTATGGTCTATGCAATGCTTTTTCATCAACCACAGATTAGAATATATTTTTTTTTTGAGACAGCCTTCCTTTACTGTGAAAGCAAAGGAAATTACAGCCATACAGCCAATCAAATGTTTTGCAGCTAAATTGTAGGATTTGTATTTTTTGAAATTTTTGCACGTCCGATGTCGCTACTGCTAGGCCCCTACCAGTGCACTCTATGTTAACTAGATAACTGTGTAGCCAGTACCTAAACGTTTTATTTACTTACTATTTTCAAATAATGTCATACGATTAACGAATACATTTACAAGTTACCTATATTTAAAATACTTACCTCTGAACTGTGAGGGCCCGGGTTCAATTCCCGGTCGGCTTATAATTGTTTTTTTTTTCAGATTAATAATATATTGGCTGGTGGTTATTGACTGTTGTTGTCCCTTAACTAATAAAATAAAAATAAAATATTGCGTACTTACGTACTATTGAGTTGCATTGCATTGCATGATCGACTTCGTTATCTAATAGGTACTAAACGAGATTTTTCTATTGTTTGATTTTTCATTATCAAGTAAAAGATACAAGTACCAGATGATGCCTGGTAGTTCAGAAACAGGTGACGCCTGCAAGGACTTAATGTAATACGAAGTTTTGCATGGGTGACGCCCGTAATATGAAGTTTTGTACGGGTGACGCCCGTTAGACGAAGTTTTGCACGGGTAACGCCCGTAATATGAAGTTTTGCACGGGTTACGCTCGTAATACGAAGCTTTACATGGGTGACGCCCGTAATACGAAGTTTTACACGGGTGACGCCCGTTATACGAAGTTTTACACGGCTAACGCCCGTTATACGAAGTTTTGCACGGGTAACGCCCGTAATACGATGTTTTACACGGGTTACGCCTGTAATACGAAGTTTTACACGGGTTACGCCCGTAATATGAAGTTTTACACGCGTAACGCCCGTTTACTGAAGCTTGAAATTAATTCATACAACATTGTTAGTTTAAATTTAAACTATTCAATGATGATTAAATGAACGCTGTAGGGAATAAATAATGAATGTGCCAGGTTGTTAAAAGGATGATGCCCATTTGGTAACCTAAATTAGACATTCTTTATTTGTTTCCTTGTCCACAGATTAAATGATGTCAAGTCTTACCTTAGAAAAATTTGAGTGCGATGGTGAAGCAGGATCTGTTGGAGCTAGATGGGAACGTTGGAAAAGGAGTTTATATATTTACTTGGAAGCTGCCGATGTTAATTCTAGTTCTAAAAAACGCGCAAGTTTGTTGCATTGGGGAGGACAAGAACTTCAAGAAATACTGTTTAATATACCGGGTGGCTACGTCACGGCGATAGAAGGCATAGATGTATTTGAAGTAGCAATAAAGAAGTTAGATGAATATTTTGCACCTAAGCAAAATAAACGGTATGAGAGACACTTATTCAGAAAAATTAAACAGGATGAAAACGAGAAGTTTGAAAAATATTTAGTTCGATTAAGACAACAAGCTTTGAAATGTCAATTTACGGATGTGGATGACAGTTTGATTGATCAGATAATTGAAAAGTGTTCATCGGAAGAACTCAGGAAGAAAATACTTCGCGCAGGCGAAAAGATTACCTTAACGGAAGTAATAACCGAAGCAAATACTCTTGAGGTGGTGGAACGTCAATTAGGTGATTTCAGTCAGAAAGGAAAAGATCCAACTGTTAATAAAATTGATACACGAGTGAAGGAAAAGATATTCATCAATAATAGAAAAAAGACTTGTTTCCGATGTGGTAGCTGGAATCATCTGGCTAGCGATCCGAAATGCCCAGCTTTAGGAAAAATATGTAACAAATGCAAGAAAGTGGGACATTTTCAAACTCAGTGCAAAGGAACAGGCCTAAAGCGAAGCATTGAAGATAGCAAAGTAGAAAGGAGCGTAGATGCGAAAAGATCAAAGAAGTCGAACCAAAGAGTTGAAGATATAAAGCAGGCAAATGCGATAGAAGATAAAATTGATTACGTTTTTAATGTTCTCCATAATGATACACTCGATTGCTTAGTAGGTGGAACCCAAGTAAAGATGCTGATTGATTCAGGATGTCGACATAACTTAATAACAGATAAGACGTGGCTGGAAATTAAGAATAAAATTATGAAGACAGGAAAAGAAGTAAAAAATCCAGGAAAAACATTTGTTGCTTATGGAAGTGAAGTCCCTCTCAAGTTATTGACGTCCTTTAATGCAGATATTCGTGTGGGATCAAAAACACTAAACGCCACCTTTTACGTAATAGACAAAGGGACACGTAATTTATTAGGTAAAACGACGGCAATAGCACTAGGCGTACTAAAACTCGGATTAGATATAAACCAAGTCGAGATGGCACCTTTCCCTAAATTCAAAAACACTCAAATACAAATACCAATTAATAGTGATGTGAATCCAGTATCGCAACCTTACAGACGAATACCAATTCCATTGGAAGAAAAAATAAATGCAAAAATAGATGAACTACTTCAAAAAGACATAATAGAAAAGGTAGAAGGACCGTCTGAATGGATAACGCCGGTAGTGCCGATTTTAAAAGCAGATGGGGATGTCCGTCTCTGTATTGATATGAGGCGTGCAAATTTAGCCATCAAGCGAGAAAATCACCCGCTACCAACGATGGAACAACTACTACCAAAGATCCAAAATGCTAAAATGTTTAGTAAATTAGATATAAAGGATGCGTTTCATCAGTTGGAGCTTGTACCCGACTCAAGACATATTACAACATTCATATCTGGTAAAGGATTATATCGTTTTAAAAGGTTAATGTTTGGAATCACCTGTGCGCCGGAAATGTTTCAGAAAACACTTGAAAGGGTGCTAATTGAATGCGAAGGGGTGGTTAATTTTATTGATGATATTTTAGTATATGGAAAAAACAAGCAAGAACATGATAAACGGTTGCAAAAAGTAATAGAAACATTAAGAACGAATGACATCATGTTAAGAGAAGATAAATGTATCTACGGAACAACAAAAGTTCAATTTCTAGGACATGAGTTGTCAGATCAAGGAATTCGACCACTAGACAAATATTTATCGGCTATAAAAGATTTTAAGACTCCGATCAACATTTCGGAACTACAAAGCTTTTTAGGGCTTATTAACTATATTGGGAAATGGATACCTAATATGGCTACCCTTACCGAACCATTGAAGCAATTGCTTCGTCGAAAATCAGCCAGAAATGCTGATATTAGAGATTCTTGGGGGAAAAGCCAACAAACAGCATTTTGTGCTCTAAAGACTGCATTGAGTGACATACCAAATTTGGGGTACTACAATGTGGACGATAAAACGATGGTATTTGCTGATGCAAGCCCGGTTGGACTCGGAGCAATCTTAGTGCAGACAAATGAAACTGGTCCACGCATTATTGGGTTTGGAAATAAAACTCTTAGTGATTGTGAACGTCGGTATTGCCAAACCGAAAAGGAGGCTTTGGCACTGGTGTGGGCCGTGGAGCACTTCCACATGTTTCTGTACGGTAAGGAATTTGACTTAATTACTGACCATAAACCTCTTGAAGTTATATTCGGTCCAAAATCCAAACCCTGTGCACGGATTGAGCGTTGGGTACTGAGACTTCAATCTTATAAATATAACGTCATTTATCGTCCTGGGAAAAATAATATAGCCGATCCCTTGTCTAGATTATGTACTTTTAACAACGATAAGACTCAGTACAGAGACTACGTCCAGGATATTATTGACCATGCTAGACCAATAGCCGTTTCGCTAGAAGATATTGAAGAACATTCAAAGACTGATATGTTTATACAAAAAGTGAAACAGGGCGTATTTCACAAAAAGTGGGATGACGCAGTAAAGAATTATAAGCTTTTTGAGAACGAGCTATGTTTCTTTGGTGACATATTGTTAAGGGGGACCAAAATAGTTATCCCGACACAATTACGACGACTTGTTTTAGATGCTGCTCATGAGGGCCATCCTGGAATGGTCGCGATGAAATTGAGACTCAGAGCGAAGGTTTGGTGGCCTAACTAGGACGTGGAAAATTTAGTACGGTCCTGTAAAGGATGTACACTGGTATCGGCACCAAATCCACCACACCCACTCAAGAGGAGAGAATTACCCACCCAATCCTGGGTTGATATCGCCATAGATCTTTTGGGTCCGTTGCCAAGTGGTGATTACCTATTAGTTGTCATTGATTACTATTCTAGGTACAAAGAAATCAAAGTATGTCGAGACATAAGCAGTAAGGAAATGATTCGCTTACTTAGAGATTTTTAGCCGTTTAGGACATCCAGTTTCCATAACTTCCGATAATGGAAAACAATTTATTAGTGCAGAGTTCAAGACTTATTGCCATGAAAATGATATTAAACTATTTCATTCAATACCTTACTGGCCGCAACAGAACGGAGAGGTGGAGCGACAAAACAGAGATATAATTAAACGACTCAAAATATGCCAAGTTGAAAGAAAAAGCTGGAAAGAAGCATTGATGGAGTATTTGACGATGTACAATAGTACCCCACATAGTGTGACTGGGAAAACACCGGCAGAGCTATTCTTTCAAAGGAAATTCAGGGACAAGATTCCGATGATAGATATTGCAGAACAAAGTTTTGGAGACATGGATGTAAGAGATAAAGACAAAAAAGAAAAAGAAAAAGGGAGAGAGTATACAGATAAAAGACGAAGAGCACGCGATGTTGACATACAAGTGGGAGATAAAGTGTATGTGAAGAATGCCAATAAAATTAATAAACTCAGCCTTAATTTTGATACAGTCACGCATACGGTTAAGTCTAAAAAGGGGGGAGATGTTGAAGTACAGAACGACGAAACAGGACAGCAGTTAAGACGCAACATATTGCATTTAAAAAAAGTGGAAGGAGAATGGAAATCTGTGAACAAACAAATTGATGGACAGAATTTAGAAATGGCAGTAGATGAAAGTCAAGAGGAGAATATTGAAGGTAATCCGGACTTAAAAGACTAGAATTAAAAAATAAAATAAAACATTATAAAATTGTAGTTGATTTTCAGTTATGTGTTTAAGAGGTTATGATGATGATAAATTCTCGAAGTAAGAATCTGAAAATTGTTATGTAAATTATAGTTGATTTTCAGTCATGTGTTTCAGAGGTAATGGTGATCTTATGCTGATAATAAATTGATGAAGTAAGAATTTGAAAATTGTTTTATTAAATAAAAATTAATAAAATAAGGAAGGGATGTAGTGTATGTGAGTAAAAGAGAAGGAAGCATTGTGTCGTCTCTAGCGCACGTGCGGTCGAACACAGCTCAGTCGGCTGTGAACGGCAGGTTGTTGTGTGGGCACGCGCGTCTAAGAGCCGATAATATTGAAGAAGATACCACAGTAACCCTAAACGCGGGGCTAGTGCGAGGGGGGGGGGGGGAGGGTTTGTTGAAAATTGTTTCGATGAGGGCGGCAAATTGCCTTCTGCCCCCCCTTTTCGAAAACGTCGATCCGGGGCTGTTGGTCACTCTACAAACGTAAGATATGCGTAAATGGAAATTTCGTGATGGAAATGAAAACTTTCGAAGAACACATTCCGTTGTAGGTATTATGGAAAATTGCATGGAGGAATAAAACGTCCCCTGAAGAAACTTAATTCTCATCACGATTCTTACCTAAAAAGCAGTAGTTTCGACTGTAAGCGATTTTCCTGAGAGTTTCCAGAGAGAAAAGTATTGCGCCTCGTAAGCAAATAGTTATTTTAATACGCTTAAAATCTTCGCTTTTGTGTTTATGCTAATTATAGATGTTGTGATTATTATGTAAAGGAAAATTTACTAGTGTTGTTAATTAGTTTCTCCTTTAGTAAGTTATATGTATGTAATAATGTGAATGTGCTTGGAAGTTGATGGAAAGCGCCGCCAACCAAAGGAGCCATAAACGAACTAGTTGCAAATTGTCGTGATTGTGCCAAATTACGACTATTATACTTTATTGACAATTTGATATTCATGTACTAACCGGGAGTCGAACGATCTAGTAATGGAATATGTCCATTAGAATTTTACTATGTCGTAAACCTATTTCATGATGTAAACATAAGTATACGATAGAACCTAAATGTAGAATTTGTCTTCAGTGATGGAAGACTATCCAATTTTATTGTACTTAATCTATGACAGCGAACAGAGTTTTAGATAAAATAAAACCGCATAATCTAAAGCTTTGTCCAGACTTGTATCATTTTGGCGTATCAGATCACCGTATCTTTAACCATACATCGCTAGTTAGGTTGGGCGTGCGTTGATATTACTTCAATGCACGCCCAACCAAACTAGCTAATATATGTTAAAGATACGGTGATCTGATACGCCAAAACGGACTAGTCTGGACAAAGCTTAAGGTCCGTCTTTATAAACGGGTATGCATTACAATGCCGAAATTCATAATACATACAACCGAAATATCGATGCATAAAACACCTATTTTCGAAGTTCCAAAAGTTTAAAACCCCGTAAGTTAAAATGTCAATACTTATAACTACTCTACCTACACAAACACATACCTACATTTATGAAAGTAGGCGTTACGGTTAATTTGCTTTACTCAAAAATGCTTGTAAGATGGTCATTATTTTGCCAAATCCATCAATCGAGTTTGAAATAGTTATCAATCGACTTAAGTTTATTGTGATTAAGATAATTTATTTAAATTTTTACCCCTTTTTTAATTATTTACAGCTTGTTGTTTTTGAATAATTCGTGAATTCGGTATTAAGTAGTTCGTAGTATAGAACGTAGGTATTTAACCTTCGGTTTTTTAAGCTTCTGGATTTAGTATTTTCGGTAAAATGTCCTTTCGTGATTTTAAAAGTACAGCCAACCAACCATTCGATCTATTGATTTCGGTCTTTCGTCCATAAGTCTTGTAAAATTCGGTCTTTTCTACTTCGGCATTGTAACACATACCCATACCGATAATGATATAATTTCCAAGCGTCGATTTTATCCTCTACTTATAAGTAAATGCTGTACCTAAGACCACATGACCTTCGTTAACGGATGTAATAGGGATAGATTTGCTTTGGGTCGAAACATTGCGACTTAAATATCAATATTTTTATTTGAGTTTACACTTTTGCTTTAGAAAAAGATAGATTTAAGAATAACGAAAAATTCACTTATGAGCTATTTACATGGGTGATTTTAGTCACCTGTGACGATCGACTTTAGTGCCCTCAAGTCGCTTCCAAAATTGAATCGCAGATGATGGCGTCGCTGTCTTCTATGTATATACGAGGGTGGATTGATAAGTCCATGACTTTTTAATGAAGAAAGACTTTTTGCGGAATATTTTGTTTTGTTTCTGTACATAATCTTATTGTAGCTCTGCGTATTCAGTCCAACGAAGTTCTTCTACCTCTTTAACCCATTATTTTTTTCTTTCATCGCCTGAAAACTGGTAACTGATATGAGGGCCCATTTCAGACACCACTTTTAGGCTTGATGAAAATCTTTTCCCACCAAGACATTAAGACATTTATTCATGTTTGGTAGGAGAAAAAATCTCATGGATTGAATCTAGAGAATAGGAAGGATTGGCGTCTTCATTCGATGAGTTTTGATGTTATGAGTGCCGCCGAGAAGGTCAACAGGGTCATTAAGAAAAGTAAGAAGTCGCTTGAGCTTTTTGTTTCCAAAAATCTTTGCTGAATTCGAAAAAAATGTAGCGTAAAGATGCTTTAAGAAATTTCTTTTTAAGACACAAAAATAAATTATGAAAAAAAGTATTTCTTCTTTTCGAAGTCATGGACTTATCAAATCACCCTCGTAGATGATAGCGTAACCTCAGTAACAAATATGTAATAACGTAGTTTCAGCTTAGGTCACCGGATCAGATAATTTTGTTCAGTCACCTGCGGCGGCCTAGGCCGAATTGCCGCCGATTTTCGCCGATGTATATGTCGCAGGCAACTGGCTTAATCAGCCGTTCAATTAGCCGCCTAGCCTTTTCATTGAACGTCGCCGTTTCATCAGCAGCCTAAATGACATCCAGCCAATACATCCAAAACAATATCTAATTAACGGGCTGGCAGATGCTAAGGCCGTTGATCGAATAGGATAACCATCGTGACGAATAGAAAATGAAATATTTTGACATTGAATTCTTTATTATTATTTAAGTAAAATCCTACTTAATATTATAAATGTGAAAGTTTGTGGGTTTGGATGTTTGTTCCTCAATCGCGGAAAAACTGCTGAACAGATTTGGATAAAATTTGACACACAGATAGTTTATAGTCTGGATTAAAACCTAGAATACTTTTTATCTCAGCCAAAGGTTCCCTAGGGATTTTCCAAATGTCCACGCGAACGAATTCGCGGGCGGAGGCTAGTACCTACTTTAATATCATAGGTGCCTGTTTTGTCTTTTTCTTTCGCAATATTAACTGCTGAGTTTTAACGAAGAAGATAAAACACATTTTAAGAAATCTTCTAGTCAACTAAAAAAAAAGTTTCGAATGGTAGTAAAATATAGAAAATTCAAAAGCACTTAATTACCTGTTTCTTCGAATAAAGAATTATTCATTTTCATTTTTCTAATACTTAGGTTTACGTTTGATTTTTTTGAGAATAGGTAACACAGATAATGTTTAAAGTTTTAAACTATCAATAAAATAATATAAAATCAACAAAAACATTTAAATGTACAAAAGTTTCAATGCAATGATATTGATAACAAATATTTGTTATAATTGATACCTTGCTAACTTTAAAAGTTCTTCACCAGTAGCTGCCTTTGTCATAATCACGATATTATCATCGTAAGTAGGACACAAGTGTTCATCCAATACCTAATAGTCTTTTTCTGTCCAGAACTCATGGTCACCTGAGCTTTCTCGTTTATAACCTCTAACCATAAGAATAAATATTTATTCTTATGCTCTGACTAAGATTCTTTCTAATGTCTAAACTCCAAGGTTTACGGTGAGATGTTAAAAAGAAAACACAAATTATTTTCATATTTAAACTTGACAATAACATTGTTTACCTCAAACATCGGATCAAACAATAAATTACTATTATATACCCCATTATCAAATAATTTAAAAGTTCTATTTTCCTTTTTGGGATAAGGACAGAACCCTAAGGATTAAGAAGGATAGCTTAGTATTTTATTGCTTTGAGTATAGCTTTTATTTATGACACTGGCCCAATATTGTTCACCCCACGTAGCCTTGTTTAACGTCGGGCAATATGGTGATGGAATTGTTAAGGATACAATGAAACTTTTACGGGAACAGTTTTATTTCTCTGTTTATTTTATGAGGTCGTAATGGACCCCGTAAAGGACCTTTCTCTGGTTGGTAGAATAAACAATGTCATTATTAAATACATTGCGACTAATTGTAAATTACAATTGTTATAGGTAATGAAACTTATTACATCAATGGAAATATGAACATCAGAAATGATCGATTAAGTGGGAACAAATGTATTTTGTTTGTGCTAATATTAAATTTCAGTAGGTAGTGTAAGTATAATATTCCAGCATGCATAATTTGTACAAACTAAAGAGTACTGAGAGGTGAGATCTGTGCCTTATTGTCATCAACAAGGTGCTTTAAGGTTAAACATTAGAACGTGACCCGCTATTGTAGGCACTTAAGGTGGTTTTCCAGGATTTTAGCTTTTACACAATAAATTTTAGCGTGTACAACTAACGACAATTAAATTGTTCACTATGAACTAGGTATGTTATCAAAGCAAAATTGTCCATTAAATGCTATAATATGGTAGTAGTATTTGACGAATACAACTTTAGTGTGTAAATACTACAAAAAATAACTATCTCATTAAATGCAATATGTTTGTATAATTTACATGCTAAAGTTGTATTCGCCAAATACTCGAACATATTGCATTTAACAATTAAGGTGTAAGTGAACAATTAAGGTGCAAACAAAGGTCCTACGCCATCGCCACCCCACGCCACGCGACGACACGCCCCGTCATGGGACGTCGGTTTTCATAGTAATTGTATGAACTAGAAGCACACTTAGCCTACAACACGTCGCTGACGCGACCAAATCCCATAACGATGCATCAGCGTCCGTCTTAACACGTGGGAAGACGTGTTAACACGCCTTATGACGTGGGTAATGCGGCAGGTAGGGATGCAAGGTGTTTTCGACGATAAAAATATCGATATTTATCGATAATATTTAAATCTATAGTAAATTTTAATAAACAATCGTGCTAAAATATCGATACTGAGTCGTATAAAATATCGAAACCGTGGATTACTGTGCCTTAGTAGCACGAAAGTATTTGAAAAATAGTTCATCTACTAAATCTGCTAAGACGAGACTATGATATTCACCATGTGACTCTCTTTTTCATTGATTTTTTGAATCCATTATCTTCTTTTCACTTTTTTATTTTTTAATAGGTGATTTAAAACCGCCAAGTTTACCAAATCTTAATCAGACTCGAAACTGTTACTCAAATCCATTTTTTGAGTAGCGAGCTAAGGCACGAAATGAGCGAATGTATCGATGAAAAAAACAAAAAATTTCTTCACCTTCACAAAAAATTAGGCTAATGCTCGCTGACGCGTCGCGTCACGTGGGGTGGCGTGTTACAAGTGTGCTTCTAGCGTGGCGTCGCGTGGCGTGGGGTGGCATCGCGTAGGCCCAATGTGAATCCACCTTTATCGTTAGCTGTCGGAGCGCGACAAATTATATTGTGTAAAAGCTAAAATGCTGGGAAGCCACGTTACATGCCGACAATAGCGAGTCACGTGCTAATGTTGAGCCTTAATGTGTACAAATTATGCTAGCTGGAATATAAGTATACTGAATTTAATATTAGCACAAAAACATAACTATATGAATAGTTGTTTTAGGTTTTTCGACTACATCTCAATTTTAATTTAAGTCTCTGACGATCGGCTAATAAAACAAAAAAGTGAGAAAGTAATTATTTGTCGGTGTTTCAGTGTTATCAATTAAGCCTTATGACGAATGCCGTCGATATATTTGGCGATGATTATGGGCCCTTGGATGCCGGCCCGATCCTCTTACCCGTCCCATTATGGACCGAATTATGCCGAGAAAGCCGAGACTCCGTACAAGGAGGGGACTTTCTCTAGTTGCGTCGCTGCACAAGTTTGGGATAGTGCAAACGGAGTTGTTACGAGATAAGTTTTTAAATTATGTAGATTATGAAGAAATATCACTCTTTTATTCCTTTTTAATAAGATGCAGTATGATTGAAGCCTATTTTTTTAAATACTTAATCTTCTAAATTTTTTCAAGTGATTAGTCATGGGGTTATAGCCAGAGAATATTGTAAAATCATTTTTACCATCGCCACTCTAAAAAGTGCGTTTAATTCAACGATAAGAGTGAATAATAAGCGATTTTATTCACCAAGTGAATAAAAAAAATTTGAATTTGGAACAAGCGCGCATCATGAATTAAATAGTACAAAAAAGTACCTATACCTACAGGCTGCTATGAAGCTATTCCATAGAGCCATAATAGTTACACAATAAAATTAAACGAAAAGAAAATATCCCGCCAAATTTCATTAGGTTCTTTTTAGTGTCTTATCTTTGGGTTCTTTTCTATCTATTAGAGGGAGATTGAATGTTCAGTCTTGCATCAGTTCATTCCATCAGTCTGGTACGATATCCAGTCTGCAAAAATTCAAAGTCTATGCAGACTGATGAAATGGACTGATGCCAGACTGGTCATGTAATCTCTCTCTTGGCGTGGTTGTTTTATGTCATTGGAAAACTTCTAATTTCACGCATGGGTCGGTCATGGGATGGGTGACCAAAAATGTATTATCTCGAGCTCCTCCGTTTTAAATGCTCTAAGCCTCCGTGCCTCGGAAGGCACGTTAAGCCGTTGGTCCCGGTTGCATTTGCAGTCGTTAACACCCATCAATCCGCATTGGGCCCGCGTGGTGGGTTATGGCCCATCCTCTCACCCATAAGGAAGGCCTATGCCCCGCAGTGGGGACATTAAAAATGGCTGATGGTCAACTATAAATACTAAGTATATAAAGTACTGTCAGAGGTACCTATTTATTTTCTCGCAGTCAATGGTAGAATGTAGAGCACACAACTCGTGAATAAAAAAAATCATCTCGGGATCCAACTTAGTCCCTCGAACTAAATTCCCTTTTTATTCACTTGTTGTATAATCTACTATTAGCTCAGACCAAATAAAAAAGGGAAGACGGAGTCTTCCAAGCAATGCACTGAAGCCAGTTTTTTTACGCATTAGTGTGTGAGCCGGTGTTGCCATAGTAATTCATATTACCCCAATGTAATAAGAATAACGCGTTATGAAATAATAACGTTATAACACATATTAGAATCAAAACGCTATATCACGCGATATAAATCAGTCATCCTAGGCTGGATTCAAGAGATCATAATACGGCCCCAAGAGGAGTATTACAAGCTCCTAAAACTTGTCAGTTTTCTGAATGGCTATCAATGCGTCTCTTTTATTACTGATAAAAGAGACACAGACGATGATAGCCATTCAGCCATTCTGACTCGAGGTGTGGACTTGTGAGGCGACGGCTACACGCCTGGTACTGTGATCCATCAGTATTTAATCAGGGCCTATTTCATAAAAGATTAGTTTAGAATTATTACAGATTAGAATTATGTTTCTTATTAATTATAAAACATAATTTTACCCCAATAACTGCAGGTATAACGCGTACTACTAGGTACTAAACTATGGTAAATTACTGTACTTTTTCATTCTTTTATGAAATAGACGCCTGATAAAATAATACTGATGGATCACAGTATCACCACGCGTGTAGCCGTCATTCACCTAATGATAGATAGATAAAGTGAGCTTCTCAAAGCCCTGCATGCAGGGCTGTGAGTAGCCCGCTTTAAAAGTAGTGGCGGAAGTAGCAAGGAAATAGGAAAAATGTAAAAAATAAAACTACAGAATAACTAAAGTTTCGTGTATTTAAAGCGAGATGTTTGTCGTGACATGTTAGGCTTTTTGTGTCAGCATTCCGGCCGGACATAGAAAATGTCAGGCTCTTTTGGATTATTCACATTATAGAAAACAAATCTTATAAATTAGCTTTAAAATATTTATTTTTCTTACAAGTCTGCATTGAAGTCGGCCCGGTAATTTCCGAGGAAAATCGTAAAAACATAGACAAACAAACAAACAACCACTAAGGCGACGGCTACACGCTCTGGCTTTGGTTTATGACGTCAGTGCACTCTCCGTCCTTGTCATCGTGTTATGTTCCTAGTTCCAAATCACGCCAACAGCACTGTTAGCGTATAATCCATTAAATTCAAGTAGGTACACAAATACCCTATTTGTATAATATTTTGTGACTATTTAATTTGGTCGGATACGCGCTAACAGTGCTGTGAGCGTGATTCGGAACGCGAGGATGATATGACAAGGATGGATAGAGCATAGCTATCGCTTTGGCTATCGCTTTGAGTTAGGCGGTAGGGCCCCTGGGAGTAAAATTAAAAAAAAACCTACCTAGTTGAATAGCGCCATCTATCAACATAAAAATAAACTAAAATTCTCAGCTGTCAGAAAACCGCTCATTATGTTTCATCATTATTAGGGCTAATTTTTCAATCGCCAGATAACAGATATCAGTCAGTTAAATTATTAACCACATAAAATAAATAGTATTGAAAACATTTGACAGACAAGCGAATGACAAACACTATCAATTTGGCGGTTTAATACGTTATCAAGCGAATAAAATTTATCTAGGCATTGAAAAATTAGCCCTTAAGAAATAATTCTACCCTAATAACAACAATGGTAAATTGTTGTAGTAAATTTACTATTTTTTTATGAAATAGGCCCCTGATTAAATACTGATGGATCACAGTATTTACCACGCGTGTAGCCGTCGCCTAACCCCAATCGCATATACCGCCTCCGTTCCGTTCCGTCCGTGTCGTGGGTAAAAACAGTCCAGAAACAGAAATAATTAACGCGTTATTTTTAACAAGAAACAAATAACGTTATGTTACGTTCCATGTTACCCAATAATAGGTTTAAACTATAACGTCTGGCATGGCAACACTTGTTGAGGTTTTGTGTTTCAAGTAATACCTTAATGTTTATATTTAAAATTAGTAAAAATATTAGTTTCCAATTTACTTACGTGTGAAATGTAATTCCATCCTGCTTTTTATGTGTTGAAGATTGACTTTTACACCCTTTCACTACACAATTCGGCATTTTCGTTAGTGAATTTATAATTTAATAGTACGTCCTTGGTACGTCCGCTTCGCACGGTGGCTGTTAAGAAAAGGCATAGTTTCGTTATATGTGTGTGCGTGTAACTGTGTATGTACATGCCAAGGCATAGTTTTATCGGCTTCACTGCTTCGTTCTATGAAGACTCCGTCTTCCCTTTTTTATTTGGTCTGAGACTATTAGATATTTAGCTGATAGGTACGTTTATTTACTTTAATAAGTATTTGGATACGGTAAATATTATCTACGCTCCATAAATCCCGTTGCGTCAATCAGCATAACACAGAAAATATTTTCTGACACTTATAGCACAGAAGATTTTTCTTTGTCCTGTGCTTCTAGCACAAATAGCTCAAAAATATATTTACCAATACAATACAATCAAAACAAGCATAGGCTGAAAATGAAGTAAGATTGCCCAGATGTATAAGGACGGCAGGAGCTCGGTGGCGCAGTCGTATAGCGCCTGGCTCAGCGATTGCGGAGGTTAAGCAATTTTCGCATGACCGACGTCATGGGATGGGTGACCAAAAATTTATTATCTGGAACTCCTCCGTGCTTCGGAAGGCACGTCAAGCTATTGGTCCCGGCTGCATTTGCAGTTGTTAATACCCACCAATCCACATTGGGCCCGCGTGGTGGGTATGGCCCATCCTCCTTATCCACCCATAAGGAAGCCCCAGCTGTGGGGACATTAAAATTACTATGATGGTCATAGTAATAAGGACGGCAGGAGTACCTGATATTGTCTGATTTCCCCGAGTGACTGCGACTCAGGAAGCGCGGTGGTAATCCTAATTTGGTGTCCAACCCAGCCATTGATTCACGACGCTAATGCGTGTTATTCAATACGAGGAACGACCCGCGCCCGCGCCTATCATTATCACAATGCACCAAATATCAAACTAATGATACTTTCTCTTTATCTCCTTTGATGTTTAGATGCGGTTGGAGATGCAATTGATATTATCGATCGTATTACTTTTACGTATAATCTCGTCCAAGACTTTCAATGTTCCTTGTTGTTGACTTATTTTTTTTGTTATCCGTGGTAATAATTACAAACATGACAGTATCTTTCAAATCTAAAGTAAAAGAAACTGTTTTTTTCAGCAATATTTAACGTTTCATAAACGATGTTTGAGATGAGAGAGCCATGCTCGGCGTTTCCCTGCGTGATTGAATAAGAAATGAGGAGATCCGCAAGAGAACTAAAGTAACCGACACCGCTCGAAGGATTGCTCAGCTAAAGTGGCAGTGGGCTGGACACATAGCGAGAAGAACATCGGCCGTTGGGGCGGAAAGGTTTTGGAATGGCAACCGCGCACCGGACGACGACCGACGATCTGGTGAAGGTCGCGGAAGCCGCTGGATGCAGGCAGCGCAGGACCAATCGTCGTGGAGATCCTTGGGCGAGGCCTATACCCAGCAGTGGGTGTCATGCGACTGATATGATGATGATAAAACGATGTTAATAAAAACTTAAATGTTTTGCCGTCAACGTTACCGTATCTGAGAATATTCCATAATAGGTAGGTAGGTACCGATATAAATAAAATTATGTAACATGCACACATATAATGAGATACTAAAAAAATAGGTATCTTAACATTTTCAGCAAAAAACTGGCAAAGCTCATTGCCCTAATTCAGCAACCCGATTCCCTTCCGGCTTTTAAAGAATTGACCACTCTAGTTAAAGTAACGGGCGAACTAATTTATTTTTATTGCACTTGCAGCGTGTTTATTACCGACAAACCGGGAGCTCCGAATTTATTTACACCGGCGCAACCTTTGCCCCGAAAGCTATAAACATCACTACGAAAGAAGGTGTATTGATTTCGGTGTAAGAAGAACGTTAATCTTGGTTAACTTTACTTTTAACAATAGTGTTAAGAGGGTTTGTTTCAGGTGCCTGCATGAATTGTTAATGTCATTGATGAAGATTAAAAAAGACGTCCCTAAAGTAGAGTTTCACTCGGATAAGATTCGAACCTACGAATATCGATGTTACTTCCTCACATGAAACAATATAGGAAAAAAGCAGCGTGATTGCAAAAATCTAAAACATACTTTACTTCTTACAATTTTTTAGTGTAGGAAAGGAAGGTAGTGGACCCCCACAGTAAATCCTCAGTAGACGAAACTTTACAATATGATAAGGATCATGAATGAAACGTATTTTTTAAACTATCCAATCCTATATATTTTTTGTTTTTGGACATTTGAGGTTTTGGCACAGAATAAGTAATAGTACAAGTTTTGGTTCATACCATATTACATCCCTGCAAACTTTCATCGACTGAGGATTTAATGTTGGGTCTCCATACAAAATATCGCATCATTTTCTACACTATTTAGTTACACGTAAGTATTAACGTCAAAAAAATGAGTATCGTAGAGCACCTGCCATTCAATTACTTACAAAATTCAAGTCCCAAGCAAACCGACTTTTAACTACTTGGCCGAACAACAAAAGGGGCGATCGGAGCTCTAATAAAATAACTTTATTACTACATCGATTCCCCTCGGAATCATCGAACTTTTTCCGACTTAATCTATACAAGCAACAAGCTGTTGCCGCTCACAAATTCAATTTATAAACAAGTTAGCATCTTGTTAAAATTCTTCCGATGTAATAACGCAACTCCTGCTTTGGCAGGCATTTGTTGAATTTAGATCTTTCGTGGCGGGCGAACTCGCTCGAACATTCTTGTTTGGTTCCTTTGGATAATAACGGAATATCGTTACCGTATTTTGGATTTTTCTGCTTCAACATAGTTGTTTGCTTCGCGAATGTTGTACTTAAGGTTTACTTGCGAACTCTCGTATTCGTGGTTGGGGTAATATTGTTAAATTTCATTGTAAATGAGATGCAAATATGCTATGTTGGCACTGTTATTATGTTAGGAGTGCTCTACTTTCTTGTTACTCTACTTTTACCACATAATATACTTGTAAGCAGCGAGATATTAGTTCGCTGCTTGAATGTTTAAAAATTGCATTATTTTTTCAACCTTACTTTTGTAACTTTTTTTTGTTGAATTATTTTGAATCATTAAAGTATTTTATGACAAATAGTCAAGCGGTTGACGGCTATCGTGCCTAATCGGCCTGATAGTAAGCGAAGCGATGATGTGATCTACAATGAAACGCGAAATATCGGGAAACACAGATTCAGGCAAGAAGTTCCACCCTCTAGCGGTACGGGTGAATGGGCACACTATGGGGAATGTCCGAAAAAAATTAAACTGGCTGAATATTTTTTTATAGATAGGAATAAGCTCCCTTTGTAATAGAAAAAAAGATTCAGAATTTTAGGATGCGTGAAAAAAAAAGTTTCTTTGACTTCACTTTACGAAAGTAACAGCAGAATGGAGATTATGCCTTTGCCACCTGCCACAACCACAACATGGTATTAAAAAAAGTTTTAACACAAAATGTCAATTTTTTGTTTTTAAATTCTTGTTGTGGTTCTTCTCTTACTTTACATTTGTGAAGTTGAAGAGATTTTTTTTAAATTTTTTCAGGCAACCGAAAATTCTGAAACATTTTTTTATTACTATCGGAGCTTATTCCTACCTATTAAAAATACTCAGCTCCCATTGCCGAAATGTATCTGATAAACATGAATTTCAAAATCAATTTGTATTACTTATAGAAGTTTTTCTCGTTTATATATATGTCTTCTTTTCATGTGTGATTTCTTAATTTTATATCACAGTATTTTGTCCGCATCATTCAAACGCATTGAGGCTTGAAACACCGTCAATAAGACACAGAAAGATAGAAAGAAACTTTCCAAAGTTAACTCATCAACAAAGTGAATAGTGACGTATCTGTTTTTCGCTCTATTAGGGGATAGCCCTTCAGAGGCTGAGAGCGGAAGTAAATTGATTGATAGACGAGCCCTTCGCAGCGTAACCGCTTGGCCACGCGAAGCGGCGATCGGCGGACGGAGTGACGAGCGAATTCTCTGTTCTTTGCGCACCTAATTAATCCTTACTAAGTGCGAAAGTCCGTTTCTTTGATTGTAACGACTTCACGTCTATACTACTGAACTGGGTACTTATTGTCTAACTTCAAAATCTATCGCAATCGCTTTCAAGATGTGATACATTGATGCTTCTTTTTGGCACAAATAAAAACTTACCAAAGGAATGCAGCAATGTGTCACATCCATCTGTCAATGAAAGCGATTGCGATAGATTTTCAAAATTAGACAATAAGCCCCCAGATCATCATGAAATTTGCATACACATCTACGGGGTACAGCGAAAGACATAGAGTACCTTCATCCAAAAAAAGTATTGTTCCCGACGAAGTCGCGGGCGGCCGCTAGTACCTAACTAAAATGAATGCGAAAGTCAGTTTGTTTGTTTGTTACGCCTTCACGTCTTACCTAACTACTCAACCGATCATTACGAAATTTTACATACACGTTATCAAGGGTGCAGAAAAGGGCATAGGGTACCTTTGTTCAAAAAAAGAACTGTTCCCGTGGGATAGAGAAATAACAGAACTGACCACGCAGACGAAGTTGCGGGCGGTCGCTAGTTTTTTAATAAAAAGGAAACAAACGTGTTTACTTCTTTTATATTTATTGAATAGCTCTTCAATACTTATCATTCTTTTTATTGGTTTTAAACCAAAAGTTTCCACTTTCGTTTAGATATTCGCATGTTGTTTCGCCGTTCGCTGCTTCTCGTGGCCAGTTTGTAAGTGGGCTGAGGCGGTAACTAACCGCCAGAAGATACTGTTAGAATAGGTTCTATTTGAAGAATCGATTAGATGCTTCGATTGAATGATTGGAACGATGGATGCTGTACCTAGCGGAAAAGATGCTTTTTGGAGAAAATATGGCAAACCGCACTACTGCTTTTCTGCTACTATCGAATTTTGGCGTTCGTTTAATAACCAGAAATAATAAATATGTTTTTCTGTGGTAACTAACACAATGTTTTATAATAGTTACATGTGAATTGTGAAAATAAGTTTTACTTAGATTTTATCTGTTCATTAAAATTACAGTAGTCGGTGGATTGAATTATTCTAGACGTGGAATCTGAATGATGAATGCTGCTTGAACTAATTTGTCACTTGTCTTCAAATATCAGATAGTTGTTGACATATTAATATTGAGAAGCTATCCTAAAAAATACATTAAAAAATCAATAATATTCAGGCAAAGAAAGCTCAAAAAAGGTATAGAGGGAAATGCTTGGATTGGAACACAATTTTTGACTTCGTAACTTTGTTTGGACTAGTTAGGAGGTGAACACATCAAAAGTCCCGTCCGTAGCCCCTATGCCGGGGGGAGGGGGGGTTTGAAGGTTGTTGTTGTTCAATAGCATTTGGCACAGCCTAAGGACAATGGAAAGGCGCATTTCCTGTGCCGCACAGGAAAAATGCGCCTTTCCATTGTCCTTAAGCTTCACCTTAAGCATGTTGTCAGACATTTAGAAGCGGATATCTCGAAAACTATAAAAGATATAGAAAATTTTGACTGAATAAAACTTGTAGCAAATTTAATCAGCTGTTATTTTATAACAAGTCTCATGTCACTAGAACGCAAAGTTTCTGAGATATACCTATGTGAAAAACCGAACATATCAAACGGACGGTGACTTTTGATATGTTCACCTCCTAACTAGTCCAAACAAAGTTACGAAGTCAAAAATTGTGTTCCAAGCATTTCACTCTACACCTTTTCCTTTACTGGGCTATAATGAAAATTCATGCTTTATAGGGAGTAACAACTCCCAAGGGTTAATACATAAAACCAAGACCTCAAAAAAGCAACATTCCTTCGCGAAAGAGTGCGGTTCTAACGAGTGACCCTCGCAAGAAGTCTTAATCACACTGCACTCTAAGATTGATGACGTTTTGATAAATTGCCATCGCGGCGGAGGGTTAATGGGGTGAATCTGCCAGATAAAGATGCACCGCGGTGGTTTGGTATGGTACTAATGAACTCGCATCTTGAAATGAGTTGCACTTTACGGGATGCATTGTGGAGGCGACGACGACGGGAATGCGATCGATCAAGTGATGTTATTTATTGGAGAATTAGCTTCTCAAGAGAGTTATTATTAGATACTATGTGTTCTATGACAGCATAGTGCACTGAATTTGGCAAAACAACGGTTCTTATACAGGGTCACTTTAAACTTACCGTCCAAAATTCAAGAATGTGTCCAGTCCATGAAACTGAACAACTTTCTCCAAGAAACATGTGTCGAATTTCGCCACAAAATTTTGATCACATCCCATACTAAATTGATCACAGTGATCTTTTTGATTTTGTATGGATAGTAGATTTTTTTTTACATATTCGGCCCTGTGTTTCTTAAAGAAAGATGTGACTGAACACATCCTTGAAATTTGGAATTTAGAATGTTTGATTGAAGAATGACCCTGTATATCTCATTGTCTATTAACAGTATTTCTAAATATTGTTTATGTGTTTAGAAAAAAATGAAATATAGTACATTACTGCAGCGGCAGGCAACTCAGGCATTGAAGGACGAACGTGAAAATGTGGGCCGAGGCGAAGCCGAGGCACACATACGTGAGTCCATCAATGCCCAGTTGCTGCCAAGGCTTGTATAGTACTTTTCTCAAATAATGCGCGGAAATTCAAACCAAGTAGTAACTTTTCTAACATTTAATTTTTATTTAAAATTACAGTAATTAAAAGCAAAGATTAAATCTTGGATTGAAAGTAAAATCGCACTGTCTTGAGTTTCTACGTCTTTTACATAAATACTCTAGTGTCGTTGCATATTCATGCATCAAAAATGCCAAAAATCTAACCTGCAACAAAAATAAAGAACGTGTAAAGTTGTGACGTTAGCTGTTTGACTAAAACAAAGCGGTAAATTACTCGTAGTACCTAGGTACTTATCAATACGAAAACTTACTTTAGGATCCAAATACACACTGCCTAATGCTAGACAAGAAAATTTGCACGTTTGATGCAGACTTCCTACATTTATACCCTTGTGATTGTCTTTTGTGCATTGCAGTTAGGTTTACATCTGGTTTACTTATTTTTTTGATTTTGGAGTCAACATGTTTTCTATTACAGTTCTTGCCGCTTCTTGAATTTCAGGTGGCGTCGAAATATCACTTTCGTCACTTGAACTCATTTATATAATAGATTAATTACTTAATTTAAATTGAATATAAAATATTTGACAAAACAACAAACAATTTCAACAAAATATTCTTCCCGCGCCAAGATCCATAGATAATACAACGTTATTTTTATGCCACCCGCCTGTCCGAATCGTATGTTACACGTAAGTTTTGTAACCAGGAATACGGATTAATGGGCGGGCGTTACTGCGCTCATGACACTCTGTTACCGTGATTAGGAACTTTCCATTTACAAATTTCGTTCCATTTCTGAATTACACGTGTATAATGAGTTTCAGTACTAACCTTTACGGTCAGACGCAGGCAATTTTAGTATGAAAATCCATTATTACACGTTAGTAATGGATTTTCATACAAAAGTTGCCGGCGCGGTCTAGGTCTGTCCGGAAAGTCCGATTTAGCACGAAGAAGGTTGTCAAAATAATGTTCGAATTTCCAAGCATGTTTGAGAAAAATTCATTTAACAGCCCATAGCCACAAATAGTAAAGGAGTGGAAGTATTGTATTGTAAGTATAGTGTTTTAGTTACTGACTTCAATCGGAGAAAGTTTTGCAGTAAGTCCATCAGGATGTGTCCTTAAAAATAAAGCATATAATTTAATTTATTTTGTTGAATGTGTGTATAAGAAGAATTTGATAGTTTTACTGACTGAAAAAATTGTGTATTACAGACAAAGGTTTTGTTTTTTCAATTCGCAACAAAAAACTGAGGAAAAGCATAAAATGAAGTCCTTATACAGCCATTCGGTCATTAACCCTCGCATTGCTGTATTTTGGCCAAAATTAAAAACCATAATTTATTTTTTATTACAGATTTTCCGCGTCGGAGAAAAATAAAACTGGAAGGGACCTCTGTTGATCCCGTTTTAATTGTCTGGAGGGCCAGAATTCGGGTTTAATTTGGCTCTGTGATCGTTCATGGTTCTTATTTAATCGCTGAAGGATTGTTGTCTGAAATAAGGATGGACAATTAAAAACACTTGGCATTTTTTAAAGACAATCCAATTTTTGTAAAAGTTGGTTTATCACGTTTTGATTTTTGATTTTGTTAATAGTTAGCTATTCTCGTTTAGGTTATAAAAATGTTATAGAGGCGATTAAAAAGCATAGTTTACTTAAAAACATCAAATTTTAATTAATTAAAATGTTTTCATAAAATATCTTTTGGACCATTCTATAAATGTAAGATATTTATAAATATTTAAAATATATATCTTTACATATATAGGTATCTTTAAATATATTTTTCAATTGATGATATTACTTCAAATCTATTTTATCATATGGAATTTTTTTTAATATACAAAAGGGATGGGATTTTTTCATTTTCCTTTTCTCTTTATTTTTGTAGGACATACCTAGTACATATTTAATGGGTCCTCGTATTACCAGATTTACTTTTTACTTTTAAATAAAAAAACATCCACCTCACCCGAAATTCGAATTAGTATTTCACCGACGTTTTCAACCCGTCTGTAGTGGGTCGTTAATTTTATATAAGGCGTAATCAAAAGCGCTTTGATGACCTTAATTACAAAGTATAATCAGCGACGACAATGACTCACTCTTTATCCTTAATGAATTTCCTAAAACCGCCGCGCCGCCGGTTGAAATAAAAAATATTGAGATGCTATCTTTCCTCGGAGCTAACCACCCCTTTACTGCAACCAAGTTATCTGTACCCTTAGCACGAACAGCTATCGAGAAAAATAACGCGCGTAAAACTACTCGAATCCTACAATTTTGTATGGAAATTTGTACAGCGCCACTACGTCCGTAAACGGAACTAAGATTTGGAAGCACGAAACATTTTGACATAAGGTATCGAGCAGCCTTCGAATCGAGTTTGAATAGTAAAGTTACAACTTGTATGGAATTCGGTAGCACGAACCCACTTTTCACATACGGTATCGAGACACTCACAAGCTGGCTATCGACAACTTACTCACTGACATTTTTTCAGTGAGAGACTTTTCGAGCTACTTTGTATTATTAATTATTAAGTTTTAAAAGCATTTATGTAGTAACAAAAATTAAATTTGAGAACTATGAAATGTCCACTGAATTATCCACAGGCAATATTACTAAAATTGTTCTCATTAAACATAGAAATTTGTAAAATAAAAATCTCGTCATTTTACGCTATCCACGGTGTCCCCCACATCCACCATACCTACATATATTTTAGCAATATTTTAGAACTTACCTACAAAACTCAAATAAAACTAGAGGATACGGTGTTATACGTATAATATTTGTTTTCATCCACAACATCAACATCACACGTTAATATGTTTCATTTAGGTATTAAAAAATAAGATTAAAACTATGACGAAAACACTAACTAAATATAACAATGCAAACTTAATAAAGTCTTTAACTTAAACTAATAAAATAATAATCTTCAAACACTATAGGCACTAATCCCAATGAAATGCACATTTCATAGAACGTTCAAAGGTTTTATTGTTTATGTGTAAACAATTTCTTATTCATCGACGATAATCCATTGTTATTCTTCAAGTTCATAAAAAATCTTCAATTAGAACAATTTGATGAAATCATGACAAATTGTAGTTAACTGGTCATAATATTATTTCCTCGCGATTGTATTTTTTGTTAGCCGGCAGAAATAAATAATTTTAGACAAAAACAAAATAAAGAAATGGCTTTACGGCTTTCTATTTTAGGTTATATTTTTCATTAAATCACATGATGAGAAAGAAAGAGAGAAAGAATAGAGACACTCTTCTTTTTCAAACCAATCACGGGCAAAGTGCAATGACCGTTCAAAACCATGGGCAAAATCTTGCACATTGAAAAAAATATTATAATATTTGCAAATTAATTAACGTTTTTAAATGAAATAAATATGGTTAACAGATTTATTAATAATAATAAGAATAATAAATGTTAAATTATTATGATAAACAACTTGATTGAATTTTAATTTACATATTTATGATTTACATAGATATGTATCATGGTTTTGGAACGTACCTGGCTTCAATTGGATTGATAATTGGATTGTGTCACGTAAGCTTTATTTATCACTACTATCGAGTTGACGTTAGCCAGCTCTGTAAAATTCGTGCTGCCGATTTTGCTAGCTTTCGTATCGAGTACGTTATCGAGTAGTATTTTTTTACGCGCGTAAGATTTCTCGATAGCTGTTCGTGCTAAGGCTACTGGTCAGTACCCTTAGCACGAACAGCCATCGAGAAATCTTACGCGCGTAAGAAAATACTACTCGAAAACGGACTCGATTCGAAAGCTAGCGAAATCGGCAGCACGAATTTTACAGAGCTGGCTAACGTCAACTCGATAGTAGCGATAAATAAAGCTAACCTGACACAATCCAATTATCAATCCAATTGAAGCAAGGTGCGTTCAAAAACCATGTTGTGTATCTATGTAAATCATAAATATGTAAATTAAAATTCAATCAAGTTGTTTATCATCATAATTTTACATTTATTATTCTTATTATTAATAATAAAACTGTTAACAATATTAATTTCATTTAATAACTTAAATTAATTTGCAAATATTATAATAATTTTTTAAATGTTCATGATTTTGCCCATGCTTTTGAACGGTCATTGCACCTTCCCGTGATTGGTTTGTAAAAGAAGAGTGTCTCTATTCTTTCTCTCTTTCTTTCTCATCCTGTGATTTAATGAAAAATATAACCTAAAATAATAAAAAGCCGTGAAGCCATTTCTTTATTTTGTTTTTGTCTAAAATGATTTATCTGTGTCGGCTAATAAATAATACAATTGCGAGGAAATGATATTATGACCTAGGAGTAAACTACAATGTTTCATAGTTTCATCAAATTGTTCTAATTGAAGATTTTTTATGAACTTGAAGAATAACAATGGAATATCGTCAATGAATAATAAATTGTTTACACATAAACAATAAAACCTTTGGACGTGCTATGAAAATATGTGAATTTCATCGGAATTAGTGCCTAGTGTTTGAAGATTCGACAAATTAGAGACTTTGTTAAGTTTGCATTGTTATACCTAGTTAGTTTTCATCATAGTTTTATGGTCTTATTTTTTTAATATCTACTTAAATGAAACAATAATTAATTAACTGTATCGAAACTGTGTGATGTGTTGTCTGAAAACAAATATTATACTTATAACACCGTATTCTATAGTTTTATTTGAGTTTTGTAGGTAAGTTCTAAAATATTGCTAAAATAAAGGTATGGAGGGTGTGGGGGACACCGTGGATAGCGTAAAATGACGAGATTTTTATTTTACAAATTTCTATGTTTAATGAGAACAATTTAAGTAATATTGCCTGTGGATAATTCAGTGGACATTTCATAGTTCTCAAATTTAATTTTTGTTACTACATAAATGCTTTTAAAATTTAATAATAAATAATACAAAGTCACTCGAAAAGTCTCTCACTGAAAAAATGTCAGTGAGTAAGTTGTCGATAGCCAGCTTGCGAGTGTCTCGATACCCTATGTCAAAAGTGGGTTCGTGCTACCGATTCCCATACAAGTTGTAACTTTACTATTCGAACTCGATTCGAAGGCTGCTCGATACCTTATGTCAACATGTTTCGTGCTTCCAAATCTTAGTTCCGTTTACGGACGTAGTGGCGCTGTACAAATTTCCATACAAAATTGTAGGATTCGAGTAGTTTTACGCGCGTTATTTTTCTCGATAGCTGTTCGTGCTAAGGCTACAGTTGTATGTGGCGCTAGTGTAGCGTTTACAGAATTTTCTAAAGTTGAATGTAACGTTAGAACCCCCAACTTTTAACCAGCAGTATTCGTATTATCATTTTTCATTTTTCTTATTAATTCAGTCAGTTTTCGGTTCTTTCAATAGCTTTCTAATATTGAAAAGTAAGTGGAATAGTGCTTTTTTACTAATTTCCTTCCCGTTTGTCTTTTTTAGTATTTAGTTCAATTTTTGGCCGCAGTTAAAGAATAAGTTGTTGGCACCGTAGGTAGAGTACTAGGTATACGTAATTTGCACGGTGCCACGGTTTGCGGTGCACACCCTCGCGTTCAATTGTCGACTCGTGAATCATGGCTATGGAAACCCATTGGCTCAGTTGACAGCCAAAACGATGCGGTACCAAACATTCGGAATTTCATTAATTTGGCTACGTGTTACGTCGTACTTGGAAACGCGAATTGGGTGATTTAATCTACAGATAGATAAGTAGTAAATTTAATTACCCCAAAACCCCATATCACATAAATTAAGTCAGACTCAGGCTTATTTGACAAAAATAAAAGTTAACATAGGGTATTTATTTACAATTATATCTTTATGTACTATAAAAAATTTTGATTTTAATATTTAATAATATATAAAGCAAACACGATGTAGGTAGGTAATAGATCGATTTCAAAAATGAAGATTTTGAGAAATGGTCACTTTAGTAGGTACCTACCATTATTGCATTCACATACAGTTACAAGCGGTATAGACAAAGCACTAAGTTACTTCCGAGCAGGGATTGAAATACCGTTAAAAAAATATAACGATAAAAAAATAACGTTAAAAATACCGTTAAAACATTTTATCGGTAAATTTACCGGTAAAAATAACGTTAAAAATACCGTTAAAACATTTTATCGGTAAATTTACCGGTAAAAATAACGTTAAAAGTATTTTACCGGTAAAATTAGCGTTAAATTTAGCGTTAAACTTTACCGGTGCATTATACGGGTAAAATTATCGCTAAAAAAATAACGTTATTAATTAGAATAACGTTAATTTTAAAGTTTAACGGTAAAAAAAGTGAGAAATAACGTTAAAAATAACGTTATTTACTGAAATAACGTTAATTTCAATGTAACGTTATCTAAATTAACGTTATTTATTGACATAACGTTAATTTTAAAATTAACGCTTAAAAAAGTAAAAAATAACGTTATACTTAAAAATAACGTTATCATTCCCTGCTTCCGAGATCGACTGTATATATTTTTTTTCAGTACCCTGGGTTTTGAAAAAAAAAAAAACAAAATATTGTAGGTAACTACCTACCTATAATTCTACAAACTTTTATATTCAAAGAGTGAAATCAGTAAGGGGAGACATTTTAACTACAGATAAAAATGTTTTACATCTGTATTTAATTTTGAACGAGGGTTATGACGTCATAACTGACAACGGCATGGCCGTCGTTCAACAGTTTAAAACTCATTATTTTAGAAGTGAGGCTATAAAATGAATGACGTATGTTAAAATACTTTTGAAATGTGCTTTTACGATTGTAGCATTTTATTCACTTCATAAAGGGGACACCTTTTAATTCATGAGTCATTATTTTGTGTTATGTGCAAATAAAAAAATGCAGAGGTTGGTAAAACGGTACCTTTTTGACTGCGATTTTGTTTGGCAGTTTGCTAGTATTTGCAACATACAAACAACCTTTACATGTTGTTGAAAATTAAATTACTTTTTCAACGATAAGTTACCATTAATAATTACTTACGGATTCGTGTTCTTTGGACCGTGAATTTATCTACCTGTAATTAAAAGGCACTGTTACATTTTCAAGAATGAAATCAATATTTAGTGATAAAGATTTTTAATTTTGGGGTTAGTTTCACTAAATTCGGTTACAGAAAATTTAAAAAAAAACCCTTTTTTTTTAAACAGACCCATAGTATCAAAGTTATGATGCCTATTAAGTAGAATTAAGTAATTTGACTAAATATATACTAATAAATTACTTTCCTCAACATTTGCATACCAATACGCTTACTTCGCAGGATAATACATTTTACGACAAAATTTCTTCCCTTAGGATATTTATATTCCCTAATACGACCCCGAGCAATGTTGGCCAAAGAAGCGCAGTCGTAAACCCACTCGCATAAAAACTGGCGTGAATATCATCACACTTCGTAAATTTTATGGCTTTTTATGGCACACATTTATAAGTATCGCCTTTATGTAGGGACATCTAGTAAAATGTAAATGCCAAAATATTTTTTTTTAAAGAAGTATAATTTTTTTTATTTATTTATTAAGAAAACAAACGGTCATAAAATTACAATTTTGCAATATCAAATGGTTCAAAAAAAGACCTATAGTTCCATTAAAGAATATAATAAAATGTAGTTAGTAAAAAAAAAATTAAATCTAAAAGTTATTACTCTATAAACGAAAAAGAAAAATTGTACAAAAACAAGCAGAGTCAATGGAGGTTTATAAAGTGTTTTGTTAAATTTTACTCTCTTGACAAATCATAAAGATAAAGATTAGAAATTGTTTTAACGGCGCTATAGCTAAAACATCCTATGTTTATGGAAGTGTTTGAACGCTTAATGTGCTATTTACATAGGTCGCTTCGCTTGTAAAATTGAATAAAAAATAAATAAAATTAAATAAATAAATATAAAAAAAAAACATCGGTGATGGCGTTGCTGTCGTAATCTAGGTAACAATATGTAATAACGTAGTTCCCGTTTTGTTCCCGGATCAGATAAGTTTGTTCAGTCATCTGCAGCCTAGGTCAAATTACCATTTATTTACACATTCGATTTTCGCCGTGCGGCAAATGTCTTGCGGCTTTAGTCACTCGTGTAAATACCACATTAGCTGTGCGGGGATAAATAAAAAAGTGACCTGAGACACAGAATATATACTCTAGATGAGATACTGCTTGTGACATTCGTACAAGAGATGTGAAATTCACGTCAACACGGTTGCGGGTGTCGATTTGTTTTATTGCACGCGACGACGTTTACTTGTGAGGTGACGGGTGACGCACTGCACCAAATTGTCGTGTGTTAAATATAACATTTAGGACATTGTTGTCCATATGAGCAGGAATATTTGGTTGATCATCAAGTTTTAAGTGCAAATTGAAAAAACCGGCCAAGTGCGAGTCGGACTCGCACACGAAGGGTTCCGTACCAAAAACGGCAAAAAATCACGTTTGCTGTATGGGAGCCCTACTTAAATATTTAAATAATTTTGTTTTTCTGCGGCAACAGAATTACATAATCTGTGAAAATTTCAACTGTGTAGCTATCACGGTCACGGTTCATGAGATACAGCCTGGTGACAGACAGACAAACAGACGGACAGCGGAGTCTTAGTAACAGGGTCCCGTTTGACCCTTTGGGTACGGAACCCTAAAAAGGACTCGACAACTTAACTATTCCTTCATAGTTAAGTAATTAGGGTTCCGTACCCAAAGGGTAATAACGGGACCCTATTACTAAGGCTCCGCTGTCCGTCTGTCTGTCTGTCTGTCTGTCACCAGGCTGTATCTCATGAACCGTGATAGCTAGACAGTTGAAATTTTCACAGATGATGTATTTCTGCTGGCGCTATAACAACAAATACTAAAAACAGAATAAAATAAATATTTAAAGGGGGCTCCCATACAACAAACGTGATTTTTTTTGCCGTTTTTTTCTCGATATTAATAACGACAAAAGGTAGACAGTTGAAATTTCCACAGATGATGTATTTCTTTGCCGCTATAACAACAAATACTAAAAACAGAATAAAATAAATATTTAAGGAGGGCTCCCATACAACAAACGTGTTTTTTCTTTGTCGTTTTTTGGTACGGAACCGTTCGTGCGCGAGTCCAACTCGCACTTGGCCGGTTTTTTTTTCTTTTTGCAGTTTTTACTCGATACCATAGTATCGAATGCAGTATTTGGATATTTGTAATCATCTTTCAGTGCTATTTTACTGTTCAAGATACTAAGATACTAACATTTTTTTCTCCATGGTTATTCTGTGCTCCATTGATGTTTCTGATGTTGAACTAAATTAGGAATTTAGATCTGACAGTGAATTTTATGTTATCAATATTCTGTTACTAAGTTTAGTTCAAAAATATAAACAGATAACTGCGATTTTGTTTCTGTTGTAGGTAATCAGGTCTTTCTACATTTAACCGGTGATTTTTTACCGGTGAATATTTTTCCACTTTCTACCGGTCAGTAAAAACATTATATGTTTAACATGGAAAGTGAGGTATAAAACCTACTACATCATTTTTGTACTTACTTATTTATACCTATTATTGGCACAGAATACATAATAGTACAATTATTGGTTGAAAAAAGAATGCATTTAAACTGTAATTTATCCAGTAGAATAATATATGGAATAAAAACCGATAGAATGTGGAAAATATTTTAGCGGTAAAAAAATCGCCTTTACTAATTTTAACTTTATTAATATTTCCTCGCTGGGAGGCCAATTGATGACAATAAAATTAACCAAATCATTACGTACACAGTAAAAATGATAAATTTTCTCTCCATTATCATACAAAAGCTTTTGTTATCAATGTTTTATTACACAATTTTTTCAGCAATTAATTTATTGGAGTTGAATAGCATTGTTGAAACAGACAATGGGTGTTAAATCTTTATTAACACTTTACATTGTTTTTGGTCGGATTTATATGACCGGAATGAGGATATAGAGCAGGAGCGTTCACGATATCCCGTTCAATAAAACACAGGGCGCTAAGCGACAACCGGGTGAAATAAAAATGGCTGCTTTTCACCGAATAAGCGTTACCATAAAAAAGGTTTTCAGTGAGCAAGTGAATCATAATTTATGAATTCCGGTGTCCGACCGGCGCGGCGAGGGACCGGAGATTTACGCGGGGTCATTGTGTCGGCTCCTGGCCTATGTGCAGACTTACGAATGTTGATGACCAGGCAAGTTTGGATTTAGGCTGAAAAAGAGACATAAAAGAAATACTTTCCCTTAATGACAATAAAGGTAGGGCAATTTTATGACAATTCACGATTCAGTCGAAGGGATTCAATTTGAATAAATATCACTTAAAATTTATTCTTTGTCCGTTTATAATTCTCTTCGACGAAGGCGAAATAATTAGAATCGAACTTCACTTAGGGCTGGTTTATACGAGGTCAGTGACTGGATCCAGCGACTCAGAATTTCGGACTAGTAATTGTACTTGTAAACATGATCGGCAGTAAGTTGTACTGTGCCCGAAAATAGAACGGATGGCTAGTCAGCTGGACTGACTTGCGAGCTAGAAGTCAGCACTGGACTGGATTGAAACTAGTGCCAACACGAGCCCAGTAGCAAGTCAGCGCTGGACTGGATTACTGTATACTACCATGTTACCGACTCTGTATAAACCAGGCATATGTAAGTTCATTTGATTATCTAATAATACTTACCAAACTCTTAAATTCACTGATTTATGAACATTGATAATTTGAAAATTACGTAAAGAAAAGTTTGAAAATAATTTGAAATATTAGATTAGGGTGTAAATCTATCGTATTTAAGTATTAATAAAATATTTTTATTAATGATATTTAAAATAAATAAAGGAAAATTATTTTAAGGAAATTATTTAAATAAAGAACATTTTGCGTGTTTCCTAAGCATTATTTGGATATTATAAATTATAACACATTATAACATATTTGTCTCTTATAACACAGGGTAACCTTAAATGAGAGCAGTTCATAATATTTTGCTTTGTTATATGTTTTCTTGAATAAATTGTTTATTTTTATTTTTTGACTGTCTTGTCTTAAAATGGCTAACTCTAGATCTGCCCATCGTTAATGAAACATAAGGGGTGTGCAATCCCTCCACACATCCCCTTATACCTCGGATCATCCTCCGAAGGCAGATACAGACATAAACCCGCTAATCGCTACAAAATGCACAAATGAAACTGAGACTTCAGGTGGACAACACTAAGACATGTTTTGGGTTACACGATTTAATAGCGAATGTCGGCATAAAGTTGACATGTTCCATTAAAGTGGATGATAATATGATTATGTGAAATAAATTGATTTTATTTATTTTTCGTAAGAAGGTGGTAACTTAAAACTTTGCAGATTTCATTTGAAAAAGAACAGACTTTATTAGATTAAACTTTGTATTAAGGCTAAATTATGTTATTCCAGCTAGCTTACTTCCGTATTTAACACCGAAGGGGCTTAGATAGATGAATTACATATTTATCAAGGCAATTGAATAGCCTAAACCTGCCTAAAACAATAACTTACCATTATCACCCAACATTACCTATGATGTCAGACTTAAGTAAGATTTTTTATTTACTTTCAAAATAAAGAAATTAAAAAATCATACCAAAGACACCATTATTACTGTAGTGTTCCGGTAGCGATATTAGAAATGCCTGTGGGGTACAGACACTACCTGCTCTGTACCGCTCTGGGTTTTTTCTAATTAATAACGACGAAAAAGCCTGTGTGTTTCAGAGCATCGCTTGCTCTGTAGCGCGCGGGGTTTTTCGACTAAAAATTTAATAACATCACCCTAAAAAGCCTGTGGAACACAGACAATTCAGAAATGTACAGTTGTGGTTTGTTGTCCTTCTATATGTTTCGGTAAGTTATGTAGAATATTAAAATAGTGATTTGTAGTCATACTAGCGATATTTTTTTAACGAAGTGGTATAACTTTTTAGTTTATCCTACTATTAATATTAATTTATTGTAAATGTTAAAATGTTTTTCTCTCAAACCCATAAAAATGACAGGATATGCTAAATGGGATGGATTGGGATTATTTGGGATGAAAGGCACACAGATAGTTTTTTTAACCTGGATTAAAATATAGCAGACTTTAGTTCCTAAGAACGTCGCGGGCTATTTTTGTAAAACTCTCAATTTAAATTATTTATGGTAGGGTATTTTCATTTCCTTTCCCTTTACACACACACACACACACATTGTAAAAAAGGATGAAAAGTTAGATTGTACTATGCCGTTTTCGAGAAATTTTGCAAATTACGATAAAACAGCTGTTATTTGGGGATTTCTTTCTTAAAGGACCTACCAACAATAAATTTCGTCCCATGTTTTTATAACGAGTTAAAAGTTCTTTTGATAAGAGAGATTTGATATTTTAGTTTAAATATCAAAGTTTCACGACACTTAGTGCCTTACGCTTACGCGTCTGTATCGCTCGCGGTATTTATATTTAGAAAATTACTGTGGATCACAGCGCAAGGTGTCTGTGTTCTACAGGCTTTTTAAGGTGATATTATTAAAGTTTTAGTTGAAAAACCCCGCGCGATACAGAGCAAGCGGTGCTCTGAAACACACAGGCTTTTCCGACGTTATTAATTTGAAAAACCTAGAGCGGTACAGAGCATGCAGTGTCTGTACCCCACAGGCATTTCTAATATCGCGTTCCGGTAGAGGTTAGAGGCAAGATAACAAGTGCCTATAAGTTTGCACAGTTACATCACTGTAGTAAGCAACTTTGTATGCAATTTGGCACAGCGCCTCTAACGGTAACTGTATTTAACTAAAAGTGGTTATACAAATGTCAAAGTCACTATTGAGTACAATGCAACATAATATGCCTACAGTTCATCGGTGGTTGAAGATTTCGGTAAAGTAGATCACCTTTGGCGATCAGGTGTGACAAAGGCCAAGGACTTATCTACCCGTTGTAAATTAAAAAAAAAACTTTAAAACCCACATATTTCTGAACTATTAAAAAACTTGAAAATGTATCTTTTATTCCTTAAAAGTGTCAGTTTGAAAATAGTTAAAAATGCTTTCAAAATCCGTGCAATATAATTTTTAAGAAGAAGTACATTTTCCTTTATCCAAGTCTTTCACAATGATCGATAGAGATTTTCAAAGTCCATTCCTCAATGTCCTTAAATATTGCAAAGTCATCATTTTAACAATTTATTTTATGGGGAAATGGTTGCGAAGTTACGAATTTTAGGTAGGTATGATATTAAATAAGCTTTTTTATGTTGGTAGTTTTTCTCTAATTTAACTAGGTACTTACATTTATGGATGTAGTTTAGAAATATTATGATTATAATAATTGACTGAAAAAACATACCTTTCCTTAGAGTAACAGGATAAACTTATTTTTTTTCTAATAAATACCTACATACAGTATTCCGTTAAAAATTATGAGATAGTGAAAATCCCTGGAATGAAATGCCATTCTTGTTTTTCTTAAGTAGGTATTTATTTATACAAGTAAGTACCTACCTATCTTTAAGATCGAAACTGAATTTTGAAATAATAAACACGTTCTTTATAAATATAGGCATCGTAAAGTTCCGAATACTTACCACTCTGAATTGCCTTAAATAATTTGGTATTTTTTTATCTAATATAAATGCTCTTTACAGTGGTTCTGAAGTAATGTCAACATCAACCGAGAACCCTTTAGAGTCGAAAACTCTCGTGAGGTGACAATGGAGGCTCAAAGGCGGCTTCCGATGAAGGTTGCTCGCGTGACGTTACTGATACGAGCGCCGGATGTGCCGCCATGACAGCGCAGCCTCTTTTAATTTCCGAAGTAGGTATGTTTAACCCTTTTTCCTTTAGTGTGTACGTCGTAGTTGTGTAAGTTTACCTGAAAAAAAAATGAGGCAAAATGTGAAAATAAAATTTGCTATTACACTATTGACCTTCTCTCTTACAATTTTTTCCTACTGAAGAAAAATAATGTTTGAAATAAAATTGTGGTTCTCAAGTGGTAAAGCTAGTTGGAGTATTTTGGTATAAAATTGTTTTGCAGTGAAATATTTGTATTTAAGCATGAAATTTGCAAGCACCGCGCGACTTTTGCTCGCAGAAATATAGAGTTAATAAGGAGGAATGCTCTCTGACTTCCTAGAAAATTCTCGAAGGAAGTTGCGGCATAACGATGATTAAAGTCGCTCTCCGCATTCGTATTCAGGCGAGTTCATATTTTAACAGATGCTGACTCCGGGCGGAGTCTATTGGAAATAAAAAACGGACGTGACGTCACAGAGAGCGTTTCACTTTGCCTGCCTAATATTTTGGCAGGACTGTCGGATTTTGGAGGAAAATTGAAAAGCTGTGCACCTGTTGTGTCTGACGAGATAATGTTTCATTGATACTCCGTGGTAGTACAAATAAAGAAAAAGCAGATGGATGACTGTTACAGCTCTAATAGCATTTAGTTTTGTAGCTATCACTGTTGTAGTGATGTGTGTAACGATAGACGTTCACCCTTAGCACGAACAGCTATCGAGAAAAAAAACGCGCGTAAAATTTACTCGATAGAGAATTCTCTATGGAAATTTTAATTTCGCTATTCGGCGGTAGATGGCGCTGTACTAATTTTTCATACAAAATTGCACTATCGAATGATTTTACGCGCGTTATTTTATTCGATAGCTGTTCGTGCTACGGGTACTGAATTACCGAAAGACGTTAGTACTACCTACTTATTATATATTCTGTGCCGAAAGTGAAGAGTTTTAAATATCTATTTTATAGTGTCATAGGTCATAGAGACTGATGGCATTTTAAAATTAGATATTCTTTAATACTAAACTTAATATTTTGGAGTCATTGATGAAATGAAATATAATATTTGTTCCACAATTCACGATTCTTGTCGTAGCCGAATAGTTTCAAAAATATAGTAGGTACCTTAGCTAGTCTTAATTATTCAAGTAAATTGTACGAATAAAGCTGTACTAAGAACCCGTGTACTATTTCGTGCTAGTTGAATTACCTCATTATCCTGTCTCTCGCTTTCGTTATCCTAAGTTAAAGTTAGCGAGGTAACTTAACTAAGTACATTTGTCGTAGCGACACCTGGCGGGGACTAATGGTGGCTGCCGGGTCCGAGTAAATACCGGCTTTCAGCGATGTAAAGTTGGGTTCCGATGACCTTAGTGAGGGGCTTTTGTTTTGTCAATGGTTTTAATTTATCAATGATATTAAAAAAACATAATTTACAACCTAGTTGGAGTGTTATAAAAACTAAAAAAAATGTGAAAGGTGTTTTTACGGGCTCTATCTTCTGTGTACCTTAATTAATCTCAAGTATCTAGGTATTTAAAAAAAAACAGAAAATTATGTAAAAAAACAGTAAAACTTTATTTTTATAATAATTATTCTAAAAGCAAAATGAATAACTTTTTGAGTTATTCTAAATCACATGGGACACTGCACATCACTAGCAATAAATAGTTTCTAAGCAGAGAACTATCTCAGCTGCTAGGTATCCGTTCAATATAAGTTCTCAAGTTGTACTAGATGGTTACTCATTATCCTTCAGCAATTTATGCCAACTCATTATGTTTTCCTTTTTCGTCAGCATCTTTTCTGATGAAAAACATCAATACCTTATTAGATCATCTTATTCGGTTAAAATCACAGGTATTAAATGCGTTTTTTATGCCCAAGGGGATTTCTACACTCACCTCACCTAATGTTAAGTGACGATAAGGCTGAAGGTGGAACCGCACTACAAGCGGAATCCTCATCCATGACTGAGGAAGTAACTGGCTATCTTACCTATAACTGCCGCAACGGAGCAATGTTTAAATCATAGACATAGAAAAATTTTCGTGGCATTCTATTTCTATGGTTTAAATTGTTGTTATGGCGACAGATTTAGGTAAGATGATGGTAGCTAGCCAGGCGGACTTGAAATAAGCCCTACCGCCAACCAAACCGAGTATAAATTGTACCCACCCTGGGTATTGAACCCGATACCCCTGCATCTTACATGAGTGGGCTAACCACTAGACCACAGATGTGTTTAAAATAAACATAGGTTTAAACCCACCTTTTCCTGAAGATTCGACCGCGTTGCATCAGGCGTGGCCACGAGCTGTGTGGATACTTCATCATCAACGAATGGGGAATGTCCGAAAAAAATCAAACTGGCTAATTTTTTTTTATAGGTAGGAATAAGCTCCCTTAGTAATAGAAAAAAGTTTCATAATTTTCCGTTGCATATAAAAATTTAAAAAAATTAAAGTCTCTTCGACTTTATGCAGGCCATACACCATCCAATCGATCGTCCAATCGGCATGAGAGCCAAACCGCACTGTCGACTAGTCGACGAGCGACTCGGTCTCCCAGCGACTGCAACTCAAAACGCACTTGCCGATGACTAAGCCAGCGACTCGATACAGTTTTACAATCCATACAGTTGTTAAGCGCCTTTGATATGGGGACGATGGTGCCTAAAGTCTATCTATCCTGACTTGTCTTATTAAGTACCTATGTAAACAGTTTTTAACAGTTTGTCATACGTCTTTTATACTTACTTAAATCGTTTATTAAAAATATGTTAATAACTTTATGAAATTATCATTTATTATTAATAGTTTATTTCGTAATTTATGTGTGAAAAACCATTTGTTGTATTTTATAGACTTTACTTAGGTACGCTATCAGTCGCAAATTTGCAAGGGTTTTAATTAAATTTAAACTTTAAATGGTTTTCTAGTTTATTAGAGTAATCAATAAAATCAGCAAGAGGTATACAGGGTGTCCGGGAAGTCATGGATAACCTTTTATCTGCCGATAGCCCACATTGAGATCTACAAATAAAAAAATTATAACTTTAGTAAAAGTCTTATGGTTTCCGAGTTTTTTGATGTTTTATGCAATTTTGGAAAATTTCTACCTTTGATCGGTTTTTTTCATGTCATTACTATAATTGATTTTCTTTCGATAACGGTTTTTTTATTTTTAATTTTTAATTTTGGATCATACTGCTATTGATTAGATACAAGAAAGTTACAGATATCCTCTATTAAAGACCTAAAATTTAGGTCCAGACTTAAAATTTTCACCTACAATTTTTTTACCTTACTTTTGATCGGCCCTGGTGAAAAAAAAATACTAAATAGAGTGTGCAAATTATTTTAAAAACTACTTCATTTCACAAAGATTTTAAAATGGTATAATATTTAATAACTTTTTCTTTTAAACTCTTGTTTTTACAATTTTAAGCCAAAAGGGTAATTTTTGGCAAGTGTTTGAAATAAAGTTGTAATAGCAAAACATGTTTATTTTTAGGTGTGTGGACGTAAATTACCAAAATAACATGTAAATAAAATTATTATCAGAAGGTGCCGAATGTGCATTAGCTAGCACCTACTGTAATGAAAAACAAAGAAATAATTTTATTTACATGTTATTTTGTTGTTATTTACGTCCACACACCTAAAAATAAACATGTTTTGCTATTACAACTTTATTTCAAACACTTGCCAAAAATTACCCTTTTAGATTAAAATTGTAAAAAGAAAGTCTAAAAGAAAAAGTTATTAATAACCATCTTAAAATCCTTATGAAATCAAGTAGTTTTTAAAATAATTTGCACACTTCATGTAGTAATTTTTTTTTCACCAGGGCCGATCAAAATTAAGGTAAAAAAAAAATTGTAAGTGAAAATTTTAAGTCTGGACCTAAATTTTAGGTCTTTAATAGAGGAGAGTCTTTAATATGTATGTAGCCCGCAAAAAAATCACGCGCAGAGGTAATGCTCTTGGTGGCCATGATTTTAACCTCAAAAACGAAAAACAATTGTAAAATTTTTATATACTTACCTAGACCCTATCTTATTGAAAATAATAATTTAATAATTAATATTATTAGATTACTTATTATAATTTTCTTGTTTCATGACATTTTTAGTTGCGGATCACGTCAACGTGGATGTTAATGTGACAAGATTCCAGCGCATTACCAATGGACGGGAATAATAATGTATTAATGCACGTTGGCGTTTTACACGGTCGCAAACAGGGTTGCCACTTTTTTGTTTTAAATAAATTATTGGTTGCTATAATTAGGTAGACGAAAAAGTACATTGTAGAATGGAAAAAAAAATATTTATTCAACCAAAAAAAATACCTTTAAAAGCTATAGCTTTTAGTAATATTTAATAAATAGTTGATTTCGTTCAAGTACCTGGCCGAGTTCAACAGGCTTTTGCAGTCCCGCTTTTTCAAAAACGTTACTCTAATAACCTGTTGATTTCGGTCCGGTAGGTACTTGGCCGAAATCAACAGGCTTTTGTAATCTTGCCTCTGCACAAGTACATCCGTTTAACAACTGTATGGATTGTTAAACTGTGCCTGTAGTGTTTTTGGTACAGTCGTACAGAATCAACTAACTTTGCAATAAATAATCAATTTAAAAATAACCACATTTAAAATTATGAACAATCAAAAACTAAAACTTAACAACGAATACTTTTCGTCTAAGTACTTAAAATATGATTTTTTACGTCATTGAAACAAGAAAAAGTATTAATTTATTAGGTAGGTTTAACTACAAGTTCGCTGATCTACAATGTGTTACGTAAGCGGTGTGGGCGTTTTAGCAAAATGTCAGGACCTTTTAGTAGAAATCAGGCTCTTTGTCAGGATTTTTAGATATACCATCTGGTAACCCTGTACGCGACGTGGTATATCATACAGTGATATGATGATGACTATATACCTATGTTTGCTGATTATTTTAGCACTGAGAATTGACCCAATTGCCATAGCAGATAGCATGGGCAGAATTCATAAATAATAATAAAATAAAATAAAACCCGACCCAAAAGAACTAACTCTTGTTAATCCTTCACCTTCAAATAATTCCACTATTTCCTCCTACTGTTGTTTGTTTATAATATAAAATCTTTAGTATCGAAAGTCATTTTGTGCGCGATGATGCCCGGTCGACGCGACAGTCGCTCGCAGTGCGTACGCTTCCATATGAACCCGTGTATCTCTCGGTCGCCGAACGACTCGGGGGCGTGGCTAGTCTCCCGACGACTCAGAGTCGTCCAGCGACCGGGCGACCAAGTGCGTACGCGTCCATATAAACTAGTAGAAATTACAGTCGCTGTCGACAGTCGTTCGGCGACTAGTCGACAGTGCGGTTTGGCTCACTACCGATTGGATCCAATCAAACTGACCGTGTGTGGCCGTGGATCGATCGTCAAATTCGATCTGTCCTGCCGATCCACGGCCACACACGGTCAGTTTGATTGGATCCAATCGGTAGTATCATGCCGATTGGACGATCGATTGGATGGTGTATGGCCTGCATGTGTAAAAGTAACAGCAGAATGGAGATTATACCTTTGCCACCACCTGCCACAACAACAACACGAATAAAAAATATAAAGTTCTGAGATTTTGACATTTGTCATTTTTGAAACTTTTTTTAATACCATGTTGTGGTTGTGGCAGGAGGTGGCAAAGGTATAATTTCCATTCTGCTGTTACTTTTGTATATTTGTGAAGTCAAAGAGACTTTAATTTTTTTTTACTTTTTCACGCAACCAAAAATTCTGAAACTGTTTTCTATTACTAAGAAGCTTATTCCTACTGTAACACTCTCCCGCCCTTGTAAAAGACTTTCTAGTAGAGATGTTAACTAACCAGATCTTAGTCAGTTTCTGGTGACAGTCCTCACTCAATTTCAACTATAACCAGCTGAAATATTATGAAAACATAGTATTGGCCAAATATGATCGTCTAGATTTAAAAAGGACCTACGTTGTGATTTATAGAATATAGAAACCCCGGCTCTTTTGGTATGTCTGGACTAAGTTTAGATGTCTCAATATCAAGTGCACATGTACTCATCCTATTTTGTAACTAAGAAGCCTTATCATTAATGTATTGATTTAATAAAAATTATATAATAAGAATATTAGTATTTGATATAACGTATAAAGTATATTTATAAATTGGATAAGGATAAGGATATAAGGATATGATAATGTGGCCAGGGCCAATGTGGCCCTGGAAGAATGCGTCCAGCCACCCCTCCATTCTTGTTCCAATCCTCGCCAGCATAATTAAAATGCTTCCCGGAGATTAAGTACTGCGCAACTATGGCGCTATTCAACAACGACATAATTGGATAGGTAAGTCCACTAATTTAACCATTTTAAATTAGATATAAGTGTTCCAAATGGAAATCCATGTCATTGCGTCACCAAGCTCCATGTACAGACAGAAGCTTATGTAACCACTGAGATAACTCCGTAGAGTACATACTGAATGGATACAAGTGTTAATGAAAGTACCGACCCATTGATGGAGGTACGATGTGAGGTTCCCAGGTACAATTTTATACCAATCAGGAATGTATAGTGTAGGATAACCCACTAAGTTCAGATGAGACAGGTTTACCGTCAACACGTTCTCTGGATGGTGGTTTTAGGACCAATCCATTACTGATGTATATTCGCAACCCGAATATTCTCTACTTCACTTAGTCAAGGGTAAGATATAGATATGGATGACAGTAACATGTTATCAACACATTACATTTTGTATAGTTTGTGTTCTGTATGTAGAACCCATACATGATTCATGGCATTTACAATGACATGGAATTATCATATTGTTTGTTTATTCGAATGGAACAATCCAAGGTGAAATTGAACACCTTAATAATTGATAGAATGGTTAGATTAGGGATTCATATGAAGTAGTAGGATTATAAAATAGATAAATAGTTCTATTTTGTGTTGTATACAGTGTCTGTATAGTAGGTATTTCACCAACCAAAAACCTTTTACCTAGTCAAGCTACCAGTTTGGTTTTCTTTTAAGGTTTGTCCAGGTGTCAATTCAGTAGACGATCACAAGATTTATCAACACAGGGAGGGGTGTACCTTGCCTTGCATACCAATAATCGAATGAAGATATGTCCACAACTACTGATATCACAAGGTCAAAGCTTAGACTGAAGCAATTAGATTCAGACACTCAAAGAGTATCCGATTCATACCTCATGATTAATAGCGATCTCCTCAGAATATAACAATGTCAGATCTCTCAGAGTCTCCGCTGGCTGGTCAGCCTAACACGGCTTAAGGAGATCTGGCATATCATCACATTCCAACAAACAGCCACTAACCATGGTGTTAGGGATTTATCAGAGATAATTCACCCACACCTCAACAGATTTCAAACAAGCTTATTAGCCGGCTTGATAAATGCGAGAATGTGTCGTAGCGTGGTAAGAAAAATTGCTTCGAGGAAACCTAAAGTAAAACTCGATGGATTTTGCAAACGTTTACCGAAGAGATCCTAGTTGACAAATTCTGTCAAAATATATATCTGCTTGACTTTTTACCTCGTTACCATTTACCTCGTTTGAAATATTTCTGAATTAAATCCACCAATATTTCAAACTACACCAAATTTGATAGTCATGTGTGAACATGTAGTGTTTGTATATATACATGAAAGTACATACATATCAATAGTATAGAAATGTATACTATATAAGCAATAAGTAGGTATTGCTTGGATGAAAGATCAATCTCAACTTGGTTGGTTAGAGCCTAGGCTTTAACACTAGCTAACTTTTGAGCTTAAATAATAAGTGTTTATTTTACTTCATCCAAGCAGTAGTAAAAGTTTGCACACATATCAACATAGTAGCATCTGTCATTTTCAAGATTCCTTCGGTCACTATCATAGCTTATTGAGGCATTTAAGTGTTCCAACAAACAAGGCAACCCTTGAAAAAGACATCTAAATCAGACATGGAAAAAAACACAAAATTTTTATGTGAATTTATCTCTTCAAATGGCTAGTACAGTTAAAACCTAGTAATTGTTATAAGACCTGTAGAGTCCTAGATGTTGTCCCTATAGAAAGAATGATATTTTGTCCACATATTTTTGAGTAAAATCTAATATTAAGTTTTATCTGAACTAATTTTATATGGTAAAATCTTGAATCCTATAATAGTTTTGTCCTTTTACACCTAAACTACTGGATATGAGACCTAATGCATACAGCTAATTTAGACCTACAAGTAAAGCTAGAATCATACAAAAAGATGTGAACAAAGTATTTATTTAACCGCATAGTTTATCGTCCCCTATCCTACATTTGTCCAATATAAGAACAGTATGGCAATGAAATAGAGAATTTAGGTTCAATTTTAAGATTCTGGATTTATTATTGTGGGAATGGTACCTATTATAACACAGAATACTTTAGATTTTAAATATATCTGAATTGTTTAACGACTCATTTTAACACAAAAATGATATTCCTGAAAAAAAACACAGATTTTCCAATATAACCGGAGAGATTTTAGCAAACATGCTTACTTACCTGTCAATCTACTTGTTATTCCTCGTAAGTAGATTTATCCTGATACCTTTCGGCATTATCTCGACTACACAGCACTTAAAACCACCTTCACTTTGAACCACAAGCTATACACTACACAATACTTGAAAACAAACAACCACTCTTCACTGTAAATTACAAATTTCACACTTTCACTCGAGCACTGAAAACTTTTAAACACAACTACACTTTCACTACACAGATCTTGACACTGAAAAGCTGATAAACCGCCGCGAACCGTGTATTTGCTAAGCTCCAAGGAGCGTCGTTTCCTGAGCCTTCCCGGAGCAAAGATTGAAGTCCTACCTACCTATTCGTTAGGCAATAAGCATATTTCACCTTTCCCCACTAGATTCCAGTCACGATAAGCACACCAAACACGGTTCCATATACGAAATCGTGCTCGGATGCGTACACAGTGTCTGGACTAGCGTGGATTTCTTCAGGAGTTCTCCAGAATTCTGGAGATCGACGGTAACGGAATATTTACAGGACTTTATCCCTTGCGATCGCCAGCAACAAGCGGGCCCTTACTCGCACAAACAATCGCAAGGTTCCTTCAATTAAAACTTCGTGAAAAAGACTATAAACACAACTTCGCGAAGCTGAAACTAGCTTACCAGCCCAACGCCTAACTCAATAAACGCGACGAATTTCACATAAGTTAGCACTATTTAACTTTTAAAATAAAATAAGAAAATTACTTTGAAACTTTCAGAAATACTTGACTGGGTATCTGGGCAGAACTTTGCCACTTCTATGGTACGCGCCGGACTGATCCTGAGGAGTGTCTGCTCCGATATTTATACCCTCAAAAGACCCTGGCTTCTCATGACCAAATATGGTCTTCTCGCGAAAATTCGCGTTTTTCTTATATAAATAACCTTATTTGGTAATGTATATAATGAAGGAATTTTTTACTCCATCCTGAGATTTTGCATTAGAAAGAGACAGACTATCTAATGTGGCCATATGTGCTCAAAACTCCCCATTAGGATTTTATAATATTTTTCTCAATAATTATTTTATTTGTCACTTTTTTATCAAATAAACGACTTCAATTATATTTAGATATATATATATTCATATCCTAAGGTGTACCAACTGATTTCTCAACCTTTCAATATGTCGGCAACATAGTAAAGTTCGCTCATAACTCTTGGGATAGCCTAAATAAATAGTTCAACAATGTATATAAATAAATACTTAATACATTTAACCGGTATAACCCTATTAACAAGATAGCAGCTTATAAATTCCAAATATCCTATAAAATTTTCACAGTATATTTCTTAGATTTACTTCAACATTTATATATTTTTGTACCTCAGTCACGCGCTATTTGTCTTTCATTCTATTACATCAACTGTTTTGATCGTCAATAACCTATATTTCTGTTAAATTATTCAAGTTTTACAAAATCGGCTCCCTAGATTAAGTTACTTTAATCTGCTGATTTACCCTAAAACCGGGGTAATTTGATCGGTTAACACATATTTTCCTCCCAGTTTTTTCTGATTGGCTGTCAACCCATGTATCTGTCATAACCCATAGACAATCTAGTTTAATGACCTATTCACATCAAACGAGCAGGCGAGCACTCCAAATAAAGGCCTCGTCACACAGTTAGCGTTTTTAAAACCGCTAACCATAGTCAGTAAATATATTAGTCATACGAACTTGTAATTCATTGCTCTGTATTTACCGTACCTAAAATGCGTTATTTTGACAACAGCGCTAGCCATATGTGATGTAATATTACAATAAAACGGTTCCTATTTCCTATAAGCTTATTATAATAATTCTCTTAATAAGTTGACGACATGACGGCTGAGGTAGCAGATAGCTGTATAATGTTGCGCGTTATGACCACACTGTGACAAAAGCATCATTCACATTGAATTATTCCCTAACACATTTGAACGCAGTCGTTATGACGTAACTGGTTTATAGAGTTCCGTACCCAAGGGCAAGACGGGACCCCACTACCAAGACTCCGCTGTCCGTCCGTCCTTCTGTCCGTCCGTCTGTCCGCCACCATGCCCCATCCCACGAACCATGATGTCCAGACAGTTGAACCTTTCACAGATGGCGCACCTAACAAATACCAAAACAGAACAAAATTCACATCTAAGGCGGGTCTCCCATGCCTCGTGCGTGAGTCCGACCCGCACTTGACTGATTTTGCAGTTTAACGCATCCTATGAAAGGAGAGGTTTCGAATGCATCCTATGAAAATTAAAAAGTTATTATCAAATATTATTTTGGTACATGGAATGGTTTAAACTGCGTATTCTTTTATAAATTTTAATTGCCAATCGTATTTGCTAGTCAATTCCCAGCGTAAAGAATCACTTTGTCTTCAACGCATTGCTACAAACGTCTCTGTCCAACAAAGTGAACATTTCCTTGTGAGGAGTTCTACCTTTCTCCAAGCAATTTAGCATGTATATTGATGCTTATAGACAGACTACTTAGACCCTCACAATGTCACTGACCAAACAGGTAAATAATAATATCTTATCTTGCATTGTCTAACATTGTCAATTCATTAGTGTTGGTGCAAATTTGACATATTTGATGTTTTTTTCTTACACAAAAAAAATAATGTTTTCCTATGTTTTATGATGCAATTTATATTATTCTATAATAAGGACAAACTGAATTTATCAAATTTACATTAATTTGGTGAATTCGTTTATAAACAAAAAAGATATTAACATTTTTGAATTAGCTTTATTTTATGAATTTTTCACATGAAAATTTCTGCTCTTTCGTTCTTATCTAAAATTTAAGCAATTTTAAAGGTTGAATTTAGTGTTGAAATGTTGGACTAATTTAGTAGTAATAATAAAGTATAAGACCTTTCATAAAGAATACAAAAACACCGCATTTTTAATGAAATTTTAGTTTTTGTCATCGGCAAGATTTTTATCCATTTTAATTTTTGGCTCTGTCAATTGGTTAAACACTAAGCACTGTTCAAGTTTATTTAATCCTTATCACTACATATGGTATACTACAATAATACTACAAAATACCTAGATTTAGTTTAATTCCTTTAAAAAATTGACCTATTGTAGTCGGTGTCAAATTTTATATTTTGTGTTTTAATGTTTCAGATTTCAAGTCTCTCCTGACTTTTATTGAGGCTATGTTTAATGAACCTTAACAGCATTGACTGACACACCCTAGCAATGGACAGAACCAAGCAAAACGAGGTAGATCAGTTCCATGAAGAAGAACATACCACTAGTTTGTACTACTAGAGAGATAAGTTCTCCTTTCGTCATTCCCGGCAAGTCCTTCATTTGCAAATTATCATGATAGTTTTATTGTATTTATTCTTTGTCCTGGCAGCTTGTAAAGTACGAGTAATTAAATTATTTCATTTTTTTTTTTACAAAGGCTTTGCGGAATAACCATTTGACAGCGCCATCTATCAATTGTTGGGTGTACTTCTTCATCAAATGGTTCTAAAACACTCTACAAGCATGCTGTTTGCTTTAATATAAACAGCCGAATCAAAAGTTTGAAACTTCGCCGCTAGGTGGCATTGACCCGGTCTTTCGTATTAGATTTCATAAAACCATTGTTATCATTTTATTCATAGAACCAAATAATATAAGAATAATAAATTGTTTAAAGTGAAGAAAATTGTAATCTCTGTCGTAGATTTGTTTTTATTTTTATTTTACACATGTAAACTTTTCCATGAGAATTTTCTCATACTGCTATATATAGATAATTGTCAAAACTGATAATCAGTATTTAAGTTAGTAAATGTTGAAAAAAATGTACAAAAATACCAAAAGTAAAAAAGGAAGAAGGAAAAAATGTATCAAATAGAGAATCGTACTGTGTTATATGGTGTAAAGATACGCGCAATTAGGTTGGTTTGGTACATCCGCCCCCTTTATTATTAGTGGAATATAATGGAGTAATAATAAACCCAAACAATACAAACCACATTAATTGCCGTTATTAATAAGATAAAAATTTGGAGACAAATTGGGGAAAAAAAAAAAAATTTTTTTTTTTTTTTCATTATTATTAGGTATTTGTTTCGCAGGGTGTGAGTAGCCCCCCCTACCCCCTGAAATGACCTCCCTTCACCCCACCGAGGAAGACGGTCTTATAGCGCTTGATAGCTTACTTGTTAACCAATTTAGAATGATATTAAGGTAATAGACCAATTGAGGTCATTGATTTGAGCGTAAAATGTATAATCGAGGTTATTTATGCTGTCAAGCGTTTTGACAGTCGTCCTCGAGTCATTTCCCTTACCCAGCGATTCCCCTTTTTTTTTTCTTATAACTAATATGCTAACTAGTTAAATGAATATTGTTCAATGAACAATTACAATTTTCTAACAACAATATAATAAAGCTTTTGTTAGACAAATAATCTTGCAAAATTCTATGATAATATCTGTACTCTATTCTTAGTAGCTCAGTAATCTACAAATAATATTGTTAAATTTTCATAGAATAAGAATCAGAACAAAATCAGTCGTGATTGTTAATAATTGAAATTATACAATAATTGGCAATCAATCTTAAAATTGGCATGTTTAACTTGCCCTCATCACAAAATCAACTGTAATTATTGTCAAGTAATCTTCGTAAGTCAAATCATGATATAGTTAAACAAGGAATCATTACTTCGATATTGACGATTTTAGTTACGATGGTGTCCAATGACACAAATAACTTGACTAACGTAGTTAGCTCAAGCTTCCAGACTTAACAATATCAATCTAGTTAGTGAAATTAATGAATTTAACTCTAACATCAGAACTCAAATTTGCAATATTAAAACACACTATTAAAATTAACGAACTTAGCCAACAAAGTATTTACAATATTGAACCCACAAATAAAATAATAGAAATTAACCAACACAATATTTACAATATTGAACCCACAAATAAAATGAATGAAAATAACTAGCATAATATTTACAGTATTGAACCCTTAACAAAATAAATGTACCTAATATTAAAAATTTAAATCAAATTTAAAGAGAAAATTGAATAAAGAACAAAATATTAACCTCACAATCTATAATAATAACAAAAGACAAATCCTAACCTAATCCTTTATATGTTTAAATGATTCGTTCATTATAATCAATCATCCTTAACCTATTACAAATAATTTGTAATTAAATATTTACACATAGTATTTATTCAAATGAATGGCATTGAAATTGCCCCTAATCTGCTTGGTCTTAGGGTCCATTAAAGTATATACATTTGCAAATGGCACTGCACTTACTACATATGGACCTTCGTAAAGTAATTGAAATTTCTTTGTAAGTTTTTTCTGCGCCTCTGACTTATTAACTTTACGAACCTTTACATAATCACCAATCTGAAATTCTATCAACCGATGAGATCTATTGAACCTAGTCTGTCGTTTAATGCTGTTATCTTTTAAATTTTGCCTAGCTTTAGCCCTCACATCATTAATGTCTTTAGTTTTATTTAGTTGTGGCAGACAATTGTCAAATGACATACTGTTACATGAACCATATAATATTTCGTTAGGAGTAAAACCGGTACTTTCATGGAATGTGTTATTGTACAGCTGTTCTATATTATTTAATATCGTTGCCCATCCCTTATGATTTTTATGACAATACGTTCTAAATAGCCGTCCCAACTCTTTGTTTACCCTCTCCGTGGTGTTAGGACGAGGGTTTCTAACGGTCGTGTATATTGGTTTAATATTGATGTCCTTTAACGCTTGTTTCCAGCTATCAGATGAGAATTGACTGCCATTATCTGTCATAACTACCCTGGGCGTGATTATTTTAGCGAATTGTTTCAACTTAGAAATTACTGCTCGTGAAGTAGCCTTTGCTAAATCATATAACTTAACAAACTTGCTAAATGAGTCCTGGATCACTAAAATATAAGCAACTCCAAATCTACCTTTAGGAAGAGGTCCATATAAATCAGCCATTACAATATCTCCTACTTGCTCTGTTACAATGGACTTACATTCGCCTACATATTTTATGTTGTCACTCTTAGAGACCTGGCAAATGTGACAAGTTCTTAATAATGTCTTTACAGTTTTGTTCATTCCAATCCAATAAAACCTATCCTTGAGATATTTAAGTACCTTATAAGCTCCTTGATGTCCCATCTCTTTGTGGACTTGAATTATGATTGCCTCTCTCAAGCTAGTAGGCAAATAGATTACATGTTTATCAGAATCGATTTTGAAATATACTACTCTGTCTTTAATATAACATCGTTGAGCTATTTTACCTATTTTGCCAGCTAGATTATTATTAGTCTTATTTACAACATTCATAATTAACTGGACCTCACTATCACTAGCCTGAAAATTTGCTATGTTTTTCAAATCAGCTATTAGAGTTTTGTTTTTAGTGTTCTCCATATAATTAATCTCAGGACAATATACCCTATCCTCCTGTATTAACGCTGAATCGGGCGGAAACCTAGACAGAACATCAACAGCGACGTTATCTTTACCTTTTATATGCTCAATGGTATAATCAAACTGTTCAAGGAAAAGGATCCATCTTATTATTCGGCTGTTATATAATTTCCAAGTTCTGACAAACGTCAATGCTTTATGGTCAGTCCTAATTATTAATTTGGCGCCTCTCAGATATGTTTCGAATTTCCTCAAACAATATATAATTGCCCAAAATTCCTGTTCTGTAACCGTCCATCTTAGCTCTGCGCCTCTTAAAGCCCTACTACAGTACCCCAGAATTTTCATTTCGCCTTTATCATCGTACTGAAATAGAACCCCAGCTAAGCCTACTCCGGAACTATCGGTCTGCAGGTAATAAGGCCTAGACATATCCGGATGATGCAACATTATTGTATTCAAAAACTTGCTTTTAAGCTCTTCAAATGCTGCCTGGGCTTCTGGAGTCCAGGTCCAACCTTTACTTTTCTTTAATAACTGACATAAGGGTTGAATAGTACTATTGTAATCAGGAATGAAACGTCTATAGTAATTACAAAGTCCTAAAAATGCTCTCAAATGTTTTATCTTTTTAGGAATAGGAAAATTCTTTATGGATTCTATTTTTTCCGGGTCCGTCCTAATTCCGTCTGTAGAAATAATGTGACCTAGCATTTTTACTTCCTTACAAATGAACCTACATTTCTCGAGATTACAAGTAAGACCTGCTGATTTTAATTTGTTTAATATGATGTCAATATGCTCTAAATGTTCCTCTAAGCTCCCTTGTGTTAGGATAGCGATATCATCCAAATACTTAACGCAGAAATGGCTAACCTCTGGCCCTAGTATTTTATCAAGAGCTCTGCAAAAGGTCGCGACGCTGGTCTTCAGCCCTTGCGGAAGTACGTTATACATGAATGACTTCCCATTAAACGTAAATCCTGTATACTTCCTGCTTTCCTCAGAGATTTTAATTTGAAAATACGCATTATTAAGATCTATTATACTGATGTAATTAACCCCATGAAATGAATTTAACACGTCTATTTGCATTGGAGGGGACTCGGCCTCGGCTATCATATACTTGTTAATCTCCCGTGCATCTAATAAAACCCTAATTGAACCGTCAGGCTTTAAGGTGAAAGTTAACGGACTACAATATGGAGTAGAACCTCTTGATATTATCCCCATCTCGACCATTTCCGCTAGTTTTTCCTCCATTTGTTGTCTATACGCGTATGGAACAGGATAAGAACGCCTTATAACTGGACTATGATCTGTCTTTTTTATTACGTGTTCGTAGCAATTAGCACGGCCTAACCTTTTAGTAAAGACATCACTATGTTCTCTAAGCACTTGTCTTAATTTATTAGTCTGTGTCCCTTGAAGAGGTATCCCTGTTTTGATTTCCTGTAGGTACTTCTCAAAGTCAAATTTACCATCTACCTTGGTAATTTCTGAGACCTGACCCTCAAATACATACTCTATGAAAGGTATTAACACCCTTTGGTCCTTGTGATTAATTATTAACCCTACTGGAGGAGTTTGTAATCTGATATTAGTTTTATTTGCTACAAGCCAATCAAATCCTAATATAACGGAATGAACTAATTTAGGTACTATCAAAAACCGGATCTCTAGTTCAATTTCACCAAACCTTACAGGTAATAAGACCATCTGTTGTATTTTAGCGCTCTTTTGTCCTACGGCTCCGCGAATCTGTATCGGTTTAACGGGTAGCATGTTTAACTTATTTCCAATTTGTGACTTTAAAGTTTCCCAAAACGATTCGGAAATGCACGTGATGTCACTTCCAGTATCTACAAGACATATAACACGATGATTAAATATTTCTACCTCAACTTCAGACTTGACCATTTCGAGTTTATCAGCAGAAATATTATCTTCCTCTTCGAATAGTGACGAAACTACCTCAGTTTGAATTGTTGACCTGTCACCTAACTCCGATTGGGCTTTTAGAGTATCTACGACCTGTAACTCAAAGTCAGTTAAGTTGGTCTCTTTTATACCCGATCCTAACCCTGCCTTACTGCATTGACCTTTGACAACAATAGGTTTAAGTATCCCTTCATTACGCGTTCCTAATGTCTGTCCAGGCCTCCACCCGAGATCAAGCATGATTTTCAAAGAAACTGGAGTTAAATCGGCCCCTCCTAATGTCGATGTAACGGAGCGACTTACATCAACACCTACTCGTTTAAATTATTTGTGGGTTCATTAGAAGAATTATTAGAATCATTTACAATATTTACAACATTGGTTTTTGCTATCTTATTCGATGCCACTTGTCGTGCCGGTCGGTCATTGAACTGCCTCTTCCGGTTGAAGTTGTTTCTGTTGTCTGGTTGATGCTGTTCAGTCGCTGTAGGTTTTTGTACCGCATTCGTTCGGTTATTATTCTTTTGCTTGAGGTCTGTTCGCTTGTTCACATTGTCCAATCTTCGTAAAAATTCTGTAGCTTGTAGTATGGTAGTATTATTAGAAGCATTCCATGCGTATTGGATATTTCTGGGAAAATGTCCCATGATGTCGCTCACTAGCTGTTGTTCTTGGATGGGGTATGTTAACATCTTCGCCTGTCCACATAGCGATATGAAATGGTTTAACATAGATTGTGACCCATCCCAGGTATTTTGCACAATTTTCCTTCTTAATTCTCCTTGTTCTGCTTCTCCCCAAAAATTGTCCAAGAAATCCTTCTTGAAATCTTCAAAATTCGTCCACCTTTCTCTATACAATCGTCCCCAGGCACGAACGTCATTATCTAGCGTTTCCAACACAATATCGATTTCATCTGTCGTCCCATGATACTTCTTCAGATAAGCGGTTAAGTCTTCAATGAAGGTCACAGGATGCTTGTATTTTGATGGGAATCTTGGCTTCTCTGCAGACATCTGGGGTACTGGGTAATATATGGTAGCAGGACCAGGCTGGCATGAAGGGATTAGTGGCAAGCAGGGATTAGTATCACTCCCTTGCACAGGTGTATCTGATGACTCCACTACAGGCGTAGATGTGGCAGAAATCCGGTTTTCTAATTCAGTGATCTTATTATTGATGACATTAACAGCTCTTTGTACCATACGTGACATATACTGCACTGAAGTGACCTTTCGAGGTCCTGGCGGGGGGTCTGCTATAGCGGCCCCTCGAGTCACCATACTGGACCTTCTTGTCGCAGCTGCTTTAGGTTGTGATTTTTGTTTAGGCATCTTGAAGTCTTTGTTCACTTTTAAATTCAACGTTGAGCACTCACTAAAATTCTCACTGTTCACTTAACACTTAACACCACCAAACTCAAGGTCAAAAAAAAAAGTATATCACTTAGCATCTAACACCATAACTCAAAGTCAAAGAATAAAAAAAAATTAAAAAATATATACAAGTTCACCTTAATCCTAATATTTACTCAGAAAAAAAATAGTCAAAAAAGAAATAATAGTTCACTTTAACACTTCAATTCACTCAATAGTAATAACCAAAAGAATAAATTTTATAAGTTCACGTTAACACAAAGTCACTCGCAGTTATTTATAGTACAACATAATGCACCCCGTATAGCTAATTCACTTCCACTTGATAGCACTCCGAAATTCGACAACATACTCGTGGTATCCACTCGTTAATTCACACTCTGGAACAAACGTGTATACGTTAAACCGATAATACCGCATTGATACTCAAAGCTCGCAAAACAGATAAAGGTTAAAACTCTATGTGCAAAGTCATAGTTGAGTAAGAAAGTAGCTTGTTGTAGACGTCATACTAAATTTTATAAAATTTAAATAATAAAAGTCAAAATGCTCAACTTAAAATGCAAACAGGAACGCAGTTGAACCGTATTTGTACTTAAACATTAGTGAAATAGTAATAAACGTGGATGAAATGGCGAACGATATCGAGAAATCTTAACCAAGATTCTAAGATAAAACAAAAAAATCGTAACTACACTCATAAAATTATATGTTACTACTGTAGATCCAACGGCCACAACACCACTTAGCACGCGAAGTTAAACGTAATGTTTAAACAATTATCGGAGGGAAAACCCAAAACCGCTATTTATTAAGTACTAACACGTAGACGAAATTATCTCGCAAAAGAGAAAGGGTTTTTTGAAAAGCCGAAAATGTAAATTTATTAAAGTTATAATCATCCTACTAGCGCCACCTATTTAACTCTCAGTGAACTAAATATTTTAATTTATTTACCCACATTACATTTTAACTACTCTACATAACTAGTTTCGATAACTCCGCTAAACTGTATTTAAAACACTTTATTTACATTGTTAAAATCCACTTATTCTATATGAAATTTAAATCAAATAGTTTAGGATAATGGCTGGTTTAAAACCACTAATGCCATCTATGTAGAAAAGCGCGAACTAAACTACTAACTAACTATCATAAACATTTCGCGAAAATTATTACTAGCGTTAAATTATGCGTATGTTTATTTGTTAATCAAAGCAAGAAAACTAAACTATTGAGCCTAAAATAGTTACAAAACTTATCAAAACATGTTATCTTCTGTAGTTTTAAAATGTGACTTACATATTCAAAACCCTTTAAAAGAACCTGCTCGCTATTTATTCTAATACCGTATCAACTTTGATTAAACCATTCTTGAAAATAAATAGAACCCATCTTTACTACAGCGCCCCCTAGCGGCCAAACATTGCAACGCCTATCCAGATCCCATTGCCTTCAAACTACAAATATAACAGTAAAACCCAGTGTTTAATTCAGTCAGGTACTACGATGAATAACCTTTAATTGTAACACGTTGTTTATCTGTACTTAACCAAGTAAGCATACACTTAAAAAAACACAATCTACCTATACCTACATCCCCTAATTCCTCATTATTGGAATATCCGATAAAATAAAGTCTTTACTTTAGTCTGTTATTTCACGAGTTAAAACAAAATAAACCAAAGCTATTTACGTCAACAACCAGCAAATCCCGTTAACCATACTACAACTAACGTATAATTCCCGTGGTATAAATCAGTAATGTATAAAAAAAAAGAATCGTCGAGAATAATCCCGGTCTAATCTTGCTAATACCTAGTAAATTTTATTATGGCCTTAAGGGTCCATAAGGATAACACGATATGCGCACGCCACGCCTTATTTCAGAAACGTAAAGTTATAGTCACAAAACACATAACATGATTAGCTAAAGAACTTATTTATCAGCCGCAAGTATCAAACCGCGTATAAATCTTATAACGAAAAAATATCAAAAATGCCAATCACGAGGCATTTCCCTGGCGTAATTGCCATAAGAAACGCCTTAAATCTCCTCTAACGTCACTCAAATAGCCTCTCTTCTTTCTTTAAACAACAAAACATAAAAGTTGCAAGAGTGAAATCACCCTTTATACGTAAACAAGTAGAGACAGATGTTTCCACATAACCGAGCCTTAACTGTGTTTCAGTAAAATTCACTAAACTTTCATGTAACCAATTCGAAAAATGAAATTAGTGAGCCGATATTTATCTACACAAACATTCGTATACCTGTATTCCTTGTTTATAAATAAAATTCTTCATTGATATCTGTTTCCTAAAAGTTGACTGGGAGAAAATGCTTTTAGCATAGCTTGCCTTTTGTAACATTTATTTTAAATGTATGTACAATAAAGTTTGTTAAATAAAATAAAATAAAGTAAACCAAACCGCATTAAAATCGTACTGATGTCGTGATAAGTGGTGATAAGAAAGGGAAAAAATAAAACCCATTAGATATTAGGTAGACACACAAACCATTAATTATCTTAACAATAATGTTAATGAAATAAAAGACTTTTTAACGGATACTAGCGCGGTTTTATTGAAAGTACTTTGGTAATTAGTTGGTATTTGGTTTGATTTTTGATTTTCCCGACGTTTCGGCACCGTGAACATATATAATCCGTGAACATAACATAACATATCCGTGAACATCGTTCCGATTTGGTAGCATTAAATCAACAAATAGATCGCTTGTCCAATGACTTGAGGATAAAACTTGCCACGGAGGACTTTAACCATTACATTCTGGTGCTAAATAAACGCGAAACAGCCGTATACAACGAATGTAAGCATAGACAAATTTCTAAATATGAGAAGTTGCACAAACGTCATCACGCATTTCCGTACGATACGAACCATAGAGTAGAAGATGACACCCGTCAATGTCAAACCCGTGCAGTTGTCAATTTATCAAAACAAGTATTGGATGAAGCTACTTTAAAAGTATTAAATAAGGGTCTGAATTTCGCGGTAACACCTCGCAGAATACCGTATGAGGATATTATCTGCAGTGTAGAGGATTGTCTAGTTAAAAATCAGATCAAAAAAGAGGACAGTGAAGCTATACGTCAAGATATTTCATCTGTTTTACGTCGTAGTAAACTGCCCAAGCAAAATCTTCCTTATGATGAAAACGTCGCGTTGAAGAACTTACGCACTAGACCTGAATTAACTATCCTTCGAGCTGATAAAGGTAACGCAACGGTAGTTATGGATACGTCGGATTATAACGCAAAAATACAAGAACTTTTGAGTGATGAGAAAACCTACAAACATGTTAAATGTGATCAAACCGCCAAGATCCTTAATAATACGAAAGAACTCATCAAAAAACATTCAGAACAGTTAGATCTTGACGTCGATTATCTTATTCCATCCTGCCCTATACCGCCGAAACTGTATGGGTTACCGAAAATACACAAAGACAATGCTCCGCTACGTCCCATTGTAAGCCAAATTGACTCACCAACCTACAAATTAGCTAAACACGTAGCGAAAACACTCACACCACTGAGAGGTAATACATCAGCGTTTGTAAAAGATTCCTACCAGTTTGTCAGTGAGATACAACATCTACATCTCGCTGATGATGAAACTATGGTTAGTTTTGATGTTCAGTCCTTATTCACATGCTTACCAGTACAGGACTGCATTGATATCATCAGGAAAAAGCTAGTTGATAACAACATGCCAATTGAATATGCAGAACTACTAGAATTATGCCTAACATCTGGCTATCTGTTATGGAACGAGGAGTTCTACATGCAAGTGGATGGCGTAGCAATGGGCTCTCCTGTATCCCCCATTGTTGCTGACATTTTCATGGAGGATTTTGAGGAGAAAGCACTAGCCACAGCACCAGTAACTCCCCGGTTCTACAAACGGTACGTAGATGACACTTTCACAATACTACCTAGAGACAGTGTCCCTGCTTTTCTTAACCATCTTAACTCCATAAACCCCAACATACAATTTACTATGGAGTTAGAGGCAGATAATAAACTAGCTTTCCTAGACATTCTCATTATCAGGAATCCGAACCAAACCTTAAGCCATACAGTGTATCGTAAAGCAACCCATACAGACAGATACCTCAATGGTGACTCTCACCATCATCCTATACAGTTAGCTACCGTAGGGAAATCTTTGTTTCAGAGAGCCCGCGGCATCTGTGACAAACAACACCTGACGGCTGAGCTTCAGCACGTCAAACAAGTACTGCGTAAAAACAAGTTGCAAGTACCACGCCTTCGTCACAGAAAACGCGACAAACCAGCCACAGTAGAGCGTCAACCTGCCATCCTACCTTATTTGAAGGGTGTCACTGACAAGATTGGAAACATTCTGAAGCGAGCGTCAATCAAAACTTACTTCAAGCCGCCGAAGAAGATCAACCAATTCTTACGACCTGTCAAGTGTAACATCCCCCTTCAAGCCGCAGGCGTCTACAAACTAGATTGTGACTGTGGGCTCTCCTACATCGGGCAAACAAAGAGAAGTATAGGGACCCGCGTTAAAGAGCATGTAGCTGACATGAAACATAGGCGCGATAACAAGTCTGCAGTGTGTGATCACGCCTTTGAGGGGCCCAACCATTACATTAGATTTGACAAACCCCAAATCCTTGCTAAGGAACGTAGATTTATTCCTAGAATGCTCCGCGAGGCTATCGAAATAAATAAATATCCTAATTTCAATAGAGATGATGGTTGGAAAATTCCACCAGCTTGGGACCCCATCATTCACAAGCTGAAGCCCCATACACACACTGCAAGATCTAATGATACAGTTAGTTCCTTTTGCAAATAAATTAATAAATATAAAAGACGGAGGTCGGCTTTCCTCTCCAAGTTTTATTTCGCCATTTCTTTCTTGGAGGGGCCTCCCAATTTTGTGAAATGGTGGTAGTTTCAGTAGATTCTCTCTCTTTAGCATTAATTAAATCACAAAATCAACTTAAACCAATTAAAAAGATAAATAAAATTGTAAAATATTAATTTCTGAACGTCTTAAAAAATTCATCGCTTGAGGGTAGGCTCACGAGTAGCTTCAGTCCCCCGTGACCACGGCAGCTGCAAAGGTGCCGAAACGTCGGGAAAATCAAAAATCAAACCAAATACCAACTAATTACCAAAGTACTTTCAATAAAACCGCGCTAGTATCCGTTAAAAAGTCTTTTATTTCATGTCTAGTGAGCGCGTAAGCTTGAGAAGTGAATAATGTTAATGTTAAACAATAATGTTAATAAAGAATCAAATTTAATCTTCTGGACGTAGTTCGTAGCTCGTTGCTAGCCCGTGAACACGTAAGTTGAAGTTGATGACTGATGATAAGTGTCACTCCATTGACCCTTCAGCTTGACTGATGATGAATTGTAAACACCTTTCATTTCACTTCACGATATTCTTTAAACACTTAACATAAACACTTTAATTATCGCACACCTAATATTTCAATAACACTTAACACTCACTTAGTCACTTAAATACTTCGCATTGTGTAATTTAAGTTATATCAACACATAACACCAATAGGTATTCAAACAATTATAACCATAGTGTTACGTACCCTAAGGGGTACGCAGCCGTACATGGTACCTTCGCGTTATCATGTATATGAAATTGATTATGAAATCTTGGATAAATAACGTTTAAAACCCGGAAAATAAGAAGGTATTCAAAAAAAAAAAACCCATAAACGTGAACACTTTCCGAGAGATAAAATTGACCATATTGCTTACGCAGGCGAAGCCACGAACGAATACTAGTTTTATTATTGACTACGTTCAACTCACTTGTATTAGGTAAGTAGTAAAATGTTTCGTTTAGGCGGTGGGAATCATAGTTCCGTTCGTAAGTAAGTTTTTCAATACAGTACAATTACTGTCCGTCTTAGAATAATAACACACAGAACGATATCTTCCCACAAGGCGCACTGTCTAAAGCGAGGCAAACACAATAGCCCAGATGGTAATGTTCCCAGACTTCCATTGTTCATTATTATCTAATCTTATCCAATAAATATAAAACAGCCTCAATTTCCCTACCCTAAGGGATAAGTTACAATACTATTGGATTTTATTTACGATTAGGCAATGTATGTAGGATACAAATCCAAATACTGAGCCACTTAGGCGCACTGTTAGCCGCTCCACCCTACATATGAGAACATGGCTTCCAGGCACTAATTATTCCAAGTAGGTACTTTGGTCGTTTCGAGGTGACGTCAGCAAAGATAAGACGATATACAAACACGTTGGTGTATAGCAATAACTAAATTTCTCATTCATCTTTTAACCAATTATTCTCCTTTAAGTAATTTGACTTTAAACTATAACTGCCCTAAGGGATCGATGACTAACTCATAAATAAATATCCCACCAAATTTATTTCGATTTAAATAAATGTGAACGTCTTACTTATTATAACATAGTTAGTGCTGGGGTCTATTACGAAAATATTGTAACGAAATCACTTGGCCACGATAGTTATCTGCGACTTATCGGTTAAAGTCATTACAAACATTTTTAGTTTAGCTATTGTAGTCTACATACTATTAAACGATTAATGACAGATCTACCAGAATGAGCCTGTTGACTTACGCAATCACTTTGAAATATAACACGCACAATTACCCCGTAATAAGAGACAATTAGAACGAAAACGGACGCGACCGCGAGTATCGTACCAAACTTTTCATAGTAGGCCCCTCGATTGTTTACGTTTTTATTTCCGTCATCCGTCAGAATTATGTAGATAAGCTAGACTGACGTATTGCCTAGTTACTTTTAACTAACACGATATTTTGGAGATAGAAAAACAAATGTCGTTAGTACTAACTATCATAATTCGTACTCACCTGTTCATAGTTATAAGGTCATATTTTTAAACAAACTATTCTCCTATTTACATAAACACATTTAGTTATTTTTTTTTTTTCACTCAAACTTATTATTAACTCATTAACCGAATTCACTAACATCCACAAAATTTTCGCTATAATTGGAGATTATTGTAAGCCGCAACTTATACGCCAAATTGTAAATAAACAAATGCACGTGAAGTTAGGTACTGATCGACTAGAACAGCTGTTTGTCAGTTTTAAATTGACATGTCAGTGACACAGACAAATGCACGCATTCCAGTAGCCTAATCGTTTAGTCACAGACTAGAAATGTCCCTTATTTTATCAAACAGCTATTGCGTGGTTATTTTATGCAACAGTCTTCGTTATTTCTCGGCCCACCATATGAAAGCGTACCTAGTAATGATGGAAGCACAAAATTTTAGATTTATTTTACTTATGTTATTTGTGTTGCTAAATGAGCAAAAGGAACAAAAAACCCTACATACTATTGACGATAATTAGTTTCAAACTCAATGACACCCCCTTTAAACTAAAAATGAAATACGATGAAAATCTAGATTACCTTTAGTAGATTTTAGTTCGCTTCACACAAATTCACACGTACACACGACCGCACAACGAACCTATCAACTGAATCATCTAAAAGGCTTACACCCCAAGGTCAATATACACAGTCCGACGCGCTGTTGAATGTACAAAACGTAAATAAAAATTAGTTGCTAGCCCAGTTTTTCATACAAAATACTTAGCTATATGTAGTTTAAAGTGATAAATGTAATCGAAAAGTTGCTCAGTTGAAATTTTATTAAATTATTTGTTTACAAGTTTTTATCAAATAACCCAACTAGTCGAGTCATGTAACTGGTCCAATGTGGCGCTAACTGTACCTATATGTTGTGCGATAGAGACGCGTGTCACGTGTGACTTTGAATGACTACAATTTATATGTTTAATTTGTTATCTATTATCAATTTACAAAACTTAATCAAGTTTTTGTCTCACTAAACTAACTAAACGCCTCGTTTTTGAGATAATCGCATTTTCGTAAAATGTATATTTTTTTTCAATACTAAACTTTTAGTACTATGATACTTTTAGCAAAACAAAACTAACTCAAAGTACATTACTAATTTACACACCCGGAATATAATCGATCCGTATCAGTCAACTTCCGGACACGATTCTATTCTATGCCCTAACCACTAAGCCATTGAGTCACTAAATTTTCTCAAAATTCCTCTAGCTATGACGTTCTATAACAGTCTAAAGGGAACACCTGATCCGCATCAAGTCAACTCCCGGACGGGAACCGAACCCACGATACTACCACTAAGCCACCGTGTCACTATTTTTTTTCTAATACCAATAACTGTGACGTCCTTTCGTACTCTAAAAGAGAAATTGACCCAGCCCTCAAGTTAATCCCGAGCAAGAATCGAACTTGCGACCTAACCATTAAGCCATAGTCACAAAAAATTTTTTTTTCTACATCATCGTAACCCATGTCGTTATAATAGCTGACGACAAATCTACTGGAATAATATACCTATAGCTGATGACGACCCTATTGAAATAAACTGAACGCGTACTAATTATTTCTATAACTAAACGTTCACAATGCCATGTGACATCGTATGATTGGGTTTATAAGCTGCTATCTCTTTATGATATAATTGAACTATTATAGAAATATTCCTAATCTACTCAACGCTCTTCTAACATATGTGAAAATTTTAAAACGTTGCTAATCACTTTGTTATTACAAAATTTATTCACGATTCAAATATCATTTGTAGTAACCTACTACTAGGCTAAAGCCTAGCAGAATTAAACCAAGAAAATAACAGGTAGTAGACCACATTCAGGAATTGATAAGTACAATTTAAATATTTTAAATTGAATTTGTGTGAGCTTATCTGCACAAATAATTTTACGACGTTTATCGAGTTTCTTTCTTTTAATGCTTCGAATGGGACACATGTGACCCGCCACGGGAAAAGGAACCCCATGGCCTAATCATAAGGTACATTTCCCCCCCCCCAGAACACTACATGACCCCCTAGCTACGCGCCCCCTAACCGTCGACCGTACCACGACGTTTTATTTTCTTTTCATTTCAAATGAAAAACCCGCAAAATGCTATTTTAAGAACCGTACTAGATATTTACGCAAATGATTTACTCAAATGTCTAGAATGGACGCCCCCTAAACGTTTAGAACCCACTCACACACATATACACATACACACACACATACACACACACGCACACACGCACACACACAAGTAATATTATATCAATAATAATAAAATAACATGAAATAAAATACCTAACTTTTATGCATCCTATCGTTTAGTACGTCCTATTCAATTAATAGCTCAATCATATATTATAATAGCCTTATACAACGTCACACAATATTTTCATAAGTTCCGTGTATAAAAGAGTTAAATTGTAACAAATTTAAAAAAATGCCGTATGATTCGTCATGTCTTTGCCTATTTAAAAAGAATCTCAAATGTTACCATCTTCATCAAAAAGATCCGAAACTTTACGAATGTACGGAACGAATAGGTGAACAATGACATTATGCTAATAATATTCCTACGGGCACTATGAATTATGAATTAGCAATCGAAAGAACCAATACCTATTGTCCACAAATTTTTAACAACTGTTACTATTTTACTTGATAAATCTATCGATTTTAGTTTTATAAAGTCAAGGTTTAGCCAATTTATAATTTTCCCGCTTAGTCAACATTACTACTACATGTAAACTAGGATTTATCATTTAAAACCAAATAATAATAAATTTTCGCAAAACACGTATTTAAATTCAGGTATTTCGTACTATTTTCAAATCCTATCACTGGCAACATTTCGTTTTGACATATCAAGGATACGTGTCATGGTTAGGGATGTGACAGAAAAATCGATAATTAAACTATTCAATGACTATGAATGAATCGATTCTATTTTCGAATAAGTTAATAATCAAACGATTTCTACTCGTATTTCTCAACTTTAAATGTTATAAAGTACTAAGATGATGCAATAAGTACGAAAAAAAATATATTTCTATGACTTTTTCGCCCCCAGCATACTACTATAAAATGTAACCATTTAGCTATTTTAACAATTTCAAATATAACTAATGAATTTATCAACAGACTTATCGATTTTTCGTCACTAATGATTGAAAGATAGCTATGTTAGTAAAATTATGTAAAGTTCAGTTGAATCGATTAAAATCGATAATCGTTTCGGTGAGCTAACGGTAAAATGGTTACGGCACTATGTTGTCAAAGTAATGTTTGTAAAAAACGTGTGAGAAATAAATAATTTCTGAAAACACAAACGTATACATAAGAAATCCTGAAAACACGAAAGATGGAAATAACAGCTGTAAAATTATAAAGTTATAACCAAACGATACGAAATAACATACGATGAAGTCAGGTACCATTCACACCTTTTGTTGTTATGATTTTATACTATACTAATAACTTATGTTTGTTTTCATGCTTTTAACGCTTATTATCATTGTTTCAGTTTGCCTTTTACTGTTCTTTTTATGGGGATTATGAATGCTTGAACAATTTACTACGCCCAGCAATTGTATGGAAACATAACCTACTCGCACGCAAAATAGAAAAGCAAGTTTTTGTACTATTCCTTTTATGGAGATTATGAATGCTTGGAAGATTTACTACGCACTGCAACTGTAATGGAACATAACTTTGCTCGCTAAGCCAAATTGAACTAATAAATGGTTAAAGCAAGTGTTTATTTTTATTTTGCAAATCGCCCTAATGCTTTTATAACTTCGCTAGGCACACAGACATTTTCGCTTTGCAATTCACAAATATAGTCCAATTGCACTTGTAAACATCAGCGCTCAGTCCAGACATTTTTAAGACCAAATATCCGTTGGTCACGGCAACAATTTGTAACACTCTCCCGCCCTTGTAAAAGACTTTCTAGTAGAGATGTTAACTAACCAGATCTTAGTCAGTTTCTGGTGACAGTCCTCACTCAATTTCAACTATAACCAGCTGAAATATTATGAAAACATAGTATTGGCCAAATATGATCGTCTAGATTTAAAAAGGACCTACGTTGTGATTTATAGAATATAGAAACCCCGGCTCTTTTGGTATGTCTGGACTAAGTTTAGATGTCTCAATATCAAGTGCACATGTACTCATCCTATTTTGTAACTAAGAAGCCTTATCATTAATGTATTGATTTAATAAAAATTATATAATAAGAATATTAGTATTTGATATAACGTATAAAGTATATTTATAAATTGGATAAGGATAAGGATATAAGGATATGATAATGTGGCCAGGGCCAATGTGGCCCTGGAAGAATGCGTCCAGCCACCCCTCCATTCTTGTTCCAATCCTCGCCAGCATAATTAAAATGCTTCCCGGAGATTAAGTACTGCGCAACTATGGCGCTATTCAACAACGACATAATTGGATAGGTAAGTCCACTAATTTAACCATTTTAAATTAGATATAAGTGTTCCAAATGGAAATCCATGTCATTGCGTCACCAAGCTCCATGTACAGACAGAAGCTTATGTAACCACTGAGATAACTCCGTAGAGTACATACTGAATGGATACAAGTGTTAATGAAAGTACCGACCCATTGATGGAGGTACGATGTGAGGTTCCCAGGTACAATTTTATACCAATCAGGAATGTATAGTGTAGGATAACCCACTAAGTTCAGATGAGACAGGTTTACCGTCAACACGTTCTCTGGATGGTGGTTTTAGGACCAATCCATTACTGATGTATATTCGCAACCCGAATATTCTCTACTTCACTTAGTCAAGGGTAAGATATAGATATGGATGACAGTAACATGTTATCAACACATTACATTTTGTATAGTTTGTGTTCTGTATGTAGAACCCATACATGATTCATGGCATTTACAATGACATGGAATTATCATATTGTTTGTTTATTCGAATGGAACAATCCAAGGTGAAATTGAACACCTTAATAATTGATAGAATGGTTAGATTAGGGATTCATATGAAGTAGTAGGATTATAAAATAGATAAATAGTTCTATTTTGTGTTGTATACAGTGTCTGTATAGTAGGTATTTCACCAACCAAAAACCTTTTACCTAGTCAAGCTACCAGTTTGGTTTTCTTTTAAGGTTTGTCCAGGTGTCAATTCAGTAGACGATCACAAGATTTATCAACACAGGGAGGGGTGTACCTTGCCTTGCATACCAATAATCGAATGAAGATATGTCCACAACTACTGATATCACAAGGTCAAAGCTTAGACTGAAGCAATTAGATTCAGACACTCAAAGAGTATCCGATTCATACCTCATGATTAATAGCGATCTCCTCAGAATATAACAATGTCAGATCTCTCAGAGTCTCCGCTGGCTGGTCAGCCTAACACGGCTTAAGGAGATCTGGCATATCATCACATTCCAACAAACAGCCACTAACCATGGTGTTAGGGATTTATCAGAGATAATTCACCCACACCTCAACAGATTTCAAACAAGCTTATTAGCCGGCTTGATAAATGCGAGAATGTGTCGTAGCGTGGTAAGAAAAATTGCTTCGAGGAAACCTAAAGTAAAACTCGATGGATTTTGCAAACGTTTACCGAAGAGATCCTAGTTGACAAATTCTGTCAAAATATATATCTGCTTGACTTTTTACCTCGTTACCATTTACCTCGTTTGAAATATTTCTGAATTAAATCCACCAATATTTCAAACTACACCAAATTTGATAGTCATGTGTGAACATGTAGTGTTTGTATATATACATGAAAGTACATACATATCAATAGTATAGAAATGTATACTATATAAGCAATAAGTAGGTATTGCTTGGATGAAAGATCAATCTCAACTTGGTTGGTTAGAGCCTAGGCTTTAACACTAGCTAACTTTTGAGCTTAAATAATAAGTGTTTATTTTACTTCATCCAAGCAGTAGTAAAAGTTTGCACACATATCAACATAGTAGCATCTGTCATTTTCAAGATTCCTTCGGTCACTATCATAGCTTATTGAGGCATTTAAGTGTTCCAACAAACAAGGCAACCCTTGAAAAAGACATCTAAATCAGACATGGAAAAAAACACAAAATTTTTATGTGAATTTATCTCTTCAAATGGCTAGTACAGTTAAAACCTAGTAATTGTTATAAGACCTGTAGAGTCCTAGATGTTGTCCCTATAGAAAGAATGATATTTTGTCCACATATTTTTGAGTAAAATCTAATATTAAGTTTTATCTGAACTAATTTTATATGGTAAAATCTTGAATCCTATAATAGTTTTGTCCTTTTACACCTAAACTACTGGATATGAGAACTAATGCATACAGCTAATTTAGACCTACAAGTAAAGCTAGAATCATACAAAAAGATGTGAACAAAGTATTTATTTAACCGCATAGTTTATCGTCCCCTATCCTACATTTGTCCAATATAAGAACAGTATGGCAATGAAATAGAGAATTTAGGTTCAATTTTAAGATTCTGGATTTATTATTGTGGGAATGGTACCTATTATAACACAGAATACTTTAGATTTTAAATATATCTGAATTGTTTAACGACTCATTTTAACACAAAAATGATATTCCTGAAAAAAAACACAGATTTTCCAATATAACCGGAGAGATTTTAGCAAACATGCTTACTTACCTGTCAATCTACTTGTTATTCCTCGTAAGTAGATTTATCCTGATACCTTTCGGCATTATCTCGACTACACAGCACTTAAAACCACCTTCACTTTGAACCACAAGCTATACACTACACAATACTTGAAAACAAACAACCACTCTTCACTGTAAATTACAAATTTCACACTTTCACTCGAGCACTGAAAACTTTTAAACACAACTACACTTTCACTACACAGATCTTGACACTGAAAAGCTGATAAACCGCCGCGAACCGTGTATTTGCTAAGCTCCAAGGAGCGTCGTTTCCTGAGCCTTCCCGGAGCAAAGATTGAAGTCCTACCTACCTATTCGTTAGGCAATAAGCATATTTCACCTTTCCCCACTAGATTCCAGTCACGATAAGCACACCAAACACGGTTCCATATACGAAATCGTGCTCGGATGCGTACACAGTGTCTGGACTAGCGTGGATTTCTTCAGGAGTTCTCCAGAATTCTGGAGATCGACGGTAACGGAATATTTACAGGACTTTATCCCTTGCGATCGCCAGCAACAAGCGGGCCCTTACTCGCACAAACAATCGCAAGGTTCCTTCAATTAAAACTTCGTGAAAAAGACTATAAACACAACTTCGCGAAGCTGAAACTAGCTTACCAGCCCAACGCCTAACTCAATAAACGCGACGAATTTCACATAAGTTAGCACTATTTAACTTTTAAAATAAAATAAGAAAATTACTTTGAAACTTTCAGAAATACTTGACTGGGTATCTGGGCAGAACTTTGCCACTTCTATGGTACGCGCCGGACTGATCCTGAGGAGTGTCTGCTCCGATATTTATACCCTCAAAAGACCCTGGCTTCTCATGACCAAATATGGTCTTCTCGCGAAAATTCGCGTTTTTCTTATATAAATAACCTTATTTGGTAATGTATATAATGAAGGAATTTTTTACTCCATCCTGAGATTTTGCATTAGAAAGAGACAGACTATCTAATGTGGCCATATGTGCTCAAAACTCCCCATTAGGATTTTATAATATTTTTCTCAATAATTATTTTATTTGTCACTTTTTTATCAAATAAACGACTTCAATTATATTTAGATATATATATATTCATATCCTAAGGTGTACCAACTGATTTCTCAACCTTTCAATATGTCGGCAACATAGTAAAGTTCGCTCATAACTCTTGGGATAGCCTAAATAAATAGTTCAACAATGTATATAAATAAATACTTAATACATTTAACCGGTATAACCCTATTAACAAGATAGCAGCTTATAAATTCCAAATATCCTATAAAATTTTCACAGTATATTTCTTAGATTTACTTCAACATTTATATATTTTTGTACCTCAGTCACGCGCTATTTGTCTTTCATTCTATTACATCAACTGTTTTGATCGTCAATAACCTATATTTCTGTTAAATTATTCAAGTTTTACAAAATCGGCTCCCTAGATTAAGTTACTTTAATCTGCTGATTTACCCTAAAACCGGGGTAATTTGATCGGTTAACACATATTTTCCTCCCAGTTTTTTCTGATTGGCTGTCAACCCATGTATCTGTCATAACCCATAGACAATCTAGTTTAATGACCTATTCACATCAAACGAGCAGGCGAGCACTCCAAATAAAGGCCTCGTCACACAGTTAGCGTTTTTAAAACCGCTAACCATAGTCAGTAAATATATTAGTCATACGAACTTGTAATTCATTGCTCTGTATTTACCGTACCTAAAATGCGTTATTTTGACAACAGCGCTAGCCATATGTGATGTAATATTACAATAAAACGGTTCCTATTTCCTATAAGCTTATTATAATAATTCTCTTAATAAGTTGACGACATGACGGCTGAGGTAGCAGATAGCTGTATAATGTTGCGCGTTATGACCACACTGTGACAAAAGCATCATTCACATTGAATTATTCCCTAACACATTTGAACGCAGTCGTTATGACGTAACTGGTTTATAGAGTTCCGTACCCAAGGGCAAGACGGGACCCCACTACCAAGACTCCGCTGTCCGTCCGTCCTTCTGTCCGTCCGTCTGTCCGCCACCATGCCCCATCCCACGAACCATGATGTCCAGACAGTTGAACCTTTCACAGATGGCGCACCTAACAAATACCAAAACAGAACAAAATTCACATCTAAGGCGGGTCTCCCATGCCTCGTGCGTGAGTCCGACCCGCACTTGACTGATTTTGCAGTTTAACGCATCCTATGAAAGGAGAGGTTTCGAACGCATCCTATGAAAATTAAAAAGTTATTATCAAATATTATTTTGGTACATGGAATGGTTTAAACTGCGTATTCTTTTATAAATTTTAATTGCCAATCGTATTTGCTAGTCAATTCCCAGCGTAAAGAATCACTTTGTCTTCAACGCATTGCTACAAACGTCTCTGTCCAACAAAGTGAACATTTCATTGTGAGGAGTTCTACCTTTCTCCAAGCAATTTAGCATGTATATTGATGCTTATAGACAGACTACTTAGACCCTCACAATGTCACTGACCAAACAGGTAAATAATAATATCTTATCTTGCATTGTCTAACATTGTCAATTCATTAGTGTTGGTGCAAATTTGACATATTTGATGTTTTTTTCTTACACAAAAAAAATAATGTTTTCCTATGTTTTATGATGCAATTTATATTATTCTATAATAAGGACAAACTGAATTTATCAAATTTACATTAATTTGGTGAATTCGTTTATAAACAAAAAAGATATTAACATTTTTGAATTAGCTTTATTTTATGAATTTTTCACATGAAAATTTCTGCTCTTTCGTTCTTATCTAAAATTTAAGCAATTTTAAAGGTTGAATTTAGTATTGAAATGTTGGACTAATTTAGTAGTAATAATAAAGTATAAGACCTTTCATAAAGAATACAAAAACACCGCATTTTTAATGAAATTTTAGTTTTTGTCATCGGCAAGATTTTTATCCATTTTAATTTTTGGCTCTGTCAATTGGTTAAACACTAAGCACTGTTCAAGTTTATTTAATCCTTATCACTACATATGGTATACTACAATAATACTACAAAATACCTAGATTTAGTTTAATTCCTTTAAAAAATTGACCTATTGTAGTCGGTGTCAAATTTTATATTTTGTGTTTTAATGTTTCAGATTTCAAGTCTCTCCTGACTTTTATTGAGGCTATGTTTAATGAACCTTAACAGCATTGACTGACACACCCTAGCAATGGACAGAACCAAGCAAAACGAGGTAGATCAGTTCCATGAAGAAGAACATACCACTAGTTTGTACTACTAGAGAGATAAGTTCTCCTTTCGTCATTCCCGGCAAGTCCTTCATTTGCAAATTATCATGATAGTTTTATTGTATTTATTCTTTGTCCTGGCAGCTTGTAAAGTACGAGTAATTAAATTATTTCATTTTTTTTTTTACAAAGGCTTTGCGGAATAACCATTTGACAGCGCCATCTATCAATTGTTGGGTGTACTTCTTCATCAAATGGTTCTAAAACACTCTACAAGCATGCTGTTTGCTTTAATATAAACAGCCGAATCAAAAGTTTGAAACTTCGCCGCTAGGTGGCATTGACCCGGTCTTTCGTATTAGATTTCATAAAACCATTGTTATCATTTTATTCATAGAACCAAATAATATAAGAATAATAAATTGTTTAAAGTGAAGAAAATTGTAATCTCTGTCGTAGATTTGTTTTTATTTTTATTTTACACATGTAAACTTTTCCATGAGAATTTTCTCATACTGCTATATATAGATAATTGTCAAAACTGATAATCAGTATTTAAGTTAGTAAATGTTGAAAAAAATGTACAAAAATACTAAAAGTAAAAAAGGAAGAAGGAAAAAATGTATCAAATAGAGAATCGTACTGTGTTATATGGTGTAAAGATACGCGCAATTAGGTTGGTTTGGTACACTACCTATAAAAAAATATTCAGCCAATTTGATTTTTTTCGGACATTCCCCATTAGTTGCTAGTTGGTTGATGCCAACCAACGATGTCGTTATCGATTATCGGAAAGGAACATTGCTATAATATCGATATAACCGCAACATCGTTTATAAAAATAGTATAAGAGACGGGTGGTAGGAAAATATAGGTAAGTATAAACGATTTAAAAGCGATATATTTTTTCAATTTAATTGAATAAAGATATTTTGACTTGACTACAAGAATAGTGAATGAAACAAAACAAAGAACATGCCGCTTCTCTTCACATTACCCACTAGACCTTGTTATTTCTATAATACCGACTCGAACGGGCAGTTTTTCACAATAATAGTGTCTAAAAGAAAAGTGCCAAATTCCATTCCAGACCCCAAGTGCCGTGAATATCTGGAAGTGCTTAAGGTGGAAACACACGTGCACTGTTATTGAATGTGGCCGCAAAAACTTTTAGCAATAGCAAGTAACTGAAGCTGTCACAAGAATTTTGCCGCTCTATTTGGTAAAAAACTTATGCGAGTCAATCTTTTAAATTTATATTTTCAAGCGTTTCTTCGTGCTTTTAATAGTATTGGGATACTAGTTGATTTCGCACCGACAAGATGGAACGATGATCTGGTGAATGTCGCAGGAAGTTGCTGGATGTGGGCAGCGCAGGGTCGATCGTTAGGTGACCTTTGGCGGTAGGTTTAGCTGGTAGTGGTGCCTGTAACCTTATGGGGAGATCGGTAGTAGGCTTTCTCGCTCTCCCCTCTCTGGGGAGAGGTAAGAACCCCCCGGATCCCCCACCGAGCCTACTACCTGGGCTTGACGGGGGACCGCGGGGGCGGCGAGAGACAGACCAGGAGTGGCTTCCTGCTAACTGACCGAGCCAAGCATGCCAAGCGACCCATACGTAAAAATTGTATTTGCCCTCACTAAAAAAAAGTGACCTTTGGGGGAGGCCGGAGCACCTAGAAGTTTTCGATCCACTAAGTCCGTTCCCGTCTGCAATATCACCCCGTGAGTATCCCACTTAAAGGACCGCGCCCGAGGCAAGAATCCGTTTGTCACCGGCCTTTGACGAAACGTATTTAGGACAAACCCTTCCAAGGAATGGACTGATCTTCATCTCCTTGTTTACCCCTGACTTGGTAAATAGAGGTTGGCCTATTCAGAGCCTTTTGTGCGGTCCACTATATAGCTATCGCTTGTGGTTTTGATAAATAAATTGAGAAACGAGGTGAACGTAACTGCATACATTTGGAAGTATGTTTTTAATAGTTGAAATAAACAATGGTCATAGGCCACTATAAAAGAACTTAGACTATTGTATTCTTGCTCCTATGTAAACTTCATCAACTATTACAGATCTATAGTTGACAAAATAATTTTATGGCTAAATAGCTACAGAACATTTTAAATTTCCTTGAATTTGGGTTGCTTTAAGTGATGGATTCTAGTTTATTTTTAACCGACTTCAACAAAAGGAGGAGGTTCTCAATTCGAATGTATGTTTTTTTTTTATCGTTGTTCGCGCATATCTTCGTCATTTATGGACCAATTTTGATGATTCTTTTTTTGTTCAATTGAACACTCAATTCAACTCGCAAGCAAACTCAATTGAGTTTGCTTGCGAGATGGTTCCATTTTTTTTTTTTCAAATCGGTTGGGTAGTTTTCAAGTAATCCTGAAAATACTATTATTTTGCATCAACTACCTTGACGACTTTCTTATTTATGAACCGAATTAGATGATTTTTTTTTGTTGAAAAAGGGATACTTTAGTGTAGTCTTTTTAACCGACTTCAAAAAAGGAGGTTCTCAGTATGTATGTATGTTTCTTCGCGATTATCTCACGTTTGGCTGAGTCGATTTTTCTACCTAAATAATATACCTAATACAGTACAGGTACTTACACTAAAAATAAAAAAAATAAAAATTGTTTATAAAACAAAAAAACCGACTTCAAAAACCTGCCTATAAAAAGCAAGAAATAATATTCAAATCATTAGATATGCATTATTATTGTTATAATAAAAACACGTCTATTGAAGTCGGGTGGGGCTTTTAGAATAAAAAATTAGGAAGTTGTACTCCAGCCCCACCCGACTTCAATAGACGTGTTTTTATTATAACAATAATAATGCATATCTAATGATTTGAATTTTATTTCTTGCTTTTTATAGGCAGGTTTTTGAAGTCGGTTTTTTTGTTTTATAAACAATTTTTCACATCAATTGTTCAAAGCATGGATGAATTGTGTATTTTGCCGCCTTTTGCATTCAATATTATTACAGTCTTTTCATCATCATCATCATCATATCAGCCACACGACACCCACTGCTGGGTATAGGCCACAAGGTCACTAGTCTTTTATTAAAGACAAAAACATTTACAACTAACAGTAATCAATGTTCAAAAAATGCTATCTAGAAATACTATTTTCACACATGGAAAACTCCAACGTGTTTGTTTTATGTCCAACCAGCGTAGATAAGCTACGACTGAGATGGACTGGACACCTAATCAGGATAATGCAATTTGCCGCCAGTCACTATCTTACTCAACATACATACAGTACACACTTCTGTACATTTCCGCTGGTGGTGTTATGAGTAGATGTTTCATATAAGTATACTAGCTTCTGCCCGCGACTTCGTCCGCGTGGATATTAAAGAAAATCCTTAGGGAACCTTCAACCAGGATCCAACCAGCCATTTTTACGCCATTAGGCGGGTCTCCACCAAGCGCGCTGCCTTGCGAGGCAAGACATTTGCCGCATGTGCCGAACCTCGCACGAGGCTTCCCGTTCCCGTTCCCGTTGCCGTTGCCGTTGCCGTTGCCGTTGCCGTTGCCGTTGCCGTTGCCGTTGCCGTTGCCGTTGCCGTTGCCGTTGCCGTTGCCGTTGCCGTTGCCGTTGCCGTTGCCGTTGCCGTTGCCGTTGCCGTTGCCGTTGCCGTTGCCGTTGCCGTTGCCGTTGCCGTTGCCGTTGCCGTTGCCGTTGCCGTTGCCGTTGCCGTTGCCGTTGCCGTTGCCGTTCCCGTTCCCGTTCCCGTTCCCGTTCCCGTTCCCGTTCCCGTTCCCGTTCCCGTTCCCGTTCCCGTTCCCGTTCCCGTTCCCGTTCCCGTTGCCGTTCCCGTTGCCGTTGCCGTTCCCGTTGCCGTTGCCGTTGCCGTTGCCGTTGCCGTTGCCGTTGCCGTTGCCGTTGCCGTTGCCGTTGCCGTTGCCGTTGCCGTTGCCGTTGCCGTTGCCGTTGCCGTTGCCGTTGCCGTTGCCGTTGCCGTTGCCGTTGCCGTTGCCGTTGCCGTTGCCGTTGCCGTTGCCGTTGCCGTTGCCGTTCCCGTTGCCCTTGGATGTGCATGTCCAGGTCCAATCATGTCCACCGTGTAGGACTTCAAAATAAATGCCATTTTCGCTCAAGAACGACATCCACATCGATTTTCATATTTACTTACCCCATCCCTAAGGGATGACTTTCAAAATAACTAAATATTTGTTTGCCTTTTTATTATTAGACATGCTCCCACGAATTTTAAAGTTGTAATATCTATTTTATTTTCTTTTGTCATACAAAATTTGAACCCCATCTTCACCCTTTTAGGGGTTAAATCATGTCCACCGTGTTGAACTTCAAAATAAATCTCATTTTCGTAATCACCATCCCATAAAATCTCAAGACGATAACCATATCGATTTTTTTGTTTACTCACCCCATTTACCCCCTAAGGGGTTGATTTTCAAAATTACAAAATATATGTTTGCCTATTAATTTTTATATGCACTCCTACGAAGTTTAAAGTTGTTAGTATATTTTATATTATTTATCCATACAAAATTTGAACCTCATTTTCACCTTTTTAGGGGTTAAATCATGTCCACCGTGTTGGACTTCAAAATAAATCTCATTTTTGCAATCGTCATCCCAGAAAACCCCAATAACGACATCTATATCGATATTTATGTTTACTCACCCCATTTACCCCCTAAGGAGTTGATTTTCAAAATAACAAAATATATATTTGCCTATTTATTTTTCGATGTACTCCTACGAAGTTTAAAGTTGGAATGTCTATTTTATATTATTTTTCCGTACAAAATTTGGACCCCATTTTCATCCCTTTAGGGGTTAAATCATGTCCACCGTGGTTGGACTTCAAAATAAATGTCATTTTTGCAATCGTCATCCCACAAAACCCCGATAACGACATCCATATCTATTTTTAGGTTTTTTTTAACCCTTTTCACCCCCATTTCATCCCCTTTGGAGTTGAAATCCTAACAAAAACAATAAATGTTGCTTTAGATTTCTATCCATAAGCCTAAATTATAAATTTAGCGATTTTTACTTCGAAAATGAAGGAGTTTCTTTAATACACAACTTCATCCCCCTTTTGACCCCTTCGGGGGTAGAATTTTGAAAAACGCTGAGACCCGTATTTATTAATTTTCAATCGTCAGCCTTAACACAAAATTTGAAGATTCTAGCTTCAAAACTGAGGGACTTTCATACAAACTTTCATCCCTTATTTCATCCCCTTAGGGATGGAATTTTCAAAAATCCTTCCTTAGTGGATGTCTACACTGTATAAAGTATCTGTGTGCAAAATTTCAAGTCTCTAGGTCCAGCGGTTTGGGCTGTGCGTTGATAGATCAGTCAGTCAGTCAGTCATTCATTCAGTTTACGATTTTATATATTAAAGATTATTCAGTGGTAAGACCACCACCTTAATTATCTGGCAATAATTAAGGACAACCGTCCATTTTCATACAAACGAGGTAACTTCACTTCACACCTTAACGTTTCCGTCAAGGAATAACCTACCTATATGATCTGATGATGGACATCCAGGGAGTGAATGGAGGAGATCCAGATATCTATATATATACACACCTAACTAATCTGATCAATACAAGCATCAGAGTTTTCAGTTTCAGGATTTCCGTATGGAATTCCGGTTATGCTAAATTCCGGATTTCCGTTTATGCTAATTTCGTGGGTTTTTACACGACTGCCCAAAGCAAAAAACGACTGCCCAAAGCAAAAAGAGTGTTATGTGTTCAGGGTTCATGTATGTTTGTGGGTATGTGAGTTTCTTTATTCCACCATAACTTCTAAATGCCTGAACTGATTTCGATAAATGGGGTATCGTTAGAATCCTTACAGCATTCCGAGTGACACTGGCTATATTTTTTTTAGAAAAAATCAATATGGAGACTGTACGACGCCATTTTCAAATGCAAAAATATTTTTTTTTCTTCTATTATTACAATATGGGCATCGAATGAAAGGCCTTGATGAGCACATTCCAAAACTATATAATATGTCACTAAAATGTGTGAAATAAAAAAAAATAAATAAAAAAAAAAATTAAAAACACGACTGCCTTGCCAAAAACGAACTAAAAAGTTAAACAACAAGTGTCATTGCAGTCGGGGGACCTCTTTGATCAAAAATTGTTCCATAATAAGGTCCCCCGACTGCAATGACACTTGTTGTTTAACTATAGTTCGTTTTTGGCAAGGCAGTCGTGTTTTTAATTTTTTTTTTTAAACATATCCTTCTATCTCTTAAAATGTTAATCAGATCAGGTGTGTGTGTGTAGCGATCTGAATCTCATCCATTCATTCCCTGGATGGCCATCATCAGATCAATCTAGCTAGGCCAATTCTTGGCGGAGAACAAAGGCTTCAAAGTTACCTTGTTTGTACCTACCGAAATGGTGTCCTTAATTATCTGGCCACCTCTGAATGAACCTATTTACAATTATTTTATGAAACTGAATTTTATTTCATGAATATGAAAAATATATAAAAAAACTTCATTGTCAACGGTTTTTTTAAATAAATGAGTTAGATGAATAACTCCAAAAATCTAAAACCTTTGAGTAAAATGGTTCTGATACATTAAGTACTTGCATAGTTGTAGTAACGATAAAAATCTTGAAAAACAAATACTTAGGTATCTCAGAGCAGTATAATTTAATCAATGCATTATGGTTCGTAAATAAAATAAAATTTTTGTTTATTTTCCCATCACAAATAAAGGACTTAAGTGTAGTGGTAATTATAAGATAGATAGAATGTTCCAGAAACTGATGCACTTGTAACTGCAAAATGGCGTAAAATGCTGTAAAACTTTATGCACCTGCAAGGGAACCTAACTTCGTTTGGCTCTTCAAAATTCTGCTCGACATCAGAAGTCAGCGACAGTGGCAGTGCACTCGTAAGACGAGTTACATCTCACTCAAAGGTAGTTGGATCTCTTTGAGAAGTTACTTCCTAACTAGCAGTTAGTTCACATGTTCTGCGGTCACACTTCAAGGGAACTATTTCTTGTGTGTAAGAATAGGGTTGGCGATGAGAATCAAATAAGTCGATGTGGATGGTAGATAAGAAATTTTCAATGAAATAGGGTTTTATATATTGATATCGTTTAATACATCTTTTATAGCAAACGAGGAATAAACGAAAGCTTTCAGATCAGCTGCATTTTTTGCTTTGTTTGTAAGTTAGGTATTCTAAAAAGTAGTCAAATTGGCCAGTCCTAGTTTCTTAAAATAAAAACCAATAAAATTGGATAATTTTTAAGTAAGGATATAACAGATGATGGAATGATGTAGATCTAGTGACTCTGAAGTGTAGTCGAATTAGCAAAAAGATTAGAAGTAATTCGTGTAAGTATAGTTGTATTTTTTTATGGAATCATTAGAAGACATGAATATATGTTTCCTCTGAGTTTGCACCATTCCTATTACTTATGTACAGAACATCGTATAATGTTAGGTATTAACATTAAAGTCCCATTATTTTGAAATTTCGTTAAAAACTAATTGTGGTAAGTTTACATATATGTAAATACCCCTTAGGTGTATAAATACATTTCACCAAAAAAGTGTGAAATACATTACACAGTAATAAATGATTATTTTTAATTTGCGGCTCAAGGGACTGTAAAAGTTTTGTAAAATCCAAACAGAACAAAATATCGCCAGACCGAAATAATTATCAATAAGCTGATTACGAATGAAATTACCTTCACTGTAGAAAATGCCAAAGGAGTACCATTTCCAATATTGTGCAGCAGACTTTAAAAGATTCGATATGTCCCATTGAACGAAGAAAGTTGCCAAGGAGACTCGATTGAAAGAAGATGGCCACTAAAATCACGAGTTAATCCCGATAAGTTCCCGAATCGAATAGAAGCTCCCAACAATTCAAAAGTGGAATTTAAGTGCACTTGTTGTATTAAATGTCTAGACTAGTTCCACCCAGTTTCGTGATCAGCGGGAATAGTTTTCTAAGTATGAAGGTAGAAGTTTGTGGCAATATTTTGTTCTAGACATGCTCTAAAAAGTAACATGAGTTTGTGAATAAGAGTAACGAATACCTATTCGCTCTGTATAATTTTTTTGAAATCATTTAATAAGAATGTTGAAATTTTTGCCATATATAGGTAACGTAACAGTGCTATATTTTATAGTCAAACAGAAATTACGGATCACTTATGGAAATAAACTGAACATAAAGGAGCTGAATGTACATAACATAGAAGTAAGGAGATAATAAGATTAAATCCGCGATTTCTAAACAGATCACCCCACCTGTGACCATTTTTCAAAATTGGTCACAGGTAAAAGGTATTCAAAATATTATGTAGTGTACGTCGTCGGCTTTAAAGTAGCAATAATCATAGGTAGTTGTTTGCATAAAAAAATGCGTACAAATTGAATATTTCCAGTGCCAAAAAATACTGCTGCAGAATTATTTAGTATTGATGTCGCGCCAACTGAACGAAAGTTACTAGCTACGTCCGAGGTTTTATAACTTTAGGTAGTGAATATGTTAATAATATAGAATAAGTTTAACGATAGGACTGACATGTCTCTGAATTAAGACAAAGTCCTTAAATTAAATAAAGAGAAAAAAAACTTTTGTCACTAGATCTCGATCACTTTACATAATCACGTTTTATATGAGTTGCTGTGTTGCTAATCTGAGCATTCGAGTGTGCGTGAAATCCGCACCAATTTCTTGCGGATCCGACATTTACGAGTAATTGGTACAAAAGTGCGTCTTAATTAACGCCAACAAACTCATTAGCGGCGAACTCGCTAATTTGCGACTTCATTGTTCAGATATCGGGATGCTCCTAACTCATTTTTGATTAAAGGTTTTAATTTATTGCAGCGTTGGGTTTAATTTTGAATTTGAAGTGCTTTTTAATGATCATGTAATTATTGCTGTTACGGGAAAAGTAAAAGCTCAGAGATGGCGCTTGGTATTATAGTGTTTTTTGATGTCACGCTACAGAATACTTAACAACTGGCACACAAAGAAAAGTAAAACTACGATACACATTCAGTTTACGTTTTCTAAAGTTAAAAGGGTTTAGGGTTTTATCTTCTCGTTTATGGTGGAACGATGAGCTCAGTAGCGTCACTAATGGAAATAAATTACGTTTTTATTGGCTATATTAAAAGCTATATTATATGGCTTAGATTAAAAGTTTTGTAATTTTGCGAAAATGAAAGAGTACATCCATTTTCTTAATATAGTTTCAAGTACGTCGTAAGCAATAAGTCGTGCATCTCAATAGTGCTAAAAGTGGCCACAATTACCAATATTGAGACTCATAACTTTTTGCGTATATTTAGAGACCATGAAAAAATATTGAAAAATTGCACTTTACTCTTCTATTTTCGCAAAATAACTAAAACTTTTAACTTAAGGCCTTGATAAAACGTAATTGATTTATTTTCATTGGTGGCACTACTTACTGAGTGCATCGTTCCAACAAAATTAAGTTGTTTGTCAAACAATATTTGTGCAATACCATTGACCATAGAAATAGAATGCCAAAGAACGCAGCGCAGCGCAGCGAAAATTTTTCTAAGTTTATGCCAACCTTTTTTTGTATAAAATTCTAATTTTGTACCAATTTTACCGTACTGTACAGTGTTTGTCGAATTTCGAAATTTATTTTAAAGCGATAATATTTTCTACACAAAAATAAACCGAGCAATAATTCCACGAAGCATTTCTTCCCCGCGGCGGGTCCCGGTTCCCGATGTCGTTCCGGGTTCGTCGCGGCGATTTATGACGTCACGCGCCGTTTGCAGCGCGCTTCGGTGACGTCATACTTACTAAGTTTGACGATAGCTGTGGAGTTCGAATATTCATTCGATTTGAAATTCTAATTCAATGCTATAAACTTTGTTCTTTGTTCTATCGGGAATATAGAAAGTCATTGATCGGGAATGAAACTTCAATGTGATTGGAAACATTGAAAGTCTCTTTAAACTAATACTGATTATGATAAAAACTGCAGATCCAGATTTGGCAATTCTAAAAATAATATGGGAAAATTGAATGTGTACGAACTTAATTCTCTTGACAAAACTCGTAGCATTGCTCTGACAAAGTAAGTGTACGATATATACTTTTATGTATTTATGACCTTTTCATAAATTAAGTTTTAAATAACATGTCTCCAATTTAATATAAGTGATTTTTTTTTAAATACTGAAGTTTACTAGATAAATGACATGCTTTATTTAAAACATTTTTCCACGGCTCTTTTGCTGTATAGGGGCGTACCGTACAGCCCTCACCCTTGTTTATAAAAATCTTTGTGACGTCACACTCCAGCGCCGGTAATTTATGACGTCACGGGCTATTAGTGAAATGAGCCACCCTGTGCTAATAGGTTTGCTATAGCTGAGGGCACTGATTATGAATGTCATTGTGATATTCTGGCCTTATGCACCACGGGTTTTAACCCCCAAATAATTTCTTTTTGTCTTTGAAGAGGTTCTGGTGCTGTCATTTTTTTTTTATTTTTATTTTGCTTATTAAAGAAACATACAGCTCTTATAATACAGGTAGGTATAATAACTATGACTAGATCATTAGCCAAAACAGTTTCCAACAATGAGAATTACATAGCGAAGACTATAATGAATTTAACTTAAGAAAAAAAAAAATACAATGACAGAAAATTTGGCATTTCCCTTACCCACCAAAATTTAAAGATTTCAGTAAGAATAATAACAAAAAAAAAACTCAGAAATTTAAAGAATTCAGTTAAACGGTGGATAATTACAATTTCTTAATGATTCTTATTACACACTTTTAACTTTTTTGGCATATGAAATGTAAGTTCTTAGTTTGCTATTAAATAAATCAATATGACAGTATCTATTATTATGTGTATTGCAAGCTCGGATCAAAAATCTATTTTTAGAATATTTAGTTTTACATGTGGGAACAGAAAAAACTGCCTTGGAGCGGGCACTCAACCTTGGGCACCTAAATGAGACACGGCTTAGAAGAAAGGGTGAATCAATATGGTTATTTAACACCTTATATAAGAACACTTGATCTCTGTGTTCACGCCGTAACTTCAGAGATTGAAGCAGCACTGGGGCATCTTTAAATCTATAACCAAGTCTTTTTAAGAACTTATTCTGAATCCTTTCTAACTGATCAATGTAAATAGCGTAGAAAGGGTTCCAGACTATGGAGGCATATTCTAAGTGGCTCCTAACCAAAGAGTTGTACAATAGTATATAGGTATGCACATTTTTAAAGTCTTGACATTGTCTAAAGACAAAACCCAACATTTTGTAAGCTTTAGCTGTAGCTTTATCTATATGAAAAGCAAAGTCAAGCCCACTATCAAGGTATACACCCAAGTCCCTCACCTCGGTCACTCTCTTTATTGTGTTATTATTAAATTTGTAGTTGTAATTAATGAGCTTTTTCTTTCGAGAAAAAGTTATCGCATGACATTTGTCAACATTTAATTTTAAGTCATTGGCAGAGCAATATTCGTAAAAAATACTTAAATCATTTTGAAATAGTTCACAATGTTCAGTAGATTTAACAAAAGCAAATATTTTAGTATCATCAGCGTATAATAACGCTTTAGAATGATAAAAACAATTCATTACATCATTGATAAAAATGTTAAAAAGAAGAGGACCGAGATGAGATCCCTGTGGGACGCCAGAAGTTATCGGAACAAAGCTGGATGTATAGCCTTTCACAGCAACTGCCTGGGATCTGTCACGCAAATAAGATGTTAACCACCTCAGAAGATCACCGTGTATACCGATATTCTCAAGTTTCGTAATCAGCAAATTATGCGAAATTTTATCAAAAGCTTTCGAAAAATCGGTATACACGGCGTCAACTTGGTATCCCATTTCCATAGCTTCTAATGTTAAATCTAAAAACTCCGACAGATTGGTTTCTGTGGAACGTCCAGAAATAAAGCCATGCTGACTTGATATTATTATCAGCGGTCTAAGTACAGGAAATAGAGAATCGTAAATAATTTTTTCAAAAAGTTTGGGTATTACGGACAATTTAGAGATACCACGGTAGTTAGCAATGTTATGTTTATCCCCATTTTTTAAAATTGGAACAATTAATGATTGCTTCCAAATATAAGGTATTGTACCCATTTTAAGAGATATATTAAAAAGTAAGGAAAGAGGAGCCGCTAGTTGTCTACTGCAACGTCTGAGAAATACTGGATGAATACCGTCGGGCCCAGTTCCTTTATTGACATCGAGATTCTTTAAATATTTCTCAACTGTGTCTTTGTCAATAAAAACAGTATTAATTAAACTTCGTTCACTCACTGCGTTGCTGATCGAGGCACTATGTGAAGGTGGATCAAAAACTGATTGAAAAAATTAATTAAATGAATCAGCAATCTTTTGACCTTCTGATACATGAGTGTCATTAAGGAATAAAGTATCAGGAATATCGCTGTTATTCCGTTTGGACTTTATGAATGACCAGAAATGCTTGGGATTTAATCTGATATTTCCCTCGGCGTTAGCAATAAATTGGTCGTAACACACAACTTCATACTCTTTGACCTCACGGCGCACATTTGAGAAATTCTCATAATCACTTAGCCTATTATATATTTTCCATTTCCTATGAAGTGTTAACTTTCTATTAATAAGTTTGATTAGGCGCTTGTTAGACCGTATTGGATATCTGTTACTGTTCCTAACAGTCCTTTGAGGGACAAATTTATCAATTAAGTCATTCAAAACTACATAGAAGTTTTTAACAGATAGTTCTATGTTATGTAGGTTTAGATGCTCCTCCCAATTAATCTTTGATAGTTCTTTATTGATTATATCGTAGTCAGCTGCATGAAAACGTCGTAATAGCCGTGTGGCTGTGCAAAGATTTTGTGTATAATTAATATTTATGTCGATACAAAGAGATGGGTGGTGACCGTCTTCAGGCAGAGATAGCGGTGCAACTCTTCGTACTGTACACTTTAAATCAGATATAACTAGATCCAACTTCCTATTATTGCTATTATCAACGTGATCATATTGTGACCAGTCATTGAAACACAAAAACGCAAATAGCTGAGACGTTAATATATTATCATTTGGGTTTTCGAGAAAAAGTTTATCATCGGAGAAATTGGGATTGCACGAAGACCATCTAGCAAATCTTATGTTAAAGTCACCCACCAATAAGAAACTGTCATTCGGATAGTCCACTTTAAGATCGGAAATATATTCATAGAAGGATAATTCCGCTGCTGATTGTAAGTCATTTTGCGGGAAGTAACAACAGAATAATCGTAACATTCTTGTAGTCGGTCCCTGATTCAGCCCAATGTTAATGCAAGTTACATCGGCATCATGTAGCAATGGCAAGTTGCGCTGTCCCTGCATACTTACATTGATTCCCCGACGAACGGCAATTAATGTACCGCCACCCTTATTAACATCTAAAATATCATAGTTCCGGTCAGTGCGGTATACGGTATAATTGGCATCGAACAACTCTGCGTCACAGATTCCAGGCAACAGCCAGGTCTCACTAATACAAATAATATCGTAATTGGAGTTAAGCATATTTCTGTAAAATAATTTACACTTTGTCCGTAGACCCCTAACGTTTTGGTAGAAGATATTAAGTGACATTGTAAATAAAGTGGTTTACTGATATTACGTTTACTAAACATTCATGACGTATTGAAATTATAAAAAAGAAAAAATCGATCAGAATCAATAATTTCACGGGATTGTTTATTGTCAACTCCAAAGCAATTTGTTCACATAGTATAAAAATATTAAAACAGTTTTGTTGAGCCTGCAATACTAAAGTATAAGTATAAATGTTATTATTGTAAACATATTGATATGATACGATAGGATACAACAATTCTAGCTTAAATTTTATAGTTGGTTGTAATAAAAATTGACAAAAAAAACACGAATATGAAAATATAAACAACAAAAAACACATCCTTACATTTTTTTTAACAATTGTTCCGACAAACAAATAATTTTTCAACAGAGCAGTTTTCAAAGCAAGTTGTTTAAAAAGCCTAAAAATACTAGAACAAATCCGTTGTTGAACTTGCAATACTGAAGTATAAATATTGTACTTGTTAACAGATTGATATGCAAATAGATACAGTTGTGGTTCTAACTTTATAATTGATTGTAATAAAAACCACCATAAAAACATGAACAAAGAAAATAAACAACAAAAATCGCACCTATACAATTTTGTTTAAAGATTGTTCCGACGATACGTGTATGATTGGTGATTGGTCATTGCGGCGAACCATGATGGTACAATTCCGAACCCAGCAGTACGAGTACCCTTTCTCCTTCACCAGTCGTTTAGCTTGTCTGAGTAGGTACTTATTTTTTGCAGATAGGTGGTCATTGAAAAATATTTTGTGGTCACTCTGAGCTCCCGAAACACCAACATCGCTAGCAGTAAAATTCTTAATTTTACGTAATGATGAAAGGAAATCGTCTTTTTTGTACCTCGAATGCATCTTCAGAATTATTGGTTTTGGAGTCTTGTTGTCTAAATCATTTTTTACCGCAATCCGAGTTACAAAGTCAATGTCACTCTCCACATTTATCTCGAAGTTACATTTTTGTGCCAGCGACTTCAATAAGTTCAAAAGATTTTCACCCTTTTTTTCAGGGACCCCGTTTATTTGTATGTTTGAACGGCGAACCCATTGTTCATTACGATCATTGTCATCAGAAATATTCTTGACACTTGAGCGGAGACTATCAAGCTCTTTTTTCAATTTTTCATTTTCATCCTTAAGATCAAAAATTTGTGCGTTTACTGATGCAATTGTTGATTCAAAACTATTCATTTTTGTCTCCCAAGAACTTACCGTGGCGGAAAGTTTAATTAACTGCTCATTAACATCATTTCTCAGGGAGTCAATTGATAATTGTAACGCACTAAACTTGCTATCCAAATGTTCCATAATGGCATTTGCGTCGATGTTTATCATGGAATGTGAGCCGCATTCCGAACGCTGAGTGATTGGACTATTATTATGTTTCTTTCCAGTTTTGCACAATGGACATTTCCACTTAAGTTTGTTCATTGGTAAAATTTTCTTAAACTCCATTTCGTTTAATCCAACACATAGGAAATGGAATAGGCCATGACATGCAGAACATTTTATTGAGTCCTCTGCTTTTATAACCTCTAAACACTTCTTGCAATCCATAATGACACGAAAAAAGTCTTGGTTTGTAATGATTTTATTATTTGATCAGATCAGAAATTAACGGTGGGTATGCAATAAACCAACCAGTGTCTAAACACAATCACAAATAGTTTTCACTTAGCAAGTAAAAGTTACCGTCCAAAAGAGCTTAAACGCCGTGTAATGAGCGTTACTTACGCGTTTCAACAAAGAACACTGAACAATTACTGTTATTCGTCAACACGTCGTCGTTAATTTTTGAGTTGGAATAACAAATGATTCGTTTTCTAAATATTCATAATAATATTAATATTCTGAATATAAATAGTTAGGAATATTGAAAATATACAATTAATTTACACAATGGGGAGGCGAAGGCAATGTGAATTACAGATGGCGCTTCAGTCTTTGGACCCATTGTCAGTTTGAGCTTACATTGTCTTGACTGTGTATTACGTGATTTTACTTTCTTAGATTATATTTTTTTCGGTTTTGCGGACAAACAATGTATTCTATGCTAACTTTAGCTCAGATAAAAGAAGAATTACGGAAAAGAAAAGCCAAAACAACAGGCAAGAAAGTTTATAGCAACATACAAAAAATTGCAAACAAGCATTAAATTTTTTTAAGATTCGTGTAAGATTTACAAGTAATCTTTTTATTTCAGATTAGAAGCATATGATTTAAATTTTAACATAGCAACTGAGTGTGAATTTCTGTGTTTATAGTTGCCTTATGATGCCTTCTCTGCAATAGTAATTTCAGGTTTCTGTACTGGAATTTCTGTACCATCCAAAATTACACGAACCGTTTTATCATATTTATTTTATTATTCTAAGTTTCTTGGATGACTCTGGCATATAAAATTCTATTAATTCTCTGTTTTGCCCCAATATTGGGCTTATTCCATATTTGATATACCTATCAAATTCATCCAAGTTATAAATATGTTAGAAACTGCTGAGGTTGAAATATTAAAGAACAAAGCTGTTATAATTCAAATGTTGTTTTATTTTGGCGAAGCTTCATCAAATTCATGAAACATTCCTTTTGATTTATAATGTTTCTCAGGCTCAGTAAAGGAGAAAATCGAGGGAAAAGCATCGTTTTTTATATTTTTTTGCCCAATATTTTTTTTGTTACTGGGAAATCGATGAACTCCAATATTTTACAAGTTACATGCACAACAATGCGGCATTTTCTCAGTATAAAATTAAAAAATGCAATACACCAAGAGATTCCCATAATATGTTTTGACACTTTCTTTAAGGTGGCCGGGTACCAAAGACAAGACGCCACCTATCGGGATAAAATTGCGCTTTTCCTCCCCATTGGAATCTTGGAGTGGTTTGAACTAAGTACTCAAAATGCAGAATTTTCGAATAAGAAAAATTTAAAATACAAAATGATGTTCTTCGATTTGAGGTCCCATGTAGGTATGTACATATAGGTACTGGAACCCCTAAACCTACCAATGAAGAAAAAACTTAGTCAATAGTCACACTGCATTTTTAAGGCATTCTTATTTGCTACTCCTGTCTAGAAATGTTCGACAGTCAAAATTAATGGCAAAATCATCGCATCATCAGTCAGCAACATTTGGAGTTAATTATGCATATGCAAGTCGGAGGTCCCGTCGAGAGTAAAGGTTTCCACTTAGTCACTGTCGAGGGTCGATGCGTTACAGTTTAGACGTCGGCAGCGTCGACTTCCGACATTTTGTCTCTCGGCGGGATTGGTTGGAGTAAGTTGAGTTTTACACGTTTTGGTAGTTCCTTATCTATTTTTTAAAGGGCCTAACATGGGGCTTTCTTAAATTGCATAATATGTATTAATAATTCTATTTTGAGAATCCATAACAGTTTTGCTATAAGCTTAATAGGGAATATGCATCAATTTTTTTTTAAATCTTAATCTAAAGTATAATGCGTGAGAAAATTAACTGTAATATTAAAACTTTTCTCTTGCGTTTTTTTCTCGTGATATAGTTAATTGAAGTTAGCGCGCAGCAGCACCCGCCGAAAACGCTCCATACAAAACGGTGACGTCACACATCACGTTTCAGGTGTGTTTCGGCGCGTTTAATATGGAGTTAGCCAATAATCTTCAATTATCTCCCTAAATTTTGCGTTTAAGTACATATGTGTCATACAAAATATTATTTCTTATTCGATATTCTATCTGACTGTAAAGTGCATTATATCCGAAAATGAAAAAAAAATATCGTTAATTTCCCCTGATTTCATCGTGTGATAAAACTAAAATAAAACATTTTTTTTAATTTTTTTCCTGTTCCATCATGTTTTTATAAGTGTCCGCAGCGATCAAGCTCAATTTCATCAAAATCGGTGACTTATGCATATTCCCTATTGCAATTTTACATGCATTGCAATTTAACAAACAAACATGCGCCTAACATAACAATACGTGGTTAAATGCCTTAAGTTATTATTCTAAGTGTTATTAAGTAAATAAAACTTCACCAAATAAATGTTTGAAATAACGCTTTTATTATTAAATAAATATTCTTCCAGGAGCATGCTAATGTTAAAAAACTCGTCAACAACATAGAAATAGACCGCGGTTTTATTAATTTAGCCAAGGTGATATTTAGTAATACATACTCGTAGGTACATAGCTAAACAATAAATAATATTAAATAAATAAAACAATAAACCTCATAAGACTAAAATAAGCTAACCTTAGTTTTTTATTTCAAAAACTTCAGCCGCAGCTTATGTTTTTCAAAATCTGATCAATAACTCGAAAACGCGCAATCGCTACTTAGTCAAGTTTGCCAGTGACAGCCCGTAGGACCCCGATGACTTTCCCTCTAAAGGAATGTGCTCTTGAGAGTGGATATTAAACTCAAATCATGCAAGGGCGAGGGTGCTTAGCGAGGGCGCTGGCGATGCACGCGTACTGCAGGAGAGAGGGTGCATTGAAATAGCTTTAGCGAGATTGTAAGAAACAGCGTTTTTTTGCACAACGGGATACTGCTTGGCCTTCACCTCACCTGATGTTAATGTGACGATAAGGCAGAAGGTGAAAGTGTACTACACCCGCAATCCTCATCAGTAAGGAACTGGATATTTTACCTTTAACTGCCGGAACACAATAACTTTTAAATTGTTGTCATGGCGTCAGACTTAGGTAAGATGGTGGTAGCTAGCCAGGTGGACTTGAAACATGCCCTACCACTGAGTACAAATTGTACCCCCCCCCCCCCGGGAATCGAACCTGGACCCCTGCGTCTTACACGGGTGGGCATACATGTTGACAAGCCGTTTAAGATGTGATGTCCTGTCCTTATCGTGAAACTTACTTTGTCTATGTCGCTTTTTTGTAGCGTTTATAATGAATTTTTTAGACTGCGATATTACAAGAATTAATAAATTGTTGGCTCTTATATTCCTCTAAGTTATTTTCGTTCACTTTCTTGCTCGTGTGGGAATAAAAAAAGAAAATAGTATTCATTCATAAACAGTTTTCTCAGTACAGTGTTGCATTTTACTTATGCCAAATACAATTTTCTTTTCATATCGAGCATCATATCTTTTGTTATGCTTTCAGCAGTTATACGTTTCTCAATACGACTCCTTATTACATTTATGCGAAGAACACTATATGAATTTTGCATTTCGTCCCCTAGACTAAACTAAGTGCAACAGACTTACAAAGCACGGTAGCCAGTGGCCGATGAGTGCAGCTAATGACGAAGCACCCTCGTGTCATCGGCATTTTGTTATAGCCTCTGTGGATGTCAAATAGTGTAAAGTAATGGGGTGGAATGGATACGCTACAGAGCTTTCTAAGAATATGATTGTAAGGGGCAAGCGGTGGAAAATATGTATGGCATCCGTCTCCGCGACTATTTCCTACTATAAGGTTGCGAAAATCTCACGAAAAGACCCTGAAAATTGGAATTATACAATAAAAGTGTTGAATAAATTAAACGTAACATATCATAAGTACCTCTATGGAGCTATGGTTTGCTTTATGATTTGATTTCCACTATTTTCTATAACTAAACGAATACTGTGTATATATACGAGTATCTACCACTTGTATAAATCTGGAATTTTCTGGAAAACTGGTCGAGTTTTTTTATTACTTAAATATTAGTTTTTTTTGTTCGTTTACTTTGCATTCATCTCTGTATATCTTTAACGTTTTGAAAAAAGATGCTATGTATGAAGTCAGTCTTCTGTACTAGAATCAAAGTGCAAGCGAGGGCGGCGAAGCTGTCATCGGCATTTGGGGATGCGCTCCGAAGGTGTAATGGAATGGAACGGATCTGACACGGAACCCCTGCGATTGTGTGTAGCTGAGTTTTATGGTCATGTACGGTAACGATCTGATAAATTACTGGTGAAACCTTGCTTAATGGAAAATTGGTTGGAAAATTCTGTATACGACTTTAGAGCTATCATGTATTGGCAAAAGTTGGTAACGCTAAAGACATCAAGTAACTTCAAGTCTAAGTTTCCGTTAGCCACTCTTTTATACAAAAGATACGCAAAATTTAATATTTTAGTGAGCATGATAAACGCTGACCACATCATATTATTTTGAAATGATTCCTGTGTGACTAACATGCGAATTGGACTTTCTCTCAGAGTATGAGACACCAAAGCAAGTCTTTTAACCCATTATTGTAATGCAATTAAACATAGGTAAATTGTTATGTAAATCTAAGGAGGCTTCTACCTTCACATTATACGATCTCTGCATTACATTTAGCAGCCAAGATTAACAAGGCAGAGTCGTGACAGGGCGCGGGGAATTACGTTTAATTAAGGAGACGACAGGTGGTGCTCTCGTCGAGCAATAAGGGAAAACACAATTTTTAAAGTTACCACTTTGTTGCTGAAGGATGTTGGGGATATTTCGTTGCCCATTTTGAAAATAGGGGAAATCGGCTGATATTGATAATAGGGGAAATCCTTGTTTGATTTACTAATAGAGTTGACATCATCCAATTTTAACATCCCCACTGCTGGGGCACACATATGGGTGGATAAGGAGAATGGGCCATAATCCACCACGCAGGCCCAACGTGGATTGGTGGGTGTTAACGACTGCAAATGCAGCCGGGGCCAATGGCTTAATGTGACTTCCAAAGCACGGAGGAAATCAAGATAATAATTTTATTTGGTCACCCATCCCATGACCGACCCTTGCAAAAGTTGCTTAACCTCCGCAATCGCAGGGCCATGCGCTATACCACTGCACCACCAAGATTAATAAAATCTATACAGATTTTCAGAATATTTTCAATATTTCAAACTTCACGAAGTAAATCTAGACTATGCTGTCGAAGTACCGAACGCCATTTTATTATTCTTAAACTCGAAACTTTCTTTCCACATCTATTGTGAGCTCGCCGAATAAAACTAAGTACAACAGTTAGATCGTTATATTTCAGTTCAGTGAATCCGATCGGAATTTAATATCAGCTCATTGTAAATCTCAGGAACCCATAACTTATTTATAAGTCGAAACCCCGCCGTTCGATGAAGGCCATATATCATTCTTGGAGCCGGTAGAAATCCTTTCATGCCGGCTACAATGGCCTTATATTCTTTCTATAGAAAGCTTTAATTATTACTGAAATATAACGGAAGGAGGCTTTAAATTTTACAACTGCGTTATGATGGTAAGCTAGGATTGGCCTTGCTTTGTTGAAATGTGGACAAAAGACTATGGTTGTTACAGGTGGGAAAACAAGTTACAGTGACAATATGTTTTACACAACTTTGCTCCTATTTTATAACTTATAGGTATGCGATCGTTTGTAGGTCTCACTCAAATCACATAAAGAAAAATTAAAAAAAGAGAATATATAGAATGGGAGAGACCAGCCTTTCTATTGTCTTATTTCAAAATCTATCGCAATCGCTTTCAGGATTTAACACATTGAAGCTTTTTTTTGGCACAAATAAAAAATAATCAAAGAAATGCAGCAATGGGTCACATCCATCTGTCAGACGAAAGCGATTGCGATAGATTTTTAGATTAGACAATTAGCCCCCTGAAAAGAAAACATTAAATCAATATACCTAGGCACTAGAGCTTTGTAGTAGTCAAATACAGTTGGTATCACAGAACGGGGGAAAAATTGTCTTTGTTTGTAAATGTGTTAGGTAGTACTACTACATGTATAATTTAATGTTTTTTTAAGCTAAATAAGTAAAGTGAATTTTAATGGGGAGGAAAAGCGCAATTTTATCCCGATAGGTGGCGTCTGGTCTTGGTACCGGGCCGCCTCAAAGAAAGTGTCAAAACATATGGGAATCTCTTGGAGTATTGCACTTTTTAATTTTATACTGAGAAAATTCCGCATTGTTATGCATGTAACTTGTAAATTATTGGAGTTCATCGATTTCCCAGTAACAAAAAAAATATTGGGCAAAAAAATATCAAAAAAAAGATGCTTTTCCCTCGATTTTCTCCTTTGCTGAGCCTGAGAAACATTATAAATCAAAAGGAATGTTTCATGAATTTGATGAAGCTTCGCCAAAATAAAACAACATTTGAATTATAACAGCTTTGTTCTTTAATATTTCAACCTCAGCAGTTTCTAGCATATTTATAACTTGGATGAATTTTATAGGTATATCAAATATGGAATAAGCCCAATATTGGGGCCAAACAGAGAATTAATGGAATTTTATATGCCAGAGTCATTCAAGAAACTTAGAATAATAAAATAAATATGATAAAACGGTTCGTGTAATTTTGGATGGTACAGAAATTCCAGTACAGAAACCTGAAATTACTATTGCACAGAAGGCATCATCAGGCAACTATAAACACGGAAATTCACACTCAGTTGCTTTGTTAAAATTTAAATCATATGCTTCTAATCTGAAATAAAAAGATTACTTGTAAATCTTACACGAAATTTAAAGAAATGTAATGCTTGTTAGCAATTTTTTGTAAGTTGCTATAAACTTTCTTGCCTGTTGTTTTGGCTTTTCTTTTCCGTAATTCTTCTTTTATATGAGCTAAAGTTAGCATATAATACATTGTTTGTCCGCAAAACCGAAAAAAATACAATCTAAGAAAGTAAAATCACGTAATACACAGTCAAGACAATATAAGCTCAAACTGACAATTGTTCCAAAGAATGAAGCGCCATCTGTAATTCACTTTGCCTTCGCCTCCCCATTAAAAGTGCTCTAATTCTGCAACACGTTGGAAAAATTAAGCGAGCGTGTTCCAGCATAAAAATGTAGAAACACTGCGGCCTTATTTTAATGTGACATAATAACACGGTTTTAATTAAATAGGTACTAAAAATAATCAGGCTCTTATCCTGCAGATAAAAAAAAATTTGAGTGCCTAACCTACTAAGTGCATTGAATGATTGTTATTTAAAGTTACCGATCGAGAGGGTTACTCATTCAATCGCTTGTAAAATCGAATCGCCACCTCGCTGAAATCTCTGCGATTAGATTTTACAAGCGATTGTCGATAAAAAGCGTGAATGGGCTAAACCGACAAGTCGCCTGCCAAGTCGACCCATGTAAATACCTCCTTACACTCCTGTCTCCAGCGAACTAAAATCTATGGAAGTATAATTGCAAACAAATATTGCTTAAAAATGGCACCACGGGGCCGAAAAAATACAACCAGCTCAGCTTTAGCCGGGCCAGCCACGTAGCCGCCGGTGACTGACGTTAGTATTCTTTTCAATAAATTGCAGTTTGTATTGTAGAGAAAAGATAGAAAGAGAGAGTTTATTAGAAATGACGTCCTTTATAGTCAAATGGTGTAAAAGACGCAAATAAGGCAGTAAAAAGACGCTGAAAAAACGTATCTTATTTTTTCGTTTAAGTATGGAAAATATCTATGAGTATACAAATTATGGTCGCTAATAAGCAACCAGTGCTCAGACGCTTTGTGCTGCATAATTAAATGCCACCATTTTTAGCTCTATCCACTTAGTTGTACTTTTCGTGTGTATGGTGCCATTTTTTGAGCGGAATGCTTATTCCGTAGATTTTAGTTCGCTGCCAGCTGCCAGTCTCTGTGATTTTCCATTGTTTTTATTCCAAAGTCAATGCACAATATGTTGCAACAGTATTCTATAAACTGGTACAATAATAATAAAGGTAGTGTATATGGATACTGGTAGATTACCGGGTAGTGTCGGCAGCCGTGTGGCCGCATCACATTGCAGCCTCCCTCAGCGTACATTTTATATTAACACCAACAAAGCCAGCGCTGGAAGTGACTAAAAAAATTTGTACCAAATTAAACTTGGGACAACATTTTACCATTGAAAATGGTTATCAGATGCAAATCGCCTGAGACGTATTTTTGACCATATCTCCGAGGATTTTAGGAGGATCGAAATGAAAATAGTACCAAAAATTAAGGAGTTTATTAAGACACGTGTGAACGTTTGAATTTTGAAAATCTACTGGTAACTTTTTTTGGAATTTTGCGAAATTCCAAAAATTCCGGGTTTTTTGGGGGATGTTTGTTTACAAAATTGAAAATATTTCGGAAAAAAAACCGACTTAAGAAAAAATTAAAAAAAGGGTCCTTGGGTATTAGTTTAGCTATCAAATGGCGAAATAATTTTGAAAATCGTTTTATAATTGTGACCTGGGTCCCTTTAGATTTGGAATTGTATAAAAACGGCTGTTTCCGTACATAAAAAGTGATGTAGCTTCTATGATTATTGACCGATCGACATGGTAATAGTGTTAAAAGATGCAGAAGCAGACGGGAAGTGTATTGGTTGGAATTTTGAAAATTGGTTTATATTATTTCGGCTGCGTCGAGGCAGTCAGCGGGCGCTTTTGTGACACGAGGCGGAGCCGAGTGTCACAATCGTAAAAATAAATAGGTATTACCTAGGTAACTTTAAAAATATAATAGGACTTTGCATTTGATTTGATTTTGGTTTTTCGTAAACTTTTGTGTTCATTTTCAATGCTCCGATTCTTGCGGGGACTGTAAAATCTGTGAATTTTTCTACATATTGGGGGTTAACGCTAAGCAAAGCTTTCACTACGAAAGAAAATTAGTTTGCAAACCAAAAATTTTTCTGGCTTTCATATAGTTTTCGTTTGAACAACTTACTCATCAAAAGTTTAAAATGGAAGTAATGTGATCAAGTTTACTAGTTGACGAATTTTTTGTATACTACTTAAACATTTTGACCGATCATTGGATGTCGTAGCTCGTAGCAGTCTAAAGTCATCTAAGTACTCAAATACTATATGCATTATATACTATTATGATCTCAAATACTATATCCTACTCAAATAACACTAGTGGCTCCGTGAGCTGTAGACCTCGCGAAAAAATAAAATAAAATGTCGCCATGAATTTTTCAAAGCACACAGTAGGTACGTGAGTATTGCAGATAGATGGTGCTTCTAATTTTGATCATTTTTCAAAATGGGTGAGTATTTTTTTTATAAATTTGGATAAATTGGCTTGACTGAACAGTTATATATAATTATCGAACCTACTCACAAAATTTAACCATAATCTGTTGAGAAATGCGACTTGTAGAGGAGATCAAACAGCCGGAAAGCTGGAATGAAATATGGTTTTTTACATTATCTCCATCATTTAGAAAAAAAAATGAAAAACTGGCTTGACATAAGAAATCTATACAATTTTCAAACTTGCTTACAAAATTTTACGAGAATCGGTTGAGAAATGCTACCTGTAGAGGAAGACAGACAGCCCTGGAAAGCCGGACTGAAATATGTATTTTTAACATTTCTCCGTCATTTTGAAAAATTTCCAAAAACTGGCGTGACAAAAAAATCTATATTATTTTTGAACCGGCTCACAAAATTTCACGAGAATCGGTTGAGAAATGTGACCTGTAGAGGAGAACATCCAGCGTCAGAAAGCCGGACTGAAATACATTTTTCTTACATATCTCCGCCGTTACGAAAAATTTAGAAAAACTGTCTCAACTTGAAAAAATCTATATGATTTTCAAACCTGCCCACAAAATTTCACGAAATTCGGTTAAGAGATGCGACCTGTAGAGGAGAAAAGACAGCCCTGGAAAGCCGGACTGAAATATGTATTTTTAACATTTCTCCGTCATTTTTTAAAATTTTCAAAAACTGGCGTGACAATAAAAATATATATTATTTTCAAACCGGCTCACAAAATTTCACGAGAATCGCTTGAGAAATGCGACCTGTAGAGGAGAACAGACAGCGCTGGAAAGCCGGACTGAAATACATTTTTCTTACATATCTCCGCCGTTACGAAAAATTTAGAAAAACTGTCTCAACTTGAAAAAATCTATATGATTTTCGAACCTGCCCACAAAATTTCACGAAATTCGGTTAAGAGATGCGACCTGTAGAGGAGAAAAGACAGAGCCGGAAAGCTGGACTGCAATAGGTTTTTTTTACATATCTCCGCCATTTCGAAAAAAAACGAAAAAGTGGCGTGACAAAAAAATTCTATATCATTTTCAAACCTGCTCACAAAATTTCACGAGAATCGCTTGAGAAATGCGACCTGTAGAGGAGAACAGACAGCGCTGGAAAGCCGAAAAACCTGTTTTTTTAACATATCTCCGCCATTTTGAAAAATTAAAAAAATCTGGCTCGACAAAAAAATTCCATATAATTTTCGAACCTGCTCACAAATTTTCACGAGAATCGGTTGAGAAATGCGACCTGTAGAAGAGAACATACAGACATACGAAAGAATTTTTGCCCAAGCTGAAGCAGAGACGCTTCGCTCGCACTTCGTGCTCACTCGGTCAATTATATGCGTTTGAACGCAATGCTTACAATTTAAAATAAAATTTGGATCAGGTACTCAGCCAGCTGCATACAAGGATTGTATATTTTGTTTGACGTACAAAACTACTGGAAATAACCTAACACAATCTGCCCCCCTACTCAAATGGCCAACATTTTATACGTTCGAACACTAAGCTTACAATTTAAGTTAAAATAAGAAGTAAACTATTAAGTTACGTGCCGTAAGCTTGTCTAATCAAAATCTGTGTTTTACATAAGTTTGCGACATGTGATTTAATCTTCTATTAGTTCTATTACTCATATTTAAGCTTAAATAGTAAGCTTAGCGTTCGAACTTATATAATGTTGGCCATTTGAGTAGGGAGGCAGATTGTGTAAGGTCATTTCCAGTAGTTTTGTAAGTCAAACTATACAATCCTTGTATGCCGCTGGCTCCGTACCTGACCCAGATTTTTTATTTCACTATAGAGAGAATGAAATTGCTCGCAGTAGGCTTGTGTATTTTTTATTTTTGCACAGAAAAAACACTTTTTGCTTTCGTATTACTGGCTTGTTACCGAGTCCGGAATTACGGAATGATTTCGTGCCATCATCCTGATGAAAAAGAGTGATATGGCTTGTTTGAAGATGCCATTCATTTTTTATTTTACCTTTATTTCTTTCATTTGTGAGCAAAAAGTGTGAAGAGATTTGCCGTTGAGGAGAACATTTCGCTATTCCCAAAATAGATAATATTCTCGCCAAGACGCTTTCATACGAATAATATTTACGTGCCTACTTGAAATTTATTTCAGGAAAAACATTTTATTTCAGTTATCACGACTTCTGCCAACTCAGTGTTTACATTATTTTGACAGAATATAACTTAATGTCAACTGTGTTTTTTTAAAACGCAACTAGCTACTTTAAAAAAAAAAAAGAAAAACCGCCTTCAAAAAACTGAAAACAAAAACAGCTTAAAAATTAAATACCTCTAAAAAGCAAGAAATAATATTCGAATCATTCGTTACACAAATCAATATTAATAAAACACGTCTATTGAAGTCGGGTGGGGCTGGAGGACAACTTCATTTTTTTCTTAAAGCCCCACCCGACTTCATTAGACGTGTTTTATTAATATTGATTTGTGTAACGAATGATTCGAATATTATTTCTTGCTTTTTAGAGGTATTTAATTTTTAAGCTGTTTTTGTTTTCAGTTTTTTGAAGGCGGTTTTTCTTTTTTTTTTAAAAAGCTTTTTTATTTTCAACTTTTTAGTGGTAGGTATGTAAGCGCAGCGTGTAAATATTTTTTTACTTTATATTATAATATTTTCAAATGCCCAGAACTCAATTATAATATTTTCAATGGTAAAATGCCCAGAACTCGATTTCCAAATTTACGCTGTTTGTTTTTGAGGAGTTCCGTTGTGTCATCGTAGTCCAAGTCTAGTCCAGAACGTTGCATCGCAAACCATGATTTGGTTTGTTTTGGATTGCCATAAACTTACCAAAACCTAAATCACTTTACTTATACTATTTGATTTTGAAGAGTTCCTTTATGTATCTTCGAAGTTCGAAGTCCAATAACAATGAAATTAAATTGTGACCACTCTTGAAGTATACCCTTTCAAATAAAAAAAAATCATCTAAATCGGTTCATAAACAAAGAAGTTATGTCCGAAATTCCATAAAAACTCGTGCGATGGCGAGCTAAATAATTGATATTTTTCAGGATTATGAAAAAACTACTGGCCAGATCTCTGTAAAAAATTTATGGGACCACACACGAACTATGTTCTTTGAGTTAAAAAAAGAATTGTACAAATCGGGTAACAACTGACGAAGCTATGTTAAAACATACATAAAAAAAAAAAAAAATAAAAAAAAAAAACCGTCGACTTGAGAACCTCCTCCTTTTTTTGAAGTCGGTTAAAAATACATTGCTTTTAACCAATATGACAAAGGACTCTTCTCTCTGAAAAGTCTCAACTTATTTCTGAAATTGCAAGCACATTTTCGGTATAAGGTTATTCTCCGTACATAGATAGCCTCACATATCAAGGATGCAGACAGCCAGCTGTCGCACAGAGAAATGGACAGGACACCCTACGGATATCCGCCTGGCTGTACGCACCATGAAACCGACTAGCTTCTTTGAATTCTATTCCTTGGTAATACGGAGCCTATTATTATGTTGATAAAATGATTGGTATTTTTCTCTTTTAACAACGAGTCAACTACTACTTGAATGGAAGTATATACATTTTATTATGTATCAAATATAATGATTATATCACTTAGAAGATAAGCTCTATATAATAAGCTTTACAGAGAGACAAGTTTAACAGAGTTTTAAACAAAAATTCCTGAGTTTCAGAAGTCTCGGTGAGATGTTTGCTTTTGCTGTGTTGGTTGGTGGTGTTTTTCATCCCAAAGTAAGTAAAGTACTTAGGTACTTATTAAGTAAGTAAAATGGAAGCAAACAATATTAATGAAAGATGTTGATGAAATAATGTTAGTGATTTTATAATAACTGAATAAGTACCTCTTAGCATACAATCTAGTGTTGAAAGTACCAGGCTGTAATAAGTCGCAAGAGGTGTATTGGCACTTCGTCATATCACGTGTACGGTACAGTGGAGTCCCTACGGATGTCCGGTCCGCTGTCTCTGTTTTATAATGCTCGTTTCATAGACTTTATGAGAAGGTGGTTAGACATTTGTCATTTATGTTTATTAGACATTAAGTTATAGAGGTTTCGTTTTAATAGACTTGTTGGATCTATGGGTGTTAGATAACTGCAATATGAAAATCGATCACACAATAAAAAGTAAAAACCAAACAAGGCAACTCCGAATCGCTCTTTGAGGCAATTTATATTAGAGATAGTTCATCTTTCACATTTTTCAAATGACACAAATAAATTAATTTTGCTGTTTTCCAGTACAGTGTAAAAGTGTGAAGTGAAGCATAAGAAACCTAGACCCCAACCGGCAGTTAAATCTTACAGCCCACGAAACCAATCGATGCACCCAGCTTAATTGCAACCAAAGATAAATAGCGAAATAGAATTTAAAATGAAAAGGCGTTTTCATCAATTAATTAAACAAGGAAAGGGCTCGACCTAAATAATATAGAAGTCGTTAGGGACGAGTGCAGTCGAACCGTCATTATCTTCAGCCGGGTGCGGCCGCAGTGGTAGCGGGTTGGGATAAGCGGATTTAGAGCGATTTTAAGGGCGTGGTACACGGTAATATAGATTGCTGGTTTTCTGACAAACAAATGCTTGCAGTGCATGAGTGAGTAAGCTGTAATCTATGTTGTCCCGCGCGCGTGGGCTCCGCTTAACGGCCCAGCCACAGCTAGCGCGGCAGGTGGCGTTTAATATTCACTGCGCGCTATCTTGATGGCCGCCTCTCAGCTCGTCGTTACGACCGCGCAGTGATTACTGAATTCGCTTGCCGCACTGCCTGCCTCGCCCACCGCCTGCCGCGCTGGCCTTGGTCGGGCCGTAACGTAGCGGACGCCCTAAGTACATTTGCGGTTGTAAGACGTGCTCTGTCATTTTGTATAAAGCCCGTCAGCAAGCTACTAATTACAATGTAAAAGTAAATGAAGTGTAAAACTACTTTAATTAGAGTATTCACTTGACTCAGTAGCTCAGTTGGAAGAGCATTATACCGGACTTTCAAAGGTCGCGGGTTCAATTCCCGCCTGAGAAAATGATGTGGTGACAAGTCGATCTTTCTATTATATTATTTAGTATTATAAAAGATAGCGTTATTCAAATTTCAAACTTAAAAACTAATCTAATTACTTTTTCAACAGTTTTATAATGGGCAAGACCTGCAAAAAATATCATAAGCGTTAAACAAACAAGTACCTCATGTTTTATAGTCACTGTATAAATCTGGGAATTGCAAAACTAGGTACTTACATGAACATGAACATCATATTGTTGGTTATTAATCAATTGGATCCGATTAAGAATAACTATATATTGTTTTAAATGTCCATGGTTATTGACGTTAATAGAATAAACTATGTCGGGATTTACTACTCGTGAATGCTGTATAATTCTTAAATACTACGGTATCATCTACTCTAAGACAGTCAAAATATATTCTCGCCTATAAATAATATAATATAATAATAATATAATATAATATAATAATATTGTCGCCCGCCGACACTGAGGCCTCGCCCTTAATACAAACGGATATCCTTTTTATTTTTTTGAGACGAAGCAATTAGAACAGAAGGGCCCTTCAAAGGGTAAGTAAATGACCCTAAAATAAAATAAAAACGGTAAGTATTGAGACAGAGAAATAATTTATTACTGCGTAAGAGACCGCCTACTCTTGATTTGCGAAAAATCTAACCACCCAACCGTATGTTAAAGATTTAAGTGAAAAGTAAAAGATTAATATACTTATTATAGGATTTTTCTTATGTAGAATATTCTTATGTGTAAACAAAAGCTTCTCGACAAATAGAATCACCTCATTTTTTATACAAAACTTTTATTTTAATTGTAGCTCACCATGCTCTAAGACCTAGGCGATTCCAAACGGGTGTAAAAGTCAAGTTATAAAGGTTTTACACGCAGAATTAGTTCAGTGCCAAGCTTTTTTATTTAGAAAAGTACGCTCGCAGCGAAATGTCGCTATTTAGTCACAGCTCACAGATAATACCGTGAGCACGGCTCACAAACAAAAGACGAGCGCGTGCCGGTGACGCGCTGTCATCCGCGATTCCCTTTACATCGCGGCAATGCACGCTGACGTCACCTGACGTCTCACGGAGGGAAGAAAATGAACGCTAGGCTAGGCACACACTACGGCTGCATCCGACAGGCACGATGTTGATAAAACTGTTTTCTTTCTTTTAGTACTGTATTTGAAAAAGTAATTTATTTAGTTTTTCATTGTAAAAAGTGAAACAATAAACGTTAGAAACAGTAGAAGCAGTGATCGCTCAACGCTGTGTTAAAACTAACGTGCGTTTAAAACTGCATTTACATAAAAATTATAAATTTATTAGTAATATATAAGTAAATAATATTAGTAGGACACTTAACGCTGATCGTTTAATGTTATACTTACATAAAAATCTGCCAAGTTTTATTTTTATATTAAAGTTTTCTTTCATTTTTTAATTGGATAGCTACTACCGAATATTGTATTATGACATCATGTGCCTATGTTTCACAATAAATGATTATGATTATTATGATTACGAAATTACCTGCAGAAAACATGAATCAGGAGTAAGTATCGTTCAAAGTAATAATCATGAGCTGAAACTTTCAGAAAGTTTTCCGCTCAATTTTCATGACGAAATGTACATCATCATTCATCAGGCGGGTTAATAAATTCATCCATTAATATGTTAATGGCGGGGCACTGAGTGCTTTCTTGTGTTTTAAATATTACAGAAGAAATATTGTTCTTATGGCGAATTAATCAGTTCGTTTAAGTTATAAGAAAGAAGCGGCCGCCCGCGACTTTGTCTGCATGGACAGTTATTGTTATATCCCTCGGAAATAGTTTTTTTTTCTGAATACAAGGTACCCATGTCCTTTTGTATTCCTGACAAAGTGTATGCAAAATTTCATGATGATCGGTTGAGTAAATAAGACGTAAAGGCGTAACATGCTTTTATAATTTGAGTAGCAGCAGTATGGGATTCGGTAGCCTTCTATAAAAATAAACTCAATTCAGGTCTTCATCACTATATTTTATTTTCCACCATCACGTCACAACTGACATAAAGTCCAGTTCTTTTAGACAATCTTCGATTCTCAAAATAACATAAAACCGCGTATGCCAGTATTAAACGTACACAGCATAAAACGCCCCCATAATAGTGGCATCGTTATTATTGTTATTACATAAAATAATTATCTAAGCTAAACCTATGTCACGAGAAAATTTAATGTGCTTTGGTGCCGCCAGAGCTTTAGTTAAAATATCTGCTATCATCGTCTCGGTCGGCATGTAAAGCAGGTTAAGTTTTCCTCGTTCTATAACATCACGTATGTAGTGATATCGAACACTAATGTGTTTCGTTCGCTTGTGATAAACAGGGTTTGTGGCTAGTTTTTGTGCTGACTGGTTGTCATTGTATAATGTTACAGAGTTACATACTACTATTTCATTAATAAAGCTTTTCAGATACACCGCTTCTCTAGCTGCCTCACTTATAGCTATATACTCCGCCTCGGTGGACGAAAGCGCTATACAAGACTGTTTGTAGCACCCCCATGAGATAGTATTACCACAAAACTTGTATACATATCCCGTGTAAGACTTTCGATTCAAATCTGAACCCCAGTCTGCATCAGCGTAGCCATCTAAATTAAAGTTACAGTCATCAACCTTTTTAAATATAAGTCCTAACTTTTTAGTACCCTTTAGATATCTAAGTACACGTTTAGCAAATTCCCAATGTACACTTGTATAACAGTTATTAAATTGGCTTAAATAGGATATAGCATAGGAAATATCAGGTCGAGTAGTGACACTTAAATACATTAAACTACCTATTAGTTCCTGGTAAGGTAACTTTTTGCCTCCAACACTAGTACAATCACCAGTGTCAATAGAATTAATATTTATAGGCAAAGGAGTTTTTACAGACTTGCAGTCAACCATGTTAAAACGTTCGAGTAGTAAATCGATTTTGTGTTCTTGACTTAAGATTATAGTACCTGATTCTATATCTCTGTCAACTTTAATTCCAAGCATATTTGAAACTTTACCTAGGTCCTTTATTTTAAAATATGAACCTAGATGCTTTTTAAGGTTCGTTACTGTATCCACATCATTGTAAAATACGAAAAAGTCGTCTACATATAGAGCTATTATTGTGAGAAACTTACCTGTCCGTTGGATAAATATGCAGTCCTCTTGCTTGCACTGTTCAAAATTTAATGACAAAAGTACCTGTTTCACTTTCTGGTACCACGAACGTGAAGCTTGTTTTAGCCCATATACTGCCTTTTTAAGCTTGTAGACTTTGTTTTCATTGCCTGATGCAATAAAACCTTCTGGCTGAAGCATATAAATATCTTCTTTTAACTCTCCATTCAGGAACGCTGTTTGAACATCAAGATGATCTACTTTTAAGTCCATTTGTGCAGCTAACGAGAACAGGATTCTAATCGAACTGTGTCGTACTACTGGTGAAAAAATTTCATCGTAGTCTTCACCATATCGTTGAGTGAACCCTTTAGCAACTAATCGTGCTTTATAGCGTGTAATATTTCCTTCTGCATCGCGCTTTATGGTAAATATCCACTTGTTCTTTACTACGTTTTTATCAGCTGGTCTGTCAACAAGTTGCCATGCATCATGCAACGCGAAAGAATCTAACTCTTCTTTCATGGCTTGTATCCATAGTTCTTTATCCTTAGATTCCAAGGCTTGTTTGATGGTTTTGGGTTCTGAGGAACTAGCCAGGTGTGCATCAGCTTTGTCAAGACAATTGTTTTGTTGACATGTTTTTCTAGATCTTAAATTGTATCTTGGTTCAACGTCAGTTTCTAATTCACCTGATGGACCACCATTGATAATATTATCCAAGTCAGGCTCAAGCTCCGCCTGAATTTCTGTATTTGAATTTACTGGAACATGCTCCGCCTCAATCGACGTACTTGGGCAGATGCCATCTGTACAGTCGTTTTCTGAAATTAATAAAGGTATTATATTATTTCTGATATTGTAGTTTGGTCTACCAGGAAACATTTTTTCATTGAAAACTACATCTCGCGATATAACAACTTGGTTGTTTTCTGGGTTAAAAAGCCTGTAGCCTTTTACATTATCCTCGTAACCAATGAATATCAGTTTTTTACTCTTAGGTTCAAGTTTTGAACGCTTATGTTTGTTGACTAGGGCGAATGCCTCACAGCCAAAAACTCGTAGATGAGACAGACTGATCTTCTTTCCTGACCATACCTCTTCAGGAATTTTACCTCCTAAGCGTGTGCTTGGTGATAGGTTAATCAAATACGCTGCAGTTTTTACCGCAGGTACCCACATCGTCGCATCTAAATTACCATTTAGTAGTAAACATCTAGTCTTTTCAAGTAATGTACGGTTTAATCGTTCAGCTGCTATGTTTTGTTGAGGGCAATAGGCTACAGATTTTTGATGAATTATACCTTTTTCTTTAAAAAGTCTATCCATATTTGAATTAATATATTCTGTGCCATTGTCTGAACGCAGTACTTTTACTTTTGCATTGCACTGATTTTCTACAAGATTAATAAATTGTGTAGTATACTTACATACTTCACTTTTCTTGGTAATTGGATACACGAAGACTTTCCTTGTGTGGTCGTCTAGAAATGTAAGGATGTATTTGTTTCCTCCGAGAGATGTCACCGGCATTTCGCATACATCCGTGTGAATAAGCTGTAATTTTTGTTCTACAACCTGTTTATTAGGGTTAGAAGGATACGGATTCCTACATTGTTTACTAATTATGCATATATCACAGCTATCCGGAATATTATTTATTTTGAAGTCAATGTCATTTACTAAATGTCTAAGTGACTTTAAACTGTCATAGTTTATATGACCCAACCTTTCGTGCCATAGTGTAATGTCATTCGAAGAGGTTGAATAGCTATGAATTTTATTTACATTTGCAAGTTTGTAAATTCTCCCTACTTTTGGTGCAGTTAAAATTACTTTACCGGAACTTATTATATTACAACCAGTTTTTGTGAATACAATGTTGTTTCCTCTCTCGGTTAATTGAGGTACAGACAAGAGATTGACAGCTAACCCAGGAACAAACATAACTTCTCTTATTGTACAAGACTTTTCTACTCCTAAGACATTAAAATGAACCAACACATCACCTACACCTGTACACCATAACTTGTCACCATTAGCTACACATACTTCCTCGTTGGTAACTGAGACGAAAGTTTCAAACCAATCTCGTACTCCAGTCATATGACTTGTAGCTCCAGAGTCTAGGATCCACGTAGTTGAATCTCCCTGTATTGCATTACAAGCTAGAAGTTGCATATGTGGTTGCGACTGTGCTATCAGTGCAGTACGGCAATCTTTAGCTTTATGTCCACGCTTCTTGCAACGGGAACATTTTGGCTTATTGTTGGACACTTTCTGTGCCCCATCGTAAGCATTGCCATGTTGGTTAGGTTGTTGTGGAATAGATTTTGATGAACTGGGTTGATTTGCGTAATCAAAGTTTTTGTACTTACGATTTCCAAGCTTCTTAGAATGTAAGCATTCATTGTTACTTGCAATGTCGTTTCCCGTCCAAATTTTGTCTTGTAACAGTTTAGTTTTCACTAAGTCAGACGTGATTTGTATACATGAATGTTCGAGAGCCATGATCATTGGTTCGTACGAATCTGGTAGTCCTTGTAATAATAAGGCAGCCAAAAACTCATCATCTAAGGGTTTCTTCATGTTTTCCAGTTGTTGAGCCAAGGACTGAATAGCATTAACATATGCTTCCATGTCTGTGTGGTCTATCAACTTGACAGACAGAATAGACCTTAGTAATTTAAGTCTCCTGTTCAAACCTTTGTCATCATAGGTTTTCTCAAGGATTTCCCATGCTTCTTTGGCAGTTTTTGCTTGCATGAGATGAGAAAAACAGCTCCTTTCAACACTCAAGCATATCTTGGATAAGGCTTTGTCACTATCCCTTTTTCGGGCTTCGGGTGTAGACTGGTCGTCTTTATCATACCCTATGATCGATCTCCATAAGTTGTCGAAAACGAGTGCATTACGCATCACAAATCTCCACTCTTGGTAATTTGCGCGTCCTTTGAGTTTATCGTAGTTCATTATTGTACTCGACAAATTTCGGTTTTCTGACATTTTTGTTACTTACTCAATTTTACCTTTTATAGGTAAAACCCATAACCTTTTATAATTTGAGTAGCAGCAGTATGGGATTCGGTAGCCTTCTATAAAAATAAACTCAATTCAGGTCTTCATCACTATATTTTATTTTCCACCATCACGTCACAACTGACATAAAGTCCAGTTCTTTTAGACAATCTTCGATTCTCAAAATAACATAAAACCGCGTATGCCAGTATTAAACGTACACAGCATAAAACATGCAAACTAAATTACTTTCGTTTTTATAATATTATCCGTAAGGATCATGATTTTCATGAAGTGAGTTCTTTTATTACTAAAAAAAATTGTCTCCGTAGGAATCTACGTTACTTTTTATTATTTTTGTAACGTATTATTTATTACACTAATAAAATATCTAACAAATCGTATTGAATAGTCAAAGTCAAAGTCAAATAAGCTTTATTCAAATAAACTTAATTATTAAGTACTTTTGAATCGTCTATATCATGCGTCATGCTCGTGAACGGGTGCTGCCAGTGGGAATGGGTCTGCTTCTGTCTGCTTGTATTAAGGGCGTCGTATAACTCGTATATAAAAGATCTGTTTTATATTGTCTGTATGTATGGCACTTCTTACTCAAAAAATATAATTCTTAATAGCTTACCTTGTTTTGATTTATTTAATTGCAATATTTTTACTTTCTATAGTCAGTAGTTTAGTGAAAGACCTATGAAAAGCTTTTGGATATAAATTTTCAATTCGATGCCTTAACATAGGTAGTCTTAGTATGTCATGCTCTCTTTAATCATTTCTGCGGTGGTGTCGTATGAGGCTCAAATATGGTTGAGCGAAGAGATGGCTGGTTCATGCGTCATGTTCGGGAACTGGTGCTGCCAGTGGGAATGGGTCTGCTTCTGACTACCTATCTTAATGCATATTGAATTGTATGTTTTTCTTTTATTTTTATTTATTGTAACAGCCTAGACTGAATAACAAGTTCAAACTTTGAATTTAGCTTAAAATCTGTAAATTGATTAAGAAATTTGAAACTCATTAAGAAATGAGCTAATTCAATAATGTTATTTATTTGTTAATCTTTGTTAATATAAAGTCTGAAACGATATACATATTTGTAAATATCGTTCCATCTGATTGATAAAGCTGACAAGTTTTTTGCGCCCATTTTTCTTGTCAGTTAAAAGACGTCATAATGGGTGGTAGGGTAAAAGAATTGACGATTTAAAAATGCTTATTATGTGAGCTTATTTAAATAAAATATATTTCACTTCACTTCACTTCACTTCACTTTCACTTCACTTCACTTCACTTCACTTCACTATATTTTCCTACCACCCGTTCCAGACTTTTTTAGCTGACAAGAAGAACGGGCGCAAGAAACTTATCAGCTGTAACAGCCATAAGTAACGATATTTACAAACTTGAATATATCGTTACCAGATAATTACAATACAACAGGGTGACAGGATTATTGGCAACAACATAGACTTATTATATTACTTCAACAAAGTACTTATTAGCAAGTTATGTGTTACATCATTTCCACGCATTTAGATCTTTAAGATAATCATCTACTTTATAATAACCTTTACCCATGAGCGTTTTTTTAACATGGTTTTTAAATTATACATTTTGATACCTATTTCATATCTAATATAGTAAATACATACATATAAATAAATACTAACTATAATACATAATATAATAAATACATTTTGATACCTATTTTATATCTTGTAGTCCCACAATGGAGAATGTCTGAAAAAAATCAAATTGGCTGAATTTTTTTTATGTAGGAATACGCTCCCTTAGTAATATAAATAGCTCCCTTAGTTTTATAATTTTCGATTGCGTGATATTTAAAATAAAAATAAATAAAAAAAAACTTTTACTAAATGAGTTTATTCCTATCATAGCCTTCTATATCTTCCAAGCCATGAAGTGAGCAGAACGGCAACATCGCATGTGGTCAAGCACATAGTATAATATTATTTTAATAATTATTTATTATTTGTTTTTCCTATATTATCTATGTTTAAACTAGTTGAAAAATTGTGATGTCAGATTATTTCAATAAAGATTTTATATTTATTATTATTATTTATTTATTAGGACATACGGTTTGAGTCAAATTATTTGAACTTTTCGGGGGTCCTTTAGTACGATGAGCATTTTGATCTAAGCTTCTCCTAGCAATAAATCTTACATCATTGGAAAGGTCTTTAAATTTGAAACACTTTATTGTATCACAATAAACGTCAACTATTAGTACTTTGAGAGTTATAACGCTCTCAACTTGACCAATTTTTTTAACATTAATGACCTAAAACTCCGAAAATACTCATAATTAGTAGAACGTATGTTTGCAGCAAATATTTATCATATAAAAACCTTTCTAATGATATATCATTTATTGCTAGAGGTGGGGTAAATCAACTCCCATAGACAATAAACCACTTTTATACTTTAATAACCTTTAACTCCAAAAGTATAAACAATTGATATAAAGTATATTAACAGCAAATATTTGTCTTTAAAAGACCTTTCTAATCATATATCATTTATTGCTAGAGGGCGTGTTAATCAACTCCCTGCTGAAGAAAATCAACAAAAAAGATGACATCTTTGACAGCCATTTTTTCCTAGTTAACATTGATATTTTTCTTATTGTTAATTATACAAAGCATTCCAATAAAGGAACTAAATTATTTTTATATTTTTAACCTCACACGATTACTAGGAAAAAAAATATCGACCTCTTAAAATTGAAATATTCCCATACATTTAGTATGGAGACTGGCCGACGACATGACCACGAACTGACAGTAACAGACGTTGCCAAACTTATGTTCACGGCTTGCAATTATAGAAGGCTATGTTCCTATCTATAAAAAATATGCAGTCAATTTGACTTTGACTTTTTTTCAGACATTCCCCATTAACGTATATCCTACCTACGTGATATTATCTTGTAATAAAAACATGATCATTATAGATGGGCAAGACTGGGGTCAAGAGCAAACCCATTCAATATAAAAAAAAAAAAAAAAAAAAAAAGATCAGAAAAGTGAGCATAAAGTTTTGTTAAGTAAATCGCTACATTCTGTAGCTTGGTACTAAGCAAAAATTAATGGGAACAATCAATTAGTTATTGCTAAAAGTTTTTGTTCGTAAGCAACCACTCAGCGGTGAGTTCATCAATTATCTATGGTTTTATGAATTTTATGCAAAATCTACTTTCTTTGCAGTAAGAAGGATTAGAAAACTGGAGCATTGCATTGGAGGCGGAACAAACCCTTTGTTATCTAAGAAAAATAAATTTTACATAATTAGTTATTCAATTACGTTTAAAAAAAACAAAAAAATTATACTTATAATATAAGTAATGTAAATTTATAGAAAAAAAACCACAAAAAGAATAGGGAACATGCATCAATTTTTTTTTGTATCAAAATCATAAGTATAATGCGTGAGAAAATCAACTGTAATATTAAAACTTTTCTCTTGCGTTTTTTTCTCGTGATATAGGTACTTGAAGTTAGCACGCAGCAGCACCCGTCGAAAACGCTCTATACAAAATGGTCTACATTTGTGACGTCACTTACGTCACGTTTAAGGCGCATTATTATGGTGTTAGCCAAGAATTTTTAAATATCTCCATAAATATTGCGTTTAACGGGCGGTATTAGGAAAACATGGTTTGCGCGGGCCATTTTTTTATATAGAGAACGTAAACTTATAGCCACCAAATTAATCATACGACAAGCTAAAGAGTTTTTCTAGTTGCTACAAATATAAGATTGTGTATAAACCTAACAGATGATTGTAAAAAAAAAAACAGAATTTCATCAAAAGCGCTTGTCGCGGGCCATATTTATGGCGTAAATAATAGCGAGAACGTATTGAATTCCTAAATCAAAATACACTTTAACGTACTGTGCAGTTACTCCAAAATTTTTTTTTCAAGAATGATAGTTGTGCTAAAGATAATGTTGAAAAAACAACGAAAATCATCAAAAAAGTGCAGAAGTGAGGTTATCTTCCATACTCTTTACACGTAAAGAAAAAGACAGAGACAAATGATTTCGCGTAACGGAGCCTTAAGTACATATGTGTCGTACAAAATATTATTTCTTATTCGATATTCTATCCGACTGTTAAGTGCATTATATCCGAAAAAGAAAAAAAAATATCGTTATTTTCCCCTGTGTGATAAAACTAAAATAATACATTTATTTTTTTAATTTTCTATTCCATCATGTTTTATACGTGTCCGCAGCGACCAAGCTCAAATTTATCAAAATCGGTGACTTATGCAGGTTCCCTATTGTTTTGAAGAAAACTAAATACAGTTTTTAAGTTTTACTCGTGTTGTAGTTTATAGGTTGTCTTTGAATTAAATACAAGATAATAATATTTATATATTCACTGACTATGAAAATGTTTGATATTGATTGAGTATTGGATTTTTTCTCCTTCTTCTAGTTCCGTGCATAGGACCCTACTCATTGATTTTCCCTCATCGTATTTGAAGTACTGTAGTTTTAATTTTATGACAAAATGGGAGGCAGCTTTGATCCCCTCGTTCGTTCGTTCATTTCAGTTTTATTTAATTCTGTTAACGAAACTGCACTGTGAATAAAATTAATTTATAATTTCATTGTCTTCACTCGACAATGGCGTATGGGGGTTAATTTTATTTGGTATCGGATTATTAACGAATTTCGGAACAATGGAGGTTCATAGTAAAATGTTGACTGTCGATAATCGGAGAAATGTGATATTAATTATTTAATTACTTACGTTGATACAATTATTAATCAAAGATTGTAAACACAACATTTTATGATAAGTATTTATTTTTAGTTTCCATGCCAAAAAATGGTGACATTATAATGACTACGATGAATTATTACAAACCGTTACTAATTTTGTAATATTAATAATAAATAATTCAAAAATCCAATCTATATATATAAAATTCAAAGTCCTGACTGAGTGAGATATCAACGCACAGCCCAAACCGCTGAACCTAGAGACTTGAAATTTTGCACACAGATACTTTATACAGTGTAGGCATCCACTAAGGAAGGATTTTTGAAAATTCCATCCCTAAGGGGATGAAATAAGGGATGAAAGTTTGTATGAAAGTCCCTCAGTTTTGAAGCTAGGATCTTCAAATTTTGTGTTTAGGCTGATGATTGAAAATAAATAAATACGTGTCTCAGCGTTTTTCAAAATTCTACCCCCAAAGGGGTGAAAAGGGGGATGAAGTTGTGTTTAGAAGATAATCCTTCATTTTTGAAGTAGAAATCGCTAGATTTGTAATTTAGGCTTATGGATGGAAATCTAACGCAACGTATATTGTATTGGTATAATTTCAACCCCCATGGTGATGAAATGGGGGTGCAATGGGGTAAATAAACCTAAAAATCGATATGGATGTCGTTATTGGGGTTTTCTGGGATGAAGATTGCGAAAATGACATTTATTTTGAAGTCCAACACGGTCGACATGATTTAACCCCTAAAGGGGTGAAAATTGGATTTAAATTTGGTATTGAAAACAATATAAAATAGACATTACAACTTAAAACTTCGTAGGAGCATGTCTTAAAATAAATAGGCAAACATATAGTTTGTGGTTTTGAAAATCAACCCCTTAGGGGGTAAATAGGCTAAGTAAACGTAGAAATCGATATGGATGTCGTTCTTGAGGTTTTATGGGATGGTGATTGCGAAAATGACATTAATTTTGAAGTCCAATTTAACCGCTAAAGGGGTGAAAATGGGGTACAAATTATATATGGAAAAATAATATAAAATAGACATTACATAGTTTACAGCTTAAAAATTCGTAGGAGCATGTCTAAAAATAAATAGGCAAACACATATTTTCTTATTTTGAAAATCATCCGTTAGGGGGTAAATGGGGTAAGTAAACATGAAAGCCGATGTGGATGTCGTTCTTGAGGTTTTATGGGATGAGGAATGCGAAAATGACATTTGTTTTGAAGTCCAACACGGTGGACATGATTCAGCCCAAGGGGACGGGGACGGACACGGGAACAGGAACGGGAACGGGGGCGGGGACGGAAACGGGAAAGAGTAAAGAAACGGGAACGTGATACTCTTAATATCTCTGGACCTAATTCTGATTATTGTAATAAACTAGCTTCCGCCCGCGACTTCGTCCGCGTGGATATTAGAGAAAATCCTTAGGGAACCTTCAACCAGGATCCGACCAACCATTTTATACGCGATTACGCGGGTCCCCACCAAGCGCGCAGCCTCGTGCGAGGCCTGTCACACGTCGCAAATGTTTTGCCTCGCGAGGCAGCGCGCTTGGTGGGGACCCGCCTAATCGCGTATAAAACGGTTGGTCGGATCCTGGTTGAAGGTTCCCTAAGGATTTTCTCTAATATCCACGCGGACGAAGTCGCGGGCGGAAGCTAGTTCAATATAATCATGGTAATGATGTAATTCAATGTAGTAATTTAATTGATGTTTTACTTGAAATCTTATATGATTTTTATAATTTTATATGCTACTTTAGGTTAGCTTAACATATTGTTGTCCTTATTAATGTGTAACATCTTTTATACTATGTTAAACAGCAAATAAATGATTATCTTATACTTAAAGCGTAAAAATAAAGTAATAACTAAAAATAAAAAACTTTATTTCAAGTTACTTTGAAATTAAGGTGATAAAATTGCAAATACAAAATAATTATGCATCACTTTTGTATTGAAAATTTTTCCTATTATGTTAAAATGACAGTGCTGAAATCACAAGTAAAGTTTGAATTTTTCAGCACGAAATAAAACACAAAACGATGGAAAAAGTTTTCAACTGTTCAGAATCATATCAATGACTACAAAATTTGAATAAAGCTCCATCACAAATCTTTCCTCCTATACTGTCTATTCTGCCCGCCCGCCAACGCCGCCCTTCGGCATGCGCCGCTCTGTAACCGTTATAAAATTAAATTCCCTATTTAATTTCGTAATTCGAATGCTGAGAAGGTCGGCATTTTACGGAGTCGCATTGCGATGATTATTTTTAATTTATTTGATTTTTGTTCGAGGCAGAAATATTACTATATGTTATTTCTTAACAGGAGATTCAAGCGCCTCTATGGTCTAGTGATTCGCCTACAAGTTTAAGACCTCTGCGTCCTGGATTCGATTCCCAGAAGGGAACATTTGTGCTCGATTTGGTTGGTGGTGGTAGGTTTGGCTTATTTCAAGCCCGCCTGGCATAACTACCACCATCTTACTTAAGTCTGACGCCATAACAACAATTTATAAAAATTGTTGTGTTCCGGCAGTTAAAGGTTAGACAGCTAGTTCCTCAGTGATGAGGTTTCCGGGTGTAGCGCGCTTACACTTTCGGCCTTATCGTCATTTAACATCAGATGAGGTGAAGACCAGCACTATCCCGTTGATGGTAAAAAAGCTCGATACCGCATTAACATAGCGTATTCGGCCAACAATTGTAGAGGTTACGCAACTTTTGCTATGGTCCGTCATCGGATGGGTGACCAAAAATTATTATCTCGAGCTCCTCCGCGCTTCGGAAGGCTCGTTAAGCCATAGGTTCCGTTAACACCCACTAATTCGCGTTGGGCCCATGTGATGGGTTGTGGCCCAACTTCCTTACCCATCAATAATAATAATAATATTTATTTATTTGCCAAGACATGGTAAAAATTACAGGTGACAAATTAAATAATAGTACAGCATGGCTTGTCGATATTGTCGACGTGCAAATATTTGTCATTCGTAAATAAAGTAATAAAATATTATCAAACACTTATTATCATAATTATTAAATGTCAAACAGAATTATTAGTCATACTTACTTAATTTAAATCTCAATACAGTGCAATTTCATTATTATTAAATTCAATCAATTTTACTATAATACTTAGGGATGTCAACTTATTCAATGTCAAACAGAATTATTAGTCATACTTACTTAATTTAAATGTCAATACAATGCAATCTCATTATTATTAAATTCAATCAATTTTAATATAATACTTAGGGATGTCAACAATTCATTATTCAAATCAATTATTAGTCAATTTATCTTCTAAGAATTCCTTAACAGAATAATATGTTTTATCTAGTAGAAAATGAAACAGACTTGTTTTAAATTTATTAAACGGCAATTCAGTCATTTTGTTAGGCAATTTATTATAAATGGTAATTGCCATACAATACGCATTTTTAGAATATAGTCCAAGTCTTTTATTAGGTATTAGCAACTTATTTCCTTGTCTACCTCTGTATTGTGAATGCCAATTAGTGGTAAATAAGTTGTCATATTTTTTTACAAATAGACTTATTTCAAAGATGTAAAGACAGGGTAAAGATATTATTTCTAATGTTTTAAATAAGGGCTTACAACTATCTAAATAATCTGCACCACATATACATCTTACACATTTCTTTTGAATCTTGAAAGCTCTTTGCACATCAACAGAGTTGCCCCAAAGTATGAGCCCATACCGTAGCATACTTGACACATATCCATGGTACGCTAGGAGGGCTGCTTCTCTAGAAGCTACTTGTCTAATCCTCTTTAAAACGTAAACATACCTATCAATTTTACGTTACAGTTTTCATCAATGTGTATGCCTAAAAATTTTGTATTATTTACATTATCTATTTTATTGCCATTATAATTGATGTCATAATTTATGTTTAATCTGTAATGTGTTTTAAAATGTATATATTTTGTTTTATTTAAGTTAATGTGTAAGTTATTTTCCTCTAGCCATTTTATAATATTACTTAAGTTTACATTAGCTACATCCGCCAATTCTTGTTTATTTTTAGATTTTATAATAATTGTTGTATCGTCCGCAAACAAGATACACTTCTGGTCTATTACATTTGGAAGATCGTTTATATAAAGTAAAAATAATAGTGGCCCCAGCACACTACCTTGCGGAACACCACATCTATTAAAGCAGTGATCCGAGGAGTAATTTTCTTTCACATTTCCAGAAAGTGTTGTTATTTGTACAAACTGTTTCCTATCAGTCAAATAACTCACTATCCATGACAAAGCGTTCCCCCTGATGCCATATTTTTCAAGCTTATTTAGCAACAGCTTATGAGACACAAAATCAAAGGCCTTGCTCATATCTAAAAATATTGCCAATGTATGCAATTCATCGTTAAGGCTCTGTGTGATTTCTTTAATTAATTGAAAACAGGCTAAGGTAGATCTATTTTTCCTAAAACCAAATTGTTCATTCCTAAGGATTTTTTCGTTAGTGATGAATGTGTAGATTTTATCATACATAAACTTTTCAATTATTTTTGAAAATATTAGTAACATAGCAACAGGTCTATAGTTCCCTAATTCATCACGATTTCCACTTTTGTATAGAGGTTTTACTATGGACAGTTTTAGGTCAGAAGGAAATATACCTTGTTCAAGAGATAGGTTTATAATGTGCGTCAACGGTCGAACAAAGTACTTAGCATTTTGTTTTAAAATATCGGTGTTAATATTGTCGTATCCTGTAGATTTAGTATTTTTCAATGTCATTATAATTTTATATACATCATTTTCATTTATAGGTGTCAAATATATAGTGTTAATATTAAATGCAATTTTACGCAATGATTCATTATTACTATTAATGTCAAAATGTTTATTGGTCAGATTTATAAAATAATTATTAAATTCATTACAAATGTCAATCGGTCTGTCAATATAGTTATTATCATTTACTTTTATTCGTTTAATGTCATTTTTTGTTTTATTATCTTGTGCACATTTTTTTAATTCCATGATGCTTTGCAAACATTTTTTGATTTGGAGATGTAGTGAGCATTCGTATTTCTCTGTGCTTGTAGTATACATTTTTTCAAAATTGTAGTGTAACAATGGTAGCGTCGATTATTATGTACTATGGGCAACAGCGTCGCTTAACCAGTTTGCAACAAAATTCATGTGCGCGCGGATCGCCCCTACACGAACTAAACGTATGGTTGTGACGGCGCGGCGTGCAAGCGATTTTGACCTTAGGAGTGGTTAAGCGACGCTGTTGCCCATGGTACCTTGTTGCTTGATGACAGTCGGTATTTAAGATAAAGTTTCCTTTTTTGTACACAACACCGCCTTAAACCTTTTGTGAGCCAATTATTTTTGATTGGTTTATTTGTTCTTTTAATCTTTATAACTGGAAAGCATAAATTATAAAATAGTATTACCAGATTATGAAATGACACAAATGCTTTATTTGTATCATTATGTTCCAGTACTTCATTAAATGACAAGGACGAAATACATTTCATAAATTTATTTTTATTGCTTTTACTCATGTCGCGTCTATATTCAAACCAAGAATTTAGTTTTTTCTTGTATTTTAAGGACGACTCTAAATGGAATGATAAACTTTGACCGGTTTCATGATCTGATAAGCAGAGTATGTGTACTTTAGGATTTGTATTCGATAAATTACTAATTATTAAATCTAAGCATGCTTTCTTCCTCGTGGGTCTATCTATGTGATTTGTCAGATTAAAGTTACTTAATATACTTGTCAAATTTTTGCTTTTATTGTTGTCTTGTAACATGTCAATATTTGAATCTCCAGTCAGTATAATATGTTTGTTTCGTTTTCTCGCTATTGTATTTAGCATTGATTCTAATTGTTGCAAGAACAATTCGGTCTTGGAAGGTGGAGTTCTATAGACACATATTATAATAAGTTTATACTGTATTAGTTCAACAGCACAGCACTCAAAGACATAAGGCATGGATTGCGAAATATCGAATTTTTTGAAATCTATATTATTTTTTAATAGAATACAGGTGCCACCCCTACGCTCGTTTCTACAAAAAGAAGCAGCTAATTTGTAATTTTTAATATTTAAATTTTGTTCTGAACCTTTTTTTACAAATGTCTCAGACAAGCAGATAACGTCAATATTTCCTATCTCCTTCTTCAACTCATTAAGAGACACCTCAAATATATCTTGTTTGCTGAGGATACTGGCGATATTTTGGTGAAGTAAAGTAAATTTAGTTAGAAGTACGAAATAAATTATTTTTATCCGATTGAAAATAATCAGTTACTAATTTCTGTTTTAAATTTATATTAGATTCTAATTTAGTATTTTTAGACATTAATTTAAAAGTTTTATTAGCATTATTTTGTAAAAATGATTTAATTTTGTGTGGCACAAGATATTCATTTTGATAGTGTAAGTAATCAATTTCAATATTTATTTTAAAGCAAAGCTCCTGTATGTACATCCTTGAATAATCCAATTTTATAAAAATACTATTATTATAATGTCTCAATAATATTCGCATATTATAATTTAAAAGGTCAATATTTAAATAATTATTAAACAATACATTTAATATAAATATTTTAAAATTACGGAGTTTGTACAGTGCTATCCCTAACTCTGATAACAGTAGATATGGATTTTTATCATTACTACCAAATGACAATATAATAATATCGTCTTTATTTAAAGTCTCTTTAAGGTAGTCACAGGTACTCAATATCTGGGACGTGGTTGCTCCAGGCTTCACTAAAGAAGTTACGGTGTATGCATTATTTGAAGAATTAAGAGCTCGGCTGTCATGCAAATTTTTGGATAAATCCTTAACTTGTTCATCTCCAAGAATAACAATTTTTCTTTTCATGTCCGTCTGTTTGACTTCTTGTTTCGAAAGTGTCGTCGATTCAATGTTTTTTGTCAGTGTTTTGCAATTGCATGTCATGTTTGTTTTACTACTAGCGCCATCTTCTGCATTGGTTGGTGTATTTATCGACAATGAGTTACGCACGCAATTGTTGTTGTCAATATTTTCTATTATTTTAGTTTGCTCAAATCTATGGTGAATCGATGTGTTCTGTCTGTGATGTTGTGGTGTTTTGTTAAAAAGTACTGATTTATCGCAGTGTAATGGTGAAGTTAAATAAAAAAAAAAAAAAAAAAAAGTAAAAAAAAAAAAAGTTCTTAAACTGCTACAATTCATAAACAAAATTTTTCGTCGTATCGGAGTCATAGAAATACTTTTTTGTCCAATTTCCGTGGTAAGTGATTTTAATACGTCAATTTGTTTTTCCTACCTACTTATTGTCTTCTTTAACTCATTATTTTCTAAGCTTAAATTGTCAATTTCTATTTCCGCTCTTTCCAATGTATTTTTAAGTGATTCGATTTCCGATAAAAAATCTTCATTCCTTGACATGTCATTGTGTTGTGGTTCACTTTGAATACTTAGCATTGTTGAGTCTAATATCGTGGAGTTCATTATGTTATTATCAGTTTTAGAAATATCTAAATTAGATTTCGATCGTATTAACTTTCGTCTTAAAGTAATATTATCCATTTTTTTTGGTTTATTTTTTTTGTTATAGTAACAGGGTTATAATTATCAATAATGTAGATCAGTCGGTCAGTAGTTCGTGTAGGTAGGTATGTCGGTAAAGCAGTTTCGACATTCAAAGTATGTAACAGCTGCCTTTTGTTTTTATGCAATTAATACACAAAATTAATGAAAATATTTATAGTATTATTGATCACTAACCTTCTATGGTATAAGCTTCTATGGCTTCTATGGTTCTATAAGAAATGCCTGTGCCCTAGCAGTGGGATTATGACAATATCTTAGGTTGTTATAATCACGTTTAAAAATGTAGGTAACTTTTATTTATTCATCTGTAGTTATTAATTATCAAGTAAAAATTTACCTGTTAACAGTTTTTAACTTTTGTAGTAAGAACTGTCTGCAGTTTACGGAGCCATGTAACGGGAGTTATAGTTAAAACCACTAACGGCAGTTGAACTTAAAGAAAGTTAACTTAGAATTTAATGTTCTTACGTAGCCTCGTTGCCGAAGAAGCTGTAACTGTAAAATTAGATGCTATAGTTAGGACTTTGAGTTGCTTACTTGTGTAGGTGAGCAATGAAGATAGTTCAGAGATTAATAAACATTTGATTTTTATTATAAATATTTTCTTGACTATACGCAACAAACTTATGTAGGTGAGCAATGAAGATAGTTCAGAGATTAATAAACATTTAATTTTTCTTAATTAATAAACATTAAATTTTTCTTATAAATATTTTCATGACTATACGCAACCAATTACATTAAAAGACCTTGTTAAGAGAGTGCTTATATGCATATCTATAGTATTACCAGCAGTAGGTAGGTTGAAATTAAATACCTACTACATATCGGATAGGTAATGAGAGTAAATTAATTTCAACTAGTTGAGAAATCACTCTGTCTGTTACTCGAAAGTGTAGTAGGCAAAATTTACCAAAAAACAGATTAAGAACTTTAATCCAGTGAAGATGGCAGTAGGTTTACGATTCATTCTTTAGGAGAGGCAAGAGTACAAAGCCGTGGTCCTATGATAGGATCTAAAAAGGGTTTAATCACTGAGCAATCACTACTTTTTAGGTTTTAATCAATAACAAAACTTCAATAAATTGTCAATACATTTTAGGCGGTGAAAATTCAATTCAATTTGAATTCCTTGAACCACGGTAGAGTGGTGGGGGTGCGACTGCGATCTGCGGGAGGAAAGTACCTAGGTCTGTGTGGGACAGAACAAAAGCGCCCCGCTCCGGTCATATTCGAATACAACACCGTCATTATTTTGTTATTGCGCTGGGAACTGCTTCAGTACTGGATATAGCCTGGTTTGGCCTGAGATTGCATGTACGTAATTTATGTGTAGGTATGCGTGCACGGAAAAGCTATTTTCGCACGGATCTGTCTAAATATTTAAAGCTACAGGCGACTAGACGCGTCGACTCGCCGTTTCCAAATTCGAACGGTTGATGTAACAAATTGGAATTGTTTTTCATTTTTTGAGTGTTGAGCGCAGCGGCCAGTGATTACGCTCGGCAGGACGTGGATGTATTTGCCAACGTCAGGCCCGAGTGCACTGTGTATTTAGTTTTCCACTTCATTTTCCGAGCTTTTGGGCGGGGATTTGTAAATCCGCTGAAATATTCGATACTGCTGGTAATACTATAGATATGCATATAAGCACTCTCTTAACAAGGTCTTTTAATGTAATTGGTTGCGTATAGTCATGAAAATATTTATAAGAAAAATTTAATTTTTCTTAATTAATAAACATTAAATTTTTCTTATAAATATTTTCATGACTATACGCAACCAATTACATTAAAAGACCTTGTTAAGAGAGTGCTTATATGCATATCTATAGTATTACCAGCAGTATCGAATATTTCAGCGGATTTACAAATCCCCGCCCAAAAGCTCGGAAAATGAAGTGGAAAACTAAATACACAGTGCACTCGGGCCTGACGTTGGCAAATACATCCACGTCCTGCCGAGCGTAATCACTGGCCGCTGCGCTCAACACTCAAAAAATGAAAAACAATTCCAATTTGTTACATCAACCGTTCGAATTTGGAAACGGCGAGTCGACGCGTCTAGTCGCCTGTAGCTTTAAATATTTAGACAGATCCGTGCGAAAATAGCTTTTCCGTGCACGCATACCTACACATAAATTACGTACATGCAATCTCAGGCCAAACCAGGCTATATCCAGTACTGAAGCAGTTCCCAGCGCAATAACAAAATAATGACGGTGTTGTATTCGAATATGACCGGAGCGGGGCGCTTTTGTTCTGTCCCACACAGACCTAGGTACTTTCCTCCCGCAGATCGCAGTCGCACCCCCACCACTCTACCGTGGTTCAAGGAATTCAAATTGAATTGAATTTTCACCGCCTAAAATGTATTGACAATTTATTGAAGTTTTGTTATTGATTAAAACCTAAAAAGTAGTGATTGCTCAGTGATTAAACCCTTTTTAGATCCTATCATAGGACCACGGCTTTGTACTCTTGCCTCTCCTAAAGAATGAATCGTAAACCTACTGCCATCTTCACTGGATTAAAGTTCTTAATCTGTTTTTTGGTAAATTTTGCCTACTACACTTTCGAGTAACAGACAGAGTGATTTCTCAACTAGTTGAAATTAATTTACTCTCATTACCTATCCGATATGTAGTAGGTATTTAATTTCAACCTACCTACCCATTATGTGCAAACTTTTGTTAATTATTGTGATGGAAAATGACCTCACCTTAAATGTGGAGCTCATTTTTAGGGTTCCGTACCCATCGGGTAAAAACGGGACCCTATTACTAAGCCTCCGCTGTCCGTCTGTCTGTCTGTCTGTCTGTCTGTCTGTCTGTCTGTCACCAGGCTGTATCTCATGAACCGTGATAGCTAGACAGTTGAAATTTTTACAGATGATGTATTTCTGTTGCCGCTATAACATCAAATAATAAAAATATAATTAAGTAAATATTTAAGGTGGGCTCCCATATAACAAACGTATTTTTTTGCCGTTTTTTGCTTTATATTAATAACGACAACAGGTAGACAGTTGACATTTGTACAGATGATGTATTTCTGTTGCCGCTATAACAACAATTACTAAAAACTGAATAAAATAAGTAAATATTTAAGGGGGGCTCCCATACAACAACGTGATTTTTTCCAGTTTTTCGTACGGAACTGCGCGAGTCCGACTCGCACTTGGCCGGGTTTTTCAATATTGACGACTCTGTATGAAATATACAGGGAGAAAAAAGCAGCCCTTGACGAGTTTCTTGCCGGTTCTTCTCGTTACAAGGTCTCCCGCTTAGGGTTTGCGAACCGATGGCGTAGCTTCTATGACATTCACAAGTGCTTGTAACAGCCTAGACTGAATAAATTATTTTTGAATAATGTTTAACAAAACTTCATGTTTTAATTTTAAATTAATATCTACCAATCATTTGTTTCTGTATGTGTAACTAATTTAAAATTAATATAACAATAGTGTTTATTCGTTTCACCCTAAACTATACACCCTTCATACGAAGGTTTCAAACATTCGCCCTACCGATTACCTAGAAAAAGTAATTTCAAACCGCAAGTACCATACGTAGCTACAGAATCAACCACAACATAAAGACCATGAAACACACGTAAATGTGTAATTTGGTGTTACTCCACTCAAGCAAAAACATTTTAAACAATAATTTTAAACTCTAAGTTGAAGAATATAAAGTTGAATTTGCTGGTGGTAGCTTCAATGTTCTGCGGACTGTAGGTACTAAGTAGAGGCAGCAACAAATGTCCGAGTGTTACATTCTAACAATCGGGGCGGCTCATTAGGTTTTATTGGCGCCAGAATACTGCGCGGTGGATTGGCGCTGTGAGCTGCAGTCCCATTGTCACACGACACGACTATTGTTTGCCGTAACGTGATAGAACTTTGTAAGACATCGTTATTATTTTGACAAAAGGTGCTAATAGTTTTTGGTGACGCATAAAGTGATGTTAATTGATGTCAATTCCCGGACTTCAGTCTGTAGGAGATTAGTATGGCTCTCAAATAGATGAAAAACAACAAGAATCATTACAGAACTTCCAAGAGAGGGCGGTAAGCTGATACTTAAAGTCCTCCAGAAGCTTTGTAATTCCGTCATCATCGAGGGCAAGACGCCGAAGACATAGAACATAAGTAAAGTTATTTTCGAGAGTCCCTACGAATTGTCCTCACTCGCAGGTTTGAAGACTTCCAACCTTCCGAACAAGCCGGGTCCCGAAAAGGCTTTAGCTCCATAAATCACATCCATACAAAAGACCGAGGAGTATAATCTACAACTTTACTTGGCGTTCGTGGACAATGAGAAAGCTTTTGATTAAATAGAAATCTGGGCGATGCTGCAGTCTCTCCAGGTGTTGAGGTACCGAAAATGCCACCATGTCGGTCCAAGTACAGAACCAGAGCACAAATCCCATCCGATTGCAGCGAGGTGTGAGATAGGAGATGTTATTTCTCCCAAACTGTTCACAGCTGCGTTGGAGGACATCTTTAAGCTCTTGGACTGGAAAGGACTCGGTATCAACATTAATGGCCAGTACCTAACACACCTATTTTATGACAGAAAAATCACAAGGATTAATAACTACTGTCACCTATCTATGGAAATATATGAGACGATTAGAGCAAATTAATCCTGGTGGGCCGAGTCGTGAACTCCATGACATGCCTTCAAATCTCAAGTATTTAGTCTACTACTGCTTACTACATATTACGCATGAAAAAAAAGAATAACACTATATCGCTGTTAATTTGATCTCTCCAAATCTCTTTTCACGGCAACATTTTCTTTTATATATCGTTGAAAATGTACACTATACTTTTTCCGTGATTCGTATCGTGAGCAACATTGAAAACGATCCATTAACACGCACTATATCGAATTACGCGTCATGTTACGGCCAGCGCATTACATTTTACTGTCGCTCCGATAGTCGAATCAAATTCCAGGATCCTTTTGTTACTCCTCTTCGACGTATAGATTATAACTTTAATACTTTGGACGACTCAGCGTTGAAATCGAAATAGATCGAGAATTTTGAATATACCTGTTGGTTACTAAGTTCTGTAACTATGGAAAACATGAATAATACTAAATTTACAAATAATGCTACAATGAATTATATACCAAATGAAAGCACAAATATTTAAGATTATCATGTATTAAAATTATTCGAAATGACCGCCTCTGGCATGAATACACTCCTTTAGACGACGAGGCCAGTCATCGATGGCAGCACGAACTACCACCATATCCAATTCTGCGACTGCCTTGAGAATAGCGCGCTTAAGAGAGTCGAGATTCATGTGGGGCTTAGCACATGCTTTCTCCTCAATAAGTTGCCATATGGCATAATCCAGAGGATTTAAGTCTGGGCTGGAGGATGGCCATTCTTCCTGCGCGATAAAATCAATTTTGTTAGCCCGAAACCATGCTTGTGTAGATTTTGCTTTGTGCGCAGGGGCAGAGTCCTGCTGGAAGACCCATGGCTGGTTTTGAAATAAAGTGTGGCTTAAGGGTTTGACAACAGGTTCCAGAACGGTATCTTGATAGACTCTAGCGCCAGTTTTCACACCTTTTTCACAGAAATGAACCTTACTTAGCCCTGAATAGGACACCCCCAGCCAAATCATCACTGATGAGGGGTGGTGACCTCGTTGGACCCTCGGAGCAATCATGCTGGCTTCTTTACTATTCTTAGCGTATACTCTATCATTTTGACGGTTAAAATTTTCTTCGACTGTGAAGATTTTTTCATCAGTAAACAAGATTTTTCGATGGCCGTTTTGTGCGTACTGCTTTAGTAGAGCGCGACTTCGTGCTAACCTCATAGCCTTCAATCGTGCGTTTAGCAGATGGCCCTTTCGTCTACGGTAAGCGTGAAGCCCAAGGTCATCATTGATAATTTTTTTAAGGGAACTTCTCTTCACAGTCATCTGTATTGCCAATAACTTTTGCTTCCGGACGGGATTTCTCGTGATTCTCGCCTTCACTGCCTTGATCACAGCTGGTGTCCGAACGGTGCGTGGTCTTCCTGATCTTTTTCGGTCATCGACGGTCAAGGTATTACTGTACCTATGGATAGTGCGATAAATAAATTGCTTGTTGATTTTCAACTTTTGTAGCAACTTGAAAATCATATTCGGTGGCTGCCCACATTTGTGCAGAGCAATTACAGCGACACGATTCTCCTTCAACCCCCATTCCATGGTGAAATAAACAAAATATGATATACGTGTGGTATGGAATTATAGCTTATAAAACTGTCAATAATATGTAATTTTTATTTTTTCTTTTCATTTGTTTTAATGGCCAGTAATCGATAAAGAAACTCAGTAACAGAACTTTTGACCAACCTGTGTAGAAACAAATATTGAAATCTTTTCGCCCTTATTTCACCGACCGATGACCCATTCGCATGCGGTAGCGAATCCACGAAAAAGTCAGTTCTATATGGCAACATATGACAACATTTCGCATGTGCTATGTCTCACTCTACTTTAAGCGAGATGAACTAGTTGCATAGTACTTATATGCGAAATGGTTGTTACACCAACGCTCGCATTTCGCAGATGTTTTGCTACCGCAAGCGATTCTCAGCCGCATGCGAATGCGTCGATGTATTAAGGGGGTTAGTGTGATGATTTGAATTACTTTACTTCATTGTCGAACAATGTAATTTAATTCATTTATAATACACCTGCTCGGAAAGTACCTTGATACTTTATCGAATATACGGTAGAAAGTACGTCATTGCATATCGAACAAATATGAGGGGAGAAAACGCATCTGAGTGGGAGAGAAAAGTGTATGAAAATCCATTTCTTACGTGGTTTTTCTTTTTTAATTTTGGGTAAGACTATGCGCCGGTAACCTAAACATCAAAAGCCAAAAAGTTTTACAGTGAGTTTTTATGTCCAAGAAGTTCGCAAAATGACACTGGCCACTAGCTGTGTGTCGGATGGTGTCGGGCTGGCAGTGCGACCCTGCGGCGGCAGGATAAACAATTAAAAAAAAACATGTGAAAAGTGCAGACGCCATTGGTGCCATTTTCAACTTGTGTGTTGTTTGAGGATTCAGTTTTCGTAGAAAGTAAAATAAAACTATCAAAATGTTGTTGAATATTACGTCATGTAGTCATCATGTAGCAAACATCTCAAACAAACATTAATGGAAAAAGTGTTACATTAAGCTTCACTAACTGCAACAATTTCAATATAAATTTCAATTAGTAAAGATTTAGTTTTTTATTTTCCTCGTAGGTGTAGTATAAAGCACTATGTATCACTCGAGAGAAAGTGCGATTCCCGATCTCGGGTGTTTTAAAGCCCTCGCCTACGGCTTGGGCTTCAATCAAACGACACCCTCGACGGTAATCGGTCTCTTTCTGTGAACAATTTGGCACCAAAACTATTTAGAACTCTACGATGACTCAATGTGGTGGTGTGGACCTTGAATAAGCCAATTCTGACATAATATTGTTATACAATTTTTTCAGTAGATTGTTAGAGTTGTAGTTTTGACTGTGCCAGAATATACGAAAAAGTAAAAACTATGAAGTTCGAACACTGACGTCCATTATACAAGTACGCTGGACAGGCTGTATAATGGACGTCAGTGAGTTCGAAACATAGTTTCGCGCAAGAATGTTATATTCATATTTTCGCGTAATTCGATCAGTGCATATCAGAGTCCTACATGATTGAATAGGACTAATATCAGAAGCGTTATACCGCAGAGATCTAGTTTGCAGTGCCGCATCGACGCAAGGGCTCGGAATGACGTTAATAATGTAGAACAGAGCACCATTGAATACATGCCTCCGTTAATAATTGAAGAGGGAAGGACCAGTTATGAACGGATATTGATCTACAATGTAATTTCGTTTGTTGGAGTAGACCTGCCCGATTGAGTTGATTTGCTTTGGTGGTGAAACGTTGGGAAAAAAATACCAGAAGAAATTCTCTCTGGTAGTTATTTTAGATTGTTTGACGCAGTTTGGCCGAGCAGCACTAAGTAGTAAATGAAATATGAAGCGTATAGTCAATCCTATATCTCCAATATTTCATACTGTAAAATGGGTTTAGAAGACATTTTATACCGTTCCAGTACTAAAGGCACCATGTAATGTCAATAACACTTTCGCAATATCCGCAACAAAGTCTCTGTAACTACTCCACAAACTAGTTTTATTACGATTCCTTTATCGACCAATAAAGTCACATTCAGGTCGAGAATAATTACTAATAAAAACTTCTCAAGTAGGAAATAACATAGATTGCCAAGAAAAACAAAGAGGTGAGTAAGAATATTTAATTTTGAGAATAATGATTATTATTGACATATTTTTCCTGTTTGAAACAATTTAAGAAAAATATTAGTTACTACATACCTAATTCTTATTTGAAAATGGTATAGACTATTATGCACCTGAATTAAATGAACAAACCATTAGCATTTCCTGTTGCAATGATACGCACGATAAATTTTTAAGCATCCAAAGCAATCATAATTCATTGCAAAACCAATTATGTTTGGAGAATATAATTATAATTTACATTTTTACTCAGTACACTAAGAAAAATGACGTGATACAAGAAAATGTGGATTAGGAAGTTAAATTGTATTATTTGTTATATGTATTATATGTTGAATATGAGCACAGCCGATAAAAATGATGACGAACTCAACACTATAATTTTAAGGATGAGTCCTCAAGAAGTAATAAATACAGTAAAATCTTTAGTATCATCTCCTTATATTCTTCAGTTGGCTGACGAATTTGCTGTTAGAGCAGCCCAACATATTATTACGGAAATTAAAAATAAAGAGGATAATAAGAGACTTGAAGTTATTACAGATAGACAGACAACACGTGTACCGAAAACAATAGATGAGAAACCGAAGCGAGAATCATTTGGTATTGGTCCACGATATAGGTAAGAGACGCTATATTTTATGTTTTTTGGTTAGACAATCAAGTCGTGGGACTATCATCTACAGCTTAAACTCACTACAGTGTTACCTATTATTTCCATCTCGGTATAGAAATAGAAACACTAACTGGGTCAGCCAACCGGTTAATATACCTTTTTATTAACAAAAATATTAACTTTTGTATAAGTATTACTTCAGGTTTTGTGGCACACAGTAAGCAATCGTTTATCTTGTGATTCTATAATTAAAGTAACAATACGTTTTCATTTACCAGACCAAAAGACACATTGCAACAAGATATTCAAAAACACAACAAAAAAGAAGATTTGACGATGCTACACGAACCCTTGGCAGATGGAGACAACCTGGAAATGATATCAAATCTCAGCGATGAGGAGCCTGAAAGGCCACTCCCAGTTTATGGACTAATGAAGATTAACGGAGTCTACTTCAGGAGATTGTTGGATCGATTAAGGAATCGGAGACGGCTGATAATTTACTAACACCTCTTTTGTTATTTTTTGACACAGCGAGCGCGTAGCGTGAGCAAAGCGTCTCCACTTCTTCAGCTTGGGCAAAATTGCTTTCGTATGTCTGTTCAGTTGTCCCGCTCTCCCGCTGTCCAGATGTCCGTTTGTTCGGTTGCATTTCTCAACCGATTCTCTTAAAAGTTTGTGAGCAGGTTTGATAAATAAATAAAGTTTGTTGTCGATTAATTTTATCGAAAGAAAAAGTTCAGGGGGCCGATTCTCACGCGATAGACAAAATGTCGAAATAGAGATATGTCGAAATAAAATGGCGGATCCGCCATTTTGTCTATTTAAACCTGTTTTTGGTATTTTCGAAATGTCACCATAGAGATATGTCGATGGCTAGCCCTCGACATGTAACGTGTGGTCGATAGCAGTAGAGATTGAATATCTCGAACATTACGTTAGTCGAAGTGTCCAATTGTCTCTTTCTTATGAGATGGGTGACCATTTGGGACTACAATAACGAATATTAAGGTACTTTTGAAGAGGCCGGTTACTAGATGGGTGACCATTTGGGACTGCGATGACAAATTTTAAGCAATTTTAAGAAATGGCCGGGTGTGGGATGGGTGACCGTCTGTGACTGCGATGCGACGAAAGTAAGAAAGCTTTAAATAAGGCCGGGTGTGAGATGGGTGACCATCTGGTAACCACTTTGAAAATGGTCACCCATCTCAGATGGGTGACCGTTTGGAACATCAATAACGAATGTTAAGCTACTTTTGATGAGGCCGCCGGTTGCCAGTTACTAGATGGGTGACCATTTGGGACTGTGATGACGAATGTTAAGCAATTTTAGGAAATGGCCGGGTGTGGGATGGGTGACCGTTTGTGACTGCGATGCGACGAAAGTAAAAAAAAAGACATGGTTTGGGATGGGTGACCGACGATGCCAGAAGTAATCAATGTTAAACAACGTTTACAAAGACTGGGTATGAGATGGGTGACCGATTGAGACTTCGATAACGAATGTTAAACAACTTTGTAAAAAGCTCAGGTTCGGGATGGGTGACCGACTAAGCCAACAGTAGTAATCAATGTTAAACAGCGTTGCGTTTCTTGCAGGCAGACATCGGGCGCGTGCTATAGTGTCAAATTCGAAATATCTCGAAAAAGTCAAGAAATTGTAGAGATTTCAAAGACTTTCGACTTGTAATGTCGAAAATTGCTGAGAATAAGTTTTTTGGCAGCAATAGAGACTTTAGTGACATTTTCAATAGAGATTTGTGATTAGAGATAATCTCGAATTCGAGAAATGTCGCAGTGCGCGAGAATAGGCCTCCAGTCATTTCGAAAAATCTTCAGAATTAGTACCGCTATCTAGCTTCAAATAGATATTCTAAAAGAATACCTACCCAACAGCACAACCTCGTGGATAAGATAATTTTTTAAACAAAATACAATTTGAGCTAGGTAATTTTTAATGCACAAAGGCGAGGTCTACAGCTCACTGAGCTACTAGTAAATAGTTTTGTTATGTAGTTTAGTAATTTAAGGATTCGCTTTATAAATACGAGTATAACTTGGATGTTTCTGACTGAGCGAGCGCGAAGCGTCTCCGTTTTAGCTTGGGCGAAAATGCTTTCGTATGTCTGTCTTAACCGATTCTCGTGAAATTTTGTGAGTAGGTTCAAAAAGAAAGCAGGTTGTTCAGGAAAACAAGATCAAGTCACACGTCGCAAGTTTATGTAAATCACAGACATAGTTGTATTGTATGAAATTAACAAGCCTATACGACACGTAATTTTAGTTTTTGCCTTTTTTTATTTTTAAGTTAGCGAAAGTGTTGTTTCATGGTAAGTTTAATAAGTAAATATTTAATCATAATCAAAAAGTGATTTATTTAATCTTTCTTTCGTCCTATATTCAATATCGTCAAAATTGGCAACACTTTTTATAAAACATTCTGTTTGATAAGATCTATTGTTAAGCTTGTTTTCACAGTCTAGCACAGCATGTATCGCATAAAAGGACAGCATTAACACTTTTATTTGTGCAAATAAAAGGTAACGCCTCTATCTGCCCTTGAAAGCGAGAGGGGATCCAGAGGCGTCGTAGCCATAACTCAAGCAGCATGAATTATTGATGGCCCAGACACTAGTGTGGCCTGAAAAATACGTGTCCCTGCGTACAGACGCTTCGGGGAATTTAAAGCGGCTCCGCATTGTGAGGGAATGTTGTGCTAAAGGAAAGGCTTTGCATTTTATTAATTTTTGCTGACGATTAAAATTTGACTGCTGCATTCGACGTTCGAAGTAGGTAGCTCACTTTATTATCATGTTGGTCCAATATATTTCTACTAAGCTAACCCATTTATTTTGTAAAAAACTTTAGAACCACTTGTTAAATATTTACAGTCATTAAAGAAAATTCTATTACAATTGTAATTTTCAACAGTTTTTTTTGGTGGTTAGGTAAATCACTACCAAAATAATTAAAGATCTAAGGCTATTTATAAACTTTCATTTTTATAAAAACGCTACCTTCGCTAGATGTCAGCCTTGTGTAAGTTTTTCCAACGCCATGAATTCGCTTAATCATGCTAATAAAAACGTTTACAACTCTAGCCCACATTCAATTTCACCTAATAAACCATTTTTTAAACGACGCAAACAAACAACAAACACTTTTTCCATTTAGGTAGTACAAAAGTGAAGATTGATGTGAAAGGTAAATACATAAAGGACGTTTGGTATCGGCATAGGGGATGGGTACGATTGGCTTCAGAAGTCACAGCACAGGTTAGCACCTTATCGCACTAATGATTGCGTTTATACAGTAGGGTTGCAACTTACAAACGGAGCATTTTAGTTGGTGTGATAAAGTACTGAAGTGCTCAGTTTTTTCTGAGGCTAGTAGTACAATGGGAGAGATTTATATCATGTCGACACCGCCATGCACCAGTGCGACCTGGTAACGGCCAGCTATCTTTAAGGTCAGCAGCGTAGAATACGTCGCTGCGTCAGCGCTGTCTGGTAGGTGACGTATACCCATTACTGTTTAAAACTAAACTCCTTAACTCTTTGGCATCTATGAAATTTTGCACAATTGATTCAGCTATGGGGGACATTCGATAATAAATCGAGAATTGTCAGCAGTGAAAGTTTTAGAGAATAGAATAGAAGGACCGACGGCGATGCAGCAAGCTAATTCTCTCTTCATTGCGTGGTGGAAATGCTCACCGTACAGGTGCTAATTGGCATCACACGCCATGCATCAGGAATTCGTTCGCCGCGCCCGACGGTCGCCTCTTCGCATGGCCAGGCTTGTTACACGGATTTTTGGATAAGCAGCTTATACCGAGAGTTGTGGACGTACGGAATGGGCAATTGAATTGAGTGATAGGTGGGTAAGTCCTAAAAAAATTCCCATGGTATTTTGTTAACAAATTGTTGCCAGGTGAGCAAACTGAATGGAAGTCAAGCTTGACATTAATATTGTTTATGAAAATACACCTTTGTATTTTGGTAAAGGTCGTCAATGTAAACAGGCGTATTTTTTCTTGAAGCTTTTATCTCTCGAGTGTCACCCTGGAATATACATGATGTTTCATAATAACCTATAAAATTCTGTTTTTTTGTATGAAAATCTCCAAAGGAAGAACCCTAGACGCAAATACACCGCAATTTTCCATAATCAATTCCGTTAATGAGCAAAAGCAAAGCACAGTTTAGGTTAGGGTTGCTACTATGCAGTTTATCATGATTTTTGTCTACCATAATTAGGTTTTAGGGTTTTTGTAACACGACGTGTTTATGTAACGATGTGTAAGTAATCGAAGTTTTTCTTTCAAGCTCATTTAAAGTTTTAGTAAGAGATTCCATAGCTTATCGCACAAAATTTCATAAACCACTATTGTCTCTTTCATCGCATAATGTATTCACAACCCGTGGTCGTAACGGGAGCATTGATAATGTCATGACGCCCGCAGCGCTTAGCGTAAATCCATTTGCTAATTATCGGCCGGCGTGTATCGCAATGCGATTGATATGCACTTGATCCATAATTCAGGACGTTTTAGGCTAATTCAGTTGCAGCGATGGAGAAAATTAATTGTGAACCTTATCAAGCAAGACAGCAGCCCAATTCCTAAATTGTATGGCGTTCAGTCGGTTTTTATCACTGAAAATGGTTAGTTAAGTATCAGATGCAAATCGCCTGAGACGTATTTTTAGCCATATCTCCGAGGATTTTGGGGATCGAGACTGGAATAAAAGTTGAGGAATTTATCGAGAAACATGTGAACGTTTGAATTTTGAAAATCTACTGGAAACTTTTTATTTTAATTTTGCAAAATTCGGGTTTTTTTCGGGTTTTTTGGGGTTTGGGTTGGATGTTTGTTTACTAGATTGTAAATATTTCGGAAAAAAACCGACTAATGAAGAAATTAAATAAAGGTCCTAGGGTATTACTTTAGCTACAATATGCCGATTTTTTTTTTGAAAATCGGTTAATAAATTGTTGCCTGTAGGCGATGTAGCTAATTCGTTGGAATTTTGAAAATCGGTTAATAATATTTCGGCTGAGTCGAGACAGTCGGCGGGCGCTTTTCATAATAAGATCACAATCACACTGGTTTTTCGTAAATTTTTGTATTCATTTTCAATGCTCTGATTCTTGCGGGGACTGCAGATCTGCTAGTTGATGTGCGTCGAAAGACTATCGGACGACTTCTTTTGTATAAAAAGACTTTCTGTCTGTTCTCATGTCCTTCGTTAATAAGTAGTACTTAAAAGTAATTGCACTAGTATAATCAATATCTATTGGTGTAACTTTTACTGGCAATCTGTAAAGGACAGGTTTCTATAAAAAACTATGACATAATGAGACGTCTTTTATTAAATATGGAATATTCACAGGAAGTACTGTTAGCCATTTTACTTTCAAATCACAAGTTTCCAATTTGACGACGGCATTTTAGTATCGGCTACACTACATCAAATTAAAGATTCATACTGTTCTTATGCTCTTGAGGATAGAAGTCAAATTAGCAGTAACAGTGTCACTTTTGGAAGTCCGTCTTCAGTACGATGTAATCCCCGTCACTCATACTTACTCCAAGACGCACTAAGTGGATTATAGGGCATTAGCGTCGGATCAATAGGGACACTGGTTCGATTCCCCTACGTTGTCAGGTTTATTTTCTTCTGCGTTACGTGCATCGGATTTGGCTATCGATTTTGATTTGCTAGACAGTAGTTACATTTTAATTTACATAAGACTCTTAAATGTAGATAACTAATTTGAAATTTTTTTGGTTGTTACAATATTAGATGTTGTAATCGATTTAAATTCAGGTTTTGAGTAGTTAATCTTTGATATATTTTTGTCCCCTATACTAATATGGGTAATTACTACACTATTTCAACAATGCTACTTCATTTAAAGAAAATATTCTTACAAATGTTAACTGAGATAATTTGAACGAGTTCAGATTTTTTTGTTCAGTTTTAGACTTTTGGAGATATTTTTGAAATTAAGTAACTACTTATATACATTTTTATTTTAGATTTTAGCATTCACTATTATATAAGTAATACTATATAATATAAGGAGGCTCAAGGTCACCCAGCGTGCAATGGAGAGAGCCATGCTCGGCGTTTCCCTGCGTGATCGAATCAGAAATGAGGAGATCCGCAGGCGAACTAAAGTAACCGACATCGCTCGAAGGATTGCTCAGCTAAAGTGGCAGTGGGCTGGACACATAGCGAGAAGAACCGATGGTCGTTGGGGCGGAAAGGTTCTTGAATGGCGACTGCGCACCGGACGGCGCTCCGTGGGTAGGCCCGCGACAAAGTGGACCGACGATCTGGTGAAGGTTGCCGGAAGCCACTGGATGTGGGAAGCGCAGGACCGATCGTCGTGGAAATCCTTGGGGGAGGCCTATACCCAGCAGTGGGTGTCGTGCGGCTGATATGATGATGATGATGATGACTATATAATATACCTAAGTACTAGAAAAAGCCGACTCGTCACTAGATCACTTTCTAAGGCTGGAATCGAACTCGCGACTTTTGGAAGTCCAGTCCAATACTCTACCAACTCAGCTACCAAGTTACTTTATAAAGTTTCTATCTACAAAGTAATAAAAAAGCTATCATTAGGAATTTGTCTTTTCATCAAACTATAAGACCAGTTTTTTAGAAGACTCACGAATACAGAGTTTTATAAAGACATTAGTTTCTGGCGCAAAGAAATAAAATTAGCTCAGTCCATCGAAATATTAAGTTAACGAAGTTCATTAAAAATCCCGGTCGACTATTATGACAACAAACAAACTCGCGGTCCAACTAAATAAAAATAAGCGCTAATGCGAAATAACGAAATGCGGCGGATATTTGAGGAGGGAGATGGGAATGTGAGAAACTCGCCGATGTGAGAAGAAAAACATCTCTGGAGAAGGTAGGTATATTTTGACGACTTTGTACTATCCCCGTCAATTGGTAATGCGCTGGAACCTTGTCAAATTAACATACACATCAACGTCATCCGCAATAAAAAAAAACAAAAAACAGTAAAATTCTAATAGGTAATATAATATATTAATTATAGAATTCTTATTTTCAATAAGAAAGGGTCTAGGTATATGAAAAAATTGCAATTGATTTTCGTTTTTGAGGTTAAAATCATGGCCGCCAGGCGCATTACCAATTGACGCGGATAGTACTATGATTAGAGAGTCACAGACAACATTTTTATATTCTTTACGCTGACGGACCATAAACAAGTGAGAGCCGGGCTCGCGCACGAAGGGTTACGTAAAAAAAACCATGTTTGCTGTATGGGAGCCCTCCTTAAATATTTATTTTATTTAATTACCTATTTATTTTTAAACTATATAAACAACTAAATATTCTGAGAATATTTCAAGCGTCTACCTGTTACCTACCGTTATTGATATCGAACAAAAACGGCAAATAAACACGTTTTTTGTATGGGATTGGGAGCCCACCTTTTTATTTATTTTGTTCTGTTTTTACTGTTTGTTGTTATAGCGGCAACAGAAATACATCATCTGTGAAAATTTCAACTGTCTAGCTGTCACGGTTCATGAGATACAGCCTAGTGACAGAGCGACAGACAGCGGAGTCTTAGTGATAGGGTACCGTTTTTATCCTTTGGGTACGGAACCCTAAAAAGGTCCAAGCTCCAACATCAGTAATAGACACCGCAGTAAGAGTCAGAGTGATGTGGAAATGCAAAACAGGATTTTGTCTACTTTATGCAAAGAATGGATACAACCCTACAGCACAGGGTAAACAAAAAGCTTTTACTGTAAAATTCGTTCTAAAACATAATAATATGTGAAATTCGCAAGATCGAAAACGGAAAACGTAAGTGTCATGATCATGATTCATGATTACTGACATAGCCTTCTTTATTTCCAAGCCGTGAACATAAGTTTGGCAACGTCTGTTACTGTCAGTTCGTGGTCATGTCGTCGGCCAGTCTCCATACTAAATGTATGGGAATATTTCAATTTTAAGAGGTCGATATTTTTTTTGGTAGTAATCGTGTGAGGTTTAAAATATGAAAATAATTTAGTTCTTTTATTGAAATGCTTTGTATATTAAACAATAAGAAAAATATCAATGTTAACCAGGAAAAAATGGCTGTCAAAGATGTCATCTTTTTTGTTGATTTTCTTCAGCAGGGAGTTGATTAACACGCCCTCTAGCAATATATGATACATCATTAGAAAGGTCTTTTAAAGAGAAATATTTGCTATTAATATACTTTATATCAATTGTTAATACTTTTGGAGTTAAAGGTTATTAAAGTATAAAAGTGGTTTATTGTCTATGGGAGTTGATCTACCACACCTATAGAAATGAATGATATATCATAAGAAAGGTTTTTATATAACAAATATTTGCTGCAAACATAGTTTCTATTAATTGTTAGTATTTTCGGAGTTTTAGGTCATTAATGTTAAAAAAATTGGTCAAGTTCAGAGCGTTATAACTCTCAAAGTTGACGTTTATAGTCATACAATAAAGTGTTTCAAATTTAAATACCTCCAATGATGTAAGATTTATTGCTAGAGAAGGCTTAGATCATAATGCTCATCGTACTAAAGGACCCCCGAAAAGTTCAAATAATTTGACTCAAACCTTATGTTCTAATAAATAAATAATAATAATAAATATAATACTTTTTTGAAATAATCTTACATCACAATTTACAACTAGTTTAAATATAGATAATATAGGAAAAACAAATAATAAATAATTATTAAAATAATTTTATACTATGTGCTTGACCACATGCGATGTTGCCGTTCTGCTCAACTTCAGGGCTTGGAAGATATAGAAGGCTATGTTACTGATGATTGTTTACTATTTAAATATAAGACATATGCCTCATTGAATGCATGATTGTAGAGATTATAACTTCTAATTCGTATCTATGGCTTTTCAAGTATGATGCACCAGATAATTGAGTAATCAGCAAGTCAAGCTGAATCTACCGCGCATCCTGACATAATGTATCTACATTACATGGATAATTCGCATGTATGTAATACCAATACCATCATTATGGCATTCTCCTTTGTTTGTGACAGTGTAAGACGATAATTGGATGCTAATGCCCATGTAAGACATGTAAATAATTAGTGAACATCCAATAAACGCGTTGTGTTAGCGACATATAGTACTCGTGTATCGCTTGTTCATAGCCTTGTCAATTAATGTGTACTTAAAAAAAAGTTTTCTCTTTTCTTTGTCATTTTTTATGTAACTTTTACAAATAATTTGAGGAGTATTCATCTGATTTCTACGTCTCTTTACCTTCTTTGAAATGGAATATCAATCAAAATTCTTGATTCAAGTATCTATTATACGTTTTCATCAAACATTCAAAGGTTCTCAAACTATATACTAAATCAATATTCACTTTCTAAAACAGTTCTCCGGTATCGATTACACGAAATTCAGGCCACTTTCAGAGAGAGTCACTTATGATTTCAAAGACATCTGGTACTTCACACGGAAAATTGTCTTCGTAATGTTTCTTAGAATTTTTCCACGAACAAGTATGTTAGAAAATATTCTAGTGACTTGAATATTTCACATATTTTAGTGGCTCCGTGGAATATACGTTGCGAGTCGCCAGAGGGAGCGAAACTCGAGAACGGCCCATTTTAAATTTTCCGAGATATAAAAACTATAACGGGTACTTTTACAGCTACACTACGATTTCCAATATCGGAATACTGTTTTTGTTTACTTCAATGTATGACGGTTTCCTCGGAAATGAGACAATTTATTTGCTTTTGCAAAGGAAGAGACATAGTTTTAGAAAAGCGAAATTTTAAGTTTGGTTAAACAGTTAGTACATAGTTATAAGAAATATGTGAACTTATTTAGAAAATGGTAGAATAAAAAAAAATTGTTCGGCCTGCCGCGGTGGTCATTACAATCTAATTAGAAAAAGCGTTAGTTAGCATGTCAGAACAAAGTGAAAGTGACGACTTTGAAAAAAAAATCACAGATTTTACAGTCCCCGCAAGAATCGGAGCATTGAAAATGAACACAAAAGTTTACGAAAAACCAAAATCAAATCAAATGCAAAGTCCTATTATATTTTTAAAGTTACCTAGGTAATACCTATTTATTTTTACGAGCACCCGCTGACTGCCTCGACGCGGCCGAAATAATATTAACCAATTTTCAAAATTCCAACGAATGCACTTCTCGTCTGCTTCTGCATCTTTTAACACTATTACCATGACGATCGGTCAATAATCATGAAAGCTACATCACTTTTTATGTACGGAAACAGCCGTTTTTCTACAATTCCAAATCTAAAGGGACCACCTACCGGTCACAATTATAAAACTATTTTCAAAATTATTTCACCATTTGATAGCTAAACTAGCACCTTTTTTTCATTTTTTCTTAAGTCAGTTTTATTTTCGAAATATTTACAATTTAGTAAACAAACACCCCCCAAAAAACCCGGAATTTTTGGAATTTTGCAAAATTTCAAAAAAGTTACCAGTAGATTTTCAAAATTCAAACGTTCACACGTGTCTCGATAAATTCCTCAACTTTTGGTACTATTTCCATCTCGATCCTTTCAAAATCCTCGGAGATATGGTCAAAAATACGTCTCAGGCGATTTGCATCTGATAACCATTTTCAATGGTAAAACGACTTTAGGAAGATGGCCAAGTGACCCTGAGGGTTTTGACCTACCTAAAGAGCGACGACTGGATATTAAAGTTGTGGTTTGACTTCGTATCGAGTTCTACATTACAAATGCGAAAGTGAAAAAGAGAAAAAGATTTACAACCAATACCTTAATACGTAAGTAAGTTAAGTACATAGGTAAAAAGGTAGTAAATACATTTGGAAAGTATTTTCAGGAAAGATCAGATCCGGATCACCTGATTAGCATAACACCAGCAACAACCACCATTGGCGTCATCAAATAGCAATTACTTTCGGACAAGCGAGCCGTAGCGAAAACCATTTTCGATTGCAAACGTCCTCTGGTATGTACCGTTGAATCGAAATGGCCTAATTTCTATTCGGTGTCTGGCGTGGCCTGTCCTGAGGACGTGACGCGAATCGGCGCGCGATTGGCCTTTATTGTGTTACACCCGGCGCCGGATAAAACTGGTTACCGCCGGATTTGCGACCGCTAATTTCCAGATGAAAGGTAAAGTTAGAGTTTGAAAGTTTTGAATACGCTTTGTGAAATGAAGGTTATGGTTCGTTAGATCTTGTAAGAAGTTATTTATATATTATTTCTGCGAAATCTAGACACGATTGTTTTCCGAAAGTTAAAAGTTTTCGATGAATGATTATGTAGTTTTCATGTGAGATTTACACGAGCCGACATTTTACATTTTAGTCGACTGCAAGAAGCTTATACCTCCCTCCAATGGAGATTGCACGGCCATATGTCATAGTGAAGATTGAAAAAAGGTCCTTTAGTGACGTGACGGCTTATTGCTACCTCTTTCTTTAGTGTTACAATACGTGTTCGTTGTTCGTCGTTCGTTCTTTCGTGAGAAACGAAAACGTATTGTAACACTAAAGAAAGAGGTAGCAATAAGCCGCCACGTCACTAAAGGACCACAATCTTCACTATGACATATGGCCGTGCAATCTCCATTGGTCGACTGAAACGATTTTGGTCAAACAGCAAATCGCTTGTCGCAGGTGACTAGTATTGCCTGTGATTTAGTGACACATCGGTGACGGCGTCACTGTCATCTACGTAGTCGACGCGCGACGGTCGAAGCTTCTTGGCGACGGTAAAGGTTACAATATTATGTTTAAAAACATTTAATTCCAGTTTTGGCCGTCTGTTAGCAACTGAAACTGACAAGTTTCTTGTTGATTTCAGAGATTTCAAACGGTTTCAATTGGCTTCAATCGAGAATTGTTAGCAACAGAGTTACGTAATCAGGGGGCGATTCAGATAAGTTTGTTACACGGTTGATTTCAGTCACCCCGCGCATTTATACCGATTTTGGTCACCTGCCGAATTGCCATTTAAGCAGCCGATTTTCACTGAGCGGCAAAAGTCGTGCGAAGTCACCCGTGTAACTGAGCGGTCACTTAAGAGAACCGACAGAAGATAGCAAATATAGACTGAAACAAAAGCTTTTTCATAAGGAATAAGTTCAATCTAAAATATACTTGGGCTCTCTAGCAAAAGCAAACTCGACCTAAAATACTTAAATACGACGGATATTTCGGTCTGCGGTTTCGGCTAGTACAATTTTAGCTACTGCGGTTTACACAGGCTTAAAAAAGCAAGCGAGTTGCTTCAGTAGCACTTTGAGGGTTATATAAGTATCTTTGTTTTCAATGACTTCAAAGCTTTTCTGAAAACGAAATACTTTTAAGGTCTGTGGTTGGTTTGATTGATATTTTGGAATTCTGTTTGTGGTGAGATTTTTAACTTGAAAGTGTTATTTATTCTAACTTAGGTATAGGTATATTATCATCATCATCTTTGTTGAATTTTGTCTTTTCTACAAACGATCTATTTATAGTGACAGAACTATTTTTAGGATATCACGAGGAAATAGGTAAGAATGATAATTATTTATCATTATCATAGGAATTGTCAGCCAAACAAACGATGCCCACTGCTGGATATTGGGCTCTCCCAATGATCTCCTGAGCTTAGTGTAAATGATTTTGTGTTTCCATATATTTCAAGAGTAAATTACGAACGGTCAAATAATCCTTACTAATTTATTAAATCCAAAAATAAGTTTATTTGTTTGTTACGCCTTCATGTTCCACTCAAACACACACACACACACTTTTCTTAATAGCATTAGTTAATATTATTGAATTAGTTCTTGTACCTCTAAAAATATAAACAAGTATTTATTCTTTAAAGTCAATTGCATTGCATGAAGTGAAAGAGCGAGGTCTCTTATTATTACAACAAGTATAATAATACTTAAAAGAGGATCTCAGTTACTTTTTTGTAAAAATTTGATGTTACTGAATAAATATTACTTGATTATTATTGCTCAGCTGAAGTGGCAATGGGCGGGACACATAGCGAGAAGAACCGATGGCCGTTGGGGCAGAAAGATTCTGGAATGGCGACCGCGCACCGGACGACGCTCCGTGGGTAGGCCCCCGACAAGGTGGACCGACGATCTGGTGAAGGTCGCGGAAAGCCAGTGGATGCAGGCAGCGCAGGACCGACCGTCGTGGAGATCCTTAGGGGAGGCCTATACCCAGCAGTGGGTGTCGTGTGGCTGATATGATGATGATGATGATGATTATTATTATTTGATTTGATTTGATTTAATTTGATTTGATTTGATGTTAAAGCTATTCAACCGATTATCATCCTGAAATTTTGCATACACTTTTTCAGAGGTACAAAAAAGAACATAGGGTACCTTTGATCTCCACAAAAGTAATATTCCTAAGGGCTATTAGAGTAATAACAGACCACGTAGACGAAGTCGCGGGCAGTCGCTAAACCTTTCCCCTTAAACGGGTGCACTATCGCCAGCTTTATTTTAGTTCCTCATCAAAGAGACTTAACAACGTCGGCCAGTAATTAATCTCCGGCGGCTTGGCTCTTCAGCATGAAATATGATATTTTAGAAGGTTCTTTAGTGGAATAGTTCCTTGTAATATCTGAAATCTTGGTTAAACGCAGTACATTCCGAAATTAATGGCTCCAAATCCGTAATTGTAATACTTTAGTTTTATGTTTACATTTCATTCTTATTTACATTCTTATATAACGATTGTAATCGTGTTTTTTATCTTTATCTAGTACTAGCACTTTTAGTATACTATAAAGTACCGGATATCCGGATAAAATATTGGACCGGATATCCGGATAAAATATTGAACCGGATATCCAAAGGGCGAGTCGTATTTTTTCTAATATATTATTTAGTATTGTGTAAAAATAGCATTGTGAATGCAAAAAACTTAAATTAAAAAAAATTCACAGATCTCGTGCTTTTCACGACCTTCTGGTACATTGAAAATGAATTCAATGAATTTAACAAAATATGTTTTTTTGTTCCATTCTTAAGATATTAATATTTTATTGAAAGGTGACTTATTTTATTGAATTTTTCTAAAATTTTTAAAATTTATTCTAAAATAACCTAATAAAAAAATAATCAAAATCAAATTCAGCATGCATGTTGTAAAAAATTATTTGGAATCGCAGAGTAACTAAGAAAGGCATGACAGATCGAGTAATTTAAAATCTCGAAATTGAAATAACAGCAACCCACGATATAATATTTTGGATCTACTTTTCTGTATCTACTCAAAAGTACCTATTGAGGCCCTCGGCTTCGCCTCGGGCCCCAAACTAAAACCTCTCTTCTGTTGAACTTTCGCTTAAGATTCATTTATCCGTTAACCTACACACAAAAACTCACTACGACGCCTAGCACGTGTACTGGATATAATAGCGTCATCTCTTTTGCTCCTACAGTTATTGCTAACGCTACTTTCTCTTTCGTTTTCACATAGTAAGCGACGTCACTTACTTGAATATGGACTTATGGAGACATTTTAGCGCAGTCACACTATGGTACCGCGCTGCGCCGCCGTATCTAACGATTTAAATCTTTGACTAGATCTGAAATCAGTACTTGCTTCACGCTCTATTCGCGTCATACCATCTGTTGACCTAGTAGAGCAAATCAATATCAATATTAAGTTTTTAACATTTTTCATTATTTTTTAGCTTCAAAAATAGACAATGCAACTTATTGGCCCAATTTTTTTAAGGTATGGTAAAGGAATGAAACTTGTTTCCAAGTAAGTATAAATTTTATTATTAGGGTTGACTTTTACTATGGCACCAAAAAATCTTTGCTGCCATCTAACGCATAAATCAAGTTGGGCCAACCCGTCAAGGGAAAAGTTGCATTGTCTTTTAGTACTTAAATAACAAATCGCCAGAAATATATCTAAATATTTTTTCGCTTTGAAATCCTACTAATATTATAAATGTGAAAGTTTGTGGGTTTGGATGTTTAGATGTTTGGATGTTTGTTCCTCAATCACGCAAAAACTACTGAACGGATTTGGTTGAAATTTGGCACACAGATAGAAAATAGCTTGGATTAAAACATAGGATAATTTTTATCCCGATATTCCCAAGGGAACGGGAACCACGCGGGTGAAACCGCGGGCGGCCGCTAGTATACAATAATTTACAAATTTCAATCGTACTTAGGGAATTCGATCCCGGCCCTTATTTCTAATCCTGGGATTTTGGGATTACACTTAGCCAATCCCGGGATCCAAGGATTATTTCGGGATTGAAGATTAAAAAAAAAATTGGAAATCTTAGAAAAAATGCCTCTGAATTAACAAATTAAAATAGTCAAAAATAAACCTACTTAAAATATGGTCAAAAATCGACTTGCTTAATCAAATTTTTGACAAAAACCAACATATTTTACGTTACAATACACACCTAGCTAATGTAATCATTCTAATTTTTAAAAATTTAGAGTCAAATTAAGTCTAAATAAGCCTAACCAGACTGTCTGGTTTGTTTGACACTCCTTTAATTATTATGTTAAAGTTATTATTTTTCAAGAATGAATAAGATCTCTTGAAATTTCAATAAATTGAAAAACATTTATTTAACGAACTATGCAAAATTGCAAATAAAGAACGGTAATAATCCCTCTTAACATCGACCAAATAGTTGGCTTTCATGTAAAAACCTAGTACTAGTTATTATTTCTTAGCAAAAACTGTTAGAAAATAATATTCATCAGTCACATAATAACTCATTTCTTTTAAATGTGAAGAAAACAATCTTGAAGAATGATCATGCATTCTTGTTCAGTAGCAGTAAAACTGAAGTATATCACCACACCACAACAACCCAGTACCTAAGAGTTGCTTGTCTATCTTTTTAGTTCAAAATAAAAGAAGTTTTATTCCAAGAAAACATCGCAAACCCGCTGGATTAATTTGTGTTGCTTGCTTGGAATGCTGCTTATATGAAAAATATAAGGTTTTCTTTCATTTTATATTAATAATGAAAGACAAGCAATTCTATTAAGACCACTGGCACTGAGCTTTTCGTTTCACGCAGCATATTTTGCAACTTTTTTTTAATTTTACCAATCCCGAAAATCCCGGGATAAGGAAAACTCAATCCCGAAAATTTCAGGACTGAAAAACAGTCGGGATCCCGGGATCCCGAAAACCGGGATCCTGGGATCGAATCCTCTAATCGTACTACGTATAAGTATAACCATTATCCCGCGCCGCGCGCGTCGCCCGCGGTATCCCGACATTTCGCTACACAAAGGATAACCTACAGCCCAGACCGTATAAGTCAGGGACATATATTTTCTAAATGTATAGGTAACCCAACTCTATATCTCTAGGAGTTTTTTTATTTTGTCGATATCGCTTTTCGTTTTTGAGAAATTGTCGATTTAGTGAGAAAAGACCCCAATAAAGTGTAGCATTTTTCTACATTTATGCGATTTTTGAAAAAAGTTTTGGACTTTTAAAAAAAAAAATTTAACCATATTGTAGCCCTTGCCAAGACGCATCTTGACATATATCACATTCACGTAGACCCAAAACTCACGGGACCAGGGCGATGTCTCACTCTGGCTGAAATTGGGTACATTACTGAAGCGATCGAAAAAACATTTTCAATGTTAAAAATAGCTATTTCATCTTAATCGATTGCCAAATATCTGGAAAGATATTTCAATTGAATGTCGAGGTAATTCCTCATATTGGTGAAATAACGCTGGCTTGCAGCGTAAGTAAGATATACTACACTCGGCGTCAGAAAAACCGCACCTTTTCTTCAAAGTTAATTTAATCCCATATAATTTAATGATAAGTGTTATTATATACTTCTTCCCCTTCGGACATAGCCAACAGTCTTTAGAAACCGTTGGAATACTCGTCGAACGGAATCAATGGGGAGGCGAAGGCAAAGTGAATTACAGATGGCGCTTCAGTCTTTGGAACAATTGTCAGTTTGAGCTTATATTGTCTTGACTGTGTATTACGTGATTTTACTTTCTTAGATTGTATTTTTTTCGGTTTTGCGGACAAACAATGTATTCTATGCTAACTTTAGCTCAGGTAAAAGAAGAATTACGGAAAAGAAAAGCCAAAACAACAGACAAGAAAGTTTATAGCAACTTACAAAAAATTGCTAACAAGCATTAAATTTCTTTAAATTTCGTGTAAGATTTACAAGTAATCTTTTTATTTCAAATTAGAAGCATATGATTTAAAATTTAACATAGCAACTGAGTGTGAATTTCCGTGTTTATAGTTGCCTCATGATGCCTTCTGTGCAATAGTAATTTCAGGTTTCTGTACTGGAATTTCTGTACCATCCAAAATTACACGAACCGTTTTATCATATTTATTTTATTATTCTAAGTTTCTTGAATGACTCTGGCATATAAAATTCTATTAATTCTCTGTTTGGCCCCAATATTGGGCTTATTCCATATTTGATATACCCATCAAATTCATCCAAGTTATAAATATGTTAGAAACTGCTGATGTTGAAATATTAAAGAACAAAGCTGTTATAATTCAAATGTTGTTTTATTTTGGCGAAGCTTCATCAAATTCATGAAACATTCCTTTTGATTTATAATGTTTCTCAGGCTCAGCAAAGGAGAAAATCGAGGGAAAAGCATCTTTTTTTTTGATATTTTTTTGCCCACTATTTTTTTTGTTACTGGGAAATCGATGAACTCCAATATTTTACAAGTTACATGCATAACAATGCGGCATTTTCTCAGTATAAAATTAAAAAGTGCAATACTCCAAGAGATTCCCATATGTTTTGACACTTTCTTTGAGGCGGCCGGGTACCAAAGACCAGACGCCACCTATCGGGATAAAATTGCGCTTTTCCTCCCCATTACTGAGATTGAGTTTCCGAGCACATTACATTACCTAATTTTTTTGCAATATTTGAGTAACTTCATGGGCAATAGTATCCATCTTGGGTGTTCCTTTTTTTAATTGAAGTGTGTTTTCTCCATCATCTCGATAGCGAATTTACCCGCATTTCCTGAATTGACCCCTTTTATTTCCTGTGGTGGCGCTAGCAATAACGCTTTAATCGTTTAATTATGGTAACTGTTATGTTAACTAAATCAAACAATTATCAAAAGAAAGCTCATTAAATGCACTTTCAATAGATATCAACATTTACACAATAAAACTTTAGAGCTAGCAATAGCAGATGGCCAAGTCTAAACTTAGTGTCAAAGAGGTGCGGTTTTTCTGACGTCGAGTGTAGAAGAAATTCGGCGATGTCACTAGTGACTCAGTAGCTCAGCGGTCTGAGCATTGGACCGGATATCCAAAGGTCGCGGGTTCGATTCCCGTCTGACGATTGATCTGGTGCGAGTCGTATTTTTTCTAGTATATTATTTAGTATTGTACTATAAAGGTTTAAATAGTATTTTTAATTGGAATTACCACACTAACCACTGTTAGGAAAATTATAATCACTGATTGAATTAACTTCTTACAAAGAAGAAAATTTTTCTTACAAATTGTTCACAATATTACAAAAGTTGGAACGACTTTACATCCTGTATATCATGAATGAAATACAAAGACACAGCCTTCATGAATAACTGGTAATATCCCGCTATTCCTTCTCCACCATCCTGAAAAGCTATAAAAAAATGCTAATCGAAGTCTCCCTCTCCTTACGAAATCTCCGTTCTTGTACGAGGTAAATCTGAGATCCTACTCCGATAACCGAAACACGTTATTCGGCCGATATCCGTTTCGCTTCATTTCAGTACCACGAACATCTATCGAGAGAAAAAAAACGTGCGTAAAGTACTCACTAGAGAAATTATCAATGAATTTAATTACGATTTTTGGTGGTAGATGACCCTGTCAAAATTTCCCTTACAGAATTACTCTATCGTATGTTTTACGCGCTTTATTTTTTTTGATAGCAGTTCGTGCTAAGGGAACAAAATCATTCATGAACAAGCATAAATAATATTGGTCTAAAAGAAAGAAAAAACCTTCTAAATTTCCTGCCTGATCCAAAGTTCTCTCAAAATCAAATTTGGCTGTCGAGTAATTTTTTTTACTTTTTTATTTGCTGAGTGACGATAGATTTCCCGTCTTTATGTTTTAGTTTTTAGGGAAGTCTTTCTAATATCGATGTAGGTACCATGAATGTATGTAGAATAAATTCTTAAATAGACTACATGTTAGTTTAACGTTAATAAGCATTGATTTTTTTTACTTTGCAGTAAATCGGACGACAAATACTTGTATTGTCCGTCAATCGCTATTCTTTCTTCGTAGTAGACCCTCTGTACCTAAATCTGATTTAATACAAGTTTCAGAGCAAAGTTTTAATCTGTGCCATGTCGTAAGGGCTATAAATCCAACATGAATCGCATAACTGGGATCTAGTTATACATATAATGCATATATTGCTCTCACTTAAGTTCTATTTGTTGGAGGGTTCTGATAATTTCGTTTTAGCAAGAAATGAGTTTTATTTGGGAACATAAATTAACTGCGTTCAAGTGTGGAAGATATATTGTTGGTTTGTTTGAACATTTTTTTTATTACATAGGTATACGGCTTGGACGGTGGTTGATTTGTCCAAGGTATACGGCAAGCGCTTGACTACGCCTGATGGTAAGCAATGATGCGATCTGATGAAACACGCTCGACTAGAAGATACCTATTCACTCGCGACTTAAAGGCCCCTGGATTCTACCTATGGGGAAACAGACTCAGGCAAGGAGTTCCACTCTCTGGAAGGGCACACGGGAAGAAGGAGCTCATCGACAATTAGCAAAATTTGAGAAAATGGCTGTATAAAGTTGAATGGTATATTTTTACTAAGGCTTTTTAACGAGAAATGGGCCTCTTTTAGTTTGTTTTTGAATATTAATGGACCCTAGTTTGTTTTGAGTATGTTTGTCCATCGAATGCAATTGTTAGTTTGAATTGAACAATCAGCAAAATAAAAGAAAATTGCTTATTAAAGATTTTATTACTTACTTACTTTATTTTTATCGAGACGATTTAACGAGAAATGGGCCCCTTTTGGTTTGTTTTGAATATGTCTTTTGAAAGAGACGTTCAAAGGCTATCGAATGCAATTGGGAATATGCATAAGTCACCGATTTTCCTAAAATTGAGCATGATCGCTGCGGACACTTGTAAAAACATGATGGAACAGAAAGAAAAATAAAAAAATGATTATTTTCGTTTTATCACACGATGAAATCAGTGGAAAATAACGATATTTTTTTTTCGTTTTCGGATATAATGCACTTTACTGTCAGATAGAATATCGAAAAAGAATTAATATTTTGTATGACACATATCTACTTAAACGCAAAATTTAGGGAGATAATTGAAGATTATTGGCTAACTCCATATTAAACGCGCCCGAAACACACCGAAACGTGATGTGTGACGTCACCGTTTTGTATAGAGCGTTTTCGGCGGGAGCTGATGCGTGCTAACTTCAAGTAACTATATTACGAGAAAAAAACGCAAGAGACAAGTTTCAATATTACAGTTGATTTTCTCACGCATTATACTATTGATTTTGATAAAAAAAAATTTGATGCATATTCCCTATTGTCAGTTCAAAATCAAAAATTTTAATGTTGATGAGCCCCTTCTTTCCGTGTGCCCTTCTAGTGGAACGAATCATAAAAATTGAAGCAAAACATGTGACCCTCTGTTGGATTGCAGTTAAAATTATAGACTTTAACGTCGATCTTTTCTCTTTACATTGTTCTCGCCTTTAACTAAGTTGTAAGTATCTACTGAAGTTTCTTGAGATATTTTAAAGTGGGATACATAAAAGCTAAGCTAGTAAAAGATTTCCCAAAAATTAAGTCGGAAAGTTTGATACCGTTAATTAAACATTTGTAAGTATTTGGTTTTAATTCAAATCTATTTTTATAACTTCTGTATTTTAATGATGGTAATATTGCATTGAAGATGAAATAAAGGTTTCTATGCTATAGCCATGCAATTAATGTCATAGATTTTTATTATTTTCATAGAGACTAAAAAAAAGGCAAAACTCTATAATTTACACAAAATATCAAGTTGTAACAAAGTTAATTGCATCATAACTACATAGTACTAGTATATATTCCGTGTTATAGTCTAACATTAGAAAAAACGGGACCGCAAGTAATATTTTCCACGCGTCATTTAAATAAACTTCACGTACAAGACACATTACGTAAAGTAACAACTTTGTGTTACAAAGTGGTTCTCGCTCTTGCCTTTTTATTTCTTATTCGTTTAAATTAATCCCATTGTTAGGACAGCTGTTTCTTAATAAAGCTTGTTACTAAGAAAATAGTCACCGGTGTCGCTGTAAGAAAGCTTAAAAGATTGCATTTCTTTTTGTTTCTTGCCCTGTTTTACGTTAAATGGATTAAGCTGAGCAGAATTAAGTGAAACGAGTTAGCTTGTGAAGAAATGCATCGGGGTTAGTAAACAAATGTTTTTTTCTTCATATAATTAATGATTAAACGAACTTACCTGTAAGTGAAGTTCTATCATAATTATACGAAGGATTCATCCGAAGATATTAGTATATTAACAAATGTAGTATCGCTTGCATGTATCACCACTTAGCACGTTATTTTAAAGCAATAACCTAAAAAACCTAAAAAGAGAAGGTTTTTGATTTAAAATTGACAGATATTTTGACATTTCCGGTCCGAGCTCTCCTCGTCACTACTAGACGCCAACCACTTCATTTAGTTTAAAGTCCAAATCTTATGATATTTCCTCATTTTCTTCAGTGGGTAGATAGTTATTGTAATTTACAATAATGAGTAGGGAGGGTGGGATTCTATACTAATATCTTCGGATGAATCCTTCGTATAATTATGATAGAACTTCACTTACAGGTAAGTTCGTTTAATCATTAGTTATACTTCAGATTCATCCTCGATATTAGTATATTTACAAATGTAGATGTTTAAAGCATTATAATAAGAAAATGGAAATATCATTTCTTGCGTATTAGTCTTTTAAAAAAGAAAAGAATGTCATTTAACATAATTCTGAACGTTTAACATGATTACTACTAAAAACGGTACCTACAGATGGGTGTTACAAAAAAAATATGCAAGGTTGGTTTGGAAAACTCAGTCTGATTTATCGATGATAATATATTTTAAGTGCAAGGTTGGTTTGGAAATCTCAGTTTGATTATCGATGATATTATGTTTTAATATTTTGCTATTATAGTGGAGTCATTAACCATCCCGCCGTGTTACCTGGAACATCTATAATATCGTTTTTTGTTAGGGCTATAAAGGTATTGGCGTACGTCGAGTGTTAAAACTGGTTGGACACGAGTCTACTCCACTATTATTAAATGTTTTATTTCAGCAATCTATTATTTACAATACATATAAGAATCTAATTTCTTTCTAAATAAGAAGTGATTATGAACTGTTTATTATACTTAATATAAATGTGTATACTAATACAATCTTGAATTTTATTTCTCTTGTTTGCATTCTTTGTGCAATAGGCAAGGTAATCAAAGTTAAATTTTTAAGATAAAAAAGTTGAAAAAAAGACCAAAAGTGGAAAATATTTAAAGATTTCCAATTTGAAAAAATATTTAAATAAAGTTTTAAGTAATCTAAGATATCCATTGTATTTGAATAATGGAGTCTACGCAAAGGCATAGGTAGTTAAATTATTTACCAAACTTGAGATTAGTTTAATTTTTAACCGACTTCAAAAAAAGGAGGAGGTTCTCAAGTCGACGGTATTTTTTTTTTTATTTTTTTTTTTTTTATGTATGTTTTAACATAGCTTTGTCAGTTGTTACCCGATTTGTACAATTCTTTTTTTGTCTTAAAGAACATAGTTCGTGTGTGGTCCCATAAAATTTTTACAGAGATCTGGCCAGTAGTTTTTTCATAATCCTGAAAAATATCAATTATTTAGCTCGCCTTCGCACGAGTTTTTATGGAATTTCGGACATAACTTCTTTGTTTATGAACCGATTTAGATGATTCTTTTTTTATTTGAAAGGGTATACTTCAAGAGTGGTCACAATTTAATTTCATTGTTATTGGACTTCGAACTTCGAAGATACACAAAGGAACTCTTCAAAATCAAATAGTATAAGTAAAGTGATTTAGGTTTTGGTAAGTTTATGGCAATCCAAAACAAACCAAATCATGGTTTGCGATGCAACGTTCTGGACTAGACTTGGACTACGATGACACAACGGAACTCCTCAAAAACAAACAGCGTAAATTTGGAAATTGAGTTCTGGGCATTTTACCATTGAAAATATTATAATATAAAGTTAAAAAATATTTACACGCTGCGCTTACATACCTACCACTAAAAAGTTGAAAATAAAAAAGCTTTTTAAAAAAAAAGAAAAACCGCCTTCAAAAAACTGAAAACAAAAACAGCTTAAAAATTAAATACCTCTAAAAAGCAAGAAATAATATTCGAATCATTCGTTACATATATCAATATTAATAAAACACGTCTAATGAAGTCGGGTGGGGCTTTAATAAAAAAATGAAGTTGTCCTCCAGCCCCACCCGACTTCAATAGACGTGTTTTATTAATATTGATATATGTAACGAATGATTCGAATATTATTTCTTGCTTTTTAGAGGTATTTAATTTTTAAGCTGTTTTTGTTTTCAGTTTTTTGAAGGCGGTTTTTCTTTTTTTTTAATGTCTATTCAATAATGAACGCAATATTATCTAATACTGATATTTAAATTGTATATACACTTATGTAAAGGAAAATGTGTTTATTCTGTCTATATTATTATTTGTTAAATAATCGAACCGTTACCAAACTCTGTTCTTCCTGATAGTATTAGTAGACAGCAGCTTCAATAATAACATAAATAATATACCTGTAAAATCATACCACCTTGATAATGTTGTGAAAACCAATTTATTTGTGCGTTTAATTTCCGTCCCTGAAATTGAAAGTTATAGGATGTGAATACTTTATATTAGAATAAAAGATACGAAGAAGTACCTTACATGTGAATAAGAGGTACCAAACTAAGGCTCAAAATTGTGACGATCATGATGGCACAATCGTTATCACCTCTAGTTTAAGAAACTGGTGGAACAGAAATAAAATAGTAGGTAGCTTAGTGTCATAATAGTCTTTCTACAATACTAAACCAAAATAGCATTGTGAATGCTAAAATCTCAAATTATAAAATAAAATGTTTTTGGGCTAAAAATGCTAGAAATAGAAAAAAGTCTACTTCATTTGATTTTTACTGCCTAATTCGACTTGTATTCGAATTTGCTCAAAACAAAACAAAACTGGTGATTAGCTTTTGATATTTTAATGAATTGAATAATTTCTGTTTAGCATCAGAATAATAACATCTAGAATACTTAACACCCCGCACTGAATACAATTAGAAAAATGGCAATGAAAATATCATAAGCTGCCTGTTCTAGATAATTGATATGCAATTATTATTTTACAATTTGTGATTCCTGATATGACCACTAGTGTCCCCTAGTCTACCCCATTGTTTAAAGGCACAAAAGAAACGTCTCTAATTCGGTGTAAGTATCGATGATATTCAACTAAGTAAAATAATATGATGACATACCGGTATCTACCAGTTTAATCAATTCATAAAAAAAAGGTAATAAAATAAGTGTTTTTTGCAGTTATGTGAACGTTTATCTTTTGAAGACCATAATTGCCATTACATTTGTGATAGAATGGAAAGTTGCGACGGTAGCTGTATATATATATATAAAAAATATTGAATATAAAAAGAATGAAATTCAATAAAAAAAAAAAAATTATTTGAGACCTATGGGTCTCAAAAAATATCGTTCAATAACAGGGAAATCATGCTGTTTGAAAAATATCATAGCCAGGCAGCGGCGGTAGTTTTGTAATAAAAATGTGGGCACTACAATGCCCAAAAGTTACGATTTTAAATTCGTGTATTTCTATCACTTTCCTTATCAAAATTAAAACCTTATAGGTGATGGGATCTCTGGACTGTGTTTTTTAAAAATAATAAGCGTTTTTTAATTGTGATATTATTATTTTTAGGTGCTTATAGTTTTACTTAAGTACGAATTTTTTTCTAAAAGCTAAGTTAACTTTTGAACAGTTATTAACTCAATCTGATATGACAACCTGTTTTTTTTTCTTTTTTTTGAACAAAGATCACTTTCCTTTGATCCTTCAACAAAATGTAACAAAACTATTATTCATATGTAATATAATATAACTGTTATGCATTCTGCCCGAATTTAAGTCATAATAATATTAATGGTAAACTATAATATATCTCTGGAGATGTTACAAAAGTGAATCATTAAAGAGATAACACTCATATAGTCTGCCAAAGAAAAAAAAAATTAAATAATAATCTAGGTACCCTGCTAGCCGGCTAAATGGTACTTCCATACATAGAAGATTACCGGTGCCAGCGATTAAGTGGACCTTTGCACCTGTAGTTGGCGACCACTGCCTGTATTCGCTGAATACAGACAAATGCCACACCAGCATGCACCCTCATGAATACATTATCCTAATGAGTGTCCTTACCCCACGTACGATGATCGAAGGCAAACATCGATGAATGCATCATCGGCAACCATTTGGATGGGCCGTAACGCCCGTCTGCGAGTCTGCTATGTGTAAATCAGCCTTCCTGACGAAACAAATCGCTGATGGGGCCTCCTCGCCGTGCCCCACTGTTCGTTTGCCGTCGGAAATGAAGCATGTGGTGATGTGGCACACCTACCTACGTCTTTTGTTTGTCGTTTTTAAGGCAAATAAATATATAAATCTATTTTAAAAATGTTTTATTGAGTACTGCGCCCGATTTACTTACAGTTTTTTCGATCGTTCACATCAGGCCTGTGGCCAATGGATCATTCATATTCGACTGAACTGTCGGTGGTCTTTTAAGCGAACAGCCTCAGCTACACTATAGTTGACCGTGTACGGTATAACCGAACGTCGTAATGACCCACATAATGTAAAAAATGTGAAAACACAAAAGGTGTATATAGTTTTGTATTGGAAAGCTGCCTTAAACTACAGATTACATCATACTATACATTAAACAAGTACTTGTAGCTTGTATATTGTATATTGTAACTTGTATGTTTTTTCACATCAGAAACATTATTTTGTACAAATTCACACAAATTAAATTTGAAAAGTAATAGAGATAATTTTGTACAAGGGCATAGCTAGTAGAACCATACTAAATAGTTAGTGATTAACAAGTTTCTCAACATGTTAGGTCTACCCGCCTGAAATACAAGGTTTCCTAGTTTAGGCAAATGTTTTTTTTTTTACTATGTAATATAATATAATAATATAATGACTTGCAAACATTATGGATGAATATGAATAAAATGTTATTCCATTTTTCATTGAAATTTCTATCAGCATGCCAGCAGCTAGCTATTTCAGCAGCTAAGGTATTTCACATAAAAGGTTTGAAGTATCAGGTATTAGCTAGTTGCTGTATAACTCAATATTTGGTTCCATTAAGTTCTTAAGTTTTATCATTTATAGCTAGTTCTGTCAGTTTTAAACTATCTTAGTACCGATGGTATTCTATAACACCGTTGGTGTTAACTCAACTCAACACTAAGAATATCATGATAACATGATATCAAAACTCATACCTGATGAGCAACGCTGTTGTCAGGGCTGCTGTTGCAGCTCCAGCACGGCGGTCGCCTGCCTGGAAGGTGGATGGCGGTGGATCCAGCGGACGGCGGAGTCACCCGATCGGTGCTCGGCAGCGGTTTCAACGTGGCAACCTTTGAGGGTAGTCTGCTTTTTACAATGTCGCGTCGTCAGCGGCACTTTGAGTTGGTGTAGTTAGTGCAGTTGCGTTGTCTGACCTATCTATGCGGTAAAATAGTCCAGTATGACTATCTCGAGTGCAATAGATATTTAGTTGATGTCTTTTTAGACACAATACCTTGACAGAAAGTACCCAGTTTGGTAAATTCGCATCAAACAAATAAATAAACTGACAGAAAGTACCCAGTATGGTAAATTCGCATCAGACAAATAAATAAACTGACAGAAAGTACCCAGTATGATAAGTTCGCATCAGATAAATAAATAAATTGACAGAAAATACCCAGTATGGTAAGTTCGCATCAAACAAAAATTAAAATATGGTAAAAGACCAGTGTGGCAGTTACGCCATCATAAAGGTAAGCAGACAATTATGCTGTTTAACCAAATGAACGGCATTTAATTATAGTGTACCTTCGTCTTGACTTCTTCTTCTTGTCCTCTTCCGTCTTGAAAACTTTTTCCTTTTTTCACGAAGCATTTTAAGAATAGTTTAATTTTCACTGTAAAAATATAATTTTAAAGAAGTCTCACTTTGAGACTGTATACGTGCGTCCGTGGCGAAGCACGAAAAGCGAATGAAGTGGTTGGCGTCTAGTAGTGACGAGGAGAGCTCGGACCGGAAATGTCAAAATATCTGTCAATTTTAAATCAAAAACCTTCTCTTTTTAGGTTTTTTAGGTTATTGCTTTAAAATAACGTGCTAAGTGGTGATACATGCAAGCGATACTACATTTGTTAATATACTAATATCGAGGATGAATCTGAAGTATAATGAAAGTTATCTGTAATAGTTTAGTTCTCATTTTGCTTTTTATTGTAAAAGAAAAGTTCTCATTGCATTTTTTTTCTATTCTTTTGTAATTTCTAATTAATAACTTTATATAGATAACCTAAGTAGCCTTTTAGGAAATTGGCAGACCTACTGCATAAAAAAGTTATATCCCTTGCGAAATGCAATAGAAAGTAAGAAAGAAAGAAATTGTACCGATTTATTTCGTGTCATGCTAGTTTCAGAATTTTGAGGTGATTTGAAAAAATGACTATTTAACTATTCGATGCTTGTACAGTTAACAGCATGTCAGACTATACATATTAACCTTGAGACCGTCTAATAAACCCTACGTAATAAGAGCTGTTTTCCTACTTCAACCACAGAATAGATAATAGTACTAGCGTACAGAAGTTGCACTCCGCAAAATCATTTAAATAAATAGCGACTCTTGCTCCGACACAATAAAGTGTAATTCTGGTCGCACAGCGCTCCCTTCCTTTCATTATATTCACCTAGAAGTTACCTCCTTTTCTATTGCGTAGCTCTTGTCTTTTCTGGTGTATGTAATTGGTCCTCGCTGAGGACGCCAAGCGCTTCATACACACGCGCGGAGTGACAGAACCATGCTTCAAACGTTTAACTTACCGTGCTGTCGTGCGTACCTGCGGTTATAGAGTCAACAAAAGAACCTAGATTGCCAAGGGTTGAAAGTATCATAAATCTCTTCTGGAGTAACTATTAAGTCGGAAGAGTTCAGAGTGATGGCAACAGCTTCATCTACGGGCACAGCACAAGTCACAGACTGCAAATAATCCGCCCACTTAGTTTTATGAGCACAGGGAGGGACTTCTGTTAAATGTTAAGACGTTATTCTCTAGAGGTCAGGTGACTGCTCAACTGTTTCAATAATGACCAGCATGGGCCCAAAATAATCCAAAAAGGCAAAGATTTATATCCCTGCTCAAAAGTGGACTTAATCCCTCATTCATTTTCGATCCACCAACGAGGCTCCACTGTTAAAATTAAACCTCAAAATTTATCTTCAAAGTATTAATCCAAAAAGCAATTTGATTATTATAAGCAGAATTTACTTAAATAAGCGACGTTAACACAAGAATACATTGACAGAAGACCCGCTCAAAAGAAAACACGGTTTTCCGGAAGGTACTGATAATAGAATCGAAATAGAAATGCGACCAGTAGAGGAGAATAGACGGATAGCTGGACAGCCTAAGACAGACAGATAAGTATAAGAAAGCATTTTTGCCCAAACTGAAATAAAGACGCTTCGCTCGTGCTCGATCAATAAGTTTTCTTTTATGCACTACGGGATAGAACTTGGCCTTCACCTCACCTGATGTAAAGTGACGATAAGGCCGAAGGTGGAAGCGCGATACGCCCACAATCCTCATCACTGTGGAATTGGCTATCTCAGGCGTGAAATACACAGAAGCGACGCGGCACGGATACGGCGGCGATACGGTGCAGATGTGAGACTTTCGGATGCTTTCGGCCAATCAAATACACGTGTCGCCGCCGTATCTGCGCCTTATCTCCGCCGCATCGCTTCTATGTATTTCACGATTTACCTCTAACTGCTGGAACACAACAATTTTTAAATTCTTGTTATGGCGTCAGACTTAAATAAGATGTTGGTAGCTAGCCAGGCGGATTCGAAATAAGCCCTACTCAACCAAACCGAGTACAATTGTATGTACCCCCCTCCTGGGAATCGAACCCGGGCACCCTGCGTCTTCAATGGGTGGGTGAACCACAAGACCACAGAGGCGGTTAAGAATACGTCTCTGTTCATGGATAAAGAGGCGTGGTAGCATTATCATGTTAATGTGCGATAGGCGTGGAAAAATGGTGATATCTTTATACAATGCGCCGGCGCACTGCCCACGTAGATCTTGAGGCGATAACTCGTAAAACACTGTGGGTGTTGAAGTGTCTCATTTATAAATTAAAACATTACTATTTTACTCAAAAAATGGCCCCAAAAAGAAATAAAAAGATTAATGAAGTATGGAATACACAATCCTGCAGCACTAGTTTACTTTCACGACACTTTTTAGTGTTCGTTTTGGTTTTTTTTTCTAAAATAGGTACAAGAACTGTAATTTGTGTAACGATACATTAGTTGTAAATTTTCGTTTTTTTTTTGTATGGTTAAATTATACTTAACCTTATAACGGATGAACTAGATCAAACTAATCAGAAACACAACTAAATTAGAAATGTACGTGAAAGCTTAAAATATAAAACGCTAACCTTTTTATTTCAGTTATAATTCGCGCAAAATATTTCTGAATAGTTTTCCACGTTTCAGGTTTTTTCTTATCTGCCAAAACCCAAAATCATACAACAAAGCTTATAATAATAACAACCTAGAACGATAGTTCCCTACAAAGCAGACTGACAAAAGTGAGGCAAATAAAACTGAGCCAAAATGGCTCAGATTTTAGATTTATATCCTTCATACGTTACCTGGTTACCTCGTTAATCGTACCTATAAGAACTAAAAAGTTAAAATTTCCCTACCTTTAGGGGATTTGTTACTATTTATTGATTTTAGTTACGATTAGGTAACTTATGAAGGATATAAAACTTAAAACAGAGCCATTTTGGCTCACATTACATACAAGGACTCTGCTTCGAGGTGTTAACAATTGAAAGTATTTCACTAATAAAAACGTTAATCATAATCAATATGGAAGTAACAATAAAAACTGTTTATAAGTGAATCTATTTCGAGAGTTTCGGTGATTGACTTTGTTTCATAACCAGGAAGGAGCCGACAGTTTGTGTACAGTTTTTCTAACAAAAGACAAGCTTGCATGCTGTTAACAGTCTGTTGTGAAACGTTCTCGTTTGGATATAATCGTAGAAAGATTGCTGATTTCCCCATCTCCTGCATTGTACTGGAGATTATGAAGAAAGTCATATTGAATATCGATTGAATTTTGTTTAATGTTTTCATTTTTACAGCATGCATATTTATTTAATAGCATTGTTTTAAATCATTTTATGATTATGAAAATAATTAATTATAACAGAATTATTAGAATATAAATTTGAGTAGGTACCAGATTACAAAATACAAAACCAAAATAAAGGGTATTAGTAGCACCCAAGCGAATAGGATGATTTTACCCTTAGAAATAAGCCTTTGTCACAATATGTTTCGTTGAGCAGCAATGTACGCGTAACAACTTGATAATATCGCGGGTAAACTGTTGTACATTACGAGTTTATTAAATTTTGTTTTTTTTTCTGTAAATTAAGTTTCTATACAACTGTGACAGACTCTGTGTCATAAAAAATAAAAAAGAGCACGCAATTTTCACGAATTTTGCGACGGAAAATTTCATTACAGATAGATTTAGAATCATGAGTCGACTATGCCCTGAAAGTTTTTGCTAGGGTGCTATCTAACACCCTGTATATAAAACCAATAAAATTTTTGGTATTTCAACATAGCCTTGATTAAAAAAAACACAGATTTTACAGTCCCCGCAAGAGTCGGACCATTGAAAATGAACACAAATTTTCGAAAAACCAAAATCAAATTAAATGCAAAATCCTTTTATATTTTTAAAGTTACCTAGGTAGTACCTATTTATTTTTACGATTGTGAAAAGTCAAAAAAAACGCCCGCGCTGACTGCCTCAACGCAGCCGAAATAATATTAACCAATTTTCAAAATTCCAACGAATGCACTTCTCGTCTGCTTCTGCATCTTTTAACACTATTACCATGACGATCGGTCAATAATCATAGAAGCTACATCACTTTTTATGTACTTCCGTACATCCGTTTTTCTACAATTCCAAATCTAAAGGGACCACCTACAGGTCACAATTATAAACCGATTTTCAAAATTATTTCGCCACTTGATAGCTAAACTAATACCCTAGGACCTTTTTTTTAATTTTTTCTTAAGTCGGTTTTTTTCCGAAATATTTACAATTTAGCAAACAAACATCCCCCAAGAAACCCGGAACTTTTAGAATTTTGCCAAATTCCAAAAAAAGTTACCAGTAGATTTTCAAAATTCAAACGTTCACACGTGTCTCGATAAACTCCCCAACTTTTGGTACTATTTTTATTTCGATCCTCCCAAAATCCTCGGAGATATGGCCAAAAATACGTCTCAGGCAATTTGCATCTGATAAGCGTTTTCAATGGTAAAACCATGTCAATTTGTATATCCACTAGCGGAAAGGTTACATCTAAAAAAAGTTTACATAGTAGTTTACATAGTAGTAACGAGTTCTCGCACCGATCCTATTCGATCAGCAGGAACCGATAGCTGCGATATTTTTTTTGCAGTTTGATTCACAACTTTAAATTACAATTGCAAACTGGCCGCTTGTTCTATGCAAGTTTAATAGCTTTCAACGCAGTGCAACTATGGAATAACATCGAAGCTCCTACTGAATCTACTCTAACCTACATTACTAGTGCGGTCGCTTCGATCTTAATGCCGCTTCAATGCTCCGGCCATTAAAACTTCACTTAGAGGTGTTCGTACATAGTCGTCAATGTATTCATCGTTTTGTTTAAAGCCGATATATTTCCAGTTTCGTGGTAAAGGGATCGTATTTATTTTACGTAGTTCATTCAATCAACCGCCCCGGTGAATGCTGATTGGTAAATAAAGTATGTGTTTCTGATATATTTTTTTGCAAGCGTAGGCCGTGTTACGCAGCTTAACAATGTGTCAACACCAGTTGGCCGGGATTTTGTTTTTTAAAGATAAATTATAGGCTTTTGTGCAGATTTTAGTAGGTTGCCCGCTGATAAATTGGTAGGTATGTCATGTGTGTATTATCGATGTCAAGACTATAGGTAAAATTCTATAGGAAGGCCCATCAATGAAAATTGGTTAAGGCCAGTATATTCCAAAAACTCTGTCTCTGTCTTTTTCTTTACGTGTGAAGAGTAATGAAAATAACCTCACTTTTTCATTTTTTTCATGTTTTTGTTGTTATTTTGAGCATAAATTCACTTTTTGAAAAACTAACCGTTGAATATTCTTCTATATGTCATTACCTATTTTTCTATATATTTTTCGTGAATAAGAGATTATAAGTTTTAAGTATTATCCAAAAAATATAAAATTAATGAAAATATTGTTTGTCTTTTCATATTTTTTTAGTCGAGTGAAGATATGAATATCGTATTTTTAACCATAAAATAATCATGTTCGTTTATGAAACTTCAACATATATTTTTTTCTGCTCAAAATAAAGAATATTTGATTTTTATTTCATTTTCTCTAAAACAAAAATTCGTATTGGTTTTCCATTTAATAATATTGATTGCTTGATTTTTTTTATCAACCGGTATCGAGTCCTTCAAAAATATGATTCAAAAAATCCATCTCACCGTCGCAAAAAAACGTTAAAAACCTTTCTATTGTTTTCCATAGCTCGAGGCTTACCGTAGCGTAGAAAAATAATGATATCGGCATATAAATCGGGCATTAAACCGAGCATTTAGATCCGTAGCGATGATATGAAGGACGTATCAACGGGATTACGCGTAGCTCCACTACGCCAAATGTACAATCTCTAGTTTAGGAGACAGACATCTAAGTATTTCTGTAATTCTGCAAAAAAGTTTACACTATTTTTGCTGAATGATGGGCGCTAAGCAACCTTTTGGTTCATTAATTCCAGACATGATCCAAAGCGGTTACGAACCGACAAGTTAAGTACATCATCCTTTCTACCTTTTGTGTCACATTTCGCATTCTACTAATTCTAGAGCAACATATTTAATGTTATTGAATTTTTATATTTTAGGCATTCACAATGCTATCTTTATTTTTCTAATATTAATTATCTTAATATTTTATGTTAAATTAACGTCAATGGTGTTGGAACCCAAGAAACTAAAATTAATTAAAATCAGTGAGTGTCAATAAGCTTATTTGAAAGAGCACATCCTCCATTTTACGAATGATTTTGATTTGCATTGTTATAAATGACTAGCTTCCACCCGCGACTTCGTCTGCGTGGAAAGTGTTTTTGCTTTCCCTCGGGAACATTACTTTTTTTCGGGATGAAAGTTACCCTATGTCCTTCTCTGTACCCCTGACAACGTGTATGCAAAATTTCATGATGATCGATGCAGTAGTTAAGACGTGAAGGCGTAACAAACAAACAAACAAATAAACAAACAAACGGACTTTCGCATTTATAATATTAGTAAGGATACTACATTATTTATTTATACAAAAATATCTATGGTATGTTTCGTTTCTCTCGACCATCAATATAAATGATCTTAAAATTAACTTGTATGTAAAACAGAAATACTAGCTCTTGTCCTAAAAATGTATCTACAAAGAGTCTGAAACCGTTTGATCTTATAAAGAGAGATTTTCAATTTGCATCGTATTTCTTGAAAGGTCGCTCAGTATTGGGCATATTCCGACATCGACTTTGTCGAAAATGTCTACAACTCTATGATATTGGATATAGGGAAAAAAATTATATGAAATAAATAAGGGAAATGTGAGAATAATATCTAGCTCATTTTCTGTGGAAGGCTTTGAGAGACAAAATATCACAAAGTCCTACAGAAAATGAGTAGACAGTCTTATTAGTTAAATAAATGGGAAAACAACTCTGTCTGTTTGTCTGTTAAGCTTTCACGCCTAAGCTACTGAACCGATTTGGAAGGAGAGAGAGGTGCAGCGAGAGGGGGAGAGTAAGAGGGGGCAGTGGAGAGGGAGAGTGAGAGGGGGAGTGGGAGGCTCTTGGTGGGGACCCACCTAATCACGTAAAAACGACTGATCTGATTTTGATGAAATTAAAACATAAAATACTATTTATCCTGGTTAAGCGTGCCCGCAGACACAGACTTTCTATCGGCCGATAGTTGGTTTTGTATGAAGAATTGTTGTAGTGTGCGCACTTGCATACTTCTTCATACTGATTGGAGAGCCCGACTAAACTGTCGGCCGATAGAAAGTCTGTAGTCTGCGAGCACGCTAAGGGTTTCCTAAGGATTTTTTCGAATATCCACGCAGATAAAGTCGCGGACAGAAACTAGTATACTAATATGATTGAACTCGACTGTACTAACTTTCCTTGATGTAAATAACTAATTTGAATACTCTGACGAATGACATTTATGAGGAGATACTTCATTCCACATAACATAATATAGTCAATCAAATATCGTCTTACATTTTGTCTTTATGTCAAGTAAATAGTGTGAAAATGAACAAAGTTATATAAAAAGCACCGGCATATTATGTTAGTTATTACTTATTTTCATTGCAGAATCTTGCTTCACAACTGAGTTTCCATATTTCTGCGATTTAATAAATTCAGTATACCAAAATTACAGTATTATCATTGTAAATAAAAACAGAAGAGATAATAATATTTAAGTTCAAATATCAAAATTTCTTTTCAGTTTTTTGATCGGTAAAAGAACGATATCTGTAATTCTGAAAAGCGAAAATCAAGACACATTTTTATTTATTCTTCAAGTTTATAAGCAGTCAAATAGGCAATAAAACATTTCGTTGTCTCTGGCCCACAGACTCCGTTTCATGGTGACATTAAAAGTTTATGAGGAAAATGATAAGTCGTTTCAAAAACTCCATAAAACTGGAATCCTGTCGTAAAAGTGTTTTGTGTTCACATTTTTACGATCATTTGATCACCGATGATGCACTTGGGCTGCCTCCTTTTATTTAAAGTTTGAGAATTTTTTCCATTATTTTTTAAGTATCTGCATAGGATGTGCTGAATTTTTTTGTTAACTCGTTCTTGGCCTCCAATCCTCCATGCTGGTAGTTACGGGAACACTTATAATGAAGTTTAAATAAAAAAAATTGACAAATTTTTATTTATTTATACATTTTTGATAGGGCAAATTACATAAATTAAATACCAAGTTAAAGTTAGATAAAGCTTTTTCTAAAATCATACTTTTACTTTAAATTTGGCCTCAAATGGATTAAGTATCAGAAATAGGCAATATTTCAATTTGTTGACTTATTTTGTTGTGAACTTTTCGGGGTTCGTTAACTTCGGTTTATTATTACATATCACTATTTTTGTAACTCATAAAGTTCTTGTTGCAAATAGTAAAATATATCTGTTATTAATCTCGATAAAAGTTTCTAATCTACGTAAATAAAAGAAATTCAGATTGGGATCAAATTTTAAATTAGAAAAACTTGATAAACGAAGGCAGGGAAATGAACAAAATTGAGCAAGGTTAAAGGAAATTCTCCATTGGATGTTCTCACTCACGTGAATGAGTTCGCATTCGTAAAGAACTTATAAAAGATCTGTAGGGATCTGACGTCCGCAAAAAGGGTGTAAATTCATAGACCAAAAAGGTGGATGTCTGCTCGCCTGCATTGCAACATGCTTGCACGTAACATCCTTTCAGGAGTATTTCTAATAACGCTCCATACTTCACGCGACAATGCTTAGGAGGCTATACAAAAATCAATAGGGCCACTATTCAGGCGTTTGCTGAGATTTCAGTGATTTGTCATTAGCCCCCACACAATGGAGTATTGACGGCGCGGAATGCCAATATCTGCACTATTGTATGGGACCCTCCGGATGCGGGGCTAGTACAATAACCATTTAATGTCTGTGTTTGTATGTGTATAGCGAAGAAGGGTGGGATTCGTAAGACGGGAATCGCTTGAGTGCACGCTAATGTTATAGCTTGGGATATAGGCATTGGTAGTTATAAGCTGTCGGATAAATCGATTTAGGAAAGTGACTGTACGATGTGATGGAAAATGACCTCTCTTTAATAGTGGTCATTTTTCAACGTTGACGACTCTTTATGAAATATACAGGGAGAAAAAAGCAGCCCTTGACGAGTTTCTTGCCGGTTCTTCTCGTTACAAGGTCTTCGCTTAGGGTTTGCGAACCGATGGTGTAGCTTCTATGACATTCACAAAGTGCTTGTAACAGCCTAGACTTTATAAATGATTTTGAGTTTTGATTAAAAAAATCAAAACTACAACTCACGATTTACATTACCATTCATCGTTATCAAATATATGACACAAATATCCTTTGCAAACTGTCTATATCGGGTCATTTTGAACTTACCATCCAAATTTTGAGGATGTGTTCAGCCCATGCAACTGGAGAACATTCTCTAAGGAACACCTGGTCAAATATGTAAAATAAAAATCGACTTTCCATACAAATCAAAGAGATCACGTGATCAATTTAGTATGAGATAACCAACATTTTGTGCCGTGACACATGTTTCTTAGAGAAAGTTGTTTAGTTTCATGGACTGGACACATCCTTAAAATTTGGATGGTAAGTTCAAAATGACCCGATATTGTTTTTTTGAACTACCGATACTTATTAAAGCAATGTATAATATCTACATAACTAATGAAACAACCTCTCTTTTATAATCATGACAATTGACAGATATTCATGATAAGGGTAATTTCTTCTGAGCATTTAGAATCTTAATGCCCATCTCAAAATCCACTTTATAACACTCAACTTATTGTAATACTAGTTTTACATATTGTGCTCATTTGTCATATTATGGTATATTAGGATGGTGGTAAATGATGGTCAGTTTTTATCAATTCAATGGAAACAAATATGGCGTATCAGATCAAATGACGATTAATGATTGTTTCATTAGATTAACTTCGTCTCTGTCTGTTAAATACAGCTTGATAGGGATCTCTTTAATTCTTTTGTTGTTTTGATGATTGGAGTCAATTTATTTTCCTTTTTTATGATCAAAAATATCCAATGAATTTGATGGATATTAATTTGTGGTAATAAATATTAATAGTATGTTGGGTATCCTTCCTATGTAATAAATGTGCAAGGAAGTTTGTTTGTTTGTTAGCAATACTCTTCATGGAATTTTGCATACACGTTGTCAGGAGTACAGAGAAGGACACAGGTTACCTTTCATTAAGAAAAAGTTCATTAAGTTCCCGAGGGATAGCAAAAAAACTTTCCACGCAGACGAAGTCGTAGGCAGCCGCTAGTAATATTATATTTTGGGATATTATTTCAATTTCAATATTAGAAGCCATTATTATGTTTATTTCAGTGATAATTATTGTATTTGAAGCTTTAAAATCCATTCAACAATATGACAATATAGTGAAAAATAGGGTAGGTCTGACAAAAAGCTGCTGAAAAGAAATCTTTTTATTCCACTGTGTCACCATTTTCAACTCATTTGTGTATTTCTTTTAACCCTCACAAAACAATGATGCATACAAAATACCTCCTTACACCTGTATCGACAACTCAATACCTACTGAAAACCTTCACATTATTAAAACGGAAACAGTTGCCAAGTTCGTTCTTCTTTATTCGCGAAATAAAAGGCCCGGGGTGCATAAAATAACAATAAGTAGAATCATCACAAAGGAATCTTGAAACACGTATACGGTTAAGAACGTAATGATGCCAGCGGGTTTTGTGTAAATGATAAAAAAAATCTGAAATATTTGAGAGAATACTAATGAATACCCAATGGTAGTTGTAAATGGAAAAATGTGGACTATCATTCTCTTTTTGAATTATTACATTACAGCTGCTAGGTATACACCTTCTTCAAGGGTCTCCACCGTGATCGGTCTTCCGCTGCTCGCATTCAGTGGGTTTTAAGCGTTTAGTGAATTTTCTTTGAAACACTTATCTATTCTGTGTTAGAAACGAAGATTCCCTGAATTGAAATATATGCTAGTCTTTTTAAATTAGGACATTTCTTGTTTCAGTTAGAGTGCTTTTTAGAGGTTTCTATTTTAAAGTTTAATTTAGAAGATTAATGGCATTAAATTGTAGACGTGGTCAAGTATAGTTTGCTACCACAGATTTTATATTTTTTAGCTGTGTAGTCTGATAACAAAGTGTCTTACGTGACGATGCGCAATATTTTGTTATTGCCCTTATTTACTGTCTTTGTAATGTTGTATGATTTCAAAGTAAATGTATTTTCTTTCTATTCACTTCTCAAGCTTACGCGCTCACTAGACATGAAATAATAGACTTTTTAACGGATACTAGCGCGGTTTTATTGAAAGCACTTTGGTAATTAGTTGGTATTCGGTTTGATTTTTAACACGTTTTTATTAGGTCCCGACGTTTCGGCACCTTTGCAGCTGCCGTGGTAACGGGGGACTGAAGCTACTCGTGAGTAGGGTTACCATTGCAAAATTTGGAAAGTCCTGACAAAAAGCCGGACATTTCAATAAAAGTCCGGACATTTCCACAGACAGATCCAGATTCCATACATTTGGGACTTCTCTTTCGAACACTACTGCTATGATGTTTTTTAACTTGTATAACGCCCAATCTTAAAAAGCCGGACAAATCACAGAGCCGGACAAAGTCCGGACAATAGTCTAAAAGTCCGGACATGTCCGGACTAATCCGGACGGATGGTAACCCTACTCGTGAGCCTACCCTCAAGCGATGAATTTTGTAAGCCGTTCAGAAATTAATATTTAATAAAGATTTTTATTTGTATTTAATTGGTTTAAGTTAATTTATAATTTAATTTTGTGAAATAATTAATGCTAAAAAGAGAGAATCTACTGAAACTACCACCATTTCACAAAATTGGGAGGCCCCTCCAAGAAAGAAATGGCGAAAGAAAACTTGGAGAGGAAAGCCGACCTCCGTCTTTTATATTTGTGAATTTATTTGCAATAGGAACTAACCATATCATTAGATCTTGCAGTGTGTGTTTGGGGTTTTAGCTTGTGAATGATGGGGTCCCAAGCTGGTGGAATTTTCCAACCATCATCTCTATTGAAATTAGGATATTTATTTATTTCGATAGCCTCGCGGAGCATTCTAGGAATAAATCTACGTTCCCTAGCAAGGATTTAAATCCTTACTAGGGAACGTAAAACCGCGCTAGTATCCGTTAAAAAGTGTTTTATTTCACGTTCTTATTTTTCTTCTTTCTTTCATTCTTTCTGTCTATCTTTCTTTCTTTCCTTTTTCTTTCTTTCTTTCTTTCTGTCTTTTTCTTTCTTTCTTACACTATTTCCTAAAAATATGTATACAGAAAACTTGTCTTCAATATGATGTCACAATATTTTAAAGGAAACCGCCATAAAGGTCCTCGCACACGCTAAAGTGTATGTAATCCGCAGATTTCGCAAAACGAAACCTTCAAATTCCCCTTCCAATTCCGGCATACCTGCGGGGTGGGTAACCGTATACCATTTGAGGTTTAACGTTATCCGATATAATCCGCGCTTTGTAGGTAGACTCAGCCTTATTCATAGCTTGGAACTGCAGGTTTACATGAAGATTTCAATGAAAATAGAACAAACTATAAAGAAATGGTGAAGATTTTTTTTTACTTTTTTTTAATTAATGAATTTCTGTATTAAGTTGTTTTAAAGTTTTGTCTACGCCATCACAACGAGTATACGTCTTGTAAAAAGAGTTAAGTCTACTAGTATAATAAATGTGAAAGTTTGTGGCTTTGGATGTTTGTTCCTCAATCACGCAAAAACTACTGAACGGATTTGATTTAATTTGGCACGCAGATAGAAGATAGCCTAGATTAAAACATAAGATACTTTTTATCCCGATATTTCCACGGGAACGGGAACCACGCTAGTAATTTATGAATTTCTGCATTGAGTTGTTATAAAGCCATCGTATCGAGTATACTTGTAAAAAGAGTTGAGAATTACTAAAAATAATATGTGTTACTGATATATCGGGGATTATTAGCTTTCTGTATTAATTCGAGATACAATGATAGTACTGACGTTTTATATGTTTTTGATTGATATCCTTACATAATATAATAAAATAGTAAAAAAAGTGTGTCTGTACATTACATATATTTAAAAAAAAAATATCTGGGGCGTTGGAGACATACTAATAGAGTAAGAATTTGAAAAAAAAGTGTGTCTGTTTGTTTGTCTGTTTGAACACGCTAATCTCCGGAAATACTGAACGTATTCGAATGAAAGTTTTTTGTTATATAGCTGTTAAGCCTGGGAATAACATAAGGTATAATTGATTTTGGAAAATGGAACACCTGATGCATTACCATAATGGTCCAACTTAACTATAAGGAATATAAAAATGACACCTTAGCAAAAGTTGTTCAGCCTGATGAGAATTTTTTGTTGAGGTATAAAAACCGAAGATCTGGAACACCTGATGTAGAACCATAATGGTCCAGCTAAACTTTACAAAATATTAAAATGACATATTTGCAAAAGTTGTTCAGCCTGATGAGCATTTTTTGTTGAGGTATAAAAACCGAAGATCTGGAACACCTGATGTAGAACCATAATGGTCCAGCTAAACTTTACAAAATATTAAAATGACATATTTGCAAAAGTTGTTCAGCCTGATGAGCATTTTTTGTTGAGGTATAAATATCGAAGATCTGGAACACCCGATGCAGAACCATAATGATCCAGCTAAACTATACAAAATATAAAAAAACCGGCCAAGTGCGAGTCGGACTCGCGCACGATGGGTTCCGTACCAAAAAACGGCAAATATTCACGTTTGTTGTACGGGAGCCCCCCTTAAATATTTATTTTATTCTGTTTTTAGTATTTGTTGTTATAGCGGCAACAATAATACATCATCTGTGAAAATTTCAACTTTCTAGCTATCACGGTTCATGAGATACAGCCTGGTGACAGACAGACAGACAGACAGACAGACGGACAGCGGAGTCTTAGTAATAGGGTCCCGTTTTTACCCTTTGGGTACGGAACCCTAAAAATGACACCCTAACAAAAGTTGTTCAGCCCGATGAGCATTTTTTGTTGAGGTATAAAAATCGAAAATCTGGAACACCTGATGCAGAACCATAACACTGCTACAAGTATTTTCTTATGTAACTACATTTATATGCGTACGCCGAAGTCATAAAGTCCACGCGTACGAAGTCGCGGGCATCAGCTAGTTTTAAATAAAGTTTAGAGAAAATTAAAGAAAATTATGAATTTTAAACTATTTAGTGTTCTTTATTTATTTGCTAGTAGGAGGATTTACAGTCAACTATAAACAATAGAAAAAGTTTTTCAGATTTTCTATTGCGCTATTTTAAAAATCCCCAGACATAGGTTTATAATTCAGTTGCATTATCCGTAAGATTTTTAGTATACAATACATTATTTTTCGATAAATTAAGACAAAAAATAACGATAAAAAGCGATTAAGAGTTGAGAAAATAATTCAAAAGCGCCTAATTTTTAAGTTTATTATTTGAATAAGAATATTTTGTCTTTTAATTATTTTCAAAAAGAAATCTTTTGAAAAAAGTTTCCTTACTGAAGATACCTATACTAGAACAAAACAGATTTTTGTTAATATTTGATTTGATAAATTTTTATAACGCTTTTTTAATTGATGATGAATCTTGATTTCAGCAGCACTCATTATTTGCATACGCCTCTGGAATGCTGGAAGTGCTAATTTTCATCAGATTAGTTTGGCAACCGTGACGTGCCAATAAAAGGGCCAAAGATTAGCAATGGAAATAGAGATAGATACAATCCATTAGGCTAATGGGTTCACCAAAGCGGGCGCACTAATGAAACCAGTGCTCTGGTGTAACTCTCAATTAAGGCGCTTTCCTGACCAAAAGTGGCGCCGCGGTTAATTTTATTTAATATTGTAATTCTAATACACAATCATAATAAAACTTCTCGTGGAATGTTTCGCGTCCATAGTCTAGTATTTGTCGACGGTATCATTACATTCCCTCGTAGTCACCGCTAGAAGTAGATAGCAAAACTGCTAAATGTGACCGTGTTGGAATGTAGTGATGCCTTCTACAAATACCTACTAGACTATGAGCTCTAAAAATTCAACGAAATGTTTTAATAAAACCTTTTCTATTAACAACTTATTAAATAAAAACCTCTGAGGGTGCCACTTTCGGTCAAGGAATCGTCTTAATGTATATTTACCTAACAGTGGCTTACGATTATGCAAATAAAAAATGTTTACTAAGTAAGAGAAATGAAATGGAAATGTGCCGCCAACTTTGCTTTGGTCAAAAATAGCTTACTAAAACGAAATGACGAGTAACTTGTACTGGAAAAATCCAGTCCAAAGTCCATCCAGAAATAGCATAGAATAGTAGTAGATCGAACAAATATCTCTTAGTCAGCCTGTGTAGTACTTATATCTGTGCCTGTGTCTACGCTACGGCCGATGCAATTGGTGGAAACGTAGGGAAAATTACGTAGGTGGTGCAAATATGTAATCGTTAGTTACGATACCTCTTATTTCACTTTTAAGACCGATGTATTCTGTTTATGTGTCTGAAATTTCATTAAAATCGGTTAATTTATTTCGAAAAATAAAGACTCGAAATTTTTTATAAATTGCCGTAGTTCGTCAACGCTCTTAAACCTCAAAGTTAAAAATAAAGATATTATAAGAGTTAAGTTGGCTGTGTAAGATCATCTTAAGTTAGATCTAACGCAAAATAAAGAATGAGACAGAATTTCTAATCTGGGTTCAACAGCATTGACACGCTGCCAGATGCACACTAGATGCAATTCCTCTTTGAAGACGCGTTATCGAAAATTTAATATAGCCGGGCATCAACGGAGCCAGATTCGATTCCCGGGTAATCTTGTTTCACGGTGTGCGCGCAGAGGATTTGCTTTGGCGAGTCGTGCGATTTGCTATGTAATTTCGTGGACTGATAATCTGTATTGTTGCATCTTAGTGTTGTCAATAGAATGTGTTAATGAATAAACGCAAAACCTCTTAGGTGGTGATTGTGCTCATGAATATGAACAACTTTTATTCCGGGGCCAACCTTGAAATCGCAAAAACAAAAATCTGCTGTTTCATATATTCTGGTCGAGTAGGTATTGACAATTGTATGAAACAGCTGTTTTTTTGTTGAGTTGCAGAGTTGGCCCCATAGTAAAAGTTGTTCCTATTCATGAGCACAATTACCACCTAAGAGGTTTTGCGTTTATTCATTAACAAGTTGTAGAAATGGATGTTATGATTTTATAGAGTTTGGTTTGTTAATCTTAATTAACCACCAAGGTTATTTAAAAAGATTCGTTATTTAGCCTTGCACTAAAATTGTTGTCTTACTAGTACATTATATTAAATGTTTTTAAGCTTATCCTTACATATAATAAAACAGTAAAACTAGTGGCTCCGTGAGCTGTAGACCTCGCATTAAAAAGTAGCTCGAATTGTATGTTGATTAAAAAATAATCTAAAAGATGTCGCCACCCCTTTTTCCCCACACTGCTCACGAGCTTTTCGAAGCACATAGTGGTTCGTGCTGTTTGGTATATTATTTAGTAAGTATATTTACAGCTAGATGGCGCTTCTAATTTTTACCATTTTTCGAAATAGGTGATTTTATGGAAAATTTCTAAAAACTGGCGAACCTGCTCACAAAATATCACGGGAATCGGTTGAGAAATGCGACCTGTTGAGGAGAAAAAACAAAGCCGGAAAGCTGGACTGAAATATGATTTTTACATATCTCCTCCATTTTTGAAAAAATCGAAAAAGTGGAGTGACAAAAAAAATCTATATAATTTTTAAAACTGCTCACAAAATTTCACGAGTATCTGTTGAGAAATGCTACCTGTAGAGGAAAATAGAGAGCGTTGGAAAGCCGTAAAATCTGTTTTTTTAACATATCTCCGCCATTTTGAAAAATTTTAGAAATCTGGCTCGACAAAAAAATTCTATATAATTAACAAACCTGTTCACAAAATTTCACAGGGATCGGTTGAGAAATGCGACCTGTGGAGAACAGACAACACCGGAAAGCCGGACTGAAAAAATATTTTTTAATATTTCTCCGTAATTTTGAAAATTTTCAAAAAACTGGCGTGACAAAAAAAATCTATATTATTTTTAAACATGCTCACAAAATTTCATGAGAATCGGTTGAGAAATGCGACCTGTGGAGAAGAACAGACAGCGCTGGAAAGCCAGACTGAAATAAGTTTTTTAACATATCTCCACCAATAAGAAAAAACTCAAAAAACTGGCGTGACAAAAAAATTTTATGTTATTTTCAAAACTGCTTACAAAATTTCACGAGAATCGGTTGAGAAATGCGACCTGTAGAGGAGAACAGACAGCGCTGGAAAGTCGGATTGAAATCTGTTTTTTTAACATATCTCCGCTATTTTGACAAATTTCAAAAAACTTGCTAAACAAAAAAAATGTACATCATTTTCAAACCATCTTACAAAATTTCACGAGAATCAGTTGAGAAATGCGACCTGTAGAGAAGAACAGACAGCGCTGGAACGTCGGACTGAAATCTGTTTTTTTAACATATTTCCGCCATTTTGAAAAATTTCAAAAAACTTGCTATACAAAAAAAATAACATCATTTATAAACCTTCTTACTAAATTTCACGAGAATCGGTTGAGAAATGCGACCTGTAGAGAAGTACAGACAGCGCTGGAAAGCCAGACTGAAATAAGTTTTTTAACATATCTCCACCAATAAGAAAAAAATCAAAAAACTGGCGTGACAAAAAAATTGTATGTTATTTTCAAAACTGCTTTCAAAATTTCACGAGAATCGGTTGAGAAATGCGCCCTGTAGAGGAGAACAGACAGCGCTGGAAAGTCGGATTGAAATCTGTTTTTTTAACATATCTCCGCTATTTTGACAAATTTCAAAAAACTTGCTAAACAAAAAAAATGTACATCATTTTCAAACCATCTTACAAAATTTCACGAGAATCAGTTGAGAAATGCGACCTGTAGAGAAGAACAGGCAGAGCTGGAAAGCGGACTGCAATCTGTTTTTGTAACATATCTCCGCCATTATAAAGAAATTCAAAAAACTGTCTCGACAAAAAAAATCTATATAATTTTCAAACCTACTCACACAAATTTCACATGAATTGGTTGAGAAATGCGACCTGTAGGTTGGAACAGACAGCCGGACATACGAAAGAATTTTTGCCCAAGCTGAAGCAGAGACGCTTCGCTCGCACTTCGTGCTCGCTCGGTCAAAAAGTGTGTCTGTACATTACATATATTTAAAAAAAAAAAATTGGGGCGATGGAGACAAAGTCTTTAATAAAATTATTATTTTAAAAAGATCAAACAAGTAGGTAATACCTTTAAAATTAAATAGATTTTCTGTTCTTAACAGAAAGTTATGTTTAATATGTTATTCCATTTATTTCCAAGTTGACCGTCTTAAATTCGAAAAAAAAAACTTCACGATTTTAAATTCAAATTCAAATAAGCTTTATTCAAATAAACTTAATTATTAAGTACTTTTGAATCGTCTATATTTTCCTACCACCAGTTCCACACTTTTTTAGCTGACAAGAAGAACGGGCGCAAGAAACTTATCAGCTGTAACAGCCATAAGTAACGATATTTACATCTTTAATATATCGTTACCAGATAATTACAACAGGGTGACAGGATTATTGGCAACAACATAGACTTATTATATTACTTCAACAAAGTACTTATAGTAGCAAGTTATGTGTTACATCATTTCCATGCATTTTTATCTTTAAGATAATCGTCTACTTTATAATAACCTTTACCCATGAGCGTTTTTTTAACATGGTTTTTAAATTCATGCAAAGGGAGATCAATCACTTGTTGTGGAACTTTATTAATAAAGGCTATGCCTTTCCCCATAAATGAACCTCTAGTTTTTGCAAGCCTAAATCTTGGGACGGCAAGTTTATCTTTATTTCTTGTATTAAACTGTTGAATATTGCTGTTCTTAGCAAATGAATCATTTAGGTATAGAATAACGTTGGATGATGTTTTGGAATTAATGTGATAGGGTTTTTGGAACTATAAGGAATTACTTACCCAAATTAAAAAATAAGCGATACTCAATTTACCGAAATTCTTTATTCCAAAAGCATAGGTATGGCACGGATATCTATACGATCTACTAGTCCGTGAGCCCGCGACAGTATTGCCTACGTCATATGACATCACGATGAAATGCATGGCACACGGTCGGAAAAGTTGTGCTGAGCGAGGATCAGAAGATTATCACAGAAAAAATTGGCCGGAAGCTTGAGAAAATCTTCCACTTCCGGTCAAAATTGTAAGATTATATTGACGTCATGTGACATCAGAAAGAGACCCGTGTCATCATTTAGTTTTCAATCGTAGAGAGAGTAAACATTAGTCTGTCAGTTCTAAAATGGCCGGAATACCTTAAACTTAAATTTTTTGTTTTTTTAGTCATTTCAGAACTGACAGACTTATGTTTACTCTCTCTACGATTGAAAACTAAATGATGACACGGGTCTCTTACTGATGTCACATGACGTAAATATAATCTTAAAATTTTGACCGGAAGTGGAAGATTTTCTCAAGCTTCCGGCCAATTTTTTTTGCGATAATCTTCTGATCCTCGCTAAGCACAACTTTTCCGACCGTGTGCCATGCATTTCATCGTGATGTCATATGACGTAGGCAATACTGTCGCGGGCTCACGGTCTATACATACTAGTCCACGGGGGCAGCCAGACAATCCATTAGCGAAATAGGCTTGCAACATAAACTGCCTTCGACTGGTCAAAGGCGGAGGTTCACCTTTTTATTGGGAATACGAGATATGGCTTTTTAAAAATGGATTTGTAATGGGTTTTGGAAACGTGGCCGTATTAAGGTGAATCGATTAATTCAACTGAGTAACGTAAAAGGATTTTAAAATATTTTCACAATCAAAACAGCCCATTAGATCACTGCTGGTCCCTATTTCAACAAATTGTTATTTTTCAGTGACATATGTCGACAATTTTTACAGTTTCATTGCTTTAATAATACACAATTATTATGTTGTGAAAGAGGGGATAATTTTATAAACAAGTCGATTATTAAAAACAAGTCGACAATTGTCACGCAAACTTGACTCAGCTCCAATCTCCTGTCAAGAATTAATGACAAATCTTCAAATAATGTCGACTTGTAAAATATATCCCTGTTTCATAAGATAGGTACTTGTCCCTAATTATTACAGTAACGATAATAATGACGAGGGCTTTTCAAAGTGACATTAAAAAAATAAAAATAGTTACTATTTGCTTCACTAGATGACGTTCATGGAAAGACAAGTGTCAAATTTGGGTTTTGAAAATAAACCATAGGCAAGTAAGCGCTCGCTGGCTAACATTTGCCCAAAGAGAAACTTAAGGGTTACATCCGCCTGTTACCTAGGTACTCTTCGAAGCTTAGTAAAAAAATATCACGTTGACACATACATTTTTATCAACGCCATCTACCGCGCCTACAGATTTTTGTTATTTTGAAAAGCCCTCATTGTAAAATTAACCGACAATGTCACTGACATAAAATGTCGATTTTATGAAATAGGGCCCTGGCCACATGGCTCGGAAAACACGCCGAACTTCTATCTTTTTCCGCCGCACATGCATGCATTACAGTCTGTATGAAGATGAAATATCGCATGCATGCATTCTCGTGCACCACTGATAACGTACGTCACAACCTGGGGCCATGTGGCAGCAATGTGGTTTGTGTACGATTGGATTGGCGAAAATAACCAACCTACCTAATATTTGACGTACCTTTGTAAGACAGATTTTCCATTTGTTTTTCTTAATAAAAATGTGTTAAAGACATATATTATGTAATTTTATGAGATACCTGCTCACATTAATGCAATAACTAACCACAGGGTAAAAAAAATCTTATGAACTTACTACTGATTTGCGATTAAGTAAAGAGTACTAGGAAAACGGATCGCCAATCTCGGTGTATTCGCTAAGATTACGATTATTTTAGAATGAGAAATGATCAAGAATCTTAAATTCATATTGGAAATGATAATGGATCGACATAAAAATGTCATAATACATTTCATAATTAATTAAGAAGACACGGGTACCACATTTTTGTTTCACGACTACTGTCAGACTCGAGAACTACCTACTTGAGTTGACAAATGACTTTTGTTTCGATGGCTCTTGCCTCTAATGACTTCGGAAGTGCTATAAAAGTTAAGGCTGAAGTTTCCTTAATGAAATACGTACATCAACAAGTCGATTCAGAACTCCAATTACCGAACTAAATTTCTAACTGTAATCCGTTCGTACACAAAGGTATAATTACGCAAACGCACAAACCAATACAAATCAGAGTTTCGCTAACAAGGCGGGAATGTCTTAGCCACTAATAAGCAGCCATTTGCCAAATTAAAGCATCCATCTTGGGCATCCACACACGCAGCAGAAGATGGCGCCGGTTTGGCGAACGCATAGAGCAGACTTTAGCAGTACGTTCATTGTATATCTTACATCCTACTATATATATAATAAATGCGAAAGATTGTATGTCTATGAGTGTGTTTTTAAAAAGATAAAAAATAATAAGCAATTTTTTGCAAAGATTTGTTTAAAAAAATCATTAAGTATTTTAATTTACGCAAAACAATAAAGGCGTTTGTTCTCTCAGATGGCTTATGTCATTTTAAAGGATTTTAAAGCTTAAATAAACTTCTTACAGCAATCACTGTAAGCGTCACCGCTGACGAGCGATTAATCGCTGAGCGATTTTTTGTAGCCCAGAATAGAACATATAGAGTTCAATACGTAAACGCCCACGAGCTACAAAAAGTAGCTCACACATAGCTCGGCGACTAATCGCCCACGAAATGACACTGACAAGAGTGACAAGCGGCTTTAACCCTAAAAACAACATAAATAAATCATAAACTTTATTTTATAGAGCTTAGCAATAATAAAAGTGATTGTTCTATAATATTATTACCGGGTGCCTTTTAGGGTTAACTTACGCCAGCGACAAAAAAGCGCCGCGATTGTCGCCGCTATTATCGCCGCGATTGTCGCCGCTATTATCGCCGCGTTTATCGCCGCGATATCGCCGCGATTAACGCCGCGATTATCGCAGCTACAAAAAAGCGCCCGTCAGCGGATACCCTAAGAAGTTTACTTAAGGCGGTTGTATGACCCAAAGTGGCGCCCTCAGAGGTTTTTATTTAATAAGTTATTAATAGAAAAACATTTTAGTAATGTTTTACTTGGAGTTTTTAGGGCCCATGGTCTAGTATTTTTAGAAGGTATCACTTCATGCAACCGTAGCCGTTCGTAGAAGTAGATAGCAAATGTGTCGAAAACGGCAACTTTTAGCAGTTTTGCTATCTACTTCTAGCAGCTACGAGGGAATGTAACGATTCCGTCTAAAAATACTAGACTGGGGGCCCTAAAAATTCCACGTAAAACATTATTAAAATTGTGTATTAGAATTATAATATTAAATAAAATTCACCGCGGCGCCACTTTCGCTCAGGGACAACCTTAAGTATGTGATTTTAAAGGTAATTATAAATGAAGTAAAACAAAACTGCCTTATAGATTAACATACATTACTGCAACGGGAAAAACCTTTACAAAAGTTTGCATGAAAAGGCTTTGTTTTAGGAAATCGTAAAATACAAGAATATTTTAGTCGTTGAATTAATGTAAACTTCAAATTATGTACCTACCTACTGCAAGTTTTTCACTCTGTATTCCAGGTGAAACTTGGTGTTGCCCTTAACATAAATTACGGGGACTGGCAATAAAGGCATTGTTGCGTTGCGGGGAGGCTCCCGGGCAACCCTGGTATTGTTCCCGCACGAAAATTGATTTAGTAATGTAATAATAATCAACGATTATCGCAAAATAGCCAATAACGGCTCTCATTGCCTTTTCAAGAAGAAACAACTTAATGTATGTTCTTTTGGGAACGATTTTGTTGAAAAGATTTTCATTTTTATGATATTGAATTAAGTTGGGCATTTATCTAAATAAAAATAAAATATTGCGTTGTTTACTCCCTAGACAGAGATAGTAAAAATATTTTAATTAAGATTATTAAGTAAGTTGCTTAATCCACGCCCGTCCAGTACATTGTTTAAAAACAAAAAATGGACTTCAAAAAACCTGGAAAACTGACCTTAAAAAAAAAGCTGGAGTACAACTTTTTTTTTATTCTAAAAGCCACACCCGACTTCAATAGACGTGTTTTTATTACAACAATGATAATGCATATCTAATGATTTAATTATTATTTCTTGCTTTTTATAGGCAGGTTTATTGAAGTCAGTTTTTATTTTTTATTTTTAGTGTTCCTAAGTACCTTCTGTATTAGGTAGTAAGGTATATTATTTAGCTAGAAAAATCGGCTCAGCCAAACGAGAGATAATCGCGGAGAAACATACATACATACGGGTCAAACTGAGAACCTCCTTTTTTGAAGTCGGTTAAAAAGACTACATTAAAGCATCCCTTTTCCAACAAAAAAAACATCTAATTCAGTTCATAAATAAGAAAGTCGTCAAGGTAGTTGTTGCAAAATCATGGTATTTTCAGGATTACTTGAAAACTGCTCATCCGATTTAAAAAAAAATATGGGACCATTTCGCAAGCAAACTCAATCGAACAAAAAAATTATTATCAAAATCGGTCCATAAATGTCAAAGATACGCTCGAACAACGATAAAAAAAAATAGAATTGAGAACCTCCTCCTTTAGTTGAAGTCGGTTAAAAATACTTAAATCGGTACACTTTGACATGTTTTTTTACTGGTATTTACAGATTCTAAAGTCATTTTTATATCTATTTAATAATTTAATAGGAATTTTCAAAGTTCGCTCTTATTACAGCTCGTGCAGGTTGTTTTGGTCATTTGTATTGAAAATTTAAAAATGGAACTTAATGCGCGTCTACTATCCCCGTCAATTGGTAATGCGCTGGAACCTTGTCAAATTAACATACACATCATCGTAATCCGCAACTAAAAATGACAAAAAACAGACGACCTCCGTGGTCGAGTGGTTCGCACGCCGGTTTTCAAGGCGTCACCATCTCTTGAGGTCCCGGGTTCGATCCCCGGCTGGGTCAATGTAGAAAATGAACTTTTCAATATTGTCTCAGGTCTGGGTGTGTGTCATACCACCGTTGTTTCTGATTTCCATAACACAAGTGCTATAGCTACTTACTTTGGGATTGGAGCAATGTATGTGATGTTGTATAAAAAAGAAAAAAAAAAAAAAAAAAAAAAAAAATATATTAATTATTGAATTCTTATTTTCAATAAGAAAGGGTCTAGGTATATGAGAAAATTACAATTGTTTTTCGTTTTTGAGGTTAAAATCATGGCCGCCAGGTGCATTACCAATTGACGCGGATAGTACAGCCTTAAATTGTCAATAGACAGTGATCCGCTGCAACTTCACTCGATAATGTATAGAAAAGAAAAAAATACAAATTAAAATACATCGTTTCGTCATCGCAAGCGCTCTGAAGTTAGTCACTTCAGTTGTACATTGTCAATTCAATCGCACTGTAAGTAGCTGTATCATGAGTTGATGCAAACTGTTTTTACCCTGAATATAGTACTTATTACTGTCTCAAAAATCCACCTACTCAAAGTACCTACCTACTTTTACAAAGGCTTTGTTGTATGCATGTATACTCCAAAACAATTTGAAGCCCACATCCCGACCGAAATGTTTATCATTCCCGATTCTATTGTGAATTCAGGAAGTTTTATCGTAAAAAGGTGAGTGACGTTATCGTTTCATTGTCTTTGGTTTGTAAGCTTCACCCCAAAATTATTGTAGCTTATATTAAAATAAATAAGAACATATATTGAACTTTTTGTATTCCTATTTAAGTCAATTTTTTTTTTTCATATTTGATTCCTAACATGCGATCGGTCTTTGGACCATAAGCAGTTGTTTTTATTTTTAATGCAGGCGTGGAGGCATTTAAGTCAATTTAAAACTATTTTTTTTCTACAAAAAATTTGTAAGTGAATGTTGAAAATGCAGATGTGTTTTTGAATAAAGAATAACCCTCGTTGTTAATCTATAGACGAGTAGGTAAGTCATGTAAAACTTGCAATTTTCAAATGCTTCTTATACTAAATTCACATGCAATTTATAAGGTACCTGGGTCAAATATGGCCACCTTAAGCTTTGACGATTATTTTCTCATACTTGCCTACGACTTAAGTCTGCTAACCCTTATGTCGTTTGTATAGAATCTATTTAACTAACATATTTTTTTGTAAAATAGGATCTTTTTGAAATCGATTTTGAGATTTCGTCATTTTTAAACAAAATGGGAAATTGGCCATATTTCCGATAGTGTAGGGAAATATGCCCATAGTTCGGCCATATTAACTGTATGAAATAAAACAAATTATTATTTTCTGTTTTTGGGACTTATTACTAAGTGAACTAAAAAAATAAGGTACTTAGTTATAAATTTTATTATTGTGTGATAAAGTTTTAAAAGAAATCAATAAAAAAAGAAAGTAAAAGGAAAATAATAATGGAAACCTCTTACTTATAAATTAAAACGAACGTTATGGGAGAACAATGAGATCAATTGAGTAATTTTTGGTAGGGTAACTAATAATCAACTTTAAACAAATTTAGAATTAAACAAAAACCTCTTTCTTATTAATTGAAACGAACTTAATCGTACATTTTGATCAGTTAGGTAATTTTTTGGTAGGTACCAACTTATAATCAACTCTGTGCAGCTGATATTATAGCTAATTTCATATTAGAGAAGCAAACCCTTTGATATATAACTCGGAGTCAAAATCTAAAACAAAAATCAATGTATTTAGTTGCACTTGACAAGTTTTCATATCGAAAATATGGCCAACTGATGGCCATATTTGCAGTATGTGTCGGTGTTTTTCAATTGTATCTAACCTCAAAACACTACAAAAAATCGATTAATTCTGCACGAAAATATCAACTAGAGACCCCAAAGAATAATACACAGTAAGTATATAACAGAAAACATTGATAAATGACGGAATAAACCAAAACCTACCGAACGCAAATTTTTTGCACAACGTGTCCGTTCCTGTGAAGCAGCACTGCCAGACAGGTGAGGGGTGTGCGGCGGGTAGTGCGTGTTTCGTACTTTACACAAACATAGACCTTCTCGCTCACGCATAGAGTGTAGGCTGGGTTGCAATAGTTTGGTAGATAATAGGTAGTGGCCATATTAATCGGCTGGCCATATTTGACCCAGGTACCTTAGTATAAATGAAAGAAAATGAGAGAAAAGATTAATTATATCTATCATCTCCTACACAATCGTATGAAGCCCGTCTTTCCAATTACTGCTTAACACCTTTGTACAGTGGCAGGAAAGCTTCAGATATTGTTTTTTGTATTTAAATTGGTAAACGGTCTCGTGGATTCGCCCGACATCTTAGAGCGCTTGCAATTTTCGGTCCCACGCAGTGCTAGTCGTCTGCATAATCGAAAGACTTTCTCACTTCCGGTGTGTAAGACTCGTCTCGGCCATCACTCTCCGTTGTATCGCATGTGTGCGGCTTATAATTCTATACGTTTTAAATTTGATATTTTTAATGGTTCCCTTGCCTCAGCCACGCGTTGTATTAGAATGGCTCTTTAGTTGTTTTCTTTAGGTAATTAGTTAACTTTTCGATCTAAATCTTTTTGCATTATTTAGGTTTAAAGTTTAGTATTTAAAAATAGATTTAGGTAGTCTACATTTTCAAATTGTCAGTAAATGCATGCTGTGCTTACTTCGAGTAGGGTATATCCTAGTAAGTTAGTTTTTAATAAGTTATTGTTAGCATAGACCAAATGGATTTTACCCAGTTTAGTAAGCCAAATAAAAATAATAATAATAATTATATAAAATAAAAAAAAAATATAAAATTTTAAATATTGACAACATCACATACATTGCTCCAATCCCAAAGTAAGTAGCTATAGCACTTGTGTTATGGAAATCAGAAACAACGGTGGTATGACACACACCCAGACCTGAGACAATATTATTGAAAAGTTCATTTTTCTACATTGACTCAGCCGGGGATCGAACCCAGGACCTCAAGAGATGGTGACGCCTTGAAAACCGGCGTGCGAACCACTCGACCACGGAGGTCGTCAATAATTATACTATAAATTGCATGTGAATATAATATTATTGCAAGTTTTACTCAAGGCATTACTTACTCGTCTCTAGATACGAGGGAAAGACAAATAAAAATATGAAATGTCCTCATAAGGTCCTCATTTAAAAAACTTTGTATTTATTTCAACTGAAAACGATAAACAAGGTGTAAAAATCGAAAAATGCTGAAATAGCACGCACGGATTTGCCCATCAACGGCCGACTCGTAAAATTTTAACTAGCGGCTGCAGTTTTATTTGCACTGATGTGTACGCTCCGCCTGCTCTGTACACTCGCCGGGAGCGAACAATTGTTTTCGGTTAAATTACACTGCGTTGCAAAATAATTGGCGCGCGTTTTGCAGATTCATTTGAAATTTATTGAGGACCGAATGACAAATGAATGATAGATAGTGGAAACGATACACATGTGAATAAAATAGGAGGGCCGGTGGCCAAATTTGGCACTTGATAGCTAGCTGTTACATTATTTATAACATGTGAAACATGACATGATTGACCTCGTCGGAATGTTGGTTTCGGACAGTGAATTTTAAATAAATTTATGTCAGAATTGAAAATACTTTTGCTGGTGAGTTATTTATGAATTTGAACCATAGTCATTAAGTAACTTAATAGTCAATGAGTGGTTTGTACTGTCTCGCTTGACCCATTTACTACTTCATTAAATTGAAAAGTTTTTTATTATAAATGTAGAAAAACCTTCGAATCAGCAGTTTTTAATTGATAGATAAAACTCTAAAGAATAATGTATCTTAAGGGTACACACACACACACAAAACCTGTGGTATACACCTTTAACTAAAAATAATACAATTGGCCATCGATTTACTTTTGGCCAGCCTTAAAGTGGGCAAAGTAAGCTTTAACTTGAAAAAAAGTCAAAAATTCAATAAACGATTGCCAAAACTGAATAATATTAACAGCCACATTTCCGATAACTCGTACAACGGTGCCGGATCGTCGCCGGCCGGCATTGTTCCGGGCCGGATTAACCCGCACATTGCGATCCGGACAAAAAGTGTCGGTTTATCGATTTAGTCTCATCTTCATGTCGTGTCGGATTGTTTTTTACCCATGTCCAATTGTTTGTATCAATAAAATCGTACTATTGAATGTTCGCGCATTATATTGTTATTCGATTGTTCTAGGCGCTTCTTTGATTGAGATATTTTAACTACAGGTAAATGTTTAGTGGAGAAAAGCGAGCTTTGCTACTCGTGCATCAGAAATCAAGATTTAATAATTCAGGTTATTTTCTAAAAATATAAACTTTTTGCTTTTCAGTCGATTGATCCTGCAAAATTGGACCCGCGGGATAAATTGATGGATTGATTATTTTGCTTCTATCTGTTGGTGCTCAGTGATTAAAGACATGATATAGAATTTGTATGAAAATACAGACGTGAACCAAAATTATATAAGCTAACCTACATGCGGCACACAACGAGTATACTATATTGTCTTTGTTTTGTGGTGTTAATTTGAACAAACTTTTCCTTCATACAACATTACCTATTACAAATTAAAAAAATATTTCAAAAGCGAGCGTCGAAATATTAATAAAATTATTGTGCATACTGATTGTTCGAAAGAACCGTATCGCATTATATGTGTTCTACTGAAAAATGTATGAAAGCATAAAATGGCATTTTAATAAAAACGCCTGGAACATTGTCGCTAAATGTTTGCAGCATTCTGAAGCCCGGGATCAAACGGGTCCACACGTACCGTCGCGTCGTCGGCACGAGCACGACACGTACGGTAGACAATATTCATGCAAAAAGGTTTTATTTGAAAATATTTAGCGCAGTTTGCTCTTAAATTTTGCTTTAGTGAATAATGATAGTATTGCTGAGAAATGTTGAATACTAGCTTCCGCCCACGATTTCGTCTGCGTGAACATTCAGAAAATCCCTAGCTAGGGTAACTTTGGCCGGGATAAACTATGTTTTAATCCAGACTATAAACTTTAAATGTCATAGAAATGCCAAATTTCATTCAAATCCGTTCAGCTAGTTTTTTTTTGTTTCAGTTTTTGCGTGATTGATTAATAAATATCTAAACATCCAAACTTTCACATTTATAATATTAGTATCGCTACTGCTGAGAACTTTGAATATTTTGTTTGCATATTTCTTTATTGTTTCACATTAGATGGTTAAAAGCGGGATTTATTGTGTTAGGTTTTGCCGTTTATAACACTAGTTTTTAGCGTTTTTGCTATTTCTAACGATAACGTTAACGCTATTTTCCAAATATGAGTTATTCATTTTACTGGCAATACTTGATTGTTGGCAACACTAGAGCTATATAAGCAGAGAGTTACGGTAGAATCGGATTCATTCTTGCTCCAACCGTTGACGCAGTAACTTGAAAAGTGAAACTACCGTGTAAAATGTACGACAGTGTATAAGTCCTGGGAAAGTAAAGGATGTTAAAGGTATTTATGTGTTCTTATTTTATTATAAGTGTCCTTTAGAAGAATAACCTTACAATTCAGAAGTGGTAACCAATATTGAACGCAGTAAAAACAAAATTGTCACTTTACTTCACACTCTGTTCTACACCAGCCTCAAGCGCTGCTCGTTAATGCTTGGTCAGGGCCACTCCCTGATAGCATTGGTGGGTAGGGTAATGAAAGCTCTGCACGCTAATCCTTGATCGGGGCTACTCCCCGATAGAATTGGCGGGTAGTGCGATAAATGATTTGATCCTACTCACTTCACACTCATTGCACTTGGTCGAGGCTACACTTCGACAGTGTATACTTCACACTCTGTTCTACACCAGCCTCAAACGCTGCTCGTTAATGCTTGGTCAGGGCCACTCCCTGATAGCATTGGTGGGTAGGGTAATGAAAGCTCTGCTCGCTAATCCTTGATCGGGGCTACTCCCCGATAGAATTGGCGGTTAGTGCGATAAATGATTTGATCCTACTCACTTCACACTCATTGCACTTGGTCTAGGCTACACTTCGACAGTGCATACTTCACACTCTGTTCTACACCACCCTCAAACGCTGCTCGTTAATGCTTGGTCAGGGCCACTCCCTGATAGCATTGGTGGGTAGGGTAATGAAAGCACTGCTCACTAATCCTTGATCGGGGCTACTCCCCGATAGAATTGGCGGGTAGTGCGATAAGTGATTTGATCCTACAACATCTACATGAAATTCATGACTAACTATCAATACGCTGTACGCTGCATAAAAGAAAAGGGGGTTTTCTTAATCATTTTGTTTTTATTCTACCTTAATTAGTTAAAAAAAATGTACCTTACACTCTACTCTTGCTAAAATATTTTTTTTTGAACTGTACTTAATACCACAATTATATAAAGAAAAGGAGAGGTTCGAAACCTTTCTTAATTACTTGGTTTTAATGGAAACCGATATCACATAATTTTGTAGCATTCGGTTTCCATTGGAAAACTACTAATTATCAGTTAATATGAAATTTTCTCCATTCCTGAAGTTAAAGGTCAAAGTCTTTCCCAACTATTCCAGTAAATTTTGTGTTTGAGATAAAAACAAAGCTAAATTGGTACGTACTCATGGCTTTATTTATTCTAAAATTTGCATTATTTTCTGTTTAATACTCATTGGAACGAGACTGACTACCCACAAGTTGCGGCAGCGTGTCGAAAAGTTTTAGTTCGAGATGCGAGAATAAAGAAGATGAAGTTGAAGAAACGAGATCGAGGACGAGTATCCCCTTCAAAGCGGTTAAAGGTCAGAAGTTACATTTCATCTTACTATTTTATGAGTTATGAGGTTGAAAGTAACCCTACTTATTTACAAATGTTTAATAATTTTGATAATTCATTTAAAGGGAATGGTTCAGTTTATACGGGGGCTTTGCGTGAACATTAAATAATAAAGTTGCCCCAAAATAAAAATAAAAATCATATACTTTTATGAGTAATAGAAGTTAATTCTGACGTTTTCTCTTTTTCCGATACAAATTACACTTTCAACTTACTTAACTTTCAAATTACTTACTGTTTACATTTTTGAGGTATTACAGAATAATAATAATAAAAAGTGATTTTTATGGTACATACTCTTTGGCAGATAGTGGGCATGTACTAGTATTGTGCCATGTTTTGAATAAGTTCTCATCTGTAAGTTTCCTATAATTATTTTCAATTAGATCCAATAGTTATTAGATTTTTGATATTTATTATTTTATTTTATTGTAACTTGGTAATTATTTGTATACCAGTAATTGGTGGAACACGCTGAACTTGTGCCTTAAATATTTTATATGAATAATTTGTACCGTGTTTCGTACGAATAAATTTCTATTTCTATATACCAGAGGTGCCCAAACGGTCGATCGGGGTCGACCGGTCGATCGCGAGAAGTTTTAACGTCGATCGCCAAGAGTAACAGATTTGCACTCGATGTAGTTTGACTTATGCAATTTTTTTTTCTTGTTTAATATTTGATGGATTAAACGATAAAAATGTCGACATCTTAGTCATAAAGTTTTGCTAGGTCGATCTCCTTAAGAAAAAGTATGGGCACCCCTGCTATATACTATGTGCTAAGACAACTAAAGCTACTTTTCAAATGATTCCCTTTTTATTTACTTTCTGGCGAAGAGACTCCCACTGTCATCTTAATCTTGAATTAGTTGTATTTTCTGTAAAAATACATTTTACAGAACTTTTTCGCCAAAAGCCTTAATCAAACCATTATCTTCCCTGAAGTGCTTCATGGTTATTGAATTTGAATTTCTCTGCAAACTGAGTATCATTATTTTATCATATTATGGTGACATAGTTTAATTTGCGTGTTGTGTTAGGACTGTATATCCGCATTTCAAATAAATTTGCGTTTTTCAGAGAAGTTATCTTAAGAATGAAAGCATTACTATTGATATTAACTTTAGTTTTAGGAAACAAAATACTTACTTAAATTTGTGCCGTATAGAGAGAGAAACATTATAAATTATCAGGTATTTTAAAACGAAAACAATGTGTTCAAGTGGAATTTCAAATTTGTTGGTCACGGGTATTTTTCACAAAAGTTTCAGCTGTAACAAATAAGAATACGACTCATATTTTTCACTTGTTGTTTATTTTTCAAGGAGTGCACTATATAGAGAATTAAAAAAAAAAGAGATTTTAATCACAGAGAACAGGGTTTTTCTAGTGGTTTAAGTATTTAAAGATTTTAAAGTATTTTTTTTATTTTTTTGAATAATGTGGTATTTGTCTAATGTATCTATTGCGTGTTTTGTATATCCATTTATCTATTTAATAATTTAATAGGAATTTTCGAAGTTCGCCCTCATTCGTCTCGCGCAGTTGTGATCATTTGAATTGAAAATGTAAAAAGGGAACGTGATGCGAATATACAGCCTTAAACCAGGGCAACTCTCTGGTGATAACGTGTAACTATTCTCTGATAACTCCTGATGCCTATCTTAATTTTGCCACATAAAAGTGCGTATGTGCATATATATAAATATTTATGTATTATGCCATGTTTTACGTAAGTTAACATAATTATGTATACAGGAAGATGCTAGGGTTGGTTGCTTGCGCATAGCGCTTGATCAGGATGACTCTCTGGTAGCGTAGTGCGCAAGCTGCTGGATAAGTCTTGGGTACAGCCACGACTGTGACCAAGGCTTACTCCTTACCCTTGGTAGCACTCGACACGCACGCCATTGCGCCACACACACACGGTGAGCTAGTTCGGGCTAAATGATAACGCTAGATCAGTTTCTCTGAAGTATAGTGCCTATGTTGAGAGTTTTTATATTTTCTCCATCGCTGTAATTAGTCCAAAGTTAAGATCCTAACGCAGTTCTTAACTATTCTGTACGATGTATGGTTTCAATCATGTTAACGCATAGGTACATGGTAACTAATTTGAAGTAATCAGTGGTAGATAATACACCATGTTTGTGTCACATTGTAGTTATCATGATCAGTGATTGGTAACAAATCGCAAGTTTAATAGTGGGAGGACGGGATTTCCTAGTCGCTGGCCGCCAGGATTTGGCGCCGTATCTACTGCTTATGCACTAACTGTTAGGTTAGTTTAAGGAACTTTAATATTATAAAGACATTAACATTGTCACCATACATAAGAACATTATAAATAAAAGGACTAAAACAGTTCGTGGTCACTGGTCGCAACAGCAAGGTAAATTAGGTAGGCACAATAATAATTATTGTCCACTGGTATGTCTACCAAATTATTCCTGTAAGAATCTTTTATTCCATCCAGTCCTACTATTAGTTCGATAGTCGAACCGTTTGGACATATATTTTTTCCAAATTGTTAGACTGGCGGAGATAATCGAACTGTTTGGCTATTGGCTCGCTCAAATCGCTAAAAATACATACCAGTGCCACTTTCATTCACAATAAAAGAAGAATAAACATTTATTCTGCAAGTAGCATGGTACACATTACATAAAAATCTTAAAATAACTAATATCCGCTACACGACACCAGTTTCAGGCAAGCAGAATGAAGGGAGATAATTATCATACAATCCTTTAAGCACATTCATATTAATCATTTTGAAAGTCTAATTCTTAAGTTACAATTTATTAAGTACATGATGTCAAATTATTATACATTTTACGTTCTACCCTCAAAATATTCCCTAATTGAATAGAAACACTTATCTGTTAACCACTTTAACCTTTTCATAAATAAAACTGATGGCATAGAATATATAGTACTGATGGTAACTCTCGTATAACTTTCGGTATATGATTATAAACTAATGATGACAGTGTTTTTGTGACAAACTTGGTTCTACAGTCCGGAACCTTAGACTGTTGGGCAAACAAATTATGATGTTTATTTACAAAACATCCTACCCCAGATATACAGACAGTTCTTTTTAAATAATGGTCTGCAACTATAGAGTAGTCTTGATCTTATATTCCACATTAATACTATTAGTATTTCATGTTCGAGAAATGTTTCACACTATTGTAATTATACTGATACAGTCAGATAAATGACTTTATTTTAAATGATCTCATATTTAGTACTTAGATTCAATCGGTGGCTCAATGTACAATATTAGCGTTATACATACAAATAAAGATGGTTAATAAATGGTAACAAATCAAGTTCCTTGAATAACGGATCACAGAGTCGCGTGGTGAATTTACCTGATCTTTCGGGTATTAACTGGATCTTGACACTGAATATAAATAAATGTATTTCAACATTTCTATTTACTTTAGCATTGCCGATCTTATTAGGGAAAGTTTGGTTTGCTATAGGGTTAAATTATAATAGTGGGGTTTGCACATATAAGGTTTCATTTGATAATGTATTAAAAGTTTTGATTGGAAATGTTCCTAGGTATTTTGATAGTATAGTCTTATGATAATACTTGGAAGGGTTGCTGTCGCTTTTGTGTTTAATTTCAGAAAGATGATGGATTTTTATAATTCGAATGATTACGATGGTATACACTTCTAAGATGAGATCATGAACCTGGAACATGCTTTAAAGGGATCCAGCAGCTAAACTTTGTTTTCTTGTTAACTTTAATGAAATTTAATTCATTAATCATAAATCAAATCAGCAACGCAGCTGTAAAATAAATTGATTGACTTGAATGCATTTTATAAAGTTCCGATTCCGAGCGAGCAATTTCATAAAAAAATATGTAAATTATAATGACAAGTCTCATACATTGGAATCGGTGAGTTGAATCATAATTATGTATTTTATCGGTGATTGTATAATTGCCAATGTTTTTCTTTAATATTATGACAAGAGTATTAGGTTTGAGAAAACTTTAGTGCAAATAAGCCCTATATTTTTGTTTGAATATGCAAATAGAAGTTATTAGCTTATATGGAATGAGAGTGAATGAGATTTAATACTGATATACCCTCATGAGAGCCAAGGTGGCTCCATTCCGGTGATATGAGTTGATCTACATTCATGGATTATAGCTCATGTACCTTCATGAGCAAATGATCTTGGTGGTACATGAGTAGGATATTGAACGATTGATAGAATGAGATGTAATACTGATATACCCTCATGTGAGCCAAGGTGGCTCCATTCCGGTGATATGAGTTGATCTACATTCATAGATTATAGCTCATGTACCTTCATGAGCAAATGATCTTGGTGGTACATGAGTAGGATATTGAACGATTGATAGAATGAGATGTAATACTGATATACCCTCATGTGAGCCAAGGTGGCTCCATTCCGGTGATATGAGTTGATCTACATTCATAGATTATAGCTCATGTACCTTCATGAGCAAATGATCTTGGTGGTACATGAGTAGGATATTGAACGATTGATAGAATGAGATGTAATACTGATATACCCTCATGTGAGCCAAGGTGGCTCCATTCCGGTGATATGAGTTGATCTACATTCATGGATTATAGCTCATGTACCTTCATGAGCAAATGATCTTGGTGGTACATGAGTAGGATATTGAACGATTGATAGAATGAGATGTAATACTGATATACCCTCATGTGAGCCAAGGTGGCTCCATTCCGGTGATATGAGTTGATCTACATTCATAGATTATAGCTCATGTACCTTCATGAGCAAATGATCTTGGTGGTACATGAGTAGTAATTTAGAAAAAAAAAGAGATCTGTTTTATAAATGAACTAATGCTATGATACAGAATATATCTTAAAAATGAAAAAAAAATTAACTCTGAATTTGATGTTATACCTATCAAATGGATTTAGTATACATTTAATACATAATTTTGTAATAAAAATTGTCATTTGCCTCGAGGTTGTTTCATAAATGAATTAATGTACAGCTTTGTTGTACGAATTGTTTTTGTGACGTAATTAATATTTTGACATGATCCATTATTATTGTGTACTGTTTCGATTACTATAATTAAATCATCATGTATGAACATTTTATTATAAATTAGCAGAAGATTAGTGCGCACTTATTATTATTTTTTTGTGTAGGTAGCTTCATATCACAACTTGTACCCAATATTTGCATGCCTTTGTTATGGGTCAAATATGAGAAATTTAATTACTGTTCGAACATCAAATGTATACCATGTTTGTGGCAAATAAATGTTTTCTATTTCTACTTCTATTTGATACTGAATATATGTTAAAAATGAAAAAAAATGTAACTTTGAATTTGATGTTATTAGCTAACAAATGGATTTATAATTATAATACATAATTTTGTAATAAAAATTGTCGTAAAATAAAAATACAATTAAATTATATAAGTCATGTCTAAAATTGCCTCGAGGTTGGAGCAAGCAGGCCGATTGTTAGGTATGAAATCCTGGTCGCGTGCGTGCATGGGGACATGCACGAGGTCAGGATGGTCGATTGTTAGGTTTTGCCGTTTATAACACTAGTTTTTAGCGTTTTTGCTATTTCTAACGATAACGTTAACGCTATTTTCCAAATATGAGTTATTCATTTTACTGGCAATACTTGATTGTTGGCAACACTAGAGCTATATAAGCAGAGAGTTACGGTAGAATCGGATTCATTCTTGCTCCAACCGTTGACGCAGTAACTTGAAAAGTGAAACTACCGTGTAAAATGTACGACAGTGTATAAGTCCTGGGAAAGTAAAGGATGTTAAAGGTATTTATGTGTTCTTATTTTATTATAAGTGTCCTTTAGAAGAATAACCTTACAATTGTGTTAGCTCTTTCGTTTATGTTTGTTTTATCGTACTAAACCTTTGGCATGATGAGAAAAACACATTTGATTTTATTTATAAGGCAATTATTGTATTTATTGTTTTCGACCTATGTTCCTTGGAGAAAGTTGTTCAGAAAAAAGGCAGGAGGTAGAGTTGCTAAAAGCAACTCTATCTCCTGCCTTTTTTTCGTAACCGTTCCCCTTACACGCTGTATGTTACAAAACCTAGAGCACTCAAATAAGACTCACACTCAGTGGCGGATTTACAGTCTTGGCCGCCCTAGGCCGAATAGTACCAGCCGCCCCTTTCTCAGCTCCCATCATGAGGGCGGGAGAGCCTGTATGTATAGGATGCCTGTCTAGGATGTACAATACTACAGCAAAAAAAAAAAGATTTTTAGTCAGTTTCATTCACTAATATTGTAATATGTGGTTTCATCCGTGAAATACAAAAATGCCTGTCTCACTCAGCTTAAATGCGGCAAAAGCCTGTCAGATTGTAACTCGGACCACGTTTTAAGATTATAAAAAAAAGCAAAAAAAACAGCCGTGCCGCGCGATTTTTAGTCTGTTTTGTCCTCTAATGTTGTAATCAGTGGTTTCATCCGCGAAATTTAAAAATGTCTGTCTCTGCTTTAATGCCGGCCGCACGCCTGTAAAATGCCTGTCAAATGCGGCAAAAGCCTTTCATCAGTCCTATCATCAGTCTATTTTTCGCCTCGCTTGGCCACCCCTAATATCTGGCCGCTCTAGGCCCGGGCCTATACATGGCCTTAGGGTAAATCCGCCACTGCTCACACTTGCCTTCTTTTACTGTGAAGCTGGGTCTGACTTCACGATGAGTATATTTTCACTTTCACGTAATTCCTAACAATATTTTATTACGCCATAAATATTAAAATTTATCATGGCAATAATATTGGTTTCGTATTTTAAGCCAGATCAGATAATACAGGATAACATTTCAACATAAAACCAAATGGCTTTGTGATTTACGTCCAAAAGGGTTTAAGTTACTGAGAAAAATAATTTAAGTGTTAAAATAAAGATGTCAGGCTCTTTTAACCTGGAATAAAGTTACAGTTCCATATAATTACTGATATTATGGTTTATTGTCGAGGTCCTATTGCTCGTAATTATGTTTGTAGAGACGTGATGTTAAAAGCGTGTAAGTCATAAGCTTAAGGGTATTTTTTTTTGTAATAATTTATTTTTTAACACTCTCGCTCTTAAATCAAGCTATAACACACACGTGCGTTATGACATTACACACAGTGCGAAATATATGCGAGTGAACAGAGTATTATCAATTTAACAGGGTAATACAGTTATTTTTTTAGTAACAACAAAGAGGTTTTATGTCGCTGTAAATCCATATACCCTTTTGAAATAAATAAATGTGTTAGTGTAATAAGCAACTTAGCTCACTTGTATCATAATATACGTTATGTCCTGAATGAGTTGAAAATACACATAAGAAAAACTAGGTAACTATGTAAAATATCTTGTGCATGACAGCTTATTTATTTCCAAAAATAGTTGGTATACATTACTTATACACTAATACCATTGTTGCAATGGTATGATTCTTTTATGTATTTATTGCCAGTATTTTTCTTTATTTACAAAAATAATTGCTCAGCACTTCAGAAGTGCTTAAGTAAACAACTTTTCATAATCGTTTAATTTATAAACAATAATTATGTATACTGCTAATGCTACTGAAAATAAATACAAAATAATAGTAGATTATACAACAAGTGAATAAAAAGGGAATTTAGTTCGAGGGACTACGTTGGATCCCGAGAGTAGCGAAGGATTCTAGAGTTGAATCCCGAGCGTAGCGAGGAATTCAAAAGTAGAATCCTGAGCGAAACGAGGGATACAAAGGACCGAGATGAAATTTTTTTTTCACGAGTTGTGTACTCTACTTTTTACCATTGACTGCGAGAAAACATAATAGCAGTACTTACACCTATAGTACCTATTTATAGTTATCAAATTTTATTATTTAGATAGGTAATCGGTAATTTAACCGTTAGAAAATAGTGAAAGTATAAGTTTTCCAATGACATAAAGCAACCATGCTATGAGGGAAATTCCATGATCAGTCTGACATCAGTCCATTTCATCAGTTTGTATAGACTTTGAATTTTTACAGACTGAAGATCGTACCAGACTTATGGAATGGACTGATGCAAGACTGAACATCTAATCTCCCTCTAATATAAAGAAAACAACCCAAAGATAAGACACTAAAAAGAAACTAATTAATTTGGCGAGATAATTTTTTTAGAAAAGAACCCAAAGGTAAGACACTAAAAAGAACCTAAATAAAATTGGCGGGATATTTTTTTTTTATTTAATTGTATCTATGGCTTTATCTATGGAATAGCTGCATACTTTCAGCACGTTTTATTTTTTTTTGTACATAATTCATACGATGCGCGCTTGTTCCAAATTCAAATTATTTTTATTCACTCGGTGAATAAAATCGCTTATTATTCACTCTTATCGTTGAATTAAACGCACTTTTTAGAGTGGCGATGGTAAAAATAATGTTTTTCAACTTATTCGCTCCCGTTTAACCATTGCACCAGCCATAAATTGTCGTTTAATTTAACAGGAGAGTATTCAAGTGTGCGCTGATAAATTACGCATCTCACCTATCTCCCAGATAATATTGCCGGGTTTTTGTCCAAATTAATTTTAAATATACGGGTACGGTAATTAAACCCTGATATTCGGCCGTTAATGAACATGTCAAGAGAAGTTTTGTCGTGAATAATTATTTAGTACACAGAAAATCTTAATTTATCTGCTTGTTGAGAATATTATAAAGGATGAGAAAATTTGATATAACAGGTAGTGTGAACTTATAGGCTATTTACATGAGTTGTTTTTAGTCACCTGTGATGGTCAACTTTAGTCACCTACCAAGTCGTTAGTAAAACTGAATCGCAGGTGCAACATGGGTGGCAATGGCGCTGTCGACTATGTTGTCGATGGCGTAACCTTGGTAACAATAATTAATAACGTAGTTCCCGTTTTGGCCACCAGATCAGATGATTTTATTCAATAATCTGCGGCCTAGGTCGAATTGCCATTTCTGAGGTATTCACATGGGTGATTAAAGCCGCCAATTTTCGCCGCACGACGAAAATCGACCGGCCTAGGTGACTGAACAAAATTATCTGCTCCGGTGGCCAAAACTGGAAATACGTTATTACATTATTGGAAGTATTGGTGTGTAGTGCATTGGGCCAGAATCCCAAAGGTGCGGGTCCGAATCCTGTCTGAGCTGCTACGGGTGAGTCGATTTTTTCTAGCATTTTTTTCAATTATATTAATTATCTTAATACGTTATTATATATTGTGACCCAGGTTACGCCAGCGACGACATCACCTGCGATTCAATTTTGGAAGCGACTTGCTAGGTGACTAAAGCCGACCGCCACAGGTGACTAAAATCAACCCATGTAAATAGCCCATTATAAGTATACACAGTCCATTTTCGCCATGCGACAAAACTCGTGCTGCTTTAGTCATTTGTATAAATACCACATTATGTTTCTCTGCCTCTAAGTAATATAAAAGTTAAAAACAAACAACACACGCAATAAAACATTGTCTAGTAATGCTTATTAGATACCTCATCTATGGACATAAAAAGTAGATACGTCGCATGATTTTGGTTTAAGTACGGTGGGTAGGTACTTGCGCTTATTTAAAAAGGTTTCAACATTATATTTTTTTCTGTTTTGTGCTTGTTACTAAGCAAAAATAAAATCGACCATACTACAACAATTTACAATAGGTAATGTACGTCAAATCCCTTTTGTCTTCAACTAAAAGCCCCTTTCCATAGCAGAGTTCATGCAACATAAGTCAAGTTCAACAGAATATGACCAAAGTTGAAACTCAAGAATTGATAGTGCCTAACTTAAAATGTACCGCCAATTTGGCCACAACACGACAAAGTTCGCCAAACAACGCAGATCTTAGACAAAAGCTCGCCAACTAGCGACCTACACAGCCGCACAACAAATCCAGGCCAGCTTAAGAGGCCGTACAACATCAAGCTTAATGAGGGCTTTTCAAAGTGACTTTAAAAAAAATATAATACTTATTTGCCTCACAAGATAGCGTTGATGGTCAAGTGAAGTGTCAAAATTTGCTTTGATAAATGTGTTTTTTCCTTCGTTTTCTACAGTTGACACTTGCCTATTTATCAACGCCATCTATTGATCCTACAGTTTTTTGTCATTTTGAAAAGCTTTCATTGAAACAACAATTTCACACAGTATTACTTGATTTATCGGTCCCAAAAAATAATATGCATATTTGATCACAGTTCTAATAGTTATGTGATTGACAGAATATGATAGCTAAAACTTTCTTGATAGAAAAAATCAAGTGACCTCCAATTTTGTTGTTTTTCAATGACGTGCCAAATAAACCTAAAATCTTGGGACTATAATAAAAAAAACCTTAGCCAGTCTACCATCTAGTTTTCTGATTAATAGTTTTCTAAAATAAAAAATACTTTAAGAGTAATCAATTAAAAACGTTTTTTTCAATATGTTCAACTATTAATAAATAAATAATAATAATTTTCTTCCAGCTTTGTACGGCCCCTTAAATTTCAGCCTAGACATGTCTTAAGACTCGCTGAAAACAGGCGCAGCACCTGCGCCCTTGAGATAATGAAACTATAAAGTAGATTTAGTCCTTTTTCAAAGCTAAGACGAAAGGAGAAGGTATTTAAAACATACTTTTTCAAGAACACAATAATACCCATTTCCACTTAACTTAAGAATTGCCTAAGTCTTTTCCTAACAACAACTCGACCTAATTAAAGCTGATAAGCGCCTATTTATCTTGGTCGAGTTGTAGTTAGGCAACGACTTAGGCGATTCTTAAGTTTAGTAAAAATAGGTGTAAATCGTACTACCTAAAGCGGCTACTTGAAAACATTGATGTCGATGGAAGTCAACGTTGTTAAAACGTAAAAATACTGTATAAAGAATTTAGATCTTATTCGTCCAAGATTTACATACATAAATGTGTGTAAATCTTTAATACACATATTAAGAAAATAATTTTTCTTATCATAAACAACAGTAGCTACTTATCTCGATAAAATAGAAAAAAAAGGAAAATTAATGTGGCTGCTGTAATAAAACATGTTAAGCACCTATATAAGTACTAGCTTTTGCCCGCGACTACATTTGCGTGGACATTAATTTAGAAAATCTTTATAATTCTTTATAAGCTTAAATGGCTTCCTATTCGTCAACGCAGACAGTTACGGCTGCTCTGCACTCTCTATTCCATTCTTAACAACCCTCATTCTCCTGATTACTTAAAATGTAAGTTTCAGCACCTCTATGATTCTCATGATCGGCGCCTTCGCTCTGCCAATTCTCTTTCTCTATTTACTCCTCTCTTTCGTTCTGGGTATATGTCCGACTCCTTCACACTGCAAGCGACGCGTCTTTGGAACGGTCTCCCCGATTCTATTAGAAGAGCTCCCAGTAAGTTTTCTTTCAAGAAACAAGTTCATGCACATCTGTTGGAGGGCTTATGCCCGTGATGTGGAAGGGTCAACGTCACTACTTATCCAAACTCGGTATTTGGTGTATATAATGTATTATATGTAAGTACATATACTATATATTTATATACATATATATTTATTTAAATGTAAGTTTATTATTATTATTGTATAATTCTTTCTTCTTTTTTCTTCTTAATTGTATAATTCTCTTTATACATGTATTTATTAGTGTGTATCGATGTATCTTGTATGCATGTAAATATCATTCTCCTTTATTTGTGCCGCATTCGCGTTTATCTGTTTACTGTTGGTTGACTGGTAGAGAATGCTATAAGCATTAAGTCCGCCATTTGTACCTTACTCTATGTATTTGTACAATAAAGATTTATAAATAAAATAAATAAATAATTCTTAAAATGCTGTAGAAGTCGTTGTTCAGACAGTTCTGAACAAGATCTTCTACAGCATTTTAAGAATTATAACTCTGGAACACTGTGTCCAGAGATATTAGTATAAGTATCCCATTCCCATTCTTTGATCCCCTATTTCGTCCCCTTAGGGAGTGAATTTTTCAAAATCTCTCCAAAAATGGTGTCTCTATTTACTTTCAACCGTTAGGGCTCTAGGCGTATCCCAACAATCAATCAATCAGAGTTTGATATGTATAGATTACAAGATTATGCAAACAATATTCATCAGATACATAGATAAATTGTTTGTTTGTTGCAACACACACAAAAACATAGTAGGTTATACGAAAAAAAATTAAAACTTAACTAATGATAGTGTGGATGTGCCTATGTGCAGCTGCAAACAGGGTCTAGGCTCGGTGTAATATTTTCGCCCGTAGGATAGGCGAAAGACCGATTTTCAGCCTTCACCCTAACTAACCCAAAGAGTGGACGGGAAATATAATCGAGAATCACAAGGATACATAACTATGAAAAGTTTGAATAAATAAAGTCAAAATATTATTAGGGGATAATGAATTGCACTTTAAATATTTTGACAGAACTATTTCGTACGCAATTAATGAAAAGTTAGGAAGGTGAATGTAATAATAATAGGTAGCTTTTCTAAGTTGAAACTGAGTTTTCTCAGCTGCATGTTTTCCAGACGCTGGTGGATTAAATTTTCCTACTGGGTGAACACAGGAGTTCGCGTTCACCTATTTGAAACTAACTCTCATTTGAGTTTCTTACTATCAATTAATTAAATCTTATTCAGGCTAAGAAATAATGCTCTATCTATTATAAAGTTTGATTTGGAAGAAAAATTTTATTCATAGGTATAAAAAATGGCACACACTGTCAATAATAGATCTTGAAACGAAAGATGAAGATTTTATTTGGTAGATTTTCTCCTCTCCTTATTGATTTGACCTATCAGTTGTCTTAATTTGACATATCATTAATATTATGTTTCGTTGCTATGCTAAAACTTGATTATGCGGAAACATTTGTCTCTGTCTTTTTCTTTACGTGGTAAATATGTAAGGAAAAAAACCTCACATCTGCACTTTTACGATCTTTTTTGTTGTTATTTACAAAATTATCTCTCTTGAAAAAAAGTTATTGGAGCAACTTCACAGTACGTTAAAGTGTATTTTGATGTAGAATTCAATACGTTTCCGCTATTATTTAGGCCAAAAATATGATCCGCGACAAGCGGTTTTGATGATATTCTGTTTTCACTCCTCTTGCTCTAAAAGTCCGTCATTGTAAAGTACAAGAGCCAGGATAAAATAGCAAAATTACCCCTAGGGGATAAAGTTTTTTCTTTTTTAATGTTTGTCTATTACCAATGAGCCTACTAAAACGAAAAAGTCTTTATTCATAATCACGAATAAAGACTCGGTCCACTTAATACTGTTTTCACCTCTCCAGCACGAAAAGGGTGCTTTTGGCGCGTAAAAACTCGCAGCAAAATCGATTTTTGCTGCGAGCGTGAGACAAAGTGCTTTTTTAATTTCTAACACCAACTTTTAAAATAATAAAGAAAAAACAAATAAAGTGACAAGGATGACCCTTGTAAAATTGATATGTGAGAAAAGGATAGATAGAGTGCTTTATGGTGTCATACACGGATTAAAAAGTAAAAAAAAAAATGCACGGATATCAAGGAGTTTTAAATAAGGATTGTTAAAAAAGAAGGTTGATAATTCGAAATAAAGAGTATGTAGGTAATGAGGTCACATGTATGAAACAAATATGAAATAAGAAAAATTAATGAAATTAATTAACAAATTATATGTTTTATGATTATAAATAAATAAATAAGACGGAATATTAATGAATAAGAGAAAAACACAACGCAATGTAATCAAAACGATGGACGGGAATCTACTTTACTGACTCTATGAATAAAATTTCAGCATTCAGCATAGGTTTGATTGAATTATTTTTGTGATAAATTACAAAAATGAATGCGTCCAACGATGAAGATAGTTGTCTAACTCCAAAAGAGTTAAGTGAACAAGTTTCTAATGCTGAATTAAGCTTTTTTACCAGGAAAGTCACGTGATAATTTTCTCGCTGGTCGAGGTGAAAAGTTGTATATTTTACACGAGACCAAAATGTTGTTCTGCCTCGTGCCTTTAAATCACTCACTGTGCTCAGTAGTCTATATTAGAATCACTCGCTACGCTCGTGATTCAATTCTAGACTACTTCGCTAGTTCGTGATTTAAAGTCGCCACTCGCAGCACAATTTGATTTTGGTCACTTGTATAACAAATAACTATTCTCATTTTTATTTTTGAAAATGGAACTAAAAGCAGCGATCTCTTCGGTGAAATCGTAGACTTATTTATACTCTGTGGCTTTAAGTTTGATCGTAGAATGCGTGCATTGTGTTTCTTAGCTGCTACAGTAGAAATAAAAAAAGGCGCGAAATCTTTAGAATTTTTCTCTAATACCAAACTGATTGAATTGCGTGACTGTAAGAAAGTAATAGGAAAGAAATAATTTTAATCTTTTGCCGTCAAGCACAAATCATTTATTTAAATACTGTATGAAAAGTTTATGAAGTGGAGGATAGAAAAATGAGTGGATTCGTTTACGTAAGTATAAACTAGGTATTTAATATTGTATTTTATTTTCTCGCCTTCGTAGTGAAAAGTAGAGTGTAACACACGACGCTAAGACCCATTATAACTCGGTTTCTATTTATTCCCTCGCTACTACCTTGTATGCAATGGGTCATTTTAGCGTCTTGTATAACAATCTAATATTTTTTTTACAATTATCTGTGAGGCTTATACTTAATTTAATACTTGTAGCTACTAGATAATCTCTTTAGCTTATCTTATGTTTTGTAAGTGGCTAAAACTTTACGTTATTTATATAAAAATATGGCCCGCGCAAACCATGTTTTCCTATCATGGACCCTTAATAACAGCACCAAAAGTAACATTCTAACAATTAATATTCAAGTTTGTTTAACCCTACAAGTGCAGATGTAACTAACTTGATCAGTGACAGCCGCTGTTGTTCCCCCAGACTTCACGCGTCGACGCGTCGTGACGGCGATGTCGGTCGTGGCGACATGCGGCTTCATGTCGCACGTCGCTGGCGACATGTGGGTTCAGTCGAGATGGCGATATGTGAAACCGACGTCACTCAGTTAATTGTTAATGTCTTGCCACCATATCAAGTGTGTTTGCGTTTATAAATATTCAGGTTTTAAGTTTGTTACACTTCTGAATCTTCTGATTTAATACGACTAACTAATGGAATGATAATTATTACTTATTATTGAAGCTGCTTTTTTATCCACAACAGGATAGACCTTTGTGTAAGCGCATTTCACCCGGAATCCTTACTACTGAGGAACTGGCTATTTTACCTTTAACTGCCGGAACACATCAATTTTTTAATTATTGTAATGGCGTCAGACTTAGGTAAGATGGTGGTAGCTAGCCAGGCGGACTTGAAATAAGCCCTTACCAGCAAAACCAAATACTTAAATTGTATTTGGGTTTGTATCCTCCTCCTTGAAATTGAACCCGGGACCCTTGCGTCTTAAATGTGTTGGTGAAACACTAGAGTAGGTCCGGGTAGACATTTTATTTTTGGTGTTATTTATAACTTTTAATGATCTCTAAAATAGGCAGCTACGACTTTATATCAAAACTTTGGTCCATAAAATTTAGTATTATTTCCTTGAAACTGACGTGTATGCTAGCATAATTTCCATGCTTAATTAGATACACCTAGAACATAACTACGAGTAGGGTAATATTGGGCATTCTAGAACAGTTTCCATACAAAACACCAACACAGATCGGTGTGAGGTGGAAGCTACGCTACGCTACGCTTCGCTCCGCTCCCAGCCCACCTCACACCGTTCTGTGTTGATGTTTTCTATGGAAACTGTTCTAAAATGCCCAATGATCTTTTGTGTACGGAAACTGTTTTAAAATGCCCAATGGTGTTTTTAGGAAACAAATTTCAATACTTTCGACACAACATGAAGCGAGTAACGAATAAAATTACAATTAGGTTCCGACATTGAGATGGTTGACTAACATTTTATGCTCACATTTGAGCACACCCTGCGTTGGTCAGCGGGCCCATCGGGCCTGGCCGGACAGATTAGCTATGCTGTACTGCCGACCGTTCCTCCATCCGCCACCCGGAGGACGCTCCCCTACGCCGTGAGGACCGGCGCGAGGTTTGTATTTAGTTCATGATCGTATTTTATTTCTGTTTTAGCAAGGTAAAGAACACAAAATCGTATGAGTAGTACAGAACTGGATAGGGCTTCCCAACTTATAGGACTGGATCCCCGAATAAGTGTATCTATATTATACGATCTCATGTACTCCAACTCAAACTGTTTTCTGTTAAATGTTTTTAGTAAGGTAAAGAACACAAAATCGTATGAGTACAGAACTTAAACTGGATGGGGCTTCCCGGCTTTCAGGACTGGATCCCCGAATAAGTGTATCTATATTATACGATCTCATGTACCCACCTAAATTGTTTTCTGTTTTTGAAAATGATTATGGGTGTAAGCCTGAAATAAATGATTTTAAGTTTTGTTCGTGATCATATTTTATGCAATCTACTACACACATTTTCAAGGTTTTTCTACTTTACGATGTCGAGGCTTTTAGTAAGATAGAGAACACAAAATCGTATGATTACAGAACTTAAACTGGATGGGGCTTCCCGGCTTTCAGGACTGGATCCCCGAATAAGAAGTGTATCTAAATTATACGATCTCATGTACTCTAACTTACCAAAACTGGATCCTCGTTCCAAAGGAAAACACTTGTGTGATTTGATTGAAAAAAAGTCACAAAAGTATGGTTTTACACATGTCGACTCTGATCCACTAAACACATTTTCAAGATCTTCAACTTTAGGATGCTGAGGTTCATAACAAACTATCACAAAAAATGCAAGATATACTACTTAAACTGGATGGGGCTTCCCGGCTTTCCAGGACTGTATCCCCGGATTAGATTTCTGTAAATCAAACACATGTGTGGTAGTTCTACTGCTAAGAATGGACCCTCATTCCAAAGGAAAATACTTGTGTCTTTTGATCATCACCAACGCGTGCACTCCATACGGGAACAAAACATGAATGGCAGTAATCAGACGTCATCGCTATCTCAGAACTCCCATGAACGTCGAACACCCGTGAGTTATGGTCAGCGGTTTGTCACAAGCGCATTTTATTTCGTTGCATAAATTTGCGTTCCGTACATATTGGATATAGTTTTATAATTGTATCAAATATTGTAAAATTACCAATATCATATTGATGTGGATAACCACGTACAAGTGACACGAAAATAAAAATAAAAACCTGTTCCAAACTAAACTTAATTTGTTGTACTATGGACACAGAATAATAAGTAGATTTATTGTACTAGCTGACCCAACAGACGTTGTCCTGTTTTAGTTATGAATATTAAATTCGAATTGGTATAATTAATAAAAAGTTGGGTTCAGAGATATGTGTACCGTTCCCGTTCCCGTTTACTTTATAACCCAACAGCTTTATAACCAAGTAAATATCACAATAGCTCCGACCGAAGCATCTGTTTTAAAGGACATTCAGTTTCTTTTTTTACATCCTCTTTAACGATATTTGCAGCACGCATTCTGTTAACTCTATGTCAAACGTCATCATGAGGTTGCATTAAAAAACTTTATCTACACTCACAACGTAATGTTCCAAATATGAATTCAAAAAAGGTAATATAAATACGTACTTTATTTTCGTGGATAGGTAAAATTAAAAAATAAACTCATTACGATGCAGTCAACTGCATCATAAAATAACTTTTTTTCTCATTACGATACAGGGCAAATCCAAAAAGAAGGCAGTGCCGTAACATTAAAAAAAAACAACGATATTTTCCCACATATTTTCATTGATTAAAATGCACTCTATGGTAATCGATGACTTAGTGCGATTAAATTGTTGGAATGCACTCATCTCTTTTTTTTCTAATGGAATGCGCGCCATTTCTAAAGCATTTCAAATAAAGTTTTGATTTCAATTTTTACATTTTGTTATACTTACTGAGTTTTGTAGGTTTTTTTTATTCGTGCTTTAAATTGTGAAAAAAAAATGGACTCTGCCCGATATTTTAGATGCAGCTAAGGAAATGACTTATTACAAGGTAGGTACCTAGCTGATACAAACAAAGTCTCTCTCTCTCTTTTCTAACGTTGATCTTTTATTGAGTAGGTTCAATCCCAAATGTATGAGTGTAGATAAAGTAGTGTATGAAACTGCACATAACTAGGTATTAAAACACTCGTGTGATACTATTAAAAACCTCGCCTGCGGCTCGGTTTTTAAACACACACTCGTGTTTTAATACCCCTCTTTATGTGTCAGTTTCATAAACTACTATTATATGTTTTGTCCACAAATTTTCTAACGTCGTAAGGTTAAGTACATTAAAAAAGTTTTTATGTCCAAAATAATTTATGACGGTGGTTAAGTATTCTAAAATTTTCTAATTTTCCGCGCAAATTTCTTATTTTTTTTTATTTCATAAGAACCTTCTTCTGATAATAACAAACACAAAAAAAGGAATTAGCGAAATCTGTCACGCGTGAGGGCTTGACCACGGAAAAAGGGATACATTTTTATATTTATATATAGATTATTCAACAATAATAATCTACATTACTAAAATTATTTATTGGTTACTTTTGTCCATATGCATAATGTAATAAAGATAATTGTTTTTTTAAGATTGTAAACATTATTAACGAACATGAAAGAAGCTTTTTCGAGGATTTCGTGAATGTGATGCGCAACCCTAATATTAACTTTGTGCTGCAAAAAATAGTGACAACAATAAATCAGACGTAATGCAACCTACCACAGCTCGAGTAAAGCTAAGTTTACATCGTTTTCTAAATAAGATGGTACTTATTATATTTGACATATTATTTAAATGTTAAAAACTAACTTTATGATTCAAGCGCACATCGCATAACTATACAAATTATTACAATCGATATAAACTAGAAAGTTAGTAAAACGTTTTGATGGGTTATAAGTTTGAAAAAAAAAATACTTACGCGTATACCTTTTTGAATCATTCTTAATATTTCCAATATCAGCTCTAATTTCACATCTGTTTTTAACATACCATCAAAACCAGAAAAGGTGCTGTTACATAAAAGGATGATGATCTAATTTGTAATTTATCTTGCAAGTTTTTTCGAAAACTTTCGCTAATAAAAGCACATCGGCCTTAAGATACAAGTCGATATATTCTTCAAGATTTTACAATTTTAATGTTTACCAAACTTTATTAGCATGTTCATAATTTGCTTTTAATGTATAGGTACTTTACAAAAAAAACATTCCTGAGAAGGGAGTTCATTCCCTTCATAATGAGCTCCAACAAGTTATGTATTACTATTCGTATGGATACACGCCCTTACGTCTTAATAAACTAAAATGCTCGTGGGAAGGAAAGAAGCGTTGCAAACGCATAAAGCCATTATCATTTAAATTTGCAAGCAACTTTAAGGCTTGTGCTTAAAAATTTAAAAGAAGCAACAAAACGAACGAACATAGTGTCCTCATCATATTTAAAAAAAAAATCACGAACGATTGAAAATTTCTTAATTTTTAACCGACTTCAAAAATTTGAACAGGAGGAGGTTATCTATTCGTCGTGTATATTTTTTTACTATGTATGTACACCGATTACTCGAAGACGGCTGAACTGATTGAAATGATTTAAACGTTATAACATGAGGTTTGTACCCAAATTGGTCCCATTTTTTGAAATATTGAAATCGGTTCAGTAGTTTTCGAGTAATCTTGAAAATACTGTCGTTTTCGTTACCATTTTATATGAATTCAAACGGATTTTCAACCATTACTTTTTTGTTTATGAGCCGATTTAGATGATTCTTTTTTGTTTGAAAGAAGAAAGACACCTTAAAGATGATACCATATTAATTTTATTGGTATTGGATTTTGAATTTTAAAGATACACGAGGGAACTCCTCAAAATCAAATAGGAACTGTACAGTGATTGAAATATTGGTAGGTTTATGACAATCAAAAATAAGTTAAGGACCTATCTATTGTCAAGGACGTTCTGGACTAGAGTTGAACTGCGAAGGCCCAACGGAACTCCTGTGGAAATTGAGTTACTTGGGGTATACATACCATTGAAAAATGTGAAACATTATAATGTTTTATTTTATAAAATAATTGCTTACATACCTACCACAAAATGTTTAAAATAAAAAAGCTTTTTAAAAAAAGCAAAACCTCCTTCAAAAATCTTAAAAAAACAGCTCTATAAAAAGCAAGAAATAATGTTCAAATAAGTCGGGTGGAGCTTTTAGAATATAAACAATGCAATAAGTAAAAAAAAAAAATACTTTCAGCTCCACCCGACTTCAATAGACGTGTTTTAATTAATCGATTTGAACATTATTTCTTGCTTTTTATAGAGCTGATTTTTTTAAGATTTTTGAAGGAGGTTTTGCTTTTTTTAAAAAGCTTTTTTTGCTGTTACTTTTATACTACTTACCTTATAATTTTCCTTATTGTCTCTAAACGAATAAAAGGTGACTGTCATAACCACCCATTTTTATGAAAAAATACTGGAAAAATTATCTTTTACTTTGTTGTCAAATAATAATTTATCGTTGAGAAATCAATTTTTGCTTTTGCGAAATTGACCATATCTTCATCTGTTAAAAATACATTTTGAAGATTACTAATATTTAGTACTAAGTAAGTACTTATACAAGGTTATTTTTATTGCAAGGTTGGTCCCAAAATGAAAGTTGTTCAGTTTAACGGTCTGATCAACCCCACGAGAGGTTTTGTATTACTAAAAAATAACCTTGTATACGGTATTGAATAAAAACATTACGTAAAAAATATCTTATTAAAATCTGATTAACATGAAATTTTAACTTGTCAGCTAATAAATGATGACAAACACACATCGTTTTATAAGACAACATTTTTACATTATAATTGGGGCATTGTGATAGTCTTGTTTAGTCGTTTTAAGTGAGAGGTATTCGTCAACATGACTGCAAGTTATTTATCTGAATGTGTAGTGTCAATGCGTATTTATTCGCATTTTAACAATATACAAATAAAAACAGGATTGTGGGCCGAGAAAGACTTTTTACCACAAATTTTTTTTTTCAATGATGATGAATATTTGTTTTTATCTGTACAAGAATGGAATCAAGTCTATACAGAGTATACAGTTTTAGGCTCATATCATGTGCCATTAAATAACACTACCAAAAATAGTCTTAAGTTGTATGTTTTATTATACTGTGATAAGCGTTGTTCCGAAAAATTTATTAACCTAGTTTTAGAAGCTCTTAATATGTTTTCATCGTGTATTAATTTGAGAATTGAAGAACTCAACAAAGATTATGCTAAAGCGTGTAAATTCGTAAATAAAATTGAAAGTACAATAAAAATTGTAAGCTTGTCAGCTTTACAAAACATACATAATTTATTATATCATTGTTTTTGTTCAGATTCCTTGGTTGAAATGGAAATTGTTTCTATTAGTAGTGCCTATTTTAAAAAAATATTATGTAATAAATAAGTCATGCAGAAGACATGAACAGACGCGTTAAATGCTGAGTTAGCGGTGTAACATATCCACCTGCGCGTTCTATGCAGCTGTGTCTGAGGATTATTGCTCATTCATTTAAAAGTAAGTCTTCAAGCTGTGCGCGCGTGTAATTAAAAATGTCTAATCACGAGAAAACATCGTGCGTGTACATTGCAGGCGGACGGGGTGAGATGCCTCTGTTCCAAATTAAACTAGAGATCCAGCAGTTCGAACAAGATAAAAATAAAAGTGTGATGGGAAGAACAGTGGCCAAAGCTTGTTACAGTGCATACAATGTGGCGGATCCAGTGCTGCGGAATGCAGCTCACACGCTATTCCTTATCACGGCAGAGATGGGAGATCGTTCCGAAATCAATTGAGCACAATAGTAGGTAAGTACTTTTTTATTTACAGAGCGTAGCTATAGTTTAGGGCTTATTTTTCAATACTCAGTAAACAGATATCAGTTAGTTTAAATATTAACTCAATATAATATGTAAAAGTAATTCCAAAAATGTGACAGACAAATGAATGACAAACATTTTCAATTTGTACGCTATTAAACAAATTAATAATTTAGATTAAATAAAGCTTTATCTAGGCATTGAAAAATCAGCCCCCCTACTCTCAACGGGAATTACTTAACGAGATCGAGCTCACAGGATCGAATAAATGTCAAATTCTGTTATTTTAGTTTTAGTACATTGAAAATGGTGATGGTTTCCATTGTAGTAGGTACTGTTTTGACGTTTACTCGATACCAATCCGATCTCAGATTCTAGTTCGTGTTTTCTTTCTTATTTTCACTTTTAAAATATTGTGTTAAACCACCTCTCTACTTACTGAAACAATATTTTTTATAATTATGAATACTAAGAAAAAAAGTGTTATAAAGACATAATAAATATCGCAATTAAAATAAGTTTCTTTTTCTTTGCAGATTCTCTTACTGTGTAACAAAGGGATAGCTTCCGAACTTCAATATAAAAATAGGTAAGTAATTGGAATCATACCACATCACATGTCTAGTTGTTTTAGTTACCTATTCTTTTTAAATAAGTTGTCTTACTTTACGTTTGCTCTTTTCAGATATGTCCTGCTTGCAGTGTTTCAACAAACTCCTTGTAAATACTAAAATGTAGTAGATATTAACGAGATTATTGTTTTTTTTTTATGTATTCGACTACCATATTTTTTCTATGATGTTTAGTTTTATTCTAAAATGTGAGGAGACTATAAGTTTAATTCACGTTGTTTTAAAAATTATGTAGACTACAATGTAAGTAAGTACCTACGTTGCCGTTGTTTTAATAAAATAAATTTTTTATAGTGTTTAATGAGTGATGTTGAATTAAAATGTTAATAAATAAAATAAAGTAGGTAACTATTGTAGTTTTAAACTTTTTATTTTAAGAATGTTACTTAAAACATTTTTGTTTTCCATATCTACTTATAATAAATAAAATTATATGATAATATTATATCGTTTTATTTGTGAAATCTAATAAAGGGGTTCTAAATGAAAAAGATTAAAATAATTAAATAATCATTTATTTAAAAAAATCTAGCATTGAAATGTTATTCTCTATTATCCATTTTTTTACACAAATTACATTTTTCAAAGCACAGTATTTTATATGATTAAAACAGTTATATGCAAATATATCTTTACAATAGAGTTTACATAGAGTTTCTAAATTAGGTATACCTTTATCGCTTACATCTAACACATTTTCATGTCCACATAATTCTCGCACCCACTTAACTTTTTCTGCACCTTTAACTATGATCTTACGTTCACGGAGGTAAGGTTTAATAAGTCTTCTAAATTCCATGTAGTCAATATATCCCTCGCTCCATTTGTAACCTCTGTTTCTTTCTATCCACCAAACATGTTTCCTTTCTTCGAGAGTTAGAACAGAGAACGGATAAGGGGGTTTTATCAAAAATATTTGAGTGTGCTCTGATGTGCCAATAACTAATTCCTTTAAAATGAACTCTTTTTTTCATTCTTAAAACCTTGCACGTCCACTATTATAGTATCATTATTCATGATAGTTTTTTAACGATGTTACTAAGGGGCTTATATTCAAACAAACAGTCGTTAAATATAAGGCAATATGCTGCAGTCTGGTCGGGTATCTCTTGATCTGCTTCTATTTCAACTCGTACGTCTATGGATCCTTTTAGTGTTTCATATTGCCGAGAACAGTCTATTACAAATAAGGGCGCAATTTCTTTAAATTCTTTTAAACTCAACAACGGCTCTGGCCGACGACCGTGATAAGACTGTTGAAATCTGGCATACTGTTCATATATTAGAGAAAATTTGTTGTCAGCAAAATTAATATTCAATCCTTCATAAGGGTAATACGTTGAATTTAAAAATACTCTGACATCCCGTAAACGACAGTGGTCGAACTCTGCCATAGATATTACCGCATTATGTTTGCGGTTAGTTTGTAAAGCAATAACGACGAATCTTGGTTTCTCGATCTGGGATGAAGTTTTAATAGACCATGTATGTTTACGTGTTTTGGGTAGTAATGGATACTCATATAAGTCCCAATTACGAAATGCTACTGCTATAGGACGATCTTTTTCTAAATGTTTTAACAAATTGATTCTTTCATGGTCTGATACTTTAATATGAGGAACTCGCCAGACAATTTTATTAATTGCTATATCCTCCACAACTTCATCCGTACTTAATTTTAAAGCATTAAGGTTTGTGTTGCTTCGTAACAGTACCAACTCGTGTTTACAATTAATTAAAAATTTTTCGTAATCTTCTGCAAACCCTAATATTTTATTCAAAGGTATCGAGGCGGAAAATACTCCATCACTCGCTGTTATTGTACCTGTAGTAGACCAGCCCCAAACTTTAGCACATTGGGCTTCGTTTTGGTTCAACGAAAGATAAGACTTCATAGTCGTAGTAATGCCTGCATTTTTTATTTTATCTATTTCTATCCCGTTTAGTTCATATCGAATATCTTGAAATAGAAATAGCGCTGCATTATTTGCAAAATGAGGGCTCGTCTCTTTTTCTTGTCGTTTGGTGATGCTGTTATACTTTGAAACATTTACAGTGCCCTCAATATACAAAGTGCTGAGAGCAGGTAGCACGTACAAATCTTGCTGATTAATAGGTATTCGAATTTCATCATTCTGATTGAAACTTGTAACATATGGTTTATAGGAGTGATATTCAAAACTTTCAATGCTGTTGTCGTATGACACTGGCTGAGATATGCTCAAAATATTCATTTTAACAAACCTATTAATTTTAAAAATTCCTTATTGGCTTTAGTAAGCTTATTTTTTTTCCGAATAGGTGTTTCTTTGAGAAATGTTTTTTTAGAACTAACTTGCGCTGTAGATGTAGCTGTGTTTTTATTAAAATTTAACATCTTTTTCTAAAGTGTAAATACAACTGTACCTCTTCACCGCGTAAGTTTATTTGTCTATTTTCAGCGTCTAACAACCTTATATTAATAGCGCTTATCGAGCTTTGGTTGACTGGAAAATAAATTAAGTGTTCAGGTATTTCAATAATTCTGTAACCAGGTGGTACGTTTGGTACAAATTCATAAATTATATGACTCGCTTTCCCGTTCACGAACGATCCGCTAATTACATCACATTCGATGCGCACTATAGTGGTTGATAAAATGTTAACAGGGTAGCGGGACTCTGTTCTTATGTTAGCTTTAACAGTTTCTATTCCAAACCCCAAAATTTTACCAAGAGAATCACTTTTATCAAAATAAATATTTTCAGAACAATAAATACTTGTTTTCAATGTATTGTTATTGCAATTCAATTTTAACCCAGCATTTTTAATATTACTTTTCAAAAAATCACAAATATCTTGAAGCTCATAAGATCCTTCAGGTATTTCGACAACTCCATCATCGCCGTAATAAAATTTGTTGTTTCTGTTGTCTATATTAGGGATAGAATTAAAAGTTGAAAAACATAAAAGACCACACTCATATTCTCCATGTAACTGTAAGGTTGGTGAGTAATTTGTTGTCAGAAATTCTCCTCTGCCAGTTATTGACACAGTGAAAGACATTTTTGTACTGATAATATTTATTCTTAGATTCATAATATAAACATTTTTATTTCCAATAATCTCTTAAAAATTTTAAGCAAAGATGACCACAATTTATAGTACCAAACGTTTGATACTGTACATAGTTATACTTTATAGACATATTGCTTAAATAATTTATTAACTCTAGCGGTGGTTGTAAATTACCAAAACTATCAAAATATTCACAGTAATCGTTTTGTTTAACGTAGGCTACCCAATAAGTTCCAGGATTATCCGAACTATCAAGATTGAGTATAGCACATTCTATTTTTCTTGGTCTTGATGGTAGTGTATCTCTCATAAAAACTCCTCGAAAGAATGGTATATCAGAAGCATACTCTAATATGTCATAATTAGTGAGGGCACGTCTGGGTAGCCGCTTAATTAGTTTTTTGAAGGGTTTAAATATAACCCAGCTCCTTTTTTATGAGGCTTGATGTACAATCCTTTTCCAAGAGCGACAGCTTCCATCGCCCTGTTATGTCTTTCAGATTCTTGAAGGTTCTTCTGTGCAACTTTGTAATCATTGACAGCCTTTGCTATACCTGCAGCACCACCAGCAAGTGATCCTAGAGCTGACAGTCCAGCGAAAATTGGAATAAGAGGTAAAAATCCTCCGCTTTTTGGAATAGGAATATACCGAGGCAAACGTATTCCCTTTTTATTACTAAACAGTTTTTTGGCAGCTGCATATGCATGTTTTATAGCTGTATGATTGTCTTTAGGTTTCAATTGTTTCATTTGTGATTGAATTTTTTTTATGATGGACTTAAACGAACGTACTCCAGCACCGGCCTTAAGTTTTGCCTTCATTGCATTTTTTACGATCCATGATGCAACTTTTTCTCCTTTTCGAGCATCCTTTGATTTCAATCTATTTTTCGCCATATTCAAAAGTTCTAAATCAGCTTTATGTCGGATGTTCAAATCGCTATTATTATAAGCAATATCGTGATGCATACAGGCTTCGTCCAATTTATTTATACCCCTATCACCTCTTTGTAACCGTTTCTGAAGGTTTGTTCCAGGACCACAATACTGGTATCCAGGGATATGTAGCTCAAACGGCAAGCTATTTATTAAGCCGTTAATAATACCACTTCCTTGTTTCATTGATAATCGTTAAGTGAGATACATTTAATCACAGTACTTAATTTATACTATAACACTAATGCATTTTTATCCACCCAACTATTCTCTTCATCACTGAGACCTAACCATTTCACAAAAAGCTTGTTACCCTTTCTTTTTATAACCTTTTCAATCAGATAAAGATCAGGATATTTTGTTTTCTGTAATTCATGTTCATAGAAAGACCCTAAAATCCTCTGATTGTGTTTATCTTGTAAATCATAAGTTGGTGGGTTAGTATGTTTTACATTAACTACAATAAATATTTCTGTTGACCAATTGGGAGTGTAACCTTTGTAAAAATCTCCTTTATATTTACTTATACGAACGTGATCACCAACTTCAAACTTAGGTGTCTTATCCATCTCAAGCCTCTGTGTCTTAATAATGTTAGACTTGACAACCATTTGGTTTGCTTTATTGACAGCAACAGGCTTAAATTTTGTTATTCTATGAGTAGTACTGTTATAAATTTCTACTACTGAATTCAAATTTTGTCCCAACCATTGGTAACGACCATACAAACTAAAAAGTTTGTAAAGCTTGCATTTTAACGTACGTATTACACGCTCCACAATAGAAGCCTTTTTTATAGAGTAGGTGGAGTAATGATTTATATCATACTTTTCTAACAATTCTTTGAAAGCATCATTATAAAATTCCTTGCCTAAATCAGTTTGCAAATGTTTAGGTTTTCGTGTTGAACTTGTTAATATCTCTTGCATTGCCTTTGGAACACATTTTTTCTCTTTCGATTTTAACGGATTTGTCCAGACGAACTTTGATAAAGCATCAATTACTACTAAAATGTATTTGTATCCTTGATTGAATTTCGAATATTTCTGAAAATCTATAAGGTCAGCTTGCCACAAATCATCTATTCCTTTTAAGACTGTACATCGCCGCGGAAAATTTCTTCTTGCTGCTTTGTGGAGTTCTCTTCAATCAAATTATATATTTCTGCTTTTGTATAATACGAAGCACCTAAAAGATCTGAAGTTGCTTTTTCCAATTTATTTAGATAATGTTTAACGTTAATATTCACTTTATTTATTTCCTTTCGTAGTTCTTGAACTGTTTTATCCATATAAGCTTTATTCACTGCTTCATCGTCCTCAATTGGAGACGGTAGACCTTTTAGTTGAGATGATTTTAAATCATAGTATCCTTTATCTGATTTCACCAAATAGTCATTGATGTTATCAATATATTCTGTTAATCGTAAACGTTTGTGAACGTGATGACCGAACTTGTCTATATTCATTGCAGTTTCGATGCTTTGTTCAGCGAAATTGTGAGTATACTGCTCAATTTTCCCGATGCATTACGCTTTTTATACTCTTTAGGGTTTATACCAATACCGGCTTCGTGTAATTCCTCAACTATCGAAATTATTTCATTATCTACTCCAGTGTTACCCGCAACTCTCGACGCTAGAAGTAATTTTAATCGTTCAACTAATTCATTCGGGTCATCCCAATAAACATAGTCAGTATCCTTTTTAACGTTCTTCAATACTTTAACACCTTCTCCCGTTGAAAGACTTTCCACGCTCGTTGTGGGATTTCTAGCAAATTTAAACAAAGGTTTGATAATATTCATGTACTTATATCCCTTGTTGCTATTTATTGGCTTAGATGAATCAAAATTGCGTCGGTGAGCATTGGTATCTAATAGTAATAATTTATAGTTTTGTAGGTCATCGTCAGTGATTATATCTAAGTTTGGTTTCTTTTTGAACAATAGCTCTTTTAATCCTTTTGTTTTTTCCAAACGATGAGTTCCTATTTTAAGGAAACTACCATCATCGAAAACGCGGGTTCTGCCAAGCATTAGTCTTCCGCGTTCATTTCTTACTCCGAAAGGTATATTAGAAAAAACTTCAGTTGATGTAGACCATGACAATGACTGGTTTTTAACACTTGGTGATGACTGAAAAGACTTAAATGACGACTCGCTGATATTGTGATCTTCAGAAGGTGATGCAATAAGGGTTTTGTCGGTATGTATCCCACTATGTGAGTGTATTTCTTCTTTTTCTTCCCGTTCACTATCATCTTCATTAGGATCTTCACTAGACGAAAACGATGACGTTCCATTATCTTCATTGCTTTTCTTAACTTTTTTCACTAACGGTTCATAATTATTTTTACTCTCGAGATGCTTTTCATTATTTTTGTTTGTTAACAGGTTAAGCGGGTCAACTATCGGTTTGAAAACTTTTTCTAATACCATATTGTCATTAATTTTAACATCCCTCATCATTTCAACTTTTCTTTTAACAGCTGTGGCAGATTTAACTATTTGTTCTTTAAGGTTTTTCTCCATTTTAGACAATATACTGCTCGGTTCTGAATCTTAAATAGGAATGATCAACTCATGACTCAACAAACTATTATGTACGTTAGTCCAACACTACAAAAGTATCAAATGCTAATCTGTAGCATCCTTTATTTTTTTCACAGTCTTTATTTATCACAAGGTAACTGAATGGCTTTCTCCAAACAACTGAACACATTTCCCGAAATTGGGACCAAGTCATGTCTGATCCTACATGCTCGTCGTAAACGTGTCTTAAATTAATATCATCTTGTTTAAACAGTATTATAAGATTTGAATTATCCCTAACAAGTTGTTTGGGTATTTTAGTATATGTCTGATTTATATAAAAACAATCAATGTTCTTATGACGTCCCATGGCAAAATAATCTCGAATATGGTTTTGGTTTTCACAAGCTACGTCATCGAAAATAATTATTGAATTAGGTAAAGCATCATGAGGACTCAATATTTCGCTATTATGATTATACTTATCATACGTTATATTGGGGACCGAATCTAAAACTTTTTCTAGAAATAGGTATTTAGCTTGATATAAGGACTTTGAGTACACGTACAGGTGGTGAAAACGTAGTCCATCTTTATGCAGCAATAAACCTATTACTAGATTAGTTTTTCCACAATTTGATGGACCGCAGACAATGCAACGTATCGTGTTGGGTAATAAGTTTCCATGTCGTTTTGACACATTCGGTAACGGATCACATATGGATTCTACTTTTAATGATTGATTTTGTTTGACAAATTTCATATCTAGAGGTTACACTCGACCATAAGGATGCGTGTATTGCAAATAAATGGCTGAAAATATGACGTTTATCTATTTATATACTTGTTTTTATCGCACTAATAAGGTTGAACAAGAATTTGTGCATACAATTTTTGTACAGAATCGCATGCTGGTTCAAGCAGGTAATTGAGTTGTTTGTTACTCACTTGTTGTAAGAACTTACCTATGCAAAATTTTGTATAATAGGATTTCTAAAACAGTTTTCATACAAAACAACAACACAAAACGGTATGAGTGTTCGTTCATGCTGTGAGAACGTACTTCTAAACTTTGTATATTGAACATTCTAAAACAGTTTCTATACAAAACACCATTGGACATTCTAAAACAGTTCCCATACAAAACAAAAACATAGTCCATCCATAGAACCATCATGTTGTGAGAACGTATTTCTAAAATTCGTATATTGGGCATTTTAGAACAGTTTCCATACAAAACACCAGTAGTAGGAAATTGGGCTTTCTGACTCACGGTCTTTCAACATAATTGAAGTTTTAGTTTTCCGTCTAAAGTGAATCATTCAACTTGAGAGCGCGCTTGAGAGGCGCCTAGCGGCGCCTCTTGTGCGCGCCCTAAGTTGAATGATTCACTTTAGACTGAAAACTAAAACTTCAATTATGTTGAAAGACCGCGAGTCAGAAAGCCCAATTTCCTACTTTTACACCCACAAACTGGATTTATAGAGAGTGGTGTGATAGCTTCACATAAGCATAGGATGAGTAAGTATACTTAGGTAAGTTCCCTACACTCGAACTAGATTTTGGAGAGTGCTTTATGTTAGTAATCCTATTTATGCAAAGGATGAGATGTCCATTACAAATAGATAGGTTACCATGCTAGAACCTTTCAGTGATTATCATTATTCTAGAGCAGTTTTATCTAGTTAAGTACCCATATAAAATGTATTGATTAGTGTAGAAATGCAGTGACTAGATTTAGTATTTCTTAACCTATTCTCAAAATTACGTACATTTTTCTTAGTTAAGTTTTGTTTTCTCAAACTTGTTATTGAATATATCATACCTGTTGTAACTTATACACACACACTTTATCCAAAAATCCATATACGCAATGCAGTCTATGCGCTCACGTATTTAAACACAAACAAAATCCAAAATAACGCACTTACACTTACACATTTTTACACATTACCGTTTCTAACCACAATTATTATAAAAAAACATATCGCGGCACACACATCTAACGCCTATAACGCTTCCTATCAAACTGGACACAAAGTGCAGTTACTCTCGGCACGACGACGACCCCCCTCGTTAATAATAAATACAAAGCACCGTTATTACCTCTTAACCCGTACTTACAACACAGTTGTCCCCTATATATACCTACCCTACCTATACAATTTGCTGTTCTGTACACCTATAACTATGCACCCCATATATTTATGATTAAAAATGCTTAATTCAAGCGAGATTATTAACCTGATTGACGAAGTTTCTGTGTCGGAATGTTTTTCTATTGACCCCGAGTACTGTCTACCACAAATACAAAACCACTCGCACAATAATTCCCTAAAAATAATTGCACAAAATATTCGTAGCATCAGTGCTAACATATCATCACTTCATGTTTTATTAGCTCGTTTAAAAGTAAAGTTCGATATCATAATACTTACAGAGTGCTGGCTGTCATGTAACCCGTTTATAAGTAACATTGAAGGATATTCATATCATTGTTCTACAAACTTTCATAATCAAAACGACGGTGTAACGGTTTATGTAAGTAACGATCTCGCTGGAGTTGTGGTAGAAGAACCCCCTATAAGCGACGCAAGCTGCCTTATTATAAAGGTTAGTACACACACCGCTATTATTGCTATCTATAGGCCCTGGGAATTTAGAAATGTAGATAATTTTATTTATTCTCTAAATTCTCTTTTAACACAACTAAAAGAATTTAAAACCATTGTAATTGCCGGCGACATAAATATTGATATTTTACCGAGCGCGAATAACTCGATAGCGGATGCCTACCTAGAATGTACCGCTACACATGGTTTGTTGCCTGCACACATGTTCCCAACTCACCGTTTAACATGCCTGGATCACGTTCTTCTTAAATCCACCTCCTCGGCCCTTACTCTCGTAGTCCAGTCCTCCGTTACCGACCATGATGCCACTATTCTATCCCTAAAAACTAACAAGAAACCTAGCCCTGTAACTCGTTATACAAAATTAGATAACGATGCTATCACATCAGCATTGGCTGAGTTTGACTTCACCCCAATTTTTAACATGTCCGATCCCGATGCAGCTGCTGACTTTTTTATAAAATCATTAAAAAATCTAATGTCACTCCACTCTAAAATTATAATTGTTTCCCGTAAATACATACCACTTAAACCCTGGATGACCCCAGGTTTAATAAGATGCATTAGGAATAGAGACAACATGCACAAAAGTCTAAAACAATATCCTAACAACACAACATTAAAAATTACATTCAAACGATACAGAAACTTCTGTAATGCGTTAATTAAAAAGGTAAAAAGAGAATTTTATAGGGTTAAACTTAAAAAATCTGAGAAAGATGTAAAGCGACTGTGGGGTAATATTATGGAAATAACTAATATGAAAAAACCCAAAGGCACGGCTTACCATCTACTAAAAACTAAGGACACACCCGCCGAATCTGTGAATTATGTTAATTCTGTCTTTGTGAACACAGGTATATCGCTGGCAGAAGCTATACAGGCTAATGCAAACAATGCTGCTTCAAACTTATATATGCACCCTAACCCCGCCCACTCCTCACTCAATTCTTTTGGTCTTCTAGAAACCGATGAGGAAGAAGTCGAACGCACCATAATGTCCCTTAAGAGTGACTGTGCCATGGGCTGGGATGGAATATCGACCGTTTTTCTAAAAACTCACAAAGCGACACTCGTTCCTCCCATAACACACATCTGTAATGTAAGCATAAGACGTGGCATATTCCCTGGCGCTTTTAAAAAAGCTTTAGTGCACCCTGTTTTCAAAGCAGGTAACAAAAACGAACCATTAAACTACCGGCCTATCTCAGTTCTTTCGGCGCTATCTAAGGTACTGGAACGTATAATAAACTCTCGGCTGACGAACTACCTTGAGAGCAGGGGGTTGTTATCGGATAGGCAATATGGCTTTCGTTCTAAGCGATCCACATCTGATGCTGTGAATGACCTCACCCATTACGTCGTTGATAATTTGGACAGGGGGAAGAAGTGTGTGGCAATCTACCTTGACCTTGCCAAGGCTTTTGACACCCTCTCAATTCCACTCCTCATTAATAAACTGTACACTTTAGGTATAAGGGATAACCAACTCTCTCTGATCAAAAGTTACCTTTCGAACAGACTTCAGTGTGTTGTTGTCGACGGTGTCACTAGCTCATATCTTCCCATCCCATATGGGGTTCCCCAGGGAAGTGTCCTGGGGCCTACCCTCTTCCTCACCTTTATCAACGATCTCTGCGACCTCGTTGTGCCTAATGGCAGAGTCATAGCTTTCGCCGATGATACTGCCTTGGTTTTTGCAGCTGATTCTTGGCCTGATGTCTTTACTGCTGCACAGAGGGGTTTTAATATGGTCACCAACTGGCTTTCTTCAAATCTCCTTACACTGAACGTTAGCAAAACGCAATATATGACTTTCTGTATTCGTAGTGTCCCGGAACATATCATTGAACCCCTGACCATCCGAGCTCACAATAATCATGATAGTGATGCATCGTCTTGCTCCTGTCCTAAACTACTTAAAACTAATGTGTTTAAATATCTGGGTGTCCATATTGACGAGAGTCTACGATTCACAGATCACATCCAATATCTTACTGGTAAAATTAGAAAATTGATTTTTATCTTTAAAAACCTTAGATCTGTTTCAGATCCTCATGTTCTTAAGATGGTCTATTTGGCCCTATGCCAATCGGTCCTTACTTATTGTATAACCTCCTGGGGTGGTGCGGCTAAAACCCATTTGTATAGACTGGAAACAGCTCAGAGAGCTGTCCTTAAGGTAGCTACTTTTAAAACAATGCAGTACCCAACAAAACTACTGTACGAATTCTGTGAAGTCCTGACAGTCCGCCAGCTGTTCATACTATATACTATTTTACTCCAACACAAGTCCGTACCCCTATGTCCTGTCCTTCTCCGGAAAAGAAACAAAGTTATCGTTCCCATCACTTGCTTCAATACAAAGTTCAGCCACAGATTTTTTAGCTTCTTAGGACCCTACCTTTATAACTTAATAAACAAAATCATTGAAATTTATCCTCTTAATAGACATAGCTGCAAATTGAAGTTAGTAGCGTGGCTCCAGCAGAAGTCATATGATGAAACTGAAAATCTAATGCAACCTGTTGGTTAGTTATTCATTGTGCCTTTTAGTTCCTAATTTGCTCGTAATAAACACCTTGTGTTCAAATATTCAAATATTTATATATTGTGACTGTGCTGTGCTCAGTGTTTTGAAAGTAAATCGATCCCAAGACACTGTCGTAGGGCTGAGCACAGCACACACATACACACACTCACACACTCACACACACACACACACACACACATACACACACACACACACACACACACACACACACACACACACACACAAACACTGACTATGACATTAATGTAACAAGTTTGAAATTTTGTAATTTAGATTTAAAATTTTACTTAGGACTGCTAAAATTTACTTTAAAGAAGTACATCCGGGTTGTTCATCTGGGGTTCTGGTGATCCTGGAACACAGGCTTTTGCTTATCCTAGGCATCAGACTCCACAAGTATTATACCTTATTACATACAAAATGTACCTACTAAGTTTAAGTCCTACTTGTGGAAAATTGCAAATAAAAGATTTTTATTTTTTATTTATTTTATTGATAGGTAGGTAGGTATAAAATGAAAGAGACAATTTTATTTAAAAAAGTTTATTATCTTCACACCATTTGTTTAAACAAAATACATTTTTTAATGCACACACCTGAGTGTGATACATGCAACTAAATACATCGTTTGAGTCTTTATACTTATCATACAAATTAAGTAAACTAGGACAAAACTTATCTTCTAAATTATAAACATTGTTATTTTCTGTTACATCTTTTAACCACTTCACTTTTTCTATTCCCTTAGTATAAATAATTTTGTTTGACAACAGTCGCACGATATGTTCCTTATGATTGGGATATGGTATGAAACCCTCTTTCCAGTAAACTGCTCTGTTTCTCTCAATCCAATTTACCTGTTTCCTCTCTGTTTTGCTTAGCTCGTAATAAGGATATGGAGGTTTTATAAGAAGAACTTGTAAGTGTTGTTTGTTTAGAATAGCAATTTCTTTTAGAATGAATGTATTATCATCTGTTTTAAAACCCTGTACATCTACAATAACCCTCATGATAATTTTCGAACTATTTTACTCAGAGGCTTGTATTCAAACAGACGATCATTAATAATTAAACAATATGCTGTTGTATCATCTGGTAAATATTCAGAACATTCAATTTCTATTCGCACATCTACAGGTCCAGTTTTCAAATTATCGTTTTGTCTTGAGCAATCAATGATGAATAAGGGAGCCTTGTTTTTAAAATTATCTAGATTGAGCAATGGGTCTGGTGAAATGTTGTAATAAGAGTGACGGAATTTAGTGTACATATCGTATAATATACTATATTTATTCTCATTAAACTTCAAATTCATAGATTCGTAGGGGTAATATTGCGAATTCAAAAATAATGTAACGTTTGTTAATTTACAGTGATCAAACTCAGAGCAGTCCAGAGTTCTACTATTCTTTCTGTTTGTTTGTAAGCCTAAAATCACATAACGAGGTTTTTCTATTTGTGAATTACTCTTTACTGACCATGAATGTTTTACTGTTTTAGGCAATACAGGATATTCATATAAATCCCAGTTTCTAAAAGCAATTTGGATAGGCTTATCTTTGTCAAGAAGTTTAAGCAAAGATAGCTTCTCATAATCCGAAACTTTAATATGTGGAACTCGCCACTGTACTTTTTGTATATTTATTTTAATGTGTTTGACATCATCTGGCAAAATTACACTATTCAATACGCTATGACCTCTGTTTAAAATAAGTTCATGCTTGCAGTTAATTATAATTTTCTTATAATCTTCTGCGAATCCTAATATTTTATCAAGGGGCACAACTGCACTGAAACTATTATTAATCCTAATAGTTCCATTCAAACTCCATCCCCATATAGCTGCAACTTTGCTCTCCCCTTCATTCATTGATATATACGATTTCATACATGTGGTTATGCCAGAATTTTTGATGCGATCTATTTCAATACCATTCATCTCATATCTAATATCATGAAATAGAAATAAAACCGGGTTATTAGTGAGCTTAACAGCTTTTTGCATAGGTTTACCGTCTTTATCATAGAGTTGTATATCTCCTTCAATATATATAGCACTTGCCGATGGTAATATGTATATATCCTGCTGATGAATTGGAATTCTTATTTCATCATTTTCATTGAAATTATTATTGTAAGGATTATAAGTATGAATTTCATAGCTTTCAATTGAGTTATCGTATTGAGGTAAATCACTTATTCCGAGAATACTCATGTTTTAAATCCTAGGGTCTGAAGAAATTTTTTATTGACTTTAGTTATTTTTTTAACAGGTTTAACACGTGTGGAGACTTTAACGCTATGTCGGGTATTGACACGCTTGGTGTTCGTATTCTGAACTTTATAAAACACTATCATGTCGCTCTACGTAAATGAAGACGCAATTGAATACTTTCTCCTCTGAAATCAATGTAGTTTCCGTGTTCATCTAGAATCTTTACACTCAGAGATGATATATTGTTTTTGTTAACTAGTAGATATACAATATTTTTCGGTATTTCTATATATCGGTGACCAGGTGATACGTCCGGCACAAATTCATGTATAATATGTGAGGGCGAGCCGTTGTTATACGATCCTTGCACTAGATCACATTCAATCCTGATCACAGATAGAGGCAGAATGTTTACTGGACTTACAGATTCATGCCATTTATTTGCTTGTAACTTTACGTTCTGAAAGCCGAATAACTGTCCAATGCTGTTATTTACGCTGAAGTCTACTTTTTGAGAACAATAAAAATAACACTTTAACGTATTGTTGTTAGCTTTAATCTTGATTTCACAATCGGTGATATTTGTTTCAAGATATTCAGCAATATCGTAAAGATCGTAAGTTCCGACAGGTATTTTTACTGCTTATTATCATCACCATAAGTAAATATGTTGTTTAGAGAAGTTACATTTGGTATGGAATTTAAAGCGGAAAAGTATAATAATCCACATTCACATTTTTCCCATAAAGTTAAAGGGGGTTGGAATTGTGATTCCAAGTAGGACTTTTCTCCAGTGATGGTTAAAGTAATAGACATTATTTAATACTAACTAATTTAAAAGTTTTACTATCTATTTATCTAATATTTTAGACCAAAAATTTCTAAGAAATTGAAGACATAAATGCCCACAGTTAAAAGGGTGATTGCGCTGTATATTTTCATTATTATATTTTATATTACTAGTACCAACATAAGAAATAAATTCTTTTGGTGGCTTCAAATTACCATAGCTATCGAAATACATTATACTTTTATGATATTTAGCGTAGGCTACCCAGTGAGAACCTGGATTTTTGGAGCTATCTAGATTAATAATACCACATTCTTTTGAAAGTGGATACTCCGGCAATTGATCACGCATATAAACACCTCGAAAGAATGGAATATCTTTAGCATTTTTAATAATATCGATATTGCTCAAAGCTCGATTGGGTAGCCAATTAGTTAGTTTTTTTTATTAGAAATAAAAATTCCTAATCCATTATGATGAGGTCTAATTTCTAAACCTTTTCCTATACACAAAGTTTCCATCTTTTCGTTGTGTCTTTTTAGTTCGGAATAACGTTTTTTAGCGGCTTTAAATTCATTAATAGCTTTAGTAATTGCTGCTGCTCCGCTGGCTAAGCTTCCAGCCGCAGACAATCCAGCAAATATAGGTATGAGAGGAAGAACTCCACCAGTTTTTGGCATAGGAATTATTCGAGGTAGTTTTACAGAAGAATCTTTCATGCACTCTTTAGCTGCTGCTATTGCTAGCTCAATAGCCATTTTTTTACATTTGGGCTTTAGTTTTTGTAAACGTTTTTTTGTATGAGAAACGATTTTTTTTAAATGTTTTTTCATACCACCTCCACTTTTAAGAGTTTCTTCATTTTCTTTCTTATTTTTTCTCAAACCATAGCCTGTGCATACTTTAGCTAACATAGCTTTATTCACTAGATGAGCTGCAACCTTTTCTCCTAGACCAGCATTTAAAGCTTGAATACGTTTTCGTGCCATTTTCATTAATTTTATATCAGCTTTATGACGATCACTTAATGAAGATGATTTGTAATAAGCTATATCGTGTTCTTTACAGTATTCGTCTAATAAATTAATACCCCTTTCTCTGCGATCAAGTCGTTTTGGTAGTTTAGTTCCAGGACCACAATAATTATATCCAGGTAAGTGAAGTTCAAAAGGTAAATTATTTATAAACCAATTTAGTAGACTGCTGTCTACCATAACTCGTATGGAACTAGTTTTGTGGAAGAATGTTCCTATATTAATATACTACTGAACTATTTTTGACTTATTAATCCAACTGTTTTCATTCGAGGGTAAACCCAACCATTTCACAAATACCTTTTTTCCCCTTGTTTTTAATACTTTTTCTATTAAGTATATATCAGGATGCTTTGCTTTCAATAATTCTTGCTCATAAAATGCTCCTAAAATAACCCGATTTCTTGCATCTTCTATTAAGTATGTTGGTGGAGACGTTTTTTGTAATTTAATTATCTTAAATATTTCGGCTGACCAATTAAGTGTATAACCTTTTTCAAATACTCCTTTGTATTTGCTTATTCGCACAAAATCCCCGACTTTAAACTTGTGTCTCTTCACTATTTTATTAGATAGGTTAGCATACCTGTCATATAATATTTTAACATTATTTTTATTTACATTTACAGGCTTTAGACGTATAGTTCTATGATAAGTGTGATTATATTCATGAATCACATCATTTAAAGTTCCATCATTCCACTTATAATTACCTTTTAAACTAAATAATTTATACATTTTCATTTTCAATGTTCTGATAAGTCTTTCTGCAATAGAGGCCTTTTTAACAGAATACGTGGAATAATGTCTGATATTATATTTCGCAAAAACTTTTTTCAGTTCCTCATTATAAAACTCTGTCCCAAGATCAGTTTGTAAATTTTTCGGGACACGTCCATTACTGAATAAATGAGTAAAAGCCTTGCATGTATCGTATTTTGTTTTTCGTTTTAATGGATAGGCCCACGCATATTTTGAGAATGTATCAATTACTACTAAAATATATTTATAACCATCGTTTTCTTTAGAGACAGCTTGCATATCAATTAGATCAGCTTGCCACAAGTCATCAATATCTTTCATAATAACTCTTCGTCGTAGAAAATTCACCCTAACATTTTTATGTATTTCATTAACCACATCGGATTTACTCATTTTTTGGATTTATTATTTATACTTTTTTCAAAACTATTTAATTTAACAGTTAACTCACTCAACTTCTTATCAGTTGACTGAATGGCTTTTAAACATTTTTCTAAGGATTTATATAATAACTCTTTGTCTGTAGTATTTTTATTATCTATCTTTTTATAGATGTCTTCAATAGACTTATCAACATATTCTTTGTTTGCACTATCTGTTACGTAAACTGGAAATTTTACATTTCGTATGATTTTATTTTGAGCATCCAAATTGTTATCACTCAAATGTTTTAGAGCACATTCAACTACTATCAAATCATTTTTAACTCTTTTGTTTTTATGTACATGGTGACCAAATTTGTCGACGTTCATATTGAATGTTTATTTGATACTAAATATTCATTTTATCGAGTTCATGGTTTTATTCTTTAATAATTCCAGATTCTTTCAATTCTTCAATAATAGATAAAATTTCATTATCATGATTAGTATTACCAGCTTCTTTGGAAGCAATCAGTAATTTTAATCTTTCTATCAACTCATTAGGATCATCCCAGTATACCAAATCAGTATTAGATCTATACGTTTTAAACTTTGGCAAATTTCCACCATGCTTTTCTATGTCGGTGTTATTGAATAATGGTTTGATTATTTCACGATATTTAGCGCTTTTATCACCTTTGATTTGTCCATTAGGATGATAATCTCTTCTATGTGCGTTAGTTATAGACAGCATGTGTTTATATTTAACTTTATCATTTTCAGAAACCAAACTTAAATCGGGTTTCTTAGATAACAGCAATTCTTTTAGTCCTGGTGTTAATTCACATCGTTCACTATCTATAGTAATGAAATACTTGGAGTCATAACCCGGGGCATTGTCCATTTTAGATAAAATTACTTTTGAGTCACCCATAAATAGATTTTGATTTAGACTTCTTATTCCACATGGAATATTTAGGTTTTCATAAATATTTAATAAATCATCTTTCACTAATGACTTTAATAAAATATTTTGTTCATCGTCATAAAAATCAGAGCTTTTGTATGAAATGTTTATGTCTTCACTTTCATCTTCATCATCGTCATATTTTTTTCCAATAACAGTATTGTTAGAATTTGAATCTTTGAAATCATCACTTGCTGTACTAAAGCTGTGCACTGAATTAGATTTTTTCATATTGTTATGTTGCAAAAGTTGATTATTATCATTATTTTTATTACAGCTATTTTCAACTAAGGTTTTAATTGGAACGCTCACAGGTTTCAGCAACTTTTTCATAGTTAATTCAGTTTGGTCGTCTTCATTTTTCATTTGTTTTATTTTAGCCTGTATAGAGTTAACTGACTTAATTAATTGTTGTTTAATATTTTCCTCCATCATTAACACACAACCATTAATTGTAATAGAAATAAAGATACTAATATTATTATTATCGTTTCAACTGGTTTATATATATAGTAGTAGTATATATATATAGTGTTATAATGATAGCTTAATACTTTTCAGAATATTATAAATATGTCAAACTTTTTTCTGTATCTTCCTTGTGCTATAGGCCTGTCTTTATCAATTATTAAAAAATTGTGCTGGTCTTTCCAAATTTCTGAGCACATGTTTTTAAAAGAAAGCCAAACCATATCAGTATTAACATGCTCATTGTAAATATGCTTTAGATTAATATCGTCTTGTTTGAAGATTATTAAGAAGTTAGCGTTATCACGTATCAATTGTTTTGGTATTTTAGAGTATGTTTGTGACAAATAAAAGCTGTCAATATTGTTGTGTCTACCCATGGTAAAATAATTACGAATATTTGATTGTCGATCACATACAACATCATCAAATATAATGATGGAATTTGGAAGAGCATCTCTGGGGTGAATAACTTCATCATGGTCATTGAATCCAAAAAACTTCACTCCTTCTACTCTTTTTAACACATTTTGTAGAAATTTGTATTTAGGTTGAAAAGTTGTTTTGGAATATAAATAAACGTTACGAAACCTCAAGCCATTTTCATGTAATAATAAACTTATCATAACATTTGTTTTCCCACAATTTGATGGGCCACAAATTATGCACCGTATTGTACTAGGTAATAGCTTGCTATGCCTTGCATTATGCAATTTGGTATCAATGTTCAAATCATTGACCTCCAACGAAAGAGTTTGCTTTACGAGCTTCATTATGAGTATAAAGGCTGAAAGAATGTGTAGCTTCCTTAAATAAGATCCAGATTATGTTAAATAAATGAAATATAGGTAAATTATTTATTGGATCTGAATGCAAACAATTTCATCATCGTCTTCTTCCAAATTAGCAATAGCTTCCTCAAAATTATCAGTATATTTATTTTCAAAGGTACACTGCTCCAAAAGCTGCGTGTTCCATGGATTGTCTGTCACCAAACTACAAATCTTGAAAAACAGCTTCATATTATCCATAAACACATGGGGCTCTAGTTTAAAGTTTGCATCGTCAATGTTTCCCAGCAAATCAAAATAATACAGAAAAATATCTGAACTCAAGCATTGGTTTCTAAAAGTTTCGAAATCTTTAAACAACCAATATTTCGATTTATCAATTAGTAAATTTTCAAGCTTCAATAAAGTAAGCTGTAGACTCATTTTCAACGTTTTTTGTTATCTTTGCATATGTCACAGTAAGCTAAGCAGTTGGGCGACCGGCACATACGTCGTAACGGAACTGTCTGCTTACTGGAACCCCAATTATCCACTACTTATATTTTATTTTCAGCTTTTTAAATAGATAGTGTATCTTTTAGGTCTTTGTATAGATTTAGGAAATTTCAAAATCAAGATAAGAAATTTATTATATTTCACTCCTTACATAATAATAAAATTGTATACAATTTTAACAAAATACAAACAATACAGCTATCTTAATTTAACATTTAAAATAAAGTGTCACAATGCCCCCATGGTAAAGTATAAATTTGATTTGAAAGAACTTGTCGTTTATCGTCTTGTCTATTTAACACCAGTTTATTAACTCTCTGTGAATATAATACATGTTTTAAAGATCTAATTAAATTCATACTACATCTTATATTTTTATTTTTATTCAGTGTGTTTTCATAGTGACTTGGTTTCAGTTTCTTAGTTACAGACTTTGATATACCTTTTGCTTTTTTTATCTGAGTTTTTGTACTTTCGATACAATAGAGTTTTGCTCTCAAACCAATAAATTGTTTAATAATATCACCACCCATTTCATCCTTAAAAAGACCTGGTATTTTTGCATTCAAGGCAGGCATACCGTAAACATTATTCTTTTCAAAGTTACTAGTATCATAATAAGCAATATCTCTTTTCATTTCAGTATAGAAATCATTACTATTTATTAAATATAGCAAACTATCGGTGTCAGTATAACATAACTTTACGTTTTCGTTATACTTCTTTTTAATACAATTATAATGAAAATTATACATGTGTTGTTTAGCATATTCAAGTACTGAAAATCCTATGTATATTGGTCTATCTAAAATAATCTTTTCTAATTTTAACTGAATTGCAACAAAATTATCTGAAAATATGGATATACTTTTCAAGTTGGGTCTCGAAATTAGTTTTTCTGCTCCAATTATTTTATTTGTTTTATTATTAGTGTCTCTCCATTTTGTAACCAATTTGACATCTACCTGTTTTCTTCTGTTTTCAATTGTCTTCCCAAAAATAGCGTTATTTAAAAGTTTGAAAAAGTCTTTATCAAATGTGGAAGATGAATTTTGACGCAAATATGTATTTAAATTTATGTACATACATACATACATACACTCACGCCTGTTTCCCATGGGGGTAGGCAGAGACTATGGATCGCCACCTGCTACGATCCTTGCACACTTCTTTCGCTTCATTCATATCCATCAATCTTTTCATACATGCCCTGCGGTTTTTGTCACTGCGTACACCAGCCTTTTTTATAATAACCTCTATTTGGTCCGCGTAGGTTTTTCTGGGACGCCCTCGTGCAATCGTTCCTTCCACATTCGCACAGTATATCTCTTTCGTGATTCGCCTTTCATTCATCCTCTCTAAGTGACCAAACCACTGGAGCATTCCTTTCTCAATTCTTGTCACTATATCATCTTTCAGACCACACCTTTTGCGAATCACCTCATTGCTCACTCTATCACTCAGTTTTACTCCACATATTTTCCTCAACGATCGCATCTCTACCGCATTTATTCTGCTTTCATTCTTCTTCTGCCATACCCAAGATTCACTTCCATACATCAGTGTCGGTACCAGCACTCCGTTATGAATAGCCATTCGCGCCTTTGCAGAAACGGTTTGGCTACTCATAACCGAGTGTATAGCACCACTCACCGAATTTCCTTTCTTCACTCGTCTTTCTATGTCTTCCTCACTCTTTCCGTCCCTTGTGAACAAACTCCCCAAGTATACAAACTCACGGACTTGTTCCACTTTTTCGCCACCTAACATTACCGTACAGTCAGTCATTTCTTCATCTCTCTCAAACACCATCACTTTAGTCTTAGTTACATTCACTTTCATCCCTTTTCTCACAAAATCTTCATTCATAACCGACATCATTTCCTGCAACTCTTGCGCAGAAGACGCAAGTATAACTTGGTCGTCAGCGTAGAGAAGGCACTTGATTTGAGTCCCATTCATCACAACCCCACAGTCACGTTCTTTCAGACCTTTCATACAACTGTCCAAAAACAGATTAAAGAGCCATGGTGACGCAACACATCCCTGTCTGACACCCCTAGAGATGCCAAACCAGTCAGTGTATACGCCGTCAATCCTGACGCATGCACGGGAATCCTCATAGAGAGATTTCAGTGCATGAATCAGTCTGCTCTCCAATCCGTATTCGGACAACACCTTCCATAGCTCATTCCTGTCAACTCGATCGTAGGCCTTCTCCAGGTCCACAAAGGCACAGTAAACCTTTTTGTGCTTAGCCAGGTGTTTTTCGGTTAAGCACCTCAAGGAGAAGACCTGATCCGTGCATCCCATTCCCTTTCTGAATCCCGCTTGCACATCCCAAATACTCTGATCAGTTTTTTGCATCACTCTTTCAATCAGTACCTTTGCATACAATTTACTGACAATGCTGAGAAGACTGATCCCGCGGTAGTTTTTAGCATCCTGCCGTGACCCTTTCCCTTTGTACAGCGGCACGACCACGGCTTTACGCCAATCTTCCGGCACTTTGCCACTGTTCCAACATTTATTAAAGATCAGGCACAGCCAGGACGCAACCAGCTCTTTCCCACCTCTCAGCATTTCAACAGTAATTCTGTCATATCCTGCTGCTTTCCCTTTTTTCATGCTCTTCATTGCACTAATAATCTCATCCATATATATATCTCTTTCATCCACTTCTGTCTCTTCCTCTTCTTCCACCCTTTTATCCGAGGCTTCTAGCATAGAGCCATCCGCCTCAAACAAACTCTCAAAATATTTCATCCACTCCTGTAGTACACCTTTTTCATCTGTCACTAGCTCACCTTTTTCATCTCTTATCACATTCATTTTAGACTTATGTGATCCACTTCGAGACGTTTTCACTTGTTTCCAAAACAATTTTATATTGTCTCGAAAGTTATCACAGAGTTTGAAGTCACACTTTTCTTTCATCTTTCTCTTTTTTTCGTCTACTTTTTCTTTCACTACTTTCTTAATCCTTTTATACTCCCTTGCAACTGTATCAACATCATCTTCTGTAACACTTGCATTCACTCTTTTACTGGCTTTGATGGCCAGCAGATCCTGCCATACTTTTTTCTTTTCATTCACTATCTGTCTTACCTCACTATCCCACCAGTTTATTGGGGGAGCATTCTTCCTTTTACTCACTCCACATATTTCCTCAGCTGTTTCAGTCACACCTTTTTTAAACTTTTCCCAAACTTCCTCAAGCTTGCCATCTTTCACTTCAGCCACATTTCCCAATCGTTCTTTCAATTTGCACAAATATGTCTTTTGCACTTCCACTTCATCCAGGTTCTCAACTTTTACTCTAGTCAGCTCCGTTGTTGACACTGTGGGACGATGACGCCAACTTTTGAACAGACCACTAACCCGAGACACTACAAGAAAGTGGTCTGTTCCAATGTTACTACCCCTAAAGACCCTGGTGTCTACAACTCTGCCCTTCAGTCTTTCATCAACAATCACAAAATCGATCATACTCTTCTTTTCCCCTCTCTGCCAAGTGTACATATGAATTTCCTTGTGGTCAAACATGGTGTTCGTTACCACAAGATTCTTTTCTAAACATACCTCAATCAAACTCCTGCCATTATCATTTACTCTTTTGTCTCCATATATTCCTAAAACTCCCTCACATCCCTCTCTTCTCACACCTACCCATCCGTTAAAATCTCCAAGCATAACTATCCTTTCATTATCTTTGCATTCATTCAAGATGTCTTCCACACTTTTCCAGAAATCCTCCTTTTCCGTTGCTGACTTGGATATATCGGGAGCATACACGCCAATGACGCGTATCCGAAGTAATCCTACTTTGAGTCTAACCCAGAGAAGTCTGGGACTAACACACTCATACTCAGTCATGCATTCTATCATCCTTTCCGACAGCAGGAGTCCCACGCCCATACTCGCGTGCTCATTTTCGGCAACGCCCGACCACAGAACTTTAAACGGGCCATGTTCTGAGACTCCTTTGCCCTTTCTTTTCGTCTCGTTCACGCATAAAACATCCAACTTCTTTTCTTCCATAATCAAACACACCTCATCCATTTTCTCCTCCATCGCTCCACATACATTCAGCGTAGCAAAACGGGTCTCCGATGCCCGCTTTTCGCCCCGAGAGAAACAAGTTTTTAAATTTATGTATTTAGCTAAAAAATTTTGCTGTCGAAAACTGATCACTCGGTGAATTTTTTTTAACACCAAACCATTTCTCATACACTCTTTTAAATATACATAATGGATAACATAATAAAATTTGTCATATAAATTTGCAATAAGTTTTTTAGTTTTGCCACCCGGTGGAACATGTTTTTCCGGTGCAAATGGTAAATCACTATGACTTGAATGTAAATCAGTAGGATAAACCAGATCAACTTCTAAGATGTATCCAAATTCAGCATAATCTTTAATCCTTAATATGTTTAAATTTTGAATTTCATCGTCAGATAAAAATCTAAAGTCAGACATAGGCATTTTTTGCATCATAGCATAACCATACAGATTATTACAGTCTAAGTAAATAAGGTAGCTAGATGGTACTGATTCATCATAGTTTGACAAGTATTTATTATTCGCCTTAGCATGTCTAAGCGAGCACTGAGCTAGGCCACCACGTATTCCTTTCTCTATCATTTCATACATATCTTTATCATCTAGCAAGTCTAATTTAACACCTGTATATAAAAGCATGGCATCCCAACTTAAGCCTGGAGAAGTAACATAATAAACTGGGTCGAGTTTATAATACTTAAGACTACTATTTCTAAACTTTTCGAAAATATCACATAGAAGCAACACATCACATTTCAAATATAAGTCGGTATATTCACCGAGCGATTTAATGTTAAAGACTTTCCAAATTTTATGTGCGCGAGAATAATCTTCTTCATGTATGTGCTCACCGGTTAAACTATTGTAAAAGTAGTCTCTTACTGGTAAACTTGTTTCTTCAAATCGTTTAAATGCATCCATATAATCATAAGGATATACACCTTTTTGACGAAGTAAATAAAACTGTTCTTCGAAATTAAATATTATTTGTAAATGTTTTAAATCTATATCTGCTAAGTTTTTACTTAAAGTGTCTAAACTGGAACTGAGAAACTGAAATGAGTCCAAAAATTTAATTTGAATTGCTGAAGGAAAATTAGGGTTTTTCAAAAATTTTGTAAAAGATAAATACTTTTCTTTAGTCTTCGGAATAACTTTGATATCACCTTCATAATTAGCTAATTCTTTTATGAACAAATGAGCATCATAGTTTGCTAAATTGTGAAAAATTACTGGCACAAAGGGACACACTCTATATAATAAGTTGCATTTAGTATGAGCAGCACCTCTGTATACACCGGTTATATGGTCATGATCAGCAACTTTATCATTAACTAGTGGTAATTTACAAACATGACAAATACTTGCATTCCGATGCTCATCTTTTTGTGATTGAGTCATCGGTAGCATAGGTTTTTTCTTTCTAAGTATGCATTCGATATATTTTACATCCTCGATTAGACGTTTTATAAACACTTCAACACAATCTGAACCTCTATACAGCACAAGTTTATTTAAACTTTCATCATGTGAACAACAAATGTAATATGCAAAACATGAAGGTTGATGTAATTTATATGTTTCGGTATTACAACTGTTTTTTTCATGCGTGTTTAATAGTAAACTTTCGAAATCAGCATAAATTACAAAATTAATTTTCTGTTGTCTTTCATAATTTTTGAATTCTAATTTACTATTTTTACCTGGTAATACTGTTAAAACTTTAGAACAAGTGTGTGAGTTATATTTTTCCTGTGTTATAAAAAACTGAAGACAGCTTTCGCATAAGTATGTTTTACCATGATGTTTACTGAGTTGTCGTCTAGTAAGTTTTGTCAAGTCTTTTATTAAACAATAATGACCTCTGGATTTCTGTTCAAAATACAATAGGTTGATATGATTTTCTTTTCTCTGACTTGTCATGTATAATGGGCCTGTGATATGATTCTTGTTATCTAAACCATAAATGCTGACACTAATAGAAGGATTCGTTTTTTCGAATAATCTAATATCTGTGTATGATGGCGGGAAATTCATTCCTTTGATATTTAAAACTGAAGAATAAAATGGATATGAACTCGTACGATTGACGTTTTTGGTACAAGGAAATAAAGCAGCCACTATACTCCATGCAAAACAATGATTGTCATAATTTTTCACATTTAGACAACTTTTAGTACTACTAATTTCTTTTGATAATTCTAAATAGCTACCACCCCTAAGAGGGGAGTATTTATTAACATTTATTTCTAAATGACTGACAGAGTTAAAACACCAGCCTGACTCACGGTGCTGAAATTCACTTAGTTTATTAATCAATATATTCTGAGTTTTTGAATACAGTTCAGATAAATCAGTATTTCTAAATATGGTCTCATACTTAGTATTGAATGATTTCATATGGATTTCATCCGATGTAGGTAATTTGAAATTAGCAAACAATTCAAAATTAAGTTTTACGGAACCATGTTTAGACAAATTCATGACTATAAGTTTTTTAACATCATCCATAATTTTATGTAAAAAATCCTCAGGAGTTGAACAAACATTATCATCAGAGTTTACTCTATAAGTAACTATTCTCTCTCGAAAAGCTGACGCTATAATATAAATGTTATCGAAAGTAGTTTTCAATAAGCAATTTTTTTATGTAAATTAGTTCTTAAATGAAATCTGTAAGAGCTTTCCAAAACTTGAATATTACATTCAGTACAATTTTTTATTTTATTTTTATTTTTATTTTTATTTTTATTTAGTTTTTCATTCATTGCTTTGGTGGGGTTTTTGTCTGAAAGAATAAAAATATATTAATTAACATTAATGTTTTAATAATCATCTTAAACAATAAAACTATTCTATGCTTACTTATACAATGAAACTGGGATAAAAATAGGTATATTGTATGAATACTATATTATATTATATCTATGATTAAGTGCTTAATTCAACAAAGTATTCAAAAACTTAGGAATTTAGTATGTACAATGCGATAATTCAAGAATTCAGTAAGTATTTTATTTTAATATTTACTGATTCGGCGTACTAACATAGGTGATCGGACAATCCTTGAAGTTATTTTTTACTTTTTTTAAAAATTTTACCAAATAACGGTATGCTGGATTGTCGTCGTCTATTTTAGTTTTCAATGTTACTACAGCATGACGCCACCTGTTCATAGGTGAAATACTTTCAACTTCACTACACATATAAAGCTTAAGATCTACAAAACGTAAGCCTCCAATATCTGGATTGAACTGTTTGGAAATGCCGTTAGATCCGCGACGACACAAATAAGATATAAGCTCATCTTTTTTACCGGCTTTTTGATTTTCATCCGCATCCGAATCGGTTCCCATAATATCTTTCGCAGTGACCTTGGCGGAAGACGTCTCAGCTGGTGGTTGTGCCACACGCTCATCACTCTTCACCTTATGCTTCTGACTCTTCTTTGATTTTTCTCCATGTTTAGCTCTAGAATAAAAATGTTTTAGGTCAGTGTTTTAGTTAGACTAGTTTTATTATAATATACCAGCTTTCCGCCCGCGGTATCGCACGCGCGCGGAATACACAGAGCTAAAAAGTAATCTATGTAGTGCTCCAGCCTTCAAACTATAACCCGTGCAATTATCAGACTAATTCATAGCTCCGGTTCTTTCAACATTCAACAAACACACTTTTCAAATATATAACTTGTACAAGAATTATGTAAATTCTAAAATAATATCATTTGACGAATATATAAGAGAGTTTTAAATGAAGTAACTAAGTTAATAGCATACAATAAATAAACCTCTATCTTTATGATAACTATTTAAAATATAATAAAAGGAATATTTTATGAAACCATAGAAAAAAATATAAGTAATATATTATGGCTACCTTTTATTAGAAGTATGTGAGTGTGTGTACTTCCTCTTCCGCTCATGTGCTGCAGGCTCCGGCAATGGTTGGGGCGCACGCTCGGGGGATGACTCCCGACTGTTCGATGAGCTGCTATCGCTCGATGAGCTACTCTCGCTCAAGTGCGCTTGTACTTCTTGTTTGCTCGACCTTATAAAGATTATTTTAAAACATTAATCACGTTAAAAATATCACAGAAAATGTATGGAGAAAATCTAGTCACTTATATTATAAAGAACATCTTTGTAAAACTCAATCGTATACTTACATGATTAATCCTCTTGCTCCTTTTAAAACACTTATTTTTTAAAACTGAAGTTATTTGAAAACGCGATAACTTGAATTACTTAGTAGTAAAATCTGCAATGTGTGGCGTCGGGAGACGAAATAACACAATAAAAGTTGATTTTTTATTGACCGGGTTTTTATAGTAATTCCAAATAGGTCAACACGTAATGTTTTACAATGACATTTAGCTTGTTTAGAAAAGTATCCGATTACATGTTACATGTTTACTTTAAATAAGAAAATAGAATATTAATTTATAATAAAAACAATTATTAGCTTTACACATCATCGATGTCACGTACAAGTCTATAAATAGATTCAGGAGGTGCATTAGTGGTGGTTCGTTGTAAGACGAAAGAAACTTACCCGATATGGAATACACACTGGTGTGTGCGCGCACTTCACGACGCGTGGTGCATATGTCACCAAAATTTCCATATTAGAAAGGCAATCAATATCTTTGTAACTAATACTAATATTGTCATACGTTTTTCCTCATACTATTTATTAATTTATTTTAAAGTGTAAGTACCTATGCTATACCAATTTGAATATCCATAAAGTAAGTAGCTACTTGATTAACAGATTTGCGCACAGTAGGTAACAGTTTCTATGTAAGTATTTTTTGTTATAATAAAATGCTGTAGAAACAATTGTGGAATTTACCAGTTCATCTGTATTTTTACAGTCTTAAAATATTGTTGAGTGTGGTCGCACGTGTGTGCCTATCTGTTCAAAACTGAAGATCAAAGGACAATGTCGGTAAGTTTAATAAAACTTAAACTACATAATTTGTGAAAGCAAGCTAAATCGATAACGAGAAGCAATAAAATGTTCACATTTCTTTTTAATATTCACTTCTCAAGCTTATATTTTTTTTTAATTTCAGGATACCGAGTCTCTGTTTAATTTTATTCGTCCTAATCAAGTTCAAGAAAATTATGGAAAACAAGTTGGTGAAGGATCAGACGTCTCAAGAAAGCGAACCAAAGAAAACGAGACATATTCTTATATCAAAATTCCTGCCATGGGGCGCAAAGTTATCAAGTTAGAAATCTATGATGCGGAGCGATTTAACAGCGTGGGTATTTGTAAATGTACCGCTGAAATATGTTGTCAGCATTTCGTTCAAAATATTTTCAAGGATGAAATATATAAAGCTGCACGTAAAATACTTGATAAAATGAGTGAGCAAATATGTAAAGAAGAGTATTTTTAAAATTATTTCCCTAATAAATATTAAGTGTGTTATATCTTTACTGTTTTATTTTCCCTTTGTTTATGCAATACAGAACTAAATTACGCATGACTCAGTTTACAGTTGACCTACTTACTTATTTCTATTTATAACATAAATAGAGAAAAGATAATCATTATTAATAAAATATTATACTTTTATGCAGAATTGTAGGTTCTGAATTGCAAACTTTTCGAACACAGAAGTTTTAAGTAGTTACTATTCACTCTAACTGAAAGCTGAGACCTTAACAAGGCCTAATTCAGAATATAGGTACTACTATTCACTTTATCTGAGAGCTAATAGTAGGTTCCCTAGTTAGGATTATTTACTTACCTACTACAATAATATCTCATTTTCTATAGGTTATGAACAATATCGCTGATGTTCACCAATAAGGAACCTAGCTAGGTAGTAATACTCATCCTATGTGAAGCTGTCACACTAAACGATTCCAATAAATCCAGTATGTGGATGCGAAGATGTAAAAACGTGAAAGTAGGAAATTGGGCTTTCTGACTCGCGGTATTCAACTTAGGGCGCGCACAAGAGGCGCCGCTAGGCGCCTCTCAAGCGCGCTCTCAAGTTGAATGATTCACTTTAGACTGAAAATTAAAACTTCAATTATGTTGAAAGACCGTGAGTCAGAAAGCCCAATTTCCTACTACTAACACCAACACAGAACGGTGTGAGGTGGGATGGGAGCGGAGCGGAGCACAGCGTAGCGTAGCTCCCACCTCACACCGTTATGTGTTGGTGTTTTGTATGGAAACTGTTCTAGAATGCCCAATATTACCCTACTACTACGAAACTGACTGTACAAAGATAGGGTTAAATAATATCAAATCAATGTAAGTAACAAGGATACCTTTACTCATATTGAACAAATTGCTGTGTATTTCCCTGATTTTCCCAATAATCCGAATAGAAAGGTTTGGGCCAACAAAAATAATATTGGGATTTCACGCATCGGCGCACCTGCCGCTCCTTTATCGGAGCTGAATAAGAAATCGTACAGATATCCGTTGCTTTGATCAGGGCTCCTTTGTACACGGATCCTAATCCAAATTACGGAAAGGACAGCTTCTACTTCGGTGTGAGTGGCGGAACTCATTTGCCTAAAATTGCTGTCAATTTATTTCGGTGAAGTCTATTTGTTAGGTTTTAGGGCTGATTGGAAAAGCTATTGTTTACTTGCTTCAACCTGTGATTTCTTGCGCGTGCAATTTTACGTCTTGTGCGAATTTTTACTGCATGTCTAGGTAAAACTGAGGAGTTACATTACATTATACCTACGCATTATTATCAAATGACTGTTCTGCATTTTCACAGGATTTTCCACACGAATTCAAGCGACCACCAGAGGTAACTTTCAGCTTACAAATATATATGTATAATATAGATCTATAAGATTAAGTTTGCCGTTTTCCTCTACTAGTAAAGATTCTAAAACTATGGGGCTGGAAAATCAGGTCAAGGTTAGGAACGCAATTCATACTCATCACAAGCATCGGTTCATTTAGATTACTGTGATTTATAAATAATTTAATTGGTAGTGATTTATAATAACCATAACCTTAATTTTCCCACAGCTGTGGCATAGGCCGTCCTTATAGGCGGATAAGGAGGATGGAACAACCCACCACGCAGGCCCAATGCGGATTGGTGGGTGTGTGATTTGTTATAATGTATAAATAGGTAAATTCTTATTTTAACGCTGCCCTTTTTTGAAATTAACATTTTGTTATAAAGTTAAAAAGTACATGAATTAAATAAGGCGAATAAATGGAGTGTTGCATTTCAACATAAAATCCTTTGCTAAATTGCTAAACAGTAAATATCTTTATAACTTTGCCTAAAGGACAAGTTCTATTCTATGCGTTATAGTACGCATGGAATAGAACTTTGTCCTTTGGTAGTTGAAAACTTTGACTAAGTGAAGCTTTTGCTCCAGTGCGCTTAGTGTTAATTCAAGTGCTATGAACTTAGGCTGTGAACATGGATTAAGTATTTTTAAACTGACTTAAGGTGGACATGGACACCCCAATAAAAGTGGCGCCATAAGGGGTTTTTATTTAATAAGTTGTTGATGGAAAAGGATTTTAATAAAACTTTACGTGGAATATTTAAGACGTCTTACTTGAGATTAGAAGTAGATAGCATTATGTGATAAAAACGGCCACATTTAGCAGTTTTGCTATCTACTTCTAGAAAAAACTATATACGAGGAAATGGACCTTCTAAAATACTAGACTCTGGGTCTTAAGAATTCCAAGGAAAGTTTTATTAAAATTAAAATATTAAATCAAATTTACTGCGGCATTGTCGCCACTTTCGTCTGGGTACACAGTCATAAACCGTGATAGTATGTACCTATATTATACAGGCCTCGGTACAGATCTTGAGCGGTGAAATTTAATGCGCAGAAGCAAAACATTGCTACTCCAATAGAGGGCTATATACTTCTGCGCATTAAACACCGTTTAAGCAAATCCATGCCGAGACCAATACCAATATGCTTTGCATATTGTCATAATCACCAATTTATAATATTTATTCGAACAGTTTTCACCATAGCTCTGCCTACTGTGTTGTCCGGTGATACCTCTAACAATAATACGACTGACCAATTTTTGAAACATGACATTCCAATCTATTACATGCTACCAAGTCCAAGGGTAAATGTACTAGAGTCTGTCTAAAAAGTCAGTTTACATAGGTAATTTCAAAAGTAATTTTATTACCCACCTAACCTAAATCCCCAACCACCCCACCAATACCCATCTAAATAAATAAATATCTTTACTATTAGAATTTTGACAGCTCCAGCAGGGTTACCAGTATAAGTTTTTATAAATAATTTAATAACTTCTCATGTAAACAGACTTTTTAGACAGACTCTATTCCAAAAGAGGGCTATGCTTCTGCTCATTAAACATCACTTAAGCAAGAGCCGTGCCGAGGCTAATAGGTACCTATATGCTTTGCATATTGTCATAATCAGCAATTTATAATATTTATTCTAACAGTTTTCACCATGGCTCTAACTAATGTGTTGTCCGGAAGAAAATGATAATGCCAAGAATCTTATATTCATACTAGCTTCCGTCCGCGACTTCGTCCGCGTGGAAATTAGAGAAAATCCTTAGGGAACCTTCAACCAGCCGTTTTTACGCGATTAGGCGGGTCCCCACCAAGCACGCTGCCTCGCGAGGCAAAACTTTTGCCGCGTGTGACAGGCCTCGCACGAGGCTGCGCGCTTGGTGGGGACCCGCCTAATCGCGTAAAAACGGCTGGTCGGATCCTGGTTAAAGGTTCCCTAAGGATTTTCTCTAATATCCACACGGATGAAGTCGCGGGCGGAAGCTAGTTTATTCTCTTTTCCGCTCCCGTTCCTGTTCCCGTTCCCGTCCCCGTCCCCGTCCCCTGGGGCTTAATCATGTCCACCGTGTTGGATTTAAAACAAATGTCATTTTCGCATTCCTCATCCCATTAAACCTCAACAACGACATCCACATCGATTTTCAGTTTTTGTTGTTTGTTTACTTACCCCATTTACCCCCTAACGGATGATTTTCAAAATAACAAAATATGTGTTCGCCTATTTATTTTTAAACATGCTCCTACGAATTTTAAGGCTGTAAACTATGTAATGTCTATTTTATATTCTTTTTCCATACATAATTTGTACCCCATTTTCACGCCTTTAGGGGTTAAATCATGTCTGGAACGGGTGGTAGGAAAATAGAGACGATTTAAAGTACTTAATAATTAAGTTTATTTGAATAAAGCTTATTTGACTTTGACTTTGTCTACCGTGTTGGACTTCAAAATTAATGTCATTTTCGCAATCCCATAAAACCTCAAGAACGACATCCATATCGATTTCTATGTTTACTTACCCCATTTACCCCCTAAGGGGTTGATTTTCAAAACCACAAAATATGTGTTTGCCTATTTATTTTTAGACATGCTCCTACGAAGTTTTAAGTTGTAATGTCTATTTTATATTGTTTTCCATACCAAATTTAAATCCAATTTTCACCCCTTTAGGGATTAAATCATGTCGACCGTGTTGGACTTCAAAATAAATGTCATTTTCGCAATCGTCATCCCAGAAAACCCCAATAACGACATCCATATCTATTTTAGGTTTATTTACCCCATTTCATCCCCATAGGGGTTGAAATACTACCAGTAATAATATACGTTGCGTTATACTTCCATCCATAAGCCTAAATTATAAATTTAGCTATTTTTACTTCGAAAATTAAGGATTTTCTTCTATATACAACTTCATCCCCCTTTTCATCCCTTCGAGGGTAGAATTTTGAAAAACGCTGAGACACGTATTTATTAATTTTCAATCATCAGCCTAAACACAAAATCTAAAGATCCTAGCTTCAAAATTGAGGGACTTCCACACAAACTTTAATCTCTTATTTCATCCCCTTAGGAACGGAATTTTCAAAAATCGTTTCCTAGTGGATGCCTACACTATATAAGGTATCTATGTCCAAAATTTCAAGTCTCTAGGTTCAATGGTTTGAGCTGTGCGTTGATATCTCACTCAGTCAGTCAGTCAATCAGTCAGTCTGTCAGTCAGGACTTTGAATTTTATATATGTTACCGGCAATATGTATTCTCCGGCATTGTATACAATGCCTGAATGATCAGGTAATGTATGAAATGATATTCATTTTATACATTGCCTAGGCATTGTATACAATGCCTGCTGGTCCACCGGCAATGTTATATTTATTTCTGTTGTCTGTTATAAAAAAATAACCTCACGCTCCGCTGCGCTACGCGCTCGCCTTAAATTTCTAACCTAACCCAGGACCTACAGGAGTAAAGCAGGTTCGGTTCCAAACTCAATAAGCCGCCCTCGAGCCCCCCCTTGAGCCCCCCCGAGCATCCCTGAGCCCCCCGAGCCCCCCCGAGCCCCCCTCGAGCCCCCCTCGAGCCCCCCTCAAGCCCCCCCTCGATCAAAATCTTTTTATTTTACACATTGCCGGTGGACCAGCAGGCATTGTATAGAATGCCTAGGTAATGTTTGAAATAGACAATAATATTCATTCTATTTCATACATTGCCTAAAAGGGCCAGGCATTGTATACAATGCCTGCGTTTCATACATTGCCGGTGACATATATATAGATTTTATCAACTGGCCAATTTTTGACACATGACATTATAATCTATTGCATGCTACCAAGAGTAAATAAATGTACTAAATCTATCATTGCATATATAAATTATTACTATATTACGAGCCTCAGCTGGTTGCTTTTGTAAAATAAAATTATTAAATGGCGAAAATATACAATTTTCACTGTTTTTTTCGTTATTTTCTGTAGGTACATACAAGGTTGTACCTTCATCCATAATTTTTACTGAACGCCGCCTGAACTCATAAAGTAAGATCGTAAACTTAATCCTCTTACAAGTCATAACTTTTTACAAGACTTCGACGGCTCAATACATTTTAATCAAAATGAGCCGGCCATTTTGAATCTACTCGATAAGGCTTTTAATTGGGATTTCAACAGTGAAATAATATTTTCTGATGGTGTATTTTACTGAATACGATATGTTAACGACTTGATTGGACTTGCTTGTGTATTTATGAAGAACAGCTGTTTCGCTTTAACTGGTTTTTGATTAAGTAACGAGTTAATTGTGAACCAACAACGCCTTAACTAATTTATTTCCATGGACTTACAATGTTTCAGTTTACATAATAAGCTCTAAGATCTTTATAGTACGAGCGGCGACCGTACCGATGATGCCATTAGTCTTATTTCGGTATCAAATGACGTAAGTGACCCCTATATTTTTCTACCGGAAGTGGCCCGTTTTTTTATAGGTCCGGCCAATTCAGCTTTGGCAGACTGATTGATCTAAGCTAAGCATCACTTTTCTGATCATTCTGCATGGGTTTGATCGTGGTATCAGATGACGTAGGCAATCTTACGGTCGCCACTCGTACTATTATGGGCGTTTGTGGGCAACTTCCAATATGGTAAACCTGCAAAACCGAGGAACTCGGTGGAGTAGTGGTTTACCGCCTGGCCCTGCGATTGCTGAGGTTAAGCAACTTTGGTAAGGGTCGGTCATGGGATGAGTGACCAAAAATGTATTATTTCGAGTTCCTCCGTGTTTCAGAAGGCACGTTAAGCCGTTGGAGCCGGCTGTATTTGCAGTCGTTTATACCCACCAATACGCATTGGGCCTGCGTGGTCGGTTATGATGGCCCATCCTCCTTATTCACCCATAAGGGATCAACATGGAATCAAATGAACTAATTCATACGTAAATTATTTTGTATAGGTACAAGTTAGCTTACTTATAGATACCTATGCTAAGATGGTTTTGACAAAATTGTTATTACCCTTTTTTATAAAATTAAATGTTAACAACTTAACCTATTTCTAATATCTATATAAATACACCTTTCTCTTGAATGTTGCTAGTAATTAACAAAGCCTCTCATGATAGCTACCACCAGGTGTCGCAATAAAGGCGACCGCAAGCGGAGCCGCGGGCGAGGGCTAGCGAGTAATAAAACCTTTTTATTTGCCCGTTAATGAGTTCCCGGCTACACCGCTCCCTGACGGGGATTACAAAGCTAAAACCATTTGTTCTCGATTCGAAGTCACTTCACATTAGTGTAAGTAAAGTATGACTAAATTAATAGCTTTTGTTTAAAAAAGTAGATTTAATTGTTTTATATTCGTGTTAAAAAAGTAGATTTAATTTAGTTTGTTTTTTTGATTTAATTGATTGTTATTCGTTTAATATTTTTGTATTAACTTCTAACATTTATTTTACTCTTAAAAGAGTTGACGGTAACTTATCCTTTGCAATGTTGGTGTTTTTTTACAAAACATTCCTTACTTTATTAACAAGTTTAATATCATTTAAAAAAACATATTTTAATTGTAATTTCTTGTTGCCAAATGCTTGCTGAATGATTGCAATTTAATGTAGTAGCGTATCTATAGAAATAAATTTATTAATCAAACAGGACAACGATTTAACCATGCTTCCTAAAAATTTTCATTTTATAAGAATGTTTGTTTTACATAATAGTAACCTTTTAGATTCACATTCAGTTTTATTTTGTGTTTAACTGACTAAAATTTTAGACACTATTAATTAATTGTGAAATAAATAAGAATTGTGAAATCTGATCATTATTTCTCAGAATGTATTCACAATATTCTCTGTACTTATAATAAAATATTTTAGGCAGATGTTATCCAATCTTGACTAGTACTTACCTATGATATTATTATTTTATTATAACACTTATGCGATAAGCAATCGAGAACTTATGGTAAAAGTTGGCAAAAAATGCAACGTTGCTTGATGGGGTAAATCTTTTTGCTCCCGCTGTAAAGGTGATTTAGCCGAGGAATTAATAAGAAACAGCCTTTGAGATTGATTAGATGTGAAAATTATAAGTATTTACAGTTTGCGATGAAACGGAAATTTGCTGTTTTGCAAGTTTAACGAGCTAGCTGCCAGTTTGAGAGAACGGTTATTATAAAGAGCTTTAGGTAATATTGTTTTTATTCGTAGCTTTTGTTCGCGACTTTATCCATAAAAAAATATTTCATCATCATAATCTTCAGCCCACATCAACCCACTGCTGGGTATAGGCCTCTTCTCTATAGCGCCATTCCTCACGGTCCTGTGCCAGCCTCATCCAGTGAGATCCCGTCAACTTGACGATATCGTCTGACCATCGGGCCGGTGGTCTGCCCACAGGCCTTGTTGCTCCTCTTGGCCACCTGTAACTGCCTTGGTCCACCGTCCGTCATCCCGTCTAGCCAAGTGTCCTGCCCATCTCCACCTTAACCTCGTTATCCGCCTACCCACGTCTTCGACCTTCGTTTTTTGTCGAATTTCGACGTTCGGTATACGGTCAACAAGAGAGAATATTTGCTAGTGAGAAATAAATGTTAGCTTACGGTTCTCCAAGGTCCAATCCAGCTAGTTGCCATAATTCGTCAAAATTGCTTCAGTGGCTTATCCCTGAAAAGGTAACAAATAAAAAAACGGATATTCAGACAGAGCATAGATTTCAAACCAGGAAAAATATGGTTAATCATTCCTTGATTTACTCATAGGTAGTTTTATTAAAAAAGTGCCAATATTGTTTTTAAAAATCAATGACTAACTTTTTAGTCATTGTTTTGTCAATAAATACTTGTTAGTCATTGTTTTGTTAAAAAAAAATTTCATGTCACTTAAGTAAATACACTTTTTAATTATTAATTTGATGGAATGCCTTTATATACTAATTGCCCTCATACATAATATGTATGCTTGTGACCGCGTGGTTAAATTGACAAACAAAATAATGAGTTGCGTCAACCACGCAAATCTCAAAATGTTAATTGTAGTCTTGAAGTCGTAGCATTTTTTTACAGCTATAATAGTAGTGATATGATTAAATTATTGTTAATTGTAATGTTGTAGAAAAAGTTGTACTTATAATTCACGCAAACCGTACTGAAAATGAAACAAAGAACATTTGAAAGATTATTTTGAGTATTTGGGTGAACAATTTCGCCAAAATCTAAGTCAGAGCGTGACACTATTGTATAGCATCCAAAGGGTACAATTTCACCGTCTTTCTTTAGATACTGGGCTACTTTATTGACCCGTTTATGTTTGAATGATACTTTCATTCAATGAGCAGTAGTTATAATAATATGGCAAATAAAATTTTTTTTACCACTCAAAGTTTGACTAATGTGACCAAAATCTTAACTGACAACAGATTAGTCAAACTTTGAGTGGTAAAAAAACCATTTTTATTTGCCATATTATTATAACTACTGCTCATTGGGTAAATCACTACGCGTTGTATTCATATGATTGCGCGATAGCCTTATTGTTTCTGTATCTGGCTGTTATTATTTGACCTACCCTATCTAAAATCAGGAAATCCACCCATAAAATGTAATAGATACTTAAACATCAGCCACACTCATGCATAGAACGTACAAAATGAGCCACTTTCGCCGTGCATTTTACACTGCGCACGTTTTACACGAAATCTAAGCGAACACACTTAGGTCCAGGGGGTGCCATTACACGACTAGTGGAGCCATTACGGGAACTGCGCAGTTTCGCCGGCCCCCAGTGTACGCGAGACATTCAAATGATATATGCAGACGTGCCACAAAGTAAGTAACCGCAGAAGGTTGTTTGTCCTCTACACTTAATACCTACTTATGCCGCATAAGTAGGTACTAAGTTAGAACTTAACTGTCGTGAAGTGAACTGTTAGAAACTGACTCAAAATCGCACCTTGCGGCGGTTTTTTTTTACTAAAAAAAATCAGCTATTTTGTGCATCCTAGACAGGCATCCTCCCATTCATACCTAGATGGTAACGGAGCTGAGAAAGGGGCGGCTGGTACTATTCGGCCTAGGGCGGCCAAGACTGTAAATCCGCCACTGCTTATGCGGGAAGTTAGAGGGAAGTTGTTTTTTTCTAGTAGTAAAAAAATCTTATCAAAAATATCATTGTTGATGCTGCTCCGAGAGAAACAAAATCTTCGCATTTCAGCTTCGTAATTCAGACAAGTTGTAAATGGCTGCCGTGCTATTCTAAAGCTTGACAATTACTGTTCTCAGAATTGCTTAGATCTCAACCCATCCAAATGTAGTATCGTCACTTATAGTCGGAAGCGTAACCTGGTTGAGTTCAATTATACACTTAAAAGGTATGTCGCTAACTCGGGAAACTATTGTAAGAGATTTGGGTGTGTCTCACTATAGTAAACTTCTTTTTGATACCCACATTGATAACATAGTGTCTAAAGCTTCCAGGGCTCTTGGATTTCTAATGCGTGCTTCAAACGATTTTACTCATGCGAAGACTTTAAAAATTCTTTATTGTTCATTGGTCCGTAGCCATCTGGAGTTTGCGTCGCAGATCTGGAACCCCAGGTATAATATATACATATCACGTATCGAAAATATCCAAAAAAGATTTTTTAAATATCTATGTTTTCGCACAAAGGATCGTTATCATTCGAGCCTCTATCTCGATCTGTGCAAAAAACATCATTTTCTCCCGTTAGAAAAGCGTCGCGAGATTGCGGATTTGGTTTTTCTTTCGAAAATTGCATCTGGTACTGTGAACTGTCCGGAACTTTTAAGCAAATTGACATTACGAACACCCTTAAAACCACTCAGATTCAACCACTTGCTGTGTGTCCCCCCTGCATCTTCAAATTATCGGCAGAATTCATATTTGTGTCGTGCGTGTAATAGCTTTAACTCGGCAACGCGTCAGGAGGACTTGGATCTTTTTGCGACAAGTGAAACTTCGATCAAGCGTATTATGAGTCTCAGTTTTTTCAATGCGACTTAATTGTATAATACTTGTAAGATAATTAATTACTAAGATAGTGCTCGTTAAGTGTATTTTGTCTTATATTTGTGATGACCTATAATTGGCTTTCTGTTACTATTTAAGTTATGTATTATGTTATAGTAGCTGTTGGTCGTCCGAAATTAAATAAATAAATAAAATTCCGAAACAAAACTCGCTACTTACTACGAGAGTCACCTTCTTCGCACGAATTTGATATTAGAAACAAGGTAATAATAGACTTATTTATTACATTGCAAGAGACTTCAGATTGCTTCTGAAGTTATTTAATTTTAAATCGATAAAGTAAACAATAATTATCCATTTTCCAATATCAAACTCATTCGAAGTGAGGTCACTGTCGAAGTGAGTTGCGAGTTTCGTTTTAGCATTGCTTCGGGTGTTAAAATAGATTCATCGAAATATGAGTAGATTAGACTGTTCCTACTGCTTAGGTTGTGTGTTGTGTTACGTCCTTGTTATTTACGTCTCATAGTTTCTGTTTACTCATTTTGATTTAGATAGGAAACTTAACAGTTGCTGTATGTATTTCAGTACCTAAGTAAATAGTCATAGTACCTATATTTATGAACAATTAATCACATTTATTGTCAAATATAAAACTGAATTTCAGAATAGTTGTTTTTGTGTTAATCTTCAATAAAAAATTATACATGGTTATTGTTTACTCAATCTTTATTTATAAAAATAACATGTCCTAATTGATATACTCATTTTAATGAACAACTCAAACAACTTAGGTTTGGATGGGGCTGAAGTTTAGCACATAGACAATAAATAAGACTTAAGCATCCGCTAAGAAAGGAATTGTCGAAATTCACGGCAATCATTACATAAAAAATATAATAATGTACCCAAGTTTTGTCAAAGTAACAGCTGTGAATTTTTATTCTGATCTACACAAGGAAATTCTCGCAAAAGTTCAGTGAGTGAGTGTAATTGCTTACATATGAGTTACTCTAGTAACGAGGTGCCATGGCACGTCGGAAAGCCTTTTATTGCGCAAGAATGCATTAAGCTTATATAAACAAACCATTTCAACACACTCTCAAACACACGAAGATTAAAATCCTACAATAAACTGCCACAGAGCAGAAACAAGCAAAGAAAATAATCTAAGAAAACCCAGTAGAGAAAAGTTTGTTTTGCATTTTCTTAGGCTGTGACGCGGGGTGTCGCGTTCGAATTTCTTAAGAAAACAGTCGAAAATTCTTAGCGCGAGCTTATTTTATGCATGGTACGGTGCTACCGTACAACACAGTTTTGCTTTTAGTTAATATTCTTGTACGGAACTTTGCGTCGCAGGATGTGTGCCGAGAAAATGGTGTATTTCCACCATGGGCGAATATTGTTTTTTTAAACATAATATTATCTGCAGTAAAACAATAATAATTTATAGAAAATGTATTTACGAATACAAGCTCGTCAAAATAAGAAACAATATCTTTTTAGTACTGAAATTATCGCGTCAGAAGAAATTATCCTCATTGATTCATTACATGTCATCGGTAAAAAAACGACTTTATTATGCATTGGTGTTATGTTATGCACTATTTGACATTTGCGATTTCCCCTCATCCCGCAAAAATTGGTTGATCGTGATTTCATACAGTTTGCTTGCATTCTGGGTTCGGTGGTTTATTCTGCCAAGATTATCATCCTTGGATATCATCCTAATAGTCATAAAATCCTCACTGCTGGGTGTCACCCCCTAAAGACCTCTATGATGACCATCAGTCGATCGAAAACGTACCTAGTAGGTACATCAAAATGTTTATAGTAACCATACAGCAACTTTTTTAATGGTTTACTTAAAATCTATTTAACTTTTAGATGCTTTCAAAACGTGAAATTAATCCTTAACTGCATTATTTGTTATTTTTTTCAACCAAAACATTTTGCATCATCATTTAGGTTTCATGTTTTTAATTAAACTCTATTCTAAAACCTCCGTATTAAATAGCGAAAGTTTTATATGAAAACCAACGCACCAAGTTGGCTCAACTATTCAATGGGCCTTTGTTCAAAGTGATTTAAACTCGAAAATAATTAATTTCGACGTCCAAAGCACCTTTTTATTATCAGGTCAGAGTTTCGAACTCGCTTAGCCCATCAATCATCTCGCTTTGTTGAACAAACTTCGAAGCCTTTTGGAGTAGCTGCGATATTGTAACTTCGTCTTTACCGAACTTGAGTTTTGTTCTGTGAAGATGCTAATTGAAGACTTTTTGGGTTGAAAATTCGAAATTATTTTGATGTGGAATTTATAAGAACGGCTTTAAATACTTTTGAATAATAATTGAAATCTTTGGGGTTTCTGAACTAATTGCAAAGAAATATTTATTACTCAAGATTGAAAAATTATATGAATGCTTTTGTAATTATTAATTCAAGAAGTACTTTTACAAAATTAAAAACAATATTTAACTATTGCTCTTATAGTTAAATGGACTAGGGGGTCACAACAAATTTGGTAACGATCGCGTAAGTGGCTGACTCTGGGTTCACAGGATGGAGAGGCACTCTCTTATGCTAAATATGTCGGTCTGTTTGCCTGAAGTGGTTGCGTTTTTTTTATATGCAGGCTGAAAAATGTGTTATCGTTACCAAAAAAAAACCAAAAGAAAACAAATTATAGCCTATGTTACTTGCTGATAATGTAGCTTTCTATAGGTGAAAAAAAATCAAAATCGGATCAGTACTTTTTGAGTTTATACATTACAAACAAACAAAAACTTAATTGTAACCTTGTAACTCTAATCGCTTATACCTACGAAACGCAACCGAATTTTCGTCAGTCCTTACACAGTTCACGTGAGTACAACTAGTACTTACTTGCTGTACTATTGTCAGCCATTTACGTTATCGTTTTTTTTTGGTAACGATAACACATTTTTCAGCCTGCATATAAAAAGAACGCAACCACTTCAGGCAAACAGACCGATATATTTAGCATCAGAGAGTGCCTCTCCATCCTGTGAACCCAGAGTCAGCCACTTACGCGATCGTTACCAAATTTGTTGTGACTCCCTAGTCCAAAAGATTGATAAATAGTTTTTTACAATTAGACCGCCCTTTGATCCAATGCTTCAAATGTTAAAAACTAAAACTACGAATAGGTACCTAGAGTACAATATCTAGACGCAACTACGGAGTAACGGGGAAAGGATTTCTACAACACTGAAAATCTTATTACATAAGTGACTAAAATAAGAATGTGCAGAGGATGACGTCATCGTGACAGTTTTCTACATAAATTGTATTGATATTTGACAGTATGACGTCACTCATTCAACCGGCGATTTTTCTAGCGGCCAATATTTTACCTATATATCCACTTTCTACCGGTCAGTAAAAAATATTATTGGTTAAGGTATAAAATGAACTTAGAACCTATTAATATAATTAATAATTTTATGTAACTAGGTACCTATTTAAAAAAAAGGAATGAATTGACGATCGGAACTGGAAGTAATTTAGCCAGAAGAAAATGGAATAAAAACCGGTTGAAAGTGAATAAAATATTCACCAGTTAAAAATCGCAGGTTGAATGTGGAATTACCCCATTTCACACGATGTTGTGAGATAACAATGAGGATCAGTAAAAGTTTTGAATCCTATAGTTTTAATGGTATAATTTAAAAACATATTCATAGCTATGAAACTTAGTAAAGGGTTTTTTGAAATCCGTTTAGAAATGTTCGAGTTGAAAGGATTTTGAACGAAATGCCAAACTCAATGCAATATGTGCTTTATCACGTACGACATAAGGTTCGCGTACGTCTCGATGACGACATAAGAACTATTAAGGACCCCCCAAAGTAACAGTGTTTTAGCACATTTTACCTCGTATATCTTCTCAGGTTTAAGAGATATCAATCATGTGGTGGCATTAAGCTTTCTGATTAGCCACTAAACAAAAATCGTTACTGATCCTCATTATAGACATTTTCATCATATCAGTCGCACGACATCCATCCACTGCTGGATATTTTAATCTTATTCTAAATATTTCTATTTTATACATAATATAATGCACTAGCAACACTTGCCCGCTTAAACCATCTCCTAAATGTTCAAGCGATTGCTATGCAACTTCGTTTGCTATGGCGAATTAATGGCGTGTGAATAATGAATTAACATCCCGTTTATCTTAATGCGCTGGCTCGAAGGATGGGAGAATTGATAAATTTCTTAGTTAGCAACTTTGAGGTTTAAGGGGCTGCTTTCAATTTGTATTAAAGACTTAACAACTTTATTTTGTCTGACTGGGAAATATTATGGGATTCAGAGGAAAGCAAAGAAATTGACGCAAAAAATAAATAGGTACATTTTTTTTATAAAAATGTATAAAGTGGAACCAAATTTTGTAACAATACTGAAACAGGTGATAGTGTTGCTTAAACTGAACAACTTTCTCCATGCAACATTGGTCGAAAAACAAAAAAACATATACTCCCATACAAAATGTTTTGGTCAGCTGTCCGACGAACTATGGAAAGGAAGAAAAATATTTTTCGACCTATGTTCCTTGGAGATAGTTGTTCAGTATCGTTAAATAATTTGGTTCCCCCTTTTTAGGGTTCCGTAGCCAAAATGGCAAAAAACGGAACCCTTATAGATTCGTCATGTCTGTCTGTCTGTCCGTCCGTATGTCACAGCCATTTTATTCCGAAAGTATTAAGATTACACAGTTGAAACTTAGTAAGTAGATGTAATCTGTTAACCGCTTAACGATTTTAATACAAAAGTAAAAAAAAAATAACATTAAGGGGGGGCCATACATGGAACTGAAACTGATAAAAAAAATTTTCTTCAAACCAATACGTGTGGGGTGTCTATAGATAGGTCTTTAAAAATGACATTGAGGTTCCTAAGACAATTTTTTCTAAAAGTTAACCGTTTGAAAGATAAACACTGCCAAAGTGGTAAAATGTGTGTCCCCCCCCCCCTCTAACTTTTGAAATAAGAGAGTGAAAATCAAAAAAAAAAATATGCTATAAATCTTAATAAAAACTTTCAACGAAAATTGGTTTGATCGAGATATAGTAATTAGTTTTTGAGATATATCATATTTTCCAAAACCGCAAATATAACTTTGTCATTCATACCAACACTGTGAAAAACAAAGTTATTTTTACAGACGAAAAATTATAGTGGTATTAAATATAGTATGGTATAAGGTAACTACGGAACCCTATGGCGCGTGGCCCGACACGCACTTGGCCGGTTTTATTTATACAACTTCACCAATACTTAAAAGAGATCAAATCTAAATCTTAAAATGTTGTCTCATAATAAGTAGGTAAAGTTTTTCAAAGGTCACACAAATTTCAGATTTAATTTTCATGCAATTTTTAACGAGACACTAAAAGAGGATTTAACTTAAATTACGAGTAGGTAAAACTTTTTCCAAACTCGTTACTCACAAAATTGTAACATTGATTGCGCGCGTGTATCGAACAACTTAATCTTTAGCCCGTCCTAAGTTATTGGACTTGTTCAAGTGTTTTCCTTCAATTCGGCCCAACTTATTGGAGTGTTTAGCCTTAAGGCGCGGTGGTAGTGAATGTGGCGCCCCCACTACATTTATTTTTATTACTCGTAAACCAAGTCGATATTTAAAAAAAGCACAAGTATAAATCTCTTAAATTGTGTCTAGTATTTTTTGAATAACTCTTCAACAGTTTTCATTCTTTCTGTAAGTTTTAAAATCCATTTTAGCTCAAAGTGGCCACTTTTGGCAATTATGGATTTTAAAACTTACAGAGTGAATGATAAATGTTGAAGAGTTATTCAAAAATTATTAGACACAATTTAAGAGATTATTACTTGTGCTTTTTACAAATATTGACTTGGTTTACGAGTAATAAAAATAAATGTAGTGGGGGCGCCACATTCACTACCTACAGCGCCTTAAATTTAGGGCGGCGTACGTGGTCTTAAAGGGGCACGGAATTATGAGGGAACTTGGGTTCAAAATATAGTAAACTGCGCTTGACGTTGGTAGCTGTTATAGCCGAGGGAGACCTTTTAGTTGGAATTTCAGTTTAACGTTGCAGGAATCTCTCTTGACGGTTATTAGCTGCCAAGCTCAAATACTTAGGTAATAAACTTAGTAAACTAGCCCAAGAACAGTGAGAATAGACGGACGATAATTACAACAACAATTTAATCTTAGTAACGACTTAAACAAAAATATTTTTAGAAAGGATTTGGAACTGTTTTAGTCTGTAGCATATCTAACTCGGCCAACGAGAACTTTTCAAAGTGCCATTAAAAAACTATTTGCCTTACTAGATGGCATTGATGGTCAAGTGAAGTGACAAAATTGGCTTTGAAAAATAAACGGCTCGTTATCGAGAAAAACTAGTTTTCCTACGCTTTCTACAGCTGACATTTACCTTTTTATCAACGCTGTCTATCGACCCTATAGTTTTTGTCATTTTGAAAAGCCCTCATTAGTTAAATAAATAATTATTTATTGATCCTAATGCTACTTAACTGGAGGCTCAAATTATTGTATTTCATATTTTGTTTCACTCACCTAATGTGATATTGTTTCTTTACCTGAATAAATATGAGAATATGTAATTAAATGGCAGAAATATAGTTTGAATTCGATACCCAATTAGATTTTCAAGAGGTTGAAAAACTTAAGAAAGTTTCCTTCTTTAATAATAGTCTCGCAAGTTAATAGTAACGATAACAAATAAATTCTACAGATTCCAAGTAAAACCTTAAAATCCTATGTCATACCTTTAACTTAAGCAGAAATAAACTGTTTCACTTGTGGAACACCCACCGACCTGAATTCCGGTATCAAAGGCTTGCGGCCGCGGCCACAATAAAACGCGGATTATTTCAAATTTACGAGCCATTTTGTTTTCGGCTATCGGGCCTTTGAATACAGGGTGTGTTAACAAGCTTTTGTGCTGTTTAAAATACTTATTATAATAATGATGTTGTTCATGAAAATATTTCTCATAAACGCTGTTTTATCGTGAAGTACAAGTGTATTTTATTTTATCGTAAAATAAAATACACTTGCACTCTTAATACTAATAAAAAAATTCAATGAATAAAAATAATGAGGTACCTTTTTATCGATGTTTAAATCAGTTAATAGGATGCCAGAGCTCTGGTACATGAATTATATTAATTAACACAAAAAGATATTTGTGTGCCAAACTCTATCCAAATCCGTCCACCTGTGAGTTACTACACTACATCCCTCGTGTAGCTAACCCTCGGGAACATGTAATAAATTGGCTTAGTTAGCGACCACGAGCACTCTCTGATTAAAAACTTGAGCAAATTGAAAAATCTTAGAATCTTGGGTAAAGTTTGTTATAATGGCTATAACAAAATTAATACATTCGACGTCAGAAAAATCGCACCTCTTTGAAAATAAGTTTAGACTTGGCCATCTGCTATTGCTAGATAATGTTTTATTGTGTAATTCTTGATATTCATTGAAAGTATATTTAATGAGTTTACAATTAATAATTGTTTGATTTAATTAACAAAACAGTTAGCATAATTAAACGCTAAAAGCGTTATTTCTTGCGCCGCCATAAAAGGGAAATAAAAGGGGTCAGTTCAGGAAATGCGGGTAAATTTCTTATCGAAATGATGGAGAAAACACACTTCAATAGTTCAATTAAAAAAAGGAATACCCGAGATGGATACTATTGCCCATGAAGTTGCTCAAATACTGCAAAAAAATGAGGCAAAGTAATGTTGCTCGGAAACTGAATCTCAGTACTTCGACGAGTATTCCAACGGTTTCTAGAGACTTTTGGCTACGTCCGAAGGGGAAAAGTATATAAAAACACTTACCATTAAATTGATAGGATTAAATTACCTTTGGATAATTTTTTTAATAGGTGCGATTTTTCTGACGCCGAGTGTAGTTTAATCTATTTTGGCTCACTAGTGGTCACCTCACTCTGTGATTAAACAATAGATAAAATAGTCATGCAGATCCAGGTTCGATCCTGGCTATACGCTCTTGCATTCCTTTACGTGTGGTCTAAAATACAGGAAAAAGAGTTTTTTTTACCCAAAGTACATACACAACAAATAATATCGTAAATTACCATGGCATTTAATTGAAGGTAATTTAAACTTAAATAACTTAATTTGTTATTAACACGAAATGTTTAGGACAATATGTGTTTTAAAAAGGGATTTTTGTTGTAAAAAATAACTTAAATAGAAAGATAGGCAGATAGAAACCCACACATATAACATTACATTAAACTAATGACTAAAAAATGTCAAACAAAATTTGACATTTTGATATAAGTAACAAAAGAGATAGGTAATCAGAAGAAATAATGCATGTTTGTGCAGCAGCATCAAGGGGCCAAGTCTGCTAATGTTAGCGTCAAAATCGTGTTTTAATGGTAATGCTTTTTGACACAGTTCTTGTTCCTTAAACTCAAAACCGAAACACATTGTATTTCTTAACCCAAAAGGGAAACACATTGTGTCGCGATTTTGGGTTTAAAAAACAAGAATTGTGTCAAAAAGAACACGATTTTGACGTTCACATTAGCAGACTTTGACCCCCAGGCTCGTTGTATGAATTTTGCCTTTCAGCAAAACACCAATTTTCAGCCGGTAATATCTTTATGTTTATAACATTCATAGGCTTATTGACTTTATTATTTTAATGAAGCTTATCGACCAGTCTCTTATGACTTGAACCTCAATTTAAATAAGAACTTTTCCAATAATGGTTAGGTATGTACTGGACTGTCGTAGTTCATTGTTGGAACCCGTTGGTTTAAAGGCGGTCTCAAACGCCCTGACCTGTCCTTAACTGTTAAGGTCAGCTTGTACTGAATGCAATAATTAAACTGAAAGTTATTGCGACAAACGAGAATTAAGCTTATTGTAGCAAACACTGATTGTGGAGATATATACTCGATGGCACAGTGGTTTAGCACCTGGCCCAGTGATTGCGGAAGTTAAGCAACTTTCGCATGGGTGAGTCATGGGATGGGTGACCAAAATATATTATCTCGAACTCCTCCATGAGGCACGTTAAGCCGTTGGTCCCAGCTGCATTTCTAGTCGTTAACACCCACCAATCCGCATTTGGCCCTGTGGTGGGTTATGGCCCATTATCCTTATCCACCCATAAGGAAGGCTTGTGCCCCAGCAGTGGGGACAATAAAAATGGCTGATGGTCACACGATGTTATTTTTATTAAAATAATAAATGCGTAAGTCCGTTTGTTTGTTTGTTACGCCTTCACGGCTTAACTAAGGAATCGATTATAAAGAAATATTGCAAACACGTTGTCAGGGGTATAAAAAAGTACATAGGGTAACTTTCATATTTAGGAAAACGAACAGTTCCGGAGTCTCATCATCATCTCTCATCTCATCGCCGATTTGAAATCTATTTTCATCATCGCTCTCTATGTCAAATAGCCTTTAAAAGGGTTAACAGTTTTAATCTTTTAACCCTCAATGCTTTTGTTAGGAGCGGTTTAGGAAGGGGTCAAGTCTGCGGTCGCCGCCAACTTTCGTGTGCGATTGGAAAAGTAAGGTTTTGTATGGTAATTGCTTTTGTGGCGTCCTTTCATGGTGTTTTGTGAACAATGTTACTTGATAGGGCATTGTAGGGTTAAATTTCCATTTGGTTTGCGGTAACTTTTTGTGGGCAAATAAAGTAATTATGATGGCAATATCGAGTTTTAAAACGAATTTTAGTCTGTTCAGTGCTCAAAAACTTATTTTAATTGCTTAGGAGACTGATAACAATCTTACTAAGTTAATCTTATAGTTTTGATTAGAAAATCCTACAAAAACTTATTATTAATGTGAAAATTTTGATGTTTCGATATTTGTATGTATGTTACTCTATGTCTGTCATCATGTAATGTCATTGTCAAATTGACTGTCAAAAAAGAGGTCACAGACTAAATAAATGTTTTGATAGTCCCGTCGCACAATAGTTTGTTTATAATCATGATTTGTGGTTTGCTGGGAAGGCAAAAGAATTTAATTTCTTTCAGCCTTTGTGTATAGTTTTAATTTTGTGTTACTTGTATTTAGTTTTGCTTTTTTTATAATTATTTTATTGTATTTGTGTCGTGTTCGCCGTTTCTGATGTCATTACTGTGCTCAGCAGAATACCAGTGCAGCAGGCCTAGCTTGCTGCTTATACTGAGTTGAGCACAGTTTTGGCATTACAACGTTGCACAATGTGTTATTTTACTGTTTTTGTGATATGTCTATTTCATGTACTTTCATGTTGTGTATTCGTTGTGTATGTCCAAATAAATATATTTTCTTTCTTTCTTCTTTCTTTCTTTCTTTACTCAATCACATAAAAATATATCAACTGATTTGGATGAAATTTGGTACACAGATAAAACATAGTATACTTTTTATCCCGATCAAAGTCTGCCTCGAGATTTACCGATTGTCCACGCGGATGAAGTTTCGGGCGGAAGCTAATAAAGAAAATAAAGATTGGAATGGAAAGCCAATTAAAGTTGTTAACTGGTAATGAAAAGCTTGATTACAGTTAAAGAAATCACTAACTTAAAAATAACGTTTCTAAAGTAAATCGAAATAAATTACAAGAAAAAATCTTTTATAAATAAAAAGTAAATCTTTGAAAGTAAACCATAAAATTGCATTTGTCAGTTCCGCTTGATGGCTACGAATAGAATTTGTCATTTTAACACTATAAAAAAGAAACAGTGAAACGAATCCAATGGAAAAACTCATCAGACACCTGATACCGTGTCAAACTGTCCATATAGAAAAAACAATAAGAATTTGGTGTAAGATACAAGATCCTCGCAATTCTAATGATTGAATTTGAATAATAATGCAATATTTTTATAAAAGTTGTTTGGTAAAAGCTTTATAAAGCTGAATATGGTAGATAGGGACCACCAAACTAAACAACTTTTACTGTGGGACCAACTCTGAAATCTCGAAAAAAAAAACAGCTTTTTCATACAAAAATCAATAACGAAAATATCAAAATGTATGAAACAGCTGATTTTTTTCGCTATTCCAGAGTTGGTCCCTTAGTAAAAGTTGTTCAGTTTGATGGTCCCTATCTATCATATTCGGTTTTATAAGGCTTTTACTAAACACCTTGTATAACAACGAAGTCTTACAAGGCTTAATACGACAAGACAATCTTGATAATATCATGTAAGTTGTTGGATACATTATTTTATACTTTATTTCTGAACTAACCAAACCACTAAAGTCCCATTGTGGTTTCAGTTGTAGGAACTTTGAATTTTGTGGTTGGTGATTTTTAGGGTTCCGTACCCAAAGGGTAAAAACGGGACCCTATTTCTAAGACCGCTGTCCGTCTGTCTGTTTGTCTGTCTCTCTGTCACCAGGCTGTATCTCATGAACCGTGATAGCTAGACTGCTGAAATTTTCACAAATTTCTGTTGCCGCTACAACAACAAATAAGTACTAAAAATTGAATAAAATAAATATTTAAGGGGGGCTCCCATACAACAAACGTGATTTTTTTGCCGGTTTTTGGTACGGAACCCTTCGTGCGCGAGTCCGACTCGCACTTGGCCGGTTTTTTCCTATTATTTTCTCAATTATTACGGCAGTTGGGGTATTACGGCAGTTGGGGTACACTCGTCTATAACAGACCAACTTTAAAAAACCTATTTTAATTCAATTTTCACTGTGAAAAAGTTTATAACTTATACCATACATAAATATATATTACAGCACACATTTTTTTACACCGGTCACGCGACACCGTCATCGAATGTCGAATATTATTTTCTTCGTTAGCCTGTCGATATTGGATACTACTAATAATCGACCTGCTATCGATTTCCGAAACCGTAGCAACTCGAAAATGTGATAATTATATGTTATGAAGTCGTTGTTTTCGACGATCGCGTGACGTAATGTTTTGACATGTAATAGTGAAGATTTCTTTGTTGTCAATGTAAACTACTATTATTGATAAACATTTTAGAGAGACAAACAATCAATTAAATTAACAGTGTCCTGAAAAACTTTACACAGTTTGACTGTGTTTTAAAAAACTTTTATAATGACTTTTATTATTATTGATTTATCTTTTATGATTAACTAGTGGCCGCCCGCGGTTTCACCCGCGTGGTTCCTGTTCCCGTGGGAATATCGGGATAAAAAGTATTCTATGTTTTAATCTAGGCTATCTACTATCTGTGTGTCAAATTTCAACTAAGTCCGTTCAGTAGTTTTTGCGTGATTGAGGAACAAACATCCAAACCCACAAACTTTCACATTTATAATATTAGTAGGAAGTAGGATTTTTATACAAACGGAGCTATCGTCTGCGATGTTCTGGAATATATTTGGACTATGAAAGCACAACAACTCCTTAAAAACAAACAACGTGAATTTGGAAATTGAGTTATAAGCTTTTTGAAAATTTATAAAGTTAAAAATATATTCCACTCGCTATTTCGTTTGCTTGGACATTCGGAAATCCCAAGAGATCCTTTGACCGGGATAAAATGTATCCTATTTTAATCCAGGCTATAAAATAGATGTGTGCCTTTCTCTAAATCTAAATCCGTTCATCCGTTTTTGCATGATTAAGTATATACATCCAAACATTTAAACATCCAAACTTTCACATTACAAATACAAAAATAAGTTTCTTTGTTTGTTACGCCTTCACGTCTTAACTACTCAACCGATCATCGTGAAATTTTGCAGACACGTCGTCAGGGGTACAGAAAAGGACACAGGGTACCTTTCATCCAGAAACAAGTACTGTTTCCGAGGGATAGCAAAAAGCTTTCCACGCAGACAAAGTTACGAGCGGTCGCTAGTATAATATTTAAAAATATAAAAAAAATAACAATAAACACAGAAATTGAAGAAATCTAAAAGGCACTAAACTTGAACTGCAATAACGGGATCTCGAAGTTAGTTATAATGGTAATGTGTCTAGTGTTTGTACTTATTGGTCGTATTGGTATTGGCCGTATTGGTTTTGCCCGCAGCCTGGCTGTTACCGTTTTCTTAGAACAATCAGGGAAGTGGTTAAGCTCGTGTACGAATGTAAATAACGCGGCTACTTAAACAGTGAACTTAAAACTTTGGCTTAGAATTCAAAAGAAGTTTCAAGTCACAGATGAAAAAATAGTATTATTGGATTTTTTGTTACCGTTAAAGCCCGCCACAAACTCGAAACGAAATATCTGGGAATTCATAAATGAAAATTCCGAACTGAAAAATACTAATGTTATACTAATAAAATACTGCATGTGTGTGGTAGGACCTTAGATTTGTATGGATTAGCTTTAGTTGTGTTCGGAATGATTCCGTTTCCGAATACGAATTCCGATTCGAAATACCGTCTGTATATGTGTACAGTCTTAAGCTAGGGTTTCCTAGGATGACGGTGCCGTCATACTACGGCCGTAATTTAGCGGTGTAGAACGTTTTCTATGTAAACAATACGGCGCGGTTTTCTAGAGAGCGGTGCTGGACAGCGACGTCCAAAAGCGGTGCCGCCATTTTTATGACGGCCGTCATGACGGTGTAGGATACAGTTCGAAAACGTTTTTTTGCGAGATAGCGGTAACAAAATGAATTCCTTCTGGAGCAACGAAGACGACGAGATTTTAATTGATTTCGTCCGTAATCATGAAGTCCTTTAAGTATAATATAAAAAGTAAAGAATTTAGGAAAACCCAGTTTAAACAAAATTTATGGCGGGAAATTGGCGAAATTTTAAATAAATCAGGTATATATATGTAAACAATTCACTGAATAGGTATTTGTAGTCAATTATTTGTATTAAAAATTCCAGTAAATACCTAAAATAAGCTAGGTAAGTACATCTTTTGAGAATAAAAAAAAATATTTATTATTCTCAAAAGATCTAGGTACCTGCCTACTTTATTATAGGTATTAAATATTGGTACTTTTGAACTGCCTATCGTTATTAATTAATTTACTAAATATGATGTGACATTATTGAATATTTATTTACTTATTTAATGCAATTCAAATGTGTACGTATACATTTATTTTGTCATTTTTATTATCTTTTGTCATTCTTATTAAAAATTCAGATACCTAATTCCATTTTTAAAAAATTACGGCCGTAACGCTGTTGTACGGTGTTGTTACTTTCCACGTGTCTTCACCGCTAAAACGGCCGTAAAATTACGGCCGCTATGTGATGGCACCGCTTTGTTAGGAAACCCTAGCTTTACTCTGATCAGATGTGTTTTACTTTTCTAAGTATCATCACACATTAGAGTTTTAATTATTAAAAAAAATGTTTCTCAATGAATGAAGTTTTCTAATTTTGTACCCGATGGCCAAGAATTGTTCTTTTTTTAAATGTTGGCTTTTTAGATTTAGGACAAATTTATTTACCGTGTATAACATGATGCTGAAATAGTCGTTTTACTTTGAAATCATGTCGTACCTATAGTATTACACAGTTCGCTAAGAATGAGCCATGTTACCAACGAGTGCCAAATTAAAGGCATTTTAACAAAACTCTTTGTCATTCAGGGACTGTGCTCTAGGAGGTTGTTACAGACTACTCCGTTCCACGAATCGAACTCCTAGGGAACAAAATACTTGCAGCTCATTGGTCAATGCGCGCGGCTAGAGCTAGGCTAGGCTAGACTATTGAAGGTGGGCGCACACGGACCGATTTCGTTGGGAGCTAAGTGGAATGTACTTTACCACTTTTTAACCGACTTCAAAAAAAGGAGGAGGTTCTCAAGTCGACGGTATTTTTTTTTTTATTTTTTTTTTTTTTTATGTATGTTTTAACATAGCTTCGTCAGTTGTTACCCGATTTGTACAATTCTTTTTTTATCTCAAAGAACATAGTTCGTGTGTGGTCCCATAAAATTTTTTCAGAGATCTGGCCAGTAGTTTTCTCATAATCCTGAAAAGTATCAATTATTTAGCTCGCCATCGTACGAGTTTTTATGGAATTTCGGACATAACATCTTTGTTTATGAACCGATTTAGATGATTCTTTTTTTATTTGAAAGGGTATACGTCAAGAGTGGTCACAATTTAATTTCATCGTTATTGGACTTCGAAATTCGAAGATACACAAGGGAACTCCTCAAAGTCAAATAGTATATGTAAAGTGATTTAGGTTTTGGTAAGTTTATGGCAATCCAAAACAAACCAAATCATGGTTTGCGATGCAACGTTCTGGACTAGATTTGGACTACGAAAACACAACGGAACTCCTCAAAAACAAACAGCGTGAATTTGGAAATTGAGTTCTGGGCATTTTAGCATTGAAAATGTTATAATATAAAGTTAAACAATATTTACACGCTGCGCTTACATACCTACCACTAAAAAGTTGAAAATAAAAAAGCTTTTTAAAAAAAAAGAAAAACCGCCTTCAAAAAACCTAAAAACAAAAACAGCTTAAAAATTAAATACCTCTAAAAAGCAAGAAATAATATTCGAATCATTCGTTACACATATCAATATTAATAAAACACGTCTAATGAAGTCGGGTGGGGCTTTTAGAAAAAAATTAAGTTGTCCTCCAGCCCCACCCGACTTCAATAGACGTGTTTTATTAATATTGATATGTGTAACGAATGATTCGAATATTATTTCTTGCTTTTTAGAGGTATTTAATTTTTAAGCTGTTTTTGTTTTTAGGTTTTTTGAAGGCGGTTTTTCTTTTTTTTTAAAAAGCTTTTGAAGGCAGAAGTCGTAATATATCGTAGTCACACCGTTCCCGTAGTATTCTTACGAGCGTTATCTGTGACGAATCTCGCATTTCTATTTCACGTTGCGCAGAACAAATCGTTTATTTTGTATGTTCAATATGTTTTGTATGGATCCCATACAATTGGTTTTGTTTGTTCCGCCGCGCTTTTATGTGTGGAGAGTCATGTCACGTATTTGACAAAACATCTTAATTTTACTTTTGACAGTACAGTGGGTATATCCATGAAAGCATTTTCCATACCTTTTGCGACATCGACATCATAGTATGACCACAGAATACATAATAGTACAAGTACAGAAGATCCACTCCGCGAAGTCATTTAAATAAGTAGCGACTCTATCCCTTACACAATAAAGTGCAATCCAGGTCGCACACCGCTCCCTTACCTACAGTTATATTCACCTAGAAGTTGCCTCTCTTTCTATCGCGAAGCTCTTATCTCTTCTAACACTTTAGGGTTTCTTCTTATAAATAATAATTAAATAATAGGTAGGTACTTAATTTATTACAAGTTATGTGTTTGTGAAATAAAATGTGTAGGTACTTAAATACGTTTAAAAAAAACCTAGGCTAGATACAGTCAACGCCACGCAAACTATACATGCTAACTTTGAGGCAATTTGCTTTTTTACGAAATCAAATTGTCCTTAATAATTTACTTTATTTTGAAAGTAGGTAAGTAAGTACCTACCTACTCGTAATCTATAAATTATTATTTCAATAAATAGTTGGGTGAAGATTATTTAGCAAATAAGACAAGTACGCAGTACTACGTAACGGATACTAAATACTAACTAGGTAGTAAACAAGCACTATTCTTACGTTTCGATGTCATTTGGAACTTTTGGAAGTGTGAAAAACGTGAGGTTCGGATTCTTTTTATTATTAGTATTAAGGCAGCCCATTGCGATGTAATATGCCTTCATTTTGGTTATATATCACAAACGTGAGAACGAACGACCGACGCGGCAATATGCGAACGCGACGAGTGACGTGACTATCGAAATACGTGCGACCCAGCCGGCACGCGGCAGCCTCTGAAATTAGTCCGTCCGGACGGACCCGCCGGCTACTTGTAGCTTCGTACCTAAACCGCGGAGTGCGCCTAGCCTGGTATGACCATCTTCACTCTGGTGACAGTGTGAATATAATCAGTGATTGAAATATATTTACAGTTTTATTATTGTTTCCGATGTCGCAAAGGATAAATGTATAGAAATTGTATTATGTAAGCCCTAAGCCCTTTTAGAAATGCTTTATATTAGTTGACTCAGTAAAAGTTAGAAAAAATAAATAAATTTAAAAAATATTAGTCGTGTTTTTAATATTTTTTAAATTTATTTATTTTTATTTTACACATTTTAGTGACATAATATAATATAGTTTTAGAATGTACTCATCAAGGCCTTTCATTTGATGCCCATATTGTAATAATAGAAGAAAAAAATATTTTTTTCACATTTGAAAATGACGTCTTACAGTCGCTATATTGACTTATTTCAAAAAAAAATATAGCCAGTGTCACTCGGAATGCTGTAAGATTCTAACGATACCATTTATCTAAATCAGTTCAGGCATTTAGAAGTTATCCTACTAATATTATAAATGTGAAAGTTTGTGGGTTTGGATGTTTGGATGTTTTTAGATGTTTGGATGTTTGGATGTTAGTTCCTCAATCACGCAAAAACTACTGAACGGATTTGGTTGAAATTTGGCACACAGATAGTTTAAAGCCTGGATTAAAACATAGAATACTTTTTATCCCGGTTTTTTGTTCCCGTGGGATAATAAATGATCTTGGCAATTTTGAGACGGTAAAAAAATTTGGTTAGGAGTTTGCAAATGAATTCCAGCTGCTTTCAGCGTTTGGCCCTGAGATTTATTTATGGTCATAGAGAACGCTAATTTTATGGGGAATTGTAGCCTTTTAAATTGAAATGGTAAATTATTTGGTATTATTGGGATACGGTGAATGAGCACGCTATCTCCTTTGGCGATACCTACCAGTTAGTATAGTTGCTTTTATAATATTTCTCCCCAGTTCTGTAATGCACAGCCTAGTACCATTACACAACCTCGGTGCATCGAGATTACGCATCAGCAGAACTGGGACCCCAACTTTTAGCTCCAATTTGTGGGAGGGCACGCCTGTCAACTCCAATGTGTTTAAAAAATCTACGGGATAAGTTGTACTATTATCGCTAGTCATTACTGTGAACGGAGAAATTGCGTCCTAACCAAATTGATGACATAATTAGCGCTGAAATTCCTAACGTCAATACGGATAAAAAACTACACGATACAGTCGTCAAAAATATGATCCACGGGCCATGCGGTGCTTATGCGGCCATGCTGTCATCTCCGTGCATGAAGGATGGAAAGTGTACCAAGAGGTACCCTAGGGCGCTGCTAAAGGATACTCAAACCAGCGAGAATGGATACCCATTGTACTGACGCAGAGGACCAGCTGAAGATGGAGGACGCACAGCAACTATCAGAATTCGCGGCGGTCAGGAGGAAGTCGTGGTGGACAACAAGTGGGTAGTGCCTTATTCTCCCCTTCTTACTAAAACCTTTGACGCTCATATAAATGTGGAGTTTTGCAGTTCAGTTCAAGCGATAAAATATATCTGCAAATATATAAACAAAGGGAGCGATCAGGCAATTTTTAACGTCAGACATAGAAAGACGAGTGAAGAAAGGAAATTCGGTGAGTGGTGCTATACACTCGGTTATGAGTAGCCAAACCGTTTCTGCAAAGGCGCGAATGGCTATTCATAACGGAGTGCTGGTACCGACACTGATGTATGGAAGTGAATCTTGGGTATGGCAGAAGAAGAATGAAAGCAGAATAAATGCGGTAGAGATGCGATCGTTGAGGAAAATATGTGGAGTAAAACTGAGTGATAGAGTGAGCAATGAGGTGATTCGCAAAAGGTGTGGTCTGAAAGATGATATAGTGACAAGAATTGAGAAAGGAATGCTCCAGTGGTTTGGTCACTTAGAGAGGATGAAGGAAAGGCGAATCACGAAAGAGATATACTGTGCGAATGTGGAAGGAACGATTGCACGAGGGCGTCCCAGAAAAACCTACGCGGACCAAATAGAGGTTATTATAAAAAAGGCTGGTGTACGCAGTGACAAAAACCGCAGGGCATGTATGAAAAGATTGATGGATATGAATGAAGCGAAAGAAGTGTGCAAGGATCGTAGCAGGTGGCGATCCATAGTCTCTGCCTACCCCCATGGGAAACAGGCGTGAGTGTATGTATGTATGTATGTATGTACAAGCCGGAAATGTAGACATTGACCCGAGAGATGAAGTGCAAAAAAGTGATTTAAAAAATAACGTGAATAGTGAGGAGTGGCTATGCAAGAGAGCAGTGCTGTCACCAACAAATGAATCAGTTAACAAAATAAATAAAAAAATATCTGATTTTTTAGTCGGCGATTCCAAGGGTATATAAATCGATAGACACAGTAATGACTAGCGATGATAGTACAACTTATCCCGTAGATTTTTTAAACACATTGGAGTTGACAGGCGTGCCCTCCCACAAATTGGAGCTAAAAGTTGGGGTCCCAGTTCTGCTGATGCGTAATCTCGATGCACCGAGGTTGTGTAATGGTACTAGGCTGTGTATTACAGAACTGGGGAGAAATATTATAAAAGCAACTATACTAACTGGTATCGCCAAAGGAGATAGCGTGCTCATTCCCCGTATCCCAATAATACTAAATAATTTACCATTTCAATTTAAAAGGCTACAATTCCCCATAAAATTAGCGTTCTCTATGACCATAAATAAATCTCAGGGCCAAACGCTGAAAGCAGCTGGAATTCATTTGCAAACTCCTTGCTTCTCCCATGGTCAATTATACGTTGCATGCTCAAGAGTATCAAGTGCGTAAAATTTACATATATTGGCAGAGAATAATAAATCGTATAATGTAGTTTACAGAAGCATATTAGAATAAGGACATTGGATTTTTTCTTTTTCGTCCATCTACAGCACTTATGCTCTCTGTTTTGGAATTTTGGCTTACTCGACATAGACTTTGAAAATTTTTTTTCCACCATAAATAATGATTCCACCATAGTTTACAGCATGCACGTAAATCATAATAGGACCCCACGAAAATCGTTATATACGCCATTTTTTTTTTTTGTCTTAAATTTCATCCGTCCGCCACAGCACTTCAAGCTGCACCATAAATGCTTTCTTTTTTAGTTGTCTTGGTTTCTTCAGCATAGATTTTGAATTTCTTTTTCTACCAATACCAGCGTACACTTCGTAGTACGCCTGTTTACCACAATGCAGCCCACGAAAATAGTTACTCCACAGAATACATAATAGTACAAGTACAGAAGATCCACTCCGCAAAGTCATTTATTTAAATAGCGACTCTATTCCATACACAATAAAGTGCAATTCAGGTTGCACGCCGCTCCCTTGGCTACAGTTATATTCACCTAGAAGTTGCCTCTCTTTCTATCGCGTAGCTCTTATCTCCTCTAACGAATTCAGGGTTTGACTTTCTTCTTTTATATAATATTTAAATAACAGGTAGTTAATTTATTACAAGTTATGAGGTTGTAAAATAATGTTTGTATAATAAAAATAATGTGTTGGTGCTTAAATATGTTTCAAAATAACCTTGGATAGGTACAGTCAACGCCACATCAGACATGCTGACTTTGAGTCAATTTGCTTTCATACGAAATGAAATAATTGTATTCATAATTAACTTTATTTCGAAAGTAGGTAAGTAAGTACCTACCTAAGAATAAATGGATACTAAATACTAAATACCTAGTAGACAAGCATTTCTTACGTTTCGATGTCGTTTGGAACTTTTGGAAGTATGAAAAACACGTGAGGTTCGGATCCTTTTTATTAGTATTAAGGCAGCCCATTGCGATGTAATATGCCTTAATTTTGGTTATAATAATATTATTATAGAGTGACTATCGAAATCGAACTGCTAATGTGCGACCCAGCCGGCACGCGATAGCCCTCTGAAATTAGTCCGTCCGGACGGACCCGCTAGCTTCTTGTAGCTTCGTACCTAAAGCGCGGAGTGAGCCTAGCCTGGTTACTCTACTAATAGTATAAATGTTAAAGTTTGCATGTTTGTGTGTTTGTTACTTAATCACGCAAAAGCAGCTGAACGGATTTGGATGAAATTTGGCATTCATACAGCCTGTGACATAGTCAAGAACATAGGCTACCCTTTCATCCCGATTCCATAAGTAATTCCCGAGGAAAAATTTGAAAATTTATTACGAACTAAGTTACTCAAAATATACTCCATATTATAGTTTTTATTTTAATACTGTAACATTTTTAATTCCTCTGGACCCAATTCTGAAGTCCACGCAGACGAAGTCGCGGGCAGAAGCTAGTGGTGGAATAATGAAACTCACATACCCACAAACATACATGAACCCTGAACACATATACACTCTTTTTGCTTTGGGCAGTCGTGTAAAAACTGGGGGCGTTACTCTCGACAAAATCGAGTTCGACTTGGAATCGAGTAAACATCAAAACGATACTATGGAAACCGTGAAAACCGTTTTCGATGTAATCGAGTGAAAAACTTTTTAACTTATACCATACATCAATATATATTATGATGAAATGATGATAGACAACATAGACATGTTGACTATTTTTTATTTTATGTTACATAAATTACCCCTCAAAAAAAGAAACATTTGTATAAGGATTATTTCGCTAGCATGAAAACTGCCCGAGATATCACAGTTTGAAATGCACAAAATTGGACTCACCCGAAAACACTCCATACTAACGGCTACCAAGTTATGACGTCACGCCTTCCTACGTTGTATGCGACGCGTAGGAAATTTGTTCGGCAGCTATATTAAATATTGTTTTTATCAGAATGGTTTCTTTGACAAATTTGCTATAAATTTTACGGACTAATTAAATGTATTATTTATTTTAACAAATTGTATACTTTTTAAGTGGACTTGTCCACCCAACTTTGAAGGGTCGTAAAACAAATAATACGCAATATATAAAACCAAGAGGTATACAAGCTACTCCAAAAGTTTGATATGTTTACGATTTTTATTAGTATTTCGTTATTTTATTCATAAGTCAACATCCCTATTCACACGTTTACTTGCGTAAAACAAACGAACCAATCACAGAGCTCTATTTCAACGCAGTACGTTCGCATAAGAAAGGGTCGTTTGAGTATTGTTCTTTAATAATGGGGAATGTCCGAAAAAAATCAAACTGGCTGAATATTTTTCTATAGGTAGGAATAAGGTCCCTTAGTAATAGAATAAATTTTCATAATTTTCGGTTTCGTGAAAAAAATTAAAAAAATCAAAGTCTCTTCGACTTCACAAATGTATGAAAGTAACAGCAGAATGGAGATTGTAACTTTGCCAATACCTGCCACAACCACAACATGGTATTAAAAAAAAGTTTCAAGACAAAATGTCAAAACTTTTTTTTTTTAAATACGTGTTGTGTTTGTGGCAGTTAGCGGCAAAGGTAAAATCTCCATTCTGCTGTTAGGTACTTTCATACATTTGTGAAGTCGAAGAGACTTTGATTTTGAAAAAACTTTTTTACCCAACCGAAAATTCTGAAACTTTTTTCTATTACTAAGGGACCTTATTCCTACCTATTTAAAAATATTCAGCCAATTTGATTTTTTTCGGACATTCCCCATTTTAGTCAAATTTTTAGACACAGACTATCTTAGAATCGATAGTTTGTGTAAAATATGATACAAGAGCGTTAAACGCTATCTTTAAATACAATCCAGACCCAAAAACTTACCTATATACTTACAGTTTTATACTTTCTGTCCCGTGTTTATCCCTATATCCCTCGGGAGCGAGCGAGTCCTTACAACTTATTACAGGAACAAATTGATCGAATAATTTCTCGTATTCCGGCTTATTGGCTTAAGGACAAACGCTTCGGTTATTACGTTGTCTAATACATCCCGCTGTACGTAATAATATTTATTGAATTTGTATGGGTGCTATTGTGGAATAGAAAGTGTAACGCTTTGCGTTTTGAAAAAGTCACAATGCTATTTTTCATATTAGAAAACATACTAGAAAAAATCGACTCACCCGTATCAGCTCAGACGGGATTCGAACCCGCACCCTTGGGATTCCGGCACAATGCACTAACCAATTATGCTACTGAGTAGCGTATCTCGGCCGGAATCCCAAAGGTGCGGGTCGAATCCCGTCTGAGCTGCTACGGGTGAATCGGTTTTTTCTAGTACTTTTTCTAATATCTTTGATAAAGTTATTTTTGACAGATCATAACTGGTGATTTTTTTAGCAGTAGACCTCGCATTTGTGACATTATTAGGGTTCCGTAACCAAATGGTAAAACGGGACCCTATCACTAAGACTCCACTGTCCGTCTGTCTGTCACCAGGCTGTAATCTCATGAACCGTGACGTGGTAGCTAGACAGTTAATTTTTTTACAGATTATGTATATCTGTTGCCGCTATAACAGCAAATAGGTCTATAAACAGAATAAAATTAATATTTTAGTGGGGCTCCCATACAACAAACGTGAATTTTTTTACGTATTTTTTGTACTGAACCCTTCGTGTGCTGGTTCGACTGGCACTTAGCCGATTCTTACTTTTCTGCGTGGGCAAGTGAAAACATCGTAAGATAAAAAAAACAAATTAAATAATTTTTTTTTTGCAAACCATTCGTTAAAAGTTCATAATGTTAAGTTGGCACCATTTAGCTTATATTGTTTCTAAACAAATTAATAATATTAATGAAAGTTTATTTCAAGGTCAAAATAACCCATATTAACAAAATTACCTACATGAAAATTACATGAAAATTAATATTGACTAACAAATTGTGTTACATGAAATATTCATTGTTCTACACAGAGCTTCGTAGTCTGTGTCCGGATTTGTTCCGCTTATTTCCGACCACTGTCCGGAATCGGATGCTGTCCGGTAGTGCAGTGGATTTCGGAATTACAGCTATTTCAATTCAATCTTGAATGTTGCAGCTTATTCTGAATTATTTGCTCCTGAGTTATTTTGTGTTCGGCTCTAGAACTTTATGGAATTGAATAGATGCAAGTGTGTTGGTTTTTTGTGCGTATGTCTTGTACAGTCACGTCTATTAATAAGAATTTTGTCACTCTAAAGTTATTACTTTTTTGAACAGAAATCAATGACAAATGACAAGTACACAACAAAGTGAGAAAGTTATTAGATAGATAGATAGATAAATCGTTTATTTCCATCACATACGTACACAGATGATAAATGACAACATAACTTAAAAAGAAAAAAAAACGACTGTGTGCCGCATCGACAGAAAAAGGCAAAAACTCAGTGATATCTTTGCTTTAATTAAAGCAAAGCACTGATTTTCAGTATTTGCCCTGAAGTAAGCGCGTGGTCGCCTGTGACGACATAGACGTGTATGCAGTTATTAGAAATTAGATAAAAAAATATAAAATCAATAATATAAAATAAAATAAGAATGAATAAAAAATAAAAATTAATTAGATTTCATTTATAAAATTCCAAAACGACCCAATTATAATTGTATTAATACCTAACATATGTATAATTTTATTTAAAATTATTATTAGTTTTTTTATTGTTATTAGTATCATTATAAACATTAACGTTAACAAGTGTAAAAAAACTAACTATACTATTACTAAACTGCATACATATTTTTAGACATTACTGTTCACATGCTAAATATACAATTTATCTTTACCTACCTATTTTGTCAATATACGATTCTAAAGTAATTGCGTAGTATGAGTCAAATTCGTACGGAAACGCATATAGTACGCACATGTGGCCAAGTTGTATGTTTCACACGAGAGCAAATTTTCATAAGTATATCGTGACTTTAAATCACTCACTGTGCTCAGTAGTCCAAAATCTAGATTACTTCGCAAGTTCGTATTCAAAAGCAAATTAAATCTTAAATATCTTTAAAGTCGGCACTCGAGCAAAAAATAACATTGCGCAGTATAATTGTCGAACAAATTATTCTTTATTTAATGAATAAATAACATTTAGTTTTCAACCACGATATTCGTAAAGAAAAAGCCTTTCACAAAGCTATAATTCAATATATTAACCCGTTTGTCGACACGTTTCCTCCATTTACAAAAACATTCGCTTAATGGACGCGTAAATGAGCAAAATGTACGGTATAATGTTATTTTTGACGATATTTTTTCGATATTCGGCCTTCCGATCGATTCTAGCGAAGTCATCTTTTGTTTTAGCAGTCAGAAATTGTACGGGAAATCGTATCTACATTCGGGAAATAGCTGTCAGTGTCAAAACTGCGCATACAAAAAGATGTAAATATTTTTGCTATTTCTTTGATACTGCGTGATGAAAAAATGTGTAGGTTTGCTTGAAAAGTAAAAATTTTGAATATTTGGGAACAAAAGTGTAACTTAAAAACCAAATCAGCTGTTCAATACAAAGTTAGTTTTATGTTTATAAAAAACTTTTTTTCGCGATTTCAGGGTAGATTTAATACAAAAAGTTGGTCATAAGATACAACTGGTCAAGACTGCGTTCTCTTCAAGCCGTATATTTTTTTTACAGTATATTCTTCAAGTACCTATGTAATAAGAAAATATTAAGAGAAAAAAAATCATTTTTTGGTTAAGAAAATTTTATTGGTTTGTACGAGTAAGTACCACCATTCTATAGTAGAATGGTGGTAGATACTTACTCTACGAGCTCTATTGCTCTTAAAACATTTTTTTGTCAATCTTTACAAATATTTTCTATTATTTTGTCTGATCTTTATAAATAGATTTTCATTGTCTCCGAACATTGACAACCCTATACAGGCGCGTAGTTACAAAACGTAGTGATGCGGCAGTGACGTTACCAGTCACCCGTGACGCTTCGATAGCGGTCTCTGATAAAACTAATAGAGTTTGAACTACGGCGACTCATATAGACCGCGTAGCGATTTATGGGCTTATATCATAAAAAAGAAAAGTTTTGAAAAAAAAGGCAAAATCCTGTAACGCTACATTTTTAAACTTATACACACGATCAAATAGGTCCAACATTTGTGGCCAGTTTAATAGGTTGATAGATAGTATTTTTTTAAAAATCTATTGAATGTTTATTTTATTTATGTTATTCAGCCGCACTGTTGCGTTATACCGAATTATAGCGTGATTTAGCGATTTATCGACTCTCAACTGTCAAATCATTTGTTTTTACACGACTGCCCAAAGCAAAGAGAGTATTATGTGTTCAGGATTCATGTATGTTTGTGGGTATGTGAGTTTCTTTATTCCACCATAACTTCTAAATGCCTGAACTGATTTGGATAAATGGGGTATCGTTAGAATCCTTGCAACATCCCGAGTGACACTGGATATTTTTTTTTTAGAAAAAATCAATATGGCGACTGTACGACGCCATTTTCAAATGTGAAAGAAAAAATTTTTTCTTCTATTATTACAATATGGGCATCAAATGAAAGGCCTTGATGAGTACATACCAAAACTATATAATATGTCACTAAAATGTGTGAAATAAAAATAAATAAATTTAAAAAAATATTAAAAACACGACTGCCCTGCCAAAACGAACTAAAAAGTTAAACAACAAGTGTCATTGCAGTCGGGGGACCTCTTTGATCAAAAATTGTTCCATGATAAGGTCCCCCGACTGCAATGACACTTGTTGTTTAACTTTTTAGTTCGTTTTGGCAGGGCAGTAGTGTTTTTAATATTTTTTTAAATTTTTTGACAGTTAAAAGCGGTAAATCGCTCTATCATATCTCGTTGCGGTGGACATTGTTAAGTACGATATGTTAGGTTAGGATTTTTTTTATTATTTTATTAAACTACAAAATATTAATACATAATATTTAATATGTTTGGCCAAGGCCTGTGCGTCAGCAGTGGGGCCATTAAAAATGGCTGATATCAGGACATGGACATGGACAGTACAGAAAAGTTTGTTTCTAAATTGACTCAGCAGTTTTCTGCAAAAGAAGGAAATACGGACGCTGTCAGACACGAATCCGATAAAATGAAATGCGTGACTTTTCGCGTTTTCCCGATGTTTTCGAAACAGTTCGTGATTGGAATAAACAAGACAATTGTTTCCATCGACGTTCGGCGAGGGCTTTTCCTCAGTGCGCAGTGTAATCATGATAATTGTGTTTGGGCACGATTGCTAAATCAAGAGGTGATTCAGTCAGAAGGAGGACAACTTTTTATTGGTTTTAGTCAAGTTAATAACCATTTAAGGTCTGATCAGAAGCTCCCTGATTACGTAACTCTGTTGCTAACAATCCTCGTTTGAAATCATTTGAAAAAAAATGAAGTTTGACAGTTTCATTAAAATTAGCAAATTATATTATAGACAAGTGATATTCAACTGAAATTGTAAAATTTCATTATTTTCAGAGGTAAAATCACCTTTGAAAGCAAGGCTCCCAATCATATTTGTGATTAATTTATAACATTTAAGAAAACCTAGAAATTATTTTACAGAACAATCATCATTAGAATCAAAAAGATCAGTAGGTTCGATCCGATTTTTAATAATTTATTACTTATTTTTTTACAGCGTTTTTTATACCGAAAGCGCTTTTATGTAGAAATAAATTGACAGCTACGTCATGACTAAGCTATAAATCCACGTTAAAAGGAATTTGAGTGATCTGAATTTTCATGTTTTTCTACCAAAAATGTGTCTATCATCTTTTATTAGTTTTTTGACTTGCTCTAATGCTCTAGTTTTCCGTAGCGGAACAATAAAGACAGTATATTGTAGTAATGGCAATTAATGCGAATTTCCGTTAATTTCATTAGCATGCTAATTTTCAGTATTAGCATGCTAATTGCTATTGCTATGCTAATTGCTAATATGATTTTTAATATGATTTTTCATGTGATTTTTCATATGATTTTTCATATGATTTTTAATATGATTTTTAATATGGTTTTAACTATGATTTTAATGTGATTTTTAATATGACTTTAAAACGATTTTTAAATTATGATTTTTTTAATATGATCGTGAATAGCTCTGAAATGCTTGTGTTTTGTCACTCAGTACGCAATTTAGTGTTAGAGTCACAAAAAATAATTGATGATGATGAAGGTGATGATTATGGCGATGGTGATGATTATGATGAAGGTGATGATGATGAAGGTGATGATGATGACGAAGGTTATGATGATGAAAGTGTTGATGAACATAAATATGATGATGGTGATGGTGATGACGGTGGTGAGGATGATGATGGTAAAAGTGACGATGAATTGTAGGATTATGACGGTGATGATTATGATGAAGGTGATGATGGTGAAGGTGATTTGTAATCATGATAATGAAGGTGATGATGATGATGATGACGTTGATCATGATGATGATGAAGGTGATGATGATGCCGATGAAGGTGATGATGATGATGAAAGTGATGATGAATTAGAGGAGTATGACGGTGATGATGATAATGATGAGGGTGATGTGAGGATGAAAATGATGATTTATTTCTAATCAAAATTAATCATAGAAACACAAGCATTTCATTTTAAGCTCACAAAGTAAATAAAATAAATAAATAAATAAATATTTGACAACATCACATACATTGCTCCAATCCCAAAGTAAGTAGCTATAGCACTTGTGTTATGGAAATCAGAAACAACGGTGGTATGACACACACCCAGACCTGAGACAATATTGAAAAGTTCATTTTCTACATTGACCCAGCCGGGGATCGAACCCGGGACCTCAAGAGATGGTGACGCCTTGAAAACCGGCGTGCGAACCACTCGACCACAGAGGTCGTCGAGTGGTTCGCACAAGTCACAAACATGTTCTCTTCTCTCTCACTCACTCACTCGTATTCATTCGATAAATCATCGTCAACTGTCGGTAATGAATTCACGAACAAATTAATTAGCAGACAGTTCGCGTTCGCACCGCGGTGCTAACCAGCGCGGTCGAATTAATAGCATTAGCAGATATTTCGCGCGGCGTGCTAATTAGCGCGGTCGTATTATTTCATGATAGCAGCAGGATGCGAACGCAGACGATTTCGCGGTTCGATGATAAATAGCATTCATTATTTTCAGCAGCTATGATTAATTTGATGAATGCTAATGGACGATTAACAATTAATTATTATTGCTAATGCTAATTATTCCATTACTAGTACATTGTACGAAGAGCGGAAACCCCAAGAAGCTTATACCTCCCTCCAATGGAGATTGCACGGCCATATGTCATAGTGAAGATTGAAAAAAGCTCCTTTAGTGACGTGACGGCTTATTGCTACCTCTTTCTTTAGTGTTACAATACGTGTTCGTTGTTCGTCGTTCGTTTGTTCGTGAGATACGAAAACGTATTGTAAAACGAAAAGAAAGAGATAGCAATAAGCCGTGACGTCACTAAATAGTCTTTTTCAATCTTCACTTACTTACTAGGCGTGCAATCTCCATTGTGCATATAAGCTTCTTGGGAAACCCACAAATATTTAAAATACGAATGAATTATGCCTGATATTCACGAGGCAACAGAGAATAGAAATTTTGAAACAAATTCCCTTGCAACGATGGACTAAAAGTTCGTCTTTTACCTGGCTTCATTGTTTTTATACAAAGGATGCTTTTGTTATCTCAATTTTATGGATTTTGGGTAAATGCAAGACCGCTACGGTTGCTTGTAAGTTCGCTACAATTGCACCAGCAGCCATGTACTATGGGCAACAGCGTCGCTTAACCAGTTAGTATGAAAATTCGTGTGCGTGCATATTGCCTCTGCACGAACAACGAATGTTGTGACGGCGGCGTGCAAGCGATTTTAACTTTAGGAGGAAATAAACAATCCAATTTTGTCAGGCCCGCTAAATTTATCATTGTGTCTTAGAGCTACCGGGTATCAGCGAGCTGTCGCGGTATATCGCGGGTCTGGTCTGGCAGTAAATACCGCGGGAACGTAAGCTTGGCTTGCTATCGCTACCGATAATGGTCCAGCCACATATCAAAATTGTGGCGGTTGACGCAATTTGGAAGAAACGAGCGAGAAAATACTGTTTTTGAGATTTTTAGCATTCACAATGCTATTTACATCTAAAGTTAAACAACATACTTACTAGAAAAATAATCGACCCGTCACCACATAATTATTGTCCTGTCTGAGAAAAAGATTTAGTGGTGAGTCGATTTATTTTCTAGTACAGATAAGTTTGTTAATAGATCTTTACTGATATTATTTTCTCCGAAACTAGGTATTTATCCGATTTCAAAACCAATATAATGTTACCTTATCCCCGATTAGGTATTTACCTCTCAAGCTTACGCGTTCACTAGACATGAAATAAGATATTTTTAACGGATTTTTATATTTTTACGGATATTTATTCTTTATTGAAATTATTTTGGTAATTATTAGGTAAGTATTTGCTTTGATCTTTTTATTTTCCCGATGTTTAGGCACCTTTGCAGCGACCGTATTACCAAACTTTCAATAAAACCGCGCTAAGTAAAAATAACGTATTCCACCTTCGGCCTTATCGTCACTTAACGTGTATCACACCCACATCGGCAACCTGCTTAGATAATATTTTCTGTAACTGTAATGTCATTGAAAAATCAATTTTAAATTGTATTAAATCCGACCATAGTGGACAATTAGCCTCCATTGAGCACCATCATGTTCCGCCTAAACGGGAAATAATGTGTAGGCCAGTAAAAAAACACTATATTGAAAAATTCAGAACCAATGTCACAAGTAAAATTGAAACATTACCAGAACCAAATTTTGAAGCCAATAACCTATATAATCATTTATTTAGCATAGTTCAAACTGAATTTAGTAAAACTTTTAAACAAAAAGTCATCAAATGTAATGATAGTACGAAATTTAGTGACTGGGCCACACCCGGCATATATAAGAGCAGAAGGAAATTATACGAACTTTATGCAGAGAAAGCTACTTCTAGTGATCCTAACTTCATTGAATTTGTCAAGAAGTATTCACAAACATTCAGAGAAGTCTGTATCTTAGCAAAGTCCAAGTACTTTGCAAATAGAATTAAATTAGCTGACAATAAAATTAAGGCTACTTGGAATATTATTAACAAAGAAACGGGCAAATCAAAATCCAATATAAATTCCTTCTGTTTAAAAACTGGTGATCAAACTTTTGAATCTGACAATGAGGTCGCTAAAGTTTTTGAAGATTTCTTTGCTAGAATACCTGTAGAAACTACCAGTACTCTTAGTGCTTGTCCCAACATCGCTGTCTCCCTTCTGGAGTCTAGTGTTGATAAGTGCAATGAAAGTTTTTCCTTTAAATATATAAATAGTGCAGATATCATTAAAGCTTTTAAAACAATTAATGTTAAAAAAACAGAAGATCTTTGGGGCATGTCAACAAGCATAATTAAATCAATAATTGATATACTAGCCCCTTACTTGGCTTTTATTTTTAACAAATGTATTGACGAAGGGGTCTTTCCTGATCTAATGAAAAATAGTAAATTGATTCCTCTTTTTAAATCTGGGGATAAAAGTGACCCAGCTAACTTTAGGCCAATATCTATACTACCAGCACTTAGTAAAATATTTGAAAAAATTATATATTCCCAATTATTAGATTACTTCACATACAATAATATACTTCATAAAAATCAGTTTGGTTTTTCCAAGGGTAAAAGTACTACTGATGCTGGAATTGCACTTCTCAAACATATTCTGGATGCTTGGGAAGAAAAGCAAGATGTAATTGGCATTTTCTGTGACCTTTCTAAGGCATTTGATTGCGTTGATCATCAAACACTATTAAAGAAGCTAGAACATTATGGTGTCTCTGATAAATCGGTTAGTCTTATGAAATCGTATTTGTACAATAGAACTCAGAAAGTAGTGATTAATAGAACTGAGTCTACTGGAGCCCCCATCAATATGGGTGTGCCACAGGGATCAATATTGGGCCCATTGCTGTTTCTAATTTATATAAATGACCTTCCCAACTACGCGAATAATTTATGTGAAACAGTACTATTTGCGGATGATACTTCTTTAGTTTTTAAAGTAAACAGAGGTAATAACTGTTCGGACGAAGTAAATAGTGCCCTCTCTAAAGTTTCATACTGGTTTAATAGTAATAATTTAGCACTTAACCCCAAAAAAACTAAATGTGTTAAATTCTCATTACCTAATGTTGAGCAGACAAAATTAAATATTAATTTGAATGACGATGAAGTCGAGTTTATCGAGAGCACAAAATTTCTAGGTATCACACTAGATTCCCGACTGCAATGGGATCCACATATTGAAGCCTTGTCAAGTAGACTTAGTTCAGCGGCATTTGCTGTTAAGAAAATAAGGCTTTTAACTGATATTGAAACGGCAAGGTTAGTATACTTTAGTTATTTTCATAGCGTAATGTCGTATGGACTGCTATTGTGGGGCTCAGCTGCCAGTATTGAAAATATTTTTGTACTCCAAAAAAGAGCTGTTCGCGCCATATATAATCTTCGGCGAAGAGATAGCTTGAGAGAATTGTTTAAAGAAATTAATATTTTAACTTTGGCAGGTCAATATATATATGAAAATTTAGTTTATGTAAGGAAACACTATGATTCATTTGCTAAAAACAGCAATATTCACCAGTTTAATACAAGAAATAAAGATAAACTTGCCGTTCCAAGATTTAGGCTTGCAAAAACTAGAGGTTCATTTATGGGGAAAGGCATAGCTTTCATTAATAAAGTTCCACAACAAGTGATTGATCTTCCTTTGCATGAATTTAAAAACCATGTTAAAAAAACGCTCATGGGTAAAGGTTATTATAAAGTAGACGATTATCTTAAAGATCTAAATGCGTGGAAATGATGTAACACATAACTTGCTACTGTAAGTACTTTGTTGAAGTAATATAATATAATAAGTCTATGTTGTTGCCAATAATCCTGTCACCCTGTTGTAATTATCTGGTAACGATATATTCAAGTTTGTAAATATCGTTACTTATGGCTGTTACAGCTGATAAGTTTCTTGCGCCCGTTCTTCTTGTCAGCTAAAAAAGTCTGGAACGGGTGGTAGGAAAATATAGACGATTCAAAAGTACTTAATAATTAAGTTTATTTGAATAAAGCTTATTTGACTTTGACTTTGACTTTGACTAACATCAGGTGAGATAAACTAAACACTATCCTGTTGTTTTAAACTTTTAGATTTTTTTTATGCATTCACAATGCTATTTTTATATTAAGATGATTAATAATTGAAAAATATTAGAAAAAATCGACTCACCCGTAGCAACTCAGACGGGATTCGAACCCGCACCCTTAAAATTCCGGCCCAATGTACTACCAATTATGCTACTGAGCCGCCAATGGGATTGGCGAAATTTTCTAATACTTTTTACGTTTTCCGCTGTAGGCCAGCGCCATCTCACCAATGTGAAGAGAATTAACTTCGACATTCGAAGTTTATTCTTTACATTGGGCCGGAATCCTAAGGGTGCGGGTTCGAATCCCGTCTGAGTTGCTACGGGTGAGTCGATTTTTTCTAAAATTTTTAATCATTAATCATCTTAATATAAAAATAGCATTGTGAATGCATAAAAAAATCTAAAAGTTTCAAATTATATGGCTATTTTCACTTTAATCGATTGTCTAGCATCTGTAAAGAAGTTGCTTTCGAATGTCGAAGTTTATTATCTTCACATTGGTGAGATGGCGCTGGCCTACAGCGGAAAACGTAAAAAGTATTAGAAAATTTCGCCAATCCCATTGGCGGCTCAGTAGCATAATTGGTAGTGCATTGGGCCGGAATCCTAAGGGTGGGGGTTCGAATCCCGTCTGAGTTGCTACGGGTGAGTCGATTTTTTCTAATATTTTTCAATTATTAATCATCTTACTATCCTGTTGTGCAAAAAAAACTTTTATTCAAAATTCTGTTTAATCTAGACTCCTCGCCCTTCTTAGTCGGGCACTCTTGACAGAGTGGTCGTGGCCGACGATGGACAGGGTTGCGGCTCGCCGTCGCCACTCGCTCCCAGGGCGGCTGCACGACGTGCGATGTCTCTCCATCTTTGCCGATTCTCGGCGTTGCGAAAACACTGTACCGCGGTCGACTGCGTAGTTTTCTTAATGAGGTCGATCCAACGAGTCGGAGAGCGGCCTCGTGGTCTCTTCCCCTCTGTGTGGCCTTGTACTACCAGCCTCTCCATCGATTTCTCGTTTCTTGAGATATGCCCAAAGAACTTAAGGATTCGTAACTGCACAATCGACGATAACCTATCACGTATGTGAAGTTCTTTGAGGATGGATGAGTTGGTGCGGAACGCTGTCCAGGGTATTTTTAGCAGTCGTCTCCAACACCACATCTCCAGTGCATCGATTTTGCGGCGGTCCTGGAGTCTTAGCGACCAAGTTTCGGCTCCGTATAGAAAGATTGGAAAAACAAGTCTCTTCATTAGACTCCTCGCCACTCTCATTTAATTTGCACTGCAACGTGGTTCTACCAACCAAGATAGTGCAATCGAAAATAAACATTTTATGTTTTATTTTGTGGTTTTCTTCGGATTTTACGCCATAGCAAACTTCTGATACAACTCTCAGAATAATTTAAAAGGTGAAATATTAACGAGGCATCTATTCATATAAAACAGATTAAAATTGCAATTCAAATGAAAGCACCTGAGGCAATATTCCCACAGTTAAAATTTCAGGGGCCCGAGGGCAAAGTTCATTAATAAACTTAATTAAGTTCGCATTAAGTCAGTCAGGGCGGATTAAGTGAACGTCACTTAAACGAATTAATTGGGATTTGGTGAGATTAGAGAGAACACCTTGGAATATACGAGCGGATAATGTGGGCGGGAACGCATCGCCACTTAACATAGAGTTAATACGTAAACTCGTCAAATGAAATCTCGAAGCACGTTAGCGCGACAAATCGCGACAAACCAAATGTCGAAGCACGAAGTCACGACAGTCCAAATCTCGATGCACAAAATTGCGACAAACCAAATCTCGACGCACGAAATCGCGACAAACCAAATCTCGATTATCACGGTGTTATAACAGTAATTATTAAGTTATAACAATAACGCAACATAAAATTATAACGTTTTTTTTTATTTATCCACATTAATAAAAAAAATATCTTAAACATAAAACATAAAATATTTTTTATGTTTTATGATAAAGATAAAAAAGTAAAAAACAAATAAAAATATAAATAATTAAATATCACTATGATTTGTCGCAATTTTGTGCTTCGAGATTTGGTTTGTCACGATTTCATGTATCGAAATTTGGTTTGTCGCGATTTCGTGCGTCGAATTTACGTACCTATATAAAATCTATTACAAAAAATATTCTATATTTTGTCGCGATTTCGTTTGCTGAGTTTACGTATTACATTACACTCCTTAATATAAAGAAAAAAAAGAAGCTAATATCAAGCGCGCTCAAAATTACTAGGAACAAGTTACAAAGAAAATTTTGTCGGTCATTTAAAAACCGTTTTTCTCAGAACACGTGGAGGTTTCTTTCAAGTGGAAGCTAGTATCAAGTAGTCTAGTCTCTTGAAGCTGAAAAAATATGAAGCTTTTATACAAAACATAGGGCAATCAAACCCCAAAAGTACGAAATATTGTCCGTTGGTTTTGACTTTGAGTCGTAGAAGATAAGAAGCAAAATTTTACAGCACATGTACAGAAAAACATTCGGAAATTTGTAAATTTGGTAGGTATTTATATCATAAATAGTTTAGCAACCATCAATGTGCATGTATGACTTAGCACTTGTCGGTTTTTATATCAAATCAAGTCAGTACCTTAAGTTCATCTGGAAATATTATTCTTATAGCTTTTTAAATCAGAATAAGTTTCTGTATCTTTTCAAACTTTACCAACTTGTCTTCATTCATTGCTCATTCGGTTACCTACATTCATCGCTGACCTAATTTTTCCATACCATACTTAAACATCTACATATTTTTACAGCTAAGTGAAATATAAATTATTATCATACTTTTAAAATGTAAATCATTTGCATTTTCATTTGAGAAATGTAGTACCTATTATGCTATGCTCCTATAACCCGGTCGAGTTAACTCGGGACCTGAAGCGCGATAGACCTCTCGTTTTCTCCTTGCCTCACGCCACTGTTGTCATGCCAATAGCGTAAGTACATTCGTTAGCGATAATTTATCGGTAATCTATCGAAAACTTTCAAAAAATTGAAAGCGTGAGAAAAGGATAAAACGACAGGGGTCTATCGCGCTTCAGGTCCCGAGTTAACTCGATCGGGTTGTACTTACTACTTTTCTACTATTACTACTTATTACTAATTTACTACAAAGATTATTCTTACAATATTCCTATAATCTACACAGCCCTCTTTAAAACCTCGCAGCAAACGTGTGCTAGACTCAGAAGGCACAATTACTATTTATAGTTCACCGAGATCAATAGGCCTATTTTATGGTCAACATATCAACTCAATAAGTCTGTGTCGCTTCGAATGTCATATTATTCGATGTCAGTATTTCAATTCAATAAAATATTAACCAAGCAAGTATAAAATAAAACGTGATTCCAAGAATAATAACGGGTGGCGCAAAAGTACTGGCACTAAAGAAAATACTTTTATTTTTTTTATATGACATTTTCTGTCATTCTGTTGTTGAAAATTGTGTAGTGAACAAATATAAAATACACTGAAAATAAACATGGACCGTTTTACTCCCCAAGAACGTGGAATAATTGTGTCAATGGACGTGAGGGACGCTTTTCCAGGCCGAGTTATCTCTCGTTTTGGCGATTTGCCTTGGCCTGCAAGATCACCCGATCTGACCAGTCCAGACTTCTTTCTTTGGGGTTTTTTGAAATCTCGGGTGTATGTGAACAAGCCACAGACTCTCGCAGCTCTAAAAGAAAACATTCGTCAAGAAATAACGAACATATCGCAGGAAGTGTTACGGCAAGTTATGCAAAATGTCATAAATAGGGCTCAAATGTGTATCAACTCTGGAGGTCACCATTTAAAAGACATCATCTTTAAATCCTAATGGTACGAAAATTAATGGCACAAATATACATTTAAAAAAACCTAAATCTAGTTTTCTAATTTAGAAAAAATGTTATAGCTGAACCAAATAGGGTCTTTACTTTTGCGCCACCCGTTATATTGATACACAATTGGGGTTTTTACGGGGGCTGAAAGCACAAGCTTTCAGAATGTCCATTCATCCAATTTGAAACGAATTATCATACTTTGATGCTATATTTAGTTATTTTTTATTTTATATTTTTATTATTTTATATTTAGTTTAAAAAACTTATGAAAGCAACTTTTATTCCAAAAGTTAATTTTTGATTTAGGATATTGGTAATAGGTTTATTGATTAAATTTTTTTTATTTAAGAGGCGTTGCGTTGAGGCCCGAGACATTTTTTACCAATTCTTTTTTTTTGTTTTTCTGTTGATTTTTTTTAAGGTAATGAAATTGAAAAATAAACCGATCTTTTTAGTATTTACTTATTTTATTTTTTTATTTTATTTATTATTATAAAGTTTACATGAATATCTTAAAAGTACGGTACAAACACAAGTTACATTAACTTTACCGTGTACCGGTGTAGCCGACAAATTCATTGTGTGTATGCAAGATAAATACTTACTTTGTCATTATCATTTTATGAATTGCAAACCCACAATCACAAAGATTGGTGCGAACTAGTACTTAACACTGTTCATCTACTTCTGAGGCTGACTTTACCTTATACAGAACTATAAACTATAAATCAGTCTCTTTTCTACCGGTTTCTATACATAGAAAATAATTTTAAAAAGTTCCAAATAAACTTTCGAGCTAAATAAATAAGCAATTTCCCGTGTCACATCAAACAGAACAAAGTAAAAATACATTTTTAAAACAAACATGTCACAATTGAGAATACTGACAACTCTATCGACGCACAAAATGTCAAAGAAAAATAAACCCAATATCTTTCAGCAAAGCTGTTTTGAAAGTCGTAAAATTAAGTTGGTTTAAAGAGATTTGATGAGTAAATCCCAAGATTTAAATTTAGACCATACGGCGTTTAAAATAAAGAACCTTTTGCTGTAAGCTCGTAAACAGTTGCTGTGACATGTTTGGATCTAAGGCGACGTGTTCAAATCACACGAAAGATGCGCGTGGGCAAAGCTGACTCAAAAGCTTGAAACAAATACGAAACGACATACATTAAAATCTTTTTTCATTGCTGTATTTATAAGTAGATTTAAAAGTACTGGTTGCAGTACGCAGCATTGTATTACGAACAATAAAGATTTCGTCTTTATTTTATTAGTTACTAGTTGATGCCCGCGACTTCGTCCGCGCGTAATGCTGTTTTATTACACACCCTTATTTGAGGATTCCGGATCTAGTACGCATCCAATTTTGGCCGTTTCACCACTAACACTTAGGGACACGCGCATCATTTACTCTAGATACATTTAAAGTAAATTACAAAAGCGTGTTAAGAAAAATCTAGTATTGAATCAAGTAGGTATTTTAGATAAGTTTTTCAAATTAAATCACCCACAGTAATAAATAACTTATATGGTTAGTTAGTAGACGTATTAAAAGGCCGTAAAACTTTTAATGAACTTACTGCCTTTTTATTACCTAAATTCAGGTCAGATCACTCCGTGAGTAGAATCTAAAGTCAATAGTAAACCACTAGATATTTATGATTGCAATTTATGATGTGGTAGCTGTTTACAGCAATGATTAATTTTAAACTGGCAACACCAGTTTTGCAACGTTACCTTTGCCCTGCGGTGTTGCCTGCATTTCCTTGACGCTGATTGGCTGTTATTATGAAACCGATTGTAATTGTTTTCCGCTTTTGTCCTTATTATGATGCCAGTACCTTTTTTTTCTCTCTTTATTTAATTTAAGGACTTTGTCTTAATTCAGAGACATGTCAGTTCTATCGTTAATGCAATTTAAAAAGGAAAAGTCCAATATAAGTTTGAGTTTGTGGAGCTCGGTGGCGTAGTGGTTTAGCGCCTGGCCCAGCGATTGCGGAGGTTAAGCAACGTTCAAAAGGGTCGGTCATGCGATGGGTGACCAAAAATTTAAAATCTCGAGCTCCTCCGTGCTTCGGAGGGCACGTTAAGCCGTTGGTCCCGGCTGCATTTGCAGTCGTTAACACCCATCAATCCGCTTTGGGACTGCGTGTTGGGTTATGGCCCGAACTCCTTATCCTTATTCGAAGGAAAGGAAGGCCTGTGCCCCAGCAGTGGGGACATTAAAAATGGTTAATGGACAAGTTTGAGTTAAGACTTTTCCAAATTGTCACACATTTATCCCCACAAACGATATTATGAATTATTAATAAAACAAGTCCTAACAAGAGCGGTTTCCTTATTAACGTAACCTATTTACGTTACGTTATCCGAGCATAATCTTTGTTATACATCACGCAAAAGCTGGATTATACGGTCATAACATATTTATACGGAAGTTATGCGACCGAATGCCAACATTAGTTTGGTGTCCTTTTTTTTTCTTATAATATTGTCGTATTTTTATAGGAAGAAAATTAGCTTGTACGTTGTTTGAAGGTCATCATTTGCTTTCTATTTTAGTTAATAGGTCGTCAATCGAAATTTATAAACACTTAACTACTTACCAATTTTTTTTTGTACAAAAATAAATGTTTGAAGTTAGATAGCTATATTTTCCTGTTTATAATATGCAAATAGCATACAAATTCAGAACGAATAACTGAAAAGCTTGAAAATTTTGTAATGAAGAGGTGGAAATGACAGTACATATTATACGTTCTTCCATGTTTTCGCACTGCGAGCTGATTGTCATCGCCGTTGATGGCTGGAGTTAATTTCAATAATTTACTTAAACCTAACATTCGATTAGAAAGAAGAGTACGTTCTGATATTATGCGCCTAAAGGGTGCGTAGGCATGGACGGTCGCCGATATTATTTATTTTGAATGAGGAATTTTCCAAGTGTCATTTAAAAATAAAAGTAATAACTATTTACCTCACAAGATGGCGTTGATGGATGATTTAAGTGTCAAAACTTTAAAAATTAATATGTTAAAAAAAAGTAATTTTCATTTCTTGGCGTTTGTTGGTTGTTGTCGGTGTTTTCATGGGAATTGTGTTGGAATTGTGTTTTCCTTTTCCTACGTTTTCTACAGTTGACTCTTGCCTGTTTATCAACGCCATCTATCGAGCCTACAGTCTTTTGTCATTTTGAAAATCCCTCACTGGAAAAGTGTAGAAAAATCTAAAAATAAATATTAATTAGTGATTTAAAACGTTTAGGTATTTGATATGTTAAGCTTATCTCTTATTAATGTAGCTTTATGAGCGCCGTATTAACTTCCTCGATAGCGAAACCAATTTCGCTTGCAATCGTATCGCAATAGCGGTCATCCCTCACCCCCAAGTTGTAAGAAAACTATTAAAAAGAAATCCGCTTACAGGCAGAGCCTCTCACAAAACCGTAATCATTTGAGAAGTGCCCTTCAAATGTTTGGGGTCGGACACAACATCTGTTACTGCATTTTGCACATTTACTTTAAAGTGCTAAATTCAACTTTAAACGCTGATCATAAGGTCCAGCTCAAAGCTTAGGTATTATTTATTGAAATACGCCTGCCACATATCGTGTTGCAATGATTGAGATGTTATGGTATCTGAGATTCAAATTATTTATTATGTTTTTGATATTGAAAAGATGAAAATAATCATCAACCTGGTAGTATACTTGAAATTATTAGCGTAGTCAAATTCAATTAATTTCGCTCTTCTTGTGTCGGTGAGCAGTGTGCGTTAGCTAGCTGAAGTATAATTTTATACCTTGCGTTTGTAAGAACTTTTCCAAACGTTCCATTTTAGAGCAACAATCGCGTTTGCGCCTGGGATGCAATTTGTTTATGAGCTACTTTTGTAGCAGTGGGTACTTAACTTTGAATGTTGGCGACGAAATAATTTCTCATCGATTATCGCTCGTGGGCGAGCTCCCTAAAACATTTTCGCAATTAAGACATTGGTATTCGAATATATAATATAAGTTACCGAAGTAATAGTCAGCCTGAACTACCAGCTTTCTCGTAAGGAAACAGCTTAGAGAAAAATAACCTTATGACGTGTGCTTGTGTTAGTACACAATAAGATTCTCTTGTTTTACTTTATTCTTCATTATTTTATGTATAAAGTGTTTTTTTAAAAAGATTTTTGAAAAAGAAAGAAAAGTTTGCTTATAATTAACATATTTTGAAACTACATTCATAATTAAGACAGAAAGTATCAGTAGATACCAACGTCGATATTGGTTTGTCAATGGTCCTTTTTTAGGGTTCCGTAGCCAAAATGGCAAAAATCGGAACCCTTATTGATTCTTCATGTCTGTCCGTATGTCACAGCCATTTTATTCCGAAAGTATTAAGATTACACAGTTGAAACTTAGTAGGTAGATGTATTCTGTTAACTGCTTAACGATTTTAACACAAAAATAAAAAGATTAAGGGGGGGCTCTCCATACATGGAACTGAAACTGAATTTTTTTTTCCTTCACACCAATACGTGGGTGTCTATGATAGGTCTCTAAAAATTACATTGAGGTTCCTAAGACATTTTTTTCTAAAAGTCATCCGTTTGAAAGATAAATATTGCCAAAGTGGTAAAATGTGTGTCCCCCCCTCCTAACTTTTGAAATAAGAGAGTTAAAAATCTAAAAAAATATATGCTATAGATCTTAATAAAAACTTTCAACGAAAATTAGTTTCAACGAGATATAGTAATTAGTTTTTGAGATATCATATTTTCCAAAACCGCAAATATAACTTTGTCATTCATACCAACACTGTGAAAAACCAATAATTATTACTACAGACGAAAAATGATAGTGGTATTAAATATAGTATGGTATAAGGTAACTACGCTAAGCAGGAAAGGACGGATTTACACTCGCCCTTTCAATTGACGCTGCTTCCATAGAATCTTTGCGCAAGCTGGATTTCAGGCCACAATTTGGGTTTAAAAGCGTTCACATCCGCATTCGAGGGGAAAATACCCCAGCAGGTGCGGATGAGAAGGCTAAAGCAGGGCCTACTCCCTCTGGAGAAAAGAACCTGACTAAGGCAGGATCTAGCTCCACTGGAGCGAGTGACCTGCCTAAGGCAGGGCCTGTCTGCGCTGGAGCAAAGAACCTGCCACCCAAATCGGCCCCTAAGGCGGGACCGAAAGCAGTGAACACCCGCGCCTTAGCGAAATCCGCGACGCAAAAGCCCGGGAACCCTACTGCGAGGAACCGCCCTCAAGGGATCATGCCACCGAAAGGGGCCCAAGGCCCCCAACGGTCGGTAGGTGGAAGGCGCCCCAGTGCTGAAGTGGACAAATCCAATGCCCCTAAGCCTGGGACGAAAGCCACCTAACACTACATCATCCACCACACATACACACACACATTCGCGCACACAACCACACACACAACGACACAAACACAAAAAAACACACACAACACACAAGTGGTCCAGATCAATCTGCACCACGCTAGAGCTGCAACGGGAGTTCTAGAAAAACTCTTCAAAGAAGAAAACCTTCACATCGCTCTAATCCAGGAGCCGTGGTTGGGCAACAACAACACGGTATCTGGACTCGGCTCTGCAGGCAAGTTAGTTTGCCATTCCGATGGGATCAGACCGAGAGCATGTATCTTATTCAATAAAAATGTTGACTTTCTATGTATTCCAGGACTTTGTACTGATGACCTGGTCGCAGCATTTGTTAATGTCAAGAGCGGAAGTGGACGCCTCATAGTATGCTCCGCATACCTTGATGGCGATAGGAACGACCCGTCTAAGGAGCTGGCAAAAGTGGTCGAATATGCTAACGAACACAATGCCGAGCTACTGATCGGGTGTGACGCCAACGCCCATCACACCAACTGGGGCAGCACTGACATTAACGACAGGGGTGAGTTATTACATGAATTTGTCCTCGCAAACTGCTTGCAAATAGTCAATAAAGGATGCAAACCGACCTTTGTGACTAAATCCAGGCAGGAGGTTCTTGATGTAACTTTTTCCACTAACAACCTAGCCAAAAAGATTAGCGGCTGGCACGTTAGTGACGAACCATCTATGTCAGATCATAGACTTATTAGATTCGCACTAAGCACAACCAATATGTGTGAAACAGTAACTTTTAGGGACGCAAAAGCCGCAGACTGGAGTTTATACAGACAAAAACTACAGGAAAGGCTTCAGGACATTCCTAAAAATATACGTTCCGTTGAGATACTGGAATACGCTGTTGACCAAGTTACTGAAGCCATTACAACCTCATACGAGGAAAGCTGTCCTCTTAAGACCTTGAGGAACAGCAGCATACCATGGTGGAACAAACAGCTCAGTAGACTAAGGGAAGATGCACGTAGGCTGTTTAACAAGGCTAAATCGACCGGCAACTGGGATCGGTATGCAAAAGCCTTGACAGACTACAACAGGGAAATACGAAAGGCGAGGCGACTTTCGTGGAGAAAGTTCTGTGAGGGCATCATTGATGCGCCCCAAGGAGCCAGAATCCACAAAGTCTTGGCCAAATCGCCTTCGAAACAACTGGGACTATTAAAGAAACCAGATGGGACCTTCACTGAAACAGTGGAAGAAACCATAGATCTCTTGGCGTCAACGCACTTTCCTGGATCAGTGCCAGACGCCAATGAAATGAATGTTCCTCAAAGCTGCCTCGCTAGGCCTAATAATGAGGACTGGAGAAGAGCAGCAAGGAACTTCAGGCCAAACAAAATTGAATGGGCCATTGATTCGTTCAAGCCATTCAAATCAGCTGGGGAGGACGATATCTTTCCGGCTCTCCTACAGCAAGGAAAGGAAATCCTCATCCCCATTTTGGTAAAGATCTTCAGGGCAAGTTATGCCTGGGGATATATACCAAGCAAATGGACTACAGTGAAAGTCCGCTTTATTCCAAAGGCTGGAAAGAAGGACTTCTCACAACCAAAATCCTTCAGACCCATTAGCCTCACCTCATTCCTACTCAAGAGTATGGAAAAGGTAATTGATATGTACTTAAGGGACGAGCCACTGCGCGAACGTCCCCTACATACAAAGCAACACGCTTATCGTAAAGGAAAGTCCACTGAAACTGCTCTGCTAGAACTAACAGACAGGATCGAAAGGGCCCTAGAAGATAAACAAATAGCCCTATGCGCTTTTCTTGATATTGAAGGAGCTTTCGATAACGTCACCATCGAGACCCTATCCAGGGGAATGAGTGACAAGAACATTGACAGCACAACCATCCGCTGGATCGAAAGTATGCTCCTTCATAGAACTGTAAACGTCAGTTTACATGGAACTACTAGAGGTTTCAAGATAACTAGGGGATGCCCACAGGGGGGCGTACTATCGCCCCTATTGTGGTCACTTGTTGTCGATCAATTACTGATTGAAGCCTCTAAAAAGGATCTCGATATACAGGGCTATGCGGACGATGTGGTAGCCTGCGTGATAGGCCCCTGTCAGAGCACTGTATCCTCCATACTTCAAAGATCTCTCAATGTCATCAATAAGTGGTGCACTGAAAACAGTTTGTCGATAAACCCGAACAAAACAACAATAGTCCCTTTCACTAGGAAGCGTAAGTTGGACAAACTTAAAACGCCTACTATCAAGGGAACTCCCATACCATTTTCCACGGAAGCCAAATACTTGGGCGTTACAATCGACCAAAAGCTGACGTGGAATACACACATAGATAATGTGATCCAAAAGGCCAAAATTGCCTTAGGAATTTGCTGTCGTTTGGCGGGTGCAAGGTGGGGCCTAAACCCCAAGATTGCCCTGTGGATGTATACTGCCGTAGTCAGGCTGATGATAACGTATGCCTGTGTAGTATGGTGGAAAAAAGCAACTCAAACGACAGTTATAAGCAAGCTAACTAGCTTGCAAAGATTAGCTTGCCTTATGGCAACGGGGGCCATGTCTACAACACCAGGAGCAGCACTAAATGCTCTGCTAAACCTACCGCCACTTCACCTGTTTATTGTGAAGGAGGCGAAAGCAGGGATCTACAGAGTGGGCAACACTGGTAAAGTAGGTTGGCACTCTCAAGCACTGAGATCTTTACATGAATCAGTGCTTGAACTCAAACCGCTTGCAATGACATCTGATGTCATGCTTCCACTCTGTAACTTCACTAGGAATTACTCTGTGGAACTACCTAGTAGAGAGATGTGGTCTGATGACCAAAGCTCCTGCAAGGCTGGAAGCCTGGTCTGGTACACGGACGGCTCCAAAATGGGTCATGACGTAGGCTGTGGTATTCATGGCGTAAGACCAAGAGTCAACCTTAGTGTTAATCTTGGCAAATACGCCACAATATTCCAGGCAGAGGTCTATGCCATCATAGAATGTGCAGAAACCAACCGCCAACGAAACTACACAAATCAGACCATTTATATCTTCTCAGATAGCCTTAACGCCATAAACTCGAACGTAATACGATCGAAACTGGTAAAAGACTGCGTAGACAAACTGAATGAACTAGGACAAAAGAATAAAATTATTCTGAAATGGGTCCCTGGTCATTCAGGCATCATCGGTAATGAAAAAGCCGACGAGCTTGCTAGAACTGGAGCGCGAGGCCAACAGATCGGTCCAGAACCTTTCTGCGGTATCTCGAAAAACCAGGCTATGCAACTCCTTAAAGACAATCTCTTGGACGAGTCAAAAAATTTCTGGCTGAAACAACCAGGACTAAGACACGCCAAATCCCTAGTAGAAGGCTACTCGCGAAAACGGACGAATGAGCTCACACAATTCAGTAGATCGAACGTCAGCGCGACTGTTAGAGCCTTAACTGGACACTGCAAACTAAACAGACACCTGTTTCTTATGAAATTGAGTGATACTGACGTCTGCAGATATTGTAATGAGGAGCAGGAAACACCCAAGCATCTCTTATGTGACTGTGGACCTCTAATCCACAGGCGTAGCATCCATCTGGGACGACACATAATCGACCCGGAAGAAATAAAAACTCTCAAAACCAGGAAGATTCTAGACTTCTTGGAAGCCGTTGGGCTCAAAGAGTTATTATAACTAGGTGGCGAGTCACAATAGATCTTTTAGGTCGCAGTGACTACAGCTTCATCTTGAGCTGCATAGCCCCTAAAACTCAAATAATAATAATAAGGTAACTACGGAACCCTACGGCGCGTGGCCCGACACACACTTGGCTGGTTTTTTTTTAATCAACTGATTCTAAGGTTTCGTTTTTAGATAACCCCAATGAAAGGGCGAATGAATTGGTTTTCGGAATAACGAAAGATTCATTGTAATATTTTCATTAAATATGAATTGTACCGGAAAGTTTCCAATCTTTTTTCATATTTATTTTATACTTAGGTACGACTACTACTTTTGATATTATTTGCATAAAGGGCAAAGAATATAATAATTGATTTATTTTCGAATCTTTGTATTACTACCTACCTTAGGTTTTTCAACAGAAACACGTAATTATTGGATCCATTAACTTATTTACATGTCGAAAGTTTTTTAAACCTACACATACATAATACCTCAAACCCGATACATAAACAGAATGGCTAAAATTCTGTCTAAATGGTAATGTAATTTCCATCTCCGTTATCTAAGCAGAGTTTAGTCAGGCCGCCATAATGTTGCCATAATATGAGCTTTCACCGAGGGTGCACATGTTGCAATTAATTTTGTCACAAAAGGCATTGCTGGTACTTTTGTTATAGAAAAGGTATGGGGTGCAGTTTCAATCTTTGTTGAAAGGCAAAATTATAGGTAGTAGGTATATGGGGAACCTTCATGAGGGCAATATCTACATTCAAGAAGGACTATTTATTTCAAGAACTTTTAACTAAAGATATAGTTATGTGATAACGGCTTTCTAGCTTAAAAGACGTTCTGTACTATTTAGTTATGTGTGTGAATTTGTACCTAAGGGTTTAAAGTTCAAAAGTAGTATATACTTTAAAAGTTAGGTACGTTTGACTATTATGACGTTATACTACTTTTACCATAGAAATAGAATACCAAAGAACAACAATGTCAATAAACAGGTGATCCGAAAAACGAATGTATATTTTATATGAGATACGTAAAATATGACTTACATTCATAAAATATGACTATATTATGGCAAATGAAATTAATAAACTATGTTCCATACTGTTTTCTTCGTCGATAAACGAATAAATGTAGCGAAATTTGGTTTTAGAGAAATGTGTTAAAATGTTATTTAGGTACCTTTGAAAAGTGAGATTACTTGGATTGTTTCTTTTTATCACATCACAATTACTTAGAGCACAAGACAACTTGGCTCCACGATACATTTATTAGAAATTCTAATAAGGATTAACAAATATTTTAAACATACTGTGATTGCTCATTTGCAAGGCGGGACGCTAGGGGCTCTTACTGTAAAAATGTTGGCATATTGTCACTTGATTCTTTGTCTCTTTTTTTCACAGACCGTGTCCACGCTTTGTTGGTCTTTTTGAGCGCAGCGAAAATTTTTCTATGTCTATGACTTTTACTGAAATTGCCTTTAAAATCTTTTATTTCTTAAAAACTTCAGGTTTTTGCGATCTCACTATTGGTGATTTAGTGAGAATTCTTCATTATTATAATATCCTTGCAAGATATTTATAGATATTGTTTTATTTTATTTCGTGGAAAGCTTACATTTATTATGTTTATTTATATTTAACAAAGTGTACAATGGTTCTGGTTTATAATTATTGAAAAAAAAATTGTAGACATCTAAATTCAATAGTTTAAAAAACCGTAGGTATGTATCTAAGAACTCTAGTCAAACTATCAACACATCACGTTTTTAAAACGATTCAATACAAAGTCAATAAAAAGGAAAAAGAGGAAAAAAACACAACGTTTAACATAAACTATGAAACATAGGATGATCGACATCCAAACGCAATCTAATGCCTGTTTTATACGGGGTCAGTAACATGGCAGTAACCATCTCCAGCGCTGACTAGCTTCAGACTGGGCTTGTGTGGTCTACATGCACTCAGTTACTGGGTCCGAAATTCTGAGTCACTGGTCCTGTCGCTTACCCCGTATAAACCAGTCCTAAAGCTGTTCTATTACTGGCAGTAATAATTTACTTATATACATTATATGCATTTTATTTTACTTATATATTGTAGACGTTTTGCTTTAAAGACGTTTTGCAAGTTAGGCTTTCTGATCTTCGAGCATCGCGGCTTAAAGAAGCCCGTCTTACTCTAAGTTTCTGATCATAAAGCAGTGAAAGATTGGCAAACTCCTTTTACAATAATTATATGCCCATTATCGGACTTTAATCCGGCTACGGCTGTTTAATGGGACGGCCCGTGATCGGCGACCTTTGTCTCCTCCTCCAAATGGTAATTGTATTACACCCAAACCTATTCCAATGATAGTTTTTAAAGTTTACCATTTGGTCAGGGAAAATCCAATGATTATAAGTTGATTCAGTCAATTCAAAGTAAGAAATTTATAGTTATCACTCATAGTACCCAATATTCCGATTAAATGTTGTATTTTTACGTGTAATTTGTATCTGAGAAGTGAATTAATAAATAAACTGAGCAAAAAAGGAAAATATTATGTACTAGACTGTTACAATATTTCTACTTTACATACCTGAAATTAGTTGAAAACGATCCGCAGTATATTTTGTATTAATAATATTTCAGTGCCAGTGCAGCTTACATTTTGTAGCCGACAGAATTTATACATTTCATAGGGAATTTTATACCGACACCAAATTGAATTCACGGTGGGTAAACTAATAACTATACCGGAGTAGTTATGACACTTTGAAGGTGCCTTAAGTGCCAACGATATAAATACCGTTTAAACCCGGTAATTTTACTTTAAAGACAGGTTTTAGATACAGAACAAACTATAATGATTAGGCACTTGAATGTCTTAAGTGTCAATATAGTTTGATAGCTTTTAAAATTATCTTTTGAAGATATCACTAGATTACTATCGAAATACGGGTAGATATGTCGTTAGTAGGTAACCGAAATGATACACAAGTTTAATATGATACACTAATTGCTGTCATTAGGGTAAAACCGGGATAGATGCCATACTTTTTGTGATAGACTCCTAATTTGAGAAATATTCATTGATATGAATAACTTCCATGAATATAGGCTAGCTAAATTATTTATGTTGAATCATGAAAATTTATTTTTGACCAATCAATTACAGATTTTGCAGAATTTAGCTTTTGGTGGAACCCTTTTTTTGAGGATAGATTCCTACCCCTATGGATAGTTGCCCCACCATGAAAATACTAAGAAGGATAGATACCTGCAGTGCGGAATAGTGTAAATGAAAAATACAATCAAATTTTATGAAGTCATTGTACTCATAAAACAGCAATATAATAATATACGTAAATACATAAAAATATAACAAAAAACTAAAAAAACTTTAAAAAAAATATATACTGGCATCATATATGCGTATAGGTACATGATGTATGGAGGGATAGATGCCCCTAAATGCACCTATACCTCGAAGCTACAATCAGTAAGGGTCCAAATATGAATATATGTTATAAATAAAAAATATGACAAAACACAAAAAATAATTATTAATATACACTGGCACCATATATGGGCAAATATGGTGTATGAAGGGACAGATGCCCCTAAGGGCACCTATACCTCGAAAAATCAGGGCAACTATCCTTTATGATAAGGATAGATGCCCAAGTTGTTTTTAAATAAATAAAAAAAACTAAAGAGCAATTATCTACACCCAGGTGCACATGCACACTTAATGAACCAGTACATTGACGTAATAAAAAATATAATGGAATTTATTACTATTTATAAAGTTATACAACGGCAAATTCTAATCTTTGAAAATTTTACGTGTTCGTGAAGTTTGCCGCGGAATAAGTACGTTTGTACTGGTTATTCTGAATCTAGAATTTTATTGTAATCGTGTCATATTATTGGCGTTGTTTTAAAAGTCTATACTTAAAATAATGTTTTAATAAACTGGAGTATAAGTTTGAAACAAAAATATTAATATTTTGGCTTGCCTTAAACTAAAGCAGTCTGAACAAAAAGCATTATGCATAATGTAACCAGTTTCATAAAAGTAAGTGGGCCCAGCTGATTCAAAATGCCAGTATTGTCTGAAGGTGGAACAAGCACAGTTAACTTAGAGGTCACGAGAAATTTAATAAGAGAGCGTCGAAGAGATGACTTTATGCAAATGTAAGTGGAGCGCTTTTACAGCTCACGACTCACGATCACGACACGACAAAACCGACAAACGATGGAAGTGTCCACGGATGAAAAAAATTCTCAGTACTTGTCCATTTAAATACGATTAAAATATTTTAATTAACTTTTTCGCTGGTCACATTTCTATTAACCAAAATAAATAATTTTGTTGAGTTATTTGTCGCGGAATTCAGTCTAGTACAGTTTTATGTTATCTGCGGTTCATTATTTCTATTAAACTGACCTACTTTTAATTCTATTAAAACTAATTAGGTACCCACTTACGTTTTGGTAACTTTAAGCTTTCAACTTGAAAGATTAAAGACTAAAAAATAATGCGAGCTGAGTGAAAAGTTGAACTAACAACTAACCTACAACATGATTCGAATTAATTATGAGATAAATACCTGAGCTACTTGAATAACTGCAATCCAAATCTCTATATACTATAAATATCTATATTATGTGGAAAGTGTTGCTTCTTGAGAGAATCTCGTAAACATAACTTAGAGCCAAATTCACCATTTTAAACGCGATTAAGATCACGTTTTACGTAATGTAGTTTAAGTGTCGAGTTTGATACCCCGTTCCCCGTTTATTCCAAAAATCAATTTCACCAGGTCATTACAAAAATTGAATCAAGATTTAACAAGGCATTGTTTATAACATAATTGTACATTTTTGTAACAAATTTTACTTTGTTGTTATGACAGTGACAGCCTTAAACTTGTTTTTTGACAAAGCGCGTTTAAAATCAATGGTGAAATTGGCTCTAAGTCGTTTAACAAACCACCACACAGTTTATTACTTGAAATACACCGTTTACCATAGTTGTTTCAGAAATTCTAAAAGTTGAAACTTTACATAATAATAAAACCTGCCTTTCTATTGTCTAATTTCAAAATCTATCGCAATCGCTTTCAGGATGTAACACATTGATGCTTCTTTTTCGCACAAATAAAAACTTACCAAAGAAATGCAGCAATGTGTCACATCCATTTGTCAAATGAAAGCGATTGCGATAGATTTTGAAGTTAGACAATAAGCCCCCAGAATTTATAATTCAATGCTGCGACGCACAAACCGTACCTGTACCTTGATTACGTAATTCTCGATTGAAATCGATTGAAAGCGCAGTTGCATTGCTGCTTTAGTTAAGATAGTTGTCACATTGGTTCTTACTAAAGCAGCGATGTAACTGCGATTTCTGTCAGAGTTGATTGCAACAAAGTTACGTAATTACCCCCCGGGCGTCTGACAGATCGCGGTGAACTGAATATTCTGACTCCCCTCACAGAAAAAAAATATGGTTCCGATTAATGTAATAAAATTAATAATAAACTTTTAGATTTTTGCATTCACAATGCTATTTTTATATTAAGATGAATAAATAATGAAAAATATTAGAAAATATCGGCTCACCCGTAGCAACTTAGGCGGGTTCGTATCCCGTCTAAGTAGCTACGGGTGAGCCGATTTTTTCTAATATTTTTCATTATTTATTCATCTTAAAATTAATAATCATATTAATTATTATTGTAATGGAATGTTATTTCAATTTATAAAAAAGTAAATGTAAAGTTGATGTTGTTGTTAGTAAATATTAAATTGACAATAGACCGCTTCAACTTCACTGGAGAATGTATGGCAAAGAAAAAAAATACTTAAAAACGTCGTTTTGAACCTCAAGCGTTCTGAAGTTGCCGCAGATCACTGTCTAATCTCGTTGCATTGTAAATGTTGACTTTTAATTTTGCTTCAAACAAAAAATATTATTTTAGCATAATCGTAAGGTGTGAATGGTTAGATCGTTACAGAAATATAGCAAGGGAAACGAAAAGTTTGCTAGATTTAGCACTTCAATATTTGGGGGCTTTCAAGGGGTTGGAAGCTGAGCTCCTTATTGCATAATATCTTTCTTTATTTTTGAATGTTTTACATAATAAAAAAATAATAAAAAAATATAAAAGCTTTTTATTAGTAACATGACGGTCGGTTTCAAATTCTTTTTTAAGGTACATTATCTTTGCTACTTCTGAGGTTTGAAGTAATATAACTTACTCTAAAAAATATAAAAAAAAATAGATTTACAAATTCTGGGCTTACGTAGTGTAAATCTTTAGTGATTTTACTTTTCTATACTTATACAAATATCAGCACAGCTCAATGTATTTTTTTTTTGAAGAATGTTATTATTTAAAAAATACAGCAATTTATTACAAATAGTTAATTAATTAGAAAAATGATTTTTCCCAAGGTACACTCAGCAACAAAAGTTTTTTAACATTTTAGTACTTTGTTTGTCATAGAAACTTTTTTGTTACCTATGAGACATCTGCTAAAGAATTATTTTACTGACCGTACGACAGCAGATTGCTCTTGTCTTCATGACCGAGCAAGTACGAAATGTACGGTTTTGACTGGTACTATTGTTATTTAGAAGATTGCACATTTGCAATGCAACAGACCAAGAAGCTTATACCCACAATGGAAATTGCACGCCTAGTAACATAGTGAAGATTGAAAAAGACTCTTTAGTGACGTCACGGCGTATTGCTATCTCTTTCTTTTCGTTTTACAATACGTTTTCGTTTCTCATGAACGAACGAACGACGAACAACGAACACGTATTGTAACACTAAAGAAAGAGGTAGCAATAAGCCGTCACGTCACTAAAGGAGCTTTTTTCAATCTTCACTGTGACATATGGCCGTGCAACCTCCATTGGAGGGAGGTATAAGCTTCTTGCACCAGACAGACATTATCAATATATCAGGGACATCTTATAATTTTTTGACAAGTGTGTCAAAATCATAGAAATAGAGCGCAGCGAAAATTGTTCATGTCTATGGTCAAAACTGTTTTATAACGCACAACGGCACCCTGATTATCTAAAAAGAAACTATTTAGCGACCGGTTGCATTTGACATACATTGCCACTTTTCTTTGGTATGTTTTTTTTTTTACCCAAAAAGAAGTAGCAATGGATCACGATCATCTGTGAACTGCAACCAGTCGCTAGGTGGTTTTTAATTAGATAATCAGCCCGCGGGATAGTGTTTGGCCTTCACCTTGCCGAAGGTGGAAGCGTACTACACCGGAATCCTATCACTGAGGAACTAGCTAGGTATCTTGCCTCTAACTGCCGGAACACAACAATTTTTAATTTGTTGTTATGGCGTCAGACTTAGGTAAGATGGTGATAACTAGCCAGGCGGACTTGAAATAAGCCCTGCCACCAATCAAACCGAGTACAAATTGTACCCCCCCTGGGAATCGAACCCGGGGTTCCTGCGTCTTACACCGGTGAGCGAACCATTAGACCACAGAGGCGGTTAAACTGTTACCACAGTACATATATAAGTTTTTTCAAACAGTAGAGGAGCTAACGTCACTTAGGCCCTTTTGTCATTGCACTCCGTCGAATCGCTAGGGTTGGTATTTTCCAGCCGTCTGGTGGAATGCTACGCGCGAACGCTATAGAAACAACTGCGACACGATGTCACAACCCTGACCAAAGTACTGCGAACTTTGCTTAGAGCTCTTAGAGTGACGTCAGCCGTCAAATTCGAACGTTTCCATGGAGCTCTCATACTGTTTGAAAAACATATATGTACTGTGCTGTTACTGTGTGGCCAATAAACGTTTTCTTACTTACTAAACACTATTTTGCAGGAAGTTCTTATCAAGCTGTCCTATATTCTTGATACTCTGATTTCGTCGGTGAATAAATTAATTGTAATTCTTGACACAAAAGGCGTATCACTATTGTTTCGAAAAGCTCACCATAACCAAAGATAAGAACGGGCAAAGTTTTGTATCTAATTAGCATTTAAAACGCAACATGGCTTAAATTTGGTTACTATTGGTTCTCGTTTCAATGTACTACAATCGACGTCAGAAAAATCGCACCTCTTCGAAAATAAGTTTGGACTTGGCCACCTGCTATTACTTGCTAACGTTTTAATGTGTAAATGTTGATATCTATTGAAAGTATATTTAATGAGCTTTCAATTAATCATTGTTTGATTTAATTAACATAACAGTTACCATAAATACGCTCAAAGCGTTATTGCTTGCGCCGCCATAAAAGAGAAATAAAAGGGGTCAATTCGGGAAATGCGAGTAAATCGCCATCGAGATGATGTAGAAAACACACTTCATGAATTTGCTCAAATATTGCAAAAAAATGAGACAATGTAATGTTACTGAATCTCAATAATTGATTCCGTTTGACGAGTATTCCAACGGTTTCTAGAGACAGTTGGCTATATCTGAAGGGGAAGAAGTATATAACAACACTTCCCATTAAATTAGATAGGTTAAATTAAGTTTGAAGAAATTTTTGAAAAGGTGCGATTTTTCTGCCACCGAGTGTATATTAAAGCGTATTGCCGAAAGAAAAAATTATTACACTTTTAAGGCCTGGGCACACCGGCTGCGTAGACACGCGCGTGGTTACGCGTGCGTATACACGCGCGTAGTTACGCACGTAACCCCCTGACACACCGGGTTACGCATACGTCTACGCGGCACGCAACGCAACCTGTCCCTTGCGTACCCAGCCGCTGCGGCAGCCATGTTTGCGACTCTAGTGCGCGATGTCAGACGAAGATTGAGTAAATGGACTAATTTTTCGCACTAATTCAATTAGTTTTTCTTTAATATCGTTATTCATTACTTAAAAACAAAATAAAACACCACTTACTACCGTTAGTACCGCTACTATTTGTAAACAAATACAACTGGATGCGTAGTCACGCGCGTGGTTACGCGCGTAGTGACGCGCAGGACAGATACGTGCGTGTTCGTATTTGTTCGGTGTGACGTCCAATAGGGAATGCCATTGAGTACAACGTCATCAATGCTTTCCGCTCTGCGTAAGTACGCAGCCTGGTTGTCTCATGAGAGCTGCAATGCGTAGGGTTACGCATCGGTCTACGTGCACGCGTACGTTACGCAAGCGGTGTGCCATGTCTCATAAGGTTTCAGAGATTACAACGTCATGGTACGTCTACGTGCACGCTTACGCATACGCTTACGCATCCGGAGTGCTGGAGCCTTTAAATTCAATTTCAACTTTTGATGTAAAAAGCCACATCATATTTATTATATTCATATTCCTTATAATTGAAGATTTTTCAATTATAAGGAGTATTGCAAACATTTTCATTATTAAATATAATTTTTATTAACAATTTCATTTATTTTTAAAATAGTTTAATTTATCATACATATGTCGGAGCGTGAGCACCGTGCTGCTCAAGATTATTGGAACCCCTAGCGCCATCTATTGAGTTTAGTCGTAACTATCAAGTCGGAAACGTCAAGTGGCTCACTTGGGTAAGGTCGATACAGCGAGTGTGTGATCTGTGCAGGACGTGTGACAGTTGACAGGTTTGATGTTTGTCAGTTTGACAGTTGACAGCCTTGACGTTTCCGAAAGCGGGAAAATGTGGAGAGCGCGATCGGGGGGTAGTCGGTGGGACATTCTGTTACCGGCAGCCGTAGTGAACGGTCGTTCATTTGAGTTCACCTCGCTGTGTCGAACTTGCCGCGTTTACCGACTTGAATCCGTGTGAATCTGTTCGATCATCCGTTATTTTGAGCTAACTCGATGTTGATTGTAAGAATAGAGGTTGTGTATTGTAAAGAAACTATTATTTCGTGCTCGGCGGTGAATAACCTTATCCTGACTCCGTCATCAGAAGCGGGATGCAATCCAAACGTCCCACGTGGTGAGAAAAGTGAATCAAACGATATGAAGTGTGATAACGAGACACGTGCAACGGAAAATCAATGTGATCGACGAAAAGTGGCGTCTATTGACCAAATCGCAATATTATTGCTTTGTTACAATACAAGCGATGCGTGTGCCTACTTTGAGTGCCAATGTTCGTTCCTGACTTTGACCCCGAGAGAAAAAAAATGTTGACGTGCGTGCCTGGATCATAACGACGTAATGAAGCTATGGTGATGGATGACATGGTGTGATTTCAAGCAGCTGTTCATGCTAAGGTGTAGCATTCCAGTACATCGCACAGTACCGACTGATTCCAAGGATAACAGGTCATGTGATCGTTCCACTTTTTCTAGTGCTTGTTCTCATGTCAAACAACAACCAAATGCGCCTATGATTATCTGCTTCAGGTGCTTCACAACACAAGACAACAGCGGTGCAACAGGCAGCGGCAACAGTTGTGGAGCTGAGCAAAGCAACTAGCAGCGCAAGCGGTGATGCAGTGGCGACAGCGATGCAATGGCAATGGCGATGCTCTGTGGCGGGTGCTAGTGCAGCATTACAAGCTAAGAGCAAGTTACTCGGCGCAGCCAGCATAGCGAATCTACAAGGTCACTTTATAGAGGTCAGTCGTTACAATTTTATTTTGAATTTATTTTACAACTGAAAAGTCACTAAGTATTTCTGTTGGTTATGATTATGACAAAGAAAACGATCCAGATTGAAGTCTTTATTTGTTTCAAAAGTAGGTTTTCAAGGGAAAGGAGTTAAACTAAAGATTAAAAGGGCTAGGTGATTTGTTGTTGGTGACTTCATTTATTAGAAATTGTAGTTGAAATTTAGTGCAAAAATAAGGAAATAGAATAAAATCTTTCTTAGTAATGTCATATTCTGTAGTAATGTAATCTTAGTACTTTTCTGTTGTAATGTAACCACTTTTCTGTTCGAATTATTATTCACTGCTAACAGTTGGTAGATGCATCAATGTTTCTAAATATGTTTACTGTTGGTGCAGTGTTACTGCAGTGTTGGTACAGTGTTGGTACAGTGTTGGTACAGTGTTGGTACAGTGTTGGTACAGTGTTAGTACTGTGTTGGTACAGTGTTGGTACAGTGTTGGTACAGTGTTGATACAGTGTTGGTACAGTGTTGGTACAGTGTTGGTACAGTGTTGGTACAGTGTAAGTACAGTGTAAGTACACTGTTAGTACATTGTTAGTGCACTGTTAGTAAACTGTTAGTACACTGTTAGTACACTGTTAGTACACTGTTAGTACACTGTTAGTACACTGTTAGTACACTGTTTGTACACTGTTGGTACACTGTTGGTACACTATTTGTACACTGTTTGTACACTGTCAGTACACTGTCAGTGCACTGTCAGTACACTGCTAGTTCACTGTAAGTACACTGTTAGTACACTGTTAGTACACGGTTAGTACACTATTAGTACACTGTTAGTACACTGTTAGTACACTGTTAGTACACTGTCAGTATACTGTTAGTACACTGTTAGTCATAGTGTGGTGAATTTGAGTAAGCAGCTGTTGCTATGTAGGAATATAAATTCAGTTTAGTCACTACTGTTCATAATCATGAAATTAAATTACTTCCTGATTTAACAAAGTTAGACCCGAAGTTCAGGGGGCCATTTAAAGTCATAGAAATACTTGGTAACGATCGTTATGTTTTAAAAGCCCTAAACTCAAAGCGTACTTACAAGTACACACATAATAGGTTAAAAAAAAAAGATGCCTGAGGGACAAGTACCTAATGACATCAGCGATTCGGAGTGTTCTGAAAATTTTGAGTCTTAACTGATTATTTTATTGTGTCCTCTTAAGTCATCTTGTTGAGTAAGATCACAGGGATGATCTTATGTGTGAGATCACAGGGATGATCAAATGTGTAAGAGCCACAGGGATGGTTCTGAGGAGTCACAGGGATGACTTAATTTATGAGCTACAGGGATAGCCGGACTAAAGTGGTACACAGTAAATTGATAATTCAATTGTTTGAAAAAAAAAAAAAAACAATTGGGTACTTGGCCCTCCAGCATATTTGGCTGTAAAAAGTTATCATTAGTTATTATGGTGATGATGGTGGTGATGATGATGATAGTGATGATAGTAAACGAAGGGGCTGGACCTTCAACTAGTTTTAATTAGTTCAAACAATACTCATTTTTTGTGATTGTTTATTCAATAGTATGCAAGTCGCTCAGATTGGTTACATCTTTCGTGCATTCGTAGTCGTAGGCGTAAATCGGGCCTGATTTCCCGTCGCAGTGCGGCCACGCTTGTGAGTGGCGTGCGTTTAGCTCAAAGATGTAAGCGATCGCTGTTGAGTCGCCGGATAGAGGCGCTGTGTTGTGTAAGGGTACCGGATGGAGGTAGCCCTTGTTTTGGGTGATGACCGGATAGAGGTTGTCATTGGGTGCTGGATGGAAGCATCTGAATTGTAGAGTATTGCATACTACACTGATTACATAATCTCTTTAGTTTGATTTGGAAAGATTGGTCTGATGAGTTTTGTTGAATTTTTAGTGAATAGTTATTTTGATACGTTTACTTTCATCACTGTTATTTCATGAGGTACCTATGGATTTTGAGTAAGCAATGTTATGATTTTGAATAAAGTTGTGGTATACAAATTGTGGTATCACAAGACCTGACCCTTTTGGTCAGGAAGGCCGAGCGTTTGAACATTTTACTGTTCAGGTACTATCTCCCTTTGCAGGATCTTCCCCAGCCACCTCACACGAGGACGTGTGAAATGTCAGGATGGCCGTGTCGGAGCGTGAGCACCGTGCTGCTCAAGATTATTGGAACCCCTAGCGCCATCTATTGAGTTTAGTCGTAACTATCAAGTCGGAAACGTCAAGTGGCTCACTTGGGTAAGGTCGATACAGCGAGTGTGTGATCTGTGCAGGACGTGTGACAGTTGACAGGTTTGATGTTTGTCAGTTTGACAGTTGACAGCCTTGACGTTTCCGAAAGCGGGAAAATGTGGAGAGCGCGATCGGGGGGTAGTCGGTGGGACATTCTGTTACCGGCAGCCGTAGTGAACGGTCGTTCATTTGAGTTCACCTCGCTGTGTCGAACTTGCCGCGTTTACCGACTTGAATCCGTGTGAATCTGTTCGATCATCCGTTATTTTGAGCTAACTCGATGTTGATTGTAAGAATAGAGGTTGTGTATTGTAAAGAAACTATTATTTCGTGCTCGGCGGTGAATAACCTTATCCTGACTCCGTCACATATTTTTCATCTAATTACTATTTCATCATTATAGATTTACAAAAGTCACTTCAAAGTCACACCAATACCTACAAACGTAAATCAGTCGAGATATGAACGAGTTTCAACAGTACCTCGACAGTTTATTCAAACGATTATGCGTGCGAAGGTTTTAATTTACAGAATAACATAGTCGAGGGTTCGATATCTAAGGAGGAGTGCACACTGACGAACGTGTAATCCTGTATTGATTGTGAATCAAGACTTTATGATTCAAGGATTCATCGTTGGTATAAAATAATAATGACTCACATATAAAAAAAATAACAGCGGGCTCTCGCTATAATGAAATCTGTTTTTTTCCCCTTTTGTATATTGATTGTGTTTGATAGGTAAGGATATAATAAGTTGTAAATATCGTTACTTTTGATGAGGCTGATAAGTTTATTGCGCCCATTCTTCTTGTCAGCAAAAAGACGTCCCGAATGGGTGGTAGGGGAAAAAACCGGATGATTTAAAATTACTTTTAAATAAGTCTATTTAAATAAAAATATTTCTATTTCTATTCTATGAAATATTAAAGGTAGTATACCTACCTACCCAATTTTTATTTCAGCTCTTTTAAACCAGCTTTCACTAGTAACTTCGCCCTAGAGGTCTATAGAATTTAATCATTATCCGGGAACATAAAACTAGGACAAAAAATATCCTACAATATTTGTCCAGGCTTTGAACTATCTGCGTGCTACCAAGTTAAATCCAAATCCGCCGTTTTAGGAATAATACAAAACATGGAATGAATTTATATTTTACACCCATAATACATTTTTTCAGAGTAAAACATTTCCAACACACACTTTAATGTTCAACATAGTGTAAACACCTCTTTACACCAAACTCGAGAGCTCGGGACTCGGGACGCGTTTGATCGAGTTATGCATTATTAATGAACGCCGACAAGTAATTACAGGGTACACACAGATTTATCGCTGCAACGCCGCCGACATACTATGCTCAACATTGTGTAAAGTCTCCTTAACAACTGGAAAGTTGGACTGAGGACTTAAATTGATTTATAAAAAAAACGCATAATATAAATCCGAGCCCAACTAGGTGTTCAAAGATCTTAGCTTAAATTCCTGAAAAATATGATTACTTACTTACAAAAAATATTTTTAAGTTATTTCCTGTATCTGTAAGACCACAATAGTTCTTGCTCAAATGGACTGGTCCATACTCGTAGTAAGTCGGTAGCCGAGTCGGCTCTAGAACTTATGAATATGTCCCTTACTTTTGATTCAACATCGAAAGCGGTGTGCACTCTCCTTTATATTGAGACATAATATTACTTATTTAATTGTTTATGTTCCCACTTTAATTTTAGATTTTATTTCTTTAGTGGGCGTCGATTTAGTTATGTTATTAAACAATGTTATGGGTGTTATTAAGATTATCGGATGATTGGATAATGAAAAACTTGGATTAATTTATTGTTCTCGATGGTAGTAATGTTTTTGTTATGACTGTTTATTTTGTTATTTCGGTAAGAATACTTAATTTATTCATATATTTTTTAACAATACAATATGTAATAAATAATGTTCAAGTACCTACCTTGAGGTAATTTATTATACATAGCAAAATGTAAAAAAAACTAGCGACCGCCCGCGACTTCGCTTGCGTTGATAGATTGTTTTCTATCCCTCGGGAACAGTACTTTTTGGGGATGAATGTCCCTATATTCTCTGTTACTTCTGACAACATTAATGCAATGTTTCATGGTGATCAGTTGAGTAGAAAGGTAACAAACAAACTTACTTTCGGATTTATAATATTAGTTAGGATTACCAAAGTTAAAAAAGATGTTAGGCCTTGCCTAAATAACAAATATTGGAAACGTCTGTTAAATAAGTAATCGCCACTTTGATCTTGAAATCAATCAATAATTTAAAAAAAACTTTTATATTATTTATTGTCGTCTAAAAGGCAAAAGTCTAAAATGGTTAATTTTCGGGCATTTTAAACACTCATTCTCCGAACATAAACTTGTCATAGGTTGCGAAAATAATAAAACATATGCTGCTAAATTTTACTAATCTGGGACCTATTTCTCGTTACTTACTGCACGCGAAGACAAAATTTTCTTACTCTAAAATTATGAATATAAGTTCAGGAGAAAACGCCCGTAAATTAACCCAAAATGGCATTACGATAATAAACTTTCCGTGATTTATTTCGATCTCAACAAAAATACCTAATTGAAAATCACATGAGATTCAATGCTTGACATCGGATGATATTGAAAAGTTCGTTAATTAAATAATTAATATGCAAATTCAATATGGCGTCGGAATAAGCGTTTCCGATGAACCGTGCTCCAGCGTCCTTTTATTGAAATTAAATTGAAGCATATTAATTAATATTGCCAGGCATAACGATGGTATTGTTAGACCACCGTATAAGCGGTATTGAGTAAGCATTATGAAATGGATGTATGGTCCAAGAAAACAAGGTTTGGCATTCCGGCACCCTGATTATCTAAAAAGAAACTATTTAGCGACCGGTTGCATTTGACATACATTGCCACTTTTCTTTGGTATGTTTTTTTTTAATCCAAAAAGAAGTGGCAATGTATCACGATCATCTGTGAACTGCAACCAGTCGCTAGGTGGTTTTTAATTAGATAATCAGCCCGCGGGAGTAACATAGGCTTACGTCACCATGCAGTTGAAGGATTTTTTTTCTGTCACACTCATTACAAAATTATTATAGGTGCATTTTAATTGTGATTTGTTTCTCTACAAACGAAACAGTTCAAATAAAGATGAATTCATAAACATTATTTTCAATACCGATAGCGGAGATGAAGTAAGATTGAGTTGAACATGTCACTTTCTGTCTCGGAGTGTTCTTGGCGCAGTATATTATTGTACCAAGAACGGATGGGTGGCCAAGTAATGTTGTGTTTTGATGAACAGAGGATTCCTAGGTCACTGTAAAACTTTATATCGGGTCATTTTGAACTTACCATATAAATTTTAAGGATGTGTCCAGTCCATGAAAGTAAACAACTTTCTGTAAGAAACATGCGTCAAATTTCGCCACAAAATTTTGGCCATCCCATACTAAATTGATCACGTGATCTCTTTCACTTGTATGGGAAGTCGATTTTTATTTTACATATTTGGCCATGTGTTCCTTAGAGAAAGTTGTTCAGTTTGATGGGCTGAACACATCCTCAAAATTTGGATGGAATGTTCAAAATGACCCGATAGATTTGAATTTGTAGCTTTATAAAAGCTACAAATTCAAATCTATCGGGTCATTTTGAACATATTAGTTAGCTTTTCAGTATGCATAAAAAAAAGAAAAATTTCAGCGAAAACACATCGCCCAACTATCTAAAACTCTCCGAGTTTATAACACAGAAGGAATACTTTCATATAAACAGTTTGAAAAAACTCGAACGTTGCATCTCCAACTATTTGAGAGGCGAATATTTTATGCGCATATTTCTGAGTTGCGCTCCGGCTGCGCTTTACATAGTTATGACTAACTTTTTTATTTTTATCAACATTTTGTTTTATAGTAGCGCCGTTTAAACTGGCACTGAAAATAAAAAGTGACAAGTTAAACGGTTTACTAACTAAAAACATTTTGTTTTGTGAAAACTGAATATTTTCAGAGGAACACACTTCTATTATTTTTCGTGCGCTAACTTAATGAATGCAACTTTGCAACTAATGTAAAAATAACAATATTATAACAACAATGTAAATAAAAAAAAAATATAGTATGATTATGTAGGTACTTATACGCTTTTAGATTAACGAGTGTTCTATCTTTCATACTGTTTTAACTATTGACCTTAAATCAAAAGCCATAAGTCATAAGTTGGTTGGTGGTAGGGCTTATTTCAAGTCCGCCTGGCTAGCTCCACCATCTTACCTAAGTCTTACGTTTGATGTCCCAAACCGTCATATTCATACTTTTTAGTTAAACTAAGTATAAACTTAGAGAAAGTTGAGGATAGTATCAAACTCATTTTAAACCAACTGAAATATGCAAATAAAATTATTTTTTATTCTTTTAACAAGCTCCTTAGTCTAACGGCACAAAATCGCTCGTACAAACGTTTCCTTCTCGTTTAATTCACACTATGCATGCATCTGCATTTAAAACGCCAGCATCCTTTATTTGAATATTTAATTGCACGTAGGTGGCAACATTAAGCAAGGTCCGCTTTAATAAACTGTATTTATTGGTCACTTAAATGCAATCAGATGTGTGTTAAAAGTTTTTACAACGTACTAATGGTACTTTTAGCGGTAATAATCCGATATTTGTTGATCGCACGTCTTTAAAAGACCGAGATAAAAGTATGCAAGAGAGTGTGTTTTTTGATATGGAAATGAGTAAGCTGGATTACGTAAGATTGAGTAGATATGTTACCGGCAATGTGTATAATCAGGCATTGTATACAATGCCTACTGAAACGATCAGGCAATGTATGAAATGATATTCATTTTATACATTGCCTAGGCATTGTATACAATGCCTACTGGTCCACCGGCAATGTGTAAAATTAAAAGATTTTGTTCGAGGGGGGCACGGGGAAAGCTCGAGGGGGGACTCGAGGGGGGGGGGGGGGGGGCTCGAGGGGGGCTCATTGAGTTTGGAATCGATCCTGCTTTACTCCTGTAGGTCCCGGGTTAGGTTAGAAATTTAAGGCGAGCGCGTAGCGCAGCGGAGCGTGAGCCTTAAATTTCGAGGTTATTTTTTTTATAACAGACAACAGAAATAAACTTATTTTACACACATTGCACATTGCCACATTACACATTGCCGGTAACATATCTACTCAATCTTACGTAATCCAGCTTACTCATTTCCATATAAAAAAAAACACACTCTCTTGCATACTTTTATCTCGGTCTTTTAAAGACGTGCGATCAACAAATATCGGATTATTACCGCTAAAAGTACCATTAGTACGTTGTAAAAACTTTTAACACACATCTGATTGCATTTAAGTGACCAATAAATACAGTTTATTAAAGCGGACCTTGCTTAATGTTGCCACCTACGTGCAATTAAATATTCAAATAAAGGATGCTGGCGTTTTAAATGCAGATGCATGCATAGTGTGAATTAAACGAGAAGGAAACGTTTGTACGAGCGATTTTGTGCCGTTAGACTAAGGAGCTTGTTAAAAGAATAAAAAATAATTTTATTTGCATATTTCAGTTGGTTTAAAATGAGTTTGATACTATCCTCAACTTTCTCTAAGTTTATACTTAGTTTAACTAAAAAGTATGAATATGACGGTTTGGGACATCAAACGTATAAGGAGTAGGTAAAATTGCAAAGTATTTTTTTAATCCAGGTGTAAACTTACTCTTTGTTTATTAATAAGGCCGTTAGGTATAAGACGATTTTAGATGTAAAACCACGTACCCACATACAGGGTGTTTGGTAATAGCATTACAAAAAATAAAATATAAAATATATTCCGGGGTACCATACCTATCTACTAGATTCAGCTTTATGAGGCATTGCCAAACATACAGTATAGCTATAGCTACTTTGAAATTCATGTCTAGTGTGTAATAAGCGCCGGACAGTTCGTGAAAAACCTAAGTCCTATAAGTAGGTATAACATAAAGTACAGTAAAACCGTATTTACACAAAAAAAAAACAAGGACACATTACCACGATTTCAACTTACAATCTTTTTACATTGAAGTGTTTGAAGTATTTGTTATGATGATTGTGGTACAATTACCACTGCATGTTGTGAGATTATTAAGATGCGATCTGCGCTTGATTAAATTCAATGATGGGAGTTTTCATTATTATGTATTGTATCCAACTCAAAACATTTCACGAGACAGTTGCATTGTTATGTAACTGTCATTTAAAAATATTCAAAGGAAAATGATCATACTTATATTTGACAGCGTCATTGTTTTATTATATCGGGTCATTCTGAACTTACCATCCAAATTCCAAGGATATGTCCAGTCCATGAACTAAACAACTTTCTCTAAGAAACATTTCGAATTTCGCCATAAAATTTTGGTAAACCCCATACTAAATTGATCACGTGATATTGATTTGTATGGAAAGTCGATTTTTTTTACATATTTGGCCTTGATTGATTGATTGATGGATGTGAATGAAGCGAAAGAAGTGTGCAAGGATCGTAGCAGGTGGCGATCCATAGTCTCTGCCTGCCCCCATGGGAAACAGGCGTGAGTGTATGTATGTATGTATGTATGGCCCTGAGTTCCTTAGAGAAAGTTGTTCAGTTCTATGGACTGAACACATCCTCAATATTTGTATAGTGAATACAAAATAAGTTTAAAAACTAAAACCCGACTACGGAAAAATCATGCTCTAAAAAGTAAGAAACAAGAAAATATTCATAAAAAGGATAACCGTAGTCACATGCCACTTTGTCCTAGACACGCACGGCACGGGCTGGAGGTGGCATGCGACTACGGTTATCCTTTTTATGAATATTTTCTTGTTTCTTACTTTTTAGAGCACGATTTTTCCGTAGTCGGGTTTTAGTTTTTAAACTTATTTTTATTTGAAAAATTTTGGAGTTGTCAATAGGGTGAAAGCAAGCAAAGCCACGGGCAAAAGCTAACAATTTATATATTTTTGAAAAGTGCTCATTAAGCTCTTTCATTTGGTACCCAACACGGCATTATTTAATTTTTTTTTAGTTTATGTCTTTAACTCCTCTAGAGGGCGCCACATTCAATTAAATGTAACGTTATATAGCCTATGTTCATTGGACGATTAAGACGCTTCTAACAATACCTCATTTGTCAAATAATAACAGGTAGTTTAGAAGTTAGGAGGTAACAGATGAATTTACAAACATACAATACATACAGGTCAAAATCATATACCCTCCGTTTAGGCTTCGCCGTAGTCGGGTAAAAATGACCCTGTATTGCTAGAGGATATTTTATGCGTGCGTTTTAAAACCCAAATTCGAAGAAAGTCAAGTTGTAGCTGATTTCCTTTAATGAAACCTTAAAGAAAGTAAATTCTATTACAAACTTTACAAATAATAATTTTACAATACCATTAGTCATTTAATTCTACTTCTCCATTGGTTATAAAAAATGATAAAAGTGAAATTGTCTCATGAAGATTATAATTGTCAAATTATAAACAACGAAACCGGATTTTTACACTTCCATTAAGAAAAAACAAAAACTCATGTGAAAATAATAAAATTAAAGTACCTTTACGAGCGTTTAAAATGTTCAAAGCTGACATTACGTCGGTTCAGCTTTCATGACTCAATTAAACTTTTAAAACAATAAAATTTAATATATCATCCTTAGGCGTCCATTTTATTCTCTATCATGTTATTTAAGAGCTAGCCACTTTTATTTATGATAGTAATAATGTCTTCCATTTCCATAAACTGAGCTTTAATTATACGTTCTATTCGATATGATTTGTTTGTACCAGTTTATTACTATCGATCCTATTTCAAGGTTTTAGTTTAAGTAAAGGAAGAGAACAACAATTTTGCTTCGAATCAAATTAGTATTTTTTTGGGTAGTCGTAATTGGCCTTTAGAATTATGTTTTTAGAAAATTGTAAGCTGTGTACTGTACCTAATAAAAATATAATAAAATAATTTTGTTGCTTATAAAGTGACTCATGGGATTTTATTCAAAAGATTTATTAGGATATTTTAATTAATTTGAAGTTTCAATATGTTGTCAGTCTAATTTTCGTCTAACATTTTTTTACAGTCATAAATAGCGCAAATAAAAAAATATTCTTTAGGTAGTCTAGAAAACGCAATATACAAAAAATGTGTGTTATCCTACTTCCTACTAATATTATAAATGTGAAAAATGGGTTTGCATGATTTTTCCTCAATCACGCAAAAACTACTGAACGGATTTGGTTGAAATTTGGTACACAGATTGTAAATAGCTTAGATAAAACATAGAATACTTTTAATCTCGATATTCCCACGGAAACGGGAACCACGCGGGCGTAACCGCGGGCAGCCGCTAAAACTTTCAACCGAATTTTGGCGGCTGCTTTGCGAGTGGCTCGCGCATTCACCAGATATGGACGCACTATTTACTCGTATTAAATTAATTTGGCGAAGTAAGAAATGAAATTAGGTAGGGGGTAAGTGGCTTACGAATGTGCTAATAAAGAGTTAATATCAGTCGTATATTACATGAATACTTTGACTGCAGACATCGGCGCCACTGTTCTGCCACTTAATCGACGTAATTCGATACTCCTGCGTAGTCAAATGACCCAATATACATCATGCGAGCGTGCGGCTTCAAAATAGACTACAGAAGTTAAGCTTAGTACTACGTGCGCTGGAGCAGCGCACACATAGACCGAGCTCCCATTGCAGGAAACCTTACCTCACAAGGTGGAAGATCAGAAGTGTGCATGCAGATTGCTGGCCATGGTTGCCTGCATATGTATTAATTTTATCTCCACCTGATAAGGTAAATGACCTCATTTTTGGGCCTCATAAAACTTGGCTGACTTTGAAATCTGCTAGGGTTGGGGCTGGCAGCCCATGCGGGTTGTGATCCCCAAACGTTTCTCTTTCGATGGGTAAATTTTTCGATCTTCCACCTCACGATGTAATTTTCGGTCAAAATAGCGGTACGAAAACGAAAAAAAATCTTCCAGGATATGCGATGGCAACCCACTAAAATCCAGTGTTCCTTAGTAATATCTATTACTGTAACACATTTCTGATCTTCCACCTTGTTAGGTAAGGTTTCCTGCAATGGGAGCTCAGTTTAGACGGCTCTCACCGACCGAAGACACTGTTGGCCGAATACTCAAACGCAAATTAACTTTGAGGGGCTCTCAAACATCGTCCTGTCGCATGAAATGTCAAAGATATGACAAAGACAGCATGCTATTTGAGAGCCCCTCAAAGTTAAGTAGCGTTTGAGTATACGGCCATGTGTCACGTCACGCACTAGAACTCGTTCGAGATTCGTCTGAAATTCCAGTTATACCGTGTCGCATCGGTGAGAGGTGTTTATGTGTGCGTTGCTCGAGAGCTCGTAGGTACTAAGCTTAACTTCTGTAGTCTCTCTATTTTGTGCTTGCAGCTTCAGAGTTCAGACACTTTTTTGTATCAGTTTGTACTGCTATAAAACTGCCTTTATTAAATGATTCAATAACTAAAGTTTATGAATTTTCAGTTTCGAAAAATAATGGGGCATTTACTTGGGTTTTTCGGGTGACTTGCTAGGTGACTAGTCCTATCCTTTTTATCGACAATCGCTTGTAAAATTGAATCGCAAACCTAATTTCAATGAGTTGGTGATTTGACTATACAAGCGATTTTCGATAGAAATAGTCACCTAACAAGTCGCCCGGAAAATCGACCCATGTAAATGCCCCATAAGCTTCTACTTCTTTGTTCGGTGAATAATTAAAATATGTTAACATTATTGTAGAAAGACACCCAAGACTTTAACAGTAGACGGTAATTTATGTAAAAAAAATGCCCTTCTCAATCTCACGATCAAATATTTTACTAAAGACGAATTTATTAAGGCCCTTCGTCACGATCCGAGAACTCCAAAATAGTTGGAAGTTTACCATTCCTGGCGGACAGGAAGTATGGCAAGCATCCGACCTCCGTTGGTGGCCCTTATCAGATGGGCACTGATTAATCACGCCACTTGATTGTGCCGCATTATACCGCGTGTGGTAAAAGTCTTTGTTTTATCTACAACCAGATTGAAAGATGGCTAACACGGCTGTATCTGTTTTGATTCACGGAGAGTCGAGATAAAGGGGCAGTGTTGACACGGCTTAACATGCGCTTGAGCGTAAATTGATTTGAACATGATAGTGTTGTCTTAAAGATCGGTCATCAAATATTTCAGCCATATTGATAGTCCATTGCGGCTATTTTTATAAAATTTAGATATCTGAATGGCCTATGAAATTTTATGTATAAAATGGTAGTTAAAGTTTGTTGACCTTATGGTAAACAAGGTATTTTTTTGTTATTTTACTACAATATTAATAAATAAATGTATATAAGTACCCATTTAACTTTAAAACAGAACCCAAAGCCTTGAGCCACCCTTTCCTTCTTTTTTAGATAATTTCATTTGTACAGGCTGCATTTTTATTCACTCTCCAAATTTTAAGGATGTTGAACACATCCATGAAACTGAACAACCACAAATTTTGGTCATCCCTTACTAATCTGATCACGTGATTTGTATGGAAAGTCATTTTTTTTACTTTGACCCAATGTTTCTTAGAGAAAGCTGTTCAGTTTAATGGACTGAACAGATCCTTAACATTTGGAGGGTGAATAAAAAAACACCCTGTATAAGTCAATTGTTTCATCAATTCGAAAGACATTTTCTAATGGAATACGTAGTGTATTTAGAGAATGGCCGAAATATTTCGATTCGGAGGTCGATCGCGATCCATATCTGACTCATTAAGTTCGGCGGGGAAGCCGTAGGTACTTAAATTAAACAATCCTAAAAGCATTCGCCTCGTTCCAGCATCGCCCACTCCTTTGTCCGAACGATTTGTTGCGTGGTCTAAGGCAGGAGAAATAACGGAACTAAAACTTAAACCAAAAAGTCCAAATTATATTTGGCCACATAATATAATTTGAGAAAAATTTATGCAACAACATAAAATAAAACATAACCTATACGAGTTTGTAAGAACCTGTAAGAACAAAATACATGTTACATGATCTTGTAGTTCTCGATGTTGCACAAACCAGCACACAATAAAAATTCTTGGGACCCTGAAAACTGAAAGCGACGCGCAACCTGGACAGATCACAGAGAAGGGGTAGAAGTAGTGTGTACTTCTACCTCCACAGATACTATTTATGTATACCGAGCAAGAAAACATACCTTCATATTTTACTATCTATTTTTTTAAAGTATGTTTTAGTTTAGTTATTTAAATAATTAAATTAATACATTATAAAAATAATGTCATATATTTTTGAAATATTCTAGGACTGTTTTCCTAGGACAGGTTTTTTGTCGATCCGATGATCGAGTCGATTCTTACGTTCGACTATGTTTAACAATTATTGGTCGTGTGCGTTACGACATTGAAATCTGATTCTTTCTTTAGTGCCAATACAAAATCGTACATGAAAATCATCAGTATTAAATTTTAAATTCTGTAAACGCTTACTTTTAAGACTCGAACCCCATACCAACGAGTAAGGTAAGTCACGACCGGCCACTGAGCCAAAAGCGACATTTTGATAACATCGTTCCCTTTAGCGACTGACCCTACGTGGACCTTTGCTCTATCGGTACACTCTCTACATTGAATTGATCACGTCCATTCAAAATTACTAATTCTTCTTATTACATGAATTAATTAAAGTTTATTCTAGATTTTTCTAGAAGCATTTCTTTTATTTTCGTATCACTATGTACTTGGTAATTATTAGCTGTAGCTTCGCTTGCATTATTTCGAACCAGAGTCCGAATTTAAGACTTCAGAAAAAAATAATTATTGAGAAACAAGTCCTTACACAATTTCAGCTGATACATTAATACCTACTCCCTATAATGCCCTTACTAGCGAAAGCTGTTTAATAAAAACCTGTGACACTTTGTTAACTTCTCGACATTAAAAAGAAAGAGTAAAAAAATCATGTATATCTGATCACTATTTAGATGACATTTGAAACATTTTTCGAGGCAAAACCTTTAAAAGCTCTAACAATTATCACTTTGAATTCGGCGAGACCCAAAGTAGTCCAAATAGTTTGTTATTGATCGGAACATGAAGCCATTTGTGAACATATGACTGCGCCATATGTATGGAACTAAAATTAGTTTCTTGATAAAATGACGCCTTAGTAATGTAAGGAAATAGTTTGGCGACGTTCCCATCTCGAATTTAAGGAATCATGTCGACATTCTGGAATAATATTGTTTTTAGTTTTATCCTCAATATGTTTTTTTAGGGAATATACTTACTAGAGCTTACTGGATTATATTGCTGGTTTGACTTGACGAAAATCCTTTGAATATAACATGGGCCGTTTATGTCGTAGGTACCATGTTTTATGGAAATTAATATTTTTTTATTCTTACAATAGCTAAAGATTTTTTTTAAAGAGCTTTTAGTTATTTTTGGTATATTGTATTTTGTGGTTTTAGAAGATTGATTAAAAATATATTGTGAAAGAGGAGCTCGGTGGCGCAGTCGTTTAGCGCCTGGCCCAACGATTGCGGCGGTTAAGCAACGTTCGCAAGGGTCGGTCATGGGATGGGTGACCAAAAATTTATTATCTCGAGCTCCTCCGTGCTTCGGAAGGCACGTTAAGCCGTTGGTCCCGGCTGCATTTGCAGTCGTTAACACCCACCAATCCGCATTGGGCCCGCGTGGTGGATTATGGCCCATCCTCCTTATCACCCATAAGGAAGGCCTGTGCCTCAGCAGTGGGGACATTAGAAATGGCTGATGGAATATAGTGAAAGTGAAAGTGATAAATTATTTATTCAAATACTTAGCATAATAAGCTTTATTCAATAATAAGCATTTTTAACTCGTCAATTCTTTTACCCTACTACCAATTATGACGTCTTTTATCTGACAAGAAAAATGGGTGCAAAAAACTTGTCAGCTATATTAGATGCAACGATAGGTATACAGGGTGTTTGGTAAAAGCCTTATAAAACCGAATATGGTAGAAAGGGACCATCAAACTGAACAACTTTTACTATGGGACCAACTCTGAAATCACCAAAAAAAAACAGCTGTTTCATACATTTTGATATTTTCGTTATTATTTTTTGTATGAAACAGCTGATTTTTTTATTCGCGATTTCAGAGTTGGTCCCATAGTAAAAGATGTTCAGTTTGATGGTCCCTATCCACGATATTCGGCTTTATTAGGCTATTACCAAACACCCTGTAATTGCTCTTAATAATAAAAAAAGTTAATGTTACTATTATGTACTACCTATATTGTGTTGTACCTACAAACGCACGTGCCATTACATGATATGCGGTCTGTACATTTAAAAAGTTATTATAAAATTATACTCTAAGAAAGGTAAAAATATTAATTAGGTACCTTTCTTAGAGCATTTTATCGATATCGATAGTTACACCCAAAATGCACCTCCCTACAGCCGTTGACGTATTGACACCCTCCTCTTTGTCGCATTTATAACTAGGGTCTGCCCTTTGCGATTGATTAGCTGGCATTTCAGACCCTTTCAGTGGCACGTCTTACCGAAGCCACACAAAAGGCAGGTTAGGGTTGAGAGCGAGGGCCGGTTGAAAGGTTACCCCGCTTCCTGGTGAAAACTTAAACCCTAGATTGATTTGTTGATGTATGGCATTGTTTTCAATTTCATTAACGTGTACAATGTAGCTAAACAATGAAGTGCTTTGTCAGACAAAGTTTGAAGCTTGTGCAGAAAGGTAACCCTACTATAATTAATAACACTTTATTGGGCGTGACATGGTTTTAAAGTCCAGTTACTTTTTTACGTCGATTGCACCTTGTAGTAACTGACATCGCTCGAAGGATTGCTCAGCTGAAGTGGCAATGGGCTGCACACATAGCGAGAAGAACCGATGGCAGTTGGGGTGGAAAGGTTCTGGAATGGCAACCGCGGACCGGACGTCGCTCCGTGGGTAGGTCCCCGACAAGGTGGACCGACGATCTGGTGAAGGTCGCGGGAAGCCGCTGGATGCGGGCAGCTAGGACCGATCGTCGTGGACATCCTTGGGGGAGGCCTATACCCAGCAGTGGGTGTCGTGTGGCTGATATGATGATTATGAAGTAGGTAGATAATTTAGGGGCCATTTTTTATTTCATTCCGCTCTATTTTTTTAAATTAGGTACTTGTAAATTCAATTGAATTGCACGTAAAAAGTTGAATTTAGTGAAGGTAGCTTTAATAATAACAGTTGAAGAATTTTAGGCCGTGATACATACTGTGACTGATTGATAATAACATCTTTTAGGACTTAAAATTATGCCTTTGTTTTTTCCTTGTCAAATTAAGGCATTGTTAAACAAAAGACTGTCTTTGACCATTTTCGCCAAAGCACTTCAAATCAGAGTTTGGTTTGAGTCAACATTTATATTCAAAGTAGGTAATTTAAGGAAAATTTAGCTCAAATATGTCTCGTTGTGACCTTTAATAATCCTTACTAATATTACGAATGCGAAAGTCCGTTTGTTTGTTTGTTACGCCTTCACGTCTTAACTACTGAACCGATCATCATGAAATTTTGCATACACGTTGTCAGCACACGTGACAGCTCTCAGGGGTACAGAGAATGACAAAGGGTACCTTTCATCCCGAAAAAAGTATTATTTCCCATGAAAAAAGTATTGTTCCCGAGGGATAACAAAAAACTTTCCACGCAGACGAAGTCGCGGGCGGCCGCTAGTAACAAATAATTCAAAGCGATCTTCTGAATGGGACTTGATATCAAAGTCGTTTTTCAAAAATTCAATCTCAAGAACGAACAGTCTTTAAAAAAAACACCGTGTATCTTTTACTACGGGACATTGTTTGCAGAATTAACTGTGGAAATCGGAAGAGACCCGCAGACAAAAAACTTAAAAAACCGGCCAAGTGCGAGTTTGACTCACGCACGAAGGGTTCCGTACCAAAAAACAGCAAAAAACCGGCCAAGTACGAGTCAGACTCGCGCACGAAGGGTTCCGTACCAAAAAATGGCAAAAAGCCACGTTTGTTGTATGGAAGCCCCCCTTAAATATTTATTTTATTCTGTTTTTAGTATTTGTCGCTATAGTGGCCACAGAAATACATCATCTGTGAAAATTTCAACTGTCTAGCTATCACGGTTCATGAGATACAGCCTGGTGACAGACAGACAGACAGACAGACCGACAGACAGACAGACAGACGGACAGTGGAGGCTTAGTAATAGGGTCCCGTTTTTACCCTTTAGGTACGGAACCCTAAAAATCACGTTTGCTGTATGGGAGCCCCCCTTAAATATTTATTTTATTCCGTTTTTAGTATTTGTTGTTATAGCGGCAACAGAAATACATCATCTGTGGAAATTTCAACTGTCTAGCTATGACGGTTCATGTGATACAGCCTGGTGACAGACAGAAAGACGGACAGCGGAGGCTTAGTAATAGGGTCCCGTTTTTACCCTTTGGGTACGGAACCCTAAAAAATTACAGCTCTCAAGTATTATTGTGGTTTTATTATTAGATACCTATTTATATTTTTAGTTTAAAGGCTATTTAATGGGGGTTACAAATATTATGATTAATTAAGATGATTGTTGTAACTGTACCTAAATATTTAATTAAATAGAAAAACCTAAAGATTTTTGTTCAAAAATTTTAGAATTTCACTATTCAGCGGCTGAAGTTAAAGCATTTCAAAAAGAATACAGTTTTCATTTGTCGTCAAAGAAGATTAATGATCGAAATACAGTACCATCTAACAAATATGAGGACCAGAAAACGGGACGCAGCATTTTACTATGAAAACAATCTAATGGGACACGAGCGTCGGTTTTCCGGGTGACATTCTAGGGATTTAGTCAATAAGAGCTTTTAATCGACAATAGCTTGTAAAATCGAATTGCAATCCTAATTCAAAGAGCGATTCGATTTAAAAAAAAACCAATGTCAATAAAAAGCCCTAGTCGACTAAAGTCACCTAGCAGGTCGCCCGAAAAACGACCCGGGTAAAGGCCCCATAACAATCTCCAACCAGCCTATCAAGCGTGGAGAATATGATAACCTCCCGCGAGCGAGAGAGGACACACCCATATGGTATTTCTAGACATCTTCTCAAAAATCGTCTAATTTATATGGCAGAAAGTCGAAAGGAAAAGTGCACGGTTTGGAGGTAATATTCTGACTCTGACGCAAATTGAATTGAAAGTTGAAGCGACTCGGTGAAGACAGACCAATGAGGATCCGTAACAGTTTTGAATCCTATAGTTTGATTGATATAATATAAACACATATTGATAGCTATGAAACCTAGTGAAATGATTTTTGAAATCCGTTTAGAAATGGTTGAGTTAAAAGGGTTTGAAGGAAATGCCAAGCTCAATGCAATATGTGCTTTATCACGTACGACATAAGGTTCGCGTCCGTCGCGATGACGTCATAGGGACCCCCAAAAAATCTGTGTTTTAGCTCTTATAACTTCACAGGCTCAGACCAAATAAAAAAAGGAAGACGGAGTCTTCCGAACAAAGCGGTGAAGCCAACAAAACTATGCCTTGGCTGTGTACATACACAATTCACGCACACACGTGTAACGAAACTATGCCTTGGCTTTCCATATAAAACCCTGCCGCCCGGCCCCCGCCCGGCCCCCGCCCGCCCCCTTGTACGCACACATATACCATCAAAAACCGGCCTCACTTCATTGTTCGCAACGCTCCATCTTACTTTTTTATTTGATCTGAGTTCACAGGTTTAAGAGATATCGTAAAAAAAAATTCACAGTTAAAATGTGGTGACATAAGCTTTCTAATTAGCCATTAAAAAAAATCGTTACTGATCCTCATTATGATGATGATGATTTCCCTGTTACCAATATTATAAGAATATTTGTAGACTAGGAATGTAATAGACCAGCTAATCTACCATTAATCACTGCAATCTGCATTACCAATCTACAATTATCATCAGAGCGTCATAACGTTATTACGAGTTCATGTTGGTGGAAATCCAATCAATGATGGAGACGATGATGTGAACGCTTCGTTGTCCTATATCCTTACTAATATTATAAATGCGAAAGTCCGTTTGTTTGCTACGCCTTCACGTCTTAACTACTGAACCGATCATCATGAAATTTTGCATACACGTTGTCAGGGGTACAGAGAAGGACATAGGGTGCCTTTCATCCTGAAAAAAAGTATTGTTCCCAAGGGGTTAGCAAAAAAACCTTTTCACGCAGACGAAGTCGCGGGCGGCCGCTAGTAGGTAATAATGATGTAGGTATTACAATTGATTGTCTGTTTAGTGCCTATCAGTTGGGGTATACGTCTTTCCATAGTTATCTTTCTATACCTAATCATTTTCCATTTTAAACTGAAGAAGTTCCCTTATTCCTCATCGCGCCACCAACCTGTGCCACTGGTGGCATGGCACGAACAAGAATTTTCATTACCACGTACCACTGAATTCGGATACATACAGTGAAGATTACTCTACTTCATTTCCTTTAGATATCATTCTATTACGGAGGCTATCATCGTCAGACCGTCTACGAAACTTATCGTTAGTGGTGTAAGTGGTCATCTAAATTTAAAGGTGGCTTCTAAATTTACGAGTCAGTTGACTTCGAGTACCCACATATTTGTCTCATAAAATCAGATAAAACGGATCCAATATTGTTGTTATTCGACAACGCACCGTATATCATAACTAATCAAATAGTACCCGACCCGAATCTCGATCCAGCTCCAAATGACTTAAGAAATCATCGGAGCGTCGACAACTTGATTACCGAGTGCGTGCCACTTCAATCCAATTACCAGCCCCGGAGATATCTGAACATCTCGCCATGACGGTTGACAGATTCGAATTTGTTCCACAGTTAATTGTTACATGTGTTCTATCTTGCGGTTGTTTTTTGTTTCAGACTCCTTTCTCCTTTGCCGCCTTTGAGGTCTATAAACTTTTTAGAGCCTAGAATTATCGGAGCATGGCATCAAAATGAGATGACAGTGACGAGCGGTTCGGTCAAAGTATTTTTTTAGGTTGGTATTTGGTTACCAATCTGCCTGTTGAGAAGCATGATTACGATTTCAGAAAGTATATGTTACCGGCCAAACCCGATTTCAGGACAAACTAGTTTGGCCTAGGCTAAACTAGTTTGTCCTAAGCTCAATAGGATAAACCAGTTTAGCCTTTTTTTTTTTTGAGTGAGGGCAAATACTATCTTTACGTATGCGACGCTTGGCATGCTGGGCTCGGTCAGTTTGCAGGAAGCCACACCTGGTCTGTCTCTCGCCGCCCCCGGGTCCCCTGTCGAGCCTAGATATTAGGTTCGGCGGGGGATCCGGGGGGTTCTAACCTCTCCCCAGAGAGAGGGGAGAGGGAGAGAGCCAAACCAGTTTAGCCTAGGCCAAACTAGTTGATCCTGATATAAATACGCACATTCCAGGATAAACTAGTACGGCCTAGTCTAAACTCATTTAGGTATAATTATTACTTCTTAAACATAAATAAATATTCTCTATTTAAAAAAATAATGATAGGTAACTAATTTCATAAAAAAAATAAAAACAAATCTTTAATATTTGTTATAAATTATTGTTTATATTTTAAAAACATCATTATTTTGTTACTAGCTTTTGCGCAACTTCATTCGCGTGGACATTTTAGAAAATCTTTAAAATTCTTAAAATGCTGTAGAAGGCGTCCCCGTCCCCGTTTCCGTTCAGAATAGGAATAGAAATCTTCTTCCCGTTGCCGTTGCCGTTTCCTTCCATTCACGTTCCCGTTACCACTTTTCACTTATCACCTGTCACTTGCCACTTCACTTTTCACTTCACGCTTTTGTTTCCGCTTTAGCTTCCGCTTCCGCTTTCACTTACCGTCACCGTGACCATCAATCTTTATATCTATCTACCTTTTCTTTTTAATGCACAACGGGATAGTGCTTGGCATTCACCTCACCAGATGCTTAATAAAAAAAAAAAATATGCAAATTAATATAGGTACAATTTATTATTGTACTCTTATGTAAATGATGGCATATTTTTGATTTAATTCTTGTGATGCATTGGATTTTTAAAACTTTTCGAGTCCCGGCAATGACGCAGGAAGTAAGAAATTCGGAGATTCATCCAGTGCGCTTCCATCTTCGGCCTTATCGTCACTAAGCATCTGGTAAGGTGAATGCCAAGCATTATCCCGTTGTGCATTAAAAAGAAAAGGTAGTTAGATATAAAGATTGATGGTCACGATGACGGTAAGTGAAAGCGGAAACGGAAGCTAAAGCGGAAACAAAAGCGTGAAGTGAAAAGTGAATTGTCAAGTGACAGGTGACAAGTGAAAAGTGGTAACGGGAACGCGAATAGAAACGGCAACGGCAATGGGAAGAGGAACGGGATAATAAATATCTCTGGATCCTATTCTGAACGGAAACGGGGACGGGAACGCCTTCTACAGCATAAGAATTTTAAAGATTTTCTAAAATGTCCACGCAAATGAAGTTGCGCAAAAGCTAGTAACAAAATAATGATGTTTTTTTAAAAAAAAAAACAATAATTTATTACAAATATATTTATTTTATGAAATTAGTTACCTATTATTATTTTTTTAAATAGCGAATATTTATTTATGTTTAAGAAACAATAATTATACCTCAATTATTATATTTCATTACTTTCGACAAGGCTAAATGAGTTTAGACTAGGCCGTACTAGTTTATCCTGGAATGTGCGTATTTATATCAGGATCAACTAGTTTGGCCTAGGCTAAACTGGTTTATCCTATCGAGCTTAGTTAGGACAAACTAGTTTAGCCTAGGCCAAACTAGTTTGTCCTGAAATCGGGTTTGGCCGGTAACATATACAGTAAGAATGTGCCAAACTTTTGATCTGCTGGTTAAAGCATTTTTAACAAGTACATTTTCTATTTGCACGAGTTTAAAATAAATTTTAGATGTTTATAATGTATCCTATATTATGCTACATTTCGAAGGAGAGGCGTGTAAATAAATCATAATTACTTGGCTGACAGCCAATTAAGAGCGGTCGTCTGTTTACTCGGAGGACGTTATCTGGTAGCTATCGGGCGTGACGTCACACTCAGTCGGCAAATTGACCGAGTTTTGATGACTCAGTTACCAACGTCTCTATTTCAGAAAATGGAATTCCTGTTGAGCTTCAATCAAATTTGCAAACAGTAAAACGTTAACAAAAATGTATGAGACCGGTTTTACCTTTTTATCAATATTTAAAATATTTTTGACGGAGTGAACGCGAAACGTTTCAGCTTGGCCAAAAATGTTTTCGTATGTCTGTCCATCTGTTCTCCTCTACAGGTCACATTTCTCAACCGATCGTTGTGAAATTTTGTGAGCAGGTTCAATAGTTATTTAGAATTTATTGGTCAATTTATTCTTCAAAATTTTTCTAATGCTTTTCAGCCATTTTGAAAACTGTACAAAAATGCGAGATCTACAGCTAAAAGAGAAACCCGTTCCGTGTCTTTGAAATTGCCATTGATATAGGTACAAGTTATCTGGGCATGCATGTACTCGTACCTATGTAGTGTATGGGAATAATAACACACTATGCTAACTTATAACAGATTGGTAATTCAACAGTTTTTATCTAAGTTGGAAAACAGATTTGAATAAAATTCAAATAAAATTATTTTTTAAATACGAAAACGAATTCTTTGAAATAATTTTAAAAGCCGAAAATGAATTCGAATCGAGTTACCAATGTGCAACCGAATATTTTAGGTTAAAAAACTCTATTGTTCCCAAATGAGTGGCGATGGAGCCGATAAAGGCTGACAGTAGCCAGTAATTTTTATTTTATAACGCACCTGCTCATTTACGACCCTTGGGTCACAAATGGCGTTGTAATATATTTAAATGCATTCCCGAAAATGATGGTAAGGGGATGGTTCCAGTTAGAGCAGGTTAAGTGTACCTATTTACTAAATTTGACTTCCCACCAGACTATTTACTCAGGCAGGACTCGAACCCTTGGGAAGTCTGGTCCATTGCTGTTCCAACTGATTGTTTTGTGTTTTGTTTTCAAAACATTGTATTTTTTTGCAAATTGTATCGAATTATAAAATAGGGTATTTTCCAATTTTTTGAAAACTGCTTAAATTTAAAGATTGGGACGATCGATTTAACAGAAAAATAAAAATAAATAAATTTATGTCTTTTTTCTCTATTAAAACAATTAAAGTCTAATTTATTTTTAATGGTTTTTAATTTACCGCCAAAACGCTCGGTTCGATGTCGTCTACTGTGAGACGTCAACTTTGTGTAAACAATTTTAACACCTATGTAGTCTGTGTAACAATTTACTCTATTGCTTACACAAAGATGACGTCACACAGTAGACGTCATCGAACCGAGCGTTTTGGCGGTAGATTCAAAACTATTTAAAAATAAGTTTAACATTAATTGGTTTAATGAAGAAAAAAGTCATTTTTTTTTATATTTTTCTGTTAAATCGTTCGTCTCAATCTTTAAATAAAAGCAGTTTTAAAGAATTTGGAAAATACCCTATTGTAACATGTTTTTCTCCTGAATAACTGTTTTCCTATAAAATACTTATGCCTAGTTATACTTAATCTGCCGTGCAAAAAAACGAAAAATAATTTTAAACCTAGTTTAACCAAAAATATTGCTGAGCAATATCACTCCTTACGTTTGATGTTTCAAAGCGTTATATTCCTAAATAAACTTTTTTGTTATTCTAAAGTATATACTTACTAGCGGCCGCCCGCGGTTTCACCCGCGTGGTTCCCGTTCCCATGGGAATATCGGGATAAAAAGTATTTTATATTTTAATCTAGGCTATCTACTATCTTTGTGCTAAATTTCAATCAAATCCGTTCAGAAGTTTTTGCGTAATTTTGGAACAAACATCCAAACATCTAAACATCCAAACTTTCACATTTATAATATTAGTAGGATAGTAGGATTCTTCGTTAATTTGTACGGCAGAATGAGTTTTGCACTTTGTTGTTATTAAAGTTTCCGATAATCTATAGATAATCGCAGTATTAAGCACGTTATTTTATTTCATCATGTCCAAATACATGATGAAATAAAATAACGTGCTTAATACTGCAAAATACGGCATGTAGCAAAGCTTAAAAGAAATACCTATCGCTGTAAAAATATGTAAGTAATTAAATTTTCGGAGATTGAAAAAAATGTATTCTTCTTTTAAGAACTTCTATGAAACTACTCTGATGATGATAATGAGCTAAAGCTTAATTGCTTATAAGCAATGCAAAACATGAATGGATCTTTTTTCCCTTCACAGGTAAAACTTTACATTGAAATGTGAATGTCAATGTTGTTTTCATACTTTTGGTTCAAACATAATAATGTTCAAACCAAAAGTATGAAAACAAAATTGACCGTGGATCATTTATTAATGAGTAAATTATAGATAAACCGCTTTCACTCGCACCCTACCCCAACTTAACGATCATACTGCATGACGTGTGAAATGTGTGAAGCGGTAACCAATCGTAAAAAGCTAACACCTGCCTCAGACGGACGGACAAAACGTTATTTACATGTATTGCCGTGTCGACCATTGTTGTTGATAAGTTATTATTTGAAATCTCTTCGACTGTAGTCTACGAGATACTTATAAAATACTTAATCAGTAACTCCACTGCCTGTATTACTTTGCGTGAAAGTTGCATTGCCTTGCTTCTTCTTCTTTTGCTTCATGTCGATACCTATTTACTGCTGTAACTGCTTTATGTTGGTCTCAGTTCTATGATTTCTTGTGTTTGATTATAACAATATTGGAGGGACAGAGCTAAAGTAGGCGTGTAAAGTTGCCAGAAACAAAGAAACTGATACACTTTAATTATTTTTGTCTTTCATAAAGTTATCGAGCTTTATGCTCCAGCCATCTTACGGAAAGAATGTTAACAAACAAACCGCCCATTATTTAACCTAAAAAGTCCTTTTTTATTGCGCGTTTGTTTGTATGAATATCATTGAAAGTTTACCTATGTTGTCCAAGTTGTACCTATTTATGGTGTAAATTCAATTAAATGCGCAAAGTTTTGTTTACAAACATTCTTTGCGTAAAGTTATCTGGAGTATAGGTACTGGTATTAATATTTTACTGTAGCAGGTTCTTCTCAGTCGGCATTCTCTTAGTTTCTTGTGGCTATTTACTTCAAGTATCAGATACTAGGTTAATGCTGATGTGGCATACTTTGTTCGTTGTTCTAAAGGCATATTTATTGTAGCATCATCGGACAGTTTTCTTTATAGACATTGTTTAGAATTGATGATGACTGACAAATCTAATAGTATACTTCTGGTTAGTATTTATTCTTGAAAACAATTGACATGATAAATATAATTCAGCCATGTCAAACTTAAAATCGTTGGTGGGCCAAATACATGTAGAGTGGGCCGTAAAACCTAACTACCTATTTATAAAGAAAAATAAAACCTATTACTTAAATAAAGTTACATTAGGAGGCTTTTAAAGTTCTAATTGTTTGTACTTCTCATTATCGTATATCGTAAAAGAAAGTGACTAAATTGCTTAAAGTATGCTAATTCAAAATAAGTAGAAAAATTACAATAGTTTCGATTCTTTGAGACTGCAATTTTATAAGTAGGTTTACATACATACATACACTCACGCCTGTTTCCCATGGGGATAGGCAGAGACTATGGATTGCCACCTGCTACGATCCTTGCACACTTCTTTCGCTTCATTCACATCCATCAATCTTTTCATACATGCCCTGCGGTTTTTGTCACTGCGTACACCAGCCTTTTTTATAATAACCCATATTTGGTCCGCGTAGGTTTTTCTGGGACGCCCTTGTGCAATCGTTCCTTCCACATTCGCACAAAATATCTCTTTCGTGATTCGCCTTTCATTCATCCTCTCTAAGTGACCAAACCACCGGTGCATTTCTTTCTCAATTCTTGTCACTATATCATCTTTCAGACCACACCTTTTACGAATCACCTCATTGCTCACTCTATCACACAGTTTTACTCCGCATATTTTCCGCAACGATCGCATCTCTACCGCATTTATTCTGCTTTCATTCTTCTTCTGCCATTCCCAAGATTCACTTCCATACACCAGCACTCCGTTATGAATAACCATTCGCGCCTTTGCAGAAACGGTTTGGCTACTCATAACCGAGTGTATAGCACCACTCACCGAATTTCCTTTCTTCACTCGTCTTTCTATGTCTTCCTCACTCTTTCCGTCCCTTGTGAACAAACTCCCCAAGTATACAAACTCACGAACTTGTTCCACTTTTTCGCCACCTAACATAACCGTACAGTCAGTCATTTCTTCATCTCTCTCAAACACCACTTTCGTCTTAGTTACATTCACTTTCATCCCTTTTCTCACAAAAAAAGTAGGTTTGTAGTTATTAATGTTGAAAACAAAATAAAAAAGACAAACTCACAGTTAAACATAATTTATTTCATATTATTTTAAGTATCACAGATTCAATTATTTTAATAATCATCACGTTAACAAAAATATATATAGTCTACGGTGGCGTGGTATATACCCATTTACAAAACCGTGGTTACAATGAACTATTCGCTGCGGTACACGTATTTACAATCTGATACACTATATACATAGTATGAAGTGAAAGATTTAACTCCACAGAAGATAAAGTCCGTAATGATAAGTGACATAAATGCAATCAGCTTAAGTCTTTCAAAGTGCAGCCCCAATCACCAACGTCATGGATTACGTTCCAATCAAAGTGAAACTTTATTCTAATGTACCAAGAATCTATTTTGAACGTGACAAAGCATCCACGCGATAGTAATGGACCCTTTATAAAAATGACAAATTATAAAAGTCTACTCTATTCCAGTAACAATAAGCTCGGGATTGCGTATAACATTTTAAAATTATTGCCAAACACCATTCTGGCATACAAGTTTTGGCACAGGGTTGCAATATCTAAAAAAGCACGAAATAATCGTCAAGCAAACAAACGTGAAACTAAGCGATAAATTTTTCGATTAAGTATGAACACTCAAAGACTTATAAAAAATAACAAAATAATCAACCGACGCCAACTTCGGGTTGGCAGTTTCTTTAGAAGACTTTGTAGGCACTATTATTGCTACTATAATATAATTTATGTTCCGATCGCTTATCTACAGCATAGATAATGTATTCTATACAAAATATACTACGATTTTACAAACTTAGGCCGTCGGCCAATGAAACTATACTTTCTCTAACGTAACATTTAGACTACAAATTAGTTTACCAACATATAGTCCGTATCGGTAGGCCTGCACAAACCTCGATCGTAATTAATTGAAATCGAGGTCGGACTCCTTGATGATTCATAACCACGAAGGCCTGCCATGTAGTAGGTCGGCGGCGTCGTGGCGGTCCATTTGTCGGAGCGCGGTCGCAAGGGCCGCGGTCGCCCCGGGCCCCCGCTCCCTACACTCCCACAGCTCCAAGATAGCCTCTGTTGGAGAGCTCTTTGTAGCGAACCAAGTTGTGTAACGATCCACTCCCAGTCTCGACGCTAGCGCGCGCCAGTCGTTTCCCCGAGCGTTCGGCGGATCCAATATAGCACATAGCTGCCGCTTCACTCGAGCACTTAATTTAAATGGGCCTTCGCCTGCACACTCGTTGACTCCCGCCTCGCTCACCGTAACGCTCCTTTTACACTCGCCCCCGTCCTCGCTCCTGCACATACGGGTCTCCAAAAGATTCTCGGTTATGTTGAAACTGCGCTGAGATTCGGCACGAGGCGACCTCCCCCGCGGCGATCGACTCCGCACGTCCTCGAGGGATATTCGAAACGTCTGTTTGTAGGATGGATTGGTCCTTTGACATGCGGAAACGCTAAAGTCAATATTGTCGCAATCGTGCGTTCTCTCTAGAACGAAACTGCAGTGCAGCGCGTTGTAATTCGAACTCCAGACGTGATTGAACGGTATCTCCTGATAGCCAATGCCGGGCTTAGCCTTCCATCCGGGACTGACGTGTTCTAAATTCAAACACAAATTGGATCCGCCGTCTTGGAACAACAATGTTTTCGGGCGCTCGAGTAAAACCCCACCTAATTTTTTCTCTTGCTCCTGGCAGTAGTACGCAGCGCATGGCGTGTCTTCGAATACATAAAGCCTAATACTATACTCGGAACAAGTTTCGTTTAGCGATGCGGGAGCGTATATTGCAAGCTGCAGTGCTTTGACAGCCTTTCCATTGAAACTTTCGCCGACTAGAACGAATGTCGATAACATGTCTGTCACTAGATAAATTTTGTCGTTATCGAGTTGTGTGAATACTGGCGTATTGATTGTTTCCTGGCCGAGGCTGACGACTTTCTTCCATTGCTGGGTGTTATCTGTTTTGGCGTTGTTGTGATCTATGGCGTAAAGGCTAAGGTTCCAGAAGCCGTGTTTGAGACTTGCACAGTGAGGTATTTGTAGGATCACCGACTTATTTAATTGGAGACGAGGTGGTCCGCACTTAACTACTGGGCTCAGTTGCGTGATACCTGTAGGGCAAAATTTACTCTTAATAAAGTATCTAAGGAGTGAATACGATATGTGTTGCGACTCGGTCCGCCTTAGGCGGAACTTGGGGTTTTTTCCGCGACATAATTATGGTACTCCGATTTCACGGCGTAATAACCTGTTATTTATATTACCTTTAAAATGGATGACGGTTATCGCAAAACACAAGTATCGAGATACAATTTACGTGTTTCAATGTTGAAAGGTTAATTTTTAGTCTGTCGCCAAAATTAGATTTAAATTGCTTATTTATGAGAAAAAATACTTCTACAGAATTCCTTTATTAATTATAATAATTGTTAACTTTCAGGAATATTCTAACTTTTTATTTGACAAATACAATTAAAACGTCTTATGTACCCTTACCTTTTCCAAGTCTCGGCCGGTATCTATCATCTTTGACAACGGCGACGTACATTTGTTCCCTCCTCCCCCTACTAAGAGCTCCTTCAGGTATGGACAGTGCCACCCCAGCGGCCGGTAAGGCCAGCCTGGCTCCAGCACTGGCGACTGACAGAGATTGTGAAGTTGGGGAGTTTGAGACCAACTCGGCCAACTGAAGGGTTACTGATTCGTTCGCCGCGTCGTACATTGAGCCCGCTGGAAAAAGATCTTTGGTTAGAATTGACTAGAAGAGTCTACAAAAAAATTGCTGCGATAAATAGACGATGTTCGTCAGTTAATTTGCTTTATTTTCGACCTCGTTCCTGAGCCTAAAAGTCATTATAAAAGTGGTTTGATTATATGGTATGTAATGGGACAGTTTTCGAAGTAGGCCCTTAATTAATTCAGAAGTAATGTATTCAGTTTTAATAAAAAATATGTCTCGCATAACTTGTTTGATACTAGGTTCTAGATTCCTTAAGGAGGCACACTTAAAGAAGACTTTAATTTAAAAAAAAAATGATTATTTTCTCCTAATTTCCAAAAACAAAATGTGTCTAAGTTTTATCTTGGATACAGTTAAATAACTGACTTTAAAAAAGGAGGAGGTTATTATCAGCAATCATAAGATACAGTATCTACTCAAGTTACAGACTAGTATGACTAATAAACTGTAATAATACTAATACTAAAATAGCTGTAGCATTACCTACAACTGAAATGGAAACACAATAAGCAAATACCAGTTCTGTTACAACCGGAACAGATAGTCTTGCCATCGGATTAGTTAATAGCAAACGAAAGTGCAATTTGAAGAGATTGGATCTAAATTATGAACAAGTAATTGTCTTGCAATAAAACCGTTTGACTTTCACGAACTGTTATTAGTAGGGACTTGGCCAACTTTAGAGTAAGTATAATTGGAAATTGATCATTATGTGAGATAAACGATGAATCAATTTTGCTGTTAAAATTATTTGCCTAAAGAATGTAACGATCGTGTGTGGAATGAAAATGTTACAAAGAAAGTTAATGAAGATATTGCGAGTGACCAAAAAAAATGGAAAAGAAGGATCTACTTTTACGGGCTGTTATTAGTGACAAAGCCTACTCTGGAGTTAGTTTAATCGCATATTTGATAACTATTGGAGATAAACGATGATGAATCAATGCATTTTTTAACGTGACTTTATTGTATCTCTTTTGACCTTTTTAACTAATTACTGGTTGAGACTTGTTGATAATGATAATTAAACTAAAGTGATAATTGTTCTAAGGATTATACCAACTAGTTGCTGAAGTTGACATGCATGTTACTTCTTTATTTCTACTTACAGCTAGTGAAGCAGCTTGACGCTGAATGTTCGGATTCACTGTAAGGCTTGCTGTCGTAGTCGTCACTCTGTCCCTTAGTTGACGCACACGGTGTTACTTGGTGGTCTACGGGTGAAGCGTAGCTATTGGGAAAATATATTCATTAAATAAATTTTCATATAACTAAGAAAAACAGTTTTTGGGTTTGTTAATTAATTTAAAAGTGTGTCTTGAAGATTCAAAATGAAAACAGTTTTTTCTGTAGTTACATTTAGCTTTTCCTGGTTTGTTCTCTTCCTGTGTATGTGTGTATAATTAAGTCTTTAATAAACATACTCTTTGATAAAAATTTGGTTCTATTATCTACCAGTTCATTATTTTTATTTTTTTTTCATTTGTTTCTTTTCTATTTATGACAACTCAAAGGACTTAGGTCACTTTCTTGATGGTTTCGATTCAGAGAAATACTGATTGCTGATTATGTTAGTATTGGGTATGTTGAATATCAAACCTGTTCGTCAGATGCGGTACATCATAGTGGTGCTCTGCCCTGGTGTCAGGTTGAGGGTGCTCGTATCTCGGGGGCCGGTGCTGCATCAGGTCTGGTGCTAAGGACAGTGACTGCTTCTCCACCGTTGGGTACATCTCCGGTTGGAAATCTGCTTGGGAATTATGCCTTTTTATCGTACACACAGCAGCATTTCAGAAACAGAATTTTATACTAAAATATTTTTGACGATATAAAACACAAACACAAAGTCATATAGTTTTAAAATAAAGCGTTTTTGAATATATTATGTTTTCCCCACCAAGACATTTTTATAGTTAACAAACACCATACTGTGGCAATAAACATTGCTATGCTACTCTATTAGATGTAAGAAGTGAAGCTTAATCTCAAACGAGTATTAATAACAAAACTTTAAAACTTTTAGAATTTGCCAAAGGTAGTCATAAAAAGCAAAAACATAACTTTTGGCTTGTATTTGAGAAACTCGGTAGGTACTGAAACTAATGTTCCGGTATAAGCTTGGTCGCAACAAGCACTCTAAAATATTCCCATCGCGAATCACTTATTTAATGAGAGTATTTTAATATCGAATATGGATGTTACAAAAGTACTTACATCGATTTTAGAATAATAAAACCCTCATGTACAAAACATGGAAAGAAATTTGATTATGTAGGTACTATAGAAAAATTGGCAAGTCTTTTGGAGTCTCGATAGCTTAATGGTTAGAGAATTAGTCTGAATTTCCCAAGATTCGGGGTTTGATTCCCATCTAAGAAAACAAGAGGCCCTCCTGCATAGTTTTATCAATGTGATCAGATGACTTTAAGCTTTCGATAATTTTTGTTGCTAATGAGTACACCAATAGAAAACCAGAGTCTCTTTACCTTCACATTGATATTAGCTATATCAATGTGATGACGCTTTCGATATTTTTAGTTGCTTATGAGTACACCAATAATACTTACCAGTCCTAGTCATGGTGTATAACGAGTGGTCCCTTGTCTTCCTCTGGAGTAGCTTGTAGACCACAGCAGCACCAGCCAAGAACACCACCACAGCTACAGCAATGCCGATGTAAAGGGGGATGTCGCTATGAGATGCCACTGTTGACAAAATAATACTGTTGGCAGGACTGATCTCGTTATTTTGAACAACAACGATGTTGTATCATGTTCGAGGCTTGGGAAGGAATGCACCGGGTTTAATCGCATTTCTTCCATTTGCCTTTGCACTCAGCGCGTTGGTGTCGACGACGAGTTTTCCGAAAAAAACGACTTTGCATATACAAATCTCCAAACAGCTGATCGAGTTTTGTATGAAAAGTAGTTTTTTTTTCCTTTTTTAGGAAAAGTCGTAGAACAAACATTGTTGTTTATGACGCCTTTAGCATGCCCACACTCAACCAAAAACATATTTACTCTAAACGGCAAAATGACAATGAAATTAATTTATAGATCAGCTAAAGTATCAAATGTCTGTACTGTAGGTACAATAGCAGACAACTAGGTAGCAGACAGAGACAACTACTATTAGAACAACAGTTTTGCTTCCACAAACTTCATCCATTTGTTGCTGATGGAACCACAAACTATACTCTCGATGCTATCAATCACGAAGTTTACAATTCACGTCAGATGAGTTTAACTCAGCGGGAGAACCTTATACCGGCGAAAACTACAAAATAAACTGAATTTTATGAACTACACCTGTACATGATAAGCTTTTAACGCTTTACGAGCTTCTATAAAAAGTTCTTAATAAAAATTTAACACGAAAAATCTCCAACGTGCGATAATAACCTCTATCACAAAGACATAAAGTTGTAAGTGACTATTGATTTGTTTTTCTTAAGGGCAATGTTTTTTCGTATAAGTTTCTGGCATGCTGCCTCGATATTATTTATGTCATCGCGTCCCAACTTTACGATTGTGTTTGTGGCGCATTTTTAACGAACTTTTTTTGTTTTTCTTGTCATTTTGGTGCGAGGTTTCGGTGATGCGGGGCCTTTTGTATGTCAACATGTGTTTAAAATAATAAGTACGACATTTGGTTTTAATACACTCAATAAGGGAGTATTTTCATGAATTTATATTGACTTCGAGCTATAAAAAGCAAACGGGATGAACAGTTTATTGACACTTTATTGATAAAAAAAATATCATCTGCAATTACATACGTAGTTAAATTATCACTTCGCGCGTTTGCATTTAAATTAAATTTTACAAGACAAAACAGTAATAAAAAAGGAAGAATATTTGAAAGACCCTAATTAACTCAAGATTAAATATTGTCTTTTTACCGGATTGCGCACGTTTATAAAGTCATCGAATTCGTTGGGTATATCGATTAAGATCTCGACTCTCGAATCTTACAAGCACAATTAAAAAGGCAAAACGAGTTTGTTGAGCTTTTTAAAGGCGTGTATATTTTATCGACAGTCTCAACTGAAACTTGTCTTACGAATCATGAGTCACAGATGCAATTACTAAAGGGTTAAGTTATTAAAAGCTACTAAAATAACTAGCATTAAATTTATTTAAGAACTCTACCTAATAAACTTGGTATATTAAAATAAAACACTAACCCACAAATAAAATAATGATTTAGTGTCATGTTCCCTTTTCATTTTTTAATAAATAAATCCATTATAATCAGTAATAATTATAATCTTTAAGTCATCACACCATTGATTTCAACCCCATTATTAAGTCACCGAATTATCAATTAGTTGTTTGCATAATTAGTAGCAATTATGTTTCAACAAGCGTCAAACTTAATTATTATGGGACAGCCAACATTAATAATAGGTATAATTTAATGTAATGAAAGGTTAGGTAATGAAGTATTTGTTGGTTGACTAGCGGCCGCACGCGACTTCGTCTGCATGGATTCTGTTCCAAATCCCTGTACAAACGTTCACCGTCTATTTCACACCCTTCAATATTAACTTTCGCGTCAAGTAAGTCAATACTAGATAATGGTGTGACATACTGAATATGCGTAGTATAGTCTTATTCCCACTAAACATCAAACATCTTCTACGTAATTTAATCAATCATAAGAAAAAGAAAGATATTTGTCGTTTCATGGAGATAAGAGAAAAAACCGGCCAAGTGCGAGTCGGACTCGCGCAATAAGGGTTCCGTAACAACAACAGCAAAAAATCACGTTTTTTGTATGGGAGCCCTCTTTAAATATTTATTTTTTTCTGTTTTTAGTATTTGTTGTTATAGCGGCAACAGAAATACATCATCTGTGAAAATTTCACCTGTCTAGCTATCACGGTTCATGAGATATAGCCTGGTGACAGACAGACAGACAGACAGACAGACGGACAGCGGAGTCTTAGTAATAGGGTCCCGTTTTTACCCTTTGGGTACGGAACCCTAAAAAGACAAAGTGGTAACATATTCAATTCAGCTAGTTGTCTGACTATCAAAATTAGATACAATCAGAAACAGTTATTTGATATCATCAATTTTAATCTCGTCATCACCAAACATAATTGCGCATCACAGTAATATATAATTAAGTAATACATAATCAATCATTAATCAATTAATTCTTCTGTGATGTTTATTACCATTTCCCAACAAAATGAGAATTCAATAGCATTTTATAGATGTTGATTGGAAGATATAGGAAATATGTAATGTCCTTTTTGTAAATTCTACAATCGCTAAATATTATTATCATTACCTAATCATGAATGTGTGGTAGATTGACGAATAAAACAAAAAGCCGTATGAAATTGAAAATATACTTATTTGAATCAATATAATTCAAATAAGAAGAAAAGTAAATCAGTTAATCTGAGCTTGGTTTGGTAATAGCAACTTCTATTCTTAAGATACTCACGACACGATAAAACAGAAATTTGTAAAACAGTTTACTTTTACAATCACCTATTTTAGTTTTATAACATTCTCGGAAATCCAGCGAACCATAAAAAAATGGTCCATGAAAAATACCTCTCGATTGTGAAATCGCAAGAAATAATGTTCAGCATTTAGAAATGTTAGAAGGAAAGTTTTATGCAAGTGTGGTTAAACACCAAAACCGAATTTCAACAAGCTTTTACGCAATGGCGTAACACTGCAGCAGAGCAGTGCCAATAAATCTCTCGCACAAACGACTCCACCTAGCACTTACCACCAACCGATGTTTGTGTTACTATAAATCATGCATCCGTTACTTTCAGCCGCCTATAATCTCCTATTAACTTATGTGTAATTTATGTACCACGCGTTTATCGGATTAATTTTGAAATTTGTATCGTGTGTAAACATTTGTCAGTGCCAGTCGTATTTCGTGTCCGCCGCAGAGATTGCAGATACGAAAACCAATCCGAATTTACAAACCCTTGTCGTTCTGCCCATAACATGGTAGGAGGCCTTGCGGAATTAAATTCTCAAACAACGTCATCTTCAACAAGTTTAGACCTTAGCAAAGCTTCTGATAAAGGTGATATTCGCGAACGAAGTTCAAAGGGATATGTGAATGCAGTTTGCGATCACCCGCTGCGTTCACTCGACGAAATCACAACAAATCATTTGCTGGACCCACCTCCAATAATGATAGCTGCATCGCATATAAATTGAATTTTACGTTTGTTTGCTATAGCGTCAATCATATTTAAAGACCTTTCAAAATATTCAGTTATCAATATCCATCTATCGATTTATCGTAAGTACAAAGGATCAATATTATCATGCGTGCATGCAATTAGACATACCTATAATATTAGTTAGGCATAAATTCACCATTCATAAACGTAAGCAAGAGATTATGGAAATGTTTTGATTTAAAATCAATTTTGACAGCTCTCTTAGGTATTTAAGCTATACCCATCGGATTAGAAAGTTTAGTCAAATGCCGGATGTTGCATATATAGGTCAATAGATACTTTAATAAACCTGCTGCTGCTAAGGTGATAGAAGCAGCACATAAAGTAAACGACAAACATTAAGAAATCCAAGAACGACTGTTAATGTGCTTTAAATTAGACATCTTTATCATCGCTGTTATAACAGTTATATCATGTAGTTCACATCTATGTTTAATCAACGAGTTCAGTCTATTTCGATGTTTAGGCAACAAAAGATGAAAAGGAACTATAAAATTTCGCCATTTCCCCTTTGTACGGGGCAATTAGGCTAATGAAGTGGCATGAACGAGTCCGGCGCGAATGAATGGCCCTTCCCAACGTTCTTCGCATTCACTCACCTTTCATGTGGGTAATTTACTGATGGTACCTTCCATGGGTTTACTTGAATTACTTGAAAGCAATGGTCTGTCTGTAGATATAGATGTTTTCAGCCTTTCCCTATTTGGTTAATGGAAAAATTGTGCCAGTAGATTATTGAGGTGAAATGATAAAATGCATGGAGCTTTTGGTGGAAGCAACTGTCAACTAAAATTTTCAAACTACATAATATTATTTAGAAAAGACTTAATGGATAATAGAAATACAACACGAAAGTCGGAGGAAACATAATAGAAAATGATCACCCGAAAATTCCGACATGATGGATTTGATAAATGAATGCTCCGACAATATCGCATCATCCACGTGGAAAACGAATGCCTCTGAAACTAGTCCCTGAGTGATGATCTCCGATACATAACGATCAATCTCAAGTCAAAGATAAACAAAACCAATTTATAGGCAAATATGTCAGAGGTTGCAGATTTATCTAGCGTGAACCGGAGCGTTTGTGGGGAAGAAGAAATTGTTGAGCAAACCAAAACAACTCGAGGTGGCCTGGGGGATATTTATCAAATGTTCGATAAACAGAATGGGAAATTGAAACCGAGTCAACGGGGACTAAGAAATGATTTATTGCTATTATAAACAAAATACGGACTGATCATTTTCAATTTGGAGATTGAATTGCGGCCGCCTAGGGAGCGTCGGACGCGGAAGTATGACGGGATGATATTGAAGGGAATTATTTTTCGAGTATTCCTGGAACGATTGGAACTCATTTATGTGATACCTATAAATAAAATACCTGAACCATTATTTCAGTGATAACAAAACACACAGTCACAACATATGGAACATGAACAATGACATCACTGTATTCAGTTACAAACGAACTCCTTAAAATGGTAAGCTAATTGTTTCTACTGAACATTTTTGTAAGAAGACCATAAAACTTTAGGCCCTCTCGTCTATATTTAGAAGATATGATACGACCCAGATGGTCACGCTGCCCGATTTTAGTATCTCTCGAATCTTTTAACGAAGCCACTTTTTTAGACCTGTGTTATGCTCCATGTTCAAATACGAATGTAACCAATTTATTTGAGTTGCGGGAGGGTTGGTGGCTCCAGCTACTTTGGTTAAGTGCAGTTATACCGATAGCCCGTTATGAACCGCCCAGTCCGTGTAGCATTTCATAGTTATGAGCGCGCGCGGAAAAGGAAGTGTATTTTTAGAAGCATGGCATCTGGTCCTATGAAACCGTTTGCTTTTCAGAGAATTGGCTCAATTAACATGTCCCTTGAGGAATCGATTCATGGCCCTAGATTCCCACATGACATGCCATCATAAGGTTTTGGTAGAACCACCTTTCTACCGTTGTCGCTATCTGGGCCATGTTGGTATTAAAGAGATGAAATATGGTGTCTATTAGCGTTTTGAAATACGTTGCAGACGGAAATGTATGCGGGATAAAAATGACATTTAATTCGAGAAAGAATCTCAGTGCTGTAGCTAATCATAATAAAGAATGCAGTCGTGGTAAAACTTATTATGACGTTCGGGATATTAAAAATGATATATACGATGATTCATATTACTTTTGATTAATGGAAATAGTTTTTTGTTCAACACGAGAGCAAAGTTATTTTTTTCTTTAAAAAATTACTTTCGTGAATCATAAAACTATTCACGTATACTTACCAGCTAGAAAACTTGCAGCAAAATCTCTCTATTTGCTGCGAGTTTTTACGCACAAAAAGCGTGCTTTTTTGGCTAGACAGGTGAAAATATACTTATCAATGACTGAATTTTAAATCTTAGAACAGAATGTAAGAAAAAAAATATGGAAACATAAATATACCGAAATGTTAACCCAACAATTAATAAAATAGTTATTTCAGTTAAAAACTGGTTTTAAGCACCATGTTATGAGAAGGTATGAAAGGCTACTAGAAGAGTCATGGATATGGATGATTGGATGATGATGGCTGGAAAGTAAGAGGAAGACCGCAGAAAAGATGGATGTGTGCGGAATGATATGAATGTGGAGGGAGTGGATAAGGAGATGATGAGTGACAGGAAGGAATGGAAGAGAAAGACGCACTGCACCAACCCCAAATAAATTAGGAGAAGGGTAGGGATGATGATGAGGTAAATGAAACTAAACTCACCTCCATGAACTCCACAGTAGTCGCCCACGCAATCAGCATACTGCACGTGCTGTCCAGAACACGAAGTGTCTCCGGTACAAGCTCTTCGCCTGCTTTGGCGGCAGTCGGCTTCACAGACAGACCACTCGGACCAGGGGCCCCATCTGCCGGGAAGAGCTGTAAAAGGAAAATCTGTTTAGTACCGAAATAATATTTTGGCAAAAGGTACCAATTATATATGTATTCTGTGACAATACTAAGTAATGTACAGAAAATAATGACCTACTAGAAAAAAATCTACACCAGGGGCCCTACCGCGTAAGTGTCGTCGGCATCGCTGTCGGCTTCATTTGACAGATGGATGTGACACATCGCTTTTTCTTTTTGGCACAAATAAAAACTTACCAAAGAAAAGTAGGAATGTGGTCACATCCATCTGTCAAATGCAGTCGATAGCAATGCCAACGACACTTTCGCGGTAAAGTCTAAAGTCAAAGTCAAAATGGCTTTATCTAAATAAACTTAATAATTAAGCACTTTTGAATCATCTATATTTTTCTACCACCCATTCCAGACTTTTTTAACTCTGTCTTAGGAATCCAACCTTTGGAATTTGGAAGTCCAGTCCGGTCTCGATGAAGAGTCAAATTTTTCTAGTAATTATTTAGAAATAGCATTATGAATGCTAAAATCTCAAATTCAAAATGCCTACTTTGCATTTCATGGAGGTAACTCAGCTGTGCAAAAATTGATTTTAGAAAAGCTTATCTTTTTGTATTTGCTTTATTTTTTTAATATTATAAAGACGAGCGAGCGGCACTAAATTCGCATCTATTTATGAAAACAATTACTAAATACCTTTGTATTTAAATAGTAATCAAATGTGAACGCCAACAAACTCATAAAGAATTGCCCTATAAATTGAAATTAAAATACATCGGTAAGATGGCCGTAGCTGCCCTTACATGCGAGTGAGGCGTAAATCACATGTTTTTTTACAAAAGAAATAATAGAGAGTCGGTGTTCATACTGATTTATTGATGGTGCAAGCTGGGAGAAACTAGCGGTTAGTTCGTTAGAATCGTTAAATGTTAGGAACGCTAGTTAGTTTTAATTACGACTAGAGCGTTTCATGTCATATCGAACGTCGAATCGCTTGTAAAATCGACTCATCACCTCATTAAAATTAGGTTTGTGATTTGATTTTACAAGCGATTGTCAATAAAAAGACTTTCGACTAAAGTAGACTAGCAAATCATCCGGAAAATCGAGCTGTGTTGTGTAAATATCCTATAATGATTTGCAATTAGTGTCATAGATAAATAATATCACACCTAAATAAATATTGTCAAAAGAAGAGTAGATTTAACGCACGTATGATCTGAAAAATGTAAAGTAGGGCCACTTTAATAGGCCACATTTGACATTTGTCAATTTTAGATTGATAGTGAGGTGACCGTAGGTTTTCATAGCTTCAAAAAATCGATATAAAACTTGATATTATTCATTTATGGTGAAAATATTCCTTCACAAGTACTCATTGCATTCAACTTTCGATTTTTCGATTTTTGGGTAACATCCCTAGTGTTTAAAAAGAAAAAGTTTTCACTGACATAACATTGTAACAACGTTTAGTTTTATTCAAACAAAAATTGTTTTTTAATGGTTTTTCAGTGAAAATAAATCGTAAAGCTAACTTTTTCGGTCACTTTACCGTAAATATATATTCGTAATTGAAAAAAATTAAGCAATTGTGCTGTTCTAACGTCGAAGAATTATATTATATTTGATGCCCGCCGTTACAAGGTTACGTTGAGGAATTTTGATGAAGTGTCAAATGTGGCCTATTAAAGTGGCCCTACTTTAGGTACTCGAAAAACAGCTTTTTACTTTTTTGAAAGTGTTAAGTATCTTTTTTGAAAACTCTATTTTGAAGATTAGAAGAAATAAAGGCCGTTACAAATTATCGATAGTATCTCTTTCATTTTGAAACTTATCAAAATTCCAAGCTGTGGTCTGCATACCTATGACTTGGACCACACGTAACCCTCTCCCCTCTACGTGGGTGTACTATGCATATTAAACTACAACACTGTGTAACATTTCTTATTAATTAATGCGCACACATATAAATCAGTCGAGGCTCGTTAGGAGACGACCGACAGACATAAAGGACTTTCACATTTTTTTACACTGAACTGCGTGAGCACAACAAATAAATTGTCTGTAATTGCGACTTGTCACATCCTTAAAGGGAGAAACGAATTTTCGTCAAAGAAGCGACGAGACGGAAGTCGTTTCGACGAGATAAAGTGGCTAAATTATATTACGATAACGTTGCTGACTGTACTCGACGGTTTATTTGGGAATTTAAAACAATATGGTGGTGTTCGAGGCGCGAATGTGGAAATGCTGTGTTTCAAGAATACGTAACAGACAATTTATTCGCCTTTTTTCTTGAGGAGAGAAATTGCTGCTATTTTACTAAAGAAAAGGTAAAAACCTTTTGAGGTAGTTTTGCAAGTATTTTTTCCGCATGTGCGAAGTAGACGAAATGTGCGAAATTTTCATTGTTAAAAAAATATATAAGACAAACATACCTAGATGTGGCAAAGGGTCCATACAAGCCGATTCCCATCGGCTTACCTTTTAGAAATCCTACTCCACCTATTCACTATGCAGATCATAACATTTTTGTAGAACGGCTTACCTTCGCCAAAATTTCACCCCTTGCCACTGCTAGATACTATTACCCCCATAATTCTTTTAGGAAACAAAATTCCATGCCAAAGCCACGGTCAGAAACTAGATGCAATACTTAATACCTATGGGTAGCTCTAGTAAGTATATAGGTTTCATGCTGACTTTAAACATATGAATTAGCTTATAAACGATAGGATATTATCTTATCGTTTATAATTAAGATGAATAAATAATATAAAAATAGCATTGTGAATGCAAAAATCTAAAAGTTTAATAATTATCGTTTATAAGCTAATTCATTATCGTTTATAAGTGTCTAATTTGTAAATGGAGTGAACAATAAACTTTTATTATTATTTTTTATTTTTTATTTTTATCTGCTGTGGTGTCGTATGGGACGGGTCGAAACGTTCCCTTAAATATGGTTGATCGAAGCGATGGCTGGTTCATGCGTCATGCTCATGAACGAGTGCTGCCAGTGGGAATGGTTCTGCTTCTGACTCCTATCTTAACGTATATGAATGAATCATTTTTTTTTTGTAACAGCCTAGACTGAATAATGACGATTAATGTTGAACTTAGCTTGAACCTTGTTAATTAAGAAATGAGCTAATTAAATAACATGATGTCTGAAAACGATATACATACCTACTTATTTGGAAATATAGTTCCATCTGATAAAACTGACAAGTTTTTTTGGGCCTTTTTTTCTTATCAGCTAAAAGACGTCATAATTGGTGGTAAAAGTGAGCTTATTAGAATAAAGAATTTTGATTGTCCAAAAATCGCTTGATTGGCTGTTTCAAATGTCAAATGTCATATCTGGCATACTTTAACAAATCAAAAGTACTGTATTAGGAACAAGCGTACGCAGCGACACCTACAATTAGCGTTGCGTTGCCATCCCCATTTCAATAGGTATAAAGGCATAGACACACAAGTAGAAGGTACATAGAGTTTCAAGTATTCGACCAATGGGGATGCAAACTAAGGAACTAATGGCGCCAATAACGCTTGTAACAAAATCGTTTGATTGGTTGTTTCAAATGTCAAATGTCATATCTGACATATTTTAACCAATCAAAAGTACTGTATTAGGAACAAGCATACGCAGCAACATCTACAATTAGCGTTGCGTTGCCATCCCTATTTCAATAGGTATAAAGCAGGGATTGAAATACCGTTAAAAAAAATAACGTTAAAAATACCGTCGGTAAATTTACCGGTAAAAATAACGTTAAAAATATTGTACCGGTAAAATTAGCATTAAATATAGCGTTAAATTTTACCGGTACTAGTACCGGTAAAGTTGTCGCTAAAAAATAACGCTATTAATTGAATAACGATAATTTTAAAGTTAAACGGAATAAAAGTAAGAAATAACGTTAAAATTAACGTTATTTACTGAAATAACGTTAATTTCAATGTAACTTTATCTAAATTAATGTTATTTATTGACATAACGTTAATATTAAAATTAACAGTAAAAATAGTGAGAAATAACGTTACATTTAAAAATAATGTAATCATTCCCTAGTATAAAGGCATAGGACACACAAGTAGAAGGTACACAGAGTTTAGAGCATTCGACCAATTGCGCCACAATCCGATCGAATAGGAAAGACCGCCAGCCGACATGTGTTACCAATTAGCGGCAACAATAATCCTCTGCGGCTTGAAACAACTCTCTTGATTGGTCTTTATTGTCCGCCTGTTCTAGTTTGTTTATTCCACACACGGTTTTAGAGTTCGATGAACTTCATTAGGAGTTTCGAACATAATTTTGATGGGCTCATTACGAATTATTACCTTGATAGAACGGGTGTAGTCGGATTTGTTCATTTGGATTGATAATTAGGTACGTTGTCTTTTTAAAATATTTCATCAATTTTATTTATGTGAACAGAACTTTTTTCATTTTATAGAAAGTTATTCTGTATTCATCCCATGACGTCACATCCCACTCGTTGTCTTTTCTTTATTTATCCCATTTCTATTCCTAACTCATTCCACGACAAACATTTATTTATCAATAAAATTCTTGTTTCATCCCATATGAGTTTAACAATTAATCAACTTTTGTATTAACTAAGCTAACGATATTAATAATCACAATTATCGACATAAAACTATGTTTTTACATATTTGAATTTGTATTTCCTATTCACTTTTGGGAGGTGAATAGGAAATACAAATTCACGCGCTCACTAGACATGTACCTATAATAAAACACTTTTTAACGGATACTAGCGCGGTTTTATGAAATACTTTGGTAGTTTGTTGGTATTTGCTTAGATTTTTTATTTTCCCGAAGTTTCGGCTCCTTTGCAGTGCTTTGTATTTCCTATAAATTCTCCTTAATTTTAAGAACCAAAATAAAAATGGCAAGTATAGAATGCGTTGATTTTTATATGCTGACATTTGAATAAACTAATGAAAAGCATACTATTCAGAGTATAACCTCCATTTATTAAGAGACCACCTACGTTAAACAAAGAAGGATTTGAAAAAAAATAAACATACAGGATGAATCGTACAAATCCAAAAGACGTGAAGCATTGTTTCATTTGTTCTCTTTCGCCGTATGTATAATTTCATAAGCGTTGAATTTTGTCGTCAGCTCTCATCCGTATACCTAAGTTTATTGTCGCAATGAAATGTTTAACTCGCTTTGATGTGTCTCTCGGTACGGAGTTTATGCCCTCTCAGAATTAAACGGTGGAGATTTTTATAGTTCTGATGTAAACGGGAGATATGGTTTAAAGCTTGGAGCACATTATACAAAGCAGAATATAAAATTGTTGGTTGACAGAAAAACATTTCCTCATTTTCAATATACCAGTAAGTCGTACAAGGCACGTGATCTGTGAATGTTTTACCGTAAGGAAAGTTTGAGTTGTGACTTAATTTTTTTTCAAAATAATATTTATAAATAAAACACTTTTCTAATGAACTGTACGCGCCAAAGCCTTAGAAGTAATATTTATAAGTTAATAGGTGTCTTTGTTTGAACTGTCCCAAAGTGATAGAGTCCATTAAGTAGAGGCACATATTTTGCGGAACTTAATTAAAAAACTTGCACTATTTTTTAAGTGGTTCTGCAACGAACACATTTTTTTTTAAATTCTTATCTAATTTACTGAATCAACATAGGTACTTACTCACTAAATGAAAAAACGAAGAATGTAGGTAACTAATGAACCGAAAATTACCGAATTCCTTCCTCCAGTGTGTACCGCACTCAACATCATATTCAATTGTATGGATTTCGGCACGTGTGGTTTATGTTGGTTATTAATTCCATCTTTACGGCCCTCGGTGAGTATTGACACACAAGTAGATCAAAGATAAGATTGTGGTTTCTTTATGCCAAGTACAAATGTTAGCGACAGCTGCGTTAAGTTCTCTAATAAATTATTTATGGGGCTATTGTAAAACTGTTTTGATTGATCTTTCATCCTGTGCTAGTTATATAAAATTGTTATTACCTATGGTACATTATAACACTGTTCAGTTGTACAGGGCTAACTCACACTGCGAAATTTTATCGACTTTTCTGTAGCGCTAATTTTAAAACGCCAGTGCATCTACATTTATAATGATTCCAAGAGCTTTTTCACGAGTTCTGTTTAAGTACTATTGTCTTACTAAATCAGCCTCCCTACTCAAATAGCTTAGCTTAAATATGAGCAATAGACGGTTAAATCACATGTCGCACACTTACGTAAATTACAGATTTTGACATACCTATGTACTTAATTTTTAAGTTTAAATAATAAAACTTTAATACTAAGCGTAGCGTTCAAACGCATAGAAAGTTGGCCATTTGTGTAGCGGGGCAGGTATAGACTATAGTAGATGATTGAAGTACTAAACAAATTATTCGTAAAAAATCAATTTTAAAATTAAAACCGAAGTTAGTAACACCCGTAGGCTGGAAAATATGCACTAGTGTTATTATGGTATTGACATTTTTTTTCACTCGGTGTAATTTTGCTATGCGGGGCCAGTATTAGTATTAATACTTACCAACTAAAAGCTGCTGTGTATTGTCCATGTAGGTTTCTTCAAAGGCAGCAGAAATAGAAATTGCTTTATGTTAGTCAAGACCGGAAAACTGTGCAAAATGATACAGTCAGCGTCTTATATGGAGACAGGCTTTAGGAACATGCATTAGATCTAAAATATTGGATCAGTCAAAATGTTCAAAATGACAACTAACTCCATTGAATGTTCTTCAACAACAAAATGAAAACACTGGTTGACTATCTCTATCGATTTGACGCTGGCTGTAGAATTTAAAAGCATACACTAAATACTGTATCACTTTCTATAGGTACTCTGGTCAATACTAGGTTTTATTTTTACACATTATTTACAGTCAAAACCGTTTGTTAGATGATGTTCATAGTCCCTAAAGTTGTAATCATGGATTTTACCACTCAGACAGTGTTTTTTTTATTATTTTGGTTCCCATGAAGGTAAGACGTAGCACTGAATGACTCGTCACTGTTTCTCCGAGTTAATGATCAGTGATCTAAACTCAATAAAAGCATCTATTTGTTCGTGGATGCTGTATTTCTTGCATTGTAAAATAAATAACACCTGTTTCGTCTTGCGTCTTCCACGTCATTCATCCGTCAGTCCAATCCTCCTTTCCTTTCACACTCACACACCTCTTCCTGTTACTCTGCCTTCGTTCCATTCTACGTCTTTCATTTCACCCATCCTACACTGAACATCAACTGATGTAGTGTAATAGTTCTTATTGTTGACATCAAGAGTCTTACTGTTTTGACACGGCACGCGTCCGTTGCACCGCCTGCCCCTGGCAGTACGCGCCGCCGTTGAGCGTGAACGGCTCGGTGCAGGTGTGCGTGCACTTCTGGCCGCCTGTCGAGCGCCTGTTGCAGCGGCAGGGGGACCAAGAGCTCCAGGAGCTGATGTTGGCTTATGACATAAACTTTTTATTGGTCTTACCACTTTGTCACGTTACGCAGTCTGCCGTCCGCTGTACCGCCTGCCCCTGGCAGTGCGCCGTTGAGCGGGTACGGCTTGGTGCAGGTGCGCGTGCGCTTCTGGCCGCCTGTCGAGCGCCCGTTGCACCGGCAGGGGGACCAAGAGCTCCACGAGCTGATGTTGGCGTATGACATATCTTTACTTTTTATTGGTCTTACCACTTTGGCACGGAACGCAGTCTGCCGTCCGCTGCACCGCCTGCCCCTGGCAGTGCGCGCCGCCGTTGAGCGGGTACGGCTCGGTGCAGGTGCGCGTTCGCTTCTGACCGCCCGTCGAGCGCCCGTTGCAGCGGCAGGGGGACCAGGAGCTCCAGGAGCTCCAACCGCCGTTCACTGTTAAAAGGGATTTTCTTAGAGATGCAATTTTATGCACAAAGTATCTTTACAAGGAACTCGTATAAAACATACCTACTACGTCAATATAGATCGAACTTTTGGTGTTCCAGGTGTGAAACAATGAGATGACAGGCCATACACGAAAAAGAGAAACAATTTTTTTTGTAGTTACTGCTCATGTCGGTGACATGCGCTACGAGCCTTACGTAAATATGAAATATAATGCCAAGATAACATTATTTCTTTATTGTTACTCATATTTTTTATATATTTTTTTATCAATTTTAATGCTTATAATTGAGTAGATAAGTATCGGCTTTAATACCGCTATAAACCTCATTGTTTGCGTAGTATCTTCTTTGTATTTATGTTTATAGTTAACTAGGTACTGATAAATAAAATAAAAAAAATATTATATGGAATTTTGAACTGAGATATTAAAGGTTATTTACAGATATATTTAGAATGCTAAAAACCCTTAAATTTCCATAAAAACATTTGTGTAAGTAATGACTTTTTTAACTTTAATCGGTGGCCTTTGGAATTTCCCTCTTCACCCCTTGAACAAAAAGCCGAAAAGTTCCACCACGAAGGACTTCACAATGAAGTTATAAATCACGTGAAACTTATTTTAAAATTGACTCATTCACGCGAACCTCGGAATCCTCCGAATGCAACCGTTCCATAGCAAAAACGTTAATTTCACACCCGTCACGAACATGACCGGCTTCATTTTGATGTCTGTCCGTGTGGGGATTGAGTTACCTACCACTACTGCTCTGGTTTCAGTGGATACTGTATTAATTTAGGAAGTTATCGATAAACGGCAATATTGAGCATTAACCAATTATGACTGTATGCCTAGAGCTAGAAATGAGCTTCAATAATAACTTAGTAAAACTAGTGAAGTAGAAAAGAATTCAGATACCTAATTGAATCTAAACGATTGCATGTTGTTAACAAAATGCTGCAATTAATTAGGTATTCCGACACGAAACTTTATTTATTTGTATAGTTTTTAAGTGGCCTATACTTAAATATTGGTTACCTTCCTTAACTTTCTGAATTAGCTTATAATTTACATTCTGTGTATGTGTACCTACCATTAAAAGTCCCACCATTTAAAGTCTTACTTAAAATGAAGTTAAAATGGTAGATATTGTTTATAGTTGATGATATGGTCCAATAAAGACTAAGAATTTGTAAATTCTTCAGTAGTTTTCCATAGACTACAACTCCGAAGATTGCTTTAAACTACTGAATCGTAGAATATTAAGGTGTCCAACATTTATCTTTGAGAATACCGGTATAATGCGGCTTGAATTCTTCGATTCTCGAGTTCAGCTCATTACCTTCCAATTGCGCAGTTATATCATGATCTTCTCGGGAAATCTTTCCAAACAAACCTGTACGCATTAGCGAGTATGTTGATATCTCTCGAAAAGATCGCTTGTTAAGGTTACACGCGAAGTAGCGTGCTTTACCTAGCACTAACTGCTTGCTTACCTAGAATTTACTTTTCTATAAATTGCCACGTTTGAAATGTTGGCCTAAATTTAAATACTAGATTTTGTTATAGGGAAATATTCATTACGTATCGCTAATTGGTGTAATTGAGAATGGGGACACGAATCCATGACCATAAATCACTTAAATTGACAGGCAATGCAACGCTGGCTTCCGGGAAACAGAGTCGCTAATGTGCTTAGAGTAAAAATATTTGAATATGCCATGCGGTGAAACATTGTTTAGGGTGATTCTGTGATCAGGTAATAGGGACCTTAAAACTTCAGCAAGAAGGTGATCAGATATCATATTTTCACCTCATAAGTTATTTTTCTGAAAAGAAAATTGTATTGTAATATTGCGTCAAACATTTTATTTTTTACAAATCTTTGGTCATACACCGATTGTGATGTAAATAAAATATGTATATTATCGAGATCTCATAAGCGAGTTCAATTCCGCAAAAATGTGGTCCTAATTATATAATGATGTCAAAAAAGCCTTGAACGAATGTCCATCATTATCCGTTTATACCACCTAGTCAATTTGATTCCCTAATGGCAGATCATTATACATCCTCGCCACAAGGAATTCCGGGACGCCACATGTTGTCCAAATTACTGGGAGAGAAAGTCCTTGACACCAACGTGAGCGTTTCGGGTATCTCGAATCTAACACACGAATTATACTATTTGTGGGATTAAATTGTAAAACACGTGCCATTGGGAAATAATAATATGGTGAGTTTTGTTAATAATGATGGTGATATGTTGAAATTTTTCGTTTTTAGAATACCTACTTATATTGTTTTTTTTATAATGTTGTTGAAGGACGAATTCACAACAGGATTTATAATGAGCAAACGATGAACAATTGAACATCTAGAGATAGTCAGAAGATACTTTTTTGAAAATGCAGACATTTTAAGTTATGAAAATAATTGCATTTTTAACATTGAAAATGTTTTTTCGTTCGCTCCAGTAGGCACCCATTTTAGCTGAAAGTGAGATTCACCCGTGATACCCTGAGGTTTAGAGCCACAAGGACGTACGCAGGCGCGGTCGCAGCCTGAAATTTTGGGGGGGGGGGGTCACTAATAAATTTTGTAAATTTATAAAAGCACTGCTGCTCCCTGATTATCTAAAAAGAAACTATTTAGCGACCGGTTGCATTTGACATCCATTGCTACTTTTCTTTGGTATGTTTTTTTTATCCCAAAAAAAAGTAGCAATGTATTACGTTCATCTGTGAACTGCGACCGGTCGCTAGGCGGTTTCTAATTAGATAATCAGCCCGCCAGTTTTAGCACTACCAGCGCCCTGGGTAATATTTCTACGGGCGCCCCCTATATGCGATTACAAGATTTTCAATTTTGCCTGTTAGGTAAAAAACGGCCGCGCAGCGCGTTTTTTTAGTCAGTTTCAACTACTAATCTTGTAACCTTGCTTGTCAGTGGAAAAAAAATGGCCGCGTAGCGCAGTTTTTAGTCAGTTTCATCAGCTAATCTTCTAATTTTGCTTATTTCAGTAAAAAAACCGCCGCGCAGCGCGTTTTTTAGTCAGTTTCATCTACTAATCTTGTAATCTTGCTTGTTTATAGTAAAAGAAAATGCCGCGCAGCGCGATTTTTAGTCAGTTTCAACTACTAATCTTGTAACCTTGCTTGTTAGTGAAAAAAAATGGCCGCGTAGCGCAGTTTTTAGTCAGTTTCATCTGCTAATCTTCTAATTTTGCTTATTTCAGTAAAAAAACCACCGCGCAGCGCGTTTTTTAGTCAGTTTCATTTACTAATCCAGCGGTTCCCGAATTCTTTTGGCTACGGAACCCTTTTTGGTTCACCGTTTTTGGGCGGAACCCTAGCTCAAGTAAAAACTAAATTAATCAGGGTTGTCACCATTAGGAACAGAAAATTCCATCCATATTTTGTATTGCTACAAGCCTCTCTCATTAATTCCGCATCTTTATTATATTTACTTATGAATTCCGAACAAGACATGTCTTGCAATTCTGCTTAGAGCAACGACTTCTGACATTAATAAGGGAAAAACCTCGCTTAACATAAGCATTTGAAGGCGGTATGCTTAAAGCGCGAGATACAACCCAAAATAAGGAATTAAACTTGTTATTATATTTTATGCTTTTAAACATTTGGCTCAGTATTCACATCTTCTAAGTATAGTTTGACTTTAAAATAAGAACTTTTATGATATAAAATATTTATTTAGTTAGAACTAAAAGATACGTACCTATATACAATATACCTATCTTGAATGTATACCTAAACTCTTGAATTTTCGTGGAACCCCTGAGAGCCTCTCACGGAACCCTATTCGGGAACCGCTGTACTAATCTTGTAACCTTGCTTGTTTACACAAAAAAATGGCCGCACAGCGCGATTTTTAGTCAGTTTCATCTACTAATCTTGCTTGTGTATAGTTAAGAAAAACGGCCGCGCAGCGCGATTTTTAGTCAATTTCAACTACTAATCTTGTAAACTTGCTTGTTTATAGTAAATACCATTTTGGTGCGGAACCTTAAAAATGGCCGCGCCGCGCAGTTTTAGGTCAGTTTCGTCTGCTAAACTTTAAATTTTGCTTATTACAGAAAAAAAACTACCGCGCAGCGCGATTTTTAGTCAGTTTCATCTACTAATCCTGCTTGTTTATATAAAAAAATAGCCGCGCAGTGCGATTTTTTGCCAGTTTCATTCGTCGCTTGGTCGCTCATCACCAGGTATATACGATTGATAGTCGACCGGTGGTCGGGCGTTTTCGGCGCCCCACACACGAGGGCGCCCAGTGCAATCACACCGCTTGCATCGCCCTACTGTCGGTACTGCTAAATAAGGCGTCAAATAGAAGATTTCTATTTGACGTTTACGATTTTGGGGGGGGTCATGTCCCCCGTGACCCCCCCCCTCGGACCGCGCCTGGACGTACGAGTGCTCAAAAGACGCGGAATTTGAAGGGCTTTAAGAAGATGTAAAAGGTATTACAAAAAAGTCAAAAACCTTTTATAAAATCGAAAAAAAAACGATTTTTTCAACCGAAAAATCATGTAAAGCACGAGATCTGTGAATTTTTTATTTATTTAGTGATCAGGGAGAACTCCCTGTGTTTATAATTAACGTGCAAGAGAGTAAAAAATATGCTTTTTAGAAATGTTCTCTTTATAAAGATTTTAAGTAAACTTTCGAAATGTTAATTGTTGAAGCTTTGAGTATATATATTTGATAATATTTTTAACCACTGAGCAAAAAGCCATTTGTCATGTAAAACAGAATGCGCAGTGGCACCATATGTCAGTCATTTTATAAGAATTCGATCCTTGGAGTATTAACCGTAAAGGCAGCGGTTTGGTGCAAAAACTCGTGACTCGAGTTAATTGTCGAGTTTTTGTCGATGTGACTGCAGTGTGGGAGACTGACGTTAGTTCTTGGTAAAGTAAGAAACAGAAAAAACCCTGATGGTTTTCGAAGAATTTCTAATAAAATTGATGACACAATTATTATTTTAATAGTAAATAATAAATAAACAATCATTTTAGATTATAATAGTTAAGGTGGACTCCGATATTGTTAGTATGTAAAGCTTGGCTTACGAATAAACTCTGTGCTTGAAGGTACGCTGACTAAATCACTGATAGAAATACAGAAATAACAATATAGACATCCATGTTTGGGGACCCAAATCTAAAGACTCATCACACAAACATACCTAAGCTTTTACCAGGATTTGAACTCTATGGTTTTTGCCTTGGCTCAAAAGAAGCCTTTTTCGTTAAAAAAGTAAAAAATCTATTTATTAATTTTAAATATTAGAAGAAAATACCTACTTTGAATAAGTTATGCTTGAGAAGTAATCGGCAAACTACAAAATTGTTTTCGTTTTTGATTTTTTTAGCTCATATCAATAACTTAATTACAAGCAAAATGAAGCCATCTTAAAAGCAATCTTTACGCCATTTATCCAATAAAAGATATCAAACTGGAAAATCGGCGTATCAATTTCTTACCGAAATGAATAAAATAACACCATCAATTTGTAACGGACCGCTTTCAATTTACACAAACGATAAAAATTCAATTTTAATGAATGCAAAAGATTGGTCCGCTGGGACCACCCGTGGTAGCAATTTCGGTTGTGCTTTCTCAATAAAAATTGATTGCCCCATTACATCCCGCTTATGTTATTAACCTATTATAGAACTGTTAATATTAATAAAGTGCCTCCTACGGTGAAAGTATAGAAAATTACTCATTAGGACTTGGTAATTTTATTGCTGAATAAAGCGATCAAAATTTTATAGCCTTGCATTAACAGTAAGACAATAGTCAAAAGAATAAATATTTGTGAGTACTTCTTTGATGAAAGAGATTTTTTAGAACCGTGACGATAAATAAATGAGACTTAATAACGGCACTGTGATAATGGAAGTGAAAAACATGTAACTTTGTTGATGGTAATAAAACATCTAGAAAAGCCGCAACAAAGGATAGTGGTGCATTTGTCGCTTTGAACCCTTGGTCCACAGATAATAAAAGGCCATTATATAATTGTGTGAAGTAATAAAAAGTATTGTGAAGACGACTGCGCCCACGCCCCCTCGTGACGTGATAACGACGATGTATTGCCCAATTTGCACGTGAGTGCCACAATTCCTATAGAATACAAAGGGCTTTATATCCTCTAACTAATAAACATAATTGGCGTTATTTCATACAATTCGAATGAATGCATTAATTAGATGCCTATGTGTAACTTTGAATTTATTATGCCTTAAAGGCCCTATTCGTAGGTATTTTAATTTGATTAGATAAATTCAATATAAAATATTTTACAACTTAACGATCAAAAATTTGTAATCCATTTAAAAGTAAACATAGAAATTGATTGCATAAATCACAGAAAGATTTATGTTCTTCGAGTAAGATCCATCCATTGATCAAAATCTGAGTCATTAAGCTGTCTATATAATTACAGATATCAACCAAGTATCTTTACAAATAAGTTCCAACAAAGTGGGTGTCTTACGCGCTTGAGTCACACGAACCACATTAATTCAATTCACAATTACACAAAATGAGACAAAATTCATGGTTTTAGACGTGTGAAGTCAGAGGTGTTGATTGCAATCAGTTACCCAGGCGCCATACTTTGGCTGCGTGGGTGCGAGCGTCCCTAATGATTCTCCCATGCGCCTGCACATAATTGCAAGCCATCGGCGCCTGCCCTTTGATCTTCAAGCAGTAAAGATAGTTATTACTTATAAGTGAGGGTGAAATGAGCGTTAAACAGCAAAGGAAATTCTCGGTTGTCTTATAAATTGTACGTGAAATAATGAAACTTAGACAGCGCCTTGTTAGGTGTTTAGACGTTATTAAATTGTCTAACGCTTTTTAGACGTAATTGGTCAGACGTTACATGGATACGTTTGGTATTGCTCATGCGTTTGTTACTTTATCACCAATTAACGAACGGGTCGCTTGCATGCTAAATTCAGTAGTATGTTACGAGTAGTTACTATTTTCTCATAAATAATGTTGTAATATAAGGAAACCAAATATTTATGCGCTGTGAATGTTACTGAATCGTTATTCAGTTTTGTAATCTATTCATATTTGTTATGGTTGTATCTATAATTTTATAAAGAAGACTGCAAAAGCTGATGACGCGTAAGCTAAAATATGAAAGATTCTATAAAGCTTTTCAAATATTGATGTTAAAATGCTTACCATAAACTGTCAAAAGCGCGGGCTCTGAAATTCTCTTTCCAGCGATGTTTTCGGCGACACAACTGTAGTTGCCCATATCCTGTCAACAAAATTAAAAATAGAATATTTAGGAGGAGTTCATTCCATTCTTATACAAATCAGTTTTAGTATAACTATGCCTCATATGATTCTGTTTGTTCTATTCAAGAAGAACATTATAAAACAAAAAAACCGGCCAAGTGCGAGTCGGACTCGCGCACGAAGGGTTCCATACCAAAAAACAACAAAAAAATCACGTTTCTTGTATGGGAGCCCCCTTAAATATTTACTTTATTCTGTTTTGACAGCGGAGGCTTAGTAATAGGGTTTTTACCCTTTGGGCACGGAACCCTAAAAACCTATTATGAATTTTCATTTTGGTACTATTTAAAAAAAATTACAATGAATCAAGTCTGCTTCAAGAATTAACGTAATAAAAATAAATACGTGGTAAGTGAAATATTTTGTGAATATACAACAAAATCAAACTTATTCATGGCATGTGCTCCCTTTTACACCGTGTGTTAAAGAGGAAGTTGCCAAAAAAGTGAGGCATTCAATTATGTATGTAAAACGAACAAGCCTGGTTCATTACAGCGTGGAAAGCGGCGCGATAAAATATGAGCCTGTCTCTTTTGAAATCACAAAGGACGTGCCCATTAATTTGAATGAGTAAAGCGACACATATTACGATTATATTAATTAAGAAGATGCTTCTGACACCTATGCGTGCAAGGATACCGTTACACATAAGACCGCGGTGAACGAGTGAGTGACACTGGTAGCAATTAATCCATGTCTGCTCAGGGAGCCTAATTAGTAGATGCAGAGTGGCGGAAACCGGAGATGGAATGAGTTATTTGCGATTGTGTAGTCATGGGGATGTTTCAACTGGGCAACGGATATGAGGCGGACATAGACTTTCAATATAGCGATGTGCAATGAAAACTTTTTAGATTCATGTTTTGTAGCTTGGATACAGAATGGGGATCCACACGCAAAGCTAATCGCAGATAGTGCCAGTGGTGACCCGGCCCCTGTCAATGGTTTTGATTGGTTAAATAAAATACGTCACAAATGACATTTGAAACAACCAATCAAACGATTTTATCTCAGTCGCTTGTGGCGCCATTAGTTCCTCAGTATGCATCCCCATTGAGTTAAATGTTGTAAAAGTAACTACTAACGTAGTTGCAGGATCTACAATGTCATTAAGAGGATACCTCGTGGATTTTCATGGTTTTCAATTTAGATTTAGTCCTATTGATCCTACTACTATTGTTCTAATTTTGGAATATGTTAAAATAGACTAATAAATAAATCTTTTGATCAAGCTCAAAACATGAATGGAAACAATTTTCTCGATAGAAAAAAAATCCAAAGTTGATGCCTCTCATATCATTTTTGCAGTACTGTAAGCAAACGGACTCATAGTTTGAACTGAAATTAGGTTTATAAGATAAGTAATAAATAGTTAAAAAAAAATTTTACGAGGTGTCGTCTTAAAAGTTTGTTTTATGATCAAGAAGTCAGTTTTGAGTAGCTAACTTGACAGAAGATTTGCCATATTTTTCATATTACAACTGTCAAATCATGTCAAGTAACCTACTCGCAACTTATTTTTTGATTGTGATAGAGGCCCTAACATTGTTACAGCCAGATCATGATGACTAATTTGAAGTGTTTTTGTTTTTATTAACGTTATTAATACAGTTCACTTAAAAGTAAACAAAATGTGATACAACTAATACAATTATGTTAAAAGGAATTCTCCTAGTCTTACAAGAAATTGAATTAAATTTAAACCCTTTTAAGCTTTTGTCAACAACGGAGAGCGCGCTTTGAAAGCTTACACCGGAACGACAAAAAGAACGACCACAAGAGCGACACGGACTTGTGTCGCAATTAATAAACGTCAGTCGCACACGACTAATTAGTCGCAGTCGCACGTCGCGTCGTGATAAATAATTCGCAATCGTGCGATTGTGGCGAGCACTTCGGAGAAACTTTAAGATCTGTGCACACTAACAGTGCAGAACTAACAGTCAATTATAACTAATGGTTAACTGTGAATCTTGTATTATTTTAGCTGAGTTAATAAAACTAATAATTTATCTTTTGGATGTAACGAACTAACGAATAAGGTACCAATCCTTACTAATATTATAAATGCAAAAGTCCGATTGTTTGTTTGTTACGCCTTCACGTCTTAACTACTGAACCGATCATCATGAAATTTTACATACACGTTGTCAGGGGTACAGAGAAGAACATAGGATACCTTTCATCCCGAAAAAAAATATTGGTCCCGATGAATAACAAAAACTTTCCACGCAGACGAAGTCGCGGGCGGCCGCTCGTTAATGATTTTTGTGTAATGCCCTGGTAGTTCGAAATAAAAGTAAAGTACAGTATTTTCTAACTTTCCTTCTAACCGTATTACGTAAAATCACCATACTCTCAAAATATGGTCATAAATGGATGTGTTCAAATTCTTTTGTAGTAAAAGCAAATTCTGATAGAGCTCTTAGTCGAGCCAATTGATTGGACAGGAAAGCTTATAAGTAATATGTTCTGCCCTTTACAATGAATCTTATCCTTTTGCGATTGACCACATCTATTGTGTGCGTTCAATAGTGCCTATCGATAGTCTCTTTTATTTGTCTCCTTTGAGCTCCGTCGTCATTCTTATGTGAATTTGTTTCGACTGATGACTCAATTGTCTGGCCTTTAAATTTTACGTCCTGAATGGTGCGTACTTGATTCATGACATCGTTTAAAGTGTCGTTTTGCTTAACAGGGAATTTGTTGCAATTTTTCATTGCACTTTAAAATAGCAGGGTGCAAGATGGATGTCGTGTTTCTCCTGTTTGATTGCCAAATTTGAATTGCTTCCAGGATTTCTGGTGTAATAAATTTTATTTTTCAAAAGGAAAGGTTGTTTTTGTGAGAATTTTACTTATGAATGATGGATTGTAGTGTTTCTTTTTGAAGTTTTGAAAATCATTTGTTCATGAAAATTATTGATGATCACAATTTTATAAATGTGTTTGAATAATTTTAAATTAGCTACATGTGCGACAATAACCGCCATGTGACTCATAAGTCTAGAAGACGAAAATTATGCTGCTGTATTTTTTTTTTACAAATTACTCATTTGTAACAACACTGTTAGACACATGTTTCTAATGGGTACTTCGAAAGATTTGCGGTTTTTAGTGCGGTCATAACTAGATCAACAAATCAAAATGGTAATAAAAGTAATACCATTGTTGCTTTTGTTACGCATTTAAGTTATTAATATTTCATTTCTGAAAATAACATGATGATCATATTACTGTCTGACTATTTTTTTTTTACAAAAAACCTACTGATTACGTTATTGACAATACAATGAAATCCAATTAGAACGTGGATTAAGCTAAAGACTGCTCAGAGCTATGCTTATTTTTGACCAATTGATACAATTTATGGGTAAGTCAAATGTGTAAATTGTGGGTTTAATCAAAAAAATATTGAACTCACTTGGAGCGTAGCTCTCGAAATAAGAAGGTTTCCTTCAGCTGATATAAGAACGTTATGGTCCTGTTGTAGTGGAACCCCATGTTTCAGCCAGGATATCCTCGGTGATGGCGCTGCGGGGGGTGGTGTGCATCGGAGGGTTGCAGCCACTCCTGCTTCTACTGATGTTGGTGAAGGAGATACGGCGAACTGCTTCTTGAGATCTGTAGAAGATTGAATAGATGAAGATGGTCGTTGGTTAAATGGAATGGAGGTTGGTACTTTACTTTTGATAAAGACTTGTAGTTGTTAACATTAGACGTGTCTATTACTGGCAGACTGTAAGGAATTGTAAAGCTAATGATCGTGATATTCATGATAATGATTAAGTTTGGAACTTAGAATAATTACACCTAGAAGCCGTGTCCTCGTATGCAAAGTGAGGCAACTAATACTGAGCCAAAATGCCTCAGTATTCAGATTTATATCCTTCATACGTTCCCTAATCGTAACTAAAATCCAATGATATAATAGCTTATCTCTTTAAGGTAGGAAAATTGAAACTGTTTTATACTTATTAGGTATGATTATGTAATAATGGACAATAACAATCTGAAAACGGCGCCATTTTGGCTGTTTTAGTTGCCTCACTTTTAACAGTGCGCTTTGTAGGGAATTATCGTTCTAGGTGTTATTATTCTAAGGATTGGAATAAGTGTCATTGTTTTATTGCAAAGTTTAGGAAGTCGAAAGCTAATTCAACCAAAAAGTAAATAAAAATCTACTATTTTCAATCAAGCAGCTAGTATTATTTCTATTTATTATAGAGGATTATTATTTCCATCTCACTTGCTGTCACAATTTGTGATTTCCCAATCAAATAAGATTGCCCAAACTGTATATTTATTCATACTGCAATCAATGTTTTTTGTGTTCGGCCCGCATTAAACCTATAATAGGCTATAATCAAGATGTCAATAACAATTTATACAATGACGCTCACAAAAATAATCTGTAGGTCTTGAACTAATTCAATAATTGTCGTGTCAATAATGGGAGTGATCCTTTTCTATTGCATAACGTTCATTTGTTGAACCAAATTTAAAGAGGAAGCGATTTTGCTATCATATTCATTACTAAAAATACCACATGTACTACAAAATATGTATCTTATATCTACGTAATATTTTGGCTTGAATAATGACCAATATTAGATAATATTACCTATATATAATCTTCGTATCTTATAATTTGGTTCACTAAATTTAAATAGTTACGACGCTTTTTCAGTTCTTGCATTTGATGAATATTGTAATCAAGCATTTACATCATATTAATTATCTACATATTAGTAAGTAAGAAATGAGTAAAAAATATTACGAAGCCAATTTTCTATACCTAGACTGCTATTATTTTTTGCTTGACGCCATACGCTAGCCGTCGTCTTCTCACGTCACTCTTAATAAAAAAGTAACGAGATCGTTGATTACGCAATTTGGGATCGCGACAGTCTCGTCCCACTATAATTGCTTTTCATTAACCAATTAACGATGTTTTGGCAGTTCCCAAGTACATATACCATCACAAAACGCTTTCCTCAATAGACTTTGAACCGAAAGTACAAGAGCTTAAAACTTAAAGTTAAATGGAGAGTTTGAACGTTATGGATAACCTGGAGTATTGTTAAATGTATACTATAGGTAGATCCGTATATTGCTAACGAGTTTTAGTTGAGAACTTTTAGTTTAATGATTCTGTAATTAAAGTGAAAGTCATTGTGACATTCTTTGTTAAAATTTCGATCGATGCGGCAATAATGGTGATGAATTCATTAATTACTTGAATACTTTCATAACTCATTACCTTTGAAGTTAAACCAATTTTACGTCATTATTTTCGAATTCAATGTTATTGATATTTAGCGTATTTTTTTTCATCTGCATAGAATTTCTAAAACTTCCCTTAAAATCGAAGTCAAACTGAAAGCAATCAAGGAAACTCCGAGAAAAAGAATCTCGCTTAAAAATGTAAAGGAGAGCTTCGTAAAAATAAATCCTTTCGTTCGCCAACTTTCCGAAGTGCTATGTTTTGAAAACTTTTTGGAGAGCAAACCTCCTTCTGGAAAACTAATATTCCGGTGAAATCGTTAAATGAACGTTGCTATGAACGTTCGAAGTGTGATATAAATCGAGTGTGTGCGCACAATTACTCTTGAGTATAGCTTTCGAAAGCTTTTGTTTGATTTATCGATAGTTTGCTACTGAAGCGCCTGATTCTATTAGAATTGACATGTTTTCATTTTTTACAAGGTACCTTACCATATGGGCAAAGAATATTGTCCGCCAAAAATCCTTTAAACGGCACTTACGCTCTTTTAGAATAGATAAGTTTTCAAATTAATATTACGTTGACTTAAAATAAAAATTTTGGAAAATAAAAAAATACGTGTCTCATGTTTTCACCAGTAATTTCTAAATAACAAATAAAAAAACAGGATAAAAATTTTGATATGTTGTCAATTGTATTGACAAATCTATTACATTGTTGACTGCTACTGGTATTTCTTGGTTCAATTCAATTTAAAGTGTATGAGGTTCTATAGTTGAAGTTATTTCTTTAGTTCATTGGTTGAACAGTATAATTTTTGTTTTTAATAATCTTATATTAGTTAAAATCACTATATATTTTCAACTTGTATGTGCTCAGTATCATTAAATGAGATTTCTTTAGGAGCTCATTAAATAAGTTAAATAAATCTTTCAAACTATATTATACAATGATTCTAATGGTTATAAATAAAATATGTCCTTATTAATAAAAATGTCCTGTTCACTGTTCTCTGATATTTGGTGACTTATTCAAGTTGTGATAAATATCTAATGGCTTTATTTGCTGTGAAACAGAACATAATGTTTACTTAAACTTGCCCCGTGTCCAACATCCTTCGTCCCGTACTAGCAAACGCAAGTTCCGGTGCAGTGAGAGCGCCATAAATCTGCTGCAGTTCGCTCCATTAACCGCTTCCAGTGTTTGCTTTATTGATAGTTTCTGCTGAGGGCGTGCTGACAGCGACAAATCTCATTATCAGAGCGTTACATACAAATTCTTAGTACTCTTTACTGCAAATTTGAATACAGTCGCATTATCGATAGATAGAAAATAACGGCATCCTATACAAAGTCACAGCCAAATGTGATCCAATGTAGTTCTGAAAACGTCAAAGGTATCACTGATGAGCCAAAGAAAAAAGTATGCCTGTCTGTTTCGAACAACGACACTGAAATTATTTGAGTTATATGATGTCGCGTTGTTTCAGAATCAGCGTAAAATCTCTACATTGTTAAAAGGTTTCTTGTGAATAATCTGCCTTTAATATTTGAATAAATAAAGTCTATTGGGATGATAATTCGTAGGAGTAAGACTATGAAGTAAGACTACTGAGAAACGGGGGTTTTATACTACCCAACCTCATGTCACAATTTCATTAATTCGTGACATGAAAGACAGCTTAAATAATAAGGCTGCTGTTAGTTTCACTTCCTTAATGAGGATGAACGAACATTCTGATAATATCGGCAACATCATAATCGTTATCAACGACACGTGTCAACCTATCTAATAGTAGCCGTATCACCCCTTGTTTTACATACAAAGGCCTAACACAGCTGCAACGACAAAATGAAAAACGTCAGCGAACGTAATTTGTATTATGATAAACGGTGTTTTCTCCCACAACAAAAATTGCGTTTCAGCGCAGAACTTTACTAGGCAACTTTAAAACGGCTGATGGGCGTAAATGATAAGTGTTTGGTGAATCCGGCGGAGGAGTTTGTGTGCCCATAAATTACAGAGTACGTTTCATTTCCTGCAAGATATTCGTACCTAGAACACCCCTTGTGTAGAAATCCCGGAAGCGTTTGGATATAAGGCTTTAAATTTGGGAGTTTTCGGCCATAGAGGTTGGAAACTTCATCTAGATTCGCTTAATTGCTTAATACCAAATTTACATAAATTTCTCATTTTATTTTGGTTGCCTTTGATGTCATTTATGCAGTGCACTTTCAATAACTTTTCAATTTCTAGATACTGCTGCTTTGGCACGAAATACAGATTTCGAATAACGGTTAAAACTAATGGGCTTTTAGAAAGTAGGTGTAACTTCACACCTTAAATGTTCCACTCTCACTATTGCATTGAGAACTGTTCAATTAAGGGCGTTTTAAAAGCTCCAGTTACTATTTTTAACTATTCTGCGCTATTTTTAATAGGTACATACATAGTCAGGTGCCAAACCAATACCTATATTAAGAAATCTGTACCGTATTTATAGTATTGAAAAAACAGTTTACCTCCTTAATCTAAAGCAGAACCATAAAATCATCTAGAGATGCCGGTTTATATCCGTGTTTCCAAAAATTATAGTCCGGATACACTGCGCGGATTTGTTGGCAGTTAACATTGAATTATTTTATAGTGGTGCGGTGGGCGCTACGCTACGTGTTCCCGCCGTTTTCATATTATTACGATTTATTCAGCTTCGTATTTCTAGAGGGTTAAACCAATTTATTTCTCAATTCGTTTTGGATTACATCTTAAACGTTTTTGAAAATAAAGTTATTTCAGTTTTGACTTATGAAGTTGATAAATCATTTGCGAGAACGTTATGTTGCGGAGCTTACATTTATCAAGTCTCGTTAATGTCAGTCAAAAGTCTACCGAGTAAAAATTTATGACATCCAACATGTAATGGAGAATAAAAGTCGTGATTGTCACTGCACGTTCATCTAAAACAAGAACGAAATAAAAATACTGCACTATTAAAGACTTATATTTAGCCCTCAAATCACTTAGTTGATCCTTAAGCAACTACATTGGATGTAGACATGAAAACATCTCATTCTAAAGGTGCTTCCGTAAATCTCTTACCAGTAACTTTACTAGTGACACTTTTACGTTCACTTACCATTCCTTATGTAGATGCTTCAGTATCATCATTAATAAGTATATAGACTTTGTGAGTGTATTTCAAGCTCCGGGGGCACAATTAAAACTGTCAGGATGAAAATTTAGAGCGTTTGTATTACACACGGTTGGTTCGCAATTAGGACGAAGTGGGGATGTCTCCGTCGCTTCTGTTTCGTGTATATTTAGACATTTATGAGTTTCAACTGAGTGTGTTTGTTCTGAGACTGGATTTCACTTGGTTTCGAATACATAGTTGTTTTGTTTGAATGTTCTTGAGGTTGCCACATGAAGTGATAAGAAGATACTTAACTTAATAAATTGTACTTATTGTACTTCTGTACTACTTGTTATTGCACTACTCGTATTTTCTAAACAATAGAAGTACAGTTTTTGATCAATTTGGAAATAAAAATCAATCTGCATTTTATTTAGCTACTTCCTAAAATATATTACACAACTTCTAGCTTTGTGAATAGACTGTTCGTAGTTGTTCCTACATTAATGAGTCTATTTCACAAAATTGACCTATTAACCGACCGTCCCTGTTAGTCCTAAGTAACACCAACTATTGTGAGGGATAAGTAACTGCCATCCCATGCTTTAAGCTCCCATTGTCCCCGAAGTCCTGTGACGTCACAGCTAATCGTGATTGCGCGACCCAACGTCATAAATCCGACAAACGGCCGGACCGACGTTTATTTAATATGTACCGAAGATTTACCTCTTGCGGCCATTGAATTAAATCGAGCTGCTGTAATGGCACGTAATATAACGAACAATAATACAAACGGTGCTGTACGTCTTCCTGCGACATGATTTATTTGTATTACCCTTGATTGCAATAAACTGCCATGGTAAAATACGGTAAATGTCGTTTTGTTGGAATAAATATTTTCAACTGGTCATTATTCACAAATTATATTAAAGGCACATCGAAAGTTTATAGCCTTACCTGTCAAATCAGGCGTAGATATTTACAGAAAGCCAATGGTATTTAATTGTTTTATTTTTCCGTAGTGACTTTATTACTCAATGGTAAGCTAACTTTTGTGAAAATGTTGTGTTTCTACTGATTAATTCAAAACAGTATTCTAAAATTCCAAATGGTATCTTTAGGAACACAGTTAATAAAACCTGATATATTGCAATAATAAAATGACATAATCTTGTAGAGGAACTCTATATCATCGCTGGCACTGCTGCTTGTAAAGAAACAAGCTGCTATCTGGGTTACTCTAAAACTGTCTACGGAAACTCAAATTATGAGTTTTGTTGAAATGCTCCACGCGCCAAGACCGGAAGAGAAGATTTTTTTAGCCACGGCCATTATAAATTGGTTTCATCTTTACTTTTTAATGATAGCGATGAATGGTTTAATGATTTCATTTAAGTTAAAATTCTGCAGTGAATAAAAATTATCGATAAATCTAAAGCTATAATCATCATATGATGATGATGATAATGATATGATTAAAATAATTTTAATAATGCAATTTGGTATAATTCAAATTATCAGTAACATAGTCATGACATACTCGAAGCTTACTGATATCAAATGCAATATTGCTCCCACTTTGGTTAGTAGTGTAAAGTTTCAGAGCACAGTGCTATTTATTGACGTCTGTTTTACCTTCTGAAAGTTATTGTGACCTCTAGAGAATTGTTAGTTCGAAACTATCATTTGCGGTAGTCTGGGGAACAAGTTACAACTATCTGTTTCAAATCTGAATCGATTCGATTGTTAGTATTGTTGCTCCCGTTTATTCTTTACAATTATTCTACGTTTCACTTTTATAAGCTTGTGTATCTTAACTAACTGAATGAAATGCCCTAATTCCATGCGTGCAATCGCCATGTCCCCGGAATCGTTTAGCGTGAAAAAGTAATTTCAAATTCAAAGGCACTTACATGCTAATTCGACGACAGCCGGCTGACTCCTGATATCACCCCTGCTACTCCAAGCGTTACACGTGCACGTGAACCGATCCTCTCCAAAATACTCTTCTAGCTGATCCCTAGTCACGTTACACTCTGCTTCAACAATCCTTACACCATTTTGCGGATCCACAAACTCGAACTGAGTACTAGCAACCGACCGCACACCATTACACTTAAAGTACACTTGTAACGCATTAGCCGCACGACATCGTAACGTGGCTGGTTTATTCCTAACCACAAAAGCATGTTGAGGCTCTAATAAGAACATCGGTAAATCGTCGGTCGAACTCTGTAGATGATCGCCTGATAATGATGGGAGTTCGTCTACGTCATCTCTGTTTTCATGATCATCTTCCTTATTCGTTTCATGGTCATAATCTTCTTCCAAGTAGTCTCTGTGGTGAGGTGGTGGATGGTTCTTTTCTGAGTTGTATGGGTCTAACGCTTCCACTCCTGCAGGGTGAGCATACTCTGGCCGCAGCGGTATTGGCGGCGTCGGCGCCGCAGTGTTCTGCTCCAATTCTGTTGTGTTTGACACATCTGTAACAATGGTAAGTGTAGGTTTAATATTTATGAATGCTTAGTCACAGTTTAACACATTATCATACTAGTACAACAAATTTCTAGCGCCAATTAGGTATGCAGATTAAAACTAAGCAATCTAGTTTAACATTATGAATTTATGTAAATTACTGTAATTTGCTTGACTACAAAGTGTGATAGTGATTGAAAATTTACAAGTATTATATCACCTTATATGCCTATTTAATTAAATCATAAACTAAAAGGCGCCAGTGATTATTTACTTGTGAACGTTGCATTAGTAAGGTTTAGTCACCAAGTGCTTATGAAACAAGATATAAATGTTAATAAGACTAATAGCCCCGCTGTTATTTAAGCTCTTCTAATTGTGGAACCCTGAAATATCGCGCTCCGTTCAAAATAAACGGCGACTGTCATAATAACATGTACCCCACAGTCCCGCCATCGATTTCTCTAAAGTCCACACCTGGTTTGACGCCTCACTCGCGCCTATTTACACGCAAAACACAGATATTTGGATACCGTATACCCTACTTCACGGAACTTATTACTGGCAACGTGAATTCATCTCATGCGTGTAAGTGATAAAGTCGGAAATGTATCGTATGCCAAATTTTAAGTTCCCTCGTCAGAATTTCGCTCAGAAATTGCTATCAACGCATCAGTGTATGTTACTACTCCAACAGTGTTGACAGTTATACCTCTAGGAGCGTTATTATTCGAAAAGAGGAGCACGAAAATAAACCGCAAGTCGCGTGAAGCGCGGATAACTTAATTAGTTTCACTTCCGTTCAGTTTATTTCTATTTCCGATTTGGTGGGGACCGCTATTCCTTCTGGAATCTATTTTTCCTCAATAGGATTTGTTTCGAGGGGTCGTTTTTCTCGGCTATCGGCCCGTGCTAGGCGGACGGCATATTAAAATCATTAAAATTCCAATTCCGAGGGAGGATTCTCAGGTGTTACTGACCTATATAAGAAAGAGACGGCAAATATTTAAATGGACAGACATTTATTACGATGACAATTTTTATTTCAATGTTGCTTATAAAAATATTGTAGGAGAGCCGTTTAATTTTACTGCTTGTAAAAATTAGGTTCATTGGAGAAAAGAAATAAAGAAGAAAAATAATATGTACATCGGTAGCTTATATCTCTCAAAAGCGCTTAATTTTTGACTTCTTGAATTTGACTTTGTATTAGTAAATCTTGGATAAATTTTTATTAGCTCTTTTTATCGTATTTCATTTCAAGGACTCCTAAAAATTGCAATAAAATATTTTACATGCTAGTATTATTATTGAGTATTCTATGTTGATAATTATACCTATTTCCTGTGCTACTCTGCTGTTATAATGGCAGAAGGGAGAGGATAATTATTTTGTCAAAAGACCATGGCAAGCGTTTCATTATATAGTGTTTATTATCATAACCAACTACCATTATCATTTAATTGTGTAATCGTTCTCATGAGCCGTCGATTTTAATTGGTTTCAGCGCCCAAGATTTATTTAATAACAGGTTTCGATGTTGTGTTCTGTCGCTATCGCCTCATGTACAGAACACTCAACGAAACGCTTTATCTGAATTTTAATTAACGTCCCGATCATTTCGTATTATCTCCAACTGTCTTATGGAGAGTTACTTTTACGTATTCGAGTGTTTCGTATCGACGTTCTCGTAATTTGGGTCGTCCTTTATAACGAGTGAAGTGTTCACGCTTCTTAAGTGTTATCTTAGCACATGACGAAACTCCATTTAGAGGTACTGTTACAAGAAGCGCGACTAACGCGAGCGCTGGTCACGATGCAATTGTAAATTACAACCCAACAACGACTGTACTAGGAACGCGGTGGAACGTCCAACAGATCAATCAATATAGGTTCTTCACTTTCGAAACGTTATCAAAGTGAGCGATGACCTTTATGTCATAACTCAATACTGACATTTTGTTTATCTCTATTTAAATTGTTCTGTCTTCATTTCCGAGCGTTGGACAGATGAGGTGTTTTCTTAGTTTTAAAATACCGAGCTCGCATCACAACAGTCACGCACCAAGGAAATCACAAAATTAATGTAAATGGAGAAATGCCTTATCGCCACGACTCGGAGTGAAATATGCTTGGCCTGATGAATGTTCGAATTCCTGAGGCGACTACTAACGAGACTAAAAACAAACTGAAAACTCATCGAATTGGCGTCATCCCGTCGTTAGGAGTTTGAAAGGGGCCGCCTTCTGTCATTTTGTCGGGTATTCGAATAATTAGGAGTTGGAATGGAACGGAGCTGTTCTAGACGGTGGAACACTTTATTGATGGGCTATCTTTAATCAATGCCTGGAGAGGATTCTTGGTCAAGCGTTTGTAGGCGAACATCATCTTATCAAAGGCTCAATTGATAGTTGTCTTCTCTTATTAACTACAGTAATCTTATGCTTCAGGGTTTGTACTGGAATGACAATTATTGCAGAATGTACCGAACGACGACACCGAACGACGAGGGGTGAAATTATGGCGAAAGTAAATCGTTCTACAAAAATTATATGATCTGCATAGTGGATCAGTGGGATGGGGTGGGATTTCTAAAGATTGCAATAATAATAATAAAAAAAATACACTTCTTATACTTACTATTGGCAACTTAAAAGTATACGTAACGCTTACAAAAAAAGAAATTTCCAAAGCAGTCCAACCATCTTCGAGTAATCGAGTAACACACCTACCTAAAAAAAAAAGATTCCGACGAACTGAGAAACTCCTATTTTTTTTGAAGTCGATTAAAAATCGTTATGGAACATTAAACTTTCCAATGAAGAGCGAGATATAGTAATGGCTCATGAAATACCAGATAAAGACCGAATGAAGGGGCTGTAAAAAATTATTAAGCTTGTGGCTCACACATTTTTATCAGTAAAGCATAACACATGCCCAATAACATCCACTAAGTGGTTCTTGTACCACGAATATAACTCTCGGAGAATCTAATGCTTCAGATATCAGGCATTAAACCCATCTGTTTTTTGAGTGCTCGATAAACCTTCATAAGTTTATAAGAGCATCGTATAAATAAATCAGCGGAACAGAATACGTGGTTCTGATAAATCTGTTCGTGAGAGTTGTAATAAAACATTCAGGCGATGCTTTCGCATCCGTTGAAACGAAGACGCTCTCGGTTGATGCAGTTTACTCGTAAATGCACTTAAGTTCCAGGGAGGCATAAAAAGATGCAGTCGATCTAGTTAATGGCGATGTGGGAGGCTCGCTTTAGTTGCTGAGTGGATCAAATGTGAGACACGTGGCGTTGACTACACGTCTTGATAATGGATTTTGTAACTGTCACAACGACTGCTTTGCGATATTTTAGCACAGCAGAGTTTTCAGTTTTCTTTTGATGCAATTCACATATAAAATCAGTCATATTCACAAAATTACGCGAGTCAAGTTTAACTTCACGAATACATAACGCCTGTTGTCACTGTCAAACTCACTGTAAAATCTCTAACATACTTCTGTATGTATCGCAATCTAGTACATAAAATAATATTTAAAAATAATTACTGCCACTAATCACTTTAAAATCAAAAAGAATATCTTCGGGTTCTTAATATCATCGTTGAATCATACTCGTATTATAATCTTTTGAAGATGAAAATCAGTTATAAATCTGTTTCTAATTAAACTGCTCTCATCAAAACACGTCCGACTGATCTTTTTTGCGAAGACGTTATTGCAAAGTAATAAATTACATCCAAGATATCTTAAATCGTTGTTACTCGAGACCAGTCACAGTAATTCAAAACAAATTTGATTCACTCAAACGTAAAAAGCCCAAGGCTCTCAAGATTGATACAATGCAGTTACAAGGTGCAAAAAGCTTTTCTAAAATTATCACAGGCAGTTCCTTTGAAATCGCCGGCGCATTCTCACCCCTGTCGCAGAAAAACATAAATGCTGACCACAGCACAAAAAATAGTCAAGCAAGAATCGACATCGATACTTAAATTGCTATACGTTAAAATGCTTTTCAATTTGAATCTAACTATGGAGATTCCTAATCAATCAAAGTCATAAAAATCAGTGAGCGAAAAGGGCGTTTACGTAATTTTGTAGATGTTTGAGTAGATAATATATCTTTTTCGTAGAGTAATTGGCGCTCTGACATTGAACAACAGATTAATGTAAAGATACTTGAAGCTCACGTTAATGAATGGAAGTCCGATGTAACAAAAGCCAATATAGGCGTTAACATCAGCTTCTGTTATATATATGTTCCGCATATCTTAAAACATTAAAAATTATTTATAATAAGGGATACTTTAATTCTGGTGAAAAAAAAGTTAAATATTAATAATATTAAATACCAAACAATAATAATCATAGTAATGTGTTTAATTCAAAACTAGATCAACCATTAACAATTCGCTTACGGAACCCTACAAAAGCAAACATCGACCACACCTACAAAAACTGCTTGAATAGCCACCTTTACACTGGAAATGTAACACGATACATTCAAAGAGTCGACGAGTGCCAGTCAAGAGGTTCCCAAACAAGATAATCCCTTTGTTAGTCGAGTTATAATGGCGTCTCCTGGGAGTCCTGCGCTATTATTTTGTCTTCCATTCACGGCAGCAGCTGTGAGGTGTGCTTGAGAGCCCGTTTCCTATTTCAACCTAAATGGAAGTTCAATTTTGCAATGAAGGAAATCCTTACCAAAAGAATGGAACAGGGACTTCCTTCGAAATTATAGGTAGTCTGTATAAAAAAACAATTTTTGGAAGCTACATATTACAATGAAGTTAACTGTTGAAATTCAGACTGTAAAAAGAGAAAGAATATAAGTGCTTCTGCACGAATAGGCAAATTAAATTCCCCTTAATGAAGTCCATAAAAACGAAATTAAGACCAATTTAATATTCTAGGAGCACTTGTTACTTGCAGTACGCAGTGCAGTGCCAGAAACTGGGTCACGCTCACAGACTCGCTAAATTCCTTAGGAGAAGCTTACGCTAGCAATGTTTGAACTTTGAAAAATGTAATAGAATATTATGTTAGAGAGTTATTTTAAGTCTTTTAATTTAGCTACCAAAAATATTTATATTTAATGTGGTTAGTTATAAACAAAGCTTTTAACTTTGAAAATAAAACAGAAATGATGACTTAATATTTATGAGAAACAAGAATATCTAAACAAGAAGATATTAAAATTATAACGGGATGAAATTGGGTTCACGGAATAATTTATACAAATGATTCGCTGAGCTCATTACTTTACTTAACAAACCGTGCAACAATCCAGTACGTATACACTGATGCAGCAATTTGAAATTGGGATTTCGATCGTGATGTAAACAGTCTATTTCGAAATAAGTAAAAAGATTGGAAACCAAAGTAAAGTTTACTTCCAATGTTTTCGAAGCTGAGGACCACGTGTGGCGTCCTAGTTTACATGCTAATTGTATCATTCATGTGTGAGATACTTCCCATAAACAATGAGGCTCTATATTTCTTCGTGAGTGTGTAATAGCTTTTCTATGGGTATTGACGAACATTTTAATGGGATTGTCGTGTTCGGAAGTAGCACTTAGATCGTGACGAGCCAAGTTTTTTGCTTGCGCTCTTGTATCGCCCTTTTTATCTTCACTCAAAGTTTTTTCTTCACCGCTTCGAGTTTCAACCAAGTTAGCGACGACAGTCACCTTTTTTGTCGAGCTCATCCAGTTATCTGATTCGAGATTAGGTGCAAAGTCTCTTAGTCCTTATCTTTCTCCGGGCTCTCATTTTTTCGGCTGATGAAATATTTTAATTTAGCTTTTTACACTTGGCCGTAAGTAATTATGCGCACGTAAAAAGCTGTTGGTTTAGGGCGGAATTTATTTTGCTTGAGATTGAAAGGGTCAGCCAGAGCGCTAAATTCCGACGTAGGTACCGTGTTTGTTTATTTTGTTCTCCTAAAATTCTTTTTATTTGTGTATTTAGGTAAAACGTCTGCTGTTTGTTCTGATTTCGTACTTTGTTTGATAATAATACAATTTTGTAGTTAACTTTGTATAACTTTATTCTCTTTTCAAATCAAACAAATGAAAGAGTTCACAACCTCTCATGATGCTCTATTAAAATGATAAAACACAATGTGCTTGTTGCGGTCTTTATTGAACACTAATTATATATTACAAATCAAATTTGTATATCCTAATGTAGGTCAACGGCGTTGACGTTTTAATCTTCAGCTACGTTTAACAAAAATTTAATATGTACAGTATTGTACGATGTTTTTTATTTGTGTCTGATACTTTTATTATTTTCGTCAATACTCTAGCGTCTCTCTAACGTTATGCTCAATTGTTTTAATCAAAGAAATTAACCAAGAACATAACATTTACATTGCACTATTGACGCGGCACTACGGTTTAATGCCTTTGCCTATTCACTTCTAAGGTTTAATGTCTTTGCCTAATTAAAGAACGTGAACTCACCATGTTTGCTGTCCGCGGCGACTGCGACCACCCATAGCACGAGGAGCACGGTCCCCCCTCGCGCCATACTTCACGTGCGTGCGCGCATCACCTAAAACAATGCCTTGTTTGAGTATGTGAAAGCCAATGTTTGTGCAAGGGCATAGTTGAAAAGGTAGGATTGTGGTATGACAATTCAAATTTTGTATGTGAAGCATAAGCTTCACAAGTGGGCATAAACCCATTTTGGGTTGTAGACAACACTATAGGATAGATTTCAGATGATTTAGATTTATCTCGCTCGGACGATTCATCAAAAGTTGACGTAGGTAATTTTTATAACGCAGATAGTCTTTCGATTGAATAAATGTTTAATAATATCATAAGAATAATACATTAAATTCGATCTGTAGATGCAATGACTACAAAAAAATATTAGCAACACAAAAATTAGATAATAATTATAATAATAACAATTGTTAATAACAACAAAACAACCAAAACTGTGAAGCTAAATAATAAGGTAAGCTAACCTTACTACTTAAGGAATCACTTAATACAACAAATTTAAAAGAACAAAAAGAAATGCTTAAACCTTCAAATTACCATAAGTTTAACTATGATTCGTCAAGTTTAAGCCCGCACTATTAGTCAATGCTAACGTCGGCGGTGGTGGAACAGAGCATTCTTGTATGCCACCGCACCGTAACTAATAGGCCCTTTAAAATCGTTTTGGGGAAAAAATGGTCATATTATGGGCGTGGTTAAATACAGATTTGTGTATAGCTGCCTGCGAAGATGACCGAAATATGAAATAATATCTGGAACGAATTTGATTTCAAACAGATGGTGATGTTGCCGACCGGCTGTCCATAATTGGAATAAACGAATAGAAGATATTTTTTGATATAAGTCTTAAGTTGCTAGAAAGTATCTCAAACTAGATATTAATATCAAATTTTAACCTTGTGAAAATTTTCAAATGAAAACCTTTTTTAACAGTTTTTGTCTAGTACACAATACTAAAAACAACAATTGCGCCGGTATAAAAGCATTATGTTCGTGTGAAGAAACAGATGCGACTGATGTACATTTATTGCCTCGTCTTAATCCCATATAAGACTTTAATCTTCCTCTAAGTAAATCATTTGATATACATTCAGATTGTAATACGGTAGCATTTACAGCTTTTACAGCGCTTAATCCTTCAGATAAGGTGAATCAAATAGCTGAGCAGTGATTCATCGGTAATGTATTACAAATAAAAGATGCTAATTAGATGAACAAACCGCTTTTAATTACTCTAACAATTAATCAAACACGAAACCGTAGCGGAATTAACTGTAAATTCGACGAAATTTGTTTAACTTCATCCCGTCATTAACCGAATGAAACGAGTACACAAGCTAACATCAGAAATCACGGAGATGAGAAGTACACAAGACGGAATATCAGGTTATACAGTTAAACTGCGAAAACAGCTTTTATTATGTAGGGCATAAAGGCGGCCGCAAGGTCAACGTGTATAGTCTGAGGTGCCGTCGTGTGTACCATTATGATGCCTTTTAACAGAACTAATGGCGAATGCTGACTTGCCTCGCCTTTGTGTTCTTAATTAGTTCCTATAAATATTCCAGGCAAAATAATTGAATGTAAGCCTGTCCCAAAAAGGAGATTTAATTAAAGAGAAGTCCCGAATGTGAAATGATTTAATGCTAAAAGCGTTATTATTTTGCGAAATCATTAGAAAAGTAAATTTGAATATTATCAATATTGCTTTTCTTTATTCTCAAAGACTTTGAATATAAAAAGAAGATGTTTTATTTCAATGAAAACTCTTCGTAGTCGCGTAGTAATAATGAGTTCGATTTGAATTTTGTTGGCGATAATATTTTTTTCGAGCTTGATATTACTATCTTAACAATATAACGTGTTATAAAAAAACCTCTAGAGCCGAATATGGTAGATAGAGACCATCAAACTGAACAACTTTTACTATTGGAACAACTCTGAACTCTGAAATCACGAAAAAAAGTCAGCTGTTTCATACAAAAAAATATTAACGAAAATTTCAAAATGTATGAAACACCTGATTTATTTTCGCTATTTTGGAATAGCGAAAAAGTATATATATATATTATTTGATAATAAATTTAATATTAATAAATATTTTTTTTGGTATTAGATCGGAATAGATCAAGTTGTTCAGTTTGATGGTCCCTATCTACCATATTTGGTATAAGAGGTTTTTTTCTAACACGTTGTATATGTGCCACCGACCGACTGCTGAAAACATTCAAAAGTTTGCATTTTTTTATTGTATTACCCATTAAGCAGGTAGCTTTATACTCGTATTTAGATAAATTATCGTATTCATATCAGAAAAGATCATATCGATCGAACATATTCTTTAAATATTTAATTTAGGTAATTAACTTACTTCATATTTAATTCATTAACTTAGATACGAAATCGTACAAAAGCACGACAAAAAGCTTTTCTATCAGTTAGTAAGTCAGCTAAACAATAATGTTGTAATGAGACTTCAAATACCGTTCTAACTGGCCGTCTATCTCTCATTTCTGAAGTTTACAATACTAACAATGTGCAGGCAAGTCTCCGTTTGCTTAAAGACACTTTCTTTACACTAATGACAGATGACAGTTTGTATTATTCGACGAACTGAAGTTTGTCGCAGTCGGTCGCACGCGCGGAGTTACGACTCTTTGTTTTGTCTCCGATAAAGCATCGGCTTCCGTCGTCGTGTCTTATCGGGATCTTTTATGAAGCTTACAATTTATATAGTCTGGGGCGATAGAAACTTGTGTTTCATAACTTTAGTAGGTCGGTACAAACTATTGGAGATTGATTTATATGGGTTTGCGTGCGTTTAGTTTAGTAAATGTTTATATGTTTGACAGTTTACGGTATAAAGGCATCTTTACATTTTCAATACAGAATTTTTTAGAATCGAGTTTTAAAAATTCTATAAAACGAATAGTTGAAACAAATATCCAACTACTAATACAAGTCCAACATACTAATATTAAGTAAAACATCTACTAAAACCAGTCCAATATCAAAATCTGTAGCAAAGCAAACTTAGATATTTTAAAGGTAGTTTGTATTCCATACTCAACACCTATTTGCCTTTGCATTACTTTTATATCAGTCTTAAACAGCACTTAACGTTTTAATTGTTTACTCAACATTTCCTATAGCAGTTCTATTAATTCAGCTCATTGTTATTTAGACTCAGTAACCGATAAAACTTCCGGCGTTCGGAGAGCTTTCGCGGGTGAACTCGACGTCTTTTGCATATTTAACTACGTCATTGAACACTACGTCTCTCTATGTCTAGAGCCTTAAGGGCATACACTCACGAATAACTTTATAGCCCTTTTAATGTCCCAACATGTCAAAAAGACAAATCACTTTATAACTATTGCAATGCAAATGCAACATTAAGGAAAATATGAAACAAACGTTCATTGACAACCCGTAGAAACCTATTTTTTATTATTTATTATCTTATTTTTATGCAACTGTACTATAATGAGGGGTATTATTCGCCTCGTGTAATAATAGTATCACATAATTGTTTTAATACCTAATTATGTACATTAGCATACAAGACTTTCTCTACACCCATGATAATGTATCCTCTAACTAATTGAAACGCTGGCTACATTGAAACAACCAGTGTCATGGTAGCCGTAATTTCCTAGCGAAGGCTTGTCGCGCTCCTCGCGCCCGTGCACGCCACGCGCGGTTCTGTCATAAAATCATCCGAACGAGTGTTTTAATGTAGTACTGAATTTCATAATGAAACTCATTCGAGCGTGGGCGCAGGGAGGAGCACAACATGCTCTCGCTCGAATATTGTAGTTACTATGACACTGGTTCTTATAATGATGGCGGTAAGCTGTTTCAGAACCTTTTTTGAATGATTTGAAGCATGAATGTAGATAAATAAGTTTATTCAACGTAAACCGTTCTAAATAATACTTAATGATGGTGTAACGCGACGACAGATCGACGAACCCATGACGTGTATGATTTTCTACTAAAATCGTCATGACGGAGCATGATACGTGTGTGATACGTCTTAGAAAGCTCAGGGTAAAAGCTCGAGTACAATATCTCCAACCTCCAGTTTGAGTAGTTGAGAAAGTGTCTTAAGACCTTCCGGTGCTCTAATAAATTTACCCGGTGAACGGAACATTTAAGTCTTTAGGGAATTTCTTCAAGGAAAATGCGAATCTAAATGGATAATAGGAAAAATCTATAATGCTTCACAATAATTAAAGAAGATTGCGATTTATAAGTTTAATAGAACAAAAAACTAAAGTTCTACGTTAAAGGGTTAAGTGTAATAGAGTTAAAGTAAGATAGCGTAAGTAACTTAATTTAAACTTAAAGTGTAGTGCGATAAGAAGCACCTGCTTCTTATCATAATTAGAATTTCTAAATTCAAAGTAGTGTAATAAGCACTTTAGAACTTCTTCGTTGTTGTAGGAAAGAGTTTTGATTAAAATCATAAATTATATTTCTAACTAGTTTTATATATTATATTTTTGATCTTCTTTAAAATTTGGTTACAAGTCTTTGGCTTTAAATTAATTAGATTTTACACAATAGTTATCGGTTTCAAATAATATTTTTGTAGGCATTCTAGTTATTAAGAAAATGAAAAAAAAAAACAAACAACAATAATGTACTTTTAGCCTTTATTGAAAATTCATAAAAATGCATTCATAAAAATACTTTTAGCGAAAAATGCAACAATCATTATTTTGCTGTAATCAAAATTTATGGATGTAACCTAAAAACAATCTAAGTACAAATAACACTTTAACGATATCATGTTTTTAATTATCATCAGTAAATACGTATGAACATTAAATTAAACTTCTCAACATTAAATACCATTCGAAGGTTGTTAAATAATTCAAAAGGTCGTATCAGTCATGACTACGGGCTTATCTCGCTTAATAGTATGATCACAAAACGTAAGGTACTCACAGTAATTTTTTTACTGCATTGTTATCTACAAGTACACCACTAATTATTGTTACTTTTATATTCGTTCGGTAACTTTGCCAATCATGTTCGTACTCGTTATGTGAAGTTCTTTTAAGAAAAAAATATAATTGACTGTAATGCTACTTAGCAGATCTCATTCATTGAGTTGTATTAATGAATGGTTTTTCGTGATTATAAATTTTATTGTAGACCATAAGAAGGTATTGAGAGCCGAATTAAGGTTACGCAAGTTGTAATCTCAATTAAGTTACGATCTATGTAAGATAGAAAAAGTTAACAGCCTTACTTTATACATACATAAAAAAGAGCTGTGCACAAAATAAATATTCAGCGCGAAATAAACAGAAAGCTTACCACCTATTAATGTTTTTAAAATTAATTTTATTTTACTTCAATTCAAACTTTGTATTCTAGTATTTTTTTTTACAAATTATAAAAAAATCATAGTTGAAGTGAATGTGTAACATACGAGGGTGGTTTGATAAGTCCATGACTTTGAAAAGAAGAAATACTTTTTTTCATAATTTATGTTTGTGTCTTAAAAAGAAACTCCTTAAGGCATCTTTACACTACATTTTTTTCAAATTCGGCAAAAGATTATTACTTTTGAAAACAAAAAGCTCAAGCGAGTTCTAACTTTTCTTAATGACCCTGTCGACCCTCTCGGCGGCACTCATGACATCAAAACTCATCAAATGAAGATGCGAATCCTTCCTATTCTCCAGATTCAACCCCAGTGAGAGATTTTCTCCTGCCAAACATGAATAAATGTCTTGATAAATGTCTTGGCGGGCAAAGATTTTCTTCAAGCCAAAAGGTGATGTCTGAAATGGGCCCTCATTACAGTTACCAATTTTCAGGCGATGAAAGAAAAAAATAATGGGTTAAAGAGGTAGGAACTTCGTTGGACTGAATACGCAGAGCTACAATTAGATTATGTACTGAAACAAAACAAAATATTCCGAAAAAGAGTCTTTCTTCATTAAAAAGTCATGGATTTATCAATCCACCCTCGTAATGTTTCACATGCCTCTCGACTATACAGGGTTTTTTGTAAAACACCAACATCCTCTCAGGAGTAGATTAGTAACATCATAAACAACAACATTAATTGTTCTACACTTTTCCAAAAACAGATAAAAAAAAACCGACGTTTCATACAAAACTCGATCAGCTGTTCGGACATTTGTATGGAAAGTCGTTTTTTTGTCTGTTTTGGGAAAAGTCGTAGAACAAATATTGTTGTTTATGATGTTAGTACGAGTAGTCTACTTTTGCGAGGTTGTTGGTGTTTTACAAATAACCCTGTATAAAAATGCCCATTTAAATCATCAACGTAACTCTAACGCCCGATTGCACTAAACTTAAGGATCGCCTAAGTCTTTTCCTAACTACAACACGACCAAATTAAAACGGTGTCATAAACTTAGCCGTCATGTAGCTGTCATTCGCCTAGTTATCTTGGTCGAGTTGTAGATAAGAAAAGACTTAGGCGATTCTTAAGTTTAGTGCTTTTGCACCAAAATAATTTCAGTGCCCTTTTTCAGGGTTTACAATTATACTTGTTATTCTATGCATACCTGTTATCATTGGGGAGAGCAATGAAATGAATTGAATTGAAATATCTTTACCTAAATTAATAGAAAACTAGCAATAAGGATTTAAAAACAATGAAATGAACAATGTCTGTCAAGGTTATAAGATGGTCTAATTTTGAACAAGGTTGAATTGCGTAAGAAGTACCACATTGAATAGTAATTATTCAAATAGGCGTGAATGAGAACAAAAAGCTCGTAAGTTTGTCTTAAAGTTCGTGTGTAATCATCGAGATGAGAAACAGTTTGGTTAGTTTCAGTTAGAAAATTGTGGAAAGCTTTGTTGCCTGAGATTAAAAAACTACATACAAAAAGATCTTTACTTATAAAGAAAGCATGTTTTTTTATTTTACTCTTATAATAAATAATATTTTTACAGGCTGTTTGGCAAAAGCCTTATAAATCTAAATATGGTATACAGGGTACCATGCATACAACCTCGTAGAATTATATAAGCCCTGAAAACCGCTACATGTTGAGAAATTTTGTTTTTTTATTTGTATGGAAAAATGAAAAATGACAACCCTAGACGCAAATAGACTATTGTATTCGATATTAAATCCCATTAATGGACAGAATCAAAACATAATTTCGGTTTAGGGTTGCCACTATGCAGATTATCATATTTTTTTTTTGTCAATGTGGTAGTTTTCAGGGTTTGTGATAGTTTCCCGGGGTTGTATGCATGTTACCCTATCTACATTATTCGACTTTTAAGGCTATTACCAAACACCCTGTCTGTATAGTGAATACCTAATGTGTAAGAAGAATTATTTAGACGTAAATATCGATTGTAATCATGTTTTGTGATTCCTGTTGTTGGATAGTCGGATTCGTCTCACTCAGACAGAAGTTTCTGAATAAGAAACCCTTAATCACGAATAGACGCATGTTTGTAAATCATAACAATTTGTCCAGTTTTCGATTAGTTTGAATATAAAATAAAGTTTTCTGGGTATCTATTTATTTGAAACACATACAAAAAAGTTATAAACTGACCTTGCGATCAGATGTAGATTGGTCCCAAGGGCTTATTATATATGCGTAACAAAAACAATTGACTGAAATGCCTGTTACAAATATACCTAATTTAGCATCATTTATAAATGAACATAGTCGTTATATCAAATGTAGGTATATGGTGGATCGTGACTTGACATTTATCGTTAACATGTGCAATCTGTAAACACATTTGCCGGCGAATGATCACATCATGATAGAATCAGAATATTAGCGATGCAATTATTACTCAGTATACAGTAAAGCAAATGAATTCATCTTGTATGGATTATCGACATCAGTAAAAAAAAATCTTTTTGTAGTATCAAACAATCTAAGTATTAAACTTTAACTATTGATTATAGATATAATTAAAATGAGTTGGAACACCAACTTAACATTAATTAAAACCATGCCAATGTAATTTAAATCTATTCCTAAAATGTAGTCTTTGTCAAACTACAGACACAATATAGAAACATATTATCACAAAAACTCCTAATAAAGGTTTTTATTAATGCTGTGGTAATAAATAATAAACGAAATTATTTACGTCGGAAACGTATTTTACTACTTACAATGAAGAATAATAAATAAGCTCCGTACAATAGTTTAGATAAAGTCTAATGAACAAAAATATCTACACCAATCGACTGCAGTAGCAATAACTCATTATCGTGTCGCCCTAACAAACGCCTTTTACGAAACTATTACACAAACAACAATGGAACGACTCCCAAAAAGATAAACTGTTGCGACATAAAGGTGAACGTAAAAAAATCTAATAGGCCCTCTTCCCTAATCTATGGAACTATCTCCAACACGTCACAAAGCATGGTAATGGGGATTGTCATTAGCCTATTTTCTGGAGGCGGCAGACTTTTTATCAGATCTAAAGAGTTCTCCCATCACAATGCTGCTACCGCTACAAAGTCCATAAAAAATAAACGAACTTCATGTTCCGACTCGCGATGCCCTGATAACTTCGTGACCAAATTCTATATCGTCATCAAAACCGATAGAATCGTAAATCTCAAAACGATCATAGTATATTCACTCCCTACACCCGGTTGTAAATTAAAACGTGATATCAAAAATGCTATGGTTGCATATAAAATAAACACTTCATGCCATATTTGATTTGAATAAATTTAAATTTTATTTCGGGTATTTAATTTCATGGCACGTATCGAAACTCACCAGTTTCCGAAACTGAGCTTGAATGAGCTTTTAAACTTTATTCCAAACCCATTGAGAAACTTCAATAAATCAATTCATTTTAATTTACAACAGCTGATAAAATTATACACAAAACAATAAATGCTACTTACAGTATCAAAACAATCCACAACTCAAAAGCTGCACAGAAAACAAATTATTCTGTCACAGACATCAATGCGAAATTTTCACGCGTCCAACCAATCAGAGCTTAGGCTACATCTCACGGGTATGAAATTGAAAACAAGTTCACTTCACGTATGCAAATGACAACAACGAAAACTGTTTTCACAATTCGCGGTTACGAGTCGTCGGGCCGGTCCGGCTGCAGCCACGGACGTGCGCAGCTGTTCGGCGTCGCGATATGACTGCCTTGGCTGTTCCAAGCCGAGGGGAAACAGGGAACCGCGGGGAACGCCGGGGAGGGGGGCAAAAACCTCTCCAACTGAGGAGATAACTTTTGATCTTTTTGGAGGCATAGAAGATTTTAATGATGCAGTCACATCTGGATATCGAACAGAAAAAGTGCGTCACAGCTCTAAGTGTTAATGCATGTCAAGAGCTTAAGTGGAAACGATGTGTTAGAAAAAGCGGTCCTAAGGTTGCGGGTGACATTTTTAAAAATAGCTCGAACGAGACAAACGTTAGAATTGATTGGTTATAAAACTTCTGCCTATTATTTCACCCAACTAGGGGATATTTTAAACTTAGATCAAAATCTCCAGACGGATGAGATTGGAAGAAATACGAGATGCCCTCGTAGAGCGGGATATTGCGTTTTATATTCTTCCGTATTATTTTCACATCATCCGACGAGATGTCTTGGCAGACAATATTGCGCAAGGCAGTTTTTGTTGTGGCCCCGCACATGTCAGGGGTTCCACAAAGAGCCGAGGAGCGCAGCAGGTACAAAAGGCCCCAACCCCGCTTCAAGTTACAACGGACTTCTCATAGATTAATGACGGGAACATTGTAGAGTTAAGAACCCAAAAATTTACAACTGCATTGTGTCCCGATACCAACAAAAGAGCACAATAGATAGGATCAGCTTCTGTTATTACCTTATCGTTTAACTGAGATCTTCGTGATTTCTCTCACTTTTCGAGTAATGCGTGAGGTATTATGAATGGGGATTTCTTTTAGCGCGAAACCCTGATCCCATACAGATGTTTGGGAGGCGTACCGTTATCCAATACACAAGCAACCCATACAGCCATTCTGGTAGCGGTTACGACTTAGAGTGCACACATTTGTGTCGAAACATATTTTTTCAGTAACTTTGTTCCGTCACAATGAGTAGCCGTGTCGACCGTTGTTCCGTCGCCGTTTCGAAAAGTGGGGACGATTTGTAACATTTGGTAACAGTAACTTTTAGTCGCACTGCGCTGTCGCCGCGTAGTCACATCGCGACGTATTTGTGCTCACTTCTATCAGGAATTCATTCATTCATTCGTTCAGCAGGTCCTTTGACTCGTGAAGTGACAAATATGGTGACATGAACTATTTATTAAAATAAAAGGTAGCGCCATCTTTTTCCAGGCAATGTAATATTTATAAACAGATTTTGTTTAGTATTATTTTTATTAATGCTCAAATGGTAATGGGAAAAAAATTTGACTGTGTAATTTCATCAAATAGAATGAAATTTACTAACGCGCCACAATATTATCACAATTTTAGTATTTTGGTGGTAAGTAAACATTATTTATTTGTACACACCGAGTGCTCAAATGCTTTTAATTATTTATAATAGTTAATATCAAAACGAAAAATAATATATGTTAGCAATATTAAACAGTAAAATTGATAAATATTAAAGAAAAGCATTTTTGTTACGTGAAAATATTCTCGTCACAACTAGTCACAATGTAACTATAATGCGTCGACATGGTTACGTAAAGTCGTCACAAAGTAACGGGAATTCAAAAATGGTTTCTCAATTTTTTTGCTTCCAGCGTTTCTCAAAGTTTCGCTATTTGTTGCAGGGTCAAAAAAAACCAACATTTCTGGAACAGGTGGTCGCAGTCAGAACATTGAAAAATTAATTATGCTACTTATAAAAGTGGAATAATTGGCTATTTCAACTCGTGAGATGTACTCGTACCTATTAAACTTAACAGATTGCATTACCTATTTTATTAGTAAATGCGCTGTTTATTTATACCAAAATAAATATTACCTATACCTTTTTCTTATAGCTTCTCATTTTACAACTAACCCCAAAGTTTTCAAGCTAATAAGTCAATACCTAGTTGGTTTGATCGGCATGATCAAACTTTAGCCTCGCCCCCGTAGCATGTCCATCGAAACATGATAAAATCGCGTGATGTAGCGTTTTATCAATATTCAACTGTCGAAATACATTGTCTTTTGACAATTACACGTGATAAATCGCTATTAATATCGTGTTTTGGTAGGTATGCTAGGGCAGCGGTTCCCGAATTCTTTTGGCTACGGAACCCTTTTTGGTTCCCTGTTTTTGGGCGGAACCCTAGCTCAAGTAAGAAGTAAATTAACCAGGGTTGCCACATTCAGAAAGAAAATACCCAGGACATGGCTTGGCGGCGAGCGCGAAGTGCGATTTTTGGGTTCATTTTCTAACTAATTGTACGTTGAAATCATTAAAACTGACAGTAAAATCACTGTAGAGTCTGGTAACTGGTAAATGAAGGACATATGTATGTGAATGTTTGTAATTAAAATACTCAAAATCATTGTAAACAAACCGGGCGGGTCAGCAAAGTAAGAGTAAAATAAAGAAAGGAGAACTACCTAACTGAAGGAAAAAAATACTTTTGATTTAATGTTTTAGGTATTTTTATTTTGACTCTGTTTCCATGCATATTTTCTATAACTACGGGCCTCTCTCATTAATTCCGCGTCATTTTTATATTTATAGGTACTTACGAATTCCGAACAAGACATGCCTTTTGAAATTCTGCTTTCATTAAATCTACAGAGCCACGATTTCTGAATTAGAACATTTAAGCCTCATATGGGAAAAACCTCGCTCTACTTAAAAGCATTTGAAGGCTTAAAGGCCTGGGCACACCGGATGCGTAGACACGCGCGTGGTTACGCGTGCGTGTACACGCGCGTAGTTACGCACGTAACCCCCTGTCACACCGGGTTACGCATACGTCTACGCTTACGCATACGCATACGCAACGCAGCCTGTCCCTTGCGTACCCAATAGTAAAATATTACCAATTCATGAAAACGTAAAATATACCTTATTAGTAGAAAACTTTTTTAACGATCACTATAAACAAATTATTCATAATCATGGTAGAACGCGCAGCGCTAATAATCCAAAACTATTCACACCAAAATATAACAACCTTTATGGAAAACGTACTTTGGAATATTTAATCCCAGATCTCATAAATAAATTACCACCTCTTTTAAAAACGAAAATAAATAAAAAAAACATTAAAACTGAATTAAAAACATATTTCTTAAATTTTTGTAGTATAAATTCACTCACTGCATCATCATAATCTTAAAAATTAAAACATCCTATATACACGAACACTATTCATCCAGCCTTTTGACGAGTGACGTCAGAGTTGTTCGGGTGGGGCTCGCTGGTGCGGCACGCGGCCGATGCATGTTTTGCACGAACAGTGCATAATTGTTAATAATTATGTACCCGCTAAAATTTTGTTTCTATTTTTTCCTCATTTTAATTTTATTAGCTAAAACATAGTATTATTATCTTTAAGATTACTAAGACGACTCCAGTACACGGTAAAGTTAGAATGTAACTTATGTTGTACTGTACCTACATGAATATGGTTTGTCAATAATTTTATCAATAAATAAATTAAAAAAAAAAAAAATTACCCAGCGGGCACACCGGATGCGTAGACACGCGCGTGTACACGCGCGTAGCTACGCACGTAACCCCCTGACACATACCCAGCCGCTGCGGCAGCCATACTATAAGTAATAAGGTTTTTTTTACTATTAATAGATGTCTATGGTCATTATATGATGTCACTACATAGTATAAAACAAAGTCGCCTCCCCGCTGTCTGTCTCTATGTACCTATGCTTAGATCTTTAAAACTACGCAACGGATTTTGATGCGGTTTCTTTTAATTGATAGAGTGATTCAAGAGGAAGGTTTATAATTATGTATAATAGATACATCGTGTCAAATTCCACACTACACCGAAGCGAAGCGAGGGCGGGTCACAGGTCCTTTTTTTGTTGGCAAATGCGACCTTTGATTTGATTTGATTTTTGTCGGACATTCCCCATTCCATAATACATTATTTATTTTGTTAGAGCTCAGAAGTTTATGCAGTGCTTTCGATGAGGCTTCCCAGGCGTCTTAATTTTTGCCGACATCTTCATATTTCTACATACCTAAAACCTCGATCAACTTATAATTCACCTAAGTATACAGTCAGTGGCACGAATCATGAAATCGGGTGGGGATTGCGCGAAACGCGTATTTTGGGTATGCGTTGCGGTGAGGGGCGCGGGCGGCGGGAGAGGGGCGCGCGCTATTGGTCGCTCACAAGAGCAGATGCGCGAACTTATCCCCACTCCGTCGAAAAATTGTCATGATTCGTGCCACTGACTGTACCTTCCTCAGGAATCACTCTATCATTTGGTGAAAATCGCACGAATATACGTTTAGTAGTTTTTGAGCTTATCGCGAAGCGCAGACAGACAGACAGACAGACGCGGTGAGGGTTTTTGTTTTATAATATGTATGTAGTGATATCAAGCAATTGATGACTGGTTTAAATTCATAGAAGTGACGAAGATCTCTATTTGTACGAAAAAAAGCAAATTTCATAGGTGGGGGACCCGAACAAAACAACTGAATGCGTAGACACGCGCGTGGTTACGCGCGTGGTCACGCGCGTAGTGACGCGCAGGAAAGATACGTGCGTGTTCGTATTTGTTCGGTGTGACGTCCAATAGGGAATGCCATTGAGTACAACGTCATCAATGCGTTCCGCTCTGCGTAAGTACGCAGCCTGGTTGTCTCATGAGAGCTGCAATGCGTAGGGTTACGCATCGGTCTACGTGCACGCGTACGTTACGCAAGCGGTGTGCCATGTCTCATAAAGTTTCAGGCATTACAACGTCATGGTACGTCTACGTGCACGCTTACGCATACGCTTACGCATCCGGTGTGCTGGAGCCTTAAAGCGCGAGGTACAACGCAAAATAAGGCATTTAACTTGTTGTGACTTTGATTATGATCGCGTGTTATCATCAAAAATCGGGACAAAACTAATGGATCGTCGGTACGCGGGACAATATCATCGAAATCGGGACTGTATCTATACCTAAACTCTTGAATTTTCGCGGAACCCCTGAGAGCCTTTCACGGAACCCCAGGGTTCCGCGGAACCCTATTCGGGAACCACTGTGCTAGGGGGCAGAAAACAAAGGCAATATTTGAGAGTGACTGGATTTGGTGACGCTCATTTGGATAAGTTAGGTTATCGGTATTCCGGAACATTGTCGTTGTAACGTTACCATCCCGTTACCACACATTGTTACAACTTTGTACTCTAGTTGCAAACTGAGCACAAAGTGTATACAATGTATGGACACAGATCATTGTGAATTATGTCGACACAGCGACAACACAAAGTTACTGAAACAAGTTTCCGTAACATTGTTACTGAACTGTTACAACAAAACCCCACACAGTCGCAAATAGTCACAATGTGTCGTATCAGTTACGAAACTGTAGCGACTTGTTACATCTGTAGAAAATCTGTGACCAAAAATGGCTGTATGGGAATTATATTTTTTACCTCAAGTATTCCCATTATGTTTCCCAATTCAGTTCATCAAGCATTCATAGGTTTGAAGCAAAAAGTTTCTCATAGCAAGCATCATGCAGTTTCGAGAAAGCAAAACAAGATCGTCATTTGTTTCGACCGCATTGATATATCGAGTGTCGCCGATGCGAAAACGGACAAGTGTGATCGATAATAAAAACAGTGCATTCGTTGGTTGCGGGTATAAATCATCGGGAACAGTAGTAGACGTTGAAATAAAAGCTTCAAGTCGCGGGTGTAATGAGTAATGGCGCTGGGTCCATTACTCAGGCGAAGTTTACCCGTCATCTGTGCAACGCTTTTGAGGAATGTTGTAAGTAAGAAGTGGCGATTGACACAGCTTTATCTTAAAGCAATAAATAATAACGTAATATGGTTATTATATTTGTGAGAAGTTACAATGAAAAATAGCGTGTTGACATGTTCTTATCGTTTTAGGAGTGATATTGAGATTATGCAAGTATTATTTCAATGGAAGTTTTGATTATAATAACTACATATGAAAGTTAAACTATAACACATTTATAATGACGTTCAGTACCTACTTATGTTACAATAGCTAATAAAAAGTTTAAAATTCGATAATTATGTCATTGAATGAAATATGTCATTTGACAACTTAGTATAACAGGCATCATTATATCTGCAAAACACAACATTCAACACAAGCGAATTTTTTTTCAGAACAGCCGATTAACAGATTGAGCAAAATAACAAGTACCTAATCCACTCATATACCGAATTAAAGGAAAACTATTAACAACATTGAATATTCACTCGTATTTACTGCTTAACATAGATAAATAAATTATTAGTTATGTAAAATAATGCATAAGTACCATATCATAAAGAACACAGAAGTTTTTATTTATTTTATTCCTATTTTTCTTCAAAATAATCGGAAAGGGAAATCGGAAATATCTAAGTTATCTAACTTCCAAAAACATAAAACAAGTCATATTAAAACACATTTTATAATATTTTCAAGTAAAGCAGCCAAATTGTATAACTGTCCCAAACGCAACTGTAAGCCATATGGGTCCACATGTTTTCGATTGCAATCTCCGCTTTTACGGCAGCGCCGAATTTATCGCCTTCATTGAGATTCTTAAACTGAACGTTTCAGATAAGCGAAAATACGTCTTTACAAATTGCCTCATTTTTTAAACCTCCCCGACGCTTACTGTCCGGAATTATTTGGAGATAATTAAAAGTCTTGATTGCTTACGCTGTTCCTTCACCGCTCCTACCCTGTTTGCTAATTAAGCCACAGTGAAATGGTTTGTATGGTCTAACCGCCATTCTGATTGCTTGTGACCGCTCCGAGCGCTAAAGAATCCATTGTTATTCCGAAAGCGTCCATTCTTTGTTCATCCATCCGTCGTATATTCGATGCACTTCTTATTCTTATCGGGAATTTCTCCACGCTCACGTCTCTATGCACCGGCGTATACTAGTTCTTTTATGGCCAATTTACGCCAGACTCCGATAGAAATGAGGTCTGCTACGGAAAAGTCTATTTTGTTTTACGGGCGTTCCGAGTTGCTTTATCGGATCATATGTCGACAGTGGACTTATGTGGAGGTCACGACTCCAGATAGTTTGTTCGATAAACTTCCCCTTTCTTTGAAAGTGGTAACGATTGCGTCAACGATGATAAGGATACTGGCGAGCATATTTTAATTAATAATATTGGTAATGTTGAAGTCAAGTAAGCTTAAATTTGGAAACCATATCAGATATTCGGTGTAATAACATTGCAAGTTTGAAATTATATCGCGGGCATTTGTTGACTCCGCTTTGCCCTCAGGCGAGTCCATCGTTCATTGCTCAACTCAAACACCGAGAAAATTAATCCCAGTTTACTTCGTTAACTACCATCAGTTTGTTTGTTTTTCAATCGTCCCGACTCGTTCACTTGAACTTGGAGATCGTATTTCGGATCAAATGTAGAAAGCAAAGGGCCTCTAATATTCTACGTGACTTCGTCAACGATAATAGATCCAGTTTTTAACATGCCATTAAGAATCCGACAAGCTTTTTTCATCGGCTATAGAGTGCTCACCTTCTTGTCCCATTGTGGAGGAGAAATCTTTTGTAACGGTTATACTTTTCCGCATTTTCTTCGTTTTTGCACAAAGCGTATTTCTAACTGTACATTTTTATTGACTCCACTGACTCTGTAAACTATAAAATGAAAGCAATTACTTCATCACGAGTGAAATATATTAGCATAAGTTTTATTTCTGAATCACCGATAAACCGGCTTTCATACTAGTTCTGGTGTCTCGATACATTATCTCTTTACTCACAAACAAATAGAGACTGAATCCCGTCTAAATAAGAGGTTTTCCTCCGGGATCAGTGGAAGGGAATAAAAGTGGCACGATACTCGATGCTGCGGTTTTATTGTACCTAATAAAATCTCCTGAGCTTCGATACAGCGGCTGCTTGAATTATAAACGCGAGATACACGGATGTAGTGATTCCTTGACTCGTTCATCTAAGAGTTCTATTTTGATCGCACCTGCCATTACTTACTCATCAATTTCAATGCTTTAAGTTATTCATACGGCGATGCATATTTTGTCGGGAGTTGTTTGAATTATAAACACGGCCGGGCCCCGGGCGGGATGGCTGTCGTGTGCTACCGGTGCGGTCGGCTCACGACGCTATTTGTCTAGTGCCCGAAGCGCGGTTCGTGCAATTTGCATTCACAAACCACGCCTATCAGCTTCCACACTACATTATACAGAGTTGCAGCATTGTTCCTTCCAGCGGACCTCTATCTTCGCGATCGACTATAGATTTTTAATGCATCTTTTTGCGGGTTCGTGCCGTGTAAGGCGGTTCTTCGTCCAATATTCATCTGTGCGCAGCACAATTTTTCTGCATCGCAAACTTGGCACACCGTATTTTCTAAAACAGACTGTGTGAATGAGAGTTAGCTTTAGCAATTTACATGAGCTTGTGCAACTTAAACGATCCTGTCGTTCATAGTCACTTTGAGATAAGCTACTCATTTCTAAGGCATGTTAGAGGTACTAGTTTTGTTTGCATAAGCTTGTTTAAGACAAATAAAATAAAAAAGTTTTTTTTTTCGTTTTTCGTTTCGTAGGTACCAGATGTCACAATTGAAATTGAGTTTATAGCTCTACATTTGGTTCATCAAAATTAAAGCAGTGATTTATAATATTAAAATAAAAAATATAGACAGCAGAGCAGTGCTACTAAATAATAATAAAATGAAAAGTGGATAAAATAAATTAAAATGAAAATTATTATACCAGTGATATAATGCTTACAAAAAAATTGATAACCCCACCATACATCATTTGACTATTTAATTATAACCCTATGAAATGTAGGTATTGTAAAATAGTTTCACCAACTTTTCAAGTATTTTAATCATTGTATTTAGCCTTCTATAGCCATTATAAAAGAAGTGTTTAAAGAGATTTCTTGATGCGAAATCCATATTTATAAGAAACCATTACTTTATGTCTAACAATAATTTTATATATCTGACATTTTACATCAGAATTATGAAAGTAACAGGATGCACAAGACAACTGCAAACTGCTATTCGCCCGTCGCAACGGAAAATAAACACAAATAGGAGGGCATTAAAATTCATAATAACTTTAATAGCTTGCGTCCCGACTGGTCCTCCTCGCTCTTCCACTTAACACTTGATTGCGACTCATTGCACCGCTGACGTTTTAATACTTTTATGAAAAACATGAATGTCCTCCCTCTTTTGACAGCACAACTTTATTTCGCCATAAACTTTGACTCCAACATTAATGTCTTTGATGTCTATAACTTTTTGCTTTAATTCTGATAGGCGAACCAGTTTAAGTTCTGCGGCATTAAATTGTTTTTGGTTGTAAAATGTTTTGAGTTTTGTATTTGTAAAGTATGGATATAATAAACTTTCATAAACATTACTCTAATATTTTATTTATATATTTTTAATTTTCATATTAGATTGATTGCTGTAAAACGCTTCCTTTTAATTTCGATATTTTGCTTGTTTCGAGAAATTTTTGTAGCAAACTTGTTGCATTGTTTGGTTTTATGGTTTTCTTTCTATAGCGCAGTAGGTACTTATTCCAATGGATTTAGCAAGTCTCGCTTTACAGTTATTTATAAGCTTGAGTTCACAAAGCTTTACTGCCAGCCAAGATTTTGATATTGCAAAAGCACTACCCATTTCCACAAATGACATTTCATATTTCAAAGTTTCACTTAAATGTAACAAAATATCCTTACCTTAGAATGCCATTAAAACGTCTACCTGATTTTCTTCTCATAAATTATAACAATTCATGACTTGTTCAAATTCACTTTCAGCATTGTTCTATTTTGGTATTTCAGGTTTCCTATAAAGGTAATTTTAATTCGCTAATACTTTAATGTCATAAAAGGGAACTTTATTGCGAATATCAAGATCATTATCTCTGATTAAAAAGAGGTGAACCAACTTGTAAAATGTCATGTTTAAGTTATTTATTTTTAACCAGGCCCAGAGTAATATTGCCAATCAGAACTTTTGAAATCAAATTATTTATCTTGTAACGAGCTTTAATCCGTTCAACTTGAACATTAATGGGTGAAATGTTGTTTATTTTGAAATGATCGGTTTATATAATTTTAATATGTTTATTTAAAACAGATGTTTCTGCAAGAGATATGTATTTTTATAGGTATGACTCACGAGCTATGCATGCACCTTAAAATTAATATTCAGAAATTACGGCTAACCTCTAGTAAAGTTCTATCTTGCAAGTTCTATTCACAGTCAAGTCAATGTAAGTACTAAAATTTCCTTAACCTTTTCCTTTATTGCCACAAACCAGAATGTTTATGAGTGATAGTGAAGTTTCCGCGTGTGAAAAGCTTCGGTCTTATCATCGCTTAAATTCAATTAGAAAACTGAGGATGTTGGTAACCGTTCGTAATATTCGCTAAAGTTTTGCTTATAGTCGGCGCCAATAGGTAAGTGACCATAATGTACAAACTTACACAAATATTATTATGACCGAGTAGTAGCAAAACTTACTTTCTAGGATTTTGTGGAGTAGAGTTAAGGAATAGTGAAGTAAAAATATAAGTTATAAAAGTGACTCTTTTCTAACTTACATTTTTACTTAAGTGATAAGATTTGTTATGTTAAAATAAGTTTATAGCACATAATTAGACTCTAGGTTAAAAACTAAGGCGAGAATTACTGCCGACAAACTGCTGTGCAGTTTGGCAGGTGTTATTTTTGTGAAACACTGTATACTCACTTAATGGAAAATAAATAAAAAAAAAAGTACTTACTAACGAAAAAATAATCGCATCAATAGGACGATATCATTGTTTCATTCAATAAATTTTGGACCTTATTCCTGAGCTAATATTGTATTTGCTTAGAGAGAACCAAGTTCAGTTTTTGGAGTGGACCGTCAGGACCGATCATGGAACCTTGTGGGACACCGTTGGCCAGCTATGAATGTCACGTAGCTGATGATGATGAATTTTCCTTCACTGATTGTTTACACTATTATCATTATTTTATTATAATTATAACTATGCTCTCTCTTACCAAAACAGCAATTTACTGTCAGGCTTTAAAAAATACTAGAAGTAATTAAAAGGATGGCGGGCCTGTATCCCTGCTGGCTTGCGACAACCCCGCTTTAATAAATCATAATACTTTCAACTCGAACCCGCGTCCTACGGGATTAAGACTGATGTTTTATTTGACGTGAACACATTCATTTTTCACGCAAAAAAGGTTAAGATAAAAATGTAACAGGACGGTAAACGTATGATGAGTTCAACTAGGCGTTTGGGAATTGTGTTTGTGGGTTATAATGGGCGTTTAGCTTTTACATTGTCTTCGTTTTTATTATTGTATGAGATAGCTGGGACTTCCCTTGCACTTTTTAATAAAATCTGATAGGAACGCCTCAAAATACGCTACTGGTCTGTGTGTAGAATTCATAGGTTATGTTAACCTAAAAAATATAGAAAGTGATTTAAAAAATATCAAGTTTCGTTTCAAAGCTTTGCGGAAAGTGTTTGCTCCATTGATTGTGATTGTCAATATAGACTTCAAATCCATCACAGTTAACTTCAATCAGGTTTGGACCACTGGTTAGTTGTTTGTGCATTATCTCAAAACAAAGCACCATTATCTCATTTTGTATTTTTTAACGTAACGATTGAACTTCTCGCATGTCATCCCGGTCCGAAGACTGTCAGGTTCCTCAAAAATTCATTCGTATTCATTCCATTTCGCTTGAATAATTCATCGGGTGATAATGGAAACCAGAATGTGGAGAGTATTTACGGTCTGATTTTATTTTTTCTTCACTGAAACTTTTATGTTGCTGAATTTGTTGGTCACCGGCGTTCATTATGGTAAATCTTTTTTAAGCAACCTCAAAAATGGTTTGTGGTATTATTTTATTACTTTTTGAAATTAAGTTGAAACATAAAATATTATTGGATAACTTCAAGGTTTTTTCGTTGACTATCAATAACTCTTGTGACGGCTTGTACGTACAACAATATCTGTAAAGCATTTGTACTCGTGAAATTATGTCTATAATTTTATCATACACCGTTACCAGCTGAGTTTTCTTTTGTACATACAAACGTAGTACCTTAATTGATAATTTAGTATGTACGCGTACTTAATAATTAAATATATCTATGGGTTAAATTCACCAGAACACTTTGGTGATGCTATTTGATTTCAATTATGTGACACTGGGCTATTGGCAAGTTTTTATGAATGGTTATAACTCGCTCACAAACTCTCAAATATTTAAAATATCAATTATCCGTTTTTACCATTCCTAACTTACATGAAACCAAAAGGTTTCACTACTAATGTTAAAGATAAAGCTTTTGAATGTGTCTGTCTCAATCCCAAAGATCAGTATCTTGACTGAACGCCTTATTTCAGAAAGCCTCCGGCAGACCCTCGAGGGTCGACCTTCAGTGGCCCGAGACACGTAGTAGGGTCCTTTATGTTCCTATTTTTCACTGCAGTACCTACATCTTGTTGTTTTTCCTTAAACCCAATGGCGCTTCAAATTGTACATTCAGAGGGACTCTGGCTTTTATTGCGGAAGTTTGTTTCTAAAGTCGGCCATTCTGAGAAACAAGGCAAATAAAACAATTCTTGTTTTTGAAAGGACATAATAAAATTTGACACTGAGACTACTGCGCGGTTATAACTGTAAAAGTTTACCTATTCAAAAGTACAGGGATGTTGCATCTCAAAGCTTATGAATCTTATACCTACCTACTCTATAAGTAATTGTGTACCTTCATAAATATTCAAAACTGTTATACACCATTTTATCTTATAATAAAATAACTACTGCCTTCAGAGACAAAACTCTTATCATTCTATTAAATCAAAACACCTACCCAAAAAAATTCTACTTATCTTTCGCATTTTAAAAACTCTCACATTCGTAATTTAGCTTCACATCGTTACTCTCATTGCATTTTCTTGAGAAACCACTCAATTAAAACTATTCTCGTTAAGTAAGAGCATGTTTTTCTGGCCTTTGCCCATCGTTGAAATTCAAATTAGATGGGTACAATGCGTTATCATTTACGAAAATCTGATTTGTGAGGTCTATTTCACTAGAATCTTGAATTTTTTATAATTTTGGTAACCTACTATATTATTTTGGGAGGCCGAAATCTCTACAAACTATTGACTATTGACTCTTGATTTTTAAATAAATTAGTACAAATTTAAATTTTTGATCGATTATTTGAAGAATCCACGTCATTATCGATTTCGTTGCTTTGAATGGTTATATTTTTTTGGAATTAAGTTACTGACAGACTGTAGTATAGAATGCATGATTATTTACAAAGCTAAAAGTGAATTCCATAATAAAACAAATAATATCTTTTACCAAAACGACCCCTACTGTTCTACATTTATATAATAATACAGAAACAGTGTCGAAAGGGGACAAAATTAACTAAATTGAGATACAATAAATTTGGGACAGCTTACGAAAGGGAAAAAACGATTCTGTCCATAAAAAACAATACCCTACTAAGTTTCTCATAGAGATGCCATAAGGTTCAATCAATCAATGTCCCTAAAAATAAAAAGGTGGGCCAAACACGACCCACGTAAACTCAGGATTGAAAAAACTTTGCCTTCGTATATTTTTTGTGAATCCACCATATTGTTTTGGTAGTCTATTAGGGATACCACTGGGTTCGATACGTCGAATCATGTTTGAAATAGAATAAAGATTAAACTTAAATTGAAAGCTATTATTTAAGGTTTTTAGGGAAATATGGGATTGTAGGTAATTAATAAAGGGATAAAAAAAATCGTTTTTGTGATGACGTAATTTTGATAATTTATAATTAATGACCTCAGAAGTAAGGACAACTATTGCCTACCTAAACTATCTAATAGGTGAACCATATTAAGTGAAACAACTACAATAGTTTTGAATTTTCAGTTTAGGGATTATGAAGACGAATAAGTAAGTAGATGGTTCAATTTATGCCTTTCGTCTTTGAAATATTTCTTTAGCGTAATAAAATTCACATCACAAATAGCAGTTTTCCCTCAAGAAATTATCTTCGAGCTTCAGCATATTAAATAACCGAATACATTTCCACAAAGGGCGCAAAATACAGCGTTGAAAGATGACCCGAAACGTAATTCCACGCGTTATTTATAACAAAGTATTACGTTTTCCAGCGCATTCGTCTGGCCCTCCATGTGAGTAGCATCTCACATACGTAAGTCTCGTATAAAAATTATGATTACCATCCTCTTTGACAAAACCCATATTTCTAGCACTTAGCATCCCCCTCCTCGAACCCACGAATGAATATTTATAACGGCCAGGGTACATTTTTATCGTTTTTCTTCGGACGCTTTATACCTGTCACGGCCACGGAATTTGATGGTCTCAGAAGAACAAAAAAGTCTACCATTCTACCATACTCGCGTTTCATTAGAGAGATAAATTACAATTCGTGTGTGGATGCCGATCGCCTAAGTTGGCGCGAGAGGAAAGAAAACGGAGCGTATTTTTACACATTATACTTTCAAATTGTGAAATACCGCAGACAGCCAAAGGGCAGTTTTTGATACTTATTCATTATACGGGTTAGGTTTTTCGATGTGTCCATTTTTGATCATCATTTTTGGATCATATCCGTGGCTGGAATTTCACTTTGGCTGAATACATTTTTGCTATTGATAAAATATAATTACCTATAATAAACAATATTTGAAAGCAGATAAACTGGTAATTATTATTAATAATTATTACACCAATATCATTAACCCCAAAAAGATAACCTAATCGTTTTATCGATTTTAAAATATCCTTATTTAGTTAATTAATAAAATTTTATGATTATAATGATAAAGTTTTACTAAAAAAAAGGTAAAAATATATTATCTTTCTAGGGTAAATTAAAAAACTGCTTTAGTAAATTCATTAAATTTTTAAATTTGAGTGTTGACTTTTACCATTCGTTTCTAATTAGAAATTCCTGCTGTAAACTTATGTTATTACTATGACTTTACTCACTGTACTTTATGCTGTGGCATGCCACAGACGATATTTAATTGAAATTAATTTACTGTTATGGTATCTTTCTCAATAAAGGTAATAAAATTACTTGTTTAAAATTCTACGCAACTTTATACTACTTCACCGGGAGAATTATACAATTTCTTTCGATAATAGGAAACACATTAAAACTACGCCATACTGGAAACCAAAAGCCAACAGCCATGCTTTAGAACTTGTTTTCAGCAAAAAGGTTCGATCGTGGCGTAAACAGCTTTAACGTATAAGGGAAAATAATTAAACGACAAATATATTGGAATAAATGAATTTCCTTAAACGAACTTGCTTTATTAGCAGAATCATGAAAAGCTATAAAAGTTATATGAAACTTGTTAACACTCTTTGATAAAGAGCTATTCGTGATTTGCAATCTATTCATATAAAACTCTAAATTGATTGATTGATTCATTCATTCATTCATTGTTGGGATAAGCGTGGAGCCCTAGCGGCTGAAGGTAGAGACACCATTTTTGGAGGGTAGATACCTTTCATGATGTAGATGAGCACTAAGAAAGGATTTTAGAAAATTCCCGTTATACAGGGTGCTACATGTTGTTTAAGTTTGTATGAGAATTTGTATAGGGTCTAAGTAGAGACACCATTTTTGTAGGGTAGATACCTTTCATGGTGTAGGTGAGCACTAAAAAAGGATTTCAGAAAATTCCCGTTATACAGGGTGCTACAGGTTGTTTAAGTTTGTATGAGAATTTGTATAGGGTCTAAGTAGAGACACCATTTTTGTAGGGTAGATACCTTTCATGGTGTAGGTGAGCACTAAGAAAGGATTTTAGAAAATTCCCGTTATACAGGGTGCTACAGGTTGTTTAAGTTTGTATGAGAATTTGTATAGGGTTGAAGTAGAGACACCGTTTTTGGAGGGTAGATACCTTTCATGGTGTAGGTGAGCACTAAGAAAGGATTTTAGAAAATTCCCGTTATACAGGGTGCTACAGGTTGTTTAAGTTTGTATGAGAATTTGTATAGGGTTGAAGTAGAGACACTATTTTTGGAGGGTAGATACCTTTCATGGTGTAGGTGAGCACTAAGAAAGGATTTTAGAAAATTCCCGTTATACAGGGTGCTACAGGGTGTTCCAGTTTGTATGGGGATTTGTTTGGGGCAGAACCATTTTTGCTGGTAGAGATACCATTTTTGGAGGGTAGATTCCTTTCATTGTGTAGGTAAGCACTAAGACAGGGTTTTGGAAAATTTGGCTACAGTGTTCCAGTTTGTACTTGATTTTTTTATGGGAAAATTTAAATGTGTGAAATAAGGTTTACTGATAAATACCTAGGTATATTGGTTAGATTATTGATATATTGTTAATCCGTGACTTTCAAAATAAATGCATAACTATCTTAATCACGCGAACAAAGTCGCGGGCAAAAGCTAGTACAATATATTTAACCCGTTAATGTATGGATTAATATTACCTTGAAACGTGAAAAATAAAATAAAATGGTTTATAACATATTGTTACGATAAGCAGAATCTAAACCAACCTAATTTTAAATAACTTAAATAACAACAAACTTACAATGTGTTTACAACGATTCTGCCTATGTAACCTATTTAAATCCGAAAAAATCTAAAGTGTTATCACAGAACACGTGTTATTATGAAACCGACTAACTAGCGTCATGAATATTTTTATCATTAACCCTTTGACTTAGTATCGTATCGATAAGCATTTGCTGTACCAATTACCCACACACGACGTCCCATAAATATCTACAGATTACACTTTTAGAAATCCCTCTGTAATGAACCTAAAAATTTCTCAAGGGAACATCTTTATCGGGTAAACCGCTATCCCGACCCTAATCAAACAAGGCTTGTTTATGATCATAACACCTTCATGAGGCAATTACTTCCTGATACTCGTTATGCTCTAATTGTTTATGTATCCCATATCTGAGTGATGTATTGGGACATCATTCAGTGTCCATTGCCAGTGGAGGGTTAAAGTTCGGTACGAATATTGATGGGGGTTTTACAGTTTCGGCGATGGATATGATGGCTGCTTTTAAACAATGTGCTGGTGTGATTGAGTGGGGATGTAAACAAAAACCTTTTAATTAGGTCGGGTTTTACAGAGCGAGGAATAACTGAATAGAAAAACCGGTCAAGGCGAGTCGGACTCGCGCACGAAGGGTTCATGAGATACAGCCTCATGACAGAGCGACAGACAGACAGAGGGTCCCGTTTTTACCCTTAAGGAACCCTATTTTTTTTCTAGATAAGATTATAAGTATGGCAAACTTTCCGCCTTATAGCAAGCGACCGCCACATTTATTAGGTGATTAAATACCACCAGAAAGCGATTTTGATGATCACTTCTCGACGTGTCTTGAAAATCCTGACACTGTCCTACACTTTACAACTTACATCGCTACAGGAAAACAAAATGAACTATACTTACAAGCTCAACTTTCGTAAGTGTACTACAATATACTAACCATCAGCTTAATAAAACAGGTATCCTTACTTCCTTACTAGCATTATAAATGTCAAAAGGTATGTTTGTTTGTTACTCTGACACGTATGTTTGTTTGTTACTTTGATATGTCCTAACTACTCAACCGATCATCATGAAATTTTGCATACACTTTGTCAGGGGCTTGTGCCTTTCATCCAGAAAAAAGTACTGGTGCCTGAGGGATAGCAAAATAACTGTCCACGCAGATGAAGTTGCGGGCGGCTGCTAGTTTAGACATACATCTTACCAGTAACACAATCAGAGAGAGTGCTGTTTACAAAACAATAGTCTTCGTTCAGTGGGAAATTTAAGATCTAGGTATGTATATATCAACATATAGATTTGTTACATAATTTTCCTACTTTATTTTTCAAACATCCGTCGGGAAAATCAGTTATCACTGAAAACAATCGAATACTATTAAAACAGTTTCACAAATAGTTTCAAAAAAGCTCAATAATCCTATCCTAGTGTGAAAATTTGGATGTTTAGATGTTTGGATGTTTGTTACTCAATCACGCAAAAACGACCGAACGAAATTTGATGAAATTAGGCACGCATATAGTTTATAACCTGGATTAAAACAAAGAATACTTTAAATCCTGGTCAAAATATCCCAAGGGATTTTCCGAATGTCCACAATAATGGCGTCACGGGCGGAATCTGGTTTATAAATAATTGCTGCTTCTTATTTTCTTTATGACAAAGCATAAACATTCAAGTACCAGAATTTAGAAAAGCACTGTCAAACTAAAAGTACATTTTGGCCTTTATAATGCACGTGACTCGCGACTTAATTGAACGCATTTGCGCCGATGGCTTTTACCAGATAACGTCAATCCTGACGCTTCCTTTGATAAGGCACGTACCGCTGAAAGGGTGTTAAAAATCCATTGTGCAAATTTAATTAAAAACCACCGATGGAATTCCACATGACCGAAATTTTGGCCGCTAAGTAAGGATCAGATACATCGAATTCAATTTTACGCCACGCGTCCTGATGTAACTTTGTTACAATATTTTGCTGTAACCAAACACTCAGTGCGAACGGTCCATTTGGACAACAAATTCAATATTTTCGATGCCTCACTGATGATGGTCCAAATCGAAATGTCAATTTTCATAACACAATATCATTATTGACCCACTTTATTTCATAAACGTTTTGTTTTGGACTTTAGGGTATCGATGATATGAAGTGTTTGGTGAAATATCGAATATTATGTGTAATTTGATATTAACAAGATTATTTATGTCTCACTAAAAATAACTTGAAACAATCTTAAAGAGTGTTTATATTGTATTTATTGTGTAAGTTATCTTTCCTTCTTTAAACCCTCTCAAAAGCTGAGTTGTAAAATAAAAGAAACCAAAAATGCACTTAAGCCTGTCATTGACAGCCGCAAATGCGATTTAGATTTATTCATCTCCACCCGTCCTTCTATTTTTTGTTCGTCTGCCTGCATTGTTGTATTTGAAACAATAGCTGTGGTACTGTCATATCCGGATTTTATCATTCTAACACCATCAACGGAAACGCTAGGCAATATGAGTTTATAATGTGGCGTCATAGCCTTTTTACTCTATAACTGTTTGTATGGGCTATCTGAATGATGTAAGAGCCCTCTTCATGCTTACATTCACAGCATACATAATCGAAACATTGATTGCATAGGTGTGGTCTTCAAAGCTTCATGTCTCACCAATATTAATACCTAGTCTATTAAGGTAGTTATCGTTAAAGGCAGTTTCAAAGCCAATCGAGAACAACCTTCAAAGGTGAACGATTCCAACGCGACCAAAGAATGCTAGCAAAAAACTGTTGATTGAAAAACTTCAAACATCGCTGGCAGTTCGAGTCAATATTATGGAACTACCGGAGTCAATCCTGACAAAACAGAACATGCTTATTTAAAAAACAAAGCGAGATCGAGGGGTGCTAAAAGTTGATGTTTGTTCGGGACGCAAGTTTATGATCGAGGACGTCCGTCCCTATCCGGAATTTAGGCGCCACTAGCATTAGACAGTCCGATAGCAGAATCGGAGCCCGAGTTAATGGAACATAAAAATGTTTACCGTCACATAAATTATTATCTGAAGAAGCCGATAGGTACGTACCTCGACGCCAATGTTTTATTGCTAATGAATGTTTATAGACTATATAATTTCATTTTAAAATTTATCGGTGGTCCGGTCGATTCATCGTTTCGGGACTTAAATGTCTTCAAATCACGCTATGAAATTCTTATTAGGATCTAAACTATAATAACCGAACAGTAATGGGTTGGTAACCCGTAAAATTTGTATTAATGGTGACGTAGTGAATGGGGCGGACGGTAAATACGTAGCAAAGTGATATAGAGTGTTTTCGGATCACCCTCGTGATAATAATTTGGCCCACGCCTCGGCATCCAGAGATTTGAACACAACAATACTTTTACATCGGGAATGATTCGAAGGACGTCCAGGAATAATGATATAGGTCCCTCGGGAGCGACACAATGCGCCGGGTATAATAATAGTTGTAGATTTGAGAATGATTTGAATGTGAATGGCACCCTCCCGCGCTTTGCTCGTAATAACAAATATGAAGTGTCGCTTTTGTATGTTCCCCTGATGATTTTGACTTCGGTATAACGAATTGGGTTTTAAATTGTTATACTTTTTAGTAATTATACTTGTTTTTATGCTTATACCGATGTCGTATCGATTGTATACCCTTTTTGAGCTGTGTTTATTTTTAGTGACCGTAGTGGTATTATTATTTATGCAAGGGTTCACATGTTTATAGTGTTATTAAGAGCGAGCATTGTCGGTCCAACTCCATCTTTATTACTTTCTAGTTTCAAATATTCACATAATACTGGTGTTGAAATAAATTTCGTCGTTATCGTGGTCTATAGTGTAGTGAAACTTATTAGGTATAATGACTTTCGGTTATTCAATACTTTATCAATATCCGTAAAGAAACGAGATTTACGTAATTCCACAATTGCTGGGTGTGTCAAAAAGGCAAAGTTAAACTGGTCAGTTATTTAAAGTATTTGGAATGCAAATGTAGAAATAAGAATAAATGCAACCAAAAGCAATGGTACTGTCTTTGTTTTTTACTTTTATAATAATAAAGGAAAAGAAAAAGATAGAAAAAGCAAAGTAGGAATGATAAAAACGGTAAAAATAGTTTGAAGAAAAATAAATTTTGAACCAAACGAAGTAGTAACTTGTTTCTTTTGAAATCAGTGCTGATCCACGAAGCATAGACATCTTCTTTGAGGGCAAAACTCAAGGCTGCATCTTACTTTTTTAAAAGCAGCACAAGCTAACGTTTTTCACCCAATCTTTGAAATACACTGTTCAGTTCTGCCTTTCAATTTGAATGAAGCAACCAAATTGAATAATACATACTAAGTAAATCAATCATTTTGGTGTTGGTTTACGCACGATAACTCCTGAGGAGGCTCCGGGTTGGGGCGAAACACGTGTGGAGTAGCCTAATTGGTGCAGGTGCAAGGTGTGTTGCTGTCTTGCTAAATGCAGGTAATAGTGCACTTATATTTTGTGGTGTGCATGTGCATATTTTTGCGGGCGGGCGGGCGGTGCATCTTGCATAGGTATATTATTTGCGAAAGTAAGCTACATACATACATATATTTATTTTTTTCAAAATAAATCATTCAGGTTGCACAGTCAACGGCACGTTCTGGGCTACCACGAGAGGGATTACCCTGATTACAAATACTACTTATCAATTTTATTCTTAAAATGCGAAATAAAAAAACAAAATCAAAAGCGTTTATCCACTTTTTACAATCTGTATCAAAAGCGTTTATCTACTTTTTACAACCTGTATCAGTAGGGTATTAAGAGTTTATTTAAAGATAATAGAATAAATCATCTCAAGCTAGGGGTCTAGTCAGGCATCGATCGCGGATGACTCTCTCCCGCGTCACATGTGTGTCACACTTTACATATGCAAATTTTTCGTCCCCTGTTTTAAAAGCTGTTTGTTTTGCGATTTTAAGCTGTATCTAGATTTATGGACGCTTCTGGTTATTTAAGGATTAATTCAGCTTTTTATACAACTGGTATTAAGTACTATACTTATACATTTTCTTAGATAGAAATATTTACCTATCTATGAAAATTTAATACGATTTTAAGTTATCTTTGAGAAGAACAATTAATCTTCTTGATTAATTTGAATTTGGTTCCATATTTTTAAATTAGATTTGTTTCTAATAAGTATTTTTTTCTGATGTAGATTTCGATGTTTTCACTCTTTGAGTCGACATTTTATAATTGTAGTAAGCAGATACCTAATTAATTTCCTCTGTCATACCAATATACGCAAAATAAAAGCCATAAAAAGAAAAAAAAATATTCTGACGAGGTGCCAACGAATTAATAAATAGCTATGTAGACGATTGCTCCTACGAATCGCTTAAGCTAGGGTTCCTAGGATGACGGTGCCGCCATATTACGGCCGAAATTTAACGGCGTAGAACGTTTACGACCGTTTAATATGACGGCACCTAGCTTTAGGGCCGCCGCGGCGGTTCCTCTATATTTGAGAACGATTTTTTTTGCATACAGGACGGTAGTATTATCCTTATCCTTATCCTTACATATAATAAAACAGTAGAAAAAGTGTGTATTTACATTACATAATATTTAAAAAAGAAATATCTGGGGCGATGGAGACATAGTAATAGAGTAAGAATTTGAAAAAAAAAGTGTGTCTGTTTGTCTGTTTGTTTGTCTGTTTGAACACGCTAATCTCCGGAAATACTGAACGGATTTTCTTTTTTGTTATATAGCTGGTAAGCCTGGGCATAACTTAGGGTATAATTGATTTTGGAAAATGGAACACCTGATGCAGAACCATAATGGTCCAACATAACTATAAGGAATATAAAAATAACACCTTAGCAAAAGTTGTTCAGCCTGATGAGCATTTTTTGTTGAGGTATAAAAATCAAAGATCTGGAACACCTGACGCAGAACCATAATGGTCCAGCTAAACTATTAGAAATAAAAAATGACACTTTGACAACATTTGTTCAGCCTGATGAGCATTTTTTGTTGAAGTATAAAAATCGAAGATCTGGAACACCTGATGCAGAACCATAATGGTCCAGCTAAACTATTAGAAATATAAAAATGGCACCTTAGCAAAAGTTGTTCAGCCTGATGAGTATTTTTTGTTGAGATATAAAATTGAAGATCTGGAATACCTGATGCAGATCCAAGTTTAATTTATTTGCAAAAACATGTGTTTACAAAAAATTGAAGATCATCTGCTGATCTAAAATTTAAGACATCAGGTTAAAGATGTGTAGCATAATATAATAACTTTAGCTGGGTGTACCTCCACGTGGTGAAGGTGGTAAAAATTTGGGCCTAATTTTTGATATCAACTTGCCTAAATACGGGTCAGACGCTTAAAGCCTCTGGTGTCGATCTAAGGATTGGTTGTTTTTCGCATGACCTACTCTATGTGGCTTTTCCAGCGTTAGTAACGCTTCAGGTCTTTTCATATTATTAGCTCCCGAAGGAAAAACTCTGAACATAGTTTATAAAGATTTTTTAAACTATGTTTACATGTTTATAATATTAAATACAAAAAAATAAATTGAAACAATTTATTAAATTTTAACATTATAACACTGCTAAAAGTATGTTCTCATGTAACTACATTAGTTCATATTTATATGCTACGCCGGAGTCATAAAGTCCACGCGTACGAAGTCGCGGGCATCAGCTATTTGACATAAAGTTCATAGTAAATGTGTCAAAATTCTACCATCATGCATCAGTAAGCAAAACGAATCGTTTCTCGAATATAGGAACGGGGGTTAGTCATTTTTAATTTTCCGTCATTTTGGATGAAACTCTGACCTTTTCTTCTTTTTCGAAAACTAACAGGTTCGGTTGAGTAACGCGCTCGGAATAAGCTGTCACAGCTCAAAACTAGTGACGTTCTAAGCGCCCGCGGTGACACGCTGTTTCACACGTTGCGTGAAAAAATACGGCACAAATTAAAAGTCGCCACTGCCTGGGGTTTTGCTGTAGCTTAATCTGTAGTCTTTGTGCTACAGATTGTATGAACTATTGAAAAATCCGACTAAGTGCGATAGTGGGCCACATAGATTTAATAGCGGGGTCGCTATTAAATCTATGTGGAACATGTTATAGAACTCAATAAAATTTATAGTAATAAAAATTCACTGCATTCTATGTTTAGCTTATGAGAAATAATTTCAATTAACGTATTGAAGTTCGCGATTATTTAAATGAAGAAAGATGACGTCATTGAATTAGTTCCGAAAGCGTTTAATTAAATAATTATAAAAATATATACATAATATCTTATAACAAAACTTCCGTAGTAAAGTAAAAGAGACTTGTTTTTAGTAAATACATAATTTTTCATGAAACGACACCCTACCCAAATATAATAAAGTTTTTGACACTAATAAGTACATATTACATATTATTAACAAGTTTGATGTACCAACCCTTTCAAAAAAAAATGTATCACAAATAATGCCATCAAGAACACGCAAAATTATCCGACAGCATATGACAGTTGTCCCCTTCGTGACGCCGCGATGCGTGACACGTGATTACGAAGATGACGTCCCGCTAACTAGAAGATTCCCAGAAGACGACGAATATTTCCAAACACAATGCTACAGAAAATATAAGAGACACACATTTGAAATTGAATTTGTAAACAAATTTATAAAAATAAACAAGAAAGCGACATAATAAAAAAATGTTTTAGAAAACAAAAAACCGACTTCAAAAACCTGCCTCTAAAAAGCAAGAAATAATATTCAAATCATTAGATACGCATTATCATTGTTATAATAACAACACGTCTATTGAAGTCGGGTGGGGCTGGAGTACAACTTCCTTTTTTTATTCTAAAAGCCCCACCCGACTTCAATAGACGTGTTGTTATTATAACAATGATAATGCGTATCTAATGATTTGAATATTATTTCTTGCTTTTTAGAGGCAGGTTTTTGAAGTCGGTTTTTTGTTTTTTAAAACAATTTTTTATTTCTTTATTTTTAGTGTAAGTACCTTCTATATTAGGTATATTATTTGGTAGAAAAATCGGCTCAGCCAAACGTGAGATATTCGCGGAGAAACATACATTCATACAGGTCAAACTGAGAGAGAACCTTTTCTTTTTAAGTCGGGTAAAAAGACTATACTAAAAGTACCCCTTTCCCAACAGAAAGAAACATCTAATTCGGTTCATAAATAACAAAGTCGTCAAAATAGTTGATGCAAAATCATAGTATTTTCAGGATTTCTCAAAAACTACTGAACCGATTTGAAAAAAAATTAAATGAGACCATCTCGCAAGAAAACTTAATCGAACAAAAAAAGAATCATCAAAATCGGTTCATAAATGACGAAGATACGCGCGAACAACGATAAAAAAAAACATACAATCGAATTGAGAACCTCCTCCTTTTTGTGAAGTCGGTTAAAAACAAAGCATAAATGACTTGAACCTTTTAATTTAATCTGCCATTCCAAGGAAAGACTGTTTATTAATAGAGTTAATTAATTTAAAAAAAACTTAGAAAATAAAATCACAAGATTAATATAATGTCCTTCTATTTCATTTCAATACAATAACACGCCGTTCTCCGAAGTGTATTAAATCAAACACGTTATCGCCAATTCAAAAATCAACTGCAGACAGCGCGACTCCGGAGCCGTCAATCTTCCATATCGTACAGGAAAGAGGCATTATCAAACGCAAATAATTGACATTGCCACCCTCGGTGCTGTCAAAAAATAACGCGTCTCGTCTCGGAGTCGTCACGTTCCGGACCCGTCGCGTGTCGTGAGTGTGCGTCTTAACAAGCGCCGCTATTAGCACGTGTGCGGAATTTGCGTTAATTTGGGGATTACTATTTTATTGTTTTAGGATGTTTTTCTTTACATTACTTACCGTTGGACAGTATTTTGTTTTGGTATTTAGTTGGGGCTACTCCATTTTGATCGTGGACTCATCTAATCCTACTAATAATAGCCTAAATTAAAACATAGAATACTTTTTGTCCCGATATTTCCACGGGAATGGGAACTAAGCGGGTAAAATTGCGGGCGGCCGCTAGTTCTTTTAATAGAAGAATACCTAATTGTTTCTGTCAAATGACTCAATTCAATTTGGTAAACTGAGTATCAAACCGTTATTAATTCAATCAGGATATCTTGCATCAGTTAACAAATCATTTCAATTGCAGAACGAAAATTTAACAAGTGAAGGTAGAGTGAACATATGTAGCGCTTACAAAGTTTCAGTTTTGGCAAAGTTGAACTTGTAGTCTATCTCATCATTTTAAATAATTTAGTATGAACTAGAAAAGATCTTTCAATACCAAAGTTTAATTCAAAAATTATAAACATCCATAAAAAACTAGCACCCTTTTATTTCGTAACCGACGAGTTCACGCATCTGCATCATTAGTAGTTTATCATTAATCAGAAGGTTATCTGGAGGTAATCTAATCGCACCTGCTGGTACAGTCAACGTCAAACATTTAAAGTCATTCAGATATTGTGGAGTTGGATAGCGCAGTGGCTTAGTGCATGCACATGTGATCATACCGCTGCATAGCAATATTTGACAGCAATCGACGAATGACGAAGAAATGCAGGATAAATAAGCGAAAAGATAAATGTAAACATTACGCTCAGACGTGACGTCACACTACGTCAAGCTACAACATAAATTATTATAGTACTAGGTTGTTACAGTACATTCTCCATTCATTAGCAGAGTTTGTATTTCAGCTTTGGGGATGTGAAAATTGGTTGATGATGATTTTACCAAGTCTTTGCTTGAAACAATGATCACTTAATGATCAAAATTATATAAAAAGTTGAAATGGTTCAATAGATTTCGACTAAATTCTAAAATATTGTTAAAAATAGTGGCTCTGTGAGCTGTAGCCCTCGCTTTAACATGTCTCTGCCATTTTGAAAAAGCCAAAAATATTTAGTATATAAGTACCTCTGTGATAAAAATAAATCGACAAAAAAATCTATATTAATAATCGAACTTGCTCACAAAATTTCACGAGAATTGGTTGAGAAATGCTCGGTTGAGAAACCCGACAGGAGAACTGCCGGACAGCCGAAATACGAAAGCTATTTGCCCAAGCTGAAAGAGAGACGCTTCGCTCGCGCATCGCGCTCGCTCAGTCAATAATAAACACTTTAGTTATAAGGATATTTTAAAGATTTCAATAAGTAAACAATGAATGTCTGTAACTATTTGACGCTGACTGTACGTGAGAGTTAATAACAGTTGTAATGGGGTCTTGTTAACGTGACAAATTCGTGAGAACTTCTCGAACTGATGTTACAAGTAGATATGGGGCCAGTTGTTAGTTATATTATAATTCAAAGTGTGAAATTACTAATTTAACAGAAAAAAACTCTTTAGATTCAAACATGGACTTCTCATTTTGAATTGTAGGTCTGTTTTATTAGCCTTGACCATCAGCAATTTTTAATGTCCCCACTGCTCGGGCACAGGCCTTCCTTATGGGTGGATAAGGAGAATGGGCCTTAACCCACCACGCGGGCCCAATGCAGATTGGTGGGTGTTAACGACTGCAAATACACCCGGGACCAACGGCTTAACGTGCCTTCTAAAGCACGGAGGAGCTCTGTTTCATTTTTTGATATTAGTTATTTCATTTCTTGCTTCTTTGATATTGGATTTTTAAGAGATAATAAAATATCAATAACACCTGTAAAATTTTCGAGGCTCCTGATATCTCTTCTTTCATCAACATTTCAATGTTATATTGTCACTCAAATAGCGAACTTCAGTCCGATATCAAAACTTCTACCAACTCCAATCGAAATTTTCCAATAGTATTATCTTTGGAAAGAATAAGCGGGCCTTAATGAACTCATTATAAAGTTACCAAGGCTGTGGTGGCGTGGTCCAAGGGGCAAGAATGAAGAAGCAAGTAGGAAACACGCTATTAATATTCTAGATTTTCACGTATGGGAAAGTCTGCAAAATGAATTGTTATGTTTTAACGTGGCTATGTACCTATAGATGAGTACATTATAAAAAAACAACTCTTCCGCCCCCCTCCACTACTGCGTCACCCCTCCCCCCTTGAAAAGTGTTTGAAGGAAACCTTTGGTTCAGCAGTAGCCTGTGCTTTGTATTTTTGCCATGTACAGTCACCATCATAACCTTAGACGCACCATATAGCTTGGAAACCATAATTTGTAGCAAAACGAATGGAAGACTTATATTTGTAAGTATTATAATTATTACAAGGATATGTAGACTGAATTATTCTAAAAAAACACGAGATCACGATGATGTGTGCACAGCATCACAAAAATGTTTTCTACTATAAAACTGGTATCATGAAATAATTAGGTAAGTAGGTAAGTACCTATATATATTACTGTTTTTGCCGTAAAACTCATGATAAAGATATTTATCAAATATATTTTTATTAAGTTTGTGGTGAAAATTCATCTAAATGTGTTTATTTCTTTACTTAGCAATATACTATTTCCTTCTGTGTTGATTTGTTCTGGTAACCCTTTGTTTACATTTTTGCTGGAAGACTATTAATCCGACTTTACTTCTCTCTACACGATAATTGATAAAATCGTCATTTATACAGGTCAGAAATGGGTATCCTTCTTTAAGGAAGAACGGCACTTGCATTTGTGTCAACGATACGATACGAAAGTCTTTACAGTAAAGTGACTCGAGTCAACTCTCAATTAGAGATCCGCTATCACACCAACACTTGAGCCAAGGTTCTCACGGTCCAACGCCGCAAGGGTTCCGTCTCTAATTAATCGAAGGAGACTTTTCATCCGCGATTGGACCATTGGGCGGGGTGATTATGGCTTTAAGGGTCTTGTAATTTGAGACTACAGTAGGTACCGAAAGTGCCCATTGTGCTATTTTCAACTCGTTAAATTTAATAGTTATTAGGGAGTTCATAGCTTCTGTATTTTTTTTATATTAAATTAACTTAATACATTTTACATTATACATTGCAAGAACTCGGTCCACACAGTTTATTCTTTACCATAAAAAATTTAAAAAATGCACCGTCGGCCTAGCTAGTATAAATAATCTTACTTTGGCTTTGATATTCTCTATTAGAATTCGTTCGTACTACTATTACTTCTACTCTACCTGACCTTGTGAAACACCTCAAACATTGTCGAAAGGGGCCATCCATAAATTACGTCACACGAATTTGAAGATTTTTGACCCCCTCCCCCGTCCTTGTCACAGCTGGTCACATTTGTGAGACCCACCCCTCCCCCCTCCCTAGTGTGACGTCACATATTTTACAATTTTACGCCTAGAAATAATTATTGAATTAAAACAGAAGGTCAGTTTTTTTTTATTTCAATTTAAATGATTTTGAATTGTGGCGTCACGAAATTTAGGACCCCTCCCACCCCCTTGTCACACAATGTCACACTTGGTCGACCCCCCTCTCTACCTCTTAACGTGTGACGGAATTTATGGATGGCCCCAAAATTAATATAAATCTTTTCATTTTTTTAACATTGTCTTTTAGTAGTGTAATTATCCCTTGGGGTCATGAGTGTTCATCCTATATAATGTAGCATCCTATATCCAATAACATGCTCTTATTTAATCGGGCCATATAATTATAATTCAATTATGTTAAAAAATACATAATTAAGTACCTACCTAAGAAAACTAATATTCTATTTCATGGGAAATGCCGAAAACAATTTCAAGCTCTTTAATTAAATCTTATAAAAAAGCTGTGCAAGTGTGTACGTGCAAATATGTAGAATTAAATATAGTAGGCACAGTGACCTCCTACATTCCAGAAACTAAAAATTTGATATTCTGTATAGTCAAAGTGTGTTTGAATTGATTTTAGTTCACTAAACTTACGTGATGTGAATACAAAAGTAGGCAATTCTACATCTAAGTATATTTAGTGTTTATTTTTTTCGAGGAAAAAAAACATTTATATTTTTTATATTTGATTTTTTCTATCAAATAAAATTATAAAGCAAAACGCTTAAGGCTCCGTTATGCGAAATCATTTGTCTCTGTATTTTTCTTTACGTGTAAAGAGTATGGAAGATAACCTCACTTCTGCACTTTTTCGCTGTTTTTCGTTGTGTTTTCATTATAATCTTTAGCACAATTATCTTTCTAGAAAAAAGATTTTGGAGCAACTGCACAGTACGTTAATAGTAGATTATACAACAAGTGAAAAAAGAAGGAATTTAGTTCGAGATACTATGTTGGATCTCGAGAGCAGCGAAGGATTCTAGAGTTGAATCCCGAGCGTAGCGAGGGATTCAAAAGTAGAGTCCTGAGCGAAACGAGGGATACAAAGGACCGAGATGAAATTTTTTTTCACGAGTTGTGTACTCTACTTTTTACCATTGACTGCGAGAAAACATAATAGCAGTACTTACACCTATAGTTGTACTATTATTTATTCTGTGCCTATAGTACCTATTTATAGTTATCAAATTTTATTATTTAGATGGGTAATCGATAATTTAACCGTTAGAAAATAGTGAAACTATAAGTTTTCCAATGACATAAAACAATCATGCCATGAGGGAAATTACATGATCAGTCTGACATCAGTCCATTTCATCAGTTTGTATAGACTTTGAATTTTTACAGACTGAAGATCGTACCAGCTGATGGAATGGACTGATGCAAGACTTAACATCTAATCTCCCTCTAATATAAAGAAAAGAACCCAAAGATAAGACGCTAAAAGAACCTAATTAATTTGGCGAGATATTTTTTTAGAAAAGAACCCAAAGATAAGACACTGTAAATAACCTAAACAAAATTGGCGGGATTTTTTTTTATTTAATTGTACAACTATGGCTTTATCTATGGAATAGTTCCATACTTTCAGCACGTTTTACTTTTTTTTTTGTACATAATTCATACGATGCGCGCTTGTTCCAAATTCAAAATATTTTTATTCACTCGGTGAATAAAACTGCGTTTTATTCACTCTTATCGTTGAATATAACGCACTTTTTCGAGTGGCAATGGTAATAAAAAGTATATTTTGATGTAGAATTCAATACGTTTCCGTTATTATTCACGCCAAAAATATGACCCGCGACAAGCGCTTTTAATGATATTATGTTTTTTTTACAAATCATCTGAGAGGTTTGTACGCAATTAAATACTTGTAGCTACTAGATAATCGCTTTAGCTAGTCGTATGTTTTTCTTTGTGGTACAACTTTACGTTTTCTTTATAAAAATATGGCCCGCGCAAACCATGTTTTCCTATTATGGCCCCTTAAACTGTCGGCATTAAGTACTTACACAACCTATGACAGGAATAAATCTGTTGTTATTAAAAATATTTAATTACTTTTTTGTCAAATTTGTAAAATAGGTATTAAATACTATATTGGTGTTATCCTCTATTTTAGTTTAGGTGAAGCCTATCAAAAACTCATGAAAACAGGCTTTTTATACCTAAAAAGGGTGGTAAAAACAAAGCCGAATCAACTTTTTATTCAACCAAAACAATGGGAGACGCCACAAAAAGCCACCTTTCCATAAAGCGACGTCAACAGCAAGAAATATATAGTCAATTAAGCGCATTCATTAATAAAAAAGTCTGCTATACCAAAGACCCCCGGTGAGAGGTTTTAATATGAAACTAGCGCTATTATTTTTATTTCAATGAAACCGAGGCTTGCACGTCATCGGCAGAAAAAATCCACCGATAATAAAATTATCGGGGAACCGCTGAGGCTATTAAATGCAGACCGGCCGTGAAATATACGGACAGGGCCCTAGCTCCGGCGTGTGGGATAAGGGCTGGGATATACTGGGGAGAGAAAGCGTTTGTAGAGAGAAAATTATACCATAGGTACTATTTAAAAGGAGACCCGACACATCCCATAGAAAAATGCTAAACTTGTATACGATAGAATTCGGTCTTAAAATGTAGCCAATAATATTTGCTATATTAATCAAGTTCTTTCTTATTTTAAGAGTGATTAACTGACGAACATTTTTTTTATATAGAAACACTACGGAAACAACGAGTCATCGAAAAACGTTCTATTATCCACATTGAATCTTCAAAGCGCAGAAAAGTCACTATGAAATGTAAAAACTTGTCTGTATTAAACCATGATTCCCTTGCCTTTTTCGAAATTAAGAAAGCGAAATGTCATTGACTTCAATGCGGCATTGACCGCTGACATTTGGTTGACACATAGCATAGCACAAATTAATAAGTGAACAAGCACAAGCTGATTCTGAATCATTTAAAAAGTAAAATAAAATTTTAAAAAGTACACTACTTTAGAATGAAATAAATGACGGGTCTCCTTTCAGGTTTTTAATAACCACTTTTAGCCATCAGATTAATTCACATTTGTATGAAATCTAGAGGTAGAAGTGATACAGTAGTATTTTATTTAGGTCATACATTATAAGAACCAGTTTGAACGCATAGACTATTCTAGTGTAACTGTAGACTGTTGCTTCTTTACAAAAAGTTTACAAGTAATAAGAAGATAATTAGGTACCTACTACTTTAAACTCCATGGAATAGAATTTATACTTTTCGTCTTTCCTAACTTTCTTAGAAAAAAACATTTTTCTAAATATTGTATCTTTTTTGCGCCATACTCATTCTCATGGCATGTATCCTCACCCTTATTGATAGAGCGTGCGATATTTATGCTTACTTTATGCAGAGAGGCCGTCGGATATTCTCAGCTGCGGATTTACAGCCTTAATTCATTTAGCGTTTCAAAAACTACGCTCGCAGTACGCCACTCCGCTACGCGGTCATTCAGGACTATTTTACGAACATATTCTATTTAAATGCAGATAAAATATTAAAATTGGCTCTTGAACTAAGAAGCGATTCAATTGAATGTTTATGTAATGATAAATATTTTTGTTAGCATTACGTGCATGCTGTGGCTCTAAGTGTGAGTAAATTACAAACTAAATAGATATAATCATGTAGAGGTTGAAATTGTACGCATTTCCCTTAAAGTTTGAGGTCTTCTAAACATTAGCTTTAATGTGTGGAAGATATGTTGGATTTTGTTGTTAGCCAATAGGGAATATGCATAAGTACCGATTTTGATAAATTTGAGCTTAATTGCTTCGGACACGTATAAAAATATGATGAAACAGAAAAAAAACTATCATTTTAGTTTTATCACACGATGAAATCAGAGAAAAATGTGACTATATCACGAGAAAAAAACGCAAGAGAAAAGTTTTGATATTACAGTGGATTTTCTCACGCATAATACTTTTGATTTTGATACAAAAAAATGATGCATATTCCCTATTGTTAGCCAAGTATGCAAATATTAGGATAAATTAAATTTTTTTGTTGAGTACTTAATTTGAATAGACTCTTTACCATAAAACCGAAACATACTCATTTAAGGCGTTCTGTTCCTTCCATTTTTAAAGCAATTTTATTCCTATGCTAAGTACGTGTTGAATCTTAAAAAAATTCACACGCTTTTTTTATAAGTTTACCTTTACACATATTGATTAAACACCGCTAACCATCATTCATGGGAACGTAACCCATAATTTTCCTAGCGTGATATATTACAACTCCATAGAGTAAATTAACAAACATGACATCACCAATACCCTTTACCCCACATAATATTGAATAACAATATTCTAACATTAATATTTACTAAACTTTATGGCTTTAAAAATAAAGTTTAGATTAGTACACTATAAAATTGGCACCTTAATTTTTTATGAGCTAGCGAGCAATAAAGAACGTTGTGCCCTTGCATCAAAGTGTATTGTGTCAAAACGCTGCTTAGTTTGGAACTTTGGATCAGAAATGATTATGGGGCTATAGTTAATAGATACATAGTAAAACCACAGTAAATATATATAGATTTTTTCAAACAGTAAAGAAGCTCCATGGAAACGTTCGAATTTGACGGCTGACGTCACTCTAAGAGCTCTAAGCAAAGTTCGCAGTACTTTGGTCGGCGTTGTGACATCGCGTCGTCGTCGCAGTTGTTTCCATAGCGTTCGCACGTAGCATTCACGAGACGGCCGGAAAATGCCAACCCTAGCGATCCGACGGAGTGCAATGATAAAAGGGCCTAAGTGTCGTTAGCTCCTCTACTGTTTTGAAAAAACTTGTACATATAATATACTTACTGTGGTAAGACCCTCTTACTAATAATAAAAACTTATCCGAATCTTTCCGTATTCGATGCTTTGCTTTTCATATAGGTTTAGGTTTATAGAACTTTATTCTCATAAAGACATAACATCACTTACATGAGAACATTATAAATAAAAAGACTAAACAGTTCCTGGTCGCAAAAGCAAAACAGATAGTAGGTATACTTACTAACAAAGCTGAGTAAAAGTCAATTAAATCACAGTAGAATCCAACAATTCAATGCACAGTTCCCGTTTAACGCACTATTTTCATAATTATTGAGTACTGATAATATACTGAGCAAGTTTTTTCTTAAACACGTTAAATGAGTCTGCACTTTTTATAGGTGCGGGTATTTTATTATAAAGTTGTACTCCTTCAAATGTAATCATAGTTTTGCCGTAATTCGTGCGATGTTTGGGTAGTACAAGAAAACTAGCGCGGCGATTGATATTATTAACTCTATGGTTTGTAATAAGAAAAAATACTAAGTTTGACACCAGCAAGACCAACTAGATTGATGTAAGATATTTCACTGTAATATTCCGTACTGCTAATGCGTTAACTGCGCTCTAAATAAGGCCCCGAACCGTTGTGGGTGAGTACAATAAAATAAAATGGTTGGTCGGTTTGATCCCTACAATGGTGGGGTTCAAATCGATTAGCAACGTGATAACGTACTTAGGATCAGCGCCGATTCGGAACAAGGGAGATGAGATGAATTAATTTTAAACGCTTAAGTTAGTAGTGTAGATAATTTTGTATGGTACTTTTTACTAGTACTTAAATATCGGCCGATAAAAATTAATTGGCGTATTCAGAATTCTTATTTTCATTCTTATTCGCTCTGATCGCAGTCAGTTTGTAGTTAGAACAATGTGATGCTCTTATGAGATACTAGCGGCCGCCCGCGACTTCGTCCGCGTGGAAAGGTTTTTTTGCTGTCCCTCGGGAACAATACTTTTTTTCGGGATGAAAGGTACCCTATGTCCTTTTTTGTACCCCTGACAACGTGTATGCAAAATTTCGTGATAATCGGTTCAGTAGTTAAGACGTGAAGGCGTAACAAACAAACAAACAAACAAACGGACTTTCGCATTTATAATATTAGTAAGGATGTAACATGCACTACAATAATTGAATAAAGTGTTACAACTTATCCATGAAATCTAATCGCTTCTAATTTCGAACATTTTTCGAAATAGGTTTTTTTTTTTATTTCGAAAACCTCAACTTTGAGAAAGTTTTAAAATAAGTATTTTTAAAAGTTCTTCCATTATGTTAAAAACAATTAGTTACATTAGTTACTCTGGAAGAGTGTGATAAATTTGTGCACAGATCACTCACACCACGACGTAATCTGTGAACTCACAACCATTAATTATTATTTAATAAAATATGATGAATCTTTAGCGTGTTGTAAGTAGTTGTACCTACCCACCTGTTTAAAACTGACAATAAAAAAAGCTTAAAAGCTCCACCTAACATACCGACCACAGTATTCGATGCCAATTATCATCCATCATCTCGTAAAACATTTTGACATGACGTACTACAATACCAAGGGCTTAGTCAATATGCGCTTACTGTAAGCTATAGAAATAAATCATTCGAAACATTCAACACTTTCGAGCGAGTCGATTCAAAAAACTACGTTCATTGAATCGTCAACAATAAAATCGGTATAACAAGGCGTTATGGTTCGGTTGGTGTAAGTGATAGGATGAAGTAGTCCGTATAGTTATACTAGTAGGACTAAAAGGAGAAAAATATCCGTTTATAGGAAGGAGAACGAGATAGGTAATGAAAGAAACTAAAATAGTTTTTATTTTTATTGAATTGAGTTGAAGTGATAGTACAACTCAATTCAATCAAATAAATTTATTCAGTCTAAGCTGTTAGAAGCACCTTGTAAATGTCAAAGAAGCTACACCATCGATACTTTATATATGCCTAGTTCCAAATCACGCCAACAGCACTGTTAGCGTATAATCCATTAAATTAAGTAAGTACACAAATACCCTATTTGTGTAATATTTTGTGACTATTTAATTTGGTCGGATTCGCGCTAACAGCGCTGTGAGCGTGATTCGGAACGCGGCCATAGAAGTATCTCTCTTAAATTCACTTCATTGTTCTTTTTTTTCAATGACAGAGGCTATATAATAAGTAAGTGCTAGCCAATGTTAACAAACATACGAACTAATGAGTACTGACGCAAAAATTAAATTGAATTTAATTCTTTCATAAATAGAAGGGAAAACATAATTGAAAAGTATAGGACACAACAATAAATTATGTAGATCTTTTACGTTCATAGACATTAATATTTTTTTTTGTTAACTTAGTTGCTGTCTTCTATAACTTAAAGCACAATTTACTGATGAGAATGGCCATAACAGAGGGAACGCTTTTGAGAACTAAAAATAAAAATAAAACACCGATGCAATAACATTTTATGCATTGTTTTGTGTTCATTGAATGGCTTTGCAAATAAAGAAACGCTTTAATTAAGTATTACGATTTGTATGAAGCTTCTTTGTTTGTTTGAATTATCGGGAAGAGTAATTCATTGATATGTTGCAATATCAACAGTAACTACCAATATAATAATTTATACTACAAAAACCGTTTTGTTTAATTTTGCTACTTAAATAGTGCAGGAAATGAAGGTAGTGGAACCCCACAGTAAATCCTCAGTAGACGAAACTTTACAGTATGATAAAGTATCATAAATGAAACATATTTCTTAAATTATCCATATCGTTTTTTTGTTTTTTGATATTTGTACAAAGGTTTTGGTTCATACTATATTACATCCCCGCAAAGTTTCATCGACTGAGGATTTAATGCTGGGGTCTCCGTACAAAAGATCGCTTTATTTCCTACACTAATAAAATAGAAGGTTATAAAAAAATCAATATAATAGGTCTTCACCTATGAAATTGCCGTATTGCAGTACAGACTTTTTCAAACAAAAAAAGTTTTGATTGGCTATGAATTCTAAATTCAAATTAATTTTGTTTTAAAATATGACATTCTATTTACAAAATCAGTCTTTTGTTTATTGATTAGCGTTGTATTTTCATTACATTTCAACATTTTTCCTCATAATGGATACTTCGAAATTTCGTGTAATTATGGAATATGAGTTCCGTCGTGGCACCAACGCGGCACAAACGACACGTAACATCAACGACGTTTACGGAGAGAACTGTACAAACGAACGTACAACCCGTTATTGGTTTGCTCGGTTCCGTTCTGGGAATTTTGACTTGAAAAATGAACCTCGTGGTCGTCCGGAAACTTTGGTCAACAATGATGAATTAAAGGCGATTGTGGAAGCAGATGAATCGCAATCTACAGCTGAGCTGGCAGCAGCTTTTGATGTTAGCATCAAAACAATATTGGTCCATTTGCGACAGATTGGCAAGATAAAAAAGCTTGATAGATGGGTGCCCCACTGCTACTTCACGACAACGCGCGACCCCATACTGCACAACAGACCGTCTCTAAGCTGCATGAGTTGGGTTTGGAAGCTCTCCCTCATCCGCCATACTCACCAGATCTTGCGTCTACCGACTATTACTTTTTGCAAAATTTGGACAACTTTTTAGCGGGAAAAAATTCAATTCCCGAGAGGCAGTACAAAACGCCTTTGAAGAGTTTGTTGTCTCCCGTCCAGCTGATTTTTTCAAGAAGGGCATCCATAAACTGCCACAGCGTTGGCAAAGATGCATTGATTGCAGGGGTGATTACTTTGAATAAAAGAAATAAATAAGTTCGAAAAAATATACTTTAACTTTTTTCAAACAAAACGGCAATTTCATAGGTAAAGACCTAATATTAAAACTAAATGATTAACTAAGTAGTATCTTGATTCTTGACTCTCAAAGCTTTCTGCCCGCAATAGAGATGTAGTGATGAGTCCGAACCAATCCATAGATAATATTTAAAAAAAAGAAGTTTAAAAGGCAATGCTAATAAATTAAGAATTTCTGAGATCGCATTGTCTTCAAAAGTTGTTTTAGAGCTTTGCGTTGATAACTCATCTCTAGAAAGATCATTATAAAAATTACTCATAATATAGCCCAGTAAATGAATAGGTGTAGAGGGAAATGATTGGAACACAATTTTTGACTTCGTAACTTTGTTTGGACCAGTTAGGAGGAGAACATATCAAAAGTCCCCGCCCGTAGCCCCTATGCCGGGGGGGAGGGGGAGTTTTGAAGGTCCCATTTTACGGTTTTTCAGATATATCTCGAAAACTATACATTCCAGCGACATGAGTTTACTCACAAAATGAAAGCTGGTTAAATTTGCTACATGTTTAATTCAGTAGTTTAATACAAATTTAATAACAGGTCCAAACAAAGTTACGAAGTCAAACTTTTTGGAAAAATGTAAAAGACAAAATCATCCCCAATGACGGCAAGAATGAGACACTTCCAGATTGTTTTAGTGATCCAAATGTCATTAATGATAATTTTCTTAAAATACCTGGGTGTGGTAATGTGTCTATTTCAGAGCTTTCTTATTTCGAACATCATCGTTTCAGTACGACTGCTCCACCATTTGTGCTGAAGGCTGTTACTGAGACAGATGTCACTAATTATATCTTATCTGTCAAATCTAATGCCGTTGGTAGTGACGGTATTAGTAGGGACATGGTCCTGCTCACTCTTCCGCGTACCTTGCCAATTATTACTGACTTAGTTAATAAGTCCATCCTCACAGGCATAGTCCCCTCTCAGTGGAAAGCTGCACTGATAACTCCACTTCCAAAAATCAGTACCCCTTCCGAATTTAACCACTTAAGACCCATCAGTATTTTAACCTTTTTATCAAAAATTTTGGAGAAAGCAGTTTACAGTCAGTTGATTAAATACGTTGAAAGCAACAATATATTGCCATCTTTTCAGTCCGGTTTCCGCAAGGGTCGTGGTACTGTGACGACGCTGCTTGATGTAACTGACAACATACTTGCTGAACAAGATAACGGAAAAATCACTGCTCTCACGCTTTTAGATTTTAGTCGAGCATTTGATTGTTTAAACGTTCCGTTGCTACTTTCAAAGTTATCATTCTATGGATTTGATCATCACACTATTAAATGGTTTAACAGCTACCTTAGTGAGCGGTATCAATCGGTAAGACTTCGTAGGGAGGATGGAACTACCCTTACATCGGAGCCTAAATTGGTCGAGCATGGTGTACCTCAAGGCTCAATACTAGGGCCACTTCTATTCATTATATACAGTGCGGACCTTCATCTGAACATTAAACACTGCAATTATCACTGCTACGCAGATGATGTTCAATTGTATATATCTGAGAAGCCTGGTAGAATTTCTGAAGCCATAAGTAAATTAAATAAGGACTTAAATGCCATAGCTACCTGGTCAGCTAATAACGGTCTTGTGCTCAATCCATCTAAGTCCAAATATATGCTCTTGGGTACTAAACATCAGATAGAGAAAGCAGATTTAAGTCCTGTGTCTGTTGAAATACTTGGTAATAAAATAGAACGTGTTGACGAGACCAAAAATTTAGGAATAATTTTCGACAGCCAGTTGCGGTTTGAGAGCCACGTGTTGAGTCTCGTTAGGAGTTGTTTTTACCGCTTGAAAATCTTATATAAAGTACGTAATTTCCTCTCAGAGAAGTCGCGAATCACACTTTGTGAATCGCTGATACTATCAAGGCTCAACTACGGTGATTTAGTGTACGGGCCTCGCTTGTCGTATAGGTCTCGGAAAATGATACAGCGTGTCCAGAACGCATGTGGTCGTTTTTGTTTTAACATACCCCCGCGCACACATGTATCCCCATATTTAAATAATGCGAACATGCTCAATATGGAGTCTCGTAGACGTTTGCATTATGCCTTGCTGATGTTCGATTTGATGAAGTTCAAGAGGCCGGAATATTTGTATACAAAACTGAAACACTCCACTTTCCACCACCGCTACGGACCAGGTATTCCTAGGTCCAAACGAGCTCCGTTGTCAACCTACATTCACAAAACTGTGAACTTTACTGGCAGTTTTCGCTACCAAGCGACTAAATGCTGGAATAATATCCCCCCTCCGATACGATTAGTTCCAAGCAGACAAGCTTTTAAACATAAACTAAGATCCACTCTCCTTGATTTTTCAAAATTAGGAACCAGCAATTAGTCGCTACGGTTGCGAATTTCACGTTCTGGGGGTTAGGCGATATATAATACAATGTTATATATATATATATAATTATATAATATTTTTTTAATAAAGTGACACAATTTAATCATGAATTTAATAACTGGTTTAACTTATTTATTTAAAATTTTCAAATATAATTTAATTTAATTTTAATTTTTGGTAAATTTATTTTGAATTTTAATGAAATTGTATACGACACTTATTCAAGTTTAGTACAAATTCTGACTACTTTTGCGCAACCTCACTATTTCACTTGGGTGAAAACTGAAAATCAGTGATTTACTCTACGAGTAAATATTACACTGAGTTTTCTCCTTTTTGCATCGCTACGGCACACAATTGGAGTTTTGCTCTGTTCTATATTGTTTATTTTTGTTTCATTGTTTTATTTTTAATCTTTTATTTTGTAATGTTCATTGGTCTTACTTAAATTTTGTGTGCGTGCTTGGTGCGAATAAATACATTTCACTTTCACTTTCACTTTCAAAATTGTGTTCCACGCCTTTCCCTCTATACCCTTTTTTGAGCGTTCATTTCCTGAACTAATAATCGAATAACAAACACGCCACAACGTCGTCGTCAACCTAATACATTGTTCCTTAGAATTTTAAGAAGGGAGTAGTTCGCAACCTTAAAATAATTACACCTAGAACGATAATTCCCTACAAAGCGCGCTGTCAAAGAGAGGCAACAAAAACAGCCAAAATGGCGCCGTTTTCAGATTTTTATTGTCCATTATTAAATGATAAGTACAAAACAGTTACAATTTCCCTACCTTAAAGAGATTAATTATTATTGGATTTTAGTTTTATATTATATGATTTTATTTTATTGGATTTTAGTTACGATTAGGTAACGTATGAAGGATATATAAATCTGAGAACTGAGCCATTTTGGCTCAGTATAAGTTGCCTCACTTTGCTTCTAGGTGTAATTATTCTAAGTTCGCAACCATTAAAATTTTAAATCAACCGTAGCTTCTCGTAGGGACTTTTTCTACCAAAATGATTATGTACAACTTTATTTCAAGAAACAGTAATCTCCGTTTGCGAAGTAAATAAAGAACCGCGCGATAAGTAGGTACTGTCTGTTTAATAAAAGTGGTCAAGATGGCAATGTAAATGTTATGATGGTGTTCGGAGTTACGAGAGGTGCAAATGTCGCGTTTGTTAGCAACTTATGTTGAATTTTTACAGTCTACGTGACTTTGACGCTATTTAGTCTGAATATTCGTTTTATTTGGTGTTAAGCCGTTTACTATCTACTGACTAGCAAATAGATTTTGCATGAGTTTGGGACTCAATAAATATGCAATTATTTGGTAACATTGTTTTTTAATGCTTAAGGAATTATACCTAGGACACATGAAAGTTTTGCACTTCTGGCAACACACAAATATTTAAGTATAGAATGTTATGTTCTTTTAAACTTTAGAACTCATTAATGAAATTAAAACAAAAATTGACCGGAAGTTGCGAGTCATTTGTTTTTTATCACAATGCGAGTGTCGTCGCCCATAGCAAAAATGAAATTAACACGAAAAGATTTCAGGGTGACATTTTTTTACTGATTATGAAACTTCGCTTTCTCTGCAAGTTTGCACTGCTTTACTTCTAAATGCTTTTACAAAAGAAAACACCTTATTTGAGTTTCGTAAAGAATTAATATGCAGAATGTAATCGTTTTCTTGTATCTCCTATGATGAAATTGGTGAAGGTCGGTATTCAAATACGATCACTATGCAAAATATGACTATTGTCACATGAATAATTGAAGAAATCCGGCATATTACTTATTGGATAATTTAAGGATACTTGGGGATTAATATGACATAAAATTAATTTGTTGCCGCTGGATTCTTAATGAATTCACCATGTAAAAAACGGGATCGAATTGATTGATGAAAAAAATATTTTGTTAAAGTGCAAACACGGTCATTCAAATGCTGTGTATGATATTGTTATAGAAAATAAAATATTAATATATTTTTCGGGAATCAAAAAGATAGCAATATTTTTTTATATGGAAGTTCGAAGTCGACAGTAAACCGATAAAATTAGACTGGCGAGAAACGTGGGCAAGGAGTTGACTTCATTATTTTTCTCCCAGACGGGTCCTATCTAAAATAACCTACTTGAGAAACAAAACACAGTTAATGGTGAGTAGATCACTATCATTTGTCCTTAAAAAAGTAAGGAACAACGACCAAGAAGTGACATCCTATTGCACGATGTAATTTTTTCAGTGCACACCGCGATGAGGACAAAGTCATTTTCGTCTCTGAAAAGACGGAGTTCATGATCCATTCTGCATTAATTTTAGACCTTATATCTTGCAATTTCTTCACTATCCTAGAATTTAAAGATAAGATGAGAAATTTCACATTTAAGGAGCCAGAGGAAGCCGTGATAGCGTATGAAAAACATGCCCTCAGACAAATAATGCTTACGTTAAAAATAATAGTTTGAACGAATCAAAAACGTATTAAAATATAATGGAGAATACTGTGACACGCAATAAATATAAAAGTTTACATATATATTGTTTTATTTATGAGATGTGCAAAACTTTCAGTGTGGCCATCGTACATATAGAAAAAAGAATTTCAGATCATTAGGTTTATTTTGAATGAGAGATTGTTATTGCGATTTCTCCAAAATAACTACTTTAAATTCAGCCTATTGATCCTAAAATTTTTTTTTATCCACAACAGGATAGTGCTTGGCGTTCACCTCACTTTATATTAAGTGATGATAAAGCTGAAAGTGTAAGCTCACTACACCCAGAATCCTCACCACTAAGGAACTGGCTATCTTACCTCTATGTGCCGGAACAACATGTTTTTATTGTTGTTTTTTCGTCAGACTTAGGTAAGATGGTAGTAGCTAGTCAGGCGGACTTGAAATAAGCTCTACCACCAACCAAACCAAGTACAAATGTTCCCCCCTCCTGGGAATCGAACCCGGGGCTACTGCATCTTATACGTGCGGGCAAACCACTGGACCACGGAGGCTGTTACGTGTTAATTAAATTTAGTTTAACATAAAAATGGGGGGTTTTAGTATTAATATAAAAAAAATACTTACATTGTATTAACTAAGGGATAACTTTGCAAGAATTTAACTTCCGTGTAAACCGCTTAAATAAATTAAGCACCAGAAAAATACAAAGTTAAGTACCAGTTAGTATATAAAACTTTTACCAGTTTTTGCAAAATGTTTCCCTTAGGGTCGAAGTAAGCTACCTTTTGAAGTGTTTCTTTAGGAAATAGTAAAATAGAATATACCCACTATAGATTTTTTTTTATTTTACATCATAGTAAGTGTACACCATACATTACACACAACGTTCACAAAATTACCTATCTAGTACTATCAACAACACTCAGGTTAAAATCGCTTGCACGCCCCGCGCCGTCACCAACATACGCTTATTTCGTGCAGGTGTGATACATGCCCACATATTTTTACACGACGGCCCAAAAAGGAGTGTATATGTATTTAGGGTTCATGTATGTTTGTGGGTATGTGAGTTTCTATAATCCACCATTACTTCTAAATGCCTGAACTGATTTGGATGTATGGGGTATCGTTAGAATCCTTGTAGTATCGGGATCACTCGGGAGTGACACTGGCTATATTTTTTTGAAAAAATTCAATATGGCTACTGTACGATGCCACTTTCAAATGTGAAATGAAAGTGTTTTTATATAATTACAATATGGGAATCAAATAAAAGGCCTTATACTATATAATTTGTCACTAAAATGTTTGAAAAAAATAAATAAAAAAAAATAAAAAAAAATTAAAGACACGACTACCCTGACAAAAACGAACTAAACTGTAAAATAACATGTGTAATTTGCAGTCGGGGGACCTCTTTGATCAAAAATTGTTCCATAAAACGGTCCCCCGACTGCAAATAACACTTGTTATTTTACTTTTTAGTTCGTTTTTGTAGGGCAGTCGGGTTTTTCATATTATTTATTTCTGCAAAGTGGTAAAGCACGTGAGTTACCGATTGTACATACTTATAACATAAACAAGGAAAAAAATGTTCTAAGTAATACCTCTTTAAGATCGCTTGTAATATTATGCGTGGTGTGTGTACAACTTAACTCGCTAACAGTTTATGCTAAAAGCTTTGCACACTGTCTGTAGGTCACAAGCAATAAAAGTAGGCAAATAATTATTATTCGAAGCACTAAATTTGCATAAGGATGGAACACGCGATGCAGAAACCCGTAGCAACTTCTAAAACGGAAGTCCATTAATGTTTTCGCTCATTTACATGCCGCTTTTATCGGGAACGAGCGAGCGATGTACATTTCACAACACTGTTCGATTGAGCAAGATTGGTAATAAGAATCATGGGTAAAAGGTAGGGTTGGTGCAAAACATTTAAGTATTTAAATATATAAATAATTTATCATAAATACTTTCCGCACCTTTCTAGATACTTGGGACTTTAATAATTACAGCTTTATGTTGGTTTTTGTTTTCCTTGAAACATGTAAAAGTAGATTTTAAATAATTACGGACATTATATTACATGTTTAAATCATAAGCCATTAGCAATAAGTTTATTGAACACTAGCTTCCGCCCGCGACTTCGTCCGCGTGGATATTAGAGAAAATCCTTAGGGAACCTTCAACCAGAATCCGACCAGCCGATTTTATGCGATTAGGCCGGTCCCCACCAAGCGCGCTGCCTCGCGAGGCAAAACGTTTGCCGCGTGCAGGCCTCGCACGAGGCTGCTTCGAGCGATGTCGGTTACTTTAGTTCGCCTGCGGATCTCCTCATTTCTGATTCGATCACGCAGGGAAACGCCGAGCATGGCTCTCTCCATTGCACGCTGGGTGACCTTGAGCCTCCTTATGAGACCCATAGTTAGCGACCACGTTTCACTGCCGTAATTCATTTTATATTATTTTTCCATACACAATTTGCACCCCATTTTCACCCCTTTAGCAGTTAAATCATGTCCACAGTGTTGTACTTCAAAATAAATGTCATTTTCGCAATCACCATCCCATAAAACCTCAAGAACGACATCCATATCGATTTTTATGTTTACTTACCCCATTTACACCCTAAGGGGTTGATTTTAAAAACCACAATATATATGTTTGTCTATTTATTTTTAGACATGCTCGTACGAAGTTTTAAGTTGTAAAGTATATTTTATATTGTTTTCCATACCAAATTTGAACCCAATTTTCACCCCTTTAGTGGTTAAATCATGTCGACCGTGTTGGACTTCAAAATGAATGTCATTTTCGCAATCGTCATCCCAGAAAACCCTATTCTATATCTATTTTAGGTTTATTTACCCCATTTCATCCCCATAGGGGTTAAAATACTACCAATAACCATATACGTTGCGTTATATTTCCATCCATAAGCCTAAATTATAAATTTAACGATTTTTACTTTAAAAATTAAGGATTTTCTTCTATACTCAACTTCATCCCCCTTTTCACCCCATCGGGGGTAGAATTTTGAAAAACGATGATACACGTATTTATTAATTTTCAATCATCAGCCTGAATACAAAATTTGAAGATCCTAGCATCAAAACTGAGGGACTTCCATACAAACTCTCATCCCTTATTTCATCCCCTTAGGGATGGAATTTTCAAAAATCCTTCCTTAGTGGATGCTTACACTGTATAAGGTACCTGTGTGTAAAATTTCAAGTCTCTAGGTTCAGTAGTTTGGGCTGTGCGTTGATATCTCACTCAGTCAGTCAGGACTTTGAATTTTATATATATAGATGGCTACGTCATTTGGAGTTTATGTTGTGTTCGAATAAAATGCTCAAACTTCAAAATATAGGTAATAATTTATTTATTTATTTTAATAAATAATCAACCCTACTACTAAAGCATTAGTTCTATCGCGTGCTATCTCCAGCATGCCCTTTTCTACGGCAATCGGCAAATGCATTGCTATCAACCTAAGATTCCAATGAAATCGCGATTGAATTTAAGTAAAACTGGATAATAATGGTAATGAACATGCTGAAGATAAAAAAGCCGTAACTAATGATGCTAATAACAAATATGGACTTGGAACAGAAATTAATGAAATTTGAAAACTAAAGAACATTTTTACTATATAAAAAATATTTCAGTAGAAGCTGCTGACAATCAAAATACTACAAACCCGGACTAAAATACAGAAAGTGACAAACAAATTTTTGAAAATTTCTCTACTTTAACAATTTAAAACAACAATATCGACATGTTTGAAAGATTAATCACAGTTTCGATCACCTCAAGAGACGAAATAGGATTTCAAACGTATGATCCAGACTTTTCTATTACAGAGTTCGAATCAAAGCCAACCTTATTCCTTCTACATCCCCATAGCTCTGTTCATAAGCTTATATTAATAGCCTCGCTATCTCCACAGTATACGCGCCACCGGGCACAATCGCTAATCGCCATATCTCTTCGATTTCGATAATAACATAAGGGCCTTATTCGAAGGGAGATTCAGATTAGCTACAATTTGGTGCACCGCCAAATTCACTAAATTGCTAGGGGTGATATTTTTTGATGGGGATAATCAATTGGTGCATTCAACCGTTTCGGAATTTCTAAATAAATTGGGGAAATTGGAAGTCTAAAAAATGGTTGGGGCTTCGATGTCTTTACTTGCCCATGTCTGATCAATAATAATACCACTTATAAAACAGTCTTTGGTATACCTTTTACTAATCATTAGGTGATAAGTTACATACTTTCATTTTCTTTATTGACACCCAAAATTCCCTAATTCCGTTAATAAATTATGTATATTCACGGATCACGTCTCCTCAAAGATGACATTCTTTGACCAAAACAAACTGAATTGCAAATGACGAAATCTTATACGAAACACAACCGTTTTCAATTATCCCTGGAATCGTACTTCAAAAAGGAACAAGATTTATCCCGCTTATTATGTAGGCGCTTTTTGTTTTCCTCTCCGCATTATGCCGAACATTCTGGATTGATTCGGATGCGAACAGGTCGCGTATGCATAATACATGCGACCTTTACCATCAGGGCTTGGGGTATGTAGTGGGCAATTGCTGGGTTTTTGACGTTGAATCGAGGAGAGGAGAGATCGCATGGCCTGTTTATGGGACCACCCTTGGACTCGATCATAAAGCCGCAGTGTAAGGACATTTCAGGATATATCTCGTGGTGTTAAATTTTACGACTACATTCTTGTGACGTGAGCAAGCAGTCTTTGGATACAGTTTTTGTTGTGACTAAATATTTATGAAAATTTACTACATACTTGAGAAAGTTAAAATTTGAAAACAAATCTTTTTTTCACCGTGGGTAAGAGTAAGTATATTATTTAAGTTACCAGTTATTATTTTTTTATTTATGTCCCAGCTCGAAGTATCTTCCAGTGTAATGGTTAGTACAGTCTAAGAATAATCTTGAAGTTCACACGATAATGAGTATGCTGCTCGTTCAAGCTTTGCCAAAGGGCATATTCTTTTCACTTTATTACCAAGACGCTGGCGACTGGTGTTCCAGTCTAATAACAGTGATAATTGATTGTAAAATTATAATAGCTTCTTGTCTACATATCATACTACAACATAGCATTCTGAGAATCGGTTCGTATACTACGCGTATGCGCAGCTTCGTTTGCATATTGAGCTAACTTTGACAGAATTCTATGAATCTTTTATGTGGATAATATTGTGGGTTAACAGTATTACTTTTGTTATTGTGGTACTTTGTACTATTAATATGATTAATTTTAACTAGTTAACACAAGGAGTTTAACTGATTATTATCCCTTAATAAACATAAAAAATCATTTTATAATGATTGCAAATCGATATTTGTGGTTTTTGTACATTGTGGTTTTTGTATATGTTTGTTATTTTGTAGTTTATTGTTGATGAAACGATTATGATTTTAATTAAGGAGTACACTTTCCTTAGTATTTGAAAATAATACGTAAAAAGCTATTTATAAGTTTACTATGTAATTGTAGTTATTTCAGATCTCCTACATCTATTAAGTTCAATAAATAAAAATAACGCCAAAACACCATTAATCACAGCTTTAGCGACTATTTCAAAACAAGCTTTTGTATTGCCCTTTCTAACGATTGCTTTCTAAACAAAGTATCGTATTAATCAATTTTAAGTTCATAGTAGGCATACATTTTGCTCAATTAATACATTCAATCAAACATCAGACAAAAAAATAAGATACAGTCCTTCGTAATTAGTTTTGAGAAATCGTTAAATTACAAAAAAATTACTGATAACATTTCGAACTAGAACTCAGCCTGGAATTAGTACTGGAAAGGAATAAATAATAGAACTGTCGTACAAGATATTAATAAATCTTTGTTAAATATAATTATTTCTTGTGATAACTTTAACAATGGACTGTAGCCAATGTTTTAGACTAGTCAAGGATTACTATCTCTCTCGAATTTTCATTAAAGAATTTTGTAGCAAACAAGAACTTGATGAAGAAACAAAAAAGAAAGAAGCCAACAAAGTGTCAGAGATAATCGTAATTTTAAGCAGATCGTTGAAACAAAATGATTCGTTACAAAATGACTTACCAAAGCGAACAGACTGGTTTTAAAATACATTCTGTTTCAATGAGAGTTAATAAATGGGATTTGTAGAGTGCTATTTTAGAATTTATTTTAATTTATTTTAATCCAAATGTCAATTAACATTTGACTGATTTTTTATAGCAAGCAAATGACCACTTAGTCCAGTGGTGAAACTAGAATTTATTAGAGCTAAAAGACTTGTACTTGAAATAAAACACTTTTTAACGGATACTAGCGCTAGTATCCGTTAAAAAGTGTTTTATTTTATGTCTAGTGAGCGCGTAAGCTTGAGAAGTGAATAAGACTTGTACTTGCTTTGAAAGCTATTAGCTATGGTGTCGTTAATTCGCTAATCCATAAAGTGCAGAGATTTGCAAGAGAATTTATAAACCATTTTGTAAATATAATTACGTTTAGGTGAACTGCCTATTTTTCTGATGTGTATTTCCTGATGACCGAACATTTACAAACTAGGTTTTATCCATTTCTTGGAAAACTCGAAGGAATACTTTATACCCTTTCAACATTGTTGAGCTTGAACTTCCTGCAAACCAAGACGCCATTATTAAAGAGCACCGTTTTAAAATCCAATTTTGCATTGTTAGTTATGATGCCACATCGGACTGTCAAAACGGCGACGAGTTCGTTAAAATGTTTACGATAACTGGCGGGTTGCACATTTGTTTGTCATAAACGTTCCTTTTTGAAAGACATAGTTGCATCGTGTTTATCGCTTACTGCATGTTTCATGCAAGAATTGCAATTTTGACATTTATTTGGTCTTAAAAAAGGAATTGAGTCATTTGTATGTTATTTTGAGAATTTATTGAGTCAGCTCATTATTTTAGCCGCTATTTAAATAGTTATCGATGAGAAATGACTTTGTTAAATGTGAGAAAATGACAGTTCTAGAACTACGTCAATATGAACGTTTAGTCGAACCATTTAATGCTGTTTAAGGTTATTGTGGGTTCACCATGGTTAATAATGATTAAAATTGGTATCCATTAAAAAATCATATTGTTAAACATAAAAAATAAGAAATTGCGAGATAAATAATACGACTTTTCGAAGTGCTTCGCATCGCAATAGATACCAATTTGAAAAGTTCAGCTGCCATGACAAAGCAGACACATTATCTCATAGTCCCATAGCGACCGAGGTACCCAATCAACCAATTACAAAACTCCAAAGAGGATTTAGCCCATTAACTCATTGGAGGAAATTACATTCGCTTGAACTCCAAATAAACTCGTCAAGTTAATTCCTTCATGTCAGTTATCATTTGTCTGCGAGGGTTTGTTGACTTTCCGATCAGTCACGGTATCCTAAATAGCCTCTGGTTCAATTTTTAACTGTTCCATGAGTAATCATTCATAAAGGGTAATAATTCTGTTTGTGACCATTGATCTATGGTCTATTAATCATTGACCAAGTTTATAGTTGACATCTTGATGATTCGTACACGTATGTTAAATAGGATTTTGAGTCCTATTAATAAACTCCAAAGTAACAGTTATAATAGTACTAAAAGATGCAGTCTAATGAAATACACAGTAAAAACACTCTTTTGATGATCTCTGCACCTGTAGCGGCCGGTAGTCGGTGTTGACAAACAAACTGTCAAAATGTTTACATTTATTGTAAACTAAATGATCGAAGAAACTAAGCCACTGAAGCTTGTACATCAAACAAACAAACGTCACTCTACACGCCTAATCAAGATAAGACGATAAGTCATAGTAATACCTACTGGATACTTTTAATGAACTAAAATATTTTTTTTTCGCCATTTACGATAAGAGCGTTTTTGTTGATATACCATAAAGGAAACATAAGATTTTGCCCCAGTAATTACCCATAATATGCTCAGATAAGCACAAAATATGCCCACTCACTATCGCATTTTTTATATAAAGTACTATACTTATGAGTCTAAAACCTTGAAATAATAATTGGCATGTAGCCCATTGACACCTCGTCTTTCACAATTGTTAGTCATTGCTCACTACAAAGGAATCCCACAAAAGAGAAAAAAGCGCCAATTCCAAAAGAATTCCACCACAGAGCTTGCATAACAGTATTTATTTCTTCAAAAACCACACGTGTAGCAATTGGACTTAAAAAGACAGCGGACGTAGAAAGCCACCAACTGCTTTGATCGTGATCCCAAAGCCAAACAAACTCGGATTTGTTTACACTCCGTACATGATCAAATAACGTTGCGTTGATAACATTGTTATTTCCTATAACGGTTATATTAAACTCCCGCGATTTATGTTAGCGCTGATTGAAATTCGATATCGAATTGTTTCGTGCTTCGTTAAGTAGTTGTGCTGGACCTATTCTTGACTCGTTGAGACTTGTTCCAATAACCTTAAAAGTTTTATGGTATACGTTGCAATTGCATATCGATTTACCGAAAACTTTTTTGTTATGTATTACTTCTAATACAAGCCCAAGGCCCAACAATGTCTGATTAATCACACAATTACACGTACAGTAGCTCAGCATGTTTTCTTACTTTAATGATATTATTACTAGTTATTTCTGCACAGATCCCAAAATACTGCGTATCATGGTTAGTAAGAAACTTATTGTTATGGCTAATAATAATAACTTTTTCATATTTATTATTACGTCTTGTTTGTAAACAAAATGCTTAGCACGTGCCAGCTATTTAATATACAAATCTTTCTCTTTATCTGTAACAAGGCTTTGAATTCCAGATACGGTTCCTGCGTTATCTACAGAACAAATCACTGATTCTCATTCTGATAAATCTCTGGTTCCAGCAACAGATACAGAATGTTTATTCAAATCGCGTCACAGCGAGGCGCCTTTTTTAAATCGTTTTTTTCTTCATCAAATATTGATTTTGGTCAAAGAAACGATTATTTGGTCTGCACTCGATCGAAGTGCTTTGGCTTCTAAGAACGGTACCGGTTCTCATCGGTTTGTATATTATTTTGACTTTTATTCGTAGTAAGCTTAGATTAAAACAAATAGTAAGTTAACTATAATATGATATTCTAGCGTGCGCAGGAAACCCTTAAATTCCTTAAATAAGACTAGATTGATTATTTGCTGTTTCCATTTATCATTTTACAGAATTAGCTTAAAAGGTAGGCTCTAGAGTTGTAAACTCGAGCCTTTGAGTCTTATTTAATAAAACTCGAGCTATTTTTGAAGATTCGAATCTTATAAATAATGATTAGAGCTCAAGTCCTTCAGAATTTAGAGTAAAAAGACTTGAGTCCTGCCAAAAGGACTCAAAGACTGAGTTTTTTTAAAAGAACTCATGACTCAGCCCTCTAAATTTATTGCTGTTGTTTATTAGGTACATAAATATTATATATATTATTTTAGTAAATTTAGTCACGAAAACAGGTCCATTGAAGCCCTTATAGTTTTATTACCCAATCGTTTTCGTCGTTTGGTTATTAAATTTCGTGATTTAGAAAATTCCTGCTCGCTTGGAACACTTGTCGCAGGAATACTTAGTACCTATATCTAAAGCCATTTTGAATAATTGAGGAAAGTATTTGGGATGTAGCGTCCACCATAACAGCACGTCAGTATCTTCAGATTTCAGTGGTAATGATAAGTATCTTTGTATTTAATCTTGTTGTGGAATTTGTTTTTCGATCGTTAACTTCTGTTGAAGATTTTTTTTTTGCGCGGTACATAATTTAATATACTGGGAGAAGATGGTCTTACTTTGATTGCTAGGAATGTTAATTATTTAATATTATTTTAATACGGGAAACAAGCTACTACATTGTAATAGATAATTTAACAAATACTATATAGCTGAAAATCGACTCAAGTCTCGAAATGAAGACTAAAAGACTTGAGTTATTTACAACACTAGTAGGCTCCATGTAGTCTCTTGTTCTTGAGATTAAAGTTACAAACTTATTGAGTCATCATTTAACAATAAATGCATTACATAATTATTTGGAGTTCTAAGCCGATTCCGTAATGAAGAGCTTTTCTTAACTTTCACATTTAGTCCATACTAAAGTGTAAAAGATTAGAAAAACTAGTTCTAATATCGATGCTTAACATTATGGTACCTACCTACTTCCATAAGGCGAACTATTTCAAGGTCAAGATACTAAGTCAAACTCGAAGTCAAATAAGCTTTATTCAAATAAACTTAATTATTAAGAAGTACTTTTATTAAAATGAATAAATAATGAAAAATATTAGAAAAAAACGGCTCACCCGTAGCAACTTAGACGGGATTCGAACCCGCACCCTTAGGATTCCGGCCCAATGCACTACCAATTATGCTACCAAGCCGCTGATGGATGTGGCGAAATTTTCTAATACTTTTTACGTTTCCGCTGAAGATCAGCGCCATCTCACCAATGTGAAGAGAACTACTTCGACATTCGGTTGTAGCACCCTTGTTAAACTTTTAGATTTTTGCATTCACAATGCGGGTGCGGGTTCGAATCCCGTCTAAGTTGCTACGGGTGAGCCGATTTTTTCTAATATTTTTCATTATTTATTCATCTTAATATAAAAATAGCATTGTGAATGCAAAAATCTGAAAGTTTACTTTTATTAAAGTTTATTTATCAAAACGCTTTCCATAAAAATGTTATCTAACAATAACTTTGTTTCGTTGAACACATTTTGATATTAAGAAAATTTAATCTTCAGAACTCACTTTAAGTTTTAATAAAATATGATCTAACTTTGAAATTAAATGAATTTTATAAATTCCTTAATAATTTAAGACTGAAAAGTGGTCCGAAGGGATGTACGGATGGGATGTACGGATCAGGTCTTCTCCTTGAGGTGCTTAACCGAAAAACACCCGGCTAAGCACAAAAAGGTTTACTGTGCCTTTGGGGACCTGGAGAAGGCCTACGATCGAGTTGACAGGAATGAGCTATGGAAGGTGTTGTCCGAATACGGATTGGAGAGCAGACTGATTCATGCACTGAAATCTCTCTATGAGGATTCCCGTGCATGCGTCAGGATTGATGGCGTATACACTGATTGGTTTGGCATCTCTAGGGGTGTCAGACAGGGATGTGTTGCGTCACCATGGCTCTTTAATCTGTTTATGGACAGTTGTATGAAAGAACGTGACTGTGGGGTTGTGATGAATGGGACTCAAATCAAGTGCCTCCTCTACGCTGACGACCAAGTTATACTTGCGTCTTCTGCGCAAGAGTTGCAAGAAATGATGTCTCTTATGAATGATGATTTTGTGAGAAAATGGATGAAAGTGAATGTAACTAAGACGAAAGTGATGGTGTTTGAGAGAGATGAAGAAATGACTGACTGTACGGTTATGTTAGGTGGCGAAAAAGTGGAACAAGTTCGTGAGTTTGTATACTTGGGGAGTTTGTTCACAAGGGACGGAAAAAGTGAGGAAGACATAGAAAGACGAGTAAAGAAAGGAAATTCGGTGAGTGGTGCTATACACTCGGTTATGAGTAGCCAAACCGTTTCTGCAAAGGCGCGAATGGCTATTCATAACGGAGTGCTGGTACCGACACTGATGTATGGAAGTGAATTTTGGGTATGGCAGAAGAAGAATGAAAGCAGAATAAATGCGGTAGAGATGCGATCGTTGAGGAAAATATGCGGAGTAAAACTGAGTGATAGAGTGAGCAATGAGGTGATTCGTAAAAGGTGTGGTCTGAAAGATGATATAGTGACAAGAATTGAGAAAGGAATGCTCCGGTGGTTTGGTCACTTAGAGAGGATGAATGAAAGGCGAATCACGAAAGAGATATTTTGTGCGAATGTGGAAGGAACGATTGCACAAGGGCGTCCCAGAAAAACCTACGCGGACCAAATAGGGGTTATTATAAAAAAGGCTGGTGTACGCAGTGACAAAAACCGCAGGGCATGTATGAAATGTATTTTTAGGGACAACATTTTGTCTAGAATTGGAGTAGGTATAGAATTTTATTTGTAATAAAAGATGCTAAATGGTTACATATTAATTTGTTATTTACTCATTATGTTTCTTGTACACACGATGGCACTTCAGTCTTGAGACCATATTTACTCCCACCGGAATAAGAGCTGTTCTCGCAGTTTAACTGTATAACCTGACGTGCTGTCGTATGTACCTACTCATCTTTGGTTCACTATACATACATAACACATGATGTGAAACATTTGATATTATCGAATCTAAACTCAAAAAATTGATTGACCATCAGCTATTTTTAATATCCCCACTGCTGGGGCACGGACCTTCCTTATGGGTGGATGAAGGAGGCCATAACTCACTACGCGGTCCCAATACGTATTGCTGGATGTTAACGACTGCAAAAACAGCCGGGACCAACGGCTTAGCGTGCCTTCAGAAGCACGGAGGAGCTAGAGATAATACATTTTTGCTCACCCATCCTGTGACCGACCGACCCTTGCGAAAGTTGCTTAATGGCTAGACCAGGCGCTAAACCACTGCACCATCGAGTTCCTCAATTTACAAAATGTGATTACTCCAATAATTTTACATCAAACATTGTAATTCTGAAGCAAACACTGAAAGTTTGTATTCGATCAAATTCCAATTACACCGACATAATAAGTTTAACCTTGATAAACTTTCGAGTACGTCCATTAACGTTTCATTAGCAGCTTTTAATCAATTTATCATTAGATGAGCAATGTAAAGGTCGCATCAAATATTTACGTCGATCTACAACGCTGTGTGGTTACGGTGATATTACACGGTTCACTTCTGCCTTTCAATTTGTATGAAGCAAATGAATCATTTAAACATGTTCAATCGTGTACAAGAATTAAGCTTGCAATACAATGATAAATTGAATGAGAGTTGAACGTGTAAGAATAATAAATTGAACGATTCACTCGATACCCGTTCAATCTTGATTTGTTCACTTTCTAAGTTCTAACCTGCAAACAGCATTATCTTTCACTTTTGTGTCTTTCAACCAAAGAGAATCAATTTGATTGAACCGTGTTGTATCACCATTACACACGCAGGTATATGATAGTGTAATTCACATTCAATGTAACGCACACATTCTCAAATATTTCATGGAGTTCATTTGTTTTAATAATAGGCACTAGTTGCGCGAAATGAAATGGTTTGCCTGAATGTATGCAAGGGTTGTAAAGTATGGTATACCACGTGGAGCATTCGTAAAAAGAATGTTAGTTCGCGAACATTCGCTGTCGTACTAATAAACGAAGAATAAGTTTATACGTCTTGGAATAACCAAACAGTTTGTTTAGGAGAGTTAGTGTAAACTCGTCACCTATGTAAACTGGTCCCGTTTTAAAAAGTTCCATATATTGAAAATTTTAAGTAAGTGTTCGCTACTCTTTGTATGTGTATGTAAATTCGTCACAGGTAGATATGTATTTGAGACGATAAAATTGCTAAGCAATATTTTTGGTTATAGTAGGTGTAAACTTATTCTTCATTTATTAGTAAGGCAGACTGTGTGTATGGGCCATTTACACGGGCCGATTTGCCAGGCAACTTGTTAAGCGACTATAGGGTTTATTATCGACAATCGCTTGTAAAATCGAACACATCTTTGTTAGTTCCGAATTTTATATTTTTTATACAAACGTTCGTTCACAATATACCACAGTCTAACCCACGCCTAACCCACAGCGACGATACCGCATTTATCTCCCGTATCCCTAGATGGTTCTAATTGAAAGTTACTCGGTGGAGTGACAAGGGCGCGTTTATTAGTCCACCGGCTTCAGGCAGTATTGTGCTTTGTTCCTTGTCAGATTAACCACCTCCCTTGGCGCCTTAACTATGTAACAAACTAACGTTGTCTAAAAGTCCGGATTTCGCTCCATTGTCCGTATAGAGGGAATAATGAGCCGGGATTTGCTCCTCACCGCTAAATTAGGAAGGAATTAGGGCAGTTGTAAAGATTCGGATTTCTTTGGATAGTTTCTGTTTTGTTGTTTTGACTGTTAAGATTTTATACTGAGCTATAAGCTAATTCAATAATGTTTTGTGACCAATTAAATTTTTCTTTGTGAAATCGTAATGTTTTGTATCATTGTTATTATAAACATTAAAACACGGTCTAAGTTGAATCAAAAATCTACCACTGTTCTAATGATATGTCTAACGTAGACACTCATGTCCATTATAATTATTGGATCATTTATTCCCATTGTTGGGGTATTAATATTCACTATGGTTTATACTTTCACTAGCTAGCACAGCTAGAAAAACTAGTTTTAAGATGGGAAAAAGTCCCGGTTTAAGCCCGACATATTTTTTTTTGCAAAATCACATTTGACATATCAATAGAAAAAGAAAAGCTGTTAAAAGTTTCTATAACGTTCAATAATGGGTTTTTACCGGGTTTAACCGGGAATTTTACCCATCTTTACTTCACATCCGTATTGTATATTGTATCTGATCCAACACAGTCTACTGGTCTAGCTTCTATGTATATCAGTTACACAACAATTAACAAGTTAACCACGACCCTCAATGACGTCATTGAATGGGAATGACTAACCCAGACTTTCTATGAACGCTCGCTCCTTGAATATCAAACGACCACCAGCGATTTAATCGTCACGATCGACTGATCGATCCATATCGATCTTTTTGGAAGGAATTTTTAGACGGTACTGTGGGAGTTCTTTGTTTTTAACGTTGATCCCCACATTGTGGGGTTCTTTTAATTTATCATTGATGTACAATGTTGCGAACCTAATTTCAATGAGGTAGCGATTCGATTTTACAAGTGATATAGTAAAAAGCGCTAATTGACTAAAATAATCTGTCAAGTCGACCCGTGTAAATACCGCATTAACCGTTTTCACACATTTTAATAAGTTATTTATAACAGTGCAGTAAACAGACTTTCAACTATCAAAGCTGTGTTTGTATTGTAATAGCACATGCATTTATTATCACAACGATTTAGCTATCGAAGCTAAATGTCATATTGCAATAATTATTCAAATTAAATTACTTAATTAGTGATGACATAACGGGAACAGAAATTAATAACGCTTATAAATTAAAGCTAACATCTAGGTAGGTACTACAATATTTTGTATTTATTGGTTGTAGTGTAGACGATAAACACTTTAGAAATACCTATTTCTAGAATAGAGGAAACGTAAACCTTTACGTTTCCTCTCTACCGTTTTACCAACAATAACTCAAACTAAAAGGATTTGGATTCTTTACTTAAAGTCCGAGTTCATATTGCAGGTAACCTTACCTCACAAAGTGGAAGATCAAAAGTGTATTACAGTAATAGATACTACTTAGGAACACTGAATTTTAGTAGGTTGCCATCGCATATCCTGGTAGAACATACTCTTTTCTTTAGTCGTCGCGCGTCGTACCACTAGGTATTTTTATTTGATTGAATCAGGCGTCACTTGGCGGTCCTAAACAATTATGATAAAGGAAAAGCAGTTTACGCACGATCTAGCTCCTGAGGATACTCCGGGTTGGGGTGAAACACGTGTAGAATAGTCTAATTGGTGAAGGTGCAAGGTGTGTTGCTGTCTTGCTATATACGAGTATTGTGCACTGATATTTTATGGTGTGCATGTGAGTTTTTTTGCAGGCGGGCGGGCGCTTCATCTTGCATATATTTTTTGCGGAAGTGAGCTACATACTTATACATTTCCTTTTTCACAACTAGATATTTTGACGGCAAATTACATCATAAGGTGAAAGATCGAAACGTTTACCCATCGAAAGAGAAACATTTCATGCAATGGAAACTCGGACTATTGCAAAGTAACTGCAGTTTGGTTCACTGAATATCGGCCAAAGCTTCAAAAGTAAAGAAATTAATTTAAGGCATTTTAATAAGGCATTTAAAACAACATTGAAAATGAATTGAATTAAAATAGAAGTATCATAAATTAATCAAAGACCCTTGTGATGAATCAAAAGACATGGTTCCTTAACATACTTGCAAATGAGGTTAGATACACAAATAAAATTATACTAAGACTATGAGACATGCCAACGATCGGTGCAATGACCTTTACGACGTGCATTTAATAACTATGCACTACACAAACCAAACAACGATATATTAACCATTGAACACAACAAACCAGTATATTCAGACCCTCAAACGATTCATTTCCCTTCCATTTTACATCTAAACACCAAACAAACGCAAGGGGGGACAGATCAATTTAGGCTGGACTTCTAAACGCTCGCATTCAAGTACCGATTTATAACATTTCTGTACGACTATTCCCAGAAAGTAGTATTAAAATCTGTTCTATGTGACTTTTTGTCCGTTTGTTTGAACATAAATCAAGTTCTTAGAATAATAAAATTGAAATAATGGTATTTAAACAGCCATTTCACGCTGATTTAAATATTGGCGGTTTCAAATATTTCCTGTGGTTTTTGAGTGCATTTCATCATCAACATACTTTCACTCGAGTTTAGTATGATAAGGTCAAATAAATGTTTAATACTTACTGCGTTAATTCAACCACTTTTACTTCCTTAAAATCTGGGGATGATGAAATAACAGTTAATTCGTAAAGAATGATTCGTAAATATTGTGAGGTTAAAACAACCAGTGTTATTTATTTCAAATAATTTGTTTGAAAGAAGTATTTAATACAAAATAAAAAGGCTTTCATGTATCTAGATAATTTTATAAAAAGAGGTTTGAAAACATTATCACTGGACAGAGATAGTTTATCTGTGGCGAGCTGGCACCTGACCCTCGTATCACCGAGTGTCATACACGCCATTACTCCTGCCACTATCTCCGAAGAAATTGCAATTACTGTTTGTTCGTTGTGTACAGAAACGACAGAAACGCCTCATGTAATGCTAAAATAGTTTGAAACATGAAAAATACGTTCGTCACGTAGGATACGGCCTCTGTTTAATGTGGTTTTCCTACGTAAAATCGAAACACAAATTATCGATTTTCATTTCAACGAAAACCATTGATCGATTGGTCTATTGATCGATGCCTTATTAGTACCAAGCTTTAATTCACAATGTAGTTGGACAGATTGCTATCATTACCAAAAGAAAAGAAAAACACCAACTTGTGGTAATAACAGATTCTCGATACAACAACGTAGTATTTCTTCAAGTCACCCATCTGACTAATGTATGAGAAACACCCCTAATCTCGACGGGAATTGACGGGACAGAATCAAGTTCACGTCAAGAACGAATAAACGTAAAAAATGGTAAGTATTTTGATACATTGAAAACGGTTTCCATAGTACCGTTTTGACGTTTACTCGATTCCAACTCGATCTCGATATTCTCGTTCTCCTCGGGAGTAACCCTCCTAATTTGAAACGAGTTAGACACTTATCAAAAAGTCTACCTATCTATATCATTGATGCCATTATTGCTTACATTTCTTTGCAGACTAGCTTAACCCCATTTGTTTGTCCATGCGAAGTCTTAGAGCAATTTACAAGCAAACACTGATATAAAAAGATCAAAAGTTATAAATTAGTTTCAGCCACACAGACTCCTAATAAACCTCATAGAAAGCGGCAGAGCCTTCAATGGCCTATTCATTTTCTCTATGAATCGCGTCATTAATTATATTTTCCTTTTCATTATTCTGTATTCCTCCATGTTCGTTTATGAACACGACTTCGAATATATTAATAACATATCAGTCAGCTTCGTAATTAATCTTGTACAGAGCAATTAAACTTCAGTTATAACGTTTGACATCGAGTTGTCGTATATTACCACAGTTTCCTGTTTTAATATTGTGTAACTTATTTTAACTTGCGAAGTTACATTACTAATTGTGACATTTAATATTCATAGCGACTGATAGGCAATGAGCAGTCTTGGTAGCGTATTCCTTAATTAAGGAAATATTAGAGCATAATGTTGGATGTAACTTGTAACTCAATGCAATTATTCACTTTTATTATTCACTTATGAATAAATTTCAGAACCATGTAAGGATCAAGCCATGATTTTTGTCATAAAATAAATAACAACTGACGATAAGTCATTTATAACAAACCAAGCAGAGATTGTTTTATAAGCGAGTAGGTACCTTAATAAAGATATTCATTAAGTTTAAAACTTTCCCACTAAAAAGAATACATAATGTATATTTTTTTTCAATGAGGAGCTACCTTGTTGATCTAACCGTCATCAGTGAGTCTATCACAAAATCCACGCTAGAAGTTTAAATTTAATAAGCACAAATATTTGACACTTTTTTCAATTCTTGGTTCAAGTCACAGTATTGTATTTCTCATTCATGTAATATATCCATTATTCAATTAAGCTATAGTCAAAAATCTGTTTGATATTGTAATAAATGATTAACGTCTTCTACTTTTACAATAACATTGGCCTCGTATAAATCATCATTACTGCATTAGTCAGTCTCCCAAGTTACCATTTAAATTGTGGACTTATTCAATCAAGCAGCAGGCTGCTTCAATTAGTTTAGTAACGCTACTCATTAACATAAGTTAGTACGTTAGACTATTTGTACACAGTCAATAGTTACAGCAGATCCTCCTCTGAATATAAGTTGGTAGAAAATTTGTTTTTGGTACGTACTTTTAGTAGTCAAAACATTCGCCCGAATTGTGAAAGATTCTCCTCTGAGTATTAATAGGTAGTTAGTTAGAGACGAATTGCCGTTTTTATTATCAAGCTCATAAAAATAGCTTTGTGATTTCAAAAAAGAAAAAAATTTTTTTGTAAGTAGGTACTCGCTTACATCATTTAAAAGGGTACTTTGTGCATTTCAAGTCCCATTGGTTTAATTAGGCAGTTGCCACGTCGTCAGTCAGGTAATCAGTTTCTTTTGTTATATAAATATTGAACAATTTTGTTAACTCAAGTTGCAAAAGTGAGATACTGTTATCACAGCGATTACGTCACTTAGGCCTATGCTTATTGATCGGAGTTCGATGTTCGCCGCTAACAGTATGACATGCATGCTAATAGCATCGTCTTTTGTTTTTTATTCTTTGTTTCTTCTGTCATGTTTAGTTTATTTTTATCTGTCAATGTTTATATCTTTAATACTTTCTCATCTTCCGAAGGTAAGTAATTGAATCAGAATAAAACTAAAAAAATAATAAAGATTAGATAGTTGTTATAATTTTTTTACCCAAATCATAAAAACGTCTGTTTGACTACTGACTATTATTTCTTCTTCAGTGGAAACGAATCAAAATTAAAGCAGTTAATTTTGCAACCAATTTATTAGATTTTTCTGATCTGAGTAACTGACGTGTTTTTGTAATAGAACCAGGCTCTGTTACAAAAACACGTCAGTTACTTAAAATACTGCACCGTCCCAGCCTATCGATTCACCTAAAAGCAGCAAATTGGTAACTCCATCCTTTTCTAACATGTAGCTAACAATAGCGTCAGAAGTAATAAATTGGAAATCATTTATAGCGTTAGTTTCACTGCTCCAATTCTGAAGGTATGTGTCGGCAATTAGCGTTGGAACCTTCAATGGAGCATTGTTCTTGCCTCGATAATTACTTTGTGTGACTTTGATGGTCAGTCGGTATTGACGGGGCATTGATAGATTGGGGCATGGATGTAATTAATGTCAAAATTGTAGCTGGAAGAAAAATTATCTGTTGTAAGAGTTGTGGTCGTTAGTCATTTGTAATCTAGGTTATGGCTCTAATTAGATTAAATGAGGGCTTTTCAAAATAACAAAAAACTGTGGGCTCGATAGATAGCGTTGAAAACAGTAGAAATTGTAGGTTTTTTTTAAGCACAGTCCGATTATTTTTGGAAGCCAATTATGAATGACACTTTATTTGACCATCAATGCCATTTATAGTGACATTGCCAGTGCCAGTGACATTTAAAAAAATATATAGTTACTATATTTTTAAATGTCACTTTGAAAATCCCTCATTAGATCTGAAAATGTGACAATTTCTGAGACACATTTGTAATAGGTAACGAAAAGCTGAGAGTAATTTAAAAAAAATCCTCTTCAAAGTTAATAATCTTGTAACACTGTTTTTTTCACCTATCCTTACGTTAGCAAGCACTTGAGTTTAAAGTAATTTTTATAGCGAAATTCTCGCTATAGTCTTCTAGGTTGGACAAGGAACATTAGGTATTAAGCTTAAGTAGGTTTGTTAAATAAGTAGTGTGTTGTTTTGATACAATTTGTGTAGGAGAAATGCATAAAAATTTCTACCTTTATTTGGGTCAATTTCCAGTAGTTTAACGAATGTCGGTGATTGTACCACACACTTCGGCATTCGGGCATTCACTTGAATTCATTTTAAAACATCTTTCACTAAGAATTTTAGCACTTTTCAATAATTAAAGCAAATAAACTTTCTTGTTTACATATCTCACAGCTGTCTTTTCAATTGACAAGTGACAACTGTCAGATGTGACGTTTAGCGTTCCGATTCCCGCTAACTGAATGTTTCGGACCAATTAATTTACACTTTGGTGATAAAATCAAATAAATAAATATCACCTATTTGTTATTTTAATTAAATAAAGTAAATGCCAATGTCTCGCATGCTAGTTAAGCGTTTTAATATTAATATTCGGACAAAAGGTAAGTATGTTCATAGAATGTATTTTGTCTGGGGGGTAGTTTGTTGTCTTTGGCATTCTAGATTTTTCGAGTCGTTTCAACAATGACCGACGTAGTTCGACGGTTCGACGGACGGAAGTCTTTGTCTCATTCGTGGTATTTCGCCTGTGTCGTGTAGATGCAGGAAATTTTCGTCATGTGAAGTGAAACCCAATCTACTTTTTTGGTGGGTTTCTATTAATTTAATGATGCGTTGAGCATCCCTTTAAGTGGTGAGTGTTATAATAATACGAATCTAATTATTTGTCCGTTTTTACCAGTGGTATCAAGATTGTAACTTTGTGTATTGTTTTCAGGGCTCAAGGCTCAAATTGTATATTGTACCATGTTTCTTTTGAGATGATAACCTGTAATAATTAAAGCCCAAATTTGGTAAGTTTCTCAACCTTGTTATAATGTTAGTTGTAAGGAAAACCTCATATTCAATGTTGGACAATTTGGTGACTTTGATTTTTTTATTACAGGGCTCCACAGTTTTACCTCAAAATTTCAAGATATAAGTGGTTCCCAGTTTGGTCCAGGGAATACTTCCAAGGTTATGGTTTGAGCTTGTTTCGATGTAACGTCGCCTGTGCAGCGGCTTGGCGAGAATTCCATGCTATGATGTCTCATTAATATCGGCGCGACGAGCACAGGTTAAACCGTACCATTGCCATGGATTTATAAAACTAACCAAGGTATTCCTCAGCTTTCTTTTATTATCATCGCGGCAGTGATTCTGTAGTATGTACCCGGTGAAGTAATTAACGTTCATATCCAGTACAAAATGATGTTTTGATGACATGTTCAGACTCAACCCGGAGCAGGTCTACAGCCAATAAATGTACCTATAGTCATGTTTCGAATTTATTTAACTTCAGCGTAACTGGTTCATGAGCCAGAATGTATAAATAATTCTATTTTACTATGAATGTCTTGTGTTAAGATGATAAGTAATAGGTATCTTAGCATAAGTTTTTTTTTTGTGAGTACATATGTATTCGGTTCTTAACGGTCAGCCGACTTGAGAGATATGGTGACGTTTGAAAACTTATTTCAAATGCGGAACCGGCCTCTTAATTCGTCTGACTAACTGGAAACGAACAGATATGCCCTCATCTTTACTTTTAAGGGTTTATAGTTTGAATCCCTACTTCTTTATATGGTTTTAATTTTATAATGAACCCAAGGGTATTGTTTTTGTAATTAATGTATGGTCTCACTTTAACCTGTTAAGGGTCCCTGTTAAACCATTTGCCCTTCGTGCGGTTTTAACATTATAATGGGTTCTCGAGGTATTATGTATTAATATAAAATGTGTGACTTCATTTTAACCCTTCGGTTTCTTCGTTAAACCATTTATACCCCATGTGGTTTTAAATATTTTTATGACATATTTTCTGCGAATCGTTGTTAACTTAGTATTAATTATACAACGTGTTAAATAAATGTTTGTTTCAACGTAAATATTGGTTTGATTTATTAAACTCACTTTGTTTCGATCCGTGGACAATTTATCTTTTAATTTTTAACTTTCATTGATATTAACGGCGCCCAAAATCATAATTGTTCCATGGATGACTGAGCCACGCGAATCCACAGAACCCCTTTGCTCTACCGACTAACATTTTCAGTGGGGTAATTTCCATCTATACCCCGGGGTAAAATTTTTCCCATTACAATCTACTATCTCAGGATTTGCGTCAAAAGTCAACGTTAAAATATTGCAATGGCTAATTACCAAAATCTATCAGACAGTAAGTTATCCTCAGTATATTAAGATGCTACATGAATAGAAACGACGTTATTACCGATAAAATATTGTAACCAAACAATCTGAAGCGCATAACCAATGCTTGCGTTGCACAAACATTCCAACCAGAAACTAACCAAAACGGTTTTAAATTATTCAAAATTAAATGCCAACTCCCGCAGATCCAGCAGTTAAATCTGAACCCTCCATTAGAACTTCCAAGTTGAACGTTGGGTTGTTAGAATTCTAACTCGTCTCAGAAATTAATTCGGGCGTTTTGGAAATTATTCGAGTGCACTCGATTGCGTCAAGACGAGTGTCAATTAGTACGAGTTTGAAAGGAAAGTGAGAAACGGAAGTAGCGATGTTGAATTTATGAAGCAATACTCGCTAAGTGGAAACGGAATAGATCGATTTTATGTTGTAGGTAGACCTTTTCATGAAAATATATAAAAATCGTGGAAACAACATGTTTCGAAAGCTGGGCTCAACTATTTGTATTTTATTCAAGAGTTATTGATGAATATTAATATCCAAAAAGTTATAACTCGTCATCGTCAGCTTATTTAGAACTTTTTAGAAAGCTTAAATGATATAAATTTTATATTAAAAATATAGGTACTCGTATTATTTTACTATGGGATCAAATGACTTTTTATTTCAGGATCCTTACAGGACAGTGTAATAAATATAGTTTACAGCAAATATGGGATTGCCAGGACCTAAAACCCTTAATGTGTAATACTAACTCTGACATTTTGAGATTATACTTGAATAAAGAAACAGCTGACCGAATCCGCTTCGCGTTTACGCTACCAAAAAAATTTGTGAAAGAATAATACTAAACCCAAATCATTTCTACATGAGTTTTTCTACTCATTTATCATCCACCCAAGTCCTAAATAGATAAGTGAGAAAACTTAGATCTATTTTCTAGACTTTGCTATCAACCAACCGTAAGATTTCCCTCGTGGATCAACGCGAACATATGTGGGATAAATGGATTGTCTTGAAGCTTGAATTATTGAAATGATTTAGCACTTTCACGGAAAGTACAATAGAGAAATGTGTTGATGTCTGCCACTTTCTGTGTAGCCTTTGTTAAAGCTAGAGAGAAGTAACCATTTACGTTTATTTATGCATTAAAACTGAATTCTCTGAAGAGAATGTGCTTTTCAAATAAACACTTACCATTTTTTAACTAATTCTTGACATGGAATGAAAGTTAAATTAAAATTGTATATTCATGTATTTTTCGTCTGTCTAAATATTTAGGCAGTTAAGGTCAATAATTATGTCAAAGTCAAAGTCAAATAAGCTTTATTCAAATAAACTTAATTATTAAGTACTTTTGAATCGTCTATATTTTCCTACCACCCGTTCCAGACTTTTTTAGCTGACAAGAAGAACGGGCGCAAGAAACTTATCAGCTGTAACAGCCATAAGTAACGATATTTACAAACTTGAATATATCATTACCAGATAATTACAACAGGGTGACAGGATAATTGGCAACAACATAGACTTATTATATTACTTCAACAAAGTACTTATAGTAGCAAGTTATGTGTTACATCATTTCCACGCATTTTGATACATACATACATACACTCACGCCTGTTTCCCATGGGGGTAGGCAGAGACTATGGATCGCCACCTGCTACGATCCTTGCACACTTCTTTCGCTTCATTCCATCAATCTTTTCATACATGCCCTGCGGTTTTAGTCACTGCATACACCAGCGTTTTTTATAATAACCCCTATTTGGTCCGCGTAGGTTTTTCTGGGACGCCCTTGTGCAATCGTTCCTTTCCACATTCGCACAATATATCTCTTTCGTGATTCGCCTTTCATTCATCCTCTCTAAGTGACCAAACCACCGGAGCATTCCTTTCTCAATTCTTATCACTATATCATCTTTCAGACCACACCTTTTACGAATCACCTCATTGCTCACTCTATCGCTCAGTTTAACTCCGCATATTTGCCTCAACGATCGCATCTCTACCGCATTTATTCTGCTTTCATTCTTCTTCTGCCATACCCAAGATTCGCTTCCATACATCAGTGTCGGTACCAGTACTCCATTATGAATAGCCATTCGCGCCTTTGCAGAAACGGTTTGGCTACTCATAACCGAGTGTATAGCACCACTCACCGAATTTCCTTTCTTGACTCGTCTTTCTATGTCTTCCTCACTCTTTCCGTCCCTTGTGAACAAACTCCCCAAGTATACAAACTCACGAACTTGTTCCACTTTTTCGCCACCTAACATAACCGTACAGTCAGTCATTTCTTCATCTCTCTCAAACACCATCACTTTCGTCTTAGTTACATTCACTTTCATCCCTTTTCTCACAAAATCATCATTCATAACAGACATCATTTCTTGCAACTCTTGTGCAGAAGACGCAAGTATAACTTGGTTGTCAGCGTAGAGGAGGCACTTGATTTGAGTCCCATTCATCACAACCCCACAGTCACGTTCTTTCAGACCTTTCATACAACTGTCCAAAAACAGATTAAAGAGCCATGGTGACGCAACACATCCCTGTCTGACACCCCTAGAGATGCCAAACCAATCAGTGTATACGCCGTCAATCCTGACGCATGCACGGGAATCCTCATAAAGAGATTTTGATCTTTAAGATAATCATCTACTTTATAATAACCTTTACCCATGAGCGTTTTTTTTAACATGGATTATAAATTCATGCAAAGGCAGATCAATCACTTGTTGCCTTTCCCCATAAATGAACTTCTAGATTTTGCAAGCCTAAATCTTGGAACGGCAAGTTTATCTTTATTTCTTGTATTAAACTGGTGAACATTGCTGTTCTTAGGAAATGAATCATAGTGTTTCCTTACATAAACTAAATTTTCATATATGTATTGGCCTGCCAAAGTTAAGATATTTATTTCTCTTCGCCGAAGATTGTAAATGGCGCGAACAGCTCTTTTTTGGAGTACGAAAATATTTTCAATACTGGCAGCTGAGCCCCACAATAGCAGTCCATTAGACATTACACTGTGAAAATAACTATAATATACTAACCTTGCCGTTTCAATATCAGTTAAAAGCCTTTATTTTCTTAACAGCGAATGCTGCTGAACTAAATCTGTTGCATATTAGCAATGTGAAAAATATGCATCTAAAAGTCTAAATCACAATAACGCCTAATATAGGGCTTTAGAACTAATTGAACACTTTAAAACATTCTCACAAAAATTACAATACGATGCAACCTCTGTAATTGCCGCTGTATTAAGCATAATATGGTATAAAGATAAGTAACAACTAACAGTACTACAGAAACATCTGCAACGGTCAAGTATAAAAGAGCAATGAACTCCTGCCAATAAATGCCTAAAGGAAGTTCTTCATTAACTAATTTGTATAAGCCGGTAACAACGCTAATAATATAAGGAATCGCAAAAAATGACGTTTTATTTCAATCACGTCTAGCGAATAATGTAATACAAATTGAACAATGGAACATATGACTTGCAATTTCTTTCTAACCAGACTATAAAGACGTAATTAAGAATAACAGTCAGTCACAGAAATAGCTGAGCATTTAGTTCTTTGTTAAACAACGAAAAAGCTACTTTTGTATCTTACCATCATACTTACTTATAATGCTGCTAACGCAATCATTGGTGCGACATGGTACTGAACAGTTCGGCGAATTTTGAGCCCGTATTTACGGGACACAACCTGTTTGGTTGAAAAAACCTCGCATATTATGTATTTTAAATGATAGCTGTTTTTGCCTCTGTGGCTTAGCCACAGTGCTAGACATAGGTTTGATTACTAGACGAGGTAAATACGTTTAAGCTAATAATAATTTGCCTTCAATTTTATCCTCAAAATATTCCGGTTAAATGAAGGCATGTATTTTTCAAGTTATGGAAAAAATAGAAATGTACAGTGTACTGAAGACGATTGATTAAATAGAAGAGCATGACTAGGCAATACAACTCTGACTTGACTTCTGATAGCGAGCATGGAAAATACAGACAAAATTACATGCATGATATTGTGAATTATGATAAGTCAGAGGGAGATATATGTTCAGTTTGGCATCAGTCCATTCCACTAGTCTGGTAAAAAATGCATTATCAGTCTGGAAAAAATCAAAGGCTATATAGACTGATGGAATGGGTTGATGTCTGACTGATCAGTAATGTGTGAACTTAGTTGCGCTCTAATAAAAAACTATTAACGAACCATTAATAGTATAAGAATAAATTTCATTCTTATTATTAGGGGTGCATCCGATACCGATACCGATATATCGGCGATACTTCGGGTTTTCCGACATTATCGGCATCGGCGATATTTTTATTGTCGATACAACGATACTTTTCAAATTTCACGCATCAAAGTTCACCGTAATTTGATACAGTTTTGGAAAAGATTTGGATGTGTGGGTATCGTAAGAATCCTTACATAGTCCCACCCAACTGACACTGGCAATAGATAAAAAAAACAATATGGTGGCTACATAAAATATGACACCATTTTTTAATAAGGAAAAAATATTTTCTTAAATTATTACAATATGGGTATCAAATCAAAGACACGTTGATAATCACATTAAAAAATAATAAAAATTTTCATTAAATTGTATAAAATAAAATTTAATAATAAAAAAAAAAAGAATCATATTTGCCAAAAACTCTAAAGTGTTCCACAGAACAGTGTCCTAACTGCAATGATACTTGTTTCTTACTATTTAGTTCATTTTTTACCTTCAATTAACTTCACTCAGCGTATCGGTATCGGTGTCGGTATCGGTATCGCCGATATTTTTATAAGAGTATCGGTATCGGTATCGTATCGGCAAAAAGGCGTATCGATGCTTCCCTACTTATTATGCTCATCAAAAGCTAAAATTAAAAAAGTTCACACTTATCATTGCAGCAGGAAAATTTCTGGTATTTTTTTGTAATTTGATTTGGCTTAAAATTTAAAATAACCAAAACAAAGTAATGCCGATGTCAACAAACTATCACACAAAAAACTTACATTAAAAGCTCCTTGGTGCCGCGTTATAATCCAGTGCTGGCACAATAGATTACATTACAGAAACTTTTTGCTGTCAGAAAAAAAAACAAAGTCACGATAATAATGGCGCGAAACGCGAGAAAGGACGGGTTGGTTCCTCGGGAGTTTGGATGTGACTGGCTGGAGAATCCTAGACGGCTTGGGACTTTGATGGAAAGTTAAAGAAAAAGGAACCATTAAACGAATCATTTTCATTACAATGTTGCGTAAGAGTGCAGAAGCACTCTTTTTTAACAAACAGAAGTTTGTTTACTTATAAAAAATAAAGTTACAAAGAGATCATAGTGTAAATACATAAGTAATCTTAAGTACTTTTTATCATCAATGGTAAACTATAAAAGCTGTATACAATACAATGTGTTACAAAAATACCCCTAATGCCAAATGTGGTGGAGACCATCAAACTGAACATATTTTACTATGGGATCAACTCTGAAATCGCGAAAAAAATCTGCTGTTTCATAAAAACATTAATAACGAAAATATTAAAATGTATGAAACAGCTGATTTCATTTTCGCGATTTCAGAGTTGGACCCATAGTAAAAGTTGTTCAGTTTTATTGTCCCTATCTACCATATTCGGCTTTAGGAGTTGTTTTGTAATATGTTGTAAAGTATAGTAACCTTCCTTTTCTTAAAATAATATTATAGAAGAAAAATCTACTAGTACTACAGCAACATTTGTACATACAAATGTATTAGGGAACGTACCCCCACTACGTGACGCATTTTTTACAATTTTGGACACCCCTCTCTCCCCCTTGGTGACAACTCGTAGTATATGCCAAGACCCCCCTCCCTCCCCCCTGGTTTTCACGTAGTATTTCATAGATAAATGGTTTTACATCATTTGTAAAAAAAAATTTGCTCATTTTTGTCTTTTTATTAGTAAGGCGCTTGCCACGTAATGACAAGAGTGTGTACTATAATTATTTTACATACAATTACAAGCGAAAAAATTGATCAAGACAAAAAAAAATTTCGCTGCGTGCCATATTTGAATACCTGCAGCATGAAAAAAAGAACCTGATTTCCTTTGAGAATATTTACTACGTGACAAAACATAGCCCCCCCCCCCCCCCCCTTCGTGACCAAGCGTGGTATTTTAAAGACTCCCTCCCCCCTTAACGGGTCACGTAGTATGGGTACGTTCCCATACGGAATTTAATACATTTCTGAAACGTAATGGAAAGTAAGTCAGAAATCAAGAAAGACTTTATGCTATTTTTTATCAAATAAACTCTTACGAATTGATCCCACAGCCAATCAAATTGTGATTCTACGAGTAGACTACCCACACGTAAGTTGAATACGAAGGTTGTAAATAATGCTTTTAAAGTACTTACAATTTGTAAAATACCTTCAGCAGATCTTCGAACCAACAAACTATTTCAGTTAACTTCAGAATCCATTGCTATTTCAGTTGAAATTTGACACCTGTCTGAGTGTCCAGGAAGACAAACAAACCACACAGAAATATGAGACAACTACTAGATTGGCGCTTCAATTTGTTAAGTTCATTATTCCCGTCGTTTTCATTTTAATTTGTAGTGTTTTGTTTTCGAATTTCACTGTGTTAATTTCTTCAAAATGCATTTGAAAAACTTTCATCTTCAAAATAAAGTATTTATTTTTTATTCATTTCTGCTAATGAACAAGTTGTAGAGTCTAGTCAAATTCAATATCCTAAATACCTACCTACTTAGTTTATTGTATACTTATGGAAAAACTGTTATTTTTATTTTGTATCTATGATGTATCAAGATTAAAATTTCTGCGTATGTAGTTCTATTTTTCATATTTCTCTTTTAATTTAGATATAACACAATAATTTTAGGCTTCTTACAATTTCATAACCTTAGAATAATAAGTTCATACCGTACGTACTAGTACAATTTCATATCATTCCGCTGATTTCTAATTATCATAAGTCCTAGAAATTTCAATCTGAAGGCGTGGTTTCAGATGACTTCTTACTGTATCTACTTGTAACACAAAGACGAAAACAGTTGCAATACTTTTAGTCACATTTTCTTAGTAAGCCTTGAAGCTCAAACATTATTCCGTAGGAAACTAGATACCTTTCTGGCGAGACTAAACAGCGAAAATAAATAGCGCGCTAGAAACGCGAGAAGTCTGTAGACCTAACTTGGTAGGTACCTAAGAGTCGGCGCTTCAGATGGGGGCTGTTAGGGTGGAGTCACACGAACTACGACACAACCACACCGCAATGAGAACATGTTCGGGGAGAAAAGCATGGGTAACACTATCACGTATCACCTCAAGTTTTGTATCTTTATCAACAATCTCGCGCTCTTGACTCATTTATTATATTCTCTTAACAGGATTATTATCCATGGGTAACTAGCGCACGTTTTTATTAGGTTGCTTTCTCATTTGTTTGTTTGTTAATCCACAAATTTTTCAAACGGTTTTTTACTAACTTCCCGATAAGCTAGAAACTTGAAATTTTGAACATAGCTCAGAACTGTAAGACAATGCAATATTATGGTGTTGTTGAGCTGATCTAATGATGAATCCGAAAGAAGGCCACAGGAACTCTATGATGAAACCATACAACCCCATCGTGTTCGGGCTCGTTAGAATCGTCTTGACAAAAACTCTGTTGAGAGATGAGGTCCAGGGTCTGATGATGAAGCCATGCCATAGGAACTCAATATTGAAACCAAGTATTTTATTATTTTTTAATTCGTTTTCCTTTAACTCTGTTTTACTGTAGATACTTCGATCATCTATACCTGAGGATAAAGCACGTCATACAATAACAAAGCTGAAATGTGGCACATGCCGTTTGACAAATCACGCGACACTAAATGTCAAGTTGTATGACAAGTCTTGGGGGACTTTCATAGTGGGCTGCGTTTTGGGGGAGTTAAAAGTGTCCCACAAATGCCATTGTCATGCAATATCCACAGGTATAGATGATCGAAGAGTACATACCAATTATATCTAATATTATACATAAGCCTCTAATTTTATTGTTTCAATTTTTTTTTGTACTTACCTGCATATTTCGTTAAAAAGAAAGAATGTTATTCATTTTAACTTAGAGAAATAATCGGGTGGCAATATAAAAGATTCAGTAAGTACCTGTTTGCTTTAAGTTTCACCAAAATGGCAAGCACATTCGAAATACCGTGAGAGGATTTTCTTGCTTTAACTACATAAACGTCAAAGCTCTTAAACGCTCATTCGAGCATTTCGAGCAGCCAATGCCGGCTCGTGAATAGGCTCCTTTATAAGCAGTTATTTAATGCTTCGACGCTCACTAAAGAGGTTCCTGCAGGCATTTATGTTGCTAAAAGGGGCTCGGAAGATAATACAACCCTCTCTTTCATGCTTGTTTGACTTGTTGTGGGAGCGAAAGAGATGGACAAAGTTAAATAAAAATTGGAAATGCATTGAGGGTAGCAAAGGTGAAAGATGAGTAGATTTTTTGTCCTTCCTTATTTTGGCGTAATTACGGTATGTAGCAATAATGAAACTTATTTGCCATGGGATGAGTAAGGAATAGATTTGGGATGAGATGGGAATTCAAATAAAAATATAGTCATGGAATGAGTTAGGAACACAATTTGGGATAAGTAAAGAAATGACGAGTGTAATGAGACGTCATGGGATGTATATGGAATAACTCAAATAAGTTTGTGAATTTGACAACCTACTTTTTTTGTCCAAAGCAATTTTTTACAATTTTTAGTTAGTTCACTTAGAAAATGATTTATTATTACGGACGTGATCATAAAGAAAAACCTTTAATTTTATTTAGAATGAAAGTTTCAACACTTTTTACAACATTTTATTAGGTAAGTATATTTTCTGTGAATGCTACAATTTTTTGTCCATTTCACTTTTACAACGTTTTCTATTTATCGCGTTTGGATTTCTATTACTGGCAACAGAATGTTACACAGTACAGAGGAAAAAATAAATCAAGCCCTTCAAATGTAGCAATAAGAAAACCTTTTGTAGTACGAGAATAGTAACATTGAATAAAAACGTCTCTGTGCAATCTGTGAAAAAATTGGGAGAGGAAAAGTCGGCATCTCTATGTTTGAAAATGGTTCCTTATAATTTTATTTGACATAAATATTCATAAGTATGCAAATTCTTATTGTGAAAGGATATAGCCATAGATTGTTATCTGTGTGTGTGCTCCTAGCCGATTTCGACTACGGCGACTGCAAATGATTCCGCCGTTCTTGGCGTTCGTGCGCTTTGATATGGCTTATATAGCCAATTTTTCTTGAGAACGTGCGCGAGCAATTAGGACACGTCAAGACACCATTCTCATAGTTGTAATTGAGGACCACTGGTGGTCGGGCCTTCAATTCCTCGCGCTTGGCATCAAGCTCGGAACGTCGGAGTGTCTCAAAATCTGAAACCTTGTCTCTGACGAGTGGTCTCCACGTTTGGCGTTTGGATGCCTGCTCTTCCCACTGCGCGGGATTAATATCACACCGTCTCATGTGGCGTTTCAGCACATCTTTATATCGGAGAAGTTGTCCACCCTGCTTACGCTTGCCTTCCTCAAGCTCGGAATAAAAGATGCGTTTTGCCATTCGCTCCTCCGCCATTCGGGACACGTGACCGCACCACCGAAGCTGTCGTCGCATAAGGTAAGCTTCGATTCCATCTACGTTGGCCCTTCTCAGTACGTCAGTGTTACGAACACGATCGTTTTCAAAGTAAACAGAGGTAACAACTGTTCGGACGAAGTAAATAGCGCCCTCTCTAAAGTTTCATACTGGTTTAATAGCAATAATTTAGCACTTAACCCCAAAAAAACTAAATGTGTAAAATTTTCATTACCTAATGTTGAGCAGACAAAATTAAATATTAATTTGAATAACGATGAAGTCGAGTTTATTGAGAGTACAAAATTTCTAGGTATTACACTAGATTCTCGACTGCAATGGGATCCACATATTGAAGCCTTGTCAAGTAGACTTAGTTCAGCAGCATTCGCTGTTAAGAAAATAAGGCTTTTAACTGATATTGAAACGGCAAGGTTAGTATATTATAGTTATTTTCACAGTGTAATGTCTTATGGACTGCTATTGTGGGGCTCAGCTGCCAGTATTGAAAATATTTTCGTACTCCAAAAAAGAGCTGTTCGCGCCATATACAATCTTCGGCGAAGAGATAGCTTGAGAGAATTGTTTAAAGAAATAAACATCTTAACTTTGGCAGGCCAATACATATATGAAAATTTAGTTTATGTAAGGAAACACTATGATTCATTTCCTAAGAACAGCAATATTCACCAGTTTAATACAAGAAATAAAGATAAACTTGCCGTTCCAAGATTTAGGCTTGCAAAATCTAGAAGTTCGTTTATGGGGAAAGGCATAGCCTTTATTAATAAAGTTCCGCAACAAGTGATTGATCTGCCTTTGCATGAATTTAAAATCCATGTTAAAAAAACGCTCATGGGTAAAGGTTATTATAAAGTAGATGATTATCTTAAAGATCAAAATGCATGGAAATGATGTAACACATAACTTGCTACTATAAGTACTTTGTTGAAGTAATATAATAAGTCTATGTTGTTGCCAATAATCCTGTCACCCTGTTGTAATTATCTGGTAATGATATATTCAAGTTTGTAAATATCGTTACTTATGGCTGTTACAGCTGATAAGTTTCTTGCGCCCGTTCTTCTTGTCAGCTAAAAAAAGTCTGGAACGGGTGGTAGGAAAATATAGACGATTCAAAAGTACTTAATAATTAAGTTTATTTGAATAAAGCTTATTTGACTTTGACTTTGACTTTGACTTTGATCGGACCATTTGATCTTCAAGATTTTTCTAAGACATTTTATGTGGAATCTGTCCAACATAAGTATGTGCCGGCGGTACACAGTCCACGTCTCAGCAGAATATAAGATATTCGGCAATACTATCGCCATATAAACTGATATCTTTGTAGTCAGCTTCAAGTTATGTGAGCTAAAGACTTTTGAATAAAGTTTGCCAAAAGCAGCGGCAGCCGCACAGATTCTGCTGTTAATTTCAGCATCCAGTTCACATTTAGATGTAACTGTGCTCCCCAAATATCGAAATTTGTCAACCTGCTTCAGAGCGTCCTCGTCGAGTTTGATATTCAGCATCTGTTGGCCATGTGTGTCAAGACACATTACCTCCGTCTTCTTGACGCTGATCTTTAACCCGTACTTATGGCAGACTTCATGAAAAACGGACATCTGCTGTTGCAGGTCATCAGGGGACTCTGCTACGAAGCACAAGTCATCCGCATACATAATCTCAGAGATCAGTGCATGTGATACTTTTGTGCGAGCCCTCAATCTCGCCAAGTTAAAAACGTTGCCGTCAGTGCGAAAACGGATGCGGATACCTGCAGAGACAATCTGCAAAACCTCCCGGACTACGACTGCAAAGTACAATGCGAATAGTGTAGGCGCCAGCACACACCCCTGTTTCACCCCACAGGTAACGGGAAAGAAGTCAGAGTTTTCGCCATCGACTATGACGCAACACTGCATTTCATCATGCAGAAGTCTCAAAAGCTTCACAAACTTCTCCGTGCATCCGAGTTTACTCAGCACTAACCACAGGGCTTCTCGAGGCACGCTATCAAATGCTTTCTCTAGGTCAACGAAGCAAAGATACAATTGACAACCCTGCTCTCTGCTTTTTTCTTGAAGTTGACGAACTGAGAAAATAGCTTCGCATGTACCTCGCTCAGGTCGGAAGCCAAACTGTGTTTCCGGTAACAGCCGTTCTGATATTTCTCTAAGGCGGTTTAGTAGAATTCTGGCAAAGACTTTTCCAGGGACTGATAAAAGTGAAATACCACGGTAAGAGCCGCAATCAGAGCGATCACCTTTATTCTTGTAAAGGGCCCTAATGCGTGAAACTTTAAAAGTGTTAGGGACTCTCTCTTCTTCCCACATACGAACAAAAAGCTCCCACATCCAGGAATGGAGCTCTTGACCACCATACTTAAGCAGTTCCCCCGATATTGAGTCTATGCCAACCGCACGCTTATTTGGTTGTTGTTTGATTGCATGGATTACCTCGCCAAGAGAAAGTGGTTCATCTAACTCGGTAGCAGTTGGGAGTTGCGGAATCGAAAGGACGTGTTGCAAATCTACTGCCCGGTCAACGTTGAGCAGATTGTTAAAATGCTCCGACCAACGGTTTAGCACGTCTTCCTTACTTTTTAATAGGGCCTCACCACTAAAGGACTTCAAAGGCACCCTAGCAAGGTTAGATGTCCCGATAAGCTTCCGAATCTCAACGTAGAACTCGCCAAGCTGATTAGAGTCAGCAAGCCACTGTATGTGACGAGCTTTATCCTGCCACCACTTATCTTTAATTTCCCGAGTTAGTCTCCGTAACTTCATGTCGCTCTTTCTAACATCGTCTACGACGCACCCACTCTGCTTTCTTCCGCTATGTTGTTTAAGGAGACGCCGGTGATCCTCTATTGCTTCTGTAAGAGTTTTATCATTCTCATCATACCAATCCTCGTTTACTCTCATTTTTGGACCCAGTGTAGTCAAGGCTGAGCTCATAATGTGAGAAGATATAGACTCCCAGTCCGCTTCAATATCACCCACCCTCATACATGCAGTCGTTAGCTTACTATCTAAGGTTTCGACATATTTCTTCCTGACCTCGAGATTCTCCAGCCTGCCTACGTTTAAACACGCAGGCTTTATTCTCCCAGATCTACGAGGCTGGCGAAGACAGAGACGCAATTTGGTGATCACAAGCCTGTGGTCAGTCCAGCAGTGTGCTCCGCGCATAACGCGGGTAATTTGGACTTGTGAAACATCGTTTTGTCTGACTATAGCATAATCTATTAAATGCCAGTGTTTGGACCTTGGGTGCATCCACGTAGTCTTGTACTTAGCGGGAAGTCTAAACATGGTATTAGTTATCGCTAGGTTAAACTGTGCACATAGACTAAGCAGCAGTTGCCCATTGGTGTTCATATTACCAACTCCGTGTCTGCCCATGACTTTGGGCCAGGCTTCATAGTCTCGCCCGACTCTGGCATTGAAATCTCCCAGTAGAAGGATTTTTTCTCTGGGACGTATGCTCTCGATACAGGTTGTCAACTCCTCGTAAAACTTGTCCTTGACGTCATCAGATTTATCCAGCGTTGGAGCATAGACGCTGATTACGTTAAGGTAATTTCCATTTTCCAAAATAAGGCGCAGTGTGGTAACGCGGTCTGATATATGAACAGGACATTCTTGAAGACGCTGCACTAGTTGGTTCTTGATAGCAAAACCAACGCCCGACCGTCGTGGTTCAGAGGTGGGTAGCCCTTTCCAAAAGAAAGTGTAGCCTCCGCCATGCTCTATCAGCTCACCTTCCTCAGCAAGATGTGTTTCGCTGAGTGCAGCCACATCAACGTTGTACCGCTGAAGTTCCCGAGCTACAATGGCAGTTTTCCGTTCAGGGCAGGCGTTCTCATCACGATCTAGGAGCGTTCGGACGTTCCACGCGCCAAACGTCATGTTAGATGTTTTGAAGTTAGAGTTTTTCTTGTAACGTCGACCACGAATTGAAAGATGCGGAGGCAGCCGTGGTTACTACCATCCTTAGGGTTTGGGGTGAGCATTTCTTTAGGGCACCTTTTCTAGCCCCCTCCCCGGCTGAGCGGGGAAAGCAGTGCCTTCCTAAATAGGCTGCTTTGTCACTCCGGGTGCTGCCGAATTCACTCTGTCACCCCTATGCAGAGCAAAAGCGACCACGGCATGTACTCACACCCCCGGAGCCGCCCATGTGCAGGCATCAGACAAAGTCTGGCTTGCATCAAACCAGACCTCTCTACCTCAACCCATCGCCACGGGACTTTCGACATAATATCGGAATCCATTTTCAGAAGCAGTCAACTGCGCAGGAGATATTTAGGTGCACAGACGTATGCGCAGACGCAAGTGCACACACTCGTCTTCACCCTTCTAAACCCAGTGGAACGGAAAACCGCTACGACCAGAGAAGGGGTCAGATGATGTGTCTGGCCAACGATAACTTTACGCCCTCTATCGTTGCCCTAGGCCTTCCACCTTGCCTTGCTGAATCGCCGAGTCCGCCAAACCCTATTGCATATCTGCGCTGGGTCGCCTTTCTCGCCAAAACAGACTTTCTGCGTTATGCGGGAGGTATCCGCGATAAACTTGTCCACCGAGGTGACAAGCCCCTCATCCAGGTTTAGCCCGTGAGCCGACACAGTTCTCCGGGGTGTGGCCGCTGCTCGCAACACAGCTACTTGGAGCCACTGGAAAGAGTTTATGGGCTGACAACGAATTTAACTTATCTCCACCACTTCTATGGAAGCCGGCTGGCAGAGGAAGCCGCTATTAACCCACTACACCCCAGATTGTTATCTACTTACCTACTAAATAGAGCGTTTTTATATTTTGCCTATTGTTGAAAAAAAAAATTTTTCACATTTTTCAAAAAGGTTTATCATAATACTATTGTATTAAAAACTTGCAACTTTTCATGCATACTTTCCTTCCTCACTTAGAAATAATTAAAATGCATATTTAAATTGTTTAACTATACAGTTGAATTATAATGATAAATAGATGTCAGAAGATAAAAAGTTATTATCTGTTTCAATAAAAAATAAAGTATCTTACTTAAGTAAAATTAAATAATAGAACTAAGAGTAAGATAACATTAACAATTAAAGTTTAAGTACCTGGTCGACCGAGCTTTGCTCGGTTATTACTATTTATTGTAATATTATGGTGGTGTTTAAGTGAGTGAGTTATCTCAAACATTAACTATTTTTTTTTAATTTGTCTAAAAACAATAAAGAAAAATAAATTATAAGTATATGAACTCGAACATATAAAAAAACAAAAGTAAGTCACCGAGCAGGATTTGAACCCGTAACACTCGTTTCTTGCCGTCCGCGTCTTAACCCGTGGGACCAGACGGACAGTGGCTGGCAGGACGAAATTAGCGACCATATTCTGCGTCGAAAGAAAAACGCATGAAAACTCAAAAACACGCGTTTTCCCAAACATAAGACTAATCTAGATCGATTGTTTACCCGCGAAAACCCCCATATACCAAATTTAAGCAAAATCGTTAGAGCCGTTTCCGAGATCACAGAAATAAATTTATATATATACAAGAATTGCTCGTTTAAAGGTATAAGATAAGAAGTTATATACTACTGTTAACTAAACTAGACATTTAAAATACTTTCGTGGAACCCTAAAACCATGGTAACGTAGTTTTTACCGATTCAAGTAGATATCGCCGACTACAAAGAATAGTTAAATGTAAGCAAATCCGATAAAAACATAATATCGAGTATAAATAAAAAAGTTTAGTAAACACACGTTAAAAAAGTATAATGTGGTTTTACTTATATTCGAAATCTTGTCTTGATATATTTTTTTACTGCCGACTTAAAATATATTGGGTTCTATGATGTGACAAATACCAATAACAGATTTCACTTTGTTCGGCATTGTCGAACTTTTTTTAAGTTTACTTTCTTCAACGGCTTTAAAAACATTAAAGAAATAGAGAAGTTGGTACCATTAATACATAAAGCAAAGAAGTACTAACAAACCCAATACCTTTTATGAACTTAATAATAATAATAAATTAGAGAAAAAACAAAGTTTCAAATAATAATAATAAAAGTTTATTGTACACTCCATTTACAGATTTAAACTTAAATAAATAATGATATAACTTAAATGTCGTTTAAGTGAATTCAGAGTTGGTCTTTCATGTAAAATTTTATTATAAGCGTGTTGTGTTATCTCCGGTATTATTTAATTTTAGTATAGGACTCACATTGGTTAGTTCATAGGTATTGTATTATTTGGGCAGATCCATATGCTTATACAAAATTCATACTTACATTATAATCCATAAAGATATGAGAAAGTAACTTTCTCTGTTTGTCTGTCTGGTACGTTTTCACGCCGCCGTTAAACCGATTTTGACGTGGTACGGATATAATATGTAGATGGGACCTTAGGGAAGGACATAGGCTACTTTTTATCCCACTGCTGGGCACAAGTCTCCGCCTGCACGATATAACCTAGTCTACGCGGGTTTTGCTACGGGCGGAAAGCTAGAATTAAATAAATCGCTTACAACAACCATATTTTCTTTTGCTATGGTTGTGATAAATATTGTACCATACATTAACATAACTGTAACTTTATTTCCCGAATACTAATCTTAACTACTTGTCCTGTTAAACGCAGCAAGAATAATTCATACAGATGGCATAGCCCATTTATGTTAAGTCTCAATCAAGTTTAATTACTTGCAAAGTAACTTAGCATTCGTACTACATTTATTTTATCTTAGTCTCATCTCTTCTAACTTTGCATAAAATCGTTAGAACTACTTACATTATTTAATAAATAAGACTTATTATTATTTATCGGATTGTATTTTCTGCAGACAAACAAAGGACAGTATTTCAATCTACACGCGTTAAAAATCATTTGCTGGTTTATAAAAAAAGTTTTTTATAAACCAGCAAATGATTATTATTTATTTAGTTATTTATAAAAAAAGTTAATATATTCTTTACATTTTACTCACACGCATATATTTGCGTCTGAATAAGCTTGATATCCATTTTCAGTGATAAAGTAAAGTTTTCTGAATAGAGAATGGAAATATCATCAGGAGCGCCAATTCACTACTGAATAAAAAAAAGTTGCGTTCTGGTTACTTATTTTATTATTGTACCTTTTTTTTATTAACTAAAAGCTTTGTTTGACTAAAAAGTTGGATTTAAGGTCAGGTTTAATTCAGATCACTAGAACAACATTTTTATGAAGTTAGATTTAAATAAATAAAAAAACCGGCCAAGTGCGAGTCGGACTCGCGCACGGACCCTCCGTTCTCTCTCACGTTTATTGTATGGGAGCCCCCTTAAATATTTATTTTATTCTGTTTTTAGCATATTTTGTTAAAGCAGTAATATAAATACACGATCTGTGAAAATTTCAACTGTCTACCTGTAGTCGTTATCAATATCGAGCAAAAGACGGCAAAAAAATCACGTTTGTTGTATGGGAGCCCCCCTTAAATAATTATTTTATTCTGTTTTTAGTGTTTGTTGTTATAGCGGCAACAGAAATACATCATCTGTGAAAATTTCAACTGTCTAGCTATCACGGTTCATGAGATACAGCCTGGTGACAGACAGACAGACAGACGGACAGCGGAGGCTTAGTAATAGGGTCCCGTTTTTACCCTTTGGGTACGGAACCCTAAAAATGAATTGCATGTTATTCAGAACCGCAGTGTCATTGAAATAAAGCAAAATGTACCTCCAACCACAGAATAGCTATAAGTACTACCCTTCAACCAAGCTCTGTTATAAGCTCAAAGTTACAATCGATTTACAAAAGATCTAGATTTCATAGCGCAATACTAAAAAACAGCCCCACTAGACTTTATAGAACTCGACCAGATCAGTTGCTCGATCGTGATAAATCTCGATCAATATCGAGTGACGGGCCAATTACATTGTGCAGGTACCGGTCACAGTTAAGGCGTGTTGACACTCACTCGTTAATATTAACAACATGTCGTTAGTATCGCGCGCTTTTAGAAATCGATACCGGCAATATTATGAAATCTTTTATGGTTACTTGTTTGATCTGTGTAAAGTGATATTTTATTACAAAAGGATGTGAAGGTATACAATAGTGTAATAGGTTATTATGAAAATAGGAAATTCGTCAGTTTGTCTTTATATGTGCTTTTGTGATACTTCACAATGGGTGTAGTTTTCAACGATATATCGAGAAAAATAGAATTTACATTTTGGTGTTAGTATGCATTTGAGTTTGGGCCTTTTGAAGATTCAAGCATCGTCATCATAGCAACTGCATGAGTCTTAAACGGTAGTCATGCTACGACAATCGAAAAAATACTACGATTCAAGTACGTTACAAATTCTTATAATTTTTTGATGCTCTGTATAAAATAATAGTTTACACTTTCAGATTTACCCATTGCTATTGCAATAGAGTTTTTAGAGTAAATGGAAATTATAACTTACTTTTTTTTTCATCAATTTTTATATTAAACAATTTTTTTCATTATTGTAAAATCTACATGCGCCTTAAGAGCACTCGTTTAATTGTAACGCGAACAGATTTACGATGCATTCGATTCGGTTATCTTGTATCTGTCCTGGCATGATTTGTTTTTGTTCGGTTTATTACATACGAGGGCGGTCTGGGATTCCGAGTGATTCTAAAAATCGATTGGAATCGAGATATTCATAGTTCGATGTAATAAGACATGTCCAGAATTGAACTCGGTAACAATCTGGTAACAATACATTGAGCGAAGGAATAATTTGAATGTTACAAAGTTATCGATGAAATATTTTACAACGATAGTAGGTTAGGTTTGTATTGTAAGTTCAAAATATGAAACAAACATTGTAAGTTTCAGGGATTGTACGTATGATATTAAAATATAATCAAATATAGGTCTAAATATTAAACGTGTGTCAATTCATAAATTGAATCGAGAAAGTTCATAGCACTAATAAATTAGTGGTTGGTTATTCTACCTTGATACCTATTATCATGAGTATAAAAATATGTAGGTACTTAGCTTTAGTTAAAAAAAATAAAAGAAATGTGTAATAAAGCATATAAAAGAGCGGAAAATCGGAAACAATTTTGCAAAGATATTTCAATTTAATTCACGACCACCCTTAAATTCTTTGACATGCTTTCAGTTAGAAGAAAATTAAATGTAGTTCAAAATGAAAGTTGCACGTACAACTAATCGATAGGCCATGATCGATTTGTCGCTAAATCGATAGTTGGATCGATATTCCTTATTCCTATTCATCTGCGACTGTCGTTCGTAAATCGATCAATCATGTCTGTTGTCTTGAGACTACATCGTCAGATAAAAAGGGGAACAGCATATTATGACAATGCGACAGTAATTGAGTGCTTTTTATTGTTGACGATAACCCCTAGGATATGGGGGCAATAATGAACACGTTATTATTGTGTAGGATTTAATCTGCATAGCTGATAGTGTTGCCAGATTTTGAGATACAAATATTACTATACCAAGTCACCGAATCATATTTAATATCTATTAAAAACATATATTTATATGTTTTCAGGTTAAGAAATGAGATATACAAACAGTGTTAAGAATAAAAAAGAGACACTTTTATTACTAATAACTGTACTCTACATTATTGCCTCTCTTGAGTACATTTCAGCCCAGACTTACGATATACGCTTAAGCGTGAGAAATCGCAACTTAGTGGTTAAATTGTCGTAGAAGGGAAAATTTACATGGCACTGCAGAAATTCTTTGAAAGACGCTAAAATATCGAAGCTATAAATAGAAAGTGTAATTTCGATTGTAAAAACCTAGTTTACATTACAACGCTTGAAAAACTTTTTGAAGTACTTACCTACATCAAAAAGTTTTACTTACGAGTACATAAATGTATCTAAAATTTTTACTTTTTTACCATATACATACATACATACATACACTCACGCCTGCTTCCCATGGGGGTAGGCAGAGACTATGGATCGCCACCTGCTACGATCCTTGCACACTTCTTTCGCTTCATTCACATCCATCAATCTTTTCATACATGCCCTGCGGTTTTTGTCACTGCGTACACCAGCCTTTTTTATAATAACCCCTATTTGGTCCGCGTAGGTTTTTCTGGGACGCCCTTGTGCAATCGTTCCTTCCACATTCGCACAATATATCTCTTTCGTGATTCGCCTTTCATTCATCCTCTCTAAGTGACCAAACCACCGGAGCATTCCTTTTTCAATTCTTGTCACTATATATTATCATCTTTCAGACCACACCTTTTACGAATCACCTTATCGCTCACTCTATCACTCAGTTTTACTCCGCATATTTTCCGCAACGATCGCATCTCTACCGCATTTATTCTTGTATGTTCATGTATGTTTGTGGGTATGTGAGTTTCTTTATTCCACCATAACTTCTAAATGCCTGAACTGATTTGGATAAATGGGTATCGTTCGAATCCTTACAGCATCCCGAGTGACAGTGGCTATATTTTTTTTAGACAAAATCAATATGGCGAATGTACGGGGCGCCATTTTCAAATGTGAAAAAAAAAAAGTTTTTTCTTCTATTATTACAATATGGGTATCAAATGAAAGGCATTGATGAGCACATTCCAAAACTATATAATGTGTCACTAAAATGTGTGAAATAAAAATAAAAAAAATTAAAAAATATTAAAAACAGGACTGCCCTGCCATAAACGAACATAAAAATTTAAACAACAAGTGTCATTGCAGTCGGGGGACCTCTTTGATCAAAAATTGTTCCATAATAAAATAAGGTCCCCCGACTGCAATGACACTTGTTGTTTAACTTTTTAGTTCGTTTTTGGCAGGGCAGTCGTGTTTTTAATATTATTTAAATTTATTTTTTTACACTAAATTTAAACTTACAATACACTCCGGATCCCTCAATTTCACTCACTCCCCTATTTTTCATATTTTTATTTATTTCTCACCCAAAGGAAGAGATTGCTGCTTAGCAACAAGACCGCCTCTTTGTCTACTTTCTTCTGTGTAATTGCCCTTCTTCCCTTAATATTTTTATTTGTGGCCATAAGGCGCAATTTACTTATTATTTTTAATGCATAATTTAACTACATAGACCAATGGTCTTCGTTTATCAGATTCATAAAAAATATATGTTTTTTACATTAAATGGGCTTACTCTTGGCCGCATTCGAGAACCTTAAGACTGAGAAGAGGCCGAAGATGGCACTCCATATTCGGCCTCTCGTTTCAAACCTATTCACTAGACGTTTAGTAAAAATTCACAAATGTTAGATTTTTTCTACGCTTGCCACCCCAACGTCTTACCCGCATGGACCGCTCATTGCTGCTGTCGCCGGCTATTAGCGGGCAGGATTAATAAATGCTCTTGCGCAAGGGGCGTGATGTTTAGGCGGTGGGAAAGTATTCAATTACGCACTCCTTGCTGAGGAAGTTGATTTTTATTGGGGGTCCGTGACGAGTTAATTTGGGTAATTATGACGTCACTTTTAGATCGAAAATGATAAAAGCTTGAAGGCACTTAAAGGTCGACGAAAATGGAATTATATTGAATTTCATTGTGTTTTTAAAAGAGAAAGGTAATGTAGGAATATTAAAGATATGTCTACAACCTCTCCAATTCTATAGATTTCCGTTATTTTAAAGTGGTTTTTACTTACATGGGTTGACTTGGTAGGCCACTTACTGGTAGATTTTAGTCAACTAGAGCTTTTTATCGACAGTCGCTTGTAAAATCTAAGCAAGCAAGTTGCCTGCCCAGTCGACCCGTGTAATTACTACAATAACGGATAGCGCAGATTACAACATTTCGTTAACGTTATGAAAACACAAAGATCGTGACGCATACTCTCAATAAAGTGATATCATGTCCATATTAATTACCTTTTTTAATAATCAAACGATGCCGATAAACATTCAAACTTACAGATTGAATACAAAAATGGCCATAAAAAGTTCGATACACGATTTTGAATTCGGAATTTATCGTAAGAACGTATTTGTTTGTAACAGTTATTACTTGCGCACGAGCCGAAAACATCAAAAGTGCCGTGCAACGTCGATGTAAGTACATGGCAAAGATTAAAGGTTATACAGATGTCGCACTGGAAAAACTTCTAACATTTTTTTTAACCAAAACCAGATTTTAAATATTTTAAGGACACATTAACTGAAACAAATATATCATAAACCGAAAACATATTATAATAATAGTTAAAGAAGTTATTAGATCGATTTTCATTTTTTTTATTATATGCAAAACTTCATCTTTTATAGTTTAAATTCTCAATCTTATCATTAGGAGAAACTGTGTGCGTCTACCTATAGCATGAGGGGCAACTATAAGAATCTATAACAAATTGCCTGAAAAATTAATAAATGAAGAAAATAACAAATTGTTTAACAAAAGCCTAAAAGATATGTTATTAAATAAATGCTACTATAGTGTAAAAGAGTATTTGAATGATAAAATAAATGAGTAAAGATATACATACTTACGCAATATAAACTTAAAATAATAGAATAATATTATACTAATATACTTAACAATACCATACTATTTATACCTATTGTGACTTATATGTGACCATACACAATTCAAAACTATGTATTTTTTGAAATACTAATAATTGTAATTTATTTTTTTAATAAAGCGTCCTCTCCTCCTTCAATTGCTATACCCTACCGGGTCCATAATCTTAATATATAAAAACGTAAACTGAATGACTGACTGACTGACTGACTGACTGACTGACTGATCTATCAACGCACAGCCCAAACCGCTGGACCTAGAGACTTGAAATTTTGCACACAGATACTTTATACTGTGTAGGCATCCACTAAGGAAGGATTTTTGAAAATTCCATCCCTAAGGGGATGAAATAAGGGATGAAAGTTTGTATGAAAGTCCCTCAGTTTTGAAGCTAGAATCTTCAAACTTTGTGTTTAGGCTAACGATTGAAATTAAATAAATACGGGTCTCAGCGTTTTTCAAAATTCTACCCCCGAAGGGGTCAAAAGGGGGATGAAGTAGTGTATCCTTTATTTTCGAAGTAAAAATTACTAAATTTATAATTTAGGCTTATGGATAAAAATCTAACGCAACGTATATTGTTTTTGTTATTATTTCAACCCCTATGGGGATGAAATGGGGATGAAAAGGGATCAAAAACCTAAAAATAGATATCGATATCGTTATCGGGGTTTTCTGGGATGACGATTGCAAAAATGTCATTTATTTTGAAGTCCAACACGGTTGAAATGATTTTAGCCCTAAAGGGGTGAAAATGGGGTTCAAATTTTGTATGGAAAAATAATATAAAATAGACATTACAACTTTCAACTTCGTAGGAGCACGTCTAAAACGAAATAGGCAAACATATATTTTGTGATTTCAATTTCAATTTCAATTTCAATTTCAATTCATTTATTCGCAGATATAGGTAAAAAAAAGTAAACAGGTACATAATTATCACAAGAACGGCTATATCAGCATAAATATGCATGCGAAAAATATAGTGTCAATTTAAAGAATATTATCATGTTTACATACAAAAATTTTACAAATACAATTAATGACAAAATTACGTAAAAAAATAAAATTGATATTGTCTAAAATTTGATGTCAAAGTTACCTACATATAAAATTAAAATTAAGTAATACATTATCAGATTAATGTCATAATAATTACAATCAAAGATAATTACAATAACAAAAAACATTAAAATCTTTATATTTACAATGATTTGTCTGTCAGATATTCATTAATTGTATAATATGCTTTTTCTAGTAACAATTTTTTTACATTTGTTTTAAAGTCTGAAAGCTGTTCAATATCTCTAATGGTCTGTGGCAAGCGATTATAGATTTTAGGTGCCATACAGAATACACTTTTCCTATAAAGTGCACTCTTGCTCGGTATTAACACCAAGTTCTTATTTCTCCTTGCCGATTTGAATGTTTTAAATAAGTGCAAATTGGACTTTACGTAGATGGCAACCTCAAAAATAAATAAACATGGTAAAGTAAGAATTTTTAAATTCACAAAGTAGGGCTTACAACTATCTGTTTGTTGGATTCTACACATTGCTCTTATGCACTTTTTTTGAGCCTTGAATATATCTTTTTTTAGGCAAGAATTCCCCCAGAAAATGACTCCATACCTAAGAATTGAGGCAGCGTAAGCATGATATGCAGTGAGAACTGTTCCGATATCAGATACTTTACCAAGCATGTAAAGTGCATATGAAAATTGGTTGAGCTTACTACGAACATGTTCTGCTTGAGCCTTCCAATTTAAATTATGGTCAATGTTAATCCCTAAAAATTTTGTTATGTCAATGGTTTCTATTTCTTTAGTCATACAATTTACGTCAAGTTTCATAGGTTCACCTCTATTTCTAAATGTCATTAATTTAGTCTTGTCAAGATTAATTATGAGATTATTAGATTTAAGCCAATTAATTATGTTTTCTAATGTCTCTCTTATTTCTATCGATAGTGTATAAATATCTGATCCAGTAAATATAACTGTACTGTCGTCTGCAAACAATATCATTTGTTGTTTTACTATCTTTGGAAGATCATTAATATAAATTATAAACATTAATGGACCTAAGATGCTACCTTGAGGCACACCGTATTTAACGTCTCTATATTCAGAAAAATATTTTATTTCCTTACATGACTTGGGACATATTTTAGTTATGACAGTAGCTTGTTTTCTGTTACTGAGGTAGGATTTCAAAAGTGTAAGTGCAACACCTCTTATGCCATACGATTCCATTTTCCTCAGCAATATATCATGGTCCACGAAATCGAATGCCTTTGTTAGATCCATATACAAAGCAGCGACCGGTATTCTCTTGTCCATAGCAGTAATAACTGATTTCAAAAGATTATGCATTGCCATATTTATATTTTTATTTTTTCTGAAGCCTATTTGTTCAGAAGAAAGCCCCTAAGGGAGTGATTTTGAAAATCAATCCCTTAGGGGCTTAATGGGGTAAGTAAACATAAAAATCGATATGGATGTCGTTTTCGAGGTTTTATGGGATGGTGATTGCGAAAATAAGATTTATTTTGAAGTCCAACACGGTGGACATGTTTTAACCCCTAAAAAGGTGAAAATTAAGTTAAATTTTGTATGGAAAAATAATATAAAATAGACTAGCAACTTTAAACTTCGTAGGAGTATATATACAAATAAATAGGCAAACATATATTTTGTAATTATGAAAATCAACCCCTTAGGTAAATGGGGGTGAGTAAACATAAAAATCGATATGGATATCGTTCGTGAGGTTTTGTGGGATAGTGATTGCAAAAATGAGTTTTATTTTGAAGTTCAACACGGTTGACATGATTTAACCCCTAAAAGGGTGAAAATGGGGTTCAAATTTTGAATGAAAAAAGAATATAAAATAGATATTACAACTTTAAAATTCGTAGGAGCATTTCTAAAAATAAATAGGCAAACACATATTTTGTTATTTTGAAAATCATCCCTTAGGGATGGGGTAAGTAAAGATGATAATCGATGTGGATGTCGTTCTTGAGGTTTCATGGGATGGTGATTGCGAAAATGACATTTATTTTGAAGTCCTACACGGTGGACATGATTGGACCTGGACATGCACATCCAAGGGACGGGGACAGGGACGGGAACGGGCAGGGACGGGAACGGGAACGGGAACGGGAACGGGAACGGGAACGGGAACGGGAACGGGAACGGGAACGGGAACGGGAACGGGAACGGGAACGGGAACGGGAACGGGAACGGGAACGGGAACGGGAACGGGAACGGGAACGGGAACGGGAACGGGAACGGGAACGGGAACGGGAACGGGAACGGGAACGGGAACGGGAACGGGAACGGGAACGGGAACGGGAACGGGAACGGGAACGGGAACGGGAACGGGAACGGGAACGGGAACGGGAACGGGAACGGGAACGGGAACGGGAACGGGAACGGGAACGGGAACGGGAACGGGAACGGGAACGGGAACGGGAACGGGAACGGGAACGGGAACGGGAACGGGAACGGGAACGGGAACGGGAACGGGAACGGGAACGGGAACGGGAACGGGAACGGGAACGGGAACGGGAACGGGATCGGGAACGGGAACGGGAACGGGAACGGGAACGGGAACGGGAACGGGAACGGGAACGGGAACGGGAACGGGAACGGGAACGGGAACGGGAACGGGAACGGGAACGGGAACGGGAACGGGAACGGGAACGGGAACGGGAACGGGAACGGGAACGGGAACGGGAACGGGAACGGGAACGGGAACGGGAACGGGAACGGGAACGGGAACGGGAACGGGAACGGGAACGGGAACGGGAACGGGAACGGGAACGGGAACGGGAACGGGAACGGGAACGGGAACGGGAACGGGAACGGGAACGGGAACGGGAACGGGAACGGGAACGGGAACGGGAACGGGAACGGGAACGGGAACGGGAACGGGAACGGGAACGGGAACGGGAACGGGAACGGGAACGGGAACGGGAACGGGAACGGGAACGGGAACGGGAACGGGAACGGGAACGGGAACGGGAACGGGAACGGGAACGGAACGGGAAGCGTCATACGAGGCCCGCCACACGCGGCAAAGGTCTTGCCTCGCGACGCAGCGCGCTTGATAGGGACCCGCCTAATCGCGTAAAAATGGCTGGACGGATCCTGGTTGGTTCAGGTTCCCTGAGGATTTTCTCTAATATCCACGCGAACGAAGTCGCGGGCAGAAGCTAGTTGGTAACATAAAAATAGTAACATAAAAGTGTAAAAATTAAAGACATGTTTTAAAACTGGGATAAAAAATGAATAGATGCCGTTTAAACATAATGAGATATTGCATTAAATTGCTCCAAGATCGTTATTTTACATTAAGTAAAAACTATACGGCTAACTTCAAAAATAATCGTCATTTTATTCAAATTACTGTCTAATGAAATTTATGCACATTTTTTGTATGAAAATGTAAATCCTTAAACTCATTAAATTTAAATTAAATAAAAACTTTTCTCATTACAGCCAAAAACTGCGCGGTCGCGATGACGAGCTGAGAGACCGACATCGAAACAGCACGCAGTGGTTGCCAAGACGCGAGATACAGGACCGGCGATACGCTGCAGAGTGAAAGTAGCGTAAGACGCTTCTGCAGTTGTTTAATCTTTGCCGCCGGGTGCCGCCGGCCACCGGCATCGTGACAAACGTGACGGAAGCGCCGCGCCACCGCCCCACCAGATTGCCGCTTTGTGGATGTCTGGTAAATCAAAATGGCGATGTGCATATTAAGAACCTTCGTAACTATATAAGTACATTTATAGGCATTTGTCATTGTCTATTATAGGAACATAGAATGCAAAAATTAGGAGTAACTTTTCAGCCAGAGATTGGTATGCATTTATTATAGTATTTGGGTTATGCGATTTTCTCTTTTTGACCAAATCTGAAATCTTTTTGCGTTATTTGACGAACTTCGAATAGGTAGTGATTTGTGATAAAAAAAACACAGATTTCGCAGTTCCCGCAAGAATCGGAGCATTGAAAATGAATACAAAAATTTACGAAAAAACTAAATCAAATCAAAAGCAAAATCCTATAATTTTTCTAAGGTATACTAGGTACCTTTTTATTTGTATGATCGATTGTGACACTCGGCTGCGCCTCGTGTCACAAAAGTGCCCCTGACTGCTTCGGCGCGGCTGAAATATTATTAACAGATTCACAAAAATCAACTAATGCACTTCTCGTCTGCTTCCGCATCTTTCAATACCTTTACCATGACGATCGGTCAATAATCATAGAAACTACATCACTTTTTATATACCGAAATACCCGTTTTTCTACAATTACAAATCTAAAGGAACACAATTATGAACCGATTTTCAAAAAAAAAACGCTATTTTGTAGCCAAACTAATACCCTAGGACCGTTTTTTTATTTTTTCTTAAGTAGCTTTTTTTCTCGAAATATTTACAATTGAGTAAACAAACACCCCACAAAAAACCCGAATTTTTCGAAATTTCAAAAAAAGTTACCAGCCGATTTTCAAAATTCAAACGTTCACACGTGTCTCAATAAATTCCTCAACTTTTGGTACTATTCCCATCTCGATCCTCTTAAAATCCTCGGAACTATGACCAAAAATACGTCTCAGGCGATTTACATTTGATAACCTTTTTAAATGGTAAAATCAAATGACTAGCGACTCGGTCAATTTTTGTTTTAATTTCATGAATGATAAAATTGTTCTTAGGTTTGAAAAAACATAACATTCTATTTTCAAATATTTGTGAGTTGCCAGATACGCAAAACTTTCAGACTGCACCAGGTATATGACATACGTAATACGTAATTTCGAACGCAGCCAATCCATACAAATTTATGGACCTACCACACACATGCGGGATTTTTCCGTACGGAATTTTCATACATTATCGATATTCCGTTCGGAATTCCGAATCGGGATTCCGTCATGTGGCCGGGCTAATACGTCTCCCTCCCCATCCCCACCATTTATGAAGGTCCATGACATTACTACAGCAATACTTGAAAAATAAAAAAAGCCTCTTTCTTTTATTATTGAGGAAGTGATGCTGTCATAAATTACTTATAATTTGAAGATTATTAGGAACACACACGCAATGTAAGCCATTTACGTACGCGTGAGGTCGTGTAATTTTAAAATAAAATAAAAATTGCTGTTCCAAATATAGTGAGACAGTTATTACTACAATATAGGTAGGTACCGTACAGTTTTTCTTATAGAAAGCCAACGGAAACATCTAAATTAATGCTTTTTGAATTATCAGAATAACCTTTTCAATTTTATACACAATAAAAAACCGTAGCATTTGTTTTGTGAAATTATATATTACATTAAAAAAATACTTCCCAATGACAATAACAAAGTGAATATTAAAATGACAGTAACAAAGTAAAAAGCGTTATCACTTGTATTTTTATTGTAGTTAGTTTCTTTATTATGACGACGATATTTCAGTATTGTGTCAGGCACAGTCTAGTATACGTAGTAAATATTTAGTAATCTGTGTTAGTGTGGGGTTAGTTAGTTTAGTAAACAAATTGGAAATACATAAGCACTTTTTTATTAAATACGTACTTAATTATTATTTACTAGCGGCCGCCCGTGGTTTCACCCGCGTGGATTCCGTTCCCGTGGAAATGTCGGACTAAAAAGTGTCCTATATTTTAATTTAGGCTATCTACTATCTGTATGCCAAATTTCAACCAAATCCGTTTAGTAGTTTTTGCGTGATTGAGGAACAAACATCCAAATATCTAAACATCCAAACATCCACACCCACAAAATTTCACATTTATAATATTAAGTAGGATTCAATTGACAAAAAACTAAATAAGTATATTTTTACAAATAAGTAAAGAAATAAAAATGTATTTAAAAAAGTTCATGATCAATATTGAAAAAAAATACATAATTATTCAAGTATTTTTTTTAATGTGGCACGAACAGGAATTCGTAAAACATTCATTTCTAATTAAAGAATTCTGCATCTTTAATGTTAAAGCTCATAATATCCAACACGACTCCATAACACAGGGTGTAGGTAATTATGATTGCATGTAAAGTTAATGTTTCATAAAACCAAATACCCATACGTTTGTGGCATAAAACATGGAAATAGGTACCTTCCCAGCTTGCAGCAAACGACGCTGACGGGTTTAAAGGGGATCGTAGGGTTGTCAAATAATTGTCTTGCAATAATTCTTGTCTTTTGGGTAAGAATATTATTGTCTCTATTTCAAGTTATTTATTTTTAATTCTGATGACTTATAAGCAAAGAGATAATATGATGTTAGAACATTAAATCAAAAGAGTTATATGGATTTAATAAATATACTGGCGCAATTCTGATTTATTTTTAGAAGTGTAAGTAGTTTAGTAACATATTATTTTAATATCTTTACCTAAGCATCGCAAATTTCAACTTTAACCCTTGAAAAAGCACAGAGCCCTTTGAAACTTCTGTAATTATGCATTAAATTTAAAAATATTATAGTATTTACAAAAATACTTTTATAGTCGTCATTCATGTGTTTTATTATCTGCCAAAGCTTTTAGCATAATATAAAAATCAAAAAAGATCAAATCTGTCAAAAGTACACCTTTTTCGTAACGAAATTTTTCTGGAATGCTTGCTAAAGTGGCGGAGCATCATTCATCGAATTCACATCAAATAAAACTTATTACCAACAATGGCAAAAAAACGAATTATCAAAAATTTTAATTCAATTATAAAATACAAATGGCTTTGGTATCCTTGCATGAACTATAGGTACGTGTGACAACCCTAAACAAGTACCGTTATATTTCTTACATATATTTGCACAGGACAAGGTTGGGCCCACACGGCATTGTCCCAAACCCCCAAAATCACATTTTGATGTGTGTTTAATGTATTAATCAATGAACACAATTAATTGCTACAAGTCACAACTAAGTAAAGGTTTGTTTCTATATTTGAGTTAGTAGATCTTGATTATTTTACTAATTGTCACCTAAAGTTAACGATATTTACTCAATTACAGACACATTTGTGTTTGGTTTGGATTAACAGTTGGCTCACGTGTGATTAGATAAACTTCTCACATACAAGATTTGGTTAGATGATCCTTGAAATTTAACCATGCGTAGACAGCTTTAAGAATGTCACGCCTTCAATGAGGGATTTTCAAAATCACAAAAAACTGTAGGCTCGATAGATGGCGTTAATAAACAGCCATGTGTCAACTGTAGAAAACGCCAAGAAGCTTTATAAGCTTCTTGAAAAACGTATAAAAAAGACACCGAAAACACCGCTAACAACCAACAACGCTAAGAAATTATTTTTTTTAAGCGCAGACCGTTTACTTTTCAAAGCCAATTTTGATACAACGCCAAGTAGTGAAGCAAATATGTAGTTACTATTTTTTGTTTTTAAATGACACTTGAAAATTCCCTCATAATACCTGGAGACGACAATAAAACCACAGTATACTGTGATAAAACAATGAAAAATTTGGTGATACCAGTTCGTAGGAATATTTTGAAACTATCAAATAATTCCTAGAATCGAAATAAAAAATAAAAAAATCTTTCAAACTAACTAAATATCACAAAAAAGATTATATTGAAAACAATTACTGTTAAATACTTCCTGTGACTAAGCAATTGGATATTTTTAATTGATTTTAATGCAGCCTGCGAGCGTTATGAACTATACGACATTTAATTTATTGTCGTGTTTTCGACTCCAGGTTGTATATTTTAGGATCACTTGGTAGTTCGTTTATTAGTAAGTATGTGGGACTGTCTGTCAATATTTGTTTCCTCAGTATACAATTAAACTAAATAAAGTCTACGTTTTCTTGGGCTGTCCTTTTTGCTCTGACTAAATCAAAATCTACAAGGAAAAATGCAGGAATCGATATGTTTATAGTAATATGTATCACATTAAAAAATTTAGTATAGAAAACCCTCAGTCTACGATCAGGCTTGTACACCAAAACTTATGTTTAAACGTAGCAAGATGAGAATAACCTATTTCAATAGGAATTTGTGTCTCTTAAAATTAAATCCGTCCGTTCGTCTAACCCAAAGATTCTGTTACAACATAATTAAATTTTACTACCTCCAGGGAAATAAGAGAAGATTATCGAAGCTTAGAATGGACCCGAAAAAATTAAGATTGAGTTTGAAATTGAGAAATACCCTTTATTAAAGGATTTGTAAGGGTCTTTTTATAATCTTTATAATATTGTAATGATTTTTTTTGTTCAAAAACATTGTTTGCCAATAATACCTACCAAAAATCGTGTTATAGAATTATTTATTTATTTATTCATTTATATTTATTTATATATTCTTTATTGTATACATACTCAGAACAAACATAAAGAAACAATACAAACTTAAAGGATTATACAAATGGCGGCCTTATAACTAAAAGCGATTTCTTCCAGGCAATCTTGGGATGGACAGGAAAAAAAATATGATGGGGTATCTGGGAGTGTGCAAATTCCAATAAAATACTAATAATAATCCTACTAAACTCGAATATCCTATAAAAATTAATTACAATAATTATTGATCGCTTTCAAAATAATTTAGAGATTAAAAAGTAACTAAAAGATGAATACCTCAGAATTTTGGAAAATGCATCGCATAGGAAATACACGATAAAATAGAGCTCAAACAAAATATGTATGTAGTTTTACAATATCGGAAACTTTTATAACACACATTTGAATTCAATTATTGGTATTAAGGGTTCTAACTGAAATGGAAACTAATTCTAGACAGTATTATATACAGGAAAACAGTGGTAAATAAGATTGTACGCAACTTTTATAGAAAACAACAGTTTTTTAGCGTCCATACAATATGTAGAGTCTATGACTATTTTTTTTCATTTTTTGTAGTCTGTGACGTGATAAAAATAAAGATCAATAAAAAAAAGTATATTTTTGATTTAGTCTTAGACTCTGGATGAATGGACCATTAGTAACGGGTGGCGCAAAAGTACTGGCATTAAAGAAAATACTTTTATTTTTTTTTATATGACATTTTCTGTCATTCTGTTGTTGAAAATTGTGTAGTGAACAAATATAAAATACACTGAAAATAAACATGGACCGTTTTACTCCCCAAGAACGTGGAATAAATATGGATTTAGTGAGGGACGCTTTTCCAGGCCGAGTTATCTCTCGTTTTGGCGATTTGCCTTGGCCTGCAAGATCACCCGATCTGACCAGTCCAGACTTCTTTCTTTGGGGTTTTTTGAAATCTCGGGTGTATGTGAACAAGCCACAGACTCTCGCAGCTCTAAAAGAAAACATTCGTCAAGAAATAACGAACATATCGCAGGAAGTGTTACGGCAAGTTATGCAAAATGTCATAAATAGGGCTCAAATGTGTATCAACTCTGGAGGTCACCATTTAAAAGACATCATCTTTAAATCCTAATGGTACGAAATTTAATGGCACAAATATACATTTAAAAAAACCTAAATCTAGTTTTCTAATTTAGAAAAAATGTTATAGCTGAACCAAATAGGGTCTTTACTTTTGCGCCACCCGTTATTAAAACGGAAAAAACACAAAGAAATCAATAATAAAAATTAACCAAAGACATGAAAAGAAAGGTTTTTTTCCTTATTTCAAACATAAAATTTCAAAACTTATTAATGCGACGTTAACTTGAATTTGACACTTGATGCGTAAGTTACGAGCTATAAAACTAATCAAACATTTCAAGTATTATCTACCCAAACACAACAAACTGAATTGCAATAATGTATCTACTTACATGGATTAAGCATATTTGCGACGACGTGACCGGCAGTAAGAAGTGACCAGTCTTTACATAACCAAGTAGTGCCAATATTTGAAGAAAAAATACACATTTTCTTTGTTATCGTAGCTGTTCTCGACCCCTTATTTTTAGGTTTTGCGATTGTCCATCTTGTTCATCTCGTTTACTATATCTAAGTATAGGTACAAACTTTCTTAATAAGATGATTTTATAGTTTATTTTATTATGATACCCGCATTTAACACATAACGTCCTATCACGTATATGTAAACTGGATTAACTTGGCTATTTACCTTTCAATCATGACCATTTATGTGTTTTTTATAAATGAAATGAACTGAAAGATTTCCGCAAACATCGATTAAAACGAGTATTATTTATGTACTAGAAGAAATTATCCGATTTCTTTTTTCACAGCGTACCTAGTCGTTTCTTTTAAAAGATAATTTAAAAAAAATATACGAGTAAATCAGATAATTTCTAAAATGAATAGAGTCCTTTGTTCTTTCTAATTTACAGCCAAAACTGAGCCACCCATTTTGAGTCTACTAATAACTAGGCGTGCCGACAGAAAAGATCAGATAAAAAATATTGCATCGCATTACTTTTTGTTCGTCACAAAAGATCGCATCTTTTGATGTGGCGACTTACGAACGGTCACAAAAAATGTAACAATGCGAAACAGATACTACGCATAATGGCTGGTAGGCGTGACAGGACGAAAATTATAATGCATGTCGAATATGTAGAGGTAGTAGGTATTGAAATCGACCGTCTGGGCTGGACTATAAAGCTTGCCGAGTCAAAACTCTACGATATTTATAGTAAAAGCTTAAGATAGTGATAAGTTTAAGATAGCAACTTATTTCTCAGGATATTTTTTAGAGAAAAATGCCTATGCCTAATCCTCACAATACAGAACAACCAGAACTCTAACCGCCTCTCTCTATGGTCTAGTGGTTCGCCGACCCGTGTGAGAAGCAGGGGTCCCGGGTTCGATTCACAGAGAGCTACAATTTGTACTCGGTTTGGTTGGTGGTAGGGCTTATTTCAAATTCGCCTGGCTTGCTACCACCATCTTACCTAAGTCTGACATCATAACTTAAATTAAAAAAATGTTGTGTTCCGGCATTTAGAGGGAAGATAGCCAGTTTGCTCTTTAGACATGAATTTTAGGCATTTTGCTTCGTAGACATTTTGATTTTTAGGCAGTGTGATCAAGGTTGTTGTGTATTCTGAGGCCCTAATGAGGATCAGTAACGGTTTTTCCTTAGGTGCTAATAAGAAAGCTAATGCCACTACATGATTAACTGTGAAATTTTTTTTACGATATCTATTAAACTTGAGAAGTTATAAGAGGTAAAACACAGATTTTTTGGGGGTCCCTATGACGTCATCGCGACGGACGCGAACCTTATGTCGTACGTGATAAAGCACATATTGCATTGAGCTTGGCATTTCCTTTAAACCCTTTTAACTCAACCATTTCTAAACGGATTTCAAAAATTCTTTCACTAGGTTTCATAGACATCAATATGTGTTTATATTATATCAATAAAACAATAGGATTCAAACCTGTTACTGATCCTCATTCATATATTGATACTCAATGGTATTAAATACGATGTGGCAGTACTAGAAACTATTTAGTAGTTGAATAATTTAATCTACATATTCCGTAGATTACTTAACAGCTGACTTGTATAAATGTCAGAATCTGTTGTAAAGTGTCGCCTAACTAAGCTTTATTTTCTTTTATTGTAAACGGTAACGGTACGGTAATACTCTGAGCCATAAACTAACAAATAGATATACTTTTTCCAAAACGTGTTTTTATTACTACAGTGATTTTATAGTACGTACCAACAATCTTACAGCTTACATTTAAAGAAGACAAAGTACGGTTTTTATTTAGAATACTTACTAAATTAGAATTTTATACAGAAAGATTTTATCTACCGTTTACATTATGTGGATTTGTTCCCATTACATTCGCCGATTTGTTAAGAAAAAACTGAAAACAAAAACAGCTTAAAAATTAAATACCTCTAAAAAGCAAGAAATAATATTCGAATCATTCGTTACACATATCAATATTAATAAAACACGTCTATTGAAGTCGGGTGGGGCTGGAGGACAACTTAATTTTTTTCTTAAAGCCCCACCCGACTTCAATAGACGTGTTTTATTAATATTGATATGTGTAACGAATGATTCGAATATTATTTCTTGCTTTTTAGAGGTATTTAATTTTTAAGCTGTTTTTGTTTTCAGTTTTTTGAAGGCGGTTTTTCTTTTTTTTTAAAAAGCTTTTTTATTTTCAACTTTTTAGTGGTAGGTATGTAAGCGCAGCGTGTAAATATTTTTTAACTTTATATTATAATATTTTCGATGGTAAAATGCCCAGAACTCAATTTCCAAATTTACGCTGTTTGTTTTTGAGGAGTTCCGTTGTGTCATCGTAGTCCAAGTCTAGTCCAGAACGTTGCATCGCAAACCATGATTTGGTTTGTTTTGGATTGCCATAAACTTACCAAAACCTAAATCACTTTACTTATACTATTTGATTTTGAAGAGTTCCTTTATGTATCTTCGAAGTTCGAAGTCCAATAACAATGAAATTAAATTGTGACCACTCTTGAAGTATACCCTTTCAAATAAAAAAAGAATCATCTAAATCGGTTCATAAACAAAGAAGTTATGTCCGAAATTCCATAAAAACTCGTGCGATGGCGAGCTAAATAATTGATATTTTTCAGGATTATGAAAAAACTACTGGCCAGATCTCTGTAAAAAATTTATGGGACCACACACGAACTATGTTCTTTGAGTTAAAAAAAGAATTGTACAAATCGGGTAACAACTGACGAAGCTATGTTAAAACATACATAAAAAAAAAAAATAAAAAAAAAAATACCGTCGACTTGAGAACCTCCTCCTTTTTTTGAAGTCGGTTAAAAAAGGCTTTACTTTTGTGGGAAGTAAACAGATTTTGAGGTTTCGATGTACATTTAAGAAGAACATTTGTCTTCTATGTAGCAATATCTGATGTTTAAATTAAGGTATCACAATAATGAAATCAGAATCCTTAATCATAAAAATCTAGATACGAGATCAAAAACAAACTCACTTTTATCTCATTATCTGTATTATTGTTTCGGAAACGATGTAATGTTATTTATTAGAACTAGTGGCTCTTTTGTAAGCTGTACGTACCTAGACCTCGCGTTGGTGACATTTTTCATCATTTTATGAAATGACCGAAATACCTATATATGTATTTTTTTTAATTTTGAAAAATTGAATTAACCAGAAAATCTTTAAATATTTATTGAACCTGCTCATAAAATTTCACGAGAATCGCCGGACCGATGAGTAGTGGAGAACTGCCGGACAAACAGACAAACTACGGCATTTATTTCCAAGCTGAAACGGAGACGCTTCGGTCACGCGTCGGTCGCGCTTCATGTTCGCTCGGTCAATAAGTGGCTACTTAGAACTAAAATAACTAGTTAATGCTTATCACAAAAAATAATACCTCTACCAAGAGATGAATCCGATGCTTCATCCGAAAGCAAAATATCATAAGACATGTTTTTATAGATAAAATATTAAAAAAGAAAAAGAAAAATCTATGGTCGCAACAAAAGAAAATAAACGTCAAAACTTTGTGACTCACGGTATTTCTAAATATGTATGAGAAAATTAAAACACACAAGTGGAAAGTAAGATATGGGTTAGTCGGGATATTTGAATAACACGGTCTGACCTTCCGTCCGGACATCGACATTAGCATAAACACGGGATATGTGCTGTTATATATTATTTTAGGCAGCTTTGTTCAAGGATTTGTCAATGTTTCCGGGAAAGAATTTTGTAAAACACGGATCTGAAAGTGCGATTTTTGGGTAACTTATTTTAATATTGCCTTCTTGTGCCAAAGATATTCTGTGGAATTACTGTGGTATGCAAAATGCTTGTGGTAATGAATCTATATTAATTAAAATTACAATGATTTCGATCATCAAGTTAGTCACATAAGATTATCTTTGCTGTTCACAGAATATATCTTAAGAATCTCTTCAAAACTGATCTTCCGCTGCCTTCATCCAGCGGCTTACTTCCACCTATTCACCAAATCGTTTGGTTTAAGTTGTGGGGCTTACCCAGCGAAGTTGTCAATATTTCGATTTCAATCATGCTTACAATAAATTTGAAGAAATTCTCAATAAGTAGAAATAAAACAAACGATAGATTTCATGCTTGAATCAACTAGAAATTCCTTTAAGCTTCATTGTATTGTGAACATTGTCCTTTGAGATTCACCAGCCGTTAAAGCTACCATGCCCAGTTTAATCATAAATGTAAATTAGTATTGAACTACATGCACGTGACATTGCTCAAGTCTCGAGGTGAGTAGCTGAAGCATTTGCGCTATGCAAATCCGAAACAATGTTTTCCATAGAAATCGAACTCCGAATCCTAGCAGATGTCGAGCAAATTTCTGGCTTGATGACCACGGAAGCTACAATCTAAATATCGTTCTCACAGAGCTTCTGTCTTTAAAAATCCAAATAACAATAAAATAGTTTTATTTTTATAATAAAATAAACTATGTCGCTATAATTACTTCAATAAACAACGAAAAACGAGCTTTCTGTCCACATTTCTCAACAAGAGACGATCATTTAAATACCATTCGAAAAGTCATTCCGAATTTAAAATTAAGAAAGGCGTTGATCGATCATTCGGCGCGAACATTAAAAGAAGTTAAGCACTTACGTTCGGAAATCGAATTGTCTAAAGGGGCTTGTTAATTAAAAACGTCAATCAACAGTGCGTCGTAACAGTCGACTTAGTTTCGTAAATTCCACAGAGTATATCATAGTAACAGAGGCTGTTTTAGACAAACGGAAACATTGAAAGTCAGAATCAAGGTTTTCCCCCTTCCCTTAATGACCTTTTTGCGGATCTTATTTGAATTACCTCTCAAAAGAGAAGGAACTAGTTTCCTATTTTTTTTAAAAACCCTACATACTTTACTTTAAACGATAAATAAAGCATTGCTTATACATTTTAACGAAAGCGTTATTACTTGTACTAAACTAACTAAACTATTTATTGGTTAACTTCTCAGGTAGTTACTATATAAAACCTAATGGGCTATTTACATGGTCGATTTTAGTCACCTGTGACGGTCGAATTTAGTCACCTAGCAAGTCGCTTCCAAAATTGAATCGCAGGTGATGGCGTCGCTGTCGTCTATTTAGTTGATGGCGTAACTTATGTAACAATATGTAATAACGTAGTTTCAGTTTTGTCCATCGGATCAGATAATTTTGTTCAGTCACCTGCGGACTAGACTGACTGGACTGCCATTTACACGGTCAATTTTCCCCGTGCGGCGAAAGTTGTGCGGCTTTAGTGACTCATGTAAATAGAAATACTCCATAACTATAAAAATCTCTGTAACTTTCGCCATCTACGTATATCTACTTAAATGTAGAAACAAATAAATCGTCAAATAAAAACCCCCTTACGTTTACGGTCAATATAGTGTGATTTGATTTCCTTTGCTAAGGGGACAACAGTTTTACACCATTCAGAAAGTTATCGCCTTTAGATCACCTACTTAACAAGATTTACTAAGAACATAACTTCTAATGTGAGACATAAACATAAAATTTATTTAAAATACGGCACCGAATGTGTTAATTAGTGGAAATGACTGTGCTATTTTACTTCTTTATGGACTCTACGTTTGACTACAAATTCTACTGACAGGTACTGACGAAGTTAGACTTAGTTTGATTAAGCACTTTGCTGTTTCTAATTAAATATCGCATTAAAGAGTTACACATCAATTCACATCATTATATTTATTTTTCAAAGCTGAACGGTACTCAGATTTTATTTATGAATACTCATTTGCACAAATACTTTCATTTTCTATTATAAACTTAAGAAAGGTTCTTACATTGTTGCCAGTATTATTACTTTTTCATTGTAACTTTATTAAGCTTTAAATCAAGCTGATTTATAACACACTTTTCTAAGCCATCTGTTATTACATCAATTGTGGTGTTATATTCTATTTGTCATTTCTAAAATGCTTGTCTCTCTACAGATGTCCCCGAAAATGTTTAAAGATATAAAACACCAACGTGATGGTGTACAAGATAAAAAGACATCAAGTAAACTGATATCGGTAAGTTAAAAAGTATAGTTTTCTAATTTACGATATCACTAAAATTGTCATCCGATATTATATGGCAGATAAAAAACAATATTTACTAATAACTTAGTACTATCAGATCCGTTAAGGTGGATGATTTTTATATCTTTCAGGTTTTGTAACAGTTTTAAAACTATAAAATGTAACGAATACCTATTTTGCTAAGTACGCTGCTGTCTTAAAAAAAACTTACGTAAACAGCAAAGAAAAAGAAAAGCTAATACCGCGAATAAAGATTGATGAAGAATCAATCGCCCTGTGTCCCACAGTAAGCCAACGTCCAGACAATCAATTTTAATCTGGGAACAGTGCACGTGCTTGAACACCTCCCTTTCTAACACAAGGAGAATCCAAAAAGACTGACTGGGATGGAGATATCAATAAGGCTTGTACAGATTTTGATGTAGCTGCCATTACGGCGATGACGCCGTCCTACTTACGGAATTAAAGTCTGCTAAGGAAGATTGAACAAAGGACCTTATCAGCTAAGACAATGATGTAGGCGAAAAAACTGATGTATTAACGGCCATAAAAAATAATGATGATAATGATGGACGATTACATGATACATCGATGAAAGCTGGTGCCGTTAATATTTTAAATTCAACGGTGTGGTCTTGGCAGGCTGTTTTCAAATAATAATGAAACATGGATCGTTACAGTTTTTAAAGTTAGAAAACTAATTATAATTTAAATAATACTGATTTCACTTTTGTAATACTCGAGTTGAAAAAGAAAAGAGATTGATTATCTTGCTCAATTAATTAAAAATGTTCTCCCAATAAACGAGTTAGTAAAATTTATTGGAATTGTAAAAATTTACGAGACAAATTTCGAATGCGATACAACTTTAAGATACTATCCGAAATGTATGTTCAGCATTGTCAACTCGTCTATATTTTATTGGGTACAAATTAAAAAATAAACTGGTACTAAGAAGAATAACTGTTCGAGAGTCGGGCTGTATCGAAGCAGCTTAAATATAAATTACCTCGCCTATAAATCTATCCGGATAAAATCGATTTGTTGCTCGGAACCAGTTACACGCAGTATTTGCTTTCTGTATTGATGTGCCATGATTTATGATGGATCATACATTACCACAAGGCATTTAAGTTTTCACCGTTATTTCGTGAGCTGTAATCCCATCTGAAGTGATTGCTTTTAAGGTTCAGTTTATAGTAGCAAGAAGCCAGCTGGGAGCGACGTTGGAGTTGACTTTTTGCCTCATATCTTGGCTACCTATTTCTTTTATGAATTTGATGAATCTAACATCAGATACTACAATTTCTAGCACTTGGTTTACACTTAAAAGATTAAACTATTATGTGCAAAAAACGCAGTGCAAGTTGTTTCCTTGCATTGCAAGTGACACGACATAATATTTTCATTTACAGCATTTTACGGTCTGGCTTGGGGAAATACAAAGGCAGGGAAGGGAGTGCCAGTTATTAGAAAGACAGTTTTTTCTGTCTAGACATTTCGATGTCTACCTTGTCAATCATACATACACTTTTGATGATTCATCTTTTTGCATTTCTGATTCCATTTTCAAATCTAATTGAAAGCAAAACGTTATTAATTTCGAATACAGTCGTAGAACCACGTAGAACTTTATACATGACTTCTCTATTGATTCAAACTTACGCATACCTATATTTACTATAGTAGTACTTGTGAAATTTAGCACATGCAGTTTGCAACAAGGGAATTGTATTAGCCTTATTTGTCTATCGTTATATTAATTGCTCTAACGGCTTTTAAAGTGGTTCAATATAGCAACTAATAGATTGATTACCACAAATTGTTCCGGTGGGAACGGACCAGTGGTACGAACGGGAATACCATGCCATTCTAAATTATAATTTCCTTTGAATTGATTGCTGATAGTTTTAAGGGTAAGTGTATCATCATCCTCCTGTCCTTATCCCAATTTATTTATAGTGTTCTACACAAAATAAAATTTTGAGCTCGTAGAACGACCACTATTGGGGTCGGCGCAGCATGTAATTCATACTGCATTAGGTTTTGGCAAAGTTTTACGGTCGGCCGCCTGCCTGACACCAACCCTCCACGGGAATGCTGTTGTTGACAGTTTCCTGGCTGCCATTCGAGTGACCCTTTGTGCGATGGTCTGTACCGGGTCCCTATAACTTCCCTCTATCGCCTTCTACGATACCCACGGGATGAGATGGGACAGTCCTATTCTTAACCGGAACTGTACGGCGTTTAAGGGTAAGTGTATATTATGTCGAATTGCTGGATATCTGGACTAGGCAAACAAAGGGCCGACTCCCATAAATAATGAACGTATCATTTTATGAATTAAAGGCCCGGCTTCGCGTACAGTTCACTAGTGGAATTGCAGGCTGTTTTAACGTGGCGTTTACTCTGCCGACCCCTGAGAACCTGCCAGATGTGCTGTAGTGTTTGGTGCGTTGCGATGCTCGAAGGGGATTGGATGTGGCAAAAATTTAGGCTATTGTATTCCAACGGTTATATATTTATATATTATGTCAAAGCAGTAGGTACTAACTAAAAACTTTAGTAATGGAATCAAGGCCAACTCTAATCAGAATATTTATACCGAAGTTGTCCGAAGGCTCTTAAATATTTAATGAATGAATTTTAAATTGATTATTTGAATGAATTTAATGAGTATTTTTGCGACACCACACTATAATCTATTGACATTATTGAGCATTATTACACGACTGCCCAAAGCAAAAAGAGTGTTATGTGTTCAGGGTTCATGTATGTTTGTGGGTATGTGAGTTTCTTTATTCCACCATAACTTCTAAATGCCTGAACTGATTTGGAAAAATGGGGTATCGTTAGAATTCTTACAACATCCCGAGTGACACTGGCTATATTTTTTTAGAAAAAATTAATATGGCGACTGTACGACGCCATTTTCAAATGTGAAAAAAAAATTTTTTCTTCTATTGTTACAATATGGGCATCAAATGAAAGGCCTTGATGAGCACATTCCAAAACTATATACTATGTCACTAAAATGTGTAAAATAAAAAGAAATAAATTAAAAAATATTAAAAACACGACTGCCCTGCCAAAACGAACTAAAAAGTTAAACAACAAGTGTCATTGCAGTCGGGGGACCTCTTTGATCAAAAATTGTTCCATGATAAGGTCCCCCGACTGCAATGACACTTGTTGTTTAACTTTTTAGTTCGTTTTGGCAGGGCAGTCGTGTTTTTAATATTTTTTTAATTTATTTATTTTTGTTATTGTAATTTATATTAATTTTTTATAGGTGCTTTGTTCCGTTTACCATTTTGACATCTCAAAAATTTCTTTTGACTTTATTAGTAATATCTATGACATCATATTATTGACATTTGTAATTTTAGCGAATGCCTGTTTATATTACTGTTCAGTTTTTTTTGTACCAATTGACATCTTAATAATTTTGACTATATTAGTATATGACATCATAATATTATTGACATTTACAATTTTAGTCTAAGTTAGTTTTAAGTAGATATGTGTGTTTTCTTTTGTTTATTATTTGACATCTTAATATGTTTCTTATGTAATTTGTTTTATTATTATTATTAATTTTGTTTGACATTTAAGTTAACTCTTTGACAGATGATAAATTGCTATTTTAATTATTAACAAATTACTATATTTATAATAATTCTATGTCTTAATAATAATTACAACATGTTGGCGTCTTGGTATAACTGTAAGTCAGCATGTTCACCAATTGTTAAATGAATAAATAAATAAATCAGCCATTTTTGATGTCCCCACTGCTGGGGCTCAGGCATTCCTTATGGGTGGATAAGGAGGACGGGCCATAACCCACCACGCGGGCCCAATGCGGATGTGTTAACGACTGCAAATGCAGCCGGGACCAACGGTTTAACGTGCCTTCCGAAGCACGGAGGAGCTCGAGATAATAAATTTTTGGTCACCCATCCCATGACCGACCCTTGCGAACGTTGCTTAACTTCCGCAATCGCTGTGCCAGGCGCTAAACCACTGCGCCATCGAGCTCCTCCTACTTCTACTTATACCGAAGTAAGTAATATAATTTAATAATTATGAACTTTTGTAGATATTTTTATTTTATTAGTCAACCCTTATGCATATGAATAAAAGGCATAATAATAAATTTAAGACTAAACTGAAACAATAGGTACAAAATTGTTGTTATTTATAAATAAACAAACTTAATGACAGATAATAAATTGTGTTTTTTCTCTCAACGGAAAACAAAACGAGACGGCCGTTTTTAGCTTTTTTCACCACCAAAACTGCAAACAATTATTTGTCACTGAGTTTGTGTGTTTACAAAAACACAATTGATATTTTTCGCTTGCTATATAAATATTGTATATTTACACAGTTTTTTTTTGCGAGCGTGGCGCTGGTGTTGCATATAATGTTGATGATTTGCCATATCCAAAAAGTTTCGTAAATTAAGGTTCACCACCGGACGTTTATTAGCCTTTTCCCTACAAGCAAGGCGGTGTTTTTCTAAGGGGCAATACCACCCTACACCATAAAAAATTCACACTCCACTCGGGTAGCCTGCTGGAGCCGCGGTTTTTCTTTCAAAACGCCCCATGGAAGTTCCACCATGGGTTTTAAATTTTTAAACTTCAGTTCGATATTCGATGAAGTTTTTGTTGAAGTTGATAAACTAACGAAGGATTTATACTTTCAAAGTTTGACTTTTGTAAAAAACGGCGCATGAGGTGTTGAATTATTTTGGTATTAGACTTTTTTATTGTTTTTATTACTAGTTTCCGATATCCCCCTGCGGATATAAACTTTATTTATTTACTTGTATTCTTTTAATAGAATTAATTAAAAAAAACATATTATTATGATTAAAATGGTTCAAAACTTAAATTAACCGACATTTTACGACTTCCACTTTGTTAAGAACTTATAGTATTATGTATTATGTGGTTGAGATCGAACTAGCACATTAAACTTGTATCATTGGTAAACTAGCACATTTTATTAAGTTCATATTTACCAAAATTCCCAGAAATCAAACTTCAATATTCCCAGGTCCATACTGCAACCTTTTCTGATTTCCATAACAGAACTGTCCAACAACGAAATTTTGGATAAGGCAATATATTCAACGCTGTCCAGCGATTATTAGTCAACGTGTTTACTTTAATAGATAAGTAAAAATATTAATTTAACAGCTACACCGAGACCCATACATCACTGCACTCGGGTATTTCAGAAAGCCTCTCAATATGCAGCCACATAACGAGGTACAAGCAATAGGCGGGTCTGGTGTTTTCAATCCGATCGCATGGCTTGCTCGGTTCCACTTGTGACCGGATGATGAGGCGAATTTTATTATAATTTTAAAATTTATCTGTGACCAGATGATGAGGCGATTTTTAATATAATTTTAAAATTTATCTGTGACCGCATGATGAGGTGATTTGTAATATAAGTTTAAAATTTATCTAGGTTATATAAAAAAGCCAAGATGGTTTAACCGCCTCTGTCTAGTGTAAGACGCAGGGGTCAGGATTCGATTCCCAGGAGGGCCACAATTTTTACTCGGTTTGGTTGGTGGCAGGGCTTACCATATCCGTCTGTCTAGTGGCTTCACCATCTTACCTAAGTCACAGACCTGAGTCTGACTCAATAACAACAATTAAAAAAAATGTGTTCCGGCAGTTAGAGGTAAGATAACCAGTTCCTTAGTGGCTAGGATTCCGGGTGTAGTGCACTTCCACCTTCGGCCTTAACATCAGGTGAAGTGAATGGCAAGCACTATCCCGTTGTGCATTAAAAAAAATGATGAAATATGAGAGCAAAAGCAATGGTGTAAAGCAGTGGAATTTTACAGGTCGTTTTTTAGTTTCTAAAATCTCTATTTATTTGGAATGTGATTATAGGACTAATGAGTTCTCTCTTCAAATAGTGTTATTTAGTTATATAGATACCAAAGTACAATACAAACCACTTGTAGTAATTCCCATATTTTTTACTATTTTCAATATGGTGTGTAGTGGAAAGAAGCAGATTCGTCCAAAACGCCTACAAGTATAAAGACAACACGACGAATTGTATTATTAATGAAATGACAGGCATATTAAGGATTGGTTATGCCTTGATCTGTATTAGTCGACAGGTAGAGGAATTTAAATTACTAAGTAAGGTACGTAACTGGATACCTACATACAGCACACATAATGTGGAGGTAGAGGAATTCAAATTATGAAGTTGTGAAACAGTTTTGGAGAAGTTGGTATAGTAGGTATGTAGGTACAGGTTTTCTTTAGCTCTATGTAGTCACTCATTGCAATTTAATTATTTAAAATGTACAATACTAACATAGATTAAGGTAATGTTACTAACAAAATATGGACTAATGTCTGAAATAAATAAATAATAATAATTATTATATATTATTATTATTGAATTAATTTTAACGGTTTTCGCTGAAATAGATACTTACTACCACTACCTAAGATTAAAAAGCAAATAATAAAGTTACACTGAAACCAAACAGCGAATGAAAACTTATTTAATTCATAAAAACAAGTGGGTAATACAAGGTGAGTTGATTTTTCCTTCTAAGTTTAAAAATAAAAATATTAACTCTAATTTTAATGTGCTTGTGGGTATTAGATTAACTACAATTTTTTTTACGTCTTACAACTTTCTCTTACAAGATTAAATAGTATTAAAGTAGCTATGTTTTACTTTTAGAGAAAATTAATTTCGAAAGTGAACTTTTTTCAGTCGTCTGATACCTACATTAGGTATCTATGTATGTGCATGAAGTAGTTTATGAAACAAAAGCTTTTTGTCGTCGACAATATTTCAAAACAATGCATTGTATCAATTTGCATTTATTTAAATATTGTTTCCAATAGTTTATGCTAATTGTAATGGACTGTAACACAATAACTAAAATATGGCCGCCTAATCCAACTTGATACTCGATCTATTCTAAATATGCGTTAATATTAATAATAATGAATATAAAATTATTTCACTGTGGCGCCAACGAGTTTTGTTATGGTATTTAATTGAGTATACAATTCTAATAGCTATTTATGTGTCATATTGTGTTAATAGTTTATCGTGACATTCTGGTAGTCCCTTATAATTCCAATACTCTAAATATACTTGCTAGCTAATAGTTCTGATGACGTCAACTTATATTTTCAAAGTGTGTAATAATCTGAATAATGGGTGGAAATGGGAATAATCTACCTATAGTTTGACGTAATAATTCAGTCTAACATTAAGCTAGAATAACCATAATAGAAATTGTCTTGCTATTTAGAACTCGGCAGGTGTGTTATTAGGGTTCCATAGCCAAAATGGCAAAAAACGGAACCCTTATAGATTCGTCATGTCTGTCTGTCTGTCTGTCTGTCTGTCCGTCCGTATGTCACAGCCATTTTATTCCGAAAGTATTAGGATTACACAATTGAAACTTAGTAAGTAGATGTAATCTGTTAACCGCTTAACGATTTTAACACAAAAATAAAAAAAAATAACATTAAGGGGGGGGCTCCCCATACATGGAACTGAAACTGAAAAAAAAAATTCCTTCATATCAATACGTGCGGGGTGTCTATAGATAGGTCTTTAAAAATGACATTGAGGTTCTTAAGACATTTTTAACACAACACTGCCAAAGTGGTAAAATGTGTGTCCCCCCCCCCCCCTCTAACTTTTGAAATAAGAGAGTGAAAAATCAAAAAAAAATATATGCTATAAATCTTAACAAAAACTTTCAACGAAAATTGGTTTGAACGAGATACAGTAATTAGTTTTTGAGATATATCATATTTTCCAAAACCGCAAATATAACTTTGTCATTCATACCAACACTGTGAAAAACAAAGTTATTTTTACAGACGAAAAATTATAGTGGTATTAAATATAGTATGGTATAAGGTAACTACGGAACCCTATGGCGCGTGGCCCGACACGCACTTGGCCGGTTTTTTCATACATATACCTACGCGTGCGATTCCACGCAGAGCTTAGCGAGCAGTTATCATAAGAATAAATTTTATTTATTCTTATGCAGTAAAACACAATAATATAGGGGAAGCTATCCAAAGTAGTTATAGAGGGCTCGTATATTAAAACTAATATTTACAAGTACGAAAGAAATAGAATATTGTTTTGAAACGATATAAATTTATGTTTGTTTATCCCTACAGTAACGAATATAGTAAACAAGAAAATTAGCAAGATTAATTGTTTTCGTCTTATTTTTATTCAAATTATTCTTAAATTTTACTCGTATAGGCTACGGTTTCCATCGCGCTACAGACATGGAAGAGCGATAATCTCAAAAACATGGAACGAATAAAATGGCGTCGAAAACATACATTTGTGTAGCTGTAGCATTCGCCATCGCTTAAGAAGTCACATAAACAAAAATCATAATACGCAGGTGTCCATTGGCTACGGTAACTATTTACTACCTCCGATATACAAAACAAAACAGGCCAGTAGGTAATCAAAGTTTCTACCAAAGGTGCGACACTAAACTGCCGCATTAACAGATAAGTCACGTGATTTAGCTAACTACACGATTACCCGACCCTCGTATTACCACGGTAATATTCACGCGATCGTAATTAAGACGATAAAACGTTTGCTGACAATCGCCTAATTAATTAATCTGGCTATTACATCGTTGGCGGCGATTAAATTGATTGGTCAGTTAGAAATAGGGCTGTAAAGTTTGGTGCGACGAATTGGTTTATTATTACAGCTTAGTAAAATAACGTTGAATGAAAAAATATAGCAAGGTACAAAATATAAAGTAAGTAAGGTGTGTTCTTTTCACATTTCAAACAAACTTTTTGCAAAAGTCGTATCTATCACTGACCGTCGTCGTTGCGCGTGCAAAAGTCGCTATGTGTTTTTTAGTCATTTTCGATTTTTAGTATTTAAAGAGTTAAGGAAAGTAGCTATGTGACATTCATACATCGAATGTTCCATGTTCCATAAAATATTCTCGCTAAGTGTTAATTCACATAGCTGAAATTTAAGTTTGCGCAGAAATTGCGCCCGATATGTGCACATAGCGAGTTTTTAGGTCAAGTTCAGACTTATAGCTTTTACTTATGACCCAAATAAATAACGCTATGTCTCAAATTATTCTTTTAATATTTCATTACTGCATTATTAATACTGTTATGTATTCAAAAGTCATCTAAAACTACGTAAATTTGTTACATGTATTTTATGTACCTACATATAAATTATCTAGATGCTCTGACAATTTTTCGAGAAAATCAGTTTTTTGCGTCTCCTGTAAAGTATGTAAAAGACACATAGCTACTATTGCACGCGCAATCGTGACGCTAAATGTCCTGTTCGAGTTTTGTATGAAAAGTATTTTTTTTCTGTTTTCGGAAAAGTCGTAGAATGTTGTTGTTTATGGTGTAGTAAATCTACTCCTGCGAGGTTGTTGGTGTTAATTTTTTGCGTCAGTACTGTATTAACTGTATGAGTTTGAAAATTACGAGTTCTTTGATAATGATGTGGAATGGTAAAATAGCAAATTGGTAAGACGTCGCAAAATGGTAAAGGAGCAAAACGTCAAAAGCGCAGATTGGTAAAATTATCATATTTGTAAGTATGTATACGACAGCAAAATAGCGGAGGCGCAAATGATAAACAATTACATTTGCAATCGGGAATTAAAGGAATTATTATTAAGACACATTAATATGAAAAAAATATTTTTGTTAAAAACTTCTGTTATTGTTAAAACGAAACCAATGTGCAAAAATACTGGCATAGATTTATAAGTATACCAGTGGAAAATAATACAAACCGCAAAGAATATTTAATATTATCACGATTGCACTGTGTGATCTTAAAATACAAAATACCAATAGAAAATCGATAGTTACCCAGTGGTTATTCCTCTATAAATTGGTGCTTATAACATTCTGTAAATAACCTAAAGTCTGAACTAGCAATTCTTGTCGAAGTTATTTTAGTAGCTGGTTCAAAGCAATTGATTAAACATTTATCGGTTCGGCTACAATCGGTAGCTGGAATGCGGTCACTTGATATTTTATGGTATTTTATGCGCTTTGATAAAATACTTTGTTACTAATTTCTGTTAGCTTTGTAACTTGAATACCGATAAGTTGTATTATAGATCATTAGTAGTTTTAATATACCCAACTGTTCTGTTTTAGTAATTAAAAACATTGATTAGGTACGCTCCGCACTGTGTTTAAATTATCCGATGTCCCCCACCTTTGTCAGGATTTCAGGAAGAAAAGTATTGAAAAATATTTTTTTCCCGACATCCCCCAGTGGGCGACGGGATGAGGCCATTTTATATAAGAGCAAGACTTGTTGAAATAATTATTAATAATTTAGAAATACAATAATGGTCAGTTAACTTAAAATAACATTCAGCAGAATCATTAGTATCAATGAGGATCAGTAACAGGTTTGAATCCCATAGTTTTATTGATGTAATATAAACACATATCATCACATATTGATAGCTATGAAACCTAGTGAAAGAATTTTTGAAACCCGTTTAGAAATGTTTGAGTTAAAAGGGTTTGAAGGAAATGCCAAGCTCAATAGCTATATGTGCTTTATCTCGTACGACATAAGGTTCGCGTACGTCTTGATGACGTCACAAGGACCCCCCAAAATAACAGTGTTTTAGCACGTGTTAGCTCCTATAACTTCTCATGTTTAAGAGATATCGTAAAAAATATTCACAGTTAATCATGTGGCTTAAGGTGGCATAAGCTTTCTGATAAGCTACTAGACAAAAATCCTTACTGATCCTCATTGTGAAACTTTTTTAACATAGAACCAACGATAATCTTCAATTTTAATGGCAAAGCAATTAGTACTATCATGTTCTCTAGAAAGAATTTGCAATTTGCAGAACCGGATTTATCCAAGCATCCGAAGACAATTTGATAACGGCGAATGAGTAGACCATGGAAGTGTACTGCAATATAATTCAAGTATTCATTCCTAAGGCCAAGACCACACTATGTGTGCTAAGCTTAGAGGTTCGCTACGCGACTTGCCTGGTGGGTGACACCAAGTCAAGTCCAGCATCATTTGTAGTCTGTGGTCGCGTCGTGTACTTACAGATCGCGCAACATAATTTGAACCAAACCATAAACAATGAGGCTTGCACAGTAGCAATTTTCAGTACAAAAATTGTAGTGCGCAGGTCACGTGCTACTAAACATTGGGTCACGTTATATTGCGCGAGCTGTACACTATTGTACACACGCGCTATAGCGCCGCGTTGTATTGTAGGACGTGCATAGTTTCATGCGCATTAGCGCTCTAACGCGGGACTAAAACGCGTTCTGTTTGTATGTACCTTTATTCTGTGGCCGCATGCAGTGTGGCCAACTGCGGTAGTATGCAATACGACGTTCGCTGGGATCAGTCAAGCAATTTAGCGGCGCTCTTCGTAGTGTGGCCTTAGCCTTACCGTGATAATAACTAGGTGACACGATAAAGCTGAGTGTAATTCAAATTGTACTTGGCAGAGTAATCGAGAAGATACTTTACAGACAAATCCATTAGAATTTATAGTTACGGAGACAGACATACTTTAAGTTGTGTTTATTAAGTACCTATGAAAATATCGAGAGAAATGTTTATGGATTAACTAGCGGCCGCCCGCGGTTTCACCCGCGTGGTTCCCGTTCCCGTGGGAATATCGGGATAAAAAGTATTCTATGTTTTAATCCAGGCTATCTACTATCTATGTGCCAAATTTCAACCAAATCCGTCCAGTAGTTTTTGCGTGATTGAGGAACAAACATCCAAACCCACAAACTTTCACATTTATAATACTAGCGGCCGCCCGCGGTTTCACCCGCGTGGTTCCCGTTCCCGTGGGAATATCGGGATAAAAAGTATTTTTTGTTTTAATCTAGGCTATCTACTACCTGTGTGCCAAATTTCAACCAAATCCGTTCAGTAGTTTTTGCGTGATTGAGGAACAAACATCCAAACATCTAAACATCCAAACCCACAAACTGTCACATTTATAATATTAGTAGGATTAGTAGGATTGATAAGCAATGCAAGGAATTAGAAATCTAGACATTTTGTTATCATCCTTTATTAAATAGGTATGGTAACTTGTTACTGTCGTTTTTCTTAATTTTTATAAAACTTCAAATGCCCATTTTAATTAATATCGCGTTGTCACTTTGCTTTTATTTTTAGGCATTGATTCGGTCCGATGTTTGCACTGGATAACCATCCATAACGCTAGGCAACCGCCTAACGTTAATAATTATAGTACGAATAAGTAATAGTTGAGCGACATTTTCTTCTAACAATTACCTGGCAAATCTTCTTTATCGATAAAATTCTTAGTTCGGTTCTGTGTTTATAAAATCTTCATATAAATAAAATTAAACTAAATGTTTTTGAGTTCTTGGTCTCTTATACTACATTTCGTGACAAACAAACCAACAAGGAACAGTGATTAATCCCGCAACGTAGTTAACAAGAATTTACTCCACCGAGATGGCCTGACTGCATATAAAATGGCTATTTAAACTTAATTGTATGCAGTTCCTAATTGAAGATCCTATACTTTTTGATTGGGACATTTACTACAACTTCATTTAAGTATTCACTTCTCAAGCTTACGCGCTCACTAGACATGAAATAAAAGACTTTTTAACGGATACTAGCGCGGTTTTATTGAAAGTACTTGGTAATTAGTTGGTATTTGGTTTGATTTTTGATTTTTCCGACGTTTCGGCACCTTTGCAGCTGCCGTCCCCCGTGACCACGGCTGCTGCAAAGGTGCCGAAACGTCGGAAAAATCAAAAATCAAACCAAATACCAACTAATTACCAAGTACTTTCAATAAAACCGCGCTAGTATCCGTTAAAAAGTCTTTTATTTCATGTTCATTTAAGTAATCATTTTTGTAATGTAATGTTTTTGATTGACTTTTGGTTCATGATTTATGTTTCTGTTTTTTATTTTAAACGATTTGAAACGTCAATTAAAATGAGTTTATTTATTCCTGCACCACAACACTGATGGATCATTATATTGTATCATCATTATTCATTATCAGCCTATCATCGTCCACTGCTGGACATAGGGCTCTCCACGTGCACGCCACCGAGATCGATCCGTGGAACTCTCATCCAGCTTTTGCCCGCCACCTTGCGAAGATCGTTGCTCCACCTTGTCTGAGGGCGTCCCACACTACATTTACCGATACGCGGTCTCCACTCAAGAACTTGCCCCAGCAGCCATCGGTTCTACGGCTTATATGGCCGGCACTGCCACTTCACTTTGCGAATCCGATGGGCTGTCTCGATCAGCTTATTTCTCTGTCGGATTACCTGATTCCGGACCCGATCTATTAGAGAAAGTCTGATTGTGTACCTAAATAAAAATACCTTCAAATCCAAGCAATATTAAGGCTGGAATCAACAAAAACACTATTATAGTGAATGTCCCACTGCTATTTTCTGTAGCAATTCCATAAATTGCGACATAAGACCAGCCTACAACCTCCGAACAAAACAAAACCGTAAAGCCTCAATAAAGGAATACAGGTATCTGGTACCTTAAAGAAGACATTTTGCTCTTAACTACCTCGCAAGGGACTTATTTGTGGGCGGAATGTAATGATCCTTTTTGTGTGGTGCAAGGTATAAGATGACCACGGATCGGACAACTATGTTGAACACCATCTTAACGTATTTTTTTTAAATTCTCTTCCCCCCACTTATGTCTCATTTTAATTTGTCCCTTACAAAAAATTTAACAATTACACTTAAATCTATTTCCATTTGAATTTGAAATGTTTCTAAATTAATTGCATCTTACAGTGAGGCGGGCTTCTGTACCAAGCCGTCGACGAAGCCGTCGCTGCTCGAAGAATTGCATCTTAATTGTATATGTCATTTACGTCTTTTCTTTGATCACTATAGTACTTTTTATGTCTCTTTCTTGAAAGACACGGAATATACATACTGTCTTTATACGATCGCTTCTCTATTCCTTTTCAATTTCATCTGATGCAAGCCTCAAGGCATTCAATAGCCCACGTTGACCAAGCGCTATTGCTATCCTCTTGCGCTTTCAATAGAGGCATGCCTCAGGGTATGCAAAAGCGCATGCTTTATCGTCTCAAAAAATTCCAAATTTGAATGCCTGTAAGTTTTTAATTTTTGAAATTATACAGCTGTTTCATCTTAATCAATTGTCAAAATATCTGGAAAGATATTTCAATTAAATGTCGAGGTAATTCCTCACATTGGTGAAACAACGCTGGCTTACAGCTTGAGTTGGGAAATTCGACGATGCCACTAGTGACTCGGTAGCTCAGCGGTCAGAGCATTGGACCGGGTATCCAAAGGTCGCTGGTTCGATTCCCGTCCGAGTTGACTTGAAGGTTGTAGCGACTCGGTTTCGCGTTAGCGTATAATTATTTTCTTTGACTCGGTACCTGTGACACACACCCTTTTGATAAAAAGAGGCTCCTGGCTCTTTATGTATCTATTCATACAAACATTTTTATTTTTGTGTCTTATTCTTTTCCTTTTTCGCCAAAGAAAAAATATATTGAATCCAGTCTTTTCTTTTTTTATGGATAACTTATTTCTGCTTCTAACTTAAACGATACCACTTCCTATGTTGCACCAGTAATCAGATTTTGTGCGTAGATTAAGCTATGTGTCTCAAATATATTTCCTTTAGCACAATGCACTTGCACTTTATTTATAATCCGGTTTAGCACATAAACTTAATATCGAACTAGTCTGATCAGTATGCCCGAGTTATGAGTGAATTTATAGAATCAGAAAATTATTTCGGTGTGTAATCGGGATTTCTACTTGTAACTGAAATGGTCCGGTGTCTAGATAGACCAAGATAAATAAATACATTAGTTTACTACTTTATAGTAGGTAATTATTGACAGTAGCTGCTTATAATGGGTTAAAATTAGGCAATACACTGTTACTAGTAGCACAATAAATGGTAGCACTCTACGTAGGTGCAGCTGATAAACTGTTATTTTATTGAACTTTGGGTGTAATAAATTGTACACATTTTTCTGTGCTGGGTTAAATATTATCTATGGCTTAATTCTTTAGAAACAGGTTCATGGCTGGGTTTTTTGCTAAAATACAATCAAAGAAGACAAAATTTAGGTTAGGTTCAGTATCTAAAACTAAAAACTACCCATGGGTTTAGATGATGACCGAAAATCAAATGATTCAATGATTTTTCTAATGATTTTTGAAGACAAATTAAGGCGCTTTCCTGACCGAAAGTGGCGCCCCGCGGTGAATTTTATTTAATACTAGCGGCCGCCTGCGGTTTCACCCGCGTGGTTCCCGTTCCCGTAGGAATATCGCGATAAAAAGTATTTTATGTTTTAACCCAGGGTATCTACTATCTGTGTGCTAAATTTCAACTAAATCCGTTCAGTAGTTTTTGCGTGATTAAGGAACAAACATCCAAACACACAAACTTTCACATTTATAATATTAGTAGGATTGTAAATCTCATACAATTTTTTTATAAAACTTCTCATGGAAATTTAGGGCCTTAGTCTAGTATTTTATACGGTATCATTATATTACCTTGTAGTCACTGTTAGAAGTAGATAGCTAAACTGCTAAAAGTAGCCCTTATTGACACCTTTGCTATCTAATTCTACGAATGGCCACGAGCGAATGTAGTGATACCTCCTAAAAAGACTAGACTATGAGCCCTAAAAATTCCACGAAAAGTTCTTATTACTTAAAATCTTTTTCTAATAACAATTTATGAAATAAAAACCTCTGAGGGTGCCACTTTCGGTCAAGGAATCGCCTTAAGTAAGTTACCTCTTATAAAACCGTTACCGTGTCAGACAGGCAGACATTGCATTACTAATGCAGACGTTAAATTTTCCTATTTCACAATTCACTTGCCATGGCAGACCAGACGCCTTGATTCACCAAACATACACTATTTTCTAATAATCTACATGTTGGGAAATAAACTCTATCAGAATGCAATAAAGTACAATCTATAACTAACTAAACATGCTAACTTACATTCCCATATAATTCAATGTTTGGCGAACAAACAGACAAGGTAGATGTTTCTATAAGGACATTAGAATTGAGACTTACACTATTGTCTTATACTTTGTTAGCTTTGTATTCAATAAGCAAGCACTTTCAATACATCCAAGGTTTACCTAAGAAGCAGTTTGTGGGATATTCAGTGCAACACTGTAAGGTTTAGTATAATACTATTTCATCTAGTTTAAATGTTATTTGCAACTGAAAAGGTAGTGTTCGTTGATCTCCTACACACATACAGTTAGGTACGAGTTTACGACTTATCTTTTGTTTGAATAAATTATCATCAAAGTTGAATAAAAATCGAGTCAAAAGTTATTGTGCTACCTACTCACTGAAGTTACATTTTTCAAAGTTTCTAGCAAATGATTTTTTTTTCATGTGATATCATTCTTACTTAGTATAAAATATTTAAAATATTTTTATTTTCATTCCATAATTTGCCTATGTGTACTTCGTTACGAATAGTCCAAAATTTAATTTAATTCAGAGATTAATTAACCATTTTTTCCGTACTTAAACAAATGATAAAGAAAACAGACAAAAATCAATCAGTAAGTAATAAAAATAACCCTTTCATTGGTGCATTTACCTAAATCTTCGTAACTATAAACGAACCGAAAATCTTTTAATGTGAAGCACACATGGTGAGGTATACCGTTTATGGCAACAAAAGGCACACTGTGTAGCAACAAATTGCAACAGTAAAACGATAATGTTTACGCGACACGGACCTTAATGAGACAACCCGACTCCTTTGGCTAGTTCGGTGACCAGGACTTTAGGGTAGAATAGGACTATTTCATACCTGTTTGAGGAATGAGAAAATTATAAAAAAAAATGTGGCTTTGTATTTTGTGTGATGTGGTGTTCTTGGCCAAATGAATGAAAGTCATTTAACAATATCAACAAATCTAATAATTATATGATGGTAGACAAGACTAGCACCAACCTTTCATAGACTTAGGGCGACTTGCACCCTAAATTATGCTAGTCGGGGTCAGAATTACTCAGTACATGTGACACCTCCACGGATCAGGGCGGCAGTGTTTTCCGATGGAAATGGCAAAAAATATACACTTCTCTTTTATTTCAATGGCAAAAAAAATGCGATGTCCTATCCACCTCCCAAGACGAGACTATCTAGTATCTATAGCAGACTATTAATGGGCTGATAAGACGATGAAGATGTGAATGACCAGCTTAGTATTTTCTATAAAAAATTGGTGTCTATAACAACTTTGACTTTTTCTAAGTTTCAGTATTGTGTCTTAAACTTAATCAAATAAACGGATTATTTATTTTTCTATAAACATAAATAAAACTGCAAGGATAACTTACTCTAACAAAAGTAACGATTTACTTCTGATTTTGTCATACATGTTTATTTATTTTTATTTATTTATTTCAAATAGCAACACTAACATTATGTTTATCATGCATATACAGAGATTTTTTAGCAATTAAGTTTTTAACCTATAAACACAACAATTACAAGTGTCGACATCACTCTCAAAAATTACAATAAATCAATACGCTCAATAAATAATTATACTAAAAAATAATATCTAATTAATTAAAATACTACAATTAAATTAAATTAAATTTCAATTATATCATAAATGTCAAGGAAGTACAATTAAATTAATTAATTATTAAAATTAATACTAATGATTATTATAATAATTTGAAATGAGTATATTATTATATAACAAACAGAAACCCATTAAGGCAATTTAGACAATTTCTTTTTAAATGATGATAATGAATCAAGAAACAGATCGAGATCTACACCTTGTTTACACAACTCATTGTATGTTTTGCACATCATTATTAGAGGTGAGTGGAGTCCGATATTTGTTCGACAGTATGGTATACTAAATGTAGATTTAATCGGTTGCCGCGGAATATTATAAGGCACAGATAAGGCAATTTGTTGTAAAATATAATTTGTTGTTTAACAAGCTGTGTAGGAAGACCATATCTAACTTGGTGCGACGATTGCGAAGGGATTCCATTTTAAAATATTTTAATCTGTCCTCGTAGGGGCAGCGAGATGATATTCCACCGCACGAGAAAGCCAGGTATCTAGTGAATGCCCGTTGAATTGATTCTATGCGCTGTGATGAAACAGCGTATTTCGGATTCCATGCTGGACTAGCAAATTCCAGAGTACTGCGAACGAGCGAATTATATAATAAAACTTTTGTACTTGGCGAGCGAGCAAAGGAGGTGTTGCGCCTTAGGAATCCCAACATCCGGGCTGATTTCTTTACCACGTTGTCGATATGCGAATGGAAATTTAAGTTTTTGTCCAGTATTACACCAAGATCGCGAATTTCATCCAACTTCTCTAGAGCAGTGGAATTCAGTGTATATTGGGCTACGAGGGGAAGTTTTTTTCGTGTAAAGATGATACTGTAACATTTATTAATGTTCAAAGTCATGACATTATCACGACACCATTGCCACAGTCTATCAAGATCATTTTGAATTAGATCAGAATCAGCCACAGACTAAATCCTGCGGTATAACTTTAGATCATCGGCAAATAACAAAAAGTTACAATGTTTTATTACTTCTTCTAAGTCATTAATATAAAGTGAAAATAGAATCGGTCCCAGTATAGAACCTTGCGGCACACCGGACGTGGCAGTATAGTCACTTGAAACGAACCCGTTGATGGCCACAAACTGAGGTCTTTTTTCCACATATGATTCGAACCAGTTTAAGAGTGAACCATGTATACAGATTAGCTGCAATTTGTGTATAAGCCTGGAGTGGTTTACTTTATCGAACGCATTTTTAAAATCGGTATAAATTGCGTGTACCTCCCCGCCAGAATCAATATCTCTAGACACGTCAGAAATAAATGAAACTAGGTTAGTTGCTGCCGAACGTCCGTTAAAAAAGCCATGCTGGCTGTTTGAAATTGTATGACTTAAATGTCGTGAGAGAAATGGCGATACCATTGACTCAAAAATTTTCGCGAAGCAAGATAATATTGATATAGGTCTATAATTTTCTACATTGTTGATGTCTCCTTTTTTGTAAATCGGAACAACCACAGAACAAGAAAAAAGGTTAGAACGCTAACGTACAGCCATTAGTACTAGGACCGCGCGCGCCAGTTCTCACACAGTCATAAAATGTCACCTATTCAGCACACAATGAGAGCGATGCTATCATTGGCTAAAAAACTTCAAACAAAAGTAGTCTATAGTATTATAGTAATACGGTTGATTTTACGTTAAAATACACGCATGTGTTGCCAGCTGTAATGAACATTTGCACAATGAATTTTATCAGTCCTAAATACCGACATTTCAAGCATGGACAAATATTTATAATGCTTATTTTAATATAACAATCTGATATTAGACGACGTGATAGCGTTAAAACAGTTTATTCAAATTGCACAGTAATCTGTGCAAAAAAAAATACGCACTTGGTATCACTGGAATAGTGCTGTGCCGTCATTCACAATTCAATATCGATACTTAAGTTATTATATGTACTTGTTTGTACTGTTAAGATGATAAAATGATTTGTTTTATTTGTAACACGTTTTTACTAGGTTGGTTTATTGCTTATATGTTTATTTGTTGACCAATTTCAAAAAAAGGAGAAACTTATCAATTCGACTGTTTTTTTTGTATTTATGTTCCTCGATATCTCCTCGAATTGTGAACCGATTTCCAAAATTCTTTTTTCATTCGAAAAGGTGTATGCTCTAAATGGTCCCATTTTTCATACAAATCGGTTTAGTAGTTTTCAAGTAATCCTGAAAAAAGTCGGTTAAATACTATGATTTTGAATGAACTACATTGGCTACTTCGTCGTTTTTTTTCTAATCCCATTTAGATTAATATTTTTGTTGGAAAAGGGATACCTTAAGTGTAACACGCTTACATACCACAAAAAGGCTTTAAAGAAAGAAAAACCTCCTTCAAAAAACCTGAAAATAAAAACAGAAACTTAAATACATACCTAAGTTAGGTAAGTATTTAAGTTTATATTTTTATTTTCAGGTATTTTGAAGGTTTTTCTTTTTTTCAAGATTTTTTCTCTTTTTTTATTGTTCACAATTTTAGTAAACGATTTTACACTAGGTTCCCGATGAGCTAGAGACTTGAAAATTTGAACATAGGTCAGAACTCAGAACTTTTATTATAAAAAACACCTTTTTGAAATGAACTAAAAACTATAAAATAATCCATACTTACATTACTTTCTGACTTAACTAACAAAAATCGTAGTTACATTGATGCTTTAGTAAGACTTAAAGCAGCAATGTGACTGCGATTTCTGTCAGTTTCAATCAGAAGTTGACTGCAGCTGAGTAACAAAATCGGGTGCAGATGACAATGTTCATTTTCTTTTATCACAATTAATGGAGTTGACGACAGCTTTGGATAAGAATAAATAAAATTGGGTAGAACGGATACTCCCGCTCCACTTGGGCTTCAAGGTCACGACATTAGCCTACACGTTAAACGGGATAGTCAGTTGGGCTGTCACGGCCGGCGTCGCCGCACGCGCGTTTGCCTGTTTGTGCGTTCCCTACGAACTTGGAAACAAATTACAATGTCTTCAAGTTATTGTGGTGTGTTTGGTTGTACAAACAATTTAAAAACGATGCCACACTTAAGTTTTTTTTAGTTTGCCCAAATATGATGAGAGGTAATCTATTTTTGAAATATTTTTTGATTTTCATACCTAATTTATCTAAAAGACGTTAATAGTTATTTTTGTGTAGCCAATAATTGTTTCCTTTCGACGCATAGTGCCAGAAACGCAAATTACCGTACACGCTAACGACCATGTTTCAAATTCGCAACTTACCAGACGTGCAAATCACCCAATTTCATACCTCCTTTTCGTCCTTTTCGTTTTAATCATAGTCCAAGGTTCGCTATTATCAATACCGCATATGGCTTCATAGTTACATTCATTCTTTATTGTACTGACTATAAAGTGAACGCAGCACAGACTGGGGAACCTTAGTGAAATAGTTTATTTGGCCACTTCACTTCAGTTACAAAAAAAATCTATGTCCCAGGTGGTACTTTGCGTATCTGGCACTATGCATATAAATTAAATACTGGTCATTTGCGGAAAAATACCTGGTCATTTGCATATCTGGTAATTTGGTGTTAAAAACATGGTCGTTAGCGTGTACGGTAATTTGCGTTTCTGGCACTATGCGTCGAAAGGAATTGTTTGCCAAATAGTACAATTTTGTGAATGTAGGTACACAGTATTTTTTTACTTGTCGTCAAATCTTTTTCAATAGCCCAACCATCGGTCGTTCCTCTCATATTTTGTAAAACTAGAATAAAATAATGATTTCAAAGCAAAGAGAAACTTATATTTAAGCAATATTATCTTTAGATGTAAGCAATATTTAACAGTAAGAAACCGTGGCAACACGCCTGGACGACAGCCTCGCGTAACGACGTGAAGGGGGACGTTGGAATATAAATGACGGCGTTTGGGACTCGGTCAAATAAGAGTCCGTTCTATACAGTTTTTTTATTCTTATTTATTTATTTATTCTTATTGAGGTTTTGGTAGGGTAGCTATAAATAATAATTTGTGGTTGCTAATAAAAATTTATTCCAGATTATATCAAAGTTTCATTATTAGGTACATTTATTGCAGAAAATATTTAGACCTGATATTACAAATGAAATACAATCAAATTCTCAGATACCTATAAAATGCATTTTATTCTATGTGTAGCTCTGGATTCACATTGTTACATTACCAAAGGTGTTTTCAACATATTTTTTATTTATTTATAAAAAAAACCGTTCATGCGAATTTGGTCCACTTGGTCCATTTCGCATTTGGTCCACTTCGCGGAACGTCCATTTCGCATGTGGTCCCTTTCGCGGAACGTCCATTTCGCATTTGGTCAACTTTCACATAAATATGCTAATATATTCTTTATGGAGAATGTTAGCTTCTATTTTCACTTTTTGATATATATTTTGATTTTTCTTGTTCCTAGTACGTCAGCAAAGTACTAGGATCACATAAATATGGAGAATGTAAACTTATATATTTAAACAATTAGGTAAACGTGTTTTGAACTTGGAAATTTTAGAAAGTGGACCAAATGCGAAATGGACGTTTCACGAAATGGACCAAATGCGAAATGGACGTTCCGCGAAATGGACCAAATGCGAAGTGGACGTTTTTTCGGCAAGTGGACCAAATGCGAAGTGGACCAAATGCGCATGAACGATATATTTTATATACGTTTTATTTATATGTATATTTTATTGTCCTTGGAATATTATATATTTATTTAATAATTGACGTTTTGTAAGATTAGACTTTCGAGTCTTAATCAAAAAATGTAGTCTGATATTAATATACTTTTCTATTATGCTTTTTTTTAAATCGACGATGTGGTTAGCAGTTGGGTAAGCTCCTATTCCATGAGAAAAGTTTTCGGTAAATAAACTGCACTCCACCAAATTTCGCAAAATTTTTGTAACTAAAATGTCTTTATTTACTTTTACAGATTCGTCCACGTAGGAACGTACAATGCTTTCAGCGACCTTGCAAATGCTGATCACGTCTTTCGATGGATATATTAGCCCACCCTTGTCTTTGAATATTATAAACTTGTGTTTCTCAGAATCAGGTGCAGAATGTAAAGATGCTATACATTCTTCACATTTGATCTTCTGTTGTAGGACTCGGACAACATTCCCGGCAATGTAACTTATGATTTGAGTACTAAATTCAGTCATGTTTTGAGAAAGAAGACTTATCGCCTCTTCTTCTTCATCTTCTTCCTGAGAATTTTCAATACTTACATCATTTTCGTGATCTAGCACATTTTGTGATGTAGCATTGATCCTTGTGATAGGCGATGAGCAATTCAAAATGGACATATGTTCTAATGCCGTGCAGTTCCCATTGTCAAAGTTTTTCACCTCTACGTGCACTAATAGTTTTTTGTATGCCGATTTAAACTGCCTAGCAGTAGGGTTGTTGTTGAAGCCTCCATGTGATCTAATATTACAAAATAACAACTCCAGGTGGTCTTGCGATAACTTGTAGAAAGGCAGGTATATAAGTAATTTCGCTTGGATTAAATTTGCATATAAAATTTTGATTGCTTCCGCACATGCAATAAAACCTAAGAAACCTGTTTTTCTCGGAGTTTCGACCAATAGTGTACCGTTTTTGTCTTTGATGGATGACAGATATTCGATGGCTGTATTAATGTACGACATTATTTCATCTACATTTCTTTCATTCAAAGGCTTTTTAAATCCTTGTTGAAACATGTTACGGGAGTTGTATATGTCAAACAAATTGTTTATTGTTGAGATAAAAAATGCCGTAGGCGCACTGTTGACGAAAGCAGGCAATTGTAACTGCTTTTCACAGAAGTTCAATGCGTCTGCTACGCTCGCACTGAATATTTGCGTCGCTAGTTTTACTTTCATTTTCTGGTTTTGATAATTTATGTGCAGATTCCGTAACTTATTAGCGAGATGAAACTTTTCAGTTTCTTGAATTTTGTTTAACTCTCGTAAATAAGACCAACATATCTTGTTCCCTTCTCTATCGATGAATGTGTTATACATTTGAAAAGTATTACGAATCAATTTTACCATATGTGATGGGTCTAGAATAGCCACAACTGGATCATTTGTGATAGGATGGTTAAATTGGATATTGTTATTTGCAAAAGAGCAGCCTAACTCATGCATCATCGCTACATTGGAAGCACATCCGTCGAATGTGAGCGATACTACTTGTATACCTGTTTCGTGAATTCTTTCCAAGCACTGTTTTACCAGATCTGCGCGTTGGGTTCCAGTGACACCGTCGACTAGAAAGTAAGCAACAGGTATCTTGAAATTAGCATTTACAGCCGTAATTAAAAAAACTAGCGCTTCTTTCGCTTCCGCCAACAAATCATTTTCAGTAGAGCTACCAAATTCAATGCAGCCATGGAATCTTTGTCCGTCCCATTCGATGCGTCTCCTGATAGCCATCTCATCCATTGTTAATGCGGCAACTATGGTATAATCAGTAGTTTCAGCCTTTGCTTTGAGTGCTGCAAAGGATTCTGAAGTGAAACCAGGATCTCCATGTACACTTGAGTACCATTTTCTGAGAGTACTTGCATGAGGCAAGCAGGTGTTAAAAGTTTGTCGCACGTACTCGTAGGCTTTTGGGGAGTAGTAGTGAAGTGTTAATGCAAATGAACGCAGTGCAGGTGAATATGGTGCTCTAGTGATTCCGGATTTTTCTTTATCAGTATAGCGAGCCATTAGCTCTTGCACCTGAAATAATAAGATTATGTTTTAATCCAGTAATGGCAGACAAAATAAGGACAGTACGACGATTAATTTACACTTAAGAATATAGTCTAAAACTCACTTGTAGGTTTGTATTTTTAAGAATGGATGCTTCTTCGTTTCGAATCCATAGTTTTTTTTGTAGATCGTCAAGAATGACCTCCACTTTAGTGACTTTTTTCTTAAGTCTTCTATTTTGAGCCTGTAATTTTCTGATCTTAGATCTTTGCTGTTTGATTACACTGTTTTTATTGCCTATTATATTTTTGAGTTTCCGCTTTCTTGGTGTACTGGCATTAGAACAGCAAGGCGAACTTGATTTTTCCTGCAAGCAAAGTTTTTTTTAATTCTCACCATCACCATTCTTACCATACTACTTGTTTAAGATATGATATAAATAAAGGATATAAATGGTATATATAATACAGCTTCATTTAATACCTGTTTAGTGAATCGCAATTTTTTCACGTTTGTGGCTTCTTCATCAGGCAATTTATGTTTCTCAGACAAAGGTGGTTCGGAGGATTGTTCGATTCCTGATGATACGTTCGACTGAAAAAAAAAACTAGATGTATAAAATACCAACTTTTAGATATATGAATGGGGAATGTCTGAAAAAATCAAATTGGTTAAATATTTTTAATAGGTAGGAATAAGCTCCCTTAGTAATAGAAAAAAGTTTCAGAATTTTCCGTTGAGTTTAAAATTAAAAAAAAAAAGTCTTTTCGACTATACAAATGTGTAAAAGTAATAGCAGAATGGAGATATACCTTTGCCACCACCTGCCACAACAACAACATGAATAAAAAATAAAAAGTTTTGACATTTTGACATTTGTCATTTTTTAAACTTTTTTTTAATACCATGTTGTGGTTGTGGCAGGTTGTGTCAAAGGTATAATTTCCATTCTGCTGTTACTTTTGTATATTTGTGAAGTCGAAGAGACTTTAATTTTCTAAATCTTTTTCACGAAACCAAAAATTCTGAAACTTTTTTCTATTACTAAGGGGGCTTATTCCTACCTATAGAAACATATTCAGCCAATTTGATTTTTTTTCGGACATTCCCCATTGAATAGGAAATTTTAAAAATTAAATTTCAGTAATTCAATTCGATCGTGGCATTCGTGGCTCAATTACGCAGATACATAGAACAAAATCAATATTTTAACATGAGGTGGCAACGTATAATATTAAGGGCCCACCGAGCCTCCACTAGCACCACCACTCAAGAAAAAATCGTTACAACGAAATAACTACTTATGTTAAATAAAATTCTGAAAAATATAAAAACCAGTATTAGTTATAAACTATTTTTGTATGCGTGTTTATCCTGGTTGAAATCTGTTTGTGTTAACTACGCGAACACATTTAAACTAAGAATTGAAAGCATACAAAAATAATTGATAGCTAACACTAGTGTTTATATTTTTCAAAATTGTATTTAACATGGTTATTTCACTGTAATGATTTTTTCTTGTTTGGCGGCGCTAGTGGGCATGCGATGTACCCTTAAGGTACCTATACTAAAAACAAGTTCAAACAGTAATGTGATGTGACGATAGTTTATAACCATTAGACAATCAAGGCGCTTCCAACAATACCTCATTTATAAAATTATGATAAGTACTTTAGAAGTTATGAGGACACAGATGTATATACACACACACGCACACACACATACATACATACTAGTCAAAATCATAACCCTCCGTTTTGTTTCGCCATAGTCAGATAAAATATGCATACCTTTACGCAAATATCTATGTGAGGTACTGTAGAAGATTTCAAATGCCTTTTTTTAGAAACATATAAGAAGTCATCTTCAGAAAAATGTTTTGAGCAAATGCTACTGGTTTTAGTAGGAAACCATTGATCGTTTCTCCCGGTTGCGTTAATCCATTTTTCTTTTATGTCGGGGTTTGTAGGGAAGCTGAAACATAAAAATCTTTTCAAACTGTTTAACTATTTTATGTATTTATAATTGCATGGTTCATGTACATCTACAGTCTGTCTATTCAGGCGAACTCTACACGCATGGTAAAAACTGTGTGATCCATCAGTATTTTATAAGGGGCCTTTTAATAAACTACTGCTAAGGTAAATTACTTTCGTTTTACCATTATTTTATTAAATAGGCCCCTGATAAAATACTGATGATGTATTTAACATGCGTTTAAAATTTTAAACTTTTAGATTTTTGCATTCACAATGCTATTTTTATATTAAGATAAATAAGGGTGAGTCGATTTTTTCTAATATTTTTCATTATTTATTCATCTTAATGTTTACACGGGTCAATCTGTTGAGAAATTTAGATATAATTAAGTTGTCGGCCAACTAAATTTTCGCGTGTTACAGCCAATTAAGTAGTAAGTTGGCCATTCAGTGGGCAAGTGATTAAGTAAATATAATCTAGTCTATATTTTGGACAAGTAACCGCGCTGCCTGCACCGCATGCCACGAGCCACGCGCTGTACTTGCCACTTGATGTCGATTTGCGGGATTTCTCCCGATTTCGGGAAATATGGACCGTAGTCGGGACTCGGGTTTAAATCGGGAATCAATTTAATTCCAGACTTTTCGCTGTTTTAAGTTGGGTAGTATTTAATCGGGTAATAATAAATTCCCATTTTGGGTATCAAAAATACTGAATATAGCGTACTGAAATACTAAGTGGGCGACAGACTGAGGGCGACTACAAATGTTGACAATGGGTGACTTTAAAATACAAATTGAGTAACTAGTTATTCAGAACGGGCGCCCAAATTACTATTTGGGCGACAACCTTAGGACACCCAAATTTTTAAAATTTGGTATTTATTTTATTAAAAAAGGTGACTATTATACTAATCGAAATGAAATGATTGGTGCCTACTGCCTAGTTGCCTACTATCGCACTTAGCCGAATTTTCAATATTTCATACAATCTGTACCACGTGGGGCAGCTTAAATCAGTTCCCACTCAGTATTTTTGTCACTCATTTATAATTTTCACTGCTAACTTAATTTATTTATCTTCCGCAAGTAGTCGCCCGGGTTACGTGATTTTTAACCGACTTAAAAAAGGAGGAGATTATTAACGCACTGTTTGTCGTCCGTTTAATTATTTGGTCACCCAAAAAATAAACCACTGCCAGGTTTAGTTTTAAATCTCCCATTGACAGTCGCCTTTAATTATTTCCAGTCACCCAATTAATTAATTCCCTTTTAAGTTTGACAGCTGTCATAAGTTTGTCATCTAAAATGAAGATCTCACTAAGATTTTACATTTCTTCAAGTACTCTGTCTAGGATGAGTACTTTTCAAGATATTGCTGTTTTAAGTTTAACAGATGACACCTGTCAAACTTTAAAAAGCAATATCTCGAAAAGTATTCATCCTAGACTGGTAGTGTCTTTGAAGAAATGAAAGGTCTTAGTGAGATCTTCATTTTAGGTGACAGCTATCAAATTTAAGGTTGTCATCTAAAATGATAAATCTCACTAAGACCTTTCATTTTTCCAAAGACACCATCAATCTAGAATGAGTACTTTTCGAGATATTGCTGTTTTAAGTTTGACAGTTGACAGCAGTCAGTTAAAAGAAACAGGTGCAAGTGATTTTTGACCATATTTCTAGCTTGGCATTCGGATGTTATGGTCTTTTGTAATCAGCAACACTGGTCACACTGGCTACTTATACTACTTAAACCGTGTGAACGACTTTTCACTAAATTTTAACTATAAAATTAAATTGCCCATTTAGTTACTACTTAATCGCTTGACCCATGTAAACAGAGCTTAAGGGTTCGCTTAAGAATTGAATTCTGACGTTTTACATTTTTCGACCTACACTAACTTTGTCTAAGCGGACATTTGCTATTTAGAATACACAATTTTGTTAATTCAACAATTTACGGCGTCGTCCTTTGGATGTGACACCAATTATCTTGCAGTAGGTACCTCTATATTTTCACTCATATTCTTGCAATATCTCTGAAAATAATAAATATTCTAAAAATTACATGTCGCAGTAACTTGATTACAATGTTGTACAGTACGAGGCATGTATCTTGAAATTTATTCGACGGAGTGGAGATAAGTTCGCGCATGTGCTCTTTTAGCGACCAATAGCACGCACTCCTCTCCCGGCTCCCGTGCCCCTCACCGCCACGCATACCCAAAATATGCGTTCCGCGCAATCCCCACCCGATTTCAAGTTATATGCCTCGTACTGTACCTCTACGTGACTTGCCTTAATGTTGTGACACATTGAGAACCAAAAGTATTGAATAGTCTGTTTGAATATCTAATCGAACTTATCATTACTTTTTAATTACCCGGGCTCAAATATTATTAAAAATCGCAAGTTTTTTTAGTTAGTATACATATTTAGAGCATTATTTATTGTTTCCCATTTCTATTCCATTCATAATAATGCAACAAAACGATAAAATCGATATGACGTATAATCGAAGGTATCGATCATTGAGTTCACGTCACTAACTTTTGGATTTTGACATATGTCTGAATTGAGTTCTTACAAAATACACAAGTCTGACAACAGTCGTAAACTCGTAACATCGAACAAAATACGTATCGATAAAATTATCGACAACATGCAAGCACTATGTTCAAGCCGGACAAAATATACTGATAAAATATTTCGTGATTATGCTTCGCTAAACAGTTATTTTTACAATATTTTTACTTACCGATGAAATGAAATTCCTCCTTTTTCCAGGCTCACATTTTCACTACGCAAACGACACGTAATAATTGCGCAACTCGGCATTTTTGTGTGGTTCGCACCGGAGCTCCGACCGCCATGACACTGTGCAAACACTGCGCGGGGGGATTGAGCAGTTTGATGTTCATATGCCCGTTTGCTCAAATGAGTGGCGCGCCGGCCCCGCCCACTTTATTATTCTAACCTTTTTTCTTGTTCTGTGGGAACAACCCTAGCCTTCTTCCATTCGTCAGGAAAAACACCACTCTTTAAAGAATAATTAAATATAATTGAAAGTGGCAATGCTAACACCGAACTACACCGTTTGACAAATATAGGATGTATAGAATCAGGACCACTACCCTTACAGACATTTATCTTGTTAATTTTTTTGTAAACATCTCTTTCGGTGAAATGGATGGATCCCAAAAAATTTGAGTTCAAACGAGATGGATATACATTGCTAGTACAGTCACTACTCGTGTATACAGATGAAAACTGCGAAGCAAATAAGTCAGCTATACCTGACGCAGTGTTCGCTACTTCATCATGTTTACTGTACATTGTGGCAGGTAACGCTGACCCATTCTGTCGCTTCTTTTTAATGTATGTCCAGAATGTCTTAGGATTCGATTCGATACATGTTATCAAAATAAGCGTTTTTAAAGTTGACCCACTTATGTATTCTGTGGTTGACCCCATAATCAAACATGTGATGTCCGACCGTCGTTCTAAACGCTTTTCCAAGGAGGCTGGGTTCATTCACACAGCTCCATCACATCAAACGGTTAGTCAAATTCCAATACATGTTTTAAATTGCTGGTGAAATGGTAATGATCCTCAATAGGGAATATGCATAAGTCACCTATTTTGATAAATTTGAGCTTGATCGCTGCGGACACGTAATACATGATGGAACAGAAAAATAAAATATATTATGTTAGTTTTATCACACGATGAAATCAGGGGAAAATGAATTTTTTTTTTCATTTTCGGATATAATGCACTTAACAGTCAGATTGAATATCGAATAAAAAATAATATTTTGTACGACACATATTTACTTAAACGTAATATTTAGGGAGATATTTGAAAATTCTTGGCTAAATCCATAATAAAAGCGCTTGAAAATGGCCTGAAACGTGACAAGTAACGTCACAAATCATGTCCGTTTTGTATAGAGCGTTTTTGGCGGGTGCTGATGCGTGCTAACTTCAAATACATCACGAGAAAAAAACGCAAGAGAAAAGTTTTAATACTACAGTTGATTTTCTCACGCATTAATTTCGATTTTGATACAAAAAAAAGATGCATATTCCCTATTGTAAACAGAAAGTCCCATTCCACACAACACGTTTGGTGACACGACGAGAAGCGTTAACTAAAAGCCGTGAATAGCCAACAAAAACAAAAGGAATAAGCGAATAAGTGTTAAATGGCCGTAGTCACAGTCTAACAACTTTCCAGGTGAAAGTTCTTACTACACACTAATAAGCAGGTACATTGTACACAGTACACGAACATAAATCTATTTAATGATAATTTATTTGTTAACAAAAACTTGTAGTCACAAAACAGACGAGATTTATTGACTTAAAGTTGGATAATTTATGCAAGAAAGTTAGTACTTTACCTGTGTACACAATTATTATTCTGTTGTTTTATTTGAAGATACTATCATATCACTAGCAACTGGGCTATTTACATGGGTCAATTTTAGTCTCCTGTGACCATAGAAATAGAATGCCACAGAACAACAATGTCAAGAAACAGGTGATCCGAAAAACGAATCATTGCCGGTAACATATACATTATATATGAGATACGTAAAATATGACTTACATACATAAAATATGACTTTATTATGGTAAAGGAAATTAATAAACTGTTCCATACCTACTGTTTTCTTCGTCGATAACCGAATAAATGTAGCGAAATTTGGTTTTAGAGAAATGTGTGGCAAAATCTTATTTATCGTGGAAAAGTGTGATTACTTGAATTGTTTCTTTTTATCACATCACAATTACTTAGAGCATAAGACACCATGGCTCCACGATACCTTTATTTGAAATTCTAATAATAATTAACAAATATTTTAACCAAACTGTTGTCACAGTTTGTTTAAAATATTTGTTAGCCTACCCTAGCGTCCCGCCCTGCAAATGAGCAATCGCTCATTTGCAGGGCGGGACGCTAGGGGCTCTTACTGTAAAAAATGTTGGCACATTGTCACTTGATTCTTTGCCTCTTTTTTTCACAGACCGTGTCTGTATAATGTTAACTTCTCTTTTCCACGCTTTGTTGGTCTTCTTGAGCGCAGCGAAAATTTTTCTATGTCTATGCCTCTGACCAAGCACTACCCCATTGTGCATAAGACAGTTGACTTTAATCCAAGAACCGTCCACCCAATAGGCTATTTTCCCAGTATGTCACTTAAATCTACAACACCTAATCACCTAGACCAAATCTAGAATTCCCACGTACGTCTACACGACATGAATACAACAATCAAGTTGTCGACAGGACAGCCAATATCGATTGTGAGCCATCTTATTGAATATTACATTAGAATCGATGTCTGTCGCTATAATACGGCTGTTGTGGCACACGGGGGGATTTTGTGTTCATAGTTTTTTGTAAAAAAATAATTTAACATTTATTTCTGTTGAATTCAATCTACTTTTGCAGAATAAGCAAAAGTTTAGTTAGTGAAAGTGATAATTATTATTTTGAATGTAAATCTTAAAAAAAAACTTTTTTTTCTATTCATTTAAACAAAAGCGGAAAGGTTGATATAGCATTGTCATAATTAATTTATTTCCACAAATACATGGAAGCAATACAAATACGACAAATCACGCAAAAACGGCTGAATGACTTTGGATGAAACTTGGCACATAAATAGTTCATAACCTGAATTGAAAGAAATATTACTTTTTGTCCTCTTCAAGTTTCCTAGGGATATTACGAATGTTCACGCGGTCAAAGTCGCGTGCGGAAGCTGCACACAAAAGAAACTTTTTATTTCAATTTTATGATACAAAACATTGTGTACTTGACTACAAACCTTTAAAAATATTATAAAAAATTCAAAAATTCCATCAAAATCCGCCACCCGTGTGTATCGAGTAATTTTTATGCTAAACTCCAGACTATGGTAATTTACACCTTTGAAAACCGATACATCGGATATTTTAATAGCAATGGGATGTTCTGTCTGGCATTCTTATCATAAACGATTGATACTTCGAAATGTAATACGTCAATTACAAGAAACTTAACAATGTAACATTATTGTTGTATCTACATACCGACGGCGAAGTACCAATACCTCCTAACTGACACTTTTTCGAGAAATTAATTTTCTTGTAGTTTTGAATGCGAATGATGCCTTTGAATTCAAAACTTTAACTGGAATTCAGAGTGCGTTCGTTAAACAAGGGCCAAAGTTAACATGGCGTTAGACTGCGGACTAACGCCATTTTAGCGCAAATCGTATTCAGAGTGACAGTTTAACGTTTAGTCCCACCGTTTAAGGATTAAAAGGTGCATTGTGATTGGTTTACAAGCATTAAACCAGGTTTTGTTAGAACAGTCTTGCACCCCAGTTTTGTGAAACATCTCTGAATAAGACAGTAATAAAACTACTTTCTCGAAAAAGTGTCAGTTAGGAGGTATTGGTACTTCGCCGTTGATACATTGAAGTTTTCAAGTTATATATCTAGAAGTAGATTACTTCATACATGTTATGGCACAATTTTGTTTATTTACAAAATATGACAAACTATCGGTCGCCTGCTAGATACCCATACGAACTTGCATCTCCACACTGACTTCGATAACCATTTTCACAACAAATATTAGACCATTTCCTTCCCATGGTCCAATCTATCTTTATACTTAAATTCAACAAAATTGATTCAGTGCCAGAGTTCGTAAAAATGTGGCAGAGATCATGCGCGATAGAAATTCAGCTCCCCGTTGGAATGTACGAAAATCGCTCGCCAACGCTATGGTATAAGGAATCCTACAGCGAACTAAAAGACATTATGTTTAATAATTATAATATTATTTGTTCTGTGCCAAAAGCGAAACAAGTACCTACGTGCCGAAAACGAACTGAAACGGGGACATTACACTAGGCACAGCGAACCGAAAACCAAAGTAATAAAATCGAAAATGTCGAGTGTGTAGACCAGGGGTCTCCAAACTACGGCCCGCGGGCCAGGTCCGGCCCGCGAGGACCAACAATCCAGCCCGCCTTAGCGGGCTGGGATTACTTGATATCTGGCCCGCCATAAACTGTTTTAAATATATTGTAACATTTAAAATGTAAGTAAACCAAAAAGTCTTAATTTACTAAGTAAATTAAGACTCTTTGGTCATCCTTACTAATATTATAAATGCGAAAGTCCGTTTTTTTGTTTGTTTGTTACGCCTTCAGGTCTTAACTACTATACCGATCATCGTGAAATTTTGCATACACTTTGTCAGGGGTACATAAAAGGACATAGGGTACCTTTTATCCCGAAAAAGGGAACCGTTCCCGAGGGATAGACAAAACATTAAACACGCGGACGAAGTCGCAGGCGGTCGCTAGTGTTAAATAATATGTTTTATTTATTTTTACTAACTTTATTTATTGCACTATAAAAACTTATATTAACAAAATAACAAAACAGGCGGTTTTATTGCTAAACAAAATCGGTCAAGAGCGAGTCGGACTCACGCACTGAGGGTTCCATACCATCATAATTGCACCATCAACCACACTGCAGAGTAGAATAATAAATTAGTATTACAGTTTTAGGTCAGCGCCATCTCTTGACCGATAGTGGAACTAATGTTAACTTTTTTAGAAATTTGATCATTTCTAAAAAAATGTGCTATATTGAGACATCGTTTTATTTTTCCTGTAATCTTTATATAAATTGCTATCACATAGAATTATTTCAGATTTTTCTCTTTGCAAACTTCGGAGATAAGGGGGGGAACGGTATTTTTTTTTACAATTTTCATTATAAGTCGAAAACTATGCGGCCTAAAAAAAAAAGAAAAAATGATTGAAAACGTGCAAACAACGCTCTTTCATATGATACCCCACATGCCCTAGTTGCCCTACTTCAAATTTTTAAGACCCCTTTTCAGCCCCTGTTGTAAAAAATATATTTTTATTTTTATTTATTTCTTATTTGCAAAATTGTTGGGCAAATGTCAACTTAAACTATTCCAAATTTCAAGTTGATACCATTAGTAGTTCTCGAGATATCCAGCTGTGACAGACAGACAGACAGACAGACTGAGTCACACCATAAGGGTTCCTTTTTTACCATTTTGGTACGGAACCCTAAAAAGCAATTCAAAGCAAATTAACTCTTTGGTCATGTTAAATAATATGTTTTTATTTATTTTTACTTATTTTATTTATTGCACTATAAAAGTTATATTAACAAAATAACAAAACAGGCGGCCTTATTGCTAAAAAATCAATGCTTTTTCCATGCAACCTTTTAAAGTTTAGCGAAAGGAATAATGTATGTAAGTATTAGGAAGATTAGTGGATGAAACTGACTAAAAATTGCGCTGCGCGGCCGTTTTATTTTTCTATGTCTATAACTACTATTTATATAAGTACTATGTTTTATTTTACTATGTCTATGCTGTCTAGGCAAGAGTACAAGTTTAGTGGAAGAAACTAACAAAAAATCGCGCTGCGCGGCTGTTTCTTTTACAATAGACAGGCAAGATCACAACTTACAAGATTAGTGGATAAAACTGACTAAAAATCGCGCTGCGCGGCCGTTTTCTTACTATATACAGGCGTTAAAATTACATAGTTATTTTATATATTTATTTCGCCGACAACCACCGCGAAATCCCGACATTTTAAAATTTTCTCCAGATATTTTGGACTTCCGAACTGGCATCCTACTAAGTATAGGTCCTTTTTAGGATTCCGTAGCCAAAATGGCAAAAAACGGAACCCTTATAGATTCGTCATGTCTGTCTGTCCGTCTGTCTGTCTGTCCATCCGTATGTCACAGCCACTTTATTCAGAAACTATTAAGTTTACACAGTTGAAACTTAGTAGGTAGATGTATTCTGTGAACCGCTTCACGATTTTGACATAAAAATAAAAAAAATAAAAGATTAAGGGGGGGCTCCCCATACATGGAACTGAAACTGAAAATTTTTTTTTTCATCCAACCTATACGTGTGGGGTGTCTATATAGGTCTTCAAAAATGACATTGAGGTTTCTCAAACGATTTTTTCTCAAAGTCAACCGTTTGAAAGATAGACACTTCCAAAGTGGTAAAATGTGTGTCCCCCCCCCTTTAACTTTTGAAATAAAAGAGTGAAAAATTTAAAAAAAAATTATGCTTTAGATCCTAATAAATACTTTCAACGAAAATTGGTTTGAACGAGATATATTGATAACTTTTAGAGATATAGCACATTTTCCAAAACCGCAAATATAACTTTGTCATTCATACAAACACTATGAAAAACAAAGTTATTTTTGACGACGAAAAATGAATGTGGTATTCAATATGGTATGGTATAAGGTAACTACGGAACCCTACTGCGCGTGGCCCGACACGCACTTGGCCGGTTTTTTTTGGCCCTTGCGACTTCGTAGAAGAGTCAGTCCGGCCCTTAGGCCAAAAAGTTTCTAGACGATAAATACTTCTAACTCAAAATTTAAAATTTCTTGTCCCATAAGTTTAGGCTGTCAAGTACCTAATATGGATTTTGTTCGCCTAATGGAATAGTAAGAGAGTATGGATGTATTTTACCTCCCTTCGATCATACTATAGGTACACTTCACTTCCTTCCTCGTGGCAGCTTCCATCTGGTGCAAACGCGAACTCTGCCGAGTGTATGGCAAACGTACGATGCGTTTTACTTAATTGAATGCTTAATGACTGCCGCTGTATCACAATAGATAAATACGGGTAGAGGAGACACAGTAGGCGAGGAAAACAGTAACTTGTGCGACTCGTGTCGAAGCGAAAGGAAGAGTTCTTCGGAGAACACAAATTCGATGTAATTGTGTGAGAGAGATGTGTGGTGGGGCACGGCTATGGCTAACTTCACAGCGGCCAATAAGATTGAATCGTATTTTATAACATTCCAAGACAGGAGGGTCTCGTGGTCTACGATAGCAGCAGAAATGATAAGCACGTGCTTATCATCTCTGCTATCGGTATCGAAAATAACGTTTTCACCTCTCCAGCACGAAAAGGGCGCCTTTGGCGCGTAAAAACTCGCAGCAAAATCGATTTTTGCTGCGAGCGTGAGACAAAGTGCTTTTTTAATTTCTAACACCAACTTTTAAAATAATAAAGAAAAAACAAATAAAGTGACAAGGATGACACTTGTAAAATTAATATGTAAGAAAAGGATAGATAGAGTGCTTTATGGTGTCATACACGGATTAAAAAGTAAAAAAGTAAAATGCACGGATATACCAAGGAGTTTTAAATAAGGATTGTTAAAAAAGAAGGTTGATAATTCGAAATAAGGAGTATGGAGGTAATGAGGTCGCATGTATGAAATAAATATAAAATAAGAAAAAATAATGAATGTTTTATGATTATACATAAATAAATAAGACGGAATATTAATAAATAAGAGAAAAACACAACGCAATGTAATCAAAACGACGGGAATCTACTTTACTGACTCTATGAATAAAATTTTTCAGCATAGGTTTGATTGAATTATTTTTGTGATAAATTACAAAAATGAATGCGTCCAACGATGAAGATACATAGTCGTCTAACTCCAAAAGAGTTAAGTGAACAAGTTTCTAATGCTGAATTAAGCTTTTTTACCAGGAAAGTCACGTGAAAATTTTCTCGCTGGTCGAGGTGAAAAGTTGTATGTTTTACACGAGACCAAAATGTTGTTCTGCCTCGTGCCTTTAAATCACTCACTGTGCTCAGTAGTCTATTTTAGAATCACTCGCTACGCTCGTGATTCAATTCTAGACTACTTCGCTAGTTCGTGATTTAAAGTCGCAACTCGCAGCGCAATTTGATTTTGGTCACTTGTATAACAAATAACTATTATTCATCTTTAACTTGAACTGTTTTGTTTGCTACGAGAAATCACAATTAAAATGCACTTTATTTTTTTAATGAGTGTGACACAATCACAATTAAAATGCACTTTATTTTTTAATAAGTGTGACACAATCACAATTAAATGCACTGGTACCTATAATAATTTTGTTATGAGTGTGACGCAAAAAAATCCTTCATTCTCTTCTTCTTAGTTACTATAAAATCGCGCAACTGGGTAGTGACGTAAATAAAAAGTGTTATTCCCGGAACGCCAGATATTGTTTTCTTGGACTATGTGCCTCACGAACCATAAAGTTGACAGTACGTGCTCTTTAGTTAGATTTATGACAAACGAATAACAAAATTAAGACTGAAATAATGAAAATTAGGCCTATTCCCATCGTCCCCCACTGAGGGATATCGGGAAAAAAATATTTTTTTAATACTTTTCTTCTCGATATCCCACAGTGGGGCACAACGGGAACAGACCGTCCGTACTTTATTTCACGATTGCAATCGAAAAAAAAGTTTGAATTTCGATTTGAGACAACTTTACTGGCGTTATCTACCTACTGTTGTTATATTGGGCTTTGAATGTTCCGTGTATGGGACAGAGTAAATATTGCTGCCGTTTAATTGGATTTTATATTGAGTTAAGTTTGATGAGCTTTCCAGAGGATTAGAAAATGCTTTTTGAGTTGTTTACCAATTAGTCACCATTATTGTTTGTCACGTTGAATTAAAAACAAATGGGCTGTTAAGAAAATAATAGTGTAAATGCTTTCAGTAACGCTATAATTACAATATTCTAAAATTAAATTTTTTCTTGATAACTTTTGTAAGCAAACTAAGGAAAGTTATATTATGGTAGGTGACTAATTAACGGATAGAACCAATACCATAATAAAAATAAAAATCTTGACTCGGGAATTAAATGCTTATACATGCTTGCTTGTTCTTTGTTGTTTGCTGCCACTGCGCAAAAAGGGTCGTCTATTTGACTGCAATTGCGTTTAGAGCCAAAACGCATTGTCAACCGGTCGTTGAGCAACTGTCAAAAGCGACTATAATTTCTACTAGTTTATATTATTATGGTTACGCACATTTATAATATGTAGGGACGCACATGGTCGCTCGGTCGCTGGGCGACTCCTATAAGTCGGCCTGCGACCGAGCAACCAATTGTCAAGAAATGAAAATAACAGTAACAGACATATATTATCTTTTACGGTTCTTTTCATTTATCTGTTTTTACAACAAAGGACGTGCCTTTATTTTTGCTCGTTTATTTCTCTGATAATATTGCAACTTCCATGCACGAATGTATAAGAAACACTAATATTCAAGTCGCTCGCTTGGTCGCCGGCCAAGTCGCCGTTTTTGGTCACTGGGAGACCGAGTCGCTTTTCGACCGGTCGTTAGTGCGTTTTGGCTCGAAAAGTATGTTACCTAGCAGAAATTGGTTTATGTCTGTGGTCCTAGTTCATCAAAGTCTAAAAAGTATCTTTAATAACTTAAACTTACTTATGATCAATACGCAGTTCATTAGCAATACTAAATCATAATCCAAGCGCCATAAAATCAGCTTATAGCTCCGAGGTACAGGTCAAAAAGCAAATTCAAACAATCCATTTACTCACCGAGTAATATATTAATGTAATGTACTGCTATAAGTCAAGAAAAATCTTTAGAAAGATAACGGTGGGTGTCTTAATTACCCGTTAAACGGACGACCGATAAATCAGTGTAAGTCTAAATTAACCAAAGATGAACCGGGCTTGTAATTTGTGATCATTTGGGTGATGGATCACGTTTTTTTTTATAAAATGACTAATGTAAATACTTTAGATTGTGAGCCATTGCCCAAAAAATGTACGGATTTTTTTTCAACAACAGATGAGAAGAGAGCCATTTAGCAATTTTAATTGACTTAAATTAAACAACACCCGTTAATCCGAATTGGGCCCGTGTGGTGGGTTAAGTTATGGCACTTTATGGCTCATCCTTCTTATCCAACCCTAAGGAAGTACTGTGCCCAGCAGTGGGGATAGCGAAGCTTTTGAGATAAGTTCGAGCTTAAACTTTTATTAGTTCTTCTGTGGTTCGTCAAAAAATCGTTCGTGTAAAAAATCCTTACCGAAACCGAAGTCTACGCATTCTGTCCATCAATAAGACCATTTCTGTTCAAAATAATTGCTGAGAAACGATTTTCATTTATGGTGTTAAGAAAAGCACTGCAACCAGTACAGGTACTGTTTGCAGTGTTTTTTGGTAGGTCTACCATACGCACGCAACAGACCCCGGAAAATTATTATAACCTCTGAAAACTGCCTCTTTTTGAAACAAATAAAATTCTTTCATGATAGTGGCAACCCTACACCTAAATAGTATTTTGATTTTGCCCTTTAATGGGATTAATTATCTAATAAAATAGTCTTTTTGCGTCTAGGTTTGTCACTTTGCAATTTTCCATACAAATAGAAAACAAAATTTTACAGCCTATTATGAACCCTGTATATGACTATATTGAGAACTATAATTTTATACCTAAGCTATGTTATTTATATTTTCAGCCGATAAAATATTAATACTAAGATCAGTCTCTTTTAACAGACGCACCTGAGACTAGGCGCATTTTTGTTATTACCTTTTTTCATTTCGCCTAACGAGGGTTCCGTATTATTGAAATTTATTGTGAACGCCATTCTTTTGTGTGAAATATATTGAAGAGCTCTTTGTGAGATCACTCTGAAGTGATGAAGATTTTGTTGACGTGTATTATTTACAGCTAGTAAAGAAAGTCGCTTAAAACTTTAGTATTTTTCCAAGAAATTATGAAATTATTGGTAAAAAAGGTGGCCAAGAAACACCAGTATAATTTGTGTCTCTGCTTGGTAACATTAAAATATCAAATTTCACCAATTGCCTTATTAATTTAAAAGCTTTTAGCGTCGACTAAAAATGCTAATCCCAAATATCTCCAACATCTCTGGAACTCAGCTAAAATCGAAAACATATTCCTTGAACCTTCATTAAGGGAAGGGGAGAAACAAATTTGAGCAGCAATGGCCAACGTTTGCGTCCACTCTACCCTCCTCCTCAATTGGATGGCTCACCATTTTTAGTAATTGGAATCCGGATACTACGCCGGATTAATATAGACGTAGTGTAATACTAAAGGCAATGGATGGATATTAGATGCTCCGTATTCGTATTTAGTTCGGAGATGTGCTTTTAATGGGATAAACAAAACAAGTGGACGTAGGTCATTGAAAGCATTAAGTTTGTGACTTGAACTTAATTTTAGTTCAGTGTGATTGACAGAAAGAAATAAGTCGTACCAACCAGATTATTGGTTATGAAAAAAATTATTAACCGTCTAACCAGAAGGGGAAGAGTGGTTTCTCGGTTAGTAACAGAAACACTTTAAGGGTGAATTTCAAATATGACGATGAGATTTTTGGGAACAAAATCTAATTTTGCTGACACTCTTGAAAAATGATTATGATATTTATTACTTACGCAAGAAGAAAATGTGTTTGTTATATTTTATGCGAGTCTAGTGAATTTATGTGAATGTATATTCAAAAGGCTGCTAATAACATTCAATTGCAATTGTCAATTTTTTCGTCAATGTCATTGTTGGAGGAATTGACAGTCGCTTCGCATCAATTAAGTAAAAATTGACAACCGCAAATGATATTTACCGGAGCGCTAAACAAGGAATGAAAGGAAAATACCTGTCTTCGAGTAAAAGCAGTAAGCATAATGTGACAGGTTACAAGACCATAGACTGTACGAAAAATACCATTGAATATTAATTCCTTCAATTCGTTTAAAAATTCTGAGGCAAAATAAGCACTCTCAACGTGTTTGTAAACTTCCACTGTATGTATTCAGAGTGCGTTCGTTAAACCAGGGCCAAAGTTAACATGGCGTTAGACTGCGGACTAACGCCATTTTAGCGCAAATCGTATTCAGAGTGACAGTTGAACGTTTAGTCCCACCGTTTAAGGATTAAAAGGTGCATTGTGATTGGTTTACAAGCATTAAACCAGGTTTTGTTAGAACAGTCTTGCACCCCAGTTTTGTGAAACATCTCTGAAAAAGACAGCCTGAGTTTTACAAATATTAAATCTACTAAAGCCCGTTCATCACGTGCAAGTATTATGCCCCATTGCCACACGCCAGTATTTTGGTCACGAGCTGTCCCGCACAGGCCACCGGACAATATGCCAATTAGTGGTGCGTCAACAACTGGCTCGTGACAGTAACATATCGAATTTGGATTCGTATTGCCGATTGAGTTACTGTCAATGTGATTTTTTTGTCATACACAATATTAGACATGTCTTTGAATTTTAATGCGGTTACGCTAGGTAAGAACTTCGAGCAACAAAAGGCTTCGTTTGAGCCTGTCTTACTCTAAGGGTAAGAACTTCGAGCAACAAAAGGCTTCGTTTGTCACGAAGGGAGAAGCCTTAGCGATATTACTCTATTCAAATTATTCTGGCATTTTTTGCGGGGGGGGGGGGAAATGCACACAAGTGCAGTTCCGCATACCCACATACAAAAACTATGTGAATAGAAATATGTACTGTAATGACGACACTCACACATAAAAAATAAAACAAAACAGCAAAAATTTGTGTACGGATGAGTCACACATCAAAATATGACACGTTTTTGACATAAAGGGCTGGGCTCAACTGTCGATGCAGCAATATCGATACGGAAAAAGGAATAAAGGTTACAAACTCAATCATTTTACGATGGGGTGAATAACAACAAAGAGCTCATTTTTATACGCTTGAGCTTTATACAAAAAGCTCGAGAGTGTAGGTGATCGGGTTGGGACTAATGTGTACCCAGGGAAGTTGGGCTCAGGCTGCTGACACTGAACATCGCTCCATGACAGTACTGCCATCAAGGGCGCGAGTAGAACTTCCAAATAACTCTTGAAATGTGAGTGTTTACTAAGCTCATAATAGTATGCTATCAAGTTTACAATCGCTGATATCGTTAAGGAGTAATAAAGGATTTTCCAAAATTTTTCGCCCGTTTTATGCATTTTAGAAATTCGTCTAGAAAAAAATCTAAAATTAGCACATGGGAGTTCTCGTCGTGAGTTACAAATAACTAGAACTAACAGATTTTGGAATTATCTCGACGATGTCAGTTTTTCGGGTTCCAAAATCCACTGTGCGTTAGTCCCTCGAACTAAATTCCCTTTTTATTCACTTGTTGTATAATCTACTATTTCGACATTTATTTCGCGATATCTGTCGAGCTCACATCAGTGCAGAGCAAATCATGCAAAAATCTCGCAAATGAATTTGGCGCAGAATCAGGGCCAGATTGACCAACACTTTATCGACAAACATTATTTAACGGTAACATCACTAAGTTGCCCATCGGCGAGAACTCGGATTTATCTAGCGACAGATCTGAAATTTGTACGGACGAGCCATGGACTAGCAGACCCGATGTCACTGAACAAATTTGACAACTAATCAAGAATAAAATATACGAATTTAATGTTTAAATGTAAACAAATAGCAATAATACGATAAAAAATTACTTTTATGTGAAATGTAAAACCGTCTTTTTGTATACTTGATGTTCAAGATCTCTTTTAACAGCAAAAAACTCATCAATTCGCCATTTTAAACAGAGCAGCGTTCACATGCGCGACTGGACTCGGTCTAGAAAGAAATCCGGGCGCAACTGGTTTTACTAACGCGTATGCCCATTTGGGCTTGTACTTCGGCAGAGGGGAAACTCTTCGTATGGCTTCTCTTTCTGTAGAAGCCTGTCTTACTCTAAGGGTAAGAATGATAAGAACCATAGTAAACTATTCCCATAATTTATTATTTATTGCAACGTTCAATGAAAATCATATTTAAACTATTTTGTAAGTTACTTAAAACCTGTTTGTTCTTAATCCTTCAAAGTAAATTTAATGGAACAAAGTTTTCAGTACAAGTTTTTAGCCAGCCAGTTTGTACCTATATTGAACCAAAACAAGTCTACGATTGTTTGTTGAATATCAAAAAATATTTCTAAGAAAACGAAACACAATATTTGTGAAGTGACACCAAGAATACGTAACGACAACTTTCTCCAACAGAAATTTAATAAATCAAAATTAGTATTCTACCGTCAAATCGGTGCCGAACATCAAAATGCAAAGCTTGGACAACAATAACGGCCGGAGTTGGTCCAATTTAGTTCAAGAAACGGAGCCGAAGATGCTCATCTTGCACTCCAAAGATTAATTAGAATTGTAAATGATCCAACGGTAAGACCTCCTGATCCATCCAGTTAACTTCGAATCAAAATGTTTACTCCAAACAATCCTTCCCAAGATTAGATGGAAAACGTCGGGCGAATATTTATAACAACAGTATTTATAAAATTTTGATTTAACGCCTTATCGACTGGGAATTTTCATGCTTTACTGAGACTTTTGATTGTTGAGTTTAACTTTCTCGAGTTTACTGTTCAGCGGGCAGGGAAATTGCTTTTCTTTTGACTGCGATATCGCTGCTAATATTTTGCTATGTTTACGAAATAACCTTTCAGGATGTATCTCGTTTGCGTTCGAAATTGATTTGGCAATCAAATGAGTTGGGGCGGATAAAATTTATGAAACAAGACAAAGATTTTGCCAATTATATAAACGATAAGATAATTTATTTTCTCTTTTCATTTTGTGTCAAATTTCAGAAAATGTTATTACAATGGAAAGCCAAATTGAAAGTTTGTTCTTGAATAAAATTGTTTGAGCCTTCACTCCTAAACCGTTGGATAAATTTGGATGAAATTGGCACACAGTTTGTTGATATGTGATACTTTTTATGCACTTTTTAAGTTGCGGGCTGCCGCTAGTATGCTCTTTATTCAACCATCCATAATGAAGACATGTGTTCCCGTAGTGGAGATGTTAAAATGACTGATGATAATATGCAATAAATAGTAGATGGATTTCGAGTACAATGTCACGATGAACAAACAGCTATCCAATATTGTAATGGGTTACATCACAGTGGCGTCTGCCAGTTTGCTCAGATCTCGAGACACCATTCAATATTTGCAAATAGATGCCTAGCATCCTGTAACCATGTCTCTCATGACTGCAAATTTGATGTAGTGTTTATTTAACTGTTTGTATGAATAGGATGCAGATTGAATTTCAATGAAACGTAATTGAGCAAAGGAAATAATTTGTATGATCTATTGTTATGGTTTTTGATTTAAAAAAGGATGTATTGATCGGATGAACATATTTATGTTTAAGTTGATGAATCACATTATCATATTACTCTATTCTGTAGTTGAATGTTGAAAAATTACAAGACTGTAAAATAAGTATGAGCTTAATTCTTATTATCTTGTTAGATATCTCAACCACTGTAGCGATATAAAGTCTTTCTTAACCTAAACTTACAGTTTCAATTTATACAATTGAAGTAGAAACAACTACCTGCTATTGTTATCAAAGCGTTTTTCTAATTAATTTTGTAAAGTTCCTAAGAATAGTTTTCTTTGGCTTATTTCTTACTAAAATCACCATCTAGTTTACAAAGGATTTTTTTTAAATAAATTGGTTGAATCTTGTACTGTAGGACCAATGTAATTAAGTAAGCAGCAAAATTCTAAAGCTTGTGCTTGATAAAATAAGCCCTATAGCTCTATTCCAATGTTATAATGGAAGTGAATTCTTACAAATAAATACACACACACTGGCTGTGATTTTTTTCAATTAAATTTAATATACAGCTATTCTGACTTTTTTGTTTTGATCAATCAAAATATTTTAGTAAAAGCATTTCTTAATATGAAAATAAACATTCCAAATATGGCGAAAGCAAAGAAAAAAAGGCAGAATTGCAACAAACAAACTAACCAACCCGTTATTCAGTAGCTTGCAGAGCATCACTCAACTCAATAGGAGCATAAATAAGTGTGTCCCACACATTTGTTTTAATTAAACGTCGACTAATTTACGTGGACGTCAGAATTCCTGCCCAAATTCCCGATCGCTGGATGAGAATTATTCGGTGAAATTATCTTTCATCTCTCGGGTGGTTTTCGAGATACCATCTGGAATACATCTGTCAAGTCGGCTTAGGTTTAAATATTTTTAAGGAATGATGTAGTTAAAATGTTTAATAAGATAGTTAAAGAATTTGATCTAATCTAAATTCCACCAACTGGTACACATATTGATAGTCTCATTTCACATGTCAATGAATATGGGTTGAACTATTTTGAACTGGAAATATAGTCAATATTATTGTAAACAAACTATTTTTAATTACATGTTATAGAACAATATGTAAAGTATTTCATTCATTCATTCAATCATTCATCCATTCATTCATTCATTCAATAATAAATATTTAATAAAGTCTTGTTTACATTCTTTCTGCTGTTGGCTGGTTAGTCTAAGGTGGATCTCATACTACCAACCATCACTCTGCATGCTTGACTGCAAATTTAAGGTTGTACATACATAAATCCCATGTTTGAATAGAAATTACGCATGGTGTAATACTAATGCATGCATTGCACGACAGAGCATGATTTGTAACGATGCGTGATTGTTCTAATCTCAACCTCTTGATAATCCTAGCTGTGATAAATAACAAATTATTCGATTAAAGGCTGACCAATTTAAATTTTCATTTTAACATTGAAAATGTTTTTTCGATCGCTCCGGTAGGGGCCCATTTTCGCTGAAAGTGCGTTTGCCCCGTGGTATATAGTGGTTTAGGGCCATGAGGACGTTTAAGGCTCAAAAGACGCAGAATTTGAATGGCTTTCAAATACTGAAAAAAATTTTTGGAAACTTCGAAAACTTTTTTCGAAAATTGAAAAAAAAAGCTAAAAAAAAACCTTGATTTTTTAACACCTTCCATCGGAATTATCTTCGATATCTTGTGAACAAGAACTCGAAAATCTAAAAACTGAGGGACACGCCTAGAGATATTGAGACGGGGAACATTTTATGTCTGTCACTTTTTTTTGTGGGAGTGATAGGGGGGGCGGTATGCTCCCCCTTAGCGGTGCGTGGAGCGTCGCCGTGCGGTATTACTCGGACGTCAAAGCCATGTGGAACTTCGCAGCTTTGAGATACGAAGATCTATTAGGACTTAATAAGCTTTAAACAAATTTTGGAAAAGTTGATTATTTCTTTTAAATATAAAAAAAATAAACAAAAAATTTATGTTTAATACGAAGATCTATTAGGACTTAATAGACGCGAAAAATTAAGGGCTTTAGGATAGTATAAAACAAATTTTGGAAAAGTCGATATTTTTTTGAAAATAAAAATCTATGTTTTATAACATATTTTTTAACAACGGAAACAATTATTCTAATGAGTACATAGCTAGCACACATTAGATTTGGAGAATTGCTATAGGTAGGTAACACGAGGAACATGACGTTCTTTATAGACATTACAGAGGCCCGGTGTAGGGAGACGTGAAGGTATCACGATAGGAGGCGGCGGGAGCTGTCTTAGCGGCGGTGCGCGAAACAGTCAGGCATCGCACACTTTTTAAATTTTGAATAAAAGTTCGCCTAGTCATTAATAAACTAAAATTTCGTACCTATCAGACGCAGTAATAGGGAATATGCATAAGTCACCGATTTTGATGAAATTGAGCTTGACCGCTGCGGACACTTATAAAAACATGATGGAACAGGAAAAAAAATAAAAAAATGTATTATTTTAGTTTTATCACACTATGAAATCAGGGGAAAATAACGATATTTTTTTTTCATTTTCGGATATATTGCACTTTACAGTCAGATAGAATATCGAATAAGAAATAATATTTTGTATGACACATATGTACTTAAACGCAAAATTTAGGGAGATAATTGAAGATTATTGGCTAACTCCATATTAAACGCGCCGAAACACACCTGAAACGTGATGTGTGACGTCACCGTTTTGTATGGAGCGTTTTCGGCGAGTGCTGCTGCGCGCTAACTTCAAGTAACTATATCACGAGAAAAAAACGCAAGAGAAAAGTTTTAATATTACAGTAAATTTTCTCACGCATTATACTTTCGATTAAGATTAAAAAAAAAATTGATGCATATTCCCTATTGCGTCTCAGTTTGAACTCTCAGGTTTGGTTTGACGTAGTTAGTAAAACAAATCTTAGATTTTTTTTAATATTTTTTAGGTAGTAGTACTACCTTTCAATAAAATAGTAGGTAATGTTGATAACAATGAAATATTTTTATATGAATTTCATACACACGAATCGCAGAAAAGTAGATCCAAAATTTGTTCATGGCTTTGCTGTGATTTCAAAGTATTGTAAGTACTAATTCAAACAAAACAATAATTTTTATAAAATTTAATAAATTCAATTATCTATAATAGGTAGATTCATTTTCAATGCCCTTTCAAGTCGTGTAGAGCACGAGATCTGTGAATTTTTGGAACTGCATAGTTGTAAAAGTCAAACATTTACTGTAACCCCTGTAAGGTTGAAATAAAAACTTTTTAATGGATACTAGCGCGGTTTTGTTGAAAGTACTTTGGTAATTAGTTTGTTTTGGTTTGATTTTTGTTTTTCCGACCTTTTGGCACTGGTCAAGGGGGACTGTAATGTTTTTCTTTACTACTGTAACACCTTGTTGTTACTTCACGATTCTAAGTCAATGAGAATTAGTACATTAAAGGAATTAAATCAAATATGTGAGAGGGCATTAGATTTTAATTTGAACTCTAGCTTCGTTGCATTTTTACGAAGCCCTCGAGGTGCAGTAAATTCATTCATCAGTAGAAAAGAGAATTAAAAGACCTTTTTGAGATGATTTTTATTAATTGTATGGAACTCTTACAAACAAACTCTACCTAAATATTACCCAAAAATGACAGAATGATGTCACACAGCGTAATAATCCCCCCTGCATCACCAAAACTGGGTCACGGCGCTGATATGAGTATGCTTTGCCACCGATACCTACTAAGAGTTATGGCGCGACGTAAAATTTATGCTCCTCAGAGATACGGGTGATTTCCCATAACTGATGGCGGGTATATTTACATAGAGTATAGTATATTTGATTATATACGTTGTTTTTGATAGTTTTTGTGTTGTTTGACAATGACGACCAATAAAATAGTTCATGATTTGTGTTGCTTAACTCATTGTTCCTGATTATGCTAAGCGTATAGGGGGAAAACATGTGTAGAGTAGTGCATTAGCTGTCAGCTGTGTATGTGCATTCAAAATAAGATCAAATTTAGTATTAAATCATAAATTCAAATGCTATGTTGATGCATCAAAGTTTTTTATTTATTTATTTATTAGTTCTGTACACACACAATTATTTGAAGATGACACATTATTTACTTACTATGGTTATTTACATAGGTTCTCACTTGTGTACTTAGGAGCAAAGCCTACGGCGACCGTGGTTCAAATTGATGATTAATAAATCAAACCGAAAGACAAACAGATCGGTGCATAAATTATATTTAATGGTTACATGGTATAGTTCAGTAGCATTAAACCAAGAAACACTTCAAATCGGATTTAATTCCTACAAAAGGTTTTATTGTTTTAATGGCATCTTTTGTTGCCCAATATGACTATCCCAGGTTTTCCCCCCCGGCGGAGTTGTGCTTAAGTGGTGGGGGGTAAAAGTGTACCCCAAAAGGGGATTTGACCTGGAAGGACTGGTTGTTCATCAAATTGTGTAAGAAGGTTTTAAAGTTGGTTAAATATGAAACAATTTGAGGGTAGAACGGTTTTGATACGAGCGATATATTCGGAGACACAGCTTTTCGAAATAAGACCAATTTTTTAAGTTACACGATTTCCCTTTTGAGCGAAGTACCTAAAATGCACGATGCCTATGAAGCAAAATGCCTAAAGTCAATGTCTAAAACTCAGGATGCCTATAATGTTTAAATGTCTATAAAATTTCTCCTGTGTGTCCCCCACGTCTCACTATTGAAATAAGAGAGTGAAAAATATAAAACATACATATGCTGTAAATCTTAATAAATGTTTTCAATGAAAATTAGTTTGAACGAGATATAGTTAGCAGTTTTAGAGATATAGCACATTTTCCATAACCGCATAATATAACTTTGTTTTTCATACAAACACTATGAAAAGCAAAGTTATTTTGCAAACGAAAAATGATAGTGGTATTAAATATGGTATGCTTTGTGTCTCCAAAACTATCGTTCGTATCAAAACCGTTCTACCCTCAAATTGTTCGGAATTTACCCAACTTTAAAATCTTCTTACACAATCTTGATGAAAAACGAGATATAACAAAAACACCGCAAAAATACCCCTTTTGGGGTACATATTTACCCCCCCACCACTTAAGCACAACTCCGCTGGGGGGGGAAACCTAGGACAGTCATATTTGGCAACAAATGAAGCTATTAAAACAATAAAATCTTTTGTAGGAATTAAATCCGATTTAAATTCTTACCCTACTGACCTAGTACTGGAGTAAATCATAAAGGTAATCTGTAGTATACTAACGAAGACTTATCTATGTTAGAAATAACAACAAATAATATTAGACAATGTCAAATATTATGTGGAGCTCGATGGCGCAGTGGTTTAGCACCTGGCCATGCGATTGCGGAGGTTAAACAACTTTCACAAGGGTCGGTAATGGGATGGGTGACCAAAAATGTATTGTCATGAGCTCCTCCGTGCTTCGGAAGGCACGTTAAGCTAATGCTCCAGGGTGCATTTGCAGTCGTTAACACCCACCAATCCATATTGGGCCCGCGTGGTGAGTTATGGGTCATCCTCCTTATCTACCCATAAGGCCTGTGCCCCAGAAGTGGGGACATTAAAAATGGCTGATGGTTAATGTCAAATATTAACCTTTTTAGACTCCGAGAGATAGCAAAGGTAAATTCTAGACATGGGTTGTAACAGGGTAAATTGCCTACCTGTTACAACTGTTCCTGTTACACTAAAATAACAGTTTCAACATCCTGTTAAAAAAATAACAGCCATGTCGTAACAATTTGCTTCCATTGTTCCGCCTGTTCCGTGAAACAAACGCTTCTTTACTCTAACCTAAGGCCTACTTACATAATGAAAAGAGACAAAGCTTGTTATTTTTATCTATTATGATGATAAACTGTTATTTTTTCTGTTAAGCAAGACTAAACTTTATTACAATTAAGTAAAATCTAATATTATAAAATTTGTTTTCCATCGCGGCAGTTACGGCACACAAGCGTCATCTAGTTTTTATTGGGTAAACCATCATGTCATAATGAACTTGCTTGCAGCATTACTTTCATTCAGTATTTCACTTTAATTGCGATAGATGGCAGTAGTTATCATAAATTCACTAAAGAAATTTAAATACCTAATAAAGATAAAGAAAGATTGTTGTTAAAAATACAGGTGCAAGCGATTTTCGACCATATTGACATTTGAAATTTGGTTGGTTTTTTCGCATATTCTCGTTTACTAACTTTGCTTGTTCATTAAAATCAGTTATTTTGATAAATGTCTGATAATGTTTTTTTAACTAATGATCACTAGTCAAATGTTTCCTTACCTTCCCTTTTTTCCCCTACATCATTTTATTCTTTCGGCCGTTGCCTGTGCCCCAGCAGTGGAGACATAAATGGTGATGATGATAATCATGAAATACCAGGTGATTTAAGTCTACTGAAGGAAAATTCTAAATTGCGAAAAATTAACCCCAATCTGGGAACCCTGATATTTTCCTTAACTCCCTGGCAGCACTAGATGTCCCATTTCCTACCCGCATATCCTACTTTGCCTAAGAATGCATCCATTCCACGTAAATAATAAAGTGCTTTAACATCCTTTAGGCGATAGCTACACGCGTGGTAAAATATACGGTGATCCATCAGTATTTAATCAGGGGCGTATTTCATAAAAAATAGTTAATTTACTACAATACTTTACCATTGTTGTCATTGAAGTAGGATTATGTTTCTTATAAATTATAAAACATAATTATACCCCAATAAACTACTACCATGGTAAATTACTGTACTTTTTCATTCTTTTATGAAAAAGACCCCTGATTCAATACTGATGGATCACAGTATTTACTACGCGTGTAGCCGTCGCCTTAGAATCTCAATATAATAAAATTATTTTATTTCAATTCACCCCGTTTACTTACCTTTTAACATAACATTGGCAAAACAGTCAAACTCCATTGCGACAAAAAACAAAAAGGCCATAAACAAACATAGGAACAGATAACACGACTAATTTACAAAGTCGAATGTATTTTTGATATGGTCGGTTTATATAACAGATAAAAATAACAAGCTTTGTCTCTTTTCTTTCCATATGTTAGAGTAAGATAGCGCTTGTTCCCACGTAACAGGCGGAACAATGGCAACGGTTGTTACTTTGATAACAGCTAGAGTACAGGGAACAGTGAAGACGGCGAGAACAGTCTGTTTCGCCTGTTCCTTTGAACAACAGTTATTTTATAGCGCTCGTAACAGGGCGAAACAGTTACATTTAATTATCTGTTGTTTTTAACTGTTACAATAAATATAAATTCAAAGAAAACGTCGATCGCCACTTTACAGATAGGTCCTAATACGTTACATTTGAAGTAAAGAAATTTGATTTACTGATCGAGTATCGAACTTCGACAAATGACAAGATAGCTATAAGTTAGTAAGAACTCTGTAAACCAACACAAAAATCACTAACTACCTCGTATTCAATAACATTAAAACCAACCCAAACTCCGCCGTCCAACTCAGTCCGCAAAACTTTTACCATTTTCAAGCTCAACGCGACAATAGATCGGGATAATGTTTTCACCAGAATCGAAAGTTAAATCATGAGGAAAAAACGTCCAGGAACTTCCCTAACCGCTGACACACTTTGCATAATGTGGTCATCGCACTGTTAACTCAATAACATCTTTGCTGAAAATATTTTTCTTCTGGCAATGCAAGGAAATTTTTCAATTTCTTAGCCCCCATTTTTTATGGATTTGAAAACTTATTAAATGGATTTATATTACATTACTTTGTATATTTGGACAGCGCTATATTCTGTGACAGCGCTGTTTGTGTAGTGCTTGTTGTAGTGTGTGTTTTATGTAGATGTATGTATTAGGTATTGAATTTATTTTTTCGAAGGAAATGTTTTGCAGTCTTAGACGCATGAACAAAATATAGAAATGGGCTTCCAAATAGCAAAATCTTTAGTTCTGTTACAACGACTGGTAAAAAAGGTTAAGAAGAATAAGGAAATGTTGAAAAACACAATTGTTTACAAAAAAAAAATTCAAACTAAAGTCCTATTCAAATCTGAGCGGTATCCGCTACCGCCATGGGTAGCGGTATCCCAGAATGGCTTCAATTCTTAAATATCCTTAATAGGGATGCGGTAAAATAAATTCTAATACTACGTTAAAGGTACGAAAGCATGAAATGGAGTTTAAAACAAGAACAAGAGTGCAGTTGCCGATTTTGGCCGCGTGCCAGAGCGTCGCTGGCGTCGCACCGACATGACATCTGTCACCACACTCGTTTGTTTTTCTTAAGTACTTTTGGAGAGTGCTGATATTATTTTCCAACGGTACTATCTAGACTAGAGAGTACTTACGGATAGTGTGATAAGATATAATGGACGGACTGACAGTATCATTAATTAGTGTTCAGAATCATTTTTTATCAACTCTTTCTGAACAAACTACTTATATTCTAATCTAGGAAGGTAGGTTTCATACCTTAGTTTAATTAATCTTTAAAATTATTATCGCTATAATAATTATTTATCTTCGCCTTGGCTCACAATTTCACGTTTGTCCTTCAATGCCTATGTTACGTGCCGCTGCAGTAATGTAAAGTAGGGCCACTTTAATAGGTCACATTTGACAGTTCATGAAAACTCAACAACGTAACCTTTTAACAGTGGGGACACAATATTTATTTATTCAAAGGCATAATTGCTTAACTTTTTTCAGTTCATAATACATATTTATTGTAATAATCAGGAAATAAAGCAAATTTACGATTTATTTTGACAAATCACACTATGGACTGACATATGTCAAATGTGGCCTATTAAAGTGGCGCTACTTTTAGGTACATTACACACAAAATAGCTACGAAAGAGAATTTCTGCAATATTGATGACACTTTCTTTTGTATATAAATGACGCTTTAAAATTCATGTCTTGTCATACTTTCGAAACGGTTTGATTTTCATATTTTATTGACAGCTGTAGTTAATGCATGGATGAAACAAATTACTTGTCATCGGAGATTCATTGACTATAAAGACTTGGTTTAGTAACTAAGCGATAGCGGAAATTAAATCTTTGATACATTTCAATCAGTGTCTTAGTTATGTTTGTACGTTTATTTAACTCAACATTCTTAAATTTCTAGAAAAATCCACAATATAATCCGGACAGTAGAAAAATCCACTTAAATGTCTTACCATTCCCAAAAAGACGAGAATTTTTAGCAAATTCAAACTAGTGGCTTTATGATGAATAGACCTCGCGTTTGTGAAATTTTTGAAAATTTTTGGAATGGTTGAAATGTTTTATGGAACCTGCTCAATCAACATTTTTTATTATTTAGGGACATTAGGGACTGTGATTTAAGGATTTATGTTAAATTAAATATCTTTGACTACTGTTTAGAAACTGTTATTGTGCAAAAAATTTGTACCAGATTTTAGTCGATTCAGTTTTTCGAAATAAAAAAAAAGTCATATCGAAATGTGTTTGAAAATGTCACAAACGTGAGCTCACCTAGTATATAGATTACTGTTTTAAAACTTAAAAGGCAATCAATTTAGTTTTTATTTCAAAGTAATGAAGATTAAAAGTCAATCCGCTATATCACACACTATGTTATGACCCCAAACCCAAAGCGTATAAGATCGCCACCAAGATTGAGATATAATTAAATATGTCCAGATAAGGCTTTATTGATGCATCGCCTGCTCCCAGCGATGTATTTGCAACCATTTTGGATAGAAATATTGATGGTATATATACTGTCCCGCAAAGAAATCGGGTCACCACATTATTTTTACACAACTATCAAATATATACTCACGTCACAGTTTCACAAACTTACCATTATCTGTAATGCAGATAATTTTTTACTTAGGTTTTTTTTTACTTTCGTTTGTTAGGTAGTGCGAAACTAGAATAAATTGAGCCCTAATAAAACAACATATTTTAATGCAATTAAATTTAACGCTGTTGATTCTGTTTCTATATTATTATCTTCATCTAAATATTTTCAACTTACAGTTACAAAATTATCATATTCCTCTAAAGGTGTAATTACAGAACTATTACTACTTAAATGCTTCCGTAGAAAGTAGGAGGCGATTGAATTAAACTACTGAATCTTAAAATTAATTCATTATAAATCATCCATCATCAAAGTAATAAACTTTAATGGCATTTCTGTAATGTAGGTATCTCGATAAAGAATTGTAAGGTAGTTTTGTACGGCGCCTGCCGTCGCTGGCAGTTCGCAATATACGATAATAACGAGTGCCCGTGTTTCATTCCGTCCCGAATATTATAGTGGCGACGTATCGGTTAATTACGTAAATATATCGCGTGCATATCACAATAATAGTTATAATGTCGATTGGAAAGTTAAGCGAATTCGACGTGAAAACGGGACAATGGTCATCCTATGTGGATAGGTTGGACATGTACTTTGTTGTAAACAAAGTGGCGGTGGAAATGAAGTTGCCGACTTTGATTGCTACAATCGGAGATGAAGCGTACGAGTTACTGGTTAACCTATCGAGCCCGAAGAAACCATCAGAGTTAACGTACGATGAAGCCGTCAGTATAATGCGTCAGCACCTTCAACCGACGCCATCTTCATTGGCAGAAAGATATCGTTTTCGTCTAAAAAGGCAAGGAGCAGACGAAGATGTGGCGACCTACGTTGCAGAGTTAAAAAGATTAGCTCGCCACTGTAAATTTGCTGCAAATTTAAACGAAAACTTGCGGGACCAGTTTATATGCGGACTCAAGAGTGACGTCATCAGGCAACGGCTGTTTGCGGAGGATGACGCAATAACATTTTCAAAGGCCGTGAAATTAGCAAACGCTTTGGAGGCGGCGGAAAGAGACGCGGCAGTAGTGGATGGAGCGTTTTCCTCTAAAGCGGAAGCTGTGCATTCGGTCACATCGAATGTAGGAGATTGCGGTGCGAGTCGCGGCAGGAGCGGGGGCAGCAGGCAGCCGCGCGGGCGCCGCGGGCTGGGCGGCGGCGGCGGAGCAGCCGGGAGCCGCACTTTCACACCGGGACGCAGCCACAACTGCACAGCTTGCGGGGGCACTAACCATAGTGTGGCAAGCTGTCGCTACAGGGAGTTCGTGTGCAGCAAATGCCAGCATACGGGGCACTTACGTCGAGTGTGTCCCGCGAATGTTGAACAGTCGTCGCGTGCGATTTCATCATATCGCCGCAGTCAGCGCAATAAAAACATGTATTTCACGGAGGCCGGGCCGGCTGGGAGCGAGTCTGACGTGGAAGACATCGAGGAAAGTTTGAACCTTATTGGACTCAATAATTATAAGCCAGTAAGTTTACCTATTTTTGTAGACGATGTCGTATTAAATATGGAAATTGATACAGGAACTGCTATTTCATGTATAAATAATTGCACGTACGAACGTTATTTTTCACATCTGTGTTTAAAAAAGGACGACACGATTTTAAAGTTTTATGATGGTACTAAAATAAAACCATTAGGTATAATTTGCCCACGGGTTCGATTCCAGGGGCAGGAAAAACTGCTGGAATTGTTTGTAATCAATAACGGTACTACGTCTTTGATAGGTAGGCAATGGTTAGCGGAGCTACAGATAAAAATACCTTTACTTTCATGTAATAAAAATAATATAAGTAATGTGAATTGTGTACAAATTAATGAAGGAATTGTAAATATTCTCGACAGACATAAGGAGTTGTTCAGCGGTGGACTGGGTCGGTACAAGGGCGGCAAGGCTACGCTGCGAGTGCGCCCGGGGGCGACGCCGGTGTTCCAGCGCGCGCGGCCGGTGCCGTACGCGCTGCGCGAGCGCATCGACGCGGAGCTCGATGCTATGCTGCGCGACGGCGTCATCGAGCCCGTCGACTGCTCCGACTGGGCCTCGCCGCTGGTGCCGGTGACTAAGGCAGATGGTACGTTGCGGATTTGTGCGGATTATAAAGCGACTCTAAATCCCGCCTTGCTGATCGATCGATACCCGCTTCCTAAGATTGAAGATGTGCTAGTAGGCCTGAACGGGGCACAATTTTTTAGCAAAATTGACCTCTCTCGAGCGTACAACCAGGTAGAACTAGATGATTCAAAAAAATACACAATTATTAATACTCATCGAGGTTTATTTCAGTATAATAGGTTAGTTTACGGGTTGTCGTCTAGTGTAGGTATTTTCCAACGCATAATGACGAATTTATTAGGTAGTATACCGAATGTGCAAGTGTTTCTCGATGACGTCATAATTGGCGGGAAAAATAAAAACGAGCATTTAAACGCACTCGAGCAGGTCTTACAGCGACTGTCTGAGAGTGGGTTAAAACTAAAGAAAGAAAAATGTGTTTTCTTGGTTGACGAAGTGACTTATTTAGGCTATGTTGTTTCTAAAGAAGGGGTCAAAGCGGACAAATCAAAAATTAAAGCTATAAGTAAACTAGAAGCTCCAAATAATATTGGTGAATTACGTTCCTTTATAGGTATGGTAAATTTCTTTTCTAAGTTTATCAGGAATTTTAGTACTATGTTAGTGCCCTTACACAGGTTATTACGAAAAGGTGTAGACTGGAACTGGGATGAACAGTGTGAGCGTGCGTTTACGCAGATAAAACAAGTTTTAATGAGTACTGAAGTATTAGCGCACTACGATCCTAACAAACCTCTGATCGTGACGTGCGACGCGAGCGCGCGGGGCGTGGGGGGCGTGCTGGCGCAGCCGGGGCCGAGCGGCGAGCGCCCGATAGCTTATGCGTCACGTTCGCTCACCACCGCGGAGAAAAATTACTCACAAATACATCGCGAAGCGCTTGCGATTATATTCTGTATTCGGAAGTTTCATCAATATATTTATGGGAGAAAGTTCATTTTACGCACTGATCACAAACCCTTAGTGTCAATGTTAGGCCCGCAAACGGGGATACCTACAATGACGGCTAGTAGGATGCAACGATGGGCAGTGATATTATCGGCGTACAATTATGACATAGAGTATATCGTCCCTTTATTGGTAAAACCGATTATCTACCGAAAACTAAACTTGTGGCAATGATGATTTAAAAGTTTGACAGAAAAAATATGTAACTAAATTACATATATTTTACCTGCAATCATGTAATTATAATGAAAACATTTATAAAGTATGTTTGTAAATCATAAAAATAGAAGTACTTCAGTGATAATGCTTGAAAAAATGCCAAAAACTATCTTCAGGGAGGTCATTTAGTTGGTTTTTCCTGAATAACGACATAAGCATATATATCATTAATTAAATCACTTGGAGTTTATCTTATAGCTTCACCGTAACCTTTCGAAGAAAGTAATAAGGTACCAAAAACAACTGTAAAAATAACACTGTGAAATATGCTTTAATTGAAATTTAAAAAAAATATAATTGGTTTTGCTTGAGTTAAATTAAACATTGTGGTAGACTATCTGCAAAATGTTCATACAACGAACTACAGCAAGCCTGGTCATTGTTATTTTTATACTTACAAAATACCAAAAAATCATTACTTACATGAAAGTAAAAACTGAATAATAGGAAAACAATAAGAATAATAATATATTAGGAAATAATCAACTTTATTAGTAACGTTTTATTTTTAAATAAGTATACAAAACAATTTGTGAAAACATGAATTAATTTAGATTTTCTAAGTACTTACAAAACAATTTGTGAAACCATGTAATTAATTCATGTTTTCACAAATTGTTTAGTATACTTAGATAGAAAATCTAATAACTAAAACAATGTATCTTTCATTCATCAGCTGATGAGTCCACAGATGACTCAGATTGAGACTCTTCACAGGCGCCCACATCTGGTACGCGTTCAACGCGATCCATATCTTCAAGCAAACTTCTGTACCATCCATGGTACTCTTCGGGTATAACCCCCTTCTCACATAGATTAATGAGATCTTTTTTCTTAGCTTCCGTTATTGGAAGAGGTCCATCAGATTCCGAGGTAACTACCTCGGAACTCCAGTTCCCACCGCCAGATCCCACCACCAGGTATTTGAACTACCAACTGGTAGTACCTGTTCTGCCGCCAATCGCTTTGCTTTGTTTCTTGTCGCATAGCTGTAGTCTCCATGTGCTGAAGATGTCGATGCTGAATTTGTATTAATCTTATTTTGTGTGCACTCACAATTAATCTGAAATGCATTTTTTGCAGTTTCTTTTGTTTTTAGGAATTGGGATAAGGGTAGGGGGATGATGATGTTCAAAACAAACAACTGCTCACCAGCCATTGAAAGTTAACTAGTAAAGTGTTCTCTGCCTGTGCTTGAAAGAATGGCTAGCAGGTAGTAAATACTTAGGGCCGCAGATTTTGTCTCCGTCTTTCTTGGGAATAAAAAAGAAAAAGCACTAAGCTCATTGATGAGAAATGTTATCCTATTTTAGGAAGAGGTATTACGTTATACAAGACTGCTCTCTTAAAGTATAGTTTCTAATTTGGTCGTCTATTATTCGTCGAAACCGAATCCGAAGACAGGCTGACAACATAAAAATCATGACTTTCGGATAAAAGTGAGCAAACGTAAAAGTTTGTGGTAGTGATGAAATATAACCTACACTCGCATGTGTCACACATACTTTAAAGTTTGCGTTAACTCGATTAACTTTATAGTGACGTTTTATGATTTGGAACGAAAAACTTACACTAGGGGTTCTGATGCATACGCTCTCCCTGCTCTTCGCTCGTATCTCCTAAATTTTCCGGAAACCTGTCCAGGTGACTATACAGGAAGTGGAGTTTTATGCTCTTATTGCACCCAATATTTTTTATTGTAGCAGAAGGTCTTCTACAAGTTCAATATAATTTTCAGTCTTTTCATTTCCGAGAAAATTCTGCATCACAGAGACGAAAGCTGTTCAAGCCTTTAAATCTCTTATATTCTCTTACAAGGTCATCTAACTCATTTTGGGAAAAGCATTTTGGCTCATTAGACCTATTTTCAAATTCAGCATCATTGATGTGATGAGCTTGGTACTTCAATGTCTTGTTCTAAGGGTTCAGATATATTTTTAGGTAATAAAGAGTCAAGTGAACGTTGCACTGGACGTTGAAGACAACTTGTGCTTGGGTATTGCCATTTAGCTCGATTTTTAATGTTTCAACCGTTTATATTCACGCTACAAAAAATAACAGTCTTCGAGATGAAATAGTCGGTGTTCCAAATTAAAAGGCACTTCTTTTACCATTTTTCCATAATCTTAAATATTCCCACACAATTTACAAACATATTTGGGAGCCCAAGACTTCTCATTATTATCCAAGAGCATCCCAAAATACTAAAAATATGTATTTTACACCAACTCTGATATAACTTTTCTATGATCGTTAAACACATATTCTTCGTATACATAGCAAAATGATTTGGATTGTTTAAACAACGTCTCCTTGAACTACTCATGACGCAAAAACTTTAGATACTAATTTTAACACAGTAAAATACGCCTGTTATCGATTAATATAGGCGCTTGTATGATAAAAATCAAAAACAAAGTAACTGAAGCTACTCAAAAAATTTTGATGATAGATTTGACAAAAACAAGTCATAAGTGAACATTATCAACCACAATTCGCGGCAACAGACAAAAAGTTAAATTTTGTAAACTAGTGAATTGGTTTTAGCTGAACATATTTATGTAGAAATATCACCATATACGCTTCGGTGAAAAACAACTATTTAAGCATAGTTGCTTCTACTTGTATTTGAACTTAACTATACGATCTCTGATGTTGTGGAAAAAACAAATAAAGCTGCTTAATCTTTTTTACTTGAATTAAAATCTGCACAAATGCGAAAGATTATGTTCTGTTAAAAGCAAGTAGAACTACTTACTTTCTTTTTCATGTGTTAGATTCTAAGTACTTTCCAATAATTCAGCAATACCAGAACCATTTAAAGTATTTTAATTTTTATTAGTACAATGCTACAGTATGTTCAGAGTGTAAGCAAATTGCAACTAAAATAAGATATGAAACGGAATGTGTTTTTGGTTGCAAAGCTTTCAAAAAATCGTATAGGTATAAGACTTTAGCTGTTATTAAATGCAGATTTACTTAAAAGCTTGTCATTATAATTGTTTTTTTGCGTATCTATCTCGGAAACTATGCATCGTATCGAATAATCGGTTTTACCTGTAGATAGAGCTCAAAAAGTCCATCAGCTTGGTGTAAATAACTCATTTTTTAAAAAAAGTGCAGATAATCGGTTTTACCAATAAAGGGACGATATTCGCACCAATGAAAATTGCGCTGACGGCTTATCACGTCTGCCAGGAAATAATAGTTTTAAGAGTGTAAAGGAGGAATCTATTCCTGAGCAAACATACCTGCACTTCGCACAAGACGGGTTGTTGCTGGATTATAACGAAATTAAAAAACAGACAGAGAGGGATCCGTTATTAAGTAGAATTTTAAACTACCTGCGAGACGGTTGGCCAGATAAGTGTGAAATCGTAAACTTACAACCTTATTTTAATAGGAAATCGGAACTGTACGAGGAGTTGGGTTGTGTCATGTGGGGTCACCGGGTAGTGATACCGGAAAAATGCCGAGATAAGATTTTAAAAATCATTCACGAGCCGCACATGGGCATCGTAAAATCCAAGGCGTTGTCGCGCAGCTACGTATGGTGGGCGGGCATCGACGAGGCGGTGGAGCGCGAGTGCCGCGCATGCACCGTGTGCGCCGCGTACGCGGACGACCCCCCGCGCGCTGCACCCCGCCCTTGGCCTTGGCCCGCCAGGCCGTGGTCCCGGCTGCACCTCGACTATATGGGGCCTATAGGCGGGAAAACTTATTTAGTAGTAGTGGACGCAACTTCCAAGTGGCTGGAGGTTTTTCAAGTTCCGAGTACTGCAGCCAGTCATACGATGGTCAAGTTGCGCGAGCTTTGGAGTAGGTGGGGAGTCCCTAGGCAGATTGTCACCGATAATGGACCGCCGTTTACTAGTAGTGAATTTGCACAATTCGTGCAAAGTGACGGTATCCAGCATATATTCACAGCCCCCTATCATCCAGCATCGAATGGAGCCGCGGAAAATGCGGTTAAGACTTTAAAGAGGGTTATTAAAAAAGCTTATTTAGATAATAAAAATGTAGAACTTGCTTTAAACACTTTTTTGTTATACTATAGGAATACGGAACACTGCACTACCGGAGTGAGCCCATCAGTCGCGCTTATAGGGAGACGGTTGCGAACTAAGTTAGACGTGATAAAACCTGATAGGGAAGGTAGGGTACAAAAAGCGCAGCAAAAGCAGGTTGAAAGTGCGGGAGGAACGGAAAGGAGGGTGGAGTTAGGAGACGACATTTGGTACCGACAATATTTAAAGGGGGAGAAATGGTCGCCTGGTACTATAGTCAACTCGTCAGGGCCTAGCAATTATAAAGTACTAGATAATAATGGTAAACAAGTGCATAGGCATATCGATCAGCTTAGGCGTAGGACGAGGAGTTCGCTGGTAGTCCCCACAGAGTTGTCCCGCTCCACAGAGCCTTCAGCTCCTAATGTAGTACCAAGATCGCCCCTCGAAGGCCGGTCGGAGCGGTCGGAGGGCTCGCTGGCGTCGTCGTCACCTGCGCGGGAGCCTGCGTCGCCACCGACTCAGACAGACCATCAGGCCGACCGAGACAAAGCGGCAGAAGAGTTCTCGACGCCACCTTCCGTGCCTGTACCGCCCCAGTCTCGCCCCATTAGGAAATGTAGGTTAAAAGATGTTACTTATAAGATTTAGTTAAGTTGGTACCTATGTAACCTAATTTAGATAAGGAGATTGGTTATGTAATAATGTAGTAATAAAATTGTCAGTTGTTTGCTGCAATTTATTCATCTAGTATTAAGTTTTGAAATGTTATGTCGTTACAAATTAAGCATTATAGTACGTAGTTGTAATTAAGTATTTTAGTTGGCTTTGTTGTTGATTTGTGGTGGAGGGCTGTAATGTAGGTATCTCGATAAAGAATTGTAAGGTAGTTTTGTACGGCGCCTGCCGTCGCTGGCAGTTCGCAATATACGATAATAACGAGTGCCCGTGTTTCATTCCGTCCCGAATATTATAATTTCCATTCTCAAGACCATACTTATTGTTTCACAGTTATCTAATAAGTTTTTACCGTGAGAAATTACAACGGCCATCAGTCAAAAATTTTCACAGCTTCCATCACTTTTTGTCAGTTGTTTACAAAAGAGGACGTTAAGCCGTCAAGGGAATTTCTCAACGCCTTAAGACAATAGCTGCCTTGTCGACAATTTGGGTTAGTGTGGTTCACTCAACTCGCGACCGCACTCCTGTAGGATACACATTCCCTACCCTATCTATAAAACGTAATATATCATTACCAACATCTACGACATCACTTTGTTCAATATCCATTCCATTTCTTGCTTTATCATCAATAAAGACAGTTAATTCAGACGCTTCAATGGAATCTAAACCATTTTAGTTTTGAAGCTGTCTCGTTGATTTTAGTAAAACGAAACTTGATACCACGGAATCTCATGTGGTTTACTCAACAAACACAATATGAAGTGACTATTGACTATTCCTGTTCCCAAGCAGTTTTTTTGTTTAATTTTGCGTTTTCTATATAGAGGATGAGTTTCGAGTTTCGTTAGGGCGTTTTGGGTTGTTTTGCGCCCGTTGTTACTAAGTAGGAAATAATAAGTCCTTGTAAGTTCGGATTGGGTTACTTATCTTTATTAATTTGATTGACGGTTGATCGAGAGTTTCCGTTTTCGCCATTATTGTTGGGAGAGTTGAAAGGTTTGTTTAATTTAGTTAAATATAATTTAGACTGTTTAGAGATAGCTTTTGTTTGTCAATTAAATAAAATTATACCAAAAGAAATAATTTTGTACTAAACACAACTAGTGTGTAAATAATTCATACCTACTTTCTTCATATTGTGTTTCATATCCGTATTTTTTTGAGATTACGTATGTAAAATAGTTTGAAGTCTTTTTTTATTATCTTCCTAAAGTTTTGACTCAAATCATTACGTGTTATGCCTTCCTTCACGTCTATGTTTTTGCTGTAGCACTATTAATTAATACAACTATATCTATAGTTGCTAATTATTTTGATTGACGATTGCATCGCTAATGTAATGAACGCAGTCTTCTTGTATTTTTTATTCTACTCTATTATTTTCAAGTTTCAAGGATTTTCTGATTTCTCAAATCTGAATAGTACTAACAGAAGTCGCAATGCTCCCATTCGTACCTAGCGTCAGAATATGCAAATGTTTATTATAGTAAAGTAAATTTACGCGTACGAAGCATACTCGACCGCATCAAAGCCATGAACACCGCCATAAATAAGGATCTCGTAAATTGAACAAATTGCTTTTGGATGGCAATTATGACAAATTCTCGAAAATAAATTCTCATAGCTTGTCCATTGTTTTGAGAAATATGTTCGGAATATGTATTCGGTGTATCGTTATTCGTAACGTAACTACGAATTTACGCCCTCATTAACACGGATGCATTCGACCTACATACTAGTACATGGGTACTAGATCGAATGCATCCGTGGACCTCCAAGTTTCGACCCAAATGCAAAAAGTGCCCGTTGGACCTCATTTACAGGGTCACATGCGGCAGTTAATCAACGAAAAATCTGTCAGTTGTATGGTAGCGTTTTGATGTCTCACTCTACTATTAGCGAGATAACATATTTGTAGCCTTTTACGGTAAAGGTTTCGCGACGAGTATCTGCAAAATGGTGATTACACCGAGACGATCACATTTCGCAAATGTTTCACTACCGCAAGCGATTCCCTGCCGCATGCGAATGCGTCGGTGTACTCAGGGCGATAATGGTCACAGAATTTATAGTTACTTACTAAAGTTTATTTAATTCCCCCCAATAATTTACTTGGCTCAAAAACAGTGTGGTTTTTACGCTGTCTTGCTCCCATGATGAAAAAACTGAAACAAAAAATAAAGTCGATAAGATTAAATATCGTTTTTCAGCAAGGTGGTTTCTAGATATACAAACATATTTTCTCAAATAGGTATGCAACCTTTTCAAGGTAATATAAATCCTTCAAGTTTGAACTCCTAAAGAATAAACAACTTATTTCTATAAAATAACAGTAAAATCCACCGAAATATTAACTATTTCGGTGGATTTTACTGTTATTTTGCGCAGACATGAACTTTATTTATCATAATATTTATCATCAATTGCGCAATTTCTACTTACTTTGGGACTAAATTATTAGTATCCAGAATTTATTGATTCTGCGCAAGGCGCAACTTGAGGCAAGTATTAGTTTATCTCCAGTTAAGCTCCTCCATCTTACGATAAGATTTAAGCCCAAGGCACATAATATTAAATCTGTGAGATTTAGACAGAAGCAATGCTCTGGCCGTATTTAATACTACGACCATAATTTGTTTCACTAGAAACTCCTTATGTGGGATTTACACGGGTGGCAATCCGCTTGAATTTTCAGGGGCGAAAATTAACTGTGTAAATGGCAATTGGGATGTTGACTAATGAATGAAATAACGAAATACGAATAAAAATCGTAAACATGTTTAACTTTTAGAGTAGCTTGTATACCTCTTGGTTTTATATATTGCATATTATTTGTTTTATGACCCTTCAAAGTTGGGTGGACAAGTCCATTTAAAAAGTATAAAATTTAAATTAAATGATACCTTTAATTAGTTCGTAAACTAATGTATAGCAAATTTGTCTCAGAAGCCATTTTGATAAATACAATATTTAATATAGCTGCCGAACAAATTTCCTACGCGTTGCATACAAACTACTGAGGCGTGACGTCATAATTCAGTAGCCGTTAGTATGGAGCGTTTTTGGGCGAGTCCATTTGTGTGCATTTCACACTGTGATATCTCGGGCAGTTTTCAAGCTAGCGAAATAATTATTTTACCAATGTTTCTTTTTATGAGAGGTAATTTATGTAATATAAAATAAAAAAGTTGTCAACATCCCAATTCTGCCTAGGCCGTAGGTGACTCAAATCAACCGTAGGTATAAGAGCATGCTGACTAAGTTGACCATGAAACAAATTTATCTGACCCGGTAGCCAAAACTGGAACTAAGTGCTATAATGTGCTATTACATTATTGTTACCTAGGTTACGCTGTCGATTATAGATGACAGCGACTCCGTGACCGATGTGTTAAGCTAGGGTTTCCTATGATGACCGTGCCGTCATATTATAGGTATACGACCGTAATATAGCGGCGTTGAATGTTGTCTATGTAAACAATATGGCGACACCGTAACGTCAGAAACCGCGCCGTATTGTTTACATAGACAACGTTCTATGCCGCTAAATGACAGCCGTAATATAACGGCACCGTCATCCCAGGAAACCCTTGCTTTACTAAGTCGCAGGCCATCTGCTGGTCGACTATAGTTGCCTGCGACAAGAAAATAATTATTGCTAGTTGACTAAAATCGACCCGTGTAAATCCCTCATTAGTAACTGCTACAGTACTGAATATAGTCTGACATAGCTTAAAGATTGTCTGTATGAAATGCCTATGTGTGCGTGCACGGAAAGCAGTGATTTGTTCCGAGTAGCTGTTCTGACTACTTATATTTTGTGTCTGAGGTAGGCAGATTGCATCAGCTGATGAACTGATACGAAGAGTTCTGATCTGATAAGGTACGGAGGCGTGGACGCAAATTTGCAACGTAATCGAGTGAAGTATTCACTCGTTCATCTTATTGATTACATCTGAGTTGGCGCAGTTAGACTGTTATGCTAATTTTAATGTGTGTGATAAAATAAAATGGCAATTCGTCTATCCAAGTTATTGCTCCTCTTGGTATAAATTTTATAATATCAGTCACACGACTGATTTCACTAAGATATCTTAAGTATGTTTCGTTATTTCCAAATAAATTAAATTTTTATAAAATTGACGCCTCAGTAAAGGAGTGAAAAAGCTGTACTTACAAAAAGATTACTTACTTAAATGTACTGATTTGAAATTGTAATTCAGAATTATAAAAGAAAGGGTGACGCTTTTTTAGTTTTTTTTAAGAATTTTACTCGTATTTGTGCCAGCCGATAATAAATATAGAACAATAATTTTGTTAGTTATCTATCACCTACATTTTTACTAAATTACATTATTAACAAAATAAATCAATTTAGGTCAAACAGACAGACCCTCAACAAAAATAAACCAATGCGAATAAGGGTCACTTCTGTCAGTCACTAATTCATGTTGTGGTATTTTTGCTCTGTCCTCCCGTTTATTCAAAAGGGATTAATTTTTGTCACCGGCGACCTCCGGCAGAGGTCGTGGACGTCCTAATTAGGAGTATGAGTGATGTTGGGTCGGGGTCCTAATTCCGATTTTAGAAATGTTTTTGTTACACAGAATTATAGGATATTTGAGACCGCAATTTCGGGATGCAAACTTTTATTTCATTTGAAAAGTAATGTGAAGTTAACAATTGTACCTATTATTCTTACAATTACTTATATTACTTACTTATTATTAATTATCTAATATTTACTAATCCTTACTAATATTATAAATGCGAAAGTCCGTTTGTTTGTTTGTTTGTTTGTTACGCCTTCACGTCTTAACCACTTTACCGATCATCATGAAATTTTGCATACACGTTACTAGGGGTACAGAGAAGGACATAGGGTACCTTTCATCCCGAAAAAATGTTTCGTTCCCGAGGGGTTGCAAAAAAACTTTCCACGCAGACGAAGTCGCGGGCGGCCGCTAGTAATATTATAAATGCGAAAGTTTGTTTGTTTGTTTAACCCGCCTTCACTTCCTTACTACTGAACCGATCATCATGAAATTTTGACCGATCATCATATCTGGAAAAAATACTATTCAGGGATAAAGCAATAACTTTCCACGCAGACGAAGTTGCGGGCGGTTGATAGTTTTAAATAAATGCTATTTTAGAACAAATGTATTTTGTCGAATAATAAAAATAAATTCCATGTAAGTAATTTACATCTGCTTTAATTGATTCAAAATGCTGTAAATAACATGCTATTCGTGCACAATACTGTTTAGTCCTTAAATAGGATCGTTGTAAATAAAAAAAAATATGTTTAGTAATAAATGTAGAAGTAAGCAATAAATATCTTCATAAGTGACATAACCTGTAACATTAAAACATTTAAAACATAAATACAAGCAATAAAAGATCAAAGATTCAATTAGATCCAGCAGCTATCCCACTAAATCCCAACAAAACTATCTTAAATCTCAAATGACAGCAAAAAGGTGGTGTCATAAATCATAATTACTTCCTCGCTCACACGTGTACCCGATATATATTAATTATTAATTTCATGGGGTATATTTCTCCCGTAATTAGGGACATACTGCGCTAGCATCTGTCTTCAATTACTCAGCTCTTGTAACGACCGTGAGAAGTCGTTAGTGGCATATTTTTGTTTTTTGTAACTTTCGAATCGATGGATAGCGAAGTTGGGAGTCGAAAAAGTTGATAGAAAACACCATAGATGAAAATTTTATCTCTACAGTTTTATTAGATTGAATCAGGCGTCACTTGGCGGAGGTCCCAAAATAAAGAAATATATGTAGCTTACTTCCGCAAACAATATATGCAAGACGCACCAAAATACCAAATTGGTGTTGGTGATTTAGTCTTGGTTTACGCACGATCTAACTCCTGAGGATGCTCCGGGTTAGTGCGAAACATGTGTAGAGTAGCCTAATTGGTGAAGGTGCATAAATGCAGGTATTGTGCACTGATATTTTGTGGTGTGCATGTACATTTTTTTGCGTGCGGGCGGGCGGTTCATCTTGCATATATATATTTTTTTTCATTTGTATTTTTTTTCATGTTGTTTGCGGAAGTAAGCTACATTTATCAAAATACAGTTTTATTTGCGAATAGAAAACCTTTTTATACACTTCAAAAACACCAACGCCGGATGAAAATTTAAAATTGTTATTGAGGCAACATTCCTTCTTCCATAATTTAAAATGTGTAATGCATAGATAGATGGACAAAAATATCACTACTCTTTCAAAAACGAATCGCAATACTAAAAGGATAAAAAAAACATGTACCTATGTTTTTCACGCGGTGCTGTGTCAATCAAAACTTTTTATAAAATATATATGGGTATTGGAAAAGTGGATGGAATTTTACACACTCGCCTCGCGGAGATTTAAAAAATGACATGCGAATATTCGGAGTATTGCGATGTACCCTCGGGGGCTGTTTCGCACAAATAATTTCTGTGCTGCGAATTAATTACTTTGCCTTTTTAAATTTTTATCATTGTTAATTTCGAAATAATATTTGCCATTATTCGTGTTAAAATCTAAACGTATTACAATGGTCATTGATTACTAATTTAATAATTGTATTGTTTGTAAAAGATTTTAATGTTTTTTTTTTCAAAAAACCTGGTGTGTTTTATTGCCATCTCTGACATTTGGGAATTGACTTAATAATTATTTATACCCATTTTAACCATGCGCTTTAAGTGTTATGAAGGGTAATAGAAATAAAAATAGAGTACTTATTGTTATTAAGAAAACTTGCAATGAACAATTAACATGGTTGTAAAAAATCAAATCAAATCAAATCAAATTTATTTATTGTGAAACACAGGTAAATAAGGTTATTGCAAAAAATATATAATAATTGTTCAGCTGGTTTCCGCCATTAAGGCATACAATTAGATACAATGTCAAAATTTTAAATAGTCAAACAAAACAGATTTAATTTCTTATCACAAAGGTACATTACAGAATCATTTCAATATAATGTATTGTTATTTAATTAAATTGGACATAATTTACAACATAAATAGCTTCTGGATAAAAATGAACAAAAAAATATTTTATATATTTCGGTCAGTTAAAAAATCATTGAGCGTGTAGTAACATTTGTCGATAAGAAATGTTTTCAGTTTATGCTTAAATGTAATTATATCAACATCACCATTACGTATTGATACTGGGATTTTGTTATATATACGTAATGCATTACAGAACACGCTATCTCTCAGCAATTTTGTATTATGTGGAATCATGCGAAGTTTATCTTTAAGTCTAGCTCCAGAGAAGAATTCAAACATATCTATATTTTCTCTAGTAAAGACAGCACATTCAAATATATAGAGACATGGAAAAGTCAGAAGTTCATATTTTTTAAAGTATGGTTTGCAAAAGTTCCTTTGTTTCAAATGGTACATTGCCCTAATACATCGCTTTTGTGATTTGAACACTTTTTCTTTGTTAATTGCATTTCCCCAAAATATAATGGCAAATCTCAGTGTCGAGGAAACCTAACCATGATACGCAGTCAGTAGAGCATTCACACTAACGATCTTACTCAAATGATAAAGAGCATAGGAGTACTTACTTAACTTATTGCAAACATGGTCTATGTGCGAGTTCCATTTAAGATCACTATCTATGTATAAACCTAGAAATTTTGTTGTTTTTGTGTCACTTATTCTATTGTCTGAGTAGGTTATATTTAACTGTGTCTCATTCGCACTGTTGATATTACGTTGTTTAAAAATCATTATTTTAGTTTTATCCAGGTTGGCTTTCAGATTATTAGACTCAAGCCACTTCATGATAGTCCGTAAAGTAACATTAATATTTTCTTCTAATGTATGCATTGTATTGCCACTAAACAAAACCGTGCTATCGTCTGCAAAAAGTGTAACATGATTGTCAGTAATTGCTGGTAAATCATTAATATAAACTAAGAAAAGTAGAGGTCCCAATATACTACCTTGAGGAACCCCAAACTTTACTAATCTCGATTTGGAATGATAAGCTACTTCAGTTTTCGTAGTCCTGTCGATTTTCTCTATAACAGTTATTTGTAACCTATTTGTTAAATATGACTTAATCAGATTATATACATTACCTCTAATTCCATAGTTGTGTAATTTTTGTAAAAGAATATTAAAGTCTACATAATCGAACGCCTTTGTCATATCCATATAGAGCGCAACGGTTGGAATTCTTTTATCAACATTTTTTGTCACCTTTAGCAGAAAGTTATAAACTGCCATGTTAATGGACTTATTCTTCCTAAACCCATATTGCTCTGGTACAAAGATTTTATTACTTTCAAGAAAAGAATAGATATATTTATAGAAAATCTTTTCGAATATTTTGGATAGAACTGAGAGTAATGCCACTGGCCTGTAAGAATTCAAGTTAGAGTGGTCACCTTTTTTAAATAAAGGTTTAATTAAAGATCGTTTTAGTTTTTCTGGGAAGATACCTTCCACAATACACAAATTGACTATATGGCTAAGTACTGGCGCAATTATATGTGCAACATCTTTTATGACTGACGTTACAAATCCATCAAATCCTGAACTATTAGTGTTCTTCAAAGATTGAATTACTTTAATTATGTCAAAAGCTGTCGTGGGACCTATGAAAACCGAATTCGAAATATCAACTGTAGTTTTAATTTTAACATCCTTAGAAATTGTTCCTTTGACTTCATCAATAAAGTGATCGTTGAATGTATTGGCAATCTGCATCGGGTCCGTAATTGTTACATCCTCAACTATTATTTTCTTAATACTTTCCTTTGGAAAATTTGTTTTAGACTTATTTATGATTTTCCATGTGGCTTTACATTTGTTAGATGAGTTTTTTATATAATAGTCATTACGTGCCTTTTGTGTCAACTTTAAAATGGATTTATAACGTTTCGCGTACATTTTAAAATCAGTTTTTGTTTTTAAATTGCGGTTTTTTCTATATGCCCACAACAAATCTCGTTTACGCTTACTACAAACTCTAATTCCCCGAGATATCCATTTGGGCTTAACAGTAGCTTTGCATTTTATACGTTTGACAGGAAAACATAGGTCATAAAAACATTTAAACAGTTCTTCAAATTTGTTATACGAGTCATTTGGATCATTTAAATTAAACACTTCGTCAAAACCTACTTTACTTAAACTATCAATAAATTTATTTCTATTTTCTAATGAATAATCACGCGTCATAATGTACCAATATTTTAGTAAGCTAGTCTTTTTTACAGGAAATCGAGCCAACTGAGCAGAATGATCAGACAATCCCAACTCTATTACTTCCCCTAAACATCCTCTAAAATTATGCGCGATATTATCGAGACAAGTTTTACTAGCCAATCTGGTCGGTTCCTTAAATTTTAATCTAAGATTATAGCAATTTAGAACATTAATAAGTTCTTTCGTGTATTTAGATGTTTCCAGAACATCTATATTAAGATCACCACACAGGATAATTTTCTTTGACTTTGAACTTAGTTTAGATAGCACAGAATGAAGTTTATTAAAGAAAATATCAAAGCTTTGAGTATCATATTTTGGTGGCCTGTAAATGCAAAGTATATATAAATCATGATATGGAATTTCTGTCGCACATATTTCTATAATATTAGGAATAGAAAGATCGTTTATATGGTTCATGCAATTAAAATAAAGTTTATGTCCAATTAATATGCAGGAGCCGCCGTGTCTACTACTCCTGCAATAGCAGGACGCCAACCTGAAGTTAGGTATCGACAAATTTGATGTATCATTATCAATCATATTGTGCTCTGTAATACATAAAACGTCAATTGATTTACTTTTAATTTCAAGTTCATCTAAGCAAACTGTTAACATATCCGATTTGTTAATAAGACCGTCAATATTTTGGTGTAACACAAAAATATTATTGTACACGAAATAAATCATTGTTATTAGGACTTCGTTCCGAAATAATATCGTTCTCTTTCTGTTCCTCATTTACAAAGTAAGGTATGTCAGTCTGAGTGCCTATACTTTCAAACATTTTTAAGTCTGTTGCTTTCCTTACTAATGTATACTGTTTAAATTTATAAATACTTAAATACCTTATGAAAGAATAGAGTGTTTGAAAAAATCTTATGATCGTAGCATATGGAAATCATCTGTGTTTCCTTGCCTACCATATCGAAGCGAATATACTCATAGTCAAAAGCTCAAAAAATTAAAGTCAAACACACAAAAAGCAATAGCAGCCAATGGGACCGGAAAAATCGTTTCCCCGCCTATTAAAAAGTCACCATTTCATCCCTGTCATTAATAAATAAATACAACGGGAGTTCGCGTTGATTTTTCCCCCAAAAACCCTCGTCAATTTTGTCAGGGAACGTGCGGTCGAAAATAAAATTTTGTAACTTAGAATAAAAAGACTTGTTTTTTTTTCAGTCGAGTCAAAAGTACCGGTTTAAAAATTAGGTAAGTAAAAAAATACGAGTGTTATTGTTTCTTTAAACTTTTTAACTTAATTCTGTCGTTGTTTAAACTGTGTCTATAGTTTTAACAGTACTTACCTACCTAAATAATGTTTGATATTGTACCCATTGTGAACAGGTGATTATTAAAAACATAACAGAATATGTCAGAATTTGAGTAATAATAAGGACGTAGTCTCATCCATCATACTTTTCGTGAAGATCATGTTTTTATTTTATTTTGATCTTTGTCAAAGTTTCAGACAAGTAATTATCATAAAACATAAATTTTGAAAACCATAATAATACATATGTTACCTTGTTATTGTACATATGTATGTAATGTTCATACATTTATCTCTTATTATTTAACTACCTCTAAGATTAAAAATAAAACACATTTTACGGATTACAGCGCGTTGGTATTGGTTTTAATTCAGATGTTCTTTTAGAATTTATTTATATATTTTTACTGTAATCCGTAAAAAGTGTTTTATTTCTAATGAACTGTACGCGCGGAGGTTTTAGAACTGTGCCTCTAAGATCTCAAATGTACAAAGGCACATAAAAAGCTGGCAAAGAACGAGTCCAAGGCGCTGCTCCAATAAATCTGGTGGCCAATAAACGGAGAGATGCTCCAAAGGTGCAGCAATTAAATCCCAAGGGATTAAATGGACTCCATCCATTTATGGTCTCGACTGGTTGAGTGTACGCAAGTAAGGAGCGAACGGGTCAAAGACAAAGGCAAAATCAAAATGTCTTTATTAAAATTAACTTAATAATTAACCACTTTTGAATCGTCTATTTTTCCTGCTACCGTTCCAGACTTTTTAACTGACAAGAAGAACCGGTGATAGTTATCCTACTATGATCCCATTTTTATAATACTTACTAGCGGCTGCCCGCGGTTTCACCCGCGAGGTTCTCGTTCCCGTGGTAATATCGGGATAAAAAGTATCCTATGTTTTAATCTAAGCTATCTACTATCTGTGTGCCAAAGCAGATTCACCACCTTCTAAGGCCAAAAAGTATCGCTATAAAGATTGTTGTGCCCTCGTGATTGTAATTGAAATTAGTGGCTGGAAAGGTCTGTAGCTATAATCAGTAATTAGTTTTTCTCTTCTTTTCCTGGTATTGTTTATATATTACATTTTCTGTAGCATTTTGAGGTTAGATCGACTTGGAAATTGCCACAGAATACTAGTCTACGAGTTCAATTCGAAACAAAAGAATATGCGATAGTTTTTCAGCACCAAAGAGCTTTGACGGGATCGAGTTTACGTAAAGATCGAATCAACGTCAAAAATACAGTATTGATATGTTTGTTCAAAAACTATTATCTATACTGTGTCAAAAATCTGTGTTTGACACAGTATAGATATTAGTATTTTGGTTCATTGAAAATGGTTTCCATGGTTTCTATAGTACCATTAAAACGTGGTTAAAACAACTTTTATTTACATTCTCTTTGAGTAGGTACCGTTTTGAAGTTTACCATAAAACGCATTAAAAAAGTTTTGTAGACGATATAGAATGGCGGACGTTGATTGAGATAAGTCAAATCAATTAGTTACTCAATAAAACTGTTTTTAATCTCAGGAAACGAAAAAAGTTTCAAATATATCGTTAGGAATGTAAAATAATACAATATTATTGGATTTCATCTTGTTGAGGCACAAGGCCTAAAAAGGTGGTATCATTAGTGGTCATTTTCCTTTCAACCAAATCCGTTCAGTAGTTTTTGCGTGATTGAGGAACAAACATCCAAACATCTAAACATCCAAACCCACAAACTTCCACATTTATAATATTAGTAGGATTAATGTAAAAAAATATGTTTGTGTGTTTTTGGAGATTTGTTACTCAAATACGCAATGCGTCTGAACGGATTTGGATGAAATTTGGCGTATGTTCATAGTTTGGTTTTAATACGTAGGATTCTTGTTCTCGTAAGATTTCCTCTGGATTTCTAGCGCCATCAACCTTTATTTTTATTTCACTTATTCAAACCAGGTCAAAATTTAACAAAACTATCTCTATTTGAAACAGTATTATGATGAAAATGGCCGCTTTTGGTTATATTCTTAACCCGTCTTTGTATAGAAATAAACTATGGCTAATGTCTGCCTTCTATGAAGTGTTCCAAACGCCCATGTCCAATAGTTAAGTAATTGATGCTTTCGTGTGACTTTCTTGAGTCCAGCAGCAGAGCTTGGTGAAATAAAACTATTCTTTCTTTGCTTTAATTCTGTACTCATTGGTTCTGATTAGTAGTGTGTTGATCACAATAAGAATCCAACAAAACATTGATCAGTAGATAAATGTATTTTGTATAATAGGTAGCTAATAATATCGGTGCCCTATTACTAAGACTCTACTGTCCGTCTGCTTGTCTGTTTTGAAAATGCTTTTACCTTGACATACTATGACGAGATTTTTGCCGGTTTTTCTCATTACTTTCTCCCACTTAGGGTTTGCGAACCGATGGCGTAGCTTGACAGTTACAAGTACTTGTAAAAGTCTAGACTGAATGAATGATATTGAATTTTAAAAAATTGAATATGATTATTGAAGTATTCTAAACATTAATTTTTATTTTTGGATAATAAGAGCGTTAAAAACATATTTTGAAATTTTGGGATTTTTTTTAAAGTAAATAAGTAATTTATTTTGTGATAGCGGTTTCATCCCAGTATACTTTTTCCAGACTACAATACGTTTTTTTTCTCCTATTACAGCTCCTTTGATATTCATTTTCGCTAAAACAGTAGCCTATGTCCTTCCCCAGGGTTCAATCTATCTCTTAATCAAAATTGGTTCTACTGAATTGTAATTCTGGCCTTGAATGGAAACAGACAGAGTTAGTTTCACATCATACTCAAAATCTAAATGTGAAACTTTATATATATTTTTTTTAAACATCACATACATTGCTCCAATTCCAAAGTTAGTTGCTATAGCACTTGTGTTATGGAAATCAGAAACAACGATGGTATGACAAACACCCAGACCTGAGACAATATTGAAAAGTTCATTTTCTACATTGACCCAGCCGGGGATCGAACCCGGGACTTCAAGAGATGGTGACGCCTTGAAAACCGGCGTGCAAACCACTCGTCCACGAAATTCGTCGAATTATTTGGATGTTCGTTACTCAATCAGGCAAGAACAGTTGAACGGATTTGGCACCCAAGATGGTTTATAACTGGAACTGAGCAAATGATACTTTTATCCTGACCAATGGTTGCCTAGTGATTTTTCGAATGTTCACGTGCACGTCAAGCAAGTCCGAAGCTAGTTTATACTGGAATGAATAGTGCCTTCAAAAAACTTTATTTTAATGCAAAGTTCCTAATTAAACTTGCATGGTAAAAGATCCACCGCATGGCACTACAAATGGGACTTCATCGTGATTGATACGAGTTGTCAGCCACTGAGCCAACGCATGCTAATTTATGCAAAACATTACCAAACTCACCACTAAACAATACTAACAATAATCAACTCTAAAGAAATGGCATTAGAGTCGAAGTTGATAGCAATTATGGTGTTGTAAGCAATAATCTAAATGCCGTCGTCGCTGTTAATGTAACAGTTAAGTATGCAAAAGAGGTTCTTAATTTTCATTGTTCCTGTCTTATTTGTTGTTTATTGGAAAGGGGTCATTAGTTCTTGGTATGACTAAGTTATACTTAAACCTAACTTCATACGGGGTTTATAAAGATTGTTGGTGTTAAAGGGACTTTGAAATTAACTTTATAAAAAAATAACGATAATAATTTACTTTAATTATGAGTTGCTTTAGTCAACAGATTTTGCAATCATAGAATAGATAAATTGGGTTGAATTATGATATTAATATAACTAAAAAAAACTCAATTTTTTATATAGATCATAACTAAATAATATTATATGATTCGTACATATTAATGTACGAAACTTAAAAAATTAAAATAATTGCGGTAAAGACATTTAAACGTCAAAAAATGCGGTATGGAATGCGAATGGAATGCGGGTGTAAAATAATTGGAAGGAAGCGGGATTTCGGTAGGTTACGGACGTGGACGGCGGCTGGTCAAGGAAAGGCACTTACTTGGTCTAGCAGCAGGCTCGTCAACACTTGAGAATGGCAAGCTGGCGTCGTCGCCTGCGCAGCACGCACGACCTGCGTGATCGAACGTGAACGGCCACAAAAGTCCACAAACACGTTGATTACACCGTCCTTTAATCACGTATTTACTAATACACGTAACACTGAAGCTTATGGGCTACGCGGATGCGGTTAAATGAGTTGCGCGGGGTGACAAATTAATAGCGTGTTGATGTCACAGTAGTTCGCAATAGACTGTTTCTTGCATTACGAATGCATTGACCGCGTTCGGCCGGCGAGCGGAGCGATGTATGTGCCTTTTTGTTAGGATATTGGCGGGTAGGAAGGAAGTAAAACTATGACGATATGATCGCGGCGGTAACATTCCCCCCGCCCTTAAAGGGTCACCTTTAAAAAAAGAGTAATAAGCACAAGGGAAACAAATACTGCGTACATAAATACATTATACTTAATATGCAAAAAAATTGCGGAACAAAAAGTCTATTTTGATTGTATAATACTACATTTAATTAAGCGGAGAGTAATGCACTTATATACTAACTAAACTAAAGAGTATGCGGTTGACAAACAATTTATTATTGATTTGGTATCGGACATAAACGAACAACTGGGCGAAGGTAACTCCCCTTGGAGGTTTTAACAGTCACAACCCTAGTTGTTCCATCCTTGGAAGGATGAACCTTCTCTACTATAGCTAAAGGCCACGAAAAGGGAGGCGCGTTTTCTGTAACGATTACTACCACTGTGCCTACAGCTATGGAAGCGGTCGGCGTGTTCCATTTGGCGCGCGATTGCAGCTTGTGTAAATATTCGGAGCGCCATCGACGCCAGAACGACTGGACGATACTATCTAGCAGCGAGTGACGCTGATGAAGGTCACGGGGTTGCGCCTCGGCTGCCGGTATGGAGGACAGAGGAACTGTGTTCAGAAAATGAGCCGGTGTTAAAGCAGACGGCTCTGCGGGGTCACTACTCATTGCAGTGAGCGGGCGCGAGTTTACTAATGCTTCGATTTGCGCGAGCACCGTTATAAGCTCTTCATAGGAAAGGATCTGCTCACCTATGACTTTAAATAAATGCGTTTTTACAATTTTTACGATACTTTCCCAACAACCACCGAAGTGTGGGGACGCGGGTGGAATAAATTTCCAGTCTATGCGGTTTTCAGAAAGTTCTACTTCCAAATGTGGACGCAATTCATCTAAGAATTTATAGAGGTCACGAAGGTATGAACTGGCTCCCACGAAGCAAGTGCCATTGTCCGTGTAAATGCACTTCACGGGACCGCGACGCGACAAGAAACGCTTCAGCGCAGCCAGAAAACTGACTGTACTTAAGTCAGTTGCGACCTCGATGTGAGTGGCGCGAGTTGTCAAGCATGTGAAGATGCAGAGCCAAGCCTTGCGGCTTTTGACTCCACGAGCACGCACAGGAGTATACTGTACAGGGCCAGCATAATCACATCCTGTCATTTGGAAAGCTTTATCAACTTGGTTGACGCGGTGGCTGGGCAAATCAGCCATGAGAGGAAACTGAGGCCGTGGTTTTGCTCTAAAGCAAGTGTTACATTTATTTATGCGGTATCGGATCAAGCCGCGAGCGGAAAGGATCCAGAACCGTTGGCGGAGTAAAGACATGAGAAGTTCTGGGCCTGCATGTAAATGCTTTTTATGATAAAAATCGACCAAAATGTCAACAAAATGACCACGACGCGGCAAGATCACAGGGTGTTTGCACGTGTAATCTTCGGCGGAGTTAGAAAGACGTCCACCAACGCGGATAAGGCCATCCTTATCTAAGAATGGTCTTAGCTTATTGAAAGCAGGCGAGCAAGGCTTGTCAGTCTGCAAACTAGCAAGCTCGCTTGAGAAATGTACTTGTTGTACAGCGCGGATGATATTAACTTCAGCAAACTCTAAATCTGAACTTGAAATGGAGCTGCCTTGCGGTAATTTCTTGATGAATTTAAACACATAAACAATCGAACGTAATAGCTTAGACAATGATGAAAAGCGGTGCATAAGCGAGTAAAGCGGAGAATCATTGTCGTTAGAGGCGACCACGTGAACGTTAGTGCGTTGTTCCGGTGCGTCGTCGTTTGACTGCTCGCAGTCATCATTTAGTTGCCATCCGGATGGGTCACTTGCAGCCCATGGAGGTCCATTAAACCAAAGCGGGTGATTTATTATTTTACTTGGGGTTAAGCCCCGAGATAAACAGTCTGCGGGATTTTCAGATCCTGCAACATGGTGAAAACAACTTGCAGGAACGTTTTCTACAATTTTGACGACACGGTTGGCTACAAACGTCTGCCAGCGGTGAGGAGATGAGTGCACCCAACATAAAACTACTTTCGAATCACTGAACGCGTATACTTTATTGACAGGATAACGCGGGGAAACGGTGTCTACAACCTTGCGGATGAGTTTGGACAGCAAAACGGCCGCACACAACTCCAGTCTCGCGACGGATAGAATCTTCACCGGCGAGACCTTCGATTTAGCACAGACCAGCTGTATAGAATAACGACCATCGACGCAGATTTGAAAGTAGACGACAGCTCCATATGCGCGCTCGCTGGCGTCAGCGAATCCTAAAATGTTCAATTGACAGTCCTTAACAATACCAAGATGTCGTGGAATGCACAAATCATTAAGAGAAGGCAGCTCTAAGCAGAACTGCTTCCAAGCGGTGATAATATGAGGCGGTGGTTGGACATCCCAATCGCACTTTAACAACCATAACTCCTTGATTAGGAGCTTGGCGTGTAAGAGGACAGGCGCCACGAACCCTAGCAAGTCCCACAGTCGGGCTACAGCGGAAAGAATGGTGCGCTTTGTACACGTATCATCAGGAGCGACTACCTTGAATCTAAAAGAATCTCTAGACCTATCCCAAAATAGGCCTAGGATCTTGTGCGGAGTGGCATCGTCAAAGAGCTTGTCATTGGATTCTCTGTGAGACTCAGGTATGTGCGAGAGGACTTCATCTGAGTTACTCGTCCATTTTACGAGATCCAATTGTGCTCGTTTGAAGAGCGCGATAAGCTCGCTACTGAGATCTATAGCCTGGAGGGTGGACATTGATGACAGGACTATGTCATCCATGTACAAGCCTGCTGAAACAGCAGCGGAAGCGGCGGGATATCTGTCTCCTTCATCGATAACTAACTGGCGGACAACGCGAAGAGCGTGAAAAGGGCTGGACTTGAGCCCAAAGCAAACACGGTTAAACTGATATACAGTAAGCGGATCAGAAGGATTGAATCTAAATAAAATTCTCTGGAATCTGCGATCAGGTTCCCTAATCCCAATTTGAAGAAACATTTGTCGACAATCAGCGGAAAAGCAAATTTCAAATAAGCGGAAATTAATTAATATTGAGAATAAATCACCTTGAAGATTCTCGCCAGAATGTAGAATATCGTTTAGAGAGCGACCGGAAGTAGTATTGCAACTCGCGTCTAGGACTATTCGAAGTCGGGTACTACTTTTGTCTTCGCGAACCACACCATGATGTGGAATATAGTATGCGGGGCGAAGAGATTCATTATCGCGAGCCTCAACTGGGCTGAGATATCCCTTATCTAAATACTCGCGTATAACATTATTATAAGCGGTGCGAATTTTGAGGCATGCCTCTAATTTCTTTTCTAGGCATAAAAATCGCCTGTGCGCGGTGGCGAACGAGTCACCCAAGGTGAACACGTCCTCACGAAAAGGTAAAGCGACTATGTACCTTCCACTCTCTTCTCGAGACGTGGTGGCAGTAAAATATTCTTCGCACTCAAGGTCATCAAGGCTTTGAGCGGGCGGCGCGGAAATCTCCTCAAGTTCCCAAAACTTCTTGAGAATCGAGTCTACAGGCTCATCAACTACCGTACAACACGTGGTTGAATAATTGCAAACTACGTGTGACGTAGGTACAGAACCCATAATCACATAACCTAAAACGGTTTGAATAGCGGGCGGTATATTGCTGAAGCGGCTATGAATGATACCTGGCATCAGCAGGTGCGGGAACAGTGAACTACCTATCAAAAGGTCGACAGGACCTGGATTGGCAAAATTACCATCGGCGAGAGGCAAAGAACTAAGGTGAGAGAAAGCGGATACGTCGACCGGAGCGGAAGGTAGCGTATCTGTGATACGATCGACAATGAGCGATGAAATGTTATAGTTAATATTTAAATTAAAACGTGAGTGAAAAACTAAGTCTACGGAACCCTGAGAGGTTTTAAGAGAACCACCTATACCCCTAATAACAGTTGAGGTACGTTGTAGTTTATTTAGTAAGCCGAGACGCATGCAACATTCATATGTAATGAAGTTGCTTTGTGAAGCACTATCTAGTAAGCAACGTACAAGATGCGGTGCGCCATTGCTGTCATAGACAACAACCTGAGCAGTCGCCAATAAAACCGTCCTATCACTCAAAGAGCATAAAGCTAAATTTCCACTAGGAGGTGGCGCCGAAACGGAAGGCGCGGGTTGCGAAATATTCGGCTGCGGTGGCGATGAAGAAGGAGCGCTGACGTTACCACTAGGCGCATCATTTGCGGGTGTATGCGTTTCGAAATGTAAAAGAGTGTGGTGGCGCTGCTGGCAAGCACGACACGAAACCTTAGAAGTACAAGCTTTCGATCTATGTTTTGTGCTAAGGCAGTTGACACACGCACCGTTTTCTTTTATGAACTTAAATCTATCATGCGGTGTTATTTTTGCGAAAGCGTGACATTTAAACATATGATCATGTGTGTTATTATTACACAACAGGCATTTTTTATTTTCAGACGATACGTAAGTTTGCGGATTAGGAGCCGCACGGGTTCTATTTATTTTAGAGTAAGAATTAGTATTATTATTTGCGGGGGAAACAGCATTAGTAGTTTGACAGATGCGGCACTGCATTTTAATAAATTCTATAAAGCTTTCGAATTTAGGCAGTTTTGAATCATGAGCGTATGTTTCATAGGCTCGAATCGTATTCGTATCGAACTTACGTACGGCAATATGCATCAAAATAAAATCTGTCAAATTATCAATGCCTAAGTTTTTTAAAGAATTGACTGCGGTTACAAATTTATCCATAAATAACTGATAAGCAGCAGGTGAATTGGATAATTTCAAATTTAATATTTGTTCTAAATAATTAGAACCTAAAACGTCATTATTTTGGAATCTGTCTAGTAGCGCTTTGAAAATTATTTCATAGTTCTGAGCACTAGGTAAAGTACCAGAAAAAAGCGATTGTACCTTAGGCGAAAGTTTACCCATTAGGTAATATAATTTATCGGAATTCGATAGCGATGGATTGTCGTGAACAGTCTCTTTAAAGCTGGCATAAAATAATGGCCAGTTTTGAATATCACCGTCAAAAGTTAATAATTGAATAGGAGGTAGTTTGACGGAAGCCTTATTTTTAGAAGATGAACAGGGAGGTGACACTTGCGATAAAACATGTTTCACGTTACAATAAATGTCTTCAAAAGCGTTATAAGCTTGAAAATTAGGCTTAGCGGTCGGATTACGCTTAAGTAACTGCTCATTATATTCATCAATAATATCATGAAATTTGGATCGTATACTATCAATAGTAACACATGACGTAATAAAAGATTGACGTCTCTCCTCTGAAAGGTGAGCTATCTTCGCTTGGTCGTATATCGATTGCATACGTTGAAAAAGTGCATCACGCTTCGCCCTTATTAAAATTATTTTTGTGTCTTCAACTTCACTGGTATCTTTACCGGTAGGTCCGGCAGACTTATCGTCCTGTGGCATGATTGATAATCTCAAAATATAATATATAAAGTAAAGTATATAGAAAATATATAGGTTAGTTATTGAAGTATATAAACACTATTTATTGTTCACACAAATGTATATAAAAGGCTGCGTAAATTTAAACAAAATTAATTAAGTATAAAACTTAATCGAAAATAAAAATAATTAATTTAAGTCGCTAGTGTGTGATGACCCTTATATCAATTTGTGAACGATCGAATTAATTATGAACACAGGTTCTGAAAATAAGTAGCTAAATTAGTGCCTACTTAATTACGGTTGCGGAATAACACAGAATTGTAAAATATATTACTTAAATGAAAATATTAAAATATATGAAACGATCCCAAAAGTACCAAGGTGACCTTTTAGAGGGCGCGCGGAAAACACGTGTGTGGTTACAAAAAACTAAACTAAATGCGGTATTTAACGGTTCAAAACTAAACATACGACTCGAAAAGGACCAGATGATTCGTACATATTAATGTACGAAACTTAAAAAATTAAAATAATTGCGGTAAAGACATTTAAACGTCAAAAAATGCGGTATGGAATGCGAATGGAATGCGGGTGTAAAATAATTGGAAGGAAGCGGGATTTCGGTAGGTTACGGACGTGGACGGCGGCTGGTCAAGGAAAGGCACTTACTTGGTCTAGCAGCAGGCTCGTCAACACTTGAGAATGGCAAGCTGGCGTCGTCGCCTGCGCAGCACGCACGACCTGCGTGATCGAACGTGAACGGCCACAAAAGTCCACAAACACGTTGATTACACCGTCCTTTAATCACGTATTTACTAATACACGTAACACTGAAGCTTATGGGCTACGCGGATGCGGTTAAATGAGTTGCGCGGGGTGACAAATTAATAGCGTGTTGATGTCACAGTAGTTCGCAATAGACTGTTTCTTGCATTACGAATGCATTGACCGCGTTCGGCCGGCGAGCGGAGCGATGTATGTGCCTTTTTGTTAGGATATTGGCGGGTAGGAAGGAAGTAAAACTATGACGATATGATCGCGGCGGTAACATTATAAATGCGAAAGTTCGTTTCTTTGTTTGTTTGTTACGCCTTCACGTCTTAACTACTGAACCGATCATCATGAAATTTTACATACACGTTGCCAGGGGTACAGAGAAGGTTAAAGGATACCTTTTATTCAAAAAAAAAAGTATTTTTGCCAAGGGATATAGCAAAAAAACTTTCCACGCAGACGAAGCTTTTGGGCAGCCGCTAGTTTACTAATAAATGGCTAACAACGGAAAAAAAACGCTTAAAATTATGTCATACACATCATTAACTGCATGTTATGTAGGCAAGGCATACAAGATAAGTAACCGCAAACATTACGAAAAAGCGCTAAAACTAATACAAATCTGACCTAATTACAACCTTATCGTAATACATGTTTACCTGCTGTGATATAAAGAGGATGAGAATAGTTTTAACAATGCGTCATTATCTGTTGTTTGAGATTCTCGTCCTATCAGGAAATAATAAAAAAAAAATTAAATGATGAAAATCTTTCAGTCTAGGCTGTTACAAAAAATAATAATTCATACAATTCAATGCGTTAAAATGGAAAGTCAGAAACAGACCCATTCCCACTGGCAGCACCTGTTCACGAGCATGACGCATCAAGTAAGCGTAGGTTGCTAGAACATGCATTTAAATTGGATAAAATTGCCAAACAAACTTGCGTCGTAAAACATATAATTTTATTTAACAAATATTTGAAATTAGTCGTCAAATATTTAAAGTTGAGTCAATGAATCGTTCTATCTATCAAAAGTTATTTCGAACTAACGTACGTCGAACAACTGTTTTTGGAACATTGGTGGGACAATTGTACCTTCATGACTTCATTAGGGATACTTAGGAGGTCAGCTGCTTAAGTGATGGAACTAAAATAATGAAAACTTTTCATCCATCACAGGAATATTTTTGAATAATTTTCCTTGCCTTCTTTGTTTTTATTACGTTATTGTTATGATAATATAGCAATAATTTATCAGACTTACAAAGTTTCTTACATACTTATGAAAATCTATAGCGCAAATTCTCCTTAGAATAACACCCCATTCACCATGCAATTATTTTGATGTGACTGTTAGACCTAGACGCTTTGCCAAAACATAACGCAGCATGACGCTCAACATGAAAAGTTGCGCGACTATAGGTCAATATTTTAAGTGACATGTTGCTCGTCAAATGTTGCCTAGTGAATGGGTACAAGGCTTTCAGCTATAGTACATTTGTAAACGAGAATGCGTGCGTACAATAAGGTGGCATTACACGAAGGCACACTCGGGTCATTAGACCGCAGCAGCGGTGTTACACGAGACGGACTCACACCGACTCGGCGACGGGCACTCAGCAGTACACGTAGTGATGTTCCAATGGAGACAATATTCGAAAGTTACTAAAATTTCATAAATGGGGAATGCCTAAAAAAAATCAAATTTGAATATTTTTATAGGTTGGAATAAGCTCGCTTAGCAATAGAAAAAAGTTTCAGAATTTTCAGTTGCGAGATTTTTTTTAAGAAATGAAAGTCTCTTCGACTTTTCAAATGTGCGAAAGTAACAGTACAATGGAGATCATACCTTTACCAGCACATGCCATAACCACAACACGTTTTAAAAACAAAGTTTTGACATTTTGTGTTAAGTTTTGACATACACACCACGGCACGGCACGGTTTCATGAAATTGTGTACCTACGTCGTTAATGTTTCTATTAATCGATGATTTCAAATTCAAATTCTTAGGTGGCATCCGTCGATGGCTGGTTGCGGTAACGTCACTTTTGCTAGCATGATGTGTGACACGAACACGACGTTGCAAGAGATAAAATCTCAATTAATTAAATTACTCTCACTAGGAAGCTTTACTTTGCATAAGTGGTGTTCGAATTATCCTAATATTTTAAGTGACATTCCTGAAGAACATAAGCGTTTTTTTTTTACTTTTTTTTTTCTCTCTCTGACTTTTTGGGTGTGACGGCGTGCCGTGTCAATTATTTTTTGGATTTTAATAAAAGCAAAGTAATTAATCATACGCATTTTTATTAAACATGCCTATTGTGGTTTTTTGCCATATTGCGATATTTCACCAATTTACACCAAACGATATCATCATCACTAAAATCGATAGTTCAACCCGGAACGATTTAAAAAATCGCGTATATCGCACAAGTTCATATTTTCAGGAAGCAATCAATCGATGGCTGGTTGCGGTTACGTCACTTTCGCTAGCAGGATGTGTAACACGAACACGACGCTTTTGAGAAAATTTCTATATTTCACCAATTAACACCAAAATTTCCATTGTTCACCAGTTTACACCAAAATTGCCGTATTTCACCATTTTACACCAAAATTTATATATTTCACCAATTTGCACCAAAATTGCCATATATTTCACCAAATTACACCAAAGTTTACACATTTCACCAATTTACACCAAACTATATCATCTCTAATATCGATAGTTCAAACCTAAGCGATTTCAGAAATCGTGTATATCGCACAAGTTAAAATTTTCAGGAAGCATCCATCGATGGCTGGCAGCGGTGACGACACTGGCGTAAGCGAGATGTGTGACACGACGCTCTTGAGGTAAATTGCCGCATTTCACACTGCACTCGCTACTCACGGCTTATTCTGGAGAAAGAAAATTCTTGGTTTATTATTATTATTAAAGAGCACCATACATACAAATCTATACAAAATCGACTTAGTAGTTACCCAATAAACCAATAAATTACTGAACCACAATTTCAACAAAAATGTGTAGACATTTTTATTAAATGCGTGGTTCAGTACAATAAAAAACTGTAATTTTTTGTTAAAATGATGCATGATAGATAAATGACAAAAATATTAATAATTATCAATGAAAAAATATCATAAAAAATAGTACTCAATCTAAACTTATGGCTCGTGTAACTTATGACTTCTTATTCGTTATGGGGCAACTTCTCAATACACCAAAGGTTTATCGAACAGCCGATCGAGTTTTGTATGAGAAGTCGATTTTTTGTTTGTTTTTGGAAAACTCGTAGAACAAATGTTGTTGAATATGATGTTGCTAATCTACTCCTACGAGGTTTATGGTATTTAACCGACTTCAAAAACTTTGAAAAGGAGGAGGTTATCTATTCGTCGCGAATTTTTTTTTTTTTTATATATGTATGTACACCGATTACTCGAAGACGGCTGAACCGATTGAAACGATTCAAACGTTATAACATGAGGTTTGTTCCCAAGTTGGTCCCATTTTTTGAAATTTTGAAATCGGTTCAGTAGTTTTCAAGTAATCTTGAAAATACTATCGTTTTCGTTGCCATTTTATATGAATTGAGACCGACTTTCAACCATTACTTTTTTGTTTATGAACCGATTTAGACAATTCTTTTTTTGTTTTAAAGAAGACACCTTAAGAATGATTCCATATTATTTTCATTGGTTTTGGACTTTGGATTTTGAAGATACACGAGGGAACTCCTCAAAATCAAATAGGAACTGTACAGTGATTGAAATATTGGTAGGTTTATTATTGTCAAGGACATTCTGGACTAGATTTGAACTGCGAAGACCCAACGGAACACCTGTGGACATTAAGTTACTCGGGGTTTACCATTGAAAAATGTGAAACATTATACTTAACGTTTTATATTATAAAATCATCGCTTACATACCTACCACAAAAAAGTTTAAAATAAAAACTTTTTTGTGGTAGTATTTGCCTGTTATTTGGATTTGTCAAAGGCATTCGACCTTGTGAATTATGATTTACTGTGGAAAAAACTTAAATTAGAGACTACAGTACCCAGTGAAATTATATCATTGTTTAAATTTTGGTACTGTAACCAAAAAAATATGATAAAGTGGGGTGGGTCATTCTCGGGTGTATATGGGTTGGGTTGTGGAGTGAGACAGGGGGGGCTGAGCTCTCCCCGACTCTTCAATCTATATATAAACCGGCTCCTGGTTGAGCTCAGTAGGACCAATGTTGGGTGTCACATTGACGGAGTTTGCGTAAATAACATCAGTTACGCCGACGATATGGTCCTGTTGAGCCCATCCATTGGAGCGATTAGAAGGCTACTATCGATCTGCGAATCGTATGCTTTGTCACATGGGCTTAAATATAATGGTAAAAAAAGTGAATGGATGTTGTTTAAATCAGGCACTATAACCTACAGTGAACTACCACAAGTCTCACTCCAGGGTGAACCATTGAGTAGGGTGCTTAAATTTAAATACCTTGGCCATTGGGTCACTGAAGACCTGAAAGATAACCTGGATATTGAGAGGGAGCGTAGATCGCTGGCTGCCCGTGGCAACATGTTGGCTCGCAGGTTTGCACGCTGTTCGACGTCAGTAAAATTGACGCTTTTCAGGGCATATTGCCAGTCATTTTACACGTGCAGCCTGTGGGTTAACTTCACGCAGCGGGAATACAGCGATCTACGAGTCCAATACAATAACGCATTTAGAATGCTGTTCGGGCTGTCAAGGCGTTGTAGCGCATCCGGCATGTTCGCGGAAGCGCAGACTGATGGCTTCGCCGCAATTATAAGGAAACGGTGCGCCTCGATGCTAACACGGCTCCGTGGCAGTGCTAACGGCATCCTAAAGGTGTTTGTGGACCGGTGGGACTCTCCGCTACTGCGCAGATGGGTACACCTCCACTCATTTAGATAATTATTAATCAATTATTGTTACTAACCCTAGTTCGTAAGAAAATTGTTACTAACACTATGGACTCTGGTCTGAAATAAATGCATTATTATTATTATTATATTATTATAAAAAGCTTTTAAAAAAAAGTAAAACCTCCTTCAAAAACCTTAAAAAACAGCTCTATAAAAAGCAAGAAATAATGTTCAAATCGATTAATTAAAACACGTCTATTGAAGTCGGGTGGGGCTTTTAGAATATAAACATCACAATAAGTAAAAAAAATACTTCCAGCTCCACCCGACTTCAATAGACGTGTTTTAATTAATCGATTTGAACATTATTTCTTGCTTTTTAGGGCTGTTTTTTAAGGTTTTTGAAGGAGGTTTTACTTTTTTTTAAAAGCTTTTTTTACAAATAACCTTGTATAAATGGGGACCTAGTTATTCTAAGTTTTAGAACTTTATAATGGAACTAGCTTCTGCCCGCGACTTCGTCCGCGTGGACGTTAGAGAAAATCCTAAGAGAACCTTCAACCAGGATCTGACCAGTCATTTTTACGTTTCCCGTTCCGGTTCCCGTTCCCGTTCTGTTCCCGTCCGTTCCCGTCCCTTTCCTGTCCCGTTCCCGTACCCCTTCTGTTGCCATTCCCGTTCCCGTACCGTTACCGTCCCGTTCTCGTTACCGTTCCCGTCCCGTTCCGTTCCCGTTTCATTCCCGTTTCATTCCCGTTCCATTCCCGTTCCCATTCCATTCCCGTTCCGTTCCCATTCCGTCCCGTTCCGTTCCCGTCCCGTACCCCTTCCGTTCCCGTTCCCGTTCCCATTCCGTCCCGTCCCGTTCCGTTCCCGTTCCGTACCCCTTCCGTTCCCATTTCCGTTCCCGTCCCGTTCCCGTTCCCGTTCCCGTTCCCGTTCCCGTTCCCGTTCCCGTTCCCGTTCCCGTTCCCGTTCCCGTTCCCGTTCCCGTTCCCGTTCCCGTTCCCGTTCCCGTTCCCGTTCCCGTTCCCGTTCCCGTTCCCGTTCCCGTTCCCGTTCCCGTTCCCGTTCCCGTTCCCGTTCCCGTTCCCGTTCCCGTTCCCGTTCCCGTTCCCGTTCCCGTTCCCGTTCCCGTTCCCGTTCCCGTTCCCGTTCCCGTTCCCGTTCCCGTTCCCGTTCCCGTTCCCGTTCCCGTTCCCGTTCCCGTTCCCGTTCCCGTTCCCGTCCCGTTCTCGTTGCCGTTCCGTTCCTGTTTCGTTCCCGTTTCCTTCCCGATACGTTCCCGTTCCGTTTCCGTTCCGTTACGTCCCATACCGTTCCCGATCCGTTCCCGTTCGCGTCCCGTTCCCATACCGTACTCCTTCCGTTCCTTTTCCCGGTACCGTTCCCATCCCGTTCCTGTACCTTTCTCTTTCCCATTCCATTCCCGTTACCTTCCCGTTTCGTTCCCGTTCCGTTCCCGTTCCCATTCCGTTCCCTTTCCGTTCCCGTTTCATTCTCGATCCCTTCCCATTCCGTCTCCGTTCCGTTCCGTTCCGTTCCGTTCCCTGGATGTGCATGTCCAGGTCCAGGTCCATGATGTGTCATGTCCACCGTGTTGGACTTCAAAATAAATGTCATTTTCGCAATCACCATCCCATGAAACCTCAAGAACGACATCCACATCGATTTTCATGTTTACTTACCCCATTTACACCCTAAGGGATGATTTTCAAAGTAACAAAATGTGTTTGCCTATTTATTTTAAGACATGCTCCTACGAATTTTAAAGTTGTAATGTCTATTTTATATTCTTTTTCCATACATTTGAACCTCATTTTTACCCCTTTAGGGGTTAAATCATGTCCACCGTGTTGGAGCTCTAAATAAATCTCATTTTCGCAATCACCATCCCATAAAATCTCAAGAACGACATCCATATTGATTTTTATGTTTACTCACGCCATTTACCCCTAAGGGGTTGATTTTCAAAATCACAAAATATATGTTTGCCTATTTATTTTTAGATGTGCTCCTACGAAGTTCAAAGTTGAAATGTCTATTTTATATTATATTTCCATACAAAATTGGAACCCCATTTATTTATTTATACATACATACATACATACACTCACGCCTGTTTCCCATGGGGGTAGGCAGAGACTATGGATCGCCACCTGCTACGATCCTTGCACACTTCTTTCGCTTCATTCATATCCATCAATCTTTTCATACATGCCCTGCGGTTTTTGTCACTGCGTACACCAGCCTTTTTTATAATAACCTCTATTTGGTCCGCGTAGGTTTTTCTGGGACGCCCTCGTGCAATCGTTCCTTCCACATTCGCACAGTATATCTCTTTCGTGATTCGCCTTTCATTCATCCTCTCTAAGTGACCAAACCACTGGAGCATTCCTTTCTCAATTCTTGTCACTATATCATCTTTCAGACCACACCTTTTGCGAATCACCTCATTGCTCACTCTATCACTCAGTTTTACTCCACATATTTTCCTCAACGATCGCATCTCTACCGCATTTATTCTGCTTTCATTCTTCTTCTGCCATACCCAAGATTCACTTCCATACATCAGTGTCGGTACCAGCACTCCGTTATGAATAGCCATTCGCGCCTTTGCAGAAACGGTTTGGCTACTCATAACCGAGTGTATAGCACCACTCACCGAATTTCCTTTCTTCACTCGTCTTTCTATGTCTTCCTCACTCTTTCCGTCCCTTGTGAACAAACTCCCCAAGTATACAAACTCACGGACTTGTTCCACTTTTTTGCCACCTAACATTACCGTACAGTCAGTCATTTCTTCATCTCTCTCAAACACCATCACTTTAGTCTTAGTTACATTCACTTTCATCCCTTTTCTCACAAAATCTTCATTCATAACCGACATCATTTCCTGCAACTCTTGCGCAGAAGACGCAAGTATAACTTGGTCGTCAGCGTAGAGAAGGCACTTGATTTGAGTCCCATTCATCACAACCCCACAGTCACGTTCTTTCAGACCTTTCATACAACTGTCCAAAAACAGATTAAAGAGCCATGGTGACGCAACACATCCCTGTCTGACACCCCTAGAGATGCCAAACCAGTCAGTGTATACGCCGTCAATCCTGACGCATGCACGGGAATCCTCATAGAGAGATTTCAGTGCATGAATCAGTCTGCTCTCCAATCCGTATTCGGACAACACCTTCCATAGCTCATTCCTGTCAACTCGATCGTAGGCCTTCTCCAGGTCCACAAAGGCACAGTAAACCTTTTTGTGCTTAGCCAGGTGTTTTTCGGTTAAGCACCTCAAGGAGAAGACCTGATCCGTGCATCCCATTCCCTTTCTGAATCCCGCTTGCACATCCCAAATACTCTGATCAGTTTTTTGCATCACTCTTTCAATCAGTACCTTTGCATACAATTTACTGACAATGCTGAGAAGACTGATCCCGCGGTAGTTTTTAGCATCCTGCCGTGACCCTTTCCCTTTGTACAGCGGCACGACCACGGCTTTACGCCAATCTTCCGGCACTTTGCCACTGTTCCAACATTTATTAAAGATCAGGCACAGCCAGGACGCAACCAGCTCTTTCCCACCTCTCAGCATTTCAACAGTAATTCTGTCATATCCTGCTGCTTTCCCTTTTTTCATGCTCTTCATTGCACTAATAATCTCATCCATATATATATCTCTTTCATCCACTTCTGTCTCTTCCTCGTCTTCCACCCTTTTATCCGAGGCTTCTAGCATAGAGCCATCCGCCTCAAACAAACTCTCAAAATATTTCATCCACTCCTGTAGTACACCTTTTTCATCTGTCACTAGCTCACCTTTTTCATCTCTTATCACATTCATTTTAGACTTATGTGATCCACTTCGAGACGTTTTCACTTGTTTCCAAAACAATTTTATATTGTCTCGAAAGTTATCACAGAGTTTGAAGTCACACTTTTCTTTCATCTTTCTCTTTTTTTCGTCTACTTTTTCTTTCACTACTTTCTTAATCCTTTTAAACTCCCTTGCAACTGTATCAACATCATCTTCTGTAACACTTGCATTCACTCTTTTACTGGCTTTGATGGCCAGCAGATCCTGCCATACTTTTTTCTTTTCATTAACTATCTGTCTTACCTCACTATCCCACCAGTTTATTGGGGGAGCATTCTTCCTTTTACTCACTCCACATATTTCCTCAGCTGTTTCAGTCACACCTTTTTTAAACTTTTCCCAAACTTCCTCAAGCTTGCCATCTTTCACTTCAGCCACATTTCCCAATCGTTCTTTCAATTTGCACAAATATGTCTTTTGCACTTCCACTTCATCCAGGTTCTCAACTTTTACTCTAGTCAGCTCCGTTGTTGACACTGTGGGACGATGACGCCAACTTTTGAACAGACCACTAACCCGAGACACTACAAGAAAGTGGTCCGTTCCAATGTTACTACCCCTAAAGACCCTGGTGTCTACAACTCTGCCCTTCAGTCTTTCATCAACAATCACAAAATCGATCATACTCTTCTTTTCCCCTCTCTGCCAAGTGTACATATGAATTTCCTTGTGGTCAAACATGGTGTTCGTTACCACAAGATTCTTTTCTAAACATACCTCAATCAAACTCCTGCCATTATCATTTACTCTTTTGTCTCCATATATTCCTAAAACTCCCTCACATCCCTCTCTTCTCACACCTACCCATCCGTTAAAATCTCCAAGCATAACTATCCTTTCATTATCTTTGCATTCATTCAAGATGTCTTCCACACTTTTCCAGAAATCCTCCTTTTCCGTTGCTGACTTGGATATATCGGGAGCATACACGCCAATGACGCGTATCCGAAGTAATCCTACTTTGAGTCTAACCCAGAGAAGTCTGGGACTAACACACTCATACTCAGTCATGCATTCTATCATCCTTTCCGACAGCAGGAGTCCCACGCCCATACTCGCGTGCTCATTTTCGGCAACGCCCGACCACAGAACTTTAAACGGGCCATGTTCTGAGACTCCTTTGCCCTTTCTTTTCGTCTCGTTCACGCATAAAACATCCAATTTCTTTTCTTCCATAATCAAACACACCTCATCCATTTTCTCCTCCATCGCTCCACATACATTCAGCGTAGCAAAACGGGTCTCCGATGCCCGCTTTTCGCCCCGAGAGAAACAAGTTACGCGTGATGAGTGGCGAGCTCTATCGCCGCAGCCATGTTTATTAAAAAAATTTGAAACCATTTTGTTCCCACGATTAGCTAGGGAAAGACAACTGTCCACCACACAGAGCCCCGCGTGTGTGGCAAGGCTATTTACGCCTGGAGGGCACCAATTTCCAGGGTGGCACGCTTATGACTAGGCACGCCCCTAGCCATGCAGCCATCGGCACGGCAGACCTTAGCTTAGCGGAGGGGAAGGAATAGGATTAGGATAGGGATGTGAGGTGGGTATAGGAGTGTGTAAAATGGGACGGATCAGGGTACAAAAAGGACACCGTTGCTGCGGGGGGGTTGAGAGGTTGCAGCAGCGGAGGCTGAGGGTCCGGGGGCGCTTACCCGTACTTGTCATAGGGAAACCGGACAAGTGACTGACTGATCTATCAACGCACAGCCCAAACCGCTGGACCTAGAGACTTGAAATTTCGCACACAGATACTTTATACAGTGTAGGCATCCACTAAGGAAGGATTTTTGAAAATTCCATCCCTAAGGGGATGAAATAAGGGATGAAAGTTTGTATGAAAGTCCCTCAGTTTTGAAGCAAGAATCTTCAAACTTTGTGTTTAGGCTAACGATTGAAAATAAATAAATACGGGTCTCAGCGTTTTTCAAAATTCTACCCCCGAAGGGGTCAAAAGGGGGATGAAGTTGTGTATCCTTTATTTTCGAAGTAAAAATTACTAAATTTATAATTTTGGCTTATGGATAAAAATCTAACGCAACGTATATTGTTTTTGTTATTATTTCAACCCCTATGGGGATGAAATGGGGATGAAAAGGGATAAAAAACCTAAAAATAGATATAATGGATATCGTTATCGGGGTTTACTGGGATGACGATTGCAAAAATGTCATTTATTTTGAAGTCCAACACGGTGGAAATGATTTTAGCCCTAAAGGGGTGAAAATGGGGTTCAAATTTTGTATGGAAAAATAATATAAAATAGACATTACAACTTTCAACTTCGTAGGAGCACGTCTAAAACTAAATAGGCAAACATATATTTTGTGATTTTGAAAATCAACCCCTTAGGGGCTTAATGGGGTGAGTAAACATAAAAATCGATATGGATGTCGTTTTCGAGGTTTTATGGGATGGTGATTGCGAAAATGAGATTTATTTTGAAGTCCAACACGGTGGACATGTTTTAACCCCTAAAAAGGTGAAAATTAAGGTAAATTTTGTATGGAAAAATAATATAAAATAGACTAGCAACTTTAAACTTCGTAGGAGTATATATACAAATAAATAGGCAAACATATATTTTGTAATTATGAAAATCAACCCCTTAGGTAAATGGGGGTGAGTGAACATAAAAATCGATATGGATTTCGTTCGTGAGGTTTTGTTGGATAGTGATTGCAAAAATGAGTTTTATTTTGAAGTTCAACACGGTTGACATGATTTAACCCCTAAAAGGGTGAAAATAGGGTTCAAATTTTGAATGAAAAAAAAATATAAAATAGATATTACAACTTTAAAATTCGTAGGAGCATTTCTAAAAATAAATAGGCAAACACATATTTTGTTATTTTGAAAATCATCCCTTAGGGATGGGGTAAGTAAAGATGATAATCGATGTGGATGTCGTTCTTGAGGTTTCATGGGATGGCGATTGCGAAAATGACATTTATTTTGAAGTCCTACACGGTGGACATGATTGGACCTGGACATGCACATCCAAGGGACGGGGACAGGGACGGGAACGGGGAAGGGACGGGTATGGGACTGGGACCGGGACCGGGACCGGGACCGGGAACGGGAACGGGAACGGAACGAAAACGGGAACGGGAAGCCTCGTGCGAGGTCCGCCACACGCGGCAAATGTTTTGCCTCGCGAGGTAGCGCGCTTGGTGGAGATCCGCCTAATCGCGTAAAAATGGCTGGTTGGATCCTGGTTGAAGGTTCCTTAAGGATTTTCTCTAATATCCACGCGGACGAAGTCGCGGGCAGAAGCTAGTTTTATATATTAAGATTGTTAGCTACGGAAATAATAACAATTAATACTCACTTATCAACTAATTTAAATCAATTACAAAAACGTGAACTACAGAAAATAAAGGTAGAGCTATCAATTTATGATGCCATTCATTTCATGAGTCACGTACAGGTTTCAGTAATATTAGCTCGAAACATATTGCGGGAGGCTGCGCAGAACACAATTTCGATTTAAGCGTGTAAGAGAGTCGAAACGCATTAATACTTACCAATAATATATTGTCACATATGAGTCACGTATTCATTTCCAGAATACGCCTCCCTGCACGAACCCGGCTCCGAATTTGCCGCGTCGCCGAATCTAATGAATTACACCCGCAAATACTGGTGGCAATCACAGGTGTTAATTAAACAACTTCATCAGTTAATTTGCTATGCTTCACGCGGAAACGCTTTCTGAGAGTTTCTAAATTTGTGTGTACTTGTGTACACACAAATTTAGAAACTCTCAGAATCGCAGAATTAACATTCTTATTTTAAAGCCTTCTTCACACTTCCTAATTTACTTCCTCTTCCATTAACTAAAGTTAATATCAAAATGTCTCTATTCAAATAAACTTATAAATCAAGCTTTTTTAAATCGTCTATATTTTCCTCTCACCCGTTCAAGACGATATATAAAATGGCAAAAAAAAATCATTGATTTACTCATACAGCATTATACATAATCTATATCAATCTCACATACTAATTAGATAAGAGTTGTTTTATACAAATATAATATCTAGCTTATAAAAATAGGATTGTGAATACAAAAACCTGAAATCTTAAGCTATCACTAACTTGCAATGTTAAATCAAAACTAAATAAGTATAGCATAAGATAACTAATTTGACCAATAGAGAAAGCAGCTTGCAAAAAAATTGAAACAGTAAAATAAAACTTAAGTGAATAATGAACTAAACTACGAAATGATTTGTTTCGGATTCATCGTGTTCCTGACTCGTCGTATTCCAAATTCGTCGTATTCCAGAATCACCATATTCCAGATTCGTCGACATAATTGTAAAATCCTCTGTTTCTACTTATGAATCTTTAATTCACCAACGCTAGAAATATACCAAAAACTCGATACAAATGCTTTATCTTTGTTAATTGAAAGTATTTAGTAAAATGGCAACGCAAATAGCCACGTTTTAGGTTGTCACAATAATTCACTTCACTAAAGCAATAAAATCAAAAAGCTTCCGAAAGCTTTTACTGTAGTAAAAGTAAAAGTTAACTCCACTTCAAAGATTAAACTCTGAACATTTCCCAAAATACGAACCAATATGACTGATACCAGTGAAATATTAAGTATAAATGCTAAAATATGAATCTCCCTTTATTGCTGACTTTCGATATAAAAATATTTTAGGCCCTAAAGCATGGTTTCCACTGGGAGAGGGAAAGATCAACACTTTAGAGTTTAGATTTTTTGAATAGTCACTCATTTGACGTTGTAAATCTGCAATCGTTTAAACTTTACACCAAAGATGGTAGCTGAATAATTAATATTATTACATTGTTATTGCAAATTACGGCACGTATTTTCATCATTAATTCACGCTTGTAGTTTGTAAACAGTTATAGCTATGTGAGCTAGGTCCTTCTCTCAGTTCCCACTCTCAGTTGAAACTGAGTGGTCAAAGTTCCAGGGACCAGAAAAAACCCCTTAAAAACTCCAACGTGCGCATTACAGAATAACAATAAAAATAGAAAAACGATAAATAGATCCTTTGATAGGGAAACCCTATTCGATATGCAAACAAAACGATCAAAGCATCATGAGAATACGAGATATCGTAGATAAAAATCGAAAGGGTTCCGGTCTCTGCGAAGTTCAAGCAATGCAAGACTCTGAGATTATGCTAGGTTACTCATTAAAACTAACATTTATATTTTTGTAATAACGATAGTCATTTGTTTAGAGACTCTGTTTTTTCTTAAAGAGCACGTACCGAACAGATGTACACCGAGCTTTAGAGAGGGGTTACGGATCAGTGAGCTCGAAGGAATATTAGAATATTTCCATTGAAATCTCCAGGTCAGAATTGAAAACACGGCTTTCGCTTGTAGGTTATCAATTTCTTCTTCGAACGCGATATTTATGCAAATTGCGGAGGAACAAAATTAAATGGGGTTGTTTATCCTAATGTTTTCGATAAACAGATCAGTTAAAACGCCTACGGATGATTTTGTTTGGTATTATTAAACAAAAATTTCCAATTTCTAGAAATAATTCATCTTCGGAACCTCTACAGAATAAATTTTACCTTACTTATAAGTCATAAGTTTTAGTCCTGAAATCTATTTAACGCGTAACAACATTCCTATGTATTGTAAAATGTAAACATCAAAATAAACTTTTGTTTTTTGCCATTTTTTTTAATGTCCCCACTGCTGGGGCACAGGGCTTCCTTATGGGTGGATAAGGAGGACGGGCCATAACTCACCACGCGGGTGTTAACGACTGCAAATGCAGCCGGGACCAACGCGTTGGTCCGCCATTGCAACGGCTTAACGTGCCTTCCGACGCACAGAGGAGCTCGAGATAATACATTTTTGGTCACCCATCCCACGACCGACCCTTGCGAACGTTGCTTTACCTCCGCAATCGCTGGGCCAGGCGCTAGACCACTGCGCCACTGAGCTCCTCAATCCCATAGGTACCTAACCATAAAATAATGTAGGTACTAGGGCTACGCTAGTACTCATTTTTTATACTATGCTAAGGCGGTCCCTTAATGACTTGGCCTGATATATTTCTAAACATGTTCAAATATTTTAGACTGCGGTGTAGGAATATGAAACTTGTATCAACCTGCAATTGTTAGTTTAAACACAACAGCCAATTAAAGAGGAGGTGCTGATTTTTGAAAATAGTTTTTTTTTTAATGTCGAAAATTGAGTATGGAGTCTTTTATGAGGATGGCCACTCCCCCGCTACAATCAAACAGCGTTTGGATGGTGTGTATAGCGAGTCTTCCCCTTCCTTTAGCACTGTAAAGAATTCTTATTTCCGAATTTGAAGAAAAACCTACGGGAAAGAAAATTTGCCAATGATGAAGAGTTCCTCTCAGCTATTTCAGTCCACTTTGAAGGCAAAAATTCGGACTACTTTTTTAAAAGTATGAGGCCCTATCCTAATTGGCATCGGTCATGCGATCATGCGTTGCGATATCATCGTGCGATGAAACAGAACAATAGACGCATCGCATGATCGCGCGACCGTCAATTAGGACATTCAATAGATATCACTAGGTTTGATCGCACGGTCGCACGACCAGTTTCATCGGTCGGACGCACCATCGCACGACCGATATGGCCAATTAGGACAGGGCCTTAAAATGTTAGTTCAGTGATCTAAAACATGTGTTCTACAAAACGAAGACTATACCCATTACATACAAAGTCTTACATCTACCCATTCAATCGTGAAAACAAAGCAGGTTAGGAAAACCGAGACACCTCTTTCGACAAAAAATATTCCATCTATTACAATATCGCTTTTGCAATCTAATTTCCATCCAACGAACGATGTATGCCATTAAATCCGAAATCCTATCGATTTTAGCACTAAACTTGTATGGGATAAAACACAAAATCGCTTGAAAACAACCAACAGGGCTAATCCTCGTGGAATCCGATACAAAATAGCTTCATTTTTTTCGAGGAAATTTTGTGAGAATCGAACCCGCTTCTAAATATTGGATTAAGACGAAAACGTGACTTACACTCGATTGCACTGCCAATGTTTTGTGAAGAATCATTGTTTTCATTCAAATAAATTATTTCAGCTGTTGCTGAAATTATAAAAGAAAAAACCACGACTTCGAACCGTGCCTGAAAGTAATAAATTACAATACGTTTTAATGTGAATAAATAATTTTACTAATAATGAATTATTTCAGCTGTTGCTGAAATGATAAAAGACAAAAACACAACTTCGAACCGTACTTGAAAGTAATAAATTACAATACTTTTAATTATGAAAAAAGAATACTTTAGAAACGGTGTTCGTACACTTAATATTTACTCGTAATTTACCCTAAGTAAATTAAATATTCAGTATACGATCTTTCCCAGTTTCACAATATAATTAAGCATTGATTATGAACATTTAGGAACCGCTTTATGGTATTTGAGTAAATAAATATGTACCAACTATTTTTTTTTATTTTTTGAAGACCGCACCGACCCTACGCCGTTGCATTATAAAGAAGGTGAAAAATGTGCTGTTTTACCGCCGTCATTTATTTTTCTTTTAACGATAATAAAAGAAAATTGCTTACAATAAAATGTGACACTTCTATTGTTGGTGCACTTGTATGACGATGCAGGAAATTATCCGTTGATTTGACGACACAAATACGGTGTCGTTCTTTTAGTCTAAACATAGTGCTTTTAGTATTTCTTTCAGTTGAAATTTCGAGTACTGAAATGTGAAGTAATGTTACTATTGTTGTTTTGTTCTGAAACAAACTATTAATTTTATTATGGCACATGAATAGAGTGTCATTTAACATTTAATATCTATTATGATAACTACTACACGCCTTGTACTATTAGGTATTTTGTGCTATTACAGTATGCAAAGCATTTTATACAAAAGGTTGTTTTGCAGCAATGTTTTCTTAAATTAAATCTTATACTTACATGAACAATCCTACATTATAAATGTAAAAGTTTGGATGTATGGATGTTTGTTACTTAAACAAGCAAAAACGGCTGATCGGATTTGGATGAAATTTGGCACGCATATAGTTTTTAGCCTGGATTGAAACATAGGACACCTTTTATTGTAGTTAAAGGTTGCCTAGGTATTTTCAAAATGTCCACGCGGACGAAGTTGCGGGCGGAAGCTAGTAACAAATAAAAGCAAAAAATATGTACAATGTATATAACAAGCAAACTTTAATGACACATATTAAATCTATAAATTACAATTATTTAATTAATTTGCACTATTTATGATAAATATTTTCTATCATCAACTACACTGTATTTCAGAAACGTTATGTCGTTTAAAATATCTTTATTTACTGATAGACAATGACCATCAGCCATTTTTGATGTCCCCACTGCTGGAACTCAGACCTTGCGATGCGGATCCTCAGAATGCGGATTAGTGAGTGTTAACGACTGCAAACGCACCCGGGATCAACGTCTTAATGTGCCTTCCAAAGCACGGAGAAGCTTGAGATAATAAATTTTTGGTCACCCATCCCATGACCGACCCTTGCGAAACTTTCTTAACCTCCGCAATCGCTGGGCCAGGAGCTAAACCACGCGCCATCGAGCTCTAATCGTTTCCGGTAGAATTGTAACCAAACAGTCGTAAATAGCTCGATATTGTATTAGGTACCGAAATCTGCCATTTGTATTCAAAGCCTAAAACAAATAGCAATAAAGGGTAACGTTCACAAGCAACACCCGCTAAGCCGGGTACAGTCAGCGTAATCATTTAATTACCCGCCGCCATAGAGTTAGCGAGATCACAGTGTAAACAAGTACCAGTATTACATCTTAATTGCAGTCGTTAACACCCACCAGTCTACATTGAGCCCGCTATGGTCCATGTTCCTTATTCACCCAAAAAGGAAGGCCTGTGTATCCTACGTACGTCATGTAAATAAGTAAGGTTCATGTAGATGTCGCCGCAGTTCGATCATGTGTGGTTGATTGAAGTTCGTGTGGAGCTCTTCCGGAGCTCGACTGGACAACGACCGTAACAAAACCGAAGCCAGATGGGAGCCGATTTCAGAGCTTGATTCGCTTCTGTAAATAAAAACGGTGCGCCCAGCTCGCCGCACCTCCACAAAGATCCAACGAAACCATTACGTTGTCATTTAGGTAATATTTATCTTTAAAATCTTTGGTTTAGCGTTAGAATTCTCATTTCAATTGTCCGAGATTGGCATTCCAGGCTCCTTAAGCTTTCAACAATTTTCACGAAATTAAAGCGAGTATTATTCTGTGAACGAAACTGAAACAGTAAACAGTTAGTTTTGGTCTTATCGTTGAAAACTAGCACGATAGAACAGGTCGTGATTTTGACACAATATGACAGCTCAGCGTCCGTCCAGCCTCGGTCAAGATCTGGTTGAGCTCGGTGCCATCTACATAAAACAAGAAGCCTTATTATTTCAAAAACACAGGGCGAGATGTAATACTGGTCATTTATTTATCTGTGGCGGGATCAACCGTGGAGGCAAAGTTTGCTCATTGGCCGACAGTTTGCGGCGACAGATTAGGGCGATCGCCTTTTATTTCACTTTTGTTATGTTTTGTTTAAGCTGGTGATTAATCTTAATGAAACTTTGATGGAGTGGGAATTACATCTAGATTGTGAAACAATGCTAATAACTCAGTTCTTAAAGTTGAACTTAAATCTTGATCTGTGTATGATCGCAAAATTGTAAAGTCGTAAATCCCAACTACCTTTTTTGATTGATTTTAGGTAACATTAATAATGTACGATAATCGACTAATACAGTATTTTAACGATGAAGAGTTTCAGTTGCTTAAAAATGAAAAACCTCACAAAACAAAAAAACTATTGAAAAATTTCATGCTTAAAATATACTTAAACTTCAAATTACATCAAACATTTTTTTATAAAAAAAATATTAGTTTAAATCAATAATTTCTTATATTTTTCCTCAATCATATTAAGTTAAGATCAGCCGATATCACTTTCACAAAACAAGAACTCACATAAGCCATCCTGCCAGAAAACCTGTAATCATGTCCCCTCTTTAGTCAAGCAACGCCACGTCAATCACATAGCTAATTGAATGAATGCTTGATCGAATTTCTTCTAGTCCCTATCCCGAGGGAAATGAATAGTTTCCGACTGTCCCCCCTTTAGGGGGTCGCCGTGGTAACAAAAGATTGCAAATGTCACCGTATAGATTGTTGCGAAAATATAATATCACTATTTTACCTTTTATGTGGATGACAATTTTGGCATTGACGTGAATAGGGTCATTATTGTCCAGAATATGACTTTGATAAGAAAACAAAGTTATTGTCATTATGTACATGTATTTGCTTTGTTCTTCACAATAAGAAAATCACTGGGTGCTTGTTATAAAATAAAGGCATTTTTTTTCTAAAATATGAATAAAGGTTTTTTAGAAAATATATGAAAGTTGTTAGGCGTTGGAGCTTAACACGACATACACATACAAACTAGATTTAAGAATGTAAGTAACTAGGTAGCTAATTTGTCAGTCAGAAATGAAAATCTTCCACGGTGCGTAGTGTTGGCTGTGTTTTTGAAACACAGCCAACAAGGTGCTTAAAGGACAATATTTACGCGGTTATAATACCTCTGTAAGTAGTTTACTTAATTAAAAAGTAAATTTAGTTTTATACTTATCGCTAAATACTTCTGAGCCGATTCAAAATAAGGTCGCGTTTTATTGTCAGAGACGTGGTTGGGCTCCACCCGGATATCCGATAGCGGTTAATTTATTTACTCACCGGGCCCGTAGCAATTGACCCGGATATTTTTACCCGGATGGAATTATGTACGGCTCGCTCTAAACATGTCGTGTAGGATTGGGCCAGAAAGGATGTAGAATGTGGAAGTGATGGTAAGGGTTAATGCTTTTAGCATAAAGCTTTTAAATAATATAAAATGTATAAATTGAATTAGACCTACTATTTTAGGGTTAGGCTTACGAGTATTCAAAGTACAAAGTTATTAATAATTTTTGATACACACTCCGTAACAGGATTATTGTATTATGAAACACAAATAAAATCGAGAAAATACAATAACTGTCCAAACGTAATTTTGAGATTTTGATGAAGTAATCATTCTTCGTAAAATTAAAGCACAAGTTTCTAACGATGCATGAGAAACTCTACCTCATACATCAAGAGAAACAGAACAACAAAATTGTCATCTTCAAGTTACCAAGTCTAATCAAAGTAAACTCCCAAAAGCAATTTGTATCAATTTGAGATATCGCAAAAAGCAAAGAAGCCACAACAAAGAGGTCGCAAGTTTGCTCCCCAGGGATGCCACACTAGCGCGATTGAATTAGTTTTCTCAAGTTGGTAACGCTTGGCGTTGGTTTTGTTTCATATCTTTTTTTTCAGGCTCGTATGGTTGCCAATTTTTCAGATCTTGTGTGAAGTGTAGATGATCCAAAAGAAAATTCTCTAGCAGGTTGTTTTTCTCAGGAATTTGTGGGTAAATTAAAATTAATATCAAACACATAAATCTACGGCCCCTAAAAGATAAGAAACAATTTATTCGAACACTTGCGTACTTTTTTTGTAGCAGATTAAATCAAAATCTAAAGGAAGAAGTATGGTTGACCCAGAATCATGAAGCAAAAAGAATTTCGCACAACAAAAGCAAAGTCGTTGATTAAATCAGTTAAATACAAAAGAAATGTAGGTACCTAATGTAGCCGTAGTTTCGTAAATCAATATAAAAATTACAAAATTTTTTTTTCAAATGATTCCCTGCTTTGTTTACGTTACATAAATTACAAGAGAAGACAAGGTAACAGAGACTATTATTGAAATTGCGTAAACCTGATGACGCAACAAATTAACCTTGTTTCATGTCATTATTGTAATTTATATATTTCTTCATTAGCATAAAACAACACATATTTAACACATTATATACCGAATACCATGCCCAAAGAAAAATAAAACATAAAACAGGGATCCAACAGATGTGTAAATAAGTAACGATCAATTTTACAAATTGTATGCCTTATTGCTATTGGATGCCGAACTCTGACCCGAAACTGGTAAAGCGAACCGAACACAAATTTCACGAGACGTTGTCGAGAGTCGTGACTTGAATTTCACAGCTTTATCAGCTTTCAGGACATCGTCGCCTTATGTTTAAAGATTTTCAGGAAAAACAGCTTCGTGTTATCCGGAATTCAACTTTCGATATTTCCCTTTGAGGATATCTTAGAGAACAATGAAAGTGAGGTTAATGTTTGTGGTAAGTATAGGAATTGATTGAATTGTAGCTATGCAAATATTTCTAAGTATTGAGGTTGAGAATAACGTCATCTCAATGTATTGACAGGTGGTAGATTCAAAGGTTACAGCTGTGTAATAATAATAAATTTCTTTAATAAATAATTTATCTGACGATAAATTGAATTTTATTAGAATAGTAGTCAAATTACTGATTAGCATGTACTAATAAAATTAATTAGTAATTATTAATTAATAAAAGACTGATCAAACCATTTAATTTGCCCAATATAGATAGAATAAAAAAAACTAACATGTTAAGAGTAAATTTAAAAGCAGTTAATCAATATTACTATCAGCTCTAAATTCGTTCGTTTATTTCAGGCTTTACCCATTTCACCAATTCCTTAATCGATTAACCTTACTTTGAAAGCCTGCATAACGTCTTCGCAGATTAATATATTACGTTATAGTCTTCAAACACTATTATCACCCTCATTTCTGATGTAGCGGTTAATATTACATGCACATCTATAACCGTACCATGCTCACCAACTGAATCTAACTGAACCTTATTTGGTTGCAACAGAGCTCAAGTTTGCAATTCATTTGTTACTTTTGATCTGTCGTCGTTACTCCCAACCATGGAAGGGTCCAAAGGTTCATAAAAGCCACTGAATATTTGATGTTTCCGTAAGCGGCGACCGCATCATTAAGCCGGGAGCTGTGATAAGTCAGCTCTATGTGTTTACTTCCTTGAATCCTCTGCAATAACGCTGGTGAATGTGCGGGCTTCCTGATTTAGTGACGAAGTTGTACGAACTCATATGATGAACAAAAACATGGAAATGTATATTTTGGGTGAGAGTATACTGCTTCATTAGAAATGTGGTTTTGCAAACTGGACAGTATCCAGAGGCTAAGTCGGGAATGCGATAGTAGTGACCTTAGTGTTTCAAGTTCACTTAGATGACCACTTACTATCAGAAGAGCTGTAATCCTTTTTATAGTATTTCATCATTAAGCCACTATAAACTTTCAAACTTGACGATTTTTTGGCTATTCCCAAAAGTGTTCGTACTGTTTGGTTTCTGTTATTAATGTTTAATAATGTAAGCTATATTTTTATCTAAAACCTTATACAATACCTACAATGGATAACTGAGACGTTATAAATGATTGAATTTAAATTTTAACGCTTCCAGTTGGCAGGGTAAGGCGAGCTTGAGCCAAAGAGTTTGCTAAAACTTTTCAAAGCTCAGCGATAACTCATTACAAGACATGAGTCATGAGCGATCAGAGGAAAAATTTAGTCATTGGTAAAAAAAAATTGAAAAATATAGTTTCACACTTAGGGAAAAGAATACTAACTTTAGGGAGGATATTGTAGAACTATTTTTGAAACTTTCGGCTGGCGTCAAACGGTCTTCATTTTCATTTGATATGGCAAAATCCTTATTTTTTAATATCTTGTCAGTCAGTGTTTTGTTTCGGTGGTGATGCTAGGGCGGCAGGTGTAGCATTCTTAGAGACAAGGGACAGTCGTGTGAAATCAAACTTCCTGACTCCCATATAATTGCAGTTCTATAATACTATGAGCATTTTATTAAAAAAATACGTTTATTCATCTTTCAAATTTGAACTGTTTCTGGCATAGCATATTACTGGGTTTATCTAATTTCTGAACGAAAAATTTCACTTAGACACGATTGTTATTTAAAATTTCCACTATAACCACAGAATACATAATAGTACAAGTACAGAAGATCCACTCCGCAAAGTCAATTATTTAAATAGCGACTCTATTCCATACACAATAAAGTGCAATTCAGGTTGCACACCGCTCCCTTGGCTACAGTTATATTCACCTAGAAGTTGCCTCTCTTTCTATCGCGTAGCTCTTATTTCCTCTAACGAATTCAGGGTTTCACTTTCTTCTTTTATATAATAATTAAATAACAGGAAGTTAATTTATTACAAGATATGAGGTTGTGAAATAATGTGTAGGTACTTAAATATGTTTCAAAATAACCTAGGATAAGTACAGTCAACGCCACATCAGACATGCTGACTTTCAGTCAATTTGCTTTCATACGAAATGAAATTGTATTCATAATTAACTTTATTTCGAAAGTAGGTAAGTGTACCTACCTAATCTATAAATTATTATTTCAGTAAATAGTTGGGTGAATATTGTTTAACAAATAAGACAAGTAAGTACCTACTAAGAATAAATGGATACTAAATACTAATACGTTTCGATGTCGTTTGGAACTTTTGGAAGTGTGAAAAACACGTGAGGTTCGGATCCTTTTGATTAGTATTAAGGCAGCCCATCACGATGTCATATGCCTTCATTTTGGTTATAATAAAATTATTATTAAGTGACTATCGAAATCGAACTGCTAACGTGCGACCCAGCCGGCACGCGGCAGCCTCTGAAATTAGTCCGTCCGGACGGACCCGCTGGCTACTTGTAGCTTCGTACCTAAAGCGCGGAGTGGGCCTAGCCTGCTATAACTGGCTTCTCAATTAGACGCTGGCTGGCCACTTAGACGCTAGTTCTTACGACTTGTGCGCTTTAAAGGTTTTAAAGACAATACAAAATTTAATTAAACTTTAGTCTGGATAGTTTATTGGTTCTTTACGAAGGCTCTACGTTATGAGGGTAGTCTTCTGTCTCCTTTATTATATTCCGTAGATTTTTCATCACTATGCAAATGCCCGCTTTCTAGACTAACTTTGTTAAATTTATTTTGTTTGGTCTCTCTCTCATCTAGTTGTTTATCTTGAGAAGAGCAATGCTAGAATACCGACGAAACATAATATATTGACCTTAACTATTCCTTTGAATAACTTATCTAAAGGAATGTACAGGTTAAAAATCTTATTATACGTAGAGGTTTAGTTCTAAAAATCTGAATACGGTTTTCCTGATATAAGTAATTTCAATTTCGTGGTTTGTAGTTTTCATTCGTCTGTATTGAGTTTGAATGGTTGGTTATGGCTTTTCTCTTTGTTGTTCATATTTTCTCTGTTGTGGTTTCTACAACCAAATAGGGATATTAATTCACCGAGCGAGCGCGAAGCGTCTCCGTTTCAACTTGGGCAAAATGCTTTCGTTTTTCGTATGTGCGTCTAGCTGTCCGGCTGTCTGTCCTCTACATGTCGCATTTGTCAACCGATTCTCGTGAAATTTTGTGAGCGGGTTCAATATTAAGTATATATAATTTTTTGAGCAATTACGTTTTTCGTAATTTTTCAGAATGGTGAAATTTATGGGCAAAAACATATTTCAGCCATTTCGAAAATGACCAAAAATGTCACAAATGCGAGGTCTACAGCTCATAGAGCTAGTATACAAAATGATATAACGACAATACCATATTGTAACAATATTATAACACAGAGCTTGAACTACATACATTACATACTTGATTACAGAATAATAGAAGAAAACTTTTATACAAAATCTAAATGCCAAACAAAATCTGCGCGTCGTCAAACTTAGCAAACACCAACACCCGATTGTATTTCTTCCGAAATGCCTATTAGTTCCCTTTATTCCCATCCGGAAACTTTCCTTGAGCAGTTGCCGTTGACAATATTCCTTGTAATTTACTCCTTCTGGGACAGAATAAATTTCCTCCGAACTCCTTACTCCGTCCGCAACAGATGTTCAGTTTCACTTTCTTCGTTGGAAAATTTTTGCTTCACGTGCGAGTTTTGAAGTTGTTTATATGTCTCATTTTGAACGATTTTGGATTGTATGATAAGGTATTAAGGTTTATTTTTGTTTCTAATCCCGCAATGTTTAGTTTGGTATTTTGTCTCACTTAATATTGAAGGTGTTGTGTATAAATCTATTGTTATTCCAAGAGTGTTTGCGAATTTCTTTCGTGGTCTTGAGTTTATGATAGGTACTTTATTATACTATCCCCGTCGATTGGTAATGCGCTGGAACCTTGTCAAATTAACATACACATCATCGGCATCCGCAACTAAAAATGACAAAAAACAGTAAAATTGTAATAGGTAATATAATATATTAATTATTGAATTCTTATTTTCAATAAGAAAGGGTCTAGGTATATGAGAAAAGTACTTTTCGAGGTTAAAATCATGGCCGCCAGGCGCATTACCAATTGACGCGGATAGTACTTCATAATATAGATTACTTACCTACACGTTTTAGCTGCCTTTATTAATCTCAGTAAACATAGCTAAAACGGTTTGTTTACTTGTCTCAAAATAAATCTTAATGAAAATTCTTTGCAACAAACGCAGACAAAAATATTGTTATAAAATATTGTGCTACGGAAAAAATGTACCAGAGTAGCTTTAAAATTTAAACCTCAATAGAATTCACGGTCACTGTTCCAGTAGCATGCTACTCGTAATACACCCACTTGCGGTAATAGGACTAGGTATTCCTAGGAACGTTTTCAAACTCATAACACCCTTTATCCCTTAAATAATGCTAGGAATAGTTTTTTTCATATTGGGTAAGATACTTTTCCAGCTACTGTGGTCCCAAACCAAATGAATGCTTTATTTCAGGAAAAACAACTCTAAAATTACGTTATTAATTTTATTATTATACAACGTATTACAAAATAACCCCTAAAAATAACCCCTGCCGAATATGGTAGATAGGGAGCATCAAACTGATAAACTTTTACTATGCGACCATCTCTGATATCGCGAAAAAAATATCTGTTGTTTCATACAAAAATTAATATCGAAAATATCAAAATGTTCCTACCTATATAAAACACCTGATTTTTTATTCACGATTTCAGAGTTGGTCCCATAGTAAAAGTTCTTCAGTTTGATGGTCCCTATCTACTACCATAATCGGCATTAGGAGTTATTTTGTAATACGTTGTATTTAGAAAAGAGAGTAAGAAATTAAATTAATAATAATGATAATGTAATCAGTAATATAATATCAAATGGCGGATTTCTATAATTTCATTTAGGTATCTCTCTGAATAGTGCAAACCTTAAGTGATTTCTTCGCAGAAATTCTCATCCATTCTAGCCCGATTGGCTTCGAAGCCTTTCAAAGTGCTGAATAAAGAAGCAACGATATAATATTGAAGTTATATTTTTCATTTCGCCCGTCTGCGAAACACAATAGTCTTTGTTGTATAGTAACAGCTAACGAGTATGGCGAAATATATTTAAAATAACAGTATGTCATGTTTGCAATTGTCTAACAAAATAATGACTGGTTTTTATTGTGGTCTACGTGCACATTTATGACATCTTTTTGCGTAACAGCTGTTGTACTGCATATCCTTGAAATGAAAGCTCGTGTTACATTTTCTTTGAATGAATATGATGACTGTCAATCATTGACGGTAGCTCTAACAACAAAAAACTTTTTTACTACATTGAATTGGATTATCAAATTAAATAAAGCATTATCATTAATAAAACCTAAAAATATATTAGTGACAAAACAAGATTCCAAATATGTGATTGTATTTTGGCCATAAACCTGATTTTGATGATGAGCCCAGGAGGTCTGGTTAAAATCTTCAAAAATAGTAAGAAAAAGCAGTGTTACTGGTTTCCATTTACTATAGCTGCTGCGGTCTGTCGAATGCCTACACTGGCTCATACTTTGTGAAACTTCAGAAGCCTTTCAGTGGATGATGTGATGAGTCTTTGATCAAGGGAAGATAAGGTATAGCTAATGTGTCTTGTAACGTTCTCTTGTATATAACTCAAGAGATGGTAAAAAGACCATAACGCATAATAACGATATAATTTATACACCATAATTAGATGTTAGAAATTAACACATAGACACTTTTCTACCAAGTAGGCAAGTTGGTATAAAATATGAATAAAAAAATAGTGAAAACGTTAGCACGGCAATACTTCTCTTAAAGAGAAAAGTATTTGAAAGAAAAATCGAAAGTAATAGAAATTAGAATATTTATCAAAAACTCAGTAATATTAATTCTTCTTTCATGAATGAAACCACCAGACATAATAATACCCAAGCACGAATGCTTTATTTATTTGTATTGATCTTTCAGAATGCACGCCCGAACTTCAAAAAGTTGCAATTTGTGAAAAATTAATAAGTAGTAAAAAAAAGTTTTTCACTTATAAATGTTTATAAGTAGACAGCCTTATTAAGATCTCAGTTGACAGTATCTTTGAAAGAGAGTGTATTTGCATAGTCAAATCACAAAGTATACAGTACCGGTACGATATTATTTGTAAAACATCATACACAACAAAATTGTGTTCTAGGACTATTCCGAAAAAAGAAAAAAATTACTACTTTCCATTCAAAGTCCGAACAGCTGATCCAGTTTTGTATGAAATATCGATTTTTTTCTTATATTTTTTCAGAAAGTCGTAAAACAAGCGTTGTTGTTTATGTTGGACTCCTCGTCAAAATTAAATATGGGCTAAGTAAAGGACATAATTAAAAAATAAAAATCGGAAATTAATGCATGATTTCTTTTTAAATTCACAGTTTGCATCCACTTTCTATGCGCGTACATCTACTTTTGACAAAGCTACTTTGTCAAAGCGGACTTTGGACTGGACATATCAACGCAGCTTAACTAATAATGAGGGCTTTTCAAAATGACAAAAAACTGTAGCCTCGATAGATGGCGTTGATAAAAATGTATGTATCAATGTGTTTTCTACTATGCTTCGAAGAGTACTCAGGTAAAATATTTCTTTTTGAGCAGATGTCAGCCAGCGAGCGCTTACTTGCCTCTTTGGTACAGTACGTTTATTTTTAAAAGCCAATTTTGACTCTTCTATTTCCATCAACGCTATCTAGTGAGGCAAATTGTTGCTATTTTTATTTTTTTTAATGTCAATTTGAAAATGTGAATCTTTTACTACAAAATATTTTTACTATGCAATGCAGTTTTCTGACATAATTACGGGGAATGGCGCACAGACGGAACGGCGTCACACGCCAAAGTACAGCCAGCCAGTTAAATGACACTGCTTTAAGAATGTGGGAGTTTTGCTGTCGGTACCAGCTTTCGCGGTAATTTAGCACAGGATAATGCAATCGTATATTAATGACGTTAAAAAATTGTAGCTTATAAGATTTTAACGATTGATAAAAGTTTCGTGACGTCATTACTATGGTGACGTTTTACTACGTTTAGTGCCTGCGGATAGCACTTATCTTATCTGCTGGTTTTGAGTACCAACTTAATAGACAAATTAATGATTAATTTCACATATGATGATGTTTCATTTTTAGATTAAACCTAAACCAGCAGATAGTATTATCGGCAATTTAGCACAGGACATTCTTTGAAACAGGCCTTTACTTTTTTAACACCAATAAGAATTGTAAAACTGTGCCAATACTAACCAATTTTTGTAAACTTTTAACGCCCAAGATCTTTTTTTACTAAAGGAAATGCTCTTACGCATTCCCCGGCGGAGTCTTCATCATCATTATCATCATATCAGCCGCTCGATACCCACTGCTGGGTATAGGCCTCCCCCAAGGATCTCCACGACGATCGGTCCTGTGCTGTCTGCATCCAGCGGCGCACCGCGACCTTCACCAGATCGTTGGTCCACCTTGTCGGGGGCCTACCCACGGAGCGTCGTCGTCCGGTGCGCGGTCGCCTTTCATGAACCTTTCCGCCCCAACAACGGCCATCGGTTCTTCTCGCTATGTATCCAGCCCACTGCCACTTCAGCTGAGCAATCCTTCGAGCGATGTTGGTTACTTTAGTTCACCTGCGGATCTCCTCATTTCTGATTCGATCACGCAGGGAAATGCTGAGCATGGCGGAGTCTTACCCATATAATTATTTTTCGGATTCTAGACTTTACTAATGCTATATTATTTTCACATAACACTAACATTGTAAAAGGAAATCCAATAAAATTCTATTCCTGACAAAATATTTATCAATTATCTGTATAAAATGATAAAACAAAGCGGTCGTTTTGCTATAGAAAATCAAATAAAAGTTACTAGCCATGAAAATAGAACTCATCCACTACTTTCAAGACGTCTGTTAAAACGCCATAAACTATTTTACAACGCTATAAAACGATATAATAATTTATATTAAAAACTACGGAAGAAATCCTTAACTCCGCATTTGGAACACTTTCAGGGGAATGCAATATCTTTTGAAGTCTAAACGAGCACTATCAAAAGGAGGAACAGTCTTTTGTGTCCTGAACAGAACATCACTTTGTTTCAAAAGTGCCCAACAAAGACCGTCTGAACAAACTGACAACTTTACGAAACGAATCTGAAAACGACTAAAATCAACTGTATGACAGAGTGTGAAAGACTTTGGCGGTGGTAAATAGTGTTTGTATTGCTACTGCATTAATTATATTGTCAACGGAAAACTAGTTAAAGGCTCATAGTTCAATAAATGACATATTTTTCAAGTGAATTTTAGCCAAATAGTGTTTTAATTGAAATAAATCTGGGTTATTCTCAGATGCGTTGGATCTGTGGATTATGTTTTATTGATTTACAAAAAGGAAACTTACATTTTTGGCGATTATCGTTGTTAAAAATGAGAATAAATAAATAAATTAGGGGAGCGAGGGGATAGTTGTAACAGGGGTAAGTAGTAACAGGGCTTGTTCTCTAGGAATATAAACTAAAACTTAAATTTCTACGACTCAATCTTACCGTTATACCACGCCCTACCACGACATCACACCCAATATCCTGCCAGGCGGCGCATTGAGTGAATATGTACAAGCGCTTCATTTTTCTCAGGTAACGTATATTTTTACCTTCGTAAAATTTTGGTTAGCTTTACAATTATCGACTAATTTGACCTTTTTGTATTTTATTTGGTGTTAAAATGTATCTATATAAGATGTTGTATCACTATTTTCGAGATTACTAAGTCGATTAAATAGTTATCGTGATAAATATTAAGAAATATACCTTGGCGTTAATTGTAACAAAATCTTGGGGTTTGTTGTAACATGTTACAACTTGCCCCCATATTGTTGTATGTGACAGTTATTATGGGTAACGTAATTTATCTTATTTGTTTGTGTCTCAAGAAATACTATTTTTTGTTTATATCAACTGAAACTCAGATGAAGACTAAATTCATTGATATACAAACTTATTGAAAGACTGATTATTGTAAGATGTAAGGTAGTATAGGTCGATTATAAGACTTAATCTGAAGATTTATAATTTTACTTACTGTGATTTGAAAGTGCTAAAGTACCTATAATAGTAGTACGAGTATTTAAGAATATATAAGATAAATAGTTAAAAACTAAAATTTTCAAAATGATTAATTATATAAAAAATATGTTACAGTTAATTATATGATTAAAATACATATTTAAAAAAATACCTAGTTATTGTTTGTTGAAAACAAAGCAAAATGGTTCAAAGTGTGAAACAAATAAGTTATTAAAGGTGTTACATTCTCGTTTTTTATACTGTTACTACTTGCCCCAATAGGTGTTACAACAAACCCCAAACACGGGGTAAGTTGTAACACCGCCCTGTTTTTAATAAAAATTAAATTGTGAAAGAGTTACCTGTAGATTTGATATTTTTTCAATTTGACTTAATAGAAGAATAGTTAGAATATCAATCAATGTTTAGTTGGTGGTAATTAAATCAATACATCTCAAGATATATTAAGTTTTGTAAAAATTGTTACAACAAGCCCCTCGCTCCCCTATATATATTTATATAATATTCATAATTAAAAATGCTGGTTTTTGAATGACATAGTTTGAACTTTTGAAGATAACATGGATATTATTAGGAGAAGGTAGTACTACTTAGTACCTATTTCACAGTTAACGACAAGGCTCTTGTTCCGAACTTAAAATGGACCAGAGTTTCTACACAATTAACTGGAATTAGTTTAACATATCTAGTAAAACTTACATAGTCTTGTATTAATTTTGCTACTTTTTTACAGTAATTACCTAAAACAATTGTTTTTCAGTCGTAATTCAGTGAAAAACAACTCATTTACAATTATTGACCTGCCTATTCGACGGAGCTTCAAAAAAAAAAAAAGCTTAAAGCCAAAAAAATCAATTTTGCGAGCGTTCATTTATCGTCATCCCCAAAAGAGCGACGCGCGTAGGTGCAAAAGTGTAGTCAGCAAAAAAGTGCCAAGTAATTACACATTGTACGGTAAGGACAAAACGCTCGTATGACAATGCGCGGGTAGGGTGTACAAAACAAAAGCTCCTGTTTTACTTTAATATTTCAGTGCTGTCATCGCGTAGATTCACTATGATTAAAAAGTCCTCTTTATTACACTTTTTTCTTGTAAATAAAACAGGGGTTGGCTAGTTGTGCATTTATTTTAGGATTCAAAAATGTCTTTATTCTCGCATGCTTTTGAATTTTCAGTTGTTTTGCTTAGCAAAAGAACTGAAAATTCAGAGGTTTCATTTCACCTAAAATTGGAAAGTTTCAATGCCGTATAAAACAAATGTAGGTATCTATTAACTGAATATTTGTTTATTATCAAACTTTATAATTTGGTGTAAAACAGTAGAAATAAGTTGATACCTACCGCGCTTATTAAGCTGTTACCACACTCCCTTTATCATAGATCTCTTATACACAGTCATCTAAGCAATGAAACAATTTGCACGGCTTCCTCCCATTTGCCAAACCAAGTGGGGAGTAAATCCGGGTCGGGCATAGTTTCATTCCGAGCCATTTAATTAATTAAGTCTCATTACAAAAAGGTTTCGGCTCGCAGATTAAGGTTTTTGCAGCCACGTCAAAAGGTAATGGCGCAGAATGGTATTTTCGGGGGAGAACGTGAGTAAAGTTAGGTTATGATTTTGAGGTTTAAGTTGTACTTGTTTAATATTATTGCCTATATCAAAATAACCTTAATGAAATAAATATAAACTGCTCAAAAGAAAATAGGAGCCACGACAAGGTTATTAATTTTAGTTACTACAAATCCTATCGTGGGGTTGATCACTTGATCAGACCATCAAACTGAACAGCTTTCATTATGGGACAACCTCGAAATCCTGAAACCAAAATCATCTGTTTCATACATTTCGATAGAGTAGGTAGTGCTTTTGTATGGAACAGCTGATCTTTTTTCGCGATTTCAAAGTTGGTCCCATAATGAAAGTTGTTCAGTTTGAGGGTCTGATCAACCCCACGAGAGGTTTTGTATGAACTCAAAATAAGCTTGTATAGGTATATATGATTTTATATACAAATGAGCTAACTTCTGGAAGGTATTTTTAATATAAATTAAATCAGATTTTATTTGAATATAATATAGTGCGAAAGCTGTAATAGTCATTTTTTTTCAATGAAACATCAATTTAACGTAATAAAAGTAAGGAGGTTATAATTTGACGGTGTAAGTTATTTTAAGACATGCATTAAGAATTTTATATTTTAGCGATTACAGTTTTTCATGAATAGTTTCGCGTACTAGGTCACCCGGTCACTGGGCGACTAGCCGCGCAGCGGCGAGTAAAAGACAGTTCTTATTCATTTATCTGTTTTTGCAACAAAGGACGTACCTTTGTTTTTCCTCGTCTGTTTGACTATTTCTCTATAATTAGTTCCATGCACGAATGTACAAAAAACAGTGCCCATATTCAAATCACTCCCTTGGTCGCCCCGGTCACCCATGTTTTTGTTTGTTTCAGTGGGTTTTGGCTCTAAATCTATCGAAAATTTATTTCTAGTAAAAACAAAAGTAAAACGTAATCACTTTTGGTGCGATTTATATAGAACAGTATATTTTAAAAGTTAAACTAAGGCAGGGTCCATTCTCTGCTGAACAAGTAAAAACCCCTCAGTATTAGCTTGTACGTGTAAACATCGCTTAATCTTTTGTCGCAAAGGGTTGGACTATTAAGGAGGGTCTTATTAATGTCGTTCGCGAGAAATGACCTGAAACGATTTCCATGCCTGCCTTGATAAGCATCGTAAATCAAAAATGAAAATTTATTCATTTACCTGCATTAGAAATTTGCACAAAGTAGATTTCAAAGAAGAATGGATACATTATCTCGTTGTGCCACTCTGAGGCTTTTTTCATGTAAATTCAATTTCTTTTTTTTTTTATTTGATATTGTTCAAAAACTGTATTAGTCATCTTGCGTCGAATTTTCTGCAATTTCTCCTATTCACCGTATGTCAGAATTGGAAAATTGTTACATTTCGCTGTGACTTTCGAAAAATATCAATTTCAAATTAAATAATATTTAGATGAATAAATAATGAAAAATATTAGAAAAAATCGGCTCACCCGTAGCAACTTAGACGGGATATATTTTCTAATATTTTTCATTATTTATTCATCTTAATATAAAAATAGCATTGTGAATGCAAAAATCTAAAAGTTTAAAATAATATTTAATTCATATTATGAAAAAAACCTTTTAGAAACTAATATGGAAAACCATGGTCCCTATTTTGTTTTAAACAGTATATTTTTAGGTATATAAAATATATTCAATTTTAAAATTCAACCAGAGATTAGCATAAATTGTGAAACAAACAAATTAATTTTATCAAAATATAATAAAGTTCCTCGTGACCACAACAGCTGCAAAGGTGAAAAAATCAAACCAAATACCAACTAATTACCAAAGTACTTTCAATAAAACCGCGCTAGTATCCGTTAAAAAGTGTTTTTATTTCATGTCTAGTGAGCGCGTAGTATGGTGAATAATACCTTATACAATACAGACTCCGATCGAAGCAGCTCAATATAATGTCCAAACAGACTGATTGCAAATAGTCAATTTATGAAATTGGCGATAATTAATCAGGAATTGTTTGAAGTTGTTGTTTGTAAGAGCACAATGTTAATTATTGACTCGATTAACGATTCACGAATTTGAACCCTTGCACTCTGCAGGTCTATTACATAAAAACAATGGCGATAAGCGGACGATTTCTTCCCACTTCTACATCAGGCATTTTAATGTCCCCACTGGTGGAGCACATAATCATAATCAGTTATTCCACTTTGAAACGTGGTAAAATACAGCTGTTTAAATATTGAATGAACCATTTACACGAAATCTAATATGTGGAAATTATAAGAATTTTTGAAATTACGTTTGACGTTTATACGTATAGGTAACGTCATTAATGTGTTTAAACAAACATTTGGTTGCCTCTTCAATGAGGATCAGTAACGATTTTCGTTTAGTGGCTAATTAGAAAGCGTATGCCAGCACATGATTAACTGTGAAAAAAATTTTACGATATCTCTTAAACCTGAGAAGATATAAGAGCCAAAACACTGATTTTTTGGGGGTCCCTATGACGTCATCGCGACATAAGCGAACCTTATGTCCTACGTGATGAAGCACATATTGCCTTGATCTTGGCATTTCTTTCAAACCCTTTTAACTCAACCATTTCTAAACGGATTTCAAAAATTCTTTCACTAGGTTTCATAGCTATCAATATGTGTTTATAGTATACCAATAAAACTATAGGATTCAAATATGTTACTGATCCTCATTGTCGATTCAAATGCACTCAATTTTATCTCCAAACCCACAAATAGCACCTTCTATTCGTGAAGGGTCGTGGAAAAATAATCAGGCCAATCGTCCGTTAATCGTCTCATTTTAGCGTTCTGACATTATATTTTACGAAGTAGGACGAACGTCGTCTGATTATTGTGTTCCGGTATTCGAAGTAGGCCCTTTGAATTCTGTTAGTGAATATTCATAATCCAGCGTCCATCAGAGGACGCACTCCACCTTTTTAACCGACTTCAAAAATTTGAAAAGGAGGAGGTTATCTATTCGCCGCGTATATATTTTTTTATTTATATGTATGTACACCGATTACTCGAAGACGGCTGAACCGATTGAAATGATTCAAACGTTATAACATGACGTTTGTTTCCAAGTTGGTCCCATTTTTTGAAATTTTGAAATCGGTTTAGTAGTTTTCAAGTAATCTTGAAAAAACTGTCGTTTTCGTTACCATTTTATATGAATTCAGGCGGATTTTTAACCATTACTTTTTTGTTTATGCACCGATTTAGATGATTCTTTTTTTGTTTAAAAGAAGACACCTTAAGAATGATACCATATTAATTTCATTGGTATTGGACTTTGGATTTTGAAGATACACAAGGGAACTCCTTAAAATCAAATAGGAACTGTACAGTGATTGAAATATTGGCAGGTTTATGACAATCAAAAACAAGTTAAGTACCTATTTATTGTCAAGGACCTGCTGGACTATGGTTGAACTGCGAAGGCCCAACGGAACTCTTGTGGAAATTGAGTTACTCGGGGTATACCATTGAAAAATGTGAAACATTATAACGTTTTATTTTATAAAATCATCACTTACATACCTTCCACAAAAAAAGTTTAAAATAAAAAAGCTTTTTAAAAAAAGCACAACCTCCTTCAAAAATCTTCAAAAACAGCTCTATAAAAGGCAAGAAATAATGTTCAAATCGATTGATTAAAACAGTTCTATTGAAGTCGGATGGAGCTTTAAGAATATAAACAATACAATAAATAAATAAAAAATACTTCCAGCTCCACCCGACTTCAATAGACGTGTTTTAATCAATCGATTTGAACATTATTTCTTGCTTTTTATAGAGCTGTTTTTGAAGATTTTTGAAGGAGGTTGTGCTTTTCATTAGCTGGTGCCCACCAATTTGGGGGACATTCTAATTTACATAGATGTGAAGTAGAAACAGATGAATCTATTGGATTCTGTAAGTGGGTTTTGGTTATGGTTCCCACATAAGTAAAAACGGAAATCCTAATTACATTATCAATCACATTTCTTAGAAACGCGTTTAGTTTATAAGACGATTTACAGTGATAAATGATGTCTTACTTATAACTCTGTCTACAGAGTAATCGGTAATCCTACTAATATTATAAATGTGAAAGTTTGTGGGTTTGGATGTTTAGATGTTTGTTTCTCAATCACGCAAAAACGACTGAAAGGATTTGGTTGAAATTTGGCACACAGATAGCCTGGATTAAAACATAGGATACTTTTAATCCCGATATTCCCACGGAAACGGGAACCACGCGGGTGAAACCGCGGGCGGCCGCTAGTAGCTTTATAAAGTTGAATATGGTAGATAGGGACCATCAAACTGAACAACTTTTACTATGGGAATGGGACTAATTCGAAATCGCGATAAAGCTGTTTCATACAAAAATTTATAACGAAAATATAAAAAAATCTGTTTTTTATCGCTTTTCTGAGTTGGTTCCATAGTGAAAGTTGTTCGGCTTGATGGTCTCTATCTACCAAATTCGGATTTATAAGGCTACTTACAAATACCCTGTATATCTTTATTTCCTATGGTTCACAATAAGACTGAAAAAATGAAATGAATAAAAAGAATGAAAAAAAGACTTCAAAATAAAGATTCACTGAAATGTTGCTGACTGCAATATTTCAGTCAATATACACTGGCCTGCAAAAGTAAGTAGTAATAGATTTGATGATGGCCATTCAAAGAGTAAGGTAAGTAGTAAGAGTCTTTGAATGGCCATCATCAAAACACACCCTGTTTAATCCTGGGCGGAGAACCAAAGCTTCAAAGTTACCTTGTTTGTATGAATATAGGCCTGTGTGATACTTACTTTTGCAGGCCAGTGTAATATAATTTTCGCTATTAGAATTATAGGCCCCTGATGATACAAACGTAATAAAAAATATATCGCAAAGCAATAAAACACTATCTTTGGTGTCAAACATTATTTTATTGCTAAAGCCAATACCTATCAAAAAAAAAATAATAATAATAATATTTTTTATAAAAACAACACACTGGTAACTCTAATTCCATGGAGTATTCTCATAATCCTCGTAAGCACAGGATGATGTATTTTCATCATCCTCGTAAGCACAGGATGATTCTTTCCACGCGTTGAAATCAATTCCAGGTATTTCATCGCAACTGCATATTTCGTTTCTGAAAAAACACATAAAAATAATTAGAAAACGTGGAGGTTTAACTAACTTCTTTATCGAAAGAAAAGTAAGTGAATCGAAGTTACAATCTTATACAATTCTTACTTAGGCCCAGCTCTTCGGAATCCTTTCGGCTGTATTTTTGTCACTTTGTCACCAACATTGCACAAAATCCTCGAAATTGAAGCTTTTCTTATCTGCAGTAATTGGTCTAAAACACAATTCATTATTAACATTAGATACAATTTTCATAGTGTTATACTGATTCACTGTATTAAAAATCATGAAACAAAACAAATTATAAAAAAAACAGTAATTTTACCAATCGATATAGCCATATTAAGTGTAGCAAAATACACATAATTAATTTAAAAAACTTTGGAAGATAAGTTAATTTATTTGTCCTGGATACTCTGGTGGTCCTAATACCTACCAACCTATGTTTGAAGTTTATGGGTCACTTGGAAGGACTATACCCAGAAGTGGGACGTCTTAAATATGTTTAGCATACAAAATAACCATAACAATAATATTAATAATAAAATGATGATCTCACCTTCAGTGAAGGCATTCGGTCTATTAGGTCGCTCGTAAAAATGCCGATCAGAGACCAAAAATCGATACAGCTGTTCCTTCATGATGCAGTACAGCGTCTCCGGGATATAGCCTCCTTTCACGTGTTTTTCCAGCCATATACCAGCCAACAGATCGATGTCATCTACCTTCTGGTAATGTTCCTTGAGCAGCTCCAAATTCTATAAGAATAAAGCATTATGAAATAAAATTATAAACGACAAAAAAGTGCCAACCAACACCTGAAGGTGGCATTCTGATGTAGGCGACCACGACCCACGACCGCGACCCGTTGCTTAGCCCGAAACGACGCGCGTCGCGCAACCACCGCGGTCGCGCAGCGTCACTGCTCCTGGGGCAGTGAAGCAGTGGGTCCGTGTCGTGGTGGTCGCGGTCACCGCCGGTCGTGGTCGCGGGTCGCGGTCGCCTACATCGAAATGATATCTTAATAATAAGAATAAATAAAATTTATTCTTATGCCTTGACGGCGAATTTTAGTACATGGCGTATGATGCCAGTTATCTGTTTCGTTGCCTAGCCGTAAAGTGTTTCTCTATTACCCTCTATTAGAAATATAATTAATTTTATTTGCTTATGATTGTGGTACATTTATAGGTCTTAATTAGTAACATCTCCTCCCATAGCAGGGGGTCTATTACGAAAAGTTTCACGCGATACACGCACCTGCGTCCGTGCTTCGTTTAGATTGTTTCCTATTACAAAGCACTTGCGTATGCGATATTGCAAAGTGATTGCGTAATTTTGACAGTTTTTCTTTAGTGTATCCGACATCATTCGTTCAATAGCCTTTGGGCTACGATAGCCAAATTGAAAATGTGTTTAGCCACAACCGTCGAACTGCAGACGACTATCGTGACCAAATGACTGCGTTACGCAATTGCGTATGTTATTTTCGTAATAGGCCCCCTGCATGCAAATTTTAGGTAATAATAATTATTAAAATGATTCTATACCCATATTCAAGTAAGTGACGTCGCTTACTATGTGAAAACGAAAGAGAAAGTAGTGTTAGCAATAACTGTAGGAGCAAAAGAGATGACGCTATTATCTCCAGTACACGTGCTAGGCGTCGTAGTGAGTTTTTGTGTGTAGAGAAACGGATAAACGAATCTTGAGCGAAAGTTGAACAGAAGGAGAGGTTTTAGTTTCTCTACTAGATCCAAAATATTATATATCGTGGGTTGCTGTTATTTCAATTTCGAGATTTGAAATTACTCGATCAGTCACGTCTTTCTTAGTGACTCTGCGATTCCAAATTTTACAACGATCTCTGAAAATGAGAGTGTGATGATGATGCCTAGGTAAACATGAGTGTTGTTATCGCACATTCGAGTGATGATGAAGTCGGCGCGAGAGTCTCGCATGCTGCATTTGATTTTGAATTATTTTTTTATTAGGGTTAATTTATTTAGAAATACAGATGTTTTAGTTATACATAGTATTTAGGTTAACTTTCAATAAAATATTAATGTCAATAAGAAAATAATTATTATTTTGTTAAATTCATTCAGAAGGTCGTGAAAGGCACGAGATCTGTGAATTTTTTTCTAAGACGTGGCTTCAAATCAATATTAAGTGTTAAACTGTCGATCTCAGACAGTCATAAAACCTTCTAAGTCACCAAAATCTCAAAGTTATTTGCGTTGAACTACAAGCCAAGAAGCAACACGCACAATACAAATAAAGGAAACAGATAGACAATGAACCAAGTAATACCCCTAGCTGTAAGTCAAACTTTAATGTAAGGGAAATATTGATATTTACCTCAGGATAAAACAGATCTTGTAAATCATCAAAATTCTTGTAAGTTTTGCCTGAGCAAAATTTTCTGTAGTTTACGTATGGACCGACACCAAAGTATCGATTTTTTGTTAAGTCGGATGTAGATAAATCTGCAGACAATTGAAGTTCTCCCAAGCCGAGTTCAGAAATCTGTAATAGGGGTATTAATAACTATCTTCTTCTTCTTAATATATAAAATCGTAAACCCTACTGACTAATCTATCAACGCACAGCCTAAGCGGGAACGAAAGCAGAAGCGGGAGCGGGAACGGGAACCAGAACTGGAACCGGAATGACAACGGGAACAGGAAAGGAAACGGGAACGAGGGAACGGGGATACTAATATCTCTGGACTAAATTCGTGCGAGGCCCGCCACACGCGGCAAACGTCGTTAGGAGCCACACTTACATAGGGATCTATAACGTAGTCAAATTTGCCGCCATGTTGTCTAAAGCAACCTTGTGTAATGTAATCTATGTTGTTATCTATAGCAAGCCACCCAGTTCTGTAAGTCAGATTAGTGATTGGAATCTTTCCGAAGTAATGTCCATCAGAGTCGTACATCCTGAAAGCAGCCACAAAATTAACATTTTACACATACAATCAATCAATTTATTCTGAACAATATTTCACATTGTGTTGAATATTACATTATAAATATGAAAGAGGAACATTAAGCTTTATACCATTACATTATATACACACATTATATATATATACTCGTCATGCGTGGGAATAATAACTAATAAAATGCAGATTTGTTGGTAACAAAAACTATTCGAGTTTCTTTTAAGAGCTTTTAATTTATAAGAAGGATCATCTTAACAAGTGAATAACAATATGATAACACAAAAATTGCACATTTTTTTTTCTATTGCATGTTTCACCATTAAAAGGAGGTTATTCACGGTGTATAAGGATGTATAAGTGACCATAAGCGGCCTGCTAATCGCTGCCAAACAACAACAGCTGCACACCAACTACCACATATCAACTCTCAGCGAACAGACTATACATACTTTAAATCCGAGTCTTGTATCGTGTGGAACCACCTCAATGTCGCAATATACTCCAATGAGAGCTGCGGTGCCTTCTGTTCATCATACAAATCCCTGAATCCGGGCGATTTGGATATAATGTTGTCCCTCAGTAGATTGTTTTTACCTAAAACAGAATAGGGGTTTAAATAGGAACTTGAGATAAAATACAGAAGCCCTTTTCCATTAGTTTTAAAATAACCAAATGATTTAGCTTACTGAAAAAGTAATAGCATTTGAAGTTTTCACAATTATTTCATAAACGTTAAGATTCAGCTCAAGTTTTTGATAGTTATCAAATGCATACGTTTGGATTTCATTTTGTTTTCATTAGTAGAATATTACTCTATTATACGTAAACACGTCTACTGAATCAACTACTCCTTACTTGTTTTGTAAGTGAAACTAATATTTTTGTAAATTAGTAAAAATGTGTCTCCGTAAGTAATTTTTAAGTAAAGCCACCTCCAATAATTAAAATAAATAAAATTACCCATTAGCGATGGAAGCAGTTCATAATACAGAATTTGATTCCATTCTGCGATATTAATATCCCTCGCAGTATAAAATAACTTGTCGTCATCCCAATGAGGGTTGATTTTGTAAAGGGCTTTAGCAATAAAGTTGTGATGCCTCCAGAACCATAGAGAGTTAATCATCGTTCCAAAAAGAAAGTTGGTGATATCATCAGCTGTAAAATTAAAATAATTAATGTATAAGAAAAAATACAAAAAAAAATCGACGAAAATACTCTACTTCCTACTAATATTATAAATATGAAAGTTTGTGGGTTTGGATGTTTGTTCCTCAATCACGCAAAAACTACTAGACGGATTTGGTTGAAATTTGGCACACAGATAGTAGATAGCCTGGATTAAAACAAAACATACTTTTCATCCCGATATTCCCGCGGGAACGGGAACCACGCGGGTGAAACCGCGGGCGGCCGCTATCCTATCCTACTAATATTAGGTCTTTACCTATGAAATTGCCGTTTTGTTTGAAAAAAGTTAAAGTATTTTTTTTTCGAACTTATTTATTTCTTTTATTCAAAGTAATCACCCCTGCAATCAATGCATCTTTGCCAACGCTGTGGCAGTTTATGGAATATGGATGCCCTTCTTGAAAAAATCAGCTGGACGGGAGACAACAAACTCTTCAAAGGCGTTTTGTACTGCCTCTCGGGAATTGAATTTTTTTCCCGCTAAAAAGTTGTCCAAATTTTGGAAAAAGTAATAGTCGGTAGGCGCAAGATCTGGTGAGTATGGCGGATGAGGGAGAGCTTCCAAACCCAACTCATGCAGCTTAGAGACGGTCTGTTGTGCAGTATGGGGTCGCGCGTTGTCGTGAAGTAGCAGTGGGGCACCCATCTATCAAGCTTTTTTATCTTGCCAATCTGTCGCAAATGAACCAATATTGTTTTGATGCTAACATCAAAAGCTGCTGCCAGCTCAGCTGTAGATTGCGATTCATCTGCTTCCACAATCGCATTTAATTCATCATTGTTGACCAAAGTTTCCGGACGATCACGAGGTTCATTTTTCAAGTCAACATTCCCAGAACGGAACCGAGCAAACCAATAACGGGTTGTACGTTCGTTTGTACAGTTCTCTCCGTAAACGTCGTTGATGTTACGTGTCGTTTGTGCCGCGTTGGTGCCAGGACGGAACTCATATTCCATAATTACACGAAATTTCGAAGTATCCATTATGAGGAAAAATGTTGAAATGTAATGAAAATACAACGCTCATCAATAAACAAAAGACTGATTTTGTAAATATAATGTCATATTTTTATAACAAAATCAATTTGAATTTAGAATTCATAGCCAATCAAAACTTTTTTTTTGTTTGAAAAAGTCTGTACTGCAATACGGCAATTTCATAGGTAAAGACCTATTATTATAAATGTGAAAGTTTGTGGGTTTGGATGTTTAGATGTTTGGATGTTTGTTCCTCAATCACGCAAAAAATACTTAACGGATTTGGTTGAAATTTGGTACACAGATAGCTGATAGCCTAGATTAAAACATAGGATACTTTTTATTCCGATACTCCCACGGGAACGGGTACCACGCGGGTGAAACCGCGAGCGACCGCTAGTATATAATAAATGTGAAAGTTTTGGGTTTGGATGTTTAGATGTTTGGATGTTTGTTCCTCAATCACGAATAAACTACTTAACTGATTTGGTTGGAATTTGGCACACAGATAGTATATAGCCTTGATTAAAACATAAAATACTTTTTATCCCGACATTCCCACGAGAACGGAAACCACGTGGGTGAAACCGCGGGCGGCCGCTGAAAGATAAAAATAGCTATATAATTATTGAATTTTTCGAACTCCTTCCGGATTCCGACTGTCCGTTAGTTTCCCTCTACTAGTCGCATTTCTTAAACGATTCTCGTGAAATTTTGTGAGCAGGTTCAATAATTACTTAGACAACGTGTTAGCTACTCGACCAGAATGTATGAAACAGCAGATTTTTTTTTCGCGATTTCAAGGTTGGCCCCATAGTAAAAGTTATAGTTATGTGGCTTGGCCGTTTCGTTACGACAAGAACTATTATTGTTGAACAGTGAATAAGTTTTCCTATATAGCGAAATGGCCATGCCACATATTTTGATTATGGTGAAGAGTTTTTGAAGTTAGAGCTTGAGAGTTAGGCCGCGTAGAGTTAAAAGCTTGGCTCTACATGAGGTATCATAACTTTTTGACAGTGCAAGCCATATATTATGAAGTCTTGGCAGCACTATTGGCACCGTGCACGCTTTTAGCTCCACCTAGCTTTTTACAACTTTGTTGGCTCTGGACTGACCGTTTTGACATTTTGATATGTAATGGCGGCATTGTGACAAAATATTAAAAAATGTTATACATATTGTGTTATTATTATAAATTTCAAAATTACTGTGATTTGGGTGGACAAAGAGTTGTGAAATCATTTTTGGTCATTTAAATTAAATATGGAAAGTAAGATCTATTCAAAAAGAGTGTTTTATTTTGGTTAAATCAGGGTTTTTTACTTCTTTTTTAGTTGTAAATTTTGAAAAACAAGAGGATAAAGCTAGTTTAATAATTTTATTAAGTGATAATAAACATATATAATTGTTCCTGTATCGCTAGTTATAAATTAAATATCGTTTTCAAACAGATTACAGAGCCTACATTATTTCTACTTTTTGCCACCATGAGCGCTGCGATCGATTATTATACCTTTGCACCCAGCGAATACATGAAAATGTTTTTGGTGGGATATTTTGTTACTCGAGCCAGTTTTTCAATTTTTTTCAAAATAGCGGAGATATGGAAAAGAAACATAATGGACAACATTTCATTTTGAGAAAGTATTAAAATTAGAAAACCATTTCGAGATTTTAGTGTTCTAAGCTCATATTTTTCTTTTCAGAATTTTTAGTTCAGTATTTTTTACGTTATTTAAAAAAAACTAAAATCTACTCCAAATTGGGAATGTCAGGAAGTTTGAGTTGAGTCTATTTGTCTTGTATTTATATTATCTGTGCGTTCATTAAAAAATAAAATCTATTGTCATAATAAATCATAGTGACAGAATGTCATTCAAGCGTATTTCTGATCACACTAGTAAAATGTAGAAATTTATAAAATATTCTTGTAATAAACTTAAAATAAAGTCATAGCTTTGTCTGGGATACTTATGCGTTATCAGTGAAATGATGTCTTGTGTGATTAAAGGCTATAAATCTCGCACAGGAAGAAATGAAAATAATCAATAAACATTATGATTTCATCGGTAAGTTTATATTGTTTTAGATGTTTTTATGTAGTGTAAATAGCTTGAAACTATTATAATATACTAATAATTTGTGCAAATAGTCGTTTGTGTCCAGTTCTTTGCTGATTTTGCAAATATCAGATTTTTTATTACATGTCGTAGAGGTTATATTATTTCGCCTAGTGATGTGCATTTCTATATCGATATTTGTTTTATTGTACTTTCTTACTTTATATTTGATGGGGACAAAAAGTAGAAAACCATCACATGGCTTGGCACATCTTTCTTTTATGTAAATAAATAATAATCACGTAAGTTGTAACATAATGTTTTGTATGTAGGTACTACTACAAGCTCAATTTCTTTGTTTTAGGCGCCACCACCGTTATCCAACAAAACACAAAACGTAACACGTCAGGAGAGCCTGCGAGCTATCGACATGAAGCAATTACCTATTTATAGTTTGCAGCGACAACTAGAAAGAGTTAAAAAAGTGAACGCCTTAAAATAATAAACACTGATATTTTTAACGTGTTCTTTTTATTTCCTTGGCTAGTTTCCGCTAGGTTATAAACTATGTGTGTGCTTTTTATCCAAAATGAGTTCAGCCTTTTTTTCGTGATTGATTAAGAAACAAATAAATACTTTGTTTAAATTAGTTTTTGTTGATTTTTTACATTTTATATTGGATAGTAATTCTAAAAAGTAAAAATATGTGTAATCAACGAAATAATACTTACGACCTCCATATAGTTAAATAATAAAAAAAAACAGTGGGTGTTTGTCACTGTCACGTTTTGTTTGTTGAGCAGGTTGAGCAAATTTTCTGAGCAGGTTCGAAAATTATATAGAATTTTTAATCGGGCCAGTTTTTCGAAATATAGGATATATTTTAAAAAAACTGGCCTTAAAAAATAAATTTATCCCGAATTTGGAAACATTTTCAAAATAGAAGTGCTTATCTATAGCTGCGAATATAAAAAAAAGCTGAAAATATTTATATAAGCTGACAAATGTTGTCTATTATCGACATCACTTACAGAAATCCCATGCCACATCACTATCGAAATCATGGTGTCATATTGTCACAGATAAGATCAGAATTGATTTTTTTTGGCAAAAGCCACACATTTCAACTTCCTGACAATGTACTTACGCTCTTTTAGAATGAGTAAGATTTCAAACAGTGATTTAATATACAAAAAAACAATTAAAAGTTTAAATAAAAAATACGTGTCCCCTAATTTTGTATCTACTTTCATTATACAAAGTGAAAACGACATATTATATTTTTGAAAGGTTGTCCATTTCAGCCGTTTCGAAAGTTACCAATAGAAAAAAAAATCCTCGGTAGTTTTTTTGTTACTCATGATCAGATCAGTTCTAAATAAAAAACATTGATAAATATGTACTTTTAATAATTTTACAGCTATTGAATTTTTAGATTTTAGGCATTTGCAATGCTAACTTTATAGGTATTAAGATAATTATATAAAAAAAACTACAACTTTTTTAATTAAAACTGATCTGATAGGTGATTGCGTAAAGTCAATCGTATTCATTTGACAGTTCATGTTGAAGACTCGTACGGCTGTGGCGACGGAACACGACGAGGAGGACTTGAAAAATAATGCGCCAGTTTCACAATATTGACAATTTTATTGTCTGTATACAATTTTTAGCTTATTAATTAATTAAGTTTTAGCGATGCAAAAGGATATTTTTGGAGGACACACAATTTTGCAAGATCATTGAAAAGATGGAGGACAAAGAGTAGTTTTTAAGGTGGAGTGTGCGCGCGGCCTGCGCCACGAACCACAGATCATCCGTCGCTCGGTGTGACAAGGGCGCGAGATCGGTAGTCCTTTTCTCGCGCCGTGAGAAAAAGAGACGCACCCCTCTGCCGCTGCTGCTGTATCGCTCTTGCGCGTTAACATGCTGCCCCCCTTGGAACATTGTGTTGTTCCAACGGTGGAAGGGGACAAAGTCTGTTGAAGCCCCTTCGTAGAGTGCCCGATGAGGTGCGGACGTCGGCCACCCGGACGACGCCGTCGGAGCCCGGATACACTGCCGTGACTCTGCCTATGGGCCACCTGTTTGGTGGCAACCTCTCGTTCTTGATCAGCACCATCTGCCCCAAGCCTGGTTGACTGCCATCTACTCGCCATTTGTTTCTACGTTGCTGTTCTGAAATACATTCCCGGCAATAACGTTTCCAGAAGTGATTAGAGAGTGCTTGAATCCGCTTGTATCTGGTTAATGAATAAATGTTTCTTTCTTCGACCTGGGTTGTGGGTAGAGCCATGTGGGTACGACCAATCAAAAAATGAGCTGGAGTAAGTGGCGTAAGATCTGAAGGATCTGATGAAATAGGCGATAGCGGCCTCGAATTGAGCGTCGCTTCAATTTGTACTAACAACGTATACATTTCCTCATAATCTAAATTTGCCATAGCTGTTACTCGCTTTAAATGATGCTTGATTGACTTGACCGATGATTCAGCTAGCCCATTAAAATGTGGGCTGTATGCCGGATAAAATTGGAAATTAATTTCATTTTCAGATGAATAAGCAGTTAAGGCATCGCAGTTAGTCTTTAGAAATTTTGACAGTTCATTCGCGGCCCCCACAAAATTAGTCCCGTTATCTGAATAAATGGTAGAGGGCTTCCCCCTTCGAGAAATAAATCTATTTAAAGCTGCTATAAAAGCTTGTGACGACAAGTTGGTGACAAGTTCCAAATGCACCGCACGAACCGCCAAACAAACAAACACACAAATGTATGCTTTTACCATTTTACAACCTCTACCCGTTCTGTTCGCTATCAGGATTGGTCCCGCGTAGTCTGCGGCTGTGTTAGTGAATGGAAATTCGGCATGTAGTCTTTGTGATGGTAAATTACCCATGATGGGTTGGAATGACTTGGCTGCAAATCGACAACAGCTCATACAATTACGAGTCACTTTCCTTGTCAAATTTCTACCACCAACAACCCAATATTTTTGTCGTAAAGTGGCCAATAGTAATTGTGGTCCACCATGCAATAATATTTTATGATAATATTCTACCAGTAAGTTTGTGATATGATGTGAGGAGTGTAATAGTATTGGATGTTTAAGATCATAACTATAGTTTGAGTTTGAGAGTCGTCCTCCTACACGAATAATGCCATTACTATCTATGAATGGGTTCAAATGTAGCAGTTTGTCTTTAGGTGGTAGTTTATTATCCCTTGATAACAGAGTGTACTGTTTAAAAAATACATGTATTTGTACTATTCTACATAAAATTAAATTTGCATTTTTATATTCTGAGGCCCGCAGGGGACCAGTTAGTTTACTTGAATTTTTGCAATTGTGAATGAATCGTTTAATATATATAACTACACGTTGTAGTTTTACAAAACTCGAATATTTATAAATGAAGTTAGTTTCTATGGGATCGTCCAACAACAGATTTGTTTCAACCTTAACTTCGGGTAACTCAACGCTCGCTAGGTGTGGTTGCCTAGGAAACAATACATCATTATTGTGTAAGAATGGAGGTCCTTCCCACCACAAGGAAGAATCTTTGAGCTGAGCTGCATTAACTCCCCGTGACCCGATATCTGCAGGGTTTAAACCTGTAGGTACATAATTCCATTTAGTTATATCACTGTTAGCACGGATTTCCCTTACCCTAATAGAATAATTGTCCAACTTGTTAGAAACCATGTGAATTAATAAGATATCCCAGTGTTCAACAGATAGCTCTAATGTTTTTAAACATCTTAAATTTTTGTTGATAGTATCTATCATATTTCGCAACAATTTTGGAGATTCTCTAATAATTGGTTCAATATTGAATAATGCTTGAATATGGTTATTAATCAGAAGCCTACGGTTATTGTATCTGCTACACAACAACTCCCATGCCACTTTATAATTTTCCGAAGAAAAATCTAAAGATTGTATCACTATTGCCGCGCTATCTTTCAGCGAAGCTCGCAAGTAATGAAATTTGTGTATGTTTGTAATAGATGTATTATTGTGTATGAGCGATTTGAAAGTATCATGATACTCGAGCCAATCCTGATAGCGTCCACAAAAGGTCGGTAAGTGGAGAGTAGGTAATTTAACGTTTGGCCCACCTGCGGTTGCACCTGCGACTGAACCTGTCTCCGACTCCTCGTTGTGCCTCTCAGAGTTACGACTCAGCATGTCCTGAGCAGTAGCAACAGCGCTGAAGTAGGATGCCTCGAACGCTTCCCTTTCTCCGAACTCACAATCTGGAATTTCCGTCAAATTTTCTATTTCAGTTTGAGTTGTATCAAAATCATTGTACAATAGGTCAATTTTATTTAATCGTGAGGTTAGCTCGTGCAGCTGTAACTTATTTAGAGTTTTATTTAGAATTAGAGGTTCAAGGAATGATTTGAAAATTGTAAGTTTAGACTTTTGCGAAGCCCTAGTCCGCTTTAATGTTTTTATATCCATCCTTGAATGAAATATCGATGCGTACTTTACTAAATTGTAAGCTGTAAGGAAATGTATTTAAATTGTAGGTACACAAAAAACAAATTTATTTAGAATGAAATGAGTGATGCAATGATTTAATCGTGATTGATGGGTCGTACTTACACACGGCACAGCTAATCACAAACCCTTTTCTTGGTTTGGCACATGTATATGGCTTGTAAATTGCTTCTTGAATGGCACGAATGCTGGCAGTGGCACGATTGATGACGTGCTATGAAAACGACTGCTTCTTGATGTCCGCGCCGCGGATTCCGTCGTGTTTTTTTTTGTTTGGTCCCCACCGATACTTCTTGGCCCAATATTGGATTTCTCACAATTTCCTTGGAGCCTTGCTCTTGAAGTATCCGGCTCGAAAAAATGTTGAAGACTCGTACGGCTGTGGCGACGGAACACGACGAGGAGGACTTGAAAAATAATGCGCCAGTTTCACAATATTGACAATTTTATTGTCTGTATACAATTTTTAGCTTATTAATTAATTAAGTTTTAGCGATGCAAAAGGATATTTTTGGAGGACACACAATTTTGCAAGATCATTGAAAAGATGGAGGACAAAGAGTAGTTTTTAAGGTGGAGTGTGCGCGCGGCCTGCGCCACGAACCACAGATCATCCGTCGCTCGGTGTGACAAGGGCGCGAGATCGGTAGTCCTTTTCTCGCGCCGTGAGAAAAAGAGACGCACCCCTCTGCCGCTGCTGCTGTATCGCTCTTGCGCGTTAACAGTTCATATTGAATCATAATAATATATGTCATCCCATACAAATTGCAGCCGATGGAATACGATATGAACTGTCAAATGAATACGATTAACTTATGCAATCGCACCCTTGGTCATGAGTACCAAACAAGAAGCTTTACCTCCCTCCAATGGAGATTACACGGCCATATGTCATAGTGAAGACTGAAAAAAGCTCCTTTAGTGACGTGACGGCTTATTGCAACCTCTTTCTTTAGTGTTACAATACGTGTTCGTTGTTCGTCGTTCGTTCGTTCGTGAGAAACGAAAACGTATTGTAAAACGAAAAGAAAGAGATGTTCGTTGTTCGTCGTTCGTTCGTTCGTGAGAAACGAAAACGTATTGTAAAACGAAAAGAAAGAGATAGCAGTACGCCGTGACGTCACTAAAGAGTCTTTTTCAATCTTCAGTATGATACTAGGCGTGCAATCTCCATTGTGGATTTAAGCTTCTTGGTACTAAAAAACTAAAGAAGAGGATATTTTTCTATTGGTAACTTTTGAATCTGCTGAAATATGTTTTTTTTACATATCTTTGCCTTTTAAAAAATAAAAACTGGCTCAAATAACAAAATATATATAATTAATTATTGTACCTGCTCACAAAATTTAACGAGAATCGGTTGAGAAATGCGACCAGTAGAGGGGAACTAACGGACAGCCGGAATCCGATAGGAATCCGAAGGACATAAAAAAGATTTTTTCCCAAGCTGAAACAGAGACACTTCGCTCGCGTTCGGCGCTCGCTCGGTCAATCAGCATATTAAGCCGGCTCCACACTCGTGCGCGAACCGCGGCCGCGAATCACGGGCGCGGTTCGCGCATGAAAACGGTGCGAAAAATATAGCACTCCAGACTCGCGCGTGAACCGCGGCCGCGAATCACGGCAACCTTAGTTCGGCACCCAAGTACTTTGACGCGGACCAAAAAACCGCCACCGGACGGGGAACGCCGTGAAGCGCGAACGCGAAGCCGCGAAGCCCAAACGCGAAGCCGCGAAACCCTCCACACTTGCGGTTCGCGGCCTTCGCGGGCAATTCGCGGGCTTTCGCGGCGCGAGTGTGGAGCCCTCTTTAGAGCCTTGATTAAGACAAGTCGTTATTATTGTAAGGAACCGTGTTCCACACGTTCCACTTCTTGCTTGTCGCATTACAAAAGAATTTGTAAAACGGTCTTGCGTGGGCTGATCTAAAGTTGGAATATTAATTACTGTCTTTTATGGGTGGCTTTATTAAAGACTCAGCAACTTACGTGTATCGTTGCATCTGGTCTCAGCAGGTGGATGATTTTGTGCACAGTCAGTATGGGGCTCGTTTTTCTCACTCGGTGGCCAGACCCTTCCATCTTCAATTTCGTATTTAAGCAAACCCTTCTCACCCAACCTACCTTTTTCTTTTAACGACTCTAAGGTACTGCCATAAACATTTGATAAATCAAACTGAGGTGTTGCGGTAGAGTACTGTAAATGAGATACCTTAATTTAACAAAAATTGTTCAGTGATAGAAAAGAAGGAGATTAAATTATTTTTATGAAAAAATTTCAAAAATGTTAGGACATTTGAGCCTTTAGTTATCGTTTGTTTAATTTGAGATTTTTGTAAATTTTGTCGACATGAAAACATAAAATGATAATATTGTAGCTGTTGAATCCTTATATTGCAACTACAAGGATTTTTGTGAGAAGTACATCTTATATTTTATGCTAACTACTTACTCTCGCTGGCACAGAGTTCTTCTTGGTACAGCCTAAAGACTGAAAAGATATTGGTCTCGTTAAGTTTAAGCAGCTGATTCCTGAAAACCTGTGAACCGGGTCATCTACGGGTACTTTAATCGGTATGCACTCAGAATCAGTTTTCCCTTTCGGGAGGCAACAGTAAAGCTTGTCAAATAGGTAGTTATCTGGAAATAAAATACAAAAGGCAATTACATAATGCCATATTTTTATTATAAAGTTATTGTATCTATCTTACCAGTATCTTCGTTCACCAGTACGTCGGAGACAGTAAATTCCATTACTAACGCAACCAGCTGCGTAAACACTTGGTCAGGCACTTTGCCTTCAGCAATGAAACTCGTACGCAGTTTTCGGGCAGGTGGGAGAGCATCATCACCGGCTTTGCGTGGCTCATAGTTGTCACCTTCTATCGATTAAAAAATACATTTAAAAAGTATTTACTTGGTGGAAAAACATTGGCGATTCAAAAGCACTTAGTAGAAAAAATCCCCGAGCTTCCCTCTAGTCAAGGTTAATTACTTTCACCATAATGACACATTTTTTTTGTTTATTGCAAGACATAGGCATCTCCTTTAGATAATTGTTGCTATAAATTCATGGTCATCAGTTATCAAGCAAAACGCACATGCCTTTTTTAACCCACTTCAAAAATTTTAAAAGGAGGAGGTTATCTATTCGTCGCGTATATTTTTTTATATGTATGTACACCGATTACTCGAATACGGCTGAACCGATTGAAATAATTCATAAAAAGCTCTACCAGACTTCAATAGACGTGTTTTAATTAATCGATTTGAACATTATTTCTTACTTTTTTTATAGAGCTGATTTTTTGAGATTTTCGAAAGAGGTTTTTCTTTTTTTATTTGAAATTTTAGAATTCACAATGCTATTTTTATAGAATATGAATATAAGATTCTTGTATACAATACTATATTAGAAAAAAAAAACCTTACGGCATTTGAAACTCCTGTCCAATGCTCTTACCAACTGAGCTAACGAGTCACTCAATAGCTCAGTTGGTAAGAGTATTGGACCGGACTTCCAAAGGTCGTGGGCTTGATTCCCGCAGATGCCCTTTTTCTGGTCCACGAAGGTGTAAGATTACTTCCTCTTAGTCATTCGTTACTTTTTATGACCTCACAGAATGCGAAAAGATGTCGCTACTCTACTCTGCAGTATGCCACGCGGCTAATTGGTTTACCTTTATTGAACACAGCTGGCAGTAGTCTGTACAGAGGAGTTTTAGCTGCTCCTATTGAAGGATGCTTGAGGTTATTGCATGTCCCATCTACGCGTCTATCTTCATCAGGGTCGCACGGCTCAACTTCGGTAGTGCAAGTACTAAAAAATAGTTCTGAATCGTCATGAAACACGATAAAACTGAATAAAGACATAAAACCAGATACATCATAGCCCCTAACTAAGAAGTGTACTACTATAACAGACTACTAAAGTTACTGATAGGAAACATAAATTCCTATTATAAATATAGACATCCATTACTTGGGAGCAAATGCATATTGCTCATCACACCTTACCAGGATTTCACCCAGGGTTCAAATCCCTGGCGCAGAACTCAGGATTGATTCGGTTGCACCAAACAGGTAATTCTAAATTAATTTAAATATGAACGTGTGAAATTTAAATATTTGCTTGTCTTCAAACATATTCACTATTGCGTAGTATCACGTGATATGAGCATACAAATTTATTTTCACCTCTCCAGCACGAAAAGGGCGCTTTTGGCGGGTAAAAAGTCGCAGCAGAATATATTTTTGCTGCGAGCATAAAGCAAAGTGCTATTTTAATTTCTAACACCAATTTTTTAAATAAGATAGAAAAAATAAATAAAGTGACAAGGATGACACTATTGTAAAATTGATATGTGAGAAACGGGTAGATAGAGTGCTTTATGGTATCATACATTTATTAAAAAGTAAAAAAAAATGCACGGATATACCAAGGAGTTAAAAATAAGGATTGTTAAAAACATAGAGTAGACGGGCTTCTACAGACGAACGAAGCCTTTGTTGCTCGAAGGTTAAATAAGAAGGTAGATAATTCTCAATAAAGAGTATGGACGTAATGAGGTCGCATGTATGAAACAAATATGAAATAAGAAAAAAATAATGATTAACAAATTATATGTTATACGATTATAAATAAATAAATAAGAAGGGATATTAATGAATAAAAGAAAAACACAACGTAACGTAATCAAAACGGCGGGAATCTACTTTACTGACTTTACTCTATGAATAAAAATTTTCAGCATAGATTTGATTGAGCCATTTTTGTGATAAATTACAAAAATGAATGCGTCCAACCAACGATGAAGATAGTTGTCTAACTTCAAAAGAGTAAAGTGAACAAGTTTCTAATGCTAAATTAAGCTTTTTACCAGCAAAGCCACGTGAAAATTTTCGCGCTGGCAGAGGTGACAAGTTGTATGTTTTACACGAGACCAAAATTTTGTTCTGCCTCGTGCCTTTAAATCACTCACTGAGCTCAGTAGTCTATATTAGAATCACGAGTCTACTTCGCTAGTTCGTGATTTAAAGTCGGCACTCGCAGCACAAATTGATTTTGGTCACTTGTATAACAAATAACTATTTTATTTTATTTATCTAAAAAAACGATTGAATAGAAGCATTGTTAAACTAAATACAAAAATATTGAAAACTTACGAAGCTAAATCTTTATTGGTGAATTCCTTATATTCAGAATCACTAAGAGGACAGCCTCGGAAAGAATCATATGGAGTCGATTCAGACCCAACACTTAAAACATACAGTGTTAATAAAAAAGTCAGTGAAAACAACATGACTGTAGGTTGATTCTACTTAACTAATTTAGAAATTGATATTTTGAATCCAGTAACTTTATTTATAGTGGGTACCTACTTAATAGTCACACCTGCACAAGCAAAGTTAGTCATAGAATTTGAGATGTTTAGCAAAATAAGGCTTCCCGCCCACGAGCGATTAATCGCTTATTTTTTTGTCGCCGAAAATAGAACATTCAGAGTTCCATACCTTAACACCCACGAGCTACAAAAGGTAGCACAGCGACTAATCGCCCACAAAATGACACGAGTGATGACAACGAGTGACAAGCGGCAACGAATGACTTTTATCATTCTTAGTTATATCTTCTTAGTTAGTTCTTATGTTAGGGGCTATGATTTATGTCTTTATTCAGTTTTATCGTGTATCATAGATGACGATTCAGAACTATTTTTTAGCACTTGCACTAACGAAATTGAGCCGTGCGATCCTGATGAAGGTAGACGCGTAGATGGAACATGCAACAACCTCATGCATCCTTCGAGAGGAGCAGCTAAAACTCCTTTGTACAGACTACTGCCAGCTGTGTTCAATAAAGGTAAGCACCACATTTTTTTTCGCTGGCTGACAAAATTATTTATGTCATGTAGCTAACAATAAAAAAAACCGGCCAAGTGCGTGTCGGGCCACGCGCAGGTAGGGTTCCGTAGTTACCTTATACCATATTTAATACCACTATCATTTGACGTCTGCAAAAAATACTTTGTTTGCTTCTTTGTAATGTCATTTTCTAGTGTGCAATAAAGCGTTTTATTATTATTATTTGTTTTTCACAGTATTTGTAAGAATGACAAAGTAATATTTGCGGTTTTGGAATATGTACTATATCTCAAAAACTTACTATAAGTACAATCAAACCAATTTTCGTTGAAAGTTCATTAAGATCTATAGCATATTCTTTTTTTTATTTTTCAAAAGTTAGGGGGGGGGGGCACACACTTTACCACTTTGGCAGTGTATATCTTTCAAACGGTTGACTTTGAGAAAAAAATAACTTACCTGGAGGAGGAACCTCAATATCATTTTTGAAGACCCCACATGGTTTTACTTTGGTCTGACGAAAAGTTCCGTTCAGTTTTAGTTCCATGTATGGGGAGTTTAGGGAGCCCCCTTTAATCTTAATTTTTTATTTTCGTGTAAAAATAGTAAAGTGGTTTACAGAATACATCTACTAAGTTTCAACTGTGTAGTCCTAATACTTTCGGAATTAAGTGGCTGTGACATACGGACATGTCGAATCTGTAAGGTTTCCGTTTTTTGCCATTTTGGCTACGGAACCCTAAAAATATCATTAAAAAAACAAAACCAAGTGTTAGGTACTAAAAATATTTTTTGTTCCTATTCCATTTATAGGGTTACTTTACGAGCCTTAAAAATAATACTATCGTGATTGCAACTACTAACTGTAGTAAGTAATCGAAATGTCTTAACTATTTTTACAATTGAATTATTGTAATCTAATTGGAAGGTGGAAACTCGACTGGAGAGGAAAAGGACTAAACATTGATGGGGAATGACTCAACAACCTGCAATTCGCTGATGACATTGTGCTCCTTGCAGACTACATGGAGCAAATGATTGAACACCTACAAACCGAATCTTAGAGGGCAGACCCAGTACTGAATAGGTCGAAGGCAAAAATCATGACTGACATCCCAATGCAGTTCACCTGCAGTTGCCTTTTAAAGAGGTCGTCCACCTGAAAGGTGGGTCAATGATCTAACTAAGGAGTCATGCTGGTAACAACTGGCTTTAGGTGGCGCAAGATAGAAGATCGTGGAGTTTTTGATGAGGTCTATGTCCGAAGACGGATGAAAAAAAGGCTGATGTAGATAGATAGAATCGTAATCTATTATTTTGATTACTAACTACAAAATGTAATCGTAGTTTTATAATAATAGTAATCAGTAGCTTACATTTTGCCGAACTCTGAAGCACCGTCCATTCCTAAAGGCCTATTATTGGTAGAATAATCAAGACCATCGTCCGTGTGTCGTCTCATTGTGGATTTTTCTGACTTAAAATTTTACGAAGTGGAACGAACGTCGTCTGATTAACGTGTTCCGGTATTCGAAGTAGGCCCCTTGAATTCTGTTAGTGAATATTCATAATCCAGCGTCCATCAGAGAACGCACTCCACCTTGTCATTAGCTGGTGCCCACCAATTTGGGGGACAAATTAATTTACATAGATGTGAAGTAGAAACAGATGAATCTATTGGATTCTGTATGGAGCGGATTTTGGTTAGGGTTCCCACAAAAGTAAAAACGGAAATAAATAAATAATAAAATAAAATAAATTTATTGTGATAGCTGGTGGGTACATAAACAATATCAGTTATTGGAGCAACCATTTAAGTATAGAAATACTTGTGTTAGACCGCTCCGCTCTTCATAGCTTTGACAAATAAAAATTAGTACCTTAGAATTCAGAGTTTTACATATTATTTACCTAAAGTTAAAAAAATTCAAAACTAGTTACTAGATTACTTAAAGTTAAAAATAAAAAATAACTATTATTTCTGATAGTATCCTCATTTCTTTTACTAAATGAAAAAGAAATGCTTATATATAAATTGACTGCCCCAGAATAGTGTTGATGTTTGAGTGTGTGTGTGTGTGTTTGTGTGTGCGTGTGTGTGTGTTTGTGTGTGTGTGTGTGTGTTATGTTTGTATGTGTATGTAAGTGTGTAGGTGAGTGTAGTATTTTATGTGATAATAGTTTTTATGCTTGACTTTGTAACAATGCTTCTACATCGTTGTAGCTTATAGTCTTAAGCCAGTTGGTGACAACTTTTTTGCATTCGTGGTATGTGAGTGGATATATATTTAAGTGTTTGTTAATTGCATTATATAGATGTGCTGATTGCCAGGGATACTGATGTTTAGCAAAGCTAGTATTTACATTAACCGTTTTAGCAACCATGTAGCTCCTTCTTTTATTATAGCAACTAGGATCGTAAGGCAGAGTCTTGTGCTTCTTAAGTATTATATTTAATAATTATAGTTTCCTTACAGTTAGGAGGTCAGTGCTAGAATAGAGAACCTCAGTTGGGAATCTAAATGGTTTGAAGAACATAACCTTCAAGAGGTATCTTTGAGCTCTTTCCAGGTCAATGAATTTGGTTTTAGTGGCTCCTCCCCAAACTGGTAGGCAATACGTTAGAACTGATTGAGCCAAAGCAATGTAAATTTGTCGCAACAAGTTTTTATTTGCAATGTGCCTTAGTGATTTAAATGTCCAAGATAATTTACGTATCCTATTCATGATCAGTTCAGAGTGTGAATGCCAAGACAGCCGTTGGTCCATCATTATGCCCAGATATTTTGTGTATTCAACTTTACTTATAGGAGCGCAAGAACAGTGAGTTGGGGTTACGCTTGAGCACTAGTGAATTTTGATTTCAAAAGTCTCAGGAGGTTGAGAACGTTTAGTCAAAGAGAAGCAAATGAAGTTGGTCTTTAGGGTGTTTAATGTTAGCAAGTTGGAGTCTAGCCAAGTAGCTATTTGAGCCAATCCTGTCTCAGTCGATTTATGAACACTGTTCCAAGTTTTGCCAGCAAATACAATCGCGGTATCGTCTGCATATGAAAAGACACAGCCATCCTCAATTGGTAGTTGTAACAGACTGTTTATGTAGACGAGGAACAGTGTTGGGCCTAAGACGCTCCCTTGGGGAACCCCATATGTTACATTTTCTTCCAAGCTGACAATCTCGTCAATTTTTACTCTTTGCTTCCGGTTATTAAGGTAGTCTTTAAGCAAGTCAAGTGCTAGATCCCTTATGCCTATGTTCTCAAGCCTGCGTATAAGAATGGGGACAGATACTATACATTTGGCCTGCACATCAATCCGGTCCCATTTCTTAGAACCGCGTTTAGTTCATCATTATTATAACATTATTATAAGTTAGGCCTATCGGGCCTATCTCCAAAACTATCGGTCCTGCCTGCGTTTTCCGCATCCAGTGAGCGGGTTCCCACGACCGCGAAACGGAGCGTCAGTCGTCGTCCGGTGCGTGCAGATGGAACACGTCTAGTTATTTAATTGAAATAAGCTCTACGCTGTAAAATATCAAGCTGTTATGATATTTGTAATTTATCAGCTACAACTTGCAACGCATGTGGTGATGGCGACAGTCACTAACTCGCATTGAAAACTGTCGCTCGATTGTAAGCTCCCTAAGATGATGTAATTTAGAGTGTTTATCTTAAAAATATTTGTAAGACAACAATGATGTTAAAATTTTCGCTAGTAGAAATTAGACACCTGATGACACAAACGTAATAAAAAAAACCGGCTAAGTGCGTGTCGGGGCACGTGCAGTAGGGTTCTGTAGTTACCATATCGCCGTTATACTACGAAAACCAATTAAATCATAAAAAGTGCAAACGGAGATATCGCGATTACAATGTTTATGGGGTTGAAAATACCCTTTGTAGTATTATATTGTTAGTATTACTTCATAGCATTAGTACATTGGTAAATGTTCTATTTAAACTTATCTTTTGAGATTTAAAAAGGTTATTGCTTTGTAATGAAATTTACAATAATTGTCACAAGGTCACCTATTTAATTGGTTTTCCCTGAGAAATGATAAATGTCTATAAATTCAAAAGTATTAGGAATACCACAAATCCCGAGAAATTACTTCTTAATGTTAGTTAATTTAGACTAACCATGATAAAAATATACCTATGCAGATGTCCCTTGTGAAGTTACAAGTGAAAATGTATCTAGATAATTGGTTTTCCCTGCAGAAAATTTAGGAACCTAAAAGTTAAGCAAGTAATTTATTAGCGTTTTAGTACATTCATTTGTTATCAAATTTATAGCTCGAAATAATTAATTAATTACAAATTGGCTTGATTAGTTCAAATAACAATAAAAGCACGCTTCAAATGCCAGTAACAGGTACCAAGAAATTAATGTAAATAAAAGAAAAACTGACTTTCGAGTGACGGACCGACCGACTGACTGACATACTAAAGCAAAGCCAGTATTATTGAGCTAGACGTCTAAAATTGAATACAAAATGTAACTTTGAAACCTTTGATAATCCTGCTTGGAAAGAACTTCCCGAAATTCCCGCGGGAAAATATTTATTGGGAAAAAATATTAATCTAGGCTATATACTATCTGTGTTCCAAATTCCAACCAAAAATGTTCAGTAGGTAAACATCCAAACCCACAAACTTTCACATTTATAATATAGGTATTAGTAGGATAATATTAGTAGGATGACTAAGCATTTTCATATTTAGGTATATAGTTAGGTAAAACTGAGAATGTGACATTAAAATGATTTAATTAAAATTTTTAATTATTAGGACAGTATAAACAAAACACCTAATAAAAAACCGGACAAGTGCGATTCAGACTCGCCCACCGAGGGTTCCGTACAATAAATAATTATAATTAGTTCAGGAATCGAGTCTCGCAGTTTTCCGAGATTTTGCCGAATTTGCCAATTTAACTACAAATGTATACATCTCCGATTTATACATGTAGGTACTTGTAGAATAAGACGATATTACTTTCCAAATTTCATAGTTCTAGGTCAACGGAAAGTATAGATTTCCTTGAAAGCGTCTGAATATGTGTTTTTTGGCAAAAACGGCCGTATCCTTTTTTGATTTTTTCACAGCTTCTCAACGAACTAAGTATCTTAGTTCGTTGGGCTTCTAGGAACTGTAGATTTGAGTAGGTATACCTCCACACGTTCCCAAGATAAGGGATACAGACAGATGGACGGACAACCGTCCGTCTGTTTGTCAGTCAAGATTATTATTACCGTTAGTCATTATCCGAAGATATTAAGGAATCGTTTTTCGCTGTAGATTAGGATGCATTCGTGAATAAATTATCGTCTGAGAAATGTCAGAGAAAACCAATTATCTGGATATACAATATTTTCTTAGTTGATTAGATTGTATTAGTTAATATGGAATTCGTCAGGTAAAATAAATTAAATTGTTTTAATAGCTTTTATTTGATCATTTTAATCTAGTATGGAGATTTAAATCTTAGAAAATGGTTGTTACTGAGGGAAAAATAGAATGATTCCTGAGCTGTCTCTGAAAAAAACCAAATTTTATCAGTTAACTGACAATCATTGGAGACAAATATGTCAGAAGTCAAGTTTATTCTGTTTAATATTTTGTATTTGAAAACAAACCTTGGCAATGCTTGAAATAATTGGTTATCTAATTAACAGAAGCGAAACTACAGGACTTAGCGATTAATGGGTTTTCGCAGACGAAAGAGCACAAAATTTTAAGTACTTTGGCATTCATAAGTCATTTTCGAAAAAAAATCGATTTAATTGGTTTTCGTTGTATAGCGGCGATATACTATATCTTATTTAACACTATAATTTTTCATCTGCAAAAATAACATGTTTTTCATAGTATTTATAAATGATAAAGTTATATTTGCGGTTTTGGAAAATGTGCTATATCTCCAAAACTAAATATATATCGTTCAACCCAAAGTGATTATTAAGATCTACAGTATATGTTATATTTTTTAGATTTTTCACTCATTTATTTTAAAAGTTAGAGGGGGGGCGACACACCATTTTGCCATTTTGGAAGTGTCTATCTTTCAAACGGATGACTTTGAGAAGAATCGTTTTACAAACCTCTTTGTTATTTTTAAAGACCTATCTATAGACACCCCGCAAGCATAGGTTTGATAACAAATTTCAAAATCGTAAAGCGGTTCACAGACTACATCTACCTATTAAGTTTCAACTATGTAATCTTATATTTCGGAATGAAGTGGCTGTGACATATTGACGGACGGACAGACAGACAGACAGGCATGACGAATCTAAGGGTTCTGATTTTTTCCATTAGGCTACGGAACCCTAAAAAACGGACAAGTGCGAGTCTGTCTCGCCGATGGTTCCGTACAAAACAGGTACATATTAAGTTCAGGAATCGAGTCTCGCAATTTTTTCCCGAGATTTTCCCGAATTTTCTTTATGATTTAACTACAAATGTAAAGTTTTCAGATTGTTTCCTGTACTTGTAGAATAGGACGGTATAACTTGCCTCATAGTTCTAGCTAGGTCAAAGGAAAGTATCCTATAGATTCCCTTGAGAGTGTCGGAATATGCATTTTTTGTGGCACAAACGGTCGTATCTTTTTTACGTTAGCTTAGAAATTTGATTTTTCACAGTTTCAAGGAAGTGTAGACTCAATCTTGAGTATATGGTTTTAATTTCAACTCGATACCTCCACGCGTTCCCGAGATAAAAGGTTTTGACAGACAGACAGATGGACAATAAAGTGATCCTATAAGGGTTCCGTACTTCAAAAGGAAAAACGTAGCCCTTATAGGATCACTTTTTAACATTGAAAATGTTTTTTCGATCGCTTCAGTAAGGTACCCAATTTCAGCCAGAGTGAGACATCGCCCTGGTCCCGTGAGTTTTGGGTCTACGTGAATGTAATATATGACAAAAGATGCGTCTTGGCAAGGGCTACAATATAATGATTTTTTTTTTAAAAACTTCAAAACTTTTTTCGAAAATCGCATAAATGTAGAAAAATGCCACACTTTTTTGGGGTCTTTTCTCACTAAATCGACTATTTCTCAGAAACGAAAAGCGATATCGAACAAATGAAAAAAACCCCTAGAGATATAGAGTTTGGTTACATTTAGAAAATATTATTTGTCCCTGACTTTTACGTTCTGGGCTGTAGCTTATCCTTTATGTAGCGAAATGTCGGGATACCGCGGGCGACGACGCGCGCGGCGGGGGCAATGGTTATACTTATACTTAGTACGATTTAAGTTTGTAAATTATTGTATAATTTAAAGCTTAAAAATATTTAGATATATTTCTGGCGATTTGTTATTTACTAAAAGACAATGCAACTTTGCTCTTGACGGGTTAGCCCAATTTTTTTAAAAGTATGGTACGCCAGGATAGATTTTTTGGTTGCCTTAGTAAAAGTAAGCCCTAATGATAATATCGATATTTCGAAACAAGTTTCATTCCTGTACCATACCTTTAAAAAAATTGGGCCAATAAGTTGCATTGTCTATTTGATTTGAAGCTAAAAAATAATGAAAAATGTTAAAAACTTAATATTGATATTGATTAGCTCTAGTAGGTCAACAGATGGTATGACGCGAATAGAGCGTGAAGCAAGTGCTGATTCCAGATCTAGTCAAAGATTTCAATCGTTAGATACGGCGGCGCGGCGCGGTACCATAGTGTGACTGCACTGAAATATCTCCATAAGTGCATATTTAATTAAGTTAGTGACGTCGCTTACTATGTGAAAACGAAAGAGAAAGTAGCGTTAGCAATAACTGTAGGAGCAAAAGAGATGACGCTATTATATCCAGTACAGGCGTCGTAGTGAGTTTTTGTGTGTAGGTTAACGGATAAACGAATCTTAAGCGAAAGTTCAACAGAAGAGAGGTTTTAGTTTGAGGCCCGAGGCGAACCCAAGGGTCTCAATAGGTACTTACGAGTAGATACAGAAAAGTAGAACCAAAATATTATATCGTGGGCTCGTGAGTTGCTGTTATTTCAATTTCGAGATTTGAAATTACTCGATCAGTCATATCTTTCTTAGTTACTCTGCGATTCCAAATGAATTTTTACAACGATCTCTGCCTAGGTAAACATTGTTTACAGTTGCACTAAAATGAGGGTTGTTATAGCACATTCGAGTGATAATTAAGTCAGCGCGAGAGTCTCGCATGCATTTTGATTATTAAGACGCTTTTATTAGGTTGCTTTCGCGTTTGTTTATTTGTTTGTTTGTGTGTTTCTCCACAAAGTTTGCGAACAATTTTATCCTAGCTTCCCGATGAGCTGGAGACTTGAAACTTTGAAGATATGTCAGAACTGGAAGGCAATGCAATATTATGGTGTCATTGAGCTGATCTGATGATGAAGACGGAAGAAGGCCACAGGAACTCTATGATGAAACCATACAACCCCATCGTGTTTGGTCTCGTTAGCATCGTCTTGACAAGTACTCTAATGGGAGACGAGGTCCAGGGTCTGATGATGAAGCCGAAAGACCATGTCATAGGAACTCAATATTAAAACCGTGCAACCCCATCAAATTTGGGCTTGTTTGAATCGTCTTGACGAGTTCTTTGTTGGGAAATAGTTTCCATGGTCTGATGATGGAGCCGAAGGAAGGACACAGGAACACTATAATAAAACCATGCACCCCCATCGAGTTTGGGCTCGTTTGAATCATCTTGACGAGTACTTTGTTGGGAAATAGTGTCCGAGGATCTGATGATGGAGCCGGAGGAAGGCCATAGAAACACTATAATAAAACCATGCAACCCCATCGAGTTTGGGCTCGTTTGAATCGTCTTGACGAGTACTTTGTTGGGAAATAATTTCCAGGGTCTGATGATGGAGCCGGAAGAAGGCCACTGGGACTCTGTAATAAATCCATGGAACCCTATCGAGTTTGGGCTCGTTTGAATCGTCTTGACGAGTGTTCCGATAGGAGATGGTATATTTTTTTTGTCTTAGCTCGTTAACTAAAAAGCAGAAAATAAAAATTAACTGAAAAAAAAAACTTTTTTAAAAACACGTTTTTAAAACGGACTAAATTATTACAAAAAAATTGGACTAAAATATTAAAACGGACTAGTAAAAACAGACTAAAAAGTATCAATTAAAATTTTCTGTAAATATTTATATAACCCTATACCTACAGAAATTTTAAACCTAAAAACGTGGGGCGCATGCTAAAGACAATATGGATAATAATTTTACAAAATGCGCCTCACGGTTTAAAATTTCTGTAGGTATAGGGTTATATAATTTTTTACAGAAAATTTTATTTGATACTTTTTAGTCTGTTTTTACTAGTCCGTTTTAATGTTTTCGTCCGTTTTTTTGTAATAATTTAGTCCGTTTTAAAAACGTGTTTTTAAAATGTTTGTTTTTATTAGGTAATTTTAGAATAAGTTTTAAAAATTTTAGAAAAATTCAATAAAATAAGTCACCTTTCAATTAAATATTAATATTTTGTTAAATTCATTTTCAATGTACCAGAAGGTCGTGAAAGGCACGAGATCTGTGAATTTTTGTCCGTCCGTCTGTTTGTCTGTCTGTCTGCCTGATGTCAAGACGTGGAGGTATCGAATTGAAATTAAAACCATAGACTCAAGTCTACGCTCCCTTGAAGCTGTAAAAAAATCAAACTTCTAAGTTGACGCAAACAAAGATACGGCCGTTTATGCCACAAAAAACGCATATTTCGACACTCTCAAAAGAATCAAAATTCATAGGGAGCCTTCCCGTTGACCTAAAACTATGAAATTTTATCGTCTAAAGGTTATTATATCCTTCGGAGCAATGAAGCTTTTGGCTTGCGACATGCGACTTGCGACCCACGCGGCCATACGACGATGCGCCACGGCCGCATGCGACACTGTGCGTCTTCCAATGCAAAGTACAGACTTTTACTCTTATAATTCAAAGCACAGTCACATGGCCGCGTGGGTCGCAAGCCGCATGTCGCAAGCTGGAAGGGTACATTTATACTACAAGTACAGGGAAAAATCTGAAAACTATATTTAAGTTTGTAATTAAATCATAAAAAATAAAGTCTTTATTTAAGTACCAACAAATTTATACTGAACCTCGGTGGCTAAGTCTGACTTGCACTTGAGGTACCTAACCCTAAAAATGATCTCAAAGCAAAAACAAACGAGAAAGCAACCTAATAAAAACGTGTTAAAATAAAACACTCGGTTTGGTGTCAAACATTGTTTTATTTCTAAAGCCAATATCAAAATAATGATAATAATAATATATTTTTAATAAAAACAACACACTGGTAATTTTAATTTTATGGAATATTTTGTTAATCCTCATAAGCACAGGATGAAGAATAATCATCATCAGGGAGAGATCTCCACGCATTGAAATCAATTCCAGGTATTTCATCGCAACTGCATATTTTGTTTCTGAAATAAATAAAATTAATTATAAAACGTGGTGGTTTAACTAACATTAACTTCTTTATCGGAAACAAACTAAGTGAATAGAAGTTACAATCTTATAAAAATCTTACTTAGGACCAGCTCTTAGGAATGCTTTTGGCTGTATTTTTGTCACTTTGTCACCAACGTCGCACAGAATCCTCGAAAATGAAGCTTTTCTAATCTGCAGTAATTGATCTAAAACAAAATTAATATTAATATTAGATACGTTTCATGGTTTTATACTAATTCAATATTTTAAAAATCATGAGCCGAATAGAACTAATTATAAAAAATCTGTAATTTTAGCAATCGATACGCATATATTATTACGTATAGCCAAATAGTTTTTTTTTTTGAAAAATAAGTTAATTCATTTGTCCTGGTTACTTTGGTAGTTACGACGTGAAATTGTCGCTCGTTTGTAAGCTCCCTAACACCAACCAACCTGTGTTGGAAGTTTAATAATATTAATAAATTTTATTTGCATTTAACATGGTGCATTTGCATTTAACGTTTGTGAGTCACTTGGAAGGGGACCCAGAAGTGGGACGTCTTAAACATGCTAAAACAGAACAAAATAACCATAACATTAATATAATTAATAAAATGATGATCTCACCTATAGTGAAGGCATTTGGTCTATTAGGTCGTTCGAACCAATGCCGATCAGAGACCAAAAATCGATACAGCTGTTCCTTCATGATGCAGTACAGCGTCTCCGGGATATGGCCTCCCTTCACGTGCTTTTCCAGCCATATACCAGCCATCAGATCGATGTCATCCACCTTCTGATAATTTTCCTTAAGCAGCTCTAGATTCTATGAGAATAAAATATATTAAAATAAGGGTAGTATTTAATCGGGTAACAATATATTCCCATTTTGGGTATCAAAAATACTGAATGTAGCGTACTGAAATACTAAGAGGGCGACGAACTGAGGGCGACTACAAATGTTGAAAATGGGTGACTTTAAAATACAAATTGACTAACTAGTTATTCAGAATGGGTGAACAAATTACTATTTGGGCGACAACCTTAGGGCACACAAAAATTGTCATATATTTTATTTGAAACCGGTGACAATTATTCTAATACAGATGACAAAAATACCATTTTGGGCAGCTTAAATCAGTTATATAGTTACCTACTTGGTATAATAGTTCCCCACTCAGTATATTTTTGCCACACATTTAGAATTTTCACTGCTAACTTAAATTATTTATGTCCTACATGCAGTCGCCCGTTTGACGTTTTTTTGTAATCTACAGTTTGTGGCCCGTTTTTATTTTGTCGCCCAAATCATAAAGCGCTTAGTATTTAAGTGTCCTATCAACAGTCGCCTTTAAATATTTCCAGTCACCCAATTAATTATTTCCCTTTAAGTAAATTACCAAAAAAAAGTGCCAACCAACACTAAAGGTGGTATTCCGATGTAGGCGACCACGACTCATGACCGCGACCCGTTGCTTAAGAGTCCAAAATGACGCAAGCGGTCGCTTCGCGCAACCACCGTTAGACAGAGCGGTGGTTGTGCGACAGACGTGTCAAAACTCATATTACAAATCAGTGGGTCGTGGTGTGGTTGCGGTCACCGCTGGTCGTGGTCGCGGTCACCGCTGGTTGTGGTCGCGGTCACCGCTGGTCATGGTCGCGGTCACCGCTGGTCGTGGTCGCGGGTCGCGGTCGCTTACATCGTAATGCTACCTTAACGGCGAATTTTCAATACATGGAGTGTGATGCCAATTATCCTCTTCTCATAATTTTATTGATGTATGGTGGTCGCTTCATTTCGCTACCAAGCCGTAAAGTGTTTCTCTATATCCTCTATTAGTTAATTGCATTCGTGCAGGGGTCAAGTGTGCTAATGTTAACGTCATTATCGTGTTTAAATTGTGTTTGAATGGTAATGTTTTTGACAACACAATCGAAACACGATTAGTATGACGTTAACATTTGCAGACTTGAGCCCCAGGTTTCATTTGATTATCGAGTAAACTTAACAGTAGAAAGTCATCATTCAAAATCCATACGATTGAATGATGGCAAGCCTCCGATCATCACCTTATTTTCCATCTGTCTGTTTGTTCATCTATCTGCCAACACTTTTTCTAAGATGTGGTTTCCAATCAAATAAAAAGAAAGATGGAGCGTTGCGAACAATAAAGTGAGGCCAGTTTTTGATGGTACATGTGTGCGTACAAGGGGGCGGGCGGGGGCCGGGCGGCAGGGTTTTATATGGAAAGCCAAGGCGTAGTTTCGTTACACGTGTGTGCGTGAACTGTGTATGGACACAGCCAAGGCGTAGTTTTACAGGCCTCACCGCTTCGTTCGGAAGACTCCATCTTACTTTTTTTATTTGGTCTGAGCATAGATATGAACAGTAAAATACCTAGCTTCTTAATCTAAGTCACTAAAGTCAAATGCTGCCATTTCTGTTAGATAATATTGACTCTAAACAAATGAATCAAAACCTAGAGTGCTTTGCGTTGACCTAAGAGCCAAGAATCAACACGCATAATACAAATAAAGATAAAAGAGGAACAACCAAGTTATACTAAGTAACTGACTTCGCTGTAAGTCACCCTATTTACTATTACTTACACTTCCAGGGCTTCCGCGCGTACAGTTCATTTGAAATAAACCATTTTTTACGGATCACATACGCTCAATATTATAATACTATTCACCGTTATTATTTTTAAGTATATCTAAAAATAAAATGGGGAGGAAAAAAATCAGCCGTTCCATACATTACAGTCGAGTCGATGTTATACTTTTCTAGGGAACAGCTGGTTTTTTTCCGTGATTTCGTGGTTGGCCCCATAGTAAAAGTTGATTCACGTGGTCTGAACTCCTTATTTCATTTTTAGATATACTTAAAAAATAACGGTGTATACCCAATATACGCGCTGTAATCCGTAAAAAGTGATTAACCCTATTTACCTCGGGATAAAACAGGTCTTGTAAATCATCAAATGTCTTGTAAGTTTTGCCTGAGCAAAATTTTCTGTAGTTCACATACGGACCTATGCCAAAAAATCGACCTTTTGTTACGTCGGATGTCATCATATCTGATGAGTTTTGAAGTGGTCCCAATCCGCGTTCAGACATCTGTAATAGGGGTATTATTATATTATTTAAATTTCGATTCGGTAACTAGCGCAAAGAAGAATGGTCTAGCACATTTATGCGATCGTTAGGCCCTGTCCTAATTGGCATCGGTCGTGCGATCATGCGTTGCGATTTCATCATGCGATGAAACTGAACAATAGACAATTTGGTCCCATCGCATGATCGCGCGACCGTCAATTAGGACATTCAATAGATATCACTAGGTTTGATCGCACGGTCGCACGACCAGTTTCATCGGACGGACGCACCATCGCATGACAGATGGCCAATTAGGACAGGGCCTTAGGAGCCGTACTACTTACATCTGGATCTACAATGTAGTCACTTTTACCGCCATGTCTAAAGCAACCTTGTGTAAAGTGATCTATGTTGTTATCTACAGCAAACATCCCAGTTCTGGTTGTCATGTTAACGATTGGAAACTTTCCGAGGTAATGTCCATCAAGGTCGAACTTCCTAAAAGCGGCCACAAAATTAATGCAGATTTATAGGTAACAAAATGAGTAGAATCATTTAAACAAGTGAATTACTTTTGGCATTAAAATTGCATACCACCGTGACCGCACGATGCGTGACATCACGGTCCCGTAGGTCCTGTGTGTTAGTGCGAGAATTAGTAGGGGGTTGGGGAATTGGTGGATAGTGATGAACATGGCGTAACATAATCAGACCAAAATGGCAAAATAATTGTTTAATTAATATGATTTATGATTATTTAATTCAAATAATATATTTAAGCTTAGTAAATAATCAAAATGTGGTGTAAAAATGTAAAGTAATACATTACGAGTATGTAAATTAACGGAAGTGTACTTGGTTTTACAACAAAGTTTATTTGTCAAATTCATACAGGTAATTAAGCTCATATATTAGCGTAATACTATTTCGATATTTCTTACTGTCCATTTTAAAATGTGTTATGTATAGTTTCTTGGAAATTAATCATTTACAGTTGCTGTTTTAACAATTAAGATGTTATGTTGACTATAGGCAAGAATGGCGGGAAGCGGTTGCAATTCCCGCCATCAACGAATGTATAAAAGTGACATCGAAATAGGGTAACAGCCCAGTCTGATATTGTGCTAAGTATTGTATAACTGTGCTAGATTGTAGAATAACGGTTTATAAAAAAGGTCTAGGATGTTTTATCTTGTTTAGAATTGCGTGTTCATGTGATAACTGTGTTTAAAATGTGTTGTTTTTAGCAATTAATGCAATGTCGGTGTAAGAATCATTGTTCAGCATGAACAATGAGATCTGATGTGCTGTTTTATTAGTGTTACAGTTTAAAAATGATTGAAGTCACGTTTAATAATTTGTACATGACGATTAATGTGATGTTTTATTGGGAATTAATTGAATATCAGTTAGTATCAGTTCTGTTCAATTTGAATAAAGAGGTCTCATGTGTTGTTTCATAATAATACAGTTTAAGGTGTTAGTTTAATATTACAAAAGTTACGTTAAAATATAGTGACTATCAAGATTAATGATGTTGTTTCTTGTTTCATCTTCTCATGCTTAGTGTTGGTTATCCAAATATATCCAGGTTTAAATAATGATGTAGTGTTTTTAATTATGTGAGCCTGATAAAGGGGGTTCCCTTTATCTTCAACAATTTAGCCCCAATGTGTCCCACATACCTCCGGATTGCATAAAAGCATTACGCAATCCGAAGCCCGTACTATGAAAAAGTGACCATCAGCAACTTGATAATCACTGCCAAATAACAGCTACATACTCGTAGATACTACTACATATCAACTCTCGGCGAACAGACTATACATACTTGATATCCGATTCTTGTATCGTGTGGAACCACCTAAATGCCGTAAAATACTCCAATGAGAGCTGCGGTACCTTCTGTTCATCATACAAATCCCTGAATCCAGGCGATTTGGATATAACGTTGTCCCTCAGTAGATTATTTTTACCTAAAATAGAATAGGGGTTTTAATAGGAACGTGAGATATAATACAGAAGTCCAATTCCAGTAACATGTTTTAAGCCTTTGGTGATAAAATTATCAAAAGTTTTAGCAAACTTAAAAAGTAATGGGGAATGTACTTACGAAAAAATTGGCTTGGCAAATTGGCTGAATATTATTCTATAGGTAGGAATAAGCTCCCTTAGTAATAGAAAAAAGTTTCAGAATATTTGGTTACGTGAAAAAGTTTAAAAAAAAATAAAGTCTCTTCGACTTCACAAATAAATAAAAGTAACAGCAGAATGGAAATTATACCTTTGCCACCACCTGCCACAACCACAACAATATCTATGCCACAACATGGTATTAAGAAAAAGTTTCAAAAATGACAAATGTCAAAATATCAAAACTTTTTATTTTTATTCGTGTTGTTGTTGTGGCAGGTAGTGGCAAAGGTATAATCTCCATTCTGCTGTTACTTTTACACATTTGTAAAGTCGAAGAGACTTCCAGCACGAAAAGCGCGCTTTTGGCGCGTAAAAACTCGCAGCAAAATCGATTTTTGCTGCGAGCGTGAGGCAAAGCCCTTTTTTAATTTCTAACACCAACTTTTAAAATAATAAAGAAAAAAGAAATAAAGTGACAAGGATGACACTTGTATAATTTATATGTGAGAAAAGGATAGATAGAGTGCTTTATGGTATCATACATGGATTAAAAAGTAAAAAAAATAACATGCACGGATATACCAAGAAGTTTTAAATAAGGATTGTTAAAAAATAAGGTTGATAATTCGAAATAAAGAGTAGGTATGGACGTAATAAAGTCGCATGTATGCAACAAATATGAAATACTAGCGGCCGCCCGTGGTTTCACCCGCGTGGTTACCGTTCCCGTGGGAATATCGAGATAAAAAGTATTATTTATTTTAATCTAGGCTATCTACTATCTGTGTGCCAAATTTCAACCAAATCTATTTAGTAGTTTTTGCGTGATTGAGGAACAAACATCCAAACATCTAAACATCCAAACCCACAAACTTTCACATTTATAATACTAGCGACTGCCCGCGGTTTCACCCGCGTGGTTCCCGTTCCCGTGGGAATATCGGGATAAAAAAGTATCCTGTGTTTTAATCTAGGCTATCTACTATCTGTGTGCCAAATTTCAAGAAAATCCGTTCAGTAGTTTTTGCGTGATTGAGGAACAAACATCCAAACATCTAAACATCCAAACCCACAAACTTTCACATTTATAATATTATAATAGTAGGATTATATAGTAGGAAGAAAAATTTATGAAATTTATTAACAAATTACTTATATGTTTTATGGTTATAAATAAATAAGATGGGATATTAATGAATAAGAGACAAACACAACGTAATGTAATCAAAACAACGGGGAATCTACTTTGCTGACTCTATGAATAAAATTTTTCAGCATAGGTTTGATCGAATTATTTTTGTAATAAATTACAAAAAAAAAATATTGCGTGCAACGATGAAGATAGTTATCTAACTCCAAAAGAGTGAAGTGAACAAGTTTTTAATGCTGAATTAAGCTTTTTACCAGGAAAGTCGCGTGAAAATTTTCTCACCGGTAGAGGTGAAAAGTTATATATTTTAGGCAGCCATTACACGGTAGGTTTTGCTGTCAGTTTAACCACAGTCACGGGCTGTGACTGACGATTAACCTACCGTGTAATGTAGTGACTGATGGTTGCATGATGTGATTTGTTCTTTCCATCTGACTGATCAGTCAAACGTAATTCATGACTGATGGAATTTGACTGACGCTTGCATGACCATGTAATGGCTGCCTTACACGAGACCAAAATTTTGTTCTGCCTCGTGCCTTTAAATCACTCACTGTGCTCAGTACTCTATATTAGAACCACTCGCTACGCTCGTGATTCAATTCTAGATTACTTCGTTAGTTCGTGATTTAAAGTCAGCACTCCCAGCACAAATTTATTTTGGTCACTTGTATAACAAATAACTATTATTTTTAATTTTTACCCAACCGAAAATTCTGAAACTTTTTTCTATTACTAAGGGATCTTATTCCTAACTATAACAAATCGCTGCTTTCATACTATAGGGGCACATCTCAAAATTTTGTGATTTCGAGTTTTTATAATATATGGGCACAAAATGTACCACTCTACATGATGCTCTTGACAGAAGAGTCAAAGTATACTGTGGAGCCGCGAAAACTATTTGTGTCTCTTTCACATTCCCGAGTGAAGCGTCTCGGTTTCCGCGATACAAGGAGCAATTTAGTGTCGTGCCTGTAGTTAAGGAAGGAGGACCGCTCGCGCAGCTGTTCAATTGTGTTTGTGCCGGTCTATTACGGAAATTATGGGTAAGCATTGATTTTTGTTTTCCAATTAGAGAGAAACTTTCATAGTTAGTTCCTTATGTTAGAAAAAAATGGTAAAAAAGTGGTATAATTCAATATATGCCCGTATACTGCAAAAGTATTAGAATATTATTTTGTATAACTCAAGTTGAATCTATATATCATATTAATGAAATAAAATATCAAGTTCACAATTCTGGTTGAATCTGTATATTACATAAACGCTGTTCATAACCACGTTTCATTGAGATATAGCTACTGTTCGGTTTACTACCGAACACTTAGGTATTTCGAAATACCTAATGAATATGACGTCCTCGCAACACGTGATGGTAAATTAGGCCATCGGCCGGTGTGTGCAGTATGACACTTCAGTGCAATTTATTTCGCGTCGATGATCGGTTGCGCTCATAAACATTTACTTAACATTTTACATTACTTCAAAAACATTTATTTTCGCATATTTTAAACATTAACATTTTCTAGTTTTACATACATAAGTACATTTTACATTTAGTTATATTTTGAACTCTTGATCCAGTGAATAAAAGTGTTGACTGTTATCCCGTTTATTTCTCCATAAACCCCACACAGGCTACATCCCCGAACATTGGTCCTTCGAGCGACCACCTCGCGCGCGTTTATCTCGTGAATTGGGGTGGAGAACAGTGAACAGTGGTGGATAGTGTGTGTGATAAAATTGGATTGCATAAATTGGATTTCAACGGCGCTTTGCTTCCCTGGTTCCAGTTGACTGGTACACTAACCGGTTAACATCGACAACATAAACCAAGTAAGATCTTTCCATATTTCTTGCTTTATAATAACCCGATTCGGAAGTTACAATGCCCGGACCGGACGAAGCAACTGGGGTTTTGGAGTGTGTCATGTTGACACAGAGCGAGATTATGGGGGCTATGGAAAAGCTCCTAGTTAACTTCAAGAAAGACTCTTATGCGCGAAAAAATCCATCTAACATAAAGCGACGCTTAGAAACTCTTGACGCTTATTGGCAAGATTTTCAAGACAATCACTTTAGATTAGACGATGAAGTGAAGAACAAAGCATCCCATTCGTATTTTACAGAGAACTATTACCAACAGACTGAAAAGTTTTATAAAGAAACGCGGAGCTATATTGAAAAGTTTATAACATTGAGCGATACAACAGTACAAGAACAAACAACTACAAGTAAGGGGTCAGAATCAACATCAACATCAACTCCAGGAGTTAAACAGGACACTGCGCAGATACCAATGGAAGAAGCACAAGAGATAAGTCAGGAAACAATTTTAATCCGCAACTTATTGCGAAAACAAGAAGCTAACTTTATGGCTTTCAAACGAACATTAAGTATGATTGAAGTTGAAAAAACCATAGAAAATTGGGAGTTAGAAGATTCTCTGAAATCCTTGCAAATGCGTTGGTCTGAGGTAGACAAATTACATTGGGAGATCATGTGTGAAACCGGAGAAGAAAACAGTGAATATGAAGGAAAGTTCGGTTATTATGAGAAGAAATACTTAAACACAAAAAGGGCGATAAACACAAAATTATGGTCTATGAGGCATCGTGAAAAGGCGACACCTCAATTAGACATTCCGATATTTGGCGGTAATTACAATCAATGGGTTCCATTCAAAAATCTGTTCTTAGAAGCCATACACGACAACCCGTCAATATCAAACGCTCAAAAGATGCAATTTTTACGTAGCAAAGTGCGTGGAGATGCGGAGCGCTTGATACAGCATCTACAAATAAGCTCAGAAAACTACATAACTTGTTGGGATATTCTTAACAACCGATTCAACAACAAAAAACCAAGATAAAGAACAACCGCCTAAACAAAACAAGACACCTACGAAAACAAAATCAACATTATCAACTATCGTTATGACATTAATCTACTTACTTACATTATTTACAAATACATTTGGCGCGAGTGTTATAACAGAATTAAACAACAATCAAACATTATATTTCGACCCCATAGCTAACATTCAATTAAGTCGAAATACGTGGAACTTAGTTGTGTACTATGATATGAATCCATATTGGGAAGGAAACGAAGCCTACGAGAAAATACAAAATTACTTAATAACAACATGTGACTTATTAAGTTCCGACAACCAATGTAACATGATAGTACCGCAATTACATCATCAGTACGCCGAGCTACAATACTACAATCAGCTGTTGCTTAATCAACATTTTAATGCGCACTCCAGACAGCGTCGAGGTTTTATCAATGGCGTGGGATACCTGGCTAACTCTTTATTTGGTGTATTGGATGAACGTTTCGCAGAACAATACTCTAAAGACATTGAAGCTCTTCGTCAAAATGAAGCTCACATAAACAACTTATGGAAGAACCAAACATCTTTAATAGAATCGGAATATAATTTATTAAAAAGAACCGAAGAGGCGATGGCGAAACAACATAAAATCATTAACAAACATTTAAATAATGCAGAAAAACGAATCACCGTTCTAGAGAAAGAGATCAACAGGGTATCCCTTACCGAAGACTTCACGTTATCAGTAATTACCGCCCAACAAATGTTACAGACCCTGAAAGACATACAACAAACTCTCCTTGATACTCTGACCGACATTTATCAAGGACATTTCAACATACATTTGCTGACACCGAAACAGTTAATAACAGAACTCAACACAATCTCTGGCCTATTATCCGCTGACGTGACAGTCCCTATACATAACATACAGTCAGATGTCAGAGATATTTATAAACTGTTGAAAATAAAAGCCAGAATGACAGAATCTTATTTCATATTCGAAATAAAGATACCATTAGTAAGTAGAGACACTTACGATCTATACAAAATTATATCTATCCCACAGAGAATTGGCAGATATATGAGAAATATCATACCTACTTCAGATCAAATTGCGATCAGCCTACAAAAGGACACCTATATACCAGTGTCTCAAGATGACCTTCAAAATTGCGTCAGTAAAGACTTATCAACGTTCATATGCAGCCTAAAAAGCCCTATTTACAAATTAAAAAATGATCAAGATCTATGCATCCGAAATGAAAATAAACTTGATCAATGCAAAACAAACATTGTCGCGTGCCAAAGCCAATGGCATGCCTTAGCAAAATTAAACACCTATTTGTTTATATGTTGCGGTCAATGTCAAGTTCGTACGATATGCAAGGATCAAGTTACCGCGCATCAGGTGACGAGCCCGAGTATTATCAGTATCGGCGGCGACTGCCTATTAAAGACTGACAACTTTACTGTATTAGCTCATACAAATCATGAAAGTACGATTACATTAAAGGAAGATTTAGAAATAAATTATATAGCTCCGATTAACCACGTTATAAACATAAGTATGGGACAGCTAGATAAGAACTATAATTACAGTGACAATTTGAACACGGAACAACTAAATATGGAAATCGAAAAGAAGATACAATCATTGAAAGATTCGGAGATGGTGTCATCGGATTTTAACACACTATCGAGCCATGATATACACCAATACACATTATTGTATGGCATCCTAGTGGCAGCAGCAATACTAGGAGCTATCGTCTTGTATCGTCGAGTGCGGTGTAGCAGCAGAGCAGAGACGGAGGCGCCTCCCTTGCCGGAGAGCGCTGCAGGGCAGGTGGCGGCGCGGCCCAGGACGCCGCCTGTGCCGCCGCCCGCCCGCTCCACCAGCATGAGTCATCTGAGTGACGTCAGTATCAGTGATAGTGCGCGAGTGCGTAAGTTTAATAGTGATACGGAGTTAAAGGTTCTAAAACCAGTGTCGGTTCCGAAAAGATTAGTGTTTAGTGAGAGTGAAGAGTGAAGTAAAGCGAGAGGACAAATAACAATGACTTTTAATTTTATAATATAACAGTTTATTATGTATTAGTTAAGTAACATAGCATCAAAGCATTGTACTAACACTTTCATTTAGTTTATAAAGCGATTATGCTAATCACCTTGTCTCATTATCGTCAACATTACTAACACTCATTGATTTTTATTGTTTTTTATGGTGTTTTTTCCCGCCCGGGAATATTTTCGGTTTACTACCGAACACTTAGGTATTTCGAAATACCTAATGAATATGACGTCCTCGCAACACGTGATGGTAAATTAGGCCATCGGCCGGTGTGTGCAGTATGACACTTCAGTGCAATTTATTTCGCGTCGATGATCGGTTGCGCTCATAAACATTTACTTAACATTTTACATTACTTCAAAAACATTTATTTTCGCATATTTTAAACATTAACATTTTCTAGTTTTACATACATAAGTACATTTTACATTTAGTTATATTTTGAACTCTTGATCCAGTGAATAAAAGTGTTGACTGTTATCCCGTTTATTTCTCCATAAACCCCACACAGGCTACATCCCCGAACAGCTACATATAAAATATAAAATGAAATGAAATTAAAGAATTAAGTAGGTACCTTTGCTTGCTACTTCATTTGGAACCCTTGTTGTTATTTTACAGGAATATGGAGTCACGAGCACAAAAAACTATTAACCTTTTGGCGCGTTCTGAAAGTCATAATGTTCAGGTAAACAACTGTTAGGTACCTACCTATTTTGTTTTTAAATAAAGTATTAACTAATAAAGTACTAAAGAACTACAATAAAGAAGTACTTTATTGTATAAGTATAATTATTATTCTATGTTCAACTCTAACTTTGTTTAAAATCAAACTTAACTAGACACCCTATTAAGTCAATTAACTATGTTACCTATTATGTTTTAAAATGTACATTACTTTACAGATCGAGTCGGAGAAGGCGGGTTATATGTCAGATAAAAAACAACAAGATGGAAGTTTTATAGATAAACAAATTGAAGACATTCAGGATAACATCCCTCTTGAAAATGTAGGTACCTAAGTACTTATTGAACGAAATACATCTTTATAGTGTTACAGAGTAGAATCATAGTTGCCATTTATTATGAAATATTGGTAAGTACATCGTTTTATATTTTTTACGAGTATACCTACTCAAAACACACTATCTCTATTCACAGATTAATTCAGAACCAACAGAAATTCTGAATCAAGGTGACCCAAACCAGGACAGCAATGTTTCACAACCAATAGCTGAAATAAATGCCCTAAACTCTAGTAGTTTGTCTAGTAGTTCAAGTTCTAGTGATTCTTCGAGTTCAAGTTCTAGTGATTCTTCGAGTTCAAGTTCATCCAGTCGTAGTAGCTCTCCAGTTAAGCCAATAGAACACAATCGTTCTCAAAATAGTTCACCTTCAATATTGATACCTCAGTCCCAAACTGAACCTACATCATCTTCACTTCGCAGATCACTAGTACCTTATCAAATTTCGCCGATGATGAGCGATGAAAGTGATGCTGACCTTAGTGATGATGATCCTTCATTTAGAATAGATAGGCATCAGAATAGGTCTCGTTCCTCTAGCACATCATCGACAGCAAGCATTCATCCTGCTTCTAACACTAATGATAACATCATTTCAAAAACTAGGAAACGTAAAGCTGACCCAACTAAGTGGAAGCAGAATAAGCAAAAGGTTCTTAGAAACATGGGAGAAAGTTACAAGATGGTTCATACAGATAAAGTCGTTCCTGCTCGAGTGATGAAACCTCCCTGCTCCGAAAAATGTAGATTAAAATGTCGAGAAAACATTGACAACACTCAGCGGCTCGAACATTTCAAAGCATTTTGGAAGTTAGGAGACTTACATCTTCAGCGCTTGTTTATTGCAGCCTGTATTACAACTGTTACGCCAAAATATAAATACACTAACGCTGAACACCCGAGAGCACCAAATAAGGCATTTTATATAAAAGTTGATGAACGTCGAGTCAAGAGTCTGTAAGACATTTTTCATGAACACGTTTGATATAAGTGCAAAAATGATTCGTACCGTATCAGAAAAAAACAGCAATGGCTATATTCCTGCTGACCAAAGAGGAAAGCATCGACATGAACCCACTATTAATGCAGAGTTACTAAATGATACTAAAAACTTCATAAATAGTATCCCACGCATGGAGTCTCATTATTTGAGGGAGGATACATCTAAAGAGTACATTTGCAGTGGTAAAAGTATAGCTGATCTATTTAGAGATTTTCAGGAAATTCAGACAGAAAAGAATCGGGAATATGGTACATACCGTAATTTTTATGATGTTTTCAATTACCATTTTAACTTAGGATTTTTCCAACCCAAAAAGGATCAATGTGATCTATGCTTTCAATACCAGAATTCATCTGAAAGACAAAAACTTGATCTCAAAGAGAAGTACGAATCTCATTTAGAAGAAAAAGTAATGAGTAGAGAAGAAAAAAGAGAAGATAGAAAAAACATTGATGAGTACACCATTGTTGCGTGTTACGATGTTCAGGCAGTAATGCAAAGTCCTAACGGTGAAACCTCTTCATTTTATTACAAGTCGAAACTAAATAGTGTAAATTTTACCATAACTGAACTACAAAAGTTAAGAAGCACTGATGAAGATACTACAGATGATTACAAAAGCTATGAAGATGTTCACTGCTATTTTTGGGACGAGTCTCAAGCTAAAAGAGGTGCTATAGAAATTGGAACCTGCGTTTATGAATATCTGAAGAGCGTGTCACTGAAAGCGGGAGATCGCGATATAAATGTTACGTTTATATCTGATAATTGTTGCGGGCAAAATAAAAATAAGTATCTAGCATCACTGTACATGTACGCTGTTACAACTATACCAAATTTAAAATCTATCACACACAAATACCTAATAAAAGGGCACACTCAGAATGAGGCAGATAACGTGCACAGCCTTATACAGAGACAAATAGCAAGAGACTTGAAAACTGGGCCAATATACTCCCCTACGCAATATTTAGATGCTATCAAAAGGGCTAAGAAAAGTGGTAAACCTTTTATAATACATAGTATGACTTATGATTCATTCTATGATATTAAACAGTTGCAAGAAGAGTGGGGATATAATTTTAATATCGATGAACAAAAAAACAGCGTGGTCTGGAACGATATAAAGGTTTTGAAGTTCAACAAGGAAACATCTTTTTCCTTTTTATATAAAAGTTCGTATAAAGACGAGTTTAAGCAAGTTCAGGCTCGAAATAAAAGGAAGAAAATGTTAGAATTGTGTGAAATTACACTTTCAAAAGCGTATTCGGGTCCTTTTGAACTAAACGCAAATAAAAAACGAGATCTTAAAGATCTCATAGATAAAAATTTAATTGATCGCTATCATGCCAATTACTACCGAGACATGTTAGATAGATAATTATAGTTCCTAAGTGCACAAAAGTATTATTGAAAGGTTTAATTGTGACTAGTTTATATTACGATGATGACATTAGTTAAATAAGTCCTATGTACGTACCTACTTAAAATATTCACAGGGTATAATATTATAGGTTCCTACTTAAGTAAAAGTGTTGTTATTTTTTAATATTATCTTTAATGTTTTGAAAGGTTCAGAGAGACTGATTTATGGTGATATTATTAGGTAATAAGTTAAGTATCTACATCCAAATTTACAAATACTAAAACATAATCGTCATTATAATAGTTTATGTGGTTGAATTGTAAATAAGTAAGTACAACTAACTTTTAAGTGAATTAGATTTTTTTAAGTACCTACTAAATTGTTTACGTTGCCATACCTATCAAAGTGTTTTGTAGTTAGCTAAGAAATGACCGATTCAAATTTTGTTGATTATTTGTGCCGAGTAAAACATAATATATTAATTATTATTTATAATGTGACATTTCATTATTATACTTAGTATTTTCGAATTGTCTATGTTGCTGGTTGTCATACCTAAATGTTTGTAGTTGATTATGAGAGAATTGATTTAAATTCTGTTGATTAGTGAGAAGTAATAAATTCTCTAATTGTGTTATTTTTGTTGCATTTATAAAAATTACCTACATGGAGAGCAAACGCCATTAGGAACACTATTTCATAGGCATTCTCTGTTAAAAAGTTTTTTGATTAGAGTAATTACTTGTTGTCTCCACACAATAATTGAGAATATTTTGCTACTGTTTTGACTACCTACTACCTAGTCCGTGTGTGGAGGCACCAATATTATACAAAATATGTTCAAATTTGCATTCTCGCAATAAATACTTTTTAATAAATTTTGATGAGTATTATTTAATTTCAAAAATATAATATAAGAAACTAATAATGATTTTATTTTAATAGTTTAGTAATACAGAGATCCATTTGCAAATAGATTTATTAAGTACATCCATCAGTTAGGAATATATAGGCTCAAGTCTAAACAATGTCCAAAAGGGACATAGTTTTTTTATGATATAAGGGCTCAACTAAACGTTGATGATTAATAAACGTTTTTTATATCAATTTTAATAGTGCTAGAACAAATTTAATATGCGATAAATAATTCACGCTTAATGGACATACTCTTATGAAGTTTTATGATTTTGCTATTAATAGTTTAATTTATTTATAACTGATTTTGTAAAAATACAGGGGCTCAAAAATCTTTAAACGCGATTTCCCAACAATCATGTTTTTCGGATTGTGCCCCTATAGTATGAAAGCAGCGAAATATTCAGCCAATTTTGAGACAGCCAGCAGATTTTTTTCAGACATTCCCCATTGCATGTGAAATAAATGACACATTTCGCATTTAACTTTTCATATTCAGCTGAAGTCTTTGATAGTTATTGAATGCGTAATACGTTTGGATTTCAGTGTTTTAATTTATAAGTGGAAAAGGTACCCTTTTATATGTAAACACGCACGTCTACTGAATCTTGATTTTTTTCAGACATTCCCCATTGCATGTAAATAAATGACACATTTCGCATTTAACTTTTCATATTCAGCTGATGTCTTTGATAGTTATTGAATGCGTAATACGTTTGGATTTCAGTGTTTTAATTTATAAGTGGAAAAGGTACCCTTTTATATGTAAACACGCACGTCTACTGAATCTTGATTTTTTTCAGACATTCCCCATTGCATGTGAAATAAATGACACATTTCGCATTTAACTTTTCATATTCAGCTGAAGTCGTTGATAGTTATTGAATGCGTAATACGTTTGGATTTCAGTGTTTTAATTTATAAGTGGAAAAGGTACCCTTTTATATGTAAACACGCACGTCTACTGAATCAACTACTTCTGACATGTTTTGTAAGTTAAACTTCTTTTTTGCAATTTCTCAAATTGTGTCTCAGTTTATGTTGTTATGAATCGTAAGTAATTTTTAAGTAAAGCCATGTCCAAGGTTTAAAATAAATAACATTACCCATTAGCGATGAAAACAGTTCATAAAACAGAATTTGATTCCACATTGCGATGTTAATATCCCTCGCAGTATAAAATAACTTGTCGTCATCCCAATGAGGATTGACTTTATAAAGGGCTTTAGCAATAAAGTTGTGATGCCTCCAAAACCATGTAGAGGTAATCATCGTTCCAAAGAGAAAATTGTTGACTCCATCAGCTGTAAAATAATTCAAAGTAGAAACATACGAGTAGGTATCATCATTTTTTAGGGTTCCGTACCCAAAGGGTAAAAACGGGACCCTATTACTAAGACTCCGCTGTCCGTCTGTCTGTCTGTCTGTCACCAGGCTGTATCTCATGAACCGTGATAGCTAGAAAATTGTATTACTGTTGCTGCTATAACAACAAATACTAAAAACAGAATAAAATAAATATTTAAGAGGGGCTCCCATACAACTAACGTGATTGTTTTGCCATTTTTTGCTCGATATCAGTAACGACAACAGGTATACAGCTGAAATTTTCACACATGATGTATTTCTAAAAACAGCGGAGGCTTAATAATAGGGTCCCGTTTTTACCCTTTGGGTACGAAACCCAAAAAGGTGAATAACTTTATCATTTCAATTACCTATCAGTAAAAATCTTAAATATTTTTAACTAGCATTTTGGTAAAATTTTCACTATTATTTATCTTAGGCGTACTTCTAAGTTATTCATTCTAATAAAATTACCCATCAGTCGAACCCTTAAACAGTTAAAATTATTATTATTATTGTTATAACTAAAAGATAATTTTAAAACACCTTCAAAATAAACCATTTACAGCATTGACCGTATTATCTAAGGTAAAACTTAAGATTTATCGAGTAAATGGTGGTAAAAGTTCGAAATGAATGATGATCACAAAATAGTTCGGACTTTTACTAGTGATAATTATTAATTTTTATTAGGTATTTTATTAATTAGTATTTTACTAATACAGAATGATGCAGAATGAATGGTATAAAAATAAAATCAGCCTATTTGCTCTATAATAACGACTTGTCCTTGATTAGGACAAGTCTTTATTAATGTAAGGAACCGTGTGCCACAGTTTCCACTTCTTAGCTGTATAGAGTTTTGTTACTTCTTTTATAATAATAATATTAATATTATAATAATAAAACTTTATAATGCGTGGGCAGATCGATAGTTAAAATATTAACAACTGTTTTTATGGGTTTATTATAGACTCGGCAACTTACGTGTATCGTTGCACCTAGTCTCAGCAGGTAGTTGATTCTGTGGACAATTAGCAAGGATTCTATCCTTGTTTTTCTCACTTGGTGGCCATATCCTTCCATCTTCGATTTCGTATTTCAGCAAACCTTTTTCACCCAACCTACCTTTTTGTTCCAATGACTCTAAGGTACTGCCGTAAACATTTGATAAATCGAACTGAGGTGTAGAGGTGGAGTACTGAAAATGAGCGAAAGTTCAGTGGTAGAAAACAAGGGAGATAGTAGTTAAAAAAACATGACAAAAAGGTTTTGACAAAAATTTTGATCCTCTGATAATCACACGTTTGTTTAATTTGGCCATTTATCCAAAATTTTGTCGACATGAAATCACAAAATGACAATACTCGTAATGGGGAATTTCCGAACAAATCAAATAGGCCGAATATTTTTTTCTTAGGTAGGAATATGCTCCTTTCTAGAAAAAAAGTTACAGAATTTTTGGTCACGTGAAGAATTTATAAAAATTAAACAAAATATGTACGAAAATAACAAAGTTTATACATTTTGTGATGATTTTTTTTAAATACTTGCTGTGGTTGTGGCAGGTAGTGGCAAAAGTATAATCTCCATTCTGCTGTTATTTTCGTACATTTGTGAATTCGAAGAGACTTGCATTTTTTTTTAATTTCACGCCACTGAAAATTCTGAGACTTATTATATTACTAAGGGAGCTTATTCGTACCTATAAATAAATATTCAGCCAATTTGATTTTTTCGGACATTCCACATTGGAGCTGTTTTATCCTTAATGTAACTTTAAGTACTTTTGTGTAAAGTGCGTCTTATGTCTTATGCTAGCTACTTACTCTTGCTGGCACAGAGTTCTTCTTGACACAACCTACAGACTGAAAAGATATTGGTCTCGTCAAGTTTAAGCAACGAATTCCTGAAAACCTGTGAACCGGGTCATCAACGGGTACTTTAATAGGTGTGCACTCAGAATCAGTTTTCCCTTTTGGGAGGCAACAGTAAGGCTTTAGGAATACGTAGTTAGCTGAAAATGAAATAAAAAGGCATTTACATAATGTCATTATTTTTCTAAGGGCCTACTTAAATCTGTGCAGTATCCGCTATCGGTGCCGGTAGCAATATCCTAATGGGTACGCGGAACGTATCGTGAACCGCGACAGCTGCAAAATTGCCATACTAAATATCTGGTACCTTACCGGTATCATCTGGGGTACCACAGGGATCCCACCTTGGATCACTGCTCTTTACATTATATATTAACAATATATAAGGTCCTTCTTAAATAGTGCACATAATTTTAAGGGGTCAATGTACTCATGCATACAAACAACTTTTACTATGGTACCAACATTGAAATCGCGAAAAAAAAATCAGCTGTTCCATACATTTTGATCTATTCGATTTTAAATTTTCTATGGAACAGCCGATTTTTTTTCGCGAGTTCAATGTTGGTGCCATAGTAAAAGTTGTTTGTATGCATGAGTACATTGACCCCTTAAAATTATGTGCACTATTTAAGAAGGACCTTATATGTGACGTTCTTAGTATTTCCGAACATCTGTTGTATGCAGACGATACTCAACTATTATAGAATAGTTACCAGCAATGGAAATTGCATGAAGCTACAAAATGATATCGACACACTCTCTATTATATATTGTTCTTCTAAATGTTATTTCCAAAAAATGTGGAAAAAAAAGCATTTAAGATTTTTTTTTTTTGCAAACGTAGTTTTTGTATTATTTTTTTATCATTATCAACACTATGTTTTCTATCCCAGAATAATAGTAATAATGAAAGCGAACGAGTAGTTATTAGTTATTAATTTTTTTTGTGCCTTAATACGTATTTCGGTTAAAAAAGAAATTAATTCAACTATCTCAAAAACTGTTAACATTTTGAGAAAAGTTATCCAACAAAAAATATTTTTTTGAACTCATCTATAACCCGTTAGCAGAAATACGTCATAATTCCAGTAACCCTGTATATTATAAACTGGTCATTGAGGCCTGTCCCCTTTTTGTTTGGATACAACCGGATACAAGCATACAGCGCCATCTCTTTTTCGCGAAGGGAACTAGGTAGCTCTTCAATATTTTAATGAATTTAGTAAAGTTATCTGGTGTTTATTGTACAAAAAAAGGAATAGTTGTAATGAGCTTGTAATATATTGTACAATAAACACCAGATAACTTTACCAAAGACCCATCTAGGTAGGTAAAAAAAATTAAAATCATCATAATTTACTGAAAAAGGTTTTTCTTTTTATGAGCAATATATCTTTTATAGATTGTAAACACAGTATAGACACAGATGTAATGCAGCACAAGTAAGTAAGTAGTAAACATCACAAAAACAATGAGTGACATTATTTGCCCGCTGCTTTAGAAATCTTCCGGTAACAGCTGCGTATGGAACTGTTTTTCAAAAGTAATAGCATTGTAACTGGGAGTAGCAACTGTGTAACATCTAATACATAAGGTTGTGATTTTACTTTCACTTACATACCTATGCCGTGCCGCGGCAGCGGCCGGCGAAGCGCCAGAAAAAAATTATTTCAAGCTCAATTGGTGCATTTTGTTCGCCGGATATTCAATCAGTGACTGGCACCGGCTACCGAATCAGGGAGCGCGCAGCTATGGTGATGTACGGCGGAGGCACATGCACGCAATTATTTAACCTAATTATTAAATGAAAGAAAGGCATAAGTAAATTCTATTCGTCATTATTATGTATTTGGACTATTAGACATTTTAAGTTTTGATCATTTAAACTTAGACATTTTTATTTTAGACTATCTGACTGTTTGACATTTTCGTTTTTGACATTTTGAACTTTCGACATTTTAATCGTTAGACATTCAAATTTTTGAAATTTTGAACTTTGCCATTTTAAGTTTAGACATTCTAACTTTATACATTCTGATACGTACCCCATATATTACGAGGTTTTCTCACGAAAAACAACTAAAAGAGCTTTTTACTAAATTTGCGACTTACGAGCTTTTCACAGCCCGCCGCGAGCCGACGATAATTCTCGATCTCAGTCTCAGTTCTCAGTATTGTTCTCGGTTCTCTGCATAAAATGGTTTCGGACTGATATGGCGTAGTAAATGTGACGGATTTAATTTACCAATGATCAGCCTTTTATTAAGTTCTTTTTTTAAACAAAAATATTTGCATGCCTGCAAAGGCAAATACTATAGAACTGCCAAAATAGTATTACTTTTCTCCAAATATAAGAACTTGTATAGTCAGTATTCGAAAATAAATGTCTCTTTATATTTCTAGAGTTGCCAAACGTGCCAAATAGATGGCGCTGTATTTTGTAATTATTAAATAATGTACTTAAATTCCCTACCATGCTACTAAATGAGCACACGATTCGGCACATGAACTCGCGGGGTGGGGTGAGGTAATTGATTCTGGGGCGGGGCGGAGTCATACTATTATATATTCTGTGGTGGAGTGTCCTTTCTGTACGGCAGTACATATTATCTATTCTGTGATTATACAGTGTCTTTGGTCTTGTCTAGCGATGCTTTAAACTAACTAGGGATATAGGAGTAGACTCCAACATTTGGGTGTTTTTGTCGATAAAACTAGGTGTTCTATTTGTACGTACTTATTTTATATGACTGTTTGTGCCAGAATAAAGAGAGAGAAATGTCTTACCAATGTCATTGTTTACCAGTACGTCTGTGGCAGTAAATTCAGTTACTAAGGAAACCAGCTGCGTAAACACTTGGTCGGGCACCTTGCCTTCAGCCAGGAAACTCGTGCGCAGTCTTCGGGCTAGTGGGAGAGCACCTCCGTCACTAGCTTTGCGTGGCTCATAGTTATCCCCTTCTAAAATAAAACAATAAATAATAAATACTCTTTAATTCGTCGAAACATATAGAGGATTCAAAAGCACTTAATTAAAAAATCTGCTTTTCTCTAGTTAAGACTAATTTTATTAGTTTCACCATCATTATACATTGCTTAAGTCCAGTGTTTCCCAATTAGTGGTACGAGAATCCCCAGGGGTACACGAGGTTGCATCAATTCAATTGCAATTGCGGGATGTCACAAAATTTATCCCGCTTGATGGCGCTACTGCTGCTGGAGACCTTTGTACGGGCGTTTATCCCTGTTGATGTTATTCTACTCTACCGTACCGTATGCCACGCGGCTAATTGGTTTACCTTTACTGAACACAGCTGGCAGTAGCCTGTACAAAGGAGTTTTAGCTGCTCCTCTCGAAGGATGCTTGAGGTTGTTGCATGTTCCATCTACGCGTCTACCTTCATCAGGGTCGCACGGCTCAATTTCGGTAGTGCAAGTGCTAAAAATGATTGGGTTGTATGTAATACACTTTAAATTTAATGAAAATAGCTTAAAATTTTTATATCAGCACTTTAAAATAATAAATTCCCCATAATTTAATATGATCACTACAAAAAATAATTGTTTGCACTATAACTGTGTCCCTGACTCCAAAATCGGATAGTTTCTGCACGCACAGTGAAATATTAGCTTCGCTCGCTCGCCTCGTGCGTTGTTGGTCGCAATAAAACCTAACCTCCTCCTCGCTCGCTACGCTCGCTTGGCTTCGCACCTAGTCGCCTGTTTACCAAAGGCATATTATGTCCTAAAGCTATAACATTTGTATATTTTAGATCTATACCCGAAGTCTGTATCAATCTGTAAATTGATTAAGAAATTTGAAATTCAATAAGAAATGAGCTAATTAAATATAGTACATTACTGATAATGACTGCATTGCTGGCAGCGCGATGATGATGGCCTATAAGCGTAGCTTAGCGCAGGTCCAGGCCGTCACAGCGCGGTCAGCATTGTAGCCCTTGATGGCCAAGCGGTCGAGGCCTTTATAGCGTGGACAGCAGGGGCTGCAATGATGACCAAGCTTGAAGGCCGAGAGCGTTATTAGTTAAGCTCAGCTTGAGGCCATCATAGCGTGGACAGCAGTGCAGTCATTGTGGATCAAGTCTTGTATAGGGCTTTACTCAAAAATATCAGTAAAAAATACAAAAATGACAGAAACTTCAAAAATGTCAAAAGTTCAAAAATGAAAAATAATAAAAAAAAATACAAAAATGAGAGAAACTTCAAAAATGTCAAAATGTCAAAAATGAAAAAAAATAAAAAAAATTACAAATATGACAAAAATGGCAATAATGACAATAATGACAACCGACAAAAATGACAAAAAGAAAATACAGTAAAAAAGTCAAAAAGTACAAAAACATCATCTACAACAATACAACACCCGCGCTAATAAAAAATGGGATTGAAAATGGCGGCTTACGGCGCTTACCACAACGAGTGTGACAGATAGGGTGGAGCGTTTTTCTCTTATTTTTGATTTCGCTAAAGGCGGATTGCGTAAAAGTTGCGAATTATTGTCAGTATTAAATCTTACTATGGGCGTAACAAGATTAAATGTATGGAAGTACTGCCCCCAGGGAATCAAAGTTTTGAATTTCAGGGAAAACTTAGGTTCTTTAAAATTAAAAATTAAATACATAATACTTTATTTTATTAAATAAAATAATTTTCTGGTTAGCCACAAGTGGGAAAATTGAAACAAATATGAAAAAACGCAAAGTAGGTACTAATGTCTTATCCAAAAAATCTGTAAGTAAAGTTACACATATTTAATTTTGAAATATATTTTTTGTATTGAATGAGGGCATAATACGACACGATTCTATCTTGTTTCTGATCCAGCCTTCTCGTCTCAATGGCCCACTAACTGCTGAACAAGATTCAGTCACTAATTAAATGCATTTTTCGGTGCCTTGAGTGTGTCAGGGAAAACGTTTTGGAAGTAACTTTTTCGGTAATTGGCAAGGCCGCTGAAATCATTTCGGTCAGAATAACTCTGGTGAGAGGTGGTTCCGAATTTTTTTTAGATTCAACAGAGTTCATAGACTGGGAAAATCTTCGGAACCACCTCTCACCAGAGCTATTCCGACCGAAATGATTTTAACGGCCTTGCCAAATACCAAAAAAGTTACTTCCAAAACGTTTACCCTGTCACACTCAAGGCACCGAAAAATGCATTAAATTATAATATAAAAAATGCATTAAATTATAATAAATATAAATAATACTAACTGCTGACCAAGATTAAGTCACTAATTTAATGCATTTTTCGGTGCCTTGAGTGTGACAGGGGAAACATTTTGGAAGTAACTTTTTCGGTATTTGGCAAGGCCGCTGAAATCATTTCGGTCGGAATAACTCTGGTGAGAGGTGGTTCTGAAGATTTTTTAAGATTCAACAGAGCTCATAGACTGGGGAAAATCTTCGGAACCACCTCTCAACAGAGCTATTCCGACCGAAATTATTTCAGCGTAAGTACGGTCAACGGCACGCTGGGCTTCCACGACAGCGTAATGGTATCCAATCAATTTTGTACTTAAATGCAAAGCCATTAAGATTCAAAATAAACTACAGTTTGTTGACAGTTTTTTATAACCTCATGTGCTGCTGACTATACATATGACCATAATACCGACCATAATACCTAAGTATTATTTCTTATTCGATATTATATCTGTCTGTAAAGTGCATTATATCCGAAAATTAAAAAAATATATCGTTATTTTTCCCTGATTTCATCGTGTAATAAAACTAAAATAATTCATTTTTTTATTTTTTTTATTTTTCTGTCCCATCATGTTTTAATACGTATCCGCAGTAATCAAGATCCAATTTATCAAAATCGGTGACTTATGCATATTCACTATTCCAAATTAAGTATGAACACACGTGTGAAATTTATATATTCACCAGTCTTCAAACATGTTCACTCTTGAGTAGAATCACGTGATATGATCATACAATTTAATTTTAATTTTATTTATTTAGAAAAACGATTTAAGCATTGTTAAACCAAAAAAAAAAATACTTACGAAATTAAGTTTTTATTGATTAATTCTTCATATTCATAATCACTAAGAGGACAACCTCGGAAAGAATCATATAGAGTCGATTCAGACCCAACACTTAAAACATATAGCGTTAATAAAAAAGTTGGAGAAAACAACATGTTTGTAGGTTGCTTCTAGTTCTATTGAGAAATGCATATTTTTTTTATCTTGCAGCTTAATTTATAGTACTTAATAGTAACACCTGCACAAACACAGATCTTTTGTAAGCAAAATAATTAATATCCTATGTGACTGTACCCCTTTTGTCCTGCCAATTGCTTTGTTAGCCGCAGAAGAATGCAAAAGAATGTAATAATAATAGGCAACGGACTAAGCTAACCGAGTGTGATCTTAAATTGCTGGAATTATTGTCGAGATGAAGAAGAAGAAGGTATCCAATGTCTTTTACTCAAAAAAGCTTATAATATGGTCATTATTGTAACAACCTTCTTAGAGTAAAGTGAAAGTTGCCGCACTCCTCCGATGGTGACGCAGCAAAGTTGTATGGTATTTCATTATTGTCGAGTTTTAGCCACCAGCAATTTCTTTTGAGAATCCATTATTGACGAGTTTTGTTTCAATCATAGTTAGGTAAAAAATACTACCTACTTTGTACAACCCGCGCAGACAAAGAATGGGATTATTTAATGGGATCACTCTTTCAGTCACACCTATCGCTCTCTCAGTCGCACTCGTTGTGGTAAGCGCGGTGAGCCGCCATTTTCAATCCTATTCTTTATATGTGATTTCTTTGTATTTTTATATAAAATTAGTATAGAAAATTATAAAAAAACTCGCACTTGACCGTTTTTTGACCTTCCATTAAATTCCTCTTATCTATTTCCGGGGCACCATAATAATAATAATAATTCATTTCTTTCGGAACGAAGTCCATAGATGTGTTATATGTTATGTGCTTTGCTTACCATAGGGGATAAAAAACCTTATTTTTGGCTCCGACGCACCGTTTCTGATATATTTGCATTTTGGTATTTTTTTTTCGAAATTAGGATATAAGTGCCTACTATAGTAAAGTAGGTAGTACTCGCATTTTTGAGTAAAGCACTATACAAGCCTTGGTCCAGAATGACTGCACTGTTGGCCACGTTATTATGGCCTCGATTACTACGCTCTCGGCCTTCAAGCTTGGTCATCATTGCAGCCCTCTGTCCGCGCTATAAAGGCTTGTCCATCAAGGGCTGCAATGCTGCTCGCGCTGTGACGGCCTGGCCCTGCCTAGCGCAGGGCCAGGCCGTCACAGCGTCACAGCACAGCTCCGCTCTCGGGCATCATCATCGCTGCCAGCAATGCAGTCATTATTTATAGTATACCGCGGCAGTAATGTACAGTCACGAGCATTAAAATGTACACACTTTAGAACTATGTCACATTCAATCAATATATCTCAGTGTGAAAATGATACCTAGTTTATTCAAAACGTAATGTGACAAAGTTTTATGGTGTGTACATCTTATTGCTCGTGACTGTACCAGTAATTTATCAACGACAACTTGCTACGCGTGTGGCGATGGCGTCTGTTACTAACTCGCGTTGAGAGCTATCGCTCCCTAAGTTTATGTAATTTAGATTGTTTATCTTGGTTTTAAGATATATACCGACAATTAGTCATGTTAAATTTTGATTACGCTGTCTATAACTTTTAATTCCGCGTGATTGCAACATTTCAGTCAATAAAATGTAAATTTCACTATACTGGTAGAATTAGGCCTTAGAATCAGATGACAAAAACTTATAAAAAAAATATCTCAAAGCAATAAAACACTCAGGCCGCGTTCCGAATCACGCTCACAGCGCTGTTAGCGCGAATCCGACCAAATTAAATAGTCACTTAATATTACTTACATAAATAGGGTATTTGTGTACCTACTTAATTTAATGGATTATACGCTAACAGTGCTGTTGGCGTGATTTGGAACTAGGCATCACTTTGATTGATGTCAAACATAGTTTTATTTCTGAAGCCAATATCAAATAATAATTTTTTTTTTATAAAAACAACACAGTGGTAACTTTAATTACATGGAATATTTTGTTAATCCTTGTAAGCACAGGATGATTCTTTCCACGCATTGAAATCAATTTTAGGTAGTTTATCGCAACTGCATATTTTGTTTCTGAAAAACAAACAAAATTAATATATAACATAAACTTTTTTTTCGGAAACAAAGTAAGAAGTTACAATCTTTTACAAAATCTTACTTAGGACCAGCTCTTAGGAATCCTTTCGGCTGTATTTTTGTCACTGTGTCTCCAACATCGCACAGAAGCCTCGAAATTGAAGCTTTTCTTATCTGCAGTAATTGGCCTAAAACACAATTCGTTTTGTTTAACAATGTACTTTTAATAAAAAAAAACATGATACGGAAAAAAACAAATTATAAAAAATCTAAATAACTAATTGTCGGATGACAAGTTAATTCCTGTATACTAGTTATTAAGGGAAATTCAGAAGAGCGACATTTTTTCAGCAAAAGATTTCATGAATCAACGACGTGAAACTGTCGCTTATTTGTAAGCTCCCTCCTGTCGACCTGAGTTGTAAGTTTGTGGAGCACTTTGAAATACTAAATGCCCGAGTGAAACGTCTTGTATGTTGAAACAAAACAAAATAACAATAATTATAAATAAAATAACACCTTTAGTAAAAGCTTTCGGTCTATTAGGACGCTCGTACCAATGCCGATCGGAGACCAGAAATCGATACAGCTGTTCCTTTATGATGCAATACAGCGTCTCCGGGATATAGCCTCCCTTTACGTGTTTTTCCAGCCATATACCAGCTAACAGATCAATATCATCCACCTTCTGGTAATGTTCTTTGAGCAGCTCTAGATTCTAAAGAAATAAGAATCAGAATTTACCTGGAAGTCAACTTAGGTTCTAACATCTAAGGTCGACAACCACCGCGATCCGCTGCTTGGAGGTCGAAACAACGCAAGTGACCGCGTTGCGCAACCACCGCGGTCGCGCGGCAGCACTGCTCCTGGAGCAGTAGCATCGCGCGACGGAGGTCGCTGTCGCTTGCGTTGTTTCGGGCTCCATACAAATTCATACAAAGCAGTGAGTCGCGGTGGTCGCGGTCACAGGTTGCGGTTGCCTACATCGAAATGCTACCTTGATATGAATTTCTGATACATGGCGTGCGATGCCAATTATCTTATAGTGCTTTGCGTGGGTATGTATTACAATGCCAAAGTTGAAAAGCCCGAATTTTACAAGACCTATGGACGAAAGACCGAAAATTAAAATGCCGAATAGTTGTTTGGTCGAACGTTAAAATTCCGAAAGGATATTTAACCTAAAAGGCTAAATCCCGAAGCTTAAAAGATCGGCGTTTAAAAACCCGAATGTTCATAGAAGGTTACATGCCAGCAGGTCGGTTCTGGCACTTCGCTGGCCACTGCCGCGGCATGCTCGCTTCGCTTGCTCGGCTCGTGCGTTGTTGGTCGCAAAGGAACTTAACCTCCTTCTCGCTCGCTACGCTCGCTCGTCGTCACACCTAATAGACTTAAACTAAATTTCGGGATTATGAACTATCGGTCATTTAATAAATCGATCTTTCAAACTTCGGTCTATTGGATATCAACAATTAGGATTTTCGGTATTTTGAAAATGGGTGTTTTATACGTCGGTCGTATGTGTTATGAATTTTCGGCATTTTAATTCATACTCTTTTGCATTGACCTACAAGCCAAGAAGCAACACACACAATACAAATAAAGGAAACAGATAGACAATGAACCAAGTAATACCCCTAGCTGTAAGTTAAACTTTAATGTCGGTAAGGGAAATATTGATATTTCCTTCATTCTCAGTAGATCCATCGGCCAGATCCACTATGGATCTAGTGAGATTTTTTTTCTCATAAGATCTATAATGGATCTAATGAGAACTTAAATCTCAGAGAACTTAAATTCAAAGTATGGACACAAAATAGACAATGGTATGGGGATTGAGGAGCTATGCGTACTTGATGTTACACAGGTACCGCCCACATGCGACTTATGGGGGAAAGACTCTTTGTTCTGTGGGCGTCGTACATATTATCTTCTCGGTCACATGCTATCGCTCCATTTTCAATCCTTTTTTGAACGCTGCAATTGATCATTTTCTTCTTTAAAAATAATTACGTTACCAAAGTACCAGGGTATCATAGATTTGGAGGAGGTAAACTTCCATGGATCTGTACAATGGATCTTCTGAGATTTAAGTTCTCATTAGATCCATTATAGATGTTATGAGAAAAAAAATTCTCACTAGATCCATTGTGGATCTGGCTAATGGATCTACTGAGCATGAAGGTGATATTCCTTACCTCAGGATAAAACAGATCTTGTAAATCGTCAAATTTCTTATAAGTTTTGCCTGAGCAAAATTTTCTATAGTTCACGTAGGGACCGATACCAAAGTATCGATTTTTTCTTAAGTCGGATGACATCAAATCTGATGAATGTTGAAGTCCTCCCAAGCCGAGTTCAGACATCTGTAATAGGGATCTTGCTAACTAGCGCAAGGCTGTTCAAGCACATTTATGCGATTGTTAGGAGCCATACTTACATAGGGATCTACAACATAGTCAATTTTACCGCCATGTTGTCTAAAGCAACCTTGTGTAATGTAATCTATGTTGTTGTCTACAGCAAGCCACCCAGTTCTGGATGTCATGTTAGTGATTGGAAACTTTCCGAGGTAATGTCCATGAGGGTCGTACATTCTGAAAGTAGTTATAAAATTAAAATTTTCACAATCTCGTGATGCGTGGGAAATAGTACATTACATCCGAGAACGGGAAGCTAGCGATTGCATTGTCGAGGATGGTTTGAAGCCCGAGCCGCAGGCGAGGGCTTTAATCATTCGAGGCAATGCAAGTAGCTTCCAGTACAAGGTTTGTATAATACTTTACTCACGAAATGCGAGGAAATACAATTTTCTTTGTAAAAATTGATATTTAAATTGGTTCGCGTGGCCATGTTTACTGACCGGCCATGCAACCATAAAGTTTCATAAAAATAATGCTAGCTGATAAGTTCTACTGATTTGAATTTGGAACACTTACTTCCCGCACTCAGTGCGGGAAGTAAGTATTGAATTTCATTTCCGCACTGAATTTCAAATTTAGAATGTGATGAACCAGACCCCCACGGAAATGTTGAACGCCCCGCATTCTTTTTTCAAATGGAATGATAACATTTCAGAGCATAAGTGAGTAAAATAATTTAAATACAGATTTGTAGGAAACAAAAAAAATATTTTTAAGAGCTGTCAAATTATAAGAATGGGATCATCTCATGATGACATAAAAAATGCACACCATGTTTCTTTTCTATTGCCTGTTTCTCTATAAGAATAAGGTTATTTACGAGTACTGTATATAGCATGTATAAGTGCGGCGGCGTATGATAGTGGGGTCCTAATCGCTGCCAAACAACAATAGCTGCATACTTACTAAGTACTACATAATATTATCAACTCTCAACAAACAGACTTAACATACTTTAAATCAGAGTCTTGTATTGTGTGGCACCATCTCAATGCTGTAAAATACTCCAATGAGAGCTGCGGTACCTTGTGCTTATCATACAAATCCCTGAATCCGGCTGATTTGGATATAACGTTGTCCCTCAGTAGATTCTTTTTGCCTAAAACAGAAATAGGGTTTTAAATATGAACTTGAAATAAAATACAGAAGCCCAATTCCACAAAGGTTTAAACTAACTTTAAAAGTAATTGCATTTGAACTATGTCACATTTCGCATTTAACTTTTCATAAAACGTCAAGATTCAGCTCAAATGTTTGGATTCATTTTTTATTATTAGTGGAATAGCTACCCTTTTGTATAAAAGGGTAGTAGTATTCACGTATGTGAACACGTCTACTGAATCATTTACTGCTCTTGTTTTGTAAGTTAAAGTACTTTTGTGTGAATTAGTTAAATTGCCTCAGGCTGAATCTCCGAATTTCTTACTTCCTGCGTCATTGTCGGCACCGGAAAATTTTTTGACGCAGGAAGTAAGAAATTCGGAGATTCACTCGTCTCAGTAAGTTCTTTGTAAGCAAAGTAAAAGTTTAAAGTAAATAAAATTACCCATTAGCGATGAAAACAGTTCATAATACAGAATTTGATTCCATACTGCGATGTTAATATCCCTCGCAGTGTAAAATAACTTGTCGTCTTTCCAGTGAGGATTGACTTTATAAAGGGCTTTAGCAATAAAGTTGTGATGCCTCCAAAACCATATAGTAATCATCGTTCCAAAGAGAAAGTTGGTTACTTCATCAGCTGTAAAATTATTCAAAGCACCTATGTATCATGTGATATCAATATATTTTGTTCAGTAATAAATGTTGAAATGCATTACGTTTGCTACTTATACGATCTACTTACCAATTATTTTACTATTAATATATAAAAACATAAAATCAACCTATTTACTCTAGGCTTCCACTTCTTCGGGTTACAAAATAATTTAAAAACGCTCTGACGTGGCCGGATCTAAAGTTTGGAATGATTACTTACTTATTATAAACTCAGAAACTTACGTGTATCGTTACACCTGGTTTCAGCAGGTCGTTGGTTTTGTGCACAATTACTAGATAGCTTATTTTTCTCACTCGGAGGCCAGACCCTTCCATCTTCGATTTCGTATTTCAGCAAACCCTTCTCACCCAACCTACCTTTTTGTTTTAACGACTCTAAACTACTGCCGTAAACATTTGATAAATCGAACTGAGGTGTTGCGGTGGAGTACTGTAAATGAGATAACTACATTTAACAAAAATGGTTCAGTGATAAAAAATTATAGATAATAAAATTTTTAGGAAAACATAACAAAAATACTTGACATTAACTACATTGATCTTGGAGTTATCCTTTCTTAAATTTGGATTTTTTTTCCAAAATATTGCCGACATGTAAACATAAAATGATAATAATATTATTGTGGCTGTTGTCATAAGAATAATTATTCTTATGCTGTTGTATCTTTTTGTGTAAAGTGCTTATGTTTTATGCTAGCAAGGGCGTCGCCAGCCCATGGCCCAGGGGGGGGGGGCAAGTTAATATTAAAGAGGATGAGAATGATATGAATTGTAGGTACAGTCAACAGCACCTAGTGAATTTATTCAAGTTTTGATATGGGGCAGGATTTATCGGAAAAGCAAGTCAATTGCACGGCCTTAGAACTTTGGTTATTTGCAGTTGGCTAGATTTTTTAACCTCTAGGGGAGGGGGGCGCTGCCCCCCCCCCCCCCTGCCCACCCCTGGCGACGCCCTTGTATGCTAGCTACTTACTCTTGCTGGCACAGAGTTCTTCTTGGCACAACCTACAGACTGAAAAGATATTGGTCTCGTTAAGTTTAAGCAACGAATTCCTGAAAACCTGTGAACCGGGTCATCAATGGGTACTTTAATAGGTGTGCACTCAGAATCAGTTTTTCCTTTCGGGAGGCAACAGTAAGTTTTTTTGAATACGTAGTTATCTGGAAATAAAATACAAAAGGCAATCACATAATAAATGCCATATTAACACGCTAATAAAAGCGTGTTAATATGGTTTCTTTCTTGTCCACAAATAATTTTTTTCTTATAAAGCTATTGTTTCTATCTTACCTATGTCATCGCTCAGCATTACGTCACTAGCAGTAAATTCCATTACCAAAGCAACCAGCTGCGTAAACACTTGGTCAGGCACTTTGCCTTCTGCAAGGAAACTCGTACGTAGTTTTCGAGCTGGTGGGAGAGCATCTCCGTCACAAGCTTTGCGTGGTTCATAGTTGTCACCTTCTATTGATTAAACAATACATTTTCAAAAGTATTTAATGTGTGGTAGATAAACATTGACTATACAAAAACGCTTAAGTAGGTATTAAAAAAAGCTTCTCTCTAGTCATAGTCAATAATAATTAGATTCACCATCATCATACAACCCCTATATTCCATTGCAAGACATGGGCTTCTCCGATCTTGCCATGAACTCACCGTCTTTTTTTCATTGCAAAACGAAGATGCCTTTTTTGGTCCACGAAGATTTCTAATATTTTTAAGTCACTCGTGGCTTTTCGTGACACCATTAAATGCGAAAAGTTTATGCTTTTCTACTCTGCCGTTTACCACGCGGGTAATTGGTTTACCTTTACTGAACACAGCTGGCAGTAGCCTGTACAAAGGAGTTTTAGCTGCTCCTCTCGAAGGATGCTTGAGGTTGTTGCACGACCCATCTATGCGTCTACCTTCATAAGGATTGCACGGCTCAATTTTGTTAGTGCAATTGCTAAAAAGAATTTCGGTAAAATCTTAAAACAAGTCGCCTCTAAATCTAGGAGACACGATAAAATTAAATATAGAAATAAACTCAGACTGATGTGTCTAGGCCCCAAACTAAGAACTTAAACTTTATCATACTACCAAAATTACACATGAAAAGAAAGAACACATGAATAATTATAGACAATCCTACTAATTCCTACTAATATTTCCTACTAATATTATAAATGTGAAAGTTTGTGGGTTTGGATGTTTAGATGTTTGGATGTTTGTTCCTCAATCACGCAAAACCTACTTAACGGATTTGGTTGAAATTTGGCAGACAGATAGTAGATAGCCTGGATTAAAACATAGGATACTTTTTAAACCGATGTTCCTACGGGAACGGGAACCACGCGGGTGAAACCGCGGGCGGCCGCTAGTGGTCTATAATTATTAACTCGGGAACTTAGTGCTCATTACATCTTACCAGGATTTCGCTCAGGGTTCGAATCCTTGTGCAGAAGTCAGGATTGATTCAGTTTCACCAAACGGCCATTTGGTATAACCGAAAATTAATTTAAATTATTTTAGAACGTGTGAAATTTAAATATTCGCCTATCTTCAAACATAACTATTGCGTAGCATTACGTGTCATGAGCAAGCAGTTTTATTTTTATTTTATTTATTTAGAAAAAAATATTGAATAGCAGCATTGTTAAATCAAATACAAAAATAATAATACTTACGAAGCTATGTTTTTATTGGTGAATACCTCATATTCAGAATCACTGAGAGGACAACCTCGGAAGGAATCATATGGAGTCGTTTCAGACCCAACACTTAAAACATACAGCGTTAATAAAAAAGTAGGGGAAAACAACATGTTTGTTGGTTGCTTCTAGTTCTATTGAGAAATGCATTATTTTTATCCAGCAGTTTTATTTATACTACTCATAGTAACACCTGCACAAGCAAAGAGATCTTTTGTAAGCAAAATAAATTAGATATCCTGTATGCATCTAGAGTGCCCTTTTTGCCCGCCACCTACAACATGGATGACCTTTGCTTTGTATGCCGCAGAAGAATGCATTGATTGAGGCAACGCACAACGCGATTCTGGTTGGCACAATGGCACAGAATAGATATAAGTACGAGTACTACCGTACAGAAAGGATACTCTCCGCCCCGCCCCACAATCACTAACTTCACCCCACCGCACCGGCGGGCGGCGCCCATCCGTAGGCTCATTCAATAGTACGCACAGTAGGAATTTCGGTCTTAGAAGCATTTTCAGTCCCGGGACCAGTCTCGAACCTCTACAGCTAGTCCCGGGACTCCCGGGAAATTCGAGACTCACGTGTTTTTTATTTGAATGGTTTTTACGTTACGGATGGAAGTGTGCAAGGAGTTGGTGATTTTGATATTGTTTTGGAAGGTGAACAAGACTTATTTTGGTAAAAATAAAAGAAATTGGAGTATGAATGAATGACTTAGTATGATAAACATTAAGAGAAATTAGGTAAGGGTTGTAGTGAAATTGAAGTGAGCGGTAGTGAACTGCGAAGTAAATGATAATTACGACTGTTTATAAATCACATTTATTCCAGTATACAATATGTTTGGTTAGCGATGTCGGAGCTTTTAAAGGCAGATAATATGATCAATTTTATCGACAAAACCCCCCCACATGTTGGGCTCTCATCAAAATCATTGCTCTGAGTTATACATATTTCGAGAGTTATTGTTATTTGAATATGACCCTTACAAGCACTAAAAGTAAATTTTTGAATATGGTCAAAATTCAAAACTTGTAAATACTTGCTTTTATGGTTCAATTATATTTGTTTTCAGATAAAATTATCAACTTAATCTAAAAACTGATAAAAGTTTTACTAAATTCGTCCATTTCTCAAAAAAAAATTAGTTACGTAAGGGTCATATTCAGACAAAATAATTCTCAAAATATGCAATTCAGAGCACTGATTTTACTGTCGTTTTGTAGATAATATTCCTGTGCATTATAAAAATGCACACTTATTACAGATAAAAATTTACTTTAGTATTTTTTTATGACGTATTTAAGTTAAAAAAATACTTAATTCATTTTTACCTTGATAGGTGATAATTATTAGCTTTTGAAAAGTATTTTTTTTATAACTGGAAGATTTTTAAATCCGGAGAAAATAATATTTTTCGGCAGGGCCATCTAAAATAAAAAGTCAAATTAAAAGTGCCTGTCATTCTATGAGGAGAGGGGATAGACCTTAACATGTAGGGGTTTTATCGATAAAATTGATCATATTATCTGCCATTAAAAGCTCCGACATCGGTAACCATAACAATATGTTTATTGTATAAATCTCATTTTTTTAAGAAAGCAATATTTTAAGTAATTCAGACTTTTAGGTTATTATTCTAATGATAAGTCTCCTTTAATTAGGAACTTTGGTAAAAAAAAACTTATCTCTAAGTACATAGGTAGTCGTTTTATCTAAGTAAAGTATTAAAAATATACTCTTTTCTTAAGTTTAAGGAATTAAGGTAAACAAATAATAAAAATAAAATAAAATTTAAAATTAAAGGGGGCCCCCATACAAACAGTGTCATTTTTGTTAAATTTTGTCACTCCGCGGGCTGTATCTCATGAACCGTAATAGATAGACTATTGTTTTCACAGAATGTGTATCTCTGTTGCCACTATGACAACAAATAATAAAAATAAAATAAAATTATAAATTAAAGGGGGCTCCCATACATCAAACTTGCTTTTTTTTGCCGTTTTTATAGATAACGGTACGGAACCCTTCATGAGCGAGTCCGACTCTCGCTCTTCGGTTTTTTTACTGGAACATTTGGTCTCGAAATTCCCGGGAATTTTCATCAAAGTCTCGGTCTCGGTCTCGAAAATAAAAGTGCCTAGACTCCCGGGATTTCGAGAATCGAGACTCCCGGGACGAAATCCCTAACGCACACAGTTGCGCGTGTGCAAAAACGTCACTGTTGTAGTCTGTGTAAACGCGACCGACGCTTGTATGGAGTGGCCGGGGTGTCACACTGGGCTAACCGTATGTGATCTTAATTTGCTGGAATGAAACAAAATGAAAATTGTTGTCACTCATTCAAATTATTTATCTCCCACACGTAGTTTCTCGTTTTACGTACTTTTTGTAATCCACAGTTTGTCGCCCGATTAGTTATTTAGTCGCCAACAAAATAAACCGCTGCTGGGTTTAGTATTTATTAAGTATCCCATGACAGTCGCTCTTTGTTATTTCAAGTCACCCAATTCAATGTTACATACAACTTTCAAAACTGTTACAAAAAACACAAACCTACTATTTTGTGTTGTTGCCTAAGTTACGCCGCCGTCGACTACATAGACGATAGCGCTGCGCCACCAGCCAGCCGTTACCGGCCCGCCGATTATCTAAAAAGAATCTATTAAGCGACCGGTTGCATTTGACACACATTGCCACTTTTCTTTGGCATGTTTTTTTTAACCAAAATAGAAGTAGCAATGGATCACGATCATCTGTGAACTGCAACCAGTCGCTAGGTGGTTTTTAATTAGATAATCAGCCCGCGGGTAAGCAAAATCTATCTCCTTAGTGTCGATAGTGATCTCTGATTGGTCGAAAAACTCAGTAGTTAGAGTTTGCGCACAAAATCTAACCACCGAGTCTTTTATCAACCTGTCTTTAAATTCTTTGGTGCTTTTGAGGTAGGTAATAATTTTATTGAAGCGTACCTTTTATATCTATTTCCTTTAATTTCATGATTAGTTGGCGAGTTCGAACATAAAAGACAATTTTTTTAAATCATATTTTGACCTACAAAACTTTTATTCCTTATTTGTTTATTGACATTTTGAAACCCAGCTATCAAAAAAAAAAAACGATTTTGTAGAAGGACAAAAAAACGTTAATTCATTAAGTAAATATTCACCATATTTTATTATATTCGTTCATACTCGTAATACTAAAATGTTATCCTTTAGTTTTTAATACTTGAGTCGAATGTATTAAATTTTGCTATGACTAATTTAGCGAATATTTTAAATAGATAAAACTTTTTTTGCCCTCCCGCAAAAAAATACTTTTTGTAGAAAGCTTTTAGAATTTAATCGTCAATATTATAACGTAGGTATCTATCTAGATAGGCGCAAGTCTAAGAATACCACACTTGAAGGATCATCAGATCAAGCATTCAATTATATTAAGTACTACCTACCTACCTAAGTAGACTTACTTGTATCCTTACTAATATTATAAATGCGAAAGTCCGTTTGTTTGTTTGTTACGCCTTCACGTCTTAACTACTGAACCGATCATCATGAAATTTTGCATATACGTTGTCAGGGGTACAGAAAAGACATAGGGTACCTTTCATCCCGAAAAAAAGTATTGTTCACGAGGGATAGCACAAAACCTTTCCACGCAGACGAAGTCGCGGGCGGCCGCTAGTAATATATAATTCGTTGCGACACAGGTTTGGTTTTCTTTACAATCAGTTAGTGTAAGAATTTCAAATTATTTTATCAATACGCCACAGTGGTTATAACAAAGATCGGCCCAGCTACATTTTACACGAAATCTCATGTTTTAATATTTTGAATAAAACAAATTGTATTATAATCATATCATTTACTAAACAACGTCATTAGCACATGTGGTACGGTTGTAATACCATTTTTTACATACAAAATATTAAAATATGAGTTTTCGTGTAAAATGTAGCTGGGCTGATTTTCGTGAGGACCAGTGTATTTAATCTGGCAGAAAACATAACTTGGAAAAATGAGAAAATTATAATTTTTCTAGTAGTAAAAAACTTTAGCTTAAATTGATAACTGAATATTAAAAAGCGGTTATTGATGGACGCGCACTCGAAACCTATAGTTTGAGTTTGCGCGCAAACGTGTTAAGTTTTTTTTGAAAGAGAAATGTAAATTTTACACGTTTTTGTGACTACTACCCAGAAAACCCAGATCTGAACGCAGAAGTTGAGTTTTCTGCCAAATTAAATAGTTCAAAGGACTGTGGTGTAAGTAAAAATATGATTTAATAAAAAATATTAAATCCTTTTATATTGAACTAATCATAAAATAAAAGGAAATCATAATCTAATAGGTAGGTACGCTTTAATATAAATATTACCTCAAAGATACAAAAGAACACAAAGACGGGTTGGTCAAAAAACTCGGTAGTTAGATTTTGCGACCTTCCAATAACACCCAAAAAGAAAAGCCTTCCAGTCATCACCTACATTCGCTCTAAAAGTCTGTTTCCGTCCCATTCGAGTCCTGTCATGCATCGGTGTGAAAAAAGCATGTTTATTTTTTTGCGATAACTCATAAGATATGAAAAGTGTAAAAGGCTATAATATTATATGCATGAAATGGTCAAGGTAACGGGAGCAATTAATTTGATAAGGATTAATAATATCCGTCTAAATACCTATTTAATTACCACATTATTCGTGACCATAGTATATATAAAAAGCTATCCTTAAAAGATAAGACATGCCACGTTTATGTTTATGCAACGTTTTCGATGCAAGCTCCCAGTCTCAGTCAAGCTTCAAGTCATATCTCTACCAGGTGTACATAAAACCTCAACTTATTAATACACCTAAACCTTCAAGAATAACTCTATCATTTTTGGTGAAAACTGCTGCAGCTTGACAAAAATCTCTATATATATTTCAAACCCGCACACAAAATTTCACGACAATCGGTTGAAAAATGCGATCTGTAGAGGTGAACAGTTTTTCAAAATTCTACCCCCGAAGGGGTGAAAAGAGGGATGAAGTTTTGTATAGAAAAAAATCTTTCATTTTCAAAATAAAAATCGCTAAATTTAGGCTTACGAAATTTACGCAACGTATATTGTTAGTATTTTAACCCCTATGGGGATAAAATGGTGGTGAAATGGGTTAATAAACCTAAAAATAGATATGGATGTCGTTATTGGGGTTTTCTGGTTTGACAATTGCAAAAATGACATTTATTTTGAAGTCCAACACAGTGAACATGATTTAATACCTAAGGGGGTGAAGGTGGGGTTAAAATTTTGAATGGATAAAGAATATAAAATAGACATTACTACTTTAAACTTTGTAGAGGCAAGTCTAAAAATAAATAGGCAAACTTTTTTTTTTATATCAACCCCTTAGGCGGTAACCCCCTAAGGTAAACACATATTTTCTTAATTTGGAAATCATCCCTTTGGGGGGTTAAATGGAGTAGGTAAGTTAACATAAAAATCGATATGGATATCGTTCTTGAGGTTTTATGGGATGGTGATTGCAAAAATGATATTTATTTTGAAGTCCAACACGGTGGACATGATTCAGCCTCTAGAAAGGTGAAATTGGGGTTCAAACTTTTGTTAAGGGATCAGAGACGGGAATGAAGAGGGAGAGGGGATGGATTACTGTCATAAACTAGCTTCCGCCCGCGACTTATATATTAGAGAAAATCATTAGGGAACCTTCAAATTGCGCGGGGACCTGGCGGGGACCCTCCTAATCGGGATAAAACGGATGGTGAGATCCTGGTTGAAGATTCCCTAATGATTTCCTCTAATATCCACGCAGGTGAAGTCGCGGGCGGAAGCCTTAGCCTAGTTTCCTTAAAATTTACTCGTAAAATGAGTATTTTCCCGATAACGGGGTCGAAAATTGACTAAATCTTAAAATTTAACTTATTTGGAAAAACTTGGAAATCTTTGGAAATCTGTATCTCATTAAGTATTAAACCTACAGAGCTGGGTCTGATCTCAAATTCTAGCATTTTTTGTCTTCTTTAAAAACATTTTTTTAAACCCATCGTTTAGGGCTTATAATATTGAAAATACCAAAGAACGTGTAAAAAAATTTCGCGTTTTTTTCGAATGCTACAAAGTTAGCACAGGTCTTTCGAATCTGCAACAATATACGCTACTGGTAGTGGTCCTAACAATATATTTAAAAAATCAGAACTAGCCGTTAGTTTGCGATTTTAGCGATTTCGAGTGTTAGATGTGACTGGCCTATTAGACAGCGTTTTCGATGAAAGCTCCCAAGTAAGGCGGCTTGACTTTTTCCGACACTTCCAACAAATCGTCTTATTTCAACAAATTTACACAAAACCTTGACAAATTATATTCATAATGAATCATTAATATTTTTTTTTATTTTTTTTATTTTATTTATTATCACTCTATCTTTTGAAAAAAAACCCCATGAAGATTGCAGTAGTTTTTAAGTTTATCGCGATCAGACAGACAGACGCGTTGGAGGATTTTATTTTATAATATGTTGTGATAATATGTATTATGTAGTGTTATATTGTTCTAAGTATGCCCAACATTTTCTTAGGCCGACTCTACGTTGTCGCGAAAGTTCGAAAAAGTTAATGGTTAATAGGGGTCAGTTAGATAATAGGTTAAACAACTTGAAATTTATTTACTTAAAATTTTTGGTAGCGTAAGGTATTATTTTTTTACACAGTGACCACAAGCATACATGGCCGAAATTTATAAACGAACAGAATTACATAAAATATTATATTTAAATTGTAGGATATAAGCTACACAAAATTATATTAATTCATCATTTTCTTTTCCTGCAATTCTCATCTTCACCACATGACAAGTCTTTCCAAGCACTGTAATAAATTTTTGGTATTTCTTCACAACTACAAATTTTGTTCCTGAAACAATAAAAAGATATTGTAAATCACTTTTTGATAAAACGAAAATAGTACCTACTTAAATAATACAAAAAAAAAAATAGTTTAAACAAATAACATTCTGACCATCTGATTTTCAGTTTGTACAGTAAAACTTATTCACATTGAAACGCATATCAGTTATAAGTTTATTTTTTTACAAAAGCCTCGTAAAAACAATGTTTCCGACTTAAAAACAACACATTTAAAAACTACAATAATTAATGAAGTTTAAGTAGTGCTTATTTTATTACTAAGGCCGCTCGCGATCTGATGTGCGTTGATGGGTCCCGTATTTAGTTTTGAGTGACGCTGTAGCGACACACGTTGTGGCGAAAAAATTCAGGCGTGGTAGGTACGCTCTGGAGCGAAAAATCATTGGAGCGAAACCCACACGGTCGAATAACACGACAGCGACAAACTTTGTGGCGAAATATAAGTATGCTAGTTTGAAATGAAACTCAAAAGGCAGAACAAATATCTGTATATTCTAAGCTTATAGTGATTAATAGTGTTTGACATTTAACCAAAAATATTATGGTAAAAACGAATGATAATTTGTAGGTACATAGTACTCAAAATTTACCTTTTGTTTTCTTGATTATTAAAAGGAGACTTGAACTTGTGTTTTATTTTCAGCCTTTTGAGTTTCAAACTAGCATAAAATTATATTTCGCCACAAAGTTAGTCGCTGTCGTGTCATTCGACCGTGTGGGTTCCGCTACAATGATTTTCGCTCCAGTGTACCACGTTGAAATTCTTTCGCCACAGCGTATGTCGCTACAGCGTCATTCGAAACTAAGTACGGGACCCACGTTGACTATGTTCCACCTCACCTGTATAGCTAAAAGTAAAAGCTATTCTCTAAAGGACATCAGGCACATCAGACCCAAAGGTGTATAAGCATAATTCTGTTACGTTTAAGCAATATGTATTATTAGAATAATAAAACAGTATTAAATAAACAAGTTTATTTTTAAACTCCTTCATTTCTCTTAAATTAATTACTGAAAAATCGGAAGTATTTCGATTAAAAAGACATCTTTGTCATTGATACTCTGTGGCTTCCATGTCATCAATGTAATCTTGAATGACTGACATTGACAGTCAATTGTCAAAACGCGAAAGCCGATTGGTCGGCCTGTGGCGGTCTGTTACTGTCAATCATTGTCTGTCATTGTCAATCAACTATCAAACAGCGTTTTGTTACGACATATGCACACTTCTTCCGTCTTGGTTCTAAAGCAAAAAAACGTGACTTTGTGTATTGATTGATAGATTTTGTTGAATGTTTTCAAAAAAACTGTCGCTGGAGACTTGACTTTATGCTTTTTAGTACATTTCGGTATTTCGATAGAACACCGATTAATCACTAGCGCAGCAGTAACGTCGGAAAAATCAAAAATCAAACCAAATACCAACTAATTACCAAGTACTTTCAATAAAACCGCGCTAGTATCCGTTAAAAAGTCTTTTATTTCATGTCTAGTGAGCGCGTAAGCTTGAGAAGTGAATACTAGCGCAGTTATCAAAACGTTTTGGTCGTGTAACTGGTGTTGCTGTAATAGTGTCGGGGTTACCAAAAATATAAGTTTCAAACACAAATAACTCTCAAAATATAAAGCTTTGTTAAAATCTGAATATTTTTTATGACTTACAAGTCTTAATTTTGGAAAAAACAAAAATGCTATACATTCTTGGGTTTTTTTGTCAAAGGTATTTGCCTGATGTCTTTTGCACACTTCAGTTCGTCACTGCAGCTGCGTTGTCTGGCAGGTGTTATATTCCCATTACTGGCTAAACTTTTTCGAATCTATGGCATTTTGTCTAGTGACTTAGTATTGGGTATATGACATCTGTCAGAATACTCGACGAAACGATCACTGCTAGTGAAGTTGCATGTTAGAGAATAGCACCCCAGGTCCTCTAACACACTTCCATCCCCTATTTTCTCTTAAGTACTATTATTATCGTATTAGTACTAGTGCACCCTGTGAATTTCGTATCGCCTACAATTTATATGATAATCAATTTTACCTTGAGAATTTTCAAATATTTATAACCAGCGCCATCTTTTTAATTAATTAGTTACTAAATAACAAAGCAGCTGAATACTAAAACAGGAGCAACACTACGTACCTATGCTTTATTTCAAAATTTTCTTTCATACTCGCGCGCGAACCGCGGCCGCGAATCACGGGCGCGGTTCGCGCATGAAAACGGTGCGAAAAATATAGCCCTACAGACTCGCGCGTGAACAGCGGCCGCGAATCACGGCAACCTTAGTTCGGCACAAGCCCTTTGACGCGGACCAAAAAACCGCCACCGGACGGGGAACGCCGCGAAGCGCGAACGCGAAGCCGCGACGCCCGAGTGCGAAGCCGCGAAACCCTCCACACTCGGCCTTCGCGGGCTTTCGCGGCGCAAGTGTGGAGCCCTCTTAAGACAAAAACCTCTATTCACTAAAATTCTTTATCAAAAATTAGCTGTCAAAAGTAATCCGAAATGGCGATTCCCATACAAAATTGCCAATGTTGATTATCATTATTTAGCAGGTTCTTTTGGGTGTTTAATATATCAAACAAAACAAAAAAATAGTAATTCCAACTGGTCCAGCCGTTTTTTTTGTTTTATCCAGATTCTCGATAAATAGTAGAAAAACTACAACATTCACCAAAATAATTGATACAGTGGTTCAGGCCAGAAAAGGAAATAGGTAGACAGGGTTACTTTTAAATTTATAATTTTGTATGGATTGTTTCCCAGACATTACCTTGGACCAGCTCTGAGGAAACCTTGCGGTTGAATCTTTGTTACTTTATCACCGACATCACACATAAATCTCGACACTGAAGCCTTGCGCATCTCCGCCAGTTGTTCTGAAATATAATTCAAAAGTTATCTTGCGAAATATGCGAGATTTTTCAGATATGCGCAAGAAGAATACCAAATCATTTCATTTTTTCATAGCCTAAAATGCAAAAAATTGAGCGAATTCGTTGCTTGGTGAATGTAATAATAGCTTGCTCAAGCAGCGTGGTAGATTGGTTGGTCATGTCATATCACACTCATTCTGATTTCACTGTTCCTTAGAGAGATCAAATTATTTAATCGATCAAGGCTGATTTTAAAAGCTTCACTAAACTTACCAGGGGTGAAGGCGTAGGGCCTTTCAGAACTCTCATACCAATGCCTATCGGACACCACGGACCGACGCAGCTGCTCGGCAATGATGCAGTACAAAGTCTCTGGGATGTGTCCCCCCGCCACGTGCCGCTCCAGCCACATACCCGCCATCAGCTCTATGTCCTCCACTCTCTTGTACCGATCTCTGACTATTTCCAGTTTCTATTCGAATTTAATAATAGTACATTAATGCCGCGGTATATAATGACTGCGTTGCTGGCAGCGACATAACGTGGCCAGCAATGCAGTCATTGTGGTCCAAGGCTTGTATAGTGCGTTACTAAAACAATGCGAGTACTACCTACTATTCTATAGTAGGTACTTATAACCTAATTCAGACCTTATGAATAACTAAAGAATAGGTCTACAGGTTTCATCTTTGATAATTATGAATGAAAACTTAAAATATATCTTAATATAGGTAAATACTGAAGTTTAACTGCCTAGACCGAGGTAAATTTTATAAATATTATTAAAAAACAGTACCTCAGCACCAAAAACATCTTTCAGATCATCAAACTTTGTATAAGATTTGCCAAAGCATCGCTTTCTGTAGTTCACGTACGGTTGGAAACCAAAATATCTGCCTTTGGCTAAATCATTGGTAGTTATATCGCCTGCGCGCAGCAAAGGCCCCAAACCAAGTTCAGAAATCTGTAACATTTAATTACAATTGAATCTACAAATCTACTTACAAATGAGAAACTGTTTGGCCGTGTTAAGTCAATACAAGATTATCAGTCAAATATCTATTATATTTTTATTTTTAACAGCACTAGTATCGTGATCGTCTGTGATGGTTTGTATTTCTTTTAGAAGTAATTGATCATATTTGTATTATACTTACATCAGGGTCGACCACATTGTCAGCTTTAGCACAAGCTTGCCTGAAGCTCCCTTGCGTCATATAATCTATGTTGTTGTCCACTGCCATATATCCAGTATGTAATGTTAGATTAACTACCGGGTATTCTTTAAGGTAGTACCCATCTTTATCATACATTCTTAAAAGAGTACAGAAGTTAATAATAATAATATAATCTTTATTTCTTTATAAACTTCAGTTTTACGATTTAACAATGTGTCACTGAAGCCTGTGGCAGTGTAAACTGTGTTACGGGCTTCAGTGTCTTCTCAAACTATTGACATTAGTACAAAATTTAGGTTTATAAATAATAAAAATAATAAAATAAAAAATGAATGAAAACGAAACAAAAATAACAAGAGGATAACCAAAAAGATCAAAAGGATAAATAGTAATCTGAGACCACTTAAATACTCGTAAAGTCATTGAAACTCGCGTAAGCTCTATAATATTTTGTTTTATGTATTTTAATTTTATCATCAGTAGCACAGAATAGATAATAGTACAAGTCCAATAGCATAATAGGTATACTCATATGTGTAGGAATGTAGATTTTTAATCATTTTAGGTAAAATTAGATTTATTCTTACTTAACGGTGCCTTCTTGCATGTTATGAAACCATCTCAGTCCGTATGGGAATTCTAAAGATACTTGTGGTATCAGTTTTTCGTTATATTCATTTCTAAATCCAAGAGACGACGAGATCACCTTATCTCTCAATAAGTTTTGTTTTCCTGAAAAGTAAATCGTTGTGCTAGTACTTAATCATTTATAAATTATAAGGTCTTATAAATAAGCACATCTTATATTTAGCACATTAATTCTAATTAAAATAATTCACATTATTCCTTAACCTATTCAAAGATGCCACCCCAGGTCATACCAGGCGCAAAAGTCCCCATAACACTGACGGCATTGCCGCGCTGAATGGCGATTGACAACCTTTGCGCCAAGTAGGAACCAGAGTGATCGTCGCATTGCCTCTCACGTAGGTGGCAACCCAACTCCTTGATAAAGACTACTGCCTCCGACCCCCAACATTCCGTTGCCTGAAACCCGGGACTCAACGAGGAACGAAAATTTAATTAGAAGCCAGAGCCGCATATTTACTCCGCTCATTAACGGCTACGGTTTCAGCAGCAGCACCGGGTGGGTTAACCCACCAAGGTTAGCCCGTCCGGTCTTTTAAGGCCGCCGGTAACGATCATTCGCGATTGTCAATTTTTACGTCATTGACGCCCATTGATGCGAAAATTGATCGTTTACGCGTGCGATTGAAGCGATTGTCAATTGATCCAACAATGGCATAGGCGAAAAAATTGACAATTGCAATTGATCGTTACCGGCGGGCTTTACCGTCCGAGCGGCCAAGACCTGGCGGCCATTGATGCGAAAATTGATCGTTTACGCGTGCGATTGAAGCGATTGTCAATTGATCCAACAATGGCATTGGCGAAAAAATTGACAATCGCAATTGATCGTTACCGGCGGGCTTTACCGTCCGAGCGGCCAAGACCTGGCGGCTCCAGCACGCATGGCATGTTGGCAGAAATGAGTGCCCTGCGGACTATATAATTTAAGGCATGGTATCGAGGGAATCTCCCCGAGCATCGACAACAACTCAAAGCGTGATGGCCGCTTGCTTACACCATGGATCCACAGATGCATAAATGAGGTTGACAAACATCGCAACCCAGACGAAGAGCCACCGCCACACGCATAGAGCCATCATCCAGGAATGTTCCTGTGCGGGGGGATGGTAAAGCGTCCAACCACGCTCAAGACTCCGGCGTTGACACCGCCCTGAGTCTAGCCAACTCCGCCCCCGCAGCCCTACTCATAAGTCGGTAAAGTGTCTCTCTCGCTCCCAGGTCATCTCGAGCCCGCTGTGCATCTGGGGTTGGATGTCTGGGTGTCGCAGGAAACAGCGCAGCCCACTGTACCAAAGCATCGTCGACAAAAGGTATGCCAACCGCAGGATCAGCATACCTTGTGCGTTACCATCCATGAGATGATAATATGTTAGAGACAAGGTCAGCGACCCCATGCGCCGACACAAGGAAAGCCGGCAATCTCAGATCCCGCGCACGCCTCAGCCCCAATCCCCCGTAACGTATGGGTAGGGTCGCTTGGCTCCACTGATCTTCTGAGCGGCAGACGTTTAAAATATTTTCGACAATATGCTTCAAGATACTGTCGAATGAATCAACAAATCCGAGGCAAAGGCAAATTGGAGCCGTCCTCAAAAGGTAAGTAATTTTAGGTACCGCAAAACAAGTTCTCAAAAAAACCAGAGCAACGTGCGCCGAGATATTTTTTAGGCGATCTTGAGGCAGAATAAGCAGACGTCTCCTGGCCTCTAGAGCCTCCGGAATAGCGTCAGCGAATATTGGTGAACCCAACAGACTAAAAGAACTTCAAGTCAATTCTTTAAGGCCAGACCTTTCTTCGCACCTCTTTTGTGAGCCAAAACCAAGCTGGTATGAATGAAGATGTGAAACTATCTCAGCCTGCCTAGCATGACCGATTTATATCGCGTGATATAGCGTTTTATCATGTTTAACTGTCAAAAAGACAAAGGAATTTGACAGTTGAGTGTCGATAATAGAATATGAATATAAGATTCTTGATAAAATGCTATATCACGCGATATAAATTGATCATGCTAGGCAGGCTGAGGTCCCCGTCAAACACCTTGAACTTAATTATTTTCGTCACAGAACGGCCCTGGCCGGAAACTGAAAAAAAAATGCTACTAAACGTGGAATTAATGTTAGCCTTTACTTTGATAGTAAGATTATGTGCTAGATGTGGTCATGAACTATGCGTATACGTGCAAGAATACCTCGAGTAAACTATTAATCGGTGTCGTATTCTTTAGTGGCACTAGTTTGGTTGTTAGTCCGGTTAACCGAACTAATGCAACTTTTTAGTAGTAGAAGTCCGGTTAAAATAAATCGCCGAAACTGTTGCTACTATTAATGTACATAAGTTTAATAACTTTTCATTTTTTTATCGCAATACACATCACCAAATTACCAAAATCGCGTAAGTATGGAGAATAAGTTTAACGTATATTTTAATCGCATTTTGAATCGTTTTTTCTCCGTAATACTTTAGTTACGTCTTAATAATTAAGAAAAGAAAAAAAAGAAAAGTGATTGAAAATATAAATGTCTCTACCCACTACACCGTGCCATACCATTACCTTGCTAGGAACGTATCAGACAAGAAAATCAACACGATACGCTCTACTATGCCCACTGAAACGGATCGACGGCGTTCTGTGTCCGTATGCAACCCGTATGTAACCCGTATGGTGGCCGTATGCAACCCGTATGGTGCCCGCCCAAAACCGATAGGAATCCGTTTAATTTTTTCCGTTTTTTATAACGGTCATCATACTATACTCACCGGCTCGACGACGTCGCGTGTCATGCACAGAGCGTGTCAGCACCGGCAAGATATTCTCGCCGACAAATTGTTGACGCTCCGTGCATGGCACGCTTCGTGCATGGGCGGTGACGGAACGGTCTAGTGGGAATAGTGTCATACTTTTCAATACAAATAATACTTTTTTGCCTGACACATTCCTAGTACGGTCATGGTATGCTACGGTGTAGTGGGTAGAGACCTTAAAAGTTAATATTCTCTAGGTATTTGGTATCATGGTACTTTGATGACGTATTGTATCACGGCATAAATGAAAAAAAGCTATTACGAAGGAAATATAAATATATAAAACACCAAATTTAAAAATAATAATTCGCCGTCAGTGGAATTAAAAAAATATTTACCCATAATTAGTGGATATAGTTCATAATACATGATTTGTAACATCGTAGCAATGTTGATGTCTCTCGCAGTATAAAACAGCATGTCATCGTCCCAACAAGGATTGAGTCCAGATAGAGCGTTGGCAATATAATTGTGATTCCTCCAGAACCATATGGAGAAAAGGTTCGATCCAAATACTGCGTTAGCAGCAACATTAGCTGAAAATAATTGTAAAGAACTCTCTCGTGAACAAGGCATTAATTTTCTACTCTGTAAATATTATAAAAAAAAAACGAAATCCAACATTATTCAGTAAAGTAGTCTAATATCCCTATATTTTTTTTAGAAATACTTAAAAATTTACGTTGTCCAGAGGTAGTTTAGTTTTGTTTAGTTTGTGGTTTTGACATAAACAAAATTTTTGTCGCTGTCCTACTTATACGAACTGGATCAATAAAGGGAAGAAGTTAACTTTATAAAACTATTACAAACATATACATGTTAATTTTGCCACCCCTTTACAAAATCAAATATAAGTTAAAGAAAGTAATAAAAAAAATCGGTGAGATAATTATGAATAATTTTTGTTTAAATTCACAGTTTTTAGCCACTTTTTATATAAAAATCTAGGCGCACACGCTCACCCTCGCGCACGAGACGCGAGCGGGGGAAGGCAGGTGGCGGGAGGGGGGCTCGCGCGGGTCGACTTGGTGCGATGCGCAAACAGTGACAACAATTTCATTTTGTGTAGGGAAAAGTTTGGGGTAAAAGTAAAAAAAAAATTTTTTTTACTTCATAAATTGATTGTACTGCTGTTATAGAATGTCCTGACAAAATTTGAAAAGGGGTCTAAAAATGATCCTGTATAAGGTTACTGCTGACTTTTCTTATCTTTTCTCTTTACGCTACGCTTACTATTAAAGCTTTAAAATATATTAATTAATAAAAATTATAGTTGCTGTAAGCTTGTACCTATATTTACATCCATACAATATATCGAACTCTGTGATTTACATAAGTTTGTGACATGTGATATTGCTTATATTTGATCTTTGAAAGTAAGCGTAGCGTTCTCACGACCTGGCGGTGCGGCAAGTGAATTCAATAATCACCTGCGCGCTATCTTGATGGCGTCCTCTCAGCTCGTAGTCACCACCGCGCAGTGATTACCGAATTCGGGCGCGGGCTGTGGCCGGCCGTAAGTTTCAACGTATATATGTTGGGGGGATTTGAGAGGGGGGGGGACAGTTCTTATTATTTACATTGACTTATACTACTCGTAGTTTGAATCAGCAAATAAAGTTTAATCATACATACCGGTCGCGTGACACCTCGTCTCAACTGGTTTTTGATTCAGCAGACAAAAGTCAACTTTGGTTTTAGTACTCGGTGGCCAAATTCTTCCTTCTTCAACTTCGTAGTTGAGTAGACCACCTTCATATTTTCTGTCGATTTTTTCCAAATCTTCGTATGTGCTGCCGTACAATTGTGATAAATCCCAGGGACTTGTCGTCGATACAATCTAATAAAATTAAAATTAAACAAAATATTATCATTAATAGTTTAAGAGTGATATTTTCTATTGTCTTTGCTGTTTTATCCGAAAACTTCACTTTATTCTAGAAGAAAGCAACTCTTCTATGTGGAATCTTTTAGATGAATCGACCTCTCATTGATAAAATAACACTGGCTGACAGTCAAAAAGGAAAAAGGTACCAGGATCCTGTCTGAGCTGCTAAGGGTGGGTCGATTTTTTCTAGTATTTTTTCAATTATATTAATTATCTTATCCTGCCATTTAGATTAATTATCTTAATATAAAAAAAATAGCATTGTGAATGCCTTAAATCAAAATTTTCTCCATCTACAGTAGCACTATTACCACTACCGCAAACTAATCTGAGCAGTTCTAAAAGTATATGCAACAAGCATCCCGCTTAAAAATAGCACTAAAATGACTACCAAGTGGGCGGGGCTAAAATTGCTGGCATTTAGTAATGAAGCACAAAGCTACTGAACACTGGTTGCATAATAGGGACTATAATCTGTATTCTCATTTATATTTTCTTATATTTTCTTCGCAGCCGCGTTTTAGGTCGCGTAGTGCGACCAAAAACGCGCTAGCCAAGCGAGCGGAGCGAGCGTGCCACGGCAGCGTCCGGCGATGTGTCAGAAACGACGCGACGTTTTTGTAATATCAGATTGTGTCACAGAGCGAATGTAAGCTGTATTGCAGATGGATTTGTTAAATCAATGCCTTACAAAGCCGATCACACTGCAGAACATTTTCAATGTCTCTGGTGCAGCCGTGATTTTTTTTTTATTTTATTTTATTTTATTTAATCTTTATTGCTTAAATTAAAACAGCAAATGGCGGACTTAATGCCCAAGGGCATTCTCTACCAGTCAACCGGTAAGTGTGTTAAGGAGAAAAATCGTGGCGGCAATAAAAAAAACCTTATTTAAAAAAAAAATTGAAACAAAATATACCAAAAAGATATGTATATAAAAAATATATAAAATTATACATAAATATTAAATCCTTATAAATACATAATTAAATACATATATACCTACATAATTAATACATAATATATATATATATATATATATATATATATATATACATATATGAAAGAGTAGCAATGTCAGATACGACGAGACTAGCGTAGAGAACTCAAGTAGTGCTCACGGACCAATTTCTTAAATACGTACTTGCTGGGTGCATTTCGAATATTTAGAGGTAAAGCGTTCCAGAGTCGTACAGCCGAAAGGGTGAAAGAGTAGGAGACAAAGCCAGAAGTATGTGCAGGTGTTAGTAAGAGAAGGTTGCTACTAGAGCGAAGGTCACGTTGATGAGAGGCACCCAGAAACTGAAATCTTGATTTCAAGTATTCTGGGGTAAGTGGATCGAAAAGTATGTTGAAGAGCAAACAGACAACTCTTAGGTTCCTACGCTCACGTATAGGAAGCCATTTGAGTTGCTGACGGTATTGGGAGATATGGTCGTATTTGCGTAATCCATATATAAAACGAATGCAATTATTAAGAAGTCGATCCAACTTATTGAGAAGGTTTTCATTAAGGTCAGTGGTGCAAACATCGGCATAATCGATGATTGGTAACACAAGAGCCTGTATAAGCGCAATCTTGGTGGTGGATGGGAGAAAGAATTTAAACCTATAAAGAGCCCTTAGCGCGTTTGTCATTTTTGAAGATAAATGGTCAATATGATCTTTCCAGGAGAGACACGAATCAATCGTCAAACCCAAATCCTTAACTTGATGTGAATAAGGTATTACAACACCGTTAAATTTTAATGCAGTCACATCATTCAGATTAAGGCGCGACAACTGTCGAGAACTACCAACAATTATTGCTTGGGATTGTGAGTGATTGTAATACTTTATTCATGGACGCGCCTGCGTCACAGAGCAACTACTGTCTGTGTCATCCGCCTTTGTAAATATGCCACCGCGCGCGTGGCTGGCCCGACTAAACGCTTTGCGAGTTGTCATTTTTTAGAAAATGGCACCACGGCATTTTCTAACCAATGTTTGTTTGGAATTACACTTCGGCACCACCATGATCCAAATAAACAAGGTCTGGAATTCTGGGAGTGAACTTGGGTGCGATTGCGTAAGGTAATCGTATTCATTTGACAGTTCATATCGTATTCCATTGGCTGCAATTTGTATGGGATGACATATATTATGATACAATATTAACTGTCAAATGAATACGATTGACTTTACGCAATCACCTAGCTTACCTACGGCGCGCACTATAATTTGTAATACTATATAGTTGTAAGCTCAGACCAAATAAAAAAGGGAAGACGGAGTCTTCATAGAACGAAGCAGTGAAGCCGATAAAACTATGCCTTGGCATGTACATACACAGTTACACGCACACACATATAACGAAACTATGCCTTATCTTAACAGCCACCGTGCGAAGCGGACGTACCAAGGACGTACTAATAAAATATAAATTCACCAACGAAAATGCCGAATTGTGTTGTGAAAGGGTGTAAAAGTCAATCTTCAACACATAAAAAGCTGGATGGAATTACATTTCACACGTAAGTAAAATTCGAAACTAATATTTTCACTAATTTTAAAAATAAACATTAAGGTATTACTTGAAACACAAAACCTCAACAAGTGTTGCCATGCCAGACGTTATAGTTTAAACCTATTATTGGGTAGCATGGAACGTAACATAACGTTATTTGTTTCTTGTTAAAAATAACGCGTTAATTATTTCTGTTTCTGGACTGTTTTGACCCACGACACGGACGAAACGGAACGGAGGCTGTATATGCGATTGGGGTTAGGCGACGGCTACACGCGTGGTAAATACTGTGATCCATCAGTATTTAATCGGGGGCCTATTTCATAAAAAAATGAAAATTTACTACAACAATTTACCATTGTTGTTATTAGGGTAGAATTATTTCTTAATAATGATAAAACATAATTCTACCCCAATAAACTACTACAATGGTATATTACTGTACTTTTTCATTCTTTTTTTTTTTTTTTTTTTTTATTTAATTAATTTTTAGTTATTAGGGTAGAATTATTTCTTAATAATGATAAAACATAATGAGCGGTTTTCAAAAGGCAGTTTAAAAAACAAAAGTAGTACCTAAAAGACGGCTAGATGTCGTTGTTCAACTAAGTACGTAACTTTTCAAGATAAAGCAAAGGATTTTGTCAATTTGACAGTTAATCTTCTTCTTCTTATTTTTGTTTGGCAATCTACTCCTCTTAAGCGCGTCTACTGCCTAACTCTATCGCTTTGACTCTGGCTTTGGTTTATGACGTCAGTGCACTCTTCGTCCTTGTTATCGTGTTATGATATGACAAGGACGGATAGAGCATAGCTGTCGCTTTGGCTATCGTTTTGAGTTCGTTGTGCCAAATCAAATTAGGTATAAAACCATTATGCGAAAACAAGGAATCCCCTTCAAGAGAGTGCCCTATTCAATTTAATGTAACGTAATAAAAACGATAACCGTAGTCGCATGCGACCTCCAGGGGCCTATTGCATAACAAAATACAAGGTGATATTATTAGTATTTTTCCATAGAAAATCACTAATAATAGAAGATTGTAATTTGTTATGTAATAGGCCCCAGCTTGTTCGTGTCGTGCGTGTCTAGGACAAAGTGGCATGCGACTACGGCTATCCTTTTTATTGAATTTTGGACTTCCCTCTTGTATCTCGTAATCAGTTGGTGTATCTAAAAATGCTGACAAAAATCCGGATTTTTACTAAAAAGTCTTGACATTTTGCTAAAGCAACCACACGGAGCGACGTAATCACGACAACACATTTTTTTAATAAATAAGTAATTTATTGTTGTTTTCTTTTATAATGACGTGTCAAATTAAAATTTCAAGTACTTAGACAAAAATAAACTTTTAGTTTTCGTATTTTAAGCTTTAGTTGTTCAGTTGATTATTTATAATTTTAAAAATTGATTATTTATTGCAAAATTTGTTGATTGTTTTACTGAAAATGTTCTAGTTGATTGTTAGGTACAAAAAAGAAAAATAAATATATTAAAGCTAATTTATAAGATTTGTTATTTATAATGTGAATAATCCAAAAGAGCCTGACATTTTCTATGTCCGGCCGGAATGCTGACACAAAAAGCCTAACATGTCAGGACAAACATCTCGCTTTAGATACACGAAACTTTAGTTATTCTTTAGTTTTATTTTTTAAATTTTTCCTATTTCCTTGCTACTTCCGCCACTACTTTTAAAGCGGGCTACTCACAGCCCTGCATGCAGGGCTTTGAGAAACTCATCTTATCTATCTATCATTAGGTGAATGACGGCTACACGCGTGGTGAATACTGTGATCCATCAGTATTATTTTATCAGGCGTCTATTTTATAAAAGAATGAAAAAGTACAGCAATTTACCATAGTAGTAGTTTATTGGGGTAAAATTATGTTTTATAATTAATAAGAAACATAATTCTAATCTGTAATAATTCTAAACTAATCTTTTATGAAATAGGCCCTGATTAAATACTGATGGATCACAGTACCAGGCGTGTAGCCGTCGCCTCACACACAAGTCCACACCTCGAGTCAGAATGGCTGAATGTCTATCATCATCTGCGTCACTTTTATCAGTAATAAAAGAGACGCATTGATAGCCATTCAGAAAACTGACAAGTTTTAAGAGCTTGTAATACCCCTCTTGGGGCCGTATTATGATCTCTTGAATCCAGCCTAGCATGGCTGATTTATATCGCGTGATATAGCGTTTTGATTCTAATAAGTAATATAACGTTATTATTTCATAACGCGTTATTCTTATTACATTGGGGTAATATGAATTACTATGGCAACACCGGCTCACACACTAATGCATAAAAAAACTGGCTTCAGTGCATTGCTTGGTAGACTCCGTCTTTCCTTTTTTATTTGGTCTGAGGTTGTAAGTTGTAACAAGCAAATATACAATTTTTTTGTCAAACTCATAACTTATACTGCATTTTAATGGTTAGGTATTTGTTTCTCTTAGCAAACGAAACAGTTCAAAGTAAATGAACGTAATTTTCAATACCGATAGCGGAGATGACGTAAGCAAGTGATGCTTACTCCACGTGACTTCCTCTGTTTCAGAATGGTATATCATTGACCGAACGAGCACGAAGTGCGAGCGAAGCGTCTCTGCTTCAGCTTGGGCAAAAATTCTTTTGTATGTCCGGCTATCTGTACTCTCCTACAGGGCGCATTTCTCAACCGATTCTCGTGAAATTTCGTGAGTAGGTTTGAAAATTATGAAGAATTTTTTCATCACGGCAGTTTTTCGAAATTTTCCAAAATGGCGAAGATATGTTAGTCAATAATTTTTCAATCCTTCATTCCTTCTCTGCCTGTTATTCTCTACAGGTCGCATTTCTCAACCGATTCTCGTGAAATTTTGTAAGCAGGTTTGAAAGACGTAATTTTTTTTTGTCAATCCATATTTTTTATTTTTTCTAAATGGCGGAGATATGTTAAAAAAACATATTTCAGTCCGGCTTTCTAGCGCTGTCTGTTCTTCCCTACAGGTCACATTTCTCAGCCGACTCGCGTGAAGTTTTGTGAGCAAAATAAAAATAAAATTTTGTCTCGCCAGTTTTTTGAAATTTTTCAAAGTTACGGAGATATCTAAAAAAAAAACATTTCAGTCCGGCTCTCCAGTGCTGTCTGTTCTTCTCTACAGGTCGCATTTCTCAACCTATTTCCATGAAGTTTTGTAAGCAGGTTCAAAGATTATTATATAATTTTTTGTAAAGTGTTTTTCAAATTCTTTTAAATTGGCGGAGATATGTAAAAAAAAACTTTTTTAAAAACACGTTTTTAAAACGGACTAAATTATTACAAAAAAATCGGACTAAAACATTAAAACGGACTAGTAAAAACAGACAAAAAAGTATCAAATAAAATTTTCTGTAAATATTTATAACCCTCTGTACCTACAGAAATTTTAAACCTAAAAACGTGGGGCGCATTTTGTAAAATTATCATCAATATTGTCTTTAGCATGCGCCCCACGTTTTTAGGTTTAAAATTTCTGTCGAGGGTTATAAATATTTACAGAAAATTTTATTTGATATTTTTAGTCTGTTTTTACTAGTCCGTTTTAATGTTTTAGTCCGATTTTTTTGTAATAATTTAGTCCGTTTTAAAAACGTGTTTTTAAAAAAGTTTTATTTCAGTAAATTTTTATTTTCTGCTTTTTAGTTAACGAGCTAAGACTAAAAAAAAATATACCACCTCCTATCGGAGCACTCGTCAAGACGATTCAAACGAGCCAAAACTCGATAGGGTTGCATGGTTTTATTACAGAGTCCCAGTGGCCTTCTTTCGACTCCATCATCAGACCCTGGAAACTATTTCCCAACAAAGTACTCGTCAAGACGATTCTAACGAGCCGAAACTCGATGGGGTTGCATGGTTTTATTATAGAGTTTCTATGGCCTTCCTCCGGCTCCATCATCAGATCCTCGGACACTATTTCCCATTAAAGTACTCGTCAAGATGCTTCAAACGAGCCCAAACTCGATGGGATTGCATGGTTTTATTACCGAGCTCCAGTGGCCTTCTTCCGGCTCCATCATCAGACCCTGGACACTATTTTCCAACAAAGTACTCGTCAAGACGATTCAAACGAGCCCAATCTCGATGGGGTGGCGTGGTTTTATTAAAGAGTTCCTGTGTCCTTCCTCCGGCTCCATCATCAGACCCTGGACACTATTTCCCAACATAGAACTCGTCAAGACGATTCAAATGAGCCCAAATTTGATGGGGTTGCATGGTTTCAATATTGAGTTCCTATGGCATGGCCTTTCGGCTTCATCATGAGACCCTAAACCACGTCTCCTATTAAAATACTCGTCAAGATGGTTTCTTCATAGAGTTCTTGTGGCCTTCTTCCGGTTTCATCATCAGATCAGCTCAATGACACCATAATATTGCATTGCCTTCCAGTTCTGACCTATCTTCAAAGTTTCAAGTCTCTAGCTCATCGGGAAGCTAGGATAAAATCGTTCGCAAACTTTGTGGAGAAACACACAAACAAACAAACAAACAAACGCGAAAGCAACCTAATAAAAACGTGTTAAAAATATTTGAGTCCGGCTTTCCGGCGCTGTCTTTTCTCCTCTACAGGTCGCGTTTCTCGACCGATTCTGGTGAAATTTTGTGAGCAGGTTCGATGGGTAATTATAATATTATAAACAATATATATAATATATAAATATAAAATAGATAGGTAAATATAATACCTGTTAAGTTTAGCCAATCTTTTCCAAATTTATCTAAAAAAATATTCACCCATTTCGAAAAATTATCAAAATTAGAAGTACCATCTAGCTGCGAATACTCACGTACTATGTGTGCTTTGAATACTTCATCAAATTGTACCCCCCTGAGAATTGAACCCGGGATCCCTGCCGGGAACACGTGTGAATAAACCACTAGACTACAGATGCGGCTGTTTATAGACCTGTCAAGATTATCCTGCCATTCTAATATCTTAGTAGCTCCGGCTAGCCATAGTTTTATCAGATTGTTACCTACCCGTTCGGGTACAGTGCCTTTCTTGATACATCCTTCAGACTGGAAGGACGCTGGTCTGGTCATGTTCAGGCAGCGGATGCCAGAGAATCTGAGAACCGGGTCATCGTCAGGGACTGCATTGGGAGTGCATTTGGCGTCTTTTTTGCCTTTTGGTTCACAACAGTAAAATTTCGATAAGACGTATTCCACTGAAAAGTTAAAATTGTTTATTTTAAATATAATTGTTTTGACTCCACCTTTTATGGCAGAACTTTTTTAGTCGTAATATTATTGTACACAACGGCGGATGGCAAACATTTCATTTCGCATAAAAATCGTTTGGTATACATTTATCACATCTTAAAACTCATAATTTTGTAAGCCAGAATAATCTTTAGGCATAAATTTCATATGCATAATAATAAAAAATTAGATCCATCATATTGCAGAAATTTCACAGTATTAGCACAGTACATATATTAGTTTTTTCAAAAACTTATATATTATGTACTGTGGTATTAGCGTCTTCTTTTGGCGTACATTTTATATTAAAAGACATAACTACCTATCGTTTCGCAGAAAGATTTTAGTCAGAATCATCTTTTAGCATATGTACAAGATAAGTTTAACGCACATACTTAGACCAGTTGTCTATAATATTGTTTAATTGATTGTTTACAATAATTAAATAATGATCTTTCTGCTGCATATAATTTAACACTAAAATGGTTATCAGATGCAAATCGCTTGAGACGTATTTTTGGCCATATATCTGAGGATTTTGGGAGGATCGAGATGGGAATAGTACTAAAAGTTGAGAAATTTATCGAAACACATGTGAACGTTTGTATTTTGAAAATCTACTGGTTGGTAACTCCCTTTAAATTTGGAATGGTAGAAAAACGGGTGTTAACGTATACATAAAAAGTGATGTAGCTTCTATGATTATTGACCATCGTCACAAGATCGTCATGGTAATAGTGTTAAAAGATGCAGAAGCAGACGAGAAGTGCATTCGTTGGAATTTTGAAAATTTGTTAATAATATTTCAGCCGCGCCGCGTCGAGGCAGTCAGCGGGCGCTTTGCCAAGTGTCACAATGGTAAAAATAAATAGGTAGGTACTACTTAGGTTACTTTAAAAATTATATTAGGATTTTGCATTTGATTTAATTTTGGTTTTTCCTTTGTATTCATTTTGAATGCTGGGATTCTTGCGGGGACTGCAAAATATGTGAATTTTATTTCTGTGAAAGCATAGAAACACGCAGACATGCAAGGCTGCATGCAGCAAGCATACACCATGCAAGCATGCATGCAGCATGCAAACCCGGCTGCCCTAAGCAGAAGTCAAGTAACTCAGTTTCCAAAAAAAAAAACATTTTTTTTAAGCAAAGCAAATCGCATCTACCAAATTTTTTAAATTAAAATTCGGTTTAATTCGGAAAACAGCCAACAATTTGTTTCAAATATTTTTTTCCGTTTGCAAAATCTACGCTAAAACAAAGTATATTTCCCATTTCTAACTTAAACACAAGCAAGTCTTATCAAGATACTTGTTTTGAAAAAGATTAGCAGATACTGGATTCCTATGTATTTATTTTATAGTGGTAAGTACTATATTCTATGGCTCTATACAAAGCTGAAAACAAGTATCTACTAAAGTACAATATAGAATCTCAAGTTACTTGTTTATAGCGTAGAATTTTATTGATAAATACATAAAACCAATACATAAATTTCCATACATAAATACATTAATTTCTATGCAGCACACTATTATCGTTCGTCAAAATGTAGGTAGGTATGAGAACTTATTTTTTTACAGACATACGTTTTTACTTTAAATACCTACCAATGTTATTAAAACATTTTAGTGTTCAGAATATCTCATTTTATCAATAAGACACTAAATAACGTTTTTAAGCTCTCCTGTAAAATTTGTCTGGAATGAGATACTTGAATTTGGTTTAGGGCAGCCGAGCCTACTACAACCTACGACCACGTGAAGATTTTAGTGTCATCTAACTAACTTGCAGCGTAAAGACGGAAAAAAGGGGGTTTTTCAGCTCCCGCTTACAAGCCCCCCCTCTGATTCCGTAACTCTGTTGCTAACAATTACTACTGAAATTGCAGTTACATTGCTGTTTAAATAAGATAGTTGTCATATTGGTTCTTACTGAAGCAGCAATGTAACTGCGATTTCTTTTAGAATTGATTGCAACAAAGTTACAAAATAAGTCCCCTGAAGTTATTGCCTAACATAGATCGGCACTTAATCTTAGAACCACTCAATAAGCTTGGTCAACAAAAACGCTTTATTACTTTTGTAAGAAATTAATTTGGATCTCACCTGAATCTTGAATTGTTATTACGTCTCCACTTGAGAATACTAATAAATTTGTTAGCAACTGCGTAAAAGTTTGGTCAGGAACTTTTCCATCGAGGAGGAAACTCGTGCGCAGATATCGGGCCAGAGGGAGGGGACCACCGTCGCTCGCTTTACGAGGCTCGAAGCCACCATCATCTGCAAAATATAAAAAGTATAGAGACAAAATAAAATAAGTTTTTTTAAATCGAGATGAAAAAGACGGGAACGGGAACACAGTAATTTACCACACAGCAACAAATACGACAAAAACAAAATATGATAATTATGATGGGAAGGGAAAGGCGCGCAGTTTTTTTTTTGTTTTTTTCACACGCCCAATGCAAGAATATTTAGTGATCAAAGGGGTGAGTGAGCATACAGCCTACTTCAAAATTATAATTTTAAGTGTTAAAATGCAAATATTTTAATATTTTATAACAAAATATTGTGAATGATTATAATTTGATAATAATAAATATATGTTTGACTTAATTAAGGACTTACACATTTATTTATTCCAAAAATGTATATAAATTTTCAGCAGCATAAAACCTCTTTGTTGTTACTAAAAAAATAACTGTATAACCCGGATAAATTGGCAATGCTCTGTTTACTCGCATACAGGGTGGATTTTTGAGACGGGACATTAAGGGAAGGTACCTTAACCGTTATAGTTACGGGAAAACGTTCCTGGAAGACCTTCCATAACTTTTTAAGATATTCTGAACTGCATTCACAGATTTAAAAAAAAGTTACCGTTAGCAAAAAAATGCTAAAATACCGAAAAAAATTTTTTATGCAAATCGATCCTATTTCATGTTGAGATCACAAGACTATGGTACCATTTAAGGTATGAGTATTAGAAACGACAGAAATCGCCAAAAACTTTTAGTACGGAAAAACTAAAAATTTACTCGAAATATTTTTAGTGCCAAACGATCTTATTTCTTACTGTGATCACAAATCACAATACACTTTAAGGCCAACTGAAATTTCAGTAGAGAAACTACTTTTTAGGGCTCCGTACCCAAAGGGTAAAAACGGGACCCTATTACTAAGGCTCCGCTGTCCGTCTGTCTGTCTGTCCGTCTGTCTGTCTGTCCGTCTGTCTGTCTGTCTGTTTGTCTGTCTGTCTGTCACCAGGCTGTATCTTATGAACCGTGAAAGCTAGGAAGTTGAAATTTTCACAGATGATGTATTTCTGTTGCCGCTATAACAACAAATACTAAAAACAGAATAAAATAAATATTTAAGGGGGGCTCCCATACAACAAAGCGCGAGTCCGACTCGCACTTGGCCGGTTTTTTTTATCTAATGAAAGTGAAAGTGAAAGTGAAATATATTTTATTTAAATAAGCTCACATAATAAGCATTTTTAAATCGTCAATTCTTTTACCCTACCACCCATTATGACGTCTTTTAACTGACAAGAAAAATGGGCGCAAAAAACTTGTCAGCTTTATCAATCAGATGGAACGATATTTACAAATATGTATATCGTTTCCAGACTTTATATTAACAAAGATTAACAAATAAATAACATTATTGAATTAGCTCATTTCTTAATGAGTTTCAAATTTCTTAATCAATTTACAGATTTTAAGCTAAATTCAAAGTTTGAACTTGTTATTCAGTCTAGGCTGTTACAATAAATAAAAATAAAAGAAAAACATACAATTCAATATGCATTAAGATAGGTAGTCAGAAGCAGACCCATTCCCACTGGCAGCACCAGTTCCCGAACATGACGCATGAACCAGCCATCTCTTCGCTCAACCATATTTGAGGGAACGTAACGACCCGCCTCATACGACACCACCGCAGAAATGAATGTTGTAAAAGATTGTGCTTGCGTGTGAAGACGATGTTGTGTGTGACTTACGTAGTTTCTGTACTCTAATTTCAGTTGGCCTTAAAGAGTATTCTGTTCACAATAACAGATAGGATCATTTGGCAATAAAAAATATTTCGAGTAAATTTTTCGTTTTTCCGTACAAAATGTATGGGAAAAGTTTTTGGCGATTTCTATCGTTTCTAGTACTCATACTTTAAATGGTCCCATAGAGTATTTTGATCCCCACATGAAATAGGATCGATTGCATTACATAAACATTTTTTTTTTGGTATTTTAGCATATTTTTTTGCTAACGGTAACTTTTTTCCAAAATCTGTGAATGTAGTTCAGATTATCTTAAAAAGTTATGGAAGGTCTCCCAGGAACGTTTTCCTGTAACTATAACGGTTAAGGTACCTGCCCTTAATATCCCGTCTCAAAAATCCACCCTGTATAACTTGCAGTAAGGTACTTATTTAACTTTGTAGGGGTAATTCTATAACCAACTAGTGTTCTGTATATTGTTGCACGCGTTTTTTATAGTTTATGGCCCCTAAAAGCGATCTATAAGGGCTCACTTTACGAGCATGTGTGTTGAAAAAAAATAAAAAGTAGGTAAACGTTAATACGTTAATATGATACAGACGAGAATCGATTATAAAAAAATCTTAATAATGTTTAACTTTTCGTTAATACTGTAGATTCATTGTGAATCTATGTACCTATATATTGAAATAGTACATTATGAGACAAGTTAGCTTAGGATGCTCATTGCACACAAGGCTGTGGGTTGCAGCCCGAGCCGTAGGCGAGGGCGTAACTCAGCCGAATTTGCAATAAGCAAAAACAAGCAAATATTTATTATTATCAAATTATTCATAATTTACAATATTTTGTTATAAAAAATTAAAATATTTGCATTTTATCACTTAAAATTATGATTTTGAAGTAGGCTAATATGCTCACTCACCCCTTGGTTCCCAAAATATTCTTGGATTGGGCGTGTGAAAAAAAAAACCTGCGCGCCTTTTCCCATAATTTTCAGATTTTGTTTTTGTCGTATTTGTTGCTGTGTGGTAAATTACTTTGTTTTTTCCTCGCAAATGTGTTGAAAAATGTCGTACCTATGTAACTCGTGAGCTCTTGCCTCTTTGTATGGAAGCTCTATATACTTTTTAGTTGTTACATTTTCAATTCAGTTTTTCTCAAAAACCTTAAACATTCTAAGTGATCATTATAGCCTTCTTATATCAATTTTTTACCTGTATCGTACACAGCCGGTAAGATTCTGTAAAAAGGCGTGTGCGAGCTGCCTCTGGCAGGATGTTTCAGGTTGTTGCAAGATCCGTCAATGCGTTTTCCTTCGTTAGGGTCACACGGTTCAATTACAGAGACGCACCAGCTAAAACCAAAAACATAAAAATTAAATGAACGTTACAGGCTTACAGCAAACAAATTATTTGTTAAAAAGGGGGACTCTCGTTTGTGCGCATGAAAATCAGCTTCTTCTTCGTACGCCTACATTATTTTATGGAATCTAGGTGCAAAATGACATGTCGCACATGATATTCAACATAGTCTTAACACGGTAGTACTTATATATATTCTGTGTCTTAACTCAAAAAACTTAGTTTCGAGATATAGCGTTTCAAAGATTTAAAAAATCATAGTTCCTGATTCATCATCCTCCTGTCCTTATCCCAATTTATTTGTAGTGCTCTACACAAAATAAAATTTTGCGCTCGTAGAACGACCACTATTGGGGTCGGCGCAGCATGTAATACATACTGCATTAGGTCTTGGCAAAGTTTTACGGTCGGCCACCTGCCTGACACCAACCCTCCTTGGGAATGCTGTTGTTGACAGTTTCCTCGCTGCCATTCGAGTGACCCTTTGTGCGATGGTCTGCACCGGGTCCCTAAAACTTCCCTCTATCGCCTTCTACGATACCCACGGGATGAGATGGGACAGTCCTATTCTTAACCGGAACTGTGCGGCGAGTTCCTGATTGTGAAGTATTTATTGCCTGATTGTTATATCGTTAAAAAGCTACATTCTTCTATTTTGTATACTTCTAAACTAAAGTCTTTGGGACTAATATAGGTATAAGGATATTCAAGCTACTTTCTAGAATCACCTAGAGTGCAAAAGGTATTAACTAAAAAACAGGACATTTCATACATACATTTCGATGGAGTAGGATTGTACTTTTGTATGAAACAGCTGTATTTTTTCGTGTTTTCGAGGTTGGTCCCACAATGAAAGTTGTTCAGTTTGATTATCTGATCAACCCCACGAGAGGTTTTGTATTAACTAAAAATAATTAATAAAAAAATACTAATTATATTAGCTATGTAGCTGGCGTTGTGGCGACTATTCACCCTCGGAAAAGGAAAAGAAGATAAAAGTACCTATTCACATGAGTGATTTATAAACGAAAGTGTACTAACAAAAGTTGAGGACTTGAGTGGTACAGTGGTTACTACTCTGGTATATACGTCTACCATGCAAGAGGTCCCGGGATCGATTCTCGGCCGGGCTGAAATTTAAATGATGAATTTTAATTTCTGTGACGGATCTGGGTGTTACTATGTATAAAAAGTATACATATATTTAAAAAGTATATGAGTAGTATATCAGTTATCTAGCACTCATATTACAAGCTTTGCTTAGTTTGCGAGGTTAGATGACACTGAGGAAATAGTCCAAGCATTTATTTATTTTATTTATTTATTTATAAAATGTACGAACAATGCACAATCCGGGTTTTTTTCTCCTAACCGAAGTCCTTTTCTCAAACGCCATGTCAACGACAAGCTTTTTGACCGATGGGTTTGTCATTTGACCAAAAACCAAAATATGTTTGAAAAAAAATTTCACGATGTCTCTTAAACCCGAGAAGTTTTAAGAACTAAAACACTGTTTTTTGGGGGTCGTTATGACGTCATCGCGACGTACGCTAACCGTCGTACGTGATAAAGCAAATATTGCATTGAGCTTGGCATTTCCTTCAAACCCTTTTTAACCGACTTCAAAAAAAGGAGGAGGTTCTCAAGTCGACGGTATTTTTTTTTAAATTTTTTTTTATGTATGTTTTAACGTAGCTTCGTCAGTTGTTACCCGATTTGTACAATTCTTTTTTTAACTCAAAGAACATAGTTCGTGTGTGGTCCCATAAATTTTTTACAGAGATCTGGCCAGTAGTTTTTTCATAATCCTGAAAAATATCAATTATTTAGCTCGCCATCGCACGAGTTTTTATGGAATTTCGGACATAACTTCTTTGTTTATGAACCGATTTAGATGATTCTTTTTTTATTTGAAAGGGTATACTTCAAGAGTGGTCAAAATTTAATTTCATTGTTATTGGACTTCGAACTTCGAAGATACATAAAGGAACTCTTCAAAATCAAATAGTATAAGTAAAGTGATTTAGGTTTTGGTAAGTTTATGGCAATCCAAAACAAACCAAATCATGGTTTGCGATGCAACGTTCTGGACTAGACTTGGACTACGATGACACAACGGAACTCCTCAAAAACAAACAGCGTAAATTTGGAAATTGAGTTCTGGGCATTTTACCATTGAAAATATTATAATATAAAGTAAAAAAATATTTACACGCTGCGCTTACATACCTACCACTAAAAAGTTGAAAATAAAAAAGCTTTTAAAAAAAAAAGAAAAACCGCCTTCAAAAAACTGAAAACAAAAACAGCTTAAAATTAAATACCTCTAAAAAGCAAGAAATAATATTCGAGTCATTCGTTACACATATCAATATTAATAAAACACGTCTAATGAAGTCGGGTGGGGCTTTAAGAAAAAATGAAGTTGTCCTCCAGCCCCACCCGACTTCAATAGACGTGTTTTATTAATATTGATATGTGTAACGAATGACTCGAATATTATTTCTTGCTTTTTAGAGGTATTTAATTTTTAAGCTGTTTTTGTTTTCAGTTTTTTGAAGGCGGTTTTTAACTCAACTATTTCTAAACGGATTTCAAAAACTCTTTCACTTGGTTTCCTAGCTATCAATATGTGTTTATATTATTTTTAAATTTGAGATTTTTGCATTCACAATGCTATTTTTATACAATCTATATATATAAAATTCAAAGTCCTGACTGACTGACTGAGTGAGATATCAACGCACAGCCCAAACCGCTGAACCTAGAAACTTGAAATTTTGCACACAGATACCTTATACAATATAAGCATCCACTAAGGAAGGATTTTTGAAAATTCTATCCCTAAGGGGATGAAATAAGGGATGAAAGTTTGTATGAAAGTCCCTCAGTTTTGAAGCTAGGATCTTCAAATTTTGTGTTTAGGCTGATCATTGAAAATTAATAAATACGAGTCTCAGCGTTTTCCAAAATTCTACCCCCGAAGGGGTCAAAAGGGGGATGAAGTTATGTTTAGAAGATAATCCTTTATTTTGGAAGTAAAAATCGCTAAATTTGTAATTTAGGCTTACGGATGGAAATTTAACACAACGTATATTGTTATTGGTAGAATTTCAACCCCTATCGGGGCATCCCCATAGGGGTTGAAATTCTACCAATGGGGGTAAAATGGGGTAAATAAACCTAAAAATATATATGGATGTCGTTACTCTGGTTTTCTGGGATGACGATTGCGAAAATTACATTTATTTTGAAGTCCAACATAGTGGACATGATTTAATTCCTAAAGGGGAGAAATGGGGTTTAAATGTTGTATGGAAAAAGAATATAAAATAGACAGTACAACTTTAAGCTTCGTAGGAGCACGTCTAAAAATTAATTGACAAACATATATTTTGTGATATTGAAAATCAACCCCTTAGGGTGTAAATGGGGTAAGTAAACATAACAATCGATATGGAGGTCGTTCTTGAGGTTTTGTGGATGGCGATTGCGAAAATTACATTTATTTTGAAGTCCAACACGGTGGACATGATTTAACCCCTAAAGGGGTAAAATCAGGGTTCAAATTTTGTATGGAAAAATAATAAAAAATAGACATTACAACTTTAAAGTTCGTAGAAGCACGTTAGTCTAAAAATAAATAGACAATTACATATTTTGTTATTTTGAAAATCATTCCTTGGGCGTAAATGGGGTACTTAATAAACATGAAAATCGATGTGGATGTCGTTTTTGAGGTTTTATTGTATGGTGATTGTGAAAATGACATTAATTTATAGTCCAACACGGTGGACATGATTTAACCCCTGCAGGGGTTAAAAATGGGGTTCAAATTTTGTACGGAAAAAGAATATAAAATACACATTATAATTTTAAAATTCGTAGGAGCACGTCGGAAACGGGAACGGGAACGAAATACCTAATAATATCTCTGGACCCAATTCTGATTATTGTAAAAACTAGCTTCCGCCCGCGACTTCGTCCGCGTGGATATTAGAGAAAATCCTAAGGGAACCTTCAACCAGGATCCGACCAGCCATTTTTACGCGATTAGGCGGGTCCCCACCAAGCGAGCAGCCTCGTGCGAGGCCCGCCTCATTCGGCAAACGTCTTGCCTCGCGAGGCAGCGCGCTTGGTGGGAACCCGCCTAATCGCGTAAAAACGGCTGGTCGGATCCTGGTTGAAGGTTCCCTAAGGATTTTCTCTAATACCCACGCGGACGAAGTCGCGGGCGGAAGCTAGTACTAAATAATATACTAGAAAAAATACGTCGCGGGTTCGATTCCCGTCCGAGAATTGATCATGCGAGTCGTATTTTTTCTAGTATATTATTTAGTATTGTTTATATTAATATCAATAAAACTACAGGATTCAAACCTGTTACTGATCCTTATTGCCAATCGTACCTATCCCAGTTGAAAGCGTTAGGCTCGTATTTATAAACCTTATTCAACATGGTGAGCTATCTTGAGATCATACTTGAGATGCTGATTCTTTGAAGAACAGCATCTCAAGTAGAATACTTGACTTGACGTTGAGACTGTTGAGAGCGGTTCATAAACACGAGGCTTAGTCTCAAACCTAATCTCTCGCTACTAAGTAATTATGGTCACTGTGACTGGTGACAGGTGTAGGTAGCCCACATTTTAAGTAGCCTGGTAACCGCATCAGGAAAGATGACAATAACTATTTTAAACAACTTACAAGGTGGTATTTTTCTTGATCGTCTCCTTATATTCAGCATTGCTTAACGGACATCCACTGTACGTATCATATGGAATCTTTTCAGCCCCAACGCATATGATAAAAACTGTCAGTAAAGTTGTTTTACCTATTATTAACATTTTAAAGTATTGTAAGTTAGCTTACTGCAAATGCGTAAATTATTTAAATTCACATCCTTTTATAACGAGCCAACAATACATTATTTGTCTTTGGCATCTGCTTAGCGATCCATGCAGCAAATGAAATTGGAAACCCATTTAAGTATATTATATCCACCAAAACATTTTCATGTAAAAAACGCACGTTCGCACTGTCAAAAAGTTATCCTGATAACTTTTTGACAGTGCGAACGTGAGACCCCATGTAGAGCCAAGCTTTTAACTCTACAAGCCCTAACTTCACAATCTAGTCAAAATAATTATGTGGCTTGGCCATTCCTCTACATTCATATGGGCAAAAAATATTCACTGCTCATTACTTTTCTGTCATAAAATAGTTTTTAACCACCTTCAAAAAAAGAGGAGGTTCGCCATTCGATTGTATTTTTTTTAACTTTGTTCGCGCGTATCTTCAACATTTATACACCGACTAGCTTTTGCCCGCGACTTCGTTCGCGTGATTAAGATAGTTGTGCATTTATTTTGAAAGTCACGGATTACCAATATACCTAGGTATTTATCAGTAAACCTTATTTCACACATTAAAATTTTCCCATAACAAAAATCATGTACAAACTGGAATACTCTGTAGCACCCTGTATAACGGGAATTTTCCAAAACCCTGTCTTAGTGCTTAGGTACCTACATAATGAAAGGAATCTACCCTGCAAAAATGGTATCACTACCAGCAAAATTGGTTCAGCCCCAGCGTGTAAGTAAAACGAAATAAAGAGTTAAACAATACATTGCAGTCGGGGGACCTTACTATGGAACAATTTTTTATCAAAGAGGTCCCCCGACTGCAATGACACTTATTGTTTAACTGTTTAGTTCGTTTTTGGCAGGGCAGTCATGTTTTTGATATTTTTTAAATTTATTTATTTTTATTTCACACATTTTAGTGACATATTATATAGTTTTGGAATGTGCTCTTTGATGCCCATATTGTAATAATAAAAGATTTTTTTTTTTCACATTTGAATATGGCGTCGTACAGTCGCTATATTGATTTTTTACCCACGACGGACGGAACGGAACGGAGGCAAACGCATATACCGCATATGCGTTTGGGGTTAGAGGTTGTGCGTTTGTTTGTTTGTTTGTGTGTTTGTCTGTTACCATTTTCCTCGGAAACTACTAAGCCGATTTCGATGCGGTTTTTTGCATTCAAAAGGTTTAACTTCAGTGCAGGTTCTTAGATATGTTACATGGTGGTAGATCACCAGGGAGCGCTGCAGCAACCAGATATGTCGCGCTTGAGAAGTTCTCAAAAACTACTCAACTGATTTCGATGCGGTTTTCTGTAATGAGTTTGTAGGTTATCGGCGATGGTTCTCTGATATATGTTATGGTGTTTAACCGCTAGGGGGCGCTGCAGTTATCATTTTCTCGTTTATTTCCAAAGCGGTTTGACCAATTTGGATGCGGTTTTCTGTAATGTTTTTGTAGTTTGTCGGCGATGGTTCTTGGTGTTATGGTGTTCAGCCGCTAGGGGGCGCAGTAGTAATCATTTTCCGAATGGTTTGACCGATTTAGATGTGGTTTTTAGAGTAGATAACGAATGAATTCTTTAAAAAGTTTAAAATAAAAATGGCAAAATTAAAAATTATGAAAAAACCCACGGCGGTTAAAATTGTAACTCTTTATTTAAAAAGACTAAAATAAGTTTTACAAAAATCCCTCGACTAAAAGTGATGTAGGTACTATACATACTTTATCTACCTATTCATAAATTACAACCGCAAGAAAAATCCGTCGCGGGCTGCCATTGCCATTTCTCTAAAGTAACTATAACTGAAAAATATTTGTTCATTTGGGGGCAGGTAATGGCAGCCCCAACGGATTTTCTTGCGGTTGTAATTAATGAATAGGTAGATATAGTATGTATAGTACCTACGTCGTGGGTTTTTTTTCTTAAAAAAAATATAGCCAGATTCACTCGGGATGCTGTAAGGATTCTAACCATACCCCATTTATCCAAATCAGTTCAGGCATTTAGAAGTTATGGTGGAATAGAGAAACTCACATACCCACAAACATACATGAACCCTGAACACATATACCTACACTCTTTTTGCTTTGGGCAGTCGTGTAAAAAAGTAGGTAGTGCCCTTACGCTTCGCTTGCCAGATTACTAGCTTTAGTCCGCCCGCGTAGACATTCGGATAATCCATATAGAACCAGTTGACCGGGATAAAAAGTATGCTTTCTATAAACTATCTGTGTGCTAATCCAAATCCGTACAGCAGTTTTTGCGTGATGGAATAACAAACATCTAAACATCCAAACTTTCGCATTTATGTATTAGTAGGATATCCAGATCCAGTTCTTGCACGTTCCCGTTCTCACCCCGTTCCCTCATCTCGTTCCCGTATTATTATTCTATTTTGGCCCTTTGGTGTTGAATCATGTCCACCATGTTGGATTTCAAAATAAATGCCATTTTTTCAATCAACATCCCAAAAAATCTCAATAACGACATCTATAGCGATTTCTTTTATCACATTTATCCCCTAACTAGGGGGTTAAATTTCAGAAAACTACAAAATACGGTGTTTGCTTAAATTATTTTTAGAATTGTATTCCTACGTTAAGTCGAAATGTCTACTTTCCAATTTTTGTCTATAACAAACTTCGTCGGCATCGCTATCAGCTTCATTTGACAGATGGATGTGATATATTGCTACTTATCTTTGATAAGTTTTTATTTGTGCCAAAAAGAAGTAGCAATATATACCATTCATAACTATCAATTCAAGCTGAGAGCAATGCCGACGACACTTGCGTAGGGCTCCAGGTTTTAGCTGAACCCCTATGGATGAACCACTATACGTATAATCTAATGCAATATTGTTAAATTGTTAATTGTGCATTTTTTTATTTCAATATTAGTTAGAAAAAAAATACGTGTTGTGACGTGCCTCGTGAAAATGTTTGTACTATTAGATTGTCTTGAGTAAAATAATTCATAATATAAAAAAAAATATTTAAAATACACGGTACCTACCGCGTTTTAGACAGTCTGTTTTTCTATCACAAATAATGAGTCACTACCTTGCACCTGTTTTTTTTTACTCAGTATTATTTATGGTATTGACACAAGTGTATTAAAGTAAAGCCTATTTTTTTTAGTTCTGCTAAACAATGCTTTAAATAATATTATATATATATCTTTTAAAATATAATATTATGTAGGTGTATAAAAGACGTTGAAAATGTTATGTCGATAATATATATCAAGGTCAGCTTCCCGAACCACGGTAAAGATAATTATGTACCACGACCCTGTCCTTGAAATACTAGAGCCGCGCGGTACGTCAACATACGATAGGGCTGCCTGCCCGCATCTGTATGTACAAAACTAGAAACAAACTCAAGTAGGTATATGTAGATGAAATTAAGATAACAGTACCTATTTCTCCCTACTTGAGTTTGTTACTAATTTTGTGATTGTATGTTATATTTTAGAGATAACGGTGATACCGTGTTAGGTTGCCTAATAATTCAAAACGTTATCATTTTGCTTTTAAATTATATATTTTGACATAATAATAGGTCTTTACCTATGAAATTGCCGTATTGCAGTACAGACTTTTTCAAACAAAAAAAAGTTTTGATTGGCTATGAATTCTAAATTCAAATTAATTTTGTTTTAAAAATATGACATTCTATTTACAAAATCAGTCTTTTGTTTATTGATTAGCGTTGTATTTTCATTACATTTCAACATTTTTCCTCATAATGGATACTTCGAAATTTCGTGTAATTATGGAATATGAGTTCCGTCGTGGCACCAACGCGGCACAAACGACACGTAACATCAACGACGTTTACGGAGAGAACTGTACAAACGAACGTACAACCCGTTATTCGTTTGCTCGGTTCCGTTCTGGGAATTTTGACTTGAAAAATGAACCTCGTGGTCGTCCGGAAACTTTGGTCAACAATGATGAATTAAAGGCGATTGTGGAAGCAGATGAATCGCAATCTACAGCTGAGCTGGCAGCAGCTTTTGATGTTAGCATCAAAACAATATTGGTCCATTTGCGACAGATTGGCAAGATAAAAAAGCTTGATAGATGGGTGCCCCACTGCTACTTCACGACAACGCGCGACCCCATACTGCACAACAGACCGTCTCTAAGCTGCATGAGTTGGGTTTGGAAGCTCTCCCTCATCCGCCATACTCACCAGATCTTGCGCCTACCGACTATTACTTTTTCCAAAATTTGGACAACTTTTTAGCGAGAAAAAAATTCAATTCCCGAGAGGCAGTACAAAACGCCTTTGAAGAGTTTGTTGTCTCCCGTCTAGCTGATTTTTTCAAGAAGGGCATCCATAAACTGCCACAGCGTTGGCAAAGTTGCATTGATTGCATGTGTGATTACTTTGAATAAAAGAAATAAATAAGTTCGAAAAAAAAATACTTTAACTTTTTTCAAACAAAACGGCAATTTCATAGGTAAAGACCTAATATACGATTTATAACATGGTTTGATATTTTGGTAATATGCAAATAGAAAAATATCTCTAATAAACTTAAAAAATATTTTATAGGTAATTTTTATTTTCCCCAAATAAAGTTCTCGCTATTTTTGATATTGTATATGAAATCTGAAATTTTCTACAAACGTTTTTCTTATTGTTCATTTATTTTTAGTTTTTAATCATGAATTGTAAAAATATGTTTTTATGGTGGCAGTTCAGGTGTTAATATAATTAACCTAATTATATTAACACCTTCACCTAATTTTAATAACTTGTGTATCTATAGTTGCAATTTGCCATTGTATTTACAACTATCACAATGAACCAAACAAAATTGTATGAACATATAACGGGTGTAACAAGACCCTCAACGAAGCCGAAGTCCACGTATTCCGCCCATCATCAGGATCATTTTTGTCTTTTAGACTATACATGGGAAACCAATACCTACAAAGTTATTGAAGGTCAAAGTAAAAAAAAAAATTTTTTTTTTATGAAATCTTATTATATTCGTTATTTCCCAATTTTTGTCTACAGAAACATTATCAAAATTTTTAGTATTTCGTAACAAACAATGGCTTCAAAACGTCATCACTCAATGTATTTCATGAGCACGCACATAAACATTGCCTTTTAACTCGGCCGCATACAGCGGTGTAGCATTCACTCGCAGGCGCGGTCTTTTGTACGCGTTACATTGCGTGGTAATGTATGCAATGCTTTTTTAACACCAAAAATGAAAATCGTTTCCCAGCAATAATTTTGAACAGAAATGGTCCTGATGATGGGCAGAATACGTAGACCTCGGCTTCGTTGAGGGTCTTGTTACACCCGGTATACTAAAGTAATACTATATTATGTAAACTGTTTGTTGTCCCTAATAAAATAAAAAATATTCTTTATTAGATAATAAATATTGTCAGAATGCGCCCATTGTCAAAGATCAAGTTTTTTGTGGTACCTATATTTGTTGTTATAACTTTGTTGTTTGTAAGCCGATTTCGATGAAACTTGGTTTGGGGCACTATTTTGACCAGAAAACAGCAAGGCAATGTTAAAAATATTAAAAAATCCAAGATGGCGACCAACTTTTTTGTTTGTGGTCGAATTTCGATGAAACTGTTTTTTCTGGCCTATTTACTATTTTGATAAAAAAACAGCAACGCATTGTTAAAAATATTTTCTCAAACATGCTTGGAAATTCGAACATTTTTTCAACAACCTTCTTCGTGTTAAATCGAAATTACTGGACAGGCCTAAACCGCTCCGGCAATATTTGTATGAAAATCAATATTTGTAAAAAAAATATTTTTTATATGGGTATCAAATAATATTTTTTTTTGCAATATGGGTATCAAATGAAGGGCCTTGATGAGCACATTCCAAAAAAAAATTAAAGAAAAATGTATTAAATAAATTAAAAGAATAATAATAAAGAAAAAAATAATTTATACTTTTTAGTCTGTTTTTAGTAGTCCGTTTTAATGTTTTTAGTCCGACTTTTTGTAATTAAAAACGTGTTTTTAAAAAAGTTTTTTTTCAGTACATTTTTATTTTCTGCTTTTTAGTTAAAGAGCTAAGACTAAAAATATACCATCTCCTATCGGAGCACTCGACAAGACGATTCAAACGAGCCCAAACTCGATGGGGTTGCATGGTTTTATTACAGAGTCCCAGTGGCCTTCTTCCGGCTCTATCATCAGACCCTGGAAATTTCCCAACAAAGTACTCGTCAAGACAATTCAAACGAGTCTTTACTCGATGGGGTAGCGTGGTTTTATTAAAGAGTTCCTGTGTCCTTCCTCCGGCTCCATCATCAGACCCTGGACACTATTTCCCAACAAAGAACTCGTCAAGACGATTCAAATGAGCCCAAATTTGATGGGGTTGCAAGGTTTCAATATTGAGTTCCTATGGCATGGCCTTTCGGCTTCATCATGAGACCCTAAACCACGTCTCCTATTAGAGTACTCGTCAAGACGATTCTAACGAGCCCAAACACGATGGGGTTGTATGGTTTCTTCATAGAGTTCTTGTGGCCTTCTTCCGGTTTCATCATCAGATCAGCTCAATGACACCATTATATTGCATTGCCTTCCAGTTCTGACCTATGTTCAAAGTTTTAAGTCTCTAGCTCATCGGGAAGTTAGGATAAAATCGTTCGCAAACTTTATGGAGAAACACACAAACAAACAAACAATCAAACAAACAAACAAACGCGAAAGCAACTTAATAAAAACGTGTTAAAAAATCACGCTCACTGGTCATAAATACAAAACCACCGTTCGTCCGTCACTGCGGCGCATTCGCGACTGTTGCAGACCTTACCGGCGCCTTATCTCCGCCGTATCGCATCTATGTATTTCACGCCTTAGAATAGTGATACATAATATCTTTACTCAAAAATGCTTGTAATATGTGTGTGTGTGTGGTTTGAGGGCCACTTCCTCGAAAGTCAATAAAAGTATACTGATGATTTAGTGGACATTATAAAAGAAATGTGCAACTTGGAATCGATTTTGTGAAAGTCATCTTCACCGAGATATTAGCTGAAGCGTCGGGCCCTCAGTTCTCACATGGAGGATTGAGCGCCCGGCTGTTGCGAACAAACTATTAACATTACAGTAAAAGTTTTAATGCTAAAGTCAAAGTTAATTCCGAACAAAACTCGGTGAAGATGACTTTCACAAAATCGATTCCAAGTTGCACATTTCTTTTATAATGTCCACTAAATCATCAGTATACTTTTATTGACTTTCGAGCAAGTGGCCCTCAAACCACACACACACTGTAATATGGTAATTATTTTGACAACCTTCTTTGAACAAAGTCTAGGTTGCCGCGCTCCTCCGATGGTGACACAACAAAGTTGTATGGGATTTCATTATTGTCGAGTTTTAGCTACCAGCAATTTCCTTTGAAAATCCATAATTTCGAGTTTTGTTTCAAACATAGTTTTTTGTAATTTTAATCATTTTTAACATTTTTGTCATTTTGGACCAAGTCTTGTATAGTGCTTTACTCAAAAATGTAAAAATGTCAGAAATGACAATAATGACAAAAATGATTAAAATTACCAAAATGAGCATTTTTGAAATTTTTATTATTTTGTCATTTTGACATTTCTGACATTTTTGTAATTTTTTGTCATTTTTGACTTTTTATTTTTTTTTAAATTTTTGACATTTTTGAGTAAAGCACTGTACAAGACTTGGTCCACAATGACTGCACTGCTGGCCACGCTATGATGGCCTCAAGCTGAGCTTAACTACGCTCTCGGCCTTCAAGCTTGGTCATCATTGCAGCCCTTGCTGTCCGCGCTATAAAGGCCTCGACCTCCTGTCTCGGCCTTTATTCCAGCTTGGCCATCAAGGGCTGCAATGCTGACCGCGCTGTGACGGCCTGGACCTGCGCTAAGCTACGCTATCGGCCATCATCATCGCGCTGCCAGCAATGCAGTCATTATTAACCGCGTCAGTAATGTACCATGTATTACAGCCCGAACACTCTCTGATTGGCTGTGTTGCCAAACATACATTATAATATGTCGAAATGTCTGTACAATCGTCACTATATTATGTGTTTTATGGAAGGATTCTACTAACCTGGAGGTTGTGGTAGAAGCGTGGTAGAACTTACTGATGTAACATGAAAAAAAACTACTTTTTTTCACAATGTTGAAAATAAACATGAAAAAAACATATCACCGTTGTTTTTTTTCTAAATTTGTTTTTTTAAGAATACAATCATACAAATGTTTTATTTCATCAAATCAATAATAAAATTATTCATTTCTCAAGCTTACGCGCTCACTAGCCATTAAATAACACACTGCGAGGTTTTATTGAAAGTACTTTTATAATTAGTTGGTATTTGGTTTGGTTTTATTTTCCCGACATTACGGCACCTTTGCAGCTGCCGTGGTCACGGGGGACTGCAGCCATTCGTGAGCCTACCCTCAAGCGATGATTTTTTAAGACATTCAATTAGTCTTGTTAAAAACCATATCAAAAAAGAGGACAGTGAAGCTATACGTCAAGATATAGATCAAGATATACGGGCAGATTACTACGGCGTAAAACAGATGAAAATCTGTTTTACGCCGTAGTAATCTGCCCAAGCAAAATCTCTTCCATATGATGAACACGTCGCGTTGAAAAACTTAAGCACTAGACCTGAAATTAACTATCCTTTGAGCTGATAAAGGTAACGGAACGGTAGTTATGGATACGTCGGATTATAACACAAAAATACAAAAACTTTTAAGTGATGAGAACACCTACAAACATGTCAAATGTGATCAAACCGCCAAGATCCTTAATAATTCGAAAGAACTCATCAAAAAACATTCAGAACAGTTAGATCTTCACGTCGATTATCTTATTCCATCCTGTCCTACACCGCCGAAAATGTATGGGCTACCGAAAGCACACAAAGACAATGCTCCGCTACGTCCATTTGTAAGCCAAATTGACTCACCAACCTACAAATTGGCTAAACACGTAGCGAAAACACTCACACCACTGAGAGGTAATACATCAGCGTTTGTAAAATATACCTACCAGTTTGTCAGTGAGATAAACATCTACATCTCGCTGATGATGAAACTATGGTTAGTTTTGATGTTCAGTCCTTATTCAAATGCTTACCAGTACAGGACTGCATTGGTATCATCATTAAAATGCTAGTTGATAACAACATGCAAATTGAATATGCAGAACTACTAGAATTATGCCTAACATCTGGCTATCTGTTATGGAACGAGGAGTTCTACGTGCAAGTGGATGGCGTAGCAATGGGCTCTCCTGTATCCCCCATTGTTGCTGACATTTTCATGGAGAATTTTGAGGTGAAAGCACTAGCCAGAGCACCAGTGACTTCCACGTTCTACAAACTGTACGTAGATGACACTTTCACAATACTACATAGAGACAGTGTCCTTGCTTTTATTAACCATCTTAACTCCATAATCCCCAACATACAATTTACTATGGAGTTAGAGACAGATAATAAACTAGCTTTCCTAGACATTCTCATTATCAGGAATCCGAACCAAACCTTGTGTCGTGATCAAGAACGGGTGTAAGATTCTCCGATCACGATGTATGGGTAATATGGATGATGAACGAACTCACCGTTGAGGATTCCTCTCCTTATCCTCGTCAATGGTTATATGCTTCGCCTTAATGTGTTATGAACGGTATTCTTAATTCCAGCCCTGAGGTGTAGCGTTGTGAATTTGTTCTGAGTTAGTTACATCAACCTCCTGTAATTATAAATAGGGTATAATGCAACTGATAGATGCATTCTAAGTATTTAAGAAGTCAAGGTACGAGTCTGGCCAGCTGATCTCAATGCGACTCATGGAGGTCGTCAACATAATTAAAGGCTCAGTCAGTCATTTGTCTGTTACACTATGTGGCTACCAGAGGACCTCTCATCACTACTCTAGGGACGCACCCAAGTAGTGGTCTCAGAGTGCGCTATACCGCTAGCATCCTCCAGATTTTAGTATATAAGAATTTGTTACCTGTGTTCCTCTAAACCCATGTCAACACCGTGACGTGGGTGATCTTGTCTTATCAAGTTCTTATCGTCGATGAGTTATTTACTTACTTCATATCTTGTAGTTATCTTTTGTGATCAACCCACTTGAGGAACACCCGCGGGGACGTTCCATCCATGGCGTATCTCATTCCCCATTTACTTTAATAAACCATTGCAATAGAGTTACGCCATGGATCACATCCCAGACCTGATCAGATCTCTCTAAAGCCACACAAACAGTTATCATAATTTGAGGTTAGTTAGTCTTATCAAGTTAAATTTGTCATTCCACAGTTAATACTTATTGTCGTAATTATTGTCTCGTCAGGTTTAAATACTTAGCTTATATTCAGCCCGGCTTCCTATCTTGAATCACTATAAACTTATTTATTCGTTAGAAAGAATTTCACTTACTGTAGTAATGTCATTGGAGTGACAGTTGTAATGTCATTGGCGCCAAGTTCAAACTTCTTCGCGTTCGTCGCGACACTCCCCCCTCCAGGAAATTTAAGGCGTTAACATGCGTTGGTTTTTATATAAGCGAATGTTCGGTTCTGACCAAACAAGACCAAACCCAGGGTTCACGGGATAATTTTGAGATCAAATATTGAGATTTGACATATGTTAGCGCCTTAAAGTAATGTCGTGAGGTTCCGCGTCCACTCCCTAATTTTTTCCAGGGCTCGTGACGCTGCGTGTCTCTTTGGTCTTTCGCTCTCAGGTGAATCTGTGTCCATTGGTATTTGTTCTAGTTCCCGTTCGGTTTGTTCTGTGTCTTCATCTAAATCGTAAGCATTCTCACAACTTTGTATTACATCAGACTCGGAAGTATGGGTCTCTTGAGTTTGTAGTTTTTTGCTAGTTGTTTCAGAAGGGATTTTAGTTTCGAGTTCTTCTTCAATTTCCAGAGGGTACAAATGTATTACATCAGATTCTGTAGCATGGGATTCTTGAATTTGTGGTTTTTTATTAATTGTTTCAGAAGGGATTTTCACTTCGTCTTCTTCTTCAATTTCTAGAGGGTACAATTGTGATATTGATCTAATGTATTCTGAATTTCCTACCTTTACCTTTGCTACACGACAGTGTCCGTCATTGTCTTTTCTAAGATATATAATCCTCCCTACCTTCCAGCTTTCTCTGTTCTTGTCTTCTTTGATTTGTACGATTTGATTGATGTGAGGAATTTGTTGTGATTTAATTCTTGGCTCCTTTGGCGTGTTTCCGTATCGTTCCCGGAGGCTGAGCAAGTATTTGTTTACGAACATGCTTTTAAATTCTTCTACAATTTTTATTGTCCTTTTCCAACCTTTAATTAATTCCTTCTTGGTAATTGTTCCCTGAATTTCAGGTCCGTCTGACGATTCGGTTACTGTGATACATCTCCCCATAGTTAAGAAGTCTGAGGGTTTGAGTATGTGTTCCATCTCTGAGTCTACCGTGGTGAGCGGTCTGGTGTTAAGTACGGCTTCTATCTCCTTTACGATGGTGAGGAGTTGACTGTCGTTTATAAGATGTTTACTCAGACTCCTTTTCATGCAGTGTTTAACGAGTGCGACTAGGCGTTCATAGAATCCGCCAAACCAAGGTGCCAGTTGCGGTATAAATTTCCACTTGATTTTGTTTTCGATGCAATATGGTTTGCTTAAAATGTCTGACATTAGTTGAAAGTTTGTGGCGTTATCCGAGGTTATTAGTTGAGGTATCCCCCTAGTGGCTACCATCCTTCTTAGGGCTAAGAGTCCTTCATCTGATGAGAGATCTTTCACAACTTCTAGGTGTATGGCCCGTACTGCTAAACAAGTATAGAGGCAGATCCATCGTTTTTGTAGGCCGTTCTCTGTGTCAACTTGAATTGGTCCTAAATGGTCCACCCCGGTGAACGTAAATGGTGCGCTGTAATTTACCCTTTCGGGTGGTAGTGCTGGAGTGGGAGGTAACTTAAACGGCCCGCCTCCATGTTTTATACACCTTGGGCATAATTTGATAACTTTCTTCACTTGTTCTTTCCCTTGTGGAATCCAGTAATATTCCCTTATCGCACTAAGCGTGTGGTTAACTCCAACATGTTTATTTTTCTCATGTATTTCCTTGATAAGTTTTCTAGTGAATTCACTGTTTCTTGGAATCAGTATGGGGTATCTCTTGTCATATGTCCAATCCGCATATTGCATCCTCCCCTCGGACCTTAGTATTCCATCCCTGTCCTTGAATAACTTTAGGTTTCTGCTGAGGTTTGTTTCTTTTCCTTTGCATTCTTCAGGGAAGTGGTCTTCTTGTAATCGTTTTATTTCTGTCATTCTATTCTCTATCTGGGCTGTTTGGTCCTTTTCTATTGTATCATTCTCGTCTTTCAGGGTGGCATCCACTCTCTCAACGAGATCATCATTCTCGTCATTCATAGTGTCATCCTCTCTCTCGATGAGACCCTCCCCAGCTCCAGAAATAACAGCCAGCGATTTTATATTTGTAACTTCAGGTATAGTCTTCTGTGATGGCCAGTGTGTAGGATTCATTGTTAAGAAGTTCGGTCCTTTAATCCAGTTTTTATTGTTGTCCTTTGTGTTCGTTGGTCTTGTGCCCTTATCTGCTGGGTTGTGTTCTGAAGGGACGTATCTTGTAATAAGATTATCGATTTGCTTAATATCTTTGACTCTCCTGCATATAAATGGTTGTAGTGTTTTTTCTGTGTTCAACCAGCTTAATACAATTTCGCTATCTGTCCATAAGTATCGGTTTTGTATTTTAAGGTGCAAGTGGTTTTCTGTGTATTTTAGAAGTTTGCTTCCTATCAATGCCCCCAACAGTTCTAGTTTAGGTATCCGCAGATCCACCATTGTATTTAGTGGGGCTACTCTTGATTTTCCCATCACGAAGCTGATTGTACTATCATCATTACCTTCTTTATATGTTCGCAAATATACTACTGCTGCATAAGCTTGAGTGGATGCATCCGAAAAACAATGAAGCTCATATTGTTTCTTTTGTGATGACAATGTATTTTCGTAGGTTCGTGGGATTTCTATTTCCTTTATGTATTGAAATTCGGAGGTTATTTGGTTCCACTGGTCTATTATTTCTTTGGGTAAAATTTCATCCCATTTTCGCTTTTGTTCCCATAGGTGTTGGATCAATAGCTTCGCTGGAAGTAAGATTGGAGCGACTAGTCCGCACGGATCGAAGATGGAGGCGGTTACTTTTAATACACCCCTCATTGTGTTTTCTGGTGTTATTTCCTTGTTTCGAATTTTTAATGTGTCTGTTGTGACTTTCCATTCGAGACCGAGTACTTTTATAATGTCCCCTTCCACTCTATCTTGTATATTTGTTAAAAACTCTTTCGAGTTCGATCCCCATTCTCTGAGGTTCATTGATATTTCCTGGAAAGACTTCTTTGTTTCTTCGTATAATGTTCGTGCTTGTTCTAGGGTTTCCGTTCCTGTAACCATATTGTCCACATATATGTCATATGATATTCTTCTCAGGATTTCCGCATTCGCTGACATCAAGTGGTGTCTAATGGTGGCGTTAAGGAGGAATGGGCTACTTATTATTCCAAAGGGTACGCGACAGAATCTAAAGCATTGAATGTTGTCTTTGGCAGGTCCTTTTTCCAGATCGTGAAGCCACAAGAATCTAGTTACATCCTTGTCCCTTTCCTGTAATGCGATTTGTAAGAAGGCTTTCTCTACGTCGGCAATTATTCCAATTCTGTGGGTTCTGAATCTTAGTATCAAACCAGTGAGGTCTTCGAGCATCATTGGTCCACGGTGCAGGCATTCATTGAGACTTTTATTTCCTTTAATCTTCGCTGAGGCATCGTAAACTATGCGTAAGGCCTTTCCTGATTGTTGAACACAATGGTGGGGTAGGTAATGAACGGGATGATCCTTTATTTCATTATAGTCTTCGGGTATGATTTCTATAATTCCCTTTTTCAGTTGTTCCTTCAATGTTTGATCGTACGCTCTTAATGTTTCTTTATCTAGTCTCTTGAGAAGGTTAGTCAGACGACCATATGCTAGGCCAAAGTTTGTATGCAATTCGGGTGGATATTCATTCCATGGCCAACATACGGTATATCTGTTGTTTATTATTTCTGTGGTTTCTTTGAAGTTTAAGATTGCTTGCTCGTCCTTTGTCATTGTCGGAGAGTCGACGATACCGATGGTTTCTAGATCAAATAGGCTTTTAAGATTCGTATTGTCTATAGGTAGATCAGGTAGGTTAAACTTGTTTTCTGAGCATGACTGCACATATGTTATGCATGAAAGTTCGTCTACGGTTGGTGTATGAATTTTCCCAGATAGCATCCATCCAAATTCGGTATGTACGAGGAAGAGGTTTTCATTAATTTGATGTTTCTCTGTAGTCATGAAGGTAAAGTAGTAGTCATTGCCAATCAAGACGTCTATTTGGTCTCCGAGAGAACCGTCATCGGCTAATTCATTCTTATCAATTTCCTTTATCTCTTGGTAGGGTATGGTGTTTGTTATTGTTGGAACTACATTTGCAAATATGGTCTTCACATCACCATTCTTCAATATAATGTTTATCTTAACCAGTGGACTATCATACTCTTGAGGTTTATTTGTTCCGAAAGTGAATACCGAGAGCAAGTTATTCTCTTCTGCATGTAGGTTTAGTTCTTTCATTACTCTTTGTGATATATAAGTTCTCTCACTCCCGGAGTCCAATAGTGCTCTCCATCTTGTGGACATTAGTTTACTTTTATCATTTGACAAGTTCACTATAGCGGTTTGTAGGATGGTTTTAGTTGCTGGAAAGTTTATATGCATGGTGTTTGTAGGTTTCATTTCTTCCTTATGTTTCTTTTCTTCTATGGGAGTTTGCCTTGTGCTGGTTCTCTTTGGGCACAACGCTCTGTTGTGCCTATTTCGTTCTTGGCAATACGGGCATCTCATTGATCTCTCACACGATGAAGCTCTGTGTCCTAATCTGAAGCAGCAGAAGCAACGATCCTTCAATATCTTTCTCCTTTCTTCAAGTTTGGTGACTTTTGCACATTGATCGTTGTAGTGCGAGTCTCCACAAAATATGCACGTAATCTTTCTTCTCTTTCCATACTGTTCCCTCGCTTTGTCTCCTTGGTAAATGTTCAGTTCTCTTTGCCTTTTAGTAGAGTATCGATTGTCTCTGGCTGGTTGTTTAAATTGTTCTCCTCCTTGTCTATCTACATAAGTTTCTCTTTCATTTATTCTTGTGTGTAGTGTTTCTGTCGTGTATTTTACGGATTTTCTTTCTTCTTTATTTTTTCTCTCTTTTATGCTATTAGCTTCCTCTTTTGCCGATATAATCTGTTCTAAACTTTTCCGCATCTCGTCTATTGTGTAGTTGGTGCCTTTTGATCTTACTTCGTAGATTATGTCTTCAGGAAATTTTTCAATTAATAAGAACCGCAAGTTGTTGTGATTGACGTCTTCTTTGAGAGATTGTAGGATTCTCAAATGCTTCTCAATTTCGTTGAGTGTTCGTCTACAATCTTGTGGGTTAGCTTCAGCAGCCTTGACTTTATAGAGAGCCGAGTAATGTGCATCTATTATTAACATATCTTTCCCGAACCTTTCCTTTAAATTCCGGACAGCTATTTGGTAGTTCAGGTTACGCATTTCTAAGCCATCTATGGCTTCTTTTGCTACACCCTGTAGCGATGACTTAAGATACATCAACTTATCTACCTCGGATAAATTTTTGCTATCTATATTTGATACGAATGTATCCCAGAAGCTGGGCCACTCTAGGGGATCTCCGTTGAATTGGGGAAGCTCCAACCTTGGTAATTTGGCCGTTAAAACAGTATCATTGTTGTGAGTTGAAGTACATTGTTGAGGTTTCAGTTTTAGAACAAGTTCGTTTAGCACTTCTTCGCCGGTCAGTTGTAATTCGCTTAGTTGAGATATGACATCAGGTGATGGGTTTCGACTGGTGCGAAAATATTCATGAAGTTCAGAGTTAAATCGCTTGATAGAAGTTTCCAAGTTCACTCTAACTAATTCCGCTGCCTTCCGAGCTGAAAGATCAATCTCTTCTATGCCGCTGTACTTGAGAGCTAGTTCCGTATTCCTTTTTATAGTATTAGCTACTAACTGCAGTCTATTTATGAGTATGGTCTCCATTGCTAAACGGAAAGAAAAGAAATTCTAAAATTATTATTTTTTAAAACTTGATTTTTATTATTAAAAGATTATGGTCTTTAAAGGGTTAAAATTTCTTCCACCCTTTGAACGGTTAACATGTGTAGTTACTTAGTGGATCATGAGTGAGAGAATTAATTGTACTAATATTTAGACTTTTCTTTTTTATTCAGTCCCTGCGGCTCACTTGATATAGGTGCGTGGCTATAACTTTATGTCCAATTTTGTTTCAGGTAAGTACAAGGATAAATATCATTAATTAGACTTGGTGATATAATATGTGTCAATGTTCACACATCAGATAGCTTGTTCGGCTCTGTAAGTAGAATCCTTATAATGAATATTATGAGGGAAATTGATAGTGTCGAGGCAATGTGTTATTCGATCTAGTCATACATCTCCGATGTAATAAATATTTAATTACTTACATCAAACAAGAAAACTGTCTGTGGGAATATTAGGTTGTGAATCTTAAAGACTGGTATAGAAAGGTATCTACTTTACTAGGTATTTGTCGTAAAGAATCTCTCTCACATACAGTGTAACACGTATTGTGAGGTACTGGTTTCTTACAGTTTTTTCGAGACAGGCATAAAGTGGGTAGGTACACAAGATTTTCACACAGAACTATTTTCAACAAATTTTCTACCGTGCTACTTATTTTAAGGAAATGAAGTGTTCGCGACATGTAATTAATTCATGAATCTTTAACGTAAACTCTTTTTTAGCTACTAAATCGAGATATTATGTACGAAAGTTTTTTGTACGATGGTGTGGAAAGTTTCTATCGACACGTTGTAAGACTTATTTTACTGTGATGCACCAGAAGATTCACTTACCCAAGGGTTTGCACGGGCTTATTTATCACTCTTTAATAACTTCAGTACCTGTTTGACAAGGAACTTTATCTAAAATTTCAGTTTTTTGTAAAAGACGCACTCGAGAAAAAACTTTCAGAAACGAAGAGAGAAAATTTAGTGGTGGGCAACTCGAGTCAAACAACTCGAGCAACCCGAGTCAAACAACTCGAGCAACCCGAGTCACTTCTCCAGCACAGCGATGCGCGATAACGAATGATCATTCGATTATCCCAATCATTCGAATGGCCATTAACATGTATTACCAATTAGAGGTGTGAATATTTTATTTTATTTTATTGATTCGATACTAGCGCCACGGCAATACTGCGGTACGTTAGTGTAAAAGGAGGCAACTGCCTTTTCAATTTTGATTTTGGTATAAACTTACAACTTTCTTTCAATCATTGATAATAATGAGTTTCTCATTTGGATTAGTAACTTTAGCAACTGCCAAGCGATAACGAACTTTATGCTAGTATAATAAGGCATAGTTTGGCGTAGAGCCACTTCTCAAAGGTATTACTAATTGGTAATACTTATCCGATCATTGAAATTAGTAATAATCGCGCATCACTACTCCAGCTCGGCAAGTTGATCCTGTTCCAGCCCGGGCCGACTCGGTCACCACGCACACACAAAATGTATGAATCAAGTCGCGTACGTGTCACGCGGGTCGAACTCGACCCGAGCGAGCCCGAGTCACAACACGATCAATAATATTATAATACCTACAACCATTTATTAATAGTAAATAGACGATTTTAAGTAATAATTTGTTTTAACATTCAAATCGCTTTTGACTCCTTTACCTTGCCGTTGCAACGGCAAACGAGTCGGTACGTTTGATAGTTCATCAAATCAAATACAGACAAACGCTATTAAATCAAATAACACATTGTCGATTCATCTCAACCGAGTTGACCCGAGCCGAAGCTCGGGTCAGCACTGATTTTGTCCCAGGCGACCCGAGCTGAATAATTTGCGACCCGGCCCATCACTAAGAAAAATGCCCTATTGTTTTGTGTAGAGATGGGCGATTAGGTGAATTAGATAGAATGATCCATTTGAATTTTACCATAATCGAGTGTTCAATTGTAAAAATAGGTACGTTTCAAATTATTTGAATGGAATGATGTATCCAAGAATATCATTTCATTCGAATTGAATACTAAAGGTATCCATCTTATAATTGGTAATTTTAAGTGTAGGTAAATTTGATTACAAATAAAAATTCATCAGGTATTTCGAAAATTTGTTTCATTTATTTGTCTTCGTAAAGGTGGGTCCACACGACGCAACCACATTCAGTTTGTCATTCATTAGTAGCCGAGGTGTAGTGCCGCAATCCAGTTGCATGGTGAAAGCGAAACGAACAATGTAAGATCTATTTAAATATAGACGGTTATTATTTTATTACTGAAAAGAGTGAATGAATGAATGGAGATACAGATATACCTTATTATTAACTATAATAAAAACATACAAATAAGTTCGCATCAACTGCAAATTTGACGTCCAAACATTTCGTTTTATACAAACCTCATTTGCGCAAGCACGTTCCATAAACATAAGTTGGCGTCGTGTGAACCGGCCTTATTAAAGACTAGGAGTGTTGATGAAATTCAAATTGTACGATGAACTGAGAAATATAGCATTCACTACGTCAACAGTCAGCTATTCAAACATTTTTTCGAATGAATATCCGAATGAATCATTCGAATGGATGAAAATCATTTGAAAGGTGTAGAGTTATTCGCATGACGAATTAATGAACACTCGATTATTATGATTATGACCATAGACTTAGAAATTTTTTCGCTATTATGAACAACTGTCATTCGGATATTTCGATTATTACATCGCTCGTCGCCGCGCGCCGCCCCGCCGTAGAGTGCGCCTCACTGGTCTTAATCACCCATGCCGCTGTTGGCTTTCCGAAAATCTATTCAATTTTGAACCTTAGCCCCCTCTTACACGGCGCTACTGAAACCTGACGAAACCGGTTAGTAATTATAGTTACAAACTAGTTTGTGACAAAGATTCATACACGGCAGTACCAAATTTATTTGAAACCTACACGAAACGCGGTGTGTGTGTTGTTTCGGGATATTATTGAAATGGCTAGCAATTCCAGCGATGAGGAGTTATTACTTCTATACTACATCAGACTGCATCCCACTTTACTCCAAGCTTTCTCGGTCACATCCCAACGCGAATACTATTTTAATGTGTAATTACACAGACACATATGCTTTTCCACTTCTTGGACAAATTTTATATTTACTAATGGTCATTAATTTTCACTGAACCGCAGCATAGTTTCCAGTTTCCATTAGTAATCAGTCGACGCGCGACTGAATGACCGGTCGCTGGGTGATTAGTTACTGACGCGTTCCAAACCAGTTTGTGATTGGTAGCGTCGTGTACGGAGCGCCATTGAAATACTAGTGCTGTGACGTTTTAGTAACTAGTTGGTGATTAGAGTTTGAAACTAGTTTAGTTTGAGTAGCGCCATGTAAGAAGGGCCTTACTGCATCGCAATAAGATTACAATGACGGCACTGCCAACACAACGATTCAGGAAGCATCCGATGAAACGCATTCCAGACAGGTCTGCGCTCATCGCTATTTTCCAGTATGCCAACAATAAAGTATTAATTCCAGCCCTGAGGTGTAGCGTTGTGAATTTGTTCTGAGTTAGTTACATCAACCTCCTGTAATTATAAATAGGGTATAATGCAACTGATAGATGCATTCTAAGTATTTAAGAAGTCAAGGTACGAGTCTGGCCAGCTGATCTCAATGCGACTCATGGAGGTCGTCAACATAATTAAAGGCTCAGTCAGTCATTTGTCTGTTACACTATGTGGCTACCAGAGGACCTCTCATCACTACTCTAGGGACGCACCCAAGTAGTGGTCTCAGAGTGCGCTATACCGCTAGCATCCTCCAGATTTTAGTATATAAGAATTTGTTACCTGTGTTCCTCTAAACCCATGTCAACACCGTGACGTGGGTGATCTTGTCTTATCAAGTTCTTATCGTCGATGAGTTATTTACTTACTTCATATCTTGTAGTTATCTTTTGTGATCAACCCACTTGAGGAACACCCGCGGGGACGTTCCATCCATGGCGTATCTCATTCCCCATTTACTTTAATAAACCATTGCAATAGAGTTACGCCATGGATCACATCCCAGACCTGATCAGATCTCTCTAAAGCCACACAAACAGTTATCATAATTTGAGGTTAGTTAGTCTTATCAAGTTAAATTTGTCATTCCACAGTTAATACTTATTGTCGTAATTATTGTCTCGTCAGGTTTAAATACTTAGCTTATATTCAGCCCGGCTTCCTATCTTGAATCACTATAAACTTATTTATTCGTTAGAAAGAATTTCACTTACTGTAGTAATGTCATTGGAGTGACAGTTGTAATGTCATTGGCGCCAAGTTCAAACTTCTTCGCGTTCGTCGCGACACCTTGAGCCACACAGTGTATCGTAAAGCAACCCATACAGACAGATATACCTCAATCCCAACAAGCAAAAAAGTCTCAGGATTCGCACTAAGCTTACAGGGCTCTTATTATAGTTTTGTAACATGTTATCGTTCTTAAATTAGTCTTAAACAAGTAAGTACGGACTCAAGAACACTCATTCTTATTGTCTAGTCTCATATATGTGTATAAGAGCATTTTATAACACTAATTTAAGCCTCTTGCTCCTAAAATAACATTTACGAAGACTCATTGCGCTTGAGAAAACCTGTTCTTATAGCTGCATTCTCTAAGCTCATTTGATTTTATAATAGACTTGCTAAATGCTATTGCAAAAAAAGTGTCATACTAATATCAGCATAGCATAAGAGTATTGTAAGTATAAACATGGCCACCGATGATTGTCTTAGACAAGTGTTCTACAAGAAGAGCAATGGTCTTAAATAATACTTAACGACAGTCAATTAAGATGAATTACTTTTACAGTGCTTTTTATCCAGAACTATTGGCATTATTAAAATGAAACATGGCGATAGTTTGTGTTATTAACACGTTTTTATTAGGTTGCTTTCGCGTTTGTTTGTTTGTTTGTTTGTGTGTTTCTCCACAAAGTTTGCGAACGATTTTATCCTAACTTTCCGATGAGCTAGAGACTTGAAACTTTGAACATAGGCCAGAACTGGAAGGCAATGCAATATTATGGTGTCATTGAACTGATCTGATGATGAAGCCGGAAGAAGGCCACAGGAACTCTATGATGAAACCATACAACCCCATCGTGTTTGGTCTCGTTAGAATCGTCTTGACGAGTACTCTAATAGGAGACGTGGTTTAGGGTTTGATGATGAAGCCGAAAGGCCATGCCATAGGAATCTGTGTGAAAATTTCAACTCATCTGTGAAAATTTCAACTGTCTACCTGCAGTCGTTATTAATAGCGAGCAAAAAACACCAAAAAAATTACGTTTGTTGTATGGGAGCCCCCCTTAAATATTGTTTTTTTTCTGTTCTTAGTATTTTTTGTTATAGCAGCAACAGAAATACATCATCTGTGAAAATTTCACATGTCTAGCTATTACGGTTCATGAGATACAGCCTGGTGACAGACAGACAGACAGATAGACAGCGGAGTCTTATTAATAGGGTCCCGTTTTTACCCTTTGGGTACGGAACCCTAATTACGAATATTATTTCTTGCTTTTTAGAGGTAGGTTTTTTGAAGTCGGTTTTATGTTTTTTTTAAACAATTTTTATTTTTTTATTTTTAGTGTAGGTACCTTGTAGGTATATTATTAACCGACTTCATCAAAAGGAGGAGGTTCTCAATTCGAATGTATGTTTTTTTTTTTTTTTTATCGTTGTTCGCGCATATCTTCGACATTTATGAACCGATTTTGATAATTCTTTTTTTGTTCGATTGAGTTTGCTTGCGAGATGGTCCCATTTAATTTTTTTTCAAATCGGTCAAGTAGTTTTTAAGTAATCCTGAAAATACTATCATTTTGCATCAACTACCTTGTCGACTTTCTTATTTATGAACCGAATTAGATGTTTTTTTTGTTGGAAAAGAGATACTTTAATGTAGTATTTTTAACCGACTTCAAAAAAAGGAGGTTCTCAGTTTGACCCGTATGTATGTATGTTTCTCCGCGATTATCTCACGTTTGGCTGAGTCGATTTTTTTACCTAAATAATATACCTAATACAGAAGGTACTTACACTAAAAATAAAAAAATAAAAAATTGTTTAAAAAACAAAAAAACCGACTTCAAAAAACCTGCCTATAAAAAGCAACAAATAATTTTTAAATCAGATATGCATTATCATAGTTATAATAAAAACACGTCTATTGAAGTCGGGTGGGGCTTTTAGAATAAAAAGAGAAAGTTGTACTCCAGCCCCACCCGACTTCAATAGACGTGTTTTTATTATAACTATGATAATGCATATCTGATTTAAAAATTATTTGTTGCTTTTTATAGGCAGGTTTTTTGAAGTCGGTTTTTTTGTTTTTTTTAGATAGTGTAAAATCGGCTCAGCCAAACGTGAGATAATTGCGAAGAAACATACATACATACGGGTCAAACTGAGAGCCTCCTTTTTTTAAGTCGGTTAAAGAACTACACATATATCCCTCTTCCAACAAAAATAATTTCTTATTCAGTTCATAAACAAAGAAGTAATACGAACATTTATCATCGAGGTAATTCACACAAAATCATAGTATTTTCGTGCTTTTTCAAGATTACTTGAAAAGTACTGAACCTATTTCCAAATTTTAAAAAATGGGACCAACTTGGGAGTTTACCTAATATAATAACGTTTAAATCATTTCAATCGGTCCAGCCGTTTTCGAGTAATCGGTGTACATACACAAAAAAAAACAAATATACACACGAACAGAGAACCTCCTCCTTTTTGGAAGTCGGTTAAAAAGACAAGAGTTCGTCCCCAAACTGTCTTCCCGGATGCGCATTAATAATAATAATGAATAAATGTTTATTATTTTCTGCAACTACACAATACATTAAATACACTTATATTATTGAAGCTACCTAGTAAGCATAATAATATACTTGTGGCAGGCAACTCTACTCCCTCGTTGAAATCTGCTGTTACAGAAAAAGCCAAGCGATAGTAATAGTCACATCAAGCGATAAATTTATTTTCATCTGTTCTCAGAAAGGTCCATCATCCTCGCTGTCAGTTTTCTCTGGCTGAATATTATAAGGCAAACGTTCCTTAGAAAGCAAGTTCCTTAGTCAAGTGTAAGAAGTGTTTATTGATACCTTGTCTCAGTATTTCAATCAATCATATCAAGCAAATCTATATTTTTAATTGGAAATATTGCCAAAAAATTATATTTTATTTTATAGAAATTAATGATTCAATAGATTTCCTAAATAAATGTTTTCTAACGAATCCCACGAAACAATCATTGCTCAGTTATCTCCTAATTTGTAAAACTTAGGCAACAATAACTGTTAGGTACTAGCGTAAGGGACACGTAATTTTTCTTTTTTATTTATTTATTTATTTATAATCAGGCAACAATGGCCCATAGATACATACCTTAAAACTAAAACATAATATATATATAAACAATTTTGTTAGTAAATATAACTTAATATTACGTTAGTATAAACTCAATTTGGCACTTTCTGTGTCAATTCGGTGGCACAAGGCAACGTCCCTCGAAAGCGCCTGTATACCACGCCCTGCGGCCAGAAGTCCTCCTTCATGAAAGTGTCCAGCCTGGCGGTCGGGATGCGCACCACAAACGACTTAAAATTCGTGTTATGGCGCGACTCCAGAGGCTGAACTCTCAAGCAAAAGTTAGCCTTCTTCTTTATGTACTCTATCACGTCCTGCACGGTGGTGGTGTGGTGCAGGCGGGATAGGTACACAGCCGTAGTCGGTATGGCAGCTCGCAGCAGGAAGTTGGGCCCTGTCGGTGCGGTGCCATGGTGATTCTGCCTCGTTCGCTGACGCTGTCGCTTTTTATTCCGAACCTCGAGGAAGCCATCTTCATCTTGGCCCGGTCGGACGACATCCTGCGAAGGAGCTTTCCCATCGGCGAGTGCTGGCTGCTGCGACCGCGAGCTTGTATTGGCGGCCGCAACAGCAGCAAAGTCGCGTCGACAGCTGACGGGCGCACGCGTCTCAGGTGCGCGGGGCTCCATAGTGGTAGAGGGCGGCGGTGGCGGGGCGCGGGCGGGTGGCGCACAGCTCGCGGGATCGGCGCTCGCGGCCGGCGGCAGCGGCGGCGGCACTCGGGCTCGTTCGGGTCGTGGCGGAGACGGCGACGAAACTGCTGACTTGCAACTAGACGTCATCGATGTATCGAGGCAGGCCCCACGTCGAATGTTGACATTTGACCTACTTACGGCGAGTGATTCACGTAAATCGTCAACTTCTTTACGCAATTCACTCACCGTATTTTCGGATGCCTGAAACTTCAGCATCACTTCGGCCAAACTCGCCTTAAGAGACACGATGTCCTTCAGGAGGCAGGTCACATCGACGTGATCGAAGGTGACGGGAGGCAGCTTGTTGAGGTCTCTCGCCACGAACGTTGGCACGTCATCGGGGTCGGTTTCCTTGAACAGGGTGATGATCTCCTGCAGGCTCTTCTGTGTCCCATCACGCCTCCGGGACACCATCTGGTCACTAAATGAAAGCAAGACGGCAGTTGCAAGACTGGTTTATTGGAACTGTCAAACGCATCGATACAACAGTAGCGTATATGTACCTAACCATATCTATATTATAATACCCACAATACCCAACACCTCCTTATCTAAATAAGGAACTAATAAATCTCATGTTTTTTTTTTAATCAAAATCAAGGTTCGGCCTGTTGTTACGAGGACGCATGTTAACAAATTCAAAGAGACGTGTACTGAAAGGCGACGTATCCTCGTCCTCCTGATCATCAGCGGCGGGCGCCGCGGCGTTGGCGTCAATAGACCGCTTTGAGTCCGACACCGCGGTTAAGCCATTTGATGTCTCGGATTCGGTATCCGTCGTCTCTCCGTCACACTCCGTAGATTTATTTTCTACTTCTGATTGCTTGCTATCGCAACCTCTTTGTTCGTCCTCCATCACATCAGACCGTTCTACATTACAATCATTCAGACTCTCATAAGAGCTTTCTAATACGCTAGGTTCCTCGTTATTCGAGTTTGGGGACTCGATGAATGACACAGAAGGTCGCGCCCCCTCCGCAGAACCAATACTCGAGATTCTCGAGAGTGAAAATCGATTTGGTTTCGTTTTGGGACTGAGTATTTGATCAATGTGCCGTCGAGCGACACCTCGCGGCATTTCTACTGCGTAGGAGGATGGAGCCTCCTTGTCAATAACACGACCTTCGACCCACTTATTCTTATTAACCTTAGAATAGTCTCTTACATAAACGGTGTCTCCAACTGACACTCGACGAGGCGTGCCGCCGGCGCGCTCTACTTGGGCGTGCTGGTTGGCGCGCACGCGCTCGGTCGCGTCGGGCCCGCGTAACAAGTCGAGACGGCCGCGTAGGCGACGCCCAAGCAGCGCAACGGCGGGCGCCACGCCCGTCGTGGCTTGTTCACAGTTTCAATACTGAAATAGCATTTTACTCAAGGCCTGTTCGATCTCAACGCCCTCCGCTTGCGCCTTCTTGATACAACTCTTCACAGTTTTCACAGATATTTCAGCGGCTCCATTACCTTGGGCTGCTTGTAATATGGTCATTATTTTGACAACCTTCTTTGAACAAAGTCGAGGTTGCCGCGCTCCTCCGATGGTGACGCATCAAAGTTGTATGGGATTTCATTATTGTCGAGTTTTAGCCACCAGCAATTGTCGAGTTTTGTTTCAAACATAGTTTTTTGTAATTTTATTAACATTTTTGTCATTTTGGACCAAGTCTTGTATAGTGCTTTACTCAAAAATGACAAAAATTTCAAAAATGTCAAAGATGTCAATTTTTTTACATTTTCATCATTTTTGTCATTTCTGTCATTTTTGTAATTTTTTGACATTTTTGACATTTTTTTACATTTTTGAGTAAAGCACTATACACGACTTGGTCCACAATGACTGCACTGCTGGCCACGCTATGATGGCCTCAAGCTGAGCTTAACTACGCTCTCGGACTTCAAGCTTGGTCATCATTGCAGCCCTTGCTGTCCGCGCTATAAAGGCCTCGACCTCCGGTCTCGGCCTTTATTCCAGCTTGGCCATCAAAGGCTGCAATGCTGACCGCGCTGTGACGGCCTGGACCTGCGCTAAGCTACGCTATCGGCCATCATCATCGCGCTGCAAGCAATACAGTCATTATTGACCGCGTCAGTAATGTGCTATTTGCAGACGAAAAATGGTAGTGGTATTAGATATGGTATGGTATAACTATATAAGGTAACTACGGAACCCTACTGCGCGTGGCCTAACACGCACTTGGCCGGGTTTTTTTATATCGTGTATCAAGTGTTTTTGGTAAATATTGCATACTTAGGTGCACTTTCGAGTAGCAGACAGTAGTGTTTTCTCAACTAGTTGAAAGTTATTTACTCTCACTCAGCCATTATTAATGTCCCCACTGCTGCGGTACAGGCCTTCCTTTCCTTATGGATGAATAAGGAGGATCCACAAATACCTATATCCGATATGTAGGTAGTATGTAATTAATTTCAACTTACCCATTGCGTGTAAACTTTTGATAATTTTATTATTGTGTTGGAAAATTACCTCACTTTATATTATGTGAAGGTCATTTTTCAATGCTGATGACTCTGTATGAAATATTCCTACAGGGAGAGAAAAGCAGTCCTTGACGAGTTTCTTGCCGGTTCTTCTCGTTAAAAGGTCTCCCGCTTAAGGTTTGCGAAACAATGGCGTCACATCTATAACATTCACAAGTGCTTGTAACAGCCTAGACTGAATAAATTATTATTAAATTCTTATTAAATTATATTATTATTTTGAATTATTAAATTCTTTTAAAATCACCATCAGCATAAAAGTTTAAGGTTGTGATGATTTAGAAATCATTACCATAAATTAAAATATTTTTGAGATTAATTTCAAACTTCCATCCCTCTTTTTACCCCCTAAAGGAATGATTTCAGGAATTAAAACTATGTATGTCATTCCCCACAACTAAAATATCACCTTACAAAATAAAATGTAAATTTACCAAACTACATAAATGTATATTTTTAACCGACTTCAACAAAAGGAGGATTTTTTTTATCGTTGTTCGCGCCTATCTTCGACATTTATGGACCGATTTTGATGATTTTTTTTGTTCGATCGAATTTGCTTGCGAGATGGACCCATTTATTTTTTTTCAAATCGGTCGAGTAGTTTTCAAGTAATCCTGAAAATACAATGATTTTGCATGAACTACCTTGACGACTTTCTTATTTATGAACCAAATTTGATGTTTTTTTTTGTTGGATAAGGGATACTTAAGTGTAGTTTTTTTAATCGACTTCAAAAAAAGGTTTTCAGTTTGATCCGTATGTATGTGTTTCTCCGCAATTATCTCACGTTTGGCTGAGTAAATTTTTCTGCCTAAATAATTTACTTAATACATAAGGTACTACACTAAAAATAATATGTTTTGTAAATACATAGGTCGTATAATAAAAATTCATACTAAAAAAAAATTTAAAGAACAAAAAAACCGACTTCAAAAAAACCTGCCTATAAAAAGCAAGAAATAATATTCAAATCATTAGACATGCGTTATCATTGTTATAATAAAAACACGTCTATTGAAGTCGGGTGGGCTTTTAGAATAAAAAAAGGAAGTTGTACTCTAGCCCCACCCGACTTCAAAAGACGTGTTTTATATTATTTCTTGCTTTTTATAGGCAGGTTTTTTGAAGTCGGTTTTTTTGTTTTTTAAACATTTTTTTAGTATGAATTTATAGTCAAAGTCAAAGTCAAATAAGCTTTATTCAAATAAACTAAATTATTAAGTACTTTTGAATCGTCTATATTTTCCTACCACCCGTTCCGGACTTTTTTAGCTGACAAGAAGAACGGGCGCAAGAAACTTATCAGCTGTAACAGCCATAAGTAACGATATTTACAAACTTGAATATATCGTTACCAGAAAATTACAACAGGGTGACAGGATTATTGGCAACAACATAGACTTATTATATTACTTCAACAAAGTACTTATTAGCAAGTTATGTATTACATCATTTCCACGCATTTAGATCTTTAAGATAATCATCTACTTTATAATAACCTTTACCCATGAGCGTTTTTTTAACATGGTTTTTAAATTCATGCAAAGGAAGATCAATCACTTGTTGTGGAACTTTATTAATAAAGGCTATGCCTTTCCCCATAAATGAACCTCTAGTTTTTGCAAGCCTAAATCTTGGAATGGCAAGTTTATCTTTATTTCTTGTATTGAACTGGTGAATATTGCTGTTCTTAGCAAATGAATCATAGTGTTTCCTTACATAAACTAAATTATCATAAATATATTGGCCTGCCAAAGTTAAAATATTTATTTCTTTGAACATTTCTCTCAAGGTATCTCTCCGCCGTAGATTGTATATGGCGCGAACAGCTCTTTTTTGGAGTACAAAAATATTTTCAATACTGGCAGCTGAGCCCCACAATAGCAGTCCATACGACATTACGCTATGAAAATAACTAAAGTATACTAACCTTGCCGTTTCAATATCAGTTAAAAGCCTTATTTTCTTAACAGCGAATGCCGCTGAACTAAGTCTACTTGACAAGGCTTCAATATGTGGATCCATTGCAGTCGAGAATCTAGTGTGACACCTAGAAATTTTGTGCTCTCGATAAACTCGACTTCATCGTCATTCAAATTAATATTTAATTTTGTCTGCTCAACATTAGGTAATGAGAATATAACACATTTAGTTTTTTTGGGGTTAAGTGCTAAATTATTACTATTAAACCAGTATGAAACTTTAGAGAGGGCACTATTTACTTCGTCCGAACAGTTATTACCTCTGTTTACTTTAAAAACTAAAGAAGTATCATCCGCAAATAGTACTGTTTCACATAAATTATTCGCGTAGTTGGGAAGGTCATTTATATAAATTAGAAACAGCAATGGGCCCAATATTGATCCCTGTGGCACACCCATATTGATGGGGGCTCCAGTAGATTCAGTTCTATTAATCACTACTTTCTGAGTTCTATTGTACAAATACGATTTCATAAGACTAACTGATTTATCAGAGACACCATAATGTTCTAGCTTCTTTAATAGTGTTTGATGATCAACGCAATCGAATGCCTTAGAAAGGTCACAGAAAATGCCAATTACATCTTGCTTTTCTTCCCAAGCATCAAGAATATGTTTGAGAAGTGCAATTCCAGCATCAGTAGTACTTTTACCCTTGGAAAAACCAAACTGATTTTTATGAAGTATATTATTGTATGTGAAGTAATCTAATAATTGGGAATATATAATTTTTTCAAATATTTTACTAAGTGCTGGTAATATAGATATTGGCCTAAAGTTAGCTGGGTCACTTTTATCCCCAGATTTAAAAAGAGGAATCAATTTACTATTTTTCATTAGATCAGGAAAGACCCCTTCGTCAAGACATTTGTTAAAAATAAAAGCCAAGTAAGGGGCTTGTATATCAATTATTGATTTAATTGCTTGTTGACATGCCCCAAAGATCTTCTGTTTTTTTAACATTAATTGATTTAAAAGCTTTAATGATATCTGCACTATTTATATATTTAAAGGAAAAACTTTCATTGCAATTATCAACACTAGACTCCAGAAGGGAGACAGCGATGTTGGGACACGCACTAAGAGTACTGGTAGTTTCTACAGGTATTCTAGCAAAGAAATCTTCAAAAACTTTAGCGACCTCATTGTCAGATTCAAAAGTTTGATCACCAGTTTTTAAACAGAAGGAATTTATATTGGATTTTGATTTGCCCGTTTCTTTGTTAATAATATTCCAAGTAGCCTTAATTTTATTGTCAGCTAATTTAATTTTATTTGCAAAGTACTTGGACTTTGCTAAGATACAGACTTCTCTGAATGTTTGTGAATACTTCTTGACAAATTCAATGAAGTTAGGATCACTAGAAGTAGCTTTCTCTGCATAAAGTTCGTATAATTTCCTTCTGCTCTTATATATGCCGGGTGTGGCCCAGTCACTAAATTTCGTACTATCATTACATTTGATGACTTTTTGTTTAAAAGTTTTACTAAATTCAGTTTGAACTATGCTAAATAAATGATTATATAGGTTATTGGCTTCAAAATTTGGTTCTGGTAATGTTTCAATTTTACTTGTGACATTGGTTCTGAATTTTTCAATACAATGTTTTTTTACTGGCCTACACATTATTTCCCGTTTAGGCGGAACATGATGGTGCTCAATGGAGGCTAATTGTCCACTATGGTCGGATTTAATACAATTTAAAATTGATTTTTCAATGACATTACAGTTACAGAAAATATTATCTAAGCAGGTTGCCGATGTGGGTGTGATACGCGTTGGTTCATTAAAAATATGTAGCAAATTAAATGATTTAAATAGGTTTATGAACCTACTCGACAGTTTGGCTATTTTAGGGTCTAAGATGTCGACATTAAAATCTCCGCAAATTGCGACTTTTTTATTCTTCCTACAAGTTATTTTTAAAACTTCCTCCATAGTGGACTCAAACTCAGAGTAATTCGCTTTGGGGGGTCTATATACGCATACTATAATTATTTGATCAAGTTCCACGCACGATAACTCAACGGTTCGTTCAATTGAGAGGGATACTACATCTCTACGCTCTTTACATTGTAAACTATTGTGTAGAATAATAAGTGAACCCCCTCTTATAGTAGATTTCCTACTAAGCGAGCTAACAACAAGTTAAAAGTAATTCGTGCTTTTTCAACCAATGCTCAGTAACACATAACACATCAATATCTTCAGAGTTTAAGAATAAGCTTATTTCTAAATCTTTGCCAGAAAAGCCTTGCATATTTTGGTGTACAATTCTTAAACACTTTGGCTTTTCTATTGTTAAGTCAGGGCTAGAGGACGCCTCTATTGTCCTAGATGGTAATTTAAATGTGAAAAATTATTATTACTTGAACTAAGTAAAATGTTATAATTATTTTTATTTGGAACAGATTCCAAAGTTGAATGACTAATGTCAATAGTTGACTGCTCAATAAAAGCAGTTGTTTTACTAGCCAGATTATTGGCTAAATGTTTAAAATAAAAAGATAGCGATAATGCTGTTTGTCTCCTAAAAGAACTAGACAGATAGAACTTATCTTTTGTCAAGTAAAAACTATTAAATAATTTATTGATGTCAATTATGTGTAGCTGTTCACTATTATATTATACGACCTATGTATTTACAAAACATATTATTTGTTTATACAATACAGAATAAACTAAGTATATGGTTACGTATTTAGTGATTATTCCGGTTTGTTCTGTTATTATCAGACAGCTGTCTGCATTACCGAAATGTTTTAAATTATTTAATTTGTATGTGTCTGTTAATTTAATAAATAAAAAAAAACAGATTTGAAAAAAAAACGGATTTGATTGGCACCGACTTAATTTATTTAACAAAAAAAAACGAGTGTAGATCATAGTTGCGAAGTTCATTACCCGATATGTACGTATACGATATATTGCAAACGTTTACCATAGGTTGTTGCAAAAGTTTTTTACCACGACTTGTACCGTGTTACCTACTTTATTGCGAAAGTTTACCATCGCGATGTACGTCGTTGCAGAAGTTCTTTACCACGATGAAGGTTATTGCGAAAGTTTACCATCGTGACGTACGTTGTTGTGAAAGTTATTTACCGCGACGTACGTTATTGCGAAAGTTTACCATTACGATTGTACGTTGTTACGAAAGTTCTTTACCGCGATGTACGTTATAGCAAATCTTTACCGTTGCGACGTACAGTCGGCACATGAAAATGTTGAGCACTTTAGTACTGTGTCAAATAAAATAACAGATAAGGCATAGAGTGACATATTAGTGAGTATCATATTAGTATAACAGAAGTTTCAATATGACAAGGTTGTAGACGAATAAATTGTAAACTATAATTTCATTATGTTAAAAAAATAGGGGTGAATAGGCCGCAGGGGTAAATTAAATAAATAGGTTAAACAACTCGAAATTTTTTTACTCAAATTTTTTGAACGCGTAAGATTTTTTTTACATATTTATTTATTCAAATGGTGGTTAAACTGACACTAACAGTTTACAAACGAACAGAATTACATACAACGTAAGATTTAAAATATACGATTCTTAAATCGTCGTGGCACCTTAGTACCACAAAATATAATATTCATCATTTTCGTTTCCTGCAATTATCGTCACCACATGACAAGTCTTTCCAAGCACTGTAGTCAATTATTGGTATTTCTTCACAACTACAAATTTTGTTCCTGAAACAATAAGAAGATTGAAAAAAAACATTTTTGATAAAAGCAATATACCTATAATATTCAAAATGTTAGTTAAAACAGCTAAAATAATTGTTTATTATTCTGACCTCTGACTATCACATTTTCTTAATTTTGTAACGCAATAGTAACTAAGTTTATTTTTTACAGAAGCCTCGTAATAAAACCTACCTACTTAAAATACTGCATTTCAATAATGCTTAGGGGAGACTGTACCAAAACCGTATAGCTGATGAAGGCCTCATCATATCAGCCGCACGACACCCACTGCTGGGTATAGGCCTCCCCTAAGGATCTCCACGACGATCGGTCCTGCGCTGCCTGCATCCACTGGCTTCCCGCGACCTTCACCAGATTGTCGGTCCAGCACCTTGTCGGGGGCCTACCCGCGGAGCGTCGTCCGGTGCGCGGTCGCCATTCCAGAACCGCCCCGCCCCAACGGCCATCGGTTCTTCTCGCTATGTGTCCCGCCCATTGCCACTTTAGCTGAGCAATCCTTCGAGCGATGTCGGTTACTTTAGTTCTCCTGCGGATCTCCTTGTTTCTGATTCGATCACGTAGGGAAACGCCGAGCATGGCTCTCTCAATTGCACGCCGGGTGACCTTGAGCCTCCTTATGAGACCCATAGTTAGCGACCACGTTTCACTGCCGTAAGTCATCACTGGCAACACACAGTGTTCATAGACTTTCGTCTTGAGACACTGAGGTAAGTCGGACGCGAAGATTTTTCGATGAAGGCCTATAACATACCAATCAATGAAACATGACAGTGTCTAATCAAAGGTTTTGTTTAACAATCTTATTAGGAACATTCTTCAATAAAACATTGGCATATATCTAGCAATTTTAAGAAGTTAAAATTGCAACATGACAGACCATTCAAAATTCCGGTTAGGACCCGGAGTATGTCCAAAACCGTATACTGTAATAACGGTGTACGGTATTGCCCCCTTAGAACTCAGCGTTCAGCAATGCAGTCAAAACATCCAAATTAATCAAGATCCTCGAAATACAAACCCGTACAGATTTCATGATTATCAGATGTGACCTACCTCCACATTCTCCACAACCAATACATTGAACCTAGTCATCATTCAAACGACTTATACCATGGTTCTATTCGGCAATACGTACATAAGTTTTCTTCGTTAGTTTTTGCTTTAGGGGTAGTATTTTTCCTTTTTGGCTATATAATTTTAAGACACCGATTGAGACAGAGGGCAGGCTTGCGTTTTCGATTATTTAAAATTTTCTTCAGCTCATTTTTATAAGAAGAGGAAATTATAATAGCTGTTTTCCATACTTTGGGGGAAAATCGTATACTAGCCGATATGACCCCGTACGGATTTACCCCCACAGAGGTGCACACACACCTCGTTCTCACTCACAAATATTATTAGAAACGACGGCGAAAACAATGTCAATTCTTTGTTAATACACATGCAATTACAGATATAGTAAGTACTGACCAGATATTCAGTTAGATAAAACAATCCCGAATTTTCCTCGCTAGCAAAATTAAAGATCAAACATATCTCAAAACTTTATTTTTTTATAACTTTATGCGCAGCAAACATGCTCTAGCCATTTTTTGTTGATAATTACTTCTTGTTTGTAGGTAGCAACGTGTGGAATTTGAGCGCCAAATTTTAATTAATATAGAAAATAAGTGCACTATACTGTTTTACCCCGGTAGCCGGTTTTGGAACAGTCTACCCTATATTATTTTATTACTAAGACCACTTTCGAATTGATGTGCGCCAGGTACCCATACACACTTCCATCCATCCCCTATTAGTACTAGTGGACCCTGTGAACTTCGTAGAGTTTGGTCAACGCAAGATGAGACTCGGTTGGAAATGAACTAATTTTGCGCCTTATTTTAAGGTTCAGTTCCCAATAACTTAACCTCAAAACGTTAATTTAATAGGGAAAGTGGCGCCGCCATTTCCATCTCATCTTTCGTTGACCAAACTCTATCACCTAGAATTTACCTATATGCTAATAAATTTTACCTAAGGAATTTTAAAATAATTGAAAACCATAGTGCCATCTATTTAATTAGTTAGTTATTTAATAACAAAGCAGCTAAATACTAAAACGAAAGCAATACCTACTACATATATTTTATTTCACCGTTATAGGTATTTTCTTTCAGATAAAAACCTCTATTCACTAAAAACTATCAAAAGTTAGCAGTCAAAAGTAATCCGAAATGACGATTCCCATACAAAATTGCCAATCTTGATTATCATTATTTAGCAGGTTCTTTTGGGTTAGAAACACCCAAAAGAACCACCCCAGTACTAATATAACAAACAAAACAAAAAATAATTATTCCAACTGGTCCAGCAATTTTTTTAGTTTTAGCCAGATTCTCGATAAATGGTAGAAAAACAACAACATTTACCAAAATAATTGATACAGTGGTTCAGGCGAGAAAAGGTAATAGGTAGACAGGGTTACTTTAAAATTTATAATTTTGTATGGATTGTTTCCCAGACATTACCTTGGACCAGCTCTGAGGAAAGCTTGCGGCTGAATCTTTGTTACTTTATCACCGATATCACACAAAAATCTTGACACTGATGCCTTGCGTATCTCCGCCAGTTGTTCTGAAATATAATTCAAAAGTTATCTTGCGAAATATGCGAGATTTTTCAAATATGCGCAAGAAGAATACCTAATCATTTCATTTTTTCATAGCCTAAAATGTAAAAAGATGAGCAAATTCGTTGCTTGGTGAATGTAATATTAGCTTGTTCAAGCAGCGTGGTAGATTATTCATGTCACACTCATTCTGATTTCACTGTTCCTTAGATAGATAAAATTATTTAATCGATCAAAGCTGATTTTGAAAGCTGCACTAAACTCACCAGGGGTGAAGGCGTAGGGCCTTTCAGAGCTCTCGTACCAATGCCTGTCGGAGACCACGGAACGACGCAGCTGCTCAGCAATGATGCAGTACAGAGTCTCTGGGATGTGCCCCCCCGCCACGTGGCGCTCCAGCCACATGCCCGCCATCAGCTCGATGTCTTCCACTCTCTTGTACCGATCTCTGAGTATTTCTAGTTTCTATTCGAAACGAATAAATACAATCAAATGTTGAGTATTGTTAAATGCAAATCAACGGTCTATCCAATCACTACTGGTAGCAAATCCCATAATTTCATTTCTAAAGACAATTAACATATTTGAACAACGATCATCTGGTGTCTTGCGCTGTTGCGGCTGTTGCGCAACGTTGCCCATCACGTTCGGCAACACATGGTGTTTAGTCAAATTCAAATGCTGTTATTGGTTACAAGGCTTGAAGTTTTATACGTATCGAGAAAAAAACCCGGACGGGACGGGGACATGTGTGCACCATACAATACATTTCCACGCTCTGTGCCCGTACCTGTCTCGTCGCGTATATTTATTTTGTAACTATATAGGGATGCAACGATGTCAAGAAATCACCCCGTGCTATCATCGTCCAGTCCGGGGTTTTTCCTGTTACGTATACAGCGATCTTAAAAAGTTATCAGAATTAAAGAGTAGATCTGCAGGTTTTATCCCTGTTAATTATTAATGAAAACTTAAAATATATCTTAATATACTGAAGTCAAACCGCCTAGACCGAGGTCAATTTTATATAGATGTTTAAAAAACTGTACCTCAGCATCAAAAACATCTTTCAGATCATCAAACTTCGCATAAGATTTGCCAAAGCACCGCTTTCTGTAGTTGATGTACGGTTGGAAACCAAAATATCTGCCTTTAGCTAAATCATTGGCCGTTATATCGGATGCAAGCTGAAGAGGCCCCAGACCAATTTCAGAAATCTGTAACAAATAACTACAATTCAATCTACAAAGCTTAGGTACACATTCAATATTTGGCCGTCTTAAGTCTGTACAAGATTATCAGTCAATTGTGGTGCAATATCTCATCATCATCATCATATCAGCCGCACGACACCCACTGCTGGGTATAGGCCTCCCCTAAGGATCTCCACGACGATCGGTCCTGCGCTGCCTGCATCCACTGGCTTCCCGCGACCTTCACCAGATCATCGGTCCACCTTGTCAGGGGCCTACCCACGGAGCGTCGTCCGGTGCGCGGTCGCCATTCAATATCTAATATTATTTTATTTTTCACAGCATTAGTATCATGATCGTCTGTGATAGTTTGTACTTCCTTTAAAAGTAATAGATTATATTGTATTATACTTACATCAGGGTCGATCACATTGTCAGATTTAGCACAAGCTTGCCTGAAGTTCCCTTGCGTCACATGATCTATGTTGTCGTCCACCGCCAAATACCCGGTATGTAATGTTAGATTGACTGCCGGGAATTCTTTGAGGTAATACCCATCTTTATCATACATTCTTAAAGGATTACAGACAGAGGTTAAAATCAAAATATTAATCATTTAAATAAAGCAGTAAGGTAAACGCAGGTATTACCGCGGTAGTCAAAAATCTGCAGGTATGTAATATAATTGTAGGTATAAGCAATTCCATGAATATATTACTCAAAAAGTTAAACTATTATGAAAGATCAATTTATATCGGTGTGAATGGATCCGTGGCGCACTGTGCACAACAAAGCAGAAAAACAAAACAACGATTAGTTTGCTTCAAGCCGGCGCCGGAGCACGACGTCCATATAAACGTGAGTCGCTAAATGTAAGTACTACACTAAATATTTTGCTAATGTTAATGTGTCGTAAAGAAACCATTTATGCAGATTCGAAGTAGGTCACAAGGTGGATTATAGTTTCAGTCATTATTGTAACTATCTAATTTTCGTTTATCTTGCACTATTTTCGACAGTAAATAAAAATAAAATACCGCGGTGATAGCTTCATAATTTTCTTGCTTGAATGTATAAACCGCGGTGTACTCGGTAATAGCGTAAATCAATACCAATAGTTTTATTTAATTTTTAAGAAAAGTGTATATAGCAGTAACCCAAATGATTTGGTAATTGGTTGAGGTAATTATATATTAATTGTGAAAAAACTATTTCCGTGGTATAAAAATTGCACTAAAACTCCTATTTTTTATATTTTTAAATTGAGCCATAAAAACTAACTTTGTATGAGAGCACTAAATTGAATACGACATGAAACCTTACCTTAGTCTGTATTTTAAACGTCAGTACTTAATTCAAATGTCATATATATGTTTAGGTAACTACATTGGCTATCGATTAAGCTTTTGTTCTGTTTAAAATTAATCAATTTTTATCCCTCGCAATCAGAATATTTACAATATCGCGGATGAAGCTATTAGTATTACCGATGGTGAAAACAAGCCATTTCTCGGTAATAACTTGTATAAGAAGCTTTTACCGAGTGTCACTCGATATTAACTTCGACTAAGTTCTAATACCGACTGTTAACAGCATTTATTTTTGAGTTTAGGGTTCTCTAGAAACAATACCTATATGAAATTCAGAACTATATTTGTTTTTAATAAAGATTTTGTACGGAACCAAAATGACCACTATTTTTATTATTTTTGTACCCTCGGTAATAGAATCACGATTCGCGGTATTAGCTGCAATCACTTAAGCATACCTCGGTAATTAGTTTCATCCGGCTTTTAATATTGAATAATTTTTTTCTTTACATATTTACTCAAAATCTATCTCACACTTTATAGATTCCTATAGTCCTAAACTCAAAGTATTAGAAAATATATACTTGTAACTGTTTTTACGATCGGAAATTCTTATTTCGAATGTTTTAACCTTAAAGCCTTGATTTTACCTCGGTGATACCTGCGTTTACCTTATATGGTAATGGCTTTGGTTAATGTATAATTTGCATCATACCTATACCTCGCGCGGGCTCTATAATATTTTGTTTTATTTATTTATTTTTATCACCATCGGCATAATATACTCATATGTGTAGGTATTTAATCATTTTAGGTAAATAAAGATTTGTTCTTACTTAACGGTGCCTTCTTGCATGTTATGAAACCATCTCAGCCCATATGGGAATTCTAAAGATACTTGTGGTATCAGTTTTTTGTTATATTCATTTCTAAATCCAAGAGACGACGAGATCACCTTATCTCTCACTAAGTTTTGTTTTCCTGAAAAGTAAATCGTTGTCCTAGTACTTTATCATTTATAAAACATATACTAGATGCAGTGGCGAGGGGTGAAATTATGGCGAAGATAAGCCATTCTACAAAAATGTTATGATCTGCATAGTGGAACGGTGGGTGGGATTTTTAAAAGGTAAGACGTCGGGAATCGACTTGTGTGGAACCTTTGCCACTCCTAGATTGAATGAACTATAAACCAGTTCTGAACTGATGAGCATACATGCAAGGATATTAATTCATCAACGCTCGAGCGGTCTCCGGCGACCGGACAACACAAAATCTATTGTGTCTCGTTTTCCGGGCGTTGACGAGTTAAATTATGGAACACCGATCTTCGAGTAAACTTCTAATCGGTATCGTCCTTTGGTTTGGTTTCAGTAGTTCGGTTGTTTTGTTAGTCCGGTTAACCGAACTGATGCAACTTTTTATGACCAAATTACCAGGATATCGTAAATATGGAGAAGTTTAACTTCTATATTTTTTATCGTATTGGTGACTTATTACTAAATAAAACAAAAGTGATAGAAAATTGAAAATATAAAAGTTTATCTTTTCGATATTTGGCATCATGTTACTTTGATGACGTATAGTCAACGATATGTTAAAACAAGTTTAGATACGTTACCCGCGCTCCACAATGGCAAGACGAAAGTCAGGTAATTGCCCGACTTTCAATTAGTCAGGCACAGGCTCGTGACACGTAAACACACACCACTCTCGTCAGTCAGACACTAAAAAAACCGTGATATCCTTATCAAAAATGCCTTCCTGCGTCTTTAAACGATGTGCAAATTATACAGCAACAGTCAGAGATCGGAAAAATGTTTCATTTCATACTTAAGTACTGCATTTAACCGTAAAATGTATTTTCGTATTTTGTATTACTCTAATCGGCCATATTTTTACAAAGAGCGAGCATTGCGACTGTCACTCCCATGATCGAGCCAAGCCAATGAGCATGCAGCGTATCAGACGAAACTTATGATGTCTGTTTATCTCTTTCTAACGACAAGTATTCCGTATGGTGGCGTTCATTTTTGTCCCTCTCTCGACATAATATGTCAATGTGTGTATCTGCAGTACCTGTCGCTGTTTTAAATTGCATGATGTTGGCGCATGACGCATCTAAACTTGTTTTGACATATCGTTGCGTATAGTACCTATTACGAAAAAAAGAAAAAAGCTATTACAAAGAAAAGAAATATAAAAAATACGAAATAATAATTCTCCGTCAGTAGAAATAATTAGTGACCGTAAAAAATATTTACCCATAATTAGTGGATATAGTTCATAATACATGATTTGTATCATCGTGGCAATGTTGATATCTCTCGCAGTATAAAACAGCATGTCATCGTCCCAACAAGGATTGAGTCCAGAAAGAGCGTTGGCAATATGGTTGTGATTCCTCCAGAACCATATATAGAAGAGGTTCCCTCCAAATATTGCGTTAGCGCCATCATTCGCTGGAAGTAATTGTAAAGGAACTCTTTAAGCCGGCGACTGACCTGCCCCCCTACTCAAATGGCCAACTTTCTATTCGTTTGAACGCTACGCTTACTTTTAAAGTTTAAATATAGGCTATATATGATTAAATCACATGTCGCAAACTTATGTAAATCACAGACTCCGATGTATTGTATGGAATTGTCAAGCTTACGGCACGTAATTTTATAGTTTACTGTTTATTTTAAAGTTTAAATAGTAAGCGTAGCGTTCAAATGAATAGAATGTTGGCCATTTGAGTAGGGGGACTGAACATTTTGCCGTAACGTAACATTCGAGGCGAGCGTGTTACGTGCATTGCCTGTCTGACCTGACCCCCTAGCCAAAGTAACATGTACAAATCTTCGTTATCGCTTCGCTTTCGAAACATGTATGGGATTGACATAAGGTTTCGTTAACAATCGAATTTTAAAACGTCAAATCCATACATATTTTGAAGCGAAGCGATAGCGAAAATTTGCAAATGTTACTTTGGCTAGGGGGGCTGTACCTTTGCTCGTGGCGAGCACTGCCCTCGACTGTGCTCCGCAACGGAATACAGTCAGGATCGAAATGTCGGATAAAGAAGTCGTGTTTCTGGATTCTATGATTTTACTAAATTTTTTGTTTAATTATTACTAAAAGATACTACCGTCAATGACAAAATTCAAAACTTAAAGACACTCCGATGTCCGATTTACATGCGCTCGCGACGACGGACGCTTGGGGTTGTACTGACCTAAAATTAAAGCGAAACGTAACACTCAAAGGGATTTGCCAAAATTGGATGGGAAAGTCAAAATTTTTTGTCGTTTTTCGACCCATGTTTCTTTGGCAAAAATGTTTAGTTCCATTAGTAGAACACTCCCTTAAGTTAATTAAAACGACTACAAAATGACGGTGTATAATGTCACCGTTAAAGTGCGGAAATCAATAAATCTGCAGATTAACTAGTTAATATGCAGATTCACGGGTCGAATCATTTAAAATGCGAAAAAAAATTTTTTTTTCGTACTTTAACTAGGTAATCTGGCGATTCCCTAGCTAATCTGCAGATTACTTAACGACCAAGGATCAGTTAAAGTACGGAAACAGGTTATTTTATTGAAAAAAAATTGTAATTATATAAAAGGGGGTTGACACAAAAGCGGGGGGACGGGAGGGGCGCATTCCCCACAAGGGGGCTCGGGGGCGCAGCCCCCACAAGGGGGCTCGGGGGCGAAGCCCCCCGCAATGGAAAAGGCTTAAAGAGGTCATTAGTTTAGGTTAGGTTAGTATTAATGACCAAAAACGCGCGAGCCGAGTGAGCGGAGCGAGCGTTCCGCGGAAGCGGCCGGCGAAGCGCCAGAAACGAAGTTTTTGTAAAATAAACTTTCAATATAGGTCTTTTACTTAAATTTTGAAGCCTTAGCTATTTCATTCACTGTATTCCGCACTTTAACGGTGCATCCATTAATGTGCAGATTAACTAGTCAAAGTGCGGAAATGGTCTACTTAAAAAAACGCACTTTAACTGACTCGACCAGTTATTCTGCAGATTCACTAGTTAATCTGCAGATTAACGGATTCCGCACTTTAACCGTAACACATACACTAACTGGTTCAATAAAGGGAAGACGTAAACTTTATCAATGTATTAAAACTTCCTATGAATTATATAGAATCGACATTCGCGGCCTCGATTTTTGCTCCACGCGTTGAGGGCAACTGCCCTCAACTCATTTAGTCACTCGCCAACGCTCACCGCGAACGCACGGTGTAATTGTGCCGATAAAAATGCCGTCCTGTGTGTTAAAGACGTGCAAAAATCGCTCCAATGCAAATCAAAAAAATAGTGGAGGGACTTATCATCGGTAAATAAACAAATCATCAACATAAACCAACCAAAAGTATTTTTTATACATTATTTCTACTGACCCGACATTTTGTATGAAAATCATAGATTATGAAAAGTGAACCATACAGATTGTATACGTAGGTACTAAACTAGGATAGGTGAACTAATAGCACAGTTTTACAATATAAGTATATTATTATATTCCGTTAAGAACCGCCTATTATGTACTATGTATTCTGTGCTATTATGTAGGACAACACCGCCGCCACAGTGTAGGTACTTAACTTACGCTGTCAGTCGAAAAATATGTCCAGGGGCTTCTCAAAAAAGGAAAATAAATTAAAAGTGATTATTAATCTTAAATCCCTACTGTATTTTGTTGTCGAGGCACATCCGTGCACAGAACAACGTACTGTGCTCCATTGCCGCAATTACTCATCCCGCTCGAGTGGCAAGGCAAATTTGAGTTCGAATGTGTACATTACTCCTAGCACAAATATCTATCTAGAAAAAAAACGCTCGTAAAAGTGCTCAATAGAGTAATTGTCTGTGAGAAAGGAGAGTGGGAAAATTTGTATGGGAAATGGTCCATGAACCAATAGCGACACTTTGTTGTATTTATGTAGGGATACCACAACTACACCCTTATGCAAAGCGGCATCAAAATCTGACTCGGTAGTTTAGAGAAAAAAAATTCAATGTTTTTTTGAATTATAGAATTCATTAGTGCGTTTATTCAGCGCTTTAATTTTGAGGGCACATTTTCGAGACGCTAGCTAGTGCCTCATCTTCCCTTTTTAATTTCAATTTTATAAGATTTAATTGCAATTATGAAGATGAATAAATAATGAAAAAATGAAAAAAATATTAGAAAAAACCGTAGCAACTCAGACGGGATACGGGTGAGCCGATTTTTTCTAATATTTTTTCATTATTTATTCATCTTAATATAAAAATAGCATTGTGAATGCAAAAATCTAAAAGTTTAAAATTGCAATTATAAATTTTTATTTCATTTCGTTTATTTCTTTAATGCTATGACAGAATAATTATTATAAGCAGCAGATAAAGCAGAGTATATGTAAAATCGTGTTTGCAAACTTTTTATAATAATATTATCGTATATGCAATTATTATGATATTAACTAGAACTAGCACTTTCCGCGGTTTCCGGACAAGGATCTGGGTTAGTAAATATTTTTCCATGTTGCCATAGAAATATTTTTCCTAATAAAAAATCTATTCGACGACATCAAATACGGGTACTAAATGCCCATCCTCCTTTTTATTTTTCGAGTAAGTATTCACATGTACCAATCACCTAATTAAATTGCGCTCTTACTATAATTTTATGCAATTTTATTAAACAAGTAGGTATATCCTAATCATTATTATTATTACTATGGATACATGGAAAAATATTTTTCCATGTTTCCATAGTACCTAATATTTTCTTAATAAAAAATCTATTCGACGACACCAAATGATTGTTATGAGTGCGGATACTAAATGCCCATCCTCCCTTTTTATTTTTCGAGTAAGTATTAACATGTACCTATTACCTAATTAAATTGCGTTTTTACTATAATTTTATGCAATATTATTAAACAAGTAGGTATATCCTAATCATCATGAAGAATGTGTCGCATCTGTGTGCATGCTACTTTTTCTTTGACAACTCACGCTCGCACTGTGCATGCGTAGCCGCCATCTTTGCAATCGCTGCGACAATTTGTGCCGTAGATCTGTCCATTCTGGTTTACATACATTTCAATGTACCTACGTTAACTTTTTTAATCATCCTCACACGTTATGCTTGATAAGAATGTATAGTTAGAGTAAAACTCAAACTAGTGGTTTTTCCTCAGACGCACGTTAACGTCGTTGACTCATCAAAGTTTAATCATAAATCAAACAAAACTTACGGAGCGCGTGACACCTCTTCTCAACTGGTTTTTTATTCAGCAGACAAAAGTCGACTTTGGTTTTAGTACTCGGTGGCCAAATCCTTCCTTCTTCAACTTCGTATTTCAGTAGACCACCTTCGAAATTTCTGACCTTTTTTGCCAAGTCTTCGTATGTGTTTCCGTACATTTGTGATAAATCCCAGGGAGTTGTTGTCGATACAATCTAATATAATTAAATTAAACAAAATATTATCATTAATAGCTTAGGAGAGCAATTTTCTACTCTCTTCGCCGTTTTCTCCGAAAACAACGCTTTATTCTAGAAGAAAGCAAAAACAACACTTCTCTTATAATGTATCAAGTAGAAACTTCTAGATGAATCGACCTCTCATCGATGAAATAACGCTGGCTGACAGTGGAAAAGAAAAAAGGTACCTATTTTTTTTTTAAATGGCAGCATAATTTAATGTTTGCATTTATAAGTTTTTTTTTTATTTTTTTATTAATCTTAAATGATTTCTGGCTTGCGTATTACAGATAAGACAACGGGGTATAATAGTCGTACCAGCACAGCTATTTGATACTAACCCTGATACGACAAAGAAGTGAGAATCTTCAAAAGGATAGGCAGGACACAAAGTATGACCAAAGACTTTACAATACAATTTTCCTTAGCATGTGTTTGAACCGTGGCACAGAATATATACTCTAACGCGAAACCGTGGGCAGTTTGTGGAGTCTGATCTGTGGTTAATGTCCAACTTGCCTTTGAAACGCTCGTTGTGGTTTTTGCAATTGTTGCATTTATAAGTTAACTACGTTTCATTCCTACACCTGCCTTTGTAGAATTTGCACTGAAGAGTACAAGGCAGACCGACAAAGACACCGACAGGTGAACCAGAAAGGTACTAGAATGTAAGCCAAGAGAAACCACAGAATAGATAATGAGAAACTAAGCATTCAAGGTAGAGGTCGTCCACTTGAAAGATAGGTCAACGACCTAAGGAGTCAAACAGGTAGCAACTGGCTTCAGGTGGCGCAAGACCGTGTTGATCGTGGAAGGTTTTAGAGGAGGCCCATGTCCGAAGATGGACGAACGAAGGGCCAGTATAGATAGATAGATAGATTGGTCTATGTTAATTTAATTGTGACCAAATCGCCGTCACCTCTGGTCATTTTGGTGTCCATCTGCCTTGGGAGGATTTTTTCCATCCCAAAAAGATCGGCATGAGACTGGTACATCTAAATTCGAAACATTTCGCCATGTATGGCCCGCTTATTAATTGGTAGCTGCACGCAGTGCATCTTGTTCTCAAGGGTATCTGAAGTAGGCTTGTCACTAGCCTATTTTTTGAGGCAAGCAATTAAGTCCTTGCGGACCCAATTAGCTGTTACATGGTCTGTTTGTGAATTCTAACATTTGGCAGTGCAGAACATTGCTATTGTTTCGATCCTGATATATCCACTGCAGCTGCGCTTCGAGGCTTTCTTGCATTTACAGGGTGTGATACCAAGTCTTACTTTAATTTAAAAAGGAAAAAACATGTTTGAACGTGGATGTCTCATCCTGAAATGACTACTGCTTTTGCAAGCATATCGCAGATCCCTTGAGACCCTCTGATAAGACAAAATGGGCGTTTTGGAATGGTTGGTAATTTTCATTACTGTTTAAGGCGCGTTATGCGTAAATGTTTACTTAAGTTTGTTTCACATAATGTAAACTTTGATTTCAGATTCATATGCAAATGTTATGACTTCCGCCTACATCAGCTGCCCTTCGACGACATGCACTGAGTGCTTACCAAGCGGGCCATATATATAGGGAAATGTTTTGAATTTAGATGTGCCAGTCCCATGCCCATCTTATTATTAATGGAAGAAATCTTCCCAAGGTAGATGGACCCTAAAATGGTCAGACGTGACGGCAATTTTTACTAGACCAATGGCTGCAACTCAATGCGTTGTGGTTGCTGACGAGTCCGTCTGCCTTGTACATACTCTGCCGTGGAAATTCTGCAAAGGCAGCTGTAGGAATGAAACGAAAGTAAGAAAGAATTGCATTTATAGCAATATTTTGTTATGTTCTAAATTATTAATTGCGACATGGTCATATTCAGGCAGCGGATGCCAGAGAATCTGTGAACCGGGTCATCGTCAGGGATTGCATTGGGAGTGCATGCGGGGTCTGTTTTGCCTTTTGGGAGACAACAGTAAAGTCTGGACAAGACGTATTCCACTGAAAAATTAAAGTTATTCATTTTAATTATATAGTTTTAAATAAATTATGAAAGTCTATAAAGAAAGGCACATTTATTTTTATTTGGCGCGATAGCGTTCGTGCGGCTGTCACAGTTTAAACCATATTTGCTAATCACAATAATAATAGTACATTACTGACGCGGTCAATAATGACTGCATTGCTGGCAGCGCGATGATGATGGCCGATAGCGTAGCTTAGCGCAAGTCCAGGCCGTCACAGCGCGGTCAGCATTGCAGCCCTTGATGGCCAAGCTGGAATAAATTCCGAGACCGGAGGTCGAGGCCTTTATAGCGCGGACAGCAAGAGCTGCAATGATGACCAAGCTTGAAGGCCGAGAGCGTAGTCAAGCTCAGCTTGAGGCCATCACAGCGTGGCCAGCAGTGCAGTCATTGTGGACCAAGTCTTGTATAGTGCTTTACTCAAAAATGTCAAAAATGTAAAAAAAATATGTCAAAAATGTAAAAAAAATACAAAAATGACAAAAATGTCAAAAATGACGAAAATGTCAAAAATGGTCATTTTTGTCATTTTGTCATTTTGTCATTTTTTACATTTTTGACATTTTTGAAATTTTTGACATTTTTGTCATTTTTGTCATTTTTGACATTTTTGAGTAAAGCACTATACAAGACTTGGTCCAAAATGACAAACATGTTAAAAATGATTAAAATTACAAAAAACTATGTTTGAAACAAAACTCGACAATAGTGGAATTTCAATAGTAGATTGTACAACAAGTGCATAAAATGGGTTTTATGTACGAGTTATACACTCTGCTTTTCACTTCGATTGTGAGGAAATTAAACAACAATAATGTAAAATATTTAAAAAAAAACAATTTTTCTTTAATTTTAGTGACAAATTAAATATTTTTGGAATGTGCTCATCAAGACCTTTCATTTGACACCCATATTCAAAATTTAAAAAAAAAAAACTTTTTTCTTAATTTTTGTGACAAAATATATATTTTTAGAATGTGCTCATCAAGGCCTTTCATTTGATACCCATATTCAAAAATTGAAAAAAAAACTTTTTTTTTTTATAAAAAAAATATAATTTTGGAATGTGCTCATCAAGACCTTTCATTTGATAACCATATTCAAAAATAAAAAAAAAAAATATCAAGGCCTTTTAAAAAAATTGATATCCATTTTCAAAAATAAAAAAGTATAACACAACAAAAAATGAAGAAACAATGAAATAACAAGTTAATTCAACGAAGTTAAATTGCGTGTGTGGCTGTTTACCTGACGACCTTTGTCTTAAAGTCTGAGACTTAGACGAAGATTTTACTTTATGCACTAGAGCATAAAAAGCGATTTTATGCAGCCTATACCCAACATAAAGACGAACTTTACGAGCATGAGAAGTGAAAAGGAAATTGCTGGTGGCTAAAACTCGACAATAATGAAATCCCATACAACTTTGTTACGTCACCACCGGAGGAGCACGGCAACCTCGACTTTGTTCAAAGAAGGTTGTCAAAATAATGGCCATATTACAAGCATTTTTGAGTAAAACAATACAACAACTAGTACATTGTACAACCCGCGCAGATAAAGGATGGGATTAGAAATGACGTCGTTCATTATCACTTCTCTCTCACACACTAAACGCCACACCTACTCTCTCATTCACATTCGTTGTGGTACAGTCAGTGGCACGAATCATGAAAATTTTTCGACGGATTGGGGATAAGTTCGCGCATGTGAGCGACCAATAGCGCGCGCCCCTCTCCCGCCGCCCGCGCCCCTCACCGCAACGCATACCCAAAATACGCGTTCCGCGCAATCCCCACCCGATTTCATGATTCGTGCCACTGACTGTACGCGCGGTGAGCCGCCATTTTCAATCCCATTCCTTATCTGCGCAGGTCGTATGTACACGACAGAACGTCAGTATACAGTTAAACTGCGATAACAGCTTTTATTACGTAGGGCATAAAATGTCAACATGTATAGTCTGAGGTGCCATTTTGTGTACTGTACATTGAGATTGTACTAATAAAGATTGTATAGCAGATGTATAGTTACACAGTGTTTTGTCACTTTCTTTTCAATGTCAAACTCAAATAGTTTGACAGAGATTAACCATTGTGTAACTATACATCTGCTATATTAGTAACTCTTTATAGTAAAAAACATACACTCTTTATTAGTAAAAAAATCTAAAAAAACTCGCATTTTACCGTTTCTTGACATTTCATTTAAACAACTCTTATCTACTTCTGGGGTTGAAAAAATCTTTGGTCTTATTTTTTAGTTCCGAGACATTTGCATTTTTGTATCTGGGAGAACGGTAGTCCTGCCAAGACGAGCAAGGGCACTACCTATACTACCTTTTCTCGAAGCGCTTCGTCGTTTTATTGAACCCTCATATCTTGAGTTTGGAGTATACCAGATAAACAAAAAAAAGCCACATATTTTGACTAAGGTTTAGAGTTTTTGAAAGTCAGGGCTTCTGGAGTTAGGGTGCAAAGAGTTAGAAGCTTAGCTCTACATGAGGTCTGATAACTTTTTGACAGTGCGAAGTCTTGGCAGCATTTTACATGAAAATGTTTTTGGTGGGATTATTTTTTTAAAATATTAGGTTATAGTAGGTATACTATAATATAGTAGATAGTACTTGCATTGTTTAGGTAAAACACTATACAAGCCTTGGGCTATAATGACTGCACTGCAGGCCACGTTATGATTACCTCGAGTTAAGCTTAACTATGCTCTCAGCCTTCAAGCTTGGTCATCATTGCAATTTGCAGCCCTTGCTGTCCGCGCTATAAAGGCCTTGACCGGTTGTCCATCAAGGGCTCCAATGCTGACCGCGGCAGTAATGTACTATTTGTAAGAAATAAATTTGGAATTCACCTGAATCTTGAACTGTTATTACATCTCCAGTGGAGAATACTAATAAATTTGTAAGCAACTGCGTAAAAGTTTGATCAGGAACTTTTCCTTCGAGGAGGAAACTCGTGCGCAGATATCGGGCCAGAGGGAGGGGACCACCGTCGCTCGCTTTACGAGGCTCGAAGCCTCCATCATCTGCAGAATAAAAAAAGTGGAGACAAAATAAAATAAGTTTTTTTAAATCGAGATGAAAAAGACCGGGATTTTTGTCTTTCAGATTTGCCAACCCCAAAGTGACCTTCTATTCCATTCAAAGGAGAGGTTATGTGAGTGAACGGGAACGGGAACGGGAACGGGAACGGGAACGGGAACGGGAACGGGAACGGGAACGGGAACGGGAACGGGAACGGGAACGGGAACGGGAACGGGAACGGGAACGGGAACGGGAACGGGAACGGGAACGGGAACGGGAACGGGAACGGGAACGGGAACGGGAACGGGAACGGGAACGGGAACGGGAACGGGAACGGGAACGGGAACGGGAACGGGAACGGGAACGGGAACGGGAACGGGAACGGGAACGGGAACGGGAACGGGAACGGGAACGGGAACGGGAACGGGAACGGGAACGGGAACGGGAACGGGAACTAGCCTTACATACACGATCATGTACCGTCAAATTAGTAGCGGACTTGATACGGTAACAAGCCTCCTACCTAGGGCTGCCATCCGTCCGGGTTTCCCCGGATTTGTCCTAGTTTGGAGGGCGTCCGGGGAGCGTCCGGGCGGGGTTCTGATTGTAGTCCGGGGAAAACCCGGACTATAATTAAAGTCCGGGTTATGGTTCAAACTCCGCTCAAAAAAGTACCTACTATATTCATTCAGCGCACGTGCTACCGGGCACCTCACTTCACTACGCACCCCGCAAAAATCGCGCTGCGTGGCCTATTCTTTTATAAACAAGCACCGCGCATCCCGCAAAATATCGCGCTGCGCGACCCTTTTTTGTTTTACTATAAACAAGCACCGCGCACCCCACGAATAATCGCACCGTGCGGCCCATTTTTCTTTTTTACTATAAACAAGCACAGCGCACCCCGCACAATATCGTGCTGCGTGGCCCTTTTTTTTTTGCTGTAAACAAGCATCGCGCATCCCGTAAAATATTGCGCTGCACGGCTCATTTTTTTTTGCTGTAAACAAGCACCGCGCACCTCGTGAAAATCACGCTGCGCGGCCTATTTTTCTCTTTTGCTATAAACAAGCACCGCGCAATACCCGCAAAAAATTGCGCTGCGCGGCCCATTTTTTTGGCTATAGACAAGCACCGCCCCTGGCTGTTTAGGAATTTATTTTGGCCCGCTACGGTTTCAAAACTACTAAACCTGGACCCTAGCCCTCCACAAAATTGTGTTGGACACCCCGGCTCTACATCATAACTAGTAAAACACACTAATTTATGCGAAAAAAGGCTTAAAATTCAATTTTTTTTTCAGTCAAGTATTCGGAAAAAATTTTTTCCTAGCCAAAAGTGAATATAAAAAAAATGAAATGTCCGGGGTCGAGGCTCCAAACTCCGGGGTTTTTAAGCTTCCGGTCCTGGGCGGCAGGTTTTAGAGATGGCAGCCCTACTCCTACCCTACGCACTCTTAAGCCTAAGTGTAGGTAAATACGTTGATATGATAGAGACGAGAATCGATTGTAAAAAAATCTTAACAATGTTTACCTTTTCGTTAATAGTGTAAATATTCATTGTTTAATCTATGTAGGTACCTATCATAAACTTAATATTCACTGAAATAGACGAACAGAGTTCACTTGGCTGCGAAACCAAAAGTGAGATGAGCCAGTGTTTGTAAATATGTAAACGTGTGCGTGAATTTAGAGATGCACTGAAGTCCATTTTAGGTTGTCGATAACCATAATGTATTATTGCTCTAATAAATAAAACACAAACAAATTTTGAACAATTTTATTTAAATAATTTCTTAAGGTCTCCTTTGAGGCTCCCTGCTTATTTATTTATGACATTTATCCAGTTTAATTTAATCACTGGATTTACAGAAAACCTGGAAATAATTGTTAAATTAGTACTTAAGTTGGTATAATTTACTATTTGAAAACTGTCGGTTACAAGCAGCTTTAAATAAAACTATCAGTGTTCACAAAGACAAACAAAGTTATATTGGAAATCATCGACATGAGTATCGATATCGATAATTTTTTATCAATATCTACGCTTTATTTTCTCAAGTTCACGGACATAATATCTTTTTATCTAACACATAATGTTTAGAAATCAGCCTTTATTTAGGAAATAGGCGTTTAATAGCATCATATTAGTATATAACTTAGTGTGTTTGGGAATATATTCAACTAAAATATGAATTATGAAAATGGTAATAGTACAATCATATTTACCTGTGAAATGAGTCTTTATTTGGGTTATTGTCGTAAGTAACATTACAATCCAGTACAGAACACGCCACCATTTTTGATTTATATAGCTTTGAGAGCCAAACCGACCCGATCGCGATCAAAATTACAAAATAATCTTGTTGACGCTTTTCACCAAGGTGATAAACGATGATAAATGAAGTCAAACCAGGTTCAGCTGTCAGTTTGTTTTTACTCTTTTTCGCACATCGCATAAGCCGTAAGAATCGGTTTCTCACTCGCACCTTTGTCCGTCTACTTGAGCATAGCGAAAATTTTTCTAAGTCTATGGTACCTATATTGAAAAATAATTTTCAACACGCTTGTAAAGTGAACCCTAATACATAGCTTCAAAACTATAAACCGAGCTATAACAAACACTGTGCGTAAAAATATTATACACTAATGCATTATTGAATTATCCCTACAAAGTTAAATTAGTACCTTACTGCAAGTTCTATGCGAGTAAACAGAGCATTCCCAATTTAACCGGATAATACAATTATTTTTTTTAGAAACAATAAAGAGGTTCTAAGCCGCTGAAAATTATATATATTTTTGTAAGAAATAATTGTGTTAAGTCCTTAATTAAGTCAAACAAATATTTATTACTATCAAATAGTTCACAATTCACATTATTTTGTTATAAATTATTTGCATTTTATCACTTAAAATTATAATTTTGAAGTAGGCTATATGCTCACTTACCCCTTGGTTCGCAAAATATTCTTGCATTAGGCGTGTGAAAAAAAAAACTTGCGCGCCTTTTACCATAATTTTCATATTTTGTTTTTATCGTATTTGTGGCTGTGTGGTAAATTACTTCGTTTTCCTCGCGAATGTGTTGAAAAACGTCGTATGAAAGTCGTTAGCTCTTGCTTATTCCAAAAATGTAGTTGAATTTTCAGTGGCATAAAACCTCTTTGCTGTTATTTTTACCCGGTTAAATTGGGAATGATCTGTTTACTCGCATAGAACTTACAGTAAGGTACTAATTTAACTTTGTAGGGATAGTGCTACGTATAACGCACTAATGAATAATATTTTTACGCACAGTATGTGTTATACCTCGGTTTATAGCCCTAAAAGTGAGTAATGAGGCTCACTTTACGAATGTGTTGAAAAGACTTTATGATAACTTTGTATGGCAGATCTACGGTATACTTTATAGTTGTTACATTTTCAATTCAGTTTTTTTCAAAAACCTTAAAAATGTTCAGTGTTCATTATAGCCTTCTTATATCATTTTTTTACCTGTATCGTACACAGCCGGTAAGATTCTGTAGAAAGGCGTGTGCGAGGTGCCTCTGACAGGATTCTTCAGGTTGTTGCAAGATCCGTCAATGCGTCTTCCTTCTTCAGGGTCACACGGTTCAATTACAGAGACGCACCAGCTAAAACCAAAAACTTTAAAATTGAATGAACCTTACAACAAACAAATATTTAAAACGGGGACAGTTTCTTCGAAAATCAGCTTCCTTTGGGATTTTATTAAAAATCTTTTCTTCGTACGCCTACATTATGGATATTTATGGAATCCATGTGCAAAATGAAAAGTCTATAAAACGTTTTTTTATGTCCCGTAACTCTAGGGTATTGATGAGACCGTGAAACTGAACAACTTTCACCAGGGACGTATTTTAAGATTCGGCGCCCTGGGCCAATAAGGTACCTATGCCGCCCCTAGGGTCATCTACCATCTACGTACGGGAGGAAGAGGAATGAGGATGCCTGTGTAGGATACACAAAACGCCTGATTGTTTAGAAAAAAATCCTGTCTTTAGTTAAAAAATGCCGCGCAGCGTGATTTTCAGTCAAATTCATTAAATAAACTTGTAATTTTGTCATACTTTAGCAAAAAAATCAGCTGCGCAGTGCGATTTTTTGTTTGTTTTATCTGCTAATCTCACTAATTATGTAATATATTATGTGTATACGGGAAGAAGAGGATACCTGTTCAGTAACACAAAATGCCAGATTTTTCAGGAAAAATCCTGTCTATACCTACTAAAAAATGCCGCGCTGTGCGATTTTTAGTTAGTTTCCTTCAATAAATTAGCCATTTTGTCAATTTTTACAAAAAAAATCAGCCGCGCAGCGCGATATTTGACAGTTCCATCCACTAATCTTGTAGTTTTGCCCGACTATGAGTATTTAATAAAAAATATCGGCCTCGCAGCGACATTTTTAGTCAGTTTTATCTACTAATCTTCAGTTCTGCACTGCAGTTCGTCAAAAAATGATTGGTAGGTATAACTAATTATGAAAGGCAGCTTGGCGCCCTGGGTCATGGCCCCCTTGGACCCTGTTGCAAACTCTTTGTAATTTGTTGCGAACTCTTTTGTAATTGTTTTGATTACCTAGTTTATGAGAAAAAGAAACTGTACCCTTTTTGTTTTACGTAATGTCACTATATGTCACTATAGAAAATAAATTGATGTCACACGCAAAGCAAAGCTGTCGTAAATTATTTCTAATTATTCCTTTACATATTTTTGGTCCTTCTGCCGTTCATAATGATTACCAGAGCTCAAGCCATGCGTGTGGCACAAGCCCCACAAGATTTGCATGAGGTGACCATAGAAGTGCCCTCAGCGAGTGGGCTCGACCCGTCCTCACGGTCGGACCCTTTCACGGTCGATGCCACTGAACCACCCGCACACGGTGCTGACCTGCCATCACCTCACGCCGATCTTGTGCACCCTTCTATGAACGCCGCTAAAAGTTCGTCTGGTTGCAGAGTCAGTTCTCACGCGTCGGGTTCTTCACGGTCACGGGCCACGGTAAAAGCCCGCCAACTAGCCGCGGAAGCCTCACTTGCCCGGCAGCAATTTGAAAGAGAACTAGCCTTGGAACGCAAGCGAAAAGAAGTCGAGCTCATCGAGCTCAAGGCCAGCCTGGCTGCGATGCAGACTGAAGACGGCACATCGGTTAGTCACCATAGTCATTCTCGTACTGCATCTTGGGTCAATGACCAACTAAACCAGGAGGAGAACCGAGACGTTGTTCATAATGAGATCTCACATCAGGTTCCTACGTCCTCCACAAAACCCTATGATTTTGATTTAAAACCTAACAATCCTAACAATGCTTCACGTATTTATTCATTTCCCAATAAATCCGATAAATCCGTGTCATTTTTACAAAACTGTCAAACACCTAGGCAACGCCAGTCAAACAATATGACTTGTCGTGATGATTGTGAAAATAATATGACTAAAAAGTTTGCATCAAATAGTGTTTCATATAAACATAACATTGAACTAATGCATTTTAGCGGTAAACCTATCGAATGGCTAATGTTTAAACGAACATATCAGGACACATGTCATTTATTTTCTCCCGTAGAAAATCTTGTTCGTTTGCGAGGGGCGTTACGCGGCCCTGCCTTGGAATGTGTGTGTTCTCTGCTATATACTGTGGAGGATCCTGATCTCGTCATGGACATGCTGCAGCAGACTTTTGCACAGCCTGAATCCATTGTGTTACACGAGATGATGATCATCCGTTCGTTACCCAAGATAAGCCACGATCAAAAAGATCTCACTTCGTTTGCCTCTCGCGTTAGAAATTGCATTGCCGTTATCAATAATTTAGACCAGAAGGAGTATTTATATTCGGTCGAAATTTTTCATACAGTTTTGAGTAAACTTACGCCAATTTTATACAGTCAGTGGAAAGAGTTTGCCTTCCACAATAGCGTAAACCGTTCTTTATCAAAACTTGAACTTTTATCCGAATTTTTAGATACGGAAGCACTTAAACACAATCGTTTTGGCCTCATGCTTGATTTTGCCAAGCAACCCAAAACTGCTCAACCAAATAACATTCTTGTCCGACGCGACAATGTACACTCGGCGGCCGCCCGTGTAAACACGGAAACTTGCAAGTACTGCGATGGTAAACATAAGCTTACCGATTGTATACAATTTAAGGCTCTTACACTTGATGACAAATGGCTTTGGTTGCGTCAAATCAAGATATGCTTTAAGTGTTTGAAACCAAAATCGCATCGGTGGAAGACGTGTCGAATAAAACGTTGCGGTGTAAACGGCTGTACTAGTTTTCATCATCCGTTGTTGCACCCGCCTACATCTCAAATTTCGCACGCAGACACAGTAGTTGTTGACACGCCACGTACTCATGATATTGTTGTGGATACGCCACGGGTTGTGACTACTGATGCTAGTGATGAAAACGTTGTGACTAATAACGCCAGTGATAAAAACGATGTGATCACTAACGCCACGGAAGCAGTCGCCGACAACACAATAGTTTTGAAAATAGTGCCGGTTGAGGTCAGCGGCCCAAACGGTACCGTTAACACTTATGCGTTGCTCGACGATGGTTCCACGGCAACGTTGATTGATTCGGAAGTCGCTCAACGCATTGGTGTAACAGGACCTTCCGGTTCGATCAGGGTTGACGGTGTGGCTGGTATGTCTACAAATAAACCAGTGCAATACGTCAAGTTTTCAATAAAAGGCAAGAACAGTGCGGAATTATATACGATAGACAACGCTAGGGCTATTGACTCACTTTCCTCATATACTCAAAGCATCAGTCGTGACTCTTTGTCAAAATATACGTACCTGAATGACATTGTACCGCAGCTCTCACACAGTGACGTCACGCCGAAAGTGCTAATTGGTGCCGATCATTGGTTCTTATCTGTTTCTCGTGAAACCCGGGAGGGTACTAGAAACCAACCCGTCGCTACACGCACAGCTTTAGGCTGGGTGCTTCATGGTAAAACAAATAGTTCTTGGGTGAAGCATTTATTTGTAAATCAAGCCGTCCCTTTCGAAGTTAGCGGAGATTCCGCTATGGACCAACTTGTAAAAGATTATTTTCGGCTGGATTCTATAGGTATATCTAGACATGAACTACTTTATAATAACGATGACAAGCACGCTCTACACATTTTAGAGACTACAGCCAAACGTCTTTCAACCGGCAGATTCGAAGTTGGTTTATTATGGCGTAAAGAAAAGTTGAACGTGCCTGACAGTTATCCTCATGCACTTTCAAGGTTTCTCGGCATTGAAAAACGTATGGCTAAAGATCCTGATTTTAAGAAAGCTTATTTCACTTTCATGCACAATATGTTGGATAAGGGTTACGCCGAAGAGTGCCCTAAGAACACTTATCACGAGTTTATTGGTATTCGCTTACAAGATAATGTACGTTGGTATTTACCACATTTTGCTGTTGTACATCCACAGAAAAAGAAACTGTACCCTTTTTGTTTTACGTAATGTCACTATGTCACTATAGAAAATAAATTGATGTCACACGCAAAGCAAAGCTGTCGTAAATTATTTCTAATTATTCCTTTACAGACCCTAAGGTAAATACATCCCTGAATTTTACTATGGGACCAACTCTGATATCGCGAAAAGAAAATCATACATTTGATATTTTCGTTATTAAGTTTTGTATGAAACAGCAGATTTTTCGCGATTTCAGAGTTGGTCCCCCCGTAGTAAAAGTTGTTCAGTTTCACGATCTCATCAATATCCTAGAGTTAGGCTTATGGGATATTAAAATACGTTGTATAAGTAAACAATACAATAGTTTGGGTTTGGGCAGTGCTCTGATATGTCCATCAGTCAGTTTCGTCTCCCTTTTTGAAATATATATCGACCGAAGACCGAAATCGGTATTTGAGCAAAAGTGAAAGTGAAAGTGAAATATATTTTATTTAAATAAGCTCACATAATAAGCATTTTTAAATCGTCAATTCTTTTACCCTGCCACCCATTATGACGTCTTTTAACTGACAAGAAAAATGGGCGCAAAAAACTTGTCAGCTTTATCAATCAGATGGAACGATATTTACAAATATGTATATCGTTTCCAGACTTTATATTAACAAAGATTAACAAATAAATAACATTATTGAATTAGCTCATTTCTTAATGAGTTTCAAATTTCTTAATCAATTTACAGATTTTAAGCTAAATTCAAAGTTTGAACTTGTTATTCAGTCTAGGCTGTTACAATAAATAAAAATAAAAGAAAAACATACAATTCAATATGCATTAAGATAGGTAGTCAGAAGCAGACCCATTCCCACTGGCAGCACCAGTTCCCGAACATGACGCATGAACCAGCCATCTCTTCGCTCAACCATATTTGAGCCTCATACGACACCACTGCAGAAATGATTAAAGAGAGCATGACATACTAAGACTACCTATGTTAAGGCATCGAATTGAAAATTTATATCCAAAAGCTTTTCATAGGTCTTTCACTAAACTACTGACTATAGAAAGTAAAAATATTGCAATTAAATAAATCAAAACAAGGTAAGCTATTAAGAATTATATTTTTTGAGTAAGAAGTGCCATACATACAGACAATATAAAACAGATCGTTTACCGTCAACTGTGGCATCTTTACTTTCCTTGAGCAACTTTACCACAGCATACATTACGCTGCATACTATGGAATATTTTTTTATCTGTTACAGCCAGTGCAAATTTTGCCGCATTGGTAGATTTTGTGATAAATTGTGGTATCACAAAAAGTTTTTTAAGCTAGCAACATCGGTAACTGTCAAGTAGTGTGACTTCTAATTTCATGTGGTCAATTGTGCTCGCTGCGGCAACAAAGAAAAATTTGTGTTTATTACAGAAAATCGGCGTGTAGGTAAGTGATTTATGGCGAGTTGTATTGGGTATTTACTTTTTTAAGTATATTTCAATTGTATGATTCTTTAAAACTCCTTTTTTCTGAGTTACGGGAAGCGGTAATATTGCTACAGGTTAGGTCAAGTTGCCTCGCCTGGCTCGATGGCAACTTTACCTACGACTAGGGTTGTCAACTATGAAACAGTTCCCGCCTGTAAGCTACCTACTTGCAGGGCTCGTGGGTTTTTACTTTCACATTTTACCTATAACCATGAAATAATCCGACTCCTCTCACATCCCATCGGAGCACAGTTGTGAGAGGAGTCGACTTTTTCTAATACTATATTATTTTTCAGCAATTCTTTGTTTCAAATAGTTGATATGATTTTTGTTACTTAGATAACTATTTTGATTGATCTCTAATGAATAACATTGTACCTGCCTAATAAAAAATATCAATAAATTATATTTGTTTGAATTTATAACTTAATAAGTAAATTGACAACCCTGGCGACATCCGCTCGCTTCTATGAGAATTTCAAAAATCTAAGGTCAACTTTACCTAAGTGTTACTAGTGCTAAAATAAACAGTAGTAAAAAGCTTCTATGACAGCAATATCGATATTTTTGCTCAAAAAATAATGGTAACATTACGTTGCCTAACCTCTTCTATTGATTTTTCTAGGTAAACTGTTCATGAGGTAAAGTTGCCAAAAACGAGTCAATTTTACCTAGAGCTCAAAAATTGATATTGTAATGAACTTATGTCCGATTTAGATGAGTTCAATGGGTTAACATAAATAGACGGGTTTGCTTTACACATTGAATCAATAAAAATCAAAGTATCATGCTCTATGTATCTATAGTTTGCTAAAATGTCGAAAAATATGGTAATGTTGCCACAGTTGACGGTAATATACGAGTTATACGACGCCCTTAATACAAGCAGACAGAAGCAGACCCATTCCCACTGGCAGCACCCGTTCACGAGCATGACGCATGAACCAGCCATCGCTTCGCAGGAACGTAACGACCCGCCTCACACGACACCACCGCAGAAATGTTTGAAGTGAGCATGACATACTAAAGCTACCCATATCAAGTCGTCGAGTCAAGAAGCCAGAAGTACGTTTTTAAGTAGGTAGGATACTTCTCACAATTTTATACTTAGAAAAGAAAATCACGATTCGAGTTTAATTAAAGGACTTTTATCTAGACCTATGAAAGAACCCCGGACTTTTTCTAATCAATACTGAGGTATTAGACTTAGAGTAATAATTAACAATACAAAAGCTATGCCCATGCCTTTTTATCCTTCAAATAATCGTCAACAGTGTAATAACCTTTACTCATTAAATTGGATTTAACAGTATTTTTAAATTTTTCCAAGGGCAGTTCTGTGACTTGTTCTGGTATCTTATTATAAAAGGTAATACATCTACACAAAAAAGAGCTTCCGGTTTTATGCAGTCTGCGCCTTGGAACAGCAAGTTTGTTCTTGTTTCTTGTATTGAGTTTATGAACATTACTATTTTTTACAAAGCTATCTAAATTTTTCTTTACATACATTATATTTTCATAGATGTATTGGGAAGCTACCGTTAATATTTTAATTTCTTTAAATAGGTCACGAAGAGTATCTCTAGACCGTAAGTTGTATATAGCGCGCACTGCCCTTTTTTGTAAGATGAATATGTTATTAATATTAGCAGCTGAGCCCCACAACAACAAACCGTAGGTCATAATACTATGAAAATAACTGAAGTAAACCAATCTTGCTGTTTCAATGTCGGTCAGAAGCCTTATTTTCTTAACTGCAAAGGCAGCAGAGCTAAGTCTGCTTGATAGGATATCGATATGAGGGTCCCATTGCAACCGCGAGTCTATAGTAATACCTAAAAATTTTGTTGAGTCAACAAATTCGACTGCTTCACCATTTACATGTATAGTCATATGAACCTGCCTCACATTAGGAAGTGAAAATTTTACACATTTAGTTTTACTAGAGTTAAGCTTCAGATTATTAATAGTAAACCAATGCATCACCTCGGAAAGAGTGCTGTTTACATCGTCACTGCAGTTACATCCTCTATCAACTTTAAAAATTAAAGAAGTATCATCAGCAAACAGTACTATTTCACATAAGTTTTTAGTATAGTAAGGAAGGTCATTAATATAAATAAGAAAAAGCAATGGACCCAATATCGATCCCTGCGGCACGCCCATGGTAATGGGTGCTTCATAGGATTCTGTTTTATTTACAACAACTTTTTGGGTTCTCGCCGACAGATACGATTGCATAAGGCTTATTGCATTTTTTGATACACCATAATGTTCCAATTTATCTAATAAAGTACTGTGACTGACACAATCAAATGCTTTAGAGAGATCACAAAATATACCAATTGCATCTTGTTTATTCTCCCATGCTTCAAAGACGTGTTTGAGAAGTGCAATTCCAGCATCAGTTGTGCATCTACCACGAGTAAAACCAAATTGTTTCTCGTGAAGTAGTTTGTTGATAAGAAAATGTGCTAATAATTGATCATAAATGATCTTTTCAAAAATTTTGCTTAGTGCTGGCAAAATGGAAATGGGTCTAAAGTTAGCGGGATCGCTTTTGTCCCCAGATTTAAAAAGAGGGATGATTTTACTATATTTCATTAAGTCTGGAAATATCCCTTCATCAACACACTTATTGAAAATAAAAGCAAGATGGGGAGCAATGGTCGTTATTATAGACTTAATTATGTGAGTTGAAATGCCCCAGAGATCTTCAGTCTTTTTTATATTTATTGAATTAAATGTTTTAAGAATGGTATCACTATTGATATGTCTAAATTTAAATACATTATTGCACTTATCAACACATGATTCCAAGAGGGAGACAGCAATTTTTGGAGATGAATTTAAATTACTGGTAGTTGCAATAGGTATTTTAGAAAAGAAATCTTGAAAAATTGTTGCCACTCCTTCATCTGACTCAATAATTTTATTGTCTGATACTAATGAGTATTCACGGTCATTATTTTTAGTTTTCCCAGTCTCTTTATTTATAATATTCCAAGTGGCTCTTATTTTATTATCTGACTGATGAATTATTGTAGATATACATTTTGCTTTTGCTAAAGTACATACTTTATTAAACATTTTTGAATAGTTTCTTACATATTCATGAAATTCGGGATCATTTGAAATTGTTTTCTGACCATATAATTCAAACAACTTATTTCTGCTAACATATATGCCTGGTGTTGCCCAATCACTAAATTTCTTTTTAAAGTCTTTGGATTTAATAGATCTTTGCTTAAATGTTTTATCAAATTCTACTTTAATTAAATTAAATAAATCATCATAATGAGTATTGGGATTATCATTACTAGGTAAGCAAAGAGTGAAAGAAATGCTTACAACGCGTGCTGGTCACTGCCAAAATACCACAACGCGAAATTAGTATCATGGCTCTTATAAAAACACCCAGAACGCGTTGTGGTAATCATAGAAATACTACAAAGCGAAATTCGCATCGTGGTCAACATGTCAAACGACCACAACGCGTTGTGGGAATGAAGATAAGCCATGACGCGTTTTGAGCAATAGTTGATTCAAGTAAAGTAACTGTTTCAATTTGATGGTCCCTATCTACCTTATTCTGGTTTAGCACTTTAGCCAATTACTCTGTTACACGTTGCATAATAATAATAATAAGTTCATAATAATTATTAACCGACTTCCAAAAAGGAGGAGGTTCTCTGTTCATCTGTATATTTGTTTTTTTTTGTGTATGTTGTTATGTCTTTTTCTCTCTCTTATTGCCTTTTGGCTTAAGAAACAGTAAGTAATAAATAAACTCATGCGAATGACTCACCTTAATGACAACTCAAGGGAAAATAAATAAACACTTAACGTACAGTCAACAGCAAACTACAGTTTTATTGAAATATGGTTGATTCTATACAATAATAAACATCAAACGTTGTAATCGCAGATCTGCCAATTTACTCGGTGATTTGACACGAAGAAAAACGAAGCTATGAATCTAATCTTTTTCCCAAGGGGTTATTTTAAAGGGTTAAACTTAAATCTACTCGCAGAGCGTTACGTGGGTAAGGGTTGCCTGCCCTAGGATATCAGAGATGTGGTAATTATCTAACATAAATCTAGCTCGTGTAGGTCGTACTCGAAGGCCTAAGTACGGATAGCTGGATTCTTATACTTCGGTTAGTTTACGGGTTAAAAAGATTTGAGAGTTAACTGGTACCTATTAAAATATCTCGCAGCGAGTCTGTTTCGTATAGAAACGCTTCGATGGCTGCTTTCTATTAATTATGCCTCGGAGCCGTGGGTGAGAAACCAAAGTCCGGTTTATTTCAACTTTTTCCGCTTAACTGGGGTTGAATGGACGACAGAGCAGTGGCTGGCTCGTGGCTGGATACGTACGCCACTCTTCACCTGGAATGGTGTGCACAAAAACCATAATTTAACAACGTCGGCCTTAAATGGACTACAACTATTCCATGACGGGGGGACCCTGCCGCGTATAGTAGAACTGAGGAAAATCTATTCTTGTATGTTTCATTCTGACAATATATATTACTGATCCCTGACTTTTTTGTTAAACTATCCCATTCACAGCAGACCATGAACAGAATTGAGATGTAGAAACATACCGTAGCTCTCAACTTACAAAGTCTCTTTTCACATGAAAAGAACTGAAATTGAAAGTAATAAATATATAGAGACCTCTTGCAGTAAATACTAGATAATGGATAGCAATAAATTTTGATATACCTGCGGCTCCTGGTTAGCAATATATTTTATATGGTTTAGACTCCCGTCAATCAGTATTCCTCCTTCGATCGGATATCACGACACGAATTAGAACTCTTCTCGGCGGCTTTTATTAGCCAAAACCCTCTGTAAATAACGAATATGATGATAAAAATAAATTTCAAATTCTCACACTGCCAACAGCTGAATGACTAGGAAATCACAAATATGTACCTTGGCGAAATTCTATTGTGCCGACGAAAATTACAATGAATAGCTGCAAGATATTATTTAAATCAGGAACAATTACGAATCCAATAACTTTAACAGCGATATAAATATAAAATGAAATTCTTTCCAACCGAAAAATTTTGTATATCCTATGAATCACAGCTGATATTCGCTGCGTTCCAACTAGTTCCAAGTCTCGCGCCATCACGACGCATTCCGACTTCCTGATCGATGAGCGTGGACTGGACTGACATCGCGCCGCCGAAAGCGACTTCAATCGGATCGGACCTCCCGAAAACACGGTCAACAACCTACTTACGACATTACGGACAAAAAAAAATACCATTTCAGTTCAAAAGCAGGCCTTAAACAGGACTGCTTAAGGCCTGCTTTCACACTAACCTTTGGGATCTAGTATGAAAGGTAAACAATTGAATAGAAATCCTTGCGATAAGGGCTCATCGCAAAGGCCCCTGAAGTGGGCGAAGGACGACCATAAGAAATACGATTCTAATCTTTCTTTTTTTTTTTTTTTTTTTTTATAAGTCGATGCCGCGAATCTTGAACGGACTTTTTACGGAAATAAGGAAAAGGACATACTGAGGCATACTGCCAAAAAATAAATTTTATCATTAATGGAAACAAACTACCAACAAAACTTCCCCTTTAAGGGAAATCGACAAAACAGCAAAAAAACCACGCTACAGTAGTCCCCCGCCACGCAAGAATTCACGCAGGGAATTCTCTGGACGCCCACGTCCAAACCACACTGCTCCATCGCCAAAACAAACCTACTTTGTAAAAAGCAATTCATAACAAGCCCAAGTAAATGCTTGTCCCCCTGACATCAATTTTAAAATTAAAAGAACCAAAACTTATACTGACTCGACTGTTGTGTTATACAAATGCCAAATTAAAAAAAAAACTGATATAAAATATATAATAATTGACTCTACAGTTACATACACAATCAAACTAACTAAAAAAAATAATATTCCAGTAGAAAAATGTATGTGATCGTGTTGAGGTTGACCATATGTTATACTCTATTCTGTAATTTCTTTACTAAAGCTCTCCCCTTTTAAATAAATCAAACCCGCGTGTTAGTTTTCACACTGCATCGGCTTGTCAGTCCTATTTTATTGTTCTGAAAAAATGCTTGATGGGCACTTGCTTCTTAAGCGAGCGATGTTGGACAAGCCCATGATCTTAACGTGTGATACTTGACAAGCCATGACTAACGAGACACGCTCGACTTCCCTGTACTACTTTAAAATAATTTTAAAAATTTAGACTGTCAATCGATGGAATAGACGTATCTTAATTTGTCTATACCAACATTACTATTCATGACTATGGTAAAATTGCCAAAAAAAATTATCAACACCCCGACTACAAAATGTGTCGGCACCCTTACGATACAGATAGAATATGATAAATATGCCAATTTTTAAATTTTTTTTTCTTAAATTACCTCAGTCTAATTCCCTTCAAGCCTCCAGGTAAGACTGACATAAAGAAAAACATCAAACTAGAGAAACCCCAACACAAACACCCGGATCACATACACAATAAAGCAACCAAAAAAATACGCGTAGTACGTAGTAAGATAGAGTAGATGGCGCTAGTGCTGCCTTGTAGTCGTTTGAATCCGCACTACAAGATAGACCGCGCAAGGCGTAAGTAAAATGGTATATCATTCAAGCACCACCCACGACCGTTTGAAATCCGCGCCGTAGGGTCGCACTGTAATGAAACCAGAGCCTATTAATCAGGTAAAATTGAAGAAAAATCGTACTATAGTATTTATGTTATGTAAAATGGTAGTTGGCGCTATAAATGCCCAATGGTCGTTTAAATCCGTACCACAGGGTAGCACCGTGACTACGTAATACGCGGACCCGATGTTAGATGGCGCTTTTACTCCCGTAAGTCGGCTCTTACGACACGCAGAGAGTGAAGTACTGCGGTGTGAGTATTCTTGCACCGCCCACACACGGTGTTCTAATGAAAAAGAAATAAAAATAAAAATGATAATATAATTTGTAGCGCAGCGCTTTCACGTTAAAATGTAAGGTAAAAAGTAATATTTGTAAGCAACCGCACGACACTCACACCCTGGCAACACTGTTCGTACGAAACCCTAATCACTCCCCGCGTCTATGGATTTGAAGTCTTTCACGTGCCATTTGCCTATAAATTTACCCCTCTCGTCCTCTAGCTCATATACCAGGGGCGAAAGCTTCCTAACTACACGGCAACGCTCGTATTTTGGTGCCAGTTTCGCAGCGAAGTATTTATTCGCGGCGCTCTGTTTATAAGTTCTTTTCCAGACGTAATCGCCAACGTCGAAAGACACATCTCGACGTTTTCGATTATAATACTTAATGTTACGACTGTGAGCCTTAATAAGTGATTCTTGGACTGTTTTATATATGTCTTTGAGGTAACCTAATTTCGAGACATAAGCATCTCTAGGCGCGCAGACTAACTCATTGACATCTTTAAAATCATTATAAATTTTGCCGTCGGCTATAGCTTCGCGACCGTGAACTAGCATAAATGGCGTATAAGATGTGGATTCGTTCATCGAGGTGTTCATCGCGAATTGGATTCTATGTATATTAACGTCCCACGTCCTATGATCGTTCTCCACAAACGATGAGATCGCCGTAATCACGGTACGATTATAACGTTCGACTGGATTTACCTGAGGGCAGTATACTGGCCCCAGGTGTATCTGGGGTATGTTGTATTTTGTATAAAGCGCTTGCAACTCATGACTTACAAATTGTGAACCGTTATCTGAGATCACGGTTTGCGGAATGCCGTGAACTAAAAATACGTGATCTTCGAGACGCTGCGCAATAACCTTCCCTGTCGCTCTTCGCAACGGAAACAACATAACATATTTTGAAAAACAACAAACCACCACTAATAAATACGTGTTTTGCTGCCTCGATAACGGATAGGGTCCACATAAATCGATACTCAAACATTGAAAGGGGCGACAGCAGACTTTGGGTTCTCCCATAAAGCCTGGCGTTGCTTGCGAGCTATGTTTATAAGCGTTACAAGTAGAACACTTTTTAATGAATTCGGCTGTATCCTGGTACATACCAGGCCAAAAATATCTCAATTTTAAGCGTTGATAGGTTTTAGCGACGCCTAGGTGTGCCGCGGTAGGTTTAGAATGATTTTCCTGGATAATAGTCTCTCTCAGTTCTTTGGGCACTACCTCCTTCCATTGGAAATCTCCACTCAGTTTGTTGTTGGATTTAGTAAAACGATAAAGCCTACCATCTACGAGCTGAAAATTAGGACAAGCCCGCGGCTTTTCGGTACAACGTTTAATAATATTTAGATACCAAGGGTCTTCTATTTGTGATATATCTATAGACCCCACAGGCATAGATCGCGAGAGGGCGTCAGGTACAATATTTTGCGAACCACTGCGGTGTTCGATAGTAAAATTATATGGAGACAACCTACAACCCCATCTTGCCAACCGCCCGGCAGGACTTTTAAGATTTAAAAACCATTTCAAGCTTGCGTGATCTGTAATTATGCGGAACGGCCTGTCACTTTCCAGATACGGGCGGAAATGCTCAACAGTTAATACGACCGCCAATGCCTCGCGTTCGGTCGCGGAGTAATTGCGTTCGGCGGGCGCAAGAGAACGGCTAAAATACGCAACCGGGTGTTCCTCGCCATCGATCAACTGCGTAAGTGTACCTCCTATTCCGTAATTGGACGCGTCACAGTGAACGGTAAACTCTTTCGTGAAATCTGGACATGTTAAGACAGGAGCATTGGTCAGTGCTAACTTGAGGTCCGCGAATGCACGTTCTGCCTCCGGCGACCAGCTGAACGGAGGGGCACCCTTACGTGTTGACGTCAGCGCGTTTAACGGCCCCGCTCGGTTACTGAAATTTTTAATAAACCGCCTGTAGTAGGATGCCGTACCTAGGAAGCGTTTAACGTCCTTTCTGCAAGTAGGGGTGGGAAAATCTACTATCGCCCTCACCTTATCCGGGTCGGTGCGCAAGCCATATTCATCGACCACGTGCCCAAGATACTTTAGCTGCCTCCTAAAAAATTGGCATTTCCCTAGGTTAATAGTTAAGTTTGCATCTTTTAATTTATTATACACTTTCCGCAATAACTCCAGATGTTCCGTCAAAGTTGAGCTAGTTAATATAATGTCGTCCAAATAACAGCTTACATTATTCGCGAATTCAGGCCCCAAAATCCGGTCCATCAATCGCTGCTGAGTGGCCGGTGCTGATGTCAACCCAAAGCACATAACTTTAAAATGATACAGGCCGCGTGAAGGCACTGTGAATGCGGTCTTTTCACGGCTCTCGACGCCATCTAGCGGAATTTGCCAATAAGCCGATTTTAGATCTATTGTCGAGATGTATTTCGCGTTCTTTAGTTGGTCTAGTATATTAGTCACGTAAGGTAGAGGATAAGCATCGTGTTTAGAAACGGCATTGAGTTTTCGGCTATCCAAGCAAAAGCGAGTCGTTCCGTCCGCCTTCCGCACTAAAGTGACGGGATTATTCCAAGCACTGTTGCTAGGTTCCACCACATCGTCCGCCAGCATTTGATCTAGATGTTTGTTCAGTTCTGCCAACCTATCCGGAGACATCGGGTAGTAGCGCTGTTTAATTGGCGGATGATCACCTGTGTCTATTTTGTGCGTTACTAAGTGCGTCCTACCAAGCCCTTTTTTCTCATCTGAAATACTTTCAAACTCGCGAATAACCTTATTTGCCTGTTCGCGTTCGAACTCCGACAGTGACTCGAAATCGATCAAAATTTTGTCCGTCGTAGTTATCGCACTGACATGCTGATTCCCCGGTAAGAACTCACTATCCTTCAACAGTGACAAAACATCTGGCGCTATTTGAAATTCTTTCCAAAAATTTATACCCAACAACAATTCAGTGGAGACTCCTGGAATTACGTAAAATTTTATAATAGCGGTCCGCTCGTCTACTGTGACTGGTAAAAACATATAGCCAGTAACAGGTGAAGCTGAACCGTTAGCGGTTTTAATTATATCTAAATCGGTAGATTTGTGGAGAGTGCCCAAATCAGTAAAATATTTGATAGCGTTTCCGCCAATTATAGAAATTTCAGATCCCGAATCCAGCAAAGCTCTAAAATTTATATCATAAATGGTAATTTTTAAGTAGGGTCTGGTATCCCTATTTTGACATACGTGAGTCGGCGACGAGTGACATTGACACTGACGTTTGGAAATGGCACCTGACATTGACGTGTTATTTTTTCCATTTTCATAATAAAAATCTTTCAGGAATTTCAGCCAATGTGTCCACTCTTGCGCTGATGTTTTCGCCCACCGCCGCCGGCTCACGCCTGCGCGTTTTTTGGCGCAGATACAAGCTTATCGGAGGCCTTACGACAATTCAAACAAGTCCTCGCAGTTACATCTTTTTCGCCACATTTATAACAAACGACTCGGAAAGGCGCTTTGCAACTCCTCAACGTATGCCCTGCCACCCTACAGCGCACGCAGAAGTCTGCATTCGGGGCCTGAACTGCGGCTACCTTTGGCGCCGGGCGGCTGTATCTGTAGCAGAGATCCGGAGCCAAAGAAGATGTGCTTGACTTCGGAGGATCAGCAAAGTTATTCGTCCTATCTTTAGCCATCTCAATAAGCCTGCATTTGCGTTTCAAATCAACCCAAGAGTCTGCTGGATACAGGGCTAACTGTGAAGTGTAACAAGGCCTAATGTTATATAAGACAATATTTAATTTATCTTCCTCCGATAGTGGTTTAGATAAACGAATAAAATAATTTTGCATAATACTGAGGTAATTTACTATGCTTTCATCAGATCCCTGAGTGCGAGCCCTAATTTCCTGCATTAATCTATGGTCATAATCTGTAGGCAGATATTCTTCCAATAACAGGGACCTTAATTCGCCCCAATTATTTACTTCGGTATGATTGCCCCGGTACCAGCACAGAGCTTCATCTGTAAAAAGTTCAGCGGCTGAATTGAACAGTCTGCTCTCAGAAATATTACGGGAGCGACAGAGTTCATCTAATCTCTGTAAAAAAGCCTTCACACATGTATTACCATTAAAACTAATCCCAAGTTTATGTATAGCCGAAGCGGACTCATTACTTTTCATCGCTTTGATAGGGCTGCCAGGAGGCGAGTGGTTTACATCACCGGCGGGCTCATCCAATACCTGTGCTGGTTGTATAGAGGGCTGTCTCTGCGACAATCCACTCTTGAAGTTATACATTATATTATCCAGTTTATGCAAGATACGGTCTAAATTTTCCCGCATACTATGCAGTTGATCATATGTGACCGTCGATTCAGCCGTAGGATTTAAGCGACTAAGCCTATGAAACAGGTGATGAGCTACCGCTTCCACCCGGTTCAGAGATTTGAGTGAGCACCCTGGCTTGGCAGCCCCCAATATCAAATTTTCTAAGTAAGCTAATTTATCCTTAATTATAGCACATTCAGATACAATATCAAGGTCCACTTCAGCTATTTCATCTGATGGAAGCTCTCTGCTTAGTTTTCTTAACTGGGCTCGAAGATCTGTAACCTTACCCGCTGGCTCAACGCCCCGAATTTTAGCTTCATACTCCAACTCATCTTTATGTAATAAATGAAACTTTATAGGTCGCTCCTCCTCCATCTTGTAATGAGGAAGGAGAAGAGAAGAAAGTAAATATAGGTATATGGTATATTTAAGAAACTGGCAAGAAACTAGTGCAATTCAAGCCCACTTGAAGTCCCTACTAACTATGTAAACTATATATTCACCAACTATGTTTAAAATTGAAATTGTCAAACTAAGTTAGTGGAAAAAAGTAAGTAGGTATATTTAATTTCAATTAACTAGTAAGTAATTTACTTTCTAAATCTGAAAAGTGTATTGTTAAGCAATTCCAGCCAAAACAATACCCCTTTTTTACTATATTTAAGAAATCCTATATATTAACAAGCTGTTACTTTACTACCAATATTATTCTGTAACGCAAGTGACCCTAAGTAGGTACCAATACTCAACTCTCAATGTAAAAAAAATGAATTAATAAAGTCTTGTCTTTTAAATCAATGTATCAATTATTTTAAACACAGGCTATCCTCTGACAACCCTAAACATACAGAGCTGCTTTTCTAGTTAAAAAAAAGAAGATTTTTATGTATCTGATATCCCACAAGCTAACAAAATTACAATTTGGCAATCCTTCTTGTAGAAAATGCATATACAGTCTTGGACAAATATAATGAATGAATAAATCTCAGTATTTTAACTCAATATAAAAACATAGGTAATGTAATAATCATGCCACTAAAATAACTCCACATCTCTGATATCACTGGGTTTCCTGTTGAGCTTAATAAAGTTACTTGACCAACAAAAAAAAAACAGAACACAAAAATTGTAGTAAATAATTTATTTCAGGCAATCCTTATGTCTACACAGGTTCGGGCGCCAATTGTTATGTCTTTTTCTCTCTCTTATTGCCTTTTGGCTTAAGAAACAGTAAGTAATAAATAAACTCATGCGAATGACTCACCTTAATGACAACTCAAGGGAAAATAAATAAACACTTAACGTACAGTCAACAGCAAACTACAGTTTTATTGAAATATGGTTGATTCTATACAATAATAAACATCAAACGTTGTAATCGCAGATCTGCCAATTTACTCGGTGATTTGACACGAAGAAAAACGAAGCTATGAATCTAATCTTTTTCCCAAGGGGTTATTTTAAAGGGTTAAACTTAAATCTACTCGCAGAGCGTTACGTGGGTAAGGGTTGCCTGCCCTAGGATATCAGAGATGTGGTAATTATCTAACATAAATCTAGCTCGTGTAGGTCGTACTCGAAGGCCTAAGTACGGATAGCTGGATTCTTATACTTCGGTTAGTTTACGGGTTAAAAAGATTTGAGAGTTAACTGGTACCTATTAAAATATCTCGCAGCGAGTCTGTTTCGTATAGAAACGCTTCGATGGCTGCTTTCTATTAATTATGCCTCGGAGCCGTGGGTGAGAAACCAAAGTCCGGTTTATTTCAACTTTTTCCGCTTAACTGGGGTTGAATGGACGACAGAGCAGTGGCTGGCTCGTGGCTGGATACGTACGCCACTCTTCACCTGGAATGGTGTGCACAAAAACCATAATTTAACAACGTCGGCCTTAAATGGACTACAACTATTCCATGACGGGGGGACCCTGCCGCGTATAGTAGAACTGAGGAAAATCTATTCTTGTATGTTTCATTCTGACAATATATATTACTGATCCCTGACTTTTTTGTTAAACTATCCCATTCACAGCAGACCATGAACAGAATTGAGATGTAGAAACATACCGTAGCTCTCAACTTACAAAGTCTCTTTTCACATGAAAAGAACTGAAATTGAAAGTAATAAATATATAGAGACCTCTTGCAGTAAATACTAGATAATGGATAGCAATAAATTTTGATATACCTGCGGCTCCTGGTTAGCAATATATTTTATATGGTTTAGACTCCCGTCAATCAGTATTCCTCCTTCGATCGGATATCACGACACGAATTAGAACTCTTCTCGGCGGCTTTTATTAGCCAAAACCCTCTGTAAATAACGAATATGATGATAAAAATAAATTTCAAATTCTCACACTGCCAACAGCTGAATGACTAGGAAATCACAAATATGTACCTTGGCGAAATTCTATTGTGCCGACGAAAATTACAATGAATAGCTGCAAGATATTATTTAAATCAGGAACAATTACGAATCCAATAACTTTAACAGCGATATAAATATAAAATGAAATTCTTTCCAACCGAAAAATTTTGTATATCCTATGAATCACAGCTGATATTCGCTGCGTTCCAACTAGTTCCAAGTCTCGCGCCATCACGACGCATTCCGACTTCCTGATCGATGAGCGTGGACTGGACTGACATCGCGCCGCCGAAAGCGACTTCAATCGGATCGGACCTCCCGAAAACACGGTCAACAACCTACTTACGACATTACGGACAAAAAAAAAATACCATTTCAGTTCAAAAGCAGGCCTTAAACAGGACTGCTTAAGGCCTGCTTTCACACTAACCTTTGGGATCTAGTATGAAAGGTAAACAATTGAATAGAAATCCTTGCGATAAGGGCTCATCGCAAAGGCCCCTGAAGTGGGCGAAGGACGACCATAAGAAATACGATTCTAATCTTTCTTTTTTTTTTTTTTTTTTTTTTATAAGTCGATGCCGCGAATCTTGAACGGACTTTTTACGGAAATAAGGAAAAGGACATACTGAGGCATACTGCCAAAAAATAAATTTTATCATTAATGGAAACAAACTACCAACAAAACTTCCCCTTTAAGGGAAATCGACAAAACAGCAAAAAAACCACAATGTCCACCGATTACTCGAAAACGGCTGGACCGATTGAAATGATTTTAACGTTATTACATTAGGTAAACTCCCAAGTTGGTCCCATTTTTTAAAATTTGGAAATCGGTTCTGTACTTTTCAAGTAATCTTGAAAAAAGTACGAAAATAGTATGATTTTGTGTGAATTACCTCGATGATAATGGTCGTATTACTTCTTTGTTTATTAACTGAATAAGATAATTATTTTTTGTTGGAAGAGGGATATCTGTGTAGTTCTTTAACCGACTTAAAGAAGGAGGTTCTCAGTTGGAGCCGTATGTATGTATGTTTCTTCGCAATTATCTCACGTTTGGCTGAGCAGATTTTACTATCTAAATAATATACCTACAAGGTACTTACACTAAAAATAAAAAAATAAAAATTGTTTAAAAAAACAAAAAACCGACTTCAAAAACCTACCTCTAAAAAGCAAGAAATAATATTCGTAATAATAAAAACACGTCTATTGAAGTCAGGTGGGGCTTTTAGAATAAAAAAAGGAATCTGTACTCCAGCCCCACCTGACTTCAATAGACGTGTTTTTATTGTTACGAATATTATTTCTTGCTTTTTAGAGGTAGGTTTTTTGAAGTCGGTTTTTTTACATTAAGTTTTTATAATGATTACTTCATATAAAAGATGATTGTCACTTTCAGATCTAAATTTCATACAACTAGTGGCTCCGTAAGCTGTAGTCTACAGGGGGCCAATCGCGCTAATGTTTAGATCAACTGGACCTCGACTGAACCGCGACCAATCATAACTTTTGACGTATTCCGTATCGCGCTAACGTTTTGACAGCTAGTTGAGACAGATGTCGTGCGCAACTGGAGCGTAACTTGCCGTCCAAGACAAAGTTAAAAGGATGCTACTTTTTTTGGACTAGTTCTCAACTATTTGGTGTTTACTCTCTCAATTTTGGGATATTTATTCAGTCTAAATGCAAAAATATACAACGCTCTTATTTTTATTGTAAGAAGATCTTCTGTAAGAGTGCTAAATAATCTAAATTTAATTGATGAACTGTGAAGAGCCATCAAAAAGTGTATTCAAATGTCCAATCGGCAATTTGTAAAAATCTACAACCTATCAAATCATTTAGTTTGTTTACTTATGAGATACTAGCTTCCGCCCGCGACTTCGTCCGCGTGGATATTAGAGAAAATCCTTAGGGAACCTTCAACCAGAATCCGACCAGCCGATTTTATGCGATTAGGCCGGTCCCCACCAAGCGCGCTGCCTCGCGAGGCAAAACGTTTTCCGCATGTGGCAGGCCTCGCACGAGGCTGCGCGCTTGGTGGGGACCGGCCTAATCGCATAAAATCGGCTGGTCGGATTCTGGTTGAAGGTTCCCTAAGGATTTTCTCTAATATCCACGCGGACGAAGTCGCGGGCGGAAGCTAGTTTATTACAACAATCAGAAGTGGGTCCAGAGATATTAGTAGTATCCTGTTCCCGTTTCTTTACTCTTTTCCGTTCCCGTTTGGTCCCGTTCCTGTCCCCGGTTTCCGTTCCCGTTCGCTTTCGAGCGATCGCGTTTGCATTCCCGTTCCTGTTCCCGTTCCCGCTCCCGTTCCCGTTCCCGTTCCCGTTCCCGTTCCCGTTCCCGTTCCCGTTCCCGTTCCCGTTCCCGTTCCCGTTCCCGTTCCCGTTCCCGTTCCCGTTCCCGTTCCCGTTCCCGTTCCCGTTCCCGTTCCCGTTCCCGTTCCCGTTCCCGTTCCCGTTCCCGTTCCCGTTCCCGTTCCCGTTCCCGTTCCCGTTCCCGTTCCCGTTCCCGTTCCCGTTCCCGTTCCCGTTCCCGTTCCCGTTCCCGTTCCCGTTCCCGTTCCCGTTCCCGTTCCCGTTCCCGTTCCCGTTCCCGTTCCCGTTCCCGTTCCCGTTCCCGTTCCCGTTCCCGTTCCCGTTCCCGTTCCCGTTCCCGTTCCCGTTCCCGTTCCCGTTCCCGTTCCCGTTCCCGTTCCCGTTCCCGTTCCCGTTCCCGTTCCCGTTCCCGTTCCCGTTCCCGTTCCCGTTCCCGTTCCCGTTCCCGTTCCCGTTCCCGTTCCCGTTCCCGTTCCCGTTCCCTGGGGCTGAATCATGTCCACCGTGTTGGACTTCAAAATAAATGTCATTTTCGCATTCCTCATCCCATAAAACCTCAAGAACAACATCCACATCGATTTTCATGTTTACATACCCCATTTACCCCCTAAGGGATGATTTTCAAAACAACAAATTATATGTTTGCCTATTTATTTTTAGACATGCTTCTAAGAATTTTAAAGTTGTAATGTCTATTTTATATTTAATAATAATAAAAAATAATAATAAAATTTAGTTTATTTAAGTAACAAGGACTCATTTTATGTTAGTGAAACTTAATCTATGTTAGTAAGAATTTATTTAATAATATCATTTATACCTAATTAAGTCACCGCTGAGCCATTCCATGGGCAATGGCAGAGCAGCGACTCAAGTAGGGACAATCAAGCCTGCTGGCGATCATTTTCAGGATAGTGTTGGGACTGGCTCGCACCCTCCGTACCAGTGACGCACACCTCTTGCGCATAGTTGCGAAAAAACAATCTACTCTAGCGGTAGCAAACATTCCGGATGCACTACAATAGCGGGGCAGTCCCAACAGTATCCTGAACGCATTATTGAATTGTACACGGAGAACGCTGTAAGATTTATGGGTAGTTTTAGCCCACAGGCTGCACGTATAAAATGATGTACAATAGGCACGAAACAGGGTGATTTTAACACTTTCAGTGCAACGTGCAAACCTGCGTGCAAGCATGTTTGCTCTCACTGACAGCGCTCTCCGTTCTCTCTCAATATCATCATCATCTTTTAGGTCAGGGGACAAAATATGACCGAGATATTTAAATTTGTATGTCCTTTTCAAAATTATGCCGTTAAGTGAAACTGGTGGCATATTTATCACACTTTTATATTATATTATTTATATTATATTATTTTTCCATACATAATTTGCACCCCATTTTCACCCCTTTAGCGGTTAAATCATGTCCACAGTGTTGTACTTCAAAATAAATGTCATTTTCGCAATCACCATCCCATAAAACCTCAAGAACGACATCCATATCGATTTTTATGTTTACTTACCCCATTTACACCCTAAGGGGTTGATTTTAAAAACCACAATATATATGTTTGTCTATTTATTTTTAGACATGCTCGTACGAAGTTTTAAGTTGTAAAGTATATTTTATATTGTTTTCCATACCAAATTTGAACCCAATTTTCACCCCTTTAGTGGTTAAATCATGTCGACCGTGTTGGACTTCAAAATGAATGTCATTTTCGCAATCGTCATCCCAGAAAACCCCAATAACGACATCCATATCTATTTTAGGTTTATTTACCCCATTTCATCCCCATAGGGTTTAAAATACTACCAATAACCATATACGTTGCGTTATATTTCCATCCATTAGCCTAAAATATAAATTTAACGATTTTTACTTTGAAAATTAAGGATTTTCTTCTACACTCAACTTCATCCCCCTTTTCACCCCATCGGGGGTAGAATTTTGAAAAACGATGATACACGTATTTATTAATTTTCAATCATCAGCCTGAATACAAAATTTGAAGATCCTAGCATCAAAACTGAGGGACTTCCATACAAACTCTCATCCCTTATTTCATCCCCTTAGGGATGGAATTTTCAAAAATCCTTCCTTAGTGGATGCCTACACTGTATAAGGTACCTGTGTGTAAAATTTCAAGTCTCTAGGTTCAGTAGTTTGGGCTGTGCGTTGATATCTCACTCAGTCAGGACTTTGAATTTTATATATATAGATGAACACCATAACACCATAATTACGCCAATTCGGATGCCTTTGGTGTGGCCAAACAAGATAAAGGTAAGAAAACCATACCTAACCTAAAAATGTTCACTGTGAATAAATTTCATTCTTTCTTTGTTTTTGTATTACTTAATAGGTACCTAGATTTTGATGGTATTAGGCATAAAATGCCTTTAGAATCTAAGTAAGTATTACAATTTCAATTTACTCACCCTTGTCCATACATACAACTAAAATATTTATGAGTACCTATTTAGGTAATAGACTAAGAACAATGTTATTTATTTTAAAATTTATTGTTGAATCATCTATAGGTATAGTCCTTTAACTTTTAACATGTTTTGTTTTAGGTGCCTATGAAGATAACCAATGCATGCTGTGTGCTGCATTAGACAAAGAGGCAACACTTTGTTCACTTTGGCATTCACTCTGTTGGTGGCAGACAGAAGCGGTGGCTCTGAGCATAGACTGAGGACTAGTGGAAGTCTAACATGCTAGCTAGGTGTGGTGCTCGCTGATGCTCTTGACAAAATTAGAGTCGTTTACCTAATTCATCATCATCATCAGCCTATCATCGTCCGTCTGCTAAACATAGGTCTCTCTGAGTGCACGATCCACGGCTACACTCATCCAGTTTTTGCCAACCACCTTGCGAAGATCGTCGCTCCACCTTGTCTGTCCCACACTACGTTTGCCGATATGTGGTCTCGTTTACCTAATTGTTTTGGGGTAATAGGATAACTGAATAATAATAATAAATTATTTTAGAAAACTTTATTAATGTTATTTTTTATTGATTATTAACTAAGCTGCTATCTCCTCCTATTGCATCTCCTTGTTGGCAATAGGTACTAAAACAAAACATAAAAAAAATTGTTAGTCACTTTTATAACATAATTGTTTAATAATATGATTCCCAATCAGCAGTTAAGATATTAATCCAAAGGCTGTAGGTTCGAGTCCCATGAGCTGGTGACGAGTCGTTTTGTTCCAGTATATGATTTAAAATAAATATTAATCACACTTGATGCGAAACCTCAACTCTAATGATAACTAGATGTTTTGTATCTTTTAAACATAGATTTAATAATATTGGGGCATATTATTTTAATTCATTAGCGGTCGCAGGCAACCAGACAACAATAGAAAATCGATTGTGTCTCTTTTCCGGGCGTTGACGAGCTTAATATCTAGATTAGATAAAAATAATAATACCTTTTTATACATAAGGTCTCTGACTTCCGCCTTCTGCAAACATTTTAAATCTCTGCAAACTACAATGTTGCTCCATTTTATCTATTGTAGAACCAATTTTTATTTATCTTAATTTTGTATTGCACATTATATTCTATAACCTGAAATAAAAAAAAATAGGGAAATTACATAAATATATACCCTTTGGAGTCGGAACTGATGTTATTAAATATTGAATGAAAAAGGGCACACTAATAATCAAAGGGCACAAAATATAAGTAGGAAGTTGAACGGAAGAAATTCTAAATTCTATTTATTGTTTCACTAGTACTTTTTACCTTTCTAAAACAGATAAGTAATAGGTTTTGAGAGTGATAACAATTAATTAATGATAAATGTCCCTATCTTACCGTTCACCATTATACATAAATTGCCTCTTCATTCGGTAAAGAAGCAATATTCCTCTAAAGCTGCATCTTGATGGCCGTGTATCTTCTATCTCTTTGGTCAGCATTATGCTCAATTTTGATCTTGCTTTTCACTTCTGTATAAAAAATACACTTTCATTATTACTCCTACATCTTGGCATAGCTTTAAAAAGTTCACTGCTAATAGGTACATAATTACATACCTTTGATTATTATGGTACCTTGTTGACTGGGCCTCGGTCTTATTTTGTTTATCTTTACACTTCAAAGAGTGGTGGGATGTTCATTTGTTTTATGACTATATTTGTGATCACAAATCACAACAAAATACTAACAACTTAAACAATCGCTTCGTTTACAAAGATATTTGTTCGTTTAGCAGCACTACAATATTATCACAATTCACAATATTACATTTTAATGATCTCAATAAATAACTCTCTGTTATGAAATTATTACTTTAAAATTGCTTTAAAATAGTTCATTAAATATTAATTCTATTTGTAATAATAACATAACCTCTGTTTCTCAACTCAAAACAAACACTTAAAAAAAAGAAGCGTCAAATTACACCTAGTGATGTGGTAAAATTGTTAAGTCGACCGTCGATTGCTAAAAATATCGTATGACATCCCTAACGTTTCAACTGAGACGGCGGTTCAACAATGATAGTAGTTTTGTTGGCGGTGGAACTTTATGGCGATACGGTTTTTCACCACAGTTGGATCATTGACAGAACTGGAACTCGAGCAGCCTAATGTGAACCTTTCACGTTCTAAATTAGCGCGATCGGCCTCCTTACGGAGCCACTAGTTGTATGAAATTTAGATTGTAGACCTTGCGTTAAAAAGTAGTTCATACAACTAGTGGCTCCGTGAGCTGTAGACCTCGCGTTAAAAAGTAGCTCAAATTGTATGTTGTTTAAAAAATAATCTAAAAGATGTCGCCATCCCATTTTTCCATACTGCTCACAAAGCACATAGTAGATACCTGCTGTTTGGTATATTATTTGGTAAGTATATACGCCAGATGGAGCTTCTAATTAAAAAAAAAACAAAATGGGTGATTTTTTGGTAAATTACGAATAACTGACAGGACCAAAAATTCTATATAATTTTCGTACCTGCTCACAAAATTTCACGAGAATCGGTTGAGAAACGCGATCTGTAGAGGAAAACGGACAGCTGGAAAGTCGTATTGAAATATGTTTTTATACATTTCGCCGGCATTTAAAAAAATCAAAGAACTGGCGTGAGAAACAATTTTTATATAATTTTTGTACCTGCTCACAAAATTTCACGAGCATTGGTTGAGAAATGCGACCTGTAGAGGAGAATATCCAGCGCCAGAAAGCCGGATTGAAATAAGTTTTTTTACATATCTCCGCCATTTCTAAAAACTGCGAAAAACTAGCTCAACTTAAAAAAATCTATATGATTTTAGAACCTGCCCACATAATTTCACGATATTCGGTTGAGAAATGATGTGTAGAGGAGAAAAGACGGAGCCAGAAAGCTGAACTGAAATATGTTTTTTGTACATATCTCCGCCATTTTGAAAAAAATCGAAAAAGTGGCGTGACAAAAAATTCTATATCATTTTCAAACCTGCTCACAAAATTTCACGAAAATCGGTTGAGAAATGCGAACTGTGGAGAAGAACAGACAGCGCTGAAAAGCCATGAAATCAGTTTTTTTACTCGGCCATTTTGATTTTTTTTTAAATCTGTCTCGACAAAAAAATTCTTTATAATTTTCAAACCTGCTCACAAAATTTCACGGGAATCGATTGAGAAATGCGACATGTAGAAAAGAACAGACAGACATACATACGAAAGAATTTTTGCCCAAGCTGAAGCAGAGACGCTTCGCTCGCACTTTGTGCTTGCTCGGTCAATAAGCTCATAATGTTTATAGTAAATTATATTTCAGAATAAGTTTTAATAACTAGGTACTTTCACTTTCAGATCTAGATAGTTTCTGAACTTCTTTATTATCCGATGAGGTGTAAAGTATACTCGACTATCGCGCATAAATCGAGTAGAGTTTCGGCACTTATAATTTGTTTTCGTTTTTTAAAGTATACTGCACTAATACAGTGTGAGTGCGCATCGGCAAAGTATATTTTATATTATTTTATAAACGCGACGGATCTGGGTGTCATCTATATATATAAAAATGAATCCAATTTCGCGTGGTCAAGACATCACGCGTGAACAGCTGGACCGATTTCGCTAATTCTTTTTTTGTTGTGTTTGTTATTATCAGGAGATGGTTCTTAAAAAAGAAAAAAATAAGAAAATTGCGTTGAAAATTAGTAAATTTAAGAATACTTAACCACCATATAAAATTATTATGGACATAAAAACTTTTTTAATAAAGTATTAGTAGTAGTAATATGACTTTTAAAAAAGAATAAGAATAATTATTTGGACAATATAAACTTTTTTTCTGATCTTAAAGGCTGCAATATCGTCAAAGATGCTTCGTTCGGAGTTATTTTATTGTTGAAATACATGTAAATAATTTATTATTTCTAACAAAAATGATCTAAGAAAACTAAATTTCTTAGTGCTCATAAAGGTTAGTTCAGAACTTAGAGTGTTCATTAGGTTAGGTTAGGTTAGATTAGTATTGCGACCAATAACGTGCGAGCAGAGTGAACGTGCCGCGGGAGCGGCCGGCGAAGCGCTAGAAACGAAGTTTTTTCTAAAATAAACTTTCAATGTAGGTCTTTTACTTAAATTTCCAGAAGCCTTGGCTAATTCGCTCAGTGTGATCCACACTTTAACGGTGAAGCATCTGTTAATCTGCAGATTAACTAGTTAAAGTGCGGAAATAGTCTACTTTAAGAAAAATTCCGCACTTTAACTGACTCGATCAGTTAATCTGCAGATTAACGGATTCCGTACTCTAACGGTAACATATCCTCCTTAATATTATAAATGTGAAAGTTTGTGGGTTTGGATGTTTAGATGTTTGGATGTTTGTTCCTCAATCACGTAAAAACTACTGAACGGATTTGGTTGGAATTTGGCACACAGATAGAAGATAGCCTAGGTTGAAATATAGGATACTTTCTATCCCGGTGATACACCGGGCGACCGCTAGTATTATTATATGATATGAACCTAGTTGCCTGAATTAATAAAAAAAAATTAGAACAGCATCTCAAGTATTCTGTCGACGTAGACACTGTTGAGAGCGGTTTATAAATACGAGGCGTAGTCTCAGACCTTAACTCTCTCTACTATCTAAGTAATTGGTCACTGCGGCTGGTGACTGGGGTTGGTGTATGTGTAGCCCACGTTTTAAGTAGCCTGGTAACCGCATTAGGAAAGATGACAAGAACTATTTTATACAACTTACAAAGTGGTATTTTTCTTCATCGTCTCCTTATATTCAGCATTGCTTAACGGACATCCTCTGTACGAATCATATGGAATCTTTTCAGCTCCAACGCAAATGATAAAAACTGTAAGTAAAATAGTTTTACCTATTATTAACATTTTAAAGTATTGTTAGTTACCTTACCGCAACTGCGTAAATTATTTGAATTCACATTCTTTTATAACGAGCCAACAATAGATTATTTGTTTTTGGTATCTGCTTGGCGATCCATGCGGCAAACGAAATTGGAAACCCATTTAGGTATATTATTATCTGTTAGGCTCAAAGACCGAAATCGGTCTTTGAGCGAAAAATACGCTCACAACGCGTTTTGGTCACTGCCAAAATGCCACAACGCGAAATTCGTCTCATGGCTCTCATAAAAAGTGTGCCATTTCGGTTGCATAATGTTTTTAGTTATAATGTATATTTATATAATGTATTTATTTATTTTTCAGGAAAAAATGTAAGTAGTTGTCTTTTATACTTTACTCTAAAAAAATGTCTTTTAGACAGTTAAAAAATTATATTTGAATATTCTAGCTAAATAAAGTTAGTGTATTATAGTATTACAGTTTCTATTAGGTACGCCTGTTCATAAAAACAATTTTGCATTACGTCCCACGTAAACAATGACAAGGTCAGTTTGACATGGTTGGATTTTGAAATGTTGATGTAGTTGACTATTTATACGTTTAAGAAAACATGTTTATAAGGGAAAAATTATTTTTTATTTATTCAATTAAAGAATAGGCAATTCTCGTTAGAAAAATACAATAAAAGTTTTGTTTTTACTAGTCTGTTTTTTGTTTTTATTCCGATTTCTTGCAATCAACATCCCATAAAACCTCAATAATGAAATCCATATCGATTTCTTCATCTATCACCTCTTTTTGAAAGATTTTTAATAGCAGACATTCGCAACCGTCCCCAAGTTGACTTTCCGATGTTACTGAAATTAAAGTCTTCTGTGAAACATTTATATTTAGAAAAAAAAAATAGTTATTGTTTACGTTTGAATCTGGTTAATAAAATACAGTTTGATTTGAAGTGCATTAATTTCAATTTTCATAAAACTTAAAAAAACGCCACTTTAAATAGACTTTGGCACGTGGAACAGTGTTTGTATTCGCATTTCTTCACAATATTTTTGCAGGAAGGAACTACACATGACATCATAGACTTATTATATTACTAGATGACATTATGGAATCCAATTTACGAATATCTTTATCTATTATTGTTGAAAATAAGGTAAAAATAGCGACAATAAAAGAAAACAACCTCAAGCAAAACATAAACAAACAAATGTCATTCAAAGTCAAAGTCAAATAAGCTTTATTCAAATAAACTTAATTATTAAGTACGTCTAAGTAAGAATCGTTTATATTTTCCTACCACCCGTTCCAGACTTTTTAGCTGACAAGAAGAACGGGCGCAAGAAACTTATCAGCTGTAACAGCCATAAGTAACGATATTTACAAACTTGAATATATCGTTACCAGATAATTACAACAGGGTGACAGGATTATTGGCAACAACATAGACTTATTATATTACTTCAACAAAGTACTTATAGTAGCAAGTTATGTGTTACATCATTTCCACGCAATTTGATCTTTAAGATAATCATCTACTTTATAATAACCTTTACCCATGAGCGTTTTTTTAACATGGATTTTAAATTCATACAAAGGCAGATCAATCACTTATTGCGGAACTTTATTAATAAAGGCTATGCCTTTCCCCATAAATGAACTTCTAGATTTTGCAAGCCTAAATCTTGGAACGGCAAGTTTATCTTTATTTCTTGTATTAAACTGGTGAATATTGCTGTTCTTAGGAAATGAATCATAGTGTTTCCTTACATAAACTAAATTTTCATATATGTATTGACCTGCCAAAGTTAAGATGTTTATTTTTTTAAACAATTCTCTCAAGCTATCTCTTCGCCGAAGATTGTATATGGCGCGAACAGCTCTTTTTTGGAGTACGAAGATATTTTCAATACTGGCAGCTGAGCCCCACAATAGCAGTCCATAAGACATTTTACTGTGAAAATAACTATAATATACTAACCTTGCCGTTTCAAAATCAGTTAAAAGCCTTATTTTCTTAACAGCGAATGCTGCTGAACTAAGTCTACTTGACAAGGCTTCAATATGTGGATCCCATTGCAGTCGAGAATCTAGTGTAATACCTAGAAATTTTGTACTCTCAATAAACTCAACTTCATCGTTATTTAAAATAATATTTAATTTTGTCTGCTCAACATTAGGTAATGAAAATTTTACACATTTAGTTTTTTTGGGGTTAAGTGCTAAATTATTGCTATTAAACCAGTATAAAACTTTAGAGAGGGCACTATTTACTTCGTCCGAACAGTTATTACCTCTGTTTACTTTATAAACTAAAGAAGTATCATCCGCAAATAGTACTGTTTCACATAAATTATTCGCGTAGTTGGGAAGGTCATTTATATAAATTAGAAACAGCAATGGGCCCAATATTGATCCCTGTGGCACACCCATATTGATGGGGGCTCCAGTAGATTCAGTTCTATTAATCACTACTTTCTGAGTTCTATTGTACAAATACGATTTCATAAGACTAACTGATTTATCAGAGACACCATAATGCTTCTTTAATAGTGTTTGATGATCAACGCAATCGAATGCCTTAGAAAGGTCACAAAAAATTCCAATTACATCTTGCTTTTCTTCCCAATCATCAAGAATATGTTTGAGAAGTGCAATTCCAGCATCAGTAGTACTTTTACCCTTGTAAAATCCAAACTGATTTTTATGAAGTATATTATTGTATGTGAAGTAATCTAATAATTGGGAATATATATTTTTTTTCAAATATTTTACTAAGTGCTGGTAGTATAGATATTGGCCTAAAGTTAGCTGGGTCACTTTTATCCCCAGATTAAAAAGAGGAATCAATTTACAATTTTTCATTAGATTAGGAAAGACCCCTTCGTCAATTCATTTGTTAAATATAAAAGCCAAGTAAGGGGCTAGTATATCAATTATTGAATTTTTTTTTTTATTATTTATTAGGACCGCCAGAGAAAATTACAATGAGTCTTACATAGTAGATATTTACATTATAACATAGAGAATGAAAAATCATATTGAAGGCGGCCACAACATGCCTTATAGTACGGACGGATAATTGACTATATAGATATTAAGTACTAACCTAAGGGACCGTCTCAAAAAGTCCGGCCAACCTGAAACTAACATACATGATGAGCAATTTTATATAAATTCTACTCCATTCCCAAATTAATCCAGTGCCCAATCAGAAATTGTGAAACAGGTACCTACCCAATTAAAACATTAATCTATTATATTATTGCTTACGAACATAACATAATTATGAGAATAAGCTAACCTACACATCTCTCAACAACTCCAACACATTCATTCGAAACTGATGAAAAGATTCATGAAATATGTCGACTTTTTCTGCCAGTCTATTGTAAGCTTCGGGTATACGATATGTTGCGGCGTGCCTCAGTACGTTAGTGCGGGCAAATGGTTTAGCAAATAAAGGTAGTGGATAACGTGGTGGTTTACGGGGAACTCTGATACTAATATTGCTTAGAAGTTCGGGACAATCCAGTACACTTCTGACCACTTTAAATAGAAAAGATAAATCCAAAAGTTTCCTTCTGGTTAGGAGACTATCCATATTAAAAGATCGAAGTCTCTCGTTGTAGCTATTGGCTTTTTTACCCAGCCCACCACAAAATGCGAGATGCTGTGTGAACCGTTTTTGAATGCGTTCGATACCTAACTGGTGCACACTGTATTGGGGAGCCCAAACCACTGAGCAATACTCCAGTATACTTCTGACGAAACAGTTATAAATAATTATCTTGGTTGCGGGCTTTTTGAAAACCTTGCAATTTCTTATAATAAAGCCAAGAGCTTTCGAGGCTCTGGCAACAATGTCGTCGGTGTGCAAAACAAAGGTAACTTTGGAGTCTATTGTAACGCCTAAGTCACGAATGGTATCCACTCCCTGTAACATCGTATCATTAATTTTGTAATGCGTTTTAAGAGGGTGAGACTTTCGCGACAGTTTGATGTGGGAACATTTTTTAATGTTAAGGGACATCTTATTATTCTTGCACCATTCAACCAAACCATCGAGGTCCAATTGCAGTAGAATAGCATCTTCTTTACAATGTATAGCTCTTGTTATCTTCAGATCGTCAGCGTACAAAAATACATCAGAGTGTTTGATAACATCAACAACGTCATTTATGAAAATGTTGAAGAGCAAAGGCCCAATATGGGAGCCCTGGGGTATTCCTGATGTGGCAAAATATGTACCAGAACGGTAGCCTTTCAGTTACATACTGAGGGCGATTCGTTAGATATGACTGCAACCAAAACAACAAAGAACCTCCAAACCCGCACCTTGACAACTTATTTATGAGGATTTCGTGATTGACCCTGTCAAATGCTTTAGAGAAATCTGTATAAATGGCGTCTGTTTGCAGCTGGGATTACAAGTTATCCACTATAACATTTGTAAAGGTAATGAGGTTAGTACTGGTCGATCTAGCCCTCAAGAACCCGTGCTGTCGGTTGGTAATTAGATGTTTTACTTGGGCATAGAAATAAGGGTATATTAGCGCTTCGAATACCTTTGGAATCACTGACAAAATGGAGATTGGTCTGTAATTTGCGATATTACTTTTATCTCCGCTTTTGTGCCAATTTTAGCCATTTTCCAGAGAGCGGGAAACTGACCGCAGCTAAGAGACTTATTGAATATGATATACAGTGGGAGAGCAAGAGAGTCAGCACATTGAGAAATGAAGTAAGGTGGAATATCATCAGGACCAGTACCCTTCGAGCAATCAAGTCTTTTTAGTCGAACGTGGATGGACTCCATAGTGAGATGTAAATTGGATGCACTATAAGTTGTCGAGTTGTTGTGAGGCAAAGAACAATGCAGGGTATTATTACGAACTTCATCATCAGAGTAAACGGAACAAAAGTTTTTTGCAAAAAAGTCACAGATTTCCGGACCGTTCGTAGCTACTTGATCTTTGTAGGTCATGTTTGAGGGATAGTGAGAGTCAGAGTTACTCTTGCTTTTCATGTAACTCCAAAAATATTTTGGGTTGTTACTTATGCTTTGCTCAATACTGCAAATGTATTTTTTGTAGCAGCGAGCGGTGAATGCAGCACATCGTTTACTAAGTATGAGCAAGAAAATGTGGTGTAAGGGGTTTTTGTGGATTCTATGTTTTATAATCAACTTACGTTTCTGATTACAATGTTTTATTAGAGTTTTAGGAAACCAGTGAGGATATTTACCATTCCTTGCCATAGTTTTGGGTACATTTTTATTTATAATTGCATAGAGATGGCCGTAAAACACATCAAGCATTGCATCAACATCACTACAAGCGTTCAGCTCGCTAAGCCAATCAATCTTATCTAATTCGCAATCAAAATCAGCTTTGTAGTAATTAAATTTAAGATTTTGGTCATTGCTATTAAGATTATTAGTTTCTTTTGACAACGGGATATTAACAGCAATTGGAGGATGATAGCAATCTATATTTACAAGTGTGTTAACGGCTTTAGAAACGCTTACCCTGTCGTAGTTACAAAAGACCAAGTCGAGTACATTTTTATTACAGTTAGTGACGTTATTAAACTGGTGAGGTTGTTAAGGGATGCAAAATCAACCAGAATTTGTGCAAGACTAGAACCATTATGTTTAGGAACTGAACCCGTCTGCAAAGTAATGCTAGGCCAGGTGATACAACTCAAGTTAAAATCTCCAATAAACATAACGTTATCAATGGATTCAGCTACTTTATTAAAATTATTGATTACAGAGACCAGATTTTCTCTCTTCACAGGGGATGGCAGGTACACCACGCAGAAAGTATAGCATTTACTATTTATATTTAAGCTGACCCACAAGTCTTCGTTATTACTCTTAAACATTTCCAAATGACTGCTGTTATATCTTTTAGAAATTTAGATAAGTACCCCACCTCCCTCCTTAATCCTGCCTGTTTTATTAAGAGTATGTCTGTCACGTCTATAAACAACATAACGGTTGTCAAACAGTTCGAAGTTGTGGACACTGTCATTTAACCAAGTCTCTGTTAAAATAATCATATCATAATTACAGCACAACAGATTACAGTAAAAATCATGAGTTTTCGTGCGTAAACCTCTTACATTTTGGTAATAAATGTCTATTGAATTTTATAACATGATTACCAATACATACACTAATGATATAAAAAGAAAAAGTTTGCAAAAAAGTAAATAATCTAAACAATTTTTCCTAAAAAATCCATATTTTTTACATAAATGTGGTCTGAGGTTTCATTTTTACGCATAAAAATTTTACCTTGTTTTATCCATACAAACTTATAGCCCTTTTATTGTCAGCTAATTTTATTTTATTTGCAAAGTACTTGGACTTTGCTAAGATACAGACTTCTCTGAATGTTTGTGAATACTTCTTGACAAATTCAATGAAGTTAGGATCACTAGAAGTAGCATTATCATTAGCGTCCATAGATTAGGTAGACAGGTTGACGTCAAAGTGTATTTTTTTATCCATGTGGACCAAGGTACAGTCAGTGGCACGAATCATGAAATCGGGTGGGGATTGCGCGGAACGCGTATTTTAGGTATGCGTTGCGGTGCGGGGCGCGGGCGGCGGGAGAGGGGCGCGCGCTATTGGTCGCTCGCAAGAGCACATGCGCGAACTTATCCCCACTCCGTCCCAAAATTTTCATGATTCGTGCCACTGACTGTATGTTCGCCGAAATTCCTTCCAACTGCACTTACGCTCTTTTAGAATGAATAAGTTTTTAAATTAATTTTATGTTGACATAAAATAACAATTTTGAAAACGAAAAATATACGTGTCTCTGGTTTTCTTATGTAATTTCTAAATAACAAATAAAAAACAGGACAATTTTTTTTATTGTTGTCAATTTGTACTCCTACGAAGTTTCAAGTCTAAATGGCTATTTAATATATTTTTTCCGCACAAACTTTGGACCCCCATTTCACCCCTTTAGGGGTTGAATTTTGAAATATCCTTTCTAAGTTAAGTCTTTGTATATGTTAGGCTCAAAGACCGAAATCGGTCTATGAGCAAAAAAAATGCTCACGACGCGTTCTGGTCACTGCAAAAATGCCACAACGCGAAATTCGTGTCATGACTCTTATAAAAACGCCCAGAACCCATTGTGGTAATTATAATAGATCTATGAAATTGCCGTATTGCAGTACAGACTTTTTCAAACAAAAAAAAGTTTTGATTGGCTATGAATTCTAAATTCAAATTAATTTTGTTTAAAAAATATGACATTCTATTTACAAAATCAGTCTTTTGTTTATTGATTAGCGTTGTATTTTCATTACATTTCAACATTTTTCCTCATAGTGGATACTTCGAAATTTCGTGTAATTATGGAATATGAGTTCCGTCGTGACGTGGCACCAACGCGGCACAAACGACACGTAACATCAACGACGTTTACGGAGAGAACTGTACAAACGAACGTACAACCCGTTATTGGTTTGCTCGGTTCCGTTTTGGGAATTTTGACTTGAAAAATTTACCTCGTGGTCGTCCGGAAACTTTGGTCAACAATGATGAATTAAATGCGATTGTGGAAGCAGATGAATCGCAATCTACAGCTGAGCTGGCAGCAGCTTTTGATGTTAGCATCAAAACAATATTGGTCCATTTGCGACAGATTGGCAAGATAAAAAAGCTTGATAGATGGGTGCCCCACTGCTACTTCACGACAACGCGCGACCCCATACTGCACAACAGACCGTCTCTAAGCTGCATGAGTTGGGTTTGGAAGCTCTCCCTCATCCGCCATACTCACCAGATCTTGCGCCTACCGACTATTACTTTTTCCAAAATTTGGACAACTTTTTAGCGGGAAAAAAATTCAATTCCCGAGAGGCAGTACAAAACGCCTTTGAAGAGTTTGTTGTCTCCCGTCCAGCTGATTTTTTCAATAAGGGCATCCATAAACTGCCACAGCGTTGGCAAAGATGCATTGATTGCAGGGGTGATTACTTTGAATAAAAGAAATAAATAAGTTCGAAAAAAAAAATACTTTAACTTTTTTCAAACAAAACGGCAATTTCATAGGTAAAGACCTAATATAAATACAACAAAGCGAAATTCGCGTCGTGGTTAACATACCAAACGACCACAACGCGTTTTGGAAATGAAGAAAAGCCATGACGCGTTCTGAGCACTAGATGGTGCAACCATAACATGATGGGCAGGTCGTATATTGTCGGGACGCATACAATGCGCGCGTATGGATGGAACGATGATCAAGAGAATTCGACGCACACTGATTTGCAATACCTGTGCGTGGGTCCTACATAGTCGCAAAACTTTTAATACATTTTAAGAAATATTTTTGTACTGTACTATGTTAGATAGGTAGAAGGAAATTTTTAATAAATCGTGTCATTTACATAAAAGGACATAATTTATTGGCAAAAGGATTATTTATAAAAAAAAAACAATTTGTTGACAACAAATTATCAGTTGTAATTAAAAAAAATTAGAACTACACTCGACGTCAGAAAAATCGTACTTCTTCGAAAGTAAGTTTAGACTTGGCCACCTGCTATTGCTAGCTAACGTTCTAATGTGTAAATGTTGATATCTATTAAAAATACCTTTAATGAGCTTTCAATTAATACTTGTTTGATTTAATTAACATAACAGATACCATAATTAAACGCTTTAAGCGCTTTAAGCTTGCGCCGCCAAAAAAGGGAAATATAATGGGTCAATTCAGGAAATGCGGGTAAATTCGCTATCAAGATGATGGAGAAAACACACTTCAACAGTTCAATTCAAAAATGGAATACCCAAGATGTATACTATTGTAGTGGGAAAAATTTTACCCCGGGGTATAGATGGAATTTACCCCACTGAAAATGTTAGTCGGTAGAGCAAAGGGGTTATGTGGATTCGCGTGGCTCAGTCATCCATGGGACAACTATGATTTTGGGCGCCGTTAATATCAATGAAAGTTAAAAATTAAAAGATAAATTGTCCACGGATCGAAACAAAGTGAGCTTAATAAATCAAACCAATATTTATGTTGCAACAAACATTTATTTAACACATTGTATAACTAATACCAAGTTAACAACGATTCGCAGAACATGTCATAAAAATATTTAAAACCACATGGGGTATAAATGGTTTAATGAAGAATCCGAAGGGTTATAATGAAGTCACACATTTTATATTAATACATAATACCTTGAGAACCCATTATAATGTTAAAACCGCACGAAGGGCAAATGGTTTAACAGGGACCCTTAACAGGTTAAAGTGAGACCATACATTTATTACAAAAACAATACCCTTGGGTTCATTATAAAATTATAACCATTATAAAGAAGTAGGGATTTTAACTATAAACCCTTAAAAGTAAAGGTGAGGGCATATCTATTCGTTTCCAGTTAGTCAGACGGATTAAGAGGCCGGCTCCGCATTTGAAATAAGTTTTCAAACGTCACCATATCTCTCAAGTCGGCTGACCGTCAAGAACCGAACACATATGTACCCACAAAACTTATGCTAAGATACCTATTACTTATCATCTTAACACAAGGCATTCATAGTAAAATAGAATTATTTATATGTAACTCTGGTCATGACATGAGCCAGACTGAAGCTAAATAAATTTGAAATATGGCTATTACATTTATTGGCTGTAGACCTGCTCCGGGTTGAGTTTGAACATGTCATCAAAACACCATTTGGTACTGGATATGAACGTTAATTACTTCACCGGGTACATACTACAGAAACACTGCCGCGATGATAATAAAAGAAGGCTGTGGAATACCTGGGTTATGTTGATAAATCCATGATAATGCTAAGGTTAAACATGTGCTCGTCACGCTGATTTTAATGAAACATCATAGCATGGAATACCAGCCAAGCCGCTGCACGGACGACGTTACTTCGAAACGAGCTTAAACCATAACCTTGAAAGTATTTCCTGGACCAAACCTGCGATTTTGAAGTGAACCTATGAAGTACTTATATCTTGAAATTTTGAGGTAAACCTGTGGAGCCCTGTAATAAAAAAAATTAAAGTCACCAAATCGTCCTACATACATATGAGGTTTTCCTTACAACTAACATTATTACAAGGTTGAAAAACTTACCAAATTTGGGCTTTAATTATTACAGGTTATCATCCCGAAGGAAATATGAAGAGAAATAATACAATGAGCTTGAGCCCTGAAAACAATACACAAAGTTACAATCTTGATCCCACTACTAAAAAACCAGACAAATAGTTACATCTATTGGTAGAACACTTACCCCTACAATTCAGGCTCAACACATTATGAAATTAAAGAAAACCCAAACAGCAATTACATGGATTGACTTCACATGACCACAATTATTTCTGCATCTGTACGACACAGGCGATACACAAAGAATGAACCAAAGGCTTCCGTCCGACGTACCACCTCGGCCATTGTTGAAACGACTCGAAAATTCTCGAATGTCATAGACAAAAGACTGCACCATAGACAGACTACAGTGTACGAAAATACTTACCTTTTACATGAATATAGTTATTAAAATCTTTAACTAGCATGCGAGACATTAACATTTACTTTAATTATCTAAAATAACAAATACAACAATATGAAAAAAAATGAAAATTTAAGAAAATTTAGTTTTTCAAATCAACATACCTAATATGGCTACTAATTATTTAACACAAAGTATTAGTCATCAGAAATTACAACTTACTTTCTTAAAATAATTAGGAATTTTTATAATTATAACTCTCCAAAATTGACGAGAAATGAATAAACCATCATTGTTTGCGTTCGGACAATTTACGATCTGTTCGTCGTGTTATAGTTGCACCAACTAGTGCTCAGAACGCGTCATGGCTTTTCTTCATTTCCAGAACGCGTTGTGGTCGTTTGGTTTGTTGACCACGACGCGAATTTCGCTTTGTGGTATTTCTATGATTACCGCAACGCGTTCTGGGCGTTTTTATAAGAGCCATGACACGAATTTCGCTTTGAGTCATTTTGGCAGCGACCAGAATGCGTTGTGAGCGTTTTTTTGCTCAAAGACCGATTCCGGTCTTTCCTAAGGCCCTATCGGCCTTTGTTTTATTTAAATGTCGTCAGCATCGCTATCGGCTTCATCATTGCTACTTATCTCTGGGTATGTTATTATTTGTGCCAAAAAGAAGTAGCAATACAATCATCCATCTGTCAAATGAAGCTGATAGCGATGCCAACGACACTTGCGTGGTCGTACTTCAGGTTTAAGATGAACCGATAAATGTACAATCCGATGTAATATTATTGCTATAGTTAATTGCATTTTTAATTTCAATAAGATTTTGAAAAAAACACATATTGAGACGTGCGTCGTAAAAATATCTTTACTAAATTAGACTTTGACTTGAGTAAAATAATCTTAATATATAAAAGAAGATACTGATTGGTGACTCACGTAGCAACGCACAGCCCAAACCGCCGGGTCTAGAGACTCCAAATTTGGCACGTTAGGTTCCTTATGAAGTCTAGGGGTGCACTAAGAAAGGATTTTTAAAACTCACCCTCCAAGAGGGTGAAACGGGGGTCTAAATTTAATATGAAAGTCCCTCAGTTTCGAAGCTAGGATCTTCAAATTTTGTGTTTAGGCTAACGATTGAATATTAATAAACACATGTCTCAGCGTTTTTAAAAATTCTACTCCCGAAGGGGAGAAAAGGAGGATGAAGTTGTGTAAAAAAAATCCATCATTTACGAAGTAAAAATAGCTAAATTTATTATTTAAGCTTATGGCTGGAAATCTAACGCAACGTATATCGTTATTGTTAGTATTTTGACCCCTATGGGGATGAAATGGGGTAAAAAACCCAAAAATTGATATGGATGTCGTTATTAGGGTTTTATAGGATGACGATTGCGAAAATAACATTTATTTTGAAGTCCAATACGGTGGACATGATTTAACAAGGGGTGAAAATGGGGTTTAAATTTTGTATGGAAAAAGAATATAAAATCGAAATTACAACTTTAAACTTCACTGGAGCACGTCTAAAAATAAATAAGCAAACAATTATTTTGTGATTTTGAAAATCAACCCCTTAAGGGGTAAATGGAGTAAGTAAACATAAAAATCGATATGGATGTCATTCTTGAGGTTTTATAGGATGGTGATTGCGAAAATGACATTATTTTGATGTCCAACACGGTGGACATGATTTAACCCCTAAAGGGGTCAAAATGGGGTTCAAATTTTATATAGAAAAATAATCTAAAATCGAAATTACAACTTGAGGGGGAGGGGGAGGGAGAGGGAGAGGGAGACTCATATATCTGGACCCAATTCTGATTATTGTAATAAAGTGCGAGGTACGAGTGTGCGAGGCCCGCCAACGCGGCAAATGTTGTGCCTCGCTAGGCTGCGCGCTTGGTGGGGACCCACCAAATGACGTAAAAACGGCTGGTCGGATCCTGGTTGTAGGTTCCCTAAGGATTTTCTCTAATATGCACGCGGACGAAGTCGCGGGCGGAAGCTAGTTCTTAATAAAAAAATAGATATATTAAAATACACGGTACCAAAAGCGTGTTAGGTACAGTCTGTTTTTCTATCATAAATAATGAGTAACTACCTACTATATTTTTAAGTATTATATGCTATTGACACAAGTGTATTTCAGTAAGGCCAAATTTTAAAAATTAAATTTTGTGCACAAGGCTTTAAATAAAAAAAATATACAGAGAAATATGACGTATTCCTGCTAAGGGGTTATAGATGAAGTCAAAACAAATATTTTTTGTTACTTAACTTTTTCTCGAAAAGTCAATAGTTCTTGAGTTAATTGAAATTAAGCATTTTTTTCCAAAAGTACGTTTTCAGACAAAAATTCAAATAAAAGATAATTATTCGATTCGATGCCGGTTTTTTTATTATTTTGATATAGAAAATATTCTAAGTGTTGATAATTAACAAAAAAAATATGACACAAAGCATAGGTGTTTATAAAGGAATCAATCCTTAAACGCATTTATTTTTTTTACTTTTTCCAGATTTTCTGGAAAAAGCAGCAAATAATATTTTCGTCCCTTTATTGGTAAAACCGATTATCTACCGAAAATTAAACTAGTGGCAATGATGATTTAAAAGTTTGACAGAAAAAATATGTAACTAAATTACGTATATTTTACCTGCAATCATGTAATTATAATGAAAACATTTATAAAGTATGTTTGTAAATCATAAAAATAGAAGTACTTCAGTGATAATGCTTGAAAAAATGCCAAAAACTATCTTCAGGGAGGTCATTTAGTTGGTTTTTCCTGAATAACGACATATTAATTAAATCACTTGGAGCTTATCTTATAGCTTCACCGTAACCTTTCGAAGAAAGTAATAAGGTACCAAAAACAACTGTAAAAATAACACTCTGAAACATGCTTTAATTGAAATAAAAAAGAAATTGCTTTTGCTTGAGTTAAATTAATAATTGTGGTAGACTATCTGCAAAATGTTCATACAACGAACTACAGCAAGCCTGGTCATTGTTATTTTTATACTTACAAAATACCAAAAAATCATTACTTACATGAAAGTAAAAACTTAATAAAGTAGGAAAACAGTAAGAATAATATATTAGGAAATAATCAACTTTATTAGTAACGTTTTATTTTTATATTAGTATACAAAACAATTTTTGAAAACATGAATTAATTTATATTTTTTAAATACTTACAAAACAATTTGTGAAACCATGAAATTAATTAATGTTTTCACAAATTTCAATTCAATCTCTTTGAATCTATCCCTAAGAGATGTTCTAGAACTTAGTTGATAAATAGCTCTTATTGCTCGTTTTTGTCAAACAAAAATAGTATTTATATCGGCTCCTATCCCCCACAAAAGAATACAGTATGACATAATGCTATGGAAATAACTGAAATACACTAATCTGGCAGTTTCTACATCTGTTAACTGTCTAACTTTTCTAATGGCATAGGCAGCAGAGCTGAGCTTGCCCGCCAGAGCTGCGATATGCATATTCCATTGAAGTTTACTGTCAAGAGTAACACCCAACTTTGCAACACGAAGGGGAAGTACCTTAAATATTGATGATAGAAAACTTTACTGAAAGATTTTTTTTTTTTTTTTTTATAATTAGAAATGCATTCAAAGATTTTTAAAATAATCGCTTGCCTTAACCAAGAATCGAACCCACCAAACTAGACAACAACAATCTGTTATTTTTATGATACCAATCGAAAGGGTTACCTACTCGTCATTTTTACGATACCGATCGGACCGAAAGGGTTTTACAGCATCTTAAACAAAAGGAAGACCATGAACATTTTAAGGATAATGCCGCATTCTGGGCCATGATGCGCATTAACCATACTATCTGTGACAGCCTCATGTCATGTCAAAAAGGGGTAGATAACAAAATGTCATATAATATGAAAATGTCAAACAATTATAACCCAAAACGGCTCCTTGAGATTGAGATTTCTCTTTTTTCCCGAATTATATTTTAATGATATTCTTCCCACGCAATCACTATAAAATTACTAAAGTATGTATTTTGGTAATTTCATCAAAGCGCATCATGGCCTAGCTTGTATAGTAAAATCGGCATAATCCTTTAATTATTACGTGCTAGCGACCGCCCGCGACTTCATCTGCGTGGATAGTATTTTGTCTATCCCTTGGGAACAGTTCTTTTTCGGGATGAAAGGTACCTTATGTCCTTTTCAGTAGGTACCCCTGACAACGTGTATGCGAAATTTAATGATGATTGGTTCAGTAGTTATTGAGACGTGAAGGCGTAACAAACAAATAAACAAACAAATGGACTTTCAAATCCTTACTTTACTTATATTATAAATGCGAAAGTCCGTTTGTATGTTTATTTGTTAAGCCTTCACGTCTTAACTACTCAACCGATCATCGCGAAATTTTGCATTCACGTTATCAGGGGTACAGAAAAGGACATTAGGTACCTTTCGTCCTGAAAAAAAGAACTGTTCCCGAAGGATAGACAAAATACTATCCACGCAGACGAAGTCGCGGACGGTCGCTAACTTATAATATTTGTAAGATTGAGGATTGTATCAGTTTGTTTAGGAATGAATGCGATTTAAAAAAATCTTTGATAGCAGTTATAATTATTTTTTTAAACAATCGAAGTCGTTTACGGTTCCGTAGCCTAAATGGCAAGAAACGGAACAATATAGATTCATCATGTCGTCTGTCTGTCCATCCATCCGTATGTCACAGCCACTTTATTCCGAAAGTTTTAGGATAACACAGTTGAAACTTGGTAGGTAGATGTATTCTGTTAACCGCTTAACGATTTTGATAATAAAAAAAAAGATTAAGGGGGAGCTCCCCATACCTGGAAATTAAACTGTTTTTTTTCCATGAACCAATACGTGCGCGATGTCTATAGATAGGTCTTTAAAAAAACTGAAAATAAAAACCGACTTCAAAAACCTGCCTCTAAAAAGCAAGAAATAATATTCAAATCATTTGATACGCATTATCATTGTTATAACAACACGTCTATTGAAGTCGGGGGGGGGCTGGAGTACAACTTCCTTTTTTTATTCTAAAAGCCCCACCCGACTTCAATAGACGTGTTGTTATAACAATGATAATGCGTATCAAATGATTTGAATATTATTTCTTGCTTTTTAGAGGCAGGTTTTTGAAGTCGGTTTTTTGTTTTTTAAAACAATTTTTTATTTTATTATTTTTAGTGTAAGTACCTTCTATATTAGGTATATTATTATAGGTATATTATTGGGTAGAAAAATCGGCTCAGCCAAACGTGATATATTCGCGGAGAAACATACATTCATACAGGTCAAACTGAGAGAGAACCTTTTTTTTGAAGTCGGTTAAAAAGACTACACTAAAAGTACCCCTTTCCCAACAAAAAGAAACATCTAATTCGGTTCATAAATAACAAAGTCGTCATGTGAGTTGATGAAAATCATAGTATTTTCAGGATTTCTCAAAAACTACTGAACCGATTTGAAAAAAAATTAAATGGGACCATCTCGCAAAAAAACTCAATCGAACAAAAAAAGAAACATTAAAATCGGTTCATAAATGACGAAGATATGCGCGAACAACGATAAAAAAAAAAACATACAATCGAATTGAGAACCTCCTCCTTTTTGTGAAGTCGGTTAAAAACAAAATTAGCTTCAAAATTGAATACCTCTAAAAAGCAAGAAATAATTTTTCAAATCATTAGATACGCATATCATTGTAATAAAACACGTCTCTTGAAGTCGGGTGGGGTTGGAAAACAACTTCTTTTTTTGTTCTAAGAGCCCCACCCGACTTCATTAGATTTATGTGATTTTGTTTTTATTTTCAGTTTTTTTAAAGTCGGTTTTTTTTCTTTTTAAACTATTTTTTCTTTTTTTCTTTTTAGTGTAAGTACCGTCTGTATTAGGTAGTTTTACCTTTTTATGGGTATGTATATTATGTAAATGTAAGCGATGATGTTATTTTTTGTTTTATATTTCACACTTTTCCGTGGTATAATCCCGCTAAAAACGCATTTTCCACTGTTCGTACTGTTTGTTCCGTCGCAGTTCAAGTCTAGTTCAAAACGTCTTTGACCAATAGTTAAATACCTAATTTGCTTTAAGATTGTCATAATCCTAGCAATATTTCAATCACCATACAGTTTCTATTTGATTTTGAGGAGTTCCCTTGTGTATCTTTAAAATCCAAGGTCCAATAACAATGAAATCAAAATATTATTACTAAAGTATTCTCTTTCAAATAAAAAAAGAATCATCAAAATCGGTACATAAACAAAGAAGATATGGTCGATCATCCGTATACCATAACTATAAGATGGTTACCAAAACGACAGTATTTTCAGGTTTCCCTTAAAAATACAGAACAGATTTCAAAATTTCAAAAAATGGGACCCACTTGGGTACAAACCTGATCTAACTGTACTTCCTCCTTTTTGAAAATCGGTTAAAAATGACATTGAGGTTCCTACGAAATTTTTTTCTCAAAGTCAACCGTTTGAAATTGAAAGATATACACTGTCAAAGTTGTAAAATGTGTGTCTAACTTTTAAAATAAGAAAGTGAAAAATCTAAAAAAGTATATGCTATAGATCTTAAAATAGTAAACACTTTCAACGAAAATTGGTTTGAACGATATATACTCGTAGTAATTAGTTTTTGAGATATAGCACATGTTCCAAAACCGCAAATATAACTTTGTCATTTATACCAACACTGCGAAAAACAAAGTTATTATTGCAGCTAAAAATTAATAGTGGTATTAAATATGGTATGTTATAATAACTGTTATAAAGTAACTACGGAACCCTTCGGTGCGCGCCCGAAACGCACTTGGCCGGTTTTTTTTAGTAATATTTCCTATATCTTCAATATTTAAGGTACTTCCCTGCGTGTGGCATAGGTTGTGGGACACCCTGTATTAATGATTATTAACTAAATAATTAAATCCCTGAAATATCCTCACGATCATTAGAGACATTCTTTGGGGAGGCATATAGCCAGCAGTGGGTGTAGTGCGACCGATATTATGATGATATCCTCGTAGGTTAAAACAAATAGGTTAAAAAAAAAGAAAAAATATAAAATTTTAAAACTTAATTTTTTAGCATTCGGACATACATAGTTGTATTAAGATGATTAGACTCAGCTCCTGAGTTCATTATGGCAGTTTATCATTATAGTCATTATGGTTTAATAAAGAAAATTACTTTGATTCTTTGCAAATTATTTACTCATTTCTTTATTATATTATAATATATATTTAATCCAGCTACATCGAGGCTTTGCAAAAAAAAACTTTAATCTGAGTGATCACTAAAATGATGACGATCTCTTCATTTTCTTTGGCTTCCATAATTATCATCGGAACAGGACTCGTCTTCCCAAGCGTTGTAGTCCATTTTTGTTATTTCTTCGCAACTACAGATTTGGTTCCTGAAACATTTAAATTTAAATAACTACTTCTGTCTTACTTTGTAATAACTTCTTCCCCTTCGGACATAGCCAACAGTCTCTCAAAACTGTTGGAATAAGTACTCGTCGAACGGAATCAATTACTAAGATTCAGTTTCCGAGCAATATTACATTGTCTCATTTTTTGCAATATTTGAGCAACTTTATGGGCAATTATATCCATCTCGAGTATTTTTTTTTTTAATGGAACTGTTGAAGTGTGTTTCTTCCATCATCTCGATAGCTAATTTACCCGCATTTCCTGAATTGACCCCTTTTATTTCCCTTTAATGGCGGCGCAAGCAATAACGATTTAAACGTTTAATTATGGTAACTGTTATGTTAATTAAATCAAACAATTATTTGAAAGCTCATTAAATGTACTTTCAGTAGATATCAACATTTACACAATAATAAAAAGTTTGCTAGCAATAGCAGGGTGTCCAAGTCTAAACTTATTTATGAGGAGGTGCTATTTTTCTGACGTCGAGTGTACAGTCGGCAACGAAAGTCGCTCAACACTTTCGTGTGAAACATTAGTCAAAAAAGTTACTATGATAAAGTGCTAAAGTGTAAAGCAACTTTCACTGCTGACCGTACAATACAATCAGCTAGTTTTACGTTTCTGTCAGAATAGCATCAATTTGTTTATTGCAAAACTTGTGGCATATATTTGGAAATTTCTAGGCGGTTTTCCTAAATATCAGTTTGCAAAGAAACAGTTTCATTGTATCTTAATAATCTTTTTAAGTCTGTAAGGTGCGATTATTGTTCATAACAACGCACCTGGGACCAGCTCTGAGGAATCCATGTGGCTGTATCCTTGTTACCTTATCACCGACATCACACAACAACCTCGAAATTGATGCTTTACGAATCTCCGACAGTTGCTCTGAAACACAATTATTATCAAATGTCATTTTTAAAAAGTTAATAACGCATTTTCAATCAATATATCGTGCGTGGAAATCTAAGTGGATTTTTATTAATTATCATAATATATTTAGTTCCAAACTGAACTTTTAACTCAGAAACAGCCTTTACCTAGCAAATTGGTGTCCTGAGGCTAACTTGAAAAAGAAATGTATTAAACGTACCAGGGGTGAAGGCGTAGGGCCTGTGAGAGCTCTCGTACCAGTGCCTGTCAGAGACCACGGACCGCCGCAGCTGGTCGGCCATGATACAGTACAGCGTCTCCGGGATGTGCCCGCCCGCCACGTGCCGCTCCAGCCACAGCCCCGCCATCAGGTCTATGTCCTCCACGCTCTTGTACCGATCTCGGAGCATTTCGAGTCTCTAATTAAATTGAATAAGAGTTACTTCTATTACTAACTTTACATGGAAATATAATAAAATGCAGTTTAATGCAATGCTTTGTAAAAATTACATTTTAAATTCAAGCGAAAAATTAAAAACTGCAGCATCGTAACACTGGTTAATTGTTTTGTAAAAAGAAAGTACTTACGTGTTATTTTTTGTCCAATTATAATGTAAACAAAAATATTTGAAAGACTTGGAAAGAAAGTACCAGTGTGAGTAAACCTAAGGGGGCGTCCATTAATCACGTGATGTTTTTTGGGCCAATTTTTAACCCCCCCTCCCCCCTGGTGATACATGGTGAGGTTTTACGTTAACCCCCCCCCCTCCCCCTCTAAATCACGTGTATTTTTTTTGGTACAAAATAATCTCAACAACCCCCCCCCCCCCCCCCTTTTGAGGCTCACGTGATTAATGGACGACTAAATCATGAAGTAAGCAAAATATTAATAAATTCTCCCGCTTAGGGTTTGCGAGCCGATGGCGTAGCTTCTATGACATTTACAAGTGCTTGTGACAGCCTAGACTGAATAAATTATTTTGAATTTTGGTGGTCGGTTTCTCCAAAACCTTATAAGGCTGTAAGTACCTCAGCATCAATGACGTCTTTAAGGTCATCAAACTTCTCATACGATTTTCCAAAGCACTTTTTTCTGTAATTCACGTATGATGGAAAACCAAAGTATCTGCCTTTTGCTAAATCGTTGGTCAGTATATCATTTGCGAGTTGATGAGGCCCCAAACCAACTTCAGAAATCTGTAACATGTAATTAAAATTCAACTCTGGGTACAATGCGTAGAACTCACGGGCTGTGTTAATTCTCTTATGGTTCGATCACGAGGATAACCAAGTTTATTAAAAAAAACTTTTCTTTTTAACTGTCTTCCGGTGAAATAAGAATCCGACCAAGTGGAGTCATAAATACACCATACGCCTGAGTGGGCCCATAAGTCTAGGTACAGTCGAGTCCATTAATATGTTGGCACATTTGACAGGATATTGACTTTTATTACAAAGGTTGACAAACTGTCAAAAGTGCCAACATATTAATGGACTCGACCGTACAAGACATTTAATGACATCTGCAAACAATCTTAATAGCACAATATCTACAATTTAATATTATTGCCAACCCAATGCTACAGCCTCTTTGGATTTCTCTTTGGTCTATTTTCCAGTGACTTTTTTGATAAAACAATGTAAAATTAGTTGACAATATACAGCAGTAACAGTAAGACGTAGTATTTCTAATTTCTTGTGGCCTTCCTCATCAATATTATTAGTACAAGTATCATATTATATGTTCGTCTGCTAATAATTTGTGCATCTATCAAACCCCTTAGCATGACCATCGAAACACGTTAAATATCAAGTGATATAGCGTTTTATCGACACTTAACTGTCAAAATGCATTATCTTTTGACAGATAAATCGCCATACCATATCGCGTTTCGGTGGTAATGCAGGGGGTAAAGTTTTACACTTACATCAGGGTCGACCACATAGTCAGCTTTGGCGCAACCTTGCCTGAAGCTTCCTTGCGTCATGTAGTCGATGTTATTGTCCACCGCGAGGTACCCTGTCCTTAACGTTAGATTCACTATCGGAAATTCTCTGAGGTAGTACCCGTCTTGATCGTACATTCTAAAAAGCAGAGTAATAAAAACTAATTATTCTGGCCAAAAAACGATGAAATCTAGCACTGTGAATAACAATGAATCAAAATGAAAGATTGTTAAGGAAACAGTACTAAAAGGACTTGCACCAAGTTTACAACATAAAGTAATGTAATCTAAATTATAATGATAATAAAATGGGGAATGTCCGAAAACAATTAAACTGGCTGAATATTTTTTATAGGTCGGAAAAAGCTCTCTTAGTAATTGAAAAAAGTTTCAGAATTTTCGGATGCGTGAAAAATAAAAATAAGATCTCTTCGACTTCTCAAATGTTCTAAAGTAACAGCAGAATGTGGCAGAATGGAGATTATACCTTTGCCACCACCTGCCACAACCACAACAAGTATTAAAAAAAGTGTTGTAATTTTTTGTTCAAATTTTTTTAATACCATGTTGTGGTTGTGGCCCGTAGGAGTAAAAGTATAATCTCCATTCTGCAAATTACTTTCATACATTTGTGAAGTCGAAGAGACTTCAATTTTTTTATTTTTTCACTCAACCAAAAATTCTGATATTTTTTTTTCTATTATTAAGGCAGCTTATTCCTACCTATAAAAAATATTCTGCCAATTTGTTTTTTTTTTCGGACATTCCCCATTGGTTGGAAGGGCACTTAGATAAAATAGGTAATCACATTATAGTATTTATAGCTTTTGCAATATAATAGTTTGTAAAGGTACTTACTTCAAAGCACCTTCTTGCATGTTATGGAACCATCTTGCCACAAAAGGAAATTCTAAAGATATTTGTGGTGGTAACTGTTCATTATATTGATTTCTAAATCCAGGCGATGACGAGATCACACTGTCTCTCAATAAGTTATGTTTTCCTAAAAAAGTTAAATGACTTAATGTTGACCTAGATTTTAACACTTTCATACATACATAATTAAGATAGATAAAGCAAGGTATGGTCAACAATCGATATGAAACTTTTAGTAGGTAATATAAGACACCAAATAGTAACAGATAAAGAATGGGACGTAATTTCAGTTAACCGCGCTTACCACCCCCGCCGTTATGCCGTTAGAAGACGGGCCTTTTTTCGTTCATTTTCGATGCTTCATCGCAGTGAAGCATCGAAAATGACATGTCTAATTAAGTAGATTCATCTTTCATCGCGATGCGCCTTTTCGATGAAAGTCACTAGACGGCAGTGCGCTTTCATCGGGCATCGGTATTTCATCAGTCATTGCATCGGAAATGAAGAATAAATGACGCGTGTAAACAGTGTCACTCACTGCAGTGAACGGCATGTCGTCACTAACTTATTTGTTTATTTTAAAATGCCTTTATTTTTCGTTTTTAGACTTTTTTCAACCCGCATCATGCAACATGCATACAAGCAGTGCATGCAAGCATTTTTTCTCTTTAATTAACTTTTAATTCTTTAATCAAAATTATCACGTACAACCTGTTGCCGCGAAATTTTGTGAGAAATGAGAAATACTACAATCATTTTACATTTAGTGTCTAAATACCAAAAGTCGTTCACTGGTCACTAGTCACTGCCTTTTTCATCGAAAATGAAGCACTTTTGATGACTATCTAATATCTGCATTAGAGAATGGGGTTGGAAATGGCATCGTTTATGTTCACTTCAGGCTCGCACACCATATCACCAAACCTAGCTGTCTCACTCATAATTATTGTGGCAAGCGTGGTTAACCGAAATTTCCAGTACCATTCTTTATCTGCGCAGGCTGTAATTGAAATGGCACAAATAGAAATAAGACAAAATACATTCTAAATCCGTCATGAAATAATGGTTTTGATTATACTTACAAATAAATCTCAATTGAATGATAAAAAATTTACCCATGAGAAGAGGAAGTAACTCATAATAAGTGATTTGCGTCATTGTTGCAATGTTGATGTCCCTCGCGGTGTAAAACAGTTTGTCATCGTCCCAACAGGGATTGAGTCCAGAAAGAGCGTTGGCAATCTGATTGTGATTCCTCCAGAACCATATGGAGAAGAGGTTCCCTCCTAATATAGAGTTGGTTCCAGACTCGGCTGAAAATAACTTTATTGAACAACTTATGTGGTGTGTCGCGAATGAATAAAATTAGGAATTAGTTTGTGAGGGGAAAATTGAAAGAAGCACCGTTAATAGAAAAGTTGAAAGGGAATCGTCTGACTTGGTTTAGACATGTTATGAGATGAGAGAGGGATGAAAATCATGTTCCTAGCAGAGTAATGGAAATGGATGTTGAGGGCTTGAAAGTAAGAGAAAACCGGCAGAAAAGTTGGACGTATTGTGTGCGGAATGATATGAATGTGAAGGGAGTAGATGAGAAGATGACGAGTGACAGAAAGGAAAGGAATAGAAGGACGCACTGCACTGACCCCAAATAAATTTGGATAAAGGTAGTTAACAACCATGAACGCTGTTTTAAAACTTTTATGCACAAATGTTTAAAGTCTCAGCTAGCTAATGCCGCACTTATCAAGTGAAAAAACTAAGTATCGGCTAGGTTACAACGAAATAAGTAGTCATTTCTGCTAAAAGAAAAAAGTAGTCATACTTTTTTTAACGATCAGGAAAGAAAATCAAAAATATTTTTATTGCTGATAGTGGGCTGTTATGATCATAATTCTAAATAATAACAAGTAACCGGAGCATATTTCACATCATAAAAGATATGACAGCCTCTGTGTGTCAGAAAAAAATTCATACTTTAACCCACATGAATTAGGTACTTTTAAGCATTACAGATGACCATAGGTAGTTTTCTTTATCTTCTGATTCTATTACCCTCTATCTCATAGTGATAGTGAAAAACAACTTACGTGTATCATGACACCTTGTCTCAACTGGTTTTTGGTTCAGCAGACACAGATCAACTTTGGACGTAGTACTCGGTGGCCAAATTCTTTCATCTACAACTTCATATTTGAGTAAACCTCCTTCGAACTTTCTGCCCTTTTTAGCCAACGTTTCTTCCAAGTTGCCATACAGTTGCGACAAATCAAACATAGGGGTTGTCGATACGATCTGTTGTGAGAAAGAATAAAAAATAATTATCACAATAAGAACAGACGTTGGTTATTAAAGTTATTCTAGATAAGATTGCGAAAAAAGTCATTTTATTTGAATTGAATCATAAACAACATTGTGAGAATCGATACTCATTAATTTTAAAATCTGATCTACTGTTAGAATAATGAATAAAAAAACTCAGAACAGTTTCACGCTCTGAAATAGACAAGTAGAATTAAACTGACTCTTGGACGAATTCGTCCAAGAACTGACTACTTGAAGATATTCGTATCTACCTATTTTGAACCGCTATTATTAATACACTGATAAAATCAACTGGTATTCAGTTACAGTGAAAAACAAGGAAATTTAATTCGTTACCTGGTTAAAGAGCTTTATAGACTGGAGTATTTACCATGAAAAACCTATTATACGTTATCACATATTTGCATTACCAATTCCCAAACCTGTTTTAAGTTTATTCGTATCGGTAGGTAAAAGTACCGAAAGTGAATAGTCACTTACTCTTTCCGGTACAGTGCCGTTTTTGACACATCCTGAAGACTGGAAGGACTCTGGCCTGGTCATGTTCAGGCAGCGGATTCCAGAGAATCTGTGAACCGGGTCATCAGCAGGGACTGCATTGGGGGTGCATTCGGGATCAGTCTTGCCTTTCGGGAGACAGCAGTAAGGTCGCCACGCGATATAGTTAACTGAAAAGTACTCGTATGTTACGTTTCGTCTAAATCATTGGATTTGGGGTCTGTTTCTTAACATGTTGTAAACACTATTTCAAAGAGTTATCAGGTAATCTCTTATAAAAATCACAAGAAAGTGTTGCTCAAACTATGGTCTAAAAACTTACCAGTATCTTGAACTGTTACTATATCTGCACTGAGGTATACCAAAAAATGGGTCACCAACTGGGTAAATTCTTGGTCAGGAACTTTCCCTTCGGCAACGAAACTCGTGCGCAGATATCTGGCCAGAGGAAGGGGACCGCCATCGCTCGCTTTACGAGGCTCGAAGCCACCATCATCTGGAGATTGTTATGTTATGATTTATCACTGCACTAAATGTGTCCACCCTAAGGCCGCCTACTCACCGACAGGTGCCTAGATTAGTGCCTAGAGCCTAGATATGCAACTAAGTAAAACGAACGATCACGAATGTTCGCAACCAGCCGCACTGCGCGATAGGGGCCTCGATACATCCAGGCGACTACCAAGAATGTATCGTAGATGGCTTACATTACAACCAAAGACTATGAGATCAAGGCGACTATCCTAGCGACTCACCTTTTAGTGCAATCACCGTATATCCTAGTAAGTAACCTGGATATCTAGACACCTGTAGGTGTACTCGCAGCTTTAAGGGAACTTCTGTTCATTATATAATTTACTGCAGGACGGATGCCTCTCTTGTGGTGCTCTGTATGTAACCATCATCTTAGATTATTTAGACCATCATCTGCACGCTTGGTAGACGAACTGAAGATTGAAGTGTTAGATGTATTTTTTGGTGTAGGACCGTTTCATGCCCATTTTAGTCCACTGAGGTGATACATAATCAGTCGCGCGCGCGCATCCCCCCGTGCGGGCGTCTTTCTAACGAACGGAGTGAGACGTTTTGTGTTTTAAAATGTCGAAAGCGGTGAAATGTGTTTCCTGCAATATTGTTATTGACGAATTGTTATCATATGTACAAAACAAGTTATCAGTGATTGATGAGGATACACTAGTGAATATATGTTCCTCTGCGTTCACCAGTGAAGAGATAGAAAAATCTAAGGAGCTATTGTTTGAATCGGTTCCTACCGAAAAAGCCAAAATAAAGCGCAAAAATAAGGGAAAACAGCAAAGAGATCTTGTGGACATAGTGAGTGTGTTTAAATCCGTGGAACCAGATTTAGTTCCAATCTTTGTGGCCAAAAATCTGGAACGGTTGCCGCCGATTCTATTTGATCACCTCGATTGCACGAAGCTACTTAAAGACCTTCTTCGATTGCAGAACGAACTTAAAGAAGTGAAAGAAACGTATGTCACACAGGCACAATTGGACGAAGTGAAGACGGATATTTTGAAAAACCAGAATGACTCGTTAATTTCTCCATCTAGGTATAAAGTTAATACGAAGCGAGGCGGATGGTTAATGGATAGTGGCCCTATAGGATTATCACACGTCCAAGATTCGTCATTAGATGAGTGTATAGACGCAGTCGAGGTTTCACCGCGAGCTAGACTTGGTAACACCAACCAGCGATTACGAAACATTAAGACGGTAAACGGGGAAATACCCGACAAAAATATAACGGCTGTGCAGCAAGTACGAGGCGCGAGTGGAAGTCCCCTCCCGCCCCGCGTCGGGTCCGCCTCTAGCCCGAGCGTAGCCGACTCGCCGCGGCCGGCCGTGACGTCACCGCTCGAGCCGCCGCCACCGACACAGCAGCAATCCTTATCAGCTGTTACGAATAATATTGACGAAAACAAACAAGGAATTATGAAGCGCACGAGTGAAATTATGACGACCTACCAACCTGCGCCGGCTCGCAGGGATGATGGCGATGGCGAGGGTTGGCAAAGAGTTTCACATCGCAGGAGACGTATGAATTACCGTTATCATGGTGAGACCGGCATTGTCAGAGAAAGCGCAGGGAATTTCAAGGCCGCTGTGAAAAAAGTACCGATATTTATTACTAAGGTGCACAAAGATACGACCGAAAAAGATATAACCGATTACGTCTATCAAAAAACGGCAGAAATTATAACTCTAGAACCAATATTGTTCAAATATCCAAAAACCTATAACGCGTTTAAATTTTTGGTACCGGAAGTTAAATTATCTTTATTTCTGAATAGCGGACTATGGCCTGAAGGAATTATTTTCAGACGTTTTGTAAACTTCAAATTCAGAAATTCGAACGCGAACGGTGTAAGCAAAGACACTGTGACCGGCCCATGTAACTAAATTAATGGATTTAAAGTCTATTTACAAACTTGTTAGTTACAACTGCAAGAGCGTGAAACGCTCTGTGGAAAGTATAAGGCAGTTATGTCGCACATCAGATATAATAGCCCTTCAGGAAACTTGGCTGATGCCGGGAGATATTTCGTTTCTAAGCGAGATCGACGGGGAGTTCGGCTGCACCGGGACGTCGGCGGTGGACACCGGCGCTGGCATGCTGCGCGGCCGCCCCTACGGCGGCGTCGCGCTGCTGTGGCGGAAAAATGTGTTTACCGACGTATCGGTTGTGCAGTGCGATAACCCACGAGTGTGTGCCGTTAACATAAACGCTTGTCAAAGGTCTTTCATGGTGTTTAGTGTGTACATGCCGACGGATAGTGACGCAAATCTAACGGAATTTACGGATTGTCTCAGTCTGGTGAGCGCTATCATAAACAATAGTAGTGTAGAATCGGTTTATATACTCGGGGACTTTAACTCGCATCCGCATGAACGTTTTTATGTTGAGTTAGAGAGTTTTTGTGCGGAATCACAATGGTTATGCGCAGATGTCGAGATATTAGGGTTGAATTCTGGAACTTATACATTTATAAGCGAGGCGAACGGATCAAAGCGCTGGCTTGATCATTGTGTAGCCACTAAATCTGCACGGGAGACTATTATAAATGTAAAAGTTAAAGAAGACGTGTTATGGTCGGATCACTTTCCGCTAGTGATTGATATTTTGTTAGACAGTATCAAACCCAAAGCTAATAAACAGTATTTGCAATGTAACAGGGTGCGTTGGGGTGATAGAAACTCTGATCAATGTGACATGTATAGTAATTTATGTAATGATAATTTAAAATTAATTGACTTTCCTATTGAAATGACTAAATGTTGTGATTATGTATGTAAAAATGTTGACCACCATCTTGTTATTGATAATATGTACGATAAAATAGTTGACTTATTAAGGCGCGCAGCTTGTGATAGTCATTCGTCCAAAGTTCCCAGATATAGGAGGCCGATACCCGGTTGGAACAGGCACGTGGGTAGCGCGCACAGGGCGGCCAGGGAAAAGTTTGAGTTGTGGGTGTTGTACGGCAGGCCGGCGGAAGGTCGCGCGTGGGATGAAATGCAGACGAGTCGGAGGATTTTTAAATCGCGTTTACGCTGGTGTCAAAATCATACTGATCAAATTAAAATGGACATCCTTGCGTCGCACCATTCCAGGGGCGACTTCCGCAGTTTCTGGAAGTCTACGAATAAACTTAATTGTAAGCCAGGTCTTCCTGTGAGTGTCGACGGTGCCTGTGACCTGCCGGGAATAGCAAATATATTTAGGGACCATTTTACCGTAAAGTCACCACTGGGTCCAACACAGTCGGCGAGCGATGATGGTTGTAGTGGTCGGGAAGTCAGCGTCCGATTTACGGCCAAAGACGTCCGGCAGGCCATAAAATCAATGTCACGGGGTAAGTCTCCCGGCCACGATGACCTGAGCATTGAACACCTAAGGTACGCGGGATATCATCTGCCCAGAGTACTGGCGATGTTCTACTCCCTGTGTGTGGGACATTCCTACTTGCCTGCGCCGATGATGAAGACTGTGGTGGTACCAGTTGTCAAAAACAAAACGGGTGACATTAGCGACAAATGTAATTATCGTCCGATTTCGTTAGCCACTATTATCGCGAAGGTGCTTGACAGTTTGCTTAACACTCAGCTTGATAAACACTTACTTATACACGACAACCAATTCGGTTTCAAGTCAGGTCTATCCACTGAAACGGCTATATTGTGTCTGAAGCAAACTGTCAAGTACTATGCGGACAAAAATACGCCCATTTTTGCGTGTTTTCTTGATTTATCGAAAGCGTTTGATCTGGTTTCCTACGATATTTTATGGCAAAAACTACACGAAACATCGATGCCCGAGGAATTAATCCGTACTTTTAAATATTGGTACGGGAACCAGATCAACGTTGTCCGGTGGTCGGGGGCGTATTCGACACCATACAGATTGGAGTGCGGCGTGAGGCAGGGGGGGCTGACATCGCCAAAGCTTTTTAATTTGTATGTAAACGCACTTGTGGAGGAGCTCAGCAGCACACATGTCGGCTGCCATATTGGTGGAGTCTGCCTTAATAATATTAGTTACGCGGACGACATGGTGCTGCTGAGTGCCTCTGTATGTGGACTGTCACAGCTGCTTGACATTTGCGAAAAATATGCTAAACAACATGGTTTGATTTATAATGTAAAGAAAAGCGAGTGGATGATCTTTCAGGCTCGGGGCAGGTCCCTGGGACAGACACCTAAACTTAGACTGTATGGCTGCCCTCTCAACAGAGTAGAACAATTTAAGTACCTTGGGCACATTCTAACCCCGGACCTGAAGGACAATGCGGATATTGAAAGGGAGCGTAGGGCGCTGTCTGTTCGTGCGAATATGATAGCTCGCAGATTTGCTCGCTGTTCTAGAGACGTCAAAATAACCCTGTTCAGGGCATTTTGCACGTCCTTCTACACGAGCAGTCTGTGGGTGAGCTATACGCAGAAGCAGTACGGCGCCTTACGCGTCCAATTCAATAATGCATTCAGGACTCTGTTGGGGCTGCCTCGATTCTGTAGCGCCTCAGGGATGTTCGCTGAAGCGCGCGTGGATTGTTTTTCCACAACCATGCGCAAGAGGTGCACATCACTGGTACGCAGGGTACGGGCCAGCCCGAACAGTCTCCTGCGAGCTTTTGCCGAGCGCTTTGACTGCCAGTACCTGTATCATTGTGACATGATACATCTGCAGGCAAACAATGTTATACTGTTTTGATATTTATTTTATTTATTTTCCAATTAATTAAATTTTGTAAAATTTGTGGAACATGTTTTCTGATATAAATAAATAATAAAAAAAAAAAAAAAAAAAATAATATACCTTAGTCATTAGTTGCCTTAAACAGCACCCCTATACATATAGGGTTGGTGCTGTCCCCTAATTCAATTATGGACAGATTCGGTATGGAAGAGATTAGATTTACGACAGATTCTGTTTGACAGATTCTCTTTATGACGGATTTTATACAAGCATTTTAAGACGCACAAACAAGAATCTTATATTCCGCACAAATTAGGCGTTCGTTCGATTCGCTTTATTAAAGAGGTTTTGATTCGGTAAGAGACAAATCCTTTCTAAGACGCACACGACTGATGTCCTGTGCGTCTTAGAAAGGATTTGTCTTAACGTAAAGGATTTGTCTTATATGTCCTAGCTTCAAATATACTCATTCGTTTTAGTACTGATGTACTATTATATTTTATGAATTCTGTGGCACCAAAGATATTAAAATCATTGTGTGGCACAGGTTAGGTTTACGGCAGATTATGTTTAGGCCTGATTTGCTTTAAAACGACTCTGCCAGTGCCACTCAGTGTAATAGCCCAAAACTATTTGGTCTGAAGGAGTATATTTGAAGCTAGGACATGTCAGCAGGTTTCGAAGGCAGAACCAGGCAGAAAATATCCTCTTATGAACAAAGGCAAAAATCTAAAGCTATCAAGGACGTATAAAACATAACGTTCAAAGATGCACACTCTCAAATAAAATAAAAAATCCCGCTAAATGACCAATAAATATAATTTTTAACAATGTTAGTGTTTATCAGTATAATGAATTTTAACAAGTTAATGGAAACAATGATGATAGAGTAATGTATAAATAAATAAACTTATTATGCAATTTTAAAGTGCTCATTAATATTTATGAACGAATACACATTCATTCAGGAAGTATAATATTTTCGTAACAGGTTGTTGGTGTGTTTTATTAAAAAAAATGAGTTTTTTTTTGTTTTAATACGAGAAATAATATAGTCAATTAGTTAAATAAATATAATTGCCCCATATATGCTGTTTGTACAAAATGTATTTTTTATTATTTATTAATAGGTATTGATAGCGTATAATTTTTATGATTACCTGACACTAGGAATAGGCAAGAATACTAAGAACTTATTTTTTACTCACGAACTCGGCAAAATTGGTCCACTAATGACATTTTGGCAGACGAAAGGTTTGTCTATAATATCAATTTTGACGCTCTTGGGGCCTAGACTCATTTTCCAGCGCAGCATCGTCATCGGTACGATCAGCACGCTTGGTATACATGGTAGGTACTGAAAGCCTACTGGATGCCTATATTTCAATAAAGCGTTCCTGACCTTGTCGGCTCAACAGTCCAGTGGCGCGACGTCAGCACGATCCGGTGCCGCTGCTGCACGTAGACAAAACCACTCTCAAGCTCGTCACTCTTCCTAGCCATTACACTTTGTACTTACCTCGTATTCTGTGTCATTACCTGTATCGTACACAGCCGGTAGGATTCTGTAGAAAGGGGTGTGGAAAATGCCTTTGGCAGGATTTTTCAGGTTGTTGCAAGACCCGTCAATGCGTCTTCCTTCTTTAGGATCGCAAGGTTTGATTTCAGCGACGCACCAGCTAAAACAAAAAAAAAGCTACAATACAAACTGACTGCTCATTAAATTTTTTACTGGTTAAATCTTTTGAATCTATGTAAGTTTTTCTAGTGACTGATTCAATTATTTCTTAAAGACTCGCTCTAGCGAATAGTTAATGAGCATGTCAAATATTGTTTTATATTTTAATCGTTAAGTAATAACAAGTACATGGTTATTTTTTAGTTACTATCCTGGGTGTGTTCAGTCCATGAAACTAAATAACTTTCTCCAAGAAACGCGTAAGTATTAAAATTTGTCACAAAATTTTAATCACCCCTACTACTCTGATCAGGTGATCTCTTCGAATTGTATATGTAGTCAAAAGCTTTTTTACATACCTATTTGACCCTAGAAAAAGTTGTCTAGTTTCAAGGACTGAACGAACACATCCTTTGGATGGTTACTAAAAATAACCCTGTATATGGTTCTTGCACTGTACTTGAACTCAATTAATGTTTATCAACAACTTACAAAGTGCTATTTCTCTTGATCGTCTCCTTATATTCTACATCGTTAATCGGACATCCTCGAAAGGTATCGTATCGAATCTTCTCGCATCCCACACTTAAAACAAAAACTAACAATAGAAATGCATCCACACTTAATAACATTTTAAGTTAATTTAGTTCTAACGTTACTTATGCGAATGCTTGAATAATTAGAATACATTGTCTTTTTATATCAAGTCGACGTCCGCCTTATTGCGAACCTTGGCGTTCATTGTTTAGAGATCCATGCACTAAATTAAATAAGTAGAAAAACCAATGTTAAATAATATGCTAGAAAATAAACTCAGCCGTAGCAGATCGAGCTCTCAGTGTCGTAGCCTAGGATCATGAGCACCCCTGGCATGATTTGAATTTTGCGCCCCAATACTTATTTCTAGGACCATGAGCGTCTCTGGTAAAATTTTAATTTTGTGCCCCGATATTTATTTCTAGGATCATGAGCGCCGCTGGAAATATTTGAATTTTGCGCCCTAAGACTTATTTCTAGGACCATGAGCGCCCCTGCACGCGTAGCATGACCAACATCGAGATAAGATTCGACTCACAGAACAATGGCTTGTCTACACCGAAATGTCACTTTTGTCAGGTTGAGATCGAGATACTCATGCTCGCATTTTACAACCGTAGACTCGCATTGTTCTTTGTCGTGGCCTAATGTCAAAAGTCGACAAACACGAGCTTTTGTCTTCAACTGACATTAATTTGACAGTTGAGTGGGAGAAATTTGTCTACCACCCTTCGAGTGATCGAGAAAGATTTGTCGACTTATTTTTTTTTCTGAGTTTTTAATTTCGCAATAAAAATAAATCTAAGTTGTCCGTGTTTATATTTTATTTCAGCTGTCCGGAAAGAAAAAAAATGAAAAATTGTATTTCAGTAATTCTTTTTTATTATAAAATTTATAAAAAAAGAAATATAATAAATATTTACTAGTAGTAAATAACGAATAAGTATTTTTTATTTTTTATTTTTTTCATAAATTTTATAAATTAAAATAATACAATAGATAATTTATTGTAAAAAGGTACCTACCTATTCAATAATATTGTTTCCTAATATTACACTTTTTTCCCTTCAGTATTTTTTTTTACTTTTATTTTACTTAATTTTAATTTATTTACTTAAAAACGTAAATTAAAATTATTTTCATACATTGATTTCAATATTTATTACTAAATTAACAAGTGCGTTGGTCTGTGTCATCTTTTCAAAAATCTCTCAATAAAAGGAAGGCAAACGAACTATATCCATACGGCTATATTTAACTCGGTTTTAAGAGTTTTGCGTCGTGAAACGTATAGAAAGGAACGCCCTTTAAGAGAAATGATGGAAATAATTATAAATATTTACTAGTGGCAACATTATTCTTCTCGAGCTCGAGAGAGCTTTGTCTACGGAAGTGAAAGCTTTTGTGAGTGTCTCTTTATCTTAGAACTTATTAAAAAATAAGTATCATGTTTAAACTAAATAATTTCGAATCATTTCAGATAATTTCGACGTTTATTGATGTTGAAATAAAAATATTATATTTTAAAACTCATATTTGTATTAAAAGACATAAAAAGGTTGTAAAATTCTGAGAGCGAGTCCCACCACTGTGCTCAGCAATCAAGAGGGTCGAGACGACAAGTCTTCGTAGACAAGAGTCCCGTTTGCTCATGCTACGCGTGCTGGAAAGATTTGAATTTTGCGCCCCAAGACTTATTTGTAGGACCATGGGCGCCCCTGGCAAGATTTGAAATTTCCGCCCCAAGACACATTTCTAGGATAATGGAGCACTTCTGACAAGATTCAAAATTTGCGCCCCAAGACTTGTAGAGTTTTTTCTAGCTATGGGTCAGCAAACTGGGCCCCTCTAAGAGTTGCACCCCTGGCAGCCGCCCCCCATACCGGCCCTTAACTAATGCTCTTATGAATCCGGCCCAATGCTAGCTAGCAGAAAACCATCATCTTGAAAAGGAATTATTGATTAATTAAAAAAAGGATTTTATGTTTTAGGTTTTTGGCAAAATCTTTATTTAATTCAAAATATTTTTACTAACTAATGGGTAATTTTAGATTTTATGTCAATAACAATCATTATAGAGTCTGAAAATACCATTATTATCATTTTATACGCAACTATATCACAGCTATGAATGTTGGTAGCCATCAAAAATGATTTTAAATTGGACTGACAATAAAATGATATTTTATTTTTAGTCAAAGTGCATGTGCAAGTTGAGGATTTTTTTGGAAACTAACTTGCAGGGTTTGTGTGTGTGTCAAAAATAAGAAAAAAAAAAACAGTTTTTTTTATTTTTTTATACTCTACTTGTACATAATTAATTATGTTAAACTTTTACAGGTTTCTGAAAATAACAAACGCTCTGCCTTGTCAATTTAAAGTTTGTTGGAAGCAGTCAGCTAGTCATTATCATAGATAAAAATAAATAAAAACAGCAAGAACACGTTATTTTTTTTTAATCTATCTTAGCTATAAACTTATATGTTAAAATACCTGTTTAACTATAACTAAATATATGCGGAGTGACTACGACTCCTGAAAAAGTGCTAGTGGTCTGTATTCACCGAGTCGCTTCAACTTTTCAATTCAAATTGCGGCAGACGCATTCAATACTTATTGCCTCTTTCAATTTTCCGCCAGTCAAGTTTTACGTTTTCAATATTGCATTCGAATACTGTGCTTTTGCTTTCAACTTTGTCATAACTTCGTTTTAACATTGAAAATGTTTGTTTTCGTGATAGAGACCTAAAGTGTCCTGATTGTCTGTAGCAGATAGCATGTCAAAATGTGTATCTGCCAGAGAGCTTCAAAGTACAATTTGAATTCCTAAAATCAGTTGGTAACTTTTAGAGATTATCCAAATAAAAAAAAACATATTTTTTTCGCTGACTTGGATCGAGAATTACCGAATAATTGTTTTAGCTCTTTATTCAAGAAACGGAAAAAATTATCTCGGGATTGAATTAAGCTACAATTTGAGCTCTCTTGGGAGGCGGGTGGACAAAACTAGCATAGGCTGCAGTGTCTCTTACGCGCTTCGTTCACTTTATCGTCAGTACGACAAAGAATGAATTCATATTCAGTAACTATGTATGGAGCCTATGCGGCATTGATAACAACTAACCTTGAACTATGACTAAAACGAAAAATCCCAGGCTAGCATGAATGTAAAGGAGGTCCCAATAACTTTTTTGAGTTCGCTATTCAAGAAACGGAAAATTTAAATCTCGGAATTAAATTATGTTAGGTACAGTTAGTAGTAGGGCTTATTTCAAGTCCGCCTGGCTAGCTACCACCATCTAACTTAAGTCTGACACCATAACAACAATGTAAAAATTGTTATGTGTTCCGGCAGTTAGAGGTAAGATAGCCAGTTCCTCAGTGATGAAGATTCCGGGTGCATTGCGCTTCCATCTTCATCGTCACATAACATCAGGTGAGGTGAAGGTCAAGTACTATCCTATTGTGCATAAAAACAAAGTTAGACAGAAAATGACAATAATAGATTTGACCTTGCAACCAATCGACTTGAAAACTTACTCATGATAGTGTACCTAATCCATAAATAATTATGTTAAAAAATATTATATCTCTGTTGAATAAAGTTGTCTTGAAATTCCTCTTCTCTATTTTTAACCGACTTCCAAAAAGGAGAAGGTTCTCTGTTCGGCTGTATGTATGTTTTTTTATGTATGTCCGCTGATTACTCGAAGACGGCTGAACCGATTGAAATAGTTCAAACGTAGTATTAGATCAGGATTGTTCCCAAGTTGGTCCCATTTTTTGAAATTTTGAAATCGGTAAATATTTTTCAGGAAAACTTGAAAATACTGTCACCATTTTATGAACTTATACGGATGATCGACCTTTTTTTTATGTACCGATTTAGATGATTATTTTTTGTTTGAAAGAGGATACTTAAGTGATGATACCATTTTGATTTCATTGTTATTGGACCTTGGATTTTAAAGATACACAAGGGAACTCCTCAAAATCAAATAGAAAATGTATAGTGATTGAAATATTGCTAGGATTATGACAATCTTAAGCAAATGAGGTATCTTACTATGGTCAAGGACGTTTTGGAGTAGACTTGAACTGCGAAGGAACAACGGAACTCCTTAACAACAAACAGCACGAAAAGTAGAAATTGAGTTTTTAGTGGTATTATACCACGGAAAAGTGTGAAATTAAAAAAAATACATAACATCATCGCTTACATTTACATAATATACATACCCATAAAAAGGTAAAACTACCTAATACAGAAGGTACTTACACTAAAAAGAAATAAAGAAAAAATTGTTTAAAAACAAAAAAAACCGACTTCAAAAAACCTGAAAATAAAAACACAATTAGCTTCAAAATTAAATACCTACCTCTAAAAAGCAAAAAATAATTTTCAAATCATTATCAATAAATAATCAAATCATTAATAATATTAATCACTTCTTATGAAGTCGGGTCTTAGAATAAAAAAGTTGTCCTCCAGCCACACCCGACTTCAATAGACGTGATTTATTTATTACAATGATATGCGTACCTATCTAATGATTTGAAAATTATTTTTTGCTTTTTAGAGGTATTTAATTTTGAAGCTAATTGTGTTTTTTCTTTTAAAATTGTTTTCGAATGATTAAGTGCGAAACTTCGTTCAGCGTTATCAAATATCTGTAATGCGACATGAAAAATGACACTTCTCGGTTGAGATACGTTAGCAAGTCATCTTATTGGCAACATCATCAATCTCCTATGAGATGATATGGTTTTTATTGAGCAACGATCCGCCATCGCCGGCTTTAGACGATTGGATGGTTTCATCACAAACGTATATAAACGTTTTGTGGTAGGTATTGAAAGATGTCAATCATAGAAAGATGAAAATCCATAACGAAGACTTGAATGATATTAAAAACGTCTGATAGCGAATCATTCGTCATCCTCAGTATAAATAAATTATAAATATAAATATTTGACAACATCACATACATTGCTCCAATCCCAAAGTAAGTAGCTATAGCACTTGTGTTATGGAAATCAGAAACAACGGTGGTATGACACACACCCAGACCTGAGACAATATTGAAATGTTCATTTTCTACATTGACCCAGCCGGGGATCGAACCCGGGACCTCAAGAGATGGTGACGCCTTGAAAACCGGCGTGCGAACCACTCGACCACGGAGGTCGTCAAATAAGTATAAATTATTATTGATTTAGTACCGGGTTACATTTTTAACTTAAAGTAAATGTAGGAAATTAAGACATTTATCACGTTACGCGTAATTATTTCCAGTATCAAAACGCCGAATTCTTTCAGCAGTCTCCCAAATGGATTTTAAACGCACCAAGCATCCGCTTCGTGGAATCCACATGGCCCGAACAGCGTCACATCTCGGAATAATTTCGCAGCTCGTTACCGCGGCCAGCCGGGCGTGGACTCAAAGCGGCCCAGTGGTCTGTGACTGTTACATGTGACTTTTGTGACTCCTGAGATCACTTTGAAGTCGCATTCCTGTATTGTTACAATTACTCACGCATTTAGATGTTCCGTTTTGTTTTTGTATAAATGTTATTTCTATCACTGTTTTATTAGATGTTTTTATTTTAACAGTAAAGTATTTATTGTTAAAATACAACTTACGTAAAATAATTAGAAATAAAAATAGTTTTATGATAATTCAAAATATAACTTTATCAAAAAACTCTACTTACTAATTAACAAATAAATAAACACAAAATATTAGTGCTCAAAACGCGTCATGGTTTTTCTTTATTGCCACAAAGCGTTGTGGTCGTTTGGTATGATGACCACAACGCGAATTTCACTTTGTAGACTTTCTTTTAATTATTACCACAACACGTCATAGACGTTTTTAAAAGAGCCACAACACATTGTGTCCGGTTTTTTCGCTCAATAAGCGATTTCAGTCTTTGAGTCTGTTTAATGTTAAAATAACTCTATATCCAGAAGTTTTGACCGTATAAAGCCCGAAAGAAATACAGATGTCGCCAATTTATCAATTTTAGCTGAGTCACACGTCACCCCAAGCACCAAAAGATTTTCTGCCCAAATAACCAATATCGCAGTTTGTACAAACACTTGTGAAGCAATAACTTGCACGTGTCACATCGTATCTCAATTCAATGGGCTTATTGCCTCGAAATCTAATAGAGAGAGCAATATAGAACCTTGTTACGTTTGAATAAGGCATAACATACTCCCTTAAGTGGAGCGTTCAAGATGAATTAATATCCGATAGAAATTGTGATTGCGATGAATATTTATTTCATTCCAAATAAAGAGGTCAACTCGTGTTTGGATCAGTTGCAATAGCCACAAAAGCGGAATAATAAACATATTTGCAATTCCACACAAGTAATAAAAATATTTTTGGGGAAATTCTGCAGGTTAATATAAAACAATATTGTTAATTTAATTAAGGGTCCATGATAGAAAAACATGGTTTGCGCGGGCCATATTTTACATAGAAAATGTAAAGTTGTAGCCACAAAAAAAAAACACACGATAAGCTAAAGAGATTAGAAGCTATAATTATTAAATTGCGTATAAACCTCACAGATGATTCTAAAAAAATCAGAATATCATCAACTTGGCACGGGTCATATTCTTGACGTAAATAATAGCGGAAACGTATTTAACTCTACATCAAAATACACTTAGGTATTTACCTTTCTTTTTAAAACATATTAAAAAAAATCTGTAAAAGCTTAATGATTTTTTTTACTAGGAGTAACATAAAATGGTTCAAAATACATTTGCAAGTAAGTAATACGGTTTTACCTGGCCTTTTTAGTACTTAATCATTCACGACTCTAAAATAACGTCTATTCCAAGCATTCAGGAATGTTTGAAAATGTAAACATTGCTATGCATTTTTTGAAGATTATAGCTTGTCTTCATAAATGCAATGCATGTTTATTTCTTGAAAAAGGCAGCATTTCAAAGTTTTGAAATATCTAACACATCAGAAGAAGGAAGAATCATCCAATTACATTTTTTCCAATATTATTATCTTTTTTTGTAACTGTCATGACAGTCTACTAAGACTATTGGCCAGTTTTCCTACAAATATATTTTGACGAATCGCACTTTTGACGAACACAATTTGACCAAAGGCACCTTTGACAAAAAGAGCATTTTGACTAATCGCACGTTTGACGGAAAACTCCACGCAAAAAACCTGTAATGTTCTTGATAAATTGTGACGATAATGACTTTATTGAAATTCACTTTTCCGATCGTAAGGGTTGCAATATTTTTTTTATAAAGCCATTTATCCACGAACATTAAAAACAAACAAGACGCGATATTAATTTCCTGCGAGTGAATAATTTATGGAAATTTATTATGAAAGCAATATGCAGTTAAACGCAGTGCACATATTTTTCATTAATAGCATTTTTTAAACGGCCGGATGACGTATTTTAATAATAAAAGAATAATAAACGCTATATCTTTTGATATAAAATTGTATCAGTTACCTATGTGTTATAATAGTAATAATAATAATAAAGACTTTTTTGCACATGATAGAAAAACGATACAATACGGAAAAACAAGGAAACATACAATAGGTGGCCTACATCCTACATAACAATTTCTTCCAAGCAACCTTGGGCGAAATAAAATAAGATAATTAGGAAAATAGGGGAATAGGTGCACTTTAGAGGACAGAATATGAATATACAAACTTATTAAAGGATAAATACATAATTCTATGGTAAAGGAGATAAATATATACAATAAATATTAGTCATGGGAAGAAGAGAGAAAATGACTCCTTACTTGTTCTCTAAATGACCTTGGAGGCCTTTCTGTTTCTAATAAATTTTGTTGTTTTCATATCTTTGTATTTACCATGATTATGGCATGTTTAAAAACTGAAAAAGTTAATTAACTTGATTTCTCATCATTTGATTCAGTCTCTTTTGATTTTTAACATAATTCATTAAAATTATAGTATCTCAGAAACTAAGACCTTACTTCAGTTTTTTTTATCTAATCGTTTACTTTAAAATGTATGTGGCAAGAAGTCATCAACTTAGTTGTACCTATAGCTAAAAAATACGTTTTCTAATCTAATATCTTCACTTCATAGACCACAAAATCTCACACAGCTTTAAGAGATTTCCAACAAACCGCACCAAACTCGCTCTTGACATTGACGAGTAGCTACCACGCACAGTAATCCATTATGGTGCACGTAACCGCCACAAAATTAGTATTAATCTGCATAACTCGCCTATACAACTGTCATTAAGTGGTGCACAGAGGCAAGCGCCTCCGGACAAGTTATTGCCTATTCATAAGTTTATAACCAACTTAGATATGCAGCTACTAAAGAATAATACGAGCGATAAGAAGTTCTATTAGAAACAGATAAGGGACTACATGTGGTTAAGGGTTCGCAAATTGCTGGTGATGCTAAAATTTAGCGCGATGCTGTTGTTGAAGTAAAAAATGATCAAGAATGAACCTTATGTGTACGGTTGAAGGCACTTATTCGTTTTTTCCTGGCAGCAAATAGTTTGATAGGAAAGAATATGCGCTTAATACAACCGCGGCGCGAAGCCGTCACTTGAGCTTGTCATTACGAGGTATTTGCGATGGTGTTCACTTGAAGCTCCAAGTTTTCATGTATATTTTATGAACTTAGCAAAGTTTAGTTAACGGACAACATAGGCTTTACAATGCCTATCTCTCATCTCGATAAGAGTTTAATGTTGATCTAACCGCGTCAGTAAAGTTCATTGATCAATAGAAACTTACTGTTCATTCTTACATTTTATGTTGTTCATATTTTGATATTATAAGTTTACTATGAAAGTTGTCGTCATTACACCAATTCCTTTCACCCTAAACCAAATAAGTTCGAAATATCACTGACTGACATTCTTAAAGATTTAGTCACAAACAGAACTAGAGATGTTATGTTCCTTGACGTTTGACAAACAGCCGAAGGTACGATGTGCTGATAACTATATATAGAGCGTCCCGCTGCTTCGCCGCTGGGCGTCAATGGAGATTGAAGATCTGGCTTATGAAGGCTTATTCCGCTCACAAAAAAATATTAAGATTGATTGGGAGTCTAATTTATTGTCTAGAAGAAATGTTGGAATTTCTCTTGCGTCTCTTGTCTTGACAAACCATCTGATTTAAATTATTGTGAAGTTCCTTATTTTTTATTTATTTACACCCATGCTTTAAATCCTTACTAATATTATTAACTAGCGTCCGCCCGCGACTTCGTCTGCGTGAAAATATTTTTTATTATCCCTCGGGAACAAAACTTTTTTCTGGATGAAAGGTACCCTATGTCTGTACCCTTGACAACGTGTACGCAAAATTTCATGATAATAGGCTAAGTAGTTAAGACGTGAAGGCGTAACCAACAAACAAACAAACAAACGGACTTCCGCATTTATAATATTAAGTAAGGATGCGAAAGTCCGTTTGTTTGTTTGTTTGTTACGCCTTCACGTCTTAACTACTGAACCGATCATCATTAAATTTTGTTTACACGTAGTCAGGGGTACACAAAAGGACATAGAGTACTTTTCATCCCGAAAAAAAATTTGTTCTTTATTGTTCCCGAGGGGTAGCATAAAAATTTTCCACGCAGACGAAGTCGCGGGCGGCCAGTAGTCCTCTATAAATGGATCTGAAACAGTTAGCGTACTGCCAGCATTATAACAACCAGTGTCATAGGAATCTTACAATACAGTCGCCGCAATGATTATATTTTTGTAAATAAGTAGGTACTCAACGAGTAGCATTATTAAGTTGTAGTGAACACTTAGATTCCAAAATTAGAAGTATGTGATAAAAAGTTTATCTATTTTGTGTATCCGCTTAATTAATTAAGCAGAAATTACTATGCATGTTAAATAAAAATCCTATGAAAAGATAAAAGTCTGTAGCACGTTGTTAGAATTTATTTGATTAAATTAGTAAAGTTTGTTAGTATCGGAAATGCCTTGTATATTGCTTTCAGTGTGGTTGATTGTATTTGGATCATCGATATCATACATTTTGTATGTCATAACATAACTTGCAAAACACTAAGGGACGATTAATTTGTGCTACCCTTGAAAATCAGTTGAGCTTAATTAAATGAGCAAACCGAGTACATAGTTTTTAATGTTGTCAGCGCCCGAGCAGAGTGACCCGATCGGGCCGCACAACAATAGAAAATCTATTGTTTCTCATTTTCCGGGGCTTGAATATAACTAATTAAAGTAAACCTGTGTACTTACCCGGTTTATGTAGCTACGTTATAAAAGGGATTAAAATAAAACGTCATGAGCAATTAAAAGTTCTAGTTTTAATTGTATCTCTGTATAATTATTTTTGGTATTTAACAAGAATTCCAAGCATACAATTACTCGATATCATGGGAAAGTACTACTATTACCAGTTTAAACAGTATTCAATACAATAATACACTGATACCTGACCTTAAGCAGTGGTATCTCTCCAGCAGGAATAGCGTATCGCGACAAATTTATCAAAGTCATCTGGTATTACGACTTTATTTAACAACTTTATTGAAAACACTTATTTCACCGTTCAACCTTTCACTGTGACGACTTGAGCACGACTGAGCGTGCCTCTACCCCGTCACCGCATTTTTAAACGTTATGCGTGGCGTGGTAGGGGCGAGCGTGGCGTGACTGGCGTGGTAGGGGCGACTGCAGTCACCTGATTACTACAACTACCGTTTAAGTACTTTTAATGGTATAAACACACAAATTTAGTTGTACTACATGGTTCATCACGAATAATAATTAAAGTAATTTATACAGTAACCTTACAGTCGGCCATCCTGCTAGAGCGAGTCCCATCGCGTAAAACAATATCTATTATAACTCTGAGTACATCCATTCAATTAGTCATTAAATATTATTAAATAAAAACATCATTTTATTAGAAGAAAAATAGCAGCTTCCAACAAAATCTTTCGCATTTTTGCGAAAGTCATAATTATTATTTAATTACATTACAAATATTTATTGCATGACACAAAGCGTAATTACGTTTTTATTTATACATAAGTAGGTATTCAGAAAACATCCCGTAAGAGAAATGGTATGTATATAAAGTTACATTCATTTATCTACAATTAACGTAATTATATTACTTAACTTAATTTAATTAACTTTAAAATTTTACAATTCAATACAACTCTGTTAACATCAATAAAAATATAGTCGTATGGCATTTCATCTGAGCACGTTATAAACACGAGCAATAGCTTGTTTGACGATAGTTTATCAACATCAAAATTCATTTATATAATTACAAGATACTTTAGAAATTAAAAATGGATGTATGTCTTAAATAAATTGCTAAGAAGATAATATATCATTGCACCGAATTATAAAGATTGCAAACTTAGATTTTTTTACCATAAGCTATTGCAACTTATTTTATTTACTTAAGTCTTAGAATAATTAGTTACGTGTAAGCATTTCAATATTTGTCTCCAGTACAAACTTAGTTTAGAAAAATACCTACTAACAATCAACAAAAAGTCATCAAAACGCTATAAAAGGCTCATCATTAAAATAGAAAATTGAAGTAATCGTTTCTGTAAATATGTATATATATTATCAACTAAATACTAAATTGAATGTAATATCTTTCTCATACCATTTGTAATGCTTGAAATACTTTTATAATTTTAATACCATATTAATCAAAAAAAAGAGCGCGCGGCGGCGCTATGGCTATGGGCAGCATTAATTGCATGGATTAGACGTTTCAATAAAAATTTGTCCTGAGATAACTTTGGGGTGCACCCAGTGCTCCAATTAGTGTAACACAGTGACAGAAAAAGCATATTTCAGTGACACATGTCATAAACTATTATGATATCCAATAATTTAATCATCAATATGGAAAAAGTTATTTCTTTTAAGTATTGTACCTATTGTATTATATTGTACCTATGTAGGTACTGTTATTACACTGGTAGTGTTATGTAACACTTGTACTATTATGTATTTCGTGACACAATTCAGTAAGAGTAAAATTTGTTACTTCTTGAACTAATAAAAAATAGTATCCTACATTACAGCAAGGTAAAAAAACTTTTTATTTTATTTACAAAGTATTCTGAAGGTCTTTTAAATTAGTAATGGTTTTAAATTTACCCTTACTAATTTAACCAGGTTAACCTTTTGTTTAGTTATTATACATTAGCATACTTCCCTATACAATGGATATGTAAATGTAATATGTACTAAAGAGGAGTTAAGATGTCTTAGAAGTGACTCCACTTTACACTCAGTACGTTACGTGGATGTACCTTCCTCGAATATAACTGCACATTTCAAAAACTCGATCAGAATGAACACTAAGTAATAAATGATTTTAGTAATCAGTATTTTAATAATTTTACTTTCCATAGCGGGCACACAGAGTCCAAATACAAATTATATTATGTATTATCAATCAATGTACAAAAGTAATTAGCTATAATCCCACACAAGCGCCACCCTTACTATCTATCTGTTTTAAGTTTTTCCAGTACCTACGGTGCCCAATATAATGTGTTCTAAAAGCAGATTGAATTGTCCTACTAAGTAAGTAGTTACTTCATTCTATCGCGACCCTCAGTCACGAGGAACAAGAAAAATCATGATAAAAGGTTTTTTTTATTAATATTATACTTAATTACTTATTAATATTATTTCATTTTAATGAAGAGCACTGTCATCACCAGGGCCGTGCGTTAGTCTACAGAATTACTTAAATGTTTTGTGAAAAGTTTCACCTAGTTTATGGATCGCCTTGAATTTCTCAAATAGAAAAGGCAGGGTAAATTACCCAATTATTGGTATTTAGAGTAATAATCCGATACAAAAAAAAAATGCCTATTGATTTTAGTAGCTCTATTTGAAATAAATATAGTGGGTGTTACACGCAATACACAATACAGATACTCTTTTTTTTGTATTTTGTATATATGTCGTTTTAAGCTATTACCACCATACATACACCATCATATTTATAAATAAATAGACCCGTAGTCCATTCAATGCTACCCTTCAACCTATTATTGGCATGTACCGATCAAGTTACTGGTACACCTTATGCCAATAATAATTTAATAGGCAACAGTTAATAAAACTATAGGTATTAGTCTCAGTACCTTTATTAAAATATTGGCATGCTTTCACCAATTACTGGTACAACTTAGAAGTTTTATTTTCGACTATTGGAATGGGGCCAATTTTTGAAGCCTTATAGAATACTTCATTATTTCCATTATTTGATTTAAAAAAATACATTAAATGATCTTGAAAATAAGGTTCTAAATTCTCATTAAATATTAAGATAGTATGCCAAAACATTATAATTGAGTTTTTTCCATAATTAGGTAAAACAGTTTATCGAATAGTATTCTTGTTTTTATGTTAAGTTTAGAGTGCCAACAAATATAAGGGTGTAATAACAGGTCAAGTCACCCCTACTTGATCGACGTGAGAAAATTATGTTTTTGATTAATTTAAAATTGTAATAATGCGGTATCGGAGATAAAATGCAATGAATACGAAAATAATTATTTTGTCTAGAAATTGTATCATTGATTACGAAATTTCATTTCATTTTTTTCATTTCAAAATTCTTTATTTCATATTATAAACAATATTGTAACAAGTACTAAGATAATACATGTACATTGATTAATTTAAATATACTTTATTAGGCTTAACTTACCACCTACGAAAGCTTTAGAAATAATTATGTTATTCCACTTTAGTTTTATTATCTTGAAATATTAACACACAGTGTTTAAATGGCACTATTCGCAGACAAAAAAAATATACAAAACATTTTTAAGAGATTTGCTTATTGCATATCAAATTACGAAATAAAAAGCACAATAGTTTTATTTTTCAATAATATATTTGTAGGAATGTGAAAGAAGAATTAGAATTAGTATTAAGTATAGTAAAATTACTGTTGCATTATTGTGTATTATGAATATAGTTTTATCTTAAGATTTATATGTAATTATTTATTTTAGTTATTGTTTGTTCAATATTTTTTTCTTATCAAATTGGATCAATTATTGTTATCTGAAATAAATGAATTTTATTATTTTTCTTTTACTACCGGTAAACTTCAGTAGAGTAGGTCATTGCTCACCATGGCCATTTAAAAATATATACGCTCAATACACCATTATGAATGGCATCACATTCTATGTCTTGCTAATTAATCATTAAATGATATGGCAACAGATGCATGAGCTGATCATAGCTGATAATATTTGAAATTGAATTACTACTTTATTAAAAAAAACGGTAAGTATAGCCATAATTGGCAATAATACATGGCTGGACTCATTGGACGCCATTAGTTGCAGTAACTACATTTAAAGAGGATTTACATTCAGCATACTTAATTATTTGCTCTTTATTGTACTCACAAAAGAGTTGTAGAGGAGTTATTAATCAAATCATTATAAGGAGAAGTAGATTTATCCTTCAGATAGCTTTCTTGCAGGTTCCAGCAAACCCAGGACATGTTAGGGATTTTTCAAGTAAGTATGGATAGTTATGTACTGCAAATATCTAGAGTACCTATGTTTATATTGGTTTTAGTGTGCGTTCAACGCTTCTATATCTATCATTTTAACTAAGATAGAACAGTAAGAATAAAACAGTAAAATAATACTTAATAAAACATGATTGTTTAGTGGTGGATTAGAAATAACGATGATAAAACATTCTGATGATTTAGATTTAATAGAAATGATAAACTTGACTTGACTTGTTAAAAATAACCTTACGGATGTTCGCAATAATTTTACTTGCTTGTCAAACAATAGGGCTAAGAACAGTTATTAAAAAAATAAATTTGAGTGGAACAAAATTAAGAGAACTTGCATGAGTTGCATGTTCAAAAACCAAATACTTAAACAGTTTTTTTTTTCACGCTACATACTTAATGTAGTAGTTTGATACGAACTTTTTAGACTATGTACATCTAACATAGCAAAAGGTTTAAATAATATAAACAGGTGGGTTATTAATTAAGATTAAGTTTAGTCGATTATCGCTCAATTACTCGCATTTATATTATTTTCATAAAGATTGCTATCAGATTTAAGCCTCGTACGTACTAAAGTCAACCCTACTCTCGATGATTTTATTACTTAGTTAGGTATTTACTTCCTACAACAGACAATGTATAAACATATATGTTATAATTGCATTCACTTGATAATGCTCTGATAAATTTTGAAAAATAAGATATTGAGAAGCAAGCTTCATGTCAAAGAAAAGTTATAGTCTACCTAAGACTTTCTTTATCCTCGAATTATTTATATTATTCTCTTTAAGCATTTGCGTAAATTATACACATTTTTGCTTTATTTAATAATCAATAAAACTTACTTAAATTAAGGTTATCACCTCAATCTATTGCAATTCTTTTCAAATAAGTATATTAATCGATGAAGTCTGTCTCAAGCCTAAGTTTTGACTCTTGATATCGTATTAACCAGCACGAATGCTTGCGACTTTGGCTGACTTTCAAGCGCCCGCTTCCTTACTCAAGATATTGCCGTCTGAATATTTTACTAGTTGTTACTACGGACGCCTTACGCTCTCACGGCTGCGTCTTAAATTGTACAATTTTTAACAAAGATTACACAGTATTACTTAATTTATCGATCCCAAAATGTATGAATAATATAAATATGATAACCAATAATAGACCTATAGTCTCGGAACATAATATAAAAAACGTAGCTAGCTTTCTAGTTATTCTTAATAACAGTTTTTTTTTTAATAAGAAATAGTTTATTTGTTATTAATTAAAAATGTAATAATGCCAATAATTTCAATAATTCTTACTATGAAAATTCCTTCTAGCGTTGTACGGCCTCTCAAGGAGGATGCCTTACGTTCTCACAGCTGTATCTTAAAATATATATTAACAGCTTATATACGACACACCGAGCGCTTGCGGCTTTGCCCGACTATGTCAGGCTCCCTTCCGCTCCCTCACTCGTGTCGCAAAATATTACGATTCGAAATTGCGTTTGACGCTTTACGCCCTCATAGCTGCGTCTTAATTATATAAACAGAGAAAGTAAATAAGACATACCGAGCGCTTGCGGCTTTGCCCGACTATGTCAGGCTCCCTTCCGCTCCCTCACTCGTGTCACTATTACAATTTGAAATTTCGTGTAACCACGTAGTGGACGCTCAACAGCATCAGTTGGAGTCAAAATTGTTGCTATGAATCTTGCACTCAACTTCCAATTTGCGATATGCATTTTTCATTGCTGAAACTTGCACAAAATTTTATGTAATTAATCACTATTAGTCACCCAATAAATTTAGAATGGTCTTATCATATTTAATTAATTGGGCAACTGAATTGTTAAATATGATTGTAGGTACAGAATCCGTAATCTATGCTCAATATGTTACGTGACACGTGATCTTATTTGTATTCAATGTAAAAAGACAGCAGGGATGGGAAAATGCTAAATTAATCTTAAAATAACAGTTATTTTCCAACTTTAACTGTAATATTGGTAATATTAGTATTATATCAGTATCAACAAAACGTTTCATGAAAACTAAACCTGTATTAGAGAAAACTATCTTAGAGAGAGGGAGAGTGAAAAAAAAATGCTACGTAATCCGCCTCTGTGCACTAGAGTGAATAGTTATAGATGATTAGCACAAAAACAAAAAAACTTAAGGGTTTTAATGATTTCTATAAATAATTTCTCCCTCTAGTTATCATCATAGTATGCTTACGTGGAATTCTCCATTTTATTTATTTTGTGCGGGCAGGATAAGCGAGAATTCTAAGGAAATCTCGTTTATCCCACTTCTGAAGTTAAAAGGGATTAAAATAAAACGTCATGAGCAATTAAAAGTTCTAGTTTTAATTGTATCTCTGTATAATTATTTTTGGTATTTAACAAGAATTCCAAGCATACAATTACTCGATATCATGGGAAAGTACTACTATTACCAGTTTAAACAGTATTCAATACAATAATACACTGATACCTGACCTTAAGCAGTGGTATCTCTCCAGCAGGAATAGCGTATCGCGACAAATTTATCAAAGTCATCTGGTATTACGACTTTATTTAACAACTTTATTGAAAACACTTATTTCACCGTTCAACCTTTCACTGTGACGACTTGAGCACGACTGAGCGTGCCTCTACCCCGTCACCGCATTTTTAAACGTTATGCGTGGCGTGGTAGGGGCGAGCGTGGCGTGACTGGCGTGGTAGGGGCGACTGCAGTCACCTGATTACTACAACTACCGTTTAAGTACTTTTAATGGTATAAACACACAAATTTAGTTGTACTACATGGTTCATCACGAATAATAATTAAAGTAATTTATACAGTAACCTTACAGTTATGACCACAAACTGGAAGATTGGAAACATCTAAATAATAAAGAATCACCCATCATTGAGCCTATTTTGGTACACGCAAAGGTTACCAGCATTTTGTCGTGCGGCTCACGCGCCATCGTTCTGTAAATGTCACTGATCGCGTTTGTTCCGATCCGATTGTTTATACGCACGCTGAATCTGTGAATAGGCGAAAGTTTACATTTCAGAGATAAAACAACTGTTTCAAAGTGCTATTGCGGAAATCATTGGATAGCAATAAACATTGTCATCTCTGTCCTTTCATAGCAGGGTAATGATTACCAATTTTTTATCGGATTTCAGGTATCAGCAACCAAATCCGATCAACCTCATACTCAGCTGATAACGGAATAAAACGGGTGTAACAAGACCTTCAACGAAGCCCAAGTCCACGCATTCCTCCCATCATTACGATCATTTTTGTCTGTTAGACAAAAATGATCTGTTTAGTTGTCTTATGGCTTAGAATAATTACACCTAGAAGCCGTGTCCGCGTATGCAAAGTGAGGCAACTTATACTGAGCCAAAATGGCTCAGTTTTCATATTTATATCCTTTATACGTTACCTAATCGTAGCTAAAGTCCAATCATATAATAATTAATCTCGTTAAGGTAGGGAATTTGAAACTGTTTTGTACTTATTAGGTATGATTATGTAATAATGGACAATAAAAATCTGAAAACGGCGCCATTTTGGCTGTTTTAGTTGCCTCACTTTTGACAGCGCTCTTTGTAGGGAATTATCGTTCTAGGTGTAATTATTCTAAGTCTTATGGTAGGTCAAAGTCATTTTTTTTATTTTATTTTTTAATAAAATCTTGTTATATTCGTTATTTCCAAATTTTTGTCTACAGAAACAATATCAAAATTGTATGTATTTCGTAACAAACAATGGCTCCAAAACGTCATCACTCAATGTATCTCATGAGCACGCACATTTAAACGTTGCCTTTCAACTCAATCGCACGCAGCTATGTAGCATACACTTGCATTGCAGGCGCGGTCTTTTGTACGCGTTACATTGTGTGGTAAAGTATGCAATGCTTTTTTAACACCAAAAATTAACATCGTTTCCCAGCAATAATTTTGAACAGAAATGGTCCTGATGATGGGCAGAATACGTAGACCTCGGCTTCGTTGAAGGTCTTGTTACACCCAAGCACTCGAGGTAGACCCAAACACTACATAAATGTATAAAATAAGTAATGTTACACAAAACAAAAGAACTTACTTACTTATTATCCCTTACCCACACCACGTTGCTATGAAAAAGTAACACCCAAATATTGCATGAACCAAAAAAATGTCAATAAAACGCCGATTTGCTGCCGAAATCCTTTCACAAACACCGATATTAAAGTCCCAAGTCCGCAGACAGGGATCGGCCGGGATGAGTCCAAATATTAAACTTGTTCCAAAGAAATATATTGCGGTAACCACAGGATTAACTGTCAGTGTCAACACAAGCCTTGACACAAAATATAAAAGAGACAGAAGAGCGGCTTGGAACAAATCACCATATAAATCATGCATTTTTATTCTCCTACTGCTGGGGCACAGGCCTAAGGAGAATGGACCTCATCACACTATGCGGGCCAAATGCGGATTGGTGAGTGTTTACGTCTGCAAATGCAGCCGGGCGGGACCAACGACTTAACGTACGAAGCACGGAGGATCTCGAGATTAAAACACTATGTATCACCCTTGCCTTTCAATCGCAGGGTGATACGTCAATGTTGAGATTCTCTGCCCTCTTTAGTGCCTACACACTCTCAGGCCAATCCATGCAATAGTTTACATTTTACTGGAAACCCAGACATAGGTAAATCCTACGATTTTCCAGTATAACCTAAGATTTACTAACTCTTAATGGTAAAAGTCCGAATTCTTCTCTGATCATCGTTCATTTCAAATTCACTTGGTAAATCTTAGATTTGACACAAAGACACGGTAAATGCTGATTAAGGTTTAGTTTGAAGAATTTATAATTTATAATTGAATTTATAATATTTTACTTTTTACTAAGGATTTGACTGATGTATAAATTTATTGTAAAATAAATGAATTTAAAGTAAAAAATGATAATCAAAAATATTTGAGATTGTTACTGACGTTTTGTTAGCTAATTCACTGTTTTATTAAAAAAAAATACCAACCATCACTGGTAAATTCTAGCATGTGCCAAACTCTAATAGTTGATCCCGAAAAAATATATATGTTTTTTTTTTTTAAATCTTTATATTAAAATTAACCAAATCATATTGGTAAATCTTAAGATTTTTTATTTATCCTAAGATTTACCAATATACGGGCTTTACAATAACGTTTACCACTTTACAGTTTTCCAAGCAGTGCCTAGGGCAAAAAAATGCAATATAGTCCAGTCAGTACTGGCACTCATGTATGGCGAGGTCAAAATTTGTCATTAGATGAATTCACTTGGAACATATGTAGCTTAGGTAAAACTGAGCTGATTTAGCCCGGTAGCCATCAGCCACCCCTTGGCAGGTAGGGAGGGGTGGCATTTAAAGTTTCACGCCGCCGCACTTCAGAAAAAAAATCATATCTCCTTCAATATACCTACCACCTCGAGTGTGATATCATTTTATAATGAATTAGAGATGATGAATTCATGTTTAAAACTTTTAATGTACAGTGTCATAGAAAAAAGGTAAAATATTGACGATAGTTTAAAAAAAAAATTGCTATTTTTTTATTCAACAGTCAGTATCTGTAAAAATACAATTTTTTTGCAATGAAATTTTTTTTTATCTAATAGTACATTTATTCAGCTTTTGAAAAATATATACTTTATGTATAGTTATCGTTCAATGTATATCTGAAAAAAAATCGAACATGGTATGCGACGCTGTTTCTAAGCGAAGCGTCTACAATTAATAAGTTAAGTACCTAGGTATAAGTTGTTTTTTTCAATTAAAATATGATAAATCTAAGATGTGTTTTTTATTTTTGGTACAATAATGACACCCTTTCATTTTCATATACATTTTGCAATTCCCGGGAATTCCCAGAAATCGGGTATTTTCGACATTTTGGTACCATAGAAGAAGTTGTTTAGTTTGATGGTCCCTTCTACCGTATTCGGAATTATGAATATTTAATTTTCTTTTACTTTTACCTTCAATATCTTCATTGCTTTTGATTTCCCAGGTATGCAAAAACTATCCTGATGGTGGGCAGAATATGGAGGTCCTGGCTTAGTCAAGGGTCTTTTAATACTTGTCGTATTAGTTGTCTCTAAAAGCTTTTGTTTTTTCCCTCTGCTACAATTTACGGTCACAATGTCATTGATATTTTCTTGTTTAAATGTAAAACGAAACGCTTAAATAATATAATAGTTATTAAACTTTTTAACCGCAATATAAACTCCCGTCGTTCCGGGTATCCTGGCGCATATTTTTCGGGATCGGGTTTAAAAAACATCCCGGTAATTCCCAGAAATGGGAACCCAGGAACGCAACCCTAATCACAGTCCAATTTTCATATAAACGAGGTAACTTTGAAGCTTTTGTTCTTCGTCAGGGATTGAACAAGGTGTGATCTGATGATGGTTATCCAAAGAGTGAATGGAGGAGGTCAAGATCGCTTAAGAAACCCAACGGATCAGAAGAGTCGTTTACACTAGAGACCTTCTGGAGCTTTTAGTGTTACATTTTCCATACTTCTTAATTTTCATTTGATATTTTTTTAAGTTCAACCCTGAGCTAAACCGCTCATCTAATCTGTTAGGTTTTTTTAGCATAATGAGCCTCCGTCATTCATTCTTTAATTTGCCATCATCAGCACACACCTCGTTCAATCCTGGGCAGAGAACCAAAGCTGTAGGTTTACCCCGTTTGTTCGAAAATTGGTCTGTGATTTAATTTTTCTGCTCACGAGTGTACAAAAAATACTCAATGGAAAATATTTTAATTTCTACTGTATATTTATATGCCTAGGTCCTTAAGGAACCTACCTATTAAAACTTTATAAAATTTTGCACTTTAGTTTTAATGTGGTAAGACATTTTCCTCCCTGACCGTTCTCAGATCTAATTTTTTGACGTCACGACGCTTCGTCGTTTTATGACTTTCTTATACATAGATCAAGTCTGTCTATTTTTTTATATAGTCTTTATGACTCTCACAAAAAGATCTAAGTATGTATCAGACCGTAAGATAGTTGAGAGAGACTTTATGACCGTAAGAACATAAGCGGCAGTCGAACGCAAAGTTAAGTTTGTATTCCATACATGTTGTATGAAAAACCAACTTAACTTGCAATCGCAGACATCTGGAAACACCGTCGCATACCATGTTAGATTTTTTTTCAGATGGAAATTGTATGATAACTATATATAAAGTTTGTATTAGTTTAAAGCTGAATAAATGTTCTTTAAGGTGGTATTTTTTCCTTTGCATAAAATTAGCATTTTAAAAGATACCCGACTGTTGAACAAAAACAATTGTAAACCGATTTTTGACACTTTGGTCAACATATTTATTTTTTCAATGAAACTATACATTAAATGTCCCAAAAATAAATTCCTCATGCCTGCTACAAAAAGAACTAAATATGCATCAAAACATAAAATAGTTAAAAGAGACTATAAGATCGTAAGACCATAAGCGGCAGCCGAACGCAAAGTTAAGTTTGTACTCTATACATTTTGTATGAAAAAACCAACTTAACTTTCAATCGCGGATGTTTGGAAACAGCGTCGCATACCATGTTCGATTTTTTTTCAGATAGACATTCAAAGATAACTATACATAAAGTATATATTTTTAAAAAGCTGAATAAATTTACTTTAAGATAATATTTTCTTTCATTGCACAAAATGATTATTTTTAATAGATACTGACTGTTGAAAAAAAAAATAGCAAACTTATTTTTAAACTATCGTCAATATTTTACCTTTTTTCTATGACATTGTACATTTAAAGTTTTAAAAATGAATTCCTCATCCTTGATTCATCATAAAATGATATCACACTTGAGGTGGCAGGTATATTGAAGGAGATATGACTTTTTTCTGAAGTGCGGCGGTGTGAAACTTTAAATGCCACCCCCCCCTACCTGCCAAGGGGGGGCTGATGGCTACCGGGCTGAATCAGCTCAGTTTTACCTAAGGTACATATGTGCCAAGTGAATTCATCTAATGACAAATTTTGACCTTCTGCCACTAATTCCCCAACTAATACCGCTGGAGTGGTGCTTCTGTTCAGAACAAACAGGCATCATTCATATTTCGTGGTTTTACTGCGATGGTGGCGAGAAAAAATTCACATTCCTACATAAATATTTCAACATTTCATAGGTTTATTATGTTTTTATTTGTTTTGCTTGAAATGCCTCGTATTTGTCGTCATTTTCATTGTTCTTGGATATTTGCTATAATAGAGTTAGTTCGATTTTCGAAGGTAATTACGTGACGTAGGTACTAATTTTTATGAATTTATGATGACTTTAATTTTCTTTAAAATTCTTGTCAATGTCTACTTTTTAAGTTGCTACAGAACTCTAAACTTCGATCAAATCACCCCTTTGAATTTCGAAAGTTATAATTTGTCGTTTAGAAATATTTTACTTAGTCTACTTCAATAAAATTTCTGACAATAAAATTTTGATAATTGACTTCAAAAGCCTTTTATTTTAAAATAGATTTTCCTTTAAGTGGGGGTACCTTTACCTAATTTTATTAATTTCGGCTACATCCAACTACGAAACTTTTTTAAATTGTGGTTGAAAATCAAACCACTTGGTTGTAGGTATATTATAATGTAAGCTTGGTACAAGTATGTTGAGCTGCTCATAAACTATAATAACTATATATATTAGATAATTCTAGTGCTAAATATGATATACCAGTGTTTCAGGAGAGTAGTAATAAAATCATTAGATTAAAACTTGTTCACAAGGAAGCGCTTCGGATTTTTAAGGGCTATAATTTTTCCGATTATTAAAAAATGCAGTCACTTGTTTTTGACTTTATATACTCCGTAACATCTTCTATATCTATAAGTTATTTGAAGTATTACAATCCTCTGCACGTATCCAGATAATTGCCGCGGCATCCGATCCGAGTAATGTCAGCGAAAAAGTCGTTCCTCAGACGCAGAACACGGCAACGATGGAGATCTTTTTCTAGATGTCTATTGGCGGCGTCAATGTGTCAAGATCGTGCTAGGAATCATAAGATTGAAGCAAAAACTGTTCCAGTAACTGAGGAATGACAAGCGGTTTGGTAGGTCTTATAAGTCCGCTTGGTTGGCTACCACCATTCTTACCTAAGTCTGACACCATAACAACAATTTGAAAATTGTTGTGTTCTGGCAGTTAGAGGTAAGATAGCCAGTCCCTCAGACTTTTTGGATTTTCAAAGTTTAGAACACCGACGAAAGGTAGCCTGCTTATCAGTCTTCTATACATTACATTTCAGGGAGTGTGCTCAGGAGTTACACAACCCTTATACCTCTTTCCCCGTTTCGGACTACCCGGCGCAGGGCGGCTTTTCATCCTTATGTTGTGGATATTCCACGTAACCGCACGAAACGCTTCGGTTCCAACTTTTTAATTCGAACAGCTAAGATGTGAAATGACCTCCCTGCATCTGTTTTCCCCAAACAATATAACTTGGGCGTCTTTAAAGCCAAGTAAATAGGCATTTACTGACAGTGCGACGTGCGTGCTCCATCTTCGTCCTCCTTCAGGTGAAATTGAGGACAAACGCGCAGACAGTCCATACATAAAAAAAAGGATTCTGGGTGGACACTGTAAGTAAAATATTATTTGTGATAAAACTGTAAATGTTTGTACTTATTGCACGGGTTTTCACAGCTGTTATTGACCGAGCGAGCACGAAGTGCGAGCGAAGCGTCTCTGCTTCAGCTTGGGCAAAAATTCTTTCGTATGTACTCTGTATGTTCTCTTCTACAGGTCGCATTTCTCAACCGATTCTCGTGAAAATTTGTGAGCAGGTTTGAAAATTATATAGAATTTTTTTGTCGAGCCAGATTTATTTAATTTTTCAAAATGGCGGAGATATTTAAAAAAAACAGGTTTTTCGGCTTTCCAGCGCTGTCTGTTCTCCTCTACAGGTCGCATTTCTCAAGCGATTCTCGTGAAATTTTGTGGGCAGGTTTGAATATGATATAGAATTTTTTTGTCACGCCACTTTTTCGATTTTTTTCGAAATGGCGGAGATATGTAAAAAAAACCTATTGCAGTCCAGCTTTCCAGCTCTGTCTTTTCTCCTCTACAGGTCGCATCTCTTAACCGAATTTCGTGAAATTTTGTGGGTAGGTTTGAAAATCATATAAATTTTTTCAAGTTGAGACAGTTTTTCTAAATTTTTCGTAACGGCGAAGATATGTAAGAAAAATGTATTTCAGTCCGGCTTTCTGACGCTGGATGTTCTCCTCTACAGGTCGCATTTCTCAACCGATTCTAGTGAAATTTTTTGAGCCGGTTCGAAAATAATATAGTTTTTTTTGTCACGCCAGTTTTTGGAAATTTTTCAAAATGACGGAGAAATGTTAAAAATACATATTTCAGTCCGGCTTTCCAGGGCTGTCTGTTTTCCTCTACAGGTAGCATTTCTCAACCGATTCTCGTAAAATTTTGTAAGCAGGTTTGAAAATTGTATAGATTTCTTATGTCAAGCCAGTTTTTAATTTTTTTTCTAAATGGCGGAGATAATGTAAAAAAATCAAATTTCAGTCCGTATTTCCAGCGCTGGCTGTTCTCCTCTACAGGTCGCATTTCTCAACCGATCTCGGTGAAATTTTGTGAGCAGGTTCGATAAATATATAAAAAAAATTGTCGAGACAGTTTTTCGAAATTTGTGAAAATGACGGAGATATGTAAAAAACCATATTTCATTCCAGCTTTCCGGCTGTTTGATCTCCTCTACAAGTCGCATTTCTGAACAGATTCTGGTGAAATTTTGTGAGAAGGTTCGATAATTATATATAACTGTTCAGTCAAGCCAATTTTTCCAAATTTATAAAAAAAATACTCACCCATTTTGAAAAATGATCAAAATTAGAAGAACCATCTAGCTGCAATACTCACGTACCTACTGTGTGCTTTGAAAACTTCATGGCGACATTTTATTTTATTTTTTCGCGAGGTCTACAGCTCACGGAGCCACTAGTATTTATTACTGAACTAGAATAAGTATGATAAATTAAATTGTGCTATAAATTATTTAAAAAGGAGAAAAAACTATATTTTTTTGCACCCATTCAGTCCTGACCTCTTGAAGAGGTGCCATGTTAAAAAAATAAGAAATCATAAATATGATTTCTTATTTTTACCTACCTTACCTACCTACCTTAACTATATCAAAATTTTATTTAAACCTGTATCAATACTTGGTGGTAAAAACTTACAGGGTTATTTGTAAAACACTAATCTTTATTTCTTATCGAATGAGGATTAGTGGCCATCTCTGGTGTTAGAGTTTATCAAGCCACCTGTAAGGCCTCTAACTTGGCTTAACGACTGTTATCAGATGACAACAGCCGGGACCGACGGTTTAACGTGTCCTCCGAAGCATGGAAGCGCTCAGTTCTAATGCCACTTTAACGGTCACCCATCCGACACCTGACCGGACGGAGCGTTGCTTAACAAACGTGATCGAGTACGATCAGTCTGTCAAATTCCGCCATGAGCGCTTCTAAACAAACACTAATGACTTTGCAGGAGTAAATTACTAACATCATAGACAACAACATTTTATTCTACGACATTTCCGAAAAAAGACAAAAAAAAATATTCCATACAAATATGTCCGAACAGCTGCTGGTCGAGTTACATAACTCCAAATGAAACTCAATATGAAAAGTAGTTTTTTTGTCTTTTTCTGAAAGTCGTTAGAACATACTTTGTTGTTTATGAGGTCAGTAATTCGCTTCTGTGAGGTTTTTGGTGTTTTAAAAATATGGTATATGTAGTACATTACATAGCATGGGCAACAGCGTTGCTTAACCACTTCTAAGCAACGAGAACGTCGCGCCGTCACAACATTCGTTTCGTTATTACAGAGGCGATACACGCGCACGCGAATTTTGTTGCTAGCTGGTTAAGCGACGCTGTTGTCCATTATTACCTACTTACTGTATAATTTTAATATAAATTATATTCCAGTGTGTGCACACCTGAACATCTGTAACAAGGCAGCGACAAGCTCTATAAGACGAGCAAAAGAAAAACTCGCGAAACTTTAAACTACAGCACTTCTAATAAGAACGTTAACTACTTCGCTTAAAATGCTAATGATTGCTGAGCAATTACAACGAACATTGTATAAAAACTTGCTTAGGTATTTGAGGGCGAGTATTATATTGATTGGAGATTTGAAAATTGTTTCTCTGGAATACGGAACAGGATTTTACATAATAATTAGATACTATACGTACTAAAATCTGTATTTTAGGCACAACACATAAGGAGACTAAACATATCGAGTCATTACCTTGGTGAGCAACAGGCATGGGCATATCTAGAGATTCTACCCCGTTCGTAAAGGTCGATTTAGTGTAAGTAAATATTATAATATGGAAAATTATTACATTCCCACTTAAAATTTGTTTATTGCTTTAATATTTTAAACAATATTCAACTTTGTAAAGGTCGAGTGAGTGAAAAACAATATAATATGAAAAAAAAAATACATTGAATATAAAATACATACCTACCTTACATTAATTCTTGTATTTCTTAATATTCTCATCATAATTAATTATTCCACTAAGAACACCTGATATAACAGTGGTTTAAAAAAAAAATTAAAGCTGCGGTAGTTCCGTACCTATAATTTATACAGGTACATAATGAGAATATGATTTATAAGCGATTTTTATAAAAAATAACAGATATTATCTAAGCGTCGTTCAAGAATAAAACACAGATCATAATATCATCTGTGTTTATATTAAAATATTATTTCAGGCTTATTTTAATTTACCATAAATGAATAAAGGTTACGAAAATCTCTTTTCTCTAAGGTTACGATAAAATATCGCTAAATTTGGCGACTGTTTGAGTTCAATCGTAGTATTGAAAGCGCTTTGCGATTGCAACGATGCAGCATCGCGGTTCGCGGATTTTGAAAGTATCATGTTTGCTGAAACAGAAGGTTCTGTAATTTTCTTAACCTTCTTCTTCAGCCAAAAGTCATCCACTGCCTGATTGTACGTGCTTACTCATTTGAAAGTCATTCCATCCAGTTTTGGGCTTTTTTCATCCTGTGATTTCCCGCTATTTTGGTAATGTCATCCGACCACTATCTTTAATAGCGACCACCAAAAATTCGACCAACTCTTCTAGTACTTATACAGGATGCTATCCAACCACTATCTTTAATAGCGGCCAACGCTTTTGGTACTTACAGGATGTCATCCAATCACTATCTTTACTAGCGGCCAACAAAGATCGGCCAACGCTTCTGCTACTCACAGAATGTCATCCGACCACTATTTCTACTAGCGGCTAACAAAGATTTGGTCAACGTTTCTGGTATTTACAGGTTGTCATCCGACTACTATCTTTACTAGCGGTCAACAAAGATTTGTCCAACACTTCTGATACTTACAGGATGTCATTCGACCACTATTTTCATTAGCAGCCAACAAAGTTTCGGCCAACGGCCGATATACTTGATGCTAAATGTTAATAGCTAAAATAATGATACCTATTTTTTTTTTTTTTTTTAAACTAAATAGGATTTCATACTACACGTTTGAGTCTACAGATCTCCAAAAATAATACTATAAAAATGTTTCCTTACAAAAAAATGCACCATTATGGGCCAAAGCGTACTTACTTACTAGAAGTTAAAATGAATTTATTTTGGCTGCTTAGAGTAACTATTTTGCTTCCAACCTTTTATAACGTTCACGCAACAACGGTCCCTTATGACTCCTATAGAGGTGTTCCAATATCTGAGCATGTGAAGAAGGACAACGATTTGTAAGTATCATTTCCTTAGTGCTCGTTTTTTGTTTGCGCGTCGCGTGCGGCTGCGCAGCCTGCACTAAGTTTAAATATGTAGCGCACTAAATTTAAATATGTGGCGTTTTATGCATGAGAGCTTGTATGTCTCATAAGGAGGCTCAAGGTCTGGAGAGCTATGTTCGGCGTTTCCCTGCGTGATCGAATCAGAAATGAGGAGATCCGCACTACTACTAAAGTAACCTACATCGATATCGATGGAAACAAGTTTCATTAATGTACCATACTTTAAAAAAAGTTGGGCCAACCCGTCACGGGAAAAGTTGCAATGTCTTTAAGTAAATAACAAATCGCCAGAATTTATATAAAAAAAGAAATAATAAAAATATACAATCACTATTAAAAGCTTTGAACTATACAATAATTAACAAACATAATATATATAAAATCGTAAACTGAATGACTGACTGACTGACTGATCTATCAACGCACAGCCCAAACCGCTGGACCTAGAGACTTGAAATTTTGCACACATATACTTTATACAGTGTTAGCATTCACTAAGGAAGGATTTTTGAAAATTCCATCCCTAAGGGGATGAAATAAGGGATGAAAGTTTGTATGAAAGTCCCTCAGTTTTGAAGCTAGAATCTTCAAATTTTGTGTTTAGGCTGACGATTGGAAATTAATAAATACGGGTCTCAGCGTTTTTCAAAATTCTACCCCCGGAGGGGTCAAAAAGGATGAAGTTATGTATTGAAGAAAATCCTTTATTTTCGAAGTAAAAATCGCTAAATTTATAATTTAGGCTTATGGATGGAAATCTTACGCAACGTATATTGTTTTTGTTAGTATTTCAACCCCTATGGCGATGAAATGGGGGTGAAAAGGGGTAAAAAAACATATAAATAGATATGGATGTCGTTATCGGGGTTTTCTGGGATGACGATTGTAAAAATGACATTTATTTTGAAGTCCGACACGGTGGACATGATTTAACCCATAAAGGGGTGAAAATGGGGTTCAAATTTTGTATGGAAAAATAATATAAAATAGACATTACAACTTTAAACTTCGTAGGAGCACTTTTAAAATAAATAGGCAAATATATATTTTGTTATTTTGAAAATCAACCCCTTAGGGGGTAAATAGGGTGAGTAAACATAAAAATCGATATGGATGTCGTTCTTGAGGTTTTATGGGATGTTGATTGCGAAAATGAGTTTTTTTTTAAGTCCAACACGGTGTACATGATTTAGCCCCTAAAGGGGTGAAATTGGGGTTCAAATTTTGTATGGAAAAATAATATAAAATATAATGTTTTCAAAATGTAGCCCAACTCCATATCTCTAGGGATTTTTTCATTTTTTCGATATCACTTTTCGTTTTTGAGAAATTGTCGATTTAGTGAGAAAAGACCCCTAGAAAGTGAGTAATTTTTCTACATTTATGCGATTTAAAAAAAAAATGTATTTTCAAAATTTTTTTTATAATATTGTAGCCCTTGCCGGGACGCATCTTTTGACACTAAGTACATTCACGTAGACCCAAAAATCACGCGATCAGGGCAATGTCTCACTCTGGCTGAAATTGGGTACCTTACTGAAGCGATCGAAAAAACATTTTCAATGTTAAAATCCACCGGACCGACCATTCATTCAATCAGTCTCCCGAAAAATCGAATGAATTTTCCCTGCATGGACTATATCAGTGTTTCCAATAAGGGGTACGGCTCAAGGGGTACGCGAGGTTGCGTCAGGGGGTACACGGAACAATAATGATATCAGCAACCATTTTAATAAATCACTCCTCGGGGGGGTGCAATAGGGGGTACGCGAGTTTAAGGTCTTTCTTAGAGGGGTACGTAGAAAAAACTAATTGGGAATCACTGAACTATGATAAGCTGGCTCGCATTAGGCATCAGGACTTTCTGGGGCCTGATGCGGCGGGGTGCTGCACTTCCCACCACTGTGACCGAATCGATTATGTCATGCACACTGTCGCGTCGCTGCACGCGCCGCTGCACGCGCCGCTGCATGCCCCGTTTTCTGTTTACGGAAATACGAAACCCTAAAAACATCCGACGCCACGCCGCACGCAACGCCCGACGCGGTAGGGTACTCAATATGGTACCGTCTTTTAACAAAGGCTGGCTAATACTGGTAATTCAACTTTTGATGCCCTCTCGCTCAAAACAGTGATCGGATACTCTTGTTGTGCCAAAGGCGCAAGTTCTTTAGCCACGATATTTTTCTTCTACTGGGTTTTCTTTTGCCTTGAATGTTACCCTATAAGTATTATTTGTATTCGTACTTCAGAAATAAAAACGGGGCCATTAGTTCAAGAGGTGGTTACCAAAACGTGCCAAAACTACTCATCTTATTTTACCAATAGAAAAACATATTGGTCAAAACTAAGTATAGGCTACACCACAGAACTTAGTGAAGTAAGGCTAGTGTTTTATTACAAAAACGACACGGGGGCGCAAAATTTGTGTCAAGTACCTACAATATTTAAATTTTTATTTAAAAATGCTGTTTTTTGTCTGCAGATTCTGTGTAAATGAGATCAAGCCCTGTGATCCCCATGAAGGAAGACGTGTAGATGGATCTTGTAACAACCTGAAATATCCCAGTAGAGGCGCTGCGAATACACCTTTGTACAGAATATTACCAGCTGCGTATGACTCAGGTACTTTTGTCTATAATATTGATGGATCCGTTATGGAATGAAAGCAGCAGACTCTATAAAAACTGATATATTGGTACGAATCAAAAATATATGAGAATGCCGTTATGTCGCCCGCTCGCGCGCTAGTTGGATGGCTAAGTGGGGGGGAAGGCCGTCCGCCGCCGCCGTCCGGTCCCAGCTTTTGGGCCCGACCGCCGACCTTCGCCGAAGAATAACGAGCGCGCCGCACGCGCTCCAACAATATAGATACCATTATATACTTACTTTAATTCAGCCATTCAGCCTTGCCAAAATGACGTCCCATAACTAAACATGAGACATAATATGATATCAAATAGCTTGGCCAATGATTAGGCTACGATTATAACAAAATTCCTGACTGAGAAATCAAAGTTTTTTTCTGAAAAAAAAAACACTATCTATGTATTAGCACCACGTGTGCCAAAACTATCAATATGTCGCCAATTCCTAGCTACATTTCAATCATACCCACTATAAAATTACCCGTTTATAAACAAGTCAACTTTGTGTTCTGTTTGAAATAAATTTACTTACTTCGATTAACAATTACTTACCAAAGTTTTTTTTTTCGTTACTTTACTCTTTTCATAAATGGCTAAGACTACAACAGCTGCTAGCAGGTCCGTTTATTAAATGTTGGATTAGACGTATTAGCTGAATGTCATTTAGGCTGCTGATTAAACGTTGATTGATGTCGTTTGTCCACGCCATCACCGAAAACGAGATGATGGTTCGAAGTAGCGGCGATGGCATAAGCGTAACGTATAGACGTTACGGCCCGGCCACAGCCAGCGCGGCAGGCGGCGAGGCAAGCGGCGCGGCAAGCGAATTCGGTAATCACTACGCGGTCGTGACGACGAGCTGAGAGGCCGCCATTGAGATAGCGCGCAGTGATTATTGAACGCGTCAGTACATTAATCGAAATAATACCTCGTAATACCTACTTTGTGAGCTATTACATGAGTCGATTTTAGTACTTGTGACGGTCTTTTGTTGTTTCAGCTGAGGGTGACTATCAACTTCGTAAAATGAGTAACGGCAAACCTTTTCCACCAACCAGAAAACTGCGCACGAGTTTTCTACCTGAAGGGAAAGTTCCAGATCCAATATTTACTCAGTTGGTGACAAACTACATGGTGTTTACAACTAGTGACGTAACTTCAATTGAAGATATTCGTGAGTTCCAAATAAAATTATATTATTGACAACGAGAGATAATAAAACTATAGTTACTTCTTATGAGCTCATAAGAAGTAACTATAGTTTTATAATTGATTCAGAAATCAGAAATCAGAATATTTATTTGCACAATATTGTGTACATTACATTGAGATTGGTGACAATGTTTTTAATAAAGTTTCAACAATATTCTGCCTTAAGTTTGTAAGCATGCAAATGTTAGTAAGTGTCAGCTATCTATAGTGAATATTATTACCACTAAGTACCTATTACTATTTTAAGACGTCAATAAATTACAAAATTGTCAACAGAAATCTCATATTCAAAATTAAATGTCAATTATGCAAAATTATCATTAATAAGTCAGATTAAGTAGAGATGTCATTTTTTTTCTACAAATATTCCTTGGTCGAGTAGAAACTGTACTGTAGGAGCCAATTAAATAATTTATTCCTGAAAATATTTTTCTCTATTGGTTGATTAATAATGTCTAGCGGTAGTTTATTAAATATTTTGATAGCCATACAATATACTTTTTATCGCCATAACAACTCTATTTACTGAAATCTTTTCATGGTATGCTCGCAGTGGAATATGTCTTAGCGAAGTCTGTTTGCTGTCGTACAAATGGAAAGCCTGACGACTCCGCATGCATTCCCAACTATATCCCTGACGATGACCCAGTCTTCAGGTACTCGAACATACGTTGCATGAACATGACAAGACCTTTAACCTTCCAATCAGAAGGATGTGTCAATAACAACACTATACCAAACAGGGTAGGTAGAAAAAAGTATTTTGTAGGTGGGAGAAATGTGTTAACTTGTTTTGTTCTTGAATTTAAATCAGAATCTTAGATTTAAGGCTGTGGTGTGATACCTTAATTGCTTTATTTGTGTCTGCCTGTTAGTACACTAATAATAATGTAAAGAAAATATACTAAATGGAATGTGGCTAACAATGCTATTTCGCTATTATTGTGGCTTGCAAAATAAAAAACATGACTTTTTCACTGTTTCACTAAGATGTAACCCCGAGGAACACTAAACTGTTAACCGCTGTCACCATCTTTTATCCGACTCATTCAATAATAAGTAATAACAAAGAAAGATTCAAAAATCTCTTACTATGCAATACAGCTCCCGGCATATAAATTGGCAAGAGAAAGTTGAGAGAAAAGATGCGCAGTAGCTACACACGCTGTGTTTGTAGCTACTGCGCATCTATTGTCTCAACTTTCTCTTGCCAATTTATATGCCGGCAGCTGTATCTCCCATTGCATTATGAAAAAAATTTGCTCGTAACAAAATAAAAAGATTTGATGATTAAAAATAAAACACTTTTCACGGATTACAGCGCGAATATCGTTCAAAATTATGAGCAGCCTTTTTGCTTAAGGGTTAGCGCAGACAGAACGGAGCGCAGCGGAGAGGATTTTGTTACCGCACTTGAAAATAAACCTTACAATTATTACAATAAATTGCAAAAATGCTTGAATCTGACAAAAAATGCTCGCGCGTCCTCGAGGATGCGCGGGAATCCCCGCGCGGCGTCGAGTCGGCGCCCGCGTCGGAACGGGTACTTTCAGTGTTACCACTGAGTTTAAAGAGAGTGGACGTCATTTTTTAATCCGAAGTACCTACATAACGAACAGTAAAATGGACGAAGAAAAATTAATATGTTTGGTATCATTGCATGAATGTTTATTTAATGTATCGAACAGAACATAATATAGTGACAAAGTAGTAAAGATGAATGCGTGGGAAAAAATATCCGAAGAAATGGGAAAACCAGGTAGGTACCTATTAAGTGTAATTGTTTTATGCAGGTATAGTACAGCGGAGCGGAGCATCGGTGGCCTAGTGGCTAGAGCATCGGACTTCCATTCAGAAGGTCCGAGGTTCGAATGAAATGAATGAAAAAATAATAATTAAAACATATTTTACTATGAATTAACAACGTCGATTTATTATATTGTCTTGCCAATGAACAGACCCAGCTTCTGAACTAAAATATTTTTTGAATTCATCTCGTATCTTCATACTTTCAGTTACATTACTTCCGTCTTCTTCTTCTTCGTTTAGCTGTTCAAAATCTTGAAATATAATTTCAGATTGATTCGACTCGTGAGATTGAGTATGAATATATTTTTCATCAATAAGAAAATTGTGTAAACAAGTACAAGCAAGTATGATCTTGTCTAGATGATGAGGTTGCACTTTTAGTGGTCTTTGAAAAACTTCATACTTCTGTACCATTATTCCAAATGCACTCTCCACCATGCGTCGGGCTCGGCTCAGTCTATAATTGAATATTTTTTTCTGCTCGTCACCTCTAATGACATTTCCAGGTTTCCCTTTCGGTCTCATTATATTATTAGTTAACGGAAATGCTTCATCGGCTACGAATACGTGTGGTATTTCTTTATTTGTGGATGGTAAACACTTATTCTGAGGTATATGAAGTGTATTATTTAATTTTTGTCCTAACTTAGAATTTGACAATATACCGCCATCACTATTGCGGCCGTATGCACCAACATCAACTATAACAAATTTGTAATTTGCGTCTACAACGGCTAACAATACGGTACTAAATGATTTCTTGTAGTTGTAAAACTGACTTCCACTGTTATGGGGCGATCGTATTTGTACATGCTTGCCATCCAGTGCTCCAATGCAGTTCGGGAATTGCCAAATATTTTTGAACCCTTCTTCAATTTGCGACCAAGTCTCCTCTGTTGGCTTCGGCATGACAATAGGCTGCAATACTTTCCAAATTGCAGCACAAGTTTCATACACTATTGACCGAACTGTGCTGTAACCCACGCGGTAGTTGAAAGCCAAGGATTTGAAACTACTGCCTACAGTCAAAAATCTGAAAAAAAAAGTAAAATTATCTTTATCATGTTTTTGACCTATTAGGGTAGCTAAAAGTAAGTATAATACAAGTAAATTTATTGTTATCCCAGTCCACCATCGTTGACGAACTTTCGCGACAAACTGGCGTGAGGTAACCCAGAACGGTTTACTCGCGCAGGCTCGCGCGGTCGCACGCATGCTCGAGCATACACGATCCGTAAAAAAATGCCCGAGACCGCGCGAGGATTATTCCTCTCTGTCTGCGCTGACCCTTAGTCATCCCATGACCACGGGTCCTGGAAAGGTGTCGAAACGTCCGGAAATAAAAAAAAACGAAAAACTCAAAACTTAATAATTCCAAAATAACACCTGAATAACCTGAATCCTACTAATATTATAAATGTGAAAGTTTGTGGGTTTGGATGTTTAGATGTGTAAGGTTACTGTATAAATTACTTTAATTATTATTCGTGATGAACCATGTAGTACAACTAAATTTGTGTGTTTATTCCATTAAAAGTACTTAAACGGCAGTTGTAGTAATCGGGTGACTGCAGTCGCCCCTACCACGCCAGTCACGCCACGCTCGCCCCTACCACGCCACGCATAACGTTTAAATATGCGGTGACGGGGTAGAGGCGCGCTCAGTCGTGCTCAAGTCGTCACAGTGAAAGGTTGAACAGTGAAATAAGTGTTTTCAATAAAGTTGTTAAATAAAGTCATAATACCAGATGACTTTGATAAATTTGTCGCGATACGCTATTCCTGCTGGAGAGATACCACTGCTTAAGGTCAGGTATCAGTGTATTATTGTATTGAATACTGTTTAAACTGGTAATACTAGTACTTTCCCATGATATCGAGTAATTGTATGCTTGGAATTCTTGTTAAATACCAAAAATAATTATACAGAGATACAATTAAAACTAGAACTTTTAATTACTCATGACGTTTTATTTTAATTCCTTTTAACTTCAGAAGTGGGATAAACGAGATTTCTTTAGAATTCTCGCTTATCCTGCCCGCACAAAATAAATAAAATGGAGAATTCCACGTAAGCATACTATGATGATAACTAGAGGGAGAAATTATTTATAGAAATCATTAAAACCCTTAAGTTTTTTTTGTTTTTGTGCTAATCATCTATAACTATTCACTCTAGTGCTCAGAGGCGGATTACGTAGCATTTTTTTTTCACACTCTCTCTCTAAGATAGTTTTCTCTAATACAGGTTTAGTTTTCATGAAACGTTTTGTTGATACTGATATAATACTAATATTACCAATATTACAGTTAAAGTTGGAAAATAACTGTTCTTTTAAGATCAATTTAGCATTTTCCCATCCCTGCTGTCTTTTTACATTGAATACAAATAAGATCACGTGTCACGTAACATATTGAGCATAGATTACGGATTCTGTACCTACAATCATATAACAATTCAGTTGCCCAATTAATTAAATATGATAAGACCATTCTAAATTTATTGGGTGACAAATAGTGATTAATTACATAAAATTTTGTGCAAGTTTCAGCAATGAAAAATGCATATCGCAAATTGGAAGTTGAGTGCAAGATTCATAGCAACAATTTTGACTCCAACTGATGCTGTTGAGCGTCCACTACGTGGTTACACGAAATTTCAAATTGTAATAGTGATACGAGTGAGGGAGCGGAAGGGAGCCTGACATAGTCGGGCAAAGCCGCAAGCGCTCGGTATGTCTTATTTATTTTCTCTGTTTATATAATTAAGACGCAGCTATGAGGGCGTAAAGCGTCAAACGCAATTTCGAATCGTAATATTTTGCGACACGAGTGAGGGAGCGGAAGGGAGCCTGACATAGTCGGGCAAAGCCGCAAGCGCTCGGTGTGTCGTATATAAGCTGTTTATATATTTTAAAATACAGCTGTGAGAACGTAAGGCATCATCCTTGAGAGGCCGTACAACGCTAGAAGGAATTTTCATAGTAAGAATTATCGAAATTATTGGCATTATCACATTTTTAATTAATAACAAATAAACTATTTCTTATTAAAAAAAAAACTGTTATTAAGAATAACTAGAAAGCTAGCTACGTTTTTTATATTATGTTCCGAGACTATAGGTCTATTATTGGTTATCATATCGATCGATAAATTAAGTAATACTGTGTAATCTTTGTTCAAAATTGTACAATTTAAGACGCAGCTGTGAGAGCGTAAGGCGTCCGTAGTAACAACTAGTAAAATATTCAGACGGCAATATCTTGAGTAAGGAAGCGGGTGCTTGAAAGTCAGCTACAGTCGCAAGCATTCGTGCTGGTTTATACGATATCAAGAGTCATAACTTAGGCTTAAGACAGACTTCATCGATGAATATACTTATTTGAAAAGAATTGCAATAGATTGAGTTGATAACATTAATTTAAGTTAGTTTTATTGATTATTAAATAAAGAAAAAGTGTGTATAATTTACGCAAATGCTTAAAGAGAATAATATAAATAATTCGAAGATAAAGAAAGTCTTAGGTAGACTATAACTTTTCTTGGACATGAAGCTTGCTTCTCAATATCTCATTTTTCAAAATTTATCAGAGCATTATCAAGTGAATGCAATTATAATTGTCTGTTGTAAGAAGTAAATACCTAAGTAATAAAATCATCTAGAGTAGGGTTGACTTTAGTACGTACGAGGCTTGAATCTGATAGCAATCTTTATCTTAATTAATAACCCACCTGTTTATATTATTTAAACGTTTTGCTATGTTAGATGTACATAGTCTAAATACTACACGCTACTATACGCTACATACTACTACATTAAGTATGTAGCGTGAAAAAAAACTGTTTATGTATTTGGTTTTTGAACATGCAACTCATGCAAGTTCTCTTAATTTTGTTCCACTTAAATTTATTTTTTAATAACTGTTCTTAGCCATATTGTTTGACAAGCAAGTAAAATTATTGCGAACATCCGTAAGGTAATTTTTAACAAGTTTTCTAGATTATAATTATTATAATCATTTCTTTTAAATCTAAATCATCAGAATGTTTTATCATCGTTATAAGTATTATTTTACTGTTTTCTTTATATTATTTTTCTTAGTTAAAATGATAGATATAGATGCGACGAACGCACACTAAAACCAATATAAACATAAGTACTCTAGATATTTGCAGTACATAACTTATCCATACTTACTTGAAAAATCCCTAACATGTCCTGGGTTTGCTGGAACCTGCAAGAAAGCTATCTGAAAGATAAATCCAGTTCTCCTTTCAATGATTTAATTAATAACTCCTCTGCAACTCTTTTGTGAGTACAATAAAGAGCAAATAATTAAGTATGCTGAATGTAAATCCTCTTTAAATGTATTTACTGCAATGCAACTAATTGAGTCCAATGAGTCCAGCCATGTATTATTGCCAATTATGGATATACCTACCGTTCTTTTAATAAACTAGTAATTCAATTTCAAATATTATTCTTATTAATTTTACTACACTATGATCAGCTCGTGCATCTGTTGCCAAGTCATTTAATGAGTAATTAGTAAAACATAGAATGTGATGCCATTTATAATGGTGTATTGAGCGTATATATTTTTAAATGGCCATTGTGAGCAATGACCTACTCTACTGAAGTTTACCGGTAGTAAAAGAAAAATAATAAAATTCATTTATTTCAGATAACAATTATTGATCCAATTTGATAAGAAAAAAAAATTGAACAAACAATAAATAAAAGAAATAATTACATATAAATCTTAAAATAAAACTATATTCATAATACACAATAATGCAACAGTAATTTTACTATACTTAATATTAATTCTAATTCTTCCTTCACATTCCTACAAATGTTATTGAAAAACAAAACTATTGTGCTTTTTATTTCGTAATCTGATATGCAATAAGCAAATCACTTTTGTTTTGTAGATTTTTTTTGTCTGCGAATAGTGCCATTTAAATACTGTGTGTTAATATTTCAAGATAATAAAACTAAAGTGGAATAACATATATTTCTAAAGCATTCGTAGGTGGTAAGTTAAGCCTAATGAAGTATCTTTAAATTAATCAATGTACATGTATTATCTTAGTACTTGTTACAATATTGTTTATAATATGAAATAAAGAATTTTTAAATGAAAAAAATGAAATGAAATTTCGTAATCAATGATACAATTTCTAGACAAAATAATTATTTTCGTATTCATTGCATTTTATCTCCGATACCGGATTATTACAATTTTAACATAATTTTCTCACGTCAATCATGTAGGGGTGACTTGACCTGTTATTACACCCTTATATTTGTTGGCACTCTAAACTTAACATAAAAAAACATGAATATTATTCGATAAACTGTGTTACCTAATTATGGAAAAAACTCAATTATAATGTTTTGGCATATTATCTTAATATTTAATGAGAAATTAGAACCTTATTTTCAATGATCATTTAATGTATTTTTTTAATCAAATAATGGAAATAATAATAATAATTTATTTCATAATTCAGATATTACAATCCATTTTGTTAGTAACAATTAACTTAAATCCTATGTTAGTATTCAGGACAAATTTGAAATTAAATAATTCATAAATAATAATGAAGTTTTCTATAAGGCTTCAAAAAATTGGCCCTATTCCAATAGTCGAAAATAAAACTTCTAAGTTGTACCTGTACTTGGTGAAAGCATGCCAATATTTTAATAAAGGTAATTAAATAATATTTTAATAATACCTATAATTTTATTAACTGTTGCCTATTAAATTATTATTGGCGTAAGGTGTACCAGTAATTTGATCGGTACATGCCAATAATAGGTTGAAGGGTACTAATGAATGGACTATGGATTTATTTATTTATACATAATATGATGGTGTATGTGTGGTGGTAATAGCTTAAAACGACATACATACAAAATACAAAAAAAAAGAGAGAATCCGTATTGTGTATTGCGTTGCGTGTAGCACCCACTATGTTTATTTCAAATAGAGCTACTAAAATCAATAGGCAAAATTTATTGTTTCGGTTTATTACTCTAAATACCAATAATTGGGTAATTTACCCTGCCTTTTCTATTTGAGAAATTCAAGGCGATCCATAAACTAGGTGAAACTTTTCACAAAACAATTAAGTAATTCTGTAGACTAACGCACGGTCCTGGTGATGACAGTGCTCCTCATTAAAATGAATAATATTAAAAAGAAAAAAAATCCTTTTATCATGATTTTTCTTGTTCCTCATGACTGAGGGTCGCGATAGAATGAAGTAACTACTTACTTAGTAGGACAATTCAATCTGCTTTTAGAACACATTATATTGGGCACCGTAGGTACTGGAAAAAAAACTTAAACCAGATAGATAGTAAGGATGGTGCTTGTGTGGGATTATAGCTAATTACTTTTGTACATGGATTGATAATACATAATGTGATTTGTATTTGGACTCTGTGTGCCCGCTATGGGAAGTAAGATTACCAAAATACTGATTTCTAAAATCATTTATTACTTAGTGTTTATTCTGATCGAGTTTTTAAAATGTGCAGTTATATTCAAGGAAGGTACCTCCACATAACGTACTGTGTGTAGAGTGGAGTCACTTCTACGATATCTAAACTTCTCTTTAGTACATATTACATTTACATATCCATTATATAGGGAAGTATGCTAATGTATATAACTAAACAAAAGGTTAACCTGGTTAAATTAGTAAGGGTAAATTTAAAACCATTACTAATTTAAAAGACCTTCAGAATACTTTGTAAATAAAATAAAAAGTTTTTTTTACCTTGCTGTAATGTAGAATGCTATTTTTATTAGTTCAAGAAGTAACAAATTTTACTCTTACTGAGTTGTGTCACGAAATACATAATAGTACAAGTGTTATGTAGGTACAATAACTACTTAAAAGAAAGAAAACTTTTTGCAAATTGATGATTAAATTATTGGATATCATAATAGTTTATGACATGTGTCACTGAAATATGCTTTTTCTGTCACTGTGTTACACTAATTGAAGCACTGGGTGCACCCCAAAGTTATCTCAGGGCAAATTTTTATTGAAACGTCTAATTGATGTAATTAATGCTGCCCATAGCCATAGCGCCACCGCGCGTGATTTTTTAATTAATATGGTATAAAAATTATGAAAGTATTTCAAGCATTACAAATGGTATGAGAAAGATATTACATTCAATATAGTATTTAGTAATATATATATATATATATATACATATTTACAGAAACGATTACTTCAATTTTCTATTTTAATGATGAGCCTTTTATAGCGTTTTGATGACTTTTTGTTGATTGTTGTTAGTAGGTATTTTTCTAAACTAAGTTTGTATTGGAGACAAATATTGAAATGCCTACACGTAACTAATGATTCTAAGACTTAAGTAAATAAAATAAGTTGCAATAGCTAATGATAAAAAAATATTTCTAAGTTTGCAATCTTTATAATTCGGTGCAATGAAATATTAACCCCTTAGCAATTTATTTAAGGTATACATCCATTTTTAATTTCTAAAGTATCTTGTAATTATATTAATGAATTTTGATGTTGATAATCTATCGTTAAACAAGCTATTGCTCGTGTTTATAACGTGCTCGGATGAAATGCCATACGACTATATTTTTATTGATGTAAACAGAGTTGAATTGAATTGTAAAATTTTAAGTTTAATTAAATTAAGTAATCTAATTACGTTAATTGTAGACAAATAAATGTCACTTTATATACATACCCTTTCTCTAACGGGATGTTTTCTGAATACCTACTTATGTATAAATAAAAACGTAATTACGTTTTGTGTCATGCAATAAATATTTGTAATGTAATTAAATAATAATTATGACTTTCGCAAAAATGCGAAATATTTTGTTGGAAGGCTGCTATTTTTCTTCTAATAAAATGATGTTTTTATTTAAGAATATTTTATGACTAATTGAATGGAAGTACTCAGAGTTATAAAAGATATTGTTTTACGCGATGGGACTCGCTCTAGCAGGATGGCCGACTGTAAGGTTACTGTATAAATTACTTTAATTATTATTCGTGATGAACCATGTAGTACTACTAAATTTGTGTGTTTATTCCATTAAAAGTACTTAAACGGCAGTTGTAGTAATCGGGTGACTGCAGTCGCCCCTACCACGCCAGTCACGCCACGCTCGCCCCTACCACGCCACGCATAACGTTTAAATATGCGGTGACGGGGTAGAGGCGCGCTCAGTCGTGCTCAAGTCGTCACAGTGAAAGGTTGAACAGTGAAATAAGTGTTTTCAATAAAGTTGTTAAATAAAGTCATAATACCAGATGACTTTGATAAATTTGTCGCGATACGCTATTCCTGCTGGAGAGATACCACTGCTTAAGGTCAGGTATCAGTGTATTATTGTATTGAATACTGTTTAAACTGGTAATACTAGTACTTTCCCATGATATCGAGTAATTGTATGCTTGGAATTCTTGTTAAATACCAAAAATAATTATACAGAGATACAATTAAAACTAGAACTTTTAATTACTCATGACGTTTTATTTTAATTCCTTTTAGATGTTTGGATGTTTGTTCCTCAATCACGCAAAAACTACTAAACGGATTTGGTTGAAAAATGGTACACAGATAGTAGATAACCTGGATAAAAACATAGAATACTTTTTATTCCGATATTCCCACGGGAACGGGAACCACGCGGGTGAAACCGCGGGCGGCTGCTAGTACCTAATATACGCGCTGTAACCCGTAAAAAGTGTTTTATTTCTAATAAACTGTACGCACTGAAGTCTTCTAAGCTTTGTTCAAATAACATAACTTATTTGATATCTACCAGACATGGCCCTCTTTTACCAAATCGACATTTTGCAACTGAATTAATTTTACAATTCTCCTTTCTTTAATCAGGGACAATTTTATTGTGAAACAGGAATAATTTTTACAAGTCGACAATTATCACGCAGATCCAATCTCATGTCCAGAAATACTGACTTAACATTTAACACTATAACATTTCAGATTTTCTCAGTAACATCGGCAATGGACCTATCGCATCTGTACGATTCCCCCGAAACACTGAGTGAGAACAGATATCACAAGAAAGGCTTGCTTAAGTATGAAATCGAAGATGGAAAAATTTGGCCTCCAAGTGACAAAAACAAGCAAACATTTTGTCAAGCTAATAGAAAACCACGTGAAACGAGATGTCACAGTTCTAGTGAGTGTACCTTTTTAATGTTCGCTACTATCAAAATCTATTAGTAAAAAAACTTCCAACATAATATAAACCTCGTATTTTCTAGGACAAGCTCAAACTATGTCGAATACTGTCATTGGGATCAACTTAAACTTTATCTGGTTCTGGAGAAACCACAACCGGATCGCACGAGCTCTCTCTGAACTAAATCCTCGTTGGGATGACGATTTGCTGTTTGATACTGCGAGGGACATCAATATAGCTACTATGAACCAAATTTTTTATTACGAACTGTTAACATCTCTCATGGGTACGTAATTTCGATTACCTACTACCTATTAGGTTTTTTAATTTAGCATGTTATAAATGGCTGGTTTCGGCGTCATGCTCGTGAAAGGGTGCTGCCAGTGGGAATGGGTCTGCTTCCGACTTCCTATCTTAACGCATATTGAATTGTATGAATTGTAACACCTAGCCTAGACTGAAAATGACCTTAAATTTTGAACTTTGCTTGAACGCTGTAAAATGATTGCTAATTAAATAATGTTTTTTTTGTTAATCTATGTTAACATAATGTTTGGAAACGATATATATGTTACCGGCAATGTGTATAATCCGGCATTGTATACAATGCCTAGGTATACAGATCAGGCAATGTATGAAATATAATTCATTTTATACATTGCCTAGGCATTGTATACAATGCCTGCTGGTCCACCGGCAATGTGTAAAATAAGTATATTTCTGTTGTCTGTTATGAAAAATAACCTCGAAATTTAAGGCTCACGCTGCGCTGTGCTTCGCGTTCGCCTTAAATTTCTAACCTAACCCGGGACCTACAGGAGTAAAGCAGGTTCGATTCCAAACTGAATGAGCCCCTCTCGAGCCTCCCTTGAGCTCACTCGAGCCCCACTCGAGCCCCCCTCGAGTCCCCCCCCCCCCCGAGCTCCCCTCGAGCCCACCTCGAGGCCCCCGAGCCCCCTTCGAGCTCACCCCGAGCCCCCTCGAGCCCCCCTGAGCCCGCATTGAGCCCACTTTGAGCCCCCCGAGACCCCGTCGAGCCTCATGCCCCCCCGACCCCTCTAGCCCACCTCGAGCCCCCCCCCCGAACCCCCCAGAACACCCCCTACCCCCCTCGTGCCTACATACATTTGATTCGACGATTTCTAAGGGAATTATTTAAGTAGCTTAATAATTTCCAGGAAAAACTAACTTGTTGAGAGATGGAGTCATTTCATCAAAGTCAGGATTTAGAGATTTTTACAACGAAAAAATTATTCCGCAAACATCTGTAGAGTATTCGTATGGATTAAGATGGTTCCATGGGATGCAAGAAGGCACACTGCAGTAAGGACAAAGAATGTTTCCATATTTTTCTTATAAATAAGATTATGTAGATAGCTTTTTAATGCATATTATGTTCATTTTAGTATGTACGACCAAGAAGGGAATTACCTCAGTGAAATTCAAGCAGTGGATATGACAGGAAGGACTGGATTTTTGGCAATAGATAACAATATGGACTCCATGACACAAGGCAGCTTCAGACAACCTTGCGCTAAGGGTGACAACATTGTCGACCCTGACGTAAGTGTGACTAAAATAACATGTGACTTTTACCACATCGTTGATTTTAAATAACTTTAAGAGAAGGAACTTTATACCTATTGATTAAGAGTAAGGAAAGGCAAGGAGAAGAGGGATAAAAGATATCCTGATCCCAAATGATTAGCTGTGGTACTAATTACTTTTGTATTTACGTATCTTTTCTTTTCTCTATAACAGCTGGCCAACAGAATTGGTGGCTCAATTTTACAAGAAGCTTTAGATATATATTCGACCGACTTGGCAAAGGGAAGATATTTTGGCCTTCAGTCATATGTGGCTTATAGGAAGCACTGCTTCGGCAAAAGTTACAAGACATTTGACGATTTAAAAGATGTCTTTATTCTAGAGGTGAGATATTTAAATTTAGAGTAGAATTTATATGTATGTAGGACCGCTTAAAATATTAAATTGTAGTAATATCATTTGATGGAAAATTTTGTACTTGTATTTGATTGATCTTAAGCAATAGTTAATGTTATGCGAGTTTATTGGATTAAAAATGCAATAGGCATTTGTAATAATTTTGATTTTCAGAGACTTGATAAACTCAAAGATCGTTACAATAACGTGGAAGACATTGAGCTAATGGCCGGTATGTATTTGGAGAGGCATGTGGAGGGGGGGCATATCCCGGAGACACTATACTGCATCATGGCTGAACAGCTCAAGCGGTTTGTGGTCTCCGACCGTCACTGGTACGAGAGGCCTAATAGACCTAACGCTTTCACTGATTGTAAGTTCGTTAAAAACAGTACAATGCTTCGTCCATAATTTAAGAATGGACTCTTAGCCCCATCTTACACGGCGCGACTAAAAATAAACTGGTTTCAAACTCTAATCACCAATGAGTTTCGAAATAGTCACAGCACTAGTATTTAAATGGCGGTTCATACACGACGCTACTAATCACAAACTGGTTGTCACAGTCTGTGATTAGTAGCGTCGTGTACGAACCGCCATTGAAATACTAGTGCTGTGACTATTTCGAGAATCGTTGGTGATTAGAGTTTGCAACCAGTTTATTTTCAGTCGCGCCGTGTAATATGGGGCTAAGCCCCTTCTTACACGGCGCTACTGAAACCTGATGAAACCAGTTAGTAATTATAGTTACAAACTAGTTTGTGACAAAGATTCGTACACGACACTACCAAATTTATTTGAAACCTAGACGAAACGCGGTGTGTGTGTCGTGTGTGTTTTGATTCGAGCGATGATGAGTTATTACTTCTATACTACATCAGACTGCATCCCACTTTACTCCAAGCTTTCTCGGTCACATCCCAACGCGAATACTCTTTTAATGTGTAATTACACAGACACATATGCTTTTCCACTTCTTGGACAAATTGTATATTTACTAATGGTCATTAATTTTCACTGCACCGCAGCTTAGTTTCCAGTTTCCATTAGTAATCAGTCGACGCGCGACTGCATGACCGGTCGCTGGGTGATTAGTTACTGACGCGTTCCAAACCAGTTTGTGATTGGTAGCGTCGTGTACGAACCGCCATTCAAATACTAGTGCCGTGATATTTTAGATACTCATTGGTGATTAGAGTTTGAAACTAGTTTATTTTGAGTAGCGCCATGTAAGAAGGGCCTTAGTTTACTAAACTTGCGTTTCAGATCAAATGCAGGAGATCAGGAAAGCATCTATGTCAAGATTGCTGTGCGAAGTTGGCGATAAAGTTACAAAAATACAGCCTAATGGTTTCCTCCGACCTGGTCCAGGGTATGTTTATCATATTACTAGCTGCCGCCCGTGACTTCGTGGAAAGTTCTTTTGCTATCCCTCGGGAACAGTCCCGTTTTTAGGGATGAAAGGTACCCTATGTCCATTTCTGAACCCCTGACAACGTGTATGCAAAATTTCATGATGATCGGTTCAGTAGTTAAGACGTGAAGGGGTAACAAACAAACAAACGGATTTTCCCATTTATAATATTAGTAAGGACATAGTAGAATCAAATCTATGGTAAGGATTCCCAAACACTCTTGCATTGCATGCATTTTCTTAAAACAGTTTTAATGTTGGTATTTTCCTTGTGCGATGTATTTTGCTATCTGAAGTTTTAAAATACCTATTATTTATTTATTAACTTTGTTTTATTTCAGGAACCAAATCACCGATTGCGACAAACTGCCTCGTATCAATTTGTCGGCCTGGAAAGATGAGTTTTGTGAGCGGAAGTAGATTTAGCTTTGGTATATACCAAGGATTTATCCAATTTCGATCTTTGTAAAAGAAATAAAGGAATTTTTCAAGTTTGGTTTACCTACCTTAGCTTATTTAAATTATCCATATCCGAATATTTTCAAAAATTATATACTACCTACCTATTCATTTTGTTTCAAAGAAATAATAATTAGTAAAATACTTTTAAATTAAATTTTCATGGTTGTCAATTTTGAGTTATTGTTAACATAATAATGACTACTATTTGCCTGATGAAACAGAAATTTTTATTACTTATGGGACACCTGGCATAACAGTGGCTTTAAAAAAAATAAGGCTGCAGTAGTTCCGTACCTATCATATAATAAGGGAATAATATAAGAGAATTATATAAAACGATAACAAATATTTGAAAAAACAGCACGTAAAAAATATAGATGAAAACACAGTACTCAGGTTTTTTTCAACATAAATAAAATAATAAAGTTAGGTAACGAAAATATTGAGTTGAAATTTATATCATTGTCTGATTGAAAAGCCAATCTATGAGTTTAAATATTACTTTGAGCAACGCCAAATTTGGCGACTCAGTCGCAGTATCGAAAGCACTATGCAATTGCAGCGATGTTATTTCGCAATTCGACAGCTACAAATAAAACTTTTCTGAAAAAGTTACATATTATCTTTCGCCGATGCTGAAAGTATTGTGTGTGCTGAAACAGTAATTTCTGTGATTTTTAAAACCTTCTTCTTTATCCAACACCCACTGCTGATAGAAGATAAAAATACCATGCAAATAAAAAAAGTACAATTTAAAAGATAAATTCGGATTCACATCCAAGCTTACCAAATAAAAATAAAACGGCAACTTAGGGCTTTACAATTTTTTATTTTAAGATTTTTTCCTGCTTTTGTAGGGTCTACCAATATGATTGAATTTTTAATTGAAATAAACAGTATAATTTTTGAATTTGGAACAAGCGCGCATCGTATGAATTATGTACAAAAAAAAATAAAACGTGCTGAAAGTATGGAGCTATTCCATAGATAAAGCCATAGTTATACAATTAAAAAAAAAATATATCCCGCCAATTTTATTTAGGTTCTTTATAGTGTCTTATCTTTGGGTTCTTTTCTAAAAAAATATCTCGCCAAATTAATTAGGTTCTTTTTAGTGTCTTTTCTTTGGGTTCTTTTCTTTATATCAGAGGGAGATTAGATGTTCAGTTTTGCATCAGTCCATTCCATCAGTCTGGTACGATCTTCAGTCTGTAAAAATTCAAAGTCTATACAAACTGATGAAATGGACTGATGTCAGACTAATCATGTAATTTCCCTCATATCATTATTGTTGTTTGTTGTCATTGTTTTATGTCATTAGTAAACTTATAGTTTCACTATTTTCTAACGGTTAAATTACCGATTACCTATCTAAATAATAAAATTTGATAACTATAAATAGGTACTATGGTGGAAGTAGTAGTAAGTACTGCTATTATGTTTTCTCGCAGTCAATGGTAAAAAGTAGAGTACACAACTCGTGAAAAAAAATTTCATCTCGGTCCTTTGTATCCCTCGTTTCGCTCAGGATTCTACTTTGAAATGAAATAAAAAAACCAATAACAAGGATTTCAATCTACTCGTTTGAGTCTACAGATCTCCAAAAACCTTGGACGAATTCGTCCAAGCCAAAAACAATACTATAAAAACGTTACCTTACAAAATATCTACGCCATTATTAACCAAAGTTAACGTGGGTACTAAAAGTTAAAATGAATTTATTTTGGAAAGTAAGAGTAACCATTTTGCTGTTAACTTTTTATTGCGTTTACGCAACCATGGTCCAATATGACTCCTACAGAGGTGTTCCGATATCCGAAGCGGATTTTTTGGATCATGTGAAGAAGAACAACACCTTGTAAGTATCTATACCAAAGTATATTTGTATCCATCCTACTCAAAAGAAAAGACGGATCACTGCACCAAAACTAATCATCCAATTTTACCAATTATTACAATATATCAATTATAAATTTTATGAAAAAAATGCTGTTTTATTCTGCAGTTTCTGTGTAAATGAGATCAAGCCCTGTGATCCTTATGAAGGTAGACGTGTAGATGGATCTTGTAACAACCTGAAACATCCCAGTAGAGGCGCTGCAAATACACCCATGTACAGAATATTACCAGCTGCGTATGACACAGGTATTTTGTCTATGTTTAAGCAGTCATTCAATTAACCCTTAATTACTCGCGTAGGGTCGTCCCTTGGAACTCAGTGCAAATTAAAACGTTTATTATACCTATTCCCATCACATGACTAATAGCTTCCTAAAGCGCGCTACTCAAAGCCTTGAATGCAGGGCCAATATTGGGCCCTGCTTGCAATGCCACTGCATGCAGGGCTTTGTGTAGGCATGCAGGGCCGATATTACGAGTACATATTTTTTTATTTTAATCTATACTATCGGCTCTGCATGCCTACATAAAGCCTTGCAAGCAGTGGCCTTACAAGCAGGGGCCCTCCATACAGGGTTTTGAGCACTCAAACACTCATCAAGTCTTAAAACAGCTGCTCAGGTGTTCTGGTGCTGGCTGGTTAAGTCAGTTTTATTGTGTTTGGGGTCCATGCGGACCCTACGCAAATATTACCTGTTTTTTGGGAAGAATTTTTTTTCATTGTTTTTCTTATTATGCCTTTTGTATTGTTTAAAAATAAACTTAACGAATAGGTACTACAATACACACTAAAGCCGCCCCGATCCGAAATATTCAATGAAGATTTAAATGTTACTGCTCGAGTATAACTCATAACATTAGTGTTGAAAAATAAATTACACTTCTTTAAATTTTTATGAGGATTGGTAGTTGCGTCATAGCAAAAATACGGCGTTTTGTGAACCAGAGATTTTCTTTGGTAGGATTGGTCCTTAGGACCCAAGGATGGATATAAGTAGTGGAGCCACCACGATTTTTGTAGTAATTTTTTTGAAGTTTTGGCTTTCAGCCTAATCTCGATAGATGTATTAGTTACGCTGCTATGCCCAGTGATTGATATCATATTCGTAACAGTTCGATACAAAAATAAAATACTCGCTTGATTAAAGAAAAAAATTGCCATTAAATACACAAATTGGAATATTTGAAAAAGAAAAATACCTCGCAGAAGCTCTATTATCCTTTTATTTTTAAAATAATAATAAAAGAAAATATTCTTCTTTTGGCTAATAAAAAAAAATTACTTCGTTACCGTTGTAAGGAAGTAATTATTTTTTATAAAATATTAAAATTTTAAATATCAATTCGAAACTTATTTGTGATAGATTCAAATTGTAGCAAATTTAGTTAGCTTTATAAAAGTATAGTTTAGAGATACCTGAAAAACGCTTCCTTAAGGTAGTTTTTTCAGCAGTACAGGGTTTCCAAGGGCTAAAACTTGGGTAAAACTACTCTCAAGGTACCTAACAACATCTGAAAAAAATCGTAGTTACATGCGCGCTTGTAATATTTGCCTTTTTTGGCGATATTGACTGGCATTATTTGTTTTTCTTATAATTTACTGATATTTTATAATTCTGCGTTATACTTTTTAAGTTTATTTCAAAACAGTTACATAAAAGTGTTAAAATGTATATATATTTGGAATTGGCTATCTATTACCTTTCATTTGATACCCATATGAAGGGCACAGGCACGCGACAGTGAAATTTTTTTTCGTTATTTATTGTTAATAAAGACATTTGTAAGTTATATTTTTTCAAGTCTTCATTCTATAAGCTTTGCTAACGTATTTTTTGTTTGCAAATAAGAACATCAGTTTAATATTTACGGTGACTTAAAGTAAAAAAAACCGGCCAAGTGCGTGTCGGGCCACGCGCAGTAGGGTTCCGTAGTTACCTTATACCATACGATATTTAATACCACTATTATTTTCCGTCTGCAAAAATAACTTTGTTTTTCACAGTGTTGGTATGAATGACAAAGTTATATTTACGGTTTTGGAAAATATGATATATCTCGGAAACTAATTACTATTTCTCGTTCAAACTAATTTTCGTTGAAAGTGTTTATTAAGATCTACAGCATATTTTTTTTTAGATTTTTCAATTTCTTATTTCAAAAGTTAGAGGGGGGGACACACATTTTACCACTTTGGCGGTGTTTATCTTTCAAACGGTTGACTTTGAAAAAAAATCGTCTTAGAAACTTCAATGTAATTTTAAAAGACCTATCTATAAATACCCCACACGTATTGGTTTGAACAAATTTTTTTTTTCAGTTTTATTTCCATGTATGCGGAGCCCCCCCTTAATCTTTATTTTTTTTATTTTTGTGTTAAATTCGTTAAGCGGTTAACTGAATACATATACCTACCAAGTTTCAACTATGTAATCATAATACTTTCGGAATAAAGTGGCTGTGACATACGGACGGACAGACAGACAGACAGACAGACAGACATGGCGAATCTATAAGGGTTCCGTTTTTTGCCATTTAGACTACGGAACCCTAAAAATGTAGTTGAAAATATTGGTTATTGTGTAATGTTTAGGAAACTTCCTAATAAATTGCATTTTTTATCAGAAATGAATTCTACGTCATTGATTTATCCGAAAATGATTCCAAACTTGGCTTAGTATCTAAACTTAGGCAGTTATTAACCTCGGACTTCGTTAAGGCAGAATTCCCCCCTCCCCCCACCTGCTTGAAAAATCAAGGTGGCTCCACTTCGTAAACCTATCTAAGGAACCCAATGATCAATCCAACCGAAGGAAATCTTTGGTTCATGGATAGCCGTATAATTCGTTTTTTTGCCTTCTACGAATGGGGCTATAGTGACGTCCGACCCGGTGACGGCGGCGATGGACAAACGGCCATGGGCAATATTTTTTGTTGTTTCAGCTGATGGCGACTATCAACTTCGTAAAATGAGCAACGGCAAACCTTTCCCACCAACCAGGAACCTGCGCACGAGTCTATTTCCTGAAGGGAAAATTCCCGACCCAATTTTCACTCACTTGGTGCCAAACTATTTGGTGTTTACAATTAGTGATGTAACTTCACTTGAAGATACTCGTGAGTTCCAAATTAAGTATAAATTATTTTGTTTAAGGCTCCTAAAGGCCTTCGAGTGGCGCCCTCAACTTAATTAAATTTATTGCTCGCTAAGTAATAATATATTGAAAAATCATATACACAGATTGAAGCTAATAGTTTATACTTTATTTACTAACAACAAATTCAGTAAAATATAGTTCGTTGTAGTACTAGTAAAGTGGCCACTATTTGCTCTAATGTCTACTATTACTACAATGAACTATAATTATTTTACTGAGGTTATCTGAGGTTGTTTGTAAATAAACTATAGCGGCCTTACCACAAAAGATTTTAAAACACTGATTTAATAATGTGATGCCGTCTCTTTTAAACCATATTGTCAAAAATGTGACAGCATCACACTTAAACAGTGGTGTCTAAAGCTAGGGTTTCCTAGGATGACGTTGCCGTCATATTACGGCCGTAATATGGCGGCGTTGAATGTTGTCTATGTAAACAATACGGTGACACCATAACGTCAGAATCCGCGCCGTATTGTTTACATAGACAACGATAGACAACGTTCTACGCCGCTGAATGACGGCTGTAATATGACGGCACCGTCATTCTAGGAAACCCTAGCTTAAGTTAAACACTTGTTGAAAAGTGTTTTAAAATCTTTTGTTGTAAAGCCGTAGAACTTAAGCTTCAATATGTAGGTACACATGTTAATATTCGATAAATTTGTCGCAAAATGCGAGAAAAGTGCGTGAAACAGACTGATTTAAAATGGTTAGGTTGGTAGCGTAATAGGAAGTGAATGAAGAGAATAAAAAGAGATAGAGTAAGCTCGTCGATTACAACGGAAAAATTGTCACAAAGTCACAACGTGTGAAGGCACGGACAGAGCAGTGATGGCGCTAAACTAACAGAAAGAAAACGGGTGAAGTGTCTCCGGATGGATGCTTGTAAGATGGTGTTCTGGTCTTGGAAAGTGTTTTGAATATCACTTTAATCTGAAGAAAAGAGCCTGGAACAACACAGTCCGCTCTACATGTGCTTTGTCGACTTAGAAAAGGCCTTCGACAGAATACCGCGTGAAGCCTTGAGGATCGTGCTGAAGAAAGCTGGTTGTCCAATTTGTTAAACTTGATTCGCCAATTCCATGACGGTATGGTGGCAAAAGTTCGACATGAAAATGACTTCTCAGACCAATTCCCTGTAACAAGTGGCGTGAAGCAGGGCTGTGTCTTAGCTCCTACTTTATTCTCCATATGCTTTGCCTCTGTAATGCTGGATGCGATAAGGACTTGCAATGAATTTGGATAGAAGTGTCTTTGATATCTCGCGTTTAGAGCGAAACGACAAGTAACCAAACTCTCAGTGATGGACATTTTGTACGCAGATGATGTTTGCCTCATGGCCGATTCTGTTGAGTCTATTCAGGCCTATGTAGACTCTTTACAAAATAGCATGCCGCAGATTTGGCCTAGTTATAAGCACTAGTAAGACCCAGGTTCTTAAACAACCCCCAATAGGTAGCAGTGGGGATTCATCTGATATTACGCAAAAAAGGAGGGCAATATCTGCGCTACAAAGACGTGTTAAAGCGCAATCTAGTGGCCTGTGATATTCCAACCGATGACTGGGAGGAGCTTGCACGACGTAGACCAGAATATCGTCACATCGTTCACTCTAGTGTAGATAAACACAAAGAAAAGCGCCTAGGAAATCTTGATGCGAAACGCTAAACACGAAAGACATGAAAAGCCTATGTACTTTTATACTTATAATACGTCAGGCCAGCTGCACTGTGCGCCTTGTGATCGTGTTTTTAAGTCAAAATTTGGCTTTGCTAGTCACATTCGAGCACATTACAAAAACCCAGTGGCGTGCACTCCATACATGCAAATAAGCACTGCATACCCTGTAGTCCCATAAATATATGACTCTAATTCCCTACCCAATTATTTGTAAACTACTTGTAATTAAAAAGTTATGACCCATCATCGTGCACAGGCACTTCTTCAGCTTTCCGTGTCTTTTAGTTTAAGCGCCATTTGTTTGTGGTTTTTGAAATAAACTTCACTTCACTTAACCAAAAATCACAAGAACCAACGAACGGCCGGGCGACAGAGGCGCCAATTATTTACCGCGTGTCCATAAGCAGTACTACGGGCTGCTTCTTTTTCATAGAACGAATCTCGTGTAGTACACATCAAAAGTGTGACTGTGTGCGTGAAAATGTATGCGCGTGTTTATGTTTTGGAGGCACTGCTTATTTGCAACCCGACCGCGTCATGATTGCATTGCAGAGAGACGAGAGTCACGAGAGTAGCGTTTTTTAGTTTGCAGTTGCAGTTAGTTTTGCTTTGTTTTGATTGTTTTTCTTGGCGCATTTGACGCGCATTTAGCTTAAAATCTGTAAATTGATTAAGAAATTTGAAACTCATTAAGAAATGAGCTAATTCAATAATGTTATTTATTTGTTAATCTTTGTTAATATAAAGTCTGGAAACGATATACATATTTGTAAATATCGTTCCATCTGATTGATAAAGCTGGCAAGTTTTTTGCGCCCATTTTTCTTGTCAGTTAAAAGACGTCATAATGGGTGGTAGCATAGCCTTCTTTAATTGCAAGCCGTGAACATAAGTTTGGCAACGTCTGTTACTGTCAGTTCGTGGTCATGTCGTCGGCCAGTCTCCATACTAAATGTATGGGAATATTTCAATTTTAAGAGGTCGATTTTTTTTTTCATAGTAATCGTGTGAGGTTCAAAATATGAAAATTATTTAGTTCTTTAATTGAAATGCTTTGTTTATTAAACAATAAGAAAAATATCAATGTTAACCAGGAAAAAATGGCTGTCAAAGATGTCATCTTTTTTGTTAATTTTCTTCAGCAGGGAGTTGATCAACACGTCCTCTAGCAATAAATGATATATCATTAGAAAGGTCTTTTAAAGACAAATATTTGCTGATAATATACTTTATATCAATAGTTAATACTTTTGGAGTTAAAGGTTATTAAAGTTTAAAAGTGGTTCATTGTCTATGGGAGTTGATCTACCCCACCTCTAGCAATGAATTATTTATCATTAGAAAGGTTTTCATATGACAAATATTTGCTGCAAACATACTTTCTATTAATTGTTAGTATTTTAGGAGTTTTTGGTCATTAATGTTAAAAAAATTGGTCAAGTTCAGAGCGTTATAACTCTCAAAGTACTAATAGTTGACGTTTATTGTCATACAATAAAGTGTTTCAAATTTAAAGACCTTTCCAATGATCTAAAATTTATTCGTATAGGAGGCTTAGAACAAAAAGCTCATCGTACTAAAGGACCCCCGAAAAGTTCAAATAATTTGACTCAAACCTTATGTCCTAATAAATAAATAATAATAATAAATATAAAATCTTTATTGAAATAATCTTACATCACAATTTACAACTAGTTTAAACATAGATCATATAGAAAAATTAAATAATAAATAATTATTCAAATAATATTACACTACGTGCTTGACCACATGCGATGTTGCCGTTCTGCTCAACTTCATGGCTTGGAAATATAGAAGGCTATGGTGGTAGGGTAAAAGAATTGACGATTTAAAAATGCTTATTATGTGAGCTTATTTAAATAAAATATATTTCACTTTCACTTTCATTTCACTTTCACATTGACTATTTTAAGTTAAGTAAGTAATTATTTCGTTAATTTACTGTGAAAAATACAATAATTTACATGCGAGACCTATGCTGGCAAAGTTTGTTTAAATAAATTTAAAATTGCCGCTTTATCGAGGTTACCTTTTGAGGATAAAGTTTAATTAAATTTATTGCAAAGGGAAGATGCGTTGGGTTGGGTAAAAAAAATGGTAGGTAGGTTATGAATGCCCCTCGTTCTTTTCATAAAAAGTTTTATTATAATTAATTATAACTGGTTAACAGCTTGTGTACGTACACACAAACCAATTGTATTGTTTTCTATGCATTTTTTTTCCAATCAAGATAATAAAAATGTTTGGATTTCGTTCAGTATAGGTTGGTAGATACCGAAACAGTGATAAAATTGGTATATTTTTTATCCGTGCCTACCCTGTCTAAAATCTCTGTGCACGCCACTGCAAAAACCAACTCAACTTTTAAGGGTCACCGTCGCCAGATACGGTGGGGAGGACATGATGATACTTAATCTGATCTCAAAGGAACAGTGAAACCTTGGTGATATGGGATGGCTGAACGGGAAGGCAAAGAGAGGCCACTTGGAGTGACTAGGTACCTGGAATAAAGGATTAACGGCTCACCCTCATAACGTAGGCATCAGGCTTATTATAGAAGTGGTTAAAACAGTTGTATTTTTTCATGGGTACACTCACACAAATATTGTTACTAATTACACTGCCCATAAAACCTTACTCAGTCTTAAAGGGTTCTTTGCTAGACAATGCGACAACATTATGTACTTAGCGAGCAATAAATTTAATTGAGATGAGTCCTCCACTATGAGGGCTATTAGGGCCTTTAAAATAATAAAAGCTAAGGTATTGACAAGATTATTAAAATTATACTCCGTATGAGCTTATTGATTACTATTTTTTTCCAATTAACAATTACTCTTTCTATGGCATGTTCGCAGTGGAGTATGTGTTAGGAAGGTCTGTTTGCTGTCGTCCAAATGGGAAGTCTGACCCCGCATGCGTTCCCAACTATATCCCTGACAATGACCCTGTCTTCAGGTACTCAAACATACGTTGTATGAACATGACAAGACCTTTGACCTTCCAATCACAAGGATGTGTCAAAAACAACACTATACCAGGAAGGGTAAGTACATAGAGGTATTTTTTTCAGTAGGTAGGAAAAATAATGTTGTTTTGTTCTTGCATTTAACTCAGAATCCTAGTGTTAAGATTGTGGAACAATAACTGCATTTGTATTCGTCTCTTGAAGCGAAAACTTCAATATATTAAACAGTGTTGAATAAAGTTTAGAATAGAAAGAAAATCATGCGGCAAAAAACGCAATGAATCGCTGGGTGCAAAGGTATAATAATCGATCGCAGCGCTCATGGTGGCAAAAAGTAGAAATAATGTAGGCTCTGTAATCTGTTTGAAAACGATATTTAATTTATAACTAGCGATACAGGAAAAATTATTATCACTTAATAAAATTATTAAAGTAGCTTTATCCTCTTGTTTTACAAATTTAACAACTAAAAAAGAAGTAAACAAACCCTGATTTAACCAAAATAAAACATCTCTTTTTGAATAGATCTTACTTGCCATATTTAATTCAAATGACCAAAAATGATTTCACAACTCTTTGTCTACCCAAATCACAGTAATTTGGAAATTTACATTAATAACACAATATGTTTAGTAATTTTTAATATTTTGTCACAATGCCGCCATTACATATCAAAATGTCAAAACGGTCAGTTCAGAGCTAACAAAGTTGTGAAAAGCTAGGTGGCGCTAAAAGCATGCACGGTGCCATATAAAAAACATGACTAATTACCAATAATGCAACTCTTAGGAAGATCTTTTACCCAAATGTCGACTGCTGTCACCATCTTTGAGCTGGGTTATTCAACAATTAGCATAATAATGAGAAACGATTTCAAAATACTAACCAGAATCTCTCAATGCATTGAGGAAATCAAAAATAAGATTAGATCAAATTACATAATAAAATTATTTAGTTGATAAATACTTAACACATATTTTAATACAGTACGAGGGTGGATTGATAAGTCCATGACTTTTTATTGAAGAAAGACTTTTTTCGGAATATTTTGTTTTACTTCTGTACATAATCTTATTGTAGCTCTGCGTATTCAGTCCAACAAAGTTCCTACCTCTATAACCCATTATTTTTTTCTAAAACTGGTAACTAAAACTTGAAAACTGGTAACTGAAATGAAATCCCATTTCAGACATCATTACACACCTTATTGATGAAAATCTTTGCCCGCCAAGACATTTATCAAGACATTTATTCATGTTTGGTAGGAGAAAAAATCTCACTGGGTTTGAATCTAGAGAATAGGAAGGATTCGCATCTTCATTCGATGAGTTTTGAAGTCATGAGTGCTGCCGAGAGGGTCGACAGGGTCATTAAGAAAAGTTAGAAGTCGCTTGAGCTTTTAGTTTCAAAAAGTAATAATCTTTTGCCGAATTTGAAAAAAATGTAGTGTAAATATGCCTTAAGGAGTTTCTTTTTAAGACACAAAAATAAATTATGAAAAAAAGTATTTCTTCTTTTCAAAGTCATGGACTTATCAAACCACCCTCGTAGGTATAGTTACCTTAATAACTACTTGTTTTCTTAATAGCGTATAGCCCTATACAAATATAATATACAACAATACATTGCAGATTTTCACAACAACATCTCAAATGGATTTATCAAATCTATACGATTCCCCCGAATCGTTAAGTGCAAACAGATATTACAAAAAAGGTTTGCTTAGGTATGAAATCGAAGAATTACACGCATAATGACATATCTATGTCTCTGACGCAAAATGACATATTGTGACTACGCAGAATGACATACGCATAATGACATATCTTGGACTTGATATATTGTGAACACGCAGAATGACATACGCATAATGACATATCTATGTCTCTGACGCAAAATGACATATTGTGACTACGCAGAATGACATCTTGGACTCTGACGCAAAATAAAATATTGGTGACCACATTATCTCTTATACAGGGTTATTTGTAACCAAACACCAACAATCTCGCAGGAGTAGATTACTAACATCATAAACAACAAGGTTGTACATTTGTTATACAACTTTTCCGAAAACGTACATTATAAAATCGACTTTTCATACATAACTCGATCAGCTAATCGGACATTTGTATAGAAAGTCGTTTCGTTTTCTTGTCTGTTTTCGGAAATTTGTAGATATTTTTTTTGTTTATGATGTTAGTAATCTACTCTGGTGTATACTAATAACCCCTCTGGTGTTTAGATGTTTGGATGTTTATTACTCAGTCACGCAAAACGACTGATTTGGAATTGCACACGATAGTTAATGCCAGGCTAATAGTTAATTAGCCTGGATTAAAACAAAATATTATTAATACTTTTATAGCGGTCTAAACTTCCATAGGGATTTTCCGAATGTCAACGCGGACGAAGTAGCGAGCGAAAGCTAGTCACCAAATAATTAATTCTAAAAACTATCTCTTAGGATTTTTTTTCAGGTCAGTGGTTAAAAAACTTTATCAAAAGTATTTTTTTTTTTCAAAAACGTCGTTGCGGCGCGTCGCCGGCCGTTGCCGCGGCAATTTTCATCAGGTTCATGAGATACAGCCTGGTGACAAACAAACAGACGGACAGGGGAGTCTTATTAATAGGGTCCCGTTTTTACCCTTTGGGTACGGAACCCTAAAAAGGATCTCATGTCACACATACGAGGGGCTCTATTTTTGAGCGCTCTTTTTTACTGATTTTCATTCGACATTTGATTCAATCTCATTCATTTGATTCAATCAAATGTCGAACGAAAATAAGTAGAAAAGAGAACTCAAAAATAAAGCCCCAGAACCATTGCAATGACACTGATACGTAGGTATTTATTACAAATCTACGCGCAACACAATAAAATTGTACGTCTTTAATTCATGTCATTTTGCGTATGTGTCAATTCGCGTAAATGTCATTTCGCGTATGTGTCGTTTCGCGTATGTGTCATTTTGCGTAAGTCATTTCGCGTATGTGTCATTTCGCGTGTGTGTCATTTCGCGTGTGTGTCATTTTGCGAAATCAAAATGTGTCATTATGCGTAAAATTCAAATCGAAGATGGAAAAATTTGGCCTCCAAGTGATAAAAACAAGCAAACTTTTTGTATAGCTAACAAAAAACCACGTGAAACGAGATGTCACAGTCCTAGTGAGTCTTTTTAATGTTCACTTTAAAATGAAAATAATAAAATCCGACATACAAACCTCTGGTATTTATTGGATCCTTAGCTTAATTTTATTTAGATATGTTATGGCTTATACACGAAGTGCAGCTAAACCTAGATTTAGCCGGCTAAAACTAGGTGTAGCCGATAGCTGTTGGTTATAACTAAAGGGTAGCAATCTGCTTTACTCCTGTAGGTCCCGAATATAGGTTAGAAATTTAAGGCAAGTGCGAAGCGCGGTGTAGCATGATCCTTAATTTCGTGGTTATTTTTTAACAGATAACAGAAATAACTTTCTTAATACCCCATAAATTACTCCCCTTTAATAGAAGCACAAAGAAGGCTAGAACAAGTTTTATCCGGCTACACCTAGTATTAGCCGAGAGCGAACCGGCTACACCTAGGTTTAACAAACAGCTACCGGCTATAGCTAATTTTTAGCCGGCTTAAACTAGGTGTAGCCGCACTTCGGGTATTAGCCGTAACATAATATTATTATTAATTTACAGCTGAAACTAACTCCAATAGTCTCATTGGGGTCAACTTAAACTTTGTCTGGTTCTGGAGAAACCACAACCGGATCGCACTTGCTCTCTCTGAACTAAATCCTTGTTGGGATGACAATTTGCTGTTTGATACTGCGAGGGACATCAATATAGCTACTATGACGCAAATTCTTTATTATGAAGTGTTTACATCTCTCATGGGTTTGTAATATTGTTTTTTTATTTATTTGCACTAAAAGCACAGTCTCATAATTTGATGATTAGATTGTAAGTAAAGGTCGGCCTTTATCTAAATGAACGAGTTCTCTTCAAGCAAACCTAGCACGTGTTTGAGATTTTGTAAACTGTAACACAAAAAGCAGAATTTAGGCTAGGAATATTAGGTTGTAAAAGTGAAATCCGTCATAACCAGCTGAAATTTTGCACACGTACTCAGAATACTGACCAAAATGACGAACTAAAACTCCCCGCCCCTCCGGCGCTTGCGTTTTGAGATACACCCCCGCCCACCCCCTCCCGTGCATCCGCTCACTACTATGATTTATCATTTATTAGTGTGAGATCTTGTTGCACCACCTTGTATTTTTGAGACATATCAAACCACTTGGAACAGGTGTTCTTGTGGGTTATCTGAGCTGATTTATCCCGGTTGCCACAGGGTTCTCCACAGCAGGTGAGCAGGGGAGGGCAGATAACAGTGTGTTCTCTACAGAATTAAAACTAAGAGAATTTTTCCCATGAAAAAATACTGATCAATAGCCCAATTATCTAACTATTCTTGCTATTATTATAAATGCGAAAGTCTGTTTCTTTGTTTGTTTATTTTTTTGTTTGTTACGCCTTCACGTCTTAACTACTCAACCGATCATCATGAAAATTTGCACGTTTTCAGGGGTACAGAAAAAGACAGTGGGCATAATAAATCTTTGATTATGAAAATACAGTTCCCAAGGGATAGAAAAATAACTCTCCACGCAGACAATATTTTGTGTTCTCTTCACTTTTATTTTGATTAAAGTTCCTTTAATAAATATTGATTAAAAAAAAACAGTTTTCAAATACATTTTACTTGACCTTTACACCCTGCATACTTCAGGACGCAAGCGGCAGAGGGGTGGGGAGTTTTCAATAATTATCTATATTGATCTCGACTTACACAAGCAGTATACCAAATTTCAGCTGGTTATGTTGAATTTAAATTTTTGCTCTAATTTTGCCTAATATTCCTAGCCTATAGGCTATATATCTGGCTTAAAAATCGCAACTCTTTTCATATTATACTAAATAATAAATATACCTACTAGAAAAAAAATCGACTCGCACCCTACCGAGTCATAATTGGCATGGTCGAATTTTTTTTTGTATATCTTTCTCTTACGCTGCAATGCAAGCCAGCGTAAGATTTAATATTTCAGCAATATGAGGAATTACTTCGACATTCAATTGAAACATCTTTCCAGATATTTTGACAATTAATTATTGAGATTATTATGGATTTTCTCTTTGCAACGTAATTGTCTTGAATCACTTTTCCATACACTGGTAAAACGGTGTGACTACGGGTCGGTCGTAAAAATAATCACACCACACCCAGACATGTTCCTGAAAAAAGGGTTGAAAGTGAACATTTTAGGTTTTACCTTGATGGAGTAACATTTTAACAATTCCTCCTGTTTCTCTTTCCCACGCGTACGTCTATCACCACTTCCTTTCGCCCCACCACGTTTTCCACCACCCAAGGCATAGTACAGTGCCTTGGGTGGTCCAAGAACTAACCTACGTCTCCTTCATACTACTAACAAACATACATCAGTAAGAAGATAGGATTATGATTTCCAAAATATTAATATTTTATGTTTGTGCTTAAAAATTTCCAGGAAAATCTAACTTGTTGAGAGATGGAATCATATCTTCAAATCCGGGATTTAGGGATCCTTACAACGAAGAAATCCTTCCGCAAACATCTGTAGAGTATTCGTATGGATTCAGATGGTTCCACGGGATGCAGGAAGGAACACTACAGTAAGGCCAAGAAAAACATTTTAATGTTTTTCTTGTAAATACGAGTGAGATTATACATACATATATCACTAGTAACGTAAATGTTATATAATTTCAGTACGTACGACCAAGATGGCAATTACCTAAGTGACATTCCAGCAGTGGATATGTCAGCAAAGACTGGATATTTGGCAATAGATAACAATATGGTCTACATAACGCAAGGCAGCTTCAGACAAGCTTGCGCTAAGGGTGACAACATTGTAGACCCTGATGTAAGTGTAGCTCATTCTGCAACGTTGAAAAAAATCAGACAAAGGCAAGAATTTCCCTGCTTTTGACTTTTACACACATACGGCTGCGTATCCGTTATTGTATACAATGCCTAGCTAATGTATAAATGAATAATATTTCATAGATTGCCTGAACGTTTCAGGCATTGAAAATCGAAAAAAAACGAAAATGCCAATAAATTTACAATCAGACCATATTAATTATCCATTTATATTATGACTATAGTTTTCAAATTCAAATCCTAAAATTGAAGGCTATAACATCTTCATTAAATTAGTTCTACGCGGTCACAAAATGAATGATTCATCTGTTCAACAGAAAAAAAAGACAATTCTGTAACTAGGTAAGCAAACCATATTTAGAACATCCAGAGAAGTTTATAAAAAACAAATCATATAACTTGAAGCAGGAACTTTATAATAACCAAGAGTGAGAATCGTTTTTTTATTGGGCCAGGAGCAGGGAGGAGAAGATAATTATTATGTTTCCTCATCCTGCTGTAGCACACCTCTTCCGCAAAACGACACCAGAGAAACCGCATTAGTTTCGATATTCAGTACTTGTTCGTTGTATGACATATTTCACTCGCCGTCGCGCACTCATTCGGTACACACGCACACATCGGCTCTCTAATTTTATTATTGTCTTACCCTCAAGATGACAAAGTGCGATAAGTGTAGCAAAAATATCACCAAAACCAATCCTGGACTGGAATGTAATCGATGTGAGAAGATCGTGCACCTACACAGTGACTGCTCTGGGCTCACAGCTAAGCAAAGAACAGCGCTGAAGGCTGCAGGGAACTTAGAGTGGACCTGCCCAGAATGCCTGGAAAACTCACCGAGGAGACCATCTATATACATACCATCGAATGATGATGAGGATGAGGACAACGATAGCAACAAGATCTCTGCTAAGTACTCAAATACCGTACAAGTAGATGTCAAGCAGCTGCTCAAAGACATTTCGAAGGAAATGGAAAAGGCGATCCGTAAAGAACTCGGAGATATGACTAAAGCACTGGATTATCAAAGCGAAAAAATGGACGAAATTACCGAATCCATGGAAGCATTCAAGATAAAAATTCAAGATCTCAATAAAAAAAACACTGAGCTGCAAAATAAAAATAACAACCTTGAAATACGCGTTGGAGCTTTGGAGCAGCGCCTGCAGCAGATTGAGCAAATCCGGCTAAGCAAGAACCTTGAAATAGCTAATGTACCACACAATAAAACAGAAATATTACCGATGGTCATATCTAAAATAGCCCAAAAGCTCGCAGTGCCAACCAGCGACATTGAAAGTTCTAAGCGATTACCAGGAAGAAATGAAAAGCCAGGTACTATAGAAATAAAGTTCAAAGATGATACGGCTCCGGCTAAATGGATTTCAGCTGCTAGAGAAAAAAGATTGTTGGCATGCGACGTGTTGGACAACCTTCAGGAATCCGTCTCCAAACAGCCAGTGTATGTACGCGAGGCCCTATCCTACGAAAACAAGAAACTTCTGTGGGAAGCAAAACGACAACTCAAAACTAACTATAATTTTATCTGGTGTAAAGGAGGCATCATTCGTGTACGTAAAGACGATAAGGCGAATGCTATAATTATTCGATGTGAAAATGATATTTCAAAGTTAATTAAACAGGGTATGTAGACATTTCGCTCAACCGACTTGCACTATGTAATAAATTATATAAATGGCTGTTTCGGATAACTTAGTTGAACTTAAAAACTGCACTAACATTAACGAATTTACTAATAAAATACCTCCTAAAACTAACCTAGTTTGTTTTCATATTAACATACGTTCTTTTATTAAAAATTTCTCACGGTTAGAACACTATATACTTACATGTAATACCCAAATTGATTTAATCATAATAACTGAGGCTAACATATCTTATTCAATAAGCGACCTGTTTTATATAGATGGATATCATATGTTTACTAATCTCCGGACCAAAAGAAAAGGGGGTGGCATAATAATTTATATAAAAAAGTCACACAAAATGATAGCATCTAACACTAAATCAATGCATTTCGAAGGAATAACTGCTAAAATAACTACGTCCACTAATTACTCTTGTAGACTAATTGCTATATACCGCCCCCCTGACACAAGTAAGCACTTATTCATACAGGAACTGCACGACATTTGTTGTAAAACTGGTTTACGCGAGGATCTGTTTATCATCGGGGACATAAACATTGATCTCGCCGTAGACACACCTATAAAACATAAATACACTACAATGCTAAGCGGTTGCGGGCTTGTGAATGTGATCTCAGATTATACACGAATAGAACTTAGAAAGAAAAAAATTTGTATGACATGCATCGATCACATAATAGTGACGTCACAGTCACAAGATGTGTACTCCGCGGCACTCGGAACCGTACTGGCAGATCACCGAGCAGTAACGTTTGCCTGCGTAGGGTCACTACCAGAGGCAACACATATACAGCATGTTCCAAAGTTTAAAGTGTGTATAGACAAAACAAAAGTAACAAATGCATTACAAAAAGTTGACTGGCAATCAACAAATAATATGCAATGCCCTCTATCAATTTATTCATTTCTAAGAAATAACTTTGACAAATGTTACAGTGAAGCAAAAATTAATATACCAATTAAAAAAAGAGATTTAACCTGTGCGCAAAATACATGGGTCAATGGGGTAACTAAAAAAGCATGTTATAATCGAGACTACTGGTTTAAACAATGGCTAAAAAATACTAAGGATATGATAGTTAAGCAAAAATACAATAAAGCAAGAAATTATGCAAACAAAACTATAGAATATACAAAAAATACACATCTGAAAAAAGAAATATACGATAATAAAAATAATATACGCAATCTGTGGCAAATTTTGAATAAAATAACTGGTAGGATAAAAAAATCAATAGACGACACCATACTTAACGCCTTTGAAAGCCACAAAATTAAAACAGTTGACATTGTAAATAAGTTTGCTGACACTTTTAGCAATAGTGTCAATAGTATTGTCCCTGATTGCAATCGACCATTGCTGCCTACTAATTCATATAAATCACCTGCTAACTCTAGTATTCGCTATCAGAAAGCCACAGTGCCGGAAGTTACTAAAATCATAAAAAACATCAACACTAACAAGGCACCCGGACTTGATCATATTAGAGCAATTGATATCAAATCTGTTTGGGAAAAAGTATCAATAGCTGTTGCTAATTTTATTAATGCTTGCGTCGAAAAGGGAAAATATCCCATTGAACTTAAAATAGGAGTTGTTAGGCCAGTTTATAAAAAAGGCAGCCGGATAGAATTTGAAAATTATCGTCCGATTACACTTTTGTCTACGCTCAATAAAATAGTAGAAAAATATATTAGTAAACAAATACACGACTTTTACAAAACCAACAGCATTTTGAATAAAAATCAATATGGTTTTCAACAACAAAAAAGCACTACGCAGTTACTATCATCCTTTACTGATGATGTCAATGGCTTCCTGGATGCCAAAAAACACGTTCTAGTGGTGTATATCGATTACAGTAAAGCTTTCGACACCCTAAAACACAATGTACTGATTGACAGACTAGACGAATGCGGAATACGCGGCCCACTCTTAAAATGGTGTGCAAACTACGTCCACGATCGGAAATACTGTGTCAAAGTAGGAGACGAGCTAAGTGATATGAAAAACGTAACTCATGGAACTGCCCAGGGATCAGTACTCGGTCCTTTGCATTATTTGACCTATGTTAATAACATGATAAATGTTATCAAACACTGTAAAGTTTACCAATTTGCAGATGACACATGTTTGATGGCAGCCAGTAAAGACATTAAAGTAGCTATACAACACCTGCAGGAAGACTTCACTCATTTAATCAAATGGTCTCATGATGCCGGATTAGTATTTAATGCGTCCAAAACTAAATTAATGTACATTTCATCTTCACAAAACAGAGTGTCATGTGACCTCCGCCTCATTGCTCACAATCACGACTGTCTTCATCAAGTCACTAACAATAACATCCAAACATGTAACTGTGATGTTATTGAGCAGGTTGACCAGCATACATACTTGGGTCTTGTCATTGACAACCGGTTGAAATGGGTCCCTCATATAAATAAAGTTTGCGATAAACTAAGAGCTATTCTTTCGAAATTTTCTATAATTAAATATAAAATTCCTTACCCCATATTATTGTCACTTTATAATGCTCTGGCAGAATCTATAATTCAATACGGGCTCAGTAGCTACGGACGAACTTGCAAGTCTCACTTATACGGAGTACATGAACTACAAAAACGCATTCTTAAAACCATAGTACCTAAAAAAACGCAAATCGAGCTTGTAAACGAATGTGATTTGTTTAAGTTCTGTAAAGTACTACCAGTAAGTGAAAGAATTAATTATATCCTCCTTAAAGAACAATACTTTAATGAAGAACTGAAAACTTTAAGAACTGTCAATAAAAGATTAAGAAGTGCAGTTGATCCCAAATTTCTCGTTCCCAGGATTAATAATATGTATGGGAAATATCAAAACAAACACATAGTACCTCTTTTAATAAACGGTCTCCCGAAAAAACTTAAAGACGAACTTAATGAAAAAAACTTAAAGCATAAATTAAAACTATATTTTCTCAGTAATTTATAAGTACCTAATGCCAAAATTTGTTGTTAACTTTTTATTTTTATTTTTTATTTGTACCTCATATATACTCATGATATTATACAATCATGTGATATCTATCCCCTGTATATGTATGGGTATATATTTTTAATAACTAATTTAATATCTTGTTCTACTAATTACATACACATATTTTGAAAGTACGAAGCTGCTAACTTAGAAAAAAAAACAACATCCTGTTTTTATTCAACGAGGAAAAAAAAACTTATCATAACATAATAACACGATGTGGGTAGGGAGTGCGAATGGCGACCGCAGCGCCGAACGCGCGCGCTGTCACGGTAATTAACTTGGCGCTGTCGTCATACGAAATGTCTTATTACTTATGTTATGCTATGTATCTACCTACAAAATTGATAATTTATCACTATCAATAATTGTTAAAATGTGTTAAGTATGTGTAGTATGTGTTCCTTAAATATTTTAAATGTGCTTTATGTATAAAGACGACGAGTTACGGTGTACAGAAAAACCCTTAAAGGTTTATGAGACACCGTCTTTGCATGAAAATAATTGTAAATGTGTTTATTCTAATAAATAAAATAAAATAAAAAATGATAAGCCAAACGATGAGAAGCAGCCTATTTTAACGCTCTGTACAGGCTAGGAATATCACAGTGTCTGCAGCAGCAGACAGGACCGATTCAACATGTACACGACAGGAATTTTGTCGGACCTAGGTACGAAAACTTATTGTCCCGGCGACTTTTCCAAGCGGCCTAACTCTGTTACTCGTGATTTTGCGTCATTATTTTCGCGGTGGAGGAGGTGTGATCGAGAGTCCGAGCTGAACAGCAAAATCATAGGTCAAGGAGACAGCGTCATAGCTGATAATTCTATGCGTTAGAGCAAGCTGTTTCACTGTTTTGTTTGTCGTACAACAGACAAGTCATCATGCTGGTATTATTTTGCAGTGGAGGTGTGTTACCGGCTTAAATGATTATCTACTATGCAAATACTTTTTGTTTTGACTTTATTTTGTGTATGTATGTCCTTTTCTTTTTTTATAACAGATGGCCAACAGGGCATTTGGGTCAATTTTACAAGAAGCCCTTGATGTGTTTTCAAACGATTTGGCAAAGGGTAGATATTTTGGCTTGCAGCCATATGTGGCTTATAGAAAGCACTGCTTCGGCAAAAGTTACAAGACATTTGACGATTTGAAAGATGTTTTTATTCCAGAGGTAAGATTGAGAGTTCAATATTTATGTGCGGGTCCTGAGACCGCTTAAAATATTAAATTGTTGTGAGATAATTGATGGCAAAATTAGTATACGTATTTAATTGATCTTTTGAGCACTGGTTAATTTTATGCGAGTTTATTAGATTTAAAATGCAAAAAGAAATGTATGAAAAATCTTGATTTTCAGAGACTTGATCAACTCAAAGATCATTACAATAACGTGGAAGACATAGAGCTAATGGCCGGTATGTATTTGGAGAGGCATGTGAAGGGGGGGCACATCCCGGAGACACTATACTGCATCATGGCTGACCAGCTCAAGCGGTTTGTGGTCTCCGACCGTCACTGGTACGAGAGGTCTAATAGACCTAACGCTTTCACTGAATGTAAGTCTTTCAATAACAGAACAATACCTCGTCTATAATTTTGAAAATGGACACTTAGTTTACGAAATTTGCGTTTCAGATCAAATGCAGGAGATCAGGAAAGCATCTATATCAAGATTGCTGTGCGAAGTTGGCGATAAAGTTACAAAAATACAGCCTAATGGTTTCCTCAGACCTGGTCCAGGGTATGTTCATCATATATTATCCCCAAATACTCTTGAATTGCATGCATTTTCTTATAATAGTTTTAATGTTGGTATTTTCCTTGTGCGATGTATTTTGTAATGTGAAGTTTTAAAATAGCTATTAGGTATTTATTCATTAACTTTGATTTATTTCAGGAACCAAATCACTGATTGCGACAAACTACCTAGTATTGATTTGTCGGCCTGGCAAGATGAATCATGTGTGTCAATAAAATTTTATTCATTCAATCATTTCATTCATTCATTCATTCATTCATTCATTCAATCTTGTGAGCGGAAGTAGAAGAATATTAGTTTAAGCTTTATATACCAAGGAATTTTCCAATTTCAAATTTGTAAAAATTAAATAATTTATTTTTTTCAGTTTAGGTTTAAAACTTAGCTCAAAACCTAACATAGATTTTATTTATCGTCAATATTTTGCAAAAAAAAATATTTTGTTTTAACGAAAATCATTTATGAAATATTTTTAATTAAAAATTCATGGACTTATAGGTTGAGTTAGTTTAAATATGCTAATGAACATTATTCATCTAAATGAATCGTAAATTTATATCTATATATATAAAATTCAAAGTCCTGACTGACTGACTGAGTGAGATATCAACGCACAGCCCAAACCGCTGAACCTAGAGACTTGAAATTTTGCACACAGATACCTTATACAGTGTAGGCATCCACTACGGAAGGATTTTTGAAAATTCCATTCCTAAGGGTATGAAATAAGGGATGAAAGTTTGTATGAAAGTCAGAACTCAGTTTTGAAGCTAGGATCTTCAAATGTTGTGTTTAAGCTGATGATTGATATACAGTGTAGGCATCCACTACGGAAGGATTTTTGAAAATTCCATTCCTAAGGGTATGAAATAAGGGATGAAAGTTTGTATGAAAGTCCCTCAGTTTTGAAGCTAGGATCTTCAAATTTTGTGTTTAAGCTGATGATTGAAAATAAATAAATAAGTGTCTCAGCGTTTTTCAAAATTCTACCCCCGAAGGGGTGAAAAGGGGGATGAAGTTGTGTTTAGAAGATAATCCTTTATTTTTGAAGTAAAAATCGCTAAATTTGTAATTTAGGCTTATGGATGGAAATCTAACGCAACGCATATTGTATTGGTATAATTTCAACCCCCATGGTGATGAAATGGGGGTGCAATGGGGTAAATAAACCTAAAAATCGATATGGATGTCGTTATTGGGATTTTCTGAGTTGACAATTGCGAAAATAACATTTATTTTGAAGTCCAACACGGTGGACATGATTTAACTCCTAAAGGGGTGAAAATGGGGTTCAAATTTTGTATGTAAAAACAATATGAAATAGACAGTACAACATTAAACTTCGTAGGAGCACGTCCAAAAATAAATATACATATATTTTGTTATTTTGAAAATCAACCCCGTAGGGGGTAAATGGGTAAGTAAACATGAAAATCGATGTGGATGTCGTTCTTGAGGTTTTATGAGATAGTGATTGCGAAAATGACATTTATTTTGAAGTCCAACACGGTGGACATGATTTAACCCCTAAAGGGGTGAAATCGGGGTTCAAATTTTGTATGGAAAAAGAATATTAAATAGACATTACAACTTTAAACTTCGTAGGAAAACATCTAAAAATAAAAAGGCAATTATATATTTTGTTATTTTGAAAATCATCCCTTAGGGGTAAATGGGTAAGTAAACATGAAAATCGATGTGGATGTCGTTTTTTAGGTTTTATAGGACGGTGATTGCGAAAATGTCATTAATTAATAGTCCAACAAGATGGACATAATTATAAACCCTACAGGGCTTAAAATGGTGTTCAAATTTTGCATGGAAAAAGAATATGAAATAGACATTACAATTTTAAAATTCGTAAGAGCACGTCTAAATTAATAGGCAATTACATACATATTTTGTTATTTTGAAAATCATCCCTTAGGGGTAAATGGCGTAAGTAAACATGAAAATTGATGTGGATGTTGTTTTTGAGCTTTTATGGGGACAGGGACGGGGACGAGATACCTACTAATATATCTGGACAAATTCTGATTATTGTAAAAAACGGACTTCGTCCGCGTGAATATTAGAGAAAATCCTTAGGGAACCTTCAACCAGGATCTGACCAGCCGTTTTTACGCGATTAGGCGGGTCCCCACCAAGCGAGCAGCCTCGTGCGAGGCCCGCCTCACGCGGCAAACGTCTTGCCTCGCGAGGCAGCGCGCTTGGTGGGGACCCGCCTAATCGCGTAAAAACGGCTGGTCGGATCCTGGTTGAAGGTTCCCTAAGGATTTTCTCTAATATCCACGCGGACGAAGTCGCGGGCGGAAGCTAGTTACTTATATAACGTGCACCTGGCATAATAGTGGCTTATAAAAATAAGGCTGCGGAAGTTCCGTACTTATCATATTTATAAGGGAACAAAATAAGACGATGATTCATAGACAATATATGACAAATTAATAACAAATGTTTCAAAAATAGCACATAAAAGACATAAGTGGAGAGTACTAAGTATTATAATTATTATGTGGTGTAGATGGATAATATTAGACAGATCCCTGTCTTAGGTTTATTTTAACCCATCAAACAACGCCTGGAAAATGAGACACAATAGATTTTCTATTGTTGTCCGGACACCGGCGTCCGCGCGGGCATTGTTAAATTAAATAAATAAAGGTAACGTAATATTTGAATTGAATTAATATCATATTCTGATTGAAAAGCCTATCAATTAATATTGCTTTAAGCATCGCCAAATTTGGCGACTGTCTGAGACATTTCTGAAAAAAAATGCCTATGCTACAAGTATCGTGTGTGCATGCTGCGGACTAAAAAAATAATTAAAATTGACTTAAATGTATAAAATAATTTCTCCCGTAAAGATTTATATTAATATAATTATACAGATGTTTTGAAACGAAAAACGTGTGGCGCATCGCATACAAAAGACAATAAATTGATGATAAATCTTACAAAATACACCCCACGCTTTTCGTTTTAAAACTTTAAGGGAGACAATATATTATATACTTTTTAGTCCGTTTTTAGGGTTCCGTACCCAGAGGGTAAAAACGGGACCCTATTACTAAGACTCCGCTGTCCGTCTGTCTGTCTGTCTGTCCATCTGTCTGTCTGTCTGTCACCAGGCTGTATCTCATGAACCATGATAGCTAGACAGTTGAAATTTTCACAGATGATGTATTTCTGTTGCCGCTATAACAACAAATACTAAAAACAGAACAAAATTTATATTTAGGGGGCTTCCATACAACAAACAGTTTTTTTTGCCGTTTTGGTACGGAACCCTTCGTGCGCGAGTCCGACTCGCACTTGGCCGGTTTTTTAATGATTTTATGTGTCTTTAATAGCGGCAATTGACTGAAATGTTAACAGCTAAAATATTGCTTCGATTGATTTAAAAAAAATAGTAGGTAGGCATGAACTTGGATTTCATCTACTCATTTGAGTCCACAGATCTCCAAAAACAATACAATAAAAACGTTTCCTTGCGACAGATGTGATATTATGAGCCAAAGTTTACTTACCACAAGTTAAAATGAATTTATTTTGGGTATACAGAGTAACAATTTTTCTTTTAACCTTTTATTATGTTCACACAACAACGACCCCGAATGACTCCTGCGAAGGTGTTTCAATATCCAAAGGGGATCATGTGAAGAAGAACAACAACTTGTAAATATTTATGAATACTTAGGATAATTTTCGGTAATAATATGTAGTAAATATTTAATTATTATTATGAGGTTAAGGAAGAACTTCATAAACAAATGATGAAAACTTATAAATTCACATTCACAATCGAAGTGCGCGAGTGACAACAATTTCAGTTTGTAGGAAAGACGGAGCAATGAATACAAGAGATGGTCTTTAAAACGCAGCCGATTTTACCAATAGATAAACACACACTATTTCAAAACAAAAATATTATTTTAATACATATGGATGAATTTGGGGGCGGAAATTTTTGACCGAGTGAGTGCGAAGCGAGAGCAAAGCGTTTCCGTTAGCTTGGGCAAAAATGCTTTCGTATGTCCGGATGTCCAGCTTTTCCCCTCTACAGGGGCCGTACCGGCTAACGAATCGATTATCGAAAAGTCTGCTGAGTTTCAACTTAAAACAGAAAAATCAAAGTAAGGAATTTCGTCTTGTACTTTCTGTTGACGTAATTTGGAAGATAACGACGTTCGTGTGACATCATGAATTGGGGTTCGCCATTTTGGCCCAATTGGGGCTCGATTTATCTGTTTTAATTTGAAACCCAGATAAATCGAGCTCCAATTGGGCTAAAATGGCAAACCCCAATTCATGATGTCACACGAACATCGATATCTTCCAAATTACGTCAACAGAAAGTACAAGACGAAATTCCTTACTTTGATTTTTTCTGTTTTAAGTTGAAACACGATTGACTTTTTGATAATCGATTCGTTAGCCGGTACAGCCCTAGATCGCATTTCTCAACCGATTCTCGTGAAATTTTGTGAGCAGGTTTGATAATTATACAATTTTTTGTCAATTCAGTATATCTAAATTTTCCGACAAAAACTTATTAGCCTTTTAAAATTATTTTCAAAAATTTCACAAACCCTAAGTCTACAGCACACAGAACGACAGTTATTTCAATATTTAACATTTTATGAAAGATCTTTTTTTTACAGTGTCTGTGTAAATGAGATCAAGCCATGTGATCCCTATGAAGGTAGGCGTCTTGATGGAACTTGTAACAACCTGAAACATCACAGTACAGGCGATGCGAATTCACCTTTAATCAGGATTTTACCTGCTGCGTACGACAAAGCTGTACCTTCAGTGAAAAGAGGTATAACTCTAAAAACATGATTTTTGGGAAATTGACTTTAAAGTTTAAAAAAATCCTACTCTTCGTCTGAGATAGATAAAATAAAATTAGTGCTTGTAGACTGTAGATAGTTATGCTAGCTTTGTTTTCTTGTTTAATTTACAGAGAAAAGTTTAACAGATTTTTCAGTATTCAAGAAAATGTTCAGTTATATCACTTGACACATTTATTTATTTTGTGTATATTGATATAATAATACTTCTATCATTTTACACCAGGCACATCTGCTTTTGTGTCAAATGATACCTTACCTTTACTTTTTGTGTCAACTTTTTTAATTGTAGGTTTTTTTTCAAGTTGTCGAAGAAACATTGTTAAACAATCTCTAAATATGAGTAATTAGAGTTTTGTTTTGTTGAATCGTTTAAAAAATTCGAATTATATCAATTTACACAACTTTTTTGAAAAAAAACGATGTGTAAATTGTTTCAACTCTTATCACTAACGATATAACTACTATATTTATTATGTGAATAGTGATATAATTCGTGAAAAATAAATAAAATATTAAATAGACACCAGCAAATTAGACTAATCATCTTCATATCAGCCGCACGACACCCACCGCTGAGTATAAGTGATGTGTATGCGAACCTCCCTCAAGGATCTCCACAATAATCGATCTTGTTCTACCTGCAACTAGCAGCTTGACGCGACCTTCACCAGATCGTTGGTCCACCTTGTCAGGAACCTATACCAATGAAGCGTCGTCGTCCGGTGCGCGGTCGCCATTCCAGAACCTTTCAATCCCATCAGCCATCGGTTCTTCTCGCTATGTGTCCCGCCCACTGCCACTTCAGCTGAGCAATTCTTCAAGCGATGTAGGTTACATTAGTTCTCTTACGTATGTACTCAAGTTTTGGTTCGATTACGTAGGGAAAGGCCGAGCATGGTTCTCTTAAGAAATCCATAGTTTCACTGTTTCACGTTTCACTGCCGTAAGTCATCACTGGCATCACACATTGGTCATAGACTTTAGTCTTGAGACATTAAGGTAAGTTAGACGGAAAGAGTTTTTCAAAACTACCCAAATGCTGCCTATCCAAGTTGGATTCGACGAAAGATCTCTATCTTGAGGTTCGACTTACTTAACTGGACTGCCTGTTCTTCCTAGTTATACGTAATGAACTACAACATCGAGTGTAGTATTCCCAATTTGAACTAAAGATTGTACAACATGGGCAATCGACTAATTTTTCGTCTTATCCATATTCATTCTAAGACCTAATCTTTGGGAAGCACTACGAAGATCTACGAGCATTGTGTTAGTATTCAGTTTAATTAGGTAGATACTTTTAATACTCTTTTTTCGTTTGTCACGCCAAATTGTTTACAAGTACGCTATCGCGTTCATAGTTACCTCGTATAATCACAGGTTTGAGTAGAACTAAAAGTCAACTTTTAAGAAAATATAATCATTGTATTTATTATTATTATTATTATGTTATTTTCTAAACTATTTCGCCCAAAAATAATAATTCAATGGATTCAAATTAGAGCTTGACGACAATGGCCACTCATTCGTACCGATAGAGCCTGGTAAATTGTTAATTTTTATTGTAATCATTGTCATTACCTGAAGGCGCAGAGTACTGATGGAAAATACAGTTTTTGCTGTCAAAACAAGCGGGTTTCTGAAATGGTTTTGACACACATCCACACTCTGCGGCAGGTTGTATAGAACACCGAATAGTAAAAACTGCCACTTTGCTTGGCTTTCCTGGTCCAATCAAAGCTTTTAATTAGAAAGCTTTTAATTCGATCGAGACCTGGGCGGTGCTGCATTCTCTTCAGAGGTGCCAAATGGACTAGATGTATATCGAGGTGCTGAGGTAACTACTTATACAAAAATGCCACCATATCGGACTGATTACAGAACCGGAGCATAAATCTCATCAAAATTTAGCATTCGGAAAGTTTTTTGAACATCTTTGCGTTGAACCTGCCTCAGTCTTAGGACGACCGACGTCTTTGGCCAGTGTATGTAGACAGTGAGAGTCATGACTTATGGCAATGAATCGTGGTTAGTTTCTTTGCGTGATCGAATCAGCAATGAGGAGATCCTTAGGGAAACTAAGGTAATCGATATCGCTCAAAGGATAGCTCAGCTGTAGTGGCAGTGGGTGGGAAACATTGTGAGAAGAACCGATGGCCATTGAGATGGAAAGGTTCTAGAATAGTTACCACGCACCGGGATGACGCTTCTTTTACTTCCGACTATTGATTTGGTGAAAGTCGCGGGAAGCTGCTGTGTGCGGGCAGTGCAGTGCATGACCTATCGTTGTGGAGATCCTTGAGGAGGCCTAAACCCAGCAGTGGGTGTCATGAAGTTGTGTACCATTGATATTAGCAGCACGACACCCACTGCCGATGAAGAAGATGCTAACTACTGAAATCGAATACTAATTAATTTCTTGTATAAATACAACATACAACAGTGTGAATAGTTAGTGCATATTGATACAATTCATTTTATGCATCGAAGCAATCTCACTCTTATTTTAAGCAATATAGGTCAGATATTGTCCAATCAATAACAATTTAGATCATTATAAATTAAATGGCACAATCCATTATGCTTTGTGTAAAGTGATACAAATTACGTTTCGCTTCATATTGTTCGTGTCGCGAACTCTCGAGTGTCGTAACCGTAGCTCAGGAACGTCGGTGTAACACTGAGGCAAACAACACAACACAATGTCGTGTCCATGCAGGCGGCGGGGGAAGGGTACGAGAGAGAGGAGGGAGATTAAGAGGTTGCGGGGGGATTTTAGGCAGTTATATCAATTTACACAAATAATAATCAAACGATTTACTTCTTGTATTCTTGTATTTTTTGATATAAGTCAATTATATCATTTAACACCTTTCCCAAGTTTATGTGATTATTGATATAATTGAAATTATATCGATAAACACGAAGTAAAAATTCATTATTTTTTAATTTTCAGTGCTATAAGTCGAGTTGAATCAATGTGCACAAACTAGCATACTGTGAAATTATATATGTGTATTGATATAATTCTAGATAAATCACTACGCACAAGTCAAGTCACTTGTTATTGAATTGTGTATAAAGTATTAAATCGAGTTATATTTATTGACACTATTTTTTTTTAAGAATAGTCTCGGTACACTTTGTTTAAAGTAGAGATATATTAATTTACACAATTTTTTCCTAAAAAAACACAAAAAAATCAGCACTTATATCACTATGCACGAAACTTATTTCTGTTAATATAAGTCATATAAATACGCCAATTAGACACAAAAAAGCTAATTTTTCAACGATTTGAATAGTGAAATAAAATCAAAATCGATACAACTCGAGTTAGATCAGTTTTCACTGAAGGTACAGGTACTTTGTCCATGATTTCTAAGTATGATTTGCTTTGGATATATTGGTTTTTTATTTCCCAACGTTCCAGCGACTTTCCGGGGCCGTGGGTGGTCACGGGATAACAAAACAATTCTAAAACAACACCTGAATTATTAATATTTACGTTATAATGCGTAAAAGTCATTTATTATTTCAATGATATTGAGTCGATGACGATAACTTATAACGAAATGTGTAGATGAAAAATTTGAGTTTATCTCTTGGCATCTTCAATCAGTTAACTGAAAATGTAGGAATTGGTTTCTGCTTGAGTTTAAAAGTCTTGAGTTTAAATTTTATGTTAATACTGGCAGGTTATTGCAAAATTCTAACTGCATTTTATTTGATATACATATACACTTTATTATTATATTGACTGTTTATTAAATGTTCTTTCACTTATTGATTGAAAATAGTGTACTTTAAATTAACAATTTATTACTAACTAGCTTCCGCCCGCGACTTCGTCCGCGTGGATATTAGAGAAAATCCTTAGGGAACCTTCAACCAGGATCCAACCAGCCGTTTTTACGCGCTTATGCGGGTCCCCACCAAGCGCACTGCCTCGCGAGGCAAGACGTTTGCCGCGTGTGGCGGACCTAGCGTGGGGACCCGCCTAATCACGTAAAAATGGCTGGTTGGATCCTGGTTGAAGGTTCTCTAAGGATTCTCTAATATCCACGCGGACGAAGTCGCGGGCGGAAGCTAGTTTATTACAACAATCAGAATTGGGTCCAGAGATATTAGTTCGCTTTCCCGTTCCCGTTCCCGTCCCGTTTGCGTCCGCATTCGCGTTCGCGTTCACGTTCCTGTTCCTGTTCCCGTCCCCTAGAGCTGAATCATGTCCACCGTATTGGACTTCAAAATAAATGTCATTTTCGCAATCACCATCCCACAAAACCTCAAAAACGACATCCACATCGATTTTCATGTTTACTTATCCCATTTACCCCCTAAGGGATGATTTTCAAAACAATAAAATGTGTTTGCTTCTTTGTTTTTAGACGTACTCTCACGAATTTTAAAGTTGTAATGTCTATTTTATATTATTTTACCATACAAAATTTGAACCCCATTTTTAACCTTTTAGGGGTTAAATCATGTCCACCGCGTGGGACTTCAAAATAAATGTTATTTTTGTAATCACCATCTCATAAAATCTCAAGAACGACATCCATATCGATTTTTATATTTACTTACCCCATTTAGCCACTAAGGGGTTGATTTTCAAAATCACAAAATATATATTTCTCTATTTATTTTTAGACATGCTCCTACGAAGTTTAAAGTTGTAATGTCTGTTTAATATTCTTTGTCCATACTAAATTTAAACCCTATTTTCACCCTTTTAGGGGTTAAATCGTGTTGAACTTCAAAATAAATGTCATTTTCGCAATCGTCATCCCAGAAAACCCAAATAACGACATCCTTATCAATTTTTAGGTTTATTTTCCCCATTTCATCCCCATAGGGGTTGACATACTGCCAATAACAATATACGTTGCGTTAGATTTCCATACATAAGCCTTAATTATAAATTTTGCGATTTTTACTTCGAAAAAGAAGGATTTTCTTCTAAACACAACTTCATCCCCCTTCGGGGGTAGAATTTTAAAAAACGCTGAGACACGTATTTAATAAGTTTCAATCATCAGCCTAAATACAAAATTTGAAGATCCTCGCTTCAAAACTGAGGGACTTTCATACAAACTTTCATCTCTTTAGGGATGGAATTTTCAAAAATCCTTCCTTAGTGGATGCCTACACTGTATAAATAAGGTATCTGTGTGCAAAATTTCAAGCCTCTAGTTTCAGCGGTTTGGGCTGTGCGTTGATATCTCAGTCAGTCAGTCAGAACTTTGAATTTTATATATATATAGATGTAAGATATTTTTTCTATTTTTTCCTATTCAAGAATGGCCAAAGCTAACAGCCAGACCGTTAATTTTATTATATTGGATTAGACTTAGGTATTGGCTACAGCTTACAATAATAAAAATTTTGAGAGAATTGATGGCAAAATATGTACCTACTTGCATTTAATAGATTTTTAAAGCCCTCGTCCATTTGGTTATGCGAGATTGTTTGATTAAAAATGCAAATTAGCTTAAAATAAGAACTTTAAATAAGTTACTGTTGATTTTTAGAGACTTGATCAACTCAAAGATAGTTACAAGAACGTGGAAGACATTGAGCTAATGGCCGGTATGTGGTTAGAGGGGCATGTGGAGGAGGGGGGGACATATCCCGGAGACACTATACTGTATCATGGCTGAACAGGCCAAGCGGTTTGTGGTCTCCGACCGTCACTGGTACGAGAGGCCCAACAGACCTAACGCTTTCACTGACTGTAAGTCCGTTTAAAGTATATGATGCCTTGACTACAATTTTGTGAATGAACACTTACTAAACTTGCGTTTTAGATCGATTGCAGGAGATCAGGAAAGCATCTATGTCGAGATTGCTGTGCGAAGTTGGCGATAAAGTTACAAAAATACAACCAAATGGCTTCCTAATGCCCGGTCCAGGGTATGTTTTATCATATTCCCAAACACCTGCATTGCATGTATTTTCTTATAAAAGTTTATGTTGGTTTTTTCCTTGTGCAATTAATTTTGCTATCTGTATCTAAGTTGTATCTGAATCTAAGTTATAAAATTCTTATTATTTATTAATTAACTTTGATTCAATTCCAGGAACCAAATCACCGATTGCGACGAACTACCTCGTATTGATTTGTCAGCCTGGCAAGATGAGTCTTGTGAGCAGATTCATAAGAAGGAATGCTCCAAAGAATTTTAATCTTTGTAAAAAATTAAAGGATTAAAGAGTTAAGTATAATTTACCTAAGCTCATTTAAATTATCTAAACTCAAACCCCATTAAAAATCCTAATTATCGTTGATAATTTGGTAAACATTGTGTAGTATTCATTTTGTTTCAAAGAAAATTATATTCTTTCATTCCCGTCCAAGAAATCGTGTTCTATATTCATAGAAGAAACTTCTATTCAGAAAAAACTAAAAAGAAATTGTCAAACAGGAAATATGCAATATAGACAAATTGGTTCATATATTGCATGGGTTTATTTCCTTTTTGGTAATGCGAAAAGCCAATCTCGTCGAGGTCTCGTCAAGCACGAGTCCCCTATTTTTCTTCGTAGGAAACTCGTTCCGCTCATAAATTGAGTTAGTAGCTGGTTAATGCCTTTTGCAAACAATGTCGGGTCACATTGTACTTCTAAAGTAACGTACGGGAGTCAAGTTATAAATTAATCGCAAGAACTCACAACTATTTAATATTACTTTCACTATCAATGGATAATTACTGTGGCGTGGAACAATAGAAAACTTTTGAAGTTTACTGGATGAATATGAAACTGCAATAATTCAAATGCAAATATTATACAGGGTAATTTTAGGACCCCTTTTCAAACTTTGTCAGGTCATTCTATAACAGCAGTACAATCAATTTATGAAGTAAAACATAAATATTTTGTTTTACATTTCTACCCCAAACTTTTCCCTACACAAATTGAAATTGTTGTCACCGTTTGCGCGTCGCACGGTCGACTCGCGCGAGCCCCCCTCCCGCCACTCGCCTTCCCCCGCTCGCGTCCCGTTCGTGACGGTGAGCGTGCGCGTCTAGATTTTTAGGATATAAAAAGTGGTTGAAAACTGTGAATTAAAAAAAGAAATAATTTATAATTATCTCACCTAATTTTTTTTATTACTTCTTTGAACTATTATTTGATTTTGTAAAGGGGTCGCAAAATTACCCTGTATTTAATGTCTAGCAATAAATTATCGTGAAATAGACAATTCTTGATATTTTCCGTAAACTATTATACCTGCATCCTTACCTCGTCTGTGAAAGCCACACTTTTGCTATTATTGTCAGGAAGATAGGTACATTAATGATTGATTATGAAATAATTGGAAATCACTTAAAATTAAGTGTAATAGGAATTATATAGTTTAATCTCTTTTTTTTATGTAGGCTTTATGGACGCGTGAAGACTAACACTGCTTTATTACACGACTGCCCAAAGCAAAAAGAGTGTATATGTGATTACACGACTGCCCAAAGCAAAAAGAGTGTATATGTGATCAGGGTTCATGTATGTTTGTGGGTATGTGTTTAGAAGTTATGAAGTTATGTGCCTGAACTGATTTGGATAAATGGGATATCGTTAGAATCCTTACAGCATTCCGAGTGACACTGGCTATATATTTTTTAGAAAAAATCAATATGGCGACTGTAAGACGCCATTTTCAAATGTGAAAAAGAATTTTTCTTCTATTATTACAATATGGGCATCAAATGAAAGGCCTTGATGAGCACATTCCAAAACTATATAATATGTCACTAAAATGTGTGAAATAAAAATAAATAAATTAAAAAAATATTAAAAACACGACTTCCCTGCCAAAAACGAACTAAAATGTTAAACAACAAGTGTCATTGCAGTCGGGGGACCTCTTTGATCAAAACTTGTTCCATAATAAGGTCCCCCGACTGCAATGACACTTGTTGTTTAACATTTTAGTTCGTTTTTGGCAGGGCAGTCGTGTTTTTAATTTTTTTTTTTTTTTTATAAGTATCAGTCTGCAATTTACTGTTACAATTTTCAATATAATTGCGAACCCAAGTAGACCAATTTCAACAACCCTCTTCTGTGACCTAATAAGCTCCGTAAATATTATTTATTTAAAAGACGGACGAAGCTCAAGGATGTCCTCTATAAGGACAGGACATCAAATATTTCCTCTGCATCATTGAAAGTTTTCAATGTATGAAATGTTAGAGGCCCTTCTTAAGGGCTCTTATCTTTCATTCATTTGTGGTACCTAAAATGAAAAGGCTTTATAATACCAGTTTTTGTATCAGAAAATATGCAGCATACTTTTTTACAAAATTAACTCTTGACTTCCATTTCAATTGATGTGGGATTTTCACAATTTCCAATTATCCAATTTCAGCAAGAGTCAATATAGCGCAAACATTTGAAGTTGATTTGTCCATTTAAAGTAACTGTCTCATTGAAAGACAACAACGAACTTTTAGATCATATAGGTATTTAAACAATTTAAAAGGTAGAAAATATAATTGGTGTCTAAATTACCGGAGCAAAATAAAAAGCCACACAGAAAAAGTACAGGAATAAGAAATTGCCAACTGTTAGGGGCGAACCAAAATATTTTAGAAACGTTATTCCCTCACAAAAAGTTTTATGCAAAAAAGGTTTCTCTCCCCTGCCACGTGACAACACCATTAGAAACAGATGCGAGGTCCGGTGTGTGCATAATTATTGGGGAGGCTAATTGACAGGGCGACGGGTTTTGACAGCCCTACCGTGCGGTAATCAAATCCCACCGGTGCGTAAAGGTTATTGTTTTTAAACTACGAGTAAAATTTGTGACTGTGACGTCAACATGTTTCTGTAAAAAAAAATATATTAGTGTCAATTCGGTTGGCTCGACTTAACTACTCGTAAATTGACAGGACTAAACTTAATTTTAGCATTCTATTCTTGTCTTTTTGATACCGAAAGAATTGGATGGAAAACTCAGTTTGGTACTGTCAATTTAGTTAGTCGTTTCCAAACGAATCAACATAATTATTACTTTATAAATACTGTTGAATTAATAAGCGATTGACCATTGTTAACCAGACAATATTTTACATCACTCGATTATAGAAAACATACATTATTTTATTAAAAAAACTAGAGCAATACGATAGAGCATGATAGTACAAAGTGATTTAATTTTTTTATTTTGCACTGACTTCATGATTTCTAAGGAAATTTTTCTAACTAGGAGCAATATACCTGAAATCGGCAGCTAAAAATTTTATTAACTAGACAAAACCCATTCATCAGTCAACATCAGCAACACTTTTCACGGTCACATTAACCACTCCATACAGTAATTGAGGCAATTTTCCCTCATTGGAGGGCACACTTAACGAGCCACACGTGTCCATCCAACAGCGCTGCAAATAACTTTTAACACGTCAAAAACAGTTCTGCACCCCTGCATTAAGAGCACTAGTTTATTAAGAGTCATATTTAATAGCTGTATTGATTATAACTACTTGTATGTATGAGACCGAGAGGTGTTTCAATATTTTTTGCAAGAATTTAGAAGGCATTAAAATATTAGTATGTACAAGTGACTAAAAAAACAAGAGTATAAAATAACTGTCATTTGTTTCAAAAAGCCTGTAATGATAGCTATAAAGTTTCAGTTCATAAACGGACCACATGACCAAATTTGCGTATACCCAATGCCGTCTCCATCCCACTCGTCAGGTGAAATGATTGTTTTATTATTGTGGTGAATACCTCATCAGAATTTACCAAATAGCACAAGGTATTCAAATTAAGGTGGGCCGATTTTAATCATTTTTCGAATTTTGCTTCACAAGACACCTCTAAAGTTACGTAATGCGAAGTAAGTTATAGGAAAAATAATATAAAAAATTTTGATTATCATTTTTAGCCCTCTACTAGCGTTTGAATTTTTATAAAATACCTCTCATCTAGTCTGATATAGGTATTACGTGTACCTATATCAGACTTAAGAATTTTGCATTAAAAGTCCTCTCAAAAGTTGCATAATGTGACGTAGGACGTAGGTTCTAGGAAAAAAAAAGATTATCACTTTGAGCCCTCTACTAGACTAGAACACTGTGTGCTAAAGTGAAAACAGAGCTGCTTACATTCAATTTTTTTTTTCGTAAAGCGAACATTAGTGAAGTAGCTCTTCCTAAAGTTCCTACTAACACTCGACATTATTATAATGCAGTATTCAGAATCTTTTACAACAAGCTCATGTTGTTGGTGACATTATGAATAATATATACTGAAAAGCCACAAATGTAAGTTTTTCAGTTTTGTTTTAAACATGTTTCTTACAGTTTTCATATTAAGTACTTATCTTATACAACTGATTGCCTTTTATAATTGACTGGCTCTATAATTTTGAGTCTTTTATTGAAATAGCCGTATTTCAAGGATTCATAAGAAAACAATAAAGAATTGAATTATGATTGTTATTAATAGAATGACTGCTTTTGCCAATTTTATCTATAAATAATTTTTTTTATACCTTTACGGAGCGGGTAGTAACGAAACCAATAGGTTTCGTCTGATAAACTTGAGGTTAGTACAATATACTTACATATTCATAAATAGTCATCAGGATGTTTTCGTAACTAATTCATTACTATTTCATAATGTTTTTGTTCATAATGCGTATTAACATAGGTAATTTTATATTTTCAATTTGTTTCACACACACCAAATTCATTAATTCGTATTGATGCATATAACGGCATCTCTTAACTTGAATTTGACATTATACACTTTCGTTTAATCTTAATTTTCAGTGTGTTCCTTTTTATTTATTTTTTCTAATAAAAATCTCAATATTTATCATCTTTGTTGGAATTACTAAGAGCCTGTAGTGATTTCCCCGCTGACTGCAGCTCTCATGTGTCTCGCAATTTAATATTACGGATATTTCAACATATATTTCAGTCTCGATTTGTTGAAGTACAAAAAGTTATCGTATTTGCCAGTTCAAATAACTGTTAGAAACGACAACGTTTTGTACTTTAGCAACAAAAAACTGAAATATATTTTAAAATGTCCGTAATCTTATATTGCGAAAAGTGGCCGAAACACTTTTTTCAATTACGCACTCAGATTTAAGAAAGCTTGAGAAAACATGAAATGTGCGAGCTAGAGAGCGGCAGTCCGCGACAAAATCGCTATGACTTCTAGATGTGAGATTTTAAACACGGTAATCTCAATGGATTTCTTTAATAGGAGAAAAACGTAGTTTAGCTATCGCTTCGCAATATCTTTGTCAAGATCAATTTGTATTCGAGCGCTCATCCTCCCCAATCTTGCGGTGTGTATCCGTCGCTTGTGCGCCAATTTGCGGGCCAGCGGCTCTAATTGGTCGCCGCAATTAGTCGCTCAGTTGCTGGAGTAAACTAATGACAGCACTAATAGTGCACTGTGAAATGCGTGTACTGTTACGTGGGATTTACGACATATTCATCAACTCGTCATGTCGAATCTGGCCGACCGGCGGGCGAGTTGACAATTTTAATTTGTGATAATGCGTCAACTCGCCATCTCAAAATTTAATAAAGTAAACTAATTTTGTACCAAAATTCATAAAAATCGGTTCAGCAATTTAGGCGTGAAATCGTAACTGTCAGACATATGTATGTCTGACTGTTACGATTTCACGCCTAAACTGCTAAATAGTAACTATGTACCCAGTTACTTTTGCATTTATAATATTAGTAGGGATTAGAATGGTGTAAAAAATGAGTGCGAGATAATTATGTTTTGTCTGTTACGATTTACGAACACGTGTCGATTTTAAAGGCGACTTGCGCCTTTTATCGACAATCGCTTGTATGATCAAATCGCAAACTTAATTTATTGGAGCTGACGCCTGGCGATTCGATTTTACAAGCTATTGTCGATAAAAAAACGCTTGTCGACTAAAATCGACCTGCAAGTCACATGGAAAATTTACATGTGTAAATGCCCTTTTACTAGGCAGACATGAAATCAAAATACAGTATCGAGTTTTTAACGCACAGTTGGTAAAGCAAAACAATCTGTTGGCTTTTTTTTTTAAGTTTGGAAAGATTATTATTTTATCATTTTGGGTTAAATAGAGTAAGTAGGTATCGATTCATTCCACTTGAGCAATTCGAATGTGAAACACCTGGACAAACGTCTAGGTTTGAAAAGGTGAAGCCATTGATTTATGGCTCATAAGTAATAATATGGCTGTATCGATATAATTACGTTAATAAATTATAGAATATTTTATAAAAAACAGCCAAGTGCGTGTCGGGCCACGCGCAGTAGGGTTCCGTAGTTAGCATATACCATTCCTTATTTAATACCACCATCATTTTTCATTTGCAAAACTAACTTTGTTTTTAATAGAGTTTGTATAAATAGCAAAGTTATATTTGCGGTTTTAGAGAATATGCTTTATCTCTAAAACTACTGAATATATCTCATTCAAACCAATTTTCGTTGAAAGTGTTTATGAAGATCACAGCATTTATTTTTTTAATTTTTCACTTTCTTATTTCAATAGTTAGAGGGGGGGGGGACTCTTACCACTTTGGCATAGTGTTTATCTTTCAAACGCAACCGTTTTTTTTCTCAAAGTCAACACTTTGAGAAAAAATTGCCTTAGAAACCTTAAGGCTTAATGTAATTAATTTTTAAAGACTATAGACATTAGACATCCCGCACGTAACTATTGTTTGATTAAAAAAAATTTTTTTTTTTTACTTTTGTGTAAGAATCGTAAAGCGGTTCATAGAATACATCTAGGTAACTAACAAGTTTCAACTGTGTAATCCTAATAGTTTCGAAATAAAGTGGCTGTGACATACGGACGGACAGACAGACAGACATGACGAATCTATAAGAGTTTCGTGTTTTGCCTTTAGGCTACGGAACCATAAAAACAAGGTTTTAATGAAACAGCTGTTATCAATTATTTTCGCTACGGATATCTGGACTGGATAGCAACACCAAATATTCCTTACAAACTGTCATTATTATCTGGAAGATTCTTCTAACGAGGGTCAGATAAATTTATTTGCCCTCAAGATAGAGATCCTCTCGACTGTTCACGTGTGAAATTGAACTGGAAATCATTAGGCTGCGGACCTCTTATTCGCCTCTTAATTGTTCTTTAAAACGAAAGGAGCAACTGTCCGAAACACACGTAAAAAAACATCTGTTTTGTGGAAATACAGTTTCTTTGATCATTGAATGATTTGAAATAGGTACCTATTTAAAAGTAACCAATTATATTGGGACATCTTTTAAGCAGAGTACCTCATCGTAATTAATTGTTTTTATGAGATTTCATTCATTTGGTTAGCTGTATACATAAATCCTTACTAATATTATAAATGTGAAAGTCCGTTTGTTTGTTACGCCTTCACGTCTTAACTACTGAACCGATCATCATGCAGAAAAAACCAGCAATCGAACGGGCTAAAAACTGAAAAAATCCATCCTGTAGTTATATCATTATGATACCAATCTATAGAGTCAACAATAAGGATCAATTATTATTCGGAATAACATTATCTTTAATTAAAGGCAGACCCAAGAAAGACAAGATAGTTTGGGCCGTTCCATAAACGGCTGAGACAAGCGATTTTTCAAAAAATCTTTGAATGCAGTTTTACTTATTTTAATAATAAAGGAATGTTTCCTTTCACTAAATTTTGATATCATCAATATTTCGGGTACTTTCCCTCCAACTACTGTCTTTTTTTTCAATCTGTATATAATGTAACTTGTTTGAATGATGGAATCCAAGAAGTTGTCTCTTCAAGATTTTAAATAAAGAATTCAAATAAACAAAAGACAACGCTCGTTCAAAAAGTTGTCTCTTCAGAATAGAGAATTTAAAGTAAACAAAAGACAATATTCTTCCAATAACGCTGGCCAGAATAATATTCGCATTATTATACAAATAAAAGCCAGTGTCTTCGCAGTGCTGAAACGAGGTATATATTGCAACCGCTCCTGTCTGTATTGCTTGATTCACAAAAGGACGAAATATGGATAGTAGCCGCAATATCATGCAAATGTGAGAATATACTTTAGGAATAACAAGGACTTCAGAAGGGTCTTTCATTTTATGGACTTTAATAATTCTGTGTTATTGGACAGTATTAGTTTCTTTAAAGTCAGTCCTCATTGGCGATGTTTATTTTTATTTATTTATTTATTTAAGTGGATTGAAAGATTTGATCATTATATTAAGTTTCACACTGCCACGCAACACGCTATCATGCGTAAACTACACATTTTAAAATTTTACGTAAAATGCCAAGTTCGTACAGAAATCACAGATGGTGCAATTCTCAAGTGTATTTATTCTTCTATAATTTTCATGATGGACCGTGATGCGTTGACCGGTGTGTTATTATTTATGTTTGTGCAATGTGCATGTTGTAACACTAATTAAATATTCATTTTCTATTTTGTCTACACCCATGTTTAGCGTTCTGAAACAGTTAGCTTACTGCCAACATTATGACAACCAGTGTATGACACTGGTATAACACAATATCCGAGCGAGAGCATCTCGCGTTTCCTGCGCCAACGCCCGTCGAGTAACATTATGAAATTTGGTACAACATTAGAACACTCATTCGGATGATTTTATGACAAGGAGGAGGAGGAGCGCAAGACCACGCTCGTTGCCAATAAGCCACCGTTACCATACCTTGTAATGGTGGTTGTAAAAGTTGCATAAATATAACTAACTTTTAACTCCAATTCAAGAACTTCATAAAATCATCCAGTAATGTATATTAAATTTAAAAACTGTTTCACGTCCATTAATCGTCCATTCAAAAGCCAAAACTAACTTCATTCCTGCAAGATAAGCATCAAAGCGCTCAATTTGACAAAGTTCTTACTTGTTTGTGGCCGATTAAGGCGGAAATCAGTCGAATCAGCCGCAAACAGTTTGTGAACCTTGTCAAATTACAGACAATTCATGCTGCAGGGGACGATTCAGGGAGTTGTTCGGTTTGCTCAATTAGGTAAAGTATTATAAGAAATTCGATTATTTTACAACTGTTTATCGTAATATTATTATACAGTATGTAAGTATGTTAAGTATCACGTTATTTATTTCCAACTGATACAATTTTCGATAAGGCATTGACATTTATGCATACTTACATACTCGTAACATAACATAAACTTGAAAGTATTAGATTTATAAATATGAAATTAACCGACTAACATGAAAAACTTTAGGCAATTTCCATACCTACTAACATTTTCTTTATTTACTTAACTACCGCGGTCTTTATTGTTACCAGAGTTTAAAGTACAAACATCCAATACTCCAAACTCTAAGCTTATTAGTGCCACTTAAAGGTATAACCAACCAAAAGTTCCAAAAGAATTTGGTGATCATTGTTAGATGATAAATAAACAAAAAAGGAGTCACATGTAATAGGTTTTATTAAGTAAAAAAAAACTGGCCAAGTGCAAGTTGGACTCGCGCACGAAGGGTTCCGTACCAAAAAACGGCAAAAAATCACGTTTGTTGTATGGGAGCCCCCCTTAAATATTTATGTTATAACAGAAATTTTACAACAGAAATACATCATCTGTGAAAATTTCAACTGTCTAGCTATCACGGTTCATGAGATACAGCCTGGTTACAGACAGACAGCGGAGTCTTTGTAATAGGGTCCCGTTTTTACCCTTTGGGTATGGAACCCTAAAAATTAAAAATATTAAACTCATTGCATAGCTGGTTATAGGTATTATCAAACGATTTACATCTTGAAAAGATCTTGAAAAAAAAAATATTATGCCATTGTCATAGTCCATCTGAGGCTGCGTGCCGTTGTCATGACAACCGCTTCCCTCGACCTACCCTACTACGGAAAATCTAATAAAAACAATATACCAATGCATAATTTACAACTGGCATGAACCTTATGGGACTACCAATACAGATTAAATTAGCTTGACAGGAACCATTGTAAAATAAAGTGTATGGATGGATAAACAGTTTTCCACCCTAGTTTATTGAGTAATACAATACTTTGTGTATTCAAAGAGAAAATGTGTGTTGACATTTCACTTGTTTGAATGGTCTGAGAGAAGCCGTATAACGTTTTGTTAAACCGTTAACATCGGGTCATTTGCCTCGCTTGGGACAATATTTCTTCAGAGTTATGATCCATCTAATAATAAAACAGGTCAGTTACACACAGTCGGCCTCAAAAGAATCAAAACTTATTGTTAGGTTTATATTTATTTTAATTTAATTTTTCATTAATTTCCTGTAGGTTATTTCCTGTACCTTTCATCCCGAAAAAAGGAACTGTTCCCGAGGGATAGACAAAATACTATCCACGCAGATGAAGTCGCGGGCGGAAGCTAGTAGTGCATAAATATGAGAAATCGAGGCTGACTGGGCCATTCTGTTCCGGATCGTCGAGGTGATAGGACGAAGACTAAAATGTGTTATGTTGGAGTTTTCCTAGAATTAGTTCTTGATTTAAGACAGTTTCTTTTATGATTTTTAATGTAAAACAAGAGTGAAAAATAAAAAGGACTTTATAAATATCATCGGTGTTTTCTCTGAATTATAATCCCGTATTATATAATGCAGGGTAATTTTATATTCACCATCCAAATTTTGAGGATATGTTCAGTCCATGAAACTGAACAACTTTCTCTAAGGAACACATGGTCAAATATGTAAAAAGAAATTGACAATCCATACAAATCAAAGAGATCACGTGATCAATTTTAGTATGGGATGACCAAAATTTTTTGCCGAAATTCGACACATGTTTCTTAGAGACAGTTGTTTGGTTTCAAGGACTGGACACATCCTTGAAATTTGGATGGTAAGTTCAGAATGACCCAAGTGAGGTTGCACCAGCTTAGCCGGTAGCATCTGGTTAACGTGACGGCGCCAGACTTCACCTCCATCCATGGCGATCGTGTAATGTAGGCGTCCCAGCCGGCGGGTCACGGTGCCGAATCCCATTTGCGATTAGGGTTTGAGTAACACCTTGCTTGAACCCTCTCCCCCTGCTTAAATTGTCTTCCAGTGTATTGCCCTGCGTGTGTTGATGCCCCCTATACATGATCATCATCATCATCATATCAGCCACACGACACCCACTGCTGGGTATAGGCCTCCCCTAAGGATCTCCACGACGATCGGTCCTGCGCTGCCTGCATCCACTGGCTTTCCGCGACCTTCACCAGATCGTCGGTCCACCTTGTCGGGGGCCTACCCACGGAGCGTCGTCCGGTGCGCGGTCGCCATTCCAGAACCTTTCTGCCCCAACGGCCATCGGTTCTTCTCGCTATGTGTCCCGCCCATTGCCACTTCAGCTGAGCAATCCTTCGAGCGATGTCGGTTACTTTAGTTCTCCTGCGGATCTCCTCGTTTCTGATTTGATCACGTAGGGAAACGCCGAGCATGGCTCTCTCCATTGCACGCTGAGCGACCTTGAGTATCGACAATATACATACATGCTACACCCAATATTGTGTTTATAGAGGGTTGCAACTTTCCAATAATGATCTCAGGCGAAAAACACATATGACTTTACTATGTGTTTTTCGCCTGATATCATTATTGAACCTTTAGTTAGGTTTTAAAGTATTAAAACCTTTAAAATTTTGTCAATTTTCTGAATAGATATCAATACTTCTCTTTTAATTGATATAGCGAGATAGACACGCAGTCATAGCCATTCAGAAAACTAACAAGTTTTAAGAGGTTGCAATAACCCCCAGTATTCTGAACACAGAATTCTCTTCTTCAACAAATTTAAATTGATTAAACATTTCATAACTCTAAGCTTAAATCTCCTTAATTTGAGTACGGTATTTTAACACACTATACGCCATAAAGGTTATCCCATCCCACCTAAATCATTTCAAAATGAATAAGTATTAGACACAAATACGGTGAATGGTGCAGGAAATTAAATGGAGCTGTCCAGTGTCCACGCGTCGGCCGATTCCGGTGCTAAATGAAATTCGCTATCGTCCGGCGTTCACATTGTGGCTAATATCCGCGTTCGAAGGTAGTTCCCAAAATGGATTTGTGCATGAAAAGAGGTTTATCGGTTTTAACTGTATTAATACTTACTTGTTGACATTTTCGTATAAATAGGATATTGGATTGCGCAACTTTGACACTGCCGTCGAAAATAAAACTGTGAAAACTGAAAATTGCGGCCTATCTCTTAATAAATTTAGGTTATTGGGAACGGCTGTAATACATTACTGATCTTTCACCTTGTGAGGTAAGGTTTTATGCAATGGGAGCTCAGTCTATAAGACTTAGGTCGGTTTTAAGACTACCCTAAGTATGAATGGTCGAAATTATTCTACTTTGCCAGACGCCACATTACTAACAAAAACAATTTTATTAATTTTCAACGTAGTTCAAATTGTCAAAAATTCTGTAGTGATATTGAATTTGTACCAACTTGCAGTGCAAATGTGGAATAATTATCAAAAATTAAAGTTGTTTGTAAAACATCTGCAGAATAGCTAACTGTAACTTTCGCCTTTCCACGAATAATTCATAAGTCATGAAAATGAAAGATGAGAATATCATACAAACTTGGATCGCTGTAAATATCTAAATATAATTTATTTCTGTTAATGGTACAAATGATAAACTTACGGCGATATTAACAATTAGGATTCAGTAAGCATGTTACTCAGTTAAAGTCATTTTTATAGAATTTAAAATAAGTGAACAAAGGCATTAGTTTATTATAATGGTACGTATGATAGCACGGTAAGGTAAACAGTTGAACTACGGAAACAGCTCGTATTAGGCCTTCCGCTGCCTTGAGCGGGACACGCGTGCGGGGCGACATAGATTAGAGCTTACTCATGCACTACGCAAGCATCTGTCCGTCAAAAACCAGCAATCTATATTCCCGCGCCGTGTACCCGCGGCGGGATCCCGCTTAAGGCAGCGGACGGCCTTACGTTTGGCATAAAGACGGTCACAAGGTCAACATGCATATTATGACGTGCCGTTGACTGTACATGAAATGAATAAAAATTTAAACCACTGCGCCTCAATCCTTAGTAAAATGTGGCGACCACCAAGTGGTTTCTTGCTGCTTGAGTGCTTTAAGCTGATTTTAATATTTTAATATTTATTTTATCAAGTATTCCCAGGTACTGCAATGTCTTGCAAGCTTACAAATCTATGCCACAAAATGTGCAACGTTAAATACGAACCCGCTGTCGCCTATGAGTCGGACCATCTTCTAAAATAAAATCATATTTCATTTTAAATTTATAACCACTTCCATTACGACTCGTACCGTTAAGTCATAAGGGCTATATTCGCTCGGCGATTGCCTCGACTCGGAAACAAATGTAAGACTTAGTTTTCCGAGGAACATCGCAATCACTCATCCCTTTGGTGTGTGGCGTGTGAAAGATTAATGATACCTTGTTCTAATTAGAGTTTAATCTAACTCCGTCCAGTCTTAGTTAGCGGTGCTTTTTGATAGGTATTATATAGGTAGGAGGTACTTTGCAAAAAAAGTTACAAGTGTCTCTGTCAAATATCATAGGACTAATTAATTTTTGTTATCATTTGTCTCAATGAATTGTAAAGTCTTAAAACATTAATGACGGCAAAATAAAGACATGTGGACATTCGACAAATGGACAATACGACAAAAAAATAACTTCTAACCCTCTTTATTTGCTTTTCGAAGAGAGAATGAAAAAAGAGATGACCCATATATTTTAGTTTTTGTTAAATATTTTATTTCTTTTTACTATACTAAAAAGTTTTAAAAGTTCAAAAACTTTTCCGGAAGTGACATAGCTCTTGAGGCTCTATGTAATGATGCATTCAGAAAACACGCGGGAAATGCTGCCACTGTTAAACAATGTGACTAGAGGTGGGCAAGGGTTTAAACCGGGTCTTTTGGGGGATTAAACCCAATTTCGATCAAAAAAGCGGGTGAGTATAAACCCTATTACCACTATCTTGGGTCGTGGACACAATAAAACCTATTAGCACACATTCTTATTGACTTATTTCTTTTTTATGTGGCCTACAACGAGCGAGAGCAAAGATGTTTGTTTTTGTTCGTGTCGAGCTGTGACTATTTTTCTCGCACTCCTGAGGGGCAAATCTAGAAACGTTTTTTTTTTATTTTACCAAAATATTTTTGTCGTATTCTGCATTGCAGTTTCGGCAATATCGCGTGTGGCATCAACCTAACTTTTATACTAAACATAAAAATCGATATTCTTATGCAAATAAAATTCCTGTTACAAGCCACTTCCTTTTGTCGTAACGGGCATAAGTTTATTCGTTCTGGAAATCATCCAGCCCATACCGGATACCGCCTATCCCGTGTAAAGACAGTCGTAAAGAACTGAACGATTTCTTCATTTCCACCAATCGGGATTGAGATATTGAGAAACTGATGTTTTTATGTTAAAACATATTTCATGCATGATCATATTTAGGCAGAATCATATAGAGGGTCCATCTTTACTGCCTTACTTCCTTATAATATAAATGCGAAAATCCGTTTGTTTGTTTGTTACGCCTTCACATCTTAACTACTTAACCGATCATCATGAAATTTTGCATACACGCTTCATTCAGAAAAAATGTAACATTCCCGAGGGTTATCAAAAAGCTTTCCACGCAGACGAGGTCGCTAGCTGCTAGTTATCATTAGATAACTATCTTAAAGGAGGGTAGATACCTTTCATGGTGTAGGTGAGCACTAAGAAAGCGTTTTGTAAAATTCCCGTTATACAGGCTGCAACAGGGTGTTCCAGTTTGAATAGGGATTTGTATAGGGCTGAAGGTAGAGACACAATTTTTGGAGGGTATACCTTTCATGGCGTAGGTTAGCACTTAGAAAGCATTTAGGAAAATTCTCGTTATACAGGGTGCTACAGGGTGTTCCAGTTTGTACAGGGATTTGTATGGGGCTGAACCATTTTTGCTGGTAGAGATACCATTTTTGGATGGTAGGTTCGTTTCATTGTGTAGGTATAAGCACTAAGACAGGGTTATGGAAAATTCCCGTTATGCAGGGTGCTACAGAGTGTTCCAGTTTGTACATGTTTTTTTATGGGAAAATTTAAATGTGTGAAATAAGGTTTAGTGATAAATACCTAGGTATATTGGTAATCCGTGACATTCAAAATAAATGCACAACTATATTAATCACGCGAAAGAAGTCGCGGACAAAAGCTAGTAAATTATAAACTTTTATCGTGGTTTTGGTTTAGCTTTCTCAATTTTATTTGTAAATTCTTGAAGCCCCACCCGACTTCATAGACCTTTTTTTAATATCAGATATGCGTAGGTATAGGTAGCTACGTCTTACACATAGACTAGCTACGTATCAACCTGGCGGGCAGCATGTGCATGTTACCTCCTGTTAGCCCATAGCCTAATTCAAACATTCCCATCAGTGAAGTCACAGTTCCGGCACAGCAGCAGTACTGCCACCGTGATAATTATTCTTTTATGCTTTCTCTATGAACGGACACCTGTCACTGTCAGTATCAGTGATGAGACAGTGCTCTCAGTGTCAGTGAACGCGTGTTCATAGAGAACGTCTGAAAGAATAATTTATCATTATCACGGTGCTGGTGGCGGTACTATGCCGGGACTGTGACTTCACTGATATGTGTGAATCGGGCTTTACAAGAAAATTTTAATACATTTTATACTAAATTTCAGTACTTAAATTAGTTTTTCAGTTAGGTAAATAAATTATTTCATTCAAGGTTAATTGAAAAGTTAAAATCTCTATCCTTCGCATATTATTTTATCCTCTAGAGCCTATATAGAAACTAATTAGCATGTACCCGCATAATCACTGACGTAACCAATATGCAAATATGTAAACGTATGCAAAACAGCCTTAGCCTCAGAATATGTTAGCCAATCCGAATGGCCGTAAACGCAGATGGCTTATCAAAGTTACTGACGACTCAGACTGACTTAGTATTAGCATATATACGGTTTATCATGATGATTAATACTGATGAGAATCCTCTCACTTGAATAAGGTCTCAGAAGGTATTGAAATAATAGAAGAAATGGAGATTATCTCCTATATTCAAACTTACATTTTTTACACGACGACTGCCCAAAAAAACAGAGAGTGTAATTACACGACTGCCCAAAAAATAGAGAGTGTAATGTGTTCAGGGTTCGTGTATGTTTGTGGGTATGTGAGTTGCTTTATTCCACCATAACTTCTAAATGCCTTAACGAATTTGGATGTATGGGGTATCATTAGAATTTTTATATCATCCCAAATGATACTAGATACCTACTTAGTTAAAAAAAACAATATGGCTTTCAAATGTGAAAAAAAAATGTTTTCTACAATTATTACAATATGGGCATCAAATGAAAGGCCTTGATGAGCACATTCCAAAACCATATTATGTAATTTGTCACTAAAATGTGTGAAAAAAACACGACTGCCCTGACAAAAACAAACTAAAATTAAATAACAGTGTCATTGCAGTCGGTGGACCATTTTGTGAAACAAAACACCGGCGTTTTAACACAAGCGTTTAAAATTCTATGATACTAGTACGATTTTGTTCGAATGCTGCTACCAAAGGAAAAAACGTAGATATATTATGCGTTTAACTCAAGATCGAACCTTCTCTGAAATAAATAAAAACTTTACTGCACCAAAAAAACGGTACAATAAAAAAAAACTTCTCAGAGTCGAATGGTGAAGCATTAAAAATTTATGTTATTTCGTTAGCAACCCCTTGTTTTTCCAAGGAAATTGCTATGATCCCCCCGGAAAATGGAAAGTGTACCTACTCGGACGCATTAAGCAAACTTTCCTTTGCAGATAAATATCGTTTCCTAATAAAAAGATGCATTATTAAATTTCTACCGTTTGATCTGAAAAAAATACCGTTTTTCTGATTCAATTTGCGAGGGGACTTGTTTATATTTATTTTTCGAAAAATTTCGACATCAGACATTTTTAATGTCCCCATTGCTGGGGCACAGGCCTTTCTTATGGGTGGATAAGGATGGCCCAGCACGTAGGCCTAATGCGGATTGGTGGGTGTTAAAGACTGCAAATGCAGCTGGGACCAACGGCTTAACGCGCCTTTCAAAGCACAGAGGAATTCATAATAACAGGAAAATTTAATAAAAACTAATTACTTATTATAGCTTAAGACCTTTCCAGCTACTAAATTCAATCACAATCACTTGGGAACATTTTTTTTATTTATTTATCAGAAATAAAACATTTACAGCGGAACTTCGAAAATAGTCAATCTCTTTTACTTTTAGATTTTTTTCACAAATAAATAATGACTTAACCACATCTCTCAGTTAAAATTATCTTCATTGAAAATGCAATTGTGTATTTTCCAAGATATTATGTTAAATTTTAAATGTTAGATAAATCAAATTAGTTTTTTTTTGTATTTATTGTCTTTTGTTTTAGCCTATTAAAAAGAGTAACAATTTATGATACAATATTAATAAGATAATTACATATAAAAACGACACTTATTTTCTGTATGTCACTACAATAAAATCTTATGCCTTTTTAAAATTACCTTTTGATAAAAATGCTTTACCATAAATTCCCATAATATCTAACACTAACACCAATAACAATTTATTAAAATGCTTGAGTAAAACGTTCCAAAAGTACAGTCGTGCACATTTATCTCTTCCCGAACCATTAGATCCATTAGGGTTCCGTTTGTGAAGAATTCGAACGGCTATTCAAAACAACGGGGATGTCATGCACAGTTGAGAGTTATACAGTAAATAATGTGACTTATATTATACGGCTATACGCACTCTTGGGAGTGTTTTTTTTTCTTTTAACGCACAACGGGATAGTACTTAGTCTTCACCTCAACTGATGTTAAGTGACGATAAGGCCGAAGGTGGAAGCGCACTACACCCGGAATCCTTATCACTGAGAAACTAGCTACCTTGCCTCTAACTGTGATATTTTTAACTGGCTTCAAAAAAGGAAAAAGTTTTTAAGCATGTTTAATGTTATCCCCACATGCATACCTACAGCTGCACGGTATTAAAAATATCTATAGCTCTATCAACAATCGATTTTACATTTATTAGGTAATTTTCTGCTATTTTTTTATGAAAAAGGTCATTAAATTGCTTTGTCAATTTAATTATTTTTAATAAAATCTGTGTAATTAAATAAGGTTTAACCTTACTTTTATAACCTACCTGAATTGATTTTTTAGCTCTTAATAGTTTAAAATCAATAGTGAGCAAAGGAAATTATGTCGATCTCCATGGCTACTATTGAACTTTTAAAGGTTACAATATTAATATTGTAAAAATACTTTAACCACGTTCTTAAATATTTGAAAAAGGTATGCTGGAGATTCTACATTTACGTGGCGGTCAGGTACATCACGTTAAATAAGTGCGAATATGCAAAATAAACTTCCCGCACAAGTGTGGGAAGCAGTATTTTAGATTCAAACCAGTAGAACTCCTCAGCCAGCATTATTTATATAAAACTTAATGGCTGCATGACTGCTTTTCACATGGCCATATCAACCAACTAAAAAAATAAAGAAAATATTTCCTCGCATTTATTGAGAAAAGCACTACATAAACAAACCTTTTACAGGGAGAAATTTACATTGCCTCGAATGATTAAAGGCACCAAACCATCCTCGACAATGTTACTGCTAACTTGCTGTTCTCGCTGTAATGTACTACTGCTGTACCAGACACTATTGTTGTGATTTTAGTTTTATGACTCTCATTTATAAGTAAGTGTTCCTTTTAAGAATTTTATTGGTGTATTTTAAGTTGCTTCTTATTGTTTTTTTTCATGCATTGTTATAAATTGTTTGTTTTAATTGATACGATAAACGAAATTTTTTTTTTAAAGTGCTTCAAAATAAGTCGCTGATTAAATCATTAGATTGTTTGAGTGTGTTTTGAAATCTTTATGAATTAGTATTTATTAAGAAAAAAGAGGAGCTCGATGGCGTAGTGGTTTAGAGCCTGGCCCAGCGATTGGGGCGGTTAAGCAACTTTCGCAAGGGTCGGTCATAGGATGGGTGACCAAAATCTCGAGCTCCTCCGTGCTTCGGAAGGTACGTTAAGCCGTTGGTCCCAAGTGCATTTGTAGTCGTTAACACCCACCAATTCGCATTGCGCGTTGTGGGTTATTGCCCATTCTTCTTATCCACCCATAAGGAAGGTCTGCCTCAGCAGTGAGGACATAAAAAATGTCAAACTATCACGATTGAATTTGAATGATTAATACCAGTTACTAAGTGCAGGATAAGTCTGTTTCAGTTTAGGCAAAAATCAGGGGCGTCGCCTAGGGTGGGCAGGGAAGGGCAGCTGCCCCCCCTAGAGGTAAAAAAAATGTAGCCAACTGCAAAGTAACCAAAGTTCTGAGGCAGTGCAACTTGCTTTTTCGATAAATCCCGCATCTACAAACTTGAATGAATTCACTAGGTGTACCTAGAATTCATATTATTTTGTTTTCTCATCCTCGTGGGGCATGAGGATGAGGCCTGGGCCTGGCGAAACACTTGGCAAAAATGCTTTCGTATATCCGGCTGTCCCACTGTCTGGCTGTCCCGCTGTCCAGCTGTTCTTCTCTACTGCCCTCCTATTCTAAAACGAAACTCTCAACTCACTTGGCATGAGTTTGATATTAGAAATTAGATAAATGTAGGTTACTTTATCATTGAAAATTAAGATTTGATAACTAGTACAGAAGCAACCTGAAATCTCCAGCAATTAATAATTTAGTTTATTATTATCTTATTTCTAATATTAAACTCGTGAGGAGTAAGTTGACTTTCGAAGTGAGATGCAAGTTTTTTTTTTAGAAGGTCGCAGATTTTCGTGAAATTTTGTGAGGAGGTCCGATATTTAGTTTTTACTGTCGACTCAGTTTTTCGAAATTTTTCAAAATGGCGGAGATATGGAAAAATGCCACTAGTTTATTCTTGTTTTGGCTAAAACGATATTTTTCTAGATTTCATATTTGGGATTTATGTATTACTTAAATAATGCCCTCTAAAAAAACATTAGCTACTTAGGAGTTACTGTATTACTTAGTAAATTGGAAAGCGATAAATTGTCACCATTAAAGCCAATCATCTCATTCCACAAATGACAATGTCGTTTTGTCAAACTCATTTATGAATTCATGAGCTTTTTTACATTGATTTCTAAGTCTTAAATTATACGTCATTTAAACGGTTATCAAAGAGAGATAAAAAGAAGCTTATAGCTATTAGAATTAACGGTTATTCAAAAATGGACATTCAACTTATTGCGGTAAAGAAATGACAACACAAAATACAAACACTTGCCGTCACTCATACTTTACTTACAACCTTACATATTCATTTATTTAGAACCTTAATAGAAGAGTGTAAAGGTTATTTTAAATGTTTTTGTTACATTAAAATGTTGGCAATGAAAAGACAACTTAATGTCACATCGTCTTCCGCAGATTATGCAAAGTAGCAAACAATATTTTTTTCCATTATGATAATAAGCGTGGCATTATGTTTGATGAAATGAATCGACGTGGGAAAGGCTAACATGCCTAAGGGCCTATTAAAATAAATAATCACGATTATCGGACGACAATCGTACTTGATTTTGAACCTTACATATTAAGCCTCGGAGACATTTGAGTACAAAATTATGTCCCCAATACGACGCGAAACCCTAATAATATTATACTATCTGACTATTGTACTAAACGTGCGAAATTCTCAATCTTAAGGCCCGTACTTATAAACCGCTCTCAACGTTGAGAGCTATCTTGAGATCATACTCGAGATGCTGTTCTTATTAATAGATCATACTTAAGTACAGGTTTAAGTTCGTGGTATCAACTGAGATCACTCATATTAATAAACAAAACTCTGCACTTGAGATCACTCTTGAGATGATGATTGAGCGCCTGTTCGCCAAGTGCTGCAAAACCGTGACTTGAGAGCGTGCGCGCGCGGGAAAGTTATGCAAAAAGAGAGGGATGTCATTTTATTTTGATCTGCTACATATGTGTTTGTACCTATGTACGTGGTACTACGTGGATAAAACTATAGATTTTCAAAATCTAATATAAGAAATTAATCATTATGATGATATTGATTACGATATTACTTACATAAATTAGGAAATGTAATAGTCATAATAACAATTACAATTTCCCGCCAATTTTTTTTTCCGTTTATTTATCATGAAACAGCAGAGGCAATCCCAACCAGCAAAACAGTCGAATAAGAAATAATTTATTCAGCTTATAGTTGAATAAAAGCTGAGATAATGTTTCCAAAACTCTGAATAGTCGTATAATAGTGGTTAACTCGACTATTTAGCATTTTTACTAAATAACGCTATAAACAAGTCGAATAAACGTTTATAGCACTATTTTATAGCACTTTTACTCCATCTTTTCGAATATGCTGAATAAGTGTAACCAAGTCACCTTAACTCTGCGTTTTTGTGCTATAATAGTTCTATAACAGCTATGAAACAGCTAATTCGCTGAAATGAGCTCTTTTATTCTGCCATTACTCGGCACTCTGTTCTGTTTCTATAAATATCGAATAAAAGCAATCTATCTACTATTAGGTATCTCCGTTGCGATTACTGCATGTTTATATCAAAACTCGAATAATGTGTTTTCAGAATGCTATTATAGGATTTCAATTGTATTAAGTGTTGCTTAGTTGACTTTTATTTAGCTTAAATTGCTCTAAGAGAGGCCTCAAATACATCTACAGCACAAGTCATCCATTTTTCAGTTCTTGGTGTCCAAGTAGTCCAAGTAGACCGGCATTGTTACTGATGATAGATATTCTATAAAGCAAAATCAACATTATTGCTAAATACGAAATGTGAGGGTTTTGTAATGAACCCACGAACCCTAAAATGTATTTGTTATGGCGGCATCATGTGCTATAAATATGATCCAAACGCCTTTATTCAAGTTAAAATCATACAAATGTGATGTTGAAGTAACTAGGTCATTAACACAAATTTCTTTAAGAATTGTTTATAATTAATTAATATTTACTATTTAAAATTTAAGGAATTATGTGGGCGCATAAATATATATGAACTAGCATCTCTGGTTTAATTAATAAAGTTATTCTCGCATGTCGTTTTTCATTATTTACAACAGGCATGAACGTCTTCCAAAGTTATGGAGATTTAGTAAATAATAACCAATTTAAGTAATTATTAAAATTGGAAATTATTATCTTTCAATGTTAAGACCTGCCAAGCACCACGAAAATATTGAATAACTGCAACCGGAGACTCGCTTGCAGCACATATTAGATGTAATAAAGCAATTCATTCACTGTTACGCAGTTAAAGAGCTGAGTAAAAGTAATTCGGCTGCTTTTACAGAACAAACTTGCTGAGTAATAGCGAAGTGGTAACTTTTATAGAACTAATTAATCGTATAGATGCACTTTTTTTGCTATAACAGCACTAACAGTAATTCTTTTCGCTTTTATTCGACAATTATAGCATGTTTTACTCCTTCTTTCAGCACTTACACTACTTTTACAGCACTTGTGTCTGAATAAACTGCGCCCAAATCGCGTTGAGTAAACGTTGACAGCACTCTTACTCGAGTATTACTACCATTTTAATTGCATTAATTAGCAGAAATGGAAACGTGCTCTCGACATTTATAGCACATAGTTTTGCTGGTTGAATGCATATTTGCATCATACAGCCACAGAATACATAATCCAAGACTTCAGTCTTCTTGAACTGACGTAGTAAAATAAAGTAATATAAATAAATATTACATTTTACCACTTGTCTAAAATGATTTGCACTAATGTGCATATGAGAGTACAATTATAAAATTATTGTTTTTTTTTAATTTGAGCTAATTATTCTACACAGCTTAAACGAAACGTTAATCATTCAATCTTAATTCAAAAGTGTCATGTTACTGTATAAAAACCACCGTGAACTTAAGATCCTGCTCTTAAGATTGATCTTAAGAGCTGAGAACGATCTTATTTGATACGCTCTTGATATCTGACTATTAATTAATATCCAACTTAAGATACTGCTCACATCTTGAGAGCGTATCAGCTGAGATCACTCTTGAGATCGGTATTGAGAGCGGTTTATAAATACGGGCCCTAGTGTCCCGTAACATGCCCCGAAACCCGCAAAGCAACTGATCGTGTTTCGCCCTCAGAGCGGGAGCTAGCAACCTTTGTCTCGATCTAGGGACATTCCACGTAGTGGACTTATACTTTTAATGTATTCTGTGGCTTTGTTGTACGGTCTGTGGTGGTAGCGGTTGAGCGACATGTTCGTTCCGTAACATGTTACTGCAATGAGGGCTTTTAAAAGCAACATTTAAAAAAATATAGTAACTATTTGCGTCACTAGGGCCCGTATTTATAAACCGCTCTCAACGTTAAGAGATATCTTGAGATCATACTCGAGATGCTGTTCTAATTAATAGATCATACTTAAGTACACGTTTAAGTTCGTGGTATCAACTGAGATCACTCATATTAATAAACAAAACTCTGCACTTGAGATCACTCTTGAGATGATGATTGAGCGCCTGTTCGCCAAGTGCTGCAAAACCGTGACTTGAGAGCGTGCGCGCGGGGGAAAGTTATGCAAAAAGAGAGGGATGTCATTTTATTTTGATCTGCTACGTATGTGTTTGTACCTATGTACGTGGATCTACGTGGATAAAACTATAGATTTTCAAAATCTAATGAAGGAAATTAATCATTATGATGATATTGATTACGATATTACTTACATAAATTAGGAAATGTAATAGTCATAATAACAATTACAATTTCCCGCCAATTTTTTTTTCCGTTTATTTATCATGAAACAGCAGAGGCAAATGCATATTTGCATCATACAGCCACAGAATACATAATCCAAGACTTCAGTCTTCTTGAACTGACGTAGTAAAATAAAGTAATATAAATAAATATTACATTTTACCACTTGTCTAAAATGATTTGCACTAATGTGCAATATGAGAGTACAATTATAAAATTATTGATTTTTTTTAATTTGAGCTAATTATTCTACACAGCTTAAACGAAACGTTAATCATTCAATCTTAATTCAAAAGTGTCATGTTACTGTATAAAAACCACCGTGAACTTAAGATCCTGCTCTTAAGATTGATCTTAAGAGCTGAAATCGATCTCATTTGATACGCTCTTGACATCTGAATTAATATCCAACTTAAGATGCTGCTCACATCTTGAGAGCGTATCAGCTGAGATCGCTCTTGAGATCGGTATTGAAAGCGGTTTATAAATACGGGCCTAGATGGCGTTGATGGGCAAGTGAAGTGTCAAAATTGGCTTTGAAAAATAAACGGTTAGGTACGGCTTAAAAGATACAATTTCTACAGTTGACCTTACCTTCTTATCAACGCCATCTATAGAGCCTAAAGTTTTTGTCATTTTGAAAAGCCATCATTGTCTCCTAATAAGTTAAATAGTGTTACGGAGAGGGACGACCATCGTTCGATAATCGCTATTCATTTTATATAATAGGCCCTCTGCACAGTTATTTTTTGACAATCGCTATTCAATTTTAGACCTAATGTGGTATCAATAAGGGGTTATTGGATTTAGATTTTTGATGCGGGTTGTTTGACTTACATGTCTCATGTTTCAGAGGTATCGAGTTTCTCTGTCCCTTCTTTGTTTTGGTGTACAAAGAGGGATTGTGGGGAATTCTCTGTAACTAAATAAGCTTAAAGACTTTTAGTTCATAATGAAATGAGTCTTAGATGAGTTCACACGTGCACAGCACAAAATAAGTGACAGCGTCATAGCTAGGGGCTGACTAAGCCCCTTCTTACACGGCACTACTGAAACCTGACCAAACCGGTTAGTAATTATAGTTACAAACTACTTTGTGACAAAGATTCGTACACGGCACTACCAAATTTATTTGAAACCTACACGAAACGCGGTGTGTGTGTTGTTTCGGGATATTATTGAAATGGCTAGCAATTCGACCGATGAGGAGTTATTACTTCTATACTACATCAGACTGCATCCCACTTTACTCCATGCTTTCTCGGTCACATCCCAACGCGAATACTCTTTTAATGAGTAATTACACAGACACATATGCTTTTCCACTTCTTGGACAAATTGTATATTTACTAATGGTCATTAATTTTCACTGAACCGCAGCACGCACAGTTTCCAGTTTCCATTAGTAATCAGTCGACGCGCGACTGCATGACCGGTCGCTGGGTGATTAGTTACTGACGCGTTCCAAACCAGTTTGTGATTGGTAGCGTCGTGTACGAACCGTCATTCAAATACTAGTGCTGTGACGTTTTAGTAACTAGTTGGTGATTAGAGTTTGAAACTAGTTTATTTTGAGTAGCGCCATGTAAGAAGGGCCTAAGGGGTCGGCTGCCAGGGGCGCAACGCTAAGGGAGCCCACTTTGCTGACCCATAGCTAGGAAATAGTCTATCATAAGTTTTGAGGCGCAAAATTAAAATCTTGCCAGGGGTGCTCATGACCCGACGCTAAGTACATAATATTATATCAAAATTGCAAAAGATGCATGCTTGCACAAGATTGCATTCCTATAATACTATACTAATGCAGTGTATATCGTTCGTTATCTCACAAAATGAAATTAGCAATTTGTCTTAACAGTAATGAAGTCCATTCATTAATACACATTGTTTTCTTTTAAAAGCAACTTAAGTAAATTAAGTTGGAAATAAAAAAAAAATAGATTAAGCAAAGTCCTTGTTCTACAATTTAATTTTGTACTTTCAAAATCTTTCATTCATTATATCAGATTATACAATTCTGAAAATTTCCGCATTAGAATATTTTTTGGATCGGAAATTCGGAAAGTGCTTCATGAGCCAAAAATTTCTACAGTTGAAATATAAAAATAACTAACCTTATTACTCTTTAAATTAAAAATTACTCTTTTTCCAGGTTTACTTATCATATCAGCCGCACGACACCCACTGCTGGGTATAGGCCTCCCCTAAGGATCTCCACGACGATCGGGCCTGCGCTGCCTGCATCCACTGGCTTCCCGCGACCTTCACCAGATCGTCGGTCCACCTTGTCGGGGGCCTACCCACGGAGGGTCGTCCGGTGCGCAGTCGCCATTCCAGAACCATTCCGCCCCAATGGCCATCGGTTCTTCTCGCTATGTGTCCCGCCCATTGTCACTTCAGCTGAGCAATCCTTCGAGCGATGTTGGTTACTTTAGTTCTCCTGCGGATCTCCTTGTTTCTGATTCGATCACGTAGGGAAACGCCGAGCATGGCTCTCTCCATTGCACGCTGGGTGACCTTGAGCCTCCTTATGAGACCCATAGTTAGCGACCACGTTTCACTGCCGTAAGTCATCAAATCAGGTTTACTGCCTGCACATAAATGGTAAATCAAATTCATCAATAAAATAAAACGTGTCTTATTTTAAGGTGAATTTTACTAAGAAATAACTAATTAGTACATGTTTGTATGAAGTAAGTTAAATTAAAACTAAATGCCGCGTCCCGCCGGTTTGTCTGTCTGTACGTTGGTCGTTTGTCAGGTTAAATGTTGCATGCCTACTTAGAAGTACACTCGAAAATAAAACTGTTGCAAATTTCTACTAAAAAAGTTTTGTTTCAAACTTAACTAGGTTAGGTACCCATGTTGAATCTAAGCCATGTTGTTGTATAGATTGAAGGTAGCAATTTTTTTTTCTTATATTTTTTAAAGGGAGGCTATCGCTTCTGGCGTAAGCTCCCAAAAATAACACTATTGGTATCCGTCGATTCCGGTCGCATTTATAACCTAACCTATATATAGAAAAAATTGACTCGTCACCGGGATTGTCTCAGGCGGGAATCGAACCCGCTACCCTTGAAATTCCAGTCCAATACTCTTGCCAACTGAGCTACAGAATCACTTGTGGCATCGTCGAAATCGCTCTAATATATCCCACTCTTACGCTGCAATCCAGCGTTATTTCATTAATGTGAGGCATTACCTCGACATTCAATTGAAATATCTTTCTAGATATATGTATTAAGATGAAATAGCTAAATAAATTATAATTTAAGATTTTAGCATTCAGAATGCTATTTTAACACGTTTTTATTAGGTTGCTTTCGCGTTTGTTTGTGTGTTTCTCCACAAAGTTTGCGAACGATTTTATCCTAGCTTCCCGATGAGCTAGAGACTTGAAACTTTGAACATCGGTCAGAACTGGAAGGCAATGCAATATTATGGTGTCATTGAGCTGATCTGATGATGAAACCGGAAGAAGGGCACAGGGATTCTATGATGAAACCATACAACCCCATCGTGTTTGGTCTCGTTAGCATCGTCTGGACGAGTACTCTAATGGGAGATGAGGTCCAGGGTCTGATGATGAAGCCGAAAGACCATGCCATAGGAACTCAATATTGAAACCGTGCAACCCCATCAAATTTGGGCTCGTTTGAATCGTCTTGACGAGTTCTTTGTTGGGAAATAGTTTCCAGGGTCTGATGATGGAGCCGGAAGAAGGCCACTGGAACGCGGTAATAAAACCATGCAATCCCATCGAGTTTGGGCTCGTTTGAATCGTCTTGACGCGTACTTTGTCGGGAAATAGTGTCCAGGGTCTGATGATGGAGCCGGAAGAAGGCCACTGGAACTCGGTAATAAAACCATGCAATCCCATCGAGTTTGGGCTCGTTTAAATCATCTTGACGAGTATTTTAATGGGAAATAGTGTCCGAGGATCTGATGATAGAGCCGGAGGAAGGCCATAGAAACTCTGTAATAAACCATGCACCCCATCGAGTTTGTCTCGTTTGAATCGTCATGACGAGTACTTTGTTGGGAAATAGTTTTCAGGGTCTGATGATGGAGCCGGAATAAGGCCACTGGGACTCTGTAATAAAACCATGCAACACCATCGAGTTTGGGCTCGTTTGAATCGTCTTGACGAGTGCTCCGATAGGAGATGGTATATCTTTAGTCTTAGCTCGTTAACTAAAAAGCAGAAAATAAAAATGTACTGGAAAAAAACTTTTTTAAAAACACGTTTTTAAAACGGTCTAAATTATTACAAAAAAATCGGACTAAAAACATTAAAACGGACTAAAAAGTAATAAATAAACCGTTTTAAAAACGTGTTTTTAAAAATGTTTTTTTTTCAGTAAATTTTTATCATTCTATCGACTAGTCGTAAAAAAGTCGTAGTAGTAAAAAAATGGACTTTCAAGGGTCAAGACAATCCTGGTGACGAGTCGATTTTTTTCTTGTATAATATTATTTAGTAATATATTAAAAAAAGCATTGTGAATAGTACTAACCATACCAAATGAACCCTTTAAAACTATTACCGTGAATACGAGTATGTGTTAACAAGTTTTACTTCATTGTAATTCCCTCAAATCGCCTAAAAGTTTTTCTCATCGACTGTCCCAACTCAGACTCACCTTTTCAAAAGCTTGAATAATTTATTGTTCCTTCAAATCTAATTCTGAGTGGCACCGGCGTGATGCACGCATTCGTCCGTCGTCCCCTGTAATTGGCGATGCGTTTCTGCAACGCCAGCGATATCGATTGTCGAGTGAAATGTCCGACATTTTCCGTGGACGTCCACATATTCACTTTTAAGATAGGCATAGTTGTTTTTAACCGACTTCATCAAAAGGAGGAGGTTCTCAATTCGATTGTATACTTTTTTTGTCGTTGTTCGCGCGTATCTTCGTCATTTATGGACCGATTTTGATGATTCTTTTTTTGTTCGATTGAGTATTCTTGCGAGATGGGTTTTTTTTTCAAATCGGTTCAGTAGTTTTCAAGTAATCCTGAAAATACTATGATTTAACTACCTTGACGACTTTGCTATTTATGAACCGAATTAGATGAAGTTTTTTGTGTTGGAAAAGGGATACCTTTAGTGTAGTCTTTTTAACAGACTTCAAAAGAAAGGTTTTCAGTTTGACCTGTATGTATGTGTGTTTCTCCGCGATTATCTCACGTTTGGGTGAGCCAATTTATCTACAAAATAATATTATTAGGTAGAAAAATTGGTTCACCCAAGTAAGTAAGTACCTTCTGTATTAGGTAGTGTAGGTAGTAGTGTAGTGTGTACTTACACTAAAAATATAAACATAAAAAATTGTTTAAAAACAAAAAACCGACATCAAAAAACCTGCCTCTAAAAAGCAAGAAATAATATTCAAATCATTAGATACGCATTATCATCGTTATAATAACGTTTATTGAAGTCGGGTAGGGCTTTTAGAATAAAAAAAGGAAGTTGTACGTACGTACGGTACGTTGGTATCCCACCCGACTTCAATAGATGTAATTATAACGATGATAATGCGTATCTAATGATTTGAATATTATTACTTGCTTTTTAGAGGCAGGTTTTTGAAGTCGGATTTTTTGGTTTTTAAACAATTTTATCTTACGAAGTCCGTTTTGCTATGAATGTGCACATGCACGTTATTTTCGTCTGCACGCTCTTGTATTACGCACAGTAAAAGTGCAGGCCTAACAACATACATAGCAAAACAATCTTCGTGAAATAGAAGAACTAATACTCTCTATAAATATAGATATGGGAAATGCTAACTATAAAATAATCTTCTAAATGTAAGAAAGGCACAGGTGACTGACTGATCTATCAACGCACAGTTCAAACTACTAGCTAGACGAATCGAGCTGATATTTAGCACCCTAACAGTCATTAGGACGTAAAAATCCGCTAAAAAATAATTTTGGAAAATTCAATCCCTAAGGGTGTGAAATTAATAAGGTTTGAAATTTGTAAAAATCTATCAGTTTTGAATCATTGTGTGAATTGATTTTAAATCAGGAGATAGACGTCAGTGTGTATTTGAAATTGGGAACGGGAACGGGATACTTATATTTTCTGGACTATTAAAAATATGAAAGATGGGATGTTTCTCACTCAATCACGTAAAAACGGCTGATAGGATTTTAATGAATAGAACATTTTCTATCCTGGTTAAAGGTTCTGAACTTTCTCGAATGTCCATATGGATGAAGTCGTGAGCGAAAGCTAATAAATAAATATAAATTCAATATCGAATATCTTTTTGCAGATTCATTAATTTGTATTTTGACCAGCATATAAAATTGCGGCTTAGTAAAATTTGGCTAACCTAAATTATTCTTATTTGTTGGCTAAGTTTGTTACCTTTCAGTATTATGAATAGTTTAGTGAATTCGTGACTAGGAAAATAAGGTTAAAACAGTGGCTGAGTTTTGATTGGCCGAATTGCCACCTAAGCTTCATCAATAGATTGTATTAGCTCATATTTCAAAGCCATGATCTATTTATTGTTCATATATCTAATTGGGTAGGCAGCGGCGTGTGTTCATTTGTCAGTCGTCCCCTATAATTGGCGGCACTCCTGCGCAATGATGCGTTTTGTAGACCAACTGACATTTCCGACGTGTAGGTAAGTATATTTCTTATACTAAAACATCAAAAATGTTTCCTTTTTCATATTAACTCATGTAAATACTTATCAATAATAAAATAAATGAATTAAATATTGAACTAAATAAGGTTCTTAGCTAGGAAAACAATTGATAATCGAGAAACAGTTCAATATATTGTAAATTTTTGTTTCTTCATATTTTGTAATGTCACTATATTATGATTTTATTAGCGAGTTTGTTGTTTGTTTTTAATGTAAAATTCGAAAAAACTATTTTTACAATCCCGACATACTTATTTTTATTAATTTTAATCAATGTGTCTATTTTAAATTGCTTAGGTATAATCAGCCTTTTTATCCTCTTTCTAACAAAATATTTTCATGTCTAAGGATACCTACTGTAGAACTACCAAAATAGTAATTTTGTACGCCTAACAACTTGTACACGCAGTATTCGCAAATAAACAATTCTATTTCTATTTCCTGTCACAATAATCAGCCAGACGAAAACCGACTTCGGCACCCCAATAAAAGTTGTCAAAAACTCCGTTCAAGAATCAAAAAGCAGTAAAAACACAATTGGCCAATTATTCTGTTTCCCCGTCTCTCGCATTTTCTTTATAATTAACTTTAATTAAATCCGAGAAAAGTTTTCTGAAAACTTTTTTTCTCGTCTTGGTGTTAATTAAAAATCTTGACTATTGTTGGGTTAAAAATGTAAGCAACAATGTTTGTGACAGTTCAGCTTGTTTATTAAGAATTTACTTATCAATGATCCTGAAATTTAAAAAAATAATATCCTTTTAAAGAAGGAAAACTTTGATTACTGTTGATTTACTTTACCAAACATGATGAAAACGTAGATTAGCGTATTTATAACTACCAATCATTTTACAAGTAGAAGTTTCAATGTTGTAAGAGGCTTTTTCTTCATTAACAAAAAATTCACAGAATTTGCAGTCCCCGCAAGAATCGGAGCATTGAAAATGAATACAAAAATTTACGAAAAACCAAAATCAAATCAAATGCATAATCCTATTATATTTTTAAAATTACCTAGGCAGTACCTATTTATTTTTACGATTGTGACGACACAAAAGCGCCCGCTAACTGCCTCGACGCAGCCGAAATATTATTAACCGATTTTCAAAATTCCAACGAATGCACTTCTCGTCTGCTTCTGCATCTTTTAACACTATTACCATGACAATAGGTCAATAATCATAGAAGCTACATAACTTTTTATGTATGGAAACACCCGTTTTTCGAGAATTCCAAATCTAAAGGGACCACTTACTCTCAATTATTTACCGATTTCAAAATTATTTCACCATTTGGTAGCTAAACTAATACCATAGGACTTTTTTTCATTTTTTCTTAAGTCAATTTTTTTCCGAAATATTTACAATTTAGTAAACAAACACCCCCCAAAAAATCCGGAATTATTGGAATTTCACAAAATTTAAAAAAAAGTTACCAGCCGATTTTCAAAATTTAAACGTTCACACGTGTCTCAATAAATTTCTAAACTTTTGGTACTATTCCCATCTCAATCCTCTTAAAATCCTTGGAACTATGACCAAAATACGTCTCAGGCGATTTGCATCTGATAACCATTTTCAATGGTAAAAAGTATCACCTGGCGTAATTAATAAATAAATAAACGAAGCAGTATTATGTAGGTACAAAACCCACTAATTTCCCACTACCCCTGAATTTACTATAACACATTTAATATATATAAGTAGAAACCAATGTTTACCGCCCACTTAAAGCTAGCAAACATCTTGGTACATTTCTATAGAAAACTGAAAGAACTAAATCATACAGAACGCTTGAATGGGACTCGTAGACATTTCTAATAGCCCTTAAGTCCCCCTCGAGAGAGGCAAACAGTTTTACGCTATTGTCCACTTCACTCGACATTGTTATACTCAGAACAATATTTATTTTACTGTCCAATACCAGAAAAATGAATCTTAAATCTGCAGACGTAACGAATAAAACGACTGCGCGAAATATGTCCGTGCCGTCACCATAGCAACGAATATTGACGAAAAAAGTCCAGTCAATGGAATTTCGTCGTTATGATGTTATCAAAAGGTCTATTTGATATCGTCGGCAGGAGCTAGTGAAATAGCATTTTCCATTGGAATGGTGAAATATTCCTTCTGCAATTGAAATCTCATATTTTGTTGGACAACTTATCAGTCCGGAAATGCCAAGGCTTCACTTTGAAAAGTAAATTCTTGAAAATATTTCTGATAAATTTAACAGAAATGTTTTCAAAAATTCAGTTATTTTAATTTATCAATATTGCTCAGCTGAAGTGCCAGTGAGCTGGACACATAGCGAGAATAACCGATGGCCGTTGGGGCGGAAAGGTTCTGGATCTGTTCACCGGATGACGCTCCGTGGGTAGGCACCCGACAAGGTGGACCGACGATCTGGTGAAGGTCGCGGGAAGCCGCTGGATGCGGGCAGCGCAGGACCGATCGTCGTGGAGATCCTTGGGGGAGGCCTATACCCAGCAGTGGGTGTCGTGCGGCTGATATGATGAATATCGCGGTTAGATTCTTAGTTTAAAAGATTGCTAATTTGCGATTTCACCTGTATAATTTACTATAATTAGACTATTGTCCTGCAAAAAGTTTGTAAGAAAATATAAGTTTTATAAACAATACTCAATCAGAATAATGTAATAAGGATACTTCTAATTTCAAATGCTTTCACCAATATTAAAGCTGTTTCACAGGTGGATACTAAATCTTGAAGTTTTAATACTTTTGTGCGAGTGTGATGTAAATAAATCGCGGGCGCGACAACAAACTGAATTGTGCCCCGACTAGGCGCGCGAACTTACGGGGACTACATACCCTACTCAGATCAGATACCCTACGCTTCGATCATTTATTCCCGAAGACCCTATTCATCAATTAAGTATTGTTATTTTTTTAACAGCTCGTTTTAACATACTTAATTTTATGGTCAATATTAGAAAAGAAAATCCTGATTTTAAATAATTTGTAGCATAAAGCAAAATATAAATAATCAATTTCAAATTAGCGGCACCGTGAGCTGTAGGCTCGAATTATATGTTGTTTAAAAAATAATCTTAATGATATCGTCACCCCTTTTTCCAACACTGCTCACAAGCTTTTTTTGAAAATAATAAGTTTAAAACGAAAAATATACCGTTATTATTAGTCTCTGTAGACTCCACTTTTTGGTTAAATTACTTCGATATTTTTTTATTTTGGTAGTATTTTAATTTTAGTTTAAGTAGGTAAGTATACCATGCATTAAGAACAAATCATTTTTACCTAAACATACGTAGGATACCACTTGTTTAGAACTTGTTATCTAGACAAAGACTAGAAATATTAAACAAAGGCATAGAAGCCACCGAAGTTAGTTTTTTCCCAAAAAATTGTACCGAAGTATTTTTTAACTTCCCATTATTATCCTCTGAACTTGGTGATAAAATTTATTATTACGTATATTTTACCAACAGAGAGGTAAGTACCATATTGATAAATATAATAATTTCTTTTAAATTCCCTCATTTTCCTATTAAAAACCAACTTTATTTTGCAATCAAACGCGTAGCACAGATAAGCCGCTGGTATGGGACCCTAAATGTGCAAAGACCGACACGAACTTTACCGGTTTTTTCTAGAAAGATTCATAAAAAGTTTGATACGCTCCGTCAATGTGAGTACTCCCTTACATTGAAATATCTGTGCCTGATATTTTGTTCGGAGTTTCTCCTCGATAACTCTCGTGTCCCATAAATCCTTCATGTTTCCAGGAACTTTTGTTTGTTACGTCAGAACAATTACTTTCAACCTGAATTTATTATTAACATGTTCATTTTGCTCGAAATACTGAAGACTTGGTCTAGATAAAATATGAAGAAAAGTTGATATTGATGAAGCAATACAGTAGTGGAATTTTTAGTTAGGGCTTGATTGATTGATTTTGTCACACATTTTTATTTTCCAACACATTAGCATTAGCCTGAGTTAGAAGATAGAAAAAACATTCGCACAACGACTTACTTACCTACTTCTTGTTTAGGAATCCTACTAATATCATAAATGTGAAAGTTTGTGGGTTTGGATGTTTGGATGTTTGTTCCTCAATCACGCAAAAACTACTGAACGGATTTGGTTGAAATTTAGCACACAGATAGTAGATAGCCTGGATTAAAACATAGGATACTTTTTATCCCGATATTCCCACAGGAACGGGAACCACGCGGGTGAAACCGCGGGCGGCCGCTAGTGTTATAATATTCGCCGATTGACCTAATCGTGTTCTTAAACTGAGTTTGAAAAATTACTCAGTTGCAACCTTTTCCTAAAAAGCCATCACAGCATCGAGTTTCGCATAATATTCAACAACTACGGACGAGTAAGGTGTACATTTATTTAAATTGTTCGTAATACAAACAATAAAATGCCGATGTGAGCCTACAGATGCTGGCGTTGCATCAATTAACGGATTACCCCCCTCCCCCCCTTTAGCCGATTACTTGTCCTGAGCTGGCGTAAGCGGGAAATGTCTGCTTTTTCCACATTGCCTATTTAAAGTCTGTTTGATACCAAAAGTCGTGGAACTCATGAATCAACAGTCCCCTTTGTCGGAAGTTTGACAGTTATACAAAGTACCTATTAACATCTTGTAAAAAAGTTTTAACGTAGACAGTTTTTGGTGTTCGGCAAAAGTTGGTCTGAAAATTAACATCTGTTCGCAAAATCATGATGGTAGAGCCGTGGTCATCATCAATTTGCAAAGTTCCTAATTGATAATATTGTATTGGTAGGTGTTTGCGTCAGTAAAATAATGCCTGCAAAGCTTATCACAGATTTTTATATTAAGATTATAATATAATTGAAAAATATTAGAAAAATCGGCTCACCCGTGGCCGCTCAGACGGGACTCGAACCCGCACCCTTATTAGGATTCCGGCCCAATACACTACCAATTATGCTACCGAGTCGCCAGCGAGATTGGCGAAATTTTCTAATACTTTTCACGTTTCCGCTGTAGGCCAGCGCCATTGATTTTTACTTTTAATTGTCAATAGCACAGAACAAAGAATTTTTTTTTCCCCCCAGTAGAAGTCGCATGTGGGCGGCACCCGTGTAACATCACATCTGCGAAGCTCCGCACTTCTTTAAATTTGGCTCCGTCAGTCGTATGAACGAACGCCAAACAAAAACATCTTCGAAAATAATATAAAAATGCCGAGTTGCATTATATAAAAGAGCAAAATCGATATCCACATATATTATTTAGCAAACGGGTGCATAAAATATCAGAGGCGAGCTTTATTTAAATAATTTTGATTTTAATTAAAAATTAAACTGATATTTTCCTTTTAAAATTCAATACAATAAATATCCACCTTTATTCGGTACACACTTAAGATCCATATTCCAACGCACAATTTGACATTTTCTTGAAGTTTCATAAACACTAAAATGTAGAATGGCGGAAATGTCACTCAATAGGGGAGACCGAGAAAAGTTGTGACTGCGAAGAGTTGAAAAGTATTATCACCATAGCAAGAAATTGATAAGTAAATCATAAACGTCTAAGTAACAGTTGATTTGATACACTCACCACTGAAAACTCGCAAAAACAGCACGGAATTTTAGTCAACTTAATTCATCAATAGTACGTAATAGGCGAGTGCGGGAAGCTAGCATTTTTATTGTCAAGGATTTTAATCATTCGAGGCAATTTAATAAAAATTGCTTCTCCTACAAGGCTGCGAACTTCGCAGCCTTGTAGGGAACTATATTTTTTTTAGTTAAAATGTAATTTAGAAATTGGTTCATGTGGCCATGTGAAACGACTGGTCATGCAGCCATAAAGTTTTATAAAAATAACGCTATATAGTTATTTTTTTATTAGGAATACTACATTCCTGAACTTGTGCGGGGCGGGAAGTAACTATTAAAATTAACTCGGTAGGTATAGGTGCCGGCACAAAACTTGGCAAGTTTTTAACGCGCATTCCTATACTTCTCTTTGTTTGCCCGATGTAAAAGAGCCCAGTCGCAATCTAGTCAGGTGTTGTTGTTCACAGTCACAGATCTCACGTAAAGCGCATTCGCTTAGATAGTGTAGCCCTTTCATCGCGCCGCCTTTGCACGTGCCGCAAAGGATGCCGCCGCATAAACAAAGGATACCGCGTGCGGCGTATACCCGCAAGTCAATTTGGATTTTGGCAGTTTACATCGAAGCGCCGCGCCGTAGTGAAAAGTTGTGTTTGTTGACTCTGCTAACGTATACTAAAAATGTTTTTCGTCCTTGGGAGGACAGTGAAGTGCCTCAAGATGAAACTTTAAGTGAACCAACAAAAAAATACGGATGTTTTGTAAAACATGTAAACACAAAAAAAAGTTTAGATAACGCAATTAAAAAAGAAAATCGATATTTTGGTATGGATTCGGAAAGTGATGAAGTTGGATCTATTATTATCAATACAGGTGATAATGACTCCGACACTTCAAGTGATGAAGAATAGTAGGTAGTCTTATTTTTTTATTTGATTTTTCATTAAAATTCTCTTTCCACCTCGCTTGTGTGTATTATTTGTATTTGTTTTTTAATAAACACAAGTAGGGACGGACACCGTAATCTTAAAAAAAACACGACCCCCCCCCCCCTCCCCCCGCCCGCACACTATGGTACAACTTAAATAATTATCGATACCGATAACGATATTGTTTACCGTTATCAGTAACATTACCAAAAACTTGCCGGTATGCCTGTCTCTGAACACATTTGCTTTTGGGTGTACCGACACTATCTAAGCGAACGAGCTTTACTCTCTGAAACAAAGATTTCCCTTCGGTAGGTAGCAACTGTATAGGTAGTGGGATTCACCATTGAGGTATCTATCTGTAAGTGTTGCTTTTCGAAACATCCGATTTTTTTTTTTTTTTTGGGTTTCCGAATTTTAATTTCAAATATTTTTTGCCTAGTATGAAATGAGAAATGTCAGGATTCCACCGAATTATGAAATAGAGTTTAAACGAATTATTGATCTGAAAAATTTAGTATCGCTATTTAATATTTTAATTTGGTACCGCGAAGATATGTCTTAATTCCTTTTAGCTCTTTAATTTTTCAAAAATATAAATCGAAATAACTCCTTATAAGCCATGTTGCCTTGGTATTTTTGACTGAATATAACATTATTTCGTAATTGAATATAAAATAAATATAGGATTTTGGGTTAGGTTCGGAATAATCGTTCTTTATTACTTATCTATCGATTCTCGAAAAAGACCTAGTCCAGTAGGACCACGGGTACATAGTGGTATACCGTGGTCCTACCAGTAGGTCAAATCGGTAGATCCACCCCGCCCTTAATGCAACCAACCCGGTCTCCCTTATCTCATAAAAATTTCTTAATGTACTTTATGTATTAATAAATAAGGTGGTAAATCGCACTATTAAAATTAGCTTGCGCCATCTAGCGGCTAAGTAGCAGCATTATTATTATACGTATTATTTAATTTGGTACCAAGTTGCTATGGTAATACGACTGAATCTAAATAAATAAACTTTGTGATTTATGACTTTCTGGATATTACACATTTTTACTTTTTATCCAATTATGTGTTCATAAAGTGTGTGTGCGTAGCATGTAACTATTAAGTGGGGGGCTTGGCTTCGATGTTTAATGTGTTTGTTTGGTTACACTGGTTTTCATACTAAATTGAGCTCATACTACTTCTATCTACTTCTAAGTTCTGTGGTCAATAGCACGATCTAAAGTTTAGAATTGAACTGCAAATACTTAAATACGTTTTAAAGATGGGATGAACGAACTATTTTTCGCAGCTTCTGCCAAAATTATCTTCTAGGATCAAACTACAATTTCCACCATATCACTTTATGTATGGATTTCTATGTCAATCATCGATTTATTTATCTAATTCATATTGTGGTAGGCTTCCTTTTTCCTTCCTTAGCCAGGCAATTCTTCAGAAAGGTCAAAGTTAACCAAATTATAAGGGAGCGAGATTACCTTAACCCAATTTGGGTTGATTCCATTACTTTCGCCGTTATTTCAGTACGAAGATGAAAATCGTGCGGACCATTCTTCAATATTTTATTCTCTGTGATTAATAATACCTATGGAAACAAATTATTTAAGAATACTGAAGCAGGTGCTTAAACTGAACAACTTTCTCGTATTTTTTTTCGCCTTTCCATAGTAAGTCGGTAGCTGACCAATATTTTTTGTATGGGAAAATGCTTCTTTTTCTTTTCGTTGACCGTTCTATGTTCTTTGGGGAAAGTCTATCACCTATTTCAGTCATCATCATCATCAGCCTATCATCGTCCACTGCTGAACATGGCCTCTCCGAGTGCACGCCACTGAGCACGATACTCATCCAGTTTATGCCAGCCACCTTGCGAAGATCGTCGCTTCACCTTGTCTGAGGGCGTCCAACACTACGTTTGCCCATACGCGGTCTCCACTCAAGAAATCGTCTGCCCTAGCGGCCATCGGTTCTACGGCTAATATGGCCGGCCCCTGCCACTTCAGCTTGCTAAATTTCAGTATTATTACATAATTGATAATCTGGTTCCACCTTATGTAAATAGACGGGTGTTAGATAATTGTCTTATTTTTCAGCGGATTACAATTATTAAAGTATTACACAGAACTTTACAGACTGTAGTTATAGCTAGAGTTTGATAGTGTGGTCTCAGAAGAATCTAAAAAACCGGCCAAGTGCGAGTCGAACTCGCGCACGAAGGGTTCCGTACCAAACAACGGAAATAAATCACATTTGTTGTATGGAATCCCCCCTTAAATATTTATTTGATTCGGTTTTTAGTAATTATTGTTATAGCGGCAACAGAAATACATCATCTGTGAAAATTTCAACCTGTTGTCGTTATTAATATATAGCAAAAAACGGCAAAAAAAATCACGTTTGTTGTATGGGAGCCCCCCTTAAATATTTCTTTTATTCTCTTTTTAGTATTTGTTGTTATAGCGGCAACAGAAATACATCATATGTGAAAATTTTAACTGTCTAGCTATCACGGTTCATGAGATACAGCCTGTTGACAGACAGACAGACAGACAGACGGGCAGCGGAGGCTTAGTAATAGGGTCCCGTTTTTACCCTTTGGGTACGGAATCCTAAAAACCATCAAAGCATCTATTGCGTTTGATTAGTACCTCAATAGTGATTGTGCGTTGATTTATTCAGTGTTAAAATAATATGCAGATTTGGCCGTCTTCTGATGTTGATATTTGAATTGGTACAGTTTACTGTAAGCGTATTTGAAGTGTTTGTATTTCAACCTTGTCTTTCCTGCCTGTACATTACATCTAATGGGCTATTTACATTGGGTCGATTTAAGTCACCTATGACAGTCGACTTTAGTCACCTAGAAAGTCACTTGCATAATAAAATTGAAGCGCGGTACATCGGTGATGACGGCGACGCTGTCGTCTATGGCGTAACTCAGGTAACATTAAATTAAAGTTCCGTACAAACTGACGCGATTCGCTCGCGCGGCCGGGACGTGAATACTGCGCGATTCGCTCGCTCGCTTAGCCTCCCAAACTGAGGCGAATCGCACGCGTCAAACATTGGGCGCATTCTGCCAGACAAATATTTGAGCCATCGATCGCCATTGCCACAAAGTAATTTTTAACCATGGAAAGTAATTTGTACGGAATTGTCGATATTTTATTTTCCATGGTTAAAATTTACTCTATGACGATGGATCTTAAAAATATCCAAAATGGCGGCCAACTTATTTGTTTGTGTGCCGATTTCGATGAAAATCGTTTTCTGATACTATTTTGACAAGAAAACAGCAACGCAATGTTAAAATTATAAAAAATCCAAGATAGCGGCGAACTTTTTTTGTTTGTGCATATAGGTATAGCATATAGGCTTGGAGCGTATAGGTTCTGAACGCAACCTTATCGCGCGATTCGCGTTTTCGCTGCAACTCGTGCGACTATTCGCGCCAATGTGAACACGATCATACAAGTTAGCTGACGCATTCGGCGCGAGCGAATCGCGTCGCGAATTTCGCGCGGAATTCGCCTCAGTTTGTACGGAGCTTAAGTTATAACGCTTACTTCCAGTTTTGGCCACCGGATCAGATAGTTTTGTTCAGTCACCTCCGGCCTAGGTTAATTTGCCATTTCGATTTTCTCCGTGCGGCAAAAGTCGTGCGGCCTTATTCACTTGTGTAAATACCACATAAGGATAAAAACAGTCCATATCACTGAAAAAAACATAAGTGATAATAACAGTAGTTATAAAAAATTTGTTGAAGACTTGACAGTTTCGTCATAGTATAAAAATGATGGTATCGTAGTAGTCGTTTGTAACAAGCGATGCTTGTCTTGTCACGGCTCAAATAGCGGTTTGTCGCAGCTTGAGCACTGCTGCAGTCAAACAAGAGTCAAACCTATCAATTACTACGATAGCGAGGGAGGGCCACGAAAACTGAAATAACACGCAGTGAAAATACGGGCCTATTCCCGCTGTCCACCACTGGGAGACATCGGGAAAAAAACTGGATACACTAACATTTTCCCAATATCCTGAGGGATCCTGGGGCACAAAATTGGGAGACAGCGGGAATAGTAAAAAAATCATAAGTTTTCCTCAACAATGTAGCAGTGCTTGGTGAAACATAATTATTAGACATCGGATTATATGCACTAACAAAGTGCCAAAATATGCATGCAAATATGTACTAAAAAAATATGCACTAAAAACTGCTAAAATTCCCAAAATATGCACAATGCAAAATCAAAAATACATTTTTTTTAAATATTTTAATTAAAGACGTTACAACAACAGCGAAATGTTTTTGAAATTATGGATAGTTTTTATGACAATATACAATGAAGTATGTTTCCAAATTTTGGAGCGCAGTAACTTTTGTCACCCATTATCGATTTGTAATGTACGCCGAAAACAAAATCTCTACATCAACTGACATTATTGGACATTTAAGATTTGGCGCCATTTCTGGAGATACCTGTTTTGTTTAGGCAGGGTGCGACCTATGTCGTTGATGTAGACATTAATATTCTTCATGTTTTCAAAACTCGGGTTTTCACGCAAAATTGCGTCTAATTTTTTATAAATCTTTTCTGATATTTAATTAGGTATAACTTCGGCGAGTTCGATCATTGTTTCCAGTATTTCTATTAATTTAAATAGAAGCTAGCTCAAATAGATAGGGAGTATAGGGATACATAACATACCTCCCGCTACTATACAAAATATGCACATTTGGGAAAAAGGGCTAAAATATGCATTAACGTCGTATTTAGTGAGTTATATGCATTTGCATATGCAAATATATAAAATCCGATGTCTAATAATTATGAATGATAACAAAAAAAATATAGAAAACATAATACTCGGATCTTTAGATTCAAAAGTATACTTACTTAGGTCTGTTACTTGCCTCTAACTGCCGGAACACAACAATTTTAAAATTGTTGTCATAGCGTCAGACTTATAAGATGATGGTATATAGCTAGACTTGAAATAAGCCCTACCACCAACCAAACCGACTACAAAATTGTACCCCCCTGGGAATCGAACCCAGGAGCGCAGGGGTCCTGGGTTCGATTCCCAGTCTTACACAGGTGGGCGAACTACTAGTCCACAGAGGCTTTGATTTGACTTTATTAAAAGTTATACATAAAATCAACCAACTCGCATGTTTATAACAGTTTAAAATAAAATTAAACAACCTTCCATTAAAAAAAAACATTTTTGATTAAATGTAGAGAGGTTGTTTGCGTTGATCTAACCGCTCTTCTCGTGGCCACTCCGACTAACTGGCAAAGTAAACGTTAATTAACCAGGGTTGCCAATTTGCAGGTTCAAATTGGCCGCGTGGCCCCGGGGCCCGACGAGTCGCGGCGAGGTGATGTGGGTAATTGTCATTTAAGTAATTCTAGCTTTTCTGAGGATGTTTGTCAAGTCTTTAGCTTTTTATTTTTGTAATTTCAGATATATCTAAACATTTTTTGCCGGGTTGACGTCAGTCACAGGTACAGTCCAACCAGTGTTCTCAGTAAAGATGTATTCGTAATAAAAGGGGGCTGATTTTGTAACTTTGTTGCAATCAACTCTGACATAAATCGCAGTTACATTCCTGCTTTAGTAAGAACCGATGTGACAACTATCTTACTTAAAGCAGCAATGTAATTGCGGTTTCAATTTCAATCAAGAATTGTTAGCAACAGAGTTACGTAATCAGGGGACAGTGCTTAAGTTTTAAATGAAAAGGTCTGATTGATGGCATGGAGATCTATGCGGTAGGTTTTTACTCAACACAAGTAGTCACATAGAAGATCTAGCCAGAATGAGATATTTGATCATTCATTCATTTCAATGAGACCTCTGGTGCCCTGAAATGGGTATCATGAGACTGGATACCTGGATAAATGATGGTAATGATAAGAGAAATCTAGTAAAGCTCGTTTGTGAACGATAAAAAAGTTCAGTTTAAACTGTAAATGAAGATAATTAGTTACACTAACTAAATTGTTTTCTAATTCAAGTTTTAGGCGGAATGGTAACATTTCGGTGTCTCCCTTAAGTTAAGGTAATCAATCATGTTGTTAAAGGCTGTGAAAACAACTAGGCGAGGAGTTTACTCAAAACATAGCTTGCACGATAGTGACTTAAGTAATACATAAAATATATTGAATTACTATAGTATAGCAGGAAAGTACATAAACAACCAAAACTTGAGAACAATAGATAAGGTGCTCATCACAAAACCGATTGCCTCTATCTGCATTCAAAGCTAGGATAACACATTTTTCCTCAACAGCTGTCATACAATACAAAACAGCCGTCAAAAATACTTTTTAAAAGTAAAAAGCATCACAAAATACAACAAATTGATCCACATACATATAAAAAGATAAAAAGGAAAGATAAAAGCACGCGAGTGTCGTATTGAAAAATAAACTATTGTGCCTTTGTAGCATTCGCACTCACAGTGGCAAACATTCTATTGGCCTTTTTCGCATTTTTAAGCACCTTTGTGCTTTTAATAAGAGTCGCAGTGACGGCTGGGGTTGGGCTTGAAATGGGGGGACACGCGACAAGCAGGGGAGCAGAGAGGACCCAGCTTAGTATCCAAGTAACATACCTACATTTAAAAAATGTAATAAATAGTACCTAGGTAAATTAAAAATAAAAATATCATTAACACCTTAAACGCCACCAAACAAACGAAATTAACAAAAAAAAAACTTTTGTAGAACATTTTAAATTTCATACACAATATCTAAAAGAAACGAAAAATTCCTTTGGGGAAAAAAATTATTAAAAGTTATTTTTTAAAATTAAGGTCACCGGTGGTGACCTACGCGCCGTTTAACCTGTTAAAGAAAAAAAAATATGAAACTGAACTAGAACTTCATCACATATTAAGAAGAATACATTTTCAACGGTTAATATTGTTTTGTAATAAATAAGTACCTATAAAAAAAAAACGTTTTTTTTATTCATTACTAGCAACCGCCCGCGACTTCGTCTGCGTGTAAAGTTTTTTTTGCTATCCCCCGGGAACAGTACTTTTTCTGGATGAAAGTACCCTATGTCTTTCTCTGTATCGCTGAAAACGTGTATGCAAAATTTCATGATGATTGCTTCAGTAGATAAGGACGTGAAGACGTAACAAACAAACAAACGGACTATCGCATTTATAATATTAGTACCTAATGAGGAATAATATTAGTAAGGATGCCAACTGTCAAAACTAAAGTTGAAATGCTATGTTCTCCAACAATATATAAGATCTTAACGTACACAATAAACATATAGTGTGTACGCAACATACAATTTACTAGACCCGTTAGATAAATAAACACCAAATGAAATCCCTACCCCCATCACAAACAAACCGACCCAACAGCAAACAACTTAAAATCGAATCTGTCACTTTACTACAAATCCAAAACTTTCACAAATATTCCACATTCGCACCCCATAAAACTTTTATCTGTGCCCAAGATATCCCTAAAATGATCCTTACTGCTTTCATTTTATGATCTAAGCTGACTACAAAAGTGTCTTCCAGTGCAATTGTTAAAATTGTATCAAAAGTATGTTCTATTTCTTAGATAGTAAGTTTGAAATTCAATTAATAGAAGCTGGTACCTCGAATGGTCTGGTATAGTTTTTTCAAAAATCATTCTTATTGCTATAGAGTTAGAGTCTATCAGAAGTGCACGATGTATTTGGTACGCGTCAGAAGGCCCCAGACGCATTGTTCGCTAAGACGTTTAAGGAGAATGTCGCAGCGATTTCGGATATGTCAGCCGCGGCGCTGTCACGTCACATTTGAAGTACAGGGGTGTGTAGGGCCAAGAAATCAGAGGGTACTAGCAGAAGAAACAATAGTAGGACTAGTGGCTCTGTGAGCTGACCTAGCGTTTGTGACATTTCTGAACATTTTTAGAAATGACTAACAATGTTTTTTTTTCGAAAAAATCACGAAAACCGGTTGAGAAATACGACCTGTAGAGGAGAACAGCCGGACTTAGATAGCCGGACAGACAGACAAACGAGAGAAGTTTTGCCCACGCTGAAAAGAAGACGCATCGCGTTCGCTTTGTCAAAAAATAAATACGTTTCTTTAATTCGCAAAACTTTTCAATTAAGAACAACTTTGCCCTCCGTATTAAAATTTGATATTCTTAATTTAAATTTGATATCTCCACGCGTTCTTTAGTAAAAATGTCTTGACTGACAGACAGACCGACAGACGGTGACAAAGAGGTTATCCCACAGAACAAAGAAATTGGTTATCCTATAAGAGATTTTTTATTCCTTTTAGGGAAATGAACCGTACAAAAAAGAATCTTCAGAAAAAGGTCCTATGAAAATACAGAACTTATGTCTAGTATTGTCATGTGCTATTTTGCGGCTACGGTGGCCACTATTCCGTTTTTGGCGTTCGTGTAACTTTTCTTGAGAACGTAAAGAACGTGCGCAATTAGGACAGGTCAAGATATCATTCTCATTTGTATTATTGACCACTGGTAGTCGGGCCTTCTTTGTGTTTAAACATTGTTTTTATTTTTCACCCGCGTTTCCACTACAATTAACATCAACACATTAATCGGGCTGCGCTCTCAAAGCAATTTGAACCTTATTTCTTAAGTAGAGCAGCAAACAATTAGTTGCGAATTTGAATTCTGTCAAAAGACTCTCTTTCGAGAAAATGTTTCATAGAAAAGCAGGGTTAGTTAATGCGAAAAAAATCTTTGAGAACGTCTTCACTCCTGCCAACTTGGTGGCCCCATAACCGCGGGCCCTACCATCAAGTGATTGCAAACGGCAAGGAGGGATCGAACATCGCTTTGTTTATTTTCGACCCGCGTATAAGCTCCACTGGCGCTGGATTACTGAGGTCGTACTTACAGATTATGTGGTGATTATATGATTTAAGTACGGCAAAATACTCAAACGAATCTTAAAGTTAAGGCCACCTTAAATAAATAAAAAACAGATTTGACAGAATGTTTATGAAACTGACAGCTTCCTTAAGTTAAGGAGACCTAACTTAAGATTTTAGCTAAGAAACCTTTGAGTGGGGCTCGGTGGCGCAGTGGTACCTATAGCGCCTGGTCCAACGATTGCGGAGGTCAAGCAACTTTCGCAAGGGTCGGTCGTGGGATGGGTGACCAAAAATGTATTATCTCGAGCTCCTCCGTGCTTCGGGAGGCACGTTAAGCCGTTGGTCCCGGCTGCATTTGCAGTCGTTAACACCCATACCCACCAATCCGCATTGGGTCCGCGTGGTTGGTTATGGCCCGTCCTTCTTATCTACCCATAAGGAAGTCCTGTGCCCCAGCAGTGGGGACATTGAAAAATTGCTGATGGTAATATGATTTAGGATAATCATTGTATCCTTCGTGACACATCCTTCGAAGAACGGCGGAGTTTTTCCGTGATTCGGCAATTTTCCTTTCATAATAATAGACCTCCGTGGTCGAGTGGTTTGTAAACTGGCTTTGATTTATGTCAAAATTTAGATATCAATTTTGAGATAAATCATTATTTATTAATACAATCTAAAAATAATAAAGCTCGATTTTTAGATTCAGTTATCGCAATCCGCTGCCCGTGTGTGTATAGATAGCACAGAGGTACTACTTTTTATGACTTTAAAGTTAATGATTTAGAGAAATTGCCTTGCCACCGAAATCGCATGTCAACCCCCAATTGAATCAAAACTAATTCCGTAATAAACGTCGACATTGCGTTTAATGGCCGTGTCGTCAAACAAGTTATAGTTTAACCGTAAACGCGTCGTCATTTTATTTAGAATCCATGGGTTTGGGACACACCCGTCCATCAGTCATGCATCAACAATATACAGTTTGTATATTTTACCGTGTGAGGAAAACGCTGTGTGTGCGGACTTGTCACTTTTTATATATCTTCAACAACTTTCTTTCCCAGCATTAAGTCAAAAAGAAAGGAAGGAATTATTATAAAATAACTTGGTTGTCCGTTTGTCTGGATGATTGTCTCGATAAATTTGTTTGTCAACAAAGCGTGGAATTATCATGTTGAAAATTTCAAATGCTTTAATCTAAGATCTTTTGGAATAAAAAATCACTTCAAAAATAGACAGAATTGTTTACAATAATTTAAGATGTTTTAACTAACCATCGCGGTTGACCAATAAAATAAAATAACTTTAGCTCCTTTAACAAACTTTATACTTTAGGTCAAAGTCGCCAAACTTTTTCGATGCGATAAGAACAGCCCCAATTATCAATAATACTTTTATTCAAGGATTTTTTTTATTAATTAACAAAACAACAATGTTTTTGAGGCTGAAGTTCCAACTTTAAGTTGTTCTTCAGTCTGCGCTGTTAGGGTAAATTACCCGCAGTGCATTCCCTGGTATTTACCTTACCCCCTCGCTCTTTTTGTGAAACGCCTGCACTTTGGTTGAGCCAGTATTGATCCTGTCAATATACGCAATCGATCCGTTTGAGGAATGACTGGGCATTCTCACGCAGTAGCCTTTGTTATAATTTGTGTACGGACACCGTTTATAAATTGCTACTAAACTGAGGCAATACCTTGTAGAGAGCGAAGTCAAATACACCTTTATATGCAATACTATCACTCCCCAAAAAAAACTGTGTAAATACACAATTTATTAAAAATCCAAGCCCCTTGGTCCCCTTGCAAAATACCAATTGTTATTTTATAAACACACAAACTTAATCACAGATAATTTATTGTGATTTTTCTTGACAAAAAATAAAACGATAGCCGTTTTAAGCTTTTTCACCACCAAAACTTCTAACAATTATTTGTAGGTGTAACACTAAGTTTGTTAATTATTGTTTGCGTGAGTGTTGCATATAATCTTGCCTTAAGTAATTTAGTAAAGTAACCGACATCGCTCGAAGGATTGCTCAGCTAAAGTGGCAGTGGGCTGGACACATAGCGAGAAGAACCGATGGCCGTTGGGGCGGAAAGGTTCTTGAGTGGCGGCCGCGCACCGGACGGCGCTCCATGGGTAGGCCCCCGACAAGGTGGACCGACGATCTGGTGAAGGTTGCCGGAAGCCACTGGATGTGGGAAGCGCAGGACCGATCGTCGTGGAAATCCTTAGGGGAGGCCTATACCCAGCAGTGGGTGTCGTGCGGCTAATATGATGAAGTAATTTAGAGCTTATTCTTGAAATGACAGCAACATATGTTAACATTTTACAATGTAGATCATTCTCAACTTTTTTTTTAAAGAGGTGGGTTTGATACATTAGTATCACACTGTTTTTTCGTATTAAGCCTCGATTACATACGCCGATTTTAGGAACCAATTTCGGGTTGCCACCCGTATAAATAAGTTAAATTTTAACAGTCAATTTGCTCAAATAACAGAAAAGTCAACATTTTTTATGATTTTTATTTTCAATTCTCATCTCCAATTTTAAACAAAGTTTACTTTTCCGTTATAGTGTAAATTCAATTTTAAAATCGAACTTGTTCTACAATATTTTATTGTCAAGTACGGGTGGCAACCCGAAATTGGTTTCTAAAATCGGCGTGTGTAATCGAGGCTTTAGAGAGATGGCTTTAGTTAAGACCCCCGCCAGGAAAAAGATCTTCATTTAGCCTTCTTACGAGTGGCTTCCATACCTTCCTATACACATTCCTACACCACCGGAGTTTAAGCGGAGAATAACTCCGAAAATTATCGAAGTCGGTTAATGAACTCCGGTCAACCGTAGCTCAGGTCCTACCTTTTTGACACGCATTTGTTACTATGGAAAAGCCAGTGTCTAAACACACTATACTGAAGTTACTCAGTAAGGATTTTCAAGATTGGCGGCAAAGTTTGTTAGCTTTTCGTACCTCAAAAAACCCTGTCAGCATACAATCTATAAAATTCCGCTTTAAACCCCCATATCAACATGGTAGTAATTTCACTATTATGAACCACCGTCATAAACAATTTTTGAGGCGATTTCGACAGTTCATTAAACGACCTATTTTCGTGACTTTCTAATAAAAAAATAGTTAAATTGCAACTAACATAGCGCGTGTGCATAAACGGTTCCTCACGATATGTGATTTCCAAAGAATAGGCTAATGTATTCTAATTAAAACGATTTTTCTTCGCAAACGTACACTAATAGTAGAAATGTGTTAGTGAGTATTAAGTATGTATGTAAGTAATAGTGAGGTGCCGCGCGGGGGTAGCGGGGACGAAAAATGATGGAAACGACAGTTTAGTGAGACGGCCAGTTTATTACTGAAAAATTACCTATAACAATGGTTATAAGCTTACACCACTACACCTACGGGGCTAAATAAAAAAAAATTGAATCGACGATTACATTTTTTTTTCAATGTTCTCCTAATCTTAATCATATTTTTATTTTATATACTTACACACAATTTTTTTTTTGTCTTAAGGTAACAAATTTTAATTACTAAGGTCATAAAATGTTTCAATTTGAGACAAGCTTGTCATAATAAACTTTTACAAAGAATCTGTATTAAGTACAGATATTTATTAATTACAAGACAAGTAGTCCAAAAATAGTAATTTAAAATTACACACAACACATACTTTGTTACTTAAAATTATTTTAGTTGTTAACATACAGACATTTATTCATTAAAAGTTAGTTAGATGGTACAAAACGTTTTGTCCTATTCTTATGCACAATGTCTGGTTTAGAGTTCCTTAATACTACTACATTGGGTTCCTTATCTTCTAACACTTCAAATGGACCGTCATATAACTTATCTAGCTTACTACAGTTTTCTTTTCTTATAAGTATTAAATCACCTTTTTGGTAATTCACTGGGTACATTTTTTTGTCATATACACGCTTTCTGTTTTCTTTAGTATTTAACAAGTTTTCGCGTGCATCCTTTTGTGCAATTTGCAACCTGTATTTTAATTCTAGGTTATAATCATCAGGGTTATATAATGGTTCTATACTACTACTTATTCTAGAAGGTAGTTCACTTTGTTTCCCAAAGACAAGTTCAAAAGGCGTATACTTCGTTGAAGAATGCACCGTATTGTTATAACTAAAACACCAAAATGGAATCCAGTAACTCCATGTGTCTGGATATTTATCACACATGATTCGTAAAAATGTTCCCAAATGTTTGTGGGAATTTTCAAGGGCACCGATAGATTCGTGATGATATGCTGTAGAGTTTATTTTTTCGATTTGCAATAACTTACATATTTCAGTCATAGTTGAAGATATGAATTCACTCCCCCTATCCGTTGCTATTATTTTAGGTACACCAAATCGTAAAATAAAATTATTGACGAATGTTCTAGCAATAGTAACAGTTTCTTTATTTTTGAGTGGATATGCTTCAATAAATTTTGATAACTCGCATTGAATAGTTAAAATGTATTTGTTATCTTCTACATCACGGTCTAAAGGTCCCACCACATCTAAGAACACTTTTTCGAAGGCTGAATTAGACGTAGTTGTTATCACCAACGGTTCTACAAATGGTCGTGAGTGTTTCATTTTTTGACACGATTCACATTTGCTGATAAATTCTTTAACGTCTTTCTCTATCCCCGGCCAATAGTAAAGTCTCTTAATGTTATTTATAGTTCGTTTAATTCCAGCATGTCCACTAGTGGGCAATATGTGAAAGTCATTAATAATAAACGATTTCTCGGTCTCATCAAATATTCTCGTGATACCTCTCAAAATACATATTCGTGGGCCGGCCCAGCCTTTACTTTTTTTAACTTCTTTTATTAAACTTGTCAAAAATAACGCGTTATCTTCCGTTTTTATTATACATACTTCTTTAACATCAATTCTCTTACAGAACTCGCTCAATTTAGCTACAAATTCGGCTCGCGTAAATTGTAAACTAAAATCACGATTAATGTAAATAATTTGTTTTCTTAGAGAGTAACTAAAGCATTCAGACTCTAAATCAATCTCATTTTTATTTTTTGACTCATTTATTATATTTCCTTTTACTAATTTCATCTCACAAGATTTATTTGGTATTCTTAATAACTCCACAACTCTCGGTTGATCAGGCCGATTGTCTGTGAACTTATTAAGGATACTATTTTCCTGACAATCTCTTTTATTCTTCTCTTCCATTTGTCTCCTTTTTGCTCTTGTCATTACTGCTAACGTACTTCTCTCATTCATCGCCTTTAATTCATCAGATGTTATGTTTATCCTTGATAAAGCATCAGCTATCACATTGTCTTTTCCCTTAACGTAAACGATATTAAAATCATACTGTTCTAATTCTAAACGAAACTTCAACAATCTACTGGAAGGATCTTTCATCCCAAAAAGATATATCAAAGGTTTGTGGTCTGTCATAATGGTGAATTTACGACCAAACAGGTAAGGTTTAAAGTATTTAATACCCCAGACAACAGCGACCAATTCTTTTTGTATTGTGGGATAGTTTTTTTCCGCTTTATTTAATGGTCTACTAGCGTATGCAACGGGTCTTAAATCTTTATTGCATAAAACTGCTCCAACCGCTAAACCTGAAGCATCTGTTTGCAAAATGAATTCGTTGCTGTCTGAAAAGTCAGGGTATTGTAAAATAGGCGCTGATGTTAGTGCTTGTTTTAAAATTTGAAAAGAGTTTTCACAATCTTGCGACCATTCAAAGGTCACACCTTTACGGCATAGTTGGTTCAAAGGTAGAGTTATTTCGGCAAAGTTATTTATAAATTTGCGATAATAGTTACAAAATGCGACAAAACGTCTGACTTCGTCGGAATTGGTAGGTATTGGATATTTCTGAACTACGTTAATTTTTTCTGGATCGGGTAAAATTCCATTAGCAGATACAGTATGTCCCAAGTATAATAATTCCTTTTTTAAAAATTGACACTTATTTGGGTTAAGTTTTAAATTTACCTTCCTAAGTCTTTCAAATACATCAATTAGATTTTTATTGTGATTTTGTAAATTCCGTCCAAAAATTACAAGGTCATCAAGATAAATGAAGCATTTATCTGGTGATAAGCCTGACATAGCTACAGTCATTACACGGGAAAATGCACTGGGACTTATCTTTAATCCCATCGGTAAACGCTTCATTTGATATTGTCCTGTATCAGTTTTGAACGCAGTAACTTTACGGCTATCAGGGTTCAAGGTCAATTGATAAAATGACTGACTAAGGTCTAAATGTGAGAAGTAAATGGAACCAGAAAGCGAATCTAAGATGTCAGTTATGTTGGGTAATGGAAAGCGATCATCCTGTATACAATCATTCAATTTCCGGTAGTCTATGACTAATCTCCATTTTTTTATATCTTTTTGATCCGATTTTTTTGGAACTAATAGGATTGGACTTGACCATTCGCTTTGTGTTTCCTCAATAATGTCATCTCTTAAAAGTTGTTTAATTTGTTCATGTACTTCTGACTTCAAACTATTAGGTATCCTGTATGGTTTCACATAAACAGCACTAGTATTTGGTTTCAAATTAATACTTTGTTCATAGAGGTTCGTGGAACTAAGCTTATCGCCCGGTAAAGAAAATATGTCGGCATACTTTGAACAAATGCTTTCGATTGTTTGTCGTTCGTAACAATGTAAGTGATCTAATTTCAGTAGCGATAACAATGTTGCAGCTCTTTCTGAACTTGAATTGCATTTATTAAATGAACAAAGTTGGTACTCATTTAATAAATGAATTTCTGGTTGGAAAATTGGAAAGTTAATTTCATGTTCACTGGTATTAAGTATACGTATAGGTATGATACCGTTAATTGGAGAAACAATAGTTCCTGCCAAAAACAAGTTATCCTGCAATTGATTCGGACAAACAACACAATCCTCCTTTATATTACTAGTCAACTGTATGAAATGTACCGATTCACAGCGTGGAGGTATATGTAAAATGTCATAGTTTATTTTTGAGGAATTATACATTTTCATGTTACAAGTTATTGTGTTATTGTCGCTATATAACGTTAAAATAGAAATATCTAAATCAATGTTCGATTTAAATTTATTTAAAAAGTCTAATCCGAGTATTCCGTTTGATGTACACGGAAGTTTATCAAATAAATAAAATTTATGTTCAAATTGGGATCCCTCTGACGTGTAAAGGGTTAAATAAGTATAGCCTTGAGAATGAATTTCACCACCTATACCATTAATGATAATATTGTCTTGATAAATTTGTATGTCACTAGGTAAAAATGACTTTGAAATAGCCGATAGTGAAGCTCCTGTGTCTACTAAAAATGAACATTTCCTATTTTCGATATTAAAAAATACATATTTAACATTTTGATTAAAAGCTAAAACGGAATATTTATTGACGAAAAAACTCGTTCAAATCAATATTATCATTCTTTGTTTCCACGTTAGAGGTCGATTGTTCCGAATGTTGTGACGTGAACATGCCTCTTCTGTTACCCCTACTATGAGTAACTCGTCCTCTACTCGAACGAAACTCACGCGAGCCCGACGAAGACCCGCCTCTATGATTATTATTAAAATATTTGTTCGAGTTACCATAGTTATTGCCATAATGATCCCTACCATAATTAAAATATCCACGATTGGGAAAACGTGTATTTCTACCACGGCCTCTGTAAAATTGTTTGTAGTACTTACCCCTCATGTTAAGCATCGTATTTGAAGAAGATGGTTGCGCCAGTTCCTCGTCTTGTGCAGCTCTCACCGCGTCCTTCAAGTCCGAATAATCTCTAGCTGAAATAATCGTGCTTAAGCGTCTATTGCGTAAGCCGTCCGCAAATTTTTTTATGGCCAACTTTTCGTTAATCGGCCTCAGAATTTCACATGCCGCGTTGTTAGAATCAGCCTGTGAAATTGTGAGATCCACAAATAACTCTTCTATTTTCGCTGCATATTGTGAAATAGTCATTTCTTTTTGAGAAATGCTGTTTAATTGAGTTAAAAGTGAAGTTGACGACTTTTTCGTTAGTAAATAAGCTCGCATATCCTTAACCAAATTCTGAACAGTGTCGTAATTACTATTAATTTTTAACTTGGCGGACTTGGACAACCTCGTCTTCAAAACAAATGAAATTAAAAGTTTTTTACAAGACAGTTCACTGAGGCAACTCTCGTACATTTCTATATTCTCAATAATTTTTTCTGTTGTGGATTCCTTGTCATCCATAATAGGTATTAAGCTAGCCGCCGTTTTTAAATTGAACTTGTCCATGGTTAACAATGGGTTCGTACTATTATAACTTATAATCTTATTATAAATTTCTTCGATTTTCTCGACTATAACAACTAAAACATTAAAGTCACAATGCTCATCAGAACTAATATTATTTAAAATAATTTTATAATTTTGATATATTTCTTCAGCTAATTTTATTTTACTTTCAACATTAGACTTATATTTATATCTTTTTTGACCAAATTTTCTTAACGCTATCTGTATATCTTGCAATTGGTTGTATATTTCCTCTAAAGTGTCCATTAGAACTCATAGTATTTAAAACACATAATAAAAAAACACATAAAAAAAACATATAAAAATGAATACCAGTTGTACCTTAGTGTTGCACCATGGTAAAGGTATTTAGTAGACCGTCTCACTCACATCTGGAACCGAAACTGGGTCACGGAGGTCACACAACTGACTCATCTGCTCCGTCCTGGTCCTTGGCTCGTCCCGATAGTCTCATTCGCACCCTCCGGAACACGTCGGCACGCATCTCCTTATGGATAAGCTTTTTGTGGCATTTCTTGTACTGCCGGTAAGCCAGGTAACCAAACGCTGCTATTGCAATCGCCAGCACCGTTGAGAGCAATATATTGTTGACCCAGGTGTGCTGAGCAGCTTCTGCGTCGGCTTTCCCTACGACACTCTGCGCAATTATAATGTCTTTAGACTCAGATTTGGACTGAGGTTTCCCCATTTTTGTATAAAATTTGCACACTGCTTGCTGCTGACACAAAAAGTAATTTTCCGTTCGCACACCGAATCGTAAGAGCGCTCGCACAAAAAGACGCCATGGTTAGTCCAGTTCACAAAAATGTGCACGCGCTGCAGTTTTAGTCACGTACGCCACGGACACCTAACGCCCGTGCATGGCAAGGTCGCCATGAGGTGCCGCGCGGGGGTAGCGGGGACGAAAAATGATGGAAACGACAGTTTAGTGAGACGGCCAGTTTATTACTGAAAAATTACCTATAACAATGGTTATAAGCTTACACCACTACAATAGGTTGAGAAATATACTTTAATTAAAAGGTCTGGTAAGTAAGCAAAACTCCTATGATAATATTATTTGAACGTTACGCTTACTTTTAAAGCTTAAATATGAGCAATAGACGATTAAATCACATGTCGCTTAGGTATATAAATCACAGACTTCGATGTATTGTATGGAATTGACAAGCTTACGGCACGTAATATTATAGTTTACTGCTTATTTTAAAGCTTTAATAGTAAGCGTAGCGTTCAAACGAATAGAAAGTTGGCCATTTGAGTAGGGCCCCAGGCCCCCTACCCAAATGGCCTAAATTCGTTTGCTAACTTAAAGCTTAAAAACTCGTGCGATGTTAAGCTAAATAATTAGTATTTTTCAGGATTATGAAAAAAAATCCTAGCCAAATTTTACTTTTTTTATGGAACTACACCTGAACTACGAGTATGAACTATTCTCAAAGAAAAAAGAGAATTATTGAAATCGGTTAACAACTGGTGAAGTTATGATAAAACATACATAATAGTTTACTGAAAAAAAACTTTTTTATAAACACGTTTTTAAACGTTTTTAAAACGGACTAAATTATAACAAAAAAATCGGACTAAAATATTAAAACGGACTAGTAATAACAGACTAAAAAGTATCAAATAAAATTTTATGTAAATATTTATAACCCTCTGTACCTACAGAAATTTTAAACCTAAAAACGTGGGGCGCAAGCTAAAAGCAATTTGGATGATAAATTTTACAAAATGCGCCCCACGTTTTTAGGTTTAAAATTTCTGTAGGTACAGAGGGTTATAAATATTTACAGAAAATTTTATATGATACTTTTTAGTCTGTTTTTACTAGTCCGTTTTAATGTTCTAGTCCGACTTTTTTGTTATAATTAGTCCGTTTTAAAAACGTGTTTTTAAAAAAGTTTTTTGTTTCAGTAAATTTCTACTTTTTAGTTAACGAGCTAAGACTAAAAAAAATATACCATCTCCTATCGGAGCACTCGTCAAGACGATTCAAACGAGCCAAAACTCGATGGGGTTGCATGGTTTTATTATAGAGTTTCTATGGCCTTCTTCCGGCTCCATCATCAGATCCTCGGACACTATTTCCCATTAAAGTTCTCATCAAGATGATTCAAACGAGCCCAAACTCGATGGGGTTGCATGGTTTTATTATAGAGTTTCTATGGCCTTCTTCCGGCTCCATCATCAGATCCTCGGACACTATTTCCCATTAAAGTTCTCATCAAGATGATTCAAACGAGCCCAAACTTGATTGGATTGATGGGATTGCATGGTTTTATTACCAAGTTCCAGTGGCCTTCTTCCGGCTCCATCATCAGACCCTGGAAACTATTTCTCAACAAAGAACTCGTCAAGACGATTCAAACGAGCCCAAACTCGGTGGGATTGCATGGTTTTATTACCGAGTTCCAGTGGCCTTCTTCCGGCTCCATCATCAGACCCTGGAAACTATTTCCCAACAAAGAACTCGTCAAGACGATTCAAACGAGCCCAAATTTGATGGGGTTGCACGGTTTCAATATTGAGTTCCTATGGCATGGTCTTTCGGCTTCATCATCAGACCCTGGACCTCGTCTCCCATTAGAGTACTCGTCAAGACGATGCTAACGAGACCAAACACGATAGGGTTGTATGGTTTCATCATAGTGTTTCTGTTGCCTTCTTCCGGCTTCATCATCAGATCAGCTCAATGACACCATAATATTGCATTGCCTTCCAGTTCTGACCTATCTACAAAGTCTCTAGCTCATCGGGAAGCTAGGATAAAATCGTTCGCAAACTTTGTGGAGAAACACACAAACACAAACGCGAAAGCAACCTAATAAAAACGTGTTAAAAAAAACATACAGTCGACACGATAACCTCCTCCTTTTTTTGAAGTCGGTTAAAAATAAGCAATTAGCCGATCAAGACACACAGATATTGTTGAATTGCATGTAATTGATAAACCTACAACTCGTAATTTTAGGATTTATGGCTTACTTTTAATTTTGAAGTTAGCGAACGAATAAGAAAATTGGCCATTTGAGTAGGAGGGCTGGGCTCAGTCGGGCGTGGGTGTCTTAAGCTCCCGTCCGTCCTGTAGTCACAGCCTAGTTGTCCGATAGTCGTTTGTCTGTCGTCTGTTAAACATCATACGTCTGTCATAGTCCGTCACCCAGTCAGTCGAAGGGGACTGGGTCTTATCTTGCCATCAGCAAATAAGAAACCATCCTTGAGCCGTTCAGTTCAAAAGCAGGCCTTAAACAGAACTGTTTAAATCGGTACCATGACCGTCTTTAAAGATGAACTTATCTAAATACTCATAACATCCTTTAAAAAGCTAATCACGTAGGAACTGTTTATGAATTGCTGTTTATGACAGCAGCTTCAAGACAGGTAAAGAGTACATTTCTTTACAGTGGTTTCGTTCAGTTGTCGACTGTACCACAGGAATTAATAAGAGTGGAGGGTTAATGAGGAAAAATTGCTATACTTTGTCTTTCTCCGGGAATAATAAATGTCTTGGATTTCCTTCGAACATTACGAAAGCCAACTTTTGCGTTTTTACGTGGAATTATTTGACATTATTCTAATTATCTCCGATTATTTAAAAAAAATACTTATTGTATGTTAAAATCTATGAAAAAATATATCAAAATATACATATTATGAAGCGGGCAACTGAGGTTATTGCGATTAAAATGGTTACTAAAGTTCTTAAAATAATAAACAAAAGTATTTTAGAAGTGACTCAATTGTTTTGAAACTCATATTCTCATTTATCACCTGTAACAAATTTTAAAACGGCGGCAGCGTATCTAATCGTATCCCAACCAAAACGCAAAAAACGGTAGTTTTTATGTTTCTCAAAATCACCAAAGTGCATCTGGTAACATCCACAACAAAATTGCAAAGCCATTGAATGGGCGTGCAATACCGACATCCTATACTTTTCGAGTCATAAAGGCGAGTTTGTTGCGAACTTACAATGTATACGAAATAAATGCAAGCTTTTTAGTTTTAGTGTATGTTTTTCTACCTTGGTGGTAGCTACAAAGACACGTTTTATTGACAGATTTTAACAATTCCAGGATTTTGAAAAAAAGGAGTGTGAATGAATTCTATAAAAAAAATCGGTTATTTACGTGTTAGATGAAGGATTATACTATATCTGATCTCGTTTCTTGTACGTTCGTCAGCCTCACAAATCGTGCCTAAATGTAAAAAATAAATCGTACCAACCAAAGTATTGTTAAAAAATATAAATCAAAGTAAAAAGTCCATTACGTCCTTATTACCTTTCGCTAATATGAAAACTTGGGCCCAATCGCTCTTATTTTCAACGATAAAACCATAGTTTAATCGTTACCATTATAGTTTTTTTATAGAAAAATACTTGCTTAATTTTATTAAAATTGTTAAAAGCTAGGGAGCCTAGGATCTTGGACAATTTAAATGAGAATTCTGTAGCTAAACTTTTTTTAACATTAAATGGTCTTACTCTTGCTTGGCCACATTCGAGAACCATAAGGAAAATCAGAGGCCGAAGATGGAGCGAGCTTGGCCAGAAGAAGCCAATTCACTCGGGCTTTAAATATTGCTGGGTTTTATGCTTGCGGGAATACAGATGCAGCCAAGGAATTCCTCACCTTAGCTGTGCGCATTAAAAAGGAAGGTGAAAAACGCTTCGTGCGTGTAGTACCACAGAATACATAATAGTACAAGTACAACGTGCGTAAACTACATTTTTAAGTAAATATAACCTAAATGACAACGTAGTGGCTCCAGAACGTTATAAACAAAGGTTTTGACAAGATATAATGTAACCTACTATTATAAATTTGAAACTGACTGGTCCACATCACTGGAATTAGAACTCAGGATAGTAAAATGAGATCGAGTGGTCGTACATTTTCGTTTGCGACACTTACTGTCCGCGGTGTGAAACAAGATATAAGACATAAACCAGATTTAACAACTGTCGTGGTTGTGAGATTATTTTATATTAACCAAACTATTATCTCAATTTAGAGGATCGGCTTATTGAATTAGGGTTAATACAAAACAGTTTATAAGGTTTCCAATAGTAAGTACTTAAAATTGTAGTGTACCTTTTGCATATATTTTGTCATCAAAACTGAATTTCAGTGCTCAAAGCAGAGTATAATGAATTGTTTAAAATAGGTATTTTTTATTTATTTATTTTACATGCAAATAGGTACTCACCTGCTACTTTGCTCGGTACTTACTTAAAAACAAGTAGCACAATTATATTATTTTAACATGATCAGTAACACAAGTTTTGATATTCGAAAGATTATAATTGAATCATCAGGAAAACGGTAAAATAGTTTTTTTTTTTATTTATTTGTATAGGACAATGCCGGGTTTGTTAGGAACTCTATTTTTTAACAGTATTTTGTTCAGGAATATATACATTTAATGTGTGTGTGTCTTTACATAAATTAACTACATCTTCAGATTCATAAAACGCCATTTTTAGTTCATTTTTAACATTTAGTGGAGATTGCCGCCTATGATATTAAAAGATTCAATCATTTTCACCTCATTAACCCTTAAAATGTCATTATTGTGTAAATATTGGTTTTCAACAGCAATCCCGGGCTAACTAGATATACTTATATCAACACCTTTAAACCATCAAAGCTTTTCTCGAACACTTAATGGCAATTCCTTATGACAATTTAACTGTTCTCTATAGAAAACAGTCGAGAGGCACGCCAAGTGGTTCGCTTCCTCTCAGTAAATCAGTTTAACGCGCCTTTTGAGAACACAGAATGGTCCTCGGAAACGCGAATGGCTCCGTTTTGAACGTCGAGAGGTGTGTGGTACAGATTCAGAAATGGCTGGACTCTTTAGTACCATATCGCAGCAATTATAGTGTTCACAAAGTAGGATCATCTTACTGAACGATACTTTACGTTAGAGTAAAAAAAACCGGCCAAGTACGAGTCGGACTCGCGCACGAAGGGTTCCGTACCAAAAAACTGCAAAAAATCACGTTTGTTGTATGGGAGCCCCCCTTAAATATTTATTTTATTCTGTTTTTAGCATATGTTGTTATAGCAGCAATAGAAATACACGATCTGTGAAAATTTCAACTGTCTACCTATAGTCGTTATCAATATCGAGCAAAAAAATCACGTTTGTTGTATGGGAGCCCCCCTTAAATATTTATTTTATTCTGTTTTTAGTATTTGTTGTTATAGCGGCAACAGAAATTAATTATCTGTGAAAATTTCAACTGTCTAACTATCACGGTTCATGAGATACAGCCTGGTGACAGACAGACAGACAGACGGATAGCGGAGGCTTAGTAATAGGGTCCCGTTTTTACCCTTTGGGTACGGAACCCTAAAAAGTACTAAAAAGTTTATCTAATTCTGAGGATGACTGGTAGATACTCGATTGTTTCTGGTCATGATATTTTAATATGAGTAGGAGCGACTAAGTAGGTACTACGCGTTCACTTCATTCGTGCCGCTACCTCCCGGCCCGCTTCTTCATACCGCGCCCCCGGCGTCGCCTGGGGAGGCGCGCGGGAGGGCGACACAGGGGGTGCGGAATGATGAAGCGGGCCGGGAGGTAGCGGCAATGATAGTGAACGCGTAGTACTTATATAAAACCTTCACAACCTTTAAGAAAGAAAAATGCAAATTGAAAGACAAAGACATTTTTCAGTGAAGAATTAACTTTCGCAAGTTTACAAAAGCTCCTAAAATCTGGGAGTAGTATCGCGCGGCACATTTCAGTTACAGAATAATTTCTACAGGTACATAGAGTTAAGTATTGTATATGTAGATAGATGTTCAAAAGCTCAGGTTGTCACTTCGCTTCACTTTAACTCTTCGTTATTAAAGTATGATTTAGGAGATAATTCGATTTATTGTTTCATTAAGTTTAGTACCGCTATTTCTAGTGTGCTGCAGTTTAGTGCGTCTAAAATTCCAATACGTGGAGTATTAAATGTCTACTGAAAGTCTGGGAGTGACGAATTTACATTTGGCTCTCCCAATGTGAGGAAAGTGAGATTCTTATCTCTATTACCATTTTTGGCAACATCGTCGTCAAATTGAAATCGGCAGGCTGATTATCTAATTAGAAACCACCTAGCGACCGGTTTCAGTTCACAGATGAAAGTGATACATTACTATTTTTCTTTGGTATGTTTTTTTTTTACCCCAAAAAGAAGTATCAATGTATCACATTCATCTGTCAATGAGGCCGGTCGCTAGGAGGTTTCTAGTTAGATAATCAGCCTGCCGAGCAATCACTATAGTGATGCCGTTCCATATATTATCTTTCCTTAATATTATAAATCCGAAAATAAGATTTTGCTTGTTTTTTACGCCTTCACATCCTTACTGCTCAAGATCATTATGGAATTTTGCATACATTTTCAGGGGCATAGAAATGGACATTACCTACCTTTCGTCCCAAAAGAATTACTGTCATACTTTATTCTTATGGTACTGTTCCGAAGAGATAGAGAAATTACTGACCACGCAGACGAAGTCGCGGGCGTCGTTATTTCAAAATAATCTATAGAAACACAAAACATTTTCATTTGTATGTATCTAGTTAAAAAATTTTTTTCAGCATAATATTTTTATCATGTTAGTTTCCTTTATTTCTTTAACTTCATTCCAATGCTTGTCTGCAACTCTGCCGCAAACCGGCGACTTTAATTAAATAAGAAAAGTACAAAGAGTAAATAACGACAGTATTCTTAATAAACTTGTCACGCAAGGGCGAAAGTTAATTTCCTGTTTAGTCCAGTCTAAGGATATTGGGACTGTCTATCACCACAAGCTATGAAAACTTTGGTCATTTGACAAAAAATCTCTGTGTAATTTCACCAGCGTCACCGCTCACGGGCGACTTTTTGTAGCTGCGATAATCGTGGCGTTATCGCGGCGATAATCGCCCCCGAAAAAGGTTTTACTTAGCAGCGACATATCCGCGCCGCGATTATCGCAGCTACAAAAAGTAGCTCGTGAGCGTTTGCGTATAGAACTCAGTATGTTCTATTCTCAGTGACAAAAAGTCGCTCAGCGATTAATCGCCTGTCAGCGGGGACGTTTATTGAAATAATGCATTGAAAAAATATACCTTGTTGTAAGTAAGGCCTAAGTAAGTCCTAAGTAAAAATTATAATAACTATGGAAATTTAATGGATTAGGAATCTTTAATACTTGTAGCTACTTAACTCTTGTTGTGTGTACAAACAAATGTATTACAACTTATGTAATTTTTATAGCTAAATTTTATTTGTGACGAAACCTTTATAAATAGGTTATCTATAAGATAGTTCACTCAATACATTATGGCCGCTATAGATGTGTGGTTGATATAATGATATACATAATTTGTACACTTACGTTTGTATCGGTTTACAACGATTTAAATCGAATGATCTAACAGGCGAAAAATATCATAATTATAACATAGCACAGCTTTACCTCGCCAGACAACCGGCGCACGTGTCGTGACGGGACGGAACGGTGACGTGACGCTACGCTCTCCGCTGTGTTATGCGGGACACGCACGTGGCGCGACATAGATTAGAGCTTACTCATGCACTGCGCAAACATCTGTCCGTCAAAAACCAGCAATCTTTAATCCCGCGCCGTGTACCCGCGGCGGGATCCCGCTTAACGCAGCGGAGTGCCGTAGTGTATTAGATATTACGGACGATGCCACACATAGCTGTCCTGCTCGACGTGACACGACGTGGTGACGGTCTGTGTGGCGTCATCCGTAATATCTAGTATATTACAACTGTTTAGCGTCGTGTAGCCGACTGTCTGGCGAGACCTTTACTTTTAACACATAGCTTTACTTACGTGTATTTCTTATAGGCGACAGATTAGTATAGCTAACATAGCTTAACATAGCTTAACATAGCTTTTAATGTAAGATTGACTTAAAAAAGGAAGAATTAGTGTTTTATGGGCGTCCACAGTTCCGTTACTTGTCGTCGCGTTATTTGGTGGGCGGGAGGGGGTTGTAAAAAGTTTGTCGCCTTAATGCGATTTGTGTAGGAAAACGCGATTTCCTCTCGTTAAACGCTAAGAATCTTGGCTGGAACTTAAGCGAGTGTTTGTTGGACTGAATTACTTTTTTTTTGTTATTTGTCTTGTTGGGTCTTGTACATTATAGACATTCTTCAGTACAGTGCCGGAGACATTGGGATTTTTTAAAAGTAAAGTGTTTCATTTCTCTATCTATCTACTTATACTTATGTCGTTTACTCATACTTCATAAAAACCATTATGATAAACATTAAAAGGAACCTTTATTTTATGCATTTATTTATTTATTTATTTTTATTAATCATTCAAGGAAGATAAAAAATAGGTCTTCTTCTTCTTGTCGGTGCAGGCGGTTTCCGCAACTCGACGTCTATTGCGCCTATTTTGCGTCGTAGAATGTGCGGCTGGATCACTCCAGCCATCCCAGCTCAGCCAGGAATGCTCCAAGGGCTTTCACGTTCGTGATCGCTTCCTGGACACTGCCCGGCGAGCCGAGGTATCTCGCCCGGTAAGGGGCCACCCCTCTGCATTCCAGCAGAACGTGGGCGGCTGTTTCTTCTTCCTCCATGCATCGTCTGCATATGGGACTGTCCGTGACATCTAAGATAAAAAGATGTTTGTTAAATTGTCCATGACCAGTAATAGCACCTGTTGCCAGGCGAAGTTGCATCTGCACAGTTGTATCAGGGCCCTGGATAGACGAGCGTCCACGCGCGGTAGTGCGAGTTTCGCCTGTCTGCACGAGTCCAGCGAGCTCCAGTTCTGTTGGTGTAGTTCTATGGTGCGTTCATGGATCTTACTTGCAAACCAGCTGGTCGGGATAGGCGCGATCGGCTCTGGGCCAACAGGCGTCGAACCAGATGCGCGTCTAGCCAGTTCGTCGGCTGCGTCGTTTCCCCGTGATCCACTGTGACCTTTGATCCATTGGATAGTAATAGTATTAAGTGCACCTACTGTATTTAGGGCGTGATGACACTCAAGTAAAAGGCTCGATGTGATGCGACTGCCCTGGAGAACCTGTAGAACGGATTTGCTGTCGGAGAATTAAGATGTCGCGGTCTTTTACCTCCCTTGTTTCGATTGCCCGAGCCGCCATTATTATGCCCACGCACTTGACCTGAAAGACCGTGTTGTATGAGCTTAAGGGGGATGCAATTTGTATGTTGAGGTCCTCTGAGAAAACACCCGACCCTGTGCCCGATGAGGTCTTGGAGCCGTCGGTGTATATCAGGAGAGACTTGTGTCTTTTCTTAGAGCTGATGTCGTCTATCAGGTGTATTCTGTATTTTTTGTCAAAAATGAGGGTTGGCTTAACTTTGTCGCATGGTGCTTCAATAAGAGGGGTGTTCAGCCAGCCCTCCAGTAGTCCACTGAGATGTTTTACCCTCTCGAATTTTAGAGATCCCAGTTGTTTTAGTCTTAACGCTGTTTTGGCTGCCTCCTGTTGAATGTGCAGGTGCAATGGTGTTAGGTTCAACATTACCTCTAGAGCAGCTGTGGGAGCTGTGCTCATGCATCCAGTGAGGGCGCAGCAGGCCTGACGTTGTAGTCCCTGTAGCTTTTTGGCTCCAGTGATTTGGGCGGCTTTTGGCCACCATACTACAGATCCATAGCTTACCAAGGGTTATAAAAAATAGGTATAAATTAGCAAATTATGCATTGATTCAGTCGTTTAAAAGCAATAAAGGATACAAAAATTTTAATTCAAATAGGTAGCAGAAGTTTTGGTTAACTAACTTTGACCACCTCTGACCGCCGGCCATGCTCTTTATTTTTTTAATCTATGATTTTTTAAGAGGTTTACCTGACCGAAGTTTATACAATTGGGTTTTAATACTGCAAAAAGAAAAAAACTTACTTTTCATTATTTTCAGCAAATACTGTCTGAAACCGAAGTACCTAATTTGTGTCGTCCGGAAAATCGTATATTTACACGGGGGTATTTACACGGGTTGATTTTCCAGGCGACAGTTATCACTATCGCGGTTAGATTCTTAGGTTTAAAAGATTTCCAATGACTTTGCTTTCACCCTGTATTTGCTGAAAATAATAAAACAAAACGGTCTTTTCAATTTGCAATATTAAAACCAGACTGCATTAAACATTTGCAGACATATTACACATAAAACCAAGCATTTCTATTCCAACCTTCACCATTACCGACAATGCTATAATCATGCAGTTTAAAACACGAAGTAACTGCAGCCTTTAAAACACGCGACAGTAAAAATAATCCACGCAAACCCTTAGAGGATAGAAGAATATTACAATTTGCAATGAAATATCGCCACAAAATTGCACTTTTCAATACTTGGGGGTTTGCAATCAACCCCCATTGATGTCTAGGGATTATGGCGGCTCCTGATTAAAGGGTTTTGAATGCAACTGTAATTTTAGGAGGAATTAGCTTCCGTATAATTGTTGGAAAGGAGGGTTGTAGTATCCTTGTGGGAATCGGCAAGTTCGTCAAAAAGGTTGTAATCAACTAATCAAACATGATTGAAGCAACTTTCGTGAAAATGCGGGTTGGAAGAGCAAAGCATGAAACAAAAGAAAATTGACTTGACGATATAGGCATATACCTGTATATTAAACTTTATAGACACAGTACTTGGACGAATCAACCACGCACAGTATTGTATACTGTGATTTAGGTACTTTAACACACACAGTTTTATGGTTGTATGATTGTATAAGGCATGGGTCTCCAAACATTTTTAGTATAAGGGCCAGACTAACTCCTCTATGAAGTCCCAAGGGCAAGGATCTAGCTAGCTCATTGTACCAACATACTTTAATTTACAGTACTGTTGCAGTACGATCCAGCTTGCTTTCGCGGGCCGATTGTTAATGCTCACGGGCCGAAACTGGCCTGCTGGTCGTAGTTTGAAGACCCCTGGTATAAGGTAATTACGGAATATCATACTGAACGTGGCCCGACATGCACTTGGCCGGTTTTCTAAGTTAGTTAGCCCGTGAGAAGGCGCGCTATGAGGCTCACACAAAATTTTTATGCAAAATTTTTTGGTGATACCGACGCCATAAAGTGGGCCTAAGTACCTTCCTAACTATTCATCCTCTTTCGCAACTTTGGTGCCGGTCAGTTTCGTTGCGACCCTGCAGTGAAGTGCGTCTGAAGGCCTGTAGCTCTACCATGATTTGATGTAAACTGTTTTCGTTATCATAAACTATCGGTTTTACTGCTCACAATCGATGCGAGTGAAAGAGAGAAAAGAATAATTTACGATAGCGAAAGCAGTTTGCATCAGCTCATGGTAGGGCCACTGTATACCATCAAGCTCATCACGGGCCCTAATAGTAAGTATTATTATTATTCTGTGATATAGTACAATACTTACTTTCACCGAATATGTCAAATTATTATAATATTTTTTTTGTGTTTTTGTTACTTAGGATTTTTATGGGGATTTTATGAAGACTGTCGAGATTTGAAATTAAAAATAAGTTGAATTGCTTTTCGCTTTAGAAGTTGCATTTGTGAGTCATAGTTTTAGTTGAAAGATTTAATCTTACTTAATAAACTATGTTTTGTTCATATAAATCCGGTTTATAATGGTAAAGTACCGGTTAAGCACAAGTTAGCCAAATAAATGGGTTGCCGTTGCCAGCCAGCATGATGTCCTTTGACAAGTTTGACGTAACAAATATAGGTAGCATTATCATTTGACGATAACTTTGAATTTGACAGCGATTGAGATTGTTTCAGCTTTCCACTGGACTTGATATCTTGCTACAGTGACTACTTCGTAGGTTAACCTATTTCATTAACATCAAAATAATAACATATTTTCCTAATATTGAGTTCTCTGAAGTGCCCGTCAATAATACTTGTTTTTACAATCACTTGCAATCTCAATCCTAGAAAAATATTATTTCATGATTGTTAATTCCTAGGCAAACAATATTTATGTTGCAATTTATTTTGCTATCTAAACATTAGCGTTACTGAAATACACTTGTGTAAATAGCATAAATAATATTATTGAGTTCTTTATTAAATATTTCTAGGTAAGTACTTACTCATTCTTTGTGATGAAAAAACAGATTTTATCTATTTAATATATGGTACCGTTTATTTGATTTCTTTTTATATTAAGAATTTATCTTTCTCAAGAGACAACCTAATATACTTACTATAAATATATTAAGACGCACGTCTCAACACGTTGAGTTTTTTCAAAATCTTAACATTAAAAATCTGCGTTTACAATTAACTATTAAATTAAATATTGCGACGGTCATATTATCGGTTCAACTAAAAATCTTTAGCACCATCAATAGCAACCATGAAGTCTACAGAATTTATATAAATGGGTTTTTGATTTTCATTTGCAACATGGATCGCCAAGCAGATGACAAAGACTGCATTGTTGCTGCAAATAATGTATTGTTGACTTGTTATAAAAGAAAATGCATATAAATAATTTTCGCATTTGCGGTAAGGTAAGGTAGCTATTATATTTTAAAATGAAAATAATAGGTAGAATAATTTTACTGACAGTTTTTATTATATGCATTGGAGCTGAAAAGATTCCATATGATTCGTACAGTGGATGTCCGATAAGCAATGCTGAATATAGGGAGACGATCAAGAAAAACACCACCTTGTAAGTTGTTTGAAATTATTACTGTTCGACTGGTTCCATCCTTCCTCATGGATACTGCACATGCAGAGGCTCAGCCTGCAGGATCGTACATCGTACCGGCCAAATCTCAACGAGTGAAGCCTCCTCATACACACGTTGAGATTTGGTCGGAAGGCCGCGGGTGGCCTCTCCGTACGATCCTGCAGATCGGGCCGATGTATGTGGAGATTGTGGAGGACCCACTAGTTGCCGTTACCAAGCTACATACATGGTCACCAGCCACAGTCGCCAACCACGGTGACCAACTACCTACTTAGTTAATAGAGATAAAGAGATATTAGGTTTGCGACTCAACTGGGTTATGATTGGCAACTAGGAAAGTCACTATGGTTGGGGGGCTGGTAAATAAGATCATTTTGTTTGTACATCACTCATAAGTACCTACTTCTTTTTTATCGTAGGTACTCTTTCGAGTTTGAATCTATGTTAGGTCGTATGTTACCGCTAAAGTACGGAATAGGTTAATGTTCGAGTTAACTAGGGTACGAAAACGGATGCCACACAGAAAACATTGAGTGAAATAGTCAAGGCTTCAAAAGAATGTAGGTGCATAAGAAAAGGATAGTTTTTAATCCCCCAAAGAAAGCTGAATTCCATGTTTTCAAAAATGTGTTTTCTGTAGGTTATTGTAATTTCTAAGTTTCTGGTTTTAGTTGGTGCGTCTCTCTAATTGAACCGTGTGACCCTGACGAAGGAAGACGCATTGACGGATCGTGCAACAACCTGAAACATCCTGCCAGAGGCAGCTCGCACACGCCTTTCTACAGAATCCTACCGGCTGTGTACGACACAGGTAATAAATTGATATAATAATTTCATGAGTTCTGCTTGACCGTTTCTTAATTATCGCCCTCTACAGGACTTAAAGTCATGACCTAAAAAAAATATTTTCTATTCATGCCGTGTTGGGTACAAAATGAAAGGGCTTAATGACCACTTTTTCAAATACATATATAGCTTTTGCCCGTGGCATTGCTTGCTTTCACCAGATTTACAAGCCCAAAATATTTAAAATAAAAAAGAAGTTTAAAAACTAAAACCCGGCTACGGATAAATCGTGCTCTAAAAGTACGAAACAAGAAAATATTCGAGTCCAAAATTCAATAAAAAGGATAACCGTATAGCCTATTTGTTCGTGTCGTGCGTGTCGTCTAGGACAAAGTGGCATGCGACTACGGTTATCCTTCTTATTGAATTTTGGACTCGAATATTTTCTTGTGTCGTACTTTTTAGAGCACGATTTATCCGTAGTTGGGTTTTAGTTTTTTTATATTCTGCAGATGATGGTGGCTTCGAGCCTCGTAAGGCGAGCGACGGTGGACCCCTCCCCCTGGCCAGATATCTGCGCACGAGTCTCGTCGCCGAAGGAAAAGTTCCTGACCAAACTTTTACGCAGTTGGTTACACATTTATTAGTATTCTTTGTTGGAGATGTAGTAACAGTTCAAGATACAGGTGAGATCCAAATCAATTTCTCACAAAAGTAATAAACCTTAGAAATAAAACACTTTTTACGGATTACCGCGTATATTTGTTAATTGAGATGTTATTTTAGAATTATTTGGTTTTGTTTTGTTTTTTTTGGGTTTCCCGACGTTTCGACACCTTTCCAGGGGCCATGGTCACGAGATGACTAAGCAAAAAGGCTGTTTATATTTTAACGTTTTTATTAGGTTGCTTTCTCGTTTGTTTGTTTGTTTGTCCACAAAGAAAATTTTGCAAACGATTTTAATACTAGCTTCCCGATGAGCTAGAGACTTGAAACTTTAAACATAGGTAAGATCTAGAAGGCAATGCAATATTATGGTGTCATTGAGCTGAACTGGAAGAAGACCACAGGAACTCTATGATGAAAACAGACAACCCCATTGTGTTTGAACTTGTTAGAATTGTCTTGACGAGTACTCTAATGGGAGACGAGATCCAGGGTCTGATGATGAAGCTGAAAGGCCATGCCATAGGTACTCAATATTGAAACCGTGCAACCACATCGAGTTGGGGCTCGTTTGTATCGTCTTGACAAGTACTCTATTGGGAAATAGTGTCAAGGGTCTGATGATGGAGCTGGACGAAGGCCACATGAACTCTGTTATATAACCTTGCAACCCCTATTGAGTTTGGGCTCGTTTAAATCGTCTTGACGAGTACTCCAATGGGAAATAGTGTCCAAGGATCTGAAGATGGATCCGGAAGAAGGTCATAGGTACTCTGTATTAAAACCATGCAACCCCATCGAGTTTGGGCTCGCTTGAATCTTCTTGACGAGTGCTCCGATAGGAGATGGTATATTTTTAGTCTTAGCTCGTTAACTAAAAAGCAGAAACTAAATGTTAAAGATAATAATTGATAATAAGTTTTACAAATGCGCCCCACGTTTTCAGATTTAAAACTTCTAGAAGTATATAAATATTTACAGAAGAATTTATTTTATACTTTTTAGTCAGTTTTAATGTTTGTAGTCAGTTTTTTTTTATAATTTTTAGTCCGTTTTAAAAAACAATTTTTTTATGAAATTAGCTCGGAACTTTATAAAAATTAATTCAAGTTTATTAAATTATTTTATAGCTGCGTTCTGATTTTAAGAATTTTTATTGAATTAAATTTATTAAAGTTAATTAGAAAACACGATCTAGCTACTAAATCTACCACCAGTTCACAAATTGGAAGGCCTCTCCGAAAAAGAACTGGCTTAAGAAAACTCAGAGTTGTGTGGACCTCCCTTTTGATTCCTATCTACAAAATGAACTAACTATATATTTAGATCCTGCAGTGTGTGATTTGGGATGAGATTTTAGTTCATGAATTATTGGGTCCCAAGCTGGTGGTACTCTCCAACCATCTTCTCAATAGAGATATAATAAAGAGAAAGCGATATCTATGTAATAAAACTTTTGTGTTGACCAAACTTATTGATTGGTTCTTAGTAAGTTCCGAGTAGCTTACTAGAAAGCTGATGATTCGGCAGTAAAGTTGTGATTTAATATGAAAAATAGCTTTAACTTTTCAGTAAGCTACGTCCTCTGGAAACCTTACTGCTGTCTTCCGAAAGGCAAGACTGATCCCGATTGCACTCCCAATGCAGTCCCTGCCGATGACCCGGTTCACAGATTCTCTGGCGTCCGCTGCCTGAACATGACCAGGCCAGCGTCCTTTCAGTCTGTAGGATGTATCAAGAACGGCACTGTACCGGAACGGGTAGGTAACACACTGATGAAGCGGGGAATGGTCGGAGATACCAAGATATTAGAAGTTTTCTAGTGCGTCCTTTTTTCTTTTCAACTGGCAAACAGCGTTATTTCATCAATTAGGATACGATTCATCTAGGTCTCTAGATAAGATTCATACTCACCCGATTAATAAGAGAAGAGTTGAGTACGAGTGTTTCTTCTTAAATAAGAAAAAAACATTGAAGATAGCCAAGTGTTGCACTCTTAAAGTTTATCAATTATATTTTTGCCTTTTTTTATTAGATTGTATCGACATCACCTTCCTTGGATATGTCACAATTGTACGGCAACGTAGACGAAACATTGGCAAAAAAGGGCAGAATGTTCGAAGGTGGTCTCCTCAAATACGAAGTTGAAGAAGGAAGGATATGGCCACCGAGTACCAAAACTAAAGTGGACTTGTGTCTGCTGAATCAAAAACCAGCTGAGACGAGGTGTCATGACACCCGTAAGTTTTGTTTGATTAAGAACAAAATCTATTTTGCGGTCAACATTGATTGGCCCAAAATGTTTTTGTAAACGTTTTTAATCCAGTTCTTGTACCATTACAAATATACTCAATACCACAAACTAAAAAAAGTAGTGTCAGTAAACCTTTATTGACTGCAGTATAAAGGCTTCACACAAACATAAAATTTTTAGAGTTCTGTACAATTTATTTTCAGCTACTGATGGCACTAACACAATACTTGGAGTAAACCTCTTTTCCATATGGTTCTGGAGGAATCACAATCAGATTGCCAACGCTCTTTCTGGAGTCAATCCTTGCTGGGACGATGATATGCTGTTTTATACCGCGAGAGACATCAACATTGCTACGATGACGCAAATCATATATTACGAACTATGTCCACTAATCATGGGTAAACATTTTTCAACAGTTATTAATAATAGAACCTAGTATTTTGAAAGGTTTGCCGGTGACTGATTTCTGTACGATGCTGTACGTACGTAACACAGTAGAGGAAATTAAGCGATGTAATTAAGCTCACCTTACGAGCATGTGTGTTGAAAATTATAAAATACTAGAACAAAGATTTACTTTTCAGGAAAACGTAACTTATTGAGAGATAAAGTGATTTCATCGTCTCCTGGATTTAGAAATGAATATAACGAAAAACTGCTACCACAAGTATCTTTAGAATTTCCATATGGGGCAAGATGGTTTCATAACATGCAAGAAGGCGCCATTAAGTAAGAAAAAAATTTGTTTTGACCAAATTTTTTTTAGAAATGATTATTATATCCATCTGCCATTTTTATTGTCTCCACTATTGGGGCACAGGCCTTCCGGGTGGATAAGGAGAATGGGCCATGAATGCATGACCCACTACGCAAGCTCAACGCGGGTAGGTGGGTGTTAACGACTGCAAATGCAGCCAGGACCAACGGCTTAACGTGCCTTCCGAAGCATGGAGGAGCTCGAGATAGTAAATTTTTGGTCACCCATCCCATGACCGACCCTCCCTTGCGAAAGTTGCTTAACCTCCGCTCCGTAATTACTAGGCGTTAAACCACTGCGCCGTCGAGCTCTCCACTGATGATATGAAATGAATGATGAAATGATTATTAATATATTATAAACTAGCTTTTGCCCGCGACTTCGTTCGCGTGATTAAGATAGTTGTGCATTATTTATTTTGAAAGTCACGCATTACCAATATACCTAGGTATTTATCAGTAAACCTTATTTCACACATTTAAATTTTCCCATTAAAAAATCATGTACAAACTGGAACACTCTGTAGCTCCCTGTATAACGGGAATTTTCCAAAACCCTGTCTTAGTGCTTACCTGCACAATGAAAGGAATCTACCCTCCAAAAATGGTATCTCTACCAGCAAAAATGGTTCAGCTCCATAAAAATCCCCATACAAACTGGAACATCCTGTAGCACCCTGTATAACGGGAATTTTCCTAAATGCTTTCTTAGTGCTCACCTACGCCATGAAAGCTATACCCTCCAAAAATTGTGTCTCTACCTTCAGCCCTATACAATACCCTATTCAAACTGGAACACCCTGTTGCACCCTGTATAACGATAATTTTACAAAACGCTTTCTTAGTGCTCACCTACACCATGAAAGGTATCTACTCTCCAAAAATGGTGTCTCTCTCTGCCTACAGCCGTTAGGGCTCCACGCTTATCCCAACAATGAATGAATGAATCAATCAATTTAGAGTTTTATATGAATAGATTGTTAGTAATTAGTGTGATTACATACTACTACTACATACAGTGTAATTTTTGGACCCTTTTTCAAATTTTTTCAGGTCATTCTATAACAGCAGTACAATCAATGATTTATGAAGTATTTTTTTTTACATTTTTACCCATATTTTTTCTTACATAAGTTGAAATTGTTGTCACTGTTTGCACATCGCATAGGTCGTCCCGCGCAAGCTCCCCCTCCCGCCACCCGCCTTCGGCGCTCGCGACCCGTGCGCGAGGGTGAGCGTGCGCGCCTAGATTTTTAGGATAAAAAAAAAAGGCGTTTGGAGGAAACAAAAATTGAAAAGAGTAATCGGTTACGAATGAATAGAATACGAAATTCCAAAAATCGTGCAAATGAGACCAATGACCAGCGTGCGACTAGACTTTCACAAATGAGAGCTTATGTCACTTCTCATTTGTCAAATGAAACTGATGAACAACGCAATCAACGTCTTGGTTTAATTCGCGAACGATTGTCAAATGAAACCGAGGAACAACGCAATCAACGTCTTGGTTTAATTTATGAACGTTTATCCAACGAAACCGAAGAGCAACGTAATCATCGCCTTGGGTTAATTCATAAACGTTTGTCCAACGAAACCGAAGAGGAACGTAAGCGTCGGCTTGGTGTAATTCACGAACGTTTGTCAAATGAAACCGCAGAAGAACGTAAGCGTCGCACGCAGGAGTATTCGACATCAAAATCCGGTCAAAAATATTTTTTGCACTTTTCTTATTGGAAATGGTATATAAGGTTATCTTATAAATGATTTTAGATAACATTTTTTTTTAATTTACAATCATAAATCTGCAATTATTTGTGGATCCACTTCTCGAAATAAATCTATTGTTTCTAGTACTTAATTATTAAAATAAATAAAATTTTATTCAAATCCGGAAATAAAGTAATTTTTTTACTACAAGAAGAAAATTATCAAAAAAGTACCACAATATAAAAGGTCTTAAAAAAAAATTGGTGACAAGATGGGTGAGTTTTTTCTATGTCCATGACACGATTAAAATGTATAGTTTAGTCTAAAAAAATATAATTTCCCGATCGGACCCGGAAATATAACAAAAACACCTTTTTTGTTAAAGATAAATTCATACTTTACTATACATGCTTGTCATCACAATTATTAATTGAATATTAATAAAATATATGAATATTTTAATATCATAATTAAGTACATACCTTGAGCTTCGATATCCATTATTAGTTTTTCCACAAACCACCACAAATTACTCGGAACACAAACTGCAAAGTTGCTGATAAAACGTATCGAAACTAAAGACGCGTGACATCGGTCAGATTCCGACCACCTGCTCAGCGAGCAGGAGGCTTGCAGCTATTGTTTGAAAGTAGTTTTAGTTAGCCCGGTTACTGAGCTATGGAAACAGCATAAATTAAATGAAAGTCACACAAACGAAAACGTTAATTCTTTTTTTCGACTTTTGACCGGATTTTGAGGTCGAATACTCCTGTGTGCGTCGGCTCGGTTTAATGCACGAACGTTTGTCCAATGAAACTGCAGAAAACGTGAGCGTCGGCTCCGTTTAATTCACGAACGTTTGTCCAGCGAAACCGAAGAGGAACGTAACGTTCTCATCGACTTGGCTTGATACACGAGCGTTTATTAAACGAGTCTCCTGAGTCTAGATTGACACGGTTAGACGTTATTCGACAATCGAGCAGGAATCGTAGGGAAATATCGTCAAAAAGTGGTTTTGAAACAGCCATCAATATTTTCGCAGACGTTCCGTGTGCCGTTTGTAACAAAGCGTTATATCCTCAACAACGTTGCAATTTACTCAAGAACTGACTTCGTTAGGAAAAATTGTAACATGTTGTAGATGTCACAGTAATATAAATAAACGTAAAATTCCGTCATCTAAGCAGATTCCAGTAAGCGCTGGAACAAAATGACGGTTGCTCCTATACCTACAGAATTGCATGATTTGACTAAACTTGAAGAACGGTTTTTGTGCAGAGTTACACCTTTTCTTAAAATTATGAAGTTACAGAACCGATACAGTCAAGATTGGTGTAAAGGCCAAGTTACACTATTTGCCAAACACGTCGTAGAGGTAGCAGAACAACTGCCACTTGCGCCTAATCAAGCAGGACTCGTTCTAGTAGTTGAAAGCTTCGAAAATTTGCAACGATCTATAGAGTTCGTTGTAAATATGAATAGATTAAATCGAGCTTTAGCGTGGTTAATGTCAAACAACATACTCTATACTGATGTTAGGCCTAATTTCGAAAACGTAATCGACATTTCAGAAGTTGTTCAAGTTGCTGAACATCCCTCAAATGACGTTGGGACTTCTGAGCCACCATCTGTTATTCAAAACTGTTACGTTGATTTAAATGAAAATGTAGCTATATTGCACGGTTCGTTTCATCAAGCTGACTTAAGGTTTGATTTACAATCTCGTGGTAGGCAATGTACTGCTATAGCGGCTGTAGCTTGTGCAGCATTTTGTACTTTTAATCCCAATCAATGGACTAAAAGTGACATTGATTATATAGTTATACTCGGAGACAAGTTCTACCGTGATTGTATTGTTAGTAGAAGAAACCCCGCTTCTGGAGAAATTACCCCAGAATATCTTGCTGCGCGTGATCTTGCACAACAAATAATATATAACAGACAGAAAATCAATCTAACAGTGCTTGAAAACACTTTCAATGGACATATAGATTTTGATCAAGAAGGCTTCCCCAACCTACGGAATGGTCTATCGCTGTTCTTCAGAGAAAACTGATGTGGGTTATTAACGACTAACGCTATGACTGTAGCTTTATATTGTAAGGTTGAAACCGATATTACTACGTACTGGTTATTCGACTCTCATGCACGCGGACCTAAGGGAGCTAAAGCTCCTAAGCGAGGAGCAGCATGTTGCATGAAGTTTCCCGATTTAAACGAACTACATTGTATATTGCGCCGAAATCTCTATTCCCCACAAAATAACCAAGATAATCTTTTACAGCATAATGTGTATTAGATTACTCCTCTGGTTATAACACAGGACGAACAAACTGGCATAAACATACAGTCGTTGGATACATTACAATTCGGCAATCATGCTCACTTTCAATCGGTAACAGTTCAGGCCGAAAGTCCAACTTATACATTAGAAAGTCCCACTTATACATTAGAAAGCCGTATCGTTTCTCAGCAAGTCTCCCAATTGAATTCTGCCCAAGATCAAGAAACAAAATCACCAGAACTCAGTCGAAATGAAATAGTTATTGAAACTACAAGCATGTTGCGCAGTATAGACGAAGCGGTTCCTAACTTGGAAAATATAATTTCTTTAACCAATACCAATGAAACTGCCAATAATCCTCAAATGCGATTGGTGGAAATTTCAAGAAAAACAGCGCCGCCTTTACATATTGATCGAGAACGACGCACAGAAGAACTTGCTTGGCATCGCCTATTTCCTGATGGAAAGAACGGTTTCGGGGAAGTAAGAGAAATTCCCATTACTCCTCTAGATTATTTTCAAAGTAGGATAATGAGCGTTGATGATAGGTTTAATCGTAATGATTATTTGTTTTTTGCTCTTTCTATTGTAGAATATTACCGAGCTAAGTCCAGTGTGTCTGTATCCTGCAGGATGCGTCAAGGCCAAGGAGAGCATACCCTTCAAGGACTTATTGATAACAAGCATCTCACTATGAGGAATATTAGGGGGTCAGCGTCCTATTGGCAGAAATGCAGCTCTGAACTTATTGCGATGGTTCGAACTTTAGGGCCTCCCACATGGTTTATGACTTTTTCCTGCAACGACCTAAATTGGCCTGATATGCTTAAGGCATTACTTATTGCAGATGGTCGTGATACAAGTGAAGTAGAGAGCCTTTCATTTCCTGAGCGTTTGGATTTAGTACAAAGACATCCAATAGTCGTCTCCCGGCAATTCACAGTACGCGTTAACGCTCTCATGCGTTTCTTAAAAAGAGATCCAAATTGTTTAGGCGGCCCATTAGTTGATTTTTGGTACCGGATAGAGTTCCAGAACAGAGGAAGACCACATCTACATATGTTGGTGTGGTGTAGTAACATTCCAGATTTCTCTACTCCAGATGGTATTGAGCTAATTGAAAATGTAGTATCATGTTCCCTTAATCCTAATGATCCTACATTTCAAAAAATAATCAGAGATGTACAAATACATAAACACACTGCCACGTGTTATAAAAATAGAAACGACAACAGTTGCCGCTTTGGTTTTCCGAGAGCACCTTATGAAAGAACTATTTGCCTAGGTCCTGATGATATACTAGCAAACAATGGACGATTTTGCTGTTTGAAGAGAACTGCAGAAGAAAGCATGGTAAACAATTATAATCCTGTTCTACTGAATTTATGGGAAGGAAATATTGATGTTCAGCCATGTGGCAATGTGACCGCAGTTGCGTATTATGTCGCTAAATACGCAAGTAAGGGGGAGCCTCATGATACCGGTGAGGTTCTTCGAGAAGCCGTTGCCCGGGCAAAAAGACAAGGTGGTACTGTGTGGAACCAGTTATTTGCAGTCTCAATGGCCATATTATCTCAGCGTCTCGTAAGTGCACCAGAATGTGCATACAGATTATGCCATTTGTACGCGCCTAGCTCTGCACGCACGGGTGGAGGGGCGCGGGGCGATTCTACGCCGACGTCGCGAACGCAGCCACAATCAGAGCGCGGCGGGCGGCGACCCCCGCCGCCCGCCTCATTCCTTTTTTCAATCTTCGAAAGGACACACGCTCTCGCCACAACCGCCATTTTATATCTTCTGTAACTAATTTCTAATTTTGCAATATACTAGTATACTACATTTTTGTATTTTAATTGTCTCCAACGTAGACACATTTGTCGCTAAAAATGTCTTCACGAAAAACAGTTTTTGTTAATACCTGTAAGCCAAACGAACGCTACAGACTTCTACGATTTGACCGTGATGACACCTCTATTTTCAACAATATTTTTGACCGTTACCTATTACGACCAAATGAGCTAGAGGATTTAAGTCTTGCTGGATTTGCGGTGCGGTTTGAAACAGTATCTAACCCGACATGGAGTGAAGACGATGGTGACGTAGAATTAAGAAGAGAAGATATAGCACCTGCTAGATTCATAAGGTTAAGGGATAACACGCGCATGAGCATTTTGCACAACCCGGCAGTTTTGCGCACTCGATATTACACGTTAAATAGCGATAAAGAAGCATATTATTATAGCTTATTAGTCTGTCACATAGCATTTCGTGAAGAAAGTGAACTTTTTCTGGAAGGGGAAACTGCGGAAGAGTGTTTTTATAGACGACACAGAGAATTGAGACTAACGTAAGCGCGGAAGAATTTGCTCACGCGGAGCGAACTATTCAGCAAGCTCTTGCTCAAGCCGTTGCCCTTAACGCTGCTCGAGGTACACAGGACGACGGTAATCTTCCTGTTATTTGTGGCGGAGAACAAATAATCCATGATAATGATAATTATTGTGATGATATCTGCGAAAGATCTGCAATGTCAGAGGACACCTTTCTAGGGAATATTAGAGGCTTAAATGTACAACAGAAAGATCTTTTCCAAAAAGTTACCGAAAATGATCTACACGGACAAAATGGCCAATTGTTATTGTTCATCACAGGTGGTGCAGGTAGTGGGAAGTCATTCGTTTTGAAATTACTTGTGGAGTATATCAAACGCTGTTATGCACCAACTGTTGATGCATTACTCGACGCGAAGTTCGTTGAAGTCGGCTCTTTAACCGGAGTAGCCGCTTGACAAGTATTTGGCAAAACATTGCACTCTATATTTACGCTTCCGATTGAAAAATCAAACACGATGACCTACAAAAAAATGACAGGTCAAAAGTTAGAAAATGAAAGACGTAAGTGGCGTCATATTAATTGGCTGATAATTGACGAAATCTCTATGGTTTCGTATGAAAATTTAAGGATTATACACTTGCGTCTTCAAGAATACAAAAATAATAACAAATTGTGTGGTGGAGTACATGTACTGCTTTTCGGTGATATCCTTCAACTCCCCCCCAGTAAAAGGGCATTGGTGTTTTTTACAACCCCCATGGTTTTCGGCAGAAGTAAATTTATGGCAGCAATTCTCTTTTTGCGAACTAACAATTAATATGAGACAACGCATATGACATTGAGTTTATAGACCTCTTAAATAGCTTGCGAGTTGGTGAATTAACGACGACTCAGCTACAGTTACTTTGCGAGCGACGACACGTACCTACTACGGGGGATTTTGCCGATGGTGCTGCTGTCCGTATCTTTCCAACCGTCAGGCAAGTTGACTAATATAATGAAAAAATGACAAATGAAAAATCTAAGACCATTCGCGTGTACACGATCAATGCCGTAGACGAGTCTCGTGAGCCGGCAACTTATGGTAGAATACCACCAGAAAATGTCATTCCAAAAGATATTAACAGTTGTGGCGGCATTTTACCCACCATTAAGTTGAGTATTGGATCACGAGTTATGCTTAGGCGTAATATCTCTGTATCCGATGGGCTCGTAAACGGCGCGATGGGAGTTATCGTGAAATTTAAATGGCCCGCGCTCAGAAGAGATCAACTGGAAGATGGAGAGTTACCTGAAGCTATTTCTATCCAGTTTGACGACGCGACCATAGGTTTAAGAGTAAAAGATGATGATGGATGCATAGCCATTTCACCAGTTTCAACTACATTCCAAGCGTCTAGAGGTTATGGAGATATCGAGCGTATAATGCTCCCTCTCATATTAAGTTGGGCTGTTACAGTCCACAAATTACAGGGCACAACGCTTGACAAGGCAGTTATAGACCTTGGCAAAAAGAACTTTGCTAAAGGTCAGATCTATGTAGCCCTTAGTCGTGTTAAAACCTTAGAAGGCATTGTCTTGTCGGATTTAGATCCAAATAAGCTTCTGAAAAATCCTCATGATGAGAGGGCTCTGGCAGAAATGATAAGGTTGCGTAATCTGACCAATAATTAGTTATTTAGGTAATACTTAGTCATAGTATCTTTTAATTAGTGCGTAACAGCAAACGACGTTGTTATGTATGAAAAGCAATGGTACGGTCAGCAACTTAATTTTTGACCTGCCATTTTAACGAGTGCCGTTGTGTCTTCGTAGTGTCTGTCTATTTCAGAATATTGCAGACCACAGCTAAGTACCTACCTTGTTTTAAATTGTCATAAACCTACCAATATCTCAACCACTAAGCAGATCCTACTTGACTTTGAGGAGTTCCCTTGTGTACCTTCAAAGTCCAAGGTCCAAATGCCAATGAAATTAAAATGTAATAACCACTCTTGAGGTATACCTTTTCAAACAAAAATTTTTAAAATCGTTTGGTAATCCTTTTCAAACCAAAAATAATCATATAAATCGGTTCATAAAATATTTTAAATGGTAATATTCCCAGAACTCAATTTACAAATTTACGCTGTTTGTTTTTGAGGAGTTCCGTTGTGTCTTCGTAGTCCAAGTCTAGTCCAGAGCGTTGCATCGCAAACCATGGTTTGGTTTGTTTTGGATTGACATAAACCAACCAAAATCTAAATCACTTTACATAATATACTATTTGACTTTGAGGAGTTCCCTTGTGTATCTTTGAAGTTCAAAGTCTAATACCGATGAAATTAAAATGTGACCACTCTTGAAGTATACCCTTTCAAACAAAAAAAAATCATCTAAATCGGTTCATAAACAAAGATGTTATGTCCGAAATTCCGCGAAAACTCGTGCGATGGCAAGCTAAATAAATGTTATTTTTCAGGATTATGAAAAAACTACTAGCCAGATCTCTGTAAAAAAATTATGGGACCACACAAAAACTATGTTCTTTGAGATAAAAAAAGAACTTTTTAAAATCGTTTGACAACTGACGAAGTTATGTTAAAACATACATAAAAAAAATAAAAAAAAAATACCGTCGACTTGAGAACCTCCTCCTTTTTTGAAGTCGGTTAAAAAAGTGACTGAAAACTGAGAATTTGAAAGGAAATAATTCATTATTATCTCTTTTTTTTATTACTTCCTTGAACTTACATTTGACAACCAAACCAAATATACAAAATATTATAGAGCCTGCAAGTTTCAACGCCTTCTATTGTGGTCTCATAATTATAAATACTCGTAAAACCCTAATAATAGTTATTCTAGTTATTTCCGTATTTTTTGGGCTCAGTACAATAGAAAGTTATTTTCATAATGATGCCTACCTAATACATAAAGCCATTACCACACTGTTTTAAATGATTAATATTAAATTTATAACCTCTGTACTTTTTTAAGAATGTATGATCAGGATGGGTACTACCTCAGAAAACTTTCGGTGAGCAATCTAACATTAGGCACCGGGAAACTTGCGGTGGACGACAACATTGATTATATAACGCAAGGGAGCTTCAGGCAAGGTTGTGCCAAAGCTGACAATGTGGTCGACCCTGATGTAAGTATAAAAAAATAAAATATAATTGAATCTAATAATTTAGAAAGATGAAGGGTTTTTTCACAAGTGAAGTGTTTTCTCTACAATATGCAACGATATGGAGATATTAGTTAACTTACACCTCCTAGACAAGAGGACTTTTAGTATGTTCACACCCTAAGGAGTCATCAGCAAACTAATATCTATGGAAGTGTCATCATCATCATCATATCAGCCACACGACACCCACTGCTGGGTATAGGCCTCCCCTAAGGATCTCCACAACGATCGGTCCTGCGCTGCCTGCATCCACTGGCTTTCCGCGACCTCCACCAGATCGTCGGTCCACCTTGTCGGGGGCCTACCCACGGAGCGTCGTCCGGTGCGCGGTCGCCATTCCAGAACCTTTCTGCCCCAACGGCCATCGGTTCTTCTCGCTATGTGTCCCGCCCATTGCCACTTCAGCTGAGCAATCCTTCGAGCGATGTCGGTTACTTTAGTTCTCCTGCGGATCTCCTCGTTTCTGATTTGATCACGTAGGGAAACGCCGAGCATGGCTCTCTCCATTGCACGCTGAGTGACCTTGAGCCTCCTTATGAGACCCATAGTTAGCGGCCACGTTTCACTGCCGTAGGTCATCACTGGCAACACACACTGTTCATAGACTTTCGTCTTGAGACACTGAGGTAAGTCGGACGCGAAGATTTTTCGAAGCTTCCCGAATGCTGCCCACCCGAGTTGGATTCGACGAGAGATCTCTTTCTCGAAGTTGGACCTACCTAACTGGACTGCCTGTCCTAGGTATACGTAATGGTCAACAACTTCAAGTGTAGTGTTCCCAACATGAACTGGAGAGGGTACAACATGGGCATTTGACATAATTTTCGTCTTATCCATGTTCATCCTAAGACCCACTCTTTGGGAAGCACTACGGAGATCTTCGAGCATTGTGTTCAGGTCTTCCATGGTCTCAGCCATAAGGACTATATCATCGGCAAAACGAAGGTGTGTTAGGTACTCGCCATTAATGTTGATGCCGAGTCCTTTCCAGTCCAAGAGCTTAAAGATGTCCTCCAACGCAGCTGTGAACAGTTTCGGAGAAATAACGTCTCCCTGTCTCACACCACGCTGCAGTTGGATAGGATTTGTGTTCTGGTTCTGTACTCGGATCGTCATGGTGGCATTTTGGTATAAGTACCTCAACACCTCGATATACCTATAGTCCACTTGGCACCTTTGGAGAGACTGCAGCACCGCCCAGGTTTCAATCGAATCAAAGGCTTTCTCATAGTCCACGAACGCCAAGCAAAGTGGCTCATTATACTCCTCAGTCTTCTGTATAACCTGCCGCAGCGTATGGATGTGGTATATGGTGCTAAAGCCTTTTCGGAACCCGGCTTGTTCGGGAGGTTGGAAGTCGTCGAACTTGCGAGCGAGACGATTCGTAAGGACTCTCGAAAACAACTTATAGACATGACTCAGAAGCGAGATGGGTCTATAGTTCTTTAAGAGGGACTTGTCACCCTTTTTAAAGAACAAGATCACCTCACTTATGTTCCATGTCTTTGGCGTTCTGCCCTGGACGATGACGGAATTAAAGAGCTTCTGGAGGATTTTGAGTATCGGCTTACCGCCCGCTCTCAGAAGTTCTGTAGTGATTCCATCGTCACCCGCCGCCTTGTTGTTTTTCAGCTGTTTGAGAGCCATACTAATCTCGCACAGGCTGACGTCCGGGATATCTTCGGTATAGTGTCGGGTAAGCTTGGCTCTGGGGTCTTTAGCCTTGCTTTCAACAGGTGTCTGCGTGGAATATAACTGCCCATAGAAGCTCTCGATCTCCCTCAGGATTTCAGGCTTTGATGAAATGATGCGTCCGTCGTCAGTTTTCAGCTTCGTCATCTGGCTTTGCCCAATAGACAGATCTCTCGCGAACACTTTGGAGCCTTTATTCCGCTCGATGGCCTCTTTAATACGATTCGTATTAAATTGGCGAAGGTTGCTCGTCAAAGACTTAGATATCTGTCTATTAAGCTGCCGATAACGATTAGCATCTACTGAACTCTGGAGCCTCATTTCACGTCTCTGATCCATGAGTAGGAGTGTGTGGTCGGAGAGTTTCTTTATCTTGGGACGGCGGGTCTTAAAGAGCTTGGACCCTACCGTACGGACAGCATCCATCACCATGTTGTTTAGATCGTCCACATCTATGCTGTTCTCAAGGGCTTCGAAGCGGTTTTGGAGTTCGAGTTGAAAGCTCTCGGGGTTTTGAATATGGGCCGGCAATGGTCGAATTGTTGATTTTATCAGTCGAGATCTTTCCAGCTTTGGGTTGATATTCAATGTGCCACGTACCAATCGGTGATCGCTCCCCGTCTTAACAGCGTTGATCACAGTGACATCATTGAATATTTGCTTTTTCGTCGACATGATAAAATCTATCTCATTTCTGACTTTACCGTCCGGACTGACCCAGGTCCACTTCCGGCATTCCGGCTTTCTGAAGAAGGAGTTCATCATAAAGAGGTTCTCCTTCTCCATAAAGTCAGCCAGCATCTGGCCTCTGTCATTCCGTTGCCCAACTCCAAATTGCCCACTCTCAGCTCATCACCGCATCGTTTCCCCAACTTAGCATTGAAGTCCCCCATCACAACAGTGTAGTGGGTTTTGAAGCTATGCATGGCTTTAGAGATCTCCTCATACATAGCCTCCACTTCGTCATCTTGGTGTGTCGAGGTCGGTGCGTAAACCTGTATAACATTCAGCGAACACCGTTTGGATATTCTGAGTATAAGGTACGCCACCCTGGTCGACACACTTCCGATGGTAGTCACGTTGTTGACAAGGGACTTGTGGACGATGAACCCGATACCACCTTGGGACTGTTGGTCGCCCTCCCGGTAGTAAAGCAAGTTACCGGAGTTGAGGATTATCGAGTCCTCTCCCGCTCTTCGGACTTCAGATAAGCCGATAATGCTGCCGTCCTTTAACTAAAACCACGTTAAACCCAAAAAGTGAGTTCGGAAAAGAACGCAAAAAACGCGGGAATCTTTGTTTCTAGGAAACTATAATAGATAGCTAAGTGGCTGTTAGGCAAAATGTAAACATGTATTTCCATACATCATTTATGATCTATACCGCATAGGTATCTACTCTAAATTATTTAAAAAACGTACTTTTATTGTTTAGCGAAGCCAATGTGTAAATTTTTTGACTAAGATTACTGTGCTAAAAGATCTCTAACCTACACTTAGCGACATTTTAGTTAAGTATTTTCTTTAAAGTTGTGATGTCCGTAATGTTTTATAAATTTACTCTAAAATGCTTAACTATAAACTTGCTAAAGTCATTTAACTGTATTATAGCAAAGAATTTTGTTCGTATTAACATATTATTTACTTTAGTTAAAAAAGATTAAAGCTTCTTAAACCCTTTTAAGCTAAGTGTTAACGATAAAACAAAACACAATTGTTAAGACATACACTTGTTTACTATGCTAAAAAAAGGCAACTCTTTCTTTAATTTTGATTAGCGTCCTTATAGCCAAGCATTTCATACCAAAAAAGTAGGAAATTAAATGAAAAGCAATATAAGAATTACATCAAATTTTATTGAAAAGTAAAAAAAACCATATAGTTTCTTTTGCTTATTTTTAGTGTTTTTATAGAACAACAATCAAACATTTTATAATATTTAACTAAATGTTCTTCTGTTATTTTATGAACCACAGCATCATTACATTGATATCACTAAACATAAAATAGAATTATTTTACGTCAAGTGATGATTAGTTAAAAGTATGATAATATACGTACACGCTTTGTTTTAATATTCATCATAAGAAATTATCATACTTTTGACAAGTAATTTAATAGATAACCAGTCCAGTTACATTAATTTAGATTCTTCGTACCAGAACCTCGCTCACTAAAACCACTGTAGCTTCGTTGTTTAGTAATCAATTGTAATGATTTGAGGTTTATCAAAAAGCTCATAAAATTAGAAATCATCATCATCATATCAGCCGCACGAAACCCACTGCGGGGTATAGGCCTACCCCAAGGATCTCCACGACGATCAGTCCTGCGCTGCCTGCATCCAGCGGCGCACCGCGACCTTCATCAGATCATCGGTCCACCTTGTCGGGGGCCTACCCACGGAGAGTTGTCCGGTGCGCGATCGCTATTCCAGAACCTTTCCGCTCCAACGGCCATCGGTTCTTCTCGCTATGTGTCCAGCCCACTGCCACTTCAGCTGAGCAATTCTTCGAGCGATGTCGGTTACTTAAGTTCTCCTGCAGATCTCCTTATTTCTGATTCGATCACGCAGGGAAACGCCGAGCGTGGCTCTCTCTATTGCACACTGGGTGACCTTAAGCATCCTTATGAGACACATAGTTAGCGACCACGTTTCACTGCCGTAAGTCATCACTGGCAACACACACTGGTCAAAGACTTTCATCTTGAGACACTACGATAAGTCGGACGCGAAGATTTTTCGAAGCTTTCCGAATGCTGCCCATCCAAGTTGGATTCGACGAGAAAGCTCATTCTCGAAGCTGGACTTATCTAACTGATCGCCTGTCCTATGTATACATTATGGTCAACAACTTCACAACATGGACATCCGACATGATTTTCGTCTTATCCATTTTCATCCTGAGACCCACTCTTTGGGAAGCACTACGGAGATCTTCGAGCATTGTGTTCAGGTCTTCCAAGGTCTCAGTCATAAGAACTATATCATAGGCAAAACGAAGGTGTGTTAGGTCATCATCATCACCTCCCTGTCGCACGCCTCGCTGCAGTTGGATAGGATTTGTGCTCTGGTTCTACAAAGTACACTCAGTGCTACTTTGGTGGCATTTTCGTATAAGTACAACACCTAGATATACCTTATACCTGTAGTCCACTTGGCACCTTTGGAGAGACTGCAGCATTGCCTAGGTTTCAATCGAATCAAAGGCTTTCGCATAGTCCACGAAAGCCAAGCAAAGTGGCAGGTTATGCTCCTCTGTCTTCTGTATGGCCTGCCGCAGCATATGGATGTGGTCTATGGAGCTAAAGCCTTTTCGGAACCCGGCTTGTTCGAGAGGTTGGAAGTCGTCGAACCTGCGAGCGAGACGATTCGTAAGCACTCTCGAAAACAACTTATAGACATGGCTCAGAAGTGAGATGGGTCTGTAGTTCTTTAACAGGGACTTGTCACCCTATTTAAAGAACAAAATCACCTCACTTATCTTACATGCCTTCGGAGTTCTGCCCTCAACGATGAAGGAATTGAAAAGCTTTTGGAGGACTTTAAGTATCGTCTTACCACCCGCTCTCAGAAGTTCTATAGTAATTCCGTCATCACCCGCCGCCTTGTTGTTTTTCAGCTGTTAGAGAGTCACACTCGTACAGGTTGACTCCGGGATATCTTCGATACAGTGTCGTATAAGCTTGGCTCTGGGGTTGCGTTCAACAGGTATCTGCGTGGAATATAACTGCCCATATAAACTCTCGACCTCTCTTTTAGGATTTCAGGCTTCACTTAGATAATGCGTCCGTCGTCAGTTTTCAGCTTCGTCATCTGGCTTTGCCCAATAGAAAGATCTCTTGCGAACACTTTGGAGCCTTTTATTCCGCTCGATGGCCTCTTCTCCTCTTTAATACGTTTCGTATTAAATTGGCGAAGTTCGCTCTATTTAGTTAATATCTGTCTATTTAGTTAATAAAGATGAGCATCTGCTTAACCGCTGGGACCTCATTTTACGTCTCTGATCCATGAGTGGGAGTGTGTGGTTGGAGTGTTTTTTTAGCTTGGGACGCTGGGTCTTAAAGAACTTGGACCCTACCGTACGAACAGTATCCACGAATGAATGAAGCACGAGCAACGAATAACGTGTTTCTAGTTAAGAAACGTGGATTAGCCGTTATTAAGTTAAGGAACACTTATATATTTTTTAACAAATTCCTTAATAAAGCAGATAACGTTTTTATAGCGAAGTATTTTGAAGCAACTGCAGAATGGAATACTGGACTATACTATCGTTAAGGGTGTTTAACGTGTTTGTAATAAAGAATAATCAAATCACGTAGTTTAAGCTAAGTAAATGTTAAATAAATATTCGGTTAATTTAGCAATAAAGGTACTTTAACTTTTTTTAAGCTAAGAATTGTAGGATAGTCATTTTTTAGCTAAGGATTTGTAGAATATTTTGACGTTTAACGGGATACAACGTTTTAATATCTCCAAAACTATATATGATAGAGCTACCGATCCTAAACAGAAAGATAGAGAAATTTAAACTGTATTATTTTGCATTCAAAACTCAAAATCGACCATCTGAGGGTTAACGTGGTTTTAGTTAAAGGACGGCAGAATGTCCCAGTGTACCTTGCTGATAACTTCTTCCAACTCGGTTAACTTCGCGTCGGTCCTTAGTGTGCGCGTGTTATAGGTTGCCAGGTGCAGTAGTCGTCGTTTTTGGTAGCCGAGCCGCACCCGGGGATTCTTAGCACCCCCTGCCCCGCCGTTACCGTAGCCGCTACCGTAGCTAGGAATAGCGGGGCTGCCGGGGACTGGGGGCCAATTTTTTGATCCATTATGCATGAGGGGGGGGGGGGGGGGTTTGCCATAATCGCCACGCTTGGCAGGCGGGTTGGCGATCGCAGTAGGCCAAGGTTTTTTGGAGACGCTGCTGCCCGTCTCTTGAAGGCTATGCTCCCTTAGTCGCCTTTTACGACACCCACTGGATGATAGGGGGTAGTGCTATTCTAGGCCGGCACATACATATGGAAGTGTAATTGCAAACAAATATTGCTTAAAAAATGGCACCACGGGGCCGAAAAAGTGCAACCCGCTCAGCCCCCCTACTCAAATGGCCACTTTTCTATTCGTTCTTTAACTTAAAGCTTAAAACTAAGCAATTAAACAATCACGTCACACGTCGCAAGTTAATGTAAATCACAGACATAGTTGTATTGTATGCAATTGACAAGCCTACGACACGTAATTTTGGAATTTATGGCTTATTTTAATTTTTTAAGTTAGCGAACGAATAGAAAAGTGGCTATTTGAGTAGCCCCCCAGCTTAGTCGGTCCAGCCACGCACCCCGTGACTGACGTTAGCGTTCTTTACAATAATAGGGAATATGCATAAGTCCCCGATTTTGCTAAATTTGAGCTTGATCGCTGCGGCTACTTATAAAAACATGATTGAACAGAAAAAAATGTAATATTTTAGTTGTAGCACACGATGAAGTCAGGGGATAATAACGATTTTTTTTCATTTTCGGATATAATGCATTTAACAGTCAGATTGAATATCGAATAAGAAATAATATTTTGTATGACACATTTGTAGGTAGGTACTTAGACGCAAAATTTAGGGAGATAATTGAAGATTCTTGGTTAACTCCATATTAAACGCGCTTGAAACACACCTGAAACGTGATAAGTGACGTCATCGTTTTGTATAGAGCGTTTTCGGCGGATGCTGCTCCGTGCTAACTTCAAGTAACTAGGTATATCACGAGAAAAAAACGCAAGAAAAAAGTGTTAATATTACAGTTGATTTTCTCACGCATTATGCTTTTCATTTTGATTTTGAAAAAAATGATGCATATTCCCTATTGCAGTTTGTATAATAGAGAAAAAAGAGAAAGAGAAATTTTATTAATGATTTTAGATTATAAAAGAGAATTTGTTCGGGTGACTGTGTGACTGTTTGTAGATAGACATTTGTGTATGTGTGTGTGATTTAAATTTATTTTTTTGTTAAAGATTTCTGAACGTGGTTTGGGGCCTCATCAGTTTGTAAACGATGTACTGACCAATGATTTAGCCAAAGGCAGATACTTTGGTTTCCAACCGTACGTGGACTACAGAAAGTGGTGCTTTGGCAAATCTTATACGAAATTTGATGATCTCAAAGATGTGTTTGATGCTGAGGTACTTTTTAATTATTTATTTAAAATTGATTTGGCAGTTTTTAGCTTTGAAGTTTTAACTCACAATGTCAAAATTAATAAAACCTGCAGATCAACTCTTTGATTTTAAAGACTTTTTATGTGTCGAAAAACAAACTTAATAGAACTTCAAGCCTTGTGACTTCTAACACTAGGCAACATAATATGTTGCCTAGTGTTAGAAGTCACATATATTATGACTAACCACCAGTGGTAGAGGGTAGTAGAAGGGTAAAATAATAACGGCGAAGATAAGCCGTTCTATATAAATCCCATGGACCCTTCGCCACAGTTAACCACCATAATGATGCTAAACATGAAAGGCAAAGTTGCACAACACCACACAACAAAAATCAAAATTATGGTAATGGTTATGAGATATGGTAGCTTTTGTATTTAACAATACTCAGCATTTATTTGTATTAAAAAGTATTCTTCTTCTTTATTTTTGTTTTGGCAATCTACTTTCCTCTTGGAAGTAATTTTTGCCAGTGTCAAGTGTTGAATAGTTTAGTTGTAGATATTGTTCCAATTTTCCAACAATTTTCATTAGAATGTGGGTGCATCGCATTCCAATGCTGCTTGGAGCATTTGGCACCAAGTATATCAAGACAGTTTACTCGGTTAGCTTCACACCAAAACCAAGATGGCGCCTACTTCAATTATCCCACATATTGCTCAGTTGCGTAGACACTTGTAGCACATAACTGCACTGATTTTAAAACACAATATCCACTATGAATCAATTTGCAAATAATTAAAATAGACACCCAACCGAACTCGATAAAATGGCGCCAAAAACTCTCCAATAAAAAGTATTTGTTCAATTCGATTAGAAACTAGAAATACTTAGAGACCGATACAAGAGAGTGGAGGACATAGACCTGATGGCGGGCATGTGGCTGGAGCGCCACGTGGCAGGGGGGCACATCCCAGAGACTCTGTACTGCATCATGGTTGACCAGCTGCGGCGGTCCGTGGTCTCCGACAGACATTGGTACGAGAGATCTCACAGGCCCTACGCCTTCACCCCTGGTACGTTTAATACATTCGTTTTGAACTTGTATTTTCATATTAATTTAATATTCACTACTCAAGCTTACGCGATCACTAGACATGAAATAAAACACTTTTTAACGGATACTGGCGCGGTTTTATTGAAAGTACTTTGGTAATTAGTTGGTATTTAGTTTGATTTTTAATTTTCCCGACGTTTCGGCACCTTTGCGGACCACGGCAGCTGCAAAGATGCCGATACGTCGGGAAAATAAAAAATCTAACTAAAAACCAACTAATTACCAAAGTTTTTTCAATAAAACCGCGCTAGAATCCGTTAAAAAGTGTTTTATTTCATTAATTTCATTGCTAGCATCACGACGGCTTGGTATTTCTTAACCGTAGTCCATCGTTTCCATTTAAGACTAAGTAAATAGTTTTTATGAAAACCCACATCTTAGATTTCCTCGCTCGATATATTGATTGTACTAAATGCATTATTTATTAAAATCTTAAAATTATTTAATTTTGATTTTGCATTTGATAATTTTATTGTGTTATAGAGCAACTGTCGGAGATTCGTAAAGCTTCGATTTCGAGGTTTTTGTGTGATGTCGGTGATAAAGTAACAAGGATACAGCCACACGGATTCCTCAGAGCTGGTCCCAGGTACGTCGTTGTGAACAATAATCATACATTACAAAGTTTAAAAGATCACAAAGATACAGTGAAACTCTTTTTATACAAACTGCTCCGCCTAAAAATTTCTTAATATTGGGTCCAAGACCTATGAAATTGGTGTTTTTTTCTCACACAGAGAGAACTTCATAACTTCTGTGATTTAAATATGTACCTATCATTTGCTGGATATTTACATTAAATTATTACCATAGCCGTCAACTATTAGCATAATTAAAGTTATTTATTTTGTTTTCTTAGCATTAAAAAATACCTTGAAAATGACTCCTTTTTTGTTAGCTACAATGACCATTTTATCCGTTGTAACTTATTTTTTTAACTTAAGTTATGTTGCCTAAGTGAGCTTAATGTTCAAATATTTTGTTTATAAAAGATTTGTGACAATAACGTTCACAGTTGTTAAATACTTAAATTATGAATATGCTAGTATAGAAAATGCAATTTGTAAAAAAAATATTGTATTATGCCGCGATTACATACGCCGATTTAGCATCCTAGTTAGGAACCAATTGCGGGTTGCCACCCGTATAAATAAGTTCAATTTTAACAGTGAATTTGCACAAATAACAGAAAGGTAATTTTTTTTTGTGATTTTTTTATTTTCAATTCTCATCTCCAATCTTAAACAATGTTTACTTTTCCGTTTTAGTTTAAATTCAATTTTAAAATCGATCTTGTACAATATTTTATTGTCAAGTACGGGTGGCAACCCAAAATTGGTTCCTAGCTAGGATGCTAAAACGGCGTATGTAATCGTGGCATTACAAAGCAAGACAGAAGTTGTTATTTAAATTTTACTGTTTCAGGAACCAAATCTGTAGTTGCGAAGAAATAACAAAATTGGACTACAGTTATTGGCAAGACGAGTCCTGTTCCGATGATTAGTCTCTTATCCTGTCTCGATGTAGCTGAATTAAATATTATAAATATAATAGACATTATTTTGAAATTTATACATACATAAATTAATTTGCACATCGAACTAGTCGATATAATATGTTGGACTAGTTTATACATACGACCGCAATGTAATATAAACCATATTCTGGCAAATAAAAGACTTTATTATTATTATTTAAAGAAATTAGTAAATAATTATTTATTATAATTATTACAAGCATCTTAATAATTTTATTTATGAAACCATGACGTGAATGAGTTTAGCAATCAACTATCTGTAGTTCGATTCGTTAGATTCGACTGAATGCTTATTTCCCGAATACGGTGAAGTTTTTTCCGTTTGGGTTTTGTTTTTAAACTAATTTAATGTCTAAGTTCAAAATACTACTAGTATTTTTCAAAATACTAGTAGTATTTTGAAAAATATTGTAGATTCAAAAAATATGTCGTAATCGGTTCGTGAAACGCAAAACTATGCCTTGAAACTTGAAATATCTTAATTCAGCAGACTTGAGTTTGGAAAACTTTATTCATTTCATTTTAGATTGCAAACCCCTTGAAGATGTACATATTTTTAATTTGTTTATTTGTCTATAAGCACATGTATCTTTTTAAGAAAAATTGTGATGTCTTGAAAAGAACAGGCCGTCATGCTCAGAAATTATTGTACGTACCGGTCAGAAGGCTAAAATTTCAAAGTAAAAATTCGTACTCTATGTGTATTCAAGTATACAACAAATTGCCTGACAATTTTAAATCAGCCACTTTGCACAAATTCAAGACATTGGTTCACAATTTATTACTTGAAAAATGTTACTATTCTGTTAATTCATTTCTATGTGACAAATTTTAGTTTAATTATGTTTGTTTTGACTTTTATCTTAATTATTTAATTTTATTATTGACTCGTTATTAATTTGTATTTTTTTTGACATTTTTGCCTTATTTAATGTATTTGTTTCAATAGCTGTGATCATCTCCTTAATATTTATCAATTCTTATTTTTGTTTTACTTAATATTATTATTTTTTGACATTTTGTATTAATTTGAATTTGACATAGCTTTTGCAATTGATACTGTTATTTTATTTCTGACATAGCTTTTGTAATGCTACTTGTATTTTGTTTAAATTTTTTTTGCTTACAATTAGCTTCATTTTCTTATTACTTCAATATTTGCACGCCATTTGCATATGGTAGACATGTAACGGTACAGTTTTATCTTAAGACCATTGTTATGCCACATGTTTAAGCAAATAAACAATTTGAATTGAATTAAATTGAATTTGAAGAGAATTTGATACGGTTTTTATAGTTTTTCCTTTATTATTGAACAATGATGTAATTATATCAGACAAACACTATTCTTATACAGCTCAAACTTGTACATAATAATATATTTAGGTTCTCGATTGTATTGATTTGCTTCCTTAGAATAATAACACCTAGAATTCGATATTATTCGATAATTCCCTACAAATCGCACTGTCAAAAGTGAGGCAACTAAAACAGCCAAAATGGCGCCGTTTGCAGATTTTTATTGTCCATTATTATTACATAATCATACCTTATTAGGAAATTGAAACTATTTTGGACTTATTAGTACAAAACAGTTTCAATTTCCTGACCTTAAAGAGATTAATTACTATATTATTGGATTTTAGTTACGATTAGGTAACTTATGAAGGATATAGATCTGAATACTGAGTTATTTTGGCTCAGTATTAGTTGCCTCACTTTGCATCCGAGGACACGGCTTCTAGGTGTAATTATTCTAAGTTTGCTTCACAATATTGTACAAAACCATGATTGAGTTAGTATTCGTCAGATAACTTCATAAATGGCTCGTAAACCCATTAATTTATGGCAAACGTTCCGCAACTTCAAATAAAACCGTCGTTGGTGAAACGTGACGTTTATGTTGCAGTTAAAATTTAACGGCAGTTATTACCAACGACATGTGGACAATGGCGACTGTCTACTTTAGGACGTCTTGGAAATCGCTGATTTCGAATTGCTTTTAAATTCAACTTTTGTAGACAAAGGACAGGACAGCTAAGCGTGGGTTGTCATTATGTTCCATTTCTGTGGGCTGACTGACTCGATATTAATCGAGATGTAATGAAGAAAATGTCATAGTATCATTATTATTTATTACCTATAACAATAGGTAGAAAATTTTAGAAAATCTACACGCAGCCTTGAATACGACACCAAAGTAAACTTTGCATTAAGAACTCAACGACATTTAACTTATATTTGTGGATGGGAAAAATGGGTCTGAAAATCTAATTCAATTTCAGCAAATAATCTAGGTTAATAGGGTTTGTGAATTTTTAAGAGTAACTGAAGGAATTTATGTTGTTATTTGCGTCTAACTGATGGAAATTGTTTTTTTAAGTATTTTTTTTAATTTATATATGTTGCAGCCTAGAATCATTACCTCATCCTTTTTCCTTTCACTACAATTTCCGAAAGTGCCTGTCACGTGACTATCACGTGGTCTTATGTCAGTCGCTAGAAAAAACCGAGCTGTAACGTGCGCACGCGCCGCTGTGTTTATCAAAATTTCTAAATTCATTAAAAATTAACAGGCAGCCAGCTTCCCAGTAAGTACCTATCCTTTGATTTAAAAGTTGTGTCATCGATCCCTGCTGAAAAAGTGACGTAAGGTGGGCGATACTTGATAAATCAAAACATCCCTCTCATGACATCGTGGTTTAGCGTTCAAAGTAATTCCAACCTCTAACAATATATTAGTATATATTTTTTTAAATCCCAATTTCAATTTATTGATTTTGTAAAAACACATTTTTATTAAAGGCCTGGGCACACCGAATGCGTAGACACGCGCGTGGTTACGCGTGCGTGTACACGCGCGTAGTTACGCACGTAACCCCCTGACACACCGGGTTACGCATACGTCTACGCTTACGCATACGCATACGCAACGCAGCCTGTCCCTTGCGTACCCAGCGGGCACACCGGATGCGTAGACACGCGCGTGTACACGCGCGTAGTTACGCACGTAACCCCCTGACACATACCCAGCCGCTGCGGCAGCCATACTATAAGTAATAAGGATTTTTTTACTATTAATAAATTGTCTATCATATAATGACATATGATGTCACTACATAGTATAAAACAAAGTCGCTTCCCGCTGTCTGTCTCTATGTATGCTTAGATCTTTAAAACTACGCAACGGATTTTGATGCGGTTTCTTTTAATTGATAGAGTGATTCAAGAGAAAGGTTTATAATTATGTATAATACATCGTGTCAAATTCCACACTACACCGAAGCGAAGCTAGGGCGGGTCACAAGTCCTTTTTTTGCCAAATGCGACCTTTGATTTGATTTGATTTTTTCGGACATTCCCCATTCCATAATACATTATTTATTTTGTTAGAGCTCAGAAGTTTATGCAGTGCTTTCGATGCTAGGCTTCCCAGGCGGCTTAATTTTTGCCGACATCTTCGTATTTCTACATACATAAAACCTCGATCAATTTATAATTCACCTAAGTATACCTTCCTCAGGAATCACTCTATCATTTGGTGAAAATCGCATGAATATACGTTTTGAAGTGTTTGAGTTTATCGCGAAGCGCAGACAGACAGACAGACGCGGTGAGGGACTTTGTTTTATAATATGTATGTAGTGATATCAAGCAATTGATGACTAGTTTAAATTCATAGAAGTGACGAAGTTCTCTATTTGTAAAAGCAAATTTCATAGGACCCTAACAAAACAACTGAATGCGTAGTCACGTGCGTGGTTACGCGCGTGGTCACGCGCGTAGTGACGCGCAGGAAAGATACGTGCGTGTTCGTATTTGTTCGGTGTGACGTCCAATAGGGAATGCCATTGAGTACAACGTCATCAATGCGTTCCGCTCTGCGTAAGTACGCAGCCTGGTTGTCTCATGAGAGCTGCACTGCGTAGGGTTACGCATCGGTCTACGTGCACGCGTACGTTACGCAAGCGGTGTGCCATGTCTCATAAAGTTTCAGGCATTACAACGTCATGGTACGTCTACGTGCACGCTTACGCATACGCTTACGCATCCGGTGTGCTGGAGCCTTAAAAAGGGAATACTCAGACAGAAGAATTTTACAACTCATAAATAGATACGTGTGTATTTTATGTGGAAAATTGTTATCGCAGTCCATTGCCTAATTGAAGGGGTCTAATGATTCGAAATTGACACGTGTACCGAGCGTTGGACATAATGCAATAAAACATACAATTTGGTTCGATGTTTGTTCGAAATTCGAATCGCGCTCGGTGGCGGAATATGACAAATGTCATCATTTCCGAGGCACGGCAAACAGTACGCGTAAATGTATTCTATGCAGTACGCGTCGAGACGTATATTGTGCATGTACACACTAAATGTATAAGGTTTTACTCAGATTTTTTTTTTTTTTTTTTTTTATGCACAACGAGATAGTGCTTGGCCTTCACCTCACCTGATGTTAAGTGATGATCATCGAGATAAATATACTATAGAGTAGCACTTAAGCCTCGATTACATACGCCGATTTAAGGAACCAATTTAGAGTTGCCACTCGTATAAATAAGTTAAATTTTAACAGTGAATTTGCACAAATGACGGAAAAGTCAAATTTTTTTATGATTTTTTATTTTCAATTCTCATCTCCAATCTTACACAATGTTTACTTTTCCGTTATAGTGTAGATTCGATTTTAAAATCGAACTTATTCTACAATATTTTATTGTCAAGTACGGGTGGCAACCCGAAAATTGGTTCCTAGCTAGGAAGCTAAATTGGCGTATGTAATCGAGGCATTACCGCGCCACGTTGAGGGAGGCCACTTCGGATATGTCAGCTGACATATGTGAAGGTTATGTCAAGCCAGTGCTCTGTGGGAGGCCAACAGGGAAACAGCTCTTCAAAATGATCAAAATGCGTAGTGAAAGAGTGCGCTTCGAGGTCAAAAAAACTTATCATATCAAAGAGACTTACTTTTTACGCGATTATTTATTGTTTTTGTATTATTAATAACGTTAAAAACGCAAAAAAAGAAATAAAATAAATCACACCATAATTGAGGTTCAGTGCTACCACTAAAAACATCGTTTTGGTTTTCCCATTTTTGGGGAGAATTTGTGATTAACGGATATGTACTCCGTTACCTCTGATGTTACATAAGCCTCTTTATATCATAAAATAAATGTTTTGGTAAATGATGTTTTCTTTCATTATCACATTTTTGCTATTTTTTTGCGATAACTCTTATAATCATAGAAGAGAGACCCGGCATTTTAAACTAAAATTTAAAAGTAAAATTGAATGCAAAAGAATCATAGTTTATTCTGCCAAGTTAAACAAAAAAGTAGTATTTCATTTCATTCGAGAATATAATGTGGATAACGGCAGGTTTTAGCCAACTCAGTGTTGCTGTGGTGTTTCCATATAAAAAAACGTGTTAATAAATATGTAATACCTAACTCTTTTTCCACCTAGTATAAACCTTTTTTATGTGTAGTCCGATTTCGATGAAACTCGGTTTTGGTACTATTTTGACAAGAAAACAACGCTATGTTAAAAATACAAAAAATACAAGATGGCGGCCAACTTTTTTGTTTTAGGCCAATTCCGATGAAACTCGGTTTTTGGCACTGTTTTGACGAGAAAATAACAAAGTAATGATAAAAAATAAAAAATCCAAGATGGCGGCCAACTTTTATGTTTTTGGGCCAATTGAGATGAAACTCGGCTTTTGACACCATTTTGACAATAAAATAATAATGCAATGGTAAAAAATAAAAATCCAAGATGGCGGCCAACTTTTTTGTTTTTGGGCCAATTCCGATGAAACTTGGTTTTTTTGGAAGGTAGTAGGTATTTTGAAAAGAAAATTACAATGCAATGTTGAAAACATTAAAAATCCAAGATGGTGGCCAACTTTTTGTTTGTGGGCCGATTTCGATTAGACTCGGTTTTTGGTATTATTTTGACAAGAAAACCGCAACGCTATGTTAAAAATATAAAAATCCAAGATGGCAGCTAAGTTTTTTGTTTTTAGGCCAATTCCGATGGAACTCGGTTTTTGATACTATTTTGATAAGAAAATAATAATGTAATGACAAAAAAAAAAATCCAAGATGGCGGCCAACTTTTTTGTTAGTACGCCGATTTCGATGAAACTCGGTTTTTGGAACTATTTTGACAAGAAAATAACAACGCAATTGTAAAAAAATCCAACGTGGCAGCCAATTTTTTGTTTTTGGGCCGATTTCTATATAACTTGGTTGAACAAAAAGAAAAACTAATACAGAAGTTAGTTTTTATTTTTAACTTAGCTTTACTGTTTTCTTGTCAAAATAGTACCAAAAAGCGAGTTTCATCGAAATGGGCCCACAAAAAAAAGTTGGCCGCCATCTTGGATTTATTAACATATTCAACATTGCGTTATTATTTTCGTGTTAAAATAGTACAAAAAACCGAGTTTCATTTCAATCGGTCTACAAACAAAAAATTAGACCGCCATCTTGGATTTTTTATTTTTTTACATAGCTTCACTGTTTTCTTGTCAAAATAGTACCAAAAACCGAGTTTCATCGAAATCGGTCCACAAACAAAAAAGTAGGTCGCCATCTTGGATTTTTTATATTTTCAACATTGCGTTGTTATTTTCGTATCAAAATAGAACCAAAAACCGAGTTTTATCGAAATCGGTCCTCAAACAAAAAAGTTTGCCGCCATCTTGTTTTTTTTTACATAGCTTTACTGTTTTCTTACCAAAATAGCATCAACAATGAATGCACTCTATGTACGACCACCGCATTCGATGCTTGTGATGCGTAAAATGACCTCTAATTAACGAGCTACAGGTCATTAGGTGGTATTGATATGACGTATTTACGCTTGCGCGCTCGCATCGGGTTGAAACTAGCGATGATGAAGTGTTCGCTCGCTCAGTCCATTGTGTGTATCGAATTAAGTATTGTTAATGAGCATGGCTTATTGAACTCTATGTTTTGCTCAAAATTGTATGTAAAAAATAGTAGATTGTTATACAAGACGCTAAAATGACCCATTGCATACGAGGTAGTTTTATTCCCGAGCTTTAGCGAGGGAATAAATAGAAACCGAGTTACAATGGGTTTTAGCGTCATGTGTTACACTCTACTTTTCACTACGATTGCGAAAAAATAAAATCCAATATTAAATACCTATAGTTTATACTTCCGTAAACGAATCCACTCGTTTTTCTATCCTCCACTTCATAAAATTTTCATACAGTATTTAAATAAATGATTTGTGCTTGACGGCAAAAGATTATAATTATTTCTATCCTATTACTTACTTACAGTCACACAATTCAATCAGTTTGGAATTAGAGAAAAATTCTAATGATTTCGCGCCAGTGCCTTTTTTAATTTCTACTGTAGCCGCTAAGAAACACAATGCACGCATTTTAAACTAAAAGTCACAGAGTATAAATAAGTCTATGATTTCACCGAAGAGATCGCTGCTTTTAGTTCCATTTTCAAAAATCGAGCGAGTTTTTATTCGTAATTATGAATAAAGACTTTTTCGTTTTAGTAGGTTCATTGGTAATAGACAAACTTTAAAAAAGAAAAAACTTTATCCCCTAGGGGTATTTATGCTATTTTATCCTGACTCTTGTACCTTACAATGATGGACTTTTTGAGCAAGAGGAGTGAAAAATCATTTTTTGCATAATATTATAATGGTGATTTTTTTCAAGCCTTGTCCTATATTTTATTTAAGGTTTTTCTGTAAGATATCTATAGAAAATCTAATTAGAAAATTTTGTTACCTCACGTGTAACACGATAAGTGACATAATTAATTAAATTATTTTATGGTTCTTTCTCTTTTCAGTCAGGTTTTTAAGATATCTTATTAGTTTTCTGATTTGCCGATGATATTACTGGAATATTCTCTTTTCTAAGTTACTAACATTAACATTAAAATAAATATTGCTTAGATTATAGTAAATGTCGAACACAAAGGTACGCTAAGTAATTACGCTTTGCAAGGTGTTCTCCCTGAGTGCACCGATGGATGCAATCTGCAAACAATTCAATATTGCCGATCTACACAAGACGAGACGGCTACGGGCTCTGCATTTGATTGTGGACGATTCGAATGGCTTCGATTGAAAGGTGATTAATTGAAGATTGGTTGCTTCAAATACGATGGAACTATGACTAAAATATCGAAGGTAGAAAAAAAAGTGAAATCACCCAACAAGCAAAAACGTCATATAAGATCTGACTTGTACGACTTTAAGTCGGATAGCAGTCTTATAATAGTAATGAGATGACTGCTAGGTCCTATAGACGTCTTAAATTTAACTTTTTAGTCGTGCGCCAAATATGTCCTAATAAACTGGTCATAGTAACGTCGGCACGACTAAACTATACGACGTTTAATTAAAGTTTTAGCTAAAACGTCTGTACGACTTGTAGTCGCATTTAAGTCAAGTTTCGACTTTTAAACGACGTTTAACAAAATGGCAGCATTACTTGGTCTTCAAATAACCTTAAAATGACTTTTTGTCTTTAAAACGTCATATAGAGATTAGTGTGCGACAAAATTAACATGGCTGACATTTTTAGAATTAAATATAATTTTATTAATACAAATTTTATGTTTCAAACGCAAAATTATGAAGGGGCATGAAAATATGAATAGTATTTACATAGGTATATTATCATAAAATTTTAATTCCCAGACGAACTAAACGGTACGAGAGACAGACACAGTTAGCAAGATATGAAAGTTAATTAATACTTACCATTTATTTATTTTGCACTCAGATCTCAAAACATAACTACAAACACGAGTCACTGACGAATATTAAAAATCAGTCGTATAAGTATTGTTACTTGAATCATATACAACGTTTTCGTCATGCAAAAACGTCTGTATGACCACAATAAAACGAAAGTGTCGTTGTAAAGTTTTGATGCGCCTACTGTACGATGAAAGTGGTAATCTTGTGACTTTTGTATGACCATTAAACAACAATGTAGGTCGTATAAATGGGGTCCTTTTCGCGTTGAGCAAACGATTTTATAACGTTAGTGTGACCTATCTTTTGCGACCAGTGGTAATAAGATAACGTTTGTACGACCATTGTACGACGTAAAATTGTTAGTTGGGCACATGCAGGTAGTGAATAGCCTATCTTAAAAGTTTCGTGTCTACGTTTTTTATCGATAATCAGACTTTCCCGTTTTTATATTGTTGAAAGGCGGGATGTTTTTTTTCCGGGGATCGAGTAAGGGCGAAATAATTTTTAAGATGATCTTTTCACTATTAAACAGTATCATTCTAAACTCACCATGCTTTCTCTACGGAAAACATGTAAAAGAAAAAACTATCCATACAAATCAAAGAGATCGCGTGATCAATATGGGATGACCAAAATTTTATGGCGTCACATGTTTCTTGGAGAAAGTTGTTTAGTTTCACTGACTAAATACACCCTTAAAATTTGCATGGTGAATATGAAATAACTATTTTATGACCATTTTATTTTTACGTTACAATAGAGAACATTATAAATTAAAAATCAATAGAAGAATACCAATATAAGCAAATTGAATCAACTAAATCATCTAAACATGAAACAATCTACCATGCAAATTGTTTTTCATCCGTTCGAGCATTACCCCTCAACTTAATAGATGCCCTCTACTTAGGTTACGGCTTAGGTACTAATTTTTAACCTAAAGTTACAATGTAGGTGGGAAACATTGAAATGTGTGGAACGTGCAGTGTCCGGGACATTCCGGGCCGTCTCCGTCCGGGTATGAGGGATATGTCCGGCCGGACACGTCTCAGAACTGCAACGATGCAACACAACGGTCTGCTAAAATGCTGCATTTGTGAAATTCGCAAGTACGTTAGTTAGTGTACAGGTAGCAACCAAAGTCATGTGCGCGCGTATCGCCCCTGCACGAACTAAACGTATGTTGTGACGGTGTGGCGTGCAAGCGATTTTATCCTTAGGAGTGGTTAACCGACACTGTTGGCCATGGCCTCATGGCACTTCTGTATTATACTGGCGCAATGTATCATACCCATGCATTTTGAAAATTGAGTGTCGATAATGCGCTACCTAATATCAAGCGATTATATTGTTTTTCGGATGGTCATGCTATGGGGGCTGATGGTTTCTTATTTATTTTGTGGTCAGAGTATGTACTGTTCACTATGTTTTTTATGATTACATAGAGTATTTTGCAACTTACTGCGTTTTTGCCACTCTAATCTAGCGCGATTTTAATTACAAATAGATTTTTAAAAATTTGTCTCATGTTTCTATTTCTTTTGGGCGTAGCTATCAAAGAGAATGTAAAAAAAACTAGCATTTTAGTAGCTATCACAGTAAAACTGAATTGTCGATCACCGTAAAATCAATTAATAATTCTTTTTTTGCATCAGTTTGATATTTTTAATCGAATATGAGTGTTCCCATAAATCTTTAACTTGTTGTTGAGTTGAAGATTTATGGGAACATTCATTTCATGTCCAATGTCCATGAGTAGGTGGAATTATAAATAAAACAATCAAATTCCATCACGTGCAGCATTTTAGCCCCTAAATTCGAAGTCCGCAGTAGGAACGTCGACTTTACTGCGATTGGACATATCCGAACATTCTGCCAGTTATGGAACCAAATAGCCCGGATAGCCGATAACCAATCTAATCCTTAACAACAGACTCTGTGTCCAAGGCGTAAAGCTCAAATTGCAACGGCTGCCCCAGAAATTTATCAGCCAGATCTAAAGGAAATACCAGCGTATAATAACCGTCTAGTCTGGATCTATTTGGTATTAATAGAACCTTTGGAGTATTGGACTTATTTTTGATCATCAACTTCTTGGCTGGCTAGGCTTGGCTTTACAAGGTAAAAGCCTTATAAAGCTGAATATGGTAGATAGGGACCATCGAACTGAACAACTTTTACTATGAGACCAACTCTGAAATCGCGAAAATAAATTCAGCCGTTTCATACATTTTGATATTTTCGTTATTAATTTTTGTATGAAACCGCTGATTTTTTTCGCTATTTCAGAGTTGGTCCCATAGTAATCGTTGTTCAGTTTGATGGCCCCTATCTACCATATTCGGCTTTATAAGGCTTTTACCAAACACCTTGTATATTCTGAACACAAACTATCATTTTGGGTCTTCTCAAAAACTAGTATCCTCTACTCTGAGTCTGGTGATTCGATTAAATATTATTTTTCCAAATCAACTAAAATCTGGCATTTGTAGAATCTGGAATTTATAGAATCTGGCATTTGTCGAAACACTTGGATTATCTCCGCCAGTCTAACAATTTGGAAAAAAAATACCAAACAGTTCGACTATCGAACTAATAGTAGAACAGAGGGCCTAGCCAAAGTAACATTCGTTAATCTTCGTTATCGCTTCGCTTTCGAAACATGTATGGGATTGACATAAGGTTTCGTTAACAATCGAATTTTAAAACGTCAAATCCATACATGTTTCGAAGCGAAGCGATAGCGAAAATTTGCTAATGTTACTTTGGCTAGGGGGGCTGGATGGAATAAAAGATCATATCTCATTTTCATTACATAAATATTCATGCTAATTAACTTTAAGGGTCATAATGACAGGAAGACTCAGTTTATTATCAATAAAAGTATTAAAATACATAGCTGGCCACTAGACGCGATGGCAAACGGAAGGTAGACTGTTTGCCAAAGGAGTACCGCTGCATATTCATTAAACTAATTGTGCGACTGACTGTACTTGCTGTATATTAACTAAAACTTATGTAGATAGAGTAAGTTCTTTAACAATTGTTCTCATTTTTATTTGAATATTTTACCTAAATGTGGAAGCTTCTATGGTACAATGCGATAAATTTAACTGTGTACAACAGAAGTGACCAACTTCAGAACCCTTCCAGTACAAAACGACGTAGGTATTTTAATTTGTAAAATTTACTCTTTGCCATACATTCTCGAGTGACGTTGCCTCGGATGACTGTCTATTGTCAATAATCACATTGTACCCACGTTTATCTAACGAGACCCCTCTAATTGGTTGATTAGTTGCTTCCAGGTTAGTAACCTTCATTCATTACCAACCATCAGGGGATTATTGGTAAATTACAATTCAGCAAGTTGGTACGTTGCCGTTGAAATTGTGTTACTTAGTTCTGATCTGAATAACTTAATTAATAAAAAAAATTAAGGGCAGAAATCTGCGATCCCAGAATCCAGACATCGTTTGAAAAAAAACTTGATGATGATAATAATAATAAATAAAGTCATCTAAACGACACTATAAATAATAGTATAACTAAACTAAAAGTAAACTCCGGATGTAATATATTATTTGTTATGATTCCTTAGTTAGAGCCTTTTTCTAAAGTATCATGGAAGAAGATAATTATGCCTTATGTTTGCTTGTTTAATTTTCTACTATTTGCATAGGAAAACAGTAACAAAGCTACACAAAATGGGTAACAACTAACAACCTAATTCGCACATTAACAAAAACACCTAAAACAAAGGAACTCACTGTTCCCTTGAGTCATCTTCTAAAAATAGATCCCAATTTGTTATTCATCTCTATGATTCAAAGAAATTGTGACTAATTCGGCAAAACAGTGAGTTCCGTGGTCCCATGAGTCAGAACAACATAGTTTACAGGGAATTCTAGGAGAAGCCCACAAATAAAAAAAAAATACTTTGCTTGATTTAAATTCATGTTATAAAATATGCATGGAAGAAAAAAACGCATTAAAGAAAAGTAAGCGCCTCTATAAAGGCAGCCTCAGTTAAACAACATTAGTTATCATATATTTTTCAAAGCATTATAAAGTATTTTTATTGGCCTCACATTAGTACTTAAATGTTTACCTAGTTTAATTTCTTCCTTTTCCTATTTTATTTTTGTTGTTTTTCTGTAATTACTACTATTCGGCGTCTTTGTTGTTTTTCGTTCTTATTTTCTGTTAAATGTTTACGTCAATAAATGTCGATTCTACTTTATTTGAAACTTTTCCAATTTATTTGAATATTTCAAAAAAGACAATTTATTATTTCTTAAAACTCATTGTAATATTAAAATTAGTCATAATATGTTGTTAAAATTTCAATCCAATAACGCATCCATTCCAAACATTATCAGACCCGACTATTTTAAGGGACCAATTAAATATTATAAAGGGAACTTGAACCGTGTTTTACTTGTGTATAGTTTGACTAATGATGCAGAACAAAAATAACATTTTGATTTGTCGAGCACTTGAAACAACTGCTCTTTACAATATCCGATACGATCTTGATCCGACCAAGATGTAAAATCGTGCCACAGGAGATCTGCGACGCATCTCTTAAGTTATAGGCCTCGTAGACGCAAGGCAAGGCAAACAATAAACCCATACTCTTGTTTTAGTAAGATATTATTATTTATATATTTATAACCTTTAGAATTTACAAATATATTTTTTATGGCATCGGTAAAGTCTCATACGCACAAAAGTTATAACTACGTAATCTGAATGTTTTAAAAATCTTACCGCAGCGAGGGTGTTAATAAGAAACGATATCGTAAGTTGTAAAAAGCTCAAACAGATGAGTCCATATCCCTAATAGGCTTTGAGAAATTAAGTACCGACGTCTTGGTGGTCCGACTGCTTAATTGATGCTTCTAATTCCTTTCGGATCCTTATGTACGTTTTATAGCACAGATAAGGCAGTCGCATGCTCAGGATCATCTTGGGTATTTTAGTTATGCATTTGAGTCACTGGGAGAACTTCATAGTTATCTGTTTGAAAAAGCGATTTAAGGGTTAAGTGAAAAGATATACAAGGTGTTTGGTAAAAGCCTTATAAAGCCGAATAGGGTAGATAGGGACCATCCAACTGAACAACTTTTACTATGGAACCAACTCTGAAATCGCGAAAAAAAAAATCAGCTGTTTCATACAAAAATTTATAACGAAAATTTCAAAATGTATGAAACAGCTGATTTTTTTTTCGCGATTTCAGAGTTGGTCCCATAGTAAAAGTTGTTCAGTTTGATGGTCCCTATCTACCCTATTCGGCTTTATAAGGCTTTTACCAAACACCTTGTAGAGTGTACACTCAAAGTTTTTTTTACATTCTATGAACTTTGATGAATTAGTTAGCAGTCTGCCGGACCAGGACCACTAAATTAGATAAAAAGATAAAAGATAAGTACAAGAAAAACTACATAATCACTTTACCAAACACGCACGTAAACAATGATAATGGCGGACATAGATACGTGAGCATTTCTTTTAGATATAATTTATTTATTTATTTATTTTTGAAGGAAAACCAACAGCACATGCGACATTATTAATGTTTACAATAAGTGGTAGATTGCCAATTACAGGTCTTCACGTTTAGAAATCAAATAAATTAGTTCCTACATGTGGACACAATGCACTTGGTACTCATAATGTGAACATTTAGAATAACATAGGTATAAGAAATCAATATTAAGCGTAGAATAGTAAATTAATTCAAATACTTAAAAATTATTATATCACTAAGTTTTAGTGATATAATAATTTTTAAGTATTTGAAAAGAAATCCTGACTTAATAACCGTCTTGCCGTTGCTGTATTAGAACAAAATATGTCAAAGTCATTTGATTTACAAAACTTATTTAGACTTTTACTTGCTCGCCACAGAAAGGCATTATGTAACCAAAACATTGATACTAAAATTCAGTAGGACCTTACAGAAAAAGCATAATATTGTGTTTTTTTATAAGGTTTTAAGTTATTTTAGACACAGAATGAGTATCATAAACTAGCAAGCCCATTCAAAACATAGTCACATACACAGTGCTATATGTTGTTTAGGTTTAAGAGTCATATTTTAAACAAAAGAAAAACTTTCAACGTTGTGTTTATGACATTTCGAATGGTCTTCAATCGAAATCTTTTAGCAAAGATCAATATTTAGTTTACAATATTTTGAGTCATCTATAATACCTTTGGAAGACCTCAATCAAATACAAGCAAAGATCAATATTTGATCAGAATTCCTTTATATAAAGTTTATACGAGCACATTCTCATCGCATCCCACTACACTTTTAATGACTGCAATAAAATGTTTGCTCGTCTTAATGTATCACAACAGATAGGATCATGTATTTTCTGGTATTCTTATTGGCCAGACATGTGCTGGCACGTTTTCTGATAAAACTAGTAAAGACTCAATTTTTATGTTCCTTTTAGATAAAGATGTGAACGATTTTATAGCCCGAATGTAATTTATTCGTCAATTAACAAATATCAAGGATCCTAGTGTGCCAACTTTTATCGATAAAGCCATAGCAAAGTTATCATTTTTCGCCCACTGTAAAGTAATTGTAAAACGTTAAAAACTTGTGGCCAATCCTCCTTTACTTCATATTGTATAAAGTAGCCTTGTCTATTTTTTTTCTTTGATTCACATAATAAACTGGTAAAAGAGCTTCGTCTGAGGCATTCAGTCACTAATTGAATGGTCCCTTGCAAAATTCAACCGCTTTAATTTACAGAAATAACCTACCACTATTACAGCTTTCGCCCACAACTTCATCCGCATGGACGTTCAGATAATCCCTAAGGAACCTTTTTTTATTGTAGACTGGGCAGGCATTTGACCAGCATCTTGCTTGGTAAACAGGATGTGATCTAAGGTGTAGCACGCATGCCCAGGAAATGCCTATTCACTCTTGCCTTGAAGAGACCAAGGTTGTAACTATCAGACTAGTATAGTATTATATTATCTGTGCTATCAGGGAACACATGAGCAGGCAGCGCATTCCAGTGTGTGACGTCACCGTTTTGTATGGAGCGTTTTCGGCGGGTGCTGCTGCGCGCTAACTTCAAGTAACTATATCACGAGAAAAAAACGCAAGAGAAAAGTTTTAATATTACAGTTAACTTTCTCACGCATTAAACTTTTGATTAAGATTTAAAAAAAATGATGCATATTCCCTATTTAGGCTTTTACCGCCAAATTTCATCCAAATCCGTTCAGCGGTTTTTTCGTGATGGTGTAACAAACATCCAAACAAAATTTATAATATTAGTAGAAAGTATATGAGGATTTTTTCGTTCACGATACTATTTTATAACACCTTCAGTTTATACTTACTAGAAAAAGCTACTCTTCTGTAACGGAGTGTATCCGAGTATATTATAAATAAAAAACGAGTAGCTTTTTCTATTTATATAAAATTCAAAGTCCTGACTGACTGACTGAGTGAGATATCAACGCACAGCCCAAACCACTGGACCTAGAGACTTGAAATTTTGCACACAGATACCTTATAGAGTGTAGGTATCCACTAAGGAAGGATTTTTGAAAATTCCATCCCTAAGGGGATGAAATAAGGGATGAAAGTTTGTATGAAAATCCCTCAGTTTTGGAGCTAGGATCTCCAAATTTTGTGTTTAGGCTGATGATTGAAAATAATTGAATACGGGTCTCAGTGTTTTTCAAAATTCTACCCCCGAAAGGGTGAAAAGGGGGATGAAGTTGTGTTTAGAAGAAAATCTTTTATTTTCGAAGCTAAATTTATAATTTAGGCTAATGAATAGAAATCTAATGCAACGTAAATTGTTATTGGTAGTATTGTGACCCCTATGGGGATGAAACGGGGGTGAAATAGGGTAGATAAACCTAAAAATAGATATGGATGTCGTTATCGGGGTTTTCTGGGATGACGATTGCGAAAATAACATTTATTTTGAAGTCCAACACGGTGGAAATGATTTAACCCCTAAAGAGGTGATAATGGGGTACAAATTTTGTATGGAAAAAGAATATAAAATAGACATTACAACTTTAAACTTCGTAGGAGCAAGTCTAAAAATAAATAGACAAACATATATTTTGTGATTTTAAAAATCACCCCCTTAGGGGGTAAATGGATAAGTAAACATAAAAATCGATATGGATGTGGTTCTTGAGGTTTTGTGGGATAGTTATTGCGAAAATTACATTAATTTTGAAATCCAACACGGTGGACATGGTTCAGCCTCAGGGAACAAGGACGGAGACGAAGACGGGGACGGGGACAGAAACGAGAATGGGAACGGTAACGGGAGCGGGAGCGGGAACGGGAACGGGAACGCGATCGGGAACGCGAACGGGAACGCGAAAGCGAGCGCGAGCGGGAGCGGGAACGGGAACGGGAACGCGAACGGGAACGGGAACGGGAACGCGATCGCGAACTGGAACGGGAAAGGGTAAAGAAACGGGAACGGGATACCTACTATAATATCTCTGGACCCAATTCTGATTATTTTAATAAACTAGCTTCCGCCCGCGAGCGTGTGGCGGGCCTCGCACGAGGCTGCGCACTTGGTGGGGGACCCGCCTAATCGCGTAAAAACGGCTGGTCGGATCCTGGTTTAAGGTTCCCTAAGAATGTTCTGTAATCTCCACGCGGACGAAGTCGCGGGCGGAAGCTAGTATTAGTATAAAATCAAATTTTGCAACATTCTTTAGGGAAAGCATGGCTTCTAATTTAATAAAAATAACGTTACAACATAGTATTAAGCATCGTTTATTGTTTACAAAATATCACAGATTAAAATACAATATTTACATTCAGGCACTCTACAACAGTACCACCGACAATTATAATACTTTAACACAACAATGCAGTAAACAAATAGTATAAAGTTTGCAGACGATTAAAATATAATCAGTCTTAGCGAGACAACTTAGACTTATAGAACTTGATAATAGAAATGCAATCAATGTGTAATTAATAACTTTGTGAAATAAAACTCAAGAATAAAACTCAAGGCTTGTAAACAAAACCTTTTTTTTATTTAAATTTACAAATTACGAACCGAAAGGTTAAGAATAGCCTAATTGCTTTTATGATCTTCATTTTATTTATATGCTCTCAGCAAACTTTGAAAAATACTCAAAATACTCTATCATGCGGGTACAATGTCTTTTTCACTCCTCTTGCTCAAAAAGTCCGTCATTGTAAGGTACAAGAGTCAGGATAAAATAGCATAAATACCCCTAGGGGATAAAGTTTTTTCTTTTTTAATGTTTGTCTATTACCAATGAACCTACTAAAACGAAAAAGTCTTTATTCATAATTACGAATAAAAACTCGCTCGATTTTTGAAAATGGAACTAAAAGCAGCGATCTCTTCGGTGAAATCATAGACTTATTTATACTCTGTGACTTTTAGTTTAAAATGCGTGCATTGTGTTTCTTAGCTGCTCTGCTACAGTAGAAATTAAAAAAGGCACTGGCGCGAAATCTTTAGAATTTTTCTCTAATTCCAAACTGATTGAATTGTGTGACTGTAAGTAAGTAATAGGATAGAAATAATTTTAATCTTTTGCCGTCAAGCACAAATCATTTATTTAAATACTGTATGAAAAGTTTATGAAGTGGAGGATAGAAAAACGAGTGGATTCGTTTACGGAAGTATAAACTATAGGTATTTAATATTGGATTTTATTTTTTCGCAATCGTAGTGAAAAGTAGAGTGTAACACATGACGCTAAAACCCATTGTAACTCGGTTTCTATTTATTCCCTCGCTAAAGCTCGGGAATAAAACTACCTCGTATGGAATGGGTCATTTTAGCGTCTTGTATAACAATCTACTATTAAAACTGTATGTAATTGTATAAATAATTAGTTATGTTACAAGGGTTGCAAAAGTGACTTTTTAATAAGAAAATATCTCACCAATCAAAATAATAAAATACAGTTGAAGAAAACATTAAATTAAAAGAAAAACATTCAGCAAACAAAATCGTATATCCATTCTATTTAAATTAAAAAACACTAGATACACATTAATTTAGTGGCCTTGAAAATTAAATTACAAATGCGTAAAATAAATAATTCTTTATTAATGATAAGAAGATTACTCTTATTTTACAACGGTTAAGCATATTTTATCTCTATAGCTAATGTCTAAAGGCGCCGTTGGTAATGTGACGGCCACATCCACCTTGGAGATGGAAGGTGAGGGTGGGACCAGCTCCGCTAGCTGTGATGATGAGCACTCACTTGACCGTGACGTCATCGTTCTGGCTGTTGAACAAGAAGATTCGTTAGAAACGCAATGTTTTACCACAGAATTAATAGTACTAGCGGATTTACCACAAAAGGAAGTTATGGATTAACATACAAAGCGCCCGATCACGAATATTTAATAAATGGATGGCAGTCTATGCCCTCTCATTTACTCTTGTATAATTTTGATCTATTAGATCAACCATAGTGTATTATAATTGTTATATCAAGTCCCAAATAGGTACAGTATGAAAAGTTCATTTAAGACTTGTACCTATTCTGTGTTAATACTTGTAAGTAAGTAAAATGCAAAAACAAAAAACACATTAACAGCACTGATATTATACCTCGGAGATTAACAGTAAACAAATTCATCAACTTTTAAAACAGCGATATTTTTATTTTATGAATGAATGAATGAATGAGAATTTATTTGCAAAAGACATGGTTTTAATTGTTGGTAAATTAAAGTTTGGTTGCTTAACATATCTTGCTTTTCAGCATGCAAAAAATCACAAATGTATATACAATCACAATAACAAATTTAAGAGAAAAATTAAGAAGTTTGCTAAAAACTTTTAGACATTTACCAAAGTCAAGTATTTATTAAAAGACAAAACCATAAATTTATTAGACACACACAAATAAAGGAAAAAAAAGGAAAAAATACATCTGGGGAAAACTAAATAATTCATGTATCCGCCTATTCATATAACCTTTATACGATTAAATAAATAAACAGACACTTTAGAAGCTATGAATCATAATGGAACATATTGTGATTCATATACACTTTTAAACTTTCGCGTTGCATTGTACTTAATTAAAATTACAGGAATTAAACGCGTGCAAACTATGATAGGTATTTCCACACCTACGATTGTAATTCCATTACCCTAAAATCATTAACTTACAGTTAGTATAACAGCTGGAGGCAGATTCTCCAGAAGGGCTGTAAGGCTTCATCTCGTAGTGGTTGCTGCCAGCAGCGGACTGCTGTCTGCTGCGGTGACCAAACGGGGATGAGTAGCTAGAGATGATAATGATGGCAATAGAAAATCTAAACAGGACAATAGACTATTTCATCATAGAGACAGTTTAAAAAACGTTGATGATATTATAATGAATGAACTAAAAATTGCTACAAGTTTATTTTAAATGGCCTTTTCTCGAAGAACCTTCAGCTTTTCAAATTGTAGAGCTGGAGTTAATAAAAAACAGATATCATTTTCAGCCAACCATGAAAGACGTAGAAGAAAAAGTATCAGCATCATAATAGACAATGTCTAAATTGAACACTTGTTGAAAAGTGTTTTGTGGTAAGGCAAGAAATATAAGGAGGTTCCATTAGCAGATAATGAGCTTTCCTGGTTATAGAATAAAGGTGACATTCTCACCTGTCCCTGACATGGGGCATGTCATAGTGGTTGTCGGGCTGCATCCAGTATTCGTTGCACGCGCGCGTCAAATCCGGCCCTGTGCCTTTGTTGCTCGCGTACGACTTCGGCACTGCTGGTAGGACGTCTTAGGAAATTAGCATGGTGATACATTTGCTTGTTTCATTAGTTTTATTAGAAGAAACAATCTTAAGTAAAAAATGGAGTTTGGGCTCTTCCCAAAGCATTAAGTATCGAAAAACCAATATGATTTAATCAGAGACAGTGCAGAAGAGTCTTACCAACTCTAGCAGCGATGTAACCAGGCCTGCTTCGGTACCGGCACCAGATGAAGAACAGCGCTGCCCCGGCTGTTAGCATAGCGACTGTGATGCCGATGCCCACGTATAGGGTGACGTTGCTGTACCCTAATGGGAAACAATATTTTACAAGACGTCTGGATTCCTTACTAGACCTTTACGTATTCCTTACGATGGACTAAATATTTGAGGGCTTACTCCGAAAACCGATAGCTCCACTCTGAGATTTTCATTATTAGCTGTAGAAAATCGTAAGACAAACATCTTCTGCGTCGCTGACGTGGTCAGCGTCATGACGAGAAATGTCTGACATACATATAGTGTCAGACATTTCCCGTCATGACGCTAATCACGTCTGACGAACTGTAACAACCGCAATTAAATTATTTCATCAATATCGTGTAATTTATGATTATACTATTCATGTAATTTTTTTGACACGTATTTTGGTAATTTGTGATGAGAAACAATAAATACAGAATTCTCCAACTAAGACGCTAGAAGAAGATGAAATTCGTGGCTGAAGAACCTTCGGGATTGGTTCGGTGGCAGTACTACGTCCTTATTCTGGGCAGCAGCCTCGAAGATCGAGATGGCCATAATATTATTCAACCTCCGATAGAAGTGTAAGATTTAATTTCAGCTGATAAACTTACTACTGGCAGCACACAAGCCATCCACGCAGGAGGCGTGCTGCATGGTAGAGCCGGAACATGCGCCGGCGCACTCTCTCCGCCTCACTCTGACGCAATCCTCCCCGCAAGGAGACCACGCTCCCCATTGTGACCAAGCTCCACCTGAGTTAGCACATTAATATTTGTAAGTAGTTTATCTGCACACCGACTTTGTTCACATTCCTTAATATCTACTACTATTTACTGCAAATATGACATTATTGGTGAATTTAATCGAATTTTCTATTCTGCTCTTATGTTAAACTTCACATACCACTCTGGCACCTCAAGCAGTCGTCATCAGTCTGCGTAGAGGGCCCCCTACAAGGTGCCCCTCCATTGGCTGGCACAGGATCCGTACAGGACCGTACTCGCCTCCTTCCACTGGACTGGGTGCCGCAGCGGCATGGCACCCATGGTGACCATTCTGACCAACCTCCGTTCACTAGATACAGCAATATGATAATTTATTCAAAATTCGTTTAAATCAATAAGTATAATGAAGAAGTATCATGGTATGGGTGATAAACTTAGTTATTTTGAGCCATTCTGTCTGTTACCCTAGCATGACTACCGATGTGCGATTTATATTTTTTTACTTTCAAAAGACAATGGATTTTGACAGTTGATGAAATGATATATTTATATCACATGCTATAATATCGTTCGGTGGACATGTTAAGGGGCTGTGTTTCAGATTGCACATCAACTATGTAAGTTCTAAATAGTTATATTGCAGACAATGCAGTCAATGACACCTACCACAAGTGTGAATTGAATTTATATTGCCTACAGTATTTTCTTTGATTCGAGGAACACTATAGTATGTGTCTGTGGGACATCAATATGTTGATTATTATGATTTGATGATCATCATTTCGATATGGTTCGACAAAATGATATTAGCTTCTCAGTCAGTGGCATTTCCTTGAATGACCGCCATTAAGTTCATTAACACTCAGGACGGAATGTATTCCTAGTAACATTCCAATATGGTGATTGTATTCTTCCTCCAGACAGATTCCATTGTCTTTGGACGCTAATTCCAATGCGTTTCGCATACAATTACAAATCTATTATTCTAGTAGACTTTGCGTCTGTACTTGGCTAAGCTTTAAATTGGCTTTAGATCAACAATGTTACTTATTGATTTGATATTTGTATTATATTTATAGAAATCTATCTTCAAAACAATTATGTACTCTTCAGGAAGCAAACGACGTTCAAAAACAGTACTTGGGGACTTAAGTTGTGCAGTTTACGTAATACAAATGTTCCCAATATTATAATTACCAATCATACTTTAATATGATTCAATACAATGATCCTATGTGCTCCAATATACTAACTTGCTGCAGACTTATAGCTGGTTAAGTACTTTATCTTTCACGGTTCACTGCCTAGTTGAGGTATTAATCAAATCATTATTTTTCCAACAACCTAAGCTCTACCCAACTCACCATAAACGGACAGAACGGCGACATCTGACTCCCTCCTTCCAGCAATGTTCTCGGCGACACACGTGTAGTTCGCCATATCCTGTCAATGTCAGAATTTATGACAACAATAGCCAGGATCGGGTTACCTTTGATAACTATCAGTTTCGCGGTAATTTTAGACGCTATCCGAATTATTCGTTGTGGGAATTCTTGTAGAGTTCATGACTAAACCGCTAGGTAAAATGCTTCATTTTCCTTTATTTTAAATTTAGTATTATTAATGCAAGAGCATAGTAAAAGCCTAGATTTAGCACCTATGTTTTGATAAAATCTAGAATACTTACGTCTTAAAAATTCACGGTCATATTTTTTAATACTGCAAATGTATTAGTAATATTATGTCTATTCCAACTTAGAAAGTAGTCTTTACCTCTTTAAAAAGCATCTAATCATCACCATCATCATATCATCTATTTTAATTCATCAAAATTTTCATTCTCTTTTATTACAAGTATCAACTTCGTTTGACATTTTGTTTTCCGTAGAAATTTCGAGAACAAGTTCATATACCTATTTCATAAAAATTTGTTCAATGTATGTTTTATTATAACCCTGTAGTTGGTTGTGTCGGACTTATAATGAAGTGGCGCGTAGTAGCAAAGACATTGACATTTTTAACCCTAATTTCACGCGGTATAAAAAGACTATAACTGACCTCCTTAAAGACCAGGAATCAATCACACCCCAAAACTTAATTATTGCACCTGATTAGTATTTTCTAGTAGATTTAACTTTCTATCTTTGTAATTTATTAATCTCATTTGATTTGTTACATTAAGTTGTTCCCTACCTATTGTATTATTAACCTACTTTCGGTTTAATTTGAGTATTTGTTAGTTTTTCGCATTACATAGTAATTAATCATGCTGTGTACACTACTAGTGGATTATTGTCTAGTCTAGCTATATCTTACCTTTGAAGTTAACTTAGAGACGATTATCTGTCAGTGTACCTAATTATAAATAAATAAATAAATAAAATGGGTTAAGTTTAAAAACGTTACAAACACTCAGGTACTTTCTCATTAATATTACTAGTATAGATTTGTACCTGCAATCCAACGTTAGGCAGCACCAGTGCCTCATCAGTTGCCTCAACAGGCATTCCATTCCGCATCCACCTGATGGTAGCTGGAGGAGCAGCGACGGGCGGTGAACATCTGAAGGTGACACTTCTGCCAGCCTCTACGGTCGCCGACACGGGCTGCTGCGCGAATTGCTTCTTTATGTCTGTGCAGTTAAAGAGCTGTATTATTTTAACCGCCTCTGTGATCTAGTGGTTAGTCCACCCGTGTAAGACGCAGGAGTCCCGGATTTGATTCCCAGGGGGGGGGGGTACAATTTGTACTCGGTTTGGTTGGTGGTAGGGCTTATTGAAAAAGTCCGCCTGGCTAGCTACCACCATCTTACCTAAGTCTGACGCCATAACAACAATTTAAAAATTGTTGTGTTCCGCCAGTTAGAGGTAAGATAGATAGGTCCTCAGTGATGAGGATTCCGCGTGTAGTGCGCTTCCACCTTCGGCCTTATCTATTAAAGTCAGTAAATTTAAAACCATAGCATAATGATTACTACTGGGGTAATGGGGCCGTTTTGAAGATGATGAGATCAGGTGCAGGGTGACGGCCCCTAACTGATATCGCGAAGGCGCGCCGTACCTAACTTTTCCCTACCTAAAATGCGGTACCGTAGTATTAGTAAAAGTACTAGATAAAGGAGTTCCCTCATTATATGAATAGATAAATTGTAACACGAATCTAAAACAAGGCCAAAATGTTGGTAGGTAGTAGGTAGTGTGAATTACTTCTTTACATCTGTGTAGTTAAGGATCTTTTTAAAACGGATCTATAGACGAAGGTTATAGGGATAGAGGTGTATTCGATAACATTAACGTTAATCTTCCGTTTTTAATGATAATAAGTAACAAGAGGGTGGATGAAACAAGAAAATTTTAACCGACCGACCTATAAAATAAATTTAATAATTCAATAAATTTTAGATGAATATTACACACAAATTGAGATCAAAATTGCACAAAAATATAAGAGTCATTTACAGATGGTGTACAACATTATTTTGTAGGAACAGGTTTATTTTGCAAGCAAGCACTACCTATCAGCGGAAATTGTAAGACAAAATACTTTTGTTAGCTACTCTTCAGTTCAATATAAAAAGTTTAATGTTCCATAAATCCAAACAAAAGGAAATTCGTAAATGTGATAAATGGTTCAATAATACTCGTTATAAAGGCACCTACAGACACAGAAGAAACTACCTATTCAGAAATATTGCGTATCGCGACTCACGCCTCAGTCATCCCAAATAAAAGCTAGTGAGCATTTATCAAGCAGCAAAGTACTCAACTTAACGAGCGGAAATAATGTTTCCTTCAAGTAATGGTTCCGTAGTAGGCCCCTCCGATCTGAAGGGATGGGGCGTGGTAAAAAACGATAGTTAAAAATTACGATACTCCTAAACAATCTTTGGTTCGTTTGAGCTATTTGTGGAGGTCGTATACCCTTTTCTTGAAAGACAGGACATGTTTAAAAAATAAAAACCAGCCAAGTGCGAGACGGACTCGCGCACGAAGGGTTTCCGTACCAAAAACAGCAAAAAAAAATCGCGTTTTTTGTATGGGAGCCCCCCTTAAATATTTATTTTTTGCTGTTTTTAGTATTTGTTGTTATAGCAGCAAGAGTAGAAATACATCATCTGTGAAAATTTCAACTGTCTACCTGCAGTCGTATTAATAGCGAGCACAAAACACCAAAAAACACGTTTGTTGTATGGGAGCCCCCTTAAATATTTATTTTATTCTGTTTTTGGTATTTGTTGTTATAGCGGCAACAGAAATACATCATCTGTAAAAAAATATTTTTCTAGCTATCTCGGTTCATGAGATACAGCCTGGTGACAGACAGACAGACAGACAGACAGACGGACAGCGGAGTCTTAGTAATAGGGCCCCGTCCCGTTTTTACCCTTTGGATACGGAACCCTAAAAACTAACATAGATAAACTAGGTATAATAATTATTTGGCTGCTGTTGGCTAAATAAAATGGACATGCAAACTACAATGAAAAAATAATTGGCTATTAATAAAATATTTGTTAAATAAAAAGATGTTTAAGCTCTGTCTTTGAATTTCAGAAGAAATGGCAGATTTTAGAGACTTAAAATCTATACCAATAAACTAAACGTACGAAACATTAATATTATAAACGAATTTTGCCTAAATTGCAAACAAAAACTAATAAAACTTATTTTTGGTGAAAACCAAGTCGAGAACAATATTAGTTGTAAACTTCACTACTAACAAGTAACAGCTTTCCAAAATGTGACCCATTTGAGCAAGAGTTAGAGACGAATTGGTTTTTTTAGTAAATTATTTAGCTTATAAAATTAGCAATGTAGATGCAAGAATCTTAAATAGCATAGGTAAATTGGTTAAACACTATACAGGGATATATTTAAAACTCCAACAACCTCGCAGGAGTAGAAAAACACATAATCAAACTTGAAATAAACTTAACGCTCCATTGTTACAAAGTATGGCCATATTTTACGACACATAAGTTCTGCCCTCTTTCCTTAAGATTTTAATTAGTCGTAAATGCGCTACGAGGGACAACAAAACTAAAAATAACATTACTATTATTGTTCGCTTCGGTGACAACCCTGTCATTCTATTGGACTTGGCGTGGGGTACATTTCTTGTTAAAACATAAAAAAATACGTAAAATACAGCCAAACTTTGTTGCAATATATAAATAACTAAAATATCACCAGCATAGCATTGTAGGCATTAGAATAATTAAGTATAACAAAAAGGTAAGTAAATTAAATACACATAGATTTCGTGCTAAGAAACGTATTGAACTATCCAATAAATTAGCATCGATTTTACCATAGCGTATTACAACGTGAAAAGGCATCAATTTGTTTACATGTAACGTCTTCCTTTCATATTTAAAAATAAATGGTTATATATTACAGATAATTTCGTGAGTCTACTTTAATTCAATGGGATTTTATTCAAGTTCCAACGCGCACCTGACTGTTTCTTTCTTTTCAATTAAGAGATGCTAAAATATTTTTGCCAATACAGAATTTCTTCGAAAATGAAAATCTTCATCCCCTCCAGTATCCCCCTCTCGACGCACACAATAGGCGTTATCGTTAATTGTCATATTCTTTATTTTCGTCGACGCATTAAGGTGTGCTTCCTGCTCCATCGCATTGTCTCATTTTAATTTATGAACTGGATTTATGCTCAGAAATTCTGCCGCGACTACTCTCCGAATTCCTTGATACGGTGTGCTTTTTATTTATTGTTTCCTTTTTGGTGAGACAAAAATAGCGTTTTGTTTTCTTTCTGCAATGTATTGATTTGTTTACTTCTTTTGCTTTTTAAATGGAACATTGATTATTGTTAAGATTCAGATTGTGTTTTGTATTACGAGGTAGGCTTTTTATGCAATAAACATTTATGTCACAGGCGCGTCACTCCCTGTAGGTGTGAGCTTGGCGCCAGTCTGGCGGCGGCTACGTCACGTGCGTCACGACTTGTGATAGGGTTGGCTATTAGCAAACGTAAGGAAATAATAAAACGAAAGTTTGATGAAGTAAAATTGTATTGATTTTATATTAATATAAATCCTAGTATATTACAATTAATAATATGGATCAACAGTTAATATGATTTCTTGATTTGTATCAATATCAAGGTTTATTTTTCGTTTGCCCGAATTGTTATTTTTATTATAATAATCAACTTCTGCAATTACTTACACATTTCTAAAATTTCCGCGCGTTCAGTTCATTACAAATTAAACGCTTTTTACGGTTTACCGCTTTTATATACCAATATTGGTATTCATTCAGTTGTTATTTTAGAATTATTTAGTTTAATTATCTTAATTAGTTTAATTAGGTATTCCTTATTTATTCTCACTACTAAAAAGCTTAAAGAAAAGTTTTATGAAAATCCATACTCCACCATAGTATTTAACTTAATTTAATAAAAAATACAAAAATGCAAATATCTCGGAAACGGTGTGTCGGAGCCTAAAAATAAAGTTTTTTTCGACCCCCTAATAAACGCCGGAGGTTAATGAGAGGTAATAAATGAAATCACAAAGAACGGTCAAGTGCGAGTTTTTAATATTTTTCTATACAAAAGTACAAAAACGTCATTCTGTGTAGTGTCTGTGTAATAGATATATGTAGTTCGGGGTGGTTGTATGGAGTGTCCGGGGTGAAAGGCAAGACGCCTTATTGTAGCTATTTAATTTTCAATAAAATTTTGAGTAGCTACTTATTTATCTTATTTTTCTGTAGTATAAAGCACTATGTGTCACTCGAAAGAAAGTGCAATCACCACATCACCCCTCAATGTACGTACAATATACTGTTAATTTCTTCACTTTTCATTTCGCGGTGTGCCTGTAATGTTTGTACTATTATTGCGCGGTGCGACTTACGAGCGAACTAGGCAAGCCTGACAGAGCGTGACTCCGCGGAGGAGATTCCTCGCCCCGATGGCTCTGCGGCACCCCCGCGCGCGCCCGGCGCACTCACACATAGCCGCGAGCAATTTTACAGCACCCATGGTATTGGTATTGGTATTGGTGATGGGCTCTTTTTTCCGCATTTAGACTCCTATTTGGTCCGTTATGCGTGAACACAGCATTGGTGTGGCTAGTCAAGCCATCCCAGCTCCTTCCAGAAGCGCAGAAGCCTCCTGGGGCGTTCACAGGCTTCTAGGAGCGACCTCACGTCTTTGAGGATTTCTGCCCGGTGTGCGGCCAACCCCACGCACTCCAGGATCACGTGGGCGGCTGTTTCCTCTGCGTCCAGGCATCCTCTACATAGGGGACTGTCTGTCGCATTCATGATGAATAGTTGTCGGTTTAAGGCAAGGTGACCTGTAAGTGTGCCTACAACTATTCGGAGGTCTGGACGGTTAAGGCTGAGCAGTCTACAGGTCAACCGCGGCGAGACTGCGGTCATCGCCAACTTGGACTGTCTACAGCTTGTTAGATCTACCCATCGAGTATTATGTGCAGCACGAGTACGTAGTCTTACCCATGAGCGCAGTTGGCTGAACGGGAGTGGCAGAATGGGTATGGGTCCTGCCACTGTTGTAGAAGATCCCTTTCTAGCCAGCTCATCGGCGGCGTCGTTCCCGTGTGATCCACTATGCCCTTTAATCCATTGTAGGATTACTTTGTTTTTGGATGCTAAACGATCCAAAACTTGGTGGCATTCGTATACGATACTGGAGTTGATCGTGTTGGCCTCCAGTGCTGTTAGAACGGCCATGCTGTCGGTCAGTATGCGGATGTTTAGTTCCTTCATACCTCTAGACAGGGCCGTGGTAGCGGCATTTATTATTGCAACACATTCGCATTGAAATATCGAACTGTGTTGGCCTAGGGGAGGTCAGCTCAATGCGGCCATAGGAGGCAAAGCGGCCATGCCTCATTTCTCGGCAACTTATAACGATAGTACAATGTTTTATGTTCTGATATGCAGCAAACCTACCGCCCTGCCCCGAGCAGCCATTTGGTAGTGGTCGGAACCAGCATTTGGCCACGGCAACATGCGAAAGATTTTTGATCATTTTGTTAAGAAAATCCAGGGTAAACTGAATCTGTTTTGATCAAAACTCTATAAAACTCAATGTTTTTATTTCATGTCTATTATTGCTTATCTATTTGGCTTTGTTTGTGTAACATTGGTTCCGACATGAGACAAATGTTATGAGCACAGTTAATTTTTAAAACAAAACAGTGGAAAAAGGCAAAGCGGTCCGGGCAAAGTGGCCAAGTGCTTTGCCTAGCTGTTGAATATTTAAATTTAAGTAGAAGAACTGTTGGTATATAATTATGAGAAAATTGTTGCGTACCTATAACATAACTAAAATAATTATTAATATAATAATTAAAAATAAATTTAGAAAGTATTAGAAGATTCTAAAACTGTAGTAATGAATGTCTCATTTGAAACTTAAGAACATTTTTTTTCATTAGTAGAGTTTCATTTAATTTATTTTTGGTCTTCTTGTTTTTTTAAGCACGATGTTTTTCAACTTTAAATGAAATTCTTGTAATCTTTTGGAATGACCACTTTGCCCTTACCCCCATGGCCGCTTTAGGCGCTCACTTGGGCAAAGCGGTTTTTTGACAAGTTTTCGTAATTTACAAAGTAAAAGAAACTATTAAAGTTTTCACGGAATTCGATTACACGTTATAAAAGTTTAATAAATTCCCTATCTATTGGTATAAAATACTTTTCCAAATTCTGTTTTTTAACAGCATTTTTTTAAAGTCAAAGTTAAGGTGGCCGCGCTGAGCTGACCTCCCCTAATGCTTGTGATATTTTGATGTTTAGGTCTTGTGAGAATACTCCAGCACCAGTGCCAGTCCCCATCTTGGAGCCGTCCGTATAAATTCGGACTTCATGTATGCCGGAGTAATCTCGGTCACTTTCAAATAACTGTATCTGGTATTTCTTTTCGAAAATGTATTGTTTTGGGATCCTATCGCATGGGGCAGCGATTAGTGGCTCATGTTTCACTAAATTATTCCACAATGTGGAATGAGGACCCTCTCGGTTGTACCACAGACCCAGGTGTTTAAGCCTTATAGCAGCCATGGAGGCTTCCTGTTGTATAAACAGGTCCAGAGGTGTTAGGTCCAGGGCTACTTCTAGGGCGGCTGTGGGGGTAGTTCGCATGCAGCCGGTTATCGCAGAACATGCCAATCTTTGGAATTTCTGCAGCTTGTTGATAACGGTGCTTTGCTCTGTTTTGGACCACCAGGCAACGGCTCCGTATGTGATTATGGGACGTATCACGGTTTTATACAGCCACATTGTTATTTTCGGTGATAGCCCCCAGCTTTTGCCGAGTAGTCTTTTACATTGGCAAAAGATGATGGTGGCTTTGTTTAGTTTCCCTTCGAGATGTCTATTCCAGAGGAGTTTGTTGTCTAGTATCACTCCTAGATACTTGACTTCCTTGCTAAGGGACAGACTGGTGTTAAAAAGTTTAGGTAGTTTAGTGTGCCTAGACTTCGTTTGTTTGTGAACATGATCAACTCCGTCTTTGTTGGGTTCACTGTTAGATTGTGTTTATTGCACCACTGTTCGACGACCTTCAATGCGGACCTCATTCGGTCACATATCACACTCTCAACTCGTCCGCTGATGAGTATGGTCAGGTCGTCTGCATAGCCTACTGTGAGGAAGTTGCGGTCGTTGAGCCAACTAATCAGCTCGTTGACCACAATGTTCCATAAGAGAGGTGAGAGGACACCCCCTTGGGGACATCCTTTAGCTACTACCCCTCTGGTAGTACCATTCACAGTAAATTGTATGGCTCTATCTCTTAACATGCTGTCAATCCACCCGGCAATAGTGGGATCTACACCATGTTTAGAGAGGGCCTGGCTTATGCTGGTAAAATTGGTTTTGTCAAAGGCTCCTTCAATGTCGATGAAGGTGCCTAGTGTTGATATTTGGTGTTTGAGATTGCCTTCTATATAAGAAACCACCTTATGTAGGGCAGACTCTGTTGATTTGCCTGCAGAGTAGGCATGTTGGTTTGGATTTAAGGGGTTCCTGACTAAAGCAGTGCTCCTTATCTCCTTGTCTATTAGTCTCTCCAGCACCTTTAAAAGGAATGATGTGAGGCTAATTGGTCTGAATGATTTAGGTTGAGTGTAGTCTCCTTTGCCGGGTTTAGGAATAAAGACTACTTTGACTTCCCTCCATTTCATGGGAATATAGCGGTGTGCTAGGCAGCTTCTGTAGATGGCTACGAGGTGGTCAATAAGACCGCCGTCGCTCCACCTCATCAGCCCTGGAAAAATTCCATCTAGTCCCGCTGATTTGAATGGGAGAAAGCTGTTGATTGCCCATCTTACTTTCTCCGGGTTGACAACCTTGTGGGCGGTAGTCCAGTCGGTTTCAGCAGGTAGGTACTCATCTTTTCCTTCCCATGTTCGACTTTCCGTTATGCGGCATCCGGGGAAGTGAGTGGTCATTAACAGTTCTGAGGTATCATGATCTGTTTTGGTATATGTTCCGTCAGGCTTTTTCAGGAAACCAAGATTGTGTGTTGGTTCGCTGCACAGGATGTTTTTCACTCTGTTAGCCTCGTTGTTGGTTTCAATGTTGGTGCAGTAGCGTCTCCAGCATTCTCTTTTCTTGAGGCGAATACGCTTCCTGTAGTCATATTGGGCTTGTTTATATGCGTCCCAATGGTGCAGTTCCCTCGAGTTCTTTGCTTTGTTGAACAACTTTCTTACCTTGCGGCGTAGTTTCTCCAAGTCAGGTCCCCACCAGTGACACTTGTTGCCTGGCCGGGAGCTGGGAGTAGAAAGTGGGCATGTTTCTTCAAAGCTAGTGGTTAGTGTTGTTGTTATGCGATCAACATGGTTATCAATATCCGCTTTAACCGCGTGAGTTGTAGGTGTGTCCAGACACCTTAGCTTCTCTGCGGTCAGAAGCTCATACTTACGTCGGTCCATCTTGCGTGGATTACGTCTGGGCTTAGGCGGTGTGAGAGTCGTATTTAGGTTGTACTTGACCCAGTGATGATCGGCGCACGACGCCTCGTCAGATACATGCCAATCGGAGATGTGATGAGACGCGTGCTCGCTCGCCAGAGTAAGGTCAATGATTGTCTGGGCTCGTGATGTTACGAAAGTCGGTACAGCACCCATGCGCAAGTGTCGCTTCTTTTCACGTTAGTGTATATTTTCTTTGTTTATGTCAAAGTAACGTGGCCGTGCGTGCTTTTTTAATCCATATTAAAAAGTTCAATTCAAAATTATTAAAATTCTAACATTGCGTTTTCTGATAAAGAAAATGCAATACTTATGTCAAAAATTCAAAGTAACTTACGGTTTACAAAGTTGAGGTTACTTTTCAGGGTTGAAACACTAATTAATACATCGGTCGCGTCAAATTCTCTGCCTTGAGGACCTAACTATCCTACCTCTATAAACACATAAAAGATAGAGCCCCTGTTGACTCTATTTTTTATTTAAATCATAGTTTGCATATTAGAACCTCTGCTTTATTTTAGCAATTAGATTTATGCAGGTAATATGGAGGTGGCTAGTCGAAAAAACTTGTAGCAAGCCATTCTACTATCTAAAGTAAACCAGCCTCTCATTTTATTGAGTATCAGAAATGTTGAGTACTGAATAAAAAAGCTTTTAACTTCAATTAACTCGATGTAGACGTAATCATAACTATAAAAATCCTGTTTAAATGTACTCATGGCATTTATACAACCTTCTGTAGTAATTAAATAGTAACGTGAAGGCTTTATAGGGAAGCTTATCGATAAAATAAAGTGGTACTTAAAACTAGTTCGCGTTTAATATTCATTAAAGTAGTTTTTAATACATCGGGCAAATAAAGAGTGTTTACTATTTTTCAGATTTTGCTTAGGTATTCATAAATATAAAGTATTAGGATTTTATCTTAACGATCTTTTTCTCAGTTAAAAATGATGAATGTTGATCTTTAAGTAAATTAGTCATTCAAAACCTTATTTACATTAAAATAATACTAACAAAATAGCATTACTAATAGAAGATAAAAAGTTGATACATCGATGAGATTTTTTCACGTAAATAAGTCTTTTTTTAATCTTTTTTTTTTGGAGCTTTTGTCTTGGGACATGGTAGCTCCATCGAGCAATTAAGTCTTTCGGTAGGTAAGTATTGTTGTCCTATTTGAAACCAAGAAAGAAAAGTGTGATTTGATTATCTAAAATCAAAGAGTAACTGGAGGAGGCCTAGATAAGATCGCTAAAGAAACTCTATGGACCCTTTAAGTCCCGGTTGAACTTAAGCTAAAATTACATCAAAAGTATGGAAAATGTAACAATAAAAACTCGACTCTTCTAATCCATTGGGTTTCTTTAGCGATGTGAGCCTTCTCCATTTACTCTTTAAATGGACATCATCAAATCAAACCCCGTTTAAACCAGGGCGAAGTTACCTCGTCTGTATTAAAATAGGCTTCTGTAGTACTTAATTTTGCAAGCCTAAATAGTAGTATACTAAAGAATAAATAAGAAGTATGTAAATAACACGTCCAAACCCTTTTCAATCATGCTGTATACCAATGTTTATCATGACAAGGGCTTGGTAGGCTTACGAAGAATTTTATGTCAAAATTAACATATTCATTAACTCTTTCTGGGTACCATCGAATTATACCTTGCGGCAATAAAGCCATAAATTTAGAACTCAAGTGTAATTAAAAATTTAAAACGCATTTGTCGATGCTTAATGTTGCTAGTGGGTAATTTAAATTTTTAGTACCTATTGAAAGATTATGCTTTTGAAATATTGATTGGGTTTGGTAAAGGCTGATGGTAGATTTTTACGTCATCGTTGCACATTGGCTAGAGAAGTTAGTTGGATCATAATTTTAAAAGAGACTCTGATTGATAAAATTTGTAGTGTCACAGATCCTGTCCCACAGATAGTCGTAATAGGATCTATTATAACTCATTTATTTTTCAAAGACTCGTTTAAAAAATTAACTTAATAAACATCAAAATACTTACATGCATATTCAATGAAAATTGACTGACTCCGTATTCTTCCCTTACTATTCCAAGCATAGCATTCACAACCATAAGTGCCTCCAAAATACTCGTCCATCTCATTTCTAGTCACATTCAACTCAGCTTCCACAACCCTGACTCCATTATGAGGGTCCACGTGTTCCAATTGTACAGTCTTTTCAACCCTAAAACCGTTACATTTGAAAAATACTTGTAAAGCGTTTGCCGCCCTACAGAGTAAGGTAGCTGGTTTCGTTCTAAGTACATAAGCGTTCTTAGGTTCTAGTAGGAATATAGGTAGGCCGTCGATTGTTTCGTCGTTTTCTGGCAACGGAATGTAGTCATCGTCGGTGACTATGGGTTTGAAGTCGGCTAAATACGGGTCGAAGTCGGAAAGGCCGTCTGGATGGATGTATTCGGGACGGGTCTCTTTTTCTGTTGAATGTTCCGTATCTGAAACAAATGACAGAAGGGTTTAACCCACGTCTAGGGTCTTCTAAAGATTCGTTTTTTCTTTCATCACCCAAAACTAATAATATCACCACAGATCACAGGTGTTCTGAGAATATCACCAACCCTCGTATCTATAGATGAGTAACTAATGACTTGAGCAACTTTCAAATGGTCTAATATTATATATTCACATGCAATTTATAGTATAATTTTAGTACATGGCAGTTTTGGTGCATTTTAGATTAATTTATACTATAAATTGCATTTGGTATTAATTATATTAGAATCATTTGAAAATTGCAAGTTTTACTGAAGTCATTACGAGGATATGTGATATCATTATTTTTGGGCAGTGAAAGAAAAGTTGGAGGAAGTAACTGAAAATAAAACTAACTTAAATTCGATAACCTTAAAATCTCGCACTATAGGATTCGTAATAAATGAGTACAGTACTTATTTTATTTATTAGAGATTGTAAATGAAATACCAACTTATTAAAAATAATAAATAAAGATTGACGCAAGACGATATAAAAATTTATAAGTACGAATAGGAATCCAAATTTTTAGGGTTCCGTACCCAAAGGGTAATTCCGTACCCAAAGGGTAAAAACGGGACCCTATTACTAAGACTCCGCCGTCTGTCTGTCTGTCTGTCTGTCACCAGGCTGTATCTTATGAACCGTGGTAGCTAGAAAAGTGAAATTTTCACAGATGATGTATTTCTATTCCTGCTATAACAACAAATACTAAAAATAGCAAAAAATATATTTTAAGGGGGGGCTCCCATACAACAAACGTGTTTTTTTTGCTGTTTTTGGTACGGAACCCTTCGTGCGCGAGTCCGACTCGCACTTGGCCGGTTTTTTTTGTTGCTGTGATGTGAATTTTTTTTTAACGATGAATCTTAAAATTTTATTCCTTTTTATCTTTCATAATATATAAATTTTACGTCGTAATAGATACCCTAGCCCTAATAAAATAAAATAAAATAAAATAAAATTGTTAACACGATAATGATACATGCCAATAGCTATATAAAAGTTCCCAGTTTGAAATTAATAAGACAGCACTCAAGCTCAACATCCGTTAACTGCATTTAAATTTGCGTTTAATGAAACATAAAGATCATCTATCATCTTACAGGTTTATAAAATGACCGGATGCGATAATTTGCAACAGTCAAATCACTAGTTGTGCTCTCTCAGTGTTGACTAGTGGCTATGCAAAACTGCCTTGAACCGCTTTCACAGCTTTTAATCCTATAGTGTATGTAAAGACAGTAAAATTATGGGTAACTTGCATTTTGTGATGATAAGGTGAAATAAGTAGGGAAGTTGCTTTTAAAGTGATACGATCCGTGATAACTTAAGTATAGATCAGTGATATGACACCCAATAGTTAGCATATGGAAAGCCAAATTTCCACGTAATTTTAGTAAAAGAAAATATTCAAAAGGATGAATTCAATTAAAAATGCGTATCTAACTACCTATGTTTATGATTTTCTTTTTTAATTTCGCGTTTTTGTATCGTCATCATCGAGGTATTATTTATAATCTACAAAAAACACTAACTATTTGCTAACATTTTATTTTAAAACAAAAAGTTAGGTACCTAACTATTTCAAAATAAAAATAAAAAATTAATTTTTTTTCACACGATGTTGTGAAGACGGAAAAATTACATGTGTAATAATAAGCAACTCCGGCTATCAATTAAGATTAATATTTTTAAACAATCCCCGATATTATCTTCGCAATTTTTTTACATATTCAAGAGCGGAATTCATAATGATACTTTAATAAAAATAATTTACAGTTTTAATATGATAAGGTTTACCTCCATTTCTCACAGTCCCAAAAATTGCCATTAGCAAAAGTAATCCAAATCTATTTCTAAAGAAAACCATCACTGCACAACACTATCACTTCATTAAATTAGCAAAAAAACAATACTAACAAAACACATTAGAACACTTAAAAACAAAACACGAACGCTTTTCAAAATTCCTCACATATTTTTTTCTTTTAGCTTCGTAAAAAGGTTGAATAACTTTTAGAACGACGTTTTCGTAAACACACACGTGGTTTTGAACGCACTAAACGAGCGCGTGCGACCCGTACGAGCTTTTGTGGCATACTGATTCTGAAAAACCCATGCCTTCCCATCCCATACCGTATTCCAATTGAGTACAAGACTGCATTTCCATTTGTTAATTATAGCTTCTCTAATTAAACAGTCACATTTTTCATTTTGAGTTTATCAAAAGGATTTATCGATTATTGAAATAAATACAGGAAATAATTTAACAATAAAATAAATTAACTTATTTGTAACATAAATCATCATTAAGTACTTTACTAAAAATAGTAAGTGCACTATTAATTTATTTAAAAAAAAAAATATTGTATTCTAGTAAAAAAACTAGCAATCTAGAATGTCAAATCAAAAATCGTCGAGAGCTATTTAAAGAACTTGTAACTCCATCTAGCGTCACCGTTGAAAATAATCGAAAAGCTCATGCTACGTCGTAGCGTGACAAAAGTTTGCTTTGTATAGAGCTTTTCCTGTGTTGTAGTTCTAAAATGTTTTGATAGATGTCACTGTGTATAAGAAAGCGTCACCTATATGAAACGTTCTCAACTTCATGAAAGCTCGGGTGAGCTTTTGTGTAGGGCTTGGGGTGGTATTATTTCAATTTTACCTTTGGCAAAACGGAAAATTTAATTTTATGTAAACCAGGTTAGATGGCAGCATTATACTTTCAAAGGCTCGAAAGAATTAGACGACTTTATAAAAATATATTTAACTTTGTAGTAAAATACATTTTTGACTCTTTCTCTTTGATTGATTTACGAATGATACCTTCATATGAGAATAATAATTTCAATAAATAAATTCAACTGTACGAGGTTTGTTTGTTTTAAAAATTCTGTCTACGAACATTAGCTACGAAGACTACGAACATGATTAGAATGCTACGAAATTATTTAAATTCATTTCGTCACTTCTTTAAAATGTAGCGTCTTGCTACGGTTAATTTATTTAATATTTTGAAGTTGGTACTATTCGTTAGTTAGTATTATCACGGTAAAGAGATTTCTTTACCGTGGTATTATTCTATTAATTGTTTATTGAGACCAAATTCACAGCGTAAAAACAGTATTGCTTGCCAGAGAGTCAAGGAAAATTACCTTCAATTTTTCCCGCATAGCGGAAAATTATTCTTATTTCAAACCCACATTTGCAAACTGAGCGTCTTCGTTTGAAATTCCAAATGATTGATTCCAAATTCGAACTCGACGAGCAGTGTTGCCAACATTGAATATTGATTGCACAAAAGGCGTTCGGCGCCAAAGCGTATTCTCAATTCAAAATTATTCCAACACGCGACCGAATCCTTTTGAAGGTTCAAAATATGTAAGTAGCTGAATTTATCAGTCACATTTTCTCGTGAGAACAACATTTTCTCTCCTTTTCTAACCTTTCAGTATTTTCACCTGTCTTTTTCTTACGTGAGGTACGGAAATTTGAATTTGACGGGTTTGCTCGCCTTTCCGTAGGAGATTTTCAAGTATAATGAGCCTTTAAAGGTGGAGCAATCAATGAAAATGTCAAAGGCAAATATTTTCTTATTTTCGTGTTAAATATTTGAATAGGTAATATTTTTCAGAGCTACCACTTCGATTGGGCCATTCTTTACTTACACGTTCAGAATAAGTTTTAGTTTTAATAAGATTGCCATTTTCTTATACCTATTTTGACGATATTTTGCAGTTAGCAGGCCTATTACATAAAAATAATCCCGATAAACGAACGATGTTCGTCCACTACGTGACACTATTTACTCACGAATTGCGTCCGTTTTATAGCAATACTTTTTATGTAATAGGCCTTATGTTCTGTTAATCACTTTTTTAATTTATTTAAACATAAGTTAATTTTGTTCTATTTGTCCCTTCAAGTTTTAAAATTTGAAAACTATTGGTAGTATTTTCTTGCTTCCTTAAGCTAGGGTTTCCTAAGAAAGCGGTGCCGTCACATAGCGGCCGTAATTTTACGGCCGTTTTAACGGTGAAGACACGTGGAAAGTAACAACACCGTACAACAGCGTTAAGGCCGTAATTTTTTAAAAATGGAATTAGGTATCTGAATTTTTAATAAGAATGACAAAAGATAATAAAAATGTCAAAATAAATGTATACGTACACATTTGAATTGCATTAAATAAGTAAATAAATATTCAATAATGTCACATCATATTTAGTAAATTAATTAATAAAGATAGGTAGTTCAAAAGTACCAATATTTAATACCTATAATAATCTAGGTAGGTAGGTCTTTTGAGAATAAAAAATATTATTTTTTATTCTCAAAAGATGTACCTACCTAGCTAATTTTAGGTATTTACTGGAATTTTTAATACAAATAATTGACTACAAATACCTATTCAGTGAATTGTTTACGTATATATACACAGGTTGGTCAAAAGTTCTGTTACTGAGTTTCTTTATCGATTACTGGCCATTAAAACAAATGAAAAGAAAAAATAAAAATGACATATTATTGACAGTTTTATAAGCTATAATTCCATACCACACGTATATCATATTTTGTTTATTTCACCATGGAATGGGGGTTGAAGGAGAATCGTGTCGCTGTAATTGCTCTGCACAAATGTGGGCAGCCACCGAATATGATTTTCAAGTTGCTACAAAAGTTGAAAATCAACAAGCAATTTATTTATCGCACTATCCATAGGTACAGTAATACCTTGACCGTCGATGACCGAAAAAGATCTGTACCCTTAGCACGAACAGCCATCGAGAAATCTTACGCGCGTAAGAAAATACTACTCGAAAACGGACTCGATTCGAAAGCTAGCAAAATCGGCAGCACGAATTTTACAGAGCTGGCTAACGTCAACTCGATAGTAGCGATAAATAAAGCTAACCTGACACAATCCAATTATCAATCCAATGGGGAGGAAAAGCGCAATTTTATCCCGATAGGTGGCGTCTGGTCTTGGTACCGGGCCGCCTCAAAGAAAGTGTCAAAACATATGGGAATCTCTTGGAGTATTGCACTTTTTAATTTTATACTGAGAAAATTCCGCATTGTTATGCATGTAACTTGTAAATTATTGGAGTTCATCGATTTCCCAGTAACAAAAAAAATATTGGGCAAAAAAATATCAAAAAAAAGATGCTTTTCCCTCGATTTTCTCCTTTGCTGAGCCTGAGAAACATTATAAATCAAAAGGAATGTTTCATGAATTTGATGAAGCTTCGCCAAAATAAAACAACATTTGAATTATAACAGCTTTGTTCTTTAATATTTCAACCTAAGCAGTTTCTAGCATATTTATAACTTGGATGAATTTTATAGGTATATCAAATATGGAATAAGCCCAATATTGGGGCCAAACAGAGAATTAATAGAATTTTATATGCCAGAGTCATTCAAGAAACTTAGAATAATAAAATAAATATGATAAAACGGTTCGTGTAATTTTGGATGGTACAGAAATTCCAGTACAGAAACCTGAAATTACTATTGCACAGAAGGCATCATCAGGCAACTATAAACACGGAAATTCACACTCAGTTGCTTTGTTAAAATTTAAATCATATGCTTCTAATCTGAAATAAAAAGATTACTTGTAAATCTTACACGAAATTTAAAGAAATTTAATGCTTGTTAGCAATTTTTTGTAAGTTGCTATAAACTTTCTTGCCTGTTGTTTTGGCTTTTCTTTTCCGTAATTCTTCTTTTATATGAGCTAAAGTTAGCATATAATACATTGTTTGTCCGCAAAACCGCTAAAAATACAATCTAAGAAAGTAAAATCACGTAATACACAGTCAAGACAATATAAGCTCAAACTGACAATTGTTCCAAAGAATGAAGCGCCATCTGTAATTCACTTTGCCTTCGCCTCCCCATTGAAGCAAGGTGCGTTCAAAAACCATGTTATATATCTATGTAAATCATAAATATGTAAATTAAAATTCAATCAAGTTGTTTATCATCATAATTTTACATTTATTATTCTTATTATTAATAATAAAACTGTTAACAATATTAATTTCATTTAATAACTTAAATTAATTTGCAAATATTATAATAATATTTAAAAATGTGCATGATTTTGCCCATGCTTTTGAACGGTCATTGCACCTTGCCCGTGATTGGTTTGAAAAAGAAGAGTGTCGCTATTCTTTCTCTCTTTCTTTCTCATCCTGTGATTTAATGAAAAATATAACCTAAAATAATAAAAAGCCGTGAAGCCATTTCTTTATTTTGTTTTTGTCTAAAATGATTTATCTGTGTCGGCTAATAAATAATACAATTGCGAGGAAATGATATTATGACCTAGGAGTAAACTACAATGTTTCATAGTTTCATCAAATTGTTCTAATTGAAGATGTTTTATGAACTTGAAGAATAACAATGGAATATCGTCAATGAATAATAAATTGTTTACACATAAACAATAAAACCTTTGGACGTGCTATGAAAATATGTGAATTTCATCGGAATTAGTGCCTATAGTGTTTGAAGATTCGACAAATTAGAGACTTTGTTAAGTTTGCATTGTTATACCTAGTTAGTTTTCGTCATAGTTTTATGATCTTATTTTTTTAATATCTACTTAATGAAACATAATTAATTAACTGTATCCAAACTGTGTGATGTGTTGTCTGAAAACAAATATTATACGTATAACACCGTATTCTATAGTTTTATTTGAGTTTTGTAGGTAAGTTCTAAAATATTGCTAAAATAAAGGGATGGTGGGTGTGAGGGACACCGTGGATAGCGTAAAATGACGAGATTTTTATTTTACAAATTTCTATGTCTAATGAGAACAATTTAAGTAATATTGCCTGTGGATAATTCAGTAGATATGTCATAGTTCTCAAATTAAATTTTTGTTACTACATACATGCTTTTAAAATTTAATAATAAATAACACAAAGTCGCTCGGAAAGTCTCTCACTGAAAAAATGTCAGTGAGTAAGTTGTCGATAGCCAGCTTGCGAGTGTCTCGATACCGTATGTCAAAAGTGGGTTCGTGCTACCGATTTCCATACAAGTTGTAACTTTACTATTCGAACTCGATTCGAAGGCTGCTCGATACCGTAAGTCAAAATGTTTCGTGCTTCCAAATCTTAGTTCCGTTTACGGACGTAGTGGCGCTGTACTAATTTCCATACAAAATTGTGAGATTCGAGTAATTTTACGCGCGTTATTTTTCTCGATAGCTGTTCGTGCTAAGGGTACAGGAAGACCACGCACCGTTCGGACACCAGCTGTGATCAAGGCAGTGAAGGCGAGAATCACGAGAAATCCCGTCCGGAAGCAAAAGTTATTGGCAATACAGATGACTGTGAAGAGAAGTTCCCTTAAAAAAATTATCAATGATGACCTTGGGCTTCACGCTTACCGTAGACGAAAGGGCCATCTGCTAAACGCACGATTGAAGGCTATGAGGTTAGCACGAAGTCGCGCTCTACTAAAGCAGTACGCACAAAACAGCCATCGTAAAATCTTGTTTACTGATGAAAAAATCTTCACAGTCGAAGAAAATTTTAACCGTCAAAATGATAGAGTATACGCTAAGAATAGTAAAGAAGCCAGCATGATTGCTCCGAGGGTCCAACGAGGTCACCACCCCTCATCAGTGATGATTTGGCTGGGGGTGTCCTATTCAGGGCTAAGTAAGGTTCATTTCTGTGAAAAAGGTGTGAAAACTGGCGCTAGAGTCTATCAATATACCGTTCTGGAACCTGTTGTCAAACCCTTAAGCCACACTTTATTTCAAAACCAGCCATGCGTCTTCCAGCAGGACTCTGCCCCTGCGCACAAAGCAAAATCTACACAAGCATGGTTTCGGGCTAACAAAATTGATTTTATCGCGCAGGAAGAATGGCCATCCTCCAGCCCAGACTTAAATCCTCTGGATTATGCCATATGGCAACTTATTGAGGAGAAAGCATGTGCTAAGCCCCACATGAATCTCGACTCTCTTAAGCGCGCTATTCTCAAGGCAGTCGCAGAATTGGATATGGTGGTAGTTCGTGCTGCCATCGATGACTGGCCTCGTCGTCTAAAGGCGTGTATTCATGCCAGAGGCGGTCATTTCGAATAATTTTAATACATGATAATCTTAAATATTTGTGCTTTCATTTGGTATATAATTCATTGTAGCATTATTTGTAAATTTAGTATTATTCATGTTTTCCATAGTTACAGAACTTAGTAACCAACTAGGTATATACCTGATTTATTTAAAATTTCGCCAATTTCCCGCCATAAATTTTGTTTAAACTGGGTTTTCCTTAATTATTTTTATTATACTTTACTTTACTTTTTATATTATACTTAAAGGACTTCATGATTACGGACGAAATCTATTAAAATTTCGTCGTCCTCGTAGCTCCAGAAGGAATTCATTTTGTTACCGCTATCTCGCAAAAAAACGTTTATAAAAACGTCATAAAAATGGCGGCACCGCTTTTTGACGTCGCTGTCCAGCACCGCTCTCTAGGAAACCGCGCCGTATTGTTTACATAGAAAACGTTCTACACCGCTAAATTACGGCCGTAGTATGACGGCACCGTCATCCTAGGAAACCCTAGCTTTAAGGTTGGAAAACTGCTTGCACTGCATATCATGAATAATTTTTATTCTATCTCTTTTATCGGGGCCATTGAAATGTATGTTTCAATGATCGGGGCTTTAGATCTTTTTCAGCTAATGTTTAAAAATGTCTTATTGCAATTTTTGCACACAAAATACAAACAAAACACCTGATCAGATTCAACCCACACGGGAATAATGTAAGTATAAGTTAAATCCGCATTGGGCCCGAGGGGATAAATACTGCGCACGATTGTTGGAGACACTTCAAACTGGACCCGAGTCTGTCTCGAGACGAGATGGTGACTTTTACACGGTCCGATTGTGTAAAAAAACAATAGGATGTATTTATTAAAACCTTTCTTCATTTTCTCGTCAGTGCATCGTACATACAGTGTTTTAAGGGAATAGTTAAACGATGTATGAATGAGGCACGAAGCAAAGAAAAGACTAAAATACCGACTTAAAATCAAACATAAGCTGTGTTCGGAAACAATAAAGTATGACGCGATGTAGGGCAGTAGAATCCAAGAAGTACCTTATTTTTTTTTAAATACTTATGCAAAGTTGCAAGGGTGGGTACCATTATATAAAATATATGCATTATTTATTATCAAGCAAAATCGTACCGCAACGCATTTCGGACCGGTCGCATCGTCCCTCCTAACCGTATTCTGTTCAGTAAAAATCTCACGCGTCACAAACGAACGCCGCAGTGTTACGCGAATTGTCCGAATCTTGGTAGCTAACTCGATCAGTAAACCGCTTACTGCCCGCTGTTCATCCCCGGCGATTACGGACGGATTGCGGAATCCCGCGCCTAATCTGTTGGAGAGTTGCTGAGAGATTACCGGTTGTCTATGCCATACTTTGGCGGGAAACACTTGAAGAGTTCTAATGGAGTATTAAGTGGTATTTACTTCTGATTAAGCTTTTATCCATTGCAAGGGGTTTTGCGTCTCAGATTCTATTTTCTTATATCCCTGTTGAGTATTATTGTTTATTATTAATAGATATTGGAAGATATACTATAGAAGAATAGGTACAAAGAGAACAGTCCACCCAGGGGAACTCATCAGGTTGACAGGAAAACGAGATGTGTTTAAAAATTATTGCCATTTTAAATATTTTATTTGGTTCAAAGTCAAAGTCAAAATATCTTTATTAAAATAAACTTAATATAAGCACTTTTGAATCGTCTATATTTCCTTATGACAATCACATTTCGTGATGTGTGAATAGTCTTTTTATGTGGTCTTGAGTAGAATCTTAATTACGAAAAAAATTCATACTACTTTTCACTTTTTTATAAACTCTGGCGGCAAAAAAAATTGCCTATAAACTTTTGTCCTATATTAATATATTCATTGATCTACGAACGAACGACTTACAAATAGTGATTTCATTTCATCATTTTATCATTGATCTCCCTTCTCAACAAGTGTTACTTTTCCCATAAAAAAACAAGTGACACTTTATTAATATTTTTTATCGGAATTAAAACCTTTATCTGATTATCATCATGGCGACGAATATAATAAAATAATTCCGTTGCCGTAAGCTGATGTGTTTTTACGCTGCGGTGGGTTTGTATTGAAGTTCGTATTTTAAGTTGATATTTTTACGGTATAATAAATTAATTGTTATTTTTACTCAAATAAAAAGTCATCGTTATTTTTTTAGTCGCTTTAATTTACTTAAGTGATTTTTCTAGCAAAAGAAACATGGGTTGAAAAACGACAAAAAAGAATCGATCTCCTATACTAACTAGACAGCTAAAACATTGTATTTAGTAAGTAGATAGATAGATAGATAGATAACATCTTTATTTCACAACTACAGACACACACATAAAACAGTGCATAAAACCAATGAAACTTAAAAATGATCATGCATCTAAAACCTAAAATTATCACACTAATATTAAGTGAATTAATCGACGTTCTTACAAATTAGGGCCCGCTGAGGCAAAAAGTGCTCGGGATTTATTATTAACATGCATATTATGATCATTAATATAATAACAATAAAACAAATTAAATTAAAGTAGTAATTGGATTCAATGTGTAAAATTAAAAATATATTCGTATTCTTCATCCCATTTCGTATAAATAAATAAATAATAAATAAATTGCTGCAAAATCGTGTAAAATGTATTCCATAAAAAAATTATTAAAATAATAATAATACCTAATTAAACAAAAATTGTATACCGCCCGCCCATGCAAGAAGTGCAAGTACCCAAATTTCTGATACTCAAGTAGAAACATCTTAATTTTTTTCTTGAACGTGAACTTGGACGTCAAATGCCTCATTGGTGGTGGTATGTTATTCCAGCACTTCGTTGCGCTGTAGCGGAAACTGCCAGTAAAGGCTGCTGTTCTGTGCTGCGGAATCGCAAAAATTGGACGTACGAGTCTGAGATCACGACCTAAAAAAGTCTTACTAGCAGGATGTTTCAATTTGCAGTAAAGATATTCAGGACATTTAAACTTAACAATATCAAACATTAGAAGTACCTATGGGAAGTAAAAAAAATACGTTTTTCGACTCATTTTTCTTTGACAAAAACGGTTAGTTTCTTTGGTAGAACACTTTCTTAAGTTAATCCTACGAAATAACGGTGTATAACGCTAAAATATCTTACATTATTCCCACAATGAGTTATTCCTAGTTGCATTTTTTTTTATTCACAACGAGATAGTGCTTGGCCTTCATCTCACCTGATGTAAGGTGACGATAAGGCCGAAGGTACAAGACCCACAGGCGATCAAAAGTTTGTTTATTACCAACTAGCTGATGCCCGCGACTTCGTACGCGTGGACTTTATGACTCCGGCGCATGCATATAAATATGAACTAATGTAGTTACATAAGAAAATACTTGTAGCAGTGTTATAATGTTATAAGTTACTAAATTGTTTTTAGTTTTTTTATTTAATATTGCGAACATGTAAAAGTACAAAATATCTCTATAATTACTATGTTCAGAAATTTTTCCTTCAATATGAAAAGACCTGAAGTGTTACTAACCCTGGAAAAAGCCACATAAAGTTGGCCATTGAGTTCTGGACCATTATGGTTCTGCATCAGGTGTTCCCAGATCATGGATTTCTATACCTCAACAAAAAATGCTCATCAGGCTAAACAACTTTTGCTTAGGTGTCATTTTTATATTTTGTATAGTTTAGCTGGACCATTATTGTTCTGCATCAGGTGTTCCAGATCTCCGATTTTTATACCTCAACAAAAAATGCTCATCAGGTTGAACAACTTTTGCAAAGATGTAATTTTTATATTCCTTATAGTTTAGTTGGGCCATTATGGTTCTGCATCAGGTGTTCCATTTTTCAAAATCAATTATACCCTATGTTATGCCCAAACTTAATAGCTATATAACAAAAAAAGTTTCATCCGAATCCGTTCAGTATTTCCGGAGATTAGCGTGTTCAAACAGACAAACAAACAGACACACAAACAGACAAACAGACACACTTTTTTTTTCAAATTCTTACTCTACTACTATGTCTCCATCGTCCCAAATATTTTTTTTTTGAAATATATGTAATGTACCGACACACTTTTTTTACTGTTTTATTATATGTATTTTATTATATGTATAAGGATTGAGTTGTAATTAAGTTAGTTGTTAAAATACGTTCTAGCCTGTTCTAGCTAGTTAATGTTGTGTTAACTTTTTGTTAAATGTGTCAATGTGTAATAATTTGTGTTTAGTTCTTAAGAGACTACTTGTTATTACATAAGTACTTGTTTATGTAACTAAAAGTTTCAAACATAGGATTCAACCAAAAAGTTTTGTAATAGAAAACGGTTAAATACTTTTCCGTCACAATACCTTCGTCACGGAGCGAGGTATCGTTGATAATCTGCGAACATTCGCCGGCGCGCACTTTAACCAATACGTGACCACTGGTATAGATATCGGATGTAGGAAAACGGAAAAGCATGGATACGTTTCGCAGTGAAAATACCTTCAAAAATTATTATTAGTCATATGAAAAGAGCTCGCGAAAATGTAAACCTATTTTTTTCCTTATGGGTAGTAAATTTAGTTTTTCTCGAGAGCTTTCCATCATCAGTGAGGACCAAGGTTGATTCTCAGTGGTCCTCTTATATTTCCTTATTTTTCTCCTTAGGCGAAATCCATAGGCAACCTGTATTTTAATTAAAAAGTCTTAAGACTCCGTACCGATTTTGCCGCTGACTGCCGCTCTCTCGCTCGCACATTTCATGTTTTCTGAAGATTTCTTAAATCTGAGTGCGTAAATGAAAAATGTGTCTCGGCCACTTTTCGCAATATAAGATTACGGACATTTCAACATATATTTCAGTTCCGAGTTGCTGAAGTATAAAAAGTTATCGTATTTGCCAGTTCAAATAACTGTTAGAAACGATAATTTTTTGTACTTTAGCAACAAAAAACTAAAATATATTTTATAATGTATGTAATCTTATAAAGAAAGAAAGAAAAAAAGAAAATACATTTATTTTGAACAACACACAACGATACACAACATTACAAAGACAATCCAAATAACTAAACACATACACAAAGCAAATAACAAAAACATTGCGCATCGTCGCGTGATGTCAAAACTGTACTCGGCTCAGTATAAGCAGCAGGCTAGGCCTGCTGCACTGATATTCTGCCGAGCACAGTAATGACATCAGGACCGAAAAACACAGATTTTTACACAAAAACAATTTTTTTTTAGTTTTTTTTTTAAAGCGAAAAGTGGCCGAGACACATTTTTAAATTGTGCACTCAGATTTAAGAAATCTGGAGAAAACATGAAATGTGCGAGCGAGAGAGCTGCAGTCAGCGGCAAAATCGCTACGGCCTCTTAACTCCTAAGTCCTAAACTATGATCTATGTACTTGAGTAACAATTTACAAACATTCTTATAATAGGTAGGATATACGGTCAGCAAACTTTTGTAAAAGGTACTTAATTTAGGCATTAGCTGGCAAAAACAATAAAATTTCTATTGCGTTTGGTGGACGCTGTCATAGTAAAACTACTATAACGCTGTTCAATAAAATCAATCGAATCTGGGGCTCTACCTACACGTAATCTCTATCATAATCACTTTCATTTGACAGATAGATGTGTGTGACACATTGCTTCTTCTTTTTGGTACAAATATAAACACACCAAAGAAAAGAAGCAATGTAGATTAGGTATCACATCCATCTGTCAAATGAAAGCGATTACGATAACAATGCAAGTTAGGCGGTAGAGACCCATGAATGCTTTCTACAACAACACCATGAATTGACGCCGGTTTTCGATCGGTATCGTAAACTATCGGATTTACTGTTCGCAGTCAATGCGAGTGAAAGAGAGAAAACCTTAGTTTACGGTAACAAAAAAATTGTTTAAAAACAAAAAAACCGACTTCAAAAAACCTGAAAATAAAAACACAATTATCTTCAAAATTAAATACCTCTAAAAAGCAAAAAAATATTTTCAAATCATTAGATACGCATATCATTGTAATAAAACACGTCTATTGAAGTCGGCTGGGGCTGGAGGACAACTTCTTTATTCTAAGAGCCCCACCCGACTTCTTTACATAAAGATAAAAAAAAATATGATGCTTGGATGCGGGTAGAGACCTACCTACCGGTGGAAGAATTAAAGAAAAAAAAAGATTCTTTGCTAGCCACTTACAGAGGTTATTATAGGAAGGTACAATCATCTTTAAAATCTTGAAGTTGAGCGGGTAGTGTAGCGACTCACTTCGTACTCGGCTAACTTCCAATGATTACTTCGGCGAGGAACTTCACCTTGTAGTGTAGAGTTCACATTAGAGATATCAATTGCCAAACTGTGAGTACCTAGATATAAAACTACCACATCCAACCCTTCAACCGTCACCGCACCGGCTTGTCTGTCGTCTCCCACAATCGGCTCAGCGTCCACCGTGCCGTAAAATTGTGTTTGACGCGCGCTCGGCCGCGGACGGCGGGCGGCGGGCTGCGGGCGACGGGGGACAGGGGTATTACCGGCTTACTTCAAAATCTCCGTGTTATGATTTTGCATTGCCGTGAGATTATCGTTCTAAGTATGTTACAGGATTAGGGGGTCGTTGAAACAAAGGAGGTTTAATTTGTTTTAATTAGTTAATATTACAATGTTTTAAGCTGTACAGAGGAATTTAATTATGTTACACCTGCTCTATTGGTTTGTGATTGAGTCAACGTTGTGTGTGAATGGGATTGCCAATAGTAAATGGTTATAATGCCAACAGCTTTAACTCGTACTGTGATATATGTATGCCAGATTAAGCTCTTTCTTTTTCTTTCACCTCTTCACCTCTTACTTTTCTCAACCACAGCTTTTATATACAAGGTTCGCATAAAACTGAATATTTTTACTCGTATTAGAAGTTTTTTTTAATTAGATGTATTTTTTGCGTTGTTTTGATCTTACAATCCACAAACTTAAATAGTAAATAGAAAAATGTTTGAATAATATCTACATGAACAATTTGACGACATTTTTACTTCTGTATCGATTTGACACATCGGCCGGGGTGCCAAATTCAATTATAGGTTAAACTGGACGGAAGGGTGTGAACGGGACCTTACGCCGACCATGTTTGTTCAAATGATACACGGAAAAAAGAAACATGGTGAATGATAATATTTGTGTTACATATTTATTAAAAATTTGGGCCTAAACTTCATCGACGAGTGTTTTTGGGTTAAACTACAAAAATATTTTTTGGTTTCCTATTGCCCATTATACTTATTTATAATTCTTTCTTTGAAAATTGTATGAGAAATATTAGTTATGAAAATACACGGCGTTGTTTTTATTCATTTTATAATGTTCTCTATACAAGGTGTATTTGTAACCACTCTCCAAATTTTATGGATGTGTTTAGTCCATGAAACTAAACAACTTTCCTTAAGAAACATAGGGTCAAATATGTAAAAAAAAAGACTTTTTATACAAATCATAGAGGTCACGTGATCAGTTTAGTATGGGATGACCAAAAATTTTTGACGTATTTCGACACATGTTTCATGGAGAAAGTTTTTCAGTTTCATGGACTGAACATATCCTTAAAATTTGGAGAGTGGATACAAATTTTGTTGACATATTTCGCGACTAACTTCCATCATGTCTTGGGCTCACTCGACTCTTGAAAAGAGTTTAAAAATGATTACAATAGAAATATAACAAAACTTAGGTATATAATAATGTTTGTGCATATATATGGTACTAATTTATTCTTAAAATAGAAACTTATTTTAAAAACAATCATACGTTACACCCAACTTCATTTCATTTCACTCATTTCAAGTCACATTTACTTCACGATATTAAGCTACGAACCCTTCCATATTCGGTACAGTCTGCAACACAAACCTCATGGGACGGCAGAAAAAGTGGCGCTAAAACGTCGCTCCGACGACAAAATCATATTCTGTTAAATTCGTTACGTGTCCACGCCTTGTAGCGCTGACCTGGCAAACGGAGAACTTGTGTGGATAAGACTGTTTTTATGCAACTGAAACAACAATGATCATTAGTAGGTAAAGACTTACTAGCTTTTATGCAACTGAAACAAAAAAAAAATCGTTAGTAACATGCTTTGGTAGGTATAGACTTACCATAATGTGGGAATCTTTAAGCCACGTACGCATTACAGGCGGATTGCTTAGAGCTTAAAGGTTAGAGCCTAGCTAGTCACCTAGCGTGCAGCGAAGTAAAAGAAATGGTTACGAATGTTCGCAATGGGCCGCAGCGAAGCGCCTAGACCCTTGCGAGTCACGCTAGGCTCTAGGCGCTAAGCAAGCCGCCTGTTAGTGCATACGGGTTTTCACCACTAAGTAAAAAATTAATAACACCAAAAATCACAAAATAAATAAATAAAAATAAATAATTTTATTGTGATAACTAGTGGGTAGTTGGGTACATTAACAATATGCATGGCAACTAAAATACCAGTGGAGAGTTTGGTCACTGCACGTTCAATCGATGTGAAGTAAATATTTGCGTACTACAAAATATGCGAACTAGAATAGCAGTTTTAGCCCCAGTGTATTGTCAAATCCTGTAAGTAAGCAAATCTTCTTAAGCAAATCACTTAGATACAAGTGAACTATCTAAGTTGATGAATGCGCAGTGTCTAAAAAAACGTGATAGGGGTATTAAGCACTCGGTTTCATCATCTTATGATAAACATTGTAGAAAATAATATAAGTAATAGGAAAAAAAAATCTATGAAAACTGTTTTAAGAGCGAGTAAAGTACTATCTACGCTCGTTTTATTTATTTATTTATTTAGAAACAAACGGTCGTACACATTTAACAAAAAATATAAATGACACGTTACACAAGACCTATAGTTTCCTTAATGACCTTAATAAACAGTTTTCTTAAATATTTCACCGTTCTTATCCACATTAATCGAACAGAGACAGTTCGCTGTGAAAGCAATACTGTATCGGGTTTTAGCGGCCGCAGGATTCAACTGTCACTTGCACAGAAAATATTGGGTTGGGACCTTTTTGACGCCTGCTCGCTGATTGATTTTTATATTGGACTGTACTTCGTCTATGAGAAGAGTAGCTTCATTGAACTGTCTTTTTACTCTTTGCTTTTAAACTTCATATTTCGTAAGACTTTACTTCTCTTAGAGCCAATTTCACCATTGATTTTAAACGCGCTTTGTCAAAAAACAAGTTTAAGGCTGTCACTGTCATAACAACAAAGTAAAATTTGTTACAAAAACGTACAATTATGTTATAAACAATGCCTTGTTAAATCTTGATTCAATTTTTTTAATGACTTGGTGAAATTGATTTTTGGAATAAACGGGGAACGGGGTATCAAACTCGACACTTAAAATACATTACGTAAAACGTGATCTTAATCGCGTTTAAAATCAATGGTGAATTTGGCTCTAAATATGGACCAGGAAACGTTCAGTTCTAGTTCTAGAACTGTGATAATTAAAAATTACCTACTAATTAGACACTTTTAATTATTTTTTGCTTTCCTCAGTGGACCGTCACATCACAATCAAGGTGTAAGTTTAACTTATGTCTACAATCCTTACTAATATTTCTTTACTTTTCCTTACTAATATTATAAATGCGAAAGTCCGTTTGTTTGTTTGTTTGTTACGCCTTCACGTCTTGACTACTGAACCGATCATCATAAAATTTTGCATACACGTTCTTAGGGGTACAGAGAAGGACATAGGGTACCTTTCATCCCGAAAAAAAAAATTATTCCCGAGGGATAGCAAAAAAACTTTCCACGCAGACGAAGTAGCGGGCGGCCGCTAGTAATATTATAAATGCGAAGGTCCGTATGTTTGTTTGTTTGTTACGCCTTCACGTCTTTACTACTGAACCGATCATCATGAAATTTTACACACACGTTGTCAGGGTACCTTTCATCCCGAAAAAAGCCGAGGGATAGCAAAAAAAACTTATCACGCAGATGAAGTCGCGGGCGGCCGCTAGTTATCTACAAAAAAGACATTGTATAAAAACATTTCAATTAAGTATTTATAAATATTTCTAATCAGTTTAATCTCATGAAATATTTCAAAATTCAAGTAGGTATAGCTTACTTAGACACTTCTTAGAGCTTCCGCTGAAAACCAACAGATTACTTTTCTCCAGTTAAGAATAATATTAATTGATTAATTAATTAAAGTCAAGCTGTCTTCAAGTTAGTGAGCACTCGTATTCCAATATTCTCACAGGAAAATATACCAACGGCTATGCACTATTGCTCGCACAGTGGGCAAAATCCGAAAAACTATGGAAAAAACAATGCGACTACTCCAAAACCCACTGGGGCGTTATCTCTCATAGCCCAGTATTTCTTTATTCATTATTTTGACCACTAATATGTCAAGTGCCGATCACGTTGCAATGGGTTAACAAAACTGCTTTTAACACGCAGTCAACACCATCGTTAGTGTGTAAAGAATAAGGTCGATTTTCGTTTGTTTAGTTTCATTTTAATTTTGCGAAGGGGGTGTAAGGACTTTCAGGAAATATAAATGGCATTGATTCGGTGCGAAGGACACTTCATACATAAGCTCGAGTGGGCTTCGGAAACGATTTTGAAATTAATACAGACTTTGTATTGTTCTACATGTGAATTGCCACCATAATTTTCTGTCCACACCGCAGCTGGAGGTTATTAAATTAAAGATAGAATAGAAAATACTAGAACGTTTTAAAGATTTTAAGTTTCGAGTTGATAAAATTGTATTTATCAGCTCAATCGCAACAACTGACTTGACTTAATTAAAAGCATTGTTTTACCAAAAAAAATAAGTAAGTACTTACTTATATTACGGCTGACATATTTACTCAAGGTAAACTAGATATCTCAAATCTTTGCATACAAAATGTCAGTAAAATCGCGAAATAGTTTTCATGAATGGAAAACTCGAGAACGTTTGCTAAGTGTCAAGTTTCTTTGAGAAATTACCAAAATTTTATTTCGTTGGTTATTACAATGCAAATGTAACGCATTGCAATTTCTCTTGACCGTTTGACACCAAATGTATTGAAGCACCAAATTACACTTAATTTTTTATTATTATTCAGAGCGCGCAAATCCTTGAGACTCAATACTAACACATTTGGATTTTATATCACACACATTATTATGTAACAATTTGCAAAAAGTAATTAAAACAAAACACGATCCGAACCCGTGTAAAAATATTAACACCTTAAGTGATCTCTACAGCAAACAAAAGGTTCAATATGAAAAGAGTGGGAGAAAGTTAATACATTTTTTATGGTTCCACGTTGGGCGCCATTTAGCGCGCTGAGGATTTGCCGCTATCTCTCGCTGCCGTGCTTTGACCGACATATTCTTAGCGCTGCCTTACGATTCTGTCAGTGGGAACAAAAATATCAAGAGTGGGAAATAGTTAATATATTTTTTATGGTTCCACGTTGGGCGCCATTTAGCGCGCTGAGGATTTGCCGCTATCTCTCGCTGCCGTGCTTTGACCGACATATTCTTAGCGCTGCCTTACGATTCTGTGGGAGGGAACAAAAATAACAAGGAGTGGTCTAACTTAGTTACTCTTTAAATTATGAGAATGAAGAAAAAGGTTTTTTTACCGTTTGAAATGTCAAGTGATTCCGTTCTCTTATGTTTATGATTTCACTAGCGGCCGCCCGCGGTTTCACCCGCGTGGTTCCCGTTCCCGTGGGAATGTCAGGATAAAAAGTATTCTATATTTTAATCTAGACATTTACTATCAGTGTGCCAAATTTCATCCAAATCCGTTTAGTAGTTTTTGCGCGATTGAGGAACAAACATCCAAACCCACAAACTTTCACATTTCTAATATTAATAGGATTTTTATTTCGCTCGGCAGTGAGTATTAGGTACAACTTTAAAATACCAAACAGTTTATGTCGTCTATTCAATTTCTAATTAATCAAATGACTCAGTTAACTTTTTATTTATTTAACACATTTAAGGAATAACACATCATATTTTCAAATATTTAATTATGAGCTATGAATGAAGCGCTACCTGCTCATGTGTGCCTTGGTCTCTTCAAGGCAAAAGTGAATAGGCATTTCCTGGGCAAACGTGCTACATCTTAGACTACATCCTGTTTTTTACCAAGCAAGGTGGTGGTCAAATGCCTGCCCAGTTACCAATAAAAAAAACATTAAAAAAGCTATTCCACTACCATCTTGTTCTAAAAATAATATATTTTTACGATTCCCGGACCATCTCACACAATCCGATGAGTTAGTGTCCTGGAGCGCGGGCGACGTATGCTGTTCTATATTCAAATTGAACGGCAGCGAGAACTCGACCGCCGCCATTTTGTTGTCGTCACGGCACCAGCTCGAGAAAATGGCCGACGGTAAGAAGCTTAGCGCGGGAAATGTGGCGACCGAAATATTTTATCAACTTCACTCTGAAATACGTTTCTGGAGATAGGAATTATTAAATATGATTTGTGAGTGGGCTTTCTTTAAAACGTAGATACTTAGGTATAGAGTACATAACTTTATCTGCGAAATGGTAGATTATTTCTTTTTGCTCTTGCTTAGTACCTATTTGATTTAAGCTCGAATCATAATGACTGTATGATTATTGTTGATATCATTTTAAATTAATACTTACCTTTAAGTATAAAAGCATTGTTACTAACAAATTACCTATGTGTACATCCATATTTAATTCAGACATAAATTATTATTTAATAAGTTGTAAACAATATTTTTGCAATTTATTGTCACTATCACTCTGGTAGAAGTACATGTATTATAATATATAACTAATATTATAAATGCGAAAGTCCGTTTGTTTGTTTGTTTGTTTGTTACGCCTTCACGTCGTAACTACTGAACCGATCATCATGAAATTTTGTATACACGTTTTCAGGGGTACAGAAAAGGACATAGGATACCTTTCATCCAGAAAAAACGTATAGTTCCCGAGGTATAGCAAAAAAACTGTCCACGCAGACGAAGTCGCGGGCGGCCGCTAGTTGTATATGTATACGAAAACATTTCAACTTCATCAAGCCTATGGTTTTCCTAAATTATAAACAGTATTATATTATGTATCATCTCGCCAGTAAAAACTAAAGTTACACTTAAAACAAATTGCGGTTTCATTGACAGTGACAGAGTAAAAAGTGAAACAGGTGTCGAATACAAAAACCGTGACTGGAGGGAGGGCAATATGAATCGCAGGACATTATTAGCTGAGCAAACACAATAGCGGAGGGATCTCGGATTGACTGTTCACTCGACCCTACAGCATTCTCGTTAATGTCAGAGCTTTGTACACTAACGGTCCGGCCACAGCCAGCGCGACAGCCAGCGCGGCAGGCGGCGCGGCAAGCGAATTCGGTAATCACTGCACGCTATCTCGACGGCGGCCTCTCAGCTCGTCGTCATGACCGCGCAGTGATTACCGAATTCGCTTGCCGCACCGCCTGCCGCGCTGGCTGTGGCTAGGTCAAAAATCCTAGTTCGCATTAGGGCGAGTAATTTAGTCGAGTAGAGGTACAATACGTCGTGTGTTTGACGTTATTCTTAAATCAACACACATTGTCAGGCAATGTACCCAGGCGCGGTCCGAGGGGGGAGGTCACAGGGGACATGACCCCCCCCCCCCCCCCCCCCACCAAATTGTACATGTCACATAGAAAAAGCTTTAAAAAAATAAAAAAAAGTTATTATTATTAGTGACCCCCCCAAAATTTCAGGTGACCCCCCCCAAAATTTCAGGCTGCGACCGCGCCTGAATGTACCTCTACATAACTAAATTACTCGTCCTAATGCGAACTAGGTTTAAGGGCCAGTCCTACAAGTTACGGATATAATGTTTCCGATGTCATACCTTTCTGATAATTTCAAATCTGTGAAACAAGCCCAAATTGCTTAAAAAAATACTGATAGTTATTAGCCTGGCCACACACTTCATGCGGAATTCCGAATCGGAATGATTCCGAACGCAGCAAATCCATACAAATCTATGGTATACCACACATACGTTATTTTTCCTTTCGGAATTTTCATACCGTACTTTGTCTTCCCAACATCAAAGAAACCATAAATATTGAAACAAATTTTATGGACGAGTCAAATAAAAAGTGACTAGAGAAATCAGAGCTCATCCTGCTTTCGTCTTTTCAACATCATAATTTTGTATGTGTATCAAACACTTTATCATAAACGGGAACTCCAAGTCCAGTACAGAAGTGGTTTTTGTTTAAATACAGAGGGTCTGTTAGGGTTGTGCTTTTCTAATTATAATAAATGAAAAATTAACAAAAAATAATACCTATGGGCATAAAGTGAGGCGACTATCAAGTGATTCCCCGTGAAATAAGAATATTTTTGATAATTTATTTATTTTATTTATTCGGAATAACAGACACTATCTTATTTACTTAACATTAACAGACATTAATAGATAAACATACTTGCATTGCAATACATATTTTTGAACTTATTAAATCTCTACAATATTTCATTTTATTAAGTATTTTATTATGGGTATTGTAACGGACAATATGGTACAGATTTTTATATTTTGTTGTGACGTTAGTTGTTTTCAAATAAATATAAGTAACTGCTATTAATAAAAAGTCGTTGAAATATAATTTAACTTTTGTTCTGACGTTTTCGCGGTCGGATACCGGACACTGCGTCGCGCAACACGTCGCCGCCGTCAACACGTGGAAAATAAATCTATAATTTAAATACTTATATGTTTGTTAGTCTGTAAGGTATTTATTGTATGGGCCTAGTTGCTTGAATTAAGTATAATACTATAAATAAAAAACAAAATAATAAATAAATTATTCAAGGGCAACCCTAGTGAATTGTTTGGCATGACAATGGGTCGGTTCAAATAGTTATCTATTTAAACCTGGATTAGCACTCGATAAACCATGATTAATGGATACGCCGACGGACTGTATGGTCGGCAAAAACATTTGCTATGTTTCTTGTAATGGTGCAAGATTTGAATAGTATGTGTAAATACATGCAAATTAATATAGAAAGCTTAATAATTTGCTAAATGTTGTTTAGGTTTTAAGATCTTGTCAACTTGTAAAGCCTAGCAGTGATAGTTTTTTCTTTTTCAAAGATAGGTACCTCACACTATGATATTGAAGAGATTAAAAAATCATCAGCTTTTTAGCACTAAGGGCCTCTGAGCTAAGCTGCACGGACGGACGGACAGACGGACATGGCGGAACTATAAGGTGACTTGACCACGGAACCCTAAAAACGGGCTAATCTTAAGATTTCAATAATCGTTTTTGGTTAGGTTAGGTACCGCGCTTACCTTCCTTTCCAATTTTTTTAACAGTTTTAAAAACTTTTTGGCGGCCTAAAGGTTGGCGCGGCGTATTTTTGCCGATGCATGTAACAACACAACATGTCCAAAATGTGCTGATTTTCTTTTATTTTATAGACATCGAACATTCCATTTTCTCGCCTCTTTTTTTTTAACTTTTTGTAATAAATGATAATTTTGTATTTTTTAAAGCTTTTAGTCTGTCATTATTCTAGCCCGGAGATCGGCGCGGCGTATTTTCGCTGATGCAGCGAAGATGTCCGCGTGCGGCGAATAGATAAATAATAATAATAATAATAATAATAAAAGTTTATTTATTTTAGATAATGGCATACGTCCATGAACATCACAACATGTCCAAAATGTGCCAATTTTCTTTTATTTTAGAATCATCGAACGTTTCAATATTTTCTAGCCTCTGTTGATTTAAACTTTTTTAAATAATAATAATTTTGTATTTTTTTAATCCATTTGTCTGCTATCTTTCTGGCCTGGAGATCGGCGCGGCGTATTTTCGCTGATGCAGCGAAGATGTCCTCTTGCGGCGAATAGATAGTGGCATACGTCCATGAACAACGCAACAGGTCCAAAATGTGCCGATTTTCTTTAATTTATAAACATCGATCATTCCAATAATTTCAACCCACGTTTGTCTTAAACTTTTTTAAGCTTTTTGTCTGCTATCGTTTTCTGAGCCGGAGGTCGGCGCGGCGTATTCTCGCCGATGCGCGGAAGGTGTCCGAGTGCGGCGAACAGATAGTGGCTGACGTCCGCAAAAGTGCGGATTAACACGTCCACGGCAATTTACGACCACCCGGCTTTGTTGCGCGCCAAATTAATACGAATCGGGTGTGGAATTTTGTTTTTAATTTGAGTTTAGACAAAAGAGTAAGGAATTGTTAATTTAAGTATGGAATAGTGCGTAATTAATGTTACGTAATTCAAATATCTAGGTATACCTAACATGTTTGTTATTTATGATAGTGTCTTATGAACACTACTTAGTTACGAAAATATTTTAACACTAAATTTAAAAAACCTATTTCACAGTTTTCGGTTAAACTTCACTTAACTTGAGTGAGAATTTCATTGAAATTAGATTAATATTTTTTATATAACCAGAAATTAGTGACTATTTTATATCGACTTTAAAAGTAATTTCGTTCTCAAATAATTCGCTTATTTCCTGCACGAATACAAATAGATTTAAATTAACCCACTACATACAGATGTGGTTTAAATTCCAATAACTATATGTGTAAAGCTGGCTTAATCTACAGGGTGTAGCCAGGTGTCCCGCCGCATGTGGCTCCCACCGTCTTCATACATAAGCCTTCACCGGACTGTCTTAATGCGATATACGGGGTGCTTCAAAAAATCTTTTAATAAGGATTTTTGGAAGTATATTTTAAACATAAATAATGAATTAAGAAATATCAATTAAATCATCAGCTGCATGTGAGATATAAAAGTTTGCATCACTTAAATTTTATCGTAGAACCATGAAATGATTTTTTTATGTTAATATTTTTACTTAAGTAATCATTGGCTTGTGAGCCGTAGCACGAAGCTTTGCAAAAAGGGGGAAAACTCAATGTTAAACTACATAAGAGCAAATCACTGATTTTCAACTTTCACCCTATAGAAAAATCCTGCGAGGTGCATCGAAAATACTTTAGCTGCTTGTGATCACAAATGTGTATGTAAACTGAACAGCCTGTATCGTATTCCATACATATGCGTTATTCATCTTAAGCCCCCACTACACGCCAACTAATTCAATCTGGGATTACGGAATACGTATCGGTATGATATTCGGCAGGTCACGGTGTGACGCAGGCAGGTAGGAAGGTGACCTACTGTCAAATGTTGAATATGCAATAAATTCCTAGACACAATGGCAGGATGATGGAAAATTTATCCCGCTTGATGGCGGAACTGTGGATGGAGATATTTTGTACTTGTACCTATAACGTATGGGTTATATTCACGGTTATTTTTCAATTAAAAATGGCGATAGTAAAAAAATAGCAAGAAAAAAAATGACAGGTCTTCATCTACAAGTTCGCGCTAGTGCGTCGACCGATAGACGATTTGTGGATCAGCCAATTGATCCAATTATTGAAACGAGAATGCTATCTTTTGGTAGTGGAAGTAGTAACACAGACTTTCTTACAACTAACTTCTACACTTGTAAGAAAGTAGATAGCATTAACATTATTACTAGTACTTGTATTAAGTAGTAATGATTAACACGAGAAACAATCTTTCTTTCTTATCGAATGAGGAATAGTGGCCACCTCTGGTGTTAGAGTTTATCAAGCGTCCTGTAAGGCCTCTTACTTGGCTTAACTACTGTTAGGTATCAGATGACGACATCCGGGACCGACGGTTTAACGTGCCCTCCGAAGCACGGAAGCGCTCAGTTGTAATGCCACTTAACGGTCACCCATCCGACACCTAGCCGGACTGAGAGTTGCTTATCAAATGTGATCGAGTACGATCAGCCTGTCAAGTTCCGACATGAGCGCTTCAGAGAAACAATGGTCGTATTATTTAGATCTCAGTCGAATCGTTCAGGGCCGATAGACAAAGTAATGGTTAATTTTCTAATTATGTGATAAGTACCTACTAGATTAAATCTTTTTGACGTTCGTTGTAAGGAATAAAATATCTACGTTTATAGATGTATTAACGTCTTATGTTATTTGAATAATGCAAGATTGTATTAGGTATGTCAGTCTGTCAAATCAAATAAGTACTAAGGTAAATAGTTCTGTTATTGAAACTCAATTGGTTAGACCACATTAGCAAGCAGTTGGTCCGCCGCAATTTAATTTAAAAAACATTAGTTTAAACTGCCATTACCGATAAAAATATCTTACCATAACACCCCCATACAATCATAACCGATGCGAACGACCATCTATTTGGTGAAGTCTGTTGGCGCATAATCGAATCGAAATCGAATTAAAACCGATTCCGATTCAATCGCGAGTATCGAGAGGTGCAATCGAGCGAGGCTTAATGGCAAGATTATGCGAATGTTTTAAACAACTGTTTAAAGTTGTTTTCAAATCAGTTTATGTAGAGATAAATGTTCCTTATGAAAAAATAAATCTACAAAATCATATGACCATATTAACCATATTTAAATTTCTATTAATGTAGTATTTATGTAGCTAATGCAATTTTATTGATCGGTTTTAAAATCCGGTTTCATAAGAACTAATTAACATTAATTTAAAATGCCTAATAATTCTACTTTAATAATGTTTAGTATTGTCAAAGAGCGAAAGTTCCACGTGCCACGAAGTGATTACTTTGGAAGAAGATAGTCAAAAGAATCTCACATTAAAATAAGTCATTAATTTAAAGCGGTAACACTTCTTATTTGTTCCGAATCAAATACAATCCCTTTGCAGAAATAAATCATATTTAAAAAAACGGCTATCGCTTCAAAACGCATGCCACTAAGCGCGATCGAATCTAACAAAACATAAATTTAAATTTAGAATCGCATACCCTTTGAATGCACCCCTTGCGTATTTCAAAAATCATCAGGCAGATTTAGCAACACACAGAGTTTCTAAAACACTTCTATTGTCCAAACAATAAGGTTGATTTTGAATTCATTATGGATTTCGAATCGAATTACAGCGCTTTAGAAAAAGCAGCGTTTTTAATAACTGTGTTCGCTTTAAGCGCTGTTTTCGCAAAAAAGAGTTTGATAGAATTGGGCATATCTTACTAATGGAACGAGTCGTAATGAAATAAGGCACTGCCGCTGGTAATGGCGAATGTCCCCGGAGATTTATTAAAAAATGCGCGATTTTCCAATATGCGAACGTTTGTTTGAGTCCGTTTAATTTTTATTCGAATTTCGAATACACTGATGCGAACTTTTTCCATATTTTACTCTTTTATGGGATTGGAACTTTTTCATCGGTACCTATTTTTAGAACTCTCGTTAAAAGTTTTTGGACATTATTATTTGTCTAATTAATTTGAAGTACTTACATACTTCCTATTTCAAAAAATGTAGGTATCAATTTATTACCCAGCCGAGTATCAATTTTGAAATGTAAACTATTTTAATGTTTATTGTTTTAATCTGTATTAAGATATCTAATGACGTAGTCATCCGGAAGGATCTAATTCAGATCAAACACAATTTCTCATCAATTTTTTATTCCGTAACAAAATGTCGTATCACCATTTTGTAATGTTTTTTCCTCAATTTAACCCTAACTCTATTTCAAATGCTTACCTATTCAAACTTATGTATCCTTTCTTTAAAAAGGAAAATGTTTTCACCAGCGAAAAAACCTTCTGAAACAATTAAGCGACTTATAAAAATACCTCGAGCGAATTATCTTAATCAGTTTCCATATACCAACTGTCAAGCTCCAGAAAAAGTGGCGGGAAATGCTGCCTTATCTGGCATCTCCCTAACAAAGGGGAGGTATTTAGCATAATGAGTGACATCTCCGAAAGAGAGGGATGGGTGTATACCATTTTGCTTAAGCGTGAGCGGGAGAGAAATAGGTTTTGTAGGAACAATATCCCAATCTTGTTTCTAGGCCATTTCCCTTAATTAGTACCGGCTGAAGACAGACAGTTTATCTTGGCCATTATGTAGATAGCGCTTCTGTGCAGGATTCAAGGTTTGTTCTGTTAGCTGGTGAAGGGTTCGTTATTTATGATGCTGTGTGTGACGTGTGTATTAAGATTGTGAGGAAGCTAAGAGATCGGAGTAAAGGTTGATACGACAAAAGTGGCCACGTACAGCGGAATTTGCTACATACGTAATTCCGAACGCATCCATACAAATCTATGGACCTAACACTAACACACACATGCGGGATTTTTCCGTCCGAAATTCTAATACTTTTTTTTATTGGGTTTGGAATTCCGAATCGGGATTCCGTCGTGTATGTGACCGGGCTAATGGGTGGGTGAAAACAAGAGATGAACAATTGACTATTTACTAGTGATGCAACGAATACTACTTTAACGAATACGAATACGAATATCAATTCTACTATTCGGCGAATACGAATACGAATAATTCAACAAGGTAATGATAATGAATAATACACAGTATTCTTTTTTTTTACTATTAATAATTGAAATTAACTTCTGACAAAGTTTTGTAGAAAAAGTACGACATTTGTAACTTCTTAGGCATTTTATACTATGCAAACAAGTAATAATTGACAACTTGAGAACTCGACTTCGTTCATTCATTCAATGTTAGGGTAATCCCCGTCAAAAGATGCAAACAGTATAGTGCGTATTAGGTGCGTTCGGATACACGGTGCACAGCCAAACTGTAACTTGGTTTGCTTTCAGTTATAATATAAATAGTTTGTTTTTAATATTCGTGATGATATTCGGCGAAAACGAATATTCGGTAAATATCTACAATTTGGCGAATACGAATATTCGTATTCGTATTCGTTGCATCACTACTATTTACTGGTTTCATTAGATAAGTAAATAAAGATCATGACTTATTAAAGATTGACTATTTAATGGTTTCATTAGATGAGTCTATAAAAATCATAACTTACTAAAGAAAGATATAACCCTTATGCACTAAACTTAAGAATCGCCTAAGTATTTTCTTATCTACAACTCGACTAAAGTAAAACGGTGTCTAGCTTTTGCCTTAACATTTTGGTCAAGTTGAATGTAGTTAAGAAAAATCTTAGGCGATTCTTAAGTTTAGTGCAATGGGTGACAGTTTGTGTTCTGACTGCATGAAAATAAAAACTAAATAGCCACCGTTTATTAACATATTTTAAACCATTTGATTTTTGAATCAAATAAAATTCATAAGTATTGCTGATGAAATCTCAGCCACGCTCTGAATTTAACACAATTTTTCTTTTGTTTTTATAAAATCCAGGTGTAGTTTATATATCGTGACTGGAAACACGAAATGTGTTTTTCATCCCTTCTATTCGAAAAATGATGCTTTGTTCCTATATAAGTGGGACCAAAATAGCTCTTTTCTGGTAAGAACTTTTTAGTGGGAGGAAAAGAGATTTGAATTTAGAACATGTATCTTTCAAAGAATTCGAGCGCCGCCGCCCCCTGGTATGTATTGACTGGCTGTATAGACCGCAAACTGAAAAAAAAAACATAAGTGCGCGAATTAAGTCTGTGTTCTTGTAATTAGTATATAGTACTTTGTTCTATTTTGCTAAAATAATGAGTTCTCCGTCGAGTTATGAAAGTGACAATGTATTAACTCCTGAAACAATAACTATAGAAGCTAACAACGTTGTACAATTATTTTACTTTTCACGTGTTTTTTTTAAATAAACAACATTTTCATTAATTACATAAACACAGTCTCCTATTTATTTTCTCATAGAAAGGGGATGAAAAGTAGAGTATATGACTCGGGCGCAATAGTAGATTGTATTACAAGGGAGCAAAATAATATTTTTACGGCGAGGGCGCTTTTTTGATTCCAGAGCGAAGTGAGGGATTCTAGAGTAGAATCCCGAGCGTAGCGAGGGATTCTTCAGTAGAATCCTGAACGTAGCGAGGGATTCAAAGTATGTCGCCCTCGCCAAAAATATTTTGCGCCCGAGTCATATACTCTACTTTTCATCCCCTTTCTATGAGAAAATAAATAGGAGACTGTATTTATGTCATCATCATCATATCAGCCACACGACACCCACTGCTGGGTATAGGCCTCCCCTAAGGATCTCCACGACAATCGGTCCTGCGCTGCCTGCATCCACTGGCTTTCCGCGACCTCCACCAGATTGTCGGTCCACCTTGTCGGGGGCCTACCCACGGAGCGTCGTCCGGTGCGCGGTCGTGTTTATGTAATTAATGAAAATGTTCTTTATTTAAAAAAGACACGTGAAAAGTAAAAATAATTACAAATTTTGATACACTAGCGCAATTTTCAAAAGTTATTGTACTAAGTACGTAAGTATGTACTAATTACAAGAACACAGACTTAATTCGCGCGCTTATGTTTTTTTTTTCAGTTTGCGCGGGCTATCGCGCCGCGGCGGCGGCGACCTCGCTGCGCCGTCTATACAGCCAGTCAATACATACCAGCCGGCGGCGGCGTTCGAATTCTTTGAAAGATACATGTTCTAAATTCAAATCTCTTTTCCTCCCACTAAAAAGTTCTTACCAGAAAAGAGCTATTTTGGTCCCACTTATATAGGAACAATGCATCCTTTTTCGAATAGAAGGGATGAAAAAGATTTTTGGCGAGGGCGACATACTTTGAATCCCTCGCTACGTTCAGGATTCTACTGAAGAATCCCTCGCTACGCTCGGGATTCTACTCTAGAATCCCTCACTTCGCTCTGGATTCAAAAAAGCGCCCTCGCCGTAAAAATATTATTTTGCTCCCTTTTAATACAATCTACTATTCATCCCTTCTATTCGAAAAAGGATGCATTGTTCCTATATAAGTGGGACCACAATAGCTCTTTTCTGGTAAGAACTTTTTAGTGGGAGGAAAAGAGATTTGAATTTAGAATATGTATCTTTCAAAGAATTCGAACGCCACCGCCGGCTGGTATGTATTGACTGGCTGTATAGACGGCGCGGCGAGGTCGCCGCGGCGCGATAACCCGTGCAAACTGAAAAAAAAAACATAAGCGCGCGAATTAAGTCTGTGTTCTTGTAATTAGTACATACTTACGTACTTAGTACAATAACTTTTGAAAATTGCGCTAGTGTATCAAACGTAACTATAAATTTGTAATTATTTTTACTTTTCACGTGTCTTTTTTAAATAAAGAACATTTTCATTAATTACAAAAACACAGTCTCCTATTTATTTTCTCATAGAAAGGGGATGAAAAGTAGAGTATATGACTCGGGCGCAAAATATTTTTGGCGAGGGCGACATACTTTGAATCCCTCACTACGTTCAGGATTCAAAAAAGCGCCCTCGCCATAAAAATATTATTTTGCTCCCTTGTAAAACAATCTACTATTTTACTCTTTAGCAATACGACACAGACTTTTTTGTGTCATTTCTATCACGTACAAATCCTCGCCTATATTATTAAAAAGTTATTAAATAAAAACTTGTTACGGCAATTTACCACTATAATAATATGTTACATTGTAAAGTTAAACACGTAAGCGTAATGCATCTCTGTTAACACGAAATCAAAGTCTATATCCCATCACATTTAAACCATAGAAATCTGTTATAAACAAAAACAGTTAAACAAAACCCGAAGAGTTCCTATTTAAACAAAACGCGTTATTCCGACCATTACAGGGTTAACCAACAATGTTTCCATTGAATTAACCCTTCGAGCGAGGTCGTAAAGACCGGGGGTGTCGCGGCTGTAACGCAAATTGAGACGTTTAACATCAAGCGGCATGGCTAATGCTTTACAAGAGATATTATTGTTGACGTCGTTTTTTTTTCTTCAAAGATCCTTTATAACAATATAATTGTATGATTTTCAAAATCGGATGGCTGACTGGAAATGAATTATTATGTTGATTTTGAATTACAAATTATTTAAATAGGCAGAATATATTATGAAGGATAATAAAAATATGTAGTAAAAGGTGTCGTAAGAAAATACGTGTTACAAAAATACCCCTGATGCCGAATATGGTAGATAGGGACCATCAAACTGAACAACTTTTACTATGGGACCAATTCTGAAGTCGTCGAAAAAAAAATCGGCTGTTTCATACGTTTTGATATTTTCGTTACTTATTAATTTTTGTATGAAACAGCTGATTTTTGACAGACTGACTGACAGCGATTTCGCAGTTCGTCCCATACTAAAAGTGGTGTTCAGTTTGATGGTATCCTATCTACCGTATTCGGTATTAGGGGTATTTTTGTCACACGTTGTAGGTATATATGGAAGTTATTTCTGTAAAATTAAGTTGATAGATTTTTTGCCCTTATAATTTCTCACTTTTAATTTAACAACCAGGTTCATAATTTCTTTTCAGCAAACTACGAAAAAGTTGATGCCAAAAAATTTGGAATTAATTATCTCGCTTCTATCAATATGCTCTTCCAGTTGGCAGAGTTTTTCTAGACACAGTCTTGGCTTTAGAATCGGGGGAAAATCTACAAAAAATAGTTCATAAATCAACGGCCAGTCTGGCCCTCTCTGACACCGGAATATTCAATGAGCCACCAGCGCTCATTCGGGGGTTATTTTCTTTCTCTTGTAATCGAAAGCTGATTTAATTATGATTGTTTGGATTTGAAGAACTGTGCACCTTGTAGGTGTACCTATATAAACATTTTTGCTCAAGAGATTAATAAAAATAAAACAATTAATGATTTATTCAAAAACAGTTCATAGATACTCGTAGGTAAATATTCAAATAAATAAAAAAAGAACAATATCCATTGTTTATAGAGCGTATTTTGATTTTATTCAATTATTTACACAGTTGTATCTCACACGAAATTATTACAAAACGTTAACAAAATTCATCGGCAATCCAAAACTAAATTATTCAAATCTCTAACTTTTTTCCGTCCCCTAATTATAAACTTCTCATAAATTTTAAGCATAACACAAAACAAAATTCTAAAACCTGTCAACAAAACAAGCGACCACAAAGAATATTCTAAAAAAAACAAATCCTCGCTTATTAATTTTCCCGAAACAAAAAACGAAATTTAAAAAAGCACCAACAATTGCAGTAGTTATTCACCCGGCGCTTCCTGGCACAACGCAGAACGCTTCCTCTCTCCCTTTATTCCTGAAGAACTTTTTCTGTTCATTTGTTTTGCTCGTTTTTGTTGAAGCAGGATCTCTTGATCCCATATTTTACGCTCATATTGCCGCGGCTGACTCGAATACTCCACTGAATTTGTTTGCGGTGAACCATTGAGGTCCGCTGCTTATTCTTTGTAATTATGTAAAATGTTCTTTTTGTTCGGCGTATCTTTTTGGAGATTTTCTTTTCTTTGTTGGAGAAAATCTTCTGTTGAAATACTTTGTTGTTAATAGTGTTAAATAAGAAGCATCTCAAGACTTTAAGTTTTATATTCAGTATCCTCCTGTTCAGAAACCAAAAGTTTTCAGTAAACTATTCATGAGAATTTTGTTTAGCTTTCACATTTATAAGGAAGACTATAATTGCTGAAATCTATAAAAAATCATACCTACGTTGTATAATTATTGCGATTTTTTTATCGTCTATAACTCAGCAAGGTGAAATGCAACGTCGCCTAATCACACCCATCGCCTCGTCAGCTCTCCCCATCACACATTCACTACACCTACTCACGACATCACAGAGACTGCGCATACGATCCTCGTTGCACCACATATGTCTAAGTGGAACTCCGTAATTAAAAGCCGAACTCGACTGGGGCGACTTAATGCAATTAGAGAATTTTTCGCGACATATGGCTCGGCTAGAGGGGCACATGCGGTTTTTTAGATAAAACCGATAATGCTGCCGATGCGATTCGTGTGCTGATTGGCGATTTAGGTTTTGTGCATTGTGCAATCATCGGTAATGTAATAACAAGTCTGATTAGACTGTCAGTCTTCTGAACAAAAAAGTGGTGGTTTGTATCTGACGATGTAACGTAGGTATAACAAAAGATACATCATATCAGCCGCATGACATCCACTGCAGTGCTGGGTATATACAGCGCAATTCATAATTCAATATTCAGTAAGAATAGATTACACAAAAATATTAATAAAAAAATACTTACAGGGTTATTCGCAGGAGAGATGATTACTACAACAACGTTTGTTGTACGATTTTCCCGAAAACAGACAAAAAAACTTCACCTTTCGCCAATAGAAATCTCCGAACGGTTGATTGAGTTTTGTATGAAAAGTCGTTTTTTTGTCTTTTTCGGTAAGTCATAAAATAAACTTTGTTGTTTAGGAAAAAGCCTGTATGACTAACACCACGATATGTAATGCGTTTGAGTTCTAATGATTTGCACACGCTAAATGTGTTCATATGATTTAGATGACCACATAGTTTCCCGGTTTACTTTCATGCACCAAATAACCCAGTTTTTACACTGAGATCACCATCAGGTGCTATATGTAATATTTCTTTGTGTTTTTTCATACTTCAATACAATCAACATTATTTTCCAAGTCAATATTGCCAATCGTATAACTATTGGAGAACTTAAGTGGACTCCCGTTTCATTAGCAGGGGGCCATAGTCCCTGGAGGGTGCCTTAAGCCCAAAAGCACATATGGCATGTTAATACTCTACGTATTTGTATGGACCCTCTTTGCTATTGACTGTTTAAAATGTGGCCTGGAAGCGGTTAAAAAAGTAATCTTTGGAACGATCGCTTTTGATAACATTTCGGTTTTAAAGCAGACTGAAAAATATATTGAAAATGAAAATACCATGGTAATAGTAGAGGACAATATAAATTTTATGAAAATATGAAATAAAAGACTTTTTAACGGATACTAGCGCGGTTTTATTGAAAGTACTTTGGTAATTAGTTGGTATTTGGTTTGATTTTTGATTTTTCCGACGTTTCGGCACCTTTGCAGCTGCCGTGGTCACGGGGGACTGAAGCTACTCGTGAGCCTACCCTCAAGCGATGAATTTTTTTTTTTTTTTTTTTAAGACGTTCAGAAATTAATATTTTACAATTTTATTTATCTTTTTAATTGGTTTAAGTTGATTTTGTGATTTAATTAATGCTAAAGAGAGAGAATCTACTGAAACTACCACCATTTCACAAAATTGGGAGGCCCCTCCAAGAAAGAAATGGCGAAATAAAACTTGGAGAGGAAAGCCGACCTCCGTCTTTTATATTTATTAATTTATTTGCAAAAGGAACTAACCGTATCATTAGATCTTGCAGTGTGTGTATGGGGCTTCAGCTTGTGAATGATGGGGTCCCAAGCTGGTGGAATTTTCCAACCATCATCTCTATTGAAATTAGGATATTTATTTATTTCGATAGCCTCGCGGAGCATTCTAGGAATAAATCTACGTTCCTTAGCAAGGATTTGGGGTTTGTCAAATCTAATGTAATGGTTGGGCCCCTCAAAGGCGTGATCACACACTGCAGACTTGTTATCGCGCCTATGTTTCATGTCAGCTACATGCTCTTTAACGCGGGTCCCTATACTTCTCTTTGTTTGCCCGATGTAGGAGAGCCCACAGTCACAATCTAGTTTGTAGACGCCTGCGGCTTGAAGGGGGATGTTACACTTGACAGGTCGTAAGAATTGGTTGATCTTCTTCGGCGGCTTGAAGTAAGTTTTGATTGACGCTCGCTTCAGAATGTTTCCAATCTTGTCAGTGACACCCTTCAAATAAGGTAGGATGGCAGGTTGACGCTCTACTGTGGCTGGTTTGTCGCGTTTTCTGTGACGAAGGCGTGGTACTTGCAACTTGTTTTTACGCAGTACTTGTTTGACGTGCTGAAGCTCAGCCGTCAGGTGTTGTTTGTCACAGATGCCGCGGGCTCTCTGAAACAAAGATTTCCCTACGGTAGCTAACTGTATAGGATGATGGTGAGAGTCACCATTGAGGTATCTGTCTGTATGGGTTGCTTTACGATACACTGTATGGCTCAAGGTTTGGTTCGGATTCCTGATAATGAGAATGTCTAGGAAAGCTAGTTTATTATCTGCCTCTAACTCCATAGTAAATTGTATGTTGGGGTTTATGGAGTTAAGATGGTTAAGAAAAGCAGGGACACTGTCTCTAGGTAGTATTGTGAAAGTGTCATCTACGTACCGTTTGTAGAACCAGGGAGTCACTGGTGCTGTGGCTAGTGCTTTCTCCTCAAAATCCTCCATGAAAATGTCAGCAACAATGGGGGATACAGGAGAGCCCATTGCTACGCCATCTACTTGCACGTAGAACTCCTCGTTCCATAACAGATAGCCAGATGTTAGGCATAATTCTAGTAGTTCTGCATATTCAATTGGCATGTTGTTATCAATTAGCTTTTTCCTGATGATATCAATGCAGTCCTGTACTGGTAAGCATGTGAATAAGGACTGAACATCAAAACTAACCATAGTTTCATCATCAGCGAGATGTAGATGTTGTATCTCACTGACAAACTGGTAGGAATCTTTTACAAACGCTGATGTATTACCTCTCAGTGGTGTGAGTGTTTTCGCTACGTGTTTAGCTAATTTGTAGGTTGGTGAGTCAATTTGGCTTACAATGGGACGTAGCGGAGCATTGTCTTTGTGTATTTTCGGTAACCCATACAGTTTCGGCGGTATAGGGCAGGATGGAATAAGATAATCGACGTCAAGATCTAACTGTTCTGAATGTTTTTTGATGAGTTCTTTCGTGTTACTAAGGATCTTGGCGGTTTGATCACATTTAACATGTTTGTAGGTTTTCTCATCACTCAAAAGTTCTTGTATTTAAATATACAAGAACTTTTAACTATAAAATATTTAGTCTAAAAAAGGTGTTTGAAAAGAAAACTCGAACAATGCAAAAACACGTAACTAACTACTTAACAAACGAGTTGTTTTAGTTTTGTATTTGAAAGCTATGATGCCTAGGAAGCCTAGAATGCCAATCTTGGCCAATTTATAGGGGAATTCTTAAGCTAAACCAAAGATATTTAAGAAAAATGTAACCTTAATGACAACGTAACGGTTTATCGTTCAGAATTAGCGCGATTAGGCAGGCCCTTGGTAGCGACACAGTATAAAACGGCAAAAAATATTCGTACCCATTGGCTACCTTACTTCGCTTTGACCACTACGACTACGGATATTTTTGCCATTATTAACAACAGTGTCGCTACAAATTACTGTGTAATAAATAACTTTTTTGTGTTAGTTCTGAACGTATATTTAACGTAGATATCAACTTATGGAATAAGAAGTTACTTTTGGCCTTTTTAAAAGAAAATAAAGCATTAAAAAAGTCTTACATATGGACAAGTGATCATCAATTCAAATATTTTTAGACCCAATATACGCTGAAACTTCGGTCTGCGGTCTAATCGCTCGGATAAGTTATTGACAAAGAGTCAAAGATAGAACTGAAAATAGCATAGTGAATGCAAAAAAGATTGTCACTGCAATTTATTTGATTACTAATAAGCACAAATACATTTACCATCAATCGATATCTGCTAAGTATGCTCGACGCATCAAGTAGTGTAATATTACGAGCACAATACATTTGTATGACATGTCTGTAGGGGATTCTAACCATTACAATGATCAGATGGAAAGAGACCACCATCGCATATGTTGTACGATTGTTTAGATAGGGAAGTATCAATCTTGATAGTTTCATTTTAATATCTAATAAAATCAGCGTAACTCTCAATTTAGAGACCTACGATAAATACGGATTCCCAATTTTTATTTCAAATAACAGTTCATTAATTCATTACCTATTCAATTCAGTACTGAATTTTTTAAATAAAAAGTGGCATAGAGTGATTGCTGAATTATAACAAATACTATGAAATACTTTTTATATGATCAAGAATATTATTCGCGATATTTACAATTTAATACATCTAGGTATTACTTATTACCTTATTAGCTTTAAAAAAAATTATTATTAACATAACGTACCTACAGCCAATGTTTTTTTACGCAATATTCATACTTCATTCTATATAATACTTATTGAGGTTTTTCAATATTGACTCAGCGCGCGTGAAGCGCGGGCGAAGCGTCTCCGTTTCAGCTTGGCCAAAAATGCTTTCGTATGTTTACCTCTACAACAGGTCAACCGATACTCGTGATGTGCGGCGGCGGTTCAGCAGGTTCTATAAATACGGATGTTTTCGATTCAATATGGGATTCGATACTGGGGTTGATAACATAAAAAAACATATTTCAGCCGTTTCGAAAAATGTTTCAAAATATCACAAACGCGAGGTCTAGCTAGAGATCACAGTTCACAGAGCCAGAGCTACACAAAATAAATTAAAATTCTAAATATACTTACCTACAAAAACCGAAACTTGTTGAAAGAAATCATTGACATCAAAAAACTTATACATATCTTCATACATATGAATATATGTAAAAAATTTTGTACATTGTATACATATACATTAGCTAAATTTTTACATACACGTAAACACCACAAGCTATTCCTAAATCTATGATGATCATTAACAACAAATCATTACCATCCCGTTTATTGATCCACCAGCTTTTTAGGTCATCTAACCCAATACAATTCTCTTGAAAACGCATTTAACGCGTCGCATATGGTAATGGTACCCTGCCATGGGGGTGCATTGTCCAACGCGGCTCTTACACCATATGGTCCAAAAATTCACAAACAAGTGCGTTCCATCCAGCTTTAATACTAACGATTATGCGTCTACACTAGCCATAACTTTCAACACCAATGGATACCAAACCCCAATTGTAATAGTGAAGGTTGAATTTTCTGTAACTGCTCACATAAATTTTAACTTTCATCCGCATTACACAAATAACGACGTTAGCAATGAAGTAATAAGTGCCATTTCCAATAAATCACATGGAATGGAAGCAGAAAGTACCAGTGCAAGTTTTAAACGCGACAAAACTACAATAAACGGATCCGTCGATCTGAAACCATCTGTATCTGAAAATAGCTCTATTGACTCGTGGAATAAAGTTGATTTTGATATAGCCTGATGCTTTGAATGTGATTTTGACAATTAATAGGGTGACTGATCTACGAGAACAAACTATTGAAAGTATAAAAGGAATGATTGTAGTCCACGCTGAGTTGTATTATGGGCTATTGTTGGAATCGAGCCACCATATGGTAGACCAGTATTAGTTCCCAATTCGGGGTGGAATCAGATAAACATATTCTAATATCATTTCATGTGCAGGTGTTCTATTATTCATAGGATCACTTGTGTCATCTTTTGTAGGGAAAGTTAATATGAAAGCAATGGCACTAACTGCAATGATTTATGGATTTTTGTTTTGTTTATGGTTTATATTTTAACTAAGCACATCAAAAACAATAGTATCTCATTATTGCGGAGTTTTTACATAGGTAGTAGCAGCCCTTAACATAATCCTACTAATATTATAAATGTGAAAGTTTGTGGGTTTGGATATTTGAATGTTTGTTTCTCAATCACGCAATAACTACTGAACGAATTTGGTTGAAATTATACACACAGATAGTAGATAGTCTAGATTAAAACAAAGGATACATTTTATCCCGATATTCCCACGGGAACGGGAACCACGCGGGTAAAACCGCGGGCGGCCGCTAGTTCATACATAATCATCATTATCATGATTCTGATTGTAGTTACACGTAAGGCCACTAGATGGCGTTGTACTGTTTACGCCGCAGTCTGAACCGCGGTGTTAAAAATTTTATCAGTTTCATGACTTCGCTCACTAAATTCTTCTACGGTATCGCTTCTCGGCCTTTTGGCTAAGATCAAAGTGTAGTATCTGTTCTTTTCAGCTTAATATCTGAAAGTTCCCTCACTGAGGGACCAGTATATTAAACTGATTTTTGTAACTCGACGGGATGTTCGGGGCTCGCTCCACTCCCGTCACGGGTCGGCCCGGCATTGCAGTGCCGCCGGGATCGGCCCACATAATACCGAAAATCAACTCTTTACTTAATGTCATGTCATTACGATGTGATAGGGTAATAAAGTTAATATTACCTAGCGGAATAGAGGAACAAAGGGCTGAGCAAGCGAGATGTCACTAATCAGCAACAATGTGTGAGAAAAAGAAATGCATGATTATGCCGTGCAGAACTCTTTTTCGCAACTGATTGACAGTTTGTCAGCCCATATCAGCCCGCTGAGAATTTGAGTTCTGAAAATATTTCCGATTTTTCTTGAAATCGTGGACATTTTTGCGAAATAATGCTTCGGAAACATGGTGTCCTGTTCAGTGATTGATTGTTGTACAAAACATCGAAATAACCCAGAAAAATGTTCATTTCACAGGTAAATTATTCCAAATCGATCCCGCCTAACTTTGTGTTTATTTTTACCAATACGTTTCGAAATTTTAGCACTGAGCGTGATAATTCTCTTCTGTAAATACTCATTTTTGTAAGAAGCAAAGATTGGCTAGACAAAATGCACAATTAACGAATATTTTGTGTAAAGAAATAATTTTCAGTTTACAGTAGGGCTGCATAAAGTTATCGATATCTCGGAATGTAATCCCATTTAAGATACTTAAGCCGATCCATAGGTCTGTCTTTGTAACAGGTCAATATTAAGCCTAGACGCACTGTGTCGTCCTACGTTTATAGAGATATTGTACCAGAGGCATTCACACATGTACCAACCTCATCGAATTCTAGATCTACACCTCCGCTATTGCAACAGTCACCACCCATCGACTTCTTTCCGACCAGAATTGACGCCAAGTAAAAAGAAGCTTGTAGATAAATGCACTAAGTTACAGGATAAAATTAAAATTATGTTAAATAAATGATTTTAAATATCTTCTGATCTTTTTCTAATAGTCATACTTCATTTCAGAATTGTAATTTTAGTACACCCGTGCAAAATTCTATCCCATTTATTTTGAATCTATGGCTGTTAATTATACTATTGATTAATTATACTAGTGATTTTGTTCACATTCCCTTATTGCAAAAGTGTGTCACAAATGGAAAATAACTTTAGGTATCAGTTGAACGTAACATTGAATACGGTAGCATTTCATAATAGTGAACAGCTACACATAATTGACATCAATAAATTATTTAATAGTTTTTACTTGACAAAAGATAAGTTCTATCTGCCTAGTTCTTTTAGGAGACAAATAGCATTATCGCTATCTTTTTATTTTAAACATTTAGCCAATAATCTGGCTAGTAAAACAACTGCTTTTATTGAGCAGTCAACTATTGACATTAGTCATTCAACTTTGGAATATAAAAATAATTATAACATTTTACTTAGTTCAAGTAATAATAATGTTTCACATTTAAATTACCATCTAGGACAATAGAGGCGTCCTCTAGCCCTGACTTAACAATAGAAAAGCCAAAGTGTTTAAGAATTGTACACCAAAATATGCAAGGCTTTTCTGGCAAAGATTTAGAAATAAGCTTATTCTTAAACTCTGAAGATATTGATGTGTTATGTGTTACTGAGCATTGGTTGAAAAAGCACGAATTACTTTTAAGTTTAGATAATTATAAAGTTGTTAGCTCGCTTAGTAGGAAATCTACTATAAGAGGGGGTTCACTTATTATTCTACACAATAGTTTACAATGTAAAGAGCGTAGAGATGTAGTATCCCTCTCAATTGAACGAACTGTTGAGTTATCGTGCGTGGAACTTGATCAAATAATTATAGTATGCGTATATAGACCCCCCAAAGCAAATTACTCTGAGTTTGAGTCCACTATGGAGGAAGTTTTAAAAATAACTTGTAGGAAGAATAAAAAAGTCGCAATTTGCGGAGATTTTAATGTCGACATCTTAGACCCTAAAATAGCCAAACTGTCGAGTAGGTTCATAAACCTATTTAAATCATTTAATTTGCTACATATTTTTAATGAACCAACGCGTATCACACCCACATCGGCAACCTGCTTAGATAATATTTTCTGTAACTGTAATGTCATTGAAAAATCAATTTTAAATTGTATTAAATCCGACCATAGTGGACAATTAGCCTCCATTGAGCACCATCATGTTCCGCCTAAACGGGAAATAATGTGTAGGCCAGTAAAAAAACACTGTATTGAAAAATTCAGAACCAATGTCACAAGTAAAATTGAAACATTACCAGAACCAAATTTTGAAGCCAATAACCTATATAATCATTTATTTAGCATAGTTCAAACTGAATTTAGTAAAACTTTTAAACAAAAAGTCATCAAATGTAATGATAGTACGAAATTTAGTGACTGGGCCACACCCGGCATATATAAGAGCAGAAGGAAATTATACGAACTTTATGCAGAGAAAGCTACTTCTAGTGATCCTAACTTCATTGAATTTGTCAAGAAGTATTCACAAACATTCAGAGAAGTCTGTATCTTAGCAAAGTCCAAGTACTTTGCAAATAAAATTAAATTAGCAGACAATAAAATTAAGGCTACTTGGAATATTATTAACAAAGAAACGGGCAAATCAAAATCCAATATAAATTCCTTCTGTTTAAAAACTGGTGATCAAACTTTTGAATCTGACAATGAGGTCGCTAAAGTTTTTGAAGATTTCTTTGCTAGAATACCTGTAGAAACTACCAGTACTCTTAGTGCTTGTCCCAACATCGCTGTCTCCCTTCTGGAGTCAAGTGTTGATAAGTGCAATGAAAGTTTTTCCTTTAAATATATAAATAGTGCAGATATCATTAAAGCTTTTAAAACAATTAATGTTAAAAAAACAGAAGATCTTTGGGGCATGTCAACAAGCATAATTAAATCAATAATTGATATACTAGCCCCTTACTTGGCTTTTATTTTTAACAAATGTATTGACGAAGGGGTCTTTCCTGATCTAATGAAAAATAGTAAATTGATTCCTCTTTTTAAATCTGGGGATAAAAGTGACCCAGCTAACTTTAGGCCAATATCTATACTACCAGCACTTAGTAAAATATTTGAAAAAATTATATATTCCCAATTATTAGATTACTTCACATACAATAATATACTTCATAAAAATCAGTTTGGTTTTTCCAAGGGTAAAAGTACTACTGATGCTGGAATTACACTTCTCAAACATATTCTTGATGCTTGGGAAGAAAAGCAAGATGTAATTGGCATTTTCTGTGACCTTTCTAAGGCATTCGATTGCGTTGATCATCAAACACTATTAAAGAAGCTAGAACATTATGGTGTCTCTGATAAATCAGTTAGTCTTATGAAATCGTATTTGTACAATAGAACTCAGAAAGTAGTGATTAATAGAACTGAATCTACTGGAGCCCCCATCAATATGGGTGTGCCACAGGGATCAATATTGGGCCCATTGCTGTTTCTAATTTATATAAATGACCTTCCCAACTACGCGAATAATTTATGTGAAACAGTACTATTTGCGGATGATACTTCTTTAGTTTTTAAAGTAAACAGAGGTAATAACTGTTCGGACGAAGTAAATAGTGCCCTCTCTAAAGTTTCATACTGGTTTAATAGTAATAATTTAGCACTTAACCCCAAAAAAACTAAATGTGTTAAATTCTCATTACCTAATGTTGAGCAGACAAAATTAAATATTAATTTGAAAGACGATGAAGTCGAGTTTATCGAGAGCACAAAATTTCTAGGTATCACACTAGATTCTCGACTGCAATGGGATCCACATATTGAAGCCTTGTCAAGTAGACTTAGTTCAGCGGCATTCGCTGTTAAGAAAATAAGGCTTTTAACTGATATTGAAACGGCAAGGTTAGTATACTTTAGTTATTTTCATAGCGTAATGTCGTATGGACTGCTATTGTGGGGCTCAGCTGCCAGTATTGAAAATATTTTTGTACTCCAAAAAAGAGCTGTTCGCGCCATATACAATCTACGGCGGAGAGATACCTTGAGAGAAATGTTCAAAGAAATAAATATTTTAACTTTGGCAGGCCAATATATTTATGATAATTTAGTTTATGTAAGGAAACACTATGATTCATTTGCTAAGAACAGCAATATTCACCAGTTCAATACAAGAAATAAAGATAAACTTGCCGTTCCAAGATTTAGGCTTGCAAAAACTAGAGGTTCATTTATGGGGAAAGGCATAGCCTTTATTAATAAAGTTCCACAACAAGTGATTGATCTTCCTTTGCATGAATTTAAAAACCATGTTAAAAAAACGCTCATGGGTAAAGGTTATTATAAAGTAGATGATTATCTTAAAGATCTAAATGCGTGGAAATGATGTAACACATAACTTGCTAATAAGTACTTTGTTGAAGTAATATAATAAGTCTATGTTGTTGCCAATAATCCTGTCACCCTGTTGTAATTTTCTGGTAACGATATATTCAAGTTTGTAAATATCGTTACTTATGGCTGTTACAGCTGATAAGTTTCTTGCGCCCGTTCTTCTTGTCAGCTAAAAAAGTCTGGAACGGGTGGTAGGAAAATATAGACGATTCAAAAGTACTTAATAATTAAGTTTATTTGAATAAAGCTTATTTGACTTTGACTTTGACTTGACTATCGATATCGATATTTATATCAATAGTGACAAGATTACATCACTGAGACTTATACATAAAAAAATACACACACAAATTTAAATCAATTTCGGTTTCGATTGACAGCTCATGTTTATTCCTCTATTCCGACAGGTATATTAACTTTATTGTTAGAACTTTGACATTTAAAACTATACATGTGATTGTGAACTTAGAGCAACTTATAAACATCTCAGACAGATGTCAGACAGACAGATTACGGATCTGAAATGATTAAGACACACATTTCTTTGTCCAGACACGTATTGAACCAGATAAACGATTGAATGATTTGGGTCGATAGGCATATTTTAATTTCATTAGGTTGAAATTGGTTTTAATAATAATTTGTATCATCCATATTCACAATCGTGTAGAAGTATATCTCTTTAATCGCTATCGCTATTTACTATTGATCTCGCTATATTTTTATCGGCTAATCTGGCAAGTCGGTCTTGCTCCGGCGCGCGACGTTTTCTCATCACTATCTCATCTAAGTATCTCACTTTACTGATTTAATGAAAATATTTGATCAGAATAAAATAATGCAATTATATTTAAGTTTATTTTCCTTCATTCTTCAATTAAATTATACAATAGTAAAACTAAATAATTTTTTGTGACAAATAAACTCTTTAACTAGGTACTATTAAAAGCAGCCATTGGTCATCAAAAGTAACACTTTCAATTCAATCACACCAATCCTCAAGGTGCGACCGATCCAATCTAACAGGATATTAGCTTACAACTGATCTGTGCCGGGAACATTCGGGCCCAGTCGGGACTCCGTAGCGTTCTCCAATCAAAGTTGCAGATGTGCCCCCGGCCAGTCATCAGTCACCGTGTCTGTTTGTGCTAACAATGTTTGGCAAAAGTTGGGATTATAGAAAAGATGTAAGTGAAAGGTTATAGTAGAACGAGAAAGCTTATGATAATCAAAAATCTTTTTTCTTTCCAAAAATCCATTGTTTACTGATATTTCTTACCATCACGTTGAAGTAACCTGTAGTTCAATTTTTTTTAATCACAAATGAAGTCATCTTAAATGAAAATTTAATAGTACCTAATCCTACTACGTGAATTACGAATATTTCAATCTACATACTTATATGCCTTGCGTAGTATACTACCACACGACAGTTCCAAGATATACCCTGATATCTGAATGAACTGGTTTATTATTTATCTTGCAAGATACTATACTGTATACCAAAAAAATGTTTAAAAACAAAAAACACCGACTTCAAAAAACCTGAAAATAAAAACAAAATTAGCTTCAAAATTAAATACCTACCTCTAAAAAGCAAGAAATAATTTTCAAATCATTAGATACGCATTGTAATAAAACACGTCTATTGAAGTCGGGTGGGGCTGAAGGACAACTTCTTTTATTCTAAGAGCCCCACCCGACTTCATTAGACGTGTTTTATTACAATGCGTATCTAATGATTTGAAAATTATTTCTTGCTTTTTTTTCTTTTTAGTGTCCTAATTTCTGTATTAGGTACTTTTACCTTTTTATGGGTATGTATATTCTGTAAATGTAAGCGATGATGTTATGTATTTTTTTATACTCACACTTTTCCGTGGTATAATACCACTAAATACTCAATTTCCACTGTTCGTGCTGTTTGTTGTTAAGGAGTTCCGTTGTTCCTTCGCAGTTCAAGTCCAGTCCATAGATATCTAATTTGTATCAGATTTTCATAATCCTAGCAACATTTCAATCACCATACAGTTTCTATTTGATTTTGAGGAGTTCCCTTGTGTATCTTTAAAATCCAAGATCCAATAACAATGAAATAAAAAAAAGCTTTTTAAAAAAAGCACAACCTCCTTCAAAAGCCTTAAAAAACAGCTCTATAAAAAGCTAGAAATAATGTTCAAATCGATTAATTAAAACACGTCTATTGAAGTCGGGTGGAGCCAAGAGTAATTTTTTTACTTATTGTATTGTTTATATTTTAAAGCCCCACCCGACTTCAATAGACGTGTTTTAATTAATCGATTTGAACATTATTTCTAGCTTTTTATACAGCTGTTTTTTAAGGTTTTTGAAGGAGGTTGTGCTTTTTTTAAAAAGCTTTTTTATTTTAAACTTTTTTGTGGTAGGTATGTAAGCGATGATTTTATAAAATAAAACGTTCTAATGTTTCACATTTTTCAATGGTATACCTACCCCGAGTAACTCAATTTGCACAGGAGTTCCGTTGGGCCTTCGCAGTTCAACTCTAGTCCAGAACGTCCTTGACAATAGATAGGTACTTACTTAACTTGTTTTTGATTGTCATAAACCTACCAATATTTCAATCACTGTACAGTTCCTTAACTGCCTTCCATTTAATTTTGAGGAGTTCCCTTGTGTATCTTCAAAATCCAAAATCCAATACCAATGAAATTAATATGGTATCATCCTTAAGGTACTTTCTTTCAAACAAAAAAAAATAATTTAAATCGGTTCATAAACAAAAAAGTAATGGGTGAAAATCCGTCTGAATTCGTATAAAATGCTAACGAAAACGACGGTATTTTCAAGATTACTTAAGAAAACATAGTCGATCATCCGTATAAGTTCATAAAATAGTAACGAAAACGACAGTATTTTCAAGTTTTCGTGAAAAATACTGAACCGATTTCAAAATTTCAAAAAATGGGACCAACTTGGAAACAAACCTGTACCTTGATTACGTAAAGCTGTTGCTAACAATTCTCGATTGAAATCGATTGAAAGCGCGGTTGCATTGCTGCTTTAGTTAAGATAGTTGTCACATTGGTTCTAACTAAAGCAGCGATGTAACTGTGATTTCTGTCAGAGTTGATTGCAACAAAGTTACGTAATTACCCCCCTGATCTTTTGAATTATTTCAATCGGTTCAGCCGTCTTCGAGTAATCGGTGGACATACATAAAAAAAACATACATACAGACGAACAGAGAACCTCCTCCTTTTTATTGGAAGTCGGTTAAAAAGTAACAAGGAGTGGTCTAAATTAAAGCCGATATGCCACCAATACCTACTAGTTTTCAATAAAACTATCTTGACAAATGAGCATCAACATTATTGTAAGCTAACAAACACTTTCAATGCCTTATACCATTGCATTAAAGTTCAAAATCTCAATGCAAATACTCGTCAGTCAAACTAGAAACTTAGTATTTATCTCCTTGCAGTAAAGTTCAATTTGGTATTAAAAAAATAAGCGCTTCCCCTCAAATAGTAGTCACGTGTGTACTCTAAGCAAAGTCGCGTGCCTCTCATTACTTATCATCAACTGATAAAAGCTATAACTTATGAAGCAGCTTTGGCACAGATTAAATAATAGCTTTAGTTCGGCTTTAGAAGGATTTGTTTCAATAACGCTATAAATATTTTGTTTATCCCATAGCTATGCTTATTTAGCTTTAAGTACTTATATCTTTTTTGTGGTCTACACTACACTATAGCTTTTGTCTGTGGAAGCTTTTAATAAGTTTTTAATTAATTATTTCTATAGTTAACTTCATAATGATGCTGTAAACTCCCGAAAGAAAAAATATTAAGTCGTTAATAATTATTATTATAAGCAAAAGGCTCAGATAAGTATAATTACTCCTTGATAACCAAGTTTGAACGGTTAATAACACACTAAATAACACATTTTTACCAAAAAGTCATTTATTTAGTTTTTGGGTTTCACACTGATCGGTTCCACTGAAAAGCGCGTAAATCAGTACAGTGCAAAAAATGTTTCATTTCTTACATTAACTAGGTAATCTGCAGATTTCCTATTTAATCTAGCTATCCCCCTGAAAAAAATCTTAAGGAGTTCGGCACCCTGATTATCTAAAAATAAACTATTTAGCGACCGGTTGCATTTGACATACATTGCCACTTTTCTTTGGTATGTTTTTTTTAACCCAAAAAGAAGTAGCAATGGTTCACGATCATCTGTGAACTGCAACCAGTCGCTAGGTGGTTTTTAATTAGATAATCAGCCCGCAGTGATGTTAGGTTAGAACTGCGACCAAAACCTCGCGAACTGCGAGCCGAGCGAGCGTGCCGCGTAGGGTTGCCAGATCGGAAGTCCAAAATATCTGGAGAAAATTTGAAAATGTCGGGATTTTGCGGTTGTTGTCGGGAGAAATGAATATTAAAAATAAAAATGTAACTTGAATGCCTGAAGGTACATATACAGTAAGGAAACGGCCGCGCAGCGCGATTTTTAGTCAGTTTAATCCACTAATCTTGTAAGTTTTAATCTTGCCTGTCAATTCTAAAAGAAACGGCCGCGCAGCGCGATTTTTATTTAGTTTCATCCACTTATCTTGTACTCTTGCCTTTCTATAATAAGAAAAACCGGCCAAGTGCGAGTCGGACTCACGCACGAAGGGTTCCGTACCAAAAAACGGCAAAAAACACGATTGTTGTATGGGAGCCCCCCTTAAATATTTATTTTGTTTTGTTTTTAGTATTTGTTGTTATAGCGGCAACAGAAATACATCATCTGTGAAATTTTCAACTGTCTAGCTATTACGGTTCACGAGATACAGGCTGGTGACAGACAGACAGACAGACGGACAGACAGACAGACAGACAGACGGACAGCGGAGTCTTAGTAATAGGGTCCCGTTTTTACCCTTTGGGTACGGAACCCTAAAAAACGGCCGCGCAGCGTGATTTTAGTCAGTTTCATCCACTAATCTTGTACTCTTGCCTGTCTATAATAAAAGAAAATGACCGCGCAGCGGGATTTTCAGTCAGTTTTATCCACTAATCTTGTTATCTGTGGTTTCATCTGCGAAAATTATTGTTTTCTAGAGAACTTACGGAACAGCTGATTTTCCGGGAGATTTTTAGATTTTTCGGGAGTCGGGAGATCACTTGAAATTCTGGGAGAATCCAGGCGAATCCCGACCATCTGGCAACCCTAGTGCGCCGCGGCACTGGCCGGCGAATGGCCATAAACCACGTTTTTGTAACTACTTGCTTTCAATGGAAGTCTTAAACTTAATTTTCCTAAAGCTATTTTACTCAATATATTCCGCACTTTAACGTTGCATCAAGTAATATGCAGTTTAACTAGGTAAAGTGAGGCAATCTGCTACATTTAAAAAAATGCTATATTATATGTATTCTGTGCTTACGGGTCGTACCTCACCGCACTTCGCACATTACCGTATTCCGTACTTTAGCGGTAACATATCCAAGGAAAACTTCGAAAACCCACGACATTGAACGAGCTACGAAAGAGTTACAAAAACATCTCTTAAATAAGTAGTGTCCCTTCGATCCATCAATCCCGTGACACGAGACGAGACGTCTTATTAAGCGAGGCGACAAATGTTCCCGCGACAAATGTTCCGGCGACATTGCAACATCGACGTGCCGTGATCGATGACGCGTCACGGCCCGTGATTGTATCCCCCAATAATTGAACTGGGAAAACAATGTGATTTAAAGTCTGTTCATCCTTACTTGTCTTATATGGTAAACAATCTTCACCCAACTCTTTATTGAAATAATCATTTATAAAATACAACAAATGGTTTTCCACACATAGATTACTAAATAAATTGTTAATAATAAATATCAATTTCATAAAGTTACTTACATATTTTTTATTAACGATTTAAGTTTAAAAGACGTATGACAACTGTCAAAAACTGTTTACTAAATAAGACAAGTAAGGATGGACAGACTTTAGATAGTAACATTTTACAAGTGTTCTAATGATTGGACACACTTGTTACACATTGTCAACTGGACTGATCATCATTATCATAACAGCACATTTTATTATAAAAAAAAACTACACTTTTCATACACAACTCGATCAGCTGTTCTGACGTTTGTGTGGATAGTCATATTTATGTCTTTGTTGGAAAACCGCCTCTGTGGTCTTAGTAGTTTGCCCACCCGTGTTAGACGCAAAGGTCCCGGGAACGATTCTCAGGAGTGGCACAATTTGTACTCGGTTTGGTTGGTGGTAGTTATTTCAAGTCCGCCTGGCTAGCTACCACCATCTTACCTAAGTCTGACGCCATAACAACAATTTAAAAATTGTTGTGTTTCGGCAGTTAGAGGTAAGATAGCCAGTTCCTCAGTGATGAGGATTCCGGGTGTAGTGTGCTTCCACCTTCGGGCTGAAGTGACCTTCACCTCACCTGATGTCTGATGTTAAGCATCAGGCGAGGTGAAGGCCAAGCACTATCCCGTTGTTGTACATAAAAAAAAAAAAAAAAATCGAAGAACAAGTTGTTGTTTTTGATGTTAGTTATCTACTCCTGCGAGATTGTTGGTGTTTACAAATAACCTTCCTCTCCATGGGAGGATTTCCATAATCTAAAACCTTGGTAGACAGGATGGAGATCACAATATTGAACCGTTTTAATTGGTATTGGTATACTTACTTTTCTATTTTTTATTTTATTATTGATCAAATAAAACTTATTATCTAAAACATAGCACCGACAATCTGTTTACACAGTTTGACTGCAGGTTCAGTGTGTCTCGAACTTAAACGCATAACTTACCTACTTATAGGCTGGGCCTGTTTCACAAAGTTCGATGTTCGTCCAAGATCTTTGATCAAAATAGGTAAAAAAGGTATTTACTTTTTTCAACGCCTATGTAATTATTTGATAGATGTTTTATTTCATCCTACGGGTCATTATGACTTTGTACCAGTCTGTAAAAGGTGTACTTTGTGTAATGTACTGTACATTATTGAACGTTGTGTACCGTGTATACTTTGTGTACTGTGTGTATCTCTTTAAAAAAAAATCTATCTTTCTTTAAAAGTTATTACTAATTTTATAGTTCTTGCATCAACACATTTTATATTTATTGTTTTTCTTCTTTTGTATATAACTTCTTTGTATTTGCATCCTAACATGTGAGTTCTCTCCAAAACATAATAATTAATTCCACTTTATTAACAGTAGGGAAAAAGTAACAAAATCACTACAGAAGCTGTTATGTAAAACACCAACAATAAAAGATGAAGAGGCATTCTTGTTACAATAAAAAATAATCCAGAATCGAGTTACGAGTCTCTTTTATGCCAAAGACATGACAAATGACCGGCGTGGGCGAACAAAAAATATGTGAAAACACAAGTTAGTAGTCGGGGAACTTGGTGTAACCTACATTTTTATCGGCTTTATGGAAATATTCGGAAGAAATGAAATATTCATAGTTTTGGCAGAAATATACTCGTAATTTGAAACTCACAATAAAAAAGTGTCTTTTGAAATGCTCAAAAAGTGTCTAAGCTGCTCATCTGACTCGTCAAATACTGTGCATGTGCCAGTCAAAAAAATAAGACATACCTAGGTAATAGACTTATTAAACTTAGTCCGAAAACCGTTAAACCCTGACCCTGTTGAAGCAATAATTTTAAAATCTAGATACAATTAATTTTAACAAAAATCAAACAAACCTCTCTGTATTGTGTAACTATTGTATGATAGGAATACAAAACCTGAAAATATAACGAAATCAATATTTAATATGTGGTGATACTATAAAATTTATTTTTTAGTATGTTTTCATCTTACGCCAGGGTCGCCAGGGTTAAATTTGCTGCCTGTAGCATTTCTCTATCTACCCAAAGTTTTAAATCATAAGCCGTCAAATGAATCTGTAATTAAAACCAAAAACATTCATTTGAAAATCTCATTAGCGAGCCCCAAAATAAATGGAACAGATTTTCATTGAGTGCGAACGAATGGCGAAAAAAATGGCTAAAATCTGACAAATGGCTTTCCTTTAACGTCTGGGCCTATCTTATTATCGTTACCGACTACCGAACAGAACTCATTTGAGTCTTCTTTTTACTTCTCTATAAAAATACCGTCATTCCATCTTATTCTTTCCTGTGTTCGAAATAAGGTCGGATCTATTTCAGCAATGTGTGCCGTATTAGCTTCAACAACACCTAAGTTGAACTCGACCGTATTTTTTACATCTTTGTGCTCAAATTTGTTTGCTTCCCTTCTGAGTAGGATATCAATTTGAGAAGAAGCGTCTGTGTTAATAGCATTATTTGCAATCTCATCCATACACTCGGGGGTTAGGCCGACTATGGGAGAAGTATCATTTTTTATGCGACATATAAAACATATTTATTGCATTCATAATCGGCGGAGTTTTTCTACGCTATGTTTGGACGGGATGTAATAAAAAATAATTGCGAGAAAACTTTTCCTAGTAAAGGAAAGTTTCTTGCGTTTTGCTCAGATATTTTGAGGATGATCTTTCAATAATACGTTGCTGATTGCCTGGTCTCAGAATTAATTAGATGTTTGTTATCTTAGCTGAAATAATAAGCTACATACAACAAACCCTTCTTTTAGTAATAAAAAAATATTTTGACCTTTATAACATAATAATATAGGTACATAGATGTAAGATTACAGGATTATGAAAATTACAGACTCAATTTTTTTAAAGACTTAATTCTCATTATCAATTAAAAAACTAATCACAGATCAACGCTCCGCGATCAAAGATTCAATATCATACTACAATTGTCACGCTGACCCTACCACAACTCAATGCGCTCTCAATTCGCAGCAGTTATTATTATCTTGACCCGGTGATTGAGCTCTCCTGCTCTCCATCGGTCTGAGGCTCTCTCATTGGCCGACGGAACACCTTCACGCCTCCCGCTCCGCGTTCATTCGTCGCGTTGACCACGCCCACCAACTTCGAAGGCTCTGTTTAGGGTAGATCAAAACCCCACTTATATATTTTCCACCCTTATGTTACCCTCGCATTCAACGTTTAACTGCCGGGCAGCACGCACGCATCTTTGCTCTCCCGTTGCGATATAAGTGTGGAAAGTTTTAGTTTGTGCTCGTGAAATTAAATGACGAAACAATGACAATGGACGTTCAAAATAATTATCAAAATTATAAAGAAGCATCACCTGATTCAAAAGAAACTAGTTTGAGCATTGAAAGTGCGAAAACTTCACAAATTAAGAAGTCAGATATGCAACCTGCTGTTGGAAATACAGGGAAAGCGTCAAAAAGATCTTTTGATGTGGCTTTCCTCATGATGCCGGATGAGAAACTTCGAACTAAGCAACCTGAGAGACAACTGCGGGTGTCAAAGCAGCTATTTAATAATGAGGAGTGGGAGCAACAACCTAAAAGAATTCCTGAAATATATAAGCACAGTGAATATTCCAACGAAAACACGATGGACTCCAAAGATCAAGACGATGATAGGATCCGCGTGAACAACAATATTTCTCCGGGTTTCGGATCCGACATCAACATTGACGTCGGGACTGATGAATATCCAAGCAAGTCCATGTACTGTAGTGATTCTGAAAACTCCGACCGGTCAAGAAGTCGTCCCAATTCAAACGAGAGCGCTGCTAGACAACCAAAATTTCTTCCTGAATATAAAAACAAAATATTTGACGACCCAACTTTAATCAGCATGCAATCAAGAGCGAGATACGAAAACAGGTTTTCTGATAAACCATGCGAGATGTCTCCTAAGAGTGCTTTTACAAAAGTGGCCAATTACGCTCTGCGATCACCGAACCCGTCCGTGAGTCCTGACAATTTGCTTTATCAAAATTCAGTGAGCCCTCCATTAGCTGCTGGTAGTCCTCCGTCGAGTTCTTACAATAAAAATGCCGGATTTAACAATTTACTTACTCCGGCACATCTCCTCAATGGCAACAACTTCTTTAAAAGTCAAAATATCTCATCGTCATCACCGAATTATCCAGAATCAGGAACTATGCAGCAAAGAAACAGTTTCAACAAAAATGTAGATTATCATGAAAAGCAAGATCCGAAAACAACTCAAATATCACCGAATAAATTAAACTTTTTGCCGTTTAGGCCAGAAATACCGTACTTGCAAGCCGGTTCGTCATATCCGTTTGGAGTGCAAAATTTTCAATCGCCCAATCCTGATTTTATGAAGTTTCCCGTGCAGCCAAGGGAGCCCGTGAGTCCGCTTATAGCGAATCCTGCAGCTGCTATTTTGAGTACTCTACTGCCTCCGACCTTAGCAGCATTTTCATTGCCAGCTCAGAATGTTTGCGCCAAATGCAGCGTCAGTTTTAGGATGACGTCAGATTTAGTTTACCACATGAGGACGCACCATAAGAGCGAAACGACGGCCGATCCTAATAGAAGAAAGAGGGAGGAAAAACTCAAATGTCCTGTCTGCAACGAAAGCTTTAGAGAGCGACACCATTTAACTCGACACATGACAGCCCATCAGGACAAAGAAGGGGACATGGACGACGTGTCCCCTGCACAAAATTTCAATAAGAAAAGCAAGCAATATTATCCCCACAGCGGGAACCCGCTCATCCACAAATGAATTGTTTATGCAAATACTCATAAATGTTTACGGACTTACAGTGCATAGTTAAAATTTGCAACTGTGTCTAATTGAAATTTCATTCCTGTTTTCAATTTGGTTGATATTATTGTTGTTAATTAAGTATATCCTCTATGTGCAATATTAGTTGTTAAGTATTTATTTTGTAAATAAAATATTATATCAGTAGTCGGCGATTAATAAACTTAATTAAAAATAATTTACTTTGTTTCTTTTTCCCTGGAGATTTTTAAAGAAGTCATTTACTGTCATTTATAAGTCAATTTAAAAGTTTAATTTTAAACTCCAATATGTAGGTGGAAGTTATAAAGATTCAAAATCAAAATCAAAATCAAATCGCTTTATTCACACAAAACAGAGTGCATACAGTTGTTATTGATTACAATTCCGGTTCTCTGCCTTGCCCTACAAAGGGCATGTGAAATGTCAGTTTAGATTAAGAAATAATAACAATTAAATTAACATTACATGTGACTAAAATAAAAAAAAATCATTTTAAGTCAATTTTTGAATTTAGAAATTCTTCAATTGTGTAGAAACATTTATTCATTAACCACGTTTGTAATTTTTTCTTTAATGAAGGTAAACTAAGCTCCTTTACGGACTTCGGTAGCTTATTATAGATTTTTATGCAGTTAGGATAACAATTCCTTCTATAATACTTTGAATGCGTTTTGGGTATCATCAGCTTTCCATGGTGTCTTGCTAATCTACAGTTGTTTGTATTTTTGAAATTGAAAATATGAGGGTGTGTTTTAACAAAAATGCAACATTCTAATATATAGATAGAGGGGAGGGTAAGTAAATTCAGTTCCGGAAATAATTAGATTAAACGAAACTTTCTCTATCTGAAATAATTATCTTTAAATCCATACTCTATTAAGTTATCATTATCAAAGTAATTCGTTATATTTTCTTTGATCTGATTAAGTGTCCTGATTTACTCATAAGTAGTTTTTGTAAACTACACGCGAGAGCAAAAAAATCGCACAACAGGCCTATTTTCATACAAACGAGGTAACTTAGAAGCTCTGGTTCTCCGCCCAGGATTAAACGGGTTCTGATCTGATGATGGCAAATAAGATTAAATAAAGAACAAATAGAGGAGGCTCATATCGCTGAAGAAACCCAACGGATCAGAAGCGTTGTTTACACCAGAGCCTGCATGGAGTTTTAAGTGTTACATTCTACATACTTTTGAGGTCATTTTCGCTTGTATTTTTTTTTAAGTTTAACCCTGAGCTAAACGACTCAACGAATCCGTTAGGTTTCCTTAGCATTATGGGCCTCCTCCATTTATTCTTTAATTTGCCATTATCAGATCAGAGCCGGTTAATTCCTGGGCGGAGAACCAGAGCTTCAAAGTTACCTCGTTTGTATGAAAATAGGCCTGTGGGGCGATTTTTCTGCTCTCAAGTTTATATTCTCTAAACAAAATGTCCTAGTAACGATATTATAATAAATTAACTTGCAGATAGTTCTCATAGGACCAATTCCTATTTTGTTAATGTGTTTCGCTGCGGCAGATATTGCTAATGTGGCATAGTATGACGAATGTTGTATTAGGGTGATGATAAAGTTATCATGTTTACAGTTGGTAACATCTTTATCAAGGATTAAAATATATTATTTTTCTTATACTGCTGTAAATTTTCTGTTAGCAGTGTTAAAATTTTTGTACATAATCATCAAAATTAAATTGCTTGAGATATTGGCCAATTTTTTAGATTGCATTTCAAATAAAAAAATATAATGTTTAATAAAAAGTGAAATTAAATAAAAAAAGTTTTAAATCTAGTGAAATAGGTTAACTGCAGAAAATCAATTCTATTTATTTACCTTGTTTAATGCTGATACCAAACGTTTACGTAATTTTTGTAAATACACATAATACTTACATTTAATTTATTCCTAAACATTATGTCATTTCATTTTAATTTTTCATTTAATTATTCATTTTCATTTCATTTTGTAATAGACAATCAGTCAAAAGAATCATAAGTGAAGCATACTAACATAATTATCGCTGTGATTTTGCTCCCCTCGGACGTAGCGTATTAAATCACCGTGACCGATGTCTTTGCGAACAGTACTGTTCCCGTACTAAATACGTCGTGGGTGTATGGAGAATGTATGGAGGTTAGTTCGGTACGTTGGATGGACGGCTGTGGAGAATCGGTATGGGAATTGACAAATTTTGAAGGGGAATTTGTTATAATGGTATCGGTGGCTTTGAATTCAATATTTAGAGCCTGTTTCATCATTTATAAATTACTTAAACGACCGATAGTTTCATAATTTACTGTTCCATTTTTAACCAACTTCAAAAATTTGAAAAGGAGGAGGCTATCTATTCGTCGCGTATATTTTTTTTTATATGTATGTACACCGATTACTCGAAGACGGCTGAACCGATTGAAATGATTCAAACGTTATAACATGACATTTGTTTCCAAATTGGTCCCATATTTTGAAATTTTGAAATCGGTTCAGTAGTTTTTAAGTAATCTTGAAAAAACTGTCGTTTTCGTTACCATTTTATATGAATTCAGGCGGATTTTCAACCATTACTTTTTTGTTTATATACCGATTTAGATGATTCTTTTTTGTTTGAAATAAGACACCTTAAGGATGATACCATATTAATTTCATTGTTATTGGACACAAGGGAACTCCTCAAAATCAAATAGGAACTGTACAGTGATTGAAATATTGGTAGGTTTATGACAATCAAAAACAAGTTAAGTACCTATTTATTGTCAAGGACGTGCTGGACTAGGGTTGAACTGCCCAACGGAACTCTTGTGGAAATTGAGTTACTCGGGGTATACCGATTGAAAAATTTGAAACATTATAATGTTTTATTTTATAAAATCATCACTTACCTACCACAAAAAAGTTTAAAATAAAAAAGCTTTTTAAAAAAAGCACAACCTCCTTCAAAAATCTTAAAAAACAGCTCTATAAAAAGCAAGAAATAATGTTCAAATCGATTAATTAAAACACGTCTATTGAAGTCGGGTGGGGCTTTAAGAATATAAACAATACAATAATAAAAAAATCCAGCTCCACCCGACTTCAATAGACGTGTTTTAATTAATCGATTTGAACATTATTTCTTGCTTTTTATAGAGCTGTTTTTTAAGATTTTTGAAGGAGGTTGTGCTTTTTTTAAAATGCTTTTTTTATATCAACTAAAAGATTAGGCGCTATCTGAGAGGAGGCCTGAAACCATAATTTATTATTAAAAGTAATATACTTTGTGTGACCTTAGGTAGGTACATAAAATTAAAATTTAGTTGTTGTTGAGTTTGCCTTTGGGACTTTTTCTGGTCTTCATACCGACCTATTAGGTACGTTTCGATATCTTAGACCGAGTTCGATGATGAATAATAATGTTTATTAACAGAAAAGACACAGGAAATAACTAAAATTTCCGTATTCTGGAAGAGAATCCCCGTTCACTTGGAAGTTCAATCGATCGGAAACCCACATTGATTTACAGTATATCCATGTATGTTGGGTAACACCATATTCACCGTGCCCCAACTCCAAGCACACAGTCCGCCAGCGTTCCTGCTCGCATCCGTCACCACTTGCCAACGTCTGCAAACAGTTTGTTGGCTACAGGGTGTTTTTAATAAATAAACAAATAATAATAAAAATGTTTTACCACAAACCAAATACATAAAAGCAGTACAAGTTACAAGCTAATAACAAATAACAAAATATGTTTGGTTGTGGATCGTTGGGACAATCATTCAATAGCTAGTCTTTGAACATTGGTAGATTTTGTAAATTAATATGAACTAGATAGATTTTCTAATCATTTACTATTGTAGGTATTTCATCAAAAGTATCTTCGAAAATAACAAAGTTGCAATTATTAAAACACTCTAGCGACTCGCCCTCGCTTTGCTACGGTTCCTTCCTTTTTTTGCCAGCGTTTTCGATGCCAGCTCTCATTCGGCTTAAGTTTTGCCGACATCTTCAACAATTATCGTCATATTTCCATCAATTTACATAAAATCTCAACTTATTATACATCTAAACCTTTCTCAGGAATTACTCTATCAATTAGTGAAAACCGCATAAAAAATCGGTTCGGAATTTTTTTAGTTTATCGCGAACAGACAGACAGACAGACAGACGTAGCGAGGGACTTTGTTTTATAATATGTAGTTGTAAATGTATAAAATTCTTAATCCAATCAGAAGAGCACTGTGACCCAAGCCTAAATTGTGCTTGTCGATGTACCTAAATGTCTTTTTACAATCAAAAATCTTGCCATTGAACCATTAGGGATCAACTTTACCCCTAAGATTTTCCAAAAGTGGACAACTTGACCATGGGCGAGATTCTTGCGGTCGAATTGTCGCCTAAGCCTTCTTTGTACAGTCTTGACGTTTAAGATGTCTAACAAAGCATTACTAGATAATAAACAAAATAATTTGAACACAAAAAACCCCACACCCTGTAGGTGACACAAGGTCTCGCGCTGTCCCCAATATGAATATTTTCTATCGAATTACGCACGGTTCGGCGCGCGAGCAAAAATATTGTTCTGCTCTTATCTTCAGACGAAGATCCTTAGTTGTGGATGTGAATAAGGAATGGCAGACAATTCCAGTTGACAAATACACACTTTGGAATTCTTTAGCAAAGTTCAAGTGACTTGAGTTTGTATTTTTACACCAAGAACTAGTAGACGAATCTTTGGACATGTTTTATTTATTTCACTCACTAGAAGAAGAAGATATCATACACAAAAGGTGCTATTATTTATTATGTGCTAACTTTTGTTTAAAATTTTGCTATCATAAAAATTAAGATACTTTTCCTCCAAGTACCGTGTTTTTTCAACCCTGTACATTAAATAGAGAGACCGAGGTCTGACCAAGTAAGAGTAGCAACCTCCTTAAGACATTCCATCCAGCAGTGAGAGCAACTATGGACCGAGGCCAATGGAGGCAAATCGTAAAAGCAGCCGGTGATCACGATCCTCAGTTATGAAGGAACGATTAAGAGAGAGATTCTTTAGATAACCGAAAAGCAAAGCTTACGATTTCTCCTCAAGGATTTTTTAAAATCAATAATTTAAGAATTTTACTAAATACGATATTTTGGCATAAATTAAATAAAATAAGGATTCTTAATTCCCTTCTTTGTATAAGTACAGTAACTTGCCACAGCAGAAGGGCCGGTGTTCGGCGACTGTGACCAATGTTTCCGTATGCCTCTTTGTGCTGCCTTATGTCTCCACAGGACGAGACACAATGCTGCCTGGATTTATCATTATTTTATGCTCCTAATTAACACTAGTTGTAACGACACGTAATAAGAAAGCGACCTGCTTGCATTTTAACATTTTTAAAATATTTTTTTCTAATAAATTTAACTTAACAGGTGTTATTTGAAATGGTTTCATCATTTTGCTTTAGCAAAATTTGCACTTTGACAAGTCAAATAAATAGCGCTTGTTTGACATGAATGTTGAAAGTCCGACAATAATTAGGAATTTATTGTAACGATGCACTTCTTCAAAACCTATCCGATCTGATATTTGTTTTAATGAAACAAATCTAACTTATCAGAACTAAATTGTCACCACGAAGAAGGACAGAAAAATATTGGCCCTATAAAGATTGCAGCTTAAAAGCTTGCTAAAAGGGACAAATTTAATTCAATAGCGACGTTCCCTATCAATAACCACGCCTGTTATCTCGTCACCCCACACCCAGATTTACATACAAATACATACAAATCGGTACGGAACCATAATCGGTTCCGGGTCACGTGGCTCGCCGCGACGAATCGGTTAAAGAGAACATTCGTTCACGCTTAATAAAGTTACAATCTTCTCACAATAGAAAACAGGCTGGCTGTATGACTGAACGCCGCTGCCGCGAAAAAAGAAAAAAGAAAGGGGGGTAGCAGATTCCAAATTTGAATTTGATTATCGAAGTGTGTCGGCTATTTATCATTTGTAATGATGCGCTCGAGGAAGGAGGACGTGCGCTCGCTAATATTGTAATCTTGAAAATGCGTTCAGAAATACATTATTTATTATTTTCTGTGTACCGTCGACCTATTTGAGCGGAAAATATTGAGCTTTTCGTTGATTATGCATGACTGTCGAATGTTTTGTGCGGATCTGAAATTTGGTAATGTATTCGATCTCTTAACACAATAAATTATCTCTGTCTAGGAAATTGAAAACGATTTCTTCCTAAAATAATTAATAAATTCAAAATTAAAATTTCAAATATGATCATTTTCATTCAGTACAATAATGTAGGTAAGTAGGAACCTGAAAATAATTAGAGTTGGTCTAAAGCTCTTTAACCGACTTCCAAAAAGGAGGAGGTTCTCTGTTCGTCTGTATATTTGTTTTTTTTTGTGTATGTCCACCGATTACTCAAAGCGGCTGGACCGATTGAAATGACTCAAACGTTATTACATTAGGTGAACTTCCAAGTTGGTCCCATTTTTTTAAATTTGGAAATCGGTTCAGTACTTTTCAAGTAATCTTGAAAAAAGCACGAAAATAGTATGATTTTGTATGAATTACCTCGATGATAATGGTCGTATTACTTCTTTGTTTATGAACTGAATAAGATAATTATTTTTTGTTGAAAGAGGGATATCTGTGTAGTTCTTTAACCAACTTAAAAAAGGAGGTTCTCAGTTTGACCCGTATGTATATATGTTTCTTCGCAATTATCTCACGTTTGGCTGAGCCGATTTTACTATCTAAATAACTTTGAAGTCGGTTTTTTGTTTTTTTAACAATTTTTTTCACAAATCAAACTCTCTAAGTAGCCCACTTAACATATCAACAGCTTTTGAATACATGCATATGAAAGTAACGTACACACTTGAAGTTTTCCTGAAAATCGCAAGTTTTCGACTCGATTCCCTGAAACTTCATACGCCGTTTAAAATTGCTAATAATTCAGGGACCGAGCCCGGAAGTTCTGAGCGCAGTAAGACAAAAATAATGTATTCAGCGAATATTGCCTCCGAAGGCTGCTTATTATTTTCAACTTACTAAATGGTTTATTCCACTTGTGACTCTGCTTTTGACCACTGTAGTCCAATCACGTTATGTAAATAGAAAAAAATCACACAAACTCCCGAGCTGATTGCTAACTCATTATTTTCTTAACACAAATTGACTCCTTTTTTAATAACTAGTCTTGTTTTAAGTTTTTTATTGGAATTACCTAGTACTTTGATACTAAAATTTAGTGTATTTTGGGAATGAGCTGTTTTGGGAAAAAGTTTAAATGAGACTCGATTCATTTGAAACTAAGTCTTATTGACAATAGTTTATATTGAGAACAGGTCTTTTTGGTAGTAAGTCCATTCGGGTTTCATCCCTTTTGAGCAAAGTTCTTTAAGATCTTAGGCTGTATTAAGCAATGGGTATTTCGAGATTAGTTCCAAACAGCCCGGAAGGATTTATTTCACGTGTCAAAACATCAAATAAAGTGACGTCAGTCGTGTCAATGGCAATATGGACTGAAACTGACTAAAAGAAAACATAATGACAACATCATGCTAGGTTAAATTTTATCTAGAAGGTTGTTTTCATATTTGGTGTTATTCTGCCACAGAGAAATTAAACGTTACTATTATTGGAATCGGAAACGGTAGCAACGTCGTTGATCGTAGCCTAAAACACCAGAACCCGATTACGATTATAGCTTTGAAACCGTTCCTTCGCTAATCAAATTCATTGGATAACTACACCACAAGAAATTTTATACAATCTCGGTACCGTTAACTGAGGTGATTAGCAGCTGCGTGGTGAATAACAACAGCGTCATTTTATATAGAAAAAAATATAAATCTAAATGACCTTTATTAATACAAAAAATTCACAGATTTTGCAGTCCCCGCAAGAATCGGAGCATTGAAAATGAATACAAAAATTTACGAAAAACCAAAATCAAATCTAATGCTAAATCCTAATATTTTTAAAGTTACCTAGGTAGTACCAATTTAGTTTTACGATTGTGACCCGCTGACTGCCTTGACGCAGCCAAAATATTATTAACCGATTTTCAAAATTCCAACGAATGCACTTCTCGTCTGCTTCTGCATCTTTTAACACTATTACCATGACGATCGGTCAATAATCATAGAAGCTACATAACTTTTTATGTACGAAAACACCCATTTTACTAGAATTCCAAATCTAAAGGGACCACCTACAGGTCACAATTATTTACTGATTTTCAAAGTTATTTCGCCGTATATCATTTGGTAGCTAAACTAATACCCTAGGACCCTTTTTTTCATTTTTTCTTAAGTCAGTTTTTTTCCAAAATATTTTCAATTTAGTAAACAAACACCCCCAAAAAACCCGGAATTTTTGGAATTTTGCAAAATTTAAAAAAATGTTACCAGTAGATTTTCAAAATTCACACGTTCACACGTGTCTCGATAAATTCCTCAACTTTTGGTACTATTTCCATCTCGGTCCTCTCAAAATCCTCGGAGATATGGTCAAAAATACGTCTCAGGCGATTTGCATCTGATAACCATTTTCAATGGTAAATACGTCTCAGGCGATTTGCATCTGATAACCATTTTCAATGGTAAAAAATCTTTGAACAGGCCCAAGCCCAAGCACTTCATTTTGATTTTTTGTAGTTTTTTCTATCGAAAATGTTGCAGCTGTTATTCACTCCGCACTTGCTAATCACCCCAGTTTACTTGTACTTTACATTCAAATCTACAATCACATAACATGATGCGTGTTAGTGTGCGCTCTGTGATAGATCCTCGATGATAATTTCCTTAAAATAATTGATATTTTGGGTCGCAATAGGAACAAGTTAGTTAATGCCGCGCGAGGCGGCATATATCCATATTAATTTAAACCATATTTCACCGCATTTAATTCATATGCTAAATAGATGCGGGGTTTGTCAGCCGGTTCTTGTTTTGCTCTAACTTTATTTGTTAGTTACTATTTCGCATTGTTTGCGTATCGATAACTTACTAAAACATAATCAAAAACATTCATTTGGCGGAAGTTATATTCACTAGTATAATATGTTTTAATACAATTATCTACTTTAAGTATTTAGATAAATTTTACCAATTAAGTGTTTAACTTAGGCCATTTCTCATAGAAATTTTAATATAGTCCCATTGTCGTATTTTACACATGCACCGTAGTAACTTAACGTACGCTCTGCAATATGACGTAAGTCACAAATTCCCTATATTTAGTTTTCTCATATTGTGACATCTGTCAATAGAACATGCCACCACAATCTTTTGAGAGAGAGAGAGAGAGAGAATTTTTTCATTAACACGAAAGACCACATCATATTACAATAATTACATACAACAAAAAATAGGTACAGAAAAGACAATTAATCAAACACAAACATCAAAACACAAAAACAAGTCTTAAGGTTAATAAAGTCCTAACCTCAGCTTGTGTTGCCATGGCACATAAGTGTCACAGCAACGCTGGTATTCTGGCAGGACCTTTTTTTATGCGCGGACACGGTAAGTAAAGGATTTTCACAAGAAGAAAAATAACATACATAATAAAAAGATGAGAATTTAGTAACAATAAGTAAATAACAGAATAACAGAAAAAAATATCAGAGAAAAGGAAAAGTTAGGCTACACTGTTTAAATATTGATCTTGATTTTACTTGAAGTCATTACTAATCTCAAATTACTTCAAAATAAGAAAATACGTTTAAAAATCTTTTAAAACACTTATAAATAGTGTAGATAGGTAGAACAATAGATCAGAAATAAATTAATTTTGCTTTAATCTACATATTTAGCCATACAATAATAGCATTCAATTATTTACATCTTTAAACTAAAATATAGCTGTCAACAGATTTTAAAATGTCTTCCATTGTTTGAGTTCGAGTCGATTTTAAGGAAATCAATTTAATTATTTTTCCTTTTTTTCACTTCTTATATTGAAATAAATTTATATTTGACGCTACAATTAATAGAATTATAATGTTTACTAACTTTAGTTAGTAGCAGATAAAACAATTTGTACCAAGAGTACCTACCACTTAAAAATTGCCGTTTTCAGAATTAATGTAAATAGGTATGAATAAATCTTACAGCATTATTGTGCTACGGTGGCACCATCTGGTAATTCATTCCGAGCAGAGACAGTAACAGTAACTTAGAATTAAAATAAGCAATTCTGTACTTAATGTATTTTAAACCGTAGACTCTTGAGTTACTGAAATAAATTGTGTCAAGCTTTTGTAAAACTGGGGCAAACTATTAGTATTAATTGGCCCCGGCTTTTAAGCATTCGTCTATTATATATATTGTTCATGTAGGTAATTTTCATTTTCTCACTTATGAACTGAAACATGATAATTATATTTAAAAAAATAATGTGGGAGTTTCTAGGCAGGTTCCACATTTACGTGGTCTGGTTCATCACGTTCTAAATTTTAAATTCAGTACTTGAATGAATTTCAATACTTACTTCCTGCACTAGTGCGGGAAGCAGTGTTACAAATTCAAAATGGTTGAACTTATCAGCTAGCGTTTTTTATAAAACTTCATGGTTGCATGACTGGTCGTTTAATATGGGCACACGAACCAATTTCAAATTACCATTTTACTAAGAAAAAAATATTTCTCGCATTTCTTGAGAAAATCACTATAGAGACCTTGTGCGTGAAGCAATTTACATTGCCACGAATAAATTAAAGCCATCAAACCATCAACAACAATTTAAATCTTACTACCTAACTTGTAAAAAATATCAGTTTACAAGTTAGGTAGAAAGCCAGATAAATAGCCAGATAAAATCAATCTCTTTATACAGGCTGTAGTATTTGTATTCACTCTCCAGAAGGATGTGATCAGTCCATGGACTACCTTGTCCATCCATACAAATCAAAAAGATAATATTGTGATCAGTTTAGTAAGCGATGACCAAAATTTTGTAGTGTATTTTGGTTGAAACTGAAAAAAAGTCTTTTTTTTTTCAGTTTCATGAACTGAACATAATCCTGAGAGTGAATGAAAATACAACCAGTAGGTACTTATAACTTTTTTGAAATCTAGGTAAGGTTTTAAGTTCTCTTGTGTTTATTGGCAAAGTTGTCTTTAAAAAATGATTTTAGTTAAAGAATGGTTATTGAAATTTGTACTAGAATTTTGCTTTCAAAGTGTGAGACCGAAAATTCTAGTTTACATAGTTTACAAATTCCCTGAAAACAATGTTTACAAGGAAGCGATACACTATCGTTTTTGAGACAAATCTAAGGTATATTAGATATTAGTCCTATATTAGTACGTATATTTTGATTGCGGCGACTTCCTTTAAGGGCATTGTTACACTCAGTATCGTCAACAATGCAACAAAGGCACCTCGGAAGGGACCATAGAATATTGGGCCTTTGTCAAAGGGCCCAAATGGGAACGGATGTCGGCGGAACTCACGTAGTTTTGGAATCATTATTTATGATAAGAACACTATTAATATATAAATAGTATGTAGGTAATTTTTTGTTTATTTATTTGTTGTTTTTCTTCTTTTTAAATATCAATGTAAAATTCAATATGTTAAGGTGATACTTACTTAAAAACAACACTTATTAATACACTGTTCCACAACAAGTAATTGATCTTCCTTTGCAAGAATTTAAAAACCATGTAAAAAATTCGTTCATGGGTAAAGGTTATTATAAAGTAAGCGATTATCTTAAAGATCAAAATGCGAGGAAATGATGTAACACATACATAACTTGCTACTATAAGCACTTTGTTGAAGTAATATAATAAGTCTATGTTGTTGCCAATAATCCTGTCACCCTGTTGTAATTATCGGTAACGATATATTATATTCAAGTTTGTAAATATCGTTACTTATGGCTGTTACAGCTGATAATTTCTTGCGCCCGTTCTTCATGTCAGCTAAAAAAGTCTGGAACGGGTGGTAGGAAAATATGAACAATTCAAAAGTACTTAATAATTAAGTTTATTTGAATAAAGCTTATTTGACTTTGACTTTGACTGTATATGTTATCATTTATTAAAATTTATAAATAATTACGTTTTCATAATAAAAGGTAATTGTATTAAATGCAGTTTTAACTATTCTAAATAACAATAAACTATATTGAATGAAGTTGTTTCAAAAAAGAAAGAAAGTTTATTTATAAAAGCTTTAAAGCGAATACGTGTGTCTAAAATAATAATCAACAAAATTACATTGGTATATTATTTGGGTTTTGAGAGTGTTCCCTGCCTGCTACAAATTAGAATTACATTTACAAAAATGTTTTTTCAAACTTTGCGGGCATTAAATAAAGAAATTCTCCCACCTTTCCCATAATCAGTTTAGCAGCCATGGAATAGAGTGCTAGGTCCCCAAATTGGTCTGGCGTCAATAAAATCAAATTTAGCGTCATACATTAAGGTTCGATTTGCCATAAATCCGACATAGCATTAGCTTGATGCATGGAGTGACGCCGCGGCGCAAGATTATAGAGTTTTCTTAAGGGTATGATTGTACCTTTACCAGTGTTCGTAAAAATTTCTTTTTTATTAGGGAGACAAAAATACGATTCACATTTTTCGTAAATGCACATTTCGTTCGTTTGCAAATTATTCTAATGTAATTAATTACATTTTTTTAATTTTAAATTGGATTTATCTGTACCACAATTCTATAAACGACATCAATCGTAATAAAATGATCAAAACCCTTATCACGTAAGAGATAAATAGGTCAGCATAACACACTTTGTCAAAGAAACATTTTTGATAATTGTAACTCTGAGATATCAGTCAAAAAAGTTGGTATGACAAAGTACTAAAGCGTTAAGCCAATTTCCTTGCTGACTGTACTAATAATGAATTATTTAAGAAGTTTCATGTATTTAAACTGTATGTAGAGCCAATCAATGTTTGCAACTATTCTATAGTTCCATTCGATAATGATTATCCTGTGACGCCTCCCCTTAAACAAAATATGATTAAGAATAGTGTAAGTAGTGTGATATCGTCTGATCACTGATTTATAGATCGCTGAGAATGTGCTCTCGCTGATTGTTTATTTGACAAAGAGCTCCTTTAGTAACGAGCTCGTAAAGAACTTACACCACTTCAAAGATTTCGCCGTTTTCAGTTCGACAGATTTCATCAAATCGATTTTGATAGTTTTTATTATGAACTTTACACGCTTTTTGACAGTGAATCATGAATCTACATTTATTTGTAATTTTTTTCTACTTTTTTGATACATATGTCAATGTTTAGTATAACTATCACTTATTAGGATTAATCGACATTTTCTGAAGGTTGTGATAAACATAATAATATTTCGTATATTACTGATTTCAATTCACATTATTGTATTTATCTCTTACTAGCGGCTGCCCGCGGTTTCACCCGCGTGGTGCCTGTTCCCGTGGGAATATCGGGATAAAATTATCCTACATTTTAACTATATGTGTGCCAAATTCCAATCAAATCCGTTCAGTAGTTTTTGCGTGATTGAGGAACAAACATCCAAACATCTAAACATCCAAACCCACAAACTTTCACATTTATAATATTAGTAGGATCATGCTCTGTTGATCTGCTCTTGTTTTAACCGACATCGCTCGAAGGATTGCTCAGCTGAAGTGGCAATGGGCGGGACACATAGCGAGAAGAACCGATGGCCGTTGGGGCGGAAAGGTTCTGGAATGGCGACCGCGCACCGGACGACGCTCCGTGGGTAGGCCCCCGACAAGGTGGACCGACGATCTGGTGAAGGTTGCGGGAAGCCAGTGGATGCAGGCAGCGCAGGACCGATCGTCGCCGCGTCGTGGAGATCCTTAGGGGAGGCCTATACCCAGCAGTGGGTGTCGTGCGGCTGATGCGGATGATGATGATGATTTAAGATTCTTAGATTCTTCAGTCAAGTTCTGAACTTTATACTTATAACTTTTTTACTGCTTGACAATAAAAAATTATAACAGGACCATGTCTACACGTGCCTTTCTGGTTTTTTAAAGATTTGATCACTAGTTTTGTCAGTAATTTTTTATGTAATTAAATGCAGCTACTACTATAGTAACATTAAGTCTTTTATGAGTAGAATTTCCATGAGCGATAGTTAAAAAAGCTAAAAACAATTATATTGTACGCAATTTCTGTTTGTTTTTTTTTTGATATTTGGTAAACAAAAACTAGAAAGGTGTATTTTAATCTTTCCTGCTATTAGCAATAATTCTTACTTCTCGCATATTCCATTGGAAATAAAATATTGTTTCGACCTAATTTATTCAACAATACAACTCTTGTGTAGTGTTACTATTATTTAACACGTTTTGAGGACAACCTGTTTTTGAAATGATCGAAATGTTTGTTTTTGTTTCATTCTTTGTTTTTATTTCTAAATTATTTCAAAAATCTCAAAAGGTAATTGTAATTTTAAAATCACTAAGAAGATGTTGAACACAATGGAATTATGTAAATTCCAGTTCAAAAACGCTAAATAAGGAAAAAGTAAAATAAAATAAGTATTCATTTCACATTTCTTATCCGTTGGTTTAGGGCTATGACTGACTGATAATGGAAAAACGTTTTTTATTAAGTTATTTTATTTGCAAAAAAAATATTTCTTAATAGTATTATTAATAATAATAATAATTTTATATTTATTAATTAGGGGTAAAAATAGCAATATGCAGGTGCTGGGGTCGATAGGTCTATTCGTTCCCGATAGGTATGTGTGGCGCCGCCATAGGCCGCCGCTGCTGGCCGTGCCGCGCGGGCGCACCAACGCCACCAACCTGCTGGGCAAGGCGCCGCTAACACGTGCACTGACTACCCTAAACAAAATTTCAAACGAAATTGACTTGTTCTACTGTTCTTTAAATGAATTCACAAAGACAGCTTTGTTTGTAATATGTTATCGTTGTGATGTAGAATATCATTGATTTGTATTATTATTATAAATAACTTTATCTATTGCATTAGGGTAATACCTGTAATAATAGATTTAAGTTTCTGAATTAAATAAATTAATTAAAAATTTCGTGCATAGATTTGATTCAATGACTTTACACGGAAGCGTTATTTTTTTATTTTTTTCCCAGATTAGTACTATGTTTACTTTGTTAGTCACATTCTTCCCATACTAAAATATTGACAGTCCTACCGCGCATATAGCCAAAACGCCACGGAAAATTCACTTGTTTTTTTTTATAATTTTAGAGTTTTGCAAAAGCCATGGTTACTATAATAGCAGTAGCGACCCATCGAAGCATCGTTCCGATACCAATAAAATATTGTTCCCACCCGCAGATAGATACGGCAAAATATGCGGAACCCAACCGATACGTTTAGCTTTATTACACCGAAACGACATTAAACAGATACTGGCTACGCCAGGCAAGATTCTCAATATTAATTTATTTATTTGCATTTATATTTAGAGACATAGGTATATATATTTTGGCTTAGGTTTAAGCAACCACCAGAAATGATGAAATATATTGCCCAAAAAATCGTAAGTACTTACCAGAATTTAATCCCCATTTTAATATGAAATTATCACCAATAAACGTAAAGTTTGCTAACCTAAAAAAAGCAAGTATCGTCAGAATAATCGCCGAGCTACCCAAAAAGGCCACGCATGCACTAAATATGTACTCCCATTTTATTTAAAAATTTCATCCAAATATGTTACAAAATTTTATCCTAATAAAGTAAATTAATATCCAAAAAATCATTGTTTACCCAAAAAATATAAATCAAGGTCTAAAGGTTTACCGATACTACCGTAAATTCTAAATATATAAAAGAAGAAACTGACTGACATATCAACGCACAGCCCAAACCGCTGAGTCTAGAGACTCCATATTTGGCACATAGGTTCCTTATAAGGTCTAGGGGTGCACTAAGTAAGGATTTTTCAAAATTCATCCCCGAAGGGGGTAAAAAAGGGGATCAAATTTTGTATGAAAGTCCCTCAGTTTAGAAGTTAGGATTTTCAAATTTTGTGTTTAGGCTGACAATTAAAAGTTAATGTATACATATTTCAGCTTTTTGAAAAGTCTACCCTTGAAGGGGTGAAAAGGGGGATAGAGTTGTGTATAGAAAATCCTTCATTTTCGAAGTAAAAATCGCTTAATTTACAATTTAGGCTTATGGATAGAAATCTAATGCAACGCAAATTGTAATTGGTAGTATTTCAACTCCTATGGGTATGAAATAGGGGTGAAATGGGGTAAAAAACCTAAAAATAGATATGGATGTCGTTATTGGGGTTTTCTGGGATGACGATTGCGAAAATGACATTTATTTTGAAATCCAACAAGGTGGACATGATTTAACCCCTAAAAGGGTGAAAATGGGGTCAAATTTTGTATGGAAAAATAATATAAAATAGACATTACAACTTTAAAATTACTTGGAGCACGTCTAAAAATAAATATAGGCAATTATATATTTTGTGATTTTAAAAATCCACCCCTTAGGGGGTAAATGGGGTAAGTAAACATAAAAATCGATATGGATGTCGTTCTTGAGGTTTTATGAGATGGTGATTGCGAAAATGACATTTATTTTGAAGTCCAACACCGTGGATAAGATTTAACCCCTAAGGGGGTGAAAATGGGGTTCAAATTTGGATGGAAAAATAATATAAAATAGACATTACAACTTTAAAATTAGTTCGAGCACGTCTAAAAATAAATAGGCAAACACATATTTTGTTATTTTGAAAATCATTCCTTAGGGGGTAAATGGGTAAGTAAAAATGACAATCGATGTGGATGTCGTTCTTGAGGTTTTATGGGATGGTGATTACGAAAATGACATTTATTTTGAAGTCCAACACAGTGGACTCAACCCTAGGGGATGGGGACGGGGACGGGGCCGGGAACGGGAACGGGAAAGCGAAAAGAAACAGGAATAATATCTTTGGACCCAATTCTGATTATTGTAATAAACTAGCTTCCGCCCGCGACTTCGTCCGCGTGGATATTAGAGAAAATCCTTAGGATCCGACCAGCCGTTTTTACGCGATTAAAGCAAGCAGCCTCGTGCGAGGCCCGCCACATGCGGCAAACGTCATGCCTCGCGAGGCAGCGCGCTTGGTGGGGGGGGGGGGGGACCCGCCTAATCGCGTAAAAACGGCTGGTCGGATCCCGGGTTGAAGGTTTTAAGGATTTTCTCTAATATCCACGCGGACGAAGCCGCGGGCGGAAGCTAGTGTTTACTATAGGCTGAGCTTCTTAGAGCTTTCAATAAAATAACGGCCCCAAAAAAAACATTACCTAGTTTGCATTCATTTATTAATGGCTACAATTTAAAGCCAATATGCCATCAATATAATATACCTTTTTATGTTTATATTTATTTTTTTATTTTGATTGTATTTGGTAGGTAACGATATAATAAATTGTAAATATCGTTACTTTTGATGAGGCTGATAAGTTTCTTGCGCCCATTCTTCTTGTCAGCAAAAAGACGTCCCGAATGGGTGGTAGGGAAAAAAAACTGAACGATTTAAAAGAACTTGTAATAAGTCTATTTAAATAAAAAATATTTCTATTTCTATTCTATTTCTATGGCAAACGTAGTGATATATTTGGGTAGTAATGACACAAAACTTTGCTAGTTTAAATTTGGTGCACGCGTGGCCTTTTTGGGTTATGAAAAGCTTTTGTAGTGCAGGCATGACTTAAATAGCCCGAAAAATTTTGGTACAGGTTTTATTTATTTGTACATATTATATTTTTTTAGGATGAGGCTGTTTAGGGTAACGATAGTTTTTTTGGTGGTCATTAAATTTCTTCCCATATATTTTTGTGAGGACTTTAAGAGGCATATTACATTTCGACTGTGATTTTTGCGTAAAATGACAAATTTTGGCGTTGCCGATCTCAGAAACAAAATACATTAACACTTTTGACTTATTGAATGGTGCAGAATAGCTATTAGAATAGTTCATAGCGGCTTTTTTGAAAATTTGCTTAACTTTATAATTAAACCCGAAATTGCAGAGAAAGATTTTAATAAAATGCGCGAAGGCACTTTTTTGAGCTCATGGATTGAACAACTGTGCTAAAGAATTGAAATAAAAAAAATTGAATGTTATCTCTTATATAGTCGAATAGTTCATAGCGGCCTCGGAATTTTGAAATTATGTATGGAATATGTGAAAAAAAATCCCAATCAATAACCATAAAACTCCTAAAAAAGCTCAGAATTAACTGTGGATTTCTCCTAAATACATTATTATTATTACGTAAAAATTATATCATAATAATCTTAACTTCGTAAGTAAATCAAATTTCATACTTTTATTTGTTGTTTGTACTTGTTTGTCTTTCTGTGTATGTTCAAAGTTGACTCTAAGAAATCGTTCACCAACTTTCATTTTCCTTTCTTACCCTTTAATTTTCCAGTGAATCATCATATTACTTTTTTTTCGCGGACACATATAAATGTATTTAGTAGACCCAAAGGTTTCTCTAGGTTGTATCGCTAAAATCCGTCAAAATCAAAATTTCGACGAAAAAATGTGATAGGGCCCTTAACAATCATTTGTTTCGTTGTTGAGGTTAGATAAAAAGCTATACTATTCTCTAAAGAGTATAAAGTTTGCAGACAGTTCGTCGCTGCAGCTGCGTTGTCTTGCAGGTGTCATAATCCCATTACTGGTCAAACTCTTTGGAATCTATCGCATTTTGCCTAGTGACTCAGTAATGGGTGTATGATATGTCAGTAACTGGACGAAACGATCACTGACAGTGAAATTGCATGTTAGAGAGTAGCACCGCAAGCCAAAAGTAATAAAATCGGCGGGCATGTTTGAGGACTAGTCCTAAAACAGTTTTGAGTATTTTTGGCCTGGCCCTTCTTAAAGTTTTTAAATCTAACCTCAACGAAACAAATGCTTTTTCAAGTCCTCACAAAAAAATATGAGAATAAATGAAGTGAACGACATGTAAGGATCGCATCGTAGTAATGGGCGAAAAGCGTGACCTTATGTCTTATTAATTGTACGAGCATGTAACTGAAAATCCTTGCGAGCCAATGCTACCAGTTGAGTGGCAATATGAAGAAATACCAAATGTATTATACCTCTGCAGCCAATACGTATATTTATTTTTAGCAAAACATAAATCATTTACTCATTTTATCTGGATTCACAAGTATATAACACAAGTAAACAACAGCATTGCGAAAAAACCGCCAAAAAGGCATCCCATATTTTAAAACCGATAACGAACAAAAAACTGGAAAACCATTAATCCTGCCGTAGACAATACAGCTACTGAAAGCTTTTTTCAGGTCTCACCGGATGCGAGCCGCCGGAAGCCACGGTTGCCATGGCGACGGACTCAATTAATATTCGCAGATGAGCGTAGTGCCGTCCCGCTCGTCCGTCATATGCCGGAAAAGGTCGGAGGAGGTTTTAAAGCGAAAATTGAATGAACGATAGTCCGTGGTGGTCCCACAGGAAACAATACTCGAACCCCGGGATTAATGTCCGCGCGGCGGCGAACCAGGGGTGTACAACGAGCACCCGATAATAAAACTTTTAACAAAAAAAATTTAAACTCTAAAGATATCTTTTTTTTTCAGATATCAGAGATTACCGCCTAGGTAAGTCGATAATTTGATTCATCATCATATCAGCCGCACGACACCCACTGCTGGGTATAAGCCTCCCCTAAGGATCTCCACGACGATCGGTCCTGCGCTGCCCGCATCCAGTGGCTTCCGGCAATCTTCACTAAATTGTCGGTCCACCTTGTCGAGGGCCTACCCACGGAGCGTCATCCGGTGCGCGGTTGCCATTTCAGAACCTTTCCACCCCAACGGCCATCGGTTCTTCTCGCTATGTGTCCCACCCATTGCCACTTCAGCTGAGCAATCCTTCGAGCGATGTCGGTTACTTTAGTTCTCCTGCGGATCTCCTCGTTTCTGATTCGATCACGCAGGGAAACGCCGAGCATGGCTCTCTCCATTGTACGCTGGGTGACCTTGAGCCTCCTTATGACTATTATGTTATTATTATAATGATTAGAACATAATATGACTATTATGTTCTAATCATTATAATCTTAACAAGGGAATACAATAATCCAAAAAATCTCTATTTATGATTAACCTAAATGGGGTAAATTCACAATAGTTTAGGCAAATCGTAATTAAAGTGACTTATAAAAGAACACCGCAAAGAAAAAAAACCGCTTGTCTTTGAGAAAATTAAAGCAAAAATTAATTTACCACTATTATTATTTTACGTGTATATAGGTACATATAACATTTTACTTTTATTACATTCAATAAGGCAAAGTTTCAAAATTTTTACTTATTAAAATTTTAAGAGAAATCAAAGGTTTCGTACCCCTGCGCTCCGCAATATTTCAGCGGAACAATGGAGGCCTTTCCTGCGCTCGTTCAGACCTCACCTGCGGATATCAGCGCGCCCGCAGGTTACGCACCACTGCTAATTGATACGATTAACGTGGTATTAGGAGTGTTTTATTGGTGTTGGGTAAGTTGGAGACTATGTACTTTTTTGTTTGTTGCTACAATGCAATTATCGCGTAATATTCTAAAAAATTCAACTTGCACTTCTACCACAATCTTTGTAATGACCGTAATTTACTACATCTTTCGAAAATGAAATTTCACGATTTAATTTCACGCAAATATCCTTTGGCTAAGTCCAAACCTAGACAATTAGTCATTAGTTAATGATCCGCAATCCGAATAAAATTTTACTGATTAAAATACGTCACTTTGTACCGTAGGCGCTCAAGTTGGTAATGGTTGGTTAAGGCATTTTTTTAAGATAGATAGACAGAAGTAAACCCTTTCCCTCTGACGGCACCCGTTCACGAGCATGACGCATCTCTTCACTGAGCCATATTTTAAGGAACGCAGCATAATGTAGTTAACAAAATAAATACACCGAACATAGAACTAGGAAAATAAATTTAATAGAAAAATCTTAATATTAAAATAGCATTGTGAATGCCTAAAACCTAAAAATTCAATAACTAGGAAAATAATAAATATTTTTTTTTTTCGTTTAAAACCATCACGACATCAATCCTTTCAAAGTACTTACAAATATAAAACACCGGCCAAGTGCGAGTCGGACTCGCGCACGAAGGGTTCCCTACAAAAAAACGGCAAAAAAAAATCACGTCTGTTGTATGGGAGCCCCCTTAAATATTTATTTTTTCTGTTTTTAGTATTTGTTCTTATAGCGGCAACAAAAATACATCATCTGTCAAAATTTCAACTGTCTACCTGTTGTCGTTATTAATATCGAGTATGAAAAGGCAAAAAAAACCGTTTGTTGTATGGGAGCCCCCCTTCAATATTTATTTTATTCCGTTTTTAGTATTTGTTGTTATAGCGACAATAGAAATACATCATTTGTGAAAATTTCAACTGTCTAGCTATCACGGTTCCTGAGATACAGCCTGGTGACAGACAGACAGACAGACAGACAGACAGACGGACAGACAGACAGACGGACAGCGGAGTCTTAGTAACAGGGTCCCGTGTTTACCCTTTGGGTACGGAACCCTAAAAACTAGCATTCCGCCCGCGTTGACTACAGGTTACTTACTTATATCGTGCGGGCGGAGACCCGTGCCCGCAGTACCTAGTGGAATAAAAAGTGACCTATGGCCTTTCCCAAGGTCCCGTCTATCTCCGTACCAAATTTCATTAAAATCGGTTCAGAAATTTAGGCGTGAAAGCGTAACAGACAGAGTTACTTTCGCATTTGTAATATTAGTAAAGATTATCCAAATACAAAGTTAATTAGTTCCAATGTCTGAATATTTCATTACTCAAGTTTTCACTGATTAACGTTGCAGTCCATGAATTCGAAGTAAAACCGCGATTAACCCCCGAAAGCTTCGCGAAAAGTAAAACTACATAAATTAACCGCAATCTGATTGAACTTGAGATGGAACTGAACTAATTATTACCCTAATGACTTACGGTTTAGTCAAGTGAGTGACCAATAGATGAAAATTATGGGTTGACAGCAATTTTTTGATCCATTATTTGATAAGGTTTTGTAAACCTACAATTAGTAAAAATTCTTATACAGTTTCAGCTTATAGTCCATCAGCCATTTTTAATGGTGGGACACAGGCCTTCCTTAAAGGTGGATAAGGAGGACGGGCCATAACCCACCACGCGGTCCCAACGCGGATTGATGGGAGTTAACGACTGCAAATGCAGCCAGGACCAACGGCTTAACGTGTCTTCCGAAGCACGAAGGAGCTCGATATAGTAAATTTTTGGTCACCCATCCCATGAACGACCCTTGCGAACGTTGCTTAACCAATCGCTGGGCCAGGCGCAGTGGCGCCACCACACTAAATATTTTAAATTCCGTTACAAAACTACTAACGCAATGAAAAAAATATATAAATGTATTTTTTTATACGGCCATAATTTGTTTCTTACAATAAGTGTTGAGCTGAGCAGTGCTTTTCTGATCGAAACTTACACGGTAACATACAAACAAATAAATAAATACTTGGACAATTTCATACAGCCCCATCTAGCCATAAACTAAGCAAGGCTTGTAATGTGGGTGCTAGACAACTGATATATTACTTATTTACTTTTTAAATTAGTTATTATACATAGTAACACGCAAACCCGTCACAGAAATTAAAATTCATCATATCAATTTCTGCCCAGCCGAAAACCGAACCCGGGTCCTCTTGCGTGGTTGATCGGCATGTTGACCACTCCACCACTCAAGTCGTTAAAGGAATACAAGACAAGAATACAAGTAAAGTGAGAACAGCTCGCTCTTTTGGTATTTATGATGAATCCAAATAACCAATTAACCAAAAATCATAAATAACGACCACTGTTTAACATGTTCCAGATAGCAGTGTGTTATGGTTTAAATAAAAATAAAACGGAATTTCTATGAAATTATCTGAGAAATAAATAAATAGGGGCTCCGAACTTAAATGTATATTATATATATATCCTATAAATGTAGCCCTAATTAAATGGCTCCAAAATGAACTGTCCTCGGAAAAACCTTATTCCAAATTCAAATAACCAAATGGAATAAAATATTTGAATTGGGAACAGCGTCCGCGGATAGTTGCAACTCGTTCGGGGGCTATTATCTTATCGCGCGAGACGAATCAGTGGGCACGCGAGTTACGGCCGCAACTTCCGCGCCACGTTTCAAATTCGAAACCTAAAAACTGCCTCTTAAGGGGAGAGACGTTACTAGTTGAAGTCACATTTAAAAAATTGCATTTATTGAAAAAGTGCCATATCATTTTGCATTTTCATTTTTTGATCGATGATTGTTTGATTTGTCATTATTAACGCGTAAATTAAAAATATGTAAACGAATTATAAAAGCGACAGCCGGAGGATCCAAAAAAAATCAAAGTTGAATTTAAAATAAATTTATTATAATAAAAATTACAATTTAAATTGCGTGACAATTGTTCGATGCTAGATACAAAAGTGAATATTATAATGACGAAACTCCGTCCGGTGTCGGGGCGTCAGGTTATGCTGCGTCGGCACCTCGTGATCGGTCGTTTCCATGCGACCTAATAACTAGGTAAACTGCTGTCAGCGGTTCGTATGGTAGAGCGATACGTAAGACCTCCCCCCGCAGATCAGCGACTATTGGAAACCCTTGTTTGAGATGGTCGCTGAGATGGTTCTGGGATCCATCTTTTTATCTTGTTGGTTTATGGCTTTCAGGTCCGGAATTGCATAAATGGCATCGGGGACGTCATCGCTGCTTCCTTTGGAGTTATTTCTCGTATCAGTGCTTCGGTTTCGTAGCCGTCTAATTGCTACGACGGTTATGATTGCTACGATGCTTATTAATAGTATGACGTAGATCGGGATCGTAGTATGATATAAGGATAGATCGTCGACTTGTTCCAGATGAATCGGAGTCTGCGTGGAGATCTTCGTATTGATGGAATGGAGATTTTTCAGGTCAACCGTGTTTAAGATGAATCCTGGATGATCTTGGGGCCTCGACTCGTCATACGGAGGCATTTCCATAATCTTCACTGCATGTCCTTCGATCCGCTCGTTAGTGTTAGCTATAGTGAACTCCGGCGTCTTCAGATAACAGTTGAATGGGATGACAACGAAATAACTTCCTTGTAGCGTTTTGTATAATTCTTGACCACAGGTTATCTTGATTTTGGTGGGCTTAGGAAGACATAGCGTGTAGTGTCGGTCATCGAGTTGTTCGAGTGCTTCTTTCTTAAGTGATACTGAAGTTGGCTTACAGGATTCATGAAGTTGCTGTTTGCTTATGAGATGCTGGATGCAGTCGGGATCACTCTGGATTTTGAACTGGGATTGTGCCTCGCAGAGAAACCAGGAATTTACCTTCGGGCATTCAGCCTCCATGTACATATAATCTGTCCTAGAGGTTGCTATGTAAGGTAAGGGAGGTATTAGGATTTTATTATTTTTGTTAGGGATGATGGCTAATTTGTACAGGTCAAAATTGAATGGGAAGGCAATCGGCACTTTAATAACTATAGTTATCTGATTATCTACGTAAAAATAACCTAACTTAACTATGTCGTAGAAATCTCTATACTCTACGTCAAGGATCTCATCTTTTGAATATAATGTCCTTAGTTTACTTAATATATTTTTAACTTCTACAATACTTATAATGAAATGGGGTGTACTCGATGTACGAATAAAACCTAATGTAATTTCTAACTTATATAATTCTTGAGATAAATCCTCAACATTATCTCCTAAGATGACAAGATGCTGCGCCAGATGGGCATATTTAATTAGATCACTATCTTTGCTACTGTCACTATCCATGATAACTTTAAGAACCTGATTTATCTTATCCTGATTTTTAGCTAAATTATCTATTGCTTTAGTGCTGTGAAGGATCCAGTCTTTGTTAAGAGTTATATGATTATTGATCTCAGTTTCTAGCTTTTGTTCATTATTTTGTAGTGTTTTAATTGCGTTATTATATTTGATAGCGTCAGTATAATCGAGATTACCAGAAATTGATTTTATTACAGATCCGAGTCCGTCGATGAGACCTCTCTTACTACGGTTCGGTTTAAAACTTAATAATTGCTCCGATATTTTATCTAATTTTGTACGCAAATGCTCGACATGTGGATCATAGAGAAATAGTGTTTTATTATTTAACTGGGGTCTTATTTCATTTAATTGTGTTATAGCTAGATTTATTTGATTTGATATATTTTCCAGGTCAATATAGTTTAAGAAAGAGTGATAGTGGGATACGATCTTCGTGGGTCCTAGTCTGAAGGGCAGGATTCCTGGTCCGTCGTCCAATGAGTCAATCGTTACATCCTGTCCTCTGGTCAGTTGAAGCAGGATCGGTAATAGAAGTGTCCTGTAACAATGTCGGGTCTTTAGGGCTTCTTTTCAACCGGGATTTGGCAACAGGGCCACGTTTCTTTTTTGTATATATATGAATAGGGAGGTCGGCAAGGACAGTATCCTGAGTATATCGTGGGGCTAGTTTCTGTCTATTGGCTAAAGGATTTCGAATAAAAACTTGTTGGTCTGGGACATAATCTTTTTCAGGTTCACGGTCTTTATTTCTATTTTCAGTTAGTTCGGTTCTGTTATGTAAAGCTGTCTCGTTAATTATGTCGTATACGTTAGTCATTCGTTTTTTATGTTCTAGTAAGTATTGTTGTAGTAAGTGTTCGGATAAGTCAATGTCAAGAGGGTCACGTGGGTCAAAGTGTCCTGTTATTAAGTCTATAGGTCTGCATTTAGTGAAGCTGTGAATGGAGCTATTGTATGCAAGTAAAGCGTATGGCATTAAATTAATAACTGGTTCATTATTTTTCTCTAATTTTAAAATTCTAAGATGTTCCAGAATAGTTGAGTGAAACCTCTCAACTATGCCATTATCATTTGGTGTATGAGCAAGGATCTTATGATGCTGGATTCTGTGGAGCCGTGTAAACTCAGAGAATAGCTGGTTTGAGAATTCGGGACCTTGGTCTGTAATTATAGTCATAGGGACACCATGGTGAGTACAAAATTTTAGTAATGACTGAACGACACTTAAAGCTGTGCCATCTCTGAGATAATACGCTTGAGCGTACTTTGAGAAGGCATCAACTAAAGAAAGATACTTTTCATTTTGTACCGTGAAAAGGTCAAGATGAAGTATCTCAAATGGTTTGCTAGGAGGGGGTACTATAGAAAATCTTTGTTTAATGGGGTGTCGATCATATTTTGCGCGACCACAGATGGTGCATTCGTTAATATATTTTGTTATATGCTCTTTCATTTTAGGCCAATAGAATTTAGATGATAAAGCTAGGAAACATTCACTAATACCACGATGGTTGGTTTTACCTTCATGATATTTTTGTATGATTTCTTGTTGGCGTAAATATTCTTTTATATTTTCTAATTCGACTTTAGTTAAGATCAATTTCATAGCGGAGCTTTTAAATTTACTTTGTATTATCGGAATTATTTTGTACATAGCTAGAGGAGGATGAATGATCAAACCAGTCTGAACTTTTGGGTTCACATATTCCTTAACAGCCTGGATAACATCTTCTTCAAGGTTAGATTCTGATATTTGGATAGTCGTTCTGGTATGTGTCTCAAAGGGCTTTGTCACTGTCGGTCGTTTTTTTATGTCTCCTACTACAACAAAACATATCTGTCTATTGAATTTATTAAGTGGGTCGTCTGAAATAGGGATCTCGAGGATGGGATTTTCAGCGCTGGTGTGAGCTGTTGCTGTACTGGATCCGTTTAATGATGGTGGTCTCTCAGAAGGATTGACCAAGATGGAACTGGTATCTTCATTATTGACCTCAATACGGGATAAGGCGTCAGCGTTGGTGTTATGCTTGCCCTGCTTATAAACTGTAGTGAAATTATACTCGCTTAATTTTAATTTCCAGCGTGTTAGTCTAGAATTAGGGTCTTTAAAGTTCATAACCCATTGCAATGGTCTATGATCAGTGACTATCTTGAATTTTCTACCGAATAAGTATGGCCGAAAGTATTTCGTAGCCCATACTATAGCCAAAAGCTCTTTTTCAATAGTACAGTATTTAATTTCACTAGAGTTTAAAGTTCGTGACGCATAGGCAATCGGTTTATCACTGCCTATCGTGCCCTGGGAAAGTACAGCACCAATCGCATAATTCGACGCGTCTGTAGTTAGTATAAAGTCCTTTTCAAAGTCAGGATATTGCAGGATTGGGTCATTCGTCAAAAGTTTTTTACAGATCTCGAAACAGTTTATGTAGTCTACGTCATTATATGTTATTTTAGAGCCCTTTTTTAAACAGTGAGTCATAGGTTTAGTAATTTTAGCAAAATCAGGTATAAACTTCCTGTAGTAGCCTAGTAATCCCAGGAAACGTTTTATTTCAGTAGCTGATTTTGGAAGGGGAAACTTCTCTATAGCCGAGATTTTGTCAGGATTAGGTTTTACGCCGTCTTTGCTGATGATGTGACCAAGGTAAGCCGTTTCTAATTTTAAGAATTCGGACTTATCCATTTGGATCTTGAAGTTCGATTCTCTTAGCCTGTCAAAAACCTTTTCTAAATTAACCATGTGCTCTTGTAGGGAAACACTGAAAACTATGATATCGTCTAGATATACTAAGCATATTACGTTTTGCAGATCTCTAAGGACATTGTCCATAACACGTTGAAAAGTGGACGGGGAATTTTTAAGTCCCATGGGCATTCTTAAAAATTCAAAATGCCCATGTTCTACGTTGAAGGCTGTTTTCTGGACATCATCAGGGTTCATTTCCACCTGATAGAAGCCACTAGCAAGATATAAAGTGGTGAAGTAGTGACAGTTACCAAGTTTATCCAGGACATCAGAAATATTCGGAATAGGGTATTTGTCATCAATGGTTTTTTCATTGACTTTTCTAAAGTCTACGACGATACGCCATTTGGTTTTTCCTGACGCATCCGCCTTCTTTGGAACTACCCAGATAGGTGAGCTCCAGGCTGATTGGGAAGGTCGTATTATGCCCTGATCTAACATTTTAGTAATTTGGTCCTGTACCTCTTGTCTATGGATGAAAGGATATCTATAAGTTTTAGTGTAAACCGGAATCTCATCGGTGGTACGTATACTATGTTTTATTTTATTTGTGAAGGTTAAAGGTTCACCTTCGATGTAAAAGACATCTGCATAACGAGCACAAAGGATTTCTAAATTAACACGTTCTTCAGGATTCAAATGGTCGGTGCGAAGACGGGATAAAACTTGGGATACGCGATCGGGTGGTGGTTCGGTACTCATGCAATTGATATTAAATACTTCTGCACTAACGGGCCTATCCATTGAAAATATAATATCGTGTCTAGTGGGATTACTAACTTCTACAAAGCAGCGATTATTTTCAACGTTAGTTACGCAATAGTTTATATGACAATTAGAAATAGTTTGTTCTGAAACATACGCATCGCCATCTTGTAAATTCACTGGTATTCGGAGTAACTTAGATGAATTCGCGGGAATCATCTCCTCGTAAAGATTGCAATTACGAGAATCATACATAAGTAACGGAATTTCGGACTGTCTTGTAGTTAACACTTTATTTTTTAAATCAATACTAGATTCCAATTTTTCAAGTAAGTCATAGCCAATCAAACCGTCAAAGTAATCATGAAATTTGTAAATGAATAAAGTTATATCATTGCTTTCGTTAAACTCAGTAAAACAAGGTAAAGTTATAGAATAATCGTTGCGCGTAGTTGCATGGATATTAGTTACTTCGAAAGGTTCGTAGTTACATGGTATATGAGAAAAATACTTTTCTACAGCCATCGGACTAATAAAAGATTGATTGGCACCTGTATCTATTAAAAACTTAAGTGGCGGATTAGTTATTTGAATATAGGGCAGTTGACGTTGCGTATGTAAATTAATTTCTATTTTGGCTTTTCTGATTTCGCCTTGATCTGAAAATCCTCATTATTGTCTGTAGCGTTTGCGTCACAAGTCTCGTCCAACGGGGGCTGGTTTTCGGGATAGCAAGCATAGTAATAGTTCTCAGTAAGGTCGGTTTGTTCGTAATAGTCTTGTTCGTACTGGTTATAATCGTAATAGTCATAGTCATAATAGGGTTGGTACTGCTCTGTCGGATCGTAAAATTCGTTAAAATTCATCTCTCGCGACTTAAAATAGTTGGATGGGGGTGGATTCCCGAATTTCGCCCAATCGTGGGGTGTACGAGGTTGGAAAGGCTTAGCTACGTAATGACTAACGCCACTCATAGGTGAAGGCGCGGCATTCGCATTGTTATAGCTAAAACCTGGATTTTTGGGTGGCAATCTAAAAACGTTACTTTGGGGTCTGTAATTAGGTGGGGGTGCAGCGAACATTTGTTGAGTGCGCGTTGGACCACTAAAATGAGGCGGTTGGGGCTTCCAACCCGGCATTGGCCTCTGCGGTGGTTGTACATTAAACGGTCTAGAGGGTCCAGGGGGCATATTAAATGGCCTTGACGGACCGGGCATATTAAATGGCTTTGGAGGGTTAAAACCGAATGATCGAGGGGGTAACGCTAACGGTACTGACGGTGGCAAGCTGTAAGGTAACTTTGGTAAGTTATTATATGAAGACGTGGACTGCAACTTTCTTTCAGGAAGATGATCGTTACGCTGCTGTAAGTATAATGTATTTACCTCGTCATTGACATATTCCAGAGCGTCCTCAATGGTGTCGGGTCGCATACATCGTATACGAGCTCCTAAGGGGTCGCGGAGACCACGCAGGTAAGACCTAAGGGTTAACTTTTTATACAAGGTTCGCTTCGCCTCAATTGTAGTTGGTACTGTTTCGTGTAAATTAACGTACGTCATTATTATACTGAATAGATTTTGGCACTGTTCATAAAATTCTTGGGGTGATGCTGAACCTTGTGTAAGAAGTGACAAATCGTTGTAAAGCGAGGCCTCATCGCGCTGGTCTGCAAAGTTATTAATAAGGGCGCTACGTATTCCTGACCAATTTCCGGGAACTCCGTTGGAATTTATTGTACGGGCCGCGGGGCCTGTTATCTTATTTAATATGCCGTTAATTACAGCTAAATTACCGAGTTCATGAACCGGATCACTAGTCATATATTGCTTTACTATCTCATCGCAAAGATGAATAAATCGCGTGAGCACAGCGGAGTTTCCGTCGAAGTCCGGGACTAGCCTAAGGACCTTGTAAATTTGTTCTACGCGAGCGTCCGCCATTTTATCACAATCGTTAGTTTCTGGCGTTTCAATGATTGTCTCGAGATTTCTACGCGAATCTAATTCTAACAGCCTATTCGTTTTACTAACTCTAAGTGACCGAGATTGCCGTGGATGGAAAATCTTGGATAATTATTATAAGAACACTAGGAATAAAAAAGGAGAGCAACTCTAGTAGATCTAGGTACTCACATACGCATCTTTGATTTCTCTGGCGATCGATTTCTTGTATCTCCTCCGGACTGCAGCTTCCGTAGATTCTGGACCGCCGTTAGGCCGTGCTTGATTCACTGACTCTACTTTACAGCGATCCTACCGACTGCGCCAATTATAAAAGCGACAGCCGGAGGATCCAAAAAAAATCAAAGTTGAATTTAAAATAAATTTATTATAATAAAAATTACAATTTAAATTGCGTGACAATTGTTCGATGCTAGATACAAAAGTGAATATTATAATGACGAAACTCCGTCCGGTGTCGGGGCGTCAGGTTATGCTGCGTCGGCACCTCGTGATCGGTCGTTTCCATGCGACCTAATAACTAGGTAAACTGCTGTCAGCGGTTCGTATGGTAGAGCGATACGTAACAAACGTGTTCCTTTTATTATTAAATAGCGTTATTTAATGCATTGCAAATGGAAAAACTGGAATAATACGAATTGTACAATCGCCAGTTTAACATATTTTTTTTCATTTTTTTTTACCTTCATCGCCTCTGTGGTCTATTGGTTCGCTCACCCGTGTAAGACGCAGGGGTCCCGGGTACTCGGTTTGATTGGAGGTAGGGCTTATTTCTAGTCCGTCTGGCTAGCTCCCACCATCTTACCTAAGTGTGAACAAGAATTTAGAAATTGTTGTGTACCGGCAGTTAGAGGTAAGATGGCCAGTGGTGAGGATTCCGCCTTTATTCCATCCAGACCTACTATTAGTTCGATAGTCGAACTGCTTGGACAATTTTTTTTTCCAAATTGTTAGACTGGCAGAGATGATCGAACTATTTGGCCATTTTTTTTCCAAATTGTTAGACTGGCGGAGATAATCGAACTGTTTTGACAAATATCAGAAATATGTGATCACAAAGGTGTGATCCGGTATTTTAGAGATGTTTTTATTACGAAGAAAAAAAAACGAATTCTAAAAATATATCCAAAAGTGATTGAAAATATTAAAAAAGAAAACAACAAGTAAGTTCTCTTTTTCAAATAAAAATTAACCTTCTCCATATTTATGTGTTCCTGGTACTTTGGAATGGAGACGTTTCTATTACGAAGGGAAAAAAAGCGATTGAAAAATACTGTAAATCAAAAATTCGATTATTTCCGCCAGTCTAACAATTTGGAAAAAAATTGTCCAAATAGTTCGATCATCTCCGCCAGTCTAACAATTCGGGAAAATAATGTCCAAGCAGTTCGACTATCGAACTAATAGTAGGACTGGATGGAATAAAGGGGATTCCGGGTGTAGTGCCTTCGGCCTTATCGTCACTTAACATCATGTGAGGTGAAGGCCAAGCACTATCCCCGTTATGCTTAAAAACAATCAAAATAGTTGTTATAATTAGGTTGTTTCATGGAACTCAAAACCAACCCAATCAATCAGTATATCTAAACACCAGTGGCGAGGGGTGAAATTATGGCGAAGGTAAGCCGCTCTACAAAAATGATGAAAAAGGTTATGATCTGCATAGTCGATCATTGGGGTGGGAGTTCCAAAGGTAAGCTGGTGGGAATCGGCTTGTATGGACCCTTCACCACTGCTAAACACACATAATGTATTAAATAATATTCAACGGCAAAATCTTGAATTTTTTTTTTTTTTTATGCAAAAAAAACTTATATTTTCCCAAACTCATGTTGGATCAAGTAGAGCCTTAACAAATCTCACCTGCTAATGGCTTATGGAGTAACGTTCGAGGCGATATTTGAATCGCCGCGACTCGAACGAGTAGTGTGTGTCGACGCGTTAATGCCGAGATAGCCCCCTAATGTCTCCCAATGGGTTTTTCTCAATCAAATGGCATGGAAAGTGTATTTTATGACATGTTTTCCACCTCTCAGCTTTTTCGGAAACTTATCCGAGCATGGGGATTTAGATAAAGCGAACGAGTTTTGTATTTCAAATGTAATAAATATGGATTTGACCTGGTAATGATGTTACCACCTTTAATTTTTGCTGATAGTCTTGGCTAAGTTTCTCTCACGTTTTAGGCTCTTTGAAAGCATTTTTATGGACACTGTAGAATTTAAAGAGAGTGCCATCACTTACGAATGCTCACGTTTAATATTCTGTGCACTTTATAGGTAGCGCAGAAAGTCATGAAACGGAAGTAAGTACCTAATATTATTAGTAAATTATTAGTAAAATATTGTTGTGTAATACACGTGGTTGTTGCATTTAAAAATAGTTATGTGTTGTTTATTCAATAATACTAATGACAAAAAATGTAATTTTATTGACTTTCTTAACAGACTGTATGCAACAACCACGTGTTTTAAGTAAACATCATTTTACTTTCGTTTCATGAGTTTCATTCTTACCGATAGCTCCGATACTACATTGAGATCTCACAGTGTGGTCACAATGTTCACAAATACACGTTACAAAACCTTTTTTTTTTCTAAATTACACTTTTAAGTTTCTAACGTAAAATTTATGTGGGTAACTCGGCTATATTTACAAGTAGGAAGAAATTACGGAAAGCAATGAGTAATTTATTCACTGTAAGTTAATATTACGTATAGGGTAACTTTATGTGCGGCCTTAAAAATATGGAACACTTTTCCAAAACAAAAGATTTTTTTATTTTGTATTCCATTTTCAAACTTTTATTTTTTCTATTCATAGATTTCCGAACTGTCCGTTCCGCGTTCCTATCGAAGTTTGTCTGGTACAATAAACGCCGTTTAATATTTATGAGGTCGCAAAACGCATCAGCCTGCGGTTTGTTTAATAGCGTTGTTTTTGAGCGACAATTTGGCGAGAGTGAAACCCTTTAGGCGATGAGGGAGGAACTAGGGTTGGCACATTCCAAACTCATGTCTATGTTTAGTAAGCTCTGAGAGATATGTTTCAATTCACTACTAATTTGACTACTTCACTACATAGTATAAAACAAAGTCACTTCCCGCTGTCTGTTCCTATGTATGCTTTGATCTTTAAAACTACGCAACGGATTTTGATGCGGTTTTTTTAAATAGATAAATGGCCGATTGCACTAAACTTAAGGATCGCCTATGTCTTTTCCTAACTACAACACGACCAAATTAAAACGGTGTCATAAACTTAGCTGTCATTCGCTAAGTTAACTTTGTCGAGTTGTAGATAAGAAAAGACTTAGGCGATTCTTAAGTTTAGTGCTTTCACGCGAAAGTGATTCAAGAGGAAGGTTTATTTTGTATAATACATGGTGTCATATTCCACACTACACCGAAGCGAGGAGAGGGCGGGTCGCTAGTGCATTAATATTCTGCGGGTTTTACATATAGGAGTAAAATGAACGAATATGACAACTTTTGCTGGTGTAAACTTTTAATGACACGTAATCATTTCACAATGACATGATCACTCGAACAAAATAGGTGGTTAAAATCAGCTAAGATTCAATAGAATAACAATCATGGAATCATTATGAGCACCTTTATTGTATTAAGATGCTTTCCGGACCAAAAGTGGTGTAGTAGTGAATTTTATTTAATATTGTAATTATAATACACAATTTTAATCAAACTTCTCGTGGATTTTTAGGGCCTATAGTCTAGTATTTTTAGACGGTATCATTACATTTCCTCGTAGTCACTGCTAGAAGTAGATAGGTAGTAAAAATGCTAAAAGTGGCCATTTTTGACACATTTGCTATCTACTTTTACGAATGACTGCGAGGATATATAGTAATACCTCCTAAAAATTCTAGACTATGAGCCCTCAAAATTCCACGAAAATTATCAAAATTATTTTCTATTAAGTATTGACTATTGACCCTTGGAAGCATCTTACTACGTGTAATCTATCGTCTGTAGCTCTCAACTATAGATAACTTTAATGTTTTATACCATTTTAAGACAAGTGACAACCCTACGTACTAGGGCGCTAAACAGTAGCGTATCCGCGCAAACCGCGTTACGGCGTCATCTTCGGGAACAATCTTCGCTAACTGATTTACAATGGGGCCGCGACACACGATCTCACGAGAGTTGCGTCAACTAACCCCGGTATATTTGCGCTACGTGAGTTGCACGGTGAGGGTTAATAAAAAGTTTAGCTTTTTTTATTAAAATAAACATTAAGTATTAATTGTGCTTCTCAGCTTCTAGTTTCTCGAGGCATAGTGGCATCTTATTTCACTCCAAGCTTTCTTCTCATTTTTTTTTGTGGCCTTTTCTTTTCTAACTCTGCCTCTTTCTCTCTATTAATTTAAGGTAATGTTTAAATGAATAAGACTGAAAATTATTATAACGTATTTACTTTTTTTAGAGTATCCTGATTATAATTATAAAATATGCGAAAGTAAGTTTTTGAATACTCTTTGTCAGGAGTAAAAAAAAGGATATATTTTTACTTGAGGCACCTATTTCCCAAATAGGTAAATAAATAAATCCTCAATGTTAGACAACCTGCCCTAAGCCTAACCCCCCAACAGTTGTCGAGTAAACTGGATCGAGTATTATCCCGAGCCGCCCGCGGGCGCACCGCGCGCCGCCATCAACATTGGTATGCCAACCTAATTCCTGCTGGAAATATTGTTAAAATGACCGGAGGATATGGACATAAAAACAACTTATTAATTTTAAACGTAAAATAATCCGTGGTTTACTTAATTTACTGTAACCCCCTTATTAATAAACGAAGATTACTTAAATTTACACCTAGTTTAACCAAAAAGTTGCTTAGGATAACGCTTTGAGACGATAAACGTAAAAGGAGTAATAAATTGCTAAGCCTTTTTGGTTAAACCAGGTGTAAACTTCGTTAAAGGTTCAGGTATAAACTTGCTCTTTGTGTATAATAAAACCGTAAAAGTTTTTTTTTATTTTAAATAAAATTGACTACTTAAGTTATTCCGAAAAACTAAAAAAAATTTTGATTTTAACAGTTATTCGAAATATTGTACTCCACTGACAAGATTAACCATTTTGTTAACAACCTCATCTGTCATTAGGAAGGGTGGCCAATTAACCAGCTTCCGCGTGTGAGCCGCATTTTATTGGTGTCGCATTTGCATGAAAACACTCGTGGATCTCCGTGGGAAGTCGCCTTTATGCGACGTGAAACAAATCGTTGGATTTAACGATTTTCATAATTTAATTAGCACTAGTGGTGTTAATCGATAATGATTAGAACAAGTAATCAGTTTTTTTAAATGGTTGACACTTAAACCGAAAGAAATTAGACACTTAAATAAAATCGAGCCTTATTTAAGTTATATCATGCCGAGTACCAACTATTTTTTTATATTAATATGGTGAAATTGTACGACGGTACTTTCAAATGAGAAAAAAAAATTTTTCTTCAATTATCTCAATATGGACATCAAATGAAAGGCCTTGATAAGTACACATTCCAATTTCCAAAACTATATAATTTGTTACTTAAATGTGTAAAATAAAAAGCCCTGCCAAAAACGAACTAAAAAGCTAAATAACAAGTGTCATTGCAGTTGGAGGACCGTTTTGTGGAACAGTTTTTAATCAAAGAGGTCCACCGACTGGAATGACACTTGTTTTTTAGCTTTTACTTTCGTTTTTGGCAGGTCAGTCGTGTTTTAAATATATTTCTTTCTTTTTTATTTCACAGTCGTGTTTTAAATATATTTGGAATGTGCTCATTAAGTCCGTTCATTTTATACTCATATTGAGATAATTGAAGAAAAAAAATCACTTTTTAAAGTATCGTCGTACAGTCGCCATATTGATTTAAAAAAATGATAGTGTTACTCGGGATGATGTAAGGATTCTAACGATACCAAATCCGTTAACGCATTTAGTAGTTATGGTAGAATAATGAAACTCACATACCCACAAACATACATGAACCCTGGACACATCACACTCTCTGTTTATTTGGCAGTCGTGTAATACTAAAGATTAGGAAATATCACATACGCTCTTAAGTAGGTATCCATTCCATCCGTATCCAAAGTTTATCCTATTCAAAGATGTTTTTCTTATAAATACAATATTTACAAAAGCTTGCAGAACTTAATCATGATAATTTATCTTTCCAAAATCCAGTACAGTTTAGTCACGGCTCGAACAACTAAAAACATATTTGCGCGGTGAGTTGCGCGCCTAAACGTCTTTTCCATTTCAGTGAGCACCTCTGAATCATATTTCGTTATGTAACGAAATGACATTCATAATGTACCCACTGGGATGGGAAAAAGCGGCAGTTGAACGCTTGAACCTTTTGTATTTGGTGTTGTCGATAGAATCTTTTTAATATAAGATTCCAGAAACTTGTGTAAAATATAAATTACACTATAATTTTACTTTTTTATGTCAAATAATAGCAAAAAATTTGAAAAATTAGGGACAAATTAAAAGGGTTGTGAAATGTTCTAGGCTCAAGGCCTGTATTCCCAGAAGTGTCCGTGTAGAGGTCAACAATCACGTTGAATTCTTTTTCAGTAATAAATTAAATAAATAAAGAAATAAAATTAGACAACATCAGACACATTAGACATCACAAACATTGCTCTGATTCCAAAGTATGTAGCTAAATCAGAGACAACGATGGAACTACAAACACCTAGACCTGAGCCAATATAGAAAAGATCATTTTCTAAATTCCCCTAGCCGAGGATTGAACCCGGGATCTTAGAGATGGCAAGACCGGTGTACAAACCACTCGACCACGGAGGTCGTCAAAATAAAAGGTCAACTGTTTTTTTTAGAAGATCGGCATATACAAATTACTTAAACTATTTTTCCTAAACAAGCATTTTTTTAAACACCCGCGCGTTTTTACCACCTAGTGCGTAACCCCCCCGCGCCCCCATTAGTGAATGACGGCAAACCGCATCAATCACGGCACAGCCAATTCATTACAGCACTCCGCAGATTGCCACCGACTAACTGCCCGGATTACCCATACTTTAACCGGTTTTTGCGTCATTTATTCACTTTCATTTAATAACATTCTACTTGATAGTCTACCAATAAAGGTGTAAACTTACCTACTGTTATGTTGAGAATTATACGGACAAGGTTTTATCAGCTCTTACTCTTGTCTGCCGTAAGGCCTACTCCCTATTCTGTGCTACTCCTAAAACCCAACTCCATGTTTAAGAGGCCGTATACGTGTTGCCGCTCTCTCGCTAGCACATTTTAATTTTTTCAAGATTTCTCAAGTCTTGAGTGCGTAATTTCAAAATGTGAGGCACTTATTCCACGCAGAATAAGATAACGGTAATTTTTACGTATAGGTGGTTTTATTTAGTTTCATGTTGTTAAAGTACAAAAAGTTGTCGTTTCTAAAAGTTCAAAATATGTATTTGTGTTTGGCCCAAATTAAATAGGTAGGTAGATAAGTTTAATATCTGTAGATCGAAATATGTGTGATCTTATTTTCCGTCGATTATGTGGATCACATTTTTTAATTACGCACTCAGATGTAAGAAATCTTGAGAAAACATGAAATGTGCAAGCGAAAGAGCGGCATAACGTATACGGCGACGGCTTCGCCTTGGTGACCTTTTCAACTCGGAAGAAAATATCAGATTAGGCAATGATAGTAATATAATAAGTCTATGAGATTAGGTAAATGGAAAGCAAAAACATTTCACGATTCCGTAAATTAAAAAACAAACACTCTATTTACGACAGTCTTGAAAAAAAATTTTGCTAGGCCTTCTCAGCAACTTTGATAAGAATGAAATTACTTACCTCTCGTAATTGTGAAGGTAGTGGGATGAACACCGTCACAGTACTGAAAAAACTTATATATGTACTGTGACACCGTGATGGTGGTCATTTGGCATAATGAAAAAATAAAAAATGTGTGACATTTTGGTTGTTGGTTGGACACTGATTGGACACAAGTAACTTTAAATTAATTCTATTGGACACTGGTAACATAGAGTAAACAAAAATCATCCGGTAATAAATTGCGTTTCTTCGATCATATTTTTTTGTTATGAATGACTGTTAAATGACATATCGACCAAAGTTAAACAGAGCGCAAGGCCAGTCTCATATTGTGGCGGTCGAAGGCGATCGTTCGGCATATGTGACAGCTCGCTTGTGACAACTAATAAAGTAAATGGACACTGCCACGAAGAATAGGTGAGTGTAGAGGTGGCATTAGAAAACATATTGTTTCTTTTTGAAAGTTAAACAGAGCGCATAGCCAGCCTCATATGGTGGTGTTCGGAGGCGGTCGTTCGGCATAGGTATGTGACAGCTCGCTTGTGACAACTAATAAAGTAAATTTACACTGCCACGAAGAAATAGGTGAGTGTAGAGGTGGCATTAGAAAACATTGTTTATTTTTGAAAGTTAAACAGAGCGCAGGGCCAGCCTCATAGTGCTCATATTGCGACGGTCGAAGGCGATCGTTCGGCATATGTGACAGCTCGCTTGTGACAACTAATAAAGTAAATGGACACTGCCACGAAGAAATAGGTACGTGTGGAGGTAATATTAGAAAACATCGTTTATTCTTGAAAGTTAAACAGAGCGCATAGCCAGCCTCATATTGCGGCGGTCGGAGGCGATCGTTCGGCATATGTGACAGCTCGCTTGTGACAACTAATAAAGTAAATGGACACTCCCACGAAGAAATAGGTGTGTAGAGGCGGCATTAGAAAACATTGTTTATTTTTGAAACTTAAACAGAGTGCAGGGCCAGCCTCATAGTGCTCATATTGCGACGGTCGGAGGCGATCGTTCGGCACATGTGACAGCTCGCTTGTGACAACTTATAAAGTAAATGGACACTGCCACGCAGAAATAGGTGTGTAGAGGCGGCATTAGAAAACATTGTTTATTTTTGAAAGTTAAACAGAGCGCAAGGCTAACCTCATAGTGCTCATATTGCGACAGTCGGAGGCGATCGTTCGGCATATGTGACAGCTCACTGGTGACAACTAATAAAGTAAATGGACACTGCCACGAAGAAAGAGGTGTGTGTAGAGGTGGCATTAGAAAACAATGTTTATTCTTGAATAGTCCACTCTTACTAATATTTTAGCCTCTGGTGTTTGTTACATTTTCACGAATAATACTGAACCAAAAACAAGTAGAAAATAAAGCAGAAATATTACCATCGTGGATAGTTTTTTACATTGAACCAAAATTGCAAAATTGCAAAAATCAAGAATATCATTTGTAAAGGGTCGTTCTTTTGTACAACAAGATTTCGATAGACAAACAAAAGTAATTACATAGTAGCATTACCTAAGAGTCCGTGGTCCCATCGATTTAACCTTCTGATAGGATCGCTGAATACTATGTACCCATAATCCTACTGAACTGGGGACGATTTAGTATCGATAAGTCATCTATTTTTAAGCAAATCAATTAATAAACTGAGCCATTAGAAGAGAACAGCCATGCGAAGAGCAACTGATTTGTTTAAATTCATTGACCAAGCTAGCGCGCAGCGCGAGCGAATCGTCTCTGCTTCAGCTTGGGCAAAAATTATTTCATATGCCTTCCGGCTGTCCTTCCGGCTTTCCTTTTGTTCTCCTCTACAAGCTGCATTTCTCAACCGATTCTAGTGAAATTTTGTGAGCAGATTCAATAGTTATATATTATTTTTGGATCGAACCATTTTTTCGAAATTAATCCAAAAACAACATCTCTTATTATTTAAACAACTTAAAATTTTATTTACTTGTTAACGCGAGATTTTACAGCTCATGGAGCTACTAGTGTAGCACTGATAGTACTACATTTTCGTAGCTACAAAATCACAATTTTATAGCACATATTCTATAACACTACTTTTTCGTAGCTCTCCGCCACATCTTGTGCGCTGACAGCCCCACTGCGTTCCATTGTCCAATTTAATTGTATTAGCCAGAATATCCCGCATTTTAACATTTTCCAACATTTTTCCATGCCGACGGAAGACTTAATTTTTGGCAAAGGCTTAGATGTCATACGGCACATATACTAGAAGTTCTATAAATTTTAACATTGGACCAACGATGAGGTTAAGTAGGTATTTGAAAATGATCCCATCTAAATATTTGATGGCGGAAATATACCTAACTAATAATGACGACTGCTGAAAAGTTATCGGGAAACCCAAAATCAAATTAAAAACCCAACTATACTTACTTCAAAAAACTTTGATAAAACTGCGCTAGTATCCGTAGGTAACAAATACTTTATTTCAACAAAATAGTCCATACTAAAATTATAAATGCGAAAGTAACTCTATCTGTTACGCTTTTATGCCTAAACGACTGGACCGATTTTGATGAAATTTGGTACAGAGATAGAGTAGAATTTAGAAAAGGACATTTTTGAAATAGGGGATGAAAATTTATATGAAAGTCCCTTGGTTTCGAAGCTCATCGTCTTCAAATTTTGGAAGGAAGAGGGAAAGGAAAGTTAGGACAGCGCGCTTGGTCGGACCTGCCTAATCACGTAAAAACGACTGATCTGATTTTGATAAAATCAAAACATAGAATACTATTTATCCTGGTTAAATGTTCCCTAAGGATTTTCTCGAATATCCATGCGAACGAAGTCGCGGGCAAAAGCAAGCTTTCTATAAATAAACACGAGAATACATTTTGCACAGTCTCCGCGGAAAAACTGCGCAATATTTCACAGCATAACACTAATCTCATATTCAGGCATTTAATCACTAAAGTGCCTTATTGTATTGTAGCCCTCTGCCGCGATACAATATAGCAGTAAATTTCAATCAAAATGAAGCTAACGGCCGGACGGGCAAGCGGGCTTATTCTGTGGCACAATTATTTGAGGCGATATCGCTTCGTAGTTCCTAGGCCCGATAGCCAAAGTGGCTTTCTATAATTTGAATAGAATAGATGACGTAAGATGTCGCTAACCATAGACAATCACGACGTTGAAATGTCAATTTATTTACTTAATTCTTTATGCACAATTCTACAATGGCAAGCTTAACGCCTTAGGCATTCTCTACCAGTCAACCTTAGGGTGATGTGGAGACTTTGTGTGGTAGGGTGCACAACCAGGGTAAATAAGAAAAATAAGAAATGATATGATATAACTACATAGTTAAAATAAAAAATACTCTACAATTACTAACTATAAATAAAACATATTATAAACATACATACTAACATAAATATAAATATAGTATATAAATATAATATAATTATGTATATATTATATACTATACTATATATTTATAAGCATATATATAAGCTTATATAATTATTTATGAAAGTTATCAACGAATATCAATATTTAAGAACGATCTGCTTGCTTGTGTCGTGATTTTTTCATACCCTTTATATTTTTTACACCTATTTATACACTTTTATTTAACCGCTTCTGTAGTGTAGTGGTTCGCCCACCCGTGTAAGACGCCGGGGTCCCAGGTTAGATTCTCAGTTTGACCTTCCCACTTCCACTTTCGGCCTTATTGTCTTAACATCAGGTGAGGTGAAGGCCAAGCACTATCCCGTTGTCCATAAATAAAACCTTAATATCACTTCCATTCCATTCGAATAATCAAAAAGCCAAAGCGTTTGGCACTTGTCTAGGCTCTCTGGTTTTTTATAAGAGCTGTTCTACTAGCTTTTAATAAGTACGCACGAGTAATTTTTAAACGATAAGTATGAGTCGTTACTTATTAAGTAGACTTTATCTTCCATTTTCGGCATTCGGGGTTTTTTGTAACACATTGTATAGGTTTTTTTTTATTTTTTTTTATTTTTCTCCAGCAATCTACGATGAGATGTTAAATTCTATGATATAGTGCGTTGGTTCAGAATAAGGCCGCGAGCGAGCGACGACGGGTGGATGAAATATGCGGCCGGCGCCAACCATAGCCTACACGACAGGACACTTTAAAATATTAGCCCGCCCGTTGTTGTGTTTAAATATTATTATCATAGTCACCGTTGCGATTATCACAAACATATTTATTTACATTTTGTGTAAGATGGGAACCTTCCCCCATAATATGGACGGTGTTTTTCCATAACGGTATAGACAAAAGACAACTAAAGACGACAGGACACTTCAAAATATAATTAGTCCACCCGTATAAATTATTATTTAATTTATATATAGGTACATCTTCCTCTAAAATACGGACGTTAGTTTTTTAATAATGGTATAGACAAAAGGCAACTAATAATCCTCTAAGATTTTAGCTTTCCTAATTTTAATAAACAATTTCCACCTTATTCCAAAATTTGGACTTATTTGTTTCTAAACAAAAGGAAGATTTGTTTTTCCCGCAGCAAAAAGAAGCATTTTATTAACAGACGCAAAAAATATGATAAACAAAACAGCAAGTTTGTGTCTAGACTTTACTTTTTAACCGACTTCCAAAAAGGAGGAGGTTCTCTGTTCGGCTGTATGTATGTTTTTTTTTTATGTATGTCCGCCGATTACTCGAAGACGGCTGAACCGATTGAAATAATTCAAACGTCATTAGATCAGGTTTGTTCCCAAATTGGTCCCATTTTTTGAAATTTTGAAATCGGTTCAGTATTTTTCAAGAAAACTTGAAAATACTGTCACCATTTTATGAACTTGTACGGATGATCGACCATATCTTCTTTGTTTATGTACCGATTTAGATGATTCTTTTTTTGTTTGAAGGAGGATACTTTAGTGATCATATTATTTTGATTTCATTGTTATTGGACCTTGGATTTTAAAGATACACAAGGGAACTCCTCAAAATCAAATAGAAACTGTATAGTGATTGAAATATTGCTAGGATTATGACAATCTTAAAGAAATTACGTATCTAACAATGGTCAAGGACATTTTGGACTAGACTTGAACTGCGAAGGAACAACGGAACTCCTTAACAACAAACAGCACGAACAGTGGAAATTGAGTTTTTAGTGGTATTATACCACGGAAAATGTGAAATATAAAAAAATACATAACATCATCGCGTACATTTACTGAATATACAGGTTATATAAATGTAAGCGATGATGGTAAAAAATGCAAAAGTACCTACCTAATACCCACAGAAGGTACTTACACTAAACAGAAAAAAAATTGTTTAAAAACAAAAAAACTGACTTCAAAAAACCTGAAAATAAAAACAAAATTAGCTTCAAAATTAAATACCTCTAAAAAGCAAGAAATAATTTTCAAATCATTAGATACGCATATCATTGTAATAAAACACGTCTAATTAAGTCGGGTGGGGCTCTTAGAATAAAAAAGAATTTATCCTCCAGCCCCACCCAACTTCAATAGACGTGTTTTATTACAATGATATGCGTATCTAATGATTTGAAAATTATTTCTTGCTTTTTAGGGGTATTTAAAGTTTCAAGCTAATTTTGTTTTTTATTTTCAGGTTTTTTGAAGTCGGTTTTTTTGTCAGAAGTGTTTTAACATTGTTAACTTCTAGTTTTATTAACTTATTTTTTTTTAATAACTAACGGCGGCTTGACTTCGTCTTCGACAGTTCTTTTCTATCCCTCGGGAACCTTAACCATGTTTTTCAAGATGAAAGGTAGCCTATTGCCCCTGACAATGTGTTAGCAAAATTTCATGATAATCGGTTAAGTAGTTAAAAGACGTGCAGGTGCAGGCGTAACAAACAAACAGACAAAATTACTTTCGCATTTATAGGTAATATTGAAAACTGAATCGTTCAAGAGCTACGTATGTGTGCGTACATGTGTCAGTGTATGACGTGCTTTAATAATCCAAAGTGGATAAATATCTCCATACACTCACGAGACCTTATGGGCTCTCGTGTCGATTAGATGCGCATATTGCCAAGTTGCGACTGCGATGTAAGAAAGAATAATTCTGACTACAAAAAAAGAATATATTCGGCAAAGAAGCACCAATACTTGGGGGTGTCATGAAAGGCAATTATAAGGTATGTACCAGTGGCGAGGGGTGAAATTATGGCGAAGGTAAGCCGCTCTACAAAAATCATGAAAAATGTTATGATCTGCATAGTGGATCATTGGGGTGGGATTTCCAAAGGTAAGCCGATGGGAATCGGCTTGTATGGACCCTTCGCCACTGGTATGTACTATGGGCAACAGCGTCGCTTAACCAGTTTGCAACAAAATTTGTGTACGCGCGTATCGCCCCTGCACGAACTAAACGTATGGGATAGCGGGCGCGGCGTGCAAGCGACGCTGTTGCCCATGGTACATCCGACATCTATCAAAAAATTTATTTGTATATTTAAATCTCTTAGGCATGTAGTTCCACCAGTGCACAATGTAAAAAAAATAGTCATCAAAATAAAATATTTTGAATGCCTTATACATCTCCCTAGTACAGTCTGTTATAATCTACTGCATCTCCATATATGGAGGTGTTTTTAAAAAAACTCACTTTATGGAAGTAGAAGGAACTCAACGAGCTCTAATTGAAGTCATGTACTTTAAAAAAAAGCGTCTCCCAAAAGAAGATTTATATTGTGGATGTAATACCTTTTATCAGTTCGTAAATTATATGTTCTACAAGTTGTTTTAAAAATTCAGAAATCTATAAATGTATTCCGAGTAATGCAAGCAAAAGAGGGAAAGACAAAATGTGATGAAAGTTCCAGTAACAAAATCCGTGTTAAGAAACAATTTTAAAGTAATTCTGCAACTATAGTATAATAGAGTAAATAAAGTACTGGGTATTTTGACAAAACCTTACCATGTGTTTACTTAATTAATTAATAAGTAAGTTTTAACCTATTTGTCTAAACAAACAAAGAAGAGTTTGGGTTTATTAAATTATTTCAGTGTATTTTTTTTATAATACATATTCACTTCTCAAGCTTACGCGCTCACTAGACATGAAATAAAAGACTTTTTAACGGATACTAGCGCGGTTTTATTGAAAGTACTTTGGTAATTAGTTGGTATTTGGTTTGATTTTTTATTTTTCCGACGTTTCGGCACCTTTGCAGCTGCCGTGGTCACGGGGGACTGAAGCTACTCGTGAGCCTACCCTCAAGCGATGAATTTTTTTTTTTTTTTAAGACGTTCAGAAATTAATATTTTACAATTTTATTTATCTTTTTAATTGGTTTAAGTTGATTTTGTGATTTAATTAATGCTAAAGAGAGAGAATCTACTGAAACTACCACCATTTCACAAAATTGAGAGGCCCCTCCAAGAAAGAAATGGCGAAATAAAACTTGGAGAGGAAAGCCGACCTCCGTCTTTTATATTTATTAATTTATTTGCAAAAGGAACTAACCGTATCATTAGATCTTGCAGTGTGTGTATGGGGCTTCAGCTTGTGAATGATGGGGTCCCAAGCTGGTGGAATTTTCCAACCATCATCTCTATTGAAATTAGGATATTTATTTATTTCGATAGCCTCGCGGAGCATTCTAGGAATAAATCTACGTTCCTTAGCAAGGATTTGGGGTTTGTCAAATCTAATGTAATGGTTGGGCCTCTCAAAGGCGTGATCACACACTGCAGACTTGTTATCGCGCCTATGTTTCATGTCAGCTACATGCTCTTTAACGCGGGTCCCTATACTTCTCTTTGTTTGCCCGATGTAGGAGAGCCCACAGTCACAATCTAGTTTGTAGACGCCTGCGGCTTGAAGGGGGATGTTACACTTGACAGGTCGTAAGAATTGGTTGATCTTCTTCGGCGGCTTGAAGTAAGTTTTGATTGACGCTCGCTTCAGAATGTTTCCAATCTTGTCAGTGACACCCTTCAAATAAGGTAGGATGGCAGGTTGACGCTCTACTGTGGCTGGTTTGTCGCGTTTTCTGTGACGAAGGCGTGGTACTTGCAACTTGTTTTTACGCAGTACTTGTTTGACGTGCTGAAGCTCAGCCGTCAGGTGTTGTTTGTCACAGATGCCACGGGCTCTCTGAAACAAAGATTTCCCTACGGTAGCTAACTGTATAGGATGATGGTGAGAGTCACCATTGAGGTATCTGTCTGTATGGGTTGCTTTACGATACACTGTATGGCTCAAGGTTTGGTTCGGATTCCTGATAATGAGAATGTCTAGGAAAGCTAGTTTATTATCTGCCTCTAACTCCAAACAACACCTGACGGCTGAGCTTCAGCACGTCAAACAAGTACTGCGTAAAAACAAGTTGCAAGTACCACGCCTTCGTCACAGAAAACGCGACAAACCAGCCACAGTAGAGCGTCAACCTGCCATCCTACCTTATTTGAAGGGTGTCACTGACAAGATTGGAAACATTCTGAAGCGAGCGTCAATCAAAACTTACTTCAAGCCGCCGAAGAAGATCAACCAATTCTTACGACCTGTCAAGTGTAACATCCCCCTTCAAGCCGCAGGCGTCTACAAACTAGATTGTGACTGTGGGCTCTCCTACATCGGGCAAACAAAGAGAAGTATAGGGACCCGCGTTAAAGAGCATGTAGCTGACATGAAACATAGGCGCGATAACAAGTCTGCAGTGTGTGATCACGCCTTTGAGAGGCCCAACCATTACATTAGATTTGACAAACCCCAAATCCTTGCTAAGGAACGTAGATTTATTCCTAGAATGCTCCGCGAGGCTATCGAAATAAATAAATATCCTAATTTCAATAGAGATGATGGTTGGAAAATTCCACCAGCTTGGGACCCCATCATTCACAAGCTGAAGCCCCATACACACACTGCAAGATCTAATGATACGGTTAGTTCCTTTTGCAAATAAATTAATAAATATAAAAGACGGAGGTCGGCTTTCCTCTCCAAGTTTTATTTCGCCATTTCTTTCTTGGAGGGGACTCCCAATTTTGTGAAATGGTGGTAGTTTCAGTAGATTCTCTCTCTTTAGCATTAATTAAATCACAAAATCAACTTAAACCAATTAAAAAGATAAATAAAATTGTAAAATATTAATTTCTGAACGTCTTAAAAAAAAAAAAAAATTCATCGCTTGAGGGTAGGCTCACGAGTAGCTTCAGTCCCCCGTGACCACGGCAGCTGCAAAGGTGCCGAAACGTCGGAAAAATCAAAAATCAAACCAAATACCAACTAATTACCAAAGTACTTTCAATAAAACCGCGCTAGTATCCGTTAAAAAGTCTTTTATTTCATAATACATATTTCCAAAATCCTTTATATCTTCTTACATCTCCGGAACACATTGTCGCCTTGTCTGTCGCTAGTTTTATAGCGAAACTCTTAAAGTTATAGCTTTCTTCGGAACTATCTCAGATGTATGTGTCGCCACTAACAGAAGTTCTCTACATATTTATTATTTTTTGCTCTACTTGATCCTGTATTCTAAATGGTTTGGAGTTTTTTTATGTGTTACATAGGACCTTGAACAACTATTACAGGGAAGCAAGTCAAATATAACATTGTATAACAAACACATTAATTCTTGACAGCCTCCGTGGTCGAGTGGCTTACTCATTTTCATAGTTTCGACATCTGAAGTTCCAGATTCGATCCTCGGCAGACACTTTTCTAAATTGTCTCAGGTCTCATTGTTTGTGGTACCATCTACTTCAATAATATGTACACACCTTTGGGCTCTGACAGTTTATCAACCTTATACAATACAGTTGACACTTAAAAGTCAACATCTGTCAAAATTGGTTACATATTTATGAACTCTAACTCTAACTAACTCGTACTCTGATTTTCCTATTACAAACTTTGCTTAGTTTTGAATTATTTGATTTATATTTATTTATTGTAAAAACAAAAATCTTCTAAATAATAGCACTCAATATGCCCGAACAGCAGCCCCATCACCCAATATGGATATTTCATATTTTATCCCGGACCTTTTCATATTTTTATCACCCGCGCAAAATAGTAAACTGATGTTAGAAGTAATGGATGTGTCTAAGTATCTGTATAGTTGTTTAACATTATCAAGGAAAATATAAAGCTTGAAGAATTATAGAAAAATAACTAAAGTTAGAAAAAGTTAATAAGTAGCGTATTTTTTTTATAAGGTCATCCAAAATAACTTGGCATAATTCACTGTGGGACGGATTTTATTGTCGCCTTCTGGCAAGCCAAGTCAGCAAAGAAACATTAATAAACGGCTTAAGTTTTCAGTAACGCATTGCTTAACCCTTTAGGCCGTCCGCTGCCTTAAGCGGGATCCCGCCGCGGGTACACGGCGCGGGAATATAGATTGCTGGTTTTTGACGGACAGATGCTTGCGCAGTGCATGAGTAATCTCTAATCTATGTCGCCCCGCGCGCGTGTCCCGCTCAAGGCAGCGGAGGGCCTTAGATCCGCGAGTTCGATTCCCAGGAGTAAGATAAAACTTTTACTACGTTTGGTTGGTGGTAGGGCTTATTTCAAGTCCACCTGGCTAGCTACCACCATCTTACCTAAGACTGATGCCATGTCAACAATTTAAAAACCGGCCAAGTGCGAGTCGTACTCGCGCACGAAGGGTTCCGTACCAAAAACAGCAAAAAAATCACGTTTGTTGTATGGGAGCCCCCCTTAAACATTTTTTTTTCTGTTTTTAGTATTTATTGTTATAGCAGCAATAGAAATACATCATCTGTACACATTTCAACTGTATACCTGCAGTTGTTATTAATAGTGAGCAAAAAACGGCAAAAAAATCACGTTTGTTGTATAAGAGCCCCCCTTAAATATTAATTTTATTCTGTTTTTAGTATTTGTTGTTATAGCGGCAACAGAAATACATCATCTGTGAAAATTTCACCTGTCTAGCTATCACGGTTCATGAGATACAGCCTGGTGACAGACAGACAGACAGACAGACGGACAGCGGAGTCTTAGTAATAGGGTCCCGTTTTTACCCTTTGGGTACGGAACCCTAAAAATTGTTGTATTCCAGCAGTTAAAGCTAAGATAGTCAGTTCCTCAGTGATGAGAATTCCGGGTGGAGTGCGCTTTCACCTTAACATCAGGTGAGGTGAAGGTCAGCGCTATCCCATTGTGCATAAAAATGTAACTTAAAAGAACGCAGCATTCGTGTTTTGTGTTCATAGGCACAGAATATATAATAGTACTAACCAAGAAGCTTATACCCACAATGGAGATTGCACGCCTAGAATCATAGTGAAGATTGAAAAAAGACTCTTTAGTGACGTCACGGCGTATTGCTATCTCTTTCTTTTCGTTTTACAATACGTTTTCGTTTCTCACAAACGAACGAACGACGAACAACGAACACGTATTGTAACACTAAAGAAAGAGGTTGCAATAAGCCGTCACGTCACTCAAGGACATTTTTTCTATCTTCACTATGACATATGGCCGTGCAATCTCCATTGGAGGGAGGTATAAGCTTCTTGGTACTAACGTTCATCTGTAAATTCCCGTTACCACTTCCAGTGGATTTCAAACTTCGCGTTTCCGCCATGTTGTTACCCGAGGCGTATAGGTAATAGGTAGGCGGGCCCGCGCGTAAAGCTATACTCGGGCGTCTCATTTGATGCGCCTCCAATATTATAGCAACATATTTCGGTTTTTGCGAGGTACTCCATCTTAAAGGTAATGGAAGGAAAAAATTGTGGTACCTCGCTTTTGGTTACGTCATGTAGCATGATTTTTGCAGCCTACAGAATGCATAACTATCAAAAATATACGGACTGTTCAACATCAATTTGGATGATTTCATAACTCAATTTTTTTTTTTTCATTAAAACTTATGTCGTTTATAATGCTGGGGCCATACTAAGGTGGACTTTATCATTTTCGTTTAAAATATTTAATCAGCAATAATTTTATCGGCGTTAAAACTGCGTAAACTCTGCATAATTTCAGGTAATAATTTTAATAAAATTTACAATGGAGAATGTCTAAAAAAATCAATTTGTCTGAATATTTTTATAGGTAGGAATAAACTCCCTTCCCTTAGAAAAAGATTCAGAATTTTTGGTTGCGGGATTCTTAGGGTTCCGTACCAAAATGGTAAAAAAGGAACCCTTATGGTGTGACTCAGTCTGTCTGTCTGTCACAGCTGGATATCTCGAGGACTACTAATGGTATCAACTTGAAATTTGGAATAGTTTAAGTTGACATTTGCCCAACTATTTTGCAAATAAGAAATAAATAAAAATAAAAATATCTTTTTTACAACAGGGGCTGAAAAGGGGTCTTAAAAATTTGAAGTGGGGCAACTAGGGCATGTGGGGTATCATATGAAAGAGCGTCGTTTGCACGTTTTCAATCATTTTTTCTTTTTTTTAGGCCGTATAGTTTTCGACTTATAATGAAAATTGTAAAAAAATACCGTCCCCCCCCCCCCCGTCCCCCCCTTATCTCCGAAGTTTGCAAAGAGAAAAATCTGAAATAATTCTATGTGATAGCAATTTATATAAAGATAACAGGAAAAATAAAACGATGTCTCAATATAGCACACTTTTTTAGAAATGATCAAATTTCTAAAAAAGTTAACAGTAGTTCCACTATTGGTTAAGAGATGGCGCTCTGGGGAGAGGTTAGAACCCCCCGGATCCCCCGTCGAGTCTACTACCTAGGTTCGACGGGGGACCCGGGGGCGGCGAGAGACAGACCAGGAGTGGCTTCCTGCTAACTGACCGAGCCCAGCATGCCAAGCATACGTAAAGATTGTATTTGCACTCACTAAAAAAAAATTTAGGTATGGAAGTAATAACAGCAGAATGAAGATTTCACGAATCACAGCCGCCGAAGAAGATCAACCAATTCTTACGACCTGTCAAGTGTAACATCCCCCTTCAAGCCGCAGGCGTCTACAAACTAGATTGTGACTGTGGGCTCTCCTACATCGGGCAAACAAAGAGAAGTATAGGGACCCGCGTTAAAGAGCATGTAGCTGACATGAAACATAGGCGCGATAACAAGTCTGCAGTGTGTGATCACGCCTTTGAGAGGCCCAACCATTACATTAGATTTGACAAACCCCAAATCCTTGCTAAGGAACGTAGATTTATTCCTAGAATGCTCCGCGAGGCTATCGAAATAAATAAATATCCTAATTTCAATAGAGATGATGGTTGGAAAATTCCACCAGCTTGGGACCCCATCATTCACAAGCTGAAGCCCCATACACACACTGCAAGATCTAATGATACGGTTAGTTCCTTTTGCAAATAAATTAATAAATATAAAAGACGGAGGTCGGCTTTCCTCTCCAAGTTTTATTTCGCCATTTCTTTCTTGGAGGGGACTCCCAATTTTGTGAAATGGTGGTAGTTTCAGTAGATTCTCTCTCTTTAGCATTAATTAAATCACAAAATCAACTTAAACCAATTAAAAAGATAAATAAAATTGTAAAATATTAATTTCTGAACGTCTTAAAAAAAAAAAAAAATTCATCGCTTGAGGGTAGGCTCACGAGTAGCTTCAGTCCCCCGTGACCACGGCAGCTGCAAAGGTGCCGAAACGTCGGAAAAATCAAAAATCAAACCAAATACCAACTAATTACCAAAGTACTTTCAATAAAACCGCGCTAGTATCCGTTAAAAAGTCTTTTATTTCATAATACATATTTCCAAAATCCTTTATATCTTCTTACATCTCCGGAACACATTGTCGCCTTGTCTGTCGCTAGTTTTATAGCGAAACTCTTAAAGTTATAGCTTTCTTCGGAACTATCTCAGATGTATGTGTCGCCACTAACAGAAGTTCTCTACATATTTATTATTTTTTGCTCTACTTGATCCTGTATTCTAAATGGTTTGGAGTTTTTTTATGTGTTACATAGGACCTTGAACAACTATTACAGGGAAGCAAGTCAAATATAACATTGTATAACAAACACATTAATTCTTGACAGCCTCCGTGGTCGAGTGGCTTACTCATTTTCATAGTTTCGACATCTGAAGTTCCAGATTCGATCCTCGGCAGACACTTTTCTAAATTGTCTCAGGTCTCATTGTTTGTGGTACCATCTACTTCAATAATATGTACACACCTTTGGGCTCTGACAGTTTATCAACCTTATACAATACAGTTGACACTTAAAAGTCAACATCTGTCAAAATTGGTTACATATTTATGAACTCTAACTCTAACTAACTCGTACTCTGATTTTCCTATTACAAACTTTGCTTAGTTTTGAATTATTTGATTTATATTTATTTATTGTAAAAACAAAAATCTTCTAAATAATAGCACTCAATATGCCCGAACAGCAGCCCCATCACCCAATATGGATATTTCATATTTTATCCCGGACCTTTTCATATTTTTATCACCCGCGCAAAATAGTAAACTGATGTTAGAAGTAATGGATGTGTCTAAGTATCTGTATAGTTGTTTAACATTATCAAGGAAAATATAAAGCTTGAAGAATTATAGAAAAATAACTAAAGTTAGAAAAAGTTAATAAGTAGCGTATTTTTTTTATAAGGTCATCCAAAATAACTTGGCATAATTCACTGTGGGACGGATTTTATTGTCGCCTTCTGGCAAGCCAAGTCAGCAAAGAAACATTAATAAACGGCTTAAGTTTTCAGTAACGCATTGCTTAACCCTTTAGGCCGTCCGCTGCCTTAAGCGGGATCCCGCCGCGGGTACACGGCGCGGGAATATAGATTGCTGGTTTTTGACGGACAGATGCTTGCGCAGTGCATGAGTAATCTCTAATCTATGTCGCCCCGCGCGCGTGTCCCGCTCAAGGCAGCGGAGGGCCTTAGATCCGCGAGTTCGATTCCCAGGAGTAAGATAAAACTTTTACTACGTTTGGTTGGTGGTAGGGCTTATTTCAAGTCCACCTGGCTAGCTACCACCATCTTACCTAAGACTGATGCCATGTCAACAATTTAAAAACCGGCCAAGTGCGAGTCGTACTCGCGCACGAAGGGTTCCGTACCAAAAACAGCAAAAAAATCACGTTTGTTGTATGGGAGCCCCCCTTAAACATTTTTTTTTCTGTTTTTAGTATTTATTGTTATAGCAGCAATAGAAATACATCATCTGTACACATTTCAACTGTATACCTGCAGTTGTTATTAATAGTGAGCAAAAAACGGCAAAAAAATCACGTTTGTTGTATAAGAGCCCCCCTTAAATATTAATTTTATTCTGTTTTTAGTATTTGTTGTTATAGCGGCAACAGAAATACATCATCTGTGAAAATTTCACCTGTCTAGCTATCACGGTTCATGAGATACAGCCTGGTGACAGACAGACAGACAGACAGACGGACAGCGGAGTCTTAGTAATAGGGTCCCGTTTTTACCCTTTGGGTACGGAACCCTAAAAATTGTTGTATTCCAGCAGTTAAAGCTAAGATAGTCAGTTCCTCAGTGATGAGAATTCCGGGTGGAGTGCGCTTTCACCTTAACATCAGGTGAGGTGAAGGTCAGCGCTATCCCATTGTGCATAAAAATGTAACTTAAAAGAACGCAGCATTCGTGTTTTGTGTTCATAGGCACAGAATATATAATAGTACTAACCAAGAAGCTTATACCCACAATGGAGATTGCACGCCTAGAATCATAGTGAAGATTGAAAAAAGACTCTTTAGTGACGTCACGGCGTATTGCTATCTCTTTCTTTTCGTTTTACAATACGTTTTCGTTTCTCACAAACGAACGAACGACGAACAACGAACACGTATTGTAACACTAAAGAAAGAGGTTGCAATAAGCCGTCACGTCACTCAAGGACATTTTTTCTATCTTCACTATGACATATGGCCGTGCAATCTCCATTGGAGGGAGGTATAAGCTTCTTGGTACTAACGTTCATCTGTAAATTCCCGTTACCACTTCCAGTGGATTTCAAACTTCGCGTTTCCGCCATGTTGTTACCCGAGGCGTATAGGTAATAGGTAGGCGGGCCCGCGCGTAAAGCTATACTCGGGCGTCTCATTTGATGCGCCTCCAATATTATAGCAACATATTTCGGTTTTTGCGAGGTACTCCATCTTAAAGGTAATGGAAGGAAAAAATTGTGGTACCTCGCTTTTGGTTACGTCATGTAGCATGATTTTTGCAGCCTACAGAATGCATAACTATCAAAAATATACGGACTGTTCAACATCAATTTGGATGATTTCATAACTCAATTTTTTTTTTTTCATTAAAACTTATGTCGTTTATAATGCTGGGGCCATACTAAGGTGGACTTTATCATTTTCGTTTAAAATATTTAATCAGCAATAATTTTATCGGCGTTAAAACTGCGTAAACTCTGCATAATTTCAGGTAATAATTTTAATAAAATTTACAATGGAGAATGTCTAAAAAAATCAATTTGTCTGAATATTTTTATAGGTAGGAATAAACTCCCTTCCCTTAGAAAAAGATTCAGAATTTTTGGTTGCGGGATTCTTAGGGTTCCGTACCAAAATGGTAAAAAAGGAACCCTTATGGTGTGACTCAGTCTGTCTGTCTGTCACAGCTGGATATCTCGAGGACTACTAATGGTATCAACTTGAAATTTGGAATAGTTTAAGTTGACATTTGCCCAACTATTTTGCAAATAAGAAATAAATAAAAATAAAAATATCTTTTTTACAACAGGGGCTGAAAAGGGGTCTTAAAAATTTGAAGTGGGGCAACTAGGGCATGTGGGGTATCATATGAAAGAGCGTCGTTTGCACGTTTTCAATCATTTTTTCTTTTTTTTAGGCCGTATAGTTTTCGACTTATAATGAAAATTGTAAAAAAATACCGTCCCCCCCCCCCCCCCGTCCCCCCCTTATCTCCGAAGTTTGCAAAGAGAAAAATCTGAAATAATTCTATGTGATAGCAATTTATATAAAGATAACAGGAAAAATAAAACGATGTCTCAATATAGCACACTTTTTTAGAAATGATCAAATTTCTAAAAAAGTTAACAGTAGTTCCACTATTGGTTAAGAGATGGCGCTCTGGGGAGAGGTTAGAACCCCCCGGATCCCCCGTCGAGTCTACTACCTAGGTTCGACGGGGGACCCGGGGGCGGCGAGAGACAGACCAGGAGTGGCTTCCTGCTAACTGACCGAGCCCAGCATGCCAAGCATACGTAAAGATTGTATTTGCACTCACTAAAAAAAAATTTAGGTATGGAAGTAATAACAGCAGAATGAAGATTTCACGAATCACAGCATAAACAAAAAAGTCAACTGACGTGCAGTTGTCAGTTGACTTTGACATAAACTGCTATACATAAATGTCAAAAAGTCAGTTGTTAGTTGACTTTTTTAATGTGTGGTCATCATAGATATAGTATAGTGGTCATTAGGGAAGATTCTCCGTTTTTAAACTTGTCTTCTGTACATAAAGACGATTTTTTCTTTTTAGGCAAAGAATAATTCTGCAACTTTTTTATATTAAAAAGGGTCCTTTAAACATTTTCAGCCAATTAGAATTTTTTTAGGCAATCCACATTATTTTGATAGATTTTCAAGCCGATTTTTTTTATTAAGATTTGCGTTTGACTTGAACTATCTGTTACATCACTAACCTTCATAAAATAGGATGGGAATAAAGCCCATTTTCATCTAATTTTACAACACCAAGAATCCTACCACCTCAGAAACAGCGACAACAATGGTTATTATGAAATGGATTTAAAATTCGCTGACGAATATTTTTCTATTGTGTTATTCCAATGCCAGTAAAACAAATCAATTTATTTACTTCAATTTTAAAATATAATAAACTTAAGGGCGAGGTTGCTCTGGCAAGAAAAATGACGGACTGTCCATATTTCTGAGAGAGCTCAATCCAATTTGGACACAATCTTACCCTCTTTAGAATATTGAGTTTGGGACGAGGCAAATTGGCTACTTTACGATAAATCTGCGACCTCCAATACCTCTTTTGTCCTCACCGAATGTTTAGTTTAAAAAAAGTAACTTATTTGAAGTAAGTATTTTTGTGGATCGTGAAATATTCGAAGAGGATTTATTTTCTAACTTATGAGCAAACAATCTCGTTTAACGTTGTTGAGTCAAGAGTAGAGATGGGAAAAGGACATAATTTTGACCCGACCTGCTGAGTTTAAACCCAGTTAACGCCTATAGACCATTTTGTTCAACTTATTAAAATCTTTAGAAATTAGAGATGTTTCATTCTTCGAATATTTTTCTGTATTGATTTAACAAGAAATTGTTTCCATAGCAATGTTGTGACATTGACATTTGACATATCAATAAAAATAAAAATTTAAAAAGCTTCTATAAGATGCAATGTGGGTTTTTATTGGGTTTAAACCAAGTGGACGGGTTTAATTCGGGTCTTTTGCCCAGCTCTAGTCAAGAGGCATCGATTACGAAATAAGATAATATCATCACAGGAATTTTAAGGACTAATATACCTAACTAAGACAAAAAAATATATCAGATTTGCTTACTCACAGAAAAATTTACAGAAATTCCTTGAAGATCCATCATTGCTTCCTGAGAAGTCGATTTAAAAAAATTTCATATAAACACAATTTCATCAAAAGACAATAACTACCCATGTAGTTCTTGAAACTACCACACGAGTCCCGCTTCCTTTACCAATTTACCCCTAACATTTCCTTACATTTACCCTGAAAAGTCCTTGACTACAAAATACCCTGAAAGTTAACTCTGAAACTAAGTAGGTACTTCGTGAGCACCACCCAAGCTTGAGTATTATCTCTCTAAAATATGCATAACAATATTACATGTGGGTGGAAACTCCAAACATTTGGTTTTCCGAGGAACTCGCTTCCTGCGTCTGTATTTCTTAGTACCTACAAATAGCCCAACTATTTATTATTATTATTTTATTGCTATTTTACTATCTTCGAGCTTCAAAGCCAGGGTAAATTGTTTATCTTATGGGTGAGCTTGCTCCATCGTATATACCGTCTAAGCTCTCAGGCTAGATTAGTATAAAAAAAATTAAAATAATTTCTTCTCAGATAGATATATATCATAGATCCAGAGTTGTTAGCAAAACAATTATGGAAAAAAATACTTAAGTACTATGTCAGTACAAATGGAGAATTAATTTAAGTAATATCAAAAGCAAAACTATATTCTTATTTACAATAAAAAAATACTAAGTGACACATGATACGATGAAAATAATAAAACCATTGATACCCATTTGTCGTTAGCTTTCTTTGGTAGGATTACAGATTTTGTATGTTTGTTTGTTTCGAAATGACAAAATTGAACATAATAGTAAACTAAACAAATAGCCCTGGAACTGGATAGAAAACGCTCTAAACATGCATAATTGTATTTGCAAATCTGTTAAGTGTCATTTTGGCATTTTTTAATCGTTTTCAATCAATACGTCGGTATTGATTGAAAACGATTATTATATTAACGTAATGTCGATTAACGACTGAAAAACTCATCTCTTAGCCAAAACAAAAGGAAGCATTAAAGTGAAAGTGAAAGTGAAAGTGAAAGTGAAATATATTTTATTTAAATAAGCTCACATAATAAGCATTTTTAAATCGTCAATTCTTTTACCCTACCACCCATTATGACGTCTTTTAACTGACAAGAAAAATGGGCGCAAAAAACTTGTCAGCTTTATCAATCAGATGGAACGATATTTACAAATATGTATATCGTTTCCAGACTTTATATTAACAAAGATTAACAAATAAATAACATTATTGAATTAGCTCATTTCTTAATGAGTTTCAAATTTCTTAATCAATTTACAGATTTTAAGCTAAATTCAAAGTTTGAACTTGTTATTCAGTCTAGGATAAAAATAAAAGAAAAACATACAATTCAATATGCATTAAGATAGGTAGTCAGAAGCAGACCCATTCCCACTGGCAGCACCAGTTCCCGAACATGACGCATGAACCAGCCATCTCTTCGCTCAACCATATTTGAGGGAACGTAACGACCCGCCTCATACGACACCACCGCAGAAATGATTAAAGAGAGCATGACATACTAAGACTACCTATGTTAAGGCATCGAATTGAAAATTTATATCCAAAAGCTTTTCATAGGTCTTTCACTAAACTACTGACTATAGAAAGTAAAAATATTGCAATTAAATAAATCAAAACAAGGTAAGCTATTAAGAATTATATTTTTTGAGTAAGAAGTGCCATACATACAGACAATATAAAACAGATCTTTTATATACGAGTTATACGACGCCCTTAATACAAGCAGACAGAAGCAGACCCATTCCCACTGGCTCCATTCCCATTAGTTATTCTATCTTATAATAAAAAATAACAACTCATGTTTATTCCTTAGAACATGCCATTATATGGTAGTCCTACTGAAGCCACACTCGCGTTTCCTGCGAACAGACAAACAAACAGTTGTTCTAGTCAGGAAGAGGGTCCCGCGCTCACTCTCTTATGTTCAAACGACTGGATTCACTGCGATGTGGGAAACTAGGATATTGGGATATGGTATCTTTGGATACAGGACAAGGACACACACATAAACTGATCTTGTTACGATATAGAGCGATTTTGTCCTGGTACAGGTGTTTTTTACACTTAGAAGGAGAAATTAACCACAACTACAACCATACTTGTTAACACGTTTTTATTAGGTTGCTTTCTCGTTTGTTTGTTTGATTGTTTGTCCGCAAAGTTTGTGAACGATTTTATACTAGCTTCCCGATGAGTTAGAGACTTGAAACTTTAAACATAGGTCAGAACTTGAAAGCAATGCAATATTATGGTGTCGTTGAGCTGATCTGATGAAGGATCCGGAAGAAGGCCACAGGATCTCAATGATGAAACCACACAACCCCATCGTGTTTGGGCTCGTTACAATCGTCTTGACGAGTACTTTGATGGGAGACAAGATCCAGGGTCTGATAATGAAGCTGAAAGGCCATGCCATAGGAACTCAATATTGACACCGTGCAACCCCATCAAATTTGGACTTGTTTAAATCGTCTTGACGGGTTCTTTGTTGGGAAATAGTTTTCAGCCCTGTGATCTGATGATGGCTATCCAGGGTGTGAATGGAGGCGATTCAAATCGCTAAACACACCCAACTGATCTGACATTCTAAATGATTAAGGACATGCTTAAAAAAACCGCGAAAATAGCATCAAAATGTATGGAAATCCTGAAATTTAGAACTCTGACCCTTCTATCTTTTAAAATGCTGATCGGAGTAGTTAAGTTTGTATAACGATCTGAATCTCCTTCATTCACTCCTTAGACAGCCATCATCTGATAACAGCACGGTACATCCCTTGCAGAAAACCAAGGCTTCAAAATGACTTCGTTTGTATAAAAAAAACACCTGTATCCCTTGACAAAGTTGATGAGTATACTTTAGTTAGTAATAATGTTTAATTATAGCTTTTTTTGAGGCTTCGAAAATATAGAGAAACCGAAAATTAGAAAATTACACAATTATTTGATTTCTAAGACAATCCAACAAGCTCTGTTTGCCATTTATAAAAAAAACCAACAATCACATCCATGTCTTGAAGAATTCGCACATCCTTACCACTTCCGCGTAGGTACATCGAGTAGACGTACATTCGGGAGTTATGCAGATTCGCCAGTATTTATTGGGAAACTTCAGCAGATAGGAGGCGACACGGCGAATCTGATTCCGCTGGCGATATCGCCGCGATTTATTGGCGATATAAACGCGACGCCAACTCCTTATTTACCCCACCCTACTCGATGGGTACACATATTCGTATTATGTTTTCCAGTTTTGAAGACTTTTTATTTGTTTAGCTTACTCTAACTAACCTACTAGCTAACTATCTTAATATTGTCCCTTCAATACTTAACTGAAATTGCCTGTAAAAACTTTTATAAACATGAAAAAAAACACCCAAGACGCGTTATAACAAACATCAATAGCTCACACCATACGGTAGACGGTAGTTATTCTATGGACAAAACAAATATTTTTTTTTGTGTCTATGAATATATGGGCCACCAATGATATATCTTTGTGGGCCACACTTAAATGTATTGTCAAGATCTGAGCCCAATTTTGTGCAACCGCGATGTGACTTTCAAAAGACTGCTCACAACTTTTAACAGATTCAAAAATATTTAAAACGTTGCTTGAACAAATTGATTGCCCAGCACAAGAACTTTCAGCTACTCAAGGGAAGGTATGTTATGTTATTACATGTAGATACTATTATTGTGTAATGTGTACACCTTAGAAAACTATTATAACTTAATAAACTGCAGTTCTTTATAAGGTAGAGTAGTTATAGTTACTCCCTAAGCTCACGCTCCGATTTGGGCGGAAAATCCGCCCTACAATAGCTCTTTTAAACGTTTTATGTTTAAATATAACATTTAAGTAGTAACGACTTCCAAACATACCGGTTATCTTGAGAAACGCGGCTGTTCTGTATTCAGAAGGTGTCGCCAGTCATTACTCGAGACAATATAGATGTTTAAGTGAGCATTTCATATTTTATTAGCGCAAGATTCGCGGGCGTGTTGAGGAGGGTTGTCTCTTGATGAGAAAAAAAATATTTCTTATTTTGTGACAGTTATGTGCATTCTGTAAGACACGTTAAGTACGAGGCATTTGCTGTATGCTTGATATTTCTAAGGTATGAATAGGTAGCATAACCCTGCGATTGCGGAAACTTCTTAGGGGTCGGTCATAGAATAGGTAACCAAAAATATATTATCTTGAGCTCCTCCGTGCTTCGAATGACATGTTAACCCACCAATCCGCATTGAAGCCGCGTGGTGGGTTAAGTACCAACTTTTTTATCCACCCATAAGGAAGGACTGTGAAGACACTTAAACATCTACAGATCTCACACTACGCGCATCTCTCAAAGGCATTGAAAATGTAGTTTAGAAATAAGCAATGTTATTTAGATAAATTCACGCGTAAGAGACCCGCTACAGCCTACAGTTTTTGTCCTCCCGCCTCCTAAGATCAAACTGTAGCTTAATTCAGTACAACCAAAGATAATTATTTTTCGTTTCTTGATTAGCGAGCTCAAAAAAAAAATTTGATATATTCTCGATACGAGTCAGCGATTTTTTTTTTAATTTTGACTAACTTTGGAAAATCTCAAAAAGTTACCGATCGAAGCAGACGCCGATTTTGACATAATTTATAGCCATCCGTTAACCTTTGATTAACCTCTCATATCTGCGAAACTACAGGCAAAAATGACACAATTTCATAAATCGGGGCACTATACACGAACACGAAAAAATTTACATTTTCAATGTTGAAAATGGCTGGTGTGTAATGTTATACTATTACGTACCAAGTAGCAACCCTACCCCGCTCGCGAGCGTTATCTAGATCACGTAACAAGAATCGCGCTCGCGTCTTGCATATTCCTTGCCTTTAAACCTTATCGTTTTAATAAATTAATTGCTCAGAACAGAGATCTGTTGTGTACTATCTCAGCTATATGAAACTTTGTGAGCTTACGTTTTAATGTTACTTTCAAATGAAGGTTTTTGAGCTTTTTAACAGATGAGTTACTTATATTTATTAGAATATCTAGAAGCTATTAAAGCATTTAGTTTAAAATATACAAGGTCATTGGTAAAACACCAACAACCTCGCAGGACTAAATAACTATAACATAAAAAAAGAAAAACCGCCTTCAAAAAACTGAAAACAAAAACAGCTTAAAAATTAAATACCTCTAAAAAGCAAGAAATAATATTCGAATCATTCGTTACACATATCAATATTAATAAAACACGTCTATTGAAGTCGGGTGGGGCTGGAGGACAACTTAATTTTTTTCTTAAAGCCCCACCCGACTTCATTAGACGTGTTTTATTAATATTGATATGTGTAACGAATGATTCGAATATTATTTCTTGCTTTTTAGAGGTATTTAATTTTTAAGCTGTTTTTGTTTTCAGTTTTTTGAAGGCGGTTTTTCTTTTTTATTAAAAAGCTTTTTTATTTTCAACTTTTTAGTGGTAGGTATGTAAGCGCAGCGTGTAAATATTTTTTAACTTTATATTATAATATTTTCAATGGTAAAATGCCCAGAACTCAATTTCCAAATTTACGCTGTTTGTTTTTGAGGAGTTCCATTGTGTCATCGTAGTCCAAGTCTAGTCCAGAACGTTGCATCGCAAACCATGATTTGGTTTGTTTTGGATTGCCATAAACTTACCAAAACCTAAATCACTTTACTTATACTATTTGATTTTGAAGAGTTCCTTTATGTATCTTCGAAGTTCGAAGTCCAATAACAATGAAATTAAATTGTGACCACTCTTGAAGTATACACTTTCAAATAAAAAAAGAATCATCTAAATCGGTTCATAAACAAAGAAGTTATGTCCGAAATTCCATAAAAACTCGTGCGATGGCGAGCTAAATAATTGATATTTTTCAGGATTATGAAAAAACTACTGGCCAGATCTCTGTAAAAAATTTATGGGACTACACACGAACTATGTTCTTTGAGTTAAAAAAAGAATTGTACAAATCGGGTAATAACTGACGAAGCTATGTTAAAACATACATAAAAAAAAAAATAAAAAAAATATACCGTCGACTTGAGAACCTCCTCCTTTTTTTGAAGTCGGTTAAAAACAACAATTTGTTCTACAACTATTCCAAAAGAAGACAAAAAAAAATAGTAAATTTTTCATACGAAACTCGATCAAGCTAATTTGAACATTTTATGGAAAGTAATTTTTTCGTAGTTATCGAGTCCTGCGAGGTTATTGGTGTCTTACAAATAATTTGTATGGTTGAATGAATACGAGACGGTGACAGGGAAAAACTGTAGGTACCTATTAACTTTAATTTATACTTATTACTAATAATAATTATAAATAAATAAATAAATCATTTATTTCTCTTCTCACAATAGGTTGCTTAAGACTAGAACATAATATTTGAGTCCATGTAGACCTGAAGTGTGAGAAGCTGGTGCCCGCAATAGGTTTAAAAAGAAAACCGGTTACACAGGTCACCAGGCCACCCCCGCAAAAGGATACAAATTGTGTTCAGTTAATCGCATTTGTAGACCTATGTGTCTTCATAGGTGGTATTAATTATTGCAAGAAAAAAAAACATAATAAAAATAACTTAGAGAACTAGTACATACTAATCATTTTAAATAGTAGCAGAATTTTGTGGTTGTGTGTGTATGAGTGCTTGTGTGTGTAAGTGTGTGTGATTGTGAGTGTATATGAGCCAATGTTATTATATTTGCCGATATTACTCGAGTCGAAAGGAGAAGCCAATGTTATTCATTAAGTTTTTATTTTATGATTTGTTTTTTTTTATTTTTTTATTTAAGTATTTATTATTTTTTATGTGTGCAGAAGGTAATTTAGATTTTTTTATTACTAGCTTCTGCCCGCGACTTCGTCCGCATGGACATTCGGAAAATCGCTATGGAACCTTTGACCGAGATAAAAAGTATCAATACCACAAGCTATAACTATCTGTGTGCTATTCCAAATCCGTCTAGCTGGTTTTACGTGATTGAGCAACAAACATCCAAACATTAATCTTTCACATTTTTGATATTATTAATTCCCGTTCCCGTTCTCCTTCTCACTCCTGATCCCGTTCCCGTATTATTTTTCCATAAAAAATTGGAACCCCCGTTTCAGTCCTTTAGGTGTTGAATAATGTCTTGTCCACCGTGTCGTGTTGGACCCTAAAATATTTGGACCCTAAAATATTTGGACCCTAAAAATTTTCGCAATCAACATCCCATAAATCCTTTTAACGATATCCATATCGATTTTTAGGTTTATTTACCCACGAACCCCTAAGGGGTTGGGGGTTAGTGAGTAAATAAACCTAAACATTTTCGGAAAATCACGAAGTTTCTTGTCGAAATGTCTTTGAACAAAAAAAAATCCATACATAATAAGCCCCATTTCACCTCTTTAGGGGTTTAATTATGGCCACTATGTTGAACTTCAAAATAAATACCGTTTTCGTAAACAACATCCCATGAAACCTCAATAACGATATCCATATCGATTTATGGAAAAAAAGTATGAGTACTTGTTAATTTTATTTTAAAATAATGTTTGCATGCTGTTAATGATTGAATAGGCTGATCTTTTAAAGACCTCCAGTGTACCCTTATTTACCCCATCTACCCGCTAAGGGGTTAATTATCGTAAAATCACAAAATACGTGTTTGCTGTTGTTAGTTTTTAAAAGGAAGTACTCCTACGAAGTTACACGTAAAATTGTCTATTTAATATTATTTTTTCATACAAAACATGAACTCAATTGTACCCGTTTAGGGGTTGAAACAAAGCCACTATGTCGGACTTAATAATAAATGGCATTTTCGCAATCAACATCCCATAAAACCTCAATAACGACATCCATATCGAGTTTGGGCTTTTTACCCCATTTACCCCTTAAGGGGTTGATTTTCAGAAATTTACGAAATACATGTTTGATCACATTGTTTATAGAAGTACTCCTACGCAGTTTCAAATCGTAATGTCTATTTTTTTTTTCATACAAAGTTTGAACCCCATTTGACCCCTTTAGGGGTTGAATAATGTCTACCACGTAAAATAAATGCCATTTTTGCAATCAACATCACATAAAACCTCGATAACGACACCCATATCGATGTTGGGCTTTTTAACCCCGTTTACCCCCTAAAGGGTTGAGTTTCGAAAAACCACGAACCACGTGTTTGATTATTTGTTTTAAGAAGTACTCCTACGAAGTTTCAAGTTGAAATGTCTATTTTTTTTCTACATACAAACTTTGTACCTTCATTTCAACCCTTTAGGGGTAGAATTTCCAAAAATCCCTTGTTAGTGGGTGTTTACACTGTATAAGGTATCTATGTACAAAATTTCAAGTCTCTAGGTTCAGTGGTTTGGGCTGGGCAATAGTCTGTCAGTCACCCTTCACTTTTATATAAGAGATTTAATTCTAATCCTACAAATATTAGTTTGAAAAATAAGTGAAAAAAATATTATAAATGTGAAAGTTTGAAGGTTTGGAAGTTTGTTACTGGGCACACAATATTTTATAGCTTGGACAAAGGATACTTTTTATCCCAGTCAAATGTTCCCTAAGGATTTTCTGAACGCGTCCGAAGTCACATTGAACTAAAGTGATCTGTAAAGTAGAGGCTTTCCCAATTTAGACTAATTAAATAAGGCCGGAAAACAGTTGTTTAAGTTATTTTAAACTAGCTCGGTCATAATTTTAGATAAATAATATCACCTACTGTAAAATTAAATAAATTACAGTAGGTAGTTATCTAAAATTATAATGGTTCAAAATGTTTTAGGTACTACAGGTAATACGAGTATTTCCTTCGCTCGTGTAGTATTGAATCAGAATATGTATAACACTGATGAAAACAATAGCTTATAAAAATACAATAATAAGTTTTAGGGGATGACGGCCCGATTACTCGAAACAGCCCCCTCGGGCATCACAAGTGGCCAATGATTATTTTGTTCACTACTAGAATTAGGGTCATTCTCAAACAACTTCCACAATCATTTTACAGAGTATTAATAAATGTATGAAAATAAAATTGTAGTGGCACATTTCTTAGTTTAGGAAATATTAAATGTTCATAAAATTGATTTTCTTATAGATCCAAAAATATGATCAAATTAAAAAAATAATTAAAAATAATCTCATGAACAACATTCAAGACAGGTAGTCTCAGGGTAATTTAATAAGTCATTTTGAATTTTTTTGTTTTTTTGTGTATTTCACTTGATAGGTACTGAAAAGTATGTAAATCACAATTTTAGAGTAGCTAAACTTGTTTTATTCTAAGAAAAATGCACCCGAGACCAAAATCATTTGTTAACTAACTCCACTATAATTAGGTAAATCAAGTATACACATAAAATTTTCGATACTGGAATGGAATCATTTATCAACTGCCATAATAAATTTTATCATTAGTATTATCATTATTAATAGGAAAATATAGACGATTCAAAAGTACTTAATAATTAAGTTTATTTGAATAAAGCTTATTTGACTTTGACTTTGACATTTATATTTTGAATTATTTTATTTCTATATTTAAGAAAATGCAATGAAATTCAAATCTTAATTTATTTAAAGAGCTATCGTTTACAAAACCAGAATTACCCAAACGCGTTCCGATTTCCCCTCTTAAGATGCTCATAAACATGTTTTTCTCGCTATAAAAATGATAAATCACCCATTTTTTATTTGGTCAATCAGTAGATACAGTGTTTTTTCGAGTGACGGATAAAATCTATGGCACCGTAGTTTTGCTGTAATGGGGGAAAATCCGAGAGATAATATTAGTTTCATGGCGTTGTGATTGATGGGTTCATAGAAAAAAATAAGTGTAAATATGATTTCTGACTACGCAGGTCAGGCTAAAATATTGCTATTGAGTATTATATCAAAGATAGTTTTGCCTTTTTACCTTTTTCAAGTTTTTTTTTAAAGTTATAACAAATGAGATAAGACCAGTAGGTAAATAACTATTCATGTATCTAACATATATTTTTTAATTCATTAGCTATATTATGACGCTATTTGCTGGTGGTATCGTTTAACTTTAAAAGACCCACCATACCACCAGAGGCAGAGGTTCGGCCAGGGGTACGGTAGGTCTGCAGGGGTATTAACTGAGTTGTTCTGTGCCCAACCAAACTGATTTCAAATAAAGTGTAATAAGCGTGTATGAAAGGATTAGAGAAACAAAATAAGATGAAACAAAAAAAAAAGTTTAATTTCAACCTCTTTGGTGCTACATCTCTCAATGTGACATTTTATTTGTGGTTATTTTCGAGAGGTCTATTCTGCTAGGGAGGCATCGTTACGGCTTATTAGTTATGCGAGCAAAACAATCGATGAGTTATCACTGGGGTCGAGTAGGCCCTACATCATGCCCTGACGTAACGAATGCTTCGCAACGCAAACCGACTGGGCGACTCAGCTTTTTACCTACTTAATTCATGTGACTATTTTCAGTGTTGCTGAGAAAATATGGTAAAACATTAGAGAAATATCTTTGGTTGCGTATTGATGACAAATTAAAACATGTTTTGAAATAAAAGGCATTCAAAACGAACTTATCCATGGCAGTGCCCCCGCCAAGCCAACCAAGCGAAGCGCAACCTGCCTTTCCTTGGCGCGCTTCTTCATCGTTTTTTTTAACCCTCATAACTTGGGTTTGGATTATACTAGATAAACAAAATTCTCGCGATATGATGTCAATAGTAGACTTGTTAAACATATAAAGATTCAAATGAATAGCTTTTATACTTTTGATTTTATTCATATCTAAAAAAAACGATTTCGTCACTGACTCACTTAGTTTTCCTGATGATTTTTTCGTTTTTCTGATGTCCTAGAAATTCTAGAATTTGAAAGTCCTAGAAATTTGGTTTGTAAGCTACATAAATACGTATTAGCTAAAATACATAGACGATACAAAAGTATCAGACTATTTCAGCTGTTACTCCAAACATGAAAAATAAAAATAACAAACTGAAAATCTTCTCTATGAAAAAAATATTGTGCTAATTTTTATGTTATACCAAATAGGATGTACCTAAGCATACCCCCAATAAAACGCTAAACCCAAACAGCTTTCTGCGTTGTCAACAACCATTAACCGGAGACAAACAAAACTAGTTAAATAAAACAATACAATAAGTCAGGAGGACGCCAAAATTAACCGAAACAAGAAAATTTTATTTGTTTATATTTTTTACTGGTTTGCGTTTACAACGTCGTCGGGTTGTTTTCCAACTACGACACTGTGTCTGTTTTTAGTGTCGTTCTGAAAACTCACTTTAATATAAAATAAATAATGATTAATTTCATTATTTGTCTTTCTTATTAAAATCGGTGTTGATTGAGCTGTACAATGTTGTGGTACTGTACTACGTAAGTCACACATCTTGACGTATTTGTATAGCAAAAGTTTAATTTGTTAGATATATTTTAATTTGACTTTGATTTTAATTTGATTCCAGTTGAGTAATAGTTATAAGTAGGTATGTAATTTAATAATAAAAATAGTACATTGTTGACCGAGAGGAGAAAGAGACCGATTACCGTCGAGGGTGTCGTTTGAAGCCCGAGCCGTAGGCGAGGGCTTTAAAACACCCGAGATCTGGAATCGCACTTTCTCTCGAGTGTTACATAGTGCTTTATACTACACCTATGAGGAAAATAAAAAACTAAATCTTTACTAATTGAAATTTATATTGAAATTGTTGCAGTTACACGTATTGTAACACTAAAGAAAGAGGTAGCAATAAGCCGTCACGTCACTAAAGGAGCTTTGTTCAATGTTCACTATGACACTGGCCGTGCAACCTCCATTGGGGGTATCAGCTTCTTGCTTCGCTTCTAGACGATCAAAATTTGATTGACGCATAGTCTTACCCAAAATTAAAAAAGAAAAACCACGTAAGAAATGGATTTTCATACACTTTTCTCTCCCGCTCAGATGCGTTTTCTCCCCGCATATTTGTTCGATATGCAATGACGTACTTTCCGTCTGAAATTTGATAAAGTATCAAGGTACTTTCCGAGCAGGTGTAGTATACAATATATTTCGTTATATTGTTTCGTTCGCGTGGAGTTTCTTTTTTGGGACAATTTTTGTTAAAAGTCAAGGACTTTTAATTTTTGAAAAAATTGAAGATTACCTCCTAGACTTAATTGCCTAACATATTTTATGGATTAGAATTTTCAATCATTGAATATGCCAACTCCATATTTTTGAATAATATATTCTAAAAATGTCACAGACACAGTGTCATGGTGTGACAGCGTGTCTACTGAAACGACATAACAGCGGTCGCGCCAAGTTTTGATGATTATTGCTTTATTAACCAATATTGAGCGAACGTTGCGAGCCCGGTGGCACTAGCATTAACGCGTGGCTAACTAATCGTTAAAACGGGGTTTACAGATTTGATAATAAAATGTTTTCCGCTATGAACTTTGTTCTACAGGGAAATTTGTACAGTGCCATATCTACCGCCGATAAGCGAAATAAAAATTTCCATAGATAATTACTTTTACGCAGGTTCATGCTAAGGACTATTTTTATGTCTTAACTAATATTAATACTTTATGATATTATGAATTTTAAAAGAGCTAAGTATGTCGTTATAAGATGAAGATATTGAATTGCTATCTAAATTTGTTTTTTAAGTTATTTATAATTATGTAACTTATTCTAGTTCATAACTTTAGTTAATTACACTTTTAAGACTTCCGCGCGTACAGTTGATTAGAAATAAAACACTTTTACGGGTCGAAACTAAATAATTCTAAAATAATATCTGAATGAATACCAATATACGCACTGTTATGAAAATGTTCATGCTTATAAGAAGGTGAAAAGGGAAAAAGAAATTTAAGTTTAAGTCTTCTCTATTTATTAAACTACGTCATAAAATGGATAATTAACGACGGTGAAAAAAAAATATTATGTAACGTGTAACTTATGGTTTGTAATTAAAAGGACTCTAATGAAAGACTAATAAACAGACGTTGGCAACATGAATTTACAGACGTATTAATCTCTGCTTTTAAAGGAAAATAACACATGATTGCTGTTTGGTCTATACTTGTTAACGTCTCGTCAAACTCCAGTTTATCCTCCTAACTGGAGTAAGTGCGACCCTCCAGCGGTCTCCCTCGGGAGCGGCAGTTAGCCGCGGCGACGCCTCTTGATTGGGATGCTCGTAAACCAATCTACACCGACTCTACTATACCGCTAGTGAGGGGAAAATATCGATTGAAAGATGTATTATTGTTTTTTATTTTCTTTTTCACAACATCAAATCAGAAAATCCCGACGACGGAAAAATCGTGCTCTAAAAAGTAAGAAACAAGAAAATATTCATAAAAAGGATAACCGTAGTCGCATGCCACTTTGTCCTAGACACGCACGGCACGGGCTGGAGGTGGCATGCGACTACGGTTATCCTTTTTATGAATATTTTCTTGTTTCTTACTTTTTAGAGCACGATTTTTCCGTAGTCGGGTTTTAGTTTTTAAACTTCTTTTTTAATATTTTAAATATTTTGGAGTTTTCAATAGGGTGAAAGCAAGCAAAGCCACGGGTAAAAGCTAACAATTTATATATTTTTGAAAAGTGCTCATTAAGCCCTTTTATTTGATACCCAAGACGGCATTATTAAAAAAAAACTCCTCTAGAGGGCGCCACATTCAATTTAATGTAACGTCATATAGCCTATGTTCATTGGACAATTAAGACTCTTCTAACGATACCTCATTTGTCAAATTATAACAAGTAGTTTAGAAGTTATGAGGGAACAGATGAATTTACAAACATACATACATACAGGTCAAAATCATATACCCTTCGTTTTGGCTTCGCCGTAGTCGGGTAAAAAGAAATAAAGCTTAAATTTTGGGTTGTTGTTTTGCAAAAATAAGAAATATTCAAGGCTATAAATACGAGTAGGATAAGTTTTCTAAATAACATGTACATACTTTCTTATCTAAGATTATTAGCTAGGGGTACAGTTCCTATATTTTTTTTGCAGAAATCTAAATTGAAATTAATTAAGTTCCTATATTTTTTTTGCAGAAATAAAAATCTAAATCTATAAATCTTATTTTAATTTAATAAGTTATAAAGGAGGAATTAGCATATACCACAAAAGGAAGATGATAGAAGATTATCTTCTTTCTGTATTTTTTTTGTGTGCAATAAAGTTTATTTTCTTAATAAAATATAGGTATTCTATTTTTATTTTTTCTCTCATTACTGTTTATTATTATTATTATAAAGTCTCAGTGAGTTGACTGTGTGTAAATACATGTAGGTAGGTACCCTATGTATGTAAGTATACAGTTTAGTGTGAGAGTTCGGGTCGTACTTATTTTTCGCTCATCGATAAGTCAGATTTTTACAGATATGATGACATCACTATAAATATGAAACCGAGCGTCACATTAAACCGTTTTTACACTGCAAGACATCAACCGATATTTCCTTGTATTTCTTTTGATTTAAATGAGATTGCAATTAATGCACACACCCCATTATTGCGGGTAATAAATATAAAAAGATTTGTAATAAAAAACAATAGGTTTTTATAATTTAATTTGATTTATTTGCAACGAAAAATTACATTATGTAGACTAGATAGCAGTGATTAACTGGGTATTGTATTGAAATAAATAACTAGCTTTCGCCCGCGACTTCGTCCGCGTGGATATTGATTAAATCCCTAGGGAACCTTTCACTAGGAAAAAGTTTTAAAAACTAACTGAATGCCAAACATCCAAAACAGTTCATCAGTCGCTTTAGCGTGATTGAATGACAAACATCCTAAATTTCACATTTATACCTATAATTAGTAATCCCTAGTAAGATAATCGTTTCTGAGTCGTATCAAATGGTGTAAAAGTTCCTAACTGGAATATTTAAACCTATGTGGTTTATCCAACAACTTATTTGCAAGAAAATGTTTTGTTTAATTAGCTATGACTTATTTTTAGCAACCGTGAAAACTTGATAATGTTTTAGAAACGTTTTGGCGCCGGGTCACCCACCGTGTAACATACATAGTATTACTGTTCAAATTAATATTTTTTATAACGTAGAACATAGGTAGTAGGTACCTACCTGAAAAAAAAATATTGACAAACAAACAAAAAACAAATAAACGAGAAAGAAACCTAATAAAACGTGCTAAAATTATACAATTGTTGAGATAATCTACCAACAATTTATTATTATTTATGTTTGTACGAGTAACGTAAATAATTCGTAGGTAACAATATTATTGCTTACTTACGTACATTTTAATAATCGGTAAAAATATACTTTTTTTAAATTTAAACTTGAAAAGTTAAATGTCTTGTTATAGACATTGTTTTTTTTATAAATAAACCTACCTTAAAAACTTTTGAATTCTCAACTTCTTGAAAATAATTAATGTAAATCTACAATCTAATGAGCCACGTTAACTTAATAACTTTACTAACGCCATCTATGAGAGTTAACTGTATTTAAAAAACTAAGCACCCCTCGCATTTTAAAGGTGCTTTCCCACGGTGCGTCTGTAGACGCACGTTAGCGCATCAGACAAGACCGACACACCGTGGGAAACGACGTGTTCGCCGGTAACTTCAAAAGGTGGACAAACATGGTCAGTCTATTTGATGTAAATCAATTGGATTAAATCAAATGGACGGACGCCAATTTTTGAGGCCAGCCAAACTACAATCAATCATTTGGCATCACGCCAAACGATGAACGTCAAAACCCACATCCATTTTGTAGCGATGCTAGGGTTGTTGAAAAAATATCGATATAGGTACCATCGATATTTTCGATTACGAAAGGCCATAATATCCCAATGCCAAGCTAGATATACATAAGGTAGAAAATCACTTGCACCTGTTTTTTTAACTTCACTAGTTAAAAAACGATGAAGATCTTATTGATGAAGACATTGCTGTTTTAGTTTAACAGCTGTCATTTGTCAAACTTTAAACGGTAATATCTCCAAAAGTACTCATCCTAGATTGATGGTGTCTTTGAAGAAATGAAAGGTCTTGGTAAAATCTTCATTTGAGATGACAAACTTAAATTTGACAGCAGTCACTATTAAATATTTATATTAATTAAAAAAGAAAAGACCTTGAAGAAATGAAAGATATTAGTGAGATCTTCATTTTAGATGACAGCTGTCAAATTTAAGTTTGTCATCTAAAATGATCTCACCAAGACCTTCTATATCTTCAAAGACACCACTAGTCTAGGATAAGTACTTTTCGAGATATAGCTGTTTTAAGTTTGACAGCTGTCATCTGTCAAAATTAAAACAGCAATATCGTAAAAAGTACTCATCCAAGACTGATGGTGTCTTTGAAGAAATGAAAGATCTTAGTGAGATCATTTTAGTTGACAAACTTAAATTTGACAGCTGTCATCTAAAATGAAGATCTCACTAAGATCTTTCATTTCTTCAAAGACTTTTCTTTTTTAATTAATCTCTTTTTTATCCAGTTTATTAATTTAAAATCCTGTGATTTTATGGTCGTTTTATTTAATGATATCGATGATTTGTATAATCACTACATCCCTATTTGAACTGATGAAGAGATCAAAACTTGGCGTCCGTCCATTTTATTTAATCCATTTGATTTAAATCAAACGATTGACGGTATGCACACACACGGTCAAACTTTTGGATGTGGGCCGTGGTTTTACGGAATCCCTGATTGGAAATTTGGATGACAAATTCGACACACACGATCATATTTTGGACGTATACGCCATCCATTTAGCGCGATGGAAGGACCGTGTGTGTCCACCTAAAGGATCGGTGCGTGCTCGCCCTCGTGCGGCTCGGTGCGGTGCATGGTAGCGCCGATCATGGGAACGCGGCTTAACATCCGCCATCTAGTTAAGTATACGCGAACTTCTTTACTCCTTCTTGGGTTCTCAGTCGCTACTGCAATGGTGCTTATTCATATTTCAAGTTGATACTGGATGGCGCTAAATTAGTTTTCGCAAATAAAGAATATGAATATGCGAAAATCGAACTTATAAGCTTGCGATACTCGGATAAAACTTGCTTATCGAGCATTATCTGCTTGGTCACGCACAATAATAATAAAAATACTTATATAAACATTCTGGACCACACCAATTATTTAATCCCAAACTAAGCAAACATTTTACATGATAGGCGTGAAATACACAGAAGCGACGCGGCACGGATACGGCGGCGATACGGTGCAGATGTGAGACTTTCGGATGCTTTCGGCCAATCAAATACACGTATCGCCGCCGTCGCCGCCGTACTATCTGCGCCTTATCTCCGCCGCATCGCTTCTATGTATTTCACGCCATAGATAAGTAAGATAGGTATCTAAATAACGTATAGGAATACGTAAAATAAATAAATCACTATGCTAAGCGGTAGCCACTACTTAGGCGTGAAATACACAAAAGCGACGCGGCTCGGATACGGCGGCGATACGGTGCTGTCATTGTGAGACGGTCGGTCCGGCAAAGGAAATACACGTATCGCTGCCGTATCTGCGCCTTATCTCCGCCGCATCTCTTATGTGTATTTCACGCCTTAGAGGCATAGTGTAATAGAGAGAAAAAAAACCGGCCAAGTGCGAGTCGGACTCGCGTACGAAGGGTTCCGTACCAAAAACGGCAAAAAAAAAAAACACGTTTATGGTATGGGATGGGAGCCCCCCTTGAATATTTATTTTAGTCTGTTTGTAGTATTTGTTGTTATAGCGGCAACAAAAATACATCATCTGTGAAAATTTCAACTGTCTAGCTATCACGGTTCATGAGATACAGCCTGGTGACAGACAGACAGACGAACAGCGGAGTCTTAGTAATAGGGTCCCGTTTTTACCCTTTGGGTACGGAACCCTAAAAACTAACGAATAGTTACCAAATAATAGTAGTACCTACCTACTTACTATACCTGGTTCACATCTTTTTTTAGGTTTTAAAAGCATGCTAGATACACGGAAGCAAACCATTATAGCAATATTTTTCGGGATCAAACCATAAACGTTATGATTTCCAAACACAAACATTGTTGTATAGTTACCCAATTAATGGCTAATGGTGGTATTTGGGGATTACAGACTGAGCTGCATTTATGGGAGATTTTTGGTATTTATAGCAATATCTAGTGCCTTATGTGATGGATTGCCATGTTGTAACTAAATTGATGTGTTGAAAGATCATTCCTATAATAAAAAACCGGCCAAGTGCGAGTCGGGCCACGCGCAGTAGGGAAGTGAAAGTGAAAGTGAAAGTGAAATATATTTTATTTAAATAAGCTCACATAATAAGCATTTTTAAATCGTCAATTCTTTTACCCTACCCATTATGACGTCTTTTAACTGACAAGAAAAATGGGCGCAAAAAACTTGTCAGCTTTATCAATCAGATGGAACGATATTTACAAATATGTATATCGTTTCCAGACTTTATATTAACAAAGATTAACAAATAAATAACATTATTGAATTAGCTCATTTCGTAATGAGTTTCAAATTTCTTAATCAATTTACAGATTTTAAGCTAAATTCAAAGTTTGAACTTGTTATTCAGTCTAGGCTGTTACAATAAATAAAAATAAAAGAAAAACATACAATTCAATATGCATTAAGATAGGTAGTCAGAAGCAGACCCATTCCCACTGGCAGCACCAGTTCCCGAACATGACGCATGAACCAGCCATCTCTTCGCTCAACCATATTTGAGCCTCATACGACACCACCGCAGAAATGATTAAAGAGAGCATGACATACTAAGACTACCTATGTTAAGGCATCGAATTGAAAATTTATATCCAAAAGCTTTTCAAAGGGTTCCGTAGTTACCTTATACCATACCATATTGAATAGGTACCACATTCATTTTTCGTCGTCAAAAATAACTTTGTTTTTTCATAGTGTTTGTATGAATGACAAAGTTATATTTGCGGTTTTGGAAAATGTGCTATATCTCTAAAAGTTATCAATATATCTCGTTCAAACCAATTTTCGTTGAAAGTATTTATTAGGATCTACAGCATACATTTTTTTTTTATTTTTCACTCTTTTATTTCAAAAGTTAAAGGGGGGGGGGACACACATTTTACCACTTTGGAAGTGTCTATCTTTCAAACGGTTGACTTTGAGAAATAATCGTTTGAGAAACCTCAATGTCATTTTTGAAGAACTATCTATAGACACCCCACAAGTATAGGTTGGATGAAAAAACAATTTTTCAGTTTCAGTTCCATGTATGGGGAGCCCCCCCTTAATCTTTTATTTTTTTTATTTTTATGTCAAAATCGTGAAGCGGTTCACAGAATACATCTACCTACTAAGTTTCAACTGTGTAAACTTAATAGTTTCTGAATAAAGTGGCTGTGACATACGGACGGACAGACAGACAGACGGACAGACAGACAGACAGACATGACGAATCTATAAGGGTTCCGTTTTTTGCAATTTTGGCTACGGAACCCTAAAAATATCGTACCCAGTGTTTTCATTGCTATTGCTACGGTAATTTCCGTGTTCTACGCTGATTATGGAAGCCTATGGCAAAAGAAGACGGTAGGTATAGTATAGTAACAGCCATTTTTAATGTCCCCACTGCTTGGGCACAGGCCTTCCTTATGGCTGGATAAGGAGGATGAGCCATAGCCCAGCATACACAGTCACAATGCGTATTGGTGGGTTTTAACGACTGAAAATTCAACCAAGACCAACGGTTTAACATGCCTTCCGAAGCGTGGAGGAGCTAGATATAATAAATTTTTGGTCACCCATCCCATGACCGACCCTTGCGAAAGTTGCTTAAACTCCGCAATCTCTGGGCCATAAGTACCACTGCGCTACCGAACTCCTCCACCAAATACGGTAATTTCATACTAAAGCTCTAATTCTTTTACAATCAAAACACGGTAATTTTTGCGATTTTCCGCCGATCGGCAATATTTTTCATTACTCTTTCCGACCAAAATGTAAGTTAAATTGATTGATCAATGAAAAAAGTAAACTTGTAGAGATTTTTTCAATATAATTTTAAACTTCAACGAACTAGTAAACAAACGTAAACATAACACTTAAACCCCAATATTGTGTTTTGTGAGCCGACGAGCGCTATAAAAACAGAGAGCCATATAAAGTGCACTGCGACCCAGTTACGGCACGCAAATAGACTCCTGGACCAGAGCGGGAACACCTGGTAACAGGATCGGTTCGGTACCGAATGTGGTACGGTTAAGGTGTACTCGGACGAAAAGGGGTTAAGTCATACTATAGTGTAATAATAATAAGCATGCCCTATCTTTCTAAAAATCGTCTTTGTATGGCAGAAAATTGAATGTGAAGGCACGGTTTGGAGGCAATCAATATTGAATGCGTTAGACGCAAGTTGAATTTGAAAGTTGAAAGAAAAAACGCATGGTTTGGGGGCAGTATTGCCTGTGTCTGACTCTTGAAGCGACTTGGTGAAGACAGACCAATTGATAGACATATAGAGACTTTAATCAGTTACTTGACAGGACGACCATTTTGCAGTCGTCAAATCTCGTACAAAAGTAAATAAACCAATTGAACGGCACAAGGCTAGAATAATGAGGGCCCAAAAACTCTGTTTTTTACTGTCTAAATACCTAGTATTCCACAAGCCTTATCTTTTTGTCAAAGAACCAAATGCTTAAACGATGAGAGTCACGAGATTTTTAAAGAAAACCCAAAGGTATTGCACTGCTAAAATGCTAAGATTTTCAATTTTCAACATTTCAGGACCCTCATCATTCTAGCCTTGTGCCCTTTTTTATGCACAAGGAAATAGTGCTTGGCGTTCACTTCACCAGATGTTAGGTGAAGGCCGAAGGTGGAAGCGCACTACATCCGGAATCCTCCCCGATATCCTCATCACTGAGGAACTGGTTATCCTACCTCTAACTGCCGGAACAAATTTTTTTAACTGTTGGTATGGCGTCAGGCTTAGATAAGATAGTGGTAGCTAGCCAGGCGGGCTTAAAATAAGCCCTACCACCAACCAAACCGAATACAAATTGTACCCTCCCTGGGTATCCGGGACCCCTGCGTCTTACACGGGTGGGCGAACCACTAGACCACAGAGGCGGAGAGAGATCGAGCAAACTCGGGAAAGCTCGTCCCCAAGCTCCATAGTGCGATGCTCAATCTCCTGTTAATTGTCAAAATGTGAACTACATATAACAACAATTCGGTTACACCTTTTATAATAGGTTGTAGCACCCCCTTAATTCGTCCGCGGGGCCCGCACATGCGCGCTCGTTAGGTGGGGGGGGGCGGACCACCGGCGCGCGCGGCGCGGCTCTGTAATCTGAGTGCGCGCGCGGCCTTTGTTGCTGTGCCTAAGGTGACACTTCGCGAAATTTGTACAGGCTGAGAAAATACGTATTTTGCATCTGAAAGAAATAATTTTTACTTGATAAGTATCAATAAAATGAGATAGCATTAGGGAAAATAAACATACACTGGCCTGCAAAACTAAGTACTACAGAGGTCTATTTTCATACAAACGAGGTAACTTTGAAGCATTGGTTCTCCACCCAGGATTAAACGTGGTGTGATCTGATGATGGCCATCCAGGGAGTGAATGGAGAAAATTCAAATCCCCATACACACTCAATTGATCTCATCAGCATTCTAAGAGCTGTAAGCATAAGAGTTATCAGTTACAGCATTTCCATACATTTTAATGCTATTTTCGTGGTTTTTTTAAACATATAACATATTTATAAACATAATTTTTTTCCTTTTTTTAAACAATTTGCCCGTAAAATTATAACATGCGGTGAAACTCTGTTATTGGCTAAGTGTAACTTTTAAGTTTATATTATATTTTATGCATGATTGTAGTAAAAAAGCTGTTGAGTTTCCTAATAAATAAAATAAAAATAAAAATATCCAAACAGCTCTTAGAATGCTGATCAGAAAAAAAATAGACCTCTGTAGTACTTAGTTTTGCAGGCCAGTGTATATATAACCCTCTTAAATTTCTATGCTTACGTACCATTGTTTAAGTGCAGAGACTAATATCAATATATTATTATCAACGTTTTTTTTAGTGACCTAATAAATAACGTATCCAATCATAATGGTTTTTCTCAATGCTAATTGAATTCAAAAATTATTGTGAGTTTTTTTAACTCATTGTAGAATTGACCTACCCCTATATGAGTTAAACGACGTCGCGGTTTATTTACGCTGACAAAGTTACAGTAACTGGCTATAAGGCCGGGGCTACTATTGTCTAACTTTAAAAATCTATCGCAATCGCTTTCATTTGACAGATGGATGTGACACATTGCTGCATTTCTTTGGTAAGTTTTTATTTGTGCCAAAAAGAAGCATCAATGTATCAAATCCTGAAAGCGATTGCGATAGATTTTGAAATTAGACAATTAGCCCCCGGGTTTCCACTTGCAAGAACTTCTGCGAGAACTTACACTGACAGCTTGTCACACAGTAGCTTACAAGGTGTTAACTAATAGCAAATGCACTGGCGCGGCGACAGTTTATCACGCGTTCAAAACTACTGTGTGACAGGCTGTCGGTGTAAGTTCTCGCAGAAGTTCTTGCAGGTGTATTTGCAGCCTAATATCAATCAATAAAATAAAATAACATTGTCGCGGAATCTGCTGATACGCAAGATTACGAACATTCAACTCGACCTGGGGCCCAATCACACTAATTCTGAATGATAAAACCAAAACCGTTACGTTGTCATTTAGGTTATATTTATCTAAAAATCATTGGTTTAACTTTAGAATTCTCATTTAAATTGTCCAAGATTGGCATTCTAGGCTCCCTAGCCATAGCTTTCAACAATTTTAACAAAACTAGGGTGAATATTTTTCTGTAAGCGAAACTGAAACGGTAAAGATTAGCTTTGGTTTTATCGTTGAAAATTTTTTGCTAAACCGTACACTCATAAAACTACTATTTGTCTACGCTATCGCATTGGACCTGTAAAAATAGACGTGTGCTAAACTTATAAATATTTATATTAAAATTAGAAATTCCTTAAAAAACACAAAAAAACATTTTGCAAAGTACCGTTCCCGCACAGCAGTAAAGGCGCTCGCAGTTTTTTTCTTATTCGCGGCCGATGTGCCTCCAAAATTGAGTTGTTCGAGGTCTCGCTGTTTTTTTCCTTTTGCCCTCCGCGGCGGTCCGAGATCACTTTGTGTTTGTTTATTTATTAGCGAGAGTGGTAGTGAGCCAGGTATTTTGAAACTTCAATTAATTGCGTATTAGAAAATATCAATAGGTATTATTAGAAACTGAAAGAGGGTTGAAACGAGAACGTTTATAACTGTAATTTTAATTAAATACTAATTTAACGCGGCATAAACGTGAATGAAGGGTTTATTTATTTATGGAAGGGATGAAAAGGTCATTTGAAAACACAGGATAAATCGGCCTTAGATGTATTTTGACCAACTTATGCTAAACCACAGCAAAGTTATTAGCATGTAAAAGCTATTGTAATTGGTGAAAATAAATTAAGCAAAAATAAACAATGTGTTTTCAATTTTGTCTTTACGACTACTGACTTAAGGTACATAGTTATAGTACATTATGAGACAAGTTAGCTTAGATAACTCAGCCGAGTGTGCAATAAGCAAGAGCTCACGAGTTTCATACGACGTTTTTTAACACACTTGCGAGGAAAAAACAAAGTAATTTACCACACAGTAACAAATACGACAGAAACAAATATGATAATTTATGATAGGAAAAGGCGCGTAGGTTTCTTTTTGTTTTTTCACGCGCCCAATGCACGAATATTATGCGAACAACAGGGTTAGTGAGCATACAGCCTACCTCAAAATATATTTTAAGTTATAAAATGCAAATATACATTTATATTTTATAACAAAATATTATGAATTATGAATAATTTGATAATAATAAATATTTTTTTTACTTAATTAAGGACTTACACGTTTATTTATTCCAAAAATGTATATGAATTTTCAGCGGCATAAAACCTCTTTGTTGTTACTAAAAAATAATTGTATTACCCGGTTAAATTGGGAATGCTCTGTTTACTCGCATATAACTTGCAGTAAGGTACCTATTTAACTTTGTAGAGATAATTCTATAACCAACTAGTGTTTTATATATTATTGCACGCGTTTGTTATAGCTCGGTTTATGGCCCTAAAAGCGATGTATTAGGGCTCACTTTACGAGCAAGTGTGTTGAAATAGTACATTGCATCCGAGAACGGGAAGCTAGCGATTGCATTGTCGAGGATGGTTTAATCATTCGAGGCAATGCAAGTAGCTTCCAGTACAAGGTTTGTATAATACTTTACTCACGAAATGCGAGGAAATACGATTTTCTTTGTAAAAATGTGATATTTAAATTGGTTCGCGTGGCCAGTTTACTGACCGGCACAGACCATACAAGAAGTACTCTGACCGGTCATGCAACCATAAAGTTTCATAAAAAGAATGCTGATAAGTTCTACCGATTTGAATTTGGAACACTTACTTCCCGCACTCAGTGCGGGAAGTAAGTATTGAATTTCATTTCCGCACTGAATTTCAAATTTAGAATGTGATGAACCAGACCCCTACGGAAATGTTGAACGCCCCGCATTCTTTTTTCAAATGGAATAATAACATTTCAGAGCATAAGTGAGTAAAATTAATTACTTGACAAAAAATTATTTTACCCTTTGTTACATAAAGTACAATATTATTGAACAAAAAAACTGTCATGAAGTTTATTTTGCAGTTATTATTGTTTCAAAAAGATTTTTTTGCAATCAATTGAAAAATACCTATTTGTAATAAGTAATAATAAGTATATTTATTAAAACTATGTTAGCAAGAGATAAAACAAAGATTCATAAACGTTTTGTAAGGACTTTGCCAGTTAAAGGTAACCCATCCAACTACCGTCCTTCGCAAAACTCGCTCAGCTTTCGCAACCGATGTCATCTTAATGAAAATACTCGGAAAGATAAAAAATCTGTCTGTTATCGCAGCCACACAGGTGGCACGGAGGCTAACCTTCCCTCCCGCGGCAATAAATCATGCAAGTAGTTAATTATTTTGATTAAAAGCGAGCCCGGGTGAAATTGACCGACGAATTTCTGGGTTACATTCCAACAGTTAAATGTTTAAGGGCAAGCTTTCAGTTAGTTGAAAAATAATGATTTACTTTTGGTGTAAAGTCGATTGCTACTTCTTTTTGGGTTAAAGAAAAACATACCAAAGAAAAGTGGCAATGTATGTCAAATGCAACCGGTCGCTAAATAGTTTCTTTTTAGATAATCAGGGTGCCGAACTCCACCCGGATTTCATTCGAGACCTGGGGTCCCATTTTTGAATCCTTCGGCTGGCAAATTTAATTTAAAGATTATCCTTTAAAATATAAAATATAATTTTTAAATTAATTCTATAAATTAATTAATTTATACAATAAATAAAAAAAAATGTTTGGCGTCGAGCGCTCTTTTCTACTGATTTTCCTTCGACTTCGACTTTTACTATGGGGCTTTTACTATGGGGCCTTTTTTTACGGGGGATGAACGTTGCTCACGTCCGCAGGAGATTGCTTCATAAACCCTGCACGTGTCCCCTGGGTAGCGCTAAACGAGCAACAAAACCACGGCGGTTTTGTAGGAGATCATTTAAAAGAAAAGTAGTTTACAACCAGAATGCCCTGAAACAACTGCAGATGTCAGTCGCAGACTCAATCTTCCAAGGGCTCTTCTCAGAGCCAACAGAAGATGTTGGACCTTCAGTCCGAATCTGCCAACTGAATATTGAGGGCATAAGCCTTGTAAAATGCGACTATCTATCTAGAATTTTGACAGAACATAAAATAGACGTGGTCTGCATCCAGGAAACACATACCAGAGATGACAAAGATTTAGCCAACAGAGGTTCTATTCCGGGCTACTCTCTCGTTACGGCAGTGCATCACCCTAAGTATGGTATAGCCACTTACGCAAGATCCGACCTGCAAGAAGTCCAGATATTACAGGCAGGCATTAAGGATACTGTACACACATCTACTGTACAGCTGCGGGACCTACTCATCATGAACGTCTACAAGCCCCCTAAAACGCCATGGCCGGTCGAGGTTCTCCCAAACCTTTGCCACCTAAGCATATTCTGCGGCGATTTCAATAGCCACCATGTCAACTGGCGCTACAAAGCTACAGACGTGAACGGCGCAGCCTTGGTCGACTGGGCGGAGCTCTCTGACTTGCATCTTGTTTTCGACGCTAAAGATAAGGGTACATTTGTGTCGGCCAGGTGGAATCAAGAGTACAACCCAGACCTGACATTCGTCAGCAGAGACTGCTTAGACCAACCCCTTCCTACCTCTCGAACGGTCCTGACAAGCTTTCCAAACAGCCAACACAGACCCATCATTCTGGATATAGGCATCAAGATCCCACTTGTCGATTCCATGAAGATGCCACGTTGGAATTTCAACAAGGCCGACTGGGAAGGTTTTCAGAAAAGGCTTGACCACGATTTGGAAGCTGATAACCTTGAACCACAACCAGGCAACTATAAAAAGTTCGTAAGCCTTGTTATCGCAGCGGCCAAAGCCACTATACCTAGAGGATATAGGAAGGAATACATTCCTGGCTGGAACGCGCAGAGCGATGAGCTATTTAGAGAATACCAAGCCTCTGGTAACCACGAAACTGGTGCCCAGCTACTAAAAGCCCTGGACGAACATAGGAAGGAAAAGTGGACGGAAACAGTCGAGAACATGGATTTTAAGATCTCGAGTCGAAAAGCGTGGAGAGTGCTGAACAGACTGACAGGCAAGAAGAGTTCTCATCAGTCTTTGAATGGGTTGCATCCGAATGCCATAGCCAACAGAATGGTCGACCTTACTAGGGTGAAACGAGATCCGTGTGCTACAAGACGCATTCGGAAGCAGCTAACAGAGTTAAAACGCAGCACACCCGAAAATAACCACCTCACCCGCCCGTTTCTCGTCCCAGAAACACTCGATGCCATCAAACAACTCAAAGTAGGGAAAGCAGCTGGTCCAGATGGGATATACAACGAATTGGGATGGGATATACGACCAGATGGGATATACATCAATGTTGAAAATAGATATAATACAAGAAGTGTACGACAGAAGAAATTCGTTATTCCTAGGGTTAATAACTATTATGGAAAAAGATTGTCAAAATTTTTGGTACCAAAATTATTTAATAAGATAGATTTACTGAGACAGGATCATAAATTAAGTAAAAATTTGTTAAAGACAAGATTGAAGGGTGTGTATCTCGACAGATTAGACTAACATTATTATTTATTGTTACAATTCCTTGTACAAGAACTGTGGAGAAGGGTAGGTTAAGATAGTTTAAAAAAAGAGCGCATCTCGCCATCAAACTTTAAAGTTTGGCGAGTGATTTTTTAATTGTATTTTTTTGTATATTTTTTGGTAACAATAAAAAAAAAAAAAAAAAAAATTATTCGTAACATGGGCCCCCTAGCCGTGAGTTGGCTTGCCGCTGTCTTCTCCAATATCCTGGTGAAAAACCAACTGCCTGCTGAGTTCAAGCTATCCAAAGTCATAGCACTCTTAAAGCCGGGTAAAAGGGAACAACTTCCGGAAAATTTCCGCCCAATCGCTCTACTGAGCTGCACGTACAAGTTGCTGGAGCGACTTCTACTCACGCGTATTGCTCCACTCATTGATGCCGCAATTCCTCAAGAACAAGCCGGTTTTCGACAAGGTCGTAGCTGCGCCGATCAGGTGCTGGCTCTTACTGCACACATCGAAGATGGGTTCCAAAAACAACTTAAATCCGAGGCGGTTCTCATTGATCTCACGGCCGCCTATGACACTGTATGGAGACATGGACTCATCTTCAAACTTCTATCGGTGGTACCTAGCAAGGAGGTAGCAGCTCTTGTAGCTAATATGCTGAGTGAAAGACAGTTTGAGGTGTACCTAGGAGATTGCAAAAGTAAACGTAGAAAACTAAATAACGGCCTGCCACAGGGCTCGGTACTGGCCCCTATCCTCTTCAACCTATATATCCACGACCTTCCCGAAACCAAGGCGAGAAAGTTTATATATGCTGACGACATTGCGCTGGTAGCTCGGAGTCGGGAGTTTGGGGAGGCAGAGGAAGTCCTGACGTCAGATCTAAAAACCATGTCGAGTTTTTTTTCCTCCTGGAGGCTAATACCCAGTACAAGCAAAACAGAGGTTTCTTGTTTCCATCTGAACAACAAACTTGCCAACTACCAACCGGCTGTTAAATTCGAGGGTGAAAATCTCAGATATAACTCCCACCCAAAATATCTAGGCGTCACTCTAGATAGATCCCTTACTTACAGGGAGCACCTTACTAAAACCTCCCTGAAGTTAGCCACACGCAACAATATCTTGTATAAACTTAGTGGCACAACATGGGGCGCATCCGCCGACGTACTCCGAACTACAGCGCTTGGTCTCGTGTACTCTGCAGCAGAATACTGTGCGCCTGTATGGTGCGAAAGCGCACATACGCACAAAGTAGACACGAGACTAAATGATGCAATGAGGCAAATTTCAGGCACTATAAAATCCACACCAACCCACTGGCTACCCGTGCTAAGTTACATTGCTCCACCCCACCTACGGAGAAAACACGCTCTCGTGAGGGAAGTCCAAAAAATAACTGAACGACCTGATCTGCCAGCCTACCAGGAGTTTACTGAACCAACACTGCAGCGACTTAAGTCACGCCGATCAACAAGCGAAGCTGCCAGAAAGCTGAGGGCCGATGACTTCGTTCTGGAGCAATACTGGAAGAACGAGTGGTCGGAAGTGACATCCGATCACCGCACCACTTTTCCAGACCCAACTCAAAAGCCCAGGGGGTTCTCCTTACAGAGGAAGTACTGGTGCCGCCTCAATAGAATCCGCACGGGACACGGCAGGTGCAACTATATGAAACATAAGTGGGGATGGGTGGAGAATCCGCTGTGCGACTGCGGCCTTGAAGACCAGACCACCCAACATATTGTGGAACGATGTCCAAGGCGCCATTTCCGAGGCGATCCACGGGAACTCTACGACGTCCTAACACCAGCAGCTATCGACTGGTTGCGTGACCTGGATGTTGACCTATAAATGTTAATAATTTCAAACATAATAATAGTAAATTATCCTACAAATAATAATAAAACGCCATACGATTAAATAAAATAAATAAACTATGGGGCCAACCACGAAATCGCGAAAAAAAATCAGCTGTTCCATACATTATAGTAGAGTCATTGTTGTACTTTTCTATGGAACAGCAGATTTTTTTTCGCGATTTCGTGGTTGGCCCCATAGTAAAAGTAGATCATTAACGTGGTCTGAACACCTCTTTTCATTTTAGAATACTTTAAAAATAACGGTGTATTTAATATTTTAGGAGCTTTTTTGTAACGTATTGCTTAAGGTGCCAATAATTGGATAATTTACCTTATATCTATGGTTCATATTTCTACAACATTCCACATTAAAGACAAATACACAACAAGGGTATCTTTTTTATCAAACATAACATTGCACTGTTTTTTCTTTCTCACATTTCATAGTAACTTCGTGACTACCGACAATCGTCATACAGCCAAGACAGACCCAATATTCCAAACGTGTTCTTTTCATATTTAGTGCACCGCCAAAGACAACTTCCAAAGAAAGTTTTTTTTCAATCACAATGCCAGTTTCTTCGTAAGGAGGTTTTAGCTTTTTGATCCGTTTGGATTGGCGGTGGTCACGTCCGAGTTGTATAGTTTTTTCGTGTCTATTATGCCATATTAATAGAGAAATCGCCTAATATAACAGTTGTTAACCAGTTAGGGTGGCGTAAGGAATAGATATAACAATATTGATAGGGCCATGAGTGATCAAAATCTAAAATAAATTAGATATGTTTGTTTCTATAAAGAAAAAATGTTACCAGCTTAACCACTGCCTAACTATAGTATGTCCAAATAGTGAGGTCTTCAATTTTTTTATTATCTTCTGAAACTGAAACGAGACAATCAAAAACCGTTTGCTCGTAGATATTATTCATAACTATCGACGTATTGAGAAATCAGCGACAGTTCATCAAATAGCAACTAATCGAAATATGAATTCGGGAGAAAGGTTTTTGAAGAGGCACCTTGAACATCAATGAGACTGCGGTGGATAAAGGAAAAATATCTTAGTCAAATATGAATGTAAATTATAGTTCGATAGGCTTGAAAGCCTTTGTGAAATTAACCACCCCCAAAGAATTTAAAGATCAGGAAATGTGTCAAAAGACAGGTTGCCTATCTAGGTCACTCAAAATTTGTAGTTTTTGGATGTCAAATTTATTCTTACTTAACAAAACAATTTTTATGTTCCTTTTAGCTCAAGGTATCAAAAAGTTTTGGGTATTGTCTAAATAGTAATAAAAAAAATTTCAGAAGAACCAAAAACATTGACATCTTTCAAACATAGATCGGTAAGATTAACCAAAAGAGGTAGCCGCAGCGTCAAGAAAAGCTGAAAAGTAGTCACGAGATAAGCAGCGATTAATTAAAAAAAAATCGGCTACAAAGTCATTGATGGAGCAAATTTGATTTAGATTGATAAAATTCGTATATTTAAAGTTAATTTGTATATCAAACTGAACAGCTCATTTAAAATTTTTGAACAAAAATGTATTGTTTAATTAGTCTCTTTACTTCTGGGACACCCCAGTACTATCTATCAAGTGATTTTCTTCTAAAGTCTCATTATTAATTCACTGGAGTAAACTGACAGATTCTAATAATACATTGTAAATTATTGTTGCCTTCATTTATTGTACTAGTGCTGCGTTTCGTTCATTGTGATTCAGTTCACTCACACAAAGTCAGTAGCGTACAAACATGGTAACAACTGGGACATTTTCTAAACCAGCCTCAAACATTCATGGTTACAACCGTAAACGTCAGATTACTCCAGTGAATTAATAATTAGACTTTTATGTAAATTAATAAAGACTGACCTATTTTGAAACGTCCTGGCTTTTTTAATTTAAAATTAAGTTAATATTTAAATGAGGTTTTACTATCGTCCAAGTTACATCCTCTTTATTTTAACTAGCTTCTAATTAAAATAAAGAGGATTTAATTAAAACCAAACAAATGAAGATACACGCCAATCAACTGCTCATCAATCGACATCCAACCAATTAAAGTAAAATAATACAATAAAAGACAATTTATTACGTAATAAATTTATTTATAAATGCATCAAAAGCGCCATATACGTGGACAAAATGCAATAACAAATATAATACTTGATGTCCCAGTGAGCTTGCGTCGGCGCGTCCCAGGCCATTCGATGCAAATTCTCGCGTCTCGGTGGTTTAGGGTTTTGGGCTAAGGTTTAAGCTGATAGCGTGGCGAGGAGCGGGTTAAACGGTGTTTATTGTGACGAAAGGGTGCTAAAAGAAAAGAAATCGTGTGATTTTCTTGTTTTAAATAGCAGCGTGGTAAAAATAATGTTAAGCCGTTTGGCTAGATATTTAATTTGCAATCGCAATATTAAGCATTTGATATAAACTTACAAAATTACTACTTACATACATTCGCTGCAAACGCGTTAAAATATCTCCCAAACTAAAGATAAAATCACAAAAATGACAAAGATTGTTTGGTTGACGCCTATAGTATTTTTATTTTGTACCAATTTTTTATAAGTAATCTGAAACTCCGGGAAAATGTTTTTTCCACAAGTACGTAGGTATTACATTATGTACAAACTAGCGGTCGCCCGCGACGTCGTCTGCGTGGAAAGTTTTTTTTACTATCCCTCTGGCACAATACTTTTTTCGGTATGAAAGGTACCCTATGTCCTTCTCTGTGCCCCTGAAAACGTGTGTGTAAAATTTCATGAAGATCGGTTCAGTAGTTAAGACGTGAAGGCGTAACAAACAAACGGATTTTCGCCTTTATAATATTAGTAAGGACTAACTCCTAAAAATCTATCTCCGATTTTTTTATGTAAGAACCAAATTGATATACTTATGCTTTGTTTCGTAAGTGCTAAAAGCTCAATTTAGAAATTATCTTTTTAGGGTTCCGTACCAAAATGGTGAAAAGGAACCCTGGTGCAACTCAGTCTGCCTGTCTATTTGTCTGTCTGTTCATGTGTCCGTCTGTCACAGCTGTTATATCTCAAGAACTACTTATGCTATCGACTTGAAAATTGGAATAGTTTTAGATGACAATTGCCCAACTATTTTGCAAAGAAGAATTTTTTTTCTACATCCACGGGCTGAAAATTCGCAGTGGATCTACTAGGGCATGTGGCGTATCATAATATCATATTATAAAAGAGAGCTATTTGTACCTATGTATAGAAGTTTATGAAAAGATAACAGGAAAGTAAACGATGTCTCTAAATAGCACACTCTTTCAAAAAATCATCAACAAAAATTACTTTTTTCCACTATCGGTCAAAAGATGAAGCTGACCTAAATTACAATATTCTACACCGCAGTGTATATAGAAAATGAAACGGAAGCTTTGGTGCGCGAGTCCGACTCGCTGTCGACTATACGTATTTTTTAAACATCAGCTTCTAACTTACGCCAAGCCCCATGGTATGTGAAGAATGCAATATTCACTTCTACGGTGTAAGGACCGCCTGTAAATAGCCGTGGACCAATGAGGGATTATTATGGGACCGGGCCGATTGTTTTAGCGGTAGGTATGCGCAGGCGCACAATTTTTAAACCTGTCAATTACGCCTTTGTCATCGATACCGCTTTGTGTCGATGATGTGTTTATTTATAGAGCGATTCTTTTTAAATTGCTTATTTTTAAGGTTCCGAACTCAAAGGGTAAATACGGAACCCTATTACTAAGACTCCGCTGTCTGTCTGTCCGTCTGTCACCAGGCATCATGAACTGTGATAGCTAGACAGTTGAAATTTTCACAGATGATGTATTTTTTTCTTTTGCCGCTATTACAACAAATACTTAAAACAGAATAATGGTTTATGGTATGGTATAATGGTAATTGAATAGAATTAAGTGGGGCTCCCATGCAACAAACTTGTTTTTTTTGCCGTTTTTTGGTTCCGTACCAAAAAACGGCAAAAAATCAAGTTCCCTTGGTGCGCAAGTTCGACTCACACTTAGTCGGTTTTTTTTATGTTAAGCCCTATGCCATTTTTCACGAACGTGTAAAGATGTGTCTTGACACCGTCACTTTATTCCTCTTGCGCTTCAAACAGAATCATGCCTCATTACATTCAATAACGCATGCCCTTATCCTCTAAAAAAACGACAAATATGGCAGAAAGTTTAGCAATATTGCTTGCGTTTGGCGTAAGTTGAATTGAAAGTTGAAGCGACTCGGTGAATACAGATTTTTTTTAATATAAAACTTATTGCATCTTAAAGATAGGGTGAATATTCTGTTTCACTGAAAAGCAGCGCTTTCTCCACCTGATCAGCAGATCACTATGTCTTATCGATGTAGATTTATTTTTAATTTCATATGCCTCAATGCCTATCTTATGAAAATAATAATTCAATAACTAATATATTAATTATACCGGGTCATCCTTGAAATTTGGATGTGGTAAGCACATCCAAATTTCAAGGATGTGTCCAGTCCAAGAAACTATTTTAAACAACTTTCTCTAAGAAACGTGTCGAATTTCACCACAAAATTTTGATCACCCATACTAAATTGATCACGCGATCTTTTTGATTTGTATGGATAGGCGATTTTATTTTTACATATTTGACCATGTGTTCCTTGAAAAAAGTTGATCAGTTTCGGGGACTGAACACATCCACAAAACTTGGGTGGTGAATACCAAATGACCCTGTATCTATTTACTTTAGAATTTTCTTGTTTCATGTAATTTTAGCTGCAAATGACGTTAACGTGTATGTTAATGTGACAAGGTTCCTGTGCATTAGCAATTGGCGAGGATAGTACCTTAGATAACAACGTGAATTTCGCTTTTCTTAAGGATATAAGTACGCACTTACTTGCTTGTTTCTCATAAAATAAGGACCTTTTTTGTTGCCCACCCGAGTATCGCGTTGGTCGAGCGATATCGCACAATGGGCATGGGTGGTCGGGCAACTTGCCGTTTCGGGCATTGCCCAATTTGACGATTGTTTGTTTCTTATTTGCATCAAGTCACCGTGGGAACATTTTTCTTGAGATATCGTCAACTGTTTTGTGCAGTGAACTTTTGATAATGCAGAAATAGTTTTAATTTTAATATGCTATGAACTTTGGTGATAATGGTGATTAGATAAATAAGTGACAGCGCTAGTTATAGTATACTATCCTTGGTGAGGGAGCTTTGACTTGTTTCACAAGTATGTACCTACAAAGTAGTTTGTAAAGTGGAGAGAAAGACCTAATAGACCATTTCATGCTAAACAATAGGTACTGACTTTTGGAACCTATCTGTGTGTCTTTAAGTGGCTTCTAGATCAACAAAGTGGTTGCTAGCTTTTGTAACAAGAACCATTTTATAAAAGCTAGCTAAAATAAAGACATTTTGCACTAAAAAAACTTTCCAACAAAAAGACTTATCGTTTTGATAATGTACTAAAGCGTTCCAGTTAGTTTAAGAAACCGGCCAAGAGCGAGAGGTCAGCGGCATCTCTTGACCGAAAGTGAAAATTTGTGCTATTTAGTGGTAGCCCAGTTTCGAGACCCCTTTTCAGTCCCTGTTGCAAAAAAATATATAAAATTATTCCAAATTTCGAGTTAATAGCATTAGTAGTTTTTGAGATATCCAGCTGTTACAGACGGACAGACAGACAGACTGAGTCGCAGTCCTTTTTACCATTCTGGCATGGACCCCTAAAAAACACAATTTAACCAGCAGCGTGGCGCGGTGACGCCGGTCTATTTGTGTGTTGTTGCACAAAAATCGCCGTAACTTTTAACGGCTCGTCTAACAGCTCGTAACGTTGCAGACGACGCCTCGTGGTCGCGGCCTTTAGGGCTGTCAATTGAAACGTTGTATACGAATCAATTATACTAATATAAATAAATACTGATATTTTATGTACCAATCAATCATTAAAAATAATCGAACCTAACATATTGCCACAAAGATGTAGCAATTACTTCTCCAAGTTTAAAATCTGTTTTAACCTGTATTTCTCATTCTGCCTAAATTCATGATCATCATTCAACTGCACGATACCCGCTGATAGGTATTCCCCAAGGAACTTCACGATATCCTGACCTAATGATGCCCGCTCTCAGTGGGTTCCCGCGACCTTCACCTTTCTCTAAAGCAGGGGTTCCCTAACTTGTTTAGGACGCCCCCTTTACATTAGTGGCTGTATACCTCGCGATAAAAAGTGGCTCAAATTGTACAAAAATAAAATGTCGTCATGAAGTTTTCAAAGCACACAGTACATGAGTATTCGCAGCTAGATGATGCTTCTAATTTTAATCATGTTTCGAAATGAGTAAATATTTTTTTTAGATAAATTTGAAAAAACTGGCTTGACTAAAGAGTTATATATAATTATAAAACCTGCTCACAAAATTTCTCCATAATCAGTTAACAAATGTAACCTGTAGATGACAACAAACATCCGTAAAGCCGGACTGAAATATTATGTTTTTTACATATCTCCGCCATTTTAATAAATCTCAAAAAACTGTCTCGACAAAAAAATATATATATTTATCTAAATTAAAAACCTACTCACAAAATTTCACCGGGATCAGTTGAGAAATGCGACCTGTCGAGGAGAACAGATAGCGCCGGAAAGCCGGACTGAACTATGATTATAGGTATTCTTAACTAGTTCTTAACATTTCTCCGTCATTAAAAAAAAACAAAAAACTGGCGTGACATGAAAAATATGTATTATTTTTAAACCTGCTCACAAAATTTCATGAGAAACGGTTTAGGTTAGGAAAAAAAATAGTTTAATAACTAAATAAGTATATTTTTTATTGCATACGAGCGAGATGCCCGGACAAACTGCTCACAACGGTTAGTGCGATGAGTAGTGTGCATTCATTCAATAGCAAAACAACATACCTACCTACGGACGACGTTGTTTCTTGGTTATTCTAAGTCTCTGCGCCCTCAACTTTGAAAACCCCTGCTCTAGAGCATGAATATTTTATTTCATTAGTTTATTACCTATCTTCTTTAATAAATGAAGAATAAGTCTATACCTAGTTCAACCAAAAATATGACTTATACCTCTTTACGTTTTCGTCTCAAAGTGTCATATTCCTAAACAAACTTTTTGGTTATTCGAGGTATAGGATTATTTTTCATTTTAGTACCTAAAGCAGAGCGAGTATAGGAAAATAGTACAATAGTGTGATTAAATCTTTATCGAAAACCCTAATAACTTTGAATGTTACTATGAACGAATCGTAAAGCAACCCGTCTGATGCGGTTCGTTAAGAAAAGATTAGTCGCAGAGGAAGCGGTCCTCGAAACGAATGTGTCATCTCCGACAATATTGTTTAACAATCTCGTAAAAGATTTAAAGAAATTACTCCAGGCCAAGGTGCTGCGCTCAACATCACAACTAGGTATCATCATGAGGTAATTTTTATACATCCACTACTGGGGTACCGTTAGTGATGTAACATGAAAAAAACAACTTTGTTATTTTTTTCACAATGTTAAAAAACAAAACGTGAAAAAGACATATTACCGTTGTTGTCTAAATTTGTTTCTTTTCAAGAATATAATCTTTGGAAAATAAATGTTTTATTTAATCAAATTAATAATTATATTCGATTTTTTCTTCTCATTGTATTTATCCCCAAAATTATACATTTGTATGAAAAGAAGATCTTTTTTCCCTAAACATGATATTTTGTTCCCCAAAATGTTATGTTTTGTATGAAGAACAGATTTTCTTTTTCCATCAATAATTAAAGTTTTCCACACAATCGGGAAAATAACCCCCAACCTGGAAACACTTTTCTTCGTTCTAAGTTCACGGGTACTTCGAAAAATAAACTGAATGAAGATTTTATCGTGCGCATCTTTAAATGCTGCAAACTGCTGAAAACTTGGTATTCAACCAAAAAAGTAACGTAAGTTCAAAAATGAACAGTAAACTTTAATATGAACTCATAAATATTAATCTTTAACAGAAATTTCCTAAATGATGTTGATTTTTGTACTCTTGAAAAAAAACATGCTTCAGAAAAAAATCATGTTTCTTTACTGTTTTTATCACTTTTTTTTCGCGTTAGAAAATAACTGTTTTTTTTCACAACACTATAAGGTACCGTCCTTCCTTACCCATTATAACCAATTTTGATGTTTTACATCAGTTCAACGCGGTGGAAGATTGTCGCTGGGATAGGTAAGTACTAGAAGGTGTTATCAATCAATGGAGGATGAAGAAGACTACATAAAATATAGTCTAGCGGTGCCATACATATGGCCCGCATTTTTTTCCAAAATTAATTACTTATTCAAATAATTTTGACAATGAAAAATAAGTTAGAACCTCCAGAAACAATACTTATACAAAAAATATGTCATTCTGAGACACCAGAGGATGGGCCATATCACCCAACACGCGGGGTCAATAGCTGATTAGTTGGTATAGATTTAGGTTTACAATGTTTGTAAATGGTGTTTCAGAGAACATTTTCTTTCAGCGGTTTCTTACAATATTTTATTATTATGAACTCTGGTAAAATGCTGAATCTTTTTTCGTGACACATACAAAGATGTTCAAAATTTCCAACACAATGGTTTTTAGGTTTCATAGTTCATCAACTTTTGTAGTTGGCTTTCAGATTTTGTGTTAAGAAAAAATACTTAACATTGTATTTAAAACAAGCTAAACCACTATCCATACTAATATTATAATTATGCGAAAGTCAGCTTGTTTGTTTGTTTATTACGCCGTATTTCACGTCTTAACTACTAAACCGATCATCATGAAATTTCGCATACACGTTGTCAGGGGTACAGAAAAGGAGATAGGGTAACTTTCATTCAGAAAAACCTACAGTGCCCGAGGGATAACACATAAAATACAATTTAATCAATTGCATATGCAAATGAATAATACAAACCTCGCGTAATCTGTATTGGATTGATCGATTAGGCAGTAAAACCTCCGTGGTTAGCCTCGCCGGCGCCGGCGGTTGCTAGGCAACCAGTCGGCGCCCAGACGCCGCCCGCCTAAAGTTGTGTTAGGGCGGAACTTAGACATTTGTGACTAATTAATTGGAATCAATGTGAAGGTATTTTCTGTTCATTGGACATACATTATAGGACTCAATCTTTTGTAGTTGATGAATAGTAGGGGTAATGTATGACACTGACGATTTTTTTTTCACACACTGTGGTTCTCATGTCTTATATTATGATGTTAAAGATGCTTCGGTTTCTTGTTATTATTTCGAATTATGATCATAACGGCCCACTGTCAGCAATAAAAATGTTGTTCAGAACTTTAAAAAAGTATGTTAAAAGTGACTCTTTAGGTTAGCAGAAATGATCACTTCATTTGTAGTAACTTAGCGGATACTGCTTTTATTTCACTTAATACATGTAGCATTAGTAAGCTAAGTGTTTAAACATTTGTGCATAAAAGTTTTAAAACATTAGCTCTCATGGTTGTTAAATAAATTAACACAATTTTGTATGGAAAATGCAAATTCTTTAATATTCACTCTCTGAACAAAACGGCAATTATAAGTATTTGTTAATATCGTTAAACATCCTACTAATATTGTAAAAGTTTTGATGTTTGTATATTTTGTATGTTCAGATGTTTTGATGTCTGTTACTCAATCACGCAAAAACGGCTCAAGGGATTTGGATGAAATTTGCCCATGCATAGTTAAACATAGGATAATTTTTATCCCAGTCAAAAGTTCCCTAAGGATTTTCCGAATATCCACGTGGACGAAGCTAGTACATACATTAAAATAGGAAAAATACAAACATGTTAACATAGTACTACCTCCTTTTTGAAAGATGATTAAAACGTTTCCAAAATAGGTATATTAGACTAAGAGACTTTTCGAATCACAGACATAAAACATTATTATAATATTCCCTCATAATAAGTAATTTTACAAATACAATAAAAATATATAAAATCTGGATCAAAACGCGTTCTTAATCTTTTAACTTTTTTTGTTTGCTTTATTTTTTAACTCGCAAGAAAATTGGAATCTCATATACTCGTAACCTAATTAAATATTTCCATTTTTTCACATTTAATAAAGCCGAATGGGTGTGAGTTCAGAAAAAAGACAGATAAATTTAACACCAGACATAATATTTTGGTTTATAGAGCTCTAGTTGGCAGCTTTATTGCTAAATAATTGTTATTTATTACTAATAAAATCGCAGAAAAATATCTTTTTTTGTGTCATATATTAGTTTTTCAAAACTACATAGTACCTACTTATTCATTTGTTTGTAGACTGGGATGGGAATAGTAGACCAATGAAATATTTTCTTATGTTAATTTTTTTTTCAGTAAGCAGCAGTAATAAGCCTTATTACTTTATTTTAGATTTTATTGTAAAGTTCAAATAATAACCTTGAAAGATGTAAATATTTATAATGCTGCAAATTAGTATTTTATGTACTATTTATCCTAATTGCGTGTAAAAAGATATAGTCAATTTTCAATACAGTTGACATGCAGTGGGCAGTGGACAGTGGTGAACAATTTTTTTTTCATCCCTTCTATTCGAAAAAGGATGCATTGTTCCTATATAAGTGGGACCAAAATAGCTCTTTTCTGGTAAGAACTTTTTAGTGGGAGGAAAAGAGATTTGAATTTAGAACATGTATCTTTCAAAGAATTCGAACGCCGCCGCCGGCTGGTATGTATTGACTGGCTGTATAGACGGCGCGGAGACTAAAAAAAACATAAGCGCGCGAATTAAATCTGTGTTCTTGTAATTAGTCCATACTTACGTACTTAGTACAATAAATTTTGAAAATTGCGCTAGTGTATCAAACGTAACTATAAATTTGTAATTATTTTTACTTTTCACGTGTCTTTTTTATATAAAGAACATTTTCATTAATTACATAAACACAGTCTCCTATTTATTTTCTCATAGAAAGGGGATGAAAAGTAGAGTATATGACTCGGGCGCAAAATATTTTTGGCGAGGGCGACATACTTTGAATCCCTCGCTACGTTCAGGATTCTACTGAAGAATCCCTCACTACGCTCGGGATTCTACTCTAGAATCCCTCACTTCGCTCTGGATTCAAAAAAGCGCCCTCGCCGTAAAAATATTATTTTGCTCCCTTGTAATACAATCTACTATTTTCAAATATACTTAAATGTAATTTAGTCGTTAAACAAATCAAACAACGCATCGCTTCACGCTGCGTTAATTTCGATTTACACAGCATTACTCTTGTTTCAATTTCAATTTTATTGCGAATCTTGTTTGCGGCGGCGATGGCGACGGGCGGTGCGATTCGCACGCGCGATCACGACCGGCGGAGGGGAACCGAGATCTTTTGATACGGGGCTGGTGAGGGTGGATTAGAGACCTTGGAAAGGTCATTGTCGGACTTTCTCCACATTGCAATATGTTCAAATTTATTTTTGCAGTTTATTATTTGGGGCGGTCGATTGAGGGGAAATTATTTGTATCTAGGTAAAGTATTAAAATATAAATTAAATTGTATTTCTACGGAAAACTTTTAATATACCTAGTGAAAATCAATAAATAAATCGAAACCCAGATTGGTCCGTGATGTGAAATTAACAGCGAAATTCATGTAAGTCTATTATGTTCATATCTTTTACATTTTATTCAAATAGTTACATATTATCAAAACTAAGCCTAAACCACGGAGTGAGTTTCAGCGTTACTTTCACATGGCGGATCAAGATGCCCGTTACGGTCGGCGCATTCGCTCCGCGCCTTATCGCCGCTGTGTAATTAGTGAGTCTGGAATGCTATTCTTGAATCGTACGACAGTGATGTGAACGATCACAGATTCCTATCAATTTGTGATTAAATTATATACTACTATATCAGAAAAGCAATTAAAAAGAAAAGAAAATCAAATTAAAAAAATCTAGTGTAATTTCTCCTTATATTGATAAAAAAATAACGCAGCCCGCTTATCATGAGCACCCAACCGCGATATGATATAGTTATCACGTTTAACTGTAAAAAGACAATAGCTAGGGAGCTAGCTTGCAGCAAAAAATACTACTAGATTTCAAAGACTTTTTCAAGATTGACATTGCAAGTTTCTATAACGCAATATTATTTTGTAAAAACATGATTTGTGTTTTAAGTTCGGTTTTGCGTTAGATTTTGTAGCGATTGATTAACATTCTTCTGGTAGTAGCATAAGTCTGTGGAGGGCGTGCGCTGCGATGCGTGGCCACTGAGGTCGCGGTCGCTCGACTGCGTCCCGCCGGTGTCTGACGACGGCAAATTCTCTGACCATAATCAAAGTCTCAATCATAATAAATGTTTGGTAATTGTTGAACAATTGATTCGTATAAAAAACCAAACGACAAGACGAAAATTTTTATTTCGCAAAAAGACCTACTAATCAGACTTTCTTAGAGATAAGTAAAAGCACAGAATAAATAATAATTCCTACTTGCGTAGGTACAGGATGAGGTACTTCCCAGTATCATTTAAAAACAATAAATATTTACTATTTGCCTCACTAGATGGCGTCGATGGACAAGTGAAATGTCAAAATTGGCTTTGAAAACTTTATTTTTCCTACGTTTTTTACAGTTGACACTTACCTATTTATCGACGCCATCTATCGAGCCTATAATTTTTTTGTCATTTTGAAAATTCCTCATTATTAATAGTATTAGCGTGTATAAGGTTAAATCACTGAAATCAAGTTGCAAAATAATTTTAAAATGTCATCGCAATGAATTTTATAAAATGGCGATGATATATCAATAGAATCCGTAAAAATAATTTAAATTAATTCTTATAATGTGTTGTCTGATGTCTAGGAGAACATTCAGTACCTAATACTACACACGCAATAATACCTGGATATTTTTTTATGGAAATCGTAATGCGGGCTACAGAGCTCGCACGGTAATTTTTTGTTAGTAATTGTTGCTAATGAGAAGTGCATAAGGAAAATATTTTTTTGTTGTTTTGTTATTATTACGATATTTCAAACATTTTTATATATTTTTATCACTAGAACTCAATACACATTTGTAGCATTTATAAAATTTTCATTCGAAAACAGTCTAAAAATAAATATTCTTTAAGTTAATGACCAAAGCCATAAATTATTAAACCCTAAAATCTATTCTCATTATAAAAGCTAATATGCCGGCTACTGCAGTTAATTAAAATATTTCTTTGTTGCACCCCAAAAGATTCGCAATAAACAGTTATTCTTTTTTAATTTTATTTTTTGAACGGCTTTAGGAGTCGCTCTCTGCCTTTTTTCCTCCGTAGGTGGCGCTGTCAATGCAAACTCCTTTTTTTTAAGACTTTATAACAATGTAGATTTATTGGTGACCTAACTTCTGTCCGCAAAGCCGCTTGAGTTAATTAGGCTAGATTTAGTATTTGGGTTAGGTCAGTCAACAACGCATAAAATGCGCTAAAGAATATCACAAACGCTGATTTTGAACTTGATAGAATGAATTTAGTCATACAAATAAGAAACGAAAAATCTAATAAGAACAAAATGTATCACATTCATATTATTGTATTTTTTTTACAAAAATGCCATTCTGCTTTTTTTTATGTCCCCACTGCTGGGGCACAGGTCTTTCTGGGTGAATAAGGAGGATGGTCCATAAGGGCCTAATGCGGATTAGTGAATATTAGTGAATACAGCCGAGACTAAAAAAATCTGCTGTTTTATTACATTTTATTTTTAGCTGATTTTTTTTCGCGATTTCAGAGTTGGTCCCATAGTAGAAGTTGCTCAGTTTGATGGTCCCTATCTACCATATTCGCCATAAGGGATTATTTTGTAACACGTTGTATACCTACTTTACATGAACAAAATACTTATGTTAGCAATTTATGAAAATGGACACCAAAGGACCATGATCTGTTCAGACCACGTGACCATTTTTAGGGTTCCGTACCCAAAAGGTAAAAACGGGACCCTATTACTAAGACTCCGCTGTCCGTCCGTCTGTCTGTCTGTCTGTCTGTCACCAGGTTATATCTCATGAACCGTAATAGCTAGACAGTTGAAATTTTCACAGATGATGTATTTCTATTTCCGCTACAACAACAAATACTAAAAACATAGAATATAATAGAATAGAAATTTAAAGGGGGCTTCCATACAACAAACGTGATTTTTTTCTGCCGTTTTTGGTACGGAACCTTTAAGTGCGCGAGTCCGATTCGCACTTGGCCGGTTTTTAGGGTTCCGTACCCAAAAGGTAAAAACGGGACCCTATTACTAAGACTCCGCTGTCCGTCCGTCTGTCTGTCTGTCTGTCTGCCTGTCTGTCTGTCTGTCGCCAGGCTGTATCTCATGAACCGTGATACCTAGACAGTTGAAATTTTCACAGATGACGTATTTCTGTTGCCGCTATAACAACAAATACTAAAAACAGAATAAAATAAATATTTAAGGGTGGCTCCCATACAACAAACGTGATTTATTTGCCGTTTTTTGCTCGATATTAATAACGACTGCAGGTAGATAGTTGAAATTTTCACAGATGATGTATTTCTATTGCTGCTATAACAACAAATACTAAAAACAGAATAAAATAAATATTTAAGGGGGGCTCCCATACCACAAACGTGATTTTTTGTCGTTTTTTTGTACGGAACCCTTCGTGCGCGAGCCCGACTCGCACTTTGCCGGTTTTTTTAATACTCCTATAGGTGTTTAACATTATGTAAGTACTTTTTGTAAACAAGTGTACTGTAAACAAGTGTGCTGAATATTTTTTTTCACTTTCACATTCACTTTAACAAAGCCCCGCAAAAAACATTTGGGCACATACAACTGCACTCGCGACTTGTGCTAGCATCTGCATTGAAAGCATTCTCGTCTGTTTTAAGTTTTAAAGGTATATTCAAATATGAGCAGTATCCGCTACCGCCGTGGGTAGCTGTAATTAATACCCGAGCGACGTTCCGCCGGGTATTTGGTATGGCATTTTCGCAGCTATCGTGGGTACGCGATACATACCGCGTAGCCATAGACATAGAAAAATTTTCGCTGCGTTCAAGAAGACCAACAAAGCGTGGAAAAGAGAAGTTAACATCATACGAACACGGTCTATGTACAAAAGAGACAAAGGATCAAGTGACATGTGCCAACATTTTTTACAGTAAGATCCCCTAGCGTCCCGCTTAGCAACTGAGCAATCACAGTTTGTTTAAAATATTTGTTAATCTTAATTAGAATTTAAAATAAAGGTGTCGTGGAGCCATGGTGTCTTGTGCTCTAAGTAATTGTGATGAGACAAAAAGAAACAATCCAAGTAATCACACTTTTCACAGGTAAATAATATATTGCCACACATTTCTCTAAAACCAAATTTCGCCACATTTATTCGTTTATCGACGAATAAAACAGTATGGAACATAGTTTATTAATTTGCTTTTCCATATATAGTCATATTTTGTGAATCTAAGTCATATTTTATGTATCTCATATGAAATGTGTGCATTCGTTTTCGGATAACCTGTTTATTGACTTGGTTGTTCTTTGACATTCTAGTTCTATGCGCGTAGCCATTGGGATATCGCTACAGGCACTGGTAGCGGATACCGCTCAGATTTGAATAGGCCTTTAACATGTAACCCATAAATAATTAATTCATACGTTGTGTGGCTCGGCGACCACCCAATCAGAACTTAATTACTTGACCTTTTCACTTTTGCGAACCAACCGGTATTTACCACAAATACGGATTTCTCCCAAATTTTGAACCTTTTTCCTAAGATTTCCTTAGATCGTTTAAGTTGGTAGGACGTAGCTGTACCGCAAAATTAAAGGCGGGCGTCATTCGATCATTCGTAAAAAAAATATGTAAAAAAACATTACTAAAAACAAAACTGTATTTTTTATCAAAAATTGCGTAGTCATCAACTTCAACTTTTATTTCGTTTAGAGCTAAATTTATGAAATAAATAATAAGTAACATATTTTCAAAGGAGCAAGAGGAGCTCAATGGCGTAGTGCTTAAGCGCCTGGCCCAGCGATTGCGGAGGTTAAGCAACTTTCGCAAGGGCCGCTCATGGGATGGGTGACCAAAAATTTAGTATCTCGAGCTCCTCCGTGCTTCGGAAAGCACGTTAAGCCGTTGGTCCCGGTTGCATTTGCAGACGTTAACACCCACCAATCCGCATTCGGCCCGCCTGGTGGGTTATGGCCCATCCTCCTTATCCACCCATAAGGAAGGCCTGTGCCCCAGCAGTGGGGATATTAAAAATATGGCTGATGGTTATAGTTTTCAAAATCAGAAAATCTAATATTATCATAAGAAGTCTGTAAAAATGACTGTTATCAAGAGTCGTAAAACTTATATTTTATTTTAAAATCAACCCTCTATAAATATGAATGGTAGGTAACCTTTAAGTACGAATAACTTCGAACGTTGGCCAACATGAGCGATGTTGGCAAAAGTTATCAGGGATCAGATCAATCAGTATAAAAGATTTCGGATGTCGATCGGTGGTGATCGGTGAAATTCTGATTAAAATCGCTCTAAAATGATTGCCTCCCTTCGTGAAAAGGTTGGGCTCACTGCTAGCTACGCTATATTGAAAACAATGCTAATAAACTTAGAGCAATGCGGCTTCCGTCCAGAAGCCGCGTTGCTCTAACTAAGCTAATAAATAACTAACTCATAGTGGACGCAAACTCCTTTGGCGCATGAATTCAAGATTTATAGTAATCTCAATTTTATTAGAATAGCAAACCTACCTATATCAAACATACTATGTAGTTGCTGTTTTGACTAATATTGTATTTTGAAATAATGTAGAAAACATGATTGTGTATATTCAAAAAGATTTATGTTCTGTAGAGCTGTAACATGGTATTTTTTTAAATATTTCGAAATGTCTGAAATATGGTTATCATATCTCTGATATTTTGAAAGAATCCAAAAACTGAAAAAAATCCATATATTTATATAGAACCTGCTTACAAAATTTCACGAGAATCGGTTGAGAAATGCGTCCTGTAAGGAGAACAGACGGACAGCCGGAAAGCCAGACGGACATACGAAATCATTTTTCCCAAGCTTAATTATTTATTGATTAAAAAAAATTCTTGAATCAAATGTAATTTTAAATTCTTATACTCACAAATTTATTGACACTAAGTATCTTCAATCAACTAAAATTATATTTAATTTTCTACTTGTATCCGTCTAAAAATTTTTTTTCCGTGGATCAAGCTACGTTAACTGTATCTTAAGAAGATAATGAATTCTTCAAAAGTGAAAGTGAAAGTGAAATATATTTTATTTAAATAAGCTCACATAATAAGCATTTTTAAATCGTCAATTCTTTTACCCTACCACCCATTATGACGTCTTTTAACTGACAAGAAAAATGGGCGCAAAAAACTTGTCAGCTTTATCAATCAGATGGAACGATATTTACAAATATGTATATCGTTTCCAGACTTTATATTAACAAAGATTAACAAATAAATAACATTATTGAATTAGCTCATTTCTTAATGAGTTTCAAATTTCTTAATCAATTTACAGATTTTAAGCTAAATTCAAAGTTTGAACTTGTTATTCAGTCTAGGCTGTTACAATAAATAAAAATAAAAGAAAAACATACAATTCAATATGCATTAAGATAGGTAGTTAGAAGCAGACCCATTCCCACTGGCAGCACCAGTTCCCGAACATGACGCATGAACCAGCCATCTCTTCGCTCAACCATATTTGAGGGAACGTAACGACCCGCCTCATACGACACCACCGCAGAAATGATTAAAGATAGCATGACATACTAAGACTACCTATGTTAAGGCATCGAATTGAAAATTTATATCCAAAAGCTTTTCATAGGTCTTTCACTAAACTACTGACTATAGAAAGTAAAAATATTGCAAATAGCTTTATAGCATTATTTTTAATATAGAAAGTAAAAATATTAAAAATAATGCAATATCAAAACGAATGCAAGATATATTTTAGTTTTAAATCCGCCTATCTGTGCGTATGCGCACACCTAAGCGCGTACACCCGCAGGCAAGAGCGGGCCACCCGCCGAATTTATGAAAATAACGTCTTAACGTATTATTGTATGTCCCGGTGCGCCGTACAGGTGTGCGCAGATCGTTTGCGAACAGAGGTCCGGTAGACTCTACAACACATTAGTTTGATTTATTGTGACATTTCTTTGTTAGTAAAATCTAGACGTAGAGTTAGAAATTCTTTTAATCAACGACATAATATTTTCTTTAAAATAAGTTTTAATTTAACATTATTTCATTCGTATGATAAACTTTCGTGATATTTTTTTGTGTGCTTTTAATAATTTATGTTTTTTTATAATTTTAATTTGGTTAATGACCCTGTGATGGTGGAAATAAATTGATTTATTACTATTATTCATTAAATTATCAAATATCATGTTCAGAATGATCAAAAAATTGTAACTACTAATTGATCGAGCCAGTGCGAGCGAAGAATAGAATAGCATTTTATTGCGTCTTTGCTTCAGCTTGAGCAAAAATGCTTTCGTATGTCTGTCTGTTCTCCTCTACAGGTCACATTTCTCAACCGGCATTCGTGAAATTTCGTGAGCAGGTTCTATAATTATATGATTTTTGTCGTTTTAGTTTTGCAAAATTTTTCAAAATGGCGGAGATATGGGGAAAATCATATTTCAGCTATTTCGATAAAAAAAAATATGTCAAAAATGTGAGGTCTACAGTTCTTCCAGTATCTACTCATTATTATATTATGGCCTTACAGAGCCACTAGTAAAAAAATCCATTTCTATAACTTGTAGATTCATAAAATCACTCCAATTATGACATATCGCGATATGATCAGTTAAACGACTACTATATGTGACGATTACCTTTATTGCTTTAATACATAAACATAAGTGCACGCTCCATATAAATATTCATACATGAGCATGACAGAATCTTATTATTTTTAAAAAGAGCGACTCCACTCCTTTTAAGTTTAATGAAGCCGGGAGACGACACGCGACTGACCCGCGGTTGCGTCTGCGCATGCATATATAGAAAGAAATACCTCACTCAAGAACTTATCGTACCTAGGTACCTAACTAAACTAGAACACAGCGAGAAGTAACAAATAGACACAAAATTCATTAAAAAAGACCTATAACACCGATAGTAATGACATTTTAAATCGTAACAATCTTGAAAAAACCACTTAAAAAGTACTTTTGCTAAAGGTTTATAAATATCGATTATTGTTTTCTTTACATTACATCTGTTGGAGGGAGCTTTTGGCTCCATAAATTTGATCATTTAAGAAATATAAATACAAATGCTTTTTCTATATTATCATAAAAATATATCAAATACTTTTCTTATGAGTTATAAAAAAAATATAATATTTATTTGTGGAAGAAATATTATTTTTTATTTTTAATTCATTTTCAAACATGATTCTCAATCATTGAAATCAAACACAAGATAAGTCTGTAAATATTCTAATAACTTTAAAAAAAATATTTTATGCCTGTTTCATTTATATAAATTAATAAATTGATACAAACTATGTGCCGAATCCATTCGGCTATGATTCAAATGAAATAGAAGTATTTCACGTTTTGAAACGTCACTACGTCATGTGGCCATACGGTGAGAGCAGCGTTACTACATGAACTCGAACCAAATTTCCTACGTTCGGCCTACAAAGTGAGATGAATCTTTAGTACTGTGTCTCATTGTGTCCATGTTGTTGGGTTGCGACTTAATAATCAAACTAACATTTTACTTCTTATTGAACAATTATGTAATTGTGTTATTCTCGAAAAGTAATTTAGGTTTATTACAGAGGTAAAATATTATATCTTAACTATGTATGTATGACTTTATGTCGAAAAGACGTAGAACAACAGCTGTAGAATGAGTGTAAAAGATGATGATGGTATCTGTTATATTATTCAATATTATAGTTTTATTTTGAAACAGAAAAAAATCTTTTTTAAAAACACGTTTTTAAAACGGACTAAATTGTTAAAAAAAAACGGACTAAAAAGTAAAAAATAAATATACCTACAGAAATTTAAATCCCTAAAATGCATGCTAAAGACAATATGGATGATACATTTTACAAAATGCGTCCCACGTTTTTAGGTTTAAAAATTCTGTAGGTATATTTATTTTTTACTTTTTAGTCCGTTTTAATGTTTTAGTCCGTTTTTTTTGTAATATTTTAGTCCGTTTTAAAAACGTGTTTTAAAAAAGTGTTTTTTTAAGTAAATTATTATTTTCTGCTTTTTTGTTAACGAGCTAAGACTAAAAATATACCATCTCCTATCGGAGCACTTGTCAAGACGATTCAAACGAGCCCAAACTCGATGGGGTTGTATGGTTTTATTACAGAGTTCCTGTGTCCTTCTTCCGGCTTCAGCATCAGACCCTGGAAACTATTTCCCAACAAAAAACTTGTCAAGACGATTCAAACGAGCCCAAACTCGATGGAGTTGCATGGTTTTATTATAGAGTTCCTATGACCTTCCTCCGGCTCCATCATCAGATCCTCGGAAACTATTTCCCAAGAAAGTACTCGTCAAGACGATTCAAACGAGCCCAATCTCTACGGGATAGCGTGGTTTTATTAAAGAGTTCCTGTGTCCTTCTTCCGGCTCCATCATCAGACTCTGGAAACTATTTCCCAACAAAGAACTCGTCAAGGCGATTCAAACGAGTCCAAACACGATGTGGTTGTATGGTTTCATCATAGGGTTCCTGTGGCCTTCTTCCGGCTTCATCATCAGATCCGCTCAATGACACCATAATATTGCATTGCCTTCTAGTTATGACCTATGTTCAAAGTTTCAAGTCTCTAGCTCATCGGGAAGCTAGTATAAAATCGTTCGCAAACTTTGTGGAGAAACAAACAAACAAACACACAAACGAGAAAGCAACCTAATAAAAAACCGGCCAAGTGCGTGTCGGGCCACGCACCGTAGGGTTCCGTAGTAACCTTATACCATACGATATTATTTTTCGTCTGCAAAAATTACTTTGTTTTTCACAGTGTTGGTATGAATGACAAAGTTATATTTGCGGTTTTGGAAAATATGATATATCTCAAAAACTTATAATTATATCTCGTTCAAACCAATTTTCGTTGAAAGTGTTTATTAAGATCTACAGCATATATATTTTTTTAGATTTTTCACTCTCTTATTTCAAAAGTTAGAGGGGGGGGGACACACATTTTACCACTTTGGCAGTATTTATCTTTCAAACGGTTGACTTTGAAAAAAAATCGTCTTAGGAACCTCAATGCCATTTTTAAAGACCTATCTATAGACACCCCGCACGTATTGGTTTGAAATTTTCAGTTTCAGTTCCATGTATAGGGAGCCCCCCTTTTATCTTTTATTTTTTTTATTTCTGTGTTCGAAATTCGTTAAGCGGTTAACAGAATAAATCTACCTACCAAGTTTCAACTGTGTCATCTTAATACTTTCGGAATAAAGTGGCTGTGACATACGGACGGACTGACAGACAGACAGACAGACAGATATGACGAATTTATATGGGTTCCGTTTTTTGCCATTTTGGCTACGGAACCCTAAAAACGTGTTAAAATAATAAAGATGAATAGCCCTTGGATAAGGGCTATTATGGATATAACAGTTATCGACTTTAAGCTGTGGTTGTGATATCATCGTTGTTTCTTATTTCCGTTAGGAACCTTTATATTCGAGTAGGTAACTTAGTTTGTAAAATTCTAAAATGAAGTAACCGACCACAACCTGCAGTACCTACCTTTTTTTTTTTCTTTTTTTGAAAATAAGTGAGCATTTGTCCATAATCACACCTGGTGTTAAGTAATGATGCGGACTTCGATGGAGCATGCTGACTTAGATAAAGTCTATTCACTCTAGCCTTAGGCCCAAGTTTTAACTATTAGGAAACACATCGGCAGGCAGACTGTTCCACTCCTTAGCTGTTCGCATTATAAAAGTGTTAGCAAAATGCTTTGTGCGGATGGATGGAATATCAACAACATAAGGGTGGTACGCTAATCTACGTCTAGTGCTTTCTATGGTGGAATGGGGCTGGAGGAATTAATTCGTATAATTCCTTCACACTCTCCGAAGTGCATCTTGTAAAATACCGACAAACAAGCTATTCTACGGCGGTGGTCGAGGCTACTTAGTTTGCCATTCATGAGTTCGGGGTCTGCAATAAGTCGCCTAGCCCGTTTTTCGACCGAGTCCAGAGTGGCAAGCTGGTATTTAGCTGATCCGTCCCAAAGGTGACTGCAGTACCTACTCCATGACCGGTCTGATTTGCACTTTGTATAGTTGAAGCAGCTGATGCGGGGAGAAGTAACTACCTACCTTAGTAGTAAATATAGGTCATCTAAAAAATATGTAGAAAACCAAACACCAAGCGAGCGTTGTGTTTCATGTTTTTTAAAAAGTTCTATGTTTTCCTGTTTAAAAAAGTCAAGTAACTGCTCTGAATCAATATCATCTGAATATGATGTGGTTGGAACAAGTTGGTGTGCTAGTAAAACAATCACCGCAGTCACAGACACAGACACAGATCACAACAATCATCAGCAGTAACTCGATAGCAACTCGACCTCACATCGCCCCCTCCTCACTTAGCATCGCGAACCAATGGTACACCCCAGATTCCCGTAGCGCGAGTTATATTTACTTACAGGCGCGAAAGAGATAAACCACACTCACATCCAATGGTTTCGTTTAACAAGGTGTTGCTCAGAGCTGTTATAAAGTCCTTTGACTCCGTTGTGCCCTTGAATTACTTCACGTAGGTTTAAAAACTATTATTAATTGTTTGAGTCACATGGATTTACTTTAAAAGTACAAAACTTAAAAACATTTTCAGCTCTACCACAAAAAGTACTACGTTTTATGGTACTTCGGCTGGAAAATTTTCAGTTCTATTTAAAATGTTATTTTAGTTTCCTATTGAGATTAGGTTAGTATGCAAATAGACTTTCACCTTCGACTTGTGTACTGATCTACGTACTATCGACAACACTTCCGTTTTACCACTCCTAATATACTAAGAGCTGGCCCCGGAAACACTTGGACAATTTACAGAGCATGAAATATCTCTAGTTAGTTAGTCATACTATCATTATTAACAGATCCGGGGCCCGGGAACCTCGCAGATTTTCAGTGGTGGTGGTGGGAGGGGTTGAGCAACAAAGGAGCTGAAAAGCGATTGAAGGTATACAATTTACAGAGCTCTGGATTCAGTGACATTAAAATGCGCGAAAAAGTGGGATGCCGCCTGGCACTACTTTTCCATTAGTCCTAATTTCTGGCAATGCTATATTCGATTTAGATACATGATTATACCACATGCTATTATACCACACCAAATCCAGAGCTCTGTAAATTGTATACCTTCAATCACTTTTTCAATCACACCCCCACCACTGAAAATCTGCAAGGTGCCCGGATCTGTTAATAATGATAGTATGGCAAACTATCAAGAGAGGTTTCGTCGCTCTGCAAATTGTCCACCTATTTCCGGGGCTAGCTCTTAGTCCATATGGTTAAAATCGCTTGTACGCCGCGCCGTCAAAATACGTTTATTTCGTGCAGGGGCGATACGCGCACACACGAATTTTCTGCAAAGTGGTACACGAGAGTTGCCGTAATGCTTTTAATCTTCTTTAGTGTCGATAAGACTCTCATCACACCCCAAACTTTAATTGAGATTTTGATTTGATTCAAATAGGTACCTATGTGATATTAATTGTGTACGATTTTCATATTGTCATTAAGAGTTCCCGTTAAGAAATTTAACTGTGAGTGAACTTTCAATTATTATGCTCTATTAGATCTCTTTTACCACATAATCTTTACAACATTATCTACAACCACATGCCCAGCCTATGCCCAGTATTTGGTGTCATTCCGGTTGACTTGAAAGCAACGATATCCTTTTTTTTTTAATTACTTTTAACTTTTTATAAGCGGCTACTACAAAAAGGTCACAATATAACAATTTACCAAAAATCATTGGTCATTTATTTTTAGTTGTGTCTTGGTTGTAAGTCGAGTGTGTCATAACGCTATCACTGGGCGGCGGGTAAATAAATATTTATGTGGCAACATTATGCGGGTGAAATTATTACAACTCAAACAATTACACGTTAACAAGAAATGAGTAAGGGTGGCCGCCATTGTGGTGAAAGACGCTCTACACCGCTAATTATCTATAGATGACGTTATAAAAGCTTTTTTATTAACTAAACAAAAACTAGTTTTCAAAACAAAGCTTCAAATTTTGATATAATAATATAATTTCATTGAAAATTAAAAGTGTTTCATAAATCTGCTAAGTATTCAGCAAAAAATATGTTAATGTTTAATAACTAATTTACTAAAAAAGGGTAGCTAATTTTATGATTTCAAATCAAAATTTACCACGGTTACTAATTAATAGACATTTCTTAGCGTAATATTAGCACTTTGTTGAATTCAGCATTTAAAACAATTATCAAACTTTTTATTCGCCGCGCGCAGTAATCTGTTTTGCGATAACCACACATTTTTGGATTGCTAGATAAAGCACCTTTCAATGCAGTTTTGCATTTGGGGTCTGTTTAGTGCGACCGGTCCATCTTTCAGCCTTTATCTCGTTATAGCCACCGTCCTTTGATAGAGAAATTACTCTTTTTATGACTAAGTATTACCATTCTTACGGTATTACTCTTCTTAATATTATGGTAATACTGTCTCTATTTCCAAGATTTAGTAGAATATGCCAGGAAATAAGCTTACTTCACATAGTTCAATGATTTTTCGAAATATACAACGTGTTAATGAATTAACGCAAAATGAGAAAACCGTTTCTTCGGACCATCAAACTGAACAACTTTTACTATGGGACCAACTCTGAAATGGCGAAAAAAAAATCAGCTGTTTCATACATTTTTATATTTTCGTTATTAATTTTTGTATGAAACAGCTGATAATTTTTTTCGCGATTTCAGAGTTGATTCCATAGTAAAAGTTGTTCAGTTTGTTGGTCCGAAGAAACGGTTTTCTCATTTTGCGTTAATTCGTTGACACCTTGTAAATGTAGAACATTTACTAATTATCTCTTTACATATTATCTCTTATTCAAATTTGCAATGCCTCTGGTGTAAGTATCTTTTCACTAGGTACACATTTAGTTAGAAAACATCACCATAAATGAACTTGTTTTTCGAAAATTTAAGTAATGTATAATTAATTTCAATAAATATTTTTATTTTATTATAAAATAGCTGACCCGACAGACGTTGTCCTGTCTTAGTTGTTTTTTATTTTACATGTAGGTATTTTATCAATAAAATAACTCCCACCGAAGCATCTGTTTTAAAGACATTCAGTTTTTTACATCATCTTTGACGATATTTGCAGCACGCAATGTCATAAGATTATTAAAAAGTTTATATTATCCAAAATAATTATATGTGGTGGTTAAGTATTCTCAAATTTTCTAATTTTCCGCGCAATTTTATTATTTTTTTCTTTCATAAGAAACTTCTCCTGATAATAACAAACACAACAAAAAAGAATTCGCAAAATCGGTCCAGCCGTTCACGCGTCATGGCGTGACCAAGGGAAATAGGGATTCATTTTTATATTTAGATATATAAATACAAAGTAATTCGAGTATGTTTATGCCATTCTATCTTCTTACTAATTTGATCCTTAAAAAAGCAAAACCGACTTGATTATTGAGGTGTATTTTAATATAATCAATCAAAGAGCATGCATACTTAAATTATATTTATAACTCCTAAATTTACTCCAAGAGAAAGTTGAGTCATACAATTTTAGCCGCAAAAACCAATGCCAGCCGTGCATTACCTGGTATTGTTTAAAAAGGTGTTAAAGTTTACTGCTTTTTTTTACTTTGTCACGAAAAAGTTCTCACACCCCACTAATTGGCCCACGTGTTCCGAACAAAAAGTTTTTTTTTTACTTTGTGAAATAATAACTATTATTGTTTATCTTTTGTATGTACGGTTGTATGAAAATCCCAAACAGGTGTTGCGGAGATAATTTGCAGGTATTGACTGTCGGAAGTTTGTGAGAATATTGAGTGTTGCTCTTTAGAAAGTTATGAAATTGTTTGTTTTATTTGTTGCTCAACTATTCGCGTATTTTCACTTATATTGGTCAAAAAATCTGATAGATCCCACAATACCCACATGTATAAGTAATTGTATTTGTACAATTCATTGGCGCCTATAAAGTATTCTTTTAGTAAAAAAAAAAAATTAATTATTCAGGATTCGTTCTTTTTCTAACTCGAAATAAATTTTACAAAATTGAGTTACCCGTGATATTGCATTTAAATTTTTTCAAAGACCTCTCATCTCATCTTGCAGACCGTGATTTACATTACTCTCTCTTAGTTAGTTCTTCTCTTAATTCTCAATTCCACACTGACTGGACTAACTTGTTACAAATTAAGTTGGTCGACAGTCCTGCATAGAAACGTTGCAGATTTTAATACACAATTAGTGCTGGGGCTACGAGTCATAAAATAAACAAATTATAGGCAAATATGAAGGTTGACAATTTGGGTAGGTATTTAGTGTTACACTACAACTAACAAAATAAACAAGTAAAAATCCCAGACGTAGAAAATAACTTCACTGTCTTACTGGGCATTTTGTAATGGCAAACTGTATTGCTATTGTATTTTCTTATTGTACTTGACAGCAATGCTGCTGATAAAAAAATAAATAAAAAAAAACTATTTTGCAATCAATACAAATTGATTAGTCTTCTTTAATTTTTTACGAGACGACACTGAAACCTTTTTAGTCGAAAATTGTTTTACTCAAAATCCTTGTAACATTGCATATTTTCGATGTTACATTTCTTTTATTTTACTGTTTTCCGTTATCCTTTATTTTACATAAAATAGTGAGGAAAAGAAAGAGTTCACACTAAATTCCAAGCTCTCCAGCTCCTAGCCTAAGCTCCGACCACCGTGAACTTTTTATTTGTCCAAAAAACGCCGGTCATTCATAACACCATGAATGGGGTTTACCTGTGGGTTGTTTCACAAAATCTGTTTACCTTACCGGATGCAAACCGAATCGGTAGACCGTTAGAGGATTGTGAGAAACTAGCTTTTTTTCTAACTTCATTCATGACATTTTTTCCATCAGGATATTTAGGAACTTCGGTCTACTGAGCGATCCTTGGGAACCTTTTTTGTGGCGTTTTCGGCTAAATTGATACGTCAAAGGCTAATATGAGTAATCGTTTGACACAAAATTGAGTCAATTTTGTCTGCGGTGGAATTTCAATATATTATTTTTAAGAAATCTTGACCAATACTGTTTGGTTAGTTATTTTAGACTTTTATTTTTAGCCTTTATGAGAGTATTACATTATACATTACATTCATTGGGTTGAGGAGCTCGGTGGCGCAGTGGTATAGCGTCTGGTCATTGCGGAGGTTGAGGAACTTTCGCGAGGGTCGGTCATGGGATGGGTGACCAAATTTTTTTTATCCCGTACTTCGGAAGGCACGTTAAGCCATTGGTCCCAACTGCATTTGTAGTCGCCAACACCCACCAATCCGCATTGGGCCCGCGTGGTGGGTTGGCCCATCCTCCTTTTCCACCCATAAGGAAGGCCTCTGCCCCAGTAATGGGGAAATTAAAATGGCTGATGATGAATCATTTGGTATGAAGCAGAAATGTTTAAATGGGACTTCAGGTCAAATTGAAATTGTCTAAAGCACTATGAAAGAAAGAAAAATAATTTAAATATCAATAAAGCAAAACTACACATTTTAAGAACATGAAACAAGTAAAAAGTTGAAATTGCTTAAACTGCGTTGCTCATTTTTATGCAAATGTATTCAGATTTGGTGCGACAAAAAACTTCTCTCGCGTTGAGGTCCGTTACGTACGACTACGAGCTACACCGTAGACGCTACGAGCTGAAACTCGTTCCGTGAAAACTGCACCAAATCACTGCGTATGCTATGTCCAAATCTACGCCAACGCCATTCAAATAGTAAAGCAAAGTAAATTGCATTAACTCTACTCTAAAAAACTTTTAAATATATATTTTTTTTAAATTGATAAAGTTTTCCATCCATTAATTATAGGTAATACCCATGATGTGAAATTAATTACGCAGGTAAATATGAAACATAATATTTAGAGAATAACATTTTTTTAATGGGTAGGTATATACGAAAGAATTTTTTTACATCTTTTGCTATTTTAATTAATTGTTTACTCTACTTTACACGTATTGAAATAACTGTTTAACTTGTGAATATGTTTCAAATTCTTTAAGAGTTACGATGTAAGGGATAGTCCCACCCCGCGACCAGCAACCCCATCGCAACTAATTACTAACAAGCGAATTAATCATCGAACGAGATAAATCAGAAACGCGTGCCTCGTCGAACTATTTCGGTGTAGGCGTCGCGAGCGGGGCTCAGTCGAGCGGCGGCCGCCGACCTGCGCGTATCGCGTCTCGAACGGAACGGGTGCGAATCGCTCCGGCGATGGCGCGATGAGGACGTGCGGGCGCGCGGCGTTTTGCTGGGCCCTGCTCTCCGTCGCCGGGTGCGTTCTGGCCGCGCCGCGCCGCTACTGCGAGCGCGCCGACGTCGCGTGGCGCGCCTACCGCGCCCCTGCCGCCTTCGAGGCCCGAGTCCAGTCCCTCGCCAAAGACGCGGCCACCGTCCAAGTCCGCCGCGTCTACCGCCGGCAGGGCCACTGGCCCCGCGAGGACGCCGTCATACGCCTCAAACTACCCCAAATCCCATTGGAGTGCACCGGACGTTTCGAAGTGCCTTTGAAAAATCGACGTGATTATATCGTGTTCGCCGAGCGGCGAGGACACGCCGCCGTCGCCCTCGGCCCTCCGCTCAGGAAGGACAAGAACCTCGTGCGCAGGGTGCGAGCGGTCTACAAGCCTGGCTACAGTGAGTGCTAGTGATAAGGGGCCGCGTGCTCCACCGCCCGTGTGCATGTATACCTTCGTCTATTTTAGACGGTTCAAAGAAAAGCGCGCAGACGTTAATAACGTATAAATTACACATACACAATGTACATAAATAGAATTTAAGATGCCGATAAATTTTACTGTTAGCAAATATGCGATGGCAGGTGTATTGTGGAACGAGTAGCCATTATGAGTCCATTTTAGGCTCTGGAGCGAATAGCCAGAGAACAGTGCACGCGCTCGCTCGCTCATTTATGCACCCTTCGTAAACGGTCAGGTGGTCGAGGAAATGGTAATAGGAGCCTTTGTTAAAACTATTACTGGAAGCGATAACGACGGCAGTTATGATCGCGTATCATCTTCGTCAGAATCGCACTAGGCGGCGATCCGTTCTATAGGTCATTTTGCTCGTATCCGTTATCAATAAACAGGTGAAATGTTTCTCCTTTTTACGTCATATTGCGTAAGTCAAATCATGTTTGTTTAATCTGTCAAAGCAATTGTGGTAAATCTTTAAAGTAACATTAAAGTTCATCACTCGTCGGAACGTCTCGGTTAGCACTATCAAATTGTGATTTATGTTTTATTTTAAGCTTTACCCACCTTTTAACTTCCGTGTTATTGCATCCCACTTATTGATAGGCCCATTAAATCCCTCTGACTAGAACAATCACAGAAAAGAGAGCCCAATAAATCTTGCAGCGGATACGAGCAAGTGCCAAAAAACAATGATTCAGAAACCGTCAAAATTGACGCGCCATCTCAAGATTGTAGGGATGCCACAAACAATCTGGTTGATGAGAAAATCCTTATCAAAATCGTAGGTATTTACAACAAACAAAACAGCAACAAAAAATTTAGATGAAAATAGACGTCGACAATCAAGACATTATCTAAAAAACACGTGTCTTTAAAGTTATTGACCTTATTGATAATTTAAACGCGACATCTTATATCAAAAGGGGAAATAACTGGAAAATGATTATGAAAATCTTGCTTTATCTTCTATGATACAAAGGTATGTGTCAAAGATAAAAATATAGATAAACATACACTTAATAACCTAAATAAATAATCTGTATTATCGAGAATCAGCGTTATACCACAAACAAAGTCTATGACTAGATAAAATAAATTATACCAGAATCTAGATTACAATATCTTCATTCATTTAATATTTTTTAGGATCCAATTAATGCTCAATTACTAATCTTTTTACATTTAATTGTTTTACTAACCGCATGACAATATTTGCTAACAATGAGTAAAGTAAGTTTCAATTAAAAGATCAACAATACGCACGTTATTATTATACAAAAACTTTACTGCATCAGACATTAATTTTAAACAAACAAAAGACAATCATTTATTGAAACCTAAAACCTGAAATTAGGAATTCAAAAAATTGCACAAGCCTCAAAACAAAAGACAACACAAGACTCAAAATTTAAAATCCGACCTTCATGTCTACAGCAGCCAATATTTTAATGTAAAAGTTTCGACAACCATAGAGGTAGGTAAGTATCTTAGGGCCGATTTTTCAATCCACAGATAAACAGACAGATAGGGTTTATTCGCCGGATAGCAAAAACATCTGTTGTTCAATCGTCAAATAGGCCTTATTCGACGAATATCTCGCTTAACTGAGGAATAAATCTATCTGACCCTTCGAGGGCCAGATAAAGACTTATTCTACCGATAAATAGTAAGTTTGAGGTTAGCTTTCGTTTCGTGCTTTCTTTTCTTGTGATAAAATAAAATCAAAGTAGTTATAATATAAAGTCTATGGTTAAATAAAACACAGTATAAGAAAACGTTACTAGACATTTACTCTATGACAGTACGTTTGGTTTGAGGTTAGTTTTTAACAGACTTCATTGTTCGTGCTTTCTTGTGTAAAATCAATGAACTTTTGCAACTCAGTGTGTAAAAATGGACATTTTCGATACAATTGATGACATGGCGATTGAGGAAGAAGCATTAATAAATGATTATATAAATCCAAGTGGAAGAAAAGAAAGAATTGTGAGACCGAGGAATGAACACTTTTACGAATGGGATTCAACAGAATTCCATCGTAGGTTCAGACTTACGAAAGAATCAGTGCAATATTTGCTGACCCTCGTAAAAGATAAAATAGAGAGTAAAACAGAAAGAAACCAGTGTATCCCACCCATGTTACAACTACTGATTACATTAAGATTCTTTGCCACTGGTAGTTTTTACATCACTGTTGGTGATTTTGGAGGTATACATAATTCCACTACATGCCGTATCATAAAAAAGTGTGCTGATGCCATCGCATCTTTAAGGCAAACTTTTATTAAGTTTCCAAGAAGTGAGGAAGAAATAAGAAAAACACAAGAAGAATTCTATAAAATAGCTAGGTTCCCTCGAGTGGTATCAGCTATAGATTGCACACATATAAGAATTCAGTCACCTGGTGGAAACACAGCTGAGGAATTTAGAAACAGAAAAGGTTTTTTCTCATTTAATGTACAGGCAATGTGTTCAGCTGAATTAATATTCCAAGATATAGTTGCACGTTGGCCGGGCTCCTCCCATGACAGCATGATATTTGCTAATTCATCAGCAAAATTTCACTTTGAGAGTGGTATATTTAATAATGGAATTGTACTTGGAGATAGTGGCTATGAACAAAACAATTATTTACTGACTCCTTTTCAAGATCCAAATTCACAAGCTCAAAGTCTGTACAATGAGTCACAAATTCGTACAAGAAATGTCATAGAAAGATGTTTTGGTGTGTGGAAAAGGCGTTTCCCAGTTTTGAGCATTGGTTTGAGATGTAGATTACCTCTTGCCCAAGATGTGATTGTGGCATGTGCTGTTTTACACAACTTGGCCAGGTTGAAAAATGAAAACGAACCACCCGAAGATCCAGATATACAAATTCCTCCTCAGCCAGTGTTCCCTCCCACTATTGCTTATTCTACTGGTGAGCAAAGACATTTAACAAGGGACATTATATTACAATATTTTCATTCTTTAATTATAGAATAAATTTGTAATGTAAACAAGCTAATAAAATGTATACCTACCTACTGAATAATAAATAATTGCTGACAAAAAACCTATATAATTTTATTATTATTATTAGGCACCTTTACTTTACAGAATACATATACTAATATAGAAATATAATCTTAATCAGCATTAGACTAAAATCATTTTAATGGGGAGGAAAAGCGCAATTTTATCCCGATAGGTGGCGTCTTGGCGTTGGTACCGAGCCGCCTCAAAGAAACTGTCAAAACATATGGGAATCTCTTGGAGTATTGCACTTTTTAATTTTATACTGAGAAAATGCCGCATTGTTATGCATGTAACTTGTAAAATATTGGAGTTCATCGATTTCCCAGTAACAAAAAAAACAGTGGGCAAAAAAATATCAAAAAAAATATGCTTTTTCCTCGATTTTCTCCTTTGCTGAGCCTGAGAAACTTTATAAATCAAAAGGAATGTTTCATGAATTTGATGAAGCTTCGCCAAAATAAAACAACATTTGAATTATAACAGCTTTGTTCTTTAATATTTCAACCTCAGCAGTTTCTAACATATTTATAACTTGGATGAATTTGATAGGTATATCAAATATGGAATAAGCCCAATATTGGGGCCAAACAGAGAATTAATAGAATTTTATATGCCAGAGTCATTCAAGAAACTTAGAATAATAAAATAAATATGATAAAACGGTTCGTGTAATTTTGGATGGTACAGAAATTCCAGTACAGAAACCTGAAATTACTATTGCACAGAAGGCATCATCAGGCAACTATAAACACGGAAATTCACACTCAGTTGCTTTGTTAAAATTTTAATCATATGCTTCTAATCTGAAATAAAAAGATTACTTGTAAATCTTACACGAAATTTAAAGAAATGTAATGCTTGTTAGCAATTTTTTGTAAGTTGCTATAAACTTTCTTGCCTGTTGTTTTGGCTCTTCTTTTCCGTAATTCTTATTTTATATGAGCTAAAGTTAGCATAAAATACATTGTTTGTCCGCAAAACCGAAAAAAATACAATCTAAGAAAGTAAAATCACGTAATACACAGTCAAGACAATATAAGCTCAAACTGACAATTGTTCCAAAGACTGAGCGCCATCTGTAATTCACTTTGCCTTCGCCTCCCCATTTGTAATAAGTAAAAAAGAATGAATGAAATAAAACGTAGTGATTATTTCCTCTGTGGAATGAAAGATTAAAATAAAAAGAGAAATATTTATTTAAAAACAAAAATTACTGTTACAGACTTATAAATTAATAACATCATTTGTATCAGGTGCACAATTTAACTTTTTAATCAGCAGCTCATGCACTTCTTCCTTCCTTCTTTCATCGTTAGCAAGATGTTCCATTTTTAATCTATATTCTTCTTCCTTGAACTGCTGCTCTTTTCGCGCAGTCTCTGTTTGTATTCGGACAAGTTCTAATCGAGCCGAACTTAATTTATCCAGTTTGGCAGTGACGCTGCTTTTATTTATAGAGTCTGGTTTGAGTACATTAGAAACTCTGGTTTTCAAAGTTTTTGGGTGCCACTTGTCCCATTTGTTCTCTGAAATGAAACGTAAGTTGAAAAACGTACACATCAAAAATTTCATGAAAATGTGAATTTGCCATTTCAATACATCAACTCTTAAATATGAGCCAGCCCCCCTATCATGACCGATTTATATCGCGCGATATAGCATTTTATCGACACTTAACTGTCAAACTCCTTTGTCTTTTTTACAGTTAAACGTGATAAAATGCTATATCACGATATATATATTGGGTTATGTTGGCCATGCTAGGGGCGCTGGGGACGGCTAACGAATCGAACACAGTTTCAAATTAAAACACATACACATTTTGGCCCAATTGGGGCTCGATTTATCTGTTTTAATTTGAAACCCGGCAGACTTTTTGAAGTTCGAATCGTTAGCCGTTACAGCCCCAGGTCTTTACCAGGCTTTAAAATACAAAATTATGTTTGCGCTATTGTATAGTTAATACCTTTTTGTGATTCATTGTCATTCTTATTTATATGCTCAAAAATAAATGACTCGTCCATATCTGAAACAATCAATCAATCAATATAGTTGTGAAAATAAAAAATATGTAAGTTAATACAAAACAAACACAAAATACCTACCAGGTATATTGATATTGATATCTTGGGTGGTCTCCTCTGCACCATTAGGTACTTCAGTATCCTGTGGTCTAAATTCTTCCACATCCACATCTATTATCACCAGGTCGCTGGAAGTTTTTGGTACTGAAAATGTTTAAAAATCGTGAGTTTTATGATACTACAAAGTTTTTATCGTCGGTTTTTCTAGTTGTTTTTTATTAGTACCTACCATTTGGGATTGTGTCACTATCATGACGAGATTCAAGCCCTTTTATATTAGAGCAAATGCTTATCACCTTTTCTTCTACATCGGTGAAGTCAGGAGCATTTGAAGGACCCCCTCCTGTTCGGTACATCTCCTGTCTCTGTACAGAAGATTTTTTCTTTGCACCTTTTTTAATTCCTTCATATTTAAGTTTTAATGTCTTCCACGACCGTTCAATAGACGAAATACCACTCGAGTTGAATGAAGTTTCAACTTTCTTCCATGCACATTCTTTGTCCTTATTTGTGTACGCATCGGTTTTTTTATTCTCTATAATTTGCTTAAACTTTTCTACCAATTTTACAAGTAATTGAACCTCGGCGTTATTAAAATTTGCCGAACGCTCCCTTTTCTTGTTTTCCATATTAATAACGAATTAGCAAACGAAAAATCACCACACACAACACAAAACAACCGAAACTTTGTTTATAATAAGATGGATGACGCTTTTCTGACATAACATTGACAGTGGCAGATGTCAGAAATCACGGAGATAGTCTGTCCTGTTCTAGCATTAGTTTAATCTATATATTTGTTTCACATTCGTGAAGTTAGCGTTTTCACAGATGAGGTAAATCAGTCGGATAGCTACTCATAGAATAAATATTCATTGAAAAATTGCCAATCACTTAACAGACGAATAAAGAGACTAATAACTTTATTCTTTGGTTAGCTATTCGTACTTTTATCCGAGGATTGAAAAATCGGCCCTTAGACGAAAGGTGATCGAGCCCCGACAGGTCGCAACTGGAGCGTGCGATGACGTCACCCATTGACAGTGCCGAATGAACTTCAACTGGATCAGATGACCCTAATCTAACTCTTACGTGAACTGCCGAAACTGTCCAATCAAGCAATGAATCGACCTAACGACGGTAATTGTCTGAACTAAAACCCCCTACTCTCGACAGGAATTAACGAGATCGAGTTCACATCAAGATCGAATATACGGCAAAAATCTGTTATTTTGGTACATTGAAATCGGTTTCTTTGGTTTCCATTGTACCGTTTAGACGTTTAGACGTTTACTCGATACCAATTCGATCCCAGATTCTCGATCAATTTCGGGAGTAACCCTCCTGAAAATTAAATGAACTGGATGTCTCGGTCCTAAAAGATAGGAAATTCAAGATTCTACAATATCTGTTATATTAACATTACTACGAAGTTTTAGAGTAACTGTAATCCAAATAAACCAACCGATCGAACATGAAATAGAGCTCAAATCAATCTAAATTATGACATTATTAATGTCTTTATCGCATTATAATTATCATATTCTTAATACAAAATTTTGAGTATATGGCCATTTAATTACATTAATAACTGTTTGTAATCCTAAAATGGAATGCTTCTTATCTATCCAAGCTGATTGATAAGGCAAATAAAACTATAAGTCTATGTTGACACAAATTATTGCAAATTATAATAATTTCTCTCTGTTGTTATCACGAATGTTATCAACCGTTGTAATAGCTGCAATATCTTGCTGCTTACTTACCCTGAACATCTTTGTTTCTATATGTCATATTTTATTGATACTGCCGTAATTATAAATCTTGACATCACCGTCATCATAGTCACCTCCAATGTATTACTATTTCAGGAGTACAGATACCTTGTGTACCTACACAAACCTACAAAAATGTACCTCCATAAATTTTACTAAGTATAACTCTCGTTTCCAAAATTTTCTAAACATCTTTTATCAATATATTAATTTGGAATAAGGTTTTGATTCCAAATTCACATAATAAGAACCATACAAATAACTAAAAACATTGGAAAACATACATTCTTTGAATGTTTAGTACATAAATAATAATTATTTATAAGGTAGGCAAAATACTTTGAGTTCTGGTAAAAGAAAGTGTTCCTTGTGGGTAATGAAGGACTTGGGTGCTATCAAACGCCTCATTAAGGACTAAAGGTTTTTTAATGGTGGTTTAGTGGCTTCTTTGACACAGTGTTAGTATTCTCAGCGTACCTATCAAGTTAATTGCACAATTAACTCCATATTGGCCTCATCGTACCGAGCGTTTGCCTCCATTTGTTTACGCCACGCTTCACTGTTAGCAAAATGTTTATCTTTCTGGATATCATCCGTCGTTTTTTTTCCTTTGTTAACGTTCGTTTTGCTTTCATTATAGCACTGTAAATCTGTCTCGCCGATTCGGTAGCCTACAGCATATCAAATCTGACTTCTGCTATTGAAATCTCAAACGTAATTCCTGGGAATAGGATATTATTATGATTTGCAGTGCGCTTTTTGATCTGTTCTCCAATGCGTATATCGCCGCTTTCGATGTTTTATGGGATGGCTTGTTTGAAGATATCACTTACTTTTTCATTGTTATTTTTCATTGGTAAACTGTGTATAGCCCAAATATTTTACTAAAATATAACTAATTTCATAAAAAAAATCCTTCTCTTTTTGCCTTCTTTTCCCTTTCCTGAAATTCAAACACTGTAAATTAACTACTATTTTAGTGTTTTTAAGTTCCATGTGGTCTTATAAGCTCTGAAGTGGTAAAAACTTGCAAAACTGTTCAATATAAATAAACTTATATGTAGGTACTTAACGGTATCAGAGTTTTAGTAAATTGCATTGTACTTTTCAAAACTAGCTTATTCAACTTTTAATGTCGATCGATATCTCATTACAATTTTAATTTGCATATCGTTCTTTATGCCTAAAATGTAGTTAAAAAAGGCACAGTCGTTTATTCACTGTTTTAGTCCCCAGCCAAAGTAATATTTTGCAAATTTTCGTTATCGCTTCGCTTCCAAACATGTATGGATTTGACGTGTTAACGAAACCTTAGTCAATCCCATACATATATGTTTCGAAAGCGAAACGATAACGGAAATTTGCAAATGTTAATTTGGCTAGGGTCTGACTTCCAAAACATGGGTATTTATCACATGATAAATCTAATTTCGTCGAATGGTAATAATATTATAATTATCATTCTTAGCACTAAAAAGTTCCAATTAATAACTCTACATTATTAATGAATCCGTGACCTTTTAATATTCAAAAAGCCACATAAACAGCCGTTACGGTGTGACTCCATTACTCCACCACGGTCTACCAACTCCTGTTCCTATTAAATACGTACGTACGTATTATAAATTTAACGATCGATGTTGTAAAGATGTACAGATAACCAACAAGCTACTGTGACTAATCTTACACAATATATTGTTCATAAAACGCGCGATGCGTTCCGTACTGTAACTCTTGGTCATTTTGAATGTAAACGCCTCAAAATAGCGGTTTTAATGTAAATAATGGGAGAATTCTAACCAAATTGTGACGTGTACGTCGTAAGCTGATGGGTTAATTAGCCAGTAGTGAAGTAAATTAAGTCAGTATACGTAAAACGAAATGCTCTACATTCTGATTTAGAGAGATTAAAACAAAAGTTCAACAACAGACGGCATTCTTTTCTCCTACAAAAGTACCTTTATTATATTTAATGTAAATAATTACTTACACCTACATAATTCTCTTGTTCTCATCAAAGATAATGTTAGACAAACACTTGTCGAAGATTATTAAGCTCTACGAAAAGTTTTTGGACACCGATGTATTTCTATCTGAGAAAGCGCTTAATGGTACAGATCGAATTAGAATTGGAATGGTAGTAATGGTAAATCTTAAGAGAGAAATCTTCAGGGGAGAGAGAAATCTTCACGTAGACAGAATGAACTTAAAATCCATCTCTAAATAAGGAGAAACTGACTGACATACTGATAATATCACCACACATTATAAACTGTTAGGGCTAGGAACTTGAAATTTTGCTCAAGAGTTCCTTTGATAGTGCAGACGAGCACTAAGTAAGGATTCTTAAATAAAGCCTCCATATGGTCATCCGACTTTATAGTCGTGGACGGATGCTAGATGATGTGTAACCTAGTGAATATTGTGAATCCTCAAATAATTGGACCCAATAAATATCGAGCAGATCGTTGATCCACGTGGATGGCGGGCCGGCGATGACAATGGCCCGCCGGCCTTGTGATTAGACCGAACATCCGCACCCGCGCCCTGACTCGATCCGGTGCCCGGGGTAGGGTTGCCAACCATACTGGATGTTTTTACATAGTCATTTGTAAAACACCAACAACTTCGCACGGGTTGATTACTGACATCATAAACAACAACGTTTGGTCTACGACTTTCCAAAAAACACAAATAAAACTACTTTTCATTCAAAACTTGACCTCTTGATCTCCATCGAGCTGTTCGGATATTTGTATGGATAGTCGTTTTTAGCGAGGTTGTTAGAGTTTTACAAATAACCCTGTATACTCTTTGCACTATAGTTTCACAAAAAATATTTTCCTAATTTTCATTTATATTTGTGAAACTATGAAAAATACTTCGTTGGAAAATTTATCTGTTAGATACTTATAGAACTACTTTTTCTAATAATTACTAATTATCTAAAAACAGATTAATAACAATGACCTAAAAATGCTTATGATCATCCAGTTCAGCTTATGATACCAGCCAAAACTTGAAAGTAGGTAGCCTATTAGACAGGGCCACATTTTGTATATTATTAGAATGATAGTAAATAAATATTTTGTATGACAGATTCGTCATCAAATTTGAGGCATCAGTTTACGGTCGACCTATCGAGAAAGTTTTACCTTTAAGTCCAATGGTCTATTCTCTAGGTTGGCAGCCCTGCGTCCGATCCACTAATTGTTCCTATTTGTCAATGTGTTTGATACAGCCGGCAGCTGCCGTCGCCACTAATTTCGTTAAATTGATCTGCGCTCCATCGACACATTTGCACCTTTGACGGTCGATCACAATGAAAACGTCATAACAATTTGTCAGAAAAGAAGCTTATTAGGACGACTTTGGGTAGAATAAAAATTAATCTTTTTCTGCTTCGTAATGTGCAATTTTGAAAATTATGAATGCCATACAGACAAAGGTATACCTATAAGTCTCTAGATTAAATTAACTAAAAACATTTTCAAAATTGACACTAACCAAGTACGTGGCACAATCCTACTTCCTTCTCTTTCTAATATTATAAATGTGAAAGTTTGTTCCTCAATCACGCAAAAACGACTGAACAGATTTGGATTAAATTTGACACATTTAAAGTTTATATCCCGGATTAAAACATAGAATACTGTATATCGCGGTCAAAGGTTCCCTAGGGATTTTCCGAATGTCCAACATGTAGCTAAACAAGCTACAAATTAAGATAAATGAATTAGACATATAAAAACCGCCTTCAAAAAACCTGAAAACAAAAACAGCTTAAAAATTAAATACCTCTAAAAAGCAAGAAATAATATTCGAATCATTCGTTACACATATCAATATTAATAAAACACGTCTATTGAAGTCGGGTGGGGCTGGAGGACAACTTCATTTTTTTCTAAAAGCCCCACCCGACTTCATTAGACGTGTTTTATTAATATTGATATGTGTAACGAATGATTCGAATATTATTTCTTGCTTTTTAGAGGTATTTAATTTTTAAGCTGTTTTTGTTTTTAGGTTTTTTGAAGGCGGTTTTTCTTTTTTTTTAAAAAGCTTTTTTATTTTCAACTTTTTAGTGGTAGGTATGTAAGCGCAGCGTGTAAATATTTTTTAACTTTATATTATAACATTTTCAATGGTAAAATGCCCAGAACTCAATTTCCAAATTCACGCTGTTTGTTTTTGAGGAGTTCCGTTGTGTTTTCGTAGTCCAAATCTAGTCCAGAACGTTGCATCGCAAACCATGATTTGGTTTGTTTTGGATTGCCATAAACTTACCAAAACCTAAATCACTTTACATATACTATTTGACTTTGAGGAGTTCCCTTGTGTATCTTCGAAGTTCGAAGTCCAATAACGATGAAATTAAATTGTGATCACTCTTGAAGTATACCCTTTCAAATAAAAAAAGAATCATCTAAATCGGTTCATAAACAAAGATGTTATGTCGGAAATTCCATAAAAATTCGTACGATGGCGAGCTAAATAATTGATATTTTTCAGGATTATGAGAAAACTACTGGCCAGATCTCTGAAAAAATTTTATGGGACCACACACGAACTATGTTCTTTGAGATAAAAAAAGAATTGTACAAATCGGGTAACAACTGACGAAGCTATGTTAAAACATACATAAAAAAAAAAAAAAATAAAAAAAAAAATACCGTCGACTTGAGAACCTCCTCCTTTTTTTGAAGTCGGTTAAAAAAAATAAGATTCAGTCCAAACAAATTATAAAAATAAAAATGTGCAATTTAAAATCTCTTCTTCAGGTAACTTTAGAATATCCAGCGGCTTTAAAAGAAATACCAAAAGCCATATCGATGAGTATCATATGGATAAATACATTCTGACTCATTTTCACTCAACTCGGGTGCACCGAAGTTATTGGTCTACGTCTACACGCACCGAACTATAGATTTCGCCGGCGCGCGGCGCCCGCGCAATATATCCTATGTGAAGAATTTTTATATGTCACATTATGTCGTCTAGGTATTTTTGTGGTTCCCAATTAGACTGCTCGTCTACTACACGGACGATGCGTAACGTTAGTGGATGTTTGTATTACAGTGGTGCTCGTAAAAAAATAGTTAAATATAATTTTATCGTCTTTTTTCATAAAAACTAAAGCTATGAATTGTACTTTATCGATTGCAGTTAGTTTTATATAAAGGTGATGTCCAAAAATGTATGAGGTCTAGGCCACGTCTTTGTACAGTATACCAAAAAATAGATAAAGACACGATAAACAGTTTCTAATTATTCAATTTCTTTAAAATTGCTTTGTTTTCTGGAAGGAACATTAAACAAAATGCAAAATCGCATAAAAAAGCATCATGGCGTCTGTGTTAACAACAACCCACAGCACAGAGTAGGTAGAACTCAATGACAGTGACAATGGGCGCATTCTGCCAGACAAATCTTTGAGTCATCGATCGCCATAGAGAGTACATTTTAACCGTGGAAAGTAAAATATTGATTAATACAGGCAGCTAGACCGCCTATTTCAAAGCGATAGTAATGCTCTAACCATCTTGTGCTACACGGTCCATGTATCTTGCGCACGTTGAGGCACGGGTTAAGGTACAAACAAATTATCGGACGCGGCTTACTGCCGCGGCTGATCTGAGGTGTGCAAACTATCGGATACGTCCGCGACTAGGGATGGGTCCAGTGAAAATTTCAATGAAATGAAAATTAAATTTATATGAAATTTATGAAATCTTTCAAAACGGGTTGAAATATTTCACTTTTGAGTGAAATTTATTTCCAGTACGAGAAATTCCTCATTTTCTGAATTACTTCATATTAAATGAAATTTTAAAGACTTAGATAATTGAACGTGCGAACGCAAAGCGCGAGAGATGCGTCTCTACTTCAGCTTGGGCAAAAATTCTTTCGTAGGTATGTCCTTCCGGCTGTCCGTTTGTTCTCCTCTACAAGTCGTATTTCTCAACGATTCACGTGAAATTTTGTGAGCGAATTCAAAAATTATACAGAATTTTATTGTTAAACCAGTTTTTCGAAATTAGTCAAAATGGCGGAGATATGGAAAAAAAACACATTTCAGTCCGGCTTTCTGGCAATGTTTGTTCTCCTCTATAGGTCAGATTTCTTAACCGATTCTCGTAAAGTTTTCTGTGAAGGTTAAAATTATATAGAACTTTTTTATTGAACCAATTTTTTTTAAGTTTTTAAAATGCGGAGATAATTATGTAAAAGAAACATTTTAGTCCGGCTTTCCGGCGCTGTTTGTTCTCCTCTATAGGTCGCATTTCTCAACTGATTCTCGTGAAATTTTGTGAGCAGATTCAAAAATTATATAGAACAATTTTTTTGAGACAGTTGTTTGATTTTTTTTAAATGGCGGAGATATGTAAAAGAAACATATTTCGGACCAAATTTACGACCATTTTTGCAAGTTCTGAAGTTCGTGAGGTCCACTTTAGGGCTTTATTTTTATACTGTCTTTATTTTAAGGGGTTCCGTACCCAAAGGATAAAAATGGGGCCCTATTACTAAGACTCCGCTGTTCGTCTGTCTGTCTGTCACCAGGCTGTATCTCATAAACTGTGATAGCTAGACAGTTGAAATTTTCACAGATGATGTATTTCTGTTGCCGCTATAAAAACAAATACTAAAAAACAGAATTGAATAAATATTGAAGTAGGGCTCCCATACAACAAACGTGCTTTTTTGCCGTTTTTTGGTACGGAACCCTTCGTGCGCAAGTTTTTTTTACCTAATTGTATCAGCGATTATAACAAAGAATGGGACCTCTATTCAGCTCCGTTTGAGAGAACTACGTGAAGTCAAACATTAGGGCTTTTTTATACTTTCTAAATTTATCTACAAAATTGTATCAGCGATTAGCAAAAATAATGGGACCTCTACTAAGCTCCGTTTAAGAGAACTGCGTGACCGCGCGGCTCTCCACGTTTCAACCGCGCGGACTATGGCGCGATATGTAGGTCGTAAAATACTGAAATCCAAACATTAGGGCCTTTTATACTTTCTACATTTTTCTACGAAATCGTATCAGCGATTAGCAAAAAGAATGGGACCCCTACTAAGCTCCGTTTAAGAGAACTGTGTGACGGCGCGGCTCTCCACGTTTCGAGCGCGTGGACTATGGCGCGGTATGTAGGTCGTGAAATCCAAACATTAGGGCTTTTTAGACTTTCTAAATTTTTCTACGAAATCGTATCAGTTATTAATTTAATTGTTAGTTTTCTACATATTCCTTTGGAATGTTGACGTAGTCGTTTTTCTTCTACGCCATCGTGGCCGACAATCGAAACGGACACTGAATATTTTGTTGAAAACTTGTAAAACAGCCAAAGCTATTCGTAATATAAGCCAACCTATATTTGTTTATTGTTTTATAATGACAAAATACATGTAATTTTGTGTAATTTAGGTCAGATTAAACTTAAAAATAAATTTCACTTTAAAATGAAATATTTCAAACCAAAATGAAATTTATTCTAAATATTTCACAGACTGAAATTTTTCGTGAAATTTACCCAACCCTATCCGCGACCTACTACATCCGATAGTTTGCACACCTCAGATCAGCCGCGGCAGTAAGCCGCGTCCGATAATTTGTTTGCACCTTTACTTGCGCGGGTGTACAATGCTATGGAGCTGGACCCGCTTTACGTGTTTCCACGGAGCATGTAACCTGCGCAAGTGCTCGACTTGCGCGGGCTACTTGCACCGTGTAGAAACACCCTAAGCACCTACCGCTATACTTTCCATGGTTAAAAATGGCAATCGATGACTCAAAGATTTGTCTGGCAGAATGCGCCCACTGCGGCTTTTTAACGGAGAGTTGCCATATTTGACGTCTTATTTCAAGTAAAAAATATTAATCTGTTTTGATTAATAACCATTTAACCATGCATTCTATAAAATTATTTGTATTTTTCTCAGAATCAGTGTATTTTTCTCCATCTTTGAGGGTGGTGTACATAGACGTGGCCCAAATTAGGACATGTCCTTTGAGGGTTTTTCAAAGTGACATTTAAAAAATAAAAATAGTAACTATTTGCCTCACTAGATGGCGTTGATGGAAAGAGAAGTATCAAAATTGGCTTTTAAAAATAAACGTCCTGTACCAAAGAGGCAAGTAAGCGCTCGCTGGCTGACATCTTCCCAAAGAGAAACATTTTAGGGTTACATCTGCCTGCCTACCTGAGTAGGTACTCTTCGAAGCTTAGTAAAGAAAACCACATTGACACATACATATTTATCAACGCCATCTATCGAGCTTACAGTTTTTTGTAATTTTGAAGAGCCCTCATTCTATAAAAAATAAAAATAAAAATTAAGAATACATTTTTATTTTTGTATCGACGTCTTCAACAAGTCATTGGTCAACACACATTTTCTGAAGGTTTCGCTAAAAAACAAAATTATTAACATTTCAGCATATACCTTCAATGCTTTAACTTTATATTTAGGCTGTTTATTATCAATCAAATTGAATGGAATGAAAGTTTAAAAACATAAAGTTTTACGTTTGGGAATACGAAAGTGTAGAGTACATACCCATTTTGTACAATGGTGTAAAGTAAAACAATGAAATAGTTTGTGTACAAAGCAAAAGAGAAAATTGTGGCCCATGATGTAAAAGCGCCAACACTTGTAGTGAATTATCGAAGTTTAGTTCATAGTAAAGGTTGTAGTTTTTGTAATTCCATTAAGAATAATTTGTTATTTAATTCAATATATTCCTACATTTAAGTTTACTTTTACATCCAATCGCAAGTACATAAAACTAGCTAGTCACTAAGTGTCCGCTAAAATTTTAACAAATTTCACAATTGTAATTTCAGACTTCGGGTACCTATTTAGACAGGGTAATAGTCATTTATCTGACTTCTGACCATCCTAAAATAAAAAAGATTCTGCAATAAATGGTTGGCAAAAAAATTGTTGTATTTTATACAATTAATTACATGTACAAATTATACAATGCATCGCATTTAATTACGACACAGAGGTATATCTTGTCAGCTAGCTGACAGGCTTCCGAAAGAGTTAACCCTAAAGCACTAAAGCCAAAACAAATTGCACAGTGAGTCCCCGTCCGTTTCCCACCTCGACATCGGCGTCAAGTCATTACGTCTGCGGTAGGGCGGGCATTAGGCCCACCCGCGGCTGTAATCAAACCTGACACTTTTTCTGGACTCCCACTTCCGTGCTGCTGTTGGACCAACTGTATTAAGGAGGCTTAATTAAAAAGGAACAACTTTATTAGTAGATGTCACAATAATTTTATTGTTTTCTCTGACTCTTACGCGTGTAAATTGAAAAAAAGCTGACTTTGGCAGGTTGTCATGCCTTTGTTTAAAAAAAGTATTTTTCAATCAAAAATAAGTCTAAATCCATATCCGTCATTGAGGAGCTCGGTGGCGCAGTGGTTTAGCACCTGGCCCAGCGATTGCGGAGGTTAAGCAATGTTCGCAAGGGTCGGTCATGGGATGGGTGACCAAAAATTTATTATCTCGAGCTCCTCCGTGCTTCGGAGACGCGTTAAGGCGTTGGTCCTTTTGGTACTTTTGCAGTAGTTAAAACCCACCAATCCGCATTGGGCCCGCGTGGTGGTTTATGGCCCATCCTCCTTACCACCCATAAGGAAGGCCTGTGCCTCAGCATTGGGGACATTAAAAATGGCTGATGGACGAAATCCATATAATGATTTCTACACAATGATATCCCACACGTCTGTTAAAAAAAGATTTCCCTCTCTTCACTTGTTACCGCTTTTTTAAATATTTTTTTTATACTTTACCTGGCTTTGGTTTGGCAAGACACATCTTTGGAGCAAATATGAAGACTGTGGCTTTAACGGTTTAGTTGCTAGAGCTTTGTAACAGACGATGGACGGACAGACGGACAAATACATGAGTGACAGCCATTGGCGGATCCAGGGGGGGGGGCCATGGGGGCCAGGGCCCCCCCACGAGGTTGGTTACCTTTGCGGATTGCATTGAATTTTGAGGCTGAATTGGAGCTCTCGTGCTATCCTGCTGACTATCGCTCGAATTCGGAACAGTTATTATTACGTTAAAATTTATTTATTAATATATTATTAAAATTCTTATTTTCCGTTTACTTAATTAAAGGCTGTGTGTAAAATGCGGAGATTACCTACGTAATGAGGTGCGCGGGGTGCATTGCTGTGCTCTGACGTGTTTTACTTACGCTCCGTATTATTCATCCTTTAGAACAGTTAAACATAGTTTTAATACTTTGAACATATATCAAATTATTCTATAACTAATTCCCTGTATTTTGGTGTCCACCTCAAAAGAAACAGTGCAGTAACAGTGATTTATTTCGTGTTTTTGTAAAATAAGTGCAGGTGAACAGTGTTTACTCGAGTGACTCGTTGACCTTGAGTTGGATCGTTCCGTATAACTGCGCCGCGGTACTGACTCGCTATTCCGACTGTTTCTTTACCGCGCAAGCGGCACAGTGGTAGTCAACCGCAGTGTAGAACTTAACATCTTGAGTTCGAACCTCCCGAAGTTATACTTTTTATTTTTATTTTTTATTTTTTTTTTTTTTATCTCCTAATCATACATTGACTATTTACTTTTATTTTTACTTTTAACTTGATCGCACTATGACGAATAAAAACTGTGCTGGCTGCTCACAACCCATAAAAAACAGACAATATCTATGTTGCTGCTCATGCGCAGAAAATTATGACATTGCGTGCGCTGGTGTATCCGAGCAGCGTTTTCGCAACACTTTAACTGGGGAGCACCGGCTAAAATGGAGGTGCGAAGCCTGTAGGAGCCGGGAACCAAAGGTTGACACTCCGGTACGTAGTTACGAAGAAAAGACCACGCGTCGCAAAGGTGCCCCGGCTCCCGCCCTAGACGAGTTTCATAGCCCAGAGGCCCCTCCTCAGTCATCCGGTGCATCGCTATCAGACCTGTCCGTGAAATTAGATGTACTCGTTGAGGAAGTGCGCATGTTTCAAACAGAGATGTCGGATACACGCCGGCAGGTACAGTCCTTCGACGATAAACTTTCGGGACTTATCACCCAGGTGGAGTCGTGCGTCGGTGAGGTAAGGGAGCTCAGGTCACGCGTTGAAAACTTAGAGAAGCGGGATGAAATTAATACTCAAGCCGGGGATCCTCACGGCACTCTAGTGAACACAATCGAGTCGCTTAAGGCAGAGCTCAACGAACGCGACCAAGAACTACTGTTGAATGACGTCGAGTTCACGTGCATTCCGGAGCAAAAAGGAGAGGGCCTACAGCACATCATTATGACCCTGGCATCCAAAGTCGGGGTACAGTTGGCTCAACAGGACGTGGTCAGCGCGACGCGTGTCGGCCGCCCTCCGGAGCTTAGTGGGAACGGTGCGGCGGCGGCGCCTCGGCCGCGCCCCATCGTCGTCCGTCTAGTGCGCCGCGCTGTGCGCGATGAGCTGCTGCGAGCTGCACGGGTGCGCCGTGGTGTCACAACGGAAGGCGTCGATCTTCCTGGATCGCCTCGCCGCTTTTACATCAATGAGCGCCTCACTCGTACAAATCGAGCGCTGTTCCGGCAGGCACGGGACGTCGGCGCGCGGCTAAGTTGGCGCTACGTCTGGACGAGGGATGGCAAAATCTTCGCACGGCAACACTCCGGTCACGAAGCTCCACGTCATCGCTTGCGAACTCAGGCTGACATGGTCCGAGTTTTTGGGCAAGCCGCCGTTAGCTCGCTTCCAGACACATCGACCTAAATCTAGTGGAATTACGGACACTTATCTTTTCTGCTGTGCCGGCTCAGTCATGCATCCATTAGTTTCTGCGTCCCTTTCGTACAACATACAGGTATTTAACGTTTTTTCACCATTTTTGCTTACGCTTTTCGCTATTGTGTCATTAGTAGTGATCATGCCTGTAGAGCGTAGTTTGTTAGTGATGCAGCACAGCCTAGCTTTGTATAGTTTCACGGACGCTTTACTACTCTCCTGTCATATATGTGAATTTCTTGCTCTATATAGAGTCACTATTGTGTTCAAATTATGTTTTAATGCTTACTCAAATGCCATAACACGTGCTATCTGCCATGCTTTCGTTAATGCTACTTATAAAAATACTTCAAAATGCAAAGTATGTTTTGATCATTATAAAGGGTATATTTTCTGTAATCATCAAGCTAGTCCCACACCTTTACACATATCTACAGTAAAAGTATACATCACACAGACTATACAACGCTTTTTTCTTTCTACTCATTTATTTATTTATTTAACTAAAAATGACTTGTAATAAAAATCTTAAAGTTGGACTCTTTAACGCTGGATCCTTAAATACTGGTCATGAGGAGTTTACAGTAGCCGTTGAGGAACTGGCCCCAGATATCTTGGCCATAAATGAAACCTGGCTAAGACCTGGTCATATCGACAGGGCTCCTAGACTATCCAATTACCGATTTTATCATAACCCTAGGCCGGATAGTGTTCACGGTGGTCGAGGTGGGGGAATTGGGTTCTATATCCGAAAGGGACTGAACGCGCGTGTATGCACTCACTGGGTAACCGAGGCGATCGAGCAAATGTGGCTAAAAGTACGCCTTTTTAATGTAGAAATAATAGTTGGAACTGCCTACCGACCACCGAGACAAGACCTAAACATATTCTTGGACGCAATATCTGAATCTATACTTTCTCTCCCTAATCATGACGGCCTGGTATTACTCGGAGATTTTAACATAGACCTTCTCATCCACGGCAGTACAAAGGCAAGGCTTCTCAATCAATTCCTAAGTTGCTCAAACCTGAGACAAATAGTCACAGAGCCAACACATCTCACTCAGCATGGTCACAGTCTGATAGATATCATTTGTACTGATATAACAGTCCTCAGTGTTACAGTCAAACATACTCCGGACCTGGGAAGGCATGCCATGCTGACGGCAGCTTTTAAAATAAAAAAAGCAAAGCCGTCACCTCAGTGGATAGCATATAGGCCTCTCAAAAACATAGTTTTAGATCTTTTCACCAGCGACCTTGAATCCGTCAACTGGGACTATTTCAACCAAGCAAACATTAACGTCGATTCAATGGTGTGCTATTTTACATATATCATAAAAACTCTATTCGATCTTCACGCCCCAGTCACAACGAGAAAATTCAAATCTCCTCCACACCCTTGGATCACAGATACAGTGAAACATATGATGCGAATTAGAGACGACATACATCAGAAATATAAAAGTACAAAAGCCCCAGCTATCAAACACAATTACATCTCTATGAAAAATCAGGTAATCTGAGCCATAGAGCAAGAAAAGAAGAGTTTTTTCGCCATAAATATAAACAGCAATATAGGTAATTCCAAAAAGTTGTGGCAGAACCTCAAACGTAACATTCTTCCAAACAGTAAAACATCAACTGAACTGCCACCTTTCTTTGACAATCCAATTGAAATTAATAGACACTTTCTTGTCGTCCCTGGCGACAACGGTGTGTCAATCTCTCATCTCACCTACTTTGAACACCACAAACATTCTGCGGCTGGCAATTTCAGACTCCGTCAAATCAGCGAGAACACCGTACTAAAAGCCATCAGAAACCTTAAGTCAAATGCCCAGGGAGATGATCAGATATCACTACAGACACTACAAGCAATCACTAATATAGTAAATCAGTCCATATCAGAGAGCACTTTCCCAGTGGGCTGGAAGCAGGCTTTAGTCAAGCCCCTGCCCAAAAACACGCAACCTACTTCCACGAACGATCTCAGACCAATAAGCATACTTCCCTGTGCCTCTAAGGTTTTAGAGAAAATAGTGTGTGATCAGCTTGTACAATACCTTGAAGATCATAACTTACTCCCCCAATTCCAATCTGGTTTTCGAAAGGGCCGGGGCACCGCAACTGCACTATCAGACGTGGTGGATAACCTTCTAGCCGCTCGAGACTCAGGAATGGTTTCCATACTACTGCTTTTGGATTATTCTCGCGCTTTCGACTGCATAAACACTTCACTGCTGTTGTCCAAGCTGGCATACTACGGTTTCGACTCACATACTATACGTTGGTTCTCTAGTTATCTCACGGGCAGAAGTCAATATGTGGAGTTAACCAACGCGAATGGAACGAAGACACACTCTCCCGCACTCCGAGTCTTTAGAGGGGTACCACAAGGCTCCCTTCTGGGACCCATCTTATTTATCCTTTACAGTGCAGACGTGGCTGGCTGTTTTCATGAATGCAAATATCACTTGTACGCTGATGACATTCAGCTTTACTACTCCTTTAGGCCCGATGATGCCAGCCAGGCCTTACGTAGAGTAAATGAAGACTTGGCAAGAGTGTCAGCATGGTCACAGTATAACTGCCTTGCATTGAATCCAAAAAAGTCCAAGATGCTGCTTGTGGGCAGCAGGAGAAACTTAGACAAGCTCAGTGGCCATACCTTGGAAATCCACTTAGACGGAGTAACCATCGAGCGAGTGGATAGTGCCAGGAGCCTGGGCCTTACCATAGATAAAAACCTTAATTTTGAAGCCCACATCTCAGAAGTGGTACGTAACTGCTTCTACAGGTTGAAACTATTATACAAGATAAGAAAATATTTATCGGAAAAACTCAGAATCATTCTCTGTGAATCATTAGTCTTATCCAAGCTCAACTACTGCGACACTGTATATGGCCCTTGCTTGCTTGCTAGGTCGGCTCGACTCATTCAGAGAGTGCAAAATGCATGCGCGCGCTTTTGCTTCCACATACCTCCGCGAACACACGTCACCCCTTTCCTCAACTCGGCTAGCATGTTGAAAATGGAAGCACGCAGGCGTGTCCATTTGGCATCCCTTTTATTTGGAATTATTCACACAGGCAAGCCAAGCTACCTCTTTTCAAAGCTGGAGCAGGCATTTTTACACAGTAAATACTTAAAAAGGACATGCACACATGTTTTCTCCACTCCAAAACACCAGTCTTCAGCCTTCCGTGGTTCCTTCAGATTTGCTGCTTCTAAGTGCTGGAACGACATTCCTCCCCCCATTCGAGGTCTAAGGACAAAACAGATGTTAAAGCACAATCTTAAGCGACACCTAATGAAATTACAACAAGATATCTCATAATATATATAAAGCACTTACCAACAGTTTGCTCTCCAAAGACAAAAGATGACTACCAGCAATAGCACCCTGGATAGCTCAGTATTTTTATATTTTATTTTAAAATTTTTATCTCTTCCTCTATACACCCACCCAACACACACATTCTTATCTGTTTTTTCTACAATGCAAGTTCTTTTTCATAAATAATATATCTATATTTTTATTTATTAATATCAAATTCATGGTGTGACCGACTTGATGTACCCATAGACGCTACGATTAGTTTGTTTTCATTATTGTTAACTATAGTTTTTTCTTTTTGTTTTTATTCATAAATTTTTATTATCTTTATTGTAGGTATTCCGCACTACCACGCACCAAACAGGCCCTGCCAGAATACCAGCGTCTATACGACATTACCTGGCGTATCGACACAAGCTGAGGCAGGGTCCTGATTGACCTTATGTATTCACGTCTTTTCCATTTCTTTTTATTAATTTGTTTTGTTTATATTTAAACATTAGCTATGTTTTAGTTATTGTGTGTATTGTTGTTAAGGTCAATAAACAGATTCTCTCTCTCTCTCTCTCTCTACGTCCTATATTACTCTTCCCCTATAAAAATCTTAAAACGTTTAGTTTTAAGATTAATAAAATCCACCAATTTGAAATCCTGACTGGATTCGCCTTTGGTTGCGCGGCCATTTATTTTACTATAGGTAGACAAAAGTACCTACAAGATTAGCGGATGAATCTGACTAAAAATCGCGCTGCGCGGCCGTTTTTTTACTATAGATAAGAGTACAAAATTAGTGGCTAAAACTGACTTAAAATCGCGCTGCGCGGCCGTTTCTTGTAGACAAGAGTACAAGATTTGTGGATGAAACTGACAAAAAATCGCGCTGCGCGGCCGTTTTTTTTCCTTTAAGTACATAAGAGTACATAAAATGTGGCTAAACTGACAAAAATCGCGCTGTTCGGCGTTTTTTCTACTATCAACACTACAAAATTAGTGGCTAAAACTGACTTAAAATAGGGCTGCGCGGCCGTTTCTTGTAGACAAGAGGAAAAGATTTGTGAATGAAACTGACAAAAAATCGCGCTGCACGGCCGTTTTTTCCTATAAGTACATAAGAGTACATACAATTGACTAAACTGACAAAAAATCGCGCTGCGCGGCAATTTTTTTACCATAGACAACACCACAAAATTAGTGGCTAAAAATCGCGCCGCGCGGCCGTTTGTTTATAGGCAGTAATTTTTCCTAAATCAGGCATTTTGTGCATCCTTGACAGGGATCCCTAACATAGACCCTGCTCTAGACCCGAGTCTCCGAGGGCCCCCCCCCCCCCCCAAATTTAAATCCTGGATCCGCCCTTGGTGACAGCAACAGGGTTTCGTTTGGCCCCTTGGGGTACGAAAGCCGAAAAAGCAGAGTTGCCAGTTAGAGGCGCAGCTTAGGGTTAAGTGTTTGAGAAGAGTTCGTACAAAATGAATTAAAATTTTGTCTTTATAATTTTTCAAACGAAACAACCGCCAATTTATTTGTAACACACACTGCTCATTTGCGACCCAATTTGCAAAGATTTCCTTAAGATTAACACCTACACTTTTTTATTTAAAAAAAATACTATAATAATATACATTTTACAGGCATCGTGTAACATAACCCTGTTCGCACTTTGCTTTAATAGGTTAAATATATAATTTGGAGCTACTCCAAATGTTCAAACTCAGTTAACGACTTACCTTCGAAGACTTTATATTGCAAAAACGATACAGAAATAAGGCAAATTAAAGAGGTTATGATAATATGGTAAAGTAGTAAGAAAAGCGATTGATGTATTGAACTAAGTAGCTAGATAAGATGCTTAGGAATAACTTCCCAAAAAGGAGTTTTAAAGTTAATCTAGTCTGTATTGACCTAGATCACAACGCATCAGCGCACGCGATGATCAAAAACACATCCTTATTAATATTATAAATACGAAAGTCCGTTTGTTTGTTACGCCTTCACATATTCACTACTGAAGCGAACATCATGAAATTTTGCATACACATTGTCAGGGGTACAGAAAAGTACATAGGGTACCTTCATCCAGAAAAAACGTACAGTTCCCGAGGGATAGCAAAAAAACTGTCCGTGCAGACTAAGTCGCGGGCGTCCGCTAGTTTTAATATAAACCAATTTTAATTGATGTAAAACGAGCGAAAAAGCTTAGTAATAAAAACCGTGTAAAACACTGACCTGAAAAATTTTTTTTTGGAGATTCGAAAATCATATAGATTTTTTAAAATTGAGACAGTTTTTCCAAATTTTTCGTAATGGCGGAGATATGTAAGAAAAATGTATTTCAGTCCGGCTTTTTGGCGCTGGATGTTCTCCTCTACAGGTCACATTTCTCAACCGATTGTCGTGAAATTTTGTGAGCAGGTTTGAAAATAATATATAATTTTTTTGTTACGCCATTTTTCTTTTTTTTTCAAAATGGCGGAGATATGTAAATAAAACATATTGCAGTCCAGCTTCCCGGCTCTGTCTTTTCTCCTCTACAGGGCGCATTGTATAGATTTCTTATGTCAAGCCAGTTTTTATTTTTTTTTCTAAATGGCGGAGATAATGTAAAAAAATCAAATTTCAGTCCGTATTTCCAGCGCTGGCTGTTCTCCTCTACAGGTCGCATTTCTCAACCGATCTCGGTGAAATTTTGTGAGCAGGTTTGATAAATATATATTTTATATATATTTTAAACTGCATAACTTATTGTAGTATGAAATGAGATCCTTCTTGTTTACATTACCTCTTTGACCAACTAATATAATTAAATTGGTATTTTCATTTAAGTTTAAAGTTATTACTTTTCTCATAATGTCATGTAGGGTCGCACCCGGTATACAATAATTAAAAAAACCATATTTCATTCCAGCTTTCCGGCTGTTTGATCTCTTCTACAAGTCGCATTTCTCAACAGATTCTGGTGAAATTTTGTGAGTAGGTTCGATAATTATAATTAACTGTTCAGTCAAGCCAATTTTTCCAAATTTATAAAAAAAATACTCACCCATTTTGAAAAATGATCAAAATTAGAAGCATCATCTAGCTGCAATATTCACGTACCTACTGTGTGCTTTGAAAACTTCATGGCGACATTTTATTTTATTTTTTCGCGAGGTCTACAGCTCACGGAGCCACTAGTAATAAATTGTAATAGACATTCGTCCTTTTCTCACAACAAAAAATAAGCATTACCCTTTTAAATGTAACCTGAAGCTTTCTCCGCTAAGTGGCGCACTCTATTTTTCCCTCGTAAATTTAATGAACGCAAATGATAACCCGCGGTTGCGCAAGCGCAGCCGTTGACTGGGCTTCGGGCGAATTTCGCCAAAATGTACCATGTGCAAATGTCGAGGGCACCGCGCCTCCAAGGCACAGGCATACAGCGGGTTGAATTTATTTCATCATCACTGATAGGGCACAGGCCTTCCTTCTTCTTCTTCTTAAGGTGCCGTCTTCTTGAAAAGGTTGTCCATCATCGAGATTTAAATTTTTGATACCGCTCGGAACTGTGTTTTTATTTGCGCAAGGCCTTCCTTATGGTCCAATAAAATGTTATACAATAAAGTGGACCATGTTATATCTTTCGTCTTTTTGAAGTTACCATCCAAATTTGAAGGGTGTGTCCAGTCCATGAAACTAAACAACTTTCTCTAAAAACATTGTGTCGAATTTCGCCACAGAATTTTGGTCGTCCCATAGTAAATTGATCACGTGATCTCTTTGATTTGTATGGAAAGTCGATTTTTATTTTACATATTTGGCCATGTGTTCAGTAGAGAAAGTGGTTCCGTTTCATGGACTGAACACATTCTCAAAATTTGGATGGTGAATACAAAATAACCTTGTATAATTGGGTGGAATACTGTTCTATGTTGCCGTGGAGAGAATTTCCCAATAAGATTATGTAGTTTGTTCATTTTAGATGGAGAAAGGAGCAAAAAAAAGTCTCGATCTTTTTTATCCTTAATTCTAACAAATATTAGAACTACCACCTCATTCCCGCTACCGCTCATGACTTGCGTAAGATCAAAGAGCCGCGTACGTATGACATTTAGAATTAATTGCAGGGCGCAAAATGAGTGAAAATGTCGGACGATTAATATAAAGAAAGCGCCGGTTTCTGCGATCAAGAAAAATGAGCTCACACCGTTTTTGTAACAACTGCCCCTGCTCTTGTTTACCGATAATAATATAATGATTAACCTTATTTTATTTTATGTCATTCGGAAAGCACTGCTGAACTATTCGATTAAAATTTTTTTAAATAATGGTCGCTATATTGCTTGCTTGTGATCGTCATCTAATCATCCACACCCTTTTAATTAATTTCTAGACTCACACACCCTTTTTTTAGTTTTTGTCTTCCTGTCCTTCCATCAACCTTCCTTAATAAATGAGCTTCAATTTTGTTAGAAAACTCAACAACATTTTCTTTATGTCCCAGAATCTATATTTATTTATTTACAAATTCTACCGCAGTGCGAAGTTTGATTCTGCTTCATTGTTACAATTTATTTACTTGTCTAGCTGTCTCACTTTGATTTTAGCTATCACTGCGTCTGTATCAGTCATTCTGATTCTTGGAGTTTGTATGCTATTTTGTTATTGAAAGTCTAAGAAAAACATAAGATCATAAACAAAAAACTCTGAACTGGATCAAGTGAAAAATGATTGATTTATTAAGCTTAACCTCGTTAAAATAAGCTAGGTTGCTATACTAGACATCATATTCTAAGCACGTGTGTTGTGGTGGCATGGCGCCGCACCATAACTGGGCATGGTGTTTTTCTATCGCTCGAAATTAATGTCACCTTTATTCCATCTGTGTGCTGATGCATCCTCCTCCGTTGGTTCATTACAATGGTTAAGTGATACATCGCACTGTCGGTACCTAATTAAGTGTTATCAACATAACACTTAACAACACTACACATTTGGAATATAAAACGCAGAGTTCCGTGTATAGTGTAGAAATGCGAAGTGTTAGAGGCCTAATTAATAATATCTATTTTAATCAATCTGTGTGCTAAATTTATATTTATTCTAATTCATTCAGCTGTTTTTGCGTGATTGAGTAACAAACATCCAAACTTTCACATTTATAACATTAATATTTTTTGCGCTGAATTCAATAGTCATTTCTGCGTAACATCTTTCCACTAAAATGTTATCTGTTTGAAATAGCGTTAATTGTTACGTTAAATAATTTGCCCGTTAACTTATTAGTTAACGGAAAATTTGATGTTAGGTTATTCATGATTTTTTATAATACTTATATTATTTATTTCGTATACAATATACTTACTCATATTTTAACCCTTTTGATGCAGAACAAATTTTGACAGTCTCTGTAAGAATAACACAATCATTTCAATTTCCATGAAACTAGAAGAAATAGGTAGAAATCCTAGTACTATAACATATTTTAGTTTTCTGAGTCATCATTACCCACTTGTACGATTTAGGTCAACTAAACAGAGTGATTCTCTTCAAAATCCCACCACTACTTATGTTTGTAAGTGTTATCATCGAGTTCGTGATTGACTTTACTATGAATACGATGAAAAGAGACCCAAATCACTGTCCAAATATAAGTTACTACTAAGAAAAATGTTACAGTTTCTGCATATGTCTTGTTAATTTGTAGAGTGTTAAGTTAGTTGCCTAAATAATAATTAACATCAGTCTCACTTAGGAAAAACTTGACAAAACAATTAACCAATGAAAAGTAGAAGCATTCTGGCTACTAGATAATGGTTTAATAATAATAAATAATTTATTTTAGGCAAAAATTACAATAAATCACAATTTACTCGCCCATAATAGTGTAGGTAAAGAATTGAACTATAATATTAGTAATACAAAAAGTCTGATTTTCAAGATTAATCTAACTCCATGCAATAACGAGACTACTATAAGAAGCACTAAGTCATTTGAATCCCAAACACTACTCCACAATTTGGAAGCCCGTTTCGCTAACTTGCGTTAAACCGTCGTCCTAACTTTATAATTATAACATCGTTACGTAACTCTGAAGTGGTTCGAACTGAAATATTATTTTAGGAGTTCAGACACCGAACGAACGGCCGCACGAACGAACCGACATTCGACCTTGTCGGTTACCTGTTAAAGTTTGTTTTGCGATATCATTTGGGTTGTGTTTATGTCCTTTTGATTTTGTTGGGGCGTCATGTGTCGCATATCACTCGACGAGCCGCTTCCTTTTACAATAATAAATAAAAAGCTCACAACACCACCGGTTTTATACTGAAATCAAAAATATATGACATTCTTCTTTAGTAGCGCACGTAGCAGATTAGGTTTCTATAAAATTTTGTGACATGGTGTTTGAACTAACGAATAGTAAAAGAAATTTCAACAAAAAAAAGATCTATTAAAACGCATCACAGTTTATATTTTTTCAGAACTTAATGAGAAATATCAAATAAGATTGGAAAAATCTGACGTTTTCAAATTAAAACCTTTGATGAAAATAAAATATATATACTTCAAAATGTGCCACTTTTTCCTCGTGTTTCCCAGCATCCGCGTTCTAGTCGATGTAATGATAAGAGCATCGACAGACGATAAGTTAATCAATCCAGGTAGCGACTACCTACTCATTAAGGTGCAGTCGTCATTTACGCCTTCTTGGTCCACAGAGTAGACAACTTTAAGTAGGTTAGAAAGAAGAACACAAGTTAGTTACTATCTATTAGTGTTTTTAGTTTCTATAGCTTCATTTAATCTGAAATCAAACATAATGTCACTTATTGTGGTCACTTTTAACTACATCTACACTTACACTACAAACATCATCATCATCATATCAGCCAGCTATTAGACGCCTCACCAGGACCGCACGGTGCGTGACATCACGGTCCAGTAGGTCCTGTGTGCTAATGCAGGAATTACTAGGGGGTTTAGTGGGTAGTGCCCCGGCGAGTCCCACATACCTTCGGGATGCGTAAAAACATTCCCCCTACTATTAAAAAAAAAAGCTATTAGACGCCTACTGCTGACTCTGCTCAGCAGTGCTGAGCACAAGTCTCCCTCAAAAATCTCTTCTTGCTTACTTCTTTATAATTGTACGTAGAATATCAACCATAAGTCACTCATGTCTAAGCACAAGCCTCAAGGATCTCTTCTTTCTAAACAAAGTAGGATTACAAAATCACTTGAACAGATGATCGTCTCCACTCTGTGCCAGGTCGTAACGGCCTGCGGCCACACTAAGTATGTATGGCAAGTGTCCAGTAAAAAGTGCCCACTGCCATATTAGAACATAACGATTATTAGCGGGCCCAATGCGGACGCGCGGGGCATTTGTCAACTAGGTGGTTTTGATGTACTGTATTTCAGGGGAGCACGTGTGGGCTGTGGTTTAGGTCCATTAAGTAGATATACATTGTAGGAAGGTGTAATCACAGATTTTATTAATATTATGTAATAGTTAGTTCTTTGTATATAATGTACGCAGGGATTTGAACGTACGGAAACTTTTTTCATGGTAGTAAAGAAAAGTGAAGTCAACTTTTTGGTTATGATGGGGCTGACATGACCTTTAAGTGTTAAAAGCCCCTAAATAACAAAAGAATGAAAAAAAAAGTCAACTTTGCAATAAATGTGTAAGTGAGACGATAGTTGTGTGTTAGTTTTCTACATATTAATCTTATGTGTTATTTTATAATTTAATTCAACATGTTTTACTATTTTCAATTAAAATCTAGACAAAAACAATAAAAAATTACTTCGAGTAGCCGTCACAGATACTTGAAAGTTCAATTTGATATTAGTTAACATTTTGATATTTGCAGTATCAATCCCGATTATACTGTAGGCAATGTTTTGTAGTACACGCAATTCAATAAAATTCAATACAAGAGCAATTCAGTGTGACTTTGGAATGCAGCAGCGAAAATAACATCAGTTACCTTATGGATATCGTTACAAAATGGGATTTTAGTTGTAAATACTGCAATTGGTCTGATAATGGCAATTTATTGCTGAATGAGAACATCGTGCGTAATACTAGTTAATCGGTGAAAATGCGCAAAATAACTTTGAACTTATTAATTAATTACAAATTTAACAAATAAAATAAAAACACTTTTTTGTTGATTGTGGAATGGACTGTGTATTTATCGTAAAAAAACTAAGTTTTTTTAACAAGAATGTGTTTTAATTCATCAATGCCCGCACGGACGCCGCCGGTGTCCGGATAACAATAGAAAATCTATTGTGTCTCATTTTCCGGGCGTTGACGGGTTAATAATAAAAAATATAAACAACAAAGTCCCTTTTGTTTACATACGCATTTCTGATTCATTGGATCGTGTCACTAATGAAGAATTTTATATCAAGAAGTAAATATTCTGTTCGCACGCTTAAAATGGCAGAACTCCATAACTTTACAAAGATGGAGGTATGTTAATTATAAAGAGACTAATAAAAACAGGAATAAAATATTAATAAATTAATACAGAAACAAAATAACATTATATTCTGTTAAAGCTGAATCAATAAAAAACTACTTACCTACAATTTTTTTAATTTTATGTTATTTGTTATAAACATTAGACTATTGACACAGAATATATAGTACTCAATGGATAAGAAATTTTATTGCAAAGTTTCAAAAATCAGGTAACCCGACTGTTAAATTAAGACCTATTAAGTTATAGATATTTTTTTAACAACCTCGTTAAAGGAAATTCAATAATTACAATTCTGTTATCAACCAACACAAACTTATAAACATACAAAAGTCTTCTCCGAGGGGCATCTTGGACGCTTCCCCGCGCTAGTAATGCATGTTGCACTTACGAACGCTCGTCACATACTCCACTCACTACCAAATATGTAACGAACGACCTCGCTGACGCTTTGAACTGGGGCACAAGTCATGAGCGAAAGCGGTTATGGGCATAACTCGCACCACATCAAAAAGATTTATAGTAGGCGTCACGTAAGACCACTGATACATTAGCTTGTTGTTCTCTGAACAGCAACTGAAACTGTTCAGCAGTATTTTTACGTGACGTGATCTATACCTTAGGATTACCTATTCATAATACTCGAACACGGCGAGCAATTAAGTAGTTAGGTACACAGTGTTTTGATCTCTTTCTTTAGTATTGACGAAACATCCGCTATAAATAAAACAATAACAGTAGGGTGTTTGAATTTAAGTTTGTTTTTTGAACGTGCGTTATGCAGATCCAAATACTTTTTCTTTTTAGATTTGTTTAATTTCATATTATAAAGTTGCTGAAACACATTAGGGTAAGCGCCCACGAGCAACTTTGTCTCCGCAACTATTTTGACTCTCACATGGTTTGTATGAAAAGTTGCCGACTGTCGCGTCGGTCGTTCGTGTGCACGTTTTCATACAAACCCGTAAACTTGATGTTAGAGACAAAATAGTTGCGGAGACAAAAGTTGCTCGTGTGCGCTGGCGCTTACAATCAAACTACCCCATTACAGCATACCTTTTTATTTTTGTAAGAGTTAAGTTAATGTCCATTAGATGCAATAGAGCTAAAATTAAATCTTTGATAAATAGGCCTATTGATTAAAGTGACTATTCAGTTTACTGGCTACTTTTTATACAATAGCTCTGGCGTTCACTCTAGCGTCCTATAAAGGGTAATCGCATTCGCTCACAAATTGCGGCACCCGCTCGTCCCTATTAATCTAACTCTTATAAAGTTATAAGTTGACACTAACGCATCGATCTCGATCCTGAACAGAAGTACCGAACTGCTTACATTTGCTTAACAAGTTCGGATCAAGGACCGTACATAGTTGTCCAATACAGCGGACACACAGTAGCAAGTCTAATACATTTTAGTTATTTATTATAATGGCAACACAGCCGAAGAACCTTAACTACAGAGGTAGAGTTTGGTCAACGAAAGATGAACCGGAAATGGAGGCGCCACTTTCCCTGTTAAACTAACGTTTAGTTAGAGGTTAGGTTATTGGAAACTGAACCTTAAAATAAGGCGCAAAATTAGTTCCATTTCCAACCGTGACTTATCTTTCATTGACCAAACTCTAATATCAATTAAACCAGATTGACAGACAAAACAATGTTATTATTGCCAGGTTTTAGCAAAACCAAAAGTTACACACAATTTAGTATAATTTTACAGTTTACTTTTACAAAATAAAATAACACTCATTTTGGGCTTCGTCGCAGTCGGGTAAACATTCCATTAGAAGTTTTCGAATACACAAGAGTAACGTAAAGTACAAATAAGTTTGAGCCAAGTAGATATATGTGATTAATTTTTTGAAACCAAACTGATATGTTAATTTGCGTTCATCATTGTGCATGCGCGTTTCTTATTTGACACACCACACACAGTTTACCTAGTAACATCAAGCTATAATTGGTAACCAGCCACCCAAACAAGATCACAGACTTGCATGGTGTTCCAAGGATTCTGCGTAAAGACGTCCTCAGCATCCATCTAGACTCAAAGGCAATGTTCATAGTACTACGGACCAGACTAAACAAGCCCTGTAAACTACTGACGAATGTCAAAAGAAGACGTTTATTTTCATTTCTAGTAAACAATATCTAACTGACAACGAAGTTCGTCTGACTGCTTGTACCTATACTACAAAAGTAGTATACCTACAAGATTCAGACGATCGTAATAATAAGCAACGTTAAGGAAAATGTACTAGATCATGGAATAGGGCACCTTTTGTCATGAAAGTGAATGTCAAAGGAAGTGAAAAAGGGAATGTTTATGAAGTGAAAAGCCACGCGAATAACGATGGCCGCAATAGCTAGCGCTGCACCGCTCTTTGGGTGGCAGACGTGGCGGGGGGAGTAAAAGAGGCTATATCGATAGACGTGCGGGGGAGGGAGAATAAGAAAGCAGTTCTGCCCTCGCCCTCACCGCGCACCTACCCAAAGAAGGCAGTCAGTAAAATTATTAGTTTTAAACTATTCTTTGATCAGCTTTTGCGGTATTTCTGGTATAACAATTTCGAATAGAAAGAAAGAAGAAAGAAAAATAATTTATTTGAGACATGAACACAAAACAAACACTGAGAATCGAACAGATAGTCCCAAAACGGTCCCGACTCAGCATAATGCATGGTCTGCGACCAGCGCTGATCTTCCGCCGAGACCGGTTCGTTGACGCTGCGATAAATAACATATACCTACTACCTAAAACTAAAACAATATAATATCTAAAATGTACTAATGCTACAATAATACAATACAATGTTCTACAATTTCTTTCTACACTAATACGATAAATAAATAAATATCCGCGAATAAAATTCATCTTGCTTAAAAAGGTTCCATTAATTTGAGATTTTAGCGTTCCCAATGCTATTTTTATATACAGGAATTATTTGTAAAACACCGACAACCTTGTAACGGTTGCTAAAAACCTACTACTTATAATTAATAATTACTGTCGAACTATTCTTAAAAATTCATTACATCACTTCACCTGTGGAATGTGGGAAGTTCTGACCTCTGCCTTATTCCAAATCGCGACTCGGAACGCGGCCGTAGTGTCACACGGTGACAGATGATGTCATTGTTAATAATGACATCCACCTTCGTTATGTCAAGCTCGACCAATAGGATAAGACCGGGACTTCTAGATGATTCTCGCTGTTTTGAGGTGCTTCTCGATATTTATCCTGCTATAAATACGAACGATTCGCAAAAATCCTTTTCTTCTTTTCAAAACATTCGTAACCTCAACAAGTTACCTACATTAATTTAATTTCATTTCTTTGTGTTGTGCAACCCCGTTTCTAGGGTGAGTGTAGCTATAATACGTTCGTTTTGCATTTCAATTCCTTATAAATTTCATAGTGAATTCTCATATTAAATACCTTAATTAAATATCTAATAGTTTTTCTCATATTAATATCTAATGGTTTAATCAGTGTGATTTTTGTGCTAAATTCTTATCGAGTGTAAACGATTCATATCAATGTGCAGCAATATTTTGTGGAAAGTAATATGCAATCCTTGTTTACAGTAAAATCAGAAGGCAGGTAATAGTATTTTGTATGAGCTACTAAATAGCTTGTGAATAAATACTATAACCAACATTAATTAAATTTCTATCTTGCACAGGAGTGGATTACTAACATCAATAACAGCAACGTTTGTTCTACGACTTTCCGAAAAAGATGAAAAAATAAATATTTTTTAGCTCGATCAGCTGTTAAGACATTTTGTATGGAAAGTGGATTTATTGTCTTTTTTTCGGAAAATTCGTAGAACAAACGTTGTTGTTTATGATGTTAGTAATCTTCCCCTGCGACGTTAATGTTTTAGAAATAACCCTGTTTAATATTAAACAATATATTATAATTAATAGCTAGCGCTCAACATAAATAGGTAAGTACCTTGAAAATGAATATAATATTAAACAAATTTAATATAAAAAAAAATCGACACGACACCAAATTATTTATTTTATTTACAGACAGTACGCGATCCAATCTTATTGGATCTTCCGAGCCTTCAATCATATGACCGAAGGCTCGATATGTAACGAAATAACGATGTAACGACGCGCGCGTATAGTGACTATAACTTCACAGCCGTCAATAAGGTTAACACGCTCTGTAATTATTTCGTTTAGTTTGTACTTTTGTTAATGTTTTTTTTAACACATGACGTGAAAAGCTACTGAACTTATGACAACGAAATAAACAACAGTTGCATGTAAATAGATATGATTATTTCTGAAGTTTCTGTGTTGAGACTAATGTAATGTAAGTCTTCTATAGAAAGGTTTGGCTAGCGCTCAACATAAATAAGTACCTTGAAAATGAATTAGCACTAACGAGTATATTTATTGGTTTGTTTTGAATATAGATTACATTAAATATTTTGTCAAATTGTTAAAATTTATGATTATTTTATTGCAGTTCATAGCTAATGGATATAATTTTAAAATAATTTTATTTGAGAAATGGTAAGTGATATTATGTGTTTTTATCGTGTTTTCTGCATTTTACTTGGTTTCCATTTCACCTATTGTCAACACATTAATGAATTTTTAAACCATCCTCCATAACTACTGATGTTTCAAAAAAGTAGGGCGAACTATATACCTAATTTATTTTATTAGTTGTGGTGGCAAGACTAACTAAAGTAGGGCCACTTTAATATGTCACATTTGACAGTTCATGAAAACTCAACAACGTAACCTTTTAACGGTGGGAACACAATATTTATTTATTCAAAGGCATAATTGGTTAACTTTTTTTAAGTTCATAATACATATTTATTGTAATAATCAGGAAATAAAGCTAATTTACGATATATTTTGACAAATCACACTATGGACTGACATATGTCAAATGTGGCCTATTAAAGTGGCCCTACTTTAGTTAAACGTATCTTCTAAATTTACACGACATTAAAACTACTGATTACAGCGGTCGTTGGAAAGAAACATGTTAAAGTTTATCTGTAGGTATTAAGAAAAGCTCAAAGCTTTTGAAACCGTTACTTTTATTACGCTTATCAAAAACCTGAAAAAAATTCAATTAAGCGAAAGAAAAAATAAAAGTAAACATCTAAGATTTTTTTGTATTTTTAGAAAAACAAATATATGTCAAACTAATGATAAAACGCTTATCTGAAAGTCAAAATAAGCATGCTCCTCCATTATAATATTTGAATCTCAGTTGCTGTAATTTGGCATTAGCAACTTTGTTTACTACTGAATATTTTCTCTTAAGTCGTTTTTAACAGGTAGGTAGTGGATTTTCACTTCACTTCACCTCATTTCGTCAATTTTCCGCGTCCTTTTTTCACGTTCGTTTTTCGAAATCCAACAAAAGTTTGACTTCAATTAACGACCGTGACATAAAACTGAAAAATCTAGACCGAACTCTCCACGGAGGCAGATAAATATAACTTTACAAGATTTTCAATTGGGCCGCGCGCGAATGTAAACAGTGTGTGGGTCAACGTATTGCAGCGCTAATATGTTGTACGATACATTTGTTTTAAACAACACTAGAGACTGGAAAAAGTAAAACGGCTGGCTTAAATCTATGATAACGCCACACCAATCATAATTTTGGTGGGTTTGCCTAATGTTGGTTTTATTTATTTATTTATTTATTTTTTATCAGATCACATCACTATTTGAAAGATTGACAAAGGATTATGATTATGTGTCATTATTTTTCTATTCCTTGAAACAATTACAAGTTTACAATATTATGGATCCAAAACACTTGTCGTGTTCACACACAATAACATTCATAGCCAAACAGTGAAGTCTGTACTCTTCCGATAAAACCGTCATGACGCTACGGCTACGGCGATTCTTCACAATCCAAGAGATCGTAGGCGTAGGCGATTTTCTGACGTAAAAAATAATATACCTACACAATTTCCTATACTTATAGAGATTTAGCCACAGAAAATTTACAGGTTACCTTTCATCTCGTAGTGAATAGGAGTTCATGCTGTTTATTTTGATTCTCAATACGTTGACGCCGCTCGGTTCGCGGAATCAGCAAACATATTTAGTGCGAAAGGTGCTACAATAGGAGCTCAGCTTTCGATTTATTTTAAACTATTCTTTGATCAGCCTTTTCATTCGGTTATTTCTGATTTCCGGTTATATATTTGCTGAGGAATTCATCTTGCTTAAAAAGATTAAATACCTATTAATTTTGTTTGTCATGGGGTTGCGTGTATCCGATAAATGATCGAATACCCGAATGCGAGCCGAGCGCGCGGAGCGAGCTTGCCACGAGCTAAAAACGATGTTTTGTTATTTTTGTTTAAAGGTAGAGTTATAGAGAGTAAAGTTAAATGATTGCAAGAATGCATCAGAGAGAAAGATTGCTAAATAATTAAGAGATTTAGAAAAAGATTTTTAGTAGAGTTAATAAACCCTATGCAAGGAAAATGTTTTCACATTTTTGAACCCGATTCCCTCATTCATAGAGAGCATGTATTTTTTTAGCTACCATTCTATTTCTTACAACGCCCTACTATGTTGTTCTTTTACGATTACCTACTAAACGTTTTTTTTATGAAAGTTTTATACTTAAAAATATAAATGGCTTGTTAAACAATAGGAGGTTGGTAAAAAGTAGTCTGCTATTAATTTTAACATGTGAATTAATTTCAATCGTTTTAAACGTGCTTAATTCATAAATCATGCATTTATCATGTTTATCTTTCATTACCATAAATAATCACTTAGTTAAACAACACTGGTTAAACTGTATGATTTCATCTTTGTGACAGGATTATTTACATACAATTTCAATCTATAACATTTATATAGGAATTATTTACGTGGAATACGATTTCGTTATAATTTTGATTTCCTTCTTTGATATCGTGTCATTTAGTAACTCATAAACCTGATTTAATTAACTGCGCTATATTTTCAGGAGGATATTGCGTATAAATAATTATTTTGCTAATAAAAGTCTAAACAATATCGGAAATGCCATAAAAAGCTTTGAAATTTTTGAACCAAAAATAAAATCTTTTTTTCTTTCACAAAAATATATTTATAGCCATTATTTTTCAATAATATTTTGATAATGGTTTTTAAACGAAGTAAGTCGGAAAATCTATATCTTACAAATTAACAAAAAAGGATATAAAAACACATTTACATTACATTTTCCTTCTCAATATTAACTACTAACTTATGTGCTGAGAATCGGACAATTTGCTATCATAAATCAGTCGTGTAAATACAAATTATATCAACAGCCTTCAACAAGTATAAAATAGTGACAAATAACTTCTCACACGTACCATTAAGTATTATATTGACTGAATGACGACCTCCGTGGTCGAGTGGTTCGCACGCCGGTTTTCAAGGCGTCACCATCTCTTGAGGTCCTGGGTTCGATCCCCGGCTGGGTCAATGTAGAAAATGAACTTTTCAATATTGTCTCAGGTCTGGGTGTGTGTCATACCACCGTTGTTTCTGATTTCCATAACACAAGTGCTATAGCTACTTACTTTGGGATTGGAGCAATGTATGTGATGTTGTCAAATATTTATTTATTTATTTTATTTATTTATATTATGATTTATTTCATTTTATTCCTTAAATATATTAATCTCTAATCAACTTGTACTTAGTTGTATGTAGCAGCCCAGCATAGTAACTTAGTTATTAAATCGGGCGGCTATTGGGCGGCTATAAACAACTAGCTTAGCTTGTGAGCCTAATGGGCATTTATATGCATGTTAGAAAAAAACATATTAAAGATCTATGAAATAGTTAATTTGTGTATTCTTCTTAATTTTTCTCACTTACGTTTTTCTGTATATTTTAATTACATTCATACCTTTCCTAACTTCGATTAGCTTTCAGCAATTTCAAATAACAGATCAATAAAACAGTTTAGTTCCCAATCGATTCATAGTAAGTGTCGTAAGTGACCACATATCACCATAATACGGTTGTTGTAGTAATTTCCGATGATGTAGTACAACTCTTTAACTGGGTGAAGGTGGTGTAAAGGGCAAAGGACATGTGAAATTACGACAGGCCCGTTCAGAAGATTACTTGAACGATTTATGTTTTTATGGAACATACAGTACACTATCAGTGGAATTGTCGTTTTTTGCGATGAAAAACGGTCAACAACGAAATTTGTTTAACACTTTAGTACATTTTCATAGTAACTTCTTTGACTAATATTTCAAACCGTAAGACACCTGTTAAAAAAGTTTCTATGAAAAAGTACCAAACCGTTAAGCGACTTTCATTGCTGAATGTACCTAAGTATTAAGTTGTTTACTCCCGTAACTAAGGTTTCAGAAAAAGTTCGAGGTTTTAATTTATCAATTAACCTAATGAAATAACTTCAAAAGCTTTTGGTAAATACTGGTCATCCTCGGGAGCGAAAAAAATACTTTTGAAATTTTCAGCATTTTAATTTTAATAATTTCATTATAATTCGTAGTTAGGTTACTTTTAGTTTATTTTATAGTTCAATCAGAACTAAGAGCAAAAACCCAAAATATTGAGCCGCTGTGTGGTTTTCATACAAACATGCTCAATTCACTTTCTCATAAATAAAAAAGTACAAGTATCACTGCAATTACTTTTATGTCAATAGATAGACCAGTTCATCTCTCAAATAAGCATTTGAAATAACTACTGAAATTTCTCAATTTCTTCAAACATGCAAAAGAATAACATTGATTCAAATTCCAAACAAAGTTGTATGAATTGCGAAAATCGCGAATTTTCTCTTTTTTGAGGTTTTTGGACATTTATTCTATCCATCGATATTCGATCCAAAGACATTGCAGTGATACATTTACATTTTTATTTATAAGAATGTCAAGTGAGCATATCTGTATGAAAATCACACAGTGGCTCGATATTTTTACACTGGTATGGTTAAGAAACAAAACACCTAGGTACCAATTTTACTAATACATACTAAAGTCCCTATCACTATCAGTATCAATACAATTCTAAAACCCATTTTGTTCTCAACGTCGATGCAAGGACTCTGCGCAAACGCAGCCGGAACACAGATATAAATACTCGGTGTACTCCGCGTACTATTTCTAATAATACTCGCCACAGTCACTCGCTGACTAAGCCAACTATTGTTGCTAGTTGTCAATGCGACCGACGACAGATTGCTCATCAATTGAAGGTTCCGCCGAAAATGATATTGTTCGATGGGTAAGGTCAGTTAGATCGTTTGAAAATTTATTATTGAGATTTTCTTCATTTCGGACTTGTTGATCGTCCGTATGTTTAAGAAAGGAGTCAGTCTACAGTCTCCTAGCTGGATGGCTTTTCAGATGCGTGAGATTCATTGGCTGTATCCTTCAGATGCAAGGAAAAAGTTCGAATTTTCGTAAAAAATAAAGCTTGCCTGACTTTTTTATATACTTTCTGTCTCCTTGTTTATTTAAACTTGGTGGCCGTCTTTTCTATAGCTATGGCAATAATACTCGCCACAGTCAGTCGCTGACTTAACTAACTATTTATTGTTGCTAGTTGTCAATACGACCGACCGATGGACAGATATTAGCTAAATCTTAAAGTTGGATGGATTAAATTCAGTTGAAATAGGTTTTTGGATTTTATTTTGGGCTTTTAAAATTCAGATATACCTACAGAAAAAGTCTGTTTCAATATTTTTTCTCCTGAAAATTCAAACTTCATATTTTCTGAAGGCAACAATAAAGCTTTCGTAGCTTTCGTTTATTTTGGACTTGGTGATTATCAGAATCTTTTTCTTTAGCTATTACAGTACGTTGAAAATTCGTAAGTAATAATACTTCCAGTTCCGTACAAAAATACTTGTGATTATATTTACTATACCTAACTAAAATTTTGTAGATTAGTCAGTTGGTCCTGTTTTCTTTGTTCGTTTTTTATTTGGCGATCATTTTCTCTCTATAGCTCATTGCCGAACAGTCTCATGGATATGCAGTGGAAAGCAATATTTTTGTTTCTTTCCCTTCAATTTCATTCATTTCATACCTACCACCTAAGGTTGCACTTCACGTCGCGTCACATGAGATAGATCTGTATTCTTCACATTTTTACTGTACTTTTTCATTTATATTTATGGTGGAATTTCGCAACTTTTTCAGATTCATGCAAAAATACTTGAAGTTCCATTCCACTAACAAAAGTAAAATTTTGTAATTTGGTGGATCATAATAATCGACCTAAAAGAAATTTAAAGAAAATCAGCTTAATTTAATTTATTTAACTCAAGTTTTTGTTACATTTTGAATATATTTTCCCAATGTGACTAGAACATTAAAAAATCAAAGCCCAATCAAATAAATGCAATTAAACTTCGAGCAGACCGACTGTTTTGTGCTTCGAGTCTATCTTTTATAAGAAGGAGATTTACTGACCTGAAGTGGGGAGATTTCACGTTCAGTTTGACATCAAATATAATGACATCAAACTGATAGATAACCATCATTCCGGACCATCAGTCTAATTGATGTTAACAGTTTCGCGTCAACCTTACCAAACTGATGGACTGAACTGACGCCAAACTCAACGTATATCCTTCTTACTAAAGACTTTACTATCGCAACAGTTTTTTGCACATCATTTTATGTAAATATCGCCTACTATGTTTACCGCACTGTCCTTTAACTGCTTGATACGGTAGCAAAGCTATTCAAATGCACTATTTAGCTCTCATTACGGTTTTGTCTATTCTATCTGTCGAGACGACGTCCTTATTCACTTCCCTTTAGAAACAACTACCTGATTATTATGTCTGACGTAACTTTATCACACATCAGTGAAGGCAAAGAGACTCATCTCAGACTCCCTATATCGCGTTTTTTTTAGTTTTTTTTAATTAACGTAAAAAATACTGATCTAAAAATTATAAAAAAATATATATGAGCTTAGAACACTAAAATCTCGAAATGGTTTTCTAATTTTAGTACTTTCTCAAAATGAAATGTTGTCAATTGTACAAATTTTTGCACGTCGTCAAATGCACGATAGAATATGTAAGAAACAACTCCAATGTAACAACTGTAACCACCATATTCTCGCAAATAAATGCTTACTTACTTACTTACATCTTTGTAAATGACGATGGAAAATGTATTTAGAAACTTAATAAAAAAATGTGTTGGAAATAAGGAATCAATATTTTGCTAATGTTCAACAAGTATGACGGGTGGTACATTGTTTTTTCAAATCAAATCAAATCAAATGTTTATTTGCAACTAAGTGTGTACTATGTTTATGTGTAATGACTAACATAATATTGACTTTCATTACAAAGTATTTAAGGTCAATAATTAGCTTTTACTCTATTTTTCTAATCTTCTAAATCTTTAGGTATCTCATAGTATCACTTCAGTTTATGTAACCCAATACTTAGTTACAGAATACAGTTATTTTCATAAGTTATACTTTTTTGAGGAGCTCGGTAGCACCGTAATTTAGCGCCTGGCCCTGCGATTGCGGAGGCTAAGCAACTTTCGCAAGGGTAAGTTATAGGATGGGTGACCAAAAATTTATTATCTCGAGTTCCTCCGTGCTAAAGGCACGTTAAGTTGGTCCCGGCTGCATTTGCATTCGTTAACACCCGTCCCATCCTCCTGCGTGGTGGGTTATGGCCCATCCTCCTTATGCACCCATAAGGAAGGGCTGTGCCCCAGCGGTGGGTACATACAAAATTGCTGATGTAAATACTTTACTTATCGGGTGGGTGTATCCGACGTGCGCGCACGCACATTCCACTCGATGATGTAGATAGAATACCAGCCAGCACGAGTAAGTAAAACATTTAGGTTTCAACAAACTTATTAGATTATTGCCTTGAAAAAAAACACAAATAATATTAATACTTACCAGTAGTAGAGAAAGTTTGAAACAGTATTATGTTGGACTTTAAACGTAAAGTTACGACAAAGTTTTAGTAATACTCTCCTAATCAAAACTTGAGGTCTTAAAACGCTTGAGTTGAAGTCTTTATTATTAAACTGATGGTTATTAAGTATTTTATTAACTTTATTGCTTGAGACTTTATGTGAAATGGTCACGTAATAATATGTTTTGTGTATATTACGTAGTAAATTATACTTACTACAGACGTAGTTCCACCCTTGTGATGTTATTCAGTATGGTATGAAAAAATTATCAAGGAAAATTGGTTGAATTTTCCTCCAGATTCCTTTCCAAACCTTGATCAATCATCACGTGAGTAACTGACGCGCAAGTCTTTGCATGAGTTCGCGCAGAAAAAAACGCATTTTTTTATATACTTAACATAACATCTATAGTAATAAAAATCAATTGCTTAAACAAAGCAAACGAATTGGTTGATTTTTTTTGCTGCCTACGTAAGTTTCAAAACAAGATTTGTATTTTTTTTAATCCACATAAAATAATGGAACCCTCCTTACTTCCATACTAAAATTTTAATCCTAATGTAGTAAGTTTGTTTGTTTATTTGTTTATTTCTGTTACGCCTTCACGTCTTAACTATTCAAACGATCCCTGTTTCCACTTCGCCAACTTCCGTTTTCTGCAATAATAATTACTTAACCGTCAATTCCTGATTCGCCAATTCCTTATTTGCCAATTCTTGAATCACCAACACTTTGAAATTTTGCATAAACATTGTCAGCGGTACAGAAAAGGACATAAGGTTAACTTTTATTCCGAAAAAGTACTGTTCCCGAGGGATAGAGAAAACTGACCACGCAGACGAAGTGGCGGGTGATCGCTAGTTTATATATAAACTAAATAAATCTCTCATCAAGAGAAATTTACGTTTTGCAGAATATTGACAACCGTTTACATAAACGGAATGAATGAAAGTTAACCGATCTACAATCTTTTGAGAGGTTCTGTCAATATTGGTAAACTACCAACTAAAACGTAAATGTTTTAACTAAAATTCACACCAGCCGTCTAAATATTCGCACACATGATTTCGAGTTCAGAGTCCTGAAAAGTAGTTGAACGCTTTTGGATCAAATCGCGCCAATTATAGCATTCTAAGTAGGGTAGCACCATACTGTACAAGCGTTATAGTTAGTATGACAGGGACCTAAACTGTCTAAGAGCCAATTTCACCATTGTTTTTAAACGCGCTTTGAAAAAAAAACAAGTTTAAGGCTGTCACTGTCATAACAACAAAGTAAAATTTGTTACAAAAATGTACAATTATGTTATAAACAATGCCTTGTTAAATCTTGATTCAATTTTTTTAATGACCTGGTGAAATTGATTTTTGGAATAAACGGGGAACGGGGTATCAAATTCGACACTTAAACTACATTAAGTAAAACGTGATCTTAATCGCGTTCAAAATCAATGGTGAAATTGGCTCTTATTCAGAGATGTTTCACAAAACTGGGGTGCAAGACTGTTCTAACAAAACCTGGTTTGATGCTTGTAAACCAATCACAATGCAACTTTTAATCCTTAAACGGTGGGACTAAACGTTAAACTGTCACTATGAAGACGATTTGCGTTAAAATGGCGTTACTCCGCAGTCTAACGCCATGTTAACTTTGGCCCTAGTTTAACGAACGCACTCTGAATAAGACAAAAAATGTTTAGCTACTCTTGCTGTCGACTGTACCTCACCTAATTGAGTGTTATAAAAAACTATGTTCCCAGCCAGCCAGCCACCGTGGCGTAGACAAAAACTGTTAAATAAACCGTAATTTGCATAATAATCTCGACTTTTGGTACGAATCGTGTGAATAACGTAACGAAGATGTATTTTTGTATGACTTTAGAACAATGTCGTGGTGGATTGATTAATGACCTTGGAGGAAACAGACAGAATTAATTCGATTGTTTAATTGAAACAAATGTCAAGAAAATTGCAAGCAAACACCCATTTGTGGATGTGGGTGTTATAAATTATTGCCTCTGAGAAAATGTTCACGATATTTTTGTAGGTACTTGAAATGTAGATGGAGTATTCACTCTTTAGATTGAATTTCGCTTGTTATTTTTGTTGTATACATACCGATAAAACTTTTTCATGAGATGGACACTTAGAAAAACACGATGAACACTTTTCATACAGAAACAGAATACGACGACTATTTTGGGTTTGACTGGATAGAACAATACGATACGCTTATTCAAACTATAGGACTTAATACAAAGTAGTTAAATCTAAATACTTTAGACCATTTCGCTAGTGGTCCGTCGCGTCAGTCGATAAAAAGTGCTGCGCCACGCTTCGTCGCATCGACTATCGATTTCGTTCGCATCCAGCCTGATCATCGTAATTTGCGCCGGTACGCCGCCGCTGTGACCTCTTCAGTTCATTTGTAACACAATTAAATGATAGAATATTTGGAGGTAGGTATAGTGAAATAAAGACTATTTATTCAAGTTGACTAACTAAGGAAATTCTTATTAATCGTCCATTATTTTACCATAAGGCCGCCTACGCACCGACAGGTGCCTAGATTAATGTCTAGAGCCTAGATATGTACCAAAGTTTCGATACATCCAGGCGACTACCTAGAATGTATCGTAGGCGTGAGGCTTATAACCAAAGACTATGAGATCAAGGCGACTATCCTAGCTACTCACCTACCAGTGCGGTCAGCAAGTAACCTGGAAATATCTAGGCACCAATCTAGGCACATGTCAGTGCGTTCGTAGCCTAAGTCTACTATCTACAAGATAGATACATGCATTGTGCTTTTCAAATAAGCTAACAAAGATGCTTCTAAATCATTCTTTAAGGCCGATTCTTTTAGGCTCATCAAAGAAATTATCAGGTATTTTCTCATTGCGATGTTATAGCACAAGATTATTTCTACAGTACACTCTGGTAGGAGATTCTTCGTTGAAAATATCATCTAATTGGAAAATGATTGCACGACTTAGTCATAGTAATAATAACAATTGCTAATGGTCACCTATCTAAAATCATTTTTATCTACTAATTACTGAAGTTCTCACAAACATTGAAAGAATTAAATACTAATAAAATAACAAGAATAGAAGTGTAACTTTAAACAAATCCTCAAAAGACCTACAACTATAAAAATGTTCAATCTCCTGACGCAAACATAATAATATCCAATATACGCGTATGATGTGTTCCAAAGTGAGATGTTACAGAGTTATTTAACATACCAACCTCCCTCGTGTGTTCCACTAGCGCCACGATAATTAGTGACGGACGGTTGCGCAGGAGCTTCCGCCCGCGGAAAAAAAGCCGCAGTCACAACAAACTCGAGACGCGCGAGCAGACAAGAGTGGCGTAACGTGACACCTAGTAGGGATGCCCAGTTGTACATCGATGTTTTTCTTTACAGTCAATGTAATTGAGGTAATGCTTTGTATTCTTTGGTGATGCCCGACTTATATAGATGTTTTTGTTACCGGTTTTACATCAATGTTATTACATTACAATATTTTGAGATACTTATATAGATGTTTTTGTTACCGGTTTTACATCAATGTTATTACATTACAATATTTTGAGATACTAAAAGTATGCTTTTTAAGCGAATGCAGATACAAACTTTTAAGTAAATAAAACGCACTGCCTGCTAAAGAGCAATACTTGCAACAATTAAAAACTATTGCTACAGATAATATCGACAGTCCAAAAATATCTGCTGATAATTGAAAAAACTTTGATTGTCATGAAGAAATCAGTATGGTTAACGCGAGTGACCTAAAAGTGGTAAAACCATAAAACTGTCGATATTTCCACTTCGTCTCTATTTAGATAATATCTAGATTTGTTTGCTAAATATAGGTTAATTATTGGTTCTTGTTTATTTTCTCCACACCACTTTTTATGGAAGTCCCCGAGAGGGTACTACGCATGGCAACTATTATTAATGATAGCTGTCATTTTATTTATGGAAACAAAAAGTACTTGTACTAATGGTACGTCGAAATATTTTGGAGTGTTCTTTCACAATTTTTTATGGGCTGTAATATTTTTACAATGCATATTCATATTTTATTAAGTTATAAAATGTTTTATTTAGTTTGATTATTGACAATAAGTATCGAAAATTTAATTTTGATAGGAATAATTTGATTAGTGATTTCATAATAGTTAAAAATATTGACACTGCCTGTGATTTCTAATCAGATTAATATTTCTTACTAATCTCAATCTCAGCTTAAATATTAGGCATTTAACTTTAACAAATTACAATCATAAATAAATAAACTGAACAAACTTTTCACTGACCTGAAAACATGAAAGGAAAGTTAAAAACGTCTTTATTCCACTAAAGTAGTTCTCTCAAAATATTTATCTATCGAAAGTTTATTGGTGTATCTAATTAATGATGGTGGCTACAGTTCCCATCGCGTGGTAGTTCTGAGAAAGCTTTGCCGTGCCACCGATGTTTATTGTTACAAACGTAAACATACGCGATCGTTGTAACACTATTATCGGGCGTTGGGCATCACTAATTGCTATATGTGTCATCGTGGCTGACCACTGCCAAAGCAAAAATACTGTTTCATTTATTGAGTTTTCAAAAAGCTACCTACTGGAATCTTAATAAAATAGTAAAGTTGATTCTCATTATCAAATATTTGTTTTTCTTTTATTTATATCACAGACTGTGATTAACTAAGGACATAAGAGTGTGCATTCAATTTCCTCAACAAAACCAAATAAAAAAATAAAAACATGGTTTAAAAAATATTTTTATTTTGGATGTTGCCGTCAATTAAAAGTTATGGTGATTTTAGAAAATTCAAGCTTACAAAATTTACCACTATTATTTGCTAATTATTATAATCACCAGTTCTTATTTCACTACTAATATAATAATACCTATGTCATAATTATGTCCTGATTGATTCATTCACTGATTCATCATCGCACATCTTAAACCACTTGATGGGCTGAAACTTGGCATTGAGATAGTATTATGACGTAAGCATCCGGTAAGAATGAGATTGTCGTTATTCTAACGGAAAGTGGAGATATACTCCTACGAAGTCGCGGGTAAAAGCAAGTGTTCAATTTTATTTAAAATACTCTTACACTAATTAGTAATAATGAAAATCCTGATGTACTAAGGGCAGAAATGAAGTAGAAAAAAGCATAACAATATCCTAATTTGAAGTGAGTATTGAATTTGAAGTGTATGATAATGAAGTACTTATTTCAATCTCCAGATAAGTTCCCAACTATACTTACTTACTCAAATATCTCAGCAGTTAATTAAAAACGTTTCATCTTTCAATTACTAAAATAGCCGCACTTACACGCATCTCAAAATATATCGAGTGTCGACAACCATCGCTCATCACTATACCGCGGTACTTGTAATGTAAGCTGGCGTGTTGTACAATCGATTTTCAATCGTCATCATATCGAAATAACATTTAAAATCGCATGAACGCATATTCCCGTGTTACTATTTATGTTATCGAAACTGTAACACTCGAGATTCAATCCACTTATCAATGAGATTACTAAGTATCATCAAGATGTGTGTAATCTCTGAAGTAATATCTTTATAATATTTCGTGTGTAAAGTCCATTGATTAACCATCAATTAACTTCTGCTCGTATTTAAAGTACATTGTATTGGCATGAATAAATGCTCTATCTTCGTGACGTTACAACTATAAGCTTTAGACCTCGCGTTTGTGAACATTTTTAGAAATGGCTTTATTATTATTTTCTATATGACAATGAACTATTTAATTATCGAACCTGCTCACAAAATTTCATGAGAATCGGTTGAAAAATGCGACCTGTAGAGGAGAACAGCTGGACATCAGGACATACGGAGATGATTCGCTCGCGCTTAATAAAAATCAATTCTGTCAGCAATACTGAAAGGTACAGTTAATATAAAACTTTCTATTTAGCAAAAAATATGTTATAATATTTCTTTGATAAAACTAATCAATAATCAAAGAAATACCAATTGAAAGAGATTGTTGAATTTTATACATAAAAGCTTTCTAATGGACTGTTAAGTTTCAGACATGCAAACATTAGTGTAGGAAAGGAAGGTAGACCCCCACAGTAAATCCTCAGTAGACGAAACTTTACAGTATGATAAAGTACCTATCATAAATGAAACATATTTTTAAAAATATCAAAATCGTTGTTTTTTTGTACAAAGGCATTGGTTCATACTATATTACACCCCTGCAAAGTTTCATCGACTGAGGATTTAATGTTGGGGTCTTCATATGAAAGATCGCTTCATTTCCTACACTACATAAGATTTTTTTTTTATTTTAGACATCATATTTTCAGCTATAGAAGAGCTATAGGTACCTAATCTGCTGGAACTTCCCGTTCCTTGGTCCCGGATGTGGTCCAGATGAGACTGTCGTCACCGATTGTTTGTTTAGACTCGTTCAGAATTTATCATCATATAGATTCTGCGAAAAAATAAAAACAAACACTTCAAATATAAATATCAAAGATTAAGTTATTACTCATGCGTAGGTAAAAGATTTTCCCTTTTCAAGTACCATGCAAGTACCTATATATGAAAATAATGAAGTCTTCCCTTACAAGAGTTGACCTGTCAAGTAATCTTTTAGAATTATATAAAAATTAGAACACTAGAATTTATCGTATCGTGCTCGGTGGCGTGCACTTGGAGAAGCCTATGTTCACCAGTGGACGATGATAGGCTGATGATGATGATGATGAGTCCATAAAAACTAGAGAAAGGTGTTTTCAATGTGATAAATAAAATGTTTTAAACAGATAATTTTATGGCAAGAATGGTGTATGGGATGGGTGTAATACAAATAATCCAAACTCAATATTTAATTGGCCATAAATATAATTTATCTACACTCACAACGTAATGTTCCAAATATGAATTCAAAAAAGGTAATATAAATACGTACTTTATTTTCGTGGATAGGTAAAATTAAAAAATAAACTCATTACGATGCAGTCAACTGCATCATAAAATAACTTTTTTTCTCATTACGATACAGGGCAAATCCAAAAAGAAGGCAGTGCCGTAACATTAAAAAAAACAACGATATTTTCCCACATATTTTTCATGATTAAAATGTACTCTATGGTAATCGATGACTTTAGTGCGATTAGTTTGTTGAAATGCACTGATCAAATTTTTTTTTCTAATGGAATGCGCGCCAAGCATTTCCGATAAAGTTTTATTTAAAATTTTACATTTTGTTATACTTACTGAATTTTGTAGGTTTTTTTAGTCTTGCTTTAAAATGTGAAAAAAAAATTACTCTGCCCGATATTTTAGTTTAGATGCAGCTAAGGAATTGACTTATTACAATGTAGGTACCTTGCTAATACAAACAAAGTCTCTCTCTCTTTTCTAACGTTGATCTTTTATTTAGTAGGTTCAATCCCAAATGTATGAGTGTAGATAAAGTAGTGTATGAAACTGCACATAACTAGGTATTAAAACACTCGTGTGATACTATTAAAAACCTTGCCTACGGCTCGGTTTTTAAACACACACTCGTGTTTTAATACCCCTCTTTATGTGTCAGTTTCATAAACTACTATTAATCATTCGTTTGAAATCGTCCAAGAACTTTAAATTTATTAAAATTTTGGCTATGTTTAATGAAAATGAGCTGTAAAGAGAGCTTGACGTCAGCCGAAGTATTTAAATAACAGGGCTCCTGGATTTAAGCGATTGCTAGCAAAAGACTGTATTGTACTGTAGTGTAGGTACTTATACTTACTCCATGTATGTTTATGTATTTAGGTAGATTATGAAAAATCAAACCTTTATAAGGAAAATGAAGATATAAACTTTAACGCTGAGCCGACGGTAGTAATAAATCATTTTTATTCATTCCTTATTTATAAATTCGACCAAAGATAAATCACCAATCAGATGTGAATTTAATACGCACTAAACAGTTTATGAAAATATATTATTAAGAATGTGATTGATTGAGCTGTAAAAAGTAATGACCTATCAATGAATCTAAAGCATAAAAGTACTTAAAAAGTACATACCAATAAAGAGTTTTATTTAACTCGTAAAATGATCGTAAAAAGGTTATGAATACAAAATAAAACACGTATCACGTATTCATGTAGTCTTCTCGCGAGATTAAATGGAATTCTCTGCATATTCTAAACATACATAAAGTTTTTTAATGTTTGTGTGAAGCATCTGTCTTACTGTCTAGTTGAAACACCAATATTTTGCTCTAATAAAAGAATTCACAAAATTCAAATACGACTTTTGTATTGATAGCGTGGGCGATCCACGTGTAGAAACGTCAGTATTTTTTTTCAAGCTTTTGACAGACTTGATTAAGCATTACCGATTTGACTTTAGTTCTTCACATTCATACATTATTACACTTATATAGGTATACCTATTAAAAATCTACTTGTTTGTTATATTACCTTTGTTAGGGCTGGTTTACACGGGTCTGTGACTGGACTCAGCGAGCGAGCGAGAAACAGAGAAGAGAAGTGCGAGTGAGAAGTCAGCGCTGGACTAGGTAACTGTACTGACCCCGTATAAACCAGGCATTAAGCCCTTTGTTTAGTAGTGACCTGCTGAAGTTTTGATAAGTAGGTCTTCTATAATGGCAAGTCCAACATTATACTCGATTAGAATTATAAAAGGAATCTACATGATCAAAACTGCTCCACTGAAATGTAAACTTCTGGTTTTTAAGATGGTCCACACGCAAAAATAACAAACGACTATATATGTCTTGTCTTGTTAAAAAAACCCTTTTATATTTTTTTCAAAACACGAAAACTGTTTTTGTCAAGTGATAAAGTCTCAATTCACTTGAAACCGCCCGATGAGCTATAAAAGTGGAATCAATCAAAATTGAATACAAAATCTGAGGGACAATTAAAACCAATCCCCACTTTGTTATTGGGTTTGTTAAAATTACGCAAGCTGGAGTAAATAAACATGCATATCGCGGCAGTTAAACCGCATGCTGTTGTTTGATCAGCCTCGGAGAGGGCGCTTTATGGTAGGCATAAAATGCGACGCCGGCGGCGGTCGCTGAACTTTGGTCACCGAAATAATAGGAGCGGTAGGAAGTGGACGCGATTTCGCTTTTTAAGGTTATGATTGTGTCTTTTAGCCTTTTTATTTTACGGTTTTGATGCACCGTTGTGTTATTCTATTCTAATAAAGTATAAAATATTTATTGAAAAGTTAATAAGTTTACAAGTGTAATATAAATAACACAATACAATATACATATTTGCAGGAACATTCACAAATAAGCAAAGTTAACCAATAATATTTTTGACACATAAAATTGAATGCTAAAAAGGCAAAAATCTGTAGATGATTGACCAATTGAAGAATAAGTAAGGAAGTAGATAAACTTATTCATAACAATAGATATACAGTCAGTGGCACGAATCATGAAAATTTTTCGACGAAGTGGGGATAAGTTCGCGCATGTGCTCTTGTGAGCGACCAATAGCGCGCGCCCCTCTCCCGCCGCCCGCGCCCCTCACCGCAACGCATACCCAAAATACGCGTTCCGCGCAATCCTCAACCGATTTCATGATTCGTGCCACTGACTGTACCTAGATTGTGTTTACCATTAAGTATACCAAAATGGCAAAGTAGCAATGTATGCCATGTCCGCTGAAGACCTTTAGGTAGATAAGAGACGTAAACAGCAACATTATAATTGGAGAGAGGTGTAGGTACATACAAAGACATAATACGGTTATTATGTCTATGTACACATAATAAAAAAGATCAGTAGCACTAATCAAGTACGATGACGAAACGGACCGCTAGGTAAAAACCGTAGAACTCTTTAAATTAAAATGTAATATTTTGACTTGTCCAACATCACATACATGGAAAAATATAAAAAAAATACCAAAGATAAACTTAGGTAGGCAGGTACCTACCTACTAAACTGTTTTTAAAAATTGAAATAACAATCTATAACAGAACAAGCGAAGCGCGTGCGGAGCGTCTCTGCTTCAGCTTCCAGGCAAAAATGATTTCGTTTTCTGTTTGTTATCATCTACAGGGGGGTATTAAAATCTCTTAAAACTTGCCAGGTTTATGAATTGCTGTAGTTACATCTATTTCTTGCTGCAAATAAAATAGACGCATTGATAGCCATTTAGAAAACTGGCAAGTTATAAGAGGTTGTAATACGCATACGGGCCAGGTTCTATTTCTCATCAGATTCTCGTGATATTTTGTGAGCAGGTTCGATAATTATATAGGTTTTTTTTGTTGACAGTTTTTCATATTTTTTTTTTTTAAACAGCCATTTTGAAAAAAGATCAAATATGTCACAAACGCTAGGTTAACAATTTAGCATTGCACTTGTGGAACGTCAATATAATAAAATAATAGATAAATAATCTGTAGTAATATTCTGCTCTATGTATGTCTGAAACTCTCAATAACACTGTATGATGACTCATACATATCCTGTCTGTCCCCGGTCTGGCATTGCGACGTAATCTGTTCTGTCTGCTAAAAATGCAACTAATGTAATCACAGGTTAAATATGATACTGTCTGTGATGTGATACTGTGGTTTCAAAATTCATTCATGTAAGTCTTCACTGTTGAGTGATAAAAAGCAAATGACAAAATAGCAATTAAAGTCGTGTATTATGTTTGTATTTGAGTGCATATTTTGGTCTTCATAGTTTTTAAGCGAAATAATTTCCTCCTTTCCTACTTTTTTAAATGCATATTTTTCAAAGCAGGTGTCTTCGTGTGATCTTAGGTCACAGGAATAATGAACTAGGTACCAGAAGATATTTTTTTGTTTTCCCTGTGCATTGCTAAGTGTTTTATCTTCAGAAGAACTTTATTGGTCACTCTTTTCCTCCTCTTTAAGAGAAAGCTAACATAAATCTTCTTTTGAAAAAGAGACTAAAAACAAATAAATACTTATCTTTATAAAACTATATTCACCATAGCCCTACGTTATTACTGTCTTGCACAATACCGCGCGTGAAATTCCGCTGTTATTTTGAAGAACGACGAAAATATTAAAAAAGTAGTGTCGTTGGCAACGTTGTGGGACCTTGACCTACCTGTCAACTAATTACTATTGGCAGACTTGCCACATGACCCAAACAAACGTTATATAGGCCGCTTAGATAAGAAACAACGAAGATAAAGTGAACTTACATAATGTGCTTTTCATAAAAAAAATCTTTAAGCTTTCATAATTTTCCTGACTGATCATGACATTGTTTTAAGGCGAGACCGGTTCACAATCTAATGAAAAGATTGATTTTTGAGCTTCCAATGTGAAGAACTGATGTAAAATTCTACTTCACAAAAATAACTGTAGACTGAAAAACAAACTCAATACCCGAACAGAATTTTGAATACAGGCTTGGTAACTCTGTAAAAAAATCCGAATAACACCATGAAAACTTATAAAAGTTAACTTCCGATCGTCAGATTTCGTAATTTTCAACGACAGTGATATATTTTTTATGCAAAAAGGATAGCTTTTTTATTGATCTAACACAATAGCCGAGTAGATTTTTAATAAATGATCCAGTATTCCAGAAATCAATAAAAATGTACGAAATTTTGTCTTTCTGGCGAGACCTATTATGGCGAGACGATTACCTAAAGAGATAGTGAAAGAGAAAATTTTGTGAACTACGAAAATTTTTGCGAAAATCTAGCACTTAAGGCAAAAGTGCTAGATTTTCGCAAAAATTTTCGTAATTTCATCCAAAAATATGACTTTTAACCAATTTAGTATTTTCTATGCCGCTAAGATATTCTTGCGAAGTATTTTTTTTATGAAGTTGATTTACTTTCGTAAAAGCTGATTCTAATTAATATGAACTAATTCTAAAAATCTAAGAAAAGTATTATACTTTATTCTAAAAGTTATTTTATTTGTTTTATTTATGTTTTTTGACCATTATGTATACATCGGACAGGCAGTCCAGTTAGGTAGGTCCAACTTCGAGTAAGAGATCTCTCGTCGAATCCAACTCGGTTGGGCAGCATTCGGGAAGCTCCGAAAAATCTTCGTGTCCGATTTACCTGTGTCTCAAGACGAAAGTTTATGACCAGTGTGTGTTGCCGGTGATGACTTACGGCAGTGAAACGTGGTCGCTAACTATGGGTCTCATAAAGAGGCTCAAGGTCACCCAGCGTGCAATGGAGAGAGCCATGCTCGGCGTTTCCCTGCGTGATCGAATCAGAAATGAGGAGATCCGCAGGTGAACTAAAGTAACCGACATCGCCCATAGGATTGCTCAGCTAAAGTGGCAGTAGGCTGGACCCATAGCGAGAAGAACCGATGGTCGTTGGGGCGGAAAGGTTCTTGAATGGCGACCGCGCACCGGACGACACCCTCCGGGTGTGTAAGCCCCCGACAAGGTGGACCGACGATCTAGTGAAGGTTGCGGGAAGCCACTGGATGCGGGCAGCGGAGGACCGATCGTCGTGGAGATCTGCGGGGGAGACCTATACCCAGCAGTGGGTGTCGTGCAGCTGATATGATGATGATTTATGTTTGACAATAATTGTATTAAACATAAAGTGTTACATTCTGTAAAATGACTACATGCATACCTACAATTTCTGGAAGGACAATTTCATAAGTATTTACTTAACACCTTTAGTACTGGTATTTATCGATAGCTACAAAGAACACAGCCAACTAGAACAACAGAAATATTATTTCGTTCCATCGCAGAGGTCGTGGGAACCGCGCCACAGACTAAGACAATGGCCCGAGAAACCGCTTTGCGCTGGTTATCTGCTAATTAGCACTAGCAGTGGTCTAATGCAAATGTATTCAGTAGCTTAAGCACTATTTATTGCCAATATTTAATATTTCATCATCATTACCTATCATAATATCAATCATCTTTTTCTATCTTTTTTTTCTTTATTAGGTACGTATTGATGCGCAGACTGTATTTTTTTTTGTTTTTATTTGTTATTTATTTTATTATGTAAAAAAGTTTAAGTGTTTATGTTTATATTAAAATCTGAATCTTGTAGCCTTTGATCGTCCATACATGATTGTAGTTTAAATTTCATCTTAAATTTTTCTTTTTACAACTTTTCCTGAAGATTTTTTAATGTTTATGACAGCACATGTCGTGACTGCCTTTAATTAAGACAGCACTTAGCTTTAAGATTTACTTGTAATTTTTAAATTGTCATAGTGTATGATTTGTTGGCGGCCCTTACAAATAAAATTAAAAAACCAAGGGCCCTGCCGACTAACATTTAGAACTTCGGCGGGTCTGCCGAGCTTCAACTTAAAACAGATAAATCGAAGTAAGGAATTTCGTATATTGCCGAAGTTATTTGGCAGATATCGATGTTCGTGTGACGTCTTGAATTGGGGTTTAGCATTTTCTCTTGATTGGGGCTCAATTTATCTGTTTGAATTTGAAGCCCGGCAGACTTGTCGATGAGGTGACGCTGACTGATAAAAAAAATAGTTTACGTAGCGTATAATAATTTTGTTTCGTTCATCAGTATTTGCTGAATTATTTTAGTTATCAATTTATCGGGTGTTGGGAAAATATATACAATAATAATCTAACAATAATGATAAATCTATCTGACTTCAAGTCTCCATCGTGGTGGTAATTTTTTTAAACGCATACCACTTGTTCTGAAAATTAAATTGGTGGTATTTTCTAATAGCTGCCAAATTACAAATAATTATAGTTTATTTGCATAAAATTAAGTAAAAAGAAACTTATTTTATTTCGTTTACCCATGCAATAAATATTATTTACCCAATAGAAGTATTAACAAAACCAATAAAACATATTACTGTTATGGATCGTCTACTGTGACACTACATGTACCGCAGTTCTATGTTTGTATTAACATAATATCTTTTTACTTCTAATATTTGTGACCTAACTGTAATCTCTACAATGGCAGACCTAAAAAAAAAGCCTGGCAACTATTGTATTCTAAAAACTGCATTTGATTTGAGTCATTTCTTATTACCTGCACTGGTAAAACTTTTAAAACTCCCAAGGAAAAGTAAGATTCTCTTAAAATTAAGATCATTTAATTTTAATAAGTACCTAGTACTTATCTTTTGACAGTTTTTTCTTATGATAATGCTCTCTGTTCAGTAACAAACCATTTATTATACTTAAATTTTTAGTTAAGGCGCTGTAGGTAGTGAATGTGGCGCCCCCACTACATTTATTTTTATTACTCGTAAACCAAGTCAATATTAAAAAAAAACACAAGTAATAATCTCTTAAATTGTGTCTAATAATTTTTGAATAACTCTTCAACAGTTATCATTCATTCTGTAAGTTTTAAAATCCATAATTGCCAAAAGTGGCCACTTTGAGCTAAAATGGATTTTAAACCTTACAGAAAGAATGAAAACTGTTGAAGAGTTATTCAAAAAATACTAGACACCATTTAAGAGGTTTATACTTGTGCTTTTTTTAAATATTGACTTGGTTTACGAGTAATAAAAATAAATGTAGTGGGGGCGCCACATTCACTACCTACAGCGCCTTAACGAAATATTGCTAAATGCCTTGTTATATTTTTATATCGCCCGTTTCATTGATTTTGTCAGATTTTTATCGCCGTTATACACTACAAAATACAGCGAACTAAAATCTATGGAAGTGTAAATGCAAACAAATATTGCTTAAAAAATGGCACCACGGGCGGGGCCGAATAAGTACAAGCCGCTCAGCTTTAGTCGGGCCAGCCACGCGCCCGGTGATTGACGTTATACTACAGTAGCCCGTAATACATTTAAATTATCAAAAAGGTTACCGCTCGCCGTTGTGATATAGTTAGTTATTTATTTGTATACAAATATAGGTTACGGCGGGTTGCGATCTGTAAAATAATTTCGTAATAAATAACTATATCACAACGGCGAGCGGTAACCTTTTTGGTAATTTAAATGTATTATGGGCTACTGTACTATTAGTGTTCTTTTCAATAAATTGCAAATCAAAATCAAATCAAATCAAATCATTTTATTGCGAATACAGGTAGGTAAAGAGATAACATATTAAAAAAAAATCGATCAGCCATATTCTGTCTTCTGACATGCAACATTAATGTAAGCAGAGAAATAAATACAAAATAACAATGGAATTTAGATTAAAAATGTCAATCATTATACAATTAATATTATCAAAGTATCGTCTTATCGTCTAAATAGTCCTTTACGGAATAATAGGATTTTTCAATTAAAAATGCAGTAAATTTCTTCTTAAAAGCCTGATAATTTAACAGCTTGATGTTATTCGGTATCTTATTAAAAATTCGAGGTGCCATGAGTAGGAAACTATTCTGAAGAAATGCAGTTCGATGTTTCGGTATTACTAGGTCATATAAATACTGAGCTCTTGTAGGATTTTTACGTGTTTCAGATACTTTCGTATAAAGATGCAAATTTGATTTGACGAATAAAGATATTTCCAAAATATAGATACATGGAAACGTCAACAGCTTATATGATTTAAACAATGGTTTACAGCTTTCTCGACTGCTTATACCCGCTATTGCTCTAAGACAACGCTTTTGGGCCTTAAATATGCGTTCACGTTCGCTACAGTTCCCCCAGAACATAACACCGAATCTCAATATTGATGCGACGAGACCGTGATATGCTACTAGTACCGAGGAGCGGTTTACAGTTTTCGATAATTGAAATAGAGCATATGCAGATTTGTTTATTTTTTTACACAACTTATCTGATTGTTTTTGCCATGATAAGTGGTTATCAATAATTACACCCAAGAATTTGGTATCATTAGTATCCTCAATCCTATTACTATTGTACTCGATGTTAAACTTTTCTGGTTGTTTTTTCAGGAAAAAATGCATACATTTTGTTTTGTTTGCAGTTTGTATTGTAGAGAAAAGATAGAAAGAGAGAGTTTATTAGAAGTGACGTCTTTTATAGTCAAATGGTGTAAAATATGCAAGGAAGGCAGTAAAAATATGCAGAAAAAACGTATCTTATTTTTTCGTTTAAGTACAGAAAATATCTATAAGTATACAAATTATGGTCGCTAATAAGTAACCAGTAGTGTTTAGACAGACGCTTTGTGCTGCATAATTAAATGCCAGCATTTTTAGCTCTATCCACTTAGTTGTACTTTTCGTATGGTGCCATTTTTTGAGCAGAATGCCCACGCCAGAACAGTTTGGAGCTCATGCCAGAAAAAGATCTGATAATTTTTTTATGTAAAGAATAAAAAAATCTTTACAAGTCAACTAAATAAGAACATCAAGACCAACCCAAATAAATAAAGGCAGTCAGTAACTTTAAACACCAATTTCAATTAAAGAATAATATTGTTACCCATTAATAGCCACCTATATCTCATATCAAGTGCTGGTTAACGCGATCGCACGCGCACAATGCACACAGCTAGATATTTGCGCCCAGCTGAAAACGCATCTGCCGTCCACGCGCCAGTCATTACTGACTTTTTACTTTTTTATTCGTTTTCTGGCCGTGAATGCAAGGTGGTAGTCTGTAGCACTAAAGATTCATTATTAAAAAGTTTCATAACGTTTAATTATTTGACGACTTATACCCATTGTATTTAATATTACATGATAATTTCATTTTATTAATTTATCCGCCTCTGTGGTCTAGTGGTTCGCCCACCCGTGTAAGACGCAGAAGTCCCGGGTTCAATTCCCAGGGGGGGTACAATTTGTACTTGGATTGGTTGGTGGTAGGGCTTATTTCAAGTCCGCCTGGCTAGCTACCACCATCTTACCTAAGTCTGACGCCATAACAACAATTTAAAAATTGTTGTGTTCCGGCAGTTAGAGGTAAGATATCCAGTAATCCGGGTAATAGTAATTAGGTGAGATGAAGGCTTGGACGAATTAATTCGTCCAAGGATGAAGGCCATGCATATCCCGTTGTGTATAAAAAAAAATATTTAATTCCTAATAGGAATTAAATATATTTAATAGTTATTAGTTACCAAGTAACCTGTGTAACCAAGTGCTACGAGAGCGATACGAAGTATTTTGTTACTTTCCATTGACCTGTGAACTTGAAATTTAGTGATAATGTTTATTATTACGTATATTTCACCTACAAATACCAATATTATAAGTGATAATCTGAATTTCTCTTTTAATTCCCTTATTTTTCTTAAGGCGGTTGTATGACCGAAAGAGGCGCCGCGGTGAATTTTATTTAATATTGTAATTCTAATACACGATTTTATTAAACGTGGTTTATTTTTTACATGGAATTTTTAGGACCCATAATCTAGTATTTTTGAACAGTATCGTTACATTCCCTCGTAGTCGCTGCTAGAAGTAGATAGCAAAACTGCTAAATGTGTCTGTTTTTGACACATTTGCTATCTACTTCTACGAATGACTACGAGGGAATATAGTGATATCTTTTAAAAATACTAGACCATAGGCCCCAAAATTCCAAGTAAAGTTTTACTTATTAAAAAAACCTCTGAGGGCGCCACTTTCGGTGCTACCTTAAGAGCGTTAGTTTTCGCGGTGGGCGCCGGGGCGCGAGCAAGTATGTGATGTCAATAAACTCGGCTGGGCGGGCGGCCGCTAGAAATAGAGCGGCGAGACGGCGCGGCGGGTACGGTGCGCAGATTAGGGCAGTGCTTGTTCCGTACTTGTGCGTGTTTGTTATGCGGGAAATGCGAAAAATATTTTAGGGGTTTAAGTATGAAATTACCGTTTTGTATGGAGAATTTTAAAGAATTTGCTTTTTCCATACTAACATACTTAATTTATTTAACAAATATGAACGCTAATGTTGTAAAACCTTAATGCACATATGTTTAAACACTCAAGTAACTTTATACTGTGCTAATGTTATATGTGTTAAGTGAAAAAATAAGTATCGGATAAGCTACAACGAATAATAACGAATTAAATGGTAATTTCTGCTAACGAGAAGAGGAGTAACTTTAAGGTCTGTACTTTTTAACATTCAGGAAAGAAAATCAGAAATATTTTTATCGCTGATAGTGGGCCGTCATGATCATAATTCAAAATAATAACAAGTAAGTAACTGAATCATCTTCATCATCATAGAAGATATGAAAGCCTCTGTGTGAGAGAAAAAATCGTCAATTTCATAGTTTCACCCCTATTATATTTTATATAGAAAAGAACTTTTAATAGTTACTTAGAATAGCATTAGCATTAGTACTTGTGTGTCGTATGCAAAAAGCTAAAAATTCAAAACAAACTAAGCATTCTTTGAAGCATAATTATCATTATTATCTTACTAGTCTCTTTTAATGTATGTTATGCTTATTTGCTATTTAGCTATGTAGTTTAAAAATATTAAAATCTGCTTTTACAATCAATAAAACTGTACTTTTCATCTAAATTCTAAAACAACATCTATCAGCTTCTGCAACTTTTTTGTTTTAAAATATGCACCGTTAATTTTTAAGTATATCTAAAAATACAATGGGGATATCTGATCACGTTGCTGAATAGTTAAAAGTAAAAAATTAATAGATTGAAAAATATCGGAAAAATCTTGATTATTCGGTAAACTCACAAAAAATAGCAAGACGCGTGCGTAGATTCATTATTTTCATTATTTACGTAGGTAAGCAAGATAGTCTCTTTTGATAACGCGAGTGTAATTTTTTGAATGAGCTCTAAATCCAAAAATCATTAAAATTTTTGGACAAAATAAACCTTAATATATTGACCAATTATTAAATATTGAAAGTTTCAACTGTACGTACCGTACATATTCGATTAGAATAGGGAAGTGATACACTCATTTCATTTTTAGATATACTTAAAAGTAGGACGAGTTGCAGAATAGAAATATTAATCAATTTGATTTGCTTCAACTCGTACTAAATGGGCCGCATGTGGGACGGGTTGGCGAATCACTCAAAAATTAACCGTGTTATTTGTTATTTAATTGTTCTCGATTTTTTTCGCTTTCAACTAACACTTGTTGATTTAATAAAAATGTTCAGTAAATGGTTCCTTTGCTGTCGGTACCAAAGTTGTTTCTTTTTCCTGAAGCGCGTTTGAATAGAGACGACGTTTCTCAAACTATAGGTGAGAGGGTGTGTTACGCTCACTTATATCAATAATAATAACTAACAGTATTGATTGCCGATATTGTTAAGGGCAATTTTGCTTTCAATCTAATACTGCATCCGTCCATCATTGATGATTATTAGATTATTGTGAATCTATGTTTTAACCAACTCTATGGTTTGAACTCCGGTTTTACGCATAAAGTTAATATACCTAGGTATATTAACTTTATGGTTTTACGCGCATGGACCCTAATTTTGAAAGACTCCAAGCGCTCTTACCACACTCATGTGCTCTTACCACTCATTTTCATGTTATTTTCATTGGACAGGCATGGCTGTGAAATGAAAATGAGCAAAAAAGAGCCCTCGATGCCTTTAAAAAATAGAGCCCCTTTATTTTCAAATATAATTTAAATTGGCGTTAATTGGTGCTAAGTTTTGTCAAGTTTGGCTAGCACTTATCAATCACCTCTTTTCACTAAAGCCTAGCTTTATGTTTCCTAGGATAGCGGTGCCGTCATATTACGGCCGTAAACAATACGGCGACACCATCATCATCATCATCATCATATCAGCCACACAACACCCACTGCTGGGTATAGGCCTCCCCTAAGGATCTCCACAACGATCGGTCCTGCGCTGCCTGCATCCACTGGCTTTCCGCGACCTCCACCAGATCGTCGGTCCACCTTGTCGGGGGCCTACCCACGGAGCGTCGTCCGGTGCGCGGTCGCCATTCCAGAACCTTTCTGCCCCAACGGCCATCGGTTCTTCTCGCTATGTGTCCCGCCCATTGCCACTTCAGCTGAGCAATCCTTCGAGCGATGTCGGTTACTTTAGTTCTCCTGCGGATCTCCTCGTTTCTGATTTGATCACGTAGGGAAACGCCGAGCATGGCTCTCTCCATTGCACGCTGAGTGACCTTGAGCCTCCTTATGAGACCCATAGTTAGCGGCCACGTTTCACTGCCGTAGGTCATCACTGGCAACACACACTGTTCATAGACTTTCGTCTTGAGACACTGAGGTAAGTCGGACGCGAAGATTTTTCGAAGCTTCCCGAATGCTGCCCACCCGAGTTGGATTCGACGAGAGATCTCTTTCTCGAAGTTGGACCTACCTAACTGGACTGCCTGTCCTAGGTATACGTAATGGTCAACAACTTCAAGTGTAGTGTTCCCAACATGAACTGGAGAGGGTACAACATGGGCATTTGACATAATTTTCGTCTTATCCATGTTCATCCTAAGACCCACTCTTTGGGAAGCACTACGGAGATCTTCGAGCATTGTGTTCAGGTCTTCCATGGTCTCAGCCATAAGGACTATATCATCGGCAAAACGAAGGTGTGTTAGGTACTGGCCATTAATGTTGATGCCGAGTCCTTTCCAGTCCAAGAGCTTAAAGATATCCTCCAACGCAGCTGTGAACAGTTTCGGAGAAATAACGTCTCCCTGTCTCACACCACGCTGCAGTTGGATAGGATTTGTGTTCTGGTTCTGTACTCGGATCGTCATGGTGGCATTTTGGTATAAGTACCTCAACACCTCGATATACCTATAGTCCACTTGGCACCTTTGGAGAGACTGCAGCACCGCCCAGGTTTCAATCGAATCAAAGGCTTTCTCATAGTCCACGAACGCCAAGCAAAGTGGCTCATTATACTCCTCAGTCTTCTGTATAACCTGCCGCAGCGTATGGATGTGGTCTATGGTGCTAAAGCCTTTTCGGAACCCGGCTTGTTCGGGAGGTTGGAAGTCGTCGAACTTGCGAGCGAGACGATTCGTAAGTACTCTCGAAAACAGCTTATAGACATGACTCAGAAGCGAGATGGGTCTATAGTTCTTTAAGAGGGACTTGTCACCCTTTTTAAAGAACAAGATCACCTCACTTATGTTCCATGTCTTTGGCGTTCTGCCCTACTGCGACACCGTAACGTCAGAATCCGCGCCGTATTGTTTACATGGACAACGTTTTACGCCGCTAAATTACGGCCGTAATATGACGGCACCGTCATCTTAGGAAACCTTAGCTTTACACTTATCATTACTTAAGTCTAACTTATACATTAAATATGTATTATCAGTTGTAAGATTTCCACATTCAGCATTTTTTCCACTTAACATCATTAAATGAGATGAAGGGAAATAATATAAAACAACTTTTTGGGAAACATCTACCTACCTAATTCTTAAGAAGGTTTAAAACTTTTTTCATATTTGCTGCCTTTTAAAATAGGAACTTAATATAAGAAACCTACCTCAACAATTTGAACCAAGTTGAGTTTTTTGTGGTTGAAGCGACATAAAGTATATTAAGTTAGTTTTGAAAATTCAATAACTTTAATAAACTTTCCACGCTCGCTTCAAACGGTATTTTGCAACTAAAATAATTTCGGGTGACGAAAAAAGTCGTTTCATTCTAATAATAAACCGTCTGGATTGGTACCGTTGCACTGAGAATAGTTATTAATGAATTATGTAAGTTTCACGAACATTTAACACTTTAGTTTTAGGCGAAAGCTCTTTTGCACAATCACGTGTTCAAAAGATTTTAACTAGGTTACAAAATATTTTGTACCTAGTAAACTTTCAAAGTAACGGTACTATTTTTTTGTTTTCTAACAGATTTCTGAAAGACCTAGAAACCTAAGACCTAACCCATACAGCCATTCTGGTAGCGGTTACGACTTAGTGTGCACACATTTGTGTCGAAACATATTTTTTCAGTAACTTTGTTCCGTCACAATGAGTAGCCGTGTCGACCGTTGTTCCGTCGCCGTTTCGAAAAGTGGGGACGATTTGTAACATTTGGTAACAGTAACTTTTAGTCGCACTGCGCTGTCGCCGCGTAGTCACATCGCGACGTATTTGTGCTCACTTCTATCAGGAATTCATTCATTCATTCGTTCAGCAGTTCCTTTGACTCGTGAAGTGACAAATATGGTGACATGAACTATTAATTAAATTAAAAGGTAGCGCCATCTTTTTCCAGGCAAGTAATATTTATAAACAGATTTTGTTCAATATTGTTTTTATTAATGCTCAAATCGTAATGGGAAAAAAATTTGACTGTGTAATTTCATTAAATAGAATGAAATTTACTAACGCGCCACAATATTATCACAATTTTAGTATTTTGGTGGTAAGTAAACATTATTTATTTGTACACACCGAGTGCTCAAATGCTTTTAATTTATTCATAATAGTTAATATCAAAACAAAAAATAATATATTTTAGCAATATTAAACAGTAAAATTGATAAATAATAAAGAAAAGCATTTTTGTTAGGTGAAAATATTCTCGTCACAACTAGTCACAAAGTAACTATAATGTGTTGACATGGTTACGTAAAGTCGTCACAAAGTAACGGGAATTCAAAAATGGTTTCTCAATTTTTTTGCTTCCAGCGTTTCTCAAAGTTTCGATATTTGTTGCAGGGTCAAAAAAATCCAACATTTCTAGAACAGGCGGTCGCAGTCAGAACAAAGAAAAATAAATTATGCTACTTATAAAAGTGGAATATTGGCTATTTCAACTCGTGAGATGTACTCGTACCTATTAAACTGAACAGATTGCATAACCTATTTTATTAGGAAAGGGGCTGTTTATTTATACTGAAATAAATATTATACCTTTTTCTTATTAGCTTCTCATTTTACAACTCTAACCCCAATGTTGTCATGCTAATAAGTCAATACCTACATAGTTGGTTTGATCGGCATGATCAAACTTTAGCCTCACCCCCGTAGCATGTCCATCGAAACATGATAAAATCGCGTGATATAGCGTTTTATCAACATTCAACTGTCGAAATACATTGTCTTTTGACAGTTACACGTGATAAATCGCTATATTATATCGTGTTTCAGTAGGCATGCTAGGGGGCAGAAAACTAAAGGTAATATTTGAGAATGACTGGATTTGGTGACGCTCATTTGTATAAGTTAGGTTATCTGGTATTCCGGAACATTGTCGTAACGTTACAACACAATGTGTTGTAACGTTACCATCCCGTTACCACACATTGTTACAACTTTGTACTCTAGTTGCAAACCGAGCACAAAGCGTATAGAATGTTTGGACACAAATCATTGTGAATTATGTCGACACAGCGACAACACAAAGTTACTGAAACTAATTTCCGTAACATTGTTACTGAACTGTTACAACACCTTTAAACAAAACCCCACACAGTCGCAAATAGTCGCAATGTGTCGTAACAGTTACGAAACTGTAGCGACTTGTTACATCTGTTGAAAATCTGTGACCAAAAATGGCTGTATGGGAAGAATATTCAGAAAAATATGTGGCATCATGAAAAAAAATTCACAATCAAATTATTTCTTCTATTTTTCTTATTATTTAATTTCTTAGTAATAAAATAACAACAAATTATGACTACCATTACAAAGGTTATACCATTATATTTTAATATGTTTTTGATTTATTACGTCTCATTCAATTTTCGAGATTTATTTCAATTTCCTAGAACATGTAGGTTGGTAAGCTAATCCCAAAATGACAATACAACAACAATAAACAATCCCATTAGTTTATACCTAAATTGCAATGACAAATCACAGGTGAGTCAAATCGTTCTGTGAACGTTTAGTCATGGACCAACTTCTGTACTATCGTTTTATCTTTGATCCAGTGCGTGGATGTTACAAATTAAATTGAAATTATATCATACTGAATGATAATTTTTTTTTTTATTAATTATCAAATAAAACTTTTAAAATCAATTTTTAGAAAAAAAATGTTTTCCTTGTTTTTGATTACACGCACCATTGACGAAAGAACTGATTAAATTTTGTATTTAAATAAACTAACTTTCTTTCTATTTGATTGCAAGCACTATTTTAATGTGTCGAAAATTTATAGAGATACAGTAATCATACATAAGAATCAGCTATAGTGTTTAAAATAAACCAGTAAACTTACTCAGAATGAAGTCAAAAACCTCCACATGATATTTGGTCTAGACTCGGGAAATGGCCTAACTACCGCGCACCAGATACGTAAATTCTAGTATTAATGTATCTAAACACTAACACTAAATTATTTGTGTTAACTCACGTGAATGCAGATTGTTAGCTTTGCTCGAAATTCTACAAAAGAAATAAGGAAAACCACCTGATTTCTTAGAAAATTTACTGTAATCAATAAGTTTGTGTGGAAAAAGCAAAGTCCAATGGAATCGCCTTTCATGTAAATAAAACCAAAGTCGGGAAATGCAGAAATCTAATTATAAACCGAAAAAACATCAAAACAACTTTACATAAAAAACCCTAATATTGTTTTACTGGAAATATATCAACTTAGCTCTTTCATTTTTATAGGTTTTACTTTTTGGGCAGAATAAAGTAGGCTCTAAAATTTATTGTGTCCAAAAATTTAAATCCTTGCTATAGCTATTCATCATCATCATATCAGCCGCACGAAACCCACTGCTGGGTATAGGCCTCCCCTAAGGATCTCCACGACGATCGGCCCTGCGCTGCCCGCATCCACTGGCTTCCCGCGACCTTCACCAGATCGTCGGTCCACCTTGTCGGGGGCCTACCCACGGAGCGTCGTCCGGTGCGCGGTCGCCATTCCAGAACCTTTCCGCCCCAACGGCCATCGGTTCTTCTCGCTATGTGTCCCGCCCATTGCCACTTCAGCTGAGCAATCCTTCGAGTTCGGTTACTTTAGTTCTCCTGCGGATCTCCTCGTTTCTGATTCGATCACGTAGGGAAACGCCGAGCATGGCTCTCTCCATTGCACGCTGGGTGACCTTGAGCCTCCTTATGAGACCCATAGTTAGCGACCACGTTTCACTGCCGTCATCACTGGCAACACACACTGTTCATAGACTTTCGTCTTGAGGTAGTGTTTCGTCTTGGTGTGAGGTAGAATAGGTATTGCAAATAGATAAAAATATAAGTACTTAGTAGTAAAACGCATTTCATTGTATTTAATAAAACTATTGGCTTGATTTCGAAGTTTCTATAATTTGAAATCATCAAACTTAATAGCAATAAACTTTTTGATCAATCAGTTCAATTTGAGTGTGCCACTCACCCACCACACCTGTTGAAATCAAATAATTATATAAGTAGACAAATACGTAGGTTCACCAACGACCCGGAAACTTATGAAAAAAAGCTGTCTGAAAAAAAAACTACTTTTGCTTTTATTAATACGACAATGCATCAGAATCTTTATGATTTCACTACAACCGTCCGTAGCAACTCTGAAAATACTGCGCGTGAGTAACACAGATTGATAATAATATTTTTGATATTTTTACGTAATGCGGCGACGCGAGCGTGCCAGCGGGTCTGTGGTGTTGCGCGTGAGTTTATGCACGGTGCCAATTTCATTATTTGAAATTTTGTGGGGAAAAGTGAGGAAAAGATAAATAAATAATAATGATTATCTTATTGAAATAAGACGTTTTTACGGATGTACTGAAATTTGGTGTAGCTTTCTAGATTTTTTGATTATATTTTTATAGCTTTGTGATATTCACGCGTTCTTATAAGTTTTGACAGCTTTGCAGCTGCCGTTAGTGTTTTTACAATGTTTAATATCTTCGTGCGGAGTTAGACAGATTTTGACTACTATTATAAAGCGGCTGGATGCAGAATGGTGCAGAAAGTTAAAGAGAAAACATACAGATTTTTTCTCAAAAATAATTTTAGTTAGTGGTCAAAACACTTCTAAAGCTTACGTTGAATAAGTACAATCCTCACCAATATTTTAATAACGGACCCGTTGAACCCAAACAGATCATCAATCTTGAATATGGCGCCGCTCCTCATTGAGCCTAACACCCCATCCGATAAAAAAACAAAAAAAAATCTTAACCGACGCTACTATAAAGAATGGCCGAAATCCTGCCAAAATTAGCATAACCGTTCAAAGGAGATTAAACTTTATACTGAAGTAATAAAAGTTAAGGGACCCGAACACGATACGGTGGTCGGGGTAATTGGATTCAGCAAGGCGGGAACTGCCAAAGAGTTCGGCAGACGTCAAAAACTCGGCGCCGGAGACGGTGTGCAGAAAATGAAAAAGTTAGCCGTTTACTACAATCTGAGCTAAATGAGTTATCGGGCTATACACGGCTCTACTTTGGCTGCGTTCAGACGATAACACACGACCCGAACTCAACTCAAACTCACCACAACCACAGCCCACCTTGAAATACATCGCTTACAATATTGAGTCTTATGACACATTAATAAGCTCCTGTGTAATGTTGAGGTGAGTTTGAGGTGAGTTCAGATTGAGTTTGAGTTGAGTTCGGGTTGAGTTTGGGTTGAGCGCGGGGCGTGTGCAGTTGCATCGATAAATATAACGCAGCTTATTCAATGTGTCATAAAACTCAAAATTGTAAGTAATGTATTTCAAGGACTGGGCTGCGGTTGAGTTGAGTTTGAGTTGAGTTCAGGTTGATGTCGGATCATGTGTTATCGTCTGAATGCAGCTCAGTATTATTTTTGTTACGGCGACAGCTTTTTGAGCTTTAGATTAATCCTTACCCTATGATATCAGCCATTTTAATGCCCTCACTGCTGGGGCACAGTCTTCCCTTATAGGTGAATAAGGAGGACGGGTCATAATCATAACCCACCTCGCAGGCCCAATGCAGATTGGTGGGGTTTAACGGCTGTCAATGCAGCCAGGATCAACGGCTTACCGTGCCTTCCGAAGCACGAGAGTATTTCGATATAATACATTTTTGGTCACCCATCCCATGACTGATTCTTGCGAAAGCGGCTAAAGCTCTAGCGCCTGGACACCGAGCTCCTTACTAAGTAATAATATTAATAAATAAGTAGGTATTAAGTTTGTATGTTTGTTACTCTTATTATGAAATTTTGCATACTGTCACTGTCAGGAGTACAGAAAAGGACATAGTAGGGTAAAAACCTTACTAAAAATAGTACTGTTACCGGAGGACAAAAAAAGTAACTGTCCACGCAGACGAAGTCGCGGGCGGTCGTTACCATTGCCATTACCACAATAAGAGTCGTTTTAAGCCTAAGAGATATCAAAGGTGTAAATAAAAAAAAATACGAAAGCGTGATTTTCTTTCCCCTCTTATCTCAATAAAATTGTGCTATCGGGGAAACATTCAATAAAGCCATATTAATACCACTGACATTACGTCATATAATAAATCTCTTGATCTAACATTCTTTCTTATTAAACGTAAATATATTAGTAAAGATAACAGTATTCTTTTCAGTGAATTCCGATGCAGAATGCGTCCAAGAGTGATACGATATTTGGAATAAGCTTTTTAACTTTATTTAGCGGTGAAGACAATAGCGGTTTAAAACAGTTGCATCGGCAGTCGTCGATTAGCAAAAAAGAACAACAAATACTTGGGCACCCGCCTTCGCCATTTTCAACGCACTGCTTAGGGTTGACACTTGAAAAATTCAAATCAAATCTTTTTTGAGACGTTTTATGTTTTTTGAAAGGAGCCAACCGGCTCACTTCCGAAAGTAGGAAAAAAATCTGAATTAAATCAAGTTTTGTTTATTGCCTTGTCATATTTTAGCACTTTTTGTATTTGTAACCATTATTATCCATCAATTATTAGCACTAGGTCGGATTCGCAAAAGGTCAGATTCTCATTTCGCCGGAAGATAATTTTATGGCTGGCAATCTTTTCTACCTTATCCTCTATTGAATCTGAACAACATTATTTCATTAAAGGTTCTAGTATTAAACCATACCTCTTGCGTCTTGCCTAATTTAATTTGTACTTTAGTCCATAAGTACTTTTTATACTTTTACCTACTTCATTTTTTTTCAACAGTTTGCTTGTAGAGTTGTAACATGCGGTGAAACTTTATCATTGGCTAAGTGTAATTTTTAAATTTACATTTTAAGCATGATTGTAGCTGGCTCTTACCCAGCGTTAGAGGTATTGGATAAATAAAAACCGGCCAAGTGCGAGTCGGACTCGCGCACGAAGGGTTCCGTACCAAAAAACGGCAAAAAAAACTCACGTTTGTTGTATGGGAGCCCCCCTTAAATATTTATTTTATTCGGTTTTATTAATTGTTATTATAGCGGCAACAGAAATACATCATCTGTGAAAATTTCAACTGTCTACCTGTTGTCTTTATTAATATAAAGCAAAAAACGTCAAACAAATCATGTTTGTTGTATGGGAGCCCCCCTTAAATATTTATTTTACTATATTTTTTGTATTTGTTGTTATAGCGGCATCAGAAATACATCATCTGAGAAAATTTCAACTTTCTAGCTATCACGGTTCATGAGATACAGCCTGGTGACAGACAGACAGACAGACGGACAGAGGAGGCTTAGTAATAGGCTCCCGTTTTTACCCTTTGGGTACGGAACCCTAACAAAGATTCCGACGACGAACTGAGAACCTCCTCCTTTTTGTGAAGTCGGTTAAAAATAAAAGATTTTAACCTTTTCCATATTTATGTGGTCCTGGTACTTTGGTGACGTATTACAAAGGAAAGAAAAACCGGCCAAGTGCGAGTCGGACTCGCGCACGAAGGGTTCCGTACCAAAAAACGGAAAAAAAATCACGTTTGTTGTATGGGAGCCCCCCTTAAATATTTATTTTATTCAGTTTTTAGTAATTGTTCTTATAGCGGCAACAGAAATACATCATCTGTGAAAATTTCAACTGTCTACCTGTTGTCGTTATTAATATAAAGCAAAAAACGGCAAAAAAATTACGTTTGTTGTATGGGAGCCCCCCTTAAATATTTACTTTATTATATTTTTAGTATTTGTTGTTGGCAATAGAAATGCATCATCTGTGAAAATTTCAGCTGTCTAGCTATCACGGTTCATGAGATACAGCCTGGTGACAGACAGACAGACAGACGGACAGCGGAGGCTTAGTAATAGGGTCCCGTTTTTACCCTTTGGGTACGGAACCCTAAAAAGAAGCTGTTGAGTTTCCTAATAAATAAAAAATAATAATAATATAATTTTTACATATTCTCAATGCATTATCACTATTATACGTAACTTTTATAAAAATAAAATTAAAATATACTTAATTAAAAGTGTCATCAGTTTTTTAATTATAACGTTTTATTATAAAAGACTTATAAAACCAAAGGCAAGATAATTGTTTACTCACTTTTTTATTAATATGAAATTCTGTTGTGGTCAACCCTGCGACCTGCGCGTACGCAACCCGTTCGGGCGCCATAGCGGCTGAACAAAGAACCCGAGGTATTTATGTAAATGGTAGAATTCCGAAAATGCCGCCGAATAACATAAAAACGACTCCCAAAAAACGTGGGAGACGAAAGCAGATTTTTTCGCGTTGACACATATTAATTGACACCTTCGGTAAACTAAATATTTACTTTTAATTTTGACCTATTTTTAAGTTCTGTCTTCGCATTCACATGGTAATTATTTAGTACTAAAGTAGGATCTTTTATTAATCTCAGTGAAGAATGAAGAAGGAAAGCGCCATTGTTCATTCATATATGACTAACAGTTCTAAATGTCAAATTACTGACTCGAATTAAAAATCTAAAGTAACATAGAGTCTGTCTAAAAAGTCAGTTTACATGGGTAATTTCAAGAGTAATTTTATTACCCACCTAAATCCCCAACCATGGGGTGGTTGGGGATTTAAGTGGGCCAATACCCATCTAAACAAAATTGAGTAAAGCTATGTGGGGAGGAAAAGCGCAATTTTATCCCGATAGGTGGCGTCTGGTCTTTGGTACCCGGCCGCCTCAAAGAAAGTGTCAAAACATATGGGAATCTCTTGGAGTATTGCACTTTTTAATTTTATACTGAGAAAATGCCGCATTGTTATGCATGTAACTTATAAAATATTGGAGTTTATCGATTTTCCAGTAACAAAAAAAATATTGGGCAAAAAAAAATTAAAAAAAGATACTTTTCCCTCAATTTTCTCCTTTGCTGAGCCTGAGAAACATTATAAATCAAAAGGAATGTTTCATGAATTTGATGAAGCTTCGCCAAAATAAAACAACCTTTGAATTATAACAGCTTTGTTCTTTAATATTTCAACCTCAGCAGCTTCTAACATATTTATAACTTGGATGAATTTGATAGGTATATCAAATATGGAATAAGCCCAATATTGGGGCCAAACAGAGAATTAATAGAATTTTATATGCCAGAGTCATTCAAGAAACATATGGCCGATTGCACTAAACTTAAGGATCGCCTAAGTCTTTTCTTAACTACAACATGACCAAATTAAAACGGTGTCATAAACTTAGCCGTCATGTAGCTGTCATTTGCTAAGTTAACTTGGTCGAGTTGTAGATAAGAAAAGACTTAGGCGATTCTTAAGTTTAGTGCTTTCACGCGATAGAATAATAAAATAAATATGATAAAACGGTTCGTGTAATTTTGGATGGTACAGAAATTCCAGTACAGAAACCTGAAATTACTATTGCACAGAAGGCATCATGAGGCAACTATAAACACGGAAATTCATACTCAGTTGCTTTGTTAAAATTTAAATCATATGCTTCTAATCTGAAATAAAAATATTACTTGTAAATCTTACACGAAATTTAAAGAAATGTAGTGCTTGTTAGCAATTTTTTGTAAGTTGCTATAAACTTTCTTGCCTGTTGTTTTGGCTTTTCTTTTCCGTAATTCTTCTTTTATCTGAGAAACCGAAAAAAATATAATCTAAGAAAGTAAAATCACGTAATACACAGTCAAGACAATATAAGCTCAAACTGACAATGGGTCCAAAGACTGAAGCGCCATCTGTAATTCACTTTGCCTTCGCCTCCCCAGAATTTAGACAGCAGCAACAGGGTTACCAGTATAAGTTTTATTTCTCATGTAAACTGACTTTTAGACAGACTCTAAAATGTATTGATACCACAGACCATACAATACAACAACATTGATACAGAAATTAAGGCATGCAACCAACATTATAAAACGCTTAGGAAAACATACCTTCAAGGATTTCTTGTTACCACGGCCACTAAAAATGAGCTCGAAAATAAAAATAGGAAATGCTAAAAAAAAGTTTCGATCAGCAGCATAATAAGAAACAGTTTATCTTAGGACTAAAATCAATCAAATTTTGTTTACCTACCAATTTTTTATATTTTTTATACAAAAACAGGGCAATATTGGTCTACTCAAATGAACTCCTTGAAAATTTCGGTTAATAATTTTTGTGTAATCTCTCATCCATCACATATCGTGCCAAAAACCTCTTTAATAAAACTGTAATGTGTCACTGCGCAGATTCATTTCGCAGACGTTTCAACGAACCACAGGGTAGGTGCTGTAAGCGATAATTTCAGACAACAACCTAATTTGTAAACTGGTGTTTCTTACATTATGACTCGGGCTTTTCATAAATATTTTTGATATCACGGCGAAGTTCTTTTGCCCTTTTCAAAGTTTCTAAAGTTTATGCATCAAATTGTAGAATATTGAAAAGACAATTCACTAGTTACGAGAGTGAGAAGTTTTATAGGTTCATTTGATTTTTCTCTGCCAAATTCAAATAACAAATGAGAAGTTAACATGTAGGTACCTAAATAACTTTTAATTTGGTAATTCAAACACTCCTGAGTGTTCTATATGTAATTATCTCGTAAATGTACCTCTAGTTACCAAACGTCTTGGATTAATGTTTATAAATCTTTATGTTGTTAGATTAGTTAGTTATATATAAATAACAAAAGACGAACTCTCAAACAAAACACAGTGCACAAACACATTTCTTAGAATTTCATTTCATTCAGCATGAACTAATAATCATCCTAGATCGTATTTACTTCTTTCTTTCAAATCTAATTCTACAATTCTCTGGGGTCATTAAGAAGTGTCAAGGCTGTTTTACTAGCACTACAGTCCAGTATTTAGGTTACCACGTATTTTGAATGGAGTTATTTTTATATCTTGTCACAGCTTTCCCGTCTTCACACTTTCCGCTGTTTCCCAATGTTACTATATTATGTCGTTTATAATGCTCGCTTGAATCTCAGCCTCTGTTTTTTCTTTTAAAAGTTGTTGTCATTTATTTTTTAATACACTTATTATCTTATAAAAACTATTATTTAATGTACAAGTAGGTATGTTATGTACCTGAATACATTTTGATAATGTTAGCAATCTTTAGTAATTTTTAAAAGTAATTTGCCGTAAGTTATCGCAACACAAAAAGTGTTATGAATATTATCTTAAAACAAGAGTGTTTTAAGATAATACTCATAAAACCTTTCAAACAAGATTCAAACATTAAGGAAGAAGAAAAAAATCTAATTCCTTTATCTAAAAAATTTTATTTTTTTAGTTCAAATTCGATTTGAAACGATACTTACGGACAATACGGTCCAATAAAAAGTAAAATTGAAGCTGATATTGATACAAATCTTGCTCATCAAAATGCGATCAAGAGCAATCAGCGAAAGGGTCCAATTAAACAGTTTTGTAGAGCAAATGAACAGATCGTTTTTGCGATTGTCGCCCATAATCGGTTTTAATCGGGGGGTAATTAAGCCGATTGTTGTTTAAGACCGTGAGAAATGCGCGGACGCACCGTCTGTGAGGGCTTTTTTAAAGCTTCTCCGAGCTTAGTCCCGAATCACCGCCCGCGCCAAATTAGGGACACGTATTTGCGAACAATATGATAATTTTCTTGTGTTCAATTTGGTTTTACTAAGCTTGAAAAGGCTTAGTCCAAAATCAGTTGCAAATTGCACCGCTCTGCCATGTTTAAGGACCTCCAGAGATGAGACGTGGATTGATTAGAAAATGGAAATGCAAAAAGATTGGTACATTCTTCAAAGAATTGAAAGAACTACACTCGTTTAAATCTACAGCAGCAAGACATTTAGTAGCCCTTACACGAATAAAATTACATCATTAGAGGCAGCAAAGGATTGCAGAATTTGTTCAGCCGAATTTGCATATGCCATAATTCACCGAACTTTGGCACGTAATTTTCCAATAAGAATAGTTCGGAAAATTCTGCAACCCATAATGAAATGGATATTACGAATCGCCATTCCAATGTCTCTAATTACAGTAATAACTCAGGCTCACCTTTTAACCTACTTGCTGGGCGACTCTGGATGCCATTGCATTGTCACCAAGCCTCATTTGTATTCCACTCAATTCTTCATCACAGGTCGCTGTGGTCGCAAGTGTTCTGTATACCCGTCCTTGTTCCCCATCAACTTTATATATATCATCATCTCTTTCTTTATAATTTACCCAATCCATTCCGATATCAGAAAATAAACAAATGGTAGCTTTGTGATCAAAGTTGTCGTTTGACTGGTAACTTTTGGTGACAATTGCGAGTGTTTGCTCACAAAATGTTTCGGTGCGTTTGATTTTGAAGAAACCCACTTACGCCGGTGTCTGTGTATGCTCTGCTATTGGTTCAATTGTTGGCGGTCCAACATTCCTTAATGCTCTATCAACGTCTTTATTAACAGTAATTCAGTTATGTTTGTTTTTATCGGGTGGCCTTTCATCGTCTTTTAATTTGATATGTGGTTATTTTTCAAAGTTAGAAAATGGATTGTGTATATTAGATTGAGGACGTGGGAATGTACTTTTCTATTGATCAAGCTTTATTCATTACATGTTGTTTGGATTTTTTCTTGCAAATCAGTTCGTAGATTTAAAATCACGGAACAGCTAAAGGAAGATGACTAGTTTGGTGATGGTTTTAGTTTATGCTTCAACGTTTCGTCATGTTTACTGAAGTGGAAATCAGATTTTCGTAGAAACTCCAACAGTCATGACTAATAACCCAAATAAGATTCATATTTGAAATCTTAGCTAAAAATCAGACATGACATTTTATTTTTGGACAAATTTATCACATTTAAATATATTCCACCTTATATTTGAATGCTGCAAATTAGCCAGGTGTACAAAAATTTTTTTTGAAAACGACTTCTCTGAAAAATGGCCACAAAATCGACGTAGCAACCGATAGTAATTTCAAATTAGGATGAATAACCCCTGAAATTGGCTTCATCATGCGAAAGGCTACAATGGCCTCTGAAGGGCAAGTCATCGAACCTTAAAATATTTTCTAAGTAGGGTAACGCACCGCGCACGCGATCTATAGAGGAGATCACTGGAATCTGAGGGAATTACAGTGAAATTTGCTACCACGCATGATAAATATGCAGGCAGCCCCGGGCGCGGGTGCTAAGGATGTGGAATGTAAGGACCTTCTAATGGTTTGATACAATAATCGGAATAGGACTCGGATGTTCTTGTGTTTTTATATTTATGTTCTGTTCCCTTTGTTCCTATCAATGCTTTGCTTCTAATCATTTTCAGTTAAGGTATTCCTTAATTGCACTAAACTGTAATTTTGTGGTTGTGTCATGTATCAAACTATACTATTCAGTAGTTAAAACTCTTTTATATTCAATGTACCTATCATTTGCCTATTTCAATGTCAATGTCCTTCAATGTAGATGTTCCTTATCTTTTTACGGGATCACTGCACATCCCTAATATAAGGAATGCAAAAACAATAATCGCTAATTTGAAAATATCAGCTACTTTATTATTGATCACGTCATGCGATCATTTGTTTTTTTGCATACCGATTCTTATAAAATGTTAGTGTAAGGACATAAATTAATGTTCTATGCGTAAGATTATGTTCTGTCATAGATGATAAGATAGGTAACACATAATTAAAACATTTGCTTTCATTTAATTTTACTTTTATAAAGACATTGTTAAAAAATAGTTCCTATTAATAAATACTACATCGCTGATATTCGTCCCCGTAAATTATATAAATTATAATAATTATGGTATATGAAATAAATCACTTTTTAACGGATACCAGCGCGATTTTATTGAAAGTACTTTGGTAGTTAATTGGCATTTGGTTTGATTTTGGTGCTTTTGGTGGTCACGGGACCACGACAGCTGCAAAGGTGCCGAAACGACGGTAAAATCAAACCAAATACCAACTAATTACCAAAGTACTTTCAATAAAACCGCGCTATTATCCATTAGGTGTTTTATTTCAATAATTATGGTGTTAAGGTAAACTAGTTGCCGATTTTCTTCAAGCAGCTAATTTAAAAAAAAGTTCCCATTTTCTGTAATCCTTTCCCATAGCCCCTACACATTTGCACCCTGTTTCCATACAAATGTCTCAACCACCTTTGGCGTAGTAACGCAATGCAGGACAAAAACGAGTCGAGAGTGAGATTGACCAAAAGGACAAACAAACGTATACTTTTACTTGGGATGCGTTATCGTGGTACACTCCTTGTGCGGATGAACAAAAGATCGTATTGATTTTGCCGACTACAACCCGATCACGAGAGATATGTGCGTTGTTTCTTGAACTTACTAAAATATTTTTCGTTTTATATCTGAAAATTCTTCTCTTTAAAACGTGATTGAATTGCTGACGTAGATAATTAAACAACATAATTATGAAATGTCAGCGAAAAGTAAAATAGTAAACATTATGAAAACACTTAACTTTTAATGGTTTAGGTATAAAAGACAACATATCTTTGAAATTCGGCTGCAATTGAAGTATGTTTAAATTACTAAAAAAACGCTTTAAATATGAAAATCCAAAGCGTGCACTGTAAGTGGTCGCGCGTCGCATCGTCTGCGTACGCGCAGAAGTCGTCATTTAAAAACAATTCCACGGGGTTGCCTGCGAGTAACTGTTTATGGAGTTGCCGGACCAAACCTGGCGTCTACGAAAAAACCAGCTAGCCGAGGAGCTGAGTGCAAAATACGGTGGCACTTTAAAGTTTTAGGTTTTTCTGGCATAAATATTTATTTTTATGGCTTGTGTTTTGTTTGTGTAAATTAAAACAAATCAATGCTTACGCAATCAATCGATCTACGATTTTTTCGTGTTTACGATTACTTACGGAAAACTCTGGCAGTTATTCGAGAAGTTATACATTTATTAAAACGAAACACAAAGAGCTGAATCTAACATTTTGTGACAAATTTAATAAAAAATCTATGTGATGTGCCATTTAATTCATCAATTTAAAAGTTTATTAGAGTTCTGTACCAAAAAGATAAAAACGGGACCGTGTTACTAAGACCCCGCTGTTTGTCTGTCGCTCTGTCACCAGGCTGTATCTCATGAACCGTGAAAGCACAGTTTTACAATCCATAAAACTGTGGTGATAGCTAGAAAGTTGAAATTTTCACAGATTATGTATTTCTGTTGCCGCTACAACAAACAAATACTAATAATAGAATAAAATAAATATTTAGGGGGGGGGGCTCCCATACAATAAACGTGATTTATTTACGGAACACTTCGTGTGCGAGTCCGACTTGCACTTGGCCGGTTTTCATTAACATCTAAATAAATAAATACATAAAATCTTGAATAAACATGTTTTCCTAAACTTCCAGCTCTAGGCCTACAAGGCTCGTATCAAAAGGAAACCCGATTGCGATAAAAAACGAACCCACCGGTTGGCGTAGCGTAGTAGAATGTCCCCCGCGCCCGCGCGTCCCGCACGCGTACTACGCGCCTTTTTTCGCCAAGTGCCGCGCGTAAACAAACCCAACGCAACTGTGTATCGCGTATGGGCTTTAGTATTTTTTTACTGATGAGGAAAATTACTCGGTTTACAAGGAATCGCTATGCAGTTTTCTCTGATTACGTCATAGTTACCATAGATTACTCATTGTTGTCATACCGAACTAGCGAGTTCGGTATCAATTAATTTCGAGACTTTTCATAAAAAAACCGTTAATGATAGTAAAATGATTTATGCTTTGCCTACTGAAAAATACTTTATGAATGCACAACATGACAATGTAGAGATAAGGAGTAAAAAAACCGTCCAAGTGGGAGTCAGACTCACGCACGAAGGGTTCCGTACTAAAATACGGCAAAAAAATTACGTTTGTTGTATGGGAGCCCCACTCAAATATTTATTTTATTCTGTTTTTAGTATTTGTTGTTATAGCGGCAACAGAAATGCATCATCTGTCAAAATTTCAACTGACTAGCTGCTATCACGGTTCATGCATAAGATTACAGCCTGGTGATAGACAGATAGACACACAGACAGACGGACAGCGGAGTCTTTTTTACCTTTTGGGTACGGAACCCTAAAAACTAACTAAACGACAAGTTTTACTAAGCACAGTAGATATTAGTTAGCCAGAATTTTAGGCTTATACTTAAAGCCAAATCTATAATGGGAAAATTAGTGTTTAACCAAAACACCCTTTTTATTTATGGCGATTTCTTGACCGAAAGTTGCGCCCTCAGAGGTTTTTATTTAATAAGTTGTTAATAGAAAAAGATTTTCATAAACTTTTCGTGGAATTTTTCGGACTCATAGTCTAGTATTTGTTGAAGGTATTTACATTCCCTGGCAGTCATTCGTAGAAGTAGATAGCAAATGTGTCAAAAACGGCCACTTTATGCAGTTTTGCTGGAGGCAAGTACTGATTATTTTGGGACATCGGCATCGGTGAGAAACAGGCCAATGCTCTCATGCACATAATAATCAACTCGATTTTAGTGTCTTAAATACCATCAAATTACTTAAGGCGATTTCCAGACCGAAAGAGGCGCCACGGTAAATTTTCTTGAACTTGTCACTGCTAGAAGTATGTACTTGTCACTGCTAGAAGTATCTACTTCTAGCAGTGACAAGTTCAAGAAAATTTACCGTGGCGCCTCTTTCGGTCAGGGAATCGCCTAAAGTAATTTGAATCGAGTTGATTATGTGCTTTTGTAATGAGAGCATTGGCCTGTTTCTCACCGATGTCCCAAAATAATCAGTACTTGCCTCCAATGACGAAACAATTATTTATTGTAACAGTAATGGACAACCCTGTACAGGTACCTACTTGTATTTGGGATTTTTATTTTTACCGCAGATTTAAATTTTTGTTAATCCTTTGAATAATCTTTAAAACACTTTTTTTCGAAATAATTCCAACCAACAAAAAAGAATCGAAGTTCACCCAAATGAAATTTTTCAATTCCACTACATGCAAGCGAACTTACATAGTGGTATCCAACAATTAAACGTTTTGTTATTCAATGATTCGGAGCAATAAACTTCAAAACTCTAGGTGTAACCGATTTGCTCACGGCTATTACTAGGTGTAGCCGATTAAATCTAGGTCTAACCTTCTTTGTGCTTCTAATTAAGAGGAGTTATTATGGGGTATTAAGAATTCCTGTTGTCTGTTAAAAAAAATAACCACGAAATTTAAGTACACCTAGTTTTAGCCGGCTAAAACTAGGTGTAGCTAACAAAAAAGCTAACTAAAAAAGTTTCTGAATTTTCGGTGGCATGAATGCCGCCGAACATTCTGAAACTTTTTCTATTACTTAAGAAGCTTATTCCTACCTATAAAAATATATTCAGCCAATTTGTTCTTTTTCAGACATTCCCAATTAAAATTTAAAATTACTTAACTACCTATTAATGAACTTAAATCTCATAAAGTCCGATTTGAGAATATCAGTATTTTAAATTTTGAAGATGTGGTTCCCGGTTTGTCATTCTTCTTTACAATACGACCTGAGATTAAATAGGATTTATCTTTAATTCAAGAATAAACCGGTGAAAATCCTCTTGGCACGTATGTGTAAGATAAAAACATTACGAATGCAAGGAGATTTCCGAGAAATGGTTGAATCACGCTGATTTATATTGTATTGTTATCTGGCGGTATTTAAATACACATAAAACTCCTTTGATTCGGAGTTGGCAGGCAAAGCGACGTAAGTAGCTTTGGTAAAAAAAGACATCTCTATCAATACTATCTCGTATTCACGGAAATAAAGCTTATGATGCTGCACGGAAAATATATCTAGGTTTTGGTTTGATTTTATTTCATCAGAGAAAAAGTAATACTGTTAATTTATTTTTAAACTATTTCTTTTCATTTAGTTTATTATTCTTAATACATAAACTACACTACTACTACTTACACTCTACGCGCCCTAACTCTACAAGCCCTAACTTCAAAAACTTTACACATTAGTCAAAATATGTGGCTTGGCCGTTTCGTTACTACAACAACTATTGTTTATCAGAAAAGTAATGAACAGTGAATAAATTTTTCCATGTAGTAAAATGGTCAAGCCTCATATTTTGACTAAGGTGTAGAGTTTTTGAAGTTAGGGCTTGTAGAGTTAGGGTGCGTAGAGTTAGAAGCTTGGCTCTACATGAGGTCTGATAACTTATTGTCAGTGTGAGCCATATGAAAGTCTTGGCAACATTATACATGAAAATGTTTTTGGTGGGATTTATAAGTAGGTATGTCCCGTAGCATCTAAAAATAGTTCACGCTGTAAAAAAATTCAACACCTGTCTTGTGATTTTGAAATTACTTCAAGAACAAATTATTATTAATGCGATGGCATTATGTCTATTTTGCAATAAATTTGCTGTACTATTACACTATAAAGCAATTTATTGCAAAATAGTCATAATGCCATACGCTACCCCTAGTATTTCTAAAAATACATTTCAGTACTGTTTACCACTACAACATGACCATTATCCATTTTTAATGTCCCCACTGCTGGGGCACGGGCCTTCCTTATGGGTGAATAAGGAGGATGGGCCATAACCCACCACGCGGGCCCAATGCAACCCGGAACCAACGGATTAACGTGCCTTCCGAAGCACGGAGAAGCTAGAAAATTAATTGTTGGTCACCCATCCCACGACCGACTCTTGCGAAAGTTGCTTAACCTCCGCAATCGATGGGCCAGGCGCTAAACCATTGCGCCATCAAGCTCCTCGATACAACATAAACAAGTAATTTTCTTTAACATTCTAGTTAATATAAACATCATTTTATTATAAAAAGAAGATGTGCAAACTATCCGCGTTAACTCGTGAGCCCACCTAGTGAGTACTGTAGGGTTGTCACACCGCAACAAAAACAAAACGTCTGAACTCAAACGAATGAAACACAAAAAAAGTTCTACCTTGTTGGTCTATTTCAGGGGTCTCCAAACTACGGCCCGCGGGCCAGCTCCGGCCCGCGGGCCAGCTCCGGCCCGCGAGCACCAACAATCCGGTCCGCGAGAGCAAACCAAATCGTACCTACTAACAATACTGTAATTTACAGTTTGTTAGTACGATGAGCTAGCTAGATCCTGGCCCTTGGGACTTTGTGGAGGAGTTAGTCTGGCCCTTTTGCTAAAAAGTTTGGAGACCCATGGTCTATTTGAAAGAAAAATCATTTACAATTAGAGCCTTAGACTTGTACTATTATGTATTCTGTGGCCTTAGAGCATTCAGATTAGAGCTGTCACTTTAATTTGCTGACAGACAAAGAAATTTTTTTAAAACCAAGTCCTTAGTCGAAATTATAGTGGATACGGGAGCCTAAACCACGCTAGTATCCGTTAAATTAAAAGTGTTTTATTTCAATGTCTAGTACCTACACGCATAATTTTTAAAATAAAAAAAATAAAATACTTATTACACACCGAAACAGGACAAATTACGAAGGAAAACAACAAACAGAGATAGCTAACAAAAGGCTACCTCATTGAGTAAGAAGAAGACAGTGGGGACTGTGAAGTGCGTGCAAATATGGAGAGGAGAACACGTCATATTATACAAGAATATAAAGAAAGCAATGAAGTTTTTTGGATTATAAAGTGATAATAAGGAGAGGAAATAGAATAAATAAGGTAAAAGAAGTAGGTAAATGAATCCGCCTATGTTCAGCAGTGGACGATGATGGCCTGATGATGATGATGAAATGAATCGGTGATTTCTAAAAGGGCACTTGTTACACTGTATAAAGAAAAGTGCCTCTTTAGTTCTTCTAAAGAGAAGCAACATGTGGCATTTTTACACAAAATGAAAGCAAACATCTTGGATATGGACAATTGCCAATTTAGAAATCATCGATTAAAATTAGCCTAAGTTTATACAAATAATTATAAATGTAAATGCACGAGGTAACCCTACGTTTCCAGCTGCCTGTGTGTTCTCATAAAGACCTACATCTTCATACCGCGGTGCAGTCGTTTACGGCCGTCCGCTGATAATATTATAAAAACACCCTGCCAACCGGGCTTCGACCATAAATTACCGGGTTACGCCCGGTTATGAGTAAATACGGCCCTTTAATGCTAATCATTATAAAACTAATAACTGTTACTGAAGAACTTAAACTGAAATAATAGCCCCGCTGATACTTAAATAAACAGATGACTATATTTTAATGTATACTTATAGGTATTTATATTTATGTACCACGTTTTTAATACTTAAAGAGAACAGAGACCGTACTCTAAGCTCTTATAGCAACATCAAAGTGATGTTGTGATAGAGACAAAGCTATACATCGCGTATAGCGCCTTTTCAATCACAATATCGCTTCGATATTACTTTTGACAGTCTTTGTAGGGGGGCAGAAAAGATGGTAGTGGACCCCCACAGTAAATCCTCAGTCGACGAAACTTTACAGTATGATAAAGTAGCATAAATAAAACGAATTTAACAAATTATCAAAAAAAAGTATCTTATGTCGTTGATGTCTTTTTTAGGGAAATAATGCTTAACATTGCATTACTAAAATACTCATATACATAAAAAAAATATCTTAAATTTGATATATATTAAAATTAAAAAAATATCTATTAAATAATATAGTGCAGTGTGAAGGGGATTTAAAGCTTAGTGTTTAGCTCGATATGTTTTATATGGTTTTTAACCTAAAACTATTTAACTTGTAAGCTCTGAATGGAATCCATTAATTTTATCACTTCTACATAATGTTACGTAGAGGTAACATTTTAGGTGTTATTTTTATTCTATTTTTTCTATCTTCATATTATTTTTGTATAGGTATTTATATCTATGCGCTCTTTCCGCATTTCTTAAGTAACAGCAACTGCCACTTCCGAGTCATCAGCAATCAAACCCAAACCGCTGTAACGCATCCAGATTTTATTGTACAGTTAAAAATACGAAGAGGTTTATTTTAAATCCGTCGGCCGTCTGTCTCGGCTTTAATTACAGCGCGATATTTATAACACTCGGTGGTAAGTAAGAGCTTATTTTGATGCACTGTTAACAAATTAGTGGTGGTTTATAGATTTCCATTTGTGGTAACGCAGTCCGAAGAATATGAGAAAATGCTAGGTACTAAATAATAAACTAGAGATTAAAAGCATATTTCACAATTTCCAATTATTAAATAAATTAGAGATAATTTTATTAAAAAATACTGAATATTAAATTGAATTAGAAGTTAAATACGTACCGAACAGCAAATACTGTGAATCAAGCATATAAACTATTACTATTTTGGTCTATGTTTAAAAATGGACTAAACTACAAAAAGCTGAAAGAGTAAAAGTTAAACCACTAGTTTATTGTTAATTCCTTAACGGGCAATATTTCAGGTTCATTTTGAAATAATTACACTATTTCTAACGCCTCTTTCAGTTGACTGCTTACAGTCTAACTAAAGGATCATTCACACAGCTCAGTCCCTTCGTAGCATAATGTACAATACGCAAAATGTGCACCTGTTGCAAAAATGTACAATACGCAAAATAAACAGTCAGTCAAGTTTACAATAAAATTTTTACTTGCCGGTGACATTGGAAATTGACTGACCATTGGCATGACTGAGACGTGATTGAGCTGTGTGAAAGATCCTTTACATCCGATAATATTATTTGAACTGTCACATTTTTGACTAAAGAAAATAATAAAAAAATAGATAAAACACTTCTAAACGAGTTCATACTCGTCAAGAAGTGTTTTAACTTATATAACTTACTTCCATACTTTTTTATACTACTATGAAAGTTGGAGTTTACGATGAGATTGCATCATAATTTCCCTCTAATAACATTTTTTCTTCAATAATTCTTTAGAAAAAGCAGATCCGAAACAAAAATCAGACGAAAGCATTCGCTCGTTGACACATTTCTTCTAATTTATACGCATTTCCCCGCGATATCGGTCGGTTATCCACACGTCAGCGGCTGGCGTACAAAATATAAAGAGACAGAAAAGCCACTCGGTGCAAATCGGGATTTTCCGTGCACGCACACATAATCATTTTGTACAGGTAATTTTAGGCCAACCCAGACTATATTCAGTACCTGTAGCTGTTACAAAGGAGTTCGTAGCGAAACAAAACAAACGACGAAGGTTTCGATCACAGCCCATAGCACAGGTGGCTTTCTACAATTTGAATAGAATAGAAATTATGTAATGAGGATCAGTAACATGTTTGAATCCTATAGTTTTATTAATATAATATAAAAACGTATTCATAGCTATGAAATTTAGTGAAAGATTTTTTGAAATCCGTTTAGAAATGGTTGAGTTATAGGGGTTTTGAAGAAAATGCCAATCTCAATGCAATTATATTCTTTATGTAATACATAAGGTTCGCGCACGATGACGATCGATGACGTCATAAGGACCCCCCAAAATAACAGTGTTTTAGCACGTTTTAGCTCGTATAACTTCTCAGGTTTAAGAGATGTCGTAAAAATTTCATCACGGTTAATCATGTGGTGGCATAAGCTTTGATAAGCCACTAAACATAAATCGTTACTGATCCTCATTGACGTAAGAAGTCACTGACCATAGACAACCACGACGTTTTGAAATGTCAATTTCATACACCTAATGTCACTTCTATTCTATTCGAATAATCGAAAAGCCAAGCGTTTGCCACTTTTTTAAGGCCTTAACATGATAAAGCGCTTTTAAATGTCAAAAAAGACAATGGATTTTGACAGTGTCGATGACTAGCGGTACTTATCGTATTTCGATGCTTATGCCGTGCATGGGCCATGGCCCATGCTACAGGAGCAGAGCGAACCTTCTGTCAAAAACACGCAGACTTTTTTTAGTGGCTGAGGGCACGTCATCGGAGCACTCTTTCAACTTGCACTTTCGTACAGAAACGTGAGTAAGTGAGCGAGTTGGCTGACAGCCAGGACCGCTCACCTGCGCCTGCGCCGCTCCCATTCTGCTTCCGCTGGTGATGGGCTGCCCAGGGTCTATTTATAATGGGGTGACGAACCGATTGATCAGTTCAACCGTGCTGGACATTTCGTAAGGGTATTAGATTTGTGTGCGTAAACTTTCCAATTACAAGCTCAATAGTTCTTGATTTTTATCGACAATTTTATAAATATAATTTTTGACGATGAATATTACAGGGAAATTACGTATGATGTTTAATATAATGTTATGAGGAGCTTGGTGGCGCAGTGGTTTAGCGCCTGGCCCATAGATTGTGGAGGTTAAGCAACTTTCGTAAGGGTCAGTCATGGGATGGGTGACCAAAAATTTATTATCTCGAGCTCCTCCGTGCTTCGGAAGGCACGTTAAGCCGTTGGTCCCGGCTGCATTTGCAGTCGTTAACACCTACCGATCCGCATAGGGCCCGCGTGGTGGGCTATGGCCCATCCTCCTTACCACCCATTAGAAAAGCCTATGCCCCAGCAGTGGGGATATTAAAAGTGGCTGATGGACATCATATAACATGGCTTACATTATCAATTTCATTATGATCTGCATAATAGGGATACCTAATAATGATAATGATCTAAGCAATTATAATCTAAATCTTAATCATTAAAAAAATCATAATCAACACATAGGTATTTACTTATTTGTTTTCATAGGGTTACCAATTTAGTTATAAATAGCTTGACCCTATGAAAACCTATATATTATTCCATAGTCTTAGTCAAGAACAAACCCATGATAGCAATAAACGCAGTCAAATTAGCACTAAGTATTGTTTTAATGTGAGGTCGAGACTCAAGTTACTGCTACAGAACAGTTTAAACCTGTAAACTGATATGAGCACTGTTTGTGGGGCAAATTATCATACAATATTAACAGTGAATCACATTAACATGAGTATCTATGAAACAATAATTCTGCAACGGTTTTACATACATGCACAACAAAAAAAAGTTAAAATAGTCGATGTTAGAGAGGGTTATTGTAAACTCGCCACAACAGGGCTAGAGAAGATTTGTGGAGAAAAACTGGTTGTATCAAGGTTGTATCAGTTTATAGCACAAAATGTTTTAGTTAGACCTGTACCTTGATTACGTAAAGCTGTTGCTAACAATTCTCGATTGAAATCGATTGAAAGCGCGGTTGCATTGCTGCTTTAGTTAAGATAGTTGTCACATTGGTTCTTACTAAAGCAGCGATGTAACTGCGATTTCTGTCAGAGTTGATTGCAACAAAGATACGTAATTACCCCCCAGTACTTCATATATTATTGATATAACCTGTTGTTTAGTGGTATTTCCTTTGACTGTCTTTAGTATTCATATTTTATTTATGTAGGTACTTAAGTTAGGTACAAGTGACAGGAAGGAAAGGAAGAGAAGGACGCATTGCACCGACCCCAAATAAATTGGGATAAGGGTAGAGATAGGGATGATGAGTTAGGTGCAGATTGTGTGCGAAAGCGATCCAATCTTTTAAGAATTGAAAGCTGTAGTAAATTAGTACCTACTCCATCTAGCTAGGGTAACGCGCATGAACCTCTTAGCAGCCACTAAATCCTCGACTCCTTTAGATCATTATCCTGTGACGTCACACTGACTAGACACGTGGGTGGGAAAATTGGCAAGGACGTCGGCTTTTCTATTGACGCGTCAGACGTCACTTCATTCATAGCTTTAGCACGATGAGTGCCTAAAACGCCTCCAACAAACGATGAGGTCACTTAATTCTCTAGGCTAGCCATTAGCAGTATAATGGTAAACGTGGGAAGTCAACACAGACTGCAGTAGGAAAACAAATTAACTGTCATTAACTAAATTCTTATAAAATGAAAAAAAGGTAAATGGTAATTAAAGAACAGCTGAAAGAAAAACCTGATATGCGAAAAAAATCTAACCTATACCTTACAAGGTTGCAGCATGATGAAAACAAATGACATGATAAACAAAATTCATCAGACTGATATATATTTCAAATATAAATATGAAACCAGTGCCTGTAAGAAGATACTTCATAATACAAAAGAATGTTAAAAGGATCCATAACAGCGTAGGCGTTACAAATGGATCACTGAATGGACTGACGTCATTAGAAGAAAAGATGTCATAGTTCAATCTCAGGCTATATAGGGCGAACATCAATCATATCCAGTTGATAAAGACTATAGTGAAATAAAAATAGATCTCACAATAGATCGCTCAAATAACAGCAATGCCGCTAATATTAAAAAAGAAATGCTTGTTCAACTTTGCTATGTTTTCTTATTCCCTTTTGATAATATAATTGGTATCCTGACCACAGACTCCGATTGCATAGGCTAAAACTTCATAAAGTTTAGTTATTTTCTCTAAATTGTACAAACTCTTAACGACCAGATGATCTCTGTCGCTAACACAACATCATTGAACGATACACATAGTAATTTCACTACAACTGCTCTTCACCCGCTGAAAAGAAGCCAATTTTTTGTCGGCCATGGATGGGATGTAGTCCAACGGATGACTCCCCTTTAGATAATAGTTAGTTTATTTCTGATCTTACAAATGTAACTTGTCAGACGAAATAATAAGGCCAATGGCCTAATGACAGGGAATTATTTTTAGTTTGGGACTCTTGATGGCGACTCGTTTGTGTTTTGGACTAAATGTTGCTGGAAATCGTTTGCTAGTGTTTTTGTGTTTATGTGTGATTTGTTGTGTGCCTTATTTAAATGGTACTTGATCTATCATGGAGATGTTAAGCCTATTATCTCGGCTAGTGACTTTTACTTTCGTGCATTGCATTAGGTACCTACTCAATTCTTTTTCACAAGATCGACGTCGTCTCAAAATCTGTGTGATAAAATAAATTTTGAAACTATCCTTTACAATACTCACAATTCCTAATTTTGTAACTGCCATAGGCTATCTGAAAATACTCCTCCATCTTAACGTAACAATATCACGGAGATTCATCATACAGACCTAAAATTAGAAAACAAAACATGTTACGTAAGCGTTTCATTGTGCTTGAAAGTCAAGAGTGTTATAGTATTATGAGATAATGGACAAAATAATAGATAATACTTTGGTCTAAGGAAGGTTGGCCTGTAACTTAACAGTATGGACATTTTAAAAATTACTGATAATGATGATCATAATGATTTTCTACGTAAAAGTGTAGTAACGGAGTCCTCTGTACCCAGGTAGTCAAGCGCGAGTAAGCGCGATGTCGTCGGTGCGGACGACGCGCGGGTCGCGGGTGCGGCTGGAGTGCAAGGCGAGCGCCAGACCTCCGCCTAGGATCACCTGGTACAAGGACGGGAAACCAGTCACAGAGATCGCCTTGAGGCGGTTCCGGGTGCAGAAATTCAGGTAAGAAACTGGTTTAAAGTGGATTTTTAATTTCTGGGATTTGGATGTTAACTATTGGACAAATCTATTTTATAGCACTTAAGAAATAAAGTTAAATTACCTATAAGTTAATTAATGAGGTGGAATAGTTGGAAATGGTGAAGTGAACGAGAGATACGATAGCGAGAGATATAAGCCAAAGTGGAAGTTCTCAGGATTTCTCTGTATTCTTAATATTTCATTCAGTAACTGAAACCCGAATTATCAGGTTCAAGGAAATAGTGAGCCCCAAACAACACAAACAAACATAGGCAGAGGCACATTAGGCACAAACATAATATGAGACTTTTCCCATTCTAGTACAGTTTGTGGCTTTAAAACCCCTTGTTTGTTTCGTTGCTACGAAACTTAGTTCCATATTTTTGGAGCTTATCATTACATTAATAACGTGGTTCATTGGTTTTTTTTTTACGTGTGTAATTCGTTAGATTAGATGCTATTTGATTTTACAAATCGGTGCGCTGCCAGAAAACGCGACATTATTAATGAGCACATCATTTTGAATACGCGTTTATTTCCATCAAATTATTAATAAATGTTTTTACATACTCTGCTCGCAGTATCGTATTTTAACAGTTTTGCAGTTCGTATTTCAATTCTGTTCTCCAGTTAATATTCTTCAAGAGAATCAAATATCTAAAGACTGCAGATTGACCCACATATACCAGGCTTGTTGATCTTGATCCTATACTAAACTGTTTGTTTGTATCAAATGTAGTACAACGCAACGATGCAACCTAACAAATGGTGCTTGCACTCGCATAATGATCATCGCACACTCAGTTACTGCAAACACATTGAGCTAATCGCAACTGCAGGCGACTGTCATTGACCGACCGAAGGTATCGATGCAGTTGTCACTGCCATTAGATACCGATCCTTATTCCGATGTTGAAAGGGTGTTAAATGACGCATTTAGCAATCCAAGACAAACTGTTACGAGTAATTATGATGAAGTGACGCGGACAGCAATTTCACGGGTCGTTTGAGATTAATGTCGGTACAACATTAGTTTTGAAGTTAACCGGCTACTCCTCATACTGTATCCTGTGACATTGATTGATCAATAATGCTCATTGATGTATCGAGCTCCAAACATTGTCATTGTCTTCATTGTCTTTACGTAGTCTGAAGGTCTTTAGCAGCAGAGTAGGTTGATAACTTACAAATTCACAAAGGTATTCAGTTCATGACACTATGTTATAAAAAGTAACGCGCACGGCGCAAAGCAATTCACTCGATTCGCACCTAGGGTAACCAGACGTCAAGATTTGTCCTGACATATCAGGATTTTTAGTCAGGATAACGGCTAGAGTCGGAAAACGTTAGGATTTTAAGGATTATATTTACATTTACATCACAGAACAAAGAAAAATTATAAATAAAAACAATTTCGAGATCTATTCCAGAAAATGTTAAGTTTCAACGTGATAAAAGCCTCTAAAGGCGGTCAATTTAACCCATAATGATCATTCTGATTAACCTACGACTAAAGTGAAGAAGCCTTTGCCAACCAAGTCGTGAAGTCAAGATTCTATATGGTGGGCAATCAGCAAGGTGATGCTGGTTAGCTACCTTGTAACTAGGGTTGCCAACCCTACTATATAATATAGTATCCTACTATATTGAGTACTCGCCTACTATATTTTTTGAAAAAATATACAGTAGGCAAAACTACTATATTTTTCATGTGAAAAAATTAAACAAAAGAAACAAAAAATATTACTTATATGCACTTAAGTAATTGCATAATATTTTTTGTGATTAAACACTTGTCTTTATGGTTGTTGAATAAATTATGAAAATGTTAGTACTTACTTAAGTATCTATGAAAAATGCAACTCCCTTAAAATCCTCCATACAAAACGGCAACCTACTATATTTTTTTGGACTTTTTCGCCAACTACTATATTTTTACACTAAAAATCTTGAAACTACTATATTTGATCCAAAAAAAGTTGGCAACCCTACTTGTAACCCACGTTTAATCTTGTACCTTAACTTTTCCAGGAGGCGCTCGGTATTAGTGATAAGGCACGCGAAGTCTGAAGACACCGCGACGTACGAGTGCAGGGCGCAGGGCGCTGTCGGCCCGCCCGCGGTGGCTGCGGCCAACGTCACCGTCCTGCTGCCCAGCACGGCTGCACCTGACACCAGTAAGTACTACTACTTGGAATGTTAGTGATAAGGCACGCGAAGTCTGAAGACACCGCGACGTACGAGTGCAGGGCGCAGGGCGCTGTCGGCCCGCCCGCGGTGGCTGCGGCCAACGTCACCGTCCTGTTGCCCAGCACGGCTGCACCTGACACCAGTAAGTACTACTACTTGGAATGTTAGTGATAAGGCACGCGAAGTCTGAAGACACCGCGACGTACGAGTGCAGGGCGCAGGGCGCTGTCGGCCCGCCCGCGGTGGCTGCGGCCAACGTCACCGTCCTGCTGCCCAGCACGGCTGCACCTGACACCAGTAAGTACTACTACTTGGAATGTTAGTGATAAGGCACGCGAAGTCTGAAGACACCGCGACGTACGAGTGCAGGGCGCAGGGCGCTGTCGGCCCGCCCGCGGTGGCTGCGGCCAACGTCACCGTCCTGTTGCCCAGCACGGCTGCACCTGACACCAGTAAGTACTACTACTTGGAATGTTAGTGATAAGGCACGCGAAGTCTGAAGACACCGCGACGTACGAGTGCAGGGCGCAGGGCGCTGTCGGCCCGCCCGCGGTGGCTGCGGCCAACGTCACCGTCCTGCTGCCCAGCACGGCTGCACCTGACACCAGTAAGTACTACTACTTGGAATGTTAGTGATAAGGCACGCGAAGTCTGAAGACACCCCGACGTACGAGTGCAGGGTGCATGGCGCTGTCGGCCCGCCCGCAGGCTGCGGCCAACGTCACAGTCCTGCTGCCCAGCACGGCTGCACCTGACACCAGTAAGTACTACTACTTGGAATGTTAGTGATAAGGCACGCGAAGTCTGAAGACACCGCGACGTACGAGTGCAGGGCGCAGGGCGCTGTCGGCCCGCCCGCGGTGGCTGCGGCCAACGTCACCGTCCTGCTGCCCAGCACGGCTGCACCTGACACCAGTAAGTACTACTACTTGGAATGTTAGTGATAAGGCACGCGAAGTCTGAAGACACCGCGACGTACGAGTGCAGGGTGCATGGCGCTGTCGGCCCGCCCGCAGGCTGCGGCCAACGTCACAGTCCTGCTGCCCAGCACGGCTGCACCTGACACCAGTAAGTACTACTACTTGGAATGTTAGTGATAAGGCACGCGAAGTCTGAAGACACCGCGACGTACGAGTGCAGGGCGCAGGGCGCTGTCGGCCCGCCCGCGGTGGCTGCGGCCAACGTCACCGTCCTGCTGCCCAGCACGGCTGCATCTGACACCAGTAAGTACTACTATTTGTAACTGACCAGCTTCGAGGAGGCGCTCGGTATTAGTGATAAGGCACGCGAAGTCTGAAGACACCGCGACGTACGAGTGCAGGGCGCAGGGTGCGGTGGGCCCGCCCGCGGTGGCTGCGGCCAACGTCACAGTCCTGCTGCCCAGCACGGCTGCACCTGACACCAGTAAGTACTACTACTTGGAATGTTAGTGCTAAGGCACGCGAAGTCTGAAGACACCGCGACGTACGAGTGCAGGGTGCATGGCGCTGTCGGCCCGCCCGCAGGCTGCGGCCAACGTCACCGTCCTGCTGCCCAGCACGGCTGCACCTGACACCAGTAAGTACTACTACTTGGAATGTTAGTGCTAAGGCACGCGAAGTCTGAAGACACCGCGACGTACGAGTGCAGGGTGCATGGCGCTGTCGGCCCGCCCGCAGGCTGCGGCCAACGTCACCGTCCTGCTGCCCAGCACGGCTGCACCTGACACCAGTAAGTACTACTACTTGGAATGTTAGTGATAAGGCACGCGAAGTCTGAAGACACCGCGACGTACGAGTGCAGGGCGCAGGGCGCTGTCGGCCCGCCCGCAGGCTGCGGCCAACGTCACAGTCCTGCTGCCCAGCACGGCTGCACCTGACACCAGTAAGTACTACTACTTGGAATGTTAGTGATAAGGCACGCGAAGTCTGAAGACACCGCGACGTACGAGTGCAGGGCGCAGGGCGCTGTCGGCCCGCCCGCGGTGGCTGCGGCCAACGTCACCGTCCTGCTGCCCAGCACGGCTGCATCTGACACCAGTAAGTACTACTACTTGTAACTGACTAGCTTCCGCCTGCGACTTCGTCCGCGTGGACATTTGGAACATCCCTATCCTAATCCTAGCTCTGAAATCGCGAAAAAAAATCTGCTGTAGGTACCTATCATTAATAACGAAAATATGAAAATCTTCGCAATTTCAGAGCTTGTCCCATAGTAAAAGTTGTTCAAATTGATGGTCCCTCCCTATGTACCATATTCCGGTTCTGTTTCTGTATTTAGTGGTCACAAGTTCACAACGCGTTGTCGGTATTTCAGTATTTGAGCCTAACATAATATATTAAGTACTTACTTGGATATAATCAGATTATCGGATCATTCAGTGTCTAACCACAAAATATATAATAGTGGTCAAACCACGCTGATTTAGTTAGGCTTTCATGTCATGCCAGTTGTAAATGCTGTAAAGCCTTTACAGGCGTTTACAACTATTTTGTAACCATAAGCGCGGCGAAATTCTGATTCGGAATTCCAAAACAGAATCCGAACGCAGCTAATCCATACAGATCTACGGACCTACCACACACATGTGGTTTTATTTGCGTTCGGAATTTTCTTACATTAGCTATCAATATTCCGTTTCGTAATTCCAAATCACATTCCATTGCGAACGCTACTCGCAATCGGTAGCATGCACCATGAAGGTTCTTATCAATATAACATTGCAATAGGCTAGTTGACAAAATTTGGAAAATAGTTTAAAAATAAAGTTTGGTATCTATTTTACCCCAAAAATATATTATTTTAAGAAAAATAAGTCATTTTACCTATGAATTTTGCGTTTTAAGAAATGAATTCAAAATGACATCGAAAAAGGCCAAAACTGTCATGGCGTCTTGAATGACGTCACGCCTCGCGAAACATTCGTGTTTGACACCTACACACATACACCTCTGTGTGTTTGTGTGTGTGTGAAAATGACAGCAACAACAAAGGTTTCGCGAGGCTTGACGTCATGCGTCTCTGATTGGTGTTCAATGTCACGTGATTAAATGGCCAATTTTGCCGATTTTATTTTCCGTAAATATTGGTAATCTTTATTTATTTTAAATGAAAAAAGTGTTTTTTGGTTACTATTTAACATGATTAATCATTAGAAACCTTATGCTAGCCGATTTATTCTTAGTGGAAACAAGCCTATTATTTATATTAAGTATTTTGTAATTGTTTACAGCGTCATTTGGTGCTCCATGCCCGATGCCGGACCCGTCTTCATACTGCCTCAACGGAGGCACCTGTTTATACTTCGAGCCCGTCAGAGAACAGGCTTGCAAGTAAGTATAGCGCAGGCCCGCCGCAAGCGGGCGTGCAAGGCGTGCACTGCACGCGGGCGGCACGTCTAGGGGGGCGGCAAATCGACCGATCGATCCAAGCGTCAAAGCTAGGGTCGAAGAAGGGTCATGATATGAGCGCTCCTGGCAAGTTTTGAATTTTGTACCCCAAGGCTTATTTCTAGGATCTTGAGCGACACAAATACAAATACAAATACAAATATCTTTATTGTCTCATGAGTTTTACATGGTGGTAAATATTAAAAGTATCATCATGAACCCCGTTAGGGCACTACAACACTTGCAAGATTTGAATTTTGCGCCCCAAAACTAATTTCTAGGATAATGAGCGCCCCTGGCAAGATTTGAATTTTGCGTCCTAAGACATATAGAGTATTTTCTAGCTATGGGTCAACAAATTGAGGGTTGCGCCCCTGGCAGACGCCCCCCTTGCCAGCCCCTAACCTAGCTACGACGCCAGATCCATTACGTAATATTCAGGAAGCTTGAAATATGTATAGATGAAAGATGTATAGCGGCGCGCTACGCACGACTAGACTTCTACATAAGAAGTGGCTACTACCCACTCCTTATGTAGAAGTCTAGGGTACAAAGATAAAGGCATCTTTCAAGAAATCACCCACTTGTAGTAGGGGGCGGCAAAATTGGTCTCTTGCACGCGGGCGCTCAAACAGCTAGCAGCGGGCCTGGTATAGCGTCGTACCCACTACTGCTGTTCTTTTGAAGACTAACGTAACCTAACTATAACCGCCTCAGTGTGATTCGCCCACCCGTGTAAGACATAGGGGCAGTGTTTCTTTCAGACAAAATTCTCCGAGGGAGCAATTAAGAGGTTCGGGGGATCTCCTCCGTCGATCACTACACTAGTTTGCCCCTCTACCTACACACAACACATTTTTCTCCGGGGGGCACTAAGGCTACTCCTAGTAGCTTGCTCGTGCTCCTAGCTTAGTACCTGAAAGAAACACTGCGCAGGGGTCCCGGGTTCGATTCCCAGGAGAGGTACAATTTGTACTCGGTTGGTGGTAGGGCTTATTTCCAATCCGCCTGGCTAGCTAACACCATCTTACCTAAGGAGACTCTCCTTGGGTAACTGACACTAGGAGAGTCTCGCACGCGATTTCTTCTAGGCAATAACATGATTGCCTAAGAAATCGCCACTCGCGTGCGAGAAACTCTCCTAACAGCCTCCTAAGTCTGACGCCATATCAACAATTTGAAAAATTGTTGTGTTCCGGCAGTCATAGGTAAGTAAGATAGCCAGTTCCTCAGTGATGAGGATTCCGGGTGTAGTGCGCTTCCGCCTTCAGCCTTATCGTCACTTAACATCAGCCGTTGAGCATTAAAAAAAAACAATTACTCAGTTTCTCTTTCTTTTCCAGATGTCCAGAAGGTTTCAACGGCCAGCGCTGCGAGAACAAGGACGTATCAAACAGGAGCAGTATGTATCACCATCCTTACACGTGCAAACTGGGCCTATCGACGTCCTACTACTGTTAGCCGGCGCCGGCGCTGCCCCCGCGCAGAACCCACCTTGTTCCAATTTTAAATTTTAAAAGTTTCAGCTCGCGCTTTTGTGGTTGGAAGTTCTATAAAGCGGGCCACATACAGACAGAATCCCGATTCGGAATTCCGAACGGAATATCGATAATGTATAAAAATTCTGTACGGAAAAATATCATGTGTATTGGTAGGTCCATAGATTTGAATGGATAGGTTGTTGTTGTGGATTTGTTATTCCATTTCGGAATTCCGTACATAAGTAATTCCGAACGCAGCTAATCCATACAAATCTATGGACCTACCACACACATGCGGGATTTTTCCGTACGGAATTTTCATATGTTATCGATTTGCCGTTCGAAATTCCGAATCGGAATTCCGTCATGTAAGTATGTGGCCGGGCTAACGCATTCATATTGGCTAAGCAAATCATGAAAGCCACGTAACATTGGGTGCATTCCAGCAGACTAATTGCCAGTCTGCTGGAAAGCACTCATTGACAAACGATTTCCCATTTTCAAATCTAAAAGATACTTACTAAAAAAGGCCGAAGACTCGTCGTCATCATTTTTACGTGTTTAATGGGTACTATTGGGTACAAATACTTTAAAATCATTTGTTGGGTACAAATGATTTTAAAGTATTTGTACCCAAACGTCTGAAAAACAACGCGCTTAAAAAAAATCGATAGAGCTATTTTGTATGGGAAATTGGTACAGCGCCATCTTTCGCAGAAAATCGAAATTAAATTTCCCGTTGAGAATTATGATTACTTTATCGAGTACTTTTACGCGCATTTTTTCTCTGTAGGTAGATGTTCGTGCTAGGGTACAGAGCTGATGATCTTAGAAAATATTTGACCATTCCATCCAAAGAAGGCAAAATTATATCAGCCATTCAGCTTCCAAAAGAAAAATCAGTCGGCATCGCATTCGTCGTAAGTCGTTTTGCACGCATTTAGAGGCCTAATTATTTTCACATTCGCCAATATGGATGCACACTCACAAACAAATGTGATCAGGGGGCTTACTACAGCAAAAAAGAAATAGTTCAGTTCAAAAGCAGGCCTTAAACAGGACTGCTCAATGCCTGCTTTTGAACAAACCTTTGAGGTCATAGTACGAAAAAGTAAGGCAGTTCAATATAAGTCCTGCTATAAGAGCTCATAGTAAGGCCCCCAGTAGTATCAGTACTCTCATCACGAACATCTACCGAGAAAAAAACGCGCGTAAAAGTACTCGATTGAGTAATTATCTATGGAAAATTTCAATTCGCTATTTGACGATAGATGGCGCTGTACAAATTTCCAATACAAAATTACAACAAAATTTATACAGCGCCATCGTCGAAAAGCGAAATTAAATTTCTCGCGCTTTTTTTCTCGATAGATGTTCGTGCTACGAGGGCCCTATCGCTATAGCTTTGAGTTAGGTTAGGCGATAGCGATAGGGCCCTCGTAGCACGAACATCTATCGAGAAAAAAAGCGCGAGAATATTAATTTCGCTTTTCGACGGTAGATGGCGCTGTATAAATTTTCCATACAAAATGACTGTATTGAATTTTTTTATGCATGTTTTTTTTTCTAGATAGATGCTTGTGCTACGGGTACAGGTACAGACATAAGAAATAGACTTTTCCACACCACAAAGCGTTTGTTATTAGCAAAGATTTGACTGTATAAACAGTGAATTTTTGTTTGTGTAGAGCTGAAATGTGCGTATTTTTGTTTCTTTTTCTTACATCTATTGTAAATACCAGTTCACTGAAAAGTTGGTGGCTATGTAATTCCGAATCTCGCTCTCATCTCGATCGCTGATGAGAAATTGTGACGATTCCATTTTGTTTTTTATATAATTAATATTTAAGCGTTGCATAGCGTTATTTCCATTTACTAGGTAAATAGCTGACCCAGTGAGATTATAAATTTTAAGCACTTTTTATGTTCCGATAATAATTATAATTTTTATAATTCAAAAAGTACTGAACGCGTTCGAGTTTAAATTTTTACGAATATGCGAATCGTTGGTAAACAAACAATGCCAACCAATTTTATTATTATTGCTTTTTTAAATCGCAACCTAAAGAATCTACTCATTAACTGTTTTATTAGCTTTCATTTTATAAAAATACTAGAAGACTACATTAAACTATTTCACCGAAACGCCTTATGAACTTTAACCTAATTTTCTTCTATTAAAGAAGTTGTAAATATTTTAAACATATTTGTAATATTGCGATTTATTTTATTGTTATTTTTTAAGTTAAGGATTGACAATTCGTAGCTGGTACGTCCTGATTATGAGACTTGCAAGTTATGTACATATCTATTAGGCTAAGTCGTCTTTTATATCTACTTTTAAAATTATAATCCAAGAAATAGGATAAGCTTTGCTCGCTGTAAACTTGAACACAATAAAAAAATACTACTGTAAAAAAAATAATGTAAAGATTTTCTTTTAAAAATACACTAGCGAGTATGGCCAGTAACTATGAAAAAAAACCAATTTCTTGACAGTTTACTTACCACCTAGTCAGATTTCAGTTTTAATAATAGCTAGGTAAGCCTAGATAAATTTTATTATGTATAATTTTTTGAGTGTTATTTGGAAGAATGGTTGTGGATATAGCGAAATGTATTATTTTCTCAGTTAAATTTCTTTTTTCATTAAAATACTTATAAGTATCTTAATTTTATTAGCTTCTTGGGACCGAATACTCACAACATGCGCAGTTTTATTAGTTTTTTTTTTTCATTTTGTATAAAGTTTTTCTACTTTTTAATCTTTAAGTTCTTTATTTATGTGTAGTTAAACAGAATGATTATTTATTTTAATACAACATGAGGAAGGGGCGTTAAGCCAAGCGCAATGACGTCATTTATGTCTTATGAATAGGTAACAGAGCTTTATAAACCAATCACCTACTTAAATTAATAATTTAAGGTACTGACCCAAACTTAATCTTATTTTAAAACTTTTTTGATGACGTCATTACGCATATAAGCTGATTTTGTATTCTCACAACAAATATTAAGGCGCGAAATGTTAATGTACTTGGAATATGCCAAAATCACAATTATTAAAGAATGAGTGTTGGAATTAACAGAAAGGCGACAATTTGTTTTTTTTTTCTATCATTAAGTATTATTTTCCTAAATCTTCGAAAAGGCTCAAAGTTGGCAACAAAAATGGTACGTATTTTCGGAATTTTATTTTATGTCGTGCACCGTTAACACCTTCCGCACTCATTTTGCGATATGTAGAAAAATAACTTTATTTTCTTAACACATATTTTTGCTAGAACAAACTTTAAAGTTACGTTTTTTGCATATATCTATTTATACCGTATTTAGTGACTAATGCTTAATTTACTAATAAAAAGGTACATTTGCATGGTAAAACTTATGGGCACCATAATAAAAATACTTAATTATTTGTTGTGAGATGAAAACTTTAACACTGCATGCTAAAAATGCTCTTGTATTTGATTTTTAACACGTCCCTTAATATATTTTTTTCATCTGCAGGTAAAGGAGATCCACTTTGGTAGTCAAGAGAAGATAAATAAGCATTCCTATATTTTTTTACAGAATGTAAAAAGTACGAGCCATATTTTTAAAGAATCATTGACTCGAGTCCAGAGGGCCTAGCCAAAGTAACATTGGCAAATCTTCGTTATCGCTTCGCTTTCGAAACATGTATGAGGTTGACATAAGTTTTCGTTAACTATCGAATTTTAAAACGTCAAATCCTATACATGTTTCGAAGCGAAGCGATAGCGATAATTTGCAAGTGTTACTTTGGCTAGGGGGTCTGTACCTTTAGCACGAACAGCTATCGAAAACATTCGATAGAGTAAATTTGTATGGGAAATTTGTACTGCGCCATCTATCGCCGAATAGCGATATGAGATTTTTCATAGAGAATTACTCTGTCGAGTAATTTTACGCGCGTTATTTTTTCGATAGCTGTTAGTGCTACGGGTATTTATTTACAGTAACCGTAGCACGAACATCTATCGAGAAAAAAAATCGCGTGTAAAAGTACCCGAGAGAGTATTTATCTATGGAATATTTACTTCGCTTTTCGGCGGTAGATGGCGCTGTACAAACCCTTACAAAATTACTCTGTTGAATAAACATTCGACAGAGTAAGTTTGTTTGTGTTTGTACACGCACGAACTCTATCGAGAATAAAACCCGCGTAAAAACATTTGATACAGTACATTTATATGATAAATTTGTACAGCGCCATCTAACGCCGAAAGGCGAAACAAAATTTCTCATAGATAATTACTCTAATCGAGTACTTTTACCACAGAATACATATGCTTTTACGCGCTTTTTTTCTCGATAGATGTTTGTGATAGAGATACTGAAAACGAAAAAAACAACCTTAAAAAGAACTCAATCGTGCGTACTTTAACCGTAACTCCATTTTGAATTAATTTAGGTATTTTTATTAACCTTGACATTTTGACCGGACATTTTTGTTTCTCATATTTTTACAGTCTATTGTTTTGTTATTGTACTGTACCCTTAGCACGAACAGCTATCGTGAAAAAAACGCGCGTAAAAGTACTCGATAGACTAGTTTTATTCTCTATGGGAAATCTCATTTCGCTTTTCGCCGGTAGATGGCACTGTACAAATTTCCCATACAAAATTACTCTATGGAATGTTTTTACGCGAGTTATTTTTTTCGATAGCTGCTCTTGCTAAGGTTGCTGGACTTGATTCACCCGCGGTTCCTGAGGTATTTTATCGGAGGTTTAAATTAATCGGAGGGGTTTACATTATCTGGTTTAAAGTTAACTTTATCACTTAAAACCAACTCAGATAAAGTTAAACCTCAGAAACCGGGGGTCAGTCAGACCCACTAAAATAAGGCTGATACTTTTTTCAGAGCCCAATTTATTAATTTGCGAATGAGCATATTAGGGCATAAGCACATGACATATTTTTGTGCATTTAACGCACAGAGCATTATAGAGCAGTGGCCGATATCCAATAATATTACTTAGGTAGGTATCGATATTATCGGATATTCTTCCAAACGTCTCGTCGTCATCTTCTAAACGTCTCTAAACTAAATTATAGCTTATACCAATAAATGATTTTGACGAATATCTGATAATATCGATATTTTGTATTGTATTTTCCGTCTCTACAATATCCCACCAAAATTGCATTTTATAAGTACTTACATATTTTTTATTGTTTAAAACAAAGGAGTGTTTTGAAATACGTCGTGAAAAAGTTTTAGTTAAGTTGTATTTTGTTCATATCAAGCAAACACTAAGGCTAAGGCCACACTATAGGTGACAAGACAAGTGAGCGACTGAGGTTCTTAGTAGTATGGCTTTAGCCTAAAACCCCCTAAGTTTGGTTGGGTTTCCATCCATCAGAAGGGTGATTGTTATTTTGATTATATTTCTAAGAAAACTTTGATTTAGTTAAATTATTTTCATTGAAATGTGGTGCCGCCCGTCCTGCCTATACCTTTCTAAAGATACTTGCAAAAAAAATATTTTTCTAGGTAAGTACCTACCTACCTACTTAACCTACTTATATAAAACCTTAGTTAAGTTTTGTTTAAGTAGTTACTTTACTTAAACAAAACTTAGATAACTAAGGTTCTATAGGTCAAAATTAATGTCTGTTCTTAACTTACAGTCTAATTTATTAAAACATCTCCTATTGTATAAATAAAGCTTTGTTATCGTGTATGTAGTAAACTTTGTACCATATTCTCGTATTTATATTGTAAGTTTATTATACTCTGGTGCTTATATTTGTAACTTAAAATGCGAAAACGTATTAGCGATTTGAATCTCAAATCTATATAATATTTTACTTATGTAATTTTATAGGTAATCATAATAGGTAGGTGCTAGTGATATAAATCCATGACACAGATATTTTACAACTAAAGAGAAAATTAATAAAAGTGCCAAAGTAAGTGTTTTGATTAATTTAATATTTACAATAAATAACAGTAAAGCTTTAGAACAGTGGTTCTTAACTAATGGTCCCTGGAAGCACCAAGAGTGGTCCGCGAAGCCATACTAAAATAATCATTCATTTACTTACCTACCTAATATTGACTGTATTTTACCTCCAATCCAAACAGTGGGTGGTCAAATAGCCAGACAGACATTTTGTCAAATGGTCCATCAGCATTAAAAGGTTAAGAACCACTGCTTTAGATGACCCACCCGTTTTCACTAAAGTTAAGAATCGCCTAAGTCTTTTCCTAAATACAACTCGACCAAGATAATTAGGCAAATGACAGCATACCCACACTAAGTTTACCTATGACACCGTTTTAATTTGGTCGAGTTATAGTTAGGAAAAGACTTAGGCGATTCCTAAGTTCAGTGCAAAAGGGTGTAAAAGCTTCAACCAAATAGATAACCGTAACTACCCATAACACAAACTGCACAAACAGCTATCGAAAAAAATAATTACGCGCGTAAAAACATTCGATAGAGTGATTTTGTATAGGAAATTTTATGCAGCGTCATCTGCCGGCGAATAGCGAAGTGAGATTTTCCATAGAGAATTATTACTCTATTTTTTTCGATAGCTGTTCGTGCTGGCGGGTACATACAGAGCATTTTTCAGAGTAGGTACCTACCTAAGAGTGAATTATTTACTACCTACCTAAGAGTGAATTATTTATTGAAGTCTGTTCCAGGGGCCTTACTATGAGCTCTTATAGCAGGACTTATATTGAACTGCCTTACTTTTTCGTACTATGACCTCAAAGGTTATTAATTCAAAAGCAAGCCATAACCATTCCTGTTTAAGGTTTTGAACGTTCAGTTCTTAAGGATGGTTTCTTATTTCTTGATGGTGAGCCCCCATTAACATTTTAGTTTATTTTAAAATAAATTTGTAATTATAGTGCTAATTCAAACTCCGATGACCTAAAAAAGTTTCTTAAAAGTAGTACTTACCTAAATTCATTTCAAAATCAACAATATCAACATGGAATTTAGTAAAAGTACTTACCTACTCGTAACAAAGTTAGAAAATGTTTAATTGTATAAATGTTAAGTTGTATTAACACAATGTGTACAGTATTATTTGCTGATTAGATTAATTTATTTTCCGTAGCTGATAATAAAATTGCTATAATGTAAGTGCTTTGTTAAAAAAATAAATGAATTACAAAATCATGTACTAGTTTATCATTAGGTAGACCCAATCTTTTTTTTTTATCGTAGAGCGGTTTAGATTACATCTACTTACCAAGTTTCAACAGTGTAATCCTGTTTTGTAACACGTTGTAGCTCCAAACAGCTTGTTTGGACTCCACCCTTTGAGCGACTGCTGACTGCCTATGTTCCATGACACTGTGTTCTGTCTGACTGCTATTTTCATAAATTATGTATAATAATTAAGCAGTATACGAATTTTCAGCCTTGAGATAGCTCTTGTACCGGTGTCCTACGTCTTGGCATGGACCACTTTGAAAACCGCAATTCTGACTAGGTACTATGGGCAACAGCGACGCTTAACCAGTTTGCAACAAAATTCGTGTGCGCGCGTATCGCCCCTACACGAACTAAACGTATGGTTGTGACGGCGCGGCGTGCAAGCGATTTTGACCTTAGCAGTGGTTAAGCGTCGCTGTTGCCCATGGTACCTACATGGATTGGAACTAGTCCCAAGAAGGACTGAAAGATAATATAAGCGATTTAAATGGTCCATGCCAAAGCAAACCTTCATTTTGGCAGGGACAGGCTATATCTAGTGAACCATAACACCTAGCCAGGATCTGATTATTCAAAAAAAAGTCCCTTTTTTATGGATCTCGCAACGCCTAGAATCAAAACGAAATGAAGCACCGTTCAAAAAATATAAAGGAATGATTTGGTCCATGCCAAAATCAACCTACATCTTGGCGAGGACTTTTGAACCAGGTCACCCAGAGAAAATCTGCTTATTCGAAACGATTCGTGTAAATTAGTCCCAAAGCCACAAAATTAGTCCCCCTTTGACGCCTTCACGTCGTAACTACTGAACCGATCATCATGAAATTTTGCATACACGTTGTCAGGGGTGCAGAAAAGGACATAGTGTACCTTTCATCCAAAAAAAAGGTACAGTTCCCGAGGTATAGAAAAAAAAATCAGACTAAAATACTAACGACCACCACGTCCACGTACCCAATTAAAGAAAAGGTAAAATTTATAATCAATCAAGGAAACAAAATTTATACTAATCCAAATTTTATTGAACATTAAAAAGGAAAGTTATCACAAGGCTTACAAAAAAACCACTGCTTTATAAAAGCATATCAAAAATATCATTGTGGAAACAATCTTAAAAACTATCTAGCTACCTATTTACAAAGTTTACTGTGTAAAACGTATAAAATGATAGTGATTAAAAAATACAAGTAGATATTTAAGTAAGAAAATTGTTTTTTTATACTTGTCCTATTAAGTTTTACATCAGCCATATTTAATGTCCCCACTGCTGGGGCACAGGCCACAATAGGTGGATAAGGAGGATGGGCTATAACCCACCACGCGGGCCCAATGCGGATTTGTGGGTCCTATTATGCAAACCACCTTAAATGCACCCTTCAATTAAGTTATTATTACATAATAATAATAAGTTTTTCACACACATTATTAACAACTACCAGTGGCGAGGGGTGAAATTATGGCAAAGGTAAGCAGTTCTTCAAAAATGTTGTGATCTGCATAGTGGATCGATGGGGTGGGATTTCTAAAAGGTAAGCGGAAGGGAATAGGCTTGTATGAATGGACCCTTCGCCACTGACAATTACCTATATTACAGTATGCGCAAAATAACTTGGAGGCTCGGAAGTTAACTGCAAGTGATATTTCGCGCAGGGTACATATCGAGTTTTGCATAGTTCAGAGTGCTTCCGCCCGCGCCCCGTCCCTGCGCACGCCTGTATTCGTTTACTGCGCAGCTATCCGCACGAAGAACTATTTTAAAAACAATTGTTGAACTGACAAAAACTGTTCTTAGGGCAAAAAAGGAAAAACGGAATACCTATAAATTACTCTGCATCAGTGTTCCTACCATGAGTTGATGCAAACTGTTTTCGCTACGTAAATTATTGTTTTTTCTCTTTCACTCGCATTGATTGTGAGCAGTAATATTACGTATAGTAGGTAGTTTACGGTGGATCACACGCAGGTTGTCTGTCACATACGCAACTCGGCACATTCGCAACTCGTAACATACGCAACTCGTCACATACGCAACTCGTCACATACGCAACTCGTCACATTCGCAACTCGTAACATACGCAATTCGTCACATTCGCAACTCGTAACATACGCAATTCGTCACATACGCAACTAGTTCAGGGGTCGAAACTGTTTGCAGTGTCAAAAATACTGATTTTACTGACTTTAAGACTCAAAAATACTGACCTATTACTGACTTAATTTCTATGTTTAAATGTGTAGTGCGTAAAAAAGAGGGGTTTAAGACAGAGTTTGACAGAGTTGACAATTTTTTTTATTGAGAATGCTAAAGCATTCACAATGTAATTTTTTATATTTCTAAAGAACTAAAAAAAATCGACCTGCCATTAAATGGTTCTCTTATACAGGCCATTATGGATAAATAGCCTTATAAAGCCGAATATGTTAGATGAGATACCATGCATAGTGCATACAACACACAACCCCGGAAATTTGAAACAAAAAGGAGTTTTTTCTTTGGTTCAGTGTATTTACACTGAGTAGTGGCAACCCGAGACCAAAATGTTTGGTCAGTTTTATCCATTAATCTTGCTTGCCTTTTTTAAAAAAAACAGCCGCGCAGTGCGATTTTTAGTGTGTTTCATCCACTAATCTAGTGCTTATTGCCTTTTTACAGTAAAAAAAAACAAACGGTAATAATAAAAAAGTGTATAAAAATGAACGTAGGTAGCTAAAGAACTGACTTTACTGACCATTTTTTGAAAAAACTGACTTTTACTGACTGATGCCAAAAAAACTGACTTTCACTGACTTTACTGACCAGTTTCGACCCCTGCTAGTTACGGGTATGCATTACAATGCCGAAGTAGAAAAGACCGAATTTTGCAAGACCTATGGACGAAAGACCGAAAATTAAAAGGCCGAATGGTTGTTTGGCCGAACGTTTAAAATCCCGAAAGGACATTTTACCTAAAAGACTAAGTCCCGAAGCTTAGAAAACCGAGGGTTAATATACCTACGTTCTGTAAAAGAAGTCTACTGGGACTTAAAAACCGTAGACCGTAGGTCATAAGATAGGTGCGAGGAGCGTAGCGATGAGCATGTTAGGTTGACATGAAGCAAGCGCGCGAGCCGAGCGAGCGAAGCGAGCGTGCCGCGGGAGCGGCCGGCGAAGCGCCAGAATAAAAACTATTTCAAACTCGATTGGTGAATTTTTTAAAAATAATGACCATTTTACAAGCATTTTTAGAATTATAAAACAAATTAACCGTAACGCCTACTTTCTTAAATGTATGTGTTTGTGTAGGTAGAGTAAGTTATAAGTATCGACATTTTAACTTTCGGGATTTCGAACTTTCGGGATTTCGAACTTTCGGTCATTTGATAATCGATCTTTCAAGTTTCGGTCTATCGGATATCGACATTTAGAATGTTCGGGATTTTGAAAATAGGTATTTTATACGTCGATATTTCGGTCGTATGTATTATGAATTTTCGACATTGTAATGCATACCCGCTAGTTACATACGCAACTCCTACACATACGCAATTCGTAACATACGTAATTCGTCACATACGCAATTCGTCACACACGCAACTCGTCACATACGCAACTCCTGTCTTTTCGCTACTCGTCACATTTTTTTCGTTTTTAACACAATGTGCCAAATGATGACTCCAAATCCTGATGGCTGCTCAATATTGAGCCTAATTCGGTCACCCATCTTGCTCTTAGCCACACAAAAAGTGGCTGCACGATCTTTATCGAACCTAATTTGTTCACCCATCTTGCTTTTGGCCACACAAAAAGCGTCTGCACAATCTTGGATGGGATCGGTAGCGGAAACAGTTTGCATCAACTCATGGAGAGCTACAGGTGATTCAGGTGGGGTAGGTACTTACACTATCTAAAAAATAGTCTAAAATGTTGACACTAAAATATCTATACCTGATCAATAATAATCCTTAAAAGTTTCTAAATATTCACGACTGTTGCCACTATTGCAGAACAAGACAATCTAGATTATGTAAAATAGTATAATTTCATGATATTGACAATTTATTTATGTACACACAACGGCACATCAAGTAAGTTGAACTGCAAAAACAGCTTTTATTAGAAGGATGGTCACCAGCCCGCGAATTACTTTTTCTCTATTGCTAACAGTTCTCGATTGAAATCAATTGAAAGCGCAGTTACATCGGTTCTTACAAAAGCCGCAACGTAACTGCGATTTCTGTCAGAGTTGATTGCAACAAAGTTACATAATTACCCCCCAGTTCAACATTAGGATATGCAGTTGTCTGTACCTAATTTAGGCTTTCACAATGATGATGTAATTAGCTTCAGCCTGTATTTGTACACAAAAAGTATATATTATTGATCTGTAAACTTATCTGTAAACTGGTCACTTATAACTACTATGAAAATAAATAATTATGGCTGTTAAAATAAAAACCCTATTTATGTACAATATTGTAGAAATGAAATTACACTACTTTGGTGTTTTGTAATACATACTTGAATTTACATAGGTTGAATTTTTATTTACTCGCTAAATTTTAAGGATGTGTTTAGTCCATGAAACTGAACAACTTTCTCCATCAAACATGTGTCGAAATACACTACAAAATTTCGGTCATCTCTTACTAAATGTGACCACGGGTCAGTCGGGAACTGATCATGTGATCTCTTTGATTTGTATGGAAAGTATTTTTCACTCCTCTTGCTCTAAAAGTACGTCATTGTAAGGTACAAGAGCCAGGATAAAATAGCAAAATTACCCCTAGGGGATAAAGTTTTTTCTTTTTTAATGTTTGTCTATTACCAATGAGCCTACTAAAACGAAAAAGTCTTTATTCATAATCACGAATAAAGACTCGCTCGACTTATACTGTTTCTAATTTTTATTTTTGAAAATGGAACTAAAAGCAGCGATCTCTTCGGTGAAATCATAGACTTATTTATACTCTGTGACTTTAAGTTTGATCGTAGAATGCGTGCATTGTGTTTCTTAGCTGCTACAGTAGAAATTAAAAAAGGCGCGAAATCTTTAGAATTTTTCTCTAATACCAAACTGATTGAATTGTGTGACTGTAAGTAATAGGAAAGAAATAATTTTAATCTTTTGCCGTCAAGCACAAATAATTTATTTAAATACTGTATGAAAAGTTTATGAAGTGGAGGATAGAAAAATGAGTGGATTCGTTTACGTAAGTATAAACTAGGTATTTAATATTGTATTTTATTTTCTCGCCTTCGTAGTGAAAAGTAGAGTGTAACACACGACGCTAAAACCCATTGTAACTCGGTTTCTATTTATTCCCTCGCTTAAGCTCGGGAATAAAACTACCTCGTATGCAATGGGTCATTTTAGCGTCTTGTATAACAATCTACTATTTTTTACATATTTGATCCTGTTTCTTAGAGAAAGTTGTACAGTTTCATGGACTCAAGACATCCTTAAAATTTGGAGAGTGAATAAAAAACACCCTGTATAAGCCACACAAAATCTAATTCATTAAAGGCAGTTGGCTGCATGAATATGCAAGTTGAAGGCACGCGACACGCGATATGAAGCCGCGACATGTCGCCGCCTCATGTCGCGTCGCCTACTGGTTTATATATGTTTCTATGAAATAGCTTCCGAGGCGCGCGACATGAAGCCGCGACGTGAGGTCGCGACATGTCGCCCAAACGCACATCAGTAGTGCTACTGAAATTGCAGCTACAAAACGTTAAATTTGCAAAAAAAAGCGATTCCGAAGATAAACTGCACAATTTTGTGGCCCAATATCCCGCTCTGTACGATGCATCTCACAAAAACTATATGAAGTGTTATTTAAAAGATAATATTTGGAAAAAATAGGACTGCTGCTGCGGTGTGCGGTCAGGTTCGAATTCACGACCGCAGCGACATGAGGCGGCGACACGTCGCGGCTTCATGTCGCGTGTCGCGTGCCTCCAACTTGCACCTTGAGGCCGCACAACAATGGAAAATCTACTGTGCCTCATTTTCGTGTGCTCGATGGATTAAATTAAAATCTAAACTATGAGTACTTAAAACTACAATATAAAGTACTTAGCCATTTTAGAAAACCATCTAATCTGATAATTTATAACTTACAACTGTCTCCATTTTATGGAGACTTGTGGAGAACGTTTTCAGTTGAACATTTTGAGCGTTAGCGATCGCAACTGGTTCGGCTTCAGCCCATTTTTCAGGGATGTCACAATCAGTTTTGGCATGAATCAAAACATCAAATGAACACCGACAATCGAGGAACGGTAAGTATGAAATTGTGGCTGCCACTTGCAACATGACATCTCTGATTTCTTGCTGAATCTTTTTAAGATCTTTAGAGCCAACTGTCTCGTTTTTCTCCTTTGATAATACTGGGTCTCCATCCTCATATTGTACATTGAAATCCCAACACTCCAATACTTCTTTGTTGGCAACATTTAAAATAATAAGTGAGAGTTTAGTTACTTTTTTATTCACAATCCATTCTGAAAATTAAAAGAAAGCACATTAATTTAGTTTTATACAGTGAACATGAAAAAAATACCTTAAACAAGCCATGTCAAACATGTGGCCCGGACCACATACCGTACCGTACCATACACATTTGCCTATGGCCCAATTTAATTTTAAAAACAACCTCCTGATCAGACTTATTTTATTAAGATTAAAATATAATCATAAAGGAAAAGATTTTGCAAGTATTCTTGCATCTATTTGACAAAATATTAACTTTTTCTGATATCTAAAAAAATTTAATGCCACAAACTTTTTGACTTGAAATGTGAGAAGATTCTGCTTAACCAAATGTTGGTTGTTCTTATATCTGTGATGAGATATAATTGGCTTTCTGTTGTTGGGTAAATCCACAGGCATTTTGAACGCCGTCATTCTCCTCAATATAAGATTATCATGATAAGTTGCTAAAATAATATGACTTATGCTGCTAAACGCTACTTGTCTGGGACCTATTCTTGCCACTGCACACGAAGACAGAATTTTCTTACTCATAAAATTTTCAAACCGCCCGTGGATTTACCCTGCTATTTAAGTTATGTATTATGTTATAGTAGCTGTTGGTCATTAGAAATAAAAAATGTAAAAATTAAATTAGAAAGTGTTGACTAAAACGAATATGCTTACCTTCACTTTGTGTAAGAAGATTAGTGAGAAAACTTTTGATTAGTGGATCTTCAGAAAGAAGTAGTGTTATTCCGTATTGTTGTTCTGCTTTGAACGTTTCCGGCGGGTAGAGGCCTCTTTGGAATAGCACAGAATTGATAGCAAACTCTGAAATTTCAAATAAATGTTAGGACTGGTTTATACGTGGTCAGTAACTGGACCCAGCGACTCAGGATTTTGGACCCAGAAACGGCTTGGATTTAGAATACTTGAGCACGAATTTGTATATAGTGAGTTTACTACTTTATTATAAAACATGCAGAGATTTTAATGCACATATTCATTTGCCGCGGAAACACTTATTTTTCGAAAAAAAATAAAGATCTAAGTCTAATTTTAAACCAGTGTCATCATTCTTGACGTTTAATGGCGGCGCACTAGGTTGGTAGCACTGCTAAATTGTTGCGATGGTGAATCAAAGACCGCAGGTCACGTGATAGGTGCGAGGAGCGTAGCGACGAGCATGTTAGGTGTACATGAACGACTCTTTTTACGTGCGAAATTTTGTACGTACGTCCCTTCTCTCCCCACCTCTTTTTAGCATCCCCTGCTTAATTTCTACATTTTTTGTTTTGAGGTTATGTTTACACAAAAAAATATTTCTTGTAAACTACGCATCACGGGCAGATGGGGATTGGAGGAGGAAGTTGTTTCCCTTCCCTCCCCCTCTCTCCCTCCTTTAATTGCCGAAAAACAACAGCAATTTGGCTGTTATCATTACTTTTTTGTGTATTCATATATATCAATATCTCTGCAAATATGTACTTCCGCTGAGTGGGAGTACCACCAGGGGGGAGGTGGTGCTATGCCAACCACCTCCTCCCCCCTTCCCTCAGAACCACCAAATTTGTGCTCAAGTATTCTAAATTTTTACCCCAGTAACTGGGTACATGTATAGATAGGATCAGCAGTAAGTCATTGGGCTGGTTTATACAGGATTAGTGACTGGACCCAGTGTCTTGGAATTTCAGACCCAGCAACTGGGTACATGTAGACAGGATCGGCTGTAAGTTGTACTGATCCCGTACAGTACTGATTTCAACCTCTTAAAACTTACCAGGTTTATGAATTACTATAGTACATCTCTTTCTAGCTGTAGGTGTAGCAAATAAAAGAGGTGCATTGATATCTATTCCGAAAGCTGGCAAGTTTTAAATATGGGGGCTGGACTGAATTGATATTAATGTTTACATGAGCCCAGCAGCAAGTCAGCGCTAGACTTAATTACTGTACTCCTATGTTACTGACCCCATATAAACCAGGCATTTAATGTTTCTTTGTTCTTACAAAAGCAAGCATAGAAAAGTGTATTCATGTAGTTTTATCTCTGTTAAATGGTACCTAACATGACCATTATACATTTAAACATTTTACAATCACAATAAAACAGTGTAGAATTATCTAAAAATATAAACTAAAGATTGTGTTTACATAGAGCCAGTACTTACTCAAATATTCGCACACGATTTGTGCAGATCCACGAAGGGTGATACTGTTCTTAACCTGTTGCTGCGACATTACGAATATCACTTTATTCAACAATTATGATCAATTTACAAATTAATCTAAATAATTTAAAATCACACTGCAACAACCATACGAAAAGACGAGACGACCGTTCACCGTTGATTTTTAAATTCAAGAAAAGTTTAAAATGTCAAATGTCAATGGATGAATGCATTCCGGCAGGCGAACCGCTAAGTCATCTATAACGATCACCACAGTAATAAAAATAGCCTCCGGGAATGCACCGAATGTCAAATGATGATTTTTTCAAAGTGATATTAAAAAAAACTATTTGCTTCACTCAAGGACCTTCATACGTCCGAATACGGATTGGAGAGCAGACTGATTCATGCACTGAAATCTCTCTATGAGGATTCCCGTGCATGCGTCAGGATTGACGGCGTATACACTGATTGGTTTGGCATCTCTAGGGGTGTCAGACAGGGATGTGTTGCGTCACCATGGCTCTTTAATCTGTTTTTGGACAGTTGTATGAAAGGTCTGAAAGAACGTGACTGTGGGGTTGTGATGAATGGGACTCAAATCAAGTGCCTTCTCTACGCTGACGACCAAGTTATACTTGCGTCTTCTGCGCAAGAGTTGCAGGAAATGATGTCGGTTATGAATGAAGATTTTGTGAGAAAAGGGATGAAAGTGAATGTAACTAAGACTAAAGTGATGGTGTTTGAGAGAGATGAAGAAATGACTGACTGTACGGTAATGTTAGGTGGCGAAAAAGTGGAACAAGTCCGTGAGTTTGTATACTTGGGGAGTTTGTTCACAAGGGACGGAAAGAGTGAGGAAGACATAGAAAGACGAGTGAAGAAAGGAAATTCGGTGAGTGGTGCTATACACTCGGTTATGAGTAGCCAAACCGTTTCTGCAAAGGCGCGAATGGCTATTCATAACGGAGTGCTGGTACCGACACTGATGTATGGAAGTGAATCTTGGGTATGGCAGAAGAAGAATGAAAGCAGAATAAATGCGGTAGAGATGCGATCGTTGAGGAAAATATGCGGAGTAAAACTGAGTGATAGAGTGAGCAATGAGGTGATTCGCAAAAGGTGTGGTCTGAAAGATGATATAGTGACAAGAATTGAGAAAGGAATGCTCCGGTGGTTTGGTCACTTAGAGAGGATGAATGAAAGGCGAATCACGAAAGAGATATACTGTGCGAATGTGGAAGGAACGATTGCACGAGGGCGTCCCAGAAAAACCTACGCGGACCAAATAGAGGTTATTATAAAAAAGGCTGGTGTACGCAGTGACAAAAACCGCAGGGCATGTATGAAAAGATTGATGGATATGAATGAAGCGAAAGAAGTGTACAAGGATCGTAGCAGGTGGCGATCCATAGTCTCTGCCTACCCCCATGGGAAACAGGCGTGAGTGTATGTATGTAAGGACCTTCATATAAGGACTGAGTACTCTACAACAATTCTCACTATGAGTTTAAAAGAAATTCAACTTTATTCTCTTTGTCATAGAGTTGAAATTCTATCGACGACATTTACTGAAGACTACTGTGTGAATGAAACGTCACCAAATAGATAAGGATGTCTCGTTCGCACAATTGCCATTGCTAAACAATCATACCACGATGGTAGGAAAAAAACACATAGTTATTGTGAAATAAAACTGAACTTACTCTTTTGATTTAATAAGATTTTTACAATAATACTAATCAGCTATCATCGGTGAGGTGGTGTTAAATTCAAGTGTCAATCCTGGGACCCTATTTTTGAATCGCTCGATTGGCGTCGAGCGCTCGTTTCTACTGATTTTCGTTCGACATATGACTCTATTTCGAACGTTTGAGCCATATGTCAAACGAAAATCAGTAGAAACGAGCGCTCGACGCCAGCCGAGCGATTCAAAAATAGGGCCCCAGGTCAATCAAAACTCCGATTTTGACTTTGGCGCCAAATTTCAATTTTTGAATTTCAATATTTAGGTAATATTCCTTTTAAAAACTAGGGTGACCATAAATACTACACCATTTCAGATTTTCAAAAAACGAAATTGTTCTATTGAAATAACTGAAAGTCGCAGGCGAGGGGTAACGTTAATATTAATAATCAAATTCATGTTTTTGCGCCGATTTCGATGAAACTCGGTTTAAGCAACTATTTCGACAAGAAAATAACAACGCAGTGTTAAAAATATTGAAAAAGATGGCGGCCAACTTTTAAGTTTGTAGACCGATTTAGATGAAACTCGGTTTTTGGTACAATTTTGACAAGAAAATGACGAAGCAATTTTTAAAGTATAAAAAATCAAAGATGGCGGCCAACTTTTTTTTTGTAGGCCGATTTCGATGAAACTCGGTTTTTGGTACTATTCTGACAAGACAATAACAATGCAATGTTAAAATTATTAAAAATCCAAGATGGCGGCCAACTTTTTTGTACGTAGGCCGATTTCAATGAAACTAGGTTATTGGTACTATTTTGACAAGAAAATAACAACGCTATGTTAAAAAAAAATCCAAGATGGCAGCCAACTTTTTTGTTTGTAGGCCGATTTTGATGAAACTCGGTTTGTGGTACTATTTTGACAAGACAATAACAACGCAATTTTAGAAATATTAAAAATCCAAGATGGCGGCCAACTTTTTTGTTTGTAGGCCGATTTCAATGAAACTTGGTTTTTGGTACTATTTTGACAAGTAAATAACAACGCTATGTTAAAAAATTTAAAAATCCAAGATGGCGGCCAACTTTTTTCTTTGTGGGCCGATTTTGATGAAATTCGGTTTTTGGTACTATTTTGAGAAGAAAATAACAACGCAATTTTTAAAATATTAAAAATCCAGGATGGCGGCCAACTTTTTTGTTTGTGGGTTGATTTCGATAAAACTCGGTTTTTAGTACTATTTTGATAAGAAAATAACAACTCAATTTTTTTAATATTAAAAAATTCAAGATGGTGGCCAACTTTTTTGTTTGTAGGCCGATTTCGATGAAATTCCAGTTTTGGTACTATTTTGACAAGAAAACAGCAACACAATATTGAAAGTATTAAAAATCCAAGGTGGCGGCCAAATTATTTTTTTGTTCTTCTTTTTTTCAACCCAGTTATATTAAAATCAACTCAAAAACAAAATTGGCAGCCATTTTGACCTTTTGACATTGTTTACATTGAATTATTATTTTCTTGTCAAAATAGTACCAAAAATCGAGTTACATAGAAATCGGTTCTCAAACAAAACAGTTGGCCACCATTTTGGATTTTTTTATATTTTCAACACTTCATTGTTATTTTTTGTCAAAATATTTCTAAAAACCGATTTTCATCGAAATCAAGCCAAAAACAAAAAAAGGGTGGCCGCCATCTTGTTTTTTTTTTTAACATGGTGTCGTTGAAAATCGGTTGCACCCATTTTTTTAATTTCACTAGTAAAAAATTGGTGCAAGTATTTTAGACCTTATTGATATATTTACCAAAATAACAGATTTAATGAAAGAGAGTAATTATGGTAGAAAGCCAATAGAAAGCAACCGAATTTTAAACGTCAATAAAGTCGAAAATCGTTTGCACCTATTTTTTTAACTACAGATCACTAGAAAATGTTTTCCTACCTTCACTTGTTTTCCAACATTCATTTGATTTCCGAAATACACGCACATTGTATTTTTATCAAAATTGGAAATGAAATGAAATATATTTTATTTAAATAAGCTCACATAATAAGCATTTTTAAATCGTCAATTCTTTTACCCTACCACCCATTATGACGTCTTTTACGTCTTAATAAGCTTTATAGTTAATGTCATTATTTTCACTTGAATTTTTTTAGATATTGTTTGATTAACCATATTTATAAATAAAAACAAGAAAGCAACCTAATAAAACGTGATAAAAAAACGTGAAGATTTATTTTTAGTAAATTATTATTTTCTGCTTTTCAGTTAACAAGTGAAAACTAAAAGTATACCACCTTCTATCGGAGCACTCGTCAAGACGAATCAATCGAGCTCAAACTCGATGGGGTTGCATGATTTTATTACAAAGTTCCAATGGCCTTCTTCCGGCTCCTTCATCAGCCCCTTGGATATTATTCCCCAACAGAGTACTTGCCAAGACGATTCTAACGAGCCCAAACACGATGGGGTTGTATGGTTTCATCATAGTGTTCCTGTGGCGTCCATCCGGCTCCATCGTCAGATCAACTCAATGATACCATAATATTACATTACCTTCTAGTTCTGACCTGTTTTCAAAGTTTCAAGTCTCTAGTTCATCGGTAAGTTAGTATAAAATCGTTTGCAAAATTTGTGCTCACACAAACAAACGAAAACACAAACACACGAGCAAGCAACCTCATAAAAACGTGGCAAAAGTATTTACAAAATATAGAACTACCTAAGTACTTAAGTTTATATTAAACACTTTAATGTAATATGTATGTCACCGACCAACCATACAGTTTGGTCACCCTATGGAAGAAAGAGATACAATTATCTACTTGACCTCTCTGGCGGCTCGTTTTGGGGCGAAGAGCTCAATCTGGTTTATACCGAAGGGATGTGCTACATCTATGGCTTCACTAATAGATTAATGGCCGATTGCACTAAACTTAAGAATCGCCTAAGTCTTTTCCTAACTACAACATGACCAAATTAAAACGATGTCATAAACTTAGCCGTCATGTAGCTGTCATTCGCTAAGTTAACTTGGTCGAGTTGTAGATTCTTAAGTTTAGTGCTTTCACGCGATAGTATATTAAACTAGATGGCGTTCATGGAAAGAAGTTTCCAAATGGCTTTTAAAAATAAACGGCCTGTGGGTCTATCCGCTAAAAACAATGAAGTTAATGTCATCTTACTGTGATTTGAGGGGTGTAAAAGCAAAACCAACTCTGTCAATGAAGTGTCAAACTGAGATATAAGCGAAATTTAGTTCTGAAGTCGGTATTGATGAATATCAGAACTTTTTTGAAGTTTCTTGAAGGAAAAGATTCTAAGATGAGAGTAATAGAGTTACAATAAGTAGATTATTCGATTAGTACGCTATATTTTCGATTAAAATTTGGATAGAGGCTATTTTGCTTTTAACTTCTGGATACAGGCTCTTTTGCTTCTAACCTGACCCCCTAGCCAAAGTAACATTTGCAAATTTTCGCTATCGCTTCGCTTCGAAACATGTATGGATTTGACGTTTTAAAATTCGATAGTTAACGAAACCTTATGTCAATCCCATACATGTTTCGAAAGCGAAGCGATAACGAAAATTTGCCAATGTTACTTTGGCTAGGCCCTCTGAAAGGACAAAGGCAGTTCTGCTTCTCACAAAATGGGATAGAGGCACTTTTGCATCAATTTTTTTGCAATCAGCTATCAAAATGTACTAACTGTTTTAACTTTTTCAATCGCTCTTTTTCACTGTTTAGGCTCGTAGTAATAGAATCAAACTCAAAGGGAGACTAAAGTTAGTCTCTAAAAAAAGAATCTTAGAATTGGGAAATGAAAAAGTCTAAGCCATAAAAACGTATCTATCTTCTTTAGTTTCGAAGTTAGATTGGATTTACGTCTCGAAAAAATAGATTTTATGGTTTTACACCCCACTAAAATTGACCTAAAAATAACTCCATACGTCGTATATCCATTTATGGTAAACTTAAGATCATATTTACAGACGTAAAATTCCGTGGATGTAGATATTTTTGTTTTAAAATCCATTTATAATGAGAGATAAATGTAATGCTGACTATTAAAAACAATCCTATTACTCCCAGAATATGTAGAAACTCATTATTATTTATCTAATACCCAATTCTGATCGATACACATAAAATGAAACTATCTGAAATACAAAATCAGCCGTGTTTTGCCAAATTATTGTAATATTATTCGTATTATAACAATAAATTATTTTTTTGTATATAATATATATTTCATTGCTCTCAACTTATCACAACATAACACACAATATGGCACAACATAATGTGTATGATTAATAATTATATTAAGCATACTAACACAACATAATGTGTATGATTAATAATTATATTAATCATACACATAATGTTGTGCCATATTGTGTTATGTTGTGTTGAGTTGAGAGCAATGAAATTAACTCGGCTAAGTTTCTTTCATTCTTTTTTCACCACATAATCATTTTATGCAAAGAATTAAAATTGGTACCATTTTAAAGCTTATTAATTTATTTTTTAATGTATCAGTTTCATTTAATTATCTCAATTACTTATGTGTCCAAAAGAACTTAAAAAAGCGATCTAAATGAATCTCTGCTCTCAAGTGTAGTTAGGGTTACTCTTCTAAAGGTTAAGATTCGATAAAGGCGTACTAGATTAAACATATCGCATTATTAAAAACTATAAAAAGCATTGTTTATAAATCTGTATTATGACTAATTGGTACCTATTGGCCTAGGGACCATCAAACTGATCAACTCTGAAATCACGAAAAACAATCTGCTGTTTTATACAAAAATTAATAACGAAAACATCAAAATGTATCAAACAGCTGATTTTTTGATTTCAGAGTTGGTCAAATAGTAAAAGTTGTTCAGTTCGTCCCTATCTACCATATTCAGCATTAGGGGTATTTTTGTAACACGTTCTATAGAAGTAAAAATTATTTATCTGACATTTGCCGACATCTGTAATGCAAGATACCTTCTACTATTCCTATTAATTAGGTAGGTAGGGTATAATCGCGACCTTCGTGTCGAGTAGGTACTCAAAATTATGCATTTTTTTTTTATTTCTAATAAATCTGCATTAGTACTAATATTAATACACTATCCAGATAAAAAAAATGTTTAAATTATTTCCGCTGCTATCGATGCGAAACCAAAAATTGATGCCATACAATATTACACCTTATGTATATAGCAATACGCGTTGTTTTACAGTGTGATTGATGCCTGTCTGAAGGGTGTATAAACCATTTCCTTATTAGCGAATTAAGGGTGTATAAACCATTTCCTTAAAAGAGTATTATCAAAATTGAGTCGTAAAACCCATTTACAATTACCTTTGAATTTTACGCCCCGAATCGATAATAATAACGGTCGTTACATCTCATCAAAACTACAAAAATAAAACATTTGGGTTTTACGTTGATAATTTACCTTTAGCAAGACGTTATGACCAAAAATTTCTGGGTCGTATAAGCACTTTTTTGCGAATTTCTGTATTTCGTTTAGACAGATCGATAGAGAAAAAAATTCTGAGAAAAATGGTATATATAACTCAATTTGGCCAAAATGGTTTGTACGTACATACATCTGTCAAATCGGAGTTAACATTAACTTCATTGTTTTAAGCCGATAGACCCGCAGTACGGAGTACTCTTCGAAACTTAGTTTTAAAAAAATTAACATATTTTTATCAATGCTATCATACTATATCTATGATGCTATCTAACGAACCTACAGTTTTTCATTTTGAAAAGCCCTCATTGTCAACTGGACTCAAATTTTAAGAAAAGGAAGGAAACAGCTGTCTATGGCGAACCCTACCCTACACGCTTGGTAGAATTAGTAAATACTGCTGATTCAGTCATAGTGTCATTACTCTCTGCCCAAAATGTGCGAGACATAATTAATAACATGAGCAGAGGTAAGTCGCCTGGTCACGACGGGCTCAGCATTGAGCACTTTAAACATGCAGGTGTTCACTTGCCAAGATTGCTGAGTATGTTGTATAATTTGTGTATACGTCATTCTTACCTGCCCCATGACCTTATAAAGACTTTAGTAGTTCCCATTATCAAAAATAAAACGCGGGATTTATCCCACTCAAGTAACTATAGACCGATATCGCTGGCTACAGTGACAGCTAAGGTGCTTGATGGGCTTCTTGACAAACAACTGGACAAATATTTGCATTTACATGAAGCGCAATTTGGCTTTCGGAAGGGATTGTCCACTGAGAGCGCCATATTTGTTCTCAAGGAGACCGTCAGGTGTTACTTGCAAAGGAACACCCCTGTATATGGCTGTTTCCTCGATCTCACAAAGGCTTTCGACCTGGTGTCTTATAAGATACTATGGCAAAAGCTAGCAGCAACTGGATTTCCTGAGGAGCTTGTGAATCTCTTTCAACATTGGTACGATCATCAGGAGAACTTTGTGAGATGGGGGAGAGCGATGTCGGACTCCTATAGAATGGAATGTGGCGTAAGACAGGGCGGATTAACCTCGCCAAAGCTGTTCAGCTTGTACATAGACCAACTGATCGTTGGACACAGCAGCATGCATGCGGGGTGCTCCATAGATGGTCGCATGATCAATAATATCAGCTACGCGGACGACATGGTGCTGCTGAGTCCGTCGGTGTGTGCGCTGCGGGATTTGCTGCGTGTCTGCGAGACCTACCTACGCTGAAAGCCACGGTCTCATATATAACTGCAAAAAGAGTGAGATAATGGTTTTTACGACGCGTCGTATTTCCCCCGGTTTTGTGCCGCCCCTCAGGCTATATGGCAGTGAACTTGTGAGGGTAAACAGTTTTAAATATCTGGGTCACGTGGTCACTCCTGACCTTAGTGACGATAGTGACATAGAAAGGGAGCGTAGGGCGCTGACTGTCAGAGGTAATATCTGTGCCTCCAGTCAAAAAGGGCATAATTCAAAAAGACTACTTTTCAGGAGAGTTGAAAAACCAAACTTTTGTTGTTTTTTTAGTTATTAAATTATGAACACGAAATCCAATACTGCATTTATTTAGATATATTTTTAATGATACGATTAATGGAAATTTATTCTACATTTGTACACTCTATATATATTTTTTTCTAAATTTTTTTGAATTATGCCCTTACTAACGACTACATAAAAGCATAACGTGATTTAAATGAACTTTTTTTGCATGATATAAGAATAACATTAATTGTATATTCAATAAATTAAGACTAAAGGTAACAAATGATGTACATAATATGTTTGGTAAGCGATATCGGAGTTTTTAAAGGCAGATCATATTATCAATTTTATCGACAAAACCCCCCACATGTTCGGGTCTATCCCCTCTCCTGCTGGAATGACCGGCATTTTAAATTTGACTTTTTATTTAAGATGGCCCTGCCGATAATATTAATTCCTTTAGATTTAAAAATCCCACAGTTATAAAAAAAATACTTTTCAAAAATCAAACGCAAAAGTCAAATCGATACACTTCCCCACTGTGGAAGTGCTTTATTCAAAGAGTGACAGCCACGGGAACTTGCCCTTTTATGTGATAGCCAGTTTTGGCACAATATGGTAAAATATAAATTAAATTATTAACAATAGCATTAAAATGTATCTGAAATAAAAATTATTTAATTTTTATTTTATTTTAAAAAGCTTACAATATTACCTCATCATCATCATTACTTTACATCATTACCTTATACAATATTACTTATCAAGTAAAAAATAATTATGTAGACTTTTGACTTTAATACATCCTAAAAAATAATGAATGAATGAATGAATACTTTATTGTTCACCATAATAAAATAATCCGAAATTGGTGTGCTTTTTTGTTTTTCTTACAGATCTCAAAATAAGGTGCATTTTTTATATTTTTATAATACACAGGAATATTATCTACAAAACGAAATCAGAACTATTGTTCTGAGTTGCATATTTTGAGAGTTATTATTGTTTGAATATGACTCTTACGTAAATGGACAAATTTAAAAACATTTTTATCAGTTTTTAACTTAAGTTGATAATTTTATCGCAATATAAATGTCATTGAACTGTAAAAGCAAGTATTTACGAGTTTTGATTTTTGACCATTTTCAAAAATTAACATTTAGTGCCATAGGGTCAAACAATAATAACTCTTGAAATCTGCAACACAGAGCATTGATTTTGATGTCGTTTTGTTTATAATATTCCTGTGTATTACCAAATAAAAAAAAAACTCACATTAATATCCTTGTTTTCAAGATCTGTGGGAAAACCTAAAAAAAAGCACTAATTTCGGATAAAAATTTACTAAAGTATTTTTTATGACGAATTAAAGTTAATAGTTGACATAATTATTCTTTTTTACTTGATAGGTGATATTATAAGATTTCAAAAACTACTTTCAAAAACTGTAGGACTTTGTAATCCAAAGGAATTTAGCAGGGCAATCAAACATTAAAAGTCAAATAAATTTAAAATGCTGGTCATTCCAACACGACAGGGGATAGACCCGAACATGTGGGGGGGGGGGGGGGGGGTTTTGTCGATAAAATTTATCTTATTATACACATACATATTGTATGTAGTCATAATCGCTTTCTTCACATAAATTTGTTTTGCAGAGAGCATCAAGTAGCTCTGATTTGATTGTGAATATCGGAACCAGCTTATATCGCGCCAATGCACATTTTCTTTATTGGCATTAATTTTCCTTAAGTAGTACCAGTGGGCCTTTAAAGAGTGCTTCAAAATTATAGAAAGTCTCCAAAGTCGTTTCTTTCACAGTGAATTGGCCTCTTTCCCCAGCAGACCTTACCATCTGGTAATAATCTCTAGGATGGTGATGGTGAATACTTTGGTTTTTTTTAGTGGTTATAACGTGGTTATAAAGAGCATAACTACATTTAATTCTATATTATTTTTAAACTTAATGATATAACATGAATTATGTCTTCTATTAATAAATCAAATGTAATTATGCTTTTTTAATCACAGATAATTTTGAGACTATACCATTTATGTCTTTCTAAACGTAAAACTCAACAATTATTAAAAACTGTGCCCTTACAAGCGGTGAGTTATGCTTTTTGTGTAAAAAATAAATGTATGTTAAGAGGTAGGTACAGTTATGCCCTTTTGATATGTTATGTAACTCAATGCGCTGATTACAACAGTGCAATAAAATAAAAAGGGCATAACTCGTCTTATGCCCCTTTTGACTGGAGGCACAGATATGCTGGCTCGCAGGTTCGCACAATGCACAGCTGATGTTAAAATCACATTGTTCAAGACATTCTGTCAATCATTTTACACAGGCGGCCTGTGGTCGGTATATACTCAAAAAGCGTTCAGCGCCCTGCGCGTTCTATACAACAATTTGTTCAGGATGTTGATGGGCCTGCCTAGATTCTGCAGTGCTTCTGGCATGTTTGCAGATGCACATGTGAACGACTTTCACGCTGTAATGCGCAACAAAATTTCATCTGTCAGAGATAGAATGCTAGGCGGCCCCAACGGCATAACAGGTTTACTAGCTAACAGACCTGACAGTCATTTACAGAGGCACTGGGTTTCCGCCCTGATTAATCCTAAGGCAGAGTCAGTATATCGCATTAATTAATATTTTACTAGACATAAAAACCCTGTCAGATCCTGAAAAAGGTAATAGTGTTGCTGAAACTGAACAACATTCTCTATGTATAAGAAATTTATAAATTGATAATTGTTAATAATACACAGGTTGGTCAAAAGTTCTGTTACTGAGTTTCTTTATCGATTACTGGCCATTAAAACAAATGAAAAGAAAAAAGAAAAATGACATATTATTGACAGTTTTATAAGCTATAATTCCATACCACACGTATATCATATTTTGTTTATTTCACCATGGAATGGGGGTTGAAGGAGAATCGTGTCGCTGTAATTGCTCTGCACAAATGTGGGCAGCCACCGAATATGATTTTCAAGTTGCTACAAAAGTTGAAAATCAACAAGCAATTTATTTATCGCACTATCCATAGGTACAGTAATACCTTGACCGTCGATGACCGAAAAAGATCAGGAAGACCACGCACTGTTCGGACACCAGCTGTGATCAAGGCAGTGAAGGCGAGAATCACGAGAAATCCCGTCCGGAAGCAAAGTTATTGGCAATACAGATGACTGTGAAGAGAAGTTCCCTTAAAAAAATTATCAATGATGACCTTGGGCTTCACGCTTACCGTAGACGAAAGGGCCATCTGCTAAACGCACGATTGAAGGCTATGAGGTTAGCACGAAGTCGCGCTCTACTAAAGCGGTACGCACAAAACGGCCATCGAAAAATCTTGTTTACTGATGAAAAAATCTTCACAGTCGAAGAAAATTTTAACCGTCAAAATGATAGAGTATACGCTAAGAATAGTAAAGAAGCCAGCATGATTGCTCCGAGGGTCCAACGAGGTCACCACCCCTCATCAGTGATGATTTGGCTGAGGGTGTCCTATTCAGGGCTAAGTAAGGTTCATTTCTGTGAAAAAGGTGTGAAAGCTGGCGCTAGAGTCTATCAAGATACCGTTCTGGAACCTGTTGTCAAACCCTTAAGCCACACTTTATTTCAAAACCAGCCATGGGTCTTCCAGCAGGACTCTGCCCCTGCGCACAAAGCAAAATCTACACAAGCATGGTTTCGGGCTAACAAAATTGATTTTATCGCGCAGGAAGAATGGCCATCCTCCAGCCCAGACTTAAATCCTCTGGATTATGCCATATGGCAACTTATTGAGGAGAAAGCATGTGCTAAGCCCCACATGAATCTCGACTCTCTTAAGCGCGCTATTCTCAAGGCAGTCGCAGAATTGGATATGGTGGTAGTTCGTGCTGCCATCGATGACTGGCCTCGTCGTCTAAAGGCGTGTATTCATGCCAGAGGCGGTCATTTCGAATAATTTTAATACATGATAATCTTAAATATTTGTGCTTTCATTTGGTATATAATTCATTGTAGCATTATTTGTAAATTTTGTATTATTCATGTTTTCCATAGTTACAGAACTTAGTAACCAACTAGGTATGTATTTTAATAATCAAATTGAATGAAAAATTTTGACATTGTAAATTGAATTTGAAATTATTTTTTGACATTATACTATTACTTACTTAAATTAATTCTCCATTTATACTAACATAGTACTTAAGTATTTTTTCCATAATTGTTTTACTAACAACTCTGGATCTATGATATCTGAGAATAAATGATTTTAATTTAATTTAATTTTTTAATTTCGCCCTCTTACCACTTTTGCTTAAATTCTTAGTTTGCCTTAATCCCAAAATGTCTAAAATCCAGAATGACTGAAATTTCAAATTCAAGATATTACCAAACAAAAGCAATTACTTAACTGATACGTCATACTATCTTTGACACAAGTTTGACACGCCGATAAGGCCGGCACCCTGATTATCTAAAAAGAAACTATTTAGCGACCGGTTGCATTTGACATACATTGCCACTTTTCTTTGGTATGTTTTTTTTAACCCAAAAAGAAGTAGCAATGGATCACGATCATCTGTGAACTGCAACCAGTCGCTAGGTGGTTTTTAATTAGATAAACAGCCCGCGGGTCCATAGCGCGTGTTTTGCCCTACACAATCAACAAAAACATCTCAACATTCAACAAAATCGTCTACACAAAACATTGTTACGCGAAACATTTTTGTGTAGAGAAACAATATTTTTGCTTGATGGAAAACACGTACCTACACAAAACATTTTGCGCGTGTTAAGGGGCAGGGTAATGTCATCTGTCATTTTGACAACCCGATAGCGTTTTGTGCGCCAAGTTTGAATGAAAGCAGTTCTTCGAAATTTGATTCGGAGCAGCGAAAATTTTTTCCAATACCAAATCGATCTTTTTTTAACACGTTTTTATTAGGTTGCTTTCTCGTTTGTGTGTTTGTTTGTTTATTTGTTTGTTTGTTTGTTTGTTTCTCCACAAAGTTTGCGAACGATTTTATATTAGCTTCCCGATGAGCTAGAGACTGAAACTTTGAACATAGGTCCGAACTAGAAGGAAATTCAATATTATGGTGTCATTGAGCTGATCTGATGATGAAGCCGGAAGAAGGCCACAGGAACTCTATGATGAAACCATACAACCCCATCGTGGTTGGACTCATTAGAATCGTCTTGACGAGTACTCTAGTGAGAGACGAAGTCCAGGGTCTGATGATGAAGCTGGAAGGCCATGCCATAGGAACTCAATATTGGAACCATGCAACCCCATCAAATTTGGGCTCGTTTGAATCGTCTTGACGAGTTCTTTGTTGGGAAATAGTTTCCAGGGTCTGATGATGGAGCCGGAAGAAGGACACAGGAACTCTTTAATAAAACTACGCTATCCCATCGAGATTGGGTTCGTTTGAATCGTCTTGACGAGTACTTTGTTGGGAAATAGTGTCCAGGGTCTGATGATGGAGCCGAAAGAAGGCCACTGGAACTCGGTAATAAAACCATGCAATCTCATCGAGTTTGGACTCATTTGAATCGTTTTGACGAGTACTTTATTGGGAAATAGTTTCCAGGGTCTGATCTGATGATGGAGCCGGAAGAAGGCCACTGGGACTCTGTAATAAAACCATGCAACCCCATCGAGTTTGGGCTCGTTTGAATCGTCTTGACGAGTGCTCCGATAGGAGATGGTATATTTTTGGTCTTAGCTCGTTAACTAAAAAGCAGAAAATAAAAATTTACTAAAAAAAAACTTTTTTAAAACACGTTTTTAAAACGGACTAAATTATTACAAAAAAAAATCGGACTAAAAAAATTAAAACGGTCTAGTGAAAAAAGGAATAAAAAGTAAAAAATAAATTCTTCTGTAAATATTTATAACACTATAATATTTATACCTACGGAAAATTTAAACCTAAAAACGTGGGTCGCATGCTAAAGACTACATGGATGATAAATTTTATAAAATGCGCCCCACGTTTTTAGGTTTAAATTTTCTGTAGGTATAAATATTATAGTGTTATAAATATTTACAGAAGAATTTATTTTTTACTTTTTAGTCTGTTTTTACTAGACCTTTTTAATTTTTTGAGTCCGATTTTTTGTTTTAATAATTTAGTCCGTTTTAAAAACGTGTTTTAAAAAAAGTTTTAATTCCTGTTATTTGTTAAAATTTCGTTACTGTAAATAGGGTTTAACTTTCAAGCGAAGTTTTTGTTCTAGTGCTAACATAAAATGCTAAATTGGCAACACTGAAGTTTTGTCTACACAAGTCACGCAATAGGGAACATGCATCATTTTTTTTAATCAAAATCAAAAGTATAATGCATGAGAAAATCAACTGTAATATTAAAACTTTTCTCTTGCGTTTTTTTCTCGTGATATAGTTGCTTGAAGTTAACACGCAGCAGCACCCGCCGAAAACGCTTTATATAAAACGGTCAACATTTATGACGTCACTAATGTCACGTTTCAGGCGCATTATTATGGAGTTAGCGAAGAATTTTCAAATATCTCACTAAAATATTGCGTTTAAGTACATGTGTCATACAAAATATTATTTCTTATTCGATATTCTATCCAACTGTTAAGTGCATTATATCCGAAAATGATAAAAAAATCGTTATTTTCCCCTGTGTGATAAAACTAAAATTATGCATTTTTTTATTTATTTTTCTGTCCCATCATGTTTTTATAAGTGTCCTCAGCGATCGAGCTCAAATTTCTCAAAATCGGTGAATTATGCATGTTGCCTATTGCTGTGGACGGCGGCGTGTGTAGAGAAACATGTTTCAGAAACAAAGTTTTGTGTATGTGTTTTTGTTTAATGTTTTCTAAAAAAACTTCGCTATTATGGACCCGTCATATCTTATACTTACCTTTAAACGAGCAATTCTTGTATATTAATTTATTTATATGTCTGAATATTTTTTTTCCTGTGATCTCGGAAACGGCTCTAACGATTTCGCTGAAATTTGGTATATGGGGGTTTTCGGAGATAAACAATCAATCTAGATTAGTCTTATGTTTGGGAAAACGCGTGTTTTCGAGTTTTCATGCGTTTTTCTTTCGATGCAGAATATGGTGGCTAATTTCGTCCTGCCGGCCACTGTCCATCTGGTCCAGCGGGTTAAGACGCGGGCGGCAAGAAACGGGTATTCCGGCTTCGAATTTTGCTCGGTGACTTACGTTTTTTTTATATGTTCAAGTTTATTTATATATATTTTTTTAAATTATTTTTAGTCATGTTTAAAAAATGTAGTTAATGTTTGAGATAACAATGTAGATTATCACCTAAACACCACCATATTACAATCAATAGTACCTAATAACCGAGCAAAGCTTGGTCGCCCAGATATTACAACATAATTGGGTTGTTAATATTTTTTCGAAGAGATTTGTTTTATATATTTTTTTGATAGCACAAGTTTGAAGTTTATTCTTCAAACTAAAGAAAATAATATTATGGTTTTTATTATTTCACCTTGTTAAACAAATTTTTTTTTTTATATATATCATTATCGCGATAAAATATCAAACGAACGGCTTAACTCGAAGTTCCCCTGCATTTACTGATTTAAAAAACTGATTGACAGGACAGATTTGACAGCAAGGGTCTGACATGCTTTGATAGAGCGAGATCGTCTTATTGAGATTCCTATAGGAGGAAATAAAGAAGAGTTTCATGTTTTATCTCTATCACCGACCGGACTTTTTTTCATGGTCGGGTTATAGGCACAGTTCAACTAGGCAAAACAAACAAGTGAGGTTATATCAAAAGTGCCAAAGAAATTAAAGGTTTTGTGGATTACTACCTAATTTATACATAAAATTTATTATAAATCGAATGTGTAGTGTTTGTGTCTAGCCAACAAAATGGTGGGGTGTTCAATATTTGGCTGCAAAAGCAACAAATAAAGAAAAGAAGCGGGTGTTACATTTCATGCGTAAGTACACTGTTTTCTATATATTGATCACGTATTTCTTTCTCAAACCTCACAGGAACCAAGTTTCTGAGCTAAATCATTAGTTATATCATGAAAAACCTGATAAATAGGAAAACTCTAAAAATTATTTCTAAAAATAACCTCGGAAACATTTGACATGCAAACCGGGAAAATTGCGAATTAATCTACGTATCATCAGCTAGTTACATATCATATTTAAAAAATAATTGATTATCTGTTTGAACACGCTAATCTCCGAAAATACTGAATGGATTCGAATGAAACTTTTTCTGTTATCATAACTTAGGGTCGGTCTGGACAAAAAGAGTGGTTGGTCGGGACCACTTATTTTCGCGATTTCGCTTGCAATACTTTTAGGTCAGTAGGGTAAGAATTTAAATCGGATTTAATTCCTACAAAAGGTTTTATTGTTTTAATAGCTTCATTTGTTGCCAAATATGACTGTCCTAGGTTTCCCCCCCCCCCAGCGGAGTTGTGTTTAAGTGGTGGGGGGTAAAAATGAACCCCAAAAGGGGTATTTTTGCGGTGTTTTTGTTATATCTCGTTTTTCATCAAGATTGTGTAAGAAGATTTTAAAGTTGGGTAAATTACAAACAATTTGAGGGTAGAACGGTTTTGATACGAACGATAGTTTTGGAGACACAAAGCATATCATATTTAATACCACTATCATTTTGCAAAATAACTTTGTTTTTCATAGTGTTTGTATGAATAACAAAGTTATATTTGCGGTTATGGAAAATGTGCTATATCTCTAAAACCGCTAACTATATCTCGTTCAAACTAATTTTCGTTGAAAAAATTTATTAAGATTTACAGCATATATATTTTTTAGATTTTTCATTCTCTTATTTCAATAGTTAGACGTGGGGGACACACAGGAGAAATTTTGGTAGAAATCGTGAACTTAAAAAATTGGTCTAATTTCGAAAAGCTGTGTCTCCAAATCTATCGCTCGTATCAAAACCGTTCTACCCTCAAATTGTTTCAAATTTAACCAACTTTAAAACCTTCTTACACAATTTGATGAACAACCAGTCCTTCCAGGTCAAATTCCCTTTTGGGGTACACTTTTACCTCCCACCACTTAAGCACAACTCCGCCGGGGGGGAAAACCTAGGATAGTCATATTGGGCAACAAAAGATGCCATTAAAACAATAAAACCTTTTGTAGGAATTAAATCCGATTTGTAGTGTTTCTTGGTTTAATGCTACTAAACTATTTGTTTAATTAGCGAGTCAAAATGTTGACTTTCACTCACTAGGTACGGAATTCAAGTACTGTAACGATTCCAACTACATTTTAGGGTATTTTTTTTGCGATCATGGCAGCCCCATATTTTGACGTCATAATATATCTATCCCTTACACCCGGTCGCTCGGTGGCGCATCTACCCCTTTTTAATATACTATATCTATGTTTGACAGAGAGTGACAATTAAAGAGTAATCATAATCATTAATTACGACCTAATGTTGTTGTTTGTTTATCGGCTTATTTATTGTGTGATTTTCTTGTGTTTTTCTTGTTCAGTTATGGGAAATGGAATCCATATGGATCAGCTTGAAGAAATCCATTATCCAGCTTATTACGCCGATGAAGTACCTACACTGCGTTGTTCCGTTTTGTTTCAAATATAGATATGACCATCCGCAGAACAAATGTTTTACAATTCCCATACCTTTGAAAGAGACGTGCAGGCAGACAGAGGATTAGACAAGAATTGCCCTAGGAGAGCTTTATACGTTTGTGATGATCACGTAAATATATAAACTTACTCACAAAAGATATATTTTATTTATTTTAGCCGACTGTGACTGACATGACAACTAGTTGACATTGCCAATGCCAAACTTTTCATTTTTTTTATTTGAGCAAAAGCATTACCTACGCATACAGCCGTAATAGTGATTTATTTATTGTACTATGTTGTAAATTTTAATTTTAAATTAGTATTTAAATTAAAATGAATTATTATAAAAAATCCGCAATTGGTTATTCCTGACTCCAAAGCCAAAAACTACCAGAAAATATATAATTCACAACAGTTTTGGAAAAGATTACCAACCCAATTCTCTACAAAAACAAATTATTTTCCATGGTTAAAATGTATGTGGTGACTGATGACTTAGCGATTGATCTGCCGGATGGAACGCACCAGTTTCATTATTATTTTTAACCTGACCTGTCACTGTCAGTAAACGTAGTGATTATATTCTCTTTGACTGTCAGTCAAGCAAGTGTCAAAGTAAATATGTGTGCATGGTGTCTGACTGCCTGTTTGTTTCTGTTTTTATTTATTTTAAAAAGGTGGTTTAGAGAAAATGGTAAATATTACCAAGATCCAAATCAAAACTGTGCTGTAGATGTTGAAAATGGGTCGAACACAAAGGAAAAGAAAACGAATAAAAGTGCGTAACTTTCATACATGCGACGAAGAAAATAAATTGATTCAATTGAACTCTTGGCTATCAAAAGAAGGCATATTAAGAAATCCAAAACTGGTGTTGGCTGTATTTCAAGATACCGGCCGTGGAGTACTAACGAAGAAGAAGATAACAGCGGGAGAGGAACTGATTAATCTACCACTTAATTCAACCATAAATGTGATTACAATTCTTATAGACATTCCCTTTTGTAATATTTTTTTTAGTAATAAGACACAGTGTTTTTTAGAATATAAGGAATTAGTCTCTTTTCAGTCTTTGATGGCATTCTATTTAACATATTTGAAGTCACTTGGAGAGAGTAGTAAATGGGTTCTTTACATAAAGAGTTTGCCGGAAGAGTATACTGTGCCATATTTTTTACCAGAGGACATACAGGGCTATGTAGATGCAGATATATTTACTGTTATATTAAACCAAAAATCTATAATTCACAACTCCTACAGTATTTTTAAAAATATTTTAACATCCACTTTATGTGGTGATCAATTTATACAAGATTTTAGAAAACAATTTGACTTAAAATTTTATGAATGGGCCTATTTCACAATAAACACTAGATGTGTTTATATGGACTTGACAAATGTGGTGAATTTAAGAAATGTTGAAGGCACTGTTCTGACTCTAATAAGTGATAACACTAAAATATCACTTTGTCCTTACTTAGACATGATAAATCACAGTCCTTATGCCAAAAATGAAACTAAACTAATGGTCGGAAAAGACATTCTTGAAGTTGATATCAGAAACTTGAAACAAGACTTATTTTCAGACGTTTGGTTTTCAATTTACACTAAGAATAATTTTGACCCTTATATGCAAGTTTTTATATGCTACGGGGATAGTCATAACTTGAAATTAGTTACCGAATATGGTTTCTTTTTACCGGATAATGAATTAGACTACGTATCATTTAGTTTTGAAAACATTATAGAGTTTTTAAATATGAATTCCTTGAATCTATCACGAGAGCAAAGTTCTTTTGTTATTAGTCATGGATTGAATAAAGACTTATACATTGATTTTAGGGGTCTTAGTTTTAATTTATATGGTTTACTAATGGTTGTAAAGTATTATTATGATAAAACTATGGATGTCAGTAGACTTATTTATTCTGCTGCTGTATGTTCGAATAACAAGGACTTAAACGACATGCTTAAGCCAATGGTTATGAAGAAACTAGATAATATTAAGAAATCAATTAGTAAACTTCTAAGTCATGGAGATAAATGTATTATTTTAGATAACTGTGTAGGTCTGATGAGTCAATATGTTATTATTTTAGAAAAGTTTATTAAATGTTAGATGTGGTAGAAAGAGCTTTTTTTAATTCGGTTCATGACCCCCACATATCATAGACTAAATAGGACCAGTCACTACAATTTTTTTTAAACACTAACTAAACCAGCATCTCATTTAAACACATGTTTAAATGTGATGCTGTCTCTGTCAAACAATAATATTGTCAAAAAAGTGACAGCATCACATTTAAACAGGTGTTTGTTTGGTTAAAGTGTTTAAAAATCTTTTTCACTCCTCTTGCTCAAAAAGTCCGTCATTGTAAGGTACAAGAGTCAGGATAAAATAGCATAAATACCCCTAGGGGATAAAGTTTTTTCTTTTTTAATGTTTGTCTATTACCAATGAACCTACTAAAACAAAAAAGTCTTTATTCATAATTACGAATAAAAACTCGCTCGATTTTTGAAAATGGAACTAAAAGCAGCGATCCCTTCGGTGAAATCATAGACTTATTTTTACTCTGTGACTTTTAGTTTAAAATGCGTGCATTGTGTTTCTTTGCTGCTACAGTAGAAATTAAAAAAGGCACTGGCGCGAAATCTTTAGAATTTTTCTCTAATTCCAAACTGATTGAATTGTGTGACTGCAAGTAAGTAATAGGATAGAAATAATTTTAATCTTTTGCCGTCAAGCACAAATCTTTTATTTAAATACTGTATGAAAAGTTTATGAAGTGGAGGATAGAAAAACGAGTGGATTCATTTACGGAAGTATAAACTATAGGTATTTAATATTGGATTTTATTTTTTCGCAATCGTAGTGAAAAGTAGAGTGTAACACACTACGCTAAAACCCATTGTAACTCGGTTTCTATTTATTCCCTCGCTAAAGCTCGGGAATAAAACTACCTCGTATGCAATGGGTTATTTTAGCGTCTTGTATAACAATCTACTATTGTAATAAAATAACACATTATGAGTAGGTCGCAGAAGTGTAATGTAAGATGCAGCAGATAATTACTTTTTATTTTTTTATTTTTTTTATTTTATTATTTTCTCACAACTGCTCTGATAAATTTAAAATTAAAAAAGAAAACCCGACACAAAATGCTAAAATATCATCTACTATCATCATACCTCCATCTAAAACATGACTTAAAACATATCTACTTACTTTCCCCGCGTTCCAAATCACGCCAACAGCGCTGTTAGCGTATAATCCATTAAATTAGGTAGGTACACAAATACCCTATTTGTGTAATATTTTGTGACTTTTTAATTTGGTCGGATTCGCGCTCACAGCGCTGTGAGCGTGATTCGGAACGCGGCCTTTGATGTTTTAGATGGAGTGGAGGTATGATGATTTTGAGTTGCCACTTGCTTGCCTGTTTGTGTTTATCATGCCTCGCCCACACCTGCGTCGAGTCAGTCTAAAAAGTACATGGGCGTCGCCAAGGGTGGGCAGGGGGGTTTAAAAAAACCCCTAGAGGTTAAAAAATGTAGCCAACTGCAACGTATAACCAAAGTCCTAAGGACGTGCAATGAGGATCAGTAATGTTATAGCAAATTCAATAAAACTAGTATCCATGTTATTCTTTATGACATAAGAATGAGTTATCTTTTTGAATTTTCCAAATCGGACCATTACTTACGAAGATATTAAATAATAAACATATACCGTTCCTGCCGGTAAAATTCGATGTACGTGAGAGCGTGTGACGTCACAGTGATGGAGCCGAGCGCAGGCGGCGCCCGGCACTCACTAGCGGCGGCGCGGCGACGCGGTTGCTCACTATATTTGGCAATTTATTTAAACAAAGTGTTGTTAGATTATTAGAGTGTAGTTTTGTGCTAAAATTAAATAATAAAGTTTTAAAATATTTAGTCAGTCACAGACAGCACAAGAACTCTCAGAAGCCAAAATGTATTGCAAGTTGTTTAGGTTCTTGCTATCGGATTTTTTGTAAAATGTTTAATACAAAAGTAGGAATGGGCAGGAATGCCTATCATATCAGTAATTTCGGATCTCGAGATAATAATGAAACCGTTAGAGTGCCTTTTTTGAATATAGGTCAGAACTAAAAAGCAATGCAATAATATGGTAAAATTGAACTGATCTGATGATGAAGCCGGAAGAAGGCCACAGGAAATCTATGATGAAAGCACAAAACCCCATCGAGTTTGGGCTCGTTAGAATCGTCTTGACGAGTACTCTAATGAGAGACGAAGTCCAGGGTCTGATGATGAAGTTGAAAGGCAAGCCATAGGAACTCAATATTGAAACCGTGCAACCCCATCAAATTTAGGCTCTTTTGAATCGTCTTCACGAGTTCTTTGTTGGGAAATAGTTACCAGGGTCTGATGATGGAGCCGAAAGAAGGACACAGAAACTCTTTAATAAAACCATACAACCCCATCAAGTTTAGGCTCGTTTGAATCATCTTGATGAGTACTTTAATGGGAAATAGTGTCCGAGGATCTGATGATGGAGCCGGAGGAAGGCCATAGGAACTCTATAATAAAACCATGCAAGCCCATCGAGTTTAGGCTCGTTTGAATCGTCTTGACGAGTACTTTGTTGGGAAATAGTTTCCAGGGTCTGATGATGGAGCCGGAAGAAGGCCACTGGGACTCTGTAATAAAACAATGCAACCCCATCGAGTTTGGGCTCGTTTGAATCGTCTTGACGAGTGCTCCGATAGGGGATGGTATATTTTTAGTCTTAGCTCGTTAACTAAAAAGCAGAAAATAATTATTTAATGAAAAAATTTTTTTTTTCAAAAAACGTTTTTAAAACGAACTAAATTATAAAAACAAAAATCGGAACAAAAACATCAAAACGGACGAAATTTCTGTATGTACCTACATATGGTTATAAATATTTACAGAGGAATTTATTTTTTTCTTTTTAGTCTCTTTTTACTAGACTGTTTTAATGTTTATAGTCAGTTTTTTTTGACCCATCATGAATGTATAAGAAACTTTTATTAAAATGGGTTCAGCTCAGAACATATGAAGAAACCGAATCTTTACTGCTTGGCAGGGGCGTAGCTACCGCCGTATCAGCCGTATCAATTATACGGGGCCCCCGGCCCACGGGGGCCCCCAACGTGCGTAAGGAAAAATTAATAAAAACTTTTTTTTAATGGAAACAGTAAAAGAAAAATTGTTTTCAAGCTTAAAGCGTGCGCATAAATCAGTTGCCCGAAAAATAGGCAAGGAGAGTATACAACGTGTAACAGAAAGGGGTATCAACCCGCAAGGAGGCAGGGTTGCCACCCGTCTCGATTTCGATCATATTGTCCCGCGTCCTGACGATCCATCAGTTTTGTCCCGATTTTTGACGTAACACGCGATCAAAATCAAAGTGTTTATAAAAAATGGGTCCAAATGTTTAAAAGATTAAAGGACAACAAGTTAAACTTACTTATTTTGTGTTGCACCTATCCCTTGAAATTCTTATGTTGAGCGAGTATTTTCCCATATGACGCTTAAATGATCTATATAATGTTAGAAATCGTTGCTCTGCAGATTAAGATTAAATGAAAGCAGAATTCAAAAGACATTTCTTGTTCGGAATTCCTGTAGTAATACAAAATATGCATGGAAACATAGTCAAATAAAAATAAAACATTAAATCAAATGACTCTTTCCCTACAGCTAGGTAAGTTCTAATTTTTTTACTTCTTACTTTGTTGAGCCGCCCGTTTGCTTCAATTGATTTTGAGTATTTTAATTACAAACAGCCACATACATTCAATATGTCCTTCATTTATCAGTTACCAGTCTCTACAGTAGTTTTACTACCAGTAAACATTTAGAAAATAGACAAAAAAAATTCGCGGCTCGCGCTTCGCGCTCGCCACCGACCTTATCCTGACTTTTTTTGTTCCTAAAGGTGGCAACCCTACAAGGAGGTCAAAGTATTCGTAAAACTGATCACCTAACAACAGAAAAAAATTCTTGAACTTTCCATACAAAATGTTGGCGGCAAATTCAAATTTGCTATGGAAATTCCAAATTTCTTTTTCGATTTGAATTTTCTTTTCTTTTGGAAGGTGTTCAGATTCACGAGTACATTGACCGCCTTTCGGGTTGATACCCCCTTTCTGTTACACGTTGTATATATGTAAAAAAATGAAAAAAGTGACAGTTAATAAAATTATTATGATGAATAAATATTTCTTTTAATTTTATGCAAACATTTTTTTTTCTCTTGTGAGAAATCTTTACCCTTCCTAAGGGCCCCCAAACAAATTTTTATACGGGGCCCCGCCAAGGCACGCTACGCCCCTGCTGCTTGGTATGTCATGAGACTCATGAGTTTTAGTATACCTACTCATAACAGATTAGGTACTAATTTGTAGCACTAACTCCCTCATACTCTCTCTCTCACACACACACACACACAAAAAATTACAAATGTCGTGGGTTTTTCAAAACTTTAAATCTTACTTTTTATTTTAAACTTTTTTAAGAATTCATACGTTATCTACTCTAAAAACCGCATCTAATTCGTTAAGCCATTCTAGAGTCTACACGTTAAGAAGAAGAAGCCATTCTAGAGATAAAATAAGAACATGATAGCTGCAGTGCCCTCTAGCGGCTAAACACCATAACACCTATCTGAAAACTATCGCCGATAAACTACAAACCCATTACAGAAAACCACATCTAAATCGGTCAAACCATTCTGGAGATAAAATGAGAACTTGATAACTGCAGCGCCCCCTAGCGGCTAAACACCATAACACCTTTCTAAAAACCATCGCCGATAAACTACAAACCCATTACCTCCAGAAAACCGCATCTAAATCGGTCAAACCGTTTTGGAGATAATGGGAACATGATAACTGCAGCGCCCCTTAGCATCTAAACACCATAACAGGGGCCGTACCGGCTAACGAATCGATTGTCGAAAAGTCTGCTGGGTTTCAAATTAAAACAGATAAATCGAGCCCCAATTGGGCCAAAATGGCAAACCCCAATTCATGATGTCACACGAACATCGTTATCTTCCAAATTACGTCAACAGAAAGTACAAGACGAAATCCCTTACTTTGATTTTTCTGTTTTAAGTTGAAACCCAGCAGACTTTACGATAATCGATTCGTTAGGCGGTACGGCCCCAGTATCTAAGAACTATCGCTGATAAACCATTACAGAAAGCCGCATGGAAATCGGTTTAGTAGTTTTTGAGAACTCTTCAAGTGCTGAATTATTTGGTAGCTGCAGCGCCCCTGGTGGTCTACCACCATGAAACATATTTAAGAACCAGCTCTGAAATTAAACCTTTCGAATGCAAAAAAACCGCATTGTCCGCATTGAAACCGGCCCAGTAGTTTCCGAGGAAAATGGGAACAGACATACATACAAACAAACAAAAAAATAAACAACTTCTAACCCCAAAAGCTTATACCACCTCCGCTTCTTCTTTAGTTTAAGCTTTCCTCCAACTAACATAAACTTTTTACGAAGTTTTGGGTCTTTCGGCACGTAAAAAAATTGATTTTCTGGCATTTAAATAGAATTATTTGTACATTTCGGCACTATACAATATTTATATATAGTTAAAAGTTGAATTAGACACAAATCAGACACTCAATCCGTTTCAAAGTCACAATTAACCAAAGAAAACACTTGGCTAACTGGCGGCGACGGTCACAGTGACGTAGCAGCTATAGCGGCGGCTACTAAGTGAACTTCGTCACTTATTTTGGCCGTAACTTCGTCAATTATGAGTGGGTCTCCAGCTTCCTCATAGGCTATAGAGAAATTTTAAGCATGCCATATTTTAAAGCATAATAGCAGCAATCAAACTTCCAGACATAATAATAGCAGCCACCATAAGTTCGTTACCATGAGTTGTTTTATGTGTGCGAGCTGGCGACACGTGTCACCAGCTTACACATCCCGTTAAGGCAAACCATCGAGGTTAGGGTTTTAGGCTATAGTCAGAAATTTAAAGCCTAATTGCAGCAATGAGATCCAAAAAAACTAACCATCACACTCAAATACTGTTGAAACTACGAGCATAAAACTGTGTGCGAGCTGGAGACACGTGTCACTGGCTTGCACAACTGTATTTTCGTAATTATTTAAGCTACGATTATGTAATATACCTCAAAATTCTCAGCCGAATTGGAGCATTAGGCTCCAAATTTATCAAAACTTTAACTCGAAAAGTTTTTGAGCTACGAGCCGATATCTATGTGTGAGCTGGTGACACGTGTCTCCGGCTGACACACGGTGAATTGCCTTAACTGTATATGATAGAGTTTCGTTTTAAAGATCAAATAATACGTTATAATTGCAGCACACACGAGGCATAATTTCAAATCTCTGGGCCTCTTAGTTTCAAAATTATAAGCCTTAAACCGTTTTCCCGCCAAAAAATTCAAAATAATGGCTCGGAAGCGGCTAATCGCGCCGTTGCCGTTCCGTGCGCTACACTATTGCAATCGAATTTGAACCTAAGAGCTAGTATTATTTTGAGTCAGTTTAAGGCCAGTATATTCGAGCGTCGTAGGCATTTAGCGCTACCTCCCTCCCCGCGGAGCGAGCCGCGCGAACGCATTTTCAAATGAACTCTCTGTGTTCTCTGACCCCGCAGACCAAGCCACAGAATATAGATATTTACTACGTGCAGAAAGGACACTCCCCGCCCGCGATTTCATGTGCCGAATCTAGTGCTCTGTCAACTCTCATGCACTGCGTGAAAGCGCGATATTTATTTTGATAATTCGAACTAAATAATTATGTTTTTTATGTTTATGTATTGTTATCAATAATGTTGTAAATCAATAAATAAGTATGATGGGTATGGGTACTTACTAGGTAAAAAATACATTTAACACACACAATAAAATTATAGGTAGCTAGGTAGTTAATTCGAAGTAAATAATTATTTTTGTTTATTCGAATATTATAGTTCGAATAGGTACTTGTTGTATGGTCTCTGAGTTTGAATTAACTACTTGAATGTGAATAAACAATGAATTCATTGAGTAAATTCGTTAGTGGAGTGTCAACTCAACTGCCAATATAATTATCTACAAATAAGTACCTAAACATATTTGAGCACTCACAACAAGCTTTTTTTGTGTAACCGATATTTTATTTTAACTTTTTTTTTAATAATTTTCCGATGAAAAGGGACCTCCAAAAACGAGTAATCAAATATTAGGGTCAATTCATGCTGCAACCGAATCGAAGCGCATCGAATTGTTTGATGCAAAGCAAATTCACTCTTATTGTGTTATACTTCCCAGCAACACCACCATGGCGTAGAGATTTTTAGATAACCTCAAATGAAAGACCATAAAATGTACCTAATTGTACCCTAACTCAAAAAATTGTACCTCTGATAGTTTCAGTGAAAAAATCACTTGATTGTGGCGTTTCCAGGAAGTATACTTCCTGGCAACGTGACACTGTACCAGATTCCAATTGATCTTATAGTTATGGCCAGAAATTGTACTTAATTTGTACCCCATTCAATAAATGAAACATGCAGAGTTTCGATAAAAAACATTTTTAAATCTACTCTTATTTGACCTGCAATACATGCAACGGACGTTGGGAAGTATACTTCTTGGCGACGCCACGCTGTACCAGATTCCAATTGATCTCATAGTAATGGCCAGAAATTGTACTTAATTTGTACCTCATTCAATTATTAAAATAGGCAGAGTTTCAAAAAAAAAAATAAAAAAAATACTCTTACATGATTTGATCTGCAATACATGCAATGCACGTTGTTATTGATATAAATTGATGTTTGGCTAAGGAATTATTATGCATTATGCAGTAGTAAGACCATAGAGGCAACCGCCTCTGTAGTCTAGTGGTTTGCCCACCCGTGTAAGACGCAGGGGTCTCGGGTTCGATTCTCAGGGAGGTACAATTTGTACTGATTTGTACTCGGTTTGGTTGGTGGTAGGGCTTAAGTCAAGGCCGCCTGAATAGCTACCACCATCTTACCTACAATTACTTACAATTAATTTGGTACAAATTAGTGACATTCATTTGGTACTATTAAGTACAATTTATTCGGTACCATATAGTACAATTTTATAGGTACAATTTGTACAATTTATTTGGAAATTAGTAGTACATTTTAGGTACTATTTGGTGCCATTCATTTGATACTAATAAGTATAATTAATTTTGTACCATATAGTACAATTTATTAGGTACTATATAGTACAATTTATTTTGTACAATATCGTACAATTAGTAGGTACTATTTAGTACAATTAATTTTTTATTAGGTACTATTTATTACTATTAATTTGGTATTGATAAGTACAATTTATTTGGTACCATATAGTACAATTTATTAGGTACTATTTATCTATTCATAATTTTTTTTGTACAAATACATAAAGTAAGGTAGAAATGGCGGACTTAATGCTAAGAGCATTATCTATAAGTCAACCAACAGCAAACCAATAAACACGAATGTGGAACAAACAAAGAAAAATGATATTCACATGCATACAAAATACATTAATACATACCATTAAATACATCTAAATATTATAAAAGAAGATACTGATTGGTGACTGACATATCAACGCACAGCCCAAACCGCTGGGTTTAGAGACTCCAAATTTGGCACATTGATTCCTTATGAGGTCTAAGGGTGCACTAAGAAAGAGTTTTTCAAAACTCACCCTCTAAGGGTGTGAAACGGGGGTCCAAAGTTTGTATGAAAGTCCCTCAGTTTTGAAGCTAGGGTCTTCAAATTTTGTGGTTAGACTGACGATTGAAAATTAATATACACGTGTTTAAGCGTTTTTGAAAATTCTACCCCCGAAGAAGTGAAAAGGGAATTAATTTATGAATAGAAAATTCTTCATTTTCTATGTAAAAATCGTTAAATTTATAATTTAAGCTTATGGATGGAAATCTAACGCAACGTGTATTGTTACTGTTAGTATTTCAATACTTATGGGGATGAAATGGGTGTGAAATGGGGCAAATAAACCTAAAAATCGATATGGATGTCGTTATTGGGGTTTCCTAGGATGACGATTGCGAAAATAACATTTATTTTGAAGTTCAACACGGTGGACATGATGTAACCTCTAAAGGGGTGAAAATGGGGTTCAAATTTTGTATGGAAAATAGAATATAAAATTAAAACTTTAACTCTAAACTTCGCAGAAGCACGTCTAAAAATAAATAGGCACACACATGTTTTGTGATTTTGATAATCAACCCCTTAGAGGACAAATAGGGTAAGTAAACCTAAAAATCGATATGGATGTCGTTCTTGAGGTTTTATGGGATGGTGATTGCGAAAATGACATTTATTTTGAAGTCCAACACGGTGGACATGATGAAAAAGAAAATAAAATCGAAATTACAACAGCATAAAAAATTCGTCGGAGCACGTCTAAAAATAAAATCAAACACATAATTTGTTATTTTGAAAATCATCCCATAGGGGGTAAATGGGGTAAGTAAACATAAAAATCGTTATGGATGTCGTTCTTGGGCTTTTATGGGATGGTGATTGCGAAAATGACATTTATTTTGAAGACCAACACACACGGTGGACTTGCTTCAGCCCCTAAAGAGGTGAAATAGGGGATCAAACTTTTGTTAAGGGGTCGGGGACGGAAAGGAGTATGGTAGAGGGAGAGGAAGAGGGAGAGGGGCAGAGAGAGGGAGAGGGTAAAGAAACGGGAACGGGATAATAATATTCTAGACCCAATTCTGATTATTGCAATAAACTAGCTTCCGCCCGCGACTTCGTCGCGTGCATATTAGAGAAAATCCTTAGGGAACTTTCAACCAGGATCCGACCAGCCGTTTTTACGCGATTAGGCGGGTCCTCACCAAGCGAGCAGCCTCGTGCGAGGCCCGCCACACGCGGCAAACGTCTTGCCTCGCGAGGCAGCACGCTTGGTAGGGACCCGCCTAATCACCTCAACATGTGGGTGTTTTTGTCAATAAAATTAGATGTATTTCACGCCTTTAAATTATCGCTAGTTTAAGACCAAAGGCACTGTATAGAGTAAAATTTACTGAGAAAAGTATTTTTTTTAAATAGGTTTTTAAAACGGACTAAATTATTCCATAAATCGGACTAATAATATTAAAACGGACAAGTAAAAACAAACTAAAACGTAAAAAATAAATTCTTCTGTAAATATTTATAACCCTAATAACTTATACCTACAGAAATTTTAAACCAAAAAACGTGGGGCGCATTCTATAGACAATATAGATGAGAAACTTTACAAAACGCTCCCCACGTTTTTTTGGTTTAAAATTTATGTAGGTATAAGTTATTAGGGTTATAAATATTTACAGAAGAATTTATTTTTTACTTTTTAGTTTGTTTTTACTGGTCCGTTTTAATATTTTTAGTCCGATTTTTTGGAATTATTTAGTCCGTATAAAAAAGGTGTTTTAAAAAAATACTTATTTCAGTAAATTATTATTTTATGCTTTTTAGTTAACGAGCTAAGACTAAAAATATACCATCTCCTATCGGAGCACTCGTCAAAACGATTCAAACGAGCCCAAACTCGATGGGGTTGCATGGTTTTATTATAGAGTTCCATTGGCCTCCTTCCGGCTCCATCATCAGACCCTGGACACTATTTCCCAACAAAGTCCTCGTCAAGGCGATTCAAACGAGCCTAAACTCGATGGGGTAGCGTGGTTTTATCAAAGAGTGCCTATGGCCTTCTTCGGGCTCCATCATCAGATCCTCGGACACTATTTCACAACAACGTACTCGTCAAGACGATTCAAACGAGCCCAAACTCGATGGGGTAGCGTGGTTTTATTATAGAGTTCCTATGGCCTTCTTCTGGCTCCATCATCAGATCTTCGGACACTATTTCCCAACAAAGTACTCGTCAAGACGAATCAAACGAGCTCAAACTCGATAGGGTAGCGTGGTTTTATTATAGAGTTCCTATGGCCTTCTTCCGGCTCCATCATCAGATCCTCGGACACTATTTCCCAACAAAGTACTCGTCAAGACGATTCGAATGAGCCCAAACTCGATGGGATTGCACGGTTTCAATATTGAGTTCCTTTGGCATGGCCTTCCAGCTTCATCATCAGACCCTGGGCCTTATCTTCCATCAGAGTACTCGTCAAGACGATTTTAACAAGCCTAATCACAATGGGGTTGTCTGGTTTCATCATTAAGTTCCTGTGGCCTTCTTCCAGTTCCATCATAAGATCAGCTTAATGACACCATAATATTACATTATATTTCAGTTCTGATCTGTGTTCAAAGTTTCAAGTCTATTGCTCATCGGGAAGCTAGTTTAAAATCGTTCGCAAACTTTGCGGACAAACAAACAAACGAGAAAGCAACCTAATAAAAACGTGTTAAAAAGGTAAAATTGATTTGTAATTTTAAATGTATACCTACTCAAAGTAGAGTTACTGTTATTAACTAAAGTTGATGAGTACTAAATTAATTGTATTATTATGGTACCAAATAAATTGTACTGTATAGTACATAATTAATTTTATTAAATAGTACCTAATAAATTGTACTAAATAATACTAAATTGATTGTACTAATTAGTTTGTAATTAGTACTTTATTAATTGTACTATAATATGTTACCAGATAATATGTACCAAATGAATGCTTTTATATAGTACCTATAAAATTGTACTATACGGTACCAAATAAAATGTGCCTAATAGTACCTAATAAATTGTACTATATGGTGCCAAATTTATTGTACAAAGTAGTACCTAATAAATTTTACTCTATGGTACAAAATTTATTGTACTAAATAGTACCTAAACTACCTTCTAATTGTACTATATGATACCAAATAAATTGTACTACATAGTACCTAATAAATTGTACTATATGGTACATAATTAATTGTACTTAATAGTACCAAATGAATGGCACCAAATTAAGCCCTACCATCAACCAAACCGAGTACAAATTGTACCCTCCTGAGAATTGAACCCGGGACGTCTGCATCTTACACGGGTGGGCGAACCACTAGAGCACAGAGGCGGTTGCCTCTGTGGTCCTACTACTGCATAATGCATAATAAACATCAGTTTATATCAATAACAACGTGCATTGCATGTATTGCAAATCAAGTAAGAGTTTTTTTATATCGAAACTGCATATTTTAATTATTGAATGAGGTACAAATGAAGTACAATTTTTGGCCATTACTATGAGACCAATTGGAATCTGGTACAGCGTCGCGTTGCCAGGAAGTATACTTCCTGGCAATGCCACAATCAAGTGCGTTTTTCTCTGAAACTATCAGAGGTACAATTTTTTGAGTTAAGGTACAATTAGGTACATTTTATGGTCTTTCATTTGAGGGTATTTAGAAATCTCTACTCCATGGTGGCGTTGCTGGGAAGTATCACACCGTCGACTCGTAGGTAAAGTCGTGATTGATTGACACTTGATTTTGAGCCGTGCATCCTCACCGGCCAACGTACATAATTATTTTTCTCCCTTCAGCAGACAGATTCACCCAGGTGATTTATGTGTACCCTTAAGTAGATTAATGCACCCAGGCTAAAAGCAACCTCATTATCACCAGCCTATTCATGTTTCAACTGCTGGGGCATATTAGGCAATAGCCAGAAGAACAAATAATGTCGGGGAAAAAGTGAAGTTCGCTAAAATTTGTAGTGATTACTAGTAAAAAAAAAACAGGTGCAAGTGATTTTCGACCATATTGACATTTATCAAAATAACTGTTTTTAATGAAACAACAAAGTTTGTGAACAAAAATATGGGAAAAAAACAACCGAATTTCAAAGTAAATAAGACGACTAACGCTTGCGCCGATCTCGGCAGCAAGCAGCAGTGCGCTCCAAGTTGAACCGTAATGTTATGACCAAAAGGCTCAATTTGAAGTGAACGGAAAATTGTCGCGACCGCATAGCTGTGCGGAAGCATACTTTTAGGCTGCGTTCAAACGATAACACACGACCCGACCTCAACCCGAACTCAACTCAAACTCAACTCAAACTCACCTCAACCACAGCCCACCATGAAATACATCGCTTACAATTTTGAGTCTTATGACACTTTAATAAGGTCCTGTGTAATGTCCAGGTGAGTTTGAAGTGAGTTCTGTTTGAGTTCGGTTTGAGTTTGATTTGAGTTTGGGTTGTGTACGGGTTGAGTTTGAGTTGAGTTCGGGTTGAGCGGGGGGAGGGTGCAGTTGCATCGACAAAATAAAAAAAGAGCTTATTAATGTGTCATAAGATTCAAAATTGTAAGTGATGTATTTCAAGGAGTAGGCTGCGGGTGAGTTGAGTTTGAGCTGAGTTTGGGCTGAGTTTGGGTTGAGGTTGGGTCGTGCGTTATCGTCTGAACGCAGCCTTACGGTACAGTCAACGGCATGCTGGGCTTCCACAATGTGTCAAATTACTTCAATCATTTTTAAACTTTAAGTCGAACAGTTTAAGGTTCAAAATTCATTATAGATTTTTGACAGTTTTGTACTTATAGCTTGATATGCTGCTGACTGTACTTAGTTTTCTTCTTCATCTTCCGATATAAGTAAAATCATTGCAAAGTCAACCATTTTATAAATTATACGATAGGTATATTTTTTATTTTATATTTTATTTATAGATAAGTATTTATTTCTTAAAAGTCATCAAAATTAATTACGCGTTAGCTTGTACTTGGTTGCTGTATCCAAATACCTACCTACCTACTCTATGCATTTACAAATTAAACTAAATTGGTAATTTACACTAAATAAAATTTTACACTTAGATTACCTACTGCGTTTCCAAGTCTTATACTACTCTTCGAGTATCTAAAAGATTCTCAATCGACTAGACGCGAGAGGGGGAACACAGCGCGGCAGCAAAAACGACACAGGTCCTACGCCGACGACGCCTCGCAGGCTACTAAATAAACCAAGATTCGTCGTGCGTTTTATTATATATTAATTTTTAAATAAACATAAAGTCACTTTTTGAAAAAGTAACCGTAAAATATTCTGCTATATGTCATTACCTTTTTTTCTATATATTATTTGTGCGTAAGAGATTTATAATCTTTAAGTATTATTCAAAAAACAATGAAAATATTCATTGTCTTTGCACATTTTTATAGTCGAGTGAAAATACGAAAATCGTGTTTTTAACCGTAAAATAATCAAGTTCGATTATGAAACTACAACATATATTTTTATCTGCTCAAAATAAATAATGCTTGATTGTTTAAAACTGAATCAAAAATAAGTTAATTTGCAATATACTGCCCTCTCTCAATCTTGTTAATTTCTGTACTGAGAATTTTAGTCTAGGAGGTAAGAGCCGTCTGATATAACTGGTTACCTAATTTAATAGAAAAACAAAGTCTATTTATTTAGGAACTAGCGGCCGCCCGCGGTTTCACCCGCGTGGTCACCGTTCCCGTCCGAATATTGGGATAAAAAGTATTCTATGTTTTAATCCAGGCTATCTACTATCTGTGTGCCAAATTTCAACCAAATCCGTTCAGTAGTTTTTGCGTGATTGAGGAACAAACATCTAAACATCCAAACATCCAAACCCACAAACTTTCACATTTATAATATTAGTAGGATAGAAAAGCAAAGTGTATTTATTTAGGAATGTTTATATCGCTCTGCTTAATTATTATACCTACTTATTTTATTTTATTATTACGTTTTTATTAGGTAGCTTTCTCGTTTGTTTGTTTATCTACAAAGTTTGCGAACGATTTTATACTAGCTTTCCGATGAGCTAGAGACTTGGAATTTTGAACATAGCTCAGAACTGGAAGGAAATGCAATATGGTGTCACTGACCTGATCTGATGATAAGCCGGAAGAAGACCACCGGAACTCTATAATGAATACAATCCCATCGTGTTTAGGCTCGTTAGGATCGTCTTGACGAGTACTCTAATGGGAGACGTTGCCTAGGGTCTGATGATGAAGGCCATGCCATAGGAACTCAATACTGAAACCGTGCAACCCCATCTAGTTTGGGCAAGTTTGAATCTTCTTAACGAGTACTTTGTTTGGAAATAGTTTTCAGGGTCTGATGATGAAGCCGGAAGAAGGACACAGGAACTCTTTAATGAAACCACGCTACGCCATCTAGTATGAGCTCGTTTGAATCGACTTGATGAGTACTTTGTTGGGAAATAGTTTCCAGTGTCTGATGATGGATCCGGAAGAAGGCCACCGGAACTCTGTAATAAAACCATGCAACCCCATCGAGTTTGGGCTCGTTAGAATCGTCTTGACGAGTACTCTAATTGGAAATAGTGTCCAAGGACCTGATGATGGAGCTGGAAGAAGGCCATAGGAACTCTATAATAAAACCATGCAACTCCATCGAGTTTGGGCTCGTTTGAATCGTCTTGACGAGTACTTTGTTGGGAATTAGATTGCACGGTAGCACAAAACAGATGTTGTGGTGACAGTAGTCAATAGCTAGACTTCATGCACACAATTTTGCAAAAATGTTATCTGTGTAGTGTCTGTGTAATAGGTAGTTAAAATACGGTGGTTGGACTATCCCCGCCAATTGTTATTACGATGGAACCTTGTCACATTAGAATCCACGTTTATTTTGTGATGTATTATTAATATGTAGTACACTCTGTATTTCAAGGGTATCCATATCCAGCATACCTGTCACAAATACTGACGGATACAAGAAAGGGTAATAGCCATAAACCTTTTTGTAAAGCCATCGCGCAAACTTTCGTTGGACTTTTTAAACTAATAAACTGTATTTGTGTACTGTACTACTAGTGTTACTGGATGAGAATAAAAATTCGCATCGAGTCACAATGTTACTTGATGCGATTTTTTTTCGAACGAGTTACACTATACATGATCCAGTGTTACTAGATGAAAATAAAAATTTGCAACGAGTCACTTCTGTTACTTGTTGGGATTTTTTTCTCAAGCAGTCACAGTGTGACTCGTTTCAGTGTGACTAGATGAGGATATAGGAAGTACCATACCACGTTAAGTTATTCACTAAAGCAACCTTTTTGATAAGGAGGTGTCGGTCAGCCATCAACACAAAAAAGAAAAATTGGTAACTTGCACACCTTTTAACTTGTAAATATTAAAGTATTAAAATACTATATTTCATAAGTAAATAACGACTGGTAAAAAAATAATCATAAATTTGAAATAGCTTTATTAATAATATAAAAATAAATCACATTGTTTTGTTATCTTTGGATTGGGTTAGAATCCACATGACCATCTACATCTTACTAGCATTTGAAAATTACGCTTATAGCCGGTATACATTTTGATTAGTGTTTAGTGCGAGTGGCTCGTTTAGTGTTTAGTGTTTAGCAAAAAACACGTTCGGACAGTCTCTGTTTAGTGTTTAGTGTTTAGTGCGAGCGAAGTACAGTGTTTAGAAGCGCGTTCTATTTTTTCTGCGAGTAGCTCCTCCCGCGCGTCCCGCACGTCCCGCCTTCACCCCTCACTTGCAGCTAAACACGCACTAAGCACGTCTGGACAGGACTGTTTAGTGTTTAGTTTATATCAACAGCGCCTGTACTAAACAGCGTATGCTAAACAGTATGGGACATCACCTACTAAACACTAAACACTAAACAGTGCACTAAACACTAAGCACTTTACTAATCAAAATGTATACCGGCCATTAAGTATACATAAGTAATTAGTCATTGACCGAGCGAGCACGAAGTGCGAGCAAAGCGTCTCTGCTTCAGCTTGGGCAAAAATTATTTCGTATGTCTGCATGTTCTCTTCTACAGGTCGCATTTCTCAACCGATTCTCGTGAAAATTTGTGAGCAGGTTCGAAAATTATATAGATTTTTTTTTGTCGAGCCAGATTTTTTAAAATTTTCAAAATGGCAGAGATATGTTAAAAAAACAGGTTTTGCGGCTTTCCAGCGCTGTCTGTTCTCCTCTACAGGTCGCATTTCTGAACCGATTCTCGTGAAATTTTGTGAGCAGGTTTGAAAATAATATAGAATTTTTTGTCACGCCACTTTTTCGATTTTTTTCAAAATGGCGGAGATATGTAAAAAAAACATATTGCAGTCCAGCTTTCCGGCTCTGTCTTTTCTCCTCTACAGGTCGCATTTCTCACCCGAATTTCGTGAAATTTTGTGGGCAGGTTCAAAAATCATATAGATTTTTTTTAAATTAAGACAGTTTTTCTAACTTTTTCGTAATGGCGGAGATATGTAAGAAAAATGTATTTCAGTCCGGCTTTCTGGCGCTGGATATTCTCCTCTACAGGTCGCATTTCTCAACTGATTCTCGTCAAATTTTGTGAGCAGGTTTGAAAATTATATAGAATTTTTTTGTCATGCCAGTTTTTTGAAATTTTTCATAATGATGGAGAAATGTAAAAAAACATATTTCAGTCTGACTTTCCAGCTGTCCATTTTCCTCTACAGGTCGCATTTTTCAACAGATTCTCGTGAAATTTTGTGAGCAGGTTCGATGATTATATAGAATTTTTTAGTTTAGCCAGTTTTTCTAAATTTACCAAAAATCACCATTTCGGAAAATGTTTAAAATTAGAAGCGCCATCTAGCTGCGAATATACCTACCAAATAATACCAAACAGCACGCAGGTACCTACTACGTGCTTTGAAAAGCTCGTGAACAGTGTGTTTCCCCACGGAAAAAAAGGGGTGGTGATATCTTTTAGATTATTTTTTAAACAACATACAACTTGAGCTACTTTTTAACGCGAGGTCTACACCTCACGGAGTCACTAGTAACATAACAAAGGCACGTCTACTATTGAATAGTGGTTTACTGCTAATGGACAACAACTTAAAGAAGAAGGCTAGTACAAACAGCAGAACGTAGAACACCCTCAATAGTGCGTACCTACCTTTGGGAATAAAGTACAGGAATGTTTTCCACTAACTAACGCAAACAGTTCAAGTGTATTTGCCAGCGTAGGAAAAAAAAGTACAGAAAAAGCTAGCTGAACACTGATTTTATGATGCTAGTAAATAAATGCATACACACTTGCAAAAATACCTATTTTAAACTTTTTAGACAGATGTATGGGTGATTCAGATTTGTATATGGTAAGTACCTTGATAAAAAATGAAGCTAAAGACGATACGTGTCGTATGAATCCTGTATAGCTAGATATTTTTAATTTATTTTTTACTTTAGTAATTTATATTTTGCTTGTAAAATATATTTTTTATATTTTGACTATATCTTAATCTATAAAGTTACTAGTAACAATAATATCTACTCACTGATATCGCTCACTGTTCTATACAACACACGTTTTTTTAAACCAGATTACTATGGAAGAAAGGCATTATCCTTTATTTATATCATTTAACTTCACCAAAAAAACTTTATTCTGCACATTAGCGCCGTCATTGGCAAAAAATCATAGTAGGTACTTAATTAAAGACTTTTCACAAAAAAATACTCCATTTAAACGACAGGCTAGAAAATATTGTTTAGCGATAAATTAGACAAAGCTCTTTCTGAGTACACTACAGAGAGATAATTTACAATTTTGGATTTATTTAAGCACTGTTTTTTTCTAATGGCGGCTCTAGTGCGCAGAATAAGCTCTAGGGCTCAAAGTATTAAGAAAAATATTTTAACTTTCGTGACTCACATACTAATGAAAATTTGTTTTATGTGACAATTAAAAATAAAATAAAAATTAGAACATCCCTCTTTGCGCTGCGTCGTCGGGGGTTAAAAGTTAAAACACAGTGAACTGCACAAACTTGAAGCAAAAAGAAACTTGTATCTTGTATTGCATACAACTCGCCTTAGAAAAGTTGTGTACCTACCTACACGTTTAAAATAAAATGACATGTGCAGAAATTACTTACCTATTATCACAGATAAGCTATTATTAAACGAAAATTGTAATTTTTTGGTTATTGTATTATTTCAGATTATTTTGAGTGATATGCATCCTTCATTGGAATTAACTGGTCAACCACTGGGTTATTTATTTCATATTTTTTTGTAAATAACCAAAACATTACAAACTTTGTCTTATAAAATGTCGATCTTTGCTTTAAGCCCTGGCAATTCTGAAAACAATAACAAGAAAACTTTATAGTTAAATTAAAAGAAGTAAGTGAAAAGGAAAATAATGGAGGTAAGGTGAGGTCTAGCAGTAGGTAGTTGGAACTGGAGCACGGAGAAGTAGTGGAAAGGTCTTCGAGTAACAGTGCCCCGCCCGGGTGGCTACGTCGTCGGTCGGAGCGGAGGATGACCCTTCCGTCACACGGCACACCACACGGGCAGACCGCGACATTCGGAGGCGGAGTACCTGCCTACCTACACCACGTCACTCGAAGGAAGAACATGTCTAACGGGAAACACTGCGTCGTTCGTCCGTCACTCAGAAGGACCAGGCAGGGGGGATATTATAACCTCTTAAAACTTGCCAGGTTTATGGATTGCTATAGTTACGTCTTGTTCTCGCTGTATAGCAAATAAAAGAGCCGAAAACTGGAAAGTTTAAAGAGGTTGTAATAAGGGGGCAGAGTGGTGAAAAAAGTGTCGTCTCTGCAACCCCTGTCGCTTCCCATCCACTTTCGTAACAATATGTTTTCAACAAAAAATACCTATTATATTTTGCATCCCAACTACCACACAATCTCATCTCAGTAGGAAATCCACCACTAGAGGGGGATCTTTGATAATTTTGCAAAACAATATGAATTTTAAGGAACGAAAAGATGTGATATCCCTCTCTATTGAACAACACGTTGAACTGTCATGTGTGGAATTAAATCAGTTGATAATGATTTGTGTGTATCGCCCACCAACTGGTAACTACCCTCAATTTGAGTCCGCTATGGAGGACGCTCTAAAATTAGTCATCAAAAAGAATAAAAAAATTGTGGTGTGCGGTGATTTTAACGTAGACATCTTAAAGCCGTCCTCAATTGCAAGTAGGTTTCTGAATTTGTTTAAGTCCTTCAATTTAGCAAACACCTTTTGTGAACCTACAAGAATCACTGCTACATCTAAAACTTGCCTAGACAATATTTTTAGCAACTGTAATGTACTTGATAAAGAAATAATAAATTGTATTCGTTCTGACCATAGCGGACAAATAGCTTCCCTTGAGCACCATCATGTTCCTCATCAGTGTAATATAATTTGCAGACCTCTAACTAAAAATAAATTGGAAAATTTTCATAATAATGTCACTGCCAAAACTCTTTGCTTACCTAGTAATGATAATCCCAATACTCATTATGATGATTTATTTAATTTAATTAAAGTAGAATTTGATAAAACATTTAAGCAAAGATCTATTAAATCCAAAGACTTTAAAAAGAAATTTAGTGATTGGGCAACACCAGGCATATATGTTAGCAGAAATAAGTTGTTTGAATTATATGGTCAGAAAACAATTTCAAATGATCCCGAATTTCATGAATATGTAAGAAACTATTCAAAAATGTTTAATAAAGTATGTACTTTAGCAAAAGCAAAATGTATATCTACAATAATTCATCAGTCAGATAATAAAATAAGAGCCACTTGGAATATTATAAATAAAGAGACTGGGAAAACTAAAAATAATGACCGTGAATACTCATTAGTATCAGACAATAAAATTATTGAGTCAGATGAAGGAGTGGCAACAATTTTTCAAGATTTCTTTTCTAAAATACCTATTTCAACTACCAGTAATTTAAATTCATCTCCAAAAATTGCTGTCTCCCTCTTGGAATCATGTGTTGATAAGTGCAATAATGTATTTAAATTTAGACATATCAATAGTGATACCATTCTTAAAACATTTAATTCAATAAATATAAAAAAGACTGAAGATCTCTGGGGCATTTCAACTCACATAATTAAGTCTATAATAACGACCATTGCTCCCCATCTTGCTTTTATTTTCAATAAGTGTGTTGATGAAGGGATATTTCCAGACTTAATGAAATATAGTAAAATCATCCCTCTTTTTAAATCTGGGGACAAAAGCGATCCCGCTAACTTTAGACCCATTTCCATTTTGCCAGCACTAAGCAAAATTTTTGAAAAGATCATTTATGATCAATTATTAGCACATTTTCTTATCAACAAACTACTTCACGAGAAACAATTTGGTTTTACTCGTGGTAGATGCACAACTGATGCTGGAATTGCACTTCTCAAACACGTCTTTGAAGCATGGGAGAGTAAACAAGATGCAATTGGTATATTTTGTGATCTCTCTAAAGCATTTGATTGTGTCAGTCACAGTACTTTATTAGATAAATTGGAACATTATGGTGTATCAAAAAATGCAATAAGCCTTATGCAATCGTATCTGTCGGCGAGAACCCAAAAAGTTGTTGTAAATAAAACAGAATCCTATGAAGCACCTATTACTATGGGCGTGCCGCAGGGATCGATATTGGGTCCATTGCTTTTTCTTATTTATATTAATGACCTTCCTTACTATACTAAAAACTTATGTGAAATAGTACTGTTTGCTGATGATACTTCTTTAATTTTTAAAGTTGATAGAGGATGTAACTGCAGTGACGATGTAAACAGCACTCTTTCCAAGGTGATGCATTGGTTTACTATTAATAATCTGAAGCTTAACTCTAGTAAAACTAAATGTGTAAAATTTTCACTTCCTAATGTGAGGCAGGTTCATATGACTATACATGTAAATGGTGAAGCAGTCGAATTTGTTGACTCAACAAAATTTTTAGGTATTACTATAGACTCGCGGTTGCAGTGGGACCCTCATATCGATATCCTGTCAAGCAGACTTAGCTCTGCTGCCTTTGCAGTTAAGAAAATAAGGCTTCTGACCGACATTGAAACAGCAAGATTGGTTTACTTCAGTTATTTTCATAGTATTATGACCTACGGTTTGTTGTTGTGGGGCTCAGCTGCTAATATTAATAACATATTCATCTTACAAAAAAGGGCAGTGCGCGCTATATACAACTTACGGTCTAGAGATACTCTTCGTGACCTATTTAAAGAAATTAAAATATTAACGGTAGCTTCCCAATACATCTATGAAAATATAATGTATGTAAAGAAAAATTTAGATAGCTTTGTAAAAAATAGTAATGTTCATAAACTCAATACAAGAAACAAGAACAAACTTGCTGTTCCAAGGCGCAGACTGCATAAAACCGGAAGCTCTTTTTTGTGTAGATGTATTACCTTTTATAATAAGATACCAGAACAAGTCTCAGAACTGCCCTTGGAAAAATTTAAAAATACTGTTAAATCCAATTTAATGAGTAAAGGTTATTACACTGTTGACGATTATTTGAAGGATAAAAAGGCATGGGCATAGCTTTTGTATTGTTAATTATTACTCTAATACCTCAGTATTGATTAGAAAAAGTCCGGGGTTCTTTCATAGGTCTAGATAAAAGTCCTTTAATTAAACTCGAATCGTGATTTTCTTTTCTAAGTATAAAATTGTGAGAAGTATCCTACCTACTTAAAAACGTACTTCTGGCTTCTTGACTCGACGACTTGATATGGGTAGCTTTAGTATGTCATGCTCACTTCAAACATTTCTGCGGTGGTGTCGTGTGAGGCGGGTCGTTACGTTCCCTCAAATATGGTTGAGCGAAGCGATGGCTGGTTCATGCGTCATGCTCGTGAACGGGTGCTGCCAGTGGGAATGGGTCTGCTTCTGTCTGCTTGTATTAAGGGCGTCGTATAACTCGTATATAAAAGATCTGTTTTATATTGTCTGTATGTATGGCACTTCTTACTCAAAAAATATAATTCTTAATAGCTTACCTTGTTTTGATTTATTTAATTGCAATATTTTTACTTTCTATAGTCAGTAGTTTAGTGAAAGACCTATGAAAAGCTTTTGGATATAAATTTTCAATTCGATGCCTTAACATAGGTAGTCTTAGTATGTCATGCTCTCTTTAATCATTTCTGCGGTGGTGTCGTATGAGGCTCAAATATGGTTGAGCGAAGAGATGGCTGGTTCATGCGTCATGTTCGGGAACTGGTGCTGCCAGTGGGAATGGGTCTGCTTCTGACTACCTATCTTAATGCATATTGAATTGTATGTTTTTCTTTTATTTTTATTTATTGTAACAGCCTAGACTGAATAACAAGTTCAAACTTTGAATTTAGCTTAAAATCTGTAAATTGATTAAGAAATTTGAAACTCATTAAGAAATGAGCTAATTCAATAATGTTATTTATTTGTTAATCTTTGTTAATATAAAGTCTGGAAACGATATACATATTTGTAAATATCGTTCCATCTGATTGATAAAGCTGACAAGTTTTTTGCGCCCATTTTTCTTGTCAGTTAAAAGACGTCATAATGGGTGGCAGGGTAAAAGAATTGACGATTTAAAAATGCTTATTATGTGAGCTTATTTAAATTAAATATATTTCACTTTCACTTTCATCTCATAATGAAACTACCTACTAAAACGACTTATTTTACTACTTACCTTCTTAATGTAATAATGTACTCTATGTTAATGCATTTTGAAACTAATTTGTAATGTCTGTCAAATCAAAATATGTCATCATTGCACTGCACTACACCGAACTGCACTCCACATCGTAACCAAGTACATCTGTGACATCGGTAGTATAGTAGGTATCTTCTTATTTCCAAAGTATCTTTTAGCTTCACAGGAATCACAGGAGAAATGAAAACAGTTCAACATTTAAACGCGTAATGTGGTCGACATCTGTAATGTAACGGACTTTTGCGCACGCGCTCTGATACAAGTGCAACCAAATATGGGTTATATTTCCTACGGCACTAGACTAAAATTTATAATCCTATGAAAAGTAAACAATCACGCCATCTGTTCGCGCACCAAAGAACTATTGTTAAAGCCGTGTTATCAATGGCCGTGTGCGCGCGCTCGGTTCATTATCTACTATGGAAAAAATAAATTCGCTCAGAAAGTTTTTAAATTTGAGATTTTTGCATTCAAAATGCTATCCTAATTGTGTTAATCCCGATTCCAGTCCAGTCCGGCCATATTTAATTTAAATCTGTCTGTATGCATGCCGTGATAATTTCAGCGTGAAAGAGTAACAAATATATACTTAGACAGACAGTCAGACAAAATTTTCGTACTAATAATACATGTGGGATTAGTGTAAAAAAATAGTTTAATAACTAACCTTAGCGACATAAACATTCCAAATAAATAGACTTAGTTTTTCTTTTAAATTAGGCAACCAGTTGTATCAGACGACTCTAACCTCCTACATAAGAATAAACAATACTATTATTTATTCTTATGCCTCCTAGACTAAAATTCTCAGTATAGAAATTAACAAGATTGAGAGCGCAAATTAAACTGACTCAAAATAATACTAGCTCTTAGGTTCAAATTCGATTGCAACAGTGTAGCGCACGGAACGGCAACGGCGCGATTAGCCGCTTCCGAGCCATTATTTTGAATTTTTTGGCGGGAAAACGGTTTAAGGCTTATAATTTTGAAACTAAGAAGCCCAGAGATTTGAAATTATGCCTCGTGTGTGCTGCAATTATAACGTATTATTTGATCTTTAAAACGAAACTCTAACATATACCGTTAAGGCAATTCACCGTGTGTCAGCCGGAGACACGTGTCACCAGCTCACACATAGATATCGGCTCGTAGCTCAAAAACTTTTCGAGTTAAAGTTTTGATAAATTTGGAGCCTAATGCTCCAATTCGGCTGAGAATTTTGAGGTATATTACATAATCGTAGCTTAAATAATTACGAAAATACAGTTGTGCAAGCCAGTGACACGTGTCTCCAGCTCGCACACAGTTTTATGCTCGTAGTTTCAACAGTATTTGAGTGTGATGGTTAGTTTTTTTGGATCTCATTGCTGCAATTTCTGACTATAGCCTAAAACCCTAACCTCGATGGTTTGCCTTAACGGGATGTGTAAGCTGGTGACACGTGTCGCCAGCTCGCACACATAAAACAACTCATGGTAACGAACTTATGGTGGCTGCTATTATTATGTCTGGAAGTTTGATTGCTGCTATTATGCTTTAAAATATGGCATGCTTAAAATTTCTCTATAGCCTATGAGGAAGCTGGAGACCCACTCATTCGTCAATTTTTGTCGTAGAACAAAAATTTTTGCACTGTACCTATGTCAAGGAAGTATTAGCTCTATAAATCTGCATTCTCAACTAAAAACGTTACGGATCCTCATTGACTTGCTTTTCCGATATACTTATCCTGCATAAATAAACTTGAATAAATTTACTAGGTGCTCTTGATCTTGACTGTACCTACACTTAATATTATTTTCATCTCCCTAATGCCTCGATTTCATATCCCGCGGGCTGATTATCTAATTAAAAACCACCTAGCGACTGGTTGCAGTTCACAGATGATCGTGATCCATTGCTACTTCTTTTTGGGTTAAAAAAAAAACATACCAAAGAAAAGTGGCAATGTATGTCAAATGCAACCGGTCGCTAAATAGTTTCTTTTAGATAATCAGGGTGCCGATTTAGCATACCAATTTAGAGTTGCCACCCGTATAAATAAGTTAAATTTTATAACAGTGAATTTGCACAAATAACAGAAAGGTCAACATTTTTTATGATTTTTTATTTTCAACTCTCATCTCCAATCTTAAACAATGTTTACTTTTCCGTAATAGTGTAAATTCAATTTTAAAATCGAACTTATTCTACAATATTTTATTGTCAAGTACGGGTGGCAACTAGAGGATTCGAGCGTTTTTCAATCCCGAAATTTTCGGGATTGAGTTTTCATAATCCCGGGAATTTCGGGATTGGTTAATTAATAAAAAAAAAGTTGCAAAATATAGTGCGTGATGCTAAACGCTCAGTGCCAGTGCTCTCAATATAAATGCACGCCTATCATTTATGATATAAAATACAAGAAAACCTGTATTTCATTCAAGCAACATTCCAAGCAAGCAACACAAATTAACCCAGCGGGTTTGCGATGGTTTCTTGGAATAAAACTTTTTTATTTTGAACTAAAATGATAGACAAGCAACTCTCACTGGGTTATATGGTGATACTGGTGATACACTTCAGTGTTACTGCTACTGAACAAAAATATATGAACATTCTTCAAGATTAGTTTAGAAATGAAACATTTTGTGACTCATGAATATTATTTTAAATCAGTTTTTGCTCAAAAACTACTTCACTACCTAAATACTCACTAGGTTTTTACATGAAATCCGTCTAATTGGTCGACGTGTCAATTATCTTTATTTGCATATTTGTTAGGTGTTTTTTTTTTTCAATTTATTGAAGTTTAAATGAAGATATTATTCACTCTTGAAAAATATTTTTTTTTTATATAAAAAGTGTCAAACTAACCAGACTTAAAGTCTGGTTAGACTTAATTTGACTCTAACTTTGATAAGTTAGTGATTAAATTAGCTAGGTGTGTATTGTAACGTAAAATATGTTGTTTTTTGTTAAAATTTTGATTAAAGTACGTCGAATTTTGACGAAATCGAAAATTTGAGTTTTTAATCTTCAATCCCGAAATAATCCCAATCCTGGGATCAGAAATAAGGGCCGGGATCGAATTCCCTAGTGGCAACCCAAAATTGGTTCCTAAAATCGGCGTATGTAATCGAGGCTTAATAATAATAACTTGCCCCCCCCCCCGGGCAATGAGCTGGCGACGCCCTTGAAAAAGTATGTTTACATGGTTAATTTCAAATGTAATTTTATTACCCACCTAAATCCCCAACCACCCCATCAGCACCAACAGGGTTACCAGTATAAGTTTTTATAAATAATTTAATAATTTTTCATGTAAACAGACTTCTTAGGCCGGCCTCACACAGACGGAATCACGTAACGGAATCTCGAAACGGGATCCCGATTCGGAATTCCAAACGCAGCTATTGCATACAAAATCTATGGGCCTGCCACACACATGCGTTAACTTTCCGTACGTAATTTTATCCGTTACGGAATCCCACATGAGGGCCCGTGCGTTCGGAATCACGCACGGAAAAAACCGCTCCGAACGCAAGACTTCCATAGATTTTGTATTGGTCGGCACACGTAGTATCTTCTTATTCGTCTGTGGGTAAAATGTCCTTTCGTGATTTTAGACGTACGTACGGCCAAACAACCGTTCGACCATTTGATTTTCGGTGTTTCGTCCATGGGTCCTGTAAAATTCGGTCTTTTCAACTTCGGCATTGTAAATACATACCCATAGCCATGCATGTGACAAACAATATTTATGTCGGGGTTCTGCCGTTTGGCCAAATTAGTTTTGGTCAAATTTCAGTTCCCAAAAAACGTATCGCACTAGTTTCATTTCCCAAATGAATCTTTAGCAAATTAACATTTCGCATTTTATTCAGTTGGTCAAATTATCATTTGGCATATTTTTACTTAGTCAAGTTTTATTAAGTCAAATGTTTATTAGGCAAACGTTTTATTTTGGCAAATATTATATTCCAAAAAAATGTTTGGTCAAATTGTCACTTCACACACTTAACTTATTTTTAGCGTAAATTTGGCAAATGATATTTTTTTTTACTGAAACAGGAATACAGGACAGGAGTATACAGGAATTCCAAGTATTCCAAGTAACAAATGGCAAAAATAATTAATATTATTGATAAATTATAACAGGATAATGGCAAACTTATATTTATTTTAAAAATAAAGAAACTAAAAACAATTTACTATGGTTTTCGTTTTTAATCCGATAAGTAAGTATTTTATAAACTTACATTTTTAAATTAGTTACAGTACCTACACATTAGTAATTTAACGTCTGAATAAAATTTTGGAAAATTAGGAGGATTAAGTATAGCAGGTATTGATAATTATGAAATAATAGTGTAAAACTCAAGGCTTATTTTAATAACTTTATTAACGTAAATAAAGCTAACAATCATTTTCAAATTTTTTGGCAATGTCTTTGTAATTTTTTTTTTGGGTAGATAGGTAGGAGGTTTTCGAATATATTTGTTTTAGATAATTACATAGAAGGTATCCTACTAATATTATAAATGTGAAAGTTTGTGGGTTTGGATGTTTAGATGTTTCGATGTTTGTTCCTCAATCACGCAAAAACTACTGAACGGATTTGGTTGGAATTTGGAACACAGATAGTAGATAGCCTAGATTAAAACATAGAATACTTTTTATCTCGATATTCCCTCGGGAACAGGAACCACGCGGGTGAAACCGCGGGCGGCCGCTAGTTCCCTATAAAGTTAGGGTGTATTCGCAGCAAAATTGATATGGATTAAATAGTACAATATTGCGTTAGGAGATTTTGCCCGTACATGTGGAATTGTATTTTATGTTGATTGGCATAAAAACTAAAAATAGCTATAAACTAAGGTAGGAGGTATTGGCACTTCATCGTCGATTTGCATCTTAAGGTGCGTCCAGATATGTTCTTTTGATCGTACCGTACCTCCGTTCCGTACCAGCGTTCCGATCAAATAAGTCTGGACGCTACTTTTGCCCGTTCCGTACCTCCGTTCCGTACCACCGTTCCGATCAAACCGCCGAACGTCGCCGCGATCACGTCCAGACTAGCGCCGTACCGTACCTCCGTTCCGTATCAACGTTCCGATCCAATAGTACAGCAGCCTGTAGTAAATTTAAATTACGAAAAAGGTTACCGTTTGCCGTTGTGATATAGTTATTTATTACAAAATTATAGAAACTTTAACAGATCGCAACCCGCCGCAACCTATATTTGTATATCTCCAAAAATGATTATTTTTTATTTTTCGAGGTTAATCACATGGTTTAGCTATTGTCGTGTTCTACAGCGCTATGTTTGATTGCCACTGATAATATTAAGACTATGAAAAGTAGCCATACACAGATTTAAGACCAGATAAAGTCCATCCATTTCATCTGGTCTTAAATCTGTGTATGGCTACTTTTCACAGTCTAACTATTATCAGTGGCAATCAAACATAGCGCTGTAGAACACGACAATAGCTAAACCATGTGATTAACCTCGAAAAATAAAAAATCTCATTTTTGGAGATATACAAATATAGGTTACGGCGAGTTAGGATCTGTAAAACTTGGGTTAAAGTATCTATAATTTCATAATAAATAACTACATCACAACGGCAAACGGTACCTAACCTTTTTCGTAATTTAAATGTACTACGGGCTACTGTACTACAACCTCCGAACGTCGGCGTCGCCGCGATCACGTCCAGACTAGCGCCGTACCGTTCCTCCGTTCCGTTTTTCCTTTGAACGGGGCGAAAAAACCGACTCGCGATGGATCGGAGCGTACCTGTCGGCGATCGAGACGGCGTACCTCCGCACCGTTCCGAACATGCGTCCAGACTAGCGTTCTTTGATCGCGACGCCGATCGGAACGGAGGTACGGTACGGGCAAAAGAACATATCTGGACGCACCTTTATGCATGCACTACTCAAATTGATATGTAAATCGTAACGTGGTGGCACCAATTATGGACACTTTAAGGGCCGATTCAAACATGTAAGCCTATAACTTATTTATTAATTGAGTCTCGGTGTTGCGAATTTAGAATGTTGTAGTCAGATAATAAACACTTATTATTACCTGTTAACAACTAAAAAAAGTTTAATGAATTTTGAGAAAAATAATAATAAAAACGATCAACTGAAAAGACATCGAAATTCCAATAATGAACAGTCATAATCCAGTAATGGACACCCAGTGATGGACATCCAACATCTATTATTGGACATCCCAATTATGGACGTCCCAATGATGGACATCCCAATGATGGACACTTATTTGAGTTTCCGGTTAGTCTCATTCAAATGCGAAAAAACTCCTTATTACAAGCTTTGCCCTTTAACACAAGATTTTAAGCAAAGGTAGATTTATGGAAATAAAAATCCTGTAACGTTTTTTGTCACGTATGTATTAAAAACAGAAAATCTCTAAAAATTATTTCTTAGTTTTAATCATTGGCATATTTCTTAGTCTTAGTACCTATACTATAAAACAGCGACTACAAAATCACAAAGAAGAGATAAACAGAAAATCTCTAAAAAATCAACAAATTCTTAAACTCAAAACCCCGAAAGCTTTCAACTCGAACTCCAAAACCGCTTCGTAGCCCTTGAGAACAGCATAGATGTGGACGATCTATACAACATGGTGGTGGATACTGTCCAAGTTCCTTAAGACCCGCCGTCCCAAGCTAAAGGAACTCTCCGACCACACACTCCTACTCATGGATCAGAGACGTGAAATGAGGCTCCAGAGCTCAGCGGATGCTCATCGTTATCAGCAGCTCAATAGACAGATACAGTGCGAGGCACGTATCTTGAAATCGGGTGGGGATTGCGCGAAACGCGTATTTTGGGTATGCGTAGCGGTGAGGGGCGCGGGCGGCGGGAGAGGGGCGCGCACTATTGGTCGCTCACAAGAGCACATGCGCGAACTTTTCCCCACTCTGTCGAAAAAAATTCAAGATACGTGCCTCGCACTGTATCTAAGTCTTTGACGAGCGACCTTCGCCAATTTAATACGAATCGTATTCAAGAGGCTATCGAGCGGAATAAAGGCTCTAAAGTGTTCCCGAGAGATCTGCCTATTGGGCAAAGCCAGATGACGAAGCTGAAAAAGACAACGGTCGCATCATCTCATCAAAGCCTGAAAGCCTGAGGGAGATCGAGTGTTTCTATTGGCAGTTATATTCCACGCAGACACCCCAGAACCAAGCTTACCCGACACTATACCCAAGATATCCCGGACGTCAGCCTGTATGAGATTAGTATGGCTCTCAAACAGCTGAAAAACAACAAGGCGGCGGGTGACGATGAAATCACTACGGAACTTCTGTGAGCGGGCGGTAGGTAAGCCGATACTCAAAGTCCTCCAGAAGCTCTTCAATTTCGTCATCGTGAAGGGCAGAACGCCGAAGGCATGGAACATAAGTGATGTGATTTTGTTCTTTAAAAAGGGTGACGAGTCCCTCTTAAAGAACTACAGACCCATCTCACTTCTGAGCCATGTCTATAAGTTGTTTTCGAGAGTCCTTACGAATCGTCTCGCTTGCAAGTTCGACGAGTTCCAACCTCCCGAACAAGCCGGGTTTCGAAAAATCTTTAGCACCATAGTCCACATACATACACTGCGGCAGTTTATACAGAAGACCGAGGAGTATAATCTGCCACTATGCTTGGCGTTCGTGGACTAGAAAGCCTTTGATTCGATTGAAACCTGGGCGGTGCTGCAGTCTCTCCAAAGGTGCCAAGTGGACTATAGGTATATCGAGGTGTTGAGGTACCTCAAGGATCATGTCGATCCGAGTACAGAACCAGAGCACAAATCCTATCCAACTGCAGCGTGGTGTGAGACAGGGAGACGTTATTTCTCCGAAACTGCTCACAGTGTGTTCACAGCTGCGTCGGAGGACATCTTTAAGCTCTTGGACTGGAAAGGACTCGGCATCCACATTAATGGCCAGTACCTAACACACCTTCGTTTTGTCGATGATATAGTCCTTATGGCTGAGACCATGGAAGACCTGAACACAATGCTCAAAAATCTCCGTAGTGCTTCCCAAAGAGTGGGTCTCAGGATGAACATGGATAAGACGAAAATTATGGCAAATGCCCATGTTGTACGTTCTCCATTTCATTTTGGGAACACTACACTTGAAGTTGTTGACCATTACGTATACCTAGGACAGGCATTCCAGTTAGGTAAGTCCAACTTTGAGAAGCTTCGAAAAATCTTCGCGTCCGACTTACCTCAGTGTCTCAAGACGAAAGTCTATGAACAGTGTGTGTTGCCAGTGATAACTTACGGCAGTGAAACGTGGTCGCTAACTATGGCTCTCATAAGGAGGCTCAAGGTCACCCAGCGTGCAATGGAGAGAGCCATGCTCGGCGTTTCTCTGCGTGATCGAATCAGAAACGAGGAGAACTAAAGTAACCGACATCGCTCGAAGGATTGCTCAGCTGAAGTGGCAATGAGCAGGACACATAGCGAGAAGAACTGATGGCCGTTGGGGCGGAAAGGTTCTGGAATGGCGACCGCGCACCGGACAACGCTCCGTGGGTAGGCCCTCGACAAGTTGGACCGACGATCTGGTGAAGGTCGCGGGAAGCCAGTGGATGCGGGCAGCGCAGGACCGATCGTCGTGGAGATCCTTAGGGCAGGCCAATACCCAGCAGTGGGTGTCGTGCGGCTGATATGATGATGATGATGATGACTCTGGCTGGGCACACCGAAGCTCTTCGCTGCAAACTTTTTTGATACGCCTTGAGATAGCACTGCCGCAACAGCTTGTGCCATCTGCTCCGGTGTATATTTTTTCTTAGGTGGCATCTAAATAAATAAAAAGATCCAGTTATGAACACCTCATTAATGGACAGTGTCCATGACTGGATTTTGGAACTTAAGCCGATCCAATAATGGACACCCTCTCTCAATCTCGGAAATAATATTTTGTCACGTTAATTCCTTTGTAATCAAGTGTTAAACTTCATAACTTTGGGCTATGCTCAATACAAATTTATATTATTATTGGAAACAAAATTCTATTGACACAAATATTCACTCACCTTTTTAACAATTTGGTTAAGAAAATCACACAAAATGAAAAAAAACAGGACACACAACTTTGTTCACTTCGCCATGTTCAAACAAAATGGCCGAAACATATGACATTTGGGGATATGACAGATAGATGTATAATGTCTATGGTTTGAGTGTTGCCAACCGTAAAATACTATGTGTGTTCTTATTTTTTGTGAAAAGAGGCAAAAGTGTCCAACACTAGTACCTTGTCCAACACTGGTGCCATCACGTTATGCCATGCAATATTTTGGGAAGAGTATGTTTTGCCAAACGATACGCGCGATTCGCGCAACTGCAACTTTATAATCGTATTTGACCTGACGTGTCGACGATCGATCGTATCGAACTGCTTTTCTCCTGTAGGTCCCGGGTTAGGTTAGAAATTTAAGTTAATTTAAATTTCGAGGTTATTTTTTTATAACAGACAACAGAAATATTTTCTTTTATTATAATAACTGACGCGGTACGTTTGCAGTTTACAAAGCAATTCTGGCTCATGTAAACAGCAGACGCGTTAGTCGGACACGTCTGCTATTTACCACGCAGCCGAAACTTCCCGAGTGGATAACGCGTCGGGTATTTACGAATATGCCCGGCGAAGCGTCAGAAACGAAGTTTTTTTAAAATAAACTTTCAATGTAGGTCTTTTACTTCTATTTCCTAAAGCCTTGGCTATTTCACTCACTGTATTCCGCACTTTAATGGTGTAGCATCCGTTAATCTGCAGATTAACTAGTTAAAGTGCGGAAATCATCTATTTTAAGAAAATTTCCGCACTTTAACTGGCTCGGCCAGTTAATCTGCAGATTCACTAGTTAATCTGCAGATTAACGGATTCCGTACTCTAACGGTAACATTTATATTTATTTCAAGTGTAAATTTTTAGCAATAGCTTTTAAATGTGCAAGTTCATTTTTTTTTGTTTATAAAAATATGCGTTAATAACATTATGCGTGTTTAAATTTATGCTGGGTGCCTACTGCCATGTCTTAGCGCAGTTTTAATTCAATCTTACCATGCTATTTCGTACTATGACCTTCTTATAATAAGATTGTTATAATAATGTTTCTGTTAGAAGTTTTGTGACGTCATCGTTCAATCATTCACAAAACTCGTACCACGACGTGTCTTTAGACAGCTAGCATTATTGTTTTGGTGTCAAATTATGAGGAATTTCGCAATCTTAAAAAAGTTGCTTTTTATCAACAGAATCAAAACTATTTGGAGTTATTCTATTTAGATATTAGAAAATACGTCATAAACAGTATGTGAAACGTTTTTATAAGTACATCTTGTTCTTCATTGTGAATGTAAAATATTTGGGGTTATTTGATTTATTATTTGATAACAAGTACTTGTTTTCAGATGGATAGCTAATTTTAAACAATCGAGTTTTTAGAAGCCGATAACGCAGAAACAAATACCTAGATACTTTTTTAATGAATTTATTTTGCACAAAATAATAGTAATTTCAGGCAAAATAGTGTTATTTTTCGCCAATACAAGTTTGGGGAGAAAGGGAAGAGAGGGAGAACCCCCTTGCCTTCTAACCTATATTCGGGACCTACAGGGGTGAATAAGATTCGATTCCAAACTTAATAGGGGTTTGATAAGTTGTTTCTGTTGTCAAAATTATTGTAAAATAGACATTTTTACCTAAAAACTCTAAATTTTCAGAAATTTATTGCTCGCGTAGGTATAATGTGGTTCCTAATCATAAAATTACTTTAAGTTCGACATTTTACTTTAAAATATATATTAATTTACAAAGTAAGCAAATAGGTAGGTACGTAACTTACCAAAATTCTCCTAGTGTCGCATTCTTGGCTGTTGTTTATGTTAACAACATTAGTTTCGAGATTTTGAGTGGCACACAACACAACAAGTGTTCTTGTTTGAATCATAGAAAATATTTCAAACTAAAAACGAAAATGAATACCTACTTTCCTTTGGTGCACTGAGATAAAACATGTTTCCGATACGAACATAGCAAATAAACTGAAGTGATGGCTAGCAGGGATTGGACAATTTCGCTATATCATTCGTTCCTTAGCGAGAATAAAGTAATATTACTTTGTACAGGTCATGGTACGAATTTGAGTAATATCATTAAGAGCTTGCAACAAGCTTCCTGGATATAAGCTTACTTTTAAAAAAGGTGGGAGTAGGCCCCAAGAATATTATGCTTAAACATGATTATGCTTAAATTAGTTATGCCTAAAAAAATTATGCGTTAGCTGTTATGACCAAGAAGCTTATATCCACAATGGAGGTTGCACGCCTAGTAAGTAAGTGAAGATTGAAAAAGACTCTTTAGTGACGTTACGGCTTATTGCTATCTCTTTCTTTTCGTTTTACAATACGTTTTCGTTTCTCACGAACAAACGAACGACGAACAACGAACACGTATTGTAACACTAAAGAAAGAGGTTGCAATAAGCCGTAAGGACCTTTTTTCAATCTTCACTATGACATATGGACGTGCAATCTCCATTTCTGCCGTGATATAACAAAAATGCCGTTAACTGACATCTGGGTGATTTTCAGCTTTGGATGGTACATTAATAAGAAAAAAAAACCCTATCGACCTGTATACGCGGTTTTTCGATATTATGTATAGTTTCGGAAATAACTATAACAAAAATACCGTTATATACCTTCTTTCTCGTTTGTGATAAGCATAAATGCCGTTAAGCAACATTGCGAGTTAATTTAGCCGCTAAAGTTCATTAACTTATATTTTTGTTATAATTTTTCCCTATAATTACTTCACTAGATTGCCGTCATACGGTCTTTTGCAGACTGTAGAGCGGTTAAAGTACTTTAACTGTATTATTGTTATTAATTTTTCATTATAGGAGTTTACGTTTGCTAAGTAATAATGCCGTAAACTGCTACTATAACGACGTTTTAGCTAAACATATATGAGCCTTTTTTAAGTGTTTTAAGAGACAATATTTTTATTTTAAATAGAAACACTAAAATGCCGTTAAGGTATATTTAGCGGCATTTTAGTAAATTACTCATGAGAAATTAGAAACATCGATGATGAACTAAACGAAAAAAGCGTTTATTCATATAATTAAATAATATTTACAATATGACAGAAGAACAATTAAAAAGTATTTTACTTCATGTATTTATTGGTACTTTTAGGTCTCAAATTGGTGTTGTCATCGAGAAGTTACATAAGTTCAAATTTTTACCGCGTTTTTTGCTCATAACTCAAAATTGGGTTTAGGTAGATAACGGAATTATAGATATACCACGGCAGATTTGAGGGAGGTATAAGCTTCTTGGTTATGACTAAGTAATATTTATGCGTAAACATCATTCGGCGAAATCATATTATGCTATGACATGTTATGCCTTAAAATTTTATGCAAATACATAGGGAACCCTCTAGAGATGGGCAAAAGACCCATTTAAACCCGACCATTGGGCTTAAACCCATAAATTTTCCCCATAGGGGCAGTAATCTAGGTCGAAATTAACTAAATACATTTTATGCAATACGTTGTGTTTAAAATGAAGATTAGTGAATAGGGTACATGCATAGGTCACCGATTTTGATAAATTTTTAGAAATAGAAATGGTTTATTGCCTCAAAATTACAATTATTTACAATCTTAGTTTAGAAATAGCCACAGAGGCAAAAGGTAGTAATGGCTCAGCTTATGCTGAACAGGCAAGATTAAGCACTGCTCCGCGCTGATTTTCAGCAACCCCTCTTTCCCGAAAGGTCAAGAGTGGGGAATGAAGTGAAAAAGGAGTGGCATCCAATTCAAGGAGAACAAATCTAAGATTTAAATTCAAACTAGTTCAAGAATATATAAAAAAAATAGTCCAGGAAACAAAATAAAAAAGATATCAAAATTACTTATGCATAATTGACATTATCTCTGCAAAGATGCAAGATGTGTGTGTGTGTGTGCTAAATATGTATGTGTGAGCTTAAGCGCTGAGAATTTGAGCTTGAGCGCTGCGGATACGTATAAAAACATGATGGAACAGAAAAATAAAATAAAAAATGAATTATTTTAGTTTTATCACACAGGGAAATATATCGTTTTTTTTTCATTTTCAGATAATTATAATGCACTTTAACAGTCGGATAGAATATCGAATAAGAAATAATATTTTGTATGACACATAATATGTACTTAAACGCAATATTTAGGGAGATATTTGAAAATTCTTAGCTAACACCATAATAATGCGCCTGAATCGTTGCATAAGTGACGTCACAAATGTTGACCTTTTTCTTTAGAGCGTTTTTGGCGGGTGCTAATGCGTGCGAACTCCAAGTAACTATATCACGAGAAAAAAAACGCAAAAGAAAAGTTTTAATATTACAGTTGATTTTCTCACGCCTTATACTTTTGATTTTGATACAAAAAAATTGATGCATGTTCCCTATTAAAAATTCAAATTACAATAGTCTTTTATCGCTTAAGCCGCGATAACATTACGCCAATTTAGCATCTTTGCTAGGAACCAATTTCGGGTTGCCATCCGTACTTGACAATAAAATATTGTATTATAAGTTAGGTTATAAAAGTTAATTTACACTTAATGAATTTAAACATTGTTTAAGATTTAAGATGAGAATCGAAAATAAAAAATCATAAAAAATGTTGACTTTTCCGTTATTTGTGCAAATTTACTGTTAAAATTGAACTAATTTATACGGGTGGCAACTTTAAATTGGTTCCTAACTAGGATGCTAGATCGGGATATGTAATCGCGGCTTTAGTTGCGTTTCCATTTTATTTTCATCGAAAAATAAAATACTTTTTGTCTTAATCAAACGATCCGCATGTCAAATGTATTATGCCTATAAAATAAAACACTTCAATGGATACTAGCGTGGTTTTGTTGCAGTGGCTGCACTAGACCACACGTGGACGTCAGCGACATCAAGTTTGCGAGGCCTCTTTTATTTCCCAGTAAAAAAAATACTTTAAATTACATGAGCATAATTATAAACTAATGAATGAGTGAACAAGTTTTATTATTGCTAGTCAAATTAATATTCATTATATTATAGTTATATACTGTTGCCAGACAGACGATTCTGGACTGGATACCCGTAAAGTACTACTATCTAACTTCCTTCAATTGAACAGCGAAGGCACAATGGAACTCTTTTAATAACAAACAGCGCGAATTAAGTTATTAGCGGTATTATACCATTAACAAAAGTGACATTTAACCCACTTTAAATCTTCATTATTGTTATATTTAAGCAAAAAACTGTATTTTAATAAATAAGCTAATTATAACTACTCTACAGGATCAATGTTACAGAACCACTAACACCTACTACACAGCTTTACCATCTTACAGTTGATAAACGAATGTACTTGCGCAGAGCAACGGAGAAGATGTCGAGGGGGTGTTGGGCGGCGCAGCTCGCGGTCCTCAAACTCGCCGAGTTTGTGCACTCGAACGCTGAGGGCCGACGTGACCGATTAAATGACGCATTGCGTGCGAGCGAGCATTTTAAGAGTTTATTATAAGTTTATAATTATCGTACGTAATTATAATTGTGCACACTTGTTCCCTGTACGGATGTGCCTCGATGGCGCGGGCGGATACAACAAGGATTTAAGATTTTATAGATTTCCCCGTGATGCGAGGTAAGTTTATATATTCCTATAAATAATTTCGTGTTACTTACCTACCACTTAACCAATTAACATCTCGTGCTATTACTTATTTTGTATAATTCAATAATACATGTCGTGTGCAGTTTTATAGTAAAATTGAATAGGGAACATGCATAAGTCACCGATTTTGATAAATTTGAGCTTGATCGCTTACGACACATATAAAAAAAAGTTAGAGCAGAAAAATAAAAATAAAATAAAATATTTTAGTTTTATCACACAGGGGAAAATGACGTTTTTTTTTCATTGTCGGATATAATGCACTTAACAGTTGGATAGAATATCGAATAAGAAATGAAATTTTGTAAAACACATATGTACTTAAACGCACTAGCAATAGCATGGCATAGCAAGGAGATATTTGAAATTCTTGGCTAACTCCATAAAAATGCGCCTGAAACCTGACATTAGTGACGTCACACATGTTGATCGTTTTGTATACAGCGTTTTCGGTGGGTGCTGCTGCGTGCTAAATTCAAGTGACTATATCACGAGAAAAAAAAAAGTTTTAATTGACCGAGCGAGCACGAAGTGCGAGCGAAGCGTCTCTGCTTCAGCTTGGGCAAAAATGCTTTCGTATGTCTGTATGTTCTCTTCTACAGGTCGCACTTCTCAACTGATTCTCGTGAAAATTTGTGAGCAGGTTCGAAAATTACATATAATTTTTTTGTTGAGCCAGATTTTTTCAATTTTTCAAAATGGTGGAGATATCTTAAAAAAACAGGTTTTACGGCTTTCCAGCGCTGTATGTTCTCCTCTACAGGTCGCATTTCTCAACCGATTCTCGTCAAATTTTGTGAGCTGGTTTGAAAATGATATAGATTTTTTTGTCATGTCACTTTTTTGATTTTTTTCAAATTTCAATTTCAATTTCAATTTCAATTTATTTATCAATTCACATGCAGGCTTACAGAGCTTAAGCTACCAACACACCAGCAAGTCAAACAAAATGTCAGAAAATAATTATATAAATCAAATAAACCAATGAAAATAATAATTATAAAAAATTCTAGCAATAAATAAAATTAGAAAGATATAAATGTCATCATAATAATGTCAGCTTAAAAATTAAAATTGGCAGAAAATAAATATGAAATTAGATACCATAATAATAAATTAAAATAAATTATTTGTCAATAAAATTTAAGAATTGACGAGTAGTGGCTACTAATTGTCCTATACCATCAAAGAATAAATCAGAATGGCTATTATGAGCGAGCATGTCCCCGATGAGGAGCAGTGCGCGCACTGTCGGCGCTTGTGCAGCGTATGCGGTTCGCGTCACGGGTCTGGGCAAAAGTCGGGGCTGACGGCGCGGTGCGACTAATCCCGATGCAGTCTTGGAAATGCGCGCGGGTACCAAGATACGTAACCTTTCTAGCTTATCCGAAGAGTCCACCTTTTGATAAATTATGGAGAGATAGTGTACCACAAGAAGTAGTCTTCGACGAAATGCGAGAGTGTCAAGATTGACCATGCCCGACACAAAAAGAGATGGATACAAAAAAGGATAATATCCGTAAGACTTTTTATAGAGCCATCGCGCAAACTTCCGCTGTATTCTCTCAATCATTAGGACATATTTGGTTTCGTGTGGATCCCAGATAATTGCACCATATTCTAATTTACTACGCACATAGGCGGCGTATAATACCCGGGCAACAGATAAGTTGTCAAACTCTGAAGACGTTCTTATGATAAATCCTAATAACTTATTAGCCGCTTTGCAAATATTCGTCACATGTTTGTGAAAGTCAAGCTGTGTGTCCAAAGTTAAACCTAGGTCGCGGATTTCATTTACTTTTTCTAAAGTGTCGTCAAATAGTTTATAGTCAGTCTCACGTATACAGCGTTTTCGTGAAAATGTAATTGTTTTACATTTAGCTTGGTTGAAAGGGAGATGATTGAGATAGCTCCATTCAGAAACAGAATTTATATCTTTTTGTAGATTAAATGTACTTTCAACGTCATCAACACCTAGAAACAACTTAAGGTCATCGGCAAACAAGAGACACTGCGCGGTTTTAACATTTTCAGGTAGGTCATTAATCATGATCAGGAATAACGTCGGACCAATGGTACTCCCCTGACTTACTCCTGACCTCGTGTAATAATTTTCAGATTCGTAGATACCTAATTTTACATATTGGCATCGATCTCTAAGATAATTAGCGAAAAATTGGAGAAGTTTTGGTACAAAACCCATCCTCGCCAGCTTCTGTAGCAGTATGTCATTATCGACAAGGTCAAATGCCTTTTTGAAGTCGAAATAGGCAGCATCCACTTGTCTACCGCGGTCCATTTCAGCGTAAACATAATCCACAAGTGTTGTCAGATTGGTAGTAGTTGATCGTGCTGCACGGAAACCATGCTGACTATTATGCAAAAGCCCACTGATCTGCATGCTTATGTAGGTATCTAATATCGCCTCGAATAACTTGGCAAATACAGAGAGCACTGCAATCGGTCTATGACTACTGATGTCGGAACAAGGCTCTCCTTTTGGAATTGGCGTAACACAAGAAAGCTTCCAACACTCAGGGTACACCGACTGTTGCAAAGACAGATTGTAAACATGCAACAGTGGGGCACTAAGAACCGACATACAATCCTTAGCAATGAACACAGGTATTCCATCTGGACCTGTTGATGATCTCGTCTTCAGACGTTTCACAGCCCGATTTACATCATCTCTCTCTAGTGCTGGTATCGTGATGGTTACCGCATCAACAATAGAATGAGCCGAGCGAGCTGCCTCTTCTGGGTCCAAGCGGGGAACCTCATGTAGAAATGTCAAAATGGCGGAGATTATGTAAAAAAAACACAATGCAGTCCAGCTTTCAGGCTCTGTCTTTTCTCCTCTACAGGTTTCATTTCTCATTCGAATTTCGTGAATTTTTGTGGGCAGGTTCGAAAATCATATAGATTTTTTAAATTGAGGCAGTTTTGCTAAATTTTTCGTAATGGCGGAGATATGTAAGAAAAATGTATTTCAGTCCGGCTTTCTGGCGCTGGATGTTCTCCTCTACAGGTCGCATTTCTTAACCGATTCTCGTCAAATTTTGTGAGCAGGTTCGAAAATTACATAGAGTTTTTTTCTCATGCCAGTTTTTTGAAATTTTACATAATGACGGAGAAATGTAAAAAAACATACCTATTTCAGTCCGACTTTCCAGCTGTCCATTTTCCTCTACAGGTCGCATTTCTTAACAGATTCTCGTGAAATTTTGTGAACAGGTTCGATAATTATATAGATTTTTTTAATTTAGCCAGTTTTTCTAAATTTACCAAAAAACACCGTTTCGAAAAATGTTTAAAATTAGAAGCGCCATCTAGCTGCGAATATACCTACCAAATAATACCAAACAGCACGTACCCACTACGTGCTTTGAAAAGTACGTGAACAGTGTGGGAAAAAGGGATGGCGACATCTTTTAGATTATTTTTAAACAACATACAATTTGAGCTACTTTTTAACGCGAGGTCTACAGCTCACGGAACCACTAGTTTTTTATTTTAGTAACATTATCATTACCTATGTTAGTTCTATGTTCTGTTAAGTTAAATGCACATTTTGATTAAAAAAGGCACTATTAGTATACACTTGTTTTTTCATTTTCCTACTCTTTAGTGTTGAGGGAGGTTTCTAACCTATATGCTCTGCTCTATGGTACATTCGGAATTCAAGTGAGTTTGATTATGTCAATCTGCCTGCACATCTGTAGTTTGACGTAGTCATTGTAAAGCCGTGGTATCGAAAGGTTGTCATAGAGTTATATTAGGAAAACTATCTGTTGAAGTGTGAAATTATGATATAAAGTGTGAGAATGCTTAATAAACGCCTGTACAAAAGTCTCCTGGTCTCATTGCCACAACCCTTCAGGTTATGGGCCCAGGCTAGAGGATGTGGCCCTATAGAGACCGGGAGTGAAAATAATAAGAGAAAAAGTGAGTTTTGCATTTGAGATGATTAGTTTGAGATAACTGACTGAGTTGGATAGAGGCCTTAGCAACGGAGTATGTTGACAAAATAGTGTTGCTAAGGGCAATGAAATGAAAGTGTCAACAGATAAATAATGATTACAAATAAAATAAAATGAGGAATGATTTAAATTATGAAATGATTAAGCTGGTGAAAATCTTATGAAGGTGAATTTTATCTGAATTTAAAAAAAATGAATTTGAAATTACACTTTTGGCCGTGGAAACTATGATGTAGAAAATATGGTGAAAATAAATGGACTGATGATGAACAAACAAGAGAAGAGGAAACTAGTCAAAATTCAACAGATAGGATTGAAGGGTGTCGAGAAGATGGAGAAATAGAAGGAAATAGAAGTTTTGGAGAAACAAGAGATAGTAAAACAAATGACAGTCAAACGAAGGTAGAACAAGTGACGGTGAAACAAATGAAAGTGAAGAAAGTTATGGAAAATTTTATTATTTTGTGAAGAACTGTTTTTTGGAATAAGTTTATTTTGAAGAAGTCTTTTGGCGAGTATTTTATGATGGAGGAGGTCGAGCAGGAGGCAAAGAATAGTCGAGCAGGAGTTATATGATGATGAAGTTGAGAAAAGGTTGTCATAGAGTTATATTAGGAAAACTATCTGTTGAAGTGTGAAATTATGATATAAAGTGTGAGAATGCTTAATAAACGCCTGTACAAAAGTCTCCTGGTCTCATTGCCACAACCCTTCATTTAGATTAGCAGTAGAACCTAATAGCTAAATTTCACTATGCCCACGACCCAAAATATTAGTGGTAATAGTTTCGACTCGCTTTTTGGCTCGAAATCGGGTTTAAATTAAACCCACAAAGACCATGTTTAAATCTTTGCCCATCTCTAGTTGTCTCATGCCCGTCAGTTTTTTGACATTGACATAATTGACATTTCCATTGTCAGTGTGCCACCATGGCGGCTGCATTGCTGTCAAATAAGAAATTCAACAAATTGATTATAAATAATATCAAATACACAAAAGTAATTAATAATTATCGAACGAAAATATGTGTAAATCCAGGATTGAACTTATTCTACAAACAATATGCGACATCGAGTCATTTCAGGGTGAGTATGCGTGTTTACATTGTTGTTACTTAATTTCTCATTTTTCATGGATTTTTCTGGCTATCGTTAATCATTTATTTATTTTTAATTAATTTTATACTTTCAGCATTATTCTTCAACCCCTCAAAACGGCCCTGTTGGCGGAGATTCGGCGAAAAATGTATTAGCCGCGGTGTTAGCTAACAAACCTAAATCTGGAAAAATACCAGTTGGTGAGGCGATAATTTTATTATTTACGTTTATTATTAGCGAAATCTTAGGCGAAAAGGTTTATTTTATTTGCTGAGTAATCAATATTTTACTTTAATATTACATAATAGGTACAACAAACAGATTTGACCTTGCATTGCAACATTATTTTTTGTCAGAAGAAATCTGTATCTAACATGTATTTAACCTTGTTTTCTTGGCATACCAATAGGGAATATGCATCTTTTTTTTTTAATCTTAATCAAAAGTATATATGCTTGAGAAAATTAACTATAACATTAAAACTTTTCTTTTGCGTTTTTTTCTCGTGATTTAGTTACTTGAAGTTAGCGTGCAGCAGCACTCGCCGAAAACGCTCCATACAAAACGGTGACGTCACACATCACGTTTCAGATGTGTTTCGGCGCGTTTAATATGGAGTTAGCCAATAATCTTCAATTATCTCCCTAAATTTTGCGTTTAAGTACATATGTGTCATACAAAATATTATTTCTTATTCAATATTCTATCTAACTGTAAAGTGCATTATATCCGAAAATGAAAAAAAAAATAACATTATTTTTCCCTGATTTCATAGTGTGATAAAACTAAAAGAATAAAAATAAAAAAAAAAATTTCCTGTTCCGTCATGTTTTTATAAGTGTCCGCAGCGATCAAGCTCAATTTCATCAAAATCGGTGACTTATGCATATTCCCTATTGTCAAATTATATTTTTCTATGAAATGCGGTCAAACATTAGAGTATTTTAGTAATAAGTAGTCTATAATTTATCTTCAAATTAGTAGGTAGGTACATACATACATACAATATTGTACTAAAACTATATTCTCATGTTGGAAAAACTCAATGTACTTACCTGATTATCTGTAGCAACGTCAGAGCGCTTGCGATACAAAACAACTCTCTCTGTCTCCTTTGTCATTCATTCTCGAGTGAAGTTGCAGTGGATCACATTGTCAATTAAATTACATTGTTTTTATTTCTTTCTAAATTGCAAAATATTGTTCAAACATAATTTATAACTATTCCAAATTTCAGGTTATTAGTTCATTTAGTAGTCCTTGAGATATCCAGCTGTGACAGAAAGACAGACAGACAGAGTCACATCATAAAGGTTCCTTTTCACCATTTTGGTACAGAACCCTTAAAATCATTGCTCTTAGTGTCCGGGCACGAAAACGGCGGCGGCGGGGCGGCGCGACAGCGGAGCGGCGGCGATGCATTCAACAGTATGGCACAGTATGGAGACGCGCACGAAACGGGCGGTGGCGGAGCGGGGCGACGAGCGATGCACGGGCGGGAGGAGAGCGACGAAAACAAATGAACAAACTAGTTTGATTTGGTAGCCCGCGATTGCAGTAGTGTTGTGTTGAAAATATAATAGTGTCTGTTTGATTACTAAGTAGGTACCTATTTATTATTGTTTATTATTTATTTATTTATTACAATGTGAACTTACAGCTAAACCAAAACATTCACATTGGGCAATTTACTTAAATAAAAAATATTAAAAAAATATATATCTAAGAGGGTCAGTATGGATGTCGGCATCTTGGACATCATTTAAAAAACACAAGATGAGCAAAGGATCCGATTTTGAAACTAGTTAACGCCTATAGACCATTTTTTCGAACTAAATAACATTTTTAGACTTGGGATCATAGACTTATTATATTACTATATATTTCGTCCTTTGAATATTTTTCGGTATTGATTTAACAAGAAATTGTTTCCATAGCAACATCACATTTGACACATCAATAGAAATAAAAAAACTGTAAGAAGTTTCTTTAACATACAATTTAGGTTAGTCACTACGATATTCTAAAAAGCCCTAGTCCAGTAGGAGTACATAGTGGTATACCGTGGTCCTACCAGTAGGTCAAATCGGTAGGTCCACGGGACCTTAATGGTATTTAGCTCATCTGTCACAACACTACTAACGCGGCTGACCGACCGCTATGTTTCGTGCCCACGTTCTCATCGCCCCGCCCCGCCACCGCTCCGCTGCCGCGCCGCCCCGCCACCGCTCGGCCGCCGCCACTTTCGTGCCCGGACACTTATTGTTAATCTTCATTACAATAGCAGTTTTATGCTAAGTACATGATCAGCTGTGTACTAGCATTTTTTGTTTACTTATTGCTAATATAATATGACAGGTTCTTAACTCACACTCTCACTAAATATTGTACACAATGCAACTTCATTTGTCTTGCCTTTTTATTTACTCTTGCTAATATTTGTCCAAAATTTCTTATAACCAGTGGTCGGAATCTGCGGGTCATTCCAGGACTGCATTGAAATAACATGATAAAGGGCCCTCTTAGTTAATAAATTGTATTGTGACAGTAGGGGAGTGCTACTATGTATTGATTTTGTTAATTATCTCATAACAAGGAATTCATTATCATAAATGTTAGAACTTCTTGCAAAATACAGATCAAAAAGAGGGCCCAAATCATATCTCTTAAAGGTGGATCTGGAATGACCGGCAGACTCCGATGTCTGCTTATAATAAAAGTCATACAGTCATGTAGCTTCACCAGTATTTCGTCTTTGTTATACTTTTGTTACTTACAGTTATTTTTTACTAATACTTGGTTGATAGCAGTACCTGCACGCATCCCTGTATATAGTCCGCTTTCTCCCCCCCTTTTGTTGTCACCTATCCTTCTCTCCTGATTATATCTCTCCTATCCTTAGGTATCCAAAAAAGGGACTGCTTTCACCCAGGTGCATCTGTTTTGTCTCGTGAAGATATAAACTTGGGAGATGCCAAGCCGGTGTCTGGTGCGGATATGTTCAGGGGTATGCTGGAGTACATATGGCCTAAGGTAAGTTCAGATTTATAAAAGAAATGGATGGGAAGTATATGTTCTTAAAATGAGGTATTTGATCTTGTTAAAAAAGCTATTTTTAAGTCGCTAATCTCACATCTTACAATAGAAAAATATCAAAAACAATGAAGAATTTGGATCCATATTTTTGACAAAACAAAGTAAAAAAAAATTTAAATAATTTGTCAACCAAAAACATGTGCTTAGCCAATTTCAACCTTATTGAAAGTTTACTTTGTTTGCCAATATACTCGTATGTCGTCCAGCAGCCATTTTTATTGTCCCCACTGCTGGGGCACAGGCTGGAGGATGGGCCAAAATCTACCACGCGGGCCCAATGCGGATTGGTGGGTGTTAAAGATTGTAAATGCAGCCGGGGCCGACGGCTTAACGTGCCTTCCGAAGCATGGAGGAGCTCGAGATAATACATTTTTGGTCACCCATCCCATGACCGACCCTTGCAAACGTTTTGCTTAACCTCCGCAATCGCTGGGCCAGGCGCTAAACCACTGCGACACCGAGAATGTATGTAGCTTACAATAAACTTGAATTTCATTTCTCACTCGCAGGACAATCAGATGATCAGAAACCGAGTGATGCTCTCCCTCTCCCTCCTATTTGGTGCGAAAGTGGTGAACGTAACGGTCCCGTTCCTCTTCAAATATGCGGTAGATGAAGTGAACCAGGCTACAATGACCCCTGCTGGAGATGCCTTGCTAGGCATGGCGACGGTCCCTCAAGCTTTGGGCACGGCGGCCTTTAGTTTGTTAGTTGGATGTGAGTATACAGTACAGAGTGTTAAAAAATGCCTTTTTGAAGCCTATTTTGTATAAAAGTCCTTTGTCAATACATACTTGTATTGATTTTTAATGTTGAGGATAATTAATTTAGTCGTTAGTAATAATATTGATGCTTCAAATCTAATTATTACCGCACTAGCGGCCACCCGCGACTTCATCTGCGTGGTAAGTTTTTTGCTATCCCTCGGGCACAATACTTTTTTTCGGGATAAAAGGTACCCTATGTCCTTTTCTGTACCCCTCCTGACAACGTGTATGCAAAATTTCATGATGATCGGTTCAGTAGTTAAGACGTGAAGGTGTAACAAACAAACAAACGGACTTTCGCATTTATAATATTAGTAAGGATACTTACCCCCTCTCCATTTGCTAAGCGCTCAAAATCCATTGAACAATTTGTATTGTACCAATTAGATTAGAAGCGCAAAATGGCGACGCTTATACATTATTTTCCTATCTTTTCAAGTTTATCATGAAATAAGTAAAAAACGACAAAGTAAAATGTTCAAAATACAACCGATTTTCATGCAAATTTTTCAGTATTTTTTTTAATGTTTTATATTGAAATAAACTGTTCAACAGATGGCATAGCTCGCGCCACAGCCGCAGGTTTCAACGAGTTGCGCAACGCCGTGTTCGCCAAAGTGGCCCAACATTCTATCAGACGGCTCGCCTGCAATGTTTTCATACATCTACATAACCTGGATCTTAGCTTTCACTTGGGACGGCAGACAGGAGCATTGTCTAAGGTAAAATGGATCTTATATATACAGAGCAATATTTAAGAGTGCACAGTCCCCTAGCAATAGGGATATTCAAAATAGGTGACGAGCAACTGCTAAATGCAGGCATTCAAAAAGGTTTTGACGCAGATCGTCACTTTCGCAAATGGTCATCGCGAAATATATGGTCATTTTCGCAAATGGTCGCTTTCGCAAATGGTCACTTTCGCAAAATGTCACTTTCGCAGAATGTCATTCACAATTTTGAGAAAAAAGAAAAAAAATTAATGACATTCTGCGAAAGTGACGTTTTGCGAAAGTGACCATTTGCGAAAGTGACCAAATTTTTCGCGATGATCATTTGCGAAAGTGACGATCTGCGTCAAAACCTTCAAAAATTCTTAAGAGGGCTTATTCTGCACACTAGCGCCGCCAATAGGAAAAATATCAAAGTGCTTAAATAAAGACGAAATTGTGAATTATCTCTCTGTACTACACTCCGAAAAAGCTAAAAGTGGCCACTTTTCACAGCCTGTAAAATATTGTTTAAACGATAAAAAGTACCACAAAGCTTCTTCGAAGTGCACTACAGAGAGATAATTCACAATTTCGTCTATATTTAAGATTTTTTTTCCAATGGTGGTGCTAGTGTGTAGAATAAGCCCTCTTACTAGCGCCGCCAATGGGGTGTATCACGCAAAGCTAATCGCAGATGGCGCCAGCGGCGACCTGGCCGCTATCAATGGTTTTGATTGGTTAAAATACGTCAGAAATGACATTAGACATTTGAAACAACCAATCAAATTATTTTGGGACTGTCGCTTGTGGCGCCATTAGTTCCTCAGTATCACACCCCATCCCATTACTCGTAAACCAAGTCAATATTTAAAAAAAGTTAAGGTCATGCCCTCCTAAATAGTATCTTATATTTTTTGAATAACTCTTCAACAGTTTTCATTCTTTCTGTAAGTTTAAAAATAAATTTTAGCTCAAAGTGGAAATGTATTGGCGGCGCTAGTAGTGGGTAGGAGCGCCTTAAGGCTCCGTGATAGGAGAACATGGTTTGCATTATATAGATAGATATTATATAGAAAATGTATAGTTGTAGCCACAAAAAAAAACATCCGAGAAGCTAAAGAGATTATATCTAGTAGCTAAGTATTAAATTGCGTTTGCGTATAAACATCACAGATTATTGTGAAAAAAATCAGAATATCATCAAAAGCGCTTGTCGCGGGCCATATTTTTGGCGTAAATAATAGCGAAAACGTATTGAATTCTACATCAAAATACGCTTTAACGTACTGTGCAGTTGCTCCAATAACTTTTTTTCAAGAAATATAATTGTGCTAAAGATTATGATGAAAAAACAACGCAAATCATCGAAAAAGTTCAGAAGTGAGGTTATTTTCCATACTCTTTACCCGTAAAGCAACTGGCAGAGACAAATGTTTCCGCATAAACAAGCCTTGAGAGCTTTTGAATGCCTGGATTTAGCAGTTGCTCATCGGCCATTTTAAATATCCCCATTGCTGGGGCACAGGTCTTCCTTATAGGTGGATAAGGAGGACAGGCCATAACACGGTGGGTGGATTTTTTAGTTATTTGATTCCATTCTTATTATGAATTTGTTTCTTTTCAGACCATAGACAGAGGTTCCCGTGCCATAAATTTTGTTCTATCAGCGATGGTGTTCAACATAGTGCCTACGATATTTGAATTGGTATTGGTTTCCAGTATTCTGGGCTTAAAAGGAGGCATGGCGTTTTCGGGTAAGCTCGGGTGTGTTTGTAATGTTCATGTAGAATTGTAGACAGTATTAATGAATCAATTTACAGGGTTCAGTTCAGGCTAAATTAAAAATTTAAAGTCATGAGCAAAACTATGAGTAAAATTCAGACCCTCCTCCTTTTTTGAATTCAGTTAAAAACAAAGGAATGTCTATTTTGAACAAAAACTTAGCTACTTTCCCTCCAGGTACGGCAGAAGTCCATTCTGTATATGAAAATTGTTCTCCCCAGGGCTAGCGTTCAGTTGCGTAGGCGTATATGCCGTGTACACACTAGCGGTAACGCAGTGGCGGACCAAGTTCCGCGTGTACATGAACCGGGCGGAGAACGAGGCGGGGAATAAGGCCATCGACTCACTCATCAACTATGAGACTGTTAAGGTAAGGACCCAATCGACATATCGGGTCATTTTGAACTTACCATCCAAATTTTGAGGATGTGATCAGTCCATGAAACTGATCAACTTTCTCTAAGGAACACATGGCAAAATATGTAAAACTATCCATACAAATAGAAGACATCACATGATCAATTTAGTATGGGATGACCAAAATTTTGTGGCGAAATTAGACACATGTTTCTTAAAGAAAGTTCTTTAGTTTCATGGACTGGCTGGACACATCCTTGAAATTTGAATGGTAAATTCAAAATTACCCGCGGGCTGATTATCTAATTAAAAAACTGGCCACGTGCGTGTCGGACCACGCGCCATAGGGTTCCGTAGTTACCTTATACCATACGATATTTCATACCACTATAATTTTTCGTCTGCAAAAATAACTTTGTTTTTCACAGTGTTGGTATGAAAGACAAAGTTATATTTGCGGTTTTGGAAAATGTGCTATATCTCAAAAACTAATTATTATATTTCGTTCAAACCAATTTTCGTTGAAAGTGTTTATTAAGAACTACAGCATAATTTTTTTTCAGATTTTTCACTATCTTATTTTAAAAGTTAGAGGGGGGGGGGGGGGGAGACACACATTTTACCACTTTGGCAGTGTTTATCTTTCAAACGGTTGACTTTGAAAAAAAATCGTCTTAGAAACCTCAATGCCATTTTAAAAGACCTATCTATAGACAGCCCACATGTATTAGTTTGAAGAAAAAAAATTTTTTCTGTTTCAGTTCCATGTATGCGGAGCCCCCCCTTAATCTTTTTAACACGTTTTTATTAGGTTGCTTTCGCGTTTGTTTGTTTGTTTGTGTGTTTCTCCACAAAGTTTGCGAACGATTTTATCCTTGCTTCCCGATGAGCTAGAGACTTGAAACTTTGAACATAGATCAGAACTGGAAGGCAATGCAATATTATGGTGTCATTGAGCTGATCTGATGATGAAGCCGGAAGAAGGCCACAGGAACTCTATGATGAAACCATACAACCCCATCGTGTTTGGGCTCGTTAGCATCATCTTGACGAGTACTCTAATGGGAGACGAGGTCCAGGGTCTGATGATGAAGCCGAAAGGCCATGCCATAGGAACTCAATATTTAAACCGTGCAACCCCATCAAATTTGGGCTCGTTTGAATCGTCTTGACGAGTTTTTTGTTGGGAAATAGTTTCCAGGGTCTGATTATGGAGCCGGAGGAAGGACACAGGAACTATTTAATAAAACCACGCTACCCCATCGAGATTGGGTTCGTTTGAATCGTCTTGACGAGTACTTTATTGGGAAATAGTGTCCGAGGATCTGATGATGGAGCCGGAGGAAGGCCATAGAAACTCTATGATGAAACCATACAACCCCATCGTGTTTGGGCTCGTTAGCATCGTCTTGACGAGTACTCGACTAAATTATTACAAAAAAATCAGAATAAAAATATTAAAACGGACTAATAAAAGCCGACTAAAAAGTAAAAAATATTTTTTTCTATAAATATTTATAACCTTCCTACCTACAGAAATTTTAAATCTAAAAACGTGGGGCGCATTCTAAAGACAATATGGATGATAAATTTTACAAAATGCGTCCCACGTTTTTAGATTTAAAATTTCTGTATATTTTCCGTAATTTAGTCCGTTTTAAAAACGTGTTTTTGAAAAAGATTTTTTTCAGTAAATTTTAATGTTAAATTCGTTAAGCGGTTAACAGAATACATCTACTTACCAAGTTTCAACTGTGTAATCCTGATACTTTCGGAATAAAGTGGCTGTGACATACGGACGGACAGACAGACAGTCATGACGAATCTATAAGGGTTCCGTTTTTTGCCATTTAGGCTACGGAACCCTAAAAACCACCTAGCGACTGGTTGCAGTTCACAGATGATCGTGATCCATTGCTACTTCTTTTTGGGTTAAAAAGTACTTACTCAGAAAATCTTATCTCAGTTTCTTATCAGACAGTAAACGGAGTTGTATTTGTCATGTAATATAACTGATCACAATTTGATGATCGTAAATAGCTTTTATTGCGAAATCATGTCTGATAAAGTCATTGTTGAATCTTTTGTATGAACTAACTATTTTGGCCAAGTTTTCTGATGGACCGTAGCATGTTCCATCAGAAAGCTTGACGTAAAATGGCGGCGCTCCTATTTACCTCTTGCTTACACAACCCCTAATTGACTGATTCTGCGTTCCACTGTGTATAAGGGCCGGTTTCATTATCTTAGTTGTAAGTAATGAAAACCGGCCATAACATCTAGGTTAATCTGCTTTTGCTACAGTGGAATAAATGTATATGAATATGATGTGTGGACATACTTGAATTTCTTTGAATACTAAAATCCTATGCGGTACAATGGACGCTTAAAAGTCCTACTTTGAGTATTTACTTGACATTCTATTTTATATGTGTTATAGTCAAACCCCGAAGTCCAGGCGCTCCTAGGTTGGCCTAGTCAAACCTCTTTTGACAAGAAGGCTTAGTCAAAGTACAAAACTAAAGCGTATTTCGGGCTTTGACTAACGAATTTATGGCCAAACCTAGGAGAGACAAACTTGGATAGTCAAACGCCGAAACTCAATACGATCAAATCGGGGTTTGACCATTCAGACTTAAATTAGGGTCAGAATATGTTATTTTGTATGTAAATATGTTTAAATACATTCTTTAGAGTGAAAATGTAACTCAGGCACGTATCCAGATTTTTAATTCGGGGGGGACAACTGCATCCCGCAAACCGGAGAGTGCCTCGCCCGCTAAATTTGAATTTAGTCCTGTACTGTGTGTTCTGGATTTCGGGGGGGGGGGGGATAAATCCCAACTATCCCCCCCCTTGGATACGTGCCTGATGTAACTAAATTAACGAACTTCCTGTGAAACAAAGATTTCTTTAGTCTATTAAAAAAAAATAACCACGAAATTTAAGACGATCGCTCTGCTGTGCTTCGCGATCGTCTTAAATTTCTAACCTAAACGTGACCTACAGGAGTAAGGCAGCTTTGACTTAATCTAAAATCGGAAATGAATGCTGTTTCTCATACATATTTAGGTTAATCTTAGTCAAAGCTGCCTTAATCCTGTAGATCACGTTTAGGTTAGAAATTAAAATTAAAATAAAATACGTTTTAAATTAAATTTCGTGGTTACTTTTTTTTAACAGACAACAGAAATCTTTGTTTCACGTGAAGATTATCACTCTAAAGAATGTGTTTTTCATACTTTTAAATACAAAAAACAACATATTTTGTACCTAATTTAAGTCTGACTGGTCGAACCCCGATTTGATCGAATTGCGTTTCTGCGTTTGACTGTCCAAGTTAGTCTCTCCTAGGTTTGGCTATAAATGCGTTAGTCAAAGCCCGAAACACGCTATTAGTTTTGGACTTTGACTAAGCCTTCTTGTCAAACCTGAGGTTTGACTAGGCAAACCTAGGAGCGCCTGAACTTTTTGACTATAACATTTGCACTGTTTTTCAGTATTTCAATAATGAAAAGTACGAGCTCCATAAATACGATGCTAGTTTGAAGAAATACGAAGAGGCGTCTCTAAAGACCGCGTCAAGTTTGGCCTTGCTCAACTTTGGACAGCACGCGATATTCAGCGGCGGACTCAGTATGATCATGATACTGGCTGCCAATGAGATCGCTAAGGGTGAGTGAGTTGCATAGAGATTATGAACAAAGTTACGCAAAAAGTTTAGGAACTGTTTGCTCATAAACAGTTTTTAAACTTTTAATTCGTCACAGCATTTCATACAATGAAATGAATGGACCGATTTTAATGAAACTTTATTCGCTTAAACAAGATACATAGGTCTAAAAAGATAGTTTAGAACATTTGAAATGATTTTCAAAAAGATAATTGGAAATTTCTGGTGTCTATGGAAAATTTAAAATCGGTCTTACACTCCTAGCAAAAAGCGATTTGGTTTTGAGAATCGCTAGTAGAGGTGAAAAGCTGTACCCGTTTCATAAGAAAGCAAATTTTTGAATGTCTCGTGATGAAAGTCGGTACTCGCAAAAAAAAACTTTGCTCAAGTGTTGAACACATAACTATTGTTCAAAAGTGAGCCAAGTTATTTTTTGCTGCGAGTGCTGACTTTAAATCGCGAAATAGCAAAGTGGTGTTAAGTGGTTTAAAAGTACGAGTCATAAAAAGCAATTTTTAACCGACTTCCAAAAAGGAGGAGGTTCTCTGTTCGTCTGTATATTTGTTTTTTTTTGCGTTTGTACACCGATTACTCGAAAACGGTTAAACCGATTGAAATGATTCAAACGTTATTACATTAGGTAAACTTCCAAGTTGGTCCCATTTTTTAAAATATGGAAATTGGTTCAGTACTTTTCAAGTAATCTTGAAAAAAGCATGAAAATAGTATGAGTTTGTGTGATTTACCTCGATGATAATGATCGTATTACTTCTTTATTTATGAACTGAATAAGATAATTATTTTTTTGTTGGAAGAGGGATATCTGTGTAGTTCTTTAGCCGACTTAAAAAAAGAAGGTTATCAGTTTGACCCCTATGTATGTATGTTTCTTCGCAATTATGTCACGTTTGGCTGAGCCGATTTTACTATCTAAATAATATACCTACACTAAAGATAAAAAAAAATTGTTAAAAAAAAATAAAAAACAGACTTCAAAAAACCTACTTCTAAAAAGCAAGAAATAATATTCGTAATAATAAAAACACGTCTATTGAAGTCGGGTGGGGCTTTTAGAATTCAACCGACTTCAATAGACGTGTTTTTATTATTACGAATATTATTTCTTGCTTTTTAGAAGTAGGTTTTTTGAAGTCGGTTTTTTGTTTTTTTTAATATATAAGTGGCTCAAGGTGCGCTCTAAGGGCTTACATTCGGTCGCAGGCAATATGTCGGTGGGCGACCTGGTGATGGTGAACGGGCTGCTGTTCCAGCTGTCCATCCCGCTGGGCTTCCTGGGCTCCGTGTACCGCGAGGTGCGCCAGGCGCTCATCGACATGCAGACCATGTTCACGCTCATGACGGTGCAGTCCAAAGTCAAGGTTAGTTCCAGCTGTCCATCCCGCTGGGCTTCCTGGGCTCCGTGTACCGCGAGGTGCGCCAGGCGCTCATCGACATGCAGACCATGTTCACGCTCATGACGGTGCAGTCCAAAGTCAAGGTTAGTTCCAGCTGTCCATCCCGCTGGGCTTCCTGGGCTCCGTGTACCGCGAGGTGCGCCAGGCGCTCATCGACATGCAGACCATGTTCACGCTCATGACGGTGCAGTCCAAAGTCAAGGTTAGTTCCAGCTGTCCATCCCGCTGGGCTTCCTGGGCTCCGTGTACCGCGAGGTGCGCCAGGCGCTCATCGACATGCAGACCATGTTCACGCTCATGACGGTGCAGTCCAAAGTCAAGGTTAGTTCCAGCTGTCCATCCCGCTGGGCTTCCTGGGCTCCGTGTACCGCGAGGTGCGCCAGGCGCTCATCGACATGCAGACCATGTTCACGCTCATGACGGTGCAGTCCAAAGTCAAGGTTAGATTGTTTTATACTTCGTCTGCGTGGCAAGTTATTTGCTATCCATCGGGAACGATACTTTTTTTCGGGAAAAGTACCCTATGTCCTTCTCTGTACCCTTGACAACGTGTGTGCAAAATTTCATCATGATCGGTTCAGAAGGCGTAACAAACGAACAAACGGACTTTCGCATTTATAATATTACTAGCGGCCGCCCGTGACTTCGTCTACGTGGAAAGGTTTTTTTGCTATCCCTCGGGACTTTTTTCGGGATAAAAGGTACCCTATGTCCTTCTCTGTACCCTTGACAACCTGTATGCAAAATTTCGTGACGATCGGCTTAGTAGTTAAGACGTGAAGGTCGCATTTATAATATTAGTATAGATTAGTAAGGATTTTTATTACATGACTGCCCAAAAAGGAGTGTATATGTGTTCAGGGTTTATGTATTTTTGTAGGTATATGAGTTTCTTTATTCCACCATAACTTCTAAATGGTTCAACGGATTTGAATGTATAGAGTATCGTTAAAATTGTTACATCATTCCGAGTGACACTGGCTTTATTTTGTTTTGAAAAAAGTCAATATGGCGACTGCTCGACGCCACTTACAAGTGTGAATTTTTTTTTTTACTTCAATTATTACAATATGCGCATCAAATGAAAGGCCTTAATGAGCACATTTCAAAACTATATAATTTGTCGCTAAATGTGTGAAATAAAAATAAATACATTTAAAAAATATTAAAAACACGACTGCTCCGCCAAAACGAACTAAAAAGTTAAATACTAAGTGTCATTGCAGTCGGGGGACCTCTTTGATTAAAAATTGTTCCACAAAACGGTCTATACTATAGAAAATCCTTAACTAGGAACGAGTATCCTATAATAACTGTCCTTCCTATTCCTAATCCTATAATAACTTGCCGTTTCAACTGATATTGAAACGGCAAGGTTCGTTTATTATAGTTATTTTCACAGTGTAATGTCTTATGGACTGCTATTGTGGGGCTCAGCTGCCAGTATTGAAAATATTTTCTTACTCCAAAAAAGAGCTGTTCGCGCCATATACAATCTTCTGCGAAGAGATAGCTTGAGAGAATTGTTTAAAGAAATAAACATCTTAATTTTGGCAGGCCAATGCATATATGAAAATTTAGTTTATGTAAGGAAACACTATGATTCATTTCCTAAGAACAGCAATTTTCACCAGTTTAATACAAGAAATAATGACAAACTTGCCGTTCCAAGATTTAGGCTTGCAAAAACTAGAAGTTCTTTTTGGGGAAAGGCATAGCCTTTATTGATAAAGTTCCGCAACAAGTGATAGATCTGCCTTTGCATGAATTTAAAATCCATGTCAAAAAAACGCTCATGGGTAAAGGTTATTATAAATATCGTTACTTATGGCTGTTACAGCTGATAAGAGTAATATAATATGTCTATGTTGTTGCCAATAATCCTGTCACCCTGTTGTAATTATCTGGTAACGATATATTAAAGTTGTAAATATCGTTACTTATGGCTGTTACAGCTGATAAGTTTCTTGCGCCCGTTCTTCTTGTCAGCTAAAAAAGTCTGGAACGGGTGGTAGAAAAATATATAGACGATTCAAAAGTACTTAATAATTAAGTTTATTTGAATAAAGCTTATTTGACTTTGACTTTAACTTTGATAACCTATTAAGTACATTTTTGTTAGTACTAGCTGATGCCCGCGACTTCGTACGCGTGGACTTTATGACTTCGGCGAATGCATATAAATGAACTAATGTAGTAACATAAGAAAATACTTGTAGAAGTGTTATGGTTCTGCATCAGGTGTTCCAGATCTTCAGTCTGATCAACTTTTGCAAAGATGTCATTTTTATATTTTGTAAAGTTAAGCTGGACCATTATGGTTCTGGATCAGGTGTTCCGGATCTTCGATTTTTATACCTCAACAAAAAATGCTCATCAGGCTGAACAACTTTTGCAAAGATGTCATTATTATATTTTGTATAGTTTAGCTAGATCATTATGGTTCTGCATCGGGTGTTCCAGATCTTCGATTTTTATACCTCAACAAAAAATGCTCATTAGGCTGAACAACTTTTGCAAAAATGTCATTTTTATATTTTGTATAGTTTAGCTGGACCTTTATGGTTCTGCATCAGATGTTCCAGATCTTCGATTTTCATACCTCATAAAAAAGGCTCATCAGGCTTTACAACTTTTGCAACGATGTCATTTTTAAATATTTTGTATAGTTTAGCTAGATCATTATGGTTCTTTCTGCATCGGGTGTTCCAGATATTCGATCTGTATACCTCAACAAAAAATGCTCATCAGGCTGAACAACTTTTGCTAGGGTGTCATTTTTATATTTTGTATAGTTTAGCTGGACCATTATAGTTCCGCATCAGGTACTTATTCCATTTTCCAAAATCAATTATACATTTAGTTATGCTCCGCTATATAACAAAAAAAGTTTCATTCGAATACGTTAAGTATTTCCGGAGATTAGCGTGTTCAAACAGACAAACAAACAGACAAACAAACAGACAAACAAACAGACAAACAACAGACAAACAGACACACTTTTTTTACACGACTGCCCAAAGCAAAAAGAGTGTATATGTGTTCAGGGTTCATGTATGATTGTGGGTATGTGAGTTTCTTTATTCCACCATAACTTCTAAATGCCTAAACTGATTTGGATAAATGGGTTATCGTTAGAATCCTTACAGCATCCCGAGTGACACTGGCTATATTTTTTTAGAAAAAATCAATATGGCGACTGTACGACGCCTTTTAAAATGGGAAAAAAATATTTTTCTTCTATTATTACAATATGGGCATCAAATGAAAGGCCTTGATGAGCACATTCTAAAACTATATAATATGTCAATAAAATGTGGGAAATAAAAATAAATATATTAAAAAATATTAAAAACACGACTGCCCTGCCAAAAATAAAGTAAAAAGTTAAACAACAAGTGTCATTGCAGTCGGGGGACCTTATTATGGAACAATTTTGGATCAAAGAGGTCCCCCGACTGCAATGACACTTGTTGTTTAACTTTTTACTTCATTTTTGGCAGGGCAGTCGTGTTTTTAATATTTTTTAATATATTTATTTTTTTCAAATTCTTACTCTATTACTATGTCTCCATCGCCCCAGATATATTTTTTTTAAATATATGTAATGTACAGACACACTTTTTCTGCTGTTTTATTATATGTAAGGATAAGGATAGTTGGACCATTATGGTTCTGCATCAGGTGTTCCAGATCTTTGATTTTTATACCTCAGCAAAAAATGCTCATCAGGCTGAACAACTTTTGCAAAGGTGTCATTTTTATATTTTGTATAGTTTAGATGGACCGTTATGGTTCTGCATCAGGTGTTCCATTTTCCAAAATCAATCATACCCTAAGTTATGCCCAGGTTTAATAGCTATACAACAAAAAAGGTTTCATTCGAATCCGTTCAGTATTTCCGGAGATTAGCGTGTTCAAACAGACAAACAAACAGACAAACAGACACACTTTTTTTTCAAATTCTTTCTCTATTACTATGTCTCCATCGCCCCAGATATATATTTTTTAAATATATGTAATGTACAGACACACTTTTTCTACTGTTTTATTATATGTAAGGATTTATAACGAATTTATTATTTCAGGAGATAGACAAAGCGCCTCCTCTAATAGTGGACGCGAATACCGCAAAGATCGAGTTCAAAGATGTCAACTTTAAGTATATTAATGGAAAGCCGATATTCAACAATCTCAACTTGACTATTCCTGCGGGAAGGAAGATTGGCATCGTGGGGGGATCTGGGAGTGGGTAAGTTATTAATTAATTTGTATATACTAACTTTTGTTCGCGGCTTCGTCCGCATTTTGTTTCCTTTCCATTTTTGAAATAAACACCTATGCTCTTCTACAAGGTGAAATCTATCGTCATATTAAAATTTGTTTAAATTGGATCACCAGTTTAGACTTAAAAACAATACAATAATAACCCACTAATGACATATTGCACCCCGAAAATAAAAGTAATTTATTTACAAATTAAAAGTGCGTTTTTTTAATTTTTACTGGCAAATACGTTATGGTAATTTAACTTGAAATTTAATGTGAGTCACTCGAAAATGTGACTCACGTTAAGTGATTTAAATGTGATTAAGTTGAAATGAGTCACTTTCATTTTGGGTGTGTACAGTCAAGTTCAATGTACGCCCCTTTGACAGTTCATCAACCTTATGCCATTGTAATGTAAATAAAAATTAAAAACCCCCGACACACAGTACCAAATTTCAAATCGATAGGACATATGGAAGGTAGTTATCATCAAGTATCAAGTATTAAAGAGTTGATGATCTTTAAACGGCTGTTCAAGTCATTGTTACCTTACCGTATACTTCCAACATCATTGAAGTAACACGGCACCAAATTTCGAATCGATCAGACATAAGGAAGTTAGTTAGATCCCCTCATCAACTAGAAAAGAGCTGATGATCTTCAAACGGCTGAACAGATTTACACGGTACCAAATTTTGAACCGATCGGACATAAGAAAGTTAGTCAGATCCCCTCACCAACTAGAAAAGAGCTGATGATCTTCAAACGGCTGAACAGATTTTCATAAAACATGGCTAAGAACTCTCGGGATAAAATTATCTATGACACAAAAGAAAACTAAACGTAAATAGGTTCATCCGTTTAGAGGCCACGATACCATAGACAGATACACCACAGACACGTTAAACTTATAACACTCCTCTTTTTGCGTCAGGGGTTAAAAAATTTACACCTGTCAACTCACCTGCACTTGTTTTCCTTTATCCTTTTGCTTAGAAGTAATAAGTCTGTTTTCTTGATTACTTGTAGTAAATCGACGTTGGTTCGACTCCTGTTCCGCTTCTTCGAGCCGCAGTCGGGCGAGATCCTGGTCAACGGGCAGAACATCAGGAACCTGGACATGGCCAGCTTGAGGAGGGCCATCGCCATCGTGCCGCAGGTCGGTTGGAAAGAGAGGGAAGAAAGAAAAAAAAAGATTATAATTTTACTGATTCACAAATCGTCCACCAGTCGGCGCACTACCGCTAACTTGGCGCTGGTGTAGATGTAGGTCTGACATTTTGTTGTTTTCTATAAATCTTTGAATGATGAAAGCGAATTTTCGTAATAAGTTTTTTTATACCAACTCATTTTTTGTTTTCTTCAATATTTAATTCGTTTAATGTCCGAGTAAACGTGTTCGTAATAATTATGAAAAGGTCTCCATCTACAGCAGCGCCACCAAGCGGGATACATTTTCTATCAAGCTGCCAATCCTGCAAACAGTAACCTAAACAAAATACAAATTGCACTCTTTACTATTACGCTTATCATTATAAGTATTTGATTGAATCAAGCGTCACTTGGCGGAAGTCCAAAACCATTTTGAAGAAAGAAATGTATGTAGCTTACTTCCGCAAACGATATATGCAAGATGCACCGCCCGCTTGGAAATTCGAACATTATTTCAAAAACCTTCTTCGTGCTAAATCAGAGTTACTGGACAGACTTAAACCGCTCCGGCAATGTTTGTATGAAAATCCATTACTAACGTGTAATAATGGATTTTCATACAAAACTTGCCGGCGTCTGGCCGGCAATGTTTCTATGAAAACTCATTACACACGTGTAATTCAGAAATGGAGCTAACTTTTCAACGAAACACGAATATGGATAACAAATGAAAGGCCTTGATGAGCGAGCACATTACATTTTTTTTTAAATTCGGTATATCGGTATCACGTGAAAGGCCTTGATGAGCACATAAAAAAAAGGATTTTTTTTAAATATGGGTATCAAATGAAAGGCCTTGATGAGCATATTCCAAAAAAACTAAAAAAAAAAGCTAAAAATTTTTTTTTGCAATATGGGTATCAAATGAAAGGACTTGATGAGCACATACCAAAAAACTTAATAAAAAAACAAAACAAAAAAATTTTTTTTGCAATATGGGTATCAAATGAAAGGCCTTGATGTGCACATTCCAAAACAAATAAATAAAATTTTCACGTTCGTCTTTCAATGCCTGTCTTGCGTGCCGCTGCAGTAATGTACTATTTTTCAAAATGCTTATCATTATCACAGCATAAGCACTTCCACTAATGAAAGAAAAGTGGAAATGACTGAGCGAGTAAAAATAGTCAAAATAAGCAGTTCGTTTTTCTTTTGCAATGAAATGCAGTTATTATTAGTAGAAGTACAAACACTACAAACCTGTTTTAAGTAAACGGAGTCCTTTCTATCGAAATATAACTTTTAGTGGAAACGTCGTTTAAGGCAATTCCCTGACCGAAAGTGGCGCCGCGATGTATTTTATTTACTATTGTTATTCTAATACACAATTTGAATAAAAGTTTAAGTAGATTTTTTAGGGCCCATAGCACAGAATACATAATAGTACAAGTACAGAAGATCCACTCCACAAAGTCATTTATTTAAATAGCGACTCTATTCCATACACAATAAAGTGCAATTCAGGTTGCACGCCGCTCCCTTGGCTACAGTTATATTCACCTAGAAGTTGCCTCTCTTTCTATCGCGTAGCTCTTATCTCCTCTAACGAATTCAGGGTTACACTTTCTTCTTTTATATAATAATTAAATAACCGGTAGTTAATTTATTACAAGTTATGAGGTTGTGAAATAATGTGTTGGTACTTAAATATGTTTCAAAATAACCTTGGATAGGTACAGTCAACGCCACATCAGACATGCTGACTGAGTCAATTTGCTTTCATACGAAATGAAATTGTATTCATAATTAACTTTATTTCGAAAGTAGGTAAGTAAGTACCTACCCAATCTAAAAATTATTATTTCAGTAAATAGTTAGGTGAATATTTTTTAACAAATAAGACAAGTAAGTACCTACCTAAGAATAAATGGATACTAAATACTAAGTACCTAGTAGACAAGCACTTCTTACGTTTCGATGTCGTTTGGAACTTTTGGAAGTGTGAAAAACACGTGAGGTTCGGATCCTTTTTAGGGTTCCGTACCCAAAGGGTAAAAACGGGACCCTATTACTAAGCCTCCGCTGTCCGTCTGTCTGTCTGTCACCAGGCTGTATCTCGTGAACCGTGACAGCTAGACAGTTGAAATTTTCACAGATTATGTATTTCTGTTGCCGCTATAACAACAAATACTAAAAACAGAATTAAATAAATATATAAGGGGGGCTCCCATACAACAAACATGATTTTTAGCCGTTTTTTGCTCGATATTGATAACGACTACAGGTAGACAGTTGAAATTTTTACAGATCGTGTATTTCTATTGTTGCTATAACAAAATATGCTAAAAACAGAATAAAATAAATATTTAAGGGGGGCTCCCATACAACAAACGTGATTTTTTACAGTTTTTTGGTACGGAACCCTTCGTGCGCGAGTCCGACTCGCACTTGGCCGGTTTTTTATTAGTATTAAGGCAGCCCATTGCGATGTAATATGCCTTCATTTTGGTTATAATAATATTATTATAGAGTGACTATCGAAATCGAGCTGCTAACGTGTGACCCAGCCGGCACGCGATAGCCCTCTGAAATGAGTCCGTCCGGACGGACCCGCTGGCTACTTGTAGCTTCGTACCTAAAGCGCGGAGTGAGCCTAGCCTGCCCATAGTCTATATTTTTAGACGGTATCATTGCAATCCCTCGTAGTCACTTCTAGAAGGTATATAACAAAACTGTTAAAAGTGGCCGTTTTTGACACATTTGCTATCTACTCCTACGAATGGCTACGAAAAAATGTAGTGATACTTTCTAAAAATACTACACCATATGGGCCCTAAAAATTCCACGTAAAGTTTTATTGAAATCATTTTCTATTAACAACATTTGAAAAAAACCTCTGAGGGCGCCACTTTCGGTAGTATAGCCACCCTAAATAGTGTTTTCTCTCACTCTGGTCTTCGATTAAAGATTTGTCTTGATGAACGTGAAAACGTTTATCTATAAAATGTATGCTGACTATATTTCACCTTTCTTATAGGATTGTGTGTTGTTCCACGATACGATATACCACAACTTGCACTACGGCGATCTGTCGAAGCCTGCTGAAGAAGTGTATAAGGCGAGCAAAATGGCGGAATTGGACGAATCTGTCAGGACGTGGCCGAAGGTGGGTAGAATGTTTGATTACACTAAATGGTGTACAGGGGTTTGTAGTACCCCAAATAAAAAAGCTGACTTTAGCGGTTCTCATGCCTTTGATTTCTAGGATATTTTAAAATAAAAATACAGTCTTTGTCTACATTACGAATTCTAAACAATAATACCCCACAAGTTTGGTTTCACTGGTATGGGAGCTTCTTTCTAAAATATTTTTTTATACTTTACTTGGCTTTGGGTCGACAAGACACATCTTTGGTGCAAATATGAAGACTAGCTTCAATGGTTTAGCTGCTAGAGCTTGCGACAGGCGACGGACAGACCGACGCATGGTGACAGCAATAAGGTACCGAACCCTGTAAAGAAAAGAAGAATCTTTAAAATCTCCCAAAAATCTGGAATACGACGAATCAGGAACGTGACGAATCCGGAACAGATCACATTTTCTGACGTACTGACACGTATACATGATGGCTCACGGGCGTACATAACTTACTTACTGCTGTGGCTCAGGGACCCGAAGTGGATCTTGGCCTCCGATAATAGAGCACGCCATTCCTTCCTATTTAGTGGTCATGCTACGAGCTCAAAATTAATGGAAAACCGCAAATGGATGTACAGCATAGCCGTTTGGTGCACGTATACTTGAGGTCAAAACAAAATTTTGGACCCGCAGTTCTTAAAAATTCTTCCCTTAGGAGAGGAGTTATGGTGTCATCTTTTTTTGTATGAGAAAAAAATATTTTTGTTCTAAAACCTGCGATAGATGATCGAAGTCTAAAACCTATCGTGTATGGTATCAAATGAAAAGGGCTTACTGAGCCGGTTCTAAAAATATATCACATCATTACATTTCATCCACTTGTTTTAAATTAAACGAAAAATCATTTTCAAAACATACCATGTTTGGGCTCCTTCAGAATTTTTTTTCCCCATACAAAAAAAAAATATAACACCATGACTCCTCATCTAAGGGAAGAATTTTTGAGAACTGCGGGTCCAAAATTTTGTTTTGACCTCAAGTATACGTGTACCAAAGGGCTTTGCTGTACATCGATTTGCGGTTTTTTTCTCTCTGTGGTTTCTAACTCGGCGAGATCTTTGGTGACCTGATTTGCCCAGCGATATCTGGGTCTGCCAATCGGGCGGCGCCCCGTGGGGACTCCCATGTACGCTCTTTTCACCGCTCGATCCGTCTCCATTCGAATGACGTGCCTCAGCCAACGTAGTTGCGCTGGTTTTATTTCCCTCAAGATGTTAGGAACGGATACTAGACTAGGTAATCTATTTCCTTGTTTTTCCTCACGCGTCAGGTCTCATCATTCCTTTTAGCAGGTTTTAGAATCTTCCGAAAGATTTTTCTGCCACTAACAGCATGTTTTAGCGTCGAAGCTTCACATCCGTACGTTAAGATTGGTCTGATGATTGTTTTATAGACACAAATCTTAGTTTGCCTGCTTATGAGTTTGGACGCTAGCACCTTATGTAGAGCCGCTGAGCATCTTAGGGCGTTTTGTATTCGGATGTTTATTTCCTCTTCGCGTCGGTTAGAGTCCGTTACCGTGCAACCAAGGTATTTGAATTTGTCAACTACTTTGTACGTGATGCCGTTGACATTTAGGTTACATCTGCTTTCATTCTTGTTCTTGAATCGTTTTATTAAGAGATATTCCGTTTTTTCTCGGTTTATTCTAAGTCCCACTAGTACAGTGCGAGGCACGTATCTTGAAATTTTATCGACGGAGTGGGGATAAGTTCGCGCATGTGCTCTTGTGAGCGACCAAGAGCGCGCGCCCCTCTCCCGCCGCCCGCGCCCCTCACCGCTACGCATACTGTAGCGTGGTTTTTTTGTTGTTTTGTCGATTTCCCTTAAAGGGGAAGTTTTTTTGGTAGTTTGTTTCCATTAATGATAAAATTTATTTTTGGGCAGTATGCCTCATGTCCTTTTCCTTATTTCCGTAAAAAGTCCGTTTTGAAATTTCGCGGCATCGACTTATAAAAAAAAAAAGAAAGATTAAAATCGTATTTCTTATGGTCGTCCTTCGCCCACTTCAGGGGCCTTTGCGATGAGCCCTTATCGCAAGGATTTTTATTCAATTGTTTACCTTTCATACTAGATCTCAAAGGTTAGTGTGAAAGCAGGCCTTAAGCAGTCCTGTTTAAGGCCTGCTTTTGAACTGAAATCGCTTTCGGCGGCGCGATGTCAGTCCAGTCCACGCTCATCGATGAGCTATCGCTGGCCCTGTGTGTAGGAAGTCGGAATGCGTCGTGATGGTTGACACTTGGAACGCACCGGGGATGGATGAATTGCGAATATCAGCTGTGAATCATATCATACAAAATTTTTCGGTTGGAAAGAATTTGATTTTATATCGCTGTTAAAGTTATTGAATTCGTAATTGTTCCTGATTTAAATAATATCTTGCAGCTATTCATTGTAATTTTCGTCGGCACAATAGAATGTCGCCAAGAGGGTTTTGGCTAATAAAAGCCGCCGAGAAGAGTTCTAATTCGTGTCGTGATATCCGATCGAAGGAGGAATACTGATTGACCGGATTCTAAACCATATAAAATATATTGTTAACAAGGAGCCGCAGGCGAAGAGAACGTACGTCACGAGTCCAACCACTGCTCTGTCGCCCATTCATGCCCAAAGTGAGCGGAGAAAAGGCCGAAATAAAGAGGACCTTGATTTCTCACCCACGGCTCCGAGAAATAAGTAATAGGAAGCCGCCGTCGAAGCGTTCTCTACTAAATCGACTTGCTGCGAGTTAGTCTAATAGGTACCAGTTAACTCTCAAATCTTTTTAACCCCTAAACTAACCGAAGTAGACGAATCCAGCTATCCGTACTTAGGCCTCCGAGTAACACCCTACGAGCTCGATTTATGTTAGATAATTACCACACCCCCTGATATCCTAGGGCAGGCAATCCTTACCCACATAACGCTCTGCGAGTAGTTTTAAGTTTAACCTTTTAAAATAACCCCTTGGGAAAAATATTAGATTCATAGCTTCGTTTTCTTCGTGTCAAATCACCGTGTAAATTTGCAGATCTGCGATTACAACGTTTGATGTTTATTATTGTATAGAATCAACCATATTTAAATAAAACTATAGTTTGCTGCTGACTGTACATTAAGTGTTTATTTATTTTTCCCTTGAGTTGTCATTAAGGTGAGTCATTCGCATGAGTTTATTTATTACTTACTGTTTCTTAAGCCAAAAGGCTATAAGAGGAAGAAATCATATGACAATACCCAAAATACGTGTTTCGCGCAATCCCCACCCGATTTCAAGTTACATGCCTCGTAGTATACATAATGTGAATTCTATTTTCTAAGCAAAATTTATTGAATAACAGTAGGGAAAAATAAAAAGAATTTGTTATGCATATTTTAGTTTTATTCCGTTCTATAGGGTTACGACACGCAAGTGGGCGAACGCGGTTTAAAGCTGTCGGGCGGCGAGAAGCAGCGCGTGGCGATCGCGCGCGCCATCCTCAAGGACGCGCCCGTCATAGTGTTCGACGAGGCCACCTCCAGCCTCGACTCCCTCACTGAGCACGTAAGTATTGCGGCCAGAAGCAGCGCGTGGCGATCGCGCGCGCCATCCTCAAGGACGCGCCCGTCATAGTGTTCGACGAGGCCACCTCCAGCCTCGACTCCCTCACTGAGCACGTAAGTATTGCGGCCAGAAGCAGCGCGTGGCGATCGCGCGCGCCATCCTCAAGGACGCGCCCGTCATAGTGTTCGACGAGGCCACCTCCAGCCTCGACTCCCTCACTGAGCACGTAAGTATTGCGGCCAGAAGCAGCGCGTGGCGATCGCGCGCGCCATCCTCAAGGACGCGCCCGTCATAGTGTTCGACGAGGCCACCTCCAGCCTCGACTCCCTCACTGAGCACGTAAGTATTGCGGCCAGAAGCAGCGCGTGGCGATCGCGCGCGCCATCCTCAAGGACGCGCCCGTCATAGTGTTCGACGAGGCCACCTCCAGCCTCGACTCCCTCACTGAGCACGTAAGTATTGCGGCCAGAAGCAGCGCGTGGCGATCGCGCGCGCCATCCTCAAGGACGCGCCCGTCATAGTGTTCGACGAGGCCACCTCCAGCCTCGACTCCCTCACTGAGCACGTAAGTATTGCGGCCAGAAGCAGCGCGTGGCGATCGCGCGCGCCATCCTCAAGGACGCGCCCGTCATAGTGTTCGACGAGGCCACCTCCAGCCTCGACTCCCTCACTGAGCACGTAAGTATTGCGGCCAGAAGCAGCGCGTGGCGATCGCGCGCGCCATCCTCAAGGACGCGCCCGTCATAGTGTTCGACGAGGCCACCTCCAGCCTCGACTCCCTCACTGAGCACGTAAGTATTGCGGCCAGAAGCAGCGCGTGGCGATCGCGCGCGCCATCCTCAAGGACGCGCCCGTCATAGTGTTCGACGAGGCCACCTCCAGCCTCGACTCCCTCACTGAGCACGTAAGTATTGCGGCCAGAAGCAGCGCGTGGCGATCGCGCGCGCCATCCTCAAGGACGCGCCCGTCATAGTGTTCGACGAGGCCACCTCCAGCCTCGACTCCCTCACTGAGCACGTAAGTATTGCGGCCAGAAGCAGCGCGTGGCGATCGCGCGCGCCATCCTCAAGGACGCGCCCGTCATAGTGTTCGACGAGGCCACCTCCAGCCTCGACTCCCTCACTGAGCACGTAAGTATTGCGGCCAGAAGCAGCGCGTGGCGATCGCGCGCGCCATCCTCAAGGACGCGCCCGTCATAGTGTTCGACGAGGCCACCTCCAGCCTCGACTCCCTCACTGAGCACGTAAGTATTGCGGCCAGAAGCAGCGCGTGGCGATCGCGCGCGCCATCCTCAAGGACGCGCCCGTCATAGTGTTCGACGAGGCCACCTCCAGCCTCGACTCCCTCACTGAGCACGTAAGTATTGCGGCCAGAAGCAGCGCGTGGCGATCGCGCGCGCCATCCTCAAGGACGCGCCCGTCATAGTGTTCGACGAGGCCACCTCCAGCCTCGACTCCCTCACTGAGCACGTAAATATTTTTATTTATTTATTTATTTTATTTATTAGGTCTGCCAACATTTTTACACCACAACTTACACATTAAATAAAAATAAAAAATACTTAAAATTAAAAGAATAGTGAAAAAACAATTATAGGCAAACACAACATGAATAGAAATTCAATGCTTACCTGAACATCCTCGAGAGAATCTCGTGAACACTGTTTTACAACTTGGGAAGGTGATATCATGTCCTTTAGAAGAAAAAAATATACTTGCATGCACAAGAGTCGCTAAATCCAACCCCAAATCGACAAGACCTAGGACCATCATTGTGAAACTACCTTCACCTCGTATGCGTGACAACATGCTTGCCTCTTGCCTGAAATACAACAAAGATCACCCTAAGGATAAGTTGAACAGCTCCCTCCTTGGCTTGGCAGGCGATAAGGTGCAGATATATTTGAGTGAACATCTTTCTCCAGGAAATCGTTCCTTACATGCGCAGGCCCGCTTGATAAGAAAAAATGCAAACTTTAAATACTTGTGGGTGCGCAATGGTCGTATTCTAATGAGGAAAAACGATGAGTCTCCTGTGCTGTGGATACGAAATGGCGAAATGCTTCAAGAGCTCTCATCATAGACCTTTATTACTAAAAGTGTGCATGATCTTTTTCTGTTACTTTGATAAAATGTTGAGTCAACTGAATATATACTATCAAAATGCCCAAAGCATCCGTGGTAAACTACATGAGTTGTATTTATCAAGTCTTAATTGCAATTTCGATATTATTGTTATAACGGAGACATGGCTGAAAAGTGGTGTTTGTGATGCTGAAGTACTCAATGACAACTATCGTATTTATCGAAGGGACCGTGACAGCACATCGTCTACCAAAAAAGACGGCGGTGGTGTCCTTATAGCAGTTGCTAATCATCTTCGTTCTCAACGGTTATCTCATATGGAAAGCTCGAATGAAGACTTGTGGATTTCTGTCACTGTTCCTAACATTTCTAATGAATCCTTTATAATATGCGCCTTATATTTGCCACCACCCGTATCTTTGCAAGGTTTAGAGTCATTACTCGAGAATGTTTCAAGTGCGTTATCCTCTTTAAATCACACTGAAAATATATTAATCGTGGGTGACTTTAATCTGAGCAACATTAAATGGGCTTCTCGCCCAAATCAGTCACCGACTTGTTCAGCTGTGTCTCCAGAACCAAGTAATTGTTCTATAAATCAGCAATTCTCTGACTTCATGTCATTTCACAATTTAAGTCAATTTAATGATGTAACTAATAATTGCAATAATGTGTTAGATTTAGTATTATCTACTATTAAATCAGCTCAGAACGTAATGATGATCCACTCGTAGATCTCGATCCGCACCACCCAGCTTTAAATATTTCAATAGAATTTTCACCACTCCAGTTTTTGAAAAAGAATACAATATCCAAATACAATTTTAATTTAGCTAATTATTCCGAAATAAATCAGGATTTGTCTAGTATTAACTGGGATATTGAACTTAAACACACTGATTCGATTGATAGCATGGTTGAGATATTTTACTTGTTAATTAACACAATAATTGAAAAAAATGTCCCCAAATTATCTTGTCATCCAAAAAAGTACCCTGTCTGGTATTCTAAAAACCTTATCAAGCTTATTAAAGAAAAGGAAAAACTGCGTTTAAGAGTGAAATTATATAATAATCCTCTTGATAATTTCGAGTATGTAGAAGCCAGGATAAGATGTCACAATCTGATTAAAAAATGCTATGCTAACTATATGTATAAAATTGAAGAGTCAATAAGTAGCCACAATATTAAAGCTTTCTGGAGTTATATTAAGGGTAAACGTAAAATTGCCCAATCTCTGCCAAGTGAAATGCATCTGGATGATGAGAGATTGGAGAACCCTGTTTCAATTTGTAATGCATTTGCGAATCATTTTTCATCAGTTTATGTGACAGACGTTTCTGACCATTTAGCTTGCGATGACGATTCGATATCCTCTTCAAACAATGTACTTAACAATATCTATATATCTGTGGACTGTATTGAGACGGCGTTGAAAGGATTGGACCCAAAGAAGGGAGCTGGGCCAGATGGTATTCCCTCGATATTTCTTCGTGGTTGCGCTTCAAGCTTGGCATACCCACTTAGTATTATATTTAACCATTCATTATCTACTGGAACCTTTCCTTCAATATGGAAATTGGCCAATGTTTTACCGATACCTAAAGCGGGCGCACCTAACGATGTACGGAACTATAGACCGATCTCCTTGCTATCCGGATTCTCAAAGCTTTTTGAATCGCTCGTATATCCTCACTTTGTTAACCTTTTCAAATCGGTTCTTGTCCCACAACAACACGGGTTTCGTAAAGCTATGTCCACTGTCACAAATCTCTCTTGTTTCGTTAACGACATATCTATTGAAGTTGACCAAGGACGGCAAGTAGACGCAGTGTACACTGACATTAGTAAAGCGTTCGACAAGGTGAATCATTCATTGTTACTTCACAAGTTACAGTTAGCTGGTGTGCATGGTTCTCTCTTGAGTTGGTGCCGTTCATATCTTTCTGAGAGATGTCAAAGAGTAGTGGCTTGCGGATATGAATCGAGCCTTTTTGATGTACCATCTGGTGTCCCTCAGGGCTCTCATTTGGGGCCCATTTTATTTTTGTTGTTTATTAATGACTTGACAAAGGTAATACATCATTCCAAATGTTTATTGTTCGCAGACGACTTAAAGGTCTACAAAACGGTTCAAACCTCTAGCGATTGCTTACTGCTACAGATGGACCTTGATCAAATTGCTGCTTGGTCGACATTAAACAAACTACCTTTCAATCCCGATAAATGCAAACATATAAAGTTTACAAAAAAGCTCTGTCCTGTTAGAGGTTCATATTCCATCAACTCACACACTCTAGAAGAAGTTACCAGTATACTCGATCTGGGAATTATTTTAGATAATAAACTTACATTTACTACCCATTTTGATAATATCATATCAAAATCTCTTAAACTCCTTGGCTTTATTTGGCGTAATTGCAAACATTTTAAAAATTTAGATGCTCTCAAATACACATATTTTGCATTGGTGCGTAGCTCCCTTGAATACTGCTCAAACATTTGGAATCCAAAATATAGATGTCATATCGCCCGACTTGAAAGAATTCAAAAAAAGCTATTATATTTTTTAACGATTCACCAGCGTAAAAAGTATGAATTGGTTTCCTACAGTGATAGACTTGACTTTTTTGGATTTTCTACCTTAGAGAACCGTCGATGGGTCGCTGACCAGGTCTTGTTGTACAAAATTTTAAGAGGTTACATCGACTGTCCCCAGTTGCTCCGTGAACTAAGATTTAAAACACCTCGATCTAATTCCAGATTAGCTAATTTTAAAATTTTCTCGCTCAGGATTAATAGAACCAATTTGGGCCGCCAAAGTATTATTAATAGACTTTGTTATGAACACAACAAGATTAGTCACTCTATTGATCCATTTACACTTTCATTACCATGTTACAAAAAAGAATTATATAAGATTAATAAGTAGGTTTTATTGTATCATTATTAAGGAATGTTGTTAATTTGTTGCCTAATCGAAATTAAGTAAGTTTTATATATTCATGTTGTGTTTGCCTATAATTGTTTTTTCACTATTCTTTTAATTTTAAGTATTTTTTATTTTTATTTAATGTGTAAGTTGTGGTGTAAAAATGTTGGCAGACCTAATAAATAAAAAAAAAAAAAAAATATATAAAACTTACTTAATTTCGATTAGGCAACAAATTAACAACATTCCATAATAATGATACAATAAAAACCTACTTACTAATCTTATATAATTCTTTTTTGTAACATGGTAATGAAAGTGTAAATGGATCAATAGAGTGACTAATCTTGTTGTGTTCATAACAAAGTCTATTAATAATACTTTGGCGGCCCAAATTGGTTCTATTAATCCTAAGCGTGAAAATTTTAAAATTAGCTAATCTGGAACTAGATCGAGGTGTTTTAAATCTTAGTTCACGGAGCAACTGGGGACAGTCGATGTAACCTCTTAAAATTTTGTACAACAAGACCTGGTCAGCGACCCATCGACGGTTCTCTAAGGTAGAAAATCCAAAAAAGTCAAGTCTATCACTGTAGGAAACCAATTCATACTTTTTACGCTGGTGAATCGTTAAAAAATATAATAGCTTTTTTTGAATTCTTTCAAGTCGGGCGATATGACATCTATATTTTGGATTCCAAATGTTTGAGCAGTATTCAAGGGAGCTACGCACCAATGCAAAATATGTGTATTTGAGAGCATCTAAATTTTTAAAATGTTTGCAATTACGCCAAATAAAGCCAAGGAGTTTAAGAGATTTTGATATGATATTATCAAAATGGGTAGTAAATGTAAGTTTATTATCTAAAATAATTCCCAGATCGAGTATACTGGTAACTTCTTCTAGAGTGTGTGAGTTGATGGAATATGAACCTCTAACAGGACAGAGCTTTTTTGTAAACTTTATATGTTTGCATTTATCGGGATTGAAAGGTAGTTTGTTTAATGTCGACCAAGCAGCAATATTAACTTCTTTTCTAGCTATATCATTTTCAATCCAACTATTTTTTAAATCTTTATATTATCACTTAATTGTGGCCACATAATGAAAGAACGCTAGTCGACTTTCGTACAAAATAGGCAACTTTGAAGTCTTGGCACTCCTTCAGGAATTGACTGAGCTGTGATCTGATGATGGCTGCCCAGGGAGTGAATGAAGGAGATCCAGATCTTTAAACACACCCAACTGATCTGATCAACACTCTAACGAAGAGATGTAACTATCAGAGTTCTCAGTCTCAGGATTTCCAATCATTTCAATATTATTTCGCGGTTTTTGTGACATAATATCCTTATATCTCCAAAAATATTAACAGCGACATTTATCTCGCGATGTCTGTCGCGCTCACATCACTGCAGAGCAAGCGGGACAGATATCGCGCTAACGCGATAAAACGGTTGAGAAAAATTTGTTGCTTATCTTAGGCATACTAGGTTGCCATCATCAGATCACAGCTCGGTCAATCCCTGGCGGAGAAACAAGACTTCGGAGTTTGCGCTTTCGCTGTCAGCGTTTATCTCCGATACTCCATGGATCTTGGCTCTGCGACTTGGATAGGATTGTTTCGCTCAGTCTAAACAATCGATTGACATTAGCTTGTTCCTATTAATTCTGGGTTTTTGGACCATCACCTTTGTAATGTAAGACAGTAAGTTGAACGTTAAAAGCGCATGGTTTGGAGGCAATATTGTGTAAGCATTAATTTGACGCAAATTGACTAGAAAATTAAAGCGACTCCCTGAAGACAGACCAATAGATAGACACACTTTAATACACACGTTTGTTTTCTAGGCGATATTACAAGCTCTTCGCGCAGCCACAGTAGGGAGAACTTCAATATGCATCGCTCACAGATTATCCACAGTAGCGGACGCAGATGAAATATTCGTACTAGAAAAGGGTTCCGTATCCGAGAGCGGAACCCACAACGACTTACTGCAGAACCCTAACTCACTCTACTACAGACTGTGGGAGAAACAGAATAAGGACATGCCTACAAAAGGTGATAAGTGATCCGGAATGGTTTTGCATTAAAAATGCGAGAGTTTTGATTTGGTTGTTTTAGGAAAGTTGTTGATAAAACAGTCACAGTTGTTGTATATTTTGAAGTACAGATCGCTTTTATAAAGCATCTGTATTATAGAGTAAACTGGGTATCTATTGTCTAATTTCAAAAGCTATTGCAATCGCTTTCAGGATGTGACACATTGATGCTTTTTGGCACAAATAAAAACTTATCAAATAAATGTAGCAATGTGTCACATCCATCTGTCAAATGAAATCGATTGCGATAGATTTTGAAATTTAGACAATGAGCCCCCTGGTGTGTAAGCTAAACGATACAATACTGAATCTTTATAAACTTATGAAACCGACAAATAAACGAATAAAAAATGTAATATTTCGTGACTGATATTCGAATACGTTAGAATGTTAAAGCATTTAATTTGATTAAATGGAGGATTTACTTCGAGTCAATTTATTTAAACAGATCCGTTGATTTATTTATGATATTTTAATTCTAGGGTTAGGTTAGGTACAAAACGTTTCGGTGCCCAAAAATCAAATAAAAAACACCTTTATTTAAACCGTGCCTATCTGTAAAAAGTGTTTTATTCCAATGAAGAGGCGCCCGTAAATCTCAGAAATAAATCTGTAGGTTTCATTGAAAATTCCCAAGACTTCGGAAACGAAAACGACCTGCCTACCTCATCTATCTATTTATTGTTAATAGGTATGTATTTAATAAACTGTATAGCTTCACAAAAAGTTCAGAAACGGAACTAAATATTTTTTACTAGCAACTAGCAACACATGGGTTTGGCACATAAAAGTTGTCAAGTGTTGCCATACAATAACACTAAAATGACAAAGAAAGTTGTTCCTGCATTATTTTCTGTACTTTTTCTAGTCTACATGTTTTATTAAATCAGTTATGTTAGTAGCGACGTCTATCGAAATGGTTTAGTTTTTCTTTGTCCTAATATAATAACGCAACGGTTTCAAGATGAAATATCAACTTTAAGGATTTATCTCAAGAATCCCCGTTGATATGCCCACCCTAATTTTGTCTAGAAAATAAGACGCAGTTTTTGTTTTAATGTACAGTGCAAATAATGCTTTAGGTACAGCGACAGCTGGTGGATATTATATTATAATTATCATATTCACTTCTAATCTAAAGCTTACGCGCTCACTAGACATGAAATAAAACACTTTTTAACCGATACTAAGCCGGTTTTATTGAAAGTACTTTGGTAATTAGTTGGTCGGGAAAATGAAAAATCAAACCAAACACCAACTAATTGCCAAAGTACTTTCAATTAAACCACCCTAGTATCCGTTAAAAAGTGTTTTATTATAATTATCAGTTGAAATTTCTGGAATAAATCTTATGAATGAAGGTTAAATGATTTTGATGTTTAAGTCGTTGAAACAAAACACAATTTTGATTGACTCTGGGAGGGGAGGATAATGTAAGAACTGCTCATTGATAAACAGTGTACAGTACGAGGCAAACATATTGACACTTTTTCGACGGAGTGGGAATAAGTTCGCGCATGTGCACTTGCGAGCGACCAATAGCGCTACGCATATCCAAAATACGCGTTCTGCGCAATCTCCACCCGATTTCAAGATGTTTGGCTCGTATTAAGTATTTTGTAACTTTTAATCCGGAATAAAACAACCTGTACGAAACATTCTTTAACTGTGTTAGGCATTACTTATATTATACTGATTATGCTAGCCGTATCTTTGTAAAAACATCAAGAAATTATGGTACATACAGTACGAGGCATATATCTTGAAATCGGGTGGGGATTGCGCGGAATGCGTATTTTGGGCATGCGGAGCGGTGAGGGGCGCGGGCGGCGGGAGAGGGGCGCGCGCTATTGGTCGCTCACAAGAGCACATGCGCGAGTTTATCCCCACTCCGTCGACAAATTTCAAGATACATGCCTCGTACTGTACCAGCCTTATAATGTAAAACTATTTTTTTAAATGTTATTTATTATTTAATCAAACTATGTAAATGGTAACGATAGTTGTTTATCTATATAATATGAATTACCTATAAAGAGGAAAGATTTGTTATTTGTTTGTTTTGTGAGTAATGAATAAACTCAAAAACTACTGACCTGGTTTAAAAAAAAAATATCCAACTAAATAATTTCATGATCAAGGTTGATCTAATTTACATGTAAATTCCTCTTTAAATTATTCTAATTATTATTTCGTTTAGTTACGACGGGTATCTATCAAAATGCTAAAAGTACCTAAGAAAAATGCGTGGTGTGAGCGAATAGCCCTACAATCAAATCTACGAAGTCTTTGGAATATAATATGTTTATTTTAAAATATGTATACTGCTTAAAAGAAAATACGGGTGACTATGCTAACTTTGGAAAGGATTTTTTAATATCAATACATTCTGATTTAAGTTGACTGTTACAGCTTTCGATCAATATCAAATAAAAAAATCTGATTTATTAAACTAATATAAAAAAAACCTGACGAAGTAAGCTCATTTGTATGGAAAACCATATAGCGACCCCAATTTTCTTTTGAGTAATAAATAAGCATATTAAGGTTTTTTTAAAGGTAGGAACAAGAAACATTTGAAAGATTATTCTTTATGTAAAAAATCTATAGTTTATACCGAAGTGAAGCGAGGGTGGGCTAATAAAAGATACATTTGATGTAAATATAACTTGTATGTATGTTGTTACTGTGTACAGTGAATTAACTTGTTGAATAAGTATATTATTTTGATTACAGATGGTTGTTTTATTTACTAAGAAAAGTACGAACAGAAAACCCCGATCAGTCAAAAAGTTAAGAAAAGTTGGTCTTGATGAACATTCTAGCTAGAGACTTGACTAACAAATTAATTATAAGACGAGTGGGCGTTACGCGTAGGCAAAAATAGGTGAACGTCAAGATGGCGGGATACCGCCTGGTTTTTGAAATATTTTAGATGTCCGCAGCGAGATTTTCTAATTAAAGAGACATAAACGATACAGAATGGCGTAGTTTTTCGGAGATGACTTCTATAATAGTTTTTTATGCAACTGTACTATAATACATAATTATGTGTAAGTTGTACTGAATTTCATAATGTAACTCATCGGGCGGATATTGTGGTTACTCGTAGGTAGCTAACTTTTTCAGAATACTTTCAGCATGGGTGTAGATAAATCTACTCTTATACTAAGCAAGGAGCATGTAATCGCCTATGTTAAATTTGTTTATATTATGCCAATTCATAAAATTTTCCGATAAACCGTACCTAATAGAATAATAACGAGAAAAGTAATATTTACAATTTTCCTGTGACATAAAGTTTACCAAACTAATCCCTAGTTAGTGAACGACGGGACCAAGAAGCTTAAATAATAGTCCGTGAGCCCACGACTGTATTGCCTACGTCATATGACATCACCATGAAATGCATGGCACACGTTCGGAAAAGTTGTGCTGAGCGAGGATCAGAAGATTATCGCAAATAAAATTGGCCGGAAGCTTGAGAAAAGCTTCCACTTCCGGTCAAAATTTTAAGATTATATTTACGTCATGGTGGCATCAGTAAGGACAGGACAGGATCAGGACAACTTTTCCGACCGTGTGCCATGCATTTCATGGTGATGTCATATGACGTAGGCAATACTGTCGTGGGCTCACGGACTATAAGCTTCTTGGACGGGACGAAGCCAGCTCGAAGCCCAAAGCCAATGTTTAATCTAATCCAAACTCTTTCAATACGAATCGACCAGCAACACCGATTGCTATTTGATTTCAAATCGATTGACAAGTTATCGGTTGTCATAGCAACGTGCGTACAACAAACCCATTGCAATTTTTAATTTATTAGGTTTATTGTAAAAATATTAGTGATATTGGCTCGCTTTTGAGCTAGTTTCTATATTTGTGTAGAAAATGGCGGTTGCTTTGTGATTTGGAATGATGTCAGTGTTGAGCCTTATACCTGAAAGCAGGACTAAGGATCAAAGGTAAGTTGTTTGGAGTTACTTGTGGTTTAAACTTTTTAATAATCTAAGGGTTTAAAGAAGCGGGCCGGGAGGTAGCGGCAAGAATGAAGTGAACGCCTAGTAGGTATATTTACTTTGTATGGTTTAATTAGTGAAAAATTAATAAAAGTACCTACCATATTTTATAAATAGTAGATGACTTGCTTGCTTCGATATATTTTTTAACTTCATTCATAAGCTAACAAAGAAGGTAGTTAATTTCCTATATTGTTTACATTAAAGAAACTAGACCCCTAAAATTCAGATACTTACAGGATTTTCCATGGATTTTCCGTTAGATATACTTACAGATTATGTAAATTATTGTGTAAAAACAAAAGATAGGTAACACGAGGTAACCCTTTGGTTAGAGTTACCTAGTTTACCAGAGGCATTGACTCAACTTTACCCAACCTTACCTGTATCTTCAGACAATTCCTATATTTATAAATGATTGAGTAACCTAATTAATTATTGCTTTTCTAACCATCAGCCAGCTTTACGAATGTGGAGGTGGAGGTATGTTTCACCTCACAATCAACTGATCATAATAATTTAATATTTATCTAATTATTATTATACAATTCCTACTTGTTATTCAACTAATCCATGGTCAAAGCATTATGTAAAGAAACACCTAATTACAGTATTTGATCAACATCACTAGGTATTATTTTCTGTCTCGTCATTCATCTTCCTCACGACCAGAAAAATACCAGTCAGCGCTATTTTGTCAGGTTTTTGAATGCTTAGATAATTTTGGCTGTACCTAACCTACTTAGCCAGAAGTCGGTTAAAAACATTACGTTACAACATATCAAATACCTATTAAACTCGTTTAGTATATCTGTTTCTAATATTTTACCGTCTTTTAGGAAAGAATCCCTGGAAAGCGTATACAGCAGCAATTCCCGACTCAACTTGCTGAATAAGCGAAAGCGCTTTAACCCTCTAACCGACGGGAATATGTCGAACCACTCGCTCAGCGGCAAGAACGGCGACAGATACGTGACGCAACGCGTGCTATCCGCCAAGACGCACCGGGTGAAGCAACTACAGAACCAGCTAGCGGATGCACATTATCATCTGCAGGTGGGCATAGCGAACTTCTTTTAAGAATTGTATAGTTTTGCCACGAGAGTTGGTCCAAAACTGGATTTTCTTTTGGCTGACGGATGGCCAACCAGTCAGTTGCTCAGCGGCAAGAACGGCGACGGATACGTGACGCAGCGCGTTTTTTCCGCCAAGACGCACCGGGTGAAGCAGCTACAGAACCAGCTAGCAGACGCGCATTATCATCTGCAGGTAGGCATCAGCACTTGCATTGTACCTATAGTTTTGCCACGCGAATCGGTCCAGAGCAGGATTTCTTAATTCACTGATTGAGGATGGCCAACTAGTTTTACTACTCGCTCAGCGGCAAGAACGGCGGCAGATACGAGACACAGCGCGTATTGTCCGCCAAGACGCACCGGGTGAAGCAGCTGCAGAACCAGCTAGCGGACGCGCATTATCATTTGCAGGTAGGCATCAGCACTTGCATTGTATAGTTTTGTCGCGCGAGTTGGTCTAGAGCAGGATTTTTTAATCTTTTGACTGACTTATGGCTAACCAGTCCAACCACTCGCTCATCGACAAGAACGGCGCGGCGTCAGATACGTGACGCAACGCGTGCTGTCCGCCAAGACGCATCGGGTGTAGCAGCTACAGAACCAGTTAGCAGACGCGCATTATCATCTGCAGGTGGGCATAGCGAACTTCTTGTAAGAATTGTATAGTTTTGTCACGAGAGTTGGTCCAAAACTGGATTTCTTTTTGGCTGACGGATGGCCAACCAGTCAGTTGCTCAGCGGCACGAACGGCGACGGATACGTGACGCAGCGCGTTTTGTTCGCCAAGACGCACCGGGTGAAGCAGCTACAGAACCAGCTAGCAGACGCGCATTATCATCTGCAGGTAGGCATCAGCACTTGCATTGTACCTATAGTTTTGCCACGCGAATTGGTCCAGAGCAGGATTTCTTAATTTACTGATTGAGGATGGCCAACTAGTTTTACTACTCGCTCAGCGGCAAGAACGGCGGCAGATACGAGACACAGCGCGTGTTGTCCGCCAAGACGCACCGGGTGAAGCAGCTGCAGAACCAGCTAGCGGACGCGCATTATCATTTGCAGGTAGGCATCAGCACTTGCATTGTATAGTTTTGCCGCGCGAGTTGGTCTAGAGCAGGATTTTTTAATCTTTTGACTGACTTATGGCTAACAGTCCAACCACTCGCTCATCGACAAGAACGGCGCGGCGACAGATACGTGACGCAACGCGTGCTGTCCGCCAAGACGCATCGGGTGTAGCAGCTACAGAACCAGTTAGCAGACGCGCATTATCATCTGCAGGTGGGCATAGCGAACTTCTTGTAAGAATGGTATAGTTTTGTCACGAGAGTTGGTCCAAAACTGGATTTCTTTTTGGCTGACGGATGGCCAACCAGTCAGTTGCTCAGCGGCAAGAACGGCGACGGATACGTGACGCAGCGCGTTTTGTTCGCCAAGACGCACCGGGTGAAGCAGCTACAGAACCAGCTAGCGGACGCTTAATCATCTGCAGGTAGGCATCAGCACTTGCATTGTATAGTTTTGCGGTGTGAGTTGATCCAGAGCAGGATTTCTTAATCCTTTGACTGATGGATGGTCCTCCAATCCAACAACTCGCTCACCGACAAGAATAGGGACGGATATCTACGTGACGCAACGCGTGTTGTCCGCCAAGACACACCGGCTGAAGAAGCTGCAGAACCAGCTAGCGGACGCGCATTATCATCTGCAGGTAGGCATAGCGAAGTTGGTGTAAGTATTGCATAGTTTTGTCAGGCGAGTTGGTCTAGAGCTGGATTTCTTCTTTGACTGACCGATGGCCAACCAGTCAGTTACTCAGCGGAAAGAACGGCGACAGATACGTGACTCAACGCGTGTTGTCCGACAAGACGCACCGGGTGAAGCAGCTGTAGAACCAGCTAGCAGATGCACATTATCATCTGCAGTTGGGCATAGCGAAGTTCGTGTAAGTATTGTACCTATAGTTTTGTCACGCGAGTTGGTCTTGAGCTGGATTTCTTCTTTGACTGACGAATGGCCAACCACAACACAACCAGTCAGTCGCTTAGCGGGAAGAACGGCGACAGATAGGTACGTGATGCAGTGCTTGCTGTCCGTCAAGACGCACCGGGTGAAGCAACTGCAGAACCAGTTAGTAGACGCGCATTATGATCTGCAGGTGGGCATAAATACCCCTATTGTATAGCTGTAGGCACTATTTGGTATATCATGATAGGGTAAATCTTAACACTTACGACGGGTGACATAGCACCCGATCAGCGGCAAGACCGCCAATAGATACGTGACGCAGCGACTCACCCGGTCAAGAGAGCTCCAATGATACCTTATTTGTAGAACTGTCTAGGAGCTTGGATGAAACAAAGTACCCTACCTATCTATTTAAATATTATAAAATACCGAATATACCATAAATGGCACAGAATAAATGATAGTACCTACATAATGGTAAAAACCCCTTTTTGGCAGCTTTTATCTTGATTGTAATTTCGTTACAGGAGCTGAGCAACGAGAATCGAGTTCTACGAGCGGTACAAAAGAAGCAAGAGATTGCTCTAACTAGGTATGGATTATTTTGCGATTGTCCTAGGATTATCGGAAAAATCCCCGTTTTGCAATTTGCCCCTTTTCCCCTATGTTGTTTTCAAGATACTTATCCTTACTGACCCATTTTCCGATTATTTAGAGAAGGTCGAATAAGTTTCTTTTTTAAAGCGGCTGTAGGATTTTGATAGTATAGTGCGAGCCTTGGCAGCAACATTTACATGAAAATGTTTTTGGTGGGATTTCACTTCTTTTTGTATGTAACTCTCCATTTACCAGAAAAGCAAGCTGGGGTCAGAATTGTGGTCTTGAATCGTACAAAATTCGATCACCTTCAATCAGCGTGCATTGTACCATTATTTATTCTGTGATAGAACTAAATCATTTATATGCTGTGATATCAGAAAGTGACAGTGCAAAGAGCAAAATAGAGTCTGCGCGAGTTTTGCGCCATGAAAGAAGTAGTAGCTAGTTTTGAATGTGGAAGTCTCATACAAACTTCCATTCCCTAGTTTAAGGGGTTAGGGGGTTAAAGTTCCAAGTTTTATATTTTTTTTGCAGTTTATGTACTAATACTAGCTTACATACCAAGTTTCAGCTTTCTAGGACTTGAGGAAGTACTCTAGGAATTTTGATGATTATCAGTAAGTTTTGACGAAATCGAGGTTTTTTAGATCTCAATAAAATCCAAAGTTTAAGAGCTTTGCAATTGAAACTTTGTATGTTTAATAAGTCTACTACAGACATCATATCCAGAGAATTTTGTGCTTCTGGTATAATCCAAACCCAAGTTATGAGGGTTAAGCGGTTGGGGGGTTAAAGTCCAATTTCATAATTATTTTGTTGATACTAGCTTACATACAAAATTTCAGCTTTCTAGGACTTCAGGAAGTACCCAATAGGTTTTGATGTTTATCAGTAAAGTTTTGCCGAAATTGAGGTTTTAGATATCAATAAAATCTATATTATAAGAGCTATGCAATTGAAACTTTGTATGTTTAATAAGTTTACTCCTGACATCATATTCCGAGAATTTTGTTTATCTGGTATACTCCAAACCCAAGATATGAAGGTTCAAAAAAAACGACGAAGCGCTTCGAGAAAAGGTAGGTAGTGCCCTTGAGCTTCGCTTGCTCGTCTTGGCGGGGGCACTGCCGTGCCCGTTTAGGGTCGGTTCATAGTTTTATACTCAGCCACAAACACAATACGTCGAAATAATCGGTGATCATTTAAATACAAATGCCAAGTGAAATTATAACGCGACGAATTTGAGAACCTCCACCTTGTTTTTAAAGTCTGTTAAAATAGTTAGGTGGCGACGAAGCATTTTGAGATTTTTCGTCGGACTCTCTTCTATATACCTAAAACTGGTGTGTATGTGTTCCTTGTGCTCTACGAAACACGAAACTGACGGTTTTAAGAGGAGGAAGTGGGGACACGCATAGCTGTGACGTCACAAAGATGGCGGCCGACCGTAACAAGTTTTTCTTTATTTCTCGAGTTCTATTGCATCAATTTCGTTGTTTGATATGTCATTTGAAAGCTTATATAACTGTCTATGATTGCTCTTTTAAAACCTACTAACTTAGTCTTGTCGTTTTTGAGATATTAACAAAAGTATGATTTTTTTTCATAATTTTTTTCTTAGTTACAGGTATAAGCTAAATAAAAAAAATCATTTGTGTACCTTAGTTTGTAAATTTATAATAAAAATAAAGTCTGTTTTAATATCTTCTCAGAAAAATATAAACATCATTGTAGTGCAATAATAAACAAACAAGTTGTTACCAGTTCTGTAAGGAAAGTACTCATCTAGTTTTTTCAATTTCTTCTTTATTTCATCAAGTTTTTCTACATTTATCGAGTTCTACTGCATCAATTTCAATGTTTGATATGTCATTTGAAAGGTTATATAATGTTCTATTATTATTCTATTGAAACCTACTAATTTAGTATTGTTGTTTTTAAAATATTAACAAAAATATGTTTTTTTTTCATAGACTCTTTCTTATTTACCGGTATAACTAAATAAAGAGAATTATAAGTGTATCTTAGTTTGTATGTTTATGTATAACAAAAAAATGACCATTTTATTACCTTTCCAGAAATATAAAGGCGATTGGAGTGCAATAATAAACAAACAAGTTGTGACCAATTCTGTAAAGAAAGTACGAATCTGATTTTTACCGCTGTTTTCACTATTGATTTGAAAATTATAAGTATTTAAGAGAAAAAGCTGTGCTTTTTACAAATTAAAGTATAAATCTAATATGTGTTTACGTTTTTATTATAATATCAGATGTAATATAATTTCATACTAGCGGCCGCCCGCGGCTTCACCCGCGTGGTTCCCGTTCCCGTGGGAATATCGGGATAAAAAGTATTCTATGTTTTAATCTAGGCTATCTTATATCTGTTTGCCAAATTTCAACCAAATTCCTTCAGTACTTTTTGCGTGATTGAGGAACAAACATCTAAACATCCAAACCCACAAACTTTCACATTTATAATATTTGTAGGAAGTAGGATATTCATATTATAATATCACACATCCAGTAAATTAGAAGTAATAAGCTAAGCTATTATAGAAACAATGTACAAAACAAAGTATTATTGTAATCTTAATAATAGTGCAAATAAAAACTATTCCCAAGGTGTAATGAAAATTACTTATTTTTACGTAAATCACATTGTACAAAATAGAAAATAACAATGAAATAATGAATGAGATTATGTTGACATAATTGAATTATCGAGTTTTGTGAACAGAGCATAGAAAGCAACATATACTACTCATCAACATCCATAATGTTATGCTGATTAAAATATTTATTTTCTAATATGGCATACTCCTTTCAATATACGTTTTTGCTTTGAGCGTGCACAGTCGCATTTCATTTTCAGGCAGTCTGTCTTACACTGGCACGATATGAGCTTGATATCTTGGTAATTTCAGTTTGTCTAGGTTTTTAACATTTGAGAAAACCGGTGGTTATTTAATTACCACCTTCTAGAGAAGTCAGAAGCACCATCTACACAGAGCTAATTTGGAAAACCAGACTTATTTGGAAAACTGCGAATATCCCGATCCAAACCCTACTCTTACCAGAAAACTGTGGCTGGAGGTTATATAACAATTCCCTAATTCCCATCACAAGCTTGAAACCTCCATCCAATATGTCTGCAAGATATCGAGCTCATATCGTGCCAGTGTAAGACAGACTGCCGGACGACGAAATGCGACTGTGCACGCTCAAAGCAAAAACGAATGATAGGATTGGAAAAGAATTAATTATGTTTTAATCAGCATAACTTTCTTGATGTTGATGAGTAGTACTTATATTATGTTGCTTGCTATGCTCTGTTCACTAAACACATTATCTCATTCATCATTTCCCTACTTAATAAGTGATTTTCACTACACATTGGGAATAGTTTTTATTTGCACTGTTATTACAGGTAATTACAATAAATAATACTTTGTTTTTTATAATAGCTTAGCAAGTACATCTAAATTGCTTGATGTGTGATATTATAATACATATAAAAGTAAACGTATATTATATGTATACTGTAATTTGTAAAAAGCACAGCTTCTTTTTCACAGCTCTTAAATACTTATCATTTCAAAATCAATAGTGAAAACGGCGGTAAAATCAGATGAGTACTTTCTTTACAGAATTGGTCACAACTTGTTTGTTTATTATTGCACTACAACTATGTTTATTTTTCTGAGAAGGCAATAAAACAGACTTAATTTTTTGTTTAAAACATACAAAATTAGGTACACTTATGTTTCTCTTTATTTAGTTATACCGGTACATAAGAAAAAGTGTATGAAAAAGAATCATATTTTTGTTAATATTTTAAAAACAACAAAACCTAATTAGCAGTTTTCAAAAGAACAATCATAGGCAATTTCATACACTTTCAAATGGCATATCAAACAACAAAATTGATGCATTAGAACTCTAGAAATGAAGAATAACTTGATGAAATAAAGAAGAACTTTAAAAAATCAGATGAGTACTTTCTTTACAGAATCGGTCACAACTTGTTTGTTTATTATTGCACTTCAATCATGTTTATATTTCTGAGAAAGTAATAAAACGGACTTTATTTTTTGTTATGAACTAACAAACTTAGGCACATATTTTATGTTTCTCTTTATTTATAGTTATACCGGAAAATAAGAAAAAGTGTATAAAAAAACATATTTTTGTTAATATTTCAAAAACGACAAACTTAAATTAGTAGCTGTCAATAAAGTAGTCATAGACAATTATATAACCTTTCAAATGACATATCAAACATTGAAATTGATGAAGTATAACTCGAGAAATAAAGAAAAATTTCATTAAATAAAAAGAAAATGAAAAAAAATATATGAGTACTCTCCTTACAGAATTGGTCACAACTTGTTTGTTTATTATTGCACTACAATGATGTTTATATTTTTGAGAAGATATGAAAACGCACTTTATTTTTTATTATAAAATTACAAACTTAGGTACACAAATCTTTTTCTATATTTAGTTTAAACCTGTAAACAATAAAAAGTTTATGAAAAAAAATCATATTTTTGTTAATATTTCAAAAACGACAAAACTAAATTAGTAGGTTTCAAAAGAACAATCAGAGACAATTATAAAACCTTTCAAATGACATATCAAACAACGAAATTGATGCAATAAAACTCGAGAAATGAAGAAAAACTTGTTACGGTCGGCGCCATCTTTGTGACGTCATAGCTATGCGTGTCCCCACTTTCTCCTCTTAAAACCGTCAGTTTCGTGTTTTGTAGAGCACAAGGAACACATACATACCAGTTTTAGGTATATAGAAGAGAGTCCGACGAAAATCGTGAAGGAGACGACTTATTAAATATTTGCCTCCTGACTAAAAGGTGGGTTTGTTTCTTTTATATTTGCGTACTAGCTATGTTTAAATTGAATCCGTTTGATGGCAATATGAGATTCGTGTGAATAAAATAATTAAGCATTGTTACATGATTAGGTGCCCACCCACCTGTTGTCGTTACAACGTAGTTGTTCGTTCCACCTTTACAGTAATTAAAAAACTTTACTGGAATTAATATTAGTGATGTACAAAACTCGAGTCGTCGAGTTCTACTTTTGAAGACTCGAGTCGGATTGGCAGGACTCGATGAGCTCGGTAGGCTCGTAAGCCCGAGCCTAGCCGAGCAACGAGCTCTCTGAGCCACGCCTCGAGGCTTCAAAATGAGTTCAAGCCTTCAAAAGAGCTCGAACCTATCAAAAGAGCTCGAGCCTTCAAAAAAGCTCGAGTCTTAAAATGAACGCGAGCTTCATAAAAAGCTTAGAGTTTATGTTTTTATACTTTAATTACTCCGTAAATAATAATATTTACAAGCCTATCGAGCTCACAGAGCCCTGAAAATCTGACTCTAGTCTACAAAATTACAACTCAAAAAGATGAATGTCTTATGTTATAAAGAGTACCGTAGATACTTAATCTATTGTGCTTTAGCTCTACATATCCTCATTCATCAGCAGCCCATCACAATTATTAGTGCGCCGAAAAAGAAAGACTCGAGCCGTGAAAAAGCCTCAACATTGACCGACCTCTCAAAAAGGCTCGAGCCGTGAAAATGGCTCGAAATCGGCCGAGCTCTGAAAAAAACTCGAGCTCTGAAAAAGACTCCCGAGTCGTAGAGCTTCATACAAACGAGGCGAGTTCTGTAAAACGACTCCGAGCTCTAGACAAAAGGACTCGGAGGAATCGAGTCTTGTACATCACTAATTAATATAAAATCATGGTACACAACACACAATATATTAAAGGTTCGCTAGCCAGCCGTTTATTTACTATCCAATTTAATAGATTAGGTTCTAACTAAAGTATGTTATTGCAGTACTTATTCGACCGCAAGAATGTTTACCTAAATGTAAAAGCCAACCCTTAAAGTTCGATAGGGTTAACATGTAACAATTTGTACCGAAATAGTTTTCCAAATGCTGTAATTTATGTTGGTGGCCTGTGTTTAGGTATTTTTAGTTAAATTAGATTAGATACATAAGGAATGTAGGTGACCTAAAATTTTCTGAAAATCTTGAAACGTACTTACTTTACATTTTTCTGTGAGTAAAAAGTTTCGTTCATTGGGAAAACATAATAATATTTTTTCAAAGGAATCTAGAATCGTCCACTCACATTCAGTTTTATTATAATACTAGCTTTTGCCCGCGACTTCGTCCGCGTGGATATTCGACAAAATCCTATGAGAACCTTTAACCAGGATAAATAGTATACAATGTTTTAATTTAATCAAAATCAGATCAGCTGTTTTTCCGTGATCAAACAGGTCCCCACCAAGCGCGCTGCCCCTCTTTTTCCTCTCATACAATTTCATCCCCTATTTTAACCCCTTCAGACTTTCATACAAACTTTCATCCCCTATTTTAACTCTTTCAACCATTATTTCGTAATAAAGTGTAGCTTATGTACTTTCTCAAGCTTTACTCTATCCGTGTGCCAAATTTCATTAAAATCGGTACAGTAGTTTAGGCGTGAAAGCTTAACAGACAGACAGACAGACAGAGTTACTTTCGCATTTATAATACTAGTGGCTCCGTGAGCTGTAGACCTCGCGATAAAATAAAATAAAATGTCGCCATGAAGTTTTCAAAGGACACAGTAGGTACGTGAGTATTCGCTGCTAGATGGTGCTTCTAACTTTGATAATTTTTCATAATGGGTGAATATTTTTAACATTGAAAATGTTTTTTCGATCGCTTCGGTAAGGTACCCAATTTCAGCAAAAGTGAGACATTGCCCTGGTCCCGTGAGTTTTGGGTCTACGTGTATGTACTAAATGTCAAAAGATGCGTCTCAGCAAGGGCTACAATATGGTGAAAAAAAATTTGAAAAAGTCAAAAACTTTTTTCGAAAATCGCATAAATGTAGAAAAATGACACACTATTTCGGGGTATTTTCTCACTAAATCGACAATTTCTCAAAAACGAAAAGCGATATCGAAAACATGAAAAAAACCCCTAGAGATATTGAGTTAGGCTACCTACTGAAATTAGTATATATCCCTGACTCTTACGGTCTGGGCTGTAGCTTATCCTTTATGAAGCACAATGTTGGGATACCGCGGGCGACGTGCGCGGCGCGGGTTAATGGTAATACGTAGTAGGTACGATTAAAGTTTTTAAATAATTGTATATTTCAAAGCTTGTAATAGTGTTTTATATTTTGTATTTTTTATTTATTTCCACATTTTTTATAAATAAAAAAGTATTTAGATATATATTAAAACCATAATTTTGATATTGATATTAATTAGCTATAGCAGGTCAACAGATGGTATGACGTGAATAGAGAGCTGATTCCAGATCTAGTCAAAGATTTAAAAATCGTTAGATACGGCGGCGCGGGGCGGTACCATAGTGTGACTGCACTGAAATGTCTCCATAAGTCCATATTCAAGTAAGTGACGTCGCTTACTATGTGAAAACGAAAGAGAAAGTAGTGTTAGCAATAACTGTAGGAGCAAAAGAGATGGCGCTATTATCTCCAGTAGACGTGCTAGGCGTCGTAACTCGTAGTGAGTTTTTGTGTGTAGAGAAACGGATAAACGAATCTTGAGCGAAAGTTGAACGGAAGAGAGGTTTTAGTTTGAGATTTAGTTTTAGTATTACCTCTACTAGATCCAAAATATTATATATCGTGGGTTGCTGTTATTTCAATTTCGAGATTTGAAATTACTCGATCAGTAGCACGTCTTTCTTAGTGACTCTGCGATTCCAAATTTTACAACGATCTCTGAGAATGAGAGTGTGATGATAATGCCTAGGTAAACATGAGGGTTGTTATCGCACATTCGAGTGATGATGAAGTCGGCGCGAGAGTCTCGCATGCTGCATTTGATTTTGATTTATTTTCTTATTATGGTTAATTTATTTAGAAATTCAGATGTTTTAGTTATATATAGTACTTAGGTAACCGTTCAATAAAATATTAATGTCTCTAAGAAAAGAATAATAAATTTTTTTGTTAAATTCATTAAATTCATTTTCAATGTACCAGAAGGTCGTGATAGGCACGAGATCTGTGATTTTTTTTATAAATTTGGAAAAATTGGCTTGACTAAACAGTTATAGATGATTATCGAACCTACTCACAAAATTTCACCAGACGCGACCTGTAGAGGAAAACAAATAGCCGGAAAGCTGGACTGAATTATGTTTTTTACATATCTCCGTCATTTTAATAAATTTCGAAAAACTGTCTCGACAAAAAAATCTATATATTTATCAAACCTGCTTACAAAATTTCACCGAGATCGGTTGAGAAATGTGACCTGTAGAGGAGAACAGACAGCGCCGGAAATACGGACTGAAATATGTTTTTTTTATATCTCCGCCATTTTAAATGAAATTGAAAGACTGGCTTTAATAAAAAATTCTATACAATTTTTGAACTTGCCCACAAAATTTCACGAGAATCGGTTGAGAAATGCGACCTGTAGAGGAGAACAAACACTTCTGGAGAGCCGGACTGGAATATGTTTTATTCACTTCTCAAGCTTACGCGCTCACTAGACATGAAATAAAACAATTTTTAACGGATACTAGCGCGGTTTTATTGAAAGTTCTTTGGTAATTAGTTGGTATTTGGTTTGATTTTTGGTTTTCCCGACGTTTCGGCACCTTTGCAGCTGCCGTGGTCACGGGGGACTGAAGCCACTCGTGAGCCTACCCTCAAGCGATGAATTTTTTTTTAAGACGTTCAGAAATTAATATTTAACAAATTTTTTAATTGGTTTAAGTTAATTTATAATTTAATTTTGTGATTTAATTAATGCTAATAAGAGAGAATCTACTGAAACTACCACCATTTCATAAAATTGGGAGGCCCCTCCAAGAAAGAAATGGCGAAAGAAAACTTGGAGAGGAAAGCCGACCTCCGTCTTTTATATATAATAATTTATTTGCAAAAGGAACTAACCGTATCATTAGATCTTGCAGTGTGTGTTTGGGGCTTTAGCTTGTGAATGATGGGATCCCAAGCTGGTGGAGTTTTCCAACCATCATCTCTATTGAAATTAGGATATTTATTTATTTCGATAGCCTCGCGGAGCATTCTAGGAATAAATCTACGTTCCCTAGCAAGGATTTGGGGTTTGTCAAATCTAATGTAATGGTTGGGCCCCTCAAAGGCGTGATCACACACTGCAGACTTGTTATCGCGCCTATGTTTCATGTCAGCTATATGCTCTTTAACGCGGGTCCCTATGCTTCTCTTTGTTTGCCCGATGTAGGAGAGCCCACAGTCACAATCTAGTTTGTAGACACCTGCGGCTTGAAGGGGGATATTACACTTGACAGGTCGTAAGAATTGGTTGATCTTCTTCGGCGGCTTGAAGTAAGTTTTGATTGACGCTCGCTTCAGAATGTTTCCAATCTTGTCAGTGACACCCTTCAAGTATGGTAGGATGGCAGGTTGACGCTCTACTGTGGCTGGTTTGTCGCGTTTGCTGTGACGAAGGCGTGGTACTTGCAACTTGTTGTTACGCAGTACTTGTTTCACGTGCTGAAGCTCAGCCGTCAGGTGTTGTTTGTCACAGATGCCGCGGGCTCTCTGAAACAAACAACACCTGACGGCTGAGCTTCAGCACGTGAAACAAGTACTGCGTAACAACAAGTTGCAAGTACCACGCCTTCGTCACAGAAAACGCGACAAACCAGCCACAGTAGAGCGTCAACCTGCCATCCTACCATACTTGAAGGGTGTCACTGACAAGATTGGAAACATTCTGAAGCGAGCGTCAATCAAAACTTACTTCAAGCCGCCGAAGAAGATCAACCAATTCTTACGACCTGTCAAGTGTAATATCCCCCTTCAAGCCGCAGGTGTCTACAAACTAGATTGTGACTGTGGGCTCTCCTACATCGGGCAAACAAAGAGAAGCATAGGGACCCGCGTTAAAGAGCATATAGCTGACATGAAACATAGGCGCGATAACAAGTCTGCAGTGTGTGATCACGCCTTTGAGGGGCCCAACCATTACATTAGATTTGACAAACCCCAAATCCTTGCTAGGGAACGTAGATTTATTCCTAGAATGCTCCGCGAGGCTATCGAAATAAATAAATATCCTAATTTCAATAGAGATGATGGTTGGAAAATTCCACCAGCTTGGGATCCCATCATTCACAAGCTAAAGCCCCAAACACACACTGCAAGATCTAATGATACGGTTAGTTCCTTTTGCAAATAAATTATTATATATAAAAGACGGAGGTCGGCTTTCCTCTCCAAGTTTTCTTTCGCCATTTCTTTCTTGGAGGGGCCTCCCAATTTTATGAAATGGTGGTAGTTTCAGTAGATTCTCTCTTATTAGCATTAATTAAATCACAAAATTAAATTATAAATTAACTTAAACCAATTAAAAAATTTGTTAAATATTAATTTCTGAACGTCTTAAAAAAAAAAATTCATCGCTTGAGGGTAGGCTCACGAGTGGCTTCAGTCCCCCGTGACCACGGCAGCTGCAAAGGTGCCGAAACGTCGGGAAAACCAAAAATCAAACCAAATACCAACTAATTACCAAAGAACTTTCAATAAAACCGCGCTAGTATCCGTTAAAAATTGTTTTATTTCATGGAATATGTTTTTTTAACATATCTCCAACAATTAGAAAAATTTCAAAAGAGTGGCGTGACAAAAAAAAATACATTATTTTTAAACCTGCTTACCAAATTTTACGGGATTCGGTTGAAAAATGTGACCTGTAGAGGAAAACAGGCAGAGCTGGAAAGCGGACTGAAATCTGTTTTTTTAACATATCTCTGCCATTTTAAAAAATTTCAAAAAACTGGCTCGGCAAAAAAAATCTATATAATTTTCGAACCTGCTCACAAAATTTCAAAAGAATCGGTTGAGAAATGCGACCTGTAGGCTGGAACAGACAGCGAAAGAATTTTTGCCCAAGCTGAAGCAGATACGCTTCGCTCGCACTTCGTGCTCGCTCGGTTAATTAGTATGGACATGTATGGATTAAGTAAGGATTTTGTATTATTGATTTTGAATTTCGTTCTGTCAATTTAACTCTTGGTAATCGATTAAACAACATTAACTCGTAGCGTAAAAGTATGTGAATGGGTACCTAATAAATTAGACTGGCGGAAAAATCTCAAATTGCTTCTGCTTTCAACAGTTAACGGCATTTAGTGAAACTTTTTGACACCGAAACTTTTTAGACTAATTCGATCCCGCAGAACACGATTCTGCCCGGTGTCAACCCCTCCCCTGATCCCTTTCCCCCCTTTTTCCCCAAAATGTGTCCCGATCTCCGGTTTTTTCAATTTTTTTTCAGAAACTAGTAGAGATAAAAGAAAACTGTCCATGACAAAAATAATCTGCATTAAATTCTCCATTTGTATAATAAATTATTTGACAGGCAGAACAACTTAAGAAATAATGTATGCTCAAACTGTATATTTTTTTCAAAATATTTGCATTCGCAGTTAATTTATTTAAAAACGGTCGAATCTGTGAAGTGAAAGTGAAAATGAAGTGAAAGTGAAAGTGAAATATATTTTATTTAAATAAGCATTTTTAAATCGTCAATTCTTTTACCCTACCACCCATTATGACGTCTTTTAACTGACAAGAAAAATGGGCGCAAAAAACTTGTCAGCTTTATCAGATGGAACGATATTTACAAATATGTATATCGTTTCCAGACTTTATATTAACAAAGATTAACAAATAAATAACATTATTGAATTAGCTCATTTCTTAATGAATTTCAATTTTCTTAATCAATTTACAGATTTTAAGCTAAATTCAAAGTTTGAACTTGTTATTCAGTCTAGGTTGTTACAATAAATAAAAATATAAAAGAAAAATATACAATTCAATATGCGTTAAGATAGGTAGTCAGAAGCAGACCCATTCCCACTGGCAGCACCAGTTCACGAGCATGACGCATGAACCAGCCATCTCATCTCATCATGTGATAAAACACTCCAGTAGTAAATTAATCTTAATACATTTACCTACAAAACAAGACCTAACTTAACGTCGTACGAGTACTCGTTAACGATCTACCGGTCGCAACGCAGACGTTGCCGCAACATCACCGCCCCACGAACCTCAAATACCTGTCCTCGCTACATCACAAAGATACGCATGTACGTACTTATGTACTAAGAATAACTACATTATTTAACTTAAACATTTCGTCATCATCCTCATCATCTCAGCCTAGACATGGGCGCCACGCCGGCGCGACGCCGCCGCCGTCTCTGCTGCGCGGATTGATTTTTTGCCCAAAAACAATATTAGCGAAAGTTATAATAACTATTTCAGTTTTTTGACTACTCGTTATTTCCCCACCAAATTATGCCGCCCATAGGTACAAGCTGTATTCAACGAAGATCTCTTACTAGAAAAAGTTCTAGATTGTGCCTGTCCTAACTAGCACCTACTTATGGTCATCAACTTCGAGTGTTGTGTTCCCATTATTTTCTGATAAAGACGTTTCTTGGAAAGCACTACTTACATATTTGAGCACTGTCCTTGTCCTTCAAGATGTTAGCAACAAGAACTAAATCACCGGCAAACCGAAAGTGTGTTAATTACTTCGCAGTTCTTTTCCAGTCCGGATACGAAAAGAACTGCGAAGTATTTAACACGATTTCAGTCGTTCGGTAATCCCATACTATCGCAGGGGAGATTGAGACAAAGAGAGGTTAAATATTTCTCTAGACTCTGTTCATAGTGTGGGCCATATCTTTTAAAATCAGTTCATGTCCTTTTGAATCGTCTTGGAACATCGAACCATTCTTCGTCATTTGACGACATATCCACCCACGGCAGATAAGTCCGTCAAGTCCGCCCATCCGGGGAATGTGTCTTGGGACACGACACATCTCCCGATGTTGTATAGACCCTAAGTCTGAGGAAACTGTGCAGGTACAGGACTTCCAAGGTCTGAGCTACAAGAACCACATAATCGGAAAAGAAAGAAAGAAAAAGTTATTAGGAATGGATAACGTCTTAGAGTAAGACGGGCTTCTACAGAAAGAGAAGCCATACGAAGCGTTCCCCTCTGCCGAAGTACAAGCCCAAATGGGCATACGCATTAGTAAAACCAGTTGCGCCCGGATTTCTTTCTAGACCGAGTCCAGTCGCGCATGTGAACGCTGCTCTGTTTAAAATGTCGATTTGATGAGGTTTTTGCTGTTAAAAGAGGTCTCGAACATCAAGTATACAAAAAGATGGTGTTACATTTCACATGAAAGTAAATTTGTATCATATTATTGCTATTTGTTTACATTAAAACATTAAATTCGTATATTTTATTCTTGATTAGTTGTCAGATTTGTTCAGTTACATCGGGTCTGCTAGTCCATGGCTCGTCCGTACAAATTTCAGATCTGTCGCTAGATAAATCCGAGTTCTCGCCGATGGACAACTTAGTGATGTTACCGTTAAATAATGTTTGTCGATAAAGTGTTGGTCAATCTGGCCCTGATTCTGCGTCAAATTAATTTGCGAGATTTGTGCATGATTTGCTCTGCACTGGTGTGAGTGAAATCATATCTCTTTCAATATACCACCTCGAATGAGGTATCTATCATATTATGATAAATCAGGCCATTTTTGAGACATTGAATGTACAGTTTCTTAGAAAAATAATGATATATTTTACTATATTGACGACATTATCAAAATCAGTTTGCTATTTTTTTATTCAACGGTCGGTCAAAATTCAAATTGTTGGGTGGCAGTACTGTCATGGAGCGATGTTCAGTGTCAGCATCCTGAGCCCAACGTCCTAGGGTACACATTAGTCACGACCCAATCACCTACACTCTCGAGCTTTTTGTATAAAGCTCAAGCGTATAAAAATTACCTCTTTGTTGTTATTCACCCCATCGTAAAATTATTGAGTTTGTAACCTTTATTCCTTTTTCCGTATCGATATTGCTGCATCGACAGTTGAGCCCAGCCCTTTATGTCAAAAACGTGTCATATTTTGATGTGTGACTCATCCGTACACAATTTTTTGCTGTTTTGTTTTATTTTTTATGTGTGAGTGTCGTCATCACAGTGTTGGTTTTGTATGTGGGTATGCGGAACTGCACTTGTGTGCATTTTCCCCCCCCGCAAAAAATGCCAGAATAATTTGAATAGAGTTTAATCGCTAAGGCTTCTCCCTTCGTGAAAAACGAAGCCTTTGTTGCTCGAAGGATAACGTATTCGTGGGCTACGCTCGATCTGATCAACGTCTCAGCAAAGTATCCCCGCTTCAGGGTTGGTAAAACTAATAATTTAATTTAATAGTGTTTATTATGAAACATGGTTAATAACCCAACAACAGATCAGTACCTAAAGTAGGTACTTAGACACTCAATTATAAATAGTTGAAGCACCAAATTACTAAATAATTATAGTTTATACAATAATCTTATGTGTAGATAACTATTTTTTAGCGTAATAACTAGTAAAATAAATAAATTATTTTTGTCTTTCATATCACCTACAAAATATTACGAACAATATCTAAACTTCGTAACTCGCGGTGGTTTCGTAATTCTAGATATATAGGATCCAGTTTCGCATTAATACTTTAAAATTTTCATTGATTTACAAAGCTTGTGCAGTACAAACTACAGAAATTACACAATACTTTCTAAAACTCACAATTCTCATAGATACGAGAGCTCAAACGCGGAGTTGCCGCAAGTGCTGAACTCTCACAACGAAGAGATTAGGATCCAGCAGAGCAAGTATAAACAGCTGAAGCAGCAGTACAAAGAGGTGACGCAGAGGCTGAAGGAAAGGGACATGCAGCTGCAGCAACTTAGAGACGAACACCAACACCTGCTGGAGTTAAGCAAGGACCGGTAAGTAGAAAATAGAAATGAATAGAGATTATAGGATCCAGGGCCCTGATTCACAAAGGTCGGAAACTGTCCGTGTCCGATGCTTTGCTTTCCATATATACTATACTGTTTCCGTAACTTTTGACAGTTCGATCCGAAACGAAGACTAATTTCGTGGATTTATTTTCGACAGTTATTTGATGTCGGTAGAGTTGGTTCCGTCGGAAAGAAAATTGACATTTCGAACAAGGAAACCATAGAGTAAATACAAGGAGAGTGTAAGCGATGCGTGGGCTAGTAGCTATGGTGGTGAGGGTTTACTTACGTGGAAAGTGAATAAAATATATTTTTAGCATTATAAATTTGTACTGCTTTTTATTCCAAGACAGCTCAGTGACAACATGAAAACAAAAGCTAACTTATTTCTAATAAAAAGGTAAACCATAAATATAGTGGTTGAGGAAAGAGGTTTGATTTGTAACAGAGAGCATAGCATCGGATACGGAAATATTTCCGACGTTTGTAAATAAGGGCCCCGATCAAGTTGACGTAGCAGCAGTACAGAAGGTGATGCAGGATTTAAAAGGACATGCAGCTAAAGCAGACCGAAGGTGAACTCTACCACCTGTACGAGTTGAACAAGGTTAAGTAGACAGCTGAATAGCATCTAAGTGATGTTCCATAGAATTCTGGCTGTCTGTTATCTTTTCATGCCTGAACCTCTAAATTAATAGTAATCAGTTTTAGTATGGAGATTGGGAGATAGATTGAACGCGAAAATGCATATTTGCAGAAGGTGAAATATATAGATGAAAGTTCGTATGGGGTCATGGAGTAAGGTACACGCGGACGAAGTTCCTGTGCGTTACTAGTTGTCTATAATGTTTGTAACCTAGTAAACGCACTAAATTCTCTATTGTATAGGAACCTACTAGACCGGGAGAAGCTGCAACACCAAGTGTCAGAGCTGACCGCCAAAGTGCAGCAACAGAACGAGACCATCAGCATGCTGCAGCGGCGCATCGCTTTAGAGGCGAAGAACTTCCGCCACCAGCTCCAGAACGAGATCAACAAGCACAAGGACACGCGCCACGACCTCGACCTCGCCATCAATAATGCGGATAAACTCTCCACTATAATAGAGGTGCGTATACTTTGTAGCAGATTTCTTAAACGGTGAACTTACAACATCAGCTGCAGAACGAGATCGACAAGAATGAGGACACGCGCCACGACCACGACATCACCATCAATAATGCGGACGAACTCCATTATAATAGAGGTGAGTATAATTTGTAGCAGATTTATTAAACAGAGAACTCCTACCATAAGCTCCAAGACGATACGCCAAGTCTTGGAACGCCATTAAAACGTAACTGAATGAAGAACTATCGAGTACCACCCCTAGCTCTAAGATTTCAAAAAGCATAAGATCACGCACCACGACGATACGATACGCGAGGGCTTTCCCTAATTTACGCGCTCGGGTTTTAGGTATTTACGGCTCGATCGCCGCGCGAAGTGAGCGCGCGTGTGCGTGTGTGCGTTTCTCCTCACGTACGGCACACAGTTGCTACCATACGCTGCAATGACCGAACGATCTTGATCTGTGTTTATGCCGCGTACAGAGGCCCAGTGGTTCCCTTTGTATTTGCATAAAATTTTAAGGCATAATATGTCTTAGCATAATATGATTTCACCGAATGATGTTTACGCATAATATTACTTAGTCATAACAGCTTATGCATATTTTTAAGCATGACTACTTTAAGCATAATTATGTTTAAGCATAGCATTATTAACGCATATTTTTAATACGAAACTGAACGACGACCAACAACATGAAGTATTTTCAAAACATATGCAGAATTACAATCATGAACCAAATGTACTTAGAGAAAAGGTAAATTTTGTGTTTACATTTTATGAAATAATTATCGTGTGTTATAACGTAAATTGCATTTAGGGCTTGCAATTCGAATATTCGAATACTTCGAATATTCGCCTTATTTTGCTATTCGAATACTCAAGTCGGTGATATTCGAATATTCGAATATTTTTTACTTTGTATGTGACAAAGCAAAAGCCGTTAATTAAATACCCGAATAGCTTTTATACACATAGAATGAAGCGTTTAACGATCACTTTCTCGTTTATTTATTTGTTTACGTATGTTGTTTGTTTGTCCACAAATTGCAAACGATTTTAATCTAGCTTCCCGATGAGCAAAATACTTGAAACTTAAAACATAGGTCAGAACTGGAAGTCAAATATCATAGTGTCATTGAGCTGATTTATCTAGTTTAGGATCGTTTGATTCGACTTGGTTAGTACTATAATAGGAGATGATTTCCAGGGTCTGATGATGGAGCCGGAAGGAGGCTACAGGAACTCTGTAATAAAACCATGCAACCCTATCGAGTTTTTACTCGTTTGATTTGTTTTGATGGGTACTTTATTGAAATAGTGGCCAAAGTCGGATGATGGAGCCGGAAAAAAACCACAGGAACTTTGTAATAAAACCATATAAATCTATCGAGTTTAGGCTCGTTTGATTCGTCTTGACAAGTTCTCTGTTGGGAAATTCAATAGTGTACAAGGTTTGATGATGAAACCGGAAGAAGGCCATAAAAACTCTGTAATAAAACCATGCAACGCCATTTAGTTTGGGCTCGTTTGATACGTCTTGACTAGTACTTTGGTGGGAGACGATTTCCAGGGTCTGATGATGGAGTTGGAAGAAGGCCACAGGATTTCTGTAATAAAACTGTACAACTCCATAGATTTTGGGCTTGTTTGATTTGTCTTGACAAGTACTCTGTTGAGAAATACCTTTAGGACCATAATGTCCACTTCTTAAAATGACCACTTCCCAAAAGGACCACATCCCAGAATGACCATTCCCAGATCGTCCACTTCCCATAATGACTATTCCCAAAACGACCTCTTCTCAGATCGTCCACTTCCCAATATGTCCATTTCCCAAAACGTCCACTTTTCAGGCTACTTATAAAAAGCTACAATTTGAAAGTGGTACATACATAATACTTGGTCAACAAGCTGGAAGGGCTAGTAGGATTCCTCTAGCAAATAGTATCCAGGGTCTTATGATGGAGCCGGATGAAAATCACAGGAACTCTGTAACGAAACCATACAAAACCATCGATTTTGAGCTTGTTCAATTTGTCTTGACAAGTACACTGTTGGGAAAATAAATAGTGTTCAAGGTCTAATGATGAAGCCAAAAGAAGTCCACAAGAACACTGTATTAAAACCATGCAACCCCATCTAGTTTGGACTCGTTTAATTCGTTTTGACTAATGCTCTAATAGGAGACGGTTTCCAGGGTCTGATGATGAAGCCGGAAGAAGACCACAGGACAACATCAAACGCGATGACTGACTGAATAGAATTATCGGCGCTAGACGCCGGCGCTTTACAAATTTCCCATACATTACAATAAAATCACTCAAATTCCGATAGCTGTTCATCCTACGGGTACAGTATTTATACTATGGTCCGTCAGTATTTACCAAAATCCGTGATATTTACTGATCGTGTAGGTAAGTGTATAAACCCATAGCAATAAATACCTACTCACGTACTCAACTAAGCAATAAATAGGTACCAACTCACCCCTACTACCAGGAAATTGGTGTTTTAAATAAAACACCAATTTTCTGGTAGTAGGCGTTCCTTACTAATTATAAATTAGGTATTAGACGATTTCGTCAAATACCTAATTTATCAGTAGATAAGTACTAAGTAGCTAAATGTTAACTTATGACTCCATTTTGACGCAGCCCGCCCGCGGTGGCTGTGGCCACAAAATAGGGATTTTGTGCTGTGGGTGTGGCATACTTCGTACACGTTTTTGTTGTTTGCCGCTCGCCGCCCCGCAATCGTTGCCACTCTCGTCGCTAACGGTTAACATAGGCGTTCCTGGATGAGCTGGGCTTGCTGGAGTAATCCGGCCGCACACCCTCCGATCGAAAAATAGGCGCAATAAACGTCGAGTTGCCGTGAGAGAATCCACCCGTATTGTTTAGAAGAAGAAGAAGAGAAGTGTCCGCTAGTGGATTTGCCATTTATCTAACCCTGTTAAAAATTAAATAGGTACTAACGCAGCTTCTCTTGCTTTCTGCAAATTATTTTTATTACTTTTTCTTGACTTTTTTGATCCATAATATTTTTTTTCTTTTCTACCCATGTTCTGTAAGGAAAACAAAAATAAGTTTGTAGAGAAAATTGTTATAATTAATGTTAAGTACAGTTGTAATTTTAGTCCATTCAGATTCACAAACAAACAAAATTACTTACGGATCAACATCAATGTTCCAAATTTGGTCGCACTATACTTATTTTATAGAAATATTATTACGCGTGGCACTTGTGCGGCGGCGGGAAGTCAACCGACAAAGGTCTTGCCTCGAAGAGCGCCAGCGCGCGACTAACTTGAAACGCTTGATGCGCCCGATTTTATACTTACTTTGAAAATTAATTTCATAAAAGATTGATGACGGATATTTTTTTTTATTTTTACACATTTATAGTACAATCTTTAATTCTTACGTAGAAAAATATTTATGTTGCCAAATAACTTCTAGATTATGAGATATAACGTGTTTTCTTGTAGTCATTTTCTCGATTTTTTACTTTCTTAGATGTGATAAAAATACATGTTAATGAACTAAAATTCGAAATTTTCTTAATACAAGTTCAATTTCAGGATATGACCCTTCGAACGAATACTTATTATTTTCTTGCCTAGTAATAATTATTGGTGTAACATTACTTCAAAGATGAGCCTTCGCCCGTCTTCTGGAAATCGCGCTTTCGAAACCCACTGTTTACGTAGTCAATTATCCAATGGGGAATGTCCGAAAAAAATCAAATTGGCTGAATATTTTTCTACAGGTAGGAATAAGGTCCCTTAGTAATAGAATAAATTTTCATAATTTTCGGTTTCGTGAAGAAATTTCAAAAAATCAAAGTCTCATCGACTTCACAAATGTATGAAAGTAACAGCAGAATGGAGGTTGTACCTTTGCCAACACCTGCCACAACCACAACATGGTATTAAAAAAAATGTTTCAAGACAAAATGTCAAAACTTTTTTTTTTAAATACGTGTTGTGTTTGTGGCAGTTAGCGGCAAAGGTATAATCTCCATTCTGCTGTTACTTTCATACATTTGTGAAGTCGAAGAGACTTTGATTTTTTGAATTTTTTTCACGAAACCGAAAATTATGAAAATTTATTCTATTACTAAGGGACCTTATTCCTACCTATAGAAAAATATTCAGCCAATTTGATTTTTTTCGGACATTCCCCATTGAAACGAATTTTGGTTAATAGAGTTTCAATAAAAATATATGATAATTAAGATGGTTGAAGTCAAAAGAAGCTAAAACAATAAATTATGTGACCAAAATCGCTTCAAAAACTCCCAAGTTCTTGATTTACGTATGTAAAATGCGAATGCCCTCTTAAATAGTGCCTTCAACAATACCGAAAAATGAACCAAGGTAGTGGTTTAATTCATGTTGGTTGTTATCGGTTTAGACTTAGTTCGTTGGTTTAAATTGTGTAACATTTATGATTTCTATAAGGGTGGATACCCACATAGGTTCGCGAACCTCCGCGCTCCGCGAACTTGTACCAAAAAAAATGTTTATCCTGTGCTGCAACAGGGCGCCACAGTGAGTACGTTTGCGAACACGTATGCAAAACTGGTTCGCACACGTACACACTATAGCTAAAGTGAAAATAAAATGTTTGCTATGGCGCACTGATCCAGGTTCGCGGACCTAAGTGAGTACCCACCCTAGACATAATTGATTTAGGTATTTGAACTCTTCTAGATAAAAGAGAAGATGCTAAGTACGGCTGCTAGCCGTAATGTCAAGTCTCCTCCGGTGAAACCACCTTCGACCCACAGCGCCAGGCCCATGAGCAGGACCAAACCTGGGCAGGACTCCGCCAGAACTGAGGAACGATACAATGTTAGTATGTTAGCGTATCGAGCAAGTACTAGATTTTTGTTTATTTGAGTGGGGTGTGTTGCTTTTGTTTTTTTTGGTTGTCGTGTGAATGTTTCACCAAACATTTTAATCATAATTTTTGTTTTGTAACAAAAAATAAAAACTAATTTTTGGCTGCTAATTTAACAATTAATACGTTGATTTATTTACAGCTGGATCAAAATATTCTCGCGAAATTCTGCGAGAATTCTCGTACTATCAGCAGTGCTTTATCACACGAAGAGGACACTTCTTCTTCTACAGAACCCAGATCGCGTTATGCAACTAGAAGCCGCACCAATTCCACTAGCAAATCGACGCCAAATCAGACTAGAAAGAATTCCAAAGGTTCTGATGATATGCTCGAATTAGCAAAAACTGTACAAGACGGAATGGCTGATTTAGCTATATTTGACGATGAAATAGACTTCAAGAATTCTCCACCAGAAGAAGTACAAAAGAAAATCGAAGTCTTAAAGGCAGATCTTTTGAATAAATTAAAGAATGATGAACGTCAGCCAAGAAAAGCTAGTGCTTTAAGAAGAAAATCTACAGAAGAGTCTATTGAGGAAGAGGTTGACAAATCCGACGAGCCAGAACGTCCTAAGTCTAGAGGGAGAAGACATTCAAACGTATCTTTCTTTGAAAGCGTTACAGTTGAAGAGACTTCAACCTCTGTCACTTACAATGAAGATGATAAACCTAAACGGGAGAATAGTATTTTAGAGAGAAAAGTATCAGGTAAACCCGTAGAAAAATACTGCAAAGACATAATACAAGATATCGAGAAGAGCAACCAATTGATAGAGAAACACGTAAAGCAATTTAACAGCTCTAGATTTGACAGTGATAAGTTAGTACAGCAGTTGCAAGCTGTAGATAAAATAAATGATATCGTTAATCAGAATGGTGAAATACCAGCAGATGCATTGGCTGAATTGAATAACAATTTCAAGATACTGACGGACCAAGTCCTTGTAGATAGTGTGCCGGTGACTAGAAAGAGATCTGTATCGGGGCGGAGAAGTTCTAGATCAGATTCTAGGACTAATTTGTTGGATGATGCGAGCATGAGTAACCAAGATTTATTAGAAGATTTGTTGGGAAGGAAATGACATAACCCCAAACCGAATAGTCAGATTGGGCTTTTTTACATGTGATAGTGCGTGTTTCTCTAGTGACGTGGACCTTTTGAAGGTTCTTCTTGCTAGTTTTTGAAGTCTTGTTGACTTCTCTTATTCCATGGTGATGATATAGGATGATAATGTGTATATAGGATGTTTGAGAGTGGATGTTTTTTTTTTATCTTTTTTTGCAAATGATTCACAGAAGTAACATAATTTATTGAATTATACAATCTTTATTATATTTTGTCCTTTGTTAATAAATTAGGAAATATTTAAATTCTAATGAAACCCTTAAGTTTTGTTCACACTGAAGACACTTTATTGCCATACACTGTATCAGAGTGAGTTGAGTGAGCTGTAATAAATTTCAAGAAACTTTAAACTGTTTACTGACTTACCACACATGATTTAAAACGTGTTCAACTAACTTTAATAATAACTTACATCAAATCGGTTTACTAGGTATTACATTTTTATGATGCACCTTAAGACAATGAAAATGTTTAATATGCACCCGTCAAATATACATAGAAATTAAATTAATGTAAATTTAATATTTCTTAATGTTAATAGAATTGAGATTTGGCCAATGTAGAAAGTTAAGTTTCTTTATTAAAAAAAGGTCAAGCCTGTTTCGCGCGCCGGCGATCGTACATTTTTTTCTTGTGATGTACCTATCATGCAAAATTATGTGTGCTGATGTCGCGGCGCTGCTCCATCGATACATCAGAAACGCTCTATTGAATAATAGGCGTCCAGGGCCCTATATATTAAACGTGACATGACATATTGAGCCGTTTGAATACAACGAAAGTATTGTCTTTTGCTTCTATTGTTGAAGTAAATGTTTCGGATTTGAGGAACAATTAAGTTATTAAGAGTGTATATCCTCATTTCAAAGAAATTAGCGTTTTCCTGAAGAAGTTATCTAAAGAATGAAATTATTGATGTAAACTTTAGTTTTAGGAAGCAAAATTCTTAAATTAGTGCCGTATAGAGAGAAAAAATAAATTATCAGGTAATTAAAACGAAGACAACCTGTTCAAGTGGAATTTCAAACTTGTTTGTCAGAGGTATTTTTCACAAACGTTTCAGATGTAACATATGTTACTGCTTATATAATCATCTTATATAAGAATACGACTCATTTATTTTTTCACTTAATGGGAGGTAAAACTGCTTCTTATCGCGGTCAGGCAGCGCTCTTGTGCTCTAGGTAAACAATCATTTTGACAGCCATTTTTTGCATTTCTTTTAATTCTGTTTTCTGCTAGTCTATTGCTAGAAAAATGTAGATTTGCTGTGTATTGGGATATAAAAATATTGGAAATCATTCCATCCCAAAAGATGAGCGACGAAGGCAATGGCATGTAGCTTTGCTATGCGGTGCGATAAACTAACAGCTAATTCCAGGGATTTGTTTTGATCATTTCAGATTTGAAGATTTTATAACGGAATCGTTCTAATACAGGTTTGTTTCACAAGAAAAGCATTAATATTGTTATGATTTGTGCGAAACGCGACCGCCTTCTGTCTAAGAAATGCTAGAAAATATGATAACCTCAATCATAGAATACAATCGCCTCAATATTCTTGTTCTATTTACAGGCTTACCATACTCAACCAAGCGCTAAAAAAATATTCTGTTATTACTGTTCAAGTAATTTTGTATAAGCATATCTTAATCCGGTAAATGAGTTGCATTGTTGACATTCTTATAATTACTTAAATCTGGCATGTAGTGCTTGCAATTCTTCTTCTTGTGGCCCTGGTGTCTTGAAGTTATTGTTCTCTTCGTTGAAAACCAATCTTAAAGTTTATATTTATTACAAAATTTTATACAATAACTTACCTAGTGTAAATTTGAGGTTATTTTGGCAATAATCAATTTTACTTTTCTAATCAATCTTTTTTTCCCCTTTCACTAACGCTCTAAGTTCTTTGAGCGTTTGTTTTAAATCTTTGATGGTCATCTTACCAAATAACTAAATTTTTTGCTCAATATTTCCTATTTTTTATATGACACAGAATAAACTGACAAAACAAACTTTTTAACCGACTTCAAAAAAAGGAGGAGGTTCTCAAGTCGACGGTTTTTTTTTTTTTTTTTTTTTATGTATGTTTTAACATAGCTTCGTCAGTTGTTACCCGATTTGTACAATTCTTTTTTTATCTCAAAGAACATAGTTCGTGTGTGGTCCCATAAATTTTTTTCAGAGATCTGGCCAGTAGTTTTCTCATAATCCTGAAAAATATCAATTATTTAGCTCGCCATCGTACGAGTTTTTATGGAATTTCGGACATAACATCTTTGTTTATGAACCGATTTAGATGATTCTTTTTGTATTTGAAAGGGTATACTTCAAGAGTGGTCACAATTTAATTTCATCGTTATTGGACTTCGAACTTCGAAGATACACAAGGGAACTCCTCAAAGTCAAATAGTATATGTAAAGTGATTTAGGTTTTGGTAAGTTTATGGCAATCCAAAACAAACCAAATCATGGTTTGCGATGCAACGTTCTGGACTAGATTTGGACTACGAAAACACAACGGAACTCCTCAAAAACAAACAGCGTGAATTTGGAAATTGAGTTCGGGGCATTTTACCATTGAAAATGTTATAATATAAAGTTAAAAAATATATACACGCTGCGCTTACATACCTACCACTAAAAAGTTGAAAATAAAAAAGCTTTTAAAAAAAAAAGAAAAACCGCCTTCAAAAAACCTGAAAACAAAAACAGCTTAAAAATTAAATACCTCTAAAAAGCAAGAAATAATATTCGAATCATTCGTTACACATATCAATATTAATAAAACACGTCTAATGAAGTCGGGTGGGGCTTTAAGAAAAAAATGAAGTTGTCCTCCAGCCCCACCCGACTTCAATAGACGTGTTTTATTAATATTGATATGTGTAACGAATGATTCGAATATTATTTCTTGCTTTTTAGAGGTATTTAATTTTTAAGCTGTTTTTGTTTTCAGGTTTTTTGAAGGCGGTTTTTATTTTTTTTTATTTTTACCACAGAGCACAATGGCGCCATCTGCAAAAAGTTTTGCGTATGACCTCCTATTGTTTGTATTGTCAAAAAGTGCACTGTAGAGAGAAAATAAAAAAGTTTTTAATCACAGAAATAAAAAATAAAAAAAATGCTCAGATCGGTATCATGTTTTTACTGGTATTTACAGATTTTAAAGTATTTTTTTTAGGAATAATGAGGTATTTGTCTAATTTATTGCGTGTTTTGTATACACTTATACCTATTTCATAATTTAATAGGAATTTTCAAAGTTCGCCCTCATTACGGGTCGCACAGAGTTGTTTTAATCATTTGTATTGAAAATTTAAAAATGGAACGTGATGCGTATTTACACCCTTAATCAATCATCATCAAATCCAAAGCATTTAACTTAAATAGTAGCCCATGACACATTCATATCCATTCTGTCAAAAAATACACAGATTTTACAGTCCCTGCAAGAATCGGAGCATTGAAAATGAACACAATAATTTACGAAAAACCTAAATCAAATCAAATGCAAAGTCCTATTATATTTTTAAAATTACCTAGGTAGTACCTATTTATTTTTACGATTGTGACACTCGGCTCCGCCTCGTGTCACAAGAGCCCTCGCTGACTGCCACGACGCAGCCGAAATAATATTAACCAATTTCCAAAATTCCAACGAATGCATTTCTCGTCTGCTTCTGCATCCTTTAACACTATTACCATGACGATCGGTCAATACCTAATCATAGAAGCTACATCACTTTTTATGTACGAAAACAGCCGTTTTTATACAATTCCAAATCTAAACGGACCACCTACAGGTCACAATTATAAACCGATTTTCAAAATCATTTCTCCATTTGATAGCTAAACTAATGCCCTAGGACTATTTTTTTTATTTTTCTTAAGTCTGTTTTTTTCTGAAATATTTACAATTTAGTAAACAAACATCCCCCAAAAATCCCGGAATTTTTGGAAATTCGCAAAATTCCAAAAAAAGTTACCAGTAGATTTTCAAAATTCAAACGTTCACACGTCATTCACAGTAGATTTTCAAAATTCATACGTTCACGAGTCAAACTCCTCAACTTTTAGTACTATTTTCATTTCGTTCCTCCCAAAATCCTCGGAGATATGGCCAAAAATACGTCTCAGGCGATTTGCATCTGATAACCATTTTCAATGGTAAAATTTGAAAATTGAACAAAATAAGTACTTAAGCTACACCGCAACACTTATCAAGTTAATTAAATAGGGCCCAGTAAGCTTTCGGTATGCTTTCGGGACCGCGTATACGTATACCGAGCATGCTGATGCACAAATACAAATACAAAATTATTTATTCAGTAACAGGAGATTACAAACTTAAAATTAATAATGGGATCGTCAGTTAAGTGCAGAGCACTTGTGTTACGAATCCCGCTCCTCCATAACGAATAATATGGTACACTTTTACCTAGTTCTCCAGAGTAAGTACTAAATCGCACTCATACCGATGCTGCGCCGACAAATGAGAAAAGACTCGACTCTTACTTTATATTTTGTGACGACATGTTGGGTATCAATTGTTGCCTATTGAAGACAAGGGCATAAGAATAAATAAAACTGGGTAGAACGGACTCTTCTTTGACAGAGTTCTAAACGCCGCCATATAGATACCTACTTCCCCCTTCACGTCGTTACGTGAAGGGGGACGTGTCAAGCGTGTTGCTAGGGTTGCTTACTGTTAAATATTGCTTACGTCTAAAGATAATATTGCTAAAATATAAGTTTTGCTTTGCTTTGAAAATCATTATTTTATTCTAGTTTTACAAAATATGAGATCAACGACCGATGGCTATTGAAAAAGATTTGACGACAACTAAAAAAAAAAATACTGTATTTATTTATGTACCTACTGTAACTAAATTTCATTATTGGGTGAAACAATTGGCTACACAAAAAGAACTGTTCATGTCCTTTTGATAAATTAGGTACAAAAATGAAATAATATTTAGAAAATATTACTTAGGGGGCGTCCATTAATCACGTGATGTTTTTTTTGGCCAATTTTTAACCCCCCCTCCCCCTTGGTGATGCATGGTGAGGTTTTGCGTTAACCCCCCCCCCCCCCTCCCCTCTAAATCACGTGTATTTTTTTGTACAAAATAATCTCAACGATTTTGAGTACGAATATGTCGCGCGCGGTGGGCGGGGAAATCGTCCGGTAACGGTGAGTCTACAATCACGCAGTTTTCAGTTAAAAGTCACGCGTTCAATGAAAAAAATTAATACACGTGATATCTCACTAGACCCCCCGTCCCCCCCTAGTGATACTTCGTGATTTTTTCAACTACCCCCCCCCCCCCCCCCCCCCCCCTGTCGAGGCTCACGTGATTAATGGACGACCCCTTACCTCTCATCATCTTTCGTGATCGTGACTTTGAGCGTGTCCGGAGCGGGAGTGTCCGTTCTACCCAGTTTTATGTATTCTTATGCTTTATGCTATGTTGTCCGAGAGTCAAAATAATTATGACAGTCTTGTAATTGTGATACAATCAAAGTAATATAATAAGTCTATGGATACAAAGCAAATAATTCACAAAGAACCAAAGTTATATATAAGTAATTACAAATTGTCTCAAAAAAGAGTATTAATACAAAGTGTGATGGCCCGTCGTAGTCTCTCAGCTCCTAGTCGGCTGAGAAAGACCCAGCTACCTGAGATACTTATTGTATCTGCTTTGATCGTCTAGTGATTTTATTTCATTATATTATCCCAAAATATAGCTCAGCCTAAACAAATGTACCTTTTAACAAACTCGTCTGGAACGGATGATATTGTATACCTTTTGGATATTGTATAGCTTGAGGTGTGATAATAATTATTCGATTAATAAATGATAACAATGATTTTAATACGCGTTTGGATTCAATCACAATGAGCATCTATTCAAGTGCAGTCCTAATTTCCTACTCTGATTTAGACAATCTCGTCAGACGGATGTCAATAATTCGCTGTCTTTATTACCTCTTTGTTATTAAATTTAGCGGAGTTAGTCTTTTCTCCTTTATTAAGGTGGCCACCTATTGGGTAATAGACTAGCGCGAGCTCTTCAAACTTTTTCCTATGCTATTTCTACATTGACCACAATGAAAGTCACACTCCGCACAACTTCCCGCAATACGAAGACCACGTGAAGTATGCTAAATTGAATCCAGACAGCGTTTTCAACTTCAGTTCAATATAAGGAAAATTTAATTATTATTTAATCAATCACTACCTCTAACTTAATTCAATTATAGAGTCAAAGATTTATGACAGCGTCATAAATCATTCATATTGAATGCATCAGCACTTCAACTATGTAAACAAATGTGATTTGAGTTAAGGATTTATCTAAGCTGAGCTTGAAATTAATTGTCTGAGGCTATCAATTTAAAACCAATAAAATTCTAAGTTCTATTCGAAAGAACCGTGATAGCTTTGAACTTCATCTATAAACATATTGTGCCAGCTCAATTATTCAAGTGTCACCGAATACACTGTAATTCAAATTCAAAGTAAGATAATCTAATTTTGTCTGTTACCCAACAGACAAAAGGCATCATCATCGAAGATGACACAAGTAATTTAATGATATTTATAAAGATATCAAGCTCTCTCTCCTGAAAATACAAGGTTATGCAAATAAGCCTATCAGTGAATAGGGATATCTATAGTGGAAAGAAATATGAATACAGATTGAATATTAAAATAATTTATTATTAGGAATGTTTGGTTTGAAAGTTTGATTATTTTATTATGTTTTAGAAAATGATTTTAATTGGTTTTGATTAAGTTAATTTGATTGTTAAGTTATTTTGATCATTTGATAAAATGGGTTTAATTTAGAGGATTTGATTATTTTTGAAATTATCTGTTTATTATGAAATTATCATTTATATGTCTTTATTTTGAAATTGCTTTGATTATTTGATCAATTCAAAAGAAATTATATAGTTATTTCAATCAATTTACAAAATTACTCTAATAGAAAGTGATATCGAAACTGAATTATTAATTTTGATCAATTTCTCACGATATAGTAAGAAATTGGTCTCTCACTTCAGTTCCTAAATATAATGAATCTGGAAAAACGAAGTGAGATAATAAAAAAACCAGATTCGTCATTTAGTTCCTTAATCTAAACAACAAACATGAACACATAAAATGAAATATAATGTAGTGTATTTATTTTAGACCTTTTAGTTATGTGAGATCAATGCTCATCAATTTATTAGTTAAGCAGATTGAGTGTAATTTCTAAATGACACGGTCTAAAATATTTACTCATTAACATTGTCCTTATCTCTATTTACTTAACTTATTTTTCCTGCAGGAGCTCCTATTACAAAGTTATACAGTTATGGATCCAAAACTATTTGTAATTTATAAATCGAAGGGACGCAACATTTAGATAAGACAACAATATTACAGTCTAAAAATATTACAGCTCACATCACGTCTGCTCTCAACACTTGTCCCTCCGTTAATCCCTGATTTTTACAAATTTCTCTATACAAAGTTAACAACAAAAGAACTAAATCTAGTTTATTCTAATTACATCCTTTATGAGTCGAATTTAGGGTTCAGTTTCTTTTATCCTTGTTTTGTTGCACTTTGCACTAAACTCCGCCCTCAATGCTATGACGTATTGGTCCATCTATGATTCCGTTTCATTTATCCGCTCACTAGATATCACTACATGTGCCGAACCTTCGCATATGACTTCAAATCAAATCATTGTATGCAACAATGATTCAGGTACAGTTGAATTCTGGAAAACGAAAAGATTACCCCTGCGTAAAATCTGCATTTTTATATTTTGAAAATAACTAAGAAGACGTGACATTACATCTCCCTAGTCTTTATCCATGAAAACTTAAGGTCCAAATTCAGTCGGCAGGCGGTGCTCAAGTTATCACATTCTGTGTTTCCATGCTAGCATTTTTTTATATTTAGGTTTAGGTCGGCGCCAATTTGTATACGTATCGACAAGTGACACTAATTTATAGTTAACAAAAAAAACTTCCTTTCGTCTGATGTTTGCAAGATGTGTTTTATTTTTTTCTTAATATTCTCAACTGAAATGTCATGCTTGTAGTAATTTATGATTATTTGAAGTGGTAAAATATTGGCTTTCGAACGAATTATTGGTCAACGAAATTCTAAGGAGTCTTGCTAAAAGCCATATGTGGAAGTATTTGGCGATATTTTTAAAACTAAAGGTTTTTTTTCTTTGTGTATTTAATGGCATTCCATGCCATCACACATCCTCTCCCAGATTATGTTATTGGATTAAAATTCAATTACGTAATCTTCTCTCGAATTCTAGAGTTTATTTCAACCAAATCTCTATATAAGCTGATAGACAAAAAAACCTACTGTAAAGTTCGCCCTTTAATTATCCTGACGACTACAATACAATGGTCATTGTTTGTGATTTTCTAAAGCATCACCCAAAAAAAATTGTTCCGAGAACCAGCGCCTCAAATCCTTTTTTTTTCGGACATCTGCCTGACAAAACCTTTAGTATTTAATTCCTTTATTACTTCCTTGTAGGTATTTAGGTAATATCTACATATTTGTTTAGAATTTCTATATCTCCTTTCATAATTTTAGGTCTGCGCATAATAAAGTATAAACATTACCATAAAACATAACTTTGAGCTTAATAGTCAACCGTATGCCTTGTTTTAATAATTTCATTACAATGCAATAAAGTGTAAAATCTCGTAACTCAAACCGTTATTATTTCTGTTGCTTTGGACTATTGAAATGTTTTAATTTGATGTGGTGTTTTAGTTAAATTGTATTAGTTGGCTCTTCCTTTTACTATTTATACGTAGCTTCCCAAGCCTAAATCGTTTTGTAAGATATTCACAGACATTTTATTTAATCTCGTCACATTTATCACATTTTAACTCTGTAACGTTTTATGTAAACAATAGTTCATACGTCAATCATATGCTCAAAACTAACTTTTGAAGAGAATTACGTTTCATTACAATCAATGAAATTTAAACCATTTAATTGTCTTAGTTTTATTATAGATTATTCTCTTATCACTTTCTTAAAACATCTTTCCACCACTGTAAATATTATTGAACTAATTATTTATTTGCAGACAATAGTGTATATTGTTTAATTAATTCTTGAATTATCAAAATGTGTGTTTTATTTTATTTTTTATTTATTGTCATAAATATGCAACTTAGTTTTATGTTTAAACATTCACATTTTGTTAGATTATAAATTGATTGATATAATTGTCACTTTACCCTTTTTAAACCAGATAGGTACTATTATTTTTTCTTGACAGAAAATATCTTCATTAAAACCGAAGTCTTATAAGACTAAACATACTGCAAGGTAAAGAATCGAAATCACCCATTGTTTATGTACGACTGAAACCTGCAAGCTTTATGCAATGCCCTTTGTTCAATGTAGGCTTTCATTGTATAGGTACTTTCACAGAATTAGAATAAACTTATACTTATGTTTATATTTGTATATCCTATAATACAGAATATTATACTAGTATCACTTTGTCTCATCACCACATCTCTTTCTCAAAACGGGATTCGAACCCGCGACCACATCTAAATCCGATCCAATGTTTCTCCACTAAACCACTGAGTCACTTCGCAATCTCGTCTCGTGTTTCTCCTTTCGTTAATATCACCATGCCTAGTAGAAATACATTTAAGCGATAAGCCCAACTTGTTTTATCACTCGAGTAAGTCTTATTATAATATCTTAATTTTCTGTCTAGTAAAATAAATCTTAAAGATTAAAATGTCCTTACATCTTTTAAAGATAGCTGATGGTCACATCTACTTGATATGCTCTAAGCAACTTCTCTCTAATTCAACTTTACGAGTTTCCATTGTTTAACCTTACTATTTATTAACTACTTCTTTCACGAATGTAATAATCCACCTGATTCGAACAGGGCAGGGGTATGCACCCAAAATCATCTTAGTTTCAACTCGAATTTGAATGCCAATTCACCTCTAAATTTTAATCAGACAAGACAGACAAGCCTAAACCCTTTTTGCCTCCATCTACTTATACGTAACTACAACCTTACATTTTCCTTCCTTTTATACTTAATAGTTTTGCAAAAATCAAATCGTTCGGATTTGTTTTTTTTCCATTTTATCCCACAGAATATTAATTTATCCAATGATGGTTAACCACATGAATTGAATTAATAAGGAAAATCCATTTTTGCTCCGAAGTTAGATACCCTTAATTAAATGACTAAACTTAGATTACGTCTACCTATTAGTTGGTCAATTCATTTGGTCCGAAGAAGTAATGTTTTACTTTGGTTCAGTGTATAATATAACTTAAAGTACTAAATTATAGGTTCCATTTCTCAATTGGCAATCAAACTACATAAGTCTGAAATCGAACAGACTAATCATTTTCCAGTTCATGGATGAATAATAATTATTTATTTTAAATAACTAACCTTTAGGTATGATAAAAATACTCTGTCTATATTTTCTATTTCATTGCAATGCAAAACCCTATGAACTTATCTCACCATTACACTTTTACTAATTGAATAGAACTTAACAGGATACCAAATATCGGCCCCTTTTGTTCTTTCTTAGAAAGTTGTATTCCATTGATTTTATGACTTCCACCGTAAAACTATTACTGTGTAGGTTTATTGAAGTCTCCTTTGTTCATCTTCTCCATTGAAATTTTTATTTTAAATAATAGATCTTCTTAAAAAAAACTGACTGGTTCATTGTTATTGACGGTCAGTCTTGAAAAGGTCGACCTTTTGTTTCTCAAACATCTGCATCGCAAGTTTACAAAATTTTACCCAAACATTTGCTGACTGATAAAAAATATTTGACCTGCGTCACTATACTTAAAGCTCCATTTCTGGTAGATATTTCTTCGAATATTTTAAGATGGGTTCAGATTCCTAGCTTAATATATTCTATTCATAACTTAAATTTAAACTTCATGTAAGTACACATTGCTAAATTCATACACCTGTATGAATAATTTTACTCGTTCCTCGTCCATAATAATACTACTAGAATGACCAAATTAAGTGTATCCGTCCTAAAATAAACCATTTGATTTGAACAAATCGGTATTATGTAATAAAATTAAATTTGAAATAGGTATCTATTAATGACCTATCATTTGACTGGTATAACTGTTGCTTATAATATGTGAACCTTATCGACAACTAATCTTACCTTAGTTTAAAACTACACTAAATAATATATTTCGATTTTAATAAAGATAAACGTCTGATAAATCACTGATCGTAGCACTAACTTTACAATTTTATTTTATTTGAATGTTGTATATTGATTGGACTTTAATTCTTGTTTGTTCTTATTTTTTTGTTTGTAATTTTACGTTTTTAACTTATGAAAATGTTGCTTTTATCAATTACGTTTGTATTGAACTTCTTTGTATTGTTTTAATTTTTCCAAAATTTTTAATTAACCGCACAACTACCTGCCTAATTAAATAATGATCTAATGAACTAACAACCTATTATCCTAAGATCTCTTTGTACGCGAATCTAATGCTTCGATTAACTTTAAACTTTCCCGCTAATATCTATCAATCCGTTGTTATTGAATTGTGCTAGGCTAGCACCCGTTTCTACCTAAACCTACACCTACCCTATACCACCTACGTGACCTAGGTTTTTCGCGCTTTATCTACATTCTATTAAACCTAACTATTATAATGCCGCTGCCTTTCTTCCGTGTCCGCGTCGCGTCAAACATTCGAACCGTAATTATTTTTTCTTCTAACGCTTTCCCTACAACTGTAAAAAACGGATTTCTTTTATACTTCCCTACAAGTATAAAAGAAATCCTAAACGTTATTGTGTAAAACTAACAAAGAATATTGTTTTACGCGCCAAACGAAACACAATGTAACAATAAAATGAGCATCGCCGCCTGTAAAAGACACAAAAAAATAATACCATGCACACCAAACTTTTTAAAATTTTCAAACAAATTGCAGGTTGAAATAAGTTAGCGTTTTAATATGTAAATTATGGGTATTATCTTTATTACAAATGAGAAGTTAATAATCTCTCCTCTCCCCAAGGTTTAGAATAAACATATTCTAATTTAATTGTCAGGATATCTAGAATTATAGAATAAGTAATCAAAATTTCAGTCTGCAATGTTTGATACAATTTCAATATAAATATGTTGAAAAAAATACATATTGGGATACATATAAGTTTCCTACGTTGTGTTATTATTTTAAGGTTCGATTCCTAGTTGTGATTCCTTTGAGTGAACACAAAATCTAAGAATCTTGGTCACCGAGCGCCATGTGTGATGGCCCGTCGTAGTCTCTCAGCTCCTAGTCGGCTGAGAAAGACCCAGCTACCTGAGATACTTATTGTATCTGCTTTGATCGTCTAGTGATTTTATTTCATTATATTATCCCAAAATATAGCTCAGCCTAAACAAATGTACCTTTTAACAAACTCGTCTGGAACGGATGATATTGTATACCTTTTGGATATTGTATAGCTTGAGGTGTGATAATAATTATTCGATTAATAAATGATAACAATGATTTTAATACGCGTTTGGATTCAATCACAATGAGCATCTATTCAAGTGCAGTCCTAATTTCCTACTCTGATTTAGACAATCTCGTCAGACGGATGTCAATAATTCGCTGTCTTTATTACCTCTTTGTTATTAAATTTAGCGGAGTTAGTCTTTTCTCCTTTATTAAGGTGGCCACCTATTGGGTAATAGACTAGCGCGAGCTCTTCAAACTTTTTCCTATGCTATTTCTACATTGACCACAATGAAAGTCACACTCCGCACAACTTCCCGCAATACGAAGACCACGTGAAGTATGCTAAATTGAATCCAGACAGCGTTTTCAACTTCAGTTCAATATAAGGAAAATTTAATTATTATTTAATCAATCACTACCTCTAACTTAATTCAATTATAGAGTCAAAGATTTATGACAGCGTCATAAATCATTCATATTGAATGCATCAGCACTTCAACTATGTAAACAAATGTGATTTGAGTTAAGGATTTATCTAAGCTGAGCTTGAAATTAATTGTCTGAGGCTATCAATTTAAAACCAATAAAATTCTAAGTTCTATTCGAAAGAACCGTGATAGCTTTGAACTTCATCTATAAACATATTGTGCCAGCTCAATTATTCAAGTGTCACCGAATACACTGTAATTCAAATTCAAAGTAAGATAATCTAATTTTGTCTGTTACCCAACAGACAAAAGGCATCATCATCGAAGATGACACAAGTAATTTAATGATATTTATAAAGATATCAAGCTCTCTCTCCTGAAAATACAAGGTTATGCAAATAAGCCTATCAGTGAATAGGGATATCTATAGTGGAAAGAAATATGAATACAGATTGAATATTAAAATAATTTATTATTAGGAATGTTTGGTTTGAAAGTTTGATTATTTTATTATGTTTTAGAAAATGATTTTAATTGGTTTTGATTAAGTTAATTTGATTGTTAAGTTATTTTGATCATTTGATAAAATGGGTTTAATTTAGAGGATTTGATTATTTTTGAAATTATCTGTTTATTATGAAATTATCATTTATATGTCTTTATTTTGAAATTGCTTTGATTATTTGATCAATTCAAAAGAAATTATATAGGTAGTTATTTCAATCAATTTACAAAATTACTCTAATAGAAAGTGATATCGAAACTGAATTATTAATTTTGATCAATTTCTCACGATATAGTAAGAAATTGGTCTCTCACTTCAGTTCCTAAATATAATGAATCTGGAAAAACGAAGTGAGATAATAAAAAAACCAGATTCGTCATTTAGTTCCTTAATCTAAACAACAAACATGAACACATAAAATGAAATATAATGTAGTGTATTTATTTTAGACCTTTTAGTTATGTGAGATCAATGCTCATCAATTTATTAGTTAAGCAGATTGAGTGTAATTTCTAAATGACACGGTCTAAAATATTTACTCATTAACATTGTCCTTATCTCTATTTACTTAACTTATTTTTCCTGCAGGAGCTCCTATTACAAAGTTATACAGTTATGGATCCAAAACTATTTGTAATTTATAAATCGAAGGGACGCAACATTTAGATAAGACAACAATATTACAGTCTAAAAATATTACAGCTCACATCACGTCTGCTCTCAACACTTGTCCCTCCGTTAATCCCTGATTTTTACAAATTTCTCTATACAAAGTTAACAACAAAAGAACTAAATCTAGTTTATTCTAATTACATCCTTTATGAGTCGAATTTAGGGTTCAGTTTCTTTTATCCTTGTTTTGTTGCACTTTGCACTAAACTCCGCCCTCAATGCTATGACGTATTGGTCCATCTATGATTCCGTTTCATTTATCCGCTCACTAGATATCACTACATGTGCCGAACCTTCGCATATGACTTCAAATCAAATCATTGTATGCAACAATGATTCAGGTACAGTTGAATTCTGGAAAACGAAAAGATTACCCCTGCGTAAAATCTGCATTTTTATATTTTGAAAATAACTAAGAAGACGTGACATTACATCTCCCTAGTCTTTATCCATGAAAACTTAAGGTCCAAATTCAGTCGGCAGGCGGTGCTCAAGTTATCACATTCTGTGTTTCCATGCTAGCATTTTTTTATATTTAGGTTTAGGTCGGCGCCAATTTGTATACGTATCGACAAGTGACACTAATTTATAGTTAACAAAAAAAACTTCCTTTCGTCTGATGTTTGCAAGATGTGTTTTATTTTTTTCTTAATATTCTCAACTGAAATGTCATGCTTGTAGTAATTTATGATTATTTGAAGTGGTAAAATATTGGCTTTCGAACGAATTATTGGTCAACGAAATTCTAAGGAGTCTTGCTAAAAGCCATATGTGGAAGTATTTGGCGATATTTTTAAAACTAAAGGTTTTTTTTCTTTGTGTATTTAATGGCATTCCATGCCATCACAAAAGGGTGTACATTACAAAACTGCTTTTAGTCAAAACTTAACCAGACCGATTAAATACCCAACTACCTATAATTTTTGACTGTGTTATGTTATGAAATGAAATGAAAATATCTTTATTTAAATGAGCTCACATAATAAGCATTTTTAAATCGTCAAATCTTTAACCCTACCACCCATTATGACATCTTTTAGCTGACAAGAAAAATGGGAAAAAAACTTGTCAGCGTTATCAAATGGAACGATATTTACAAATATGTGTATCGTTTCCAGACTTTATATTAATTAATAACAAAGATTAACAAATAAATAACTTTATTTAATTAGCTCATTTCTTAATGAATTTTATGTTTTTCAAAGCAAAACAATGAAAAACAGTACAGACAGAAACTGACTGACGCGACGTGCTAACACCAGTTTTTAGGTTTGAGATTTTTACTCACGTCACGTGTAATGAATGAGATCTTTGTATAACGTTATTAATATTAAAACATTGTGATTGAGTGATAATAAAGTATTATATTTTTGGAATCTTGCCTTTTTGTTAAATCCTTGAAGTTTATCAGATATGTCTTTTGAATTACAGCCATGTGTTACAACTACCAAAGATGCAAACGAGCCTCTTTTTTACTCTTTTTCTTTATCTCTCAACCATTTCCATAGGTACCGGGTGAGATTGCACAAATCCACATATTATTTTGTCTCTATTGTTTGGTCGGGACTGGACAAGTTTCTGTGTGTGGATATCTCTATCATTGCGTGGTACTCACATGCTAAACGTAGATAAATAACCTATTACCTAGTTATCCACTTTGTTTTTCTACATAATGTCCTCGAAATAAGTAGTCAAATAATAAATATTACGTAGGATTCAATATTACTAGAATAAATTTTGTTGTAGGCTGAACGCCGGTAAATTGCTTGAATTGAACATTGCCGAGAGAATGGATAAGTGTACTTACCAATAAGATTGTTGTACATTTACATAGCCCTGAGGGATTTTATTTGGTTTTTTTGCGAGATCTACCTATTCATGTACCTATTTCTTACGCAAGGGAATATTGACTGCCGCCCACGGACATTTCTTCGAGTTTAATAAAAAAGTGTTCATGTTGCCAAGGTTTTATTTTATAATAATATTCAAATAGAAAAGAAATCTAGGCAGATAAAATGTTACGAGACCTGATGCACGCACCGAGGGTTCCGAAAAATAAGGCCACATGTTGATAGGCACAAAGGTAGATACTAGTCATTCAGGTATGGCTATATAGCATAAAAGCATCCTGTGGTTTTGTTTACAGAAATCCTGCAGAAATCGGTCACGGTATGTTGGTATGTGTTATAAAGTGATACAACCACAATCTGTTATTTATAATATTATACTTAGCTAACGCTGAAAGCAAACAACGCGAAAGCGCCACCGCTTTCTGTATGACCAAGCCACATTTCTTCACATAAAGTGTAGGAAATGAAGCGATCTTTTGTATGGAGACCCCAACATTAAATCCTCAGTCGATGAATCTTTGCAGGGATGTAATATAGTGTGAACAAAAACCTATGTACAAATATCCAAAAGCAAAGAAAAAAACAATTTGGATAATTTAAAAAATATGTTTCATTTATGATACTTTATCATACTGTAAAGTTTCGTCTAATGAGGATTTACTGTGGGGGTCCCCTACCTTTCTTTCCTCTATTATGTGAGAAAACACAGTGTACATCACAGTACCTACCTACTTACAGTAAGTAGGTGGGTAGTTTAATTATAATAAAAACCATAAGCTCTATTAGTTTTTACCAAGAAGCTTTAAGCTTCTTGGTTTTTACCATAAGCCGTTTATAATCGTCTGTGACCGCATAGACAATAACAAAAATCCTGATCTGATACAATAATTTAATTTACCACTTTTTCGGTAAGATACAATGGTTTCGCGTAATGAAACAAAGCTCCTTTTTGTGCAGGTTTTGTGACAGCCTGTCCGAAAGATTTTACGAGAAAAAGAATGAAATGTTTAGTTGGCTTGACGCTTTTGGAGTTTTATTTTTATTTGCGTTTTCGCTCCGTTGTTTATTGCAACCTTTATCTTATATCTTAATCTTCGATCGTAGGTTGTATGAAAAACTAAATATTGTTTTCATAGTTATTAGACATAATTAGACCGAAGCTAATTAGTAGGTATTCTTTGCTGAAGCGTCGTTTTAACCGTCATGGTACAATAATATACTGCACCAGAGGGCCTAGTGCTAGTTGATGTTTTCACTTTTCACGATCGAAAACTATCGGATATGCTGCTCATAGTCAATGCGAGTGAAAGAGACAAAACGATAGTTTTCGATAGCGAAAAGTGAAAACATCAACTCACCTCACACTACGCTCTCTGGTACGGCCATAGACAGTGTGAGTTGCACCAAAACGCTGTCAAAGTTAAAGTTATATCGTCAAAATATGGTAATGCTACCTATTTGTCACGTCAAACTTGTCAAAGGACATCATGCTGGCTGGCAACCTCTTTTTTGGCTAACTCGTGCTTAACCGGTACTTTAACAAGCTTGTTATAGTTAAAGTTAGGTGGTGCAACTCAGCCTTAGAAAAAAAAATCGTGGGTACGTACGGCATTCCGAGACAGAGGAAGTGACGTGGTCTATTCATTTGCTTACATCTTCGCTATCGGTACGTTACTTGAAATGTTTCTATTTCTATAAGTCTTGTTGTGATGACTGTGATGATTTTTGAGTATGACGAAAAGAAAATCCTTCATTATTTAAAGTCGCGCTACTGGATAGCGTCAGTGACGTTAGTAAGGTTACTTCCGGAATGCCAGAACCATACTAGACGAATGCCAGAATCATGCTAGCCGTATTTGAAATTCTTCTTCATTTGTTAAACATAAAGTTATATATAATAGTAATAACTATATTAACTTTATGGTTGGGAACTCCGACAGTACTACTGAAGTGCTCGGTTCGGTTTGGCCTGAGATTGCCTGTACCTAAAATGTCTATGTTGGGTGCACCTAAGCGAGATTTAGGAACAAACTACTAAAGCAAAGCGAAACAACTAATAGTGACATTTTCTGTTATTTTTCATTTTGTGTTACTACTTAGTAAACACTGTATAAACAGTCAAACCAACGGAATAGCTTCGGAATAGATAATTGAATACGAAGTTGGCGACAAACTATTCGGAGGTAGTCAAATTATGTTAATAAGCTTGCAAACAACCATGACTTAGGAATAAGTTAGGTATTAAATGATTTTGATAACGAGAAACTCGCTCCTGCGTAAGAAAATTATTTAGATGAATTTATTGAGCATGAAATTTAATTCTACATTTCAAATCCAGTAATGGAATAATTCATTGGATGGTTAAAGTCTATTCCGTAAATTGTGGAATTAGGCTTGTTGTCGATCAATTTTGCCATCCAAATTTTGGTTTTTTTGGAGTGGACTTTATTTCTGGTCTCCATGTAAATTTTTATCGTAATATTATAACAATTCGGCTTCTAGTGGCATATTAAGATGACACATGAAACAGATTTTAAGTATTTATTTTCAACAATACAACTGTAAAAACCGAATCCAATTTCGTGCAGTCGCGTTACGGATGTGCGTACAGTAGTAAACATCACAAACAAAAAAATCTTAAAACTTTTTTTTGCCTTTTACTGCTCTTATCATTTTTTTACCAATTTAAGAGATAAAGAATTGGCCTAAAAAAACATGAACATAAAGAAACAGAAAAAGATAAGAGAATAATAAAAAAAAAGAGAGGTTCTCAAATCGTTCGAACTTTTTCCATAATGAAATGGTGTAGGAAAGGAAGGTAGTGGACCCCCACAATGATTCCTCAGTAGACGAAACTTTACAGTATGATAAAGTATCATAAATGAAACATATTTTTTAAATTATCCAAATATATTTCTTTTGTTTTTGGATATTTGTACATAGGTTTTGGTTCATACATCCCTGCAAAGTTTCATCGACTGAGGATTTAATGTTGGGCTCTCCATGCAAAAGATCGCTTCATTTCCTAAACTACATGTTTCATTGAGTTTTCTTGTAAAATAGTAGATTTTTTTGAAATCGGTTTAGTAGGTTTTAGTACAATCCTGATTAGACCGATTTATATGATGATTATTTTTGTTGGAATAGGGATAACTTGAGTGCAGTCCTTTTAGTTTCATTGAGTTTGGACTTCGAAGATACCCAAGGGAACTCCTCAACAGTCAAATAGGATAATGTAAAGTAATTAAGTTATTGGTAGATTTATGACAATCCAAATCAAACCGAGCTATGGTTAGACTTGGACCACGAAGGCACAACGAAAGCGTGAATTTGGAAATTGAGTTATATGGGTATTGTACCATTGATTTTATACACCATTATTTTTGAAGCATATCTAAAAATGAAAAGGGGTATTCAGACCACGTTAATGAACAACTTTTACTATGGGGCCTAGTAAAGTCGAAATCGCGAAAAAAAATTCAGCTGTTCCATAGAAAAGTACAACATCGACTCGACTATACTGTATGAAACAGCTGATTTTTAACCGAATATGGTAGATAGGCACCAAAAACGTAGATAAACGTTGATAAATCTCAAAGGGATTTCAAAGTTCCATTTCCTCACTTATCTCTTAATTAACGCCTTTCCATTGAAACCACCATGAGTAAGGTACACAAGTGGTCCCAAATTAGACGGATTGCCAGATAAAACCTTGGATTTATGGTCCAAACCAAACAGGCCGCTTAATGGCGCCGAGCTGCGCTGATTGGCCGGATTTACGATGAAATAGGCGCTGTTTGAAACCACAAAATGGAATGATTTAAGTTAATCCGATACTTTAGTTTGGTCAAGGAATTAGGGTTAACTTCGTTAAAACACTTCAATGGAACAATGAAAACCGGACATAATAATATAATATTGACTGTATGTCGGTTCATGGTCCCGTTTATTTACTTTGAGTAGGTACCTATCTTTAAAATGAAAAAAAAAAATCTTCGTCACAAAGTCAAGACTACTGTTTGACTATTTTAAATATTTTTATTACACGATATGTCGACATACGACGCTACTTTCAAATGTGAAAAAAAAAATTTTTTTTTCTTCAATTATTACAATATGGGCGTCAAATGAAAGGCCAAATAAAACTCATTCCAAAACTATACAACATTATTGTTTGTAAATAAATACGAAAGCTAAAACACAGGTCACATATTTTCATTTTCAGAATCAGTACCTATAAAAAAAATGATTATACTTTAAAACCTCACGAAGTTACAAGCTTTTTGTGTTGTCCCGTTAGTAGGGTGTGGGTTAATTATGGTTTTGTAAATATTATTAGGCAAAATATAACATGATATCTATAAAAATATAGCAATTGATTCTATTACTGATTCTGAACAGTTTTCAGGTTTCGTATAAAAATAACCTTGTATAATTTGTCACTAAAATGTGTAAAATAAAAAAAAACACGACTGCCCTGCCAAAAACGAACTAAATAGTAACTACCTAGTGTCATTGCAGTTGGAGGACCATTTCTTAGAACAATTTTTAATCAAAGAGGTCCCCCGACTGCAAGCAATGACACTTGTTATTTTAACTTTGCATTTGGTTTTTGGCAGGGCAGTAGTGTTTTTTTAGGGTTCCGTACCCAAAGGGTAAAAACGGGATCCTATTACTAAGACTCCGCTGTCCGTCTGTCTGTCTGTCTGTCACCAGGCTAACCATGATAGCTAGACAGTTGAAATTTTCACAGATGATGTATTTCTGTTGCCGCTATAACAACAAATACTAAAAGTAGATTAAATTAAATATTTAAGGGGGGCTCCCATACAACAAAGGTTTTTTCCGTTTTTTGGTACGGAACCCTTCGTGCGCGAGTCCGACTCGCACTTGGCCGGTTTTTTTTTATTTTTTTTCAAATATTGGTTATGGATTACTTAAACAGAGGATTGTCTTTAATGCATTTTGTGAAAACATGATTTCTTATCTTTACAACTGGAGATAAAATGTATGTTTGCGTTCTAATATGTATAGAGTTTTCAGAAGCAAAACATTACATCTTCAGTGCGAACAGTAGCGTAGGATAACTTGTGCGATCCGTTACGCTAAACAACTAATACGATACGATACAATGGTCACGTCGAGATGGGTGACCAAGGGATTTAAACTCATTTAAATTTGTGTTACTGTGTGGTGTGAAATTTTTTAAAAGGTGATCTTCGATTATCTATATATACAAGGTGATATCGAAGAAGGTGATGGATAAACAAAGTGAAGTTAAAGATAGTGTGAATTTACGTTGTTACTTACTGCAGCTTATAAGAGTTAGGTATTTTTTGATTAAACGTAAGAAACAAAAAAGATTGATTTATTAAGAGAATTGCAGTTAAGAGTAAACAAACGTAAGGTATTATCAAATTACTGTAAACGCTAGTGAAAATAAAAAAAGTTTAGTGTTACCAATTTAGTAGGTAAGTGTATGGATTAAACAACTGATTTATGAATGTAACCAACTATTTTTTTTTGTTACGACCGAGGAATGTTTTTCCTTAATTAACTCTACTTAAGCTATTTAGAAACAGAAAACAGAATTAGTAAAAGCCTAGTGACATAATTCCATGTTTCAATCGGAAATAATTACATAAAATTGGATTAAATTGTGCCAGTTAGCAAACAAGGGCAGAATACGAACGAAGTTAGGTACAGTTTTTAGCCGGAGGGCGGGCGGCGCGGCGCGGAGCAGCCTGTTTACAGTGTTTACTGAATTTATTAATTAGACAAGTTCATTAAAGGCCTTTCGATAGATTGGTTCTAGCGATAGCATATCAAGGTGTTTAATTTATTTATGCGGGACGAAAAAAAAAGATAAATGAAAAACATTGAGGAATACAGAGGACAATCAACACCGAAAGTGTTTAATAAATTAATAAAATGTTTTTTCTAGTATTATTAATGTGAAAGTTTGTGGGTTTGGATGTTTGTTCCTTAATCACGCAAAAACTATCTAGCGGATTTGATTGAAATTTGGCAAACAGATAGTAGATAGCCTAGATTAAAAACATAGAATCCCGATATTTCTACGGGAACGGGAACCACGCGGGTGAAACCGCGGTCGGTCGCTAGTTTATCGCTAGTTTATAAAGCGAATGCTAAATAAATAGATTTAGCGCGAAATATTGGAATAATTTCATTTTATCTATATGCATCATTATTTTAACACGAGTGATTTAAGTTGTCACTTAATAAGGCTCTATCTCGAAAAATTTTTCGCCTACAGACTGAATGTGCAATAAAGAATTAACAAATTAGTTAAGTAGTTATATAAAATGCACAAGCTTCTTTTATTTATTGCAAAATGGATTCGATCTTACATGTTGAGCTCTGTACAAATCGGGCGGAAATATCTGGTTGGCAAATTCATTGCAATCTACAAAATACTCGGGGAGGCCTGTAACGCTGTTGGCGTCAAACTCGCACTTCTATTCCCGAAGGAAAAACCGGAAATCCTAACAGGCAACTTTACACCGAACAAGGACAGATTCAGATTGCAGACAAACAACGAAACTTGGTTATTCTCTGCCGATTGAGGTGCCTTGACAAAATCCGCTTCTTGGTATGTATAATAATAAAATTTATCTTATCCCGTTTCTTATTTTATCCGCTAGTTCATGAATTTACTAATCGTAAAAAATACAGGACTGCAATTTCAGGATGTTTTAGTTTAACCTTTCCTTGGATTCTAAATCGAAAAAAAACACTGTCTTATTCACTTCTCAAGCTTACGCGCTCACTAGACATGAAATAAAACACTTTTTAACGGATACTAGCGCGGTTTTATTGAAAGTACTTTGGTAATTAGTTGGTATTTAGTTTGATTTTTGATTTTCCGACATTTTGGCACCTTTGCAGCTGCCGTGGTCACTGAAGAAGACTCTCTGCTACAAATACCTTCATGAGAATTTTGATTAAAAAGTAAGTTAGTGGAAAATATTTCTTGCTACCTTTTCTCCTTAATTCAAACTGTCATCTTATAAGATAAAACTGTGTAGGTATCCTTTTATTACATCAGATGGTTATTCCTCTAGATAAAAGATAATATGAAATATCCTCTGATAAAATTCGCACACTATTTGCTTGAAAAATTGTTGCATTATTACTTTTGGTTTGATGTTAAAAGAAAGGCATAAGGGACGACATAAAAGAAAATTTAATAATATTTCCCAGAAAACGATTATATAGGACTTTGTTTACTATACTTGTAATATATAGGTAAATGTAGTTAATAATTAAAATATAAAGCTTTTAAGAGAGTTTGGATGACCAAATGGCTTAGTTAGCGCATTAAGCCTGCAATTGCAGCTCTTAAACAACTTTCGTTATATCTATAATAGGATGGGTGACCAAAACTTTACTATTTCAAGCTCTGCTTCAAAAGTACAAACATTGGGCTGCATTGGACGAATTTGGATAAGTATGAAGATCATCCCTAATACTTACTACTATCTATAATTATGGACAAGTGTTTCCGCAAGGAGACAGATCAGCCAAGCAGAACCCTAAAACCCTGTGATAAGGAGTTCTATAATTGTCTCTTTCGGTTCAATTAACTCCAATTAAGTATTAATTGCTGTTGATCGAGGAATAACAGCCTTATAATTGATATCAGAGGTAAGGGTTGCGAACACATTTAATCAAAATAATTGCCCAGTTTCAGTACTATTCATAGCTAAAAGCCTATGTCTAGTTAAACATGTATACCTATTAGAATATATTATTATTTAAGGCTGTAGAAATTAAGGTTATGGGCTAAGTAAGTTAGGAATTACCTTTGCTAGTACTTATGCCTTAAACATAAGGAAGGACACGCGTCTGGTGAATATAAATTTACCCACCTTAACTCAACTTCCAACTGAATTCAAATTTGTGATCCTTTTTTATTTTCGTTGTTAATATATTTCAGTCATGGGCGCCGCCAGGATTTCTGTCAGGGGGGTGCATCCATCTCATCTGTGTATGTACACTTTACTATACCTAAAATATATTAGGTACTAGTGTATGTAAGATTATGCCTATCCTTGATACACTGCACACCCCTAATAGGCAGTACAATAACTTGAAACAAGGCTTTTTTATGAGTCTAGAAGCAAATCGTATTACTTTTTGGAAACCGATGTTTTCTTATTAATTCGACCCCGCTTAATCCAAAAATGCCGGATACCAACCGCTCCCTCCCCCCCCCCCTCCCCCTTTTCTCCACTTCGGAAAGTGTCCCTCCCCGTAGTTTTTTCATTTTACAGAAAAACTATTACAGATAGGAGCAAATTGTAAAAAAAAAGTTAATTTACATGAAATTTTCTAAACATCAATGCTAAATTTATATCGATACGATAAATAGTTATTGAAATACATCCTTCGGCATTGTAGTACAGGCCTATGATTTTTTAATTTGTATAAAAAAATCCTTATAACGATTTTCGTTGGACTGAGCTCCGACGGCTCCGACATACAGACTACTGGTATGTACTTGTTTAGTAAGTTTTTAGGAATACAGTGCGGTAGTTACTTCCTAGGGGTATGGGAGGAGGAGCTGCGACGAAGCAAACATGGTAGCCGTCGGCCGATCCATTTTATTAAGCGGTATTTCTAGATAACTACTGAACCAATTTACTTAAATAATGTGTTGAATGAAAGTAAATGTAATTCAGATTATTTAATTTCATACATGCGTTCATGTAAAGTGTTTCAACTTAAAAAGCCTGTTGATTTCGTCCAAGTAGCTGGCCGAGTTCAACAGGCTTTAAACATTACTCAAATAAACTGTTGATTTCGGCCAGGTACTTGGCCGAAATCAACAGGCTTTTGTAGTAAAAATTTTTACTACAAAAGCCAGAGGCGTTTCGTCCATGTACCTGGCCGAAATCAACAGACTTTTGTAGTATTGCAAAAAAATCACTACAAAAGCCTGTTGATTTCGTCCAAGTACCTGGCCGAGTTCAACAAGCTTTTCTAGTCCCACTTTAAAAAAAAATACTCCAATAACCTGTTGATTTCGGTCAGGTACTTGGCCGAAACGCTCTGGCTTTTGGAGTAAAATTTTTTACTCCAAAAGCCAGGGCGTCTCGTCCATGTACCTGACCGAAATCAACAGGCTTTTGTAATCTCGCTGACTACTATGATAATTATTATAACCATTCCTTTATGAAATAGGTCTCTTGTAATACTGATGGATCACATTATTTTACCATGCGTGTAGGGTTCGCCTTAAGATTCAAGATATTTAGCTTATTATGAAACGTATTGCTACTTTTATCAGCTTTTAACTAGGTTTCTGTTATTGGTAGAACAGGTCCACGAACTGGTAGAAAACAAGGTTATTGAAAAATTTGGACAGCAACCTCGACACCTCAAGGTTTTATTCAATAAGTGGTTAAATCAATTTTTTTTGTGTATTTTTCAAAGCCAGGGGGGTGCACGCGCACCCCCTTGCACCCCCCTCCCGGCGCCCATGATTTCAGTTACTATAATGAACAAAATAAACTTATAATAATATTCCGTCAAGGTAGTTGAGCCGTCGTTGTTTCAGTTACATAATGAACAGAATAATATTTCAAAATATAACACTTGTGAGAAGACTGCCTAAGTTTGATAATAAGGCACCCAACCTAAAGACACTTTTGTGACTCTTTGCCACTTTGGTACAAGCATACATAAAGGCTAGGAGAAAGTTTGTTATATTGTTATACTACATAATTTTCGGAGTCAGCTTGGTTTCTGTAGTAACTCATCCGCTAATTTGTTTTTTTTTTGCTGGTCACAGTTCGTCAATTATCCCAAGAGATGTTTCTGTTAACGACGATGTTGCTTAATCCGTTGTTGATTCTTGTTCATCTAGGGAGACTGCCCCAATGCTAGCCCTCTTCCACTTAAGTCTGATTCACACATATCAGTGAAGTCACAGTTCCGTCACAGTTTCGGCACAGTTACGCCACCTTGATAATTATTCTTTCATGCATTCTTCATGAATACGCATTCACTGACACTGAGAGCACTGCGTCTCGTCACTGACACGGATAGGTGTGGACGCGTTCCTATAGAATGTATGAAAAAATAAATATCACGGTGGCGGTACTGTGCCGGAACTGTGACGGAACTGAGATTTCACTGATATGTGTGAATCTGGCTTTATTGGCAATGTAATTTAAACAATAAATTAAAAATAATCAAGTATTGCTTCAAAATTGCGAATGAACCAAATAAGCTACTTTTGTTTTTCACTCCAATCTAATATATAAAATCGTTAAACCAGAACGAGACAAAGTTTCTTGACACGTTTCTCTTAAACGGCACAATATTTCTCGGGAATTTGTGTGTAATTCGATTCCTTGATGCAGGGAATCGCGAAAAACCCAAGAAAATATGACATTGGGTGAGCAAATTTTCGTAATAACATAAGTAATATTATTTTCGCAGGGTTGCTTAGTTACCACTGACTGACTTATAAGTCTTATTACCTGTTGATTTTCCCTGATTGTCATCTCAATTGTCATGTGATTGTCATTAGACCATGCAAAATTACACAGCCTTCTCTTTAGAGAAGGCTATGAAAATTATTATTTTAAGAGAAATCACGTTTTTATTTCGTCGATTAAAATATTGCCATCAGTGTCAATTAAAAATTTATAATTTCAATTGTGTATAAGTACGATAAGAAGTTACGATGCGCAAATTATCGGTGAAAGCGCTATGAACTGTTTTGGCAAGATTTCGTGAATATCTACACAGTAACTTATATATGTACTGTGATATCTACGTCCAAATGGAGAATTCGATTCCGTTCGCTAAGAATTTATACCAAGGAAGCTGCTTAGATTATTGAGACATATCAATAATCTAGATCTCCGGAGATTGAACTAGATTCCATCGTCTCTCAGCTACTGACCGGACATGGGTATATCAGGCAGCGACTTCGGAAGTGTGACACCGGAATAACCAAGCTAGCCAAGATCACGCACTGTGAGATTGTGTGCTGTACGACGAAGCTAGACGCATTATGCTGAATTAGACCAAGACCCAGAAACTGGACCCGTTAATAACCAGAACCCCATCTGTTGCCGTGAAAACTGGGAAGCATAGCACGAGTTTGCGCGCATCTGGCACACCATCAGAATCGTATGAATAGGTCTGAATTATTTTAGAGATTAGCACGACGCGAAGTACCGTTTTGTGGAGCCTAGATCCAGATGGGGGAGAGTTAAGAGATAGCCAAAAAGAAAGGACGGAAACATAATTTGTGGGGAGTTATAAAAGTGCAAACGGGGAAAGCACTCTCCCAAGATTTAGTCCGTATACACCGAGAAGGTAGGAAGGACCAAGGCTTGGTGGAGAATTGCGTCTTTGGTAAAGGTCATGTACTGTAGGTACTAAACTGTTCATTTTCTGTAAATTAATTGTTACTTATTTGTAAATAATCTCTAAACACTATGTTACTATTCTGTAACTAACCTGGGGCCGTATTATGACCTCTTATTTCCTGGCAGTTTTCTGACTGGTCATCAATCTATCTCTTTTATTTGCTATACAGCGAGAAAGAGATGTAACTATAGCAATTCATAAACCTGGCAAGTTTTAAGAGGTTGTAATACCCCTGTACATTATTAATTATGTAAATAACAATTTATGCATTAAAATCTTTTCAGAGCATAAACAGTTTAACTATTTAGTGTAACACTGTGGTTTTGAAAGAATAAATGGTTTATCATAGTATGGTTTCGTCCACGCGGGCGGAGCCGCGGGCAGACTCTAGTTATATTATAGAATTATTGGCGTTTGAAGAGGAAACACTTTGAATGCTGCCAACGAAGGTTCAGCGGGACTCTTTGTTAAAAAGTTCACACAATCCATATGGGAAAGGAAAGGATAACTTTTTACAAAGGGTTCTATTTTTGTCGACAAAATGAGGTCCAGAGGTGACTAAGAGAAAGGTCAAGGGTTTCACTACTAGAAAACTTTAAAAAATAATACATAACACAAAAGTAAAGGTACTTATAATAATTTAACCTATAGGAACGCAGTTTGTCTTCAGCTAAACATTATAATCCTACTAATATGATAAATGTGAAAGTTTGTGGGTTTGGATGGTTGTTCCTCAATCACGCAAAAATTACTGAACGGATTTGGTTGAAATTTGGCACACAGATAGTAGATAGCCTGGATTAAAACAATACTTTTTATCCCGATATTCCAACGGGAACGGGAACCACGCGGGTGAAACCGCAGGCGCCCGCTTGTTTATTGAATATTTGTTTTCTAATAAAAAAATTGAATTCCGAAAATAGTTCCAGTTCAAAGTTTAAGCTTCATAGATAATGTTAAACTTAACGATTACTATCAAGCGCTACGTGTTTGCTTACTTTGCTAGTTATTTTTGGGCCAGATCCAATAAAAAATCTGTCACGCGTCAGCAAATCCGTTAGTCAAAGAAAAAAATATAGATTAAAGCCACTTCAACGAAAAAAGCTCTTACTAAAAGCTCAATCCAATACTTTATCTTCGGGAGGACTCTTAACAGTCTGGGATTGACGTTTCAGTAATTTCTTCAGGTGTATTGAGAAGTGAAGAAGTGCCGTAAGCAAGGTCGTAGTATTTTCGATAAATACGGAATTTCACTGGTGATCACAAACCCTAGTTTGTGATCACCACTATCTCTTAAGATACAATTGTTTTTTCGCTTTTGACTTGAAAAAAAAAACGATTGAAATAAAAAAATTGTAGTTTCCTATGACTAATAATTTTGTGTTCACCAATTAGAAGCCTATATGTTGATTTGAAAAAATCTATTGTAATGAAAAACTTAAATTTCCAATGACTAATAAAATATGTTACAATTATAATTTGATTCTTAAAATAAACTGTTCGTCAAAATAGTTCCAAAATCCTAATAATGACTGATAATTTGTAGTCAACAATTTGTTTTTCAATAAAGTAATCCTTTCGTACAACAAATTATGTTCTTTTATTTAAATGACCCGATTTATTTAAATTTCTACCTACCTAGTACTACAAAATATTTCTGAAATATAGGATAGGTATCTATTAAGTTTTAAGACTTGTAGGACCCACGCTCAGGTATAACAAATCAGTGTGCGTCGTCGTACGCTACCTTTATCATGGTTCCATATGCGTCATGGCCTTTCTTCATTTCCACAACGCGTTGTGGTCGTTTGGTATGTTGATCACGACGCGAATTTTGCTTTGTGGTATTTCCATGATTACCACGTACAACGCATTCTGGGCGTTTTTTTTGCTCAGAATTATTATAATTATTTGAAAAAACTATTATGCATGTTATTATGATAACTAATCAAACTTTGTTACTCTTTTAACTGAAATATATTGCCTATTGTGCTACTTGTGCGTGTAGCTACCGGAAATAATTTGATTTCATCCGACAATAAAGCGATGTTACAACTTTTCCACTTCGCGAAAGCGGAAAATTTAGGATAAAACACAAACAATTGTTCCCGGAAAAAGTAAACGGTGGCTTTTCCGAAAATTAATTTTAAATCCGTTTTGCCAGGAAAATTAAAGTCGTCTTGTTTGCGTTGTGATAGACCAACACACACAAGATCATTAGACACACAAAAAGTTGTTCAGAACCCTGAACGTTAAATTGAATATAGGTACATTAACTGGTACCTACCCACTGAAACCTATCATTTACAATATATTCCGTGAGCCCGCGACAGCTTTGTCTACGTCATATGACATCACGATGAAATGCATGGCACACGGTCGGAAAAGTTGTGCTGAGCGAGGTGCGTAACTTTCGTAGAGTGCGCTACGTAACTTTCATAGAGCACCCTACGTAACTTTCGTAAAGCGTGCTACGTAAATTTCGTAGAGCGCGCTACGTAACTTTCGTAGAGCACGCTACGTAACTTTCGTAGAGCGTATTACGTAACATCCGTAGAGCGCGCTACGTAACTTTCGTAGAGCTCATTACGTAATTTTCGTAGAGCGCACTACGTAACTTTCGTAGATTGCGCCACGTAACTTTCGTAGAATGCGCTACGTAACTTTCGTAGAGTGCGCTACGTAACTTTCATAGAATGCGCTACGAAACTTTCGTAGATTGTGCTACATAACTTTCGTAGAATGCGCTACGTAACTTTCGTAGAATGCGCTACGTAACTTTCGTAGAGCGCCCTACATAACTTTCGTTGAGCGCGCTACGTAATTTTTGTAGAGCGTGCTACGTAACTTTCGTAGAGCGCTCTACGTAACTTTTGTAGAGCGCGCTACGAAACTTTCGTAGAGCGCGCTACATAACTTTCGTAGAGCGCGCTACGTAACTTTCGTAGAGCGCGTTACGTAACTTTCGTAGAGCGCACTACGTAACTGCGCGCTACGTAACTTTCTTAGGGCGGATTCGACCAAGTGAGAATAAATGTTATTCTTAAATAAAATGACCAGGGGGGCTACTCAAATGGCCACTTTTTTATTCGTTCGCTAACTTAAAGCTTAAAAATAAGTAATTAAACGATCAAGTCACACGTCGCAAGTATATGTAAATCATAAACAATGTTGTATTGTATAAATTGACAAGCCTACGACACGTAATTTTGGAGTGTATGGCTTATTTTTAATTTTTAAGTTAACGAACGAATAGAAAAGTGACCATTTGAGTAGCCCCCCAGTTATTTGAGATTAAATCGAAAATTCGTTTTACCACGCACTATGCTCAGAGTATTTTGCCTATTCAGGAATAGTCACTATACCACCATTTCACGGGGAATAACAGAGTTAATCCGCGAGTATTTTAATGGCGTCCGCGTGCCGTATGTCAGTGACATTTGTTTGACATTTGACTTTGACTGCTACAGATACGTACAAGGTGACAAAATAGAGTTGACAAGACATTGCCTTTTAAATACACTGGCCTGCAAAACTAAGAGCTGATTAGAATGCTGATCTGATCAATTGGGTGTGTATGGGGATCTGAATCTTCTCCATTCACTCCCTGGATGGCCATCATCAGATCACACCACGTTTAATCCTGGGCGGAGAACCAATGCTTCAAAGTTACCTCGTTTGTATGAAAATAGACCTCTGTAGTACTTAGTTTTGCAGGCCGGTGTAGTTTGTTTATAGAACAATGACAATTCGCCGGATAATACGTTCATTCACATATTCACTCACTAATGAAGGAATAAGAATCTTATCTTTCGATTGCATGGAAAAATGTCCATTGCTTTACTCGAGAAAAAAATCGTATAGTTATTCCCGTTTTTATTGAACTTTGGTCGAATCCACCCTTAAGCTAGGGTTTCCTAGGATGACGGTGCCGTCATATTACGGGTGCCGTAATATAGCGGCGTTGAGTGTTGACTATATAAACAATACGGCGACACCGTAACGTCAGAAACCGTGCCGTATTCTTTACACAGACAACGTTCTACGCCGCTAAATTACGGTCGTAATATGACGGCACCGTCATTCTAGGAAACCCTAGCTTTAGAGTGCGCTACGTAAATTTAGTAAAGCACGTTTCGTGGCTTTCGGAGTGAGTGTTGTGCTACGACCGCGCGATATCCATGTCGGTCGTTCCATTTGTGGATCTTTTCTTTTTGTGACAATAACTAGCATAATACTTATACAGATCATTTATTCAGTAATAGTACATTACTGACGCGGTCAATAATGACTGCATTGCTGGCAGCGCGATGATGATGGCCGATAGCGTAGCTTAGCGCAGGTCCAGGCCGTCACAGTGCGGTCAGCATTGCAGCCCTTGATGGCCAAGCTGGAATAAAGGCCGAGACCGGAGGTCGTGGCCTTTATAGCGCGGACAGCAAGGGCTGCAATGATGACCAAGCTTGAAGGCCGAGAGCGTAGTTAAGCTCAGCTGGAGGCCATCATAGCGTGGCCAGCAGTGCAGTCATTATGGACCAAGTCTTGTATAGTGCTTTACTCAAAAATGTCAAAAATGTAAAAAAAAAATAAAAAATGACAAAAATGTCAAAAAATTACAAACTTGTCAGAAATGTCAAAAATGACGAAAATGTCAAATTTTTGGTAATTTTTGTCAATTTTGACATTTCTGACATTTTTGTAATTTTTTGACATTTTTGACATTTTTGATATTTTTGACATTTTTGAGTAAAGCACTATACAAGACTTAGTCCAAAATGACAAAAATGATTAAAATTACAAAAAACTATGTTTGAAACAAAACTCGACAATAATGAAATCCCATACAACTTTGTTGCGTCACCATCGGAGGAGCGCGGCAACCTCGACTTTGTTCAAAGAAGGTTGTCGAAATAATGACCATATTACAAGTATTTTTGAGTAAATGTATTTTTGTGGTTTAATGAGCGTGATCCTCAGTGGCCGGACCACATTTTAGTACTCAGATGGTTTAGTTCCACATAGTTGCTACCTGAAGTCTACTTTCACAGGAATATATCATAATTAATAGTACCTCAACAGAAAAAGAAATATTTAACAAATAAAGTGGTCCGGCCGCAGAGCAATGCTCTCTGGCCGCACCAACTCTAATTTTAAAAAGTGTGATACATTTTCAAGAAATTTATATCGCAGTAAAACCTACCTAAATATATAGTACCTTCCACACGACAACTTTTCACAATGACAAAAACTGTAGGCTCGATAGATGGCGTTGATAAAAATGTGTGTGTCAATGGTGTCAATCACCGAAATGTATTACTTTGAAAAGCCCTCATTATTCTACTTAATTTTTTTGATTTTTACTTTAGTTTTTTTACATGTCGCTCGACGATAGACGCTGATTTAATTTACATACCTACCTATTATAAGTTAATAAAAAAAGTTCAGAAAAAATAAAAGAGAGTTTATGAAAGGCTCGCCACCATCAGTATGCGAAAAGTTTCATTAGGGCCAATATCGGGAACATTTTTCCAGAAAGTTGTGAGGCCATTTAATTAATTATGCAAGTCCTTGCCCTGACGAGGGTTAAAATTTCCCGACCTCATATCATTTTTGACCGCATAACGATATTTTTATGAGGGTGCCATTAAGCTTCCCTCATATTTCGGGTTTGCTACATGTGCTTACAATAACTGTTCTTTTGATTTTTACCCGACTGCAAGAGGGTTATGTTTTTCGCGCGTATCTTGTAAGTATGTTTGTAAACGGCTGAACGGATTTCTATGATAAGATATCGTTAGATTTGTCTTGTCAGCCCAAGTGTTCTTAAGAAGGTGGCGTTATAAAAAAAACCAACATTGCGGCTGTACGGTGCTATTTTAGAATACTGCAAATATGGGTGTCTAATTAAAGGGCTTATTATAAGGATTTCAAAAAGGTATATCATGACTGTAATATAAACATAACATATATAAAATAACTAAAAGATGTACTTACTTAAATAAAAAAATATAAAAAAACCCGCCTGAATAAAATGATAAGTCAACTGAAAAGATGGAAACAAGATTAATATTAAAGGCAACATAATAACATGCAGTCGGAGGCATATAATTCAAACCATTCATAATGTCACTTTCTTATGCATGCCTCCGACTGCATGTTATTATGTTGCCTTTAATATTTAATCTTGTTTTCAGTTGACTTATCTTATTTGATTTTGTACCTACACCGCTCCATACAATGTAAAGTGGAGTTTTGATGAAAAATAAGACGAATGGACTGTAATACAATGATTGATGTAATGCTGCAGTTTAACAATAGTAAACCTCAAAAGGGATAAAGACGCGTAAAGTGTGACGTGGTTGGCGGACCACCCCTGTCACCGGTCCCCGCTCCGCTATTGTTAGGAAGGTTGCACCGTCAGTCCTCTCGTTTGCGCGTGAACAGTGAAAGTGGGGATTTCAGAGGGGCTACTAGGACAAGACTATACAACGTGTTAATGAAAAAGCGCAAAACCTCTTAGGTGGTGATTGTGCTCATGAATTTGAACAACTTTTACTATGGGGCCAAATCTGCAACCATAGCCTTCTTCATTTCCAAGCCGTGAACATAAGTTTGGCAATGTCTGTTACTGTCAGTTCGTGGTCATGTCGTCCACCAGTCTCCATACTAAATGTATGGGAATATTTCAATTTTAAGAGGTCGATATTTTTTTTCATAGTAATCGTGTGAGGTTTAAAATATGAAAATAATTTAGTTCTTTTATTGAAATGCTTTGTATATTAAACAATAAGAAAAATATCAATGTTAACCAGGAAAAAATGGCTGTCAAAGATGTCATCTTTTTTGTTGATTTTCTTCAGCAGGGAGTTGATTAACACGCCCTCTAGCAATAAATGATATATGATTAGAAAGGTTTTTTAAAGACAAATATTTGCTGTAAATCTTAATATATAAAATCGTAAACTGAATGACTGACTGACTGACTGACTGACTGACTGATCTATCAACACACAGCCCAAACCGCTGGACCTAGAGACTTGAAATTTTGCACACAGATACTTTATACAGTGTAGGCATCCACTAAGGAAGGATTTTTGAAAATTCCATCCCTAAGGGGATGAAATAAGGGATGGAAGTTTGTATGAAAGTCCCTCAGTTTTGAAGCTAGAATCTTCAAATTTTGTGTTTAGGCTGACGATTGAAAATTAATAGATACGGGTCTCAGCGTTTTTCAAAATTCTACCCCCGAAGGGGTCAAAAGGGGGATGAAGTTGTGTATTAAAGAAAATCCTTCATTTTCGAAGTAAAAATCGCTAAATTTATAATTTAGGCTTATGGATAGAAATCTAAAGCAACGTATATTGTTTTTGTTAGGATTTCAACTCCAAAGGGGATGAAATGGGGGTGAAAAGGGTTAAAAAAAACCTAAAAATAGATATGGATGTCGTTATCGGGGTTTTGTGGGATGATGATTGCAAAAATGACATTTATTTTGAAGTCCAACCACGGTTGACATGATTTAACCCCTAAAGGGGTGAAAATGGGGTCCAAATTTTGTATGGAAAAATAATATAAAATAGACATTACAACTTTAAACTTCGTAGGAGCACATCTAAAAATAAATAGCCAAATATATATTTTGTTATTTTGAAAATCAACCCCTTAGGGGGTAAATGGGGTGAGTAAACATAAAAATCGATATTGATGTCGTTATTGGGGTTTTCTGGGATGACGATTGCAAAAATGACATTTATTTTGAAGTCCAACACGGTGGACATGATTTAACCCCTAAAGGGGTGAAAATGGGGTCCAAATTTTGTATGGAAAAATAACATAAAATAGACATTACAACTTAAAACTTCGTAGGAGCACATCTAAAAATAAATAGGTAAATATATATTTTGTTATTTTGAAAATCAACCCCTTAGGGGGTAAATGGGGTGAGTAAACATAAAAATCGATATAGATGTCGTTATTGGGGTTTTCTGGGATGACGATTGCAAAAATGACATTTATTTTGAAGTCCAACACGGTGGACATGATTTAACCCCTAAAGGGGTAAATAGTCCAATCAATGAGGATATTTGTTGTATGGCGACTTCCGAATAATTCTCCCGTCTATGAAATTTGGCATGTGATGAAGTTAGGTAATACAGATTACAGATGAACAATAATCCAATAAATTTTGTTACGAGAAGTTAGGTATTTTTACCTAAACATGAAAATCGCTTATATCTCTCTGTGAATATTTCCTCGGTCTAAAATACTTTCTGTGTACGTACTTATGTATTAGTTAGAATAAGTATGTAAAGAAATCCAATATTTTTTCGATTTCAGAGATACCCCAAATTTAAATTTTAATATTTTTCAATATATCTTCTGTTGAAAAATTTATTTGCTGATTATTATTTTTTAATATGTTTTTATACCTTTAATATATAGCTTCGTACAGTAAGCCATTAAATTTTCTTCTTCAATCATATTTTTTATTTTTTGGTCCAAAGAGGTAATGTGAAAAAATAGTCAGTCCATTTTTATACGTTTATGTATAAATATGATTAAAGAAGAAAATTTATTGGCTTACTGAACAAAGCTATATATTAAAGGTATAAAAACATATTAAAAAATAATAATCAGCAAATAAATTTTTCAACAGAAGATATACTGAAAAATATTGAAATTTAAATTTGGGGTATCTCTAAAATCGAAAAAATATTGGATTTGTTTACATACTTATTCTAACTAATACATAAGTACGTATACACAAAGTATTTTAGCCCGAGGAAATATTCACATAGAGATATAAGCGATTTTCATGTTTAGGTAAAAATACCTAACTTCTCGTAACAAAATTTATTGGATTATTGTTCATCTGTAATCTGTGTTACCTTACTTCATCACATGCCAAATTTCATAGACGGGAGAATTATTCGGGTTACATAAGCCCCGTTGATTGGACTAAAAATAGGGTTCAAATTTTGTATGGAAAAAGAATAGAAAATCGAAATTACAACTTTAAAATTCGTAGGAGCACGTCTAAATATATATTTTGGGATTTTGAAAATCAACCCCTTAGAGGGTAAGTGGGGTGAGTAACATAAAAATCGATATGGATGTCGTTTTTGAGGTTTTATGGGATGGTGATTGCGAAAATTAGATTTATTTTGAAGTCCAACGCGGTGGACATGACACATATGGACCTGGACCTGGACATGCACATCCAGGGAACGGGAACGGGAACGGGAACCGGAACGGGCACGGGCACGGGAACGGGAACGGAACGGGAACGGAAGGTGTACGGGAAGAGTACGGGACGGGATCGGACGGGAACGGAACAGGAACGGAACGAAACGGGAATGAAACAGGAACGTAACGGGAACGGAACGGGAACGAAACAGGAACGAAACTGGAATGAAACGGGAACGGAACGGGAATAGAACAGGATGGGAACGGGAACAAGAACCGGACGGGAACGGAACGGGAACAAGAACGGGAACGTAAGGCGTACGGGACGGTTAGGGGACGTTTACGGGACGGGAACGCAGCGGGAACGGAACGGGAATGGGAACGGGAAAGAAACGTGAACGGAACGGGAACGGAACGGAAACGGAACGGGAATATAACGGGACGGGAACGGGAACGAGAACAGGATGGGAACGGGACAGGAACGGGATGGGAACGGAAACGGAAGGGGTACGGGACGGTTACGGGACGGGAACGCAAACGGGACGGGAACGGAACGGGAACGGGGAACGGGAGCGGGAACGGAAACGGGAACTGGAAGCCTTGTGCGAGGCCCGCCACACGCGGCAAATGTCTTGCCTCGCGAGGCAGCGCGCTTGATGGGGAATCGCCTAATCGCGTAAAAATGGCTGGCCGGATCCTGGTTGAAGGTTTCTTAAAAGGATTTCGTCTAATATCTACGCGGACGAAGTCGCGGGCAGAAGCTAGTCTATATATATAAAATTCAAAGTCCTGACTGAGTGAGATATCAACGCACAGCCCAAACCGCTGAACCTAGAGACTTGAAATTTTGCACACAGATACTTTATACAGTGTAGGCATCCACTAAGGAAGGATTTTTGAAAATTCCATCCCTAAGGGGATGAAATAAGGGATGAAAGTTTGTATGAAAGTCCCTCAGTTTTGAAGCTAGGATCTTCAAATTTTGTGTTTAGGCTGATGATTGAAAATAAATAAATACGTGTCTCAGCGTTTTTCAAAATTCTACCCCCAAAGGGGTGAAAAGGGGGATGAAGTTGTGTTTAGAAGATAATCCTTCATTTTTGAAGTAGAAATCGCTAGATTTGTAATTTAGGCTTATGGATGGAAATCTAACGCAACGCATATTGTATTGGTATAATTTCAACCCCCATGGTGATGAAATGGGGGTGCAATGGGGTAAATAAACCTAAAAATCGATATGGATGTCGTTATTGGGGTTTTCTGGGATGAAGATTGCGAAAATGACATTTATTTTGAAGTCCAACACGGTCGACATGATTTAACCCCTAAAGGGGTGAAAATTGGAATTAAATTTGGTATTGAAAACAATATAAAATAGACATTACAACTTAAAACTTCGTAGGAGCATGTCTTAAAATAAATAGGCAAACATATATTTTGTGGTTTTGAAAATCAACCCCTTAGGGGGTAAATGGGCTAAGTAAACGTAGAAATCGATATGGATGTCGTTCTTGAGGTTTTATGGGATGGTGATTGCGAAAATGACATTAATTTTGAAGTCCAATTTAACCGCTAAAGGGGTGAAAATGGGGTACAAATTATATATGGAAAAATAATATAAAATAGACATTACATAGTTTACAGCTTAAAAATTCGTAGGAGCATGTCTAAAAATAAATAGGCAAACACATATTTTCTTATTTTGAAAATCATCCGTTAGGGGGTAAATGGGGTAAGTAAACATGAAAGCCGATGTGGATGTCGTTCTTGAGGTTTTATGGGATGAGGAATGCGAAAATGACATTTGTTTTGAAGTCCAACACGGTGGACATGATTCAGCCCAAGGGGACGGGGACGGACACGGGAACAGGAACGGGAACGGGGGCGGGGACGGAAACGGGAAAGAGTAAAGAAACGGGAACGTGATACTCTTAATATCTCTGGACCTAATTCTGATTATTGTAATAAACTAGCTTCCGCCCGCGACTTCGTCCGCGTGGATATTAGAGAAAATCCTTAGGGAACCTTCAACCAGGATCCGACCAACCGTTTTATACGCGATTACGCGGGTCCCCACCAAGCGCGCAGCCTCGTGCGAGGCCTGTCACACGTCGCAAATGTTTTGCCTCGCGAGGCAGCGCGCTTGGTGGGGACCCGCCTAATCGCGTATAAAACGGTTGGTCGGATCCTGGTTGAAGGTTCCCTAAGGATTTTCTCTAATATCCACGCGGACGAAGTCGCGGGCGGAAGCTAGTTTACTTTATATCAATTGTTAATACTTTTGGAGTTAAAGGTTATTAAAGTATAAAAGTGGTTTATTGTCTTTGGGAGTTGAGTAGATCAACTCCCAAAGACAATAAACCACACCTATTGAAATGAATGATATATCATAAGAAAGGTTTTTATATGACAATTATTTGCTGCAAACATACTTTCTATTAATTGTTAGTATTTTCGGAGTTTTAGGTCATTAATGTTAAAAAAATTGGTCAAGTTTAGAGCGTTATAACTCTCAAAGCACTAATAGTTAACGTTTATAGTACTACAATAAAGTGTTTCAAATTTAAATACCTTTCCAATGATGTAAGATTTATTGCTAGAGGAGGCTTAAATTAAAATGCTCATTGTTTTAAAGGACCCCCGAAAAGTTCAAATAATTTGACTCAAACCTTATGTTCTAATAAATAAATAATAATAATAAATATAAAACTTTATTGAAATAATCTTACATCACAATTTACAACTAGTTTAAACATAGATAAAATAGGAAAAACAAATAATAAATAATTTTTAAAATATTTTTATACTATGTGCTTGACCACATGCGATGTTGCCGTTCTGCTCAACTTCAGGGCTTGGAAGATATAGAAGGCTATGCTGCAACTCAACAAAAAAAAAACAGCTGTTTCATACAAGTTGTCAATACCTACTCGACCAGACTGTATGAAACAGCTGATTTTTTTTCGCGATTTCAAGGTTGGCCCCATAGTAAAAGTTGTTCAAATTCATTCACCCTGTTGTGGTTTCACCCCTTCATTCTGAGTGACATATTGATTAAAAACCCTACCGGCAGCACACACTTGACCCGTTTCAATAGCCTTCAAAAACGAGCGCCATATATTTTAAAACTGCGATATTAAAAAGCTGTTGAGTGGAATGTTTGCAGGGGTGAATTTTAATCAGGAGTGTGTGAATTGAGCTTTATTTTAATATTCAGTTTTTTAGTTTTTAGTTTTGGAAGAAATCGAAAACAAACGCTTTGTGTACATCTGGAAAACAAAAATATGCATGGTTTATTTGTAAATCGATGTTGGACATTTTTTAAGTAAAAAAAGATTAACTTTTAAATCGCAAAACACATAATAAAGTAAACTAGAAAATTATCTGTTATTGTTCACTATATAAATTGAAATAAATTACGTTGGGCACGTTATTGAATATAAAATGTCTTTGGACTTGTACTAGCAATAATTTAAAGACGTGAAATACACCTAATTTTATCGACAAAAACATTTTATCCACGTGTTGGGGTCTATTGCCTCTTCTATTGGAATGACCGCCATTTTAAACTTTTTATATAAGATCACTGTTGAAAAATATTTATTTCTCCAGTATAGAAGTCCTACAGTAATTTAAAAAAACTATTAAAAACTAATAATACCTATCAAGTAAAAAAAACATTGTGTAGTAGGACTTCTATAACCGGAGAAATTAATATTAATTTTTCGGCAGGGTCATCTAAAATAAAAAGTCAAATTTAAAACGGCGGTCATTCCAACAGGAAAGGGGATGGACCCCAACATGTGGGGGTATTTGTTGATAAAAATAGGTGTATTTCACGCCTTACAATTACCGCTAGTACAAGACCAAAGACATGTTTAAACATTTATTTCTGTTTAGTATAAAAAACATCTGTTAAATAAGAGACATGAAAGTAAATAATTAATCTGTGGAGTGCCACTTAGATGTCAAATTTAAAAATGTTCCTTATTTGTATGCCACTAAAGCCACTTTCATGAATAAACATGACGACATTTTAAATGTTTGATTCATTCTCGGCGACAAGCGAACTAGTTAGCCTTTTCATCAACTTTTTTTGCTGAATTTATAATATTTGCATGATAAAAATCAGCCGACGCAGACATTCGGATGGCCCTTCGTTCGTAGCCCTTCGTTTATATTCTAAAGTGTTAGCATCTTAACGAAGCTTGAGTCATAATTTGCGATTTTGAATTCTTTGCTTTTAAAAAACGCCATCAAGGCGGCAAAGCGGTGCCGTCATATTACGGCCGTAATCTAGCGGCATTAAATGTTGTCTATGAAACAATACGGTGACACCGGCACCGTAACGTCAGAAACCGCGCCGTATTGTTTACATAGACAACGTTCTACACCGCTAAATGATGGCCGTAATATGACGGCGCCGTCATCCTAGGAAACCTTAGCTTAAAAGATGAAAAAATCACGACATTTCCATGTCCATTTTTATTATACTTTCACTCTTAGAATAATCTTGCACTATGAACATAATTTATTTCATTTATTTGTATTATTTACGTTCTTCAACAATGGATAAATCTTATTAAAAAAGTAAGTAAGCGTTAATTAAAACTTAACAGTCTACAAGTGCTCAGATCGGCCAAATGATTTAAGTAGTATAAATTAAATTATTTCTTTAAGAATAATAAATTATAATCTAAAAACAATTAACAAGTAATTAATGAATCTAATTAATATGATAAGTTCCAAAATTAATTAAGTGTCAAAATTTAAATATTTTCATATTCATAAAAGTTATCAAATAATTTATTGCAAACCTAATAAAAATAAATCTTCATATCAAAAATAAAATCAACCATCACGGAGGCCACTAAAGATTTACAACCTTGATATTTTTGTTACTATGACAAAAAAAACCTTATGATAGAACATAACAACAGTATTTATACCAATAATAAGTATAGGTAAATGTTTAATTAACAATAAAATGTTTGATCTATAAATCTTGCCTTTACCTATTTATACCACATGTTGATATGTTATGCATGTCGCAGTGCGGCTACCCCCGCTTACTTCCGCAGCCCAGAATTATTTACTTTTTTATATCCACATCGTTATCTCAACCATTAGGGTGAGATGACAGTTTTATCCAAAAAAAGAAACAGATATGTTTCACTGCAAGAACTACAAAAACACGAGCAAAGAGCGACCTATTTTCTTGCGTTTGGTAAAACAGTTTCGAGACTGACTGAAAATATTTTCAATGGGGATTTTTTGAGTAATAAACGTAATTATTTTTCTAGACGCTGGCTTTGTTATTATGCAATAACTATAAACATTTTCGTTTAATATATTTCACTAGGTATTTGAATAAGTTCTTGGGGCTTATGGTCAGCAGAGGACATCGTGTGGCTGTTATCGTGATTCAAGTTTCATTATGTTTCGATTAACCTCATTACCTAATTCTATCAAAATAACACTTAATAATAAAGCATATAAGGATAACGCTAACATAATATTATTAAGGCTGTAACGTGTAGGCGCTATTGACTGAGAGGCAGATTATATAAAGCTGAAGGAGAGATTTGATTGACGTCATAACTCCAAATACAATCAGAGTGTCACATGCGTAAGAATGCTAAGGGCGGGCAAACACTCTCCACTAGCAACATGCGACAAGTTACATGCGACTAATCGGGGAGGACTTGATAAATTAAATCTAACTAAAATTTGAAAAATGCCAATAAAACAAACATTTGCTTTCAATTGGTTTAATTTTTACCTGACACTAAAATAGCGCTATAGGGTATTTGACAACATTGAAAATATACTACAAATTGTGGACCTCCTATCAGATAATATTATAAAATTGCGAGGCATTTGCGGAAGACCAGCGTCGTGGCGTTCTTGAATGCTGCGACATTATGCTGAGTAAATGCCTTTTCGGTGCCATTTCTATTAAATTTATTTTAAGCTTAGTATTAATGATCATGTTACCGAATAAATCATTCATACATGAAAATCCATAAAAAGGGCCAAAATATGCAACATGAATTAATTAAAAAGACGTTTTTGAAGCTTTTTTTCTTTCTTAAAAGGTATTATTACTCAACGATAACAATCGTATTTGCGAAAATATCAATTACAAATTTTATTTGACATTCAAATTTACCTTTTAAAACGTATACGACTAAGTACTGTTCCAAATGTTCTGAAGACAAATTGTATCTATGATCGCTTAATATATTTTTGTAAGCGGAAAGGACCATTCTACGTCCACTGAGGCAAGCATTGAGGTGACTGGGCAGAATTTAAATTTGAGTGCCATTGTTTGGACATGTTAGACATTTGAACGATGAACGAGATCGAGCGTAAATAGGCATGATTTCCAAATTTTTTACCAAAATATGCAACTACCACTGAAAAGGGGTTAAATATTATGTAAATATGCATTTGCATATAATCCGGTCTCTAGTAATAAGGAATAATTTAAAATGGTTTTCCAAAATTACACAAAATAAAGCCTATTGCGTCGTCCATTTTATTTTTATCAGCTTGCTGGTAGCACTAAATATAATAAAACTCCTTCCGGTGCATATAGACTATAGATGATGGTTAGTGCGATCGTATGCGCCTTGCCTTATGTTTGCGTTTGTTAGATTTTGTGTCATTGACACGATGCCTTGGGGCGTTTTGAAAAGGGATGAAATAAGGAAGGATTTGTCCATTTGAATGGAGGACTCTATTATTTATTTGGATTTACGTATCAACTCTGTTTGTTTGTTACGTCTTCACATCTTAATAACTGAATCGATCATCATTAAATTTTACATACCCGTTGTTAGGGGTACAGAAAAAGATAGGGAAATCGAGAAAAAAAGTATTGTTCCCGAGGGACAGCAAAAACTTTCCACGCAGACAATGTCGCGGGCGGTCGCTAGTACATGCTTATAATAAATGAAAAAAATGAACTTGCCAACAGCATTAAACAACACCGGATTAATTAATATGATTTTTTGTAGAATTAAGAAAAGTTAATTAAATCTTGAAACAGAAATAAGACGTAATGATATTACAAACTTAATTTTGGTACATTTAAAAATATGACCCAGAAATCAGATTTTCCAAGAAATTAACAGGCAGTAGAAAATAAATTGGTTTAGATTAATCTGTCTTGAGTGAATACCCGACCCGTCAGAAACAGGGTAAACAAATTTCGGTACAAATACTTGGTGGAACTTGATGGGACATATGTTTGAAAAACCCTGTCCTTGCGATATTCCTTGTCGTCGCATGATCAGCATTTACGAAATACTACATAAAATCATGACGATTTATCGTTATCATCGTCATGAATCAATACTCAAACTCTAGCTCAAATTTATAGCAAAACATAAAGAAGGGATTTGATGGGTCACTTATATAAAATACTTTTCTACGTAATAACCGTAATAACGTTATAACACGATGCTTTTTATTTGTCTTGTTATTCTTTCGATAACACACAAAAGGAAATCTTTCAAAGACACTTTTACAGATGACAGATTTCGAGGCTTGTATCATCAATTCATCATCTACTTAAGGGCCTATGATTCCACGCAAGTCGTAAAACTGGGAATTGTGTTTTATGGTCCCCTACATAGGCGACAGGCTGGCAGCGTGTCGCTATTTGGGGAAATTGGGAAATTAACGCAAAGATCGCCAGCTGTTGCGTCAATTTACTTTTATAGACTGCTCTATGCCAAACTTCCTTATTCACCCATAAGGAAGGCCTGTGCCCAAGCAGCGAGGACATTAAAAATGGCCGAAATAGATGCATAAAGAGAAAACCTGTTGCAAGAATAGCAGTTATATTTCGCTGGATGTTGCCCAAAAAGTTGAGCGAAATATATTTACTCTTATATCATCATCATCATATCAGCCGACACTCACTGCTGGATATATGCCTCCCCTAAGGATCTCCACAACGATGGGTCCTGCGCTTCTCGCGATCTTCACCAGATCGTCAGTCCACCTTGTCAGGGGCATAGAGTATATATTCTGTGTCGGGGGCCTACCCACGGAGCGTCGTCCGGTGCGCGGTCGCCATTCCAGAACCTTTCCACCATCGGTTCTTCTCGCTGTGTCCCGCCCACTGCCACTTCAGCTTTAATATAAGGTTCAGTATAAAAACACTTATAAAAACGATTTCATTATAAATGTAAAGAAACAATTGATTTTTCTTTGAGATTCGCAATTGAGTCCCTTAAAACGTTCCCCCAGTATTCATTTACACTCTTCAGTCGTTGTACTCATTAAGTCTGTGAATCAAAGTGAAAGTAACAGATCTTACTCAAGTTCGTAAAGTCATACTTATGTTCATGGTTACATGATCTAAATTCGTCTGGCGTTTTTGCTGCTTATGAGGTGAAGAGTTCAAGATTCTAGTTCATTGAAGTTTCATATTATCGTTCGTGAACAAATACTTGACGTATATTCGGCAAGCATTTTCATATTGTGGGCGATAAACACAATTAATTATAATAAGTTCAACAATTGACAATGTTGAAAAATAAGTAGGTACGTACCTCCAGGCGAAGAGTTCTTTCTGCTCGACATTTTGTAGACTCGATTTTTTGTAGTTTTGGAACTGGCATTAGTTCTTGTACTTTTAGCTTTTAAGCTATGGGCATTTTTCCTTTAATTGCCGACAGATAATTTTCCATGATTTTCTCATCATATTTTATGTTATAGGCCGTTGGTCTTTCTTACTTTGCGCTATAAATGAGATTTGACTGTAGTATTTGTAGCAAGAATGGAAGGTATTTCCCTCATTTAGTCCCAAGTGAAGCGGAAAATTACGCTGTGCTCTATTTCTTTAGAAACATGTTCATTCATTGTTCTTTATTTATACCTTACGGTAGTAAACTAGATCTCTTCTTTATTCACTCATCTCATTCAAGAGTTAAGTACATAAGATTTTAATTTTTGAAAAAATAACAAGTGTTGCTATGCTAAATAGGTGAATGTAGGTAACTGAAACCTGCCGTAAAAAAAGTGCGTTTTTGGAATCAAGATGTTTTTGTTTCCCTGAAAGAAGGATTCATCTATACTGTGTAAAGAAGTATTTTATTAATTCCGTTTTTTCCATAGAATTGGAATGCGGAAGAATTTCAAGAATATAATCAAAGGGTTAAATAATACAGAATACAACCATAAGTGCCCTTAAAAAGTTGCAAAGTACCTTTATCCAGATTAATTAACGACTCAGGTATTCCATGTTTAATTTGCAAATATGTCTACGTGTAACCCTTGAGGGCAGGCAAACAATTACGTCACGTTTCACGGCGCAGTCGCCGATTAGAGCGCGACATGAGTTTCTCTGATCCGTTTAGACTTATCTTACTTGTGAGCATAGCGTATTTTGAAATTATGGACTAATATATACTTAGTTTGGGATTGCAAATTTCCCAAAAGACGGATATCAGATAGGTATAAAACGTGTTACAAAATAACCCCCGCAATCGCTGGGCCAGGCGCTATACCATTGCGCCACCGAGCTTCTCCGTGCCAGAATGTTTTTGTGATATCTATTATTTAGTCATCAAAATTACACTTTGTTTAATTGTGACTAAATGATTGGTGTGATTTCTCCTAAATATTTGTTTATTTGAATTCCCTCGTTCGCGAATCCCCGGCACCGTAGTCGAAGCCTTCCTATCCCATTAGCCATTTATTTGGGACCATTTGTCTAGTCGTTGTTGACGGCGACACGTCACATTTCATTTGTGACTGAACCTCCAATTTGTACCTTTTTGTTGTTCAAAATGTTGACAGGTTTGTAAGGATATAAAACAATAAAATAGGAAATAATTTTGTTTTTCCTTTTTATATAATTTACCTACACGAGGGGAGGGGTATGCTCAATAATGCTACTGGCAAGTTAAACACCATCGTAAACTGGTTATTTAGTGATATTTAAAGATGGTTATATTTGTAAAAATATGGGGACCTATTTTTTTATTTGAATCAGTCACAATTTACAACTCGCACAGTTTAAAATCACTGACCAAGAGACTGACAACCTGCTGACCAAGAAGCGATTCTCAAAAATACTGATTTCGCTGTGTCGAACAAAAATGAGTAGTAAAGAGCACTCGATGCCAGACGAAAGATTAAAAAATAGGGCCCCAGATTTTTATAAATAATGTTGGGTTGAAGGCATTGCACCTTACCTACCATATTCCGTTTTAGGGGCTTTTTGTAACACGATAATCTAATGTTACACGTTGTATACGTAAGAAGGTAGGATTTGGAAGAATTCCACAAATTCAATTTATCCTAGAATGATCGTTTGCATATTTGGGGACACGTTCGAAATCTTTCGGAGTTAAAGCTTCAACACGATGTGTACATACGACAGCGACAGTTGTACTGCTAAAACAACATCAAATATGTCATCGAACGAAAAATCTATCAAAATAGCTGCCGTCATTTAATGATGAAGCTGTAAAATTTGGATTTTGTCGGTATCAATAAAGTGACGATAACATGTCATGTCTACATTGGTCCATCCGGTGCTTACATTTCTTGAGTTCATCTCTTTCCATAGTTCAAAAAGATCAATCACTAGACCAAGAAAACCAATCGGCCGCGTTCGTATTCTATGGCATCAAGAAGCTTATACCTCCCTCCAATGGAGATTGCACGCGGCCATATGTCATAGTGAAAATTGAAAAAAGCTCCTTTAGTGACGTGACGGCTTATTGCAAACTCTTTCTTTAGTGTTACAATACGTGTTCGTTGTTCGTCGTTCGTTCGTTCGTGAGAAACGAAAACGTATTGTAAAACGAAAAGAAAGAGATAGCAATACGCCGTGACGTCACTAAAGAGTCTTTTTCAATCTTCAGTATGATACTAGGCGTGCAATCTCCATTGTGGATTTAAGCTTCTTGTATGGCATCAATAGAGCCAGTCGGTATTTAATGACAATGCTTGTATTGTCATTAAATATCGATTGACATAAGTATGTGGCTAAAGTTTAAAAACTGTCCATGCTTTCCATATTTTTTCTTTAAATTAAGTAAGTACTAAAAAAAGGTTTGTCGAATTTCAAGCGTTATAATAAATTTATTTAAAGAGTTGTCTTTCATTTAGACCCTGAACTTAAATGAATAATTATAAAGTTGTCAACGATTTCATGTTGCTTAATTACACGTAAACTGTTACGAGACTTAATGAACATGAACTTCCACTTCATTTATCTCTAAGTTAGGCAACAAACTTAAATTGATCCGGAACTTCCGTTCTGAAGTAACATTAATCGCCTGAAACGATCACAACATCAAAACTTTCAGTTTTTTTCAGACAAAGTTTCATCGTTTCTCCATTTCGTTTTGCGAACCGGAGACGGTAAAACGATTCTTTAGGGTTCCGTACCATAGAATTGAACTATGTAAGGTAATTTGTGACCCCTTCACAAAATCAAATATAATTTCAAGAAAGTAATAAAAAAAATTGGTGAGGTAATTATGAATGATTTCTTTTTAAATTCACAGTTTTCAAACACTTTTTATATCTTAAAAACGTAGGCACGCACGGGATGCGAGCAGGGGAAGGCGGATGGAGGGAGGGGACTCGCGCAGGTCGACCTGTGCGATGCGCAAATGGTGACAACAATTTCAATTTGTATAAGGAAAAGTTTAGCGTTAAATTGCAAAAAAAACATAAATTAAATGTACTACTGTTATAAGATTTAAAAGGGATCAAAAATTACCCTGGGATAGCACCGGATGGGCCAATGTAGTACGTTACCCCTACTTTATTCATGTCGACAAAATTCTAATTTTCCAGCATCGACTTTAAATGACGGTACCTGGCTATGTTGATTGATTTTTCGTTCGATGACATGTTTGATATAGTTTTTGGTGCAGAAGTGTTTAAGAGGCATATTACATTTCGACTGTGATTTTTGCATAAAATTACCAATTTTGGCGTTCTCGATCTCAGAAACAAAAATACATTAACACTTTTGACTTATTGAATGGTGCAGAATAGCTATTGGAATAGTTCATAGCGGCCTCGCTTTTTTGAAAATTTGCTTAACTTTATAATTAAACGCGAAATTGCAGTGAAAGATTTTCATAATATGCGCGAAGGCACTTTTTTGAGCTCATGGATTGAACAACTGTGCTAAAGAATTGAAATAAAAAAATAATAATGTTATCTCTTATATAGTCGAATAGTTCATAGCGGCCTCGGAATTTTGAAATTATGTATGGAATATGTGAAAAAAAATCTCAATCAAAAACCATAAAACTCCTAAAAAAGCTCAGAATTAACTGTGGATTTCTTCTAGATACATTATTATTATTACGTAAAAATTATATCTTAACTTCGTAAGTAAATCAAATTTCATACTTTTATTTGTTGTTTGTACTTGCTTGTCTTTCTGTGTATGTTCAAAGTTGACTCTAAGAAATCGTTCACCAACTTTCATTTTCCTTTCTAACCCTTTAACTTTCCAGTGAATCATGATATTACTTTTTGTCGCGGACACATATAAATGTATTTAGTAGACCCAAAGGTTTCTCTAGGTTGTATCGCTAAAATCCGTCAAAATCAAAATTTCGACGAAAAAATATGATAGGGCCCTTAAAGTCTAACTTTTTTGAAGGGAAACAGAAAAAAATTTGCTAATAATTTTGTTTCTATTATATGTAACGAACGAGGATTACATAATTTTCTCAAATTTTAAAAATGTTTAGTTTAGTTTAAAATGTCAACCTACCTAAGAAAGAGTCAAACTTTAATTAAGTAAACGATTACTTTGGAAAACAAGTTTTTTTGTGAAAATAATAGGCACAAGATTAAACTTCACAATACGGAACTTCTGCCAGAAAGTTTTTCACTCCTGGTTTTTGCATACCCCGAGGCACTTTTTCCTAAGTTTAGATTTTTAAGATGAACTTTCTTAAATACAATTTAAAGTGTCTTCACAAACCGTGAAGATGTTTAATGGCGTATGTCACAGTTTCATGCCAGAGTAAACAAAATATATACAGGAAAGTGGCATACTATGGTTGTGGTCTCTTTCAAACTCTGACGTCGGCGTATGAAATGTATAGGATTGTTTACGCTGACGTCAGACGTCACATAAAGCGTAAATAGGAGACCAAAGCCCTCGGCAGAGATTCAACATCACAAATGCTCGCAATCAATCTCGATGGCATATATGAGTTTTGAATTTTTTATAAATAGAACTGTAATCCTTCAAAAGATTCATTTAGATATTCAAAGACGGATATTTGATGCTTCTAATTTGCTGACGAAATTATTCAAAAATGGCCTGTAATTTGTTAAATTTTCCGGAAACAAACAGGTTTTTTCAATGAACCCATTAGTGACCTCTAGGTCTAGTTTATGGGAAGTAAGTTGAAACTTTAGTTTAATCATATAAAAACGTGTTTTTGTACTAGATATCAACAAAATCCATGCAATGTTAGGTCTATTACTTTTTTGCTTATAGGTACTACGTGTTAGAGTGGCAGCAAACAGAATTTCGATTCGGAATCATTCCGAACGCAACTCATCATCAGCCTATCATCGTCCACTGCTGGACATAGGCCTCTCCGAGTGCACGCCACTTACCACGGTCCGCGGCTATACTCATCCAGTTTATGACAGCCACCTTGCTTGATCGTCACTCCACCTTGTCTGAGGGCATCCCACACTACGGTAACGGTATTATTATTGCTGATTTTCACGATAACCGCTTTAATTACTTTTTATTGTAATGGTATCGTAAAACCAACCTACTTTCACTACAATTATTATTACTATCTATCCTGTAACAGCCATAAAATCTTTTATGACCATTCGTTGAGTAACATATAAGTGGATTAATTAAGATATATTCCCTTCGTTACATTGTTTTTCGTTAAGGGACCTATGGTGATTACATTTCCGTATAACATTCTATGGTTTAGTGCACCATATCCTTGATTAAATCTCTAAGAACAAACCTAGTAAAAGTGATCACTTTGTCCTTACGCGTTGAACAAACCTACTAAAAGAGATCACTTTGTCCTTACGCGAAATCAAACAAAAGATCATACATATTTATCCAGTGCGGGTGATAAGAAATGGTTATAGAAACGTGTTCCATATTCATTAGTACAGAATCTATGTAGTGATTGTTTTTCATATAAATACGGGCTTAAGACCTGCCGTCGCTTTTATTCGGTTCGACCGAATTTGGTTGCAGACCGTATTCGGTCACCGCACAGACCTAATAGGTCTGTGGGACACTGACTACCTACCTACTTAACTGTAAATTGATATAATCTGATATTCAGTTGTTGCGAATTTGACTTGCCCGTTTTCGGTCATAGTTGACCGAAAACGGGCAAGTTCCGATTTCGGTCAATAAAACCGTTTTCGGTTAACTACTTATAAAATTAGATAATTATTAATCGGTAATGCGGTTGATGCGTTCGGTCACCGATCTAAAATATGTCCACCTTTGGATGAGTATGTGATGATCATAATATTTGACATAATTACGTTTGAAGTGATGTATATTGGCATAATCGATACGAGATGCGAGTTTTGATAAAGTTATACAGAAATGCTGGAAAATTATGAGAAGTTTCTCATACTTATAACCAGTTTACATGCTTCAACATAAAATATATGTGCGTGTATAATATTATCTAAAGTATCATATTATGTAGGAACGTGTGAAAAGGTTATGAATTTTGTTACTTGGCAACAGGGTATCAGTTAGCACGTAGAGATTTTTAACCGTCAATACTGCATTTAGAGTTGGACTACAACATAATTTATCGACAGTATTTGAACTAAATTAGGTACCTACTAGTTAACATATAACTGTTGGTTATCTACAGATATCATTCACTTTTTTCAGAATATCTAAATTCAGTCCTAAAGTAAATTAAGGTTTTTACTTTTTGGTTAATACCGACGGCGGGCGGCAAATTAATAACTTGCTGCTTTCATGCTGACAAAATTAAATGAAGATGATAATGAACAATCACTAATGATGATCAGTCATCATTATCACTAGTTTATCGTTATAACTAGTTTACAGATATAATACATATTATTTATTATTCAATACTAAATTGACGCCGCTGGATGCAGGCAGCGCAGGCAAAGAAAATATATACTAACGTAAAAAGAAGCGACACTTGCGCATGGGTGCTGTAAAATTGCTGGCGCAGGACCGATCGTCGTGGAGATCCTTGGGGGAAGCCTATAGTACAGTAGCCCGTAGTACATTTTAATTACGAAAAAGGTTACCGTTTGCCGTTGTGATATAGTTATTTATTACGAAATTATAGATACTTTCACCCAAGTTTTGCAGATCACAACCCGCCGTAATCTGTATTTGTATATCTCTAAAAAATTATATTTTTTTTAGTTATCGCCGGTTCACGAATGATCGAAGCCAAAGACAAAATACAACAGAAGGTCTATTTTTGATTAATTTGATAATTCTGCCTAATCCCACTCAACCTCTGAGAGAATATATCTGTAATACATATTTTTTAGCTTACCTGTATTTCAGGATAATCTTTTATCCACAACTCCATAAATTCGTGACGAGATTTTTTTCTCAGAGGCATATTGTTGGTTAAGATAAAAATGATATGCAATTAGACAACAATCGACCACTAAATGACCCGTAAAGGGGAGAGAGCGTGGCGCGTGAGACAACACTAGGTACAGTACAAGACGACACGACAGCACGCGCCCGAGTGGCGTTCGTTCGGCCGACTTCTGTACGCCTTTGTCGGCATCCGTCAAAGCGGACACCGCGCGGCGGGCTTATGTGCGCCTTTGTCGGCATCCGTCAAAACCGACACTGCGCGGCAACCGCGTGCGCGTGAGTACGGTCCGCGCTGTTATAGCAAAATAAGCTCTATACATTTAAAAACACGATTCAAATTAAATATCACCTTTCGTTTCGTGCAGTTAGATTTTAGGAAGAATTAAAGTTATGTATCTATAGGTATTGTCTAAAAATATAGTTCACATTCGTCATTACTGAACACAAACTTGAAAATTTTCGCACCTTAAATAGGTTTTTGAGTAGAAAAAACGTAGGCAAATAGGTGGCCCTAAAGGTCTTTCGCTTCTGATTTTTTAGTCTGTGAATCGTTCGTGCACGCGCGATAATGGGGTATGATGACTAAATTGACAGTTAGATGTTGCCACCAGTGCCCTTGGCCAGTTTCGACTGACCAAGCACACGATTGTTATCGGCTCCTCTTTATTTGAAATCTGATTCCTTTACAAGATACAATTCAAGTGTGTAATGTGTAATAAAATAAAAACTGCCGGCACAGTAATTGCTCTCTGACTCAATTTCTGGTTGACTGGGAGAAAATGCCTAAAGGCATTAAGTCCGCCATTTGTATGTATTTTTATACTTGCAATAAAGTTTAAATAAATAAATAAATAAGTCTGTGAGTGTCACTGCGGTGTATAATTTCAAGTTTATCTCCTACATCTTTAACAAATATAAATACTTTTATCAAAATTCCTTTTTATGGCTATCGATGTCGTTACAACACTACGTTACTATATTTATCTTCCAATGATAAAATCTCTGTTCACCAATTCCTAAGGGGTGGGGGGAAAAACGTGTCACGATTTTCTTGGTCACATTTCAAAGTAAATATTTCAGCATTGCGACAAAACAAGGGAAAGCTGTTGAAATAAAATAAACTTCCGTTATTACGACATTTTCAGTTTCAGCATTATTAATTGAGAAAGCTATTTTTAAACTCGCTACGAACTTATTTACACAGTTCTAGAAAAAACATGAATTTGAAAATGTGTCACATTATTTCAATGTAAATAAACATCGGAATTATCAAAACTAATTCGAAAGGAATTAGTTAAAACGTTACTCTTGTTATTTTTTAATTTTTAAGATAAAGATACATTTTTATGTTTTATATTACGGCGCTCATTCTAACGAAACTGATATATTATACTCGTCTGTGGTCACTTTCGTTAGGTGTAGTTATGTTCACAGAACAAAGAAAAAATTTCCCCCCATGTTATGTTTATCTCTTATATAAAAGTGAAGGGGTGACTGACAGACTATTGCCCAGCCCAAACCACTGAACCTAGGGACTTGAAATTTTGTACATATATATTTAATACAATGTAAACACCCACTAAGAAGGGATTTTTGGAAATTCCACCCCTAAAGGGTTGAAATGGGGGTACAAAGTTTGTATGGAAAAAAATAATTAAATAGACATTTCAACTTGAAACTTCGTAGGAGTACTTCTAAAAAACAAATAAGCAAACACGTATTTCGTGGTTTTTCGAAACTCAACCCTTTAGGGGGTAAATGGAGTACAAAAAGCCCAAAATCGATATGGATGTCGTTATCGAGGTTTTATGGGATGTTGATTGCGAAAATGACATTTATTATTAGTGGTAGACAATATTTAACCCCTAAAGGGGTCATATGGGGTTCAAACTTTGTATGGAAAAAATATAAAACAGACATTACCACTTGAATCTTTGTAGGAGTATTTCTATAAACAAATGATCAAACGTGTATTTCGTGAATTTCTGAAAATCAACCCCTTAAGGGGTAAATAGGTTATGGGATGTTGATTGCGAAAATGGCATTTAGGTATTTTGAACTCCAACACGGCGCCATGAAACGGGGGTTCAATTTTTTTATGGAAAAATAATACGGGAACGAGAACAGGAATGAGAACGAGAACGGGAATGGGAACTAATCCTTACTAATATTATAAATGCGAAAGTCCGTTTGTTTGTTTGTTACGCCTTCACGTCTTAACTACTGAACCGATCATCATGAAATCATGCGTACATGTTGTCAGGGGTTCAGAGAAGGACATAGGGTACCTTTCATCCCGAAAAAAGTATTGTTCCCGAGGGATAGCAAAACACTTTCCACGCAGACGAAGTCGCGGGCGGCCACTAGTAGTACAAATATTAATAAGTGCAGGATTGATTGATTGTTGTGTGACCAATCAGCTGATGAAACTGAAAGGGCAACGATCCGAATAATAATTACCTACCTAGAAAATATTACTTTTATAAACTTGGAGAGTTTAAGAAAAAGCTACTTTATACTTTGTATTTGAAGCATAATTTTAATACTCATAAAATAGTTACGTACCTATATGATGCTGTTTCATTTAGCAAATCTTAATTGTCATATTAGATTTTAAATATTTGATTTAATATTTGACAATTAAATCCAACGGTAGGATACCGTTTTCTGTAAAATAGTCACGCACGCCGTCATTACGCTGATAAAATAGATGTTCCAGTTTTAGGTTTAAATTATCGGAAGTAAAAGCCAGTTATTATCATTTGACATAAAACAGTTATTGCATCCCGAGATTTTACGATGTAAATTATCATAAACCAATTTATTCCAGTCTATTAATCCAACAACTAGCAACTACTACCATTTTACCTAAGTCTGACGTCATAACAACAATTTAATATTGTTGTGTTCCGGCAGTTAGAGGAAATAGGTAGGTAGTTAACAGTGTTTTTCGAGTGTAGTGAATTTTTTACTTATGGTGAGATATCTTATTTTCTCATCTCTGGCGTTATGTTAGAAAAGCTTGAAATAATCTTACCACTGAATTATTCATTATTACCAATTCGGTTGTAGCATAAAAGTGTTCAATCCTGAAATTAAAATTCATATACTAAGAGCTGGCCCCGGAAATAGGTAGACAATTTACAGAGCGACGAAATCCCTTTCGTTAGTTAGCCATACTATCATTATTAACAGATCCGGGCACCTCGCAGGTTTTCAGTGGTGGGGATGGGAGTGGTTGAGCAACAAAGGGGCTGATAAGCGATTGAAGGTATACAATTTACAGAGCTCTAGCTTTGGTGTGGTATTATAGCAAGCCAATCATGTATCTAAATCGAATATAACATTGCCAGGAATTTTGACTGGTGGAAAAGTAGTGCCAGGCGGCATCAAAATTTACCACTTTTTCGCTCATTTTGATGCCGCCGGGCACTACTTTTCCATTAGTCAAAACTCTCATAAAACTGAGTGAAACAACCATCACAAATCTGGACCGTCGGCCAACCAGGGTCATTTTCGATCTATCGCATATTAGCACCAGACCAAATTCGAAAGATAACCATTAGCTTAGTCTTATCAAATATTATCATCTGGGTTGCGAAGTAGTAAGCTTCTGAGAGATATGCCACCCTGAACATGGTCACCCATCGCTAAAAAAATATCGATCGCATATTTATGTAAATGGTGAACAGGGTCGTAGGTGGCATCGTTACCTAAACTATTTTTTGTGTTTTCATATCGATCGAATAAGGAACAAGGATCACAAGAGCATATATGTGAAATGTACTTACCTGCCCTGACCTGCTAGACGCTTCCTGAAAGCGACGCAAGACTGTGGTTTTTTATACGCCTGGGACCTGCCCCACCCCCTGAATGTAATTACATGCCAATATGTAGTCGATTATTTTTTGGAAAAAAAGTCTCTATGTTTCTGCCCTGGCCGCGCGCATGCTTCCTGAAAACTAACCAAGGCGATGTCTAACATGTTTGTAACGATGCCACCTACGACCCTATTCAACATATTTATTATATAAATATTCGATCGATTATTTTTTGCGATTGGAAATCATTGTATGGAGGCCATATGTTCAGGGTGGCATATCTACCAGAAGCTTCCTACTTCGCAACCCAGACGACAATATTTGATAACACCAAACTAATGGCTATCTTATCAATGTGGTCTGTACCTTGATTACGTAAAGCTGTTGCTAACAATTCTCGATTGAAATCGATTGAAAGCGCGGTTGCATTGCGGCTTTAGTTAAATTAGTTGTCACATTAGTTATTACTAAAGCAGCAATGTAACTGCGATTTCTGTCAGAGTTGATTGCAACAAAGTTACGTAATTACCCCCCTGGTCCCAATATACGATAGATTGAAAATGAGCTCCTTGGCCGACGGTCCAATCAAGTTTAGTGGCAACTCAAAACTGTGTGAGATTTTTAGTATGTGAGCAGCCTTATATCCAAGGCAATTATACATAGGTACAGCACAGAATACAGAATTGCATGAAAACACAATTCAGGTCTCCACTATGTAGTTTAACATGAAAAAATTTTTTTTTTTAAAAGTGGCGGTTTTCAGGGTTTACAATATATTTCCGGGGGTTTGTATGCATGATATCGTTCTGGAATGTGCTCATAAGGCCTTTTATTGATAGTTGATTACTACCCATTCTGTAATACTTAATTGAAGATTTTTTTTTCACATTATAAAATTGCGTTTGCAGCCGACAAATTGACTTTTTTCAAAAAATCTATAGCTTGTTTGACTTGGGGTAATATAGGGATTCTAATGATTCAAATTGGTTTAGGCATTTAGAAGTTATGGTGGAAAGGAACTCTCATATTAAACATACATGGATCCTGAACACAATACGCTCTTCTTTTTGGGCAGTCATGTAAAACAATGAGTATTTCAGTCAATCAAGACCTTACCACGTTTAAGCTAAAATTATCAGTGCAAACATGAATGTGATGAGCGGCTGGTCTTGACACTGAATTTCAGTTGAGCTACGTCGGTGCGGCGGCGACGTCGCCTGTTCGCTCTTTAAAATCGCTCTCGTGCGAAGTTTCGGGGTACAAGTATACGGAAAAAAAACTTACATGAAAAAATAAAAATGTTTATTAAAGTAAGATAAAATAATGCAGATTTGTTATTGGATTATTAGTGCAGTTATTACATAGTATGAACTTTAAAAAGTTTATAAAAAACTATTAGTACAAATTGGCGAACGATTAGTGGAGTTTTATGAATTGAAAAAAGTTGGTTTCCCTTTTAATAAAACAGTAAGTTTAAGAACCTAAATAGTCAACTTTTTTATCAGTACTAACGTAAAGTTGCCAGCTCTACTTAGAAATTTGTTTTCTAGCAATGCGGTAAAATAGTCTGAATAAGCTACCTACTGTATCTTTTCTGAAATCACGTCAAAAGGATAAATAATCGCCTTCACACTTCCTGCTTTATTGCAAAAACTTTTGGGAAAAAAATCGGGGTGCTAAAGATATTAATAGCTTTAATCAAAAGCTATTAATGTTGTTACGTTTGTACCAACATATTCTAAAAAATACTCCTATTATCATAGACTATTATATTACTAGCGTAATTATGAATAATTCATCTAGTAAAATATGAATGTGCGAACAATTTGCGAAAGTAAGTTTCTACTCAATCGATCATCATGATGCACGTTATCAGGAATTAGAAAAGGTCATATCATCTAGAAGAAAAGTACTTTTCCCGAGGGATACAGAAATAACTGTTCACGCAGACGTAGTCGCGGGCGGCGGCTAGTTTAAAATTATTGGTAGTAGCGAGCCCATAAATTATTTTCTTTGACAGAGACATAGTGAACTATCGACAATAGTTTATTTTATTTTTCTACTAAGTAAAGTTTTTATTTTATTTTAAATTAACGTAAATTCGACCACGTATCTCACTTACGAATGCCAAACTAAGTAGACTCGACCACCGCCGTAGAACAGCTTGTTTGTCGGTATTTTACAAGATGCACTTCGGAGAGTGTGCGAAGGAATTACACGAATTAATTCCTCTAGCCCCATTCCACCATCGAAGCACTAGACGCAGATTAGCGTACCATCCTTATGTTGTTGATATTCCAACCATCCGCACAAAGCATTTTGCTAACACTTTTATAATGCGAACAGCTACGTACTCTGCGTTCTTCTTTTAATCTCATCCTCGATATTCCCCGTCATTCCACCTTGATTTCCTTTCCTATTCATTCTCTGTGCATGCTGTCCGTTTGTGGAACGCACTTCTAGCAGCGATCAAGTTAGAAGATATTTTATTTCTTCCACGTAATACCTTTTTTTTCTCTTATTTCCCTTTCAAATTTTATTTTATATACTGACATATCTGTTGTCTTTCTAGTTGAGCTCGATAGGCTCGGCTTTAACATCTCCGTAAATAATAATATTGTAAACATGATTATTTACGGAGATATTTAAGTATAAAAACATAAACTCTAAGCTTTTTATGAGGCTCGCGTTCGTTTTAAGACTTGAGCTTTTTTGAAGGCTCGAGCTCTTTTGATACGTTTGAGCTCTTTTGAAGGCTTGAACTCTTTTGAAGCCTTGAGGCGTGGCTCAGAGAGCTCGTTGCTCGGGTAAGCTCGGGATTACGAGCCTACCGAGCTCACCGAGTCCTGTTAATCCGACTCGAGTCTTCAAAACCTTCAAAACTCGACGACTCGAGTTTTGTACATCACTAGTCCTCTTCCCCTTAATATTTTTGTACTCAAGGTTGCCTGGAAGAGACTGCTAAGGTCGCCTTTTGTGTACTTGTCTACGTTTATTGTTTGCGTCTTCGTAATGTCTTTTTCTAGTGTGGAATAAAGCGTTTTATTATTATTATTATTTTATATCCGTCTCGAATAAAAAAAAATAGATCGTAACAAAATATTCCCATATAAAACCACAATATCGTAACTAGGTTTTTATTATTTTGTTGAAAGCTTACCCAGGAGAGGATCAGAATACTGGCAAACTGAGCTCGTCCCTTAAAGGGACAACGAGTGTTTTTATTTTATTGAGTGGGGACAAAAGGGAATACGCGGATTGGACGCTAAGTATACATACAGTCTTTCCCGTTGTGTATTTTTTGTTTTCGAAAGTGATTTATATTCTGTTCGCTGGAAAACTTTGCTTTTTGTTTGGAGATTGGTGTGTTCAGATTGTACAGTGAGTGTCTGATATTTGGAGATAGCCAATACATACATATCGAGCCATTTCAGGAAGAACGTCGTAACCGCCAAAATGAGCAAAAAGTGTTTTTATATTAACCGCCAAAAACAGCTGTTTTTTTTGCACCTTATACCACTAACTTCAAAGTTCGCAGTAGAAAATAACTCAATTTTATTAAATTTTGATGTTTTTATTGTAACAGATGTAGCGTAAGTATAACCTGTCACTTACGACAAAATGCTAGGTCGCTTACGATACAAATTAGGACTTTAGGTTAAATAACAAGCATCCTACCTCTCGCTTGCGATAATTTTGAAAAATATTAAAAAAATCCTTCTCCTGTAAAATATACAAAATGGCGGTTACAATGTTCTTCCTGAAAAGGCTCGATATACAAATACGAATTGAATATACAAAGCTTAGCTTGGCAGCTTGTAAGTAAGGCAGCGCTACATACTTTTATCTTTTGAAAAGTGTACCTACTTATTACCTACAAGTGTAAGTGTTTGTCTTGTAAGCTGTCATAAATAAATAAAATAAAAAAATACCTTTATAAAAATTATAACAGCTAAAATGTATCTTTCGCATTAGCCTTTACTTTTTGCCATTCTCCACAGAATACATAATAGTACAAGTCGTGAAGTCTCTGTACGAAATAAAACACAAGGGCTTGTAACAGCCTAGCTAGGAGTTTGAATTGAATTTATCATTGACAGTTCTTTAATTACTTGGTAGGAATTATTTTTTAAATACAGTTGCTCGAAAATGTAAGTTTACGATGACAGTCGAGCGTGCGGTTAGTTGATTTTACCGCACGCCGTGCGATTTTGTTTACGGATTAGTACAGCGTGCGGAATGTTGATTTTACCGCACGCCGACGCCGTGCCTTTTTGTTTACGAACGTTTTTTTTTTATTTCTACTAGCTTCCGCCCGCGACTTCATCCGCGTAGACAGTAGAAGCATATTGCAACCAGTTTAAAATGATCCCTTTAGTGTATGAAAGCTAGTACTACGGAGAGTTCAAGCTGTTTCCCTGGTTCCACCCACCTGAATTTGATGATTCATAGCTTAGATTTTAAATTGGACCTCAATCTACTAAATTGTGAAAAATCCATCAAAATTCGTTTAGCGGTTTTTGCGAATTCGCGCACAAATATTTAGAATTTATAGTTTTATTATATGTATAGATTACAATTTCAGTAGTACCTATAATGTTTTCTCGCAAATGTATTGAAAAATTCACAGATTTTACAGTCCCTGTAAGAATCGGAGCATTGAAAATGAACACAAAAATTTACGAAAAACCAAAATCAAATCAAATGCAAAGTCCTATTATATTTTTAAAGTTACCTAGCTATTTATCTTTACGATTAGACACTCGGCTCCGCCTCGTGCCACAAAAGCGCCCGCTGACCATAGATCGTAGATCGTATCTATGCCGCTGACTGCCTCGACGCAGCCGAAATATTATTAAGCAATTTCCAAAATTCCAACGAATGCACTTCTCGTCTGCTTCTGCATCTTTTAACACTATTACCATGAAGATCGCTCAATAATCATAGAAGCTACATCACTTTTTATGTACGGAAACAGCCGTTTTTCTACAAATCCAAATCTAAAGGGGTCACAATTATTAACCGATTTTCAAAATTATTTTTCCATATGGTAGCTAAACTAATACCCTAGGACCTTTTTTTTCATTTTTTCTTAAGTCAGTTTTTTTTCCGAAATATTTACAATTTAGTAAATAAACACCCCCCAAAAAACCCGGAATTTTTGGAATTTTACAAAATTCCAAAAAAAGTTACCATTAGATTTTCAAAATTCAAACGTCCACATATGTCTTGATAAATTCCTCAACTTTTGGTACTATTTTCATCTCGATCCTCTCAAAATCCTCGGAGATATGGCCAAAAATACGTCTCAGGCGATTTGCATTTGATAACCATTTTCAATGGTAAAACGTAGTATGGAACACGGTTGTTAAGGTTTTTTAAAACTCGTGACGATTATAAACCCTCGCCTGCGGCTCCGGCTTATAAAACGTCAACTCGTTTTAAAAACCTCCTTACCAACCTTGTATCATAAACTACTATTAACGTAAACTATAACTATTAACCACCCGTCCACATATACCTATAGATGTGATTTTTTGCAATGTTATTGTACATAGGACGTATTATACATGTTTTATAACAACATACAATAACGGCAGACAATCTAATATGCCAATAACGTTTGAATCATTTCAGTCGATTTGGTGTACATAACATATTGAAAAAATACGCGACAAATAGATAACCTCCTCCTTATTAATTTTTGATGTCGGTTAAAAATAGCAGGGCTTGTGTTCTAAAGTTATACAAGGTTATTTTTAGTTCATTGAAAAACTCTTGTGGGGTTGATCAGACATCAAACTGAACAACTTTCATTAAGGAACCAACCTTAAAAACGCAAAAAAAGCTGTTTTTTTTGATGGAGTAAGCTTTGTACTTTTGTATGGAACAGCTGTTTTATTTTCGTGATTTCGAGGTTGGTCCCATAATGTGAAAGTTGTTCAGTTTGATGGTCTGATCAACCCCACGAGAGGTTTTGTATGAACTAAAAATAACCTTGTATAAGTTAGCAATAATTATTGCTTATAGCATTGCTATTTATTGTTAACCATGACGTCATTAGGTTTAAAATGTGTGCAAAAACATCTGACTGTCGCGATAATACTTTATCATCTCACATTTAACAGAAATATGAGAAGGCGTTGAAGATAGGGGCATGGAAACATAACGAGATCGTGTGCGCAATGATATCGCTAATGTCCCTTGATGACTTAAAATTGTTACTTTACGATGTGATTAATCTGACAATACTGGAAGTGTGACGTCATCCTATGAAAATATACCTACTGCTAAAAAAATAGGAGCCACTTATGGTTTTCTACACAATCGAGCTAAGGTTTTGAAAAGTATTTTTATATAAATTCAATCTTATTTTATTTAATTGGATTTAATATTATTCGAAAGCTGTAGTAGACAACTTGTGGACTTTATTGTCGAATTTGCTGTATAATTTCTCATATTCGCCGTTTGTCAGAATAAAAAAAGTATATTTTTGCATGAAACTCAATTTTTTCCGCAGCAATGAATTCGACGCTGCTAACTTGCACAGCATAGCACAGCAGACGTTTAAGTTATTACTCAATTTATGAGAGAGACGATTAAGCTTAGCATTAAAAAAGCTTTCCTATTAAAGCTAGTTGCGTTAACAGCTTAAAAGGATATTGAATGTGAGCGAATATCTCACTATAGGTGGGTTCTAGGGGAAGCTATCAAAGTTTATTGCCATACTTAAACTCATACTCCTGTTTACGTTCTGCAATGAATATAAATATCGGAAAGTCTACACCCCGTTTAGATCATCCATGCTGGGGTGCTCACTGGAAAAATAGGGCCTTAGAATATACTAAATAATATACTAGAAAAAATTCGACTCGCACCAGATCATTTTCTAGTATATTATTAAGTAGGTATTGTATAAAAATAGGACTGTGAATGCAAAAATCTCGGTCAGAGTGTCACAAAGGGTGCGCAAGGAAAAAAAGACAGAATAATTTTGAGATGTTTTCGTTTTATGATATTTTAAACGTTTTATGATTGTTTCGGATAAATTGGACAAAACTAAAGAACTTTTACTCTTGTCACTTTTTTCGTGGACATCATAGTTTCTTAGAAATATTGCGTTTAAAGAAGTTTTCGAGAAATATTTTTTGATCTCAAAACAAAAAATATGGAAATTAAGCAGGGGAGGCTAAAAAGAGGAGGGGATGTACGTACAAAATTTGGCACGTAAAAAAAGTCGTTTCTGGCGCTTCGCCGGCCGCTGCCGCGGCACGCTCGCTTTGCTCGCTCGGCTTGCGCGCAGGCGCGGTCGCAGCCTGAAATTTTGGGGGGGGTCACTAATAAATTTTGTAAATTTATAGAAGCAGTGCCGGTTTTAGCACTACCAGCGCCTTGGGTAATATTTCTACGGGCGCCCCCTATATGCGATTCCAAGATTTTCAATTTTGCCTGTTAGTTAAAAAACGGCCGCGCAGCGCTTTTTTTTTATCAGTTTCACATACTAATCTTGTAATCTTGCTTGTTTATAGTAAAAGAAACGGCCGCGCAGCTCGATTTTTTGTCAGTTTCAACTACTAATCTTGTAACCTTGCTTGTTAGTGGAAAAAAATGGCCGCGTAGCGCAGTTTTTAGTCATTTTCATCTGCTTATCTTCTAATTTTGCTTATTTCAGTTAAAATCCGCCACGCAGCGCGTTTTTTAGTCAGTTTCTACTCCTAATCTTGCTTTTTTACAGTAAAGAAAAACGGCCGCGCAGCGCGATTTTTAGTCAGTTTCAACTACTAATCTTGTAACCTTGCTTGTTTATAGTAAAAAATGGCCGCGCAGCGCAGTTTTTGGTCAGTTTCATCTGCTAATCTTCTAATTTTGCTTGTTACAGTAAAAAAAACGCCACGAAGCGCGTTTTTTAGTCAGTTATATCTACTAATCTTGCCTGTGTATAGTAAAGAAAACGGCCGCGCAGCGCGATTTTTAGTCAGTTTCAAGTACTAATCTTGTAACCTTGCTTGTTTATAGTAAATACCATTTTGGTGCGGAACCTTAAAAATGGCCGCGCAGCGCAGTTTTAGGTCAGTTTCGTCTGCTAAATTTCTAATTTTGCTTATTACAGAAAAAAACTACCGCGCAGCGTGATTTTTAGTCAGTTTCATCTACTAATCCTGCTTGTTTATATTAAAAAATAGCCGCGCAGTGCGATTTTTTGCCAGTTTCATTCGTCGCTTGGTCGCTATCACCAGGCAACAATACGATTGATAGTCGACCGGTCGGTGGTCGGGCGTTTTCGGCGCCCCACACACGAGGGCGCCCAGTGCAATCACACCGCTTGCATCGCCCTACTGTCGGTACTGCTGTCAAATAGAAGATTTCTATTTGACGTTTACGATTTTGGGGGGGGTCATGTCCCCCGTGACCCCCCCCTTCGGACCGCGCCTGCTTGCGCGCTGGGTTCATGTACACCTAACATGCTCGTCGCTTCGCTCCTCGCACCTATCTAGTGACCTGTGGTCTTAGGTCACCATCGCAACAATTTAGCAGTGCTACCAACTTAGTACGCCGCCATTAAACGTAGGTAAATTAATTTTAAAAATGATCTATTATTTTTAAACGCAATATTTCTAAGAAACTATAATGTTCACGAAAAAAGTGACAAGAGTAAAAGTTCTTTAGTTTTGTCCAATTTAACCAAAACAATCATAAAACGTTTACAATATCATAAAACAAAAACATCTCAAAATTATTCTGTCTTTTTTCCTTGCGCACCCTTTGGGTCACTCCAACAAAAACTCAAGTTCAAAATTATACAGCTATTTCATCTTTATCAATTGTCAAAATATCTGGAAATATACCTACCTATTTCAATTGAATGTCGAGGTAATTCGTCACATTGGTGAAATAACGGTGGCTTACAGCGTAAGAGCAGGATATACTAGAAGAGATTCGACAATGCCACTAGTGATTCGGTAACTCAGCGGTCAGAGCATTGGACCGGATACCCAAAGGGCGCAGGTTCGATTCCCGTCCGAGAATAGGGAATATGCATAAGTCACCGATTTTGATGAATTTGAGCTAGATCGCTGCGGACACTTATAAAAACATGATGGAACAGGAAAAAAAATAAAAAAAATGTATTATTTTAGTTATATCACACGATGAAATCAGGGGAAAATAACGATATTTTTTTTTCATTTTCGGATATAATGCACTTTACAGTCAGATAGAATATCTAATAAGAAACAATATTTTGTATGACACATATGTACTTAAACGCAAAATTTAGGGGGATAATTGAAGATTATTGGCTAACTCCATATTAAACGCGCCGAAACACACCTGAAACGTGATGTGTGACGTCATCATTTTGTATGGAGCGTTTTCGGCGGGTGATGCTGCGCGCTAACTTCAAGTAACTATATCACGAGAACAAAACGCAAGAGAAAAGTTTTAATATTACAGTTAATTTTCTCACGCATTATACTTTTGATTAAGATTTAAAAAAAAATTGATGCATATTCCCTATTGATCTGGTGCGAGTCGAATTTTTTCTAGTAAGTATATTATTTTGGAAAATATGGAAAGGGGGGGGCAGGTTGACGTGGTTTACACCGATTTTGAGAAAGCCTTTGATCGTGTGGATCACGTGGTCCTGCTAAACAAGTTACAAGTGCTTGGTATCCATGGGGATTTACTCCGATGGATTGAATCATACCTCACTAATCGTTCTCAGGCGGTGGTCATGGGTGGTTATCGATCGGACTACATTACTATACCTTCAGGGGTTCCACAGGGGTCCCATTTGGGTCCACTATTTTATAATGCCTACCTGTTTGATATCGGCTCATCCCTTAAGCATTCTCAATATATCATGTATGCGGATGATAAAAAGATTTTTTGTAAAATAAGCTCTGTTCAGGACTGTTTGCGCTTACAAGGAGATTTGGACAACCTATTTGAATATTATAATAAAAATAATATAACGGTTAACGCTAGTAAATGCGAATGCATCACTTTTACGCGGAAGTCAAAACCCATTCTTCATGATTATCATTTCAATGGAGACCGAGTAAACAGGAAACAAAGTTTGAGGGACTTAGGTGTATATTTCGATCAAAAAATGTTACTTTCATATCACGTTGAAAATACAATTAATAAGGCATATAGGAATTTGGGTTTTGTTCTTCGAGTGTGTAGGCCATTCACTAATGTTTCAGTAATTAAGCTCGTTTATTTTGCTTATGTGAGAAGTATACTAGAGTACTGTAGCCCCATATGGTCACCCCAATACGTAACATACATAAGCCGTTTGGAGCGAATTCAAAAAATTTTTGTTAATCACCTTAACTTTCGCTGTCGCAAAGCAATTGATAATTATCATGATAGTTGCAAGGAGCACGGTCTCCTATCTTTGGAGCAGAGGCGTATAGTATTGGATATGGGTCTGCTTCACGATATTATAAACAGTAGAGTTGACTGTCCGCTCCTTGTATCTAAAATATTATTTCGTACTCCTAGACGTCGTACGCGCAATACTTCACTTTTACAAGTCCCACAATGCCACACTAACTATTTTCGAAATTCGGTTATCTTACGACTTATCCGTACGTATAACGCACATTTTCGTAGCATCGATCTTTTTTTAAATACAAAACGCACATTTAAAAAAGAGGTTGAAAAGGTACTTCAAGAAATTTAATAATTTAGTTTTTCTTTTTTCTTTATGTAATAATGTTTGCAAAATAGACAAAGGGCAAATACAATATGTTGTACTATAACTGTTTGATTTAATTTTGTTTAAGGGTTTAATTTTCTGGTAACAATACTGTTATATTATATTACTTACCAACGACATAAAGTATTACTGTTAATTTAAGGGAAACCTATTATTGGCTATACTAACTAACATGTACCTAATGTTAAGTAATTTTGTTAATACGCTGTTGGTTTTCTTAATAAAGTAAAATAAAAAAATAAAATTTAGTATTGTATAAAAATAGCATTGTGAATGCAAAAATCTCAAGTTAATTATTATGTTGACTTTAATATTTAATCTTGTTTCCATCTTTTCAGTTGACTGGTCATTTTAAGCAGGCGGGTTTTTTAATTTTTAAAATTATTTTTTATTTATATCTTTTTAGTTATTGTATATTACAGTCATGATATACCTTTTTGAAATCCTTATAATAGACTCTTCAAATTGACACCCATTTTGTAGTATTATAAAAAAAAACCACTACGTATAATAGCACCGTACATCCACCATGTCGGTTTTTTTTTATAACGGCACCTTCTTAAGAATACTGGGGCTGACAAGACAAATCTAACGATATCTTAATCGTAGAAATCCGTTCAGCCGTTTGAAAGATATGAGGTTGTCTACGCGACATATGGTGCTATTAATAAATGAATAACACAAAATTCTTTGAAAAACTGTAATTGAGTATAGCTCGTACAATGGATAAAATTGATGTGTGGGTGACAATATAAAATTGAAAAAGATGGCGTTTGGATGCATTCTGCATAGCAATAAAAATCCGGAGTGATGCGTTGCTGTTACGATTTTGTAGGCGCGTGCGCGAACATCTTCCCGCCTCGTTGAAATGGTGAAATTTCAACCCTTTGTGATGTCGTCATCAGTAAGTAATGGGCATAAACGGACTAATGGTCTCCTGACGCATCCTCTTGTTGTGTTTACGTCGGCAACACGTGCGATTCCGTCGGCTCCATGGAATAGACGAGCGACTCTTCCCAGTCGCCAGCTTAGCGGAGGCGTGTTGTCTTCGTGAAGCAAGACCAGATCGCCTTCATTGAGTCGTGAAGTGTCCTTTCGCCATTTTGAACGCTGCTGCAGTTCGGCCAGGTATTCTTTGGACCATCTTCTCCAAAAGTGTTGGTGAATTTGCTCCAACCGTGCATACCTCTTCAGGCTGTGTTCTTTCGCATCTTCTAGATTGGGAGCTGGCAACGCATTTAACGGTCTTCCGATGAGAAAGTGCCCAGGAGTCAGAGGTAAAAAGTCGTTAGGAGAGGACGATAAAGGATATAGGGGGCGGCTGTTCAATATCGCCTCTATTTGAGAAAACAGTGTAGAGATTTCCTCAAAGGTTAAATGAGAATTGCCGATGACACGTTTCGCGTGGTATTTAGCGGATTTAACCCCGGCTTCCCAAATACCGCCAAAATGAGGAGCGTATGTCGGTGAGAAAATAAATTTAACGCCTTCTTGAGTTGCGAATTGAGATAGAGGTTCAGTATTGTTTTTTATAAAGTTACGTACATCGTTAGTACCTACCTCTTTGGCAGCTGCCACAAAATTGCGTCCGTTGTCGCAAAAAATTTCGATTGGCTTTCCTCTTCGCGCTATAAACCGTTTTAAAGTCATAATGAAACTTTCCTTTGATAGGTCACTGACACATTCCAAATGAATGCATTTGTAGCGCAAACATACGAATAGACATAGGTAGCATTTTATGAGGCGACTTCCTCGCCCTTTACGATTCAAAATATAAAATGGGCCCGCAAAATCCAAACCAACGGACAAATAGGGAAAATTAGGAGTTACACGTTGAGCCGGTAAGTTACCCATTTTGGGAGTTAAAGTTTTCCCTTGAACACGCTTGCATCTGACGCACTTTGAAACAGTACGGCGTGCCAGAAATCTACCATTGACAGGCCAAACTCGTTGACGAACTGTTGCCAGCAATAATTGTGGTCCTGCATGAAGATTGCGAACATTTTCAAGCTGAAAATATAGTTTAGTTAAATGATGAGATGAATGAAGTAATATCGGATGCTTCATATCGTAGGAATAGCAGGACGCATCGATTCGGCCCCCAACCCTGATTAGATTGTTCTTATCCATAAATGGAGATAGTGCCAATGTTTTAGATTTAGAATTAATAGACTGCTGTTTAGATAGTGCATCATATTCTGTTGGGAATGACTGTTTTTGCGCAATGAGACAAAGTGATTTAAAAGCATCATTTAATTCTGCCAAAGAAATTTTACCAGATCGTTTAGTTTTAGGATTTTTTAAATTGTAAATGAATCGATTAACAAATGTAAATGTATATTGTAACATAGTTAAATTAGAATATTTTTCAAAATTAATAAATGGATCCGAGTTGACAGCGGTATTACATTTTATTTCGGGTAGTAAAGAATCCTTACAAGATTTTGTATTTAATATAGGCCATTCAGTTTCCGGTTGCATTAGGAAACTAGGTCCCGACCACCAAAGTTCAAGGTCAATTAATTGCTTACCATGTACACCACGCGATACTAGATCCGCTGGATTAGCGGCAGTGGGCACATACCGCCATGAAGAAGACTTAGTGATCTCTAGGATTTCACAAATGCGATTCGACACAAATGCCTTAAGATTTTTAGTGTCACTATTTAGCCAGGCTAGTACGATGCTAGAATCACACCAGTGGTAAACTTGAACTGGCTTGTTCCTTAGAGCATCCATCACTGACTTATAAAGCCGTGAAGCGAGTAAAGCGGCGCACAGCTCGAGACGTGGCACGGTGGTTGGTTTTAATGGTGCTACTTTAGACTTACTGCATAGGAGCCTAACGGTTACTTTATTATTTGAGTCTATTGAACGCATGTAAATACACGCCCCGTATGCACGTTCTGAAGCATCGCTGAATGAATGAAGTTCGATGCGTACTGGATCATCACAAAGAACATGTCTCGGTATTTCAAGCTTAGAAATGTTGTTTAAATTATTAACGAATTTTTTCCATTCTTCCTGAATTTCTAAAGGAACAGGCTCGTCCCAGGATATCTTAAGCTGCCATAAACGCTGTAGAAGCATTTTAGGTATAATAATACAAGGACTTAAGATGCCCAGTGGGTCGAAAATTTTGAATGAATTAGACATGATATATCTTTTAGTAATTGTATTGTCATTTGAAAAACTTTGTATGGGAAAATTTAATGTATCTGTAGCGGGACTCCATCCAAGCCCGAGAGTGCTTGTTGATTCACTGATTGTGAGATGTTCTTGCGTTTTGATACTAGAATCATTTAGTAAATTAGGAAGATTACTTTTGTATTTTCTCAAATTAAAGCCACCGGAGCTTAAAGCTTGTGCGACTGAATTTTGAATAAAACGAAGCTGATCGGCATCATTAGAACCGGTTATTATATCGTCGACATACATATCCCTTTGAATTATAGTTTTAACTAGCTCATCATCCTGCTCTTCCCCAATTTGGAACAAACATCGTGTGCTCAAATAGCTCGCACTTGCGGTTCCATAAGTTAGAGTATTTAATCGCAACGTTTGAATGGGCTGCGACTCATCTTCTCTCCACAGGATAAGCTGAAGGTCCCGATCCTCATCGTGAACATGCACTTGGCGGTACATCTTCTCGATGTCGCCAGTAAGTAGGTATTTGTACTGCCTTGCCCTAATAAGAATGGAGATAAGAGAATCTTGCACATTAGGGCCCACCATTAAAATATTGTTTAAAGATAAGCCAGAGGACGAGGGAGCTGAGCCGTCGAATACGACTCTGAGTTTAGTAGACTCGCTATTTTCCTTTATGACTGCATGGTGACACAAAAAATAGTGTGAGTACGGTCGGGAAACAAATGACTTAGATAAATGTCCCAATTCTGCGTATTCACTAATAAACTGAGAATATTCAACCTTTAATGTTGGATTTCTTTTAAATTTTTTCTCTAGGTTAATTAAACGTCGCTTTGCTAAATAATAGGTGTCACCTAGGCAATCAGGAGAATCTAGTAACGGGAGTTTTACGCAAAATTTTCCGCCATTTAGCCTATATGTATGAGCCAAAAAGTGCTCCTCACATGCTATGTCGTTGTCACTGATGTGTCTTTTTTTGGGAAGCTCCTCTAGCTCCCAGAATCTAGTTAATGAATTTTCTATATCGTTTAGTTGAGACGTACTGTCTGTAATTGCATGATTACTGTGAATATTATGCATGAAATGATTTGAAGAGACTGGGCCTGATAACAACCAACCTAATTTTGAACTACGGAGCTTAGGTCCTGATATATTAAGAGAATACTCCTGATTTTCGAGTAAATCCCAGAATAAATCTGCCCCAATTAACATGTCAATTGGAGCTGGCTGGTCGAAAGTAGGATCTGCCAGTTTTATGTGCTTTGGAAATTTGAATGAATTTTTGTCTAATGGAATTTTTGGCAACTCGCTAGTTATTTCGTTTAAGACTAGACAAGATAAATTAGTTTGGTATTGGCTGCAAAGAGACTGTATTGTAGCTGTACAACTTTCAACTATGTTATTTGAATGATGGTTCCCTATTCCTATTACCTTTAGGTTATTAATAGGGTTCGAATCTAATTGCAGCGATTCCTTTAACTTTGCCGTAATAAATGACGATTGGCTCCCGCAATCTAACAACACTCTTGCCCTTTGAGTTTTACCCGTACTTGAGTTAGATACCTCAATGAGAGCAGTTGATAAAATTACTTGCGTTTGAGAATTATTAGAAAAATTAACAACGGGATCGGGTTGGCTGTTGGCGTTGTTATTAACAGACACGGTCGGATTATGGAGTAACGTATTGTGTCGTTGCCTACACTCCCGACAAGGACCCAAACGGCAATCCTTTAGCGCGTGACCTTGACGGAGGCAATTGATGCACAATTTATATTTCTTTACTTCAGCCAACCTATCCTTCACACTTTTAGCTTTAAATGTTGGGCAATCGTATATTTTGTGCTCATCATTACATATTACGCAATTATATTTAAAATCGGTATTGGCAGTAAATGACTTTGTGTATGAATTTTTATTGTTGTGAAAAGATGAAGAAGCTGGTCGTGAATTGGACTGAAATGGTCTTAAATTATTTTCATGTTTATTGCGATTAACTGATTCTAAAACGTCAGCACGATCAATTAAAAACCTATGAAATTGCTCAAGGGTTGGCACTTCATCGAAAGCGTTCCGATACTCCTCCCATTTCAAAAGCGTGCGACTATCCAACTTAGATGTAATCATAAAAATAATCAACGTGTCCCATTTGTCCGTCGGTTGGCCAAGGCTGGCCAGAGCACGTAAGTTTTTTGTCACGTGATCAACTATAAAACGCAAAGATTTATCTGATTCAGCATTCAGTTTTTGTATATTAAACAAGGAATTAAGATGTTGATTAATAAGTGACCGTTTGTTATCATAGCGATCGCATAGTAATTTCCAGGCGTCATCATAGTTTGAGGATGACACCTCGAAATTAGATAAAATTCTAGCTGCGTCGCCTTGTAAATATGACAGAAGATAATGAAATTTTTGAATTGGTTTTATGCGTTCATTTTTATGTATTAAATTTTCGAATGTATCCTTGAATTCGAGCCATCGAAAATATGCGCCATCAAACTTAGCAATATTGATTTGAGGTAGGTTAACGGAAAAATCGTGATGATCGTGCAAGCACTGAGTATCATTGTTTAATAAAGATTCACGCCTTTGTTGGTTTTCACACTGTGATTGATACTCAATTATAGATTTGGCAGTTGCCATAGAAGATATTATATCGGCCTCAATGCTTTCGCGATCATCGAGCTCAGCATCTAAATTAGAAAAATTCAACACCTCGATCTCACTTTGCAACTCTTCAAATTTGGCTGACAAAGATTCAAACTTGGTAATTTTAAGGTTTAATTCGGCTATTTCCAAGCTAGTAAAAGTAGTTTGAGGGCTAAAACCACTTAAATATCTTTTAAATTTCGTTATCTGCCCTTTAATTGAACTACGTTTCATAATTAACTCCTTTAATTGCTTAGAATCACTAGAAGTTTCTGTCGGCATCTTTGTCCGCCGAGATTTGCAAAGCGAATGTAACTAATAGATAAGTAATAAATGTTTAAAATTCTCACGCTCCTCGTTTTGCCGGCACTCGCTCGAAACAGCAAACCGGTTACCGCGCACAGCTGATGTGATAACAGCCGCACGACAGCGATGAAGTACTTGCGTATTGATAATAATTCACCTGGAATGCACGGTGAAACGAAGTGAATATTTCGATTGCGAAACGGTTTAAATATCGGGAAATAGTGATAGGAAATTACGAATGACACTTTGAAATTTGGTAGGATTGGAACAAAATGAAATTAATAAGAAATTTATAATTAGTTTAAGGAAAATTTTACTTATTCTAACGAAATCAGTTTATTACTTTATTTATTTTATGTTATTGCTTGGAATTTATTGCTGAGAACTTGAAATAATTTAAAATAGAATTGAATTGGTAACGGATATGTAGGTAGGTAAAGTACCTACGGTTGAGATTTTTAAAAGCACAATTTGCAAGAAAATATATGAATTTAAACTAAAAACCTTTAGATAACGTTAAATACTGTGTTAATCTGTAGAATTGTAAACAAATTAGGCGATATTGAATGGATTTGAATGGATTTTTTGAAGAGAAAGTTTTGGGAACAAGGTCAAAGGAGGGCACTTAACTCAATTTCTGTATTCTGGCCTGCGCTGCGGTGTGATGCTTTCGCTGCTCCACTGGTCCGGGCAGATGATGATGATGGTTTACCTCAATGCCTTAGACTTTGCTCCGACAACTGGATTTAAACTTCAGTACTGCTGATTTTTGGACGTTTGGTAAAAATTGTATTTGATGATTAATTGATTGGTTCTTGATGATAAATCCCCTCATGTGTCCACCAATTTATGTCTACGCGACATATGGTGCTATTAATAAATGAATAACACGAAATTCTTTGAAAAACTGTAATTGAGTATAGCTCGTACAATGGATAAAATTGATGTGTGGGTGACAATATAAAATTGAAAAAGATGGCGTTTGGATGCATTCTGCATAGCAATAAAAATCCGGAGTGATGCGTTGCTGTTACGATTTTGTAGGCGCGTGCGCGAACAGAGGTAATAAGGAATATTACATACAAACTCAAGATTCGTGCGAAAAACATAACCCTCTTGCAGTCGGGTAAAAAATAGTTACCTGTATACAGAAATAGGGGTTTTAGCATGTCTTTAGGCACATTCGAAACTTCAATGATCGTCTGAAATGATGAATCTAAACCACTTTCTTTATGGCTAGTTTTTCTCTAAATATTGTTGGAGTAAGGTGTGTGATGGTCCGAATGATAATTTTCTTTTGTTTTTTTTCTTCTATTTTAAAAACAATACGAAATTATGTACCTACCTACTTAAAATATTCCAGTGAAAACGAACATTGGTGATGTTACTATATTGATGATGTAAGTGTTATGTGGGAATGATAAATTTAATACTTCCTAAATGCAATTTTATTATTATGAAAAAATTACCCTCTTATTAAATATGATGTTATGACATGAGCAACATAACTGAACACCGAAGTTGGTTCGTCCTTTGCTTCATACACACTCAATGGGAACTTAATAAAAGAAAATTACGATAAAAAAGTAAAAAATCCCTTTAACGAGATCGTTCGTCCCTCTGAGATCGACACGATGTAATATTCATTAGTAAAAAGGTGACCTTTATATCCAAATATTATTGCTATACATTCTAGTAAAATGTTATATCTTAAAAAGAAATCCTCGTTAAGTGAATCAGACTTGCACTTATCTTGTTGTTCTTGGGAAGAAATGTGTTTTAAGAATTCATTTTATTCCTTAGGTTAAAACCCAAATTCTCCACAGATCAAAGTCACACGTAACTCTTTGACAACGCAGCCTTGTACAAAACAAAAACTCTTATAAATACTTTTCTTGCCTTCTTGATTCTGTCTGGAATTATTTTTATTTATTTCCTCTTTATCTATTTTCTCTACCTCTCTTTAAGTCTAAAATTATATATTATATGCTCACGTACTAGTAATTTCTCGACGTGTTAGGTACATATTATCAAATAACACGCAAAAATTTCAATCTCAAAGTATTTTCAGGGATGTAGGTTAGGCTAAGAGATTTCTTAGAGCAAAAGAGGGGCATGTTCGATGCCGACCCAATCCATTTTTTGCGCTTTTCTAGATCCTACGTTTCTTCACATGCAATTTTGTGTTTGAAATAATAAACTGGATTTGGAATATCCTATTTAATATTTTAAAGAGAATGTTTGTGTGTGTGTATGTGTGTGAAATTATTACCTTTGCACGCCTAAATGGCTGGATAAATTTGGATGAAATTAGGCACACAGATAGTTTATAACCTGATACTTTTATCCTGGTCAAAGGTTCGCTAGTTTATAATATTAGCTAGGTATAAAGCTTTCTGAATTAAGAATAAGTATATAAATAATATTTTTTATGAGAGATGGGGAGAGAAAAATAGAGAATCAAATAAAATAAAATAAAAACTTTATTCAAATAAGCTCACATAATTTGTAATTTTAAATCGTGATTTTTTTAAAACCATTATGACGTCTTTTGGATCCTTTTGACGAACAAATTGACTTTAATATAATGTAAAAACAGTTATTACAAAAACAAAAGAATAGTTAAGGGGTCTAAAAATCCACAAATGTACGTTTCGAAGCCTCCTGAATACCACCACTACAGCACTAATAATATACATTTGGGCATGAAAATTCGAGTTTTGTAAGGCTCTATTATCCTTGGTCCATGGCTCTAAGTATCGTTTTGAAATCTAGGCATTACGTATTTGAATTGTGACTTCGCGTGTTGCCCTATTCAGTAGAAAGAAAACATTACTTTTGTGCTTATGAAAATGTCATTAGCCATTATTATAGGTATTAACAATAGCTTAATCATTGATGATGAATTATGATTGTTGGGACCGAATTCTACCAACATTTATGACGCCAAACATCGAAATTAGCCGAATGTATTTTTGCATACATATAGGTACTTCAATATGAGTAAAATTCAAGAATGTTTTACCATTGAAAATGGTTATCAAATGCAAATCGCCTGAGACGTATTTTTGGTCATAATTCCGAGGATTTTAGGAGAATCGAGATGGGAATAGTACCAAAAGTTGAGGAATTTATTGAGACACGTGTGAACGTTTGAATTTTGAAAATCGGCTGGTAACTTTTTTGAAATTTCGAAAAATTCGGGTTTTTTGGGGGGTGTTTGTTTACTAAATTGTAAATATTTCGAGAAAAAAACCGACTTAAGAAAAAATGAAAAAAAAAAGGTCCTAGGGTATTAGTTTAGCTACAAAATAGCGATTTTTTTTTAAAAATCGGTTTATAATTGTGACCTGTAGGTGGTCCCTTTAGATTTGGAATTGTAGAAAAACTGGTATTTCGGTATAAAAAAAGTGATGTAGTTTATATGATTATTGACCGATCGTCATGCTAAAGGTATTGAAAGATGCGGAAGCAGACGAGAAGTGCATTAGTTGATTTTTGTGATCGGTTAATAATATTTCAGCCGCGCCGAAGCAGTCAGGCGCACTTTTCACACAATCGATCGTAAAAATAAAAAGGTACCTAGTATACCTTAGAAAAATATAGGATTTTGCTTTTGATTTGATTTAGTTTTTTCGTAAATTTTTGTATTCATTTTCAATGCTCCGATTCTTGCGGGAACTGCGAAATCTGTGATTTTTTTTCATGAAATGTCATTTCTTCCATCGAAATCGAATAATAATAACAATAATAAAAATAACGTTTATTTTCAGAATGATTTGAATTAAGTACCTACCTATAAATTAATGTGGAATCGGGTCCTTGTAATTGTAGAAAAACCATTAACTTTTTATTTCCCTAATATATTTGTGTTTCAACTCCTAGTATTACTTGCTACCTATCTCTAATGCTTTTTTGTAACAAACAGAAATAATTTTAACTCAATATTGTCAGATATTCGAAATAGTCATAACTTAGACACAAAAATGATAGTAATATCCTAAGTGATTCCTGATGTAGTCTTTGGCATAATAATACGAGCAAACCGATAATTAACCTCATCTCTTAACATTGCTCCCACTGCATAACGGAATCAGCAATATTTTAATAATTCTTACAAACTTGCATTTATTTTATTTAAAATTTTAATGAGCATTAATGTAAAATTTTGTATCTTATTCGCTTTAGTAATTTAATACCAAACACAAAGAGCATAGTCTGGTCAACTTAACATAAACATGGACCATGGTCCATGACATAGAGCTTCAAAGTCAAAAGTTAAAGTCAAAAATATATTTCTTCAGATAAAATTAATAATTAAGCGCTCTTGAATCCCTTTCGACGCATAGTGCCAGAAACGCAAATTACCGTATACGCTAACGACCATGTTTCAAATTCGCAATATGCGTACTATGCACTATGCGCGGCTCTATGCGTATAAATTAAATACTGGTCGTTTGCAAAAAAAAATTTGGTCATTTGGATACCTATCTGGTAGTTTGCTGTTAAAAATATGGTCGTTAGCGTCTACGGTAATTTTCGTTTCTGGCACTATGCATCGAAAGGCTTGAATCCTAACTAAAATTATAAATGCGAAAGTAAGTTTGTTTGTTTGTTACCTTAACTACTCAACCGATCATAAATATTTTCCTACTACCCCCAAAGAGAATGTAAAAAAACTAGCTACCCCTTCAAAACTTTTGATAAACTAAGATTACGCATAAGAATGTAGGTAAGTAGTTATTAATGAAATGCAAAACGCATTATACGGTTACTATACCCAGAAGCTTAAACTTAAATCATAAGCTTCAATTCACCGTTCCTTTAATAGCCTAACCTTTGCGTTACACCCTATATATGTACACATGACCGTACATCAGAAAAAAACATGTTGACTTTGAGATCGTCAGTACGCCCTACGTAATAACGCTGCTTTAGCAGTTCAACTTGAAGTGCTGTCGTGTGTAGGTACATCCATGAACTGCGCCCTCATAAGCCCTGAAAGGTCACCTCAGTGGTAAAGTGCATGTGTAACGAGCTATTTTTATAGCGATAGGTAAGTGTGAAACTTCAACTTATGAAAATTAAAACTAATTATGTTTGTTGCCACTTGCCAGTCATGCGATTGGTCCTTGGTTTTATTTTCTAATATAAATAAAAATGAATATTGTTTTAAACGAGTAGTTATAATAGGTAATATAGGCTTTCTAGACGTTTCAATAGAACCTAATATCCACTACTCTGTTAGTTGTAAACCACACTTTAACATATTATCGCCATTTTAAAAATTTTCGAAAAACTAAATCAACAAAAATGTATATAAGTAATATCGAACCCGCTCACAACAAGAAATGAGACCAGTAGGGTTATTCACGATTGTCGGAAATCTGCTCGAAAGCATTCGATTCGAATCCGTATCCTCCGATATTACAAAAATATAGCTATTCACAAAAACATTCGACTGCTAGTATCCGTTAAATAGTAGGTTATACAACAAGTGAAAAAAGAAGGAATTTAGTTCGAGGTACTATGTTGGATCCCGAGAGCAGCAAAGGATTCTAGAGTTGAATCCCGAGCGTAGCGAGCATTCAAAAGTAGAATCCTGAACGAAACGAGGGATACAAAGGACCGAGATGAAATTTTTTTCACGAGTTGTTTACTCTACTTTTTACCATTGACTGCGAGAAAACATAATAGCAGTACTTACACCTATAGTACCTATATTTATAGTTATCCAATTTTATTATTTAGATAGGTAATCGGTAATTTAACCGTTAGAAAATAGTGAAATTATAAGTTTTCCAATGACATAAAACAACCATGCTATGAGGGAAATTACATGATCAGTCTGACATCAGTCCATTTAATCAGTTTGTATAGACTTTGAATTTTTACAGACTGAAGATCGTACCAGTCTGATGGAATGGACTGATGCAAGACTGAACATCTAATCTCCCTCTAATATAAAGAAAAGGACCCAAAGATAAGACACTAAAAAGAACCTAATTAATTTGGCGAGATATTATTTTAGAAAAGAACCCAAAGATAAGACACTAAAAGAACCTAAATAAAATTGGCGGGATTTTTTTTTTTAAATTGTATAACTATGGCTTTATCTATGGAATAGCTCCATACTTTCAGCACGTTTTTTTTTGTACATAATTCATACGATGCGCGCTTGTTCCAAATTCAAAGTATTTTTATTCACTCGGTGAATAAAACAGCGTTTTATTCACTCTTATCGTTGAATTAAACGCACTTTTTCGAGTGGCAATGGTAAAAAAGTATTTTATTTCGTGTCCAGTGAGCGCGTAAGCTTGAGAAGTGAAAACATTCGACAGGGATTTGATTCACTTTCTGACGGGAAAGCGCAATGCATTTACAAAGTTTGATAGCATAAGGTAGAAAATAAGATCGAAGACTAATAGACTTTCCGATTCGATTCGGAAAGTTGGTTTTGAATAACTCCCCTGTAGAGGAGAACAGACGGGCAGCTGGACAGACATACGAAAGCATTTTCGCCCAAAATGAAACAGATACCTACGCTTATCGCTCGCGCTTCACGTTCGCTCGATCAATAAGTGCGATTAATTCTAAGATCCTATCCCTAACCTTTAGAGCTATTGATAGTGCAAATTGACGAGGGTGGTGTGAAAATTCACGCCAGACATCTTCACATCTGTAATATATTATCCAATAGCTAGGATTTCAATAGCACTCTCGCAAATACTTGTCATTCGAAGTTAGATTAGGTAGAATGGAATTCGAACACAAAATACGTACAGAAGATCCATGTCAAGATGACGGGATCACTGCTCGTTTTAAACAGACTTTCCCATCTCTTTTTAGTTCTTCTTTAGTACCATTTGATACCTGTAATTATAATTTTGGTACTTTCAAAGGTCCATACTGATTCAATCAGTTTGACGCAGCAAGATGAGTTTTACCACAAAACTACTAATTATTTTACTAAACTAACTACTCTGTTATTTTGAACTTATTTGACACCCTCCAATAGTCATCTAATCACTTGGAGCAAAGCGTGTGCACTCATGCACACTTATAGATTTATTACACTACGCACATGCGATCTCTGGCTAAACAGTCAGTACTGAAGTAGAATATAATTTTTAAATACGGCCAGCCCCTCTTGACAAAGTAACATTTGGAAAACTTTGCTCTTTATCAAGATAAAATTTATGTCCATTCAGTGACAACGAAATTGCAATATAATATGTAAATAATGACATTGGCAACGGCCTTAGCGGCGCTTCTGCCTGTCCCAGAATTATTTTATGACTCGAGGGTGCAGATTCTTTTTCGAACAACATTCTTTTGTTGAAGAAAGTTTTTAGCATTATTTAAATTTTCGTTGGTTGTGTTTCCGGCTTTATGGAAATGGGAAACAAGATCCGGGTCACATGCTAATGGAAAAAAGTGTGCGAATCTTTTTTAAATAGACAGTCCAGTCAAAATGTACATCCGTGCTTGCAAAAGGTCCGGTCGTTCTGATTTTTTTATATGTTTTTAGGACATAAACCAACATTAAAATACCAGAATTGCAATTTGCAAAAAGCAAAAAAAATACCATTTAGAAAAAAAAACTTTTTGGAAAATAAATACCTATTTTCGAAGAACTGTATCTTGGGAACCAATAAATATATTGAGCTGGCCCTGGTTTTAAATTATAGAAAATTTTGTTAACTTCAAAAGTATAGTAAAAATTAGACCGATCAAATTCTTCCTTCATTGAGATATTGAGCAAAAACTGAAAAAAGTCCGAAAATTTCATGGTTTTTTGGGTACACCGCCGCTCGCATAGCACTTTGGAAATTGCAAATTTGGTATTTTAATGTTGGTTAAGGTCCTAACAACATATACAAAAATCAGAACTACCGGACCTTTTGCAAGCACGACCCCCTTTTCATGTTTAATATGAAATGGAGTAAGACTTTAAGCTTAAAAGAGTCACCCTGTGTTTCGTTTTTTCGGATTTAAAATTTAAAACACTGCCTAACGATTGCAAGATTACCATGTTTTATATGCAGAGTGAGTTTGAATACTTGCTATAGAATTTTTTTTTTAATTTTCGCTCGAACTCGAAACACTCCCCCTTCAATTCCGAGAAATTACGTGATCAAAACAAAATATCTTGTTCATTTATTTTTAATCGACAAAACAAATTCCACTGTATTGTGATATAATCACTATCAATTTATACAACAACGTGGCAATATCAAGTAAACAAAATAATTAAATTTAGAAATTGGAGCACGGACAGAATACAGATTGGACGAAAACAATTTCGTGTGCTCAGTGTTGCAGTTTAACGCTTTCAATTTAAGTAATTTTGCCAAAAGTCGGTGTACAGCTGGGTGGCCGAAAATTCAGTATCAGAATATCGATTAACGTAACGATAGCAAAAGTTAAGTTATATCAAAGACCAGTTTAACAGATTGGCAACCGAAATTTAAATATTATGAAGGCTTGTGGAAACACAGAACGACTCCATCATTACTTTCAACGTTTTTTATGGAAGCAACACTCAAATTAAAACGAACAACATAGGTACTTAAAAAATATTCGAAGCAGCATACTCCAGCTTCCGTATATTTTTCATAAAAAAAGTTGGTCGTAATGCTGAGTCCCAATAATGGTGTTCAAGATGTGTGTTATATCTGTTATACGTATTTTTGCCTTTATAAAACAAGTGCTATTTTGCGTTTGACCTCTACCTCTGTAAACAGACTCCATTAAACTATAAGTTATTCAAATTCCTTCTCCCAAAATAGATGGAGTTACACACGGCCCTTGCTGCATCGGTTTCTGGAGTCCACACACAGTTTATGACTCGTTTAAAAATTATACTTTGACGACTAAACATCAAAGTCTCAAATGCTTTCGGCACTCGTTAATGCTGTTTTTATTTCGTGATCCGTTTGGGTTCCCGCGCAAATTAAATGATCATAAAGTTTGAGGAATTGGCGTACTGTATACTACACATTTTTATTTACATTATTTTACGATATAAAATTCTTAAACTTAACGTTAAAAATATATGGAACGTAATGGGGTATTTAGGTACATGGAGTGACTTGGCAGGCGACTTTAGTCATTTAGCGCTTTTTATCGAAAATTGCTTGTGAAATATAGTCGCAAACCTAATTTCAATGAGGTGGCGATTCGATTTTACAAGGGACTGACAATTAAAGAAGTAAATAAAGTCGTCTGCCAAGTTGCTTGACAAGTTGACTCGTGTGAATACCACATTATCAATTATGTATTAAAAAGTTACTGATGACGTCCGATCAAAAATTCATTGTGATACAATTCAGATACGATTGTCATACGTGAATACTTTTCAACAGCCGGCAGGCTGATTATTTAATTAAAAACCACCTAGCGACCGGCTTCAGTTCACAGATGAATGTGATAAATTGCAACTTTTCTCTGGTATGTTTTTTTACCCCAAAAAGAAGTAGCAATGTATCACATTCATCTGTCAAATGAGACCGGTCGCTAGGTGGTTTTTAATTAGATAATCAGCCTGCGGGTCCACTCGAAGCGAGCAGCCTTGCGCGAGGCTCGCCACGTGCGATAAACTTCCTGCCTCGAGAGGCGGCACGCTCGGTGTAGACTTGCTGCGCTCAATCGAGGCCAATGCTGCGCACGAGGCAAGTCCACACCGAGTGAACTGCATGCCTCGCGAGGCAGGAGATTTGCCGCGCTTAGTGGGCAGGCTTCGCTCGAGGCTGCTCTCTCAGTGTGGACTCGGCTAACGACGGTGCCTACTGTGTCACGCGACTTTAATTATGTGAGTAGGGCTACAGGACTATGCTTTGATCTTCTTTTGAGATAAAATTGTATCACCATTAACTAAATGACGATACCACGGAAACAAAAGACGGCAAAAAACAAGTTTGTATAGGTGGAGAAAAAGTAACGTTATGCAACTTCTAATGAAAAGTACTTACAATAAACACAATAACACTGAGATGTACAGGGAATCAAAGTTTTTTGTTAATAATATAAATGGAAAATTGTTTTACAGCAACCATTGACACGAAATAAAAGTTATCAGATCGTCTCGTAGAGGTATTTACTCAGTAGGCAACATTGGACGAGCTGAATGCAACATGGCGCGTTTTAGTTGCGCAACATCGCGCAATATTGCCATATGGCGCGCAACATGACCCCTTTATAATAAACTTGCTAAACAAAAGTTGCGCATTGTCGCACAATAATTTGTTACGTATCAAAATGTTGCCTTGTGAACACAAAGTATGAAAAGCTATACTTATTATTATTATTAATATACCTAATATAGAGTACGTAAATTTATTTGCAATTATTTGTCACTCAGTAACAATTTTTTGTGTGTTTTAATCATGGCTAGATATACTTGGATGATATCCATTTAAATTATTTATTTATATTCATAGATTTTCTGTTTAACAAACATGAAGTCATAGAAAATAAACGATTTGGTTTCCATACATCTTTACCAAGTATATCCGAAGGCGTGATAATCATATTAATCACATTAAAAGTCACATTACATTTCCATCGAAACAAAGGAAGTTAAAAAGGCAGTTTTTCAAAAATCTATAATAAGGAAAAAGCGTTTGATTTTCACGTTATCTCGTTATTTGACGCTTTGGAACCTCAATCGTGTCCACGACTTTGACAAAATCCTCTCATACATCAAGTCCGTGGCTTTTGTATTTGGATTCTTTGTCAGATTACATAGCTATTGTGTTTACGGGCAAACCTTTTGTTGTCGAATAGGCAATCATTTTAGCTTTAAGTTTGGGTTACACTATAATTTGATATAATAATATTAGGTCTTTACAGGTATTTACCTATGAAATTGCCGATATTTTGTCACAATTAATTCTATGATTTATAATATTTAACAATATCTTGATATTAATTAAGAATATCGAATTATTATTATTAGATGTTAACATTGTTTCGTGATTATCGTGAAACGCATCGTAGCTAGAAATAAAATAATTTCTACACTAGGCTATAGGCCTGTATTGTAGATAATCTTTTACACCAAGACAGATTGTAGATAATTTATATAATTATGACCAATAAACTATCAGTAAAAATAAAGTCCTTATTTAGCTTTCTTAACATTAATATGGATCTTGAAAGCGACTCTTTTCGCGACGCGCGAAAGAAAATGCTAGTATGAAAAATGCAAATTCTTGAAAATTCTTCATACAAATCAGGAATTTCATGGGACCAATTAAAATACTAGTTTTGCCTGCGTATTCAAGGGTGAGAATTTGGATATTATTACCACGGTTTATGGAATAGGTGGTCCTTCTAAGCAACCTTCCTAATTAAGCCTTCATAATTAGTAGGCATTGTGTAGGCCAAATTTTAGTCAATTTCGTGTATTGATTTGAGCTGTGCGATGATGAATTAGTTGATAGGTATTTTAGCAAAATAACTGAGTTAAATCCAGTTTTATTTATTCTAATGGTTAAATATACTGTTACTTAAATTACATATCCTCTTCAAATTTTTTATTAGAGGGAAAACAACTATATTTTGGCAAAATCAAGTTAAACTATGAAAATATGCGCCTGAAACAAGCGAAAATAAAAAAAACTTTAGTGATAATCAAACAGTAAATGAAGCGGAGAAAGTGTGGTGAAAAAAAGTGAAAAATGCCTGATCGAACACTAAACACTTCTTTGTTGAGTGGGGGGTGGAATGGGAGTGAAGGGTGGGGAATGTCACACCTGGACCCGGACTTGGGGTTTTTCTATCGGCCTGATGTGGTGATCATCGTGTTGTATGTGGCCGTGCTGACCACGTCGCTGTCTGCTAATACCCTGCTCATCTTCATCGTCATCAAATTCCAGTACATGAGGAAGTAAGTGCCTAAGTTATTATACATTTAATATTATCAGAAAGTTCATAATATTCTAAGCTTCCTCTGAGACTACCTGTGGCAAACCTGTAGCTAAGAGAGAATAGAAATTATTATTCAACGTGTTACAAAAATACACCCAATGCCGGATATGGTACCATCAAACTGAGCAACTTTTACAATGGGACCAACTCTGAAATCGTGAAAAAAATATCATCTGTTTCTTACAAAAATTAATAACGAAAATATCAAAATCAATGAAACAAAGGCATAGAGGTATTTTTGTAACACTATGTATATACTTAATCTCTATTCATCCATCACTTCTGATCGAAGATCTAGCACCAAAATGATAATTAAAATAGAAAGTGATTCTGTGCTTTTTAAGACTACAATTCTCCTTTCCACAAAAAGCTAACCTTCTTATCTCTCCACAAATGTGTCTGAATACCTGCTACTTATAAATGAACAAGTTATTCTTGAAGCCCGAGGTGATGTAGCTAGTTTAATAAGACAAACGGTGTGGTGGCTCTCAAGATGCAAATGCAAGTTGCAAGATGAAGAACTATCTTCATCTTTTTGAAAAAAGAAATATATGTAGCTTACCTCCGCAAACAATACTGCAAACACCGGCTCATTCGGTGTTGGTTGACGCACGATCTAACTCTTGGGGATGCACCGGGTTGGGGCGAAATACGTGTTAAGTAGTCTAATTGGTGAAGGTGCAAGGTGTGTTGCTGTCTGGCTAAATGCAGGTATTGTGCACTTGATGTTTTGTGGTGTGCATGCGCATATTTTTGCGGGCGGGCGGGCGGTGCATCTTGCATATAAGTATTGTTTGCGGAAGTATGCTACATTATTTCTTTTTTCAAAATGTTTGGACTTCCGCCAAGTGACGCCTGATTCAATCAAATATCTTCATCTTGGTAACACTAGTTACCAGTTTTAATAATTCATTCCTTAATATAAAGCTACATAATATTATTAAGTAGTTTAAAAACAGTGATTGAACTACTTTGACGATGACAGCTGAATGCTCGGCCATATAATTTACGACTTCTTGCCCAAATACCCAAAAAAATCTTAAAAGATTTTAGAGTCATCTTATTTTGAAACAGGTTGTCTTGTCTGATTTGAGACAGGTTCCTTAAAGTTAAGGAGACCTCAGTGTATTATTAAGTATATTATATTCTGTGCCTCAGACAAAGATTTTAGCTAAGTAGATTAGTCTCGTCTAGTCTAAAAAATGAGTTCATCATATTCCTTAGTAAACACTAACTTATGATAATTACACCTTGTATGGTGTTAATTAATACCCTTATAATCGTTTTAGTATCGTATGATAATGTAGGCGTGTGGAGACGAAGTCATTCACCCACCATTAATTGTATTTACACGACTGATTACATTATGTTCGTAAACAAAGCTCCTTCGCGCCTTCTAAATGAGATTTGTGATTTTAGCAAACGCGTCATAGCACGCTTTCATAGGGTTAGTGAACCTTTATGTTAAATATGAAAACGAAAGGTGCACCCTTAAAACCGATTAAAGTATTTACGAAATATTGAACGATCTAAAAAACTACAAAAAACTATTCAATGAAACAAAACAATAAAATAAAAAAGATAAAAATAAATATTGTTTAAAGACTGAACCGGATATTCAAGTACCTCACTTTAAAAAAGTTTTTGGAAAAGTAATAATGCCCTAACAGTTTGCACTGCATCCAAAAGGAGGACTGTGTCTCTAGCTTAGTCATCGATTCACAAAACATTAGTTAGAAATTAAAGTTTCAAAAATGTTTTAATTTTATAATTTTTTAGACTTTAGACGATAGAACCTTTTTTCATTAGACCATCAAGCAATACGTTCTGCAAGTCTAGACACCTCCATTAATAATGATTTGTCACAACTAATGTAATGTTTGCGTGTTTTGCCAACGTCATTAAATCTATGTCAACTCTTTATTTGTTGTTTGCCTCCTCGTGCGTACGAACAATTGCTCAAAAGGCTAGAAATGGCTTGATTGAACAATTGTTTGAATGGCTAGAAGTGGCCCAATTCACTAGAAAATGGCGAATCTTTGAGGTTAGAGGATAATGTTGCAATACTTTTGGCATCATTGTTTTTGATTAATAAAATGTTGGTGATGAAGAATATTTAATTCTATCCACCATATTTTTGTAGTCGTTTAAATAAACTTGAGAGTGTACCGATTAAACTAAAAATTTTAGTCAAAAGGAAAGCAAAATTTCACTTTTCCATTGCTTTCCCACAATAATAACAATGTTTAGCAATCAGGGGGCTAAATTGTCTAATATCAAAATCTATTGCAATCGATTTTATTTGACAGATGGATGTGACACATTGCTGAATTTCTTTAGTACGATAAGTTTTTATTTTCATCAGAAAGAACTAGGTATCAATGTTCTGTCAAATGAAAGCGATCCAACATTTTTTGGTAATTTTTTGACCCCTGTTTTTTTAGGAAAAATGTTTAGCTTCATTAAGTTAATTTAAACGACACTCTCTTAAGTTAATTTAAACGACTACAAAATTAAGGTATTTGCAGAATTTTCTCACAGACTTTATTGTAATTGTTGTATGGCCATGAATTTTCTACAATAATAATCCTTACTAATATTATAAATGCGAAAGTCCGTTTGTTTGTTGATTTGTTTGTTTGTTTGTTACGCCTTCACGTCTTAACTACTCAATCGATCATCGTGAAAGTTTGCATACACATTGTCAGGGGTACAGAAAAGGACATAGGGTACCTTCCATCCCGATAAAAGGAACTGTTCCCGAGGGATAGACAAAACATTAAACACGCGGACGAAGTCGCGGGCGGTCGCTAGTAATAATATAAAACTTTAAGAATCAAGCTGTCATTCACATTCTAAAAAGTATGCAAGTCAGTATAATAAGTGAGCTTTTTTAATGCCATGTCTAAATCCTTGCTTTAAGGGCTACTTAGTTTGTTTAGTTAAAACAGACAGGAATAGGTTGTGCTTTCATTAATTAATTGTCCTCGCAAACTTTTAAAACTGAGTCCCCATTGGCCAGCTAAGCTAAGCCAATGCGCCTTAGTTTTCACGAGCTATTAATCACTCAGCTTGCAGGGCGGACTAGGTATCATTAGCTTGTGTTTGCTAAGATACTAATTACCCTAGTAAATTACCCCAGCACATACTTTATAGATTGTGTGATAAATTAGTACTTCGTTTATGGAAACTGGAGGAATATGGCCTCTATTAAAAAATGCTATCTTTTGAACTTTATAAGAAAACACTGCTCATCTTTTACCGCTCAGATGAGCTGAGTTCCTTTTTTCTATTTTAAAGTTTTGTGAAAAAAGCATTGTGTTGTCAATGATATCCTGTTAACATTTCATGTTGTAAGTAAAAAAGCGAATGCCAAAATGTTTTATTAAGTCCTGCAAATCTTTATGCAACAGTAAAGATAAAGATTTTAGATCAAAGATAAGATAAATCATGTATGTCTGAAGCAAAACTCTTTCCCTTCCTTAAAAATCAGTTTCTAGTAACTTCCAATGAAAACATAGAAACAAGACTTAATTAACTGCGAAGCCTGGCTGCGGAACATTTTAATCTGGTTGTAGGTACAGTCACTGTTAAAATATATTAAGAACCATTTAAAATTATCAGAAATATTGGAACAGACAGCTCATAAGTAAACACAAACAAAAGAGACGGTCCAAAATATATGGACTAAAAAGTCAGAATTAATACGAACAAGCTATATACCAATAGATTGCTTAGAATGGGCGAAGCAATCCTACCTAAGTCGCAGTCAGCATCAGCAGCAGTCATACATACTTTGTCAGCGTGTATCTCCGATACCCTATGGATTTGGGGTCCGCGACTTTAATAGTATTATATCGCTTGATCTAAGCAATCGATTAGTATATAGCTCGTTTGTATTGATTTAAGATAAATAAAATTTAACTTTACCAACTTTAAGATGAATTAATAATGAAAAAATATTAGAAAAAATCGACTCACCCGTAGCAACTCAGACGGGATTCATTTACCAACTTTACCTGTATTTCATACATACTTTGTCAGCGTATATCTCCGATACCCCATGGATTTCGGGTCTGTGACTTAGGTAGGATTATTTCTCTCGGTATAAGCAATCGATTAATATATAGCTTGTTCGTATTATTTCTGTGTATTTTTTGGACCATATACAAAAGTTTTTAATGTCAATGTCTAGCCTTTTTTACGAATTAGTCAAACGAACTTGTCACTTTTTGGACCAATCGACACTGCCGAAATCCACAAGGGAACAATGTGCCAAAGCATAAAAATAAGAATATACTAAATTGATCATTTTGGTTAATTCCAAACACTTATACACATTACCCACATAAAATCTTCTAAACTTTTATTTCATCACTAGCGGCCGCCCGTGGTTTCACCCGCGCGGTTCCCGTTCCCGTGGGAATATCGGGATAAAAAGTATTTGATGTTTTAATCTAGGCTATCTTCTATCTGTGTGCCAAATTCCAAGCAAATCCGTTCAGTAGTTTTTGCGTGATTGAGGAACAAACATCTAAACATCTAAACAGCCAAACCCACAAACATTCACATTTATCTAGCGGCCGCCCGCGTTTTCACCCGCGTGGTTCCCGTTCCTGTGAGAATATCGGGATAAAAAGTGTTTTATGTTTAAATCTACGCTATTTACTATCTGTGTGCCAAATTTCAACCAAATCCGTTCAGTAGTTTTTGCGTGATTGAGGAACAAACATCCTAACATCTAAACATCCAAACCCGCAAACTTTCACATTTTTAATATTAGTAGGATGTGAAAAACCAATCCTACTAGGATTGGTTTTTCACATTCTTTATTACAGCCATTCAATCTTTCTTTTAGTAGTATCTTACTGGAATAGATTACTACTCTACCTTTTTAGCTAACTACCTAGCTACCCTTTTTGTGTTCAAGCACTTTCGAGGCCGAGTGTCCACGTATATTTCCGATTGTGCTGTTCGAGTTCGGAAGCTGTGATGGATCGTAATTGGCCTATTGTTGGATATTAGTAATCAATATCTGCTGGATTCCTGAACAGCCGAATCCGATTTACGAGCCATAAGTGGAAATTTATTTGTACGAGAAAAAATCTAAAAGCGTAATTTCATTCAGTAGAAAGTGTAGTTTTTTACAGCGATTGGATTTGGAATCGCACGAACTTATCTCTACATAAAGAAGGACGTCCATTTCTGACCTGTCAAAAGCTTGATTTTATCAATTTATTATTAACGTGTATAGAGAAGTAATATAGCCCATAAAATTGCATTTTTATTGTTTGGCAATAATAATTAGTAAAGATTGGCAATAATATCATTTAATATACTCAAACTTGAACATATTGATTTTATACATTGCATATTTTTGTTATTGCCAAATTAAAATTTAATGAATAATAGTATTCTACAGTCATAGTAATTTCGAATATAATTTTATTATCATTATACATCGACATTAAAAAAAAAACATTTGACATGTCAACGCTTGTAAGGGAATAAGTGGTCGTTGTTCTTTGATTAGGATTAGGAACCAATTTGTTAATTAGTAAAGTTCTGTTTTGCCTAAACAGTAATGTCGGTACACCAAACCGAAATTATTTATAGCTCATTCTTTGAAATGTTTGCCAAATGCATCGAATAAAAGAGACGAAATGATGGTTTTATGATCGAGTGAATCGGCTGTTTTTATACGACCGTTACAACCGTTTTTAATACCGTCCGGTTGGGTGTTACTGACCGGACAGCGAAGATAATTCCGAACTAAAAATTACAATAGAACTTGAGATTTTGTAACTGTTGGTTTTAGTAACTCTGGTTATGGAATCCACGGAAATTAAGATTGGTCACGCTCATTCATGGTGAAAGTAAATGAAGTTCTTTTGTTAAGAAAATGTTTTGATGTTTTAAAAAGGCGTGGGTTATAGCCAATGTATAGATAAAAGATTAAAGATAGGGGTTTGTATCAAAATTGATCAAATCTTGGACTATTGAAGTTAATTTCGGAATCTTACAAATTTTTAACGACAATGACTATTTAACGCCAACAATAAATAGGTACCTACTTACTTACATAAAGCTAGCGTAAGCTTCAATAAATAAAAATCTAAAAATATAATAAAACCATAGACATATAAAAATTTTCGCTGCGCTCAAGAAGACCAACAAAGCGTGGAAAAGAGAAAATAACATTATACGGACACGGTCTGTGAAAAAATGAGACAAAGAATCAAGTGACAATGTGCTAACATTGTTTACAGTAAGTGCCCCCAGCGTCCCGTCTTGAAAATGAGCAATCACAGTTTGTTTAAAATATTTGTTAATCCTTATTATAATTTCAAATAAAGGTAAAGTGGAGCCATGGTGTCTTGTGCTCTAAGCAATTGTGATGTGATAAAAAGAAACAATACAAGTAATCACACTTTTCAAAGGTAAATAAAATTTTACCACACATTTCTCTTAAACCAAATTTCGCTACATTTATTAGTTTATCGACGAAGAAAACAGTATGGAACATAGTTTCTAAATTTCCCTTGCCATAATATAGTCATATTTTATGTATGTAAGTCATATTTTACGTATCTAGGTGATCGAAATTCTCATAATGTATACATTAGTTTTTCGGATTACCTGTTTATTGACATTGTTGTTCATTGGAATTCTATTTCTGTGAATAAAAACTACGTTGTTATTTCTCATGAATACCAAAAAGTTGATGAAAGCAAACTGAAGAAAACACCTACTTGTGACATATTATATGCAAATAACTATTTTCTCTTAGTAGTGTTATTCTCTGTTAGTTGGGAAAGGAAGATTGTTTCAGTCAGGCCAGCGTTGGTATTCTCGTGTTTGTAACGCGCCATATTTGATTAATGCTTTGTTTTTGCGAACAAAGTTTGTACAGATTACGTCGATATTTATGATATTCAACGAAAAAACTCATTGACACCATTCCGTCCATTATTAACCGAGCGAAATTATTGAAAAGTGAATTTTAATAAATGTATTTTGTAATAGCAAGACACATGTAATTTTTTTTATATTTATTGGATAGTCTAAGGCAAAGTCAAAGTCAAAATATCTTTATTAAAATAAACTTAGTTTAAATCGTCTATACTTTCTTAGCACCCGTTCCAGACTTTTTTTTATATGGATTTAAAATGGAGTGTGGACTAGAGGAATTCAGTTTGTTTTCAACAGGTGATTACCTAATTTAAACATTCTTACTAAAAATACATCTATCTCATGTTTATAGTTATTAAGAGGTAGGTTATTTTCTTCGCTTAGGCGCTAAAATGACGTTAATTTAAATTACTTCATAATTATTTATCTCTTCTTCATCGAAATTCACTTTTCCTGATTTCGACATCGGTTTTTTCCCCTGAGTTAATCGGAATTTTCCCATTCAGTTCATTCAGAACATCAATCTTGATCAAGATTTGGAGCGATTTAACAGTGGGTATTACTACGTTCGAACCGAAAATATCGACGCTTTTTCATAGTAAAACAGAAATAGCTTGCAGAGCTATGCGTGTTGAGTACGACTCAATTATAGCTGGCATTGTTTGACAGATCTGATAATGGAATTTGCTTTTATCATCACTAAAAGCTGTTCGTTCATATTATCAAGTTTTATTGGTGTTGAAAGAAAGCCGGAAAAGCATTTCCGTAGTTTTAGTAGAGAGGCCAATACGTAGAAAATAGCTAATTTACGAATTTCGTAGGCCTAAAAATGTATGTTAATTTAACAGTTAAATACCTGAATTAATTTATTCTTTAATAATAAATCATACAGGTTCTTCCAGATTGTCTTTTAAATCAGTATTACCTTCCTACTTAGAATATCTTTGATGTGAAGGGAGTATGCCCCCTCCACTCTTCCACCTTTTTGTGTTTCAGTGCGATCTGTGACACTTCGCGATCACCTATTTCGGGCTTTTAGAATATAAACAATGCAATAAGTAAAAAAAATACTTTCAGCTTCACCCGACTTCAATAGACGTGTTTTAATTAATCGATTTGAACATTATTTCTTGCTTTTTATAGAGCTGCTTTTTTAAGATTTTTGAAGGAGGTTTTGCTTTTTTTAAAAAGCTTTTTTAACCAGTAAGTACTTGTAATGAAATGATACAGTATATTTTTGAAATCAGCTCATGAAGCACGGTATACCACTTGTTGGGCTTTAGAAAAAAAATCCATACAAAAAAATATGATGATATCATCATGGATGTAGTTTTGTAATAACTTCGTTATTTTTACAACGATTCGGAAAATTAAAAGTTTGGGGATTTCGCCGTATTAAAAAACCGGTAGCACCGCAACGGCTGTGCTGTGTACTTTTATATTTGTCGTGGTTTATTCGAGGCAAACTGTCTAGTTGTTTACTATGTGGCGCAACGTCGAAACACTCAACCGAACTGCACTAAAACAAACAAACGTGGACTGTGTTTGTAATACAGCTGTTCGGTTTATGGCGGGAGAAAACTTACATAGGTACCAACTATACTCGCATTGGTATTGGCATGTTACCCAACACTATTTTTACTGTACATCACTACTTGGTGGGGCGCTTCCCGCTCTCTCTCTATTTCCGGGCACCGTTACGTGTTCCCGTAGTTTTATTTTTTTAAGCTAAGTGCAATTTGCTATCCGAAATAAAATAAAACACTAAGTACTTTCACTGACATATCAGTGATTTTTATTATATACAGTCCTCCCATTGCAAATGTGCAATCTGCACAATTAGTTAAAATTAACAAACATAAGATTCTCATCTAAGTAATATAAAGACATAATAAAATTGTGTCTATAGAAATCGGAAACAGTAAATTCAATATCATCAATAAGATGGGAGAGCAGCCGTGCACAAAGATGGCGGCCACCGCAGAGAAGAATGGTGATGAATTGTGAATTACTTCCGCTGAAATAAAAAAATAAATTAAAACAAAATAAATATGATGATGACGACCACGAGTCACGACTACTTTGTCAAAAGTCAAACGGAAAAAATTGAAATAAAACTTCCAGCCGCCAGCTATAGAATAGTCGACATTTTATTCGAGCATAGACGATTGTTACTTTCGCAAGTTTATGGAAATCCCAAACATTGTTGTATTGTCTGGAATGGGGAATGTCTGAAAAAAATCAAATTGGCTGAATATTTTTTATAGGTTGGAATAAGCTCCCTTAATAATAGAAAAACGTTTCAGAATTTTCGGTTGCGTGAAAAAATTTAAAAAAAGTAAAGTCTCTTCGACTTCACAAATTTACGAAAGTAACAGCAGAATAAAGATTATACCTTTGCCACCACCTGCCACTACGACAATAAGTATTTAAAAAAAAGATTTGACATTTTGTGTTGAAACTTTTTTTTAATACCCTGTTGTGGTTGTGGCAGGCAAAGATATAATCTCCATTCTGCTGTTACTTTCCTACATTTGTGAAGTCGAAGAGACTTATTTTTTTTTATTTTTCACGCAACCGAAAATTCTGAAACTTTTTTCTATTACTAAGGGAGCTTTCTCCCTATAAAAAAATAATCAGATTTTATTTTTTTCGGTCATTCCCCGAACCTATGACACAGAATTTTATAGTGTAGTTAGTTTTAATTTTTTAACCGACTTCAACAAAAGGAGGAGGTTCTCAATTCGATTGTATGTTTTTAAGCTTGAAAATTGGCCATTTGAATCATGCTAATCTAATCAACCAATATGCTGCAAAGCCAATATGCACAATAATGATGCAAAGCACCTCTTGTCCCCCGATAGTATAATATCTTTGGCTAATTAATTAATTAGCGTGTGTTAATTATTATTTAATTATGAAAACATGCTTACGATGAGTCACAAAAAGTCACATAGGGGCACTCGTAAATCGCCATACCTAGGTATTTAAAAACATACTTATGTTAATTTGTTTATGTCTGGCACAGCAAATAACTTTTAATCAACTTCTGAAACCAATATGAATTGAAATAAAAATAGTTTCGTTATGAATCCATAATAGTAGTTTATGAAACTGACACATAAAATCCCAAATGTATGAGTGTAGATAAAGTAGTGTATGAAACTGCACATAACTAGGTATTAAAACACTCGTGTGATACTATTAAAAACCTCGCCTACGGCTCGGTTTTTAAACACACACTCGTGTTTTAATACCTAGTTATGTGCAGTTTCATACACTACTTTATCTACACTCATACATTTGGGATTGAACCTACTAAATAAAAGATCAACGTTAGAAAAGAGAGAGAGACTTTGTTTGTATTAGCAAGGTACCTACCTACCTTGTAATAAGTCAATTCCTTAGCTGCATCTAAACTAAAATATCGGGCAGAGTAATTTTTTTTTCACATTTTAGAGCAAGAATAAAAAAACCTACAAAATTCAGTTAAGTATAACAAAATGTAAAAATTGAAACCAAATTTTATCGGAAATGCTTGGCGCGCATTCCATTAGAAAAAAAAATTTGATCAGTGCATTTCAACAAACTAATCGCACTAAAGTCATCGATTACCATAGAGTACATTTTAATCATGAAAAATATGTGGGAAAAGGAAAATATCGTTGTTTTTTTAATGTTACGGCACTGCCTTCTTTTTGGATTTGCCCTGTATCGTAATGAGAAAAAAAGTTATTTTATGATGCAGTTGACTGCATCGTAATGAGTTTATTTTTTAATTTTACCTATCCACGAAAATAAAGTACGTATTTATATTACCTTTTTTGAATTCATATTTGGAACATTACGTTGTGAGTGTAGATAAAAGTATTTACATCATAAAATGTTAGTAGCTACCTATAGATAGATATATTAAAGTAGTAAAATAAAATTCATATTTATGAAGCTGAAAGGCGCCAGCTCCCATACAAATTGACGTCACATATTATATTATATTGTAGTCGAGCCAAATTTCCATACGTACATTGAAATACATCCTCATTGAATATGCAAAATCGTTTTGTTCAGTTATTACATGTTATTTACCATCAGGATGTAAACAGGATTGTGACTCCATACAGTACATTGAAATTCATCCTCATGGAATATGCAAAATTACACTACATTTTTTTTGTCATTTTTACAATTACATGTTATTTACTATAACAGAGTTGTCATTTTAAAGGATATTTCTAAACTAAGTATTTGGTGTGTAGTAAAGAATAAGATAATTCCTGAAAGCATTTGATACTACATGGCTGCGGACTATAAATCTATATAGGTACCTACGAGGGTGGTTTGATAAGTCCATGACTTTTTAATGAAGAAAGAGTTTTTTTCGGAATATTTTATTTTATTTCTCTAAATAATCTTATTGTAGCTCTGCGTATTCAGTCCAACGAAGTTCCTACCTCTTTAACCCATTATTTTTTTCTTTCATCGCCTGAAAACGGGTAACTGAAATGAGAGCCCATTTCAGACACCACCTTTTGGTTTAATGAAAATCTTTGCCCGCCAAGACATTTATTCATGTTTAGTAGGAGAAAAAATCTCACTGGGGTAGAATCTAGAGAATAGGAAGAATTCATCTTCATTCGATGAGTTTTGGTGTCATGAGTGCCGCCGAGAGGGTCGACAGGGTCATTAAAAAAAGTTAGAAGTCACTTCAGCTTTTTGTTTCCAAAAGTAATAATCTTTTGCCGAATTTGAAACAAAGTAGTGTAAAGATGCCTTAAGGAGTTTCTTTTTAAGACACAAAAATAAATTATGAAAAAAAAGTATTTCTTCTTTTCAAAGTCATGGACTTATCAAACCACCCTCGTACGTAAATTGCTAACAAAATCAATGCATTCTATGTACAGAAGAGCGATTTTTCTGTGTATTTTTCTGTGCAAATATGTTTATTTCTTTAACTTATTTAATACAATAATAAGTGGTCTGAGCTACATTTTAAACAACAATTTGATTGTGTTAGGGCACCGCGCTTTTATAGCATGGTGACAATAGACTACCATTTACTTTGAATAAGTTTTTTTATAGACACTTTATTAAACAAAATGCGTGTGATTTTTCTACGAGTAAACATGCATGGAGCGGTTTGACCCGACTTCAAAACATTTTATGATGCTAAAATTACAACTTAATTAAAAAATGCTATAGTAGTTACGTTTACAGAGAGATGTATCAATTATTAGGAAAATGATTTAGAGTACGTAAGTTATCCTTTGGAATTATTTATGTATTTTAAGAAAATTTTATTTATCAAAATTAATTGATTTCAACGGTACCTAGTTGATATCCTTTTATAGGATTCTTTACACAAATCAAATCGTCCATAAATAGCTGTGAAATGATATTGAATTGTTGAAGAATTTATCGCGTAAAAGCGAAAATTGAAAAGTTAATACTCGTATCGAACTATGCACAGATATTTTTTTATACTTTTATGAGGCATGTTAACAAAATATTACATAGGTTTTATGGTACAAATATTAGAAAATTAATTATAAATTTTCCTGTCACGTCAAACGAGTTTAGGGTTAAGCTTTCATGTTTTAATAGGACGATTTTATTTCCGCGTAACGTGAGAGAGATTATGAGGAGGGTTAATTTGCGTGATGAATTAAGTGTTAAATATAAAAATAAACTTTTTTGGGTAAATAAATTACTGATGGTCCTAATGGAATGGATGACAAGAGCTGAAAAATTTACATAAAATTTTATTGATAGTTTCGTATCTATGATTTCGATTTATTAGTTAAAAATATTAGCTTCTTTAAATAATAATAACCTTAAAAAAAGTTTCTTTCATAAGTACTTTAATTTAAGATGTATCATTAATTAATTAATTTTTGATAAATTATTTAATCGCCCAGATATATTTTTTTAATTAGAATGATCGGTCCTGCTCTGCCCACAAGCTAAAGAGCTAACATATTTTTGTAAAATGATAAGAAATTAATTAACAGCGGTTATCTCACAATGTGCCGAATGGATTTTTTTTGTATCTAGGTACATTGCATTATATTTTTGGAGAGAGAGAGAGAGAGATCAAAATTTCGTACGTTGACATTCGACTCATACGAAATATAATTAAATCTTTCCGAAATATCCCTTCTCTTCAGGTTGGTCTCATATAAACCGTGTAACCTCACCAGAGAAACAGCAATGGACCTACTACAAAATAGGATTCGACATAATCCGGCGATGTTCGTCGTACGATTAAATTTGACCTTATTTCTGAGCTAATAATGTCACGAAGCGGTACGATCTTCGCCCGATTTGACGGTCCTGTTTTGGAATAGGCCCCTCAGACTCCGTCAGCTACGGTTTAATATGTATTCCGAAAACAACAAGGATGAGTGGCTTATAGGGCTTGTCTAAGTTTACTCTGTGTAAGTTTGCCACTTTAGGTGTTTTGTTTGCTCCATTTATATCCAGAAGTCTAGATTACTTTGGTATATGGGTGAGTACGTGCGTATGGATGGCGACATGCATAAATGAACATTCTCTGATAGACATCAGAGAGTGCCGAAATAAATTATTAGGTAACGAGCGGCCACCAGCCACTTCGTAAGAACAGTACTTCTTTTTAGGATGGATGAATATCATTTATATCCTTTTCCAGATTTTCTCTGCCCCTGACAATATGTTGTACCTAAGAATGAAAATTTTCATGATGATGGTAAAGTAGTTAAGTCGTGAAAGAGTAACAAACAAACTTTCGCATTTATAATGTTAAAGTAAAAAATTGAAAATAAAATAATTGAAAAATGTTCACTTAAGGTGGCACCCTAAGCGAAAGTGGCGCAACGGTGAAATTTATTTAATATTATAATTCTAATACACAATCTTAATATTTTTTACGTGAAATTTTTAGGACCCACAGTCTAGTATTTTTAGATGGTATCGTTACATTCCCTCGTAGTCACTACTAGATAGCAAAACTGATAAAAGTGGCCGTTTTTGACACATTTGCTCTACTTCTATGAATGACTATGAGAGCAGGTAGTAATACCTTCTAAACATACTAAACCATGGGCCCTAAAAACTGCACGTAAAACATTATTAATATCTTTTTCTATTAACAACTTATTAAAAAAATCTCTAAGGGCGCCACTTTCAGTAAGGGAATCGCCTTACGATAAAAATTTGGGATATTACCGTAATGACCTAAATGTCGAAAGTTTCTTATTGATTACAATGTAAAGTGAAATAGATTAGAGTGATGTATGAGCTGTTGTTTCATATTTATTTCAAAGACATTGATGGATAGAAGAAACATAAATTATCTTGAACTTGCTTTCGCCCACGAATGGCCTGTTTTGTCACGGTAAAGATCTTTACCGTGCCGTTGAATCCCATGTTTGTCCACCACTGGTAACCACCTCTGTGGTCTAGTGGTGCACCCACCCGTGTGAGACGCAGGGGTCCCGAGCTCGATTCCAGGGTTATTTCAAGGCCGCCAGCCCCCCTAGCATGACCACCGAAACACGATAAACATCGCGTGATATAGCGTTTTATCGACATTCAACTGTCAAAATCCATTGTCTTTTTACAGTTAAACGTGATAAATCGGTATAACGCGATTCGGTGGTCACGCTAGGGGGGCTGGCTAGCTATAGCTACCACTATGTTACTTAGGGCTGCTGACGCTATAATAATAATTAAAAAAAATGTGTTCCGGCAGTTAAAAGTAAGATGGCCAGTTCCTCAGTGATGTGGATTCCAGGGCGCTTCCACCTTCGGCCTTATCGTCACTTAACATCAGGTGAAGTGAAAGTCAAGCACTATCCCATTATGCAAACAAAAAAACTGGGAGATATCGAGAAAGAAAATAGTTTTTTTTCGTTACATTTCTTCCCGATATCCCCCAGTAGTGGACAACGGGAATAGACCGTCCATACTTTATTTCCCATTTAACCAATACTGGGGGATAAACAGTGGGGGACAAAGGGAATAAGTCCCACGACTTCGTCCGCGTAGACATTTGGAAAATCTCTAGGAAACCTTTGACCGGAGTAAAATTATTCTACGTTTTTATCCAGGGTATAAACTATCTGAGTGCCAAACATCCAAATCCGTTAAGCCGTTTTTGCGTGATTGAGTAACATACGTCCAAACATTCAATCTTTCTCATTTTATTATAATTTATAACTCACTTCTGGCTTAATTAAATAGAAACGGTATTTTCGTCTTTAATAATTGTTCGAAATCAATCATTTTCTAATTATTCTTGCCATGATCAAAAGATTTTGAATAAATTGTTACTCTCGTTTCTCAATCAAGGAGATTCAAATGACTTTTATTTCGGACACTTAATTATAATTGTATTCTCGCTGAAAATAAATGGAAGGTAGTATTTGTTAGCATTATAAGGGTTCCGTACCAAAACGGTAAAAAGAAACTTTTGTGGTGCGACTCAGTCTATATTCTGTCCGTCTGTCACAGCTGGATATCTCAAGAACTACTCTAATGCTCTCAAATTTTGGCATAGTATTTGCCCAACTATTTTGCAAATAATAAAGATTATTGTATCAACTAATAAAGAAAATATGCACTTGCTTTTTTTAACATATTTTTTGACTTTTGATGAAAAAATGACAAAAAAATCGTTTCCCTTATCTCCGAAGTTTGCATAGAGAAAAATCTGAAATTTATTTATTTTATTTTATTTAGTAGGTTTACCAGCAATTGTTACATTATTACATTAATGAGTATTATACATCGTAGTTCTTAGCTAAATGCACAATTAATTTAAGGCAAACACCGCATGCAAAGTTGATTGCTACCAGTTACATCTAAAACTAAAATCTAAGAGGTAATATACCTACTTATTTCAAAAGTAATAATTAGAAATAATTAAACTGTTTTTAATCTCAGCAAACGAAAAATAGTTTCAAATATATCGTTAGGAATGTAAAAATAATACAATATTATTGGATTTCATCTTGTAGAGGCACAAGGCCTAAAAAGGTGGTATCATTAGTGGTAATTTTCCTTTCTTTTGGTTTTATGCTGTATTCACATGTAATTACATAACTATACACCGACCGTATGATGTGCAAATCTCAATGTATTCTATAGAAATGAGACGAATCCCAAGGCGTCCTATTGAATGTGAGATTCCCAATGGAATCTTTTCAATTGCTTCGCGGCAACTTATTTTGAGCATGGGATAGCTTTTCTAAATCTAACTTACGCAATCGATTGGGGATTTCTTCGTTATAGAATCAGTGTCATTTTTCTGAAAGAAAGTTTTGTTTTTGTCATTGTTTTTACAGCGAGGTGGCATCAATTTTAGAGTTAAGTTTTCTAGTTAATAAGGACCTCAGCACAGCACATTATACTACGATTACTTGGATAATTCGTCCAAGTACGATTATTATATAGGAACGCTACAGTAACAGCTATTTTGTGCTACTGTCACATAATAATATATAGTAGTACGTGCAGAAAGGACATTCCCCGCCCCGCCCCAGAATCAATTACCTCACCCCACCCCGCGAGTTCGTATGTCGAATCGTATGCTCGTTGTCGTGTTTGTCAAATGTCAACTTATTTTGATATTCAAAGAAATGCGTCGTAACTTTATTTACCAAAAAGTTCAAATTATGAACTGAACGTCGCTCATACAGGACAAACTGCACGGTAGCCCTAGAGTTGCGCGTGTACAAAAACATCAATTATGACGTCATCTGTTTATAATAGCGCAGTTGTACAGTGTCCGGGTTGCGGTACTGTACAGTTCAGCCTGTACAAAATGGCTATGGTGTGCGTGCACGGAAAATCACGATCTGTTCCTAGCGGCCCTTCTGTCTAGCTCATATGTTTCTCTAACTAAAGTAAATATATAATACTAACTTGGAAACTCATGACCCATTTAGGAAAGGATATCCATAAATTACTTTACGTCAAGGGACGGTACACAAAGTGTGCCAAAGGAGACAAGATTTATGGCTCTTGATGGGGCTAGTGATAATTTGAGCTAATTAGTCACTACACATAAAGGGTTCCAAACACTTTAAAGTCACTTGTGCAAATTTATTTAAGATTTTTGACTATAACTTGAGCGGGAAAATTTGATTCGTGCTCTATACAACGTGTTACAAAAATACGAGTAATGTCGAATATAGGTAGATAGGGAACATCAAACTGAACAACTTTTACTAATGGGACCAACTCTGAAATCGCGAAAAAACCCAGCTGTTTCATACATTTTGATATTTTTGTATCAAACAGCTGTTTTTTTTCCATTCCAGAGTTGCTCCCATTGTAAAAGGTAATCAGTTGATGGTCCCTATCTACCGCATATTCGGCATTACTCGCATTTTTGTAACACGTTGTATACTTACCACGCCTAAAATTAATTTTAATAACAATGACACTGTTTTATGACATTTTATGGTTGGATAGACTGATGATGGAAAGAGTGGGTCTTAGAATGAACATGGATAAGACGAAAATTATGTCAAATGCCCATGTTGTACCCTCTCCAGTTCATGTTGGGAACACTTCACTTGAAGTTGTTGACCATTACGTATACCTAGGACAGGTAGTCCAGTTAGGTAAGTCCAACTTCGAGAAAGAGATCTCTTGTCGAATCCAACTCGGGTGGGCAGCAATCGGGAAGCTTCGAAAAATCTTCGTGTCCGACTTACCTCAGTGTCTCAAGACGAAAGTCTATGAAAAGTGTGTGTTGCCATGCCACTTGCCAGTGATGACTTACGGCAGTGAAACGTGGTCGCTAAGTATGGGTCTCATAAGGAGGCTCAAGGTCACCCAGCGTGCAATGGAGAGACCCATGCTCGGCGTTTCCCTGTGTGATCGAATCAGAAACGAGGAGATCCGCAGGAGAACTAAAGTATCATCATAAAGTATGACATTGCTCGAAGGATTGCTCAGCTGAAGTGGCGATGGGTGGGACAGATCACATAGCGAGAAGAACCGATGGCCGTTGGGGCGGAAAGGTTCTGGAATGGCAACCGCGCACCGGACAACACTCCGTGGGTTAACCCCCGACGAGGTGGACCGACGATCTGGTGAAGATTGCCAGAAGCCACTGGATGCGGGCAGCGCAGGACCGATCGTTGTGGAAATCCTTAAGGGAGGCCTATACCTAGCAGTGGGTGTCGTGCGGCTGATATGATGATGATGATGATGGTTGGATAAGGATAATATCATAAATAAATTATGTGATATTTGATATAGCGCTTCTGGATAGAGTAAAATATAAAATAAATGCGTCCCTAGACTAATATTATACAACTTATGGTAGTAGCAACCGAGACAATCTGTATCGCTATGTGCAAATATTTTCATATTTTTACATTTCACCAAACATTTTGTCCCTTACGGGTCGGGCTAAGGACTACAGAAGGTCTTTACAAGTGGTTCAAATTTGCAAGGGTCTGAAAATGTTTGCTGTTGTTACATTTTTATCTAATAAGATTTTCAGATTCAACATTTTTCAATAACATAATTTAAATAACAAACCTAATGCTAATTGAGACATTTTTAACGATGCTAGAGTGGAAATGATTTTTTTATGTTACTATTCCTACAGGTACCTATAGATGATCGAAGTTATTCCTATCATCATGTAACAAATATTTTATAATAAGTAGAATCAAATTAATCTAATGTAGATTCTTCATTTATCCCTTTTTAACCGACTTCACAAAAAGGAGGAGGTTCTCAATTCGATTGCATGTTTTTTTTATCCTTGTTCGCGCGTATCTTCGACATTTATAGACCGATTTTGATGATTCTTTTTTTGTTCGATTGAGTTTTCTTGCGAGATGGTCCCATTTAAATGTTTTGTTCAAATCGATTCAGTAGTTTTCAAGAAATCCTGAAAATACTATGATTTTGCATCAACTACCTTGACGACTTTGTTATTTATTAACCGTATTTGATGTATTTATTGTTGAGAAAGGGGCACTTTTAGTGTAGTTTTTTTAAACGACTTCAAAAAAAAAAAGGTTCTCTCTAAGTTTGACCTGTATGAATGTATGTTTCTCCGCGAATATCTCACGTTTGACTAAGCCGATTTTTCTACCAAATAATATACCTACGCTACCTTATAAAGAAGGTACTTACACTAAAAATAAAAAAATAGAAAAATAGATTTAAAAAACAAAAAAACCAACTTCAAAAAACCTGCCTCTAAAAAGCAAGAAATAATATTCAAATCATTAGATACGCATTATCATTGTTATAATAACAATACGACTATTGAAGTCGGGTGGGGCTTTTAGAATAAAAAAAGGAAGTTGTACTCCAGCCCCACCCGACTTCAATAGACGTGTTGTTATTATAACAATGATAATGCGTATCTATTGATTTGAATATTATTTCTTGCTTTTTAGAGACAAGTTTTTTGAAGTCGGTTTTTTAATTATAGACTTCTGCTATATATTACAGATATAAGTCGAACGAATTATCAGCTAATGTTATGTAGACACTGTTTAACTCCCTATTATTCGAAAAACGATGCGGTTTTCGATGGACTTTATGAAACGTTTACTACGGACTTTATGTTAAAATACTATCATCCATAAACAAAACGAATCTATTTTTTATACACAACGGGATAGAGCTTGGCTTTCACCGCACCTGGCTGTTAAGTGACGATAAGGCCAATGGAAGCGTACTACACCCGGAATCACTGAGGAAACTGGCTATATTACCTCATATAGTAGGTATATTATCTGTGCTTAGCTCTAACTGCCGAAACATAACTATTTCTAAATTGTTGCTATGGGGCGTCAGTCTTAGGAAAGATGGTGGTAGCTAGCCAGGCAGACTTGAAATAAGCCCTACCACCAACCAAACCAAATACAAATTATCCCCTGGGAATCAAACCCGGGACTCCTGCGTCTTACACATGTAGGCGAACCATTGCACCACAGAGGCGGTTAAATCGTTTAAATCTGCCAGTGGAAATGGGTCTGCTTCTGACTACCTATCTTAACGCATATTGAATTGTATATTAATTGTTGTTGAATAGAATGATTTTTTTCTTTTTATAACTTTGAATTTAGCAGGACCCAGTAATTTGAAATTTATTAAGAAATAAGCTAATTAAATAATGTTATTTATTTGATAATCTTTGTTAATATAAAGTCTGGAAACGATATACATATTTGGAAATATCGTTCCATCTCATAACGCTGACAAGTTTTTTGCGCCCATTTTTCTTGTCAGCTAAAAGATGTCATAATGGGTGGTAGGGTAAAAGATTTGACGATTTAAAAATGCTTATCATGTGAACTTATTTAAATAAAGATATTTTTCATTCATTTTCATTCATCCATTCAGAAAATTAGTAAAATTCCTACTGTGACACGCACAATGTCCCATAATTACAAAAACAAAGAAATGTTCAAGCCCTCTAAGGTGCTGAGTGAAACTCGAGTGTTTTGTATTAAAACCATTAACTCCAAATGAAATTCGCAACTTGAGCTTCTTGCCTTGTTGTTATGTCATTATCTACCTATTCTAATATTTAATGTATATGAACGGATGTTTAACACACAGATAGTTTATAACAAGGATACATTTTATCCTGATCTACCTTGATCAAAGCTGATCTCGGGTTTCCTAGATATTTTTCAATAGAACAGAGCTTTTTTTCTTTGTTATGGGGGTTTTTCGAATGTCTACGCGGACAAAGTCGCGGACAGAAGCTACTTAATCAAACTGATGAAGTAAATAGAAGAGAGGCTAAGTTGAAAAAAAATGCAACTTTTAAAGTTTTTTTATTACAATACGTTTGCAGCGCAATAAGCCCAATTAATATTTAAATTAGATCAACATTTGGGCAATTAATAATCAGCTACATTTTAGAATTTTCCAAATTACTGCAAAAATAACGAAGTTATGACAAAAACTACATCTGCGCGCACGCTATGACATAGAAATAACAATGGTTTATTGCCTCAAAAACTACAAATTACTTAAAATTAGTTTTGAAATAGCCAAAGAGGCAAAAGGTAGTGGCTCAGCTTTATGCTGAACAGGAGGATTAAGCACTGCTCCGCGCTGATATTCAGCCACCCCTCTTTCTCGAAAGGTCAAGAGTGGGAAATTAAGTGAAAAAGGAGTGGCAGCCAATTCAAGAGGAACAAAACTATGTACTTCAAGATTATATAAAAAACAAAAAACTCGACGTTGCTATGATTTATCATTATTTGTTTGTTTAGATTTATTTTTCTAAAATCCAACGAGTAATGTCATAAGCTGATTCTTTTCAAACCTACGATATTTGAGTTTAAGCCAATCGTATTCTTTCAGTCTTTTCCTTGCTTGTGCTACTGATCTGGGGGTACGTCGCTCTAGCGATCTAAGTACCATAATTACCCTGTATCTGACCAAACGAGTTATCAATCTATTTCTGATTTGCCATTATGTCGTAATGATGACATCATGATCCTTTCGCTCACGAAATGAATCGTGTAGGTACAACCTTAATAAGCTGTCTTAGATTATTAACCATCTCGGTATTGTTCAGAGAATAGGACGTATATTTGTACCATTCGTGAGGATTTTGGATGATCGTGTACTGATTTTACTAAATAAAAATATTTCAATAGTCAACTTGTTCTAATTATTGATAATCTTCTTTTCTCCGTTTTTATTCAAAATATCGAAGTTTTGTAGTAGTAATTCAAACTTTTTACTTTGCTTTTCTTCAAGTACTTCTGATCTAACAATGATTAGACATCTTATATACAACGTGTTACAAAATAACCCCTCATGCCGAATATGGTAAATAGGGACCATCAAACTGAACAACTTTTACTATAGGACCAGAGGGCCTAGCCAAAGTAACATTGGCAAATCTGCGTTATCGCTTCGCTTTCGAAACATGTATGGGATTGACATAAGGTTTCGTTAACAATCGAATTTTAAAACGTCAAATCCATACATGTTTCGAAAGCGAAGCGATAACGAAAACTTGCAAATGTTACTTTGGCTAGGGGGGCTGGTCTGGAATTGCGGAAAAAAATCAGCTGTTTCATACAGAAAATAATAACGAAAATATCAAAATGTATGAAACAAGCGCAGCGAAAATTTTTCTATGTCTATGGAAACAACAGATTTTTTCGCGATTTCAGAGTTGGTCCCATAGTAAAAGCTGTTGTTGGCATTAAGGATTATTTTTGACAGTTGTATTTTACATTGGTTGTCCAGTGGTTTTTCAGTGGCAGTCCGATTGAAACACACCTCGGGACCCCCTCCTTGTTGACCTCATTTTAACAGTTTTTGCAAAGTAGGTACACTTCGCACTGACCCGGTAGAATGAAAACGGCTGAGATGAACTAAAGAAACTAAGATTATACTAAAAATAATTGTGTACTAGACTTGAGAAGTAAAATAATGGCATTTAACCACAGAATAGATATTAGTCGATATAACTAAAGATTGGAAATTTATGATAAAATTCAGTAAAATTTGAATTAAATTGACCTAAAACCAAAATAGCTAGAAAGTATTCCACACACAAATTTCTTAAAAAAATAACACAATCCTACTAATATTATAAATGTGAAAGTTTGTGGGTTTGGATGTATGGATGTTTGGGTGTTTAGATGTTTGGATGTTTGTTCCTCAATCACAAAAACTACTGAACAGATTTGGTTGAAATTCGGCACACATAATAATATAGTAGATTGCATAGATTTAAACATAGGGTACTTTTTATCTCGATATTCCCACGGGAACGGGAACCACGCGGGTGAAACCGCGGGCGGCCGCCAGTATCAAAATAAAAGCTAAAAAAATTGTATTTACAAAAAATATTTATTTCACTAAGCAGCCATTATCTCAAACGTTTACTTATTAACAGTTTTAGATGTGCTGCTGTGTGTACTTACTGAGTCAAATTGAACCTCTCAGAATTTTATTTTCATAATGTAGAAAACATCTTTATCAACACACTTGCTCGTAAAGTGAGCTCTAATACATCGAATTTAGGGCCATAAACCGAACTATAACAAACGCGTGCAATAATATATAAAACACTAGTTGGTTATAGAATTATCCCTACAAAGTTAAATAGGTACCTTACTGCAAGTTATATGCGAATAAACAGAGCATTTTCAATTTAACCGGGTAATACAGTTATTTTTTTAGTAACAACAAAGAGGTTTTATGCCCCTGAAAATTCATATGCATTTTTAGAATAAATAAATGTGTAAGTCCTTAATTAAGTCAAACAAATATTTATTATTATCATATTATTTATAATATACAATATGTTGTTATAAAATATGTGAAAAAAAACAAAAAAAAACCTGCGCGCCTTTTCTCATAATTATTATCATATTTTGTTTTTGTCGTATTTGTTGCTGTGTGATAAATTACTTTCTTTTTTCCTCGCAAATGTGTTGAAAAACGTCGTATGAAACTCGTGAGCTCTTACTTATTGCACACTCGGCTGAGTCACGCCCTCGCCTGCGGCTCGGGCTGCAACCCACAGCCTTGTGTGCAATAAGCAACCTAAGCTAACTTGTATCATAATGTACTATTAATGTCGCTGTTGATTTAGCTAAAACATCAGAAAAAATCCTCAAGCTTTAAAAAGAATACATTAGTGACTCTGTGAGCTGTAGATCTCGAAAAATTTCGAAATACTGAATCGATAAAAAAATATTTAATTAAATTATAGAACCTGCTCACAAAATTTCACGAGAAGATAAGAATTGCGACCTGTAGAGGAGAACAGCTGGACCAAGTTTTTGCCCAAGCTGAAATGGAGACGCTTTGCCCGCGCTTCGCGAAAGCTTGGTCGAATATATAAAAGCTTATTATAAAAGGCTTCAGCTAAAATCAAGCCGATTTTTCACCGTCAGCAAAATTGTCTTGCTATCGGATCGAACGCTGAATCTTTTAATAAAATCTGTCAGATTATCTCCTCGATCGACTGCACAGCTTGTATCGATGTAACTACTAAATCGAATTCATTATAACTTCGGGACAGTGTTCTTATTTAATTAAAATACGACAGCAGATGAAACTGAGTCCCTCAAGAGAAAATAATTATTAAGTTCTGTTGCTCTGCTATCACTAAATCCTTTTTGGTTTGATCTGCTCCAAATAATAGGCAAAATCTTTATCTGAAATTCAGCTCCAATAGTTATTTTGTAAATAATCATATTATGTTTTATCTGTAAACAATTCTTAAGCCATGCGTAAAGAATACTTCTTAATATTTAAACATTACGAATACTTTATTGTGTCTTTGTATCTCAAATTTTTGTTTCACAAAGTTGTTTAGAAGCACTTTTTAATTTTTTAAAGCTTTGAATAAATTGTATTGTAAAATAAAGAAATCATTTTGTATTTATCGAAACATAAATATTGTTCAGTGGTAAAGTTTCAATTTAAAGATTTTCAAACAATTAAACAAATTGACAAAAGTATTAAGTTACCTAGTTTGTCCAGATGTCTTGAGTTCGAAACTTTTTTCGGGATAGGACTTAGATTAAATCCTTGAAAGAGGTCGAAACAAGATCACTCTCAGTCACCCTAATAATGTAGGTACTTCAAACTTAGTCAAATTGAACTTTGACTTGAAATTGCCAGTTTCAAATGAATATAATTTACGAGTTGAGGGGACTAAAAGTTTTATCGTAAAATGAGCTACTTTGTGTTTACTTCTTCTAAATGGTGTTAGAAATGGAAAGATCCATACAGATGGCAGAACTATAACGCCACTATAAAGTAACGTTTTGTTATGAAAGGGTTGTAAAAAAATAAAAGTTGTCGACGATTGAGGACGTTGGACAAAATTGGATTGTGTTTGGAATAACACTCGTACATAACATATTATTAGATAGTACTTTGTCATTTGTTTACTCAATTGTTCATATAAGATCTAAGAAAATCCTATCATTACCTATTTTTTGATTCATCATCATCTCATATCAGCCGCACGACACCCACTGCTGGGTATATGCCTCTACCAAGGATCTCCATGACGATCGGTCCTGCGCTGCCCGCATCCAGCGGCTTCCCGCGACCTTCACCACATCGTCGGTCTACCTTGTCGGGGCCTACTCACGGAGCGTCGTCCGGTGCGCGGTCGCCATTCAAGAACCTTTCCGCCCCAACGGCCATCGGTTCTTCTCGCTATTTGTCCAGATCACTGAACTTCAGCTAAATATTCTGATTACCGGCCCCATATTCACTAAAAATCCATCGATCGGTGTTTGATTTAATTGATTAGAAAAGGTTAACGAGATATTACTATTTTTATACCACCCCTCTCCTCTCACCTTGCAATTCGCAATCGAGTTTCCAAAATTTATTTCAGGCACTCTCTATTCAGAAGTTTATTGAATTTGGTCAACTCAATTAGGCGTTGATTTAAACCAAAATCTATTTCTTATTGAGTCTAAATTCGCGTAAGAACTTTTGTCAAATGCAATTATTATAAACTGGGGCAAGTTCTGCGTCGGAGGCGACACTTTGATGGAAAAAGTATTTTCTTTTTCTCAGCGTGGGATGGATTCTTTTTCTTGATAGGAAATCCGATATGTATAGCTTGTTATGAGAAAATTTCCCGAGGACTTAAGAATATACCTTTTAAAGCTTTAATAGTCTAAGGTCTCGGGTTCGACGGGTTAGTCAATTTTGAAAACGAACTTATCTATGGTCTCTAGCTGGGTGTGTGTGGTACCACCATTGTCTTCAATTACCATAACACAAGTGCTTTAGCCATTTACTTTGGAATCGGAGCCATGTATTTAATTATGATGTTGTTCGATAATTAGTTCAATATCTCAAATCTTTGAACTTTCCACTGCTGTGTCAAATGTCCAAGCTGACCACAAACCGCAAACCTAAATTGACAACCTGTGACTGTCTCATCGTGCGGCTGTCTTGTTAAATTATTCAGCCCGTGTTTGTTATTAGAATGAGAAATGGTTTACATTATATTTAGATTTTGGCTTCGTGCAAAGTAACTTTGTTGTAGGTACAACAATGTAGCAAAGGAGGACGGGAGGTCTTTTTTAGGGTTTCTCAATTACTTGTTCCAAGATTTGATCGAAATAAAAACTACACAGAGTGCCGCAAAACGCTTTTTTGCACAGACGGTCTTTCACGCAAATCACTGAACATAGTTTTTTTTGTGGTGCGAATATTCTTTTACACAAACGTTGGCCAGACAAGCATTTTACTATCTTGTATCTTGGCACGTAGTTCAACTAGGGATGTACAAGACTCGAGTCCTCCGAGTCCTTTTGTCCAGAGCTCGGAGTCGTTTTACAGGGCTCGCCTCGTTTGTACGAAGCTCGACGACTAGGGAGTCTTTTTTAGCGCTCGAGCCTTTTTCAGAGCTCGGCCGACTTCGAGCCATTTTCACGGCTCGAGCCTTTTTGGAGAGCTCGGTCAGTCTCGAGGCTTTTTCACGACTCGAGTCTTTTTCGGCGCACTAGTTGTGATGGACTGCTGATGAATGAGGATAAGTAGAGCTAAAGCACAATAGATTAAGCATCTACGGTGCTCTTTATAACATAAGACATTCATCTATTTGAGATATAATTTTGAAGACTAGAGTCAGATTTTCAGGGCTCTGTGAGCTCGATAGGCTCGGCTTTAATATCTCCTTAAATAATAATATTGTAAATACTATTATTTACGGAGATATTAAAGTCATTAACATGAACTCTAAGCTTTTTATGAGGATCGCGTTCATTTTAAGGCTCGAGCTTTTTTGAAGGCTCTAGCTTTTTTAATAGGTTCGAGCTCTTTAGAAGGCTTGAAACTCTTTTGAAGCCTCGAGGCGTGGCTCAGAGAGCTCGTTTTTCGGCTAGGCTCGGGCTTACGAGCCTACTGAGCTCACCGAATCCTGACAATCCGAGTCGAGTCTTCAAAAGTAGAACTCGACGACTCGAGTTTTGTACATCACTAAGTTCAACCGCAAGTTACGAACTTTTTATACTATTATCGTACTTATTCGATTAATAAATCTGTACCTTCAGTGAAAACTGATCTAACTCGAGTTGTATCTATTTTGATTTTATTTCACTATTCAAATCGTTGAAAAATTAGCTTTTTTTGTGTCTAATTGGCGTATTTATATGACTTATATTAACAGAAATAAGTTTTGTGCATAGTGATATAAGTGCTGATTTTTTTGTGTTTTTTTAGGAAAAAATTGTGTAAATTAATATATCTCTACTTTAAACAAAGTGTACCGAGACTATTCTTAAAAAAAAATAGTGTCAATAAATATAACTCGATTTAATACTTTATACACAATTCAATAACAAGTGACTTGACTTGTGCGTAGTGATTTATCTAGAATTATATCAATACACACATATAATTTCACAGTATGCTAGTTTGTGCACATTGATTCAACTCGACTTATAGCACTGAAAATTAAAAAATAATGAATTTTTACTTCGTGTTTATCGATATAATTTCAATTATATCAATAATCACATAAACTTGGGAAAGGTGTTAAATGATATAATTGACTTATATCAAAAAATACAAGAATACAAGAAGTAAAACGTTTGATTATTATTTGTGTAAATTGATATAACTGCCTAAAATCCTCCCGCAACCTCTTAATGTCCCTCCTCTCTCTCGTACCCTTCCCCCGCCGCCTGCATGGACACGACATTGTGTTGTGTTGTTTGCCTCAGTGTTACACCGACGTTCCTGAGCTACGGTTACTACACTCGAGAGTTCGCGACACGAACAATATGAAGCGAAACGTAAATTGTATCACTTTACACAAAGCATAATGGATTGTGCCATTTAATTTATAATGATCTAAATTGTTATTGATTGGACAATATCTGACCTATATTGCTTAAAATAAGAGTGAGATTGCTTCGATGCATAAAATGAATTGTATCAATATGCACTAACTATTCATACTGTTGTACGTTGTATTTATACAAGAAATTAATTAGTATTCGATTTCAGTAGTTAGCATCTTCTTCATCGGCAGTGGGTGTCGTGCTGCTAATATCAATGGTACACAACTTCATGACACCCACTGCTGGGTTTAGGCCTCCTCAAGGATCTCCACAACGATAGGTCATGCACTGCACTGCCCGCACACAGCAGCTTCCAGCGACTTTCACCAAATCATTAGTCGGAAGTAAAAGAAGCGTCATCCCGGTGCGTGGTAACTATTCTAGAACCTTTCCATCTCAATGGCCATCGGTTCTTCTCACAATGTTTCCCACCCACTGCCACTACAGCTGGGCTATCCTTTGAGCGATATCGATTACCTTAGTTTCCCTAAGGATCTCATCATTGCTGATTCGATCACGCAAAGAAACTAACCACGATTCATTGCCATAAGTCATGACTCTCACTGTCTACATACACTGGCCAAAGACGTCGGTCGTCCTAAGACTGAGGCAGGTTCAACGCAAAGATGTTCAAAAAACTTCCCGAATGCTAAATTTTGATGAGATTTGTGCTCCGGTTCTGTAATCAGTCCGATATGGTGGCATTTTTGTATAAATAGTTACCTCAGCACCTCGATATACATCTAGACCATTTGGCACCTCTGGAGAGAATGCTGCACCGCCCAGGTCTCGATCGAATTAAAAGCTTTCTAATTAAAAGCTTTGATTGGACCAGGAAAGCCAAGCAAAGTGGCAGTTTTTACTATTCGGCAAAAACTGTATTTTCCATCAGTACTCTGCGTCTTCAGGTAATGACAATGATTACAATAAAACTTAACAATTTACCAGTCTCTATCGGTACGAATGAGTGGCCATTGTCGTCAAGCTCTAATTTGAATCCATTGAATTATTATTTTTGGGCGAAATACAATAAAATAAATACAATGATGATATTTTCTTAAAAGTTGACTTTTAGTTCTACTCAAACCTGTGATTATACGAGGTACCTATGAACGCGATAGCGTACTTGTAAACAATTTGGCGTGACAAACGAAAAAAGAGTATTAAAAGTATCTAGTTTGAATTAAACTGAATACTAACACAATGCTCGTAGATCTTCGTAGTGCTTCCCAAAGATTAGGTCTTAGAATGAACATGGATAAGACGAAAAATTAGTCGATTGCCCATGTTGTACAATCTTTAGTTCAAATTGGGAATACTACACTCGATGTTGTAGTTCATTACGTATAACTAGGAAGAACAGGCAGTCCAGTTAAGTAAGTCGAACTTCAAGATAGAGATCTTTCGTCGAATCCAACTTGGATAGGCAGCATTTGGGTAGTTTTGAAAAACTCTTTCCGTCTAACTTACCTTAATGTCTCAAGACTAAAGTCTATGACCAATGTGTGATGCCAGTGATGACTTACGGCAGTGAAACGTGAAACAGTGAAACTATGGATTTCTTAAGAGAACCATGCTCGGCCTTTCCCTACGTAATCGAACCAAAACTTGAGTACATACGTAAGAGAACTAATGTAACCTACATCGCTTGAAGAATTGCTCAGCTGAAGTGGCAGTGGGCGGGACACATAGCGAGAAGAACCGATGGCTGATGGGATTGAAAGGTTCTGGAATGGCGACCGCGCACCGGACGACGACGCTTCATTGGTATAGGTTCCTGACAAGGTGGACCAACGATCTGGTGAAGGTCGCGTCAAGCTGCTAGTTGCAGGTAGAACAGGATCGATTATTGTGGAGATCCTTGAGGGAGGTTCGCATACACATCACTTATACTCAGCGGTGGGTGTCGTGCGGCTGATATGAAGATGATTAGTCTAATTTGCTGGTGTCTATTTAATATTTTATTTATTTTTCACGAATTATATCACTATTCACATAATAAATATAGTAGTTATATCGTTAGTGATAAGAGTTGAAACAATTTACACATCGTTTTTTTCAAAATAGTTGTGTAAATTGATATAATTCGAATTTTTTAAACGATTCAACAAAACAAAACTCTAATTACTCATATTTAGAGATTGTTTAACAATGTTTCTTCGACAACTTGAAAAAAAACCTACAATTAAAAAAGTTGACACAAAAAGTAAAGGTAAGGTATCATTTGACACAAAAGCAGATGTGCCTGGTGTAAAATGATAGAAGTATTATTATATCAATATACACAAAATAAATAAATGTGCCAAGTGATATAACTGAACATTTTCTTGAATACTGAAAAATCTGTTAAACTTTTCTCTGTAAATTAAACAAGAAAACAAAGCTAGCATAACTATCTACAGTCTACAAGCACTAATTTTATTTTATCTATCTCAGACGAAGAGTAGGATTTTTTTAAACTTTAAAGTCAATTTCCCAAAAATCATGTTATTGGAGTTATACCTCTTTTCACTGAAGGTACAGAAATAAGTCAATTATGAGTCTAGGAGTACACGAGATATACTGATAAATTATAGTATTACACTAGCTGATGCCCGCGACTTCGTACGCGTGGACTTTATGACTCCGGCGTATGCATATAAATATGAACTAATGTTGTTACATAAGAAAATATTTGTAGCAGTGTTATAATGTTAAAAGTTAATATTTTTTTTATATATATTTAATATTGTTAAGATATAAACATAGTCTAAAAAAAATCTTTATAAACTATGTTCGGAGTCTTTCTTTCGGGAGCCAATATAAAAAGACCCTGGAAAAAGCCACATAAAGTTGGCCATGCGAAAAACAACCAGTCCTTAGATCGACGACCAACAACCAGTCTGACCCGTATTTAGGCAAGTCAATATCAAAGATTAGGCCCAAACTGTTACCGCCTTCACCACGTGGAGGTACTCCCAGCTTATGTTATTATATTATGCTTAATAACTTTAACCTGATCTCTTAGATTTCCACATCTTAAAATTTTCGTAAACACATGTTTATGCAAATAAATTAAACTTGGTTCTGCATCATATATTCCAAACATTAGATTTTTATACCTCAACAATAAATGCTCATCAGGCTGAACAACTTTCATCAAGGTGTCATTTTTATATTTTGTATAGTTTAGCTGGACCGTTATGGTTCTGCGTCAAGTATTCCAGATCTTCGATTTTCAAACCTCAACAAAAAATGCTCATCAGGCTGAACAACTTTAGCTAAAGTGTGATTTCTCTATTTCTAATAGTTTAGCTGGACCATTATGGTTCTGCATCAGGTGTTCCAGATCTTCGTTTTTTATGCCTCAACAAAAAATGCAACCATACAACAAACGTGATTTTTTGCCGTTTTTTTGCTTGATAATAATACCGACAACAGGTAGACAGTTGAAATTTTCACAGATGATGTATTTCTGTTGGCACTATAACAACAAATACTAAAAACAGAATAAAATATGTATATTATTTAAGGGGGTCTCCCAAATTTCAACTGTTTAGCTATCACGGTTCATGAGATACAGCCTGGTGACAGACAGATAGACAGACAGACAGACAGTCAGACAGACAGACAGGCAGACAGACAGACGGGCAGCGAAGTCTTAGTAATAGGGTCCCGTTTTTACCCTTTGGGTACGGAACCCTAAAAAAAGGTTCATTCGAATCCGTTCAGTATTTCCGGAGATTAGCGTGTGTGCGTGAAACCGCAAACAAACAGACCACTTTTTTTTTCAATTTCTTACTATATTACTATGTCTCCATCGTCTCAAATATTTATCTTTTAAATATGTATTTGTAATGTACAGACACACTTTTTTACTGTTTTATTATTTGTAAGGATTAGTAATCATACCCTCACTGATTGAACATAATAACAGCGATTAAGCCATACAGACTGTTATTCCCCAGAATAAATAATAGAAAACAAACGAACAAAAGCTAATGAATAGGGCCTATCTATATTATTCCAGACAAGAACTATTTCTATAACGGGTGGCGCAAAAGTAAAGACCCTATTTGGTTCAGCTATAACATTTTTTCTAAATTAGAAAACTAGATTTAGGTTTTTTTAAATGTATATTTGTGCCATTAAATTTCGTACCATTAGGATTTAAAGATGATGTCTTTTAAATGGTGACCTCCAGAGTTGATACACATTTGAGCCCTATTTATGACATTTTGCATAACTTGCCGTAACACTTCCTGCGATATGTTCGTTATTTCTTGACGAATGTTTTCTTTTAGAGCTGCGAGAGTCTGTGGCTTGTTCACATACACCCGAGATTTCAAAAAACCCCAAAGAAAGAAGTCTGGACTGGTCAGATCGGGTGATCTTGCAGGCCAAGGCAAATCGCCAAAACGAGAGATAACTCGGCCTGGAAAAGCGTCCCTCACTAAATCCATATTTATTCCACGTTCTTGGGGAGTAAAACGGTCCATGTTTATTTTCAGTGTATTTTATATTTGTTCACTACACAATTTTCAACAACAGAATGACAGAAAATGTCATATAAAAAAAATAAAAGTATTTTCTTTAGTGCCAGTACTTTTGCGCCACCCGTTATAAATATTTACTCGAGATTTTCTGTTTGCTGGCAAACATCGTACAGTGGCCAGTAACAGATGAGGCCATTAATTGCAGTACAGTCGACCTCAAAATTAGCTGCACTATTATACTCATCCTCAGCCTCACCAACTATTAATTCAATTTCACGAAATGATTGGTGCGAATCGATACTAATATGACCAGCTTTTCTGAGCTGTACTTTCGGCTGCTCAAATATCAATAGCAGCGATTTCTTTCTTAAGCCCGCTCCAGATTCCTGCGTGATTCACGGCGTGAATTCACGCCGTAATTTTGCCGCGAAGTCAGCGTGAAAAGCATGACCCTCCACACTCGCTATCGTTCACAGTTTAGTTCGCGCGCTCGTCGAGAATGGACGCCGAGTTATGCACTGCTATCTTTGTTTTTTAGCATCCCATAAAATGGTTTCGGCATGATAACACTCAATCATCACAAGTTCCTGCTCGTTCGTCCAAATGACGGTCATTTTGACGCACCGTACTCCGCAAATAAATAAAAACCTCAAGGCACGGTACTGTTTTCACGCGCGAGTGTGGATGCGCTTGCGTTCACGGGAGGTTCGCGCACCGCGAACCCTTTGAAGCGGGCGCAAATACCGACACCGAACGGGGAACAAGGCGTGAACAGGCGCGAAGCCCGTGAACGGCCGCGAAAACCATCCACATTCGCGCTTCACGCCTTTCACGGGTGTTCACGCCGCGAATGTGGAGGCTGCTTTAAATTGCTTTCAACGATATAAAAACCAATAAGCATTGCAACGATTTAAAAACTTTTTAAAATAGTTACTTTTTTTTGCTTTCTTGGATTTAATACGTACTATAGTAAAATTTCTCAATTGTAAATAATATTGTGTTTTTCTCATGAATAGCATTTACTTAAAAAAAAAAACGCGTTGTATTTAATCGGGTAACAATAAATTCCCATTTTATGTATCAAAAATACCGAATACAGCGTACTGAAATACTAAGTGGGCGACGGAGCGAGGGCAACTTAATATGTATATTGAAAATGGGTGACTTTAAAATACAAATTGAGTAACTAGTTATTCAGAACGGGCGACCAAATTACTATTTGGGCGACAACCTTAGGGCACACAAAACATTTAAAATTTTGCAAATATTTTATTTATAAAAGGTGACTATTATCCTAATCGAGACGACAAAAAATAAACAAACAAACAAATAAGAAAGCTACCTAATAAAAACGTGTTAAAATATAATGTTGGGTAGCTTAAATTAGTTATATAGTTCCCTACTTGGTATAATAGTTGCCCACTCAGTATTTTAGTCACCCATTTAGATTATTTGTCACCCTCATGTAGTTGCCCGTTTTAAGTATTTTTGTAATCCACTGTTTGTCACCCGTTTAGTTATTTAGTCGCCCAAAAAATAAGTTGCTGCCCGGTTTAGTATATAAGTGTCCCATTAACAGTCCCCTTTAATTATTTCCAGTCACCTAATTAATTAGTTCCCTTTAGAAACGAAGAAAATAAACAATTTATAACTATTTTAGGTTCGCTCTGATAAACTTGAAAACAAATTCATGGAGAAGTATTTTCGAAGTTAAGAATTTCGGATGAAGATTATTATCCTAATTAGGCTACTTTACCAGTTAGCGTGAAAATAGCCGGTACATTAAATTTGCTCCGTTTTCTTTATATTAGAAAAAATCTTAAAAACTTCTAATAATTATTATAATTTGTGGTCTGGCCACCGAAGTCTGGAGGCCTAATACCACAGAATACATAATAGCTAATACGAAAAATTATCAGCGATAAACGCACGATATTCGTTATTTGATGTAGCATTCTTTCTCTCAGGGTCACGTGGTCATCTTCCTAATGTTGTCTTCTTCCCAAAGTCGTCACTTTCCTAAGTGGTCACCTTTCTAAGTAAACAGTTTCCTAAGTGGTATCTTTCCTAAGTAGTCTCTTTCCTAAGTGGTCACATTCCTAACTAGTCATTTCGCATGCAAACGTGCATTGTACAATCGTTTTTTCGCATAAACTTTCATCGCACTATCGTTGTTCAACATTCTCTCTATGTTGGTGTAAATATGTTAAGCCCAGAATGTGTCCATTTTCAAAGTACGGTCATTTGACATGATGCGTGCTACATTTCGGTGATAAATAGTAGTAATTTGTCGAGTGGCAACTAGTTTGAAAATAAGGTCCTGGAATGTTTGTAGCATTTTGCTAGCATGTTAAGGACTTGTGGTTAACTAAATACATTACAGTGCCATTTAATCTTCGTGAACTACGGTATTTAGGTCGAACATGAGAACTAAATCTAAACTTAAACCTTTCCGAGGGCTACATTTGTTATTTAGTTCCAGACTTTGGTTAGGGTTGTTGAAAGGGTTTACCGGTTCTAAGTAATTTTTGATGAGACACTTCTTTTGTAATGGAATAATAGAATTTCATTATGGTCCAACCTATTCAAGATAGTAAAATTGTGAATTAGGAGCGCTAATAATTAGTACCGCCAGTATTTTTGTTTTAAAAGAGGAAGCAGAGTTTGCTTATTGGCCTCTTTAATTTTACTTAACCCCGTTTTAGAACTAATAGTTAGAGAGCTATAAAGGAAAGAATAAAAAGTATTTAATACCTAGGTATTAAAAATATAATAGGTGTGCGGTTGACGGAACTCGCACTAAAATATTTCTTGTTCGTGACATCTCTTTGTATTTGTGTATCAAAGTGCCGTATATTCCGCTATAAATCTCCGATATCGAATCCTGTTAGTTCGAAGCTTAAGCCATGTCTCAGAAGATTACTTCGAAGGTTCATACTACAATAATCTCGATACAGAGTAGTCTATACTTTCATAACGAAAATTTAAAATTAAAATAATAATCAATATCAAAATAAAATCATCAAATCAAAAGATACATTATTTGATTGGAAGAAGGCTCATATTTTGAAAATACTAGGCACAGCTGATGAACTCACAGGAATTCGGCGAAAGAAATTATAGACTTAGATTTTTTTTAAGTTTATGAAAGAAATTGACTTTCATTACGTAAAAGTACACTCGACAGGTAGTCAAAGTAAGAATTGTTTGTTCAAAAGTTCTTCCGATGACAATATTGACTCTGGTATCTGACATTTCTGTAATAGAAAACCTAAGAAAACACGAAACATACTGGAACTGAAAGATTTATGTAAGAGGGTAAACAATTTTGTAAAAGTAAACATGTTATGATATAGTGCTATAAATCCTTTTGGCCCTCTTAAACGGAATTTATTTACCGGAGTCTGGAAAAATGTCATAGTATTTATAGGTGCTTTGTCTTTGTATGAAAATAGATGCTTATTTATTTTCTAATATAAGCTGAGTTTTATCGTCGTTGGTTAGAGTCGATATTCACTTGAGTAGAATAAAATTTTTGTAAGCTACTAAGCAGAAAAGGAAACGGTCCAATACTATTTCATAGCAAGTAACGTGTATGATAGGTATACACAATTTCATGATGATCGGTTAAGTAGTTAAAGCCATGTGGGCTGATTATGTAACTCTATTGTTATCAATTTCTTATTAAAATTGACAGAAATCGCTGTTACATTGCTGATATAATAAGAATCAATGTGACAACTATATTTTAACTGCAATATCTGTCAGTTTCAATCAGAAGTTGACAGCAACAGAGTAACAAAATCAGGGGGCTGATAAAATCGGATGCAGCACAGCGAACAGTAAACGACGACGTTGTAATGTATGAAATGATATGGTATACCGGGTGTAAAAGACACTCGATGAAGCCGAGGTCTACGTATTCTGCCCATCATCAGGACCATTTCTGTTCAAAATTATTGCTGGGAAACGATTTAAATTTTTGGTATTGAAAAAGCATTGAATACATTACCACCCAATGTAACGCGAACAACAGAACGCGCCTGCGAGCGAATGCTACACAGCTGCATGCTGCCTAGTTGAAAGGCAACGTTTAGTGCGTGCTCATGAGATACATTGAGTGATGACGTTTTGAAGCCATTATTTGTTACGAAATACATACAATTTTGATAATGTTTCTGTAGACAAAAATTAGGAAATACCTAATGAATAAAATAAGATTACATAAAAAAATTTGAAAAAAAAATTGACATTGACCTTCAATAACTTCGTAGCTATTGGTTTCCCAGGTATAGTCTAAAAGACAAAAATGATCCTGATGATAGGCGGAATGCGTAGACTTCAGTTTCGTTGAGTGTCTTGTTACACCTGTTATAACAGAAAGTATCATACAATACTAAATAATATAATATACTTACTAGAAAAAATACGACTCGCACCAGATCAAAGACAGTATCAAGTCGCACCGAATGTCGCACGGCTGCTGCGCATCAGTCGCGCGTTCGGTGTGACATATACCATAACATTTCACACATTACGACGTCATGTTAAATATATAAAATAACACACTTTAGAATTTATTATTGTCTGTGTAGGTATGTACGCATGACCTTATTTGCTTGTAGATTACGCCTGTATTGTGTGTCATGATTGAGTTTACAGCTTCAGTGGTTCAGCGATCATCGCATATTAGTACTAAATACACTACGCACACAAATCGCTAAAGTGTGAAATCAGATCCTAACCTAATCAATTTGTTTATTATAGAAAATACAGCTATAAGAAGTAGTTTTTTTAGATACTTGAGCTAATACTTTATGCAGAGAAAAAGTTTTTTAGAGGAAGACGTACAAAAAATTAGACAGAAAGATAGATATACGAACAGACAGACAACGAAGTGATCTAAGCGGTTCCGGTTTTCTTTTAAAGTACGAAACTTTAGTAATAGATTACTAACATCATAAACAACAACTTTTGTTCCTTAACTTTTCCGAAAAAAAAAAACAAAATAAATGACTTCCCATTACAAGAATCAGAACTATTCAGAACAGATCGAGTTTTGTTTTTGTCTTTTCTGGAAAGTAGTAGAATTAAACATTGCTTTTATGATATTAGTCATCTTCTCCTGCGAGGTTTTTGGTGCTTAAATAACATTGTACAAGGTCTTAAAGGCGAGTTTAAATATAATCTTTATGGGTCGGTGATGATTCGCGGAACTCGCTGCAACAAATCAGATGAATTCTAACAAAAGAAAAAACATTATATTTGTAAAAAGGGAAAGAAATATCTTAGAAATATTTAAACAAATTAAAAGAATGCCATCTGCATGAAATCAATAGTGTATAAGATTTTTTCAAACTTAAAGACAACAGAAAAAAGGTCTGGGATTATAAAATTCCTAAAAATTAATATAAAAAAATAGGTACCTACTTATCTGATTCTCCGAAAAGTTACTTTTTTAGACTTAATAAGTCGTTAATTAATGCTCTGAATTTGTATTTTATCTCTGCTTCTTTATATTAAAAGATAAAAGTAAATACAAATAGTTAGTTAGTTAACAATAAGTAGTTAGAGCCCTCGCTAACGCTCGGGCTCTAATCTAACAGGCACGAGGGCAATATAAATTACTTAAGGCGAGGTGCATAATCTGCTTTTCTTTCAACTATTACCTAAAGGAATAGTAGATAAAGGAAACTCACCCGCCAAATCACTTTTTTAAATTTCTTTCATTTTTAAATCAGAGTTAGCAGCAATCATTTTTTAAATTTGGAACAAGTAAGATAGAAACGAATAAAACGTACGTAAAAAAAAGTATTGATATCGGCTGGTTGAATAGAGCTAATCCATTGATATTAGCACCTTATGGTGCGATTAAAAAAAACTGTGCAATAATGAAATTTCATACATTTTTTTTTGCTCTAGAGAATTAAAGACTCGCTTTGTACTGAGTTTTTAGTGTGATTGTGATGAAATTAAAGCATAGTTGGAAGTAAAATATATTTTTCTCTCGCTCGCTGTTTTATTTTAATGAATAAATAATGGCAGATAACATAAGCAGTAGTTATTTGATACGAGTATGTCAATTTGTTGATATGCGAGAGCGACCTTCAAATACTATTTCGAATCAAAAAGCAATATTGGTTCAATGACCTGTAATATCATACTTGACTTAAAGGAAGTGACAGTCTTCCATAAATAAAATAAAGTTATACTTACGATTATTAATATACCTAATTGAAAAATATTAGAAAAATCGACTCACCCGTAGCAGCTCAGACGGGACATGAACCCGCACCCTTAGGATTCTGGCCCAATGCACTAACCAATCCAGCGGGAGTGGCGAAATTTTCTAATACTTTTCACGTTTCCGCTGTAAGCCAGCGCCATCTCATCAATGTGAAGAGAATTAACTTCGACATTCGAAAGCAACACCTTTATCAGATGCCAGACAATCGATTGAGATGAAATAGCCATATAATTTTTAAAATTGTAGATTTTATGCATTCGCAATGCTATTTTGAAAAATATTAGAAAAAATCGACTCACCCGTAGCAGCTCAGAGCCTGAGCTGCTACGCGTGAGTCGATTTTTTCTAATATATTTCATTTATATTAATAATCTTAATATAAAAATAGCATTGTGAATGCATAAAATCTAAAAGTTTAAAAAGTTATACTTACCTATGAGGAGTTCGGTGGCGCAGTGGTATAGCGCCTGGGCCAGCGATTGCGGAGCTTAAGCAACTTTCGTAAAAGTTGGTCATGGGATGGGTGACCAAAAATTTACTATCTTGAGCTCCTCCGTGCTTCGGAAGGCACGTTAAGCCGTTGGTCCCGGCTGCATTTGCAGTCGTTAACACCCACCAATCCGCATTGGGCTCGCGTGGGGGGTTATGGCCCATCCTCCTTATCCACCCATAAGGAAGGCCTGTGCCCCAGCAGTGGGGACATTAAAATGGGTAAATGGCATACTTACCTTGATTACGATACAATTAACTTGTTAAAGATACAAATCTATTAAATTGTCAAAGAAAAAACAGGCCAAAAAAAAAAGAACGAGAAAAGAAAAGAAAAAAATATACAAAAGCGGGGAGCTATACAAAAAAAGGTTATGCTTATTTGCTATCAGACAGTGACACACTGACTGTAAAAAGTACTTTATTAGAGAAAAGGGTAAGCTTATGTGAATAAGCTTATCAGGGAACACTTCTTTTATGTTTGTACTTTTCATAGGCATTTTAGAATGAAATGAGTGGAGCTTGAACCTTATATTATAAATGAGAAAGTATGTTTTGATGTTTGTTACTCAATTACGCAAAGACGGCTGTACAGATTTTGACGGGCACACACACTAAAGTTTATAACCTATATAAATACTTAGATACCTTTTTATCTGGATAAAAGTTTTCCAGGGAATATTTTAAGGTCCACACAGACGAAGTCGCGGACAGAAGCTATAAAATAAATGCTTAAAAATAGAAATAAGATACCATTTGCACACCTAATATGATATATAACATGATATGCCATAGAAATAATAATAGATACAGATAAAAATCGTTTATTTTCAATCTTGAATACCCCATTTTCCGTACCATTGCAGACGCGTACCATACAATATTTTTCATTTCATACTGAAAATGTATATCAAACAATTTATTGAGGTGTCAACGACAAATTTGTATTCAAATTCTATTCTATTTATTACATTATCGATATTAATTTTTCCATGATGACTTTCAAAAATGTGCCTAAGTTAAGTGAACGGCCGTAGGTACCATCTACTTGAAAATAAATTGTAGAAATATTTTAACCCTTGAATTTACAGCTTTGCCACAACCTGAAAATAAATTAAAGTAATATTTTAACCTAACCTAACCTAACAAAATAATATAATCAGTTTGTAGGGACACATTGTATCAGTACTATTGATTCTGTGGTAGGTAGGTACTTGATTAGTGAGTAAATGAGAGCTTTTCAAAGTGACATTTAAAAAATAAATAAAAATAGTAACTATTTGCTTTACTAGATGGTGTTGATACTCTTCGAAGCCTAAAAATAGTAACTAATTCCCTCACTTGCTGGTCTTGATACTCTTCAAAGCATAGTAAAAAAATCACACTGACACCTATTTTTATCAACGCCATCTATCAAGTCTACAGTTTTTTGTCATTGTGAAAAGCCCTCATTAATCGATAGTCACTTTTTTACGGAAGTGAATCAGACGGTATAATAATCTATCATCGTTAATTTTCGTGAAGTTGATATTTAGTTGGCCTTTCGTTTTATTGTAAAGGCTGTAGCGTGCTGCCTGTCGCTCCTGAGCTCTTAGTTTTAAGCTAGTTTTAATTAGTTTAAGTTTCTTAGGGAATAAGTATTTTTGGCCATAACTTTCCAAATTCTTTGTAAATAAGCATTTGCTTGGCAGCAATTTATTCGTCTTTTTACGGCGTTTTTTATTAGGTTTGTAGTTTCATCCTTTTTCATACAATTTTATTGAATTTCATACATAAATTTCATACTTAGTGGAAAAGTGAGGTTATAATTTTGTATTTATTTTGACAGCTGCTTGTTTACAAGTGACAGCTAAGTTTATTTGCTTTTTTCAATTCTACTCACACTTCGCGTAGGTTGTCTATCAATTTATTGGCCATTCCGCTCTTTTGTATTGCTGCCGAGCGAATACACGAATTCCCATTTTGAAATGCTGTATTATTTTTCTTCTACATTTTTCTTTCGGTTTTTCAAAATTTACTGTGAGTATAAAGGGATTGTCAAACCTATTACGTGGTTCAGTCAGTCTTCGAGATCTACGTTGTAAACAAGTAGTGTTCCCGGGCCTTACAAGAAAGCCCGCGCCGCGAGTGACAACTAGTTCTACGGGTGCTGCGAGTCTCCAACTCTTGCTGGTCAGCACCAACTATTCTACTGCTGAAACGCTCCATCTGCGGCCAGCCTCCGTTCATCTGCGCTCCATCTCCGGCCTGTCTACGCTGCTCATCCACGGTACCTCTACGTCCCTTCCGCGACCCCTCTCCGCGCGCTAGATTACGTTCCCCTGTCCCTCTGCAAGCCTCTGAAGATTCGCCCCTTCCCCTATCCTCCCTCGTAGCATTTAAGTTCCTTAGCTTCCTGTTTGTTAGGTTTAGTGTAAATAAATGTTAATTGTACTATATTTCCATCTTTCTACTTTGCTCCTTAACTAGCTAGATTCAATCCTTCTACTCTAGGTAGGCTCTCTATCTTCCCCTCTTCTTTGTAACGTTACAAGGCACAGAATACAATAGTACGTATATGGGTTCATTATGTTAAACTTTTGTCATCCGCTAAAAAATATTTATTATCTAAGCTGGTTTACCTTTGAAACATATTCAATGAAAAACATATAAAGGCTCATTAATGACTCAATTTAGGAATGTCGTAATAGAATTCATCTCCTCGTTTAATGTAGCCTCGTCAAAGTAACGTCTTCATATTGTTTATTCGTGCTCGTTTCTTGTTCATGGCCGAACTCATGGAACAAGGAAACATATGTTTTGTTTCATGGATCTGTCAGTAGCGCGGCGTTTCAATAAGTCATGAATGACATATTATTGCTGAATAATCTGAGTTGGAAGAATAGGCACAATAGGTACTTAGTAAGTACCTAGTGTAGATACAGAAAAGTAGATCCAGCATATTATATCGTGGGTTGCTGTTATTTCAATTTCGAGATTTAAAATTACTCGATCAATCATTCTTTCTTAGTTACTCTTACTCTGCGAAATTTCAACGGAAAACTTAAACAAACCGACCTTTCGGCGCAGTTGAAGTGATCCTGCCTCTAGAATTGAAGGTCCAGGATTTAAGTTTGTTTGATGAATGAATGAATGAAAAATTATTTATTCAAATAATAAGTGCTTTTAAATTGTCTATATTTTCCTATAGACCGTGAGCCCGCGACAGTATTGCCTACGTCATATGACATCACAATGAAATTCATGGCACACGGTCGGAAAAGTTGTGCTGAGCAAGGATCAGAAGATTATCGCAAAAAAAATCTGATCCTCGCTCGTGACACACTCTAATAACTAACACATGATATTTATGGTAGACTAGCGGCCATCCGCGGTTTCACCCGCGTGGTTCCCGTTCCCGTGGGAATATCGGAATAAAAAGTATCATATGTTTTAATCCAGGCTATCTTCTATCTGTGTGCCAAATTTTAACCAAATCCGTTCAGTAGTTTTTGCGTGATTGAGGAACAAACATCCAAACATCCAAGCCCACAAACTTTCACATTTATAATATTAGTAGGATAAGCGTTAAATGACTGAAAACAGTTTCTCATATTACTAAATTTAATAAGATTAGTTATAACAGCATGTTCTTCAAAACTTGTATGAAATTTTTTGTACTCGACTAAATTATTTAAGTTATGTCTGCTGTCTGTACCGCATGACCTTTTTAACAAAAACTGTATATTGACTTACAAATAGCTAAAAGTTTACCCAACGTTTATTTTGGTAATTTCAGTCTTCGAATAATATCAACTTATTCTCTAGCTGTATCTAGTTTAGTAAGAAACATAGTTTTCTTAGAACTTGCGGCTTACGAGAAAATATCAAGTTAATAGTTACATAAAATAATATTTAGTAAAAGGGCTGCGTAGGGTTGATAAATGGATTTGTATAATTTTTAGGACAAAATTATTTTAGATTATATTTTACCAGTAAATTTTTATTGAGATATTTCAACTTAAGGCGACTATAACCCTCAAGTGGCGCTCTCATCTAAATAAAATTTATTGCTCGTTAAGTACATAATGTATTGAAAATTTATATGTTTTTTATTAAAAAAATCATTAAAGTAATAAGGTTCTTTAGTTTATTTACAAACAATAACCTCAGTAAAATATAGTTCTTTCTCGTAGTAGTTAACAAAATGGCAAAAACCAGCCAAGTGTGTGTCGGGCCACGCGCAGTAGAGTTTCGTAGTTACCTTATACTATACCATATTGAATAAAAATTACATTGAGGTTCTTAAGACATTTTTTCTCAAAGTCAACCGTTTGAAAGATATACACTGCCAAAGTGGTAAAATGTGTGTGACGAAAAATGATAGTCATTTTTCGTCACACACATTTTACATTTTACATTTTAAAATGGATTTGTATAATTTTTAGGACAAAATTATTTTAGATTATATTTTACCAGTAAATTTTTATTGAGATATTTCAACTTAAGGCGACTATAACCCTCAAGTGGCGCTCTCATCTAAATAAAATTTATTGCTCGTTAAGTACATAATGTATTGAAAATTTATATGTTTTTTATTAAAAAAATCATTAAAGTAATAAGGTTCTTTAGTTTATTTACAAACAATAACCTCAGTAAAATATAGTTCTTTCTCGTAGTAGTTAACAAAAGAGCAAAAACCAGCCAAGTGTGTGTCGGGCCACGCGCAGTAGAGTTTCGTAGTTACCTTATACTATACCATATTGAATAAAAATTACATTGAGGTTCTTAAGACATTTTTTCTCAAAGTCAACCGTTTGAAAGATATACACTGCCAAAGTGGTAAAATGTGTGTGACGAAAAATGATAGTCATTTTTCGTCACACACATTTTACCACTTTGGCAGTGTATATCTTTCAAACGGTTGTCTTTGAGAAAAAATGTCTTAAGAACCTCAATGTAATTTTTAAAGACCTATCTATAGACACACCCGCACGTATAGGTTTGATGATTTTTTTTTTCAGTTTCAGTTCCATGTATGGGGAGCCCCCTCAATCTTTTATTTTTATGTAAAAATAGTAAAGCGGTTTACAAAATACATCTTCTTACCAAGTTTCAACTGTGTAATCTTAATAATAATATTTCGGAATTAAGTGGCTGTGACATACGGACGGACAGACAGACAGACATGACGAAACTATAAGGGCTCGTTTTTTGCCTTTAGGCTATGGAACCCTAAAAAGTGGCCACTTTAGGCACTTTTACTAACTACTATTACAACGAATAATATATTGTTTCAAATTTCCATGGTTATTGACGTTAATAGAATAAACTATGTCGGGATTTACACCATGTACCTGTTTATTTTTGAGACTCCGATATTTCGGCGCATCATGGCGCATGCAACTGCGCCGAAATATCGGAGTCTCAAAAATAAACAGGTACATGGTGTAAATCCCGACATAGTTTATTTTATTAAAGAATAATATTTTACTAATGTTATTGTTTGTAAATAAACGAAAGAACTTTTGCTTCAATCTGTACATATGCCAATTTTTGATACATTATGTACTTAGGGAGTAATAAATTTAATTAAGATGAGGGCGCCACTTGAGCTATATAGGGGCCTTAACCAAGAACTGTATAAATAAATAACCTTTTCACTTATAAAATGAATAATATTAGTAACGTCGATAAAAATGATTGTGCAATTTTGTCTTTGTTCATATTTAAACTTGTCAAAATTTGAAAATATGCGTATAATGGCCAAAGTGGTGCTTTAGCATTTTTTCCTTTCCACAGTCGATGTATGTTTTCGGTAACCTTCGATTTTGGAAACGTCAAATCCAATTTGAAAGCAAGGCGATAGCGGTAATCTGCAATTGTGTCCTTGTTTAGGGGGCAGATAGTTCACTGTATTGCTCTAAGCTTGTGTATTGTGTCACTCTAGTTTACTCTCAGAAGCATTTCGAAACGATGGCCAATAGTTCTCTTCGTGGATTAAGGTATTAAGTGAAAGTGCACTTCGCCTCGACCGAGTGCACTGAACTACACAAATTGCACATCGCCATTACAAAAACACTGTCTTTTAGCTTTTTAAATTTCTTTAAAAATCTTTTAGCTTTTCAATTTCTTTAAAAATCTTTTAGCTTTTTCAATTTCTTCATAAAAAGGTACTGTTGATTACCAAAGCATATCTTAAAGAATCGTCTAATTTTAATGCCTATTCAGTGTTATCAATAGTTGGAAACTAATATTTTAAGGTATTTTTAGAATCTAATTATTAAAGAACGCTTTGAGTACATAGCAAAAACAAATATCCCATCACCTGAGCTTTTTAGGGTTCCGTACCAAAAGGGTAAAAACGGGACCCTATTACTAAGACTCCGCTGTCCATCTGTCACCAGGCTGTATCTCATGAATCGTAATAGCTAGACAGTTGAAATTTTCACAGATGATGTATTTCTGTTGCCGCTATAACAACAAATACTAAAAACAGAAAAAAAAAATTAAGGCGCTCCCATACAACAAATGTGTTTTTTTTTTTTTGCCGTTTTTTGGTACGGAACCCTTCGTGTGCGAGTCCGACTCGCACTTGGCCAGTTTTTTGATATATTAGGTTCCTTTGATCAAAATGTCAGATCTGATAAAAGAGTATCGTAGAGGATCATTATACCACATACTATACACATAAGCGTTATAAATGATGCTTAGAAACGCCTACATAATTTACGTGTGATGTGTAGATAATATTTTGGAATACTGATAGATTGCTGTCAAAACTGTAACTGGTTTCGTAAAGTAGATGAATTAACCTAATAAGTACAAGTTAATTTCAACATTATTTATGTGCAACACGAATGAATGCTGTGAAAATAGAGAAAATAACAGAGTTGAATGAATTTAAAAAACAAACAATGAACAAGGTTATGGGATTCTAAAAGCATTTCGAGAGTTATTTTTAAAGGAATGTGATAGGAATGCTTTTATAATGTTCGTATTTTCCAAACAACTTTATTATGTTTATAAAACTGTATATTATGCACATTGCACAGGAATTTTGCAGAAGTAAAGCATTTATTTATATGACAAATAATAAAATGTGCTACTTCTTTCTTGTAAAAATGAAAGAAATAATTGATCTCATTAATTAATGATTGACCATTAAATACGATACATTTTAGCAAGTAATAACTAACCGAATGTTATTTATTACTTAAGTCCCCGGTTCCCACGAAAATGCTCTTACTAAAACCAAGTCAATAATGCTTCACAAACATATTCTATGATGTTTATTCCAAAATGGGAACTACGTCTAATGCTCCACTGAGCACAGATCGGTCTTTTATAGGCCCTGCGCGTATCACTGGATGAATTCAAAGGGTATAATATACAGTCAGGGCAACTCAGATCGTTACTACTGCCTTTTGCCCGTCGAATGTTGTGACAAATGGGAAAGGTTTGGGAGAGTTCGAATGTGAACTCCGGTGACGCACGTATATTTTTCCGAACGACAATCTTCTTATGCCTCGTAAATTACCAAATGGTAAAGTGGTTCTGCGTGAATGCTTAAAAGCCGATTGCCTGCGGAAATGTGGTGTAGTGACGAATATAATGGGGTATTTACATGGAGCGACTAGGCAGGCGAATTTAGTGAATTAACACTTTTTATCAACAATCGCTTGTAAAATCTAATCGCAAACCAAATTTCATGTGGTGGCGATTAGATTTTACAAGCGATTGTCGATAAAAAGCGCTAATTGACTAAAGTCGCCTGCCAAGTTGAATCGTATAAACGCTACCAGCTTTTCTAGCACTTTTTTCACATTCTTTTGGGAGGTAACAGTCACTCTTACCGACCGTTTTGATTTAGTATACACTGTACGCTGTATCCTACTCTTACGCTGCAAGCCAGTTATCAATTGTCTAAATATCTGGATAGATATTTCAATTGAATGTCGAGGTAATTCCTCACATTGGTGAAATAACGGTGGCTTGCAGCGTAAGAGTCGGATATACTAGAAGAAATTCGACTATGTCACTAGTGACTCGGTAGCTCAGCGGTCAGAGCATTGGACCGGATATCCAAAGGTTGTGGGTTCGATCCCCGTCTGAGTATTGATCTGGTGCGACTCGTATTTTTTCTAGTATATTATTTAGTATTGTTTAAAAATAGCATTGTGAATGCAAAAATCTCAAATTTAAAAATTATATAGCTATTTCATCTTAATAAATTGTCTAAATATCTGGAAAGATATTTCAATTGAATGTCGAGGTAATTCCTCACATTGGTGAAATAACGCTGGCTTGCAGCGTAAGAGTCTATGTCACTAGTGACTCGGTAGCTCAGCGGTCAGAGCATTGGACCGGATATCTTAATATCTTATCGCGGGTTCAATTCCGAGTATTGATCTGGTGCGAGTCGTATTTTTTCTAGTATATCATTTAGTATTGTTTAGAAAGTATTTATAAAATATTATCTTGACTTTGGTATATATGTATTACACTCGGATCAATCTCAATGAACACGAAAGATTCCTCAGTCATGAGATTCGTTCGTCATAGAAAAAATATAGTTAAAGCAGTAACGCAACTATTTATACAAAAGTTGCACGCACACAGACGTGTCCCGCCAGTCGCGATTGCCACGACGACCAACGCGACGAGTCGTTGTATTTTATTTTATTTTATTTTATTTGAAAACCAACAGCGTTACAATTTATTTTCACTGCTAATTTTAACCACTAGCAAGGCCAATTACAGGTTTTCCATAAAATTACCTTACTTAGTTAATTCCAAACAAGAAATTAATACAATAATGCAATGATAAGAAATCAGTCGCTAAGTTATTAGTCAACACTCTTTACATAAAATATTTTATGAAATATAGAAGCTAAGTACAAATTAACTTAAAAAAAATACTTGCTATACTTATACCATTCACTACATTTCTAATTCAGTTTTATTTAAAATTCTAAATAGATTCATATAAGATTAAACAAGAGAACACATTTTTTATTTATTAAATTGCCATGCAATTCAAGCCAAGGACTTACACATCATATAAATATATTTTATTTTTTCAAGAAAATCAGACTAAGCCGTCGCTGCTCGAAGATTGCGAGCATAGTTAGTGGCATATCTAGGGACATGTAACAAAGGAGTGTGTCGCGTACGGCGGCGCCTGGGTGTACAGAATTCGGGACAGTCTAAGTGAGCAATTCGGGACAGTCTAAGTGAGTGTATAGAAGTAGTGTTGCGTTTCTTGCATGACCACCGAAATACGATGTGATAAAACTATTTAACGACACTTAGCTATCAAAGGACAATAGATTCTGAAATTTCGTTGTCGATAAATCTAAAACACAGACATTGTTTTTTGGTGATCACGCTACAGATAGGGTCAAAATGCTAACCCTAGCTTATCGCTCCGACGGCGTAACGAGAAAAGGCTTTAGTTGAGATACTGTTGTCGCTGATTTAGGTACCTATCGTTTCATCGACTTTTAGAGATCTTGTCACAAGACACTTGTATCAAGAGTTGGGTATCCGAGATTACTTTTATCCGGAATGTACGCGTGTACTTAATTTACTTTTAACCGACTTCCAAAAAGGAGGAGGTTCTCTGTTCGTCTGCATATTTGTTTTTTTTGTGTATGTCCACCGATTACTCGAAAACGGCTGGGCCGATTGAAATGATTCAAACGTTATTACATTAGGTAAACTCCCAAGTTGGTCCCATTTTTAAAATTTGGAAATCCGTTCAGTACTTTTCAAGTAATCTTGAAAAAAAGCACGAAAATAGTATGATTTTGTGTGAATTACCTCGATGATAATGGTCGTATTACTTCTTTGTTTATGAACTGAATAAGTTAATATTTTTTTGTTGGAAGTGGGATATCTGTGTAGTTCTTTAACCGACTTAAAAAAGGAGGTTCTCAGTTTGACCCGTATGTATGTATGTTTCTTCGTAATATCTCACGTTTGGCTGAGCCGATTTTACTATCTAAATAATATACCTACAAGGTACCTACACTAAAAGTAAAAAATAAAAATCGTTTAAAAAAAACAAAAAACCGACTTCAAAAAATCTACCTCTAAAAAGCAAGAAATAATATTCGTATAATAATAAAAACACGTCTATTGAAGTCGGGTGGGGCTTTTAGAATAAAAAAAGGAATCTGTACTCCAGTCCAGCCCCACCCGATTTCAATAGACGTGTTTTTATTATTACGAATACTATTTCTTGCTTTTTAGAGGTAGGTTTTGTGAAGTCGGTTTTTTGTTTTTTTTTAAACAATTTTGTTTTCTCGAGTAATGTTTGTTTTGTTATCAGGGGCGCAATCGTGCTAGTTTTCAACGATAAAACGGAAGTTAAATCGTTAGCGCTCTTGTACACGATGCCGCCGCCGCGCCGCCGCCGCACCTCTACACAGTGGATACATGACGCGTAAAATCTGCCACCGCGCCGCCGCCGCGTAATAATTTGTCAAATATCTTGTAATTCATCCGAAAGTAATCACAAAACTTGTCCTAATATTTCGGAGGTCTTCGCAAAGTGTATGAAATTCACCATATTACTCCCGTGCCAACAGAACGGTAAAATCATGTATGTAGCGGCATCGTGTACAGGAGCGCTTACCGTTGCAGTTTTGTTTACAGAATAATACTTTCTCATCATCATCATCATCATTATATCATCTGCACGACACCCACTGCAGGGTATAGGCCTCCCCTAAGGATCTCCATGACGATCGGTCCTGCGCTGCCCGCATCCAGTGGCTTCCCGCAACCTTCACCAGATCGTCGGTCTACCTTGTGGGGGCCTACCCACGGAGCGTCGTCCGGTGTGCGCGAGCCATTCCAGAACCTTTCCGCCCCAACGGCCATCGGTTCTTCTCGCTATGTGTCACTTCAGCTGAGCAATCCTTCGAGCGATGTCGGTTACTTTAGATCTCCTGCGGATCTCCTCGTTTCTGATTCGATCACGCAGGGAAACGCCGATACTATGTTTTGTTGAAATAATACTTTCCTATGTTTTGTTGAAATTGTTGAAAGCTACGCCTAGGGAGATAAGGATGTCAACCTTGGACAATTTAAATGAGAATTCTAAAGCTAAACCAAAGATTTTTAGGCAAATGTAACAAAATGACAACGTAACTGTGTTGGGTTTTATCGTTCAGAATTAGCGCGATTGGAACCTGATTATGAAGGTACGTTTTGAGACAGGGATCCAGTTCCAGGTTTGTGTCGAAGTAGGACCTTACGGTTGTGCCACCAGCGGGTCATTAACTTGCCGCCCCCATATTGGTTGCGCAACCAAACGGATACGGTGAGGTACCCTCCATACTTCTGTACACAGTCATGACATTAAAAAGTAGCAACACTGTAGTGTCGTCCCTTTCAAACCAACATAAGTGTTGCTACTTTTTAATGTCATGGGTCATAACTTTATAGACAGACCCATGTTGGTAGCACGACTGGTTGCGCCACCACTGGTGTCTTAGAGAAATATAGCACAAGACCCGATTCGATGCCAGCAACTTCATACATCTTTTTTTCTTTTTTTAACAGTTTATTTCCAGTTAAAATTTGATGTTGTTATTTTGCCGTCAGTTAACATCTGTGAAAGTTATATGGAGATAAATTGTTTGAACAATTATGTAAGTACATAATTTTGATGGATTAAAAGGGGCTCCGACTCAGACTTCGTTATAAAGCCTTCTTTCCGGCTGATTACTTTCTTATAAATATTTTCTGTGTTGCGAGATTAAAAACGGTCCTAATTATCTGTCGTCTGGGAAAAGCAAAAATATTAACGGCAGAGAATGAATTGAAAATCACCATAATATATTTAAGACTTGAAATTATTAAGTCTTACGAAAGTACATACTTACAGAATGTTTTTATTAAATTAATACCTATATTCCCTAGATTTTGTAAAAAAAATATGAGTTTAATACCGATTACGGACATATTAACGTAAAATACTTTACTAATACAAAGAGGATTACACATTGTTATTTTATTTTATTTCAAACAAAGTCCATTTGTTTCTGTTTTCTGAGGTCAATTATAATTTGTTAGTTACAATCATGACTTATATATGATATGACTAGTGTTAGTAACATTATTTAATAATAAGGTACAATAGGCAGATAATCGGGCATGTAGCGGCACCAAGCAGCTATACCTCTCAAGGTGCATGTGATAATTAATTTACGTTCTAATAGTTAGTGGTTTGAAAAAAAATACTGAAAAAAAGAAATATTATATTTCGGGGGACTAAGCCCATGTATCTACACTTACAATATCAGCCTTTTTATATATTAAAAATGATTTCGCCCTCGACATACTCCGCGAGATCTAAAGAATTGAATCAAACCATAGGAACATACAACTGGGGCAAATATGATCATGAATATTAATCCAGGCTTTGAACTATCTGCATATGTTAATACAAATCCATTAAGCTGTTTTCCCATATAAATAACAAACATCTAAACACCCAAAGGATCATGCCGCATTCTGGGCCATGATGCGCATTAACCATACATATCTGCGACAGACTCATGTCATGTCAAAAAGGGGTAGATAACAAAATGTCATATAATAGGAAAATGTCAAACAGTTATATAACCCCAAACGGCTCCTTGAGATTGAGATTTCTCTTTTTTCCCGCATTATATTTTAATGATATTCTTCCCACGCAATCACTATAAAATTACTAAAGTATTTTGGTAATTTCATGAAAGCGCATCATGGCCTAGCTTGTATAGTAAAATCGGCATAATCCTTTCACATTCATAAATATTAGTAAGAAGTAGGATAAATAAAAATTCAGAAACATTTATCGCAAGCCAGTGTCACTTTAAGTGACCTTTTTTAGGAAATAACACACAATTTACTTATTGCATTCCAACTCGTATGTTACGGAGCGTCCCGAGTGGCGGGGAATTGGAATCCGCGGCGGACGAAATAAATACTCGGTGTGTGAACGCGTTCGAGAAGTGGCCATGGGCGCCTACTAGGTATGCGTAGTGTTGTAAAAATCATTTTTTGTTCTAACGTGAAAAAAAAATGTGAAAAAAACATGAAAAAACATGTTTTTTTATTTCAGGAGCATGTTTTTTTTTCAAGAGTACAGAAATCAAAATTATTAAGTAAATACTCATACTCTTTGAAGTTTTCTGTTCATTTTTGAACCTACATTACTTTTTTGGTTGAAAAGTACCAAATGTTCAACAGTTGGCAGCATTTAAAGAAAGCAGTTGGCGCACGGTGAAATCTTCATTCAGTTTATGTTTTTTTAAGTACCTATGAATTTAGTTAGAACAAAGAACAGTGTCTCCAGATTAGGGGGTTTTCCCCATTGTGCGGAAAATTTTAATTATTGGGGAAAAAAAGAAAATCTGTTCTTCATACAAAACATAACATTTTGGGGAACGATAAATCGCGTTGAGAGATTTTTTTTATCTTCTCTTCATACAAATGTGTCATTTTGGGAAAAATAAAAAGAATCTGGGGAAAAAAAAATATTATTCGTCAGTGTCTCCAGATATAAAATTCATATCTGGAGACACTGACGAAGAATAAAAATGTAATATAATAATCATTGATTTGATTAAATAAAACATTTCTTTTCCAAATATTGTATTCTTAAACAAAACCGAATTTAGAAAAAAACAACGGTGCTGTGTTTTACTTCATGTTTTTATCAACATTGTGAAAAAAAAAGAAAGTCATCACTAGGCACGCGCTGTCCAACGTGCATTAATGGTTATGTATGACAGACGGTTCCCTCGAATAAATATTCACGCCAGTGAATGCTTCACTTTTGTTCAGGCATTTAACCGCCTCTGTGGTCTAGTGGTTCGTCCACCCGTATAAAACGCACGGGTTCGATTCCCAGGATGGGTACAACTTCACTCGGTTTGGTTAGTGGTACTGGTAGGGCTTATTTTAAGTCCGCCTGGCTAGCTACCACCATCTTACCTAAGTCTGACGCCATAACAACAATTTTAAAATTGTTGTGTTCCGGCACTTAGAGATAAGATAGCCAGTTCTTCAGTGATGAGGATTCCGGGAGTAGTGCGCTTCCACATTCGGCCTGTCACTTAACATTAGGTAAGGTGACGACCTAACACTATCCCGTTGTGCCTAAAAAAAGTCTGATATCATCTTTAGGATAGCCATCTGTATGTCTTTCCTATCCGCAATCCGCATAATGCGATGCGCAGAGCATTCCTAAAATGTGGTTAGCGCGTACATGCATAATTATTCGTCGGGAAACTTTGCAGTTTAGGGTAACATTTTGACATTCGAAAAGTTGGGACAAAAGGATAGATAACTTTCTGCGACAATCTTGAAAAGCTCTAGGGCCCAATCGCGCTAATTTTGAACGATAAAAACAAAACATTTACGTTGTCGTTTAGGTTATACATATTTTACTAAAAAACTTTGGTTAAGAGGATACCTCGTGGATTTTCATGGTTTTCAATTTAGATTTAGTCCTATTGATCCTACTACTATTGTTCTAATTTTGGAATATGTTAAAATAGACTAATAACAAAATTTTTTGATCAAGCTCAAAACATGAATGGAAACAATTTTCTCGATAGAAAAAAAATCCAAAGTTGATGCCTCTCATATCATTTTTGCAGTACTGTAAGCAAACGGACTCATAGTTTGAACTGAAATTACGTTAATAAGATAAGTAATAAATAGTTCCAACTTTTGATAAAACCAATTTTTTCAAAAATAATTTAGTTTTTTAATAAATCAACTATTTTCATAATGTCGCTTACTTTATTTTATTTCGGAATGCGTGCGCTATTGTTGTCCCTTTCTTTGCGCTGGGAAGCTATATTACTTTACCTCTTTGCACCGAAATTTCAGACGGCCGCGAGCCTTCCTTGAGGACAGACCTGTGCTTGAGCGCTCCAAAAATTTACTAGCCAAAACACGTAAAATGACAGTAAACACGTGACGTGACACGTAAAACTACAATTCACACAAATTTTGCTATTAGTAAACAGATTTCTCCTCCAATCCATCAGCCATTTTAATGTCCCCACTGCTGGGGTACAGGCCTTCCTTATGGGTGGATAAGGAGGACGGGCCATAACCCACCACGCGGGCCCAATGCGGATTGGTGGGTGGATTTCTCCTCATGACACACTAATTATCTGATAAGGTCTCATCTCTCTAAAGCACAACTTTTTGCTGGGGTAACGCACACGTTAAATGAGTCCTCGCCTGCGGGGCACAGAGGCGCGAGGGGAGACGAGAACGGGGGTCGTGAGAGGTGCGGGCGGCAGGCGTTCGTCGCCCGTCGCCCGCATCGCCCCCTACATACAATAATACAACACACGCGCAGAAAAAGAATGGGATTGAAAATGGCGGCTCACCACGCTTACCACAACAAGTGTGAATAAGAGAGCGATAGGTGTGGCGTATAGTGTGCGAGCGGGATGTGTTTATGAACGAAGTCAAGTGCGTTGTACAATGTTGTATTTTCAGCCAACTACCTATATGTTTGAAACAAAACTCGACAGTAATGGATTCTCAAAGGAAATTGCTGGTGGCTAAAACTCGACAATAATGATATCCCATACAACTTTGCTGCGTCACCATCGGAGGAGCACGGCAACCTCGACTTTGTTCAAAGAAGGTTGTCAAAATAATTACCATATTACAAGCTTTTTTGAGTAAATTCAATAATCTTCATTTTAAACACAACATATTGCATAAAATCTGTTTAATTAAATTTAGCTCCTACGGGGGGGAGGGGAGGGGGGGAATTATGTGTTTAAACCCAATGGTCGGGCTTAAACGCGTCTTTTGCCCATTTCTCTTTATGTGACATTTTGAATGGCCTATTTCTTTTATGTGGGTAGGCCAGATAAAAAAATGTGAGCAAAGGTGTGTGTTTCGCCGTGCCGAGCTGTGACGTCACTAAGGGGTTTTTACATTTAAATGAAATGTAAAAAACCCTTAGTGACGTCACATTCTCCATTTCTCCATAAATATTGCTTTAAAAATTCTAAAACTATTTTTCTCGCACTTCTGAAGGGCAAAACTAGAAACGATGGCGTCACATATTTTACGATTTATATCTAGTAATAATTATTGAATTGGAACTGACGAATTTAGGACCCCTCCACACGTCGTCGACCCCCTTAACGTGTGACGTAATTTATGGATGGCCCCAAATGGACCTCTGTCGCAAAAGTTACAAATCTGTTTTTCGCAAATGTATTGAAAAACGCCGAATGGTACAACTTTATTAATAATAATAGTATTTTTTTACAATTAATAAACTATTGTTAGGTATTTGTATTCATTTTCATTTTTCATTCAATTTGAAGATACCTAAATTATCAAAGAAAATGTTCTAAATACAATGTATTGCGACTCCATCGTTTCTCTATTCTTCTTCTTTAAACTTTCGATGAAACCTCACAGGCATTTGGCGCGAAAATCAAACTTTACGATTGAAGGCAGAATGTCACTATGGGATACGAGGGGTGAGTGGGCGGAGCCTGTAAAAAAATTTTTTCACGAGGCGTCGTCTTAAGCTTTAGAATTTTCCAAGATTTTCATTATAGTCATAGCTTTCGACAATTTTAACAAAACTAAAGAGAGTATTTTTCTGTAAACGAAACTTAAACGGTAACGATATACAAGGTTATTATTAGTTAATCAGACCATCGAAGTGGGGTTGATCAGACCATCGAACTGAACAACTTTCATTACGGGACCAACCTCGAAATCACGAAAAAAAAAATGTTCCATACAAAATTACAATCCTACTCCATCGAAATGTATGAAACAACTGGTTTTTTTTTCGGAATTTCAAGGTTGGTCCTACGAAGGGTTTTGTATTAACTAAAAATAACTTTGTATATTAACAATTTAGTGCAATTGAGTCCCCGTTTATTCATACATATTTTCTGCGATTTGTATTTTCAAACAAATATTTGATTGCAATCTGCTGTTTTACGGCGGTTTGATAACTTTTTGTACTTTTTCTTTACTATTTACTTCTGTTTGTTTGTTCACGTCTTAACGACAGAACCGATCATCATGAAATTTTACATACACGTTGTGCACAGAGAAGGACATACCTTTCATCCCGAAAATAAGTATTGTTCCCAAGGAATAGCAAAAAAACTTTCCACACAGACGAAGTCGCGGGTAACCGCTAGTCTTACATTAAGTGTATTTCAAATTCTTTATTTTTTAATATCCAATGTCCAATGCTATAAAGAATAAAGCGTCGAGTATCTTTACGAGTGTTTGAGACGCGATACTAAAGCAAATTTGATTTAAATTAAACATTTGCAGAAACATACCTTAACAAAGTAAAAGGTGACACATTAAACTTGAAATTTAACAAGAATTTCTCGACAAATATTTTGTAATAAGACCTCACGTAATTTGTTACGATAAGAAAGACGAAGAAAGTCTCAACAAATTATTATAGCAACTTGATAATATTATGAAGAAGGTACTCGTTATTTACAGATTTCTGTCTGTTTTATAACATAATTATTTTTATGATGTTATTGTTATGACGACGAAATGTAGGTATTAGGTGTTATGAAGTATGTCTAACCCAGTCCAATACTCAACGAACTAAACTACCTACTAGTTAGTTTTTAAAGGGTTCAACACGACACGAAGTCTATCGAAATTTTATCGAGTTTTAATTAAGTACCTATGTCAATTTTTTTTCTATAAAGTAATCTTTTCTTCTTCTTATTTTTGTTTTGGCAATCTAATTTCCTCTTGGAGTAAATTTTTGCCAGTGTCAAGTGTTCAGTGGTAGGTATTGTTTCAGTTTACATTAAAATGCGGGTGCATTGCATTCCAATGCTGCTTGGAGCATTTGGCATCAAGTATATCAAAACAGTTTACTCGGTTAGTTCTGCCGAGGTAGCCACCACTGCAATATAAGAATCAGCTTCACACAACCAAGATCGCGGGTATTTCAATTATCCCACATATTGTTCAGTTGTGTGTGTAGACACTTGTACCACAAAACTGCACCAATTTTAAGACACAAAATCTCTTATGAATCAATTTGAAAATAATACCGAACTTGACAAAATGGCGCCAAAAGCTCCTACAGCAATCTCGATCGAGGAGCTTGGTGGCGCAGTGTTCTAGCGCCCTGGCCAAAAATGTATTATCTCGAGTTTCTCCGTGCTTTGGAAGGCACGTTTAACCCTTGGTCGCAGCTGCATTTACCAATCCCATTGGGCCTGCGTGGTGGGTTGTGGCCCATCCTCCTTATCCATCCATAAAGAAGGTGTGTCGAAGAAAAAACAGATATAAGAAATCTTGAAATGTCGGAATCAAACTATACACAAAATTCGATTTGAGATTTTTTGGGCCATAGATACAGCTTTTTAAGATGTCACTCCACTTTTAGCGGGTACGATTACAATAGGACTTTCCAAGTAATTTTGATCCGTAGACCTAAAATCCATTACAAAGTAATGGCCATTAATCACAACCTTCAGAAATATTTTGAGGCCATCAAAGTTATTCACAGCGTTGCGATGATCTCCACTTTTCGTAAAATTCAAAAGTTCTTAATCCATTCTAATCCACAATTAAATTACAATCTTGTTTTGGTAGTTTTTTAGCCTACGAATTGTCTTGAAACCTAAATTTTTAACAAGAGAGCTGTTAATATTCAATGTGCGCTTTATTTAAGATCCCCAGAATATCTTTAAATTCTTAGATATGTACTAAATAATAATTTTAGCCACACGAATCACGTGTAAAGTTTGGTGACAATGTTTCAGACATAAAGATGATCCATACAAGATGTTGTTATGTGAGTTTTTAGGACCCATAGTCTCGTATTTTTAGACGGTATCATTACATTTCCTCGTAGTTAAAGTGGCCGCTTTTGACTCATTTGCTATCTTCTTCTACAAATGACTGCGAGGGAATGTAGTGATTCCTTCTAAAAATACTAGACAATGAGCCCTAAAAAATCCACGAAAAGTTTTATTAAAATATTTTTCTATTAACAACTTATCAAATAAAATCCTCTGAGGACGCCACTTTCGGTGGGGTATTCACCTTAAGCTTTAAAAAAGCGTTCTCCTAACATTTTTAATAAATACCCCATGCAAATTTGCAAGACATCATAATTTACAACACACAACACCCTACGCTTCTTCTCCACATCCACAGAATCTGACAAGTTGTCCCACCCAGTGCGACCCAGTGGCCCCATTACTTTAATTGGTCAACTCTTTTTATTGCCTCCCAACATGTTACCCTCTGTTACCATCGGAGGCATAAACTTGGTCGAAGTTTATGCCTCCGAGGGTAACAGAGGGTACACTCCGTAGATTCGAAGACGCCCCAGCCCAAAATCTCTAAAACCTTGTTTAAAAAGAGATGAAAATAACTCAATAGGTTGAGACGAAATGAAATAAAATATGTTTTCACCTCTCCAGCACGAAAAGGGCGCTTTTGGTGCGTAAAAACTCGCAGCAAAATCGATTTTTGCTGCGCCCGTAAGGCAAAGTTTTTTTTTTAATTTCTAACACCAACTATTAAAATAATAAAGAAAAAAAATAAAGTGACAAGGACAAGACTTGTAAAATTGATATGTGAGACAGGATAGATAGAGTGCTTTATGGTGTCAAACATGGATTAAAAAGTAAAAAAATAAAATGCACGGATATACCAAGGAGTTTTAAATAAGGATTGTTAAAAACTTAGAGCATTTAAAAAAGAAGGTTGATAATTCGAAATAAAGAGTATGGACGAAATGAGGTCGCAAGTATGAAAAAAACATGAAATAAGAAAAATTAATGAAATTTATTAACAAAGTAGAGTTTTATGATTATAAATAAATAAATAAGATGGGATATTCATGAATGAGTAATATTAAATTAAATTGAACTTATTGTGAATCAGGTCCTTAATATTATTAATTTATAGATTACGTATATTGTAAAATGTATTCTTACGTATGTATTCGTTCTATATCTTATTTAACTATTTCCATAAAAAAATATTATTTACTCTAACACACACACACACACACACATACGCACACACACAAAATACGATAAGTAGCAATTTATATTTTTATTCAAATTTTAAAAAGAAAACATGTAAAATGGACTTCTGTTTCTTTTACATTTTGCCTATGCATACAATCCTTACTTCCTTACTAATATTATAAATGCGAAAGTCCGTTTGTTTGTTTGTTTGTTACGCCTTCACGTTTTAACTACTGAACCGATCATCATGAAATTTTGCATACACGTTGTCAGGGGTACAGAGAAGGACATAGGGTACCTTTCATCCCGAAAAAATGTATTGATCCCGAGGGATAGCAAAAAAACTTTTCACGCAGACGAAGTCGCGGGCGACCGCTAGTAATAGTATTATAAATGTGAAAGTCCGTTTGTTTGTTTATTTGTTTGTTACGCCTTCACGTCTTAACTACTGAACCGATCATCATGAAATTTTGCATAGACATTGTTATAGGGGTACAGAAAATGACATAGGGTACCTTTCATCCAGAAAACCGTACAGTTCCTGAGGGATAGCAAAAAAACTGTCCACGCAGACGAAGTCGCGGGCGGCCGCTAGTAAATAATATAGGGAAACCTGTAATTGGCTATACATATAGATTATAGGTACTTGATGTAATAATATATTGTAAACGCTGTTAGTTTACTTAACATAAAATAAATAAACAAAAAATTGAATAAGAGAAAAATACAACGAATGTAACCAAAACGACAGGAATCTACTTTACTCTAAGAATAAAATTTTTCAGCATAGTTCATCAAACTATTTTTGTGATAAATAATTACAAAAATGAGTGCGTCCAACGATGAAGATAGTTGTCTAACTCCTAAAGAGTTGAGTGAACAAATTTCTAATGCTGAATAAAGATTTTTACCAGGAAAGTCACATGAACATTTTCTCGCTGGTAGAGGTGAAAAGTTGTATGTTTTACACGAGACCAAAATTTTGCTCTGTCTCGTGCCTTTAAATCACTCACTGTGCTCAGTAGTCTATATTAGAATCACTCGCTACGCTCGTGATTCAATTCTAGACTACTTCGCTAGTTCGTGATTTAAAGTCGGCACTCGCAGCACAAATTGATTTTGGTCACTTGTATAACAAATAACTATTTCAAGAAACTTGAGATAAAACACGGGATTGCTAAACAGCAAATATGATTAATGTAAAAAAAGTTTTCACTTTATTAAATATCGATATTATTAATCATCGTAATTTCAAATATTGCTAGAATTGATCGAAACTTCATTGAATATGCCACCAGCAGCGGCATTTCACTGACTACAATAATAACCGAATTGGATTTTGTAACGCCCGAAGCATTTTTTGGTTCTTTTATTTTTAAAGAAATTAATGCAATTTCTGACGAGGTTCTTCCAATTTTTATTCAATTTCCACAAGCCTTAGAAATCTCATTTTTAGTTTGATTGAGAACTTTAAGTAAATCACATTTTGAGTCTAGATAACACGTTTTTAATTTACAACGCTTTTGCTAGATTAAGGTGAACTTGAAAACTAGTGAAAATTACTTTCGTTGTTTGGTTTTGATTAATATTTTCCTTGGAAGTCTTACTTATACTATAATACTTATTCTTGCTGTTTTCTTAAAAAAATCGTGAGGGTGGTTGTGAGGCGTGTTCACCAGTAATTTATAATTATAATTCAGGATCATTACAATTTAGATCTCTTGGTACTGCACCAAAATCTAATAAGTTCGTATAGAATAATAAATGTCAATTTCTGTCCAAAGAAATTGCATATATATTGTCATTTACCTTTGTGAAAAGAACTAAGAGAAAACACTTTTTACGAATACTAGCGCGGTATTTTTTGAATGATTTTGAATGTTCAGAAGACCCAAAAATCAAATACAAACTAAAAAAAAATATATTTTCAGAAAACTACTCATCTCACATTACGCGCAACTGTCAAAGGCATTGAAAATGTAATTTTTCATTCTTTATCGTATTGACGATAAAGTGAACGGAGCGCAGACTGACCTCGCGCGTAAGGAACCCGCTACAGCCCACAGTTTTTGTCCACCCGTCTTCTAAGATAGCTCAAACTGTAGCTTAATTCAATCCAGTGATCCTTTTTTTTACGTTTCTTGAATAACGAGCTCAAAAATGTTATTGGGAAATACTCGATCCCAAGTAGGTGAGAAAATTATGAAATTTTGAAATAGTTTGGAATATCTCAAAAATTTACCGACTGATTTTAAGAAATAAAATGGCATTTTGAAGCCCTTTGGCAGACTCACATTTTGACATATGACCCATTCTCGTACCTCTCATAACTGCGAAACTACAGGCAAATGTCACAATTTCATTAATCGGGGCACTTTTATACTCGATCACGAAAACATAAATATATTCATCATTGTAAAATTGCGCTAGTGTCCGTAAAAAGTGTTTTATTTCAATGTTTAGTACGCGCTCAAAAGTCAGAAGTGAATATAAAATTCCAATAGGTATAGGTAATAGATTGACACTCGACACTTGAGGGTTTTGCTAAGTAAGTACTGACCAATACACATCGACGTAAACCATTACACGACCGACATTCATATCACACTTGGCCCTACCTTCGTAATTGTATCAAACACACGGGTAAAAAAATAACAGAGTAGGTACCCAGTTATTTACAAAGAAACATTACTCTACTGTCTTTCTAACAAAAAAAGATTGAGCATACACAAGAAGAAGTAATTAAACTTACGTAAGCTATTTATCACTCAAAACTTTCATTAAACCATACACTTATTTTTAATTATAAGCTGTTACAGAAATTAATCAGTTTCGATCAGGTTTTAATTAACGCTGTAAAAAACTTAATTTCACAGATTATGGTAATCTACGAGCCTCTTAAAACCTTTAGCGTTTAATCGAATTTCACAGCAATTGTTCTCGCTCTAACTTAATCAATTAAAAGTTTGATAATAAAACTCAAATTTGACAATGCATTGAAGAAACAGAACACTAATATACTTAATAAAACTTAGAAAATATTTGTAATTTTAAAAGGATAAATAAACATTTATCCTTTCTTGCATAAAATATCTTTTAGATTATATTCGAACAATTCAACAAAACCTAACTTTTATCGAACTTGCTTGGAAATTCGAACATTATTTTGACAACCTTCTTTGAGCTAAATCGGACTATAAAGGAATTAGAAAAATGGATTTTAAATGTTGGATTTAAAAATGGATGTTACACATAACCGACTGCATTAAAAATAAATTTCAGCTGCTTTTAATTCTACTCAAGTAACAGATATAACACATAATAATGTTGAAATTCAAATGATTAATCACGTACTGTCTCTTAATCTTGATTATGCTAGATCGTCTTTCACTTTTAATTATAATTAAGTATTATTATCTTGATCATTATAAACTACAAACATCATTTATATAAATGCATTGAAGTTCAGTTACAATGTGTGACATGTTGTCTCACGTCTGTTTTGTCTGTCTGTCTGTCAAATTTAATAGTGACTTTTTTCTGAAACATTGTTGTTTTGGGGTTTGTCTTCAGATTATTAAATAATTAAAGGTTTTTGGGTTTGCAACCGTGCCTTTCGACTCTCAAATGTATGTTTTTTATTTATAAGCAAGAAAGTATTGAGCTGTTTAGTAATACTTTCAACATAATAAACTAGTGGCTCCGTGAGCTCTAGACCTCGCGATAAAAAGTGGCTCAAATTGTTCAAAAATTAAATGTTGCCATGAGGTTTTCAAAGCAGACGGTACGTGCTGTTGGGTATATTATTTGAAGTATTCGCAGCTACGCTTCTAATTTAGATCGTTTTTCAAAATGGGTAAATATTTTTTTAGTTAAATTTGGAAAAAACTGGCTTGATTAAACAATTTTAGATAATTATCGAACATGCTCACAAAATTTCACCAGAATCGGTTGAGAAATGCGACCTGTAGAGGAAAACAAACAGCCGGAAAGCCTGATCGAAATATGTTTTTTTTACATATCTGCATTTTAAATAAAATCGAAAAACTGGCATGACAAAAAAAATCTGTACAAATTTTCAAACCTGCTCAATAAATGAATTGGGTAGTTCTCCGAGGTTCTTTTTTGGCGGTCACACGCTTGTTATTCCTAACCTATTGTAAATATAGCTTTAGGAAAAATACTAAATGATCCTTCATTTACAGTTCTATTCAATTTTAATAAAAAACGCGTGGTATTTATTAAAATAAAATTGAAAATAATTTTCAAAGATCGAAATCGGGAATAAAAACGCTGTTCTTCGGGTGTCACACTCTATTCGCACTTAGGACGACCTTTAATAACGTCTTTGTCTTTTAAGTTATATGTATGTATTAAACATTAAAATAATTGTATTTAACTCATGTTTAATAGTGCAAAAAACAATTTTTTTATCGTGAATAAAAAAAAAGTTGCAGGGCATTTTCTCTTTATCACACGATTTGGCAATTTTTCGAGCGCGCAGCAAAAAAGATCATAAATATAAAGCTTATCGCCTTATAACTAGTTTTAATAGCCGCGCTGCTGCTCTGTTGATCATACTAGCACTTAATGATACACATATTGTTCATTGCTATGCTGAAAAACAAATATCGGTCCGTAACTCTCCAATAAATGTTTGATGCCCTTAGTCAAACAACTTTCATGGACAGATTATAATAGATGTATGCATACGGTATCGATTTTTGCTATATATTTTAGAATTATTGAAAGAAATTGCCGTGTATGTGCCGGCCTAGAATAGCACTACCCCCTATCATCCCGTGGGTGTCGTAAAAGGCGACTAAGGGAGCATAGCCTTCAAGAGACGGGCAGCAGCGTCTCCAAAAAACCTTGGCCTACTGCGATCGCCAACACGCCTGCCAAGCGTGGCGATTATGGCAAACCCCCCCCCCTCATGCACAATGGATCAAAAAATTGGCCCCCAGTCCCCGGCAGCCCCGCTATTCCTAGCTACGGTAGCGGCTACGGTAACGGCGGGGCAGGGGGTGCTAAGAATCCCCGGGTGCGGCTCGGCTACCAAAAACGACGACAACTGCACCTGGCAACCTATAACACGCGCACACTAAGGACCGACGCGAAGTTAACCGAGTTGGAAGAAGTTATCAGCAAGGTACACTGGGACATTATCGGGTTATCTGAAGTCCGAAGAGCGGGAGAGGACTCGATAATCCTCAACTCCGGTAACTTGCTTTACTACCGGGAGGGCGACCAACAGTCCCAAGGTGGTGTCGGGTTCATCATCCAAAAGTCCCTTGTCAACAACGTGATTACCATCGGAAGTGTATCGACCAGGGTGGCGTACCTTATACTCAGAATATCCAAACGGTGTTCGCTGAATGTTATACAGGTTTACGCACCGACCTCGACACACCAAGATGACGAAGTGGAGGCTATGTATGAGGAGATCTCTAAAGCCATGCATAGCTACAAAACCCACTACACTGTTGTGATGGGGGACTTCAATGCAAAGTTGGGGAAACGATGCGGTGATGAGCTGAGAGTGGGGCAATTTGGAGTTGGGCAACGGAATGACAGAGGCCAGATGCTGGCTGACTTTATGGAGAAGGAGAACCTCTTTATGATGAACTCCTTCTTCAGAAAGCCGGAAAGCCGGAAGTGGACCTGGGTCAGTCCGGACGGTAAAGTCAGAAATGAGATAGATTTTATCATGTCGACGAAAAAGCAAATATTCAATGATGTCACTGTGATCAACGCTGTTAAGACGGGGAGCGATCACCGATTGGTACGTGGCACATTGAATATCAACCCAAAGCTGGAAAGATCTCGACTGATAAAATCAACAATTCGACCATTGCCGGCCCATATTCAAAACCCCGAGAGCTTTCAACTCGAACTCCAAAACCGCTTCGAAGCCTTTGAGAATAGCATAGATGTGGACGATCTAAACAACATGGTGGTGGATACTGTCCGTACAGTAGGGTCCAAGCTCTTTAAGACCCGCCGTCCCAAGATAAAGAAACTCTCCGACCACACACTCCTACTCATGGATCAGAGACGTGAAATGAGGCTCCAGAGTTCAGTAGATGCTAATCGTTATCGGCAGCTTAATAGACAGATATCTAAGTCTTTGACGAGCGACCTTCGCCAATTTAATACGAATCGTATTAAAGAGGCTATCGAGCGGAATAAAGGCTCCAAAGTGTTCGCGAGAGATCTGTCTATTGGGCAAAGCCAGATGACGAAGCTGAAAACTGACGACGGACGCATCATTTCATCAAAGCCTGAAATCCTGAGGGAGATCGAGAGCTTCTATGGGCAGTTATATTCCACGCAGACACCTGTTGAAAGCAAGGCTAAAGACCCCAGAGCCAAGCTTACCCGACACTATACCCAAGATATCCCGGACGTCAGCCTGTACGAGATTAGTATGGCTCTCAAACAGCTGAAAAACAACAAGGCGGCGGGTGACGATGGAATCACTACAGAACTTCTGAGAGCGGGCGGTAAGCCGATACTCAAAGTCCTCCAGAAGCTCTTTAATTCCGTCATCGTCCAGGGCAGAACGCCAAAGACATGGAACATAAGTGAGGTGATCTTGTTCTTTAAAAAGGGTGACAAGTCCCTCTTAAAGAACTATAGACCCATCTCGCTTCTGAGTCATATCTATAAGTTGTTTTCGAGAGTCCTTACGAATCGTCTCGCTCGCAAGTTCGACGACTTCCAACCTCCCGAACAAGCCGGGTTCCGAAAAGGCTTTAGCACCATAGACCACATCCATACGCTGCGGCAGGTTATACAGAAGACCGAGGAGTATAATGAGCCACTTTGCTTGGCGTTCGTGGACTATGAGAAAGCCTTTGATTCGATTGAAACCTGGGCGGTGCTGCAGTCTCTCCAAAGGTGCCAAGTGGACTATAGGTATATCGAGGTGTTGAGGTACCTATACCAAAATGCCACCATGACGATCCGAGTACAGAACCAGAACACAAATCCTATCCAACTGCAGCGTGGTGTGAGACAGGGAGACGTTATTTCTCCGAAACTGTTCACAGCTGCGTTGGAGGACATCTTTAAGCTCTTGGACTGGAAAGGACTCGGCATCAACATTAATGGCGAGTACCTAACACACCTTCGTTTTGCCGATGATATAGTCCTTATGGCTGAGACCATGGAAGACCTGAACACAATGCTCGAAGATCTCCGTAGTGCTTCCCAAAGAGTGGGTCTTAGGATGAACATGGAAAAGACGAAAATTATGTCAAATGCCCATGTTGTACCCTCTCCAGTTCATGTTGGGAACACTACACTTGAAGTTGTTGACCATTACGTATACCTAGGACAGGCAGTCCAGTTAGGTAGGTCCAACTTCGAGAAAGAGATCTCTCGCCGAATCCAACTCGGGTGGGCAGCATTCGGGAAGCTTCGAAAAATCTTCGCGTCCGACTTACCTCAGTGTCTCAAGACGAAAGTCTATGAACAGTGTGTGTTGCCAGTGATGACTTACGGCAGTGAAACGTGGCCGCTAACTATGGGTCTCATAAGGAGGCTCAAGGTCGCTCAGCGTGCAATGGAGAGAGCCATGCTCGGCGTTTCTCTACGTGATCAAATCAGAAACGAGGAGATCCGCAGGAGAACTAAAGTAACCGACATCGCTCGAAGGATTGCTCAGCTGAAGTGGCAATGGGCGGGACACATAGCGAGAAGAACCGATGGCCGTTGGGGCAGAAAGGTTCTGGAATGGCGACCGCGCACCGGACGACGCTCCGTGGGTAGGCCCCCGACAAGGTGGACCGACGATCTGGTGAAGGTCGCGGAAAGCCAGTGGATGCAGGCAGCGCAGGACCGATCGTCGTGGAGATCCTTAGGGGAGGCCTATACCCAGCAGTGGGTGTCGTGTGGCTGATATGATGATGATGATGATGATTTTAGAATAGGATACCTAGGTCCTCGAGATTATTATATAAATATTTACTCTCATAATTTGTCCATAACATAACTTTGAAATTAAAAGAATGTAAAGTATCGTAATTTGAATGGCATAATTTTCGTGGTAATTTGTCCACGAAAATTACAGACCATGCTATGAAATTTAAGTTTCTTCTCAAATTGATAAGAATCCTGTCTGCTAGGTTGAATATACTTGTTATATAATACATATACTAACCTATTCTCACACAGAGAAGGAGAGAGGGTGGTGATATTTACTTAGTCACGATATTGCACTAAAACATTGTTTTTTTACTTACACACCAAATAAAGGTATAAAGCTTTCAATATTAGGTTTTCAGTGCCCTCACTGGCTGTATAAGCGTAAGCAGCACTTTGTAGTAAATCGTTTCGTAATGTTTGTGAAGTGCATCGTAACTTTCGTGGCTTACAAAATTTCAAAATATTATTATTTCAGTGATTTATGTACCGATTAGCATGTTTCGAGTATACTATTTATTTATTTCTTGAATTCTTTAATATACTAATTTTATTTATTCGAATAACTCAAAGTGAAATTTTGCCACGAAAATTGCGCGGAGAACGCTTTTCAAATAATGACCCAATTCCTTTCCAGGTGTTTTTTTACCAACAAAAAAGTTTAAATTTTTGTCAAGTGGAAAGAGAACCTTTTCAATAGTGTTTGTAAAAAGATTCATATTAAGATCTAAGGGAATATAAGTAATCCTAATTTCCTCTCAATCGAAATAAGTTAACATGCAATCCTTCAACTGGGAAAAACATTTCCCTCTGTAGGAAACTAAGCGAAAACCACGACAAAGCGGAAATTATTTGTTAGCCGTAGCCAAATAGTGGATTTGTAGCTCGTAGCCGTAGCACGTGGCTCGTAGTGGTGACCCGAAGTCTTAACAAGATTTTGTATGATACCTAGTTAGTAACTAGTGGCTCCGTGAGCTGTAGACCTCGTGTTAAAAAGTAGCTCAAATCATAAATGTTGTTTAAAAACCAGGAAATGATAACGTTATTTTTTACTTTTTTTAGCGTTAATTTTAAAATTAAAGTTAAGTCAATAAATAACGTTAATTTAGATAACGTTACCTTGAAATTAATGTTATTTCAGTAAATAACGTTAATTTTAACGTTATTTCTTTATTCCAATTAATAACGTTATTTTTTTAGCGATAATTTTACCGGTATATTGTACCGGTAAAGTTTATCGCTATATTTAACGCTAATTTTACCGGTAAAATATTTTTAACGTTATTTTTACCGGTAAATTTACCGATAAAATGTTTTAACGGTATTTTTAACGTTAATTTTTTTATCGTTATTTTTTTAATGGTATTTCAATCCCTGTTAAAAACAAATTAATAAATTAAATAATACCTATACGCAGTCATTACTTCTGTCACAACCTTATTATTTACAAACGAACATTGGCCAGAAATATTTTGATTAAATTTGAACTATGAACTTATAAAATAAAAAAATGTTTTTTTTTACATATCTCTGCCATTTTGAAAAGAACCGAAAAACTAAACCGATATCAAAATTCTATATAATGAATTATCGAACCTACTCACAAAATTTTACGAGAATTTGTTAAGAAATGCGACCTGTAGAGGAGAACAAATGGACAGACAGACGGAAGCATTTTAGCCCATACTGAAGCAGAGACGCTACGCTAGTGCTTCGCTTACTTGGTGAATGAAATGCGCTTCGTTGGATTGTCAATGGCGTAGATTTTTTTTGGATATTATTTCACAAAATTGGGAGGCCCCTCCAAGAAAGAAATGGCGAAAGAAAACTTGGAGAGGAAAGCAGACCTCAGTCTTTTATATTTATTTATTTTTTTGCAAAAGGAACTAACCGTATCATTAGATCTTGCAATGTGTGTTTGGGGCTTTAGTTTGTGAATGATGGGGTCCCAAGCTAGTGGAATTTTCCAACCATCATCTCTATTGAAATTAGGATATTTATTTATTTCGATAGCCTCGCGGAGCATTCTAGGAATGAATTTACAATCCCTAGCAAGGATTTGGGGTTTTTCAAATCTAATGTTATGGTTTGACCCCTCAAAGGCGTGTTCTCACACTGCAGACTTGTTATTCGATGTAAGAGAGCCCACAGTCACAATCTAGTTTGTAGACGCCTGCGGCTTAAAGGAGGATATTACACTTGACGGGTCGTAAGAATTGGTTGATCTTCTTGGGCGGCTTGAAATAAGTTTTGATTGACGCTCGCTTCAGAATATTTCCAATCTTGTCAGTGACACTCTTGAAGTATGTAGTAGGTAGGAAGGCGTGGTACTTGCAATTTGTTGTTACGCAGTACTCGTTTGACGTGCTGAAGCTCAGCCTTCAGGTGTTGTTTGTCACAGATGCCGCGGGCTCTCCGAACCAAAGATTTTCCTACGGTAGCTAACTGTATAGGATGATGGTGAGAGTCATCATTGAGGTATCTGTCTGAATGGGTTGCTTTATGATACACTGTGTGGCTCAAGGTTTGGTACGGATTCCTGATAGTGAGAATGTCTAGGAAAGCTAGTTTATTATCTGCCTCTAACTCCATAGTAAATTGTAATGATTGATTGATTTATGGAGTTAAGATGGTTAAGAAATGCAGAGAACAAACGTCACGTAGATGACACTTTCACAATACTACCTAGAGACAGTTTCTTTTCAGCATTAATTAATTCACAAAATTAAATTATAAATTAACTTAAACCAATTAAAAATTGTGTTAAATATTAATTTCTGAATGTCTTTAAAAATTCATCTTTGAGGGCAGGCGCACGAGTAGCTTCAGTCTTCCATGACCACGGCAGCTGCAAAGGTGCCGAAACGTCGGGAAAATAAAAAATCAAACCAAATACCAACTAATTACCAAAGTACTTTTAATAAAACCACGCTAGTATCCGTTAAAAGTTACGTAAGATATTCTAAGACTTACGTGAAATGTACGAAATCTAGATAATTCCCAAACAGTTGTAAACGTTACGGACTTCGCCATTAGCTCACAAATCGCAAGGCATTGAGTATTATAAGTGGAAAGGTAATTTATCATATTCATACTATCATTATACTACAGATTTTACGAGAGACAAATTCATCTGTCTCTCTTTGGTAGGGCGAAATATCCCTCTGATCCCTTTACAATAATAACTTGGGTTGCTTGTTCTTAGAGCACCCACTTTTTTTTTATCTAGTTTTTTAGAAACATCGCGTCACGCTGATACTTGAATATTTTGATAAATGGTATACCTATTCATCTTCGATCATCCTGCTACTGCTATTCATGCACGAACGCTATGAAATACCAGATGTTTTTTATGTGTATGCAGTGCAACACATATTTATCTATCTACTATTATAGCATCCTAGAGTACGCACGCTATAGGAATAATTAAATATTACAAAGTGCATCCAAATATTTCTGATGTTTTCAATTACATCGCATATACCGCCTTTGTGTTTAGTGGTTCGTCCACCCATGTAAGACGCAGGGATCCCGGGTTCCATTCCCAGGAGGTTATAATTACTCGGTTTAGTTGGTAGTATTTCAAGACCGCCGGGCTAGCTAAGGCGGTGGTCTGCAACAAACGCCGTAGGTCGCGTCCGGCGTAACGCTGTACGCGGCCTACGAATGCTTACTATGGAAATGTACTAGTGTGGTCTCTCTCGCACGCCTGACGCGGCGCACGGACGCCGTGCGCCGCGTCCGTAGGCCGTACGTCGCCTACGCAGTCATTTCGGAGCATTCGGGCGTAAACGGACGTCGCGTTTTTGTCGCGCGGTCGCTTTAGAAATGGTGAAATTTAGGAAATTTAGGTAGGAACAAGACGCAGTACTAATAGAATTAGTTCAATGAAACATAGTTTCATGTTATTATGATGCCAGCAATAAAAACAATGTGTCGAAACACAAACGTTGGGAAGAAATAAGCTTGGTTGTTGGTCAACCAGGTGAGAATCCGTTTTATTCACTTGCGTAGGTACCTACCTATTTTGTTATTGTATTGTGTAGATACCTAGGTACTTTGTTTTAAGGTTTTGTATTTATTTACCTTGCGTAGGTACTATGTGTTAAAAATCTACTTAATATTTAAGTACTGACATTCATGACTATCTTCACTTTGGTAAGTACCTACTTAAAGTATGCAGGTCATCCATATTTTAATCGTTTACGTGCGTTTACATTGAGCGTATGCGAAACTTAAAAACAGTTCCGAGTGACCATCGCAGTGACGCTGGAAGCCGCGTCCGGCGTCTGGGACGTTGGACGCGGCTTCCAGCGTCACTACCGGCGTTTGTTGCAGACCAACGCCTTACACCATCTTACCTAAGTCTGACACCGTAAAACCAATTTAAAAATTGTGTTCCGTTATTTAGAGGTAAGATAGCCAGTTCCTCAGTGGTGAGGATTCCGAGTGTAGTGCGCTTACACTTTCAGTCTTGTCATCACTTAATATCAGGTAAAATGAAGGCCAAGCCCTATCCCGTTGTGGATTAAAAAAATCTTAAAATTTAAGCTTATTCATTGTAAGTCTTCTTAACATTTTTTAATTAAATATTAATATCTTTGTTACAGCGTGACCAACATCTTCCTAGTCAACCTGTCGGTGGCAGACTTGCTGGTCACCCTGTTCTGCATGCCGGTGCAGATCGCCAAGTCAGTTACCCTCATCTGGTACTTCGGCGAGGTCATGTGCAAGACTGTAAATTTTCTTCAAGGTGAGTGTTGAATTTCGTACCATTTGAGTACTGTGAATGGCAAGCAACGGGTTCATTGACGTATTATTATAAATGGGTTCTAGGCTAGAAAATTGAAGCTTAATAAAAAAAATATACACCGTCATTTTGTAATCATTTTAATTAACTTCAGGGAGTGCTCTACTAATGAAAATAAACATTTTTGCCAAAGAAACATGGGTCGAAAAACGAAAAAAAAATTTGGACTTTCCCATACAAATACAGTGTTTTAGCTGTCTAGTTAATATGGGAGGGCCAAAATTTTTTGACGTTTTTTGACCCATGTTTCTTGGGCAAAAATGTTTAGTTTCATTGGTACAACACACCCTTAAGTTAATAAAAACGACTACAAAATGACGGTGTATACAAATTATGTATGAAATAAATACTTATTACTTACAGCCTACTATAGTACTTATATGTATACTAATAAATACTTCAGGCTCTTCGATCAGGGAATATCGTTGTTCAGGCTATATTAGAGTTTTTTTTTTGTTTTGTTTGCTAGTAATATTAAATCCATAAGGCAAACTTCCACCACTTTTGTTATCCCCAATTTTTTGCTAGATTAAGCCAGAATTCAAGGTTCTTAAGACTAAATTATCAAAAAAACCTTTATTGTACGTTACTTCTTGCTGACTCAACCTAGTAGCACAATAAACAATTTTCCTCACAACAATGTTTCAACTTCGTTGTATTAAAGGTAATTAATTGCCTTGAAACTTCACTTACACGGACAGAATGGGGGTAAGCAAATATACAACCAATTATTGTAAAAGCACAGCTTGCACGAACAGTCAGTCACTAAGTTAATTTTATGGGAACATTTAGATCGGGATTTCAATGAAATGTCTTTGTATACAGGGTCATTGGAAATATGACATATTTCTGCTAAAAGGTTATAGATGAGGTCAAAATAATTATTTTTGTTATATAACTTTTTCTCAAAAAGTTAATAGTTTTTGAGTTAATTGAAATTAAGTATTTTTGTAACAGAAGTACGTTTTCAGACACAAAAATTTTAAATAAATAAAAGATAACTACTCATTCGCTTCCGGTTTTTTTTATTATTTTGGGATAGAAAACATTCTAAGTGTTGATAACGAATAAAAATATTATAAAAAGTACAGGTGTTTATAAGAAAATCAATCCTTAAATGCATTTTATTTCATATTTTTTAGAAATAGCAGCAAATATCTTAAAAACCCTAGTAACTAAGCGTGCAAAATATTTTAAAAACATTACCATCTATTCAGCTTTTAGTTGAGGTACAAAACTTATTAATAACATAAAAAAATGAGAATTTAAGACTTAACTAATAGTTATCCCATTTAATCTGGAAAAAAATCCTAGTTCAAGCATCTCGGAGGTGGCCGTATTATCTTACTTATATCATAAATCTGAAAGTTTGCTTGTTTGGTATATTTTTTTTTTTATTTTCTTTCTATGAGCTTTGTCTATGTTTGTTCAACAAATTGCAACTTTTATACCAGAAATGAATTCTACATCATGGATTTATCCGAAACTGTTAGCAAACTTGGCTTAGTATCCAAACTTAGGCAGTTATTAACCTTGGACTTCGTTAAGGCAGAAAGAGTTTTTTTAAACACTTGTGCTATGAAAAACAGGAACAATTGGGAACACATACACCTAAAACTATATTCAAATACAAAGTACCAACTTTAATTAAAGTTTATTTCACATTATTTTCAGAAGCATTTTCTTGAAATCGTGGTTATTTCTCTTTGATCAGAAATGTAAACAGTTGCTGTAAGACATCCGGCTGACACAAAGTAAAGATGACGACCCCAAATTGAATGACTGCTTCTTATTTTATAAAAAATGTCACTTCACCGATTGACAAGCTTTTAAGAAATTCTTTGATCCTATATCTTATATCCAGTTTTGATCCTTTAAATTATGTCCAGTCGATGTGTTTTTTAGATTTATTTCGCTACATTTTATTTACTTTTGCTCTGTTAAATTAAATGGTTTCGTGAATAGGTAGGTACGTACCTAATTGAAAAAAATGTCTTTGGAAATCAAAATAACCACGTAAGTGAAAGTCAAAGTGAAAAATGGTGAAAAATCATTTATTTATATAAGCTCTCATAACATTTTTAATCGACCTTTCTTTTTTAATCGACATTTCTTTTACCCTACCACACTTCATGACGTCTTTTAGCTGTCAAGAAAAATGGGCGCAAAAACTTATTCAGCTTATTCAAATGGAACGATATTAACAAATATGTAGACTATCGCATCCAGACATTACATTAACATAGATTAATAAATACATAATTTTTGTTTAGTTAGCTCGTTTCTTAATGAATCAATTTACAAGGTGTAAGCCAAATTAAAAATTTAAAGTCATTATTCAGTCTAGGCTGTTACAAAATAAAACTGTTCATACAATTCAATATGCATTACGGTAGGTAGTCAGAAGCAGATCCACCGCCCCGACCGGACACAACCACCTACATCGACCGGCCATCCCGACAACGCTGCTGTACGTGTCCCGCCTGCACTACAGTACGAAACCTGATGATATTGTAGAGTACATTAGAGTGAAGACCAAATTCTGTCTGAGGGCCGAGCGGTTGGAGTCCCGCCACAATGTAAACTTCAATTCATTTGTAGTGAGAGCACCAACCGAACATCTGTCGACCTTCATGAAAGAAGATTTTTGGCCGAAATGTGTTTTTTTCCGATGGTTTCGCGGTCGGATACCGGACACCGCGTTGCGCAACACGTCGCCGCCATCAATACGTGGAAAATAGTTTATAAAATGTAATTTTAATATATGTATGTTAGTCTGTAAGGTATATATTGTATGGGCCTAGTTGCCTGAATTAAATAAATAAATATGTATATATTTAGCATTTAATTTACTACAATATAAAATACAAATGTGTATGTGCCGGCCTAGAATAGCAGTGCCGTGTATGTGCCGGCCTAGAATAGCACTACCCCCTATCATCCCGTGGGTGTCGTAAAAGGCGACTAAGGGAGCATAGCCTTCAAGAGACGGGCAGCAGCGTCTCCAAAAAACATTGGCCTACTGCGATCGCCAACCCGCCTGCCAAGCGTGGCGATTATGGCAAACCCCCCCCCTCATGCATAATGGATCAAAAAATTGGCCCCCAGTCCCCGGCAGCCCCGCTATTCCTAGCTACGGTAGCGGCTACAGTAACGGCGGGGCAGGGGGTGCTAAGAATCCCCGGGTGCGGCTCGGCTACCAAAAACGACGACTACTGCACCTGGCAACCTATAACACGCGCACACTAAGGACCGACGCGAAGTTAACCGAGTTGGAAGAAGTTATCAGCAAGGTACACTGGGACATTATCGGCTTATCTGAAGTCCGAAGAGCGGGAGAGGACTCGATAATCCTCAACTCCGGTAACTTGCTTTACTACCGGGAGGGCGACCAACAGTCCCAAGGTGGTATCGGGTTCATCGTCCACAAGTCCCTTGTCAACAACGTGACTACCATCGGAAGTGTGTCGACCAGGGTGGCGTACCTTATACTCAGAATATCCAAACGGTGTTCGCTGAATGTTATACAGGTTTACGCACCGACCTCGACACACCAAGATGACGAAGTGGAGGCTATGTATGAGGAGATCTCTAAAGCCATGCATAGCTTCAAAACCCACTACACTGTTGTGATGGGGGACTTCAATGCTAAGTTGGGGAAACGATGCGGTGATGAGCTGAGAGTGGGGCAATTTGGAGTTGGGCAACGGAATGACAGAGGCCAGATGCTGGCTGACTTTATGGAGAAGGAGAACCTCTTTATGATGAACTCCTTCTTCAGAAAGCCGGAATGCCGGAAGTGGACCTGGGTCAGTCCGGACGGTAAAGTCAGAAATGAGATAGATTTTATCATGTCGACGAAAAAGCAAATATTCAATGATGTCACTGTGATCAACGCTGTTAAGACGGGGAGCGATCACCGATTGGTACGTGGCACATTGAATATCAACCCAAAGCTGGAAAGATCTCGACTGATAAAATCAACAATTCGACCATTGCCGGCCCATATTCAAAACCCCGAGAGCTTTCAACTCGAACTCCAAAACCGCTTCGAAGCCCTTGAGAACAGCATAGATGTGGACGATCTAAACAACATGGTGGTGGATGCTGTCCGTACGGTAGGGTCCAAGCTCTTTAAGACCCGCCGTCCCAAGATAAAGAAACTCTCCGACCACACACTCCTACTCATGGATCAGAGACGTGAAATGAGGCTCCAGAGTTCAGTAGATGCTAATCGTTATCGGCAGCTTAATAGACAGATATCTAAGTCTTTGACGAGCGACCTTCGCCAATTTAATACGAATCGTATTAAAGAGGCCATCGAGCGGAATAAAGGCTCCAAAGTGTTCGCGAGAGATCTGTCTATTGGGCAAAGCCAGATGACGAAGCTGAAAACTGACGACGGACGCATCATTTCATCAAAGCCTGAAATCCTGAGGGAGATCGAGAGCTTCTATGGGCAGTTATATTCCACGCAGACACCTGTTGAAAGCAAGGCTAAAGACGCCAGAGCCAAGCTTACCCGACACTATACCGAAGATATCCCGGACGTCAGCCTGTGCGAGATTAGTATGGCTCTCAAACAGCTGAAAAACAACAAGGCGGCGGGTGACGATGGAATCACTACAGAACTTCTGAGAGCGGGCGGTAAGCCGATACTCAAAGTCCTCCAGAAGCTCTTTAATTCCGTCATCGTCCAGGGCAGAACGCCAAAGACATGGAACATAAGTGAGGTGATCTTGTTCTTTAAAAAGGGTGACAAGTCCCTCTTAAAGAACTATAGACCCATCTCGCTTCTGAGTCATGTCTATAAGCTGTTTTCGAGTCCTTACGAATCGTCTCGCTCGCAAGTTCGACGACTTCCAACCTCCCGAACAAGCCGCGTTCTGAAAAGGCTTTAGCACCATAGACCACATCCATACGCTGCGGCAGGTTATACAGAAGACTGAGGAGTATAATGAGCCACTTTGCTTGGCGTTCGTGGACTATGAGAAAGCCTTTGATTCGATTGAAACCTGGGCGGTGCTGCAGTCTCTCCAAAGGTGCCAAGTGGACTATAGGTATATCGAGGTGTTGAGGTACTTATACCAAAATGCCACCATGACGATCCGAGTACAGAACCAGAACACAAATCCTATCCAACTGCAGCGTGGTGTGAGACAGGGAGACGTTATTTCTCCGAAACTGTTCACAGCTGCGTTGGAGGACATCTTTAAGCTCTTGGACTGGAAAGGACTCGGCATCAACATTAATGGCCAGTACCTAACACACCTTCGTTTTGCCGATGATATAGTCCTTATGGCTGAGACCATGGAAGACCTGAACACAATGCTCGAAGATCTCCGTAGTGCTTCCCAAAGAGTGGGTCTTAGGATGAACATGGATAAGACGAAAATTATGTCAAATGCCCATGTTGTACCCTCTCCAGTTCATGTTGGGAACACTACACTTGAAGTTGTTGACCATTACGTATACCTAGGACAGGCAGTCCAGTTAGGTAGGTCCAACTTCGAGAAAGAGATCTCTCGTCGAATCCAACTCGGGTGGGCAGCATTCGGGAAGCTTCGAAAAATCTTCGCGTCCGACTTACCTCAGTGTCTCAAGACGAAAGTCTATGAACAGTGTGTGTTGCCAGTGATGACCTACGGCAGTGAAACGTGGCCGCTAACTATGGGTCTCATAAGGAGGCTCAAGGTCACTCAGCGTGCAATGGAGAGAGCCATGCTCGGCATTTCCCTACGTGATCAAATCAGAAACGAGGAGATCCGCAGGAGAACTAAAGTAACCGACATCGCTCGAAGGATTGCTCAGCTGAAGTGGCAATGGGCGGGACACATAGCGAGAAGAACCGATGGCCGTTGGGGTTCTGGAATGGCGACCGCGCACCGGACGACGCTCCGTGGGTAGGCCCCCGACAAGGTGGACCGACGATATGGTGGAGGTCGCGGAAGGCCAGTGGATGCAGGCAGCGCAGGACCGATCGTTGTGGAGATCCTTAGGGGAGGCCTATACCCAGCAGTGGGTGTCGTGTGGCTGATATGATGATGATGATGATGATAAAATACAATAATTACATTTTACTTATTGTATTTTATTAGCTTTAAAAATATTGAGTACCTTAGTTAGCTGTTGCCCGATCTTGTGGTTTGAGTATCGGTGTCAGATCCAGAGGTTTCGGCTGTTTCCCATGATTTGTTTGATTCATAAAATAACGCATTCTCCTAAATGTTTTTTTTGTGTGCCAGCTTGTAGAGTTAAAATTTATGATTTTCTTTCTTTTTTTCTTTAGAGGAGAAATAGCCAGTTCCTCATTGATTGTGAATTCCGGGTATCGAATATTCATCTCCGGCCTTATTGTCTTAAGGTAGCTACTTGTCTTTTTTTATCCCGATCTTAATAAAACCCTTGTTCCAGGTGTGGCAGTGGCGTCGAGCGTATTTACAATCACAGCAATGTCAGTAGACCGGTATCTAGCCATCACGCAATCGTTGCGACAGCCCTGGATGCCATCGAGGAGGGGCGCGTGTAGCCTTCTGCTGCTGCTGTGGCTCCTTGCACTGATGATCTTCGCGCCACTCCTGGTGGTCATAGCGGTTGAGAGAGAGCCTGTACCGTATGTGGCCAGGACGAGGAATGGATCGGTGAGTCGATGAGGCTAGGTGCGTGCAGCCTCTTGCTGCTGCTATGGATTCTGTTAGCACTGATTATCTTCACGCCACTCCTGGTAGTCACATCATTGAAAGGGAGCTGGTTCCGTATGTGGCCAGGACGAAGAATAGATCGGTTAGATGTTTTTGTAATTTTTGCTGATGATCCTAAGTGCGTGCAGCCTCATGCTGATGCTGTGGCTTCTAGCACTGATGATATTCACGTCACTCTTGGTGGTCACAACAATTTGAAGGCAGCCGGTTCCATATGTGGCCAGGGCGAGGAATGGATCGGTGAGTTGTTCTTGATATTTTTGCCATTGAGGATAGACGCGTGCAACGTCTTGCTGCGGCTGTGACTTCTAACACTGATGATCTTCGAGCCACTCCTGGTGCACATAACAATTGAAAGGGAGCCGGTTCCGTATGTGGCCAGGATGAAGAATGGATCGGTGAGTTGTTCTTGACCTTTTTGCCGTCGAGGATGGTGCGTGCAGCCTCCTGCTGCTACCGTGGCTTCTAGCACTGATGATATTCACGCCACTTCTGGTGGTTACAACCATTGAGAGGCAGCCGCGGTTCCGTATGTGGCCACGACGACGAATGGATCGGTGAGTTGTTCTTGATATTTTTGCCATTGAGGATAGACGTGCAGCCTCCTGCTGCAGCATGTGGCTTCTAACACTGATGATCTTCGCGCTACTCCTTGTGGTCACAGCAATTGAGAGGGAGCCGCGGTTCCGTAAGTGGCCAGGACGAGGAATAGATCGTTGAGTTGTTTTTGTCATTTTTGCTATTGAGGCTGAGATGCATGCAGCATGCAGCCTCCTGCTGCTACTGGGGCTTCTAGTACTAATGATCTTCATGCCACTCCTGGTGGTTGCAACAATTAAAAGGGAGCCGGTTCCGTGTGTGGCCAGGACGAGGAAAGGATCTGAGACTAGTGATTTATACACTGAGATATAAGTACTAAGTACTAGAGCAGACACCTCGAGGAAAATTTTAGGTAGGCCATGGACTGCAATTTATACATTTGCGGTACATCTACCGCAGGACTGAGTAGTTGCGCTCCATTTTAAGTGAGCAAAAATTTTCTTTGGTATATTATATTTCAGTGGAGTCATATCGGCAATCTATCCGCATTAATGAAAGATATAAACGTTCCTTCATCAGCAGTTGATAAAAATTCTTCAACCAAACTGAGAAAAAATACGCTATTTATAGATACAGGCTACAAATGTACTTGACTTAAAACCGTTCCAATTAAAACTTTGCTTTTAAAAAAACATGAATACTTTTACCATTCATGAACTTCTGTTCCGTTAATGAACGTTTCTCGGCGCACCCACGGAAATGAGTTTTGTTTTTTAGGTTGTGGATAATGAGAAAATACAAAATATATGTTTTTGATTTTTCTTGTTGACCTATTTTAAGGAAAACAAAACATGTGAAGAGAAAAATTTCAAATTATTTCATTTTATTATTGTTGTTGTTGTTTATTATTGTTGTTGTACACAAAATTATTAATTATACTAACCTATTTTTTATATTGAATTTGCTTGTCATAATCGGGCAAGCAATTTACGAATATTTTATGAAAACGCTCTATAATTTCAGCTGTAATTAACGAAGTATGTACACAAATAATGACTGTTGAAATGTTTCAAAATTTCTAATTATAACAATCTGTTTATCTTTGTAGGTTTTTCTTCAAAGAAAATACTATTGCTTAAAATGATCGGTTTTACAATAATTAGATAAAATTCTAGAATAATAATCGATGTTGTTTCTATCATTTAGTAATTGTATTCAATGTTTCTCACTCATTCTCTCTTTTATTACGTATTAAATTGTTTCCATGACGCTTTCCGTTTTCATTACGGTGAAGATCAGTCCTACAATATAAATATAATATGAATATTTCAATCTTGCTCCAAATATAAACAATAACATGATCTAATAACATACTCATAAGACGCTTCTCAGTATTTTTTTCGGTTAAAAAGGTTACAAAAATAAAAGTCCTCGTGAGGAATAGACGTAAATAAATTTCCCGAAATGCTTACCTAAGTATTTCCTTTGAGATAGTCAAAAAGCTATAAATCCTTTAAACGAGTTTCGCATAATGTAAGAAGCTTGTTTTCAACTTTGTTACGTAGAATGTTAGTAATAAAGGTTTTCAGTTACACTTACAAATATTCAAATGACATATTATTAATTGAAAACTGGGTTTTAATATAATCACTCCGCGAGTAGGTATGAGAAAAGCACCTAGCATTCGGTGTCCTCTGCGTGGACAAAATCGGCAGGGTTGTCCGTTGCGTCCTCGGAATAACTGTAGCGCGTTTTCACAGGGTCTTACGATTCCCGCGCTTTCATTACCGCAAGCTGCAACCCTAACGTAGGTTCGAAAAGATAGGATATATGCGATAGAAAGAGATGCAGCGTCTAGGTGAATATAGCTGTCCGTACAAGCTGAATTCCACTTTATCGTGTTGAAATTAGAGTTGCTATTTATTTAAATGGTTCAGTGGAGTGCATCTTCTGTACTTGTACTATTACTTATTGGGTGCTAATATTTATAATTACAATACATTGTAATACCCAGACCCGTCACAGTAATTAAAATTCATCATTTCGATTTCTGACAGCCGGGAATCGAACACACTCAGGTCGTCATTATAATATCACTACCGATTGCATGAATCTCATTTTTCCATTGACGATAAAAACTCTGTGTGAATTGAAACCATGCTTTTACTGTATACAGCCGTCATAGTAGATATTTTCAATATTATAGCGTAGCTTTTGACTTCCATGTACTTATAACCAGCCTAAACTAACAACCCACATTCAATTACTAAAGTTCAAAACTAAATTCGAGTTCATTGTGATTAATTATAATGCTGTGACTACATTAGCGGGCGAAGATTCGTGTCGCGATAGCGCGCTAAAAACATCGTGTACGGGCATACGCGATGGTCTTGTCTCCATTAGGCGGGCGAAGATTCATCGTGCCGGATTGTGTTGTTGTGCGACCGAGACGGTAGACGGTAATACAAAATGGAGGAAGTAGTACGACACAGAACTGACGTAGGTGTAGCCACCCAAGCGAATATTGCCGCGACAAATCCCTATGATGCGCGCCAGTTTACAAACAGTGCCCCGATAGTATGGCTGCGTTCAAACGATAACACACGACCCGACCTCAACCCGAACTATATCATGAAATACATCGCTTACAATTTGGATTATGACACATTAATAAGCTCCTGTGTAATGTTCAGGTGAGTTTGAGGTGAGTTCGGGTTGAGTTTGAGTTGAGTTCGGGTTGTGTTCGGGATAAGTTTGTGTTGAGTTCGGGTTTAGCGCGGGGCGTGTGCAGTTTTGCATCGACAAAATATAACGGAGCTTATTAATGAGTCATTAAACTCAAAATTATAAGCGCTGTATTTCAAGGAGTGCGCTCCGGTTGAGTTGAGTTCGAGTTGAGTTTGAGTTGAGTTCGGGTTAAGGTCGGGTCGTGCGTTATCGTCTAAACGCAGCCTATCGTCTTCGCCCAAATACTACGCGTCGCAACGATCTACCCGGCCACATTCATTGCGTTATTACAAATATTCGCTAATGTAGCCCCAACATAACAGACAGAAAACAAAAATTTATTTAAAAAACAAAAAACCGTCTTCAAAAGCCTACGCTACCTCCAAAAAGCAAGAAATAATATTCAAATCATTAGATACGCTTTATCATTGTAATAAAACACGTCTATTGAAGTCGGGTGGGGCTGGAGGACAACTTTTGTTTATTTTAAAAGCCCCACCCGACTTCAATATACGTGTTTTATTACAATAATAATCCGTATCTAATGATTTGAATACTATTTCTTGCTTTTTAGAGGTAGCGTAGGCTTTTGAAGTCGGTATTTGTTTTTTTTTTTCTTTTTTAGTTTTAGTGTAAGTAGCTTCTGTATTAGATATAATTATTATCTAGGGAGAATAATCGGTTTGGCCAAAAACAAGACGATAACGCACGACCCGAACTCAACTCAAAGCTCCTTGAAAAAAGTGACGTAATCACGGACAAACATGCATACGGGTCAAACTGAGAAGAGAACCTCCTCTTTTGAAGTCAGTTAAAATACCAAAACCTTCTCCTAAATGTAACAAATACTTTTCTGAAAACCGCATTAAAATTGGTTCAGCTAAACGCGAGATAATATTCATACATACGGGTCAAACTGAGAACTTTCTTTTTTTGAAGTCGGTTAAAACACTAAAAACTTCTCCTAAGTGTAACAAATACTTTTCTGAAAACCGCATCAAAATCGGTTTAGCCAAACGCGAAAAAATCGCGAACAAACATACATACATACAGGTCAAACTGAGAACCTCCTTTTTATTGTTTGTTTTGAAGTCGGTCAAAATTATAATAAACCGGCCAAGGCCGTGTTGGGTCACGCGCCGTAGGGTTCCGTAGTTACCTTATACCATACCATATTTAATACCACTATAATTTTTCGTCTACAAAAATAACTTTGTTTTTCACAGTGTTGGTATGAATGACAAAGTTATATTTGCGGTTTTGTAAAATATAATAATATATCTCGAAAATTAATTACTTTATCTCGTTCAAACCAATTTTCGTTGAAAGTTTTTATGAAGATCTATAGCATATATTTTTTATAGATTTTTCACTTTCTTATTTTAAAAGTTAGAGGGGGGGGGGGGACACACATTTTACCACTTTGGCAGTGTTTATCTTTCAAATGGTTGATTTTGAAAAAAAAATTGTCTTAGGAACCTCAATGTAATTTTTTAAGACCTATCTATAGACACCTCGCATGTGTTTGTATGAAGAAAAAATTTTTTTCAGTTTCAGTTCAATGTATGGAGAGCCCCCCCTTAATCTTTATTTTTTTTATTTTTGTGTTAAAATCGTTAAGCGGTTAACAGAATACATCTACCTACTAAGTTTCAACTGTGTAATCTCAATACTTTCGGAATAAAATGGCTGTGACATACCGACGGACAGACAGACAGACAGACAGACATGACGAATCTATAAGGGTTCCGTTTTTTGCCATCTTGGCTACGGAACCCTAAAAAACGTGTCTGTTTTTGCTCATTACACTAAAGTACTCTCACTGTAGCGGTCTTCTGCATCAAACTGAATTATTTGATTTTCTGTCTCAATAATTACCAATAAGAATACTTGAATGTACAGTATATAAACTACAATAATGTTAAGCGACACGTGAGAAAGCTGTTCCTTCCTCACTGAAACGCCTTTTAACATCAGCGCCAGGTGTTTTACTCACACGCCACTTAGAAATCCTTAACATTATATTCATGTTATCCATTTTCAGTAAAACAAACATTTAAATGGCAAAGTGTTGTTGAGTTTATCCATATCTCTTCAAGCAAAAATGATACCTATCATTTTTGTTTGAAGAGATATGGATAAACTAGAAAATATTTCCCACTTACCTAAGTGGGAAATATTTTGTCAAATACCAAAGCGTTAAGGTTTCTTTCTTCATTTTTGGTTAACTTATATGAATTTGGGCAACAAAAATTTATTTCACAAAGACACATTAAATTTAAATCTTACGTGTGCCCTAAAAGTACAGTGAAAATAAGCTTTTAATAGACTAATTTAAATTAAATTAGTGTAAATAAGTTAAAAGACAGTCTCGCGTTCGTTATTGAAACTAAGTTTAGCATAATTATAGCCAGCTAGCTCATTATCTCAAAAGAGACTGTGTAAAGTTAATAAGCACGAAGTTAGAAAAGGAAACGAGTAATGAGTTAACTTGAAGTAATTGTCTCGTTACATCCTGTAATGTGAGTTAACAAAGGGACCATATAATCTAAAAACATGCTTAAAATCAATTGACCATCAGCCATTTTTTGATGCCCACTGCTGGGGCACAGGCCTTCCTTATGGGTGGATAAAGGGGATCACTATATTATTAATACATTTTTAACACACTATTTTCTATATATTAAGGATTTGTAATATTGATAAAATAAAAGGTCTCATTCAGTAGATGATTTCAACCGTAAGCTCTCAAAATGTATATCGTTTTTCTGCACAACAGAATAAGATGATATTGTGTATGTATTGTATAACTTAGACTCGAAATTGAATGCTAAGCTATCCAACTGTCTAACCTCCATCATAATCCGTTTAGAGCTTTTTGCTTGATCGCACAACGAGCAGACAATAGACAAAAAGCGGGATTTATACGGGTTGATTTTCGTCACGCGGCAAGCCACTAGTCGCATTGCTTGTAAAATTTGCCTCTTTATTTATACAAATCGATAAAAATCGGAGGCGATTAATTTATTTTGCATCAAATGCCCACATTACTCCGTTCTATGAAACACACAAAATACATTAACAGATGCTTCAAATAAGGGAGTTGTTTTAACACGATTGTATTATGTATTTTCTTGGTGGCTTTACTTTTAAGTTCAGAATTCGAAGAAGGATTGAAATTCATTAACAAATATTTCCACACGTTTCCAAAATAGTGTAAATATCTAAGCGTTGGGCACTTTCATCTATTTTTAAAATAATAAAAATACCGGTCTCTATTTCTCACCTAGTATTATGTTACTAGGTGTCTCTTTCTATCGCTAAATTGGTTAAGAAGCAAATATTGTTCATTCTAAGAGGTTCGAAACGGACATCACAGCGGACAATAATATTTCACCGGAATCTTCGCTAAATGGATAGCAATAGGAATCAATTTACCTGGATTTATCTCGGGAAATGTGAAACAATTTTCAGGATTAACTACGTTCAATTTGAGTTCAAACGAAGCCCAAATGGCGTCTGAGATCCACCAATCAAGTAGGTACCTCTTTACTGGATCGCTCTGATTTCACGAAATCGTGATTTTCGTATGAAATCAGCTTTGATATTGTGTTTGTGTTTGAGTGTGTTTGTTAATACCTAGATACATCGTGGAATTTTAATATTTGGAGTCCTATTAGTCAACTGAACTGAAATAAACTCAAGTGCGAACGTTTCTACACACATAAACAGCTTCTTCTGCTGACGACACTTTTATGCTAAACTGATTTTTAGTTAAGTTTATCATAAAAACAAGGGGTCTTCCGAGATGGGGGATTCGGGAATTGAGGTATTCAGAGAATAACCCTCTTTTACACGTTCAACCCAAATCACAATATGTATTTTGATACAGTGTAACGTACTTAATAAATATCAATTGTTCGTTTGACCAAGGGCCAAATGAATTAAGGCGCCTCCAGTGCTAAACTCAATTACAAATATAAAATACAAATAATTTATTTGTAAACATAGGGTTATACAGCTGGTGAAAAAAATTATAATGTATCACTATGTTCGGCCAACAATGGGTGTACTAATCTTAGTTTTAGAAATTACGATTAAAGAATAGGTATGTCAGTAAAATATAAAAAAAAAAACATGTCAAAAAATTATACAATAAAAAAACGATATCAATCAAAAAGACAACAATATTAAAATAATAAAAAAAGAAAACAAACAGAAGTCAGTACATAATCTTAATCAATAAAAATGTATGTAGTTATGAACATAAATAGGCACTACAACGTGTTAATGAATAAACGCAAAACATCTTAGGTGGTGATTGTGCTCATGAATATGAACAACTTTTACTATGGGGCCAACTCTGCAACTCAACAAAAAAAATCAGCTGTTTCATACAAGTTATCAATACCACTACTCCACTAGAATGTATGAAACAGCTGATTTTTTTTGTTAAATTGCAGAGTTGGCCCCATAGTAAAAGTTGTTCATATTCATGAGCTCTAAGAGGTTTTGCGTTTATTCATTAACACGTTATCTTATCATTCAAAAATTCTATCAGGGTATAATAGGCTTCTCTAATTAATTAAGATAACAATTCCCGGCTGCTGTACACTCTACTTTTTATTAACTTTACGGAAGTATAAAGTGTATCAGTTAGATTCAAATGCAATTAACTAATTTTGATACCTACACGTATCAAAATTAGTCCATCTACATTTTAAATATAAAGAAATTTCATAAGAATTTTCATTTTATATCCCTCAACTTTACTTTTCGCATAGAAAGCGGGTTAAGTTTTCTACGAAATTGCTCTGTACCTTAAAAAATACCGCGGTAGATTCTCGCGGGAGATCTAAAGACACATTGCCCATACGACCTTTTGAGAGGTCAATGTCCACTGAATGATACTTAAAAGATTATCCGTATACCAAAATACTCCAGGAAAAACATTATTTTGCGATATTCCAACCAAAATATTTGTAAGTGAAAGGGTTATTCCAATATTACGGCTTAGTTGAGTAAAGTATTTGTAAAACAGTAAAGGAAGTTTTCCACCATTTAATTAAGTCACTATGAAAGTTGAGGCTAACAAGGTAGGACGACGATCGGTTTCTGAATTGAAAAATTGAAGATGAGCACTGCATACCTCTATTTTTTAACCGACTTAAAAAATTTGAAAAGGAGGTAGTTATCTATTCGTCGCGTATATTTTTTTTATATGTATGTACACCAATTACTCGAAGACGGCTGAACCGATTGAAATGATTCAAACATTATACTTGGACGATTAATTCGTCCAAGACATTATAACATGAGGTTTGTTTCCAAGTTGGTCCCATTTTTTGAAATTTTGAAATCAGTTTAGTAGTTTTCAAGTAATCTTGAAAATACTGTCGTTTTCGTTACCATTTTATAAATACTGTCGTTTTCGTTCAGAAAATACTGTCGTTTTCGTTCAGACGGATTTTCAACCATTACTGTTTTGTTTATAAACTGACTAGCTGCCGCCCGCGGTTTCACCCGCGTGGTTCCCGTTCCCGTGAAAATATCGGGGTAAAAAATATTATATGTTTTAATTTAGGTTATCTACTTTCTGTGTGCCAAATTTCATTCAAGTCCGTTCAGTAGTTTTTGCGTGATTGAGGAACAAACTTCCAAACATCTAAACATCCAAACCCACAAACTTTCACATTTATAATATTAGTAGGATTACTAGGATTTAGAATATTCTTTTTTTGTTTGAAAGAAGACACCTTAAGGATGATACCATATTAATTTCATTGGTATTGCACTTTTGATTTTGAAGATACACGAAGGGAACTCCTCAAAATCAAGTAGGAACTGTACAGTGATTGAAATATTGGTAGGTTTATGACAATCAAAAACAAGTTAAGTACCTATCTATTGTCAAGGATGTTCTGGACTAGAGTTGAACTGCGAAGGCCCAACAGAACTCTTGTGGAAATTGAGTTAATCGGGGTATACCATTAAAAAATGTGAAACATTAAAACGTTTTATTTTATAAAATCATTGCTTACATACCTACCACATAAAAGTTTAAAATAAAAAAGCTTTTTAAAAAAAGCAGAACCTCCTTCAAAAACCTTAAAAAACAGCTCTATAAAAAGCAAGAAATAATGTTCAAATTGATTAATTACAACACATCTGTTGTGTATTCGTGTACATGTATACGTGTTGTAATTAATCGATTTGAACATTATTTCTTGCTTTTTATGGAGCAGTTTTTTTAGTTTTTGAAGGAGGTTTGCTTTTTTAAAAAGCTTTTTTGTATGCATGAGTACCATTAGAGTAGGTAGGTAGTGTTAAACTTTCATTTTTACCTAAGAAACCGGCTGATAGTTTGAAAATGAGCTGTGCTAAAATGCACAGCTCATTTTCAAACTATCAGCCGGTTTCTCAGGTACTCGTTACTTTTTATGTAATTGAACATCAGCTGAGTACAGTTTATTTAATTTTAACTGTTTAATTAACAAAAACTTGAGACTTTAAGTAAAAGTAAAGAATTTATTGAACTTTTAGATTTTAGGCACAATGCAATTTATAAATGGCAGCTCAGACGGGATTCCGTCCAAACTGTTACGGGTGAGTAGATTTTAATTATCTTAAAGGATTTTCACTTAAAATCTCAAGTCTTTTTATTTATTGAATAAAAAAATTAAGAGAGGAATAACTCGCAATGAAACGTCTATTAAATAATGTTACATTATATCCTCAATGCTTTTTTATTTGTTTTTACGCTTTCACTTATAAAGCACTTAAGTAATGTTAATAAGTTGTCAGGAGTACGTAAAAGGACATAGGGTACCATTAATTCAGAAAAAAGTACTGTTCCCGAGGGATAGAGAAATAACCTGTCCGCAAATTCAGGTCGTAATGTGTATAAACTAGTAATGCTACATGCTACGAGAAATAGCTACGAGTAACTGCTACGAGTGACCGTAGCATCGTAGTTATTGGTATACGAGGGTGGTTTGATAAGTCCATGACTTTGCAAAGAAGAAATACTTTTTTTTCATAATTTATTTTTCTGTCTTAAAAAGAAACTCCTTAAGACATCTTTACACTTATTTTTTTTCAAATTTGGCAAAAGATTATTACTTCTGGAAACAAAAAGCTCAAGCGACTTCTCACTTTTCTTAATGACCCTGTTGACCCTCTCGGCGGCACTCATGACATCAAAACTCATCAAATGAAGATGCGAATCCTTCCTATTCTCTAGATTCAACCCCAGTGAGATTTTTTCTCCTACCAAACATGAATAAATGTCTTGATAAATGTCTTGGCGGGCAAAGATTTTCATCAAGCCAAACGGTGATGTCTGAAATGGGCCCTCATTTCAGTTACCAGTTTTCAGGCGATAAAAGAAAAAAATAATGGGTTAAAGAGGTAGGAACTTCGTTGGACTGAATACGCAGAGCTACAATAAGATTATGTGCAGAAATAAAACAAAATATTCCGAAAAGAAGTCTTTCTTCATTAAAAAGTCATGGACTTATCAATCCACCCTCGTACTGTATTATCAAACAGATTTTGGGCAACTTTTGCTGGTTCTTGATAAATTCCCCATAAAATAAATAATTTTGTAGATCTAACCAGAAGATAGGCGATATTTGTGACCTGTGAAATTAGACCCTAATATATTGTGGCAGTTCAGATGGCCCAATAAAAATTTGTGAAACAATATCGTTCCTTAGGCATATTTATTTTTCCAGGTCTTGGTGGAAAGAACCATTGAGTTCTGTACAGAAAAGTGGACAGGGTCCATGAGAAAAGAACTGTTTGGAATAGCAAGCTTTATCCTGGTCTACGCAGTTCCAGGTAAGATTTATCTCCAATTCTTGAAATTTTAAATCAAATCACTTAAATTTAAAATCAAATTATTGAAAAATCCCTAAAAATTAGAAAATCAAAAAAACGTTTTAAAATGGCGATGTTTTTAGACGATGAAGCTGGAAGAAGTAATAAAAAATAACAAAATAGACCCTTTTACATAACAAAATCCAAATTCACAAGTCAATTGAATCAATAATTATTAACCTACTCTACCATAGTTGTCTAACATTGGAAAAGGTCAGTTAGATTTAAAACAAGCTTTTGATCAGTTTTGAAAATAGCTAAAATTAAGTTGTAACTGTCTAGCATGAGAATTAGAAAAAGTATGAAAAATCTACAGATTTCACACTACGCCAAACTGTCAAAGGCATTGAAAATGAAATTTAGAAATAAAGCACACGGCGCTGTTATCAATGCCGCAAAGGCTCCATACTTAAATTAGTAACGATATATTAAAGTTTGTAAATATCGTAACTTATAGCTGCTACAGCTGATAAGTTTCTTGCGCCCGTTCTTCTTGTGAGCTAAAAAAGTCTGAAACGGGTGGATGGGTGGTGGGTAGGAAAATACAGCGTGAAATTTTAATCATTTGGTTCCCGCCGCACGTGGAGTGGTTCCACTCCTGATTACAAGCAACTTTTACTATGGGGCCAACTCTTCTGCTCGCAAAAAAATCAGCTACATTAAGGTCAAGTAGGGACTGCACATTTGTACGGAACAGCTGATTTTTTATTGCGAGGAGGAGAGTTGGCCCCATAGTAAAAGTTGCTTGTAATCATGAGTGGAACCACCACACGGCGGGAACCAAATGATTAAAACTTCAGCATGTATAGACGATTCAAAAGGACTTAATAATTAAGTTTATTTGAATAAAGCTTATTTGACTTTGACTTAGTTAATAGGAATTAAGTCTTTATCTAACTGAAAATAAAGTGAACGGATCGCAGACTGACCCCGTGCCTAAGGGACCCAATACAGCCTACAGTTTTTGTCCGAGATGGCTCAAACCGAGTATCTTAATTCATATATATTATTTTCCGAGATCCATGTTCCGTTTCTTGAATCAAAAAAGTTTTGGGAAATTCTCGATCTAAGTCGGCGAAAAAATTTTGAAATTATGACAGAAAATCTCAAAAAGTTGCCGACTTTTTTTGGGAATTCAAATTTCACTTTGAAGCCCTCCGGTAAACACACATTTTGACATTATGGCCTTTCACGTACCTCTCATATCTGCGAAATCACAGGCAAATGTCACAATTTTGTAAATCGGGATACTATACTTGATCACGAAAACATAAACATTCAATGTTAAGACAGGTTGTTTGTGTCGTTTTATTTAGGTCTACCAATTTCAGCATCAATTGTAATGCCGCGTCGCCACTTCCATTTAGCATATTGATTCTCGAATATTTTATTCTTTCCGATTTCCCGTTCATTTCGACTTTGCATATATATTACGTCAACTCGTACCATATTATCAAAACCTTATGATCAGTTTTTTGTTTACCGAGTTTGTGAATAACAATTATTAATATTCTACTTCCAAAAATTTCCTCACGTATGAAATGAAACTTTCGCCGAAATGCAACTTCAAACTAAATAACAACGAAAATCTTTTGAGTTAACGACGTGCTTGAATAGAGTAAAAGTGATTTGTGAAAATTTTGATTTTTTTTATGCATGGATAATAATTTGGTGTTTTTTTTGTTAAATTGACTTTGGAACTGACTTCTTATGAAAAATCGTTGTACATAATAATATATTTCATTAAATACAAGAAAAAAACATTGGGTTAATTTGAAGTGTCTCCGTGTAAAGTTCGATAGATACTTACAGATATAAAAGTAAAGTTCTTGGGTACAGCAAATATAGAAAAAAATACGAAGAATACCCAGAATTCAATAAAACACGTAACGGTAATAACACTGATGTTATGAACGGATTAAATATGATTTTCATTACATCATGGCGGGAAAATTGATTTCCTCGAGTGCCAATAAACTGTCTTATCTGACATGAAATCAAATATGAGATCAAACATGCCGCCGGAACAATGGAGTGCCGGTTCTTTATTATTAACATGAATAAACTATTACTTGTAAATGAGTTTGATGTCGCCTTATTTGAGAAAAATGTCCGAAATAATCTAAGTAATGATGTTCGATGGTAAGCGATTCACTTAAGAACGGCTGGACATAATAATTATTATGGCCATTTTTTAACTCCCACGCAATAACTCAAAAAGAGGGATTATATTTTGTTTTATTAAGCTTTTGTTTTGCCTAATGTTCAAGTTTGGACAGGACTAGTTATTATCGTGGTTAGCTAGTAAATTAATAAAAAGTAGTTTAGGTATTATTTCATTACTTCATAATATATTTTTTTTGTATTTTTTATTAAAACTGTCAGAAGTTATTTTGATGATTCTTATTCAAACAATACAGGTGTGTCTTCATACGATCGCGTTTCTGTTCCCTTTCACTTTAATTTGAGTCATTCAATAGCAAACGCTGACCGTGCGCTTTCGCTTTCCACTTGCGCTTTCAATAGAGGCTTGCCTCAGGGTATGCAATAGTGCAAGCCCTATCTGCTAAAAAAACCGTCGAAATTATAAATACCTATGTGAAAGCGCACGATTTAGAAGCAATCAATATTGCATGCGTTTGACGCAAGTTGACTTGAAAGTTGAAGCGACTCGGTGAAGACGGATCTTCAAGTACAAAAGTAATTAGTTGGGGAGGAAATGACATCATAAATATCCATTAAAGCTGATCTTTCGAGGTTTATAGTTAATTTGTATGATTTAAGCAAACTCTCCGCTCGCGTCTTATTCTAGGATCAAAAATAAATTAGGATGGCTTTTAACAACGTAATTAAGGAATCTGTTAAAATGTATTTAGTGATTTCAGACTTTTGCTTGTAGATATTTTTCTTTTAGAGATTTAATGTATGTTGTTTCATATAAATTGTTAGTAAATTGAAGCAACACCGTTTTTATATACAAACATGGTCACTTACTTCACAGTCTGATAAATAAAAAATGTTGTGCATAGATTAGTCATGTGTTCATGTTTCGAATAAGAATTTCAAATAAGTATGCAGGGTTATTTGTAAAACACCAATAACTTCGCAGGAGAAGAATTCTAACATCCTAAACAACAAAATTTATTTTGTTCTACAACTTTTCCAAAAACAGACAAAAAAATCCGACTTTTCATACAAAACTTGATCAGCTGTTCGGACATTTGTATGGAAAGACGATTCTTTTTCACTGTTTTTGGAAAGTCGTAGAAAAAATATTGTTGTTTATATTGTTAGTAGTCTACTCCTGCGAGGTTATTGGTGTTTTACAAAATAACCCTGGAGACACCTATCAATTTATCAAAAAAGAGGGAAAGGTGAAACCAATTTTCTCGATCCATACAATGCCCAATCCATACAATTGCTTGGCTGCATTTTTGGCAAAATTGAGAGGTGTCTTACTTATCTCACATTCTTTTTCGATTTTTGAAAGGTGAGAAAACTGACCTGACTAATATATTAACATACAAATCATTGCAAAGATACACAATCTTTTTTATTTATTAGACTGTGAAGTGAGTGATTGAATGAAAATAACGGTGTGTTTCTTTTGTTTTAAAAGAGGCTTCATTATCTTGAGATAGATGAACCGATGACCTTGATTTAGAGATTATGATAATTCACCCTATGGGCAGCACAGAGGAAACAATCACTAACAATCAATCCCATGAATCGATGACTCCTAAGAAAATGAAATCTCGAAAAAAATTAATATCCATAATAATATTATTTTGAATAAAATAGCAGAAATTAAGTGTCTTAATAATTCTATAACATTATTATTAGTAAAGTCACTCAAACTCAATGTAAATTCATAACGTCCTAGTTTTATCCAATATATTTATGATAATTTAGTTTATGTAAGGAAACACTATGATTCATTTGCTAAGAACAGCAATATTCACCAGTTCAATACAAGAAATAAAGATCCGATGCCGTTCCAAGATTTAGGCTTGCAAAAACTAGAGGTTCATTTATGGGGAAAGGCATAGCCTTTATTAATAAAGTTCCACAACAAGTGATAGATCTTCCTTTGCATGAATTTAAAAGTTATTATTAGTTATTTAAAGGTTATTATAAAGTAGATGATTATCTTAAAGATCTAAATGCGTGGAAATGATGTACCTAGCACATAACTTGCTCATAAGTACTTTGTTGAAGTAATATAATAAGTCTATGTTGTTGCCAATAATCCTGTCACCCTCTTGTAATTATCTGGTAACGATATATTCAAGTTTGTAAATATCGGTACTTATGGCTGTTACAGCTAATAAGTTTCTAAGGTACGCCCGTTCTTCTTGTCAGCTAAAAAGTCTGGAACGGGTGATAGGAAAATATAGATGATTCAAAAGTACTTAATAATTATGTTTATTTGAATAAAGCTTATTTGAATTTGACTTTGACTTTGACTTTAGTTTTTCTATATTACATTGTAATTTAAATCGCCTCACTTGTGAAAATTTAAAGCCACAAGTAGGTAATAGTTATTTGTTATACAAGTGACCAAAATCAATTTGTGCTGCGAGTGCCGACTTTAAATCACGAACTAGCGAAGTAGTCTAGAATTGAATCACGAGCGTAGCGAGTGATTCTAATATAGACTACTGAGCACAGTGAGTGATTTAAAGGCACGAGGCAGAACAAAATTTTGGTCTCGTGTAAAACATACAACTTTTCACCTCTACCAGCGAGAAAATTTTCACGTGATTTCTTGTTAAAAAGCTAAATTCAGCATTCGAAACATATTCACTCAACTCTTTTGGCATTAGACAACTATCTTCATCGTTAGACGCACTCATTTTTTGTAATTTATCACAAAAATAGTTTGATCAAACCTATGCTAAACAAATATGCATAGAGTAAAGTAGATTCCCGTCGTTTTGTTTTACATTACGCTGTGTTTTTCTCTTATTCATTAATATCCCATCTTATTCATTTACTTATTTATAATCTTAAAACACTAATTTGTTAATAAATTTCATTAATTTTTCTTATTTGAATATTTATTTCATACATGCGACCTCATTTCGTCCATACTTTTTATTTCGAATTATCAACCTTCTTTTTTGGTAATCCTTATTTAAAACTCGTTGGTATATCCGTGCATTTTATTTTTTTACTTTTTAATCCATGTATGAAACCATAAAGCACTCTATCTATCCTTTTCTCACATATCAGTTTTATAAGTCTGTCCTTGTCACTTTATTTCTTTTTTCTTTTAAAAGTTGGTGTTAGAAATTAAAAAAGCACTTTGCCTCACGCTCGCAGCAAAAATTGATTTTGCTGCGAGTTTTTACGCGCCAAAAGAGCCCTTTTCGTGCTGGAGAGGTGAAAACAATATTTTTGTGACTCTTGTTTGTCCATTTTAAAAATTGTTTGCAAAAAGAACCATTAGTATAAAAGCAAGTTTAGTAAGTTTTAGGTCACAACAGTTGGGTCCATAAACTTGATAAGAGTTATATAAAAAATAACATTTCTACCAAAAATTCTGAAAAATATTTCTCTTACAATTTACTAGTGTTGCCAACTCGTTAGAAATTACCTTTTTTGTTACCTGATGAAGGTGAATCTTAATGGTACTTAAGCTGTGAATTCTAACCATTTCTAGAGGCTTTCTACTTGTAAAGCATTGTACTGTGAGCATTTCGTTCGTCCTTAGAATAAGAAACTATTGTAGTCTAGAAAAATAAGTTGGACAATTAAGGTGTCAATTATATAGTATTATAGAAAAAAAGGCTAAAGGTGCGTCCTCCATAATCGGGCAAATGCTCTGACTGTCAAGACATCAGAGTATTTTTTTTGCATTTTCAAATTGTTTACCATATTTACAATAACAACAAAGTGTGTTATTTTTTTTCACTGTAAGCCAAACTAACTGTGTAAACGTGAGATGAAATCTCACGTATACCTAGTTTTTAGTTTAGGTGGTTCCCATTGTACCGGTCCAACCCAACAGTACCACCATTTTTTTTTTCTCACGCTTCGCATGTATCTACTAGCTATTTTTTTTCGAATAAATACTTAAGATGTAATAAAATCTGAAGTACTGATATCTAAAAAACGGCATTTGACGTAATACTATCAAAACTAGCCAACGCCAGAATGTCTCTGGTGTTGAGAACTATGAAAAGAATAGTTATTATATTGTCAACTCTTAAACAGCTAGGTCAATTCTTGAAGTTCTTATGATAATGTTAACAGGCATTCTTGCCGACCATTTGCATTAAAACGAATATTTGAAGATGCAGGTTGCTTTGACTAAACGCGGTAAAATTATCTATTCTGTGGTACTAGCATCGCCCATTTGATCGGAATGTGTTGACTAATGTAAAAGGGACATTAAAAAAGTAATCATCTTGTCTATGGTCTTGTCGTTCATATCTGAATGTTACCTAACTTAGTTCATCAACCAATAGGAGTTTAGCGCAATTGCGGGTGTATTTCGGGATTTTGCCCTATTTTAGGCCAATTTAATAACTTTATAGTCCTTGCTATTAAAATATATTCATGTTAGAAAATCTTATTAACTGTCTAAAATGGTGACTGCGGGCGAAAGTAACAAGCAATAAAAGATAAATAATGTATGAGAAGGCGTAAATTAATATTAGCGTAAATATTGATTAGATAATGTAACATTACAAAGACTTGTATGTATTACTTAAAGATGACAAGCTATTATCTTACTAAAATGATTAAAATATCGATTCATTTTATTAGTTATTTACGTATGTATAGTATAGGTATATGTACTTATTTAATTAGTTTTACCTATGTTTTGGTACTAAATTCTATCGGTCGATCAATAAGAATGAGTGGAAATTAGAGAGTCTGGTTGGAAAATGAATGGAAGTGCCATATTGTTATATTTTGTGCAAATAAATTGGTACAAAAGTACAATGCGTAAACCTAGGTAGACAAATATAGGATTTTGAGGGCGATTCAGGAACGAGAGGCTGGCAACCCAAAACTTGAGTAAGGGAGAAATTTTGGGATGGATTGAAAAATGACCAAATATGGTAGGGTTTTTAGGACACGGGGATGTGGACGATTCATTGCCTTTTATGGTAATAAAACAGGGACCAAAAATAAGTATAAAGAGAGCTAGATTAGGATGTCTCGGGGAGTCTTATTTGGAATTCCGTCGCGTTCGTTAGCTGAAAACTGTCAGCCAAGTTTAGAAAAGTTTGTAGGAAGTTTACTAGTTGTTTTTAAATATTACAAAGTTTAGTTTTTCGGAAGTGAAGAATTAGTTTAGGGCTAATATTTTGTGTTAGGCAGGCGTGAGGTTGTGCGGCAGGTAGATTGTCTTATTTTCGAGGGTCGTAACTGTAAATTCCCGTGAGTTTATTTTGCCCGATCCTTGTGGATATCGGGGTTGGTCTGCGAGGCGCCACGCTGTCCGATTCTGATAGCCACAGGTGTCAAAACCATAGTATCTATCCATCGTCGCGATTGTCTAAAAGTTCCAAGACATCTAGCACAATGCTAGAGGTCAGCTATGGTTAACTAAATGGAACTGCTTACCGCTCAACCTGCTTCCGTAAGCCACTTCGCTCGCGTAAAGCTTTGTGGAGGCACCCGTCGGCCTCCGAGCTTAGCGAAGTTTCGCGTCGCGGCGTCCGGTTCTATGTATCAGAGCAGAGGTGGTAGTGTTTATGTGGGTTTTGTGATTGTGATGTGATGTGTGTGGCAGTCATTTCCTGTGGGAGAGAGCTGCTAAAATGAGGGAGGTATGAGGAACATCCACTTAATAGACAGGTGGAGTGCGGGTAAGTAGGGCATGTTTCCTAAAATGTATCCCCGGTTAATTAAAGGAAAATCTGTGTTCCCATTTGTAACGCTGTTAGTGTGTTTTGTGTGTATACTAACTAGGTATCATACTGGTATCGGTTCGGTATTATCTAACGATCAAGGTCTTAACTCTGATGTAAATACTGGTTTCCTTGCCTGTACTGTTTACAAATTATGGGGCATAGCTACTGGGTATTGTGCGGTGAGAAATGTTCTGTTCACATATATGATGTGTCTAGTTCTATTTATTGGTCTAAAATACCTACATACTTAAATGCTAAAGTTCAGAAATACAGTTATATTGGACAAAGTCTATCCACTTATTTCATATTTTAAAGTCTAAGATATGGAACTTGCCCGACTTTATGAAACTTGATATTAAATCTTACTCAGTATTATGTGAACAGGATATCATTGTTTTCATATATCTAACTTCTGAAAGCTATATAGATTCCAGAACAATTATCTAAAATGACAACATTGATCATCTGAGACGGTACTTGTCACACAAGGATTACTCTTTTGAGCATGAATATTTAATGTGTTTGGTTATTGTATGAGTGGTATGCAGTTCCTCTCACATGATTGACTTCAGTTAATTTGGGCATGTAACTCAATAAACTAGTCGAGTATTATAGTGAGCAAACGGTGCCTTTCATGCAATGACCTACTATCTTTTGTTTGAGACTTGCTATTATTATTATAATATTAAGTACTCAAATTATTGTATAGTTTGGAGATCTTTCTTGGGGTCTCTGAATTATATTTTGCATCATGTTATATTTTATTATGATGTTGCTTTATTCCTCATTATGCTATCCCTCCCTGTTGTGAAAGCCTAATGTATTTTAAAGTAACTTTACCTAGTCATTTGCATTTTCAATACCTAGTTATCTATTTGAACAATGCAATCGAGTTGACGGTGAGTTCTTCCATGTTGGTAGAAGTGTGTCATGTGGCAATATGCGTACTTACATGACACAAACTACACAAATTAGTGATATTTTATATCACTTTATTCTACCTATTTACTATTCCAATTTTACTTTGATATAAACTAGCCTGGTTATCTTAGTACATGATTGGCTGTTGACTAGCATTATGATACAGATGTTCCCTGTGGCATAATTATGATAACATCTAAGAATGTAATTATGATTGTGCTCCAGGAATCATTTTGGACACTTTTGCCAGGGTAAGTAGATCATGGAAAACGATAATTAGACTGTTAATCTTAGTCTCTTTGGAATACACACTATACCTTTCATATCTATCTTGGACAATGTAGTAGAATTGCATAACATTTTCAGAGTAACTAATGCTCGGCTGTTGACTTGTTTTACAAGGAAGTAGAGCTCGTGAAATGATTTGTTAGACCTTGTCTGCTCTTGTCTGAGTGGTTTCATTGTCATGTGTGCTAGCGACATGGCAACTTTACTAACACTCAAGTGATCTGTTGGTTATGTCAAATCTTGGCATTCTAATGGATTTTGTGCCTGTATTGGTACGTGATACATGGATACAGTGATATGGAACGGACGTGCTGTTGATGTACTTTTCATCCAACTACCTTCTTTGCAAAATTAGGTTTTCACGTCCCTATCCCTGTTCGCGTCTTTGTTGAAGCACCACTGTCGTGCAATACTTATACACTCGGTAACAGTGCCATTTTGCACGGAGAGGATTTGGAAGGGACCCGGGGCTTGATTTTATCGATTGACCATCCCAGTTGATTGATAAGGTCTATGGAGGTATGCGGTCCCACCAAACTCACAAAACATGTGTCTGTGAGGTTGGTTGTAGGTTTTCCAAAAGAAACCCTATCCTATTATTCTATCCTAACCTCATTTCTACTAAAATACTTGTTATGTTATATTATTTAATTTATTTATAAATATTTTATCCAAATTGTTAGTTTTAAGATATTTGTGATAAGGCTTTTCAGTCATAAGATAGGTTTAGTTATAGTGCATTTGATAAGAAAGCATCGGCTTGAGCTAGGCATACCAGAAAAGTATTTAGGTTACTAATAACACAACGTGGGTCCATTCAATATAGACGATCAAATTTGGCCAATACTATCAACGTCTTCATGAATTTACAGACTGCTTATCTCTGTAGATGATTGAAGGGGTTTAAGGAAGACAGACCAATGGATAGCTAAAGTACTTGGCTGCCCGGAGGTAAGTTACAATGTTGCCGTGACCGCAGATATCTGGTTTTAAAAATGCCTGGGTCGAGCCGGTGTTTTCAAATGCACACTCTAGGTTAATTAATAGCGAAGCGAATAGGGTTATTATATCTGTGCTTAGCGAAGTTATAGAGCGTAGGGGGCGTAGAGCAAAATAAAAATAAAAACTTGCTTGTAACTTTTTTTAATATTTGTGCTGATGCGTAAATTTATTATCTTGAGTGCAATTGCGTAGGTAACGAAAATGTGCAAGTATTCATGCTCAGTTGTTAGTCCCCATCAAAACAACGGTATGTACAGGCAAGCTGAAACAAAGACAGTAGCGTTTGTAGCTTAAAAACAAACATCACGAGAAAAAATTGCAATCCAATAGCAACAAAAGAATAACAAGAAAATATGTGATACCTAGATAGTTCATTCCATATTTATTCTGCAATTGTGTCGATATTTGTTCATTTATTTATAGGTATGCTGAGTTAACTAATACAGACTTTACAGGAAACATTTTGTAAATTTTCTTTTGTTGACATTTTTTGACAAATATTTCATTCAAAGTCAAAGTCAAAGTCAAAGTCAAATAAGCTTTATTCAAATAAACTTAATTATTAAGTACTTTTGAATCGTCTATATTTTCCTACCACCCGTTCCAGACTTTTTTAGCTGACAAGAAGAACGGGCGCAAGAAACTTATCAGCTGTAACAGCCATAAGTAACGATATTTACAAACTTGAATATATCGTTACCAGAAAATTACAACAGGGTGACAGGATTATTGGCAACAACATAGACTTATTATATTACTTCAACAAAGTACTTATTAGCAAGTTATGTGTTACATCATTTCCACGCATTTAGATCTTTAAGATAATCATCTACTTTATAATAACCTTTACCCATGAGCGTTTTTTTAACATGGTTTTTAAATTCATGCAAAGGAAGATCAATCACTTGTTGTGGAACTTTATTAATAAAGGCTATGCCTTTCCCCATAAATGAACCTCTAGTTTTTGCAAGCCTAAATCTTGGAATCATTGACAAACTAGTGCCGTACCGATACTATCGTTAACTCGCCAGTTCGATTACCGAATTTATTCGATTCCACTTGAACTTAATAAACTATAATGGAATTACTACCAAACACTCTTTAGTGACAAAATAATCGATAAGTTTATTAATAAAATCATTAACTATTTATTTGAACGATAACAATAGTCAAATTTGATATAATTTTAATGGGGGCGAAAAACAGTAGAAATATTTTTTCTTTTGTATTTTACACAGTTATTTTAATGCTTTCTAACGTTTAAAATTGGGAAATACAATTAAAATCAATTTGATTAAAAGATCATTCAAAAGTAGAATCGATAACTCATATTGATTGAATAGCTTGATTATCGATTTTTTTGTCACGTTCCTAGTCTTAAATGTCAAAGCTCGAAATGTCAAAATCTAATCGTTCGTAGAAAACAGACTAAGGATAGGATCATACAGCCTTATTATTAGTTGATATTTTGTTATATGGTTTAGGCCGTCTACACACTGTGTACATTTGCTGAAGAAGGGTAAAAGTTATTTTTAGCTTAAAATTAGTACTCAAACTTAATTCTGAAAGAAAAATAAGCCAATTCTGGCCCTTTAAAATCCCAGTAGTAGGTGAAAGGTATCAATAGAGTAGTTGAAAAGCTGTCTAGGGCAATTTTTCTATATTTTAACCGACTTTAGGTAAAGGAGGGTTCTCGGGTTCTATATTAAAATTTATTAAAATAACGTTTAAGTGGCAAATAGGTATTGAAAATCTAGTGTTTTTGGTAGGACATTACTCCTCGAGTATTTCTAGCTTAAAGAACAACGGTTGTGGCAATTTCAATCCAAACTTTTTCCTCTCATGATCGGCTTAGAACGGGTATCATTTAAGTAGCTCTAGTAGACTAATCGTGATATTCTTGCATAAGAAATCATTAGGGTAGTGTACTAATGCCGGGCACACGTGATAATACACACGGGCTAGTTGGTTAAGGGTTTGTTACACGATGCATGGGAAAACAAAATGTTTTCTCGTTGTTGCGTTACAGACCTTAAATTTTAATAATTTATTAGATTTTTTATTGAGTTACTATATTATTAGGTAAGAACTATAATAATATGGCACTTGTCTTTATATCGCGATTAGGTATCTAGAGTTAAATAGCACTTTATGGCTATTAATTACGAATATGATTATAAATTTAAAAAGCTATATAGCTTACATTTGCTGAGGTTAGATAAAGCCACGTTTCATAAAAATAAAAAACCAAGTAATGTTACGTTAATTCTTGGGAATTAGGTAGGTAAAGCTAATAACTAGTCTACGCGTTATTAGATTACAGTAGTGTAATTGACGCTTAAAAGTTTAGGTGTGATTAGAGCTTAAAATGTTATTTATCGGTGTCATCGGAAAAGTCATCGGATTTTTGTTCACTCGATAGACAAGTCTTAGCCGATGACTTAGCGATGGATTTACTGGAACGTGTCTGACGTCAAGCAAGTATTTTGCTCTGCTTGCAGTTTTTTTTTCAAAACATGAGTTTGTTTTTTTTGTGAAAGAAAGTTTTAAAGTTAGGTTTAGTTACATATTGTATACGTATTAAAGTAGTGCGGTTAATTAGTAAATGTAATGAAATAAGTGACATAATGTTTGTTTTGGGAACTGTAATAATGATCAAGATATTTAAAGTATTTTTCTATAGTTGAAACTTTTGAAGAACTTACTCTGAAAAGTTTTACCTTACAGGTATGAAAAATTACATATTTAATATAGGACACATTAAGGTCACCTAGGATGAGTGAGTTAGGATTTTTCTGATAAAGCTTCTTTATTTACTTACTTATCACTAGGGTTCAGTTCAGGAAAGGTAATATTATTTACCTTTGGTAAGATAGGTTCTGCCCATACATGTTAGTAGTCACAACTGTGTCTAAGTTATTTTGTGATAAAATATAGGTATAAAAATATATTTTATAGATACTGAGTTGCTATTAGCACTAGTTTGGTTCTATTTCAAACTGATATTATTTAGGTACTTACATAAGTTTCATAGTATTTCATTGATATCAAAGAATAGTGACTCTTTGAATAAGGAATTGTAAGTTGCTTGAAACTTATTAAAGCAGTTTTGATCTATTGGTATTGAAAATATTGATACAATGCTGAATGAGATTAGCGGTAACAGTAATACACTCTATACTATAAGTTGAAAATTGAAGGTTTCTTTATTTAAATAAGCATTTTTGAATTATCAGTTCTTTTGCTTTACCACCGATTATGATACCATATGGCTGAAAGAAGGAATGAATGCAGAGAAGCTTGTCGGCTTATCAGGTGAAACGCAGCGGTCCTTACTAAAAATTGTAGGTGCGGAGGTCTGTTTGTTTGTTTGTTCATTTGTTGCGCTTTCATGTCCTGACTGCTCAAGCGATCATTGTGGAATGTTGCATGCATGTTGCCGGGGGTGCGAAGGAGGACATGGGTACCTTTTATCCGAAAGGGGTAATTGTTCCCGAGGAATAGACAGGGTACTGTCCACGCGGGTGAGGTCCCGGGGGCGGTCACTAGTACATGTTAAAATGAGTTATACTACAGTTGAATAAAGGAACGGCTTAGTTATTAGAGTTGAACTGAGTAGTACAGTGATCAGCAGGTTGGTCTGCCACGGGAAGGTACCGGGTTCGATTCCTGGCTGAGAGGAGATTGGGGTGTTTATATTTACTGGAAGTATATTTATTGGCGGAAATATTGGTTACCTCGCCCAAATATTTGCTAACTTTATGTTCATAAATAAAAATAAAAATTATTAGTATTATAAATAAATAGTTCTTTATTGATAAATTATTTTATTTTGTTTCGCAAGCCATTTGAACTATCTTTGCGGGTCCCTGGGGGTATGTGCGTACAACTAGTTGGGAAACGCTGATCTAAGATCTTTTATATCTTTTAGTTAGTAACAATTTCAATGTGCTCAAAGGTAATTAAGGTAATGGATAGTATTTACAATATATGATATAACACCTCCTTAAAAGTATTTTCTTTTAAATCTTATCTTAGTTGTTTTGTTTTAATTAGATGGAAGTAGGTACTCTATGATGACTTATTATTATTACTCATTAGCATCATTATCATCATGCGGATTTTCTTAACACTGGAGAATTTCAGCTAAGCAAACAGTATATTTTATTTATATTTAGTCTTTATTGATACTATCAATTTGATACTGGTATAATAAAATAATGCTATCATTTAGGTTATTAGGTAGGTATTCTAATTAATTCACATAGGTAGTATTGGTTTCGGTTATGTACAGACCATCCATAAAAAAATAAAAAAAATAAAAACTTTAGGTGACACCTACGTCTAGCTAGAGATTTAGATTAGGACTTTTATTTAAGCGCTGCCTGTCAGATCTTAGGTGAGCTATATTGTAGGATGTGTTAAATAACGTTGTTATGGACAAATTGAGATTGTTTTAGTTCACTAGTAGTACTATAGATGAATCTAGAAGAAGAGTCTAGAATTTTACCTACTTCAATAAATTTTAATTTTAAATTTCACCTATAGTTACTTAAGGGTTAGTTCCGCCGCCGCCGCGTACTAGTCTTTTAATTTAGACTTCAACTTTTGATTCCGTTTTCGGATTTTTTGCGTTCCGTTTAATTCCGTGATCTGTTTTAATGTTCTCCGCGTTCCGATCGTGTTCCGTTTAATTCCGCGATCTGTTTCATGTTCTGTTCCGCGTTCCGATTGTGTTTCGCCTCGTACCGCGATCCGTTCCGTGTTTCGTTTCGTCCCGCGATCCGTTTCGTGTCCCGCTCCGCGTTCCGTTTAGTTCCGCGACTCGTTTCATGTTCCGTTCCGTGTCCCGTTTCGTCCCGCGATCCGTTTCGTGTCCCGCTCCGTGTTCCGTTCCGTGTCCCGTTTCGTCCCGCGATCCGTTTCGTGTCCCGCTCCGCGTTTCGTTCATGTTCCGTTTAATTCCGCGATCTGTTTCATGTTCTGCTCAGCGTTCCGATTGTGTTCCGTTTAATTCCGCGATGTTCCGCGTTCCGATTGTGTTCCGCCTCGTTCCGCGATCTGTCCCGTGTTCCGTTTCGTCACGCGATCCGTTTCGTGTCCCGCTCCGCGATCCGTTTCGTGTTCCATTTCATGTTCCGTTCCGTGATCCGTTCGTATTTCGTTGTACGTCTCACTTGCGTTCCGTTCCGTTCCGTATTTTGTTCAGTATGCTGATCAGTTCATATTCCGGTCCGTCTATTCCGTGTTCCAATTCTGTTCCGGTCCGTCGTGTTTAAATTCAGAGTTCCGTTCCGATTTCCATTTCGTGTTCCGTGTTCCGGTTGTTCTGATTTCCGTCCCGGGTTCCGATTTCGTTCCGGTTGTTTCAATTTTGAGTTCCGTTCCGTGTTACGGTTGTTCTGATTTCCGTCCCGGGTTCCGATTTCGTTCCGGTTGTTTCAATTTTGAGTTCCGTTCCGTGTTACGGTTGTTCTGATTTCTGTCCCGGGTTCCGATTCCGTTCCGTTTGTTTCAATTCCGAATTCTGTTCCGTGTTCCGGTTGTTCCGATTTTCGCTCCGCGTTCCGGTTTCCGGATTCCGATTTCTGGCGATTCTGGATTACGATTCCAGATTCCGATTTAAATTTATATTCCGATTACGATCCGGATTCCGATTTAGATTTAAATTACGATTACGATTCCGGATTCAGACTTAGATTTATATTTCGATTTCGATTACGACTCCGGATTCCGATTAAGATTTATATTTCGATTACGATTACGATTTCGATGTTGAATTTGGATTTTGATTTTGATTCGGATTCCGGATTCCGATGGCGATTTTAATTCCGATTTAGTTTTCTATTCCGGATTTGCTTCTAAGTTCGTCCGTGTTCCGGTACGTGTTCCGATTTCAATTCCGGATTCAGGTTTCGGTTCTGGTTTCGGTGTTGACTTCCGATTTCATTTCCGATTTCGTTTCGGATTTCGGATTTGATACCGATACTGACTCTGGATACCGGATTCGTTTCCGATTTCGTTTCCGATTTCGGATCTGGTTTCCGTGCGGACTCCGGATTCCGATTTCGTTTTCGATTTCGACTCCGGATTCCGATTTTAGTGCTGGTGTCAAAGTCGACTCCGGATTTTGAGTTCGTTCTCGATTTCAATTTTGCTCCGATTTTAATTGCGGTTCTTCGATTCCGGATTTCAATTTCAAGGCCGGTTCCGGTTTTGATTTCGGATTTTATTTCGGCTGCGATCACGATTTTGATTGTTTCGGTTACGGTTTCGTTGCGTTTAGTCTATATCGCGTCTCTGTTGCGTTTTGCTTAAATTATACCTAACATTCAACTTTAATCAAAGCACCGTATTAATAAACATGAGTTTTACACAAACAATAATTTTATTTAAGCTATGACGTTGCTCAATGAAACTTTGGAACTTTTCACTATTTATTATTAATAAAAAAAAAAATATCTCTGCTAGTTTGGTTGGACCTATTTGTGTAAATAATTTATAACTCCGGCAAGCTCTTTTATAAATTATTTAGGGGGCGGATGTACCGGTCCAACCCAACAGTACCACCATTTTTTTTTTCTCACGCTTCGCATGTATCTACTAGCTATTTTTTTTCGAATAAATACTTAAGATGTAATAAAATCTGAAGTACTGATATCTAAAAAACGGCATTTGACGTAATACTATCAAAACTAGCCAACGCCAGAATGTCTCTGGTGTTGAGAACTATGAAAAGAATAGTTATTATATTGTCAACTCTTAAACAGCTAGGTCAATTCTTGAAGTTCTTATGATAATGTTAACAGGCATTCTTGCCGACCATTTGCATTAAAACGAATATTTGAAGATGCAGGTTGCTTTGACTAAACGCGGTAAAATTATCTATTCTGTGGTACTAGCATCGCCCATTTGATCGGAATGTGTTGACTAATGTAAAAGGGACATTAAAAAAGTAATCATCTTGTCTATGGTCTTGTCGTTCATATCTGAATGTTACCTAACTTAGTTCATCAACCAATAGGAGTTTAGCGCAATTGCGGGTGTATTTCGGGATTTTGCCCTATTTTAGGCCAATTTAATAACTTTATAGTCCTTGCTATTAAAATATATTCATGTTAGAAAATCTTATTAACTGTCTAAAATGGTGACTGCGGGCGAAAGTAACAAGCAATAAAAGATAAATAATGTATGAGAAGGCGTAAATTAATATTAGCGTAAATATTGATTAGATAATGTAACATTACAAAGACTTGTATGTATTACTTAAAGATGACAAGCTATTATCTTACTAAAATGATTAAAATATCGATTCATTTTATTAGTTATTTACGTATGTATAGTATAGGTATATGTACTTATTTAATTAGTTTTACCTATGTTTTGGTACTAAATTCTATCGGTCGATCAATAAGAATGAGTGGAAATTAGAGAGTCTGGTTGGAAAATGAATGGAAGTGCCATATTGTTATATTTTGTGCAAATAAATTGGTACAAAAGTACAATGCGTAAACCTAGGTAGACAAATATAGGATTTTGAGGGCGATTCAGGAACGAGAGGCTGGCAACCCAAAACTTGAGTAAGGGAGAAATTTTGGGATGGATTGAAAAATGACCAAATATGGTAGGGTTTTTAGGACACGGGGATGTGGACGATTCATTGCCTTTTATGGTAATAAAACAGGGACCAAAAATAAGTATAAAGAGAGCTAGATTAGGATGTCTCGGGGAGTCTTATTTGGAATTCCGTCGCGTTCGTTAGCTGAAAACTGTCAGCCAAGTTTAGAAAAGTTTGTAGGAAGTTTACTAGTTGTTTTTAAATATTACAAAGTTTAGTTTTTCGGAAGTGAAGAATTAGTTTAGGGCTAATATTTTGTGTTAGGCAGGCGTGAGGTTGTGCGGCAGGTAGATTGTCTTATTTTCGAGGGTCGTAACTGTAAATTCCCGTGAGTTTATTTTGCCCGATCCTTGTGGATATCGGGGTTGGTCTGCGAGGCGCCACGCTGTCCGATTCTGATAGCCACAGGTGTCAAAACCATAGTATCTATCCATCGTCGCGATTGTCTAAAAGTTCCAAGACATCTAGCACAATGCTAGAGGTCAGCTATGGTTAACTAAATGGAACTGCTTACCGCTCAACCTGCTTCCGTAAGCCACTTCGCTCGCGTAAAGCTTTGTAGAGGCACCCGTCGGCCTCCGAGCTTAGCGAAGTTTCGCGTCGCGGCGTCCGGTTCTATGTATCAGAGCAGAGGTGGTAGTGTTTATGTGGGTTTTGTGATTGTGATGTGATGTGTGTGGCAGTCATTTCCTGTGGGAGAGAGCTGCTAAAATGAGGGAGGTATGAGGAACATCCACTTAATAGACAGGTGGAGTGCGGGTAAGTAGGGCATGTTTCCTAAAATGTATCCCCGGTTAATTAAAGGAAAATCTGTGTTCCCATTTGTAACGCTGTTAGTGTGTTTTGTGTGTATACTAACTAGGTATCATACTGGTATCGGTTCGGTATTATCTAACGATCAAGGTCTTAACTCTGATGTAAATACTGGTTTCCTTGCCTGTACTGTTTACAAATTATGGGGCATAGCTACTGGGTATTGTGCGGTGAGAAATGTTCTGTTCACATATATGATGTGTCTAGTTCTATTTATTGGTCTAAAATACCTACATACTTAAATGCTAAAGTTCAGAAATACAGTTATATTGGACAAAGTCTATCCACTTATTTCATATTTTAAAGTCTAAGATATGGAACTTGCCCGACTTTATGAAACTTGATATTAAATCTTACTCAGTATTATGTGAACAGGATATCATTGTTTTCATATATCTAACTTCTGGAATCTATATAGGTTCCAGAACAATTATCTAAAATGACAACATTGATCATCTGAGACGGTACTTGTCACACAAGGATTACTCTTTTGAGCATGAATATTTAATGTGTTTGGTTATTGTATGAGTGGTATGCAGTTCCTCTCACATGATTGACTTCAGTTAATTTGGGCATGTAACTCAATAAACTAGTCGAGTATTATAGTGAGCAAACGGTGCCTTTCATGCAATGACCTACTATCTTTTGTTTGAGACTTGCTATTATTATTATAATATTAAGTACTCAAATTATTGTATAGTTTGGAGATCTTTCTTGGGGTCTCTGAATTATATTTTGCATCATGTTATATTTTATTATGATGTTGCTTTATTCCTCATTATGCTATCCCTCCCTGTTGTGAAAGCCTAATGTATTTTAAAGTAACTTTACCTAGTCATTTGCATTTTCAATACCTAGTTATCTATTTGAACAATGCAATCGAGTTGACGGTGAGTTCTTCCATGTTGGTAGAAGTGTGTCATGTGGCAATATGCGTACTTACATGACACAAACTACACAAATTAGTGATATTTTATATCACTTTATTCTACCTATTTACTATTCCAATTTTACTTTGATATAAACTAGCCTGGTTATCTTAGTACATGATTGGCTGTTGACTAGCATTATGATACAGATGTTCCCTGTGGCATAATTATGATAACATCTAAGAATGTAATTATGATTGTGCTCCAGGAATCATTTTGGACACTTTTGCCAGGGTAAGTAGATCATGGAAAACGATAATTAGACTGTTAATCTTAGTCTCTTTGGAATACACACTATACCTTTCATATCTATCTTGGACAATGTAGTAGAATTGCATAACATTTTCAGAGTAACTAATGCTCGGCTGTTGACTTGTTTTACAAGGAAGTAGAGCTCGTGAAATGATTTGTTAGACCTTGTCTGCTCTTGTCTGAGTGGTTTCATTGTCATGTGTGCTAGCGACATGGCAACTTTACTAACACTCAAGTGATCTGTTGGTTATGTCAAATCTTGGCATTCTAATGGATTTTGTGCCTGTATTGGTACGTGATACATGGATACAGTGATATGGAACGGACGTGCTGTTGATGTACTTTTCATCCAACTACCTTCTTTGCAAAATTAGGTTTTCACGTCCCTATCCCTGTTCGCGTCTTTGTTGAAGCACCACTGTCGTGCAATACTTATACACTCGGTAACAGTGCCATTTTGCACGGAGAGGATTTGGAAGGGACCCGGGGCTTGATTTTATCGATTGACCATCCCAGTTGATTGATAAGGTCTATGGAGGTATGCGGTCCCACCAAACTCACAAAACATGTGTCTGTGAGGTTGGTTGTAGGTTTTCCAAAAGAAACCCTATCCTATTATTCTATCCTAACCTCATTTCTACTAAAATACTTGTTATGTTATATTATTTAATTTATTTATAAATATTTTATCCAAATTGTTAGTTTTAAGATATTTGTGATAAGGCTTTTCAGTCATAAGATAGGTTTAGTTATAGTGCATTTGATAAGAAAGCATCGGCTTGAGCTAGGCATACCAGAAAAGTATTTAGGTTACTAATAACACAACGTGGGTCCATTCAATATAGACGATCAAATTTGGCCAATACTATCAACGTCTTCATGAATTTACAGACTGCTTATCTCTGTAGATGATTGAAGGGGTTTAAGGAAGACAGACCAATGGATAGCTAAAGTACTTGGCTGCCCGGAGGTAAGTTACACCATTACTTTATAGAACTGACGTCAGCAGGACAAAAATTGTCAACTTTGTCTCATTGTTCTATAGAACCATTTAAGAAAAATAAGTATTAAATCTTCTTTAGAACCATTTAGGAAAAAGAAGTATTAAATGTTCTACGGAAAACTTGAAATTTTCGTTTTCGTCCTGCTAACGTCAGTTCTATAGAACAAATAGGAACTATCTTTTAATTAAACGGCAATATAGAAAAAAAAATAACATGGATATAATAATATTATAAATGCTTATATAAAAATAAAGAGACATAATGAAATAACAAGTTTTAACGAAGTTTAGCTGACGACGTGTGTGTGGCTGTTTACCTGACGACCTTTGTCTAAGAGTCTGAGACTTAGACGAAGATTTTATTTTATGCACTAGAGCATGAAACGCGATTTTATGCAGCCTATACCCAGCATAAAGACGGACTTTACGAGCATGAGAAGTGAAAAGTATATTGATCATTTTTGTTTTGTTTTATTATAACGTCGATAAACCTTCTTTCAAGTAATTCTTATAGATTGATGGGTTTTGCAACACAGTGGATATCTATCCACTGTGTTGTGTGATAGTGATATTTGCGGTGATTAGCTAAGTTGAGAGACTAGGAAGTTTTCCGTTGTTATGTTGTGGGGCATTCACACGGGTTGAATTTCCGGGTGACTTGCTAGGTGATTTTAGTCGACTAGGGTATTTTTATTGACATTCACTTGTTAAATCGAATCGCCAACTTATTAAATTAGTTTTCGATTCAATTTTACAAGCGATTGTCGATAAAAAGCCCTGTTTGACTAAAGACGCTTAGAAAATTGACCCGTGTAAATGCCACATAAGTCTGTAAGTGAAATATGAAGGCATTTATAGCATCTATAAATATGTATACTGGAGTGAATTATTATGATAGATAGCTATTTATTTTTCCTAGAAAGATACATAATGCTGTAAGTAAAAGTACTAAAAAAATTCGCCGAACCAATTAAGAAATTGGTAGTATATTATTAAATTGGTCAGTGAATTTGGGCTGAATTCCCAGGGGTTCGAGTTCCGTCTGAGAAGCTACCGGGTGGGTCGATTTTTTCTAGTATTTTTTCAGTATATTATAGTGAATATCATAAAAATGCTGTATCTTTAAAAACCAAACTTTTATCAACAAAATTTAGTAACTAACTACCTATTTATATTCCAACTGAATATTCAACGATTTAATAATGCAAATAAGAGATTGAAAAACAGAAATCAAAACCGCATTTCCAATTACGTCTGAAAATTTATTCATCAAACGGAGAGATTAATTTCAAACCCAATCTTTTGTTCTACTTACTGATTAAAAAATTGCTTGACTTGGATTACCCCAATTAAATAAACAAGAATAACTTTATTCCAACTTATTCTCTCCTTCTCTCAAAACATAGAACATCTTGTAGTGTTGATGATTGACTTCATTACATTGTTAGATAAGAATAATGTTATAAATTAATTACAGAAAACGAAGTTCTGTATGCCTCTTTCAATTATTTTATAAGATCAAGCTGCTTCGTTAGCATGGACTTCGTTTGCTGTGAGAATTTCTCTTAGGGCCAATCTATGTACAATCAGTCCATAAAAATGTTGAACATACTTAGAACCATGTGTTACTTCTGTTATACTAACATGTCACTGTCACTCATTGCCCTAGGTATCTGTTATTTAATTTGACACAGTACTAAAGTGCTTAACATTTGCCAACGGTACTTTTTTGCATTTAGGCTTAGAATAATTACACCTAGAAGCCGTGTCCGGGTATGCAAAGTGAGGCAACTAATACTGAGCCAAAATGGCTCAGAATTCAGATTTATATCCTTCATACGTTCCATAATCCTAACTAAAATCCAATAATATAGTAACTAATCTCTTTAAGGTAGGGATATTAAAACTGTTTTGTACTTATTAGGTATGATTATGTAATAATGGACAATAAAAATCTGAAAACGGCGCCATTTTGGCTGTTTTAGTTGCCTCACTTTTGACAGTGCGCTTCGTAGGGAATTATCGATCCAGGTGTTATTATTCTAAGCATTTAGGTATAACACTCAATTTTTCATACTGATAGCAGTAGTTCAATTGACTAAAAAGTGCAGTTAAGCTAAAGTCCAATGGGGAGGAAAAGCGCAATTTTATCCCGATAGGTGGCGTCTTGTCGTTGGTACCGAGCCGCCTCAAAGAAACTGTCAAAACATATGGGAATCTCTTGGAGTATTGCACTTTTTAATTTTATACTGAGAAAATGCCGTATTATTATTCATGTAACTTGTAAAATATTGGAGTTCATCGATTTCCCAGTAACAAAAAAAATAGTGGGCAAAAAAATATCAAAAAATTCCTCGATTTTCTCCTTTGCTGAGCCTGAGAAACATTATAAATCAAAAGGAATGTTTCATGAATTTGATGAAGCTTCGCCAAAATAAAACAACATTTGAATTAAAACAGCTTTGTTCTTTAATATTTCAACCTCAGCAGTTTCTAACATATTTATAACTTGGATGAATTTGATAGGTATATCAAATATGGAATAAGCCCAATATTGGGGCCAAACAGAGAATTAATAGAATTTTATATGCCAGAGTCATTCAAGAAACTTAGAATAATAAAATAAATATGATAAAACGGTTCGTGTAATTTTGGATGGTACAGAAATTCCAGTACAGAAACCTGAAATTACTATTGCACAGAAGGCATCATCAGGCAACTATAAACACGGAAATTCACACTCAGTTGCTTTGTTAAAATTTAAATCATATGCTTCTAATCTGAAATAAAAAGATTACTTGTAAATCTTACACGAAATTTAAAGAAATGTAATGCTTGTTAGCAATTTTTTGTAAGTTGCTATAAACTTTCTTGCCTGTTGTTTTGGCTTTTCTTTTTTTGTAATTCTTCTTTTATATGAGCTAAAGTTAGCATAGAATACATTGTTTGTCCGCAAAACCGAAAAAAATACAATCTAAGAAAGTAAAATCACGTAATACACAGTCAAGACAATATAAGCTCAAACTGACAATTGTTCCAAAGACTGAGCGCCATCTGTAATTCACTTTGCCTTCGCCTCCCCATTATTAATTCACTGGAGAAAACTGACAGATTCTAATGTCACATTGTAAAATAATGTTGCCTTTATTTATTGTGCTAGTGCTGCGTTTCGTTCATTGTGATTAAGTTTACTCACACAAAATCAGTATCGTTCATGGTTACAAAACCGTAAACGTCAGATTACTCCAGTGAATAAATTAATCTTTAATTTTAAAATAATGGATGCTTGCTAATGTATTAAAAATTGACATGTACAGATTGAAGCTAAAGGTAGAAGTTTATTTACAAACAATAACTTCGAAGTAGATACGATTAACTTTTCTTTATTCAATGGTTTCAGGTTCCATCGTGGTAGTGTCATATTCGTTGATGGGTCGCCGCTTGTGCTCAGTGCTGCCCCCATTCGACCAGACGGAGGGAAGCGCAAACAGTCAACAGGTAATTGTTTTTTTTATTTGTTTCCAAACCAAAGCCATAAAATATAAAGTAAACAGTAGGACTGCTCCGAACAAACCTATTTTTCCTACACATAGATATCTCGTACTGACAATCTGAGGTCAAGACAGCATATTATATACGAGTATTTATAGTACTTTAATCGTTTATACCAAGGAGTTCCTATACGCAACAAAATAAGCCCGGCCACATACAGATGGAATCCGAACGGAATTTCGATAATGTATAAGAAAAATCCTGCATGTGTGTGTCGGTAGGTCCATAGATTTGTAATGATTAGCTGCGTTCGGAAATACGTATGTACGGAATTCCGTTTGTAGACTCAATAGTTTTTGAAACTACGTTTTAGCGCTTACAGTTTGTTGCGTAAAAAGGTCTCTTACACACTACATCGCTGCAAGTGAAACTTGTCAGAGACACACACCTTTTTTGTCAGAGACACGAAAAATGACAAGATAGATGGCAATATGTTTCTCACTTTCAACAGTTTTTACGTTCTAAAAGGCAGTAATCCCTATTGGTATATTTAATCTAATAATATGCTAGTGATCATAATAATATAATGAATGATAGGAACAACGTTTGGCACATTTGACTTTAATCAGTCATTTGGAAGATTGCCACATGGATAAACCGTGATTGCCTTGCTTTCGTGGTCAACTTAGCAGCCAGAAATTTTTGACTATGCTTACTTAAAAACGTTCATACATCTAGCAAACATACATTTATACTTACAGAAAAAAAAAGTCAAATAAGTTTTCTTTTTGCTGCGCCGAAGCAGTTTTCATTTCGTAAGAATTATTAGAACAAGAATAACCATACAGTATAGTAAATTGTTAACCGACTTCAAAAAAAGAGGACTTCATTTTCCGTTTGCAATTTTCATCATTATTGAAATTCCGTTTCGGAATTCAGAATGAAATTCCGTCTGTACAATGCAATTAAATTGACAATATACAGTGATCCGCTGCAACTTCACTCGATAATGTATGCTAAAGATAAAAAAATACGTCCTTTTGTAACGCTAGCACTCTGAAGTTAGTAACTTCTGTTGTACATTGTTACCTAAAGCTAGGGTTTCCTAGAAAGACGGTGCCGTCATATTACGGCCGTAACTTAGCGGCGTAGATCGTTGTCTATGTAAATAATATGGCGCGGTTTCCTAGACAGCGGTGCTGGACACCGTAAAGTCAAATAGTCTTTTTACGTCCGTAAAATTACGGCCGCTATGTGACGGCACCTCTTTTTTAGGAAACTCTAGCATTACTGCTAGTCATGGAAAAATAATAACATTTACACTTTAATGTTTCTTATGAATTATACTTAGAATACGTAAAATTTCACAGCATTGTTTTTTTTTTAATTTCTTATCTTTTGTAGATGAAGGAAAATTAATTGTATCAAAGAAATAACAAAAGGATAAGTAGGTAGGTTTAAGTGTAAACAAACCGAGTTGAGCAACATTTAGATGGCCTTCAATTAACCGAGAAGCCACCGAAATCCCAAACATTTCAGTAAAATTTCGTCGTCGACTTTTCAGATTAATACAAAAATCCTTCCTTACTTAATATTATAAATGCGCAAGTACCTAAGTTTGTTTGTTTTGCTTTTACGCCTTAAAGTACTCAACTGATCATATGTCATATTGAATGCGTAATAATATTATTCAACCAGAAAAAAATAGTTGTTCCTGAGGGATAGTAGAATAACCTTTTTTCGCTAAATGGCAGATTCTGAAAACTGCAGATTCTACAAACGGCTGATTCTGTAAATGGCAGATTCTTTAAACGACAGATATTGTACAGTCAGACAGCAAAAATAAAAGTTTTTTGACGTGAGTTTTTTTGTAAACATTGGTTTTGACCAGAATTTATTTTAATATTAATAACGTTTAGATGTTTATATTGGTGGTGGTTAACCTTCTCCATATTTATGAGATCCTGGTGCATTGGTGACGTATTGTTTTGCGAAAAAAAAATTATAATTTTCTTTTAATTTTTTATATCAAGGGCATAATGAGTCGGTGTGACTATGGGTAAAATAACCCCGTAGTCACACTTGTGTGGTAAGTTGATATGACCACGGGTCGGTCAGAATTATCATTTCCGTTGTTATTTTTCTTGATAGAGCCTAATAATAATAAAAAATATCTTTAGAATTAGAATGTTGTTTGGGACTGTACTTCTGCCATTTACAAAATCTGCCATTTACAGAATCTGCCGTTTACAGAATCTGCCGTTTGCAGAATCTGCCATTTAGCGAAAAAGGTAGAAAAATACTTAACTGAACATGCTGATAACGGCTGAAAGTAAAGTCACAATTTTTGGACAGTAGACACCTTTCATGGTGTTGGTGAGCACTAAGAAAGTGTTATGGATATTATACAGGGTTATACAGAGTGCTACAGGGTGTTCTAGTTTGTATGCGAATTTGTATATGAAAATTGAAATGTGTATAGTCAGGTGGGGTAAGGGAAACACCGGGGCAAGTGAAACACCCAACCATATCTAAGAAACTATCGTAGTTTATTCTCATAGCGATGTGTCGATAAAGCAGGAATGACGAATTACTTCCCTTAATACAACACAGATATCGCTACGATCATTAAACTAGCTAGTAAACCAAAAAGAAATTCATTAGATGTCAAAACGCAAAACACGATGTTTTTTTTGATAAATCTTTAAAACTGGACCCTATTTTATGAGAATTTGATACATTTTGGATATTAACGGTTAAACATGATCCTTTTGTCCGGTTTTTAATTAAATGGACACAATATTTAAAGCTATTTTGGCCACTGTTTCACTTCCCCCTTGTCAGGGGTAAGTGAAACACTTCTTGTCTTTTATATTCTTTTCGTGATTTTGTTGCTTAATGCAAGTCTTTAGATATTTATATTCATACCGTTAAAGGCTGATTTAATTAGGAGTACATTGTCTATACAGCTACTTTAATTGCGAGTTTTATAGCTTTACTACACCTTGTTAAATAAAATAAAAATAAAGTATGTTTCACTTACCCCACCTGACTATAATTACAATTTTTCACAATGGCTCTTAGGTAGAGACACTATTTTTGGAGGGTAGATACCTTTCATGGTGTAGCTGAGCACTAAGACCCTCCGCAGATTGAGCCACTAGTCGCGACTACTAAACGCGACCACTAAATAATCTTACTCATCATGTCTGAGGTTATGTGAACATGGAATAAATAATAAGGTCTACCGATAAATACCTGGGCATATTGGTAATCCGTGAATTTCTTAATAAATACATAACTATTGTTTAGGCTTCCCATCCTATTATCCTTTACTTATTATTTCCCCTCCATTTCAAAACAACTAGCGCCATCTCTGGCGCCAATACGTAAACCTGGCTGCGCGACATTAGCGCCACTAAAAAGAAGACATTCAAGCTCTCATCAAAAACACCGCGTGCGCGCCGGGTCACCGCCCGCTGAAAAATCCTTAAATTACTGTGAAAAACGGTGTGAAAGACGGAGCCGGCTCCAAAGATCGATCAAGGAACATAACAGACGTGAGTGCCAGTGTAGTGCAAGTGTCAACAACCACCAGCATCTTCATTTGGAGTCGTCATTGCCGCCGTTGGCGAAGCGGTGGCCAGCTACCTGTAAGTCCTTTTCCTTCAGCCTGTTACCTATCCACATTAACCTCTGGTGTAGGTACTTGTTAGGGAATCAAGGAAAATTAATCTCAAACTACGAAACCAAGCGGTTTCATTTTTTGGTCCATACGAGCACAGATGCCTATGGTTACCGGTTTTTAACCAGCTTAAAATTCCATTTACAGTCCAATTTTAAAACATATAAAGCTAAATTTTAATAAAAACAATCGTTAACGTTGCATTCCTAGCGTAAATTATAAGTACCTATCTATTCAACTAGAGCGCTGTGTGTTCGCCGAGCGCCGGCCATTTTTTTGGTTTACCGATCATTTACGATAAAAGTAAATCACATTAAATCTCATTCGTAATTACGTATTTTTAGATAAAATTACGTGTTTGTTAGCGAATTTCATCGTTAAAATTGGTTCATATATCGATTTTTTGTCTTTTTATATTTTGTATTAGGTAGGTACATACTTATAGAAAATGCCTGACGACCAACAGGCCGCCGCTAGTGATAGTGCAAATAGTGCATTAATTAATGAAAGACAATTAAAACTGGTTCAAACGCAGCGAGAATATGCGTTTCGTGATATGCAAATTTTGATGGATTTATCTAAAAATATTCACTCTGATCAATCAGCATTAACTAAATTCAAAGCTAGGTTCAAACGGATTGAGAAATTACGTAGCGAATTCTTCGAGTACACTACTCAGATAAATGAATTAAAGTTAATCTTAAAACCAAGTGAAAAAATTGATTTGAAAGTTGTCCAAGCATTTGACGAATTATACTATAGTGTGATAGCCGTCGCGGATATTATTTTTCCGAGCGAAAGCGAAGGTAGTGTCGACACGGCTCACGCCGCTCGCGTCTCGACAAAAGTCGGCGCGTGTGCCGCGTGTGATAGTAATTGTCATACCGCGAAACCATTCTCGCAAGTGCGTTTACCTAATCTTGAATTGCAAAAATTTGATGGTAACATTGAACTTTGGCAAACATTCTTTGACACATTCTCGTCACTTGTGCATAACAATAATAGCATAAGTTCGATTGAAAAATTCCATTATTTGTTATCATGTCTTTCTGGTCAGGCTTTGTCGCTTGCCAAGGGCATTCCGGTTACGAGTGAAAATTATCCAATTGTTTTCGATGCTCTTATTGATAGATTTGAAAATAAACGCGTTTTGGCTTATAATTATTTGGAAAAAATAAGTAACTTTTCACCTTTAAAAAATAGTAATTTTTCCGATCTTAGGAATTTAACTAACATTCTAAACGAAACAGTTAATGCCCTTCGGGCTATGAAAATAAAACAATTAGATGAGTTTATACTTTTTTATTTAGCTTCGCGCGTTCTAGATAGCGATACTCGTAAACGTTTTGAAATTCAGAATAAGGAACAAATACCTACTTTTTCTGATTTGTTAACCTTTTTACAAAGTTATGTCAAAGTATTGGAGGTCAGTCAATCCGGCACGATATCGGGTTCTGGTACTCAATTAAATCAATTAAATAAAATAACTAAACGCCCCTTAGAGGTTCGAAACAAAAACAATTATAAATCTAATTCGTTGCCGTCCAGTGCCGGCGCCGTCAATGCTTCGATACCTAATCAGTATTCGGTGACCTGTATGTACTGCGGTGAACAACATAATATTTTCAAATGTTCTAAGTTTCAATCACTTAACATTCCTGAAAAGAATAAAGTCGTATTTAAACAAAAGTTATGTAAAAATTGTTTACGTCCGAATCATAATGTTGATCAGTGTTTTTCTAAATCTTCTTGCTCGGTTTGTAACAAGCGTCATCACAGTTTGTTGCATGACGGTGGCGGGACCACTGTCGCGGTACCTGGTATTTCAACCGAAGTGACTGACTGTTCGGATGGTCGGTCGTCGGTAACTACTAGTACACACCTAGGACATAGCCGCGCTTTGGTTTTACTCGGTACTTGTACGGTGCGCGTTTGCGATCCGGCGGGCTCCGCTCAGCCTGTTTTGGCTAGGGCACTCATCGATAGCGGTGCGCAGGACTGCTTCATGACGTCATCGCTCGCGCAACGTATGCGCTTGCCTATGCGCCGTTGCAAACTAACCGTCGCGGGTCTAGGTAAAAGCGTAGTGCATCAGATAAAAGGGGAGACATCCTGTACGGTACAGCCTCGCGATTCAGATAATCCTAAATTTAATATTAATGTCATAGTTATGGACACAATTACTAGTAAAATGCCGACAGTTCCAATACCGCCGGTTGTACGTAACCACTTTAAACATTTAGTACTTGCTGATACGCAATTTGACAAACCGACAGATATCGACTTATTATTAGGCGCGGAGCAGTTCCACGCGATTTATGACGGCCAACGCCTCGATTTGGGCAACGGTCTACCGGTTGCTTTACACAGCGTGTTCGGGTGGGTTCTCACGGGCAGGGTCGATCCCGTTAGCCGTCCCCCATCCACAATCTCTTCCCTCGTGGTTTCCACTCGTGCATTAGATGACGTGGTCAAGCGTTTCTGGGAGGTCGAAGAACCACCAAAAACGGAATTAGCGAATCCGGAGGACGTTAAGTGTGAGGAGCTGTTTACCAGTCTAGTTTCCCGCGAGCCTGACGGGCGATACGTGGTGCCGTTACTGTTAAAAGACTCATGCGAATCTTTAGGCGATTCTTTCAATAACGCAAAGTTGCGCTTAAGTAAGCTCGAAAAACGACTCGAACGGAATTCCGAGTTAAACAAAGATTATGGCGATTTTATGGCTGAGTATCAGAACTTAGGTCATATGCAACCTTCAAGTTTGGGCTCAGGTAAATTCGTTATTCCACATCATTGTGTAGTCCGCCCTGATAGTGCGACCACAAAGCTCCGTGTTGTTTTTGACGCCAGCTCAAAAACAACAAATGGAAAATCGTTAAACGACATTGTTTATACTGGACCTAAGCTCCAGAATGATATCGTAGACATACTTACCAAATTCCGTTTGCAACCTATAGTGTTCACAGCCGATATAACAAAAATGTATCGCAACATTGATTTGCGCCCTGAAGATAGGGTGTGGCAACACGTACTCTGGCGATCGTCACCTTCTGATCCTGTCTCGGAGTACGAGCTAAGAACGGTTACTTATGGTGTGACTAGTTCACCATATCTAGCAATTCGTACATTGCATCAGCTCGCAGCCGATCACGGCTCTGACTATCCTAAAGCTGCTGAAGTGGTTCGCCAGGACACATTTATGGACGACATAACGGCGGGGGCACCTACCGTAGCCCAAGCACTTCAGTTAAAAGACCAACTTGTAAACCTTTTGGCTTGTGCTCAGTTTGAACTCCGCAAGTGGAGTAGCAATTCACCTGAATTTAATGCATCTCTTCCTGTTGAACACTGTCAGGTTCCAAAATCATTTTGTGATGAAAATCACCAACATATTATCAAAATCTTAGGCGTCCAGTGGGACCCCCTTAAAGACTTTTTTACTTATTCAATTTCAGCATTGAATTCAAGTTTCACTAAGCGTGCTATTCTGTCATGCATCGCTCGAATTTACGATCCCGTTGGATGGCTTGCACCCGTTGTTCTGATAGCAAAATTTCTCTTGCAAGATCTTTGGCGTCTTAATTTAGGCTGGGACGACACTGTTCCCACAGATATCGCTGAGAAGTGGCGAAACTTCCTCATTGAATTAGAATATGTTAAAAACATTACTGTACCTCGTAAAGTTACAGCTGATGATGCTGTTCAACATCAATTAATAGGATTCTGTGACGGGTCCTCAAAAGCATATGGATGCTGTGTTTATTTGCGCAGTGTCGGTCCTAATGAATGTCAAGTGCATCTATTGATTGCCAAGTCTAAACTGGCTCCTATAAAGCCATTAACAGTAAACCGCCTTGAACTCTGTGGCGCTGTTTTACTTGCACGCGTCCTTAAACATATGCATAATTTATTAAAAACTAAAATCCCAATAAATCAAATCATTGCGTTCACTGACAGTAGCACTGTGCTTGCCTGGCTACACATCGAACCCCATAAGCTGAAGACGTTCGTTGCACATCGAGTTGTTAAAATAACAGACGATATGCCCCTCGAGCACTGGCAACACGTCTCCACTCATGACAACCCTGCGGACCACTGCAGTCGAGGCTTAAGCTCAATAAAACTCGCTGAATGTTCCTCCTGGTGGGTAGGTCCGGACTGGGTGGCGAAAGATACTTCCTATTGGCCAGGTAATCCTCATTTGGATTGCTTCGATGATATTCCGGAAATGCGTCCCAACGCGTGTCTAGCTCAGGCTACAACAGATGAGCCTAGTCTCATATCCACATTATTAGAACGCTATTCTTCTTTAACGCATGTGCAGCGCATTCTTGCTTGGTGTTTGCGATTTATATCGGCGTGTTCACGCCATTCCGAACACAGTAAAACGCTTACCGTTAAAGAATTGAACTATTCGCTTCAGTGTTTGATTAAACATGAACAGCAGTCGTATTTTACTGATGACGTGCAGAGTTCTAAGGCTATCCAGAAACTCCGTCCATTTGTAGACGACTCGGGTCTCCTCCGAGTGGGGGGACGATTAAAACATTCTAACTTGCCTGTATCTGCTAAACATCCAGTCTTATTACCGAAAGGTTCACGTCTATCCTTACTGATAGTAGATTATTTTCATATAACTTACTTGCATTGTGGTCCTCGTACCCTGCAATCGATTATTCAACGTCAATTTTGGATTCTTGGGATTCGTAATTTGATTCGTTCCAGACTCTCAAAATGCGTTAAATGCTTTAAAGCAAAACCTATTCCGTGTCAACCTCTAATGGGAGATCTTCCATCTTCCCGAGTCCAACAAACGCGTTGCTTCGAAAAAGTTGGAATCGACCTGGCTGGACCTTTCTTAGTGAAAGAAAGCCATAGAAGAAAGGCGCCAACTTATAAGGCTTACGTATGCGTTTTTGTATGCCTTGCCGTAAAGGCAATTCACATCGAAGTACTCACTGAGCTATCCACTCCTGCGTTTATTGCGGCTTTAGACCGATTTGTTTCCCGTCGTGGGCTTTGTACTTTTATAGTTACCGATAACGGCACCAATTTTATCGGCGCGAAACGTTACCTTAACGAATTATATAAACTCATATGGGAAAATCGCGATCCCATATCATTTAATCTCGCAGAACGTGGAATCATCTGGCAATTTAACCCTCCAACCGGTAGTCACTTCGGTGGAATTTTCGAAAGTGGAGTTAAATCCATGAAATACCACTTAAAACGGGTAATTGGATCGCAGATTTTAACTCTTGAAGAGTTGATAACTGTACTTGCTAAGGTCGAAGCGGTACTGAACTCGCGACCGTTGTGCAACATATCCTCGGATCCAGACGAAGTAGATATTCTAACACCGGGGCATTTCTTAGTTAATAGTCCTTTAGTAGCGTTACCTGAACCTGAACTGGCGGATCAATACGTGCCGCCTCGAGAGCGTTGGCAGATGCTGCAAAAACTTACCCAATCATTCTGGCGTATCTGGCAGCGTGACTACCTCCATACGTTACAACAGCGTGCGAAGTGGTTTCGCGGTCAAACTAACGTACAGTGCGGTGATATTGTATTGCTCGTTGATAACAATTTGCCTCCATTAGATTGGCGTTCAGGGCAAGTGACCGCCTTACACCCTGGCGTTGACGGTGTGGTCCGTGTCGTTACACTCCATACTACGCGTGGCCTCCTTCGGAGACCAGTCACTAAACTTTGTCCGTTGCCTATAGAACATTAACTGTATCGGTTTTCATCGGTACAATTTCTTAGTTTTAAGTTCTTAATTTGATAATTTCTCAATCTTAATTGTAAAACCAAATTCATTATTAAATTTTAAATTATTGGTAGGAATGAATGCAACTTTAACAATTGGTTCTTCATTGGCTTCTTACCTTTTGTACTTTTGAAATCGAGACGATTTCAAGTGGGGGGATTATGTTTAGGCTTCCCATCCTATTATCCTTTACTTATTATTTCCCCTCCATTTCAAAACAACTAGCGCCATCTCTGGCGCCAATACGTAAACCTGGCTGCGCGACATTAGCGCCACTAAAAAGAAGACATTCAAGCTCTCATCAAAAACACCGCGTGCGCGCCGGGTCACCGCCCGCTGAAAAATCCTTAAATTACTGTGAAAAACGGTGTGAAAGACGGAGCCGGCTCCAAAGATCGATCAAGGAACATAACAGACGTGAGTGCCAGTGTAGTGCAAGTGTCAACAACCACCAGCATCTTCATTTGGAGTCGTCACTGCCGCCGTTGGCGAAGCGGTGGCCAGCTACCTGTAAGTCCTTTTCCTTCAGCCTGTTACCTATCCACATTAACCTCTGGTGTAGGTACTTGTTAGGGAATCAAGGAAAATTAATCTCAAACTACGAAACCAAGCGGTTTCAACTATCAAGTCGCGGGAAAAAGCTAGTATAATATTAATGAAGTAGAGGTTTTCACACCTCGACTATTTGCAAAACATTATTTGTAACCGTCGGCGTCGTAGTTTAGTGTTTGCAATTCACCATGATTTATTCTTTGGAACAAAAGTCGTAAATCATGAATTGTTCACAATTTATGACTAGACTAGTTGCCTACGAAGTTAACGTTATTAAATGCAAAATATTAAAACAGTATACCTAAAATTGTCTATAATTTATACTAATATTTGAAACAGTCTTTGAAAATGCAAAAGAAAGTAATGCATTGTTAAAAAAACGAATATTAATCTAAAGAATAACTATAAAATGTCTAAGAAACTTAATTGGTCATAAAATATTTATTGCATAATATAATCTTAGTTAAAAATGTCTTTTAACGATTGCTTACATTGAATGAATTAATTTTCTTTTTAAGAGGTGTTTTGATGTTATAAGAGCCTCGAAGCTAACGAGCTTAAGCTACCTTCACACGGGGCATCTTTGCCTACCTTCTGAGGATAATTAATTCGACACTAATTACTTGGAGTTTCACGGAAAATATGATTCAGGGCTGGTTACCTAAGGGCCCGCAGTTTATTGCGAAATATTGTGCGATGTAGATATGTTAATTAATTCAGCTTATTTTAGCATTTATTAAAGATTAATCGTTATACCAATAAATTTACTTATTAATTTACTTTAAAATATATGGGAAAAGTTAAAAGACAGTCATCTTAAAAGTATTGTTAGCTATCACGTGGTGGTGTATAACTAATTTACTATCAGTGCCTACATCGATAGTAAAAACAAAATATTTAATACTTATATGAGACTAGCTGCCGCCTGCGGCTTCGTCTGCGTGGAAAGTTTTTTATTATCTCTCGGGCACATTACTTTTTTTCTGGATGAAAGGTACCCATGTCCATTTCTGTACTGTACCCCTGACAACGTGTTGGAATGCAAAATGCAAAATTCACCATTGAAACTTTATTAACATGACTGTATTGGACTGACGAACTGCTTAAATTGACAAGTTAAGTAAAGTAACGAGTTATAGAAATTGACCAAAAAGGAAACTGACCTACCTATTGACGAATTTCGCGAAACTGATGAATGAGGTAAACTGGTTACTTTACTGGAGGTTAGAGAAACTGGCTTGTTAGGGAAACTGACGAGTGATAACCCGACCCAGACCGTCAAACTGAACAACTTTGTCTATGGGATCAACTTAATCACAGCAAAAAAATAATCAGCTGTTCCATAGAAAACGTCAATTATATCTACTCTACCATAATGTATGGAACAGCTGATAATTTTTTTGTTCTGATTTAGTTTGACGCTTAAGCCACATCACTAAATTTGTCGACTGTTCAAAAATCACACTGTAGATAGAAAAAAAAATAGTGAGTGCTATCATACTCAGCAGCATTGGCGATACGCTCGGCAGCACCGGTATCTATCTTTCTCTAACTAGCCGAAGACGCTCTCAGGCGACAGAAAAGCGTAGAGCATAAAAAATTCACAGATCTCGTGCGACTTTCACGACCTTCTGGTACATTGAAAATGAATTTATTGAATTTTATAAAAAATACATTCCTTTGTTAGAATTAGTAGGTACTTACAATACTTTGAACTCACAGCAAAGCCATGAACATTTTGGATCTACTTTTCTGTGATTCGTGTGTATGAAATTCATATAAAAATATTTCATTGGCATAAACATTACTAAGTATTTGATTGAAAGGTAGTACTACTATAACCTAAAATATATTTCTAAGATTTGTTTTGAAGCCTACGTCACGAACACGCTACATATTGTCACAGAATATATACTCTAACGCGAAAAGAAACGACACTAGCGCATGTATGCTCGTAAAATCGCTCGCGGCTATGTGTGCGTGTCTGGAGGCGCGCGGGGGCTGCGCGCGGCGCGCGGGGAGTGCAGCCGCTAGTCGCCGACTTACTCGGGCAAGGGTTCTTTCTACTTTCGCTCGCTTGTCCCACCGCAATCCGTATTGTACCGCATTTCGCACGGACTGACTACGCGTTTAATTTACATTATTTAATTGTTAGATAATTAATCATGCCCGGCGGCGGGCGTTATTGTTGTGTTTATGGCTGTGGCAACAACCAAAAACAAAATCCTGATAAAAGTTTCTTCGTATTGCCCAGTGATCTAGAAAAGTAAGTACCTATAGAGTAAGCGATAAATTTATATCTTATTTTAAAATAACAAAAATATGTCAAAGTTGCCATAGTTGATGGGACCTACTATTGCAACTTTGCAACTTTACCATATTTTTAATTTTAATAAAATAAATATTTATCGACTATTTTATAAGTTAAAATATACGAAATATTAGTCATGCCCTTACCGTTCCTTTAACCTGACTTTAATTATAACAAAAAGCTCTGAAAATAAGGATTTCAGACGATTAAACCTCGTAAACTCGCAAGTAGGTAAAATTGACAATAAATAAAAAAAGCGGCCAAGTGCGAGCCGGACTCGCGCACAAAGGGTTCCGTACTAAAAAACGGCAAAAAAAAAAAAAAGGACTTTTCTTGTATGGGAGCCCTCCTTAAATATTTATTTTATTCTGTTTTTAGTATTTGTTGTTTTATCGGCAACAGAAATACATCATCTGTACCTTGATTACGTAAAGCTGTTGCTAACAATTCTCGATTGAAACCGATTGAAAGCGCGGTTGCATTGCTGCTTTAGTTAAGATAGTTGTCACATTGGTTCTTACTGAAGCAGCGATGTAACTGCGATTTCTGTCAGAGTTGATTGCAACAAAATTACAAAATCACCCCCCTGTTAAAATTTCAACTGTCCAGCTAACACGGTTCATGAGATACAGCCTGGTGACAGACAGACAGACAGCGGAGTCTTAGTAATAGGGTCCCGTTTTTTACCCTTTGGGTACGGAACCCTAATAAAAATGATTATAAATCAAACCTGTCCTTCATTAACACGTTAAGAGATAAAAAAAATGATTATATGATAGATAACAGAAAATAAAGTATAAGGGTTGCAATTTATGATGTGTACTTACCTAATATAATTAAAATATTACAAAATCTTATTATAAATCAAATTTATCTTTCATTAACATGTCCTTGCACAAGTTTATTTCCTAACATACCTACTATGTAATTTCCTTTGCCACAAGTCTAAATTCCATTTCGGTATCAACCCTAGCGCTTACACGCTCTGGCTCAAGGTCGCTGGCGCTCGAACTCTCACGTACAGAGTGTGTCACGGCTGTGATATTGTAGCCCTCGTTGATACACGTCTTTTGAGGCTTCAACCATTCATGTAACTTACGACACCAAGGCGATGTCGCACTCTGATGGAAATGATTCTATGAGCGAAAATGGGGGCTATACTGAAATACTGAAGCGATCAAAAAAAATTTTTGAATGTTAAAGGTACATGGCAAACATTTAACTCGATCGTCTTTGTTTAAGGCTCAAATTGTAACTGACTAAATTGTACAGAGGAGTTTTACTCACAATTTTGATATCATTCTTCGTTTCCAAAATATCGAGCGCCAAAATCAAAAAATGGGGGAATAATGAGATTTTTTTCCACTATTTCGGCCATATTTTTTTCGTTTTTTATATTTTCGAATAATTCTTTTTGTACCTTGCAGCTATCGTGAATACGCATCTTTTGAGTCTTTTATAAATATCATTATCTTCACAACCCTCTAAGATATAAGGGGATCGCACTTTTCCTACGGAGCCTAGGAAAATCGGAGCCTATACTGGAGCGAACGAAAAGACATTTTCAATGTCAAAAAACAATTCTGTGCTCACAGAATGAGTAAGTTTTCACGCTAGGTAACGTGCGCTGGACTGCTAAAGCAGTATGAAAAAACAGAAGACGTACGATATATCGGTCTGCTGTCGTGCGGCGGAGTCCGACTAAAGGATCATTCCCACAGCTCCGGCGCGTCACCGGCGCGTCACCGGCGCGTCAACGGCCCGTCCGTCAACGTCAAAAATATGTGTGAACAAGCAGTTCAGATCACCGGCGCCGGCACGTCACCGGCGCGTCGCCGGCTCGTTTCAGTCAAGTCAACGTCGCTTCACCGGCAAGGCAAGCAGGGTTGCCACTTTTTTGTTTTAATAAAGTATAGGTTGCTATAATAGGTAGAAAAAAGTACATTGTGGTATGGAAATAATGAATTATTTATTTATTTCAACTTTAAAAACCTACTGTTTAAGTATTGTTTTTTGGAAATATTTTGGTAACTTTATTAGACTTAATTTACTTATTCCACTAAGTTCAAGTAAAGGTAAGTACTATTTTCTCGAATTATAATAGAAATACAACAACGTATGCGAATGTCGGATTTTCGGGTAAACAAATGAATGTCGGAACACAAGTGAAGGCATGAAAACATTGTCTACAGAAATTGTTGTATTATTATTAAAATTCGAAAAAATAGTACCTTTGCTTGAACTTAGTGGTAAAAGTGAATTAAGTCTAACAAAGTTACCAAAATACTACCAAAAACAATACTTAAAGTTCTTAAAGTTGAAATAAATAAATAAATACTTTATTTCTACACCACAATGTACTTTTTTCTACCTATTATAACAACCAATAATTTATTATAATAAATAAGTGGCAACCCTGTTTGCCATGCCGGGGACGCGCCGGTGACGTGACGGCCGGCGACGCGCCGGTGACGTGACGGCCGGTGACGCGCCGGTGACGTGACGGCCGGCACGTCACCGGCGCGTCACCGGCCGTCACGTCACCGGCGCGTCCCCGGCATGACAAACAGGGTTACTACTTTTTTGTTTTAATAAATTATTGGTTGCTATAATCGGTAGAGAAAAAGTATATTGTGGTATGGAAATAAAGTATTATTTATTTATTACAACTTTGAAAATCATTTTTTTATTACTTTTGTTAATATTTCGGTAGCTTTATGAGACTTAATAATTCACCTGTTCCACTAAGTTCTAGCACAGCCGATATTTAGTTCATACAGTCGATCATCGAAGGAGTCTAGACAGAGCAATGGTGCGGGGTGGTGCAGTATAGAAGGGGGGGTGGGAGGTCCCGAGAGGCTAATATAATGAAAAAATCAAGATGGCGGCCAACTTTTTTATTTGCGGGCCGATTTAGATAAAACTCGGTTTTTGGTACTATTTTGACAAACAAACAGCAACGCAATGTCAAAAAAGTAAAAAATTCAAGATGGCGGCCAACTTTTTTGTTTGCAGGCCGATTTCGATGAAACTCGGTTTTTGGTCCTATTTTGACAAGAAAACAGAAACGCAATATTAAAAAAGTAAAAAAAATAAAGATGGCAGCCAACTTCTCTGTTTGCGGGCCGATTTAGATGAAACTCAGTTTTTGGTACTATTTAGACAAGCAAACAGCGACGCAATGTTAAAAAAGTAAAAAAATCAAGATGGCGCCAACTTTTTATTTGCGGGCAAATTTCGATGAAACTCTGTTTTTGGTACCTACTATTTTGACAAGAAAACGGCAATGCACTGTTAAAATGTAAATAATTCAAGATGGCAGCCAACTTTTTGTTTGTGGGCCGATTTCAATGAAACTTGGTTTTGGGTACAATTTTGACAAGAAAACAGCAACGCATTGTTAAAAATCTAAAAAAATCAAGATGGCGGCCAACTTTTTTGTTTGTGGGCCGATTTCGATGAAATTCGGTTTTTAGTACTATTTTGACAAGAAAACAGCAACGCAATGCTAAAAATGTAAAAAAATTCAAGATGGCGGCCAACATTTTTTCTTGTGGGCTGATTTCGATGAAACTTGGTTTTTGGTACTATTTTGACATGAGAACAGCTACGCAATGTTAAAAATGTAAAAATTCAAGATGGTGGCCAACTTCCCTGTTTGCAGGGCGATTTCGATGAAATTCAGTTTTTGGTACTATTTTGACAAGCAAACAGCGCGACGCAATGTTAAAAATGTAAAAAATTAAAGATAGCGGCCAAATTTTTTGTTTGCGGGCCGATTTTGATGAATCTCGGTTTTTGGTACTATTTTGCCAAGAAAACAGCAACGCAATGTTAAAAATACAAAAATATCTAAGATGGCGGCCAACTTTTTCGTTTGCAGGGCGATTTCGATGAAACACGGTTTTTGACACTATTTTGACAAGAAAACAGCAACGCAAAGTTACAAATGTAAAAATTCAAGATGGCGGCCAACTTTTTGGCTTGTGGGCTGATTTAGTTTTTGCTCCTTTTCTTTTTGTTTATGGGCCGATTTCGATAAAGCTCGCTTTTTGATATAACTTTGACAAGAAAATAACAACGCAATGTTGGAAACATTAAAAAATTCATAATGGCGGCAAACTTTTTTGCTTGTGGGCTGATTTCGATGAAACTCGGTTTTTGCTACTATTTTGACAAGAAAACAGCAACGCACTCTTAAAAATGTAAAAAATTCAAGATAGCGGCTAACTTTTTTGCTTGTGGGTCGATTTCGATGAAACTCGGTTTTTGGTACTATTTTGACAAGAAAACAGCAACGCAATGTTAAAAATGTAAAAAATTAAAGATGGCGGCCAAATTTTTTGTTTGCGGGCCGATTTCGATGAATCTCGGTTTTTGGTACTATTTTGCCAAGAAAACAGCAACGCAATGTTAAAAATACAAAAAAATCTAAGATGGCGGCCAACTTTTTCGTTTGCAGGGCGATTTCGATGAAACACGGTTTTTGACACTATTTTGACAAGAAAACAGCAACGCAAAGTTACAAATGTAAAAATTCAAGATGGCGGCCAACTTTTTGGCTCGTGGGCTGATTTACTTTTTGCTCCTTTTCTTTTTGTTTATGGGCCGATTTCGATGAAGCTCGCTTTTTGATATAACTTTGACACGAAAATAATAAAGCAATGTTGAAAACATTAAAAAATTCAAAATGGCGGCAAACTTTTTTGCTTGTAGGCTGATTTCGATGAAACTCGGTTTTTGCTACTATTTTGACAAGAAAACAGCAACGCACTCTTAAAAATGTAAAAAATTCAAGATGGCGGCTAACTTTTTTGTTTGCGGGCCGATTTCGATTAATCTCGGTTTTTGGTACTATTTTGCCAAGAAAACAGCAACGCAATGTTAAAAATACAAAAATATCTAAGATGGCGGCCAACTTTTTGTTTGCAGGGCGATTTCGATGAAACACGGTTTTTGACACTATTTTGACAAGAAAACAGCAACGCAAAGTTACAAATGTAAAAATTCAAGATGGCGGCCAACTTTTTGGCTTGTGGGCTGATTTCGATGAAACTCGATTTTTGGTACTATTTTGACAAGAAAACAGCAACGCTATATTAAAAACATAAAAATATGCAAGATGGCGGCCAACTTTTTGCTTGTGGGCCGATTTTGATGAAACTCGGTTTTTTGGACCGTTTTAACCAGAAAACGGCATCACCGAGTTTCATCGAAATCAGCTCACAAGCGAAAAAGTTGGCCGCTATCTTGAATTTTCACATTTTTAACTTTGCATTGCTGTTTTCTGATCAAAATAGTGTCAAAAACCGAGTTTCATTGAATCGCCCCGCGAGCAAAAAAGTTTGCCGCCATCTTAGATATTTTTATACTTTTAACATTGTGTTGCTGTCGTCTTGTCAAAATAGTACAAAAAACCGAGTTTTATCGAAATAGGCCCACAAACAAATAAGTTGGCCGCCATCTTGATTTATTTTTTTATTTTTAACGCTGCGTTGCTGTTTTCTTGTCAAAATAGTACCAAAAACCGAGTTTCATTGAAATCGGCCCACAAACAAAAAAGTTTGCCACCATCTTGAATTATTTACATTTTTAACAGTGCATTGCCGTTTTCTTGTCAAAATAGTACCAAAACCCGAGTTTCATCGAAATTGGCTCGCAAATAAAAAGTTGGCCGCCATTTTGAATTTTTTGCTTTTTTAACATTGCATCGCTGTTTGCTTGTCAAAATAGTACCAAAAACTGAGTTACATCTAAATCGGCCCTCAAACAGAGAAGTTGGCCACCATCTTTAATTTTTACATTTTTAACTTTGCGTAGCTGTTCTCATGTCAAAATAGTACCAAATACCAAGTTTCATCGAATCGGCCCACAAGCAAAAAAGTTGGCCGCCATCTTGAATTTTTTACATTTTTAGCTTTGCGTTGCTGTTTTCTTGTCAAAATAGTACTAAAAACCGAATTTCATCGAAATCGGCCCACAAACAAAAAAGTTGACCGCCATCTTGATTTTTTTAGATTTTTAACACTGCGTTACTGTTTTCTTGTCAAAATAGTCCAAAAACCGAGTTTCATTGAAATCGGCCCACAAACAAAAAAGTTGGCCGCCATCTTGAATTATTTACATTTTTAACATTGCGTAGCTGTTCTCATGTCAAAATAATACCAAAAACCAAGTTTCATCAAAATCGGCCCACAAGCAAAAAAGTTGGCCGCCATCTTGAATTTTTTTACATTTTTAAACATTGCGTTGCAGTTTTCTTGTCAAAATAGTACCAAAAACTGAGTTACATCTAAATCGGCCCTCAAACAGAGAAGTTGGCCACCATCTTTAATTTTTACATTTTTAACTTTGCGTAGATGTTCTCATGTCAAAATAGTACCAAATACCAAGTTTCATCGAAATCGGCCCACAAGCAAAAAAGTTGGCCGCCATCTTGAATTTTTTACATTTTTAGCTTTGCGTTGCTGTTTTCTTGTCAAAATAGTACTAAAAACCGAATTTCATCGAAATCGGCCCACAAACAAAAAAGTTGACCGCCATCTTGATTTTTTTAGATTTTTAACACTGCGTTACTGTTTTCTTGTCAAAATAGTCCAAAAACCGAGTTTCATTGAAATCGGCCCACAAACAAAAAAGTTGGCCGCCATCTTGAATTATTTACATTTTTAACATTGCGTAGCTGTTCTCAATTTCTCATGTCAAAATAATACCAAAAACCGAGTTTCATTGAAATCGGCCCACAAACAAAAAAGTTGGCCGCCATCTTGAATTTTTTAGATATTTAACACTGCGTTGCTGTTTTCTTGTCAAAATAGTACCAAAAACCGAGTTTCATTGAAATCGGCCCACAAACAAAAAAGTTGGCCGCCATCTTGAATTATTTACATTTTTAACAGTGCATTGCCGTTTTCTTGTCAAAATAGTCCAAAAAACCAAGTTTCATCGAAATTAGCCCGCAAATAAAAAGTTGGCCACCATCTTGAATTTTTACATTTTTAACTTTGCGTAGCTGTTCTCATGTCAAAATAGTACCAAATACCAAGTTTCATCGAAATCGGCCCACAAGCAAAAAAGTTGGCCGCCATCTTGAATTTTTTTACATTTTTAGCTTTGCGTTGCTGTTTTCTTGTCAAAATAGTACTAAAAACCGAATTTCATCGAAATCGACCCACAAACAAAAAAGTTGACCGCCATCTTGATTTTTTTTGATTTTAACACTGCGTTGCTGTTTTCTTGTCAAAATAGTACCAAAAACCGAGTTTCATTGAAATCGGCCCACAAACAAAAAAGTTGGCCGCCATCTTGAATTATTTACATTTTTAACAGTGCATTGCCGTTTTCTTGTCAAAATAGTCCAAAAAACCGAGTTTCATCGAAATTAGCCCGCAAATAAAAAGTTGGCCACCATCTTGAATTTTTTACTTTTTTAACATTTCGTCGCGCTGTTTGCTTGTCAAAATAGTACCAAAAACTGAATTTAATCTAAATCGGCCCGCAAAGAGAGAAGTTGGCCACCATTTTGAATTTTCACATTTTTAACTTTGCATTGCTGTTTTCTGATCAAAATAGTGTCAAAAACCGAGTTAAAATAAATAAATAAATACTTTATTTCTACACCACAATGTACTTTATTCTACCTATTATAACAACCAATAATTTATTATAATAAATAAGTGGCAACCCTGTTTGCCATGCCGGGGACGCGCCGGTGACGTGACGGCCGGCGACGCGCCGGTGACGTGACGGCCGGTGACGCGCCGGTGACGTGACGGCCGGCACGTCACCGGCGCGTCCACCGGCCGTTACGTCACCGGCGCGTCCCCGGCATGACAAACAGGGTTGCTACTTTTTTGTTTTAATAAATTATTGGTTGCTATAATCGGTAGAGAAAAAGTATATTGTGGTATGGAAATAAAGTATTATTTATTTATTACAACTTTGAAAATCATTTTTTTATTACTTTTGTTAATATTTCGGTAGCTTTATGAGACTTAATTCACCTGTTCCACTAAGTTCTAGCACAGCCGATATTTAGTTCATACAGTCGATCATCGAAGGAGTCTAGCTAGACAGAGCAATGGTGCGGGGTGGTGCAGTATAGAAGGGGGGTGGGAGGTCCCGAGAGGCTAATATCAACGCAATGTTAAAAATGAAAAAATCAAGATGGCGGCCAACTTTTTTATTTGTGGGCCGATTTAGATAAAACTCGGTTTTTGGTACTATTTTGACAAACAAACAGCAACGCAATGTCAAAAAAGTAAAAAAATCAAGATGGCGGCCAACTTTTTTGTTTGCAGGCCGATTTCGATGAAACTCGGTTTTTGGTCCTATATTGACAAGAAAACAGAAACGCAATATTAAAAAAGTAAAAAAAATAAAGATGGCAGCCAACTTCTCTGTTTGCGGGCCGATTTAGATGAAACTCAGTTTTTGGTACTATTTAGACAAGCAAACAGCGACGCAATGTTAAAAAAGTTAAAAAATCAAGATGGCGCCAACTTTTTATTTGCGGGCAAATTTCGATGAAACTCTGTTTTTGGTACCTACTATTTTGACAAGAAAACGGCAATGCACTGTTAAAATGTAAATAATTCAAGATGGCAGCCAACTTTTTGTTTGTGGGCCGATTTCAATGAAACTTGGTTTTGGGTACTATTTTGACAAGAAAACAGCAACGCATTGTTAAAAATCTAAAAAAATCAAGATGGCGGCCAACTTTTTTGTTTGTGGGCCGATTTCGATGAAATTCGGTTTTTAGTACTATTTTGACAAGAAAACAGCAACGCAATGCTAAAAATGTAAAAAAATTCAAGATGGCGGCCAACATTTTTTCTTGTGGGCTGATTTCGATGAAACTTGGTTTTTGGTACTATTTTGACATGAGAACAGCTACGCAAAGTTAAAAATGTAAAAATTCAAGATGGTGTCCAACTTCTCTGTTTGCGGGCTGATTTAGATGAAATTCAGTTTTTGGTACTATTTTGACAAGCAAACAGCGCGACGCAATGTTAAAAAAGTAAAAAATTCAAGATGGTGGCCAACTTTTTCTTTGCGGGCTAATTTCGATGAAACTCGGTTTTTTGGACTATTTTGACAAGAAAACGGCAATGCACTGTTAAAAATGTAAATAGTTCAAGATGGCGGCTAACTTTTTTGCTTGTGGGTCGATTTCGATGAAACTCGGTTTTTAGTACTGTTTTGACAAGAAAACAGCAACGCAATGTTAAAAATGTAAAAAATTAAAGATGGCAGCCAAATTTTTTGTTTGCGGGCCGATTTTGATGAATCTTGGTTTTTGGTACTATTTTGCCAAGAAAACAGCAACGCAATGTTAAAAGTAAAAAATACCAAATTTCATCGAAATCAGCCCACAAGCAAAAAAGTTGGCCGCCATCTTGATTTTTTTTAGATTTTTAACACTGCGTTGCTGTTTTCTTGGCAAAATAGTACCAAAAACCAAGATTCATCAAAATCGGCCCGCAAACAAAAAATTTGGCTGCCATCTTTAATTTTTTACATTTTTAACATTGCGTTGCTGTTTTCTTGTCAAAACAGTACTAAAAACCGAGTTTCATCGAAATCGACCCACAAGCAAAAAAGTTAGCCGCCATCTTGAACTATTTACATTTTTAACAGTGCATTGCCGTTTTCTTGTCAAAATAGTCCAAAAAACCGAGTTTCATCGAAATTAGCCCGCAAAGAAAAAGTTGGCCACCATCTTGAATTTTTTACTTTTTTAACATTGCGTCGCGCTGTTTGCTTGTCAAAATAGGACCAAAAACCGAGTTTCATCGAAATCGGCCGACAAACAAAAAAGTTGGCCGCCATCTTGAATTTTTACTTTTTTGACATTGCGTTGCTGTTTGTTTGTCAAAATAGTACCAAAACCGAGTTTTATCTAAATCGGCCCGCAAAGTAAAAATTTGGCCGCCATCTTGATTTCTTTCATTTTTAACATTGCGTTGATATTAGCCTCTCGGGACCTCCCACCCCCCTTCTATACTGCACCACCCCGCACGATTGCTCTGTCTAGACTCCTTCGATGATCAACTGTATGAACTAAATATCGGCTGTGCTAGAACTTAGTGGAACAGGTGAATTAAGTCTCATAAAGCTACCGAAATATTGACAAAAGTAATAAAAAAATGATTTTCAAAGTTGTTATAAATAAATAATACTTTATTTCCATACCACAATATACTTTTTCTCTACCGATTATAGCAACCAATAATTTATTAAAACAAAAAAGTAGCAACCCTGTTTGCTTTGCCGTTGACGCGCCGGCCGGCGACGCGCCGGTGACGTGACGGCCGGTGACGCGCCGGTGACGCGCCGGCCGTCACGTCACCGGCGCGTCGCCGGCCGTCACGTCACCGGCGCGTCACCGGCCGTCACGTCACCGGCGCGTCCCCGGCATGACAAACAGGGTTGCCGCTTATTTATTATTGGTACAAACATTGTGGCATGGAAATGAAGTATTATTTATTTATTTCAACTTTAAAAATCTTTTTTTATTACTTTGTTAATATTTTGGTAACTTTATTCTGTACCAAAACGCTGTCAAAGTTAAAGTTATCGTCAAAGGGTAATGCTACCTATTTGTCACGTCAAACTTGTCAAAGGACATCAAGCTGGCTAACAACCTCTTTTTTTGGCTAACTTATGCTTAACCGGTACTATAACTAGCCTGTTATCGTTAAAGTTAGGTGGTGCAACTGAGCCTTAATTCACAACCTCTTTTTTTGGCTAACTTATGCTTAACCGGTACTAGAACTAGCCTGTTATCGTTAAAGTTGGGTGGTGCAACTGAGCCTTAATTCACCCTTTCCACCGAGTTCTAGTAAAGGTACTGTTCTTCGAATTTTGTGTGTGAATGAGTGTGGATTTCGGGTAAACAAATGAATGTCGGAAAAACAAGTGAAGGTTAACAATTTCTTTTTGAGATATTGCTGTTTTAAGTTTGACAGCTGTCATCTGTCAATCTTAAAACAGAAATTTATCTTGAAAAATACTCATCCTAAACTGGCTGGTGGTGTAAATTAAGTCTAAAAAATTTACCAAAATATTACCAAAAGTAATAAAAATAAATGTTTTTCAAAGTTGAAATAAATAAATAATACCTACTTTATTTCCATACCACAGTGTACTTTTCTTTACCGATTATAGCAACCAATAATTTATTAAAACAAAAAAGTAGCAACCCTGTTTGCCTTGCCGGTGACTCGCCGGCGGCGCGACGTGCCGGTGACGTGCCGGCCGTCACGTCACCGGCGCGTCACCGGCCGTCACGTCACCGGCGCGTCGCCGGCCGGCGCGTCAACGGCAAAGCAAACAGGGTTGCTACTTATTTGTTTTAATAAAGTATTGGTTGTTATAAAAGGTAGAAAAAAAGTACATTGTGGTATGGAAATAAAGTATTATTTATTTATTTCAACTTTAAAAAACATTTTATTTTTTAATTCTGTTAATATTTTGGTAACTTTATGAGACTTAATTCACCTGTTCCATTAAGTTCTAGTAAAGGTATTTTTTTTCGAATTTTAATAAAAATACAACAATGTGAGTGAACTTCGGGTAAACAAATGAATGTCGTAAAAACAAGTGAAGCTAGGAAAACATAGTCTTGTGATCTGTAAATAAATTATGACGTCATCCGCGACGTACGCAAATCTCAACAATTTTTTTTTATTGATATTGCTGTTTTAAGTTTGACAACGGCCATCTGTTAATCTTAAAACAGGAATATCTCGAAAAATACTCATCCTAGACTGGTGGTGTAAATTAATTACCAATATATTACCAAAAGTAGTAAAAATAATTGTTTTTCAAAGTTGAAATAAATAAATTATACTTTATTTCCATACCACAGTGTAATTTTCTGTACCGATTACAGCAACCAATAATTTATTTAAACAAAAAAGTAGCAACCCTGTTTGCCTTGCCGGTGACTCGCCGGCGACGCGCCGTGCCGGTGACGCGCCGGCCGTCACGTCACCGGCGCGTCGCCGGCATGCCGTAGCAATATGCGTTTGACGTTGACGGGCCGGTGACGCGCCGTTGACGCGCCATGACTGATGTGTGTGAACAGTGTAGTACAACTTGTATGTAACTATATTTTTGACGTTGACGGGCCGGTGACGCGCCGTTGACGCGCCGGAGCTGTGTGAATGATCCTTTATAACGTGTAAATCCCTCCGCACACGGATCGTAAGCATAGTCGTCTCGTAAGCGTATCGTCAAGACGCAACGAGTACGAGACGAGCTGAGTTCTATACACGAATCGTCGCGTAGACCTAGATATTGTATATGCTTGCTTTTTTAAGCCAGTACGCTACGACTATCGTAATGACAATAAAAATCTCACGATACGTTGCAGTACCGCTTCGTTTCTTCGAAAATGTGTACGTGCTCGTAGCACACACACTCGTAGTACACATTTTCTTACTCTTGTTAGACGCGCGTATTTCTGATACGCTTACGCTACGACGCCGCCGTGTGTGGAGGGGCTGAATTGAAAAGTCTCTTATCTTCTAGTCTCACGATTGTTCTTTGCCCTTTTCAGCGAATCCGCCTCGTCCGAGAAAGGAAGAGGGTGGCATGGATCCTGTTGCTTCTAGCAGTGCTGTTTGCGCTCTGCTGGCTGCCGTACAACATTCTATTGCTGTTGGTCGACATCAACGCTGTAATGGTGGAGTCGGTGTCTTCCCTGTTACCTTACACGCTCTTATTAGGTAAATATAATAATGCCTTCGCGTGTCTATCCAACGAGCACTTGCTTATCTAATTGGAGAGTGGAAGAGAGCCCTAAACTGACAAAGGTGTTTTATGGAGACAGAAAAAGGGGTTATTATAGACACATTAATTTTGGTGTAAATATGAAGACTTAACGGTTTAGCTGCTAGTGCTTAGACAGACGACGGACACATGAATGACAGCAATAGGGTTTCGTCTGGGCCCCTCGGCTACGGAACCCTAAATCACAGTTTTGTAGCATTATATCTTTTATACAGAAGTTATGTCAGTATCTATCCTACGGGAGAGGCAGTGGACTAACAGCCCCTACTCAAATGGCCAATTTTCTATACGTTCGTTAACTTAAAAATTTAAAATAAGCCATGAACTTTAAAATGACGTCTGGTTGGCTTGTCAATTTCATACAATACAACAATTTCTGTGATTTACATAAGCTTATTTTTAAGCTTGAAGTTAGCGAACGAATAGAAAATTGGCCTTTGAGTTGTAGGGGGGCAGGTTGTTAAGATTACTTATAATAATTTGTTAACCCACCCATCGGCTCACAATAATGATGATGTTGACATTTCCAGGGCACGCAAACTCAGCAATCAACCCTATAGTGTACTGCCTGATGACGCGCAACTTCCGGCGGTCGCTGCGGAAGCTCGTCTGCCACGACCCTGGTAACATAAACTCTAGTACTCATTTCCATGTAAGTTCACGCAGATCGAACAAATGATGATTGCCAACAATTCTTTATTATCTTGTATTTATGTTACGGCTAATACCCGAAGTGCAGCTAAACCTAGTTTTAGCCGGCTAAAACTGTGTGTAACCGATTTGCTTTACTCCTGTAGGTCTCGAATATAGGTAGAAAATAACTTTCATAATACTCTATTTCGTTGGCGGGCTGTTAAAACCACGCATGTGCATTACTCCAAATTTTACAGGAGATTCAAAAATCTTTATAGTGAAAATTTTTCACAAGGTTCTTGTTTACATTAATAATAAATGGCAATATGGAATATGCATCAATTTTTTTTAATCTTAATCAAAAGTATAATGCGTGAGAAAATTAACTGTAATATTAAAACTTTTCTCTTGCTTTTTTTCTCGTGATATAGTTACTTGAATTAGCGCGCAGTAGCACCCGCCGAAAACGCTCCATACAAAACGGTGACGTCACACATCACGTTTCAGGTGTGTTTCGGCGCGTTTAATATGGAGTTAGCCAATAAACTTCAATTATCTCCCTAAATTTTGCGTTTAAGTACATATGTGTCATACAAAATATTATTTCTTTTTCGATATTCTATCTGACTGTAACCTCGCGCTGTCCCGTCTGGCGTAGAGGAGCGTCCCCAAGGTGGCGGATAGGGGAAAGGTCGGTAGCACAGCTTAGCTACGTTATCCGGCTAAGTCCGATGGACTCGCTGACCAACGACGGGTGTGGTCCTCCAGCATTTGGGGGTTGTGCGGCGGGTTAACACCCCGCTCACATAAAAAGTCATTGTTACGAAACCGACAAAGAAGTATAAACGAACCGATCCCAACAACGACGACTTATGGCATGGAAATATGGACCTCCGAGTAGCAACATGGAATGTTTTGAGTTTATATAGGCCTGGAGCGCTATATCAAACGAATAAGGAACTACAGCGATACAAAATCCACATCGCAGCCCTACAGGAAGTCAGGTGGCCAGGCCAAGGAGAGTGTGAAGTGGAAAATGGATCACTGTTTTTATGCAGTGGACCTGACTATGGAAAACACGAATACGGCACTGGTTTCTTGGTGAACAAAAAAGCAGTAGGCAGCGTCATCAAATTTACACTAGTATCGGAAAGAATATGTCTGCTGAGAGTTAAAAGTAAATTTAATAACATATCTATACTAAATGTTTATGCGCCGACAGAACAAGCTGCGGACGAAGTAAAAGATCGCTTCTACGAAGATCTCGAAGTGGTATTCGACCAAATCCCGGAGTATGATGCCAAAATTTTACTGGGCGACTTCAATGCTAAGGTTGGGCGCGAAGACGCATACCTCCCCACAATAGGCCGTCATAGCAAACATTCAGTATCAAACGATAATGGTATAAGGTTAATATCGTTTGCATCCTCAAAGTCTATGGCAATCAAAAGCACAATGTTCCCGCACAAAGACATCCACAAAGGAACCTGGAAATCGTGTGACGGCAGAACGGTGAACCAAATCGACCATGTGCTAATAGACGAGAGGCACAAAAGCATGATTCAGGACGTAAAGTCGCATCGCGGAGCTGACTGCGACAGTGACCACTATTTGGCAAAAGCAAAGATTAAAACCACACATCATAAACGAGCAACCAGAGAACCATCTATTAACACAGATAATCTTCAAGACAATACATTACTGCGCACATTCAACCTGGAACTGAGTAACAGATTTGCAGAGTTGGATACCACGGGGGACATAGAGAGCAGCTGGGAACAGACAAAACAAATAGTCAAAGATGTAGGAGTCCGAGTACTGGGCAAGAAGAAACGAGCAAAGAGAAAGAAATGGTGGACAGAGAAATGTGAAACAGCTATGGAGAGTAAAAGAGAATGTAAAATACTGGCTGAACAAAACGAGGATCGAAATGACGACCACAAAGAGGCAAGAAAGAGATTTAGGAGAACAGTTAGAAGAGCTAAAAGAAACCATATGATAGGAGTTTTACGAAACATGGAAAAACTTATGAGAGCGAACGAATCGCGCAAGTTTTACCAAGAAGTTAAAACTGCTAAAAAGGCGTACCAACCGGTCACACAACTTCTGGAAGACGATAAAGGGAACCTTGTCTCAGACCCTGAACAACAGAAATCGATGTGGCGCCAATATTTTCAGCAACTTCTCAACTGCCCCCTGATTAACAACCAAGCAATCTCTGATCCGATTACTAACCAGAACCAAGACCACCACGAGGAACCAATTACTTTTGAAGAAGTGCACAAAGCTATGCTAAAGCTTAAGAACCACAAGTCCCCAGGAATCGACAACATAACAGGAGAGATGTGGAAGTATGGGGGGGAGCATTGCAGTCCCAATTGTATGTAATCATACGCAGAATCTGGGAAGAGGAACGCCAGCCTATGGAGTGGAATGTGGGAATTATCTGTCCGATACACAAAAAGGGCTGCAGAAAGAAATGCGAAAATTACAGAGGGATCGCACTGCTTCCAACCGCATACAAAGTCCTTTCATACGTCATCCTGGCGCGACTAGAACCCTACGCTGAGCGAATACTCGGAGACTACCAGTGCGGCTTCCGCAAGAACCGCAGCACAGTGGACCAAATCTTCCTCTTAAGAGGATACCTCGTGGATTTTCATGGTTTTCAATTTAGATTTAGTCCTATTGATCCTACTACTATTGTTCTAATTTTGGAATATGTTAAAATAGACTAATAACAAAATTTTTTGATCAAGCTCAAAACATGAATGGAAACAATTTTCTCGATAGAAAAAAAATCCAAAGTTGATGCCTCTCATATCATTTTTGCAGTACTGTAAGCAAACGGACTCATAGTTTGAACTGAAATTATGTTAATAAGATAAGTAATAAATAGTTCCAACTTTTGATAAAACCAATTTTTTCAAAAATAATTTAGTTTTTTAATAAATCAACTATTTTCATAATGTCGCTTACGTTATTTTATTTCGGAATGCGTGCGCTATTGTTGTCCCTTTCTTTGCGCTGGGAAGCTATATTACTTTACCTCTTTGCACCGAAATTTCAGACGGCCGCGAGCCTTCCTTGAGGACAGACCTGTGCTTGAGCGCTCCAAAAATTTACCAGCTAAAACACGTAAAATGACAGTATACTGACAATGACAGTTTTAATTTCTCTCATATTTCAAAGACAAAGAGTCTCTAATACTTATCCAACCTATTTTTAGGAGATGAAAATTATCAACAGAACAAACCTTCCAAGAGTCGCCATTGCGTAACAAAACAATAAACTAATAAATATTGTGAAATAAAATTTCTTTCCCGACCCGTGGTACAACTTTTAACTTTTACAAGTTTCGATCGTGAACAAATATTATTATTTTGCAGAATCATTAGTCTCTTTACGCGACAACGGCAAAGCAAAAAGAATAGCAATAATAATAAATAATCTCAAAACGAATACTTACGTCTCGCATTATTACGTTATTTATTTAGGCACGCATCATGCGCACGCTATAATAAGTAGGTATCTAACAAAGTGACATAAGCTGTTTTATAGATGAATAAATAATGAAAAATATTAGAAAAAATCGGCTCACCCGTAGCAACTTAGACGGGACCTAGATGACCATAAAACAATATTCTAGAGCCCATATCTACGTTTTATTTTAGCTTCAAATCTACCCAGTGGTGTCGCCACCAGTTCAACTTTAATAGCTTACAACTCGAAAACGTGACGTTTTAGGCGATTATGTCGTTAACAATTCTTGTTCGTATTGGTACTATAGGCCGACCGGTTAAATGGTGTGCGTTACCCCAGCAAAAAGTTGTGCTTTAGAGAGATGAGACCTTATCAGATAATTAGTGTGTCATGAGGAGAAATTTGTTTACTAATAGCAAAATTTGTGTGAATTGTAGTTTTAAGATATTTAAGAAAAACAGATTTTGCTGGGGTCACGTTCTAAACATTACCCTTTTCAGCCTGGAACCAAATACATGAATAGATAGCTTTTGTTGCATGGTAAATGTTAGCAAATAGCAAAAATTGTGTGTGTTATGGTTCTTGAGTTATTTAAGTTTTTGCTGGGGTAACGTTTTGGGATTTCCCAGATCTCGAAAACGGTTCAACGCAGAAGTTTGAAAAAAATACCACTAAGAGACCTTAATTTGTTTAAATTTGTTTAAACGTTAGTTTTTGATTTGGTTGTCGCAAACCAACGTAATTAAATAGTTTCTAAAAACAGAAAAAACGAATTTGCAAGTAAACTAGTACACTTATAATTAAATAAACAGCTGTAAAAAATAGCCGTGGTAGACACTTATTACGTCAAGAATTTTAGGTTTTGTAACTTTACAGGATATAAAGATATAAACAAATTTGATAAATTTTAGACCGGTCGTGCTTTAGCGATCGAATACACAGTTTCCATAACATTAAGACACATGGCATACATTAAACAAATTTAAGTAATTCATTAACATTCCTTCCTGTTAATTTCAGCTTTCAATTACGCCTATCATGAAAGTTTTAACAAAAACAAGATTGAGACAGCAATTCTTGAATAAGCCGACCAAATTGTAAAGGTCACTAAAAAGCGACCGCACCATACGTACGGGTTATCTTCGCAAATTAGCAGCTTAGCATCCGATGTTTTGTACAGTTATGAAGAAAAGTGTTATTCATATTGCAAAGATTTTACTAGTTTTCTATTTTATAAATTAATATCGTGTTTATTAATATCAAAGAATACATTTACGCGATTAATAGTAGTTTTAAAGAATGTAATGAATGATTCACGAAAGTTAAAACTTTGAAGGCACTCAACCATAAATAAATGTAAATAATAATCTAAACCTAAGTAGGTAATAATCTCGGTAAGCAATTTATAGTGTGATTTATTGGTCAGTATCAATATATAAATTTATAGTAATTTATTGCTTCTGTTTGATCAAACCAAATGTTTTATTTTAATACCAAACCTACTCATGTCAATCCAGTGACCACTATGTTTGACAGGTAAAAACATTTACCCGTAAGTTTTTACGGGAACTACCTCGCACTTTTTTCATATATATTTTTTACCGCTTAAACCTTCCCCTGGAATACGACAAACATTTAAAAACCAAAATCGGCCTAGCCAATCGTGAGTTTTCCCGATACTTATTTTATATTTAAAGATAATCCGACCAGCAAACTTTTGTACGCAACTGTACTAACAAAAGATCCATAGCATCCCGTTCATTTAAGATGGTTACGCTAATGAATGGCGCGGTCGCTTTTTAGTGACCTTTACAATTTGGTCGGCTTATTCAAGAATTGCTGTCTTAATCTTGTTTTTGTTAAAACTTTCATGATAGGCGTAATTGAAAGCTGAAATTAACAGGAAGGAATGTTAATGAATTACTTAAATTTGTTTAATGTATGCCATGTGTCTTAATGTTATGGAAACTGTGTATTCGATCGCTAAAGTACGACCGGTCTAAAATTTATCAAATTTGTTTATATCTTTATATCGTGTAAAGTAACAAAGCCTAAAATTCTTGACGTAGTAAGTGTCTACCACGGCTATTTTTTACAGCTGTTTATTTAATTATAAGTGCACTTGTTTACTTCCAAATTAGTTTTTTCTGTTTTTCGAAACCATTTAATTACGTTGGTTTGCGACAACCAAATAAAAAATTAACGTTTAAACAAATTAAGGTCTCTTAGTGGCATTTTTTTCAAACTTCTGCGTTGAACCGTTTTCGAGATCTGGGAAATCCCAAAACGTTACCCCAGCAAAAACTTAAATTACTCAAGAACCATAACACACACAATTTTTGCTATTTGCTAACATTTACTATGCAACAAAAGCTATCTATCAATGTATTTGGTTCCAGGCTGAAACAACTTTTTTTGCCAGGGTAATGTTTAAAACGTGACCCCAGCAAAATCAGTTTTTCTCAAATATCTTAAAAACTACAATTCACACAAATTTTGCTATTAGTAAACAAATTTCTCCTCATGACACACTAATTATCTGATAAGGTCTCATCTCTCTAAAGCACAACTTTTTGCTGGGGTGACGCACACGTTAAATGAGTCCTCGCCTGCGGGGCACAGAGGCGCGAGGGGAGACGAGAACGGGGGTCGTGAGAGGTGCGAGCGGCAGGCGTTCGTCGCCCGTCGCCCGCATCGCCCCCTACATACAATAATACAACACACGCGCAGAAAAAGAATGGGATTGAAAATGGCGGCTCACCACGCTTACCACAACAAGTGTGAATGAGAGAGCGATAGGTGTGGCGTATAGTGTGCGAGCGGGATGTGTTTATGAACGACGTCAAGTGCGTTGTACAATGTTGTATTTTCAGCCAACTATGTTTGAAAAAAAACTCGACAGTAATGGATTCTCAAAGGAAATTGCTGGTGGCTAAAACTCGACAATAATGATATCCCATACAACTTTGCTGCGTCACCATCGGAGGAGCGCGGCAACCTCGACTTTGTTCAAAGAAGGTTGTCAAAATAATTACCATATTACAAGCTTTTTTGAGTAAATTCAATAATCTTCATTTTAAACACAACATATTGCATAAAATCTGTTTAATTAAATTTAGCTCCTACGGGGAGGGGAGGGGGGGAATTATGTGTTTAAACCCAATGGTCGGGCTTAAACGCGTCTTTTGCCCATTTCTCTTTATGTGACATTTTGAATGGCCTATTTTTTTTATGTGGGTAGGCCAGATAAAAAAATGTGAGCAAAGGTGTGTGTTTCGCCGTGCCGAGCTGTGACGTCACTAAGGGTTTTTTACATTTAAATGAAATGTAAAAAACCCTTAGTGACGTCACATTCTCCATTTCTCCATAAATATTGCTTTAAAAATTCTAAAACTATTTTTCTCGCACTTCTGAAGGGCAAAACTAGAAACGATGGCGTCACATATTTTACGATTTATATCTAGTAATAATTATTGAATTGGAACTGACGAATTTAGGACCCCTCCACACGTCGTCGACCCCCTTAACGTGTGACGTAATTTATGGATGGCCCCAAATGGACCTCTGTCGCAAAAGTTACAAATCTGTTTTTCGCAAATGTATTGAAAAACGCCGAATGGTACAACTTTATTAATAATAATAGTATTTTTTTACAATTAATAAACTATTGTTAGGTATTTGTATTCATTTTCATTTTTCATTCAATTTGAAGATACCTAAATTATCAAAGAAAATGTTCTAAATACAATGTATTGCGACTCCATCGTTTCTCTATTCTTCTTCTTTAAACTTTCGATGAAACCTCACAGGCATTTGGCGCGAAAATCAAACTTTACGATTGAAGGCAGAATGTCATTATGGGATACGAGGGGTGAGTGGGCGGTGCCTGTAAAAAAATTTTTTCACGAGGCGTCGTCTTAAAACAAATTATGGAAAAACGGTGGGAGTTTGCCCAGAATGTTCACTGCCTGTTTGTGGACTTTTCCAAAGCGTACGATAGTGTCGACCGAGAAACGCTTTATCAGATCATGACCTCGTTCCAAATACCAGCTAAGCTAGTCAAAATGGTAAAAATTGCTACGGGCACGAGTAAAATGCGAGTCAGAGTTGGTGGCGAACTGACAGATGAGTTCGAAGTGCTGACCGGACTCAAGCAAGGAGATGCCCTTTCGCCTATTCTATTCAATTTGGCTCTTGAATACATCATCCGAAAAATATTACAGATAGATGGAGGAGTAGAACTGAATGGAAAGCACAAAATTGTTGGGTATGCTGACGACCTTGCCATTCTGGGGCAATGTGAGCAGGAAGTAGTGGAGATGACTGAAGTGCTGGAGGAAGAAGGAAAACGGGTGGGTCTCAGAGTCAGTCGTGAAAAGACACAATACCTCCACATGAAAAGATATAAGGACCCGAGAGCAAAAAGGAAAAATCTTACTGTGAGAGGCATAACTTACAAGGGTGTCGATAAATTTAAATATCTTGGCTGCACAATAACAGATACTAATCAAAGAGAGGATGAAATCAGTATCCGCATAGTTAATACGTTGAGATGCACCGCAGCCCTTCATAAAGTGTTAATATCCAAGTTATTAAGCAGAGCTACCAAAATTAGTGTCTACAAGACAGTGATTAGACCGATTCTTATGTATGGGTGTGAAACTTGGACATTGACACGGAAGGAAGAAAACAAACTCCTAGTGACGGAACGAAAAATCCTACGTAAGATTCTGGGCCCAACCAGGGGAGAGAATGGGGAGTGGAGACAAAGATATAATCAGGAGATTGAAGACCTAGTGTCCGAACCCAACATCATCGGGGAAATAAAAACCGCCCGACTTCGCTGGCTGGGACATGTGGAAAGAATGGGAGAGGTTCGAGCTGTAAAGAGAGCATACCTTGGTCAACCTTCCGGGCGTCGTCCGGTGGGCCGACCGAGATATCGCTGGAAAGACGAAGTCGCCAAAGACCTCAAAGAGCTGGAGGTGCCCGACTGGTCAGATCTGGCAAAAGATAGGGAAAAATGGCGCACTTTGATGTCGGAGGCCAAGATCCACTTCGGGTTGCTGAGCCAGCGAAGTAAGTAGTAAGTAAGTATCTGACTGTAAAGTGCATTATATCCGAAAATGAAAAAAAAATATCGTTATTTTCCCCTGATTTCATCGTGTGATAAAACTAAAATAATATTTTTTTTTTATTTTTCTTCCTGTTCCATCATGTTTTTATAAGTGTCCGCAGCGATCAAGCTCAAATTCATCAAAATCGGTGACTTATGCATATTCCCTATTATCGAAGACGTGTTCTTGATTGGAGACCGCGTATGGGCAAACGTAGTGGACGCCCTCAGACAAGGTGGAGCGACGAGCAAGCAAGGTGGCTGGCATAAACTGGATGAGTATAGCCGTGGATCGTGCTCAGTGGCGTGCACTCGGAGAGGCCTATGTTCAGCAGTGGACGATTATAGGCTGATGTTGAATTATCGAATCTTGACATGTATTACGAGGTTTTCTCACGAAAAACAACTAAAAGAGTTTTTCACTAAATTTGCGACTTACGAGCTTTTCACTGCCCGCCGACGATTTACTCCCCTTAGTAGAAGCACCAAGAAGCCTAGACCTATATAGTTTTATCCGGCTACACTCAGTATGAGCCGTGAGTAAATCGGCTACTCCTAGGTTTAACCAACAGCTATCGGCTACACCTAGTTTTAGCCGGCTAAACGTAGGTGTAGCCGCACTTCGGGTATTAGGCGTATCATTTACTAGGCAATATTAGACGCTTAAATCATCACCCGTTTCGTTTTGTTTTACGTATGATTGGTAGTTGGGATGCTGTGCGTCTCAGCGGCCACTGTGAAACCTCATAGTAATGTTTGTGAATACCGGGTGTTAGAGTCTTCAGTCCAATCAATGAGGATATTTGTTGTATGGCGACTTCCGAATAATTCTCCCGTCTATGAAATTTGGCATGTGATGAAGTTAGTTAATACAGATTACAGATGAACAATAATCCAATAAATTTTGTTACGAGAAGTTAGGTATTTTTACCTAAACATGAAAATCACTTATATCTCTCTGTGAATATTTCCTCGGGCTAAAATACTTTCTGTATACGTACTTATGTACTAGTTAGAATAAGTATGTAAAGGAATCCAATCTTTTTTCGATTTCAGTGATACCCCAAATTTAACTTTTAACATTTTTCAATATATCTTCAATTAAAAAAAATTTCTACTGATTATTATTATTAATATATTTTAATATCCTTAAATATATAGCTTTGCTCAGTAAGCCAATAAATATTCTTCTTTTATGATTTTATTTTTATTTTTTGGTCTTAAGAGGTAATGTGAAAAAATATCGGTCCATTTTTATACGTTTATGTATAAATATGATTAAAGAAGAAAATTTATTGGCTTACTGAACAAAGCAATATATTAAAGGTATAATAAAAACATATTAAGAAATAATAATCAGCAAATAAATTTTTCAACAGAAGATATATTGAAAAATATTAAAATTTAAATTTGGGGTATCTCCGAAATCGAAAAAATATTGGATTTCTTTACATACTTATTCTAACTAGTACATAAGTACATATACAGAAAGTATTTTCGCCCGAGGAAATATTCACAGAGAGATATAAGTGATTTTCATGTTTAGATAACAATACCTAACTTCTCGTAACAAAATTTATTGGATTATTGTTCATCTGTAATCTGTATTACCTAATTCAACACATGCCAAATTTCATAGACGGGAGAATTATTCGGGTTGCATAAGCCCCGTTGATTGGACTACTTCTACAGAAAGTTTGTTTAGCCTATGTTGTGGTTGAGCAACATCGCGCGACTTTCTTGCGACCATCTGGGGACGTCTGCGCAATATTGCGCAACTTTGTGCACTATGTTTAGTGAAAGTTGCGCGTCAACTGTTGCCTAGTTTATTGCGCAACTTTGTGCACTATGTTTAGTGAAAGTTGCGCGTCAATTGTTGCCTAGTTAATAGTTTAATACAAGGCATCAATGTTTTTAAAAATGAAACAAAATTATAAGCTACAAAAAATCAAAGAATAGAAAACGATTAAAATACTTGAAATGTTGACAAACTACGTTCCCCTTCTTTATGTTATATACTTACCTTAATTTTATTAAGATTATTATTGCTTTTATTTAGAAATTCATTTAGATTAGGCTTCGTTTGTATGATGAATATTTTACGTATATCTATTTTATTTTTTCTAATTTAACTGTAATGTTTAATGAAATGAGCAGTTCAAACCTGATTGTTTCAATTTTTAACACTTACCTTGTTGTCCTAAAGCTGGGTATTCATTAGTGAACCGTAGTAACTTTATCTTTCTGATACAGTGTTAAGAAACGAACTTTGGTCTAACTAAAGCCTAAACTTCGTTAGGTTTAGGCTTAAAAGCGAAGTTTCCCCTTTGACTCGAGAAAAAACCATCAGTAATTGGATGTACAGTCAATGGCACATCAAACTATACTAACATGTTGACTTTGAGACCATCTTTATGCGTACAATAAAAGTGTTTTCTCAGTTCAACTGTTTATCTTGACGAGCTATCGTGTGTACATAAGTACTATTTTTGGGCATGATTTTTGGTAACACTGACACAATTATGTACTTATCAAGTTATATGTATATGTGTTGGCTCGATACAAGCACAGATGGGCATATCATCATCATCATCATATCAGCCACACGACACCCACTGCTGGGTATAGGCCTCCCCTAAGGATCTCCACGACGATCGGTCCTGCGCTGCCTGCATCCACTGGCTTTCCGCGACCTTCACCAGATCGTCGGTCCACCTTGTCGGGGGCCTACCCACGGAGCGTCGTCCGGTGCGCGGTCGCCATTCCAGAACCTTTCTGCCCCAACGGCCATCGGTTCTTCTCGCTATGTGTCCCGCCCATTGCCACTTCAGCTGAGCAATCCTTCGAGCGATGTCGGTTACTTTAGTTCTCCTGCGGATCTCCTCGTTTCTGATTTGATCACGTAGGGAAACGCCGAGCATGGCTCTCTCCATTGCACGCTGAGCGACCTTGAGCCTCCTTATGAGACCCATAGTTAGCGGCCACGTTTCACTGCCGTAAGTCATCACTGGCAACACACACTGTTCATAGACTTTCGTCTTGAGACACTGAGGTAAGTCGGACGCGAAGATTTTTCGAAGCTTCCCGAATGCTGCCCACCCGAGTTGGATTCGGCGAGAGATCTCTTTCTCGAAGTTGGACCTACCTAACTGGACTGCCTGTCCTAGGTATACGTAATGGTCAACAACTTCAAGTGTAGTGTTCCCAACATGAACTGGAGAGGGTACAACATGGGCATTTGACATAATTTTCGTCTTTTCCATGTTCATCCTAAGACCCACTCTTTGGGAAGCACTACGGAGATCTTCGAGCATTGTGTTCAGGTCTTCCATGGTCTCAGCCATAAGGACTATATCATCGGCAAAACGAAGGTGTGTTAGGTACTCGCCATTAATGTTGATGCCGAGTCCTTTCCAGTCCAAGAGCTTAAAGATGTCCTCCAACGCAGCTGTGAACAGTTTCGGAGAAATAACGTCTCCCTGTCTCACACCACGCTGCAGTTGGATAGGATTTGTGTTCTGGTTCTGTACTCGGATCGTCATGGTGGCATTTTGGTATAAGTACCTCAACACCTCGATATACCTATAGTCCACTTGGCACCTTTGGAGAGACTGCAGCACCGCCCAGGTTTCAATCGAATCAAAGGCTTTCTCATAGTCCACGAACGCCAAGCAAAGTGGCTCATTATACTCCTCGGTCTTCTGTATAACCTGCCGCAGCGTATGGATGTGGTCTATGGTGCTAAAGCCTTTTCGGAACCCGGCTTGTTCGGGAGGTTGGAAGTCGTCGAACTTGCGAGCGAGACGATTCGTAAGGACTCTCGAAAACAACTTATAGACATGACTCAGAAGCGAGATGGGTCTATAGTTCTTTAAGAGGGACTTGTCACCCTTTTTAAAGAACAAGATCACCTCACTTATGTTCCATGTCTTTGGCGTTCTGCCCTGGACGATGACGGAATTAAAGAGCTTCTGGAGGACTTTGAGTATCGGCTTACCGCCCGCTCTCAGAAGCTCTGTAGTGATTCCATCGTCACCCGCCGCCTTGTTGTTTTTCAGCTGTTTGAGAGCCATACTAATCTCGTACAGGCTGACGTCCGGGATATCTTGAGTATAGTGTCGGGTAAGCTTGGCTCTGGGGTCTTTAGCCTTGCTTTCAACAGGTGTCTGCGTGGAATATAACTGCCCATAGAAGCTCTCGATCTCCCTCAGGATTTCAGGCTTTGATGAAATGATGCGTCCGTCGTCAGTTTTCAGCTTCGTCATCTGGCTTTGCCCAATAGACAGATCTCTCGCGAACACTTTGGAGCCTTTATTCCGCTCGATAGCCTCTTTAATACGATTCGTATTAAATTGGCGAAGGTCGCTCGTCAAAGACTTAGATATCTGTCTATTAAGCTGCCGATAACGATTAGCATCTACTGAACTCTGGAGCCTCATTTCACGTCTCTGATCCATGAGTAGGAGTGTGTGGTCGGAGAGTTTCTTTATCTTGGGACGGCGGGTCTTAAAGAGCTTGGACCCTACCGTACGGACAGTATCCACCACCATGTTGTTTAGATCGTCCACATCTATGCTGTTCTCAAGGGCTTCGAAGCGGTTTTGGAGTTCGAGTTGAAAGCTCTCGGGGTTTTGAATATGGGCCGGCAATGGTCGAATTGTTGATTTTATCAGTCGAGATCTTTCCAGCTTTGGGTTGATATTCAATGTGCCACGTACCAATCGGTGATCGCTCCCCGTCTTAACAGCGTTGATCACAGTGACATCATTGAATATTTGCTTTTTCGTCGACATGATAAAATCTATCTCATTTCTGACTTTACCGTCCGGACTGACCCAGGTCCACTTCCGGCATTCCGGCTTTCTGAAGAAGGAGTTCATCATAAAGAGGTTCTCCTTCTCCATAAAGTCAGCCAGCATCTGGCCTCTGTCATTCCGTTGCCCAACTCCAAATTGCCCCACTCTCAGCTCATCACCGCATCGTTTTCCCAACTTTGCATTGAAGTCCCCCATCACAACAGTGTAGTGGGTTTTGTAGCTATGCATGGCTTTAGAGATCTCCTCATACATAGCCTCCACTTCGTCATCTTGGTGTGTCGAGGTCGGTGCGTAAACCTGTATAACATTCAGCGAACACCGTTTGGATATTCTGAGTATAAGGTACGCCACCCCCATATGCACATCCCCATTACACTGTACAAAGATTACGGTTTAAGTTCGCAAATGAAATACTCGGTTTTACACCTTAAGGCAGCTAACCTCTTAGAAAAGATTGTGAACCCTGTAGATTTTCTGACTTCCACTTTTGAAATAAAATAATGTAACATTAATAATCGCAAATAACTGTTTTTTTCATCTACTTACAGCGAGCTTATTCCCAACAGATGCAAGGCTTGCGTCAAAAATCCAACACGTCTAGTATGAGGACTTGCACCACTGTCACATTCAGGAGTAACAACAACCTGGCCAGGGCTTCTGGCAATCCTGCCATCCAATATGGCAGGGTTAACAGAAACTCTATGAGGGAGAATGGCTGGAACAGACACTCTAAACCACAGTACTTGTAAACGAGGATTGTGTGAAAAGAAACGATATTCTGACATCATTACATATTAGACTTAAAAAAATAATCAAAAAGCTTAAAAATGATCTTTGTTTACATTCGTCGCTCATCTGAAATCGGGTGCAATGAATTCAAGCTGGCATCTTGTGTTGAGAGCGAAATCGCGTTTGTCCGTTTTCGTACTAAACTGATGTCGTACTCGCTACCATATAGTCCTGAATTCGAATAAGACAGTCCGAATTAACCGTCGGGTGCCAGAATTTATTTGACCACATGCTACTACCCGAGTTCGGGTAAAAATGACCTTATGTAACCATGCGATAAAATCCGAAGTGAGCAAAAGTGTAGATGCGAGACTAGTGAAAAAATGTATGGTTCTGTATTTTATTGTGGAAAAACAGTGACCAATCAAATTGTCAGAATATAATTCCAAAGAAGTTTGTTGTTAACAGTGGTAATTTAGACTATTTTTTGACTGTGATGCTGTGAATTACAATTTTTGTGACTATTCGAGAGCTGTTTTTTTTATTATGAAATGAATGGTGAAGTCATCAAAGGCATAGGTTTTTAGCGATAGTTGTATATTTATCCAAAGGTTAAGAATAGTTTTATATAATTTAAGGTGTTTAATTAAATGTGTTTTGTTATTATAGCTCATAAGCAGCTAAGAAGATGTATGAGGATATAAAATACTGTTGTATGTAGTTATTTAATATACAACGTGTTACAAAATAGCCCCTAATTCACTGAACAACTTACTATGGAACCAGGGGCCGTACCGGCTAACGCATCGATTTTATCGAAAAGTCTGCCGAGTTTCGACTTAAAACAGAAAAATCAAAGTAAGGAATTTCGTCTTGTACTTTCTGTTGACGTAATTTGGAAGATATCGATGTTCGTGTGACATCATGAATATGGGGTTCGCCATTTTGGCCCAATTGGGGCTCGATTTATCTGTTTTAATTTGAAATCCAGCAGACTTTTTGATAATCGATTCGTTAGCCGTTACGGCTCCAGCTCTGAAATCGCAAAAAAAAATGCTTTTTCATACATTTTGAAATAGCTGTTTTTTCGCGATTTCAGATTTGGTCCGATAGTAAAAGTTGTTCAGTTTGATAATCCCTATCTACCATATTGGCCATTAGGGGTTACGTGTATTGAAATTGTAAATAATCTCAGTCTTAGAATGCTTGACAAAAAGTATTTTGCTGCAAATATTGAATGGGTGCTTCTGACAAAAAAAAATGTGTGTATTTAAGCTCAAGCAAAAGTTAGTCAACCAAGCTAGTCAAAAATAAGTAACAATGCGTATGTAAAAAATTAATAGGCAGATAGCTATGCTATGTAAACGACTCATTTATTTAAATATATTGAAAATCCTATCTTTGTTTATTATTATTGTTTAGGTAACTATGTAAATAAATACTAGTCATACACTGTTTTATAAATGAATACCAATATGTCAACATTACATTCTTTGATTTTAAAAATAAAATTGTTGTGTATCTTCTGCTCTAAATGTAGTTTTGTAAATATGAAACAATGACAGTGGGATAATGTACCTACAGTATGAAATCGAAGTTATTGGCAATCTTTTAAACTAAGAATCCAACCGAGATATTGATAAAGGTCAATGGGCATTTTGTTCGAACGTTTGACCATTGGTGTACATAAACAAAATAGGGCTAAATATGTAGATAAATGTATCTGCTATTCGGTGATATGGGTCACTTTTTTGCAGGATGTTTCATTTTTTATCATTATATCATATCATTTCAGTAAGGTCAATGGGCATTTTGTTCGGAACGTTTGACCTATGGTGTACACAAACAAAGTAGGGCTAAATATGTAGATAAATGTATCTGCTACTCGGTGATATGGGTCGCTTTTTTGTAATAAATAAAATAAAATAAATAAATAAAGATAATACAAACGTTTATTTTGCTTGTACCACACATTTTCACAATGCTGAAAGTAAAATCTTATGTTTTATTAAAAATAATTAAATAACATCATACATATACTCGCACACATACTGTAAGATAACTTTTTTCTGCTGGTCGGTAAGTACATAAAAAAATAGGTAATACATATTTTGAAAAGTGGGATTGAATTCTTCAATTTAAAACTGGTATGGTTTATGTACGCGAACTTTCATCAAGCAGGTCAAATATGCCCAATCACCTTTCTTAAATCGAAGTGATCAAAATTCAAGGTGAAACAAAAAAACACAAGAAGTCTTAAGGAAAGGATAACTGAAGTGAACGATTTTTTTTATTTTACTGGTAAATAATAAATTAGTATTAATGAGAATCTTCACTTTCATGTTTTTTAACATCAATAATCTTTCATTTATGATTTCTTTTGTATTTGTTATGTTTATTCCACCTTGAATTTTGATCACTTTGATTTTTGTCTATAAGTTATCGATGTTTAATTTATGCGCCTAAAGGTAATCTTTTTTATTCCTTGATTGGTCTAGAAACCCCGAAAACTTGTACTATTATGTATTCTGTGCCCCGGGGCCAAAACATTCAGATATCATATGTATAATATTTGAATAATATAATATCAAAGGCGGGAATATCCACTCAATGAAATTTTGAGTAAAACGATAAAACTTATTTTTTTTATTGATTTGTATAAGACAATACCCGGGTTTGCAACGAGCTTTATTTTTTAAACAGTATTTTGTACTAATTTGTTGGTTATATGTTTACCCATATAGACCACATCCATAGATTAAAAAACGCCATTTTCTGTTCATTTTTGACATTGAGTGGATTTGCACCATATATATAATAATATTATTCATTTATTAATTTATCTGTATAATGTATGAAATTATAAATATTATATACTATTGTTGCCTGTTTATATTTTAACACTCCGTCACACACTTATTAGGTACTTAGCATAGACTTCTTTTGAAATCATTGGTACTTAGACTTTTTTATACATCGTGTAAGTTAAATAAAGCAAACATTAAGTAAGAGCGCATTATTACGAACAACTTTTTAATCGGAAACAATCCTGAAATCGCGAAAAAAAATCCGTTGTTTCATGCAAAATCTTTAGCAAACTTTGCTTAAATGTATGAAACAGCTGATTTTTTTCAGGGGTGTGATTGCGTAAAGTCAATCATATTCATTTGACAGTTCATATCGTATCCGATCGGCAGAATTTTTTATGGAATTTGACACTAAATATGAAAGAATATGAACTTTCAAATCACCTATCATCAGTCACACAAAAAGTTGATAATAATTACGAACCCTATACTTAGTTTCAATGCTTTGCTTTATTTAATGTACTTACACGTGTAGAAGTATTTTTTTTACAAATAGTAATTAAGTACTTTACTGAAACGTAATTACTTTAAAGATACATTATTATTATTTACTCAACTAGCTATAAAAGGTATTTGATTCATAATTAACAATAGACTTTATGAAATTAATGTATTATAGGTACTAATAAAAACGTACATACGAATATATGTAAATAAAGATGAATGATTTTTAAAACAGTTTTATTTCATTTAATCTCATACTAGCTTCCGCCCGCGATTTCATTCACGTCGACATTCGAATAATCGAATCGAAAGGATTGAGCGGGATAGAAAGTATTTTGTGCTTTAAATACAGGTTGTAAGTTTTCTGTGTGCCAAATGTCATCGAAATCCGTTCAGCCGTTTTTGTGCGATTGAGTAACAAACATTCACATTTATAAATCAGTACCCGTAGCACGAACAGCTATCGAAAAAAATAACGCGCGTAAAATCATTCGATAGTGCAATTTTGTATGAAAAATTAGTACAGCGCCATCTACCGCCGAATAGCAAAATTAAAATTTGCATAGATAATTCTCTATCGAGTAATTTTACGCGCGTTATTTTTCTCGATAGCTGTTCGTGCTAAGGGTACAGATCGAATCAGAGATGGCGACACCATGAACACCGGTGAAATTATCTGTTCAAAGTTAGTGGGCATTCCCAAACGTACGGAAGGATTTTTAGAATAATTTTTAGTGGATCTAGGGAAAAAACCCTTACGTGTGTGGCAGTCAATGTCTGATTTGATGCATTCGGGTCTCCGAATGCGGAAAACGAATATGGAATCCATATCATATGGAAAACGTATGTGTACGGCCAGTCTTATGAATTCCTATTCACACATTCTGTAATACAATTTTTGGACAAGTATTTAGTAATCGCACATTCGTCCAAGAATCGCACAGATAAAATCACCGGGAGTTTTTAGAACCTTTCCGAACCCAACGCACATACTATGCTCAATAGAACTACGCCGTTGATTAATTTGACGTTCACCCAATAGATGGCGTTTAAACGTAAAATTTATTTCGCTGGTTCGATTGGGCTATAGAATTATTTATATCGAACTTCAGGTAAAAAAACATAGGAGATGGCAATGATATTAGATTTTTCTGATATCATTGGGAGATCAATGGGCGATGGTATTAAAATTGACCCCAGCCCCCCATGCATGACCGCCGAAACACTATTGATATGGCGATTGATATAGCGTGTGCTATGTCGATTTATACAAGGGGCCGATACTAGCCTAAGATTAGCCTAAAATTCACAGTAAATAATATTTAGGAAGAAAAGGCAAATTATTTTTTGCGTAGGTAATATTACTTTAAGTTTACACCTAGTTTTACCAAAAAGTTTGCTTATGAATATGAGGCTTTGAAACATCAAACGTAAGGAGCATAGAGGAAATAATCACTACCTTTTAGTAAGGAGTTTGCTAAGTAATACTTTATACAGGATTTTTAGAGACTGTTAGCTATGTCCGAAGGGGTAGAAAAATATAACAACACTTATCATTAAATTAGAAAGGATTAAATTAACTTTGAAGATTTTTTAAATGGTGCTATTTTTCTGACGCCGTGTGTATATAAGTTTTATTGAAAAAAAAAATATACGGGGTGTCCCAAAACTTTGCCATACGGAGCGAAACTACCTTAAATATTGAAGATAGAAAATTTTACTGAAAGAAGACTTCATTTTGTTTTTAAAAAGAAACGGAACTGCATTCAAATTTTTTTTATTAAATCGCATACGATTCCATAAAAATTGATACAATCCACAATAATTAAAATTTAAATGTTAAATTTCATGGTCTTGCTTTTATTTAAGATGCTCTGTTACTTAAGAAAAAATAATCCTTATAAGTAACCCTTTCGATTGGTATCATAAAAACTAATAATTTTTTGTTTTGTTTTTGGTGGGTTCGATTCCTGGTTAAGGCAAGCGATTTTTCAAAAACCTTTGAATGCAGTTCCAATTATTTTTAAAAACAAAATGAAGTCTTCTTTCAGTAAAATTTCTCATCTTTAATATTTAAGGTACTTTTCCTCCGTGTGGCAAAGTTTTGGGACACCCCGTATATTTTTTTTTTCAATAAAACTTATATACACACGGCGTCAGAAAAATAGCACCATTTAAAAAATCTTCAAAGTTAATTTAATCCTTTCTAATTTAATGATAAGTGTTGTTATATTTTTCTACCCCTTCGGACATAGCTAACAGTCTCTAAAAACCGTTGGAGTACTCGTCAAACGGAATCAATGACTGAGATTCAGTTTTCGAGCAACATTACATTGACTAATTTTTTTGCAATATTTGAGCAACTTCATAGGCAATAGTATCCATCTTGCATATTCCTTTTTTAACTGAACTGCTGAAGTGTGTTTTCTCCATCATCTCGATAGCGAATTTACCCGCATTTCCTGAATTGAACTCTTTTATTTCCCTTTTATGGCGGCGCAAACAATAACGCTTGAAGCGTTTAATTTTGGTTACTGTTATGTTAATTTCATCAAACAATTATTAATTGAAAGCTTATTAAAATGTACTTTCAATTGATATCAATATTTACACAATAAAACGTTAACTAGCAATAGGAGGTGGCTAAGTCTTAACTTATTTTTGAAGAGGTGCAATTTTTCAGACGTCGCGTGTTTAAACTGTGGTGTAAACTTACTCTTTGTTTCGTTTACTTGCAAGTCTTACCATTTTCTATGTGGACATTGTTTTGTGTTGAATAAAATTACCCAAATAAAACAATAATTTATTAACTTATTGTATAACATGTCAATTTGAATATTTTCCTAGAAATTCCAAGTTTACCATAAGGTGGCACCTTGAGCGAAAGTGGCGCCGCGGTGAATTTTATAATTCTATTACACAATTTCAATAATGTTTTACGCATAAAGTTAATATTACCTAGCGGAATAGAGTAACAAAGGGCTGAGCAAGCGAGATGTCACTAAACAGCAACAATGTGTGATAAAAAGAGATGCGTGATTATGACGTGCAGAACTCTTTTTCGCAACTGATTGACAGTTTGTCAGCACTTATCAGCCCGCTGAGAATTTGAGTTCTGAAAATATTTCCGATATTTCTTGAAATCGTGGACATTTTTGCGAAATAATGCTTCGGAAACATGGTGTCCTGTTCAGTGATTGATTGTTGTACAACACATCGAAATAACCCAGAAAAATGTTCATTTCACAGGTAAATTACTCCAAATCGACCCCGCCTAACTTTGTGTTTATTTTTGCTAATACGTTTCGAAATTTTAACACTGAGCGTGATAATTCTCTTCTGTAAACACTCATTTTTGTAAGAAGCAAAGATTGGCTAGACAAAATGCAAAATTAACGAATATTTTGTGTAAAGAAATAATTTTCATTTTACAGTAGGGCTGCATAAAGTTATCGATTATTTTTTCGATTGTCTATCACGCCGCATCACGCGGTAAACGAATATGTTTCACTGTTGTAAAAGTACTTATATGATGTTTAGTTATTATTCATCTTGGAATGTAATCCCATTTAAGATAGTCAAAGTCAAATAAGCTTTATTCAAATAAACTTAATTATTAAGTACTTTTGAATCGTCTATATTTTCCTACCACCCGTTCCAGACTTTTTTACTTAAGCCGATCCATAGGTATCAGTTTCTGACTATTAGAATACCATCTGTAATTTAACTATATTTCAGTCAGATTTCCTACCAACTTAGATACATATTATTCATCTATGCAGTAAGCATTTTGAGGAAAAATATTTCCAGATGCAAGGGGTTAAGCGGATTTTGAAAAAAATTGCAGTTCCATCTAAGTTTGTTCCGGTAAGCATTAATAAAATGATACTATAAAATAATAATACTATTTTGTTTCTTAGTAAGTATTACAACTGCAATTTTAGCTTCACTTTTAATAGCAGCAACTTCACTAACTCACTCAATAGCCACTCATTTCTGTCTTTGTTACAGGTCAATATAAAGCCTAGACGCACAGTATCGTCCTACGTTTATAGAGATATTGTACCAGAGGCATTCACATATGTACCAACCTCATCGAATTCTAGTTCTACACCTCCGCTATTGCAACAGTCACCACCATCGCCTTCTTTCCGACCAGAATTGACGCCAAGGAAAAAGAAGCCCAAAAATAAATGCCATTTTCGCAATCAACATTCTATAAAACCTCAATAATGACATACATGATTGATTGATTGATGATTTTTTCGGTTAATTTATCCCCTAAGGGGTTGAGTTTATTTGTTTGTTTATTTACGTTACATGAAATACGTGTTTATTTGTTTTTAGAAGTATTCCTACAAAGTTTCATTTCAACATGTGTTAATATAAATGATTCTTAATATCTTCTTATCTTTTTTATGTTAAATAAATGATTTTAAATATCTTCTGATCTTTTACTAATAGTCATAGTTCATTTCAAAATCGTAATTTTAGTACACCCGTGCAAAATTCTATCCCATTTATTTTGAATCTATGGCTGTTAATTAATAGCATCGATATCGATATTTATATCAATAGTGACAAGATTACATCACTGAGACTAATACATAAAAAAAATACACACACAAATGTAAATCAATTTGGGTTTCGATTGACAGCTCATGTTTGTTCCTCTATTCCGTAGGTATATTAACTTTATGGTTTTACGCATAAAGTTAATATTAATGGTTTTACGTAGAATTATTAGGACCAACCACAGAACATTTTTTCTTTGTTCTGTGGGACCAACCACAGAACATGTGGGACCAACAGTCTAGTATTTTTAGACGGTATCGTTACATTCCCTCGTAGTCACTGCTAAAGTAGATAGCAAAACTGCTAAAAGTGGCCGTTTTTAACACATTTGCTATCTACTTCTACGAATGACTACGAGGGCATGTAGTGATACCTAAAATACTAGACCATGGGCCCTAAAAACTCCACGTGAAACATTATAAAAAAAAAACACAGACCTCGTGCCTTTCACGACCTTCTGGTACATTGAAAATGAATTTAATAATTGAATTTTATAAAAAATATATTCCTTTCTTTGAATTAGTACTTACCAGTGGCGAAGGGTCCGTACAAGCCGATTCCCATCGGCTTACCTTTTCAAAATCCCACCCCACCGATCCACCATGCAGTTCATACTATTATCATACATGTTATTACTTAATATTTTTTTACCATTTCGGTAATGCCTACGGTTAATATTGATGGGTTTCTAGTGTAAAAACGCTCGGCGAAAAACACTCGCGCGCCGCGCCGAGCGCAAGGAGCACGCAAGGAAGGAATATCAAATTCGTTGTCACACAAAACCTCAAGGCAAGCCAACATCCTTTAGCTTTCCTTTTCGTACTGTGTCTTGGCGCGGTTGCCACGCGTAACGGTTGATTGTTATTACTCTGTCTCTTTCTCACCAATGCACACAGTCGCGTGCCTTTCGGTTGAAAATAGTGAGAGGTAATCCGCTGCAGGCCGGCTTAAGTTTTCTGTCTTTCTACATATTTAAAGCGATTTTAAAGTTTCTTTTCTCTTTCTGTTGGAGAGATGAATGAGTATTTATGATGAAAAATAAACAAAATAAGAATAATACAAGAAAATATATCGCAAAATAAGTCTATGATCGCAAATCAGATATTTTTTATTTAGAAGTAGGTATAATTTTGTTCGATTTGTTTCGGAATCGGAAGCAGATGTTGGATGTCGTTGAGAGGAAGGAATTTAGTTTTATTAGTAGTATGTGTGCGCCATTATCATTGTTTACGTGCGTGTTTGGTGAAGTGATTACGTATTTTTTTTGTATTATCTTATCTTTTTACTTTTTACCTAATTTTGTGGTCCCCGGCTTACCTTCGCAATAAATTGACCCTTCGTCACTGGTACTTACAATACTTTGAAATCACAGCAAAGCCATGAACAATTTTGGATTTACTGTTCTGCGATTCGTGTGTATGAAATTCATATAAAACAACTACGTCAACTCAGCGACGCGATGCGCATCTAAGGAGTGCTCTTTCCGAAATTACGCCAACACGCTACATATTGTAGCCCTCGTTGATTCACGTCTTTTGATTAGAGGCTTCAACCATTCATGTAGCCTTAAAACTTACGACACCAAGGCGATGTCGCACTTTGAGCGAAAATGGGGGCTATACTGAAGCGATCGAAATAGTTATTTGTTATACAAGTGACCAAAGTCAAATTGTGCTGCGAGTGGCGACTTTAAATCACGAACTAGCAAAGTAGTCTAGAATTGAATCACGAGCGTAGCGAGTGATTCTAATATAGACTACTGAGCACAGTGAGTGATTTAAAGGCACGAGGCAGAACAACATTTTGGTCTCGTGTAAAACATACAACTTTTCACCTCGACCAGCGAGAAAATTCACGTGACTTTCCTGGTAAAAAAGCTTAATTCAGCATTAGAAACTTGTTCACTTAACTCTTTTGGAGTTAGACAACTATCTTCATCGTTGGACGCATTCATTTTTGTAATTTATCACAAAAATAATTCAATCAAACCTATGCTGAAAAAATTTATTTATAGAGTCAGTAAAGTAGATTCCCGTCCGTCGTTTTGATTACATTGCGTTGTGTTTTTCTCTTATTCATTAATATTCCGTCTTATTTATTTATTTATAATCATAAAACATATAATTTGTTAATTAATTTCATTAATTTTTCTTATTTCATATTTGTTTCATACATGTGACCTCATTATCTACATACTCTTTATTTCGAATTATCAACCTTCTTTTTTAACAATCCTTATTTAAAACTCCTTGGTATATCCGTGCATTTTATTTTTTTACTTTTTAATACGTGTATGACACCATAAAGCACTCTATCTATTCTTTTCTCACATATCAATTTTACAAGTGTCATCCTTGTCACTTTATTTGTTTTCTCTTTATTATTTTAAAAGTTGGTGTTAGAAATTAAAAAAGCACTTTGTCTCACGCTCGCAGCGAAAAAAAATCGATTTTGCTGCGAGTTTTTACGCGCCAAAAGCACCCTTTTCGTGCTGGAGAGGTGAAAATACATTTTCAATGTTAAAGGTTAAGCTACAGGACAAACCCTTAACCCGATCGTCTTTGTTTTAGGCTCAAATTGTAGCTGACTAGATTGTTCAGAGGAGTTTTGCTCAAAATTTTGATATCATTCTTCGTTTCCAAAATATCGAGCGCCAAAATCAAAAAATCGGAAAAAAATAGATTTTTTCCACTATTTCGGCCATACTTTTTAGGTTTTTTTTTCGAATAATTCTTTTTGCACCTTGTAGCTCTTGTAAATACGCGTCTTTTGAGTCTTTTTGAATATCATATCTTCACAACCCTCTGTGATATAAGGGGATCGCACTTTTTCGTGAAATCGGTGCCTATACTGGAGCGAACGAAAAGACATTTTCAATGTCAAAAAACCTCTGAGGGCGCTTATGGCGGTTATATGACTTTCAGTCATACAACCGCCATAAGCGTATTATCCGTTTATTTTCACTTGGTTGACTTTTTGGCCTTTTATGTCTGCCTGACAGGCAATTTCTCAACAATTTTCACTTGACTGAGTAGCGGCATCCGTTATAAAGAGGTTTATTTAGGCACTGACTTAGGTAAGTAGGTAATAACAAATAACTAGCTTCCGCCCGTGGCTCCGTCCACGCGGAATTCCACTTCCCGTGAGGATTCCGATAATAAATTCCTCTCTACGAGTCAGTGGAGCGTAGCGTAGTATCAGGAATAACTCTGTATGCCAAGTTTCAGGTCCTTCCAGAGTTGTACTGGTTTTAAATGTTATTTTTGTCACTTATAACAATAACTAGCGGCCGCCCGCGACTTCGTCTGCGTGGAAAGTTTTTTTGCTATCCCTCGGGAACAACACTTTTTTCGGGATGAAAGGTACCAGTGGCGAGGGGTCAATTTATTGCGAAGGTAAGCCGGGGACGGGGACCACAAAATTAGGTAAAAAGTAAAAAATACATAATCACTTTACTAAATACGCACGTAAACAATGATATTGGCGCACACATACTACTAATAAAACTAAATTCCTTCCTTTCGACGACATCCAACATCTGCTCCCGATTCCGAAACAAATCGAACAAAATTATACCTACTTCTAAATAAAAAATATCTGATTTGCGATATATTTTCTTGTATTATTCTTATTTTGTTTATTTTTCATCATAAATACTCATTCATCTCTCCAACAGAAAGAGAAAAGAAACTTTAAAATCGCTTTAAATATGTAGAAAGACAGAAAACTTAAGCCGGCCTGCAGCGGATTACCTCTCACTATTTTCAACCGAAAGGCACGCGACTGTGTGCATTGGTGAGAAAGAGACAGAGAATAACAATCAACTGTTACCCGTGGCAACCGCGCCAAGACACAGTACGAAAAGGAAAGCTAAAGGATGTTGGCTTGCCTTGAGGTTTTGTGTGACAACGAATTTGATACTCCTTCCTTGCGTACTCCTTGCGCTCGGCGCGGGCGCGAGTGTTTTTCGCCGAGCGTTTTTACACTTAGAAACCCATAAATATTAACCGTAGGTATTACCGAAATGGTGAAAATTATTAAGTAATAACATGTATGATAATAATATGAACTGCATGGTGGATCGGTGGGGTGGGATTTTGAAAAGGTAAGCCGATGGGAATCGGCTTGTATGGACCCTTCGCCACTGAAAGGTACCCTATGTCCTTCTCTGTACTCCTGGCAACGTATATGTAAAATTTCATATGATCGGTTCAGTAGTTAATACGTGAAGGCGTAACAAACAAACAAACGGACTTACGCATTTATAATATTAGTAAGGATCATTATTAGTCTCAAACTAAGCAGAGCTTATACTATGGGCATATGCAAGGCCGTCTTCAACCTATTTGTGGCCTTGGGCACATTAGGATAATGGGGCCCCTATGACCTTGACTTGGGTTAGGTGCCAATTTACCATCAAAGTAAGACAGGATCCTGTATATGAGGCACAAAATGCCAGATTAAAAAAAAATGCTTATCTAGGGATAACAAAAATCGGCCGCAAAGCATGATTATTAGTCAGTTTCATTTACTAATCTTGTTCTATTATGCGTTCTTCAGAGAAAAAAAGGCGATTTTTAGTCAGTTTCATCAAATAATCTCGTAATTATGCCTGTCTAAAGTAAAGAAAACGGCCGCGCAGCGTGATTTTTTTTATACTTATAATCAGCTTTAATCTTGTAATCTTGTTAAGACACATTTAGTAAGAACATAATTATTGTATTCCACAAAAGTAACTATTTTAGAATTTAAGGGTTAGTGATTAAAAATCTATGTGGTTTGAAGAGGTACCTACTCTTCTAGATTTGATTTTTTTTCGTAATATAATAATAAACATCCGTTATCATTACGTGATCTGGCAAGAAACAAGGGGCCCCTATCGATCGCGGGGCCCTGGGCAAGTGCCCAGAGTGCCCAATGGGAAAGATGGGCCTGGGCATATGGCACAGACCATACAACAATTACTAAGTCTGTGGCACATGCATGGGTACTAAATAACGAATAGAACACATAAATACTCGTAATTTCTATATTTGAGATTTTTGCATTCACAATGCGATTTCTATACAATACTTAATAATATACTAGAAAAAATACGACTCGCACCAGATCAATTCTCGGACGGGAATCGAACCCGTGACCTTATAGATGTCCGGTCCAATGCTCTGACCGCTGAGCTACCGAGTCACTAGTGGCATCGTCAAACTTCTTCTAGTATAACTCATTCTTACGCAAGCAAGCGTTATTTCACTAATGTGAGGAATCATCTCGACATTCAATTCAAATATCTAAGAATGAGATATACTAGAAGAAATTCGACGATGCCACTAGTGACTCGGTTGTGGGTTCGATTCCCGTCCGAGAATTGATCTGGTGCGAGTCGTATTTTTTCTAGTACATATATTATTTAGTTTTAAATACTCGCAAGTTTATATACAAGCACGACTCGGTAATAAATGCTTGTGCTCTATCATTTCTGCCCCTACCAGGATTCGAACCCGGAATAACCTTTGCCGCAAAAGGCACAGCTCGCGCAGCGAGTAAAGAGCTCTCGGAGTGTGGAGGGCATACCCCCTCCACATTTGCCGAAGTATGTGATTTTGTATTAAACTTATTCATTGACTGTAACCAACATTGTTCGAAGGTTTGCTCAGCTGAAGTGGCTGTGGGCTGGACACATAGCGAAAAGAACCGATGGCCGTTGCGGCGAAAAGGTTCTTGAATGGCGACCGCGCACCGGACCACGCTCCATGGGTAGGCCCCCGACAAGGTGGACCGACGATCTGGTGAAGGTCGCGGGAAGCTGCTGGATGCGGGCAGCGCAGGACCGATCGTCATGGAGATCCTTGGGCGAGGCCTATACCCCGCAGTACGTGTCGTGCGGCAGATATGATGATGATGATGATGAGCGAGCGCGAAGCGTCTCCGTTTCAGCTTGGGCAAAAATGCTTTCGTATGTCCGGCTGACCGTCTGTTCTCCTCTACAGCCCCCGTATTACAACCTCTTAAAACTTGCCAGTTTTCTGAATGGCTATCAGTGCGTCTCTTTTATTTGCTATACAGAGAGAAAGAGATGTAACTATAGCAATTCATAAACCTGGCAAGTTTTAAGAGGTTGTAATACCCCCCCAGGTCGTATTTCTCAACCGATTCTCATGAAATTTTGTGAGCAAGTTTAATACTTCGATATTTATATGGTTTTTTTGTCAATACAGTTTTTCTATATTTTTAAGACAGTGATATGGTAGTCCGTAAGCCCGCGACAACTTTGCCTACGTCATATGAAATCACGATGAAATGCATGCCACACGGTCGGAAAAGTTGTGCTGAGCAAGGATCAGAAGATTATTACAAATAAAATTGGCCGGAAGCTTGAGAAAATCCTTCACTTCCGGTTAAAAATCACTTATAAAGGACTTCTGGCCAGATATGGGTTGGCAGACTTATTTATTCTCAAACACACTATTATTTCAAAACGTTTATAATAATTTTCGTCAAGACGTCACATGACGTAGGAAAGGGTATCCGGTGACCATCTTTGGCACCGTCTTTCAAGTACTTTAGGCTATTTCAGAACTGACAGACTTATGTAAACTCTTTCTAATAATAGTGTGTTTGACAATAAATAAGTCTGCTAAGCCATATCTGGCCGGAAGTCCTTCAAAAGTGATTTTTAAACGGAAGTGAAGGATTTTTTCAAGCTTCCAGCCAATTTTATTTGCGATAATCTTCTAATCCTCGCTCTGCCTAACATTTCTGACCGTGTGCCATGCATTTCATCGTGATGTCATATGACGTAGGTAATATTGTCGCGGGCTTACGGACTATGGGTAAAAATCAGCCATTTTGAAAAATGTAAAAAAATGACACAAATGCGACGTCTATAGCTCACAGATCCACTAGATTATAAATAGAGAGTCAGATTACTAGTAAATGTCTTGACAAGAGTCAAGGGATCTGAATCAAATACATTTATACAATCTAAATTACACTTGGGTCTCTTGAAGTGGTATTGTTGAGTTAAGTTTAATTTCAATGAATATTTTCAGCCTGTTTTTTCAGAATTGCGCTGCAGTTCTAAATAAAACAAATTATTATTTACATTATTTAATCCACAGTCGTGTAAAACCGATCTTACTACACATTAAACAATAATAATGGTTTAGTTAAACAGTAGATTTGTCACTAACACAGTGCGTTGCAAAATGTTTTTCTTTCAATCAAAATTCTTTGACATAGTTATTTTTACCTACTTCCACTTTATAAACATTTATACCTAGTTACATAAAATTCTTTATTATAGGTAATTAATTATGTACACAAGCAGTCGTTAATTCGTTATACACATTGGTCCAACATTTACAGTTATTCAGATACCCTTCAAATAGAAAAAGTACTTTTTACTTTTTTTATTTATTTATTTGTACATAACTATTGATTAAAATATTAGGTCTTTACCTACGAATTGGCCGATAATTTGTTACATACAGAGAAAATAATAGCTTCTATGAAAACAATATTTGACAATATCTTGATATTATGTATATTGAATTATGACCATGATAGTCAACTATTAGTAAAAATAAAGTCCTTATTTTAACTTTCTTAACATTAAATAAAAAAACATCTTGAAAGTGACCCTTTTTGTGAGCAAAAAAGAGTGACCGTCGCGTCGGGTTGTAACTTAGCCAAAACTTATTTTTTCGCTTATCGTAAATGGAATTAGTTTATAATAGTGTGCAAACATTCGTACATAAAAGTTTTGTTACATGAGTGTTCACGGTCAGTTGTTAAATGAACAAAGAAAATGCTAGTATGAAAATATCAACTTTTTGAAAATTTTCCATACAAATCTAAAAATTTCATAGGTAAGACCTATTATTATCAGGTTGTTAGGTAATAACCATATAAAGCCGATACAGTACTATGCAGACAACCCCGGAAAATTCTTATGAACCCTGAAAACTACCACATGGCTGAGAAATTTTGTATAATGGTAAATTTAAACAAGTGCTAGAAATAAGTGGTTTTTGTTGTTAAAGATCACAACAAGAAATTAAAATGAAGCATTTTTAGTCTTGATCAGGTTAATGAAAATTTTCTTCTTTATGCATAACAAAAGATTCCACAATTACTAAAGTAAGCAGTAAAACTAAGCAGGTATCCCACGTTGTTCAGTACAAAACAAACTCGAAAAGATTTCACAAAAATTACAAAACACTTTTTCCAAACTCAAGTTCAGAAGCCTTAACAATTCTGGAATGTTCACTTCACACTTATTTAAGGTCACGTGCGCAAGATTGCACAGCACAAGCACAGAATTGTCTTTGTGTGGCGTACGTTGCAGGCGCGTATCAGCGCTTGAAGTCTATGTGTCCGTGCCGCTGCAGCATTTCAGCGGAGAGCGCGTGCGCAGGCGCAGTGCGGCGCGACGAGCGCGTCACGTGGCTCAGCTGCGTGGTCTGCGCGCGAGTCTCGATGCCGCGCGGTATACATGAGCCGTGCGCGTGCCCGTTGTACCGGAGAGTGTTCATCTGTGAAACAAGCATTACCTCAAAAAATCGGTGAAATACAAGGGTTTTGGAATATTGCTATTAATGATCTTTAATGTCCCCACTGCTGGGGCACAGGCCTTCCTTATAGGTGGAAAAGGAGTATGGGCCATAACCCACCACGCGAGCCCAATGCAGATTGGTTGGTGTTGACGACTGTAAATGCTGCCAGATCCAACGGCTAATGTGCCATCCGAAGCACGGAGGAGCTCGAGATGATACATTTTTGGTCACCCATCCCATGACCGACCCTTGCGAAAGTTCCCTGGGCCAGGCGCTATACAATTACGCCACCGTGCGTGCTCCTCTATATTGATAACAGTATATTATTATACTGTTACCAAGGCACTTATTCCATGAATGCCTTAATTTAATAGGAATGAAAAAAAAGAGATTAGAATAAGATGAATAAATAATGAAAAATATTAGAAAAAATCGGCTCACCCGTAGCAACTTAGACGGGATTCGAACCCGCACCCTTAGGATTCCGGCCCAATGCACTACCAATTATGCTACCAAGCCGCTGAGGGATGTGGCGAAATTTTCTAATACTTTCCACGCTTCCGCTGAAGATCAGCGCCATCTCACCAATGTGAAGAGAACTACTTCGACATTCGGTTGTGGCTCCTTTGCAGGTGCCAGACAATCAATTAAGGTGAAACAATACAATTTTAAACTTTTAGATTTTTGCATTCACAATGCTATTTTTGTATTAAGATGAATAAATAATGAAAAATATTAGAAAAAATCGGCTCACCCGTAGCAACTTAGACGGGATTCGAACCCGCACCCTTAGGATTCCGGCCCAATGCACTACCAATTATCCTAAGGGTGCGGGTTCGAATCCCGTCTAAGTTGCTACGGGTGAGCCGATTTTTTCTAATATTTTTCATTATTTATTCATCTTAATACAAAAATAGCATTGTGAATGCAAAAATCTAAAAGTTTAAGATTAGAATAAAACATATTATATTCATAAAAGTATTTACGTCAACAGGAATTCGTCAACCAAGAGGAAGTCGCAAGAAAGTTGATAGGGTATTTTCACCCTTTAGTTTGGCGTTGTCAGTTTCAAAACTTAATTATATTTTTTCTAAATCAGTTTATCTAAAAGAATTGATGTTTCATTGTTTATGATCAAAATATAAGTAGACGCACAGGTTTATGATTTTGTAATTAAATTAAAATTTCCTTTATAAGTATTATTCCTAAATCACAATAACAACTGTGGGTAATATTGTAATCTTTATTTTCGATCAATGTTCATAATTTATTCATACCTCAAATAACTAAATTACGGTTCAGCTTAGCCTTCAGATTATTCTGAATACTTGATTATATAATTACTTAATAAATTGATCTGATATAAATGAGTTAAGTAAAGAAAGGGCAATCTGCTTATATTATTAGCTCTAAATAAAATAATCTGCTAACAAAATAAGCTTAATAGAGAAAGGGCAATCTTCTGATATATTATTAAAATCAGAATCATATTTTATTGAGCAAAGGAACTAATATTAATTTTTATTAGTTTATTTAATTAGAAGTTCGACTGACGGCATTAATATTGCGTAATTACATACTGCAGACAAGAAAACTTAGAATACCGACACTTGGTGTTGTCAGTACATACACGTATGAAGGAAAATAAATAAAAAGTTAAGTATGACTTCAATCCAACGTTATCTTAAAATATGGATTCTTTCAGCTTTCCTTATAATAATTGGATAATATTAATCGTTAATAAATAATGGTTAAATTATTTAATGCGATTTTGTGAAAATTTTATATGTTTAAACAATTTGATTACTTTATTTGTAAGATTCGAGAAGTTTTCGGGTTTTTTATGTGAATATTGTATTGCTAATATAATTAATTTTATTGCTTCATAGTAAATTAAATATATAATTTGTTGTAAAACGATTAAAATATAATCTTCAATTATCTCAATTATCTCCCTAAATTTTGCGTTTAAGTAGATATGTGTCATACAAAATATTATTTCTTTTTCGATATTCTATCTGACTGTAAAGTGCATTATATCCGAAATCGAAAAAAAAATTTCGTTATTTTCCCCTGATTTCATCGTGTGATAAAACGAAAACAATCATTTTTTTATTTTTCTTTCTGTTCCATCATGTTTTTACAAGTGTCCGCAGCGATCAAGCTCAATTTTAGGAAAATCGGTGACTTATGCATATTCCCTATTACGATCGAAATAAGAAATAAGTTAATAGAGGTATGTAGTTACGTACTTTGAAATTCAAGTTATGTAGCCATTCCTATACATTCTAAGACCTGTCGAAAACTGTTACACAACCAACTGGAAGTGGCTGTTATTTTGAATAATAGATTGTTAAAGTTTGTTCGTAATAGGCCTATAAAAGTTCGAAAGAGGAGTTCAGCGGAAAATCTTGAGTTATTTATGTCTCTGATGTCACAGTATGCTATTTTTTGAAGTTTTAGCAAGTATTTTTCAGAACAAATAATGATTTTACTTTCTCTCTGAAATGAGTAAGGAAAATGGTAACAGACAAATATTCAAAACACACACACAAACAACCTCTAACCCCAAACGCATATACCGCTAGGGTCGCCATCTTGTTTTGGATCAAATATAGTAGTTTCAAGATTTTTAGTGTAAAAATATAGTAGATGGCGAAAAAGTCCAAAAAAATATAGTAGGTTGCGTTTTGTATGGATTGTATGGATTTTAAGAAGTTGCATTTTTCATACTTAAGTAAGTACCTAGGTACTAACATTTTCATAATTTATTCAGCAACCATAAAGACAAAAATAATATGTAATTACTTATGTGCATATACTTAGGTAAATATTTTTTGTTGCCTTTATTTAATTTTTTCACTTGAAAAAATATAGTAGGCGAGCCCTCAATATAGTAGGATACTATATTATATAGTTGGCAACCCTTACCGCTTCCGTTCCGTTCCGCCCGTTGTGTGTAAAAATGACAGCTGAATTAATATAATTATGTACGCGCTGTTAACCGTAACTGTACGCGCAGAAGTCTTTGAAGTACATAATAATGTATGTTTTGAAAGTATAATTTATTAATATCATCTAAGAATTATATTTCTGCGAACATTTAGCAATCATAGTGGATAATTGAAAATAGGTATTGGAGTTTAGTTAAATACAACCCAATTTAAATCTATTTACCTGTAAATAGCACCTTTTATGTGGCTCATGGTACAGTTCGTAGTCACTCGAGGAGCCATCAGGTTTTTGCGTACATCGCCACTGGAACAAGACAATCAGTAAGTTTGGTTTTTGCTAACTATCATTAAGGTATTCGATCACAACAATGTTATTATTTTATTTAGCAAATAAATAAGTACTAAGTAAATAAATAAGTATGTCGAAACGTCGGGAAACCCTAAAAACCAATAAATCAAAACTAAATAAAGACTGTTTTGTTTTGTTTATTTCGAAACTCAACAAAACAAAACAGTCTTTATTTAGTTGACTGACTGATTTATACTGATTTATATTGATCCAGTAAAAACAGTCCAGTAGAGGTACATTACGTAGTGTGTATGACGTCATCGAACATACCAGGTAATGTACCTCCACTGGATCAATGTAAATCAATCAGCCACAATTCTGAAAAAAAAAACTGAAATTATTAATACTAATATACGCGCCGTAATCCGTAAAAAGTGTTTTATTTCTAAAGTAACTTTAATTCAGCACAAAGTTCGACTACAAATTTTAATAGTGTAGTTACCTATCTTTATCTGGTACCTCTAAAATCCAATACTGATCTGATTTTAGAGTGAAACCGCAAAGTGATGGCGATTGAAGTAGTATATGACTTGAAACAAAACTTTACTATTGCTTGGAAACATCAATACCAAGATTTCATGGACTGTACGTCATATTGAGAAACACAGTTTTCTAATTTGCCGAAGTATAATATATCGAGTGTTCCGGCTGGGTAACAATTGATAATAAATTTGTCATACGGATGTTTTCAAACAATTTTAGGCTTAATTATAAGTTTATTTATATTTTTCATTACTGAAATTAATATCTTCGCAAAATTATAAGCATTTAAATAAATCGAAAGTGATTATTTAATTTTATCAACATATTTATTGGTTTCCGGTTGAATTATTTGACTGTGTAATGATTAATTGTTAATTTTATTAAAACTATTTATTTACCATTTTATATTAATGATCACAAATATTATGACGAACTGTAGTAGTGTAAAAATGTTAAGTAACAAATTATAAGATTTTAGTGCACTGATTAAAAGTATGTAAATTGACGGAAGTGTATTTGGCTTTAGAGCAAGGTTCATTTGTTAAATTTATAGAAATATTTAAGCACACTTATGAGCGTGATTCTATTTCAATAACTCTTACTGTCCATTTCAAAATTGTGTTACGCATGCTTTCTTGGAAATTAATGTTTTACAGTTATTATCGAGATAATAAGTAGTGAAATGACTATGGACAGTAACGGTGAAAGAAGTCTCAATTCCCGCCAAGACTAAATGTATAAAAGTGAAATCGAAATAGTGTAACGGGTCAGTCTGATTTTGTGCCTCGCCGAATAATAAGATAAGTATTGAATACCTGTGTTACATCTAAGATGTTATTCTGTTCAGAACACTCTGTTCATTTGTTTGATTGAATGTGTTGTTTTATTGGCATTTTATGCAATGTTCGTTAGAATGAATAATAAAGACTATTTGTTATTTCATTGTAATACAATAAATTTAAAATAGAAGTGATTACAAAAGTAAAGTTTAATGGTTTATTCATGATGATTAATGTTTTATGATTCGTTTATTGGCTATGCTATTATTCACTATGAATAATAAAGTCTAATGTGTTGTTTTATTTGTAACACAATTTAGAATGTTAGTGATTATAAAAGTTACGTTAAAATATAGTGATTGATAAGATTAATTATATTTTCTTGTAAAATCTTGGTAAATCAAATATTATAGTGATTAATAAGGTCTAAGATGTTGTTTCCTTGATAATGCGAGTATTGCTTTTAGTTACTCAAATATATCCTTGTTAAACAGTGACTTAGTGCTTTTAATTATGTATGCCTGATCCCTTAATTTTAACAATTTCAGAAGTGGTGATAACCAGTAAGTCCAAAGACAAGGTGCCAACGAGTTCGAGCCGAGAATCCTTGTGAGCCAGAACAGAAGCGATTGCGTCCGTGAGTTCAAGAGAGGTTTCGCAAGATTCCAGCTCCGACGATAGCAGGGTATTATTGGCACGCAAGCAAAACACAAGGCAAGTCCGTTCCGATTATTTATTATAATAGGCATACATTGATCAAATTCAGTGCATATGTGATGCGATGTTAGGGATGTAAGGTGACGTTGGGAGTAGGATGAAGTGGTTTTTCAATACATTGTGTTCCCTGAATGTTAGAAATATTGAAGTCTTAATATTTCCCTGTAGTCTAAGTTTGCTACAAGTAAAAAAAATAATTTTAGTTGGAGCTTATTTAAATATGATGAAATTTTTCATTTTTTTAATTAATTTAAAACTACCGCTTGAAACATTAGAGGCTAGCTTTGTAATATTAAAAAGAAGGTTTTTCAGTATTTGGTATTAACATAATCCGAAGAGATTCGATATTCAAATGTCGGTTTTTATACAAATACTTAATATCTTATTTGCTGAGTTTAATAATTTCAATGAACGGTTAGTTAATATGGTAGTACATTGACGCTTTGCAAAAACTGTTCAATAATGATAATGATAACGATAATGATGTTGATGTTGATGTTGATGTTGAAGTCGATGTTGATGTCGATGTTGGTGTTGATGTTGGTGTTAATGTGGATGTTGATACCTACTGATATTGATATTGATAATTGCGTCCGTTTTTATAAATTATAATGATAATTAGAATTATAAGCAATTATAATGATAATATATCCTAAATTATTATTAGCGGTTTGTAAAATTCTGTAGTTGGAAAGTTGTAAAAGGATGCAAGTTTGTTTAGTAGGAATCCCCCTAAGAGACGTAGGCGTTATATTCTTACATAGTTCAAGATAAAAAGTTTCCAATATATTTGAACAAAACAATTAGTTACTATGTGTGTAACTGGAATAAATAATTATTAATGTGTAGTGTAGTGTATACGTACAGACTGCCTGGGGAACACCCGGCGTTTGAGTTCATTTCATTGCGGAGCAAGTTTTAGAAATGAATAGAATAATTTCATTTGGATAGAAACGTGGCTAACATTGTTGATATAGGTAGATATACATTATATTAGCCAACATGTTTCGATGAACAATCAGTATGCAACATTACGAAAATATGTCTTAAATCTATCAAGTTTATTTTATTATGAAATATAAAAGCTTAACAATGGCTAGTATCAATATTCAATTACATAAGTACCTATACCTTAAAAGTATGTTTGTCTTAAAACGCGGAATGGGTAGTAAATAGGCCAATAACTATAAATTGTGTCAACTTGGAATTGCACCAATCCCTACTAGGAAACTCGATAACCTTTGTTATCATATTTTATTTGGAGTGGTCCAAACAAAGTAATTTATGAGATTTAGCCACAACTGATCATCAAAGAAGTAGAAATAAATTTTATTTATTATTTGTTTTGTGGAAAACCTAAAAACAAATAACAACTAGAGCTAAAAGATAATAATTAGTGGATACAATGCTTTGAACAAATTTTTAGTAATATTTAACTTAATTTATATATTAATGTTGAGTTTTAAATAAGTTTTCAAAAAGGACCTACTTCGATCCTGATAGCTTTGAATATGTATTGATTACTTCATCAAGAACATTTTGACATGCATGTATTCTAGCAAATTCCAAGTATAATATGTCGAATGAAAATCAGAACTTGTTTGTGAAAATTTTTAATCAAGAAACTGGAAAAACAAATGGTATAGTCATTCTCTCTTAAAATTAGGAATAAGGTTGGGAAAATCATTCACTTGGGTTCTCTTAGAAAATGTCAGAAATTTAAATTCTTGTCTTAACATTGTTGTTTTGTTGACCTCCTTGAATCAGGTGTCGATAGGTGTTGAGGTATTTAGATTAAAAAAAAACCGAGGCTCTGGGTCAATCCTACCAATATTTTTAATCATTAATATTGATGCAATAATAGTTAACATTTATTTTAAAGGAGGTACTTTTCCTGGCCCAGTGGAAAATATGTAGTAAATAAAATTGGTTACTTTGTTTGAAGCAGGAGATAAAAAGTGAGCCTAACTTTTAGGCCAATTTACCTGTACCTGTACGTAGTACATATTATAAGTATATTATAATTACATGTACCCAGTAAAATAATGGGAAAAGAAAATAATTCAAAGTTTTCTATTAATTATTGGAATATTTCCCAATTATTTATATTCAATATAAGATTCAATTTAATTTTTTCCAAAGGTAACAGTGATATTGATAATGAAATTGTTCTAACGACGAAATCAGTGCTCCTTTTTAAGTTTTACATTGAAGCAATATAAATGATCAATCGAAGAAAATAAAATATATTATTTAAATTACCTAATATACTTTTTAATATTAATTTGAATGCAGACATAGTTTGAGTTTGTTGAAAATACAAAATCTCTAATGTACCTATAAAAATGTAATGATTCACGACGACAATTGTATCCAATCTACATATTTATCTTATCAAGATGACTGTTTTGTGACATTTACAGTTTACCTAAAGCGACAAGGCAGGGTTGGCCTACCTTAGTTGCTTTCATAGTGTACTGTAATATGAATCATTTTCAATAAAAATATATTTTTATCTCAGCAGCTAGTATTGAGAATATAATTTTTACTTCAAAAGATATGTTTAAGACGTCTGTACGGCAAGCTGTACCACAGAATGCACAATAGTACACCCTTTGTTGCGGGATTATCTGAGAGAATTGTTTAAGGAAAAATTAATATGTTGATATGTAAAGGAGTTTAGTTTAAGGCTGTTAGTAATACGGATCAATTGATAAGGTGATACCCATTGTTTTAATACGGGAAATAGAATGAAGTTGCCGCTCCAAGATTTAGACAACAGAAACTATATGTCGAAAGGCATTGCCTTTCGTTGATGAAATTTCACAACATAGTTGCGATTGCGACACGAGCACACGACAGCATAGAGCTGCCTTCGTATAGATTTAAAATACATGGTAAAATTTGCTCACGAGCAAGGGTTATTACAAAATTATTTAAAAGACAGCAATGCTTGTTTTCATTTGACTTTATAGTATTATTTTTTATAAATATGTTGCAAGGTTGCAACTCTGTATTTTAATAAAATTGGTAATAATAATTACGAGTGGGCATATTATGTAAATAAAGCTACTGAACTTATCTTTGCAGAAGCTGAAAATTAGTTTCCTGTCAGCTAGAAAAGTTAAATTGGTGTTAGAGTGCTATTAGACTATCATAGAAATATGATCATATATGTATGAGTCATTTTTATATGAAGAAACTAGGACGATCTAATAACTACATATGATTTATATTGTCTATGATCATATTTATGGGATCCTATTTGACAGCGAGCGTACAAGTAGGATCATATTCGTCGCCCCAGTCTTAATTATTTCTTTCCTCTATGCGCCTAACCTTAATAAATGCCATCTTTCAAGTGCACTAATTTTGACTGGAATATTAAAATAACAAAAATACTTACTCTTTACGAGGAAAATAAGTGTTTATATGTATAATAATCTTGCTCCAGATTACAAAATACGTCTATATAAAACCCAAATACGTCTTTTATTTAATGTTTTGTTCTTAACAGCTTTCTCCTTTTTTAATGCTATTAATAAAATTGCACTCATAGCAACGGGAATCACGGCTAAATCGTTATCCATCTTGATTTATGACGTTTATATGATCATAGGTGGATCATAAGTGTAATAAGTAAAAATGAAGGACAGCATCATTTAACTATGATCGTAGAATTTGACAGATATGAAATCATATATAAATGATAAAAATATGATAATGTAATAGCGGCCTTAGGGTGATATGAATGTCGAAAGTTTCCAGTTATTTTGATTTTATATAAATAATAGTATTCATTGAGGGACCCAATGAGTATAAGTGTATTAGTAGTTGCTTTGAATCCTAATTAAATGCATAAGGCAAGTGATAGTGAGATTAGTGAGTCAATTTGATAGCACAGATAACTTATAGATTTGTTGGAAGGATAATGTTACTGCAATTAATAGAATTATAATAAAATAATGGATGTTACAGTAATACGAACACCTTATAATTTTGTTAAGGGCCGTCTAACCTGACGATGCAAAAAGGTTACTTTGTTAAGGGCCGTCTAACCTGACGATGGAAAAAGGTTAATTTGCTAAGGGCCGTCTAACCTGACGATGGAAAAAGGTTAATTTGTTAAGGGCCGTCTAACCTGACGATGAAAACGGAAAGTTTTATTTTGTTAAATGCCGTCTAATCTGACGATAAAAAAAAGGGTTTATCTTGTTAAAGATCGTCTCATCTGACGATGGAAAAAAGAACTTTATTTTGCTAAGGGCCGCCTGGTTGGCAAGTATTAAGGACCACCTTGGTGTCATGTAACGGGGACCATCTTAATAAAGTTTATCAGAAATTAAGGGTTTAAATGAATTATACCAAATTTAATGAACTTTCATGGGCAAACTATGTGTAGTAGTTCGAATTAATTAATTTCATGAATATTAAAAGTTAATGAATTGTCCGTTGTATTTATATTGATAACTTAAATAACATTCAGTAAATATTGGACGATATTTTGTTGAGATTTTTCTATTTAAAAATAAATAACATAGGCCGTCGGACCAGACGATGAAAAAAATAGGTAAATCATCACAATGGAAATTGGATCATTGATAACATGTAATACAAAATGTTTTCTCATTACAGATATCTCCTACAGAAACCACGTGGTTTGCGGGGTCGCAAATTTGTCAGGATGGACGAACTATAATATATCGAGTGTTCCGGCTGGGTAACAATTGATAATAAATTTGTCATACGGATGTTTTCAAACAATTTTAGGCTTAATTATAAGTTTATTTATATTTTTCATTACTGAAATTAATATCTTCGCAAAATTATAAGCATTTAAATAAATCGAAAGTGATTATTTAATTTTATCAACATATTTATTGGTTTCCGGTTGAATTATTTGACTGTGTAATGGTTAATTGTTAATTTTATTAAAACTATTTATTTACCATTTTATATTAATGATCACAAATATTATGACGAACTGTAGTAGTGTAAAAATGTTAAGTAACAAATTATAAGATTTTAGTGCACTGATTAAAAGTATGTAAATTGACGGAAGTGTATTTGGCTTTAGAGCAAGGTTCATTTGTTAAATTTATAGAAATATTTAAGCACACTTATGAGCGTGATTCTATTTCAATAACTCTTACTGTCCATTTCAAAATTGTGTTACGCATGCTTTCTTGGAAATTAATGTTTTACAGTTATTATCGAGATAATAAGTAGTGAAATGACTATGGACAGTAACGGTGAAAGAAGTCTCAATTCCCGCCAAGACTAAATGTATAAAAGTGAAATCGAAATAGTGTAACGGGTCAGTCTGATTTTGTGCCTCGCCGAATAATAAGATAAGTATTGAATACCTGTGTTACATCTAAGATGTTATTCTGTTCAGAACACTCTGTTCATTTGTTTGATTGAATGTGTTGTTTTATTGGCATTTTATGCAATGTTCGTTAGAATGAATAATAAAGACTATTTGTTATTTCATTGTAATACAATAAATTTAAAATAGAAGTGATTACAAAAGTAAAGTTTAATGGTTTATTCATGATGATTAATGTTTTATGATTCGTTTATTGGCTATGCTATTATTCACTATGAATAATAAAGTCTAATGTGTTGTTTTATTTGTAACACAATTTAGAATGTTAGTGATTATAAAAGTTACGTTAAAATATAGTGATTGATAAGATTAATTATATTTTCTTGTAAAATCTTGGTAAATCAAATATTATAGTGATTAATAAGGTCTAAGATGTTGTTTCCTTGATAATGCGAGTATTGCTTTTAGTTACTCAAATATATCCTTGTTAAACAGTGACTTAGTGCTTTTAATTATGTATGCCTGATCCCTTAATTTTAACAGAAGTTCTCCAAAAGTTTTATACGAGCTTAGGTTTTGAGATAAAATTAAGATCTTACGTTACTGCAGTAATTAGTGTTACTACAATCAAAATGATTAATTTTCAATCAACCGAGCAAGCGCAATGCGCGACCGTAGCTTCTTTGTTATAGGTTGGGCAAAAATGCGAATCAATCAATTCTCATAATTTTTTTGATTTTTTTGTCGATACAGATTTTTTTAAATGTTATAAAATGCGTCTGAGATTATTATCGGGAAACATATTTCACATCATATTTCATAGCAGGGTAAGGCCGTAGATTTTGCCACTTTTTGAAACCAAAAATTGTCTCGTATTTTGATTGCATTTAAAAAAAAGTTATTAGTCATTTGCAATTTTAGCATTCGTATTATGTTTTGTAGCTCTCTAAATCATACAATTTCATTTCAAAGTTTCAATACTCTGTATAGTTTAATAACTAGAGTGATTTCAATTTAGCCAGTACCCCAAATTTCACAAAAAACTCGTTGTCTTTTTAATGCATCCAAACACCCAGAGCTAAAAATTTTGTAGTTCTTTCTATTGAAAGTCAAACTAACATAAATAACACAAAAATAGGCAGCTAAATCATAATTTTGATCTTTAATATAAGCTTATTTCATGAAATTATCACAATTTAAATGTTTGTCTCCGTATTTTCGCTTGTATGTTACCACTATTTCACCTCTAAACAATGTTAAGCTTTTATGGTAATAACTTGTATTTGACGCTGGCAACACTAAGTGTCTGTGCGGATCAATAAAAAAGAAAAAGTCGCCATTTTGTTTTCTGTAGATTCGAACAAACGTACACAGGTGGGTATCGTCGGAGATTTTTTTTTGGAATTCTTACGATTTCGAAGGTGAATAACAGTTTTTATTACATTTATTTTATATAAAAATATCCTTAAGTGAATAAGGAATGTGCGACGTGTGTTTTTGTTTCAAATTTAGCCCGAGTTATCGATTTATGGCCAAAAATATCCTAAAAAATGTGGCTTATACGTTATTTCTAACTTACTTCTATGTTACCGGTAACGTTAATTTAGCGGTATTTTTTCATACTTTCGTGTACTTTCACGTTACTTATACGTTACCGTAACATAGAAGCATTATGTTACTAAGTGGCAAAATCTACGGCCTTACCCAGCAGTAGCACAGAATACATAGTATTGCGTTTTATAACACACTTGAGATGTCTAACGCATTTACTGGTTAGGTATGGTCGTACGAGCAAACGATGGTAAGCTTTAATTAGGACACTGTAAAGAAAACGTGTGTTTAATCTCTTCGTGCGACGAAATCTCATAGTTTTCTCATACGTACACACGTACGTACGTATCTCACTGAGACTGTAAGGCGCGATCTTAAGGCGATTCCCTGACCGAAAGTGGCGCCCTCAGAGGTTTTTATATAATTAGTTGTTAATAGAAAATTATTTTAATAAACCTTCTCGTGGAATTTTATAGGGCCCATAGTCTAGTATTTTTAGAAGGTATCACTACATTACCTCGCAGTTATTCGTAGAAGTAGATAACAAATGTGAAAAAACGGCCACTTTTAGCAGTTTTGCTATCTACTTCTAGCGCTGACTACGAGGGAATGTAATTATATCGTCTAAAAATACTAGACTATAGACCCTTAAAACTCCACGAGAAGTTTTATTAAAATTGTGTATTAGAATTACAAAATTAAATAAAATTCACCGCGGCGCCACTTTACGTACCCGCAGACAGACCAAACTGTCGGCTGATAGTGGGCCGATAGTTGGTTTTGTATGAAGTCAAAGTCAAAATCAAAGTCAAGTAAGCTTTATTCAAATAAACTTAATTATTAAGTACTTTTGAATCGTCTATATTTTCCTACCACCCGTTCCAGACTTTTTTAGCTGACAAGAAGAACGGGCGCAAGAAACTTATCAGCTGTGTTAAAGAATCGGCCGATACCAAAGTGTTGTAGTGTGCGCACTTGGATACTTCTTCATACTGATTCCAACTATCGGCTGACAGTTTGGTGTGTAGTCTGCGGGCACGCTTACGGTAAGGAAAGCGCCTTAATCGCGTAAAGCTGTAAGCCCCAATCTTAATCGCGCCTTACAGCTTTTACTTCGAGATACCGCTCACCTACGCTTGTTTGCCACAATTTCTTTTCCACGGAACCCAGTCTGAAGGATCTAAACTGACATAATAAATTCTCGTTCACAATTTGTTAAACTGGAATGTAATCAGTAAATTGTCCGTCCTGCGCCCATTGTTCAACTAATTTTGGTGCCTTTAAGATAAGTCTTTTGTTGCTTGTTTTTCATTTCGCGACCTTAAACCAAATACGGGATTAAAGCTTTTGTTAAGAAGTTCTGCGCAACAACAGTTTTTCAGCCATGGTAGCGAAATTGTTTGGAAATGTAGGTGATTCTTGTGAAATAATGTTAGAGATCGCATTCGATTTGCTCAATTCGCAAATACAAAGAAACTAAGCAGAATTTAGTTTTAGGTTTTATTGGTTCAACTGTAGTTGTAATGATCTATAGTTACGATTTAGATTCAAGCCAAATATTTTTTAAGTAACATTTTTACAGCTCAGGATGGATGACAAACCACATCACATCAGTGTAAAATATTGGTGGCAATCTTAGAAATATATCATCTATATATAATCTATTTGTAAGTTTGTATTATCAGCGAACTAAAATCTACGGAACAAGCATTCTGCTCAAAAAATGTCACCGCACGAAAATTACAATTAGGTTGGTAAACTTTTTCGAAGAGAATTGTTTTAATTTTTTTTTGATAGCCCAAGTTTGAAGAATAAAGAAAATAATATTATGATTTTTTTATTTCACCTTGTTAGTCAAATATATTTTTTTATATTATTGTCGTGATAAAATATTAAACGAACGGCTGAACACGAAGTTCCCTTGCATTTACTGATAAAAAACTGATTGACAGGACAGATTTTACAGAAAGTGACAAAGAGTTATCCAAATATTTTACTCTTTGGTAATCATTAATCACGACCTAATGTTGTTGTTTGTTTTTCAGCTTATTTATTGTGATTTTCTTGTGTTTTTCTTGTTCAGTTATGGGAAATGGATAAGCTTGAAGGAATCCATTATCCAGCTTATTACGCCGATGAAGAACCTACACTGCTTTGTTCTGTTTTGTTTGAAATAAAGATGTGACCATCCGCAGAACATTTTTTTTACAATTCCCATACCTTTTAAAGAGACGTGGTGCAGAGGATTAAACAGGAATTAATTGCCTTCAGAGAGCTTTATACGTTTGTGATGATCACGTAAATATGTATATCTACAAACTTACAAAAGAGTTATTTTATTTATTTTAGCTGACTGTGACTATCATGACAACTAGTTGACATTGCCAATGCCAAACTTTTCATTTTTTTTATTTGAGCAAAAGCATTACGCATAGGTACAGCCATAATAGTGATTTATTGTACTATGTTGTAAATCTTAATTTTAAATCATTATTTAAATTAAAATGACGTATTATAAAAATTCCGCAATTGGTTATTCCTAACTTTGGAGCCAAAAGCTACCAGAAAATAAAAAGTCAAAGTCAAATAAGCTTTATTCAAATAAACTTAATTATTAAGTGTAGGTAATGATGAATGGTAGTATGGTATGGAGAGAAGGTTGCCACTAGTAGGAAGGCCAAAGTGGAAGATCTTCCTCCGGGCTAGGTGGTATTTGCCCGGGGACCGCGGTCCAACCGATGATGGTTGGAAGTTGTATATATAGTTTGGTGGCTGAGAAAACTCCGATAGCGAGGTGTAGGTTGCTCCATATATTTTTCATACTACGAGTTGCTGTTCCTTACTAATCTTTGTGTTTATACGACACTAGCGCCATCTAGTCACATGGTGATGAATCTTGTTGCAACCATGTGTGGTATGTGCGGCGGTACGGTAGATGCCGCTACATTAAGTACTTTTGAATCGTCTATATTTTCCTACCACCCGTTCCAGACTTTTTTAGCTGACAAGAAGAACGGGCGCAAGAAACTTATCAGCTGTAACAGCCATAAGTTACGATATTTACAAACTTGAATATATCGTTACCAGATAATTACAATACAACAGGGTGACAGGATTATTGGCAACAACATAGACTTATTATATTACTTCAACAAAGTACTTATTAGAAAGTTATGTGTTACATCATTTCCACGCATTTAGATCTTTAAGATAATCATCTACTTTATAATAACCTTTACCCATGAGCGCTTTTTTAACATGGTTTTTAAATTCATGCAAAGGAAGATCAATCACTTGTTGTGGAATTTTATTAATAAAGGCTATGCCTTTCCCCATAAATGAACCTCTAGTTTTTGCAAGCCTAAATCTTGGAACGGCAAGTTAATCTTTATTTCTTGTATTGAACTGGTGAATATTGCAAATGAATCATAGTGTTTCCTTACATAAACTAAATTATCATAAATATATTGGCCTGCCAAAGTTAAAATATTTATTTCTTTGAACAATTCTCTCAAGGTATCTCTCCGCCGTAGATTGTATATGGCGCGAACAGCTCTTTTTTGGAGTACAAAAATATTTTCAATACTGGCAGCTGAGCCCCACAATAGCAGTCCATACGACATTACGCTATGAAAATAACTAAAGTATACTAACCTTGCCGTTTCCATATCAGTTAAAAGCCTTATTTTCTTAACAGCGAATGCCGCTGAACTAAGTCTACTTGACAAGGCTTCAATATAGTTCACAACAGTTTTGAAAAAGTTTACTAACCCAATTAAATGGATGGAGCTAAAAATGCAGGCATTCAATTATGCAGCACAAAGCGTATGAATACTGCTTGCTTGTTAGCGACTATAATTTGTTTACTCATAGATATTTTCGATACTGGAACGAAAAAATCTGATACGTTATTTCTGCAAAATTTTACTGCCATCTTTGCGTCTTTTACACCATTTGAGTACACAGGACGTCATTTCTAATAAACTCTCTCTTTCTTTCTTTTCTTTACAATACAAACTGCAATTATTATAAAGAAAGCTAACATTAGTCACCGAGCGCGTGGCTGACACGACTAAAGCTGCGGGTTGTAATTTTTGGCCCCGTGGTACCATTTTTAAGTAATATTTTGTTTTCAATTACACTTCCATACATTTGAGTTCGCTGCTTACTAGTTTTTTGCCTTAATATTACTATACAGACTCGTTACAGTACTCCGTCATTCAGCCCCTTCATTCTCCTTAGCTTAATAGGTATGAAAATTCTGTCCTCGTGTCAGTAACGTTCTGTTAAGAGCGCCACCTGTTTCCGTGTCCTGTTGTCCGTATTTCCGGCAAATGGACGCCTTGTTTGCGGCCGTTTATTTCATCATTATACGTCTTAATACCAGGTAGGAATTACTTGGATTCTGGATATCTCAGAACAAATAATAGAGAGTTTTACCGCAACATATCATGACCAATTTTATACTGCGGGTGTTCAAAACGCCTGGAGATTCATCCAGGTAAGTGTGATCTGAGCAAATAATAAATTATGCTAATTAACAGAGTGTATAACAGAAATGAGAGATTATAACGAATCCTCTTCTCTAGAACGTTAATGTGAATGGTGTCATATTTAGCTTGAAATAATTTCTAAGGTTTTCTATTCTAGTAATATAAGACGACGGGTCTTCAGGGAGCGAACAAGTTAATCCAATTATGCCTAAGCTGAGGCCTGAGTGCTTTAACATTTTGTGTGTTGATTCACAGAAAATGAAGTGATTTTTAGGGTTCCGTACTCAAGAAACCAAACTGAGCCCTATTGCTGTCACTCATGTGTCTGTTCGTCGTCTTTTTTTATACACAACGGGATAGATGCTTGCCTTCACCTCAGCTGATGTTAAGTGACGATAAGGCCAAAAGTGGGAGCGCACTACACCCGGAATCCTCATCATTCAGGATTTGGCTATCTTACCTCTAACAAAAGTGTAATGTATGTGTAATTGGGGGTATATGTTAAACTTTTGTATGGCCAGTTTGATGTGTGTGTGCTCGCTTTAGTGCCAATACATTTGTACTACCGTGAAGACGTCGTCTTATTGCTCCCGAGTCCCGTTATCCCTCAGTGGCGACGAGATAGTGATAATTATTAGAAATAATTAGTAATTGTAACCTACGCGTGTGTTAAAGTAATATTCACAATGTCTATTGGAAAAATAACTGAATTCGACTTGCATAAAGACGATTGGCAACTGTATGTGGAAAGGTTGGAACAATATTTTTTAGTGAACAAAATAGCGGCCGATATCCAAGTCCCAACGCTTATAACAGTTATGGGCGCAGAAAGTTATGAGCTGTTAGTGAATTTGTGCACGCCGATTAAACCGAAGGATAAAAAGTTCGGCGAATTATGTGAGGTAATGACAAAATACCTTCAACCAAAACCAAGCATACTGGCAGAAAGATATAAATTTAGGAATAGAAAGCAAATGGCCGATGAGAGCATTTCGGAATTTATAGCTATTTTGAAAAAAATGTCCAAGACGTGTGAATTTCAAGCAGGACTCGAGGAGAAAGTGAAAGTGAAAGTGAAATATATTTTATTTAAATAAGCTCACATAATAAGCATTTTTAAATCGTCAATTCTTTTACCCTACCACCCATTATGACGTCTTTTAACTGACAAGAAAAATGGGCGCAAAAAACTTGTCAGCTTTATCAATCAGATGGAACGATATTTACAAATATGTATATCGTTTCCAGACTTTATATTAACAAAGATTAACAAATAAATAACATTATTGAATTAGCTCATTTCTTAATGAGTTTCAAATTTCTTAATCAATTTACAGATTTTAAGCTAAATTCAAAGTTTGAACTTGTTATTCAGTCTAGGCTGTTACAATAAATAAAAATAAAAGAAAAACATACAATTCAATATGCATTAAGATAGGTAGTCAGAAGCAGACCCATTCCCACTGGCAGCACCAGTTCCCGAACATGACGCATGAACCAGCCATCTCTTCGCTCAACCATATTTGAGGGAACGTAACGACCCGCCTCATACGACACCACCGCAGAAATGATTAAAGATAGCATGACATACTACGACTACCTATGTTAAGGCATCGAATTGAAAATTTATATCCAAAAGCTTTTCATAGGTCTTTCACTAAACTACTGACTATAGAAAGAGAACCTGAGAGACCAGCTGGTGTGCGGAATACGCAGTGAAGTTATTCGTCAGAGGTTATTTTCTGAAAATGAGTTGGATTTTGGAAAAGCCTATAGATTAGCGATCAGCATGGAAGCAGCAGAAAAGGATGCAGCTGTGGTCGAAGGTCAAAGAAGGACATCGAGTACATCAGTCGAATGTCAAGCATTGAGAGTGGATCGGCGACCTATGGGAGCGGGGTCGGAGCGATCGACGACGGCGGGGGCACATCGCGGTGGCACGAGCGGTGGCGGCATTCGCGGAGAGCGGGGTGCGCGCGCACAGCATGCGCCCGCGCGACCAGCTGAGCGGGCTCGGCGGGAGCAGCGGCAGTGTACGGTGTGCGGGGCTGGACATGATTCGGCGGGATGCAAGTTCCTGCGTTACGTATGTCGTGTATGCAATCAGCGATGGCATCTACGGCGCATGTGTCCGAACATGACGAATCAGCATAGTGTGACGACGGTCACTCAGGTGGGAGACGAAGACGACGGAGATGTTACCAGTGATGAGGAGGTAATTACTATTGAACTTTCACAATTATCGTTATCACAGTGCAAGCCTATATATATTACGATGAATATTGAAGGAAAAAATATTGATATGGAGTGTGATACAGGTAGTGCTATTTCTTGCATAAGCCGAGAATGTTATCAGAATTTGTTAAAATATTTACCTCTAGAACCTTGTAATATAATTTTAAGGTATTATACAGGGGAAACGATAAAGCCGTTAGGATTAATTCGTCCAATGGTAAAATATAATAGTACAGCTGATCGGTTGGATCTGTATGTCATAGAGAATGGCAAAACTATGTTATTAGGCAGACAGTGGATGGCGTCTCTAAACATTCAATTGCCACCATTCGGAAATAGTTTGTTGCCGGTACAGAACATTAATCAATTCGATGTATCACTTTTCAGTTCTATATATATTGTGAGGTGTTTGCGGACGGGCTGGGTCGATTTACGGGCGGCACCGTGAGCATCGCGGTGCGCGACGGCGCGCGGCCGGTGTTTATGCGCGCGCGCCCCCTGGCGTACGCGCTGCGCGAGCCCGTGGAGAACGCGCTCGCCGACATGGTGCGCGATGGCATCCTCACGCCGGTGGAGCGCTCTGATTGGGCGACACCGATCGTACCAGTCATGAAGAAGGACGGTAATGTTAGAATTTGTGCAGATTATAAGTTAACGTTAAACAAAGTAATAGAAGTTGATCGGTATCCCTTGCCTAGGATGGAAGATTTGTTAGTTCGCTTAAAAGGCGGAATACATTTTAGTAAAATTGACTTATCGCAAGCGTACGCACAGTTCGAACTCGATGACACGAAAAAGTATACCGTTATAAATACTCATAAAGGGTTGTTTATGTATAATAGGTTGGTATTTGGTCTGTCGTCTAGTCCGGGCATTTTTCAAAGAAGACTCGAGCAGCTTTTTGCAGATTTACCTCATGTGGGGGTTTTCTTAGATGACATTATTATAACTGGAGTTTCTAAGGAAAATCATATTGATAATTTACATAAAGTATTTGAACGTTTACAAAAGTTTGGATTAAAAGTAAAGAAGGAAAAATGTGTTTTTTTTGCCGATTCTGTGAAATATCTAGGGCACATTATAAGTAAGGACGGGGTCCACACATGTCCCGAGAAAGTTCAAGCAATCATAAAAACGCCAGCCCCTACGACAGTTTCAGAATTGAAAGCATTTATTGGCATGGTCATGTATTACGGTAAATTCATAAAAAATCTTAGTAGAATTTTATCTCCTTTATACAGGCTGTTAAGAGTGGGGGTAAAGTTCAATTTCGATTCAGATTGCACGCAGGCTTTTTCTAAAGTAAAAGAATTACTAGCTAGCAGCGAAGTATTAATTCATTACTCGAGTGATTTGCCGTTGGTGCTAACGACAGACGCGAGTGGCGTGGGGTTGGGCGCGGTGATATCGCACCTAACGTGCGAGGGCGAGCGCCCAGTGGCGTTCGCCTCGCGCACTCTCACCCGCGCAGAAAAGGATTACGCACAAATAGATAGGGAAGCGCTTGCCATTGTGTACGGGGTGCGTAAATTTCATCAATATCTATATGGTCGCAAATTCATACTTAGAACGGATCATAAACCGCTAACTTACATATTTGGTAATAAAGTGGGTATACCACTTATGGCCGCATCACGCTTACAGCGATGGGCGATTCTGTTATCCGGCTACAACTATGATATCGAGTATGTGTCATCGAGTAAAAACTGTGCTGACGGTTTGTCGCGATTGCCACAAACAGTAACTGTGCGCGAAAACAGTAAAGAAAGTAGTTATTTGAATTTTGTAGAAAATTTTTTGCCGATTACGAGCAGTGAGGTTAGAAAAGCGACGGCAACTGATGTAATACTTAGTAGAATAATGTTGTACGCACAGTCAGGGTGGCCCCAGGAATGCAAAGATGAGCAATTGCAGCCTTATTTTGTGAGACGACATGAGATATACATTGAAGGCGGTTGCGTCATGTGGGGTTATCGCATAGTCGTACCTAGTGCGTTAGAAAAACACATTTTAGTACAGTTGCATAGTGGTCACATGGGCATAGTCAAAATGAAGGGCCTCGCTCGTAGCTATGTGTGGTGGCCTAAAATAGATAAAGCTATAGAACAACTTTGTAACAATTGTGAAACGTGTGCGGCGGTAGCCGACGCTCCTCCTCGGGCGCCGCCCACGCCTTGGCGTTACCATTCTAGACCATGGACGAGGTTGCATATTGATTTTCTCGGTCCTTATAAAAATCTAACGTTCTTAGTTTTAATTGATTCAACATCTAAATGGCTAGAGATTTTTGAAATGAATAGAACCAACGCGACAAACGTTATTAAAGTATTACGCAGAACATTTGCAAGATTCGGTTTACCGGAGGAGCTAGTCTCAGATCAAGGGCCGCCGTTTACGAGTGTCGAATTTCGCAACTTTTTAATTAGTAACGGTATTCGCCAAAGCTTTTCCCCAACCTATCATCCATCGTCGAATGGTGCCGCCGAGAATGCGGTGAAAATTTGTAAACGCGCAATAAAAAAGGCATTTAAGGACCATATAGATGTAGACGCAGCGTTACAAACGTTTTTGTTAGCATATCGTAATACAATACACGCTAGTACGGGTGAGACGCCAGCTGTACTATTGCAACGTCGTCCGCTACGCAGTCGGCTGGACCTGCTGCGGCCGGGGCGCGGCGTGCGGGACAGGGTCGGCGCGGCCCAGCAGCGCCAGACTGAATACGCGGGGGGTGTCAGGCGGGAATTTAAAGATGGCGATACAGTATGGGTGCGAGAGTATACGGGTAATGATAAGTGGGTCAAGGGTACCATCACTGAGCAGGAAAGGGAAGGCAACGATCCGCGAAGGTTATCGGTAGTAAGGGATGACGGTCAACTTCTAAAAAGACATGTAGATCAAATTAGACGAAGATCCACACTTTCTGATGTTACCTGCGGTACGGAAAAGAGGTCGGATGAGGATGTTATCGTTGCTGGAAAAGATCAATTGGAATCTGTTAACCTGCCCGAAACACAGTCAACTGATGAAACTCAAGCTGATAAAACTGATTCTAGTGAACAACCTCAGATTCCACTTGATGTTCCATCGACTCAGCTCGGACACAGATATTCCCGAAGGATCAGGAAACCTGTTGTACATTTTGAAGTGCCTTAATCATGTACTCGTAGAGTTGTCAATGGATGCGGTGGTGTATTAAGTTGAGAAACAATCTCTGTAAGTTTTCCCTTTGTATGTTTAAGTTATTATTAGTTAAGTAGTATTGTCAAAATAACCTGGGAGGTGTAATGTATGTGTAATTGGGGGTATATGTTAAACTTTTGTATGGCCAGTTTGATGTGTGTGTGCTCGCTTTAGTGCCAATACATTTGTACTACCGTGAAGACGTCGTCTTATTGCTCCCGAGTCCCGTTATCCCTCAAAAAGGAATACAATTTTTTAAAATTGTTGTTATGGCGTCAGACTTGAGTAAGATGGTGGTAGCTAGCCAGGCGAACTTGAAATAAGCCCTACCACCAACCAAGCCGAATACAAATTGCACGCCCCCTGGGAATCGAACCCGGGACCCCTGCGTCTTACACGGGTGGGCAAACCACTAGACCACAGAGTTGGTTAAGTCTGTCACAAAGCTCGAGCAGCTAAAGTGTTGAATGAAGCTACACTCTTCACGCACCAACGTAGTACTGATTATTTCCTCTGTGCCAAAGACGCGTCTTGCCAACCCAGAGCCAGGTAGGTATAGTATAAAAATTGTTTCAAAATATTTTATAAGGGGGCTCCCAAACAAATAAAGAAAGGCTTGTTTTTTTACCAAAACGTGTTAGGTTTCATTGTTAAAAGCTCGTTATGTTAACAAAGACTGTTTTACAGAAATTTTCTTCTGAAGTATTTTTAACAGAAGTTAATTAGAAAATTGGCAGAACTTGAAGTGTTTTTTTTTTCTATTTATGGGGTCGACAAACAGTATCACAATAAGTAGTGTTAAGCTAATCTTATATATTAGATTTAATAATTGTGAGACCAACATCGTCAACCACAGCTTAAATTATTGTTTATGTTGAGCGAGGGTGCACCTACAAGAAAATAACACATAGATAGAAAAGAAAATAAGAGGAAGAAGGAAAAATAATAATGCATGGAGTAATAGCAGCAACGATTAAGGTGTTGTTTTCGCTTCTAATATACAGTTAATTACAGCCTTTAATTATTAATTATGTGATAATGTTTATTATTACGTATTTTTTACCAACTAATACTAATATACTGATTAATCTGAATTTTTCTTTTCAATTCCCTCATTTTCCAAACAAACTTAATTTTGCGGATAAACGCGTAGCACAGAGTATAAAGATACCTATAGATAACTCCGCCTATTAGCCTTATTTGGTACGAAACCCTAAATGTGTGAAGTCCCACACACACTTGGCCAGTTTTTATTTATAGTATGACTCTCAAGCTCCTCTAGTATCTTCAGCTTATTTACTTGTCGAATTTAATTTATAACAAAACAGAAGGGATGTTTTTGTAACACAACGATTGCGCTGGGATATTTTTACATTAAAAATCTACGACCAATGTTCAATCCGCAGATCACGATCCAGTGATCAGTGATATCGATACAAATTCAAAGTCAAAAGTCAAAGTGGCTTTATTCAAATAAACTTAATAATTATGAACTTTTGAATCGTCTTTGCAACTTAAACTACTGGTAGTGTAAAATTAAACATACTATGTAAGTAGGTTGATATGTGAAGTATAAGTTGTAAAAAATGTGTGCTTAAGTATTTTATATTATCTTTCTATAAATTCCTGGATGTTATGTTTATACATCATAATCATCATATCAGCCGCACGACACCCACTGCTGGGTATATAGGCCTCCCCTAAGGATCTCCACGACGATCGGTCCTGCGCTACCTGCATCCACTGGCTTCCCGCGACCTTCACCAGATCGTCAGTCCACCTTGTCGGGGGCCTACCCACGGAGCGTCGTCCGGTGCGCGGTCGCCATTCCAGAACCTTTCCGCCCCAACGGCCATCGGTTCTTCTCGCTATGTGTCCCGCCCATTGCCACTTCAGCTGAGCAATCCTTCGAGCGATGTCGGTTACTTTAGTTCTCCTGCGGATCTCCTCCTTTCTGATTCGATCACTCAGGGAAACGCCGAGTATGGCTCTCTCCATTGCACGCTGGATGACACTGAGCCTCCTTATGAGACCCATAGACTTGTAAATTTATACAGAGACTAGTATACATAATAGTCAATAGAAATCACGAAAAAATACGTATAATTGTCGTGAAATGAGAGTTCGGCAAGATATTATTTAGAGTTATATTTAACTCACTTCTCTATTAAATCAGCCTTCTTTCCTTTTAATGATGCTTTCCGCTTACGTAATTCATTTTTTGTTGAGTCACCTGAGTAACTTATAGTGTAGGATACATTATTTCCTGCTAAATTTATCAAATTCGCAAAAAAACAAAAACGTCTTAATTTGTAAGCAAGGCACCATTGGCGAGAGTGGTCTAGAAAAGTTTTGAAAGATACACATCATTCATAGGTTTCAGGTGGGTACCAATATTTTATTGAAAACAGCACAGTGAGTATCTAAATGTTTTTATCATCCGCCAGCCATAAAATAATCACACAAATGACTGCATTTCTATCGTAGGAACTTAAACCTTAAGCTCTCTTAAGAAGCGGTTTAGGTAGTGTAACAAAGTACTTTACACAATAGTACAGTAAAGTACAACAGTTAATAATTATAGTTATTATAGAAAAGCCCTTTGTGTTCAGTTAGGTACCATTTAATTATGTTCTGTGGTGTTCAGATGACATTGAGTTGGGTCGAGTAGGTAATAGTGTTTCTGCTTTGAATTTCCGGGTTAAAAAATTTTTTTCTATTTCTTTTTTGTAATTTTTTTTACCATTGAAAATGGTTATCAGATGCAAATCGCCTGAGACGTATTTTTGACAATATCTCCGAGGATTTTGGGAAGATCAAGATGAAAATAGTACCAAAAGTTGAGGAATTTATCAAGACATATGTGAACGTTTGAATTTTGAAAATCTACTGGTAATTTTTTTTGGAATTTTGTAAAATTCCGAAAATTCCGGGTTTTTTGGGGGGTGTTTGTTTACTAAATTGTAAATATTTCGGAAAAAAACCGACTTAAGAAAAAATAAAAAAAGTGTCCTAGGGTATTAGTTAAGCTACCAAATGGAGAAATAATTTTAAAAATAGGTTAATAATTGTGACCTCTAGGTGGTCCCTTTAGATTTGGAATTGTAGAAAAACGGCTGTTTCCGTACATAAAAAGTCATGTAGCTTCTATGATTATTGACCGATCGTCATGGTAATAGTGTTAAAAGACGCAGAAGCAGACGAGAAGTGCATTCCTTGGAATTTTGAATATCGGTTAATAATATTTCGGCTGCGCGCTGCGTCAAGGCAGTCAGCGGGCGCTTTTGTGACACGAGGCGGAGCCGAGTGTCACAATCGTAAAGAGAAATAGGTACTAGGTACCTCGGTAACTTTAAAAATATAATAGGACTTTGCATTTGATTTAATTTTGGTTTTTGGTTAATTTTTGTGTTCATTTTCAATGCTCTGATTCTTGCGGGGACTGTAAAATCTGTGATTTTTTTTTTATATTGTATTAAATTTCCATGGTTATTGATGTTATTAGTATCCTAAATATCGAAGCCTCAAAAATAAACAGGTACATAGTGTAAATCCCGACATTGTTTCTAGTTTATAAAGTCAGCTTAAAATAAATTCCATTCTAGCGGTGAGCTAACTGGGACGTGGCTTAAAATCACCGCATACAGGGTGTCCCAAAATTTTACTACACAGTGGGAAAGAACCTTAAACATTGAATATATAAATTTTACTAAAATAAAATAATTTTCTATATACAATAGGTATTTAAGATACTTTCCCTCCGTGTTGTAAAGTTTTGGGACAACCTGTATTGTGTTGATATGTTCAGCTCTGTGTCGCATTGTCCCTACGGCTTTGCACAGACCAACCAAATAATCATCTCTTGTTTGAGAATTGAGACTGTCGCGACACGTGCAGACGTGCATATTGGGTATTTGACTACAAACCTCTGAAACTACCGATTTTGAGAACATTGTTTTTTTATTTAGTACATAGTCCATTTGTTATACACCGTCATTTTGTAGTCGTTTTAATTAACTTAAGGGAGTGTTCTACTAACGGAACTAAACATTTTTTCCCAAGAAACATGGGTCGAAAAACGACAAAAAAATTTGACTTTCCCATACTAATAAAATGTTTTAGCTGTCTAGTTAGTATGGGAGACCCAAATTTTTTTGTCGTTTTTCGACCCATGTTTCTTGGGCAAAAATGTTTATTTTCATTGGTAAAACACCACACCCTTAAGAGGAAACACCACGGTCGAGAGAATTGAAAAATTCCTATACAAAGTTGACAAAATCAACGTTTCGTAGTCCCCTGTTTCCTCCTCCAAAACCAGACCGATTCAAATACTTGTTTCATTAAAATTTAAAAAAAGGGTTTGGCTGTGTTCCTATGTTTTCCTTTTTTTCATAAATTAATTATTAAAAGAGATATTAATCTTCAAAAAACCTAAAAAAAATTCATTGTTTAGACATCCACCAATCAAAATTGACGAGATTATATAAAAAAATCAAAACATAGGAACACAGCCAAACCCTTTCTTTAAATTTTAATGAATAAAGTATTTGAATCGGTCTGGTTTTGGAGGAGGAAACAGGGGACTACGAAACGTTGATTTTGTCAACTTTGTATAGGAATTTTTCAATTCTCTCGACCGTGGTGTTTCCTCTTAAGTTAATTAAAACGACTACAAAATGACGGTGTATTATTTATTCTGTGGTTAAAATCAAACGATAACACTATGTTATTTACCTCTTGAGATGGGAGTATATGACCATTTGAGTAAATAACATATTTTGCTCGAAAGTTGTTTAAAATTAAGTCTGTAAAAACCGTTATTTATTTCTGTTCAAGGTGATAAGTTTCTTGCGCCCGTTCTTCTTATCAATTAAACAAGTCGGTGGAGGTGGTGGTGGTCAAGGAGGTGGTAGAAAAATAAAGAAGATTCAAAAGCGCTTAATTACTAAGTTTATTTGAATAAAGATAGGTATTTTGACTTTGACAAATTATAAGCTTGATAGTTCACTACTTTAATGCTTCAAAATCTTAAATATTGAAAAAAAAATCACATATTTCGCAGTTCCCGCAAGAATCGGAGCATTGAAAATGAATACAAAATTTACGAAAAAACTAAATGAAATCAAAAGCAAAATCCTATAATTTTTCTAAGGTATACTAGGTACCTTTTTATTTTTACGATCGATTGTGACACTCGGCTGCGCCTCGTGTCACAAAAGTGCCCCTGACTGCTTCGACGCGGCTGAAATATTATTAACCGATTCACAAAAATCAACTAATGCACGTCTCGTCTGCTTCCGCATCTTTCAATACCTTTACCATGACGATCGCTCAATAATCATAGAAGCTACATCACTTTTTATGTACGGAAACAGCCGTTTTTCTACAATTCCAAATCTAAAGGGACCACCTACAGGTCACAATTATAAACCGATTTTCAAAATTATTTCGCCATTTGATAGCTAAACTAATACCCTAGGACGTTTTTTTTCGTTTTTTCTTAAGTCAGTTTTTTTTTCGAAATATTTACAATTTAGTAAACAAACATCCCCCAAAAAATCCGGAATTTTTGGAATTTCGCAAAATTCCAAAAAAAGTTACCAATAGATTTTCAAAATTCAAAAGTTCACACGTGTCTTGATAAATTCCTCAATTTTTGGTACTATTTTTATTTCGATCCTCCCAAAATCCTCGGAGATATGGCCAAAAATACGTCTCAGGCGATTTGCATCTGATAACCATTTTCAATGGTAAAACCTTTTTTTGTGTTCAACGGGATAGTGCTTGACCTTTATCTCACCTGATGTTAAATGACGATAAGGCCAAAGGTAGCGAGTAGGAAGCGCACTACACCCAGAATCCTCATCCCTGAGGAACCGGCTATCTTACCTCTAAATGCCGGAACACAACAAATTTTAAATATGGCGTTAGACTTAGGTAAGATGGTGGTGGCTGGCCACTCTGGCCAGGCGGACTTGAAATAAGCCCTACCACCAACCAAACTGAGTACACGTATCTGTGCGAACACCTGTGACGAATTTGCATATATTTTTTAAGAGTGGTGAATTTAATTTTAATGTGTGGAACTTTTCAAAACGGGACGAGTTTTATAGGTCGCGAGTTTACAATAAGCCATAAATTGCTAAGCCATGTTTTACCTTAGTTCCTTCCTTCTCATTCTAAATCATGGAAACATTGATACTAGACTCGACGTCAGAAAAATCGCACTCCTTGGAAAGTAAGTTTAGACTTGGCTATTTCTAGTTAACGTTCTATTGTGTAAATGTTGATATCTATTGAAAGAACATTTAATGAGCTTTCAATTAAACGCTTAAAGCGTTATTGCTTGCGCCGCCATAAAAGGGAAATAAAATGGGTCAATTCAGAAATGCGGGTAAATTAGCTATCGAGATGATGGAGAAAACGCACTCCAACAGTTCAATTGAAAAATGGAATACCAAGATATGTTGCTCGGAAACTGAATCTTGATTCCGTTCGACGAGTATTCCACCGGCTTCTAAAGACTGTTGACTATGTAAGTATGTTGTTATGTATGTGTATGTTGTTATGTATGTGTATGTTGTTATGTATGTGTATGTTGCTAATTAAGTCGAGTGTAGTTCTTAGCCTTATGTTTTATTCACCTCTCAAGCTCACACGCTCATTAGACATGAAATAAAACACTTTTTAACGGATACTAGCGCGGTTTTATTGAAAGTACTTTGGTAATTAGTTGGTATTTAATTTGATTCTTGATTTATACTTACTAAACTAGCGATCCGCCCTCGCTTCGCTTCGGTTCCTTCCAACAAATACCTTACAGTCGTCACCTCCAATACAAAATTCTGTTCCATCCCGTTCGAGTCCCGTCCTGATATTGTTATAACAATCGCGTTTGAATTTAATTTCGCGCGCGTAAAAGATATTTAGATTTAAATATCTTTTACGCGCGTAAGACATTAAGATGCAACGGTGTAAAAGGTTTAAATTATGTGTATAAAATGCTTAAGGTAACTAACGTATTTAAGTTGATAAGGATTAATAATGTATCCTTCTAAATAACTTTCTAAATTACCGCATTGTACGTGACCAAATAGGTAGTTTTTGAGTTTATCGCGAACAGACAGACAGACAGACGCGGCTAGGGGGACTTTGTTTTAGAATATGTAGTGATTAGTACAAATAAAATATCTATAAAACCTATAAAAATTCAACCTAAATTGTGTGTAGGTACTTAGTTTATGTTTGTTTTTAATTACCGTGAAATGTGTTTGCTGACAAACCCCCTTTCCGCAGAGGAGCTTCCTTGCAGACCGCTGGAAATTCCTGGTCATCATGCAGTACACTATCGGGTTAATAGCTGAGTTCGCATGACCTGTAAAAAAACTTTAAGCATCAAACGCCAATTTCCTCATCATCATAATTTACCTATCAGCTGCACGACACCGGCTGCTAGGTACTTACTATAGGCCTTCCAGCATCTTCAGTTCTCCATCGCCCACAGAGCGTCATCATTTAAATAAACTGTAAATTCTAAATGTTTGTGCGTGAATCACGCAAAAACCGCTGTACGAATTTTGAAGGGATTTTCACAGTTTGGTAGTTTAGCGTCCAACTTAAAATCTAAGTCACGTTTCATCTTATTCTGGTGGGTACAACTTCAAAAACAGCTTGAACTCTCCGTAGTTTTAGCTTTCATACACTAAGGAGATCATTTAAAGTAGTCGTCTTATTGTAAGTCGCTTTTCTACTGTCCAAGTGTCCACGCGGACGGAGTCGCAGGCGGAGGCTAGTCAAAAGTAAATACGAAAGTGAAACGTCTTGTTATTTGAACAATTCAATACAAAAGCAATTAATTATTCTTGTTTATTATCTTTAGAAACAAATATTAAGGGGGTCTACCATCTACACCTTTTGTTTAACTGAGGATTTTGTTTTTACATTGCTCAAAATTTTTAAATTGGAATATTGCAATCTGTGTTAGACAAAAATGTAAAAAGAAAAGTTATACAACGGGATATTTCCAACTACATACCAATAATAGTATGAATTGAATCTTTCTTGCACTTTTACGATTCGTGAGAGCTAAATGTATCGTAAATTCCATTTCATCCTTTGTAAATCACTTCGGAATCCAAGAAAATCCTTCGAATGTGACGGCAATATAGTACGATCTTTACTGTTACACCCACGAAATGAATGCGTGTGGGTGGATAAAGGGTGTTTAAAATGTATATTTAAAGTGTGATTTTTTTACAGCACAGAAGTACAATTAATTACTACTTATTAAAAAACTACAGAAAGCTTTTGAGGGATCTCATTCTTTGTACTGGATTTTAAAAATAACTGGGTCAGCATAAAGGTTACTTAGAAAAAGAATAACTACTCTCATATAAAATCTGATCTCGATGGCGCATTGGCTATCATTAGCTAAGTCATCGGATAGGTGATAAAAAATCTTGAGCACTTCCGGTTACGTCCTTCTGAAGGCACTTTAAACCGCTCACTTTTTGCGATATGATGCGAACGAAAACAAGGGGGAACAAGCAGAAGTTCACAATAGCGTCCACATTGAGCTTTGCAAACCTGCAACATAGGTTCGCGGAGCACGAGGTTCGCGAACCTAAGTGGGTATACCTTTATGCATCCATTAGGAAATCCTGCACCCCAGTAATGGGGACATTTTAATATCTCACGGAATCCAATAGAATAACTAAAATAGTTTTTCCAATTGCCTACTGACCTATAAAGAGTGCGTAAGGCAGGTACATGCTAAGATCCCTAGGATCCACAGCATTGATGTCCAAAAGTAGCTGCATGATGTGGTATGGCATCCAGCACAGCGCAAATAGCACCGCCAGCAGCAACAGGATCCAGGCCACTCGCTTCCTCTCCTTCATTAACCTTAAACCCTGTAAAACATAACACTTCTGAGATTAAGGGCACTGTCTTTAGTTCAGGAAGCCCTATCTGACAAGGACATCACGGTTACGGCACCAGTGGGTGATTCGCTGGTTGCACCACCAAGCGGACACCAGTAGCTCTACCATGAGTTGGTGTAAACTGTTTTCGCTACCGAAAACTATCGGAAATACTACTCAGTCAATGCGAGAGAAAGAGAGAAAACGATAGTTTACGTTAGCGAAAACAGCTTGCAACAACTCATGGTATAGCGACAGGTTGCGCTTTCATTGGTGTCCTTGCACTTACGAGTATATTTTACATTGAAATAAAACTTGATGACATTATCTGGATCGTTAAAAAGTCGATCGGTCTGCTCTAGATAGGTACAAAGCCTTCAGACACATTCGTTCAATTTCCGCATTATACACCGTCATTTTGTAGTCGTTTTAATTAACTTAAGGGAGTGTTCTACTAACGGAACTAAACATTTTTGCCCAAGAAACATGGGTCCAAAAACGACAAAAAAAATGACTTTCCCATACTAATAAAATGTTTTAGCTGTCTACTTAGTGTGGGAGACCCAAAATATTTTGTCGTTTTTCGACCCATGTTTCTTGGACAAAAATGTTTATTTTCATTGGTTTAAGTTAATTAAAACGACTACAAAATTACGGTGTAAATTTTTTTGTATGCTCAACGGGATAGTGGTTGGCCTTCACCTCACCTGATGTTAAGTGACGATAAGGCCGAAGGTGGAAGCGCACTACACTCGGAATCCTCTACACTGAGGAACTGGCTATCTTACTTCTAACTGCCGGAACGCAACAAATTTTAAATTGTTAATAATTCCACATTTGTACAATTTTTCATACATTATTTTCCATATTCGTACAAACTAATAAGTACTTCATGCTATATAAATCTATATATAATAAAACACTTCGATAGCTGGTAGCTGGTTCAAATATTGTTATTTATTCCTTGGAAATTATAAATTATCCAGTACAAATATTTTGCACAACAGTTTTCAGTGACGACCATTACGATAATCAATTGTTTTATCTTTTCTTTTCACATACTTTTTAAACGTATGGAACACTCAAAAGAGTTTTTAATATTCCGCGGTTTGCATACAACCTCATGTAGCTAAATTGGCTTATACACATCGCCCACCAAGGACAAACTGAGCTTTGTCCTTCAAAAATTACTTAATATGCCATACACTATCGCCCACCATGACACAATTAAATAAGGTGAACTAAACACAAGATATAAAACTTAAACAAATTTAAATTATGACACATGAAATATTAAATAGTAAAAACATTAATTTTAACAATAGAGAGAAAATAACTCTAACTAGAATAATCACCAGGATGGGTTGCAATTTTCTCTGCCTTAATTCTAACATCCAGCAGGTAAGTTATCCTGCTAATACCTCGCCAATTATCTATAGCGCTTGTAAAACCTTGTCAAATACTGACAGGACCACTGAGGCTCACCTCCTACATATTATAACACCCAAAATACCTACTAACACTACAAGTTTCATACTTAATTCCTGACATACAACACCATCTACTCACAACACAACATCAAGAAACGGATTCAAAAATTTCAGGCTACTACGTTTTGGTAAGTTAACTTTCTATCTAGTTACATTATTTTATTCACAAATCTCTCAACTTGACATTGCTATAACAAAATATTATCTATGTTCCTTAATAAATATTTTCTTTTTTCAGGAACTCTCGACCCCGAAAACACATTCTAATTTAACCAGTTCTAACGGAGACGAACTTCGTGGCACCACATCATCTTTCAACTCCCGAAACCTTTCAAAAACTCATTTCCCTTAACTTGACAATGCATAACATTCATTCTTTCAGAAGGCCTACTGCACGAATCAACTACACCAGACAGTATCCAGCCCAACGACGTGCACTGAGCAAGGAGCAACCCATGTGGCCCCTTCTTAACCCCTTCTTGTATGATCTGACTGTACACTTCAGACCCTAGCAACATATCGACTCTGTTCGCCGTGTAATATCCAGGATCGGCGAGAACGAGCTCTGACATCTCCGGCCATTCCACAGCCGCTATTACATTTGTAGGCAACAACTTTGTAATAGATTTTAATACATAAGCTTTTACATTTATAATACAATTTGGATCCAAACGTGACGAGATTTTAATATCTACAACAGCCGTGGACACAAGTCCATTCTCGCCACCTGCACCAATAATTTCACATCGAACTGGAGACTTTTTGAGTCCCAGTTGTTGAACCATGGATTCCGTCACAAAGGACGATTGGGATCCCTGATCCAGCAACGCACGCATCGCATACATTTGACCGTCTTTCGACATGGTATTTACTAACGCAGTCGGAAGTAACACCTGATTATATTTTGTTTGCCTTGTCGAAATACAAGAAACGACAGGCACTGCCTCAGCATCACCAGCATCACCAGCATTTGACAAGGAAGTACCCGGTTTCAAATTATTATTAACAGACACGGTATCGTTAATTGTAACCTTCTCCTTAGATGAAACACAACCCTCCCTACCATTACCAGTAGGGTGCAAAAGAACGTGATGACGTTTTCTGCAAATACGACATCTATAATTACTTTTACAACTTTTGGCAGTGTGATTACTGCGTAAACAACAAAAACATACACTATTATTTAACACAAAATTACGCCGCGAGTCTACAGACTCATTCTTAAAACCTTTACAATAATTAAGTTTATGTTCTTCTGAACAAAACTGACAAATTACCTTTGTTATATGCATACATTTCATTTGATCGTTTTTTACATTAGGCATATGAATTTTAGGCATAAAAGTTTTATTTACAGGTTTAGATCCAGATTCTAAAAATTCAAGAACACGATAACGATTTCTAAGAAATTGCTCAAATTGTTTAAAAGTAGGTAAATTTTCCGAACTACTGTCAGTCACGAAAAATTCCCATTGCCGCCGCGATTCCAAATCTAACTTCAAAGTAATAATATGTACAATAAGTACATCCCAACTTTCCGTATTAACACCGATATTAGAAAGAGACGACAAGCAATCATTTGTCGTATCCAACAACTCTTTCAAACAACTAGCGGACTCATTTACAATGTTTCTTTGAGACAACAATTTCCTTAAAATATTATTACAAATATATCTTTTGTTACTGTACCTTTCCTCCAGTAATTTCCAACATCTTTCATAATTACAATCAGTAATAGGGATATTATGTAACAACTGTTCAGCTTCCCCTTGCAAATAACCTTTCAAATACAACAATTTTTGTACACTACCCAAATCATTATTGTTATGGATTAAACTACAGAATAAATCGCGGAAAGTATTCCACTCTGAATATTTCCCTGAGAAATAAGGAATATTAATTTGAGGAAGTTTTACTTGAGATGAGATGGTATTTGTACATGTAGGAACTGTTTCGGTTTGATTATGAGTTATATTTACAAATGTTGACAAAATAGATTTTAATTCCATTTTATACTCAAAATAAACTTCCTCCCCTTTATCATACACGTCATTTTTTACATAAGTTGTTTCAGCCAACGCTGCTGAAGAAAGCACTGAGCGCATCAATTCTTTATGACCCGCGGAAAAGTCTAACCATATCTGTTCTAACAATTCCAATTTTCCTTCCACATACTCTTTCGTTAGTCGAGCTTTAGGACATTTTTTAAAAGTAGCTCTTGCCTTATTCAGCCGCGCGTATAATTCTTCCTGGCAAATAATCAATTTCTCCATGTTTAGACAATAAAACCAACAAATTAATTAAATTACAAACTACGAACACAAATTATTAAACACACGAAAATTATACTTAAAATTACACAAAATTAAGTTTAAATAAAAGTTAAATACACTAGTAGTTCACAAAATAATCTTGAAAATAAAAGTACCTACTTACAGTTTTACACTTTACACTTTATTATTTTCGCCGTTGTCGCCTCGTCACCGTGGCCGTGTCGCCGACAATACCTGCTGTAAGTTACCTCCGGCTTCCTTACTGCCGGTTCCTCCCGTTGTCGTACCGCCGCTCTGCACTGAAGACCGATACCTCTACACCGTAACGCCCGCACGGCTGCTGCCGCTGCCATCAATGTAGGAAATCTTCGATCGCTAACGGGTGGTTATACCAAAGTGAAGATCATCAAAAAACTTCAAATGTTTCTGACGGAAAACTGTTAAATCCTCCCACACGTCCTCAAGTCCTCCGGTACAAGCCGGCTCCTCCAAGCAACACTGCTGCTTCGTTGGGGAGAAAATACGAACACGTTTTCCAATGTCGTCGCACAATATGACGTTGGGTCCAATAATTATCCGTCGTAAAAGGACCAATATATAAATCTATATATAATAAAACACTTCGATAGCTGGTAGCTGGTTCAAATATTGTTATTTATTCCTTGGAAATTATAAATTATCCAGTACAAATATTTTGCACAACAGTTTTCAGTGACGACCATTACGATAGTCAATTGTTTTATCTTTTCTTTTCACATACTTTTTAAACGTATGGAACACTCAAAAGAGTTTTTAATATTCCGCGGTTTGCATACAACCTCATGTAGCTAAATTGGCTTATACACATGCTACAACCTAAATGTATCACAACAGTGCCTGATAAAGATTAGGGTCAAAAGCTACTGATGATCGTCGCATAATTTCCTGGAATTTATAACCACAAATTAGGAAGGGCTATATCCAGCAGTCGGCATTATGCAGCTAATAATGACGATGAAAACCACAAATGAGTGGTAGAGGTAGTACGTATTCAAAACAGATAAAAGAGGTGGAAAGCTATAGAGTATTGAAAATTATTATGATGCTTTATCATAATTTAATTACTTCATGTGGTCAGTTAACAGATGGTATAAATAACTATAATAGTTCCCACCATTTCAGTATCTACCATTTTTTTTCTTCATAGTTTGACCCAATAAACCGCCACACCCAGTAGACGATGATGGGCATTTACACGATCGATTTTACAGGTGCCTCCATTGGACACCTAGAAAGTCACCTGGAAAATTCACCCGTGTAAATGCCCCATAACAATGATAATAACATTATTGAATTCCGGCAATCAGAGTTAACCATATTACCTCGTATCTCACCTTCGCGTTAATGTTATTGTATTCCAGCAATTATAATACGGATAATCTGATGATATTACTAGGTACGCGTCGTGAGATAAAGCCAGTTTGATGACGAATTGAAATAGTACTTTTAATGAGAAATGTCTGATAAAAAACAAATTGGCTAAATATTTTTATAGGTAGGAATAAACTCAAGGGAGTTTATTCCTACCTATAAAAATATAGGGCTAATGAGTAATATATTACTAAGGACTATATTACTAAGGAGTAATAAAAAAAAGACTCCGAATTTTCCCCTCATTCCTCTATGATCCACCGACGAGGATCCACCAGTGGATTGAAGGATATTTATTTTCCTCTTCGATCCACCGGTTTACGGGAAAAAGTGGATTTAAATATAATCATAGATTACTTATTCCACTTTAATCCACCGTTTTCGGGAAAAAGTGGATTCAAATATAATCAAATATTTTTTATTCCACTTCGATCCACTACTAAAGGTAGGTAGGGTAGGGCATGCGAAATGTTATATTCAGTCAAAAGTACCAGGGCAACATAACTTACAAGAAGTTATTTTGATTTCATACCACGAAGATTTCTTTTAGTTCTTTAATTTTTCCTAAATTAAATCGAAATTACTCCTTTTAAGTTATGTTGCCCTGGTACTTTTGACTGAATATAACATTATTTCGTAATCTAATATTAAGTATGGTCTACTACTCTGGGGCAATTCTGTAAATGTACCCAGAGCGTTTATATCACAGAAACAATGTGTCCGTGCTATATGTGATGTCCCTCCCTTGACATCTTGCAGAGAATTATTTCCGAAACTCAACCTTCTTACGTTACCGTCGATGTATATTATGGAATGTTGCATTTTCGTTAAGTTACATCCATATTTATTTAAAAAGAAAGATATTTTCAAATCGGAAAGGTACCGTGGCAGGCTATTGTTACCCAAGATGCAAACAAATTTATATAAAAAGAACTGTTATCCTAGCTGTATAAGAATTTATAATAAGTTACCGCATTCTTTAACAGAGCTGCCTTTAAATTTGTTTAAAAGTAGATTATTTAATTTTCTAGTACAAAAATGTTTTTACTCTGTCAAAGAATTTCTAGACTCTAAAATTAACATGAATATTTAATTAACAATTACTTGACATGATTTTTCGATAACATAATGACATGATAGATAATAATGTAATAAAAATTTTGTAATATTCACATGCCCGACGTTGGCTAGACAGACGAACTTTATGAAAAGACAAACCGATGTACTTACTCTGTTTTCAGTGAATAAAAAATTTCATTTCATTTCATTTCAATTAAATATAAAAAAATTGTAGGATTTCGGGTTAAGTTTGGAATAATCGTTCTTTATTATCGATACCTACTATAGGACACACAGATCATACAACAAGTACTTAGTGATAGGACACTACGATATTCTAAAAGCCCTAGACCAGTAGGACCACGAGTACATGATAGTAGTCAGGATCTTTTGGCTAGCATAAATTTTAAATAAATCAGCAGTTGCTGACCAAATATTTTTTGCTGGCCAAATAATTATACTGTTGTCTTTTTTAGCGAGTGATTCTAATATAGACTCTCCCTAATCCAGTAAAATCGTTTGGGGGCTCGACGAAAAAATACTTATACATAAATTTACCAGTGGATCGAAGAGGAAAACAAATATCCTTCGATCCACCGGTGGATTGAAGAGGAAAATAAAAATCTTTCGATCCACCGGTGGAGCCTCGTCGGTGGATCGTAGAGGAATTAGGGGAATTTTCGGTTGCGTAAAAAAAAAGTCTCTTCAACTTCACAAATGTACCAAAGTAACAGCAGAATGGAGATTATTCCTTTGCCACCACCTGCTACAACCACAACACAACATGGTATTAAAAAAAGTTTCAAAGATGTCAAAACTTTTTTTTAATTACGTGTTGTGTTTTTTTATCTTTATTTACGTGTTGTGGTTGTAGCAGGCAACGGTATAATCTCCATTCTGTTGTTACTTTCATACATTTGTGAAGTCGAAGAGACTTTTTTTACGCAACCAAAAATCCGGAATCTATTTTTTAATACTAAAGCTAGGGTTTCCTAGGATAGCGGTGCCGTCATATTACGGCCGTAATATAGCGTTGAATGTTGTCTATGTAAACAATATGGCGACACCGTAACGTCAGAAACCGTGCCGTATTGTTTACATAGATAACGTTCTGCGCCGCTAAATTACGGCCGTAATATGACGGCACCGTCATCCTAGGAAACCCTAGCTTAAGGGAATTTATTCCTACCTATAAAAATATTCAGCCAATTAGATTTTTTTCAGACATTCCCGATTCAAAAGTACTACCTTGTTGATATATTTCAACCTTCCAATTTGTGAACTGGTGGTAGCTTCAGTAGCTTGATCGTGTTTTCTAATCAACTTTAATCAATTTTATTATTCATAAAAATATGAGCAGCTTTTTTGCTTTAGTCGTCCCGTGACCACGGCCCCTGGAAAGGTGTCGAAACGTCGGAAAACCCAAAAAACAAACAAATATTATTAATCATCTTAAATCCATTGTGCTTAAACCCTAAGCTCACTGGTTTGCCTTGATGGCATGTGTAAGCTGGAGACACGTGTCGCCAGCTCACACACATAAAACAACTCATGGTAACGAACCTATATGGTTGCTGCAATTATTATGTCTGGAAGTTTAATGGCTGCTATTATGCTTTAAAATATGGCTTGCTTAGAATTTCTCTATCGCCTTTGAGGAAGGAGACACACTCATCATCGAAACCACACATTTTCGAGAAACTTTTTGAAAAAAGATATGCTTTAAGTGCTTTGAGATATGCTTTAAGCGTGAGTCTATTAAGGGGAGTTGGCGGCGATCAGTGCCGAGGGGTGATAATGGATCGGTGGGGTGGGATTTCTAAAAGGTAAGCCGATGGGAATCGGCTTGTATGGACCCTTCGCCACTGCTAGGTATGCTATGACCTCATACCTCTTAAATTTAAGTTAATAATACGTATTTATTTTATTATATTTAGTATTGCTCTTAATCTTTGCTAAAAATATTTTTTTCTAAGATCTAAAACTTGTTTTAAATACTAGAATTCAATATGAAGAGTCGGTAATGGCTTGCGGCACCAAGATCCCTTTTACCTCCTAATTGGACCTTAATAATATAAAGGCCTGTCACACCCAGATATTTTGTCCTGAGAGTAATGTTCCAAAATATTATTGTGCTTTGAATTAATATGAAGACCGTATCATTGTTGTTTTGTTTTTCTTTATTCTAACGGCACGTGTAAAAACAATAACAGCTTCGTCATTGTTCAGTTCTTCTTACTAAATAAACAAGCTTATTTTTTTGTATATCAAAATGCTTAAAACCGCTGTACAACCAATACCAGACAGCAATGAGAATAGGAAAGTGGCTTATTTTGTAGTTTAAAGGCCCACCACACCGTATTGTAACATATCATGACCGTGCTAGGAACGTATCAGGCAATAAACTATTATTTGTATTGAAAAGTATGACACTATTCCCACTAGACGGTTCCATCAACGGCCATGCACTTGTCATACTTTTCAATACAAAGAATATTATTTTGCCTGATACGTTCCTAGCATGGTCATGGTACAACCCGGTCGAGTTAACTCGGGACCTGAAGCGCGATAGACCCCTCTCGTTTTCTTCTTTGATCACGCCACCGTCGTCAATTTTTTTTAAGTTTTCGATAGATTATCGATAAATTTTCGCTAACGAATGTACTTACGCTATTGGCATGACGACAGTGGCGTGAGGCAAGGAGAAAACGAGAGGGGTCTATCGCGTTTCAGGTCCCGAGTTAACTCTACCGGGTTATATATGGTACGGTGTAGTGCGTAGCATTTGCATGAAATTAGCTGTCAGATATGATATCTGGAAATATCCGGGGACGTGAAAAATTGCGGATCTTATAATATTGCGGATCTTATTATATGTGATTTCATCACCTACAATAAATATTAGTATAGTTACCTGTTGCATACTAACGTTTCCCTCGTCTATGTCGAAGGGGGGTCGTACTGAACACAATGTCCTGCCCATGCAGGCGTAGGAGAGTATCGTAATTGAACCTGTGAACAAACGCAACATACAACATTACCTAAGGAAACTTACACAACGTGTGGTATCTTGTTGTGATACTAGGCGTTAATGAATTTCAACTAAGTACACACGTCTTGACTTTCATCCTCTCTCCCATGGGAACCGTGCTGAATTTCGAGATTGTTGTGGTCACAAAGTCAAAATGCTCAATGATAAGTTAACACTCATTTATTTTCGAAAACGATCTCCTTATATACAATTTTTATGAAATTAATTAGAACACTGTGGGTAACAATTAATCTTACACGACAGGGATAGCAATAGCTCGCTCGGTGTTCTGTCTCTTTCTAACCATCACATAAATATCGGGATCGAGACGAATAAAGATTGTATACCAGCTGATGTATAGTTACACAAGATACTCTCTGTCAAAATATTTGAGTTTGACATTGAAAAGAAAGTAACAAAACACACACATCTGCTATACAATCTCTATTAGTAAGGAGGTAAGTAGTTTTGGAGTGCATCGCGCCTGTAATACAAACAGAAAGACTAACAGACAGACAAAAATTAAAAAAACACAGTTTTGGCTTCAGTATCGATTATAAAGCGCCCTCCATTTTTTTTTCTAAATAGGTACCCTAAATTTACATATTTGGATCTGTTATAGTTTTATTATCAGTATAGATAAAACGCAATTGTGCGGCTCAGGCATAGTAACGCAACGGGAAAGCACCATGTAGCATATTCATAGGCATGAATTGCCTATTGAATATGCAGCATATTTCTATAACATAGGCATGAATATGCCTATTGAATATGCTACATGCGTGGCGTAATTAAATTACATTCTTTAAAATGTAAGCACTAATTTCTTGCACAACATTCAATTTAAAGTGGTTCTCAAACTTTTAAAAGTTACAGTCATCATGAAGAGATTGAAAGAAAAAAAACTAATAACTACTGAATTTATATTACCTGACGGCACATTTAAATAAGTACTTACTCGTAGTTATGAAATTTAAACAATTAACACAACTTCGATGTTTCTAATTTTCCCATGAGTTAGTAAAATTAGCAAAGTTTACTGTCATGAAACTAGAAATTTTAGTAACTGTGTACAGCACACTAATTAATTATCTTTGTGATTTGTGGTTACAATAGAAAGACTTTGCAACCTTGTTAGGACTTTGCTTAAGTTATTAAAATTACAGATAACTTTCACTAATGAAGTTGTTTCATACCACATATCATACAACAATACTATGTTTTCATACTAAGCAAAATATTGTTACTATTAAAACAAAAGAATTTTTTTAAAAGAATGAGAGTAATGAGGTCAAATTGGTATCGAGTAAACGTCAAAACAGTACAATGGAAACCATTGCATCCATTTTCAATTTACTAAAAAGACCAGATGGGAAAATAATATATTAAGTTTGCTTTTGAATACTGTGTGTAAATAAAGCGAAATATCAAAACATGAATCTGTTTACTGAATTTGATTGAAATAAACTGTGTATCTAGTGTAATTCACACAAAACTTTGATTGAAATAAACTGTGTATCTAGTGTAATTCGTCGTGCGAAACTCGTTTAAAGGAGATCCATATTTTTTTGCTCCGTAATTTTTTTATCAAAATCGTACTTTAAAGTGATTATTTTACACGTAGTTTATTTTAATTCTATACCCAGTGAAACGGTTAAGTGAATAGTGAAAACCGTTTTCCGAAATTCAAGCTATTTTGAAAGATATAACAAAAATAAGTTCAAAAATTATAAAATACCGGCTATCGACCATGACCTACGACAACTCGCAGTGCGCCCGCTGCTGTTGAGTCTAGTGATGGGCCAACTCGAGTTCCGACCCGGGTTGACTCGAGTTGCAGTTGTATCGGGTCAACTCGAGTCAGCCCGTTAAGAACCGAGTCAGCCCGTTAAGTACTCAAGTTCTGTACCTTCGCTTCCGCCGCCGCCGCGGCCGCCATGCTCAGCCCGGCCCGGCGGTGGAGTTGGCCGATCTAATCCGAGTTTACCCGTAACACCCAAAGATCTGTTTTCTTACTACCGGCGAATTTTTATATTTTACTGTTTGCTTGTTTTGTTTCTTTTAATGTTTGGATATACAAATATTATAGTTAGGTTTTTATAAGCTTTTTTACTTCGTAATTGTGTTAAGTGTGTTTTTTGTGTCATGTTTAGCTTTGAGACAATGTCATCCAGTCGGAAAAAGAAATTAACGGTTTGGGAAGTATTTGATTTATCCGTAGATGGCAAAGTAAAGTGCATAATATGTTCTGTAATATATACAAATATTCAGGAAATACGGCAACTCTTAAAAATCACATAAAAAGAAAACACCCTAGTGAATGATAGTGAAAAATATTTTTTTTCACCAACTAACCTTACCTACCCATATTCTAAACAAAATCACAACGTCGTCATAAACAATTAAAACAACCTAACCTACTTAGCTAGTATCTAATTTATGAACAAAAAGGTAAAGGTCTCCACAGTTGCTGACCATCTGTGGTCGGTTCCGAACCGATTAGGCAACTCCGTCTGACTCGTTTACAGCTACGGAAATTCGCGTAACTCGGTTTCAATTCAACTCGAGTTAGCCGTCCCGAGTTGGCTAACGGGTCAACCCGCTACGACCCGCTAGCCAACTCGGGTTGGCTAACTCGAGTTGAATCGAAACCGAGTTACGCGAATTTCCGAGTTGGCTCGCGGGTCGTAGCGGGTCGACCCGCGAGCCAACTCGGGTTGGCTAACTCGAGTTGAAACCGAGTTACACGAATTTTGAAACGGGTTGACTCGAGTTGGAAATAAACCGAGTTGGCCCATCGCTAGTTGAGTCATCGCCGTGCACGGAGCGAAAAAATCTTCGACTGCGGCCGGCTCGTGCTGCGTTCAGACGCACTTGAATGCCACTGTGCTTCATTTGAACGTGCTTTTATGCAAGTGATTTTTGTGAGTAAAAACAAAAAATTACATAATTATTTTTCAAGATGTCTTCTAAACTTAGCAATTGTGCTGAATGTCAGAAAAAGATCCAAGATAGACGATTTCTGAAATGTGTCTCATGTAAAAGAATACTAGACATAGAGTGTGCGAATATCTCAGAAAAACTTTTTTATCTCATGGAACCGGCACGTAAATCGCTTTGGATGTGCAAAAAGTGTTTGAAAAGTAGCAGACGGCCTAACAAGCCAACAACTAGTACGCCAATCATGAAAGTCTAAGCACAAAATAAAAAAGATGGTAATCGTGATGTCATCAATACTGAGAATATGAAAATCCCTTCGCCATCGCCAACCCAAGAGCTACAACTATCGTCATCGTCGCCACCACCTGGGCCTACGAGTGCAGTTATACAAAATGAAAATATTTTGGTTATTTCTCCTATCCTCCAAACAGCTCCTCACCAAAAATCTACTGAAACAAAGGAAATAAATCGATCTTTTACTACGACATCACCTGAATTTGTGACGCAACGCAGGAGGCAGACATGTGAAACATCATTACCTAATATTGGCAGCAAAGATTCTTTGTCAGAATCAGAATCCAGTGGTTTGGCACAGAAAAGTTTACCAGATCTATCCACATTGCTAGATCATGAGGTAGAAATAATGAAGAAAGAAATTATGAATTTAAAACTAAAACTTCAAGCGGCTGAGAATGAAATAGATAATTTAACGTTAGCGAATAACTCCATGGACCATAAAATAAAGGAACAGGATCGAAAGATAAAAGATTTACTTATGATATGTTCTTCCACTTCAGACAACAGACAAAAAAAGAATGGAAAAAAGAGTAAAACAAGGAAAGACAAAACAAGAAGAGCTAAACACGACCTATTTCAGAGCTTACACTAAAGAGAATACTGCCAATAATTCAGAAATACTACCAAATGATAAACCAACACAGAACAAAAAATCCGAAACAGGAAATGGTAATAATTCTATCAACAATCACATTACATGCAACAAGATAGGTGAACAACAGAACAACAGAAAAAAAAGAAGAGTATTCATAGTTGCTGATCAACAAGGGCAGGGATTACAGCAGGCTCTGCAACGATTGATAGGTATGGACTACGAAGTTATGTGCTTTTGGAAGAGCGGGGCATGTTTTGAGGATGTTATAAATTCTTGTAAAACTGAACTGTCTGGTCTGACGTTTCATGATTTCATTGTAGTAGTGGGGGGGATGAATGATACAAATTCACTTGAATTGAAAACTAAAATTTTAAAATGGTTGTCTTTTGTTGCTCACACTAATATTATTATGTGTGGATTACCACGTAATGCTAGTTTAGATAATTATATTAATAAGGATATAGAATTAATATGTCAAGGTTTTAGTCATTGTAATTTTGTAAAAATGAACTACAAGAGATCTTTTGTACGATCTAAATTCTTTATATCAAATTTGACTTTTGTAATATTTCGAGATATAATACACATATCACATAAACAGTCATCTTTAAACTCTGAATCTAGCGAAGGCACAGAAAACGTAAAATCGTATTGCTCGCCAAATTTGAGAATAGGTGGCGACGATGTGGCAGATGATTTGTCTATCTCGCAAAATTCTCGATACAATACAGTTCCTTTTTTATAGATAATAATGTTCTGCGTATCATGCATCAGAATATAGCTGGCTTATTGAGCAAAAGAGAATACTTAGAGATAGAAATCAATGAAATTTTAGATAAACAGCCGACGGACTTAATTTGCTTAACTGAAACATTTATTAAAAAACATAATGAATCAAATATTCAGGTAAAAAGTTTTATGTTAGGGACATCCTTCTGTAGGTCTAAAGAAAAGCGCGGCGGTGTTTGTATTTTGCATAATGACACAACTAAGGTTAAGGAACTTTTATTCATAAAAGATATGGCATGTGAATTGGCTTTTGAGTGTTGTGGGTTGGAGCTGATAGACTATAAAATAATTGTAGTTTGTATCTATAGAACCCCGACAGCAAATATTAAAATATTTTTTGATAAGCTTCATACTCTTCTTGACAAACTAAAGAAATTCAATAAAGGTATAATATTAACAGGTGACTGGAACATCGATACGTTAAAAGAAAATAATATTTCGAGAGCTCTCAAAGAGATATTACTAGGATATAACTTGGACCTACACATTAATGAACCTACGCGACAGAAATCATGTATCGATCATTTTGCGAGTAACATCAAAGAAGCAAAAGGAGAAACCAAGGCATTGCACTTGTCAGATCATGATACTGCTCAGATTTTGACTATACCTATCAAATCCCGTCAAAAACCACTTAAACACTGGTTTGAGACCAAACGTGATTACAGTACTGAAAACATAAATAAGTTCAGAAGTTATTTAGCAAATTATCCGTGGAAAAACTTATTTGACTATAAAAATGTAGATTCTGATTTCACAATGTTTCATAAAGAATTAATCCTACTATATGACTTATGTTTCCCAAAATATACAGTAAAATGTTTAAATAAAGCACATATAAAATCAGATTGGGTAACAAAAGGCCTAAAAACATCATGCTTAACAAAAAGAAAACTCCGCATATCTTATTATAAAAAGAAAACCAATTGTAATAAAATAAAATACAAAAAATACTCAAAAATACTAAAACGATGTATGCAACTATCACAAAAAATTAAAAATGAGAAATATATAAAGAGCGCCAAGAATAAGTGTTTAGCTGCTTGGAAAATTATAAATAAAAATGATCCACACAATCGACAAAATATAGAATATTTAAAAATAAAGGATAAGACAATAGACAAGCCTTCAGAGATAGCAAACTCGTTCAATAATTGTTTTCTAGATTGTCATAATGTTAGTAGTAACCACGCGAATTCGAAAGCTCTTAAGTTTATTGACAGAACTCCCACATCTATATTTTTGACACCAACGGACGAAATCGAGATAATTAAGATTATTGCGTCTCTTAATAATACTAACTCTACAGGTTACGACGGCATTTGTACTAGAGTTCTGAAGTCTTGCGCAAAAGAGTTGGCTCCATTACTGGCATATTTTGTAAATAAGTGTTTTACTGAAGGTAAATTTCCGGCTTTAAAAGTTTCCATAGTGAAGCCTCTATTTAAACGTGGGGATAGGTATGAATTAAACAATTATAGACCCATTGCGCTCATTTCAATCTTGGCAAAGATATTTGAAAAGGTGATGCATTCGAGACTGATGTCGTTTTTAACAAAATATAATATACTCAGAGGGGAACAGTATGGGTTTAGGAAGGGAAGGTCAACTGCACTTGCATGTTATTCTCTGGTCAAAACTGTGTCAACTTTAATGAACCGTAAAGTCCCTGTATCCGCAATATTGTATGATATGAGTAGGGCATTTGATTATGTAAACCACTCGACACTTTTAGCTAAACTCGAACTGTATGGCATACGAGGACTAGCCTATGATTGGATCAAGAGTTACCTTGATGATAGGATGCAATATGTGGAAATCTCAAAACTTAATGATGAACATCACACTGAAATTTATAAATCAGAAACAAAGATAAATACATTAGGAGTTCCTCAAGGAAGTATATTAGGCCCAATACTTTTTATATTGTATATAAATGACCTACCGCAATGTATTAATTACCCAGTCACTCTCTTTGCTGATGATATATCGGTGGCCATACATAAAAGTAATAATATTGACTACGAAAATGAGATTAATAATCAGCTTGAGAAAATAGCAAGTTGGTTAGAGGATAATAATCTAAATGTTAATGTTACGAAAACAAAATATGTACAATTTAGTAATAAAAATTGTGTTCCCTTACCAATGTCCATTCACCATCGTGGTCAACCTATTATGGAAACTACATCTGCTACATTTCTTGGCATTGTGATAGACGCAAAACTAACCTGGCAACTTCATGTTGATATGGTATGTCGGAAGATAAATAGATTCATTTACGCTCTATATCGTCTTACGCAATTAGCTAATCAAAAGACAGCTTTGATGGCTTATCACGCTTATGTAGGTTCTATACTCAGGTATGGGCTGGTCTTATGGGGAAATGCAACGAACACCAATCGTGCTTTCATATTACAAAAGAAATGTATTCGAAGTATTTGTGGAGTGGGACAGCTAGAATCATGTAGACCTCTTTTTAAGAAGTTAAATATACTTGCATTGCCTTCACTATACATATTTGAAGTTTTGATATTTGTCAAAAAAAAATCTGCATCTTTTTACTAAGAAACACGAAACGTGCAACTTCCGAACCAGATATCCTAACAGGTTATGTATACCACCTTCAGTGACAAACTGTTATAGTAGAAATAGTCACAGCATGTGTATTAAATTATATAATTTACTACCAGATCCTATTCTAAGTCTTCCGACCGTACGTTTCAAAAGAATAATGTTTAAAGTTTTGGTTGATCATTGTTTTTATGACTTGGATGAATTCACAACTTTTTGTCGTAATGGGAATGGACAACATTTCATTTTGAGAAAGTACAAAAATTAGAATACCATTTCGAGATTTTAGTGTTCTAAGCTCATATTTTTTATTTCAGAATTTTTAGTTCAGTATTTTTTACGTTATTTAAAAAAAACTAAAATCTAGTCCAAATTGGGAATGTCAGGAAGTTTGAGTTGAGTCTATTTGTCTTGTATTCATATTATCTGTGCATTCATTAAAAAATAAAATCCATTGTCATAATAAATCATAGTGACAGAATGTCATTCAAGCGTATTTCTGATCAGACTAGTAAAATGTAGAAATTTATAAAATATTCTTGTAAAAAACTTAAAAGAAAGTCATTGCATTGTTTGGGATACTTATGCGTTACCAGTGAAATTACGTCTTGTGTGATTAAAGGCTATAAATCTCGCACAGGAAGAAATGAAAATAATCAATAAACATTATGATTTCATCGGTAAGTTTATATTGTTTTAGATGTTTTTATGTGGTGTAAATAGCTTGAAAGTATTATAATATACTAATAATTTGTGCAAATATTCGTTTGTGTCCAGTTCTTTGCTGATTTTGCAAATATCAGATTTTTTATTACATGTTGTAGAGGTTATATTATTTCGCCTAGTGATGTGCATTTGTATATCGATATTTGTTTTGTTGTACTTTCTTACTTTATATTTGATGGGAACAAAAAGTAGAAAACCATCACATGGCTTGGCACATTTTTCTTTTATGTAAATAAATAATAATCACGTAATTTACATTTGAAAACTCAAATCAGTTGTAACATAATGTTTTGTATGTAGGTACTACTACAAGCTCAATTTCTTTGTTTTAGGCGCCACCGTTATCCAACAAAACACAAAACGTAACACGTCAGGATAGCCTGCGAGTTATCGACATGAAGCAATCACCTATTTATAGTTTGCAGCGACAACTAGAAAGAGTTAAAAAAGTGAACACCTTAAAATAATAAACACTGATATTTTTAACGTGTTCTTTTAATTTCCTTGAGTAGTTTCCGCTAGGAAAATGTGGGAATTAGTCAATCGAATTTTTCGAAATTTTGCAAAATGTTTGAGATATGTAAAAAAACATATTTCAGTCCAGCTTTCCGGCGCTGTTTGTTCTCCTCTACAGGTCGCATTTCTCAACCGATTCTCGTGAAATTTTGTGAGCAGGTTCAAAAATTATATAGAATTTTTAATCGGGCCAGTTTTTCGAAATATTGGATATATTTAAAAAAAACGCCTTAAAAATAAATTTACCCCGCATTTGGAAAAAAATTCAAATATCTAGCTGCGAATATAAAAAAAGCTGAAAATATTTATATAAGCTGACGACATTTAAACATCGACTTTTTCAAAATGAAAATGTTGTCTATTATCGACATCACTTACAGAAATCCCATGCCACATCACTATCGAAATCATGGTGTCATACTGTCACAGATAAGATCAGAATTGTTTTATTTTTGGCAAAAGCTACACATTTCAACTTCCTGACAATGTACTTACGCTCTTTTAGAATGAGTAAGATTTCAAACAGTGATTTAATATACAAAAAAACAATTAAAAGTTTAAATAAAAAATACGTGTCCTCTAATTTTGTATCTACTTTCATCATACAAAGTGAAAACGACATATAATATTTTTGAAAGGTTGTCCATTTAAATAAGATTAAGATTTAGTAAATTGAAATTTGACATTGTTTTTGTATGATTTTGTTGTGCAATTGACATTTTGAGCTATAGTATTTCACGTATTCCACATTTTTGTAATTTGTTATTTTAATTATTGACTTACAAGCCTGTTGATATTTTTATTTTTTGATATTTTTATTTTTTTGTTTGACTTTATTGACTTTTATGAATACCTTACTTTGACACCTATATTGTTGACATTTTTATTTTATCTTTTGACATTATCGTGCACGATTGGACGTCTAGACATTTTAAAATTGTAAACAGAATATCATTGTTATTTTTCATTTAATTTAATTTGTTTTGTATTGTTTTTTTTTTTAATTATTATTTGATTTGATTATTTAATTTGATATGATTGTATTTATTATTTAATTTTATTTGATTTCGTTGATTTTATTTGATTTAATTTTTTTATTGATTTTATTCTAATTAGATACATGACGGCTAAAATATTTGCATATCGCTAAAGAGCGGTAAAACATGTATGAACTTTATAATTATATTAAGACCTAAATTGTACCATGCTTTCTGCAAATAAACAAATTCTATTCTATTCTATTCTATAAACGCTTTGCACGGATTTCGTGCAGTTGGTCGCAAGCGCGTGTTGTACATACATTATCTATGAACTAGTGGCTCCGTGAGCTGTAGACCTTGCGTCAAAAAGTAGCTCAAGTTGTATGTTGTTTAAAAACAAAAATGTACATATTATACACAGTCAACAGTTTTCACCTTCTTATTTTCAAACTTCGAATATTGGCCAGAAATTTTTTGATCAAGAATATTATATTCATATGTTTTGATCATAGACATAGAAAAATTTTCGCTGCGCTCAAGAAGACCAACAAAGCGTGGAAAAGAGAAGGTAACATCATACGGACACGGTCTATGTAAAAAAGAGACAAAGGATCAAGTGACATGTGCCAACATTTTTTACAGTAAGAGCCCCTAGCGTCCCGCCTAGCAAATGAGCAATCACAGTTTGTTTAAAATATTTTTTAATCTTAATTAGAATTTAAAATAAAGGTATCGTGGAGCTATGGTGTCTTGTACTCTAAGTAATTGTGATGTGACAAAAAGAAACAATCCAAGTAATCACAGTTTTTAAAGGTAAATAAGATTTTGCCACACATTTCTCTAAAACCAAATTTCGCTACATTTATTCGTTTATCGACAAAGAAAACAGTATGGAACATAGTTAATTAATTTTCCTTTGCCATAATATAGTCATATTTTATGAATCTAAGTCATATTTTACGTATCTCATATAAAATGTATTGATTCGTTTTCGGATCACCTGTTTATTGACTTTGTAGTTCTACATTCGTTCTATGTTCGACATTCTGTTTCTATGGTTTTGATTGATTTTGAACTAAAATATGAACTTTTAAGTCTTCTAAAAATAAAAATAAAACAAAATGTACTTTGCACCGCTAACAAAAAAGGTTTGTGTTTTATATAAAAAAAAACAAAACGGCTGAAATATGATTTTTACATACATATCTCTGCCATTTTGAAAAAAAGCAAAAAACGACGAACCTGCTCACAAAATTTCACGAGAATCGGTTGAGAAATGCGACCTGTATAGGAGAACAAATGGACAGACGACGGACGCCGGAAGGACATACAAAAGAATTTTTGCCCAAGATGAAGCAGCAACGCTGCGCTCGCTCTTTGACTCACTCGGTCAATTATTGCCAGAAAAGTTATTATTACTGAAAGGGGATTGTAAGATTGTTGGTAAGTAAAGAAATCTTTCTTTTCATTGTTACGTACTTCGACAGATTTCTTTTTCACTTTCCGAGAGAAAAGTTAACCAATCTATTTCAGTTTGTCGACGTGAAATAGCCGATAGGAAAATCTTCCTGCGATTAATCACTTAGAAGGAAACTAATTGAAGTGACGTGTAAGTTTGATTTAGAGTTTCAGGAACCCAATTCAACTATCGACTGATTGATTTGTAAGATTTCAGTGTGGTAAATGAAAAAATCATATTGTATAACCTAAACATCATCCATTCGTGTTCGAACTAATGATGTTAAGTTCATAGAATTTGGTGTCAATAGTCATTAAATAAAGGTTATAATTTTGCTCAATTCAAATAACGATAAAAAACTAGTTTTATTACTTTAAAAGCATCTAAACTTAATTTGTATAAGTACTTTAAACGATTATGAACTTAAACACAATTTTAGATTTTAATAATATACGTTGTCCTTATTCAAACTTGATTGAATCCTTAAACATTTTTGATATAACTAACAAATTTCCTGAAAATACAACAACCAATATTGAAACTCAAATCAAAGTGCTTTAATCAATTTCGATTTATCACCCAATTTCAGATAAATTTGTTTCGTAATTCTTACAACAATTTCTCAATCCGAATGCTCAGGATCCAGTTATCACCTTTAATCAAACTAACGACCGTATTTGGGGTACAAATTGCCTATTTGAAGGCTGTACCCAAAACGTTCAGAAGGGATCACTTTTACAAATGTTTTCTCTTCCCTTCGTATTTCCATCATATGCCAGAGAAGACAGAAATTATATTACTTTTCTCACCTTAATTGTTATTTGTGGCAGATGTCTTTTTCACTATTAGGATTGAATTGGAAACAATCATTGTGGATAAAGTATTGTAATTTGTTTCCAATATGTTTGCATGCCTCTCTTTTTCTCTCTAATGAATTGAGTAGGTCACTAGACTTGAAACTTTTTTTTTGGTATTGTTATACCTTTTTATACAGAAAAACTTTAAGCCGGTTCAATCCCTGGCTAAGTCAATGAGGGGTTTTCACAATGACAAGAAATTGCAGGCTCGATAGATGGCGTTGATAAAAGTGTATGAGTCAATGTGACTCAGGTAGGCATGCAGATGTTATGCCTCGATTACATACGCCAATTTAGCTTCCTAGCTAGGAACCAATTTCGGGTTGCCACAATAAAATATTGTAGAATAAGTTCGATTTTAAAATCGAATCTACACTATAACGGAAAAGTAAACATTGTTTAAGATTAGAGATGAGAATTGAAAATAAAAAATCATAAAAAATGTTGACCTTTCCGTCATTTGTGCAAATTCACTGTTAAAATTTAACTTATTTATACGAGTGGCAACTCTAAATTGGTTCCTTAAATCGGCGTATGTAATCGAGGCTTAACCCTAAAATGTTTCTCTTTGGGTAGATGTCAGGTCAACCAGCGAGCGCTTACTTTCCTCTATGGTACAGGCTGTTTATTTTAAAAAGCTAGTTTTGACTTATCTCTTTCCTTCAACGCCATCTAGTGAGGCAAATAGTTACTATTTTTATTTTTTAAATGTCATTTTGAAAAGCCTTCATTTAGAAAACGAACTTCTCCATATTGTCTAAGGTATGTGTATGTGTGTTTGTGGTACTATCATTTGTCTCTGGTTTTCATAGCTTAAATGCTTTAAGCTACTTTAGACCGTAGATGTGTGATTCACGAGTGGGTTGCGTTGCACCACAGATGAGATATACAGGGTGTCCCAAAATTTTGTCACATGGAGGGAAAGCACCTTAAATATTGAAGATAGGTAATTTTACTGAAAAAATACTTCATTTTGTTTTCAAAAGTAATTAGAACTGCATTTAAAGATAAAAAAAGTCGCATTCGAGATTATACAATTCGTAATAATGAAAATTTAAATACTAAATTTCATGGTGTTCCTTTTATTTAAGATGCTGTGTTATTTAAAAAAAAATAAGCCTAATGAGTAACTCTTTGGATCGGTATTATCAAAATAAAATATTGAGTTTTTTTTTCGTATTTGATGGGTTCGATTCCTGGTTAAGGCCGGCAATTATTCAAAAATCTTTGAATGCAGATCCAATTATTTTTAGAATCAAAATGAAGTCTTCTTCCAGTAAAATTTCCTATAAACACCCTATGATAAATAATTTCAAAGCACTCCAAATTCAATGATGCTAAAATATGGCTAAAATAAAGACAATAACAATACATTCATTTTGTATTTCTTTTTTTGTCATTTAATCTTTTCATGTTTACTCAGCGTCATCTATTATGTACACTATTAATTATTATTATAAGTACTAATGAATTAGTGATTATATGGTTCACTTGAGATAATGGGAGCCTGATGACCTGTAACTGTAACACAGGTATTTCTTGCCTATAGACTAAGCTCCCGTTGCATGAAACCTTACCTCACAAGGTGGAAGAGCAGAAATGTGTTGCAGTTATAGATATTACTTAGGGACACTGGATTTTAGTGGGGATTTTAGTGGGTTGCCATCGCATATCCTGGAAGAACATTTTTTTTTCTATTTTGATCGAAAATTACATCATGAGGTGGAAGATCGAAATGTTTACCCATCGAAAGAGAAACATTTGTAGGTCAAAACCCGCATGGGTTGCCAGCCCCTACCCTGGCAGGTTTCTAAGTAATATCTATTACTGCAACACATTTCTGCTCTTCCACCTTGTGAGGTAAGGTTTCATGCAACGGGAGCTTAGTCTACTAGCTCAAGAAACGGACTCTAACAGACTTAAATTACTTTATCCGCAACGTAAAAACCTTGTCACAATGTCAAGTCTGTGATAGTAAATAAATGATGATTATAATCATTGTTAATAATAACGAATTAAAGGTCTATTCAAATCTGACCGGTATCCTGTACCGATGGCGGTAACTATATCCCGATGAGTACGCGAAAAACGCGCTGTTCAAACGATAGCGGAACTTTACCGCTACCGGAGGCGCTACCAGTACTGGCTCGCGATGCGAGCACTACGGGCGGGCGGCGCGGCACGGGTTGCTGCGTCCGCGGGGCGAACTAATAGTTTCGCTGATGACGCGGTCCGTACCGCATACCCATCTGGTTTGTGGTTTCGATTTCGGGACAGCTGCAAATATACCATACAAATTACCGCGCGGGATATCGCTCGGGTATTACCACTCCGGTTTGAGTAGGCCTTAAAAGTGCTTATTATGTGAGCTTATTTGAATAAAGATTTTTCAATTTCATTTTCAAATGTGCAATAGGGAATATGCATCATTTTTTTAATCTTAATCAAAAGTATAATACGTGTGAAAATTAACTGTAATATTAAAACTTTTTTCTTGCGTTTTTTTCTCGTGATATAGTTACTTGAAGTTAGCGCACAGCAGCACCCGCCGAAAACGCTCCATACAAAACGGTGACGTCATACATCACGTTTCAGGCGTGTTTCGGCGCGTTTAATATGGAGTTAGCCAATAATCTTCAATTATCTCCCTAAATTTTGCGTTTAAGTACATATGTGTCATACAAAATTATGTTTCTCATTCGATATTCTATCCGACTGTAAAATTCATTATATCCGAAAATGAAAAAAAATATCGTTATTTTCCCCTGATTTCATCGTGTGATAAAACTAAAACAATACATTTTTTTATTTTTTTCCTGTTCCATCATGTTTTTATAAGTGTCCGCAGCGATCAAGCTCAAATTCATCAAAATCGGTGACTTATGCATATTCCCTATTCAGGCATTCATGCCCATAAGCGTGTGCACACGTAAACACGTTAACGCTCGAACGGTAATAATAAAAGCTTTTCAACCATTTACGCTCGCAATAAAATGTAGAATACAGCAATAGGGATACAATAAATAATATATTGCCCCCAAAGAGTTTGACCTTGAAAGTCTGCCAAGTTGCTGCTTATAACTTGCCAAATCGTTGCTTATCCTTCACGCACCACTGGTGATTGACCCTTACTTAACAAACTTAACAATACAGTTTGTAGTTGCTTCAATAAAGGTTTATTTATCTCAATAACTGATTTGACTTGATAGAGACGATATAGGAATTACTTAGAGCATTCAATAGTTGAATGCTCTAAGAGGAATTATTGATCGAGCGAGCATCTCTGCTTCAGCTTGGGCAAAAATTCTTTCGTATGTCCTGACTGACTGTTCCCACAGGTCGCATTTGTCAATCGATTCTTGTAAAATTTTGTGAGCAGGTTTGAAATAATTTTTTTTTTGTCGAGCCAGTTTTTTGAAATTTTTCATAATGACGGAGATATGTTAAAAACAGATTTAAGTCTGGCTTTCCAGCGCTGTCTGTTCTCATCTACAGGTCGCATTTTCCAACCGATTCGAGTACAATTTTGTAAGCAGGTTTGAAAATAATATAAAAATTTTTGGTCACGCTAGTTTTTTGAAATTTTTTTATTGGTGGAGGTTAAAAAATCTTATTTCAGTCCGGCTTTCCGGCTGTTTGTTCTCCTCTACAGTTCGCATTTCTCAACCGATTCTGGTGAAATTTTGTGAGCGGGTTCGATAATTATCTAGAATGGTTTGGTCGAGCCAGCTTTTTAAATATATTAAAAAATATACACCCATTTTGAAAAAATATCTAAATTAGAAGCACCATCTAGCTTCTGCAAATAATATACCAAACAGCACGTATACACTATGTACTTTGAAAACCCCTTGGCAACATTTTTGACCCACTTTTTACCGCGAGGTCTACAGCTCACGGAGCCACTAGTAATAATAATATGTATCTCAATTGATTACAGAAGTGAAAGTTGCTCCAGTTCAAAACAGATTAAAAAAGTTAACTTATAAAAAAAATCCGTTGGGTTTGAAAAACTTTTATCGATAATAGTTTTCATATCACAAAAAGCAGATAATCCTCTGGTAGAATTTAAGCTTTTTAGCCTTTTGACTTATTAACTACTCACCAGGAATTGCGTAGACTATTGTAAAACTAAATGTGCCGAACTGCTTTCTGGTGTCATGGCCAGGCCACTCCTCAGTGCAGAAGTGCACGTCACGCGTTTCTATCTGAAAAGAACGGTAATATTACTATCTTTGACACACGTGTCGGAATATTTTGGAAGTAAAATCGTTACGACATCAAAACATGGCGACTGTAGAAGAGACCAAAAGATTAAAATACCTAAATGTCTCATCCTGTAACTAGAGATGGGTTTCTACCCGGTAAATACCGGGTAAATACCCAAAGTACCCAAAATCAAGGTATTTACCCAGGTAAATACCCAAAAGATGGGTATTTACTTTCCAACTATTTCTTTAGTCTCTTATACTATTTAAATGCTACTTGATCTGCCATGGAGGTGTAGAGCGTCTGGAATGTTTGCTAAAAACAGATCCAACGACTTTTTACTCTGTAATACGATTAATTTAATTGACGACCTCCGTGGTCGAGTGGTTCGCACGCCGGTTTTCAAGGCGTCACCATCTCTTGAGGTCCCGGGTTCGATCCCCGGCTGGGTCAATGTAGAAAATGAACTTTTCAATATTGTCTCAGGTCTGGGTGTGTGTCATACCACCGTTGTTTCTGATTTCCATAACACAAGTGCTATAGCTACTTACTTTGGGATTGGAGCAATGTATGTAATGTTGTCAAATATTTATTTATTATTTATTTATTTAATTAGGGCAAATTTTGACAAGACTGTCTAACAGCAATAACGCTATAATTATTTATGACTATTCGTAACTACCATTACAATATCCCATTTTTTTTAAATTATGTTGTAAAGTTATTCAATTAATAATTTAATTTTTTTTTTTAAATTACAACCTTAAATTACTTAAATGCTTTTTATGCAAGAAATCTACACGGTTTCTGCACAGCTAATACTTTCCCATTAATAATCCATTTACAAATTGCACGTAGGTACTATGTATTTTAACACGTTTTTATTAGGTTGCTTTCGCGTTTGTTAGTTTGTTTGTTTGTGTGTTTCTCCGATTTTATCCTAACTTCCCGATGAGCTAGAGACTTAAAACTTTGAACTTAGGCCAGAACTGAAAGGCAATGCGATATTATGGTGTCATTGAGCTGATCTGATGATGAAGCCGGAAGAAGGCCACAGGAACTCTATGAAAAACCATACAGCCCCATCGTGTTTGGGCTCGTTAGAATCGTCTTGACGAGTACTCTAATAGGAGACGTGGTTTAGGGTCTGATGATGAAGCCGAAAGACCATGCCATAGGAACTCAATATTGAAACCGTGCAACCCCATCAAATTTGGGTTGGTTGGAATCGTCTTGACGAGTTCTTTGTTGGGAAATAGTTTCCAGGGTCTGATGATGGAGCCGGAGGAAGGACACAGGAACTCTTTAATAAAACCACGCTACCTTATCGAGATTGGGCTCGTTTTGAAAGTCTGATGATGGAGCCGGAGGAAGGCCATAGAAACTCTATAATAAAACCATGCAACCCCATCGAGTTTGGGCTCGTTTGAATCATCTTGTTGAGTACTTTTTTGGGAAGTTTCCAGGTTCTGATGATAGAGCCGGAAGAAGGCCACTGGGACTCTGTATTAAAACCATGCAACCCCATCGAGTTTGGGCTCGTTTGAATCGTCTTGACGAGTGCTCCGATAGGAGATGGTATATTTTTAGTCTTAGCTCATTAACTAAAAAGCAGAAAATAAAAATTTACTGAAAAAAAACTTTTTTAAAAACACGTTTTTATTACAAAAAAAGTCGGACTAAAAACATTAAAACGGACTAGACTAGTCGGACTAAAAATACTACTAAGCCACAACGTGCTTATTGTTTTTACCCATGCTTTTGGGTATTTACCCGGTAAATACCTGGTAAATACCCAAATTGGGTATTTACCCAGTAAATACCCATCGGGTTATTACCCACCGCCCATCTCTACTCGCCGCTAGCTTTGATTTGCACAGTTTACTCTGCAAATCAAAGCAGCGCTTACTGTGCAAAGTCTCTGCAAATCAAAGCAGCGCTTACTGTGCAAAGTTTACTGTTTACTGTGCAAATCAAAGCACCGAGACTCGGTAAGTAAGTTTAGTAAAAAAAGTGTCCAACTACAAACTACTTCTGTCCAGCAAATTCTGAGGTTATTTCATGTTCAACATACCGAAATATTTTTAAAAGCCTTCGAAATGATGGGCACAGTTTCCTTGTGCACTGTGGCCACCATCAGCAGTGGTATGAAGATGAGGAGTGCTGCTGCCCACAGGAGAGTCAACAGCAGGAGGGCCTGCTTCCGCCCTGGGGGTCGGAGACGAGGCTCGGGGGAGATGGACAGCCAGCGGTCTACTGACATGGCTGTGAGGGTGAAAACGCTGGCTGCAACTGCTACTCCTGCAGGTAAAGATACATTTACAACTTTTTGGTGCTGCGGCCTCAAAGTTATTTTTTTTAATAGATCAATAAATTGTATTAGATTCAAATAACAATAACAGCCTTAGTAAGCTATAACTGATTAGAATAGTAACTATTAATGATATTCCAGACCCTTGGGATTACAAAATAGTGATCCAATTATTATTGTTATGCTTGAGATTTTGCGAAGTAGGTATATCAGTGAAGATGCATTCATGAATATTTTATTATCATTCCTAAAGAGCTCTTTAGTAATGATAAATTATTGATGAACTGACATCGCTATCAATTTACACGGTGCCATTTAGTAAGTGCTTGTGAGATTAAAAGGTTTTTTTTTTACACAATTTTTTCTTAATTCTGACAAACAAATACCGAGCATAAAAAATAAAAGACACAATATTTTTAATATCTTTTTGTTGATGAAATAACTGAAACAAAAATTTTCATTACTTTTATTACTTACATTATTTTGTGTTATTTAAGGTAAAGAGAAATCCAAATGTGAGATTAATATATTGTTCCCTGGGAAAAGATAGTGAAATGTCAGCTGTGAATACAAACTAGTAACCTGATAAATAGGATTGGGACATTTGGAATGGAACTACATAAAAACCGGGTGTTAACGCCTGCAAGCATAACTGTTTGTCAAGCTTGCCAACGGCGAAAAAGGCATGAGGCCAATGCCGTGATATCGATAGACGACACCTAGAAGCAGCCAATTAGGAGCGCCTGTCTGCATCAAATGTCATCGAGACGTCAACGTCAGAAGACAATTCACTTTCATTATTTCTCTCGGCCACGACTGACATACAAACGACGGAGCGTGTACACGCTCCCATCATAACCACATCACCCAACAAAATTTAGAATCTAAGCTTATTGCCATATTGTATTGTACCAAACAATTTGTTATAAGAAGTAAAGCAGATGCTATAGAAACTCCCAAGTTTTATTTAAAGGATAAACACCATTAATTCCATCACCTCATCATTCACGCAACGTGTCATCGCAGCGAGCCAGCCATCGAGCGAGCCCTTCACAACTTCATCTACTCAACGAGCAGTACCTGGGCTACCAAGTTTTGGTCCTTCGAGCCGGATGTCGAGCTGAGTTACGCGCCGCCGCCAACACCTAGGAAGTACTACGTTCGCCAATAGTGAAGTTTGTGAAGAAATACAGGTGGCCATTTTGGTATCCACACGTGTGTTAAAGAAATCTCTAAGCATCAGAAAAAGTAATATCCATCTACATATTTTATGCGAATAAGGGCATGTGATGCAAGTTCGTTCTTTTTTCCATTCCAACATTTCCAACATCCAACCCTAGTGACATTTAGTGGTCGAGTCATTTTTCAAATCAAAGTCATTTTTTCATAAAAATCAACACATTTTTTCAAGTTTGTTCACATTAATTTGCTAATTTCATTTCACAGTGCAGTGAATAACCAATTTGAAACAATAAGTTTTTCCCTAGAGGTGCCTATTGTTTATAACAAAACCACTTTAATTTGCAACTTGCTAAATAGGTTATACCTATACATATAAAGGGGTGATTGACCTGTGTATTGTGTTCATTGCTAAATAAGTGACGGTGTTTTTTCGTTCCTAGAGACGCCACGTTGTGGGGCAGCGACCGCGTGTTTGGCCTTGCGCAGAACTGTGCTTTGCCTGTCGCGGGCCTAGCTTCGCTGCGCGTGTATGCTGTTTCACTGCTTGCTGCACATTCAAGCTTACGTGCACCCTCACTCATCGCATCGTTCATTAAATTTAAGTACCAATTTATTTCACATTACTTTCATTTTTATCAAAGTGCATAAACGTAACGTATTCATTTCAGTGAATTATTGGCTGGTAAGATTAGTATAGTTTCAATTTTAATCAGTTAAAAATGGATTTCAAGGATCTCATTAAGAAACGAGGTAGTTTTAAAGCTAAATTAACTCTTTTTAAAACACATTTACAAGGCGTTCGAGGCTTAAGTACCTTAAGTACATTGCAAGTAACAGAATTAAATATTAGATTGTCCAAAATAGAAGAACTTTATTCTGATTTTGATTGCATCCAAACTGACATAGAGAATTTGTGTGAAATTCCAGACGAGCAATACAAAGAGCGCGAGAGCTTCGAAACCCAGTACTTCGCTGCGGTTGCTGAGGCACGGGAGCTGACTGCTACCAAGCAGGAGCTCTCGGGGGACTTCGGATCGGCTGCAGGTTCTGCTGGTACTGTTTCTGGACATCGAGGTGGGCCAAACCTTAAACTTCCAACTATACACTTACCTACCTTTTCGGGAAATTATCATGACTGGTTAGAATTTCGTGACACATACACATCACTCATACACTTAGATAGCTCAATTCCTAAAATTAGCAAATTTCATTACTTGCGGTCATCGTTAAGAGACAGTGCTTCTTTAATTATACGTTCTTTGGATCTTTCAACCGAGAACTATGATATAGCATGGCAACTTTTATGTGACCGCTACAACAATAAGCGACTTCTTGTCAACAATCACATTCAAGCTATTTTCAACATAGATTCAATTCCTAAGGAGTCCGCAAAATCATTACGGAACATAATAGATACTGTCAACCGCAACTTAAGAGCTTTAAAAACATTAGATTTGCCAGTTGATGGTTGGGATTTACTTATTATTCACATTATTTCTAGTAAATTGGACTCGACAACAACGCGTGAATGGGAGACATTCAGAAATTCATTAACGGAATTGCCTACCCTTGCTGATTTCAATAATTTTTTAACTAGTCGAGCTGATTTGCTGGAAACTATGGAGGAAGCAAACCATAGTAACATGCGCCGTAGACATAGTGACATTACACATACACGACAAAAGGCGTTCACTGTCAAGTCACATTCACTTCCATCCCCGCAAACATTTTGTTGTCCTCTTTGCAAACATAGACATGCTATTTATCACTGCACAAAATTCAAATCTTTACCTGTTGAAAGTCGGATTCAGAAAGCAAAGGCACTTAAATTATGTCTTAATTGTCTACGTCAAGGTCACAACGTTAACACATGCAGATTAGGTTCATGCCGACTGTGCCACAAGCCACATAATACATTATTACATTTAAACGAACCATCCAACTCAAATGAGTCGAGTACAGACACATCCACATTACCCGCTACAAGTGCGAATGGTGTTGTTCTTTACAGTGTACAATCACCACAAACTCAAGGTACTCCTCTCACACAAACAAAGGATATATCATTATCTTCCATTCAGAATTTTCAAAACGTTTTACTGTCAACAGCTCTCGTTAAAGTCAAGGACCACGATGGTCATGAGCATACTGTCCGGGCATTATTGGACAGTGGGAGTACTTCGAGCTTCATTACAGACAGTTTACATACAAAACTCAATTTGCCTACCACTTCAACTTCAACAACAGTTGAAGGGTTGAATGGTCAATCATCATCCATATTCAAGCGCTGTGATGTCATTATATCATCACATGCTACATCATACACAAGAACCATTAATTGTCTTGTCGTTCCAAACATTACACAGTTGCTTCCAAGCACACACATTCATTATACAACATTAGATATTCCACAAAACATTACATTAGCAGATCCTACATTCCATACACCATCCAAAGTCGATATGCTACTAGGGGCAGATCTATTTTGGAGCTTGTTGTGTTCAAACAATATCTCACTAGGTAAAAACAAACCGACATTAAGTGAGACAAAGCTTGGATGGGTCATATCTGGTCCCATACACACATCACATAAAAATCATACAGTCCATTCCAATCATTCATTAACACAAACCGATGATCGTCTTCACGAGCAAATAACACAATTTTTTGAACTTGAAACAGTTGCAACTCGTAAACCAATGTCGAAGGATGAAGAAGAATGTGAGTATAACTTTACAAATACTACAGTTCGTGAGGACGACGGTCATTTTGTTGTAACGATTCCATTAAAGGAATCGCCACAACAGCTGGGTGACTCTTATGAACAAGCGCTATCTAGGTTTATTTCCCTAGAACGTAGATTCAAGCGTGACCCAGACTTTAAAGCACAATACACTCAATTCATTAAAGAGTACATCACTTTAGGTCATATGACAGAAAATACAACACCCGAACAAGACGAGTTCACATATTTTATGCCACATCATGGGGTAATGCGTGAGGAAAGTTTAACTACTAAACTAAGGGTCGTGTTTGATGCCTCCGCTGTGACCACATCCGGTGTATCATTCAACAACATTCAAAGAGTGGGCCCTACGGTTCAGAATGACCTCATTAGTATATTAATTCGGTTTCGTCAACACAAGTATGTGGTCACGGCAGACGTTGAAAAAATGTACCGTATGGTAAAAGTAACAGAAGATCAACGTTCTTTACAACAAATCCTCTGGCGCTTTGAACCCGATGAGCAACTCAAACAATACAAATTAAATAGGCTGAGTTACGGAACTGCTTTGGCTCCTTATCTCGCCACCAGATGTTTGTGTCAGCTGGGCCGGGAATGTACCGATGAGTCAGTTTCAACTTGCATCCTTAATGATTATTATATCGATGACTATATCAGTGGTAATGACAATCTAGATCAGTTGATTTGTACTTGTAAGGGAGTAATTAAACAATTAAAGAGTGGTCAATTTAATTTAAGAAAATGGCATTCAAATAATCCGCAGGTCATTACACAACTTGTAGGTGAAGCCAGTGATAACGAATTCCTTAATTTAAGTAATCATGATTATTCAAAAACTTTAGGTTTACTGTGGGGTTGTAAGGAAGATATTTTATTATTCTCAGTTAACATCACACATCATGAACGCATTACAAAACGGACAATTTTATCTAACATGTCACAATTATTTGATCCTTTAGGACTTATTAATCCTTGCATATTACAAGCAAAAATAATTTTGCAAAAGCTGTGGTCGTTACAGATATCTTGGGATGAAGATATCCCCACAGATTTACGTGTGGCATGGGGTAACTTTCTACAATCATTACTTTACATTAAAAACATTAAAATACCACGACACATTATTTGTGAATGTCCTACATTATTAGAAATACATGTATTCAGTGACGCATCAACTCAAGCATATAGTGCTTGCGTTTACATTAGATCTGTTAACAACAATCATGTTTCAGTTCACCTAGTTACTGCAAAGAGTCGAGTTGCACCAATCAAGCAAATGACAATAGCACGTTTGGAATTGTGTGGTGCGCTAATTGCTGCCCGTCTGGCGGATAAAGTTAAATCCTCATTAAGATTAAATATTCAGAAAACAGTTTATTGGTGCGATTCCACTATTGTCCTAGGTTGGATTAAGTCGTCTAAGACCAATTTATTAAAACAATTTGTACACAATAGAATTCATGAAATTACTACTATTTCAGAACCAGATTCATGGCGTTATGTGCCTACGCGTATGAACCCGGCCGATGTAGGGTCACGCGGCATGGACGCGAGAAAAATCGAAAACAACACATTGTGGTGGTCGGGTCCTGAATTTTTGATCAATTCAGAAGCCGATTGGCCAAGTCAATTAACACAAGTAAACAATGTTGATTTGCCGGAGCTCAAACTTTTAACTCATTTAAATGTTTCAGAATCACCTCCATTGGATTTTATTACTAAATATTCAGAATTCAGTAAGCTCCAACGAATCACAGCCTACATAAGACGCTTTATTCATAACTGTAGACACTCTCTCACTAGGCATACAGGCTATTTAACTTTAGATGAATTAAAAATGTCAACACTCACTTTATGTAAACTAACACAACTACAAACATTTGAATATGAATATAAACTATTAAAGAATGGTAAACAGTTGCCGGCTAAAAATAAATTGCTTAATCTTTCTCATTTTTTAGACTCGAACGATGTCATACGCGTTGGTGGCAGGTTATCCAACTCTCATTATGATTATGACACAAAGCACCCTATATTATTACACGCATCTCACCATTTAACAAACATTATTTTTAAACATTATCATATCTTACTTTTACACGCTGGTCCACAATTGTTGCTTGCTAACATTCGTCATAAATTCTGGGCAATCAACGGCAGAAATCTGGCAAGACAAACAGTACATAAATGTAATGTGTGCTGTCGTTTTTCAGGCAGAACGAAACAACCAATTATGGGAAATCTCCCTGAACAGCGATTGCATACAGAGTATGCATTCACTAACTGTGCCGTAGATTATTGCGGACCTGTCATGATATTGAACCGAAAGGGTAGAGGTGCTACATTAATTAAAGCATATTTATGCATTTTTGTGTGTTTGTCGGTCAGAGCAGTACATATAGAACTTGTAAGCGATCTGAGTTCTGAAACGTTTCTCTCCGCTCTTTATAGATTTATTGCTCGTAGGGGAAGACCCACGAATATCTATTCAGATAACGGAACATGTTTTGTAGGGGCTTGTAATGAACTTGCAAAATTTCTTAAGTTAAACAAAGATAACATAGCATTGCACGCCTTAGATTTATCCATTAAGTTTAATTTTTCGCCAGCCTATAGTCCACATTTTAACGGTTTAGCTGAGGGTGCCGTAAAGTCAGTAAAACATCATTTAAAAAGAATCTTAGCATATGCAAACCTCACTTATGAGGAAATGAACACAGTCCTTTCACAAATAGAAGCAATTTTAAATTCAAGGCCTTTGACGCCTCTATCATCTGATCCATCCGATCTCGCTGCCTTAACTCCGTCCCATTTCCTCATCGGAAGAGCATCAACAGTCTTGCCATCTTCAGAACCTCGAGACTTAGAGAAGTTAAGTACTCTTTCACGTTACAAGAGGACGCAGGAACTGAGAGCACACTTTTGGCAACGGTTTTACAAAGAGTACATTTCAGAGCTTCAAAAACGCCACAAATGGAAACAGGATGGAAAACAACTAGCAATCGGCGAGATGGTCCTCATCAAGGATGACCGACTCCCAGCGAACAGGTGGCTGCTGGGTCGAGTGGAAACCGTGTATCCAGGCTCCGACGGTGTGGCACGAGTAGCCGACGTCAGGACAACATCAGGGACTATAAGAAGAGCTTACAACCGCTTATGCCCGCTGCCTGTTCTAGACCGACCTGAGGATCCAGTTCCAGCGGCCGTCCCACGAGTGACAGTTCCTGTTCCCGAGGCGGCAACCTGTTAACGCCTGCAAGCATAACTGTTTGTCAAGCTTGCCAACGGCGAAAAAGGCATGAGGCCAATGCCGTGATATCGATAGACGACACCTAGAAGCAGCCAATTAGGAGCGCCTGTCTGCATCAAATGTCATCGAGACGTCAACGTCAGAAGACAATTCACTTTCATTATTTCTCTCGGCCACGACTGACATACAAACGACGGAGCGTGTACACGCTCCCATCATAACCACATCACCCAACAAAATTTAGAATCTAAGCTTATTGCCATATTGTATTGTACCAAACAATTTGTTATAAGAAGTAAAGCAGATGCTATAGAAACTCCCAAGTTTTATTTAAAGGATAAACACCATTAATTCCATCACCTCATCATTCACGCAACGTGTCATCGCAGCGAGCCAGCCATCGAGCGAGCCCTTCACAACTTCATCTACTCAACGAGCAGTACCTGGGCTACCACCGGGCACGGTTTTTAGAACCTGATTAATGTTAGGGTTCGAAGGGACGAAGCCTTTGAATCTTTATTCATCGTTTGATTCTGTACAAACACCTGTAGGAAATACACGGTGCTGATTAAACAGTATTTAATCCTAGTGTGGATTCTGTATCTGAAAGGGCAAAAATGAAGCCCTAATAAACCTTTAAAGGTTGTCAGGTCCATCTGTCTGGCTGTAAAAGGAAGGTTGACCCACATCTGTCAGCTTCAGTTAAAATTTGCTTGTCTTATTGTTTTGTGTCGCTCAGCAACGTTATTTGCTAGTGCGATTAAGATAGTGCGAGTGAGTGCAGTGAGTGTAAAGCATTAGTGATACGCTGCACCAAATTTATCAAATTTTGGACGAAGGTATGGCGTGTCTCAATAAGCAGACATACCTTGTATATAATTAACAATCTTGCAGACAGTCTCCCCGTAGAACCAGACCAGGGTGATGGCTTTGCTGAGCTGGATGGGCATGCAGATGCCGGTGACTAGAAGGTCAGCAGCTGACAGGTTCACCAGGAATATGTTGGTGACGCTGTAACAAAAAAAGATATGTATTTTTTTACACACGTAGATAAAGGTCACACTTTTCTACCTTGTGTCAAAACCAAATCAAATAAAAAATTCTTTATTCAAATAAACTTAGAAATGCCCGCGCCCGTTAGTTATTTATACCTACTACTTTCAGTTCAAATACTCAAATCACAGTCCTTATACATGCCTGCCAATATACAGTTTTGATGGAGCTTAATGTCTCTTAGATAAATCAGTAAAGGTGGCTCCCATCGTAATCATTCCTCTCTATTCGTTATCACTACGAACTAAAACATCTTCTTGAAATCTAAAATTCTTACATTCATGTCAGCACTTGTTAGTGTATTTGAATAAAGCTGATTTAATTTAAGTTTTCAGATTTTTTTAAAACATAGTATTTTTTAATGTAAAATGTGTAAGAATTTGATTGGACAAATCCACTTTGCTTTACTGGAAAAGAGCAACGGAATTATCATTCCAGTCAGAGGAATATAAATGGCGTAATAAAAAACGTTTCTTATCAACAAATTTCAAAATTAGAGATAATTCATAAGCAAGAAACAATAACACATCTATTCTAGATGCTACCTATCTTGAGATAATTATTCGTTATGAGGCACCCCGTCACAAAAACAAGATCGGCCAGCTTAGCTGAAGTGGTGACCCTCATTTGTCATTAGACTGACAGTGAGTGTCCACGGCTAGTCTTGAAGTGGAGACCGCGTTAAGGTAAATACAGTGTGAGTAAATCTCCCACAGAATAGTAGAATGTTTTTGGCTAGTTCTTTTAGGTAACCATACGTACCTACGTACGCATATAAAAAAAAAGCTTTTTAAAAAAAGCAAAGCCTCCTTTAAAAACCTTAAAAAACAGCTCTATAAAAAGCAAGAAATAATGTTCAAATCGATTAATTAAAACACGTCTATAGAAGTTGGGTGGAGCTGCTGGAAGTATTGTTTTTACTTATTTTACGAACATACGGTTTCGTATGCGGCCGAAGGGGTTTATATTCTAAAAGCCCCACCCGACTTCAATAGACGTGTTTTAATTAATCGATTTGAAAATTATTTCTAGCTTTTTATAGAGCTGTTTTTTAAGGATTTTGAAGGAGGTTTTGCTTTTTTTAAAGAGCTTTTTTATTTTAAACTTTTTTTTGGTAGGTATATTATTATAAGCGATGATTTTATAAAATAAAACGTTATAATGTTTCAGATTTTTCAACGGTATACCCGAGTAACTCAATTTCCACAGCAGTTCCGTTGAGCATTTGCAGTTCTAATCTAGTCCAGAACGTCCTTGACTTAACTTGTTTTTGATTGTCATAAACCTACCAATATTTCAATCCCTGTACAGTTCCTACTTGATTATGAGGAGTTCCCTCGTGTATCTTTAAAATCCAATGAAATTAATATGGTATCATCCTTAAGGTGTCTTCTATCAAACAAAAAAAGAATCATCTAAATCGGTTCATAAACAAAAAAGGAATGATAGAAAATCCGTATGAATTCATATACCTAAAATGGGAACGAAAACGACAGTATTTTCAAGATTACTTGAAAACTACAGAACTGATTTTAAAATTTCAAAAAATAGAACCAACTTGGGAACAAACCTCATGTTATAAAGTTTGAATCATTTCAATTGGTTCAGTGGTCTCCGAGTGATCGGTGTACATACATATTAAAAAATTCACAGATTTTACAGTCCCCGCAAGAATCGGAGCATTGAAAATGAACACAAAAATTTACGAAAAACCAAAATCAAATCAAATGCAAAGTCCTATTATATTTTAAATGTTACGTAGGTAGTACCACGATTGTGACACTCGGCTCCGCCTCGTGTCACAAAAGCGCCCGCTAACTGCCTCTACGCGGCCGAAATAATATTAACCAATTTTCGAAATTACAATGAACGCACTTCTCGTCCGCTTCTGCATCTTTTAACACTATTACCATGACGATCGGTCAATAATCATTGAAGCTACATCACTTTTTATGTACGAAAACAGCCGTTTTTCTACAATTCCAAATCTAAAGGGACCACCTACAGGTCACAATTATAAACCGATTTTTAAAATTATTTCTCTATTTCATAGCTAAACTAGGACCCCCTAGGACCTTTTTTTTCATTTTTTCTTAGATTGGTTTTTTTTCCGAAATATTTACAATTTAGTAAACAAACATCCCCCAAAAAACCCGGAATTTTTGGAATTTCGCAAAATTCCAAAAAAAGTTACCAGTAGATTTTCAAAATTCAAACGTTCACACGTGTCTCGATAAATTCCTCAACTTTTGGTACTATTTTTATTTCGATCCTCCCAAAATCATCGGAGATATGGCCAAAAATACGTCTCAGGCGATTTGCATCTGATAACCATTTTCAATGGTAAAAAATCACAGATTACGCAGTTCCCGCAAGAATCGGAGCATTGAAAATGAATACAAAATTAACGAAAAAACTAAATCAAATCAAAAGCAAAATCCTATATTTTTTCTAAGGTATACTAGGTACCTTTTTATTTTTACGATCGATTGTGACACTCGGCTGCGCCTCGTGTCACAAAAGTGCCCCTGACTGCTTCGACGCGGCTGAAATATTATTAACCGATTCACAAAAATCAACTAATGCACGTCTCGTCTGCTTCCGCATCTTTCAATACCTTTACCATGACGATCGGTCAATAATCATATAAACTACATCACTTTTTATATACCGAAATACCCGTTTTTCTACAATTCCAAATCTAAAGGGACCACCTACAGGTCACAATTATAAACCGATTTTTAAAAAAAATCGCTATTTTGTAGCTAAACTAATACCCTAGGACCCTTTTTTCATTTTTTCTTAAGTCGGTTTTTTTCGTGAAATATTTACAATTTAGTAAACAAACACCCCCCAAAAAACCCGAATTTTTCGAAATTTCAAAAAAGTTACCAGCCGATTTTCAAAATTCAAACGTTCACACGTGTCTCAATAAATTCCTCAACTTTTGGTACTATTCCCATCTCGATTCTCCTAAAATCCTCGGAACTATGACCAAAAATACGTCTCAGGCGATTTGCATTTGATAACCATTTTCAATGGTAAAAAATATATGCGACGAATAGATAACCTCCTCCTTTTCAAGTTATTGAAGTTCGTTTAAAAATAATATATCTTCCCCTCTACTCAAAAGGCCAACTTTCTATTTGTTTGAACGCTACGCTTACTTTTAAAGCTTTAATATGAGCAATGTCGCAAACTTATGTAAATGACAGACTTCGATGTATTGTATGGAATTGTTAAGCTTACGGCACCTAATTTTATGGTTTACTGCTTATTTTAAAGTTTTAATAGTAAGCGTAGCGTTCAAACGAATAGAATGTTGACCACTTGAGTAGGGGAGCAGATGTACCTACTTCGGATACAGTATTTTTGAAAACAAAATTTAAATTATACACAAAGTTTTTTATTTGACACAACAAAGAAGAGTAGATAACGGAGAATAACCTTCCGTACTATGCCAGTGCAGAATAGAATTTATTATCATCACAAAAGACTTCATTTTAACGAAACATGAAATTCACGGCACACAACTAATCAAGAACTACTACAACACACTGCACCTATAATATACAAGACAAGTCACTTTAAAACAATTCCGAGTTAGAGTTTCGTCATTGAATGCCTGTAGAAGCGCTTCTTTAATGTCGTTTACATGCAATATAAATTTTTAATAATTAAGTCAACGCAAGTACGAGTAGTGCATTATTTTTTTTCTTCTAATAAAACAACGACAAGGCTTTCATATTGTTTCCCATACACAACAGCCCTCAGTGTGCGAGTTACAAAAGCTTTCTTTATCTATATTCATCCCGCATTCAGCCTCACAAAAATAACAACACGCCAAATTGCAAAAATACCTGTCCCTTTTGTAGAAACAATTTGCCACAAATGCGTTTTTTTGGGGCGAGCTAAATTCTCGTCATAATCGTATATGGGCCGGCATGCAATGCGGCTTTATGAATTTGCAGTTATGTTTCTTTTTGCATTTCGGATGTACAGTATTCACATACTTAAATGTACTTTTTAGAAATACTAAAAGAATATTTAAATTAATCGTGGTCAAATAAGTTGACTACTTAAGTTTACAAGGAAGGAAGGGAAAGGAGAATGGGCAAAATGTCGCAGTGTTGTAGCACTATGAGTTGTATATCATTAGAAAGGTCTCATTTAGTAGATTAAAGTATTGTATGACAGCAAAGCTGAATTCCACGTCAGTAAAAAGTTACAGGAGTTTGAAGATCGTATAATTAGTATTAAAGTGATAGTTTTTTGTATCATATTTGACCATTAATATGAATAAAAACTCTAAAAAGTACATTCATATTTAAAAAAATACCACACATGTTTAAAGGTATCACTTATCATCATCATCATCATCATCATATCAGCCGCACGACACCCACTCCTTAGCAGAGGCCTCCCCCACGGATCTCCACGACGATCGGTCCTGCACTTCCTGCATCCAGCGGCTTCACGCGACCTTCGCCCTCACGTTGGTCCCCCTTGCCGGGCCCTACCTAGGGAGCCGAGTCCTGTGCGCGGTCGCCATTCCAGAACCATTCCGCCCCAACCGCCATCGGTTCTTCTCGCTATGCGTCCAGCCCACTGCCACTTTAGCTGAGTTATCCTTCTCTGGAATATCCTACGGATCTCCTCATTTCTGATTCGACCATGCAGGGAAACGCCTAGCATTTCTCTCTCCATTGAAGTCAACAACTTCAAGTGTATAATGTTCCCAACATGAACTGGAGCGGGTAGATAGGTACAGCATGGGCATTCGACATGATTTTGGTCTTATCCATGATTATTCTGAGACCCACTCTTTGGGAAGTACTACGGATATCTTCGAGCATCGTGTTCAGGTCTTTCAAGGTCTCAGCCATAAGAACTAATCATCGACAAAACGAAGGTGTGTTGTGTGAACAGTTTCGAGAAATAACATCTCCCTGTAACCACACCTCGCTGCAGTTAGATGGGATTTGTGCTCTGATTCTGTACTCGGACCGACATGGTGGCATTTTCGTATAATGTACCTCAACACCTTGATATACCTATAGTCCACTTGGCACCTCTGGAAAGACTGCAGCACCGCTCAGGTTTCTATCAAATCAAAGTTTTTCTCATAGTACACGAACGCCAAGCAAAGTGGCAGATTATACTCCTCGGTCTTCTGTATAAACTGCCGCTGCGTATGGATGTGGTCTATTTTTTTATGAATAGACTATCTGCGCGTTTGTCCTCACTTTCACCTGATGGAAAGTGAAGTGGAGGACGAAGATTGAGCACGCACAGTCAGTCAAATGCCTATTTACTCTCGCCTTAAGGCTAAGGTCTTTAAAGACACCTAAGTTATATTGTTCGGGGAATGCAGACGCAGGGAGGGCATTCCACATCTTAGCTGTTCGAATTAAAAAGTTGGAACCGAAGCGTTTCGTGCGGGTACGTGGAATATCGACAACATAAGGATGAAATGCCACCTTGGGTCTTGTAGTCCAAAGATGAAATGAGGAAGGAGGTATGAAGTTGTGTATGTATGTGGTCTATGGAGCTCAATCCTTTTCGGAACCCGGAGGACATTCGAAAACAACTTATAAACGTGGCTCAGAAGTGAGATGGTTCTGTAGTTCTTTAGGAGGGACTTGTCACCCTTTTTAAAGAACAAAATCACCTTATGTTCCATGCCTTCGGCTTTCTGCCCTCGACAATGACGAAATTGAAAAGTAATCACTTTAAGTATCGGCTTATATACCGCCCGCTCTCAGAAGTTCTGTAGTGATTCCGTCGTCACCCCCCAAGCCTTGTTTTTTTGTGTATCCATCATACATGTGGGGGTTTGCCATAATCGCCATGCTTGCATGGCGGGTTGGCGATCGCAGTAGACCAAGGTTTTTGGAGACGCTGCTGCCCATCTCTTGATGGTTGTGCTGCCTTAGTCGCCTTTCACGAAACGCCAAACATGGTTCTCTCTATTTCACTTTGGATGACTTTGCAGCCTTATACAGAGTACATGGAATAGTGCTCATCATATGGAGTAGTGCTCTCAATGGAGGGCATACTTGTCGCAATCAATGATTGAGACAACGGATTCACCTAGAGTGGCTAACGGATTGTGGATTATGCAAACAAACAAAAAAAATACACAGAGCTCATCAGTGGATCGGCCTTGACACCTAGCAGAGAAACCACCGAGACTGAAATCGGCAAGGAGAGCCTCATAGTAATCATTAATATACACAATACTAAAAATACTCCGCCAAAAACGTAGCAATAACCGATATCATTTGTTCTTGATGCTATTTTTTTCAATTATTTTCAAACATATTTTTTTCTCACTTTGACGTTTCTTAGAAGAAAATATACTAATTATATGTGATGAGGACAACATATATAACATTTAAATATATGTCATATATTGCTACAAGGGTTGGGACATTCTTCATATAAAATTGCCCATTCTCTTTTATGAGTCAATATGGTATGTCTTGAGGTTAAATAATCATTCGAGATACAAAGATATGTTTTCGGAGTAACTCAAAATCAAAGTCAACATTGGTAGAATAAACATGTGTCTAATGAAAAGCTAAAGGATATCTCGGCTATTTTTAAACCAATATACCAACGGAGGCAGCGCCCGCTTGATCAATATTTTCTCAGAACCTTGCATTTTAGACCAAGGTCTATATACAAAGTAACTCAGCATCTAAAATTGCTTTTAATATGACAGAGTGCGTATATTCATACGGACTTAAAAAAGGCAGTTATTAAAGTTTTTTGTCTGATTTGTTTCATGCCTTGCCATTGGATGTACATATACATACAGGGTTATTTATAAAACACCAACAAACTTACAGGAGTAGATTACAAACATCATAAACAACAACATTTGTTATACAACTTCTCCAAAAACAGACAAGAATCCGATCTTTTTCATACAAAACTCGATCAGCTGTTCGGACATTTTGTATGAAAACTCATTTTTTTTGTCTGTTTTCGAAAAGTCGTAGAAAAAAACGTTGTTGTTTATGATGTTAATCTACTCCTGCGATGTTGTTGGTGTTTTACAAATAACCCTGTAAACGGTGTAGAGTCTTCAATTAGGTACGCAATTTAATTAGATTTGAAATTCGTGTTACTTTGTCACAATTTTCTTTGACATTATTTCACGTCTTAAAAATTAAGAAAATATAGTGCTATATAATGCCTTCGATTAACGTAAATATGTTTTATTCAACAGAAATATACATAAATTGTTTTCTGAACTTGCATGGGTGAGAAAAACAGGGATGAGAGCAATCTCTCAGTTAAGAAATTTCTCTAAAACCTTTTGATAGATTCCTAGGGAACCTTCAACCAGGATAAAAAGTAAGTATCCTAAGTAAGGTTAAATAAAAACTATGTATGTATCAAAATCTATTTTATTTTTTCAGCGATTCTTACGTGACTGAGTAAGAAACATACAAACAAACTTTATTCTTTAATATTGAGTAGAATTAAGGTGTTCAATAATAAAAGATAGCTTTTGATGTTTATAGCGATTTCACTGTTTGACACAATTACTGTTGAGTTAGCGTAAAATAAACAAAACAAGTTACAAACAAAAGCATTCATTGTTTTGAATTTGCGTGGGTTATAAACAGCGTAAACCGGTTACAACAAAAAGATATTCCCCTTGATTCATCCGTTCCATTTAACAAAACGTACAAAGCAGCATTTTCAACGGTTAATGGCATGGCGTAAGATTCTGACATAACTTGAGAGCGGGAATGCTTAATTATTTTCTTCATGGATTACTCACATGAATAAATGTTTTAATGCTACGATGATGAAGATTACGTCTATCTTGGACATCGTTTGTCCTTTGATCGAGAAGCGCAGGCGAAGGAGATCGAAAGACGCATCGGATTAGGGTGGGCTGCCTTCGGTAAACTAGAGGACGTCTTTAAGTCTAAACTCCCACAGTGCCTTAAGACCAAGGTGTACAACCAATGTGTCTTCTATCCTCACCTACGGTGCTGAAACTTGGACGCTCACTAAGCAGAATATGCACAAAATTAAGGTAGCACAAAGAGCAATGGAGCGTTCTATGTTAGGTATCTCTCTTGTTGACCGTATACCAAACGTCGAAATTCGACAAAAAACGAAGGTCGAAGACGTGGGTAGGCGGATAACGAGGTTAAGGTGGAGATGGGCAAGACTCCTTGGCTAGACGGGATGACGGACGGTGGACCAAGGCAGTTACAGAGTGGTGGCCAAGAGGAGCAACAAGGACAGTGGGCAGACCACCGGCCCGATGGTCAGACGATATCGTCAAGTTGACGGGATCTCACTGGATGAGGTTGGCACAGGACCGTGAGGAATGGCGCTATAGAGAAGAGGCCTATACCCAGCAGTGGGTTGATGTGGGCTGAATATGATGATGATGATGATGATGAAGATTTGTAACAATTTGAGCAGGTTTAAAGCAAGATGGAATTATTAAATGTTTTGAAGATTTATTCCGACATACTTGAACCTAATTGACCGAGCGAGCGTGAAGCGCGAACGAAGCGTCTTTGCTTCAGCTTGGGCAAAAATTCTTTCGTATGTCCTGCCGGCGGCTGTCCTTGATTCTCGTGAAATTTTGTGAGCAGGTACGATAATTATATGAAATTTTTCAGTCGAGATGGTAAGTATTTTGATTTTTTCCGAAATGGCGGAGATATGTAAAAGAAATCATATTTCAACAGTTTTATTTCAGCAGTTTCAAAAAATGATCAAAAATGTAACAAAACAAGTCTATGTACAAAACAACAAACTTTTTGTTAGCGGTGCAAAGCAAATTTTGATTTTTATTTTTAGAAGACTCAAAAGTTCATCAATGAAAACATTTCTGAACAAGATTTAAAGTTGTGACTTTGTGACAGAACCTAGGATTGCGTATATTATTTGCATAGTATGGAAACTTGTTAGTTGAAAAAACAAATGTCTACCTATTCTGTGTTATTTGTTTAAAAAAAACATACCATTTAAGCTTCTTTTTAATGCGAGGTCTACAGCTCACGGAGCCACTCTTAGAGCATTCAACCAAATGCTCTAAGGAGCCACTAGTTTAATTTATCATCTTCTTATTTTTTCCATGCCTTTTATTTTTTTTGTCGAAATAGTAAACTCAAGGAATACAATAATTAAGTACTCTTGACTTTTATTAGAGCGGACATAAAGTTCGGATGTGAGTGAACGTGTATGTCAGTTTACTGAAAATAATTGACCCGAAATCGGAATCGATCTGAAAACTTCGTATCGTGAAGCTGAATTTAGGTCTGTTGTGACAAAATATTGGAAACTTTGACGGTATGAACTGTTCATTTACACTCATCGATCCATAAAGCAAAAAACATTTGAGTGTACTAAACTTGCAAAATGTAATGATGAATTAGGTGACAACAAATATACTACGTCTAGTGTAGTGGAGTGTTTCGGACCATAAAAGAACAGGTTGTTTCTTTTCTTCGTGTTTCTATAAAATATGTTTTTGACAATCTGATTTATTGGTGGTCAATGTTATTTAGTTATTAATTTAAATACACCACTTACAGTAAAGTTATTATATGACTAACGAAAATAATGTAAAGAAACAAAATTAAACAGATAATGAAAAAAGGAATACATATAAATAGTAATCACAAACAGGTCCATAACACACTACACTGTTGGTCCACACTGTCCATGTAGTCGTTCGATGATGGATCGTTCCTTAATTTTCCTGTTTGCATAGTGCGAGTCTTTGTGGTGCTGTTTCTTGAAATACCAGTGTTTGGGAAATAAATGTTTTATCTTGCTCGTTATAGTTTCGTTAAAATTGAATTGCAATCCCTTCAAGTGTGCTGCAAAGAAGTCTTGTAGCTTCTCCCTCATCAAAAGCTTCGTTTTCACATAAATATATATTTCTTGCTATATTATAGTCATTGACTAGGAAAAGTATTCTGTTTATCTCTATTGTCATCGATCCTATCTTCATGTAGTTGTTGTCCTTGTCTTTTTCCTGGTCCACTAACGTCTCCACTTCTTTGTTATTCCTTTCCTCTTCGCTGGAGGTATTTTCCTGATACTCAACTAGTACACTCGGAGAAATAGTCGTTGATACGTATTTGGACTCTGTTTCTATCACTAGCGTCTGCTGTTCCATAATGATGTAAGTCTTGGCGAAGGTATAATATTTTCGATGTCTACACTCGTTTTGATGTGGAACGCAACTTGCACGTCGATATAATGTGAAGCTGTCATGCGGTGCTCACCTTTTATACCTACTGGCAAAACGAGATCATTTTTGAGGCGGACAAAAAAAATATCGCGCGGCTATTAACTCCGTCTGAGAATGCAGGCAGATTTTTACCTACTGAGGACCGAAGCATCCTTAAGTAAGTTATTTTTAGATTCTCACATTAGTTGTCTTTTGATCCTGTACCTATAGAGTAGGTATTCTAATTGATCATTCTTGTTTTAATTAGGTATTGAATAATGTAAGTAGGTATTCATTATTTGAAAAATATTTACGGTGTCGGATACTTAAATAATGTTATGTTATGTTATTTTATGCCGGCTTACATGTTCCCGTTATGATTTACTAACTTGTTGTTCTGCCAACTACCCGTGGAATTATACAAAATACACTTCATAATACATTATAATAATATACAAATACAATCATTGGCGTATTTATAGATATCTTCCAAGGGGGGCCTGGCCTCCAGTTCCGGGACAAAGCTATGCCCTCCTTCCTACGCCAATGAATACAATACGAATAATTTTATAGGTAAAAATACGTTAATTATATTTTTTACAGTCAAAGAAATCAAACAAAAACTTATAAGAATTCTGCCTCAAAAGGTGAAAACTGTTACAAGGTAATAAGACTAAGTAATAATAAACTGACCCATAAAAGCAAGACCATTTACCAGAAGGAGCCAAACGGAGCCATATTGCCACTGACGTCCATTATACAAGTACGCTGGACAGGCGACTGGCGAGCGTCACCAATCGTTTGTTCCGATTTGAAAATCGCCATATTGGCGCTGAGAGCAGTAGATTCTATACTATGGCAGTAGTGAGTGTACTTGGAATTAATTAGTTCCAAGTACACTCACTACTGCTATAGTAGAATCTAGTACTTCTTTATACTGTGCTAGTACTCTCAGCGCCAATATGGCGTTTTGGAAATCGCCACAAAAATTGCTGTCATTTCATGACAATAGCCTGTCCAGCGTACTTGTTTAATGGACGTCAGTGCATATTGCTGTTACTAGTGTGTCCGTCTGTCCTCCTATACGTCGTCTATCACCAAGAAGCTTATACCTCCCTCCAATGGAGATTGCACGGCCATATGTCATAGTGAAGATTGAAAAAAGCTCCTTTAGTGACGTGACGGCTTATTGCAAACTCTTTCTTTAGTGTTACAATACGTGTTCGTTGTTCGTCGTTCGTTCGTTCGTGAGAAACGAAAACGTATTGTAAAACGAAAAGAAAAAGATAGCAATACGCCGTGACGTCACTAAAGAGTCTTTTTCAATCTTCAGTATGATACTAAAAGTAGGGCCACTTTAATAGGCCACATTTGACACTTCATCAAAATTCCTCAACGTAACCTTGTAACGGCGGGCATCAAATATAATATATTTTTTAACCGACTTCAAAAAAAGGAGGAGGTTCTCAAGTCGACGGTATTTTTTTTTATTTTTTTTTTTTATGTATGTTTTAACATAGCTTCGTCAGTTGTTACCCGATTTGTACAATTCTTTTTTTAACTCAAAGAACATAGTTCGTGTGTGGTCCCATAATTTTTTTACAGAGATCTGGCCAGTAGTTTTTTCATAATCCTGAAAAATATCAATTATTTAGCTCGCCATCGCACGAGTTTTTATGGAATTTCGGACATAACTTCTTTAATTATGAACCGATTTAGATGATTATTTTTTTATTTGAAAGGGTATACTTCAAGAGTGGTCACAATTTAATTTCATTGTTATTGGACTTCGAACTTCGAAGATACATAAAGGAACTCTTCAAAATCAAATAGTATAAGTAAAGTGATTTAGGTTTTGGTAAGTTTATGGCAATCCAAAACAAACCAAATCATGGTTTGCGATGCAACGTTCTGGACTAGATTTGGACTACGATGACACAACGGAACTCCTCAAAAACAAACAGCGTAAATTTGGAAATTGAGTTCTAGGCATTTTACTATTGAAAATATTATAATATAAAGTAAAAAAATATTTACACGCTGCGCTTACATACCTACCACTAAAAAGTTGAAAATAAAAAAGCTTTTTAAAAAAAAAGAAAAACCGCCTTAAAAAAACTGAAAACAAAAACAGCTTAAAAATTAAATACCTCTAAAAAGCAAGAAATAATATTCGAATCATTCGTTACACATATCAATATTAATAAAACACGTCTAATAAAGTCGGGTGGGGCTTTAAGAAAAAAATGAAGTTGTCCTCCAGCCCCACCCGACTTCAATAGACGTGTTTTATTAATATTGATATGTGTAACGAATGATTAGAATATTATTTCTTGCTTTTTAGAGGTATTTAATTTTTAAGCTGTTTTTGTTTTCAGTTTTTCATCCCCCCCTCGGACGTGTTTGAGAGTGGACGTGTCTGTCGTTGCTTTAAAGTCTGTGAAATAAATGATTAAAAATCAAATATTTACCTTTTGCCGGTGGGTTCGAACCTGTGTTTCCTGTGCTAACACCGAGGGTTCTCCGTTTCGGCTACCGAGACAGCAACGAGCGGCGACGAAATTAGTGGAGCGGTTTGGCTGAGTGCTACGAAATAACGTGCTACGACTACGCTGCGCTGTCTACGACTCGCACGCTACAGGTACTTGCTACGCGGCTGAGTGTGTGCTACGGTTTTGGTGGTGCATTTGTACGCTAAGTAGTGGTTCTTAGAGCTCAATTTAGTTCACACTAAATTACAATACAATAATTGCAATGCCTTTGAAGCCAACCTCACTGCTGACTGCTGCGGAGTCAGACCAGAATCAGAGCTCTGCACCTGTTACGGATACCGAAAATGAAAGCTCCAACACCAACACCACAAGCAGGCCTCGTGCCCGCAAGCGCCAGCATGGAGACGAATTATCCACTTTTATGGCGGAAGTAAGGAGCGGCATGGAAACTTTGAAAAATCAACAGGTTGCGATGCAAGGTACTATAAAGGATATACAAAGTCAAAATAAGGAAATAATAAAATCTATTGATTTTATTTCAACTCAATATGAAGATATGAAGAATAAACTAATAAAAATGGAAGCAGAGAGAAAAGTTCATTTGACATACATCCAGACACTTGAATCTAAAATTGAGACCCTTGATAGATATCACAAGCAAACAAGTGTAGAATTGCGAAACATCCCTGTTCAAAAAGGCGAAACAAAATCCCATTTACTGAATTTGGCAAAGCAGCTCGGTGATGCCGTTAATGTAGGTGTTAAGGAATCTCAGATCCGGGATATATTTCGCTTGAACACAAAGAAAGGTGAAAAGCCAATAATCGTGGATTTCTCAACAGTAATCTTAAAAGATAAAATTATAACATCAGTAAAGGATTTTAATCGGAAAAATAAAGAAAATAAACTCAATACTGGACACTTAAAAATTGATGGACAGCTGAAGCCTATCTTCATCAGTGAATCCTTAACTCCAGCAGCAAGGAGAATCTACTTCATGGCGCGGGAATTCAGCAAAAAGAATGGCTTCGCATTTTGTTGGACTGCTCATGGCAGGGTCTTTCTACGTAAGAAGGAGGGAGCTCCGGCTCGTTTGATAAGCATAGAATCTGACCTTGACATATTGCAGTCTCAACCCGATATGTGACTGGAGAGAGAGAGTGAGTTGGGGGATCTCTGGTCCTTGCTTAGTCTAAATTGCATGTATTTTCATTTAATATATTTGTTATTTTTACATTACTTATTAATAAACATTATCTTAAAATTAAGTAGCCATTGCATACCACAGTTTCAAACATACCAAACATCTAACAAACTCAGTTCATCTTAATATATAAAATCGTAAACTGAATGACTGACTGACTGACTGACTGACTGACTGACTGATCTATCAACGCACAGCCCAAACCGCTGGACCTAGAGACTTGAAATTTTGCACACAGATACTTTATGTAGTGTAGGCATCCACTAAGGAAGGATTTTTGAAAATTCCTTCCCTAAGGGGATGAAATAAGGGATGAAAGTTTGTATGAAAGTCCCTCAGTTTTGAAGCTAGAATCTTCAAATTTTGTATTTAGGCTGACGATTAAAAATTAATAAATACGGGTCTCAGCGTTTTTCAAAATTCTACTCCCGAAGGAGTCAAAAGGGGGATGAAGTTGTGTATTAAAGAAAATCCTTCATTTTCGAAGTAAAAATCGCTAAATTTATAATTTAGGCTTATGGATAGAAATCTAAAGCAACGTATATTGTTTTTGTTAGGATTTCAACTCCAAAGGGGATGAAATGGGGGTGAAAAGGGTTAAAAAAAAACCTAAAAATAGATATGGATGTCGTTATCGGGGTTTTGTGGGATGACGATTGCAAAAATGACATTTATTTTGAAGTCCAACCACTGTGGACATGATTTAACCCCTAAAGGGGTGAAAATGGGGTCCAAATTTTGTATGGAAAAATAATATAAAATAGACATTATAACTTTAAACTTCGTAGGAGCACATCTAAAAATAAATAGGCAAATATATATTTTGCTATTTTGAAAATCAACCCCTTAGGGGGTAAATGGGGTGAGTAAACATAAAAATCGATATAGATGTCGTTATTGGGGTTTTCTGGGATGACGATTGCAAAAATGACATTTATTTTGAGCTCCAACACGGTGGACATGATTTAACCCCTAAAGGGGTAAAAATGGGGTTCAAATTTTGTATGGAAAAAGAATAGAATACAAAATCGAAATTACAACTTTAAAATTCGTAGAAGCACGTCTAAATATATATTTTAGGATTTTGAAAATCAACCCCTTAGAGGGTTAGTGGGGTGAGTAACATAAAAATCGATATGGATGTCGTTCTTGAGGTTTAATGGGATGGTGATTGCGAAAATGAGATTTATTTTGAAGTCCAACGCGGTGGACATGACACATATGGACCTGGACCTGGACATGCACATCCAGGGAACGGAAACGGGAACCGGAACAGGCACGGGCACGGGCACGGGCACGGGCACGGGCACGGGCACGGGCACGGGAACGGGAACGGAACGGAACGAAACGGAACGGACCGGACCGGACCGGAACGGAACGGAACGGAACGGATCGGAACGGAACGGAACGGAACGGAACGGAACGGAACGGAACGGAACGGAACGGAACGGAACGGAACGGAACAGAACGGAACGGAACGGAACGGAACGGAACGGAACGGAACGGAACGGAACGGAACGGAACGGAACGGAACGGAACGGAACGGAACGGAACGGAACGGAACGGAACGGAACGGAACGGAACGGAACGGAACGGAACGGAACGGAACGGAACGGAACGGAACGGAACGGAACGGAACGGAACGGGAACGAGACGGTAACGGGAACTAGAACGGGACGGGTACGGGAACGGGAACGGAAGGGGTACGGGACGAGTACGGGACGGGATCGGACGGGAACGGAACGGGAACTGAACGAAACGGGAATGAAACAGGAACGTAACGGGAACGGAACGGTTACGGGACGTTTACGGGACGGGAACGCAAACGGGACGGGAACGGAATGGAACGGGAACGGGGAACGGGAGCGGGAGCGGGAACGGGAACCGGAACTGGAAGCCTGGTGCGAGGCCCGCCACACGCGTTAAATGTCTTGCCTCGCGAGGCAGCGCGCTTGATGGGGACTCGCCTAATCGCGTAAAAATGGCTGGCTGGATCCTGGTTGAAGGTTCCTTAAAAGAATTTCGTCTAATATCCACGCGGACGAAGTCGCGGGCAGAAGCTAGTATACTTATACTTTACAAAATGTATACCTATACAGAAAAACACTGAATAACTTTTCACATCTGTCACAATTACACGTCATTACTTCAACATTCTTAACTGGTTCTACTCTACTTTGGAGTCAAAAAAAGCCTCTACATGTTACTTTGAGATGCACATTGGAAACTAACTTGAAGTATCAATGTTACCTCTAGATGATATTTCTGAAGAAATTGACTCAGTCTGCGTAAGTAAATCTCTTGTTTGTAGTCCAGAAAATGTTATAAATCACCTTGACATATCTCATAACTGTCTAAAAATTATACACACAAACATACGCAGTATATCCCGCAATTTTGATGATTTTCTTGTCCTTCTAGAAAGAATCAGTCTCCAATGTGACATCATTATACTAACGGAATGCTGGTTAAGTGTGGTCACTGTCTTACCCGTAATAGATGGTTATACATCTTACGCTTCTGAATTTCGTAACCAAAATGAAGGTGTGGTAATTTATATTAAATCCAATATTAAACATAATATTATTGTTCCGTCAATACTTGATGCTAACTGTCTCATTTTAAAACATGAAAATGATTATGCTATTGTAGCCGTGTACCGTTCCCCGTCGTATCATAATATTGATAATTTCTGTGATGGTGTGGATGAGCTTTGTTCAACAACTTTAAAGTCTGTCAATACAGTTGTCTTGATAGGGGACATAAATATAAGTATTTCACCGAATAGTAAAGATCCTAACTGTAACAAATACTTGGATTTAATGGCCAGCCATGGGTTACTGGCAGCGCACACCTTTTCTACGCGCAAGGATAACTGTTTAGACCATGTTATGATGAGATCAAATAGACACGCTACAACTTTTGTTTTGGATTCTCTTATTACTGACCACACTCCCGTATTGTGTTGTTTAGATTGCAAACTCAAAAGACAACCGGTGAAACATATGTATTTAAAAATTGATTATCAATCAGTGTTGCAACAGCTTTCTCAAACTGACTTTACTATTGTTTATAACAGTACAGATGCTAATGAAGCAGCTGTTAAATTGATAACTACTATCTCGGATATTATAAAAGCTAACTCTAGTCAAATAAAGATCCCACATCGGAAACGTTCAATTAAACCATGGTTGACACCTGGCCTTGTTCGTTGCATCAGAAACCGAGATAAGATGCACAAAAAGACTAAACGTGACCCAAAAAATGCAGTTTTACATATAACATATACTAGATATAGCAATTATTGTAATAATCTTTTAAAAAAACTAAAATCAGAATTTGAGAAAGCTGAACTTCGTAAAAATAGCGGTAGTCCTAAGAGTATGTGGAAAACAATAAATAAAATAACAAATATGAAGCAATCCAAATCTCTTCCAAATGACCTCCTTAATTTATCTCATGATCCAAAAGAGACTGTTGAATTAATAAATAAATACTTTGCTGAAATTGGCTCAACTTTGGCTGAAAAAATTCTGAACAAACAATGTCCTGGACGACCTCTACCACATAATAGTTGTGAAATTATATCTCAGTGCAATTCTATGGCGTTGTTTGAAACAGATATCGATGAAATTGAGTCCATCATTCGAAATCTTAAAAATGATTCTGCACCTGGTATTGACAACATACCAACGCTTGTCATCAAGAGTGCCACGGGCAGCTTGAGTCCTCCTCTTACATATCTGTGCAACTTGTGTCTAAAAACAGGTACTTTTCCTGATGTATTAAAGAGGGCTTTGGTACATCCTATATACAAGAGTGGGGACAAAGAGAGTGTTGGAAACTACAGGCCAATTTCTGTGCTGACTGTTGTCTCAAAAATTTTGGAAAAGGTTTTAAATAAAAGACTCATTAGCTTCCTGCAGCAGAATAATATAATTTCGGAAAATCAGTTTGGATTTCTGAAAGGGAAATCCACAGAGGATGCAACTTTATTGCTTACAGAGACAATAGCTAAACAGCTAGACAACGGAAATAAGGTTTTAGGCATCTTTTTAGACCTTGCAAAGGCCTTTGACACGGTCTCCATCCCACTGCTACTGTGTAAATTAGAGTCTATAGGTGTACGAGGCTTTGCACTCGAAATTTTTCGCAGCTATCTGTCAAACCGTACTCAGAGTGTCAAAGTAGGCGATTACTCAAGTGCTCTAGCAAACCTCACTTACGGTGTTCCACAGGGTAGTGTTTTGGGCCCCACTCTCTTCCTGGTGTACATCAATAGTTTGTGCTCAAAATCTCTTCCTAACTGCACCATAATTACCTATGCTGATGACACAGCTTTAACTGTTCATGGAAGGGATTGGGGAGAAACAAAACATTGTGCAGAACGCTCTTTAAAAGAGGTAATAAAATGGTTGAATGATAATCTGCTTACGTTAAATGTTGATAAGACCAAATACATTTCCTTCTGCCATCGTGTCGACATGCTTCCTGGGGACGACTTCTGTATTAAAACTCACAATTGCAATGATGAGTCTAAATGCACTTGTACAACCTTAGAGTGTGCTACGAGCTTAAAATACTTGGGTCTTACAATAGACAGTTCCCTAAATTGGTCAATTCACATTAAAAACCTAACTTGTCGTCTAAGAAAGCTAATTCCGATATTCAGAAAACTCAGATGCTCTGCAGATACTAAAACTTTACTATGTGTTTACCACGCGCTTGCTCAGAGTATCCTTCAATATTGCATAGTTGTCTGGGGTGGCATTGGAAAAACTGCTCTTCTTCCTCTTGAACGCGCTCAAAGAGCAATCTTGAAGGTTATGCTTGGGAAACCTCGAAGATATAGTACTGCTCTTTTATACACTGAATGTCCTGTTCTTACCGTAAGACAGCTATTTATATTACACACTGTACTTCGAAAGCATAAAAGCGTTGACTTTAAGCCTCTCAACAGGCGCAGCAAAACTTGGGTTTTCCCTGTAGTGTCCCACAGATCTGTACTTGCGAGACGACAGTTCTATGTCATAGGTGGTCATTTGTACAATAAAGCAACTAAGGTTAATGATATTTATCCACTATCTCTTTATAAATGTAAATTAACGCTCTTGGACTAGCTTCAAAAATTAAATTATTTGGAAATAGAAGATATTCTCCGTTATTGATTGATATATATTATCTAAACATCACATACACCTTATTAATACAAATCTTTCTCATACTCATATTACGGAACTGTGGTAGGTAGGTATTCACATCTCCATTAATAAAATTGTTTTTTTTTTTACTTTGATGTAATGGCTAAATTGTTTGTAACAAATATTTAAATTTTTGGGATAAACTCGAATAAAATATAAAAGTATGTTAAACGCCCTTGGGTGGAGGCGCTGACAGCTGTGACACAGTTTATACTAGTACAGTTGTCATCGTTTACCTCTTAAAAATATTGTGCTCAAACTTTGTATTTTATTTAAGTAGTTTTTAAGAGAATTTTGTTACACTGAAGAGACAATAAATCATTTATTATTATTATTATTATTTATAAATGGCAAAAAACGGAACCTTTATAGATTCGTCATGTCTGTTCGTCCGTATGTCACAGCCACTTTATTCCGAAAGTATTAAGATTCACAGTTGAAACTTGGTAGGTAGATGTATTCTGTTAACCGCTTAACGATTTTAATACAAAAATTAAAAAAAACAAAGATTAACCGCCGCCGCTGTATACACCGCCAAAATGGTAAAATGTTTGTCCCCCCCTTTAACTTTTGAAATAAGAGAGTGAAAAATCTAAAAAAATATATGATGCTCTAGATTTTATCGACGACGATGAAAATTGGTTTGAACGTGATATACACTCGATGTCAGAAAATAATTGCAATATTTGAGCAACTTCATGGGACATAGTATCCATCTTTGGTATCCCATTTTTTAATTGGACTGTTGAAGAGTGTTTTCTCCGTCATCTCGATAGCGAATTTACCTGCATTCCCTGAATTTACCCCTTTTATTTCCCTTTTATGGTGGCGCAAGCAATAACGCTTTAAGCGTTTAATTATTGTAACTGTTATGTTAATTAAATTAAACAAATATTAATTGAAAGCTCATTAAATGTGCTTTCAATAGATATCAACAATAACACAATAGAACGTTAGCTAGCAATAGCAGGTGGTCAAGTCTAAACTTACTTTCGAAGAGGTGCGATTTTTTTATGTTTTCAAATAAGAACATCAGTTTAATATTAGTGGTTACTTACGTTAAAAACGTAACGTTTTTGTTATATGTACGTAAGTACTTGTTTGTTTTATTATGTTTACTTTTATAAAATAATAATGGGACAGGGATTTGACTGATGATTTGATTTTCATTGCATTTTAGTTAAAATTAAACAGTATCCTCATAAGTACTTTTTCATAATAACTGAATTCATATCCCATGTTTGAAGTCTGTATCGATTCATTCACTTTAATCGACGTTTTCAAGCTATGAGCACCTACGGTCACCTCACTATGAATCGAAAATTGACAAATGTCAAATGTGGCCTATTAAAATGGCCCTACGGCGTGCAAACTCCAATGTGGTTTTAAGCTTCTTGTCTATCACAAACATAGACATAGAATGCCAAAGAACAACAATGTCAATAAACAGGTGATCCGAAAAAATAATAAAATTTTTCTTTGTCTGATCACAAAGCTCTGGCAGCTAAATAAAATTAAATATTTTTTGATATTTGAAATTAAAATAAAAAAAAATGAAATATTTTTGGATGCGGGCAGCGCAGGACCGATCGTCGTGGAGATCCTTAGGGGAGGCCTATACCCAGCAGTGGGTGTCGTGCGGCTGATATGATGATGATGGGCTATTATTGTTTAGAGTTTGTTACCTTATTTTTTTATTTATTTATTTATTGATTCTGTACACACATACAAGTTTAAACAGAAAAGAAATGGACAGAAAAAATGTACAAGGGCACAGCTTATTTCATTTTGAAATTTCTTCCAGCTGGCCCGTGATAGGAAAAGACATTGAGAAGGGCAGTCAGTGTGCAAAGAATACTTAATTTACCATGAACGTATATTTTAGCGAATTTAACGCCGTTATCAGAGGGAAAGCACATAGGCTGGTTAGATACTGAACTAGTTAGGTAGAGTTTATTACTTCATTAGTAATACAAATCAAATCAAAACCAAATCAAACCAAACAAACAATAGTACATAATGAGATAAGTTAGCTTAGGTTGCTCATTGCACACAAGACTGCGGGTTGCAGCCCGAGCCGCAGGCGAGGGCGTAACTCAGCCGAGTATGCAATAAGCACGAGCTCACGAGTTAATTTCAAAAAACAAGGTAATTTACCACACAGCAACAAATACGACAAAAACAAAATATGATAATTATGATGGAAAAAGGCGCGTAGGTTTTTTTGCTTTTTTTTCACACGCCCAATGCAAGAATATTTTGCGAACAACAGGGTTAGTGAGCATATACAATACAGCCTACCTCAAAATATAATTTTAAGTTATAAAATGCAAATATTTTAATATTTTACAACAAACTATTATGAATTATGAATAATTTGATAATAATAAATATTTGTTTGACTTAATTAAGGACTTACACGTTTATTTATTCCAAAAATGTACCTATATGAATTTCCAGCGGCATAAAACCTCTTTGTTTGTTGTTACTGAAAAGTAATTGTATCTGTTTATTCGCATTTAACTTGCAACCTATTTAACTTTGTAGGGATAATTCTATAACCAACTACTGTCTTATTCAGAGATGTTTCACAAAATTGGGGTGCAAGACTGTTTTAACAAAACCTGGTTTAATGCTTGTAAACCAATCACAATGCACCTTTTAATCCTTAAACGGTGGGACTAAACGTTAAACTGTCACTCTGAATACGATTTGCGCTAAAATGGCGTTTGTCCGCAGTCTAACGCCATGTTAACTTTGGAATAATACGGCTAGTGTTTTATATATTATTGCACGCCTTTGTTAAGCTCGGTTAATGGCCCTAAAATAATGGCCCTAAAAGCGATGTATTAGGGCTCACCGACTTAAGAAAAAATGAAAAAAAGGATCCTAGGGTTATTAGTTTATCTACCAAATGGCGAAATAATTTTGAAAATCGGTTAATAATTGTGACCTGTAGGTGGTCCCTTTAGATTTGGAATTGTAGAAAAACGGGTGTTTCCGCACACAAAAAGTGATGTAGCTTTTATGATTATTGACCGATCGTCATGGTAATAGTGTTAAAAGACGCAGAAGCAGACGAGAAGTGCATTCGTTGGAATTTTGAAAATCGGTTAATAATATTTTGTCTGCGTCGAGGCAGTCAGCGGGCGCTTTTGTGACACGAGGCGGAGCCGAGTGTCACAATCGTAAAAATAAATAGGTACTACCTAGGTAACTTTAAAAATATAATAGGACTTTGCATTTGATTTGATTTTGGTTTTTCGTAAATTTTGGTGTTCATTTTCAATGCTCCGATTCTTGCGGGGAATGTAAAATCTGTGATTTTTTTTTTCATCGACTGTACTTTGGCTATTTTAAGAATCTATTACTTATTAAAGATCCGCTTCATTTTCAATCTCCGTAAATTTGACCACGTGTCCCACTTCCGTAATAAACTCAATTGGCTCCCTATTCGCCGGCGCAGGGACTTGCATATTCTTACGCTTCTTTACTTCATACTTTTCCTACCAACCTCCCCACCTTACCTTAAAGATCTTTTCACCTTTCGTTCTTCGATTACACTTTCTTCTTTGCGCTCTTCCTCTAACCTTACCCTTAATATTCCTCGCCACGCTACCGACTTCACTTCCTATTCCTTTGCCGTTCATGCTGTTCATCTCTGGAACTCTCTGCCGGAAGACATCAGAAAGGCTCAGACTCCAAGGTCATTTAGAGAACAAGTTAGGAGTCATTTTCTCTCTTCTTCCCGCGATTAATATTACCTATTTATTTATATTCATCTCCTATCTATACCATGTATGTATCCTTCCTTTAGTATTTTTAAATATTCATATTCTGTCCTTTAAAGTGCACCTATTCCCCTATTATCCTGTTTATCTTATTTTATTTCACCCAAGGTTGCCTGGAAGAAATTACTATGTAGCAATAAGGCCGCCTATTGTATGTTTCTTGTTTATTCTGATTGTATCATTTTTTCTCTGTCATGTGCAATAAAGTCTTTATTATTATTATTATTAAAGAATTTAAGAATCAAATTTTCTGCGAATCGGCTATTTTGCGTTTCTGATATTATGCGCCTCAAGATATTGCCTGCCTAGCCGTGCCTAGCCTCGAGTCTCGTTCGATTTTTAAATTTACTTACCTCCCTAGGGTATGTAAATCGAATTCACATCTTGGATTTCGAGTTAAATGCAACCACCTTTCAGTCCATGATGATGAAAACACTTTATCATACTTGGGTAGCACTGTAAATATAGAATAAAACTTGTGCATAAATAAATAAAGTGTTTTTATTACATAAACATGCTTAAGGGTGAGACACTACTCTAAAAATAAATAAATGAATAATTTTCTTTCTACGCAAATCACACCAATCATTATTTCCAATCCAAGTAAAGATTTGAACTATGGTAACTTAATAACGAAAATACATTAACATAATACAGTGGCGGTCACATAAATAAAGACACCAGTAAATTTTCATACAAACAAGGTAACTTTGAAGCCTTGGTTCTCTGCTACTTACAGTTTTTGTATAAAACCCTTTACTGACGAAAATATTTCTTTGAAACATTGAATGTGACATTTATTTTTGTTTTGCAAAAGAGTATTTTCCAGGTATCTTTATATTATTAACTAGATGAAAACCCGGCTTCGCTCGGGTGAAATGACTCATAATACACATCTAGGTACAAAATGTAGGTAGATATTTCTGTAGTCATCGGTTCTCAAGGAATATTAAAAGTAAGCAAGGCAAGTAATTGGTCTAGCTGCGTTCGTTGTGTTTAATAAAGTAAATAAAAACAGCAAAAGTTTTTACAAAAATAATTTTTATTTTAAATCAACATTCAAAATAAACTAACATAAAGGTTTATTCTCTGTAAACCGCTGTTTTAAGCACTCAGTCTTTTTCTCTACTTTGGCAGGTGATCTACCTGCCAAAGTAGACAGTAGAGCCTTGTTCAGTGGTATTGATAATTTGAATTTTTACATCATCGAATCTTCGAACTCGAGAGAAGGCAACATAGTGCTGGCCATGGCTGAACATAGGATTAAGTAAATATAGACCGATTATACATAAAACATCCTTGCAATTATTTTATCAGCCGCTGACTGAGATATTCGTGGTTGCCACTGTCCATGGATAAATCTGAAATGTGTCGGAATTTCAGTATAAAAATATTGTCCAGCACTTTCTTTTCTTCTGTTTAGTTCAAAAAATGCCAATAATGTTGATTTTTTAGCTGATCTAGCTGCTGCTCCATGAACATTCTGATTTGTAAATACGACAGTTTGTTGGTTTCCCAAATGAACACCTGACTGTATATAATTGTGTGACTTATTTTGTGCATTGAAAATTCTAATATCATTTCATCATGCTGTTCATTGCTTGATTTGTATCTTTGCTCGGTCATGACCTTTATTAATATATTTATTTATATATTTTACACATTTGACACTTGAACAAATTTCCACATTTATGTGAGCATTATTTTTTACATAGTTATACAAATTGTCACATTCCTGATTCATGAGATAATCACACCATCTTTTTTTATATATATTTATTTATATATGTATATATATATATATTTAGAATATGTACGTATATTCTGTGTATTTATATTTATTGTATTTCTTAGTATTTTATATATTTGTTTATACTTAATATAGTCTTAGATTCATTACCAACAATTTTGCACTTTGTGTTACCTGCTAACGTACGAAATCTCTCACACGTTCTAGGTTGGCTGGAAGAGATCTCTTTTAAAGATAAGCTCACCTTTGCTCACAATAATTGTAATCATATATGTAACCGTGTTTATAGTGCAATAAAGAGTATATAAATATATATTATCACACTCGAAATCCTTCTTTTTTATTATTCTTCCATCGTCCATTACCTCCATTTTTGGTACCATCTCTAGTTTCTCCGCAAAATGTCTTTGGGTAGTTTTTAGAACATTTAGGAAGTTCCATATTTTTTTATGCAGGGTGAATTCATATATCCAGGGCCACATGGCCCATAGATCATGTTTTTTTGACACAGTCTGAAAAAGTTCCTGGTATTTATCTGGCTCAGGTATTTCTGCACAAAAAAAATTATCATAATCTTCTGATGACTTTGGTTTTTCTTAGAATAATAAGCATATGAGCATGTGGAAGCCCTCGTGTCTAAAATTCAATGGTGTAAAGCCCGCACTCGGTACTCCAAAATATGTTTCCTTGTAATGTCGTCTAAAAGTTCCTCCAATTTAAATTTAAAAATTCTGGCAATTAAATCGGGTCTATGTTCTTTTTTAGTCTCTTGTAAATTATCTAAGATTTCCTGCCAATTCAGATTTTATGAAATACGATTCCAAACAAAGTAAATCACTATGCAAAACTGTCATTTGAACTAAAACTTCTACTTTTATGGTTATGGTTGGTATTCTTTCTTTTTTCTATGGTTGTTATCGCAATCGGCCAATCTCAGGTTTAAAGAAAAAACTAATATCAAAGAGTATATCATAAAAAGTGTCAAAAACAATATTTCCGCGCTAAACGTCAACGACCAAAGAAACTACCCAAGATGGCGACTGCGGTTTGTTTGTCAGTGCCATTATAATTTAATGAAATTCTCCATAATCCGAATTTTGCGGATATATGTTGTCGACTCGAAATCAATATTTTTTATGTTTTGTTATTCATATAAGGTTTCAATCGAGTCTACCGTACCCCTTGACGAAATTATTAATATAGATTGGCTGGTTTCAATGAACATCTCGAAGGATTTTCCTACACTTGTATATTAGTAATGCTTTTACTGAACACGTGTAAAGTCTTACCATTTGATGACAACAAATTCAAAGTAACCCTTTTTACTTGTTTATGAAACTCTTTTTAGGAATATACTCATTAAAAAGACACGTGTAAAGTTTAATGATTATAACCACTAATTCAGAGAAACTTGCTTTGCTGTTTATTCTTCCAAAATGATTTATTCCTCGTTCGCCCCATGAGTTTCGCCCCACATAAAAATTCACGTTTCGTCCTAAAAAATATGCCTCTTTCGTCCCAAAATAGAAATTATTAAAAATATTATAATTTTTGCCCTGATTTGCCCCATGTCATATAATAAATACTATCAAATAAAATAAAATAAAAAATCAGAACATCACTTTACTTATTTGTTTTTTTTAAGTATATGAAATTGATTTTTTCTGTTCTCATATTACCATGATAATTTTTAATTACTGAATTTTAGGTTTTAGTACCTGGGTGACCGAGCTTTGCTCTGCTATTACTATTTATTGTAATATGGTGGTGTTTACGAGATTATCTACATTGTTATCTCAAAAATTAATTACATTTTTTAATTTGTCAAAAAACAATAAAAATTAAAAATATATATAAACTTGAACATATAAAAAAAAACCAAAAGTAAGTCACCGAGCGGGATTCGAACCCGTAACATGCGTTTCTTGCCGTCCGCGTCTTTACCCGCTGGACCAGATGGATAGTGGCCGGCAGGTTGAAATTAGCGACTATATTCTGCGTCGAAAGAAAAATGCATGAAAACTCGAAAACACGCGTTTTCATAAACATAAGACTAATCTAGATCGATTGTTTACCCCCGAAAACCCCCATATACTAAATTTCAGCGAAATCGTTAGAGCCGATTCCCAGATCACAGAAATTTTAGTCTACCATAAAAGAAGTCCCGGGTTCGATAACCGGCCGGACAGCAATTGAAATGATAAATTTTAATTTCTGAGACGGTTCAGGGTGTTAGAATGTATAATAAGTAAAGTATACAACGTGGATTTGACAATGCGACAATTAATGATAACACTGTAGACACTAGTTCATAGAAGTATTTTGAAACTATCAAATAATTCCTAGAAGCGAAATAAAAAAAAAATTTTTTTCGAACAAACTAAATACCACAAAAACTAGTACGAAATTAAACACCCTTTGTAAATATTGGTTACTTACATAATGGTAAGAGCGGCAACAGCGCGGTGGTAGATCACAGAATAGTATTGACAGGTGACAAGCCGCGAAATGAAACTTTGGCGCCATTTAATGCTGAATTAAAACAGTGTTTTTCTTGATATCAACGGCAGCGACTCGAGCTGACCACTGATCACTGATTTAAAGTTATTCTGTACACTGAATACCTATTCACAAATTAAATATTTCTTGTATCCTTTGGACAGCTTGAACAATGGTGCGACCATTATTGCTTGGTAGGACAAACACAAGTGTTACCATAATATCTCTCTCAGTATGTCCGTAAAGCTAAAGCAACGACATTCCCCATAAATTAAAATCACGTCGGTGTACTGGAAAACTGTAAAATTATAATAAGGCATAGTAGAAGTAATACTTATTCGTATTCTAACAGATTTTAACACCTTTGACGCAGTTTGGACGCAGTCTTATAAGACTGCGTCAATGAGACGTCAAGTCATCATCGACTTGCTCTTTGGGCGTTTTTGTGTTGTGTTATACAAAAAGTAAACAGAATAAAAATAAAATATTAAAAAGTCACAGACTAAAAATTACAGTACAATGGTGACCTATTTTGTTGGTGATGTTAATATTATTATACCATAGTTGAATGAATTTTCACCACTACTAGCTTTTAGAGAACACATTGCATATCTGCTGCTATGAAAAATAAAAAACCTGACAACGAGCATTCACAAAAAAACTGTCGCTGTCAAGTGCCAAAATATTTTTCGCTTGTGCTTTGAATGTTTTGAATTGGATTGCCTATAAGTACTAGAATTTTATTTAGTTTAACTTTATTCGAAAATAACATCAAGGTTTCTGAAGAATTTGTAATGGCCTTAGTTCGTTGGTAATGGCAGACAGTCGTAATGTAACAGTCCCTAGGTGGAATTCATGTCATGATACTTCTAAAACCGAAGTTTGCAGCGAAATATTTTTTTGAATTGCGAAATTAAAGTCGATATTGTTAACGTTTGAATCTGTTTAATAAAATACAGTGTGAAGTGAAGTGCATTTTTTTCAATTTCCATAAAACTTAAGAGACCCCACTGTAGGTAAACGTGTAGACAAGGTGTAGAACTTTAGCACGTAAAAATGTGTTTGTTTGGACATTTCATCAAAATAAAATTTTGCAAAAGGAAAAAATACGTGTCTCCTGTTTTCGTAAGTAATTTAATAATAATAAATACACATTTTTACACAGGTAAAAGATTTGAAACGTTGTCAACTTTATTGTTTGTTCGAAGTAGATTTTGTCTCATTCGCACATTTTTAAATGACACGCTTAAGCGTGTCATTTAAAAATGACTCTTACGGCTTAAGCCTAAGGTACAATTTGGCAACGTTGTGTTAATTTATACTGATGTAGGGGTTTTTGACTTGTCGGCAATAGCTTAGTAATAGATACAGCATGTAGAAAATGTTAAAATCGAAAAAATGTTTCTTGTGACTAAACTACTGGGTATTTTTAATTGATATTTTACAGGCAGACTGGGAACGTTACTAGATATACGAAATTTCATTTATTGTTGCATTGTCCTCTCCACTTTGTATATTTTAAAAGTATACAGGGTAATTTTGCGACCCCTTTTACAAAATGAAAAATATAAGTTAAAGGAAGAAATTAAAAAATATAGATGAGATAATTATGTTTGATTTCTTCTTAAATTCACAGTTTTCATTTCTGCCACTTTTTATATCATAAAAATCTAGGCGTGCACGCTCACTCTCGCGCACGGGACGCGAGCGGAGGAAGGCGGGTGGCGGGAGGGGAGCTCACGCGGGCCGACCTGTGCGATGCGCTAACTCACAATTTTAATGTGTGTAGGGAAAAGTTTGAGGTAAAAATGTAAAAAAAAAAATACTTCATAGATTGATTGTAAGACTGCTGTTATAGAATGACCTGACAAAATTTTAAAAGGGGTAATATTGTATAAAAAAGCTGTAGAAAAGTCATGTCTGTACAAAGGAAATATTTTGGAAAAAAAAAGTGATTGGGTTGTTTCATAATAACCAGTAGAACCAATTTCTAACATTTTTTGAATTTTTGTCTCTTTGTCTGTTTATCTGTTTGTTTTTTTATCTGTTTGTTTGTGTGCTTAATAACATAAAAAGCGCCAACTCAATCGTAATGATATTAACATACAAATATACTGTGTATTTTGAAAAAAAAAATCAAATCTTTATTTCATCGCAATAGGTTTACTCAATTAAAAGATATGGGAATTTTAAGTTTTTAAGGAGAGATTACGATGCAGAAATTATACTGTTAGAACGACCGACCAGCTGGTGTATCCACATCTGCCTCAATATAATGGCCAATGACTAAAATAAACAATAAAGTGTCGAATTTTGGGTCTTTTATAAAATTTATCAGAAACAAAATGTGCATTTTGTTACATGCAGTAAGGGCGTCCGCTGCGTCAAACGGGACACGCGCGCGGGTTGACGTAGATTAAAGCTTACTCGTGCACTGCAAGAATTTATAACCTGGTTAAAGGTTCCCTAAGGGTTTTCTCGAATGTCCACGCGAACGAAGTCGCGGGCGGAAGCTAGTATTAATTAAAATGGCTATAGGAATTCACAGATTTTTTTTTCACAATTCCACCAGAATAATGGTGTAATATCATCGCACCGTGCACCCTTTGAAACATCAAGAAGATTCAATTTCTTTTCGACTAGAGATTCTTCAACGTATATTTTGGAGATTGAGTCGCTAAACTTAGTTGAGCCGACAGATGGATCAATGTCCTTTCTATTGCATAGTCTGGTCAACGAAAGATGAGATTGAAATGGCGGCGCTACTTTCCCTGTTAAATTAACGCTTATTGGTTAAGTTACTTGAAAGTAAACCTTAAAATAAGGCGCAAAATTACATTCCATTTCCAACCGAGTCTCATCTTTCGTTGACCAAACTCTACTAAGTATATATTTTTCCGATATGTCATTGGTTTGGGGTGGTTCGAACCCCCATGCAAAGATTTTTATATCAGAATGCCTTCGGGCTGTATTCAATAAAATTTTCTGCCTGTTTTGTATAATTTACAAAGCATCTATCATTTAAGGATTTTTCATCTTTACCGAACTTTTTCCATTTGGTGTGTGCTTTTATACTTTTCTTTATATTAAAGCTTGACTATACCAAGTGGGATATACATTGCAAAACAGATGTTTTAAAAGGAAAAGCCTTAATTATATGATTAACGATAATATCATAGAAAATATTGCAGGCAAGTTTCGTAGCATTCATTTTGAAGATGACCTGATGACCATTACGACATATCACTATATTATTATAAAACAAATTCTTCCGTTGCGTCTTTCTGTCAGTTAGCGATAAACCTAAAAACTACTGCTCAAATTTTCATGCGGTTTTCACCAATAGATAGAGTAATTCATGAGGAAGGTTAAAGTATACGATTTGTCAAGGTTTTATGTAAATTGATCGAAGTGTCGGAAAAAGTCAAGCCGCCTGGGAGCTTTCATCGAAAACGCTGCCTAATAATTTTGAGATCTTAAAAAAAATGTATGGTGGGATATTCCTCCTTTATACATCTGCAAAAAATCCGCGATGACATAGGTATAATCTAAAAAATTGGTCACTTACAATGCGGTAATTGGAAAACTATTTAGACGAATACAGTATTAATCTAATCCTTATCAACTTAAATATGTTAGTTTTAAGCATTTCATGCTCATTATTTATAATATTTTACACCATATATAATTTAAATATAATATCTTACGAAAAGTCGCAAAAAATAACGCGCGCGAAAACCATGGTGTTAAATTCCACACTACACAGAAAGCCACTCTAAACGAAGCGAGGGCGGGTCGCTAGTATAATAAAATAATTTGATTAATTTATTAATATTACTAGCGGCCGCCCGCGGTTTCAACCGCGTGGTTCCCGTTCCCGTGGTAATATGGGGATAAAAAAATGTTTTAATCTAGGCTATTTACTATCTATGTGCCAAATTCCAACCAAATTCGTTCAGTCGTTTTTGTGTGACTGAGGAACAAACATCCAAACATCTAAAAAACATCCAAACCCACAAACATTCACGTTTATAATATTAGTAAGATTAAATTATTCATTATTATTCGTCTTTTGATGCTTTATAACATTTACATTGGCTTATTAGTTCCAGAAAATAATCAAACTTTACAATTTGGAAAAACAATGAAGCACACAGAATTATTTTGTTTTGGCTATCGTTAGATTTAAACTTATACTTTATGGTTAGTTAAATAAGATTTTGGTCAAATGCTGATGAGACAGCATTCAGCAAAATCTAATTTAACCTAAGTGACATTTCGATGCCTAATAATTTCATCACCACCAAATGCTATTCAGATCAGTTGATCGTTTCTGTCGCAAAAAAATCTATTTCTCATTTCCTTTGCGAAGGCAATCAAGTGTGCTATTGACTGAAAGTTCATAATCAGCGAGCTTATCAAAGGCTGGGAAAAGGTCAAGTTGCGCAGTTTTTGCTACAGACTGTAATTAATCCTACTAATATTATAAATGTGAAAGTTTGTGGGTTTGGATGTTTAGATGTTTGTTCCTCAATCACGCAAAAACTACTGAACGGATTTGGTTGAAATTTGGCACACAGATAGTAAATAGCCTAGATTAAAACATAGGATACTTTTTTCCCGATATTCCCACGGGAACGGGAACCATGCGGGTGAAACCGCGGGCGGCCGCTAGTTATTATTATAAACTATAGGATATTTTCTTGTAGAACTACAATCACGCAGAACCTTTTACGTGGTGATTGTGCTCATGAATATTCTGAACAACTTTTCTATAGGGCCAACTCTGCAACTCAACAAAAAAAAACTGTTTCATACATTCTAGTCGAGTAGGTATTGACAACTTGTATGAAACAGCAGATATTTTTTTGTTGAGTTGCAGAGTTCGCCCCATAGTAAATGTTGTTCATATACATGAGCACAATCACTACCTAAGAGGTTTTGCGTTTATTCATTAACGCATTGTGTATTATTTGGAACTAAGAAAATTAAATACTAGCTACCAAGCTGTAGAAAGTTCACACTTTTTCAACACCGTCAAAGTTTTCCTACCATTAAAAATTTACATCTCGATTTGTTTAAGATCTCGATTTTTTTAAGACAGCAATCGTTTTTGCTGGCAACAAGAACCGGAGCAAGAATCTTATCAGCTTTTTTTACGTAAGAGGTAACGACATTTACAACTCGTTACTAAATATCGTTCAACGGCATGATAATATTTTCTGGATGATAACAGAGAGAAGCAAAAAAATGTTAAGTCCTTTTTAGTATTTTATAAAAGGAAATGAAAATGAATTTTAAGTGGTGAATTTGATATTTTTATTCAGAAAAGAAAAAAGGTCAGGAAATCTCAATAAGTCATAGGAAACCTTTAAGATTTAACGTTTTCACCTCTAACAATTTTTTTTTGGAAATTCCACTCCTTTCTGATCAGAAAGCCTTTAAAGCTTTTTAAGCAATACGTCTTCAATGCTTAATGACTAAAATGTAGACAGCCTAACTTGCAAAACCTCTTTAAAACACAATGAAAGCTTACCGATTATTCATGCGACCAAACCTATTTTAGTGGTTTCTATGACAGACACAATAATATGACTTGACAAAACATATTTGTGTTGGCCACGTTCGCGTGAGACATGTCAGAAAATAGTTTTACGTAAAACCCATATCACATCACACGACACAAAGTAGGTTTAAACGGCATGTATATACCCACAAACATAGTGGTTACACCAAAATTTTCTAAGTCTATGGGTTACACTAACTAACCAACTCATTCAACTTGACATGAGAATTAGACTTTTGTTACTATTAAATTAATTCGACCTCTGCACATATTATTAAACAGCCAGAACGACCGGTGTTTTTACATTTTGTGTTTCATGCATAGATTATAATAAATCAATGGCCTTATGTCACAGATATGTGGTATAAATGAACAGTAGCTAAACAAAAATAATGTTTCCGTTTGAAAGTGTGTGTTTTTCGATGGTTAGAATTCCAGAAACAAGAAGGTCTAAGTATACAGGCCAGGGTGTCCCAAAACTTTGCCACATAGAGGGAAAGTACTTTAAATATTGAAGATAGGAAATTTTACTGAAAGAAGACTTCGTTTTGTTTTAAAAAATAATGCAAACTGCATACACATATTTTTTTAAATTCCATTCATTCAACACGTAATAATTAAAATTTAAATGTTATATTTCATGTTCTTCCTTTTATTTAAGATGCTTTGTTACTTAACAAAAATAATCCTAATGAGTAACCCTTTCGATTGGTATCGTAAAAATAAAAGATTGTTTTTTTTATAATTTTGTGGGTTCGATTACTGGTTAAGGCATGCGATTTCTCGAAAATCTTTGTATGCAGTTCTAATTTCCAATTATTTTAAAAATCAAAATGAATTTTTAAATTTGAGATTTTTGCATTCACAATGCTATTTTTATACAATACTAAATAATATACTAGAAAAAATACGACTCGCACCAGATCAATTCTCGGACGGGAATTGAACCCGCGACCTTTGGATATCCGGTCCAATGCTCTAAACACTGAGCTACCAAGTCACTTAACGACCCGAGAATTGATCTGGTGCGAGTCGTATTTTTTCTAGTATATTATTTGGTATAATCACAGATAACATAATACTTTACTATTATAATCAAAATGAAGCCTTCATTCAGTAAAATTTCCTATCTTTAATATTTAAGGTACTTTCCCTCCGTGTGGCAAAGTTTTGGGAAACCCTGTACCCATATCAAGAAAGGACTCTTATACTTTACACTTAGTTTTTAAGTAGGTACCTACCTATTCCAGGCGATTGAATGCTTGTCAACCTCGGTATGCAAAGAAAGGATAGTCTTTTTTATTACCTTTAGCGAGTAGAAGTATCGTTTCATCACACTTAACTGAGAATAAAAAAATCTTTGAAACGCTGAACGTCATAATGTAGATGATGTACAACCGACTGTTAACTGACGTCGAATTGACGTCGAATCTACATTGGAAATTGGGCCGTAGGGAGTGGCTGTTTACAAACGATTCGAAGTTTACATGTTGGGGAACTGGTGAACCCCAAGTTTGTTTACTTACACTTTTGTATAAAATTATTCTCCTTTAAATCAAGAAAATGTATCTAAAACCTATGTAGGTATGATTCCTTCCATTCGTGAAATGTACATTTTATTATTTAAATTAACATTTTTCTAACGAATAAGGGCTTAGCGCGGTTTTATTGAAAGTGCTTTTGTAATTAGTTGGTATTTGGTTCGATTTTTAGGGTTCCGTACCTCAAAAGGAAAAAACGGAACCCTTATAGGATCACTTTGTTGACCGTCTGTCTGTCTGTTAAGACCACAGAAATAGAATGTCAAAGAATAACAAAGTCAATAAACAGGTGATCCGAAAACGAATGCATACATTTTATATGAGATACGTAAGATATGACATTGATTCATAAAATATGACTATATATGGCAAAGGAAATTAATACACTATGTTCCATACTATTTTCTTCGTCGATAAACGAATAAATGTAGCGAAATTTGGTTTTAGAGAAATGTGTAGCAATATCTTATTTACCTGTGAAAAGTGTGATTACTTGGATTACTTGGATTATATCTTTTTGTGACATCACAATTACTTAGAGCACAAGACATCATGGCTCCACGATACCTTTATTTTAAATTCTAATTAAGATTAACAAATATTTTAAACAAACTGTGATTGCTCATTTGCTAGGCGGGACGCTAGGGGCGCTTACTGTAAAAAATGTTGGCACATGTCACTTGATCCCTTGTCTCTTTTTTACATAGACCGTGTCCGTATGATGTTAACTTTTCTTTTCCACGCTTTGTTGGTCTTCTTGAGCGCAGCGAAATTTTACCTTGGGAACGCGTAAAGGTTTCGAGTTGAAATTATATAGTCAGGTCTATGATCCCTTGAAGCTGTAAAAAAAATAAAACTTCTAAGTTTATGTAAAAAAATGCCTATTACCCTATGAATTTTGATGCCCTTCAAATCAAATCAAATCAAATCATAATTTATTTGCCAGAACATAAGTTTACAATTAACAGGTGGTATGTTATTAGTGGTTTAAGTACAAATGTTCGCCTTATACACAAAAGCATGCAAAAATTATTAATAACTATTATTCATAATTTAATTTTAAAATGTCAATTTAGTTACAAATATTAAAATGTCAGTTTAGTTACAGATAATGTCATATAGTGGGTATTATTAAATTATTCGATACTCAATAAACAAATGAACAAAATTATAAAAGTGTCAGCAGGGTTCATCGAGCCTCTTCGAATTCTCGCAAAGAATAAAAACATTTATCCATAAGCCATCTGCGCAGCTCCGATTTAAAACGATTAAATGGCATCTCTCTCATACCTTGGGGTATCTTGTTAAAGACTTTTACTGAACTAATGAGGCAGTTTTTTTTATTCATGTAGCCTCTGCATGGTTGTGTTTTTAATCTAGTAGGGTCTCTTTGGGTATATTTACTATCTTCGCTAGTCTTTTTGAATAAGTGTGGGTGCTTTTTTACAAAAGTTCCAACCTCCAAAATATATGTTGATGTGACCGTTAGTACCTGCAGTTTTTTAAAAAGTGGTCTACAGGATTGCATTTGGCCTACCCTACAAATAGCACGTATACATTTTTTTTGCGCCAGAAAGGCTTTATTAACAAGAGTTGAGTTTCCCCATAGTAGGACTCCATATCTGAGAATGGAGCCTACATATCCATGGTACGAAGTAAGGGCCGCGTTTACACTGACTGTGCTACTTAATTTTTTTAGGGCATACACAAATTTATTTATTTTACTACATGTTATGTCAATATGTTGTTTCCAATTACATTTTTTGTCAAGAGTTAAACCTAAAAATTTTGATGAGTCATTGTTGTCGATCTTATGTTGCGAGTTGTTATTATGTTATCTTGCGAGTATCGAACTCTCAAGAGAATCAAAATTCATAGGGTACTTCCCGTTGACCTAGAATTATGAAATTTGGCAAGTGATGTTGTCTAATACTACAAATACATATGTAGGGAAAAAAACTGAAAACTATACATTTGTAATTCAATCATCTGTCCATCCGCCTATCAAGAACGCATGGAGGTATCGAGTTGAATGTAAACTATACTAAAGTCTATAGTCTCTTGAAGCTGTGAACAAATCAAAATTCTAAGCTAACGTAAAAAAGAGATACAGCGTTTATGCCGCAAAAAAAAGCATATACCGACACTCTCAAGGGAATTAAAATTAATAAGGTACTTTCCGTTGGGCAAGTAATATCGTCGTTTACTACAAATACAGGGGCAAATCTGAAAACTATACATTTGTAGTTAAATCATAAAACAATACAGTAAAATCTCGGAAAAAAAACTGCGAGACTCGATTACTGAAATAATTATAATAATTATGAAGTATGAACCTTTAAATTTGTACGGAACCCCCGGTGGGTAAGTCCGACTCGCACTTATCCGGCTTTTTTTTATTTTCGCGACGTTTAGGCACCTTTGCGACTAATACCTACTAATTACCAAATTACTTTCAATGCAACCGCGCTAAAATTAGTTAAAAAAGTGTTTTATTTCATGTCTAATGAGCGCGTTGTGTCTTGTAACGTGTCCGTGCGACCTCCTTCCCCAGAGTAAAAACTTATTTCTCATTTTGACAGATGCCTTCCCCATTTTAAATTCGAAAAGATGTAAAAAATATATTTTGTTCCGAAAAATAATAATAAAATGTGATGTATTCGCTGCCTTTAGACGTTTTTTGCTCGCTGTACGTTAATCCAGAAAAGAGAGTCGTCGATAAATGTAATTAATAAATTGTGTTAAAATAACATAAATCAACAGTATTTCTACAGTTTCTATCAGTTTGTACTAGTTTTGCTCAGTGAGACTTCGAAGTAACGTGATTGAGAATTAATATTAATTAATGATGTAAGCTTTTGGCTAAACCGTGTAACAAAAAACCCTCGCAGGTGCTTTATTTTGGAAATATATTGGATTACACTGTGGAGCCCTGTTGTTTTATTGCTCCACGTGACAAGCTTAATAGTAGGTGAATATGATTCTCTTCCCTTGATTCCAATCGATTTAGTTGAAGTGGATATTAACGTAGAAAACTGATCTTTTGATGGATTTTAGTGGACAGAGGGAAACTTTTTAGAGTTCCTCAATAAAGAGTTAGGATAGGTTTATTTTAAGATATAAAGCCTGCATATAGATTTTTAGGTCGAGCCAGTTTATCGATTTTTTCGAAAAAATATCACATTTTAGCTATTTCAAAACATGTTCAAAATTGTCACAAACGCGAGGTCTACCAGCTTACAGAGCCAAACGTTTAACATTTTGTGGAAGCCTTATTTTAATTTGCACTTATTTCCATTATTATGTTCTCAGCAAAAGGAGATGATTGTATTAGTGTAATCCTTGAGCTTACCGTTTCTAAATAATACGTACCTATTTTCATTCGCTAGCAAACTTACAATATCTAATTTTTATAGAGTTAGCATCGAACAGCGCTGAACACACACTAAAAAAAATTCACAGACATCTTATAGTTTGAAATATAAGTCAAAACATATCTAAATTGTTCAGCGATTTACGTTCCTGACCGTATAATTATTAGGAGTTAGTTCCGCATTCCGTTTCTGGTTAACTTGTATCTTCGAGCAACAAAAGGCTTCGTTTGTCAAACCCGTCTTACTCTAAGACTTGTATAGAATCAGAACACTATTCAATTTCCGAAGTCAAAGTCAAAAATAGCTTTATTCAAATAAACTTAATTATTAAGTACTTTTGAATCGTCTATATTTTCCTACCACCCGTTCCCGACTTTTACCATTTCGTAGATTTTCTAAATCTTTTTAATTTGCCTGAATCGAATAACATCATTCGAATATACATGTAGGTATTACCATGACGATAACTTGAAACAGTATCTAACCTTTAAAATTGCTTACATTTGAAAATCGTATTTTGCTTCATCATCTTTAGTTGAAAGACAAAACATAGGACAGTTTCTGTTTCGCCCTTTCGCCATTCAAAATATCAAACATGTTTGTCGAGAACCATCAGTCATCAGAATTGTAAATGAGAAAATTAAATATACTTAGGTACCTAACTTATCAACAAACAAGAACTTTAGGCTTGTCTTAGTTGTTTAGCTTTGCAATTAATTAAACTCTGCTCTATTTGAAATACGTGACTTGGTTCAAAATGCATTAGGGTAAATAATTCATTGTATCTTGCATTTTATTTTGGCAATGGCAATTGCCGTATTTTAATTTAACGTCAAGGTAAGTGGAACAATTTTTATGACGAAATTAATTTTGTGCGACCAGAGGGACATAAAAATGGAGGATTTATTTAATATTCACAAAACGAAATGAGGAAAAAAATTAATACAATGAGTGATTTTTTCTCTTAATACTTAAGTATTTAGAATTAAAACGTTGGGAGGAAATGATTTCATACAAATCCTACAGCTTAAATATTATGTAATACTAATAAATTACTTATACCTTTTTATATTTAAATAGCAAATTAGTAAAAGAGAATTTGCTCTAAATCCTCTTTGAGCTCTCTTTGAGCGACTTAAGCGCAAACAGCAATTTGTGTATAATTTATTATTATATTCTGTTGAATCTGTGTATATGTTTAACATGTTATAATTTAAAAAGAAGGTGAAGTTCAATATACTCTTACTTTACAATAGCGAAGATAATGTACCTATCGTTTTAGTAAGTATGTAGTTGTTTTGTTTTGACATTATTTTATTTATACATAAAAAAACATTCAATAATTGTTCATTTACATGGTCATTTTGCGCGCGACTTTAGTCAAATAAGGTCTTTTTATCGACCATCGCTTGTAAAATCAAAACGCAAACCTCATTTCAATGAGGTGGTGATTCGATTTTGCAAGTGTTTGTTGATTAAAAACCCTAGTGGACTATAGTTCCCTTGCGTCCTAACAAGTAGCCTGGCAAATCAACCCATGTAAATGCCCCCCGGGAAGCCGCTGGATGCGGGCAGCGCAAGGCCGATCGTCGTGGAGATCCTTTTTTTTTTTTGAGCCCTTCACCTTAGGGTATCCAAGCTACCCTCCCCCGCGGGGGGGAAGGAGGCGGAAAATCCTCATTGGATACCACCTAGCCGGTTGCTACCGAGCTAATCTGGTTATGTCAGACTCTACTGACTAAAAACCGCCATATATTGGTTACGTGCCCGGACAGGCGACGAACCTTCAACCGAGGCGACTGCCCTCCCTCAGGGGAGAGGACAGCGCAGAGGAGATCCTTAGGGGAGGACTATACCCAGCACTGGGTGTCGTGCGGCTCATAGGATGATGTAATGATGAAACGATATTTGGAAAAATTTGGCTAAACGAAACAGTGTTTGGAAAAAATATGGGTAACATTGTATCGACGCTGAAAAAGATGTTTGGCTCTGACGCAACACATAAGGATGAGTATGGAAATACATAAATCAAAGAGACATTTCAATGAATGTTTTCTTCTATCAGAATGTATGTATTTGACATAGTGTTGGTAACATAAGTTATTCATAGATTTGTTTGAATATCATAACATGGGAACAGTAAGATGTGAAATTATTATATCAATGGGTATAGTGATGAGCTAATCTCTGTTTCTTATCTATTTACGCCTGATACCTCGACACAATCTCAAATTTCAAATAGTAGAGATTATACAACAAGTGAAAAAAAAGGGTATTTAGTTCGAGGGACGAAGTTGGATACCGAGAGTAGCGAAGGATACTAGAGTAGAAGCGAGGGATACAAAGGACCGAGATGTTTTTTTTTCACGAGTTGTGTACTCTACTTTTTACCATTGACTGGTGCTTATACCTATAGTATTTATAGTTATCACATTTTATTATTTACGTTTTTTCAGTTCTTTGCAGTCTTTGCTTATCTCGGGACTAAATGATTGGTGTGATTGTTTATTTTTTCTTTTGAAAAAAACCTTTTTTCGTATCAAATTATATTTTATGCCGCTTATAAGTACACCATGAGTTTCCTTAAAAAAATTACATCTCTGTAAAATTACGCTCAAATTATTCACCCTTACTTAACCTTTGAAAAGGGACCAAAAGAAAGACCCTTTTTCCTCTTTTTTGTCCTCGTATCAGTGTTTTATGTCACTTTACACGAGCTCCTATAAAAATGACGTTTCTACAAATTATCCCAAAATGATTTACCATTTTTTTCAATAAAACATTCATTCTAACAAAGGCTATGTTACAATCTCGATCAATCAAAATGTGACATCAGCTGAAATGGATAGGTAAGTATTGTAGAAACGGGATTTTTTAAAAACGTTCAGTATTTCATATTTTTAATTTTTGAGATTAGCACTGTGGTTGGAATATAGAACAATTTTAAGATCCAATTGGCCCTTTGAACTTTGATTTATCTCGACATAGGGAATGCAATCCGGATAATCCGATATCCGAAAAATCCGGATATCCGCACATTTTTATTAGACTTCCAAATCCGGATTTGAAAATCAAATTCGGATTTTTCGAATAATTAGAAATTGTCACAAAAAAAATTTAAACAAGCAAGTTTCTCGGAAGTATTCCACTTACGAGTAGAGCAATCGAGCGAATAGCAACTGGGCGAATAGCAACTGAAGTATTCCACTTAGAACAACTTTCAATATTTAACAAAATGACTTACAAAAATATTGATAGTTGCTTTAAGTGGAATACTTTAGATGTTATACGCCCAATTGCTATTCACTCAGAACACTTCGTTTTTCGCACTAGCTAGACGGTCGATGCTATTTTCTAGATGACGCCACTCACGCGTCTTGCTAGTGCCGTGTCTCAGGTTTGTCACATTAAGCCCAAAAAAGTTGGTTTGGTTGAACCAGCTCTCCTGGTATTCCTGCCGATACAACTCTCCTTCTTCATCGTCAATTTCGGAGTGTACTGGCAGCGTCTCAAGCTCGACCAGTAGGTCTACCGCGCAAGTGTCATTGGCATCGCTATCTGCTTCATTTGACAGATAGGTATGAGACATTGCTACTTTTCTGTGATAAGTTTTAATTTGTGCCAAAAAGAAGAAGCAATGTGTGCGATGCTGATGAAACTTGCGCGGTAGGGGCCCCTAGACCACCTTCCACTTTTTTTCGGCTTCACTTCGCTTCTTGGTGATCGTACGGAGCGTGCATCTAATCTTCGTATCGCTTCCATTAGTGCGTGTGGCGCGCTTGCTTCTTGTCGGCTGGAGAATGTAAATGGCCATCATCTTTTATGCGAACTTCTTGGCTGTTTTCACTGGCGCGCGTAGGGTCTCTTCTTCCCGTTGGCGAGGTGGTGTATAGTCTTCCAGATGGTGAGCGGGTGACACTCCTACTGACCTCCTAGAGAATGAGTGGCTAATACGGTTCCTCTCTCAATCTCTCAGGGCTTTATCACATTAAGTCCCAAAAAATACTTTGTATTTTTAAAATTCACATAAACTAAACAACATATTTTGTTGTTGCAATGTTTGGAGGAAAATTCCTCAAAACCCTTCTTTGGAGCATGTCTCACGCGTGCTTCATGGGGTTTAGGTCTGGAAATTGGGCGGGCCCGTCTAAAACCGACACGTGGTGCTCTTGTAGCCAGCTCGTTACCATTCGCGCAGTGTGCGGACGGGCGTTGTCGTGCATGAGCACAAAATCTTGGCCCATTTGCAATCAATGGGGATAGATTATTGATGCTAGCACCTGATTACGGTATTTTTCTGCAGTCATAGTGTTTCCGATCCAAACGAGGTCTGTTCTTCCACCAATACGAATTCATGCCCAAACCATAATTGTTCCGCCGTGGTATGGTTGGACTTTCTGATGGTTTTGCAGACGGCTATCACAACCAGGAGCTCGCCATACACGTACTCTTTGTGAATCAGGATGAAAACCGAATCGGGACTCATCGGTAAACAGCACTACAGACCACTGGCTATCTTCCCAGAGCAAATGTTCTCGAGCCCACTGTAATCTTCGTCACATTTCTTCTGCGTAGTGCTGGAGTACGAAGCGGCCTGCGAGCATAAAGGTTAGCCTCGTGCAGTCTTCTCCTCACAATTTGGTCACTGACCAGCAACTGGTGCTCTGACTGGAGCTTTTGGACCAACTGCATGGCTGTAGAATTTATTTAACTTCTTGCGGCCACTTGCAAAAATCGGTCCTGTCTTTGAGTGGTTATGCGCTTCCCGCCTGGATGCCTTTCAGCCACATTACCAGTGGCACGATAACGTGACCACAACCTTGATATCACGTTTTGTCTAGTTCCAATTTCCTCTGCAATACTCTGTTGAGTAGCCTCAGCTTGGAGTATACCTACTGCCCTTAACATTTCATCTCTTGTTAAATGGCGCCGCTGCATGGTACATACTGTTTGCATAAATTCGAAATTATATTTTTTATTAAAACTTTAATTTGATAGGGGTTAGACGGTGTGGATGTGTATATAATTCTTCATTTGTATAATTTTATAAAGAGTATGATTTTTAGTTTTATAGCGCTTTTTCGACGTCTTATCGCGCGATTCGCTTCGGAATAGAACAAATGACTTCTCTGCTGTGTGTTTGCACACAAAAAATATTGGATTTGATTAATATTGACCTTTTCACTGAATCCTCTTACATAAATATAAGAGACATCACATTACTGAACTTATATGGACAGAAATGACATATTTTTATAAAAAAGAAAATATTTTTATAAAAAATCCGTAATATCCGGATAATCCGGATTTGACCAAATATCCGTTTTTAAAATCCGGATTTTGAAATATATACGGATTTGCATTCACTATCTCGACACCAAATTTTCTCAGTTTTCTCGACAAAAACTTTTGTCAGTCAATCAACTAATCACAGTATTTCTTACTAGAGACGTGTAGTTTTTTTTTATATTGGATTTGGTTTTAACCAATCACAATCAAATGTAATCGCATAGAAGACGAGTAAAGTTCAGTGCTGAAAAAACACAACAAAATATGAACTCAATTTTCAAGTAAGTACCTTCCCAACCTTCCTTTCTTTTATTACTTTTACGTGCTACTGAGAACTCAATTTCTACTTTTTGTGCTGTTTGTTGTTAAGGAGTTCCGTTGTTCCTTCGCAGTTCAAGTCTAGTCCAAAACGTGACTTGACCATAGTTAGATACCTAATTTGTTTAAGATTGTCATAATATATTTCAATCACCATACATTTTCTATTTGATTTTGAGGAGTTCCCTTATGTATCTTTAAAATCCAAGGTCCAATAACAATGAAATCAAAATGATATCATCACTAAAGTATTATCTTTCAAAAAAAAAAAGAGTTATCTAAATCGGTACATAAACAAAGAAGATATGGTCGATCATCCGTATAAGTTCATAAAATGGTGACAGTATTTTCAAGTTTTCCTGAAAGATACTGAACCGATTTCAACATTTCAAAAAATGGGACCAATTTGGAAACAAACCTGATCTAATAACGTTTGAATTATTTCAATCAGTTCAGCCGTCTTCGAGTAATCAGAGGACATACATAAAAAAACATACATACAGCCGAACAGAGAACCTCCTCCTTTTTGGAAGTCGGTTAATAAAAGTGAGTGATGCCGAACGACATCACTGGCCAAAATTGATATCGTTATAATTGAGATTTTGTGACTTGTATGTTTTGCATTGCTTCTATGACCTAGTTCATTACAATGTTGTTTGAAGTCCGAAATTGTTTTTTTTGCTCATGTTTTTGTCATAACAAAGACTGCACCTTGTACGACGGACTCACTGTTCTAGAAGATGATAAAAACTTGATGTCATCTTGAATATTCATTGAGCAAGAAGTTTCTATGGCTTCGTCTAATCGAGGACAGTTATTTTTATCTCTGGAAGCAGTACTCTTTCTGGATGAAGTAGTGGGTACTGCTCTTGCCGCGAAGAGGGGAGACGAGATGTGTAAATAATGAAATCCTATTGGTTGTATAAAACACATCTCTTCTTCTCTCTTCTGGTCTCCGCTTTGGTTGAGTCCGGGCCTCATATACGGAAATTTTTGATAAGAATCTGTCACTTTTGTGAGCGAACCTTGTGATTTTAATCGAGACAAGCTTTCTAGCTATAAAAAAAGCGTATAGTCGCCTGATTATTGGTCCCCTAAGGATTTTCTGAGATAGATTTTATCATGTCGACGAAAAAGCAAATATTCAATGATGTCACTGTGATCAACGCTGTTAAGACGGGGAGCGATCACCGATTGGTACGTGGCACATTGAATATCAACCCAAAGCTGGAAAGATCTCGACTGATAAAATCAACAATTCGACCATTGCCGGCCCATATTCAAAACCCCGAGAGCTTTCAACTCGAACTCCAAAACCGCTTCGAAGCCCTTGAGAACAGCATAGATGTGGACGATCTAAACAACATGGTGGTGGATGCTGTCCGTACGGTAGGGTCCAAGCTCTTTAAGACCCGCCGTCCCAAGATAAAGAAACTCTCCGACCACACACTCCTACTCATGGATCAGAGACGTGAAATGAGGCTCCAGAGTTCAGTAGATGCTAATCGTTATCGGCAGCTTAATAGACAGATATCTAAGTCTTTGACGAGCGACCTTCGCCAATTTAATACGAATCGTATTAAAGAGGCCATCGAGCGGAATAAAGGCTCCAAAGTGTTCGCGAGAGATCTGTCTATTGGGCAAAGCCAGATGACGAAGCTGAAAACTGACGACGGACGCATCATTTCATCAAAGCCTGAAATCCTGAGGGAGATCGAGAGCTTCTATGGGCAGTTATATTCCACGCAGACACCTGTTGAAAGCAAGGCTAAAGACCCCAGAGCCAAGCTTACCCGACACTATACCGAAGATATCCCGGACGTCAGCCTGTGCGAGATTAGTATGGCTCTCAAACAGCTGAAAAACAACAAGGCGGCGGGTGACGATGGAATCACTACAGAACTTCTGAGAGCGGGCGGTAAGCCGATACTCAAAGTCCTCCAGAAGCTCTTTAATTCCGTCATCGTCCAGGGCAGAACGCCAAAGACATGGAACATAAGTGAGGTGATCTTGTTCTTTAAAAAGGGTGACAAGTCCCTCTTAAAGAACTATAGACCCATCTCGCTTCTGAGTCATGTCTATAAGTTGTTTTCGAGAGTCCTTACGAATCGTCTCGCTCGCAAGTTCGACGACTTCCAACCTCCCGAACAAGCCGGGTTCCGAAAAGGCTTTAGCACCATAGACCACATCCATACGCTGCGGCAGGTTATACAGAAGACTGAGGAGTATAATGAGCCACTTTGCTTGGCGTTCGTGGACTATGAGAAAGCCTTTGATTCGATTGAAACCTGGGCGGTGCTGCAGTCTCTCCAAAGGTGCCAAGTGGACTATAGGTATATCGAGGTGTTGAGGTACTTATACCAAAATGCCACCATGACGATCCGAGTACAGAACCAGAACACAAATCCTATCCAACTGCAGCGTGGTGTGAGACAGGGAGACGTTATTTCTCCGAAACTGTTCACAGCTGCGTTGGAGGACATCTTTAAGCTCTTGGACTGGAAAGGACTCGGCATCAACATTAATGGCCAGTACCTAACACACCTTCGTTTTGCCGATGATATAGTCCTTATGGCTGAGACCATGGAAGACCTGAACACAATGCTCGAAGATCTCCGTAGTGCTTCCCAAAGAGTGGGTCTTAGGATGAACATGGATAAGACGAAAATTATGTCAAATGCCCATGTTGTACCCTCTCCAGTTCATGTTGGGAACACTACACTTGAAGTTGTTGACCATTACGTATACCTAGGACAGGCAGTCCAGTTAGGTAGGTCCAACTTCGAGAAAGAGATCTCTCGTCGAATCCAACTCGGGTGGGCAGCATTCGGGAAGCTTCGAAAAATCTTCGCGTCCGACTTACCTCAGTGTCTCAAGACGAAAGTCTATGAACAGTGTGTGTTGCCAGTGATGACTTACGGCAGTGAAACGTGGCCGCTAACTATGGGTCTCATAAGGAGGCTCAAGGTCACTCAGCGTGCAATGGAGAGAGCCATGCTCGGCGTTTCCCTACGTGATCAAATCAGAAACGAGGAGATCCGCAGGAGAACTAAAGTAACCGACATCGCTCGAAGGATTGCTCAGCTGAAGTGGCAATGGGCGGGACACATAGCGAGAAGAACCGATGGCCGTTGGGGCAGAAAGGTTCTGGAATGGCGACCGCGCACCGGACGACGCTCCGTGGGTAGGCCCCCGACAAGGTGGACCGACGATCTGGTGGAGGTCGCGGAAAGCCAGTGGATGCAGGCAGCGCAGGACCGATCGTTGTGGAGATCCTTAGGGGAGGCCTATACCCAGCAGTGGGTGTCGTGTGGCTGATATGATGATGATGAAGGATTTTCTCGAATGTCCACATGGACGAAGTCGCGGGCGAAGGAATGATTTTTGTTTCCTGAAATTTCGCGAAAAAGACTTACCTTTTAAGAAATAGCCCTTTGACGAATAAGTATTTTTCAAAATTAGCCATTTTGCGAATTAGTCTTTTTAAGAATTACCCATTTCACGAATTAGTCCTTTTCAGAATTAGCCGTTTCGCGAATTAGTCTTTTTTAGAATTAGTCCATTCGCGAATTAGTCCTTTCCAGACTCGGGTGCCATTTCGCGAAATAGGCATTATGCGACTAAACGAATACATTCACTTCTCAACCTCACGGGCTCACTAGACATGAAATAAAACACATTTTAACGGATGCTGCGTGGTTTTATTGAAAGTACTTTGATAATTATGTAGTTGGTTTTGGTATCGGTATTTAATAAAAGTAGGTATTCAAGTTTATTAAGATAACTAATAATTCAAATAAATTTATGAATTTAAAACCAAAAAGCCCGATCATATCGATCAATTTTATTAAAGAAGATTAAATTGTCTTAGAAAAAATTATTCAATTAAGGACCTAGTCAAATATGTATATTGGTTAAGGGTAGGCCGATAAAACTTTATTAATAAACTTGGCCCTTCACTTATTAATTCAGATGGGAGTTTGTATCTCTAAACTAAGCCAAATGTTGACTCCTTGTTAATCTCTCCTTGCTTTGTTTGGTGTCAATGTTGAGTATATTGCATAGCAAAAACAAGTTGGTTATTTACTTGGAGATTTAGATGGCTCTATATCCACTATTCTTTGGAAAAACTACTTTCAAAACAGTTGTTCTGTCTCAGGAAAGCGGTTCGGCTATTAATGTTGTTAGATGTGCACATGCACATAGTTTTAGTGTGCACTTAAAATAATGTGCATGTTGTTACATGCCCAACAAAATTTATGAATTTGGCAATTTGTTAGAGTTGCATAGTAATGATTTAATATCTATAGTGAACATATTAAACGAGAAATCAGATAAAGTAATTGAACAACTCAGTAATATATTAAAACATAAACTTAGTTCTATTGTTTCAAATGATTATGTCGAAGTAATTAATTTAATTATTGTGTTAAAATAAATGTCATGATTAATTTTAACACAGATACCTGTACAACAACAAAAAAATACTCGACTTATTTACCGATTTAATAAACAGCAAAATAAAAATATTGTTCGAAACATTATCATAACATGAGCACAAAAGAAGAAAATAGCGCCGACTGAATACAAACAATAACTGGCAATTATCCAAAAAAGATTAAAGAATAACAATATCGGATGTAGGCTAAGTTGTTACAGTTGTTTCGTGGTAAACACTTTCAAAATATACTACTTCAATAGATTTTGTAACAGAAACAAATTTTGAAATGTATGAATTGAAAAAGTAATACTAAAGTAGTGGCTCTATTAGCAGTCGACCTCGCGTTTGCGACAAATTTGAACATTTTTAAAATGGCTGAAATTTCCCATATCTCTGCCATTTTGAAAAAAATCTCAGAATAATGACTCGATAAAAAAGTTTTTGGCGCCATTTTGTCGAGTTCGGTTCGGTGTCTATTTTAATTATTTGCAAATTGATTCATGGTGGATATTGTGTCTTAAAATTTGTGCAGTTGGTACAAGTGTCTACGCAACTGAACAGGTGCGATCTTGGTTGTGTGAAGCTGTCTTTTATTGTAGTGGTGGCTACCTCGGCAGAACTTACCGAGTAAACTGTCTTGATATACTTGGAGCCAAAAGCTCCAAACAGCATTGAATGCAATGCACCCGCCTTCTAATGTAAACTGAAACAATACCTACGACTGAACTATTCAACACTTGCCACGGTACTGGCAAAAATTACTTCCAAGAGGAAAGTAGATTGACAAAACAAAAATAAGAAGAAGACTCGATAAAAATCTATTTTGTATCTAAAGCTAAGTGATAACGAAGATTAGCAATTTGTTGCTTTGGCAAGTGATTGGTGAGGAGTTATATTTTATTACTTACTTTAAAAACGAAAAAAAGATTTTTATTTTCTGCAATACTTTAATTTAGGTAAGTACTTACTTTAACCAAGTCTATGGAAAAAGGTGTTTAATAAAATGAATTTGCAGTTACACATTTACATAAAATGCTTTTTAAAATATTGCTGAATTATGCACCACTTATATTCATTCGATCGTGTAACGTGTTCTCCAATATTTGGAAACGAATTTATTATGAAGCATGTAATCACTATTTAGTAGGTATTTACATCAATAAGCACAACGTTTTACATTTCAAAGGATTACTGGAAATGTATGAAAATTATTACTGTCAGAACTTAAAAAGAATATATTAGTTTTGAGGTTTTTAAAATATTTATTGACGTGAATTCGATGAACGTCTTATAGTACAGTAGCCCGTAGTACATTTAAATTATGAAAAAGGTTACCGTTCGCAGTTGTGATATAGTTATTTATTACGAAATTATAGATACTTTAACCCAAGTTTTACAGATCGCAACCCGCCGTAACCCATATTTGTATATCTCCAAAAATATCATTTATTTTTATTTTTCGAGGTTTACCATTATGGTTTAACTATTGTCGTGTTCTACAGCTTTATTTGATTGCCACTGATAATAGTAAAAGTAGCCACACACAGATTTAAGACCAGATGAAAATGGATGGACTTTATCTGGTCTTAAAATAGACTTGGAGATATACAAATAAAGGTTACGACGGGTTGCGATCTGTAAAACTTGGGTTAAAGTATCTATAATTTCGTAAAAAAATACAGAACGGCAAACGGTAACCTTTTTCGTAATTTAAATGTACTACGGGCTACTGTACTATTACTCCGAGGTAGCGTTATGAGAATAAATAAAACTATTTATTTTTATGGTAGCGTTAGAAACACGAAAATAAAAACCGGTCAAGAGCGAATCGAACTCGCGCACCGAGGGTTTTCGTACCAACATCATAATAAATACACCGCAGATTCTTAGGTTAGCGCCATCTCTTGAACGATAGTGGAACTAATTAAATTTTTCTTAGGTCAGCTCCATCTGTTGTCTGGTAGTGGAACTAATGAATTTTGTGTTTGTTTCTTGAATTTAGAAAAAAGTGTGTTATATGGAAACATCGTTTTATTTTTTCTCTAATCTTTACATAAACTAGTATCACATAGAATTATTTCAGATTTTTCTCTTTGTAAACTTCGGAGATAAGTGGGGCAACGGTATATTTTTTTACATTTTTCATCATAAATCGAAAACTATGCGGCTTAAAAAAAATGATTTAAATAGACAGACAGGCAGACTAAGTCACATTAGAAGGGTTCCTTTTTACCATTTTGGTGTGGAACACTAATTATGTGTACTTTTACGAGCCTGCTGCGCCTCACACGTTAACGCCACGTCTCGTCGATGCCACTTGTACCAACGTGTAGCTTACTTTTTTGCCTATATGATATGTGATCTTTTGGGCTTTTTCTTTTCCTTTTGGGTGCGGAAAGGTGCGGCAGCCTTTTGTTCGGTTCTAAATGCGTCCAAAAACACACCCCCAGTCAAACTCACGGTGTGAAAGGCCCGTAATAAAGATTAATTTTAACTCATTTGTGTAAAATTTTGCCTAAATACATTGCACCCTTGAATGGAAACTTCGGTAAATCTTTCTTTGTTCTAATATTTTTTAGAAATGAAATTAATATTCAAATTTTTCTTCATTACTGACAAAATGTTTTCGTTTAGGAATGCGACATCCTTTCCTTTTATAATGTTGTTACTAGAAATTTCAATTTAATTGAAACTCTATTATAGCTATTATATAATATTAGAAGTTATATTATATGGGTGTTTGGTAATAGCGTTATAAAGCCGAATATGGTTTTTTGGTTGATTTTTTTTCGCGATTTCAGAGTTGGCCCCATAGTAAAAGTTTTTCAGTTTTATAGTCCCTATCTACCATATTCGACTTTATAAGGCTTTTCCCAAATTTTGTATATTTTATTAGCTACTATAGCGATAAGATATAACTCAAGAACCACAAAATTCGTTAAATATTTTTTAATATTATTAAAATTTAAAAAGTCTTCAATGTAAGTAGCAAATTTATTGACGATTCACAAGTGGTTCATTTATTTCCATTGACTCACTTTTTTTTGACGAACTCTCTCTTACCTCTAAATGCAGGAACCAAAAAATATATATAAGATTATTTAAATAAACATTCTTCTAGCTTTGATTTTGTCCCACAACCGGCTTAAAACCAATTTATTTACTGCATATGACGTGAAATAAATTGCCACATCGTCTTTCTTTCCAGATTTGAATTTAAATTGCCCTCCAAGAAAATGCAAAGGACAAAGTATTTAAAAATTGAATTCTATTCAACGACAATATTTGATTAAGTTACTGAGGCATAAAATTCAATTTCAAATGTTTAAAATCTAATAAGCTGCTTGTAATATAGAATAACTTTATTTCATCAAAAAAGAGGGGATCTATGTAGTTGGAAAATTATTTTGAATGGCAGTGAGTAACAAGTAATTTACTAGTATATTTGAAAACTGATAGATTTAATAAATTTTGTATTCAAAAAAACTTGTGTAGTCTACGATTTTCTCATTAATAATACTTATTTACACAGCCTCAGGCGAGGGTTTATAATCATCACGAATTTTAAAAATCTTAACGTGTACAACACTACGTTTTTCAATACATTTGCAAGAAAACATTATAGGTGCCTACTAAAATAAAAATATTTTTACAGATCAACCACAAAATTTTATGAAATAGTGCCTTAAAATTTTGCTTTCAGTATAAAGAAAGGCAAAGACCTTCAAACCATTTAGCTTTATACTACTTAAATAAATCTGAGTACCTAGTATACGGCTGAATGGTTTATTTGTACTAGTGTGTAAATGGTCAAAAACAATTAAAATCTTATTATCTATTAAAAGTACATCATCCACGTTACATACATTTTTGGTCCAAATATGAAAGTACCGGCCAAAAGACAAAAGTGCTTTATTCTGATAGAATTTGTCCATCTAAGCATTTTTTATTATGGCACTGAAGCTGTAGCACCGCTTCACATTTGTGTCAAATTTATAAAAAGACTGACTTTGAACTCAATTAAAATCAAGTATAGCGGTGATACAGCTTCGGTGCCATAATAAGAAATGCTTAAGTGGACAAAATCTATCAGAATAAAGCACTTTTGCTTTTTGGCCGGCACTTTCACGTTTGGACCAAAATAGATGATGTCCTTTGTACATTAAGCGTTAACTCAACTTCGATAGGATGATCATCGCTTCTAAGAGACGACTGGAGGTAAAGTTGCCAGGTAGTCGGGACCCACCGGGATTGAATAAATTGAGAAAAATAACCCGTAATTTTCGAATACTGGTTTTTTCCACAAGAGATTAATAAATCATTAAGATGTGCTTATTTTTGTTGTATGCTTAGTTTTTATTTTTGAGAATATCAGCTCTGCATTAGCTATAGCATGACTACCGAAACACGATGTATTGTTTCGGTGGTGCCCGTGACTTCGTCTACGTGGACAGTTATTTTTCTATCCCTCGGAACGGTACTTTTAAGGAAGAAAAGTCCCTTGTTCCTTTTCTGTACCCCTCCTAAAACGAGGATATAGTCAAGACGTGATCTGGGGCGGCCAATGGCGCTAATTTCGAACTATAAAACCAAAACCGTTTGTTTCTGTGTGCAGGACTGGATAAGTAAATAAACGATTTATCTATAAAACGATTTTAACCGCCTCGTGGTTCGCCCACCCATGTTAGACGCAGGGTCCTGGGTTTGATTCCCAGGGGTACAATTTGTACGGTTTGGTTGGTTGGTTGTAGGGCTTATTTCAAGTCCACCCGGCTAGCTACCACCATCTTACCTAAGTCTGACGCCATAACAACAATTAAAAAAATGTTGTGTTCCGCCAGTTAGAGGTAAGATAGCCAGTTCCTCAGTGATGAGGATTCCGGGTGTAGTGCGCTTCCACCTTCGCCCTTATGGTGTGAGGTGAAGGTCAAGCACTATGTTGTTGTGCATAAAAAAAACTAAAGTGGTTCGATTGCTTGCTGGTTTTATTGAGCCCAGAATACTCCCACTATAGAAAATTTACATTATTAAACTAAAAAAAAAACCGGCCAAGTGCGTGTCGGCCCACGCGCAGTAGGGTTCCGTAGTTACCGTATACAATACGATATTGAATACCACTATCATTTTTCGTATGCAAAAATAACTTTGTTTTTTATAGTGTTTGTATGAGTGACAAAGTTATATTTGCAGTTTTGGAAAATGTGATATATCTCCAAAAATTATCACTATATCTCGTTCAAACTAATTTTCGTTGAAAGTATTTATTACGATCTACAGCACATATTTTTTTTTCGATTTTTCACTTTCTTATTTTAAAATTTAAAGGGGGGGGGGGGACACTCATTTTACCACTTTGGCAGTGTATATCTCTTTCAAACGGTTGACTTTGAGAAAAAATAGTCTTAGGAACCTCAATGTAATTTTTAAAGACCTATCTATAGACACCCCACACGTATTAGTATGACGAAAAAAAAATTTCAGTTTCAGTTTCATGTATGGGGAGCCCCCCCTTAATATTTTATTTTTTTTATCTTTATGTGAAAACCTTAAAGCGGTTTACAGAATACATCTACCTACCAAGTTTCACTTGTGTAATCCTAATACTTTCGGAATAAAATGGCTGTGACATACGGACGGACAGACAGACGGACGGACAGACAGACATGACGAATCTATAAGGGTTCCGTTTTTTGCCATTTTGGCTACGGAACCCTAAAAATGGTGAGCCCCTCTATCGAGCCTTGGAAAGTAAGTGGGAGGTTGCAATATCCTTCCGGTGTGTGTTGCAAGTACCAAATAAATATTGTAGGAGGCGCTGATGTAGCGATTGCTGGTGCCAGCGCCTTCGTGTTGGTGTTGTGATTGTGATGTCACGACACCGTTACATTGCCATTTAGGATAAATTTACCTAAAAATCTTTGTATTAACGTCCGTGTTTACAAACAATACTCAAATGACCCTTGACTACGCGAACGCACTGCGTTCAATTAAAGTTCTGTGATTGGTACGTTTGTATAACGTGTCATTGGTTCGGGACACTGTGTGTCCGCGGGCACTGTGAGACTTCATAGTAATGTTTTTGAATACTGGTGTAAGATAATTAATATAGAATAATTACTAGATTAATAATTCATTTTTTCTAATTTAATATAAAAATTGTTCTGTTAATGCCTAACATCTAAAAATTCAATAATAATCTTTGGTTTACCTAGCTTTAGCATTCTCATTTAAATTGTCGAAGATTGGAATCGTAAGCTCCCTAAGCGTAGCTTTCAACAATTTTAACAAAACTAAGGCGAGTATTTTATTTTAAACGAAACGATTTAGTTTAGCTTTATCGTTCAGAACTGCGATCGGGCCCAAAAGCACAGAATAGATATAAGTACTACCGTATAAAAAGGAAACTCTCCGCCCCGCCCCACAATCAATTACCTCACCCCACGGCGCGAATTCGTGTGCCGAATCGTGTGCTCTTTCAATAGCCCTAGACTTCACGCACACAGTTGCGCGTGTGCAAAAACATCACTTTGTGGCGTCTGTGTAATAAGTAGTTGAAACGCGGCGCCGCCTGTATGGAGTGCCCGGGGCTTAGAGCATTCAACCTACTTGGTTGAATGCTCTAAGGCCCGGGGTAGAGCATTCAACCTACTTGGTTGAATGCTCTAAGGCCCGGGGTATGCCAAAAGCTTAACGAACATATTACAATACAATTTTAAGTTAAGATTAAATTCTATGTTTCAGTCTGAACTTGAATAGAAAGTGTAGGTGGATAGCATCATAGCTTTCTATATGATTCAAATTCTATTCATAGGTTTGACCTACCCTACCCCTGTCAATTATTAACAATGGCTTATTTGCAGTGATTCCTAGAATAATCTTCCCATGAAAACATAATATTATGATAAGTTCTGACCGGGAACTAATGTTGAAATTGATATTCTGTTGAGACTATAGTTATTCTTTTGTAGTAAACTTACTTTAACTATACCATTCATTCTACCATACCTTGGCCACATATTAGAACAATTTATATATATTTTTTTAAATCTCTTATCCTGAGAGCTGTTTACTTAAACTTTGCATTTTAAACAGTATAGCAACTTATTAGACTGTCGTATTGCTACGATCAGCCCTACCGGCTAACTTTTCGAACTTCGGCGGGCCTGCCGAGCTTCAACTAAAACAGATAAATCAAATTAAGGAATTTCGTTTTGTACTATTTGCCGAAGTTATTTGGAAGAGATCGATGTCCGTGTGACATCATGAATTGGGGCTCGCCGTTTTGACCCCACTGGGGCTCGATTAATCTGTTTTAACTTGAAGCCCACCAGACTTTCCGAAGTTCGATGCGTTAGCTAGTACTGCCCCAGGATTTATAATTATAAAAAAACGGACAACTGCGAGTCGGACTCGTCGTCAATGAATAGAATAAATCAAGAATCTTATATTCATTTTTATCTAAATGTAACTGATAATAAATTATAATAAGAAGTAATTTCATTATTTTACATTCACTAAGATTTTTTTAATAAATCAGGAAGTAGGTATGTACCTGCATACTTTTTCCGCATAAAAATGCATTTATGCACGCAACTACGACTAGTAGCTTTTAAAAGCTTTTTAACCCTACTAATTTAATATTACTAATGTGAACCAAGTTTGGGGATTTTCTCAAACTCGACACAAGAGACCGGACACACGTGTGTCCAGTTGCTGAAACTCAAAATAAGTATCATCTGGACACGCATGTTTGTTACTTAATCACGTAAAAACGGCTGAACGGATTTGCATAAAATTTGGCACACAGATAGTTTATAGCCTGGATTAAAACATTAGAATACTTCTATTCTGGTCAAAGGTTTTCTACACAGGGATTTTCCGAATGTCCACGTGGACGAAATCGCGCTCTTAAATAAAATTAGGAAATATGTACTTGTACTTACTTTTTCGTATAGTTGCATTTGACCGCAACAACGATGAGAAGGATATTCGCGACGAGCGATAATAAAATAACCGGAACGTACAAAGTGATCAGTACGTTTTCGGGTTGAAACAAAATGTCCAACTCCGCACCAAACTGGAACGATCCGTTAAGCACCGCACTCAAGTTTAACCCTGTTAACGGGTTGAAATCCGTCACTGTCGCATTGGGAAACATTTTCAACCATGCGATTTAGCACCCATATTACTCACTTTGTCACAACGCGGACATTCGCATGTCACAATATGATTTGTAAAATTTTTCATCATACTGGCCACAAAAAGTTTTATTTTGAAAATGGAACACACATTCGCACTCTTCAAAAAAATAAAACAAAATCAAACTTCTTTCATAAACTTGACAATAGTTAAACTCTTTTACTTTTTCCCATTCAATCATTCAAAATTAGAACACTCTTATTATTTAAAAACATCAGTTTCCGAATTCGCAACACAACAATTTGCGCTCGGAATGTTTGGAGCTTTCAGCGATACGTCTGGAATCCCGAAGGCGCTGAAAGCAACTGAAGTCTGAATGAAGCAACTGAATTTGCAGTTTGGTTGTAAATTTGTGAATCTCATCTCGATGGAAATACGTTTCATTAGAGGATGGAACGCAGCTGTTCTTCAAATGTTTGTTTACCATAAACAAGTGAACTGTTAAACTAATGAAAATAACGTTTTTATTGCTTTATTGAATTGCAATAGTCATAACTAGAGCAATTTTTATTTTATTTATTACATTATTATTTTATGGTTTCTGTAAATATGATATTTGTATTGTTATGCTAAAATAAATCCTTCTAAAATTATGGAGTATATTTACAAAGAATGAATGAAATTGATAGGTACACTGTAACATATTGCCGATTCAAACGAAACTCAATTTTATTTTTACTAATAGAAATAGTTTTTTTATTTTATTTTTTATGTATCGTCATCAACATTGTATAAGCTTGCTTTCCTAAATTAAACGAAGACCGCAAAACCTTATAACGTGACAAAATGTCACTCATACAAAATTTGTTTGCCTACTTCACTGTCAACGTTAAATTACGTTAAATCTTATTTCAGTTAGGTAAATATCGAAGAGGCGAACAGCGGCGGCGTGGCAAACGATTTCTCTTTTCATTGCGCGGTCGGAACGTTTACCGCATTGCAGCTAGTTGGCATCACACGCCATATATGAATACATGGCGCATAGCACTGCTTACGGTGGCGGAATACGCGCCGGCTTCATTCATCCCTTCTTATTGCCATGCCGCCGTAAATCTTTAATCGGTTTCGGGAATCCGACTCAAAGATAGATTCTATTACATATTCCCTGTGATTTGGTATAAAATGTTTTTCCCCGCAACTACGAAGCAAAGGAAAGATAATGAGAATGACTTTTTCACCCTTTTTTCGCTAAATGGCAGATTCTGCAAACGGCTGATTCTGTAAGCGGCAGATTCTGTAAATGGCACATCATCCTAAATTGAATTTGTTTGACAGAAGTGTGTATTTATCGATGGGTACACCATAATATAAAAATGCAAGAATCTTATATTCATATTCTATAGAACAGTTAAGTATGTTCATTGCTTTTTTTAGTAAGTATCTAATCAAAATAGCAATCAGATCAAAAGTTTCTGCCCGCGACTTATTCCGCTTGGAATTTCACTTTCTGGGGGAATCAGGGTAATAAATATAAAACATTTATTAATCAGGGAGAGAATTATTTTCTTAAAAGAATTTTGGAAAATGGGCGGTGTTACCTCATTAAAACATTAATAACCAATAAAAAAGATAGTAGGTAATCTCAACAACAACAATCCCACCAAAAACATATTCATATGGCTAAGACTACCATATGGCTCGCACTATCAAAAAGGTATCAGACCTCATGTAGAGCTAAGCTTCTAACTTTACGCGCCCTAACTCAAAACTCTACACCTTAGTCAAAATATGTGGCTTGTCCGTTTTGTTACTTCCTACAAGAAGTATTGTTTATCAGAGAAAAGTAATAAACTAGTTAAAGGGGTTGAGAAGTAAAAGTACCAAGTTTTATATTTTTTTGTTGTTTGTGGACTAATACTAGCTTAAATGTAAAATTTTAGTTTTCTAGGACTTCAGGAAGCACCCTAACTGTCTTATTCAGAGTGCGTTCGTTAAACTGGTGCTAAAGTTAACCTGACGTTATCCCGTCTAAGTTGCTACGGGTGAGCCGATTTTTTCTAATATTTTTCATTATTTATTCATCTTAATATAAAAAGAGCATTGTGAATGCAAAAATCTAAAAAAAAAAAAAAAACTTTAAAACTGACGTTAGACTGCGGGCTAACGTCATTTTAGCGCAAATCGTATTCAGAGTGACAGTTTAACGTTTAGTCTCACCGTTTAAGGATTAAAAGGTGCATTGTGATTGGTTTACAAGCATTAAATCAGGTTTTGTTAAAACAGTCTTGCATCCCAGTTTTGTGAAACATCTCTGAATAAGACAGTAAGAGTTTTGATGATCATGAGTGAGTCAGTGACGAAATCAGTTTTTTATATCAACAAAATCTATATTATAAGAGTTATGGAATGAATCTTTATATGTTTAATAATTTCACTACTGGCATCATATCCCAAGAGTTTTGTTTTTCTGTTATACTCCAAACCTAATATATAAGGGTCCAAAGGAACGACGAAGCGCTTCGAGTAAAGGTAAGTAGTGCCTTTGCGTCGTCTTGGGGGGCCCAGATAACAACTAAAAATCCTTACTTGTTTGTTTGTTTGTTACGCCTTCACGTCGTAACTACTGAACCGATCATCATGACTGTAATTTGTTATTTTGTGTTATTTATTACTGTGTGTTACCTTAATATAATAGGTTAATATCTCTATATAGTTCAAGACAATTCAAGTACAACAATTATGCTGCTCCCTTGCTCTCCACTTTCAGGCAACCCCGAAAATCAGCGTCGTGGTGCAGTCACAATGTACCTCGACACAATGCTGAGTGGAAGCCTTTTTGGCACATGCTTGTCTTAAGAATAGTTTTAAGTTAATATTGTTTTTCTTATGTGCTAAATAAATATTCTATTCTATTCTTAATTTTGCATACACGTTATAAGGGGTGCAGAAAAGGACATAGGGTAACTTTCATCCAGAAAAAACGTACGTTCCCGAGGGATAGCAAAAAACACTGTCCACGCAGACGAAGTCGCGGGCGGCCGTTAGTAGGGTTATAATTCTCCTATACCTGGGGATTTGTAAATGGCATTAGAAAATATGTAAATATTATTCTATTTTTTATATTTGACTGTAAATCCTCCTTTAAACAAATAAATAAATAATTTAGCTTACTTATCTTGACATCAGCGAAATGTATCTACTTAGCCTACCCAATGTACATATTTAAAATTGATCAATCCATAGCAGTCACATGACACTCACTGCTGGGCTGGGCATAGGCCTCCACAAATCTCCGCTTACCGCAACCGCTCACCAGCGGTCGGACGGTCCAACTTTTGGAGGCCTACCCACGAAGCGGACCTTTCCACCCAACCAACTAATTATTTATTTACGGTCATCGGATCATTCTGCTTGTGACGTGTGTATCCTACAATGCGATTGAATTAACAATGTACGGCAGCAGGGGTTAACCTTTGAACGCTTGCGGTACCAAACCAAAGAAAATATACACTAACGTGCTATTATGGTAGTTGCTGGTTGGTAATTAAAATCCGTAAATATTTCAAATTTATTGACCGAGCGAGCACGAAGTGCGAGCGAAGCGTCTCTGCTTCAGCTTGGGCAAAAATTCTTTCGTATGTCTGTATGTTTTCTTCTACAGGTCGCATTTCTCAACCGATTCTCGTGAAAATTTGTGAGCAGGTTCGAAAATTATATAGAATTTTTTTGCCGAGCCAGATTTTTTTAATTTTTCAAAATGGCGGAGATATGTTAAGAAAACAGGTTTTACGGCTTTCCAGCGCTGTCTGTTCTCCTCTACAGGTCGCATTTCTCAACCGATTCTCGTGAAATTTTGTGAGCAGGTTTGAAAATAATATAGATTTTTTTTGTCACGCCCCTTTTTCGATTTTTTTCAAAATGGCGGAGATATGTAAAAAAACATATTGCAGTCCAGCTTTCTGGCTCTGACTTTTCTCCTTTACAGGTCGCATTTCTCAGCCGAATTTCGTGAAATTTTGTGGGCAGGTTCGAAAATCATATAGATTTTTTTAAGTTGAGAATTTTTTTCTAAGTTTTTCGTAATGGCGGAGATATGTAAGAAAAATTTATTTCAGTCCGGCTTTCTGGCACTGGATGTTCTCCTCTACAGGTCGCATTTCTCAACCGATTCTCGTCAAATTTTGGGAGCAAGTTTGAAAATGGTATAGAATTTTTTGTCACGCCACTTTTTCGATTTTTTTCAAAATGGCGGAGATATGTGAAAAAAAGATATTGCAGTCCAGCTTTCCGGCTCTGACTTTTCTCCTCTACAGGTCGCATTTCTCAACCGAATTTCGTGAAATTTTGTGAGCAGGTTCGAAAATCATATAGATTTATTTAAGTTAAGAAATTTTTTCCAAATTTTTCGTAATGGCGGAGATATGTAAGAAAAATGTATTTCAGTCCGTCTTTCTGGCGCTGGATGTTCTCCTCCACATTTCTCAACCGATTCTCGTCAATTTTTGTGAGCAGGTTTGAAAATTACATATGATTTTTTTGTCACGCCAATTTTTTATTAATTTTTCATAATGACGGAGAAATGTAAAAAAACATATTTCAGTCCGACTTTCCAGCTGTCCATTTTCCTCTACAGGTCGCATTTCTCAACAGATTCTCGTGAAATTTTGTGAGCAGGTTTGATAATTATATAGAATTTTTTAGTTTAGCCAGTTTTTCTAAATTTACCAAAAATCACCATTTCGAAAATTTTTTAAAATTAGAAGCGCCATCTAGCTGCGAAATAATACCAAACAGCACGTACCTACTAACTACGTGCTTTGAAAAGCTCGTGAAAACAGTGTGGAGAAAAAGGGGTGGCGACATTTTTTAGATTATTTTTTAAACAACATACAATTTAAAGCTACTTTTTAACGCGAGGTCTACAGCTCACGGAGCCACTAGTATTTAAACACAAACAGTTATAATTTAGTTTGATTTTGTAATAATTATGTAAGGCTGCGTTCAAACGATAACACACGACCCGACCTCAACCCGAACTCAACTCAAGTTCACCTCAACCGCAGCCCACCTTGAAATACAACGCTTACAAATTTGAGTCTTATGACACATTAATAAGCCCTTGTGTAATGTTCAGGTGTCAGTTTAAGGTGAGTTTGAGTTGAGTTCGGGTTGAGTTTGAGTTGAGTTTGGGTTGTGTTCGGGTTGAGTTTGAGTTGAGTTTGGGTTGAGGTGCAGTTGCATCGACAAAATATAACGGAGCTTATTAATGTGTCATAAAACTCAAAATTGTAAGCGCTGTATTTCAAGGAGTGGGCTCTGTTTGAGTTGAGCTCGAGTTGAGTTTGAGTTGAGTTCGGGTTGAGGTCGGGTCGTGCGTAATCGTCTGAACGCAGCCTAAAAGTGAAGTGGATTTGATCTGTTTCCGTTTGTCGGCGCCATGTTTGATTTGTTGGTTTGGTTTTTTTTTTAATTAATGGAAGGGGCGGCCGCCATAAAAGTATGTGGTTGAAAGCGGTGCGGTGCGCCCCATTCCTTTTCGGACACTTGAGTCGAGTGGTCAACTTATGCGATAAAACTTGTCGACTGTGCAAAGTTATAAAAATTACAAGGATTACAAAAGTATAAAACAAAGTACCTACTACGTGGTTTTATTCTACATCATCGGCCTTTCCCTGACTTTGGTTTTACAGTATTATAATCTGTTTAAAGCATAAGAGCATATTCAACAAATAATTTTTTACCTCTCCAGCACGAAAAGGGTGCTTTTGGCGCGTAAAAACTCGCAGCAAAATCGATTTTTGCTGCGAGCGTGAGGCAAAGTGCTTTTTTAATTTCTAACACCAACTTTTAAAATAATAAAGAAGAAAGAAATAAAGTGACAAGGATAGATAGAGTGCTTTATGGTGTCATACATGGATTAAAAGTAAAAAAATAAAATGCACGGATATACCAAGGAGTTTTAAATAAGAATTGTTAAAAAAGAAGGTTGATAATTCTAAATAAAGAGTATGGAAGAAATGAGATCGCATGTATGAAACAAATATGAAATAAGGAAAATTAATGAAATCTATTAACAAATTACTTATATGTTTTATGATTATTAATATATATATAAGATGGGATATTAATGAATCAGAGAAAAATACAACGTAATGTAATCAAAACGGCGGGAATCTACTTTACTGACTCTACTCTATGAATAAAATTTTTCAACATAAGGTTTGATTGAATTATTTTTGTGATAAATTACAAAATTGAATGCGTCCAACGATGAAGATATGTAGTTGTCTAACTCCAAAAGAGTTGAGTGAACAAGTTTCTAATGCTGGATTAAGCTTTTTACCAGGAAAGTCACGTGAAAATTTTCTCGCTGGTAGAGGTGAAAAGTTGTTCACAAACAAAAAAAAACATAACTATTGTTAACCTACAACGTACTATTATATTCTGTGCTACAACGCCGGAACATCTCAGCCTACTCCAAGTTAGAGTAAAAATATTTTTTCTTACTAATCCGATACTAACCCGAAAGGATGAATGAATATAGACCTTATCTAAAGTCAAAGTAAAGCCCAAACTATCTTAACCTTACTTTTGAATCGATTTCAATCCAAAGCTTTTAACGGATTGGACGATTTCATTAAAATTCCAATCACAATTACAAAGTTACTTAATTAGCAGTTGTTGAATTTTGCCCTTTTTTTTGGGAACTGAACCGCAGTCATGGCGAATCCAAACTCTATTTGATTACAAACTTATAATAGGTACTTGCAAATAATATAAGTACAAATTTAATAGCTACATATTCCTCCAAACTTTTTGGTAACTATGAAAAAAAAGTTGCTGTATTTTTAACGAATACGTTTTATATTTATAAATATTTTTTTACTTATTTGATTATTGTACGGCAGGTATAAGTTGTACAAACAACAACTACAAAAAAATACGCAAAAAATATTAGTTTGATTCGTTTCTTTATCTTGGCCCTTGTAAATATTAGGTAAAAGACGATGACGTCACACGTCAAACAAAATCCTCGAGTGTCCTAATAAACCTTCATTTTATTGCCAGTACGTTCTGATTGATTATATATTTACGACTCTCTATTTTTAGATACATTACAACAGATTTCTAAGGATGGGTGATTTACACGATAAAAAAACCATACGAAAATATTCAAAAGAGTATCTACTTATTCGTTACGATTTATACCATATTTTTATACTTGGCTTTGATGTTAATGATGTAAAGGTAAAAAAAAACGATAAAATGTTATAGCATCAACAAAGCCTTTTCCATGGCAGTAAAATATGAGAAGAGCATAGACTTTTTTTGAAATCATTGGAGACGAGTAATACTTAGAGCAAATTAAAGAACACAATGACGACGCATCAGCCTATACAATTTGACCTTAAGACCATCTTTATGCCTTACCTTATAAAAGATTTCTTTTTAGTTCATCTGTTAAACATGCCGTGCTGTCAAAAATACCTACTTGAAAATTACAACTGTTACTGTAAAAGCCCGTATTTTGGTAAATTTTAGGTTTTACTGGTAAATCTTAGGATTTACATTTACCAACGTAAATTACACATCAGTCAATCCTGTAGTGTAGTTAGATATCATTTCAAAACACTTTGGGTTCCGTAGCCTAAAGGCAAAAAACGGAACCCTTATAAATTCGCCATGTCTTTCTGTCCGTCAAACCGCAACAATGAAAAACAAAGTTATTTTTGCAGATGAAAAATGATAGTGGTATTAAATAAGGCATGGTATGTGGTAACTACGGAACCCTACGTCAGGCGTGGCCCGACAGGCACTTGGCCGGTTTTTAACATTTACAGTATCTTTGAGGTAAAACCTAATATTTACCTAGTGAATAGTGGTAATAGTTCGAAATGAACAGTCACTAATCACAGGACAGTTCTGACTTTTACTATTAAGTGTTGGTAAATCTTAGGTTTTACAGGAAAATATTAGGATTCACCAGAATTCGGGTTTTACAGTAACAGTTATAGGGCAGTTGTAAAATGTGAACGGTGATTTATAATCTTTTTTTATATTAAATGGGTTTGCTCTTGACCCCAGTCTTGCCCAAAAGCAAAGACAGGGTCTACGATGGAGCGAGCTTGCCCAGAAGGTGCTTATTTACTCTGGCCTTGAATAGAGTCAGGTTGTATGCGCTTGGAAACACAGACGCCTACAGGGAATTCCATTCCATAGCTGTGCGTATTATGAACGATGATGTGTAGCGTTTGGTACGCAGAAAAGGTATATCAACTAAGAACGGGTGATAACCTGCAGTGCGTCTTGATGTCCGATGGTAGAAAGGAGAAGGTGGAATGAGTTCATGCAGTTCTTGAGCCCACTCACCGAAGCACAATCTTAAAAGACCGATAGGCAAGCAACTTTTCGGAGGTGAGCTAAACTGTTAAGCTTAGCTGCTACCAGTTCTCCATCGCCTATTACTATCTTGGCTCTGCGTTCCACCGAGTCCAGTGCAGCAAGTTGATATTTCGCCGAGCCATCCCAAAGGTGGCAGCAGTACTCCATGCAAGATCGGACTTGAGCTTTATATAGAGTTAGTATATAGAGCCCAGGCGTAAAGTACCGCTTGATTTTATTTAGGACGTGACTCATCTTATTCTAAGGCACAAGACACGCATAACAAATTGACAATCACGCCACAAAATCGCCGCTACGTACTTTGTGATCACGTTAAGTTAATCCACAGACATAAAACACTCGTCATCAACAGGCTTACATGGCGACGTAAATGTAGGGCAAAGTTTACAGCGGAATTCCTGACAAACGAGCACCTATTACGCAGCGGACCCGTGTTACGTTACGACACGACACGTAAAAAATTACACCCATGCGTGCGATAACCTTTACAACCCCACGTGGGAGTTAGTTAGGTAGATACGTAAACGATTCGTTGTTTTTGTCATTCTAATTATTTAGGAATGTTTTCAGATGTTTCGTTGTCACTATTCATAAGGTTACTTAGCACCATCCAAAACATACATCCGTTTTCACAAATAATACTTTTCATTCACAATTTTGCTACTTTACCCCTATGAGTGAACTAGAACAAGCATTGCGCTCAAAAAATGGCACCACACGTCGTACAACTAAGTGGATGAGGCCAAAAATGCTGGCATTTAATTATGCAGTACACTAGCAAGCGTCTGGGCACTGGTTGCTTATTAGCGACCATAAATTGTGTACTCAAAGATATTTTCTATACTTAAACGAAAAAATATAATACGTTATTTACTAACAGGACTGACTACATAGGACGTCATTTCTAATAAACTTCATTTCTCTACAATACAAACTGCAATTATTGTAAAGAACGCTAACGTCAGTCACCGGGTGCGTGGCTGGCCCGACTATAAGTGTACTTTTTCGGCTCCGTGGTGCCATTTTTAAGTAATATTTGTTTGCAATTACACTTCCATTGATTTTAGTCCGCTGCCCTATTTATTTTTCTATTCTATTTAACAGTTTTAAATATTTATAGCATTTATTGGAAATCAATCTTTTACTATCGATCTTGACAAATGATGCGTCCCACACAAACGCGATTAACTCGTACTCGTACTCCAATTTTGTGAACAATTTGACGGGAAAAAAGGATAAATTAATAGCACGAAAATGACTGGTTGCTTTTTTAACTGAGCACAAAATGGGTTCCCCAATATACGTTGGTCTGGCAAAATAGAAGAGATGAAAATGTTTTCCTTTTTGACAACTTTAAACCTAGATTAATATTTAATATCTTTTCCTGTAGCTCCTTTGTCTCGGCGATGAGTACATATGACTGTGAACTGTGAAATGACGACTCCACAGTACCACCGTACTTTGAGTAGGGGAAAAGTAGTACGGCTCGCTTGCGCGCACCCCACCCACCCCCACCTCATCGTTGCCCTGTCAATACGGCCGAGTTACTCCGCTCGTAGCTTATTCTTAACTTTGATAGAGAGTAGGGCATGACCTACAGAAAATTTTATCGATGAAAATACCTCTAAAATCAGGGGTCTGGCCCATCCCTCGCCAAGTTACAAGAATTTAATCTTTTGTCTTTTATTTTTGACCTTTGCTTCAAAAACAATCGACAGCAGAGGGCTTTCTGCACTCTAGCGCCGCCACTGGAAAAAATAATAATGCTTAAATGTGAATTTCTGGGAAGGTTCTGGAATGGCAACCGCGCACCGGACGACGCTCCGTGGGTAGGCCCCTGGACCGACGATCTGGTGAAGATTGCCGGAAGCCACTGGATGCGGGCAACGCAGGACCGATCGTCGTGGAGATCCTTAGGGGAGGCCTATACCCAGCAGTGGGTGTCGTGCGGCTGATATGATGAAATGTGAATTATCTCTCTGTAGTGCACTCCGAACAAGCTTTATGATTGTAGTTAAGTTTAATACACTTTTATTCCTAAAAGTGGCCACTTTTCGCCAGTCCATTAAACTAAACGAAAAACTAGAGAAAGCATTGTTTAAGTGATAAGAAGTACCACAAAGCTTGTTCGGAGTGCACTACAGAGAGATTAATCACACTTTCGTCTTTATTTGACTACGATTTTTAACATTAAAATGTTTTTTCGATCGCTTCAGTAAGATACCCAATTTCAGCCAGAGTGAGACATCGCCCTGGTCCCGTAAGTTTTGAGTCTACGTGAATGTGATATATGTCAAAAGATGTGTCTCAGCGAGGGCTACAATATGATGAAAAAAAATTTTTGAAAAAGCCAAAAACTTTTTTCGAAAATCGCATAAATGTAGAAAAATTACACACTTTTTCGGGGTCTTTTCTCACTAAACCGACAATTTCTCAAAAAGGAAAAGCAATATCGAAAAAATAAAAAAATCCCCTAGAGATATTGAGTTAGGTTACCTGCTGAAAATAGAATATGTCCCTGACTCTTACGGTCTGGGCTGTAGCTTATCCTTTATGTAGCGAAATGTTGGGATACCGCGGGAGACGTGCGCGGCGCGGGATAATAATAATACGTAGTACGATTGAAGTTTGTAAATTATTGTATATTTCAAAGCTTGTATTAGTGTTTTATATTTTGTATTTTTTATTTATTTTTACATTTTTTATAAATATAAAAGTATTTTTAGATATATAATAAAACTATAATATTGATATTGATTAGCTCTAGCAGGTCAACAGATGGTATGACGTGAATAGAGCGTGAAGAGAGTGCGGATTCCAGATCTAGTCAAAGATTTAAATCGTTAGATACGGCGGCGCGGGGCGGTATGGTCAGCAACGAAAATTGCTAAGCACTTTAGTACTTTGTCACATCAATGTTTTGACAAACGCCTCACAGTTTGAAACATTAATCAAAAAAGTTGCTATGACAAAGTACTAAAGTGTTTTACAACTTTCGTTGCTGACCGTACCATAGTGTGACTGCACTGAAATGTCTCCATAAGTCCATATTCAAGTAAGTGACGTCGCTTACTAAGTGAAAAGTAATGTAGTGTTAGCAATAACTGTAGGAGCAAAAGAGATGACGCTATAATCTCCAATACACGTGCTATAGGCGTCGTAGTGAGTTTTTGTGTGTAGATAAACGTAGATAAACAGAAGAGAGGTTTTAGTTTGAGGCCCGAGGTGAAGCCGAGGGCCTCAATAGGTACTTACGAGTAGATACAGAAAAGTAGATCCAAAATATTACGTATATCGTGGGTTGCTGTTATTTCAATTTCGAGATTTGAAATTACTCGATCAGTCACGTCTTTCTTAGTGACTCTGCGATTCTAAATGAATTTTTGCAACGATCTCTGAATGAGAGTGTGATGATAATGCCTAGGTAAACATAGTTTGCAATTGCAATAAAATGAGGGTTGTTATCGCACATTCGAGTGATGATGAAGTCGGCGCGAGAGTCTCGCATGCTGCATTTGATTTTGATTTGTTTTTTATTAGGGTTAATTTATGTAGAAATTCATGTTTTAGTCATACAAAGTACTTAGGTTACCTTTCAATAAAATATTAATGTTTATAAGAAAGGAATAAAAAAAAATATTTTGTTAAATTCCTTAAATTCATTTTCAATGTACCAGAAGGTCGTGAAAGGCACGAGATCTGTGAATTTTTTCCAATGGCGGCGCTACAATTTGGGTTGGGATCCGAGCGATAGTTAACAAGAACTATCAGTAGAAGTAGCAAACAGATACAAGCCCCATACATTTTGAGAGTGTAAAGAGAGATTTAATGTTAGGTTTTGCCGTTTATAACGCAATTTTTTAGCGTTTTTGCTATTTCTAACGATAACGTTAACGCTATTTTCCAAATATGAGTTATTCATTTTACTGGCAATACTTGATTGTTGGCAACACTAGAGCTATATAAGTAGAGAGTTACGGTAGAATCGGATTCATTCTTGCTCCAACCGTTGACGCAGTAACTTGAAAAGTGAAACTACCGTGTAAAATGTACAACAGTGTCCAAGTCCTGTGAAAGTAAAGGATGTTAAAGGTATTTATGTGTTCTTATTTTATTATAAGTGTCCTTTAGAAGAATAACCATACAATTCAGAAGTGGTAACCAATATTGAACGCAGTAAAAACAAAATTGTCACTTTACTTCACACTCATTGCACTTGGTCGAGGCTACACTTCGACAGTGCATACTTCACACTGTTCTACACCAGCCTCAAACGCTGCTCGTTAATGCTTGGTCAGGGCCACTCCCTGATAGCATTGGTGGGTAGGGTAATGAAAGCGCTGCTCGCTAATCCTTGATCGGGGCTACTCCCCGATAGAATTGGCGGGTAATGCAATAAATGATTTGATCTTACTCACTTTACACTCATTGCACTTGGTCGAGGCTACACTTCGACAGTGCATACTTCACACTCTGTTCTTTACCACCCTCAAACGCTGCTCGTTAATGCTTGGTCAAGGCCACTCCCTGATAGCATTGGTGGGTAGGGTAATGAAAGCGCTGCTCGCTAATCCTTGATCGGGGCTACTCCCCGATAGAATTGGCGGGTAATGCAATGAATGATTTGATCCTACTCACCTTACACTCATTGCACTTGGTCGAGGCTACACTTCGACAGTGCATACTTCACACTCTGTTCTTCACCACCCTCAAACGCTGCTCGTTAATGCTTGGTCAGGGCCACTCCCTGATAGCATTGGTGAGTAGGGTAATGAAAGCGCTGCTCGCTAATCCTTGATCGGGGCTACTCCCCGATAGAATTGGCGGGTAATGCAATAAATGATTTGATCCTACTCACTTTACACTCATTGCACTTGGTCGAGGCTTCACTTCGACAGTGCATACTTCACACTCTGTTCTTCACCACCCTCAAACGCTGCTCGTTAATGCTTGGTCAGGGCCACTCCCTGATAGCATTGGTGGGTAGGGTAATGAAAGCGCTGCTCGCTAATCCGTTGATCGGGGCTACTCCCCGATAGAATTGGTGGGTAGTGCGATAAGTGATTTGATCCTACAACATCTACATGAAATTCATGACTAACTATCAATACGCTGTACGCTGCATAAAAGAAAAGGGGGTTTTCTTAATCATTTTGTTTTTATTCTACCTTAATTAGTTCTTGCTAAAATATTTTTTTTTTTGTACTGTACTTAATACCACAATTATATAAAGAAAAGTAGAGGTTCGAAACCTTTCTGAATTATTTGGTTTCAATGGAAACCGATATCACATAATTTTGTAGCATTCGGTTTCCATTGGAAAACTACTAATTATCAGTTAATATGAAATTTTCTCCATTCCTGAAGTTAAAGGCCAAAGTCATTCCCAACTATTCCAGAAAATTTTGTGTTTGAGATAAAAACAAAGCTGAATTACTGGTACGTACTCATGGCTTTATTTATTCTAAAATTTGCATTATTTTCTGTTTAATACTCATTGGAACGAGACTGACTACCCACAAGTTGCGGCAGCGTGTCGAAAAGTCTTAGTTCGAGATGCGAGAATAAAGAAGATGAAGTTGAAGAAACGAGATCGAGGATGGAATGCTGAGGTATCCCCTTCAAAGCGGTTAAAGGTCAGAAGTTACATTTCATCTTACTATTTTATGAGTTATGAGATTGAAAGTAACCCTACTTATTTACAAATGTTCAATAATTTTGATAATTCATTTAAAGGGAATGGTTCAGTTTATACGGGGGCTTTGCGTGAACATTAAATAATAAAGTTGCCCCAAAATAAAAATAAAAATGATATACTTTTATGAGTCATAGAAGTTAATTTTGACGTTTTCTCTTTTTCCGACATAAATTACACTTTCAACTTACTTAATAATTACTCACTGTTTACACTTTTGAGGTATTACAGAATAATAATAATAAAAAGTGATTTTTATGGTACATAGGTACTCTTTGGCAGATAGTGGGCATGTACTACTAGTATTGTGCCATGTTTTGAATTAGTTCTCATCTGTAAGGTTCCTATAATTATTTTCAATTAGTTCCAATAATTATTAGATTTTTGATATTTATTATTTTATTTTATTGTAACTTTGTAATTATTTGTATACAAGTAATTGGTGGAACACGCTGAACTTGTGCCTTAAATATTTTATATGAATAATTTGTACCGTGTTTCGTACGAATAAATTTCTATTTCTATATACCAGAGGTGCCCTAACGGTCGATCGGGATCAACCGGTCGATCGCGAGAGGTTTTAAGGTCGATCGCCTAGAGTAACAGATTAGCACCCAATGTAGTTTTACTTATGCATTTTTTTTTCTTGTTTAATATTTGATGGATTAAACGATAAAAATGTCGACATCTTAGTCATAAAGTTTTGCTAGGTCGATCACCTTAAGAAAAAGTATGGGCACCCCTGCTATATACTATGTGCTAAGACAACTAAAGCTACTTTTCAAATGATTCCCTTTTTATTTACTTTCCGGCGAAGAGACTACCACTGTCATCTTAATCTTGAATTTAGTTGTATTTTCTGTAAAAATACATTTTACAGAACTTTTTCGCCAAAAGCCTTAATCAAACGATTATCTTCCCTGAAGTGCTTCATGGTTATTGAATTTGAATTTTGTTTTTCAAAGAGTGCACTATATAGAGAATTAAAAAAAAAAGAGATTTTTATCACAGAGAACAGGGTTTTTCTAGTGGTTTAAGTATTCAAAGATTCTAAAGTATTTTTTTATTTTTTTGGAATAATGTGGTATTTGTCTAATGTATCTATTGCGTGTTTTGTGTTTCCATTTATCTATTTAATTAATTAATAGGAATTTTCGAAGTTCGAAAATTTAAAAAGGGAACGTGATGCGAATATATAGCCTTAAACCAGGGCAACTCTCTGGTGATAACGTGTAACTATTCTCTGATAACTCCTGACGCCTAGCTTAATTTTGCCACATAAAAGTGTGTATGTGCATATATATAAATATTTATCTATTATGTTATGTTTTACGTAAGTTAACATAGATATGTATACAGGAAGATGCTAGGGTTGGTTGCTTGCGCATAGCGCTTGATCAAGATGACTCTCTGGTAGCGTGGTGCGCAAGCTGCTGGATAAGTCCTGGGCACAGCCACGACTGTGACCTAGACTTACTCCTTACCCTTGGTAGCACTCGACACGCACGCCATTGCGCCACACACACACGGTGAGCTAGTTCGGGCTAAATGATGATAACGCTAATTCAGTTTCTCTGAAGTATATTGCCTATGAGAGTGATATGAGAGTTTTTATATTTTCTCCATCGCTGTAATTAGTCCAAAGTTAAGATCCTAACGCAATTCTTAACTATTCTGTACGATCTATGGTTTCAATCATGTTAACGCATAGGTTAGGTACATGGTAACTAATTTGAAGTAATCAGTGGTAGATAATACACCATGTTTGTGTCACATTGTGATTATAAATTAGTATTTTATATATAAAATAATTAACATCTTGGATACGTTGAACATTGTTGACATCTTGGATACGTTGAACATGTTGACAAGCTTACAAGTTATCATGATCAGTGATTGATAACAAATCACAAGTTTAATAGTGGGAGGACGGGATTTCCTAGTCGCTGGCCGCCAGGATTTGGTGCCGTATCTACTGCTTATGCACTAACTGTTAGGTTAGTTTAAGGAACTTTAATATTTTAAAACATTAACATTGTCACCATACATAAGAACATTATAAATAAAAGGACTAAAACAGTTCGTGGTCGCTGGTCGCAACAGCAAGGTAAATTAGGTAGGCACAATAATAATTATTATCGACTGGTATACATACAACTACAGAGTCTACCAAATTATTCCTATAAGAATCTTTTATTCCATCCAGTCCTACTATTAGTTTGATAGTCGAACTGTTTGGACATATATTTTTCCAAATTGTTACACTGGCGGAGATAATCGAACTGTTTGGCTATTGGCTCGCTCAAAATCGCTAAAAATACATACCAGTGCCACTTTCATTCACAAGAAAAGAAGAATAAGAAACATTTATTCTGCAAGTAGCATGGGTACACATTACATAAAGATCTTAAAATAACTAATATCCGCTACATGACACCAGTTTCAGGCAAGCAGAATGAAGGGAGATAATTATCATACAATCCATTTAAGCACATTCATATTAATCATTTTGAAGGTCTAATTCTTAAGTTACAATTTATTAAGTACATAATGTGAAAAGTGATTTTAATATCATTAGATAAAATAATAAATATAACTGGTCAACAATTAACATGATGTCAAATTATTATGGATTTTACGTTCTACCCTCAAAGTATTCCCTAATTGAATAGAGACACTTATCTGTTAACCACTTTTAGCCTTTTCATAAATAAAACTGATGGCACAGAATATATAATAGTACTGATGGTAACTCTCGTTTAACTTTCGGGATATGATTATAAACTAATGGTGACATCGTTGTTGTGACAAACTTGGTTCCACAGTCAGGAACCTTAGACTCTTGTGCAAACAAATTATGATGTTTATTTACAAAACAGCCTACCCCAGATATACAGACAGTTCTTTTTCAATAATGGTCTGCAACTATAGAGTAGTCTTGATCTTATATTCCACATTATTACTATTAGTATTTCATGTTCGAGAAATGTTTCACACTATTGTAATTATACTGATACAGTCAGATAAATGACTTTATTTTAAATGATCTTATATTTAGTACTTAGATTCAATCGGTGGCTCAATGTACAATATTAGTGTTACACATACAAATAAAGATGGTTAATAAATGGTAACAAATCAAGTTCCTTGAATAACGGATCACAGAGTCGCGTGGTGAATTTATTTGATCTTTCGGGTATTAACCGGATCTTGACACTGAATATAAATAAATGCATGTCAACATTTCTATTTACTTTAGCATTGCCGATCTTATTAGGAAAAGTTTGGTTTGCTATAGGGTTAAATTATAATAGTGGGGTTTGCACATATAAGGTTTCATTTGATAATGTATTAAAAGTTTTGATTGGAAATGTTCCTAGGTATTTTGATTTCATAGTCTTATGATAATACTTGGAAGGGTTGCTGTCGCTTTTGTGTTTAATTTCAGAAAGCTTGAGTGTTTTTGGATGGCGCTGACGGATGGCACTGACCGATGGTTTTCGGATAGTGCTGACCGGGTGACTTCTGGGTGGCGTCACAGACGACTCCTCGATGTCACTGATGGATGGTTTTTGGATGGATGACGATGGTTATGATGATGAGTAAGATGATGATGATTTTTATAATTGGAATGATTATGATGGTATACACTTCTAAGATGAGATCATGAACCTGGAACATGCTTTAAAGGGATCCAGCAGCTAAACCTTGTTTTCTTGTTAACTTTAATGAAATTTAATTTATTAATCATAAATCAAATCAGCAACGCAGCTGTAAAATAAATTGATTAACTTGAATGCATTTTATAAAGTTCCGAGTCCGAGCGAGCAATTTCATAAAAATTATGTAAATTATAATGACAAATCTCATACATTGGAATCGGTGAGTTGAATCATAATTATGTATTTTATCGGTGATTGTATAATTGCCAATGTTTTTCTTTAATTATTAATATTATGACAAGAGTATTAGGTTTGAGAAAACTTTAGTGCAAATAAGCCCTAATTAATATTTTTGTTTGAATATGCAACTAGAAGTTATAAGCTTATATTGAATGAGTGTGAATTAGATTTAATACTGATATACCCTCATGAGAGCCAAGGTGGCTCCATTCCGGTGATATGAGTTGATCTTCATTCATAGATTAGAGCTCATGTACCTTCATGAGCAAATGATCTTGGTGGTACATGAGTAGGATATAGAACGATTGATAGAATGAGATGTAATACTGATATACCCTCATGAGGGCCAAGGTGGCTCCATTCCGGTGATATGAGTTGATCTACATTCATAGATTATAGCTCATGTACCTTCATGAGCAAATGATCTTGGTGGTACATGAGTAGGATTTTAGATGAGTGATTGGAGAATGAGATTTAATACTGATATACCCTCATGAGAGCCAAGGTGGCTCCATTACGGTGATATGAGTTGATCTACATTCATAGATTATAGCTCATGTACCTTTATGAGCAAATGATCTTGGTGGTACATGAGTAGTAATTATACATAAATTTAGAGAGACAAAAAAAGAGAGATCTGTTTCATAAATGAACTAATGTACAGCTATGATACTGAATATATCTTAAAAATGTAAAAAAAAGTAACTTTGAATTTGATGTTATTACCTATCAAATGGATTTAGTATACATTTAATACATAATTTTGTAATAAAAATTGTCATAAAATAAAAATACAATAAAATGATATAAGTCATGTCTAAAATTGCCTCGAGGTTGTTTCATAAATGAATTAATGTACAGCTATGATACTGAATAATACTGAATATATCTTAACATGGTAAAAAAAATGTAACTTTGAATTTGATGTTATTACCTATCAAATGGATTTAGTATAAGTACATTTAATACATAATTTTGTAATAAAAATTGTCATAAAATAAAAATACAATTAAATGATATAACTCATGTCTAAAATTGCCTCGAGGTTGGAGCAAGCAGGCCGATTGTTAGGTATGAAATCCTGGTCGCGTGCGTGCATGGGGACATGCACGAGGTCAGGATGGTCGATTGTTAGGTTTTGCCGTTTATAACGCTATTTTTTAGCGTTTTTGCTATTTCTAACGATAACGTTAACGCTATTTTCCAAATATGAGTTATTCATTTTACTGGCAATACTTGATTGTTGGCAACACTAGAGCTATATAAGTAGAGAGTTACGGTAGAATCGGATTCATTCTTGCTCCAACCGTTGACGCAGTAACTTGAAAAGTGAAACTACCGTGTAAAATGTACGACAGTGTCCAAGTCCTGTGAAAGTAAAGGATGTTAAAGGTATTTATGTGTTCTTATTTTATTATAAGTGTCCTTTAGAAGAATAACCTTACATTAAATTAAAAAAAATCTTAAAATTTTTGCAAATGATTTAAAATATCATTAATACATGGCCTTTTATGTATATTTCATTTTCATTGCAAGACCAAAGATTACATTTTGTAATTTTGCGTAGGGTGGGCCAGACTTCTAATATAATGTATTTTCATCGATAAAATTGTCCACAGATTACTACTACTCCGGACAGTTTCGTGTACTGTCATTTATGTCTGTCATACTGTCCAGTGTTTTGTCTTTATCTTTCGTATTATGAATTGAGTTAAGAAGAAGACAAAACACAATACATATTTACTACAATAGGTTTATTATACGCTCTAAGGTCATTGGGCATTTTGTTCGACCTTTTGACCTACGGCGTACACAAACGAAATAGGGCTAGGTATGTAGATAAATGTATCTGCTACTTAGTGATATGGGTCGCAGTTTTGCAGGCCAAGTTTCATTTATTATCATTATATCATAGCATTGCAATAATAAATAAATAAAATACAAAACAAACTTTTATTATGCTTGTACCACACATATACACAATGGTGAAAGTAAACTCATCTGTTTTATTAACAAAAGTTTAAAAACATTAAACATACTCACATACTATGCGAACCAAATAATAATAGTACTGTCAAAATGGCCAATATTTGTTTGCGTTTTGCTTCCACTTTAGGGTGTAGGACTATTAGTTATTCTGTGGTAGGATGTGCAAGAAAAAAAACAAAGATCAAGATTGCCGTTTGACAGTACTATTCTTTTTTGGTGCGCATAGTACATACTGTAAATAACTTTTTTGTGGCGGTTGGTACATAAAAAAATAATAGATATTTTGAAAAGTAGGATTGAATTCTACAATTTAGAACTGGTTTTTTACGCGCACATTCTTCAAGTAGGTCAAATATGCCCAATGACACAGTATGTATTTATTCGTTTGTAAAAACATTATATTCCTAAAATCAAGAAATAATGTTAACTTGTACTAATTACGTTACGGACAAGCAGTTCTCAAATATATTATAGGTAGTATTATAAGACACTCAAGTAGCGAGATAATTAACTTAGTCCTGAAACGATCAGCTTTCCTCGAAGTTCTATATATAAGAATCCTTTATTGTTCATATTAAATATAGGATTACTAATAAAGATCGACGAAATTCTGTACGTTCGGCTCCAAAGCAGTCGATCAATTTAGTACAATGCCTAACTAACATACGTCTTAGTAACATGATGAGTAACATGAGATCGGTGGGTTTCTTATGAGAGTTTGGCCTGATCACATACCTACACTTGCCTACACGAAATCTTTTACTGGCTCGTTGAAGTTCATTCCATAGGAGAACCAAAAAGCTTAGTAAAAAAGTTTAATTTTAATTTCCCAAAAATTTAGTGGTAATGAGGAAAAGAAAAAAATATTCTAAGGTGATATCAAAGTAATATCATGTATCTACACGATATTAGTAGTATTTATCCAGTTGAAGTTCATTCCATAGGAGAACCAAAAAGCTTAGTAAAAAAGTTTAATTTTAATTTCCCAAAAATTTAGTGGTAATGAGGAAAAGAAAAAAATATTCTAAGGTGATATCAAAGTAATATCATGTATCTACACGATATTAGTAGTATTTATTAGGTCGTGCCGCTGTACAAAGGGAAAGGGTCACGGCAGGATGCTAAAAACTACCGCGGGATCAGTCTTCTCAGCATTGTCAGTAAATTGTATGCAAAGGTACTGATTGAAAGAGTGATGCAAAAAACTGATCAGAGTATTTGGGATGTGCAAGCGGGATTCAGAAAGGGAATGGGATGCACGGATCAGGTCTTCTCCTTGAGGTGCTTAACCGAAAAACACCTGGCTAAGCACAAAAAGGTTTACTGTGCCTTTGTGGACCTGGAGAAGGCCTACGATCGAGTTGACAGGAATGAGCTATGGAAGGTGTTGTCCGAATACGGATTGGAGAGCAGACTGATTCATGCACTGAAATCTCTCTATGAGGATTCCCGTGCATGCGTCAGGATTGACGGCGTATACACTGACTGGTTTGGCATCTCTAGGGGTGTCAGACAGGGATGTGTTGCGTCACCATGGCTCTTTAATCTGTTTTTGTGGACAGTTGTATGAAAGGTCTGAAAGAACGTGACTGTGGGGTTGTGATGAATGGGACTCAAATCAAGTGCCTTCCCTACGCTGACGACCAAGTTATACTTGCGTCTTCTGCGCAAGAGTTGCAGGAAATGATGTCGGTTATGAATGAAGATTTTGTGAGAAAAGGGATGAAAGTGAATGTAACTAAGACTAAAGTGATTGTGTTTGAGAGAGATGAAGAAATGACTGACTGTACGGTAATGTTAGGTGGCGAAAAAGTGGAACAAGTCCGTGAGTTTGTATACTTGGGGAGTTTGTTCACAAGGGACGGAAAGAGTGAGGAAGACATAGAAAGACGAGTGAAGAAAGGAAATTCGGTGAGTGGTGCTATACACTCGGTTATGAGTAGCCAAACCGTTTCTGCAAAGGCGCGAATGGCTATTCATAACGGAGTGCTGGTACCGACACTGATGTATGGAAGTGAATCTTGGGTATGGCAGAAGAAGAATGAAAGCAGAATAAATGCGGTAGAGATGCGATCGTTGAGGAAAATATGCGGAGTAAAACTGAGTGATAGAGTGAGCAATGAGGTGATTCGCAAAAGGTGTGGTCTGAAAGATGATATAGTGACAAGAATTGAGAAAGGAATGCTCCAGTGGTTTGGTCACTTAGAGAGGATGAATGAAAGGCGAATCACGAAAGAGATATACTGTGCGAATGTGGAAGGAACGATTGCACGAGGGCGTCCCAGAAAAACCTACGCGGACCAAATAGAGGTTATTATAAAAAAGGCTGGTGTACGCAGTGACAAAAACCGCAGGGCATGTATGAAAAGAGTGATGGATATGAATGAAGCGAAAGAAGTGTGCAAGGATCGTAGCAGGTGGCGATCCATAGTCTCTGCCTACCCCCATGGGAAACAGGCGTGAGTGTATGTATGTATGTATGTAAAAAAAAAACGTAAAGTGACTTCCAACTTTGCAGTTTATCAATTCCGTGCCAACTAATAATAAAGCAAAAATCTTGAAACTATAATAAAATACCCTAGCTCGTTCTCTAGTTTTGTCATAGAAAGTTTTTCAAAATAAGAAATACTTAGTTTATTAGTTATTAATAAAAACGATGATGTTGTCCATAATCTTTATCATTTTTACTATGCAACGTTGTACGCTTCCGGCAATATGGTAACCTAACCTACTGTACTGTACATTAAGCTATGTGTGTTTTGTATGTTTTGTGAATTTTAATATTTGTCATTCGCTGGATAAACGGAACTGGAATTATGTTTGCCTTTAACGCTCGTCATAAAATGAAAATGTTGATATAGGATCAATATAATCGGTAAAAGTGAGCGAAAGCTTTGGCATCGCTTCCAAAGTGGAGTTTTTTTTTTCTTTTTGATTAACCTACCTATATCTTTCATAATATAATATCAAATTTATTATAATTGGCCCGAAGTCGCGGGCAAATGTGGACGTGGACGTACGAAAAATCCAAAGAGAACCCTTTAACCCGGATAAATGTAGGTACCTATATTTTGTTTCATGTAAAAAATGGAACAAAAGGCAACCCATTGGCCTTCATACCATTTTAATTTTAGGCCATTGTCTTGCGAAATTCTTCGTGAATAACACTTAAACAGGCTGGGCGAAAGAAATTTGCATCACAAGTGTGCTCGTTAAGTTTATTTCCGCCCTGTAAGAATTTCCTTGAACTTAACTTGGATAGAAATATTTATTAAACGTTTCAAACTTGTAAAAATGTATTGCTGTATACTGTTTAAGATTAATAGGTAATATACAATGCGATTAATTTAACAATGTACAACAAAAGCTGCAACTATATTCGAGAATGTATGGCTAAAGCTAGGGTTTCCTAAGATAGCGATGCAGTCATATTACGGCCGTAATTTAGCGGCGTAGAACGTTGTCTATGTAAACAATACGGCCTGGTTTCTGACGTTACGGTGTCGCCATTACATAGACAACATTCAACGCCGCTATATTACGGTCGTAATATGACGGCACTACTGCTATCCTAGGAAACCCTAGCTTAAGAGAAAATTTTGCAGATTAAATACGTCGTTTCTAACCGCAAGCGCTCTGAACCACTTCTGTTGTACATTGTTACGAGTTGTATAGTGTTAATTCTTACACTAATCATAGTATTTGCAGTTACATGATAGTCTTTGTTTAATACTCAGAAGGTTATGGTAATTTCCGATCCTTGTAATATCAAACAACCTAATAAGTTTGTCATTCAATATACAACATCCCATGTTTATAGATATCCATCCACATTTACTATTTAATCGATTAGTTTATATTTTATTTGAAAGATGAAACAATGATCATTATCAAGAAAAGCGTACGCAAAAAGTTATTAATAAGATTTATTACAATCGATTTTTAGTCTAGAAACCAACATGTAGTATAGCGTTGGTTTTTATTTATGATTGTATATCAATTAATAACCAAAGATAGAAAAAAAATGTTTTGATAAAACAAAGATTGTATTATGTTGTTTTTCCACCAATAGTTAGATCCATTATCAAGAAAGTTTAACTTATTATTTTATACAGCTTTATACATTTTATTGGACAGGCAATATTCCAAGTTCTCTCTGATATTGTTTGCAAATCTCGATTAAGTTAAAATATTTTCCAACTTGTTCGCCAAATTTTTTAATGGATAAAGTATGGTTTATATAGGTAAATAAATCGTATAAAATATTTGGTGGTAATCTTTATTGTTTACTTAAAATGGCCTTAACTCATAACATACTCGTACAATTGAGGTTTGTTTTGGTTGCTGCTATCTTCTACTTTTAGCAAGAATAAAAAAGAGTTTTTTCTACGTAATAATCATAAGTTGAGGATGTACCTAGGAGATATTTGTGGATGTCTTCAATGTCATTTGCCATTCAAAAATTTTTTTATATAAATTAATATGAATGAATGAATGAAAGCTTTTATTGGCCAACATCACACAAAAAACTCCAAAAAAGGAAAATTATAAATAAATTAAATAAATGTAAACAACAAAATTAGGTAAATCAGGTTAATAGGGTGTGTGACGAGCCAACCAGGACCCTGCCTCAGCATAAATGCTATTGCGATGAGAAAGTTGCGGATGAGTTCTTGAGTTGAGACCTCGTATCGGCAAACGTAGTGTGGCACGTCCTCAGACAAGGTGGAGCGACGATCTTGGCAAGATAGCTAGCAAAAACTGGATGAGTGTAGCCGCGGATCGTGCTCGGTGGCGTGCACTCGGAGAGGCCTATGTTTAACAGTGGACGATGATAGGCTGATGATGATGATGATGATGAGAACGTTGCTCACACCGCAACGGTGCTGGTAAGTGAAAGTGAAAGTGAAATATATTTTATTTAAATAAGCTCACATAATAAGCATTTTTAAATCGTCAATTCTTTTACCCTACCACCCATTATGACGTCTTTTAACTGACAAGAAAAATGGGCGCAAAAAAACTTGTCAGCTTTATCAATCAGATGGAACGATATTTACAAATATGTATATCGTTTCCAGACTTTATATTAACAAAGATTAACAAATAAATAACATTATTGAATTAGCTCATTTCTTAATGAGTTTCAAATTTCTTAATCAATTTACAGATTTTAAGCTAAATTCAAAGTTTGAACTTGTTATTCAGTCTAGGCTGTTACAATAAATAAAAATAAAAGAAAAACATACAATTCAATATGCATTAAGATAGGTAGTCAGAAGCAGACCCATTCCCACTGGCAGCACCAGTTCCCGAACATGACGCATGAACCAGCCATCTCTTCGCTCAACCATATTTGAGCCTCATACGACACCACCGCAGAAATGATTAAAGAGAGCATGACATACTAAGACTACCTATGTTAAGGCATCGAATTGAAAATTTATATCCAAAAGCTTTTCATAGGTCTTTCACTAAACTACTGACTATAGAAAGTAAAAATATTGCAATTAAATAAATCAAAACAAGGTAAGCTATTAAGAATTATATTTTTTGAGTAAGAAGTGCCATACATACAGACAATATAAAACAGATCTTTTATATACGAGTTATACGACGCCCTTAATACAAGCAGACAGAAGCAGACCCATTCCCACTGGCAGCACCCGTTCACGAGCATGACGCATGAACCAGCCATCGCTTCGCTCAACCATATTTGAGGGAACGTAACGACCCGCCTCACACGACACCACCGCAGAAATGTTTGAAGTGAGCATGACATACTAAAGCTACCCATATTAAGTCGTCGAGTCAAGAAGCCAGAAGTACGTTTTTAAGTAGGTAGGATACTTCTCACAATTTTATACTTAAAAAAGAAAATCACGATTCGCGTTTCATTAAAGGACTTTTATCTATAGGTATTCTATGTCAAGGTCTGTTCGAGATAACGTCCATCGTACATATTTTTGCAATATATTTACTTAACTAGATTCACAAGTACATATATCTAAAATAGTAATGTAATACACATGCATTTTGTACGCAAAATCTGTACACCTATAGTTTTTTTACAAAAAAACTTTGCTGGCTCGCATAGTATTACTACATTTAAAAATTGTATTTGAATGTAAAAACTTGAAACATAATTGAATCACCCATGGCACAGAATATATAATAGTACCCCATGCATTATTTATTTACGGAGAAAATAGTAGATTATACACCAAGGGGATAAAGCACTGTTTTATGTCACGGGCGCTACATTGAATCGTGAACGTAACGAAGGACTCCAAATTTAACTCCCGAGCGCAGCGAGGGTGTTATAATTTATTTCCCTAGCAAAGCGAGGGAATTAAGATTGAGTCCTGAGTGCAGTGAGGGATTCAAGCGCCCAAGAAAAAAAACAGTTTTGTCCCGGTGGTGTATACTCTACTTTTCTCACTTTATGCGAGACAAGTAGTACTACTAGCTACGGCTATAGCAACTTCTTTCAGCTGGCGTGGCCTACTCGATTTGACAAACAAATGAAGTTCGTCTCAGTGCGAATCTAGTGGGCCACGGCCTTGGTCTTCGAAAATCGAGTTGGCCGCGCCCACTGAGAACACATTCTGTTTAGTGAAATTAGACTTTATGTACATAGCAATAAGAATTATGAAAGTGAAAATCACATTATTGACCAGCGGGTTATAATAGAACATTATAACCCGGCTAAAGCCAAGAGATATAATGTCTTGCTTTCGGTAAGGTTTACATGACATATAATTCGGCATTGTCGAGCATGTGGTGTGAAAAATATATTATTATTGTAAAGTTCAGAGAAACGGTTACATTTTGCGTTTCTACACAAATAAAATATATATTGCAAAAAAAATGGTTTTCCATACAAAAGAGATAACTTATGAAAGGTGTTATAATAGGTCTTTACCTATGAAATTGCCGTATTGCAGTACAGACTTATTCAAACAAAAAAAAGTTTTGATTGGCTATGAATTCTAAATTCAAATTAATTTTGTTTTAAAAATATGACATTCTATTAACAAAATCAGTCTTTTGTTTATTGATTAGCGTTGTATTTTGATTACATTTCAACATTTTTCCTCATAATGGATACTTCGAAATTTCATGTAATTATGGAATATGAGTTCCGTCGTGGCACCAACGCGGCACAAACGACACGTAACATCAACGACGTTAACGGAGAGAACTGTACAAACGAACGTACAACCCGTTATTGGTTTGCTCGGTTCCGTTCTGGGAATTTTGGCTTGAAAAATGAACCTCGTGGTCGTCCGGAAACTTTGGTCAACAATGATGAATTAAAGGCGATTGTGGAAGCAGATGAATCGCAATCTACAGCTGAGCTGGCAGCAGCTTTTGATGTTAGCATCAAAACAATATTGGTCCATTTGCGACAGATTGGCAAGATAAAAAAGCTTGATAGATGGGTGCCCCACTGCTACTTCACGACAACGCGCGACCCCATACTGCACAACAGACCGTCTCTAAGCTGCATGAGTTGGGTTTGGAAGCTCTCCCTCATCCGCCATACTCACCAGATCTTGCACCTACCGACTATTACTTTTTCCAAAATTTGGACAACTTTTTAGCGGGAAAAAAATTCAATTCCCGAGAGGCAGTACAAAACGCTTTTGAAGAGTTTGTTGTCTCCCGTCCAGCTGATTTTTTCAAGAAGGGCATCCATAAACTGCCACAGCGTTGGCAAAGATGCATTGATTGCAGGGGTGATTACTTTGAATAAAAGAAATAAATAAGTTCGAAAAAAAATACTTTAACTTTTTTCAAACAAAACGGCAATTTCATAGGTAAAGACCTAATATTAAGATAAATTCCATTTATTTTTATTAGAATATTGTTCAAAAGCTGTAATAGTCAATTTGCGAATTTTACTGTGAAATTTACTTTATAATTTCTCCTATACGCCGTGTGTGAGAATTGAAAATTTATAAATTTCGCGTATTTTTGTATGAACTTCCAGCTCTTTTTATGGAAAACCATATAATGGCCTCTATTTTCTTCGAAGTTGTTATATTTTAACGAACAAAGGCCAGCTTATGGTTTCTCGTCGGTGAAAATCTAGTTGCGAACACTTTCTGGATGTTTTTTCTCTTGTTAGCATTTTTCTTTTCGCAGAAACTGGTTGTGATTGTTAACAGAACGTCGATGAGGAACCAAATAAATTCAACGATACTTATGATTGATCCTCCTACACATAATCCAAATATACCTCCAAGATTGGCTGAAATGAAAAAAAAAACAGTTTTGTATTCAATCTTTAGAATCTTTACAAGTGACTATCTTTATTAAATTTTTTAGGTACGTAAGCTGTATTTTATTGAAAAAGTAACAGAATATTGGTTTTGTTGAAGTATAAAAAATGTTGGAGGTAAGTATATGACCAACTAATAAGCTACAAGTTTCAGTAAACTTTTATGAAAAGCTCAATATACCCGCCGCATATTTTACTTGCAGAAAGCCAGAAAACTGACTTTCCAACTAGATAATAAATCAAATGGTTCCAAAACACAAAATAGTGGATTATGGAACCATTTGGTTTATTATCTAGTTTGAAAGTCAGTTTTCTGGCTTTTTGCAAGTAGCATATTTTACTTGAGGTACAGAGGAAATATTTTTAAGTGTTGGAATTTCTTAAAAATCGTCATTGTAATTTGATCAAAATATAAACCACCCACCTAACATTTGATCCCATGAGTAAAGTACTTGTTTTCTATACTTCAGACAAGTTTCCTCAATGAAGTGGACAGCAAATCTACTGTACGATTTATTTTTGGAGCTGAAACACAATAGTTTGTTATTTTAAAATAATGTTGGCAATGAACTGCATTGGTTAAAGAAATTGTGGTCAGTGTTTTGGCGAGTGAGACGCCGGCGCGCCGTCGTTTGTTCCGATTTGTGCAGACTATTCTGTTCCTGTAGTATACCTCCGCCACAGAATATATAATAGGTAGTATGCCACCGCCGCGAAACACCGCAGTAGGTTCCACCATGAGTTCGACAAGCGAAACAAATGCGAACAGCCTGGGGGTCAAGTCTGCTAATGTTTTCGTCAAAATAGTAGTTCAATGGTGTTTGAATGGTAATGCTTTTTGACAGAGTTCTTGTTTCTTAAACCCAAAACCGAAACACATTGTGGTTCTTAAACCCGAGACGGAAACATATTGTGTCTCGATTTTGGTTTTAAGAAACGAGAATAGTGTCAAAAAGCATAACCATTCAAACACCATTGAACCACAATATTGACGAAAACATTAGCAGACTTGACCCCCTGTTCTAATGCACAGATTGTTCACGCGCGATTCCGCTCGATCAGCTCCGACCGTTGACACACACGAAAGCAATGACGTGAAACCGCTATGTAGATCTAATCCTCCTAATTATATTGTCAACGATAGAAGACAATTATGACGGAATTATGGCGGAACTACCGCGGTGCCGCTGGTACTGTTTCGCGGCAGAGGTGTGAGCATTTTACAAAGTTTTTGGTTATAACAGGTTACTTGTTCTTCATTCATGTGTCGTAATTAATGCTCAGTTGCATCATCTTGATGAAACAAACTTATCTGAGCCGGTGTCCAAAACTGAAACTAAGGCTCAGTGGCACCACCTAACTTTAAGTGTTTTAGTGCAACTCACACTAAGGCTGCGTTCCGAATCACGCTCACAGCGGTGTTAGCGCGAATCCGACCAAATTAAATAGTCACAAAATATTACACAAATAGGGTATTTGTGTACCTACTTAATTTAATGGATTATACGCTAACAGTGCTGTTGGCGTCATTTGGAACTAGGCTGTTATTAAATTTTGTTAGCTTGGTTACGCCATAGATGACAGCGACGTTGTCACCGGGTCATACTTATATCTATTCTATGACCGGGGGGCTAATTGTCTATTTTCAAAAATCTGTCGCAACCGCTTTCATTTGACAGATGGATGTCACACATTGCTGCATTTCTTTGTTAAGTTTTTATTTGTGCCAAAAAGAAGCATCTATGTGTTACGTACTGAAAGCGATTGCGATAGATTTTGAAATAAGACAATAGAGAGGCAGGTTAGATACCTAAGTTTGTATATGTTAAAGTTAAAGCATGTTAAAGTTAAATCAAGATGATGTAGGTAACCCAGTCTAAGTAGTTGGAGGAGAGTCACTCCGCATACAGCCGTTATTATTAGGGGAGTTAGCACTTAACCAGATATACTTACGTAGTTTCCTTGAAATAGTCTATTTCCATTTCGTATTGTACGTAATTGCAACTTTCGTAACACCTACTTTTAGATGTGATGCTATTTAAGTCTGCCATCTGATTATCTGTAACGATTTTACTAATACAATAAAAAAAATTATTAAAAACTCGACTGCCCTGCCAAAACGAACTAAAAAGTTAAACAACAAGTGTCATTGCAGTCGGGGGACCTTATCATGGAACAATTTTTGATCAAAGAGGTCCCCCGACTGCAATGACACTTGTTGTTTAACTTTTTAGTTCGTTTTGGCAGGGCAGTCATGTTTTTAATATTTTTTTAATTTATTTATTTTTATTTTACACATTTTAGTGACATAGTATATAGTTTAGGAATGTGCTCATCAAGGCCTTTCATTTGATGCCCATATTGTAACAATAGAAGAAAAAAAATTTTTTTTCACATTTGAAAATGGCGTCGTACAGTCGCCATATTGATTTTTTCTAAAAAAAATATAGCCAGTGTCATTCGGGATGTTGTAAGGATTCTAACGATACCCCATTTATCCAAATCAGTTCAGGCATTTAGAAGTTATGGTGGAATAAAGAAACTCACATACCCACAAACATACATGAACCCTGAACACATAACACTCTTTTTGCTTTGGGCAGTCGTGTAAAAAGTAAGCTTATTTTAAATAAAAAAAGTAAATGTCTCATTGAAAAAAGACAGACAGACGCGGACGGTGGAGGACTTTGTTTTATAATATGTAGTGATTATGTTGAATTATCCCGTCTTCATTTAATTTGTTACAAAGTAGTAGCTCTGCTATACGCTCGCACTCTATCGCACGTCTTCAGCGCTATGGGGAGAGAAAGAGAAAGCAATAGCCACCCCCTCTCTGCCTCCGACCAGCGCTGCCCGCCGCCGCGTCAACCTCATTCTTTGTTGCGCGCGCGCGCAAGACGCACGTCGGTCGTCACAAAAATATAACTTTTTTGTTTAACTATAGTCTTAAAATCAGTGAAATTATAAACGTGAATTAATTCGTGAAAAACGGTAAAATGCCGTCACTATGCAAGTGATACGAATGTTAAAGGTAGACTCACAATTTATCTTTTCTCTTAGTGGTGAAAAGTATGCAAGTTATTCACAAAGGCAAACTGCCTTATATTTGCCTCAAGTCAATACGAGATATTGACCAATGGTACATTTTCCCCGAGCCAATACGTGATATTGGCCAGTGAATTTTTTTTCCCGAGTCAATACGAGATATTGACCAGTGATACTTTTATGCGTTAATACGAGATATTAACCATCATTTTACAATAAACTGCCGAATACTTGCCTCGAGTTAATACGACCTGCTTTTGTGAGTTAATGTCTTCGGACGAATCCTTCGTAAATGATGATTGAACTCAACTTACAGGTAAGTTTGTTTAATCATTATTAACCGCTTCATATTTTACAAAATATGAATAGATTTGCTGGTGTTAACTGCAAAATATTTGCTTTGAGTCAATACTACATACTTGCTTTTATGAGATATTTTTCCCCGAGTCAATACGTGATATTGACCAGTGATAAGTACTATTATGAGCTAATACGAGATATTAGCCGTAATTTTATAAAACATATATACCTAGATTTGCTGACGTAAACTGCAGATTATTTACTTTAAGTCAATACGAGATACTCCTATGTGTTAATACGAGATATTAACCGTTATTTTACAAATATTAATAAGATATTTGCTATCAAAAATGAAGGCCTAATAATCTTTATTGTGAAACATCAAAATTGTTGTCACTGATACAGGTATGTACAAGTACTTTTAAATGTTTCGGTTTTCTCGAACCGTATAAATTATAAAACAAAATTCTGATTCCGTCTTATTTTTTCTTCGAGAAAAATCAGCAATGATGTTGAACATCAAAATACACTCCCACAAGTGTTAAAGGTGCCCTTATGGTCAGTAAAATGAAAAAAAAAACATTACCGGCAAATTCATCTCCGATTCGTTGAAAATGAATCATGCTATTATCATGTATTATGCCACTACTGAAAATCGCTCGAATAGTGTCTTTAAAGACCGTCAGCGCGACGACACCTACTGCTCAGTTCTCTCTAAACTTGGGGTCTGCCACAACAACCACAACCATATCTTGGAACACAAGCAGTTGAGCCGAGGTGACGGACAGCAATCAGCAGGGCCAGCTTAACGTGTTTCATCAGCCTTGCGGCACCTACCTTCTAGCTCCAAGGGCTACCCGTGATCACCACCGTCGGCACCGTCGCGCTACCGGATCAGAACAAAAGGTCTGTACCTTGTCTGTATTTTTAGCTGGTCAGCTAAAATACGTTCTCGATTCGAGTAAAAACTATCAAACGACCGTTATGTGCTTAAGGTTATTTTCCAATACTAATCCTAAGTATTCAGTTAGTTAAATTAAAAAATAAACAAATATATTTTATTTTCTTTACAAAAGAAAATAGAACATGTGGGTACTTTCTGAACATTTTATGGAGGATGCTAGAATGATTTAACTCATAACAGGTGTCCTGATAATGTCATGGCACAACTATTAGTCCTTGAGAACGGTTGCTTTCACGCACAGCGCAAAAAGTATTTAAAACTAGCGGCCGCCCGTGGCTTCACCAAGGAAATGTTTCTTGCAATTCCTCAGGAACAATATTTTCCTTTCGGGATTAAAGGTACCGTATAACTCTGTAAAACCCAGACAACGTGTATAAAAATTTCATGATGATCTGTTCAGTGGTTGAGACGTGAGGGTGTAACAAACAAACAAACAAAATGACTTTTGCATTTTTAATATTAGTAAGGATGTTATTAAGACAATAAACTTCATGAGTTTTGGGTCTTATTCTTTGGCTTTTTCACAGCACTACACAGAACCATCATCTTTACTAAATTTTTTAACCAATAATTTTAACCCATTAATTACAGGCTTCAATGCCCTATTAAGATGACACTTATGTCTGGGTATTAATTACCAAAATTTCTCAAATTTTCAAGTATTAGAAACTATAAAAACAATGATTCTAATATTTAAGATCCTCATTAACTATCAAGAAAGTCCCATTACTCCCAGCCAAACATGTAAATTCTTTGGCCTTGTATTGAATTTCTAAAATTAGTAGTATATTGACAAATAAGTACAAACAAAATATTTTTAGAAAAAGTTATTAAAATCAAATAAAATACATTTTAGTGACTTTGTCAGATACTTGGGAACTATTACAGCAGTGTGTACTGCGGTAGCTTTACTATTTTGACACTTAAAATTTTAATATTGGACAAGCTTAAGGCTTGTACATATTGAGCATTAATGTTTAACTATTTAAAATAATTAATATAATAATTACGTATTATATCGTACTATGTACCTTGTCAACTTTGTATTGTATGGTTGAAAAATAATATTTGTTTTCCTGATACGTTTAAATCAATATGATAAACGAATAGTTTTCAATACTTTCTCCGTTGCTTTGACAATGGACTGCGCAGCAGCCGGTCAAAGTGAGACAATATAAGATTTTGCACAAACGAGAAATAATTGCTGCTCATTAATGACCTGGATCTGCTTTTTTGTTATAAAATTCTTCGCATGCCGTGCGTATACTAGCACCGATAGGCTGCTACCTGATGGGCGGCGCCTACCACTGCGGCTGCGCTGGATATAGATGGGACGCGCACCACGCCGTCTGTCTGCAGGTGCCTATACTGAAGTTTTTTTGTTGTATATTAATAACACCACTGCCATTTCATAAATGAATTGAATTAGTGGTGTTCATTGCTTGCAACTAAATCAAATTGCTAAATTGCTCGCGAGAAATGGCAATGTTATGATTAACAATAGGCGTAATAACGCCTCCCCAGCTTTCTTTTTCCTTACTTATTTAAAAAAAAAACTTATTTTATTGTACATGACAAAGCCAAATGACATATAGCTATCACAGACATGGTTTCTCAATGAAATAAAATAAAAAATAAAAGTTTTTTATTTTCTGCAATTACACAATACATTAAATAAACTTATATTATTAATGCTACCTAGTAAACATAATAATATACTAATGACAGCCAACTCCATTCCCTCGTTGAAACCTTAATCAACTTGCTGTTAAAGAAATAGCGATAGTAATAGTCACAACAAACGTTAATTTATTTTTATCTGTTCGCAGAAAGAAACATCATCCTCGCTGTCAGTTTTCTCTGGCTGCATATTATAAGGCAAACGTTCCTTAGAAAACAAGTTCCTTAGTCAAGCGTTAGAAGCGTTTATTGATACCTTGCCTCAGTATTTGAATAATACTGTAAGCAAATCTATATTTTTATTGGAAATAGTGCCAAGAAAGAATATCTTATTTTATATAAATTAATGATTTAATAGGTTTTCTAAATAACTGCTTTCTAAACGAATCCCACTAAACAATCATTGCTCAGATATCTCCTAATTATTTTAAATCTATATCAGCGCCAATGGTAACCTAAAAAAAAAAAAATTTTTTTTTGACATGTTTGTTACACTACCGTTACATTACCTTTAGATACCGTTGGATCTTACAATAGTTTAAGATTACCTGTTAAACTTACTCCCAAATAACTTACATTTTGAACAATTAAGCACACATTGGTCACCTTGTTAGCCTTGGCTACAAGTGAATGAATACAGATCATGTCCTTAATTCAATTAAGCAACTCAGTATTGTATTATATTATCTGAGGTAACACAGTAAGATTTGGCGAAATAATTTATTATTTAAAATTTAAATGACAGATGTTTAATCACATCTTCAGTAAGTCTCAACTTGTTGAACTTTCCATTCCTTGAGTTTGTATTTCTGTAATAAAATTATTTGTGTTTATTTATATAAATATCTTAAATATTATCGCCCTTATGAACTAATACAAACCCAAAAAAAAAACTTATCAATGCTGCCTCGTCACAAACATTCGGCCGATTGATAAAATTTATAATGGAGGAATGTTACACCGATTTTTTTTTATCTCATTACCTGTTTATCATGTTGTGTAACATGTGGCTACATCGGCGCGGCAGCCAAGCTGCTGCCATTCGTGACGAAAAATTTGTTCACTTACTAGTCTGTGTGTCGAATTTTCTGTGGATGCTATTCGCAATCTGCTGTTTGGACTGGACAATCGACAATATTTGCGAGTTTCCAGGCATCGGCCTCTAATTTTGCAGAACCGACATTGTAATAAAACAATTTTTTATTATGTTGCAGTTGCAGTGCAGGAGCACTGACTTATTTTTATCTTATTTAACTAATCCTTAAAATAATTTAATGTGTGTTCACTTAACCCTTGTTTATTTATATCAACAAACAAGGGTTCCTCTAATAACATTGATATCTTCTCTAAACATCCTACTTTGTAACAAATTAAATCTCGGAGATGAAGACGGGATAATTTAATGATCAAACGAACTTACCCTAAGTGAAGTTCGATCTTAATTATCCCGTCTTCATCGAAGAGATTTAAAGTCCCAACCCTCCCTTGCTAGTTGTTTGTTCAACAACCGTATCCCTATATATCCCGTAGATGGAGATATCAATGTATTTACTTACTACTCCAAACTGAATGAGGTTGACGCGGCGGCGGGCAGCGCTGGTCGGAGGCAGAGAGGGGGTGGCTATTGCTTTCTCTTTCTCTCCCCATAGCGCTGAAGACGTGCGATAGAGTGCGAGCGTATAGCAGAGCTACTACTTTGTAACAAATTAAATCTCTTCGATGAAGACGGGATAATTAAGATCGAACTTCACTTAGGGTAAGTTCGTTTGATCATTAAATTATTTTAACGATGCAATACTGAAAACATTTTGTTCATTCTCATGAACAGTGGGTAGGCATTACACCAAAATTTCACATGACATACCTACTCACATTTGCTTAAGTTCACAAAATTAATAATATAATTAATAAAATTCATAATAAGTCTTCATGGTTTGGATTCGAGTATGTTTTTACGTGTTTTATATTAAGGAGGCGGATTCGGTGGCGCAGTAGTTTAGCGCCTAACCTTGCGATTGGGGAGGTTAAGCAATTTTTACAAGGGTCGGTCATGGCATGGGTGACCAAAAATTTACTATCTCGAGTTTCTCTGTGCTCCTCGGAAGGCACATTAAGCCATTGGTCCCGACTGCATTTGCAGTCGTTAAACACTACCAATCCTTATCGGGCTTGCGTGGTGGGTTATGTCCCAACCATAGACATAGAAAAATTTTCGCTGCGCTCAAGAAGACCAACAAAGCGTGGAAAAGAGAAGTTAACATTATACGGACACGGTCTGTGAAAAAAGAGACAAAGAAGTAGCCCCCCTAGCGTCCTACCTTGCAAATGAGCAATCACAGTTTGTTTAAAATATTGTTAATCCTTATTAGAATTTCAAATAAAGGTATCGTGGAGCCATGGTGTATTGTGCTCTAAGTAATTGTGATGTGATTAAAAGAAACAATCCAATTAATCACACTTTTCAAAGGTAAATAAGATTTTGCCACACATTTCTCTAAAACCAAATTTCGCTACATTTATTCGTTTATCGACGAAGAAAACAGTATGGAACATTAGTTTATTAATTTTCTTTGCCATAATATAGTCATATTTTATGTATGTAAGTCATATTTTATGTATCTCATATATAATGTATTACATTCGTTTTTCGGATCACCTGTTTATTGACGTTGTTGTTCTTTGGCATTTAATATCTATGGTCCTAACCTTCTTATTCACCCATAAGTAAGGCATGTGCCCCAGCAGTGGGGATATTAAAAAAGGCTGATGCCGATGCTTTTACAGTATTTTTAGTTGGTACCTATTTATAAAAATATTGATTACAAACCTATTGTTCTGTAGATACACGGAATCAGTTCCCATGAGCACTGCTGCTGCACACTATGATCTGCCACTTGGAGCTCAGATGCTGAAACCAATTATTGTATACAGGGTGTTCACTAATCGTTCGAAATCTAACTTTCTAAACTTACAATTTAATCTAAAATTCGAAATTCAAATATTACCGATGCCTATATGAGTGGTTGTTTGTTGCAACAGTAAAGCAAGACTCTCATAGGAATGCTCCTATGTGAGCCTTGCTTTACTGTTGCATGCATCCACCGATCCTGTTCGTGAGAGTGCCAGCTGGACTTCTGTTCCGTGAACCACGCGGTGGGCTCACCATCATCATCCACCCTTGCAGAAATACAACTGTTGCGAGCTGAAGGATACGCAAGAGACTCCAAGGTAAGTGGATATCTACTTACTTTGGTGTTAGCTCAAACGAACCTATCGCTTTTCTGAACGACGGGAATATTCTATCAAAATTCGTATCTTCCCAAACCAGATGACATCTAGTACCTAAATCGGCTGGGTCGCGTTGTCACACAGGGTAATTTTTTGAACAATCGGCATATATTTGTGGTGTGGCTTAAATCGTTAAACTAAACAACTTTGTCTATGAGACCAATTTAATCAGAGAAAAAAATATATCAGCTGTTCCAAAGAAAACGTCAATATCTCGACCAAAATGTATGGAACAGCTGATTATTTTTTTGCTCTGATTAAGTTGGTCCCATAGACAAAGTTGTTCAGTTTGACCGTCTAACTAAGCCATACAACAAAATTTCTCGACTGTATTCAATTTCATCCTGTATAAGTTTTTGCATCTTTCATGACTTCCAAAGTTAAATAAAAAAGGCATATTCCAAAAACCTGATAAATAAAATAAACAGCACTCTAAAAAGCAAGAAATAATACATACACTAAGAATTATAATGAACTAAAAAGTATCCCAGAAAATAATCTCAAAGAAGTAATTAACTGGCTCAAAGCTAATAATCTCACTATTAATTTAAATAAAACAAAATGCATTAAATTTAAAACACATAACTCTATACGTAAGGAATTGGACATTAAATATGAACAGGACAAAATTGAAGATGTATCAGAAATAAAATTTTTAGGCATTACTATTGACGAATCTTACAATTGGAAACTTCATATCAATGCAATGGTTAGTAAATTAGATCGTTTTGTGTACGTCCTTAACAGAATAAAACACGTAGCATCAAAAGAAGCAGCAGTTATGGCATACCATGGCTATGTGTCATCGGTACTACGATATGGGTTAATATTATGGGGTAACTCCGTTGAAATGCCACGTGCTTTCAAACTGCAAAAAAAATGTGTTAGAGCAATTTCTGGTGCTGGTTATTTAGACAGCTGTAAACCTTTATTTAAAGATTTGAATATCTTGTCCTTGCCATGTCTTTACATATACGAGGTTTGTACTTTTGTTAAGAAACACCCTTATTTATTTAAAACAAATATTTATTACAACTACAGAGGTAGAAAGGAATAGTAGATTGTTATACAAGACGCTAAAATGACCCATTGCATACGAGGTAGTTTTATTCCCGAGCTTTAGCGAGGGAATAAATAGAAACCGAGTTACAATGGGTTTTAGCGTCGTGTGTTACTCTCTACTTTTCACTACGAAGGCGAGAAAATAAAATACAATATTAAATACCTAGTTTATACTTACGTAAACGAATCCACTCATTTTTCTATCCTCCACTTCATAAACTTTTCATACAGTATTTAAATAAATGATTTGTGCTTGACGGCAAAAGATTAAAATTATTTCTTTTCTATTACTTACTTACAGTCACACAATTCAATCAGTTTGGTATTAGAGAAAAATTCTAAAGATTTCGCGCCTTTTTTAATTTCTACTGTAGCAACTAAGAAACACAATGCACGCATTCTACGATCAAAGTTAAAGTCACAGAGTATAAATAAGTCTATGATTTCACCAAAGAGATCACTGCTTTTAGTTCCATTTTCAAAAATAAAAATGAGAAACAGTATTAAGTCGAGCGAGTCTTTATTCGTGATTATGAATAAAGACTTTTTCGTTTTAGTAGGCTCATTGGTAATAGACAAACATTAAAAAAGAAAAAACTTTATCCTCTAGGGGTAATTTTGCTATTTTATCCTGGCTCTTGTACCTTACAATGACGGACTTTTAGAGCAAGAGGAGTGAAAAATAATTTGTTAATTCCTCAGCGAAGACTGAAATTGCATTCGAAAAAATCATTCTGTATGGCAATTCGTCTATATAATAAATTACCTAATGAAATGAAGGAACTGCCACTAACTAAGTTTAAGAGTGCATTATCAAAAGTTTTAAAAGAAAAGAATTATTATACCATTAATGAATATCTAAATGACAAAACATTAAAATGAAATCAATGATTTATTAAAATTTGACATTATTATGATTTAATTTTATTATGACTCGTATAATTTGTTTGTTTAGTTAATTTTGACCATCGAATGTTTTTGTAGTTTATTTCCATTAATTTATATCAATACTTATGACATTGTAATTTCATTTTTAATTATTTTTTCAAAACATTTTTTTCATTAATTATATTTTGAGTCAGATTATAATTATATGAACATTGGACGGACATTGATAAAAGTATTTGCACATCGAACCATTCGGTAGAATATGCGGAAACCATGTAATTAAAATCTGTATTGTACCATATTCGAACAAATAAATGATTTATGATTATGATTTATCTATAAATATAAAATTCAAAGTCCTGACTGAGTGAGATATCAACGCACAGCCCAAACCGCTGAACCTAGAGACTTGAAATTTTGCACACAGATACTTTATACAGTGTAGGCATCCACTAAGGAAGGATTTTTGAAAATTCCACCCCTAAGGGGATGAAATAAGGGATGAAAGTTTGTATGAAAGTCCCTCAGTTTTGAAGCTAGGATCTTCAAATTTTGTGTTTAGGCTGATGATTGAAAATAAATAAATACGTGTCTCAGCGTTTTTCAAAATTCAACCCCTAAAGGGGTGAAAAGGGGGATGAAGTTGTGTTTAGAAGATAATCCTTCATTTTTGAAGTAGAAATCGCTAGATTTGTAATTTAGGCTTATGGATGGAAATCTAACGCAACGCATATTGTATTGGTATAATTTCAACCCCCATGGTGATGAAATGGGGGTGCAATGGGGTAAATAAACCTAAAAATCGATATGGATGTCGTTATTGGGGTTTTCTGGGATGAAGATTGCGAAAATGACATTTATTTTGAAGTCCAACACGGTCGACATGATTTAACCCCTAAAGGGGTGAAAATTGGATTTAAATTTGGTATTGAAAACAATATAAAATAGACATTACAACTTAAAACTTCGTAGGAGCATGTCTTAAAATAAATAGGCAAACATATATTTTGTGGTTTTGAAAATCAACCCCTTAGGGGGTAAATGGGCTAAGTAAACGTAGAAATCGATATGGATGTCGTTCTTGAGGTTTTATGGGATGGTGATTGCGAAAATGACATTAATTTTGAAGTCCAATTTAACCGCTAAAGGGGTGAAAATGGGGTACAAATTATATATGGAAAAATAATATAAAATAGACATTACATAGTTTACAGCTTAAAAATTCGTAGGAGCATGTCTAAAAATAAATAGGCAAACACATATTTTCTTATTTTGAAAATCATCCGTTAGGGGGTAAATGGGGTAAGTAAACATGAAAGCCGATGTGGATGTCGTTCTTGAGGTTTTATGGGATGAGGAATGCGAAAATGACATTTGTTTTGAAGTCCAACACGGTGGACATGATTCAGCCCAAGGGGACGGGGACGGACACGGGAACAGGAACGGGAACGGGGGCGGGGACGGAAACGGGAAAGAGTAAAGAAACGGGAACGTGATACTCTTAATATCTCTGGACCTAATTCTGATTATTGTAATAAACTAGCTTCCGCCCGCGACTTCGTCCGCGTGGATATTAGAGAAAATCCTTAGGGAACCTTCAACCAGGATCCGACCAACCGTTTTATACGCGATTACGCGGGTCCCCACCAAGCGCGCAGCCTCGTGCGAGGCCTGTCACACGTCGCAAATGTTTTGCCTCGCGAGGCAGCGCGCTTGGTGGGGACCCGCCTAATCGCGTATAAAACGGTTGGTCGGATCCTGGTTGAAGGTTCCCTAAGGATTTTCTCTAATATCCACGCGGACGAAGTCGCGGGCGGAAGCTAGTGATTTCATAAGAATGATATATTTGCGTTTTTTTTATTTTCTTTATTCTAAAAGCCCCACCCAATTTAATATTTCAAGTTTTCACATTTAGTGGCTAGAATATTGTTTTCTTTAAGGACGCGAATTTTTTGAGATCTTAATATTTATTACAACGTGTTAATGAAATAACGCAAAATGAGAAAACCATTTCTTCGGACCATCAAACTTAACAACTTTTACTATTATGGGACCAACTCTGAAATCGCGAATGAAAAATTCAGCTGTTTCATACAAAAAATAATAGCGAAAATATAAAAATGTATGAAGCAGCTGATTTTTTTCGCGATTTCAGAGTTGGTCCCATAGTAAAAGTTGTTCAGTTTGATGGCCCGAAGAAACGGTTTTCTCATTTTGCGTTATTTCATTAACACGTTGTATGCGCCACCTAGCTTTTCACAACTTTGTTGGCTTTGAACTGACCGTTTTGACATTTTGATATTAATTTCGGCATTGTGACCAAATATTAAAAAATACTATACATATTGTGTTATTAATGTAAATTTCCAAATTACTGTGATTTGGGTAGACAAAGAGTTGTGAAATCATTTAAATTAAATATGGCAAGTAAGATCTATTAAAAAAGAGTGTTTTATTTTGGTTAAATCAGTGTTTGTTTACTTCTTTTTTAGTTGTAAATATTGTAAAACAAGAGGATAAAGCTACTTTAATAATTTTATTAAGTGATAATAATTGTTCCTGTATCGCTAGTTATAAATTAAATATCGTTTTCAAACAGATTACAGAGCCTACATTATTTCTACTTTTTGCCACCATGAGCGAGCGATGTGCTAGTTTTTTTTATTTAGTCAGAGATTTTTTTGGTTCTTAATACAAGCACACTATGATACAAGGCAGCAATATATACATACCTATTGATAAACTTTTTTATACTTTATTCGACTACCTCCGTGGTCAAGTAGTTGGTACACCGGTTTTCAATGTCACCATATCTGAGATCCCTGGTTCGATCCCCGGCTGGATCAATTTAGAAAACGAACTTTTCTCTACGTTCTCAGGTCCGGATGTTTGTAGTACATACATATATATAATAAATAATAATACGTGTAGTATTTAATCGGGTTACAATAAATTCCCATTTTGGGAATCAAAAATACTGAATATAGCGTACTGAAATACTAAGTGGGCGACGGACAGAGGGCGAATAAAACTTATGAAAATGGGTGACTTTAAAATACAAGTAACTAGTTATTCAGAACGAGCGACCAAATTACTATTTGAGCGACAACTTTAGGGCACACAAAACATTTAAAATTTGGCATAAATTTTATTTAAAAAAGCTAGCTATCATCATAATCGAGATGACAAAAATACGTATCATGTTGGGCAGCTTCAATCAGTTATACAGGGTCATTTTCAATTCACCATCCAAATTTTTAAGGATGTTTTTAACCTATGAAACTGAACAACTTTCTCTAAGGAATACATGGCCAAAAATAAAATAAAAAAATCGACTATCCATACAAATCAAAAAGAATGGTCAATTTAGTATGGGATGACCAAAATTTTGTGATTAAATTCGACACGTGTTTCTTAGAAAAAGTTGTTAAGTTTCATCCTTGAAATTTGGATGGTAAGTTCAGAATGACCCGATATAGTACCTACTTGGTATTATAGTTGCCCACTAAGTATTTTTGACACTCATTTAGAATTATCACAGCTAACTTTAATTATTTATCTCCTACATATAGTCGCCCTTTTTACCTATTTTTTGTAATCCACAGTTCGTCGCAAAAACATCGCTGCCAAGTTTAGTATTTGAGTAGCCCATTAATTACAGTCGCCTTTAATTATTACCAGTAAACCAATTAATTAATTCCCTAATAATACTAAATATTTACCACCGTTGTTATAGATTTTTATAACATTTATGTGATGTTGTTATTATTTATGTTTATGTTAAATAACGCAGAAATGGAACACTAAATAAAAGTTAATCGTTTGACGAGGGAAGAGGAAAATACGAATATTTCTTTGATGTTTCTTTTAATGAATTTCATTTCAACAAAATTTCAGCAATCCCTATTTATTTATTACAACTTCTACGAACGTGAACTAGTAGAAGGAGTTTTCTTACAAAACGTAGCTAATATTCAGTGCGTAGCAACAGTAATAATTATGAATTTCCAAATTTAATAAAACCATATAGCTCATTCATAACTTTTAAATACAGGTACATTGTTAATTAAATACCTAATATTTTCGCAAAGTTAACTATTTTGAATGAAACGCCGGCAGATTTTTTCCTGAAGTTTTGTGAAATTATACAGAATTTATTAGTCGAGCCAGTTTTTCAAATTTATTAAAAAATAACCCATTTCGAAAAATTATCAAAAATAGAAGCGCCATTCTAATATACCTACCAAATAATATACCAAACAGCACTTAGGTATCTACTGTGCTTTGAAAACCTCGTGAGCAATAAGGGGTGGCGACAATTTTTTGATTATCTTTTAAACAAAATACTGTTTGAGCTATTTTTTAATGCGAGGTTTATAGTTCACGGAGCCACTAGTTTTTTTTACGATTTCAAGATAGTTGTTGTAATATTATGAGCCCTATAAATTAGTTAAAGGGGTATACAAAACTGGAAGAAATTTTGATAGTAGAAATAATCGTTTTTTTTAACATTTTCGTTTTAAATTGATTTCTAATAAACTATTCCTTATTTTGGAATACTATCAATCACAAAACTAAGGGTTTTTTTATTATAGTTTTAAGATTTATAGCTTTATATTATTAGGTTTGCACAGCATTGAAAAACTACAAAAGGTCGCGTTACTATTTTTTCTATCGAGGAAAGTTTTAACTGTCATGTTTCTGCCAGTCAGTTATCTGAGTACTAAATATAAATAATCTACTAAGTAGGTACATAATTTTTTTGGGACCGATAAATCAATGAATACTGTGCAAATCGTTGCAAATTGTATTTCACGTTGTACCATGGGCAACAGCGACGCTTAACCACTGCTAAGGTCAAAATCGCTTGCACGCCGCGCCGTCACAACCACACGTTTAGTTCGTGTAGGGGCGATACGCGCGCACACGAATTTTGTTGCAAACTGGTTAAGCGTCGCTGTTGCCCATAGTACCTACGTCTCTTTAAGGCGGTCGTATTACCGAAAGTGGTGCCGCGGGGCATTTTATTAAATTTTGTTATTCACATACACAATTTTAATAAAACTTTACATGAAATTTTTAGGGCCCATAGTCTAGTACTTCTACTGCTAGAAGTAGATAGCAAAACTGTTAAAAGTGGCCGTTTTTGACACATTTGCTATCTACTTTTACGAATGATTACGAGAGAATATAGTGATACCTTCTAAAAATACTAGACCATGGGCCCTAAAAATTCCACGTAAAGTTTTATGAAAATAAATTTCTATTAACAACTTATTAAATAAAAACATCTGAGGGCGCCACTTTCGATGTATTTTGCGTTATTTACTAAGGTGAAAGTTCACCAACACAAAACATCTGATTAGTCTCAACTGTCTGTTTTTATGTATGGAGAAAATGTCAAAAAATTTATGGGATGGTTATGTAGTTGGTAAACTTGGGTCTTAGTCAAGAATTGGTGATATTAAGCGACTAAGGAGGCTGTTACACAAGGAGTCTTGCACGCGAGTGGCAATTTCTTGTAGCGATAATATTCATCATCATCATCATCCTCCTGCCCTTATCCCAATTTATTTATAGTGTTCTACACAAAATAAAATGTTGAGCTCGTAGAACGACCACTATTGGGGTCGGCGCAGCATGTAATTCATACTGCATTAGGTTTTGGCAAAGTTTTACGGTCGGCCGACTGCCTGACACCAACCCTCCTCGGGAATGCTGTTGTTGACAGTTTCCTCGCTGCCATTCGAGTGACCCTTTGTGCGATGGTCTGTACCGGGTCCCTAAAAACTTCCCTCTATCGCCTTCTACGATACCCACGGGATGATATGGGACAGTCCTATTCTTAACCGGAACTGTACGGCGTTGTAGTAATAATATTATTACCTAGGAGAAATCGCCACACGCGTGCGAGAAACTCTCCTTGTGTAATAGCCTCCTTATATTCGGAAACATTCTCTTACCAGTGTAATTAAAAGGTAGGCAGCGACAGTGTTCGGCAACTTTATTTAAAATAAACATTGTTATACAGCCACGGTAAAAATCTGCACCTTCGCCTTTGTCCTAAAAAGATAAACAAATTGTTGATGTTAAAGTAAAAATTACATTGTCATTGTCAGGCGGGAATCGAACCAGCGACCTTTGGAATTCCGGTCCAATGCTTTTCCTACTGAGCTACTGAGTCATAAGTATGTGAAGTTAAAATAATTAATATTTAGGTACTCAAGATAATGAGGTTTGTTTGTGTCCCAAAATTTTACTGATTTCTGGATCTCATTCATGAATAGACTTACACGAGCGTAATCAAAAGAGACAATCTTGTTTACGTAAATAATTAATACGTTTACGCACGTGTCTTGCTACTTGCTTGTTTGTCTCGTACTGTTAATTTGTGAATTTGCCGATTTCATACAGTTTTTTTAGATATCATAAAGCAATTTTTTTTTACTTTTAGGTATTATAAAAATTAAAGGTGTGTAGTTGAAAGTTTCATGCTAAAAAAACAATAATTTTCTACCTAATCCATACTAATATTATACATGCGAAAGTATCTCTGTCTGTCAGTCTGTCTGTTACGCCTTCACGCCGAAACTACTGAACCGATTTGGATGAAATTTGGTACAGAGGTAGAGTGGAGCTAGAGAAAGGACATAGGCTACCTTTTATTGCGAAATAAGGAATGGAAGGGTTGAAATAGGGGATGAAAGTTTGATTGTACCACAGAATAGAGAGACTTCAGAAGTTATGCCACTATCGTATTTATTAGGTACCCATTTACATACTTTTACACTACGAGATTGTTGTTTAATCGTAGTCGATTGGTAGTCCATGAGTGAAAGTGAAAGTGAAATATATTTTATTTAAATAAGCTCACATAATAAGCATTTTTAAATCGTCAATTCTTTTACCCTACCACCCATTATGACGTCTTTTAACTGACAAGAAAAATGGGCGCAAAAAACTTGTCAGCTTTATCAATCAGATGAAACGATATTTACAAATATGTATATCGTTTCCAGACTTTATATTAACAAAGATTAACAAATAAATAACATTATTGAATTAGCTCATTTCTTAATGAGTTTCAAATTTCTTAATCAATTTACAGATTTTAAGCTAAATTCAAAGTTTGAACTTGTTATTCAGTCTAGGCTGTTACAATAAATAAAAATAAAAGAAAAACATACAATTCAATATGCATTAAGATAGGTAGTCAGAAGCAGACCCATTCCCACTGGCAGCACCAGTTCACGAACATGACGCATGAACCAGCCATCTCTTCGCTCAACTATATTTGAGGGAACGTAACGACCCGCCTCATACGACACCACCGCAGAAATGATTAAAGAGAGCATGACATACTAAGACTACCTATGTTAAGGCATCGAATTGAAAATTTATATCCAAAAGCTTTTCATAAGTCTTTCACTAAACTACTGACTATAGAAAGTAAAAATATTGCAATTAAATAAATCAAAACAAGGTAAGCTATTAAGAATTATATTTTTTGAGTAAGAAGTGCCATACATACAGACAATATAAAACAGATCTTTTAAAAAGTAAAATTGTAAAACAAAAGTAAAATTGACAGAACGAAATTCAAAATTAATAATACAAAATCCATACTTAATATTATAAATGCGAAAGAAACTCTGTCTGTCAGTCTGTCTGTTACGCCTTCACACCGAAACTACTGAAACGATTTGAATGAAATTTGGTACAGAGGTAGAGTAGAGCTCGAGAAAGGACATAGGCTACCTTTTATTGCGAAATAAGAGTAGGAAGGGTTGAAATAGGGGATGAAAGTCTGTAGGTGTCATAATAGGGGATGAAATTTTATGACAGGAAAAAGCGGGTCAGCGAGCTTGGTGAGGACCCGCCTTATCACGTTAAAATGGCTGATAGATTTTGATGAAATTAAAACATTGAATTCTATTTATCCTGGTTTAAAGTTCCCATAGGATTTTCTCGAATATCCACGCGGACAAAGTCGCGGGCAAAAGCTAGTTTGTTATAAAATACAGGCAAGTACAAGAAAATATTTTTAGAAATTCAGAGCTACGCTGGGTAGTTAAGTAATATAACTTAAACTAGAGGGATCGTATTAAGATAACACTAATTGAAACAAAGTTTCCTAACTAGGTATTCATTTCACTCTAATGTTATAATAGCAGGATTTAGTTTGCTGTTAACATTTTGTGACTAGATATAGGTAGGTACCTAGTAGGTACTTAATTACAACATTAGAGTGAAATGAACACAGCGATGGCACTACATGATTATGTATAACTATTTCCAAACAAAAATGTGAAACACAACAAGAGCTCAGGCATAAAAGGTATACTTACCGTGCTCATCAAACATTTCCTGCTATCCACAGGCAAGGTCTCAACGTTTTCAGAGCTATCAATAACCCACACATTGATACTGACGTCGTAAAAGGTTGAAGCGGTCAAAGTCACAGGGTTGTTCAACAAGGTCACCTTTTCATTCTCGTCAAAAACATATAACTGAAGAAGAAAATAATTGACAAGATAATGTTTGTATCAACTAGCAGGTTAAATGGGACAGACAGCGGCAGCGTGTGGTTGCTATATGATTTAATTTGGTTGACATTTTTTTTCATTATCATCAGCTTCTTTTTATGTCTCCACTGCTAAGTGGATGGAGTACTTTCACATTATAGGCGTTTTAGTCGCGCGACAGCACGTTGCACCACCGACCTCTTCATACGCTACAGCGGCCGTAGGGCGGGACGTAGTCGCAACAACGCTTCCACAAGCGACTGCGCGGCTCAGTAGCGCGACTGCAGCCCTTTTAAAGTGCGAAACTCACCGGATGCGTAAGCGTAAGCGTGCACGTACTGTAACGGTTTTCTCCCACAGGGCGACTATTGAGAGTTAAAGGGTGAGCGTTCGGTGTTATAGTTTAAGCTCAAGTGAAATGCGGCTTACTCAGTTAGGCTGGAGCATGTTCAGGGAGTTGGCTCTTCCGCACCTGGAGTACAGCGTATTAGAATTTATAGAAGATAAGGGCGCCTTATACGCTGCAGCAAGCGATTTCAGAGATAAATAAAGAGAAAGATTGAATTTAAAGAATTACATTTATTTCTCAGAACAGTTTATCGTTCATTACATATATCCCGCTTACGGTTAAAAGATTAACTTGTAAAACTTATCACTAAGTTAAGAAATATTTAAAGTTACCGTACATACAGTAGGATGGTTGGTTACTGCTGAATCTCCATCATTTAAGAGCTTTCCAAGGATGTCATCGGTGAGGTTTTCGTCACTCTCTTGGTGTCAAGGTCGTTGATCAGTAAATACAACTTCCCATCTTGAGTAGGTACGGAACAGTACAGGATGCTTGAAGTATGAAGCGTTGGTCACCACTTCATATTGGCGATGGAAGATATGAGACAATCTCCATCATGATAAGTTGAGTGTAATTCAAGGTTTGATTACATCCAAAATGAGGCTGGTACTAAGGATTAGACCAGAAGACAAAAAAGGCACTGTTAAACAGTGTTAAAACTTATGTACAGACATAAAAACAAAAAAAAAACCCTGGAACAAAAGAACACGCGGTTTAGCACATGGCGGATCGATGTTCACAATTCATAAAATGATATTATTTCCAAAAGGATTTCTTACCATGTTTACTGCATGGGTTTTAAAGATATTTTAAATTATTAAAAATGGGCCGCAGCCCTACAAATTAAGACTCAAAAAGGATAATTTTGCTTCCTTCACTTCATGGTTTGGAGCCAAAAAGGACAAGAGAAAAGTGCATGATCATGTCATGTCAAACGATAAAAAAAATTAACAGCTTCGGACACCTAGCGATTTGCCAAATCTCAAAGTAAAACGCTGAAATTACCAGAACGAGACTAAAATCGTGAAAGATTTTATTTATAAGTTAGTTGCATGCGATAAAACTATTCAATTTAACATTTTTATCCAAAAATCATAATTTTGTAGTTAAAACTCTAAAAGCAATTACTAATCGATTGTCATCGATTACTAATCGATTGTCATCGATTACTAATCGATTAATCTATTAGAAGCGTTATGATCAGAAATTTATCTGTGACACGGTGCTTTGTTCCGTTTCATGTTTTTTAGAAGAAAGATACTGCAGAACTAGTGTAGTTTAATTTACTTATTTAACTTTATATTCTTTTATAAGAAAACGAATAAACGAAAGTTGTTAATTAAGAAATAATGTTTGGATTACTAAGATTTCATCAAAACATCTTAAAGCGTTCGTGGAACGGAGCGGGCAAAACGTCAAAATGAAATGACAGATTGACCTTTCAACTAATGTCATTGAACTTAACCATTAAAAGTAAACAAATTAATAATTGTTTTCAGGAATTACTTAGATTACGAAAAAAAATGTTACAGCACCGTTTTAGGTGGTAAGAATTATTTTATTTTAAAATTAAAAATTTTAAAATAAAATAATTCGAAGAAAAATTCCTCGGACAAAAGGAAAAAAAAAATTCAACTTGTGATAAGGTTGAAACTATAAAATACTACAAAGAAAGTGTGTACCTAGCTACCTAGCAACTAGTGGATATCATTATTACCTAACAATACCTATACTACACCTACATAACATTAATACATACACAATAATATTATTCGTGATACAATCCCTCTCCAGAAACCTCATTCAAATAATTATCCAACATGGTACACGAGTAATCTCATAAAGTTGTTGAAGGAGAAAGAGAAGCATCGTCAAAAAAGTATTAAATACAAAAATAAATTAGACGAATATGAATATAATACACTGAAGCCTAGGACAAATAAATTGATTACTGATTTATATAATAATTATATTAAAAGCATTGAAAAAAGTGTAATAAAGGACCCAAAAAAATTTTGGACCTTTATAAAAAACAAAAAAATAGGTACCAATCAACTTCCTAAGTGCATGATGCTAAATAATAAAGTAGTAAGCTCTGGAATAGATATAGCTAATCTTTTTGCTGATAGTTTTGAATCAGTGTATAATCCTGTTAAAACGAATACAGATTTTGATAACAGTGACAATAGTAATCACTTAGACTTTGGAACTGTTAACTTGACTCAGCCTTGTATAGAAAAATATATGAAAGGCATTGATTCTAATAAGGGAGCCGGAAGTGATGGTATTCCTTCAATTTTTATTAAGAACTGTGCTTCAGCTCTGTCGGTGCCTCTCTCAATCATTTATAATAGATCTCTTAATGATGGAGAGTTTCCTGATCAGTGGAAACAAGCCATGGTTATACCGATTCCCAAAGGTGGTGATAAAAGTAATGTGACTAATTACAGACCAATCAGCATTTTACCGATAATGGCTAAGGTGTTGGAAGCACTGTTATGTCCCCTTTTTTATAGTCATATAAAACATTCTCTAACGGAACATCAACATGGGTTTGTTAAGAAAAAGTCAACCATGTCCAATCTTGTGTCTTTTGTTGATAGGACTGTTTCAGCCTTGAGTGAGGGTAATGAAGTTGATGCCTTCTATAGTGATTTCAGTAAGGCTTTCGATAAAGTTGACCATTACCTCCTACTAAAAAAATTAAAACAAAACTTTGGAATCCATGGGCCACTTTTAAAATGGTTGGAGAGTTATCTCACAGACAGACAAGTTATGGTAACAGTCAATGGTTTTAGGTCTAGAAACTTCAGAGCCACATCAGGTGTTCCACAAGGCTCTCATTTGGGTCCTGTATTGTTTATTATGTTCATCGACGATATCAAACACTGCATCAGGAATTCCCATTTTGAGCTTTATGCAGACGACTTAAAAGTTTCTAGGGTGGTGGGATCCCGTGCAGATCAAAATCTTCTGCAAGATGACATTTCCAATGTAGCCGAATGGTGTGACATCAACCACATGGAACTAAATTTAAGTAAATGCTACCATATTAAATTTACTAGGAAAAAAAGGAACTCGTTTCACACTACATATTATATCAAAAGTTCAGTATTGAAATCCGTCAGCAATATTAAGGATCTTGGGGTAATCTTGGACACAGAATTAAATTTCGCGGATCAGTCTAATAGTGTCTTAAACAAAAGTTTGCGAATGTTAGCATTTGTTCTTCGCAATACAAAAGAATTTAAATGTCAAGCGGCTCTCACTACGTTATACTTTTCGCTGGTACGGAGCCAAGTTGATTATTGCTCAGCAATATGGTATCCTCACTATCAGAATGGTATTCAGCGTCTAGAGAAAATTCAAAAAGTGTTTCTACGACGGTTGTGTTATGTAGCACATGTGTATTACTCAATAAGACATTACAGTGATAGATTGCAATATTTCAAGTTGACTAGTTTGCAGGAGCGGAAAAATATATTAGGATTACTATTTCTTTATAAGCTTTGGAATAATTCAGTCGACTGCCCATATCTTCTCTCACTTTTGAGTATCAATGTGCCGCGCATGTCCGCCAGACTGCATAATTTTGAGCCCTTTCGATTGAAATTCAGTAGAAACAAATATGGGCGATATGCGCCTATAAATACCCTATTAAATTCATACAACGATGTTTTCCGTCTTAACCCTGACATTGATATTAATAGCAATGGGTACCTGTCGTTTAAAAAAAAAATTTTAGAGCCTTTAGTGTAAGTACTGTATATTCTTTAAGTGTTTTGCATGCAACATTATTTTCCAAATTCGTTATCAACTGTTTGTTATAAAATCCTGTAAGTGAATGCTGTGCTTACCTGTAATTTAGGTACAATTTCTAATTTAAGAGACTATTTTGTCTAATATGTTTTTAAGTTAATTTCCGAATTGTACTTAGTTGGTATGCCTTAATAAATAAATAAATAAATAAATAAAATAACTTAAACTGTTATAGAAATAACTTATCACCTATCCGTGCGGCTAAGTCTATATGATAAAAGGAACTAACAACAAAGTTTCATGCAAAACAAAGACTGACTAACATGTAATGAGACAGACATAAAACCTACCAATTACTATGGTTATATCTGTTGGTTAAAATAGAATACCTAAATTTTATTTTCAGATAAAAGTACTAGTGTTAATAAACGTATTTTACTGATTTGTTGTTTATTTTCAAGGAGGTAAGTGATATAGTATCACCTTCATTCAGAGATATGAATGAGATTTAGTTACTGGACACTCTGTTGGAATACAAAGAGATGACCAAACATTAAAGTTTAAAGATTAAAACTTATTTATATGGACAGGAAAATTAATTTCCAAGCCTAGAGTAATATGTACTAGAATAGACATACTATTTAAATAGATTATTATTAAAGAAAATTATTCCTTTCTTAGGGAATAAAGAGATACTTATGAGACAAAGTATTTTGAGTTGAAGTTAAGACTTCAATGTGAATAACATAAAACTAAGTTTAACTATTAGAGAGATTAATAACTAGGAGAATGAACGCAATGTCATGACAAGGTTCTATTCTTTATTATTATTGTTACCACTCAATAAGAAAGTATTAGAGAAATGTGTTTCTTAGTCAGAAACAGAATCACCAGGGCGTACAATATCTGTTATATGCCACCGGCCAAGAAATTTCCCCGATAAGGATTTTAAACCATATACCAAGGGTGAATATTTTTCAGAAATGACACATTTTTCAAATTTAGGGGCTAATTTGGCAGAGAAGTGTTTTGCAGCATTTGATTGAGGAAAACATCTTTTAAAAACAAATTGCCCTACTTTAAGTTCAACATGCCGTTTACGCAGGTTATAATAATGAGAGTTTTTATTATGTGCCTTTTTAAGGTTATTTTTGACTTTTTCAAAAATAGATTTTAGCTCTTTTAATGAATCAGAGAATGAGTAAGTATGATCAATGGAGATGTTAGCACTGTCTATGGGTTGGTCAAGGTTATAAAATGAACCATCCAATATCATTTCCCTACCATGTAATAGATAGAAAGGGGTATATTTGGTACCTTCATGAACAGAAGTGTTAAGAGCACATTGCACCTCAGATATGTTCTTATCCCAATTTCGATGATCAGAACGCACATAGGAAGCAATGGATCTAACAATTTCACGGTTTACCCTCTCAGTTTGGTTAGTTTGGGGGTGATATACTGGATTGTAAAATAAGTGAGGAATCTGATATTTACTGATCAATTCTCTAAATTCTTTAGCTATAAATTGTGGACCATTATCTACATAAACATATTTTGGCACACCATGTATTAGGAAAATGCCTTTTTCCATACATTTGACCACATTTTTGGCAGTCACAGTTCTCAAAGGAAAAATAGTCACATATTTACTAAAGTAGCCACAACATAGTAGTAAATATTTGTTTTGAGAATAAGAAGGTGGAAAAGGTCCAAGAATGTCGCAAGATAAGGCTTCTCCTGGTTGAGATACACATTTAGGATTTCCCATTAAACCAGCAGGTTTGACATTTAGAGGCTTGTAACAGTTGCATATGTCACAAGATTTAACATAGTTTTTAACATCTTGAAAGAGAGATGGCCAAAAGAACCAATTAGAAATCTTTTTATGAGTTTTTGCAACACCAAAATGACCAGCAGTTGGATCATCATGATACTTTTGTAAGATTTCAAGATGTTTTTCAGAAGGAATTATTTGTTTCCATTCAAATTGAGAAACATAATTATATTTATTTTTAGAAAGTCTATATAGCTTATTATTTTCAATTTTATAATTAGGATACCTAGATGGAGTTTTAGAGCATTTTTCATAAAGAGATTTGTACCACTCATCAGAAGTTGACTGAGTGTCAAATATGGAATTAGTGTAAATTCTAGATAAAGCATCAGGAATGATATGTTCTTTACCTTTCCTATGAATAATTTCAAAGTAAAATTGACTAAGTCTTAAGGCCCATCTATTAAGACGACCAATAGGATTTTTAAGATTAGAAAACCAAAGCAAAGAAGCATGGTCAGTTATAATGTAACATTTTCTACCTTCAATATAAGCACGGTACTGTTCTAAGGCATAGATTACTGCGAGCAATTCTCTTTCAGTAGCTGTGTAATTTATTTCTTGAGCATTTAGAGTGCGGCTGCAGTATGCAATGGGATGGTCAACATTGTCAATCTTTTGTGTAAGTACAGCACCTATGGCGTAAGAAGAAGCATCAGTATGTATGTTGAAAGGTAAATCATAATTAGGACCTTTCAGTATTGGTGCAGAGACCAATGCTGTTTTAAGTTTATTGAAAGCTTCATCAGCTTCAGATGACCATGTAAAAGGAATCTTTTTGCTAGTTAAGCGCGATAAAGGACGAGATATTTTAGAAAAATTGTCTATGAACCGACGATACCAACCGGCCAGACTAAGAAATTTTTTGATGTCTTTTGCATCTTTAGGAATAGGAAAGTTTAAAATGTCCTTTTCGGTATGAATGGTATTAAACAAAGATTTTATCTCATCAATTTGCTTCTGTTGTTCAAAGGTTAAAGAATCAAAGGTATTGTTATCAGAAGGATTAGAGAAAATTGACAAACTATTTTTATTTTCTAGTTGACAATCATTTTTAAATATATCAGGAGCTAAGTTGAAAGCTTTCCAAAAATTAATTCCAAAATGTATAGGAATATTTATTTCTGGTTGAATAATAAATTTAAGAATTTTCACCTCATTTTTATAAGAAATGGGCAGTAACATGTATTCATTACAAATTAATTCCTGTCCGCTGGCAACACTTAACCTTATTGGAATATCCAATTTATAAGACGGGATACCAATATTTAAAAATAAAGAATGGCAGTTATTACCTAAGACAGAACAAGAAGCACCACAGTCCAACAAACCCTTAACTTTAAGGCCAAGTACTTCAACGGATAAATAAGGTCGGTAGTCATCAGACGGAGGTTCAAAATATGTCTCTTCTGTAGTGGGATGTTTGGGACTACTTTTGGAACATGAGGAGACAGAGCCTATTCGTTTTTTGGCAGATTACACTTAGTGCACTCCGGCGTCTTAACACCTTTGTTACCACATTTGAAGCAAACTAGTTCTCTAGACTTCAGGCATTTGTTAGTGTTGTGGTTATTCATTCCACAGCGGAAACAATGTAAAGATTTATTATTTTTAGAGTTTAAAGAGGCAATTGGTTTTGGTTTTGAATTTCCAAAATTAGTATTTAGTTGTCTGGGAGTAGAATTCCTAGATTTATTAGAATAAGTAAAGTCAGGAGCAAGTGAATCGTTTGTCAAAACCGGTTCTTTAAAATCAATGGCTTTTGCCTTCGCAAGTTCTAGTTTCTTGCAAACAAGTTTAAGATGGTCTATGGAAGTAATATCATAGAGAGCTAATTCCATGCTGTACTCAGGTCGAATATTCCTTAAGATGATATCAAGTAGTTCTTCTCCGGAGAGGGTTTTCCTTAAACGAGAGAACATACCTACCATGATAGATAGAAAAACGACGATGGTTTCACTTTTTGCTTGGGTCCGTTGCCGAATCTCCGCCAGCAATTTATGGTCCAAATCTGGGATGTCGAAGTCATCTCCTAGAGACTGGATCACGTCCTTGTAGCAAGAGAAATTGGTTTTATTTGCTCTGAACCAATACAACGCTGGACCTTCTAAGATATCTGGAAATCCATCAAAAATTATATCATTAGGAATTTTCCTAGCAACCCTAAGTTCTTCCAACCGAGTTATAAAGACACGGACACAAGTATCGCCGCGGTATTTTAAATTAAGAGAGTTCAAATTATAAGTTTTTGGAACCTGTTGAATACACATAGGGTTTTCAACATGATTCACTTCAGGAGTAGAATATGATTCACCCGTATCTTCGGGTTCATCTGCATCATTTTCCAGATGCATGAAAAGACAAATCAGAGAAGATTTAAGTTTAGCGATACCCTCTTCAGGATCACTAATTCTAGAGAGGCGACAAAGAATGTAATTGCAACGAGCTACTAAACGTTTTACCAAGCGTTCACTGGATGCTAAATCTTTACTACTCGCTTCTATTTCAGCAACCTTCGGCGTGCATACAGTTAATTCGGAAGCTTGGTCAATGACAAACTGATCAATAGCCTTTACACTACCACGTAGAGTAAGTTTGCAAGTATGACGTAAAAGTTTTCGCAAATCATCGGTTGATGATGTAGGTTCAGCTGGTAAATGACGTAATTTAAGTTCGTACACTAGTTCATCTTTGTGCAAGAATTCTATTGGACAACCGGCAGTTACAAAATCCATGTTGTACACTTTTAAATTATACAGTAATAAAAATAAAGTTATTTGCTAAGACAAGTTTATAAGCTTGTAGCATTAAAGTATCACAGTGTGATATAAGTTAGCTTAGTTAAGCTTAAAGTGAGCAAGTAGCTCCAAGAACAAAGTTTACAATCAACCATTATCTAGGTTATGTATTATTTTAGCTTAGACAGCTTAGAGTGAGTAGATAACTCAGAGACTTACATACTATTTAACCGTTTGCTTGGTTAAGTATTAAAAGTAAAAAGAATACAGCAAAGACATGCTATTACTTAACTAAGTATTGTAAAAAGATTCTACTTCTTGTTTTCTATACAAAAAGTTACACATTATGAGTTAAGTTTAACAGAAATGAAATTTAATATTTTCACTAAAAAGAAAGCTTTATTTTTCTCTGAAATCTCCAGGCCCCACGTTGGGCGCCACTGTAACGGTTTTCTCCCACAGGGCGACTATTGAGAGTTAAAGGGTGAGCGTTCGGTGTTATAGTTTAAGCTCAAGTGAAATGCGGCTTACTCAGTTAGGCTGGAGCATGTTCAGGGAGTTGGCTCTTCCGCACCTGGAGTACAGCGTATTAGAATTTATAGAAGATAAGGGCGCCTTATACGCTGCAGCAAGCGATTTCAGAGATAAATAAAGAGAAAGATTGAATTTAAAGAATTACATTTATTTCTCAGAACAGTTTATCGTTCATTACATATATCCCGCTTACGGTTAAAAGATTAACTTGTAAAACTTATCACTAAGTTAAGAAATATTTAAAGTTACCGTACATACAGTAGGATGGTTGGTTACTGCTGAATCTCCATCATTTAAGAGCTTTCCAAGGATGTCATCGGTGAGGTTTTCGTCACTCTCTTGGTGTCAAGGTCGTTGATCAGTAAATACAACTTCCCATCTTGAGTAGGTACGGAACAGTACAGGATGCTTGAAGTATGAAGCGTTGGTCACCACTTCATATTGGCGATGGAAGATATGAGACAATCTCCATCATGATAAGTTGAGTGTAATTCAAGGTTTGATTACATCCAAAATGAGGCTGGTACTAAGGATTAGACCAGAAGACTAAAAAGGCACTGTTAAACAGTGTTAAAACTTATGTACAGACATAAAAACAAAAAAAAAAACCCTGGAACAAAAGAACACGCGGTTTAGCACATGGCGGATCGATGTTCACAATTCATAAAATGATATTATTTCCAAAAGGATTTCTTACCATGTTTACTGCATGGGTTTTAAAGATATTTTAAATTATTAAAAATGGGCCGCAGCCCTACAAATTAAGACTCAAAAAGGATAATTTTGCTTCCTTCACTTCATGGTTTGGAGCCAAAAAGGACAAGAGAAAAGTGCATGATCATGTCATGTCAAACGATAAAAAAAATTAACAGCTTCGGACACCTAGCGATTTGCCAAATCTCAAAGTAAAACGCTGAAATTACCAGAACGAGACTAAAATCGTGAAAGATTTTATTTATAAGTTAGTTGCATGCGATAAAACTATTCAATTTAACATTTTTATCCAAAAATCATAATTTTGTAGTTAAAACTCTAAAAGCGATTACTAATCGATTGTCATCGATTACTAATCGATTAATCTATTAGAAGCGTTATGATCAGAAATTTATCTGTGACACGGTGCTTTGTTCCGTTTCATGTTTTTTAGAAGAAAGATACTGCAGAACTAGTGTAGTTTAATTTACTTATTTAACTTTATATTCTTTTATAAGAAAACGAATAAACGAAAGTTGTTAATTAAGAAATAATGTTTGGATTACTAAGATTTCATCAAAACATCTTAAAGCGTTCGTGGAACGGAGCGGGCAAAACGTCAAAATGAAATGACAGATTGACCTTTCAACTAATGTCATTGAACTTAACCATTAAAAGTAAACAAATTAATAATTGTTTTCAGGAATTACTTAGATTACGAAAAAAAATGTTACAGTACGCGTAGACGTACCATGATGTTGTAATGTCTGAATCTTTATGAGACATGGCACATCGCTTGCGTAACTTACGCATGTACGTAGACTGATGCGTAACTGATTTGATTGTAATTCGCGCTGCTGATGCGCGACTAAAAGGCCTATATGTGCAATAAAGCTCCTCTTAAGAAGAATACGTCATAGGTACAAGGTAATATAAATTTGTGGTTGGTCACCTATCCATTAGTTGACCCTGGTGATAGTTGTCTATCTGCAGCAATCGTAGGTCAAATCCACTTCTCCATCAAGCTCCTATATTATGTAGGACCATAAATAAATAAACTTCCTCTTTAATCTCCGCAGGTGGATCGCTAAGTCGTATTAAAGGGTGGCGAACTATTCCTACGAAATACGAAGTAATTCTGCGGCTAAACAAAGGGTATGAAGGTATTAATAAATAAGACCCGACAAGGGCGATTCTATTGTTATGATTCTGATATTGGCAGAACCAGTAAGAGTTATTGATTTAGAAACTTCTTGATTCAATACAAAATTTTTAAAAGCAAACCCGTCGTAAAGAATAAGTATTGCTTTCTTATTTCTCTTTTTCATTTCATTTCATCTTATCTTACACAGGCGGCAGTCTGTTGACTTTAAATTATCCTTTTTAACAAAAGTTATAACTAAGGGTCGTCGTCATCATAAGGTATCGGAGATGTTTTCTTATAATAAATATATTTATTACTTTCGTGTCGATTGTGCCAATAAAATATAGGTACTTTTTAGTTATATTGTTGTTGATATTTTGGTAATCTTATATTTATGACATCCTACAAAAAATAAGAGTTTATAAGTGAGATTAATTAATAAAAAAATGTTCCATTTCTACAAATTGGTACCTAACCAATTTTCATTTATTTGTGCAAAATATTGGTCATATACCCCTGTCATTGAAAAAATAAAATTAAGAAGCTTATGTTCATACATGATGATGTTAATTTAAGCTGACAACGGCAATGTTCAGACAGATGTCATTATTAATAAAGAGCTAAAGAAAAAATGTGTAAAATTATTATCTTGTTTTTGTCTCTGCTCTATTAACTAATGTACTGTCACCAGCACGTTGAGTAATACAAATGACTATGCAAATAAGTAATGCCTCAAATAAGTAGGGGACAAAATTGAATATGACAGTGTGTTTCAATACACTTTTTTTAAAGTTAACTGCCTCTGTGGTCTAGTGGATAGCCCACCCGTGTAAAACGCAGGGGTCCCGGGTTCGATTCTTGGGGGGGTACAATTTGTACTCGGTTTGGTTAGTGATAGGGCTTATTTCAGGTCCGCCTGGCTAGCTACCACCATCTTACCTAAGTATGATGCCATAACAACAATTTAAAAATAGTTGTGTTTCGGCAGTTAGAGGCAAGATAGCCAGTTTCTCATTGATGAGAATTCCGGGTGTAGTGCGCTTCCACCTTCGGCTTTATCGTCCCTTAACATCTGGTGATGTGAAGCCCAAGCACTATGACTTTGTACATAAAAAGTTAAAATAACAAGGTATATATAAAACATTATACCTACGCGTATAAAACCACTGGATTGGGAGCCATTTGGAAAAATCACCTGCCCGTTGACGGTGACTTGCAGTGCCTCAGTAATTTCGGTTCCTGGTATGAACGTTACGTTCGCACTTTTTACATTTGACCTGAAAGAAAAAAAATGCTGTATAAATATGAAAGCGTTGAATACTATAAGTATAATACTTATGCTTTATTATTTAAATGCTTTAAATATTCAGAAGTGCTCATGGCGGAGCTTGACAGTCTGATCGTACTCAATCACGTTTGTTAAGCAACGCTCGGTCTGGCCAGGTGTCGGATGGGTGACCGTTAAGTGGCACTACAACTGAGCTGAGTGCTTCCGTCCTTCGGAGGGCACGTTAAACCATCGGTCCCAGCTGTTGTCATCTGATAACAGTTGTTAAACCAAGTTAGAGGCCTTACAGGAGGTTTGGTAAACTCTAACACCAGAGGTGGCCTTTAATCCTCAAACGATAAGAAAGAAAGAAGTTTTTAACTTTAAAAGTTGCATTTGAAAAACAACGTTTTCTGACAAAACCAAATTTTGATTTATAAAAACTTGAGCATTTATCGGGTATTATTATCACAAGTAACCCAAATAAAATAAATTGAACCCTAGTTACCTACTACATAATTGATCAAGACAATGATAAATTAACCCTTGCTTAAACAGGTCCATTAATCATGTTTCAAGAAATAATATTCACCATGCGAAAGTGGAAATCGATAAGGGCTACAACACAGCTTGGGTGTGCCACAGGGTTTTGTGCTAGAACCACTATTATTATTAGATATAGAAAACATAATTATACCTGAAATGCTTCATGTCGAATTGACAGCAAAATCCGAATACTGTTAGAACCTCCCTAAACATGTGGTGGCAATTGTGAGTCTTCGATCTCCATACACAGGAAATCAGTAAATGATCACATGGCTTTTTAAGCTATGACAAAAAATTAGTGTTACTTTTGGGTCTATATTAGAATCCATAATTATAAAATAAATAATATTTAAAAATACTTATATCTTATTATGGATAGTGACAATATGCATAACAATTAAAAAAGTTAAAATTAACACATAGTTTTAATACTCATTAAAGTTAAATCCCATACTTATGTGAATACTCGTAACAGTTAATCAAAACAGCATTTTCTGTGGAGTACCTACCTAGCAATATAAAATTTAAAAGCAATAAAAGTGGGCTAAAATTGCTTATAAAGTGATATTTACTATGAGCATGTCCAAGGTGGTTGAAGATGTGATATAGTTTTATTGCCAATAATAACCCTAGGGCTATACCTACATTTAGCTATGGACATACAGGAACCTAACTAGCTATTTACCTATGTACCGTAATATAGTTATCATACTATGCTAATCTCGAGAAATAATTATAGGCTTTAAGACCTCCTTTGATAGTACATTCTAAAAAATCGTCGATTCTGGCGCTTCGCCGGCCGCTACCGCGGCACAACTGCGCAGTTAGAATCTACCTAACTTAAACTTATTTTTTCATGCTGCTTTTTTGTGTCTACTCCCTCTAATTCACCATTGACCATTATTTTAAAACGTTGAATGCCAGCTACGAGATATCTCGTAGCTGATTTTTTCTCAGATACCAGATACGAGATATATCGTAGAACTTGTATGGCCATTTCTAAGTAAAGCGTTTATTCTGGCACCATACGGCTGGAATTTGACCATTGGCACCTTAAACAAAACTAGATATTAGGACAAAGTAAGATTATTTATTAAAAAAATAACTTTCATAGGAATTAATGTAAGGCAGTCTCGTTTGTTTTGGTTGTACAAAAATTGGTTTTAATTTACATTAGAAACGTATTAAGGAAGTATAAAGTTTCACAGGCATATTACAAATATCACAAGCTACATTAGAATAATTTAAAAAAAATAAAAATAAGTTTATTCTGCTTGATTAGCTGCGTGGTATGTTCGGAAACATGGCGTCACACATAAAGCAGGTCTTTCAAGACAAACTGCGCACACATACCTTGATTCCTTGCGCTTTTTATCCTGTGTAACATACACGATCAGATTTGGTACGTGATTTCTTTTTTTTTCTGTGACAGGAATGAGAGCTAAATAGTGAAATTCTTGAGTAGTTAGCCTTGCTGTGGATTATGGTACACCACTGAGAAGACCGCTAAGATGCTTTATGATTACTTTTCTGAATTTTAGTAATCGTATTTTGGATAGGGGATGTTGAAATCTGTACATTCTGTGGACGTTTTGAAAGAATATATCAAAAAACGACACTACGAATTTTCTCGCAGGTGGCACCTAATGAAAGTATTTATATTGCTGGTGCCAATTACGAGAAATCTCGTATACGAGATATCTCGGAAATGGCACTGTTAGTTAACTTTAATAATGGAGAGGCCACGCCAGCTACGAGTTATCTTGTATAGACTTACAATGTATGGTGGGAACTGAATTCGGCTCCTCCAAATGTTTGGCATTCAACGTGTTAAATTGAAACAATTTTCTAATTTTTTTACGTATTTCAAAATTATGGATTTTTGAAGTTATGGTTTTTCACATTTTAAAGTTATAATTTTTATAATTATGAATTTTAATTGTTATGCTTAATAATGATATAAAATTTTTAAATTATACATTCTTATTGTTATAGGAATTAACGTTATGTCAAGTCTGTTATAGATTTTCAAAATAGGATTATTAATGTAAAAGGGACATCCGTTATTTCAACAGTTTGTTTTATGGACTTGTAATAATTCGGGCGGTAGCTGTATCAACTATTTAAAATTTATGAAATATACATGTATCATATTTTGGACCATACTTACATCTTATGATGTTGGCCATCTATCTAAGCAAAGTTGGAAGAAACATATTTATTTCTTTGCGAGGAAGGATCAAAAATAAGAAATGTTTACTTACAAAACGCATTAAATCATTGAACGAGATGCCAATATCCTCAAGGAGAGTATGCATTTTATCAACATAAGGTTGCGATAAATGATTTTTATTTTTGTAAGCACTAATACTGCTATAGAATACTTCAATTTGATCTTTGCTGAATCCACGCCTTTGCCTGTTTTACAAAATAGTTCAAATTACCGAATAAATTATTAACAAAATTTCCTAATAGGTGCGTATCTACGGTCTGCCGAGTTTCAACTTAAAACAGATAAATCGAAGTAAGGAATTTCGTTTTGTACTATTTTGTTGAAGTTATTTGGAAGATACCTATTGATGTTCGTGTGACATCATGATTTGGGGTTCGCCATTTTGGCCCGATTGGGGCTCGATTTATCTGTTTTAATTTGAAACCCGGCAGACTTTCCGAAGTTCGATGCGTTAGCCGGTATGGCCACTGTGTACCTACAAGAAATAATCAAAGAATTTGGGTTTGCACCGCAAATTAAATAATTTTACTCTCAATATTTATTAATTATATTTATTAACAAAATTGAGTTTGATTTCACTATCTGTACGATTCTGTTTTATTATCAAAGCCACAGGCAAATTGGTAGCTAGCAATTGCTTACAATTATTGGAAATTTTCGACTGATTGGCTATGAACAATGATAATTTGAAATATAGAGCAATTTTGTGTTTGAACGCTTTATACTCGTAGATCAAAGACTTTACTGTAACTCAATAATATTAAGAAAAAAACTATTAAAATTTTAAACCTATTTTAAAATTATTTTAATATTCTCTATCTATGTATTTTTTCTCTCTATTTATCTATTTAGTTATTCTCTATTTAAATTTATAAAATGTGAATACGGATGTAGGAGAAAATCTGTAAAAATACGATCCGATCGTAATATCAGATTACAAAAACTATTTATATTGGTATAAAGTACAATATCCTAGATATTACTACCAAAATTTCCAAGGGAAAAACCATGTAGACAAAGTCGCAGGTAAAAGTCAGTTTAATCTCAATAAATTTCATCTACATTGAGCACCAAACAATTAAATTTTCACTCGAAAGCGCTCCAAGGGTTTCCGGACGGTCTAACGAAGGGGCTTATTCAAAAAACAGGTCAAAAATTATTTCGCATCGTTAATTCTGCCCACCCGTGTACGACGCAGGGGTCCTGGGTTCGATTCCCAGGAGGGGTACAATTTGTACTCGGTTTGCTTGGTGGCAGGGCTTATTTCAAGTCCGCCTGGCTCTATACCGCCATCTTACCTGACTCTGACGCCTTAACAATTTAATAAATTGTTGTGTTCCGGTAGTTAGAGGCTGTGTGTGTGTGTGTGTGTGTGTAGAAACTTTCGTATTTGTAATATAAGTTAGGATAACTAAAAGTTTAGCGAAAGCTAATGTTAATCCCATTCATTACTCAATAGAGAAATTCATTAACGCTTCTGGAAATATCTCTTTGGCTTTCGGATATTACAGGACGGAAGACCGGTTTAATATAGTCGTAGTAATAATTAATTGATCTTGGTCGGTAAACATATAATTAAGTTACTCATGTACAGGTTTATGTGTAAAACACCAACAACCTCGCAGTAGTAGATTATATCTTAAACGTTTTCGATAGACTGACTATGTCAAACCGAATAAAATATTATATGACAAAGAACGTGATATTCAAATTATTGCTTTTCAGAACAAACGTAGAACGACAGATAGTATCGTATTACATAAAGAAGGCTATAACGTTACGGATGTTGTAACGACAACGTTACATTACTAACATCATAAACAACAACGTTTGTTAGAAGACTTTTCCGAAGATAGTCAAAAAATCGGCTTTCCATGCAAATGTCCCTATCGAGTTTTGTATGAAAATATCGTATCGTCGTATCTTTTTTTTCGGAAATTCGTAGAACAAACGTTTTTGTTTATGATGTTAACGTTCTCTCGTCGAATCCAACTCGGGTGGGCAGCGTTCGGGAAGCTTCAAAAAATCTTCGCGTCTGACTTGCCTCAGTGTCTCAAGACGAAAGTCTATGAACAGTGTGTGTTGCCCGTGATGACTTACGGCAGTGAAACGTAATCTACTCCTGGGGCCGTACCGGCTAACGAATCGATTATCGAAAAGTCTGCCGGGTTTGAAATTAAAACTGATAAATCGAGCCCCAATTGGGCTAAAATGGCAAACCCCAATTCATGATGTCACACGAACATCGATATCTTCCAAATTACGTCAACAGAAAGTACAAAACAAAATTCCTTACTTTGATATTTCTGTTTTAAGTTGAAACTCGGCAGACTTTTCGATAATCGATGCGTTAGCCGGTACGGCCCCTGTGTGGTTGATGTTGTCTTACAAATAACCCTGTAAATGTATTTTATAAGTTTTAAAGATTTTTTGTACTATTTTACGGTTTAAAAACTCCGAATTGTATTTTAACATAGTTAAAGGAAAGGTAGAGCTTATAACCCTTTTTAATCTTTACGTTTCAGCTGGATTATAATAAAACGAGGAAAATAATAACTAGTCATTTGCAAAAAGTTGAGTGTTTCTATAGTTATTCTGAGATAAGAGTAATAAAATTTTTATAACTTACAAAATACTCGTTATGTTTCCAGTGTTGGGTCCGTATACGGATTCTGTAGCGCATAACGCAACTGCAGGAAATGCTATTTTCGACATCGAGTAGCGGGTCGATTCGACCTGAAATCATAAAAAAAAACAAATCAGCCCCTATTCAAGTAGCCCACTATCTATTCCGCGAGTATTCGTGAGTCTGCACTTCAAATGCTCAAATTGAGCGGTAAGGTAAGCTAGGTTTTCCTAGGATGACGGTGCCGTCATATTACGGCCATAATTTAGCGGCGTAGAACATTGTCTATGTAAACCATACGACGCGGTTTCTGACGTTACGGTGTCGCCATATTGTTTACATAGACAACATTCAACGCCGCTATATTACGGTCGTAATATGACGGCATCACTATCCTAGGAAACCCTAGCTTAAGTTGCAGACATGACAATTTAACATAGTATTTAAATTGAACTAACGATAGTAACGATCCACAGAATCCAAAGCGAGGCTCGGTTGCAAATGTATTATAACAACCTTCACTACTGGTACTTATTTTAACGAGAATAAATTGAGCAACAGTCCTAGATTAGGCTGTGTGGCATAAAAAGGTACCCGGTTAATTTATACAAAACCCGTTTTCGGCCCTCCAACCTCCAGTTACCTACTAAATTCTCCACTTACAGAAGAGGTGAACACAAACCTTTCGGATGAAATTCTATAATGATGAAAAATCACGAATAGTGAATTCGTTTTATTCTATTTAGTGATGACAAATAATCCTGCTCACTATTTTGAGTTACTTTATGCTAAAATTATTACAATTTCATTTTTTAATCCTACATCCATCAAAGATTTAAAATCTCAACGTAAAGCTTTAGCTGTTCTCAGAATCTGATCACGTTTCCCAGAATCAGGAAGACCTCAACAAGTTAATCAATATGAGCGAGCTCTGAACTTTAGCCAATAGTTAAGTAGCTCATGGAGTTTTGCAAATAATCAAACTTTATAATAGGTTCAATAATAAATCGAACTTTAGAGTTCAGCAGCCTTTTGGACTTTGACGTAATTTAACTCAATTATCTTTTTAGGGTTCCGTATCCAAAGGGTAAAAACGTCCCGTTTTTTAGGGTTCCGTACCCAAAGGGTGAAAATGGAACCCTATTGCTAAGACTCCGCTGTCCGTCTGTCTGTCTGTCACCAGGCTGTATCTCATAAATCGTGATAGCTAGACAGTTGAAATTTTCACAGATTATGTAATTCTGTTGCCGCTATAACAACAAATACCAAAATCAGAATAAAATAAATATTTTAGTGCGGCTCCCATACAAAAAACGTGGTTTTTTTTGCCGTTTTTGGTACGGAACCCTTCATGTGCGAGTCCGACTCGCACTTAGCTGGTTTTTTAAATGCCGCATGTTTTTTTTATTCTTCGTGAATTAACCTACGACGGCATATCATATTCAGTTTCAGTTTTCAGCTCATGACTATTTTGACACGAGACAGATAAATAAATAAAAATCAAAAAAACCGGCCAAGTGCGAGTCGGACTCGCGCACGATGGGTTCCGTACCAAAAAACGGCAAATAATCACGTTTGTTTTACGGGACCCCCCTTAAATATTTATTTTATTCTGTTTTTAGTATTTGTTGTTATAGCGGCAACAATAATACATCATCAGAATCTGTGAAAATTTCAACTTTCTAGCTATCACGGTCCATGAGATACAGCCTGGTGACAGACAGACAGACGGACAGCGGAGTCTTAGTAATAGGGTCCCGTTTTTACCCTTTGGGTACGGAACCCTAAAAAATAACATTTTATTTGCTTGTTTTCGTACAGAGATTATGAATAAATAAGCTGTCTTTACATACCACAGTGAATGTAGGATCAATGGTGTACTTATTCCAAATCATTTGACCAAGGAAGCCACACAGGATAAAACTCGAGACCACAATACATCCCCAGATCAGGCACACACTCCAGCTGTTAGTTTTGTAGAAATAATAAGGCCCGTGGAGCGTGCTATGCTTGCAGAACACTTTGAATTTACGCGCAACAGTACGACGTAGTTTGGAATCCATTTTCATCTCTGAAATAATGTTGAAGTTATAATTTGAAATCGTCACGTTTGTACGGGCTGCCTTCAAAATGAACATCAAAATGCTGGATTTTACAAAGACAATAGAAGCTATTACAAACACTATTTAATGAATATAATGATGAGTTAATGACAATTTTAGAAAAGGCACGTATGACTATAGAAATACGACGAACCTTTTCAAAATTCTTGTGCAAAATAAAATTACACTACGTGCCCTTAGCCTGTCAAAATATTTTAATAGTTTAAAAAAATATTATCCTTATTTGCCTTTGTTTATTTAAAAGCCTGGTTAAACTAAACAAGACAGAATTAAAAGCCTTTTAATGGATACCCATTTTCTACAACTTGATAGCCACTTTAAGATCCATGTTTTATAGAAAATACTGCCAATTTATTTATTTTTATTGTGGCAAACTTTTATAGGCAATTAACGCATTTTATAGTGTTTTTCAGGGCTTAAAAGGCTGTAGCAGTAATGCACTTTAGCCATTTTAAGGGTGCGTTTAGATGTATGCGTAGTAGCTTTACACCTCTTTAATGCAACTCATGCAAGGCTTATGGTGCACACGAGGTGCGCGTGCGCAATTCGTGCATGCAAAACTAATGTCCCCACTGTTGGGACACAGCACAAGCCTTTCTTATGGGTGTATAAGAAGGACGGGTCATAACCCACCACGCGGGCCCAATGCGGTTGTTATTAACGACTGCAAGTGCAGCCGGCATCAACACCGAAAGCTCGAGAGCTCGAGATAGTATGACCAACCCTTGCGACAGTTGCTTAACTGCCCTTAGGGCGATGCGCTAAAGCTATGGTTTCCTAGGATGACGGTGTCGTCATATTACGGCCGTAATTTAGCGGCGTAGAACGTTGTCTATGAAAACAATATGGCGCGCCGTATTGTTTACATGAAAAACTTTCTACGCTGTTAAATTACGGCCGTAATATGACGGCACCGTCATCCTAAGAAACCCTAGCTTAACCCACTGCGCCGTCGGCTCGGCTCTTCTGTCTGTAGCAGTACATCGTGAAACAATTCCACTTTTTGTCATTTATTTTTGTTATATTGTCCTCGCAGTGCACACAACCTGCCTGTTCGAAACGTTGATATGGAATGATAAATGTAACGCGTCATAGCACAAGGTGTAAACCACAAAGTACTTTTTTATAATAGGAAAGTGTAAACGATCGTTTTGCAATAAAGTGATTTGAAATATTAGTAGATTACCATTTTGTGCATCACTACTGGTTCGAAGTTGAACGATTGTAAATTAGTAGAATGGTGTCCCAGGTGTTATTTGGTAGAAAAGTTAATTTTTAAGTCACTTAAGTTATTTATTTATTTCATTAGGATGGTCTTCCCCAAATGACACAGCTAAAAAGCTTTTAACTATCAAGTACAAACTATACTCTTCAATTTAGCCTGTCATGATGAATTTTAGTTTTCACAGAGTTTTAATGGACTTTTGATTTCCTCCAAGTTTTCATTTAAGTATTTCACCCCTCTTGTAAACTATCTATAATGTCATTGATTTCCAATTGATTTCACTCAGGTTGTTTGAAGAGAAAGTTCTTGTAAAACTTTCAATCCCACTAATATTATAAATGTGAAAGTTTGTGGGTTTGGATGTTTCGGTGTTTGGATGTTTGTTCCTCAATCACGCAAGAACTACTAAACGGATTTGGTTGAAATTTGGCACACAAATAGAAGATAGCCTGGATTAAAACATAAAATACTTTTTATCCTGATATTCCTACGGGAACGGGAACCACGCGGGTGAAACTGCAGGCGGCTGCTAGTAACTTATAATTATTTATACCCTTTACTGCACTGAAAACATAGTTACATAGATAAACAATATAAATAGGTACTCGTAGTATAGTCATAGAATATATAATAGTACTAAGTATAGTTTATTAATTAGTTTGCTAGGTATATGTAGGTACACAAATTATTTCAAGGCAGTGTGACACACGCACTGTATAATTATATATTTTAGTGTCAGTGGTTTTAAATTTGTTGACATCATAACTTGAAACAAACACAATAATAAATGGACTACAGCCCTCTCTCGGCGCATTACGTCACGTTCTCACTCCCGGTTCATAACGTCACGTTCGCATAATTTTACTGTCAGCAGAGAAAAATAATGAAAATTATGTTTTTTTCAAATTTAAATGGTTTTGAATATCCTAGTATGAAGGGTGGCATACCTACCTACTGTCCGCGTTTTTCTTTTTTTTTGCGACAACACTGGGTAGATTTAAAGCTTGTCGCCAACAGTTCGAATTTATAAGCTTATAACTCGAAAACGTGACGTTTTAGGAGATTTGTCTTTTAACGGTTCTTGTTGGTATTGTTACTATGTACCTATATTATAGCTATCGATTTACACAGGTTTCATGCGTGGCTGCTATTAAAAAAAAACAAAATGGCGACCTGTTCTAGTTATCAAATATATTTTAAACCCCGGTCCTTGGAGCCTAAAAAAAGCAAAATTGTTTAAGTCTAATTAAGTATCAATATGATTCAAATATGTTTTTATGTCCTCAAATGATATTTATGAATCATAAAATTAACACAAAATATTAATAGATAAAAAAATATCTATTAAAAAATGCATGTTTCATAAATTAATGTCACCATTTATACCCATAAATGGTGCAAAAAATTTCTGGCACGATACAAATCTGTTAAAAATGTTTCAATGTTTTAAATACCTACAACACAATACGGAAAAAAACAAGAAGGAATCAACAAGTCTTCATGAAATTTCACTACTACTTTCTTTCCGAAACAAAATCACTGTAATACAGACGCCTTTTCAAATTATTTTCAAGAAAACGATCCCAATAGTTAAAAAAACTATAGGTACCCACTCTTAATTACACATCCAAAGTAAGCATAAAGAAAGTGCTGTCAATCAAAAGGTAACTTGAAAGTTTCTGTTGTTATGATTTCGGAAAAGCAAAATGCCATTAAAAGAAAATGGATCTTAAGTAGTTAATTGTGTTAGGGCTTAGTCACAACGAGCGTCTAGAAACCTACAATCTAAGCACAAACAAGAGTGGAATATTTAGGAGTATAAATAAATTCATAAAAAGTTATAGAAGGCCTTTTGTATTTCTTAGAAATCATAATTCATAATCGCTCAATAGTAAAAAAAACCTTTGATAATATTACAAATGAGTGCTGGTGCTGCCTATTTTATCCCTTTTTTAGCTAATAATATGGCCGACTAATTACACAGCTGATTTCAGTGACAGCTTTCACGTTATATGCAACATATTGACATTTGATAACAGATAATTGTTTTTATTTTTTTGGAAGATGTGGATATTAGGATTTGCCTTTTTTTTTAAGGACAACCCAATGATAACCCAATGAGATTTTGTTAAAATACGTTTGTGAATAATGAAAGTTAAAAGAGTTTTAATAAGCTTTATCAGCATTTTAACTAAAATTTTCCAAAATCATTTTTTTTTATTTAAAATTGAGTTTTAACTCTATTTTAATGTTTTTTGTGAATAAAGTGGTAGACTTTAAAATACTAAACAAAGACATAATTTGGTATCATTTATTTACAGTCAACAGCACTACAAACCAAAAATTTACACTTTAGGTTTCCTTAATCGAATTTGAAATTCAAGTTGAACCTTAACTAAACTGATAATGTAAATTCCAAATAGTGTCTGCATAATTATTTTTAGTTCATATCAATGGTTTTATCGGTAGTTGAGAATAGGCCCTTATATTTTAATTATTTTGTTAAGTGTTAAACAAAAAACTTATAATTGATTTTCATGAAAGTGGTCATTAAAACTGTTCATTATATCGAGACCTTTGAAATCAGTCCAGCGAGCTTGAAACAGTAAAAGATTGGAAAAAAAATAATATAATTTTTAGATTTCAATAAAAACTAAATTTCTTTCCAATATGATTATTTCCAAGGGCGGTATTGAGAGTTTGACGACAGTACACGGAGCATCACATTTTGCTTCAAAAAAAGGAAAAGGGTATTTTCTTTGGACAGCTATTATGTTCGCAAATCTTTTGCTTGCAGTGGGGTTCATAATGATTGTTCAGAAAAAATACTATAATGATGAAATCGTCACTGAGGTTAGTGGATCTTTGGAAGTTAATAAAAAAGAAAGAGCATTTAATATATTTTTATCGACCTACGTGATTGTGTAGCTATTCCACCGCTCTCTGGTTCTAGCATGTATTAGTTTGAATTTTGTTGTGTGTTTTATTTTGGTCCTGTTACTTTTTCGTCTCTATATTGAATCTGCCCAAGAAAGAATCTGCCCAAACCAGCATCAATAAGGGTAGGAAACGAGCCCCACAATAATCAACTGCCTCGGGATGCCTTTCGAAGCACAGAGTAGGTAGAAAAGTAAATTGTTTAACTACTGCAGTGAAAGTTTTATAAAAATACAGTGTGCATTTTATACACACAATAAATTTCATGCATAGTGCCGATGGCAAGGGCTTTTTTATACACAACGAGATAATGCTTTACGTTTACCTCACCTAATGTTAAGTGATGATAAGGCCGAAGGTGGAAGCGCACTACACCCGGAATCCTTACGACTGAGGAACTAGATATCTTACCTCTAACTTCCGTAAACAATAATTTTTAAATTGTTGTTATGGCGTCTAACTTAGGTAAGAGGGTGGTAGCTAGCCAGGCGGACTTGAAACCAAACCGAATACAATTTTACCCCCTCTGGGAATTGAACCCGAGACCCCTTCATCTTATACGGGTGGGCGAACCACTTGCTAGACCACAGAGACGGTTAATTGCTTAGAAATGAATTTTTACTATTGTATATTTTAATGATTGAAATAAATAGTGACTGTAATAAAAACCTTTTCTTTACTTTTCAGATCAACACAAACTGCAAAGTCGGGAATGTACCATTCCCAGCTGTCAGTATCTGCAATTTCAATTTGGTTTCATTAAAAGATACGAAAAACATTCAACGTATTTTGTGAGTTGAAACTTTATTACTTTGCTGAAATCTAAGACAACTTTGATTAACAAAAGTAATTAATGTAATTTTGTGTTAGATCACATTGGGCAATATTTATTTTCTTGATAACTAGTACAACAGCCTACCCCGTTATAATTTTACAAACTTCATGGAGTAAAGTTAACTTTGCCCTTTATACGGGCAATAATAACACGACTTCTAACATAGGTACCTAGTTTTTATTTTTTTCTTTTCTTTTCAGGAAAAGCTATAATCGTTCTTCAAGAGAAATCAACGAATTCTTTCAAACCCTGCCTCTACTAACTCACTACGGCTTTGAAACTTATCAAAAAGGAAATTTCACAGCAATAATGAAAATACTTAAAAGTCACTTTTTCACTATGGACACCATCATGGAAGAGGTATTGCACGCACGACAAACTCATAAAACCTAATCTTGTATTAGGTATTTTGACCTACAAAGTGATTCGCATGAACCAACATTTTACACAGGCATTTCTTAAATGTTAGTTCGTGCGAATCACTTACCTATACACGGATATTGTGTATAATTACAAAAATATATATTTATTTCTCAATATTTATGGTCCTCTTCAAAGTAATCACCGTTGGATATAAAACTCTTCTGCCAGCTTCTTATCGAATCTTCAAAGCATTTCCGAAAATCACATTTTGAGTATTTCTGAAAATCACCTTCAGTCTTTATTAATTTCCTCTATGGTTGTGAAACGTCGTCCTTTCATAGTTTTCTTTAGGAAAGGTTCCTCTAGTCGCACGGGGCCAAGTTGGAAAAATACGATGGCTGAGGCATCAATGCGGTCAGGGGCCGTACCGGCTATCGCTCCTTCGGCAAGCCTGCCGGGCTTCAAATTAAAACAGAAAATCGAGCCCCAATCACGCTAAAATGGCGAACCCCAAATCATAATGTCACACAAACATCGATATCTTCCAAATAACTTCGGCAAATAGTACAATACGAAATCCCTTACTCCCAGTTCCCCGTGGTACACATATCTACACTATTCCTTAATGGATTTTAAAATGACAGTTGTACTACAGTACAGGGAATGATTATAGTTGTACTACGGAAGAGTTAGTCCATCAGTAAAAAATAATCCTCGTGGTACTATCAGTTAGACCAACGGTTGTACCACGGGGAACTGGGGTCGGGAGGAAAAAAAATTGAGAAATAACAATCAGAAAAATCGCTGATCACAATGAAACGTAGTTTGTCAACCCAAAAAGCCTATTATTTACATTATTAGTATTACTCAGAAAAATGTGTACCTACCTAGGAAAAAATGACTCACAACGATTTAAAAGATTCATTATTCATTATTTCATTAATTTATTAATTAATCAATGTTGTCATTCATGAAAAGTTAATTATTTATCATCAAACAATTATGTTCGGTTTCCTAAGTATTTAATTTACTATGAAAACAGAAGCCATTATTGATTATAATAAAAAATGAAAACAGAAGCCATTGATTTCATAAACAAATTAATTAGGTATTTTTTAACGCTTGAAATAATCTTTTGTGACATTCAGATTCACCAAAAATGTACCGATCTGCTGGTATACTGCAGTTTCAACAGAAAGGTGAAAAATTGTAAAGACATCTTCAGTTTAGTCAGAACTTCTGAGGGATATTGTTGTGCTTTTAACTACAGAGAACCGACTGATGGGTAAGTAGCAATGGGGTTTTGAGTTTTGCGACACAAAGTACCTTCGTGCTACTAATGAGCATGTTTATCTGTACACACACCTCATGGCACCGAAAAACAAAACAAAAAGCGATTCATAATTTTGAAATTCGAATTCCCAACCTGAGTTTTTTTACTTGGATACAAATAACAATTCTTTCCAAGTTCAACTTAGTGATTTTACATTCTCTTTAATAATAGTAAGAAGCAAAGAAGATAATTTTATTGTATATAATTGGGTTAGTAAACTTTTCAAAAACTGTCGTGAATTATATATTTTCTGGTATCTTTTGGCTTTGGAGTCAGGAATAACCAATTGCGGAATTTTTATAATATTTCGCTTTAATTTAAATAATAATTTAAAATTTACATTTACAGCATGGTACAATAAATCTCTTTTACGGCTGTATGCGTAATGCCTTTGCTAAAATAAACAAAAATAAAAGTTTGTCATTGGCAAGGTCAACTAGTTGTCATGTCAGTCACAGTCAGCTAAAATCAAGAATTTTATATCCATATTCTGCTAAAATAAATAAAATAACTATTTTGTGAGCAAGTTTGTAGATATATTTACGTGATCATCACAAACGTATAAAGCGCTCTGACGACAATTCCTGTTTTATCCTCTGCACCACGTCTCTTTCAAAGGTATGGAAATTGTAAAAAAATGTTCTGCGGATGGTCACATCTTTATTTCAACAAAACGGAACAAAGCAGTGTAGTTACTTCATCGGCGTAATAAGATGGATAATGGATTTCTTCAAGTGATCCATTCATTTCCCATAACTGAACAAGAAAAACACTAGAAAATCACAATAAATAAGCTGATAAACAAACAATAACATTAGGTCGTGATTAATGATCAAAGAGTAAAGTGATTATGATTACTCTTTGACACTGTTTGTCAAATCTGTCCTGTCAATCGGGGGGCTAATTGTCTAAGTTCAAAAATCTATCGCGATCGCTTTCATTTGACAGATGGATGTGACTCATTGCTGCATTTCTTTAGTAAGTTTTTATTTGTGCCAAAAAAAGCATCAATGTATCACATCTTGAAAGCGATTGCGATAGATTTTGAAATTAGACAATAAGTACCCGGTTTTCTTAATCAGTAAATGCAAGGGAACTTCGTGTTCAGCCGTTAGTTTGATATTTTATCGCGATAATAATATAAAAAAATACATTTGGTTAACAAGGTAAAATAAAAAAATCATAATATTATTTTTTTAATTCTTCAAACGTGTGCTATAAAAAAAATATAAAACAATTCTCTTCGAAAAAGTTTACCAACCCAATTGCTCTCAGTTTGAAAGTTGGACGTTATTTCGAAGTGCCGCCGTTTTAAAGACTCTGACCGGACATCTAGGGTACGCAGTACTCATTATTATACTCCGTCTAGGGTATTCTTAATCGAAGCAACATTGACTTTCTTTGGCTGCTGATGTATCATGCATGATGATGATTATGAGTGCAACGATATTAAAATAAATAAATTTAAAAAATATTAAAAACACGACTGCCCTGCCAAAAACGAACTAAAAAGTTAAACAACAAGTGTCATTGCAGTGGGGGGACCTTATTATGGAACAATTTTTGATCAAAGAGGTCCCCCGACTGCAATGACACTTGTTGTTTAACTTTTTAGTTCGTTTTTGGCAGGGCAGTCGTGTTTTTAATATTTTTTTAATTTATTTATTTTTATTTCACACATTTTAGTGACATATTATATAGTTTTGGAATGTGCTCATGAAGGTCTTTCATTTGATGCCCATATTGTAATAATAGAAAACAATTTTTTTTTTTCACATTTGAAAATGGCGTCGTGCCGTCGCCATATTGATTTAAAAAATAATATAGCCAGTGTCACTTGGGATGCTGTAAGGATTCTAACGATACCCCATTTATTCAAATCAGTTCAGGAATTTAGAAGTTATGGTGGAATAAAGAAACTCACATACCCACAAACATACATGAACCGTGAACACATGTACACTCTTTTTGCTTTGGGCAGTCGTGTAAAAATGTGTTGATTTTTTTAAAGTCCCAGTGCTGTATTTGACGGTGACTTCGAGTACTATGATGACAATTCCGGTGATAAGGCACCTACAGTACGTATGATATCTACCACGGACTCGGGGAGGTGAGTTAAAATCACACAACGTACGACGTGAGCGACAAATGGGTACATTTGTCAAATGTACCAGTGGTATAATATGTAGTATTATAAGACAAGTTACTTTAAGTTTGTCATTGCACACGAGGCTGTGGGTCAGATGCAGCCCGAGCCGCAGGCGAGGGCGTAACTCAGCCGAGTGTGCAATAAACATGACCTCACGAGTTTCATACGACGTTTTTCAACACATTTGCGGAAAAAAACAAAACAATTTACCACACAGCAACAAATACGACAAAAACTAATTATGAAAATTATGGGAAAAGGCGTGCAGGTTTTTTTTTTCATATGCCCAATGCGAGAATATTTTGCAACAAAGGGGTGATTTAGCATACAAACTGCCTACTTCAAAATTATAATTTTAAGTGATAAAATGAAAATATATTCATCTTTTTTAACAAAATATTTTAATGATTAATAAATGAAAAATTTTAGAAAAAATCGACTCACCCGTAGCAACTCAGACGGGATTCGAACCCGCACCCATACATTTTTGAAATAAATAAATGTGTACGTCTTTAATTAAGTCACATAAATATTTATTATTATCAAATTATCTATAATTCAAAATATTTTTAATCTTTTTAGATTTTTGCATTCACAATGCTATTTTTTATATTAAGATGATTAATAAATGAAAAATATTAGAAAAAAAAATCGACTCACCCCTAGCAACTCAGACGGGATTCGAACCCGCACCCTTAGGATTCCGGCCCAGTGCATTGGGCTGGATATGTATAATATGAATTTTTAGTGGCTTAAAACCTCTTTGTTGTTACTAAAAAAAATTCAAAGGTTCCTGGTTGAATTTGATTGCTCTGTTTACTCGCATAGTTAACTTGCCGTAAGGTACTAATACATTAACTTCGTAGGGATAATTCTATTCTATTACGCACTAGTGTTTATATTATTATGCATAGTGTGTATTATAGCTCAGTTTATGACCCTAAAAGTGATGTACAAAGTCTCACTCTATGAGCAAGTGTGTTGAAAAGAAACTTTATTTCAAGACTAGCGGCTGCCCGCGGTTTACCCGCGTGGTTCCCGTTCCCGTGGGAATATCGGGATAAAAAGTATTCTATGTTTTAATCTAGCCTATCTTTTATCTGTGTGCCAAATTTCAACCAAATCCATTCAGTAGTTTTTGCGTGATTGAGGAACAAACATCCAAACATCTAAACCATAGAGTACATTATTATACTAGAGATCTAAACATCCAAACCCACAAACTTTCACATTTATAATATTAGTAGGAAGGATTGGAACTTTATAATTATTCAAAGATTTTTTTGAATAGCGCTGCATCTTTTGTAATTTGTATAAAGGTCAATGTCTATCAAAAGTAAATACAATTTTCAGGTTCTCTGGACTGTTTGTTGTTTTAAACGTGGAGCCAAATGAATATCCAACATGGTCGCTTACACAATCTTATGGAGCGAAGGTAAATACAATCTATATAATACCAGCAGATACTAATAATGTCATGTCAGTCAGCTAGATCGAAGGCCCACCTTATTTGAGCATTACGTCATCTCCATTCTAGTACCTTTTCATCGGCTATCGAATCGGTTCTAGTCGCTATAACAATTCAATCCTAATCTAATTGCCATTTTGAGCTGAGCTTCTGAGCAAACCTTCTAGCTGCGCGCGACGTCTGGTTACTTTAGTATAAATTCGTCATAGTATAATTTCATTACAATGATCATAGCCCCGCGTAATAATTTAGGGATGGTGGCAGCAAAATCGTATACCTACAAGCAATTTTTTTTGAAGTTCCCAAATAAAAGGAAGTAAAGATAAAAATAAACGCTATGTATGTTTTAATGTTAATCTCAACAATAATCAACCGTGAATACCAATAATTTTGCCTGTCTATATTTACGATAGATGGTGTAAACGAGCATTATAATATAATATTTCAACTAGTAATTGGTTGCGCCAAAGTTATTATAATTCCAATTATAAAAAAGAACAAATCACCAATGTGTGTGCAAGTGGAATTCAATTTTTAGTTATTATAATATCACAAAGATATAGTAAAGAAAGCTCAGCAACTCAAGTTCGCGTTTAAATTTTAAAATTACTTTAGTTTTTCTTATCTATAAAGCATTTTTATGTTTTCTAATACCCATCTTGTTCAATAACCTATCAATTTTATTTAATTTTTGTTTGATTGGTATAAACTCGTTCGTATAATTTAATTATCTTCTCAAAGCAAATAAACCCCACGGTCGAATTCACAAATAGATCCACATAATTGAATAACCACCAAATATGGAAATGTAAAACCCAATCGCAATTTTCATTCGTATGAACAGATAAGTATCATAATTGATTCCACATCACGCAAAGATAAAGGATGTGTAAAGCGAGACACTGAGCCGAATTAAGGTTCTGTAGAAAGTTTAGAAATCATATCGATTCGAATTATTGTCAAATTCGAATCGACGATTCGAACCACTTACGGGTGATTCGAATACATTTTTTTAACTCGAGTCCCATCACTAGTCTCAAGGTCAATATGGTTTGGTGTGTTGTTATATGTACTTTCTCTGCACTGTTAAGTTTATTTTAAGGTAATAAATATATTAGAAAAAATACTAGAAAAAAAAGACTCACCCGTAGCATCTCAGACGGGATTAACATTTATTTTCAAGGTTTAACCGTGTAGACTGTAGAGACTTTGCACAAATCTTTTTAAACACGCTTAAAATGAAATTTGCATTATAAGCAATATGCTTTAAAGAGAAGCACTTCTTAATTGGGAATTACATATTTTGCAATTTAACTCGAACGGGATTTTTGTAAAAAGATATGTAGTCTGTTTTACTTGATATAAAAGAGTAAGGAAGGAGAAAAAAAATATCAGCTTATTTAAATTATTTTATTCTTTGCGCGTGAATGTAAGCGTATTTTCAAAGTTGTGTATGCGTGTGTGTGTGTGTGTGTGTGTGTTTTCTTTTTCAAATGAGTGGTACGATTCCCTCATGATTTACTAGCATTACCGACTAGGTCAAACGGTAAATTGCGTTTCCCGCTCGACCCACTGTGATAGTTGGGAACGAAATTTAAATGGCTGATATATAAAGGTCAAGCCACACAGCGGGCGTGGCGTGACGGGACGGGACGGCGACGCGACGCTGAGAAGTTGTAATGTACTAGATACTATGGACGACGTCACACAGGCCGGCGTGGCGCGACGTGTCGTGTCCCGTCCCGCCACGCCGCCGTCGCGCCGAGCGTGAATACAGATTGGAAGCACGGCGGGACGGAATGTAAGCGAGATCACGCCCGCAGTGTGAACTCCCGTCGCGCCCCGTCGCGCCCCGTCGCACCCCATCGGGCCGCGCCCCGTCACGCCGCGCCCCGTCGCGCCCGCTGTGTGACTTGACCTTAAATGTGGCAAACAGACAGTCATAGTATCTATCTTTAGTGTTAAGATTTCCATGTTTTTGTTAACTATTAACACCTCTGAGATAAAAGGTAGAGAGATTAAAATTCATCAGACGTTATAATAATTAGCACTCTCTTTAATAAAGTTAATTCTGGGTATTAATTACTTAGCACCAGTTGTTGAAATCTGTAAAGGAGATCACCCATTCTGGGTTTTTTTTTAACTATTTCAATTCAAGTACTTAAGCATAGGGCTTTCCATGAAAATTCAACGCAGTGATAGATTTACCATACAGACCTTATTCGTTACCGTGCCTTTCCACTAGTCAAATAACAATGTTTTTCAAAATAGATTCTGAGAGACCATGAGAATACAACGAACCTATAGCGCAGCGAAAATTTTTCTATGTCTATCCAACGAACTCTGTGGAAATGTTTGTATAGAAATTGTCAAGTTGGCTTAACAAAATGCGTGGAAACGCACTGTTAGCTCATCATGTCACAAAGCGCACCGAAAGTTGTCTACGTGTTCAATCTTCGGAGTAGACCCCTAGTTTTCTGAGAAAAATAACGGGACAAAAACGTCGTCCAAAATTTGTAATAAATGAAAACGAAAACGATTTAAAAAAGCCTGTGAGCTTTTGTTATTCGCTAAATTGAATTAGTATTATTCTGAACCGATACCATTCGAAAAATCTCAAGATTTACCTGCTCGTCAATAACCTGAAGGTTTGAAGCGTGACAAGAATGAATCTGTGCGGTTTACTTTCAAACATTTTGGTGGTATCTTGGCAGAAGAGCAAAGGCGAACGATTTGTAACTCTTCGCTCTGGAAAGTAGACATTTACGAGTGTGCTATACATTAGTTTCTGTTTTAGTAGAAATAAATTTACTTTTCGTGCCACCACCGGTCACTCCTTCGCATATTATTATGTTTAGCGAAATGAAAAGAGAAGAATTTCATATAGCTTGGAAAGAAATAATACACAATGACGTGATTATACCCGTATATGTATATACTGTATATATTTTTGGATTAACCCGAGTAATTAGCTTCGGAAATAGGCACTTGAATAATAGTTTTTCTTCCTCCACTAATCTAACTTATATTCATTTCTAACTTGATTGAACTCGATTTGGAGTTTGATTGATACTATGATAGGAACTTTTCTACACTAACATAACAAAGAGGCAGGAAAAGCTTATAAGTTTGAAAGCTATACCTAGCTATTTAAAAATAACTTTATCTTCATAGATTCTCATCAGCGATCCCAATGACTACCCAGAAGCTAACATTAAATACGAATATCTGGCCGCTGGCGACAGCAAGGACATTAAAATCGACCCTATGATTTTTAAGACGGAGAACGCATTGCGACGGTATGATTACTCCCTTCAAATTACCTAGTTTTTCTCTCACGGAAAGATATCGGATATCAGTTGCTTGATTTTTTAAAGTGTAAATGTTTGCAATAGAATTGGCACACCCTTTAAAACGGCGGAAACAAATCTCGTGGTTAATTGAGAATGATTCTAATAGATTTGGACCACTACACGATTTTAAGGCAACTGTCTTAGGGCTGTCGTATCGATGCAGTCAGCCTAAACCTGGGTAGAGTATTAATAATTACATGAGTGTAGTCGTTATTTTATCATGAGCCTTTTTTTAATATGCTCACTCGAGGCACTGGCCTCTCATTGCCTGATAAGCCGTAACCTACACGCAGCCCAATGCAGAAAATTGAGTGACCAAAGGTTTAACGAAGCCTGGTGGAGCATTAGATCACCTGCTCGATGACTGACCCTAGTTGCAGAACTTCCGCAATCGCAAACCGACCGAATGCGCTATGCTACAATGCCATTGAGCTCCTCAACTATTAGTTACTTTAGTATTGTATTGTTTATAGAGTTGATATATCGAAGAGGAACTGTTTGTTCCATGACGAGGTGCCTCTGGAACTGACGGATAGGTACAGCACTGAAAGCTGCGAGAGCGAATGTAAGATGATCACATTCTTGGAACACTGCGGTTGTATACCATACAAGTATCCACAAAGTAAGTTCAAGTTTTGATCTTTTAAATAGGTATTTATCTATGAAATTGCCGATTTGTATGGAGAATTTTCAAGAGGTTGCATTTTTCATACTAGAATTTTCTTTGTTCATTTAACAAACGTGAACACTCATATAACAAAACTTATAGGTACTAATGTTGGAACACTATGCTAACTTATTCCATTTACGATACGCTTATCGTATCGTAAATGGAATAAGAAAAAAGTTTTAGCTAAGAAATAACACCTCCGGTCACCCTTTTTTTGCTCACAAAAAGAGTCACTTTCAAGATCTTTTTTTAATGTTAAGAAAGCTAAAATAAGGACTTATTTTTTACTGATAGCTGACTACCATGGTCATAATTCGATATAATATCAAGAATTTGGCAATTTCAAAGGCAAAGACCTATATGAAACTTTTAAGAACAGTTTAAAAGAAAATCAGGATCTTTTCTGCTGAAAAGAAAGGAAAGCATAGAGCTTTGCTTTTAGTACCTTATTCTATTTATAGCCGGAAATTTATTAAGACACATTGGTATATTAAAGTTTCAAACCGACCTAAGGCGAGGTGAAGCTTTCAACCTTAAGTTACTCAAGGTCTACCTGCTCTCTGAACGACAGCCTTAATAAAATATTCAAATGTTTTAGGTACTTAATACCTACCTGTCACATTTCTAGCATTAAATCTCCTAGCTTTTCTGTGTCAACCTAATACCTATTTAGCAAACATACATTTACTCATTATTTCTATGTTAATTCAAATTTAAATATTTATTTCAATCAAACTTTGAACATTGTGCAAATTCGTCTTTCGAAGACAATCCTAATTATCACATTTTCAGTCTCACAGTTCGTCTACAAAATAATGTCATTTTCATCTGAAGTTTAAATTAGTCTCTTCTCCTTGGGGTGGCTACAAAAGATCTAATGAATCCAATTTCAATCATCGATTTACCTACAAATTTTAGAGTAGGCACCAATTATTGAAAATGCGGCTATTTTTAGGTACTACCCACTTAGAATGTACGTAAGATTAGTATGTAAAAAATACGTTTTTTTTTTCATATACATGAAAAGAGATGTCTGATACAGATGATGTATGTATTGATGAAACGATTTTAAAATGCTTGTTATGTGAGCTTATAAAGAATATTTTCATTTTCACACGATGAACAGTTTCTAATGGTCCAAATTCCATAAAATCGCTTTGATTGGAACGATATAGCTCTGTGAATTAAAAAGCAAACGCATAAGAAAAAATTATCATGGCGGAAGATGTCATTTTGATGCTAGTTTTGTCTTTCGCTGTCAGTCAGTTCACTTTGACAATTCGATTTTTGCAATGAGGGCTTTTCAGAAAGTGACTTTAAAAACTAAAATAGTCACTATTTGCCTCACTAGATAGCGTTGATTGAAAGAGAAGTGTCAACATTGGCTTTTAAAAATAAACAGCCTGCACCAAAGAGGCAAGTAGGCGCTCGCTGGCTGACATTTGCCCAAAGAGAAAAATTTTAGGGTTACATCTCTTTGAAGCTTAGTAAAAAAATCACATTGACACAAATATTTATCAACGCCATCTATCGAGCTTACAATTGTTTGTCAGTGTGAAAAGTCCTCATTAACTGAGCTTTAAAGACATCGAAAAACAAAACTTCGGATCCACAGACGAGACCCAATGACAGTAACAATGTTTACAGTGTTTTTAAATTAGGTTGCCATCTTTGTTTTATTTTGATTTAATATCATATTATTAACAGAAATAGTATTAAAAATATTATTATTTTTTCTTTTGCCCAATAACTTATTCCGCCTACTAGCTGTACCTTTTGTCCAAATCTGTTCAGCCATTTTTGCCAATCACTTAGTAACAAACATCTAAACATACAAACCATCATATTTATAGTATTAGTAAGATTATAACAAATGTTTGTTCACGGAACTATTATGTAGTCTGTGGCACGGGCTACGTAAATACAACAACAGTTGAGGGACACTCCTGGAATAAATTGACCCTGTAGCATCTAATCGAGTATTATACTCAAACCGAATTCGGTATAAGATCATAATAATATTAACTTCCTAGTAGGTACCTTCAGACAATTTTGTACCTATAGTTGTTTTATCCCATGAAATCCGCCATAGAAACTCTTACCTCTTTCCAATAAAGTTAAATCACGTTTTTAATTCATCCAACAAGTGATCGATAAGCACAATAATTATTCTTATTTATTATCATATTGCTATGGTATTTAATAAACTCCTTTTATCTTAGGTAAGTACCTTATTTTTTTGCGACAGAAAAAACGGAATTTTAAAAATTCCCGAGATTCAGACAACGAGATTATTAAATGTTTTAGTAGATGATAATCCATAAATTATGAGACGTTCCAAAGTAAAATTGGAAATGTCTTGTGAAATTCCAATTTATAAGTTTGGCGCGTGTACCCAATAACTGATTAGGGTTGATCCACACTTGTATACACGGAATCACATTAGTTGCGTTTTAGATCAACTAATACTAAATCTTTTTTAGGGTTCCGTAGCCAAAGAGTAAAAACGGGACCCTATTACTAAGACTCCGCTGTCCGTCTGTCTGTCGGTCTGTCTGTCACCAGGCTGTATCTCATGAACCGTGATAGCTAGACAGTTCAAATTTTCACAGATGATGTATTTCTGTTGCCGCTATAACAACTAATACTAAAAACAGAATAAAATAAATATTTAAAGGGGGCTGGGAGCCCCCTCCCTCTCATTTGCAAGAAAGTTTTTTTTCATTGTCATTTATTTATAAAAGTTACATGCTGACTTACAGTAAGGCCCAAATCACCAGCAAGTTAAATATTAGGTAGTACATTGCAAATAAAAAAAAAATTAACATTACTTACATACACTTACACATTATTTCATTAACACTAAATTATTAAATTAAAAGCAAAGATGTCAATATGAAGATGTCAATTTAAAATTGAATACAAATTGTCAGAATAAATAAAGTAAGATACATATGTCGAATTCAAAAGTTTAAATTAATTGTCAATTAAATGTCAATACATACTCTACAAAATGTCAAAAATTTAGTCATAGGAAAATTGCAAATGTCAAAATATTATAGATCCATGTCAACAATTCATCAAGTCATTATTGATTAAATATTAAACTACTAATATATAATAAAGCCTTATTACATAATTGCCCAAATCTGTCAGCAAATAGATCGGTCTCGGAATCGTGAGCGAGCATATCTCCAATTAGGCGTAGAGCACGAGTGGTAGGCGCGTGCGCAGCATACCTAGTTCGCGTGGGGGGCTGCTGCAGAAGGCGCGGCCTCCGCCACGGTGCGACCGTCCCCTCCGCGTCCCAACCCAGGCGCTTGGGAGCCAGTAGTCCCATCATACTTAATATGGCTGGACTATCTACTTTATTGCGTATAATTGAGAGATAATGTACCAAGATTTGCATGACTCTTCGAAGTTGAAGAGTTTCCAATCCGACCATACCAGATACAAATAAGGACGGATATAGGTACGGGTAATAACCATATTTGTTCCGGTATAACCAGCGTGCAAATTTCCGCTGTATTCTTTCTACCATAAGAATATATTTTTCTTCATATGGATCCCACACAATGGCACCGTATTCCAATCTACTTCGTACATATGCGTTATAAAGTACCAAAGCAACTCTAAACCCGTCAAACTGCGATGCAGTGCGTAACACAAAGCCAAGCATTTTGTTAGCCTTTTTACACATTGTGGTCACATGATTATGAAAGTCCAGTTTCGAATCAAGAATTAATCCCAAGTCACGAATATCACTTACCCTTTCTAAGGGAGCGTCAGATAGTTTGTAAACTGAATTTAGTGGACAACGTTTACGCGTGAATGAGATGGCTTTACATTTGCAACTATTAAATGGAAGACGATTTGATGAACTCCAATCCGACACCGAGTCAATATCTTTTTGCAAAGCCTCGCTATCAGATGGGCTGCCAATACCCAAGCTTAATTTGAGGTCATCCGCGAACAGTAAGCATTTAGAAGTATTAACGCTTTGCGGCAAGTCGTTAACGAAAATTATAAAAAGCAATGGTCCCAATGTACTTCCTTGACTTACCCCGGATCTTGTGTAATAGTCGTCTGATACAAATCCACTGACTTTGACAAATTGACGTCGATCACGTAGGTAATTTGAAAAGAACTCGACATGTTTAGGTACAAAGCCCATTACAGCCAATTTGCGTAGCAAAATATCATTGTCTACCAGATCGAATGCTTTTTTAAAGTCAAAGTAGGCAGCATCCACCTGCCTACCAGCGTCTAACTCCGCATAAACATAATCGAGATGAGATATAAGGTTAGTCGTGGTAGAACGTTCTTTTCTAAAACCGTGTTGGCTATCATGTAATAGATTTGCAGTTTGGCTATTAATTTGCTGACAAAGTATTATCTCGAATAATTTTGCAAATACTGATAAAACCGCAATTGGTCTAAAAGATGAAACGTCAGTCCCACCATCAGCTTTAGGAACTGGAGTGACCCTAGAAACTTTCCAAACATCTGGGTACCTTGACTGAGCAAGAGACAGGTTAAAAAGATACAGAAGAGGACTCTCGAAAGCTGATATGCAGTCCTTTGCCAAAAAAACGGGAACACCATCAGGCCCCCCCGATGATCTTGGTTTTAGCCGCCTAATTGCCTTCTTGAGGTCTGTTTCATCAACTGCATCCACAGAAACACAGGTGGCATCGCATTGGCTATGAGCCGCTCGCATCGCCTCACTGGAGTTCAATACAGGTACTTCGTTCTGAAATACAGTGCTAAAATAGTTTGCGAAAGCGTCGGCTGCGGCTTGCCCAACAACTTTATCATCACCAACCGAATAAACATTCTTAGACTGCCTATCACTCTTTCTATCTTTTACGAAGTCCCAAAACTTGGTCGGATCATTAATTATATTTTGTTGTGTCAAATGTAAGTGCTGCTTATATGCATTGTCAATCAGATGTTTAACGTGCCACCTATAATATTTAAATAACTCTTTATTGAAGTCTTTGCCTTCAGCCTTATAGCGTCTCAAGTGAAAATATTTATTGCGAATGTTATTTATAATCTCTGCATTAAACCACTTTGGGTAAACGTACTTAGTACCAGGACTGTGCCGAAGTTTTGTCGGAACATGTTGGCTAATACATTTGTAGAGAGTACTATAGAAAAATTCAACTGCAGCATCAATGTCTTCTATACCAAATAGTTCCGACCAATCCGTGTCACGCAACGCAGTATATAGGCCCTGGAAGTCTGCTTTGCGCCAGTCCCAGTCTGGGCTAGAACCAAGGCGCGGTGTAGGTGGCGGAGAGGACGGCAGCAACAACGGCGCACCAATAATAAGCTTTAATGTTACCTCAAGCGAAGGGTGGTACCCATCAATAGGTACTAGTGGTTCAGCGCCGGCGGACACAATGATTTGCTCAGAGTTATAGTCGCTCAACACGAGATCCAACATACCGCCGCGATTGTTGTTCACAATGTTAAATTGCTGTAATCCACAGTAATCACAGAAAAAAATAAAATTCGTTTTACAATAAACAGTACAAGAATTCAAATTAAAATCCCCTAGTATTACAACGTTCAGAGAAGAATGTGTCAGAATCGCATTTTCAATGCATGTCAGGACATTCAGATATTGATGATCAGTATAGTTTGGAGGTAGATATACCACACAACATAGAAACTTAAAGGTTTTACCAGTCACAATAGCAAACATAAGTTCCATATCAGAAGTCAAGGAATCTACATTAGTTATTTGTTGCACGTCATAACAGTTTCGCACAGCCAAAAGCACTCCTCCCCACCCTACGTCACCTGCGCGATCCTTACGCACTACTACATATTCTGGACTGAACAATTCGCCATCTGATACGGAACTAGTCAAAAAAGTTTCTGTCAGAGCTATAATATCAAAGTTACATTGCATCAAATTATTCTTAATAGTATTTGTTTTTGAACGCAAGCCTCGCACATTTTGATAAAAAATAACAAGATTATGCACTTTTTCCTTTGGCACGAAAGTTCTGCCGCCATGGTTTCACGCATATGTTTTCAGCCCAGTTATTTGGTGCCATAACAATGTCAGCAGTCTTCGACGGGACTCCCAGCTTGAACGATGAGTATCGCCCTCGAGGTTTTAACTCCTCTACTGTGCAGTCATTATTTCCACAAATTGAATTGAGATGGGCGCGTACCTGTTCCACTGCAGTACCTTCCGCAACATAATATAGATGCAGGTATCTCCACCTCTCAGCCGCACGCAGCGTAGTTGTTCCAGGTGCCGCTGTGCCACGCACGCTGGATATAGATGTACGGCCATGTTTACGCCCCTCTTGTGTTCCCTCATCAGGTTTTCTTTGCTCAGTGTCATTCTTAGTAGTCACGTCAAGCTTCAACATCGTGTTTGTAGTCTCCGGGCCAGAAGTAATTGCAGGAGACGGTATCATAGGAGAGGTAAGTGTGTTAGGTTTATTAGATGAGTTTGTATTGCCAGAAGCACACTTATTTTTCCTTTGTGGGCCGGTTTGTGTTTTCAGTGACTTGGTCTTTTCACTATATAGGTTTGACAGACACTGTACTACGTCGACATCACCTGGTACATTACCCTGTGTTGACACATTTTTATTAAGGTTTATTCTAGTTTCCAGTTCTTCAATTCTATGAGTTAAGTTACTAATCTTGTCAAACACCATCGTCTTAAATTGCTGGAATTGTTCTGTCAATAATGTACAAATTTTCGAGGTTAAGCGAGATTCGAAATCGTCCTGCATTTTCTTTATTTCTTTAACCACATTGACCATACTTTGGGGGCTTGATTCAGGTTTCAAAGGTACTTTAGCACTTCGCTTTCCATTACGAAATGTAATATTATCAGGGCTCTGCCATAGATCTAGATCGTGGTTCTGCTCCAAACAGTCACTAGCGACATTCATATCTTGGTTCAGCTGCTGTCGCACAGGCGTATTATTATTCTTTGGTAATCTAGGTCTGCACTCAGAACAAATCCACATCTTTTTAAATTCTGATGTTAATGTATTGAATACGTCGGCAGTAAAATTGGCACACAAGATGTCAAAATATTGTTTACATTTTGCGCATCGCATAAACGCACTCTCTTCCTTAATTACACCGCGGCATCCCGCACAGTTTACTTCGCGTGCCATCGTCTCACTCAAGTGTGGTCTGTGGTTCGATGAGTACACGCAGGCTTGACAGTCCTTGTCGGTTGCCTCGTGAATGACGGCCTTAAGTAGTTTATGGTCCCTCACTATTGATTTCCAATCTGTGATGACACCGGGTGGAATATGAATTTGACAGATCCTCACTTTAGATTTTTCACATGAAATTATTAACTTGTTTACACTTTCACACAGTTCTATTTATGTTAATCGCGAACTACATATGATTGCGCGAGAATGTATCACTATTGTGCGGCCACCAGCTATCTTCCACGATTATTTTTCCAATATTATCGACGGAGCTCACTAACGTAAGTGTTGTTGTTTTTGGTACCGGAACCGGAAAAAAAATCTTTTTAATGCCTGTTGATATTGAAAATAATAAAATAAAGTCTAAACTAGAAGTACCAGGACTACATAGTTACAAAGGAGGTACTTGATATCTCCTTTTAAATTCAGGTACATAAGTATGTTGAAAATATTTTATTGAATTTAATTTTTTTAATTGGATATTTAATTTATTAGAAAAAAATACAAGAAAAAATCGATTCACCCGTAGCAGCTCAGACGGGATTGCTGCTACGGGTTTCTATTAAATTAATTAACTTAATACAATACAATACTAATAGCCTTATAAAGCCGAATATGGTAGATAGGGACCATCAAAACTGAACAACTTTTACTATGGGACCAACTCTGAAATCGCGAAAAAAAAATCAGCTGTTTCATACAAAAATTTATAACGAAAATATCAAAATATTTTCAACATACTTATGTACCTGATTTTAAATAAAAGAAGATATCAAGTACCTCCTTTGTAACTATGTAGTCCTGGTACTTCTAGTTAGACTTACTTATTACCAAACACCCGCATATGACAAAATAAAAAAAATATTAGTTTCTTTGTAATCGACTGTACTTTGGCTATTTTGAGAATCTTTTATTATAAGAATCTCATATTTTGCGAATCGGCTATTTTGCGTTTCTGATTTTATGCGCCTAAAGAGCTCATACTACTTCTATCTACTTCTATGTTCTGTGGTTATATGTATAGCACTCCCGTTTTATTTCTCGCTCTAACGAATGACGTTTCTGAGTGACAAAAAATGATAGATCTCGAAAAGCTACGATTCCGTGGTGACAGATGTGGGTCAGCCCTTAGGCTGCAAGGTCCCAAGTTTTTGACGTGGAATAATTTGGGTTACATCCCAGACCAAAACGTTTTCGGTCCACCAGACAGTCTTGTTGTAATAAATCAACATGTTGTGGTGACACTTTCGTGTAGACACCAATTTCATCTGTCCCTGGCAACTTACGATGTTCATCTCATTGTATTCCTGTTTCGGGTGTGGCTGAGTTGGTAATGAAGTGAAACGGTATTTTATCCACCAAAATATTTCAGGTGACTTGACAGTAATATATTAAGGGGTGTGTAAAGGGTGTGTAAGAGTAAAATACGTTTGCCAGGTAGCTGTAGTGTGAATAGCTTAAGCCCTAAGCTGTCATGAAAATCAGATTTAATGAAGGACGTTACGAATGAACCTTATTATGATCGAGTGATGATGACATGAGTTCGAAATATGAACAAATAGAAACTGTAGACCAAAATATGAATTCTAAAAATCCACCTTGCAAAAATTCTGAATCAAGGATTAAAGTGTACATAAAAGTGCAAAAAGATCCATCAATGGATCTTTACAATGGATTTTAGTGGAAATCTTGCTGTATAATCCAGAATCGACAGGACTATATAGACTATAAATTATACATTTACTTAAATCAATGCGTGGCTAACATTCTTCTATTTTCAAGAAATTAGGTAATTTTCATTTTTTACGCCTAAATAGCCACTCTTTGTGAGCCATAAGCCTCATTAATTCGAATACATTTTACAGTATGTTAGCTTTCGCTTAAGCGCTTTCTAGCTTATTCAGCCAACTTATGTGGCACCAAAATTACGCACGAAATAAATGTCATGAATTCGGTCACTACACGCAATCACTTAATTACGAATACGATTTACGGGTAATACGTGGTAATACCATGTACGTTGTCGTTTTTTACGTAACAGCACACTATATTTAGTTTTTTATATATATTTTACACTGTGGTAACAGTTAGCTACTGCGACAGAGAAGGCAAAAGGCCTATGTCGAAAATCCATCTGGCATTTTAAGTGTGTATTAAGACTAAGATGCTTAAATCGGTCAGGTTAATCTGTAAAATGCAAATCTCTGTTTTTAAAAGTGGTTTCTTTACGAATCGTGTCTCTGCAACAGACAAAATGAAATTAATAATCTGGTTATCATATTTCAATGTCATATGTTTTGTTATTAATGAGAAAAATCGAGAACCCTGCCACTAAAATGTCCGATGCGTTCTCTTAAACCTCAGCTCAAAGAATTTACAATTTTACCAAGCCTAAGGGCTGAAGATGAGAATAACTTTTTTCAACTTGATGAAGTAAACATGTTGTTGTCCATTTCATTTTGGAATAAACACAGATTTTGTTCTTTCACTAATTTTGTTCTTTTTTCTCAGAAAAGCGAAGCCGTATTTGCGAATTGGAGGATTTGGTGTGTCTCCATAACGTGACAGGTAGGGCCGACAGGAGCCAAATCGCGCTAAGTCTGAATGATATAACCAAAACCGTTATGTTGTCATTTATTTATATTTACCTAACATTTTTCACTTATAATTCTTGCTTAAAAAGTCCAAGATTGGCATCTTAGGATCCCTACTTCCTAGGCATAGCTTTCAACATTTTTAACAAAACTAAGGCGAGTACTTTTCTGTAAACAAAACTGAAACAATAACGATTTAGGTATGGTTTTATCTTTCAAAATTAGCGCGATCGGGTCCGTTACACTTCGTAGCTGCATGTGATATTTTTTACCTTAGTTAAATCACCAATATCTGTGGTAGGTACCTACTAATATTAAAAAGATTTATTTAGTTTGTAAACTTTTTTGTCTTATATCTTAAAAAAAATAGTAAGTATCCACAATAAACTTTTGGCGATCGACAGAGAAAAATGGCACCAAAAATTAAATGGCATTTCTATTCATTATTTGATTTTGTTTGACAAGCTCTTCTGTAGATGTTTACTCGTCAAGACATCAAATAAACGTAATCTTGTGACGTATAATATCTTGTTATGAAGCATTGAGCGTAGTCACTTAATATATCATAAATAATTTATTAAAAAAATCTCAACTTCTAATTAAATAGTAAGTAGAACTCCAAAGGGAAATTCCTGAAACAACAACTAAGGTAAGCTTTAGCTATCTTGGCACCCCCACAGTGATTGGCACTTTAACATTTAAACGCAGATATTAAGAATTGCAGTGACAAAATTGTACTAATCTGTAATTCTATTCAATCTGGCATTACTACACTTCAAAAATTTTATAATAGATATTTCTTTCGGATTGTAATGGCAACACAGCATTAAGAAATACGAGCTCACGAGAAACTTGTTGCTTTTTCTTGCAAATATTAACGGATCCAACAAGGAGGAGCTGTGGAAAAAAATATTGTTTTTTATTATTTTGACTTTCTCAGAGGTGCGAAATACCTTAATTATTATTTTTATAAATTATATTACAGTTTTCAATAATATTTTTCCCAGTTTTGTTAACACAACTTCAATTTACAATGTGCCGACCATTGGTACAATAGCTTGTACTAAAGTGTAGTTATTGAGCAACCGTGCCAATCACTAGATTATAAAATATTTCTTAAACAATATTTTTTTTACACATATAATTCATATTTACATGAAGAAATCATATACACTCGAAAAAACCTTTTCGTTTCATTCTTTACAATTATTGGCACTATACTTTAGGTGTTTCTATTCAAACATTGCTATCATTGCATCAGTATTATATTACCAATGCTAATGCCAAGTAGTTGTACTATGAGTATCAATGACTATGCTTTTTGATGTTAATTACGAGTTTTCTGTTTTTATTTGATAATAGTACATTATTGCAGCGGCACGCAAGACAGGCATTGAAGGACGAACGTGAAAATGTGGGCCGAGGCGAAGCCGAGGCACACATACGTGAGTCCATCAATGCCTAGTTGCGGCCAAGGCTTGTATAGTACTTTTCTCAAATGTCCATTAGTCATTTTTAATGTCCCCACCGCTAGGGCACAGGCCTTCCTTATGGGTGGATAACGAGGACGGGCCATGACCCACCACGCGGGCCCAATGTGGATTGGTGGGTGTTAACGACTGCAAATGCAGCCGGGACCAACGGCTTAACGTGCCTTCCGAAGCACGGAGGAAATCGAGATAATAAATTTTGGTCACCCATCCCATGACCGACCCTTGCGATCGATGCTTAACTTCCGCAATTGCTGGGCCAGGCGCTAAGCCACTGCGCCACCGAGCTCCTCCTTTCTCAAAAAATGCGCGGAAGTTCAAACCAAGAAGGTAGTATTTTTAACTTTTTATTTTTATTTCAAATCACAGTAAGTAATTGAAAAAAGAAGAAAAGAGAACGTATTTTTTTGGAATGTGCTCATCAAGGCCTTTCATTTGATACCCATTCAGCCAACAAATTTTATTTTTCTTTTTTTTTTCAGTTTTTGGAATGTGCTTATCAAGGCCTTTCATTTAATACCCATATTGCAAAAAAAAAATTTTTAGTTTTCTTTTTTCAAGTTTTTTGGAATTTGCTCATCAAGGCCTTTCATTTAATTTTGATACCCATATTACAAAAAAAAAAATTTTAGTTTTTATTTTTTTTCAGTTTTTTGGAATGTGGTCATCAAGTAGTTCAGTAAAATTACGGGAGCTAGTATGACGAAATAGAAATAATTTGCAATAGCGGTCTTTCTTCTTTTGATCGTTAGATTCCTCTTCCCCCGGACCGCTAAACAGTGCGCACGTATTATTAAACTGCTAACACTTTAAATAAAAATAAAAATACGTTAAATAATTTCTCAAAATTCCACTATAAAAATAGGAGTGCATTAACTAGAAGGAGGTCTGAAAGCGAGTGGCCAGCGCTCGTCACGGCGCTGTCAAAACATCTTAAAGCACTGGACAACACGTACGTACTACCAGGCGTGCATACTCGGCGAGACGTAGCCGTGCATCGTATCTCTCTTCTGCTCTAACGCTAACACCCATCTCAAGCGACATCAATACAACGGTACCGGTTCGTAGCACAGTGCTACGAACGTTATCAACTGCTACGACTCCACGTGCTACGAAGGCTACGAGTTCTCGAGGTACTTAATCGTAGACATATTAATACTACCCCTTGACTGCTGCTTTCCTGGTACACGCAGCCGATATCGAATGTGCTACCGTACCGTGTGACCCAGCTCACTGCTTATTTTGCTTAATCGTCTAGTTCCTCGAAGCTTTTGCCATCCTAGTAAATCATGACAGAAAAACACAATGAAAAACTTACGGACCCGGAAATGTCGGTTTGCCACTCAGAAGATGAAGAAAAAACGCCACCGAACTTCGTTACTCAACGCTTGCAAAGGTCAGAACATTCACAATTTGATCGATTTAAAGAGGAAATGTATAAATTAATGGATAATTTTGCGGCGAATCAGGCAAAAGAACTAAAAGAGCTAAATTCGACACTAAAGGAGGTTCGTCTATCAAACCAGAATATTGAGAGTTCGCTTACATACTTGACCGCTCAAAATGAAGAATTTAAAAAGCAAATCGTATCACTGCAGAACCATGTGAAGGAAGATAGGGAATATATTGTGTATTTGGAAAATAAACTGGAAGATTTGCAAATCGCTTCTCGTAAATTGACATTTGAGCTGAAAAATGTACCCAGGAAGAACAATGAAAATAAACAAGATCTAATTGATATGACGTTATTTCTCTCAGAGACCATTGATTGTAAAATTACTAGAAGTGATATCAAAGATATATTCAGAGTGCGCGGTAAAAAGCCGGAACAGAAGAATACACCAATTATAGTTGAAATAAACTCCGCGCTATTAAAATCTGATTTTATAAAAATGTCAAAGTCCTTCAACATTAGGAATAAAACTAAGCTATGCGCCAAACATTTAGGTATGAAAACAGACGAGGATACGCCAGTGTTTGTTTCGGAACACCTGACTGCCAAAGGATCACGCTTATAATTTTTAGCCAGAGACCTCGCCAAGTCTAAGGAGTTTAAGTTTTGCTGGACCGCGTATGGGAAAGTGTATTTACAAAAAGATGAACAATCACCGGTTATCTTGATCAAAACTGAAGACCAAGTTCATCAGCTCCTTCAGAAGTGACTATTTTTAGGTATATTATTTTTTTTGCACGTTCTTTTTTATTTTAATATTTCTTCAGTTTTCAAAGCAATAATAATGTTCTTCAATTTCTTTTCAATCGACTTATTTTTGCATTGCTTTTTTTCAATAAGCACTTTTAATTCGTGTAACCTTTGTATGTTTTTTACTTTACATGATTCCAATATTCAATCTTTGCAAATACACACACACACTTATTCATGCACACATAACCCAACCATACTACTCAGTTTGCTTACACAACCACAATCACACATATATGTACAATATCCTACTCAATCTATAATTTTATTTTGCCTCAATAATATAGAAATTGCATCTATAGCTATATTTTTAACTACGCAGATACCTAAATTATTAAAATATAAATTTCAACTGCCAATCACATATCCGATGCATTGCTCGATGACATGTTTTGCTCGAACATTTTACATAAATGGATGATCCAATAAGAACATTACAAGATATAGACAAACTAGAGATAGCACGTTCCTTTGAATGCGATGTAATGAATCTCCAGAAACATATACATGTGAAAAAGAATGACTTTACCATGATCTCCCAAAACATAAGGAGTATATTATGTAATTTTGACGACTTTACATTAACTTTGACTAGCCTCGATTTTGACGTAGATGTAGTTGTTTTGACAGAGTGTAGAATTCACTCTGACAAAACCATACCTGTACTATCTAACTATTGCTCTTATTTCACTAAATTTACGCTGAATCAAAACGACGGAGTTGTGGTATACGTTAAAAATAGTTTAAAACACAAAATGAAAGAGATACGCTTGACACACGCCTCATGTCTCCAGCTAGACATTCTAAACAATACCATCTTATGCATTTATAGATCCCCATCAAATATAAATGCTGACTGTTTCATAAATTCCTTGAAAGCACACCTAGACTCTCTAAACTCGGCAAAAAATATTTTGATAACGGGTGATATCAATATAAATATAGCTACCAAAGAAAATGAGCCACAGCAGGAACTCAAAAATCGTTTAAATTATTTAGACATGTTGTCAACTTACGGTATACTCGCTGGCCACAAAATCCCCACTAGAGGGAAAAATTGCTTAGACCATCTTATGCTAAACATAAACAAAATTAAATTCAAGGCTGACATAGCAATCCTACATACCACTTGTACTGATCATTTTGCTACATTTCTCTCTTTATCTAAAATAAAACCACAGCTTCAACCAATAAAAACAAAAATTTCTATTAACTTTGAAGAAGCTTTAATACACTTAAAAAATAAAAACATTGCTGATTTGTTGCACTGTGAGGACCCTGTGGAAGTGATCGACCGTCTAATTTATATGCTTACAGACTCAATAAAAGAAAATACAATAATAACTAAAATACCTACAAAATACCGCATTATTAAACCGTGGATTACACCTGGCATCTTACGATGCATACGAAACCGTAACAATTTGCAAAAAAAAGCACGCAGTGAGCCACTTAACGATGTAGTGGTAGTAACGTATCGGAGGTACAGGAACTACTGTAACAAATTAATAAAAAAATTAAAAAGGAACTACGAAAGAGTACTATTAACTAATTCTGTCAATAATAACAAACAATTGTGGAAAAATATAAAGGAAATAACGTATACAAATAAAGAAAACAGCTCACATTTAGAACTTTTAAATACAAATACAAACCCAACTGCTTCTGTGAACTTTGTAAATAACTATTTTGCTAATATTGGTAAACAGCTTGCTGAAAAATTAAAACCGGATAAAAACAGAACAAATACTTACCTCCAAGGCTTGGCTTCTCAACTTGACTCCTTTGTCTTGTTACATACAGATTATGACGAAGTAAATAACATCTTGAATAACTTAAAATCAAATAGTGCTCCTGGGTGGGATAAGATTCCAACTGCTTTTCTTAAACACGCAAAAGCTGAAGTCATTCCAATCATTACCCATCTTGCGAACCTCTGCTTTGACACAGGAGTATTTCCAGGTCCCTTAAAACAATCTATTATTATACCGGTTTATAAGGCTGGGGACAGAGACGATGTGAACAACTACAGACCTATATCTGTACTACCAGCGATCTCCAAGATACTTGAAAAACTATTAAACTCAAGGCTAATTAAGTATCTTTCCAAATTTGATATCCTGTCCTCGTCTCAGTATGGATTTAGGCAAGGGAAATCAACCGAGGATGCAATAGCTGCACTTAGTTCGCTGGTGGTCAAGGAAGTGGATGAGCACAATAAATGTATGGCAGTATTTCTAGACCTAACAAAGGCATTTGACACAGTCTCTCTCCCCATCCTTATACACAAGTTGGAAGTCATTGGTATCAGAGGAGTCCCTTTAAAACTTTTTATAGACTATCTGACAGATAGAAAACAGGTGGTCAATTTGGGAACCTATACCAGTGAGAGCATGAATGTGTCCTTTGGGGTTCCGCAGGGGAGTGTTCTTGGCCCTACGCTCTTCTTAATTTATTTGAATGATCTTTGCAACATGTCTATTAAAAACGCCAAGATTTTCTCCTACGCGGATGACACCGCTATTGTCTTTACTGGAAAAAGCTGGGAGGAGGTTAGAAAAGACGCTGAAAGTGGACTTGAACAAATAGGTATTTGGCTCCGCAATAACCTCCTTACACTGAACGCTACAAAAAGTAATTATATATGTTTTGGCATTTACGACAACTCTCAGCCTGACACAAACTTTGAGGTCAAGATACATCAGTGTACCTCTTCTAGGGAAAAACCAACCTGCCAATGCCCTACCATTGAAAAAGTAGCACAAACCAAATACCTTGGAATTATGGTGGACCAAAGACTCTCTTGGTATCCGTACCTTGAACATGTCAGTCAAAGAATTCGCAAGTTGACGTGGATTTTTAAGACATTAAGACAAGTAGTACCAAGAGCAAATAATGAACCTGGGAGTAATGAGAGAGATTTACTTAAAGATATATACATATCTCTTGCTCAATCGATCCTCAGATACTGTATATCCATCTGGGGAGGTGCTGCCAAGACACGTTTTCTTGAGGTCGAACGGACACAACGTAGGCTCATAAAAATAATGTACTTTAAGAAGCAACGGTTTGGAACTGATTTATTATATCAAAATTGTGGACTGCTCTCCGTAAGAAAATTATATATATTTCATACAGTTCTTAGAAAGCATAAGACTCTTACTTATGATCCCAAAAATGCTAAAAAAAGAAGACCGAAATTAGAGGTCCCTACACATAATACTACTTTTGCTTCCAGGCAATACAGTGTTATTTCGGTACTTATTTACAATAAGGTTAACAGCAAACTTGGCATATATAGCAAAAACTACCGTGAATGTAAGAAATTGTTACAGAAATGGCTAGATAATCTAAATTATGAGGAAATTGAGGCACTACTTTTAAAAATTATATAGCTTAGAATGCAAAAGCTGAATGATAATAATAAAAAAAAAATATGAATCATAAAAAAGAATATAGTATTAATATTTGAATATATATTGTATGTACACACAATATTCCACACGCACACACACACACACACACACACACACACACACACACACACACACACACACACACCAAACGCACGCTTTAGATTATTTAATATTTTTAAAGATTATTTACTTATACATTAATTTAGTACCTACCTATCATCTTAGTGTAAACTGTTTATCCTAAAGATTTCATTGTTAAGGAAGAGCGGTGCCCCCTGACACAGGCAATTGAGCTTAAAAGGGGAATCCGGCAACTTATGTAATGTACATCTAAACAGTTAATAAAAAGTTTATTATTAAAAAAAAGTTTATTATTAAAAAAAAAATTAAATGGCTAGCTGTCATTTTGTAAATGAATCCAACTAATTTTCACAATTTTTTTTTTACTTTACTGATCAAAATATTAATATATTTAATTGCTTTAGCAAAATTGCTAATTACATACTTTCTTTACTTTTTGCTTGATTTGGAACTATAATTTGATTGTGAATGTAAATCCAACAAAAAAAAGTTACAACTACGCTGTATTTTTTTGTACTCGTAAATTTAGTTGGATTCGTTTATATTAGTGTTTTATAATCACATCAAAGTCAGATTGCAAAATTACAGCTTATTACTATTTAATGTTTTGCGAAACCGTAATTTTACTGAACTAAAGGCCTTTCATTTGATACCCATATCGCAAAAAACTATTTTTTTTTTCAGTTTTTTGGAATGTGTTCATCAAGGAAGGCCTTTCATTTGATACCCATATTGAAAAAACCCACCACCACCCACCCATGCGTCCATGACTCCATACATCGGGCCATCCATGCACCCATTAACCCATCCCATGCATCCATCCAACTATCCATCCATCTATCAAACTCATATTCAACCATTTTCTTCCTTCCTTTCTATCTACCTCACTCCCTCCCTAAGTCCCTCTCCCCCTCTCTAAGTCCCTCTCCCCCTCTCAAAGTCCCTCCCTTCCTTTTTAAGTCCCTCCCTCCTCTCACATTTTTTCTAACTTTAAAACTTTTAAGTTTCGGAGAAATAACGTCACCCTATCTCATACTTAAAAATGAGTGCCAATCACCAGTAGCTTTGTGCCAATGATTGTACTAGGTGTGCCAATGACTATACTTTTCGATGTTTTTTAAAGTTTTATGTTTTTTTTCATAAAAAACATTTCTTTTTCATTGTTTTTTCATTGTTATTGTAATAAATAAACCCTAAAGATATTTTTAAAAGTCGTAAATTACGCCTATATATCTTACAGATAAAATAATCAACTAAATAAAGAAAGATTCCGCTTAAGGTGCCAATCATTGTATAGTTTACCCTATTTCAGCAATTGATATCGACGTCGTTGTGGCTCAAGAGAGAGCATCTTTAGAATCCTGGAATGTCTCAGAATATTCAGTTATTTATTGTAAGAAGAAATGAAGGGTAAGGGAAAGAAGGATCAGAGTCAGTGAGAAAACCTTCTCCCTTTTTTACAAAAAATTAAATAAGTAACATTAAAGTTATTTAAAATAAATAATCAAAAACCTTGAACCAATATTGGACCGGGCTCCGTATTTTTTCAATAGCTCTACCCTTTTCGCAATCAGGGTCACCGTAATCGGCACATCCGGGTGATAAAATCAAATAATGTCGATGGGTCTTTTGGGAAAAGGTCGTTTGGCTTTACCGACTGGAAAAATGTAGTGATATAGCATAGTGTAATGTAAATCATATCCCATTTTGCTGTTACTGTATAAATCAGAGAGGAAAAATCTGCCTTACCGAGTTATATATGAATTCAATATAGCAAAGCCTGAATAAATTATTATTATTATTATATCATTACTGAAAATGAGTTTACGTATTCGATATTGATGTTATTATATTCGTATTATACCTGTATAGTGAATAAAACATTTTTGTATACCTTTTCAGTGTTCATTTCGAAACAAGAAATGAAATGTCAACCCATATGTTACGTCGAGTGCAGTGACAAGAAGTATTCCATATCAAGTATCACAAATACATTTATATCTGAACACGTGCCTAGAAATATCACGTGAGTAAAGTCACGAGTAGATAGTTTTCTAGGCAAGCGCGTTTCATCGTAGATCGCATCGTCGCGCGTGATAGCGGTCAAGCTAAAGAGCTTGAGAACAAGTCCTGATTCAAATGGGCAACTTTTTATAATGCTAATGCTAAATTTTTATTATAAAATAACGACGCATTAATTTTATCGCTAATTATATTACCGATAAAATAAAGCTGAAATTTTAGTTTTATAAGAAAATATTTTTTGTGCTCAAGTTTCAAAATAAAATATGAGCAAATAGGGTTCAGTGTAATTATTTTACATTATTTTTTCTTTTACAGTAACAAGTTACTGATGTCTAGTCTACGAGTGTATTACACCAAATCAACTTGCAACTGCTATAAAATGACAGTTTACATCGACATCAGTTATTTTATTGGTGAGCACATAGCTTGGTCTTTGGAAAGCATTGCAAACTATCATAATAGAAAATAAATAAAATACCCAGACGTGGGACTCAAATAACTCCAATCACTACATTTCAACAATAAAACAATCGAACGACGAACCTCGTCCGTTGTATGTTTTTGTTCTAAGAGCTCTCCTGAGAAAATTGACTTTTTTTAATGCACAAAGGGATAGTGCTTACCTCACCTGATGTTAAGTGACGATAAGGCCGAAGGTGTAAGCGCACTACACCTGGAATCCTCATCACTAAGGAACTGGCTATCTTACTGCCGGGACAAACCATTTTTTTAATTAATGTAATGGCGTCAGACTTAGGTAAGATAGTTGTACGGAACTAGCCAGGCGGACTTGAAATAAGTCCTACCACCAACCAAACCGAGTACAAATTCTACCCCCCTGAGAATCGAACCCGGGACCCCTGCGTCTACACGAGTTAAAAATCGAATGGCGAGTCGAATTTTTTCTACATAATATTATTTAATAAATTCAAGACTAGAACATAATTATTTAGTTTGTGTAAGTTTACCTTTAGAATTAAAAAAAGTTTAACTTCAGATGGTTAAGTTCTAGAATTTTCGTTAAAGCGCTAACAGGCCCCAGACATAAAAAAAAATCTTGAACACAAAATTAAATATACGTAAAACTCTTTTATTTAAATTCAAATTCAAGACTATTTAATGCCAAAAGATTTGCAATCTGTGGTAATATGGCAAGGAAAAACCTTTATGAATTATTCATAAACCCAGAACAAACACTTTTTCTTTGTGAACGAAACTCGCGAGAATTTGAATGCAATTATAATAACTTAATATAAAAAGAAGTTTCTTCAACAAACATACGAACTTTTAATGAACTTTCAGTTGTTTGCACGTCTAAAAAGTCGCTTTTTGTGGGCCCAAAAAGGGTCATGAAAGAAAAAAATATGATTAGTATATTGTATCCGGGCCCAATCCTGCTAATTTAAAACCATTAAACAAAATCCAAAGAAATACTGTTTTGGTAACGTTTAGAAAATAAAATCAAGAATATAGAATTGTACTAGTACTAGTTATCTGTTCAACAACTGTATAAAAGTGTTATGTATTAAAGGTATAATAAGTGTTAAGCCTTAGGTATAATAAATAACACATTAATAAAACTGTGAATTCTAAATGTTGGGGCGCGCATCACCAAAAATCACTGAATGACTGAACGGCTTATAGGCTTTTCACAGTTCGGTAGCTTGAAGTCTAACTTAAAATCTAAGCTTTGTTTTACTTACTTAAAATAAAAATATTGGAAAAGAAAAAATACTTGTCTCTTGTTTTCATCAGTATTTCTAAATAACAAATAAAAACAGTTTTTTTTAAATGTTGTCAATTCGGGTGGGTGGAACCAAGGATACAGTTTTAACTCTCCGTAGGAGACCGTACATTAAGGAGGTCATTTAAACTGGTCGTTATATATTTCTACGCGGACGAAGTTAAAATATGTTAAAAAAAAATATCTTCCTTAAAATAATTTGAATACTACATATAATCTAATTTGATCATGGTTCATGGAGTGTTGACTTTCGACCTTTTGGGTAAAAAGATCAATATTATCTTGCTTGCGCCCTTCTAAGAACCAATATTAATATGTTACGGCGTTTATTTAGGGTTTAATCTAAGTTGGTTATTATATTTAACTTATATAAGGTGGTACCAAATGATGTGATGATACTAAAAAAGGTAATAGTGTTCCTTGAAAATAAAAATCGTTTTTCGACCTATGTTCCTTGGTGAATGTTATTCAGTTTAGCAACACTATCACCTGTTTTAGTATTATCACACCATTGGTACCACTACCACCTTATACCTACAACGTGTTACAAAACAACCCCTAATGCCGAATATAGTAGATAGGGACTATTAAACTGAACAATTTTTATGATGGGACCAACAGCGAAATCGCGAAAAAAAGAATTTCGATATTTTCGTTATTAATTTTTGTATGAAACAGCTATAAAATGGACAATAACCAAAAAGTTTTACTAATAAAATATTTCAAGTTAAAAGTATTCTTGGTATCTTGATCATTTGACTGGTCTCATGAGGGTTTTTATTTTTTTCAGTTAAATTATGTCTTTTTATTTATTACGGTCATGATATATCTTTTTGAAAACCTTGTGAAAAGCCCTTTAAGCACCGTGCAGCCACCAAGAATATCATATTCATATAGAATATGAATACAATATTCTTGGCAGCCACCATGTTGGTTTTTTAAACGTGACGTACCTAAAAACACATGGGTTGTCAAGAGAAATCTAAAATCCGTTCTGTCGTTTGAAAGATATGAGGTGATAAAGAATATTACATATAAACATACATAATTATGTACTTGTACATACAGAATACGCGTGAAAAACATAACCCTTTCCTTACATTCGGGTAAAAAATGATTTTTTTGAGTGAGTTTCAATTTAGATAGCCGCTTGGCACAACTCGGACCGGTCAGCAGCAACTCCGTTTTCACTCCCGACGTCGTCACTAGATGGCGCCAACAATACTTAACAATATTAAAAGCCCTTCATTAAAAGTTTATAAGCTCTTTGATTATTCAATAAAATAATCAAAAAGCTTTAGCTATTTACAATGATCCTAATATTATTTGTATGTTAATTTCTAAATAGCGTTTTGAAGTGAGCTAGGCCTAGAACAACTCAAGAGATCTTCACTTCAGTAGAGCCAAAAGGGTAAAATCTTTAGGCCACCTGTACACACTAAAAAAAGCCGCCGGGTATACACAAGAATTCGTGTGGTTTGTACAAAAGAAACTGCCCCGGGGGCTGACCAAGAAAAAATCTTGTCTGAGAGATACGACACGCTCTGTGTTGCTGCGGTAGGGAGGAGCGGGGTAGGTGAGATCACTGAGCATAATGTTATTACAAAAACAGTCGAACTAGCGACTGCCCGAAAACAATCTTATCGTTTACGCGTTCATAATTGTCTTGTCTGTAGCAGACACAATAAGTTTTCGTGCCTAAGTCTTACGAAATTCCCGTCTTGTACATGTTGAATTGGTCCTGTCTGCCGCGCCGCAGACACGGTGAATTTTCTTAGCGTTTACGAGTGCCCTTATTGTTTTATGTATTAACAAGAACTACTTCAAACTTTAATGTGCGAAAATTTCAGCGAAATAATTTGTTTTATTTCGTAGAATCTTAGATGATACTTAACCGCCTGCTTAGAAAGTAATCCTGTGTAATAGACGTAATATATTTCCACAAAATAAATTAATTTGATAATTAGAAAATGGCATGAAAATAATTCCAATCGTTACCTGTGACCAGTTACCGGGTAAATAGGTAATTTTAGTGACCCGTGGTGGGTGGTTTTATTGCATAGGGGATTATTACTATCCATAGAAACAATATTGATTTAAATGAAAACCATCAGTTACTTACATTATTGTATTGAATCGTACGGTTTTTTCTTCTGTTGCTTAGATTTAGTTTAATGTGTATTCTATTTACTTACAGTAAATTAAACAAGAATGTTTTTTTTTTCAGCTACCTACGGAGGTGTGTTTTCCCTTTTCTTCGGCGGTTCCATCATCACACTCGTAGAACTATTTTATTTATTCATTAATTATTTAATCGTTTTAATAATGAATATTACACAAAACTTTAAAATGTATAAATAAGTACCTTCTATAAGATATGTACTACCACATTACATATATAAGTTTTTTCAAAATGTACTGTGGTACTACTATGGTACCTAGGTATATTTTTTATTAAGATCTTGATTGAGAATAAAAATATATTTAAGTAAATCAAATATACTCGCTACGAAGACATAATTTTGAGTCATTTTTATTTTTTCCTAACCACACCTAATCAGAACATAATTTTAAACCATTTGGTTATTATAAGCTACGTTCACACTAGTGTACTTTCAAGTTTATCTCTCGTCATCAACTCTCAATTCGTCTTGAGTCAAGCGTTTGCAATATTGATTTCCTTAACCATCTTGATTGTCTACACCTAGAACATTAGTCATTTTAATGTCCACACTGCTGGGGCACAGGCCTTTCTATCGGTGGATAAGGAGGATGGGCCATAACCCACTACGCGGACCCAATGCGGATTGGTGGGTGTTAACGTAACGACTGCAAATGCAGCTGAGACTAAAGGCTAAACGTGCATTTCTAAGCACGGAGGTGTTCAAGATAATAAATTTTGGTCACCCATCCCATTGCAAAAGTTTCTTACTATCCGAAACTGGTTCAGGCGCTAAACCAAGCTAAAGACCAAAATAAATAAAAATTACTTGTAGGGAAGCACAATGATTTAGTAATCATCAATCAAAGCTACTGCTTTAAGGGGCTATAGGTAAAAAATAAAGCGTAAAGCAAGATAGCAATGAGAAAATAACGCGTGCGGGAGCGAGACCAATTCGGCAGATTTGGCGTAAAAATCACTAAATCCATAGCCTTCTTCATTTCCAAGCCGTGAACATAAGTTTGGCAACACTGTTACTGTCAGTTCGTGGTCATGTCGTCGGCCAGTCTCCATACTAAATGTATGGGATATATTTTAATTTTAAGAGGTCGATATTTTTTTTCGTAGTAATCGTGTGAGGTTCAAAATATAAAAATAATTTAGTTCTTTTATTGAAATGCTTTGTATATTAAACAATAAGAAAAATATCAATGTTAACCAGAAAAAAATGCCTGTCAAAGATGTCATCTTTTTTGTTGATTTTCTTCAGCAGAAATATCATTAGAAATGTCTTTTAAAGACAAATATTTGCTGTTAATATACTTTATATCAATTGTTAATACTTTTGGAGTTAAAGGTTATTAAAGTATAAAAGTGGTTTATTGTCTATGGGAGTTGATCTACCACACCTATAGAAATGAATGATATATCATAAGAAAGGTTTTTATATTTTATAAGAAAGGATATGACAGAATTACTGTTGAAATGCTGAGAGGTGGGAAAGAGCTGGTTGCGTCCTGGCTGTGCCTGATCTTTAATAAATGTTGGAACAGTGGCAAAGTGCCGGAAGATTGGCGTAAAGCCGTGGTCGTGCCGCTGTACAAAGGGAAAGGGTCACGGCAGGATGCTAAAAAACTACCGCGGGATCAGTCTTCTCAGCATTGTCAGTAAATTGTATGCAAAGGTACTGATTGAAAGAGTGATGCAAAAAACTGGTCAGAGTATTTGGGATGTGCAAGCGGGATTCAGAAAGGGAATGGGATGCACGGATCAGGTCTTCTCCTTGAGGTGCTTAACCGAAAAACACCTGGCTAAGCATAAAAAGGTTTACTGTGCCTTTGTGGACCTGGAGAAGGCCTACGATCGAGTTGACAGGAATGAGCTATGGAAGGTGTTGTCCGAATACGGATTGAAGAGCAGACTGATTCATGCACTGAAATCTCTCTATGAGGATTCCCGTGCATGCGTCAGGATTGACGGCGTATACACTGACTGGTTTGGCATCTCTAGGGGTGTCAGACAGGGATGTGTTGCGTCACCATGGCTCTTTAATCTGTTTTTGGACAGTTGTATGAAAGGTCTGAAAGAACGTGACTGTGGGGTTGTGATGAATGGGACTCAAATCAAGTGCCTTCTCTACGCTGACGACCAAGTTATACTTGCGTCTTCTGCGCAAGAGTTGCAGGAAATGATGTCGGTTATGAATGAAGATTTTGTGAGAAAAGGGGTGAAAGTGAATGTAACTAAGACTAAAGTGATGGTGTTTGAGAGAGATGAAGAAATGACTGACTGTACGGTAATGTTAGGTGGCGAAAAAGTGGAACAAGTCCGTGAGTTTGTATACTTGGGGAGATTGTTCACAAGGGACGGAAAGAGTGAGGAAGACATAGAAAGACGAGTGAAGAAAGGAAATTCGGTGAGTGGTGCTATACACTCGGTTATGAGTAGCCAAACCGTTTCTGTAAAGGCGCGAATGGCTATTCATAACGGAGTGCTGGTACCGACACTGATGTATGGAAGTGAATCTTGGGTATGGCAGAAGAAGAATGAAAGCAGAATAAATGCGGTAGAGATGCAATCGTTGAGGAAAATATGCGGAGTAAAACTGAGTGATAGAGTGAGCAATGAGGTGATTCGCAAAAGGTGTGGTCTGAAAGATGATATAGTGACAAGAATTGAGAAAGGAATGCTCCAGTGGTTTGGTCACTTAGAGAGGATGAATGAAAGGCGAATCACGAAAGAGATATACTGTGCGAATGTGGAAGGAACGATTGCACGAGGGCGTCCCAGAAAAACCTACGCGGACCAAATAGAGGTTATTATAAAAAAGGCTGGTGTACGCAGTGACAAAAACCGCAGGGCATGTATGAAAAGAGTGATGGATATGAATGAAGCGAAAGAAGTGTGCAAGGATCGTAGCAGGTGGCGATCCATAGTCTCTGCCTACCCCCATGGGATACAGGCGTGAGTGTATGTATGTATGTATGTAGGTTTTTATATAACAAATATTTGTTTAAAACATACTTTCTTTTAATTGCTAGTATTTTCGGAGTTTTAGGTCATTAATGTTAAAAAAATTGGTCAAGTTCAGAGCGTTATAACTCTCAAAGTACTAATAGTTGACGATTATAGTGATACAATAAAGTGTTTCAAATTTAAATAGCTTTCCAATGATGTAAGATTTATTGCTAGAAGAGGCTTAGATCAAAATGCTCATCGTACTAAAGGACCCCCGAAAAGTTCAAATAATTTGACTCAAACCTTATGTTCTAATAAATAAATAATAATAATAAATATAAAACTTTATTGAAATAATCTTACATCACAATTTACAACACAATAGATAATATAGGAAAAACAAATAATAAATAATTATTAAAATAATTTTATACTATGTGCTTGACCACATGCGATGTTGCCGTTCTGCTCAACTTCAGGGCTTGGAAGATATAGAAGGCTATGCTAAATCAATTCATAGTAAATGCGATTAAGCAGAAATGCTAGTGAATAAGTAAAGATGGTACAAATTATTTAAAGCAATTTCGACTTAAATACCTTCTGTTGTTTCTAAATAATTTCGACCTTAAAAATTTTTAAAAGGTATTTTCGAAAGTAAAATTAAGCCATAATCACTGAATCGTGTTTATGGTTCAATACGTGTCTGGAGAAAGATATAAAGAAACATTGTAACTGAATTTTAGATCTCTATGATCTTTCCGCGACCTATTCTATCGCGCGAACATTACATCATTACATCAAAAAGTTTCGTATCCCATCATAATTCATTATTAATATACCTAAAACATTTATTTCCTCTTTTATTGTAAAAGAGCTTTAGGCGATACTTCTTGTCCGAATTCTTTAAGACGTGGTTTTAGCCTTAAATGGTATCAAGTAGTCATGTTATTTGTTATCCAATTATAGTTTGCCTTTGGCGTTGTTCTGTAGAAAATCTTTTAACATATCGTTGTGTACAGTAATAAAACATTAAGCCATATCAAGTTTAACCTAATGAAAAAAAAAACTACAAGAATAAATACAAACAATATTTTTATTCATATTAAAACAACAATATCGGCAAGAATGAATAAATAATGGTATAATATTATTATCTTTAAAATGACAAACATAATTAATTTGGTCTGAAATTTGCTGACGTACGCAAAACAATTTACGAAAGATTAATTACAATCGGGTTATCAAATTTACATATCATGTTAAACTTATCAGAATTTAATTAATTAGGAGGACATAGAGGACAAACATAATCATTATTATTCTAGCTCGATTGCCTTCTTTAATTTATGAATATTGTATTCTGTAATTTATTCACATGGACAATATGAAAAGTCGATCAACGTACGTGTGAAATGAAATTATTACTCATGTCTTTAAAAATGTACGCAAATCATTACAGGAGGTGTAAAAAATAAAACTAAGGTTTGAAGAAATCAAAGTCAACTTAAAAATAACATGAATGTTTTTAAAAAAATTTTGAAAAAAAAAAACAAAAAACCGACTTCAAGAAACCTACGAATATTATTTCTTGCTTTTTAGAGGTAGTTTTTTTTAGTCGGTTTTATGTTTTTTTAAACAATTTTTATTTTTTTTATTTTTAGTGTAGGTACCTTGTAGGTATATTATTTAGAAAGTAAAATCGGCTCAGCTAAACGTGAGATAATTGCGAAGAAACATACATACATACGGGTCAAACTGAGAACTTCTTTTTTTTTAAGTCGGTTAAAGAACTACACAGATATCCCTCTACCAACAAAAAATTTATTATCTTATTCAGTTCATAAACAAAGAAGTAATACGACCATTATCATCGAGGTAATTCACACAAAATCATACTATTTTCGTGCTTTTTTCAAGTTTACTTGAAAAGTTCTGAACCGATTTCCAAATTTGAAAAAATGGGACAAACTTGGGAGTTTACATAATGTAATAACGTTTGAATCATTTCAATCGGTCCAGCCGTTTTCGAATAATCGGTGGACATACACAAAAAAAAAACAAATATACAGACGAACAGAGAACCTCCTCCTTTTTGGAAGTCGGTTAAAAACTGCAAATATCAAAATAAAATATTCTGCAAGATTATAGCTAAATTCAAATCAATCTATGTTAAGTATAAAAAAAAGTCCTGACTGACTGACCGACTGACTGACTGACTCATATATGACAGGGACCCGAGACTAATATCTCTGGACCCAATTTTGAATATTAAAAACTAGCTTACGCCTGCGACTTCGTACACGGACTTTCGAAAAAATCCCCGTGAAACTCTTAACGAAGATAACAAGTATTTTTTGTTTTGATTTCATCAAAATCCGATCAGCTGTTTTTACGTGATTAGGCGGGTACCCACCAAGTGAGCAGCCTCGCAAGAGGCAGCGTGGTTGGTTGAGACCCGCCTAATTACATTAAAACGGCTGATCAGATTTTGATGAATTTAAATCATAAAATACTTTCTATCCTAGTTAAAGTTTTTCTAAGGATTTTCTCGAATGTCCACGTCAATCATGTAAATTCAGCTAAATTTAAAGTTATTTGAAATTTGACACTTCAGATTTCAAATAACTATCAATTTAATTGAAATCTGAAGGTGGTTTTAAAGTTTTAACTTATATAAAGTTTGAGTCCAACTACAGCACTAATTAGTGAATAGTTGGCAATAGTTAAATCTCAGTTACTAACAAGCTTTCAAATTCCTTTAAACCTAAGGCTAAGGAACTAAATGGTAGCGCTCTTTCTAGTTGAATAAAAATAATAGCAGACTGTAAATTTGGTTAGTAAATAAAATACAAGATTTTTTTACATACCGGAGAAAATTCACTTACGCACAAAATCTTACTTTATCGATTCAACCCCACGCCGCAATTTAAAATATTTACTCCTTGATCAGACGTGTAGAACCAATTACTGTGTTAGACAGAACTAACTTAAGTGGAAAACAAGCTTATCCTAGATTTTCTGCATGACTGATAAAAGTGTTAAACAGTACTTAGTCTGTAGACAACTTTATAAGTAGCATTAATATTATAGACTACCTCTATATATTATAAATTTTATACTTTATAATATAAAGAGTTAAGGTGTTTAGGTATGTTTGTTAGTATGCGAATACGATAAAAATAAGAAATATAATTCTACTGTATTTTATTTGTATTTATTTATTAAAAGTTTACTTGGTGACTTACAGCAAGGCCCAAATTGTCAGCAAGTTAAATATTAGGTAGTACATCACAAAAAAATAACTTTACATAATTTCATGCATATTTAAAATTGAGTTGAATATTAATTGTATGGAAAACCAAATGGAAAACTATTCCTGAAATCCTGAAAGATTTAAACTGTATTTTTTACCAAAATTTCCACGAAATGGGATTCCTTGCGGAAGAAGATGCGAGCGGAAGCTAGTCGTTAGTAAACTTAACCTTTCAGACCCTTTTCAGGTTCGATGGTTAAAGGCAAGTTACCTGTCTTAAAGTAATTGCCTTAAATAAACAAATGTTTAGTTCTTTAGTTTCATAAATATACAACAATTATAAAGTTGCTAACGCTAATGAAGTTAACTTTTTTGTATTCTAGAAATAAAAAAAACTTAAATAAATTCTCGGCATTTAACAGTAGGAAAATCATTTAGGACTGATATAATTGTATTCCTTATTACCCTGAAAGGTTCCATAAAGCCGTATACTTACGTAATTATAGTAATTATGCAATGTTACTTATGTAAGTAGAATTGATATTGCGTGTCATCACATAACCAATCTTTTGTAGGTATTATAGATTTCCTCTATGCATTTTGTACGTCTGATAAAAATACGTTCTTACAAAAGTTGATAGTAGAATCCTTGTTAAAATTGACACTACTGCCATCTAGTTTTATCAGTTGTTCATACGAACCGGTTATGTCGTACAAAAGCAGTTGTTTCAAGCCAGCCATGTTCTAAAACGCCACCTGCCGTGAAAGCGCAACACTCGCGAGTTAATGAAAAGCGGGGGAAAATAGAACAGTGATGGGAAGTAGTAATTCTGCTCTTGATGTGTAGATAGAGCTTTTTAGATATTTTCTCAACGCAAAATATTTCATCGTATGAGAAGATTAGACCTAAAATTGTAGTAGATATCTAAAATTAGCTTTTTATTCCTCTATTATTACTTGTTTAATGGAGGTCAGTGCACACCCCGGACACTCCATACAACAGCGCCATAATAAACAGATGACGTCAGATGACATTTTTGTGCACGCGCAACTATGTGTAAGTCTAGGGCTAACGTGCAGTTTTCGTTTTATTATATCGAATGAAAATGAGTTGTAAAAAGTGCTTGCCGCCTTTAAAAAATTGGGCCCCAGTTACTCCCCCTAATTGAAAATTACAGAACTGAAAAACTTTAGTTTCACTAAGTACCTATCAAGCGTTGAAATATTATACTTACAACCGAGTTAAAGATACACTTTCTTTTAATGAGTTACAGTAAAAAGATGATAGAATCTTACTTTTCAGTCTGATTTAACACTAAAATATCATCGCACTCTCACCGTCAAATTAAATCAACCCATTCCCCGTCGCGGCTGCAGCAAATATAATTTGTAGTGCTATAAGATCCCGTAAGAGCGCTGCACTCATCCAGACAGGTAAACCAATAAAGCTTTGCATACAGTGTTCTCGTTACGCTCAGTAAATTCAGGTCTTATCAGGGAGACTAACAAAGATGTACAGCCTCTGGAATGGGCTTAATTTTTTTTATTAAAGTTTTTTATCTCGAGAATTTTGCTACTGGTTAGTAAAAATGATAATATTTAAGTAAAAGAAAGTTTGCGTTGAAGGTAGGTACAGCTCGCGCAGCGAGTTAAGAGCTCTAGGCAGTGGGGAGCTGGAGGGGGTATGCGCAGTATTATTTTTAGTAATAAATTACTACTGCACAGTGCACATACCCCTTCCACATTTGCCGAGAGCTCTAAACTCGCTGCTCAAGCTGTATACCATGGTGAAACCTTACATATTGAACTTTTAAATCATTTTTTAATTTTCCTTTCGATTTGACTTTTGCATTTTAATTTTACATTAATAATACTGTTTTTAAGATATTAAAAAGTTTCTGATTTTATAGGTAAGTACTAAGGTTTTATATACGTTTAAAATTATTAATACACAGCAAAGATTAATGATAAACAGGGTTTAAAATTAATAAAGATTTATAAAATAATATGCTATACTTTTAACACGTTGGGTGCCATGAAATTTTTGATTTTATAAAATTGACTTAGAAGAAACCTTAAAAGACAATCATTTTGTAATCTAAATCTTTATCAACCCATTCACACTTTTAAACTTACACTTTGCATTGCATTTAGTTAAAATAACAGGAATTCAACGCGTGCAATAGGTATATGTGAAAATACCTATCATTGCTGCACACGTTTTCTTTATCAAGCCGTAATAAGACTTAGTTTTTAAATGTTTATATTTATTCTCATATCTCTTCAAGTATACTTAGGTCTTCTATGCGCCCGGTCACCATGCCGCCAGTTTGTTTAGATAACGTCTCGGTATCACCATTCGCACAGACGCTGTTAAGCCAAACTGGACTCTATTCCGTGTAGCTAAGAGGTTGGAGCTGATAGGACAGCTTATACGGCCGATAATTTGCTCGTCATTGTTCGTATTCTGCAATGGCCGGTAGAAATGTACAGAGAGGCTGTTGCCGACCAGCACGAGCTACTTACAGCCTTTTTGGTTTTCTCTTTGGTTTACGTTCTAAATTCTAAATTTCAGTGACATATTGTAAAACAAAATGTTTGTATTTGGTTGACAGTAAAACTTGGAACGAGAATAACGTGTTTCAGTGATTTCGAGCCCTATCCTCAACAGAGGCGGGATCTCTCAACTCCGTGTCTACTAGTAAGCGATATCTTGTGTGGAAACTTAAATAGTGAACTAGTTAGTAAGTTTCCAAATAAATGTGGCTTGCTTGTTATGAATTCGAATTAAGGCGAGTCGATTACTTTACTATGGAACAGCTGATTTTTTTTCGCGATTTCGTGGTTGGCCCCATAGTAAAAGTTGTTCATTAACGTGGTCTGAAAACCCCTTTTCATTTTTAGATATACTTTAAAAATAACCGTGTATAATTTACTTTCGTCTAAGCTCTTTCAAGCACTTTTAATATGAAAGTTAAAAAGTTATTCGACGGCCGTAAATAGAATTATGATATTTAAGAGGTTCCTATAGGTCTACGAGATGGTAATAAAAATATAGATTCTCGTGCCGAGTCCGAGCCCAGACCCATTTTAGCACGATCATATACATTAATTTGTTGTTTCTGATCTCCGTCTGTTGTTCGGTTACCGCTCGGTATAGCATAAGCTCGTCCACACAAAATCCGCCCACGACTTCATCTGCGTGGATTTTTTTGCTATCCCTTGGGAACAGTAGTTTTTTTCTGGATGAAAGGTACCCTTCTCTGTACCCCTGAGAACTTGTATGCAAAATTTCATGATGATCAGTTGAGTAGTTAAGACGTGAATGCGTAACAACAAACGGACTTACTCATTTATAATATTGGTAAGGATATTGAGGATTTAGTTGACCATCCGGCAGACACGGCACGGTATAGCACCCTTTTGATCTAGTTACGTGAGTCATCCTTATGTAATTTCTCAATAAAAAAAAATGTTTACGAATCGTTTACAAAACTTTAATAACTTATGAGGGGACTACGATGTAGCCATGCTACGGACGAGTTGCTACGAGGGGCATCTACGAATCTGCCTGTTGGTAGAGTTGTCTAAATGTAAAATATCTATATTTGTACCACTATTATTAAGGGGAAAGATTTGTTTTTTCTATTTTTGTAAGTTTGTGAGTTTGTTTATCTTTACTAGTCCTTACTAATATGATAAATGCGAAAGGATAACAAAAATAATATTTCATTTTCAAGATTTCAAAATTTGTTCCTTATGAAAATTGCATTATTAAAAACCACGGTAACAAAAATGAGCTATTATCTTTGGTAATGAAGGATTTTATTTTTAAAAGCTCAAAAACAGATGATTTAAAAGTCAACAGATGGCATAAAAAAATCATCTCAAAGAAATGAGACTAAGGGCTTTTCAAAGTGACATTTAAAAAACAAAAACAGTAACTTTTTGCTTCACTAGATGGCGTTTATGGAAAGAGAAGTGTCAAAATTGGGTTTTTAAAATATATGGCCTGTACAGCTCGCGCAACATAACTTGACCCATTTTTTAGTACCGCGTGACCTGCGCACCACAATAAAATTATTGTACTGAAAATTGCTACTGCGCAAGCTTCATTGTCTATGGTTTGGTTCAAGTTATGTTGCGCGAGCTGTACCAAAGAGGCAAGTAAGCACTCGCTGGCTGACATCTGCCCAAAGAGAAACATTTTAGGGTTATATCTGCCTGCCTAAAAGAGAACTTTACGAAGTTTAGTAAAAAACACATTGATAAATACATTTTTATCAACGCCATCTATCAAGCCTACAGTTTTTTGACATTTTGAAAAGCCCTTATTTACTAGAAACATTCTAAAAAAAATTGAATCACCCATAGTATTTCAGACGGGACCTGAATTTAGATGAGTCGATTTTTTATATTTGTAGCATTCTTAGCTCTTTTTTAATATTTTGTTAGTCTTTCGACAGCAAAGTCTTTTCTGATCATAAAACTAACCGAGAACGGTTTAGAACCAAGTAACAATCCAGTATTAACAGTTCTTCGTTACGGAAGACTCATAATTACTGAATAATTGAGCGGTAACTACGTAACTTCACCTGACATTGCGAACCTCCCGAGTTTCGAGTTGGGTCTTTAACTAGCTATTATTTTAGCATTCAAAGTTAGCGTTTGGAATCACAGACTAGAAAACATTAAGTAAGTAATGGTTATTTGTTACTAGCCGCGAGTTCATCTTCGCGGAAAGCTTTTTTGCTATCCCTCGGGAACAGTACTTTTTTTCGGAATGAAAGGTACCCAATGTCCTTTTCTGTACCCCTGACAACGTATATGTGAAATTTCATGAAAATTGGTTCAATAGTTTAGACGTTAAGGCGTAACAAACAAATAAACGGACTTTCGCACTTATACAGTAAGGATAGTAAAGATCCAGAGACCAAAGTCAATTTGTGCTGCGAGTCACTGTGCTCAGTAGTCTATGTTAGAATCACTCACTGCGCTCGTGATTCAATGGGGAATGTCCGAAAAAATCTAATTCGCTGAATATTTTTTTATTAGTAGGAATAATCTCCCTTAATAATAGAAAAGTTTAAGAATTTTCGAATTCTTGACGTCACAAATGTACGAAAGTAACAGCAGAATGGAGATTATACCTTTGCCATAACCACAACACGTATTAAAAACTTTACTTTACTTTTTTTATATACCATGTTGTGGTTGTCGCTGGTGATGGCAAAGATATATTTTCCATTCTGCTGTTACTTTCGTACATTTGTGAAGTCGAATAGACTTATTTTTTATTTTTCACGCAACCGAAAATTCTGTTATTTTTTTCTATTACTAAGGGAGCTAATTTCTACCTATAAAAAATATTACGCCAATTTGTTTTTTTTTGACATTCCCCATTGTGACTACTTCACTAGTTCGTGATTTAAAAGCACGGGACGTATAACAAAAAAATGTTCTTGTGTTAAAGATTTCACAATTACCAGCGAGAAAAGTGTTTTATGTAAGAATAGTTATTTTCACGTAACTCTCTCTGGTAAAAAGATAAATACAGTATGTATTAGAAACTTGTTCTCTCAACTTAACTCTTTTGGAGTTAGTCAACTACCTTCATCGCTGGACGCACTCATGTTTTGTAATATATCACAAAAATAGTTCAATCAAACCTATGCTGAAAAAAAAATTATGGCGTACCTAAAGAAAATTGACTGAAAGACTTGGTAGTGACCGGAGACACTTTTTTATGCTTGGGCAACTCAGAAATTCTATTGAGTTTTTAAGTTTTTTGTTTTGTCCATGCATTTGTATACTTTTAGATTTTATGCATTCACAATGCTATTTTTATATTAAGATTATTAATATATGTATTGTTATTACCATGTATTTGCATTGCAGCTGAACTTTTAAAATTATGTGATAAAACTAGCATATATTTTAATTTATTTACTTATCTTATCATATTTTTGCTACTAATTTAATAAAATTATGCTAAGACGTACTACGACTATGACTGTGTTGTACGTACGTTTAAATATGTAACAGTAGGTACAAATGTTTGAAACGTTGAAATTTTCTTAGACCTAAAAAACTGAAGTGATTTTACTCAACCTTTCGTAGAGTATGGCACCGCTTCCTAGTCAAGAGTTTTATTCGCTTTTAGCTTTACATCGAGCGCTTGATAGCTTGACTTTTGATATTTCGACTTGTGTCAAACCCTTTTGAGATTGAGATAAATAAAGTCGTACTTATATAAATCAAATAAGTGGTCTCACGTAGGTACATTTACAAAAACCATAAATGTTGACAAGTTGGTAAAACAAATAAAACGTCAATGTTGTTAGATCTTAATTTTTTTGATAATATGTTATTCTAGAAACTTATTTACATCATTTTAGCTGATTGCCTAAGTTATACCCAGCTTAGTAAGTGGAGTTAGTAATATCAAAGTTTAGTTCAGAACTTGGCATTCGACACATTTCATAACAAGCTCAATAAAATAAAATCAAATCTGAGTTGCTAACTATAAACGTTAAAGCCAGTAAACACGTCTATAAATCTACTATCACCAATAGAGCGATACTTAACTCAAAGCATAATACAAAAAACTATAAATGACGTCATACTAATCACATAATGTTCGAATCTTGTAAGCGAGCCGTAATGGAGTGCGTCGGGACGACACGCTACAAAGGCGGCCACCGAATTTGTGCGTGTAACGACGATACACGACGATTTACGACAATTTACGACGATGTTTACGGCCGTCTACCCAGTCTACCCACCAGATAAAGGACATTGAAATTCTGAATGAATACAGCCAGCGACACCTTGCTGAATATTCTGGAATTTAAGTAAAATTCATAATTTGTGAAAGCTTTTAAATATGAAAGTGAAAATTCTGAGAATTTTATGCTTAATTCGAAGTTCTTCAAGAATAATTTACTTAAATGTAGGAAAGTAAAATTAAAACTAGACGTTGGAAGAATATGTTTGATTTTTTTCCTTTCTTCGAAGGAGCGAGGGAGGGAGCGTACCTATTTGATTTTTTTATATAATCAATGCATAAAGTGCATCGTTAAAGAAATATTACTGTTTTTTTCTGCGTCTATATTTATTGAGATATGATGCTTTGAATATTGACATCATGGCGACCGCGTAAAAATGCCACATACAAAAAGTGTCAGAATAGTGACGTCACATTTCACACCGCGCAGCACATAATATGTAAGGCGGGCAAAAGAAATTTTTGATTATCTAAACAAAAAATATTTAAACTTTTAATGTTTTCATATTGTTTTTGTAATTACGTATGGATCTTAATAATCAACACTATTTTGTCACTGAAGCATTTTGATTTTTTGTTTTTTTTTTTCCTTTGGAGTCTTAGAAATCAAAGAAAAATTCGTCAAATCGAGCTAAAATTTCGCGTAGGGGTTTATTTTGCATCCCTTTTTTTCACTACTATACCTTAAAAGTAAAACCAATTACCTATGTACTTAGTAGAATACACAATTGAGACGCAGTTTTTCTAAAACATTAAAATGCGAGTTGGCAGGTCAAATTGCATAAATTGAAACACTTCATTTATTCTTATTGTCATCACGGTCATTATTTATGTTTTTCATTATTTTCGTTTTAATTATACTTACTAAAATATAAGCACTAATCGTAGTGCATCATTATCTTAATACTTGTACTTTAAAATCTGAATGGTAAGTATGAATCACACTTCTTCTATATTTTGTAACCTTTTTGGAATACAACCGCCTGGCAGAAGAAAACCAACTTTTATTACGCCAACATAAAAATCTAGTACACGTTTATTACCGCGCGTTTATGCGTCCTAATAATATTCCATGTTTACTGATAGCGACCGTTACTTTATCTTTTTCGAGGCTTTTCGAGGGGTTGTCCTGTATGATATATTGCAGCCATGTTTTCCTTGTTAATTTGTTCAATAAGGTCAGGTACTTCTAGTTAGTTTTAATGATTATGTCTTTGTGTTGTCCTCTGTAGTTTTTCAAGTAGCAAGTTATGAATACTGGAAAAACTAAGGATGACAACTTGAATAAATACTGATGTACTATTATATATTCTGTGATAATGGTCTAAATGTGTATGAAACTTTGAAATGAATTATTTGTAAGCTGAAGTACCTATACCTATAGTAAAGATGAAATAGATTTTAAATACTTTCTAGTGCTCAAAAAAGTTTGATAATGTAAAAATATAATAAGTAAATAAATCATTCAGATAAAATATAACATTGTATTACCTATTTATGTTTTTTATCTTCCACTTCAAAAATCAATGCATAGATTCCTAGCCAGATTACGATTCGCTTCATACATTTTGTTAATCGTACTTATCCAAACTCATTTTATTATAAGAAATATTTTTTTATTTATTTTTGGTTGTTGAAATTATTTCTACACAAAATATTATCAACACATAAGTATGTACTAAACCCTTATTACATATTCTTTGCCAAATATAAATTTAATTGTGTCGAAATATAAGAAATTGCTTTTGGGTAGAAAGCTTAAGCTTGCTGATATCAAAATTAAAGCCGAGTTAGGATTTGTATACACAGTGGGAATTTCACACGTTTTTTTTTAGTTTTCTATTCCAAACGAAAACCTAATAAACGAATCTTTCTGAACTTCATTCCTAACCAATATCAAATATTTTAAATTTAGCATTGGTGCGGAATAGAAAATTTATTACGACAATAAACAAATATTTGTATTTGTTTTGGTATCAGAAAAGAATAGATCAGATGGCGGGACGCAAGTCATGGTACTCGTAATAGTAGATTACAATGGGATCTCCGACCCCATGAAATTGTGTAAAGCTAGCCAAATTTAAATAAAAAATCTCCCATAAAACCTTATCATTCGCTCAGTCAGATCACACATCAAGCCACTTTGCCGAGTGAAAAAGTGCTAAAAAGTGAAACCCTCGAATTGCTCCGTTGCCACCCGAGTCACGTCTCCCATATTGGGATTGGCTGCGGTTCGCCATCAATTTTTCTTGAGAACAGGCGTAAATTTAATTATTCAACGGAGTATGTGATGGCTGCAGGAAGCATGCTGATTCCGCCGAAATGTAAATGTAATATTCAGAAGGGATTTTACTGTGTTTTTATGCTTGCTTATTATGAGAATCTCGAATTTGATTTAGGTGATGGTGGATATTTTTTCTACAAAAATCTGCAACAAACTTTTTAACCAGTACAACAAATATTCAAAACAAGACACAAGTCTATCATCAGTTAACAAGATGTTACCAATAATATTACTAGTAGCTTTGTGAGCTGTAAAACTGGCGTTTGTGACAATTTTGATAATTTTTCGAAATGGCTGAAATGTGTTTTTTTTCGAAGAATTGCGGTAAACTGAAAATTATATACTATAATAATAATTATCGGACCTGCTCACAAAATTTCACGAGAGTGGCCAAAAAATGCGACATGTAGAGGAGAACTAACAAACAAGCATACGAAGGCAGTTTTGCCCAAACTAAAGCAGAGACGATTCGCTCTCGGTTCGCGCATATTTTTAGCTTTTATAGAACAATATCAAGGTATAATTATAATACAGAATTATATGATTGTGTGTGATCTACTCATTAACATCTAAATCACCATCAGTAAAAGAATATAGACATTCTTTTGACATTCATAAAATAACCTAAAATTATTAGTTAATCGGTGAAAACGATACGGACAAATATCACTAAAATTGGTTTATTGTAATTATCTAAGTAGTAATTAGTTGATTGATTACAAACAGGCGAGAACGCCCACAAATATCATTTTTGTAATGGACATCGAGTATTTTGGTGAACAAACAAAGTCAAATGGTATAATTATCTACAGGAAAAAATATAATTAACATACTTATTCGATAGCATAGCATTATCCATACTAATGGGGTATTTACACGGAGTGACTTGGCAGGCGACTTCGGCCAAATAGCGCTCTTTATCGACAATCGCTTGTAAAATTGAAACGCCACCTCATTTAAATTAGGTTTACGATTAGATTTTACAAGCGATTGCCGTTAAAAAACGCTAATTTGACTAAAGACATCTGCCAAGTTACCCTGCCATATAAACCTACCCCATAATAGATATTAGTAACCAACCGAAGTTTCGGTGTCGGTTTCTGTTTCTAACTTAACTAACATAGAGAGGAGGGTTTTTTTTGTTTTTTATTTATAACACACAATGTTAAGTGTCTATACACCGTTATTTTTAAAGTAAATTTAAAAATAAAAAGGGGTGTTTAGACCACGTTAATTAACAACTTTTACTATGAGGCCAACCAAACCAAAAAAACCAACTGTTCCATAGAAAAGTACAACATCGACTCAACTATAATGTATGGAAGAGCAGATTTTTTTTCGCGAATTCGTGGCTGGCCCCATAGTAAAAGTAACGTGGTCTGAACACCCCTTTTTATTTTTACATATACTTTAAAGATAACGGTGTATACAGTTGTGGTTGGATAATTATAAATAAGTCGATTTTTATACAAAAAAAAAACAAACGAAGTAACTTTGAAGCTTCGGTTGATTGATCGTATTGCACCTGATACAAAGTCCCCGAGAAAAGAAAAAATAATTCAGCTCAAGATTTTTCTTTTGTTTTAACAATACTTCCAAAATACAAATATACGTTTCTTTTGACTTGAACCAACCCTGCAGTTGTCTTTATTTTCCGGGCAAAATGCATTTATAATTACGTACAAAAGCACTATAGTGCCCAATTTATTTATAATTGCAATTTACAAACAAACAGCCATACAGAGAGATTTAACGCGACGACGACGCATTCGCGGTTATTGAAGCGAGACAACGTTAGTCTTAAAGCCGAATATTGAATATTGCCATCTCTTTTACTCAATTGTTTTTGCAGCTTGCAGAAATTTGCTACTATGCTCAGCGTAAACACAAAGTTGAGTCGCACAACGACAAATGTAAATTTATTTCAGTTGTTTGCACTCAAAATATATGAGCAGAACTAACTGTTGCCCGTAATACTTGTTTTCTGGATTTATGATGAAACAAAAAAGGCGGCAATTCTTTTTTAAATCGAATGAGATTTACAACGCGCCGCCATGTTGAAGTTTTCGTATGAAATTAACGCGTCGTTGAGCGCTCAACCAGTGTGATTTTAAACGGAACGTTGTCGGCATGAGTTTAAAAGGGAAAATTTTACTTTAAAAGCAAAATGTACAATGAGTTTGTATGGATGCTTACATAATATAATATTAAAATTGTTAAAAGAAGAATACGTTTTTTGACTTTGTCCTCTTAAAAACCCAAAAACCTATTTATAGGTATATCAGTACTTACCAAACTATTTGTTAAATAGCCAACTATCCTAATAGAAATAAATAGGTTTTTTTTCTACTTACCTACTTTATTTTACAGTAGGGTACACCAGCAAAATTATGATGCTCATAAGAAAGGTAACCAATACCAAATTAAATAACACAGCTTACGTAATAACCGTAAAAGTGATTTGCGATTTGGCTGAAATTAACTCAGAATTAGATGCTTTGTGGGCAGCAATAAACCGTGATGAGCGGCGCGGGCTTAATTAACACCTGCTTGAGCGAGATACAATCAATTTCAAGTTATTGCATACTGCTAATAATATAATTCAGCTGTTTATTTTACAATCAAAATTATTAAATTTACTAGATTCTGCCCGCGACTTCGTTTGCGTGGACTTCGGTTACATATCATAATAACTAATTTTATCCCAACTATTCTTGAGCTCGATTCATATAATCATAACGCCTACTGCTCGATTCAACAACTGTTTAACTTACCTAACTTTGATTGAACTAAAACCAATTAAAATTCAACTATGTATGAAATTCCTATAATGGATGGATGATTTATCAATTTCTAGATAGGTTGAGGATTACCGCACGCTCGGCTAGTGAGTTATTGGTCGCAAATGTTGCAATGGAATATAACCTCCTCCTCGTTCGTTACGCTCGCTCGTCGTCGCACCTGATGGACTAATTATGTTAGGACCTTTGGTAAACAGACTATTAAGTGCGTCGACGAGCGAGCATAGCGAGCGAGGAGGAGGTTACGTCCGTTGCACATAGGGGCATCAGTATGAGGAAAGCTGATCAAAACTCAAATTTATGAATTTTAAAATTGGATGATTGTAATGACTTTTAGGTCTAGTAGAATAGATGGCGCATCAAACGGCAGTCATTTTGAGACGCTATTATAAGCGGTTGATACACAGCTTCAGTCGGAATCTCGTCTTCGTTTACAAGTATAATTCAGTTCTTGGCACTTTGAAAAACACACACTTTAAGTCTACCTATATGTTTTTGATACTTTCATTAAGTAAAGATTTTTGATATGGATATTGAAAGTGAAGGTATGTAGTCTATTATTAACCATAAAACCGTAACTTATGACACAATTTTAAAGCTTTTTTGACATATGAAAGTTTATAGTAAAATATTAATTATTTTGGTAACTTTTTTTACAAAATAGTATAAAAGTTATATTTCCGAGTTCATCCGAGTAAAAAATTCAAAATACTAATAATGCAGACTATCTCAAGGAGTAATTTAAAAAGAAAAAAGTGGCGGAAGTTTGGCGTTTTATTTACTATATATTTTTTTATATGAGGTGTCACTAATTGTGGAGTTCATCGTCTGTCCGTCTGTCTGTCTGTCTGTCTGTCACCAGGCTGTATCTCATGAACCGTGATAGCTAGAAAGTTGAAATTTTCACAGATGATGTATTTCTGTTGCCGCTATAACAACAAATACTAAAAACAGAATAAAATAAATATTTAAGGGGGGCTCACATACAACAAACGTGTTTTTTGCCGTTTTTTGGTACGGAACCCTTAATGCGCGAGTCCGACTCGCACTTGGCCGGTTTTTTGTAGTACGGCTTACCTTCACCATAATTTCACCCCTCGCCACTGTTAGGTATAGGTATGTCTTAGTTACTAAGTTTGTACAGTTGTGCTTGAGATTTCACAAAAATGAAGCAACAAAGATAAGACTGAGCTTATACGATTAATTTACAAATGTTACCTTTTTTTATTTATGACTGTGTGTCAAAGAAATTAAATTAAATAATAATCTTCAGAATCGTTTTTACTCTACCGTCCATCTTTTAGATGACAATGAAACTACCTAGATTAGATTGTGGAGGGAAAAAGAATTCGATGTTAACGCATGATCCCCAGTATAAAACGCTCTAAATACTTAAAAGCATTGAAAAATAACGACGACAAAAATAAATAAAGTACCGTTTCTTTGAATCCAAACATGCAAACGGTTATTTTCCAAATAAAAACTTTTTGTTTGTCCTCTTTAGCTCAGCGCGAACAAAAGTCGGTTTGCGTTAGCACGACTTCGGATTTTGTTGTGGTATCTTCTGCAGTTAAAACTAATTACGAAGCTCCGGTACTTGGAGAGCAGTGATATCTGTCTTAATTGCAATATTATCAACGAGTTTCACATCTCTATTTATCAGAATGGTGTTAAAAAAGCCCAAAACTTAAAGCAGATGGCTAGCTTCATGTATTTAGATAGATCCGGAAACTATTACACTTATAAACTTTCGCGTTGAGAAAGAAAGAAAGAAATTCATATATTTTGTCACCATACAACGGTATATAATTAGGTACCTATTACAATTTTGAGTGCACATAAAAAACGTAAATATTTTTTCTAGACGTTGCATTTTATTAGACCAATGATTTCATCATTGGTATTGGTATTTTAGTTAAACGCGTTTTTAAGTCAGCCCGTGACCAAGGCCGATGCAATTCGGTCGAAACGTCGGGTAAAGCGAAAAAGAGTAGGTGTTTATTCACCTATGTTAAGTTTAAAAACGCATATCTGTGATTTTAATCTAAAATTCAGAAAATGTTGTGCAAGACAAGGCCAAAGAGAATGTAAAAAAAAACTAGCGGGCAAGGCCTTAAGAAAATCTAAAGAAATCGGGGGTAGTACAAAAAGGTGAAATGAAAAGTCACCTCGTTTCCAATCAAACTTCAATGGCGTTAAAACGAAAAGTCTAGATAATAGACTTTCAGCACAACGTTTATTTTCAAAACTTTTTATTTGCCAACATTGAAAATAACGAATTCCCCAAAAGGAGCGCATGACCGGGTGTAATTTTTTCTTGTGTTCCCGGAGCGGGGGCAAGATAACTTTTGGCCTGTTAAATAAAGACGACAGTTTTATTGAAAGCAGGGCCGTTTTCCTTCTGTAATTTCCTCGGAACACCCGTAAGTCATGGTCCAAGTTGTAAGCAGTGGCGTTTTAACTGCAACTGGAAAAATTGTTTGTTAATTTTCGGAGATAAAGAAAAATGACCCTGTCAGAATAACAGCGCTTCTGTGATCATTCTTCCCATTTGAGACTGGCACAGAGACTTATATGCCGAGGCAGTGTTTTTTATTGTCTCACACTAAAATCTACTGCCGCAACGAACAGTATCGAATCTGCAAAATCTCGATTTTTATTTTATAGCTACTAGCTTCTGCCCGCGACTTCGTCCGCGTGGATGTTAGAAAAAATCCTTAGAGAACCTTCCGACCAGTAATTTTTATGCTTCCCGTTCCGGTTCCGGCTCCGGTTCCGGTTTAGGTTCCGGTTCCTGTTCCCGATCCCGTCCCTTTCCCGTTTCGTTCACATCCCTTTCCCTTCCCGTTCACCTCCCGTTCCCGTCCCGTTCCCGTCCCGTTTCCGTCCCATACCCGTTCCGTCCCCTTTTCCCGCTCCGTTCTCGTTCCCGTTCCGTTCCGTTCCCTTTCCGTTCCCGTTCCCGTTCCGTTCCGTTCCCGTTCCATCCCGTCCCGTTCCCGTGCCCGTTCCCGTGCCCGTTCCCGTTCCCGTTCCCTGCATGTGCATGTCCAGGTCCAGGTCCATGATGTGTCATGTCCACCGCGTTGGACTTCAAAATAAATCTCATTTTCGCAATCACTATCCCATAAAACCTCAAGAACGACATTCATTTCGATTTTTATGTTTACTAACCCCATTTACCCCTTAAGGAGTTGATTTTCAAAATCACAAAATAAATGTTTGCCGATTTACTTTTAGACGTGCCCCTACGAAGTTTGAAGTTGTCATGTCAATTTATATTCTTTTTCCATACAAAATTTGAACCCCATTTTCACCCCTTTAGGGGTTAAATCATGTCCACCGTATTGGACTTCAAAATAAATGTCATTTTCGCAATCGTCATCCTAGAAAACCCCAATGACGACATCCATATCTATTTTTAGGTTTATTTACCCCATTTCATCCCCATAGGGGTTAAAATACAAACAATAACAATATGAGTTGCGTTAAATTTCTATCCAGAAGCCTAAATTATCAATTTAACGATTTTTACTTCGAAAATGAAGGATTTTCTTCTATACACAACTTCATCCCCCTTTTCACCCCTTCGGGGGTAGAATTTAGAAAAACGCTCAGACACGTATTTATAAGTTTTCAATCGTCAGCCTAAACACAAAATTTGGAGATTATAGCTTTAATACTGAGGGACTTTCATACAAAATTTCCTCCCTTTAGGAATAGAATTTTCAAAAATCCTTCCTTAGTCGATGCTTGCACTGTATAAGGTATCTGTGTGCAAATTTTCAAGTCTCTAGGTCCAGTAGTTTAGGCTGTGCGTTGATTTGTCAGTCATTTTGGGCTTTTTTTGCCCCAATTACCACCTAAAGGGTTGATTTTCAGAAAACCACGAAACACGTGCTTACTTATTTGTTTTAAGGAGTACTCCTACGAAGTTTCAAGTCAAAATGTCTATTTAATATTTTTTTCCGTGCAAACTTTGATCCCCCATTTCACCCCTTTAGGGGCGGAATTTCCAAAAATCCTTTTTTTAGTGGATGCTTACACCGTGTAAAGTATCTTTGTACGTAATTTCAAGTCTTTAGCTTTAGCGGTTTGGGCTGTGCGTTGATTTTTCAATCGATTTTGGACTTTTTTACCCCATTGACCCCCTAAAGGGTTGATTTTCGGAAAACCACGAAACACGTGTTTGGTTATTTATTTTAAGAAGTAGTCCTACGAAGTTTCAAGTCGAAATGTCTATTAAATATTTTTTTTCCATACAAACTTTGAACCCCCGTTTCACCCCTTTAGGGGCGGAATTTCCAAAAATCCCTTCTTAGTGGACCCTTCTTAATGGATGCCTACACTGTGTAAAGTATATATGTACAAAATTTCAAGTCTCTAGGTCTAGTGGTTTGGGCTGTGCGTTGATATGTCAGTCACCCCTTCACTTTTATATAAGAGATTAGGATTTTTGAAATTGTTGAAATTTAGCACACAAATAGTAGATAGCCTATTTTTTTTATTTTTATTTTTTTTATTCATAAGACACGCCAACAGAGTACACATAAAACATTCCATAACACGAAGTTGAACATATTTTTAATCCTGATGTGTAAACCTATAACAGGCATGTACAGCATTCACAATTACAAAATCACAGTCAACAAATAGTTAATAATTAAAATTTAACTGGATTAATTAGCCTAGATTAAAAGATAGAATACTTTTAATCCCGATATTCCCACGGGAACGGGAACTACGCGGGTGGAACCGCGGGCGGCCGCTAGTTCTAAATAAAAATAAAATAGTAATTAATAACAAATTTAATAACAGTTATATTTATAAAACTGCTATAATCTTCTCGCTTGACAGGCAGGTTGGAGATGTAGTGTTGGACCGTTTTCTTCAGCACTATGACCAAATCTTTACAGTTTGAGTTGTGTATAATGAAGACGAATATCATACAATCGAGTTATAGGTAAATCATTCATATGTAATGTTGTAGACATTGTCCACAGTTCACCGACGTTATGCACATTATTACGTAAGTCAACATTCAAAAAAATTTATGTATTAGGTTGAATTCATCAACCTTTGTGATTGAACATCAACTTCTAACTTTTAATGCACTCGACAGAATCAAATCGCTTAGGTAAGGGGCTACGAAAATGGGTTAGAGTCTTTAAGTAGTGATGGTTCAATACCAGTTTTGTTGTTTATTATTGAAAACATAATTTCCGCCATCTCTCATGCCTTGCGCAATCGCGTAAAGGAGATAGAGACATTTTTCGCTTTACCACAAAGTTAAAAACTCGTTATTCGCGGACGTAAAAGTTAAGGAAGCATTGTGTCTCCCGAATTTATCATGGCCTCGCGACAACCAACAGCAATGTTTTAATTGGGAGACATTATCGTTCTTACAGATACAATTTTGTTAGCTTGTGATATTTGTAATGCGGCATTTTTGAATATTTTACCTCTAAATGGCGAAGGTAAGTGCAAATGGTTCGTTAGCAACGATACTTAACGCTTTAGTACTTTGTCGTAGTAACTTTTATCACTGTATCTTCAAACTGTAAGACATCTGCTAAAAAAGTTGCTATGACAAAGTTTCGTTGCTAAATGAATACCTACTTGAAGAACCCTTTGAAATTCTGTATAATTTCAAAGGTCAAAGGTCAGGTATAATTTCAAGGTGTAAAGGGAAAACTTTCAAAAAAGAGCAGGTGGTAGAGTTCCTATAACTAAACAACTTTCTTCAAGAAACATCGGTGCCTACGTCGAAAAACTAAAAAGAAAAAAAGATACTCCCATGCTTATATACTTATTTAGGATAGGCGAAAAAAATATTTTTTCAACCTACAGTTCCTTGGAGAAAGCTGTTAATTCAGTTTTAGCAACTCTATCACCAGCCTTATTTTCGAAAGTTTATACCTTCCCTGTATAAATTTAAATACATTAATTATGTCAAGAATAATAATGGTCTAGAAATGAAATTGGCTCGTTCTTATACAAAATGAAGTCATGAAATCTTAGATGTAAACAAAAAATGTCAAGACAATTCCGAAATTAGTTAAGTATTTCAACTCAACGTTAAAATAAGTAAATTAGTTTCTTTTTTGTAAGACAAAATTTAAATTATAATAAGAAGTAAACAAATTACGACAGATATAAACTGATTAAGAACTATATACTAAGATATTTCATAATAAAAGATTAGCTTTATTCATTACTTTCATTTCGTTAAACGAAAAGCCTCGTCCTTTTTGAGTCGGTTTAAAATTGCACTTTTTCTTAGTGATGTAAAAACGTTTTTATTTATATTTTGTTTTGAAGCAAAAATCATATACCCGTTTCACATTGTTATTCTAAAAAACACAGAAAAAAAATAGTTGGAGACGCACTTTATTCGGTGAAATAAAACAGCGCGAAACATATGCGAAGAACTGGCTTTCACATATAAATATGTGATACTCTACCAGCTGCCTTATTCTGGTTATTCTTATCAAAATTAGAGTAAATTGTACAAAATAAATTCACACTTATCTACCCGACATAAGTTGTTGTTTTAAGCTACATACACAGTTACACAAGTATTTGTTTGGATAATTACTTTGAACTAGTATAAAGGAACACAGTAGGTAACATATTTTTTAATTACTTGGATCTAATTAACATTGTCATAATTTTTGTCATCATAAAACATACTCTTAATATTGTTAATAGTAGTAACTATACCTAATAACTTTTCATTATGAGCAGGGTATTGTCTTCATTTTCTCAATGACAAAAAATATTGTTCTTATTAGTAAGGTACATCCCATACCAAAAGTGGCGCCTTCAGAGGTTTTTATTTAATAAGTTGTTAACAGACAAATGTATTTTAATAAAACTTTACGTGGAATTTCAAAATGTGTATAATACTGACAATAATATTAAAATTCGCCACGGTGCAACTTACGTCTTAAGACTCGACCAACATCCCTCTTTTTACCTTACCTACTCATATTATTGCAGATCCGAGCAGTACGTCTTTTTGGCCATTCTTTCACCACTCATCAACTCATTTTTTATGCTCAATGAGATAGTGCTTGGCTTTCACTTCAAGTGACGACATTCGACACCATTTTAAGAAACGACAAAGCCCAAGGTGGAAGCGCACTATGCCCGGAATCTCATCACTGAGGGATTGGCTATCTTACCTCTAACTGCCGGAACACAACAATAATTTAATTGTTGTTATGGCGTCAGTCTTAGATTTAAGATGGTGGTATTTTAGCCAGGTCGACTTGAGAGCTCTACCACTAACGAAACCGAGTACAAATTGTACACCCCCTGGGAATTGAACCTGGGATCCATACGTTTTACATAAGTTGGCGAACGTCGGAGGCATTTAATAGCGATATCACGAAAAAATCTTCAATTACTTACATATGTTATATTGAAATAGATTTTAAGATTCTTTTTTATATTAGGTTTCACGGCACTGGGTTTAAAGATTCAGAATAAGGATGTATACCAGCCCCAAATATATTTTATGGAGAGAGCGCAACGCTCTTTTTGCAATAGCTAACAGAAGGTGCGCTCAACCCTTCATATTTACGATTAAGTCGTGATCAGAAATATAAAATATTCGGCTGTTTTTTTCTGTCGATCGGCTACTGATATCGTATCGGCCTCGAGAAATTCTGTTGGCGTATGTGAATTTTGGCAATGCCGATTTTTTATGTACCTGGTTGTAAACGAAAAAGATTGCTTATGAATTTTTCTGTCTAGAAAGTTGCTACTGATTTTAGTTTTAAGTGCTTATTTATTTTGCAAGTTTGAATGAAAGTGTTGAACTTTGATCTGTGTAAAATTACTTGGTAATATCGTGTTATGATTTGCCTATTTACCAACCATCATGTAACATAACAGACTGAAAGGATAAACATCTATCACTAAATTGACCTTTATTTTAAAGAATCGACTCGAAGAATCGACAAAGAGAATCTTAAAAACAACGTGTCAAAATGACAAAAGTCTGTTGGAATCAGAAATTGCGTTACAAAACAAATCTGTTTGGGAATCAGTCGTCCGTTTGACGCAATTAAGAGGCAGTTACAAATTAAGAAGTGGAGCGAGTTGGGAGCTCGCTGCTAAAAGATTACGTAAACACGGTAACGAGTTACGGAGAATCAACAAATTCATGGACGTGAAAATTCGAACTATAGAGCCTTTACTCATTTGTCGGCGCTGCAGTATGACTTTAGTATGCTCGGTATGCGTCGTCCGAAAGCATACCGAAAGCTTACTGGACCCATTCAATAGATAGAGCGTTACAGTTGTTTTATCTCACGAAAATGGTTTGGCTATGAATGTTGTTAGGCGTGCACATACCTACACTTTGTTTTTGTGTGCGTCTGCACGGTCTCTTATTACCACAGAGTAAATAATAGTACTAGCGCAAACTAAAATAATGTGCATGTGCACGCCTAACAGCTGTACTCACATTACCTCCTCGTTTTTAATTTTTGAAGTCGGTTAAAAAGAGAAATAATAACAGCAATTTTATTATCTCTAGTTTCGAACAATAGCATCCACAGAGGAAATAATCACTACGTTTTAATAGCATCCAAATAGCAAAAGTCAATATCAGCCTGCCTAGCATGACCGATTTATATCGCGTGATATAGCGTTTAACTGTCAAAAAGACAAAAAAAATTGACAGTTGAGTGTCGATAAAATGCTATATCACGCGATATTAATCAGTCATGCTAGGCAGGCAGATAGAAAGAAAATCAGCATCAGCTTAATATTGCACTCGTAGTATAGGTTAAAAATTTATGATGCTGCATTATTTGTGACTAAACTAGCCTTGTTGATTTTCACTCTAATAAGAATATCATATTAATTTATTAAGTAATTCCATTCTGAGCATTTGAATGTTGATAATACCGCATCCAAACAGTTTAATGTCCTAAGTGGCTGATCCTCTCGCGTCGCAGCCGGCTGACGAATTGCATCACTGACTGAGTGCTTCTGAACATTTACCTTCGCTCTAAGTGAAGTATGTACGTTTATAGTATGACCATCGCTTACGGTAGAAAAACAAGAAGAAAAAGGTGCACTTGTGTGGATGAAGACGGAAAAACTCAACAAGGTGCACGTAGACAAAGATTAAAAAAGTCATATTCATTACACTTTCTTTAAGACATCTGCGATGGATAATTATACGTACTTATATGAACCAATGGTGGCAGGTATAAAAGCCTAGAAAAGATGTGTTAATCTCATCACCTCGTATCATTTTTAGGGTTCCATAGCCAAAATGGCAAAAAACGGAACCCTTATAGATTCGTCATGTCTGTCTGTCTGTCTGTCCGTCCGTATGTCACAGCCATTTTATTCCGAAAGTATTTGGATTACACAGTTGAAACTTAATAGGTAGATGTATTCTGTTAACCGCTTAACGATTTTAATACAAAAATAAAAAATATATATTAAAGTGGGGGCTCCCCAAGTCCCCATACATGGAACTGAAACTGAAAATTGATTTTTTCCTTCATACTAATACGTGCGAAGTCTATAGATAGGTCTTTAAAAATGACATTGAGGTTCCTAAGACATTTTTTTTCTGAAAGTCAACCGTTTAAAAGATAAACACTGCCAAAGTGGTAAAATCTGTGTCCCCTCTAACTTTTGAAATAAGAGTGAAAAATAAAAAAAAATATATAGGTATGCTATTAGATCTTAATAAAAACTTTCAACGAAAATTGGTTTGAACGAGATATAGTAATTAGTTTTCGAGGTTTATCATATTTTCCAAAACCGCAAATATAACTTCGTCATTCATACCAACACTGTAAAAAACAAAGTTATTTTTACAGACGAAATATGATAGTGGTATTAAATATAGTATGGTATAAGGTAACTACGGAACCCTACGGCGCGTGGCCCGACACGCGCCTGTCCGGTTTTTACTGTTTCAAATTTCAGAACTCATAGCAAATTTCATGTTCCAAATGCAGCTTCGCTAAGGTGAAAATCAGGATTGGAAAAAAGACAAAAAAAGAATTACTTGGAAAACGTACACATACCAGTTGTACGTATTTGCTAACCACGATAAACTTTTCTGTTTTAAAAAGAATAGGTATATTGAAAAACTTTTTGCATTTTAGTGTTCTTTTTTCCTTTTGCGGTGTGATATAAGTACCAAAAACACCATCAATAAACATCGGGACCTAAATCTACTCCTTGGAAGACCCCAAAAAGATTCCATCCCACAGGCGTTGCGAACTTCTGATCAAAGTAGGTAACGGTTGAGTGTGTCAGGTTAAATATTCAATGCGCGGTCGCCCCCGCAAGTTATGGCGGTGCCGCGACCTTCTGCTTAGTTATGAGCGCCTGGTACCAGCACTCACAGACGAATTATCTTTGTCTCTTTTGATTTTATTATTTTTTCACACCACATGCTCGACAATGCCGAATTATATGTCATGTAAACCTTACCGAAAGCAAGACATTATTTCTCTTGGCTTTAGCCGGGTTATAATGTTCTATTATGACCCGCTGGTCAATAATGTGATTTTCACTTTCATAATTCCTATTGCTATGTCCATAAAGTCTAATTTCACTAAACAGTATGTGTCCTCAGCGGGCGCGGCCAACTCGATTTTCGAAGACCGAGGCCATGGCCCACTAGATTCGCACTGAGACGAACTTCATTTGTTTGTCAAATCGAGTAGGCCACGCCAGCTGAAAGAAGTTGCTATAGCCGTAGCTAGTAGTACTACTAGCTTTAGAAGATTCTATATTTTTTTATTGTCTCGCATAAAGTGAGAAAAGTAGAGTAAACACCACCGGGATAAAACTGTTTTTTTTCTTGGGCGCTTGAATCCCTCATTGCACTCAGGACTCAATCTTAATTCCCTCGCATTGCTCGGGAATTAACTTATAACACCCTCGCTGCGCTCGGGAGTTAAATTTGGAGTCCTTCGTTACGTTCAGGATTCAATGTAGCGCCCGTGACATAAAACAGTGCTTTATCCCCTTGGTGTATAATCTACTATTACGGTTTCTTCGCTTTTCACATTTAAAAAAAGATAACTCTGACACTGAAAAACTTGCCTTCAACTTTAGTAATGTTTTTTTTTTCGATTAATTGTAAATTTTACTGCGAAACCGCTAACTTTAATCTAAGGAAGTGTACAAGAAACGTATGTAGTTGGTATACACACATCAACTTTGTCTAGGGACCAAGGTATCCTTACTTAATTATTATAAATGCGAAAGTCCGTTTGTTTGTTTGTTTGTTACGCCTTCACGTCTTAACTACTGAACCGATCATCATGAAATTTTACATACACGTTGTAAGGGGTACAGAAAAGGACATAGGGTACCTTTTATCCCGAAAAAAAAATATTATTCCCGAGGGAAAGCAAAAAAACTTTCCACGCAGACGAAGTCGCGGGCGGCCGCTATTTTTTTTTCATAAAAACGAGGTAAATTTGAAACCTTGGTTTCCTGCCAGGGATGTACCGTGCTGTGATCTGGTGATAGACATTCAGGGAGTGAATGAAGAAGATTTAGATTGCTACGCCCACGCAAACGCAACTGATCTGATCAGCATTCTAAAAGATAGAAGGACTGTACCGGCGAAAATAGCATTAAAATGTATGGAAATTATGGAATTGAGAACTCTAACCCTTCTATCTTCCAGTATGCTGATCAGATCAGTTGCGGTGTGTATTGCGATCTGAATCTCTTCTATTCACTCCATAGATCACACCTTGGTACATCCTTGGCAGGAAACTAAGGCTTCCTCTTTCTATGAAAAAAAAAACACCTTGATCCCTAGACAAAGTTGATGAATATATTTGAGATGGTTTTGTAATTTATTCAAAGTTCAGACAAACTGCACGTCACAACTTCTCAAATATTCCATCAGAGTAATTTAACACCTCCACCACATAGCATTGAAATTCTCAGAAAATTCGCATAAAACTATTTCCATTCGTCGTGTTCTGTTACAGTAAATTCTGCAGGTAGACTGTAGCCATCTAAAATATTCAGAAGCGAAACGGTTGGGACGGGAAATAAAACCCGCAAGCGTTGGCGACGGAACGTGCCATTGTGTGTGGTAACCTGGGGTACCGGAGTCGGTTCCCAGTGATATGTTAGCGCTATGATATTTTAAATAGCTCCACATACACATAATATATAAGGGAATGCAGACTGTAGATGAAGATTTTGAAATGTCAAACGTACTACTTTCGTGGCAAATGTTGTGTGTTGAGAGTAACTGCAAAATTAGCTCACGTTTTAAAAGATTTTATATTTCAACTAATTCCGTATTAACTACTTTTATGACAACTTTGAAAACTCAGTTATGTCAATTGTTTAATTTTCCCTTCTCATCAAAATTGAAGAGTGACGTAACAACAATAAAACAGGGGACCCAAAACAGTCCCTTGTAAAGGCCCGCCTACCAATTACGTCGTTATCTTCAGCTTTAACTGAATAAAACTCCGCGTCGTTCCATCATTTTCGCGCAGGCAACTTTTAGTTAGTTTTTGCTCAAACTTCTGATTTATGACTGGAGGGCCATCTCACCGCTCTCTAATAAAGGAATTCACGAAAAAGGTCACGGAATTTTTTTTTCTTCGTGGGACCTGATGAAATTTGGGGTGGGTTGATGTAGTGCTGCGGAAGTGTTAACTAGAATTTCCTTTTTTTTACAGAGTTTCGGTGATGGTCGTTACAGTTTATCGTTTTAATAGTAGGTTTTTTTATAAAAGGCTTTCATTTAAGGGCGTTCACGAAAATCTCATTTTCATATAAAATTTTAAGTCCTTATTTTTTGAAATAAATGAAACTATTTTACTTCTTTTCTTTATGATAAAACTTCATACGCATAAGCATAGTATGTATAGGTCTAAAAAGTTATTTAAAATCATTTTTGAAATGTCATTGAAACGTGGAATTTTTGGTTTCTATAGAAAATTTAAAATCGGTCTACTTTAGCCATAGGTAGATTTATCAAATATGTTTCCAATTTAACTTAAGACAATATATTCTGCTAATGTATACTTTTAAAGTTTCATTAAAATCCGGTTATTCCTTTTAAAAATAAGGACATGAAAGTTTGTACGAAATGCCGTAACCGTACCAAAATCTAAATTAAACACTTTTTTTTAAATAATGACATTGAGGAAAGCTGGACTTTTTTCAAAATTATAATAAAAATATACCCATAAAATTAACTTGATACATCCTAAAAACTCATTTGATTGACAATGAATATTAAAATATCTAATTCAATATGGGACTATTTGACTTTAAAATGTTGACGCAGAGAAGTCAGAGAAACGTGATAAATACTCGTTAATAAATCTACGGTTACAACTCTAGTTGTAACCCTTTGTATGAATACAAAGTTCAATCTTAAGGTCCTAGCATTGACTTCAAGGTTAAAAGCCTTAACCCTTCATTTACCTACATTTTTTTACGCCGTCAGTTAGCGTGTCTTGGCCCTTTCAAATTAGGTATATAATTTTATAGTAGTATCGAATTCCTTTAGAATTGAATAGGCAGGTATCTAGGTATACCTAGATACCTATTCAATCACAAGATTCTAATATTTTTTGTTAATTCAAAAGCCTTAACCTTTAACCCTACATTAGCTTACAGAGTTTTTGATTTTGCAGTAAGTTGTGTCTTAACATTTTTAATTTAATATTTTTATAGTTCTGTGGTGTTGGGAGAAATCGGTTAACTCCAATTTGGTATTTTTTTTAGTTAGGTAATACAATGTTATTGAAACTTATTCTATATTTTTTATTTATTACAGATTAGTCCACCTTATATAGAAGTGATAAAACTGAGCTGGTAAATACATGGTAATTCAGGATTCATAAAATTCATTTTTGTACATTACTGTTACGTTAACTTGTCTGTAAAACGTCCCTTTTCGATGTAACAGGTTTCTCCCAAACACCACAGAGTTATAAGTTAAGTGTATCGTAACCCTTTGTCTAAATACCTAAACATTCAACCACAAGGTTCAAATATTTATTAGTTATTTCAAAACCTTTAACCCTACATTAGCCTACGGAGTTTTTGCATCGTCACCAAGCCATGTCTTGGCAGTTCTCGCCGCCACATGTTTTGACCCGTGTTCCTGCGTCAGCATCGCATGCCAAATTGCCTTCTTTAGGCAACGACACGCGTCGCGGCGACGGGTTACGCACACTTGAAAAACGAAACGGCTAGTCGTGATTTTTGGACATGCTGTAGGTAAGGGTTGGTGAAATAAGATAGGTACCTACTTGAAGGAAAGAAAAGAATCGATGATTTCTAAAAGGGCACTTGTCACACTGTTTTTGCAGGAGACGAAAAAAACAAAAGACAAGTGCCTCTTAAGTTACAAATTATTTCGATGGCAAGAAAGAAATGACATGTGGTCTTTTTACAGAAAACGTAAGCAAGCATAGACATGTGCCCTTTTAGAAATCATCGATTCAAGAAGTCATTTTGTCTCAATAAGGAAATAATCAAATATGTCATTGTGTCTAAAAATCTAAAAACGTATAAAGTGAAGATAAATATGAGTAAATCTGATAGAATATGATTATAATAATATGATGTATTTGTATTATACTATGTGCGTGCCTCCAATTTTTTTATTCAATGTTTCCTCGATGTTGTTTTTTCACTTATTTATTATTTTTATAAGTTTTAAAAATGTAATAAAAATAAATGTATTGGCGGTGGACCGCTATAAGTGCCTATTTCTGCCATTTTTTTTCTATTTTATTCTATCCTATTCTGAAACAATTAGCGTAAATGTATTGTAAATGAATGAATTGACGAGATGACACAAATTTTATTCAAATTAATTTTATTCAAAAATTATCTAGAGCCTTACTTACTCCTTGTCCTTAAATAATATTTCACTACTAACTGACTAAAAACAGTGTTTAATGTAAAAAGATAGTGATTAAAATCCCAGAAAAGAAGCAATAATACTTAATTACTATTATTGATAAAGATAATGGCTTGCCGTAAAACATTTCCAATTAATGCAACTGAATATTATGTTTTTCGCATTAAAGTCTCCAATAACATTCCGACACACGACCTAAATTCATCCACCAGATTCACAAAACTCTATTTAGTTAAAATAAAAACAAAAACTAACCCAGCATTTATAGGAAAAACGATACCATTTCACTAGTCATCAAATCTCTAAAAAACAAATGAAAACGCCAACATTTTAATTGTCGCGTGCATTTATAATGCCCGTAAACATATTGGGATGGTGGCACCTGCTACACTAGCGCCATTTTATGAGCATGTCGTGGCGCGAATGGCAACTAAATACAGGCGAAGTGAAAAACACATGTGCTGAAATTACGTTTTGGAATGTGATTTTTTAGAGTTCCGTAACATAATGACAAAAACCGGCCAAGTGCGAGTCGGACTCGCGCACGAAGGGTTCCGTAACAATAAATGGCAAAAAACACGTTTGTTGTATGGGAGCCCCCTTAAATATTTGTTTTAACTCTGTTTTTAGTATTTGTTGTTATAGCGGCAACAGAAATACATCATCTGTGGAAATTTCAACTGTTTAGCCATCACGGCTTATGAGATACAGCCTGGAGACAGACAGACAGACAGACGGACAGCGGAGTCTTAGTAATAGGGTCCCGTTTTTACCCTTTGGGTACGGAACCCTAAAAACGGAACCCTTATAGATTAGTCATGTCCGTCTGTTCGTCCGCATGTCACAGCGTTATTCCAAAACTCAGTTGAAACCCAAAATTTTGAATATCAAAATAAGGCTTTAAATATCAAAATAAGTTAACATTTGACAAACACGACTAAAAAGTTACGACGAATTGCTTTGAATATCAAAATAAGTTGACCTTTGACAAACACAACTAAACGAGCATACGATTCACCATACAAATTGCAGGGTGAGCTGAGGTAATTGATCCTAGGGCGGGGCGGGGAGTGTCTTTCTGTACGCAGGTAGTACTTTTATCTATTCTGTGGTAATAGGCCTGCTAAATACCAGTACCATTTCATAGTGCCCGGTGGCACGTCCAAAATACACCACCGTATGTTATTCCAAACTGCCAATAACCGAACGTTGGATACAAAACTGGTCCGTAGTAAGCTATTTATTGGCTATTTACAATCATTCCGCGTCTGGCAAATAGAAAATTTATAATATCACGGCCATTGTAAGGGCAGTCTTTTGAAACTCGGAAAATGGTCGGCTATAATAATTTGTTCACGAGTTTTGCTTCGCGAAATATAGCGTACATTTTTCATAGCAACGCTGAAAAGTTTCGAAGAAATAGAAATGTTTATTTCATTTTAAACTCATCTAAGTTAAGAATAAGGCGTTTATTTCCTTAAACCTCACCTAACTTAAGCTAAGATTAAGGTTTTAGTGAAAATTTTAAGTTAACTGTTTAGAAACACTACTCTTGGTAATTATTTATATTAGTTTTCGCATAAAATAAAAATAAAAACATAGTATCGTCAATCCCATCCACACCTTGAATTGGTACACTACAGTAAAAAGAGTATTTAAAAAATCTGAATAGCAAGATAAAAGAAATATATTTCTCATTACAATTATGAAAATATTATTACACGTTTAATATACGGTATTTCCTGAAGAGATAAAAGTTTTGAAATAAGTACCTGAATTGAATCGACTGTGGAAAGGAAAAAATGCTAAAGCGCCACTTTGGCCATTATGAGTTATATATATCATTGGATAGCGCTTTTTTTTCTGCGTCGATCTGTCTAGGTTTCAAAGCAATCGGAGCACTTTTTTGGCGCTTTAGCATTTCTAAAATTCAACGTTTTTCACAAATTTACGCTGTCAATATGACTAAAGTGACGTATTTTTATTATTTTTGTAACAAATGTAGCATAAGAATTTTTATCCGGTCCACCTTTATTTCATTTGTACCACTTGAGCAATTTTCGTTTATTCAAATTTGAAAAGTAATGGTGATTTAGTGATTTAAGCATTTTATAGACTACAATGGTTTGGCGCTTTAGCAAAACATCATTGGTTTAAGAAGTAAGAACGGTTGGCGCTTAAGCAATTTTTGCTAGCTGTTTGTGTTATTATTACTCTAGTACGTTAGCGAAAATACTACTCTCAGATTTATTGATGCAACGTATATTACAATACAGAAGTCATAATTTGACATTATTTCGATTAACTGAAACATAGTAATACTAATTACTTCACGCTTCCAAGACACTCAATGGGACCGATCACTACAGAACTTCTTAGAGCGGGTGATAAGCCAATACTAAAATCCTCCAGAAGCTTTTCAATTCCGTCATCGTTGAAGGCAGAACGCCGAAGGCATGACTCTCTTAAAGAACTACAGACCAGTCTCACTTCTGAGCCATATTTATAAGTTGTTTTCGAGAGTCTTTACGAATCGTCTCGCTCGCAGGTTTGGCGACTTCCAACCTCCCGAACAAGCCAGGTTCCGTAAAGGCTTAGCGCCATGGACCACATCCATACGCTGCGGCAGGTCATACAGAAGACTGAGGAGTATAATTTGCCACTCTGCTTGGCGTTCGTGGACTAAAAGACAGCCTTTGATTCAATAGAAACCTGGGCGGTACTGCAGTCTCTCCGGAGGTGCCAAGGGTAGTGGACTGCAGGTATATCTAGATGTTCAGGTACTAACACGAAAATGCCACCACGTCGATCCGGTCGAGTACGAGTACAGATCTAGAGCACAAATCCAATGCAACTGCAGGGAAATGTAATTTCTTTGAAACTGTTCACTGCTGCATCAGAGGACATCTTTAAACTCTTAAACTGAAAAGGACTCGGCATCAACATTAATGATCAATACCTAACATATCTTCGTTTTACCGATGATATAGTACTGGCTGAGATCTTGGAAGAACTGAACACAATGCTCGAAGATCTCAGTAGAGCTTTGCTCCCCAAAGAGTGAGTCTCAAGATGAACATGGGTAAGACGAAAATTATGTCGAATGCGCATGTTGTGCCCGCTCCAGTTCATGTTGAGAACACTACACTTGAAGTTGTGGGATGGGCAGCATTCGGGAAGCTTTGAAATATCTTCGCTTCAAATTTACCTTAGTGTCTCAAGACAAAAGTCAGTGCGTGTTGTCAGTGATAATGATTTACGGCAGTGAAACGTGGTCGCTCACTATGAGTCTCATAAGGAGGCTCAAGGTCACCCAGCTTGCAATGGAAAGAGCCATGATAAGCGTTTCCTTGCGTGATCGAATCAGAAATTAGGAAATCTGCAGGAGAACTAAAGTTACCGACATCGCTCGAAGGATTGTTCAGTTGAAGTATCAGTGGGCTGGACACATAGCGAAAAGAACCGACGGCAGTTGGGGCGGAAAGGTTTGGGAATGGCGACCCCATACTGGACGACGTTCCGTGGGTAGGCCTCCGACAAGGTGGATCAACGATGGTGAAGGTCGCGGTGCGCCGCTGGATACAAGCAGCGCAAGACCGATCGTCGTGGAGATCCTTGGGGGAGCCCTGTACCCAGCAGTAAGTGTCGTGAGGCCGATATGATGATGATTTTAATATTAGCCAGCAAGTTTTCAGAAAAAATAATACAGCATTAATTTTCACCGTGCATCACCATCACCACACCGCACTGCAACTTGCAGACAAATTCCAATGTGATTTGATCGGATGGCAGTAGCCGAGCAGTAGCATAGCAGTAGCCTCTCCAAAGGCCGCCGTTTACAGTCCACCAGGGTGATGCCCGCGGGCTGCTTCAGCAGCCCACGCACCAGGGCGAAATAATAGACAATTAACTGAAACATAGTAATACTTATTACTGATATCGATAAGTAAAAAAGAAATCTAATATAGAGTAATTGAGTTGGTGTTCAGCAATACTTGTTTGCATTTACTCTACAGCATTGGTGCATTTAAGCAATTTTCCCTAAAGGGTTCGGGTAAATCATCGCCAACATGGGTAATTGAGTAAACTTTTCTTCACTGCATCTGTTAAAGTTAAGGTCATTAAGCATTTTGTCATTGCCCTAGAAAAGATCATTGCGACTTATAATCAGTTTTCACTGACTGGGTTCTTACAATATTGTGGACATAAGTATTTTTTTCCTGACTGGAGTTTTCTCAAAAAAATAAGTATTTTTGCTTAAGCGACAAGTATTTCACGATATAATAGAATTAGAAACCAATGAGTATTTCCTAAATTTGGGAAAAAAATAAATAATATGGTCTTTCATACACATGAATTTGCTCACGTTAATAACAAAAAAGTTATGATTTTTTTTCGAAAAAATGAAACTTTAAGCCTCATTTCCCACAACTAGCATTTTGGCGCTTTAGCATTTTTTCCTTTCCACAGTCGATATACTAAACCACAAATTCCTAAATGCGAGTTCTAACGAAGTCTAGAAAGTAATTAATTAGGTCTCCCTGCGGAAATACTACAACTTCATCGTCGCGATGCACTTTATTTTTATTATTTACTATTAAAAAGACCAGTAATTTATACTTCTTACTCTGTTCTACTGGAGCACACATATTTTATGACGTTTTTATTATATAGCTTTCTGGCTCTAGCTCTAGCTCGTTTATTTTATTTGTTTGTCCACAATTTTTCAAATAATTTCCCGGCGTTTTGATCAAGTTGTATCGGCCGTAGTCATGAGCAGATAGGTTAAATACGTTTAGTACCTGTGATTTTAAACTGATAACTTCTTTTTGTAACGATATGACAAATTGTGTAAAAAAACTGCGATTTATTCCAAGCGGCTCTTCTACTTTTGTGCCACCAGGGTGTAAGAAATGAATAGAAGTATGAAGTATGTAATCGAGTGCACAGGTCATAATTTCCAATTTGGCGGCGTGTTCGGGTGCATATTAAACTTTAAATTGAACGAACACTGCGGTCCGTTGTAAGTCTGCATTAGGAGTCCCCAGGGAAGACTAGACTAGTGGACTTAGGCCTCATTGATGAGAGGAGCAGATTGGTGTACGTGCTAAGGAAGTCACAAGTTCCGGTTGAGTTCTAATGGGGAATGTCTGAAAAAGTCTAATTGCCTGAAATTATTTTTATAAGTAGGAATAAAATTCCTTATTAATAGGAGAAAGTTTCAGAATTTTTGGTGTTGTGACTAAAAACTTTAACAAATTCGTCTTCGCAAATGGACGGGAGTAACAGCAGAATGGGAATTATTCCATAGCTACCTTGCCACAACCACAACATGTATTATAAAAAAATCGACATAATGGAGAAGTTTCCTAGTTTTTTTATTAGCTTTTATTAAAATTAAGGCCAAATTATACACAACTGTGAAAGAATTATCAAATTATCTCTAAAATGAAAAAGTTACAGGACGTGAAAGATAATTTCGCTCATCGGGTACCGGTCGCCTGACGTCATCTACGAAACATATCCAGCGGCCGGCCGCGCCACCGCCATGCAAGCAATAGGTCGGATGAAGTCACGCCCTTACAATCGCATCGCGCAAAAATTCGCCAATTTAAATTATTTATTACTCTGCCATTTACTGACGCATTTAATTTTTTTTCACTAGTAAATTAGAAAATTTAAATTAGAATTATTAACAAATATTCTGTTAATAATTTTGGATTTTGTAGGTGTAATCCATTAAATCGTAACTTGAATTAATTTAGTTTTATTATTCTAACATATAATCGTCTTCAGAATTTACTAAACAATATTATATCAGCTCTAAATTCATGGCTAAACGCTTCAGCTTATGAACACGTTCACCAGCTTAGATTCACGAGAGCCAAGAACAAAGTATCGCTGCAGTTGTGTGCATAATTCACTTTATTTCGTTTCCCGCTATATCTAAGTACTATGTCATAATTCTTTAGTGAGACTGCGGGTTTGAATTTGTACCGTGGCTCCGGGTTGAGTCGTGTTGGACTATAGACAACGGCGTCACTTAAGGCCCTTATAGCTGTCAACTAGGGCCACCAATTCATTTATTTTTATGATACGTAAATCAGGTCAATATTGAATATAAAAGGAAACAACCATGCCCTCTTAAATTGTTTCTAATATTTTTTGAATAAGTAAATAGAAGCAAACAAGCTTCCATTTCATTGACTTTGCATACTTTGCTTACGGACTTGGCATGTTTGATCAATAATTGTTTTCTACTAATAAACTGACCATTTCTGATATTATAAAATTAGCGTCATTCTAGCATACCGTTTGCTTGCCAGCATCTGGTGCATCACATGATATGAGCATAAGCCATTTTATTTTACAACTTTTTGTACTGTGAATGCTTGCTAAATAAAAAAAAGTACTTATTTTTAAATTCATATTTTTTCCTACTATCAAAAATAGAAGTACAACTGATATAATTTACATTTGTTTTTTCAAAAGTATATTCTTTGTTGATAAGTTTTCGTAGCGTAGGTAAGTACACTACATTCCTTAAAACATAAAACGAATGAACATTATTCTCCTCCAAAAAGCTGAAATCTTTTCAGTAAGTACGCAGCCGTAAGTTGTCCTAGACTTAATCCATATATTACTTTAGATTGCCAATACATTTACGTAAAAATAGAAAAGATAAATGTCGGTCCCTATAAACTAGAACTTCGAACACTCCAATCCCAATGATTATTAGAAAAATACTATTCTACAACTTAGATTAATAATTTAAGTTCTACAACTCACAACTCCTCTTAATATTATGAAAATCATACTGGCAATAATAAATAAATAAGGATTTTAGCGTAACATTTGACGAAATAAGTATTTGTGTAACAGTACAGTTTCTAATTAAAATATTACTTATCTAAATAGAACTAACAATTTTATGATTTATGTTTTTTTATGATTTAACAACAACAGTTCATCGAAAGAAAACACTATAAAATATGGAAGATTATAAATGTACCTATTTTGAAAACTATTAAGTTCTAAATGTTTTATAATTATGTATTAAAACACTTTGGTACACTTTATACTTAAAAATTAAAAAACCCGCCTGCATAAAAAGACAAGTCAACTGAAAAGATGGAAACAAGATTAAATATTAAAGGCAACATAATAACATGCAGTCGGAGGAATGCATAAAGTGACGTTATGAATGATTTTAATTATATGCCTCCGACTGCATGTTATTATGTTGCCTTTAATATTTAATCTTGTTTCCATTTTTTCAGTTGACTTGTCTTTTTATGCAGGTGGGTTTTTTTTTTTATTTTTTTTTATTAATAATATATTACGGTCATGATATACCTTTTTGAAATCCTTATAATAAGCCCTTTAATTTGACACCCATACGGCAGTATAAAAAAAAAAAAATCCACTACGTATAAAAGCACCGTGCAGCCGCCATGTTGGTTTTTTATAACGCCACCTTCTTAAGAACACTTGGGCTGACGAGACAAATCTAACGATATCTTAATTACAGAAATCCATTCAGCCGTTCGAAAGATATGAGGTAATAAAGAATATTACATACAAACAAATAAACATACTTACATACAAGATACGCGCGAAAAACATAACCCTTTCTTTGCAGTCGGGTAAAAAATCTGAACACTTTTCCAATGAGGGCTTTTCAAAATGACAATAAACTGTAAGCTCGATAGATGGCGTTGATTAAAATGTATGTGTCAATATCATAGACTTATTCTTTATATTACTTTGGTCAATGTGTTTTTTTTCACTAAGCTTCGAAGAGTACTCCGGTAGGCAGGCAGATGTAACCCTAAAATGTTCACACACTTCTCTTTTTACCGACTTCAAAAGGAGGGAGGTACTCAATTCGACCCGTTTTTTTTTTTTGTTTTTTGTATGTACACCGATTACTCGAAGACGGCTGAACCGATTGAAATGATTCAACCGTTATTAGATCAGGTTTGTTCTCAAATTGGTCCCATTTTTAAAAATTTTGAAATCGGTTCAGTACTTTTCAGGAAAACCTGAAAATACTGTCGTTTTCGTTACCATTTTGTGAACTTATACGGATCGACCATATCTTCTTCGTTTATGTACCGATTTAGATGATTCTTTTTTTGTTTGAAAGAGGATACTTTAGAGATGATACCATTTTGATTTCATTGTTATTGGACCTTGGATTATCAAAGATACGCAAGGGAACTCCTCAAAATCAAATAGGAACTGTATAGTGATTACACTAAAAAGAATAAAATAAAAAATTGTTTATAAACAAAAAAACCGACTTCAAAAAACCTGAAAATAAAGACAAAAACAGCTTCAAAATTAAATACCTCTGAAAAGCAAGAATTAATTTTCTAATCACTAGATACCTACGCATATCACTGTAATAAAACACGTCTATTGAAGTCGGGTGGGGCTCTTAGAATAAAAAAAAGAAGTTGTCCTCCAGCCCCACCCGACTTCAATACACGTGTTTTATTACAGTGATATGCGTAGGTATCTAGTGATTAGAAAATTATTTCTTGCTTTTTAGAGGTATTTGATTTTGAAGCTGTTTTTGTTTTTATTTTCAGGGTTTTTGAAGTCGGTTTTTTTGTTTTTTATCAACGCCATCAAGCGAGGCAAATAGTTTCAGTTTTTCTTTTAATATCGCTTTAAAAATTTGCTTGATCTAGACATTGGAACAAATATTTAATTTCAACCCAAGTCTTTGTTTCAACCGAATTAATTTTCATGCCGGCCATGAAATAAAAATACAGGCTTAAAAGAATCTAAAATCACACCAAACCCTGAAATTACTAACCCATCCAAATTCTATCAAACCATCATTACACTTATCACACCTGACCATCTCTTGATCTAGCACCGTAAAACAGTTATTCAATAAACAGTAAGCAAAATAAGGCTTTATGCAGATAAAGGTGCTTCCTGGAAAATTTTATGCGTTTGTTCGTTTTTATGGCGTTTCTTGTGACTTTATCTTTGTAACGGGCCGTTTTATTTGTATCGGGTGCTGAGAATTCTATGCCATAACGCCATATTTGGGGTAATATTATTTTTATAGTTCCGCTTACCAACGATAAAATGGGGGTTGGCGATACAAATTGTGGGTTCAATGTGAACTGTGAATTATATTGTTTGGGAAAGTTTATTTTTTTTGGTTTTATTTTATTGTTTTTCTACGATATCGTAGGGTTCGCAATTCACACGTTTAACCGCGTATAATAAGTTAATATGCTTGCGAAGTGTTTGTTATATTGTAATAATAATAATATTGTAATAATAACAAGATTAAACTTTAAAGACGCTAGGTATACACTTTACAAATTATTAATTTTTTGTTTCCATTTATTACAATTTTATTTCCGAAAATATCCCATAAACCTAGGTATAAATATTGCTCAGAACACAATTTTATAAAAAAAAACGATAATAAGTCCAGTTCATTATTTTTATCTTTGCTCTAGATTATAAAGCAGAAACACCACGACCATGGATGGTGACCACTTTATAAAACAAAATACTTCATGAATGTGAGCCTTTTTCATCCCACAAATACGTCACGACCACTAACAGACACTCATCGAATCATATTAAAACAGTTTTTTTTAGTTTTCACTACCAAAAAAGTCTGCATACAAAAACTATGATGCAGTATGCCCCGTTCCCCAATTACGTGGGCGTACACTCGGCAATACATCGGTGGCCCTCGGGAAATCAGGCGGGCTTCGCAAATCGTCCCTTATCCCGCTCTCCCCGCAGAGCCTACTTCACCACCGACACTTGACATTCCCTCGATACTTTTATGAAAATTATAGGAGTGTGAACTAAAAAGCTATAAATAATGTTAAAAATGTGCTTGAGAAATAAAACTGGGCTGAGGCAGCACGTAAAAAGAGCGCTGAAAAAAGCTAATATAGAGCGTCAGCGCTCTTTTTACGTGCCGCGATCTTTCGTAATACTTTAATTATCTAGTTGAAGCCTACCTATTAATTGGTGACGAGCGGCTGTTATGAAACTAAAAAGGAGCTCGAAGGTGCTTTGCGAATTCGGTCTGTGATTGCGGCAAGCGACATTAGGGTCGGTCATGTGATAGGTGACCTAAAATTATACATTCTTGAGATCCTCCGTGCTTCATAGGTCACGTTGAGCCATTGTTCTCAGCAACATTTGCAGTCGTTAACACCCACCAGGGATCAGTAAATGGACAGCAGCATTTTCCGACTTCCTAAATACTGCGATCCTCTAGTCCTCAACACCCCTGCCAAGCATGGAGTAACATTTCCATGGAAGAAGTTTACGTCCTAGTAGACTAAGTATCGTCATCAGCCATTTTTTAAATGTCCCCACGGCTGGAGCATAGGCCTTCCTTATGGATGGATAAGGAGGAAACACAGAGGACCTCGAGATAATAATTTTTTGGTTACCACTCCCATGACTTTTGCGAAAGTTGCTTAACAGGGCCAAGCGCTAAACTATGCCACTGAGCTCCTCACTGGAGCTAATCTAAGCTGGAGTGGACGTATGAAAGAAAGGCTGTTATGATAATGATTTTCATTTTGAAATACGATTTATTTACGGCCCAGCTTTATCAGTAATAATCCGCACATTGTTCAGGCAACCACGATGAGCCATGTGCTTTTGTCGACTACAATGGCCGCCTTGTACCGCAGGATAAACAATATGTCCATGTTTGAGCCGCTTCTGATCAATTATAGATACGGGACGTAAATTAATTCCTCCTGTGCACCGTGACTTAAGCACATATTATATTCACTGCAGGGCAAGTTTGCAATCTAATTTATGTCATGATTTGAATGACTAAACCAAAACAGAACTGAAAAGTTATGTTTGTTCATAAAAAATCTTTAGTTTTACCAAAGTCTTGAATTATCTGAACTGATTCTGTGTCGAAATGAACATAAAAGAAGCTGAGTCGCTTTGTTTGCTCTCAAGTGTTTGATTGATCAAAATTAGAGCTTATCAAAGAAAGAAAAAAATATGGTTTATGTAGTAAACATATAAAACTGTTATATGAAGCTGAAAAAACCAATTAAAATAACATTCAAATTACAAAATGAAAGCGACACTTGATTTTAAGGAAAAAGAAGGAGAAATTGCCTGGCACTTATAAAATAAACTAACGTAAATGCAAACTGAAATATTTCAACGGGGGCTCAAGGAAACCTTACCTTTTGCCTAATACGCTGGCGTGAGTCAAAGGTTATAGCGTGAAACGGTGGCGTCTATAAAGTTAGCTGCCATGCGCAGGAGCGTGCCTTGTCACTCGCTAATACTTTACTGTGTATGGAATTTCACTGTTCTTTTTTATATTCATTGAGTAATGCGCTTACATGGGTCGCTTTTAGTCACCTGTGACGGTCGACTTAGTCACCTAGCAAGTCGCTTCCAAACTTGAATCGCAGGTGATGGCATCGCTGTCGTCTTCGTAGTTGATGGCGTAACCTAGGTAACAATATGTAATAACGTTGTTCCAGTTTAAGCCACCGCATCAGATAATATTGTTCAGTCACTCGGCCGAATTGCCATTTACACGGTCAATTTTCGCCGTGCGGCGAAAGTTGTGCCTTTAGTCACCCATGTAAATACCCCATAAGATGGAGCGAATTTGCACAGAAGCAACTTATTTATTCAAGCTTTAAATATTGAGCTCTTGGTAATATAGACGCAAGTGACTTGATGTTAGTGAACTTAGCAGAACAGTGACTTGCCCTTTATGCATCACAAAACTTATTTCCACATACATAATCCTTCCATTCTCATCAAAATCAAATCAAATGACTCCAGAACTTAATTTGATTCATCTTGTCGATTAAAATGAAATGATTTTAATATTTTTATTATTTCCTTGAGCTTCAGCGAGGAGCTCGATGGCGCAGTGGTGTAGCGCCTGGCCCAGCGATCGTGGAAGTTAAGCAATTTTCGCAAGGGTCAGTTAGGGATGGGTGACAAAAATAATATTATCTCGAGCTCCTCGGTGCTTCGGAAGGCACGTTAAGCCTTTGGTCCCGGGTGCAGTTGCAGTCGTTAACACCCACCAATCTACATTGAGCCCACGTGGTAGGTTATGGCCCATCCTCCTTATCCACCCATAAGGTAGGCCTGTGCCCCAGCAGTGGGGACATTAAAAATAACTGATGGGCATCAAAATTGAGGTTTCTAAAATACAATAATGCAATGCAACATTAGACGATGTTCAAAGTTCTGCTAAACAATAACGTTTGCTTACTTTTTTTGCAATTGGCACCGCTACACCCATGCACTTACACCAAACGCCATAACTTGAGCACGCTGCACTCACCGCGCTGTCAAGGGTGAAGGGAAAAAACGTTCGCGACTAGGGCTCTTAAAATATGGTAATTAAGACCCACTTTCCCCCAGCAAGACATGAGACCTTAAAACATTGCTATGTACAGTTGCGTCGAGTCGCCTCTCCCGCGAATTATTTCCGTAGCTTTAGAACACTTCGTGAAATTAAATTGAAAGCTCGGTTATGAATTTTCTGTTGCAGGTTTTGATTGCAGAACTTTAGATTTTTCGAGTAATTTTTTTTGCAAGCTTTTTTGCTTGAAACCTTATTCTGTTATTGAGAATCAATTTTCAATGAACTCAAACAAAGCCGTTAAATCAAAGAGTAGACCTTCGTGACCAGAAATCTTCCTAAATATAAAATATAAGTGCAAAAAAATCATTTTCATATCATGTTTAAAAAAAGTCTCCAAAAAATCATTTTGGATAAATTTACCCAAAAAATCATTTTGGGTAAATTCAACAATTATTGATTCGATTCCTGGTTGCGGTAAAACAAAGTCAGTTTTTATAGGTATAAATAAATAAATAAATAAATATTTGACAACATCACATACATTGCTCCAATTCCAGAGTAAGTAGCTATAGCACTTGTGTTATGGAAATCAGAAACAACGGTGGTATCACAAACACCCAGACCTGAGACAATATTGAAAAGTTCATTTTCTACATTGACCCAGCCGGGGATCGAACCCGGGACCTCAAGAGATGGTGACGCCTTGAAAACCGGCGTGCAAACCACTCGACCACGGAGGTCGTCAAGTATGTTTTTAATAAGATTTTTACACATATTGTTCGTTTTAAAACTTTTTAAACAATTGTGAGAATTGTAATGGAAACCAATAATGGCATTTCAATTAAAATCTGCAATTTAAGATGCTTTTTAATCGCGTTTAACGAACTTGATTAGTTAATTAACATTTGACGCCAGCTGTACACTTTCTGAATAACTAACCATTCTTTTTTGTTCAATAGAAAATACATCGAAAATTAAGTCACAATTTAACTCAAACAGCCAATTTTAACCATTTAACCGAATCAGTGTTTCATGTAATTCAGAAATTAAAGACTAAGAGCCGCTTTGTCAAAAAACAAGTTTAAGGCTGTCACTGTCATAACAAAAAAGTAAAATTTGTTACAAAAATGTACAATTATGTTATAAACAATGCCTTGTTAAATCTTGATTCAATTTTTTAATGACCTGGTGAAATTGATTTTTGGAATAAACGGGGAACGGGGTATCAAACTCGACAGTTAAACTACATTACGTAAAACGTGATCTTAATCGCGTTTAAAATCAATGGTGAATTTGGCTCTAAGACATCTGTAATGGGTGGCAGGTCAAAATATGAAGATAAAAAATATTTTATGAGCTGAATGATGATAATGAACCTTAGAGCATTTAACCAATAATGAAAATGTAAACTTTGCGTAAAGTTTTATTTTTATTTCTTAAAGGCAAAACCCTTTTTTTATTTTATTTTTTAAAACTTTGTTTGCATAGAATTAACTCACGTTATAACTTCAACAACTCGTTATAACTTAGTTCATTCGTAGATTAGTTTATTAAAGTCTATTACCAGTGTAAAGCGACTGAGATTCTTCGTGGAATTACAAATTATTGTCTAGATTTTCTTAAGACCCATTAATCTTCACTTAAGTATAGAAGATCCTTCTTAAATAGGGCACAACATTTTAAGGGGTCAATGTACTCATGCATACAAACAACTTTTACTATCGTACCAACATTGAAATCGCGAAAAAAAAATTCTTAGAAAATTTAAAATCGAATAGATCAAAATGTATGGATCAGCAGTTTTTTTTCAATGTTGGTGCCATAGTAAAAGTTGTTTGTATGCATGAGTACAGTGACCCCTTAAAATTTCGTGCACTATTTAAGAAGGACCCTATACACCGTCATTTTGTAGTCGTTTTAATTAACTTAAGGGAGTGTTCTACTAACGGAACTAAACATTTTTGCCAAAGAAACATGGGTCGAAAAACGACAAAAAAAAAATTACTTTCCCATACTAAATTGTAAATTGGGAAATAAAAATAATTTTATTTATTAACCTTTTTTTACAAAATGTATTTTCAGACAAAGAAAAAAATGGAAAGAATAAATTGAAATATTTTGCTCATCTTTCATCAGATTAGAGAATGTCCTGAGTAGATAAAACCGATGAAATGGTCCAAAGAATTTTGTTTTCAAATGATGTGGAAATAATAGTAGATTGTATTACAAGGGAGCAAAATAATATTTTTACGGCGAGGGCGCTTTTTTGAATCCAGAGCGAAGTGAGGGATTCTAGAGTAGAATCCCGAGCGTAGCGAGGGATTCTTCAGTAGAATCCTGAACGTAGCGAGGGATTCAAAGTATGTCGCCCTCGCCAAAAATATTTTGCGCCCGAGTCATATACTCTACTTTTCATCCCCTTTCTATGAGAAAATAAATAGAAGACTGTGTTTATGTAATTAATGAAAATGTTTTTTATTTAAAAAAGACACGTGAAAAGTAAAAATAATTACAAATTTATAGTTTGTATACGTTTGATACACTAGCGCAATTTTCATTTTAAGTACGTAAGTATGTACTAATTACAAGAACACAGACTTAATTCGCGCGCTTATGTTTTTTTTTAGTCTCCGCGCCGTCTATACAGCCAGTCAATACATACCAGCCGGCGGCGGCGTTCGAATTCTTTGAAAGATAGGTACATGTTCTAAATTCAAATCTCTTTTCCTCCCACTAAAAAGTTCTTACCAGAAAAGAGCTATTTTGGTCCCACTTATATAGGAACAAATCATCATTTTTCGAATAGAAGGGATGAAAAGGTTGTTTTCACTTTCATGAGGACAAAATCATACAGACTGAAGTATTCACTATGTACCCATCTATCTAAAGCTTGCTGTTTTCAAGTTGCACCCTTTTATGAAACGTGGCAAAAACGCATTGAGTGCAGTCCACTTCGGTGCCGCGGTAAAAATAATGAACTGACACAAATTATGTGCTGGTCTGGGTTTAATTATTTTAAATTAAGCAGAGCAGATATTCTTATTTTGTATTATAAAGATCATCTTTACGCAGAATGTAATCGCAAGATGAACAATCTTATCCGTTTTTGGTTTTCGAATCATCCTAATTTTATGAAATCCAAAAGATTTCCATTTCTCGGCTTTCCAGCGCTGTCTGTTCTCCTCTACAGGCCGCATTTCTCAACCGATTCTCTTGAAATTTTGTAAGCAGGTTTTGAAAATGTATAGATTTTTTTGTCAAGTCAGTTTTTTAATCTTTTCTAAAATGGTGGAGATGTAAAAAATATCATATTTCAGTCTGGCTTTCCGGCGCTGTCTGTTCTCCTCTATAGGTCGCATTTCTCAACCGATACTAGTTAAATTTTGTGAGCAAGTTTGATAAATATTACAGATTTTTTTGTCGAGACAGTTTTTCGAAATTTATTCAAATGACGGAGATATGTCAGAAAAAATATTTCAGTCCGGCTTTCCAGCTGTTTGCTCTCCTCTACAGATCGCATTCCTCAACGGATTCTTGTGAAATTTTGTGAGCAGGTTCGATAATTATCTAGAATTGTTTGGTCGAGCCAGTTTTTCCAAATTTATCTAAAAAAATATTCACTCATTTCAAAAATGATCTAAATTAGAAGCACCATCTAGCTGCGAATACTCCAAATAATATACCAAACAGCACGTACTGTGTGCTTTGAAAACCTCATGGCAATATATTTTTTTTGTACAATTCAGCCAGTTTTTATCGCGAGGTCTACAGCTCACGGAGCCACTAGTATAAATTAAATAATTCCATTCGGCTCCAAATTTTAGTTCCAGAATATATAACTCTTCCAAGTTTCAGAATTTCAATTGCTGTAGTATTCATATTGTCAATATTGCAGGAGAGTTCTTTTCACACAACTAAATGTGTCAAAGTAGTTTCTTCGTCCGCGAAAAATACAAATTTTTATGCATTTTGTGGAGACCGGGTCAAGCCCGCCCATATTATGCTAAGATATCTCTGAAATAACGGAGATGGAATGTATCTTGTTTGTGATATATCTTTCAAATGGGTCTTGTTCAGTTAATGTTTTTAGTATAATGACAGTTTTAATCAAAAATATCTCAGACTCATTGGAATTTTACACTGTTTTAACTGATAAAATATTTACTGTCACCACCTTACTATTATTAGCACAACTATTATTCATGACTTGTATCGATAGTATTATACCTCGACATCCACCACGCCTTTGATACAATCGATTTATAGTCAAAGTGTCTTTATTCAAATAAATTTAATAATTAAGCACTATTGAATCGTCTATATTTTCCTACCACCCGTTCCAGTCTTTTTTAATTGACAAAAAGAACGGGCGCAAGAAACTTATCAGCTTTAACAGAAATAAGTAACGATATTTACAATTTCAATAGGTATATTGTTACCAAATACAGTACAACTAGATTATTGGCAAAAAAGTTACTTATACTAGCAAGTTTTGTGTTACATTATTTCCAGGCATTTTGATCTTCCAGATAATAATATTATAATATCTGTGATACTCTTTAGCTCCATGGCGACTTTACTATTTTAAAGAAGTACTCGATTTTTAAGGTCTACTATCGATAGAGCATCTAATGATATTTCGATAACACTACCTTATAGAAGACTTCTTGGGCCCGTGATTGGGAATAATAGGTCTGATGATGCTTGAAAATGTTGACACCTGCCGATGCTAGGATCTGTTTTCACCCCCTCTGTGGTCTCCTCTACAGTGGTTCGCCTACACGTGTAAAACGCATGGGTCTAGGGTTCGATTCCCAGGAGAGAGGTACAATTTTGTCTGTTGCATTTAAATTGATTTGTTTTTCTTAGCAAGCGAACCAGTTCAAGTAAAAAAGATGAATGCACGTATTTTAACACGTTTTTATTTTTCACTAAAATACTCATAGTCTTATAGAACTGTTACAGATAATATATGGGAGTCAGGGAGTTTGATTTCATATGACTGGTAGGTAGCACAGAAACGTAACCCTTGTCTCTCGGAATACCTGGCGCAGTATATTATTGTACCATGGACTGTCATGTGATTTTGTCAAAGCAGTTGTTCAATATCGTAATGTGACATAGTCCTAAGTTGTGCACTTACCTATATTTTTTATGCACAACGGGACGGGATAGTGCTTGGCCTTCATCTCATCTGCCCCCCTAGCATGACCGACGAAACACGAAATCGTGTGATATATGTTTTTGAAGTCAAGAAAGGGTTTTATTTGATGAAAAATGATGGCTTCCATTTACAGTTACCAGTAATCACCTTAGTGATGAGGATTCCGGGAATAGCGCACTTCCACCTTCGGCCTTATCGTCACTTAACATCTGCCCCCCTAGCATGACCGACGAAACACGATATATATCGTGTGATATAGCGTTTTATCGACACCCAACTGTCAAAATCAATTGTCTTTTGGTAAACGTGATAAATCAGTAGGTATATTATCATATCGTGTTTCGGTGGTCATGCTAAGGGGGCAGATGTTAAGTGACGATAAGGCCAAAGGTGGAAGTGTGCTATTCCCGGAATCCTCATCACTAAGGTGATTACTGGTAACTGTACTTGACCCTTTCTTGACTTCAAAACAAAGTATGTACCACAATGTTAACCCTTTAAAAGTGTGCCATAAATACGTGAGCGGTTACGTCACCTCAAATTATTTCCGAGGCTTCCCAATCTTAATTCCTAACGAGTATTATGGTTTATAATTAATTTTCCATGTGCTCGACGTAACGTCACGCGTTACTTTGCGTTTTGGGATAACTGATTAATGGCAACGAATTAATGGCAATGAAACGTGTGTTTTAGTTAAAACTAAAATATTAATTCACTGAAAAGGAACGTTCAGTTTAATTAATACTTTTTGGTCTCAAATTGATTAGTTAATCGATTTCAAAAATATGATTGAGTTTGATCAAAAACGGTAGTAAGTATGAAAAATCTATATTTTGAAAGTTTATCCTTGCCAATTTATGAATGCGAAAGTCAGTTTGTTTATTTGTTTGTAGCGTCTTCACGACATGTTAACTAATTATCAAGAATTTTTGCACACATATAGGATACAGAGAAAGACTTATTATGGTGCCTTTCATCCCAAAAAAGTACTGTTCCCGAGGGATAGAGATATAATTGACCACGCAGATGAAGTTGCGGGCGGAAGCTACCCAACTAACAATTTATAGTCGTACAATCGTCGTACAAACGTTATCTTATTACCACTGGTCGCAAAAGCTAGGTCGCACTAACGTTATAATAACGTTTGTTCAACGCGAAAAGGGCCCCATTTATACGACCAACATTGTTGTTTAATGGTCATACAAAAGTCACAAGATGACTTTGTTAACGTCATTCAAAAGTCGTATGAACGTTATGGAATTACCGCTCATCGTACAGTTGTCGCATCAAAACTTTACAACGACTCTCTCATCGTACAGTAGTCGCATCAAAACGTTACAACGACTTTCTCATCGTACAGTAGTCGCATCAAAACGTTACAACGACTATTTCGTTATATTGTGGTCATACAGATGTTTTTGAATGACGAAAACGTTTTATTTGGGTCAAGTCACAACACCTGTACGACTGATTTTTAATGTTCGTTAGTGGCTCGTGTTTGTGGTTATGTTTCGAGATCTGAGTGCAAAATAAATCAATAAGTACAAGGATATAAAAGGTTAGTACTATTTAACTTTCATATTATCTTACTGTATGTCTCTCATACCGTTTAGTTCGACTGGGAATTAAAGTTTTATGATAAAATACCTATGTAAATACTATTCATATTTTCATGCCCCTTCGTAGTTTTGCGTTTAACACATAATATTTTAATTCATAAAATTATGTTTGATTATAAAAATTTCAGCCATGTTAATTTTGTCGCACAATTATCTCTTTATGACGTTATAAAGACAAAAAGTCGTTCTGAGGTTATTTGATGACCAAGTAAAGACATACAATACGCCATTGCCGCTAACTATTAGGGTTCTTTAAACAATTAAAAACCCTTTTTTGATTATGTCAATAATAACCAAAATAATTATTTTAAATTTTTTTTTCAGCCAAAAACTGGTCATTGTATAAGTTCAGTGCAGATTATATTCAAGTACTAATCTAAATTTATCTGAAACATGATTAAAAGATTAATAAAGGATCTCTAAGGATTTTCTCGAATGTCCACGCGGGCGAAGTCGCGGGCGGAAGCTAGTACCTACTGGTAGGTAATACGTTACGAAAAAAGCTTACCATATGTTACCACAGCGGATCCACCAGGAGCACTTTTAACAACGTCAACTGTAATCCAAATTAAATTCACTTTCATATAAGAACATAAATCATTTCAACATTTAGGTAGTTACCTACCTACTGATAAAAAAATTCAATATCGGAAAAAATCATAAACAATATTTTTTTATAGGTAGTAAATAAAATAAATATTGATACTGAACCTTCTTGTTGTTCATGTGTTGTACACTTTTCTTCTTCAACATTTGTGACTAATGCCACAGTTGTTGGTGTTGTACTTTTTAATAACAGGAAATTTCGTTTTACTTTCCTTTTGAAAGCTCCACTACGTTTTTTTATTTTCTCCACGAATTTTTTGCTTCCATTTTTCGTATTTGATTTATCATATGTTCCGTAAATATGGCGGCCAAGTCGTTTTAAAGTCACAACTTGACTCAAATGCGACTACAAGGTTTATTAATGTCAGGGCATGGCATTAAATGGATATCACGTAATACAAAGGTTATATTTGAGTCGTAAAAAAACCACCAAGTCATATAAATGTCTCAAATTGACTGCTGTTTAACAAAATAGTGATAGTTTTATAAAAGTCACTGTAAAAACGTGTATACAACTGCCACATTATATAAAGGTCGTATATAGGTTTTTCAAACACCTAATTTGGTCAGTTGAAAACGTCTAACGGACTGTAACGTTAGTACGACCATAGTACGACTATTGCGTTGTCGTATAGACGTTTTAGCTAAAACGTTCATGTAACGTCGTATAGTTTAGTCTTACCGACGTTGCTATGACCAGTTTATTATGACATAGTCGTCGCACGACTAAAAAGTTTAATTTAAGACGTCTATACGACCTAGAAGTCATCTCATTACTATTATAAGACTGCTATCCAACTTAAAGTCGTAAAAGACAGAGCTTATATGACGTTTTTGCTTGTTGGGTAGTAAATCTATATTTATTTTGTTCAGCTGACTCGTCATATTTTATTTGTGACACAACCATGGAATTTAATATATACTTATTTTTGAATTTAACTGATTATTTCGACCTTATATGATCTAAAGTCAGAAATATTTAATTAAGATGGCGTCATCAATTATACCGGTCGAACCACGTAGACAGTGAACTTGGTAAAGTTCACGACAGCTTCTTTCATGAGTAAACAAATGGTGTTAGCAAAAGATTGTCCGCCGCTTCGCGAGGCGATTCGTCAACGTCATATCTCGAGATAAAACGCCATTTTGTAATATCTCCTTAGATTTATGATGGTGCCCGTTTTACCACACACTTAACTCGATTATTTAGCGGCTTCACGCGAAGCGATAGCGTTTTTTTATAAATCGTTCGCAGTTTTTGTGGCCGCATTGCGTTAAGCGTATGAAATAATTCATCGCTCATCGCATCAAGGTAATAATAGTTGTTTTATATTGCTGAGAATATGAAAAGCTTAAGACCCCTTGGATTATCTTTCCTCTTTCTACGCCACTCAGTCTTTTACTCACTTTGCACTCGCCGATGCCGTTCAGGACCCCCTATTCAAATGATCTTTTCGCAAACTTATGTAAATCACAGACTTTAATGTATTGTATGGAATTGACAAACTTACGGTACATAATTTTATAGTTTACTGCTTATTTTAAAGCAACGCTACGCTTTCTATTAATAGTACCTAAGCGTAGCGTTCAAACGAATAGAATGTTGGCCATTTGAGTAAGGGGGTTGCACTCCATATGATTTGTTTTTCATCATTATTTTACTTTGTCTTGGGACTCTTGTGTATGTGCATTCGAAACCGTTTGTCACAACTTTCATTCGCCTTTTTCATTTATAATTTTGCCATCATCAACAGTGGCAAGTACATACAACACATTCGTATGTTGATTGCCAAACGAAACAGGCAAGTCTTATTCCGCCAATCAACACAGCTGTAACTTTGGCCACAACAAACTCACTCTTCATACACGATACAGTTATAAGACTTAACCAGACTTTAACTTAGTTTGCCCACTAACTTAAGCGTGTCGGCAAGTTCTTGTCTCTGTGACATCGGATACGCTGCAACTTCTGAGAGTGGAACCCGCAACCTCGGGATTAGATGTTAAGCAAAGTTTAGAGATTGCTTTCATTTTGTAGTTAAAAATGTTTATTATTTGTTTTTTTCACTGCGATTTTCTTATTATAGAAGGAAGGTTTGAGTCTATTTAAATTCTATGTCATCATATTTATAGCCTATTTAGTTTTCTATAGGATGCAGGTATTTTTCATTGAATTATGTTACCAGAATTTTAAAGTCTATCAGAAAGTGCTGCTGACTATTTTCTGATCTGAAAAGTTGTTGGATTCTAATACATCTTGGTTATTCATTTTTGACAATTCGAAGTGTATTGTGGTTGATGCTTTTCTATCCATTGGATGCCACATGGCTATATAAATTCAATCGTTGGTTATAAGTATTTTAATAGATTTTTTAGTGACAGTGCGTAATTGTAAGGTCAATAGATTTACTTATTGACATAACAAACGCATGTATTATCCAAAGTGAATGTACAAGGCATTTTTATTGTACCTATTTGATTTAAAAAATAAATGACTTGACAGTACAAGTATTAATAATATTCAGTTTACGGTTTTTTAGGATTCCGTACCGAATGGGTAAAAACGGGACCCAGTTACTAAGACTCTGCTGTCCGTCTGTCTGTCTGTCACCAGGCTGTATCTCATTGATCGTGATAGCTAGACAGTTGAAATTTTCACAGATGATGTATTTCTCTCGCCGCTATAACAACAAATACTAAAAAAACTCTTAAAAAAAAAGGAAAACCGCCTTCAAAAAACCTTAAAACAAAAACAACAAAAACAGTTTCAAAATCAATTACCTCTAAAAAGCAAGAAATAATATTCAAATCATTAGTTACACATATCAATATTAATAAAACACGTCTATTGAAGTCGGGTGGGGCTGGAGGATATTTTTTTTCTTTCTAAAAGCCCCACCCGACTTCATTAGACGTGTTTTATTAATATTGATATGTGTAACGAATGATTTGAATATTATTTCTTGCTTTTTAGAGGTATTTAATTTTGAAGCTGTTTTTGTTGTTTTTGTTTTAAGGTTTTTTGAAAGCGGTTTTTCTTTTTTTTTAAAGCTTTATTATTTTCTACTTTTTAGTGCTAGGTACGTAATAAATATTTTTTAACTTTAGATTATAAAAATTTAAATGGTAAAATGCTCACAACTCAATTTCCAATTTTACGCTGTTTGTTTTTGAGGAGTTCCGTTGTGTCTTCGTAGTCCAAGTCTAGTCTAGAACGTTGCATCGCAGACCATGGTTTGGTTTGTTTTGGAGTGTCATAAACCTACCAAAATCTAAATCACTTTACATATACTATTTGACTTTGAGGAGTTCCCTTGTGTATCTTCGAAGTTCAAAGACCAGTGCCGATAAAATTAAAATGTGACCACTCGTGAAGTATACCCTTTCAAACAAAAAAAGAATTATTTAAATCGGTTTATAAACATAGATGTTATGTCTGAAAATCCGTAAAAACTCGTGCGATGGAAGGCTAAATTACTGATATTTTTCAGGATTATGAAAAAACTACGTGTCAGATCTCTGTAAAAATTATATGGGACCACACACGAACTATGTTCTTTGAGATAAAATAGTAGATTGTTATACAAGACGCTAAAATGACCCATTCCATACGTGGTAGTTTTATTCCCGAGCTTAAGCGAGGGAATAAATAGAAACCGAGTTACAATGGGTTTTAGCGTCGTGTGTTACACTCTACTTTTCACTACGATTGCGAGAAAATAAAATACAATATTGAATACCTAGTTTATACTTCCGTAAACGAATCCACTCGTTTTTCTATCCTCCACTTCATAAACTTTTCATACAGTATTTAAATAAATGATGTGTGCTTGACGGCAAAAGATTAAAATTATTTCTTTCCTATTACTTACAGTCACACAATTCAATCAGTTTGGTATTAGAGAAAAATTCTAAAGATTTCGCGCCTTTTTTAATTTCTACTGTAGCAGCTAAGAAACACAATGCACGCATTCTACGATCAAACTTAAAGTCACAGAGTATAAATAAGTCTATGATTTCACCGAAGAGATCGCTGCTTTTAGTTCCATTTTCAAAAATACAAATTAGAAACAGTATTAAGTCGAGCGAGTCTTTATTCGTGATTATGAATAAAGACTTTTTCGTTTTAGTAGGCTCATTGGTAATAGACAAACATTAAAAAAGAAAAAACTTTATCCCTTAGGGGTAATTTTGCTATTTTATCCTGGCTCTTGTACCTTACAATGACGTACTTTTAGAGCAAGAGGTGTGAAAAAAGAATTATATAAGTCGGTTAACAACTGACGAAGTTATGTTAAAACATACATAAAAAAAATAATAAAAAATACCGTCGACTTGAGAACCTCCTCCTTTTTTTGAAGTCGGTTAAAAAGTAGGATAAAATAAATATTTAAAGGGGGCTCCCATACAACAAACGTGATTTTTTTTGCCGTTTTTAGGGTTCCGTACCCAAAGGGTAAAAACGGGACCCTATTACTAAGCCTCCGCTGTCCGTCTGTCTGTCACCAGGCTGTATCTCATGAACCGTGATAGCTAGACAGTTGAAATTTTCAAAGATGATGTATTTCTGTTGCCACTATAACAACAAATACTAAAAACAGAATAAAATAAATATTTAAGGGGGGCTCCAATACAACAAACGTGATTTTTTTGCCGTTTTTTGCTCGATATTGATAACGACTGCAGGTAGATAGTTGAAATTTTCACAGATCGTGTATTTCTATTGCTGCTATAACTACAAAATCTACAAATGCTAAAAACAGAATAAAATAAGGGCTCCCACACAACAAACGTGATTTTTTTTGCAATTTTTTGGTACGGAACCCTTTGTGCGCGAGACCGACTTGCACTTAGCCGGTTTTTTTGCTTTATATTAATAACGACAACAGGTAGACAGTTGATATTTTCACAGATGATGTATTTCTGTTGAGACTATAAAGAAAATACTAAAAACAATAAAATAAATATTTAAGGGGGGCTCCTATACAACAAACGTGATTTTTTGGCCGTTTTTGGCACGGAACCCTTCGTGCGCGAGTCCGACTTGCACTTGGCCGGTTTTTTTTTGTTAAGAACCAAACGCGTATCATCACCCTTATAATAATAATGATCTCATTCATATTTTTCAAGAGTTTAATCCGGATAATAAATGAGTTCCCGAAACAAGAAGTTTTAATATGCTCCCTTAATAAATGAATAAGGTTTCTGGAACAATCCATCAGCGTCATATTGAAATGACGACGTTAGATTTATTATTGCCTTAAGTGGAGTGTATGACACACCTCACATTGTGATCTTAAGCTCTTGAAACACTGATTTATTGGTCCTTTGAGACGGGATTTTAGGGTAGATGTGGAATAGCAATGAGCTAGAGCTGTCGCTTTAAAACCCTAAGATATGAGTTGATATTTTTTTAGGATGGACTCTATATAAATTATTTTATCTCATAAAGGTAATCATAACAATTATCTTTTTATTAGGCACTTCTTCTTCTTATGAAGAAGAAGAAGAAGAAGATTAGGCACTTATATAACATACAGGGTAATTTTTTGGTCACCATCCAAATTTTAAGGATGTGTTCTGTCCATAAAACTAAACAACTTTCTCTAAGAAACATAGGGCCAAATTATGCAAAAAAAAGTTTTTGGATATCCATACAAATCAAAGAGATCACGTGATCAGTTTAGTAAAGGATGACTAAAATTTTAAGGCAAATTTTAATTCATCTTTCTTGGAGAAAGTTGTTTAGTTTCAAGGACTGCACACATCCTTAGGATGGTGACTAAAAATAACCTTATATAACAGCTATAACCCATCAAAAGTCATGAATATTTTATTACCATGATATAATAAGATAGTCGTATAGACTTTGGCAACTATAGATCATAATATTCTATACAGCAAAACCAGTATAATACGACACGATACGTTGTACTATGTAAATCGGTCCAAATATTAAAATTCAGCGTCAGTCGGCCGGCTGGCGGTCACGCGCGGGATAGGGTTAAAATTCAAACAGTTTTCACGCGCGTAATTTATTCGGGCAAATTTTGGAACGAGTGCTCCTTGGTCCGTCACGTCGCGTGTCGGGGGTTAACAAGCGAAAGGATGGAGCCGAAATAGAAAAGTGCATACAAAGTGGTGTAGAATAAAATCCATCAGATAAAGTGTGAGAAAATTTTATATCATTCGGGTTCGGGTTACCAAACGAGTATTTTGTATTGTAACATTATGAACAACGTTCTGTTGTTTTTTTACAGTGTAAAGTTATAACGAATATTTAGCAAATATTATGCAAAACCTTCACCGTGCAAGCTACAAAGTAATAAACCTCTATTAAGCGAATTAACCATGCCTTTGAAGCATTTTTAACATTTAGCATGTCATAATGCAACAAAGCGACATTAAAATATTACAAAACCTAATTACACCAAACGCTACAAAAGAAACAAATGACTGCAACCGGCAGTTGCAAACGCGACACACGCCACTTCTGCACGTTCCGCTCTCTCGAATGTTTTTAAAAAACGCCGAAACTAGTTTCATTTGGTCCCGTCCCGCCGAAACTCGCCGCTCGAGTGGCAATATTCATGCAATTAAACAACTCAGTAATTACGAATGAGGCGGAATTAAGTCGGCGTAGTCGGCGTGTTTCCGCCGTGTGACTTCGTGGATATTTGAGGGTTAAGTAAATAGTTGGGAATCCACCGCTGTGTTGAGCCACTTTTTAAATTAGATGAGTTAAATTTAGACCTTATTTTTTAATAAGTACCTAATGTTTACTAAAATGAAAAAACTAGCCGAGTGCGTGTCAGACTTCGCACATTTAGGGTTCCGTACTAAATGTAGAATATAAGCCACCCATCTGAACCTAAATCTAATTACAAGTCTCGACCATACAGGCTTTGGCTGCAAAATTAACCTAGTTCTTCAAAAAAATTTTTTCTTATTACAGGAATAAGAGGGTATTTGAAAGAAAAATTCTGATTTATCAAATGGTACCTAAGTATCAGCTTGTAATAAAAAACGTAATGATGAGGATAATATCACCAAATTTCATAAATCACAATTTCGATCTAGAGTTGCAGTTTACCATAAAAAAATAAATAAAAAAAAACACGACAGCCCTGCCAAAAACGAACCAAAAAGTTAAAACAACAAGTGTCATTGCAGTCGGGCGGGGGACCTTTTATGGAACAACTAGCGGCCGCCCGCGGTTTCACCCGCGTGGTTCCCGTTCCCTTGGGAATATCGGGATAAAAATTATTCTATGTTTTAATCCAGGCTATCTACTATCTGTGTGCCAAATTTCAACCAAATCCGTTCAGTAGTTTTTGCGTGATTGAGGAACAAACATCCAAACATCTAAACATCCAAACCCACAAACTTTCACATTTATAATATTAGTAGGATTTTTGATCAAAGAGGTTCCCCGACTGCAATTTAGTGACATATTATATAGTTTTGGAATGTGCATTGTTCATCAAGGCCTTTCATTTGATGCCCTTATTGTAATAATAGAAAAAGGAAATATTTTTCACTTTTGAAAATGGCGTCGTAGTACAGTCACCATATTGATTTTTTCTAAAAAAAGTTTTACCAGTGTCACTCAGAATGCTACTTTTTATGTACGCCAGCAACACATCAGTCACTACAAAATAACTAATTTCATAAATCGTCCAACGAAGGGTTAATATGAATTATGTAGGTAGGTACCTACATTCTTACACCACACAAAAAACTAGATAGGCCTGTGTCACATCAGTTTTACAAAAGATTAAAGATTTTATCCATAGATCCATTATTTAAACTAAAGTGTGCTCGGTCGGCGACTCCGGCCATTTGCATGGCAAACGAAAATGCATTCTCAGCCTTTTGTCGACCAATTTTACCGATAAGTATTAGATAGCTTCAACTTTATAGTAAGACTGAAGTAGAATATTCTAGCCAATGTGAACAAGCGATTAAAAAAGGCATATAAGAACATTAATCTTTAGTTTAATGTTCTTATATTATTTCCTTTAACGCACTGACTAGTTTTTACGATAAAATCCTTATGACAATCATTATCACTTCATTGCCAACACTATCAAGAGTGAGGAAGCAGATATTGCTATCTCTGTCTAAGCGTCGTTTTACGTCACAGCGGCTACAACAAACTAGCCTCAGTTGCGCACCGGTGCACTTACGTAACGCACGCGTCATCCGTGTCAAGGTCTTACGCATCACGATAAAAAGAAATTAAATCGCTATTATAAAATAACCGCTATACACAATAGTCTATTAGTTCATACAGAACAATGGAATACCTTCAGTGAACTCACAATCGTTAGTAAGATAAACAACTATCTTATCTACCAAGATTACAAACTCGATTTCCAAGGGAACCAATATTTGCGGATGTGTATCACAACATAGCAGTTATGACACGGATCGAGCAGAGAAAAAATGAAGTGCGAAAAAAGGATAGTTTTGTTTACATTGTTTGCAATGAACTTGATCGATCAGCCAGCGCCCCAAGTCAGCATCGAACAAGGGATTTTGAGCGGTAAAGTCAGTACAGATGGGACGTATTTTGAATATCTGGGTATACCGTACGCAACCAGCAACAGGGAAACAAGGTTCAAGGTGAGTTTTATTGATAAATATTAATAAATTTTATCAACATTGTTAACTAATTTTAAACTTATTTACTATTTTAACATATTTTGGTTGTAAATTGTTTTACATGTCTGGTTTTGTGTTACTTTGAGTACATCATTAGAGTAGTAATTAAATTGATTGACAGGGCAACTGCTTGACTATTTTTAACTAACTTGTATTGTGACTGGTGGTATTTATTTTATTTTAAATAAACAATATATCAGACAGAATCTGTTGAGAGGTCGTAACGTAACCTATAAGAATTTATTAAAATTTTAATCAGCACTAGCTACCCATTTTGATATTCTTATTACAATAGACATTTCCATTTTAGATTGGCTATTCTTTGGAAAACTTAATTTATTCACTTTGCAGTGTTATTACTTTGTCGCGTATAATTATAGTTTGAATTAAAGCATGACGTATTTTTTTTACAGGCACCTCTACCTCCACCAAAATGGGAAGGAGTTTACAAAGCAGTAGATGAGATGTACTCATGTCCACAAACATTCCTATTTGGTACAGTCGTTGGTACAGAAGATTGTTTAAAAATCAACGTATATGTGCCAGCTAAAGCCCAAAGACCACTCCCAGTTATGGTGTACATTCATGGAGGTGCATTCCTTATGGGAAGTGGAGGAAAGCTTTTATATGGCCCAGACTTTCTGGTCAAACATGATGTGATACTTGTAACATTCAACTATAGATTAGGTGCTCTTGGTTTTGTATGTTTGGGTATTGAAGAAGCACCAGGTAATGCTGGATTGAAGGATCAAATAGCTGCATTGAGATGGGTAAAGAAAAATATCGCAGCTTTTCTTGGAGATCCTGATAACGTTACTCTATTTGGAGAAAGTGCTGGTGGCACATCTTCTTCAATTCTTCTAGCTAGTGAAGCCACTAAAGGATTATTCCATAGAGTAATTATTCAAAGTGGGTCTTCGACATCAAACTGGTCAGTAAATAGAAAACCAGTATGGGTAGCTAGCCTTCTAACAAAAGTCCTGGGCCATGACACCGAAGATCCTTACGAAATATACAAAATATTAAACGACTTGTCATACCAGGACTTGATAAGACTCAAACCTGTTAAGCCTCTTGGAATGTTCTTTGATACATTACTTCTTCATCTGCCTTGTATTGAAAAACCTTTACCTGGTGTTGAGCCAGTTTTGAGTGATCTCCCATTCAATCTTTTAAAGAACAAACCTAAAAATATACCTGTCATACATGGCACTATGAGTAGAGAAGGCTTGTTCTTGACATCAGCGGAAAATGACACCACTCTGGAAGAAAGGAATCAAAGATACCTCTTCGCTTCTGATTTAGAATTTGGAGCAGAAGAAGAAGCAGTCGAAACAACGACAAAAATAAAAGAATTTTACTTTGGGAAAGATCGTATAAATCGTGATAATATTTTTAATTTAGCCAAAATATACACTGAGTTGTACTTTGAGTTTCCAGCTGCATTAGAATCCAATGTCATACTGTCATCTTCTAATGCATCTGTATATAATTATATTTTTAATTATTCGGGAGGTAGAAATGTAGTGAAAGGAAGAGTTGGCTACAGCAACGAAACAGGGGCATGTCATGCTGACGATATATTCTATCTTTTCAAAGCTAGGCTGTGGCCATTCTCGATTAGCAAAAAGGACGCTGACGTCATAGAATGGCTTACTCGAATGTGGACTAACTTTGCCAAATATGGGTACGTACATATTAAATAGTAGATAATATTTCCCTTTCTTTTTCTAAGTTTTCATAACTGTTAAATAATTCTTTGGCTGCATTAGAAAGAAAATTTTCAACGAGTTAATCATTTGAAATTAAGATTAATTATTTTTAATAATTTATAGACAAAATCAAAAACAAATGGAAAGTATTTTCAATCACATAAATTCTCACTTTTATTTTCTTGTTGCAGTGAACCTACACCACCACAAGATACTCGGCTTCCTGTAAAATGGATCCCAAGTTCAAAAAATGATCTCAAATATCTTTATATTGATGACGAATTTAGAATCGGTCCCATGCCCAACCCTGAGTCGTACCACTTGTGGGAAGATATTTACGATAAATACCGACGCATGGATATAAGTTATTATTTATAATTTTGTTTAATAAATTATTTTTTGTACAATGTTCTTGCTTTTTTAAACTTGGAGTTAATAAGAATATACTCATTCACATATGTATAGCTAAAAAAATATCAATTGTCGTTCAGTCACATCACATACCTACAATCTATACGTGTTAATCTTATTTATCAATGAAAATCTTTAGTTTGAAAGTGTTTTAATTTTAATTCTCAACCATTTAATTACTATGGTTGAGTTTTACAAAAACAGTTATTACTATGGCACTATTTTTTATAACACATAATATACATAATGGTTATTGGGGAGGGTATTAATGATTTACGAAGACAGCTTATCATTTGACGCTCTCTTTCAAAGAAATATCTTTGAAAATAAATCTTTCTGACTTTATATTTTTCTACGGCTATATTTTAAATATAAAATAATAAAGTGATCAAGGGCTGAGTGAGCCATACGCACGCCTCTCACGTGCCGCCGATAAATCTGAAGCGCATGAAATATTTAACATTCTAGCTGGTTCTACCAACAATAAAATGCACTATACTATAGAACATATGCTATGAAGGTGTCAAAGTGCTTAAGAAAAATCGTAACAATTTTGTAGACATATCAGAAAACGATCCATTCACACGTTACGTTCAAACGATGGATGTTAGAAATTCCTAAGTAGATTCTTAAATGAAAATTATCAACACAGATATGGTACTTTCTGAAAGCTAAACTATGCCTCTTATTGCAACCGTCTGGATTGAGGGCCCTACACATCCTACTAATATTATAAACGTGAAAGTTTGTGGGTTTGGATGTTTGGATGTTTGTTCCTCAATCACGCAAAAACTACTGAACGGATTTGGTTGAAATTTGGCACACAGATAGTAGATAGCCTAGATTAAAACATAGAATACTTTTTATCCCTATATTCCCACGGGAACGGGAACCACGCGGGTGAAACCGCGGGCGGTCGCTAGTTCGGTTATAAAAGTTTTGATTCAGAATTTTTTTTAACGGTTGCTTTAAGTTTTTAGAATTGTTTACTGGATCCACTATAGGTGTCAATTTGACTCGCAATGATTTAATAAATGGGCTCTCAGTTCAGATGCACATCATACATTTCAATCACGTTTGTTGTATGGGAGTCCTACTTAAATATTTATTTTATTCTGTTTTCAGTTGTTGTTGCGGCAACAGAAATACGTCATCGGTGAAAATTTCAACTGTTTAGCTACCACGATTCATGAGATACAGCCTGGTGATCCTCCTGTCCTTCTGTTTTAACCCTTTGGATACGGAACCCTAAAAATAAACCTTTCTATATTATAATATTATATTTTCACGCAAAGATCTGGATGTTTGTGATTATGGTAATCGGAAACAACGAAGATAGTACCATCTTCGTTGTTTCCGATTACCATAATATTCTTTTCTATATTATAATATTATATTGTCACGCACGGCTCTGGATGTTTGTGGTACCATCTTCCTTGTTTCTGATTACCATAATATTCTTTTCTATATTATAATATTATATTGTCACGCACGGCTCTGGATGTTTGTGGTACCATCTTCGTTGTTTCCGATTACCATAATATTCTTTTCTATATTATAATATTATATTGTCACGCACAGCTCTGGATGTTTGTGGTACCATCTTTGTTGTTTCCGATTACCATAATATTCTTTTCTATATTATAATATTATATTGTCACGCACAGCTCTGGATGTTTGTGGTACCATCTTCGTTGTTTCCGATTACCATTATTATTTTCTATATTATAATATTATATTGTCACGCACAGCTCTGGATGTTTGTGGTACCATCTTCGTTGTTTCCGATTACCATAATATTCTTTTCTATATTATAATATTATATTGTCACGCACAGCTCTGGATGTTTGTGGTACCATCTTCGTTGTTTCCGATTACCATTATTCTTTTCTATATTATAATATTATATTGTCACGCACAGCTCTGGATGTTTGTGGTACCATCTTCGTTGTTTCCGATTACCATAATATTATTTTTATCCAAAACGGGATAGTGCTTGGCCTTCACCTCACCAGGGGGCTAATTGTCTAATTTCAAAATCTATCGCAATCGCTTTCAAGATTTGATACATTGATGCTTCTTTTTGGCATCAATAAAAACTTACCAAAGAAATGAAGCAATGTCTCACATCCATCTGTCAAATGAAAGCGATTGCGATAGATTTTAAAAATTAGACAATAAGCAGGCTGGGGTTGTGTGACAATAGTGCTGAAAATGTAAGTGCACTACACATAATAAATAAGAGCTTTAGCTTTTTAGAGCAACATAATTAATGCATGTATCTAAGTTACATAAAATATCAGTACATTATAGAAACTTTTTATCAACATTGTGATTAACAACTAGCATTAAAACGTAGTTTTGCATCGCTTACAGCTCGGAATACTTGAAGCAAACATGCATGCGACTCACGTCGAGACGATAACTCACTCTCCCATAAAATATTTAACACTCACTCGATGGAGATTGCTCGGAGAAGTAAAATGTATCGACGAGTACGTATGTTTCATATAAATCTAATATTCCTGATACATGTATTTTTTACTCACCAATCAGTCCACGAAACAACAAATTATTGCAAGAAACATGACATATTGTGTAAAAATATGCCACAAAATTTTGATGATCATTTACTAAAGTGATCAGTGATCGATCCCTTTCATTTGTTACTTTACTTGGTTAGTCAAAACATATCTGGGAACACGGTAGTGCTCCCGCCAAGACAAGCAAGCGAAGCGCAAGGGCACTACCTACCTTTTCTCGAAGCGCTTCGTCGTTTTTTTGAACCCTCATATCTTGAGTTTGGAGTATACCTGATAAACAAAATTCTCGGAATGTGGTGTGTAGTAGACTTATTAAACATAAAGTTTCAATTGCATAGCCTTTATAATATAGTTTTCTTTGATATATGAAAAACGCCGATTTCGTCACTGACTCACTCATGATCATCAAAATTCATAGGGTACTTCCAGAAGTCCTAGAAAGCTGAAATTTGGTATGTAAGCTAGCATTAGTATACAAACAACAAAAAAAATATAAAACTTGGAACTTTTACCCCCCAACCCCTTGAACTAGGTGATAGAGACTTCTGAAAATTTTGATACTAGAGGTCTGAAAGAATTAGAAATATGTATCTGAAAAATCTTTAAATATATATACTAATTATTTTCAAGACTTAGTAAATCACTGTTAAAGCAACGGAAAAAAATATTCATAAAAAATAAATTGTGTTCATTTCAAAACTTTCGTGGCGCAAGAATTTATTTTGTTATTTGCACTGTCACAACTGTCTGCGTCAAAGAGTAAAATAATATCACAGCATAAATGAACTAGTTCTACCATAGAATAAAATTAATGATAGTACAAGTACACTGGTTGATATTGATCAAATTTTACACGATTTTAGACCACTATTCTGACCCCACCTTTCTTTTCCGGTTTATGGATAGTTACTTACAAAAAGAAGTGAAATCCCACCAAAATCATTTTCATGTATAATGCTGCCAATACCTCGGACTGTCAAAAAGTTATCAGACCTCATGTAGAGCCAAGCTTCTAACTCTATGCGCCCTAACTCCAGAAGCCCTGACTTTCAAAAAGTCTAAACCTTAGTCAAAATATGTGGCTTGGCCGTTTCGTCACTACAAGAACTATTGTTTATCAGAAACGTTTCCACGTAGCGAAATGGCCAAGCCACATATTTTGACAAAGGTTTAGATTAGAGTTTATACTATACATATATATAGTAGTGTATATAGATTATGTTTTACATAATATTATGGTTTGACCCAATGTTGTGTAGTTAAATGACTCTTTCTTGCTAATTTGTTATGAATTAATATTAATAAATAAATTAAAACAATTTTTTTCTTAGAGAAAGTTAAATTACAAAGTTATTCAGGTTTTCAAAGGAATGCTAATTTCTAAAAAATTATGTTTTCTTATCATTATGAAAGATGGTTACCAAGTTATACAAAATTTTATACATCGCTGGCAATGAGAGCTGCGTTCCATTTCATAATATACATATTTATTAGTTTAGCATAATAAGAATAAAATCTAGCAGCGATTTTATTAATTTAGCTTTTAAGTATTCAAAATGCTTATTAATATTCTCAAGGACTAAAAAAGCCATTGGCAAAAATTAGGCAAACTTTTAATTACATAAATTGTTTAATTATTAATTTTACGGCAATATAAATTTTACACCAACGTCTTTGAATGGGCTAAAACTTCGGGATAAATAACGGCTAAACCGTCCCAGGTTATCTTTTTAAACTGAACACAGCGGTGTTGTTAAGAAGTACCGTAAATTAAATTTATTTGCTTGATACTTACAAAATTAAGCAATTGCCGGCCACTAGGGAAAGTAATAAAAACATAGAAGAGATAAGACTCTTGTTAAAATTCTCGACGACGCTTGGATTTTGTGATTAATTTTATTGAACCACTTTGGATTTTTTATTTAATTTTATAAGGAGTTTTTAATGATGAAGGTTTAATTAAGATTTTTTTTTTATTCATTCGTTTTGGCGTTTTTACGGGGCCATTTTGGTCGTTATATTCTGAAAAAGTTACTTGATATAATACTACTTTAGCACTCTAGATAATCAAAGATAGTTCGATAAATGTACCACATTTAAAAAAAACCGGCGAAGTGCATGTTGGACTGCATATAGGGTTCCGTAAAGCCGTGCGTCCGTCAGTGCAAACCTAAATAAAATATTTGGCAGGCATCTTAAAGAATTCCTTAACATTTACTTAACGTTTGCTTACAGACGATAATATTGGAAGGAATATTACCCAAAACTCATAACTTTAGGAACCATAATATTAGATATAAATAATTTAAAAGAAATATTGATTATATAGATATAGATTTATCGATATATTGTAATTTTTTGGTAAAATATACGTAATAATAAACATTGTCACCAAACAAGTTAATAGGTCAAGCTGAATATGGCGACATCTCGTGCCTTTGATTTCTAATATTTTTAAAATAAAAAATATTATAATCTTTGTAGACATAACAAGTTATAAACAATGATATCTCATACGTTCAGTAAAAAAATATCCCATGCCCCCTTCATTTCTATGGGAGACCCCTTCTAAAAAAATGTTGTTTGTCTGGCTTTGGGTCAGCTAGACACATCTTTAGTGCCATATGGAAAGACTGTAGTTTCAACAGCTTAGCTGCTAGAGCTTTGTGACAGACAACGAACGGATGGACAGATGATGGACACACGAGTGACAGCAATAGGGCTCCGTTTGGCCACTTCGAGTACGGTACCCTAAAAAGGGTGTTTTTTGGTTTATCGATGAAACCTATCATAATATGCTTGGCGTTTTCACAATGAACAAGAAACTTTTATACATTGAACAAACAAATACATAGGTAAGATTTCCAACATTTCTAAATTTATCTAAATTGACCTACGTTAACCATTGTTCATACTATCCTGATAGCCAAGATATAACGTAAGAAAATATATTGCACACCGACTTGCATAATGCAACCGAGGCGGAGCGAGCAAGCTTCATTTGTTTCAACTGGTCGTATTTTAAACAGATTACTAGTTCGATTCCCGGCAGATTATATTTAAACCGATATCTAGGTTAGCTTTTTGCTTTACGAAGGATGTAAAACAGGGGTGCCCATACTTTTTCTTAAGGAGATCGACCTAGCAAAAATGTATAATTAAGAGACCTGAATTTGACCGTTTAACCCACCAAATATTTATCAAGAAAAGAAATTGCATAAGTAAAACTACATTGGGTGCATAAATCGTCAAATATGTAATTCTAGGTGATCGACCTTAAAACTTCTCGCGATCGACCGGTCGATTGCGATCGACCGTTTGGGCACCTCTAATGTAAAAAAAATGTTATAGAGGCATTGATGCATCTTGTCGGTTCGTATCTTGCTAAATACTTGAGTATTTCTCATGGTTTATTTATTATATTACTAGCGGCTGCCCGAGGTTTCACCCGCGTGGTTCCCGTTCCCGTGGTAATATCGGGATAAAAAGTATCCTATGTTTTAATCTAGGCTATCTACTATCTCGACTGCCACAACGAATAGTATTGAAACTGCAAATCACGCACTTTACAGTAGAGCAGTTTAAAGTTTTTTTGGCACAAAATTTGATACAAAATCGTAATTTTGAATCGTGTCATAAAAATTTCTTTACAAAATGATAGCTAATTTTTTTCTCTTTTTGTACCTTATAACGATTTTTTTTCATAATTTTTTTCCGAGATATTTCACATTCGATAGTATTCAATGTTTTTAAAATCTGGAATTTGATCGAATGTGGCTGATTCAATAGTATTCGATGCTGTTAAAGTCTGAAATTTTATTGAAAGTGGCAGATTCGTTACACGAATTTATACTGACACTATCGAATCTACCACTTTCGATAGTTTTACTCATTAACCGTTACTTAAAGTTATTATAATGCAAAACAACAAATAACAACTAAATAATAACGAACTAACGTGAACTAAATCAAAGTGCCTTCCCTTTTTCACATCCCTAACGAATCAGGCAGATTCGGTCTGTGCTTCTATACCGTCGTGCTAGAACAGTATCGAATTTACCTCATTCGATAATGTTCGTCGCTCACAATGTGAACTTTCGATATTGTTCATGTTCAATTCAAAATCTCACGAAATAATACTTTTTTCAAATAAAAAAAGATATTTTCCTAATAGTATCATATTTTCTCTATCCATTGATGCAATAATATAAAAAAATTAATGTTGCAGATTCGATACTGTTCGTTGCGGCAGTCGATCTGTGTGCCAAATTTCAACCAAATCCGTTCAGTAGTTTTTGTGTGATTGAGGAATAAACATCCAAACCCACAAACTTTCACATTTATAATATTAGTAGGATTTTTGTATTTTTTTATATCCATTATTTAGTCAGCTAGTTAAAAGCTTTGCTTAGTTTGGGACTAAATAAATGTCTTGATTTGTCCAAAACATTTATTTATGTTGGGTTCTACACTGTTCTATATAAAAATGCTGTACTTTTATTAAAAATGGTTTTACGCATAGTTTTCATGTTCTAGCACTGTATCCCAATTCAACAGCTTTCCACCCACCAATTTGAATTAAAAACAGAGCATTTCAATTCAAATCTCTTATTCAGCAATCTCAAACTTCTTTCAGCAATAAGTGTTTCTCCGAAACCCTCCTTAAGGCACTAAATCACTTGGTCTTATTTATGCGCACCTTTAAATGTCTCTGAAAACTCGTTACAGGCGTCTGCATCAATCATCGTGCGACACCAGTAAAACCTTCTAAGCTTTTCATTACCAGATCCATATTTTTCAAAACGCACTCAGGTGTAACTTCCACTGTAATCAGAGCTGAAAAATGGTTGCCGTCCATCTTTGCAATCCATTTTGGAAACTGATTGGAAATCAGTTTAAGTTACAATAATTTGTCTTGCCCCCTAATGGCGTTCGAGAATTTCTTTATTTATATCAAGGTGGCCATTTTGATTCTCAGCTTCCCTTATTGGAACAGCTGTGGCAGTTAAGTGTTATACTTTTAAGGGCTTTGCCAGATTTTTTTATGGCACTTGAAAAACTAAAATATATCATCCATATTAAATAAAGGTTTGGATTAAAATAGTATTTTGTTCCTATGAAAATTTATTCAAATATAAAAAGAAATACACATTGTAATTTTGCTATGACCAAAAATGGATAGCGTTAGTGTGAAATTGTTACTATTGAAGAAATAACACTGTCTTTTTACTTATTCAAAATCGAGAAATGTCTCATGCAAGCATTTTCATTGCATTGGGATTTAATCTTTAAGTTGTAACAGGCAAAGCACATTTTTGTTCATACTGTAACTACACAGAGTGTTGAAAACAGCATTTCTGCATCGGAAAAATAAAATTCTTCGTGTTTTATCTAAAATACAATGAATGGAAAATGTGGCGGATTATTTTACACGCAAGATAACTCGGTCGAATTTATATGGGGGAACTTTTTCGTACGTTATTTTAAAATAGGATTTTACAATTCCTTTGAATATCGTGCTTGTTTCAAGATACCCTTTATTTGCAACATTTTCATGTAGATGAGCTAGAGAAAGGATTTGAAAGTATATTGGTATGGGTTTCAGCTGGTTTACATGATAATGCTTGTTTCTGTTTCATATTTCAAAAAGGGCATAATGTGTGAAAAGGGTAATTATTTCATTTATAGAAAAAAAGATATTTCGATACAAATATATTATTTATTTAACTTAGGGTCTGTTTCACAATTATAAATTAGTGATGTAGCGTAAACGTAAAGTTGGTTGTGAATTTTATGCTATTTATTTTCAACGTTTAGTAGAATGTTGAAAACAGTAACGTATACTTGATTTAAAAGTACCACTTAATGTTCTGCATGGCTAACAAACTAGCACATTAAAAGAAAAACGCAATGAAGTAGGTACACCGAATGCAGCGTAGATGTGGACCAATGGAAAAGCAGCAACGAAATTAATGGACTACAAAAAATAACCTACAAGCAAATTAAAGCGGAAACATTTGTACAGGAGAAATTCCTTTTACATTAAGTACACAAGACAGTATGTAGAGTTAAACAACTGAACTGCAAAAACAGCTTTTATTATGTAGGTCATAGACGGTCTCAAGTTCAACATGTCTGATGTGTCGTCATCAGCACATACTTACCTATTTCAACTTCAACAGTGGACTAAGCAGAGTTTAATTAACATTTAGATTTTTTAACCCTTTTCGAATGACGTGCCTCAATTTTTACTATTATACTGACGTGGTAGTCTACCAGACTCCATTTAAATGGGTCATAACTTTATAAATTAGTTTAGAATAAGTACCTAATTTAATTAAGCTATCTCAAAAGTTTTATGTGTTATTTATCATTTAAGATTAATAGTTATGTCTAAATATAAAAACAAAGTACCTTTTGATCCACTGGATACACTTACTTAAATCACTCTGACAAGTTATACACCTCAAAAAAAATTAAATTCAGAAATACTAAATATTGAATTCACATTAATTGTTACAAGAGAAGAGAAAAATCTCAGCTTATTGCAAAAAAAGTGAGCATACAAGCAGAACGAGTAACTTCCCCAAATTCCGCTTCAAATTAAAAAATATGATATTCCATATTTTATGTTGTTTCGCGGCAAATTATACGGGAACCCTCGTTCATTAGTCACCACGACTGTGCCCTGGCTTATGTAAATTATATTGTCATCTTCAAGAATAGGCCTTAACCCGTGACGGCTAAATACCCTGAATTTGAAATGGATGACATTTTAAACCTTTTGTTTCGACAAAAAATGGATTGTTTTTACATGCATGGATTTATATTTGTTAGCTGACAGAGTGAGATTGAGGAGATCGATGCCTAGGCTAGCGCATTCGTTCTGCGATTGTGACGGCTAAGCAACTTTTGCTAGTGTCAGACATTAGATTGGTGACCAAAAATTATTATTTGGAACTTTTCCGTGCTTCGGACGATCGTCATGGCTACATTTTTAGTTTTTAACATCCACCAAGTTGCATTCGACCCATCGTCTTTCTTTACCAATCCAAAGGAAGGTGCCCCAACAGTGTGAATAATAAAGTGACACATGACGATTATTACTGAAAACAGTTATGGGCCTATTTACATGAGTGACTAAAGCCGCGCATCTTTCGCCGCACCGCAAAAATCGACCGTGTAAATGGCAATTCGGCCTAGGCCGCAGGTGCCTGAACAAAATTATCTGATCCGGTGGCCAAAACTGGAACTACGTTATGACATATTGTTACCTAGGTTACGGCATTAACTACATAGACGACAGCGATGCCGTCTGCGATTCAATTTTGGAAGCGACTTGCTAGGCGACTAAAGTCAACCGTCACAGGTGACTAAAATCGACTCATGTAAATAGCCCATTACCTAATCAATTATTTAAACACAGCCCAGTAAAAGACTTTTTAACGGATACTACCGCGGTTTTATTGAAAGTGCTTTGGTTATTAGTTGGTATTTGGTTTGATTTTTTATTTTCCGGGAAATTTTTCGGGAAAATCAAATATCAAACCAAATACCAACTAATTACCAAAGTACTTTCAAGAAAACCGCGCTAGTATCCGTTAAAAAGTCTTTTATTTCATGTCTAGTAAGCGCGTAAACGTGGGCGCTAACTATGGGTCTCATAAGGAGGTTCAAGGTCACCCAGCGTGCAATGGAGAGAGCCATGCTCGGCGTTTCCCTACGTGATCGAATCAGAAACGAGGAGATCCGCAGGAGAACTAAAGTAACCGACATCGCTCGAAGGATTGCTCAGCTGAAGTGGCAACGGGCGGGACACATAGCGAGAAGAACCGATGGCCGTTAGGCCGGAAAAGTTCTGGAATGGCGACCGCGCACCGGACGACGCTCCGTGGGTAGGCCCCCGACAAGGTGGACCGACGATCTGGTGAAGGTCACGGGAAGCCAGTGGATGCAGGCAGCGCGGGACCTATCGTCGTGGAGATCCTTAGGGGAGGCCTATACCCAGCAGTGGGTGTCGTGCGGCTGATATGATGAGCGCGTAAGCTTGAGAAGTGAATACAGCACAGTAAATTAATTTACTGTGCTTGCACTTTTATTGCCGCGCGCGCAGCGAGATATCGTGACTACTAAAGAGTCAATCATGTATCATATTGCACATAAAACAGACTTTTCCAATTACATTAGAGCGTAAAATGTAATATTTAACTTAATGTCAGCCAGCCGTTAAGCAAACTTAATCATAGGTCCACTACCGAACCCAAAAAGGCAAATTTCATATGCTCCAGTCTCCATTCAAATATCAAACAACTCATTAATATTCGGTATCAAATCTCGCTTATTGTCCCTAATTCCTGAATATTATATTCTACCGGTGTTTGTTTCACAAATATATTCGGGCAACGACTGAGAATTAAAACGATTAAAGCTTCATAGCGGTCCATAAAGAGGGTACCGTTATATATTTGCATCTCATAAGACGTCATGAATATAGGATGAGGGCAGAATTAGGGACACCTAGTAATTACTGCTGTGGACAAGGCTTATGGGATAGTAATTAATCTGAAGGGAACAGTAAGATTTTTAGTCATATAAATCATATAAACAGAGAGAAGGAAATATTTTTCGCACGAAAAATATATTCTGGTAATTATTTTCAACTTTTAAGTAAGCGTTACGAAATTTGGCCTTGCGGAACTGGCCTCGAAATCTTACCTCTTACTGCCGAAACCTAACAATGCTATGGCGTCAACTTGTCAAACTACGTAAGATGGTCGTAGCTAGCCAGGCAGGCCTGAAACAAGCCCTACCACCAAACAAACCTAGTACAAATGTACCCCCTCTTGGGAATTGAACCTGGGACCCCCGTTTACACGGGTGGGCGAATCACTAGACCACAGAGGCGGTCATTTATCGTAAATCACCAAGGAAATCCTTTTACTACATACCAAGAATGGTCAGGGAAGCGATTGAAATAACCAAATACAAAAATTTCAATCGTGAGGATGGGTTTAAATTGCTGAGTGTCTGGAATCCAGTAGTCCGGTTGTGTAAAAAGAACAAAAATAAAAAAAGTGCCGTTTCGCGTACAGATACAGTGAGTGTCGTGTGTCGAGAACAAATTCGAGTGAATAGTGAGTTTGCAGACAGTGGTACCGGTATCGAACGTAGTAATAAAAGAACTAGACGGAGGGTAGACCGATTCGTCTGCCAATAACATCTACCCGCACGCAACAATCGACAGTTCTTCCGTGATCATGGCGCATGCAACTGCGCCGAAATATCGGAGTCTCAAAAATAAACAGGTACATGGTGTAAATCCCGACATAGTTTATTCTATTAAAGGAAATCCTTTGTCACGTCATTTACCTCGCTCTTACAGTTAGTAAAGCACAATACAGTACAGACAATTTTTCACTTAAATTTGTTAGAACTTAAGCATGGTCAAAGCAATAATCTTTCTTAAAAATTTTGCATTTGTATTTATTTATATTGAACGTAACAAAGGACATTAAAACATGCGCCAGCTGTACAAACGCACGGCATTCATAAAATAACCACATAACAGCGCGCATTAGTTTGACAAACTAACCAAACAGCGGTGAACTGAAAGCCATTCCGTATAATCAGCGTACTTACATGGCACAGGGACGTATGAAGGGTAAACTCATGGTACTTGGAATACAACCAGGAGTTCCCAAGTCAGCTGGGTCACGTGACTGACCCATGTCTACGTCACGACCAATCAAATGTTATGATGCGGTGAAACGACAATCAGTTAACACTTTACCGTGACGTAGCTTGGGCCATCCGTAGGAAGTATGGGTCTGTTCCAAAGGGTTACGAAATCAATACTAACAATTCTAAAAGTTATATATAAATGTTTCTTTTTCCAAAACTAAATAACTTAAAAAGGTTATTCCTTCTTTTTAACACGTGCGTTGCGAGCCCGATATGATACCATAATGTAGGTAGGATAGTTTTGAATAATAACATTTTGAGCAGTATGGGTCGTAGATTATTTTTTAATCAACATACAATTTGAACTACTTTTTAACACGAGGTCTACAGCTCACGGAGCCACTAGTTTAAATAAATTGTGATACTTGTCGATAAATATGAACACCATTTAGTACACGAACCAAGGAAAGCAATTTAATGCGCTTAAAAATAAAATATTAAGTAGAATCCTAAAGACCTTACGCTAGAACCCGACTCTGCTTCCACCCAGCGTATGAAAATTAGAACATAATGTACGCCGTACATCCCACTCGACCCTAATTAGTAAGCACTCGAAATTATAACGAGCACCTTTGAATAATTGTGAAAGGAGCGATGGCAGAAATTGAGGTGAACGAGATGGGTAACATTCGGAAATGACCGGTAAATATTTGTGTGAGGTTTTTCCGCTCAGTTTGTAGAAATGATTTTTGAGTACCTACCTTGAACAAATTGCTACGAGCTCTTGCAGTAGTTCATATTTCCTCTTGATTCAAATGATGCCTCTAGTTGCTGGTTTGAACCTGGTATTCACTTAAGATCGCATATTCAGCTTAGCAACAACAGACATAGCGACTGCATAATATACCTACGTCTGAAATTAGAATGGTAAACACGTCCTATACTATGTATTATATTTAAACATACCTACTAAAATATTTTTGGACCACAAGCCGTTATAAAGATTTCATATAGTTAGGTCTTCTGATGCCACAGGCTACGGAAGTATCATAATTTCTATAGACTATTTTTATAGACTTTATCCATAAACTTCCCGTATAAAACGACGGACCCAGAAACCTTTTTATAAAGTCAAGGCGTCACCGAAGAAAAATATCATTACCCGATGCAACATAGTGAAGGTATTAAGTGCATTTAGCTTTTAACACATGTCTAATTCAAGGAGACGCCAGGCGTGTGCCGGACCGAAGCTTACCACGAACCGCTTGATTTCCAACCTTATTTGTTTAAAGTTATAGTAGATTTTACAAAGTACACATTCCCAGTTGAGATTGTTCGAAAGTTTTTAAAGCAGAGAGTAGAGTGTCGGTACGGGCGCGAAGTTACGTCGTCTCATTTATTATTGAATGGATTACCTCGAGACCCTGTCAGAGCGAGAGGCAAAATATTGTCTGTTTTACGTGTTTGTCTCATTACTTTAAATGTGAAGTTATTTTAATCAGGACCTCATTGTACAGTCTATTAATTTTGAAAGTTGAAAGTAGCTCATTCCAGTTCGCTTAATTCTTATTCAAGAGTCGTTAAGTGACATTGTAGGAGAACTCAGAACCTGGTGTGACTCCGGTAATGATAGGTGTCTGGATAGTAATGAACTTTGCAAGTTTGGTAATGATAATAGCGGAGGAGACGATAGCAAACTTTAATGCCAGTGATTACGGCTTCGTTGATTGGTGATTATGAAGTTAGAATCTCGAAACTTGTACTTTTCAAGTATGCTACAATATTTTAGAAGATTTTAAATTTCTTAACCCTGTATTCTTACGGCTGTTACAACCACAAGAATATTCACACAGAGTATGGTGCTTGACTTAAAACTTACTTTTAGTCGTTGGCATTTATTTTACTTGACACTGCATAATGGATATACATGTGAGATGGATGAGGTTTTCATCTAGTAACCTTAACTATAGGTACTAAGTGAATTCACTAGTATCTAGGTTGTTAAGACTACTGTCACGAAGGCATAACATTGCATTCTGGTATGCTCCTGAAGAATATACTCGAATTTAATAATTTACATTTGATATTTAGGAAACTTTAATTAAATGATTAATTAAACCTCTGATTGATGATTGATTAAACGATTAAATAGCAGACATTGTTCTATCCTCAATAAGTATTTAAAGTATATGCGTATTTAAAAGTGTTATGGAAATCAGAAACAATGACGATACATAAATAACACAAGAAAAATGTTTTATAATACTCCAGGAATCTTCAGATTAGCGTGCTGCGACAAAGATCATCCAATTGGTGAAAACCTCAGCACCTTCTTTGTTGCAATTTAAGCAGTCAACTACAAAATTCATAACATATTCTTAGAAGGCACTTGGCTGTTATAATTGGGGGTAGTTACCAACGTATTTGTGTTTAGGGTCTCGCGCTATGAATACTCAATGAGGAGGGGAAGAAATTATACCCGGGAACAACCAGAAACATCGTTAGAGCCCCTAGTTCTTCAGTAATTTGACGTGAACAATTTTTGGAGTGTTTCAGCATTAAATATTTTATTTTGTCTCCTTGCTTGTTATATTATTTTCAGGGGAGTTCCGCGTCAACAAATAGCAATGTTTTTCGCTTTAAGGAAATTATTCGCAAAACAGGAGACTTTGTCACATTTAGTATTCAGTGATGTCTGCGAATTTTACAAGAAAAAAATGTATTTGCATTTTCGTAACTAAGTTATCTTATCTTCGTATTTTACGACAATAGAATAAATTCATTAGGAAACTTTTTGCAAACTCTATTTTACATTCACAATATTATTAAGCTAGCTATAGTTGCTAAATTATCATTAGAAACTACATATGTTTGTTGGTTTGTAAACTATTAAATTTTAAGTTATAGTTCACTCCTGAATTTGTGCCTATTGATCTCTCTGCATAAAAATGAATTATCTAGGGGCATATAATAAAGGACAACATATGTCTCTTGGTATTGATTGAATGAACTTTCGTATATTTTGCGTGTACAACTCTTGGGACTTTTAACTTGACCTTCAACATTTAACGAGGTGATCCATATTAATTCAAAATATTCAAGTTCACCCTCAAGACTCTCACAAACTAGTTAGTTCCAACATTCAAAACTCCGACACAGAATTTGCGCAGCGCAATGAATAATTCGTTACATATTTGATGTTTCTACAAAAAGAGGGAATATTTGACAAACACTGTCTCAGGTGTGGTTGGAGAGTTCCAATCATGAAATGGAAATTACGAGTTTTCTCCCACTCCGTGACAATGACAACTCTCATTGGCATACATATTTGAACCGACTCATTACTAAACAGGCCACAGGGTAAATTGAAACGCTCGCTTGTTTTTATTCATCTGGGATGCGGTTAGGCTTTTGATACGGGAAATTCTCGGGCTGTGGCGTTAGGTAGGGATGAAACTTCGTCCATTCCATTTCGGCTGCGAAGTTGTTTAACAAATCAGGGGGATGACAAAACAAATCCAACAATTCCTATTTGCGCTTTCCAATTGTTTGTCGGTCGCTTGTTTTTGCGTTGAGACCAGCTTGATTGACGACTCTGACAAGTTGGGATTGTTCTGTCGTTGAACTTGTTACGCCGTTTTTTATAACGTTTGTTGTTCCGTTTGAGATGTGAATAAATCTTTTACTTGTAATAAGTCTATTGCTGCGTTAGCTTATATCATTGACTTCTAAATAGAAAAAAAAATCAGGTCAGTGGCTTATATCATTTACTTATACAGTTGAAAAAGATATGGTATTGTCACGTTAGTTATATTATATTCTGTGGTATTGTCATTATAAACTTGCGACACAAATAGTGCTGTTTTTCTACCTTCAAGTATTTAATAAACAATGAAAACGTAATTACCGTATAGTTTACCGTACCGTATAGTTTATTGTCAATCATTTAACTCTACTCATGATTACTAATATAGGTAACTGTTTTTGTAAAAAAGTTCTTCGTCAAATTATTTAAACCTGAACAAAAATATTATTACCTAAGGTTTTCAATATTACCTTGTCATAATGTGTGCCTGCAGCTACATGAATAGGGTCAAGCAGCGTGTACTAGTTTTGCCTGGGGCGAGGAAAAACATGAATTTCCAGACATTACCCTTATAGGTAAGGGAAAGATTAAATATGTTGAAATAATACAAGGATGTTTTAAGCTAAGCTTAAGTCTACTAAGATGGCACTAAGTGGTGGATAGAATACATAATTAAGGATACTAGCTTTGCCCGTGTGGACTATAGACCCCCTATACTCAAATAGCCACTTTTCTATTCGTTCGCTAACTTAAAAATAAGCAACTATTTTGTATAAATCACAGAAATTGTTGTACTGTATAGAATTCACAAGCCTACGGCACGTAATTTGAGTTTATGGCTTATTTTTAAGTTAGCGAATGAATAAAAAAGTGGTCATTTGAGTAGCCCCCAGGTTATATTGTGAGGATGGAGACCCGTGCCCAGCAGTGGGATAAAAAGTAGCCTATGTCCTTCCTCAAGATCTCATATGACTCGATTGACCAGGATTGGGACCTTTGGTTCAAGACCAGGATCTGAAGCAGTCATCGAAGTTTGCCAAAAAATCACTTTCTATGATGCAGCATAAGATATTCCTTCTGTCCCGTCTTCTTTAACGCACCGTATATAAAATGAAATTTCAACAGCACTACGACAGAATTCAATAATATCAATCAGCTGAACAGGAAGCGACACAAATCCTTTGATATAACGTTGATAAAATGCATACAAACACTGAACTATTATTCTAAAAGAGTATTTTGTTATTCAAGAGGACCGCTCATGCACATTCTCATGTAAATGTAGTTTGGTATACATCCGCCGATGTGTACGTGGCCTAAGGATTTCTTTGTGCACACTCCTTTAAGTTTACGGGCTTATTTTAAGAAGTCCCTTGTAAGTTCACTGGGTATATGTAAGACTAGACAATTTATGATATTGTCTACTTTGGATTAAAGTTTCATGCTATTTGTGTCTGATATTGCTTTTTTAAAGGTAATCCGTAATTACGAGTATGTACATCATTTGGATAAAAAAATATTGACCTCACTTTCTTTACTAATATTATCATTTACCACACGCTGTTTAATTATTTGGTTCCCGCGGTAGGGTGGTTCCACTCATGATTACAAGCTTTTACTTGTACTATTATTATGTATTCTGTGATTTTACTATAGGGTTGACTCTTATATCGCAAGAATAAAAAATCAGCCGTTCCATACATTAAGGTCGAGCATGTCATTACCTACATGACCATTTTGGACAAAAGTTTATTGTAACGATGAAGCAAGCGAACATTACTTCTTAAAAGTCAATATTTGAAATCTTCCCAAGAATCAACAATATAATAAAACAGTATGTCAAATGGGCTCCTTCCCAGTAAATGTGTTATTGCTTGAGTCGTATGGCCTGCTTTTGACAGCCGGTCCATTGTGGCAGAGAGTGCACGTTGCAAACGCTCCTGTCTCCAAGACGACGGAACAAGTGAATTAAAATAAACTTCGGAAAAGTACACTAGACAGTTTAAATGGAGTACTTAATCCAAACGGTGGGAAGAAAACCAAATGTTACCCAATTGTTGAGTAATGAATTTCTACTGGTGGACAGGACATTTCAAGTGACTGCATAAGCTTGTTTCTTAAAGTATAAACTGCGTTGGGAAGTAAAGCAAAGTAATTATTTAGATTATTTTACAAGATTTTGTCTGTTACTTTTCTGTTTCCGCAGGATTTCACAAATCTTCTATATTTCATGCGTAATTCTTAAAGGTTCCGGAACAACTGCAATTTTTGAGATTTTCAGGCAAGAAAATATGTATAAGTGCAGTGATTTTAATTTGGTTCTCGAACGAGCTAAGTTCAATATAGTCTATGATGAAACCTTTGTACCCCTACATAATTAAAAAAAAACCGGCCTAGTGCGAGTCGGACTCGCGCACGAAGCGTTCCGTAACAAAAAACGGAAAAAGTCACGTTTGTTGTATGGGAGCCCCCCTTAAATATTTATTTTAAATTGGTTTTTAGTATTTGTTGTTAAAGCGGCAACAGAAATACATTATATGTGAAAATTTCAACTGTCTAGCTATCACGGTTCATGAGATACAGCCTGGTGACAGACAGACGGACAGCGGAGTCTTAGTAATAGGGTCCCGTTTTTACCCTTTGGGTACGGAACCCTAAAAAGTATTAACTATTTTCAATGATTTCGTCTGTCCAAATCATAATTTTATTAACTTTTTTTTTGAGTAAAAAAGTATCCTTGATTATTACATATATTGCTTTTAAATTACCTGCGGTATTAAAGATGATTCAATTAATTAAAATTACGATAGCAATATACATATAATAAAAAAAACTAATAGACTCTATGCTTTTAAATTTCTAGATCGCATTTTCTATTTCAGGGTTTCAAAAATCCTTTAAAACTCTAATCCGATTCAATAAGTTTCACTAATCGTTTTCTCTCAGTTCCATATTCGCTAAAATGTCATGCCTTACGTAGCAAAAGCTCTCAAGCTCAAAAACAACGATACGCCGGCTTTTGTCGAGAGCTCCTTTGTCTCAAACTAGATACTTATCAGCCATTTACTCGTTTACCTGCTGTCATCTGCCTTTTTTTAAATACACTGGCACCGGGAGGTTTATCGTTTTTATCTGCAACTAGAAATCTTGAGCTATGAAGCAGATAATAAGATTTGGGTGATTGAACTTTTTTCTCCATTTTATAAACTAAATAGGCAACGCTATTTTTGTTTTTGTTTGTGGGTTGAAGGATTTTTGCTATACTCGTATTTGGCTAACAGGTCTTCTGCGAAATCTGATAGAGTTTAGTGTTCTAATGGAAATAATAAGCATTTTTTCTGATCAAGGGCGTCGCCAGCCCATGGCCCGAATTGTAGGTACGTACAGTCAAGAGCACCTAGTGAATATATTCAAGTTTCGAGATGCGGGATTTATCGAAAAAGCAAGTCAAAGCCTTAGCTAGGACTTTGGTTACTTTGCAATTGGCTACATGTGTTCTTCTAGGGCGGGGCAGCTGCCCCTCCCTGTCCACCCTTGGTGACGCCCTTTGTTTCTGACTACAGGACATAATCACAAATCTTAAAGAAGCCCCACGTTATATAGCATGTGTAAATTACGTTGTGTTGCTTTACTCAAATGACGTCACACGATGCCCACTGCTGGTATCAATAGGTCCTTGTTTTAAGTGGAACTAAAATAGTACCTAAGTAGTTTAAAGTTTTCGCTATCAAATAATTTAGTAATTCTTACCTTTCATTAACGTAAATCAAATTCACTGCAATTATATTTTCCATAATTGCACTAACACTTTTGCCGTAAAGGTTTAATTTGTACATCACATCCATAAAGTGTTGCAAATGGAGGCATTATTTATCGCGAATTCTCACGAAGGCTCTCTCTTACCTTAACACTGTATCACTGTAATCGCGACCGGTAATCTGGGTGGTAATTAAACGACCCTTACATTAGACCTTCCGCACTCTGCTAATATTGACCCTGTTTCATGAGGTTATGGCTGTTTGGCTACCGGAACAAATATACCTTCGTCTACTTTAACTCGTTAGGAACTAATCCAAAAATAAATAGAAGATAAGATAACGTTTAAAATATAAAAGTGTGTAAAAAACAATTTTCAGTCATGGATTCGTCACCCTCTCTTTGTAATCTATAAGTATTATTTGGCCTCATCATCATCATAATTCAGCCTCACAACACCCATTGCTGGGTATAGGCCCCAAGCTTAGAGCAACGCTGGCGAACAACGCCGGCTTTTAAGGAAGCCGGCGTTGCTCTAAAGCCCCAAGCATCTCCATCCTCGTGACTCATATTGGATGTGACATCTGACAAAAATTCTATTAATCGAAGATTGACAATGACATTATACTGTGTAGAGCGTTCCAAAACACTCTGCAGATAGGTACAAATACAGCAAATGTACTATACTCTATTTTTCGGATGATGACGCGGTGACGAAACCTTTTCATCCAATCGTTCCACCAACCCATAGTTTTGGCATGGGTGTGAACCAAAACATCACCATGTCATCATACCAATGATGATGACTTAGCCGATAATGTTTTTTAAAGCGAAACAGTATAGAAGTAAACACTAACAAAGCAATAACAAAAACATTGTGTAAGCCCGCGTGGCAACCTCCAACGGGAAAGTTTCGCATAATTAAATAGTGATTATGAGATTAAGGCGGGTTTACACCGACGGCGACGCCTTGTGCCGACACGACTTTTTGTGGTCCAAGCTTATTTTAAAGGAATTTGCATAATTCTGGTACCTAAATTGAGTGAATGTTGGTGGTGTACCTACTTAGTCTTTTTCATTTTAATATTGTGATCAGACACCAAATAAATTGCGAAAAGCCGTAAAATAAAATAGTTACCCACCTACTTGACTTCATCAGCAAGCAAGCCTTTTGGAATTCGCTTTTGTAAAATTACGGTAGAGAATCAGTTCAAAAAATAAAACAAAGGTATGAAAATGTTTTGGTTTTAGTAAAATAATAATAATTATTATGCTATTTCATAAATTAACTAATGGCTGACATTTAGCAATCCGAACTACAAACAGTCTACTTGTATTTAAGAAAAAAATATGGATTTTAAAACTTCTATCAGGTACATACTCCATTTATTTTAATTTTACTAAGAGCGTTGACGTAAACGATATTTCATACAAACTTTCAATTCCTTATTTTTGAAATGAATGAACTGATTTTAAAGAATTTTCATAATCATAAGCAGAATACAATGGTCTACAAAGTTAGTTGAAATTTTTTTTGAAATGTTTTAATTTAAAAAAATTATTTGGTAATTTCTGTTTCTATGGAAAAAATAAAATCGGTATAATTTAGCTGTAATACTTTTTATCTAAAATCTTTTCAACTAACTTTTAAGACCAATATATTCTGTTTTTCTAATGTATAAAGTTTCATTGAAATCGGTTTATTCATTTCAAAAAATAAGGACTTGAAAGTTTGTACGGTCGCCGTCAATGCTCTTAAGTTACTAAAACCGTTTAATCAAATCATGTAAATATCGTTTAGCCAGCAGTTATGCAACCTAAGCGATACACTCGACTCGAGTCAGAATGGAGGCAGCTATGGAGTATGGAGTGGTTTGACGGTCGGGCGAGAGCCCTTAATTAAAGGGCCCTTTATCGGCTCCAGCCAGAACAAAACAGGCTATTTATTAACGCTAATAAGGTGAAATTAGTCCTTATGGGTAAGTATACTGTCTACATCAGCCTTTTTTTATGCAGAACGGGATAGTGTTTGACCTTCACCTCACCAGATGTTAGGTGAAGGCTGAAGGTGGAAGCGCACCACACCCGGAATCCATATCACTGTGGAACTGGCTATCTTACCTCTAACTGCCGAAACACAACAATGTTTAAATTATTGTCATGGTGTCACACTTAGGTAAAATGGTGGTAGCTAGCCAGGCGGGCTTGAAATAAGCCCTAACACCAACCAAAGCGAGTTCAAATGTACACCCCTCCTGGGAACCGAACTCGGGACCCCTTCGTCTTTCACGAGCAGGCGAACTAATGTTTAATGTCCATACTACTGGGGGGCAGGCCTTTGTTATGGGCAGCAGGTCTAATGCGGATTGGTGGGTGAAAACAACTGCAAATGCAGCCGGGACCAACGGCTTAATGTGCCTTCCGAAGCACGGAGGAATTTGAGATACTTACTAAATTTTTGGTCACCCATCCCATGACTGACCCTTGCGAATGTCGCTTGACCTCCGCAATCGCAGGGCCATGCGCTTAACTATTGCTCCCATACTCTGAATAGTATATTAAAGAAAGTTAAATTAATCATCAATTTCATGAGGTTATAATTTCGAAAGCTTTTTTTAAATTTCTGATAAGAGTGACTTTCGGGAAGTATGTACTTACATACATCGAATATTTCACGTGGAGATAATGCAATGAATTTAGATTGCGATATATTTTATGTTGATAGATATGAACGAAATATGAACGAACGAATTAAAGATATAGATCAAAAAAAGACTCAATGGGGAATATATAAACGCACCAAGTGTCACATACTTTAAAATATTTAGCTTTAAAATGTATTAAATGAACTATAAAAATAATTGGTTCTACTATAAATATGATAAGCTTTAGAATTATTACTTTGCACTATACAATTTAATTTTATAACTTTAGTACTCGTAGACCTTTAGTAAACAGACGATTAGGTGAGACGACGAGCGAGCGTAGCGAGCGAGAAGGAGGTTAGGTTCCATTGCGACCAACAACGCACGTTGTGTGTATCGTATAAGTCCTTATTTTCCTGAGACACAGTTAAACATCTGTGATTTCATCTTTATGTACCTTCATCTAGAATTGTTATATTTCAATAAAAAAAATATTATCATAAAAGCGTCAAGTCCAGAGCCGAGAGTAAAAAGAAACCTTTAAAAACATTATGTTCACTAATTCTACTGCAATAATTAATCTCTCTTTACAGCGTGTGACTCAGAAATAGAAATAAAAGGGAACAATATTAGTTAACAACGTACTCGATCTCAATAGTTTCGGTGGCGATGAAGAGGCCAGAGCGAGGCCTAAACTGTAAGGGCTCTTCGCCGAAGACTCTCAAGGGCTGAGAGGTCTTAATCATTGCTGAATAGGCTAATGTTTGGGGCTTGTTTTACGAATAACGTTGATTAGTTTTCGTTATAATTTTATAATTAAACGATAATGACAATGATATGAGAAGAAATGACATAGGAACCTACTTAGATTGGGTAGAACTTTCACCAACACAATGTTACTAATATCGTAGGAAAGATAGTTCGATTTAAACTTTATATATAGAGCCAATATTTAAGTGTCACGATATTTTAGAACCATGTGTGCGCGAGCGAAGCGTATCCATTTTAGCTTGGGCAAAATTGGTTTCGTATGTCCGGCTATCCGTCTATTCTCTTCTACAGGTCGTATTTCTCAACCGATTATCGTGAAATTTTGCGAGCAGGTTTTATAATTATATACAAATTTTGTCGATTAAGTTTTCGAAATTTTGATTGAAACAAAAATTGGCGGAGATATGGGGAAAACCATATTTCAGCCACTTCGAAAAATGATCAAAAATGTGACCGAGCGAGCGCTACGCGCGACGAAGTGTTTCCGATTGAACTTGGGCAAAAATGCTTTCGTATGTCTGTCTATCTGTTCTAAAACCAATTCTCGTTAAATTTACGTAAGCAGGTTAATTTACAGACTTTTTTATTTCCAAAATTTTTCGAAAAAAGAAAAACATTGTCAGCCAATTTATGTTCAAAAATGTCGCAAACGCGAAGTCTACAGCCCACAGAGCCACTAGTTAGAATTGACTCTAAACCTATCATTGTTTGAAAAAGCACGAACGTTTTGTAACTGTAAAAAATGAACTCCTGAAACGGCAAATATCGCGTTACTATTGGGGACATCGTCAACGCATCGTTCACACAATTTAATATTAATGCGGGTTCCCGCAGAAGCAATAAAAACAAACAAATTGCACGTAAAATAATGCTCTGAGCTCCCGGGTCTCGTGGGAATTTATTTTGATGTCGCTAAATCCTTATTTATAAGACGACGCCATATTTTTGGTCCACTTTCTTTTGTTTTTCGCACCTTGTAACTAGTGCGGTTGGGAAAAATTTACTATGTTGGAAGTTGGAAGGGGATAATGAACCTTTTATTTACTAGTGGCTCCGTGAGCTGTAGACCTCGCGTTAAAAAGTAGCTCAAATTAAATGTTGTTTAAAAAATTATGAAAAAGATGTCGCAACCCCTTTTTCCCACACTGTTCACGTTTTCAAAGCACGTAGTAAGTAGGTACGTGCTGTTTGGTATTATTTGGTAGGTACGTTCGCAGCTAGATGGCGCTTCTTATTTTAAAAAAAATTCGAAATGGTGATTTTTGGTAAATTCAGAAAAACTGGCTAAATTAAAAAAAATCTATATAATTATCGAACCTGCTCACAAAATTTCACGAGAATCTGTTGAGAAATGCGACCTGTAGAGGAAAATGGACAGCTGGAAAGTCGGACTGAAATATGTTTTTTTACATTTCTCCGTCATTATGAAAAATTTCAAAAAACTGGCGTGACAAAAAAATTCTATGTAATTTTCGAACCTGCTTACAAAATTTGGCGAGAATTGGTTGAGAAATGCTACCTGTAGAGGTCATCCAGCGCCAAAAAGCCGGACTGAAATACATTTTTCTTACATATCTCCGCCATTACGAAAAATGTGGAAAAACTGTCTCAACTTAAAAAATCTATATGACTTTCGAACCTGCCCATAAAATTTCACGAAATTCGGTTGAGAAATGCGACCTGTAGAGGAGAAAAGACAAAGCCGGGAAGCTGGACTGCAATATGTTTTTTTTCCATATCTCCACCATTTTGAAAAAAATCGAAAAAGTGGCGTGATAAAAAAATTCTTTATTATTTTTAAACCTGCTCACAAAATTTCACGACAATCGGTTGAGAAATGCGACCTGTAGAGAAGAACATCCAGCGCCAAAAAGCCGGACTGAAATACATTTTTCTTAAATATCTCCGCCATTACGAAAAATTTGGAAAAACTGTCTGAACTTAAAAAAAATCTATATGACTTTCGAACCTGCCCATAAAATTTCACGAAATTCGGTTGAGAAATGCGACCTGTAGAGGAGAAAAGACAGAGCCGGGAAGCTGGACTGCAATATGTTATTTTTACATATCTCCGCCATTTTGAAAAAAATCGAAAAAGTGGCGTGACAAAAAAATTCTATATTATTTTCAAACCTGCTCACAAAATTTCACGAGAATCAGTTGAGAAATGCGACCTGTAGAGGAGAACAGACAGCGCTGGAAAGCCGTAAAACCTGTTTTTTAATATATCTCCGCCATTTTGAAAAATTAAAAAAATCTGGCTCGACAAAAAAGTTCTATATAATTTTCGAACCTGCTCACAAATTTTCACGAGAATCGGTTGAGAAATGCGACCTGTAGAAGAGAACATACAGACATACGAAAGAATTTTTGCCCAAGCTGAAGCAGAGACGCTTCGCTCGCACTTCGTGCTCGCTCGGTCAATAATGGGCTATCAATAAAATTATTATGATAAGCCAAAAATCATTTATCTATCTTGCACGAAAAAGTGTAAGTCATTAGGTTTATCTAAGTATACAAGTTATTCCGTCATAGTTATAACTTGATAGTTCTGTGTGAGAATTTCACCATACGCATTTATGATGGAAAATTGTTTCCTATTTCATTAACTTGATTAAATATCGATCGAAGTAGGCGTTCAATATGTATTAAATAAAATAAATACAGTAAGTATTCTCCGATTACCTTAACATTAAAATAGTCCTTACTAAGTTATTCCAAATAATAAATTGACAACTTAATCAAGTACGATAAAAGAAGACTCGACAAAAAAGATCTAAGTAGTAAATATTCAAAGCAACGTGAAACCGTATTCACGTAACAACATTTAAGTCAAGCTTAAAAATTAAGCCTATGCTTGAACAGTACACCCGGTTTAAAACCATAACGTACACCGGGCCCAAAAAGTTTCGGAGAACACAACAGCGGCGCGCGTTAGCACCTCATAAAATAAAAATAATGACGCAGCGGTGGCTCTGCGGCGTATTGTATATGATACTTTTTGTTGTAATAAAGAATCAGATAAGGTTATACGATTTATTTGTTACGTAACTAGTAATATTCTTTCAATCGTTGACACTAGTAGAAAAGTAAAACATATTAAGACTAGTGGCTCCGTGAGCTGTAGACCTCGCGATAAAAAGTGGCTAAAATTGTACAAAAATAAAATGTATTTATGAGGTTTTCAAAGCACACAGTACGTGCTGTTTGGTATATTATTTGGAGTATTCGCAGCTAGATGTTGTTTCTAATTTAGGTCATTTTTCGAATTGGGTGAATATTTTTTTAAATAAATTTGGAAATCCTGGCTCGACAAAACAATTTAAGATAATTATCGAACCTGCTCACAAAATTTCACTAGAATCAGTTGAGAAATGCGACCTGTAGAGAAGAACAAGCAGCTGGAAAGCCGGACTGAAATATGTTTTCTCACATATCTCCGTCATTTAAATAAATTTCCAAAAACTGTCTCGATAAAAAAATTCTGTATATTTATCAAACTTGCTTACAAAATTTCAACGGGATCGGTTGGGAAATGCGACCTGTAGAGGAGAACAGACAGCACCGGAAAGCCAGACTGAAATATGTATGTTTTTTTTACATATCTCCACCATTTTAGAAAAGATTGAAAAACTGGCTTGACAAAAAAAATCTATACATTTTTAAAACCTGCTCACAAAATTTCACAAGAATCGGTTAAGAAATGCGGACCTGTAGAGGAGAACAGACAGCGCTGGAAAGCCGGACTGAAATCTGTTTTTTTTAACATAAAATTTGAAAAATTTCAAAAAACTGGCTCGACAAAAAAATTCTACATAATTTTCGAACCTGCTCACAAAATTTTTCAAGAATCGATCGAGAAATGCGACCTTTAGCTGGGAACAGACAGCCGGGCATACGAAAGAATTTTTGCCCAAGCTGAAGCAGAGACGCTTCGCTCGCACTTCGTGCTCGCTCGGTCAAAAATTGCCAACAATGTTTTAGTTCCAGACTAAGAACAACTCGAAAAGAAATGTTCATCTTATCACCAACATTGCCTCAAATGATACGCGAGCCTTTTATAAGCAAGTAAATTTTGAAATTATTATACACAAAAGTTTCAGTGAGAGAAAAAACTAATAATCATAGATAATATCTAAAAAAAATGTTAAATTCTCTAAATTCTGATAGTATTGAAACATCTGACTATTTGATAAGGCTGTTATTATGTAAAAGATAAAATATGTTTTTGCACTTTCGAATCATTCGCAAAAAATTGCAATCTCTCGTTCAATACTTCAAATATTCTAAGAAAATTTTATTTATTTTATACTAGCGGTCGCCCGCGACTTCGTCTGCGTGGAAAGGTTTTTTTGCTGTCCCTCGGGAATAATACTTTTTTCGGGATGAAATGTACCCTATGTCCTTCTCTGTACCCCTGACAACGTGTATGCAAAATTTCATGATGATCGGTTCAGTAGTTAAGACGTGAAGACGTAACAAACAAACAAACAAACAAACAAACGGACTTTCACATTTATAATATTAGTAAGGATTAGGTCATATCATTTCTATTTTGACTTTAAACAAGATAAGCGCATAATATTACAAAAAAAAACAGCAGATTTGAGTTTGCCAGCTGCAGAACCTATTATCTTTTAAATTTAAGAGCTAATAGAACAAAATGTTGATTGACATTTACGATATAATATTTAAATAGTTTAAAATTTGGAATAGTAAAAGCTAAGGGCAATTTGCGCAACAAATCAATTCAATTTAAAATAAACGTTTTTGTAACGTGATCTAGACGTAACAAATCACAAAAAGCATTGGCAAATGAGGTAGGAGCATTATACCTTATATTCATATGACTATAGAACTAATGCTCGCGACAGCATCGGGAAACAAGAAGCGTTTACCTGACTGAAATAAATGATGCATTGTTGGAAAATTCCTAACCCCCGTTTGGTCTAGCCATAAATCAAATCCGCAGCGAGTTACTAACAGGTTATTCGTTAAACCGCTCCATCTGGAGGCGTTCACCAACATTCAACTTAGGAAATTGTTGGAGAAATAAAAAAGCGATTATGATGTATTAGAAGGCTCTAAAGACAATTATTATATATTAATAGTGGCATTGCAACACTATAAATGGTTAATTTAGCGTTGAAAGTTGAAAACCTTTGACCCCTGAATTTATTACAAGTTTTTAGATGACAATTTAGTTAAATTTTGGCTAAAAATAAATTAAGGTACCTATTTCTAACTACACCTGTGCCTACACTGAGTAAATACTTGGTAAAATTTTTCTAGTCAGGTAAACATCGTATGGATAAATGCACCCTTTTAAAAATAAGTTGTTCTTTTCTCAAAACTGTTTTGAAGCAATGATTTGGGTGAAGCTAAAATTGAATAAGGAACTCCAGAAAACGGAATACTTCGTAAACCATTGTTGTTATGTACCATCACGCTACTGAAAATATCCAAAATCTGGCAGCGCTCATTTCGATTAGAATGACCAAACAACTGCATAATCCCTTCGACCAAAAAGGGCCCGGAAATTTCGCGAACACGAAAATGTATTTTAATACTCGTATCCTCAGTAAAAACTCCAAACTCAGCATTCGGGAACATGAAAAAGTGTTCCACTGTCGTCCCGGCCCAACCAATCCGTCGGCAATGGCTTTATCAAAAGTTGGACATTAGAAACAGATGTGACCGCGTACTTTTTTCGTCCCTTCGTCGACGTGTAATAATGAAATGGATTGCGAGCACATTCGTTATTTTTTAGGAGGGTACTGTAATGGGAGCCGTAACGAATCTTAGACGTTTGAACGGAACAGGTTTTTAGGGTTACGACGTGCTGCTGAAACTGCTAAGGTCGTTGGAAGTAATATTTCATGAAAAAATGAGTCAATTGTTTTGTTGTAAGAAGAGAGGTTATTTTTCAACCCGAGACCTCTCTCGCGATTCCGTAGGTGTGAAAAGAGTATGTTCATTTCGGTTTCATTGGCTAACAGTAACGAGCATCTACTTGAATAGTATGATTCTAGTACAGTCCTAAAACAATAATAATAATGGCAATTGATTAGCAATTGAATTTTAAATTCAAGTTCTTTTGAACTGAAGTATTTATGACTATCATCTGCTATCTACTCAATATCTACAACAGATAACAATCCCAAGAATGAATCATATCACAACGAGAAAAATCGACTTTATCTCAAGTGTCTAGAAATAGGGAACTATATATTGTAACAACAATGATTTACGAAGCATTCTAATTTCTTAGCGTTCCATTTTCAATTTGAATTTATCTAAATCGTTGCTTCGAAAAGTTTTGAAAAATTTACAATTTATTTTTAAAATGGGTGCATTTACTTATTCTGCCTTTCTCTTTTGCGTTTTGTTTATGGTTGTGCGCTCTGATGATTTGCAAGTTGGTACCAGCGTCAATGGCGTATTGGTTCACGTAGAGGAAGTGCAGTTATCATCTTTCCCTCTCAAAGTCAGGACGAAAAATGTTTTCTACAATGACAACAGTACTGTGCCTAGAGTGATTAAGGTTGGTAATTTAATTTCGATTATTAACTTTTTCCATTAATTTTGAAATATTATTGAACTTTAGACTTTGTTTTTTAGTTATAGCCCATTTTTTATTCTATTATCTAGTCTATCTTCATTCATAAAACTAATAACTCTTTCAGCAAGGATTTGCTTTTATTAAATTAAATATATATTTAAAATAGTAGGTAGAAATACATAAATTGATAAGTAGGTACATATTGTAAAGTTATTTAATGCACAAACTATTTCCATTACTTCGATATCAGTTAGATTTGATTTAGATTTTCAACTTTGATATTCCTACCAAATATGGATCTTGTCTTTGTTACGAAAGTACGTAAAATATCCAATAAGCGGTTTCCGAATCTATATTAAGCAAATTGCATATTTCGGTGCAATAATCTTATCGAATTTCTCACTGTTCCGCAATTCTGTATTTGTACTGCTCTATAAGAATGCTGACACTTCTCCCAATTCATAGGATTATTTTAAGATAGATACTTCTAAGTACTTCCGGCCATATAAGAACTGGCAGACTACGTTTTTTTGTCTTTACCAGTGAGCGGGTAACTGATGCCATTAGTATTATTTCGGTATCAAATGACGTAAGTGACCCCTATATTTTTTTACCGGAAGTGGCCCGTTTTTTTATGGTTCCGGCCAATTCAGCTTTGGCAGACTGATTGATCTAAGCTAAGCATCACTTTTCTGATCATTCTTTATGGGTTTGATCGTGGTATCAGATGACGTAGGCAATCTTACGGTCGCCGCTCGTACTATAAGAACGATAGATAATAATATCTGAAATCCGATTGATAGTGGAAATCTTCCAACTTCCAACTCAATAGATGGCGTTGCGTTAACCAATACTATAGATCCCAAAACGATGATTATTTTAGTCCTTTTAAATAAATAAAATCAAAATTGATTAAAATTTTATATAAAAAAATATATTTTGAACAAGAGTTACCATGATCAAAACAAAAGTTCTTTATGAACCATGGCCTTTTGCTATAACCAACAACTAATATAAAGCTACTCATCATCATCTTATCAGTAGCACGACACCCCCTGTTGGGTAAAGGCCTCCCCCAAGGTCTCCACGACGATCGGTCCTGCGCTGCCATGCGGCCAGCGGCTTCCCGCGACCTTCACCAGATCGCCGGTCCACCTTGTTGGGGCCTGTCCACGGAGCCGACTCCGGAATGCGGTCGCCAGTACAAAGCTAATATTATTTTAAACAGCTGAAAAAACACTCTTTGCAAAAATAACAGATAAGATAATGGTAATCTCATAGAATTACCGATACTAAATCTTGAATGATAAAGTCTTATTTCCCTCGTTCCAGGGTATATCAGCCATCGACTTGGACTCGAGCAAGGCCAAAGCCACCATCACTTCCGGAGGAGTGGGTTCCACCTTCACCAACATCAGACTGAAGAGCAGCAAAGGAGGTGGACTCAATTACCAGATACAAATATTTGCCTAAATTGAATATAAAATATTCATGAACTTTGATACAAAAATATAACTTATCCGAAACAATAACACAGTTTCTTAATTAAATTTGAGTTAATTAAAATTGAAATATTACAATATCAATTACAATAACGACTTTTATTGTAGAGTAAAACTTAAAATAAGAAATAAAACTGTAAAATGGATATTAAAAATATAATTTCCCGTACCGGGAATCGAACCCGAGCCTCCTGGGTGAAAGCCAGGTATCCTAGCCACTAGACCATACGGGAGTGTATATGAGTAGTCGAAATTATCAAACATCTTAGCAAACTGATTATGACACAGTCTTTGTGATTGTGAATCATGCAAAATAGTATTATATATGACGATGACGTCATCTTGATAATCATTATTTAAATAAACACATGATGATTAGATGAATACAATTCAATAATATTTTACTGCGCCACCAGCCCGCTGATTATGTAACTTTGTTGCAATCAACTCTGACAGAAATCGCAGTTACATTGCTGCTTTAGTTAAGAACCAATGTGACAACTATCTTAATTAAAGCAGCAATGTAACTGCGCTTTCAATCAATTTCAATCGACACTGTTAGCAACGCACTTAAGCAAGTGTAAGTAGTGTAATCCGGAATGCTAGACCTTGTTATTTGCTGCAAACTGAATTTTTTTTAATTATAATAAATTTATTTGTGTAATCACATTCTTAGGTACAGTTATTTTCTTTAACTAAATGAAGTAGGTACCTACCTATAGTTACAGCGGTAGCTGACAATGAAAGCTGCTTATCGACGGTAAAGTGCCAATACTTCCTAACTGTTAAATTCCACTAAACTAGGAAATTTTACTAAAACATGCGGATGATGCCTTTTAGTTCAAAACGTTATGAAAATTTATTTCTCGAAAAAGTGTCTGTTAGGAGGTATTGGTAGGTACTTCACCGTCGTTATAAAGATACTCAGCACGGTTTTTACATAATTGACTATACGTCATTCAGATTCACTTTTGAAAAAAACTATAATAATTAAATTAAATAAACGCCCCTCACATAAGTTATTTTAAAATTCTATAGCCTCTATCTATAGGTATGCCACACATTCTCCAATACAGCCCGAAAACAAAGGGCCCAGTTTACCCAAAGTTAAAATAAACTTGGTGATGAAATGTTACTTTTAGAAGTTACCGGGTCAGGTGGCAGAAACTATGCAAATGCAAGGTTTTATCGTATATCGGCCAGGGCGATCACGCGTGTCCATAGGCCAGGAGCTGGGTTAAGTTTTGAGGATTATTAACCGAGCGAGCGCAAAGTGCCGTCTCTGCTTCAGCTTGGGCAAATACGCTTTCGAATGTCCTTCAGCGTTGCGGGTGTCCGTTTGTAATGTTCTCCTCTACAGGTCGTATTTCTCAACCGGTTGTCTTAAAATGTTGTAAGTATATTCTGTAATTACATAGCTTTTTTGGCGAGCCTGTTATTGAAATTATTAAAAAAAACATTTCACCCATTTCGAAAAATGTTCAAAATTAGAAGCGTCATCTAGCTAGATATATTAAAAGAATACCTATCAAACAGCACATAGTACTGCTTTCTCGTGGCAACATCTATTTAATTCATTTTTAAACAATATACAATTTTTGAACTACGCACAAACGCGAGGTCTACAGCTCACTGAGCTACTAGTAAATTAAAGTCGATCATTTCGATTTAAAACCATGATCCTAGCTTACGTCTCTTATCACCACTGCCACTTTAAGTAACAAACAAAGAATGAAGGATTTTCTTCTGTCAAAATACACAAAATTATTAAAATGCATTTTAATTGTGATTTGTTTCTCTTAGCAAATGAAACAGTTCAAGTAAAAAGAAATGAATGAACGTAGTTTTCAATAAAATAGTCGGAGTTTTATAGAAGTGTTACAGGTAACATAATTGGGAGTCAGTCAAAACTTCGAAAAACTGGCTCGACCAAAAAATATGTATTATTATCAAACATGCTTACAAAATTTCACGAGAATTGGTTGAGAAATGCGATCTGTAGAGGAAAACAAACGGACAGAAATACGAAAGCATTTTTGCCCAAGCTGAAGCAGAGACGATTCGCTCGCGTTTTCCGCTCGCTCGGTCAATATTAATATGGCTACAATTATTATACTGTGGCTTTCAAAGACACGATTTTTAGCACCCCAGCTCCCGTACTACCGTTTTGTTGACACTGGCCCGCACTGAATATGCAGCGCGGTGGGCGTGGCCTAAACTCTTGTGAGTCTTTGTTTGCGCCGATATTGGCTTCGCTCACCGCTCACCGCTCGCCGCTCGCCGCTCCGATACACTGCCGAAATAGGTGTTTGCAGGCGGGCGGCGCGCGGCGATGCGTGTGGCCGGTTCACTTGATGAAGTTAGAAAATAAACATTCAATAAAAAGTGAAAAAGTTTATTTGTTATTAATTTCATGGCCTTATCGAAAATTATTGACAAGATTTTCGTTTTTTTATGCACAACGGGATACGTTGACCTTCACCTCACACTCGAAGCGCTCATGGCGGAACTTGACAGACTGATCGTACTCGATCACGTTTGTTAGGCAAAGTTCGGTCCGGCCAGGTGACGGATGGGTGACGGTTAAGTGGCAATACAACTGAGCGATTCCGTGCTTCGAAGGGCACGTTAAACCGTCGGTCTCGGCTGTTTTCATATGATAACAGTCGCTAAGTCAAGTTAGAGGCCTTACAAGCGGCTTGATAAACTTTAACACCAGAGGTGGCCACTAATCCTCATTCGATAAAAAGAAGAATCTCACCTGATGTTGAGTGACGATAAGGCCGAAGGTGGAAGCGCACTACACCCGGAATCCTCATCACTGAGGAACTGTACTAAATAATATACTAGAAAAAATTCGACTCGCACCAGATCAATTCTCGGACGGGAACTTAGGAACTGGCTATTTTGCCTCTAACTGCCGGAACACAACAATTTTTAAATTGTTGCTATGGCGTCAGACTTAGCTAAGATATACATAATTGAATAGGTACTCTATGATCTACTTTCTACGTTTTTTTAGGACCGATGAATCAAGTAATATACTTTGTGAAATCGTGGCTCAAAAATGTGTATCTGATAATGTAAGACCCCTTTATAAAGTCAGTTAAGCTTTTCGGCGCTTAATTCAAACCAGTTGTTCGTCGCCCAATAAACTTGGCATTCCTCTCTTTCCTTGGCAATTAACAACACTTAACACTAACGAAAAACAAAGAAACAGTCTTACCGTCCAGTAAATTAACTATGACTCTCCCGTTCCAAATGATTTTGAACCATATTTCCCAGGATTTAAGGTCCAGTTTCTTTTGTGGAAAAACTACATGGCAGGGCTTGTTAACGAGTATTTGATTGCAACGATAATGTCCCCGCTTCCGTTTCCTCTAGTCGGTGACTTTACGGGTCTCTCACTACTCGAACCTCTCTTTCTTTTCCACGTGTCAAACAAGGACGGGGTTAGTTTTGGTGTGAACTATAAGCTTTATGCTAAGGTTGTAGAGTTAAGCGAGTCGTTAATCGACTTGTTACCAATTTGTTAGCTTTTCCGTCGAGATTTAATAAATAACGTTTTTGCTTGTGACTGGCTATGAGTTTGCAGTTAATTAATTTTTTAGACTTTATGCGGTTTGAAAACTGTTAAGTGCAATATTTTACTTAATAAGCCATCATTTACAATGAACAAAAGAATGGAAAAAATTATAATATTGAAAATTATTTTTATACCCATCAAAAATTTATCTGTTATCTTTCGATAATTATCCGTTATCCTTTATTAATGATAAATTCGGTTCGAGAGCCGATCATAACAGACAGGCAATACATTGAAATAATTAAATAATTCTTAAAAAAATTACTTATATTCATACACACACACATGCACGCACAACACACACACACACACTATATACTTGCATCTTTAGTTGCTAAGTTACTTATTAGTCTAAGTCTTTCTCACCTTGTAATTAGGCACTAAGGTTACGAGCGAGACACCCCCAACACAAGTATTCCATTACTTTCTGGGAGGTCTCACCTCAAACTATTTTTTGTATTTTGGGAAATAAAAACTATTTTTATTATTATTATTTATGAAGTTAACCTATATATCAGTATTTTACAGCTTACAAGTCAGGCGGTTGTATATCCGTTGTCATAACACATTATTATGGTGTAAACGTAGCATTGTGTATTACTAGCTTCTGCCCACGACTTCGTCCGTGTGGATATTTGAGAAAATCCTCAGGACAGGGAACCTTAAACCAGAATAAATAGTTTTCTATGTTTTAAATTCATCAAAATCATCTGTTTTACGTGATCTCACTCTCCCTCTTAATTTTTTTTCCATTTGAAAAACTGACATCCATTGATTTTTCTGTTGGTAGCGATGATCTTTTTTGTTTCGCGCGCGCAGGGTACCTACCCTTGCCAGACTTACGTGTTGTGACGCAGGATTTCTTCATACAAAATGCAAACGTTCAATCTCATTTCCATCACAAATTAGCTAATTTTGGCTGCAACATCTAATCACGTCGACGTCCATAGACGTTTCGCCATAGAAAATTATTTGGCATCAAATTTGATCCTAAACAACGTTTTATGACGTCGACGTCCATAGACGTTCCGCCGCAGAAAAGTATGATCGTGAAATTGACATTAAATATGATCGTGAAAACGTCTTATCACGTCGACGTCCATAGACTTTCTACCGCAAAAAACTATTCAGCATCAAATATGATCGTGGACAACGTCTATAGACGTTCCGCCGCAGAAGAGTATTCGGTATGAAACAAGAAGCTTATACCTCTCTCCAATGGAGATTGCACGGCCAGTGTCATAGTGAAAATAGAAAAAATGTCCTTTAGTGACGTGACGGCTTATTGCAACCTCTTTCTTTAGTGTTACAATACGTGTTCGTTGTTCGTCGTTCGTTCGTTCGTGAGAAACGAAAACGTATTGTAAAACGAAAAGAAAGAGATAGCAATAAGCCGTGACATCACTAGAGAGTCTTTTTTCAATCTTCACTATGATACTAGGCGTGCAATCTCCATTGTGGGTATAAGCTTCTTGGTATTAAATAAAATCGTGAATGCAACATCTTATCACGTCGCGTTCATAGACATTTACCGCAGAAGAGTATTCGACATCAAATAAAAAGTTAACAACGTGACATCTAGCTTAGTGACGTTCCGCTTACACTATCAACCAGTACATCAGTCTGGGTATATTAAACAATAGTCAATAGCACTGTCCATCTACCACGGATGCCGTCTAGGTATATTGGAATCCGCAGCCGGTGCAGAACGTCTGCCCGTCAAATTATCTGCAAAATATTGAACTGGCTCACGTAAACTTGCAACTGTATTGTTAAAGTAATAAAGGAATTGTTTAGCTCAAAAGCTAAAATCTGGAGCAGGATAGTGAATATGCACCAGAACCAAACAACTACCTACCGGGTGATTTATTGGTGTGTATGATTTTAATGAGAAGTTGATTTGAATGAATATAACCATTACCTTTTTTGTAGAGCCCTAAACGTTTACTCAAATTATATACAAAGTTCTTTATTTAGTAAAAACCTATTTTTCAAACGTTTTTAATTTCATATCAGATTTGTTGTTTGTAAAACAATAGTACATTATATCCGAGAACGGGAAGCTAGCGATTGCATTGTTGAGGATGGTTTGAATGATGGTTTTAATCATTCGAGGCAATGCAAGTAGCTTCCAGTACAAGGTTTGTATAATACTTTACTCACTTATGCTCTGAAATGTTATCATTCCATTTGAAAAAGGAATGCGGGGCGTTCAACATTTCCGTGGGGGTCTGGTTCATCACATTCTAAATTTGAAATTCAGTGCGGAAATGAAATTCAATACTTACTTCCCGCACTGAGTGCGGGAAGTAAGTGTTCCAAATTCAAATCGGTAGAACTTATCAGCTAGCATTCTTTTTATGAAACTTTATGGTTGCATGACCGGTCAGTAAACATGGCCACGCGAATCAATTTAAATATCACATTTTTACAAAGAAAATTGTATTTCCTCGCATTTCGTGAGTAAAGTATTATACAAACCTTGTACTGGAAGCTACTTGCATTGCCTCGAATGATTAAAGCCCTCGCCTGCGGCTCGGGCTTCAAACCATCCTCGACAATGCAATCGCTAGCTTCCCGTTCTCGGATGTAATGTACTATTACTCACGAAATGCGAGGAAATACAATTTTCTTTGTAAAAATGTGATATTTAAATTGGTTCGCGTGGCCATGTTTACTGACTGATCATGCAACCATAAAGTTTCATAAAAAAACTGATAGCTGATAAGTTCTACTCCCCGCACTCAGTGCGGGAAGTAAGTATTGAATTTCATTTCCGCACTGAATTTCAAATTTAGAATGTGATGAACCAGACCCCCACGAAAATGTTGAACGCCCCGCATTCTTTTTTCAAATGGAATTATAACATTTCAGAGCATAAGTGAGTAAAATAAATACTATTCCAAAAACCAGTACCGTAACAAAACCCATTTTAATTCTATAACGATAAATGCGTAACATTATTCTGCTTTTGCGACAAAAAGCGACGCGCACTACACGTTTGCGCTCTCTCCACTCAATTTGTCCTTACATTTTACATTCCTGCATCATATTCCGTCGCAATGAAAAGTAAAAACATTGCAGATGACACTATCTACACACTAAATTAAGCCCAAGGAACTGAGAAAGAAGGTTGCGTTTACAGTGAAGAAATAATTCCTCGAATTCTGATGCAAGACGAGAGTGGCTGAATTGAGGTGGAAGCTAAAGTGCGGAATAAAAGTGACGGTAGGAATAAACTAAAAGTGAGCATTCGAGTATCGGTGTACCCGCTGTTTGAGGAACAATTCCCCGATTGGGAGCGAAAAGCTATTCGGTTACGGCACTAATTTGATTGAGTCACTTGTTAATCTGTTGGATTGCTCTTTTTAGGATTTGACGGTATTGTACGGATTTGGTGTTCGTTTTTTAAATTTCAATGTTTCAATTGTTCTGACTTTCGTGGAAAACTTTATGAACTCTATGGAAATGATGAATCATAAAAAATATTCCTCTGCAATATCTCGTTTCTACAGATGGCACACTAAGATACCTCTCATCTCATCATCATCACCTAGTCAAGTATTTTGACCAACTTTACATGTTTCAATTCTTTTCACTATGTTTAATGCATAATAATTAGGGTAAATAATTTTCATTGAGCTTATTTGTCATCCCCTCCAATTCAGAATATTGAAAAATAGTTTTGACTCTTTTAGTATTTCTAACACTCAAATAATTGACCAAATACATCAAAATAGGACAAAATGAACCAAAAGCAAACACGAAAACTTCTTAAAATCGTACTATTAAATTCATAATAATGTTTACAACCAGCTTCAAGGGACTAAGGCCCAGTTGGCACTGCTCCCAGAATTTTTGGTAAAAATGAGATAGGTACTATAATGTAACAAGGACGCTCCACGATTTATTGTCCGCCATAAAAGCAGTGCGGGCTTAATTTTCGAAAATGCAACATGAAAACTTAATACTGCCATATTATTTAAGAATTGGTTAAAAATGCATTTTACATCTAATCACGATTATGGAGCTAATCTTAAACGCTGAATTTTAGAGTAAAATAAATTGACCTATCAACTTTAAAAAAGGTAAATTCTGCCTTACTTGGGAGTAACACGAGGTTATAATTTTTTTAGTGGCCAGCCTGGCTCTGTATGTACTCTATGATAAGAGGGACCGATACATTATATTAACTCAAAATGACCTAGTTGAATAAAATCCTCAATAAATCATCAATTACCATTCCCAGGCTATTTGCGTTAAACGGCTTCCCATGATCTTCGCAAGCTCCTTACTATCATAAGAATAATTATTTATTCTTATGTTACTATATAGGTTTGCTTCCATTTCGTGTTCAAATCTCTTTACCTAAATAGTCGCAAAAGTCTGCATGGTCGAGAATTTAGCATATTAGGACCAACTTTATAACATCACAATGACATGTCATAAACAGATTCTCTTAACATTCTCAGTAACCGTAACTCTTGTCTTTTATACCCATTTGAGTTTTAACTACATTATACAGTCAATCAAATAAATTCACCTTCCAATGGTCATCACATCAATAAAATAACAAACGCCAAAAACAATTCCCCGATTCATACATCTGCGTCCCAAAACCTGATATAACTTCCTTGCCTTTCGGTCTTGACGCTTATTTTATTTATCGCCGCAGCCCTTACACGATTATCTTTACTTATTCACTATCGGAGCAACTTTTCAATTCTTTATCCAAGACGAGTGCGGTCTCTCTCAGTCACGTATCGTTTTTACTACCGGCTCAGCTGCTGAACCGTTGGCCAATTGGAAAAAAACACGCCATTTAATATTTCATCTCGACCTCCCCCTGCGAGGAATCGATATATTTTAAATTCTAATTCAGCTCAGTACTCCCGAGTTCGTTTTACAACTCCTATCGATCTGGAATACAAAGTGCCGACGGATTGGTATCCCCCGTGATTTAAAGTTAGTTACGCGTCAAAAATTAGAATTCTTCCTGGTCGGTACTGATCTTATTGGAGGATGGAGGTAAGAGGAATCTAAGTAAAAAAAATTCACAGATTTTACAGTCCCCGCAAGAATCGGAGCATTGAAAATGAACACAAAAATTTACGAAAAACCAAAATCAAATCGAATGCAAAATCCTAAAATATTTTTAAAGTAACCTAGGTAGTACCTATTGTTTTACGACTGTGACACTCGGCTCCGCCTCGTGTTGTAACCGTCCGGCTAAAGACAAAAGGATCTAAATGATCACGGCCTATGAAAGAGACTAAAACCTAAGTGGAAACCTAATAACCTACAGGACAGGAGTACAATCAAAATCCGCTTACTACTTACCGTTGATTATAACTAAACTATTGGAACCTAATTTTACTGGATTAAATAACCTCCAAAATACAATTTACTAAGTTTACTTTATTCAACCTTAACTAACCTACAAAGAACCTTACTAACAAGCTTTGTGTGATCTGAGAGGACCTGTGAAAGTCTAATGGAGGAACCCTGGATGTGATAATTAGTGAACCCAAATTCTTTTAAAAGTGTGATTAGTATTGATTTTCATTTTCCAATAGAAGTATTCGCTTTCATTACTAGGTCTTAATTATTCCTGCTATTACATTTATTTCTAAAAGAAAATACCACTAAATGAAAGATATTGCTCTATTGATATAACCAGAAAAATAGAAATTAAGTCTGTATTTTTCCTAAGTGAGTTTACTTTAATTTCATATTAATTCTTAATATTTGTCATACTACCAAAGGAAACCCCATGGTTCTTTAGTGTCAAAAATGGGAATACTATAAATAGAGAGGAAAGCGTTCCCAATTACGTTCCGTAGATGAAGTAAGTATGAGCGAAATAAACCTACGTTGATAGGAAATGATCAAAGTGAATTTATGAGTTAAATGGAGTATTGTTATAAGGTAAAAGAGGGTATGTTCAACCATAATAGACTACAAGGTAAAAAGAGGTAAGTCGGGTTATAGAGAAAAGTTAAATTTGTGCAATTCTCTTCCGCTGCCAAGTGTCAAATTATATGCCATGTATGACGTTATTCTAAATAATGTAAATTATCTATTGTCAACTTAGTTCATTAAAATAAGAGAGATTATTTCAGGTAAGTTAAGAAGTTTTAGCCGCCTGAGATCAAAGTATAATAAAATTTTCAGCGCTATTAAATAAGAATTCTTTTACTTTTTTAAGTTATTGTACAAGTAGTGAACATGCAATTGTGTTTTTGCCAGCTAAGGTACAAGCACCACCCCGCTTTATACAATGAGTTTCGACACCAGACGTGGGCAACTCTCTTCTGGCCCAACCATATTTTTTTCATGACAAATTTACTTAGTAAGTATTATTATATTAAGGTATTTGGTCTTTGTCAGTCTGTTTCAACAAAAGAGGACGGATCAAAATGCTCCCAAGCGAACTATCAGTTTTCACAATGAAGGATTCTCCTTCAATTGTGATGGCTGGATTACAATTTTTTTTTTCTTTAATAAATAATTCTAGTAAGACTGTTTAACATTATAACAGATGGACACAACATTACTATCCATTTACTTGGGACACTGATAGTTCTCATATTCTGAAGGAAAGACAATTCTAAACAAGGTAATAAAATTCTATGACGGATTTTTCATACTTTAATCTCGGCTAAATTATAAATGTACAACCATAAACCGAATTGACTTTAGTTCATTTCATTTAAAGTTAAAGGCGATATTTCAATTAAATGTTGAGTAGACTAGGCAATATTTGATTTCAATAAAATTCTATTTCTTTCATCCTCAAATTGAGATGGCTGAACCTAGTTGAAATATTTGAACTAAGATAATATGTTGAACTTATTATTTGTGAATTTAATGTATTCACTATATAATATAATATTTTCATAGTAGGTAGATACTTTTCAAAGTATTATCTCACTGTTAGTCATAACCTTCATTCTGTTAACTTGAAAGGTTTACTCAAACTATGATCTAGTGTTCCATAAACTGTGATTCAACATTAGTCTAATGGTAACACGGGCTTATTCCATACACCCAGATCTTGTTTTAGCACTCCTTCCTCAATCACCAAAACAGATTATCTCAACTGTAATCGACCATTTGAAAACTAGGCTCAATTTAACCAATCCAATTCAAAGATGAATAACTATTCTTTATTTATGATTCAACTTTCACTATTAAATCATTATCCAATATTAACAGAAGAATTTGTCTAGCTCTAATTAATAGTAAATCAAACTGTAGGTACTTACTGAAGCTTGCAAAGTCTACTCAATTGAGCACATCGTAGTAATTATTCACAACACTGAGTCATAGCCTTAATAGATCTTTGTTAAGGCGCCTACTATGGAAGATTGATACTTTCGGATCGGTCAACTTGTGGGTACTTACTGAAGCTTGCGAAGTCTACTCAATTGATCACTTCGTAGTAATTATTCACAACTCTGAGTCATAGCCTTAATAGATCTTTGTTAAGGCGCCTACTATGAAAGATTGATACTTTCCCTTCGGATCCTACCCAGTAGTTTCACATAACCTTTCGTTCACTATATTTAACACTTCTGCGCTTCCTAGATTCCGTTCCTGAATCATCCTACCTCATCACTTCCTAGTTAAGTTCCTAAGTACCACTGAATGACCTGCGGCAGCCATCTTGTTGATACCATTCTTGACACCGCCTGCCTATGTTTCGCTTCGACAGCCATTTTGTCGTACACCAACCTATTTGCGGCCTACCTAAATCTGATACACTACGAAGTGACCTACCTCTCCTTCGCCTATATAAGAGTTCCTAGCTTATCTAACGTTACTGCTGTTACCTTGCTGACAGCTCGACCTTCTTGAGAACGTCCAATCTTTTACCAGCATTCAAGTTTCCCTCCCGTCTTGAGATGCAAACCTAACCTACTGTTCCTACGCACCTAACAATGAATTTATAAACCTAATGAGTTTACCTTCCTACCAGCGACTAAATTTAGATTTCCTATGCAATATTTGTGATGCTTACCTCATCACCGAAGCCCTGAATCTGTAGAGCGTGAGCAAGCATGACTCGCCTAATTCTCTCCTAACAGCTTGGACGTGCTCAGCGCTGGTGGGACGGGACAGCGCTGAGTCCTGACAGAAGAGGATTAACACCACCAAGTCATATCCTCCACGATTAGGCGAGGATCACTCCTACACGCCGTTCGGACCGTTGGCTCCTAAACGAGTTGGCTAACTTGGTGACATTAAGTGACTGAACTAGGTGTCTTTTAACAGAACCCGCATTGCACGCCACAGAGCAATGCTACATTACCTACCCCTTTGAGGATTGACCGAACGCCCCTTAGAGACACAAAACTAATGATATTTATTCAAAATCAAACCCCCTTTATCGTTCCCCAACTGCTTAAATAAATTTTAAACTAATTTGATTCGGAAAATTCTTAGATTTATTGGGAAATTTACTTTACTTTATGAAAATTCGCAAACAAAATCTACCTACTTTAATTTCAAGCTTACTTATACCATATAAGCCCTAATTAAAGCGTATATGCAAAAGACTCGCACCCGGTTGCGGACCTATACGTCAAAACCTCAATTAAACACTTTCTTCCTGACTTCTTGCTGTTTTCTTGCGTTATAAAAATACTACTTGTTCGAAGCTATCTTACAAAGAGGGTATTGACGGCTTCTACCGAGGTTCCACTTGATGCTACGTTGACGACGAGGAAAAGTAAAGAGAGCGATTTCCCCCGAACCACGTCTTTTATAACCCCCCAAAATCATTCACTCACTCCAGGAACCTCACCCCACACGACCTAAGCATCTTTTTTTCCTACCTTCATTTCCCTACTTTACATAAATTATTCCTAAAATTTTCCCTTCTCCTTCAAAAATGGGGAGAATTCAGTTTTGTCTTACTCAACTTGTAAATATAATATTTAAGTTGCTAATCTTACAAAATGAACCCCTATACTAATCAATAATTTCAACGTACAATTCAACTAACTAATAACCTCCTATCTTCAAGATTCTTTATATTCAAGCGCACAATGCCACTGAATTTGTAACCAAATTAAAATTAAGCTGTTACCTAAATATTTCTCTATACTGACATTTCAGCTACATTTGATTTAAGTAATTCATACAATTGTATGAAACAACGTTTCAATCATAAATAAATCAACAAGTTTTCCCCCTTACATCATTTCTAACAAAACTAACAACTTTGAATAATATTCAGCATATTTATCCAGAATCATATGAAATTATTGTACTATAATCATAGAACTCTGATTAATACGAATTTTATATTCACCACAAATCGAACCCCCCATATGCTACAATTAGAATCCAACCTTTTCAATCTTTTTATCTCGCCTTCCCCAAAATATCATAACCTCTAGAATCAATTCGCTAGAATACGTATTACAACATTTTCCATTAAGTATTCGGTCCAATTAAACCTAAATTTTCCGATCAATTTAGTATCACGATGTTGGTACTTTAAAAACTCTAACTGGCAACACTCATCCGACTACTTTTACATTTTCTAAATGCCTACCCTCATTTGAATTACAAACCTGCAGCATAAAATCCCGCTTTCGAAGAAACTTCATGTCAATCTTTCTTCGTACAACACCCAACGACAAGGCAAACTTTATTAGGCTCCATTCACATTTTCCCATGAAATACTTTCTTATTACACCTTCAATAACTATTGTTTATGTTTTTTAATAATATTTCTAGATTTATCCTTACAATATTTCTATTAATTAATTATCTCCCTTTTATTCCACAATTCGAGTTTTCAATTTACCACTAAACTGTCAACTAAACTCCGCCCAGAATAAAACATAGTTTCATTTCTTTTCTTTCTCTCTGTATTATCTCTGAACGTCAAACCATATTATAAAATCAAATTAAACTTCCATTTTAATTTCAAATCTCCAATTTAACTGTGTCATGAAGCAAAGGCATGGTATAACAAAGTACCCTAATTTAAGCAAATACCGCCTACGATTAACAAAATGTACTAGATCCGCTACAAAATTCTCCAAGCCAACTAAACTTGCATTTATCCCCCAAATCTAACTAATGTCTAATATTTCCTAAAACAAAATTTAAATTTACAACTATGATTTGGCAAAAGATATGGGACTTGCCTTGCGACCCTCAGTTACCATCTGGCAATCGATTTCTCATCGATCGATCCACTGGAACGACCTACTATATTTAATTTCGTTCTTTAGCTAAAACACATCACGTGGTGTGACACTACTGACAACTTACAGAAATAATTAACACCGAATTCAATCCTTTTTTAAGTAATCTTCTAAAATAAACTATTATAATGATATTCGAGAGGCTCTAATAAAGTTTGATAAATAAACAATAATAAATATAAATAAATTTTAAGCCTATTAGCGTCGTTACCTACACAGAGACTAATATTTGAATTTTAGCGCCGTGAAAGATTAAAAGAACTTCCAACATTATTGCTAACTCAAAACCTGAACTACTCTTTATTATAATAACTTGTTCGATAGTTAAATAATATTATGCTCAATATGAAACAAAATTCGAAAAATATTTGAGATAAAATAGCATGTTCAGTTTTGAACCGTTACAGTGTCACAAACGCGCCCGCTAACTGCCTCGACGCGGCCGAAATATTATTAACCGATTATCAAAATTCCTACGAATGCACTTCTCGTCTGCTTCTGCATCTTTTAACACTATTACCATGACGATCGGTGAATAATCATAGACGCTACATCACTTTTTATGTACGGAAACACCCTTTTTTCTACAATTCCAAATCTAAGGGGACCACCTACAGGTCACAATTATTAACCAATTTTCAAATTTATTTTGCCATTTGGTAGCTAAACTAATACCCTAGGACATTTTTTTTCATTTTTTCTTAAGTCGGATTTTTTTCCGAAATATTTACAATTTAGTAAACAAACACCCGCCAAAAAACCCGGAATTTTTTGAGTTTAGCAAAATTCCAAAAAAAGTTTCCAGTAGATTTTCAAAATTCAAACGTTTACAGATGTCTCGATAAATTCCTCAACTTTTGGTACTATTCTTATCTCGATCCTCTTATAATCCTCGGAGATATGGCCAAAAATACGTCTCAGGCGATTTGCATCTGATAACCATTTTCAATGGTAAAACGAATTTGGTGTCTCTACCTTTAAATAATAATTTGATGTTACAAACAGATCTGGACCTAAACCTCACTAATTTTCAACGATAAAGCCAAAACTAAATTGCTACTTTTTCAGTTTCGCTTACAGAAAAAAATCGGTTCAGTTTTGTTAAAGTCTAGGAGGCTTATAATATTAGCTAACAACAAACCTAAAAGGAGCCTAGGATGCCAATTTTTGACAGTTTAAACGAAACCAAAGATTTTAAAGTAGAAATATAACCTAAAGTGACAACTTTATTATTATGAATTAACCAATATAAGTGATGTAATCCGTAAAAAGTGTTTTAATGCTAAAGACAACTTTATCGTCCAGAATTAGAGCGATTGGGCTTCGTAGCTAAACCCCTCCAACCTCTCCAAGTTTTCTTTCGCCATTTCGTTCTTGGAGGGGCTTCCCAATTTTGTGAAATGGTGGTAGTTGCAGTAGATTCTCTCTTTTTAGCCTTAATTAATTCACAAAATTTTATTATAACATTAACTTTAACCAATAAAAAAAATATTAATATTAATTTCTGAACGTCTTCAAAAATTCATCGCTTGAGGGTAGGCTCACGAGCAGCTTCAGTCCTCCGTGACCACGGCAACTGCAAAGGTGCCGTGAAAATAAAAAAAACCGGCCAAGTGCGCCCTTCGTGCGTGAGTCCGACTGGACTCACGCACGAAGGGTTCCGTAACAAAAACGGCAAAAAATCACGTTTGTTTTATGGGAGCCCCCCTTAAAAAAATATTTTATTTTGTTTTTAGTATTTGTTGTTATAGCGGCAACAAAAATACATCATCTGTGAAAATTTTAACTGTCTACCTGTTGTCGTTATTAATATCGAGCAAAAAAACGGCAAAAAAACAAGTTTTTTTGTATGGGAGAACCCTTAAATATTTATTTTATTTTGTTTTTAGTATTCGTTGTTATAGTGTAAGGTTACTGTATAAATTACTTTAATTATTATTCGTGATGAACCATGTAGTACAACTAAATTTGTGTGTTTATTCCATTAAAAGTACTTAAACGGTAGTTGTAGTAATCGGGTGACTGCAGTCGCCCCTACCACGCCAGTCACGCCACGCTCGCCCCTACCACGCCACGCATAACGTTTAAATATGCGGTGACGGGGTAGAGGCGCGCTCAGTCGTGCTCAAGTCGTCACAGTGAAAGGTTGAACGGTGAAATAAGTGTTTTCAATAAAGTTGTTAAATAAAGTCATAATACCAGATGACTTTGATAAATTTGTCGCGATACGCTATTCCTGCTGGAGAGATACCACTGCTTAAGGTCAGGTATCAGTGTATTATTGTATTGAATACTGTTTAAACTGGTAATACTAGTACTTTCCCATGATATCGAGTAATTGTATGCTTGGAATTCTTGTTAAATACCAAAAATAATTATACAGAGATACAATTAAAACTAGAACTTTTAATTGCTCATGACGTTTTATTTTAATTCCTTTTAACTTCAGAAGTGGGATAAACGAGATTTCTTTAGAATTCTCGCTTATCCTGCCCGCACAAAATAAATAAAATGGAGAATTCCACGTAAGCATACTATGATGATAACTAGAGGGAGAAATTATTTATAGAAATCATTAAAACCCTTAAGTTTTTTTTGTTTTTGTGCTTATCATCTATAACTATTCACTCTAGTGCTCAGAGGCGGATTACGTAGCATTTTTTTTTCACTCTCTCTCTCTAAGATAGTTTTCTCTAATACAGGTTTAGTTTTCATGAAACGTTTTGTTGATACTGATATAATACTAATATTACCAATATTACAGTTAAAGTTGCAAAATAACTGTTCTTTTAAGATCAATTTAGCATTTTCCCATCCCTGCTGTCTTTTTACATTGAATACAAATAAGATCACGTGTCACGTAACATATTGAGCATAGATTACGGATTCTGTACCTACAATCATATAACAATTCAGTTGCCCAATTAATTAAATATGATAAGACCATTCTAAATTTATTGGGTGACAAATAGTGATTAATTACATAAAATTTTGTGCAAGTTTCAGCAATGAAAAATGCATATCGCAAATTGGAAGTTGAGTGCAAGATTCATAGCAACAATTTTGACTCCAACTGATGCTGTTGAGCGTCCACTACGTGGTTACACGAAATTTCAAATTGTAATAGTGATACGAGTGAGGGAGCGGAAGGGAGCCTGACATAGTCGGGCAAAGCCGCAAGCGCTCGGTATGTCTTATTTACTTTCTCTGTTTATATAATTAAGACGCAGCTATGAGGGCGTAAAGCGTCAAACGCAATTTCGAATCGTAATATTTTGCGACACGAGTGAGGGAGCGGAAGGGAGCCTGACATAGTCGGGCAAAGCCGCAAGCGCTCGGTGTGTCGTATATAAGCTGTTTATATATTTTAAAATACAGCTGTGAGAAATATTTTAAAATACAGCTGTGAGAACGTAAGGCATCATCCTTGAGAGGCCGTACAACGCTAGAAGGAATTTTCATAGTAAGAATTATCGAAATTATTGGCATTATCACATTTTTAATTAATAACAAATAAACTATTTCTTATTAAAAAAAAACTGTTATTAAGAATAACTAGAAAGCTAGCTACGTTTTTTATATTATGTTCTGAGACTATAGGTCTATTATTGGTTATCATATCGATCGATAAATTAAGTAATACTGTGTAATCTTTGTTCAAAATTGTACAATTTAAGACGCAGCTGTGAGAGCGTAAGGCGTCCGTAGTAACAACTAGTAAAATATTCAGACGGCAATATCTTGAGTAAGGAAGCGGGCGCTTGAAAGTCAGCTACAGTCGCAAGCATTCGTGCTGGTTTATACGATATCAAGAGTCATAACTTAGGCTTAAGACAGACTTCATCGATGAATATACTTATTTGAAAAGAATTGCAATAGATTGAGTTGATAACATTAATTTAAGTTAGTTTTATTGATTATTAAATAAAGAAAAAGTGTGTATAATTTACGCAAATGCTTAAAGAGAATAATATAAATAATTCGAAGATAAAGAAAGTCTTAGGTAGACTATAACTTTTCTTGGACATGAAGCTTGCTTCTCAATATCTCATTTTTCAAAATTTATCAGAGCATTATCAAGTGAATGCAATTATAATTGTCTGTTGTAAGAAGTAAATACCTAAGTAATAAAATCATCTAGAGTAGGGTTGACTTTAGTACGTACGAGGCTTGAATCTGATAGCAATCTTTATCTTAATTAATAACCCACCTGTTTATATTATTTAAACGTTTTGCTATGTTAGATGTACATAGTCTAAATACTACACGCTACTATACGCTACATACTACTACATTAAGTATGTAGCGTGAAAAAAAACTGTTTATGTATTTGGTTTTTAAACATGCAACTCATGCAAGTTCTCTTAATTTTGTTCCACTTAAATTTATTTTTTAATAACTGTTCTTAGCCATATTGTTTGACAAGCAAGTAAAATTATTGCGAACATCCGTAAGGTAATTTTTAACAAGTTTTCTAGATTATAATTATTATAATCATTTCTTTTAAATCTAAATCATCAGAATGTTTTATCATCGTTATAAGTATTATTTTACTGTTTTGTTTATATTATTTTTCTTAGTTAAAATGATAGATATAGATGCGACGAACGCACACTAAAACCAATATAAACATAAGTACTCTAGATATTTGCAGTACATAACTTATCCATACTTACTTGAAAAATCCCTAACATGTCCTGGGTTTGCTGGAACCTGCAAGAAAGCTATCTGAAAGATAAATCCAGTTCTCCTTACAATGATTTAATTAATAACTCCTCTGCAACTCTTTTGTGAGTACAATAAAGAGCAAATAATTAAGTATGCTGAATGTAAATCCTCTTTAAATGTATTTACTGCAATGCAACTAATTGAGTCCAATGAGTCCAGCCATGTATTATTGCCAATTATGGCTATACCTACCGTTCTTTTAATAAACTAGTAATTCAATTTCAAATATTATTCTTATTAATTTTACTACACTATGATCAGCTCGTGCATCTGTTGCCAAGTCATTTAATGAGTAATTAGTAAAACATAGAATGTGATGCCATTTATAATGGTGTATTGAGCGTATATATTTTTAAATGGCCATTGTGAGCAATGACCTACTCTACTGAAGTTTACCGGTAGTAAAAGAAAAATAATAAAATTCATTTATTTCAGATAACAATTATTGATCCAATTTGATAAGAAAAAAAAATTGAACAAACAATAAATAAAAGAAATAATTACATATAAATCTTAAAATAAAACTATATTCATAATACACAATAATGCAACAGTAATTTTACTATACTTAATATTAATTCTAATTCTTCCTTCACATTCCTACAAATGTTATTGAAAAACAAAACTATTGTGCTTTTTATTTCGTAATCTGATATGCAATAAGCAAATCACTTTTGTTTTGTAGATTTTTTTTATCTGCGAATAGTGCCATTTAAATACTGTGTGTTAATATTTCAAGATAATAAAACTAAAGTGGAATAACATATATTTCTAAAGCATTCGTAGGTGGTAAGTTAAGCCTAATGAAGTATCTTTAAATTAATCAATGTACATGTATTATCTTAGTACTTGTTACAATATTGTTTATAATATGCAATAAAGAATTTTTAAATGAAAAAAATGAAATGAAATTTCGTAATCAATGATACAATTTCTAGACAAAATAATTATTTTCGTATTCATTGCATTTTATCTCCGATACCGGATTATTACAATTTTAACATAATTTTCTCACGTCAATCATGTAGGGGTGACTTGACCTGTTATTACACCCTTATATTTGTTGGCACTCTAAACTTAACATAAAAAAACATGAATATTATTCGATAAACTGTGTTACCTAATTATGGAAAAAACTCAATTATAATAATTTGGCACATTATCTTAATATTTAATGAGAAATTAGAACCTTATTTTCAATGATCATTTAATGTATTTTTTTAATCAAATAATGGAAATAATAATAATAATTTATTTCATAATTCAGATATTACAATCCATTTTGTTAGTAACAATTAACTTAAATCCTATGTTAGTATTCAGGACAAATTTGAAATTAAATAATTCATAAATAATAATGAAGTTTTCTATAAGGCTTCAAAAAATTGGCCCTATTCCAATAGTCGAAAATAAAACTTCTAAGTTGTACCTGTACTTGGTGAAAGCATGCCAATATTTTAATAAAGGTAGTGAGAATAATACCTATAATTTTATTAACTGTTGCCTATTAAATTATTATTGGCGTAAGGTGTACCAGTAATTTGATCGGTACATGCCAATAATAGGTTGAAGGGTACTAATGAATGGACTCTGGGTTTATTTATTTATACATAATATGATGGTGTATGTGTGGTGGTAATAGCTTAAAACAACATACATACAAAATACAAAAAAAAGAGAGAATCCGTATTGTGTATTGCGTTGCGTGTAGCACCCACTATGTTTATTTCAAATAGAGCTACTAAAATCAATAGGCAAAATTTATTGTTTCGGTTTATTACTCTAAATACCAATAATTGGGTAATTTACCCTGCCTTTTCTATTTGAGAAATTCAAGGCGATCCATAAACTAGGTGAAACTTTTCACAAAACAATTAAGTAATTCTGTAGACTAACGCACGGTCCTGGTGATGACAGTGCTCCTCATTAAAATGAAATAATATTAAAAAGAAAAAAAATCCTTTTATCATGATTTTTCTTGTTCCTCATGACTGAGGGTCGCGATAGAATGAAGTAACTACTTACTTAGTAGGACAATTCAATCTGCTTTTAGAACACATTATATTGGGCACCGTAGGTACTGGAAAAAAAACTTAAACCAGATAGATAGTAAGGGTGGTGCTTGTGTGGGATTATAGCTAATTACTTTTGTACATGGATTGATAATACATAATGTGATTTGTATTTGGACTCTGTGTGCCCGCTATGGGAAGTAAGATTACCAAAATACTGATTTCTAAAATCATTTATTACTTAGTGTTTATTCTGATCGAGTTTTTAAAATGTGCAGTTATATTCAAGGAAGGAACCTCCACATAACGTACTGTGTGTATAGTGGAGTCACTTCTACGATATCTAAACTTCTCTTTAGTACATATTACATTTACATATCCATTATATAGGGAAGTATGCTAATGTATATAACTAAACAAAAGGTTAACCTGGTTAAATTAGTAAGGGTAAATTTAAAACCATTACTAATTTAAAAGACCTTCAGAATACTTTGTAAATAAAATAAAAAGTTTTTTTTACCTTGCTGTAATGTAGAATGCTATTTTTTATTTTACTCTTACTGAGTTGTGTCACGAAATACATAATAGTACAAGTGTTATGTAGGTACAATAACTACTTAAAAGAAAGAAAACTTTTTGCAAATTGATGATTAAATTATTGGATATCATAATAGTTTATGACATGTGTCACTGAAATATGCTTTTTCTGTCACTGTGTTACACTAATTGAAGCACTGGGTGCACCCCAAAGTTATCTCAGGGCAAATTTTTATTGAAACGTCTAATCCATGTAATTAATGCTGCCCATAGCCATAGCGCCGCCGCGCGTGATTTTTTAATTAATATGGTATAAAAATTATAAAAGTATTTCAAGCATTACAAATGGTATGAGAAAGATATTACATTCAATATAGTATTTAGTAATATATATATATATATATATATATATACATATTTACAGAAACGATTACTTCAATTTTCTATTTTAATGATGAGCCTTTTATAGCGTTTTGATGACTTTTTGTTGATTGTTGTTAGTAGGTATTTTTCTAAACTAAGTTTGTATTGGAGACAAATATTGAAATGCCTACATGTAACTAATGATTCTAAGACTTAAGTAAATAAAATAAGTTGCAATAGCTAATGATAAAAAAATATTTCTAAGTTTGCAATCTTTATAATTCGGTGCAATGAAATATTAACCCCTTAGCAATTTATTTAAGGTATACATCCATTTTTAATTTCTAAAGTATCTTGTAATTATATTAATGAATTTTGATGTTGATAATCTATCGTTAAACAAGCTATTGCTCGTGTTTATAACGTGCTCGGATGAAATGCCATACGACTATATTTTTATTGATGTAAACAGAGTTGAATTGAATTGTAAAATTTTAAGTTTAATTAAATTAAGTAATCTAATTACGTTAATTGTAGACAAATAAATGTCACTTTATATACATACCCTTTCTCTAACGGGATGTTTTCTGAATACCTACTTATGTATAAATAAAAACGTAATTACGTTTTGTGTCATGCAATAAATATTTGTAATGTAATTAAATAATAATTATGACTTTCGCAAAAATGCGAAATATTTTGTTGGAAGGCTGCTATTTTTCTTCTAATAAAATGATGTTTTTATTTAAGAATATTTTATGACTAATTGAGTGGATGTACTCAGAGTTATAAAAGATATTGTTTTACGCGATGGGACTCGCTCTAGCAGGATGGCCGACTGTAAGGTTACTGTATAAATTACTTTAATTATTATTCGTGATGAACCATGTAGTACAACTAAATTTGTGTGTTTATTCCATTAAAAGTACTTAAACGGTAGTTGTAGTAATCGGGTGACTGCAGTCGCCCCTACCACGCCAGTCACGCCACGCTCGCCCCTACCACGCCACGCATAACGTTTAAATATGCGGTGACGGGGTAGAGGCGCGCTCAGTCGTGCTCAAGTCGTCACAGTGAAAGGTTGAACGGTGAAATAAGTGTTTTCAATAAAGTTGTTAAATAAAGTCATAATACCAGATGACTTTGATAAATTTGTCGCGATACGCTATTCCTGCTGGAGAGATACCACTGCTTAAGGTCAGGTATCAGTGTATTATTGTATTGAATACTGTTTAAACTGGTAATACTAGTACTTTCCCATGATATCGAGTAATTGTATGCTTGGAATTCTTGTTAAATACCAAAAATAATTATACAGAGATACAATTAAAACTAGAACTTTTAATTGCTCATGACGTTTTATTTTAATTCCTTTTAATAGCGGCAACAGAAACACATAATATGTGAAAATTTCAGCTGTCTAGCTATCACGGTTCTTGAGATACAGCCTGGTGACAGACAGACAGACAGACGGACAGGACAGCGGAGTCTTAGTAATAGGGTCCCGTTTTTACCCTTTGGGTACGGAACCCTAAAAATCAAACCAAATCAAATACCAACTCATTACCAAAGTACTTCCAATAAAATCGCGCTAAATCCGTTAAAAAGTCTTTTATTTCACAATAAGTAGTAATTATTATTCATGTTGTTGGTTGTTGATACTTATTAAAGAGCCGAAAATGTTCGTGTCGTCGTAGTCGAAAGTTTGGATCCATTCATTTACAACTGTTTTACACCAAAAATCATGAAAAGGGTAGCTTTTAGATCTTATTTAACTTATTATAAATTTTAAGATAGAATACAACGGCTACTTTCTATAGTGTATCTCGATTACTCAAATTTATATCTTTAAGCATGATCAAAATATACTCTGTGACTCTTGTCCATCAGCTATTTTAATGTCCCCACTGCTGGAGCACTGGCCTTCCTTATGGGTAAGGAGGACGGGCCAGAATCCACCACGCGGGCCCACTGCGGATTGGTAGGTGTTAACGACTGCAAATGCAGCCGGGACCAATGGCTTAACGTGCCTTCCGAAGCACGGAGGAGCTCGAGATACCTAATAAATTTTTGGTCACCCATTCCATGACCGACCCTTGCGAACGTTGCTTAACCTCCGCAATTGCTGGGCCACCAGGCGCTAAACCACTGCGCCACCGAGCTCCTCAATGTGACTCTTAAATGCTTTAAAATGCAAGCTCTATAAGTAACTGCTAAGCCCCGAACAATGTGCAGTCGGGTCGCGCCTTATTCCGTATTCCACCACGCATCGAAGGTTTAACAGGAAATTTAAAACTGCATACCGCCTTCGTGAACATTTTTATATTAACATTTTATGGAACAAGTTTGCCTGAAATTGTTCTGGTTAGAAGGTTATATTTGAGACTTGATATTTGGATTTGGATATAAGTACATCAATTATATAACTTTACAATAATTACAATTTAAAAGGATTTTGGATTCTATCCAATTGACCATAATTTAATAGTAGTTACTCATTTAGGCACATTTGTGATAATCCTATTTGATAATCTTTCCTATTAATCCTCAAAAAATAATACACCATACCTGTCTAAGTTTTTTTTTAATTTTTCATAAGAAGAAAAAAATAATATAATTTTACAGGCAAGTTGTAGTTTTATATGCATCTATCCTATTCAGGATATCACAAAATTACCAGTATACATTTGAGTGAAAAATAACTAACATTGGCTCTTGATTAAAAAAAATATGATAGCAATATTAACCAACGAAAAATTGAAAAAAGGTTCTCGTTTTATATTTCATTTTTAGGGTTCCGTACCCAAAGGGTAAAACGGGACCCTATCACTAAGACTCACGTCCGTCTGTCTGTCTGTCTGTCACCAAGCTGTATCCCATGAACCGTTATAGCTAGAGAGTTGCAATTTTCACAGATTATGTATTTCTGTTGCCGCTATAACAACAAATGTTAAAAACAGAATAAAATAAATATTTAGTGGGGCTCCTATACAACAAACGTGATTTTTTTTGGCGTTTTTGGTACGAAACACTTCGTGCGCGAGTCCGACTCGCACTTGGATAGTTTTTTCATAACTCATTGATGCGTACATTCAATACTCGTAGATACTTATTTGACATAATCAGATGAATATTTTCCAGCAACTTTACTTCACTCACGTAAAATTTCTGTTCTGAAATATTGCAAAACGTTATTTCAAGCCGAAGGTGGATTATTGCGGTAACGAGAAATTTCCAACTGACATTGCGAACGGATGCACGTAGACCGATCTCGATGCACTTAGTAGTAGAAACTTACACTGGATATAAGAATGTCTTATCACTAGATAAAACTGTAATAAAATATTACCCTTATTTTATTTCGCATTAAGGTTATAATTTGAGTGATGTTTTCTATCTTTGCCGTTTCGATTTCTTCATTACGAAAGGGACTAAGAGTTTGAAACTGATATTCAATTTTCAAATCTATAGTGCTTTTTTTAAGTTTGGTTGTTTGAATATCATCACTGCAGATAGGATAGTTTTTTTACTGGCTGGAACGAGTAGCATTTGTAGACTAAACTGTGGGATGGCAGGCAAGACAGAGCTGAATGCGTTGTAAGTAAAGGAATTCTTTTTATTTTTCAATTAAGTCTAATGAAATCTACGGCACGGCAGCTACACGGAAACGAAGCGGAAACCGCTTGATAGTTGAGTTAATAACTTTCATTGGAAATTGATAAAAAACATATTTCTGTTCTCTTTTGTTTTAAACATTTCTTTGTTGAAGTTTAGACGTAGGTAAGAAAATGTGAAAAAACTTAATTTGATAAAACCGTAGAAAGGAGGCTAAAATGTTGCATATTTCGGAACACCGGTACCGGGGACGTGCAGCATTTGCATCTACCTACATCGGGGATTTGGGTAAGCACTGCTTTACCTTTACCTTCCCGACGAAACAGGTGCCGGCATTATTTTTAATGTTGTGCTCTGAATTCAGCAGAGTTACAATTTTCTTTTTATATTTTATTGCTAGCTACCTACCTCAGTGAGGCTGCGAACGCACTGACAGGTGCCTAGATATATCCAGGTTACTTGGTGACTGCACTGGTAGGTGAGTCGCTAGGATAGTCGCCTTGGTCTGACAGTCTTTTGTATAGAATAGAATGTATCGTAGGCGAGGCTTCAGCCTACGATACATTCTAGGTAGTCGCCTGGATATATCGAGGCACCTAGCGCGCAGTGCGGCCAGTTACGAACATTCTGGAAAGTTCGTTTTACTTGGTTACATAATATCTAAGGCTCTAGTCACTAATCTAGGCACCTGTCGGTGCGTAGGTAGCTTGAAGGTTTAAAAAATTTTTTTTTAGATCTTAATGACATTTCACAAACACCTAGTAACAGACGACAGTAAAATAATTTTATTATGATAAAAATCTAGATAGTTTAGTTATGCTGTTGAAGTTAGTAAACGATATTTAACTTGATACTGCTAGATATTTCTTTTATTATAATAACTAATAATAATGTCATAATGATGGAAATTATGTCTTCTATACGCTTTTATATAATACAAAATTGTTTAAAAACAAAAAAACCGACTTCAAAAAACCTGAAAACACAATTAGCTTCAAAATTAAATAGGTATTCAAAACTTCAAAATTAATTAGCTTCAAAGGTTTTTTGAAGTCGGTTTTTTTTGTTTTTAAGCAATTTTTTCTTTTTTTCTTTTTAGTGTAAGTATCTTCTGTATTAGATAGCTTTACCTTTTTATGGGTATGTATATTATGTAAATGTAAGCGATGATGTTATGTATTTTTTTTATATTTCACACTTTTCCGTGGTATAATACCACTAAAAACTCAATTTCTACTTTTCGTGCTGTTTGTTGTTAAGGAGTTCCGTCGTTCCTTCGCAGTTCAAGTCTAGTCCAAAACGTCCTTGACCATAGTTAGATACCTAATTTGTTTAAGATTGTCATAATCCTAGCAATATTTCAATCACTATACATTTTCTATTTGATTTTGAGGAGTTCCCTTGTGTATCTTTAGTGAAAGTGAAAGTGAAAGTGAAATATTTTTTTTTAAATAAGCTCACATAATAAGCATTTTTAAATCGTCAATTCTTTTACCCTACCACCCATTATGACGTCTTTTAACTGACAAGAAAAATGGGCGCAAAAAACTTGTCAGCTTTATCAGATGGAACGATATTTACAAATATGTATATCGTTTCCAGACTTTATATTAACAAAGATTTACAAATAAATAACATTATTGAATTAGCTCATTTCTTAATGAATTTCAAATTTCTTAAAGGCTGTTACAATAAATAAAAATAAAAGAAAAACATACAATTCAATATGCGTTAAGATAGGTAGTCAGAAGCAGACCCATTCCCACTGGCAGCACCAGTTCACGAGCATGACGCATGAACCAGCCATCTCTTCGCTCAACCATATTTGAGGGAACGTAACGACCCGCCTCATACGACACCACCGCAGAAATGATTAAAGAGAGCATGACATACTGAGACTACCCATGTTAAGGCATCGAATTGAAAATTTATATCCAAAAGCTTTTCATAGGTCTTTTACTAAACTACAAAGTAAAAATATTGCAATTAAATAAATCAAAACAAGGTAAGCTATTAAGAATTATATTTTTTGAGTAAGAAGTGCCATACATACAGACAATATAAAACAGATCTTTTATATACGAGTTATACGACGCCCTTAATACAAGCAGACAGAAGCAGACCCATTCCCACTGGCAGCACCCGTTCACGAGCATGACGCATGAACCAGCCATCGCTTCGCTCAACCATATTTGAGGGAACGTAACGTTTAAAATCCAAGGTCCAATAACAATGAAATCAAAATGGTATCATCACTGAAGTATCGTCTTTCAAACAAAAAAGAATCATCTAAATCGGTACATAAACAAAGAAAATGTGGTCGATCATCCGTATAAGTTCATAAAATGGTTACAGTATTTTCAAGTTTTCTTGAAAAATACTGAATCGATTTCAAAATTTCAAAAAATGGAACCAACTTGGGAACAAACCTGATCTAATAACGTTTGAATTACTTCAATCGGTTCAGCCGTCTTTGAGTAATCGGCGGACATACATAAAAAAAAACATACATACAGCCGAACATAGAACCTCCTCCTTTTTGGAAGTCGGTTAAAAAATTCTAATTCCATACATTTCTTTTCTTAATCTTACAAGTTTAACAAATTCCTGTAACTATTTTACCCCAGTTCAAGAATAAAACGCTCTTGTGCTCACATGATCGGTCCGGCGCCGGACAAACGGCCGGGTAGCCATCCGGGCCGGACGTCCGTAGCCTTTGAGTCCGACATGATAGAATTACGTCTTCAACATTACTCTCAAATAGTAATGTATGCAGCTTGGGGCTTCCTGCTATACATGCTAAAAGGACTGTGCTATTTTTGAGTGGGGAAATTCTTTGCAACTTTAAATAGGTACTAGGTTTAGAGTCGAGTTATATTATGTAAGTCAGGTTTTTTAGGTTTTTCTGGGTTGATTCTTATTGGTTGTAAAAAAAGACAAATCCTAAATCATTTTCTTAGTAATAAAACTAAAGTTCCTATATTTTTAGGTTCTCTATTTATTGTTTAGTAATGTATAACATCGCGTAAACCAATTTTTAATCATGATAAATCCATGATTTAGCACTAAACAAATAATAACACAGCATAGTCACAAGATATAATAACACTGGACTGGACAGAAGACTAGACATTAATAATATTAATTACCAAGGCGAAACTAACTCTGTCAGTCTGTCTGTTTGTAATAGTTTCACGCTTAAAACGCCGATACAGTTTGAGTGAGTTTTGGTAAAGAGACAAATTGAACCTTGAATTGTAAAAAGACACGCTAATATCATTCTCGAAAATTCTGAGGTAAATGACATTCTACGCGGTTGTCGCTGGTAAAAGCTATCAAATAGTTATATGCCTCTAACCCCCATTGAATTTTGATATCCTTTCTACACTGCTGCAATTGCATCCATACAGATCTACAGCAATTTGTCCTCGGGTCAGTGGAGAACTGGAGGGAGATTACTCCTCCGAGGGTGTTCCTGTCGCACTCAACTGGCTGTGAAACCTACAAATCTATTTAATTTATCACTGCAAATTGGAGCCAGCCATTTGGATACCATTTAAAGCCATTAAACTTACTTTGTACTAATTTCGATGTTTTGGTAATATTTTTTAACTTAAATCATATTTTTTTTTATTTAGGTAAATAGAGACAAAGTTAAGAATTTCTGAAAATGGTGTAGCATTTACTTATTCATTACTTTGTCAACAGCAACAAGTTTTAAGTTATTACTATTTCAAGTATTTTTTTCTTGTCATTCATTACGTTATTCATTATAGATAGCACTTTATAATTTACAACCCACAAAGGCTTTGAAAAATATATAACTTGATCTTATTGGCAGGAAATTGACTTTTGATCATTTATTTTGTCAAAAGGTACGTAACCTTTAACCTGTATAATCACATAAACTGTTTTTAAAATATTATAAAAATATTTAAAATGGTTTGAGTTTGATTTGATGTTGAAGGTGAAAACTTTCTATAAATAGGGTATTAATGTTTAATGCAAACAGCAGAAACAGAGGGTCAAAAAGCTGAAGTTCACATTTCGAAATTAAAAAAATGATACTCATCGAGTCTCCGAAACCAATAAACGTCTGGAATTGATAAGAATTGGAAGTAACTGCAGCTCCTTTATATGAGTGCAGCTGAATTCAGCCATTTGTCTTGCTGCGGAGTTAAGATTAACGTCGGGCGATCGCTTGAGCAAGCGTCCAAGCACTATTGTCACATCTCTATTCTTCTTGCGAAACTACTATCATTATACTGAATCGGGGCCATAGAGAGTTGGGCAAAAGTTGAATATAAAAAAAACTTTCAACTTTTGCGATAGCATCTGCGATTATAGCTTGATAAAACAAGCCATAATATGAAGACTGTAGCTTCAACAGTTTAGCTGCTTTGTATCAAATGACGGACAGATGGACGTCACATAAGTGACAGCAATTGGGCTCCGTTTAGCCCCTAAAAATGTGCACAAGAGTTAAAATCCCGTTCATCGCTCGACCATATTAAAATCACAAAAAGAGCACCGGTACGATAATTCGCAATTGTAAATTTTTACGTAATTGACGCCCATTGATGCAAAAATTGATTGCTTACATGCAACTAAAGCGATTGTCAGTTCCTCCAACAATGGCATTGACGTTAAAATGAAAAATCGTCAGCCTACAAATATTTTGATAACTTATTCATAATACCTAAATAGGTAAAGACAAAATTGTCCAGTACCTGTTTCTCATTCTGCTTATTAACTGTCTTTTGTAAAGTAACTATTAACGAACTTCATTGTTGGCAATAATAAAGCAAAAATAATGACATTCAAGTTTTCATATTTTCCTTCCGATTTTCAATAATAAATTATGATTGAATTATCAGGACAGGACAAACCACTAATAATATCAATATTTTCCAAAGTAGTATCAATAATGTTATTATTTTCCAGTTAAATATTGACCTTTAGTTTAGTCCTTCGTTCTATAGTATACCCGGTTTTCCAATGACTTTGTAATGGCCAACGAGCTGTGAAGTGTACTTCCTGTCAGAAGTGCACGATGCGCCATGCATGTACATACGTACGTAGTCTCTATGAATGAGTAAGTGCATGTTGGTGAATGCAGCTATTTGTTAAATACACACACAAATATTATAGAGTAGGTAATAAACAAAGTAAAACACTTTTACGGATTTAAGGATTTTTGATTTTTAGTTTGGTTTTCTATTTGATTTTTTGGATATACATAACTTTGATTTCTATAAAGTACCTACTGTTAATACACAGCACTATGTTTAATAATATACAATTCCAAGTAAAATGTTACTCATTGACAAGTTTCAAGTAATATATAAGTTATAAAGGTAACAAATTCAAATGAATATTAATGTTAATATATTTTATACACGAATAATAATTTATTTCTTCTTCTAAATCAGTATAACACCCACCTTCAGGGCATTGGCTTCGAAAAGATACCTAGTTAAAATTAAAAAGCTTTAGTACAGATCTTTAAAAGTTTTTATTAAATACTCATAAAATTACTTAAAAACTGCTCAAACTCATAAAATTACTTGGAAATAAAATAATCTCCAATCACTTTTGATTTAAATCCTTTTTTTAAGCTATTCGGATCGATAAGTAATAGAGCTAAAATTATTTATCTTATTCCAACTTTTTAAATACTTTGAAAGCTTATTTTTCGTTCATAAGAAATATAACCGTATTACCAAAACATGATCCGACATTTTAGTATGTATTGGTTGTAGATATTATAATAACTGGGGGTCTATTCCGCCTCATTGGACCCCCATAAATCGTGAGAAAAGTACTGGAGCCGGCCGATAAATTCGTAATGCGAAAAGGAACAATTTTGTAAGCACCCATAACGTTTGCTCTTGGCTCTCCTAAATACTCGTCTGAATTTTACAACGATTTCAAAATGAGATGTGCTGCACCCTAGTGGAATCTTTGTTATTGTTTGTTTGTTTATTGTGAAAGTTTGGACTATTGCAATGTTGTTTGAGAAATGAATTGTTATGGAGTAATGGAAAGTTTTATTTCTTACAAAATGCATAAGTAAAATATAATCTTCTGCAGTTTTGCACTTAAATCATGAAATAAATATTTTATCTTGTCGCGTTTACAATGAAAGCTATAATGTATTTCGTACGTATAGATTGTTTGGACAATGATACACTATACTGCTATGCAAAAAGACTACTATGTTTTTTTTTAGAAAAAAATACCAATTGTCCTGTGAAAGTTTGGACTGTTGCAATGTTGTTTGAGAAATGAATTGTTATGGAGTAATGGAAAGTTTTATTTCTTACAAAATGCATAAGAAAAAATATAATCTTCTGCAGTTTTGCACTTAGGTAAATCATGAAATAAATATTTTATCTTGTCGCGTTTACAATGAAAGCTATAATGTATTTCGTACGTATAGATTGTTTGGACAATGATACACTATACTGCTATGCAAAAAGACTACTATGTTTTTTTTTGAAAAAAATACCAATTGTCCTGTGAAAGTTTGGACTGTTGCAATGTTGTTTGAGAAAGATGAATTATTATGGAGTCATGGAGATTTTTTTTCTTACAAAATGCATAAGTAAAAAAATAATAAACTTCTGCAGTTTTGCACTTAAATCATGAAATAAATATTATTTCTTGAATGAAAGCTATAATGTATTACGTACTTGTATAGATTGTATGAACAATGGCACAGATTTACTGCTATGCAAAAAGACTACTTTTTTAGAAAAAAAAAAAAATTCCAAAACGTCCGTTTTGTATGCGTAAGTAAATAATTACTATTCGTGAACAAAACATTTTGTGCAACAGTTGCTAAACTGCAATTTAACTTCCCACTAAAGTAAACTTACGCACCAACAGAAAATATGTTTAGACTTTAGTTAGAGCAATAAAAATTGTCTGGGCACTTCGTTGCTACATACTTTTGCTGGATTTCGTAGCATCGTAGCACGTAGTCACTGACTATGAACTACGATAAACAATTTGAGCTAGACTTACTGCAAGATGGATGTTAATTTTAACTATGAAAAGTTTAGTTTTTCTTGCTATGAACTAAACATAGTAACTATAAGTTATACATCTTAACCTTATCTTAACGAACAATGATGTAAGGTAGAAGTTTGTTTACAATAGTAGTTTATGAAACTGCCACATAATGAGGGGTATTAAAACATGAGTGTGTTTTTAAAAACCGAGCCGTAAGCGAGGTTTTTAAATATAATAGTATCACACGAGTGTTTTAATACCTAGTTATGTGCAGTTTCATACACTACTTTATCTACTCTCATACAATTTAGGATTGAAACTAATAAATAAAATATCAAAGTTAAAAATTAGGTACCGTATTGCCTTGCTCGATTTCCTTTCCGTCGTTACATTTACATCTTAAATATCGGGCAGAGTCCTGCTATCAGACATTTTTATGCAGGATTTGAAAAAATCCTACATAATACAGTACAACAAAAAGTGAAAATTAAAATCAAAACTTTTTGTAATGTTATGAAAATGGCGCACATTTCATTAGAAAAAAATGAGATTATGAGTGCATTCCGGCAGATAATTCGTTACGCTAAGTCATCGATCACCATAGAGTACATTTTAACCATGGAAAGTTGATGAAAAGTATGTGGGAATAACGTTGTTTTTTTTTAATATCACGGCACTGCCTTCTTCTTGGATTTGCCCTGTATCGTAATGAGAAAAAAAGTTATTTTATAACATTGCTTAGTATAGCGAGGGTATGTTATAAAATAACTTATTTTTTTCGGTATTGCGTGTATAAAGTTTGTTAATATAAATTCGATTTGAAAATCATAATTCGAATTTTACGATATGAGAGTAGATAAAATATATTATTCTTCAGAATTCAATAAATAAAATCTTGTAATAACGTAAACGTAATTCATTGTAGGACCGGCCTTACAAAGACTCAGTACTAGTAGGTAATGTTGAACCATGTTGTACTTATTCAATTTTTCTAATAGGGTACTGACTTACACAACTATCGCTGTTGTTGCTTTGATATGACAAATGACGGTAACGTCTGCACCATTTTCATTATACAAAAACAATATCAGTATATGTATAAAACTTAAATCCTAATAAAAAAATATCCTAAAATCAAATTAGCTATGTAAAGGTATTAGAGAGGTATGTTTGGGAGTAGGTACGGAAAATTGACCCAATTATTGGTCATAATTACGCACCCGAGCTCTGCATCGTTCATTATTTGAAGGTAATGAAAATTTTAATGCGTTAGTTGAACCCAATAACTTTATTTATGGAAGGTAAGTACGCGTATCGATATTAACTGATGCAATAATAAGAATTATAAAATAATAATTATCAATACAACTACTTTAATAGAGTATCAAAACATACACTGCCAGAATGGCCACTTTGAAAAATGTCCTGTTATCAAAATAACTATTCTACCAAAAAAATTTTACACTTTATCAAAACGCCGAAAAACCACAGTACCTATCGAAATGTCCATCTACAGTCCATTTTATTATAATAAGAAATAATTCTCAAAATACTTTACTTTACTTTACATTTGGATGCTACGAATAAATAAATAAAAAATACCTGAATAACAAGTCTGTTAATTGAAATCTATTGTGAGATAAAACAAAAAAAAGTCGTATCTACGTGAAAGGCATAATCAGTGAGTAATCACCAGAACACAAAACGTTTAATTTCACAGGTCTGCGAGTAGCGGACAAGCGCATCACACGCCCGACGTCACAATCCGAGACACCGCTCGCAACACAAAGACGCATTTAAAACGATCTCCATCTTACTTAAGAGGCCGACACTCGAAACGCGTTCGTCAATGCACACTCAAGTTATTGCTTTCGAAACGAGCGCTTCCCCTTACCTCTTACTATGTTACTACGGGGCATTTGTGAGCCAAAAAGGCGACGATACACATTGACAACTCACTTCAAAACAGTGGTTTATGTTCGAAGCGAACAGAAGCAATGGTTACGTCAATTGATGATAATCCCTCGGCTAATGAAGGGGTTCATTCAAGCGATGCTCAAGCACCGCCGTGAGAGCGCACTGTAAGTGCAGGCATGCATTATGCAGACGGCGCGTCGATAGAATTACAGATGGACTATAGCTGCATCGTCGTAAACTTAGTCCAGTTAATGTTTTGCGACGGTTAAATCAATGTTAGCAAGTTGGAAGCGAGTTTGCAATGCCGACGATTATTCAATGGTAACTGGAACTCTGTTCTGTATTGATTCCTGGCACTGAGGCATTTTCTTTTACAAGTAGAGCACTGAACATCTTAATGAGTAGTTAGTATTATTAGAGTGAACTCGTTTAACAAAACATTCAACAACTTTACAACTTTAACAACTTTCGAATATCAAAGTCAAAACTTTTATTGCTATTATCACAGATTAGATAGGTAATACTATGGTACTATTATATTGTTACTAGGGCCTAATTTGCCTAAAATGCCACTGCATTGCATTAAAACAAGTTGTTATATGATAAAACGTTTTTTAATGAAAATAATGGGTTTATTCATTCAAATTAGTAATAAGTACCTATTAAAAAGTTTGCAAAGGACCGAAAATTCTTTAACAGCAATATGTATGTACCTACATTCTCAGCAAATAAATGATTCTGATTCTGATTCATCAGTAGCTAAAATTGATAATAGCGCTAACACTGAACAACATTTACGCTAATAAATTGCACGCAGGGAATTCCTAAAGCAACGAGATTTAAAATGATTTAAAAATGGAAATTTCTATCTGCCTCGTCAATCAAGCTCATTACACATTAAATTTAAACACATCGCTCGCGCATACACCTACGTCATATATCACGCGAGCATTCAGCTTCCGCTAGTTGCACTGTACCAATACTACTACCTCCATCCACGTTCACACTACACATCGCATCGATTTGTCTCCCAACTATTTCTGATCATGTACTGTTTCACTGACGCATTAATATCGTTGCAGAAGCAATGTACGTCGTAGTTTATTTCAGTTTTAATGTTTGAGGGGTGGTTTGGTACGGGTACCAGGTAATGCCGTTGATTCACGACGCGGTGGACTCTGGCGCTCGAGTCGACTCATCAATATCGGAAAACGGCGCGTTTGATATCGTCGACCGTTATTACACGTACTGTGCACGTTATGTCGATAGGAATGTGTGATTTGGAGAGGCTGCGAGCTAAAATTTGAGTGAACACTGAACGCTTCCAGGAATTTTAATGAACAGCAGTTCGCAATAACGCATCAAAGCGGAAGTATGATATTTTTATTACATTCTTTGAAACACAAAACACATAATAAAAATTTCACTTGAAAAATTGTGTTGAGAAAGTGAAATTTTTATTAGAGTGCCCTTAGCTTTTACTACCATTACTGTAAAGATAATACGACTTCGCTTACCGTTGTAGTTTTTCGATACAAAACTACAGTTGGCAAGTTCGTTAAACGCGGGTCTCCTGCTATCTCCGAGTTTCTGTTGCTAATTACTTTTTAATGTGCTACGTCGATTGTACCTCGATTACTGAGAACTTCACTATGAATTTGATTTTAACTCTATTGAGACTGTCTTCGATAAAGTTAACTCAGTTTTAGTACAATAGTAGATCAAAAAATATTATTATTAGTAGGTATGTTATGAAATGAAATGAAATGAAATAATTCTTTATTGCTGTAAATGTGGTCAGTTAAGCTTGAGAATCATTTTATCTGTGTGGAAGATCCGTCTCCATACCTTTTTATTGACTTCTTGTATTAATGAGGAGAAAAGATCTAAGTTTATTCTTGCTTCATCATTATCCCATCAGCCGCACGACACCCACTGCTGTGTATAGGCCTCTACTAAGGATCTCCACGACGATCGGTCCTGCGCTGCCCGCACCCAGTGGTTTCCCGCGACCCCTCATCAGATCGTCGGTCCACCTTGTCGGGGGCCTACCCATGGAGCGTCGTCCAGTGCGCGGTTGTCATTCCAGAACCATAATTCTTGCTTAAAAGGGCATAACCTTAGCAGGTATTTTAGTACTACGTTATACAAGATTTTCAAAAAATGAATAATTAAGAAGCTCGGTGGTATAAGCAACTGTTGGCAATTTATAAACTTTTATTTAATTCCGTCAATATTGCATCAGTACCAGAAATATTTTTAAATTGCTCATATGTAAAGTTAAAAGCTGAATAGAAAACCTGAAATGTGCATTTTGAAATGGTTCTATACATTCACACGTTTGAAAAGGGTGATCAAACCGCTTTCATTGGGTTTCTTTGGCGATAGCGACAGTACAGTTGATCTATCAATGTCTCTACAGCTTTCATCCTTTGCGCACCTGAAATCCGGGTATAATCTGCAATCACTCAGTGATAGACGTCGATATTTATCTTCTAAACAAAGCTTCGGTTTAATCGATTCTACTCAATCATACAGGCAAGTAATTTAGTATGTTGAATCGTTGGATTAATCTCGCGCAAACTAATCATGCCGGTTAATTACTTCGTCGCAGAACGCCGCTACATCAATAACTACATATTTGCATAAACTATCATAACGTAAATAATATACAGTTTGTTGACCTTATGACGGTAGAGGTAACGCTGAAATATTTTAAATGACTTTGTTAGCATCAGTTCAGTTGCAAATTAAATTCCCATAGAACACGACATTTGGCGATATTTTGCTTTCAATCATGTTTATGAAATTAACTTCTATCTGCAGAAAAAAGTCACATAAACGAACGATAAAAGCGCGGGTTCGAAAATCGCCATAGGTATAAATAAAGTATAAAACCATACTTCATACTCTTTTAATAATGCATCGTTCGTCTTTTCCTTTTTATATCCACAACGCGATAGTTCTGGGTCTTCACCTGATGTTGAGTGACGATAAGGCCGAAGGTGGAAACGCACTACACCCGGTATCCTCATCACTGAGGAACTGGCTATCTAACTGCCGGAACACAACAATGTTTCAATTATTGTTATGGCGTCAGACTTAGGTAAGTTGAAGGTAGGCTTAAGGCTAGCTAGTAGCCAGGCGGACTTGAAATAAGCCCTACCACCAACCAAACTGAGTAAAAATTATACTCCCCTGGGAATCGAACCCGGGACCCTTGCGTCTTACACGGGTCGGGGAACTACTAGACCACATTGGCGATCTAATCACTTATGTACTGCAACTATACTACCAACTGCATTTAAGAAAATATGGAAACAGGACGTTGGAAATGAAAGTATTTATGCGCTGCATCCAGGCTTTCACGTCACAACTCACAGTTACGTGGTTTTAGTCTTGAGTTTCGTAATTTTCACATAGATCATAATTTTGAATGCATTTCCTGCTCGATTTACCGCTAGCTTGCAGGGTAGTCAACTGCTGTTGTTCTAGAACTCCTAGACAAAGGCTGAGCACGTCGATTCTGTTCTGCAGCACCGAAAAAGAACGGCCCTAACACACAATAGAACAGTGCTGTAACCGCCGATTGCCAATATTATTGAATTTTGGACCCAAATTGAATTTTATACGAGGTTTCCAGGTTTTTGTATTGAATTTTGGCCGACATATACAATAGGTAGTGTTACGCTGAAATGAGAGGGAAGGAATTTTGAGATCTAATTGTTTTGTCACCTCACTGAAACTTTTATGCCAGATAACATTAATCAAAATAAAATATCTTCGTTTAGTGAGCTAGTTCATTAAAAAATAACTTGAGTTGACTCGATAATGTGGTATTTACATGGGTGACTAAAGACGCTTAACTTTCGCCGCACGGCGAAAATCGACCGTGTAAATGGCAATTCGGCCTAGGCCGCTGGTGACTGAAAAAAAATTACTGATCCGGTGGGCAAAACTGGAACTACTTTATTAGATATTGTTACCTAGGCTAGGTTACACCATCAACTACCTACATAGATGACAGCGACGCCATCACCTGCGATTCAATTTTCAAAGCGACTTGCTAGGTAACTAAAGTCGAACGTCACAGGTGACTAAAATCGATTCACGTAATTAGCCCATAACATTACTTTCATAAGAAGCAATTAATTCTTCTTTTGTTTTGCTTGGCTCAGAGGTTAAGTAAGTTCCACCTTTTTTTACGTCACACTCACATAGCAAAACAACTATTTTCCACAATAGTAAAACAGTTTTGTCCAATGGTCAATACCGAATGCCGGTGTCGGATATTTACCGCACGGCCGACTGCTGACAGCCCAACAAATGAATGGACGCGAATTGGACAAATAAAACGTGAACATTTAAAACGAATCATGAATTTTTAGTGCGTTTTTCATAAGTTTTCATCTGCATTGTGATGCACCAAGTGTTATGTTGTACCTACATTATTACAGATTTCTTTAATTGACCGAGCGAGCACGATGTGCGAGCGAAGCGTCTCTGCTTCAGCTTGGGCAAAAATTCTTTCGTATGTCTGTATGTTCTCTTCTACAGGTCGCATTTCTCAACCGATTCTCGTAAAAATTTGTGAGCAGGTTCGAAAATAATATGAAATTTTTTTTGTCGAGCCAGATTTTTTTAATTTTTCAAAATGGCGGAGATATGTTAAAAAAACAGGTTTTTCGGCTTTCCAGCGCTGTTTGTTCTCCTCCACAGGTCGCATTTCTCAAGCGATTCTCTTGAAATTTTGTGAGCAGGTTTGAAAATGATATAGAATTTTTTGTCACGCCACTTTTTCGAATTTTTTCGAAATGGCGGAGATATGTAAAAAAAACCTATTGCAGTCCAGCTTTCCGGCTCTGTCTTTTCTCTTTTACAGGTCGCATCTCTTAAACGAATTTCGTGAAATTTTGTGGGCAGGTTCGAAAATCATATAGATTTTTTCAAGTTGAGACAGTTTTTCTAAATTTTTCGTAACGGCGGAGATATGTAAGAAAAATGTATTTCAGTCCGGCTTTCTGACGCTGGATGTTCTCCTCTACAGGTCGCATTTCTCAACCGATTCTCGTGAAATTTTGTGAGCCGGTTTGAAAGTAATATAGATTTTTTTTGTCTCGCCAGTTTTTCTAAAGTTTTCGTAACGGCGGAGATATGTAAGAAAAATGTATTTCAGTCCGGCTTTCCAGGGCTGTCTGTTTTCCTCTACAGGTAGCATTTCTCAACCGATTCTCGTAAAATTTTGTAAGCAGGTTTGAAAATTGTATAGATTTCTTATGTCAAGCCAGTTTTTCATTTTTTTTCTAAATGGCGGAGATAATGTAAAAAAATCAAATTACAGTCCGTATTTCCAGCGCTGGCTGTTCTCCTCTACAGCTCGCATTTCTCAACCGATCTCGGTGAAATTTTGTGAGCAGGTTTGATAAATATATAAAAAAAAAATTGTCGAGACAGTTTTTCGAAATTTGTGAAAATGACGGAGATATGTAAAAAAACATATTTCATTCCAGCTTTCCGGCTGTTTGATCTCCTCTACAAGTCGCATTTCTCAACAGATTCTGGTGAAATTTTGTGAGTAGGTTTGATAATTATATATAACTGTTCAATCAAGCCAATTTTTCCAAATTTATAAAAAAATACTCACCGATTTTGAAAAATGATCAAAATTAGAAGCACCATCTAGCTGCAATACTCACGTACCTGTGCTTTGAAAACTTCATGGCGACATTTTATTTTATTTTTTCGCGAGGTCTACATCTCACGGAGCCACTAGTTTAATGTTTAAGAATCATAAAAAAATCGCATCATTCTCTAATTATATCAAAATTTACCTTTATTATAATTCCATTTATAGATAAATCTAGATACTAACTAAGCAGAGTTTTCACTATGAATACTAAATATTAATAATGTGATAATTTCTTCAATGTGCAATTTATGTATATGTATAAGTATTATTTTTCAGTAGAATGCACATTCATTGTTAAAATGTATAAAAATTTAGTTTTTGGAAAAAATTGTGAGGAAAATATTTCAATGAAATTCTAAAGAAAATTATTAAAGTAAATGAATAAAGCTCTAGTTATACAAATAACTATTTATACTTAATTAAGTTATTTGAGAACATTTTATTCGCCAACTTTCCTATTTTTACTTTGAGAAAAAAAACATTGGACATGATTAATCAAGAAGTCGTTTCAAAAGCTAAGTGATCCACTTCTCATGTCTTCTTAAAGAAATAATATTCTAGAAAGAATTAGCAGCGTCTATGGTATAGTAGTTCGCCCACCCGTGTAAGACGCAGGGGTCCCGGGTTCGATTCCCAGGAGGAGGAGGGAGGTACATTTCTACTCGGTTTGGTTGGTGGTAGGGCTTATTTCAAGTCCACCTGGCTAGCTACCACCATCTTATCTAAATCGGACGCCATAACAAACATAACACATCATCATCATCATCATCATATCAGCCGCACGACACCCACTGCTGGGTATAGACCTCCCCTAAGGATCTCCACGACGATCGGTCCTGCGCTGCCTGCATCCACTGGCTTCCCGCAACCTTCACCAGATCGTCGGTCCACCTTGTCGGGGGCCTACCCACGGAGCGCCGTCCGGTGCGCGGTCGCCATTCCAGAACCTTTCCGCCCCCACGGCCATCGGTTCTTCTCGCTATGTGTCCCGCCCATTGCCATTTCAGCTGAGCAATCCTTCGAGCGATGTCGGTTACTTTAGTTCTCCTGCGGAACTCCTCGTTTCTGATTCGATCACGTATGGAAACGCCGAGCATGGCTCTCTCCATTGCACGCTGGGTGACCTTGAGCCTCCTTATGAGACCCACAACACAACATATTGATAATTATTGTTGTGTTCCGGCAGTTAAAGTAAGATAGCCAGTTCCTCAGTAGTGACGATTCCGGGTGTAGTGCGCTTCCACATTCAGTCTTATCGTCACTTAAAATCAAGTGAGTTGAAGGCCAAACACTATGCCGTTGTGCTTAAAAAATAAAAATAAAGGAGAATCATAAAAAGCCAGGCACATGCACCGCAGCTTATCTCAGTCTGTAGTTAGCTTATCCCTGGGGAAGAGAACTCTGCCGTCCCCTCGAAGTTGGCCAATAATGGATACGGGCCTGGATTGGAAAACTTTCCAACTAAGAACTTAATGTGTTGATAAACACCGCCGGCTGTAGTGCCAACGGTTATCGATTGTCGTTTGTTTGTGTTGGTCAAAAAAGTGTTAACGATTTGGTTTATTTTTGACGAGGAAATGACGCGTCCGCGTCAAACAAAATAATGAAAGAGAAGGACACATTGCACCGACCACAAATTGGGATTAGGGTCTCTACCCTAATTTCTTTTAGGGTAGAGACTCTAATCCCAGTTATATTCATTATCTCTATATGATAATGAAATAGCTTACAGATTAACAAATGAATATTTTAAAAATTAAGTACATAATTTAGGTTTCTTGTAGTAGAAAAATAATACAAGAGCTGATTAAGCTGGTCAAGGTATCCTGGGAAGCGATTGGTAGGAATAGTCTGCAATATTTTTTTAGATTGAATATTTTATTTTGGTACAAATTAGATTATTTTTCCAAATTTAACTTTAAAAAGAAAGAAACAAAGAAGAGAATACTTTTTAGAAAAAAGCGCCCTATTTGAAAGTAGAGCGTTTTTCCGAGGGACCGTTTTTGAGACCCTGACCGGACTTCAGGATATTCTTGATCGAAGATTTCGTTCACGACTTACCTATGTCTGTCTGTAACATCACAATATAATTTTAACATATTCAAACAACCGTGTTGATCTTTTGATTGAGACCCTGACTCCAGAACTCACGGTTGTGGCTTGATGTTCCGTTTGTGGTAGAGCTTTGTCATCATCATCATATCAGCCATACAACAGCCATTTCTATTCATAAGCCTTCCTCAAGTTTCTTGTGCCTGTTCCTTGTCAGCTAAAATATATCTTAAGACATATAATAGTAGGTCTATTTGAAATAAATAATTTCAATCTAAAAAGTTTCTTGATTGGATCCAGTGATACCAACTTGGGGGATTCTCCCTTAGATTTAGGGGGGGCAAGTGTCAAAAGGGGATTTTTTTTCAGGGGTTTATCTAGGGGCTTCAATCAAAACCTTCATACAATAGGAAATTCCTTGTAAGTACTCGGATTTCATTGATTCAAAACTCTACAAACACTCACGCAGCCTATAAATTAGTAATTACAAGCAGAGATTTGAGTTTGAGTTTGATTCTATAATATGAACCTTAATATGCAAGCGTTTTATTTGATTAGTCACGACCTACTTTATAGTGAAGAATTTAAATTTGGGGGTTTATAGAGGAATTTTGAAAATTTCTTGCGGGAAAATTTTGACAGAGGTTGGCAACACTGGGATCTACGCTGTTTATAAAATGAGGGTGTGATCCGTGAGGAGTTCAGTGGCGCTGTGATTTAACGCCTGGCCCGGCGATTGAGGAGGTTAAACATTTTTCATAAGGGTCGGTCATGAGATGGAAGACCAAAAATGTATTAAGTCGAGTTCCTCCGTGCTTCGGAAAACATGTTAAGCCGTTGGTCCCGGGTGTATTTGCAGTCGTCAATACCCACCAATCCGCATTGGGCCTGCATGGTGGCCTGCATATCCTCTTTACCCACCCATAGGAAAGGCCTGTGTCCCACCAGTGGGGACATTAAAATGGCTAATGTCGCATTCGTTATCATTATTCCATAGCTCGGATAAAATAAATTGGTTACAGTTCCGATGTTTGTTCAATATACCTATAATATAAACATTAATGTAGTATCCGATATCGTATAATATCGGATATTCATAATATTGAAGCTCTATTTAATTCCAAAATTCCGAACACTTTAAATTGGTTTGAGCTTTACACCAAATTCTAAAATAAAAAACAGATAAAACTTGTACCTACGCAAAAAACCTGCATTATATTATTTAAGCTAGTATTTGTTTTTGGTAAAGAATTGATTATTTTATAGCTCCAAGGGTTCATAAAAACAAGTAGGTGTTTAGTAATAATTTAGTAAGATATGTGATTAATTTCTACTCGTTACGCTCCAGACAAAAGTTATATTGAGAGATAATCAGACGTAATACTGATCAAAAAAGGATCTTAAAAACTTATACAAATAAATAGTTTTGTAGCAAACACACTAAAGTGTGGCTACACCAAATTTCAATGAGTTATTGAATTCCACATTTCCATAATTTAGTCACCAACAACATAGTACCTAATCTAGGCTAACGTGATTAGCTCCGAGTCATATTTTAGCGCTCTCAGTGCACAATGCAGTCCCACGGGATGACTGCAACTGTATCCAAAATAACATTTCTAAAGTGTTATTAAGAAAGAATTTAGTATTATTGAGTCTAATGAAATATTCGTTGTTTATGGTTAAATAATATAAGCACATGACTCGCTATTGTAAGGACATAACGTGGTTTCCCAGGATTTTAGCTTTTACACAATATATTTTATCGTGTTCCGATAACTAACAACTTTTGTTCACTATGAACTATGTTATGAAAGCAAAATTATCTCATTAAATGCAATATGTTTGTAGTATTTGCCGAATACAACTTTAGTGTGTGCAAAATAAGTATCATTAACATTTAGTTTAGTAATTTGCATGATTTAGTGGGAGATATTTATTACTTACTATTTATGCCACGCTCGGCGTTTTCCTACGTGATCGAATAAGAAATAAGGAGATCCGTAGCAGAACTAAAGTACCTAACCGACATCGCTCCAAAGATTGCTCAGCTGTAGTGGCAGTAGGCGGCAGTGGCATAGCGAGAAGAACTGATGGCCGAGGCCCCCGACAAGGCGGACCGACGCGACGATCTAGTGAAGGTCGCGGGAAGCCGCTAGATGCTGGCAGTACATGACTGATCTTTGTATCTGATATAATGATGATTTAAGTTTTTGGGTTTAAAATTCAACAAGATAATAAATATCTAGAGCAGCGACACACCTTATGTTTTTAAATTTAAAATACCTATAAAACATTATTTTCTAGGACTTCTTGAGAATACAATTTAAAATTGTATATATATTTCTTTTTGATTTTTGGTTTCATTAAATTATAGTGCAAGCTAATAATTATCCTTTCATTGAATAGAAAACGATTTTCATTTAAGTAAAGAATTACATCATGATATTAGGAGCTTTAAAATTGTTTTCAAAGACTTTATTAATATTCTGTCTATATATTTTTAGCTGTATTATTAATTGAAATAAGTACAAAATAATTAAATTACCTACATCAAGCCAAATAGGTCATGAAACTGAAATTCTGAGAAATGTATCGTTGTAAGTATGCGTAGTTTGTGTAAATAATTTTCAGATATTTTAACGTCAAATTGCTAATTAGCAAATAAGCCCTTTAAATATGAATGAAAGTTCTATGTATCAGACTTAAACCAATTAGTTATAATTACTGTCTTAATAAAGTTCTTAGGTCTATTGATAGTTGGGTAACTAAAATTTTTATCATCTAAACCATAAAAGCCTCCTTAACTTTTAATAAAAAAATAGCATTCCTCACATTTGATATTTTTTTATAAAATAAATAGGTAATGATACGTTATTTATTGCTTAGTAACAAAATAAAAAACCGACATAGTTATATACCATAACATACCTTTGGGCTCAATTGGCGTATAAAACATTTTGGCCAAATTGAGTTTTATATTATAAAAAAAATCTCTATCGATCTGTATACATATTCGAAATACAGATTCGTAAAAAAAATGTTTTACGACCCAGATATGTTTGGTCATAACGTCTTTAATTAAGTAACCCTAACTATAGGTACACTTGAGAGTAAAGACATTGACTCTGATTTAAATAAAATCTTAGGTAGGTAATTATTTGGTAGTATCAAAGCATGACAAATATGCAAGCATGACAAACTTTTAAAATTGCAAGTTAACTGACTGTCATTCTTGAAATATTATATCCTACTAATATTATAAATGTGAAAGTTTGTAGGTTTGGATGTTTAGATGTTTGGATGTTTGTTCCTCAATCACGCAAAAACTACTGGACGGATTTGGTTGAAATTTGGCACACAGATAGTAGACAGCCTAGATTAAAACATAGAATACTTTTTATCCCGATATTCCCACGGGAACGGGGACCACGCGGGTGAAACTGCGGGTGGCCGCTGGTTATTTATATTAACAAGTAAGTATTTATAACATGCTTGCGATATTTTGATAAAATAAAATTGATATTGCGGTTTCGCGACGAATGCTTTTCATTTCAGAGTTCAGTTTAAAGCTTTTAAACAAACGTTTGATTAAGTGTTAAAGATGAAACTATTAAATAACTTTGGTTACATATGTCATTGTAGGAATAGTTCACAAAGGACTTGGTTCAGAAAGCGTATTTAACTACTTCACTAACTATTGGTTTTAATCTGTGATTAAGAACTTTGAATTTAGAAAATGGTATTGAGAATAGTCAGTCATACATTTGTTCAGAATTCCACTCGAGTAGGTAATTAAATAAAGTAAAGATGAAAAAAAAACGGAGTATTCGGACTAAAAGATCGTCAAAAGTAAACAATTACTTTAAAGAAATATTGTTCTATTGTTATAATAGGGATGATGACAAATGAATAAAATAAATAAATACTAATAAAAATCGTAAAGATATTAAACTTTTAGAGTAGCGTATACCTCTTGGTTTTATATATTGCGTATTAATGTTTTATGACCCTTCAAAGTTGGGCGGACAAGTCCATTTAAAAAGTATAAAAATATTAAAATAAGTAATACCTTTAATTAGTTCATAAAATTTATAGCAAGTTTGTCTAAGAAACCATTTTGGTAAACACAATATTTAATATAGCTGCCTATGCGTTGCATACAAACTACTCAAGCGTGACGTCATAATTGAGTAGCCGTTAGTATGGAGCGTTTTCGGGTGAGTCCAATTTTGTGCATTTCAAACTGTGATATCTCGGGCAGTTTTAATGCTAGTGAAATATGTAATTCTTTTACCAATGTTTCTTTCTTGAGAGGTAATTTATGTAACATAAAATTAAAAAATAGTCATCATGCCCATTACATTAGAACCATTTTTATTCAAGTTAAGGTCGCATCATATCTTTCTTCACTGGTAGTTATTCAAAAAAGTCTATGTCAACGAACACTCAAAAAGCTTTCTATTCAGACTAAATGACAAATTTTAATAGAAATGTTAAATTTACACATAGACCGACGAACATATGCGACTCAGAGATGGCATGGTCATCGAACTAAATGACAGTCTTAAGCCGTAAATCTTAAACGAACATATCTTGTATTTACACTCGCGCATGCGCCGTTAATCTTGTCTTAAGTCAGCGAACGGATTGAATGGGCTTAGGATGCTGATGAGGAGGACTTGGTTAGACAATTGGTGCAGTAAGATGACTTACTAAGTCAGTTAAATGACTCGAACAAATGCTTTTTGATTTGAATAATAGACCAAGCGAGCATGAAGTGCGAGCGAAGCATCTCCGTTTAAGTTTGAGCAAAAATGCTTTCATATGTCCGGCTTTTCGTTTGTTCTTTTCTACAAGTCGCATTTCTCAACCGATTCTCGTGAAATTTTATAAGCAGGTTCGTTATTTATATTTTTTGCCAATTCAGTATTTTGAAATTTTCCGAAATAGCGATATGGTGAACATCATATTTCAGCGATTTCTAAAAATGTTCAAATATGTCACAAGAAACGCGATGTCAACAGTTCTGAGCCACTAGTTTTATTCGATATCCTTTCTCAGATTTATAGCACACACGTAAATTATTATAGTGTAGTGTTTTAGTCCATCCAGTACTGCATATTTTTATGTCCTTAAAATAGTTTTATAAAGCTTACGAGCGTCCATAGCAGCATATGAACCCCTTAGAAATCATAATGTCAATATCTCATACATTATTCGTCTTTTAGACCCCGAAAGTTTCACACTTTCGTCCTCGCTTACACGTCAAACAACAAACTATTTCTGTGGGAAATCCTAAAAATAACTAAATCTAACTCACGAGTGGGCTCTGTAAATGTACACCGTGACGGAATGTATTCGAGGAATCCACAAAAAGGTCTTATTACAACAACCGTACAGTCTAAAATTGTGTGTGATTGTAAACGAAACAATTCACATGTCTGACGGCAAAAAAGTTTAACATAATAACCCGGTGGGACTCTAGTCTCTGCTCTTGTAGCTTTAGAGTTCATTTTAGATTGATGTGTCGAAAGCTCAACTTCAACTTCTTGTCAGCTAGCTTTTGTTCTCCTGATAGCGGATAAATATTATTCGGAACTAGTTTGGGCTGGTTCATCCCAGTTTCAAACTACCGACTTCGATTGAAAGTTGTTGTTTTTATGCTAAAATATAAATCAATGGAGACATCTACCACAAGTAGAATGTATAGTATAGAGTGAGACTTTTATTGATAGATTTACATGGATTTACAAGTATATTTGGTTCATTGTTCATCTTAAAGCTATGAACATTGCTGGAAAACGAATTCAGCGACATAACCCTGACAAAAGTTCCTATCGCAAGTCTTTAGTTTCGTCAATCACAAAGATTTTAAATAGATATCTGGTATTTACTTTTACATAATTATTAAGTTAAAATTACTAATTTATTCTAATCTGTTATGCTGTTATCCATTATAATAGAATGTCAAAAACAATTATTTCCTTCCGAGGTTATATAATTCTCTATTTTTACAGAATCATAATTACAATGAAGAAAAAGTTCTTAAGTCCCGTCTGAATAAAAAGTTCGGTTGAATATATTTAACTTTAATGTACTCTATTTAAAGCTTTCAGTACTAACGTTGGAGTTGCTTTAAATAGGCTTATATCAGTGTCCTTATTACAAGACATATCAAAGGAAGGTCCCTAAATATAGTTCTATTCAAATACCCTTATTGAAAGTCGTCTTATCTTTACTTCCATGCAAGATCTTTTCATAAGGAATCTGTAACGTCATTACTGGGTGTATATAAAGCTGTTAGTAGGTCTGTCGGTTTGTATTTCTATTTATTTTTTTATTGACAAATATTTATTCGGCACATCTTTTATCATTTGAATCACCACGGGTATAATCAAATTGCTTTGCAATCGGGAATATCATTTCCTGTAATTCTATTATCATTATCATTAAGAGCTCAAATACATTGACTTATTGTGACTGTACTTTTATGTTAGTTAAAATTACTTTACCAGGGGCCCAATCGCGCTAATTCAGAACAATAAAACCAAAATCGTTAGTTATTTTTAAGTTATTTTATTCAACTTAACGATCTTATGGTAAAAAAAAACATATTTAAAAAAATATAAATTTAACCGGAAGAAGTCTGATGCTAAGCCAATGGTAGTTTCAATTACATTTCGGAGAAAAGTGACACATTCAGTTTCAATGAAGCCTGTTAAGATACCTACCTGAATGGCTAATGTGATATTGGTCCCAAAGTAACTGAAATATTAGATGACTTGCAGGATATCCCCCTTAAACGACGCGATATGACTTTTATCTAAGACGGGGGTCTTTTCGACCCATGTTGGTATTGAATGGTTTTATCTGATTAAAGACATGAAGGAACCAATGGCTTTCTGATATTAAATTAAACTATACAACCCTTAGAAGTACCCAAATAAACTGGTTTTTATTTATTTTAAATTGGGGGGGTTTTTAGATTGGGGGTAGGAGCAAGTCTGCCCAATAACTATTGCTCTGACGATTTTTTTATTTTCTACCAATTATTGTGTATAATCTTACAAAGTTTTCGCTGCTACATGTAAATCAAGTTAGCAGCACTCAACGTACGTGTTATCTCTGCCTATAAAATCGAAGAAATCAATTTCATTGGATTGGAAAACCTGTGACTGTGACAGACCGGGCATTCAAGTCAGCAGCATCAAGTTTGCTTTATTCTTCAGGCTGTGTGCATTAAGCCTTGGTGGGTGAAGTGTTTGATAGTGAGAGTCCCGTATACTAAATACTTTTATGTGAAATACCGAAAGAAAAATAATAAATAAAGTTCACATCGATCGGGGTGACAGCGCCATCTATCAAATCAGCTGGTTTCATAACCGGTAGCAGTAAAGCAGAGAGTGACGAGCGATGCTACGCTGATGCGTGCGCCAGCGCTGTAGCAGTGCTTGCCGCCAAGACAGGCGACCTCAACAGATGGAGTTACTAATTATTTCGTTTATCAGATGAGAGAGGACTGAACCTAGAGAAAAGTTTATTACGGACTGAGATAATAGGTACTTATATAGACTGACAATTTTTGCATAATTAAATAGAAAAATACCTATTAATGAAAAATTATTATTAATGAATTTGTTTTTAACCAGATTGACATTGACACATACTTTATTTTTAATTACTACTATTTGACATTGTTTTGTGTTTTTTTGGTATTTTCAATGTGATCCCATGATATGATACTATACTGTATTTAGTACTAAGGGAGTTAGTGTACTGTACGCTTATAAGGTATAGGTAATTTTTATTAATTTCTAAGACAATATTTATATTAGCATCGTCATTGTTAGTGGACAATTTGATCTTTATTTTATTTAATTACCTACTTATATTCACGGATGAGGATAATTGAAATTGTTTACTACTGTGATACTTTTGAGTATTGAGTAGGTAACTATGTATTTACAAGCAATAATTAATTTTAAATAGTTTTAAAATGTATTAATTTTTTATTTTATTTTATTATTGACATTTTAATATATTTATTTTTGCTAACGTAATTAATTTTGAATGTTAAATATTTTACCAAGGAATGAATTAGGTATAATTTTTAGATGTTTTTTTTGTTTGTTTTGAAGTTTGTCTTATGAGTGATACCTACTGGTTTTTTCAAGTTTTATTTTGTCCTTTGTTGTAAGGTTAGTTTTTAAGTTTGTTAAATATGAGTTGTCTGTCTGAGTTGACTTGTCCCCACTGCCCACCTCCTTCTAGCCGAAAATTTACCACGCGGGGCCTCAAGATACACATCACGCGCGTCCATAAGGACGTGCCACGGCCTCCGCCCTCTCAGCCCGTCTCTGTTGGTGCCGCGTTGCCTGCTGCAACAGGACCGCAGTCTGGCAGCCGCTGTACTCTAGAGCATCTTGCTTCAATGAAAGCTAAGGTGCGGGTCCTGCGTCACATCCCGAAGGGTGCGCGGAGTGTGGCGGCAGGCAGATTGTGCGCCCTAATCGACAGCTGTGTTGCCTCCAATGGGATGGATGAGTGGTGCTCACTCCTTTCTTTTGCCTTCACGGCCTTGAGGACTCCAGACCAGACTGGTGCAGGTTCTCTTACTGCTAAAATCAAGGCAAACATAGAAGCCAACTCATGCCATGCTTCTCTCGACTGCGGGTCGGTTGCTTCAGGGTCTCGGTCATTGACAAAGGCAGTCGAGTCCAAAGTCCATGAGGGTGATCTAAGAGGAGCAGTTCGCCTACTCATGAGTGAGGACTCACTTGCACCGCCGGGGCCGGAAACAGTGACTGCTCTGCAGTCAAAACATCCCAGCCCATCCCGGCCACTCTGCTGTCCACCGGAGCCGGGCCTAGGCGCGCCCCGACTATTAGTGACCGAGGAGGATCTGATGCTGGCTGTCAACTCTTTCTATAATGGTTCTGCTGCCGGCCTGGATGGCCTTCGTCCTGCTCATTTGAAGGAGTTGACATCCAGCACGGCGGGAGATAACGGACAGCGCTTGATTAAGGCGTTGACTAAGCTCTGCAACTTCTTGCTTGGTGGGCAGGTGAACATTGCGGTATGTCCATACTTATACGGGGCTACACTATGTGCCCTAAAAAAGAAAGAGGGTGGTTTGAGACCCATCGCAGTGGGGAGTGTTTTTCGTCGTCTGGTGGCCAAGCTTGGGTGCCGAGCCGTAAAGGAGAACATGGCCTCATATCTCCAGCCTCATCAGTTAGGTTTTGGGACGCGTTTTGGTTGTGAAGCAGCAATACATGCCTTGCGCACTTTCGCGTTGGATCCGAAGAATGCGGGAGGAGTTGTAATCAAGCTTGATTTGAAGAATGCCTTTAATTCTTTAGAAAGGGACGCTATGCTAGGTGAAGTGCTGGAGAAGATCCCTGTGCTTTATCCTTTCCTACACCAGGTTTACCACAAACCTTCTAACTTGTTTTTTGGGTCTGAACTGATTCAGTCACAGGTTGGAGCGCAACAGGGGGATGCTCTTGGTCCTCTTACTTTCAGTCTGGCTATCCATAGGGCCATAAGCGAGCTGAGGTCTCCCCTCAACATCTGGTATCTTGATGATGGTACCATTGGGGGTAAACCGGAGGAAGTGGAACGAGACCTTTTAGTCTTATTGCCTCGCCTGAAGGAGTTGGGACTGGAAGTGAATGCGACCAAATGTGAGTTTTTCGCCTGTAGCGCAGAGTCTTCTTCTTCTTTTCTTTCCTTCACCTCTTTACTTCCTGGCCTCAAGGAACAAAACAGACAGACGCTTTATCTGCTTGGTGCTCCAATTTTCCCAGCCGCAATTCCTGAGGCCCTAGAAACTCGCAGGGAGAATCTCTCACTTGCCAGTGAGCGTCTTAAGGACATAACTCCGCACGTTGCTCTGGTCCTCATGCAGAAGTGTTTTGCTGTCCCTAAGATGACATATCTCCTGCGGACAGCTCCCATTTGGTTGTTTCCCGGCGCTGTTGAATCCGCTGATGCCGTAATCAGGAGTATTTTGGAAACAATATTAAACGTCTCTCTGAGCGGGGAGCACTGGACGCAAGCAACTTTACCAGTCCGGTACGGGGGACTTGGTGTGCGGTGCGTTCGGGATGTGAGCCTGCCGGCTTTCTTGGCGTCGGCCCATGGGGTTGCGGACCTAGTCGCTGATATATTATCCTTGAATGGCGACAAGGTAACCGTCCCTCATGCGGCCGATGCCATCACGACCTGGCTGGCTCGCGTCCCGGGCGCAGCCGTCCCTCAGAACCCTGAATTCCAGCGCTCATGGGACGACATAGCCTGCAAAGCCATCCTCGAACGAATCACTGACAGGGCTGGGGCGGTGGATCTCGCGAGACTCTTGGCGGTGTCACGGCCAGAGTCTGGTGCGTGGCTGCAGGCACTACCTTCGCCTCATATAGGTACTTTGCTCGACGCCGACTCCCTGCGGGTGGCGGTCGCCCTTCGCTTGGGCTGCGATGTATGCGAACCACACATATGCATCTGCGGTACCATGGTGGGGGCCGATGGCCATCACGCGTTGAGCTGTCGTCGTTGCGCAGGAAGGCATCCTCGCCATCATGCCCTAAACGACATCTTACAGCGGGCTCTCACGTCGGCCGGCATCCCCTCCGTTCTTGAGCCGCCGGGTCTCAGCCGCACGGACAGTAAGCGGCCTGATGGCCTAACGCTAGTGCCGTGGGAAAAGGGGCGATGCCTGCTGTGGGACGCGACTTGTGTCAGCACCTTCGCTGCTACCCACATCTGTCGTACCTCACGCGCGGCTGGGGCGGCGGCGGAACACCAGGCGGTCGCAAAACACCTGAAATATGCCCCGCTCGAACAGGCCTATTTTTTCATCCCCTTTGCGGTAGAAACAGCGGGATGCTGGGGGTCAGAGGCAATACAATTTGTCAAAGACTTGGGGCGTCGGCTCAGACAAAAAACCTGTGACCCCCGCTCTGGGTCGTTCCTGGTGCAAAGATTGTCCATTGCCATCCAACGCGGCAACGCGGCCAGCGTTATGGGCACATTTGCACCGGGGACTACTCGGGGCGGTCTATTAGACTAAGAATAGACCTAGTGATATTTTTAATATTACTGTTATGTCATTATTTACACTTGAAGTTATTTTAAATAAATAAATAAATATCAGTTAACATTCGTCTTCAGAAAATGTTACCATTTTACCCCTTAAATGCATGAAAAATAACGTTATTTTGTCCCAAAAAATATGTGATAGTAAGTTAACCCTTTAAACAGGGAAAAAAAATAAAAATATCCTTATATTTTTCATATGTTTATTTCTTGACAAAAATACCTAGTACCATTTTTGGTATCTCCACGCTGATGAAGTCGTAGGCGGCATAAAAACCAATTATACTTTCCAACATTCATTACAATCACCATTTTATACCATGTTTGATGTGAATAAATGATTATGATTATTATAATAAAACACATAAAAATTTCAATAATCATAAAGCGTAAATGGATCGTTGAAATTTCAATAATTTTGCAGTAATGAATAGCCAGCGAACATTGAGTCAAGCTGGAGTGGGAATAGGTCGGGAGCAGCAATTTGTACATTAATATAGAGAATCAATCTAATTTATCAATGAAAGTCAGTAGCAGACGTCGATTTGGTGGGGCCGCTAAAATGTTTAGCTCGATGTAACACCAAGGATTAGGCGTTGATGAAAATGTATGTTTCAATGTATTTTTTTTACTAAGCTTCGAAAAGTACTCAGGTCCTGTAAAAAATATATATTTTGGGTAGATGTCAGCCAGCGAGAGCCTACTTTCCACTTTGGTTAGGTATTGGCACCGTGCACGCTTTTAGCGCCACCTAGCTTTTTGCAACTTTGTTGGCTCTGACCTGACCGTTTTGACGTTTTGATATGTAATGGCGGCATTGTGACAAAATATTGAAAAATACTTTGCATATTGTGTTATTAATGTAAATTTCAACATTACTGTGATTTGGGTGGACAAAGTGTTGTGAAATCATTTTTGATCATTTAAATTAAATATGGCAAGTAAGATATCTATTCAAAAAGAGTGTTTTATTTTGGCTATATCAGGGTTTATTTACTGCTTTCTTAGTTGTAAATTTTGTAAAACAAGAGGATAAAGCTACTTTAATATTTTTATTAAGTGATAATAAACATATATAATTGTTCCTGTATGACTAGTAATAAATTAAATATCGTTTTCAAACAGATTACAGAGCCTAAATAATTTCTACTTTTTGCCACCATGAGCGCTGCGATCGATTATTATACCTTCGCACCCAGCGAATAGGCCGTTTATTATTAAAAGACCTTAACTCTTCTCTTTCCGTCAACGCCATCCACTGAGGCAAACAGTTACTATTTTTAAATGTCACTTTAAAAAAGCCTTCTTACCTAAAAGTTTTATTTATACCTGAAGGAATTTTCTTAATTTTGTTAGACCTCATAACTCAAGTGGCCAAAATGATTCAAGAAAAATGTTGCCACTGCCACCACCCCGTTTCGACTCACACTTACTTGTCAGAAAGCAACATTTTAGCGGCGCCTAAATCAAATCGGAACCAATTAACGTCAAATCAGTAATATGGCCCGATACAGTTGCTTAGGAATTCACAGATTTATTCATCCCACGACTTCGAAACGGTAGAGATTGGATCGGGATTAGGGAATAAAGAATTCAACTTAGGGCTTGGATTTCCGTTTTACTTGCGCCAAGTTTACAATCAGCATACCCCAGGGAGTTAAATTAGGTCAGCTTTTGTATTCTTTATGAGTCATTTTGTATGATTTATCGGGAAACGATGTTACCTATTCTGTTGAAAAACAGCGTGATCTTGTATTAGAAGCCATTTTGTGGTCCATTACTGAGATTGATATACATACAAATCGAGAGATATAGCATTTGGTTTCTAGAATCCATAATATACTTTGCCTAAATTGTAGGTAATTGTTTTTCATTGTGTTTATCCTCTTTTTCTTAGACTGCTTCTCTGTCTGATCAATCATGGTATCAGATCGGATACATTTCTGCAAGTCAGCAGTGGAATTGCACAACCTAATTTCATCATCTTTCTTCTTTCATCGGTGCCGCTAGAGAGTGGAACTCTTTGCCTGAGTTTGTGTTTCCCGATAGGTAAAATCTGGGAGCCTTCAAGTCGCAAGTAAAAAGTTAGGTATCTTCTATGCAAGCTCGTTTCATCGTAGATCGCATCATCGATTACCACCAGGCGTTTGCCTATCTATCATAACAAAATAAAAAAATCGTACGCAGTTACGAATGTTCAATAAACATTAATGTAATTGGCATGATCGGATATGATCAAATTATTTTTATCTTAGGCTTGATAAATACAGAAGCAACAAATATTTAAGTTCACTGCAACTGAAATAAGTTTCCAATAACGATTTTTTCCAAACCAATATAAAAATATATACTTACTCATTTAAAAATAATAATATATAGGTAATTCCACATGGAAACATATAATTGTAGTTAATGCCCGTACGTAATGTTTCCATTATGGTATGGTAATTAGATGGTAATCGGTTGGATTATACTGTAATTGATATTTGAACACCGTTGCCCATTTAACCATTATTGAGTTGTGTTATACTTAAATAATTGTCTTTTTGTGTTGAAACAAAGTCGAAATAATCGACGTTTAAAGACTTTTATAATAATTTGTTTTCACTAAAAATTCGTAACATAATCTCTATTTAATGTTTTGTTTACCTAAACAGAATAAAACACTGTGTTTATTTCTCACCTCTTTATAAAATAAGTAAATACATTTTATGCATAAAATGAGAAAATACCTTAATTTACACAAAAAGAAATAAAGTTATCATCATTGTCAGCAGAAAGGAGCTCTCTGTTGAGTGAATACGTTGTTCTTTAAAGTGAGTACAAGCAGTAAAGGAATACGTTTCTTTTCTTGGGATAATTCCAAAACAAAACTCGTGTTTTCAGGAAAGTGTGAAGCGTGCATTGGAAAATTTATGACGATTTTATTCGTTCAAAAGTAAGTGAGGGCAACAGTGCAAGTGTTCTGACCTGCACCTGTCGGCACTTGCATCTTGACCTGGGCAACTAAAACGCAAACTTAAAGCCTCATCAACCGTTGCAGCATCTCTGCAAGGGTTGAATGACCGGACGCATGCGCTTTGCCCATCTTTTTCGGGCTAAATAGCCAACGAGCTGTCTTATGCGCGTTCATTTTGTCTAACTGCGATCAAATTTCGATCTTACTATGTAACAAACTGGATCCTTTTGGCGTTTCGGGCCGGGTGGCTGTGTATCGTGACGCCAGTGCCTCGCCGGTCGTCGAAGGCTGCGCGCGTTTTCCGCCTCTGCCACATTTTTTTCAGCCGCGAAAAGTTTTCAACTTTCCGACGGCGGCGTTCGAATGTGCTCGAGTGTCATTTGTTCTCTTCTCGAAAAACAGTTTGAGGATTGTTGTGAATTTTAAAAAGACAGTGCTCTTATTTTTTTTTTAATTCAGTTTGGTTTTAGTGCTCGAGAATTTTCTTTTGATACTTTTTAATAAATGGACGAAGTAACGAGATAAAAAAAAAACATTTGTCTTGATAAATTATGGGACTTTGGAGTGGAGACGTATCTATTTTAATCTGAGGTGAGTTTAATAATTTTTTTTTACTTCATATTCAATAGTTTTTAATACTAATGGTTCAAAAAAAGTAAATAGTTAATCGGTCATCAATAATAATATAAATTTGCCATTTAAATCTTAAACCACCAATTATTTTAAAATTTTAATCTCAAATTGCCAAGAAAAAAAGAATTCACTCAACTGCTTTATTAATTTTTGAAAAATATTCCGAACTATAAAATACAACAACTGGTTTTCAAGTACATTATTTATTATATTTCTAGTATATTATTATTTAAAATTATATAAAAATAACATTTAATGCTAAAATTTAAAAATATAATAAACGTTACTATTACAAATAAAACACTTTTTAGTTTATTGTTGTTACTATTGTTTGTAAAAAATATTATATAACATTGAACTTGAATTTAAAAAAGGGTTTATTTTTATTTTTCTTAATAAGTTAAGAAATTAGAGCATTTACTTAAAGAGTAGGTAGTTCGACAGCCTCAGAACGGAAAATAAGTTTCACATATTAATAAAACGAAATTTCATGATTGTAACATTACATATTGTAATATTGAAAACAGCGTCAATCATTCAGCCTCGAAATAATTTATAGTTGTTAATTCTAAACAAAGCCCTTTTCTTCTGGTAGACCAATCTTTTACATAAATTGTTGTCGTAAAGGGAGGGGACATGACAAAAGTAGCACATATAAATACCTCCGTGGACCAAGAATACACAGCAGCGATTTCCAATGAAAATGGCCCAAATGGCGATCTTAACTCGCCTGCTATTTTTTTTATTTGACCATTAATTTCAGGCATCAATGGCCCGTACAATAAATACATTGCAGACTAACATATATAATAAAAACAATCCTATATTATTACACTTTGTTACGTTATTGGCGGTGACGTCTTGCGCAACGCAGTGTCCGGAAAAGCTAGGTTTTCCCAGGATGACGGTGCTGTCATATTACGGCCGTAATTTAGCGGCGTAGAACGTTGTCTGTGTAAACAGTACCGCGCGCCGGGCGGTCCGCGTACTATTTACATAAACAACGTTCTACGCCGCTAAATTACGGCCGTAACGTGACGGCACCGTCATCCTAGGAAACCCAAGCTTAACCAGCCGCGGAATCGACGGAACACACCCTTCCCGGCCAAAATCTTCATTCATGAAGGTCTTCAGATGTTCGGTCGGTGCCCTCACCACGAATGAGTTGAGGTTCGCATTGTGGCAAGACTCCAACCGCTGGACGGACCCTCAGAGTATATTTGGCTTGATACGGATGTACTTCACGAGATCGTTTGGTTTCGTGGAGTAATGCAGGCGGGACACGTTTACCAGCGTCGTCGGCATAGCCGGGCGCAGCAGGCGATTATGTCCAGTCGGGGCGGTGCCACATAGGTTACGGCGGGCGGGTTTTTTCCTCTTCTCCACCTTTTAAAAGCTGTCCTCGCCACACCCATCATCCTGTCTCCGTGGTGCTGAAGCCTTAGTGACAGGGCCGAGCAGATTTTCTCCCTCCTTTGTAGCCCGCTTGAGTTGCGATGTAGCTAAGCGTGGATATGGCAACATCCTCCTAAGAGAGGAGTTTATGACGTAGGTTTTGTAATGGACTCTAATTTAGGCTGTAATGATGAATCCTAGACAAGCTCCAACTCACTCCAGTATTTACATAAATAGGTATAATCGACCACATCGGCGCTTTACCACCTTTAAGCTTAAAATCAATCGCACGCCGCGCCGTCACTTTCATAATGTTACTATCCGCTGCCGCAAAGTGGTAAAGCACGAGATAGGCCTAATGTGGTATATTTTAATCAGTCAAACAAATATCAAGCTAATAGTAACAACGAATTAAAAAATAATTTGCATTCAGTAAATATTGAAATATTTATTCAAATGAATGAAATGCACATATTTATTCTTATGGAACTAAAATTCATTGTGCGGCTGTTCAAACCCCTTCACACGTCAGCCCGTAAACAGAATTATATAAATATTAAAATTATACAGCAGTCTGTCTGCCCGTCCATCAAAAGTTGAATAAAAGCAGTCATATTAATGTTTTTTTGCCTCCATTTTGACGATATAATTAGTCCAAAGTTAAAATGAAAGCCGTAAAACAACGAAAGGAATAACTTGGCCGTTAATTTAAATTAATTAATTTCTGTATATTACCTATATAGCCCATTATAATTATAATAAAAATACTCAAAAGGCAAACAATATTTTTTAATTTTTACTGGTTCTAATTATATAAATTCTTAACTTATAAAATTTATGTAAAAATTTTGAGAATTAACATAAGAAATAATAAACCTTGTTTAAAAAATCTTTTACTACCACCTTCACTGCTCTTTTTTATTATATATAAAATCCGTCTCTTGAACCAAATTTACAACAACAAATATAAATAAGCATCCATTCGCAAATAAACAATAAGAAATCATACCCATATAACGCTAAAAACCAAAACAAAAATCCGTCAAAATGATCCCATTACCGGCGACCAGAATCAAACATTTTGATCAATTCAGCGGGCCGGAATTCTGAGTCTCCCATTTTTCAGGGTTTTTTTATTCTTATCGATAAGTACACGATTCAATTTGAAATATTTTCGCATTTCTAAGATTTGTTTTGTATTCATTGTGCTTCCACTTTTATTCTTGGTAAAGGACTGAGTCAAGATTTTAACATCAATAAGAAATATACATTTTAAAGGTTTGAAAAAGGAAACACAGATTAACTTAAAAAATATACCATTGAAAGTAGGTTTAGGTTTAAAGACTTAATATTTTTTTTTCATACATCACCACCAAGCCTTAAATATACCTAAATTTCGTTTTTATACTTAACTATAAAAACGTAATTTTCAATTATATAATCAGACAGTTTAGACTTAAAGCTGTTTTATAATTTTATATCTTTTATGCATGAAGGTAAGCTATTGTACAGTTTTGCTCCCTCAAAGGTGATGCTTTTTTAGCATAATTTGTGCGTGCCCATGGCAAGACAAGTAAGCTTGGCCGACGAAGACTGCGTTTGCTGATTTGAGATTTTTTGGTGAAAGTTATGTTGGTATGAATTTTTTTATCAATAATTTTTCGAATCAAAAGGCAAGTACTATGCACGTAAAGTTTCTTTATGTTCATACTTTTTATTATTCAATTAAATTAATAAATCAATTTACAGGGTTCAAGCTAAATAAAAATTTTAAAGACATTATTCAGTCTAGGCTGTTACAAAAAAAAAATCTATGCATACAATTCAATATGCGTTAAGATTGGTAGTCAGAAGCAAACCCATTTCCACTAGAAGCACCCGTTCACGAGCATGACGCTTGAACCAGCCATCGCTTCGCTCAACCATATTTGAGGGAACGTTACTACCCGCCTCACACGACACCACCGCAGAAATGATTAAAGAGAGTATGACATACTAAGGCTACCCATGTTAAGGCATCGAATTGAATAGGTACTAATATCCAAAAGCTTTTCATAGGCCTTTTACAAAACTACTGACTATACAAAGTAAAAAGATTGTAATTAAAGAAATCAAAACAAGGTAATTAGTTATGAATTTATTAAAGTGCTGTTGGAAATTTACCAGTCAAGCGCATGCCATTGATTTTAACGTAATTAGCTACATAATGGGGCATTTACACGAGTTGATTTTTCGGGCGACTTGCTAGGCGACTTTAATCGAATAGGGCGTTTACACTCTTAAAATTAGGTTTGCGATTCGATTTTGCAAGCGATTGTCGATAAAAAGCCAATTCGATTGAAGTTGCCTAACAAGTTACCCGGAATATTGACCTGTGTAAATGGCCCTTAAGGAATAGATTATTTAATGAAATGTTATTTTATTTAAAAAAATTATATTACTCTCAGAGGCTGTCTCAATACTCTCAGCGCAATTCTCTAATTGAATTATTGAGTAATGAACTATATTCTACTTTATTATTAATAAATTATAAAAGATTATAATAGAATTAATTAATTGGGTGACTGGAATTAATTAAAGGTGACTGTTAATGGGCTACTCAAATACTGAACCTGGCAGCGGTTAATGTTTGAGCGACAAAATAACTAAACGGGTGACTGTGGAATACAAAAATACGTCGGGCGACTACATGTGGGAGATAAATAATTTAAGTTAAACAGTGAAAATTCTAAATGAGTGACAAAAATACTGAGTGGGCAACTATTATACGAAGGAGGTAACTATATAACTAATTTAAGCTGCCCAGCATGGTATATTTGTCATCTCGATTAGGATAATAGTCACCTTTTTTAAATAAAAGATATATGCCAAATTTTTTATGTTTTGTGTGCCCTAAGGTTGTCAACCAAATAGTAATTTGGTCGCCCGTTCTGAATGACCAGTTACTTAATTTGTATTTTAAAGTCACCCATTTTCAACATTTGTAGTCGCCCTCAGTCCGTCACCCACTTAGTATTTCAGTATGCTATATTAATTATTTTTGATACCCAAAATTCGAATTTATTGTTACCTGATTAAATACTACCCATAATAAAATAGAATATAGTATATTAAATGGACTTGTAGATAAAGTTGTCGTTAGGTCAAAATAATAATTAATGTTTTTATAATTTTTAGCTAAAGTTTGGCTGGTGATCTCAAGCTCAAAATATTTTCTTGACCCCAAACAATATTACAAATGTCAAACCTACGCTATCTGTCTGAAATGAAAACAATCTTTAATATTAACAAATTTTAAGATAACTTCGATATTGCTTTTGATATTAATTAAGGAAAATGGGACTTATAAATAGCTTGAATAACCCATGACCACGATATAATACAAAGGTGTAAAAACATCGCGAAAGGAAAAGTCGAACTAAATACAAATAAGTTATAAATACTGTTTATTGAGCTGTAGATGTAGACCTCGCTCAAATTGTATGTTGTTTAAAAAATGTCACCACGAGGTTGACACTGCTTTTGAAAACAAAAAACCGACTTCAAAAAACCTAGCTGCCTTAAAAAAGCAAGAAATAATATTCAAATCATTAGATAGGTAGGTACGCATTATCATCGTTATAATAACGTCTATTGAAGTCGGGTGGGGTACGAACGTACCGTACGTACGTACGGGAAGTACAAATTCCTTTTTTTATTCTAAAAGCCCCATCCGACTTCAAAAGACGTTATTATAACGATGATAATGCGTACCTACCTATCTAATGATTTGAATATTATTTCTTGCTTTTTGGAGGCAGCTAGGTTTTTTGAAGTAGGTTTTTTTGTTTTTTAAACAATTTTTTATTTTTCAATTTTTAGTGTAAGTACTTTCTGTATTAGGTAGTAGTAGATATATCTATTATTAGGTAGAAAAATGGCCGTTTCCTTGTGGCCAACCTAAAATGCCAAACTAATTTGGCCACGAGAAAACTTAATTCCTTGTAGCCAAACCGTAGTAATAGTTTAATTTACCATCCGCCGTATGGAGGAAAAACTCTGTCGACAATATACGTACCACCGAGTCTGGGCATATAATCATTAGGTTAGGTACGAATTTGCAGATAAAATTATTCCTGATAGACTTTTTTTAAAGGATATTTTAATTTTAATTAATGGTACTTATTTAAAAATAACCTTTAGCTATAATTTGTCCTTCAATGAATAATGTCTATGCTATATTACTTAAAAGTACATATCGGTTCAGCCAAACGTGAGATAATCGCGGAGAAACATACATACAGGTCAAACTGAGATCCTTTTTTTTGAAGTTGGTTAAAAAGAATACACTAAAGGTATCCCTTTTCCATCAAAAAAACTTCATCTAATTCGGTTCATAAATAACAAAGTCGTCAAGGTAGTTAATGCAAAATCATAGTATTTTCAGAATTACTTGAAAACTACTGAACCGATTTGAATAATGGGACCATCTCGCAAGAATACTCAATCGAACAAAGAAAGAATCATCAAAATCAGTCCATAAATGACGAAGAAATGCGCGTACAACGATAAAAAAGTATACAATTGAATTGAGAACCTCCTCCTTTTGATGAAGTCGGTTAAAAAGCAGAAATGTGTCGTTTGGTAGGTTAGGTATTGTTTTAATATATAATATTCGAAGACAGCTAATTTTAAAATTTATCGAAATGGGTGATTTTATTTCGTAAAGTTTCGAAAAACTGGCTCGACATAAAAATTATATATAATTATGGAACCTGCTCACAAAATTTCACGAGAATCGGTTGAGAAATGCGACCTGTAGAGGAAAACAGACAGCCGGACAGACATATAAAAGTATTTTTGCCCAAGCTAAAGTAGAAACACTTCGCTTGCGCTTCGTGCTCGCTCGGTCAATAAATGATATCGCAATCACAAAATGTTTACCCCAACCAAAATAAAATGATGTACAACCCCACCGATACCCAACCACCCACATACATCCCACGCTATTGTTTACAACCTACCAGTTTTTTCCTAACCGTGGTACAACGCAAAGGGGACAATCGGATCTCTACGGCTATACACGTCAAGAACACGCACAACACAATGCCGCGTCTTACTTGCGTTGCGACATGCCCCTTTAGGGTAACCATGCCTATTAATTAGGAGCTGTATCTGATATACAATATTAGGGCTTGGTACAGAGTATTTATTTAACCTTAATTAGGCCGCCTACACACCGACAGGTGTCTAGATTAGCGCCTAGATACATTTAGGATACACGGTAACTGCACTAGATGTTGGGTCGCTAAGATTTGCCTTGGTCTCATGGTCTTTGGTTGGCCTGGCGCCTACGATACATTTCTAGGCAGTCGCCTGCATATATCGAGGCGGTTAGCGCGCAGTGCGGCCGGTTGCGAACATTCATGAACATTAATTTTACTTCGATCCATATCAAAGATATAGGCGCTAAGCTAAGCACCAGCCGGTGCGTAGGCGACCTTAGTTTTAACCTGATTAACAAAAATTCGTTTTATTCACGTGATGGTTAAAAAATAATAAAAACATTACATTAATACAATTACACAATTTCAAAATTAAACTTTAACTGAAAGTTTAATTAGAACTAAAATAAATTATTAAATAAACTGCTTAATATACCATTAGAGAGCTAATGGTAAATTATTTTAAAAAATACTCTGGATAAAGAAAAAATACAATTTAGTTATTTAAATATGAAATTGCCGATTACTATGTAGATTTTCAAGGAAGTTGTACTATCCTTTCATTTTCTTTTTTTATTTAACAACAGTGAACTCTATTGTTACAAAACTTTTATGAACAAATGTTTGGAAATTCAGCAAACTAATGCTTTTTAGGTGTCACTTAAAATAATATATTTATATTGCTGATAGTTGGCTGTTTTTGTCATAATTCGACAATCTTTAAAATCACAAAGGTAAAGAGGCTCTCTGTGTTGGAGAAAAATACCCCTATTTTGTAAGTAAAACCATTATGTTAGCGTTTACTGAAATTTAAAACTACGTACAATTACTACAGAGAATGTCGTTCCACACCATTTTGTCGTAACGCAGTTAAGACTAGGGTTTTTGCTGTGTGCTACGAGTGTACATCTCCGCTGCTACAGCAACGTCGTGCTACGAAATGCCACAAAGGTAAATGCTACCACAAAGGTAGACTAGCTTTTGCCCGCGACTTCGTCCGCGTGGACATTCGGAAAATCGCTATGGAACCTTTGACCGAGATAAAAAGTATCCATGTTTTACCACAGGCTACCTATAACTATCTGTGTGCTATTCCAAATCCGTTCAGCCGGTTTCACGTGATTGAGTGACAAACACCCAAACATTAAACTTTCACATTGATAATATTATAGTTCCCGTTCCCGTTCTCGTTCTCATTCCTGTCCCCGTTCCCGTATATTTTTTCCATAAAAAATTTAACCCCCGTTTCAGTCTTTTAGGTGTTCAATACGTAATGTCCACCGTGTCGTGCTAACCCTAAAATAAATTCCATTTTCAAAATCAACATCCTATAAAACCTTTTAACGACATCCATATAGATTTTTCAGGTTTATTTACCCACTAACCCCAAAGGGATTGGGGATTAGTGGGTAAGTAAACATAAACATTTTCGGAAAATCACGAAATACTTTTTTTTGCTTAGTTTTCAAAAGTATTCTTACGAAGATGTCTTTAATTAAAAAAATCCGTACAAAATAAGCACCATTTCACCCCTTTAGGAGTTGAATCATTGCCACCGTGTTAGTACTATTATATATTTTGTGCCACCGTGTTTGACTTATTATCGGAAAATCACAAAATACGTGTTTGCTTTTAAAAGTTGTTTAGTTTTTAAAAGAACTCCTACAAAGTTTTACGTCAAAATGTCTATTTAATATTATTTTTTCATACAAAACATGAACTCCATTTTACCTCTTTAGGGGTTGAAGCATAGCCACTATGTTGGACTTAAAAATCAATGCCATTTTCGCAATCAACATCCCATAAAACCTCAATAACGACATCCATATCGAGTTTGGGCTTTTTACCCCATTAACCCCCTAAGGGGTTGATTTTCAGAAGTTTTAAATACATGTTTGATTGATCATTTGTTTATAGAGTACTCCTATGAAGTTTCAAGTCGTAATGTCTATTTTATATTTTTTCCATACAAAGTTGAACCCCATTTGACCCCTTTAGAGGTTGAATAATGTCTACAACTTAAAAATTAATGCCATTATCGCAATCAACATCCCATAAAACCTCGATAACGACACCCATATCGATGTTGGGCTTTTTTTACCCCATTTACTCCCTAAAGTGTTGAGTTTCAGAAAACCACGAAACACGTGTTTACTTATTTGTTCTTAGAAGTACTCCTACGAAGTTTCACGGTGAAATGTCTAGGTAAATATTTTTTCCATACAATCTTTGTACCCCCATTTCAACCCTTTAAGGGTGGAATTTCCAAAAATCCCTTCACAGTGGGAGTTTACACTGTATAAAGTATTTATGTACAAAATTTCAAGTTTCTAGGTTCAGTGGTTTGGGCTGGACAATAGTCTGTCAGTCACCCCTTCACTTTTATATAAGAGATTAGGTTAAGATCATTACCTAATCATTAGGTTAGGTACGAATTTGCAGATAAAATCATTTTTGATAGACTTTTTTTAAAGGATATTATAAGAATAAAATACTAATATAAACTAACAATATAGGTACTTTTGCAACAGTTAATGGAATTAATTATACTTATTTAAAAATAACCTGTAGCTATAATTTGTCCTTTAATGAATAATGTCTATGCTAATATTGTTCTTCTGTTATCAAAGATATCTAAAGCTTTTAATTAAAAACGTTGTTTATTCATGTAAGGAAAATAAAGGATCTTCGTAATTCAAAGATAAAAATAATTAATAATGTAAAATAAACCTCGTCAAAAATTACAAAAAAGAAGCAAAAAGTGGGACACTTTGATTTGATCTTGATTTGATCAACTGTTCCTTTTAATGAGTCAAGTTAATTAAAAATATATTTCGAGCGTCTGGACGATGACAAAAGTCTGGGCGATAGGAACCGGGAAATTAGCGCTTTTCATTGTAGATGATGGAAATCAAATTAACTGAGAAGTTTGAGGAAAACCAACTCTTTTATCGAAAACCCTTTAGCTGTAATTGAGAGTTATTTTTCTTGTATGAATGAGATATTAAGCTTTTATTTTTACATAATATGGGCTATCTTACAAGTTTAAATATTTTTTGTACAACATAATTAGTAACGATTATGCATATAAAATATATTAATAGAGTAACAATAGCAAAAGTTTACCATAGTAAAAATTGCAAAAATAACATAACTGAATATTATTATATTTTTATGTCTCGTGTTAAAACGTCTAACAACTATATTCAATACTAAACAAAATAAAAACAACCCTTCACCAGATCATTTTCTAAGGCGGGAATCGAACCTGCGATCTTTAGAAGTCTGGTCCAAATTCTTCCAACTGAGCTACCGAGTCTACTATGTTCAAACGGACTATACAGCAAATACTAGTTCAAACTAACACTAATAAACTTTTTACGTTTATATTAGTTAAAATGTACATATTTACTAAAAATACACATACACATCCGATTCACGCATAACAAAAACATCGTTTTTACACGCTTTTACTCCATTTTCCATAAATCCATCCTTAAAAACTCAAACATTCTCAGCACAAAAAGAAACAAATTTACTTTTTATAATCCGACAAAGCATCACAAAGGCGCATGTCGGCACATTCGCCGGTCACGTGAGGAGCGTACGGAGCGCACGAAGCTTCACAAATCACGCGCGAAGCGGTATTGTTGGGCGTCCCCTAGGGAGCTACCCTGGGCCCTACACTTTATTTCATTGAAAACTGTTGTGTAGCGACATGGTGAACTTTTGCAGCTGTTTTGTTTAGTCTTTTAGTAAGAACGTGGCATAAACATACACTGGTTAGGAAGTCGTTTTGTTCATGGTTTTTAGTAGAACCTTTTGTGAGGTTAGTATCTTCATGAAATTGTCAACCGTGGTTGATGGTAACTTAGGCTCAATTTATTAATTTGTAAATGTTAGTGTTGTGACATGCTTAAACATTTAAAAATACTTTGATAAGTTTTTTGCGCTTAAGTAAGTAATAAGAAAATAAAGTATTGCTTCAACTGTTTCATCTAAATTTGATTGCTGGCTTAGCTGTTTGTGGAGTCATATGTCTAAGTGAGATAGAAGGACAAATTGTGTCTCAAAGTGTGGTTACACTTTAATTGCGGTTATATAATATATGTCGTATAAATAACCTTTATATAGGTACTTTATTTACTTGTTCGAAATTCAGTACCTTTAAATTACCATTTTATTACTTTATTTGTACAATTTTGATATCTCACCCTGAAAAGTTAACCATTTTTACCATTTAAGTATTTTCCTCTATCTATTAAGATAGTCTTCCATTTAACATTGTTAGTTAGTAATTATATTTTGTTCTCAATGAATATATACTAGAAATATGAATTATTGATGTTAAAAACCTCTATAAACCATCGATTAAACATTGATTTACATAGATGATATCGTCTGAAAAACACACAGAACAAACTGGGAGCAAATCACGCCTCCGCCATTTGGTATTGTTTGCGATCGGGTCCCGAGGGAGTGCCGGGACGCGGACGGGACGCTAGTTTATTTTATTGAAAATTTCACTCCCATCAATGATTGCAGCGCTTTTGTAACTGGGGAGACATTTAGTGGAACACCGTTTAGTTTTTAAAAGGAAACTTTATTGTTGTTGTAGAAAAAAGGTTATGTTGGCTAAATTGTTTTTGGTTAGTGACTGAGTGGTTTTAGATGCCACGAATGATAAAGGTACCTACGTATAGACTGTTTACATGAAGTGTATAGGTATTTGAGCGCATTTTTCAAAAAAATTCTATGCCTATGGTATTTGATGAATATACCCATGCAGCTCTGCAGTCTGCTGTATATTTCAGATAAGTCCTTAAACTATTACTGTTCAGTAATTACTACCACAAAAGTATTTAAAATAAAAGCAGTTGTTCACGTGGACGAAGTTGCGGGTAGCAGCCAGTTTAAAATACAAGTTCAATACTATTTAAGTCAACGCCCGGAAAACGAGACACAATAGATTTTCAATTGTTGTCCGGTCGCCGGCGACCGCTCGGGCGTTGATGAAAGTATCGAATAAATTACTAATTCTCAAACAAATTTACGATGGTTTTATTGCTTAGTTACCATCTCATCATCTTTTATAGCATTAAGATCACTCATAATTATTTATGAGTAATCTAATTAAGTATTTAGTTTTTGACCCAATCTCCTAAATATTATTTTGTAACTGCGCCTCAAGTAACAGAAGTGAATCAATAATATCCTGTTTGATTGATTTATTTATTTGATTTATTTATTTTATTAAACACAATAAAAAACAGGTTTACATCAGTATTCTACAAAACTGTTCTGGACAGTTTTTCTGCGGGATCGGATCATTACTATCTAGGTTTAAAGAGAAAAGTTAATATTGAATTTACAGTCTGAGTTAAATATTGGGGTTCAGGTAACCTTTTAATAATTTCTTAAATTTGTTTTAGAAATAAATACAATACTCTAACAAAGATTACACTACAATATCTTAAAATTTAAAATCGACCAGATCATCTCCATAACGCAGAAACAGATTCAAAACTTGATTCTTGATGCAGAGTTCAATTAATCTCATTTGTAACTACCTCGAAATTAACTTTCAGAACTCCGAAACCTCGTAGGTACATTGAAATTCGGAAGCAAACATTTCAGTTGCTTAATTAACCGACAAAATTAGTTATTGTTATGAAAAAGTAACAAAAGGGAATAACTTTCCGACCGGCGCCGGTGGAGTGTCGAGTTAGCGAAAATGTGTAGTGCAAGTTACAAGCTACCGGTTAAAGGGTTTTTATTTATTTGGGACATTTGTCACATATTCATTATACAAATTTTACTAATGCAGCAAAATGTTCTATTACTTAATTCATTCATCGCAAACTTTCTTAAAAACAAAAAAATATAAGGTTTCACGCTGCCTAATAAAAAGCTAAAAGACTAGTGCAAAATGACCAAAACGAAAAATGACTAAATGCAAGAATTACCAAAACGCAAAATGACTAAAATGCAGAATAACTAAAATGCAGAATGACTAGAATGCATAATGACTAAAATGGAATAGGACTAAAATAGGTATTTGGTTCGTATGAGAAAAATTCAGAATTTTTTTAATTGAAAGCAAAACCTTCATCATAGATACAAACATTGATGTAAGATACCTAATTCTGTAATTATAACTTTTTATTGTAATTACATAGAACATGTTAAAAACAGAACCTAGAATACCGAGTTTGTCTTTTGTTTCATTGTTGTCTGTATTTAATTTTTTCGCGAAAATCTAAAAAAAATCACAGATGTCAATATAACTAGTTCAAACAACTTGTCAAAAATTAATATTTTTTTTAATAACTATACGCTTCAAAATCGCAGACTTTTGCAACTTGTACCAAACTTAAGGAAATTACATTGAAGTGGAGAACTTGCTTTAATTCCAACAATGCAAGCAACTTTCGACTTTATTAACAATCACAAGAGTAGCATTTCGCTCAAGATTTTAGAGAGTTGGATGTACAGTTGAACTATCTTCTCCGTTTGTCTTTTCGCAATTTAAATTTAGCTTCGGATCTTCGGAAACTTTTACAAAAATTTATATGAAATTCTTGTTACGGCGGTATCTTTTGATATGCTATCTCTTGGCGTTAGTCGTGGCTAGTAATCTTGAATACCAATCTTATATTTCAATGCATTTATCTCTGTACAGATTTTATGAAGCTAGGTATACTTTCTTAAAGAATTTTTAATTAACTTCCGTACAGTATAAATCCGCTTCAAACTCACTCTACTTAATCAACAGTAAAGTTTGGAGTTCTTGGAGCAAGAACAAAGTAACTGAACCAATGTTCTTGAGTATCGTGTCACGTTAACTCGTTTGCCGTTCTCATTAGGGCTGTGAAGGTGATTTTAAATCTTTAAATGAGTGTAAATTACTTGATATTTTTTATTTACTTTTGATTGTGTAGGTACCCTTGATTAGACGCTTTTTATTTAGAAATCAGTTTTCTCTAAGAATACTCTTCCTAAATGGTAGGTACTGTTTGTAATGAAATTGCATCTAGTCCGTATAAAAAGCTTAAACAAAACATCAGCAAAAGTTTAATATGTCAATTTACAAAGCGACGTGAATTTTGTATTAAGCCTTTTATTTTACTTGTTGCTTGGTTCGTGGTGCAGGTGCAGTACCCATGTCCAGACTTCAGTTGGCACAACCAATAATTTCAACGTGGCGGTGGGCTTACACCAGGGGTCGGCTTTGAGCCCATACCTCTTCCTAATAGTGATGGACGCTCTTACGTCGGACCTTCAGGAAGAAGCCCCTTGGTGCATGCTGTTCGCGGATGATATTGTGCTAGTCGCGGAGAATGGTCAAGAGGTCCAGAGCAGATCGGAAAGATGGCGGCAAAGACTAGAGAGTGTTGGGCTGAAAATAAGCAGAAATAAAATAGAGTACATGTTTTGTGATTTCGGCGGTCTCTCTGGTCTTATGCCCATAACTCTAGCCGGAATGCCTTTACCAGTCTGCTCTAGTTTTCGGTACCTTGGATCTTTCGTACAAGGAGATGGGGCAATTGACCGCGATATAACAAACCGGATCAACGCAGGGTGGATGAAATGGTGACAGGTTACGGGAGTTACATGTGACCCACGAATGCCACTTAAGTTAAAGGGAAAAATTTGTAAGACTATTATTGTTATGGCGTCAGACTTAAGTAAGATGGTGGTAGCTAGCCAGGCGGACTTGTAATAAGCCCTTCCACCAACCAAACCAGGTACAAATGAACCTCTCTCCTGGAAATCGAACCCCCTATGTCTTATACCGTGTGGGCGAACCTCTAGCTAGACCTCAGAGGTGGTAAAAAGTTAAAAGCGGAAACAGCAATATTTCACTGCTTCAAAACCAAAAATATTATTTTAAATAGTCGCTCAAAAAAGTGAGCTTACGATGATAGTACAGCGATAAATTGATTTTACCGCACGTCCTGCGTTTTTTGTTTACTGTTAAGGACAGCGTGCGGAAAGTTGATTTTACCGCGCGCCGTACTTTTTGACTTACGGTTTTTTTTTCTATTACAATTTCAGTAGGGTACCTACAATGTTTCTCGCAAATGTATTGAAAAACGTCATATGGCACACGGTTGTTAAAGATTTTAAAACTCCAAACCAACCTTGTATTATAAACTACTATTTCCACCATATTGGAAAACTGGATGCCTTTGCTTCTATATGACTCAAATGTAAACTTCTTACTACACTGTCATACATATAGCCAACTATTATTATTATTATAGCATAGCTACGCAATAAGCTCAGGTGTAATTACACAACCTCCTAGCATAATATGAGATGCAGCCTGCGGCAACTCCAGATGAGCTTCGCCGTTCAAGTCAATTACACTGTCTTCCTGAATGTTATTGAAGTTTGACATTGTTGATAATAAATTGACTGACGTGTTTTTATGTATTGACTTAAACATAAAGTCTTCGAAAATGAATAGTTAGAAAAACATACAACTTATAGCAAAAATTGAAACCCAAGCTAAAAAGAGCCCTGAATAAATGAAATGAAACACTTTTACTGATTATAACTTACTAATGATAAAACAAATGTTATGTGCTTATGTATAGTTGTGGGGATTCACCCACACTATCTTACATATTATATAACTATTTTGTAATTCACAAAATGTTATATAATATATATTTACAAACAATTTATATTTAATATAAAACCTTAAATATATTTATTTACATATGTACAAAATATTATTTATATAACTATTATATTTATTACATTAATCACAAGCACAATACATTCACAAATATTTATTATACACAAAACCAAAATAAAGTCATACGTCATTTATCCGTCACGTATCGGCTGGACGCCTGGTAGAATGGAAACGCGCAATCGAGTAGCGGGCTATTGTTCTCGAAACCGGTGTGCACGCGCAGCCTGCGTGCCGCCTCGCGCTTTGTTCCCACACCAGTCGGAACCTATGCTTGACGCGAGACGCACGACAAATTTGCTCCGCCCTTTGTTTACGATCGCGCTAATACCTAGCCTATTATTTATGTTGCTTGTGCTATACCTTCCTGTGCCTGTAATCTTCTCTGCTGTGCTCTGTTCTCCTTCTATTTCTTCTGTGCTTGTGTATTCAATAAAAACTGTGAACCTGTATGCTGTTGGACTTATTACGCCGGCTACCTACTACAGTTAAGTACCAGTGCAGAATATTTACATTGGCGGAGAATTCGCATCCACCCCATCTCCGCCAAACTGGTGACCTCCTTGAGCATCCATAATGAGCGATAGCAGTGATTCGGCGAAAACCGTTCAGTCGAACAAAGGCGCAAACGAGAACGTCACTACCCGTCGCAAAACAAAAAAGTGCGTTTCCACTGCCTCACGTCACGAGTCATCCGACTTTAAACCGTGCACCATGAAGGTTCCGTCATTTTCACCGGATGACCCAGAGATTTGGTTCGCGCTTTTGGAAGGCCAATTTGACAGTTTTGGCATAACTGAGGATGCTGTCAAATTTACCAACGTCATAACAAACCTGGATATGACCCACGCGAAGGCAGTGAAGGACATTATTATGAACCCTCCGTCACAAAATCGCTACCAGACGATCAAGAGCGAGCTGATTAAGCGTCTCACCGCATCCCATGAGAAGAAGGTCAAGCAGTTGCTAACCCATGAAGAGCTGGGAGACCGCAAGGCGTCGCAGTTTCTTCGACATCTGCAAGATCTGGCGGGGCCAAACGTTCCAAAGGAGTTTATTCAATCCATCTGGACCAGTCGCCTGCCACAGAACATCCAGACGGTATTAGCTTCTCAGCCCTCACATTCTCTGCAGCAGCTGGCAGACCTGGCCGACCGCATCCAGGAAATAACTGCACCTGGACAAGTCGCAGCTACCTCTTCGCCTGGCATAGCACCTGCCGGCCACAACACGTCGAGCGAGATGAGCGAGCTTCGTCGGATGGTGGAGAGCCTCTCCATGAAACTCGACCAGTACACACGTTCGTCGCGCAGTCCCAATCGTTCGAGACCTCTTCAGCGACGTCGTGAATCTTCACGCTCTCGGTCGAGATCGGCCTCCAGCTACCGGCGACACCCTCTCTGCTGGTACCACTTCAAGTTTGGCTCGAACGCGAAGAGATGCCAAACTCCATGCGATTTTAAGGCGGGAAACGCCGCAGGCAGTCGGTAATGGCGACAGACGATTGCCTCACCTCTCCAGGTCGCCTCTTCGTAACCGATCGCACCACGAAGACTCAGTTTTTGGTCGACACTGGCAGCGACCTCTGTGTCTTCCCTCGCAGCCAACTTCGAGAGCGTCGCGCAGCAACGGACTACCAACTTTCCGCAGCCAATGGGACTTCCATCTCCACCTATGGCTATGCGCATTTTAACCTGGACCTAGGACTACGCCGTACCTATCCATGGCGTTTCGTAGTGGCAGACGTCACTAAACCAATTATCGGTGTAGACTGTTTGTGTTTCTACAATTTAATAGTGGACTGTAAAAATAAGAAACTTACTGATAATTTAACAACTGTTTCAGCCCCAGCTTCACTGGCTTATAATTGTAATAATGTGCTTTCAGTTAAGGTTCTGACTGGTGAGTCGCGTTATCATCATTTACTGTCACGTGAGTTTCCTGAAATCACGCGACCAGCTGGTACCCAACGCACTATACCACACAACACACAGCACCACATACGCACTACACCAGGTCCTCCAGTTTCGTCTGCACCTAGGCGTTTAGCACCTGACAAGCTGAAAATAGCGAAGGCCGAGTTCGATGCTATGCTTGCAAATGGCACAGCTAGGCCTTCTGAAAGCTCCTGGTCCTCTCCGCTACACCTGGCGCCGAAGAAGGACAACGGTTGGCGCCCCTGTGGCGATTACAGGCAGCTCAATGCACGGACCATCCCAGACAGGTACCCAATACGTCATATTCATGACTTTACCCACAGCATCTCGGGTTGCAAGGTCTTTAGCACCATCGACCTTGAAAAGGCGTACCAACAGATACCTGTCTGCGCGGAGGACATACCGAAGACCGCCATAACCACCCCCTTCGGTATGTTCGAATTTCCATACATGACGTTTGGTCTGCGTAATGCTGGCCAAACCTTTCAGCGTTTTGTCGACGAGGTAACGCGCGGGCTGGACTTCGTGTTTACTTACTTGGACGATTTTTTAATCTTCAGTAGGAACCACCAGGAACACGAAGACCACCTGAGGCAAATTTTCACTAGGCTTCGGGACTACGGCATGGTTGTCAACGTGTCCAAGTGTGTTTTCGGGGCTCCCGAGGTAACCTTTTTGGGTTATCGTATTTCGGAGAGCGGAACCAAACCACTGGACCTAAAAGTCCAAGCCATCCGCGATTTCCCCCCTCCAAAGGACGTCAGGTCGCTCAGACGATTTTTGGGCATGGCCAATTTTTATAGGCGATTCTTGCCTAACGCCGCCCAAACCCAAGCGCCTTTAAACGCCTTACTCATGGGGGCAGTAAAAGGGTCCACACCTATCACCCTAGCCGACGATGCTCTGAAGGCTTTCTCAGAGACCAAAGAAAGCCTCTCTTACGCAGCTCTTTTGGCACATCCAGATTGCCGAGCCAAGCTAGCGTTGGTTACAGACGCATCAGACCTGGCTCTCGGGGCCGTCCTGCAGCAGTTAAAGGACGACGTATGGGAACCCCTAGCGTTTTTCTCCCGCAAACTCAGCCCGTCGCAACAAAAGTACTCACCGTACGATCGCGAGCTTCTCGCGATCTACGAGTCCATAAAGTACTTTCGACACATGCTTGAGGCGAGGCACTTTACGGTTTACACGGACCACAAGCCGATCAGTTATGCCTTCCATGAACGGAAGCATAATTGCTCGCCAAGACAGTTCCGACATCTGGACTACATATCTCAGTTCACGACCGACATAAGGCATATATCCGGCAAGAACAACGTCGTGGCCGACACCTTATCTCGCGTCGATGAACTGAGTGCTCCAGCTTGTCTCACCAACCTCGCTCAAGCTCAAGAATCGGATGCAGAACTAGCCCAGTATCTGTCTGAGGGCTCATCTCTCCGGCTTAAAAAACTTAAATACCCTGGAAGTCCGTCACCTCTGTACTGCGATGTCAGTACACCGACTCCCAGGCCATTCGTCACAAAGGACTTACGCAAACAGGTGTTTCAAAGCCTCCATTCGCTTAGCCACCCCGGTGCCACAGCTACCGCACAACTCGTTGCTGAACGGTTTGTTTGGCCCGGAGTCAGGAAGGACTGCCGCGAATGGGCTCGTACTTGCATACCGTGCCAACGCACCAAGGTAAGTCGACATGTATCCGCACCTTTAGGTACTTTCGACTTGCCTCGTGCGCGATTTAAGTGCGTTCATATCGACCTTATTGGGGCCTTACCTGTTTGCCAAGGCTACAAATATTGCCTGACAGCCATAGACCGGTTTACACGGTGGCCGGAAGTCATACCGCTGCCCGATATAACCGCCGAAACGGTTGCAAAGGCGTTAATTTCAGGTTGGATTTCCCGTTACGGTTGCCCATCAGATATTGTTACAGATCGCGGCGCACAGTTTGAGTCCGCACTGTTTCAATATCGGGTTCAACCACAAACGCACAACCGCCTACCACCCGGCGTGCAACGGTCTAGTGGAGCGCTTTCATCGACAGCTCAAAGCCTCCATCACCTGTCATGCGCAACAAAATTGGATAGAAGTGTTACCTTTTGTGCTGCTTGGCATCCGCAGCGCTTTCAAAGAAGACCTGCAGTCTTCTTCGGCAGAATTGCTGTACGGCGAGCCCTTAAGGCTCCCCGGCGAATTTTTCCATCCGAGCACACCCTGTACATCTGACTTGTCAGACTTCACAGCGCGCTTACGCTCGTTCGCCGAGAAACTTAAGCCAGTTCCAGCTTCTCGCCATAGTAAACACAAGGTGTTTGTTTTTAAAGAGTTAGCCACAACCGAACACGTCTTCCTCCGCGAAGACGCTTCGCACGTGACCTTTCAGCCATCCTATTCTGGACCTCACAAGGTGTTAGAGAGAAGTGACAAGGTCTTTAAAATTCTGGTCAAGGGCAAACCTGTCACGGTTACTATCGACCGCCTAAAACCCGCATTCGTGCTCACAGACGAGGAAGACCTGCTACATAACACACATACTGACACACCTCCAAACACCACTGACACACACACTAGCACACCTCCAAACACAACTGACACACCTGCATCACTTCAACCTCATAAAACCAACACGCTCCGGGAGACACGTCCGGTTCCCGGATTATTATCGACCCTAACCAGGTCTCTGGGGGGGAGTGATGTGGGGATTCACCCACACTATCTTACATATTATATAACTATTTTGTAATTCACAAAATGTTATATAATATATATTTACAAACAATTTATATTTAATATAAAACCTTAAATATATTTATTTACATATGTACAAAATATTATTTATATAACTATTATATTTATTACATTAATCACAAGCACAATACATTCACAAATATTTATTATACACAAAACCAAAATAAAGTCATACGTCATTTATCCGTCACGTATCGGCTGGCCGCCTGGTAGAATGGAAACGCGCAATCGAGTAGCGGGCTATTGTTCTCGAAACCGGTGTGCACGCGCAGCCTGCGTGCCGCCTCGCGCTTTGTTCCCACACCAGTCGGAACCTATGCTTGACGCGAGACGCACGACAAATTTGCTCCGCCCTTTGTTTACGATCGCGCTAATACCTAGCCTATTATTTATGTTGCTTGTGCTATACCTTCCTGTGCCTGTAATCTTCTCTGCTGTGCTCTGTTCTCCTTCTATTTCTTCTGTGCTTGTGTATTCAATAAAAACTGTGAACCTGTATGCTGTTGGACTTATTACGCCGGCTACCTACTACAGTTAAGTACCAGTGCAGAATATTTACATTGGCGGAGAATTCGCATCCACCCCATCTCCGCCAAATAGTTACACATAAGTACACCTTGTGCATTTTATGATAGGTTTTTATGTTTTATATTTATTACTCACTACTATTACATAAATGCTTTTATAAAAGTAGTCTGGAAGCGTGAAATTCAACCTCATGTGCGTCATACGAGCTGGTTAGGCTGTGTACACACGAGTTACTCAAGGCTCGCTTTTATAGTAGTAGGAACTGCCAAGATTAAGTTGTAGAGAACTGTTTTTTTATCCTAAATGAAGTAATATCTTCTTTGTTTGCTTTGCAGTCTAAGGCCCGTACTTATAAACAGCTCTCAACGTTAAGAGCTACCTTGAGACCATACTTGAGATGCTCTTCTAATAGGAACAGCAGGTATGATTCTCAAGATAGTTCTCAACAATGAGAGCGGTTTCTAAATATGGACCTGAATCTAATATAGGTAGTAGATATTAGATTTAAGCTCATACCACCTTCACTAACTTCACAAATAACTTAATACCATAGTTATTTGTATTATATAGAAACTGGCCACGTTCATAGCACTGAAAAAATACACTGTAACTTTGTAAATTGGCTAACGACTGTTGATTGCAGTCATTACACATTATAGGTGTAAAAGGACTATAATTTCTAACTTAGGTGCCAGCCTAGTAGCCTAGTTGGTCACGTTTTTTTCTATCAATCACTAGTGTGTGTGTCACTAGTGGATAGTGGACCTTGTGTCCTCAGCTTTACGACGGGCTGAAATTAACAATTATTTTTATTACCCTCGCGTAGTTCGGCGAACATAAAACCTACGGCGGGGGACTAATGCAATCAACTTATTATAACTTATGAGCATCACTGGGCCATTATTCAGCTGCAGTACAGGAAATTGGTCCGCAGGGACGGTCAATGAAACTGTACGGAACTCCTAAATTTGTTACACTGAATTATTAATTTTAGCTACAAAGAGGTGTTGTAGCAAGATCATTTAGGCTGTCTATTTTTAGAGTTCCGTATCCAAAGGATAAAAACGGAATCCTATTACCAAGACTCCGTTGTCCGTCTGTCTGTCTGTCACCAGGCTGTCTCACGAACCGTGACAGCTAGACAGTTGTTTTCACATTGATGATGTATTTCTGTTTCCTCCATAACAATAAATAAACTAAAAGTTCATAAGTTATTTATTCCATAAGACAATAATACATTGTGTCGGAAATTGAAATTTAAATAAGCACATACATAAAATAACAAATTATTATCACTTACACACAATACAATAATAAAAAATAAAAAATAAAAAACAGAATAAAATTAATATTTAAGTGGGGCTCCCATACAACAAAATGTGATTTTTATGCCGTTTCTTTGGTACGCAACTCTTCGTGCGCGAGTCTGACTCGCACTTGGCCTGTTTTCTTTTATTCAACTTAAATTGTACTCCCAACCACCAGCATTTCTAATTCCAATATGAATAGTGACCATTAAGTTTAGTGGACACCAATTTTTGTAAAATTTCTGAATTCGTTATTTATAATGAAGTCTTAACAATGAAAAAATGACTAATGACGAACCACGAGGTTCAGAGTATATTGTTGATTCTTGGAGCTCAAAGTACAATATATTTTATTCTATTTACTTTGTCATTTCGTAACACTAAGGCTGCCTACGCACCTACAGGTGTCTAGATTAGTGCCTAAAGCCTAGATTGTGTAACCAAGTAAAACAAACTTTACTAATGTTTGCAACCGGCCGCACTGCGCGCTAGGTGCCTCGATACATCAAAGCGACTACCGAGAATGTATCGTAGGCACGAGGCGACTACCAAAGTCAAAGTCAAAGTCAAATAAGCTTTATTCAAATAAACTTAATTATTAAGTACTTTTGAATCGTCTATATTTTCCTACCACCCGTTCCAGACTTTTTTAGCTGACAAGAAGAACGGGCGCAAGAAAAAGACTATGAGACCAAGGCGACAATCCTAGCGACTCACCTACCAGTGCGGTCACCAAGTAACCTGAATATATCTAGGCACCAATCAAAGCACCTGTCGGTGCGTTCGCAGTCTTAATTCGATTTCTCATGATGCTTAGCGTCAAAAATACTTTTATTTTATCAACGGTAACGAATACTTTTATTTCAAAAAATAACTCGTGAGCCTTTCCATCCTTATTTCGGCAATTACGCAAGCACCAAATAAAGACGTCCTGGGAGCAATATCCAAGGGGAAGGAAGGAGAATAAAAAATTATCATCACCTCATTCCTGCCGCCGAATAAAAAGTGAGTCGCGAGCAATTTTTTTTACAAGGCTTACACATAGCGGCAATAAAACCGCGTCGCCGCGAAGAGCGCCGGCTATATTTCATTTCGCGTCTCACTCCGGCTTTAAGGCGGATATCCAACGCCACTGCACTAGATATAAAACGATATAGAAAAACAATATATGAAAAGTTAAATTGTAAAATGAAAAAGACGATTGAGACGGTATACTTTTTTAAACGAGGAGCTCGGTGGCGCAGTGGTTTAGTGCCTGGCCCAACGATTGCGGATGCGGAGGTTAAGCAATTTTCGCAGGGGTCGGTCACGGGATGGTTGACCTGTGCCCCAGCAGTGGGGACATTAAAAATGGCGGATGGACTTTTTTAAGTGCTTGAAACAACATCGATTACCCAGGCAATTTTCTAGGCGATTTTAGTCGAACAGCGGGGCTACTCAAATGGCCACTTTTCTATTCGTTCGCTAACTTAAAAATTAAAAATAAGCCATAAAACACCAAAATAACGTGTCGTAGGCTTGTCAATTCTGTACAATACAACAATGTCTGTGATTTACATAAATTTGCGAACGTCTGACTTAATCATTAATTGCTTATTTTTAAGATTTAAGTTAGCGAACGAATAGAAAAGTGGCCATTTGAGTAGCCCCCCAGGGCTTTTTATTGACAATCGCTAAAATCGAATCGCAAACCTAATTTAATTAGGCTTATCGATAAAAGCCCTAGTGAACTAAAGTCTCCTGCAAATTGCCCGAAAAATCGACCCTTGTAAATACCTCATAATAGTGTAAAAACTCGGTCAATTATTATATTTTGGAAGGTAATCTTTTGGTCAAAAATCGGGTTGATTTTATAAACACCGACAAAGGATTTAGGTAATAGTTGTTTATGAAACTGAAGCATTATATGGGGTATACTAATACCTAGTTTTGTGATTGAACCAATTTGGGATTGAACCTATTGAATAAAAGATCAAATTTAAATAAAAAAGAGAGTCTTTACTGGCATTACTACCTATATTTACCTTGATATAAGTCATTTACGGAAATGACTCCGCCTGATATTTTAGATTAAGGCGCGGTGGTAGTGAATGTGGCGCCCCCACTACATTTATTTTTATTACTCGTAAACCAAGTCAATATTTAAAAAAAGCACAAGTATAAATCTCTTAAATTATATCTAATATTTTTTGAATAACTCTTCAACAGTTTTCATTCTTTCTGTAAGTTTTAAAATCCATTTTAGCTCAAAGTGGCCACTTTTGGCAATTATGCATTTTAAAACTTACAGAATGAATGATAACTGTTGAAGAGTTATTCAAAAAATATTAGATACAATTTAAGAGATTATTGCTTGTGCTTTTTTTAAATATTGACTTGGTTTACGAGTAATAAAAATAAATGTAGTGGGGGCGCTAGTTTCACTACCTACAGCGCCTTAAGACAATTAGGGCGGAGACAATTTTTATTCATATTCACTGCTATCATAAAAAATAAAAAAGTGCTATAAAAATAAAAAGGTTATTTTATGATGCAGTTGACTGCATCGTAATGGTTTTTACACGACTGCCCAAAGCAAAAAGTGTGTATATGTGTTCAGGGTTCATGTATGTTTGTGGGTATGTGAGTTTCTTTATTCCACCATAACTTCTAAATGTCTGAACTGATTTGGATAAATGGGTATCGTTAGAATACTTACAGCATCCCGAGTGACACTTTCTACATATTTTTTGAAAAAATCAATATGGCGACCGTACGACGCCATTTTCAAATGTGAAAAAAAAATTTTTTTCTTCTATTATTACAATATGGGAATCATTAATGAAAAGCCTTGATGAGTACATTCCAAAACTATATAATATGTCACTAAAATGTGTGAAATAAAAATAAATAAATGAAAAATATATTAAAAACACGACTGCCCTGCCAAAGACGAACTAAAAAGTTAAATAAACAACAAGTGTCATTGCAGTCGGGGGACCTCTTAGATTAAAAATTGTTCCATAATAAGGTCCCCCGACTGCAATGACACTTGTTGTTTAACTTGTTAGTTCGTCTTTGGCAGGGGAGTCGTGTTTTGAATATATATTTTTTTTGTTTTACCTATCCACGAAAATAAAGTACGTGCTTTATACAATATTTTTTTTAACTCATATTAGGAACATTACGCTAAGAGTGTAGATAAATCTTATTACATCAAAGACCAGCTGCTCCATTTTCTATTTACAGCTACATGAAGCTATTTATAGCGTGTACAGGAATGAGTCCCATATACCCTTATTCCGGGGGCGGGTTCCACTGTCGGTGACACCCCGAATGAAAGTTTAAATGTCTCTGGAAATAATGTGGATTACGTGCCTCCGTCACGCGTCTCTCTCCAGAAAGAGAGAGATTAATAAATAAAAAGGTTTTATAATTCTTGGCTGCGGAGAAACAAGTGGAATTGTATTTTTTGTCCCCTTTGACAGAACAATGGTTGGTTGCTGTCTTTTGCAGTTTGTTTTTGACTGGAGTTTAGCCTTGACTAAATAATTATCATGGCGATATACATTTGAAGTGTCTAGACACACCATGCCGAAGTTACGCGAACGAAGTTGGGCGGCAACGCTTTTATTATGAAAAAATTGTTCAAAAAACAAAAAAACCGACTTCAAAAAACCTGCCTCTAAAAAGCAAGAAATAATATTCAAATCATTAGATACACATTATCATGTTATAATAACGTCTATTGAAGTCGGGTGGGGTACGAACGTACCGTACGTACGTACGGGAAGTACAAAAACAAGTGCTTTTTGCTTTTTTTTTATTTTTTAAACAATTTTTATTTTTTTTTATTTTTAGTGTAAGTACCTTCTGTATTAAGTATTGTAGGTATATTATTTCGGTAGAAAAATCGGCTCAGCCAAACGTTTAATAATCGCAGAGAAACATACATACATACCACAGAGGAAATAATCACTACGTTTTAATACCATAGACTTAGAAAATTTTTCTCTATGTTTAATACATACAGGTCTACTGAGAACCTTATTTTTTTATATCGATTAAAAAGAGTACACTAAAGGTATCCCTTTCCAACCCAAAAAAAGCATCTAATTCGATTCATAAATAACAAAATCATCAAGGTAGTTGAAACAAAATCATAGTATTTTCAGGATTACTTGAAAACTACTGAACTGATTTGAAAAAAAATGGGACCATCTCGCAAAAACATTCAATCGAATGAAAAAAAAAATTCACAGATCTCGTGCCTTTCACGACCTTCTGGTACATTGAAAATGAATTTAATGAATTTAACAAAATATTAATATTTTATTGAAAGGTGACTTATTTTATTGAATTTTCCTAAAATTTTTAAAACTTATTCTAAAATAACCTAATAAAAAATAATCAAAATCAAATTCAGCATGCAAGACTCTCGCGCCGACTTCATCATCACTCGAATGTGCTATAACAACCCTCATTTTATTGCAACTGTAAACTATGTTTACCTAGGCATCATCATCACACTCTCATTCAGAGATCGTTGTAAAAAATCATTTGGAATCGCAGAGTAACTAAGAAAGACATGACTGATCGAGTAATTTAGAATCTCGAAATTGAAATAACAGCAACCCACGATATAATATTTTGGATCTACTTTTCTGTAGGTATCTACAATAGGTACTTACGAAGTACCTATTGTGGCCCTCGGCTTCGCCTCGGGCCTCAAACTAAAACCTCTCTTCTTTTGAACTTTCGCTTAAGATTCGTTTATCCGTTAACCTACACACAAAAACTCACTACGACACCTAGCACGTGTACTGGATATAATAGCGTCATCTCTTTTGCTCCTACAGTTATTGCTAACGCTACTTTCTCTTTCGTTTTCACATACCTAGTAAGCGACGTCACTTACTTATGGAGACATTTCAGCGCACTCACATTATGGTACCGCGCCGCGCCGCCGTATCTAACGATTTAAATCTTTGATTAAGTTTTTAACATTTTTCATTATTTTTTAGCTTCAAATCAAATAGACAATGCAACTTATTGGCCTAATTTTTTTAAAGATATGGTACAGGGGTGCAATTGCGTAAGGTAATCGTATTCATTTGACAGTTCATATCGTATTCCATCGGCTGCAATTTGTATGGGATGACATATATTATGATACAATATGAACTGTCAAATGAATACGATTGACTTTACGCAATCGCCTCTCTGGAATGAAACTTGTTTCCAAGTAAGTATAAATTTTATCATTAGGGTTGACTTTTACCATAGCTTTTTGGTGCCATCTAATGCATAAATTGTTGATATTTTTTTTGGCTTTAGTGCAGTTGTAACTTTTATTCACCACGATAGATATTTTTGGTGCCTTAGTAAAAGTCAGCCCTAATGATAATATCGATATTTCGAAACAAGTTTCATTCCCGTACCATACTTTTAAAAAAATTGGGCCAACCTGTCAAGGGAAAAGTTGCATTGTCTTTTAGTAAATAACATATATCAAAATATTTTTTATAATAATAATAATATAAAATTTACTTCAGACATATTACATCCATATTTGTTAGTATTACTTAGACTATGTTAGTAACTTTAAAACAAAATAAACGAGAATTTTATTAATTTCAATTTAAATTAATTTAGATATTTACGTGACCCGTACATGTGCATCTGGGTCCAATGCCTAGCGATAGGGCAGTCTGGTTTATCCTTTATTGCAATCAGGATGCTGTTAGAGCTTCCCCGGACCCTGTGCCGCATAGAGGCAATACGCTTGCGAATAATGGCGAAAAAGTCATCAATTCGGGCCTCCGCAAACATACCTGACGCACTACAGTATCGGGGAAGACCCATCAACATCCGGAAGGCATTGTTATATTGCACGCGGAGTGCGTTAAAAGTCTTTTGCGTGTACTTGACCCACAGGCTACAGGAGTAAAATGATTGGCAAAAGGCCTTGAACAAAGAGATCTTCACTTCCCGTGTACACTTTGCAAACCTGCGGGCCAGCATGTTGCATCTGACTGCCAACGCTCTCCTCTCACGCTCTATATCACAATCATCAGACATGTTCTCGGTGACAATGTGCCCCAAATATTTAATAATAATAATAATAATAAATTACGCTTTATTGCACACAAAACAAAATATTACAGAAAAGAGGACAAAAATACAAAGAAGAAAGTATACAAGAGGCGGCCTTATTGCTAAGCAGCAATCTCTTCCAGGCAACCTTTGGGTGTAAAATAAATAGAAAAAAAGGAAAAATAATAATAGGGGAGTGGGTGCAATTTTAAAGAGGGAAGAATAAGTGTATATAAAGATAAAAATACAAATAAGATTAAAGAGAAAATAAATAAAGTCAATCAGAAGAAGAGGAAAGGAAATGACTTCTAACTCTATCTCTAAAGGACTTGAGAGTCTGAGATTTTCTGATGTCCTCTGGAAGTGAGTTCCATAGACGAGCAGCTTGGACAGAAAACGAATATGAAAAGAAGTCGGTGGAGTGCTGTGGGATTTCTAAGGTGAGGTTAGTCGAAGATCGCAATCTAGACTGCGAAGAAGAGGAGAGAAAAGAGAAACAGGCTTTAAGGTAACGAGGTGAGGTTGGAAGGAAAAGTATATTTAAATTGTGATACTCTGCTAAGGTCGGTACCTAATAACTTTACAGGTGGCACAGATGAAAGTGTACGACCTCCCTGAGCTTGGAAAACAAGAAGTTCGCTCTTTTTGACGTTATAGAGGAGGCCGTGGGCGGAGGCATAGGATTCACATATTGCTATCAATTTTCTCAGGGCACCCACCGAAGGACCCAGCAACACCATATCATCAGCGTAACTGATATTATTGACCATAACGCCATCGATAGAACAGCCAATGTTGGCGCTGCTAAGCTCCACGATGAGTGCATCCATGTACAAATTAAATAGTGACGGAGAAGATAGTCCACCTTGCCTCACACCACACTCCATTATATATTCTTCAGACAACTCACCCGACCATCTGACCTGATTGACTTGATGACCGTACCAATATTGAAAAGTCTTTGTTAATTCCGGTGGGAACCCGGAGTCCTTCAACTTCGACCATAATACGTCATAATCAACCAGGTCAAATGCCCTGGATAGATCCAAAAACGCAGCATAAACCGGCGTTTTCCTTAGGGTATAATACTTGACGGTATGCTTAAGCGTCAATATGGCACTTTCAGTCGAAAGGTTGGGTCGAAATCCAAATTGTGCATCATTAAATTGTAAATTTTCGTCCAATTGACGCCCAAGCAGACCATCAAGTACCTTAGCTAACACAGTGGCCAAAGAAATAGGTCTATAGTTTACTCGGTCAGAAAGATCACCAGTTTTATTCTTAGTGATAGGCACCACAATAGTCCTCACAAGATCAGCAGGCAAATAAGAATGACTAATACACAAGGTATACAAAAGAGACAAAACCCTAGGGAGGTGTGGCCCCGCGTATTGCAGGTGTTCAATACTGAGACCGTCGTGCCCCGGCGACCTGCCACGCGTCATCTGTTTAATTATGGATCTAACAGCTGACGCAGAGAATCGAACAGGTATAACTTCCACGACGGTCTCAACATCCCTCCTGTCAGCCGCAGGCTTAAGTATCGGTCGCGCCTCGAATTGTTTCTTAAACAGATTTGCTATCTCTCTTGGATCAGAAACGCCATCCACACTCACTGGTACAGGTGGTTTTGGGTTCAATTTTTTAGTCTGTTTCCAGAACTTAGAGAAGTTTTTGTTACTGTGTTCTGAAGCTAATATATCCATTCTTATTTGCTCCTGTCTATTTTGACAAAATTTCTGTTGTGATTTAAACGATTTCCTAGCGATACACATTTCATTATATAAACGACCCGTTCGCGGCTTACCATACCAACACCAGTTAAAAAACGCCTGCCTAGACCTTAAGTGTGCCTCCTTTACATATCTATTCCAACCGATAACGGTACGACCATGCTTTTTATAAAATGTTTGGCCATTAGAAAACTTAGCTGCCTCCGTCAAAGAATCCACAATACTACGATACAGATTATCTATCACTATCCTGTGTCCATTCTCATTACACATTTTATCACAACACTTCCCTAACTCAGCTGGAAAATCAATTTCTCTTAAGTTTTCATGACACTTTTTGGTATAACTTTCTATCTGACAAGGATCCCTATCACCCCAGATGACTTTATTTGTTAATTGGTCACTCGACGGAAGAGGGATAGATCGTCTAATCCCGTTCAAGTTTACTGTGAACATTATAGGCAAGCGGTCCGACCAATACGTATTATAAAGAACATCAACCTCATCAATAGAAGACCAGGCCGCCTCAGTGACTAAGCAATGATCCAGCCAGCTAGTTGTGCCGTGTACATCGCTAATGAAGGTATAAGTATCAGAATCAATGCCCAACTTAAGAAAATCCGCACAGTTCCACCTTAGCTCTGTACAAAAACTCTGCAATTCCTTTCCAAATAATTCTCTAGGGTCAGCATTAAAATCTCCCAAAATGTAAACATTTTCAATGTTAGAGTTTTCCACTATTGCCTTGTACTATTATGTATTCTGTGCTATTGCCGAAAGTTCACCCATACATTCACAAAACTCGGATAGGTTCTCATTAGAATTAGTAGGCATATAAACGCAAATTACTAACATGTTCGGCCTGCTAGATTAATTTTTACCGCAGCGATTCTATTATTACTACATTGGATAACAGAGACTCAGTCAAACATGGCTTTCCTCCAAAGAATGGCAACCCCCCCGTACGGACGCCCACGGTGTATTTTGGTTGAATCCATGGATGACTTACCGTAAAATGCAAAATCATTATCAATTTCTCCTAGAATTGGAATTTCATAGTCGAATAACCAAGTTTCCTGCAAAGTAATTAAATCAACAGATTGGCACAATGTTCTTATAGATTCCATAGACCTTATTACACTCTTACAATTAAAACTTATAAATTTACTAGACATTGAATTATTTGTACAATTCATAATTATTAAATTAAATATTGTTTACATTAATTGAAAATACTGACAACAACAATAACAAATAATTGGAAAAATTAAATTTTATTCACTATTTATTATTAATATTATATTCATTTAATAATACATCCTGTTTTTGAGGACGTGCCTTTTCTAAATTTCGCTTATTATTAAACGTAACATACCTACGAAATAGGACCCCGGTTGGCCATAAGTTTTCATCCATAAACAATGACAACTTATCTTTAGGTATATAGAACTTATATGCTACATAGTCTTTTTTAATTTCATGTTTACTTCCTGCAAAAGCACATCAACACCCGTTTTACATTTAATATAATTAGAAATATCGATCACAGATGAGTTACGATCAATTTTATAAATATAAAAAGGAGTTTTTACCTCGACAGCCCGGAATTTACACTCCACTCCAATGTCGGCCTTCCCTTTCATACCAACAAACCGGTTCCTTAAACGCTTCCGTTGCACTGTATGCCAATCGTCATTAGGTGATTCCACTTTCCACTGGCCCTCGCGAACTATGTCCGACATTAACTTACGCTCACAGTTAGACGAGTTCGGTTTAACGGATTTCACTGATAAATTATCACTGTGTAACACCGAAGAATCGATCGCGGTTACGCCCGTGCCATCCGTCACCGCCGGTTGCACAAGGATGTTTGATGTCTCCTTGCATTCTGCTGCCGCCATCGGTTGCACAGGGGTTACCGCTGTCTCGATGCACTCCTCTGTCGCTGTCGCCACAGCCGCCGCCGTAGACAAATGCCCAAGCGATATTATAGTATCGTTTGCTAAATTCACCGCTTCCTCAGATGTTGAAGGGCTCGAGCTTGCCGTCATGTTTTCACCGTCGTTACACTGAACAATTGAACGATACGCTTCTGGTGACATATGTGGTAAACCTATCGGGCCACTATCGTAATGAAAACTATCAGCTAAATATGCACCTCTTCTACAGTTCACATTCTGTTTCTCGCTACGATTCTGGTTTAACATGTCTTTTGTAACGTAGGTTTCTTTTATTTTTGCAATATCATCCTGCAATCTTATCAAATCTTTCAAAATTTTACTGGCATCCAAGTGGTCGAAAGTAACGGGGGGTAGTTTCGATAAATCTCTTGCCACATAAATTGGAAGTTTTTCAGGATCAGTTTCTTTAATCACCATTAGGATATCTTCAATGTTTCGTACACTTTTCCCGTCCCTTTTTCGCTTAATCATGCGTATCGAAGTATCCACCGCCTCAAACAATAGTTTTTTCTCACGGTCAATTTCTTCCTCGGAGAATGAAGTTGTACACAGACGAATGATGCTCTCTTCGTCCATAATGTCAGCCTTGTTTTGGACAAAAGCCAACAACTCGGAGATAACCACATTACAATTTCCACATTTCACAATTTTCGATGACATTATTACAGTTACACGACAGATAGATAACCCTGCGTGTGCGCTCGCGACCGTGCTCGGAACGCGACTGAGCTAGCTTTTTTTTAGCTTTGAAATATACAATAATTTACAAACTTCAATCGTATTAACGTATAAGAATAATCATTATCCCGCGCCGCGCGCGTCGCCCGCGGTATCCTGACATTTCGCTACATAAAGGATAAGCTACAGCCCAGACCGTAAAAGTCAGGGACATATAATATTTTCTTAATGTAACCCAACTCTATATCTCTAGGGGTTTTTTTAATTTTTTCGATATCGCTTTTCGTTTTTGAGTAATTGTCGATTTAGTGAGAAAAGACCCAGAAAAAGTTTGTCATTTTTCTACATTTATGCGATTTCCAAAAAAAGGTTTTGAACATTTTCAAAAAAAAAAATCACTATATTGTAGCCCTTGCCAAGACGCATCTTTTAACATATATCACATTCACGTAGACCCAAAACTCACGGGACCAGGGCGATGTCTCACTCTGGCTGAAATTGGGTACCTTACTGAAGCGATCGAAAAAACATTTTCAATGTTAAAATCATCAAAATCGGTCCATAAATGTCGAAGATACGTGCGAACAACGATAAAAAAAGTATACAATCGAATTGAGAACCTCCTGTATCTGAACTTTTTTAGGGTTCCGTAGCCAAAATGGAAAAAAACGGAACCCTTATAGATTCGTCATGTCTGTCTGTCTGTCTGTCCGTCCGTATGTCACAGCCACTTTATTCCGAAAGTATTAGGATTACACAGTTGAAACTTGGTAGGTAGATGTATTCTGTTAACCGCTTAACAATTTTACCACAAAAATAAAAAAAATAAAACATTAAGGGGTGGCTCCCCATACATGGAACTGAATCTGAAAAAAAATTTTTTCTTCAAACCAATACGTGTGGGGTATCTATAGATATGTCTTCAAAAATGGCATTGAGGTTCTTAAGACGATTTTTTCTCAAAGTCAACCGTTTGAAAGATAAACACTGCCAAAGTGGTAAAATGTGTGTCCCCCCCCCTCTAACTTTTGAAATAAGAGAATGAAAAATCTAAAAAAAATATATGCTGTAGATCTTAATAAATACTTTTAACGAAAATTGGTTTGAACAAGGCATAATAAGTAGTTTTTGAGATATAGCACATTTTCCAAAACCGCAAACATAACTTTGTCATTCATACCAACACTGTGAAAAACAAAGTTATTTTTGCAGACAAAAAATTATAGTGGTATTAAATATCGTATGGTATAAGGTAACGACGGAACCCTACGGCGCGTGGCCCGACACGCACTTGGCAAGTTTTTTTATGATAGTTAAGCGCTTGCTTGTTGGCGGCTGCAATAATAAATAAAGCAATGACTGCTTTCTACAAGGCAGTTCAAAATATTGTGTCACTCATGTTTAAGGCTGTAGACGCGCATCACGTTTCATTTTTAAATTTTCCATACAAATGATCGAAACATCTCATCATGAACCGTAATGAGGGCGAACTTTGAAAATTCCTATTAAATTATATATTAGATATAAGTATATACAAAATACTCAATACAATAAACAAATACCTCATTATTTCTAAAGAAAATAATAAATTACTTTAAAATCTGTAAATGCCAGTAAAAAAAAAGTCAAAGTGTACCTATTTGAGCATTTTTTAATATTTTATTTCTCTGTGATTAAAATCATTTTTTAAAATTTTCTCTCTATAGGGCGCTTCTTGACAATACAAACAATAAATGAAAAAATAAATGAGTCGTATTATTATTTGTTACAGCTGAAACGTGTTTGAAAAATACCTCTGACAAGCAAATTTTGAATTCCACTTGAACAGATTGTCTTTGTTTTAAAATACCTGATAATTAATTATGTTTTTCTCTCTATACGGCACTAATTTAAGAATTTTGCTTCCTAAAACTAAAGTTTACATCAATAGTAATGCTTTAATTCTTTAGATAACTTGTTTGGAAAAACGCTAATTTCTTTGAAATGCGTATATATTAAGACTTTAATAAAAAAAAGATTCATTCAAATCTTATCCAGCTAAAAACAAACATCTCAATTTCATTCAGTTTGTTTGGCCCAATCGTGGGAATGCCGGCAGTCATTTGTGGGTTATTTCCTAGAGCGATTTAATATAACGTGATGAGGTAAAAATGTTCACAGTCACGCCTCTTATTACCCTATTGAGGTTTCATAATTCAATTTAATCGCTTCAAAGCCTTTCGAATATCGGTATAATAATAAAATAATATTAGAAGCCTGAGGGCGTTATTTTTCTATAAACTAAAGTTTATAGAAAAACACGCCCTTGGACTTATAATATTTTTTATTATGCATATAATAAAAAATATCGGTATCGATATTCGAAAAGAATATTTTGTATTATGTATAAATATAATTATTTTTTGTTATGGTTTCATTATCTAAAGGTTTGAGATATTTTAAACCTAATTTTATTTCAATTTTGAATTTGATATAAAACCGATGAGCTCTTCATAATTTGGCTTAAACTAAGTATATTGGTTTTTTTGTTGTCGAAACCGTAATTTTATCAAATACATCGTTGCTCGTAATACCATACGGCCGTAAACCTAAATTTACCTACTCCCTGTTTTACACAATTAACGACTTTTACTTAGTATAATACCTAAATATTCAATTAAATTTGTACCTACAATTTTAAAAAAATTAACGTAGGGAATGTACACTAAAATATATATATATATATATATTCGAGATGTTATTATGATGAAATGTGTTTTAACATCTTTATATTAGCATCTTTTGGCGGCCCGGAATATGTTCGATGCATTTCTTTGAACTGACACCGAACACCACCGTTGACGTCACGCTGTGTGATGCCGCCGACCGCGTACGTTTTAAAGTTAGTGCACAATCAATTGCCGTCGCGATCGGGGCATGCACAAAAGCATTCATTTAGCATTATTATCATTTTATCATAGTTTTTCTACTTTTATATCAATAAATCATATATTATCAAATAGCAATTGTTTTTATGTTCCTAACTGGAACACACATTCATGACAAATTACAGCACTAGTGGCCTCTGAGCTAAGCCGCGGATGGACAGACTGACGGGCGGACGGACGTATACATGGACGAACGGACAGACGATCCATATCCGTATCCGCCGTCGAAACCCTAGAACACACTAAGTGAAATTTATTTTAACAATTACGAAATAAAAGACAAGCCATTATATTGCTTATTAAATTAAGCAACGACTTCAAACGTCCCGCAAGTCACCCTAAATAACTTTCAGCTCCAAGCCCTGAAAAGCTTTCAATAAATTTCGTACGGGAACAGATTTTTATCAGTTCTCTTGTGAACGTTTCCTTCAGACCGGTTGTGGCGAGCCTTTATACCGCCGGGGGCAGAACGCTGCCGCTTAGAAATCGCTCTCAAATTCAATTTTTCCACCACAATTTCAAAGAAGCTTTTTAAGAATCTCCTATTCTTCTATCCGATTTGTATGGAGTAATCCTTTGATGTTAGTTCTTATAATGGTATTGGAAGTTAACATTATTCGACAGAATGGACAGGATGCTTTATTTAAATTAGCGTCATTATTGTTTTATTTGCTTTAGATGAATGAACAATGTATGACATAGATTAGGAGGTCATAACAAATCGCGTAAGTAGCTGACTCTGGGTTCACAGGATGGGGAGGCACTGTCTGATGCTAAATATGTAGGTCTGTGAAAAGTCTGTGAAAAAATGTGTTATCGCTACCAAAAAAGGGTAAAGTAAATGGCTGACAATAGCAAGCAAGTGCTAGTTGTACTCACGTGAAATCGTTTTTTTTTTTGGTAATTACAATAAAGCATCTTTGAACTGGTGTGGCTCCTTAGAGCAACCGAATTTTATTCAGTCCTTCCGTAATTCACGTGAGTACAACTAGTACTTACTTGCTGTACTTTTGTCAGCCTAAGGTAAATCCTTTTCGTTTTTTAGGTAATGATAACATATTTTTCAGCCTGCCTTAAAAATAATGCAGCCACTTCACGCAAACAGACTGACACAGAGTGCCTCCCCAGACCCAGTAAACCCAGAGTCAGCCACTTTCGCGATCGTTACCAAATTGGTCATGACCTCACAGAACAACACCTCAGGTGACTTTACTCGTAGTTGGAGTAATTTTAAAGACAATGATTTGAAGTAGGTATTTTTGATAAAGTAGATTGTCCTTTTTGTAACTTTTCAATATTCAAGACCTTACAACAACTAGGTACTTAGTGTTATTGAATATATTCATAATAGCTGATTGTTCAATTTAAAATAAGGCAGGTATAGTGGCCAAAATGTTTATGGTAAGCACCACTTAGGTTCAACAGTTTTAATAATTCAGTCTTTGTAATCCAGAAACAGACTAAAGTTAAAACTTGTAACTTTGCTCTTCCACAAAGCGAAGAGACATCCGAGAACCCTAAGTACCTTAGAGGACAAAGATTAATAGTAGTTACGAGTTCGGGACGAGTCAGGTCAGTCTAGTCTTAATCGGGACATTAACGGGTTGGATAGGTCGAACCGGGACATTATCACTATAATAACGTAGTTAGGAATGCAAAGTAGTTTCTAACGTTATTACTGAATTACTTTTGCCCGCGATCCAATTCGCGTGAAATATCATTTCCTGTTAGAATTTCAGAAACAATGCTTTTATTCAAGGTCCAATCTAATAATAATTTAAAAAACAATGGCTTTTTGCAGTTTTAAAATGACAAATAGGACAAATAGCTTCCGTATATCGAATCAGCAGCGCTGAATGCGTTTTGGAATTATATTTATCACTTTATTTTGACCTATAATATAATATTGGTATTAATATTAATAATTATATTTTGAAACTCAATAATTAATTTTGCTTGCTCTTTGATGCTTTCATTGGTTAATTTTAGTGATCATTTTATAGTCGTTCAATAATGTAGATTATTAAATAAATACATTTGTAAAGACAAAAATAATAAAATACAATAATAAAGAATAGTACTTTATGAAACTGACACATAAAGAATAGTATCACACGAGTGTTTTAATACCTAGTTATGTGCAGTTTCATACACTACTTTATCTACACTCATACATTTGGGATTGAACCTACTAAATAAAAGATCAACGTTAGAAAAGAGAGAGAGACTTTGTTTGTATTAGCAAGGCACCTTGTAATAAGTCAATTCCTTAGCTGCAGAGTAAATATTTTTTCACATTTTAAAGCAAGAATAATAAAAACCTACAAAATTCAGTAAGTATAACAAAATGTAAAAATTGAAATCAAAACTTTATCGGAAATGCTTATGCATTCCATTAGAAAAAAAATTTGATCAGTGCATTTCAACAAACTAATCGCACTAAAGTCATCGATTACCATAGAGTACATTTTAATCATGAAAAATATGTGGGAAAATATCGTTGTTTTTTTTAATGTTAAGGCACTGCCTTCTTTTTGGATTTGCCCTGTATCGTAATGAGAAAAAAAGTTATTTTATGATGCAGTTGGCGGCATCGTAATGAGTTTATTTTTTAATTTTACCTATCCACGAAAATAAAGTACGTATTTATATTACCTTTTTTGAACTCATATTTGGAACATTACGTTGTGAGTGTAGATAAAAACAATAAAAGTGAATGCTTCATATACTATCCGCGTCAATTGGTAATGCGCCTGGCGGCCATGATTTTAACCTCAAAAACGAAAAACAATTGTAATTTTCTCATATACCTAGACCCTTTCTTATTGAAAATAAGAATTCAATAATTAATATATTATATTACCTATTAGAATTTTACTGTTTTTTGACATTTTTAGTAGCGGATGACGATGATGTGTATGTTAATTTGACAAGGTTCCAGCGCATTACCAATTGACGGGGATTATACTTATCCATAAATGTAAACATAAAGAAAAAAGTCTTATAATATCTTATACATAGAAATGCATACCTACCGAACATAATAACAAATAGGTTATTGTACCAATATAGAAGAATGAGTGACACAAATCAGTTATTGTTGTTGCTATAATAGATGTATAAATAAAACGGGGAACGATTTTTTAAAGTTTATATTCCATAAATGAAAGGCGAGAACTACTGGTGATAACACTGTATACATACTTATTGGAAAAATCTAACTATAATCAACTACATTTAATTATCACGAAATCATAATCTCATTTTAATTTAACAAGAACGGCCTTAAAAATAATATTATCTGAAGAATTTCTAATAACTGTGTACAGACTGAACAGGCTTAGTAATTTGAAGACTTAGTTCGGATCTTGGTTCATTTATTAGTTGCCAAAGTTATTTGAATTTTGATTTTTTATTGATTCTTCATCTAATGTAACTATCAAATTTAATTGAATTTAACTTGGAAGATACTTTGGAAATCTTCAGACTGATCTGTAAGATTGTTTGTTCTCTATCTCATTTGTTTACGAAACCTTAACTTGAAAACAAATTGAAAAACTTTATACAAATTATAAAGTTATTGTGGTTTATTTCGGACTTGAGACTTTCGTTAAATATTGGCAGAACAAACTTTTAAGTATCTTGTGACTTTTATTGATTGAAATACCATTTTATTTTGACAGTTTTTGACAGTTTATGATATTAATATCATAAAGTTAATATTACCTATATTAACTTTATGATTAATATGTTGTTGATTTCACGATTACTTTCTCAATTTCCTTATCTCTCTCTATATTTCTTTCTCTTTCTCCCTTACAGGTTATCTCTTTAAGATTCTCATTTATGATTATATTATATTACTGGAGCTCACTATTTGATTATTCGTATTTTATTTTGTTACCACAATACACTAGATTTAAGAAACTTGCGACTCAATAATTATTATTATTATTTACAATTGTTAGTTAGAAAGAATATAATCACTTGTTTGTTTCAATAAAAAAAATACATCGATATATTACGCTTTGTTAACAAAATTTATTCAATTCAATTGAAATGAAAATCCCTTCTTAGTTTTTGTAATAATTATGGCACTGATATCACTAATTAATTGATATGAAAAAAAATAACTGAGGTGGTTAAGCAAACTGAAAAAATGTTTCTATTACAAAAAGGTCACAAATAAAAACATAACCCAGCCCCGAAAAGGGAAACACACACAAATAGAAACAAAACAGATAGACTTTATAACAAAACAATGGGAGCTACTTAAGCTTACAATGTCCGAAAACGGATCCCTGAGGGAACGCGGCGACGAAGCAAAGATGAATCGCTACGCCCGTGTCTGCCTGAGGCAATGCAGGGAAACGCCATCGCAAAGTCAACCCTATAGCCACAGGCATTCGATCCATTTCCTCCTTGTTTGCACTGAAAACTGAAAAATACCGTTGGATGCTTTAATGGTACGGTTTTTTCCGATATTTATAATGGATATTAAGTTTGATGCTGGCTTAATCATTGGCCCAGCTGATAATGTTTATCGCTAATTTAGCTGTTGACGAGTCGTTTGAATCTTTTTTATTCGAGTTTTTATGAACAGGACTGTTTTTATCTGTGTAAATAAAATGTTGCCGTTTACCAGGTTGAATTTTTATGTTACTTTTGTTGGAGCTAAACGCTTTTTATTGGCAAATGAAGTTCAATGGATTGTTTAAATTTAAGATTTTTGCATTCACAATGCTATTTTTAAACAATACTAAATAATATACTAGAAAAAATATGACTCGCACCAGATCAATTCTCGGACGCGAATCGAACCTGCGACATTTGGATATCCGGTCTAATGCTCTGACCGCTGAGCTACCAAGTTACTATGAGTTAGTGACTCGCTCGCTCAGCGGTCAGAACATTGGACCTAATATCACTACGAGTATTTAATAATTGGTCAAGATATTGAGGTTTGTTCAATGTCCCAAAATTTTACTGATTTCTGGATTTAGACTTCATTCATAGAATTACACGCGCGTAATCAAAAGAGTCTATATTGTTTACCTACGTAAAAATTGAAAACAATGAATCTACGCACGCGTCTTGCTATTTTTTTGTGAGTTTGTCGATTAATCAAGATTTATTTCCGATATTTTCGAACTATTAATTTTTAACTGTTAACTGCACGTTCATATTAAAAACATGGTCTGATATCCCCATTAAATTTTCAGATATACTTAAAAATTAACGGTGTATTATTTAGTATTCCATGGATTAATTTCGTTAACGCGGCAGTGGAGTTGACTTTATGATTTATCTTCTTTGTAACTAAGTTTATTTTTAATTTTGAAAATGAAAAAAATCTACTTTTTACTGTGACGAAATAATCTCTATATTAAATAAAAATCCTACAAACGATAGTTTGTTCTAAAAGATAGCCTTGCGAGTATTGTACCCAATTTAGATCACGATCTGATTCCATTGTTTCTTGATCTCCCTAGTTTTTGTTTAAAAATATCTCTTTTCACATATTCCCGTAGTGTTTTTGTTTGTTAACTTGTGTGGCAAATCTATTGTTCGCAAAATTATCTCTTTGCATGTTTTGTGTAGCAACAACGTTTGTACTAAAGCTGGAAGCTTATCTACAATCGTCTTTTGCGTACAAATATTTAAAATTTCAGCAAAATTTTAATATAAATCTTCGCATATTCTTGTAAAATATTATATGTAAAACAATTTGTAATGTTTCAATTTATTTAAGTACACCTTTGATGTATATTATTTAATTGTAGGTATAATTATTAATATCTTTAAAATTTCTATATAAACAAAACAAATGCATACCAATTTTTCCACATTCAAAATGCGTTTGATTTTTACATAATATTTGTAGTATGATTCTAACATAAAAAAGCTTTTTTAGTTCTCAAAGTCAAAGTCAAAATATCTTTATATATTTTCCTACTACCCATTCCAAACTTTAAAGACTTTTTAGATGGTCTATTACAGTTATAGCATAAGCTTAGGTATGTTCGGAGTTTATTTGAATAAAGTTGAACTTAGTAATATTTTCTTTAAATTAATTTAATAAACACAAAGACCAATTCGCTAGCAACAGCTAATTTGTTTTATAATTAAACAATATATACTTTACCAGTTGAAACCGTAATAGTTATTACGTCCGTCACTGAGAAGCCTTTACTAACTGCCATAATTGACACGCTTGTTTGTAAGATTAATGATAATGGAGTGGATGTAGTTATTCAGAAATTCCTTTGTTCCCGAGGGAAACACAATTTTGCTGAGGGCTTAGATATCAAAGAAGGAATTCACAATAAACATTTCTTTACTAAGACACGTTTCTCTTAATAAAATATTTTCTTTGTATTTAAACTTTATATGTTAGAAAAATACATGAGCCGTTCGTTTTTTTTTGTTTTTCATGTGTCAAAAATGCCTACGAAAATTATTAGTACTTAGTCCTTTTTTACCAAGTATTTTTAGTCAACTTGAAAACTCACTTATTTAAAAGGTAACTTCTATAGCTTGTGTAAAAAGTAGTTATTTTAAATTTTAAAAAGAATAGTTCTAAGAAGTAACCAACAGGTTTTCATTGCTTTATAAATTATACTACTAGCTAACTTTGAAAATGAATACTAAAAAGATAGCGCTTGTTTACCGAGCAAATAACTTCAAGTATAATTAGTACAATAAAAGCGAGTGCGGGAAGTTACCATTTACACTGTCGAGTATGGTTTGAATCCCAAGCCCCAGAGAAGGCAAGGCAACGTAAATTTCTTCCTGTACAAGGCTATTTATAAATTTCACAAACACGAAATTAATTTTTTGTTTTATAAAGATAAAATCTTCGTCGTTCTTATCTTATCCACAGAATAGATATAAATAGTTAAGTGTACTACCGTACAGAAAGGAAACTCTCCGCTCCGCCCCACCTCTACTTACCGCGCGAGTTCGTGTGCCGAATCGTGTGCTCATTCAATAGCCCTAGACTTCACGCACGCAGTTGCACGTGTGCAAAAACGTCACTGTGTAGCGTCTGTGTAATAGGTAGTTGAAACGCGACGCTTGTAAGATATGGAGTGCCCGGGGTTTGTCTTATCATAAAGATAAAAATGTATATGTTACACGCACGCACTTCGGGTATTAGCCGTAACATATACAAACAAATATTTAGAAGTTTATTTTAGATTTTTCTTTACTAACTCCATTTTTTAATCTGGATGAATGCCCCCATTCCAAAGTATATAAATATCATCCAATGGATCTCTATAATTCAGAGACCCATAAAAGTGTAAAGCCACGACGGCGACAGTAGAATTTTTAGTCAATTTCTCGTTTGGTACAATTGAATTTGTACGAGAAATCGGGTTTCAGTGCACGGAGCGGACCGAGGACTTCCGACGGCGGCCGAAGGCATAAGAGATTCGCCGGATCCTTTGACAAATCACTCGCTCACATATCACGAGGCTTTTCGTCTGCATTTTAATGTTCGTTTGAAAATCTCTCTGCGATACGATTCTACGTCTAACTTGATTTGATTTAAAGTAGCTTCAGAGTTTACTTTAAAGGAGTTCGTATTATCTTATTGTGAAATTGAGTTGTTGAACATAATAATTCAGTATAAGCCTCAAAAAATGAAAGTTTTGTTCTTTAATTCCATTTATAGCAGATTTAAAGATTTCATAAGTAAGGCAGATTATGGAAGCAAACACTTGCTTCATAAAAGCATAATTAACTATTGAATTCATGTTTGTATCACCCATAGTCAAGAACAATACTCAAATGACTCTTGCCTATGCGAACGCACTGCGTTGAAATAGAGCGAATAGAGCTCTGTGATTGGTTCGTTTGTTTTAAGTTTTACATGTGATTGTTATTTGGAACTTTGTGCGTCCGCGTGCACTGGAGACCACATATATATACATATATATATATATTTGTGAATACGGATGATCAAATAAATTGGCATCTCAAGTGTTTCATATACCTAGTTGGTTACTAAGTTCTGTAACTATGGAAAACATGAATAATACTAAATTTACAAATAATGCTACAATGAATTATATACCAAATGAAAGCACAAATATTTAAGATTATCATTTATTAAAATTATTCGAAATGACCGCCTCTGGCATGAATACACGCCTTTAGACGACGAGGCCAGTCATCGATGGCAGCACGAACTACCACCATATCCAATTCTGCGACTGCCTTGAGAATAGCGCGCTTAAGAGAGTCGAGATTCATGTGGGGCTTCCCAAGTAACAAAATTTGGTACTATAAAAGTCCTGAGAACGTTTTAGGATGTGCTATGATAAGCACTATAATGGTATTGTAACCTTTACATAAGCCCAAATTAGGCCCTAGTTTTATCACTGATTTGTTCTATAAACGTTACATAAAGGCTCTCACAGTAATTAATCAGCTCTATAGTTGAAAACCAAAAGATGTTCATAGTGCTATTTTGCACCGTAAACGATTTCAGTGATCTTTATTTTGTTCTTATTGTGGCCACGACATCGCGAGTGTTCCCCAAGAAAACAAAATGTCATTAGCTAATTTTAATACAAAGGACATTCTACAAAACATCACCTTTGATCGTCCATTGACCGTAACTCCACCGTAACTTGCACTTGCGAAAATAATTGTATCGATAAAATCACTATGCTGATTTCAAATTTGAGAATGCGCCTTCATAATTTTCGTGATTTATTTAAATTTAAATTAATAAAATAAGGACTAGTCCTGCCTATGGCTGCTATAGTACATATTGGCCCCAGCCGTGCTACTAATGTGTTATCATGGCATAAACGGCAGCCATATTTTCATCGAAAACAGATTAGTCGATTAATTATTAATTTTAGTGCTTTTATGTTACGCTTTAGTCTAGTAGCAGTAACACAAACTCACTTACAGAGCTATTTAGAATTTAAGTTACTTAGCGACTGCATCAGGAGTCGCTATGGTACTATTTAGCACCATAGAAGTGTTTTCGTGACTTTTGTAGAACTAGCCCCATTAGCAATGTTGAGGGAGCATTTAAGAAGCTAAACCGTGACGTAATGGGTGTGCAAGGTAGTTTTATAGTGCAGATTGATTCTGTAATAGTGTTTTCGATACTGCTACAATACTAGTACTGTAAAAGTTATTTTGACGCATTATTAGTGCAAAATAGATACATAAAAGTGGCAATAAGGTCGTCTTTAGTACTAAATAGCACTATAATCGATTTTTTCATATCTATTACAGTGCAACACTTTAAAGATTCTTTTGTATCTTCCTGTAAGTGTTCTAAGAGCTACATTTTAGAACTTAAATGCACTTTAATATTATAGAACCAAAACGCTCTGTTGAAAACCTTTATAGCACAAGCAGTCACAACGGTTACCATTTAAGGATTACTATATCACTGTTTGGTGATAAAATGCCTTGGTTATAGAAATTTTTGTTACTTGGGATTTTCACCGAAAACGGATATTAGTCCATTAATTATTAATTTTAGTACTTTTATCTCACGCTTTAGTCAGGTAGCAGTAACACAAAAAGTTAAAGTTATTTAGCAACTCCACCAGAAGTCGCTATGATACTATTTAGTACCATAGAAGAGTTTTCATGACTTTTACAGAACTAGCCCCATAGCGATGTTGAGGGAGCATTTAAGGAGCTAAACCATGACATAATGGTTGTGCAAGGTACTTTTATAGTGCAGATTGATTCTATAATAGTGTTTTCGATACTGCTACAATACTGGTGCTATAAAAGTTATTTTGACGCAATATTAGTGCAAAATAGATACATAAAAGTGACAGTAAAGTCGTCTATAGTACTAAATAGTACTATGATCGCTTTTTTCATATCTATTACAGTGCAACACTTTAAAGATTCTTTTGTTTGTCCTGTAAGTGTTCTAAGAGCTGCATCATAGAACTTAAATGCTCTTTAATATTATAGAACCAAAACGCTCTGTGGAAAACCTTTATAGCACAAGCAGTCACAACGGTTACCATTTAAGGCCTACTATATCACTATTTGGTGATATAACCCCTTGGTTATGGAAACTTTTGTTACTTGGGTTAGCACATGCTTTCTCCTCAATAAGTTGCCATATGGCATAATCCAGAGGATTTAAGTCTGGGCTGGAGGATGGCCATTCTTCCTGCGCGATAAAATCAATTTTGTTAGCCCGAAACCATGCTTGTGTAGATTTTGCTTTGTGCGCAGGGGCAGAGTCCTGCTGGAAGACCCATGGCTGGTTTTGAAATAAAGTGTGGCTTAAGGGTTTGACAACAGGTTCCAGAACGGTATCTTGATAGACTCTAGCGCCAGTTTTCACACCTTTTTCACAGAAATGAACCTTACTTAGCCCTGAATAGGACACCCCCAGCCAAATCATCGCTGATGAGGGGTGGTGACCTCGTTGGACCCTCGGAGCAATCATGCTGGCTTCTTTACTATTCTTAGCGTATACTCTATCATTTTGACGGTTAAAATTTTCTTCGACTGTGAAGATTTTTTCATCAGTAAACAAGATTTTTCGATGGCCGTTTTGTGCGTACTGCTTTAGTAGAGCGCGACTTCGTGCTAACCTCATAGCCTTCAATCGTGCGTTTAGCAGATGGCCCTTTCGTGTACGGTAAGCGTGAAGCCCAAGGTCATCATTGATAATTTTTTTAAGGGAACTTCTCTTCACAGTCATCTGTATTGCCAATAACTTTTGCTTCCGGACGGGATTTCTCGTGATTCTCGCCTTCACTGCCTTGATCACAGCTGGTGTCCGAACGGTGCGTGGTCTTCCCGATCTTTTTCGGTCATCGACGGTCAAGGTATTACTGTACCTATGGATAGTGCGATAAATAAATTGCTTGTTGATTTTCAACTTTTGTAGCAACTTGAAAATCATATTCGGTGGCTGCCCACATTTGTGCAGAGCAATTACAGCGACACGATTCTCCTTCAACCCCCATTCCATTGTGAAATAAACAAAATATGATATACGTGTGGTATGGAATTATAGCTTATAAAACTGTCAATAATATGTCATTTTTATTTTTTCTTTTCATTTGTTTTAATGGCCAGTAATCGATAAAGAAACTCAGTAACAGAACTTTTGACCAACCTGTGTACATGACTAAAGTATACTCTGAAAAGTGAACTACGATAACCATCTAATATTCGTTCCACTTTTTAACATTATAATGTCCATTATCAAGTAAATCGAACAACGAACTACTTTTAATTTTAACGCGGATAATTTATCATTGTCTCCAAGACCAACACATTTTTCTACCTTTTCAAAACAAAAGGCCGTAACAACATCAAGTTTCTTGAAACTATATCAATACCAGGCTGTATTTTTATTCACTCTCCTTAAGGATGTATTCGTTTAGTTCATGGAACTAAGCAATTTCTCCAAAAAACATATTGTGTCGAAATATACCACAAAATTTTGATTGTCCCTTACTAAACTGATCACGTGATCTCTTTGATTTGTATATGGATAGTCAATAGGGTATTTTCCGAATTTTTGAAAACTGCTTATATTTAAAGATTGGGACGAACAATTTAACAGAAAAATAAAAATAAATTTATTAATGCCTTTTTTCTTCATTAAACCAATTTAAAGTCAAACTTACTTTAATGGTTTTGAATTTACTGCCAAAACGCTCGGTTCGATGATGTCTACTGTGTGACGTCAACTTTGTGTAAACAATAGAGTAAATTGTACCACAGACTATATAGGTTAACACAAAGTTGACGTCACATAGTAGACATTATCGAACTGAGCGTTTTGGCGGTAAATTCAAAACCATTAAAAATAAAATTGACTTTAATTATTTTAATGGAGAAAAAAGACATTATTTAATTTATTTTCATTTTTCTGTTATACTGTTCGTCCCAATCTTTGAATATAAGCAGTTTTCAAAAATTTGGAAAATACCCTATTATTTTTTTACTTATTTGTCCATGTGTTTTTAGAGAATGTTGTTCAGTTTCATGGACTGAACATCCTTAAAATTTTAAGAGTTAATAAAATACAGCTTGTATAAACGCTCACCTCTCATCATTTGTACTACTAGAAAAACTTTTGTCTCCATTCACAAGCCAGGGATCACTCTAGAAGTTGGTTCTTTGAGGCCGCTTGCGGTCAAAGGCCAATCATCGGGACGTTATAGCACAGGCAAGCCTTTTTCGCTTTAGTGCTAATACTAATGGTGATGGAAAATGACCTCACTTTAAAGGAGCTCTTTTTTCAATGTTGACGACTCTGTATGAAATATACAGGGAGAAAAAAGCAGCCCTTGACGACTTTATTGCTGAGTCTTCGCGTTAAAGGTCTCTTACTTACTGGTTTGCGAACCGATGGCGTAGCTTCTATGATATTCACAAGTGCTTGAACCTAAACTGAATAAATTAATTTGAATTTAAAAAATGAGGAAAGTTTGTTAAGCTTTTAGTTTAGTGTCAAGTATGGGATAAACAAAAAATATGGGTGGTAAAATATACAAGCGTTGACATAGGTTAAGATGCGCCATGCCGGATAAAAGCGATCAAATTTCGGCCTAAATACGCCAGCCCTCGTATTACAACTTCTTAAAACTTGCCAGTTTTCTATCTGGCTATAAATGTGTCTTTCTTATATGCTATTACAGCGAAAAAGAGATGTCACCTATAGCTATTCAGAAACCTGGCAAGTTTTAAGCAACACATCTGCCAAAAATGATGTAGCGTTTTCTACGGGCTCGCTTTTATTATGAAAAAGTATTTTTTTCATTGATTGTAATTAGCAGTAGTGATTTGAAATTTTATTAATTTCCAAGCAAATGTACAATACTGTTTTATAGTTTTATTTGACAGTAAACTTCTAAATTATTATTAAGCGATCTAATAAACAGTGTTCACACCTGAAATTATATTCCACGGTTCGGCGTTGGTAAACAAATATGAATTTAACTCACAATAAAGACAGAAGAATTATATCACTCACAGAGAATCAGGAACCAAGATCTGAATGCGGGTTAAGGCGCAGATAAACTTCGAGCTTCATTTATAGCCCTGATAAGAAAAACAGGAGACAATCGAAGCAGCCGATAATGAGCCTTAATTAATTTAGTAGCAAAACAAAATAAACACTACTATAAAATCTATGTTTGTATTCGTTTTTTCATGGCTTCTAGATCTAGAGACTAGATCTAGATATAGAGACTAACTTTTGTTAGTCTCTAGATTTTATTTTGTTTAAATGTTTTGATTTTAGATAGCTACGGTAGAACCTAAAACCTTTTATGATTTAAAAACAGCATTTCATCATCTCATTTATCACGTAACTTTTTCGCCAATTTTTTTTTCATTATACTGCATAGTGGCAACCCTAGACCTAAATTTTATTTAGCTTTTACCCATCAATGGGATTGATTATCGAAAACAATAGTCTATTTACGTCTAGATTTGTCAGTTTACTGTTTTCCATACAAATAAAAAAATATTTATTATTTGTATTTAAGAATATTTTTATATTTGGTTATTATGTAACATTTTTGAGAATTTTATTAAGCATTATTTCGTTGTAATGATATTTTCTTGATTGGCAGCGCTAGTAGAGTCTCGATGCGCCCTTATTAACTTTTACGTGCTCTGTTAATTAAACTGTAGGTGTTTGATCTCATGATAAATGTTCCAAGACGTTTACAAGTAGCTTATTAACCATTAGATTAATGATAGCTTAGTTAGTCTATGCTTATAGTCCGTGAGCCCGCGATAGTATTGCCTACGTCATATGACATCACAATGAAATGTATGGCACACGGTCGGAAAAGTTGTGCTGAGCGAGGATCAGAAGATTATCGCAAATAAAATTGGCCGGAAGCTTGAGAAAATCTTCCACTTCTGGTCAAAATTTTAAGATTATATTTACGTCATGTGACATCAGTAAAAGAGCCGTCTCATCATTTGGTTTTCAAATGTAGAGAGACTAAACATAAATCTGTCAGTTCTGAATAGACTAAAAACCAAAAAAAATAAGTTTAAGGTATTCCGGCCATTTCAGAACTGATAAACTTATGTGTACTCTCGCTACGATTGAAAACTAAATGATGACACGGGTCTCTTACTAATGTCACATGACGTAAATATAATCTTAAAATTTTGACCGGAAGTGGAAGATTTTCTCAAGCTTCTGGCCAATTTTATTTGCGATAATCTTCTGATCCTCATTCAGCACAAGTTTTCCGACCGTGTGTCATGCATCTCATAGTGATGTCATATGACGTAGGCAATACTGTCGCGGGCTCACGGACTATTAGATCACTAGCCTAACTTGATTGAATCGTTCGTCTTTCACTTTCTATCGACCTTTAGATTATTGAATGGATTTTTTCTTATAAAATGTGTTCATTTAGATTATTGAAATGTGATTAGGATTTTTATTATCTCTTTGAAGAATGTTTTGATATGCTGAATTGGCTCTATAATATTTTATTAATATCACTTATTCTTATAATTCACTGACTTTTTTACAAGGTCTATTAGGGAAAAATTACTTGCTCAAAATTTAGAATATAAGATAATGCTGTTAAGTTGTATGTAATGAAAAAAATAAAATATTGAAACTGCAGAAAATACAAAATCGACAAGATTTTGATAGATAATGAAGTCAAGAGACTTAAGGTATTTCTTTAATAGGAAAATATTGATACGTTTATAATTCAAATATTAAAAAATCTTAAATTTTAATGTAGTAGGTATTGAGAAGCTTGGTGGCGCAGTGGTTTAGCGCCTGGCCCTGCGATTGCGGAGGTTAAGCAACTTTTGCAAGGGTCGGTCATGGGGTAAGTGACCTAAAATTTATTATCTCGAGTTCTCCGTACTTCGAAAGACACGTTAAGCTGTTGGTCCTAGCTGACTTTGCAGTCGTTAACACCCACCAATCCGCTTTGGGCCTGCGTGGTGGACTATTACCCAACCTCCTTATCTGCCCATAAGGAAGGCTTGTGCCCCAGCAGTGAGGACATTAAAAATGCCGGATGTAGGAGGTATTACAATTTTTTCGAAGAGAACAAAAAGTATTTTTCAAAGGAACTTATTTCCTACAAAACAAAGTTCCGAGTTAAATAATAATTATACTACTTTAATAAACAAAATATTCTTTAACTTCTATCAATTTCCCTTTACGATAGTAATAAGGACGCAGTGCCTCAGCTAGGTAGTATCGATCGTAGTCCACAGTCTACCGATTTAGACTAATGCGCGTCTGTCTCCTAATGTGGGTATGGTTGATAGGTGATAACACCGTGATATATCGGAGAGACGTTATTTATTATCCTGTGTCTATCTATTAACTTTGCGACAGATAATGGTAGAGTTTATTATTTACTTTTGAATAGAATAGAATAGATAAATTCTTTATTCAAATAAGCTCACATAATAATATAAGCATTTCTACTCACCTACCTATTCATACCTACCCATTGTGATGTATTTTAGCTTTTTTAATTTTTAGTATCTTGTTGTGAATATGATTTTAACCAGTTACCCAATGAAACGCACTACTTCTTTTCACATTTAATGCTCGTAAAGTTCGCCTAGTTTAAAGTAAAATCTTCGTCTAAATCTCAGACTCTAAAACAAAGGTCGTCAGGTAAACAGCCACACACGCAATTGAACTTCGTTAAATAAACTTGTTATTTCATTCTGTTCCTTCATTTTTATACATAATCCATGTTATATATAATACATTTTTTTTTGAATATTACTGTTTAATTTCCACACAATCGAAGTAAAAAGCAGAGTGATTAACTCGTACATAAAACCCATTTTATGAACTTGTTGTACAATTTACTATTGTTGCCAAATGATGATTACGCCCTTAGGCGTAATATTTCGGTACCATAGTTAAGCGTTTCAGTATGATAATAATATCAAACACCAAGTTCTTATTCTATTAAATACTTAAAATTCCTATTATTATTTTTCTTCTGTTAAAATAATGATATAATAACAATTTTACATTATATTGTTTCAGCAGTTAGTTACAACTAACTGTTCTCGGTGGTTAAGGAAGCCAATTCCTCAATGGTTTCAGATTCTGGGTGAAGAGCGATTCTACCTTCGGCCTTATCTTCACTTAACAATTAAGGTCTCGCCACACAGCCGGCGTGGCGGGACCGGACGGGACGGCGACGTAACGCTAACCAGTTGTAATGCACTAGATGTTACAGACGACGCCACACAGAACCGCCTCACTCGACGTGACGTGACTTCAACTTGACGGTATGTGTGGCGTCGTCCATAATATCTAGTACATTACAACTACTCATCAGCGCTACGTCGCCGTCCCATCCCGCCACGCTACGCCAGCTGTGTTGCGAGACCTTCAGATGAGATGAAACCCAAGCATTGATTTGTTGAGAATAAAAAAATGTCTTGTTCCAGAAGCTGAATGGCAGTGAGTGGTGAGTGGGTTCGGTTCCCGCGCGCGAACCGTCTCAACTGGTGATGCCACCGCTTGGACCATGGGCGGCAGACGGGGGCCCTGCAAGAGCTTCGCCATCAACGTCATACAGATCATCACTATCATATGCCAAGGTCAGTCTTCGATTAGTGGCCCTTGTGACCATGTGCTGATTTGCCAGAAATCGCAGAACCTAACACATTTTTGCGATCTTTTCCATCATTTTTTCCGGCCGGGAAAAAACCAGCCAAGTGCGAGTCGGACTCTCATATGATGGGTTCCGTACCAAAAAACGGCAAAAAAAACACGTTTGTTCAATGAAAAGTATTATTTTTATTATATTTTTAGTATTTGTTGCTATAGCGGCAACAGAAATACACTCATCTGTGAAAATTTCAACTATCTAGCTAAAACGGTTCATGAGATACAGCCTGGTGACAGTGGCGGTACCTTCATACAAGCCGAAAAGCCGGGCTTGCCCTAACAATAACTTGCTAACACTACTAATGAATCGTAATTAATTACAAAACAACACAATATTATTAACGAATATTAATTTTCAATAATCAATAACCACAAATTCAATTTTTACAACAACTGATCGATATAAGTCGCTAAACTGCATTACTTTCGACAATAAACCCTCTACAATGCATTTATCTCCCTCGCACTCGTTGGCTTGCAACCGGGCTTTGCGATCTGTATATATCCGCTCTCTTCTACACCAACAAAAGTGCTACCGCATCACATACATACTGCTGTACGTATCTATAGATTCTATGAGAGCCGAGCGAAGCAGGCATTCCTACGAAGTTGGCACAGTTGGCTAGACTGCACGTACGCTACGCGCTGAGCAGTGTGAAGTTGTTTCAATCTGTGATGACAGCTGTTTTATATAAAACAACAAGTGTTTTGCCTTTATTAGTGTTTTTGTGTTAAAAATGTGTCTAAATTTCAGTCTAATGATTGATAATGTTTTTTGTGATAGATTAAAATGTTTATTCACTGTGTGATGTGATCTGTGAAAGTGTCCACGAGTTGAGTCGATCAAAGAGAAATACAAAATAACCCTTGCCTTGCACTTGCAACCCGGTAATAAACCTCTTCATTTCAGTATTTTGCAAAGAAATACAATTCTTCGATGAATCATACGTACCTAATTTCGTCGTGGACTCGTTTACATTGTTGGTTCTTCTTATAAAAATAAATAGGTGAGGTTAGTTTTGCGTCTTTCATTTGAACAAGGGGATTGGATTAGAATTGTATAGCAAAAGCTCAGGAACGCTTATATTTTGTGAAATGATTTAAATATTTATTATGAGTGACACATTTTAAACGAGAAATTTAGTTTTGATTACACAATAATTAAATTCGATAAAGTCACGCCATCTAACATTTTGTGTCGAACTAATTTATGAATAATTATGTATATGTATGCTTAAAGGTTGTGCTTTTGGTGCTTTTTTGCGACTTATCTATGAATTAGTCTAGCTAGATGGCGCTGGGCGGTGTCGCTTCTATATTTTGGTATGAAAAAAATCTTAAATTAGTAAAGAGAGACTGTGAGATACATTGTTTTTTTTTTGCTTGTATATTGAGCTAGTAAAAAATTTGCTTGATTTGATGGTTCGGCTTGCTCTACTCTGTAGGCCTAGGCACGCCACTGCCTGGTGACAGACAGACAGACGGACAGTGGAGTCTTAGTAATAGGGTCCCGTTTTTACCCTTTGGTTACGGAACCCTAAAAATTATGGCTATAATTATACACATTCAGTTTTGATTCAACCTAATTAGGTACTTACATACTTAACCACTATGTAAACGACCTTAATGCAACAAAAAATAATATTTACTGATACCATCATAAACTAATATTACTTATAGCTCCAATAACTCACTGCATGGTTAGAGAAATCAAATAACAAACTTATTTAATAATCCCTTAAAATACATATCAAAATTTATCAAAGAATAACTTTGCAAGTTACGCTCAATAGCTAAGTACGCCGAAACAACACAAACGTAGGATAGGTACTTCAGAAATGAAACTGTTAATAGGCTAACTAAGTTCCCGAAATTACATGGAAACTTTTCAAATAAAACTGGTTTGAAAGGGCAAAGCCTTAATGAAGACAATATTTTGGGCAAACTTGAGTAATTAAATCTCGTCTCATATCTTTGCTCGTGTTACTTCCAACAATTAGTTGGTGAATTAGTTTGTGTAGTATGATTGGAAATATCTCTTTAATGAACAGAGGCTCTACCGCCTAACTAACATTGCTATAGTAATAGCTTCGATTTAAAAGATGAATGTGATACATTGCTACTTTTCTTTGGTAAGTTTTTATTTGTGCTAAAAACCCGCCTGCATAAAAAGACAAGTCCATAATTCAAATCGTTCATAACGTGCATGCCTCCGACTGCATGTTATTATTTGCCTTTAATATTTAATCTTGTTTCCATCTTTTCAGTGGACTTGTCTTTTTATGCAGGCGGGTTTTTTAATTTTTATAATTTATTTTTTTATTTATATCTTTTTAGTTATTATATATTACGGCCATGATATACCTTTTTGAAATCCTTATAATAAGCCCTTTAATTTGACACCCATATTGCTGTATTCTAAAAAATTTTTTTTTCCACTACGTATATTAGTACCGTACAGCGGCCATGTTGTTTTTTTTATAACGCCACCTTCTCAAAAACACTTGGGCTGACAAGACAAATCTAACGATATCTTAATTACAGAAATCCATTCAGCCGTTTGAAAGATATGAGGTAATAAAGAATATAACATACAAACATACTTACATACTTACATACAAGATACGCGCGAAAAACATAACCCTTTCTTTGCAGTCGGGTAAAAAGAATAATTCTTTTTACCCGACTGCAAAGAAAGGGTTATGTTTTCAATTTGATGATATGATGTAAGACATTGTTAATTATTAACAATGTCTTACATCATATCATCAAATCAAAGCTTATATGAACTTTAGTGTTTTTAGATGGTAGACCCGGGCAGTTAATCAAAATGAAGAGTACCAGATACCAAAATGGTTGAAATTGGGTGACTAAAATTTACTTTTATGGGAATTCAAGTATGAACTAGATTTTGTTTATTATGATTGTCAGGGTCTAAAAATGTGTTCCAATACCTCAGTTTAAAATGCAGCAGCTACGAACATTTAGCAGAATTATTAATTTATAAGAAAACATTAGTAACGAAAAAGAGCAAGTACCTACCTACCTATACAACGTATTTTTTTTATTTAATAATTTCTTGTACCTTTGACAATGTCAAAGCCAGTTTTTACAATATTTGTTTTGTTACAAAGCTGGTTTTATAAATACGATTTATTGGCATCCAACAGTTCCTTAAATTTAATACAATTTTACTAATTTATTTGCTATATTTCTTAAACTACTACATACTAATTTTGTTTGTCTTATGTTATAATATAAATTACTATAATTCTTATTTCTTTTATCTTACACATTTTATCAATTTCTTATAGTTTTTATGCTTCTTGTATTAATTATAACTAAGTACTATTTTTATTCGTAACATTAGTATTTATAAGCCATTTATAATAAAATGTTGCCTTCCTTGCTACATATTTGCAATTTTACAACAGTATTTTAAAAAATCATCTCTTAACTTTCCACTAATCAATGTTTCAAAATTGGCGGCCACCATATCGACATCTAATTTTTGCTCAATTTCATATCTATCGTTATAATATTGTGGAGCGGACATTCGGTAATAATATGGACGACCGTTTCCTCCACATCCGGTTCACAGATGCACGATGGGTTATCCTTGCACTTGAATCTACTCAAGTATTGGGAGAACCCACCGTGACCTGTGAGAACTTGTGTTGGTTTTTAGTTGTATGTGGGCAAGACTAATGTGTTCAGCTGGGTGTAATACTCCTATTGCCGATGCTTTCCGCTCGATCTCCCTGTCCGCAAGTCCCGGCAGGGGCCCATCCTTCTTGATCTCGTACAGTGAAGCCATTTCACGCACTCTCAGATCGAGTGGGAGGAACCCTGTCAGGACCAGAGCCGCGTCCAAGGAAACCGTGCGATATGCCTTGCAGATTTTTTGGAAGAACCCGCGCTGCACCGCACTCAACAGTTTTTACCATTGAAAATGGTTATCAGATGCAAATCGCCTGAGACGTATTTTTGACCATATCTCCGAGGATTTTGAGAGGATCGAGATAGGAATAGTACCAAAAGTTGAGGAATTTATCGAGACACCCGTGAACGTTTGAATTTTGAAAATCTACTGAAAACTTTTTTTGGAATTTAGCAAAACTCCAAAAATTCCGGGTTTTTTGGCGGGTGTTTGTTTACTAAATTGTAAATATTTCTGAAATAAAACCGACTTAAGAAAAAATGAAAAAAAGGGTCCTAGGGTATCTAAACTAATAAGTTTAGCTACCAAATGACGAAATGATTTTGAAAATCGGTTAATAATTGTGACCTGTAGGTGGTCCCTTTAGATTTGGAATTGTAGAAAAACGGGTGTTTCCGTACATAAAAAGTTATGTAGCTTCTATGATTATTGACCGATCGTCATGGTAATAGTGTTAAAAGATGCAGAAGCAGACGATAAGTGCATTCGTTGCAATTATGAAAATCGGTTAATAATATTTCGGCTGCGTCGAGGCAGTCAGAGGACGCTTTTGTGACACGAGGCGGAGCCGAGTGTCACAATCGTAAAAATAAATAGGCATTACCTAGGTAACCTTAGAAATATAATAGGACTTTGCATTTGATTTGATTTTGGTTTTTCGTAAATTTTTTTGTTCATTTTCAATGCTCCGATTCTTGCGGGGACTGTAAAATCTGTTACTAGCCGCCTGTGCCCATATACTCGCCGCATACAAAATTATCGGTTCGACGGTTGCTGTAAATATTATTCTAATTACCTCGGGATGTAAGCCCCAACTGACCTTCGTTGTATACTACTGGCCATAGGTGTTTATACACACCTATGGCCTTTTTACATATGTTCGCTACATGGGCGTTGAAGGTCAGCTTGTGGTCTATGGTTACGCCTAGGATTTTGATTTCATTTTGCATTTTGATGTCGATCCCAGCCATGTTCAGGCGTGGGGTGTCGAATTTCAGCTTCCGTGTTATAACCATTGCCTGTGTTTTATGTGGCGCAAATTTAAGCTTATTTTCGACTCCCCACGCCTGGACACGTCTGAGTGCGGCATTAGCGTTTATTTCCACATCCCGGGCTGTTCGTCCATCGAATACCATCACGATGTCATCAGCAAAGGCCTGCGTGTAGAAACCGTTGCTATTTAAGTCATGGAGGATGGGGTTTAGCATTACATTCCAGAGAATGGGGCCAACTATGGATCTTTGGACACATCCTTTGTTTGTAGACTTCGTGTGTTCTTCACCTCCATATCTCACGGTCACTTCCCTGTCACTGAGATAGCTATCTATTGTCCTTCTCAGGTTTATTGGGCAGCCCATTTCCGCCAGTCTGAGCCTGATGGCCGGCCACCATGCGCTGTCGAAGGCGCCCTCTATATCCAATGATACTACCGTAACAATCTTCTTTTCGTTTAACTTTTGTTTAATTAGGTTCACTAGTTTATAGAGGGCGTCTTCGCAGCTTTTTTGTGGCATAAAGCCAAACTGATTTGGGTTCAGTTTGGCCAGCATGTAGTGTTTCACTCTGGCCATCAACATTTTTTCAAAGATTTTCCCTAGTACAGGTAATAGCCCAAACGGCCTGTAAGACTTTGGGGTTGTGTACGAGTCTTTTCCAGGTTTTCTGAGTACCACCACTGTTGCCCTTTTCCAGGCTGTTGGGAAGTAATGGAGTGTTAGACATTTATTGAGCAGTTCCAAAAAAAGGTCGGGATAATTTTTTATCATTTGACAACAGATATCGGCCGTAAAACCGTCAGCACCAGGAGCTTTTTTAGGGTTGAAAGATTCGGTGGCGATTATCAACTACGTTTTCGTGAATAGAGGGTCCTGTTGGTCATTTGGTTTCCACTGACATTCCTCTTCTGCTCGCAGTCTCGTTTCTCTGTGTTTGGGGTTGTCGTCCTCTTCGCGATCCTCCGGGTAAAACGTCTCTGCTAGTAGCCTTACGGATCCCTTCGCGTCCAGGACTGCATCTCTTTCCTGGAGGGGGACGTCTTCTTCCCTTTTTGTGGTCCGCCCCATCACTCTGTATATTCCATCCCATACTGATTCCTTATCTTGTTTTTTACAAAAACCTTTCCAGCTTTCTATTTGGGCTTTTTTGGCTTCCAATTCATACTCTTCTTTCTTTTTCAAGTACTCCTCGACAACCCTCTGTTTACGGACTAATGCGGCGTTTCTGACCCTGCGTTTCATGGTGGTAACTTCTTGCTTCATTTTTGCCAGCTCATGGGACCACCATGGCATAGTAAGTGTGTCCCTAATTTTCTTTTATGGTATTGATTGTTTACATGCTTCTCTTATTATTCTGTTAAATTTCTCTACTATTTTCTCTATTTCTATTTTGTTTTCAAGTTTTGTAACTTCTTCTATTGTTAAATTGTTTTCTTGTTTTAGTTGAGTGAGTTTATCAAATCAAATCAAAATCAAATCATTTATTCCACCTTATAACATGGTAAAATACAGCTATCATTAAACTCATCCCAATTTGCTTTCCTAGTGTTACATATTCTGGTTGTTTTATTTATTTTTGTTCCTATTGACTTATGAAGTTTAATTTTGAATGACATGCCATTGTGGTCTGAGCTGGTCAAGCTCTCGTCCACTTTCCAATCCTCCACCAGGTCCAGTAGGTCATTGATGCACGCAGTGACGTCAATGTGGCTAGTAAGTCGTCTATTTCCTCGAATTGTATCGAAAGTTGGAACTTCCCCTACATTTAGTATGTTTAGGTCCCTCCTTTTCGTGAATAAATCCCACCATCTCTTCCCCTTTATGGTCTTCTTCGGGACTACCCCACCAGTTGCTCTTTGCATTAGCGTCACCTCCCATTATTTATTTTTATGGCTCCAGTCTTCTCTAGAATTAGCTTTAAATGGTCTATATACGGTTCAATGGGTTGATCAGGCTCGAAGTAAAAAGACACAAATGTGACCTTCCAGGCTTTGGTGTGGACGGTTATCACGGCAATGTTATTAGTGGTAAGATCCAGATACTGTTTTATATTAAGGTCTGGATCCAAGACCGCTATGGCCGCTTTCACCTTTCCTTCTCCGCTGCTCTGAAATATCCTGACACCACTTTGTGTTTTCATACTTCTTGCGCTACCCACATATGGTTCTTGCAAAAGTGCTACCGCAACCTTCCTTTTCGCAGCTTCTAATAATAGTTCACTAGTAGCCAGCTTTTTCCTCTGTAGGTTAGCTTGTAGCAACTGGTAATAATGTGTTACCGTCGGGGTGCCCTTAGCAATACATCACGGATAAACGTGCTATGCTGTCCCACTTCTTGCGTATTGGGCACTCCTGGCTGAATGCGTTATGACCGTTTTGCTCGTACTTAGCAGTTACGCAGTTCTTACATTTCGGGGGATTTCAATTTTAACATCAGGGCACTCTGCTTTGAGGTGGAGGCCAGGTGGAGGCCACCGCAGTGACTGCAGAGATCTACAGTTTCTTTACAAAATTTCTTACTATGCCCGTAGGCGAGGCAACGCGAACATTGAACTAATGGAGACTGATCCATGATTCTAATTCGCTGTAGATCTATGTACACAGCGCCTGCGTCGATGGCTCTTCTCCATACCTTTGGTGAGGTTGTTATTACGACGTGTCCCGTTAGAGGGTTTCTCGCTTTTTTACGGTACTTAATTTCTATTCTGCAGTCCTCTTCTCCTAAGCCGTGAAACAGGTCCCGATTCTGTTTTCTTAGTGCCTTAGTTACGTCTTTGTTACTGTTAATTAGCAGCACGTCATAGAGAATCAGGAGCGGGTCCCTATTTTTCACTTCCTCGGAGTTAATAATTTGAAAGAACTGGAGGCGTTTTTAAAAAGAATTTATTAGAGAGTACAGAGGTTGTTTACAAACCAAAGATGATAATTCAAGTGAACATCTAATGTGGCGCGCAGGCCGCTTTTATACTATTCTTATCAACTAGTGTTACATGCATACTATTATCTATCTTATTTATTAGTCGTACATTAACAATGAATGACAGTTTCCTGAGGGTTAATCACTCGTGCCCTCTCCCAGGAACGTAAATTTGGTGGTATCACATCCTTTATCATACCCTGATAAATAATGCGTAGCAGATAACTGTGTCCTGACGGTCCTGAGGGTTATCTTCCCCTATCTCTTCCAGGGACATGGGTTTTGTGTTATCGTCACCATTATCATGTTCTTTTCTCGGCGACCAGGCCTGCTTTCTCTATCCTTTCTTTCGCCTTTTTTCGATCTTCATCCGTACCACAGCTCATTATGATTTTTCTGTCTTTTGCTTTTCTAACCCGCTGGACCTGAATCCACCCTTCTTTGGCATCTATTGCGTCTCTAACTTTAGTGAGAACGTTTTCACCAGTGTCATTTTCATCGTTCGATGTGATTACTATAGAGTGCGTTTCTATTTTCTTTGATGGCATTTTGGTGGTTGGGTCCGCTGTCACTTTGGCGTAGGTTTTTGATGCCATGATTTGGCTCTGCTGTTCGATTTTTTCCCTGAGCTCATCTATTTTTTTATTGTTTTCAACGAGCAATTTTGTTTGCTCCTCGATCTTAGTGACTATTAGGTTCTGGTCGTCAACTTTTTCTCCACGGTCTTCTGTTTGTTTTGCAGTTTCTGTAACTGCGGGTCTATTGTGCACCTTTTTGTCTTGGAACCTTTTCCCTATCTCAAATACGTGGAGTAAGGCTTCATCGGATCCATTCTCCAGGTGACTCTTCACGTCTTTGCGGCAGCCTGAGTATGATTTAACCAGTTCTTGTGATAACTCCAGGTAGGCCACTACTCCAGGTAGCTTTTGGAGAATAGCCTTATAAAGCTAAATATGGTAGATAGGGACCATCAAACCGAACAACTTTTACTATGGGACCTCTGTAATGGCGAAAAAAACTGCTGTTTCATACACAAATTAATAACGAAAATATCAAAATGTATGAGACAGCTGTTTTTTTTCGCGATTTCAAACACCCTGTATTTAGTCCCAAACATCTAAACTCCATCTAGCTAAAATAAATCCATTGGAGTAATAACAGCTCGCTTCGGATAACAAACACTTGCAATATCCTGCTAGATGTTAATTTATTTATGGTGTTAAAATATTTCACGGAACCCGTGAACAATGGGGGACCCCACTCCCCAATGAAGTCAGTGTACCTTCTAGTGTTGCGAATTAATGTATACCTAATTATATATCGATAAATATGACATAAACAAGAGAAACAAAAATCTTGGATATGTGCCAAACATCAGAAAACTAAATTGTTAAGTATCTTATTTTTAATTCGCAAGAGTATCTTATCTAAATTAATTGATGGCACGCCCAGAAAATTACAGTTAGATCTCAAAAAAAGCTTTTGTTAAACGTTGAGTGAAAAGTTAGTAAGTGTATACAAAAATGAACTACAAATTGTAACCGGTTTAGATTTGTAGAACTAGTTTATTGATATACCTTTTTCATTGGCGTACGAACAAATTATTATGTAACATTTTCGATAAAAATATCGATAACTCTACAACACCATTTCACTTCACCCGCCAAGGAACAATGATTGATGCCGTAACATTTTTAAAGTACACCGTTAATCCCGAGTTTTCATAAATTAATCGGGATCAAGGTTCGAGGGTTCAAAGTTTTCATGTGTTTCAGTATAAAAGCTCATCAAAATTTTTAACGTGAAATAAGAACATAATATTTATTTTATTATCTGTCGCCCTTTGAGAGAAATAATGGATTAATAAAAGATATAAGTAATAATTAAAAGAGAATGTACGTAACTGTAATTTACAGAATTTTCTTTGTTTGCGATGGAATAAATACAATAGTTTTGTCACAAAATTACAATGCTCCGACCATACTTCGTGGTTTTATCAAGGCAGTAACATACCAAAACATAAATTGGCATTTATTTTATAAACAAAAGCAAAAGATTCGAGGAAACAAATTACAATCCATACGGTATTATAAATATTTTCTTAGTAATCATCCTTAAGATCTTCATTGTACTACGGATATCAAATTCTTTGAATCTATTGACGAAAAATTTTGTTGTCATCTTTTCGTCAGGGAAAATTGTAATATCTTGGCTGAAGAGTGCTTTTAATAAAATCGTTCCGAGTATCGCTTTGTTGGAGCTTTGGGCATAGTATAAGTTTTACTTTGTCTGTAAACGGAGAAGAGTTATATTACATTTGTCTATACTTGAACAAAGTAGCAATTTGAATAAAATAAATGTAAGATACTTTTTTATTTTTTATTTTTATGATAGTTTGACGGTCAGTCAGTAGACAATAGTTTGGAAAAACTATTGTCTACTGACTGACCGTCAAACTACAGTATGAAGATAGCACGAGATGATGATGATGATGAATCATCTAAGTTTGTTCTCCTTCCATCTGTCAAAATTCGACTTCGGTAAACTTGACAGTTAAAACCTGTACAACAAAGAAGTCATTGGTTAAAACCGAAATCGCCCAACTTCGCTTTTGGTTTTTTATTTTTTATTTTTTATTTATTATACATAGAAGAGCATACAATTTTTAGAAAAACCGAGTGACTAAAACCCGATTAGGTTTGTCCAGTCACTGCGTAATCGGCAAAAAAGATATACAAATATAACTAAGCAGTATTGAAAAAAATATACAATTTGCTTCATTACTATAAATTAAAAAAACATATATAGGTATATATTATTCTAAGATTTAAAAAATAATAGGCACAATATTTAATTGTCCTGGCCAGTTAGACCCTATCTAAAAAAGCCGATGGTTTGCGTCAGTAATTTTCATTAGTAAAATTTGTTGATATTTATTAGTAAAATTTGTTGATAAAAACAAGTAGAACAAAAAGGTCCAACTGGCAAGTACAATGCTGTTCACTCGCGTCGTGCGCGCATCAGTCTAGCAACCGATTACCCTACCGAGCCGAGGAGGGCTCGATAGAACGAAGTTAGTGTGTGAATCACAAAGTAAGGAGTGAATGGTCACGGTCGACGCGCGTGCACAGGATGATGTTAGGAAAAAGCTGACTGTTGATTGAATACGATAAATCCTAAGGCAAATTTTTAGTAGAAAAATATTTTTTCAGTTTTAGCTTCGTACTTTTGTGTTCATGATCATCCAGAATAACCCGTAATTCTTTGGGTAAATTGTTAATTATCGCAGGAAGAAGACAAGAAAAACTTCTCTTTCCGTAAAAGTTATTTGAGCGACCATTGAGAAGTTTCTTCTGCGTGATCTGTCTTGTTTGTATTCTATGACTAATCCTCGGCAAGGAAACAACGTTATCGAGTTGTACAGTTAGAATTGCATAATTCACTTTGTCATGAACCGACATGACCTTGCAGTACCTAAAGAGTTCGTCATACTTATCTTTATATATATTTTTTACTTTCTTAGAAACTATAAGCTTTAATATTCGTAATTGTAGATTATATATTTTATCTAAATAGGTTTTAAAGGTGCGTCCATAGCTTGAAATTCCATATGAGATTATAGGATCTACCAATGTTTTGTACAAGATCAATAGAACTTGGAACGGTACCTTATTTTTTATTATGACAAATGTAGCTAGTAGAGCACGAAGTTTTTGACACACAGATTCGACATGAGGACCCCAGTTGTGACGGTTGTCAATTGTTAGACCTAAATATTTTTGCTGTTGCACCGTTTCTATTGGTTTGCATTGGCAGGATGATACTTTATTGTGCATACAATCGTGATTGTGTATTACTATTGAGACGTCATGGTTTGTATGATTGTGACTTGAATGTATGTGCAAGAGTTTAGTTTTTTTCCCGTTTAGTACAAGTCCCATATCATGTGACCAATCGTTTAGCAGTGACAAATCATGCTGAAGATGATTTTGCGCAATTCGTATGTCACGGTCTGCCGCGGTTAAAAATGCCAATCTCATTACCACGCATTTATCACGCAACTTTTGTTTTCGCTCCACGATAAAATTCATAAATAAGTTTGGACTTTTTAGCATTTCCTGATGAAGTGCTGATTGATTTAAACATTTTCTGTTTACATATTTTTTATTTTTGTTTTTCTTCATAGGCGATTTGTATACTTAGATCTTTTATTGTTTATTAATTAATGTCTGTTAAAAATGGTACGATATTAATAAGTAGCCAAATATTATTAAAAAAATTGCTCTATATTATGGTTTATGATGCTTTATGCTTTATGATTTCTCATTATTTTTTTAAATTGCAATCTTTTTGTTTTCTATAGTCAGTAGTTTTGTAAGTAAAGGCCTATGAAAAGCTTTTGGATATTAGTTTTCAATTCAGTGCCTTAGGATGGGTAGCCTAAGTATGTCATGCTCTCTTTAATCATTTCTGCGGTGGTGTCGTGTGGGGCGGGTCGTTACGTTCCCTCAAATATGGTTGAGCGAAGCGATGGCTGGTCCATGCGTCATGCTCGTGAACGGGTGCTGCCAGTGGGAATGGGTCTGCTTCTGAGTGCCTATCTTAACGCATATTGAATTGTAAAAATTGCGTTTTTTTTTTATTTATTATTTTTTATGTCATTGTAACATGTGTTTTTCAGTAAATTTTGCCTACTTAGGTGCACTTTCGAGTAGCAGACAGAGCGATTTCCTAACTAGTTGAAAGTTAATTACTCTCACAATTACCTATCCGATATGTAGTAGGTCTTTAATTTCAACCTACCTACCCATTGTGTGCAAACTTTTGTCAATTATTGTGATGTAAAATGACCTCACTTTAAATATGGAGCTCATTTTTCAATGTTGACGACTCTGTATGAAATATACAGGGAGAAAAAAGCAGCCCTTGACGAGTTTCTTGCCGGTTCTTTTCGTTACAAGGTCTCCCGCTTAGGGTTTGCGAACCGATGGCGTAGCTTCTATGACATTCACAAGTGCTTGTAACATCCTAGACTGAATAAATTATTTTTGAATTTGGAATTTTTTAACTAGCGGCCGCCCGCGGTTTCACCTACGTGGTTTCCTTTTCTATGGAAATATTGGAATAAAAAGTATTCTATATTTTAGTCTAGGCTATCTTCTATCTGTGTGTCAAATTTCAACCAGTTCAGTAGTTTTTGCGTGATTTAGGATCAAACATCCAAACATCTAAACATCCAAACCCACAAACTTTCACAATTATAATATTAGTAGGAAGTAGGATTCCAAGCAATAACATTTTTTGACACTTGCGAATAAATAAGCTCTATTGCAGTAAATAAATGAATAATCGAGTATTAAAATATTATGTTGGAAATCAGACATTAATTTAAAAAATAATCATAACACTTTTCTGGTCATTGAGAACAGTAGGTAACCTAGAAACTGAAGGTTATTAAAAAAATAGTACACAATTTAAGTCATACATAGGTCTTTCCTTAAAATAATAAATTTTAAAGCCACACAAAATAATCCTTAATATTCTAGCTCCCCAGAATTTCAGCTCGATTTATTCAAATATTATTCAAATAGCCGTTGTGCTAATGTAACAGCATTGTGATTTAAATTTCATTTGAATGTTTAAATAGGTATTGTATAGGTATACTGAATTCGACAGGTTGGATTGATGTTGAGTTTTTGGTAGCGTCTGCGTCTACCTGCTTAAATATTGTCACAGAATAACTAATGACATAGAAACCTAGTTCGAAATACAGAAAGCTCGCTTCGAAGATAATTTAATAATTAGTAGTAACATAGAATTAAAAATGCATCAAAACCTTTTTATTCTGTCTCTTTTTATCCTATATAATAGGGTAAATACTCATGCCTAATGGTACAATAATTTCTGAGCTGTTATCCCGAATTCGGATGGTAAATTCAATTCCGTAAGTCAGTTTGAATCCAAGTCGTAATAAGCACAAAGTCGGTTGAATTTGTACGAATTCAGGTGAACTGGACTTTATTAATACTAGCCCCAGCCTGAATTCAAAATGCATCTGAAAGCGGTCAAATGTCCTGTCAGGACCTTACACACCTTACGGCGAGATTGACACAATGGCACCCCGTAGACCAACATCAGAGCGAGGGTTAGTGCTGGGGTTTTTAGTGGGTATGGCCCCCTTGGGGTCCCATCGAGCCCACTAGGGGCTGGGCGGGATCACGAGAGGCGGTCATGGATGGCAGCTGGCGGTGCTCCGGCCCCCATTTATCGAATCCAACTTAAGATCCGCCTGTTCATCTGCAGGCGCGATTTGTAACAAGCATTTTTTCTCGCGAAAAAAGGACTTGTAATACTTACAATTATTGAGTGTAATAGAACTGTAATATTCAGTAACACCATTTTTCGTAAATTATCAGCTTAATATTGTGTCCCCAGTGTTAACGGAGGAGCCGCGTTTCTCCGAGCCGATCCCCAACGTGACAGTGGCCCTCGGGAGAGATGCCAGCCTCCCGTGCGTCGTCGAACATCTTGGCACTTATAAGGTAAGAACACCACTTACTAAAAGTTTTGTTAATTCTGCTTAACCTATGTTAACGGCAAACAAATGGAGTTTAACGTTTTGTAAAGGAGAGGGGCCGCCGGCTTTGTTGCCTCTAACGTACACAGTTGCTTGTGTAGATTACAATAAAAACAAACCATACCGGACACTTCTGTCTGTCTTCTTTTTTTGAAGGAATCGAACCATGGATGTTTTTAAAAGCCGCTACTGGTCACCACTAACGGTTAAAACTAAAGTTTTTATATGAGTAAATCTGCTGAAGTACTTTTCTCAAACCCTTACTTTGTTTGCCTATCTTTAGAATTTCTAAAATTATCTTCTTAATAGAGATCTCACACAATCGATATATTTTCATAAAAAAATAATAGAAAACAATTTAAATACAAAGATAAGACATACCTACTCATAAAACAACATTTCAAACAATACTACGAAAAGCTTAATCTTCGAAATTTCAAGCGTTTTCCTAGAAGTACGAAAATACTCATATTTTCCACCTGGCTTCACTTACAAGAAAATTATAGACACACAATATTCTGCTCACTTCATGTCTTTCATGTTTCTTTAGGCTTACGTGTTTTGTGATTCGATATATCTTAAGTTGATGCTAATATTTGCGGGGTGTCTCGCCAACTTTATTTTATATCAAGATACGTTTCAAGGAGTTCGATTATAATTCAGATTATTTTCTACAGTACGTTGTTCTTAAAGATAATAACAAAATTATGTTTTGTGGGTGACAGCTAATTTAAAAAAAATACAAGGAATCGTACATATACACCGTTATTTTTAAAGTATATCTAAAAATGAAAAGGGCTGTTCAGACCACGTTAATGAACAACTTTTAGTATGGGGCCAACCACGAAATCGCGATAAAAACATCTGCTGTTCCATAGAAAAGTACAACATCGACTCGACTATAATGTATGGAACAGCTGATTTTTTTTCGCGATTTCGTGGTTGCCCCCATAGTAAAAGTTGTTCATTAACGTGGTCAGAACACCCCTTTTCATTTTTAGATATACTTAAAAAATAACGGTGTATTTGTATGCTTGGGCAGAAGTTTACTTAGCTTTGTGTGTACATATAAACCTCTGCGTGTTAATAAAGCCAAGCACATAATATGTTATTCCTAAATATTAATTTTTGATTACTTAGTACATAATTATAATGTAGGTTGTACCACACATAACATAATACTACTGTATCAAAATAAACGCATGTTAACATAGCTTGATCAAATAATTTCAAGGATTATTCTCTGCCAGCGCAAAAACAATAAACATGATAACTTTCAAAGAGATATGAGGAGCTAATTATAGCCGATTAATACATTTAATTTCATAAACTGTTCAATTCAAAACAAAATACAGCGGGTTCCTGCAGCGAGCGGGGTGGTTCCAAACGTGATGGTGAGCAACTTTTACTAAGGGGCCAACTCTGATTTCGCGAAAAATCAGCTGTTCTATACATTATGGTCGAGTAGGTATTGTGCTTTTGTATGGAACAGCTGATTTTGTTTTCGTGATATCAGAGTTGGCCCCGTGGTAAAAGATACTTGTAATGATGAGTGGAACCATCCCACTGAGGAAACCAAATTATTAAAATTTCAGTGTGTATAAATACAGTGCCAGTAACATCAACTAAAAACTTGTACACTGCGCCACTACATTAATAAGGTTGGGGTGAAAATTCTGGAATCAATCAAAGAAAGCTATCAGTGTGCCGGCGCCCGTCAGAGCGGTCCCCGGGGAAATCTGTAAGCTTTGCCGGGCGGGCATGATCAGAGCAATGCACGCAAATTAAGGCGTACCCACACGGTGCTGCCACTAAATTTAAAATCTGTCGGTGTTATTACAAAAGATTTTTAATTACTTGCTTAACTTAGACACTGTTTAAATGTGATGTTGTCTCTTTCAAACAATATTGTCAAAAAAGTAACAGCATCACATTTAAACAGTGTTCAAGTTAAACAGGTGTTCATATTTCGGGGGAAATCTGTAAGCTTGGGCGGGCGGGCGTGATCAGAGCAATGCACGCAAATTAAGGCGTACCCACACGGTGCTGCCACTAAATATAAAATACGTCGGTGTTATTACAAAATATTTTAAAGTTAAGCACTTAGACACTGGTGTTATTACAAAAGATTGTTCAACACCTGTTTAACTAAACACTGTTTAAATGTGACGCTGTCACTTTTAAACAGTGTTTAGACTATTAGTACTATACAGTGTATTAGTATTATACAGTGTAAACACTATTTATATTGTGTGTATTTTTTTAACCGAAGAAGAAAGACCCATTGACCCCACTGACGTCCATTATACAAGTACGCTGGACATGCGAACGTCACCAATCGTTTGTTCCGATTTGAAAATCGCCATATTGGCGCTGAAAGCAGTAGATTCTATACTATGGCAGTAGTGAGTGTGCACTGGAACTAATTAGTTCCAAGTTCACTCACTACTGCCATAGTAGAATTTACTGCTCTCAGCGCCAGTATGGCGATTTTTAAATCGGTACAAAAAATTGCTGTCATTTCATAACAATAGCCTGTCCAGCATACTTGTATAATGGACGTCAGTGCATTGACCCAGAATGGATACAAAAGACTGTTGCAGCCACGCATTTAATTTTTGTTTCTAATTTATGTTGATATTTTGATCGTCTTTGCATAGAACGAAACGCTTCATAGTGACAGTTCTCTATGGTAGTTAGCGCTGACAGGCATTGCAGCAGGAGAAGGTCTGATACTGGTGAGTAGGCTTGACACTTAGGCTGTGATTAGAGTAGTAAGGATTTGATTAAAATTTGTCAAAGCCTTCATTGTTCTTATTAAACTCTCATAATCTTTGACACCCAAAATTATAAATGATCTAAAGTTAAGCAATCATCATATCAGCCGCACGGCACGACACCCACTGCTGGGTATAGGCCTCCCCTAAGGATCTCCACGACGATCGGTCCCGTGCTGCCTGCATCCACTGGCTTCCCGCGACCTTCACCAGATCGTCGGTCCACCTTGTCGGGGGCCTACCCACGGAGCGTCGTCCGGTGCAAAGTTAAGCAATGGACATCTGTTATTTTTCAGTAGAAGTAATTAAGATAAAGCTTATCATAACTGTTTCCAGGAAACACACAAAGAGACCATCCGTTCTAAAATGTATTATCTAAAGCACCAAACAGATAACTATTGTGAAATAGGGCCTTGTTCCAACTTCCACGGGAACGAAGCTATAAATATAGGAACCATGGTAGAATTAAGTCAATCTTGAACTCATCATCCTAGAATAAACATAATATGTAGCTAGGTCAATAAATAAAGATATATTTTTAAAAGCGCGCGTCTTTCCAGTGTAGTTTAACAAAGGGTGTCCTAGATATAAAGAGACTATATTCAATGCGCATACTGGCTACAAAAAAAGTTAAGGAAAATAGAAAATATGTTATGTACCATCTTAACCAGGGCAACTAATATGTCTAAATAATAGTGTTTTACAAATTTCTGCTTATCTTCTGAAACTGAAACGAGACAATCAAGAATCGTTTGCTCAAAGACATTATTCATAAATATCGACGTAATGAGAAATCAGCGTCAGTTTGTAATTTTATTCAATTAGAAGCTACAAGAATAAGTATCTACAGAATCATTATACCTTATGTAGAAACAAGTGAAATTAATTTTAAAATAATTTCGGGAAGGTTATGTACAATAGCAGCTAATCGAAATATGAATACGGGAAAAAAATTGTCGGAGGCATCTTCAACATCAGTGAGGATTGCGGTGGATAAATGAAAAATATCTTAATCAAATGTGGATGTTAATTATAGTTCGATAGTTAGGCTTAAAAGCCTTTGTGAAATTAACCACCCCCAAACAAGTTGAAGATCAGGAAAAGCGCATCGAAAGACAGGTTGCTAATCACGTTCACTCAAAATATGCGAATTTTGTACGTCGAATTTATTTTAACAAAACAAAACAATGCTTATGTTCCTTTTAGCTCTAGGTATCAAAATTACCATGACGATTGGCCAATAATCATAAAAGCTACATCACTTTTTATGTACGGAAACACCCGTTATTCAGCAATACGAAATCTAAAGGGACCACCTACAGGTCACAATTATTTACCGATTTTCAAAATTATTTCGCCATTTGATAGCTAAACTAATAGCCTAAGACCCCTTTTTTTAATTTTTTCTTAAGTCGGTTTTTGTTTCGAAATATTTACAATTTAGTAAACAAACACCCCCCTAATAACACGGAATTTTTGGAATTTTGCAAAATTCCAAAAAAAGTTACTAGTAGATTTTCAAAATTCAAACGTTCACACGTGTCTCGATAAATTCCTCAACTTATAGTACTATTTTCATCTCGATCTTCCCAAAATCTTCGGAAATATGACCAAAAATACGTCTCAGGCGATTTGCATCTGATAACCATTTTCAATGGTAAAAGTTTTGGGCATTGTCTAAAAAGTAATGAAAAAAATATGCAGAAAAACCGAAAACATTGATATCTTTGAAACATGGTAGCCGCAGCGTCAAGAAAGGCTGAAAAGCAGTGACGAGATAAGCAGGGATTAATTTTAGAAAAATCGGCTCTTTGTAGCCGATTTTTCATTGATGGAGTAAATCTGATTTAGATTGATAAAATTCGTATATTTAACGTTAATTTGTATATTAAACTGAACAGCTCTTATTTATTTTTTGTACAAAAACAATAATTTAATTTGTCTCTTTATATTTCAGACACCCCAGTATTCTATAATGCAAGTGCCGGAATTGAAAGCCAAATTAAGACGTTTATTCTTACAGAATTTACTATCCAGATTTTTCGGAAATTTGTAGCTCAACATTTTTACACAGAATTTTAAAATTTCATTATATAAAGTTATTTTTAAAAGTCCTTTATTTTGACAGTTTTCGTGGAACAAGCGTACGTAGCGCCAATTGGACAGTTGCCTTCCCCGTAATAATAACTGCTTTTAATCTGCAAAAAGAAAACAAGGAAATTTAATGACAAAAAACAATGCAATCAAAATAACAGATAAACAGCATTAACATAATAATATAATTTAACACAAAAGTTTAGCAGTTTCGATACCAAAAACAGTTACTATCGAGAAACAACTGAAAATACGTATCAAAGATAACGGGCTATCAGGGTGAAATATTTCAATTGCCCCACCGAAGTGACCCGTTTGCCCCAAAGTTGCAACCAATTAACTTATTCATGAATGCCCCGCGTCCGTAACGCTGGGTCATGGTGATTTAAAACATTTTTTAGTGCGATAACATTTGAAAAAGATTTTGTTTTTATTTAATTTTATACCTACGTATGCATTTTTGTATTCATTAATTTTTATTAAACATTTCTTTACGTACTAGCTTTTGCCCGCAACTTCGTTCGCGTGATTAAGATAGATGTGCATTTATTTTGAAAGTCACGGATTACCAATAGACCTAGGTTTTTATCAGTAGACCTAATTTCACACATTTAAATTTTTCCCATAAAAAAATATATGCACAAACTGGAACACTCTGTAGCACCCTGTATATAGGGATTTTCCAAAACCCTTTCTTAGTGCTCACCTACACCATGAAAGGTATCTATCTACCCTCCAAAAATGGTGTCTCTATCTCCAGCCCTATACAAATCCCAATACAAACTGGAACATCCTGTAGCACCCTGTGTAACGGGAAGTTTCCTAAATGCTTTCTTAGTGCTCACCTACACCATGAAAGGTATCTCCCTCAAAACTTGGTGTCTCCATCTTCAACCCTATACAAATTCCCATACAAACGGGAACACCCTGTAACATCCTGTATAACGGGAATTTTCCAAAACCCTTTCTTAGTGCTCATCTACACCATGAAAGGTATCTACCCTCCAAAAATGGTGTCTCTACCTTCAGCCCTATACAAATCTCCATACAAACGGGAACACCCTGTAGCACCCTGTATAACGGGAATTTTCCAAAACTCTTTCTTAGTGCTCATCTACACCATGAAAGGTATCTACCCTCCAAAAATAGTGTCTCTACCTTCAGCCCTATACAAATCTTCATACAAACTGGAACACGCTGTAGCACCCTGTATAACGGGAATTTTCCAAAACGCTTTCTTAGTGCTCACCTATACCACGAAAGGTGTAATCTACCCTCCAAAAATGGTGTCTCTACCTTCAGCCCTATATAAATCTCCATACAAACTGGAACACGCTGTAGCACCCTGTATAACGGGAATTTTCCAAAACCCTTTCTTAGTGCTCATCTACATCATGAAAGGTATCTACCCTCCAAAAATAGCTAGCAAGCTTCGCGCCTATGGAATGATCTCCCTGAACCAATCAGAAGATCTCCGAACAAATTTTCTTTTAAAAAAAAGTGCATAACACTCTCCTGAATGGATTATCCTCATATGTGAAAAGTGACCTCATCATGTTTTACTCCTTTTCCTTATAATATTATATATTATTAAATGTATGTATGTAGTCTATATTTTTGTAATTATATTGTATGTAGGTATATTATGGGCATATTATATTATTGTGTAGATGTTTATATAGGTATATTAAATATATATATATCCTGTACCGCATTCGCGAATATCGTTTTGTCCCAAAGGTTGACTAGTAGAGAATGCTACTAGCATTAAGTCCGCCTCTTGTACCATTTAGTATTGTACAATAAAGATATTAAAAAAAAAAATAAAAAAAAAAATTGTGTCTCTACCTTCAGCCGTTAGGGCTCCACGCCTATCCCAACAATTAATCAATTTAGAGTTTTATATGTATAGATTTAGAGTGATACTTCTTACGACATCTGATACTATTGAATGCTAGATTTAATGAAAATTATGGGGAAAAGCTCGCAGGTTTTTTTTCACACATCCAATGCAAGAATATTTTGCGAATAAAGGGGTGAGTGAGCATAGAGCCTACATCATAATAATCATAATTTAAAGTGACAAAATGCAAATATTTTAATATTTTATTTAGAAATATTGTGAATTATAAATAATTTATATTTGTTTGACTTAATTATGACTTAATTTATTTATTCAAAAAAGGTATATGAATTTTCAGCGGCATAAAACGTCTTTGTTGTTACTAAAAAAATAACTGTATTACCCGGTTAAATTGGGAACGCTCTGTTTACTCGCATAGAACTTGCAGTAAGGTACCTATTTAACTTAGTAAGGATTATTCTATAACCATCTAGTGTTTTATATATTATTGCACGCGTTTGTTATAGCTCGGTTTATGGCCCTAAAAGCGATGTATTAGGGCTCATTTTACGAGCAAGTGTGTTGAAAAGATACTAATTTAACTTTGTCGGGATAATTCTATTACGCACTAGTGTAAAATATTATTACGCACGGTGTGTGTTATAGCTCGGTTAATGGCCCTAAAAGTGATGCAATAAGGTTCACTTTATGAGCAACTTGTTGAAAATAATATTATTATGTACGTTTTAAGTAATAAATTCGAATATTAATCGAAAAGAAAACTTCCACAGGATAATTTTAATGGCTGATTTTTTTAAAAGCAAACTCACATTTTATATAGCAAACGACTGTCGTTTAAAAGACCGTAAACGTCAGTCATATAATTTTGTTTAAATTCTACCAAAGGATTTCGATAAATAATGAAAACGGACTAACTACTTCCAAGAAATACCTATTGTGTTTCTTTAGTGACTAAAGATATGAGGGTCCTCTAAAACTTTAAGGCTTGTATGACACTCTAGTTTAATAAAAAAAAAAACTAATAATCCTTAAAAATACTGGAATTATAATGGATCATTCTTGACATTGTTACCCTCACACTGTAAAGGCCTAGCCACGGAATAGAGCGATAGGCAGCGCGGCAAGAGACGCTTCATTGCTTCGTCGAAACGCTCATTTCACATCAGTAAATTGGCATCACACCACACGTCATGTTTTAGAAATTCGTTTAACTGTTCCATAGCCTGTTTAACAGTGCCGGAATTTTCTCATCATTGTACTGTCAAAACACTAATCGCACACGGTTAATCAGACTCGTCGCGTCGCCGGTCGTTCCATTCCGTTGCCAGGGCGTAACGGTGCACCCTCCAGACAATTCGCCCCTCCGAATGTTTCAATTGTCCCACCCCCGTCCGTAAACAGTTGCAGCAAATCAATTAACTTATTCATGAATAGCTACCGTAACGTCGATTATGTCTGTGGAGGCTTCTACGCTTACCTTGGCTTGAAATAGATTATTTTGATTTTGATTATTTTATTTTCTATCGTTACTAGACGTTCTTATAATCCTGATTATTATAAAGGCGAAAGTTTGTGTGTGTGTGTTTGTTACCTCTTTACTTCTAAACGGTTGGACAAAGGTCATTGGGCATTTTGTTCGGACATTTGACATACGGCGTACACAAACTAAATAGGGCTAGGTATGTATTGTAGATATATGTGTCTGCTACTCAGTGGTATGGGTCACATTCTTGCAGGAGATGTTTCATTTTTATCATTATGTCATAGCATTTCAATAATAAATAAAATAAAGACATTATAAACGTTTATTATGATTGTACCACATACCTGATATTTTGTTCTTTATTATAAGATTAGTTCGATTAGTTCAAATCAATATGTCGTAGTAATTTAATATGAACACTGTTCTATTGTTAAATTAAACCAGAATTACTATAGTGTCTAATCAAAGATTTTTAAAATAGTCTTTACCTACCTAATTTATACTTAGATCTTAAATTGTTAATAAGAGGATGAATCCCAGTGCTTGGTAAAACCTAAATAGGTTTATATAGCACTGTTAAATGTAAAAAAAACATTATTGTAATCAGTGTTTTAATAATAATAAATAATAATAATTTACACAATGCTGAAAGTAAAAACTTCTGTTTTATTACCAAAAGTTTAATAACATTAAACATATACTAACACACATAATGTGATTTTTTTCTGCTGGTCGATACATAAAATAATACCTACATATTTTGTAAAGTGGGATTGAATTCTTCAATTTAAAACTGGTGGAATCTGTAAGCGAACTTTCATCAAGCTGGTCAAATATGCCCAATGACATTTAGGTTTTTTTTATTGATAGTTAAGCATATAGACTACTTTTTATCCAGGTCAAAGGTTATGTAAGATCTACGTGAACGGAGTCGCGGGCGGCCGGTAGTGTATTAAAGTTATATATTTTTTATGAACTTAATTAAAAATGGTTGATATTTGTAGTTTGTGGCAATGGGCGGGACACATAGCGAGAAGAACCGATGGCCGTTGGAACGGAAAGGTTATGGAATGGCGACCGCGCACCGGACGACGCTCCGTGGGTAGGCCCCCGACAAGGTGGACCGACAATCTGGTGAAGGTCGCGGGAAGCCAGTGGATGCAGGCAGCGCAGGACCGATCGTCGTGGAGATCCTTAGGGGAGGCCTATACCCAGCAGTGGGTGTCGTGCGGCTGATATGATGATGATGATGATTTTTGTAGAACATTTTAAATAGTTAATTAATTTAAAATGTCAGACTATAAAATAATATAAACATTAAAAAGTTCCATCAACTCATAATTTTTCAAACATTGTTTAACTAATTTATAATATTCAAGTTATCAAACAACGATATCAAAGCATAACGACAGATCCGTGCAACTTGTACAGAAATTAAATACCGTATAATTCCCCAAGCAAACTTTGAATAATCAAAAAAACGCAACTTTTAAACCAGCCGGCCCGCCTCCACTTAACTTGTTTATTTATTTTCTAAATTATTCCGAAAAAGAAAGAAAGAGGAAAGTATAAAAGTTTTGATTAACTTCGTCGAGGTGAATAAAATAATTGCGAAGAAGCCTTCAGGTAAGTTAACCAACATTTTCTTGGGAAACTTCGAGATGGTCTTTCTTTATATTTGTTGTCTTTTTAACATCTGCTAAATTGGTTGTCATAATTGAATTGAATGTTTTGGCAGTCGACCCGCTTCAGAGGCATTTTACATCTTAAAATATCACCGAAATTATATTTGAGATCTGCAACTTTCGCTAACTCAATTTGTGTTACAATTGGAACATGTTTTCGTTTCTTTGGTGACATAAAATGAGGATAAAATTAGGCATTTAAATGGTATTATCCATCCTAATAGTGAGTTAACACTTGATTTGTATTTAATGTACAAATCAAGGTACACTTAAAAACATACCTATAAACAAATCATGCATACAAAAAATATTACATTAGATCAATAGTAACATTTCTTTTCTAAAATGGAAAAGTTTCCGACTAGTAAAACCTATCCAATTCCAACCGGATATCGGATTTAAAATAATTTTAAACTTAATTTCTTTCAACTCGGACTGTGAATCAAATTAAAAAAAACCGCAAAGAACTGACGTTGGTTCGCCACCGTTGACGTAACGAACCTCGATTGTCTTCGAATAGTTATCATTAACTTAGTTCTAACTTAAACTGTAAGATTTTGCTGTATAGTTAGAAAAATGACCCTACTTAAGTGTAACTGTTTTTTAATTCATTTAGAAAAGTCAATAAATATTTTCTCTGGATTCGTCATGTTCTTGACTCATCGTATTCAAGATTCAAATTTATTCGTATTTCAAATTTATCGTAATACAGTCTATGCCAATTTAGTAATCGCATGTTCGTAATAAAATGAAAAATCTAATTAAAGTTGTCACTTTGATGCACAAACTAAAACATAGAGCAATAAGGTTCTTCGGTTAAACCAAAAACAGTTTGTCACTTAGGTTAAAATGAAATACTTAATAAAACATCAAATTCTTCCCGGCAGTATGCAGTATGCAATATGCATCTGATTTTTTTTATATTGGTTAGTTACAAGTTTTAATTCACAAACCCAAATCATTTGTAAAGAGTTGCTGTGTTTTTTAGGCAGGGGATGTATTATGACGAAACTAGAATACGACGAGTCAGGAACACTACGAATCCGGAACAAATCCTAAAAAACACCAATTTATTGTTAAAACATATCAACACGTTGGATTGCATTATTTTTACGCTTCATTATAAATAAAAAATATAATAAATAATGAATTGCAAGCGTTCATGAATATCAAACGATAGTTACAGAAAGAAAAATCATTTCTGCTAATCTGTTTATTTCCATTGATCGTCAAGTTAGTCAAGCAAATACAGAATATCAAATAGTATTATATCTATTATTATAATACCTGTCTAAAGCTTGTCTTAATATCGACTTTTATTTCAAACATTTGGTGAAAGTGATTCGAGTATACACACTGTTAACAGTGGCTTAAGAACATTAATCATAAAATAAATTGTCAAAAAAGTTTAGTACATAACTAGGTACATAAATCAGTTTGCCTTAAAATTCTCGTTTCGCGTTCAAACTGAAATTGAAATTAAGCGAAAGATTACCAGTGGGGAACAAAAGGAATGGAGTCGAAGTGAACGTGAGCGCTGACGTGGCGGCCTAATTATCGGTGCAGCCGATTACAGACCGTAATGGCTGCCTGGGTAGTCGGGTTTATCTGTTACTCTTTTTTTAAATGCCCTTTTAAATCTTATAAGTAACTAGCGACCGCTCGCGACTTCGTCTGCGTGTATAGTATTTAGTACTCGGGTAAAGTTCCTTTTTTTCGGGATGAATTGTACCCTATACACCGTCATTTTGTAGTCGTTTTAATTAACTTAAGGGTGTGTTGTACCAATGAAAATAAACATTTTTGTCCAAGAAACATGGGTCGAAAAACGACAAAAAATTTTGGGTCTCCCATACTAACTAGACAGCTAAAACATTTTATTAGTATGGGAAAGTCAAAATTTTTTGTCGTTTTTAGACCCATGTTTCTTTGGCAAAAATGTTTAGTTTCGTTAGTAGAACACTCCCTTAAGTTAATTAAAACGACTACAAAATAACGGTGTATACTTTTCTGTACCCCTGACAACGTATATGCAAAATTTCATGATGATCGATTCAGTAGTTAAGACATGAAGAAGTAACAAACAAATAAACAAACGAACATTCGCATTTATAATATTACTAGCAACCGCCCATGGTTTCACCCACGTGGTTCCTGTTCCCATGGGAATATCGGGATTAAAAGTATTCTTTGTTTTAATCTAGGCTATCTACTATCTGTGTGCCAAATTCCAACTAAATCCGTTCAATAGTTTTTGCGTGATTGAGGAACAAACATCCAAACATCTAAACATCCAAACCCACAAACTTTCACATTTATAATATACTAGCTTCTGCCCGCGGTTTCACCCGTGTGGTTCCCGTTCCTGTAAGAATATCGGGATAAAAAGTACCCTATGTTTTATTTTAAGCTATCTACTATCTGTGTGCCAAATTTCAACCAAATCCGTTCAGTAGTTTTTGCGTGATTGAGGAACAAAGATCCAAACATCTAAACATCCAAATCCACAAACTTTCACATTTATAATATTAGTAGGAAGTAGGATAGATTGTACTCGATCACGTTTGTTAAGCAACGCTAGGTCCGGTCAGGTGTCGGATGGGTGACCGTTAAAGTGGCATTACAACTGAGCGCTTCCGTGCTTCGGAGGGCACGTTAAGCCGTCGGTCCGGGCTGTTGTATTCTGATAACAGTCGTTAAGTTAGAGGCCTTACAGGCGGCTTGATAAACTCTAACATCAGAGGTGGCCACTAATCCTCATTCGATAAGAAAGAAAAGAGAAAAGTAGCATATTAGTAAGGATTGATTAAAATGTCTTTAAAAACTTGTATAAAAAACAATTACTTTTTTTAAGTATTGTGTACTAGCCCTAATTATTGGGGATGCAAACTGAGGAACTAATGGCGCCACAAGCGTTTGATGGGTTGTTTCAAATATCAAATGTCATTTGTGAAATATTTTAACCAATCAAAGTATTGATAGCGGTTAGATCGCAACCGTATTAGCTTTGCGTTGCCAACCCCAACAGACAGTAATGGCCAAAGAGGAAATACACTATGTTGTAATGGCTGCCTGGGTAGTCGGGTTTATCTGTTACTCTTTTTTTTAAATTATTTTATAAATCTTATTAGTACTAAATAATATACCGCTGATCTACTGAGTCACTAAGTGACCTACCGAGCTACTAGTGATTCGGTAGGTTAGTGGTCAGAGCATTGGACCGGACATCCAAAGGTCGCGGGTTCGATTCCCGACCGAGAATTGATCTGGTGCGAGTAAATTTTTTTCTAGTATATTATTTGGTATTGTATAAAAATTGCATTGTGAATGCAAAAATCTCAAATAAAAAAAATATTTAAATGATCGGTGTAGCCGATTCTTACCGACTGTAATGACTGCCTCTGTTGTGTAGTCGGGATTTCTTGTTCCTCTTTTTAAATGCCCTTTTAAATAGTAATTGATTTAAATGTGTATAAAAACTTTCTAAAAGTAGAATTATTTTAAGTATTGTGTACTCACCGGTTCCAGCCGATTAAAGCCGATTATTACCTACTGTAATGGTTGCCCATATCATAATAAGGAGTTATAGAAAAACTTGAAAAAAAATTTGTTGTAGTTATTATGGGCCTTGCCTGAAATAAATAATTTGAATTGAATTATGTAAACTGCCTAATTACCGATTAAAGCCGATTGTATCATGATACTTGAACAGTCGGGCTCTTCTATGTAGGTACCTATTTAATTTTTACTATCAGTGATTTCAAAACTAAGCTTAATAGCCTTTACATTATTGTGGGCGTCAATTGCTAGTCAAGTCTAGATATTTCAAAGTTAATCTCTATTAAATTCTAAGTAAAGTTTTGCTTTTATCTCTTCTATTGAATATAATATTATTCAAAACGTTATTCAAACATTTATGAGGTCTATTTGTGTGATTTTATAACGAAATTTATTTTATATACCTATTTAAATGAACTAATAATCTACGCAAAATATACTATACTATTTAATTACCCTTCGAAATATTTTGGTTTCGTATTATTATATTTGAAATTAACTACTCCTTTCATGCAAAACTCACATTAACTATGTGATATTAGAAATAAAAGTATTATGTAACGTGTGTTCGCATAATTTAATGTTCACATTTTATATTTCTCTGATAGATAAAACATAACACCATATTGCAAAGCAGTACCCCATCTTAAAAAACCTAATTTATCATATTCTTTGAAAAGGAGACCCATAACTTTATGCTGAAGTCGTATACTTTACAAAGTCAAAGTCAAAATATTTTTATTCAAATTTTAATAAACTTAATAATTAAGCACTTTTGGACTGTCTATATTTTCCTACCACCCGTTCCAGACTCTTTTACACGACTAGGTACCCAAAAAAGGAGTGAAGTATTTTATTTTTTTAATCTGTGATTAATTATCTGCTGTATTTGTTCGCCTATTAGTCTATGACATCTGCCAATCAAATGGCAGATCAATGCCAAATCGAAAGTCAAACTGACATTTTCATTTTCTTAGTTTCGAAACAAGCAAAGGAATTATGGTTTATTCAGCCTTGTTTTTACATTTCATAGTGAGTTTTCTGCCCTTTGAAGATTTAATGTGGATTCGATAACTCGTTGTTTCCGTAACGATTCAATAAAAAAAAAACATAATTAAATAACTCTTTTTATAGATGCGCTAAAAATGAGACTTAACTTAATTCATGTAGTAAATTAGCTATTTTTAAAGATCAAATTCAATCGACTACAGCTTAAGCATTTTTATCAGAGATGTTACGAATATTCGCATTCGCATATGCGAATGGTTCGCATCGTTTTAAACATTCGCATCGACATTCGCATTCGCATCAATCAATGCGAATTTTATGCGAATGCGAATGTGTGCATAACTTCATTAATTCAACCAATAGAAAGCGTTTATTTCACGCAGGTTGTTTGTAAAATGTGATTGCTTGTTGATGTGGTCCACTCTGTTGCTTGGTTTGTTGATTGTTTTGTATTAGTTGAACAACATACTTCTTTAAAAAATTTAATTCACTAATGGATGTCGTCATAAATTATAGGTATGTAAGTATATTATTATTTTGTATATGTTTTTCCCGTTTTAGTAATAATTATGATTTATTAATTAATTCATATACATACATACATACACTCACGTCTGTTTCCCATGGGGGTAAGCAGAGACTATGGATCGCCACCTGCTACGATCCTTGCACACTTCTTTCGCTTCATTCACATCCATCAATCAATCAATCAAATTAATTCATATGGTTTTTGTAATACTTGATGTCTTAACATTCGCACATTCGCAACCTAAATATTCGCATTCGCATTCGCGAATGTGCAAATTTTGACATTTGTAACATCTCTAATTTTTATATGGAAAGTACCGGTTGTCCTTTAATTAAAACATCTGTCCTCTCAACGCTTCATCACTCTTTATCTCTTGAATTCCCAAATCGAATCAACCAATCAGCGCGATCCTACTTTTTTATAAAGCAAGTTTCCTATAAACCTCCTCTTCAGGATTACTCCGAAACGAACTGTCATATTTCTCTGCAGTAATTAAGAAGGGGAACTCCCGCCTTGCAGCACAATTAACTTATTCATGAATATGCGCAGCTCCTAATTATTTATTTTATTTTATGACCTATTATCTCTCGGAGCCTCCTCGTAAATACTTAAGTGGGGAGAGTGAGGCTGTATCTTGAAGTTATCTAAGACGAAGACGGTTTTCCAAATTTTCTGTTTTAATATCCATGCTTTAAAGTGTAGTCTTTTTGTAAGATTTTAAGGTAAATATAACCTAAATGACAACGTAACGGTTTGGGTTTTATCTTTCAGAATCAGTGTGATTGGGCCCCAGGTAAAGGTCGCGGAAAATGTCCCCGTTTTACATGCGTCTTTTTTAGTTGCTATACAGCGAGAAAAAGATGTTAATAGCAATTCACAAACCTGACAAGTTTTAAGAGGTTGTAATATCCTCCCTTGTCATGTGTATATTTTGATGATGGTGAACTTTTATTCCACGCTCTTAATGAAAATTGTATTTCATATCTTTATTTCATTTTCACAACATAATAAAAGTAATTGGAAAGCAAGTTTTTCTAGAAAATCAGAATTTTTAGACACAAAATTATTTATATACCTAATTAATTTTCACATTTATTTACCATTCATTTATAAAGAGGTTGCTACCTTTTATTAATTTTGCAAAAGGTTCTACGTTTTAAGGAGGTGCAAAGTTTAAAATAATAATCGATGAGCAAACTAAGGGTTCATGTTTTCAGCTGAAAATTGCGAATTATGATTAATTGCCTTACCTCAAATTATTTGAGAGCACTTTCGCTATTGAACCTAATTCAGGCCAAGATGAAACTTTTGGAGTATTTTCCCGTCTTAACCTTAATTTACGAATTGTATCCTAATTGGTTTTATTAATCATAAGTTTTAATATCAAATTCCTAATTTTATATGGAAAGAGATAGCTCAGATTAATTATTTATTAAGTTCATTGAAATAATATCTAAGTATTAGAATTTGATGATTTAAAAAGTGATAATTTAGAATCTTTGCAATTTAACTACGCAGAAAGCTTGGTTACTTATTTTGACAATGAAATTCATTTTGAGAAGAAAAAAAACTCGAAAATTACTTAAGTATTAAAATAGCGCTAACGAAATTAATCAGAATATATCGAAATATCCTAATAGATAAGAAATCAACTCTTAACTAGAGTTACCATCCGTCCGGATTAGTCCGGACATGTCCGGACTTTTAGACTATTGTCCGGACTTTGTCCGGCTTTGTAATTTGTCCGGCTTTTTTAAGATTGGGCGGTGTAATACTAGTTAAAAAACATACATAGCAGTAGTGTTCGAAAGAGAAGTCCCAAAAAGTATCTATGGAAACTGGATCTGTCTGAAAATGTCCGGACTTTTCTTGTCCTATCCGGCTTTTTGTCAGGAATTTTCAAATTTATCAATGGTAACCCTATTCTTAACTAAGCGACTTTAAAAGACAAAATAAAAAACGCTTAAACAGAAACGAAGCTACCGTGACGATGATCCAACTGAGTTTTCTCCGACTCGAAAAGATAAATGACACGAAATCTGTTTACTGAAAGGGCATCATTGAAAATCGATTTAATGGAGAGAGCCAAATAAAACGGCCTGTATGGGCGCCCGGCGGGGCAGCCCCGCGGCCCTCGGGACCCTAATCAAATATACCTTAACTTGGCTCGCTCCAATCGGTGCCCTTGCACAGATTATATTTTTCCTCTTTAAGTGATTTTGTGTACTTATTTTGTGGAGTTTCTTCTTGATTTTGGGTTTTGGTCGTGACTCTCGATATTAGGGTTGAATTCTTATTGTTTAAGATTTATACACTTCTTAACAGAATTAGAAAAGTTGATTTATTAGATTTAAATTGGGAAACACCTAATGTTCGTGATTCAAAATGTGTATGATGAAAACGCTTTTGAACTCCTGATGGTATTTTTATTGAAAAAAAATTAATACCTACCTATGTCTGACTAGGAAAAGCACAGGTTATTCAAGCAAAAAGGAGCACCATAAGCAAAACAGATCGTTCTTCAATATATGAATCGGGGGTTAGCTTAGTAACGTTATTGTATTTATAAAACATACAAACACTACCATATTATAACACCATTATTTTTTATAAAAAAATCATAGATCTCGTGCTCTACACGACTTGAAAGAGCATTCAAAATGAATCTACCTATTATAGATAATAAAAAAAACATGTTTGTAATATATTAACATCAATTTAATTATTTTTTCGATTTCCAAAAAAAGTTTTTGACTTTTCCAAAATATTTTTTTCTCATTTTTTTCATTATCTTGAAACCCATCGAATTCAATTTTCAGTAAGAACGCGTAATTTTTCGGTAGATATATTTTTTATCAAAAACAAAAAAAATTTTTTTGAAACCAACTTTACAAAATATTTTTAAATCGTCTTAAAGCCCTTCGAATTCCGCGTCTTTACGTCCTCGTGGCCGCACGCAAGCCGCCCGCCGCCGATATCGCACCTCGTGCCGCGACTTGCAGCTAACACCTCTACAGCCTCAACCGTCACCAATATCGAAAACAGTATTTGATTGAATCAGGCGTCACTTGGCGGAAGTCCCAAACCATTTTGAAAAAAGAAATATATGTAGCTTACTTCCGCAAACAATATATGCAAGATGCACCGCCCGCCCGCCCGCAATAATATGCACATGCACACCACAAAATATCAGTGCACAATACCTGCATTTAGCAAGACAGCAACACACCTTGCACCTTCACCAATTAGGCTACTCTACACGTGTTTCGCCCCAACCCGGGGCATCCTCAGGAGTTAGATCGTGCGTAAACCAACACCGAATCAATCGGTGTTGGTTTACGCACGATCTAACTCCTGTCTTGCTAAATGCAGGTATTGTGCACTGATATTTTGTGGTGTGCATGTGCATATTATTGCGGGCGGGCGGGCGGTGCATCTTGCATATATTGTTTGCGGAAGTAAGCTACATATATTTCTTTTTTCAAAATCGAAAACAGTGTAATGACCTAAAACGTTCCTTGACTCAATACCGAGGTGCTTTTTTTCATATTTTTGAAATCCAGACCCGTTCTCGAGATAATATTGGAAATTTTCTGTGAAAACATACGATTTTTCGGTCGAAAAAGTAGGTTTTTTCTCGCGGCCCTAAACCTCAGGGTATCACGCTCGAGTCGCACTTTCAGCGAAAATGGGGGCCTACTGGAGCGAACGAAAAAAAAATTCTATGTTAAAAACACAACATCGCATCATAACAAAACTTCGGCTCAGAAGCAAACAATCAATAAACAAAACACGACCGAATTAAAGATGCGCATCGCAAAACACCGGCTCAAAGTTGCGGTAACACACGAGATAAAGCGCGCGGCTCTCCTGAAATTGCCGTTAAGTATGTGGCAGGAAATAAAAAGGGGGCAAAGAGGCTTACCGGGGCTTTGCGCCACTCCCGAGAAGCAAGTTTCCTCGGAGTTATGCCACTTTCTGCTTGTTTGTTCACGTGCCATTTGCGAGATGATTAAGTGCTGGATTAAGATGGTAAAGTTTATGAGCAATGGGCGGGTTAGTGAGCGAGAAAGAATTTATAATGCGGCCTTATTCGCGCTCTCACGTGGATTACTTTGGGCTCGTAAAATAGGTGCCATTAAATTTTGTTTACAAAAATTGGATGTTCATGTTTTGCTTGTTACATGAGGGGTTTAGGGATGTCCTTTCTACCTAAATTTGTGTTAAGGTTCATAAATAGATAATAGGAAGTAGAAGACTGTTCGTTTTTCTAAAACGCATTTCACGTACACTACTATATTCTTTTCTAAAGAGATTTAATACACTAGATAAAAGTCTCTTAGTAAAAAAAAGTCTATTAGAAATACTGTCTTCTCTCTCATACTACCAAATATACAATCTATTTAAGAACGAAAAAGATAATCACACAAAATTGAGGCAACAACAGCAAATAGAAACATTTTAGCCAACTAAACGCATCCAATATGGATATTCTATTGGATGACTAGTAAACATGGATGCTCCTTTATTTAAACAAGCATTAGCATCCATTTTCAATATTTTGCATGCGCCATAACCAGAGGGTAATGCAATTACATTGGCGCGGGACACCGTTGAGGATATTTGCATAAAGTTGATGCTGGCGCCCAACGCGTTGCTCGACTGTGATAGAATTTTCAAATGCAACATGAAATAACATCACATATATCTTTCTGATCCCACAGTAGAGATAAGCCGTTGTATATTGGAAATAGAAAGGGTGTAACATTTTACAGCCACTACGTTTGAAAGAAAACATGTGTTCTCGAAACTAAGAAGAATAGCCAATTTGAGATGCAGACGATGGATCAGAATAATTTGATTAAGTTCATGAGCATAAATATTCCTGCAAGTCCATAGATCACCGGCCAGTTTCCCGTGAGCTAATAGAGTAAGGTGCGCTCGACTCTCGGCACCACTTTATTACTCCAGGGAAGTATGGCAGATAAGTTATGACGTCACTTAATCACAAATTCACCATTTCTGTTAATAGCCCTCCAGTATAAATTGGAAATTGATTTATGGATTTCGAGTCTATGGCGGGGCGAGGTTAGGAATGAAGCTGTTAAGTCGACAACTTCATTAATTTTTGTTTGAATGTTTCGGTGGTACCTACTTGAAAATATATTTTGTGATTGGATTTGTGGGGTAAAGGGTTTTGCTTCGTAGGATTATAGTTAAGAGGATTATGACAAATGAGATTCAGCAAGCGTTAGTAAAAATATGATTTAATTTAATACTGAGTAAAATTTAATCCATCTCAACATTTCGTGTAAAAAAATTGTAGTAATTGCAATTCCAATTTCAATATTTTTTTGGTTCCACTTTGGGTGCCAATATTTCAAATCTACAGTACATTGACCTTAAGGGTTGTATGACCGAAAGTAGCGCATTCAGAGGTTTGTATTTAACAAGTTATTAGTAGAAGAAGATTATAATAATGTTTTACATGGAGTTTTTAGGGCCCATGATCTAGTATTTTTTAGAAGGTATCACTACATACCCTCGTTGTCATTCGTAGAAGTAGACAGCAAAAATGTCAAAAACGGCCACTTTTAGCAGTTTTGCTATCTACTTCTAGGAGTGACTACGAGGGAATGGAAAGATACCGTCTAAAAATACTAGACTGTGGGCCTTAAAAATTCCACGTAAAACATTATTAAAATTGTGTATTAGAGTTATAATATTAAGTATAAAAAAACCAAAAACCGACTTCAAAAAACCTACCTCTAAAAAGCAAGAAATAATATTCGTGATAATAAAAACACGTCTATTGAAGTCGGGTGGGGCTGGAGTACAGATTCCTTTTTTTATTTTAAAAGCCCTACCCGACTTCAATAGACGTGTTTTTATTATTACGAATATTATTTCTTGCTTTTTAGAGGTAGGTTTTTTGAAGTCGGTTTTTTGTTTTTTTTAAACATTTTTTTTATTTTTAGTGTAGGTGTACCTTGTAGGTATATTATTTAGATAGTAAAATCGGCTCAGCCAAACGTGAGATAATTGCGAAGAACACACATACATACGGGTTAAACTGAGAACCTCCTTTTTTAAGTCGGTTAAAGAACTACACAGATATCCCTTTTCCAACAAAAAAAAATTATCTTATTCAGTTCATAAACAAAGAAGTAATACGACCATTATCATCGAGGTAATTCACACAAAATTATATTATTTTCGTGCTTTTTTCAAGATTACTTGAAAAGTACTGAACTGATTTCCAAATTTTAAAAAATGGGACCAACTAGGAATTTTACCTAATGTAATAACGTTTGAATCATTTCAATCGGTCTAGCCGTTTTCGAGTAATCGGTGGATATACAAAAAAAATACAGTCGAACAGAGAACCTCCGCCTTTTTGGAAGTCGGTTAAAAATTCACCGCGGCGCCACTTTCGCTCAGGGTGCCACCTTAAGAATAAATTTCAGTTAATTATAATCCAGTTTCATGTCGGCTTTACTAGCTATTATTACTACAGGTAAGGGAACTGGGCCAGATAAGTTATGATGTCACTTAATCGCAAACTCGCCATTCGTACTAATAGCCCCCTAGTTTATGTGCCAGAGTTCAGGCATGCAAGATTAAGTTCATTATTATTAGCTCCAAACTAATTATTATGAAGAGGCTCTATAAACGTTGGGAACAGATTTGATTTAAACTTTCCGTGAGTGTTCGTTGTGTTACTTTTAAAGATATTGATGGAGAGAGTGGGATGTAAGTAATGTAATCTTTTATCTACATTAAAGTAACATTGGTAACTAACTTAAAAGCTACTTTTCGAACCATACAACTTTTGTTTAAAAAAGACAAAGATAAAAAGATAACTTACTTTTTATTACACGACTGCCCAAAGCAAGAAGAGTGTATATGTGTTCAGGGTTTATATATGTTTGTTATGTGAGTTTCTTTATTCCATCATAACTTCTATATGCCTGAATTGATTTGGATAAATGGGGTATCGTTAGAATCTTTACAGCATTCCAAGTGACACTGGCTATATTTTTTTTAGAAAAGATCAACATGGAGTCTGTATGACGCCATTTTCAAAATAATAAAAAAAATCTTCTATTATTACAATATGGGCATCAAATGAAAGGCCTTGATGAGCACATTCCAAAACTTTATAATATGTCATTAAAATGTGTGAAATAAAAATAAATAAATTAAAAAAATATTAAAAACACGACTGCCATACCAATAACGAACTAAAAAGTTAAACAACAAGTGTCATTGCAGTCGGGGGACCTCTTTGATCAAAAAATGGGTTGGTAAACTTTTTTGAAGAGAATTGTTTTATATATTTTTGATAGCACACGTTTGAAGAATAAAGAAAATACCTTCGAGCAACAAAAGGCTTCGTTTGTCACGAAGGGAGAAGCCTTAGCGATATTACTCTATTCAAATTATTCTGGCATTTTTTGCGGGGGGGGAAATGCACACGAGTGCAGTTCCGCATACCCACATACAAAAACTACACTGTAATGACGACACACACATAAAAAATAAAACAAAACAGCAAAAATTTGTGTACGGATGAGTCACACATCAAAATATGACAGGTTTTTGACATAAAGGGCTGGGCTCAACTGTCGATGCAGCAATATCGATACGGAAAAAGGAATAAAGATTACAAACTCAATAATTTTACGATGGGGTGAATAACAACAAAGGGGTAATTTTTATACGCTCGAGCTTTATACAAAAAGCTCGAGAGTGTAGGTGATTGGGTTGGGACTAATGTGTACCCAGGGAAGTTGGGTTCAGGCTGCTGACACTGAACATCGCTCCATGACAGTACTGCCATCTGCACACCCAACAATTTGAATTTACAACAATCGGTGATCGCTCCCCGTCTTAACGTTCATCACAGTTACATCATTGAATAATTGCTTTTTTACCATCGCCACTCTAAAAAGTGCGTTTAATTCAACCATAAGAGTGAATAATAAGCGATTTTAAGTTATACAGAGCGATGCTGAATCTTCGGCTACTATTCAGCTCTTAGCAGTGTTATTTGCTTTAATTTGAATATAGTTTATTTAACAGTACTACTTACGGTCAGTATTCAGCTTGGATAAGAATCGCATAAGTCTTTCCTAACTACAACTCGCCCAAATTAAAACGGTGTCATGAACTTAGCTGTCATGCAGCTATCATGCGCCTAATTATCTTGCTCGAGAGACGGCCGTTAGTCCCTCGAACTAAATTCTCTTTTTATTCACTTGTTGTATAATCTACTATTTCGACATTTATTTCGCGATATCTGTCGCGATCACATCAGTGCAGAGCAAATCATGCAAAAATCTTGCAAATGAATTTGGCGCAGAATCAGGGCCAGATTGACCAACACTTTATCGACAAACATTATTTAACGGTAACATCACTAAGTTGCCCATCGGCGAGAACTCGGATTTATCTAGCGATAGATCTGAAATTTGTACGGACGAGCCATGGACTAGCAGACCCGATGTCACTGAACAAATTTGACAACTAATCAAGAATAAAATATACGAATTTAATGTTTAAATGTAAACAAATAGCAATAATACGATAAAAAAATACTTTTATGTGAAATGTAAAACCGTCTTTTTGTATACTTGATGTTCAAGATCTCTTTTAACAGCAAAAAACTCATCAATTCGACATTTTAAACAGAGCAGCGTTCACATGCGCGACTGGACTCGGTCTAGAAAGAAATCCAGGCGCAACTGGTTTTACTAACGCGTATGCCCATTTGGGCTTGTACTTCGGCAGAGGGGAAACGCTTCGTATGGCTTCTCTTTCTGTAGAAGCCCGTCTTACTCTAAGGAAAATACTATTATGATTTTTTTATTTTACCTTGTTAACCAAATTTTTTTTTATATTATTATCGCGATAAAATATCAAACGAACGGCTGAACACGAAGTTTCCTTGCATTTACTGATTTAAAAAAATTCACAGATCTCGTGCCTTTCACGACCTTCTGGTACATTGAAAATGAATTCAATGAATTTAACAAAATATTTTATTATTCTTTTCTTATAGACATTAATATTTTATTGAAAGGTAACCTAAGTACTATCTATAACTAAAACATCTGAATTTCTAAATAAATTAACCCTAATAAAAATAAATCAAAATCAAATGCAGCATGCGAGACTCTCGCGCTGACTTCATCATCACTCGAATGTGCGATAACAACCCTCATGTTTACCTAGGCATCATCATCACACTCTCATTCTTAGAGATCGTTGTAAAATTTGGAATCGCAGAGTCACTAAGAAAGACGTGACTGATCGAGTAATTTCAAATCTCGAAATTGAAATAACAGCAACCCACGATATATAATATTTTGGATCTAGTAGAGGCCCTCGGCTTCGCATCGGGCCTCAAACTAAAACCTCTCTTCTGTTCAACTTTCGCTCAAGATTTGTTTATCCGTTTCTCTACACACAAAAACTCACTACTTATGGTTTTAATATATATCTAAATACTTTTTTATTTATAAAAAATGTGGAAATAAATAAAAAATACAAAATATAAAACACTATTACAAGCTTTGAAATATACAATTATTTAAAAACTTCAATCGTACCTACTACGTATTACCATTATCCCGCGCCGCGCACGTCACCCGCGGTATCCCAACCTTTTTTCTTCATAAAGGATAAGCTACAGCCCAGACCGTAAGAGTCAGGGACATATACTAATTTCAGTAGGTAGCCTAACTCAATATCTCTAGGGGTTTTTTTCATTTTTTCGATATCGCTTTTCGTTTTTGAGAAATTGTCGATTTAGTGAGAAAAGACCCCGAAAAAGTGTGTCATTTTTCTACATTTATGCGATTTTCGAAAAAAGATTTTTAACTCTTTCAAAAATTTTTTACCATATTGTAGCCCTTGCTGAGACGCATCTTTTGACATTTAGTACATACACGAAGACCCAAAACTCACGGGACCAGGGCAATGTCTCGCTTTGGCTGAAATTGGGTACCTTACCGAAGCGATCGAAAAATCATTTTCAATGTTAAAACTGATTGACAGAACAGATTTGTCAGACAGTGTCAAAGAGTAATCATAATCATTTTACTCTTTGATCATTAATCACGACCTAATGTTGTTGTTTGTTTATCAGCTTATTTATTGTGATTTTCTAGTGTTTTTCTTGTTCGGTTATGGGAAATGGAACAGCTTGAAGAAATCCATTATCCATATTATTACGCCGATGAAGTAACTACACACCTTTATTCCGTTTTGTTGAAATAAAGATTGACCATCCGCAGAACGTTTTTTTACAATTCCCATACCTTTGAAAGAGACGTGGTGCAGAGGATTTAACAGGAATAAATTGTCGTCAGAGAGCTTTATACGCTTGTGATGATCACGTAAATCTTAATATATAAAATCGTAAACTGAATGACTGACTGACTGACTGACTGACTGACTGATCTATCAACGCACAGCCCAAACCGCTGGAACTAGAGACTTGAAATTTTGCACACAGGTACTTTATACAGTGTAGGCATCCACTAAGGAAGGATTTTTGAAAATTCCATCCCTAAGGGGATGAAATTAGGGATGAAAGTTGGTATGAAAGTCCCTCAGTTTTGAAGCTAGAATCTTCAAATTTTGTGTTTAGGCTGACGATTGAAAATAAATAAATACGGGTCTCGGCGTTTTTCAAAATTCTACCCCCGAAGGGGTCAAAAGGGGGATGAAGTTGTGTATTAAAAAAAATCCTTCATTTTCGAAGTAAAAATCACAAAATTTATAATTTAGGCTTATGGATAGAAATCTAAAGCAACGTACATTGTTTTTGTTAGGATTTCAACTCCAAAGGGGATGAAATGGGGGTGAAAAGGGTTAAAAAAACCTAAAAATAGATATGGATGTCGTTATCGGGGTTTTGTGGGATGACGATTGCAAAAATGACATTTATTTTGAAGTCCAACACGATGGACATGATTTAACCCCTAAAGGGGTAAAAATGGGGTTCAAATTTTGTATGGAAAAAGAATACAAAATCGAAATTACAACCTTAAAATTCATAGGAGCACGTCTAAATATATATTTTGGGATTTTGAAAATCAACCCTTAGAGGGTAAGTGGGGTGAGTAACATAAAAATCGATATGGATGTCGTTCTTGAGGTTTTATGGGATGGTGATTGCGAAAATGAGATTTATTTTGAAGTCCAACGCGGTGGACATGACACATATGGACCTGGACCTGGCCATGCACATCCAGGGAACGGGAACGGGAACCGGAACGGGCACGGGCACGGGACGGGAACGGAACGGAACGGAACGGAAGGGAACGGAACGGAACGGAACGGAACGGAACGGAACGGAACGGAACGGAACGGAACGGAACGGAACGGAACGGAACGGAACGGAACGGAACGGAACGGAACGGAACGGAACGGAACGGAACGGAACGGAACGGAACGGAACGGAACGGAACGGAACGGAACGGAACGGAACGGAACGGAACGGAACGGAACGGAACGGAACGGAACGTAACGGAACGGAACGGGAACGAGACGGTAACGGGAACTAGAACGGGACGGGTACGGGAACGGGAACGGAAGGGGTACGGGACGAGTACGGGACGGGATCGGACGGGAACGGAACGAAACGGGAATGAAACAGGAGCGTAACGGGAACGAAACTGGAATGAAACGGGAACGGAACGGGAATAGAACAGGATGGGAACGGGAACGGGAACAAGAACCGGACGGGAACGGAACGGGAACAAGAACGGGAACGTAAGGCGTACGGGCCGGTTATGGGACGTTTACGCGATGGGAACGCAGTGGGAACGGAACGGGAATGGGAACGGGAACGAAACGTGAACGGAACGGGAACGGAACGGGAATATAACGGGACGGGAACGGGAACGAGAACAGGATGGGAACGGGACAGGAACGGGATGGGAACGGGAACGAAAACGGAAGGGGTACGGGACGGGAACGCAAACGGGACGGGAACGGAATGGGAACGGGGAACAGGAGCGGGAGCGGGAACGGGAACTGGAAGCCTTGTGCGAGGCCCGCCACACGCGGCAAATGTCTTGCCTCGCGAGGCAGCGCGCTTGATGGGGACTCGCCTAATCGCGTAAAAATGGCTGGCCGGATCCTGGTTGAAGGTTCCTTAAAAGGATTTCGTCTAATATCCACGCGGACGAAGTCGCGGGCAGAAGCTATCTAAATATATAAAAGAAGAAACTGATTGGTGACTGACATATCAACGCACAGCCCAAACCGCTGGTCCTAGAGACTCCAAATTTGGCACATAGGTTCCTTATAAAGTGTAGGGGTGCACTAAGAAAGGATTTTTCAAAACTACCCCCTAAGGGGGTGAAACGGGGGCCAAAGTTTATATGAAAGTCCCTCAGTTTCAAAGCTAGGATCTTCAAATTTTGTGTCTAGGGTGACGATTGAAAATCAATATACACGTATCTCAGCGTTTTTGAAAATTCTACTCCCGAAGGGGTGAAAAGGGGGATGAAGTTGTGTATAGAAATTCCTTTATTTTCAAAGTAAAACTAGCTAAATTTATAATTTAGGCTTATGAATGGAAATCTAACGCAACGTATATCGTCATTGTTAGTATTTCAACCCTTATGGGGATGAATTGGGGGTGAAATGGGGTAAATAAACCTAAAAATCGATATGGGTGTCGTTATTGGGGTTTTCTAGGATAGCGATTGCGAAAATAACATTTATTTTGAAGTCCAACACGGTGGACATGGTTTAACCCTTAAAGGGGTGAAAATAGGGTTAAAATTTTATATGGAAACATACTATAAAATCGACAATACAACTTTATAATTCGTAGGAGCACGTCTGAAAATATATAGGCAAAAACATATTTTGTCATTTTAAAAATCAACCCCTTAGGACGTAAATGGGGTAAGTAAACATAAAAATCGATATGGATGTCGTTTTTGAGGTTTATGGGATGGTGATTGCGAAAATTACATTTATTTTGAAGTCCAACACGGTGGACATAATTTAACGCCTAAAGGGGTGAAAATGGGGTTCAAATTTTGTATGGAAAATAATATAAAATCGACATTACAACTTTTTAATTTGTAGGAGCACGTCTGAAAATAAATAGGCAAAAACATATTTTGTTATTTTGAAAATCAACCCCTTAGGGCGTAAATGGGGTAAGTAAACATAAAAATCGATATGGATGTCCTTTTTGAAGTTTATGGGATGGTGATTGCGAAAATGACATTTATGTTGAAGTGCAACACGGTGGACATGATTTAAATTAGGGAGAGGGTGAGGGAGAGGGAGAGGGAGAGGGAGAGGGAGAGGGAGAGGGAGAGGGAGAGGGAGAGGGAGAGGGAGAGGGAGAGGGAGAGGGAGAGGGAGAGGGAGAGGGAGAGGGAGAGGGAGAGGGAGAGGGAGAGGGAGAGGGAGAGGGAGAGGGAGAGGGAGAGGGAGAGGGAGAGGGAGAGGGAGAGGGAGAGGGAGAGGGAGAGGGAGAGGGAGAGGGAGAGGGAGAGGGAGAGGGAGAGGGAGAGGGAGAGGGAGAGCTTGGATATTTGAGAAAATGTATAGGGAACTATATTAACCAGGATAAAATTGTATTCTACAACGTGTTACATAATAAATAACCCCTAATGCCGAATATGGTAAATAAACTCAAGGACATTTTCTAGATGATTGTTAGAATTTCACTTTTTTATACTATTGAGAATAGTTTGGGGTTATTTTGAGGATCAAGTATTTCTGCACCAATAACTTATTAACTGCGTAATAAATAGCAGAACATCTTGGGTAATATGATGTGATTTGATTGCTATAGGAGATAGTTTTGCGTATATAAGGGGTGCAAAATTGTATGGGAAATAATATTTTTCTGATCAGATTAACTTGAAACTTGGTATTAATGCTCTTCAACGCAATTGATGGTATACGTCTTTTAGCGATTATCAAAGTTCATCCTTTTAAGGGTAAAACGGGATGCAATTTTGTTTGTAAAAAATTGGATGCTTTTGACAACGGTAACTGATTACTGAGCGGACGAAGTGTTACAAAAAATCCGTAAACAAGTCCTACGTCCACGCGTACGAAGTCGCGGGCAGCAGCTAGTATATGTATATCTACAAACTTGCTCACAAAATAGTTGTTTTAATTATTTTAGCTGACTGTGACTGACATGAAAACTAGTTGACATTGTTAATGACAAACTTTTTTTTTTTGGATTTGAGCAAAGGCATTACGCATACAGCCGTAAAAGTGATTTATTGTACCATGCTGTAAATTTAAATTTTAAATTATTATTTAAATTAAAATAAAGTATTATAAAAATTCCGCAAATGGTTATTCCTGACTCCAAAGCCAAAAGATACCAGAAAATGTATAATTCACAACAGTTTTGGAAAAGTTTACCAACCCATTGTTCCATAATAAGGTCCCCCGACTGCAATGACACTTGTTGTTTAACTTTTTAGTTCGTTATTGGTAGGACAGTCGTGTTTTTAATATATATTTTTTACTAGTTTTCTTGTAGTAGGTATACATAAAAATACGTTTCTTTAATTTTATGTTATAATAGGTAGGTATGTACATAATTTATAAAGGGAATCAATTAATTGGGTGACTGGAAATAATTAAAGGCGACTGTTAATGGGATAGTTAAATACTAAACCGGGCAGCAGTTTATTTTTTGGGCAACAAAATAACTAAACGGGCGACTACATGTGGGTGATAAATAATTTAAATTGGCAGTGAAAAATCTAAATGGGTGCCAAGAATACAAAAAAAAACTTTATAACTGATTTAAGCTGCCCAACATGGTATTTTTAATATGTCTTTATTAGGTTGTCTTCTCGTTTGTTTGTTTTTTGTCATCTCGATTAGGATAATAGTCACCTTTTTTAAATAAAATATATGCCAAATTTTACATGTTTTGTGTGCCCTAAGGTTGTCGCCCAAATAGTAATTTGGTGGCTCGTTCTGAATAACTAGTTACTCAGTTTGTATTTTAAAATCACCTATTTTCAATATCTGTAGTCGCCCTCGGTCCGTCGGCAACTTATGGCCGATTGCACTAAACTTAAGAATCGCCTAAGTCTTTTCCTAAATACAACACGACCAACTTCGAGCTACAAAGGCTTCGTTTTTCACGAAGGGAGAAGCCTTAGCGATTAAACTCTATTCAAATTATTCTGGCATTTTTTGCGGGGGGGGGGGGGGGGGGAAATGCACACAAGTGCAGTTCCGCATACCCACATACAAAAACAACACTGTAATGACGACACTCACACATAAAAAATAAAACAAAACAGCAAAAATTTGTGTACGGATGAGTCACACATCAAAATATGACACGTTTTTCACATAAAGGGCTGGGCTCAACTGTCGATGCAGCAATATCGATAAATTTTGAAAAAGGAATAAAGGTAAAAAACTCAAATTTACGTACTTATTAATCTTTATTATTTTAATTATCTTTATTTATCGGTTAAATCATTATTTACATCATTATCTCATCATCTCATCTTATTAACAACATTAGATATCTTGTGAAGTATTTCAATAATTTTAATATGTAAAAGACAATCAGTTAGGCGATTGCGTAAAGTCAATCGTATTCATTTGACAGTTCATATTGTATCATAACATATGTCATCCCATACAAATTACATCCGATGGAATACGATATGAACTGTCTGATCAAAAAAAAATGTGTTCCGGCAGTTAGAGGTAAACTAGCCAGTTCCTCAGTAATGAGGATTCCGGGTGTAGTGCGCTTCCACCTTCGGCCTTATCATCACTTAACATCAGGGGCCATACCGGCTATCGAATCGATTATCGAAAAGTCTGCTGGGTACAGTCGTTAACACCCACCAATCCGCATTGGGCCCGCGTGGTGGGTTATGGCCCATCCTCCTTACCACCCATAAGGAAGTCCTGTGCCCCAGCAGTGGGGACATCAAAAATGGCTGATGGACAACAAGAAGTTGGATTTATCTAGTCACTGAATAAATTTGACAACTATACCTACAAGAATAAAATAATTACGAATTTTATGTTTGAATGTAAATAGCAATTAAACGATAAAAATTACTTACATGTGAAACGTTACACCATCTTTTTGTAAACTTGATGTTCCTGATCTTTTTTTACAGCAAAAAACTGATCAATTCGGCATTTTAATTACTACAGCATTCACATGCGCGAGCTGAACATTACATATACCCAAAGAGTACTTTTGTAATATAGGAAATAGAGAACAATCTTGCACCTGACATGAAATTATTGTAAACGCTGTATGAGTTTTTGTGTCTTATTAGGTATAAACCAATTTTTTATCTTTTTTGTAATATTCTTCATGTAGAGCAAAAATAAAAGAAATAATAATAGAGCAGAAATATACTTACTTACCTACCCAAAATTTTGGAATCGAATAAAGTTCTTTGTATTTGTACGATATTTGTATATAAGATTTCAAATGATGTGATGATACTCAAACAGGTGATATTGTTGCTTATACTCTTAGAGTAAGACGCGTGAAAAACGAAGCCTTTGTTGCTCGAAGCTTAAACTGAACAACTTGCTCACTATGTACCAACAGCCCAATCTAGCTGGACAAAAAGGGTCAAATCCTTTTTCTATGTCCTTTACTATATCGATAGCTAACACTCCCGAGATTACAATTCAAACAATATTTTTGAGCAAATGTCCTCTAAATTTTTTTTATTCATGTCGAAGCGTGTGGTAAGACTGTTTCTGATAGTGTTATCATTCACATAAAAATGATAAAAAATTATGTTTATTCAATTATATTTCTGTAAAATTAGAGTTAAAAGAGGCAACAGAAGAATGCATAAGAAATATAAAATTAAACATATCTCGGGTTTCTTCGAAATTATCAGAAAAATGGCTGCAGTCTGGAAAAAATCGTGAAAATTTTAATGCAAGCAGCTTACACTGGCTTTGTGTTTCTACGTAATTACAGCTTGTTTTCTATCATATTAATAAATACTATTATATTGATAAATAAGGCATCAAAACATTTCATTTACAACTCATTTTAAGTCTAAAATAATATTGTCCAGCTAGATCGGCCATTTGGTACATAGTGTGCTCCAAGGAACCTTGGTCGAAAAACGATTTTATTCGCCCTTCCATAGTCGGTCAGCTGACCGACTAGTATAAACCTTAAGTAAGTTAAGTAGGTTAATATCGTATAAACCAGCCGGGCTAGGATGAGCGCCGTGACTATTTCTCGACATTTATCTCGCGATATCTGTCGCGCTCACATGAATGCAGAGCAAATCATGCAAAAATCTTGCAATAAATTTGACGCAGAATCAGTGCCAGATTGACCAAAACTTTATCGACAAACATTATTATAACGGTAACATCACTTAGTTGCCCATCGCCGAGAACTCGGATTTATCTAGCGACAGATCTGAAATTTGTACGGACGAGCCATGGACTAGCAGATCCGATGTCACTGAACGAATTTGACAACTAATCAAGAAAAAAATATACGAATTTAATGTTTTAATGTAAACAAATAGCAATAATACGATAAAAAAATTCTTTCATGTAACACCGTCTTTTTGTATACTTGATGTTCCAGACCTCTTTTAACAGCATAAAACTCATCAATTCGACATTTTAAACAGAGCAGCGTTCACATGCGCGACTGGACTCGGTCTAGAAAGAAATCCGGGCGCAACTGGTTTTACTAACGCGTATGCCCATTTGGGCTTGTACTTCGGCAGAGGGGAACGCTTCGTATGGCTTCTCTTTCTGTAAAGAAGCCCGTCTGTCTGTAAAGAAGCCCGTCTTACTCTAAGGTTTTTCTAAGAAGCCCGTCTTTCTGTAAAGAAGCCCGTCTTACTCTAAGACGACCAAATTAAAACAGTGTCATAAACTTAGCCGTCATGTAGCTGTCATTTGCCTAGTTAACTTGGTCGAGTTGTAGATAAGAAAAGACTTAGGCGATTCTTAAGTTTAGTGCAATCGGCCATTAGTATTTTAGTAGGCTATATTCAGTATGTTTGAAACCCAAAATGGGAATTTATTGTTACCCGATTAAATACTACCCATTTACAAATACATATTTTTAACAATATAATATATTTTGGATTAAGTTAATTCAATCGATTGTGCGTCCCCAACTCAGCACATTCCCAACACAAAGCAACAGAGACCAAAGAAGTTCCTGGGTCTCGTAAAATATGCAACGGTTCGACTGTTGCGCAGTGCGGCATCACGGTACAGTTCCATCCTGCGGTCTCCCCGGGTAAATTTAACGCTGTTGTGACTTTGTCAAAGTAAACAGCGATGCGTGGGGCCAAAGATTTAGCTAGTTTCGTAGTTGGAGATTTGTTTATACTTCAGCTCTGGCGACGTTTGCGGTGCTACTTATCCGGATCCACGGTGTTTGGGCTCAGTCGTAGATTTCGACAAACTTCCTCTTTTCAGGATTTCTCGTATCAAAAGACTTTTATTTTTGCGTAATACACATTGAAATATTATGGTTCTCTTCGAGATTTTCTTTCCTTACTATGTAGTATCAAAATATTTATTTAAAGTATTTCAAAGCCTATTGAAATCAGAGTTCTTGGTCACAATACCACAAAGATGTTGGTCGTCTTTTGATTAATTAGTGGGAGGCTACCGTCAACTGATTTAATTGGATACAAACGTATTTTAGAAAGCTCTGAAACAATAGTTTTCTGTAGATTTATCAAATATTTTCATATTTAGGTATCTAACAATTCACGGGTAAAAGACGTGATGATCATAAAAAGCGCTGAGTTAATAATGTTAGTTAGTGGATAAAAGAAAATTGAAAACTCCGGCAATTTAAAATTCTATTTAAGTAATGTAAGTTTTTTGTAACTTCATACCCCATTTATCGGCTAAGTTGACTATTTCATTATTGTCTACCACTGAGTCATCTTGATATTCAAAATGAGAAGTTAATTTCTTCAAAGATATAGCAGCCTCTAGAATTAACTCACATAGTATGTTACAGTGCGCGGTTGGAATTCAATTTCCTCGATAGGGTAACAGTTAAATTTATACCGGAGTTTGGCTTACTCCTCTGGTAACCTGAGACCGTGCAACATAAATATCGAGGGAGCGAGTTGGTAAAATAGCGGAGCTCGTAAAACTTTCTGTTTTCTCTATAGGAGTTGGTAGTTCATAATCATAATTACAATAACAAAAAATTGTTGAGTTATTCTCGATAAACGGAGAGGGTTCAAATAAAAATAAACAGTTTATGAACTAAAACCAAACTACGGGAACGAACTTGAATATTTTCATGTTTAGTACTTTCAGATTTTTGCTGTAGTCTTTTTTATTAAAATTATTTTGGAGTTCCTATTTTCCCGATCTTATCATACATAACCCTCACGGTATGATTATTGACCGAGCTAGCGCGTTTCAGCTTGGGCAAAAATGTTTTCTTATATCCGTCTGTCCCGCTATCCACCTGTTCTCCTCTAGATTTTCGTGAATATTGAGCAGTTTTGATATTTATGATTTTCAAAAATTTTTAATATTGCTGAGCATATCTCGCAAAAAAATCATATTTCAGCCATTTCAAAAAATGTTCAAAAATGTCTAAAACGCAAGCTTTACAGCTCCCAGAAAAACTTGTTTATAATATATTTGAGACCTGATTTTAAAACGTCAGGTTTTAAAATCAGGTCTCAAATATATTATGATTTTGTGTTTTCACCAGGTGGCGTGGATCCACATCGACCGGCAGATGATCCTTACCATCCACCGACACGTGATCACGCGGTTGGCGCGGTTCAGCGTGTCACATGACAACGCGATGACCTGGCTTCTGCACGTGAGCCAGGTGCAGCAGGAAGACCGCGGGTACTACATGTGCCAGGTCAACACCAACCCCATGATCAGTCAAGTCGGATACCTGCAAGTTGTAGGTGAGCCTAATCTTCGGGCTAATTATGAATGAAATCAAAGGTTTGTTTCTGGAAGAATGATAGGCATGAAAGTTGATGGATGGAGAGGAAAAGAATGGAGCGGAATCGTGTGGGACGATATGCATATGAAGGTGAGTGAAAGAGGATTAACAAAATAAAATCGAAGAGAATGACATACTGCACCGACTCCAAATAAAAAGAGTTAGGTCTGGTAGATGATGATAATGCTATGACTACCCACGACACAACAACGCGATGACCTGGCTTCTGCACGTGAGCCAGGTGCAATAGGAAGACCGTGGGTACTACATGTGCCAGGTCAACACCAACCCCATGATCAGTCAAGTCGGATACCTGCAAGTTGTAGGTGAACTTAGTCTTCGGTATAGATGAAATGGCTGATGGTCATGGTCTAGACTCTAGTCTTTGGGCTAATTATGAGAGAAATTATGGTATGTTTCTGGAAGAATGACGGGCATGAAAGTTGATGGATGGAGAGGGCCTATGGAGCTGAATCGTGCGAAACGATATAAATATGAAGGTGAGTGAGTGAGGACAATTATGGTGGGTAACAAAGTAGGATCGAAGAGAATGACATACTGCACCGAGTCCAAATAAAAAGGGTGAGGAGTGGTAGATGATAATAATGCTATGATTACCCACAACACAACAACGCGATGATCTGACTTCTGCACGTGAGCCAGGTGCAACAGGAAGACCGCGGGTACTACATGTGCCAGGTCAACACCAACCCCATGATCAGTCGAGTTGGATACCTGCAAGTTGTAGGTGAGCCTAATCTTCGGGATAATTATGAAAGAAATCAATGATGGATGGAGATAAAAGGGATATGAATATGAAGGTGAGTGAAAAAGGGATTAACAAAATAGAATCAAAGAGAATGACATACTGCACCGACTCCAAATAAAAAGGGTTAGGTCTGGTAGATGATATAATGCTATGATTACCCACGACACGACAACGCGAGCCAGGTGCAACAGGAAGACCGCGGGTACTACATGTGCCAGGTTAACACCAACCTCATGATCAGTCAAGTCGGATACCTGCAATTTGTAGGTGAGCCTAGTCTTCGGGCTAATTATGAGAGAAAGTTATGTTTTTGGAAGAATGATGCGATTGAAAGTCGATGGATGGAGAGGAAAGGGATGGAGCTGAATCGTGGGAACAATATAAATATGAAGGTGAGTGATTAAGGACAATTAGGGTGAGAAACAAAATAGAATCGAAGAGAATGACATACGGCACCGATTCCAAATAAAAAGGGTGAGGACTGGTAGATGATGATAATGCTATGTTTACACACGACACGACAACACGATGATCTGGGTGTTGCACATGAGTGTAGCAAGAGAATGTGCCAATTCAATGTTAATCCTTTGATTAGTCAAGTCCAGTACCTGTAAGTTATTTGCGTCTAAACTAAAGTATAGCTTGCTATCGTAAAATAGAATTTTATGAGACTTGCCATTATAATTGGTCTGTGTACAAAGGAATTCGTCCTTCCAAACTTTCTACTTATAGTTGATTATATTTCAAAAGAATTATTTTATATTTAATTATTCCTTTTGAAATTTATTGTCCAACATTGTGATTACCAAAAAACATTAAAACAACACAGAGCGAGTAATCAACGTTCAATTTGCATAATACACTCGTTTTTAAGCTTCTTCTGAAGTTATGACGTAGAAAAATATGCAAGGTACGCGGTTTCACTTTAAGAGATTTATTTAGCTACACTCTATTCCCGAGGGAGCGATAAAGTAGGGACGTCCTTTCGTAGGGTTTCATTTCGAGGACATTGTACCTGAATAGCAAAAACCTACGATGAATCTTTCTTCTCAGAAACCAATAAATATTTTTCATTTCTTCCATTTTGGAACCACATTCTCATTTGGACCCACATTTTGCTTGTTTCCAGTTTCAGAAACCTTTAAAAGTACAGTTAGTAGAAAAATTAAGAGCTCGTATAAAAAACATTAAAAGTGACTGATGCGTTACATTATATTATTCGCTTTTACCGTATTTGGCAAAACTTTGTTAAGTAAGATAAGACCACTCTAATTAATTATTTTAAACAGTCGAAACAAATGTGAAGTTTGTGATCACTTGTATGATTTTGTAACATAATAACATTGTTTGTAGAATATCAAATTCAAAAACCACCAAATAAAGATACCCTTTATATAATTGAATACATAGAAATGATTTATAGAATATGAAAAGGCGAGTAATGTAAAGACTACAAAATACGTCAAAAATTTAAGTTTCAGTAAACCAAAAGAAATGTAAGTTGGTAGAGTTCGAAATGGTGTAGGCGTGTCCTGTATCCGATTGGGAGGGTAGCTCCCACTTCACTAGTGTGCCACAACAAACTATAAACAGAAAGTTATTTGACCATTAATTTAGTAGTTTGTCTTGCAAGGTCTTGCACCTTCAACTAGGTATGAAAAATTAACACATCGCCAAATATAGCTTCTTCTTCTTAGTAAGAAGTTTCCGATTTTTTAGAGTGGTATTAGAGTTTCAATAATTAAAAATCCAATGTGAATATCAGCGATTTTTTGGTATCCCCACTGCTGGGGCACAGGCCTTCCTTATGGGTGGATAAAGAGGATGGGCCATAACATAACCCACCACGCAGACCCAATGCGGATTGGTGGGTGTTAACGACTGCAAATGCACCCGGGACCAACAGCTTAACGTGCCTTCCGAAGCACGGAGAAGCTCGAGATGATACATTTTTGGTCACCCATCCCTTGACCGACCCTTGCCAAACTTGCTTAACCTCCGCAATCGCTGGGCCACTTGCTAAACCACTGAGCCATGGAGCTCCTCCAATCAAAAATCCAATGTAATTATTGAACTTTTTTTTTACTTTACTCCATAACATTTATCGAAAAAAAGGCACACAATTAACGAAAACAGTTAATTTTTGCATAATCAGGAGCCTCTTCACGGTTTAAGTGAGTGGTAAATCATACTTCCGGAAAAAACACAAGAAACAAGCAGTTTATGAGTGTGTGTGTGTTGTGAATGTAAAATATATTTAATTCATTTAAAATATATTTTAGATTGTCTGCGTACTTTTTTTGTCAAATAAACCTTCTGAATTCTTACGTCTGAGCTGTTGTCGCAGTCACAAGTTTTAAGTGGAAATAAAACGTTGCCTTTTCCGGCCCCTCTTAGTTCGCGGTTGGTTTTATCTCTGCTTTGTTGCTTAGTTTTAAGGACTGTTGAATTGGAAGGTTTATTAACCAATTGGAACGACCTTAGAAGTAAATACCTTTTTTAACCGACTTCAAAAATTTGAAAAGGAGGAGGTTATCAATTCGTCGCGTATATTTTTTTTATATGTGTGTACACCGATTACTTGAAGACGGCTGAACCGATCGAAATAATTCAAACGTTATAACATGAGGTTAGTTCCCAAGTTTGTCCCGTTTTTTGAAATTTTGAAATCGGTTCAGTAGTTTTCAAGTAATCTTGAAAATACCGTCGTTTTCGTTATTATTTTATATGAATTCAGACGGATTTTCACCCATTCCTTTTTTGTTTATGAACCGATTTAAATAATTCTTTTTTTGTTTGAAAGAAGACACCCATATTAATTTCATTGGTATTGGATTTTGGATTTTGAAGATACACGAGGGAACTCCTCAAAATTAAATAGAAACTGTACAGTGATTGAAATATTGGTAGGTTTATGATATGACAATCAAAAACAAGTTAAGTACCTATCTATTGTCAAGGACGTTCTGGACTAGAGTTGAACTGCGAAGGCCCAACGGAACTCCTGTGCAAATTGAGTTACTCGGGGTATACCATTGAAAAATGTGAAACATTATAACGTTTTATTTTATAAAATCATCGCTTACATACCTACCACAAAAAAGTTTAAAATAAAAAAGCTTTTTAAAATAAAAAATCGATATGAACATTATTTCTTGCTTTTTATAGAGCTGTTTTTAAGGTTTTTTGAAGGAGGTTGTGCTTTTTTTAAAAAGCTTTTTTATTTATAACCTTTGAATTTTTGACGTAAAAGAAAATTTACCATGGGTATTGTAACACCCATGGTAAATTTATGGAGAATGTATTCTTAAACCATAATTTTCTTTGCAGTACCACCAAATATCCTGGATGATGAAAGTACGCAATCTGCGGTAGCTGTCAGAGAGAACCAGAATATCAGTCTAGTGTGCAAGGCTGATGGGTTCCCGAACCCAAAGATCATGTGGCGACGAGAGGATGGCCAGCCCATTTCCGTCGATAGGAGGAAGAAAGGTATGTTAAGTCAAGCTTAGGGCATACTCCAAAAACCAAACCAGGTTAATTCGGATGACGTTACTGCTTCATGGCATTAATAGCTCAGACGATTTAAAATTAAGTTTAAAGACCGACGGACGTGGTTCGATTTATCGCGACTCTTTTTACAAAATAGGCCCTTTGGTACCGACGTACGTGTTTTAATGCAAAATATTCAGTGATCTTTTGTATACAAACCTACTTTCTCTTGCAATTTAATGGTAAAATTAGAAATTGGATAACGAGTTACTGCATGGTCTGATTACAAGGGCATATTAGAAAGAGTATTTTTAAATTAATTTAAGAAAAATGAAAAGAAAATGCATAGTTTCAACCAAATTGAACTCTTTACGATAAAAATATTCTGTTGCATTAGCTCTAGGGTATTCCTAGCACCACTTATTCTCGTATAAAATGGAAATTGTTACATCTACCCAGTGCTGCGCATACAGAGCTCTACCTGATATCATAATAAAACCTCCACTTTAAACCGTGTTAATCCCACTTCGGGAATGAATGGTGGATTAAACCTCTCCAAGAAAAATCTGGTTCAAGAAAATTATAGCAAAAGCTGAGTACCGGGAATTAAGCGCTTGGAGCACCCATTTCGGTTAGCGCCTGACAAAGCCGTCCAAAAATTGAGTTTAATTTCAAGAGCGATTTTCTTGTGCAAGTGGGGAATTAACGTGTGATGTCGAGTGGCACTCTTCGCTAATTGTGTGTGACCCCAGTCTTCGCGTCACCGCCACCTGGCTCGATTATTTCGGAGGGTGAAAGCGTTTTAATTACTCATCGCATCGGAAAACTCTCTTTCCAATTCCGCCGGTAAGCCTTTGTTTGTATTAATACGATGGGAGCGTACCTCTTTTATTTGCCGAATGGGTATCTGCCGTTTGAGTGGTTTGTCCTAAAAGCTCCAATTTGAGCGGTGTAAATGATTACGCGATGACTGGCCTCCGTTTCATTAAATAGCGTCAGAAAGAAGAGTAGGTTTTGACAGTCATTCAGAATGTTAATCGGTTTTTCGGAATAAATAATTTCGATTAGCGACAAGCCCGAAGGAAGATTGATTTGTCTATTGATGTAGAACACCCTTCAGATGAATAAGAGTTTTCTGTAATTTGTATGGGTACTCATTCGTTGGGTATTGAAAACGTTTTTATGAAAAGCGCCTTTAAAAATTTGTTTTTCTATATTCTAAAATACTTTAAGAGCAAACATCGTAAGGTCTATTATACTACGATATGTGATTCAAACTTATGCGACGTGATACGAATGCAAAATATTTGTAGAACCCAAAAACTGCTTAATCCGTTGAGGATTAAAGAATGATATCGCTTGAGAGATCAAAAGCAAGTGGTCACTTGCATCGTAACATAGTAATTGCTTAATATATTCAACCAATGGCTGCTCTCATTACATTCATTGTGCTCCCGTGGCCAGAAAACGGCACGTAATTGTAAATACAGGCAAACTCATTTGGCCACTTGATGGGTGCGCGGAGCGGTGCGACGCGACGCGAATTTTTAATTTTTACGAGTCGAGGCGTGGCCCAGCTAGACATTACGCCTTTTATCTTGAATATTTGATGGAGGGATGGGCAGCTAAGTAGCCCGGTAGATATAAGGTTGTTTGAGCAAAGCTCGAGAGTGTTTTGAGCTTATGGGCCGATAGTTATGAAATAACTAAACAAATAGCAAATCCCCTGCTATTGCAGGTGCCTAGTGAATCTGCTCAATAGTGAATCTGGACTATAACGAAAGCTTTTGAGGCACCTGCAATAGCAAGGAATTTACCATTTGTTTCATCTTCATCATCATCATCATATCAGCCGCACGACACCAACTGTTGGGTATAGGCCTCCCCCAAGGATCTCCACGACGATCGGTCCAGCACTGCCCGCATCCAGCGGCTTCCCGCGACCTTCACCAGATCGTCGGTCCTACCCACGGAGCGTTGTCCGGTGCGCGGTCGCCATTCCAGAACTTTTCGTCCCAACGGCCACCGGTTCTTCTCGCTATGTGTCCAACCAACATTTGTTTAGTTATTTCATAACTGTCGGGCCATAAGCTCAAGGCACTCTCGAGTTTATCGAAAAAACACAATACATTATTGATTACTAAAAATTAATGACTAACCTGTATCACTGTGGATTTTTCAAAGTTAAGAGCATTATAACGATCGAACAGCAAATTTCAATAGTTCTATCATTTTGTTGTGTCCCATCTCGAAACAAACCAGCGCAGCAGATATGTAAAATAAGTTGAACAGTCACTAGTGGCCTAAAGTCCGCTCAGACCAGTCTCACTCAGTCTTTTTTTATGGTGGATAGGTAAGCGCTTGTCTGCTATGATGCCTGGTGGTAAGCGATGATGAGATCTGTGAAACGCTATTAACTCGGTACTTGAAGGCCCCCAGATTGTACCTATTAGGAAACACAGACTCATGCAAGGAGTTCCACTCTGTCTTTTGTTCCAGTGACCGTGTACGAAGGTGACACCCTGAGCCTGCAGCGCATCAGCCGCACGGAGATGGGCGCATACCTCTGCATCGCGACCAATGCTGTTCCACCTTCCGTCTCCAAGAGGATCATTGTTGATGTTGAATGTAAGTTTTTTTTATGTACAACGGGGTTGTGCTTTACCTTCACCTCACCTGATGTTCAGTGACGATAAGGCCGAAGGTGGAAGCTCACTACACCTGGAATCACTGAAGAACTGGCTATCTTACCTCTAACTGCCGGAACACATTTTTTTAAATTGTTGTTATGGCGTTAGACGTAGATAAGATGGTGGTAGCTAGCCAGGCGGACTTGAAATAAGCCCTACCACCAACCAAATCGAGTACAAATTGTACCCCCTTGGGAATCGAACCCGGGACCCCTGCGTCTTATACGGGTAGGCGAACCATTAGAACACCGAGGCGGTTTTCTGTTGAAGGTTTAGCTGAGTAAGAATATCCTGATGCTCTTTTCCCAGCTGTATTATAACTAGACTAGTATAGGACACTCGCATTTATTTTTAACAACATCGGTAAATATCACGGCCTTCACTAAACTTGATGTTCACACATATAAAATTAATGTTCGTACGTAGTTTTTTACATACCTTTTACGTAGTTTTAGATAGATGTCCATTGTATGATAAGTTTTACGACAATAATATTATTAATAATCTAAACCGTACTCGGCAAAATTCATTTGATTTTATAATTTAGAACCTCTGGACAAAAAGACGCAAAATGATTCTACAAAAACAACCGCCATACCTAAAATTGCTTTAAATTAAACATTATACCACAAAAATCCAAACAGAGTGTCACGATATTTTTTTACAAATTGTATTTCCGTGAAACAAAAATGGTTTCCCACTTAACAAGACGCGGTCCCTTTATTTTCAATTCTTATTGCGTCCCAGCTGACTAAATAGACGGGAAGATGGCGCGATAATTGAAAGATAATATTTTTTCACGGTGCATACTCGGCAGATTGCTCTTGCAGGCCATTCGATCTATCAGAAGGGATGCAGGAGGAAATGAACCAATTTGTTTTGTAATACGATCTGAAAGAAAATATACCTATAAGAGAGGAGAGAATAATGAGAAGTGATTTGAAAACTCAATAAGTGATGATACTTGCTACTTATGTCTTGCATAACAAGTTTATAAGAAACGATTTTATAACAATTTTGCGTTTAATCTTCAATATAAATAAAAGAAAAAAATGTCGTTAACAGTCCCTGCAATAATAAGATTCTGTTAACGTTTTTAATGAAGTTTTAGTACCCCATCAAACACCTCTGTATTTTTACGATCCCAGAATTCACACCATTAAAAAATCCTCCTATAAAAGGCTTATGTGGAAATTTACCTTCGAATTTGATAAATTTTTAAAACGTCGTAGAATATTTAAATAGATTCGAGCGGGAAAAGTAATATACCCAAAGAAAATTGCCGCCATAAAGTGCTGGCAATGTGAATTACATCCTTACTGTAGATTTTATTATCAGAAAGGTTTGTGTGAAAAATCGGTGGAGGGGCGGCAAGCCGCTACATCCATCATGATTGAAAGTTTATAAATTGCTTTCACCCGAGTTTCTTGTACATGTTCTGTCCCGTTCTATCTAGTTGTTGATTGATAAGGTACATTAAAATGGCTGTAAGATAACTTGCTCTTTTTAGGGCTGCGCCCTGTGTTCGTTCTGTGTGAAATTGTAATCTAAATCAAGAATGCAATTTATTGGATAGAATACAATTTATTAATAACTTATCAGTTTTTACTGGTGATTTTTCATGTTATACATCATGTTTACCATTGAAAATGGTTATCAGATGCAAATCACCTGAGACGTATTTTTGGCCATATCTCCGAGGATGTTGGGAGGATCGAGATAGGAATAGTGCCAAAAGTTGAGGAATTTATTGTTACACGTGTGAATGTTTAAATTTTGAAAATCAACTACTAACTTTTTTATGGAATTTTGCAAAATTCGGATTTTTTTGGGGAGTGTTTGTTTACTAAATTGTAAATATTTTGGAAAAAACCGACTAAAGAAAAAAATAAAAAAAGTCCTAGGGTATTAGTTTTGCAATAAAATGGAGAAAAAAAATTTAAAGTGTTAAAAGATGCAGAAGCAGACTAAAAATTTTACGGCCACGTCGAAAAAAAATCAAGTTCCAATTTAAAAACCCCAAATATGAACACAAAGTTGTTTCCAATACGTAACAAGAAACTTTTGTACTTGTCGCTACTTTGTATAGATTATTTCAATTAAGCATTTTATGAAAATAGCAGGTTCATTGTTATTCAAGTCGCCTGAGCTCGTGTCTTTAGTTAAGGATCGATAGTTCGAAGGGGCTTAGTGTTTTAACAAGTTAAACCGATATTCAAATATGCATACTGGATCTTGAGTCTAAGTTGTCTTATTACCAAAATGGTTATTTAATAATGCAGGTTATAATTTAATGTTTATGTTAAATTTTAAAAATATTTATAAGTCTAAAAGTCGAGTTAAGGTTTAGCTCTATTAAAATAGCATTATGAATGCAAAAGTGTAAACCATAGGTATATACTCTTATAATTTAAAGGGAATGATAGTAATGTTTGTGTAAACACATGGAACACACACAATACTTACCAACTGTACAGAATTATGATGAACGCCGTTGATTACTGAGAAAAAACACACAAATAAGTTATTAGTGTAGTGAATAAAACAATTTTGAAATAAGTACCACAAAATAGATGTTTCGTCTAAAATAATGGAAAACATTTCATTTTGAGAAAGTACTAAAATCAGAAAACCATTTCAAGATTTTAGTGTTCTAAACTCATATATTTATTATTATTATTTATTTCAGAATTTTTAGATCTGTATTTTTTACGCTAATTAAAAAAAACTAAAGTTTAGTCCAAATTGGGAATGTCAGAAAGTTTAAGTTGAGTTTTGTATCTACTTTCATTATCTATATATATAAAATTCAAAGTCCTGACTGAGTGAGATATCAACGCACAGCCCAAACCGCTGAACCTAGAGACTTGAAATTTTGCACACAGATACTTTATACAGTGTAGGCATCCACTAAGGAAGGATTTTTGAAAATTCCATCCCTAAGGGGATGAAATAAGGGATGAAAGTTTGTATGAAAGTCCCTCAGTTTTGAAGCTAGGATCTTCAAATTTTGTGTTTAGGCTGATGATTGAAAATAAATAAATAAGTGTCTCAGCGTTTTTCAAAATTCTACCCCCAAAGGGGTGAAAAGGGGGATGAAGTTGTGTTTAGAAGATAATCCTTCATTTTTGAAGTAGAAATCGCTAGATTTGTAATTTAGGCTTATGGATGGAAATCTAACGCAACGCATATTGTATTGGTATAATTTCAACCCCCATGGTGATGAAATGGGGGTGCAATGGGGTAAATAAACCTAAAAATCGATATGGATGTCGTTATTGGGGTTTTCTGGGATGAAGATTGCGAAAATGACATTTATTTTGAAGTCCAACACGGTCGACATGATTTAACCCCTAAAGGGGTGAAAATTGGATTTAAATTTGGTATTGAAAACAATATAAAATAGACATTACAACTTAAAACTTCGTAGGAGCACGTCTTAAAATAAATAGACAAACATATATTTTGTGTTTTTTAAAATCAACCCCTTAGGGGGTAAATGGGCTAAGTAAACGTAGAAATCGATATGGATGTCGTTCTTGAGGTTTCATGGGATGGTGATTGCGAAAATAACATTTATTTTGAAGTCCAACACGGTGGACATGATTCAGGACATGATTCGGGAAGCGGAACGGGAACGGGAACGGGAACGGGAACGGGAACGGGAACGGGAACGGGAACGGGAACGGGAACGGGAACGGGAACGGGAACGGGAACGGGAACGGGAACGGGAACGGGAACGGGAACGGGAACGGGAACGGGAACGGGAACGGGAACGGGAACGGGAACGGGAACGGGAACGGGAACGGGAACGGGAACGGGAACGGGAACGGGAACGGGAACGGGAACGGGAACGGGAACGGGAACGGGAACGGGAACGGGAACGGGAACGGGAACGGGAACGGGAACGGGAACGGGAACGGGAACGGGAACGGGAACGGGAACGGGAACGGGAACGGGAACGGGAACGGGAACGGGAACGGGAACGGGAACGGGAACGGGAACGGGAACCCAATTCTGATTATTGTAATAAACTAGCTTCCGCCCGCGACTTCGTCCGCGTGGATATTAGAGAAAATCCTTAGGAAACCTTCAACCAGGTTCCGACCAGCCGTTTTTACGCGATTAGGCGGGTCCCCACCAAGCGAGCAGCCTCGTGCGAGGCCCGCCACACACGGCAAACGTCTTGCCTCGCGAGGCAGCGCGCTTGGTGGGGACCCGCCTAATCGCGTAAAAACGGCTGGTCGGAACCTGGTTGAAGGTTTCCTAAGGATTTTCTCTAATATCCACGCGGACGAAGTCGCGGGCGGAAGCTAGTACAAAGTAAAAACGATAATTATTATATTTTTTAAAGGTAGTCCATTGACGATCGGCATTACAAAAAAGAAAGCATTTCAGTAGGCGTATTAGCAGTTTACGATTACTATGTACGCCGTTATTGTGGCATGCATCAGAACTTATTTTAATTAGTTTGTAATCAATGTGTTAATGTATGCTATGTGGCTGTACTAATAATAATAAATAAATAAATAAACTATACTTGATAGCGACAGTAGTTGATATTTGTATGACAACTTTTAGTTTAGGATAACTATACTAACTACAAAAAAGAAAATCTTTGTTCTGTGGTAGTTACCGCTAGAGGCGCTGTGGCAAATTGCATACATAAATTCTTACTATGGTCTATATCGAGAATAATAAACGTGAAAACTCATAATACAGGTACTGTAAAGGTTGCTAGGTATTCAGTCGGAACACAATTGGACTTTGAACACCTACCTACATTACACATACATTTTACCGACTGACCACAGTAAAGACACTGATGATTAAACAGAAACAAACTTGTTTTTACACCAAACATAAGTCGCAGATAGAATTTTCTTGGATCTAGGAATTAACCATTATACGGTTCTCTTTGTATTTTTAGCTACACCTATCTCCGCCGGTAAAGTTTAGTAGGTACTCAAACTAATTCTTCTTTTCAAGTTGGCAACATTTCTTGGACTAGCGAAGGGTTAACTAAATGCTTTGGTTCTAGTTACAAGGGGATAGATATTACCCCTGTTGTTGGGTTTTCAACTTTGTTTTTCGAAACTTGTTAAACCCTATCTTTTAAACTTGTTTCGTCTTAAAACTCGTGATACAAAATACTTGGAAAGTGTCTAGACAGTTTTTTTTTTTAATGCCTCATGTCATGATATGGGAGCGGTGAATAACTCTAATCTAAACTTTTGCGATACAAAGGATAACTGTTTCATAATCTTCTTTCATTTTTCTAGTTTCCAAATAAACATTACTAAGATTTTATTTGACTGTGGTGTCCGGTAAGGGTTAAGCTATATTGAATCACCCAGCTCTGAATTTTTCATAGCTCTATGAGAAACCCATTCAGCGTCAACTGGCTCACCGATGCTGAAGAGCTCGGAAGCAAACGATTGGTTTTCTCTCTCTAGTAAACGACGTTTCCTTTCTGTGTGACGAATACAGACGTTGCACGGGCAAGCTGATCAGTTTAGTTAAGCCTCAATTAGTTACAATTTTATTAGATTTAAGTCTAAAGACTAAGCCATTTTGGCTCAGTTTTTTTCCTCACTTTCTCTTCGGACGGACTCGGCTTCTAAGTGTTTATTCAAAGTCAAAGCTTATTCATAGGTAGCCTTAATTTAGCTGTTATTTCCATGCAATAAGATTGAAATTTGTCGACAGTTTCCCCGATGATCTGGGTCCCGAACCAGCTGGTGGGAGCTCCAGCTGGCACAGACGTCACGGTGGATTGCCACACGGAAGCCCATCCCAGGGCCATTTCTTACTGGGTGTACGACAATGTGATGGTGTTGCCGACGAAAAAGTACGCTATCACTACTGAAGAGAACTCTTACAGGTGAGGAGGTGGTCCTATCTCGACAACGGTCTTCTGCTTCTTCGTCGTTAACGGTCAAATAAGTATTTTACAACATCATGTTTAATCACTCTGTTTCTCAGTAAGTAGCATTTTTCTATAGACAAATAGCTAGTCTTCACAACTACCCAGCCCGCCTAGCATGACCGACGAAACACGATATATATCGCATGATATAAAGTTTTATCGACACCCAACTGTCAAAATCCACTGTCTTTTGACAGTTAAACGTGATAAATTGCTATATCATATCGTGTTTCGGTGGTCATGCTAGCGGGGCTGGTTTTAACATTGAAAATGTTTTTGTTCGCTCCGGTAGGGCCCCATTTTCGCTGAAAGTGTGTTTGCCCCGTGGTATATAGTGGTTTAGGGCCATGAGGACGTATGAGAGCTCAAAAGACGTAAAATTTGAATGGCTTTCAATGGTGAAAAAATTTTTTGTAAAAGTCGAAAACTTTTTTTGAAAGTTGAAAAAAAAACTAAAAAAAACCTTGATTTTTAACACCTTTTCTTGGAATATCTTCGATATCTCGTGAACGAGGTCGAAGATCGAAAAACTGAGAGACACGCCCAGAGATATTGAGACGAGAAACATTTTATGTTTTATATTTTTTTTTTGTGGGAGTGATAGGGGGGGGGGGGCGGTATACTCCCCCTTAGCGGCGCGTGGAGCGTCGCCGTGTGGTATTACTCGGGCGTCATAGCCCTGTGGAACTTCGCAGCTTTGAGATACGAAGATCTATTAGGACTTAATAGACGCGCAAAATTAAGGGTTTTAGGATAGTATAAACAAATTTTGGAAAAGTCGAATATTTTTTTTATAAATAAAAAAAATTAAAAAAGCTATCTTTTATACGAAGATCTATTAGGACTTAATAGACGCGGAAAATTAAGGGCTTTAAGATAGTATAAACAAATTATGGAAAAGTCGATAATTTTTTTTCGAAAATAAAAAAAATAAAAACGATGTTTTTTAACATATTTTTTAACAACGGAAACAATTATTCTAATAAGTACATAGCTAGCACACATCAGATTTGGTGAATTGCTATAGGTGGGTAACACGAGGAACAATGACGTTTTTTATAGACTTTACTATAGGTGTAGTGTAGGCGACGTAAAGGTATCGCGATAGGAGGCGGCGGGAGGTGTCTTAGCGCGGCGCGGCGGTGCGCGAATCAGTCGGGCATCACACACTTTTTTAATTTTGAATAAAAGATCGCCTAAAGTCATTAATAAACTAAAATTTCGTGCCTATCAGTCGCAGTAATTGCGTCTCAGTTTGAACTCTCAGGTTTGGTTTGACGTAGTTGAAGCTTCAAAACAAATCTTAGATTTTTTTATATTTTTTAGGTAGTAGTACTATCTTTTAATAAAATAGTAGGTAACAATGAAATATTTTTATAGGAATTTCATACACACGAATCGCAGAAAACTAGATCCAAAATCGTTCATGGCTTTGCTGTGATTTCAAAGTATTGTAAATACTAATTCAAACAAAGGAATATTTTTAATAAAATTCAATAAATTCAATAATCTTTAATAGGCAGATTCATTTTCAATGCCCTTTCAAGTCGTGTGAGCACGAGATCTGTGAATTAAAAAAAATGGAAATGTTTGATTCCCACATCAATCAATTTGGGAATTTTAATTTCGTTTCCACTTCGCAAGATCATATCTTGTCACGATCACGAATATGCCTCTACACTTTTCGTTTTAAAGCTACTACAAGATTTCCTACTCTAATTATTTTCTTCTGTTGCACACATTAAAATGCCTTGCTTTAAGTATCATCTTCTCTTCAATCTTATCACTCCTCAAATTTTACGACTACCTGGCGTAAGAGTTACTATGCTAGTGAGATAAGAAAAATTTAACATAAAGTTATCTTATGTCGTACGTACTAAAACTGTAGCCCATGTACATAAAACTTGCCATATATCTAGACCGTAGCTGTAGTTTAGTTTATCAACCATTTATAATCTCCGTAGTGTATTTCTGTCAGTCAACAAACATCTACAATTTGATTCAAATCAACCCTATCGATGAACCAATCAGCCGGGCTATCGCAAATAATCACGTTATAACGCCACAACAGTCTATGAATTGACACAGCTACTAAAACAACCCTAGTTAAGCCTCGGGGATCAATAGAAACACAATTAAGGTCCGAATGATGCAACTAAACCCCGAAGTCTTGGGGTGCTGACTGTTAATGATTACACGGTGGCGACTTGTCGCAGTAAATCTGCCGTGATACCCTCTTGATTTGGTCGATTAATAGTTGAACTTTTGGAACTGAATATCTGAGATATTTGTAAAGACAATAGTATCGGCATCATTGTTAATGGTAAACAGAGGTAAAGTTTGTATGTTTGGCTGTAGGCTATATTTTTTACCGTCTCTCTAATACATAGGAGGTGGAATTCTACACGAATGAAATTGCAGGTGGAAGATAATATTAATAATTCTTAAGAAGTAGGTACTTTTGGAATTGTTATTTATAATACTTTTGAAGTACTTGAATAAATTAAGTTAAACGAATTCAATATTATAAAATGACAAGCACTGAAAAATAAACAATATTAGTTAAGATGAAATGTAATATTATTAATACTAAGAACCGGAAGTTATTACGGAATATACCTAAACATAAAGCAAGAAACCCAACATATTTAAACACGAAATGTAGGTAGATTTTACAGACGTAACGAAAACTAGTTACCCTAAGAGTAAATTTGAAACAAACAAGTTATTTACGAGTGGAATTTCAAAGGAAGGAAACCTTCAGAAACTGCGGTGAATGAGGCCGAATGATGGCTGCTGACGGGCGTAACAAATTAATTAGTGAAACATTTATTTATAGATTTTCGGTAACCAATACAACTGTCGAAACAGTACGCTGTTTTACATTTATTGAAGATTGATTATATAATTTCCATTTATTGATAACCACTTATTGAAAACCAGCAACCAGAATTTGATAAGGGGTCTTTTAGTTGGGAAGTTTTTATGTGCAGGCTAACTACCTTAACTGATACTAACATATTATGTATAATATAAAGTGTGTGAATATACTGTACCCTTCATTTATTCCTTAGAGCACACATGAAACTGACCGTACGGAACCTGCAAACCGGCGACTTTGGGAACTACAGATGCATCTCGAAAAACTCCTTAGGAGAGACGGAAGGATCTATAAGACTATACGGTAAGATTAATATGTATTTTTTTCTATTCACACATACTGGAAAACCCAGCGCACCCATCAATCTGAGATTAAATAATACAAGAAAGAAAAAATACATATTTCTGGTCAAATCAATGACGACCAAACAACGGATAGATGAATGGAGAATTAAAAGATTTGGCGTCATAAATATTTATATTTATGATGCCGAAACAACTTATTATTGCTTTTACCGTAATGATGGAAATAATGACTTCAGGCATCTATCTGAAACTGCGCCATAAAAATGGTTACTGTTAACTTTTTATCGCCCTCAAAAACTTCAGAACAAATAGTGTAAAATTGAAGTAGAACTTTTACTACACACAAAACTTATTGCTCTCAATTCGAACATTATTTTTAGGATTTGTTTTTTGATTGTTTTTTATTGCTACAGAAATACCTATGCCATCTACATCGCCGAAAGCAACGGAGATGAAAAGCAATGCTAATAAAGAAAGTAAGTTATAATTTCATTTACTATAATTGATCATAACCATGTATACCATTTTTATTTATTTATTTATTTATCGTTTTTGGATAGCTAACAGCTTATAAACATACAGATAACAACAAATATATATAACTAAAAGCTATTGACAAGCTACCACTTATCTATTTCTTTGTTTACTTATCACACAATAATTAGTAGAAACCAACTATCATATCTGTCGATGTAATCGATATAAACACCGTTTCCATTTTTCACAGCTAAAGTATCCATTCTTAAAAATCTCAAGGGACTCATTTCTGGCTGGAGCTCGTATTAAATTTTCATCAAACAGATTGAGTTTTTCTTACAAAATTACCTAATAAATTAACTCCTACAAGAAGCTTTTTACCTTCTTTCATTCGACAATTAAACTCTTTACAAATACTCGATAACGCTCTTAACCAGTGCCGTGATTGGAATGTAATTTGTTGTTTTGAATTCTAGCTCAACACTTTCAATGCTATCCGTATCAGCAGCATAAAGGTTTTTGTTCGAAGTAACAAGTAAAGGCTCACCAATTCAGCCATTAAACCTTTGAAATGCCAACGAGCAACATTGACTTTAATTTCAATAAGTGAAATTTCGTCTAACAAGTTTCTTTGTAAAGCCGCTGCGAACGAGGCAAGTTGCGCGGCTGCAGTTATTAAACTTTCACATTACGACTGGGATCTTCACTTTGAGACCCGCCCCTTTGTCGTTTTCTACCGCCGGAGACTTGTTTTATGCATTTCGATTCTGCGGGCTCTTGAATTGTTAAAAGTGTTTCAATTGGTTGATGGTGTGATCTCGACTTGTGATTGGAAAGTTGTGCGGGTTGTTTGGCAGTAAAGTAATGTTAATGAATAAACAATGCAAATTGCTTTTGCTTGCTAAAGTTGATTAATACTTTAATGTTGTAACAAACTGAGCATGATACTAAGTGAGTTGAGTACTATACCATCAGGCTGAGGCATGAAATCAAGAAAAACTTCGTTTAACATATTTTGTTCTATTTCTACCATTAAATTTCTGACTATCTTTTTACGAGGAGTTCTTCAAACTAGAATGTTAGGATTCTCACTAGCTTTTTAATTTAACCTTATTTGCATAATCAGTACAAACAGGAATCTAATATGATTTTGAGAGTTCATTTATTTGCGTTCGTCACAACACGTATACCTAGTCGAATTTAGAGCGAACTTTGAATATACTCATATTGACACAAAATTTATTTATCCATCATCAAACTCATCAAACGTGTTCACATTTTTGTCTAATGTTGTATATTTTACCATGTGGCAAATCATTTAAAATAAATCATCTAAGCTTCATCTAAGGCTGGAAATAGTGATTCCTTTAAAATCTTTACTTCCCCTGATAATATTCCGAAACGAGAGATTCTTTGCCTCTTTAAAAGCCATGTGTAGAATGTTCACATATTCTATTTTTTCCTTCAATAAGTTACATAGCTGCAATGTCGCAAAATAGCACTGACTAAGCGCTCGCCGCAACGCTACTATTTCCAGCCTGTAACCATGAGGCGTGTTGCAGGCGTGCGGCGCGCGAACGTCACCCGAGCGGTGCAACGCGCTGAGCCGAGCGGCACCGAGCGGCCGAGCGTGGTTCGAGCGCAGTTGGACCGCGCGCCCGAGCGGGACGCCGCGCACCATGTCTACCGGCCGCCGCACCCGCATCACGTCTCAGGTAGCTTCACTCATTGACCACGAAAAGTTCCACGTTCTAAGTAGCTTCACTCATTGATCACGAAAGGTTCAGCCAGCAAAATCTTGAGTCAATTTTAATTTAGTTTTGATTGAGATAATTATTGGTAAAAATAAACAGTAAAATTGGGCTGTTGGCTGTTCTTTAACCTCACTAAACCAAATTCTACATTCTATTTTAAATGCTGAGTAAATAGATCTCCTCTTCATTCCAGTTTACTCTACACGAGATTTTAACAGCAGTGAATCGAAGTAAAATAAATTCTTAAATTTCACATTAAAATAAATACTTCGTTTGGCAGTTTGGATTATTTTAATATTTTTATCAATTAGTTATTTAGATAACAAATCAATTTTTCATTAGCTTTTCATCCCATTTCTTCATTCTATTTTATATTATCATCGTCTTGTATAAAAATTGCTTAGGTATCATATTCATAAATGAGATTTGCTACAAAAACGTGAGAAAATAAAGTAATTGTTAACAAATAAAAAAAACTAAATAAAAGCTTGTAAAAGGCACAAGTACAATAAAACACGAACAAGATAATAAGCAAAATCATTACATTTTTATAAGAAGGAAGAAAGATTAATTAACTGTGGCAATCGTAAATTTTTGAGACTATATGAGCGCAACTGACAGTTAATTCACCACATATTGCTAAGTTTATTACATAAATAGTTTTTAAAAGATTCCAGACCTGGTGGTCGATTTTTTCCTTGGCAGAATCACCACACTTTTTATTACTTAATATATATTATATACTAAGTCAAAGATATAATGATTAATCTTTAAAGTATTTCAGCTGAGTTTGCTACAAGTTACAACCTCTCATACTTTTTGCGGAACCCCATTTCACTGATTCTTCAATACAATATTTTAAATATCACTTTAACGTAATACACACACCATTTCTACATTAAATATTAATTTCACCTTAATGCCGGTCAGCTTTTTGGTCGGATTTCACAATAAGCCGATCCTAATCCGATTGAGTCCTTGTCTAACCCTAACCTAATTACGTGCTATTATAAGCCAAAACCAAATACTTAATACATAAAGCCCATAATACGGCATCTACAAAGAGTTTGAAGCCACAGGAGGCTTTACCCGCTTTGTATTCTTTGTAACAATATACTGCATTATTAAAAACGTCTCTTTCCCCTTGCATGGTAAAAAATAAATGTGCTCAGAGAGTCGCGGTGAAATGGGTTGAGCGGAATATGTGACGACGCTTGGATGCGGCAATTGTTTGAGTACCGAGACGTTCTTAGCATTCAAGCTTTTATCTTGATGGAAAAAACGCGAAGGTATTTTAATTTTTTAGAGGGCACTTGCATTGCTATTTTGTTTGCCTTCCCTAACTAACTACCTACCTGAGGTTGTTTTGATAACAGATTTATTTCATAGAAATATTACTTAGTTTAATTTTTGAGATCAAGTTTGTAAAATAGAACCCCTATCTATATTTTTCACGTTTTGTGAGAGGCTAATTCAATTGAATTTCCACGGGAATGACAAATAAATGTTACAACATTAAACTTTCAGTGGTGCGCGAAATTGAAAAGCATTTAACAATGTCTCCGAAGTTTAAAGATTTATATCTGACTGCGCATTAGTGTGTGGCTGAGACCCGACCTGGGTCGTGTACCGAAACCGCCAAATAGAGATTAAACATTCAACCATTTCACATACACACTTAACTCTCATAAATATTCAGCACAGACCGCGTACAATCAATTCTTGCAGCTCCCGGGCAAGGAAAAAGTGTTTGAACAGTCAAATAATATGATATCGAAAAGAGTCCAGGGCGAGCGTTTGAATAAATATTAGGGGATATGAGACCGGAGTGTGTTAGAGCTATTTGCGTTCGATTACATACATAGTTATATTGATCTTGGAATTACGCTGAATAAACAAATACTGTCGTCTACGTAAGCAAACAATGGCAGACAAAAGCGATTGTTTGCGGAATGCTTGAGTTGTGAGCCGTTGATAGTCTTATCATGTAACCCAATAGGAACAAAAATACGTCGTTTTTGCGAAAAAGGAATTGTGTATTCGTGAGTCGCAAAGCATCGAAGCGGCAATGATAACTTGGCGCTTACCTCACTACAGCTCAATGGTTTCGTGGCTTCTTATTGAAACATTTGAAATAAAAAGTTAATATTAAAGTCTTTTTTTATAAATATTATTTATTTCTGGGAAAATGTTATGAAAACCTTTTCTTATTCTTAACATCTTTGTCATAAAAATATTAAAACAACAGCAACTACATAACAATCTGAAAATTAAAAACACAACTCTTATTACAAACAACAAAAAGAATGGAAATTCAAAAGATTTTTCCAGAGGATTTGTTTTCACCTTTCCGGTCGCTTGTCGATTCGATTGAACATTTTACATTTATTTAAAATTGAAAATAGTAAAGCAAAGTATTATTTTGCACATTTATTCATTACTTTCTTGTGAGCTTGCGGCGTGCTCTCACTACACTCTCGTTTATCTCTCGATGGCAGCTCATTTGTTAAAGTACATACCTACCTTTATTTCCATCGCTCCATTTATTACTGCTACAAAGTTATGCAGTTTGTAATATTGTATCATAACCATAACTTTATATTTCTCTTGTTCTAGGTGCACGGATTCTACAATGTTGGCGGCAATCCGTTTTGGCGATAGTGATCTTCGTTCAAATTGATCTCATAGTTTGATTTTATAATTTAAATCTTGGACGAGACTTAATATAAATAAACCATTCTTTTATTTTCTGTTAACATTGTATTAAAAATGGTTGTCCTATAAAAAAATCAATCAACTGCCAGTATTTGGTAATAAAAATGTACTTAGTCTAAATCTTAAACATATTGGCCGTATGTTAAATATAAATGAAACATATCAAATCAACATTTCTTGTGTCATATCCTGTATGCGAAGAAAGATAGAGAGTGAGAATTTTATATTTTTAATTAACAAATTTAAGACCTTCAAATAAAAATTACGAGTAGGTTGTAAGCAATAAGTTTGGAAACGCTGACACCTGTGTATGTTCTCCTTAAGTATTATTTTTCATCCATCAACTTTTTTGAGCAATATATTTTTTATAACTCTTACCTATTCCTAGTGACGTCCCTTTCTATACTGAAAAGTACAATGATAGTGTAAACTACGGGCTTAAAATGAACATTCACCTTAGTAATATTACGATTACGACCCTCATGTTTACAGTTTGCTCCTACCATTTTGAATTATAATATATCATATTATCATACTCAATACATTGTCCTTCCAAGTAACAGTAGCTTAAAATGATACATAATGGTATTTAATTGTGGTGCCGCGCTTTGCATAGAATTAATACCTTCATAAATGTGCCAAACATTTTCATGTTACAAAATAAATGTAGTTACGCATTTGTGTTTCCAATTTTAGTTCTCTAAATACTATACGTTAAAGAATCGGTGCAATGTTGTGGTTTTAATTGCAATACAAATTGTATCGACTTTGTTTTAAGCCTTTGTTACAATCATTATGTTTGTTACTTATAAGTACGTATTATAAATAATAAGAAACTATGTATAAACTATCCAGGCTTGCCCTTCACGCTTGTTGGTGAATTGTAAATAAAAAAAATATTGCACAATAAAAAAAGGAAAATTTTAACGAAATACCTTCATAATTATATAATGTTAATTAATCGACCTAATAGCTATTATTATACATATTGATTAATACAAAAATGTATCTTTTATTAAAAATAAGAGATTTATCACTAGGTTATTTGGTTTAGTGTACAGATAATGTGATTTTGAAGATGTAAATAAACGATATTAAATAAATTAGTATAAAATCAGATCGGTGTTTGGTGGACCCTCGTTCTGGTGTTTAATGGAGCGGTAGGTGAAATACGATAAGCGTTTTAAAAATAATTAAAAGAAGGTCGGCGGCGGGTGCTGACAATCTTATCAGCTATTTTCACTTACTCCTGACAGACGTTATCGCTCGGGAGAATCGATGGTTCTCTTTAATTGATTCCCCACTTTCAGCGGACGTTCTACAATCGGCTCTTTGTCTTTTTCTAATCGGAATTCAGTCTGAGTAGGACCGAAACGGATTTCTCTTAAAGAGAGCTGCTCAATAGAAATTCAGGGTATCAACAGACGAGAGGTCGTGAAAAAACAAACACCGAGGAGCTGCTTCGTAATGGTACCCCGCGACCCCAATGGATACTCCATTGTGGTTGTTACTTTGGTTTTGACGGAAATTATGAAAACCAATTTATTGAAAGGCCTTTCATGAAAATTATTAAGTAAAAGGAACAAGGTAAGTTTTGTCAGCGAGAATTGCGAGAAAGCAAGGTTGTTTAGTCTACTGTGAAATTGGAAACTTTAGTTATGGTGATATTTTTTTTAGATTAGGTAAAGGTATCCATCTTGTTTCAGAAATCTATAAATACCAATGTAACTTATCTCTTATATAATAGTGAAGGGGTGACTGTGACAGACTATTGCCCAGCCCAAACCACTGAACCTAGGGACTTGAAATTTTGTACATAGATATTTTATACAGTGTAAACACCCACTAAGAAGGGATTTTAGGAAATTCCACCCCTAAAGGGTTGAAATGGGGATACAAAGTTTGTATTGAAAAAAAATATTAAAAATAGACATTTGAACTTGAAACTACGTAGGAGTACTTCTAAAAACAAATAAGCAAACACGTGTTTCGTGGTTTTCCGAAACTCAACCCTTTAGGGGGTAAATGGGGTACAAAAAGCCCAAAATCGATATGGATGTCGTTATCGAGGTTATATGGGATGTTGATTGCGAAAATGACATTTATTTTTAGTGGTAGACATTATTCAACCCCTAAAGGAGTCATATGGGGTTCAAACTTTGTATTGAAAAAATATAAAATAGACATTACGACTTGAATCTTTGTAGGAGTATTTCTATAAACAAATGATGAAACGTGTATTTATTTCGTGAATTTCTGAAATTCCCCTTAAGGGGTAAATGGGGTTATCGGATGTTGATTGCGAAAATGGCATTTAGGTATTTTTAAGTCCAACTCGGCGCCATGAAACGGGGGTTAAATTTTTTTATGGAAAAATAATACGGGAACAATAACAGGAATGAGAACGAGAACGAGAACGGGAACTAATCCTTACTAATATTATAAATGCGAAAGTCAGTTTGTTTGTTTGTTACGCCTTCACGTCTTAACTACTAAAACGATCATCATGAAAATTTACACATACGTAGTCAGGGGTATAGAGAAAGACAAAGGGTACCTTTCATCCCAAAAAAGGAACTGTTACCGAAGGATAGACGCAGACCGCGGGCGGGAGCTAGTCTTGCAATAAGTGCCAACGGACACGAGCAACTTTTGTTTCCGCAACTGTTTTGTTTCTCGGATCGAGTCTACGGATTTTTACACGACTGCCCAAAGCAAAAAAAGTGTATATTATGTGTTCAGGGTTCATGTATGTTTGTGGGTATGTGAGTTTCTTTATTCCACCATAACTTCTAAATTCCTGAACTGATTTGGATAAATGGGGTATCGTTAGAATCCTTACAGCATTCCGAGTGACACTGGCTATATTTTTTTTTATAAAAAATCAATATACCGAATGTACGACGCCATTTTCAAATGTGAAAAAAAAAATTTTTCTTCTGTCATTACAATATGGGCATCATCAAACGAAAAGCCTTGATAAGCACATTCCAAAACTATATCATATGTTACTAAAATGTGTACACACTAAAATAAAAATAAATACATTAAAGAATACTAAAAACATGACTGCCCTGCCGAAAACGAACTAAAAAGTTAAACAACAATTGTCATTGCAGTCGGGGAACCTCTTTGATCAAAAATTTTCCCATAATAAGCTCCCCCGACTGCAATAACACTTGTTGTTTAACTTTTTAGTTCGTTTTTGGCAGGGCAGTCGTGTTTTTAATATTTTTATTTTTAATTTATTTATAATTATGAGAGCACCCAGCGCGACGCGAGAGTCGGCAACTTTTCATACAAACCATGTAAGAGACAAAATAGTTGCGGAGACAAAAGTTTTTTGTGGGCGCTTTCCCTAAGGTTTGCAATAAAAATTGAACGCTAAATATGCAAAAAAATGGTTTTAGAGAAAGTTAAGCAGTAAAGCAAACTTTACAGCATTGTCATCCAAATTTTTTTGAAAGTGTTGCTGTGTTCCGGTTGGCGCAATTCAGAGATGCCAGAGATTTGAAAATTGTAGTAGGTAAGTACATGTTTTAACATAAAAGTTTAATGGAATTATCATTTACTGAATGAACTTAAAAGAGGAAAAAAAAATACCATTGTTAAACGATTCTTTTCGACCCCAGTTTCTGTCCATAAGATTTTTTAACTATGTTCATGTACACTTATTTCCTAACTCCAAATCGATCAAATCAAGTAGGTAGGTATTATTTAACCAAAACGGTGTCTTGAACTTTGCTGTCATGCGCCATTTTGGTCATCATCATCAGCCTATCATCGTCCACTGCTGAACATAGGCCATCTTGGTCAAGTTGTAGTTATTAAAAGACTTAGGTTTAGTGCAAACGGTTGTGATTTATTTACTAGAATCTGCTAAGTCATTATTAAAAAATATTTTTACATACTTATTGTACATTTTGTTTAACAACTTCTAGATAAAATCAATTTCAAAAAACGAGCTTTTATAACAAACCACAGAGTTTGTCGCTGTAATCAGCCGCCGTGCGCCACAAGCAGCGTTTCGTTGCTAATTAAATTTAAGGCTCCGTACCGATTTTGCCGCTTACTGCCGCGCTCTCGCTCGCACATTTCATCTTTTCTCAAGATTTTCTAAATCTGAGTGCGTAAATGAAAAATGTGTCTCGGCCACTTTCCGCAATATAAGATTACGGACATTTTAACATATATTTCAGTTTCGAGTTGCTGAAGTACAAAAAAATATCGTATTTGCCAGTTCAAATTACTGTTAGAAACGATAACTTTTTGTACTTTAGCAACAAAAAACTGAAATATATTTTAAAATGTCTGCAATTTTATATTGCGAAAAGTGACCGAGACAATTTTTTTAATTGCGCACTCAGATTTAAGAAATCATGAGAAAACATGAAATGTGCTAGCGAGAGAGCTGCAGTCAGCGGCAAAATATGCTTCGGCGGGCACGAGAATTGACAGCGAGACCACAACCCGAAACGGTTGCGAGTCAACGGACACGCTTTATTAAAGCTTCTTACTCGTAGTTAGTAAATGGGTGTTAATAAGTACGTATGCAGAGTATTATGCTGTTATTAGTTTTATATTACAAAATAAAAAAATGCTATAAATATTACAACCCGGTTGAGTTAACTCCGGACCTTTAGCGCGATAGACCCCTCTCGTTTTCTCCTTGCCTCACGCCACTGTTGCCAATTTTTTGAAAGTTTTCGATAGACTATCGATAAATTATCGCTAACCAATGTACTTATGCTATTGGCATGACAACAGTGGCGTGAGGCAAGGAGAAAACGAGAGGGGTCTATCGCGCTTCGTCCCGAGTTAACTCGACCGGGTTATACATACCTGCCTACAACATAATTATTGTGAGAATAAATACTTAAATATTTTTTTTTTCATCCACAACAGGATAATGCTTGGCCTTCACCTCACCTGATGTTAAGTGACGATAAAGCTGAAAGTGTAATCGCACTACATTACAGATTATTAAATAGTTACTACTTAGACTACACCCGAAATGCTCGCATCACTGACGAACTGGCTATCTTACCTCTAACTGCCGGGAACCCGATAACTTTTAAAATGTTGTTATGGCGTCAGAATTAGGTAAAATCACTGTCGAAATTTGCTCATTTCAAGTCTTTTACTGAAAAGCAGATTTCCCAAATAATTCCTCTTATGAACTTAACTTGATGCACTGATAAGTTCAACATGGTGAATTCATTCTACAGGCTTATTTGTATCACACTAACAACCTCGCAAGAGTAGATTAGGCACTAACATCAGAAACAACAACGTCTGTTCTACAAATTTTCCAAAACCAGACAAAATAAATCGACTTTCCATACAAAATAATGTCTGAATACCTGATTGAGTTTTGTATGAAAAGTCGATTTTTTGTCTGTTTTCGGAAAAGTCGTTGAACAAAAGTTGTTGTTTATGAGTGTGAAAAGCGTGCTATACCTTAGACCACATCCTGTTTACCAAGCAAGATAGTGGTCAAATACCTGCCCAGTTACCATTACAAAAAAAAAAATAAGCTAAAAGGCCAGCTTCCTATCATGACCAGCGAAACACGATATGATATAGCGATTTATCACGTTTAACTGTCAAAAGACAGTGGATTTTGACAGTTGGGTGTCGATAAAACGCTATATCACGTGATTTACAGGGTGTTTGGTAATAGCCTTATTAAATCGAATATGGAGGATAGGGACCATCAAACTGAACAACTTTTACTATGGGACCAACTCTGAAATCGCGAAAAAAAATCAGCTGTTTCCTACAAAAATTAATAACTAAATATCAAAATGTTTGAAACAGCTGATTTTTTTTCGCAATTTCAGAGTTGGTCCCATAGTAAAAGTTGTTCAGTTGGTTGTGGCGATACTTCGAGCAGCGACGGCTTCGGCTCGTCTTACTCTAAGTGGCGATATTTCTTTCATATTTATCTTAAATCAAAGGCAAAAACCATGGTCATAATCAACCTCATGACCACTGTTCCACTACACCAGTGGCTTTCACAGCGCATCATATTTCTATTCAAAAATTCAAGACGAAAAGCTCATACATTTCACTAAATCCGAGCATACATCTCGCATTGTATCGCAAGAAGTGATTTCAGGCCCTAAGGGTGCTTCAAATGACAGATATTTGATTTCAACTCTTTTGTTCCAAGATTTAGCTCGCTGTATCGCTTTGCCGTATCTGCTCTTGAAAGTCTTGAATTTTATTGTGATTATTTTATACACTAGTAGATAAAAAGCAAGAAAGCAAAGACATTTTATCCACATTTATTGTTTTGTTCCAATTATTAGGATACGTACCTTATACGTACCTACCGGTTTCTTTTCTTTGCTTTGCTGTTCTACTTCTCTGTTTAGATCGCCAGCCAACCAGGGTCATTTTCAATCTATCGCATATCGGATTGGGGCCAGACCAAATTGGCAAGATAGCCATTAGCTTGGTGTTATCAAGTATCATCGTCTGGGTTGCGAAGTAGGGAGCTTTTGGGAGATATGCCACCCTGAACATGGTCTCCGATTGCTAAAAATAAATCGATCGCATAATTATATAGGTATAAATTGTGAACAGGGTCGTGGGTGGCATCATTACCTACCTGAACTATTTTTTTCTGTTTTCATAACGATCGTTTAAGGAACAAAGCTCCAAGAACATACATACATATAACGTGAAATGTACTTAGATTGAAAATGAGCCTCTTGGCCGGCGGTCCATTGCCGAACAGCAAAGCAAAGAAAAGAAACCGTTAGGTCTGGGATCAGCCTTAGCTTAAAACATAAAGTTCGGTCGAATTTACACTACAACAAAAATAAACTTTATTTATTACTTAGTTGTCTTTACGAAGTTCAATTTGCACAACAGATACTTTTGGAATCGACATTAGAACGTAACGTAATTATATTTTTTAATTTCGGTGAGGATAGTCAAGTTTACGCCTTGGTCTGTCACAAGCATCGGTTCGGTTTGCATGTCGCTCCATTGAATTAATTAATCTTAGTGTTAATATAAAATATCGAGCATAGAAATCGTATTGTATGTGTTATTTAGTGAATCTGATAATATAGTGTGCTTGTTTCAAGATTAACGCGATTGTCACTGTGCGCTAGAGCCATATTTAAGGATTGCTGCGTTTCACGGATCAGAGGTATTTATTTCGATTGATTTAATAAACTTCATCAATCTACGTATTAAAACAAAGATTGTATTGTAAAAGCCAAATTATCAAAATGACAAAACAAAAATTTACATTTATGTTAAAAACTCTTATTGAATGTAACTTAATATCAACATCATGCAATTATAATAATAATTATGCCTCAAATGATCCGCAAATACAGAATACTAAGTAACCAAAGCACCCCGGAGACACAGACCTGACGCGATATTTGATTTCAATTAAACTGTACGCTTCAGGCTTATACCGCTTTTCTGTATGTACACTGACATTCGTATGTTTTTCCTTTGACTTGACATGAAATCAAGGATTTTGAAAAAAAGAAATATTAAACTTTTAGATTTTTGCATTCACAATGCTATTTTTATATTAAGATGAATAAATAATGAAAAATATTAGAAAAAATTGGCTCACCCGTAGCAACTTAGACGGGATTCGAACCCGCACCCTTAGGATTCCGGCCCAATGCACTACCAATTATGCTACCAAGCCGCTGAGGGATGTGGCGAAATTTTCTAATACTTTCCACGCTTCCGCTGAAGATCAGCGCCATCTCACCAATGTGAAGAGAACTACTTCGACATTCGGTTGTAGCACCCTTGCAGGTGCCAGACAATCAATTAAGGTGAAACAGTACAATTTTAAACTTTTAGATTTTTGCATTCACAATGCTATTTTTATAAAAGATGAATAAATAATGAAAAATATTAGAAATAATAGGCTCACCCGTAGCAACTTAGACGGGATTCGAACCCGCACCCTTAGGATTCCGGCCCAATGCACTACCAATTATGCTACCAAGCCGCTGAGGGATGTGGCGAAATTTTCTAATACTTTCCACGCTTCCGCTGAAGATCAGCGCCATCTCACCAATGTGAAGAGAACTACTTCGACATTCGGTTGTAGCACCCTTGCAGGTGCCAGACAATCAATTAAGGTGAAACAGTACAATTTTAAACTTTTAGATTTTTGCATTCACAATGCTATTTTTATATTAAGATAAATAAATAATGAAAAATATTAGAAAAAATCGGCTCACCCGTAGCAACTTAGACGGGATTCGAACCGGCACCCTAAGGATTCCGGCCCAATGCACTACCAATTATGCTACCAAGCCGCTGAGGGATGTGGCGAAATTTTCTAATACTTTCCAAGCTTCCGCTGAAGATCAGCGCCATCTCACCAATGTGAAGAGAACTACTTCGACATTCGGTTGTAGCACCCTTGCAGGTGCCAGACAATCAATTAAGGTGAAACAGTAAAATTTTAAACTTTTAGATTTTTGCATTCACAATGCTATTTTTATTTTATATTAAGATGAATAAATAATGAAAAATATTAGAAAAAATCGGCTCACCCGTAGCAACTTAGACGGGATTCGAACCCGCACCCTTAGGATTCCGGCCCAATGCACTACCAATTATGCTACCAAGCCGCTGAGGGATGTGGCGAAATTTTCTAATACTTTCCACGCTTCCGCTGAAGATCAGCGCCATCTCACCAATGTGAAGAGAACTACTTCGACATTCGGTTGTAGCACCCTTGCAGGTGCCAGACAATCAATTAAAGTGAAACAGTACAATTTTAAACTTTTAGATTTTTGCATTCACAATGCTATTTTTATATTAAAATGAATAAATAATGAAAAATATTAGAAAAAATCGGCTCACCCGTAGCAACTTAGACGGGATTCGAACCCGCACCCTTAGGATTCCGGCCCAATGCACTACCAATTATCCTACCAAGCCGCTGAGGGAAGTGGCGAAATTTTCTAATACTTTCCACGCTTCCGCTGAAGATCAGCGCCATCTCACCAATGTGAAGAGAACTACTTCAACATTCGGTTGTAGCACCCTTGCAGGTGCCAGACAATCAATTAAGGTGAAACAGTACAATTTTTAAACTTTTAGATTTTTGCATTCACAATGCTATTTTTATATTAATATGAATAAATAATGAAAAATATTAGAAAAAATCGGCTCACCCGTAGCAACTTAGACGGGATTCGAACCCGCACCCTTAGGATTCCGGCCCAATGCACTACCATTATGCTACCAAGCCGCTGAGGGATGTGGCGAAATTTTCTAATACTTTCCACGCTTCCGCTGAAGATCAGCGCCATCTCACCAATGTGAAGAGAACTACTTCGACATTCGGTTGTAGCACCCTTGCAGGTGCCAGACAATCAATTAAGGTGAAACAGTACAATTTTAAACTTTAAAAAAAAAAAAAAAAAAATTCGCCACATCCCTCAGCGGCTCGGTAGCATAATTGGTAGTGCATTGGGCCGGAATCCTAAGGGTGCGGGTTCGAATCCCGTCTAAGTTGCTACGGGTGAGCCGATTTTTTCTCTAATATTTTTCATTATTTATTCATCTTAATATAAAAATAGCATTGTGAATGCAAAATTCTAAAAGTTTAAAATTGTACTGTTTCACCTTAATTGATTGTCTGGCACCTGCAAGGGTGCTACAACCGAATGTCGAAGTAGTTCTCTTCACATTGCTGAGATGGCGCTGATCTTCAGCGGAAGCGTGGAAAGTATTAGAAAATTTCGCCACATCCCTCAGCGGCTTGGTAGCATAATTGGTAGTGCATTGGGCCGGAATCCTAAGGGTGCGGGTTCGAATCCCGTCTAAGTTGCTACGGGTGAGCCGATTTTTTCTAATATTTTTCATTATTTATTCATCTTAATATAAAAATAGCATTGTGAATGCAAAAATCTAAAATTTAAAATTGTACTGTTTCACCTTAATTGATTGTCTGGCACCTGCAAGGGTGCTACAACCGAATGTCGAAGTAGTTATCTTCACATTGGTGAGATGGCGCTGATCTTCAGCGGAAGCATGGAAAGTATTAGAAAATTTCGCCACATCCCTCAGCGGCTTGGTAGCATAATTGGTAGTGCATTGGGCCGGAATCCTAAGGGTGCGGGTTCGAATCCCGTCTAAGTTGCTACGGGTGAGCCGATTTTTTCTAATATTTTTCATTATTTATTCATCTTAAAAAGAAATATATGAAGCTTACTTCCGAAAACAATATATGCATGATGCACCGCCCGCCCGCCCGCAAAAATATGCACATGCACACCACAATATATCAGTGCACAATACCTGCATTTAGCAAGACAGCAACACACCTTTCACCTTCACCAATTAGGCTACTCTACACGTGTGTTTCGCCCCAACTTGGAGCGGAGTTAGATGGAGCGTAAACCAACACCAAATCGGAAGTAAGCTACATATATTTCTTTTTAAAAATGGTTAGGTACTTCCATCCGCCAAGTTACTCGCTTAGTCACTAACATACGTTTAGTTAGTTCGTGAAGTGGCGAGACACACGTTACGAATTTTTCTGCAAAGTTGTAACGTGGAGGGAAACCACGTAAGTTTTGTTCGTACCTATACGTCATAATATAATAATAATATTATGTGTATAGTTTAGAGATGCTGTGATCTAATGGTAACTAATAATTTACAAATAATTGGTAAATAATTTATAATTAACTTTACACGGAGGGTGGAGGGGCCATGCCCAGTATTGGACGTGGTGCACAATACATGGTGGGTATATGCTGATAATGAAATATTAGACAAGCAGTGAAATGCAATTGATTTTTTTTGTCCATAAGATAGTCAACATTTGCGGGCACAGTGAGTAAGAAAAATGTTTAGGCGATGTTAGTACTTTGGCAATTAAAAGGTTCACTACTGTATTCAAAGTTGATTAATGCAATCGTCGTCGTCGAAGCACGAATTTAATTAACGTGCGAGACGAACACCAAGGTCACGTTTATTCTGATTACGACGCCACTTCAGTTTGGAAATCCGATGTTTGAAGATCTTCCAGACAGCATGTGATGAAATAACATACAGCGTCCCAAAGCATTGCCACACGAAGGGAAAGTACCTTAAATATTAAAGTTAAGAAATTTTACTGAATAAGGATTACATTTTGATTTTAAAAATAATTGAAACAACCTATATTCAAAGATTTTTGAAAAACCTCTTGCCTATTGGACCCACCAAATATGAATTAAAAAAATCTTTTATATTTACAATACCGATCGAAAGGGTTACTCTTAAGGATTATTTTTTCTTGAGTAACACAGCATCTTAAACAAAAGAAAGACCATGAAAAACATTTAAAAATTAATTAATACGTATTGTATCAATTTTGTATAGTATGCTATTTTGAAAAAATCTTTGAAAGTAGTTGGTTCCCATTCTTTAAAAAATTAAGTTCCTTTTCATTAAATTGCCCGTATACTTCCACAGGCATCCTCGGGCCGCAAATTATTCCAGTTAAAGATCTCCATGTCAGCCAATCGGTGTTAATCCGCCTTTCAATGTCTTCAAAAACGCACGCATCGGACGTTAGTACTGACCCTAGATACTTGAAGTGTCTAACTACTTTCAGAGGAGTGGTTCCTATACACGGTGGCTGACGGCTGTGTTACACAGGTCGTTGATTTAGATAAGTTGCAATGCATATATTCCGTTTTGGATATACTAGAAAAAATACGACTCGCACCAGACCAATTCTCGGACGGGAATCGAACCCGCGACCTTTGAATATCCGGTCCAATGCTCTGACCGCTGAGCTACCGAGTCACTTGGTAGTGAAGTGTGTGTAGTAGTAGTGACTCGGTAGCTCAGTCTTTTGTAAGATAAGGCTAATTCACCAGTTCATGTGAGAACCTTTCTTGCCTTCTTGCCTCCCTGCTTTCCTGCATTCCTTCCTTCTATTCAGAAGAAAAATCTGCTATATATCTTTCCGATGTATATAGTTCATGCTCAGTGAGTGGTTCGATGAGCAGTCTTCTACTTATAAAAAATGCACTTTATCCTGAAATCTAAGAGTCGCTGTATACGTGACGGAAAAATACCTTAGACGGGATGGGGACGTGCTGTGCACCGTGCATTTTCCCCCGTCCCATCCACGTCCTTTGGCATTAATAAAAAAAGTAAACAATAAGAATGTAGCTTAGTAGAACATAGCGAGAAGAACTGATGGCCGTTGGGGCGGAAATCTTCTGGAATGGCGACTGCACACCGGAAGACACACGTAGGTAGGCCCCCGACAAGGTGGGCCGACGTTAGGGTGAAGGTCGCGGGAAGCCGCTGGATGCGGGCAGCGCACGACACACACTGGAGGCCTATACCCAGCAGTGGGTGTCGTGCGGCTGATAATAATATGATGATGATGAAATAATAAGACGTTCATCATGACATAAACTATGGTATGGCTGCGTCCATACCAAGCGATCATAAAAGATCCAGTACAAATACCCGACTAGACTAATAAACGTACCCGGACGACGGCCACTTGCAAAATTTCACGCGCTGTTGCCCCACTGAAAGGGTTACATCATAACTCATAATACTTGAGACGTATTCCTTTCTCATTCCTGTTACATACCCAAATGCCTTTCAAATAAGTAAATATAGTGTAAATGTTGCTTATTTTAAAGTTAGGGAAGGTTACCGAATCCGACTGGCATGCTGTTTGAAATGTTTTTTAATGCTGTTGTTTTCTTGTTGCCAACTAATGCAAAAAAACCAGATTCGATTGCAACAGGCGTAGTATTCACAAATCTGGGAAAACATAAATCTAGATTCTGATTTCAACAGGGGCGTAGTCTTCAAAAATCCAGGAAGTTTTGTGTATCTCCAGAAAAAATAATTGACGCTTAAGGTGGTTCGATGAGCTCAGTAGCGCCACCGATGGAAATAAATAATTTATTATGAATGTCGATATTGCTAAATGTGGCCACTTTTGGCAATATCGACATACATAGCTTATTGCTTATATTTGAGGCTATGAAAAATCATTAAATATTGCACTTTGCTCTTCTATTTGCGCAAAATTATCAAAACTTTAAATCTAAGCTTTTGATAAAACGTAATTGATTTATTTCCATTGGTGGCGCTACTGAGCTCATCGAACCACTTTAAAATATCAGTCTAGGTATATCGAAAGAACATTTTTGAAAAAAAAACCTCTCTCGTCATTCTTCGGGGGCAGATGTAGGTATTAATATTGTACCTCATTAATTAGGACATGATTCGACGGAATATCAGCCACTCTTGGTGTCAAAAGTAATCTTACGTGTAATTCAAAAGATGTGGCAAATTTACAATCCATAATAGCACAAAAATAATACACATTTGACCCAATCATAGAGAATTAAGTTGTTTACGTATCAACCTTTCTTTGTCTGAAGACAGCCTTGAGAGTAATAAAGTCGTTATACAACTGTCGTCCAATAACTATAGCTATAAGAGCAACTCTGTTGGTTTAATTAACTGTTGTAAAACGACAATGGTGTTGACTCTCTACTGATTTACGTCTCAGATAATCACGGATTCTCGACCGCACAACGGTCCAAGGAAATAGTTTAGAGCACTTTACTGTTCACGACTGTAATGATTAAGCGAATATTTGATGGCCCATTGTGATGGCTACACTAATTATGGACGGTCCACTACGTCACAGTAGGCCCTTAGAATATAGTAAAGTTGCATGAGGTATTATTTTTATCATAAATCATCAATCATTTTGACAAATTTTTCTTTTACATAAGTTTTACATATTATGCCTGTAAACATAAGCGGGCTTAGTAGCATTACAATATTTATATCCAGTTAGACTTTACGCTGAGAAAAAAAAAATAGTATCTGACCGTGTCCTTGTATGCAAAGTGAGGCAACTTATACTGAGTCAAATTGGCTCAGTTCTCAGATTTATATCCTTCATACGTTACCAAATCGTAACTAAAATCCAATAATATAATAATTATTAATCTCTTTAAGGTAGGGAAATTGAAACTGTTTTGTACTTATTAGGCATGATTATTTAATAATGGACAATAAAAATTTGGAAACGGCGCCATTTTGGCTGTTTTTGTTGCCTCACTTTTGACAGCGCGCTTTGTAGGGAATTATCGTTCTAGGTGTAATTATTCTAAGGATATACCTATCAAACAGTGTTTTTCCACAAGATGTTGGTTCTTTCAGATGACTTACATTTAAATCAAAATTTCAGCGTTCCCTTTGGATCTTAAAACCCTGTATTCATAATTTTGTTTAAATATTTCTATTAAAGGTCTCGAATGAGATCAGTGGAATAAATAGATGGATAAAAAGTTTGATTTCGTAAACACACACATTCATACAAATAACAATCATTACATACATTAAGTTAATGACTATAAAAAGAAAAGGACAAACAAAATTGACATTTAGGTAAAAGAGATAATCAGAAGAAGGCATGGATATGCGTGCAGCAGCAAGAAGGGTACAGGCTCGGTGTGAAATTTTGCCTTTCGGAAAAACACCGATTTTCAACCATCACCCAGATGAAACGACTACAACCAAGTCATCAAGTCGTGATCGTGTCGCAATGTATAAATACCGCTAGCTACATAAACTCTAAAGCCCAATAGGCTCAGGAGGGTTGTTAGTGCGCCATTGATTTGTAGGACTTTAGGAAGTACCCAGTACAGTTTCGAATGTGGCGTATTATAATTTAATGCGTTACTTAAGTTGCAAGTTCAACTTAGGACGGCTTATGTCCCTATGTCAAGGGGCAGCATATGCTGAAGTCAATTTGGTAATAAATCTATTTTAAGCGTACTGAATAACTCATCAAACTACGATGCCTAAGATTTAGAGATACTGTTGACGGTGCGCTAAATCGGGTCAATTTGAACTTACCGTCCAAATTTTAAGGATGTGTCCAGTGCATGAAACGAAACAACTTTCCGTGAGAAACATGTGTCAAATGTCGCCACAAAATGTGAAAGTCGATTTGACCATGTGTTCCTTAGAGAAAGTTGTTCAGCTTCATGGACTGAACACATCCTCAAAATTTGGATGGTATGTTCAAAATGACCCGACATAGAATAGTTTCATCTAATTAAATCAAAAGTGGTACAAAACAAAAATATTGTCAATTGGTACGCTTAATAAATATATTCTACATGACTGAAAATAAACTACATTTTTTGCGAGAAATCCCATAAAAGTAGTGGAAATAATTAATGATTAAACGAACTTACCTGTAAGTGAAGTTCAATCATAATTATACGAAGGATTCATCCGAAGATATTAGTATATTTACAAATGTAGTATCGCTTGCATGTATCACCACTTAGCACGTTATTTTAAAGCAATAACCTAAAAAACCTAAAAAGAGAAGGTTTTTGACTTAAAATTGACAGATATTTTGACATTTCCGGCCCGAGCTCTCCTCGTCACTACTAGACGCCAACCACTTCATTTAGTTTAAAGTCCAAATCTTATGATATTTCCTCATTTTCTTCAGTGGGTAGATAGTTATTGTAATTTACAATAATGAGAAGGGAGGGTGGGATTCTATACTAATATCTTCGGATGAATCCTTCGTATAATTATGATTGAACTTCACTTACAGGTAAGTTCGTTTAATCATTAATTATACTTCAGATTCATCCGAAGATATTAGTATATTTACAAATGTAGATGTTTAAAGCATTATAATAAGAAAATGAAATATCATTTCTTGCGTATTAGTATTTTAAAAAAGAAAAGAAAGTCATTTAACATTATTCAACGTTTGACATGATTACTACTAAAAACGGTACCTACAGATGGTTGGTACAAAAAAAAATATGCAAGGTTGGTTTGGAAAACTCAGTTTGATTTATCGATGATAATATATTTTAAGTGCAAGGTTAGTTTGGAAATCTCAGTTTGATTATTGATGATATTCTGTTTTAATATTTTGCTATTATAGTGGAGTAATTAACCATCCCGCCGTGTTACCTGGAACATCTATAATATCGTTTTTTGTTAGGGCTATAAAGGTATTGGCGTACGTCGAGTGTTAAAACTGGTTGGACACGAGTCTACTCCACTATCATTAAATGTTTTATTTCAGCAATCTATTATTTACAATACATATAGGAATTTAATTTCTTTCTAAATAAGAAGTGATTATGAACTGTTAATTATACTTAATATAAATGTGTATACTAATACAATCTTGATTTTTTTTTTGTCTTGTTTGCATTCTTTGTGCAATAGGCAAGGTAATCAAAGTTAAATTTTTAAGATAAAAAAGTTGAAAAAAAAAGAACAAAAGTGGAAAATATTTAAAGTTTTCCAATTTGAAAAAATATTTAAATAAAGTTTTAAGTAATCTAATATATCCATTGTATTTGAATAATGGAGTCTACGCAAAGGCGTAGGTAGTTAAATTATTTACCAAACTTGAGATTAGTTCAATTTTGTCTATTCAATAATGAACGCAATATTATCTAATACTGATATTTAAATTGTATATACACTTCTGTAAAGGAAAATGTGTTTATTCTGTCTATATTATTATTTGTTAAATAATCGAACCGTTACCAAACTCTGTTCTTCCTGATAGTATTAGTAGACAGCAGCTTCAATAATAACATAAATAATATACCTGTAAAATCATACCACCTTGATAATGTTGTGAAAACCAATTCATTTGTGCGTTTAATTTCCGTCCCTGAAATTGAAAGTTATAGGATGTGAATACTTTATATTAGAATAAAAGATACGAAGAAGTATCTTACATGTAAATAAGAGGTACCAAACTAAGGCTCAAAATTGTGACGATCAGGATGGCACAATCGTTATCACCTCTAGTTTAAGAAACTGGTGGAACAGAATTAAAATAGTAGGTAGCTTAGTGTCATAATAGTCTTTCTACAATACTAAACCAAAATAGCATTGTGAATGCTAAAATCTCAAATTATAAAATAAAATGTTTTTGGGCTAAAAATGCTAGAAATAGAAAAAAGTCTACTTCATTTGATTTCTACTGCCTAATTTGACTTGCATTCGAATTTACTCACTCTCGATCTGAAAAAAAAAACAAAACAAAACTGGTGATTAGTTTTTGATATTTTAATGAATTGAATCATTTCTGTTTAGCATCAGAATAATAACATCTAGAATACTTAACACCCCGCACTGAATGCAATTAGAAAAATGGCAATGAAAATATCATAAGCTGTCTGTTCTAGATAATTGATATGCAATTATTATTTTACAATTTGTGATTCCTGATATGATCACTAGTGTCCCCTAGTCTACCCCATTGTTTAAAGGCACAAAAGAAACGTCTCTAATTCGGTGTAAGTATCGATGATATTCAACTAAGTAAAAATAATATGATGACATACCGGTATCTACCAGTTTAATCAATTCATAAAAAAAAAAGGTAATAAAATAAGTGTTTTTTGCAGTTATGTGAACGTTTGTCTTGTGAAGACCATAATTGCCATTACATTTGTAATAGAATGGAAAGTTGCGACGGTAGCTGTATATATAAAAAAAAATTGAATATAAAAAGGATGAACTTCAATTAAAAAAAAATATAGGTTTTGAGACCCTTATAGTAAATATCGTCCAAAAACAGTTGTTTAAAAAACATCATAGCCAGGCAGCGGCGGTAGTTTTATAATAAAAATGTGGGCACTACAATGCCCAAAGGTTACGATTTTAAATTCGTGTATTTCTATCACTTTCCTTATCAAAATTAAAACCTTATAGGTGATGGGATCTCTAGACTGTGTTTTTTTTAAAAACAATAAGCGTTTTTTAATTGTGATATTATTATTTTTAGGTGCTTATAGTTTTACTTAAGTGCGAATTTTTTTCTAATAGCTAAGTTAACTTTTAAACAGTTATTAACTAAATCTGATATGAAAACCTGTTTTTTTTTTGAACAGAGATCACTTTCTATTGAACCTTCAACAAAATGTAACAAAACTATTATTCATATGTAATATAATATAACTGTTATGCATTCTGCCCGAATTTAAGTCATATTAATGGTAAACTATAATATATCTCTGGAGATGTTACAAAAGTGACTCATTAAAGAGATAACACTCATATAGTCTGCCAAAGAAAAAAAAATGAAATAATAATCTAGGTACCCTGCTAGCCGGCTAAATGGTACTTCCATACATATAAGATTACCGGCGCCAGCGATTGAGTGGACCTTTGCACCTGTAGTTGGCGACCACTGCCTGTATTCGCTGAATACAGACAAATGCCACACCAGCATGCACCCTCATGAATACATTATCCTAATGAGTGTCCTTACCCCACGTACGATGATCGAAGGCAAACATCGATGAATGCATCATCGGCAACCATTTGGATGGGCCGTAACGCTCGTCTGCAAGTCTGCTATGTGTAAATCGGCCTTCCTGACGAAACAAATCGCTGATGGGGCCTCCTCGCCGTGCCCCACTGTTTGTTTGCCGTCGGAAATGAAGCATGTGGTGATGTGGCACACCTACCTACGTCTTTTGTTTGTCGTTTTAAGGCAAATAAATATATAAATCAATTTTAAAAATGTTTTATTGAGTACTGCATCCGATTTACTTACAGTTTTTTCCATCGTTCACATCAGGCCTGTGGCCAATGGATCATTCATATTCGACTGAACTGTCGGTGGTCTTTTAAGCAAACAGCCTTAGCTACACTATAGTTGACCGTGTACAGTATAACCGAACGTAGTAATGCCCCACATAATGTAAAAAAATGTGAAATACTGTCACACAAAAGGTGTATATAGTTTTGTATTGGAAAGCTGCCTTAAACCACAGATTACATAATACTATACATAAAACATAACTGGTACTTGTAGCTTGTAAATTGTAACTTGTATATTTTTTCACATCAGAAACATTATTTTGTACAAATTCACACAAATTAAATTTGAAAAGTAATAGAGATAATTTTGTACAAGGGCATAGCTAGTAGAACCATACTAAATAGTTAGTGATTAACAAGTTTCTCAACATGTTAGGTCTACCCGCCTGAAATACAAGGTTTCCTAGTTTAGGCAAATGTTTTTTTTTTTTTACTATGTAATATAATATAATAATATAATGACCAACAAACATTATGGATGAATATGAATAAAATGTATGGATTCTGTTATTCCATTTTTCATTGAAATTTCTATCAGCATGCCAGCAGCTAGCTATTCCAGCGGCTAAGCTATTTCACATAAAAGGTTTGAAGTATCAGGTATTAGCTAGTTGCTGTATATCTCAATATTTGGTTCCATTAAGTTCTTAAGTTTTAGCATTTATAGCTAGTTCTGTCAGTTTTAAACTATCTTAGTACCGATGGTATTCTATTACACGGTTGGTGTTAACTCAACTCAACACTAAGAATATCATGAAAACATGATATAAAAACTCATACCTGACGAGCAACGCTGTTGTCAGGGCTGCTGTTGCAGCTCCAGCACGGCGGTTGCCTGCCTGGAAGGTGGATGGCGGTGGATCCAGCGGACGGCGGAGTCACCCGATCGGTGCTCGGCAGCGGTTTCAACGTGGCAACCTTTGAGGGTAGTCTGCTTTTTACAATGTCGCGTCGTCAGCGGCACTTTGAGTTGGTGTAGTTAGTGCAGTTGCGTTGTCTGACCTATCTATGCGGTGAAATAGTCTAGTATGACTATCTCAAGTGCAATAGATATTTAGTTGATGTCTTTTGAGACACAATACCTTGACAGAAAGTACCCAGTATGGTAAATTCGCATCAAACAAATAAATAAACTGACAGAAAGTACCCAGTATGGTAAATTCGCATCAGACAAATACATAAACTGACAGAAAGTACCCAGTATGGTAAGTTCGCATCAGATAAATAAATAAATTGACAGAAAATACCCAGTATGGTAAGTTCGCATCAAACAAAAATTAAAATAAGGTAAAAGACCAGTGTGGCAGTTACGCCATCATAAAGGTTAGCAGACAATTATGCTGTTTAACCAAATGAACGGCATCTAATAGTGTACCTTCGTCTCGACTTCTTCTTCTTGTCCTCTTCCGTCTTGAAAACTTTTTCCTTTTTTCACGAAGCATTTTAAGTGTAGTTTAATTTTCACTGTAAAAATATAATTTTAAAGAAGTCTCACTTTGAGACTGTATACGTGCGTCCGTGGCGAAGCACGAAAAACGAATGAAGTGGTTGGCGTCTAGTAGTGACGAGGAGAGCTCGGGCCGGAAATGTCAAAATATCTGTCAATTTTAAGTCAAAAACCTTCTCTTTTTAGGTTTTTTAGGTTATTGCTTTAAAATAACGTGCTAAGTGGTGATACATGCAAGCGATACTACATTTGTAAATATACTAATATCTTCGGATGAATCTGAAGTATAATACGCTACGATATTTGGTAACACCGAATCTAAACAACTGCTTTTAATTAACTCGAAAATTTCTCACACAAATTTTATTTATTCTGGCGAGAAAGACCATCGATTTTTAAGAAAATGTTAAGTCTTCTATCAAATTATGTATTGGCTGAGTTTTTTCATAGTTTTCCGTTTATATGTGGATGCAGCTCCTCTCATTAAGGTGTCTCATCCAGTAATTATCGGTGATGTTGATCACAAACCTGATATTGTGAGCCAAACATCAATCCAAAACACTACTTTGAAAACAGAAATTAAAAAGAAACTACCATGTAATGATAACCAACAACCAGGTGATGAATGTGAAGACAAAGAAATAAGTAAAGAAGAAAATTATAAGAAAATAATAAATCTTCACGAAGAGAAACTTTCGATAGTTCCAAGGGTAAATTTTATGAATCTGCCTGTATGTTTTTAATCTAGCTATTATATTATGATGTATGTAAAAAAGTGTTTGAACAACAAGCGATGTTCGCATAATCGCTCTTATCTAATACTATTTTTTTTTTTTTTTTAATACCTACCATTACAATGAATTTTAATTTAATCATGTTTGAGATGCAAGTAAGGATGAGCTTTATTATTTTACTAGCGGCCGGCGGTTTCACCCGCGTGGTTCCCGTTCCCGTGGAAATATCGGGATAAAAAGTATTCTATATTTTAATCTAGGCTATCTACTATCTGTGTGCCAAATTTCAACTAAATCCGTTCAGTAGTTTTTGCGTGATTGAGGAACAAACATCCAAACATCTATACATCCAAACATCCAAACCCACAAACTTTCACATTTATAATATTAGTAGGATCACTTGACATTTTTTCCACACCTATTTTGCATTCATAAAACAGGGCATTTGGCCACCAACTTTCTGGTAAGCAGGTTGTGGCTTTAGGTAGTAAGTAACACAGCCCAGTCACGTCAGCGTTGGGTCGAGTTTTTCAATGGAGGTGTTGACTTGAGTCACCGACGTCACGTCATCGACGTCACGTCACTGACGTCACGTCACCGACGTCGCGTCAAATCAAACTTGTATTGGAGACTTGACTTGACACTGACGTGACTGAGCTGTATATGTAATTTTAAAAGAAACCTGTAATATTAGCCTAACCATAGATTTAAAAAAAAATAGTAACTATTTGCCTCACTAGGTGGTGTTGATACTCTTCGAAGCTTAGTAAAAAAATCACATTGATACCCATTTTTTTCAACGCCATCTATCGAGCCTACAATTTTTGGTCATTGTGAAAGACCCTCATTGAAACGCTGTTGGTTTTCTTACAAATAAAAAAAACTCCAAAATGATGATGATGATGATGTCCTCCTCGACGTGTCCGTCGACGGCGACACACTGGCTATTTCCTATCATGAGCCCGCATGTGACTTGCGAAGCCAAACTTAGTCTTGAAGCAACGGTCGCAGCTCTCGCAGTATAGTTGCCCAGTTGCGTCGTAAGTGTAGTTATAAGTTGGCTTCGGTCGGGTCTTTTTAAGTTGTCGTTTTGCATCCAGATGTTCGAGACGCAGTTCTTCGAAATTTTTCACACCTTCTTTGACGCTTCTACGCCACTCAGACCGTTTTAAAGCGAGATGTTCCCAATCATTTGGCGAGATGTTGCACGCTGATAAGTTCCTTTTGAGAACATCTTTGTAACGGAGATATTGTCCGCCAGCATTACGCTTGCCTAATTGTAGCTCGGCATAGAAAGTTGATTTTGGAAGTCTGGTGTCGTCCATGCGCACAAGGTGTCCACACCAACGAAGCTGTCCTGTCATGAGTAGCGCCTCGATACCTTTCATACTGGTTCTGCGCAAAATTTCAGTATTTGAAATACGATCCTGCCACTTAATACGCAGAATTGAACGCAAGTTTCACACATAGGCATTGGAAGACCGATATTGTATTGCGTGTGAATATACGTTTTAAAGAAGGCCTATATTATCACTATTTCGAAAAAAGTTCGATCAACTTAATTTTGGCCATTATTCCTACCCTCTTAGCATAACTACCGAAACACGACACGATATATATCGCGCGTTTTATACGCTAGTTCACGCGATATATATCGTGTCGACACTAAACTGTCAAAATCCATTGTCTTTTGACATTTAAACGTGATAAATTGTTATTATCATATCGCGTTTTGCTGGTCATGCTAGGAGGGCTGAGCGAATGCCACGAAGTACTAACAACGTCATAATTACCGTGGTTGTTTTCAGAGCAGGGGGCTACGCAAATGGCCACTTTTCTATTCGTTCACTAACTTAAAGCTTAAAAATAAGCAATTAAACTAACAAGTCTCCCGTCGCAAGTTTATGTACGACACGTAATTTTGGAGTTTATGGCTTATTTTAAATTTTTGAGTTAGCGAACGAATAGAAAAGTGGCCATTTGAGTAGCCCCGCAGGTTATTTGTTTATTTTGACCAAATAATTGCAATACTTGTTATCAGGTAAAAATACGAAAGAAAAAGAGGAGATTCTACGAGCGGCAGCTTCCAACTTCTAGCACCACACCTCTGTTTTGGACCGACGACCCGAATAGCAAGAAACCTGAAGATTCCTTGATATGCACAGAATCTTACTGTCTGACTATTAAATGGTGAATTACGGCTCCCCCCCACGAGACATAAGGTGATTAGTCTCCTCAAATGGCGCCCTCATCTTAATTAAATTTATTGCTCGCTAAGTACGTAATGTATTGAAAATTCTATCGTTGAGATTGAAGCTAAGGTTCTATAGTTTATTTACAAACAATAACTTCTGTAAAATATAGTTCCTCATAGTAGTAGTAGGCAAAAGTGCCAAAAGTGGCCACTTTTGCCTTTTTTGCCTACTACTACTACGAGGAACTATATTTTACAAAGGTTCTTGTTCGTAAATAAACAATAGAACCTTAGCTTTAATCTCAACGTTTGAATTTTAGAAAAAATATGTACTTAACAAGCAATAATTTTAATTAAGGTGATGGCGCCTCTGTTAGGACACTAATCGCCTTAATCGCTGAGCGATTTTTTTGTCGCCGAGAATAGAACATACGTAAAACCCACGAGCAACTTTTTGTTGCTCGAATTTTATCGAGATATCGCGATATTTCGCGGCGTTTTTTTTGTCGCTGGCTGGTGTGGGCGGGAAGCCTAGTGTTATCTGACAATCGATTGTCTATCCTAACATCGACAGTATAATGATACAGATAGACTTCAAAACTTTTTCTGTTGTAATAAAAAAAAACACTTGTTTAAATTCCATTATATACCTACGAAATATTTGACGTTTACGTATTGTTATTGTATCATTGACCTCTAAATATTCCACTGGACTAGCTGCTGTCAAACTGTTCTTGTGCCTATTTGATTTCCGCCATTTTGGCGCTGTAGGACGTAGCGTGAGCATAGCGTGAGGGACATGGTGCTAAAGTCTGGAGTCTGGAGTCTGGAGATTCAAAATTTTCATTGTACGTCAAAATCAAATAGGCACAAGAACTTTGCTGTCAAATCATACAGACAGCCAGTCCAGTTAAATAGAAAAAAAAATCAGGTCAGTGTATTGTATAGATATTAATATCTTTGGACATTATGTTTTATTATTCTATAAACATATTAGTTATGTTAGGGTAAACCATAATAATCAAAGTGTTAATACCCAAAATAGAAATTATTAAATACACAAATTAGTGTTGCTTTTTTTTATTCCTGTGTAACTACATTATTTTAATAAAACCAACTTTTGAATACTTATAAAATCTTTAATTTCACAAATTTTCATTGACAAGACGATATCCAGTAGTATCACAAAAATAGAGATGTGCCAGAGGTCAAAATTCAAAGAGACGTCACGCTTAAGTATTCGTGTAAAAAATACGAAATTGCCTTTCATAAAGGTAAAACAACAGACAATAAAGTAACCGATTTTAATATTCTCACACGAAGCTCACATAAATTCTTGAAGTCCCAAAATACAATATAACAAAGTGGGCTACACCAATTCATTGTTTTCTCAATGAAGACACATAGCGGCGCCTACGAACGCATAAACGTGACATGGGTTCACCCTTTTTCTTCATAATACATGAACACTTTCGGAGTAATATTTCATATTTAAAAGCAATATCATATTTTTCCCTTCGGGAGCACAATGTTTTTTTACACGATACAAATTTCGCTCACGATTTTGTAATTTCACTGCGTCTAGACCATAGACATAGACAATTTTCGCTGCGTAGACCAACTTGGAGATCCATATCGTTAATATTTTTTATCAGAAAATACTTTCGCTCCACAAAATGATTTTCTATCATAGCTCAAAATAAATAGAAACTATATACTTATTTTTCTTAACCCACTACTTGACATTTGAATAGCAACAAATGTGGCGAACAAATGACGCGAGACGTTTCGCAACAGCACGCAATGTTTCCAGAAGGCGCACAACATGAGGGCTTCCTGTTAAAAAAAGTTGCGCGTCGTCGCTCAACATTTAGATAATGTAATGAAATAGATTTGGATAATATCTATAATAAAAGATTCTCCCGGAGCGTCTGTGTTTACGCTGTATGTTATTTCTATGATTTATGGCTACGGTTATAGAACAGGCGATTGCTTGTAACATCCAACCACCTCCAACAAAGACGTTTTCAAGAAAGTTATTAGTACTATTACTGTTGTTATTAGTACTGTGTACTGTTATTAGTACTATTACTATTATTTTTTATCCTTATTGCTTTAAGATTATACAAGACTTTTTTATATAGCTACGAACTACATGCCATATGCCACTGACGTCATACAAGACTTTCTAATTACACGGCTTGCATTTTGTTCACACCACATCTAAACAACGGTCACTGGTAAAATTAACTATTAATCTCACAATCTTTGAGAACTTTTTTGTGGTTGTGCATGTGGATGAGGTAGAGAATTTCAAATAATGTTTTTAAATAGAAATTAATTATGAATTGGCTGATAATATTAGGCATTGTCATACTATTGACGATAGATGTGAGTCTAGCGATGAACCTGTTTCGCCCAATGATAAATATGGCTGAAGCGGGAAAATTGAATGAAATTTCGGATTCCGTCATACGTGATTATTTACCTCAAGAGACAGAAACAAGAGAAGGACATGCGACCATATGTAAGCCTGTATTGGGCCAGAATGAGGGTGAATCACTGCATGGCAAGGTAACTTAATCTAATATTAATTAATTTGTAATAATTGACATGTTTTCATTTTTTACAAGGTACCTTAAATCGAAAACCATTTCGAGGTTTTTCAGTTTCTGACACCGTACATAATTTTTCGGGGCTATTGATCAATTATTTAACGAAATATGTGGAAAAAACACTGTATCATCAAGATAAAGGAATAATCAAAATTTAACTCCTTTCCATAAAAAAGTTGTGTGATTTTATCTTAAAAAAATTAATAATTTTAATAACATTTTTTTTTTGTTTAGACATTATTTGATTAAGTAACGTGTTTTTTGGCATTTCTCTATTTTGTATATTTCAATTTCAATGTTTTATTTTCCTAATTGTGTTTTAATTATTATTTGGTAAAATTATTGTAAATGCTGTGCACTTTTATAATTGGGCTCAGATATAACCTTGATAATCTTAACTTATATTTTTGTATGTTTTTTCTATCTGTTGTCTGTAATTGTGCCTTAAGTAAATAAAAAAATAAAATAATCATAAAAACTGTCGCTGTCAAGTTTACAATGTCTGTGTCAAGAATCAAAATATTTTTCACTTTTATTCGTTTTGTTTTGAATGTATTCATGATATTTTTAACTTAAATCAGTATTTTGATTAAATTTAACATCTATCAAAATATAATATCAAGTTTTCTGAAGGATTTTTGATAGCAGACAGTCGCAACCTTACCAAAGTGGACTTCATCATGCTGCTGAAGCTGAATTCTTTTGCAAAACATATTATTTTTTAGAAATAAAAAGATATTGTGTACGTTTGAACTTGTTTAATAAATACAGTTTGTTTTGAAGTGCATTAATTTCAATTTCCATAAAACTTTAAAGCAACACACCACCTGTAAACGTGTAGACTTTGGTTTGGCACGTAAAACAGTGTTTGTTTGGGCATTCATCACAGTATTTTTGCAGGCAGGAACTACACATGAGATTATGGAATCTATTTTACGTATATATTTATTTATTATTAATGAAAATAAGGTAAAAATAGCGACAATAAAGGAAAACAACCTCGAGCAAAAGATAAACAAACAAACGTCATTAGCGTCCATAGATTAGGTTGGCAGGTTGACGTCAAAATGATTTTTTTATTCATAATTATGGGCAAAGGATAATGTCCGCCAGAAATCCTTTAAACGGCACTTACGCTCTTTTAGAATAAATAAGTTTTCAAATGAATATTATGTTGACTTAAAATAAAAATTTTGGAAAAGAAAAAAATACGTGTCTCTTGTTTTCATCAGTAATTTCTAAATAACAAATAAAAAAACAGGATAAAAATTTTGAAATGTTGTCAATTGTAATCTCTGTTGTGTAATAAACAAGTAACATAAAATAAAATAAAATAATCTTATATTTCACATAGCGACATTCAGGCCCAAACTAAGCAAAGCTTGTAATATAGAAGCTAGACAATTACTCATAATTATATACTTTTGTTAAAATACAATGTGTAACAGAATTAATGGCTAAACCAGAATTGATGGTAGATAAGGAACATGAAACTGAACAACATCTACTATGGGACCAACAATGAAATCGCGAAAAACAATCAGCTGCTTCATACATTTTCATATCTTCGTTATTTATTTATCTATCAATATTTATTGCACAACAGTACACAAAGTATGGGACAAAGGCGGACCTAATGCTAAGAGCAATCTACGAGGGTTGTTCAAAGTATTCTTGGTATGGAACGAAAAGGCAGAAAAATCTGATTTTTTTTTACATACTGAGTCCCCTGGAATCTCATTATATTTTTTACAACGCAAAATCAACTTTTCAATACCTTCCAAAAAATTATGTTTCCATCTCTGAAAAATGATTATCCGTAGTCGCCTTAAGCTCTTCCTCGTCGGAAAATCGTTTCCACTTTCCACGAAGCTCTTTTTTCAGCTTCAGAAACAAAAAAATAGTCACTGCGCCAGATTTTGGCTGTAAGGTGGTTGATGCATATCTTTGAAACCACACTCCCGAATAACGCCCTTGGCAACGCGCGCCTAGTGAATCGAGCACCACCGTGGTCGATTTTGGTCAACATTTCGTGTCAGAAATTTTGTTTCACTGGAAGCACGATTGTGAAAAAACGAACGATGGTAAACCGACGAAATTTTCTAATTGTCACCTTGGATAATGTCGTAAGATAACCACTAGCCTCATTACTAACCAGAAAAACCGATACCGTGAATACTTTGAACTCCTCTCGTATACTACCTATAGTCAACCATCAGTAAAAAGACATTCCTGAATTTGCGGCACATACAAAAGAGTTACAGAACCCTATCCTAATTTTATCAAAATTACCAAAATAATTATTTACATGGGTACATAAAATAAAAATAAAATAAAATGTTGCCAAGACTACCATTATGACTCCTACTGTTAAAAAGTTATCAGACCTCACGTCTACGTCGATCTTGGCTCTAGCCAAGATTCTAATGGCCGAATACTCAGACGCAAATTAACTTTGAGGGGCTCTCAAACGTCGTCCTGTCGCATGAAATGTCAAAGATATGATAAAGACAGCATGCTGTTTGAGAGCCCCTCAAAGTTAATTTGCGTTTGAGTATTCGGCCATAAGTCTTCTAACTCTACGTGACCAAAACTCTGCAAGCCGTAAAACTCTTAAATTTTGATTTCAGCCAAAGATGACATGCGTTCCTATCAAAAAGCATCTCCGCGTGGGCAATATGGGCAAATTATACCTTCGACAACTTCCAATCACAACCAGCACCTATCCCCCCCTAGTGGACGGGGACACTAGTACTACGCCTACTACGCCAAGGATTGATAATATGTGCGACCACGTGGCTAATTGCCAAAGCCACAATTGGTGAAGATTCAGAGATATAACTCCTGTGCTCATAGAGATCATTGGAGTTGGAGCTAGGCGTAAGGCGAAGTCTTGCGTAGAACGTTGAGCCGTTGGTATTAAAATGATAGTGTCTGTCTTATAAATATTTTTTGTAAATGCTTGAATGTGTTCTTGAATTAAATTTTACAAATATTTCTTTAATTTAAAGGTTTCTTGACACATTTTTAACTGAAGATATTTAAATTATTATTTAATTCTTCATACAGGGATTTGTAAAACACCAAGAAGCTCACAGGAAAGAAAGGAAGACAGAAGAAAGAGAAATAGTAGATTACTAACATAATAAACAACAACGTTTATTCAACGACTTTTCCGAAGAGAGACAAAATGTTTTTTTCGTATTTTTTGGAACTTTTTAAAAAAATATGTTTTTATTTATTTGTTAGTAATTTACTCCTGCGAGGTTGTTGGTCTTTTACAAAGAGCCCCAGGTCGACCTTTGTAGGCATGAGGTTGTGACAAGCGCGTGCGTCAGGGGCGCCACGTTCATAAAGTTGTTGGTTGGTTGTATAGTCAGGTGGGGTAAGTGAAACACGGGGGTAAGTGAAACACCCAACCATATCTAAGAAACTATTGTAGTTCATTCTCATAGCGATGTGTCGATAAAGCAGGAATGACGAATTACTTCCCTTAACACAACACAAATATCGCTGCGATCATTAAACTAGCTAGTAAACCAAAAAGAAATTCATTAGATGTCAAAACGCAAAACACGAGTGATAGGCGGGAACATTTTGGTAATCATACAAGCAAAATTAAAGAGTAATTAAAAATGTTGATATGGAAAGTATTGCACGTAAAGTATTATCTTACATGATACAACGTCTATTTTAGATAAATCCTTCATGAAATAGAGTTATCATAATCTGAAAATCTTAACATCAAAAAGAGCTAAAAGGGGGAAGTGAAACAGTCACGACCCCATGTCAGATATCACAAACCTTCTTTCCATGAACTTTTATAACGTAATGACATTGGGCGCATTCCATCAGACAAATCTTTGAGCCATCGATCGCCATAGAGTAAATGTTAACCATGGAAAGTAAAATATTGAACATTCTATACAAATTACCTATACTTTCCATGGTTAAAAATCACTCTATGGCGATCGATGACTCAAAGATTTGTCTGGCAGAATGCGCCCATTGTCCAAGATCAAGTTTTTTGTTAGGCATTACTTTGTTGTTTGTGAGCCGATTTAGATGAAACTCCGTTTTTGGTACTTTTTTGACGAGAAAACAGCATCGCAACGTTAAAAATATAAAAAATCCAAGATGGCGGCCAAATTTTTTGTTTGTGGCTCGATTTCGATAAAACATGGTTTTTGTTACTTTTTTGACATCGAAACAGCAACGCAATGTTAAAAAAAATCCAAGATGGCGGTCATCTATGTTGTTTGCGGGCCGATTTCGATGAAACTTGGTTTTCGGTACTATTTTGGCAAGAAAACAGCATAGCAATGTAAAAAAAGTACCAAAAACCGAAATTTATCGAAATTGGACCCCAAAAAACGTTGGCCGCCATCTTGGATTTTTAAAATTTCTAACATTGCGTTGCCGTTTTCTTAACAAAATAGTACCAAAAACAGAGTTTCATCTAAATCGGCCCGCAGACAACAAAGATGGCCGCCATCTTGGATTTTAATTTTTTTAACATTACGTTGCTGTTTTATTGTCAAAAAAGTACCAAAAACTGAGTTTCATCAAAATCAGACTTCAAACAAAAAAGTTGGCCGCAATCTTGGATATTTTTATATTTTTAACATTGCGTTGTTATTTTGTTGTCAAAAAGTACCAAAAACCGAGTTTCTTCGAAATCAGACCCCAAAAACAAGTTAGCCGCCATATTGGATTTTAAAAATTTCTAACATTGCGTTGCCGTTTTCTTGCCAAAATAGTACCAAAAACTGAGTTTAATCTAAATCGGCCCGCAAACAATAAATATGGCCGCCATCTTGGATTTTAATTTTTGTTTTACATTGCGTTGCTGTTTTCTTGTCAAAACGTACCAAAAAACGAGTTTCATCGAAATCGGGCCACAAACAAAAAAGTTGGCCGCCATCTTGGATTTTTGAATATTTTTAAAATTTCCTTGATTTTTTCTTGACCAAATAGTACCAAAAACCGAGTTTCATCTAAATCGGCCCGCTAACAACAAAGTTGGCCGCCATCTTGGATTTTTAAAATTTATAACATTGCGTGGCTGCTTTCTTGTCAAAAAAGTAGGGACCGAAAACCGAGTTTCATTAATCGGAATCGGCCCACAAACAAACAGGTGGCCGCCATATTAGATTTTTCCTTTTTTTTGGAAAGCTTACCCTACATATTTAAGGTTTGTCACCCCTGACCATCGCAACTATGTTTCACTTCCCCCGGATTATGTTTTTTTGAAAATTTTTTAAAACTGGACCCTATTTTATGAGGATTTGATACATTTTGGATATTAACGGTTTAACATGATCCTTTTGTCCTGTTTTTAATTAAATGGACACAACATTTAAAGCTATTTTGGCCACTGTTTCACTTCCCCCTTATCAGGGGTAAGTGAAACACTTTTTAACCTTTTTATTCTTTTCGTGATTTTGTTGCTTAATGCATGTTTTTAGATATTTATATTAAAACCGTTAAAGGCTGATTTAATTTGGAGTACATCGCCTGCACAGCTTCTTTAATTGCGAGTTTTATAGCTTTACTAAACCTTGTTAAATAAAAATAAAAATAAAGTATGTTTCACTTACCCCACCTGACTATATAATATTTTTACGTTAGCCAGGCGGACTTAATATCCCAACATTTTAGTTTCTTGTTGTTTATGTCATCTTGGTACTTTTAGTCTAAAAAAAAATTTACTTAACTTATATCAAAAGAAATCGAAGCTGTAGATTGTTTACTGGTACGTCTACTGGGATCAAAGTTCGCAGTAATCTTACTACTAAATCTGTTGGAAAGGAAACTCCCAACAGTATTACTGGTAAAACTAAGCTGTATCAAGAACTACTCAAATCAGGGGAATCTACTTCACTTTTATCTGGGAATCGAATCATAAGTATCGGAGTCTGAACTACTAGTCAGAAACACTGAACTAAAACTATGTACTGGTCAATTTAACCGTTCCTTGGGTTTGCAATTTATTTCCATTAAACTTTCAACGTTAGTAACAAAGGACAGAATGGTCAGTAAGTGGGAATGTTATGCTTTCTAATATGAACTAATAGTAATTGCACTCAAGTTAAATCCACCTGTGTAAATGGCGCAATAAAGCGCAGGCAATGTAAGTAACAATAAGGGTATAAGTGGCCAGCTGACAATGAAGAACATCAGTCGATTTTCTTACAAACGAGGTTACTTTGAAGCCTTGGTTCTCCGCCAAAGATTGACCTAACTGTGATCTGATACAGCTGTACACACCCAAGTGATCCATTCTAAGTGATATAAGGATCAGAGCTTTCAGTTTCAAGATTTTCATACATTTTTTTGTCAGTAACTGGGCAGGCATTTGACCACCAAATTGCTTCATAAACAGGATGTGAAAGTGAAAGTGAAAGTGAAATATATTTTATTTAAATAAGCTCACATAATAAGCATTTTTAAATCGTCAATTCTTTTACCCTACCACCCATTATGACGTCTTTTAACTGACAAGAAAAATGGGCGCAAAAAACTTGTCAGCTTTATCAATCAGATGGAACGATATTTACAAATATGTATATCGTTTCCAGACTTTATATTAACAAAGATTAACAAATAAATAACATTATTGAATTAGCTCATTTCTTAATGAGTTTCAAATTTCTTAATCAATTTACAGATTTTAAGCTAAATTCAAAGTTTGAACTTGTTATTCAGTCTAGGCTGTTACAATAAATAAAAATAAAAGAAAAACATACAATTCAATATGCATTAAGATAGGTAGTCAGAAGCAGACCCATTCCCACTGGCAGCACCAGTTCCCGAACATGACGCATGAACCAGCCATCTCTTCGCTCAACCATATTTGAGGGAACGTAACGACCCGCCTCATACGACACCACCGCAGAAATGGTTAAAGATAGCATGACATACTAAGACTACCTATGTTAAGGCATCGAATTGAAAATTTATATCCAAAAGCTTTTCATAGGTCTTTCACTAAACTACTGACTATAGAAAGTAAAAATATTGCAATTAAATAAATCAAAACAAGGTAAGCTATTAAGAATTATATTTTTTGAGTAAGAAGTGCCATACATACAGACAATATAAAACAGATCTTTTATATACGAGTTATACGACGCCCTTAATACAAGCAGACAGAAGCAGACCCATTCCCACTGGCAGCACCCGTTCACGAGCATGACGCATGAACCAGCCATCGCTTCGCTCAACCATATTTGAGGGAACGTAACGACCCGCCTCACACGACACCACCGCAGAAATGTTTGAAGTGAGCATGACATACTAAAGCTACCCATATTAAGTCGTCGAGTCAGGAAGCCAGAAGTACGTTTTTAAGTAGGTAGGATACTTCTCACAATTTTATACTTAGAAAAGAAAATCACGATTCGAGTTTAATTAAAGGACTTTTATCTAGACCTATGAAAGAACCCCGGACTTTTTCTAATCAACACTGAGGTATTAGAGTAATAATTAACAATACAAAAGCTATGCCCATGCCTTTTTATCCTTCAAATAATCGTCAACAGTGTAATAACCTTTACTCATTAAATTGGATTTAACAGTATTTTTAAATTTTTCCAAGGGCAGTTCTGTGACTTGTTCTGGTATCTTATTATAAAAGGTAATACATCTACACAAAAAAGAGCTTCCGGTTTTATGCAGTCTGCGCCTTGGAACAGCAAGTTTGTTCTTGTTTCTTGTATTGAGTTTATGAACATTACTATTTTTTACAAAGCTATCTAAATTTTTCTTTACATACATTATATTTTCATAGATGTATTGGGAAGCTACCGTTAATATTTTAATTTCTTTAAATAGGTCACGAAGAGTATCTCTAGACCGTAAGTTGTATATAGCGCGCACTGCCCTTTTTTGTAAGATGAATATGTTATTAATATTAGCAGCTGAGCCCCACAACAACAAACCGTAGGTCATAATACTATGAAAATAACTGAAGTAAACCAATCTTGCTGTTTCAATGTCGGTCAGAAGCCTTATTTTCTTAACTGCAAAGGCAGCAGAGCTAAGTCTGCTTGACAGGATATCGATATGAGGGTCCCATTGCAACCGCGAGTCTATAGTAATACCTAAAAATTTTGTTGAGTCAACAAATTCGACTGCTTCGCCATTTACATGTATAGTCATATGAACCTGCCTCACATTAGGAAGTGAAAATTTGACACATTTAGTTTTACTAGAGTTAAGCTTCAGATTATTAATAGTAAACCAATGCATCACCTTGGAAAGAGTGCTGTTTACATCGTCACTGCAGTTACATCCTCTATCAACTTTAAAAATTAAAGAAGTATCATCAGCAAACAGTACTATTTCACATAAGTTTTTAGTATAGTAAGGAAGGTCATTAATATAAATAAGAAAAAGCAATGGACCCAATATCGATCCCTGCGGCACGCCCATGGTAATAGGTGCTTCATAGGATTCTGTTTTATTTACAACAACTTTTTGGGTTCTCGCCGACAGATACGATTGCATAAGGCTTACTGCATTTTTTGATACACCATAATGTTCCAATTTATCTAATAAAGTACTGTGACTGACACAATCAAATGCTTTAGAGAGATCACAAAATATACCAATTGCATCCTGTTTACTCTCCCATGCTTCAAAGACGTGTTTGAGAAGTGCAATTCCAGCATCAGTTGTGCATCTACCACGAGTAAAACCAAATTGTTTCTCGTGAAGTAGTTTGTTGATAAGAAAATGTGCTAATAATTGATCATAAATGATCTTTTCAAAAATTTTGCTTAGTGCTGGCAAAATGGAAATGGGTCTAAAGTTAGCGGGATCGCTTTTGTCCCCAGATTTAAAAAGAGGGATGATTTTACTATATTTCATTAAGTCTGGAAATATCCCTTCATCAACACACTTATTGAAAATAAAAGCAAGATGGGGAGCAATGGTAGTTATTATAGACTTAATTATGTGAGTTGAAATGCCCCAGAGATCTTCAGTCTTTTTTATATTTATTGAATTAAATGTTTTAAGAATGGTATCACTATTGATATGTCTAAATTTAAATACATTATTGCACTTATCAACACATGATTCCAAGAGGGAGACAGCAATTTTTGGAGATGAATTTAAATTACTGGTAGTTGCAATAGGTATTTTAGAAAAGAAATCTTGAAAAATTGTTGCCACTCCTTCATCTGACTCAATAATTTTATTGTCTGATACTATTGAGTATTCACGGTCATTATTTTTAGTTTTCCCAGTCTCTTTATTTAGAATATTCCAAGTGGCTCTTATTTTATTATCTGACTGATGAATTATTGTAGATATACATTTTGCTTTTGCTAAAGTACATACTTTATTAAACATTTTTGAATAGTTTCTTACATATTCATGAAATTCGGGATCATTTGAAATTGTTTTCTGACCATATAATTCAAACAACTTATTTCTGCTAACATATATGCCTGGTGTTGCCCAATCACTAAATTTCTTTTTAAAGTCTTTGGATTTAATAGATCTTTGCTTAAATGTTTTATCAAATTCTACTTTAATTAAATTAAATAAATCATCATAATGAGTATTGGGATTATCATTACTAGGTAAGCAAAGAGTTTTGGCAGTGACATTATTATGAAAATTTTCCAATTTATTTTTAGTTAGAGGTCTGCAAATTATATTACACTGATGAGGAACATGATGGTGCTCAAGGGAAGCTATTTGTCCGCTATGGTCAGAACGAATACAATTTATTATTTCTTTATCAAGTACATTACAGTTGCTAAAAATATTGTCTAGGCAAGTTTTAGATGTAGCAGTGATTCTTGTAGGTTCACAAAAGGTGTTTGCTAAATTGAAGGACTTAAACAAATTCAGAAACCTACTTGCAATTGAGGACGGCTTTAAGATGTCTACGTTAAAATCACCGCACACCACAATTTTTTTAATCTTTTTGATGACTAATTTTAGAGCGTCCTCCATAGCGGACTCAAATTGAGGGTAGTTACCAGTTGGTGGGCGATACACACAAATCATTATCAACTGATCTAATTCCACACATGACAGTTCAACGTGTTGTTCAATAGAGAGGGATATCACATCTTTTCGTTCCTTAAAATTCATATTGTTTTGCAAAATTATCAAAGATCCCCCTCTAGTGGTGGATTTCCTACTGAATGAACTAGCAATTTTATAACATTGAAATCCTGTAATTAATTCATATTCCTTAAGCCAGTGCTCAGTGACACATAAAATATTAGCATTTTTTTCAGTTAAAAAAAGTTCTAATTCTAATTCTTTGCCAGAAAAGCCCTGAATGTTTTGGTGAACTATAGTTAAATATTTAGGCTTTTCCTTAGTCATTACACGGCTAGAGACTTCCTCTATTGTCTTATTATGTAATTTAAATTACTAATAAAAGAATTACTTGGGACAAATGCCAAAGTGTTATTTTTAATGTCAACAATTTTTTGCTCAATAGGAGCAGGAGTAAAAATTGTATTATTATTACTTGGAACGGATTCCAAGGTCACATTTAAAATGTCAAAACTATTCTGCTCAATAGAAGCAGAAGTGATAGCCAAGTTCTTGGCTAAATGTTTAAAATAAAATGATAGCGCTAAAGCTACTTGTCTTTTAAAATAATTTGTAAGATAATATTTATCTTTTGTCAATTTAAAATTAAATATTAATTTATTTATGTCTATTATGTGACATCTCTGACTATTATAATAAGTCATATTGCTTAATGTTAAATTCAAATTATATCTGATATTATTTTCTTCCTGTAGCAAGCTAGCACTGTAAGGTAGTGTAAACAATACAAATTTATTTATATTTAAACTGCATAACTTATTGTAGTATGAAATGAGATCCTTCTTGTTTACATTACCTCTTTGACCAACTAATATAATTAAATTAGTATTTTCATTTAAGTTTAGAGTTATTACTTTTCTCATAATGTCATGTAGGGTCGCACCCGGTATACAATAATTTAAAACTTTTTCTCCCAATTGATTATTGAATAAGTAGCCTAAATCTTTTCCAATTTCATCACACAACATAATGTTTGAACATTTGTTAGTGGTAAAGGAATTATTTTCACTTGTGCTTGCTAAAATATTTACATGTTCAGAGATTAAGGGCTCATACACTGTTTGGTCTTGTAAATGGTCCCGAGCATCTAGGCCTGACGCTAAGGAGCTATCATTATGGGTTGAATGGTTTTCTGACAGAGAGGGGGTGGATAAACATTTAAGTGCCAGTATATATGGTGTAGCATGCTTGCCCAGGAAATGCCTATTCACTCTTGCCTTAAAGATTTACGCTAGCTATGCATTATGGAAGAGGAATATTTTTTTTACCTTTGCTAGAGCTTTACGAATCTATTTGCAGATTTAGTGAGGAATTCTTTTACCTAAGTTTGATCTCATTATATCAGGTGGGACTATTTTTGACCGATCAAATTAAAACCTCATAAAGCATTTTACTATTAGACCAAAAGAAAAATCTACAAGTTTTGTCCTCTTTTTATAGACATGGCTACGACTCGCTATTGCGCAACATTGTGCTTCTTTTTTAGATAAATACGAGGCATAATTCTATCGATTTCCAATGAGTTTTTATCAATAAACACGAAAAAAGGTGGGTTAAATTCATTTTTTTTTTGTTTTTATTATACCAGCAGGAATGAAACAGATAATTTTTCAATCTGATTTTATATTTCTAATGGGACAATACTGCCCACCTGCAAATAAAATTGAAAAGCCTTCCTTGTCACCTAACAACGTCATGCCATTCCTTTTATTTGACCGTTGTTTTGTCTGTGGTACGACTTACTAGAAAATGTACTTATGGCTCACTTACCTATTGGGTATAAAGTCGTGTATGTAATTTGCTAGTGTTTTATGTAATTTTATTTATAAAAACAATAAAATTAATTAAATCATTTTCTGTTATTGTGTATGGGCTATTTCTTTTTGTCTGTAGCTTTTTTTTTACCTGGAGCGAGGAAAATACTTGACCGGCTCCACAAGCTTCTGCTTCGGTGGCGGTTTTTACTGAGCCAATATTCTTGATGTAGGTAGCGAATGTTGCTATTTCTGGAGGCAGAAAAAGTCAGAATTGTGCAAAAAATGTAGAGCTGTGTAGTCTAATACAGTACAATAACCATTTAGCACACATTTCGTAAGGATCAGTGTTTGAATGATAAGTCCCAGAATTAAAATAGAAAATGGGATAACGAAGAAACTGGAATTGTAAATAAATTAACCATGACACACGTTAATTCACTAGAAATGCGCAAAATGCCCAATCATTTAAAACGCTAGTCGCTCACAACTCGCGCCAACAAACACATATGAAGAAATCTCAGTAACATGACGCGAAACAGACGCGTTCGGGAAGTCATTACTCCCCCAGGACTCTGCCCTTTAACTAAAGGCCACTCTCTACTCGCCTGATAGATTGCAACGCTAATCGTTACGCTTGAGCGAAAAGTTGCATCCGTCTACTCTACAGCTTGAACTGTACAGCTGACCATTCTTTATGCTCAAGAGACTTCTACGTTGAGATATATTGTTATATCTATGCTTATAGGCTTTTTATACATGGAGTAGAGTATGTATGCCTAGGGCTACCACGATACCAAAAAATGGGTTTGAACCTCTATAAGAGATAGTACGATATTTTTTTTATTTTTGACGGGGATTTCGGATATAATAGCGGCGTGAGATGAAACCTGTGTATATCAATAGAGGGTATATAAATAAACAAAAAAGTCCTAAAGCGCATAGTTTCCGAGATTATCCATGTTTAAGATCCCGTATAGATAAAAATCCAAACTTATTCCTCGGTTTATCTCGGAAACGTTGCGTTTTAGGACTTTATCATGAAACATTTTTTGTTCGTCCATAGGTCCCCTATCGATGTACATAGTTTCATCATGCGCCGCTATTTCCGAAATCCCCGTCAAAAATAAAAAAAATGTGGTTACCACTATGCTAAAATGTTCAAAGCCCTAGTGAATGTGTTAATTAATTATTTAAAACTATTAAATAAATACCATCACTGCTTGCAATATCTAACTCTACCATTAAAAGCAAAAACTGAATTTAACCTAACAAAACTGTGTATTTCCACTACACGTAAACATCTGAAGTTGTTCTCACGAATGTCCGGATACCTCGCGAAAAAACTTAACACCACTAAAACGTAGCACATGTTAAAAAAAGTGACGAGATACTTTTATTAAGTAAGACGGATACGGGTGTGACATACCCGCAGTCACCTTACGTTACGAAACAAATCGCTTCGTATATAATATTTTCGGCGAAGCTGTAAACATTGTCCACCTTCGGCTATATAATATTTATTCGGACGGACAGACATAAAAACCGAGGGCGTCCGGGACGTGCGCCGGAATATGAAGAAAGGGGATTTACCCTTGTCAAGAATCCGACGGGCGACGTAATAACAGGGAGCAAGCAGGATGAAAGCTACTCAGATACACTAGATACAACGCTGATAATGTGCCTCGGACGACAACAGTTTTTACCGAGGTAATGATGAAGGGGCAGCCGACGGAACAGACACTACGCTACATACACCGGTGATGCACCTATCTTAAGATTGATCTCCATCTCCACTTAGTAGCCTTCCTCGCTTTACTATACCACAAGAATAAATAAAACTCGGTTGAACGGACTGTTTGTCAGAGTCCCAAACGCCGCCATTTATATAACTACTTCCCCCTTCACGTCGTTACGCCCCGCTGTCATCCAGGCGTGTCGCCAGGGTTGCTTACTGTTGAATATTGCTTACATCTAATGATAATATTACTTAAATATATATGTTCTTCTTCGCATTGAAATCATTACTATATTCTAGTTTTACATCGCGGCGTCTATATGAACAGAGCATATAGACGCCGCGGGCGACGGCCCGCCGCCCGCGGTGAAAACGACCGTGGCCTTAGAAAATATTATTTACCTCTCATCATCTTTGGGCAAACTAAAAAAAACTTAAGTGTGGCATCGTTTTTTAAATCTTAATATATAAAATCGTAAACTGAATGACTGACTGACTGACTGACTGACTGATCTATCAACGCACAGCCCAAACCGCTGGACCTAGAGACTTGAAATTTTGCACACAGATACTTTATACAGTGTAGGCATCCACTAAGGAAGGATTTTTGAAAATTCTATCCCTAAGGGGATGAAAAAAGGGATGAAAGTTTGTATGAAAGTCCCTCAGTTTTGAAGCTAGAATCTTCAAATTTTGTATTTAAGCTGACGATTGAAAATTAATAAATACGGGTCTCAGCGTTTTTCAAAATTCTACCCCCGAGGGGGTCAAAAGGGGGATGAAGTTGTGTATTAAAGAAAATCCTTCATTTTCGAAGTAAAAATCGCTAAATTTATAATTTAGGCTTATGGATAGAAATCTAAAGCAACGTATATTGTTTTTGTTAGGATTTCAACTCCAAAGGGGATGAAATGGGGGTGAAAAGGGTTAAAAAAACCTAAAAATAGATATGGATGTCGTTATCGGGGTTTTGTGGGATGACGATTGCAAAAATGACATTTATTTTGAAGTCCAACCACTGTGGACAAAATTTGCCACAGTGGTTGGACAAAATTTGGACCCCATTTTCACCCCTTTAGGGGTGAAAATGGGGTCCAAATTTTGTATGGAAAAATAATATAAAATAGACATTACAACTTTAAACTTCGTAGGAGCACATCTAAAAATAAATAGGCAAATATATATTTTGTTATTTTGAAAATCAACCCCTTAGGGGGTAAATGGGGTGAGTAAACATAAAAATCGATATAGATGTCGTTATTGGGGTTTTCTGGGACGACGATTGCAAAAATGACATTTATTTTGAAGTCCAACACGGAGGACATGATTTAACCTCAAAAGGGGTGATAATGGGGTCCAAATTTTGTATGGAAAAATAATATAAAATAGACATTACATCTTTAAACTTCGTAGGAGCACATCTCAAAATAAATAGGCAAATATATATTTTGTTATTTTGAAAATCAACCCCTTAGGGGGTAAATGGGGTGAGTAAACATAAAAATCGGTAAAGATGTCGTTATTGGGGTTTTCTGGGATGACGATTGCAAAAATGACATTTATTTTGAAGTCCAACACGGTGGACATGATTTAACCCCTAAAGGGGTAAAAATGGGGTTCAAATTTTGTATGGAAAAAGAATACAAAATCGAAATTACAACTTTAAAATTCGTAGGAGCACGTCTAAATATATATTTTGGGATTTTGAAAATCAACCCCTTAGAGGGTAAGTGGGGTGAGTGTCTGATGATGAAGCCGGAAGAAGGCCACTGGGACTCTGTAATATAACCATGCAACCCCATCGAGTTTGGGCTCGTTTGAATCGTCTTGACGAGTGCTCCGATAGGAGATGGTATATTTTTGGTCTTAGCTCGTTAACTAAAAAGCAGAAAATAAAAATTTACTGAAAAAATAAACTTTTTTAAAAACACGTTTTTAAAACGGGCTAAATTATTACAACGAAAAATCGGACAAAAAAAATTAAAACGGTCTAATAAAAACAGACTAAAAAGTAAAAAATAAATTCTTCTGTAAATATTTACAACACTATAATATTTATACCTACAGAAAATTTAAACCTAAAATTTATAAAATTTATCATCCATGTAGTCTTTAGCATGCGCCCCACGTTTTTAGGTTTAAATTTTCTGTAGGTATAAATATTATAGTGTCCGATTTTTTGTTGTAATGTTTTTTTATTTTTTCACACCACATGCTCGACAATGCCGAATTATATGTCATGTAAACCTTACCGAAAGCAAGACATTATATCTCTTGGCTTTGCCGGGTTATAATGTTCTATTATAACCCGCTGGTCAATAATGTGATTTTCACTTTCATAATTCTTATTGCTATGTCAATAAAGTCTAATTTCACTAAACAGAATGTGTCCTCAGCGGGCGCGGCCAACTCGATTTTCGAAGACCGAGGCCGTGGCCCACTAGATTCGCACTGAGACGAACTTCATTTGTTTGTCAAATCGAGTAGGCCACGCCAGCTGAAAGAAGTTGCTATAGCCGTAGCTAGTAGTACTACTAGCTTTAGAAGATTCTATAAATATTTCAAAGAAAAAATAAAAAATGTCGAGTGCTGAAAGTATTTTGACTCCAGAAGCTAAGTAGATTATTGACAATGCCTATGCATTGTCAATAATCTACTCCCAGAAAAGTCAAAGGAAAAATACCCGATAAACAAATAAAAATATAACGTTATCTTTCCATAATTGGACTAATGTCCCCAATATCAATTTGCACTTTTAATATGCTGTAATAAACACTATCTACTAAGCCTGGTTTTTTATTGTCTCGCATAAAGTGAGAAAAGTAGAGTGTAGTGTGTGTACTAACATATGCAACACACACGCATCTCTCCTCATATATAAGATTTTACTTAGCATAATAAATCAGTCATTTGATCGCAGTCAGTCTTTAATTTAACGTCTCCTGGTCGCCTCCTTGCATGGCGACCCTGCTAGTGCCGCCTGCGTCGGTGGCGCTGTGCACTGTGCAGCCGGTTAGTTATGAATAGAACCGTGAATTATAATAAATAAAATAAAATGGACTTTAAAATAATAAAATAAGGAGTGAGTGTACCTTATAAAAATTAAACACGAACTATAAAACTAACAATATGTGAAAAGTGAAACTTATAAACTATATTTAGTTATTAAAATACGAAAACTAGTAAAATAAATTCTTCTAATATAAAGGGCTGAAAAATATTCACTTATAAACAATTACGAGTAAATTAAAAGAAAAACGTGTTCGTTGTCGCGTGATGATGCTGTGATGCTGGTGAGGATGGAGATATAAAGCAGGGTGCCGGGAGACGTTGGTGTTGGATGTGGACCAGCCGGCAGATGATGGTGTCGTGAGGATGGAGCCAAGAACTGACTTTACCAACGGAAAGTGGCCAGACAGTTAACTAACACCGAGAACTTCGGAGACGACGACTCAAAATGACTTCTAAAACGTTTTAGTAATTTAATTCCCTTTTGCGAACCAGAGATTACAAAATTTTAAGATTACTAGTATTAAGATTAATTTTAGAGTTTATGTTGGGTTTTATGAATATTTTCAAACGTTTTCATTGTTTTTTTTTCGGTGAAATTTTAAGAATATAAACATTAGTTTGTTCGAGACTTCTCACAGTTTGCGGAAAATCAGCGTGGTTGATAAAGGTAACTCATTGTATTTGTGAAGTTTTGTTTTTTCTTGACTTGATTAATAATTTTAGTCTGAATATGGATATTTTTTTTTCTGTTCTCGTTATTTTAAAGATCAACTTTGCAGTGATGATGTTTTATTAAGTTGTGATTTCCCTTTTTAATAATATTAATGTTATAAAATTATTTAGAAAGATTCATGTTAGGTACAAAGTTTAGATTACGTAATTGCATTCATTGTGAACGACATCGAAATTGCTGACATAGCAACACGTGTGATATTGTAGCAGCGAACTAAATAGGTATAATTTTATTGAACCAAAAGAATTTAAATATCGTTTGAGTGGTTTTACTTTACTTTGTCGTAAATTAATGAAACGTTTTCATATAAATAATATTATAAGGTTATTAATGGCATGAACGAACAGGTTAGTTACCTAGATTTATTTCTCTTTAGCAGCACACTAATATTGATAACACATTTTATTTAATTAGGTATGTTTTAAGAAAATAAGTTATCATCTTTTATCTCTTAATAACTAAATATTTGATTATGGTCTTATTGCTTTTCATTATTACTAAATATTATATTAGTCTATGTCATTCAATAACATTTTTCATTGTTAACTATTCATCAATAGATTTAGAAAACATCATTAATCTTATTTGACTTGTTAAAATAAATAGTTTAGAAACTACTTTTAGTTTTAAACGAAACTAATTAGAAAATTTGCTCCCTTATAAAATACTATCTTTCGTCTTCAGTTTAGTACATATTTTCCTCCGCTATATCATGTATTTATGTACAAGCGATTTATAACTATATTCTATCTGATGAAAAAATCACATATTTTGCAGTCCCCGCAAGAATCGGAGCATTGAAAATGTATACAAAAAACTACGAAAAACCAAACCAAATGCAAAATCCTAATATTTTTAAAGTTACCTAGGTAGTACCTATTTATTTTTACGATTGTGATTGTGAAAAAAGCGCCCGCTGACTGCCTCGACGCAGCCAAAATATTATTAACCGATTTTCAAAATTCCAATGAATGCACTTCTCGTCTGCTTCTGCATCTTTTAACATTATTACCATGACGATCGGTCAATAATCATAGAAGCTACATCACTTTTTATGCACGGAAACAGCCGTTTTTCTAGAATTCCAAATCTAAAGGGACCACCTACAGTTCACAATTATCTACCGATTTTCAAAATTATTTCGCCATTTGGTAGCTAAACTAATACCCTAGGACCTTTTTTTTCATTTTTTCTTAAGTCAGTTTATTTTCCGAAATATTTACAATTTAGTAAACAAACACCCCGCAAAAAACCCGGAATTTTTGGAATTTTGCAAAATTTCAAAAAAGTTACCATTGGTTTTTTAAAATTCAAACGTTCACACGTGTCTCGATAAATTCCTCAACTTTTGGTCCTATTTTCATCTCGATCCTTTCAAAATCCTCGGAGATATGGTCAAAAATACGTCTTAGGCGATTTGCATCTGATAACCATTTTCAATGGTAAAACTAATCATATTATTATGTAGATTGGGAAAGTTTCGATGTTCGCTTGACAAAATTTAAATTACGAGTTTGTATTATTTACCTATGTCATTGACAAAAAAAAAGATATCATTACTTTTACGTACAAACATAGTATATTTCCGCCCAAATTTTTACGAATAACAAAACTATATTTTATTTATGTATTGTATGCTATTACGTATAGAAAGTAAATAAACGCTCCAATATACGATTTATTAATTTTTGTAGTGAAATTATTTTCCTTATGTTTTAGGAGTTGAATTTAGAAAAGATTTTATGATCAGAAATAGTGATTAGGTAGGTAAATTTTGGTACTATTGAAAAGACAATATTATTTTAACAAACAGTACCAATTTTTTTCTATTTATTTTCTTCATATTAGTGTCTAAGCATTTTATATTAAATACAAGTGAGTAATAAAGTATTTTTTTTGTCCTGAATTTGTAGTTAACTTATATGAGTTTAATTTTAATATCTACACAAATCAATTTAATAGGTATCGATGACAAATTATCATGTGACAAAATTTCTTATTAGAAGTGATGCAATCATATTGTTTTGATAACTTAACGAACAAGGTATTGGAATGTGAGTGTTGTATTTCGATATCGGCAGCTTACAAAGAGTAGCGCAGCTGCATTTATGCAAGTTGATGCAGTAACATTAACCTTGTCACAAAATATCACACGAGTTCGCTGGTTAAGCTGTAATATAAAACATTGTTTTAATAGGAAAAGATAACGAGTAAGTATTAATTTGTTGGGAAGAAAACTTTAAGGAACCTTTATATTAATTTCGGATGTGAAAGTTTATGTTGAGGTATGATTGAGATATTTGTGTTTGTGGAAATTATATTGAGTTGAGGTTTGAAAGGAAGTTAGAAGAACAGTTTGAAAGCTCGGTAGGTATATGATTAGAATAAAGCAAAGGTATAGATTTTATAGGTAGAAGGAATATTGTAGGTAAGTTATTGTAGCTGTATTAAAAATCTTTTTGTAGCTTTTAGTTTGCAATTAGGTACAGCATGGTATAGGTTTAGGTAATGTGATGCGGTTTTTTTATATAGGATTTGGAATGATTACATAGTGAAAGTTTTATATAAGTGTGGTAGCAAAAAGTATCTTGAAAAGTTTTATTTGTGAATGAATTAAGTATAAATAAGTACTAAAACAAATTTTAAATGATTTTTAAAGTTAAATATTTCATTCAGTTACCTTTTTCAACTATAAAATAAAAGAAAAAAAAATTTTTTTATGGAAATATAATGTTTTCTTTATTAATATGAAAGATGAGTCTGTGCAATCTACTTATACCAGTATAAATCAGAAATTACATGTATAATTTAAGTACTTGAGTAATATAATGCTATTGTTATAGTGTCTCTTTTGTATTTTAAATTTAATGTGTTGATTTTATAATATGAAAGTTTAAAATTATATTTTTGTCAGCAGCTATGACATTAGTAAAATAATTTAGTAATTGTAATCTATACCAGTATACATCAGAAGAATAATACGTATTATTAATAATGGTCAAAAAATATTTTGTTTTGTTTTGAAGTGTTAATTTTAATATATATGTTTTTAAACGTAAAAAAAATAAGGTATAATTATTAAGGTTGTCACCAACAGAGTACAACAATTTAAAAAGTTTAGGTTCTCAATGTTGAATTACTTATACAAAAAAGTGTCCCCAAATAAATACAAATTAATAACCTACTGTTAAGCTTCATCTTAAGATAACCATATTCAAAGTTCTAGGTCAATCGCACGTATTGTATTGTTTTATAATTAAATACGTAGTCGTTATATAATTACGTCAAAATAATTATTGTTTTGCCATTTATAAAACTATATTTGTAAAATCAAAATTAGGTACATACTCCGTTAGTAAAAATCTTGCTTGTGATATTGTATGAAAATTTAAAGTAAAAAAAAATAACATTGTAAGAAATTAAGTAGGTACCTAAGGACTCTTTTTAAATTATAAGCTAAATTAGTTTGTTCATCATTTTGTGTATTTTTTTTTACCGAGACATCAAAAGAAGTAGGGAGGTACTCAAGTCGAGCCGTTTTTTTTTGTTTTGCAACAGTAAAGTTTTTCTATCCATAGGTATCAATTGTATTTAAATTAGATAAGAAATATAAGCATTCCCTGCTAGTTAAAAAAAAAAGTTAACATTTTCTATAATATTATAAGTATAATTTTTTTATGAAATGTCTGTTAAACTAAAGAAAAGATCTAAAGTACTTACCTATAAATAATTTTGGAAAAAAAAAAGGAATTTGGTGCTTGGTAAGCAATAAACGTAGCAGTTAAGTAATTAGGATATAAAAAAAAATATGTACACTTAGTTTTTTTTTTTCAGGGGGAGGTGTAGTATGTGTACTAACATATGCAACACACACGCATCTCTCCTCATATATAAGCTTTTACTTAGCATAATAAATCAGTCATTTGATCGCAGTCAGTCTTTAATTTAACGTCTCCTGGTCGCCTCCTTGCAAGAGTATACACCACCGGGATATAACTGTTTTTTTCTTGGGCGCTTGAATCCCTCACTGCACTCAGGACTCAAACTTATAACACCCTCGCTGCGCTCGGGAGTTAAATTTGGATTCCTTCGTTACGTTCAGGATTCAATGTAGCGCCCGTGACATAAAACAGTGCTTTATCCCCTTGGTGTATAATCTACTATTATTTATCTTTTATTGGGAAACAAACAGCCTTATACATTACATAGTAATAGCTTAATTTATGCTAACTCATTTGCCAAAAAAGTTTCCACTTATAATAATTTACATTGAATTCGTTAAGTACTAGAGTTACTAGATATTTTGCACTATTGAATAACAACTGATGAGTGGGTACTGGAATTAATCTGTACTTTTAAGAAATTACACTACATTATTTAATTTAAGAGTTCTGATTTAAATTTCGAAAATTTAAGGTTGAAAATATCAATGCGACCATACTTCTTGTTGCATATATGTAAAGTTCTTGGAATGAATCGATTTTTTGCATACTTTGTACGACACCAAGGTACAGAAAACGTATCACAAGAACGCAGTGATCTTGAGCATTTAAATGAAACTTTACTTAAAAGGTAAGGTTAGTCTACGTTATTATTTAACATTTTGTAGAGCAAGGTTATATCTCTGCGTTCTCTTCTTAAACTTAAAGGGATAAAATTTTCATCAGTATTATATTTTTTAAACTTATTTTTTAGACGCTTAACAAACTTGTTTTAAATTCCTTGGATTAAATTAATGATGGTCTGTGAATGGAGATGGTCATTTCGGTGCAGTATTCTTGCTCTAGTGAACTTTATTTCGAATTGGGCTCAAATAATAATAACCATAATAGACATCTATTCATATTGAGTGTTATATACAACTACTCAACCTAAGTGTTTGAAAGGTAAATCTTAGGTACAGTTTTAGCTTAGTGGCCTCACTGCACACAAAACTTTGTTTCTGTTCTACTAAGTACTACTAGGGTAATAAGCCGAAGGAGCCGTGCCATTCATCTAAATGCTGGCATACTGCTAATTAAGACAAGTCCCACATAGTCAAGAACTTTACTTACTTTGGCCATTTAATAAATGTGACAATTTGCCACCTGTCATGACAATTTTATATCCATTTCGTCAACCAGTTTAAAATAGAACAAACTACTCATAGCTACACTGCAATGTAAACCAAATTTTCATGACAATTGACAAATTGTCACGTTATTAAATAGAGTCCTGGAAGTTTCTACAGATCAAAGATTTTGACAATTCCATGTCATTACTTATTAGATTAGTAATATTGTTCTGGACTTTGATAAATAAGATGGCTGAATTCTATTTCACACAATTATTCTTATATTTGAGATTTAAAATTAATCCATACTATTATTATTATATTATTTTATTAATATTATATAAATGCGAAAGTAACTGTGTTTGTCTGTCTGTCTGTTACGTTTTAACGCTTAGACCGATGATGGACCGATTTTTGGTGCGGATATAGATGAGTTCTTGAGAAAGTACATAGGCTACTTTTTATCCCACTGCTGGCCACGCGGGGCTCTGCTCTCACTGAAATAAATGGTGAAAAAAATAATAATCTGTAGCCCACGCGGGTGAAGCTGCGGGCGGAAAGCTAGTTGATAAATATTCCTAATTAGCTTCTATACTACGTGAAAATAAATAAAGCATAAATTTTAAAGCAAGTATAGTGCTCATAGTTATGATCATCTTTATGTGTGAAAGCAATCCTGAAATCGCGAAAAAATATCAGCTGTTTCATACATTTTAGCAAAGTTTGCCATCAATTTTCTATAAAACAGCATATTTGTTTCTCGATTTTAGGGTTGTTTTTATACAAAAAGTTGTTCGTAATTATGTGCCCTATACTTAGTTTAATAGTTAGTTATGTAACTGTACTATAATGAGGGGTATTAAAACACGCATGTAGGTTTCTCACACGAGGCATAGCCGAGTGGGATAATAGTATCACATACGTGTTTTAATACGTAATTATGTACAGTTGCATACAAAACTTTATACATTTACACCCATGTTATGTATCCTCTATAACAGTGTTTTTCAATCTGTGGGTCGCGACCCCTAGGGGGGTCGCGAAGCCTTACTCGGGGGGTCGCCGACTGAAAGAAAAAGGCAAGGTTCTAACACTACAATAAAAACACAAGTTATTAACAGGAAAGATTACAGGGTTACCTGGGTGAATCTGACTAAAAATCGCGCTGCGCGGCCGTTTTATTTACTACTAGCTTCCGCCCGCGACTTCGTCTGCGTGGATAGTATTTTGTCTATCCCTCGGGAACAGTTCCTTTTTTCGGGATTAAAGGTACCCTATGTCCTTCTCTGTACCCCTGACAACGTGTGTGTAAAATTTCATGATGATCGGTTTAGTAGTTAAGACGTGAAGGCGTAACAAACAAACAAACAAACGGACTTTCGCATTTATAATATTAGTAAGGATAAATAAAGAAGCAAAATTACAAGATTAGTGGATGAAACTGACTAAAAATCGCGCTACGTGGCCGTTTTTTTGCTATAAACAGGCAAAATTACAAGGTTACTTGGATGAAACTGACTAAAAATCGCGTTGCGCAGCCATTTTCTTTGCTGCAAATAAGCAAGATTACAAGATAAGTGAATGAAACTGACTAAAAATTGCGCTGCGCGGCCGTCTTTTTTTACTATAAACGGACAAGATTACAAGGTTACCTGGATGAAACTGTCTAAAAATGGCGCTGCGCGGCCTTTTTATTTGCTACTAGCTTCCGCCCGCGACTTCGTCTGCGTGGAAAGTTTTTTTGCTATCCCTCGGGAACAATACTTTTTTTTCGAGATGAAAGGTGCCCTATGTCCTTCTCTATACCCCTGACAACGTGTATGCAAAATTTCATGATGATCGGTTCAGTAGTTAGGACGTGAAGGCGTAACAAACAAACAAACAAACGGACTTTCGCATTTATAATATTAGTAAAGATAAAGTAATAATATTAGTAAGGATTAGTAAGGATAGAGGATTTAAGGAATGAGTGTAAATAAAAGTTATTATACTTATTATTTGTTTAATTTACACGTTGTTTAAAGCTATAATTTATTTTAATGTTGATAAAACAATAAAATTACACTGTTACTTATAAAATTATAATGAAAGTACCAATAATTACTTTTTTCCGTTTCGATAAGGGTCCATGTGGGTGTCGTCTTCAATAAAAGGGGATCTACAGACAGAGTGTGAGTTGCAAAATTTCACAGCATCTGGAATTTTTTGTACTTTAGGTACTTCGTGAAACCATACCATCATTGTACTTTGAGTCGATTTCGGTAATGGAGGTAATTTTGTTTCTGGAAATTGTTGTGTGAAACTTTTATACACAATATATAAGCTGAGTGCAAAACCAATAATTGCGAAATCAAAATGGTTATATTTTTTTACAAAAACACAAACTGATAAAGAGGTAAAGATAAAGATAAGTTATTTGCATACAACATGGTACATTGAGATCTTAGTCAAAGTCAAAGTAAGAATAGTTTTTTTTTTTTCAAATAAACTGAATAATTAACTTCGATCAAGAAAACACTAGATGCCCGGTCAGAGTCTCAAAATTGCACCTCAAATAGCGTCTCACTTACAAACTGAGCGCTTATTTTGCACAAAGTAAGTGATAAAAAGATGTGTTTTTGTACAAAATGAGCTTATTTTGTACCTAAGTGATATAAAATGTGAGTTTGTACAAAATAAGAAGTGATTACGTACAAAATAAGCGCCAAGTTTGTATTGTGTGTGGGATGTGGGATGCTATTTGAGTTGCTATTTTTGCGTACTGGTTTAGTTCGTAAAGCTTTATCTAGGATATTCTTGATCGAAGATAATTAAGCACTTTTGAATCGTCTATATTTTCCTACCACCCGTTCCAGAATTTTTTAAACTGACAACAAGAACGGGCGCAAGAAACTTATCAGCTTTAACAGAAATAAGTAACGATATTTACAATTTCAATAAACAATCTAAATATAGTTCCATTATATTTTTCCAAATCCAATGGCGTCTAATGATGTCACTTTTATTAATATGACATTGTTTATATCTTTTAAATAAATACAAACATACTTATACAATTTTGAAAATATCAGATTCGCAATTAATATCTTTTTAAATATGTTTATCTATTTTTTTTACCTTCCACCGAGATATGGTCGTGATATGGTCCCCGCAATCCTGCTTGGTTGTCATAAGAGTCATGGTAGTCTTCATAGGAATTGTATTCATCTGCTGTATTTTTATCCTCACTTGGACTTAAGTAGTCCGTATTGTCTTTGCTTTCCTTTTGTTCGTTTGTATAATCTTTATTGGGAAAGGCTGCATTCAATTTATTCTTAGTTTTTAATTTATGGTTATGACGATTAATGTTCTTAATAGGAGGGTCTTTCTCTTCATAACTATCGGGATATTGTTCTTTCTTTATCTCGTCACTGTTGCTAGGCTCATTTGAAATATAATCATTTTCAAGGTAATCATAGTTAAAATTAGATTGCCTAAGAATTCCCTTGGTATTTGTAGTAGTATCTTTTTCACTTTTTGCACCGAAACGTATATTACCTAATTTATCTTTTTGAATAACAGTATTGTTCAAACCTGCCTCATGTGATAAGTCATAAAAATCACCAACATAATCCATGCCTAATGCCTTAGGTACTTGTTGTGTTTTAGCCATGTGATTTCCAGACGTGGTATCAGAACTTTTATGATATTCACTAGATTTCATAACATCTGCGTTATTGTTCTTTTTATCTTGAAAATCATTATTCACACGTCTTCTTATTTCTTCTCTTTTGAGTACAAAAAAATTAAAACGATTTTTGTTTACAGGCATTGCTGCTATTAACTTAAAGGTAAGTATGAAAGTATAAAAATGTGTTACTATATTCATATTTTCTGAAAGTTGTGCTTCATACCTAGCAAAATTAAAAAAATTGACGATGCAATAATAATATCTTTGAATCTATAAGGAATCTATAATAATTTGAGAAAAGGAAAAAATGATAGTAGATCTTAATTAATCTTGAAATAAGAAAAACGTTAATAACCGCAAAGATAAGATTTTAACTTCCTGATAAAATTAATTTAAAATTCACTGTCTATTTAAAATATTAATTTCTTCAATATTAATATACTTTTTAGCTACCTATAAAGCAAAGCAGTTTATTCTTGCAAAGGTTAAGCGTATCTTTCCAATATTCTCTGTTTATGTTTCGCTGTGCATTTCATTCAAATGCAGGTGTGACCAAGGTTGGCTGTCACAGTTATGCTGCATCTAATAAAAAGGTATACGTTAGTGCAAAATAAGTGATATTATGCTCTACGTAAGAATTGTTAAGTTACTTTTGATTTGTTGGTATACAAAAGCAATTATTTGCACTTTGATGTGAAAAAAAGTCGATAATCTTTAGAATTTTTCTCTCCCCCATTCCATTAGAAAGTATTCTTAAAGTGTATTTATTTACCTAAATCTTTTGGTTTTGATTACTTAATTGTTACTAAAACTCACAAAATATGATACATGTAGATTTTTCGAACTAAAACTTTGTAACTATTTTATTATTATTAACACGTTGAATGCCAGTTACGAGATATCTCGTAGCGAATTTCTTCTCAGATGCCAGATACGAGTTATATCGTAGGACAAGTAGGGCCATTTCTAAGAAAAGCGTTTATTCTGGCACCATACGGACGGCTGAAATGTGAGCATTGGCACCTCAAATAAAATGAGATATTAAGACAAAGTAAGATTATTTATTAGAAAATAACTTTCATAGGAATAATGTAAGGCAGTTTCATATTTTTTGGTTGTACAAAAAAATATTTAATTCACATTAAAAACGTGTTTAGGAACTATAAAGTTTTACAGGCATACTACAAATATCACAAGCTAAATTAAAATAATCATAAAAAATAAAAATAAGTTTATTCTGCTTGATTAGCTGCGGTGTGTATTCGAAAACACGGCGTCTTGCTTAAAGCAGATCTTTCAGGACAAACTGCGCACACATTATCTTGATTTCCTGCATTTTTTAATCCTGTGTACATACACGGCAAGCTTCGGTATGTGATTACTTTTTTTTCTGTGGCAGAAATGAAAACTAAATAGTGAAACTCTTGAGTAGTGGGCCTTTGCTGTGCATTGAGGTACATCATTGAGAGGACCAATAAGTTGCTTTATGATTTCTTCTCTGAATTTTAGCAATCGCATTTTGGATAGGCGATGTTGAAATCTGTACATTCTGTGGGCGTTTTGAATGTATATATAAAAAATATCACTGCGAGTTTTCTCGTAGGTGGCACCTAATGAAAGTATTTATATTGCAGGTGCCAATCTTCAAGAAATCTCGTATACGAGATATCTCGTAAATGGCACTGTTAGTTAATTTAATAATGGAGACGCCAGCTACGAGTTATCTCGTATAGGCTTACAATGTATGGTGGGAACTGAATTCGCCTCCTCGAAATTGTTGGCATTCAACGTGTTAATGGAAATATTTCGCTTAGCAGATGATCATCGTTTCATTTGATAACTCGTCAATGCCCGGAAAACGAGATTGTTGTCCGATTTTCTATGGTTGTTCGGCCTTGTACTATTATGTATTCTGTGCTCGGGCGTTGATGAATAGTCAGATAAGCTTCTTAAAAATAAAACATTGTAACGAGAATTTTTGATACTGGATTAAATTTTGACCGCAATATTTGATATCAATTGAAATCTAAATTGACTGTGGACCCCTGTGGAGGTTCATTTAAATTCCGCGACGAAGTGAGGACACTCCACTGATTCCGGCGTTTATTCAAAAAGAAAAAGAAAGTAATCCTTTTACGGGAATTAACAAAAGGAACTTTGTGATTAACATTCATTTGCATAAGATTTCAGTTGACTAATTGCGATGAATTAAATCGGACGTGATTTAATGAAATGACGTTGTTCTGTACTAGTTTGAACAATAGATTTATCTTCACACAGAAAATTCAAATGTGATGAAAAAAAAATCCGTCACCTTTCCTAATTGTAAGGGAAGACAAGGTCAAATGCAGTTCATCCGAAATCATCAGCTACTGAGGAATAGGAGGTATTACGCAAAACTTTTCACAGGTGGCGCCATTGTTGTCTGTGGTAAACGAAATGGTTTTGATTGGCTCAATTACGTCAGAAAAGACATTTGACATTTTTAATCAAACGATTTTAGGACTGCGTGACAAACAAAGAAATTGCGCGCCGGCCGCGCGACAAACGAGTGGTTAGGACAAGTTTAGGACAGTCGTTTTTGGCGTCATTAGTTCCTCACATAGACTTAGAAAATTTTTCGCTTTGGTTCCTCAGTATTATCCCCTGTTGGTCACAACACAACACAATAAAAAAATAGAGTCATACAGGACAGGGTACTACAAGACGGGCGTAGTACAATATTCATTCTGTGGAGGCGGTTTGTTGTTTTACATAAAAACGGGCTGGAGGATAAAATGGCTAATATTTCTTCAATCGAAATCTTGACATTTTCAGCAATCAATATTTTTTCGCAATTGGAAACCGTGATTTCGTCCTTCTAAATGTCCAGTATTAGGGTTAGGCGTAAGGGAAATATGAATGCAGGGGTGGCATCATCTGGTTGACCCGCGTCACGCGACAGGCCCCGGATTATGTTATTACAATACTGGCCCAGCTGTGGGCTTAGCTGGGGAATGTGCACAATTTCTAATTCAATATATTTTTTTTTATACACAACGGGATATTGCTTGGCCCTCATCTCACCTAATTTTAAATGACGATAAGGCCGAAGATTGAACCGCACTACACCCGGAATACTGGCTATCTTACCTCTAACTGCCGGAACACAAAAATTTTTTAAATTGATGTTATGGCGTCAGACTTAGGTAAGATGGTGGTAGCTAGCCAGGCGGACTTGAAATAAGCCCTACCACCAACCAAACCGAGTACAATTGTACCCACCCTGGGAATCGAATCCAAGACCTCTGCGTCTAACACGGGTGGGCGAACCACTAGACCACAGAGGCGTATTTTTGGATTATGTACTATTTAGCTGTTTTTTTTTCTAGAACCAAAGTTTTTAACAAGGCTTTAAGGTTAAGTCTACATTTATACTGCCTATATGGAAAGACTGTTAACCCCCGTCGCAAAAAGCAGGGTGTTATAAGTTTGACGCGTGTGAGTGTTTGTTTGTCTGAAGCACAGACCATACAACAATACTATAATGTCTTTGGTCTGAGGCAACGTAGCTTCCAAACTAATTTTTATAATAACGGATTTTGATGCGATTTTATTTTAAGTATATTTTCCTTCATTGAAGGAAGTTCAATTATTTGTTTTTCAGTGAGGTAAGAAACAGTTTAATTGTTTGTTTTTCAGTGAGGTAAGAAACAATCAGAATAAAGTAGCACTAACGTTTGCATGCAAAGTTGTAATTTCAAAATTATTCAAATTTTTTTTTAATTCTTGAACTTGAATTAACTTTGCAAAGTGTCAAAATTGTCACTTTCTGAAATGATGAAGTTGATAAAAAAGTGGATTGCAAAAAATATCCTTTTATGAACTGCTCCGATTTGAAAGAAGCCGATGAATATTCAAACTATAGGCCGCCTCTTCAAGTCGATTAAAAGTTGAGAAACTCGCTTGCAATATCTGATAGCCAATTATGAACGGCGCTTGCCTAAGTTGGTGTAAGTTGGAAGTTGGCAAGTGCTCGGGTTGTTGTTTGGCCAAACAGCTGATTTGGTCAAAAGCAACTCTTGAAGACTGTCAGTCAGTAGATTTTTAAGGAGTTCAATGTTAAACTTTGCCTCTAAACGCTTGTTCGTAGTTTGTTGAATCCTATTACTATGACTCCACTGTCAGTATGTCTGTCACCAGACAGTATCTCATGAACCGTTATAGCTAGACAGTTGAAATTTTCACAGATGAGGTATTTCTGTTGCCGCTATAACAACAAATAATAAAAACGGAATAAAATAAATATTTAAATGGGGCTCCAATACAGCAAACGTGGTTTTTTTACGGAACCCTTCGTGTGCAAGTGCGACTCGTACGTGGCCGGTTTTTATTCTGTTTCTGATATTCGAATATTCCCTTCATTTTCCGTGACACTATCAGTAGTGTCATGTGTAATTTTTCTTTCCCGTGATTCAATTCAATTCAATTCAATTCATTTATTTGCATTAAATAGGGTAGGTACAATTTTATTGAAGGTGTTATAACAACTTGGTAGAACTTATGCCTATTTAACTATATCATGTCATAGCATGCAAATTAGTAATAAAAAAGTTTGTAATAATTTGATGTTATTTACCTATACTATATTATATAATGGCTTAGGTTTAAGCAACCACCAGATATAATGAAATATAACGCCCAAAAAATCGTAAGTACTTACCAGAATTTAATCCCCATTTTAATATGAAATTATAACCAATAAACGTACAGTCTGCTAACCTAAAAAAGGCAAGTATCTTCAGAATAATCGCTGAGCTACCCAAAAAGGCCACGCATGCACCAAATATGTACTCGCAATTTATTTAAAAAAAATATCCAAATATGTTACACAATTTATCCTAATAAATCATTGTTTACCCAAAAAATGTAAATGAAGTTCTAAAGGTTTACCGATACACCGTAAAATATTTACTAAAGGCTATTTTTACAAACTCAGGAGTAGGTAAGTACTTACCCAGAAAAAGTGAATATTTTATTTTTGTATCTACTGTCTATCAGCCATTTTTAATGTCCCCACTGCAGGGGCACAGGCCTTCCTTATGGGTGGTAAGGAGGATAGGCCATAACCCACCACGTGGGCCTAATGCGGATTGGTGGGTGTTAACGACTGCAAATGCAGCCGGGACCAACGGCTTAACGTGCCTTTCGAAGCACGGAGGAGCTCGAGATAATAAATTTTTGGTCACCCATCCCATGACCGACCCTTGCGAACGTTGCTTAACCTCCGCAATCGCTGGGCCAGGCGCTAAACCACTGCGCCACCGAGCTCCTCCTTGTATCTGGTACCGGCAATGTGTATAATCCGGCATTGTATACAATGCCTAGGCATTGTTCATCATTTCATACATGCCTGAAAAGATCAGGCAATGTATGAAATGATATTCATTTTATACATTGCCTAGGCATTGGATACAATGCCTGCTGGTCCACCGGCAATGTGTAAAATAAGTTTATTTCTGTTGTCTGTTATAAAAAAATAACCTCGAAATTTAAGGCTCACGCTCCGCTGCGCTACGCGCTCGCCTTAAATTTCTAACCTAACCCGGGACCTACAGGAGTAAAGCAGGTTCGATTCCAAACTCAATGAGCCCCCTCAAGCCTCCTTCGAGCCCCCTCGAGCTCCCCTCGAGCCCCCCTCGAGCCCCCCTCGATTTGTCTTCAATTTGCCTTCAATACAGCGTGAAATTTTAATCATTTGGTTCCCGCCGTGGTGTGGTTCCACTCATGATTACAAACAACTTTTACTATGAGGCCAACACTCCTGCTCGCAAAAACAAATCAGCTGTTCCATACAAAAGTGCAGTACCTACTCGACCTTAATGTATGGAACAGCTGATTTTTTTTTGCGAGCAGGAGTGTTGGCCCCATAGTAAGTAAAAATAATCTTAGAAGCAATGAATAATAAGGAACCAGTTGCAGCTGTTTTCCTGGATATGAGCAAGGCCTTTGACTTTGTGAATCATGAGCTGTTATTGTCCAAACTGGAAAAATATGGGATCAGAGGAAAAGCAAACGACTGGCTTAAATCTTATCTAAATAATAGGCTACAGTGTGTACAAATAAATAAAATAATAAACGGGGAAAAGAAAAAATTTAGATCGAACTTTGTTGTCAACAGATATGGAGTTCCACAGGGTAGTGTTTTGGGTCCATTCCTATTCCTGTTATACATAAATGACCTACCTAAAGCTACATACCACGATACAATATTGTTTGCTGACGACACAACTCTAATAGTAAAATGTAATAAAGTTGATGAAATAGAAGCTATGATAAACGAAGCGTTAAATAATATTATTACATGGCTTCATAATAATAATTTGCAAATAAATTTAAATAAAACTAAATTGATAAAATTTCAGACATCTAGAGCAAAATTGACCGAATTAAATGTAAAATATAAAGATGACATTATAGAACAAGTAAAAAATACAAAATTTCTAAGATTATTGATTAGGCATAATGATTGACGAAAATCTTAATTGGAAAGAACACATGTATATATGATAAATTTGTATACGCGATTAAAAGGCTTCGTGAAACAGTATCAATTCAAGCAGCAATGACTGCTTACCACGGCTACGTATCTTCAGTACTGCTTTATGGGTTACTGCTGTGGGGAAATTCTGTGGACATGATTAGGGCTTTTAGGGTTCAGAAAAAAATTGTCAGGGCTATCTCTGGTGTCTGGTACCTGGAGAGCTGTAGACCATTATTCAAGCAGCTTATTATTCTACCCTTACCTTGTATGTATATTAAAGAACTTTGCATGTTTGTAAAAAAACACTCGGACTATTTTCCTAAGCACACAGATATTATTAAAAGGCAGGTTGTGGCTAGGAACCCATACAAATTGTATACACCAAGGTGTCGACTTGACTTGGCCAAAAAGAATGCTTTTTATACCGCAATCCAAGTATTTAATAAACTGCCTAATTCGTTTAAAGATCTTCCTGTTCAAATTTTTTATAAGAAATTATCAAAATGGCTTATGGAACACAGTTTTTATGACATGAAAGAATTTAATGAATTTTGCATTAAAAATAAAAATTGACATTTATTAATTCGGTGGTTTGACTTTCATGACATAATGACTTTGACATTATAATTGAATCTATGGTTATTGATCGACATTAGTGCTTTTTTTGGTTTATTATTATTATTTTTTAAATCTTAAAATTTTCTTATTTTAACAACTTTTAATTTTGTACGCCATGTTTATGGTAGAATGTATCGTGGACTTATAAAATAACTCATGATCACAATTTATTGTAACACTACATTCTGACAAATAAACGATTTGTATTTGTATTTGTAAAAGTTGCTTGTTATCATGAGTGGAACCACCCCACGGCGGGAACCAAATGATTAAAATTTCAGCGTGTATAATATATCAATTGCCAATTTGCCTTCAATATAATATACTTGGTTATATGCATACATTTTATGGCAAACGTAGTAATATATTTGGGTAGTAATGACACAAAACTTTGCTAGTTAAAATTTGGTGCACGCGTGGCCTTTTTGGGTTATGAAAAGCAAATAGCCTGAAAGATTTTGGTACAGGTTTTATTTATTTGTACATTTTATATTTTTTTTGGATGAGGCTGTTTGGGGTAACGATTGTTTTTTTGGTGGTCATAAAATTTCATCCCTTATATAATTATTTATTCTGGAGAAAATGTCTAGTGTAGTTAGTACATCGATCTTCCTTGCTCTTTATATTTGAGGAAATCTTCAATACAATAGAAGCCTCTGTCCATCAGCCATTTCTTTAAAACTATCTTAAATTGATTAAAAGCCAATAGCTTAATATCCTCAGGTATTTTATTATAATTTTTTATAGCCATCGCATAACCATTCTTATTAAACCGAGTAGTTTTCTCATTGGTTCATTGGACTAACTAAGGTTTTCGGTTTTAATGATACTAAAAAAAACCTCGCATTTCGTGAGTAAAGTATTATATTTTGAAAAAAGAAATACCTAGTTGGTTACTAAGTTCTGTAACTATGGAAAACATGAATAATACTAAATTTACAAATAATGCTACAATGAATTATATACCAAATGAAAGCACAAATATTTAAGATTATCATGTATTAAAATTATTCGAAATGACCGCCTCTGGCATGAATACACGCCTTTAGACGACGAGGCCAGTCATCGATGGCAGCACGAACTACCACTATATCCAATTCTGCGACTGCCTTGAGAATAGCGCGCTTAAGAGAGTCGAGATTCATGTGGGGCTTAGCACATGCTTTCTCCTCAATAAGTTGCCATATGGCATAATCCAGAGGATTTAAGTCTGGGCTGGAGGATGGCCATTCTTCCTGCGCGATAAAATCAATTTTGTTAGCCCGAAACCATGCTTGTGTAGATTTTGCTTTGTGCGCAGGGGCAGAGTCCTGCTGGAAGACCCATGGCTGGTTTTGAAATAAAGTGTGGCTTAAGGGTTTGACAACAGGTTCCAGAACGGTATCTTGATAGACTCTAGCGCCAGTTTTCACACCTTTTTCACAGAAATGAACCTTACTTAGCCCTGAATAGGACACCCCCAGCCAAATCATCACTGATGAGGGGTGCCGGGGTGGTGACCTCGTTGGACCCTCGGAGCAATCATGCTGGCTTCTTTACTATTCTTAGCGTATACTCTATCATTTTTTCGGTTAAAATTTTCTTCGACTGTGAAGATTTTTTCATCAGTAAACAAGATTTTTCGATGGCCGTTTTGTGCGTACTGCTTTAGTAGAGCGCGACTTCGTGCTAACCTCATAGCCTTCAATCGTGCGTTTAGCAGATGGCCCTTTCGTCTACGGTAAGCGTGAAGCCCAAGGTCATCATTGATAATTTTTTTAAGGGAACTTCTCTTCACAGTCATCTGTATTGCCAATAACTTTTGCTTCCGGACGGGATTTCTCGTGATTCTCGCCTTCACTGCCTTGATCACAGCTGGTGTCCGAACGGTGCGTGGTCTTCCTGATCTTTTTCGGTCATCGACGGTCAAGGTATTACTGTACCTATGGATAGTGCGATAAATAAATTGCTTGTTGATTTTCAACTTTTGTAGCAACTTGAAAATCATATTCGGTGGCTGCCCACATTTGTGCAGAGCAATTACAGCGACACGATTCTCCTTCAACCCCCATTCCATGGTGAAATAAACAAAATATGATATACGTGTGGTATGGAATTATAGCTTATAAAACTGTCAATAATATGTCATTTTTATTTTTTCTTTTCATTTGTTTTAATGGCCAGTAATCGATAAAGAAACTCAGTAACAGAACTTTTGACCAACCTGTGTATATGTAGCTTACTTCCGCAAACAATATATGCAAGATGCACCGCTCGCCCGCCCGCAATAATATGCACATGCACACCACAAAATATCAGTGCACAATACCTGCATTTAGCAAGACAGCAACACACCTTGCACCTTCACCAATTAGGCTACTCTACACGTGTTTCGCCCCAACCCGGGGCATCCTCAGGAGTTAGATCGTGCGTAAACCAAGCCTAATTGGTGAAGGTGCAAGGTGTGTTGCTGTCTTGCTAAATGCAGGTATTGTGCACTGATATTTTGTGGTGTGCATGTGCATATTATTGCGGGCGGGCGGGCGGTGCATCTTGCATATATTGTTTGCGGAAGTAAGCTACATATATTTCTTTTTTCAAAATGGTTTGGGACTTCCGCCAAGTGACGCCTGATTCAATCAAATAAAGTATTATACAAACCTTGTACTGGAAGCTATTTGCATTGTCTCCAATGATTTCAAACCATCCTCAACAATGCAAATGCTGGCTTCCCGTTCTCGGCTGTAATGTACTATTAAAGCCCGATAGTGTCAACGGAAATCAAATTTTCTGTGAACAACTGGTATCGAGTAGTGTCATGGGAGATATATGTAGTTTTACCCGTGGCACTACCGAAAGAGTCACGGGGATAAAAATCCCATGACACTGCTGGTAAGTACCACACAGTAGTGTCACGAGCAAAAAAGTCACGCGTGAATATTAAATTGTGTATATTCCAGGCATGCTGGGCGAAAAGTGTAGCAATAAAACCCTTTACTCCCATGCAAAAAGAACAGCTATTAATCAACCCACAAGTTCTGTAATCCAGAAAGGAATTTCTGAAATATTAACATTCAAAGCCAATATTCGTGACAAAACTACACAAGTTTCCAAACATGGAACTGTACAAACGCATCCAACTTCATTTGCATCTTCATTAGTAATTAAGGCTCTAACAGCATAGTCTTAAGCTACAAACTCATCGAGCTGTTAACTGGAACGCGACTGTAACAATGAGAATAAAATTTCATTCCGTGTAAGACACATTGCGAGCTGAAGAAGTAAGTTCCCCGTTTGCACTGCACGTGTCACGACTTGTGCTGCGTTTAGACGAAGCCAAAAACTTGAATGCCAGGACAATGACTTGTATCGCAAAGCAGAATTATATTGGAACACAAACACAACATCTGTAATTAATTACATAGACACAATTTTCGAGGTTGAAATCTTGTATTTTCAGTCTGAGAGGCTGCAAGCTAAAAGAAGCTATCAAATAAAATGAGTAGTGTTTGCAGCTTACAAATTACACAGCTTACAAAGCTGCAAACACTACACATTTTTCCTCGCGACGCCGACGTGTTACTTGAATATTGGTGCCAATATAAATAAAATGTAAATCCGTTATTGGCATTAAGCAAAATCTGTAAGATAATCCTACTGTTAATTTTCAAGTGCTGTGGATTTTGTGATAATAAATAAAAAAATGACTCTTTCATGGTTTTTTATTCACTAAATAACTTTACTACTTCAAAATAATCAGATTTTTCACAGTCCTGTAAAGTTGCGTGATAAAAGATAGGACTTTTTGGCAGTTTACAGACGATATCAAAATGAAATGATAATATTTCAGACCATAAGTGGCATAAGTGAGAAAAATAAATTTTCTTTGTATGCATTACTCGACTTTACGTGTCAAGTGCCTGAACGCACCATCAGCGTCGAAGACAGGCGCGGCAGCGCGTGACCGGCGCACATAAGTATTGCTTTGACATTACCAGTCGCCATGCTCCTCTGCACTAAATGCATTCTATGATCGATGCGCTTTTACGACTGCCCAAATTGTAAAGGAATAACCTGGGAAGTTGACTTATGCAATATTACATTATTTTGGCTCGTTTCGTGGAATATATTGAAGAATAACTACTTGGATGAATAAACGTAAAGACCATTCTGGAATTACTGTTATAGTAGATCGGAAACGTCGAGTTACAGTCGATCGAACTTCAGTCATTCCAACATCCGAAAAGAAATAACATAATTATTGTGAAGAAGAAGATTTTTAAGTTTCTATTTTTATTTTCGTCAAAAATGTTGCATATATCTTTAGCTTTAATAGTAGCAGTTAACAGCTAACATTCTTTCAAATTTTAACCATCTCTAGATCTGGATTGAGCAATACCATTGCTTTACACATGACGCAACTGTGTAAAATAAACATAAAATTTTCATATTTTCAAACCAACGTTTTTCCAAGGAGCAAGCTAACGCCCAGCTACAATATAGAGAGAGTACAGTAGTTAAGCTTAACTCTCGCGCGCTCGAGCAACGCACACATAGACACCTCTCACTGACACTGTATAACCGGAATCTCAAACAAAGTTATACGTGACGCAGCGGTGAGAGCTGTCTTTGTGTGTGTGCGATGCTCGAGCGCCAGTAGTACTAAGCTTAACTTCTGTTAGTCTCTCTGTTTTGTGGCCCAGCGTTGTATTTCGCTCGCGCGCGCTCTCCAACCGCACTGCAACTTTTATTGGAAAACTCCATCCGAATTTACATGTCCCGCACATTATTAAAAAAGCTTGTAAAAGCTAAACGGCTAGAGTTTTCAGCCAACAGATACCTTATGTTTGAGTTTATAACGGTTATTTTTGTTTGTCACGGTTTGATCTGTGCTGTTGAACTTGTAGGGCTAAGTGTTTGAATTTAAAGAGTGGTTCGCTTGCGTTTTCTACTGCTATGTTAATTGCACGATATTGCAATTTTCATACTCGTATGTGCAGGTTTGTGAATTTAGGTAGTTGTTTGTAGGATTGAGTAGTTAGTGTCACGCTATTTGCAGGTTTAATTTAACAATCTTTACATTTTAAAGAGGATGTGAAAATACTGAGAAATGTGGTACAAATAAATTGGGAAATCAGAACTCTAAACTCTTTTGTTTTAGTTTTAGAATGTACTTACACTTTAAATTTTTTTTTTTATAAAAACTGTCGAAAATCCATGGAACTAAGGCTGGCTACATACAGACGGTTCCGTTTTAAAATTCCGTAAATACGTTATTCTGAACGCAGCTAATCCATACCATTCCAATCCATACAATCCAAATCTATAGACATGCAGGATTTTTTCATACATTATCAATATTCCGTCCTGAATCCGAATCGGGATTCTGTCGTGTGTGGCCGGCTTTAATGCTTCTCAAAACTACTAAAACTCTGTCTGTGAGCTGTAGGTAAACTCGCCTTTGTGTAATTTTTTAAATATTTTTCGAAATGGCTGAGATATGGATTTTTGAAAAATTTCGAAAAACTTAATCGACAATAAAAAAATATAATAATTGTAATAACTTGCGCACAAAATTTCACAAAATGGGCTGAGAAATGCGATCTGTAGACGAGAACAGACGGACAGCCGGACAAGCACAATATTAAGGTATTTTTGCCCAGGCTGAAACGGAGACACTAATTTCTCGCGCTACGCGCTCGCTCGGTCAAGTAACAATTACACTGAATTTTTTATCATTTGGTTTAAGCAATGGGGTGGTTCCACTCATGATTACAAGCAAATTTTACTATGGGGCCAACTGTGATATCGCGAAAAAAAACTGCTGTTCCATACATTGAGGTCAAGTATTGCGCTTTTGTATGGAACAGCTGATTTTTTTTCGCGATATCATAGTTGGCTCCATAGTAAAATGTGCTTGTAATCATGAGTGGAACCACCCCACTGCGGGAACCAAATGATTAAAATTTCACGTTGTATTCTCAATGAAAAATTCACATATTTTTGATTTTTTCAACCATAACAAAAATATTTGCATCAAAAGCCTCGTAAGTATACATAACTTTAAAAAAAAAAATTTTTCGCAACACTGCCGCAACCGCAGCAGTAAGTTTGAAAAGGCATCCATATCAGTTAGTTAATTTCTGTATGAATTGGGCACTTTACCAGCTCTATATTTACCCAATTAGGGAGGTGTTCTCCGTCCGGAAAGTTCCGCGCGAACTTGCGTCCAGAGCCTTTGAGTTCGCGTTTCACGGTTGTGGCCCAAGTTATAAAAGTACTTGGGCTATGAAATCAATTGCGTTTTTTTTCTTTTTTTTTTAATTATTTTTTATATCTTGTATCAAGTGTTTTTGGTAAATATTGCCTACTTATAGGTGCACTTTCGAGTAGCAGACACAGTGATTTCTCAACTAGTTGAAAGTTATTTACTCTCATAATTACCTATCCAATATGTAGTAGGTAAATAATTATATAGTTCGCTTAGTTTTGCTTGTTCAATTCAATTAAATTTTCAATTTCGTGTGACGTAATTTATGGATGGCCCCTAACAGCTTAGACTGAATAAATGAATTTGAATTTCGATTTTTTTTGATAATTCACCGTGGGCCAGAAGCCTTATTTTTTAATCCATCGGCTGGCGTCGATTGCTCTTTACTTCTTATTTTTATTCGACATCCGTATTTTTGAATAGCCAGTGGAAAGGGAAAGGGGAGAAGAAAAGGGGGGCAGCGCGCTTGGTCACGCGCAGGACCCGCCTTATTACGTGAAAGTGGCAGATCTGACTTCGATGAAATTGAAACATATAATACTATTTATCCTAGTTAAAGATTCTCTAAGGATTTTCTCGAAAATCCATGCGGACGAAGTCGCGGGCAGAAGCTAGTAATGAACAAAAAACACAATACAATGCACATATTTTTGATTGTGAATCGCTTGTTACTTAACAAACTGTATACATTTTCTCTCACAATAAATCCCTCGTGACTTGCACCACACGTCAATAGACGCTTTCCTCAGCAGGAGACAACTTTTATTGCAAGTTGAAGCAAGTCAAATGTGCCTATATCGTAATGTAGTTAACGTTCCTCTGTGCCATGGTTGCAGTTTACTAGTTTATGTGCTATTACCTGGCTGTTTTGTATACATCATAATTATTTACAAGCGAGAAGAGAGAAAAGATGATTTAGATGTTACAACTGAAGACGTAAAAATGCAGCAACATCAAAAAGAGAACAATTAAAAGCTGTTTTTGACTGCTTTTTAATGTGATCGTTCTCGATCACATTTGGTTAAGCAACACTCGGTCCGGTCATGGATGACCGTTAAGTGGCATTAAAACTGAGCGCTTTCGTGCTTCGGAGGGCACGCTAAGCCGTCGGTCCAGGCTGTTGTCATTTGAAAACTGTCGTTAAGCCAAGTTATTGTTCTTACAGGCGGCTTGATAAACACCACAGGTGGCCACTATAATCCTCATAAGATAAGAGAGAGAGAGAGAGAGAGATTATAGTATTGACTTAAAAAAAAACTTTATAATGGTCCAGAGATTGTGATCCTATCACTTGCACCAAACGACCTTCTATCCACAGTGAGACAAATTTTATAACAACTTGCATCTAGTTTAGTGCACACATACATACAATTACTAATGATGAAATACGTCTTACATATTGGAGATTCTTATAAATAACATAACAAAATCTCTCCATACTTTTAGAACTTATGTGAATGAGACTGCCGAGTTTGTTTTTAATATAATTTTACAGCTAAACGTGCGCTTTACCTACGTAATATAATAATTATTACACACCTTTGCTCCTGATTCTTCTCATAATTAAAAAATAATATACAAAAGAATCCAAACGTTATTTTTAGGTCCATTTTAAAAGGTTTGCTTTTACTTTCAAGAATAGGCAACTTATCTAAATAATTGAAACAGCTAAATGGTTTTTTTATTCAATTTATGCAACGCTGGTTTCTCTTGAATTGTACGTGACTCGCTCGAAGTAGCAACTACTTCCCTGGAGGCAAGTTTTATTGCAACTGTAGGAAGTCTGCGGCATACATCGCAACGCACATGCTCCCGCCCCGCCAACGTCCCGTCGCAGCCCCGCCGTCGTCCCGACACAGTGCATACAAGCTAAAGCAGTATCTCTGTTATAGTCAAACCCCGAAGTCCAGGCGCTCCTAGGTTTGCCTAGTCAAACCTCAGGTTTGACAAGAAGGCTTAGTCAAAGTCCAAAACTAATAGCGTGTTTCGGGCTTTGACTAACGCAATTATAGCCAAACCTAGGATAGACTAACTTGGACAGTCAAACACCGAAACGCAATTTGATTGAATCGGGGTTCGACCAGTCAGACTTAAATTAGGTACAGAATATGTTTTTTTTTTGTATTTAAAAGTATGAAAAACACATTCTTTAGAGTGAAAATGTAACTAAATTAACAGTCTTCCTGTGAAACAAAGATTTCTGTTGTCTGTTAAAAAAAATAACTATAAAATATGTATGAGAAACAGCATTCATTTTCGATGTTAAATTTATTTCGTCTTAAATTTCGTGGTTATTTTTTTTTTAACAGATAACAGAAATCTTTATTTCACAGGAAGATTGTTAATTTAGTTACATTTTCACTCTAAAGAATCTATTTTTACATATTTACATACAAAATAACACATTCTGACCCTAATTTAAGTCTGACTGGTCAAACCCCGATTTGATCGAATTGAGTTTCGGGGTTTGACTATCCAAGTTGGTCTCTCCTAGGTTTGGCCATAAATTCGTTAGTCAAAGCCCGAAATACGCTTTAGTTTTGTACTTTGACTAAGCCTTCTTGTCAAACCTGAGGTTTGACTAGGCAAACCTAGGAGCGCCTGGACTTCGGGGTTTGACTATAACATCTCAACTAAGCGCCTTTCTCGTGCTGCCTGTCGTCAGACTTTGTAGGGTTGGTATTCTCAATATGCGGCGGCGGAGCGAGCATAGTATTTGTGCCAAGCATTGTCTTCGCTTCCCATTCCTCGAGATACAGGTATTTTGTTTTGCGCGTAGTCCGTTGGATTGAGTGGCCTACTGTTAGTGTGAGATTAGACTAATTGCATTGTTTGCGTTCAGGAAAAGAAAGCTCAGAAAAGGTGTAGAGGGAAATGATTGGAACACAATTTTTGACTTCGTAACTTTGTTTGGGCCTGTTAGGAGGTGAACATATCAGATATGTTCAACTTTTCGTTTACTGGGTTAAAATACCTACATTGTAAATTGTTGTAGCTTTGAAATTACTCAATAAAGTTTTTTTTTGTGACACAGTTCTGACTGACATGCGACACGACGACACGTGGCACTCGCGACTGCCGGCTGTTGGGCTGCACTGCGACTCTTGCTTAAATGTGTTTGTGTGAGTGCGATTCGGATGTTTGTATGAAGTTGCGTTACTGCTATATTTCCCGACGCGGCTGCGTTCAAACGGCTTTCAGTTACATTTTATTTGCTCTCACAGTTGTCGCTTGGATTCTCCGACTCGTAAATAAGGCGTATTTTCTTATTTATATCACGTACTCTCTTTTATAAGAAAACGTTAAATGGAAATGTGGAGTCATCTAAGATTTGGAGTGGAAAATAAAAATTCTTAAAATGTTGTGAAAAATAAGTTCGGAGAGTTTAAAGACCTTTTCGGTACAGTTGACAGAAGAAATCATTTACTATTTTTGACCTATCTAATTGTTTTTATTCACGGATATAGTCAATATCATATTGGAACTCTTAAATGCCTACCAACCAATATATAAATTAGCTACGGTATTTTGAGAGAGGTTAGTAGAAAAGGTAAGCCAAGACAGATAGTTTTATATTTTATTTTTATTTCAAAATTAATTAAGATATTTTCAAATTAGTTGTATTTATTGTATATTCCTGTGTATTTCCCAGAAAAGACATTTGCATTGGACTTATGTTAAAAAGTTGTTCCCGAAGGTAATCCATATCCTTTGATATTACCCATTATTTAAAGAATATAATCCCATGGCAGATAATCTGAACAAAGGACTTACCTGAACGCGGGTACGCCAATTTAATACCCTTGAAAGGGCAATAGAGTGGTGGAAAATGTTTCCCCTTGCCATCATAGCTTGCCTCTTTGTTCTGAAAGAAAACATTGTATATGCACAAACAAAAAAATATAAATAATACGAGCTGTTAAAGTACCTACTACCTATTTCTGCTCTATGTAAATGACATTGTCCCCGTAACTAAACACGAAAGTATATTATTTGCCGACGATATATCCATAGTAGTAGCATCCGACATTAACGCCTCCGTGGCACAACACAAGATAGACATAATTGAAACTTTGACATTAATTACTAACTGGTTACAAAATAATAATCTTAAAATCAATTTATCAAAAACTAATTTAATGAATTTTAATAATTTTAAAGATGACCCCATTGACATAACTTTTAACGGACAAACTCTACGGACGGCTGAAAATGTGACATTCTTAGGTATTATTATCGACTCAAAATTTAACTGGAAAGAACATGTGGAAAAAGTATGCAACAAGTTAAATAGTTTTGCATATGCTTTACATAAGCTTAGTATGATAGCATGTAGAAACACGGCATTAACCACATATTTCGCCTATGTGGAATCTGTTCTTAGATACGGCCTACTAATCTGGGGAAATGGATCGGAAACTAAAAAAGCTTTTATTGCACAAAAAAGGTGTGTTCGTGCAATATGTCACATAGCCCCAGATGAACCTTGCCGTCCCTACTTTAAATGCTTAAAAATACTTCCACTGCCATGCATTTACATTTTTGAAGTGGGAGTTTTCACATATCAAAACATTAATAAATTTACAAAGTCTAAAGATTTGACAAGTAGGAGTAATAGAAATCCTAATAGGTTAGTGTTAGACAATATACCTGGATCAAAGTGCTACTGTAGAGGTACGAAGTTCGTGCGGGACAAGGACGGATGCGCAGCGTCACCGCTGAGTAAGAAGGCGATCGTTGATTTCGTTACGTATATTTATTGTATGGTAACGTAACGGTAACAATATTATTATACAACGTACTACGTAGTCAGACGTACCCGGCAAGTCCTAATAAGCTTAGAAGCGAGCCTAGTGCCGTCTGCTAATAAACTACCTATTCCTATTATGGCCCAGGAAGTCCCAATATGCTTGGAAGCAACCTTAGCGCTGTATGTGTGATTCGATTGGATGATCTGATTTGATTGGATGATCTGATTTGATACAGTAGCAAACATAACACCTAATCTTATATAAATGGCAAAACGAAACGCTACCGCGAGTCAGGAGGCTACAGCGCCATCTAGTGCGCTGCGGTGGGAACTAAAATATTCTGTGAGTTCCGACATGGTCGGGACCTGGGTATTAGAAGGAAGCAAAACCATACCGCGAGTCAGGAGACTATTAGCGCCATCTAGTACGCTGCGGTGGAACTCAAAATATTGTGGGTTCCGACGATGGTTTGTTACAGGCTCCCCCTCTGGCTCCGATAATCGTCCCGATGAGGAGCCAGGATCAGGATTGCATTAGTGGGTAGTTAGTCTTCCTGGGTCGACCGCGTCCGCGCTTCGGTTGGACATCCAAGGTTTCCTTCTTGTTTTTTTTTGGACGCCCCCTTCTCTTGAGGGGTTGAACCGGTTTGGGTATGGCGACCTCGCCACCTGAGAAAGGCGTTAATGCAGAAGCGTGGTAGATTCCAAGTGATGTATTAGGCTCCTGTGCATCAGCAACTTCGTACGAAGCAGGTCCATGTTTTCGCTTTATCACATATGGTCCATCACGCCTTGGCGCAAACTTGGCGCTAACGCCCCGTGCGGATTTACTAATAGGGTGTAACGTAACTAGTATAAGATCCCCCACGTCATAGGAAGGAGTACTTCGACGACTCTGATCTATCTTTTCTTTCCTCTTCTCTTCCTTCATCTCTTGGACTTCCTTGGCTTTTAACATGGTGTCAGATAACTGGAGTAGCTTTGGGGTAATTTCAGGTACGAAGTTTTCAGATATCACTATCTGTCGGAAGTCATGCCAAGTGTCATCTACAGTTCTTAATTCTCTACCAAAAGTAAGGTAAGCAGGAGTGGCATTGGTAAAACTGCATTGGGCTGTATTCATAGCAAACCGTATGCACGGTAGCTGCTCAGGCCAATTACGATGGTCGTCTCCCAGTATAATCGCTAATTGCGTTTTGAGGTCTCGGTTTCTTCTCTCGACGGGATTAGTTTCGGGGTGGTATACTGGTGTGAAAGCATGTTTAATGTTCATGGTATAGGCAATTTGTTGCATCACTGCGCTCACGAACTGGGGCCCACTGTCGCTGATCATGCGTCTGGGTAAACAAAACCGGAGGAAGATTTCATTTATCAGAGTCCCAGCGCACTTTTCCGCCGTTGCTGCCCAGACTACAGCAAGAGCTTCTCTTTCAGTTGTAGTATAGTTCTTTTCAGCCGCAGTAAGGAGCCGACTGGCGTATTCTACGGGGTATTCCTCTTCCTTCTCCCCCTGGACCAAAAGTGCCCCGAGAGCCATCTCGTATTTTCTCGAAGCGATGTTGCTCTTCTTCAACGTCGTTGTTCTACGTCCAAACTTCGGTTCGTGTTTGCCCCACGTTGGGCGCCACTGTAGAGGTACGAAGTTCGTGCGGGACAAGGACGGATGCGCAGCGTCACCGCTGAGTAAGAAGGCGATCGTTGATTTCGTTACGTATATTTATTGTATGGTAACGTAACGGTAACAATATTATTATACAACGTACTACGTAGTCAGACGTACCCGGCAAGTCCTAATAAGCTTAGAAGCGAGCCTAGTGCCGTCTGCTAATAAACTACCTATTCCTATTATGGCCCAGGAAGTCCCAATATGCTTGGAAGCAACCTTAGCGCTGTATGTGTGATTCGATTGGATGATCTGATTTGATTGGATGATCTGATTTGATACAGTAGCAAACATAACACCTAATCTTATATAAATGGCAAAACGAAACGCTACCGCGAGTCAGGAGGCTACAGCGCCATCTAGTACGCTGCGGTGGAACTCAAAATATTGTGGGTTCCGACGATGGTTTGTTACACTACTTGAAAAACTGTTATGTGATGCGTATTACCATTTTTAATCATATACCAGATACAATAAAATGTCTACCCTTGAAAAAATTTAAAATAATCCTTCGCGAATGGTTACTCGAAAATACATTCTACTCCATCGATGAATTCTTGGAACATAAACGAGTAAAAAAATAAACATATGAAATTATAGTAGATGCATGGACAAAATCTATCCCAATTTAATGTGAAACAAAATATAAAATGTAATTTTAGTTTAAATATTAAGATTTGCATGCTATCAGTGTATGGCTAAATAGGTTTAAGCAACATATTATTTCTGACCATCTCTGTAATACCCTATTTATCGCAAATAAACAATTATGAATTATGAATTACGTCATTATTTTATAGGAGATACCGACATATTTGTATTTGAGATAATTACAAAAATGCTTTTAAAATGATATTATTATGTTCTGAATAAAAAATTTAAAAAAAGCTAAGGCAAAATGGGCAGTGCTCGCTATATACAACTTATGGTCTAGAGATACTCTTCGTGACCTATTTAAAGAAATTAAAATATTAACGGTTGCTTCTCAATACATCTATGAAAATATAATGTATGTAAAGAAAAATTTAGATAGCTTTGAAAAAAAAATTTATGTTCATAAACTCAATACAAGAAACAAGAACAAACTTGCTGTTCCAAGGCGCAGACTGCATCAAACTGGAAGCTCTTTTTTGTGTAGATGTATTACCTTTTATAATAAGTGTAACGGTTGCTAAAAACCTACTACTTATAACTAATAATTACTGTCGAACTTTTCTTAAAAATTCATTACATCACTTCACCTGTGGAATGTGGGAAGTTCTGACCTCTGCCTTATTCCAAATCGCGACTCGGAACGCGGCCGTATTGTCACACTGTGACAGACGATGTCATTGTCTATAATGACATCCACCTTCGTTATGTCAAGCTCGACCAATAGGATAAGACCGGGACTTCTAGATCATTCTCGCTGTTTTGAGGTGCTTCTCGATATTTATCTTGCTATAAATACGAACGATTCGCAAAAATCCTTTGCTTCTTTTCAAAACATTCGTAACCTTAACAAGTTACCTACATTAATTTCATTTCATTTCTTTGTGTTGTGCAACCCCGTTTCTAGGGGTCGTACCTACGGGCAGGAGTTCCCCTACCGGACCCTCTCCTGCGCCGCCTACCACTACACCTCCGGGCACCTACCTGCCCGAGTCACCACCTGCTGCTTCCGGCCTACCCCGGAGCAACACCACGCCGAGCCTGCGCACTCGCCCCACGTTGGGCGCCACTGCCACAGCTGGAAGTGTGAAGCACGACCAGTGCGCAGAAGGTGGTAAATGAAACGTCAATGTTACAATTTACCAAGATATATTGAAAAAAAAGGTCTCAAGGGGGGTACACAGATCTTCGTTTCGTGGTAGTCGCCTTGTAGTATACTACTTGTGATCCGTTACAGCTTTCTGCAGCTGGCGGTCAGAAGTTTTGTTCTTCTAAATATTTCATTTTACCTCTCTCCTTTAATAATAAAACTCACAATATTAAACTCTTTGTTGTGCCGGAAATACAAAATAATCTTATTCTAGGAATGGATTTCTGGAGGACTTTTGGGTTATTTCCCAGTGAACTTGATAGACTTGTACTTGATGGGTCTCAGGAGGCAAATATTTCTAACATAGCTCTTGACGAATCTAAACATATTTGTCCGTACGCTCAACTTTCAGATGACCAAAAGAAAACTGCTGATAATATGATCTCTGATTTCCGCGGTATTTCGTATGAGGAATGCGGTTTGGGTCGTACCTCCTTGATCACTCACGCTATCGACACTGGTGACGCTGCACCTATTAGACAGAGATACTACCGAATGTCTCCTCATAAACAACAAATTCTCTCCGAACAGCTGGATGAGATGATAAAGGATGACGTTGTGGAACCGTGTGAGAGCCCTTGGTCGAATCCGGTTCTTCTGGCTCCTAAGAAGAACGGTGAATTTAGGTTTTGTTTGGACAGCAGAAAACTAAACGCTGTCACTCGTAAAGATGCCTATAGCTTACCCTATATCTCGGAGATCCTAGACAATCTTAGAGATGCTAAATATCTATCTAGTATTGATCTTTCTAAATCGTTCTGGCAAGTTTTAATAAAACCTGAAGACAGATGCAAGACTGCGTTCTATATTCCCTCTAGGGGGACCTTCCAATTTAAGTCTATGCCGTTTGGCTTAACTAATGCACCTGCTACTCATCAAAGACTAGTAGATTTGCTCTTTTACGGTCCTGAATTTGAAAATAAGGTCTACGTTTTTGTCGATGACGTAATTATAGTGTCAAACACCTTCGAAGAACATATGTCGCTTCTTACGCGGGTTCTAGAAAAATTGAAATTCGCCAACTTAACAATTAACTTCGAAAAGTGTCAATTTTTCAGAAAAAGGCTTAAGTATTTGGGCTACGTCGTTGATTCAAATGGTCTCCATGCTGATCCTGAAAAGGTGGATGTTATTGTAAATTATCCTTCCCCTACTAATAGGAAGGAAGTTCGTCGTTTCTTGGGCACTGCTTCTTGGTATCGTCGTTTTATCCCTAATTTTAGTTACTTGGCTACACCATTGAACAAACTAACTTCTCAAGGTAAATCGGCGCCTCCCTTTGCTTGGACAGAAGAAGCAGAGGCCGCTTTTGTTAAACTGAAGGAGTGTCTGACGTCACCTCCTATCTTATCTTGTCCTGATTATTCTGAACCTTTCCAAGTTCGCACCGACGCTAGCGACTACGGGTTAGGTGCTGTGCTCTCTCAGATTCAAAACGGCGAAGAGCGGGTTATAGCCTATATGAGTAAATCCTTATCGGCCCAACAACGTAATTACGGCGCTACAGAGCGCGAAGCTCTCGCGGTACTTGTTGCTATTGAACACTGGCGGTGTTACTTGGATAACGGTAAAAAATTTTTTGTTTATACTGACCATTCATCTTTAAAATGGTATCTTAACATGAATAACCCTACAGGTCGCCTTGCTAGGTGGGGAATACGTCTATCGGCCTTTAACTTCGATATCATATACACATGTGGCAAGGACAACGTTGTGCCAGATTCTCTATCTCGTGCCTTACCTGTAGCAGCTATAGACAGTGCCAACCAATCTTGTTCACCTGTAACAGATCCATGGTATTTGGAGATCTTTAATGGTTGCCAATCCTCTCCTACTTCCTTTCCTAATTACAAAATCACTAACAATAAATTATATCGTCACATGAAATCCTTAAACCCTTTAGCTAGGGAATTCGAATGGAAGGAAGTTGTCCCTAACGATTCCAGACTTGATATTATTGTTGATAACCACTCAAATCCTACTTCAGGACATTTGGGAATTTTTAAAACCTTTAAACGTATTTCTTTAAATTATTTTTGGCCTGGCTTACATAAGGATGTTGCTAACTTCGTAAATAATTGTGATGCTTGTAACTCGCACAAACATGCTAATCATCCTACCTTAGGACTTATGGGTCGACCTAAAGAATGCTCTAGGCCCTTCCAAATGATTAGTATTGATTTGGTCGGTTCACTACCTCCAAGTAGGAAGCAAAATACTATGCTCCTGGTTGTCACTTGCTGTTTTTCTAAATACTCTCTATTATTTCCTATACGTCGTGCAACTGCTGAAATTATAACTAATATTATTGAGGAGAAAGTCTTTCTTGTACATGGCATTCCTAGCACCGTTCTGATGGACAATGGTAAACAGTTCGTTAGTCAGAAACTACAGCATATGTTCGCTCAATATAAAATACCGAAAGTGCATTTTACGCCTAAATACACTCCACAGGTAAATACAGTCGAGCGTTACAACAAGACCATTATGACGGCTGTTTCGACCTTTATTGATGAAGATCACAGAACTTGGGATCTTAATATCCCTAAAATACAATTCGCTCTCAACTCTGCTGTAAGTGAAGTCACGGGTTATACCCCATCGTTTCTGGTCTTCGGGAGGGAATTAGTCTCTTGTGGATCTCATTATCTCGATGTCGATCTAAACGACATTATCTTCTCACCTAGGGATGAATATGCTGAAAATACTGGGAAACTTAGGAAAATTTTTGATCAAGTGCAAAGTTCTCTTATAAAATCGCATGCTCGTAATTGTGGTCCTTATAATCTTCGTCGTAAAAAGTTCGAATTCAACGTAGATGATATTGTCTGGCGAAAAACTTATTATCAAAGCGACAAAGATAAGAAATTTTCTAAAAAACTTGCTCCTAAATATATTAAATGTCGTATAAAATCTAAATTGTCGCCCTTGGTCTATGAACTTGTCGATATGAAAGGGAAAAATCTGGGTTCTTGGCATATCAAAGATTTTAAATTGAATAATTATTCTTAAACTTGTTTTTAATACTTTAAATTGAAATAATAATAGACAAGCAATATAAGTATACATTTTTAAATACTTATACTGTTTCCACTACTATAATTTACATTGCATGAAAATTTTAACTATTGTCTTTTAATTTGAATATAACTTTTGTTGTCTGAATGAAAGGGTCTTATTCACTTGTTTTGGGTTGTTATCTGGTTGGTTGGTCGTTTTTGTTTTTAACTGGATTTTGTCCAGGCAAAATCCTACTCTAAGAGGGGGGGATATGTAACGGTTGCTAAAAACCTACTACTTATAACTAATAATTACTGTCGAACTTTTCTTAAAAATTCATTACATCACTTCACCTGTGGAATGTGGGAAGTTCTGACCTCTGCCTTATTCCAAATCGCGACTCGGAACGCGGCCGTATTGTCACACTGTGACAGACGATGTCATTGTCTATAATGACATCCACCTTCGTTATGTCAAGCTCGACCAATAGGATAAGACCGGGACTTCTAGATCATTCTCGCTGTTTTGAGGTGCTTCTCGATATTTATCTTGCTATAAATACGAACGATTCGCAAAAATCCTTTGCTTCTTTTCAAAACATTCGTAACCTTAACAAGTTACCTACATTAATTTCATTTCATTTCTTTGTGTTGTGCAACCTCGTTTCTAGGGGTCGTACCTACGGGCAGGAGTTCCCCTACCGGACCCTCTCCTGCGCCGCCTACCACTACACCTCCGGGCACCTACCTGCCCGAGTCACCACCTGCTGCTTCCGGCCTACCCCGGAGCAACATCACGCCGAGCCTGCGCACTCGCCTCACCTTGAGCGCGTAGCCCTCGTGCTGCACATGCGCTTCTGCTTCCGTTAAGCAAAACGCAAGCTAAGTGCTTTTTATACTACAAGGCGACTACCACGAAACGAAGATCTGTGTACCCCCCTTGAGACCTTTTTTTTCAATATATCTTGGTAAATTGTAACATTGACGTTTCATTTACCACCTTCTGCGCACTGGTCGTGCTTCACACTTCCAGCTGTGGCATAAGTTAAAACAACAAGTCACAGAACAGCCCTTGGAAAAATTTAAAAATACTGTTAAATCCAATCTAATGAGTAAAGGTTATTACCATAGACTTAGAATTTTTTTCCAGTGGATATTAAGTTTATGGTTATTACACTGTTGACGATTATTTGAAGGATAAAAAGCCATGGGCATAGCTTTTGTATTGTTAATTTTATTATTATCTAATACCTCAGTATTGATTAGAAAAAGTCCGGGGTTCTTTCATAGGTCTAGATAAAAGTTCTTTAATAAAACTCGAAGTAACTCGAATCGTGATTTTCTTTTCTAAGTATAAAATTGTGAGAAGTATCCTACCTACTTAAAACGTACTACTGGCTTCTTGACTCGAAGACTTAATATGGGTAGCTTTAGTATGTCATGCTCACTTCAAACATTTCTGCGGTGGTGTCGTGTGAGGCGGGTCGTTACGTTCCCTCAAATATGGTTGAGCGAAGCGATAGCTGGTTCATGCGTCATGCTCGTGAACGGGTGCTGCCAGTGGGAATTTGTCTGCTTCTGTCTGCTTGTATTAAGGGCGTCGTATAACTCGTATATAAAAGATCTGTTTTATATTGTCTGTATGTATGGCAGTTCTTACTCAAAAAATATAATTCTTAATAGCTTACCTTGTTTTGATTTATTTAATTGCAATATTTATACTTTCTATAGTCAGTAGTTTAGTAAAAGACCTATGAAAAGCTTTTGGATATAAATTTTCAATTCGATGCCTTAACATAGGTAGTCTTAGTATGTCATGCTCTCTTTAATCATTTCTGCAGTGGTGTCGTATGAGGCGGGTCGTTACGTTCCCTCAAATATAGTTGAGCGAAAAGATGGCTGGTTCATGCGTCATGCTCGTGAACTGGTGCTGCCAGCGGGAAAGGGTCTGCTTTTGACTACCTATCTTAACGCATATTGAATTGTATGTTTTTGTTTTAATTTTATTTATTGTAACAGCCTAGACTGAATAACAAGTTCAAACTTTGAATTTAGCTTAAAATCTGTAAATTGATTATGAAATTTGAAATTCATTAAGAAATGAGCTAATTCAATAATGTTATTTATTTGTTAATCTTTGTTAATATAAAGTCTGGAAACGATATACATATTTGTAAATATCGTTCCATCTGATAAAGCTGACAAATTTTTTGTTCCCATTTTTCTTGTCAATTAAAAGACGTCACAATGGGTGGTAGGGTAAAAGAATTGACGATTTAAAAATGCTTATTATGTGAGCTTATTTAAATAAAATAAATTTCACTTTCACTTTCACTAAACCTTGCGTATTTTAAAGAATGATAGGTTGTAAAACACCAGCAACATTGCAGGACTAGATTACTATCATCATAAACAACAATGTTTGTTATACGAGTTTTGTTATGATTTGTTATTGCCTAAAAATTTTCAGACTTATTTTTCATCGCAATAACTAGCCCTTTTTCCTTCAACTTTCATTTTATAATAGGCTTTTGAACTCTTTTTTAGGGTTCCGTGCTTAAAAAGGAAAAAGCGGAACCCCTTCATCTCAGAAACGCATAGTATCTATCGAATTTAAATTAAAACCTGAATATATATATATTCAGTTCTACAGTCCCCTGAAGTTGTGAAAAAAAATCTAAATTAACGTAACAAAAATATACGGCCAATTATGCCGCAAAAAACGTATATTTCGTTACTTTCAAGGGAATCAACACTTACCGCGCCACGTTGAGGCCACTTCGGATATGTCAGCTGACATATGTGAAGGTTATGTCAGGCCAGTGCTCAGTGGGAGGCCAACAGGGAAACAGCTCTTCAAAATGTTTAGTGGTTTCAAAGCTTTGTCCTACACGGTTAAAAAGTTACACGCTTTTTGTGGCGCGTGGTAGTGAGGTTTGCCTCTCTTGTATATTTATCTCGATGCCTAGAACTAAGAAATTAGGCAAACAATATCGTCTTATACTACAAGTACAGAGCAAAGTCAGAAACCAATACATTTGTAATTAAATCATAAAAAAAAACATTTTATTTTAGTACGACTTGGTGAGTGCGTCCGAATTGCACTTGTCCGGTTTTTTAAATTATAAGGATTAGATAATTATAAGGATATTGTTATTCAGGGGTCCCACAGACGAAAATATTTGCTCGTGGTACCCCAAGGGGGCCTTAGACTGGGGGACAACGAGCTAGAAAGGCGTGGGGTTTAAGATGTCCAATACAGTATTTTGACCGTATACAGCCATAGTTTTACGTTAATATGTCCATCTGTCCGGCGGCGCTGACACGGGTCCGCGCGATCTCTATGAAATTGCCTATTTTTTGCGACAGCGCTACAGTTGCGCTGTTTAGCAATGGAAGCGCTTAATTTAGATATGTCGCATTTTGTATTAACAAAGAATGATGTAAAAATGGGCCCGGCACTGTAGGCTTTTCTACATGAATTTGTAAACCATACAAAGTACTATATTTTATTATAAGGGCGCATGTCTGTAGGTATTTAAAAGTTAATAGAAAACAAAGGCAGGCATGAGGTGCCGCCAAAGTCAGCTTTTTCCAAAATGCATGCAAGCGTCTGTCTGTCCAAAAACCAGCAATCTATATTCCCACGCCGCCGTGAACCCGCGGCGAGATCCCGCTGCTTAGCGCAGCTGAAATCCAACATGCACTTGACCGGTTTTTTTAGTAAAGTCGAACAGTGAAAAAACTTTAAACATAAGTTAATCATGTCAATTATCATAAGTAAGGACCGACTGATCAGTTGCTAGCTGTGACATAGTACCAGCTTTTTTATGACGGAGCTTTGAGGTTTCCTTCTGGCATGCGTTTTCTGTAATAGATTTGTCAAAAAAAACTAACTAAAGAAACAAAACATAATTGATCGTGCAGTAATATCAGTATCCAACTACATACTCAACGAAAGCTCGTAACAGAGTTCAGCAATTATGAATCCTAATGCCTAATTATAAGGCCTAATTCAACAGCTAGGCGGTATCTGCCCTGTTTAACGGCAGGTTGTAAATATTAAGTGTTATTGACCCCGGTTATTGTCACAGGCTTACATACTCGTAATTGTCTCGTACGCTAACGGGCGTAAACACAGTAATAATGTTGCTAATAAATACTATATTTATATCACGAGGACGCATAAATTTATATTATGAGGAGCTCGGTGGCGCAGTGGTTCGGCGCCAGGCCCTGCGATTGCGGAGGTTAAGCAACTTTCGCAATGGTCGGTCATGGGATGGGTGACCAAAAGTTAATTATCTCGAGTTCCTCCGTGCTTCGGAAGGCACGTTAAGCCGTTGGTCTGACTGCATTTACAGTCGTTAACACCCACCATCCGAATAGAGCCCGCGTGGTGGGTTATGTGCCATCATCGTTATCCACCCATAAGGAAGGACTGTGCCCCAGCAGTGGGGACATTAAAAGTGGCTGATGTAATGTCATGGCATAAAAAATATTATAATGCTTAACACAATAGCAAACGGATAATATTTTGTTTTTTATGGATCAGTACCTCAAAAGATTTCATCAGTATCTAATATTTTTTTTCTATGTAGAAGAGGTCGTTGCCTATAAGAGGCAAAACATATCGTTTTATTTGGATTGTAGTTAATTAGGAAAAAATAATGGTACGAGTAAAGCTCCGATTTTATCATTTCGGTAGCTGTCCAGAACACCTTTTTCAGTGTAAGTTCGTACAACAAAAACTATTGATTATTTTGATGTGTGGTTCCTTTTATTTTAATCTTGAATAGTGAGGGTATTATCACAAAGTAATTTTATAATTATATCTACCCAGTTTAATAACTGGTATGAGTAAACGCATGTGTCCCAGAAAGTCTATTCATTTCGGTGACTTAAAGTTTACAAGGCATATTTTTGCATAGAACAACTCTAGCTCCCTCGTCGTATGCTTAAAACTTGCGTACTAGTGCCACCTAAGTGCTTGTTGTGGCAGAACGTGCGCCACTAGCCTGTGGTTCCCGCCAAAAAAATAAGTATTGCTGTTCGGTGGTCATGGGACAACTTTCTTTTCATTTCCACTAATCTGTCAACCGAAATGAAAAAAAAACTAACCGAAATGAAAAAAAAACATTTCGGTTAATGATAAGAATTTCGGTGTATAATTGTTCATGTCGGTGGATTGTTTTATCATTTCGGTTTATTATTATTTCATTTCGGTGAAAATCCAGGCCAGCTGGTGATTTCTCAAAATATTTGACAGCATTTTTTGACGGAATGTTTTTACCTTTTATGGGATGGAATATTATCATAAACAATTGTCCATCTGCGTCTAGGATTGTTTCATATTACCGTTTTCCGTAACTTCAAATAAAAAGCTCAATTTCTCAGATATGTGATGGTTTTTAGATTTTATAATAACTTTACGTGGTCTTATGCATGCACGTTAGGTATTCTATCTACCATACTCGGAATCATAGGGGGATTATTTGAACCACCTTGTTAAGTCCGTATACGTAGGTATATCCTTCGGTGGATTTTAATATTGGTGGATAGATTCTTTTATTTCGGTGACATCAAAATTTTAAACACAAATATCTCATAAGTCTGTAAAGATATTTCGATGGTGTTAAATATGTGTATTAAGAATATAAAGAAATATGTACAATAAACCACGGTTGAAATTAAAAAAATATATATAATAAAATATTCAACCGAAAAACATGATAAATGAAAAATAACACGACTTGTTGAAATTGACCCTGAAAGTACTTTAGTAATTAGTTGGTATTCGGTTTGACTTTTGATTTTCCCGACGTTTGGGCACCTTTGCAGCTGCCGTGGTCAATAAAACCGCGCTAGTATGTGTTAAAAAGTGTTATATTTCATGACTAATTGGTCAACTTAATCAAAAGATGCGGCCATTGATTTGTAAACAATAAAATTGGGAGGAAACCAGGTCGAACAGTAAAAGGAAAACTCAAAAAGTCGTAAAAAGTTGAACGAAACCCTCGATTGTGGGACTTAAGTCTTGTATTTTAGTTTAAATAAACTCGATTGAAAATATGTTTTCAGAAATAATTAGTTGTTCATCGACCTGAAATTCAATGTTTTTTACAACCATAAAGACTTCACGAAGGTCTGTAAAAACTGAGGTAATAAAATTTGCATTCTGTCTAGGCCATAAAATAAAAAAAATATGTCTGTATTCGTAAAATAAACATTCGTTTATAAACCTTCACAGCATAGTCATGGATAATAAAAATTTAATATACCCTTCGAAGCTGTCATAAATAACAAACTACTTTTAGTTTTTTATAATATCACGCGATGATAATAATCATTGATTCATGGAGCTGAGCCACTGAAGAAAGTAGACACTATTTTGAAACTGTATGAAATATTCTACATAGTTTAAAGAAAAGCTACAACATAATTAATATATAACATGTTTCGACAAACCCATAAAGCCAATTATAGTAAGGGACCATCAAACTGAACAACTTTTACTATGGGAGCAATTCTGAAATCAGGAATGATTTCGTCGAGTAACTCGCGCAAGTGGCAAGGGGAGCACGAATGTGTGACTGCAGCATCACAAATATGACCACTAGCAACCGACGACGACGGAGTCACAAGTCACTCACAGCACCATCACTTAATAGCTCATAGGACTTTACGTTTTACAACGACAGTGATAGTTCCAAAATCAGTAAACGCACAGACAAGATACATTTCCATTCTCCCAACAAAAAAACACCAAACTACAGAACAACATTCCATCAAGGTTCGCGTGTAATTCCCGCTGATCGCTCGCTACATCACTAGAGGTAGTTCCAGCGGCTCCCAAACTTCCAACTAAGCGGCCAACTTCGGGCCCTTCTCAATTGCTATAATCTCTTCGCGATTGCCATTCATTTGTTGTGCTAGGGATACGCGTTTGTGATGAGAGGTAGCGGGGTTTGAAAGATTGTACGTATGTTGCACTACAACATACTGTTTAAACAATACTTAACAATTTTACAAAACAAAACTAGTAAGGTTTACGCGCGTTCTAAAGAGGTCCATTGAAATTTATCATTTTATTTTTATAATCAGACTAGCTTCCGCCCGCGACTTCGTCTGCGTGGATAGTATTTTGACTATCCCTCGGGAACAGTTCCTTTTTTCGGGATGAAAGGTACTCTATGTCCTTCTCTGTACCCCTGACAACGTGTATGTAAAATTTCATGATGATCGGTTCAGTAGTTAGGACGTGAAGGCGTAACAAACAAACAAACAAACGGACTTTCGCATTTATAATATTAGTAAGGATTTCCTGAAAATGTGTTGTAGTGATTTATCACTAGGAAAGATAGGTAAGTCTATCGAAGATGATGTTTTTTTTCTCGATATTTCTACACTAGCACATTAAGACAGAACATTTTAATTTTTATATTTAGCCAGCCTACGTCTGCCAGCCCTGCATAATAAAATTATACATCACGATAAATGTCTATTAATATATTGTATTTTGGTGGACGGCGACTCTACACGTCAACTTAAATAAATTACTTCAAGATGAAGAATGGGCATCGGAAAACATCGGAAACAATCGTTTACATACATTCCATAACAAAAACAATTAATAAAAACCGGCCAAGTGCGAGTCGGACTCGCGCACGAAGGGTTCCGTACCAAAAAAACGGTAAAAATCACGTTTGTTGTAAACCCCTTAAATATTTATTTTATTCGGTTTTTAGAATTATTGTTATAGTGGCAACAGAAATACGTCATCTGTTAAAACTGTCTACATGTTGTCGTTATTAATATAAAGCAAAAACAGAAAAAAAATCTTGTTTGTTGTATGGGAGCCCCCCTTTAACATTTATTTTATTATATTTTTAGTATTTGTTGTTATAGCGGCAACAGAAATACATCATCTAAGAAAATTTCAACTGTCTAGCTATCACGGTTCATGAGATGCAGCCTGGTGACAGACAGACAGACAGACGGACAGACAGACAGACAGCAGAGGCTTAGTAATAGGGTCCCGTTTTTACCCTTTGGGTACGGAACCCTAAAAAGTAGTTTGGCCTTAAAAGTCATTACAATTTCAACTTAATTACAATGAAATAAATGTCAACGTCATTTATAAGAAAAGCTAAAACACGATTCCAATGGGGAAGATGAGTGTAATTATTTTACGCGATATTCGCGCGCTAACGAACTCGTGCTGCCACTGCCCCTTGCACGCACAACCCGCGATGTGACGTCTCGAAATTGCTTACATAAAATTCAATCTACGTGATATTAACACAATTGTTTACAGTAAATTGCTTAAAGTTTTTATTAAGGCTAAAAAGGGAATACAGTTTCATTTGCATTTTCCCCATTCTTCATCTTGACGTACTTTTTAAGTCCTATTTTTTTGCTAAAGTATTTCCGCTTATAGCGTCACTAAGTCCGCTCCTTGCGGATGCCAGGCGCCGCGGGAATACCGCTATATCGCAGTCGGGATGGCGTACAAGTGCCCCATGGCGGAGGCCCACATTTGATGTGCGTTGATATACTATGTCAACTTCCCTAGCTTTAATAATGTGTCAGATTGGATACTCACAGTTTAGACTAATATAGTAACGGTTCTTGTTCTGTTACATTAATAATTCTGTGCTTGTGTGATGGCGGCGTGTAACAAACTGTACTACAGTCAGCCAGTACACAGAACAGACACAAGTTTAGGAAGTTCAGGCTAACAGACTGGCAACGGTATGGACTAGCTCAGAATAGTTTTCACACAATATTATGTGAAGTGGTAATTGCGCAAGCTGCACGTGTAATTTTCTAAGATTTTCAAATTTCTACGTTTTTCAAAAGGCGCTATTAATGTCTTCTTTCGTTCGATGTGTGATAATTGCGTCAGTGCTCGTGTCATAAACTAACGCGTTTTTTTTTAATAATTTAACCACATCGGAGCCTAAATTTGGTATGTTTTGAAAATGTTTTTTGGTTTAATTTAAAACAAGTGGCTGAAATGTAATGATGTGATATATTTTTAAAACCGGCTCAGCAAGCTCTTTCATTCGATATCATACACGACAGGTTTTAGAACAAAAAAAAATATTTTCCCCGTACAAAAAAAAAATGACACCATAACTCCTCTCCTAAGGGAAGAATTTTTAAGAACTGCGGGTCCAAAATTTTGTTTGGACCTCAAGTATACGTGTACCAAAGAGCTTTGCTGTACATCGATTTGCGGTTTTTTTCTCGTACGGGTAGGACTAAAACAGCAGTTCCCGAATGGTGTTCCGCGGAACCCTGGGGTTCCATAAAAGTCTCTCAGGGGTTCCGTAAACATTCAAGAGTTAAGTACTAAATATGTTCTTGCTCTAACTAAACAAATATTTTAATCTTGAAAAGAGTCAAACTTTAGTTACAAGATGCGAATACCAAGCCAGAAAGCCTCGGTATGGTGTGATTTCACGTAAAAAAACATTTTTATTTGAGCTAGGGTTCCGCCCAAAAACGGTGTACCAAAAAGGGTTCCGTAGCCAAAAGAATTCGGGAACCACTGGATAAAATCAGTAAGTTCTAGATCAACAGTAACATGGTGAGGCAGCTCTGACGCAATAATGTGGATTTAGCCGAAGGAGCCGCTGCATCCGCGATGTATGCAAAGCGGACGATTTGTGTTGCGGCTGTGTGTACCGAGCGGCACTACAAACAGAGGCGCGCGGTCACACCGAAATGAGCTTGGCATGAACAGTAGGTAATTGGCTTGTTTTCTATTGGGTACCTTTTTTCGTAAGGTTGGCAAAACTGTTTTATGTATAGTTACCGGTATCATGGCTTATAACACTCTTTGAAATAATATACTAAAAGATAAGTTAAGGTTACTTTACTCATTCCAAATGCTCGACTTTTCATTTATATAGCCTATATAAAAATAGACAAAAGTCTGATGTCAAGTTATGTATTTCCCTTCCCTATAATAAATTAATGCCATGTAATTTTTGGTCATCATAGGTCGTGCATCATAATTGTGTATAAACAATTTTTTGACATTAAATAAAACACTTTTTAACGGATACTAGCGCGGTTTTATTCAAAGTTCTTTGGTAATTAGTTGGTATTTGGTTTGATTTTTGAAGTCTGCAGTGTGTGAACACGCCTTTGAGGGGCCTAACCATTACATTAGATTTGACAAACCCCAAATCCTTGCTAGGGAACGTAAATTTATTCCTAGACTGCTCCGCGAGGATATCGAAATAAATAATTAATTTCAATACAGATGAATGAAAAATTCCACCAGCTTGGGACCCCATCATTCACAAGCTAAAGCCCCAAACACACACTGCAAAATCTAATGATACTGTTAGTTCCTTTTGCAAATAAATATAAAAGACGGAGGTCGGCTTTCCTCTCCAAGTTTTCTTTCGCCATTTCTTTCTTGGAGGGGCCTCCTAATTTTGTGAGATGGTGGTAGTTTCAGTAGATTCTCTCTTTTTAGCATCAATTAATTCACAAAATTAAATTATAAATAAACTTAAACCAATTTAAAAAAATGTAAAATATTAATTTCTGAACGTCTTTAAAAATTCATCGCTTGAGTGTAGGCTCACGACACGAGACATTCAGTCCCCCGCCGTGACCACGGCAGCTGCAAATGCGCCGAAACGTGGGGAAAATCAAAAATCAAACCAAATACCAACTAATTACTAAAGAACTTTCAATAAAGCCGCGCTTGTATCCGTTAAAAAGTGTTTTATTTCATGTCTAGAGTGAATTTTTCAACATTACTTGTTGTTCATTGTCTTCGTTATACGCTTATTTCATTTTATCTACAAATATGTAGGCTTTGAACAAACCTACCTTAAATAACATCTCAGACCACGCTCGTCTCGGTGTGACACAGTGCTTGCATCAAGTGTATTCAGTGAACTAATTACGTCGGCTGCTCAGTTTGTCAATCATGCAGCCTGCGAGCCCCCCCCCCCCCTCCTCCCCCCTCCTCGCACGCTAATTATTTAACTTCATTCCCGGTTTATACGACTCGTGTTATTAACCCAGGGAATTAGTTTGATTGCATAATTACGAATTTGATTACGTATAGCTTAATAGAATTATGGTATTGATAAGTCAGAAAAATATAGAAGGAGTTAACTGAAATTCGATAAACTTAGAATTAGAACTATATACACTTTTTTATTAGATTAGGAACACAGGTTTTAAACGCGTTTTAACTAAACAGTACCTGGGTGAACCGAGCAAGCTCGGTTATTAGTATTTATTGTAATACGGTGGTGTTTAGGTGATAAAACTGTGCTTTAGCTACTTACTTTGGGATCAGAGCAATGTATGTGATGTTTTTTCGTTATTCGTAATCTCAACCTTACATTACTCGTCTTGTCACAGAGTAAGGCCATCTATTGTTAATTTCTCTTATTACATAGCTATGGAATAAGATGTAGTTAACATATAATAATTCCGCGGGGCGTAGTAGTTAGTTTTTATGGCATTATCCGAGAGATGGCGTCAGAAAACGTACCCGAAAAACTGTTTAAAATCCGTATCGGTAAATTTTCGTTTTGCACTATTGCTTCATAAGTCTCAATAAAATAAAAACTCGAAAGCTGAACTACATTTTTTTAAACTTGTCTAAAAAACATAAAAAAGTAAGTCACCGAGCGGGATTCGAACTCTGAACACTTGTTTCTTGTGGTCCACGTCCTAACCCGCTGAACCAAACGGACATTGGCCGGCCGCGGACGAAATTTGCGACCATATTCTGCTTCGAAAGAAAAACGCATGAAAATGCGAAAACGTGCATTTTCCCAAACGTAAAACCAATCTAGATCGATTTTTTACCCCCAAAAACCCCCTTATACCAAATTTCAACGAAATCGTTAGAGCCGTTTCCGAGATCACAGAAATATATATATATATATATATATATACAAGAATTGCTCGTTTAAAGATATAAGATAGGTGTGGAACACCTACCTTTTCCGACGTTTCGACCGAGTTGCATCGGCTGTGGTCACGGGCTGACTCTAAAAAACGAAACGTGCTCCTAATTGACCGAGCGAGCACGAAGTGCGAGCGAAGCGTCTCTGCTTCAGCTTGGGCAAAAATTCTTTCGTATGTCCGGCTGTCTGTTCCCACCTACAGGTCGCATTTCTCAACTGATTCTTATGAAATTTTGTGAGCAGGTTCGAGAATTATATAGAATTATTTGTCGAGCCAGTTTTTTGTTTTCATTTTTAAATGGCGGAGATATGTTACGAAAACAGATTGCAGTCCGCTTTCCAGCTCTGCCTGTTCTTATCTACAGGTCGCATTTCTCAACCGGTTCTCGTGAAATTTTGTGAGCAGGTTTAAAATATATATTTTTTAATGTAATTTGTAAAATGTAATTTAAAGTATAGATTTTTTTGCCAAGTCAGTTTTTCAATCTTTTCTAAAATGATGGAGATATTTAAAAAAAACATATTTCAGTCTGGCTTTCCGGCGCTGTCTGTACAAGTCGCATTTCTCAACTGATCCTGGTGAAATTTTGTGAGCAAGTTTGATAAATATACATTTTTTTTGTCGAGTTTATTTTCGAAATTTATTTGAATAACGTATCTCCGTTATTCCTATGTCAGAATAAATATTTCAGTCCGGCTTTCCAGCTGTTTTTTCTTCTCTACAGATGGCATTTCTCAACCGATTCTGGTAAAATTTTGTGCGCACATTCGATAATTATCTAGAATTGTTTAGTCGAGCCAGTTTTTCCAAATTTATCTAAAAAAATATTCCCCCATTACGAAAAATGGACTAAATTAGACATCTCGTTACGAATACTCCAAATAATATACCAAACAGCACGTGTGTACTGTGTGCTTTGAAAACCTAATGGCAATATTTTATTTTTGTACAATTTGAGCCAGATTTTATCGCGAGGTCTACAGCTCACGGAGCCACTAGTCTAATAGAATTAGAACTAAATTGGAAATTTCATTGAATTGAAAAGATACCTATTTACGCGTGACTTGAAATCGTCCAAATTGTTGATTGTTTATTTTATGTAATACACATAATTACAAAATAAATATTTTAGGTTTATTACTTTACTTGTGTCTTTGATTTGATGTCATTTGTGAAATTCGACTTTGCTGTCTCGTGATTGGTATAGGTACCTATTGGCTTATATTGTCGTACCTCTTCATTTAGTGACGTTCTTCTTCATATTTTCACTTGACAGACTGACAAATTGTTCAAATGGTTTCATTTTTACATTCCATTTCGAGGATTCCATTTTTCTTTTTGAAGAACTGGACCCTAAAGAGAACAGAAAAGTTTGTGTGTCGCAAATAAAAAAGATGAAACATTAGTTATACAAGAAAACCTTTTACGGAGATCTTTTAATATTCTGTCGGAAAAAGAAGACGGCAATTTCTTGACGTCCGTAAATACTTACGCTTACAACAATTACGCTTTCATGAAGAAATTGTGTGATATAAACAGAATGTGAGCATTCTGTCGGTGGAAAGGGAAATTAAAGCTCCACTGTCAACAAAGTAAAGGAAAAATATATTACTTGGAAAAGCTGAAGGATCTATGCTATTGTTGTTTTGTTTTTAATTTTTGCGACGTTTGTTGACAATTTTGGGAGTCTTTACTTTTATGTTATTACTGAATTTGAGATTGCAAAACAGTTTTCTGACTTCATCTCTCTCAAAAGATCACTTTTAGTTTTCAAACTGGTTCGATCATTGTCTTCTTTTATCACGTTAATTATGTAAAAAGTTTACTTGGCATGCGATTTCAGTCAACTAGCGTTTTTTATCGACAATCGTTTATAAAATATAGTCGCCACCTCATTTTTACTAGTTTTGCGATTCGATTTTACAAGCGATTGTCGGTAGAAGCCCTATTTGACTAAAATCGCCTAGCAAATCGCCAAGAAAATCGACCCGTATAAATGCTCCATAAGTTACGTTAGCTTTTTCCCATAATTATATCGTCTAGATTATTTACTTCCGATCCTAATGATTTTTAATTTTTGAGTATTAGGGGCTCTGCAGTTCTGATAGAGCTGTAGTCACTGCGACCTAAAAAACCTATTGTTACTCGCCACCTAATTATAGTAACTCGTTAAGCCCTGCGGTTTCTAGGAAGTCTAGTATCTTCCTGGTTTTGAAGTTTTTATTTCCTCCGGGTCGATTACATGTAGTCTCAGAGTACTACGCTTGTGGATTAGGGGTCCACAATCACATAAGAAGTGCTTGGGCTTTTCCTGCTCCTCATAGCAGTATCTGCAGACGTCAGTATCACTCAATTTCTGATAAACTAGGTGTCTGTTCAGTTTGCAGTGTCCAGTTAAGGCTCTTATAATCGCGCTGACCATCGATCTACTCAACTGTATGAAGTATGAGCTAATTCGATACTAATGATAGATACGCCTTCTTACCAAAACATAAAATACAAAGAGGTAAATTTTTTACAGCTAAGGTAAATAAAGAGACGAGGAAAAGGTGAGGCATAACAGACAAGTACAAATGATAAAGATCTATCCACAGGACTGAGTTGCTTCAGCCGTCACGTGTAGAGTGGCTTACGGGCGTAATCCCACAGGATACACTCAGTATGTACAAGATGAAAGCGACAAAAAAGCTGCGGAAAAAATTTGACATACAAAACCACCTATATTAGCAGTACCAGTTAAGCCCTTTCCATGTAAAACTGCCGTGTATAACGTTTCGTTTTTATTTCACTGCTCTTTAACAACTTCAAATATAATTTGTCGCTTGCATTCCCGCTTCAGACGACTTTCTCACCAAATTGGATGTTTCTTGGCAATTTTCATTTTTTTTGTACAGTTCTAATTTCCTTTGTGGATATCGTACGTGTAATTGGGAAGACAATTTTGTCTTTTTTTATAATATATTTTTATAATACAATATGAGAGGAACCAAGGATTTAATATTCAGTTACGTTCCTACGAGTTGAGAATCTTATGTTTGTTACAGTCATACATAATATAACATGGCCTAATTTTATGCCTGCCCCGTACTTAAAATTCCAGGTCTCTGACTCTAAATTCGTTTACAGATTAGGCCAATTTAAAATTATGTTAGATATTCTTGCGTCTTGCTATATAGTCTGTCTAAAAAGTCAGTTTACATGGGTAATTTCAAGGGTAATTTTAATACCCACCTAAATCCCCAACTACCCCACCGATACCCATCTAAATAAAATTTAGTAAAGCTATGTTTACAATTAGAATTTTGACAGCACCAACAGGGTTACCAGTATAAGTTTTGATAAATAATTTAATAATTTCTCATGTAAAGTGACTTCTAAGACAGACTACGTAAATTTTATCTACAAGTTCCTACGAAAGCAGCACTAAAAGCTGGCATCACCAGCCATTTTTCTTAAAGCCAGTTAATAGGGTACAAGTTAATATTTCATTAACATATAACTCAAAGTTGGCTTATGATTAGGAAGCCATAGTACACCTCTGAACATCGCACAGTGTGCCACGAGCCCAGTAGTTCCGCACCTGATATTAATTTCCCTAAGGGCGTATAAATTTTGTCCCGAGTACGTGTGGCGACACACTGGGCTGCTTTATGAACGGGTACAGCTAAAACTATGATTAATTTTCTAGTTTAGACATTGTATCCGATATCTTAAAGAGATTTTAAGGTTAACTAATTATTTATAGTAGAGGCAGAAAGACTACCCAACGATCTTAAGCGATTTCTGTTTATGACAAAAGTGAAAAAAAAACACTTCTTTTATGGACTATAATTATGCAAGCAGTTTATGGTAACAATACACTTGTTTAGAACCAATATTATGTGGTTTGGTTCGATTTCTAAAGTGAACTTAACTAGTAACTTTGTAATTTATAAATACAACTTAGTATTCGAAGGATATAGTTGTTTCTTAGTCCACCAATTTCTGGTTCATTTAAATATGAAACAGAATTTTAATGAAATTATCTTGTCAATGTAAGTTATTAAGACTTAGAACAAAAAGTTAGAACAAAGTTCGATTGCGTTCAGACGATAACACACGACCCAACCTCAACCTGAACTCAACTCAATCTCAATCGCAGCCCATCACTCCTTGAAATACATCGCTAACAATTTTGAGTTTTATGACACACTAATAAGCTCCGTTATATTTTGTCGATGCAACTGCACACGCCTTGCGCTCAACTCACTCACTCAAACTTAACCCGAACTGACCTCAAACTCACCTCAGCATAATGCAGGAGCTTATTAATGTGTCATAAAACTCAAAACTGTTAGCGATCTAGGTATTTCAAGAAGTGGGCGGCGGTTGAGTTTGAGTTGAGTTCGGGTTGAGGTTGGTTCGTGTGTTATCGTCAGAATGCAACCTCAAGCGCATTTGAAGTTTGAGGTAGCCGCGAAGTTATCTAACTTATTGTTCTAATACTTCCATTGACAAGATAATTTCATTTCTGTACCATTTTGAATAAAACTAGAAATTAGTGGACTAAGAAACAACTTAGACTTAAAATTGTAAGCGATGTATTTCAAGGTAGGCTGCGAATGAGGTGAGTTTGAGTTGAGTTCGGGTTGAGGTCGGGTCGTGTGTCTGAACGCAGCCTTACCCTCAACTGCAGTGAGTAGACCTCAAACAAAAGAGGGCCGTTTCATCACACTCGCGCCATGTTAATTCGCCGGGCGCCGCGCTGCATACGTGACCGGCACCGTAAACGCGCGCGTGATGGCGGGCGATTTCACGCGGTTACGTGCGTAATCTCGTGTGGTGATTGTCTTGGGCGGCGCGGGCCACTCCGTTCGCCTGTTTGGGGAAGATTTACGAGTGATTCCTCTTTCTGGTTTGTCTGCTCAATTGGTCGACGTGACAGCACTGTCTAAATTTTGAAAAAAAAAATATTATCCGTATAAGACTGTGAACAGTCTTGCGTGTTATCTCATTAAAAAGGTGAGTATTCACTTCTCAAGCTTACGCACTGCAATATCTAATGATACGGTCAGTTCCTTTTGCAAATTATAAGACGGAAAACCAAATACCAACTAATTACCAAAGTAGTTTCAATAAGACCGCGCTAGTATCCGTTAAAAAGTGTTTTATTTCACAAAAAGGATAGTCTCGGTTAGCTTCACAGATCCTGGATAGCATTAACTATGAAATTTGACCTTAACCGTGAAACAGGCCCTTAAACTATATGCATTAATAGCGGATATGAAATGCTACTTTTAATTTGTACGGTATTTACAAAGACTATTGGTAACATAACAAATTATCAATAAGTATCGTAATTTTGGTTGTGACTGTATAAATTATATTGTTTTTTTATTAAAGAATCGTATATCCCAAGCAAACAGTAAGCAACTAAGAAAATTGCTGTTAAAGTAAATGCAATAATATTTTTTTCAAAGTACAGCAAAATTTTGTAAAAGAGTTAACCTTAAAAATTTACAATTTTAAAGAACACCATGGTGCTTTACATTCATGTATTCTATTATATTTTTGGATTTCAATGTAATTTTGAACGCATACTTTATAGTTGAGGAGCCAAATAAAGTAAATAAGCAAAGATTCTTCAGAATAGTGCACTTGATATCTTCTTGTATTGCGCGACATTTTCGGATCCGTCGTAGCCCTTTCGCACGAGACTCGTAAATATTCAAGGTTACGCTGTAGCACAATTTTTTTCGGAATTTACTCCGCGCTCTGTGAACGAAGCCACGAAGTTGGCGGGCCTATCATTGCAGATAAAATGAAGAAACAAATATTTTGGCCACAGTCTCCTTTATATATTTTTATGACAAAACTACGAAATTATTTTATTTATTTTTTATTTGGAAAACAAACAGTCATTCATACACACTGAATAATTAACAAGATTATTCTTACAGACTAATAGTTTCACTATTTGCCAAAAAACAGTAAAAGATTCGAAACAGTGTGCAAATGTAATGCCAAGTTGTTGAATAAAAATTTATGTAAATTATTTAGAATTTAAACAAACTCAGTGTAACATATGAAATAAGGATGAAATAAAACACTATTATAATCGGAAACTAAATTGATTTTCCATAAGGGTAGTTTATTTTCATTTTCATTTTAATTTTATTTTATTTACTTATCTATTATAATTATTTTTGAGTTTCTCCGTATAAAAATAAAGGTTACTTTCAATGGATACAAAGTAGAATTGCGAAATTCAGTATTTTATGTCACTCTAAAACAATTAAATAGTTTTAGGGCCAGATATTTACGCATTTAGCAATTAACTTGACGGAATTGAGGTCACTTGTTGTATGTTGTAAATGTTAGATAATTCAAGATGGATAAATAAATAAAATGCTATGACACGGTAAAGAAATGTATCAGTATTCTAACTTAGTACAAACGGTCGAAATGCGAGCCATACCTATGCGCCTCGAGTTCGGTCTGCACTCGGTTGCTACGATGCTACGAGTTGCTACGGTTTTGCTACGGCGCCACCTTGTCTTGCTACGATGCATACGTCTTGCTACAAATGCCAATATACGGAACAGCGTGGAACCACACCATAATGAGCTACATATTTACATGGGTCGATTTCTGGTCACCTGTGACGGTTAACTTTGTCACCTAGCAAGTCGCTTCCAATACTCAATCGCAGGTAATGGCGTCGCTGTCGTCTATGCAGTAGATGGTGTAACCTAGGTAACAATATATAATAACGTTGTCGTTTTGTTCAGTCACCTGCGGCCTAGGCTGAATTACAGAATATATAATAGAACTATTAAAACGCTGAATGGGGAGGCGAAGGTAATGTGAATTACAGATGGCGCTTCAGTCTTTGGACCCATCGTCAGTTTGAGCTTATATTGTCTTGACTGTGTATTACGTGATTTTACTTTCTTAGATTATATTTTTTTTTGGTTTTGCGGACAAACAATGTATTCTATGCTAACTTTAGCTCAGATAAAAGAAGAATTACGGAAAAGAAAAGCCAAAAAAACAGGCATGAAAGTTTATAGCAACTTACAAAAAATTGCTAACAAGCATTACATTTCTTTAAATTTCGTGTAAGATTTACAAGTAATCTTTTTATTTCAGATTAGAAGCATATGATTTAAATTTTAACAAAGCAACTGAGTGTGAATTTCCGTGTTTATAGTTGCCTCATGATGCCTTCTGTGCAATAGTAATTTCAGGTTTCTGTACTGGAATTTCTGTACCATCCAAAATTACACAAACCGCGGGCTGATTATCTAATAAAAAACCACCTAGCGACTGGTTGCAGTTCACAGATGATCGTGATCCATTGCTACTTCTTTTTGGGTTTAAAAAAAACATACCAAAGAAAAGTGGCAATGTATGTCAAATGCAACCGGTCGCTAAAAAGTTTCTTTTTAGATAATCAGGGTGCCGTTTTATCATATTTATTTTATTATTCTAAGTTTCTTGAATGACTCTGGCATATAAAATTCTATTAATTCTCTGTTTGGCCCCAATATTGGGCATATTCCATATTTGATATACCTATCAAATTCATCCAATTTATAAATATGTTAGAAACTGCTGAGGTTGAAATATTAAAGAACAAAGCTGTTATAATTCAAATGTTTGTTTTATTTTGGCGAAGCTTCATTAAATCCATGTAACATTCCTTTTGATTTATAATGTTTCTCAGGCTCAGCAAAGGAGAAAATCGAGGGAAAAGCATGTTTTTTTATATTTTTTTGCACAATTTTTTTTTTGTTACTGGGAAATCGATGAACTCCAATATTTTACAAGTTACATGCATAACAATGCGGCATTTTCTCAGTATAAAATTAAAAAGTGCAATACTCCAAGAGATTCCCATATGTTTTGACACTTTCTTTGAGGCGGCCGAGTACCAAAGACCAGACGCCACCTATCGGGATAAAATTGCGCTTTTCCTCCCCATTGCCATTTACACGGTCGATTTTCGCCGTGCGGCGAAAGTTGTGCTTTAGTCACTCATGTAAGTACCACATTAGACTTACCGTACTCAGAGACGTCAATTAAGTTGAATGCTTGATGTCGTCTTACGTCGACTGTGGAAAAGAAAGAGATAGGATGGCAACAACATTAAAGAAGCATTAAACCTTAATAGTACGACAGCATTATAATCATACGAAATGGCATCTGCACAGCTAGTCACACTGCGACTTCGATTAATCGCCTTCAATTCACTTAAGTTGCAAAATACTTTTTCCTAGCAAAGTTCTTTGGTCGCGTGTTACGTAGCCCCCTCCTAAATAAGTTTGTAATATTATCATTGTTTTCTCGCCGGCGCGCGTCCCGCGGGAGCCCCCTCATTTGAATATACCCTGTTTATTGTCCCGGAGTTTTTCTCCTTCTGCCATTTCCTCCGAATTATCGAATAATATTTCTTCGCCGTTTGAGCAATGTTATCTGGAGGTTTATCCTTCGAAATCAACTGTTGAAGACTTTTTAGTACATCTTTAGGAAAGAGTCATTTTCCTAGTATACCTAAGTTTAAAATAATATTGTTTTAAAACATTTGAATTTTAAGATATAGTAAAATGAGAAATGGAGACGTTTATGGTAACTTCTAAATGGATAATTTGTAAGGTTTTATTTTTACCTCCAATTTTTATCTGTACAATTTTCATTGGTGGGTCATTACAATACCGGCCGAAACGCCGCCATTAAATAAAGGTCCAAATCGGCCAAGACAACAAAACCTATTACTACTAGCGGCCGCCCGCGACTTAATCCGCGTGGACCTTAGGGGACATTTGATCAGGATAAAAAGTAGCCTTTTATATGTTAATCCAGGTCCTAATCTGTCTAGTAACCAAATTTCATCCAAACCCGTCCAGCCGTTTAGGCGTGAAGAGGTAAGAAACACAAACTTTAATTGCATTTATTATATTAGAAGAATTGATGTATTTCAGTTAAGTCTGTTAGAAAATACCAGCAAAATTATTAGCAAATAATACTGTCTGGCCGCTACCACTACCCTCTGCCCTCATTTGATAATCTTTTTAAAATCGCATAATCATAGCGGCTTAAAACTTTAATAACACACAACTGACGATCTTGTATATCCCTCCTGAAATCAGTGTACCTAGTGGCCAATTACCGTACAATCGTCATTCATTGGCCATTACCATACCGGCCGGGCCGCGCCATTAATATTTCATGAGCCCTTGCGCCCGGATCAACGCCGGACATCACATTTGACTTTTTGCTCGCTCACGAAAGACGTGTAGCTTTTATGAGAATAAAATAGTTTTTCGTTTTTGCTAAATGAAAATGAAATTCAAAACCAGTACTAATATTGATAATTGAAATCTTTTGCATTGGACAATATTTGAGTTTACAAAATAATTTCTAAAGGCACCCTGTATAAATAGTTATTTTATTGACTTGAAAAGAAAAAAAAATATTCAAGTTTTACAAAATGGTTGCTGTAACTAGTTTGCTCTGTAATTATAATAAAAATAGCGGCATAAAACTTAACATACTGTCATAAACAAGTTAAAAGTATGAAAATAAAACGTATAAAAATATTTTAGACGTCACACATTGCAAAGCTAACATTGTTTCTGAGCAGTAACCACATAACATGATTTTCTTCCGCCGAGACAATAACAACGCGGGAATTCTGTTGCATTATAAAATTGCATTCATTTTTTAGAAATTAATAGCGTTTCGAAGAGAAATGGTCTTTGCGAAGCTCGCCCATGAACTTGTTTTTGTAGCTGCGATATTTTTTTTTATTTATTTAAACTTTATTGCTAAAATGCTGTTGAGTAAAGCGGTAGCAACATTAAGATTTTGGGTGTCATTTTAGGCATAGAGTTGCAGGTCGTCAGCGTATAAATGGTAAGAAGAAGATAAGTTAACTGTTAGAGAGTTAATAAATAACGCGAAGAGAAGAGGAGAGAGTATTCCGCCTTGCGGAAAGCCAGCCGTCAGGTCGCATCATTCGGATAAAGTCCGGTCGACACGTACGGCCTGCTGGCGACCGCGAAAATAAGAGGAAAACCACATCAGCGCAGAAGAAGAGAAACCAGAATCGTCTAGTTTTGTGAGCAATTTTGTGGGTGACTTTTTGTAGCTCGTGGGCGTCTCAGTAGGTAGATATTGAAGTCTATGTACTTTACTCGGCGATAAAAAAATCTTCCTCTTATATTATTTTTCACTCGTTTATATTATTATATTATTTTTACTTAAGATACAAAATAATCATTGGTTCACTTTTCTTACTCATTTCATAAGATCAAACTTAGATTTTTGTTATGAAAGATGGTACAGTCAATGACGGTATGAAATTCACATTTTGAAGACTAATTTGCTGGCAAGGATAAACTTCGTCTTTTGCCTGCCTCCATTGCTTTTATGCAAATTATGTTTTTGTTATGTATTTTAAATTTAGATTATTTAGTTTGTGATTAAAGTAGAATCTCAGTTTTTCAGGTCTCTTACGGATTCCCGTACGGATGAGGAGCTCGATGGCGCAGTGATCCAGCGCCTGGGCCAGCGATTGCGGAGATTAAACAACTTTTGCAAGGGTCGGTCATAAGATGAGTGACCAAAAATTTATCATCACGACACGACACGTTAAGCCGTTGTTCCCGGGTGCATTTGCAGTCGTTAACACCCACCAATCTGCGTTAGACCTGTGAAGTGGGTTGCCCGTCCTCCATTCATCCATAGGGAAGGCTTGTGCCCCAGCAGTGGGGATATTAAAAATAGCTGATGTCGTACGGATTCCCGGGAGTTTCAGTCGCTAGATGCGGGTAGTTCAGGACCGATCGTGGTGAAGATTCTAAGTGGAGGCCTTTGTACATCTCTTTTATTTATGCTTGAGTTTATCCTAGAACTGGACACCATTTGTCATCAGAGGACAAATTTCACATTCGTACAAAATATTTTTGTAAAAATTTTTCTATTTTGCTCAAGTCGCATTGTTTTCTTATTTTTAGGGTTCCGCACCCAAAGGGTAAAAACGGGACCCTATTACTAAGACTCCGCTGTCCGTCTGTCTGTCTGTCTGGCACCAGGCTGTATCTCACGAACCGTGATAGCTAGACAGTTGAAATTTTCACAGAAGATGTATTTCTGTCGCCGCTATAACAACAAATACTAAAAATAGAATAAAATAAATATTTAAGGGGGCTCCCATATAACAAACGTGATTTTTGCCGTTTTTTGGTATGGAACCCTTCGTGCGCGAGTCCAACTCGCACTTGGCCGGTTTTTTTAAATTTCTATGATGATCAAGGTTCATAAAATTGCATTGTCTAAAAAGTGAATCCTTGTGTAAGTTTTAAAATTCTTCAATCGTTCAATCTTCATTGCGTTCTAGCAGTCACCCGCTCCGTCTGCGCCTCACATTGCAATTACCCATAGTATGATAGATAGTGCACAGACACGTACTATGTGCTTTTGTTATAAATTGCAGTTCTTTGCACTATTTTATCTTGACGACCTGAGTGGTGCAGTGGTCAACATGCCGGTCTACCACGCAAGATGTCCCGGGGTTCGATTATATTCCATTATTTTCTATATCAGTTGCCAAGCTTTGCTTAGTTTGGGGCTAGATGACGCTGTGTGAATTTGTCCAAGCATTTATTATTATTATTTACTTTTTATATTACTGAAGTACCTAGTTTTGGGAAATCTGAATATTTATAGAATCCTTTTTGTGTCTGTTCCCCAGAAGCAATCGACGCAGAAGTGCATCGTGAACTTCTACGACACGACATCATTGCACGTTGTGAGCCGTCGCGTCGTGGAATTCTACGATACGTGCCGTGTAGGGTTGCCAACATTTTGCATCAAATAATAGTATTTTCAAGATTATCAGTGTAAAAATATAGTAGATGGCGAAAAAGTCCAAAAAAATATAGTTGGTTGCTACGGCAACTTTTTTTAAATCCTCTATACCGTGGTATAGAGGATTTAAAAAAAATGCATTTTTCATACGTAACTACTAACATTTTCATAATTTATTCAATAATCATAAACACAAGTATTTAATCACAAAAAATATTATGCAATTACTTATGTGCATAATATTTTTCACTTGAAAAGATATAGTAGTTTTGCCTACTATATATTTTAAAAAATATAGTATTAGAGCCCTCAATCACTATTATGTATTCTGTGCCTCAATATAAGTACCTAGTAGGATACTATATTATTGGCAACCCTAGCGTGCCATGGCGCACGATGCAACGTCATATCGTGTCAGCCTTACTGGTCGACAAATATGTATCGATGTCAAAATTTATGCAAATATTTAATCCTTAAAAGTTTCATAAATTGTGCAAGGGTCGTGTCTCAGTGTTGAAATGGGAAATGTGCCGTTTGGATCGCGATACCCGTGAAGTATTGGCAATACCGTCCATCACCAGTAGCTGGCAGCAGCCATTTGCCAGTCGCCACCTTCCGTATTGCCAATCTGCTATGATAGATGGCGCGTGGTGCGTTGGAAAAATAGATAGCTCAAGGAATAGCAGTACTTGCAGCCTTAAATTAAATAGTTTATAAATCATTCGTACATGGTCAGGTACACAACATGAACTCGTCATGTCCTTTTTTGGAAGCTTTATCTGATTGCGCCATTCAAAAAACATCGTTCACTAGAGCAGCGGTTCCCGAATGTTTCTCAGCAGAAGCCTGGGGTTCCGTAAGTAGTTCTCAGGGGTTCCGCGAAAATTAAAGAGTATTTTTGTTTTAACCTATTCATTTTTATCTTAAAATGTCCTACTTTTTAAGTCAAACTATACTTACAAGATGCGAACACCAAGCAAAAAGCAACAGTATGGTGTGATTCCACATAAAAAATGTATGTTTAAGTTAGATTACGACTTACTTGAGCTAGGGTTCCGCCCAAAAACGGTGAACCACAAAAAAGTTTCCGAAACCAAAAGAATTCGGAAACCACTGCACTAGAACAAGTGAACTACTTGACCACTTCCCGAGACCCAATCAATGTCAAAAAGTCGTATTAACTCTATTCATCTGCAATATAAACATATTCGTCGCATATTGTTTATTCCATATACCCCAAAACAAAGCTATAGTCTAATAGCAATGCCTGCATAAACTGACGAGAAATACGCGACCGCGTGCGCTCGGCGCGGCCCAGATTAGGCGATAAAATTCGGTGCAGCTAGCGGAGAGTTTTTGGTTCGCAATTCCGACAAACAATACGCCAACACGTGTGTATTGAGTGCGGAAGTTTCTGTAATAACGCCCTGAGGAGGAGTCGCATGTGTCCTACAGTTGCATATTAAGTTGCTACTTTATAGTAGATTATTGCATCGAGCACAAAGTAATTTATTATCGCACCGAGTGCCTGATTTAAACGAACAGGCACGAGTGCAATATAAATTACTTAAGGCGAGGTGCATAATCTGCTTTTCTTTCAACTATTACCTATAGGAATAGTAGATAAAAGAAACTCATATCAAACAGTTTCATTTTCTATAACATTGTCGGCTTCATTTAGAATGTTTTCCGGAGTTAATGTGTCGCTAGATGATTCCATTTTAATTCGAAGCCGAAGCAAGCCGAAGCACTCAAAATCTGATAGTATCACACTTTATCGTTACCAAAAATATTGTCAAGCAATATTAACAAAGTTCCCACCAAATCACTTTTTTAAATTTCTTTCATTTTTAAATCAGAGTTAGCAGCAATATTTTTTTTTAATTTGGAACAAGTAGGATAGAAACGAATAATACACGTACGTAAAAAAAAAGTATTGATATCGGCTGGCTGAATAGAGTTAATCCATTGAGATTGGCACCTCTTGGTGCGATTAAAAAAAACTGTGCAATAATGAAATTTCATACATTTTTATTGCTCTAGCGAAATAAAAACTCGCTTTGTACTAAATTTTTAGTGTGATTGTGATGAAATTAAAGCATAGTTGGAAGAAAAAGTATTTTTCTGACCTAGTATAAGTACGTTTTACCTAATAATCGAGGATCTTTGTTGAAAAATTTATAAAGAAAGAAAAACATTAAATTTAATTTAATAAGGAAAATTTATTCCGTGTTATGTTTAATTCACCTCTTCTTAAATACTACTTATCAACTATTTTTTGCAAGTATTTAACTTGGGTATTAAAATTTCTTAGTTCTTTTAAGATTCTAAGGATTTCATCCGGAAATGGGTTTATTTTTACACGACTGCCCAAAGCAAAAAGAGTGGGTTCATGTATGTTTGTGGGTATGTGAGTTTCTTTATTCCATCATAACTTCTAAATGCCTGAACTGATTTGGATAAATAAGGTATCGTTAGAATCCTTACAGCATCCCGAGTGACACTGGATATATATTTTTTTAGAAAAAATCAATATGGCGACTGTACAACGCCATTTTCAAATGTGAAATTTTTTTTTTTCTATTATTACAATATGGGCATCAAATGAAAGGCCTTGATGAGCACATTCCAAAACTATATAATATTTTACTAAAATGTGTGAAATAAAAATAAATAAATTGAAAAGTATTAAAAACACGACTGCCCTGCCAAAAACGAACCAAAAAGTTAAACAATAAGTGTCATTGCAGTTGGGGGACCTCTTTGATCAACAAGTGTCATTGAAGTCGGGGGACTTAATTATGGAACAATTTTTGATCAAAGAGGTCCCCCGACTGCAATGACACTTATTGTTTAACTTTTTGGTTCGTTTTTGGCAGGGCAGTCGTGTTTTTTAAATTTTTAAATTTATTTATTTTTTTGCTCAACGGCATAGTGCTTGGCCTTCACCTCACTTGAAGTTATGTGACGATCAGGCCTGGTGGAAGCGCACTACACCCGGAATACAACTATTTTAACACGTTTTTATTAGGTTACTTTCTCGTTTGTTTGTCCGCAAAGGACCATGCCCATGGGTCTATAGAAGTTCCGGCCCACGGTACATCGTGGTGTACACAGACGAATTGTGTATTAAATGAAAGCATGGCATGTCAAAAACTCAATAAACTGAATGTTGGTTAAGAAAATAAGTCGACTTTTTTAGATAAATCGACTTTTTTTTCGTCAGTATGGGCACAATTTATTTCAACAATTTTCATATCAGAGGCATTTGTTTTATCGTTTTAGTCACTCGAAGTCAATTTTAACTAAATGTTATGTTGTTCACTTTGAATAAACTAACCAGAGCTGCTTCCGGAATCCAATGCATGCGAGAGTCAAGTGGGCATTTCCATTCCAGATTATCGTCATCTAGAAGTCGGTAAAAATAGCGGGGCCTAACTCCAAAGTTCGGGATAGGGTCGGAGACTCGGAGTCCATTAGCGTAAAATGGGTCAAAAAGTAAAGGATGCACGAGAAAAACACACTGACTGCAAAACACTTCCAATACAAAACAAAACAACAAAACACAAACAAACGACAATCAAACGTTGTGACGTCGCCCTCGTCGTACTGTCACCATTGTCAAACTGACAGTAGATCAGCCGAGTACATAGTGCTGCCATTGTTCTATTGGAATCGATTACTAAATCGATTTTAATCTTGTTCAGTACTGTTATAATCTAAAAAATATTTTATCATTTCACTGGTTTTAATAAAAACTATATTTTTTAAAGTTATACTCAGTCAAACAAGAATTGCCGTTACAAATAATGTTAGTAATTATAATATATTTTGTTGGTATCGATTTTTATATCGCATCGATTGTTTACGAGATTTTTTCGTACCTCGAGCAACGTCACTCGCATAAAAATCTTTGAATTGTTATTAAAATGGTTTTGGTGATGGCGACTTTATTACACAATAATTCCAATTGCATTATTCATAATAAATTAAATAATGATTTTTAAATTTTATGGAAAGTTTGTACACGGTATTTTAAAGTTGGGCCGTAGATGGGCGTAAGCCTTTGCGAACGATTTTATACTAGCTTGCCGATGAGCTAGAGACTTGAAACTTTAAACATAGGTCAGAACTTGAAAGCAATACAATATTATGGTGTTATTGAGCTGATCTGATGATGGATCCAGAAGAAGGCCAAAGGAACTCTATGATGAAACCATACAACTCCATCGTGTTTGGGCTCGTTAAAATCGTCTTGACGAGTACACGATTCCATTAGAATGGGAGATGAGGTCCAGGGTCTGATGATGAAGCTGGAAGAAGGACACAGGAACTCTTTAATAAAACTACGCTACCCCATCGAGATTGGGCTCGTTTGAATCGTCTTGACGAGTACTTTGTTGGGAAATAGTGTCCAGGGTATGATGATGGAGCTGGAAGAAGGCCTCTGGAACTCGGTAATAAAACCATGCAACCACATCGAGTTTGGGCTCGTTTGAATCATCTTGACGAGTACTTTAATGGGAAATAATGTCCGAGGATCTGATGATGGAGCCGGAGGAAGGCCATGGGGGGCGTCCATTCATTACGTGAGGGATTTAGGGGGGGAGGAAGTTGAGCCTAATCTCACCCAATCTCACGTGGGGGAGAGAGGGGGTCTCGGCAAATATCACGTATTTTTTTCTGCAGGAGCAGTATCGCGAAAAAACTAGGTTAAATAAAGTTAAAAAAAATTCATACCAAAATGATGGCTAAATCCTGAACAATAATGTTTATTATTTGAATAAATGTAAAGCAAGCAAGCACAGATTAACGTAATCACACTAAAAATACACATTTTGAAAAATCTCACGCGAGATTTATAGGGGGGGGAGAGGGTCGAGCCAAATCTCACGACATCTCACCAAGGGGGGAGGAGGTGTCGAAAAATCGCCAAAATCACCTCACGTAATAAATGAACGCCCCCATAGGAACTCTATAATAAAATCATGCAACCCCATCGAGTTTAGGCTCATTTGAATCGTCTTGACGAGCACTTTGTTGGGAAATAGTTTCCAGGGTCTGATGTTGGAGCCGGAAGAAGGCCACTGGGACTCTGTAATAAAATCATGCAACCCCATCGAGTTTGGGCTCGTTTGAATCGTCTTGACGAGTGCTCTGATAGGAGATGGTATATTTTTAGTCTTAGCTCGTGTTAACTAAAAAGCAGAAAATAATAATTTACTGAAAAAAAATATTTTTATAACACTGTTTTAAACGAATATTTACAGAAGAATTTATTTTTTAGTCTGTTTTTACTAGTCAGTTTTAAAAATGTGTTTTAAAAAAATTGTTATAGCGTCAGACTTAGCTAAGATGGTGGTAGCTAGCTTGACGGACTTGAAATAACCCCTATCACTAACTAAACCGAGTAAAAATGTACCCCCCTCCTGGGTATCGAACTCGGGACCTCTGCGTACGTGTACCTCGCCTACCCGTGTAAAAACACGGGTGGGCGTAAAGAAGCTGTTAAAAGGGTATGGTTAAAAAAGCGTCAAATAAATTCACTGATCTGCATCGTATGGAGTAGGTTATTTAATTATTTTGATGCGACGCGTGCGTTGCAAAGCCGATCAGCGGAAATTCTATTTGTAAATAAATACACACCTGAGTATTTAAAAAACTAAATATAAGTATTTCAGAATCACAGTCGCAAACAAAGCAAATCACGTCAGCGACCGGTCAGCATAAAGCGCGGTGACGTACGCCCGGCCGCAGTTGGGACCTCCACAATTAGCCGGTTGAAATTGCAGTTGCACATCGCATGTTATTTTCGGCTCGCAGGTTTTGAGTAACTTTGTGAGAATTTGTTGTGTAAATGACTGGAATATGATTGTTAGTGTAATATGAAAATGTCATTTTGCTTTGTGCTGGCATGTTAATATAAAAGATTTTGTTTATCTCTATGATACAGAAAGATAAACAACGGAACAAAAACGGAAACAGAATAACATGGCTTACGTTATACGTGTGAATAGTTATATTTCATACTTTTTAATCGATGTACCTATAGTTAAACTCTTAAGATTTTTTTCTTATTATTTCACATCTAGATAAATATTGTCTCCTTCTGCGAGACACTGGAATTCGACAGGTATAACCTATTCGTTTGTTATAGCAACGGAATATGTTTCTGTTTAAAATATTGAGTTACATTTATCGATGTAGTCGATTTTTATTTAATGCTGATATCGGCTACTCCTGATAAGTCATATTTGCATAGCACCGTTCAATCCAGACTTGATCCCGGACCAGATGCGCCAGTAAAGAACCAACTTTAGACCCGCTTGCCATTCCGAGTGAAAGCGTCAAAGCTTTATATTGCCTTGTCGTCTGTGGGGCCACGAGTGCAGCGATTACAAAAAAAAAGACAGAACGCTCTTTAAAGCTAAAGGTTTAAATGAAAAAGTAAGATTTTTAATTCGTGTCAGTGAATTGACATTTAGGAAACACATTGAAATCTATTTTGGAAAGACTCATGCCCGTTTGCACTAAACTTGGGTTAGTCAATATAGTCAATAGTCCTAGTTAAGACAAACCTAAGCTTAAGAGCAGTATCGGTAAAAATTTGGTTTTCACTAACAGCTGTGACGACACATGTTGCTTACAGGGAATATTGTCACAGAATTTGAATAAACAAAGTAGTATCCTAAACAACAAGACATTCAAAAGAGCAGTATCAATTCTTGAAATTGAAAGATGTGAGATTTGTAAGTTTTGCGCTAGTAGTGCTTTACCTGCATTTACGTTTGCAATATTTGTTATCCTTTTTAGAAAAGTGACAAGGCCTGGACGTGACCATACCAGTGGAGTCTTGACAAATTATTTCTCATACTAACTGCAGTAATCTTACTCGGGTGAGTGAGCCCATCTATCTCCTGTTTTATGGCTCCACCGAAGAGGCAAGGAGCGACGTATGAGCGAATCATGTATTATTCATTACCTACCTACTGTTTGCGTCTAAGCGGCGGGTAAAAGATTCGAAATTAAATTTGGTATGCAAACATCAACCGTGACGGAGATGCTCATTGCAGTTAGCTCTTTCTGTTTATGACGAGTTCCGCTTTTGATGTTCCAGGAAAAATATGAGACGTCGCTTTTTTGTAGTTGATTGTTTTATGTGGCTTAAAGTGCTCAACGCTGCGGAAAAGCGACTGTGTGCCTAAAGAATTATTAAGGCGTTTTATTGCGAAATGAGAAACGGAATAGAAGGACCTTGTGAGATAAAATGTGCAAAAAAATACGATAAGATTTTCTACTTTCGTACCAATAATTTTTAACAGCCTCAGTGGTCTAGTGGTTTGCCTGCCCGTGTAAGAAGCAGGGGTACCGGGTTCGATTCCCAGGAGGGGGTATACATTAGGGCTTATTTTAAGTCCACCACTACCACCTATCCTACCATCCTACTTAAGCCTGAGGCCACTTAACATCCTCACTTAACATTACGTAATTTAAATAATGTATCCTCGCAATCTAAAATATTTTATATTGTAAATGTTCATGGTGTGTGTAAAAATAAATATTCATTATTTATTTATAAAATCAAATTCTAAAATAAAAATATAATAATAGGTCTTTACCTATGAAATTGCCGTATTGCAGTACAGACTTTTTCAAACAAAAAAAGTTTTGATTGGCTATGAATTCTAAATTCAAATTAATTTTGTTTTAAAAATATGACATTCTATTTACAAAATCAGTCTATTGTTTATTGATTAGCGTTGTATTTTCATTACATTTCAAAATTTTTCCTCATAATGGATACTTCGAAATTTCGTGTAATTATGGAATATGAGTTCCGTCGTGGCACCAACGCGGCACAAACGACACGTAACATCAACAACGTTTACGGAGCGAACTGTACAAACGAACGTACAACCCGTTATTGGTTTGCTCGGTTCCGTTCTGGGAATTTTGACTTGAAAAATGAACCTCGTGGTCGTCCGGAAACTTTGGTCAACAATGATGAATTAAAGGCGATTGTGGAAGCAGATGAATCGCAATCTACAGCTGAGCTGGCAGCAGCTTTTGATGTTAGCATCAAAACAATATTGGTCCATTTGCGACAGATTGGCAAGATAAAAAATCTTGATAGATGGGTGCCCCACTGCTACTTCACGACAACGCGCGACCCCATACTGCACAACAGACCGTCTCTTAGCTGCATGAGTTGGGTTTGGAAGCTCTCCCTCATCCGCCATACTCACCAGATCTTGCGCCTACCGACTATTACTTTTTCCAAAATTTGGACAACTTTTTAGCGGGAAAAAATTCAATTCCCGAGAGGCAGTACAAAACGCCTTTGAAGAGTTTGTTGTCTCCCGTCCAGCTGATTTTTTCAAGAAGGGCATCCATAAACTGCCACAGCGTTGGCAAAGATGCATTGATTGCAGGGGTGATTACTTTGAATAAAAGAAATAAATAAGTTCGAAAAAAAATTACTTTAACTTTTTTCAAACAAAACGGCAATTTCATAGGTAAAGACCTAATATTTTGATGCTAATATTGTTACCGTAATAAATATTTTGACTGTTTTTTTAATTGCAAAAAAATGTTTTATTAATTACCTATACAAAACAAATGTTTACGAGAACTAATAACGAAAACTAAATAAAAAAACAGAAAAAAGTATGGCGGCAATAATCCTACTAATATTATAAATGTGAAAGTTTGTGGGTTTGGATGTTTGTTCCTCAATCACGCAAAAACCACTGAACGGGTGGGTGAAACCGCGGGCGGCCGCTAGAATGACTCTACTTATAAATAAAAAATGACTCTTCATCTTAGGTACATAAAAATACACACAGACGACTCTACATTGACAGGACTGAACTTAATTTAAGCATTCTGTTCTTGTTTCTCTATACAGAAAGAAAAGGATGCAAACTTAAATTAAGTTTAGTCCTGTCAATTAAGTTTGTGCTTCACCAAACCGACACAAATAGCATTCAAAAATTACTTCCAACTATCGACAAGTCCACAACTTAATGAAGCTGCCATAGATACGAAAATATTGTTTTTCCGCAGTCAATACACTGCTATTATCTGCCTTTAGTCCGATTTCCTATTTGTTTAGGACCTTTGGTAGCGGACTTAGTGGCAAGATTAGGCGTTTCTAATTTGACTAGTAAGTAAATCTTGTGAATAAGGCAAAATTATGTTTGTGCAAAGTGTATTAAAACCTATGAGAAGTTGTGATTCTGTAATAAAAAACACAAACACATGCACATGGTTACAAAATGTAGCCAATAAATATTGAAATTAGACTTATATTATAATAACTAGCGGCCACCCGCGACTTCGTCTGCGTGGACAGTTTTTTTGCTATCCCTCGGAAACTGTACGTTTTTTTCTGGATGAAAGGTACCCTGTGTCCTTTTCTGTACTCCTGACAATGTGTATGCAAAATTTCATTATGAACGGTTCGGTAGTTAAGACGTGACAAACAAACAAACTAACTTTCACATTTATAATATTAGTAAGGAAGTAACGATTATGTGATTAATTGATTGATTGTGATGACGATTAAAGGACGTTGATAAAATTTATTTAAAATTACATAACATAATATTTAGGGAAAATTATTTCACCCGTAGCAACTTAGACGGGATCCCGTCTAAGTTGCTACGGGTGAGCCGATTTTTTCTAATATTTTTCATTATTTATTCATCTTAATATAAAAATAGCATTGTGAATGCAAAAATCTAAAAGTTTAATTTCGGGGAATCCGCCTCTATAGTCACGGACCATTCCCGTGACGGTTACAATTACATAACTACTAGCGCCGCCAATACATTTATTTTTAGTACTCGTAAACCAAGACAAAATTTAATAAAAAAAGCTAAGATCGATGTCTCTAATATTTTTTTATTTATTTTATGTTTATTTTTTGAATACATCTTCAACAGTTTTTAATGATTCTTTCTGTAAGATTTAAAATCTATTTTATCTCAAAGTGGCCACTTTTGGCTAGATTTTTTTTTACCAGTTCGGAGAGCATGACCTTAGCTTTTTTAAATATTTACCTGGTTTACGAGTAATAAAACTAAATGCATTGTCGGCGCTAATAGTAGTGTACTACGGCGCCTTAATGTTAATAAGTTATTGGCTACATTTTGAAGCAATGTGCGGGTGCAAATCGCGACCCGCATTTTCGGGCACCGCACACACTCCCTAAGGCGCTAGGGTTGGCACTCGTCAAAATTCCGCCAACAGCCATCAACCGGGATGTTTTCTCTGGCAACACGACGCGTCGCATGAATCATTTATAAATGCAAATGGCCATTGTTCCAAACTACCCGCGATTATTCACGTCCGTTTATCATTGACGTATTGGGCCTGAAGCCGATTTATTTATATTTCGTTTCGATTGTTTGCGTCCCCTAGATTAGGGCTTCCGCTGCTTACTAATGGGATTTTGTTTGTAAACGTATCGACTTCATTACGGGTTGTGAACTTTGAACATTTATCTATGAGGTTGTCTGCTATGATAAGCTTGGCCTGCGAATCAGCCTGCCTAGCATGACCGATTTATATCGCGTGATATACTAGCGTTTTATCACGTTTAACTGTCAAAAAAACAAAGGAATTTGACAGATGCCCACTGAAACAGATCGACGGCGTTCTAAGTCCGTATCGACGCCTTAGAGTGAAAACCTCGGAAATGCATTTTCAACACACTTGCTCGTAAAGTGAGCCCTAATACATCGTTTTTAGGGCCATAAACCGAGCTATAACAAACGCGTGCAATAATTTATAAAACACTAGTTGGTTATATAATTTTCCCTACAAAGTTAAATAGGTATTTTACTTCAAGTTCTTTGCGAGTAAACAGAGCATTCCCAATTTAACCGGGTAATACAGTTAGCTGTATTTTTTAGTAACAACAAAGAGGTTTTATGCCGCTGAAAATTCATTCATTTTTGTAATAAATAAATGTGTAAATTCTTAATTAAGTCAAACAAATATTTATTATTTTCCCATCATGATTATCATATTTTGTTTTTGTCGTATTTGTTGCTGTGTGGTAAATTATTCCTCGCAAATGTGTTGAAAAACGTCGTATGAAACTCGTGAGCTCTTACTTATTGCACATTCGGCTGAGTTACGCCTTCGCCTGCTTACGAGGTTTTCACTCTAAGACGTCGGTATGCAACCCGTATGATGCCCGTATAACACCCGTATGATGCCCATATGCGACCCGTATGGTGCCCGTATGCAACCCGGATGGTGCCCGTATGCAACATCCAAAACCGATAGGAATCCGTTTCATTTTGCTTTTATAAACCATTGTAAAAACTAAAGCCGGTGAGCATACTCACCGGCACGGCAACGTCGCGTGTCATGCTCAGAACGTGTCAGCACCGGCAAAATATTCTCACCGACAATTTTATAACAATAAAATTGTCGGTGGTGGTGTCGGTCGGCGGACGCTGCGTGCATGGCCGGTGACGGAACGGTCTAGTGGGAATAGTGTCATAGGTACTTTTCAATACAAAGAATATTTTTTTGCTTGACACGTTCCAAGCACGGTCATAGTATGGTACGGTCAAGTGGGTGGTTAACGGTACTTAGCTCATTTACATTCAAGTTGGGTTAGCAATCCTTTATCGGAATCATATAGAAGCAAAAGCAGCAACATCCTATTTATCAATAAAAGCAACTTTTAATGCAGTCTGCTAATGTGAATTAAATCAGCTTCATCGTTTAAATTAATAAGTTTGCTGCAAAAACAACATTAATTTGTACAAAATCATTGTTAAAATTATGGATTTGCAGCAAAAACAATCCCATAGTAACATTGCTGCTTCGAAAACAATACCTAGATGTTCCGCCAATTTTGGAAAAGCGTGATGTTGCTGTCTTAGGGTAAAAATGCTTTAGGGCGTAAATTTTATGTATAGCCCTTTGTTAAAAATTGTTTTACTATTTTTATTAAAATAACAAAGGCCTTATTGTCTGTTCGTTACAATTCAGTTTCACTATTTTTGCATAATAAAAATATGATAAACTTTTTTATCCCAATTAAGTAGAGTTTGGAAAATGGATACTGAAAGAATGTTTATTTATAAAATATTTATTCACAGTTATAGCAACCTACGGCCATGAGTTTTTTTGCTCAAAGTTACTTAACCTTCGTTCATTATTAACAATGTATTGTGTCAAAATTTTAATGAGATAGATGCCAAAAACTATCGGCAAATATTCCGCCCACGAGTGACTTCCAGCCACAAAAAAGCCGCGATAATCGCCGCGATTATCACAGCTACAAAACGTCGCTCGTAGGCGTTTCCGTATTGAACTCTGTATGTTCTATTCTCGGCGACAAAAAATCACTCAGTGATTATCGCTCGTGGGCGTTATCCCTAATTATTAACAATGTATTGTGTCAAAATTCTAATGAGATAGATGCTAAAAGATATCGGCAAATATTCCGCCCACGAGTGACTTCCAGCGACAAAAAAACGCCACGATTATCGCAGCTACAAAAAGTCACTCGTGGGCGTTTCCGTATTGAACTATATATGTTCTATCCTCGGCGGCAAAAATCTATTGTGGGCGTGAAGCCTTACCCACTCCGCAAACCGCCTCCAATAAAATAAAAGATCATAGTTATTATAAATTATAAGTGCATAGGTTCCCTTGTTTTATTATACATATAAACAGCTTTTCCTTATAACGGAAAGAGATGTTAAATAGTAATAGAGCCGTAACACAATAAGGGTAAACGCATTTGTTCTATATTTTATTGGGGTTTGACTGAGCGGCTGTTTTGCGATACCGCGCGACGGGCCATCGTCCATTTCTTTTATAGCATTTTGAACGCTCACCCTTGCCTAAACGGGTGACCATAAATCACCATTTTTATTTTTTCCCTCTGAGTATTTGAACCATATCCTTATTGAAATGGAAGAAGCAAGTTTTTTATGGGTACAATCTGTTTGAAGTGGATGTAAAGTATAAAAGGTGTATTTTCAGCTTTTAGTGTAAAACGAAGAGCTAGTCTATTAATCAGAAAAGGTTCCGAAGGTGGATAAAAAGTTAGTTTCGCTTATTTTATGAAAGCTCACATATTCACTGATAGTTCAGGAAATGAACGCTCAAAAAAGGGTATAGAGGGAAAGGCGTGGAACACAATTTTTGACTTCGTAACTTTGTTTGGACCTGTTAGGAGGTGAACATATCAAAAGTCCCCGCCCGTAGCCCCTATGCCGGGTGGGAGGGGGAGTTTTGAAGGTCCCATTTTTCGGTTTTTCACATATATCTCGAAAACTATACATTCCAGCGACATGAGTTTCTTCACAAAATGAAAGCTAGTTAAATTTGCTACATGTTTAATTCAGTAAGTTTTTTTGATATCTTGTATAGTTTTCGAGATATTCACTATTAAAAGTCTTTAATTTTACCTTTAATATTTAAAAGAAGAAACTGATTGGTGACTGCCATATCAACGCACAGCCCAAACCGCTAGGTCTAGAGACTCCAAATTTGGCACATAGGTTCCTAATGAGATCTAGGGATACACTAAGAAAGGATTTTTCAAAACTCACCCCCTAAATGGTGAAACAGGGGTCCAAAGTTTGTATGAAAGTCCGTCAGTTTCGAAGCTAGGATCTTCAAATTTTGTGTTTAGGCTGACGATAAAAAATTAATATATACTGTCCCAGCGTTTTTGAAAATTTTACTGCCGAAGGGGTGAAAAGGGGGATGAAGTTGTGTATAGAAAATCCTTTATTTTCGAAGTAAAAATAGCTAAATTTATAATTTTGGCATATGGATGCAAATCTAACTCGACGTATATCGTTATTGTTAGTTTTTCAACCATTATGGGGATGAAATGGGGGCGAATCATCATCAATCAAAAAATAATATTTTTTCTAAATTACAGATATTCAGGAGCGGATATCTCAAAAACTATACAAGATATCGAAAAATTTTCCATAATAAATCTTGTCTCAAATTTAATCAGCTTTTATTTTGTAAAAGAACTCATGTCGCTGGAATGCATAGTTTTTGAGATTTATCTGAAAAACCGAAAAATGGGACCTTCAAACCCCTCCCTCCCCCCCGGCATAGGGGCTACGGGTGGGGACTTTTGATATGTTCTCCTCCTAACTGGTCCAAACAAAGTTACGAAGTCAAAAATTGTGTTCCAATCATTTCCCTCTACACCTTTTCATTTACTGGGCTACTGAGGGGATTTTTAAGGCTTTTATAAATAGTTGGCCGTACTTGATACTATGTTGTTTTATTTTCATTATTTTTTCTATCACAATTATTGGTTTGAATTTAAATGACGTTTTATGATTTAAAACTTACAATATTCATGTCAACTTTGTCGACAATACATACTCATTATGACAGACATGTTATTCTACACAAAACTGTCATTATCAGTTTTGTGTAGAATAACTAGTTACACCACATGTCTGTCATATGAGTACGTATTGTCGACAAAGTATACAAATTTATTGAATTTATAAACTTATCAGAAACCAAACTAGTCAGAGTCACCATACAAAAGCTTTTAGACTTAGCAATAATAGAATTACATTAACTCTTAATTAAATCATACTACACGTGTGAAAGTTTTAAAATGGCTGGAACACGTTCCAATTTCCCGGTGATAAGTGAAGAGCCGCCGTGTAGGATGCAATAAGCCGGCCGCGGCCCGCAGCGTTACACCAATTAGGCTGAATACAACGGGGTGCACCACTGAGACTGTAGACATGGCTCTGTAGCCCTATAAGGACACTTTATAGGAGGTCAATTTCGTTGCCTAAACATCAGCGTCGTCAGTATCATAATGGGCTATTTACATGGTTCGATTTAAGTCACCTGTGACGGTTGACTTTTGTCACCTAGCAAGTCGCTTCCGAAGTTGAATCGCAGATGATGGCATCGCTGTCGTCTATTTAGTCGATGGCGTAACCTAGATTATGTAATAAAATAACGTAGTTCCAGTTTTAGCCACTGCACCAAACGTTGGCACCAAATAATCTTGTTCAGTCACCTGCGGCAGTTCAGACAATTCCGTTTGACATTTTCTGCATCCGTCTGACTTGTGCCTACTTATTGAAAACCCATTTGACATTTTTCTGCTCTCTGACTTTTGCCTATTGAAAATGTGAACAAACTCCAACCTCACATTTAACAACACAGTATGTATTTGAAATAATATGTAAAATATAGTGACAGTAGAAAAGAAATGCGCAAAATATGTCTAAGTAACATTTATAGTTGCTATTTTTACGAAGAAAACTGCGTTCTACTGACTCTGTTAGTATGAATCTCCATTTATTATTTTTGAATGATTTTTAAAACCAGATTTTTATCATAAGTCCGCAGTATCTGCGGTAGCGCGGCTAGGTATGTGTTATACACAAAGTTTGCGAGCACCTGGTATTAATTTCCCGACGGAGGGTTAACCGGTAAAACTCTCGCGTGAAGACGGACAAATTAACAAGAATACTGTTAAATTTTGACGGTTACTTACTAACAAGTACTGCGCTTTCTGTTTTGTTGCGGTGTTTTTAAAACAATAAATTGACAACATTTCAAAATTTTTAAGTACATGTTTTTATGGATATAATGAAAATTTATCGTTTTTCAGGCAACACGTATTTTTTAGAACACTAAAATCTCGAAATGGTTTTCTAATTTTAGTACTTTCTCAAAATGACATGTTGTCAATTAGCTCTAAATTGGCAAACTACGCTTGTTTCAACAAAAATGTGTCTAAAAAGTTTTGATAATAACGACAGCAGGCTACACTATACTATTATGTATTTATTTATTACAAATTCACTCTTAAAAGACACATGTGTATATTTCGAAGATGCCTATTAGTTGCTTACATATTTTTTGTTATTCGCTCATATTTTTGTTTTGTATTTTATTTTGATGATTTTGAAGATTCGTTAGCGTAGCTAGATAAATTCCCCACTTATAGCCATATTTAGTTTTTACTTTAACCCAACCTGAGGTTAGTTATGCTATAATTTCCTTAGGGGCTCGGTAATACCCTACTCCTCTCCTAATCATATTTTCTTTTGATGAATCTTTTTCTTTTGTTTTATGTTTCAAGATAAATTCATCTTTTTGTTAGCTTTTGTCACATTAGTTAGTAAGTAATGAATGAGTATCACATAATTAACCGTGGATGATGGTGTGGGCTTTGCAATAAGCTAATTTTTTTAATGAAATATTTAGATCTTAAATTACATTGTGAACGCTGTTTATCATCCCAAATAAATAAAATAAAAAATTGTGCCTGTACCCTAGCAGTGGGGACATTAAAAAAGACTGACTGCTATCGAAATAGAAAACAACTGATGGATCGAATAAAGGTAATATTCCATGTAATTCAAGCAAAAAATATCTAAAGCTCGTTAGGTGCATAACTATTTTGTTATATACCAGTCCCTTCTGGGCTAAGATTAGTTTAAGATCAAATTTCTTTTGAATTCTACATGTGGTAGCTTGTCAATATTTGTTATTATATTTGTATGTATAAGCTATTAGCTGTAGGGACAGTGGCCTACTGAAATGAGAAATCCAGAAGACTTGTGAAGTGGCTTTATTAACACATGACTAATTTAAACACTTGTTTAAAAACTTCTACATGACGACCTATCTCTATAACGGTGAAAACTGAAGTGCGTCACACAATAACATTACCAGTCCATTGACTTCTATATATTCCACTAGACTGGCTGCTGTCAAACTGTTCTTGTGCCTATTTGATTTCCGCAATTTTGGCGAGGGACATGGTACTAAAGTCTGGTGTCATCATGGCAACCATTTTCATTGTGTGTGTGTGGTTTGAGGGCCACTTGCTCGAAAGTCAATAAAAGTATACTGATGATTTAGTAGACATTCAGATTAAAAGTATGAAAAACACATTCTTTAGAGTGAAAATGTAACTAAATTAAAAGTCTTCCTGTGAAACAAAGATTTCTGTTGTCTGTTAAAAAAAAACCACGAAATTTAAGACGATCGCTCCGCTGCGCTTCGCGATCGTCTTAAATTTCTAACCTAAACGTGACCTACAGGAGTAAGGCAGCTTTGACTAAGATTAACCTAAATATGTATGAGAAACAGCATTCATTTTCGATGTTAAATTTTGTCAAAGCTGCCTTACTCCTGTAGGTCACGTTTAGGTTAGAAATTTAAGACGATCGCGTAGCGCAGCGGAGCGATCGTCTTAAATTTCGTGGTTATTTTTTTTTTAACAGATAACAGAAATCTTTATTTCACAGGAAGATTGTTAATTTAGTTACATTTTCACTCTAAAGAATCTATTTTTACATATTTACATACAAAATAACACATTCTGACCCTAATTTAATTCTGACTGGTCAAACCCCGATTTGATCGAATTGAGTTTTGGGGTTTGACTATCCAAGTTGGTCTCTCCTAGGTTTGGCCATAAATTCGTTAGTCAAAGCCCGAAATACGCTTTAGTTTTGTATTTTGACTAAGCCTTCTTGTCAAACCTGAGGTTTGACTAGGCAAACCTAGGAGCGCCTGGACTTCGGAGTTTGACTATAACATCTCAACTAAGCGCCTTTCTCGTGCTGCCTGTCGTCAGACTTTGTAGGGTTGGTATTCTCAATGTGCGGCGGCGGAGCGAGCATAGTATTTGTGCCAAGCATTGTCTTCGCTTCCCATTCCTCGAGATACAGGTATTTTGTTTTGCGCGTAGTCCGTTGGATTGAGTGGCCTACTGTTAGTGTGAGATTAGACTAATTGCATTGTTTGCCTTCAGGAAAAGAAAGCTCAAAAAAGGTGTAGAGGGAAATGATTGGAACACAATTTTTGACTTCGTAACTTTGTTTGGGCCTGTTAGGAGGTGAACATATCAGATATGTTCAACTTTTCGTTTACTGGGTTAAAATACCTACATTGTAAATTGTTGTAGCTTTGAAATTACTCAATAAAGTTTTTTTTTGTGACACAGTTCTGACTGACATGCGACACGACGACACGTGGCACTCGCGACTGCTGGCTGTTGGGCTGCACTGCGACTCTTGCTTAAATGTGTTTGTGTGAGTGCGATTCGGACGTTTGTATGAAGTTGCGTTACTGCTATATTTCCCGTCGCGGCTGCGTTCAAACGGCTTTCAGTTACATTTTATTTGCTCTCACAGTCAGTTGTCGCTTGGATTCTCCGACTCGTAAATAAGGCGTATTTTCTTATTTATATCACGTACTCTCTTTTATAAGAAAACGTAAAATGGAAATGTGGAGTCATCTAAGATTTGGAGTGGAAAATAAAAATTCTTAAAATGTTGTGAGAGTTTAAAGACCTTTTCGGTACAGTTGACAGAAGAAATCATTTACTAGTTTTGACCTATCTAATTGTTTTTATTCACGGATATAGTCAATATCATATTGGAACTCTTAAATGCCTACCAACCAATATATAAATTAGCTACGGTATTTTGAGAGAGGTTATTAGGAAAGGTAAGCCAAGACAGATAGTATTTTATTTTTATTTCAAAATTAATTAAGATATTTTCAAATTAGTTGTATTTATTGTATATTCCTGTGTATTTCCCAGAAAAGACATTTGCATTGGACTTATGTTAAAAAGTTGTTCCCGAAGGTAATCCATATCCTTTGATATTACCCATTATTTAAAGAATATAATCCCATGGCAGATAATCTGAACAAAGGACTTACCTGAACGCGGGTACGCCAATTTAATACCCTTGAAAGGGCAATAGAGTGGTGGAAAATGTTTCCCCTTGCCATCATAGCTTGCCTCTTTGTTCTGAAAGAAAACATTGTATATGCACAAACAAAAAAATATAAATAATACGAGCTGTTAAAGTACCTACGTCATTATTTTATAGGAGATACCGACATATTTGTATTTGAGATAATTACAAAAATGCTTTTAAAATGATATTATTATGTTCTGAATAAAAAATTTAAAAAAAACTAAGGCAAAATGGGCAGTGCGCGCTATATACAACTTATGGTCTAGAGATACTCTTCGTGACCTATTTAAAGAAATTAAAATATTAACGGTTGCTTCTCAATACATCTATGAAAATATAATGTATGTAAAGAAAAATTTAGATAGCTTTGAAAAAAAAATTAATGTTCATAAACTCAATACAAGAAACAAGAACAAACTTGCTGTTCCAAGGCGCAGACTGCATCAAACTGGAAGCTCTTTTTTGTGTAGATGTATTACCTTTTATAATAAGTGTAACGGTTGCTAAAAACCTACTACTTATAACTAATAATTACTGTCGAACTTTTCTTAAAAATTCATTACATCACTTCACCTGTGGAATGTGGGAAGTTCTGACCTCTGCCTTATTCCAAATCGCGACTCGGAACGCGGCCGTATTGTCACACTGTGACAGACGATGTCATTGTCTATAATGACATCCACCTTCGTTATGTCAAGCTCGACCAATAGGATAAGACCGGGACTTCTAGATCATTCTCGCTGTTTTGAGGTGCTTCTCGATATTTATCTTGCTATAAATACGAACGATTCGCAAAAATCCTTTGCTTCTTTTCAAAACATTCGTAACCTTAACAAGTTACCTACATTAATTTCATTTCATTTCTTTGTGTTGTGCAACCCCGTTTCTAGGGGTCGTACCTACGGGCAGGAGTTCCCCTACCGGACCCTCTCCTGCGCCGCCTACCACTACACCTCCGGGCACCTACCTGCCCGAGTCACCACCTGCTGCTTCCGGCCTACCCCGGAGCAACACCACGCCGAGCCTGCGCACTCGCCCCACGTTGGGCGCCACTGCCACAGCTGGAAGTGTGAAGCACGACCAGTGCGCAGAAGGTGGTAAATGAAACGTCAATGTTACAATTTACCAAGATATATTGAAAAAAAAGGTCTCAAGGGGGGTACACAGATCTTCGTTTCGTGGTAGTCGCCTTGTAGTATACTACTTGTGATCCGTTACAGCTTTCTGCAGCTGGCGGTCAGAAGTTTTGTTCTTCTAAATATTTCATTTTACCTCTCTCCTTTAATAATAAAACTCACAATATTAAACTCTTTGTTGTGCCGGAAATACAAAATAATCTTATTCTAGGAATGGATTTCTGGAGGACTTTTGGGTTATTTCCCAGTGAACTTGATAGACTTGTACTTGATGGGTCTCAGGAGGCAAATATTTCTAACATAGCTCTTGACGAATCTAAACATATTTGTCCGTACGCTCAACTTTCAGATGACCAAAAGAAAACTGCTGATAATATGATCTCTGATTTCCGCGGTATTTCGTATGAGGAATGCGGTTTGGGTCGTACCTCCTTGATCACTCACGCTATCGACACTGGTGACGCTGCACCTATTAGACAGAGATACTACCGAATGTCTCCTCATAAACAACAAATTCTCTCCGAACAGCTGGATGAGATGATAAAGGATAACGTTGTGGAACCGTGTGAGAGCCCTTGGTCGAATCCGGTTCTTCTGGCTCCTAAGAAGAACGGTGAATTTAGGTTTTGTTTGGACAGCAGAAAACTAAACGCTGTCACTCGTAAAGATGCCTATAGCTTACCCTATATCTCGGAGATCCTAGACAATCTTAGAGATGCTAAATATCTATCTAGTATTGATCTTTCTAAATCGTTCTGGCAAGTTTTAATAAAACCTGAAGACAGATGCAAGACTGCGTTCTATATTCCCTCTAGGGGGACCTTCCAATTTAAGTCTATGCCGTTTGGCTTAACTAATGCACCTGCTACTCAGCAAAGACTAGTAGATTTGCTCTTTTACGGTCCTGAATTTGAAAATAAGGTCTACGTTTTTGTCGATGACGTAATTATAGTGTCAAACACCTTCGAAGAACATATGTCGCTTCTTACGCGGGTTCTAGAAAAATTGAAATTCGCCAACTTAACAATTAACTTCGAAAAGTGTCAATTTTTCAGAAAAAGGCTTAAGTATTTGGGCTACGTCGTTGATTCAAATGGTCTCCATGCTGATCCTGAAAAGGTGGATGTTATTGTAAATTATCCTTCCCCTACTAATAGGAAGGAAGTTCGTCGTTTCTTGGGCACTGCTTCTTGGTATCGTCGTTTTATCCCTAATTTTAGTTCCTTGGCTGCATCATTGAACAAACTAACTTCTCAAGGTAAATCGGCGCCTCCCTTTGCTTGGACAGAAGAAGCAGAGGCCGCTTTTGTTAAACTGAAGGAGTGTCTGACGTCACCTCCTATCTTATCTTGTCCTGATTATTCTGAACCTTTCCAAGTTCGCACCGACGCTAGCGACTACGGGTTAGGTGCTGTGCTCTCTCAGATTCAAAACGGCGAAGAGCGGGTTATAGCCTATATGAGTAAATCCTTATCGGCCCAACAACGTAATTACGGCGCTACAGAGCGCGAAGCTCTCGCGGTACTTGTTGCTATTGAACACTGGCGGTGTTACTTGGATAACGGTAAAAAATTTTTTGTTTATACTGACCATTCATCTTTAAAATGGTATCTTAACATGAATAACCCTACAGGTCGCCTTGCTAGGTGGGGAATACGTCTATCGGCCTTTAACTTCGATATCATATACACATGTGGCAAGGACAACGTTGTGCCAGATTCTCTATCTCGTGCCTTACCTGTAGCAGCTATAGACAGTGCCAACCAATCTTGTTCACCTGTAACAGATCCATGGTATTTGGAGATCTTTAATGGTTGCCAATCCTCTCCTACTTCCTTTCCTAATTACAAAATCACTAACAATAAATTATATCGTCACATGAAATCCTTAAACCCTTTAGCTAGGGAATTCGAATGGAAGGAAGTTGTCCCTAACGATTCCAGACTTGATATTATTGTTGATAACCACTCAAATCCTACTTCAGGACATTTGGGAATTTTTAAAACCTTTAAACGTATTTCTTTAAATTATTTTTGGCCTGGCTTACATAAGGATGTTGCTAACTTCGTAAATAATTGTGATGCTTGTAACTCGCACAAACATGCTAATCATCCTACCTTAGGACTTATGGGTCGACCTAAAGAATGCTCTAGGCCCTTCCAAATGATTAGTATTGATTTGGTCGGTTCACTACCTCCAAGTAGGAAGCAAAATACTATGCTCCTGGTTGTCACTTGCTGTTTTTCTAAATACTCTCTATTATTTCCTATACGTCGTGCAACTGCTGAAATTATAACTAATATTATTGAGGAGAAAGTCTTTCTTGTACATGGCATTCCTAGCACCGTTCTGATGGACAATGGTAAACAGTTCGTTAGTCAGAAACTACAGCATATGTTCGCTCAATATAAAATACCGAAAGTGCATTTTACGCCTAAATACACTCCACAGGTAAATACAGTCGAGCGTTACAACAAGACCATTATGACGGCTGTTTCGACCTTTATTGATGAAGATCACAGAACTTGGGATCTTAATATCCCTAAAATACAATTCGCTCTCAACTCTGCTGTAAGTGAAGTCACGGGTTATACCCCATCGTTTCTGGTCTTCGGGAGGGAATTAGTCTCTTGTGGATCTCATTATCTCGATGTCGATCTAAACGACATTATCTTCTCACCTAGGGATGAATATGCTGAAAATACTGGGAAACTTAGGAAAATTTTTGATCAAGTGCAAAGTTCTCTTATAAAATCGCATGCTCGTAATTGTGGTCCTTATAATCTTCGTCGTAAAAAGTTCGAATTCAACGTAGATGATATTGTCTGGCGAAAAACTTATTATCAAAGCGACAAAGATAAGAAATTTTCTAAAAAACTTGCTCCTAAATATATTAAATGTCGTATAAAATCTAAATTGTCGCCCTTGGTCTATGAACTTGTCGATATGAAAGGGAAAAATCTGGGTTCTTGGCATATCAAAGATTTTAAATTGAATAATTATTCTTAAACTTGTTTTTAATACTTTAAATTGAAATAATAATAGACAAGCAATATAAGTATACATTTTTAAATACTTGTACTGTTTCCACTACTATAATTTACATTGCATGAAAATTTTAACTATTGTCTTTTAATTTGAATATAACTTTTGTTGTCTGAATGAAAGGGTCTTATTCACTTGTTTTGGGTTGTTATCTGGTTGGTTGGTCGTTTTTGTTTTTAACTGGATTTTGTCCAGGCAAAATCCTACTCTAAGAGGGGGGGATATGTAACGGTTGCTAAAAACCTACTACTTATAACTAATAATTACTGTCGAACTTTTCTTAAAAATTCATTACATCACTTCACCTGTGGAATGTGGGAAGTTCTGACCTCTGCCTTATTCCAAATCGCGACTCGGAACGCGGCCGTATTGTCACACTGTGACAGACGATGTCATTGTCTATAATGACATCCACCTTCGTTATGTCAAGCTCGACCAATAGGATAAGACCGGGACTTCTAGATCATTCTCGCTGTTTTGAGGTGCTTCTCGATATTTATCTTGCTATAAATACGAACGATTCGCAAAAATCCTTTGCTTCTTTTCAAAACATTCGTAACCTTAACAAGTTACCTACATTAATTTCATTTCATTTCTTTGTGTTGTGCAACCCCGTTTCTAGGGGTCGTACCTACGGGCAGGAGTTCCCCTACCGGACCCTCTCCTGCGCCGCCTACCACTACACCTCCGGGCACCTACCTGCCCGAGTCACCACCTGCTGCTTCCGGCCTACCCCGGAGCAACACCACGCCGAGCCTGCGCACTCGCCTCACCTTGAGCGCGTAGCCCTCGTGCTGCACATGCGCTTCTGCTTCCGTTAGGCAAAACGCAAGCTAAGTGCTTTTTATACTACAAGGCGACTACCACGAAACGAAGATCTGTGTACCCCCCTTGAGACCTTTTTTTTCAATATATCTTGGTAAATTGTAACATTGACGTTTCATTTACCACCTTCTGCGCACTGGTCGTGCTTCACACTTCCAGCTGTGGCATAAGTTAAAACAACAAGTCACAGAACAGCCCTTGGAAAAATTTAAAAATACTGTTAAATCCAATCTAATGAGTAAAGGTTATTACCATAGACTTAGAATTTTTTTCCAGTGGATATTAAGTTTATGGTTATTACACTGTTGACGATTATTTGAAGGATAAAAAGCCATGGGCATAGCTTTTGTATTGTTAATTTTATTATTATCTAATACCTCAGTATTGATTAGAAAAAGTCCGGGGTTCTTTCATAGGTCTAGATAAAAGTTCTTTAATAAAACTCGAAGTAACTCGAATCGTGATTTTCTTTTCTAAGTATAAAATTGTGAGAAGTATCCTACCTACTTAAAACGTACTACTGGCTTCTTGACTCGAAGACTTAATATGGGTAGCTTTAGTATGTCATGCTCACTTCAAACATTTCTGCGGTGGTGTCGTGTGAGGCGGGTCGTTACGTTCCCTCAAATATGGTTGAGCGAAGCGATAGCTGGTTCATGCGTCATGCTCGTGAACGGGTGCTGCCAGTGGGAATTTGTCTGCTTCTGTCTGCTTGTATTAAGGGCGTCGTATAACTCGTATATAAAAGATCTGTTTTATATTGTCTGTATGTATGGCAGTTCTTACTCAAAAAATATAATTCTTAATAGCTTACCTTGTTTTGATTTATTTAATTGCAATATTTATACTTTCTATAGTCAGTAGTTTAGTAAAAGACCTATGAAAAGCTTTTGGATATAAATTTTCAATTCGATGCCTTAACATAGGTAGTCTTAGTATGTCATGCTCTCTTTAATCATTTCTGCAGTGGTGTCGTATGAGGCGGGTCGTTACGTTCCCTCAAATATAGTTGAGCGAAAAGATGGCTGGTTCATGCGTCATGCTCGTGAACTGGTGCTGCCAGCGGGAAAGGGTCTGCTTCTGACTACCTATCTTAACGCATATTGAATTGTATGTTTTTGTTTTAATTTTATTTATTGTAACAGCCTAGACTGAATAACAAGTTCAAACTTTGAATTTAGCTTAAAATCTGTAAATTGATTATGAAATTTGAAATTCATTAAGAAATTAGCTAATTCAATAATGTTATTTATTTGTTAATCTTTGTTAATATAAAGTCTGGAAACGATATACATATTTGTAAATATCGTTCCATCTGATAAAGCTGACAAATTTTTTGTTCCCATTTTTCTTGTCAATTAAAAGACGTCACAATGGGTGGTAGGGTAAAAGAATTGACGATTTAAAAATGCTTATTATGTGAGCTTATTTAAATAAAATAAATTTCACTTTCACTAAACCTTGCGTATTTTAAAGAATGATAGGTTGTAAAACACCAGCAACATTGCAGGACTAGATTACTATCATCATAAACAACAATGTTTGTTATACGAGTTTTGTTATGATTTGTTATTGCCTAAAAATTTTCAGACTTATTTTTCATCGCAATAACTAGCCCTTTTTCCTTCAACTTTCATTTTATAATAGGCTTTTGAACTCTTTTTTAGGGTTCCGTGCTTAAAAAGGAAAAAGCGGAACCCCTTCATCTCAGAAACGCATAGTATCTATCGAATTTAAATTAAAACCTGAATATATATATATTCAGTTCTACAGTCCCCTGAAGTTGTGAAAAAAAATCTAAATTAACGTAACAAAAATATACGGCCAATTATGCCGCAAAAAACGTATATTTCGTTACTTTCAAGGGAATCAACACTTACCGCGCCACGTTGAGGCCACTTCGGATATGTCAGCTGACATATGTGAAGGTTATGTCAGGCCAGTGCTCAGTGGGAGGCCAACAGGGAAACAGCTCTTCAAAATGTTTAGTGGTTTCAAAGCTTTGTCCTACACGGTTAAAAAGTTACACGCTTTTTGTGGCGCGTGGTAGTGAGGTTTGCCTCTCTTGTATATTTATCTCGATGCCTAGAACTAAGAAATTAGGCAAACAATATCGTCTAATACTACAAGTACAGAGCAAAGTCAGAAACCAATACATTTGTAATTAAATCATAAAAAAAAACATTTTATTTTAGTACGACTTGGTGAGTGCGTCCGAATTGCACTTGTCCGGTTTTTTAAATTATAAGGATTAGATAATTATAAGGATATTGTTATTCAGGGGTCCCACAGACGAAAATATTTGCTCGTGGTACCCCAAGGGGGCCTTAGACTGGGGGACAACGAGCTAGAAAGGCGTGGGGTTTAAGATGTCCAATACAGTATTTTGACCGTATACAGCCATAGTTTTACGTTAATATGTCCATCTGTCCGGCGGCGCTGACACGGGTCCGCGCGATCTCTATGAAATTGCCTATTTTTTGCGACAGCGCTACAGTTGCGCTGTTTAGCAATGGAAGCGCTTAATTTAGATATGTCGCATTTTGTATTAACAAAGAATGATGTAAAAATGGGCCCGGCACTGTAGGCTTTTCTACATGAATTTGTAAACCATACAAAGTACTATATTTTATTATAAGGGCGCATGTCTGTAGGTATTTAAAAGTTAATAGAAAACAAAGGCAGGCATGAGGTGCCGCCAAAGTCAGCTTTTTCCAAAATGCATGCAAGCGTCTGTCTGTCCAAAAACCAGCAATCTATATTCCCACGCCGCCGTGAACCCGCGGCGAGATCCCGCTGCTTAGCGCAGCTGAAATCCAACATGCACTTGACCGGTTTTTTTAGTAAAGTCGAACAGTGAAAAAACTTTAAACATAAGTTAATCATGTCAATTATCATAAGTAAGGACCGACTGATCAGTTGCTAGCTGTGACATAGTACCAGCTTTTTTATGACGGAGCTTTGAGGTTTCCTTCTGGCATGCGTTTTCTGTAATAGATTTGTCAAAAAAAACTAACTAAAGAAACAAAACATAATTGATCGTGCAGTAATATCAGTATCCAACTACATACTCAACGAAAGCTCGTAACAGAGTTCAGCAATTATGAATCCTAATGCCTAATTATAAGGCCTAATTCAACAGCTAGGCGGTATCTGCCCTGTTTAACGGCAGGTTGTAAATATTAAGTGTTATTGACCCCGGTTATTGTCACAGGCTTACATACTCGTAATTGTCTCGTACGCTAACGGGCGTAAACACAGTAATAATGTTGCTAATAAATACTATATTTATATCACGAGGACGCATAAATTTATATTATGAGGAGCTCGGTGGCGCAGTGGTTCGGCGCCAGGCCCTGCGATTGCGGAGGTTAAGCAACTTTCGCAATGGTCGGTCATGGGATGGGTGACCAAAAGTTAATTATCTCGAGTTCCTCCGTGCTTCGGAAGGCACGTTAAGCCGTTGGTCTGACTGCATTTACAGTCGTTAACACCCACCATCCGAATAGAGCCCGCGTGGTGGGTTATGTGCCATCATCGTTATCCACCCATAAGGAAGGACTGTGCCCCAGCAGTGGGGACATTAAAAGTGGCTGATGTAATGTCATGGCATAAAAAATATTATAATGCTTAACACAATAGCAAACGGATAATATTTTGTTTTTTATGGATCAGTACCTCAAAAGATTTCATCAGTATCTAATATTTTTTTTCTATGTAGAAGAGGTCGTTGCCTATAAGAGGCAAAACATATCGTTTTATTTGGATTGTAGTTAATTAGGAAAAAATAATGGTACGAGTAAAGCTCCGATTTTATCATTTCGGTAGCTGTCCAGAACACCTTTTTCAGTGTAAGTTCGTACAACAAAAACTATTGATTATTTTGATGTGTGGTTCCTTTTATTTTAATCTTGAATAGTGAGGGTATTATCACAAAGTAATTTTATAATTATATCTACCCAGTTTAATAACTGGTATGAGTAAACGCATGTGTCCCAGAAAGTCTATTCATTTCGGTGACTTAAAGTTTACAAGGCATATTTTTGCATAGAACAACTCTAGCTCCCTCGTCGTATGCTTAAAACTTGCGTACTAGTGCCACCTAAGTGCTTGTTGTGGCAGAACGTGCGCCACTAGCCTGTGGTTCCCGCCAAAAAAATAAGTATTGCTGTTCGGTGGTCATGGGACAACTTTCTTTTCATTTCCACTAATCTGTCAACCGAAATGAAAAAAAAACTAACCGAAATGAAAAAAAAACATTTCGGTTAATGATAAGAATTTCGGTGTATAATTGTTCATGTCGGTGGATTGTTTTATCATTTCGGTTTATTATTATTTCATTTCGGTGAAAATCCAGGCCAGCTGGTGATTTCTCAAAATATTTGACAGCATTTTTTGACGGAATGTTTTTACCTTTTATGGGATGGAATATTATCATAAACAATTGTCCATCTGCGTCTAGGATTGTTTCATATTACCGTTTTCCGTAACTTCAAATAAAAAGCTCAATTTCTCAGATATGTGATGGTTTTTAGATTTTATAATAACTTTACGTGGTCTTATGCATGCACGTTAGGTATTCTATCTACCATACTCGGAATCATAGGGGGATTATTTGAACCACCTTGTTAAGTCCGTATACGTAGGTATATCCTTCGGTGGATTTTAATATTGGTGGATAGATTCTTTTATTTCGGTGACATCAAAATTTTAAACACAAATATCTCATAAGTCTGTAAAGATATTTCGATGGTGTTAAATATGTGTATTAAGAATATAAAGAAATATGTACAATAAACCACGGTTGAAATTAAAAAAATATATATAATAAAATATTCAACCGAAAAACATGATAAATGAAAAATAACACGACTTGTTGAAATTGACCCTGAAAGTACTTTAGTAATTAGTTGGTATTCGGTTTGACTTTTGATTTTCCCGACGTTTGGGCACCTTTGCAGCTGCCGTGGTCAATAAAACCGCGCTAGTATCTGTTAAAAAGTGTTATATTTCATGACTAATTGGTCAACTTAATCAAAAGATGCGGCCATTGATTTGTAAACAATAAAATTGGGAGGAAACCAGGTCGAACAGTAAAAGGAAAACTCAAAAAGTCGTAAAAAGTTGAACGAAACCCTCGATTGTGGGACTTAAGTCTTGTATTTTAGTTTAAATAAACTCGATTGAAAATATGTTTTCAGAAATAATTAGTTGTTCATCGACCTGAAATTCAATGTTTTTTACAACCATAAAGACTTCACGAAGGTCTGTAAAAACTGAGGTAATAAAATTTGCATTCTGTCTAGGCCATAAAATAAAAAAAATATGTCTGTATTCGTAAAATAAACATTCGTTTATAAACCTTCACAGCATAGTCATGGATAATAAAAATTTAATATACCCTTCGAAGCTGTCATAAATAACAAACTACTTTTAGTTTTTTATAATATCACGCGATGATAATAATCATTGATTCATGGAGCTGAGCCACTGAAGAAAGTAGACACTATTTTGAAACTGTATGAAATATTCTACATAGTTTAAAGAAAAGCTACAACATAATTAATATATAACATGTTTCGACAAACCCATAAAGCCAATTATAGTAAGGGACCATCAAACTGAACAACTTTTACTATGGGAGCAATTCTGAAATCAGGAATGATTTCGTCGAGTAACTCGCGCAAGTGGCAAGGGGAGCACGAATGTGTGACTGCAGCATCACAAATATGACCACTAGCAACCGACGACGACGGAGTCACAAGTCACTCACAGCACCATCACTTAATAGCTCATAGGACTTTACGTTTTACAACGACAGTGATAGTTCCAAAATCAGTAAACGCACAGACAAGATACATTTCCATTCTCCCAACAAAAAAACACCAAACTACAGAACAACATTCCATCAAGGTTCGCGTGTAATTCCCGCTGATCGCTCGCTACATCACTAGAGGTAGTTCCAGCGGCTCCCAAACTTCCAACTAAGCGGCCAACTTCGGGCCCTTCTCAATTGCTATAATCTCTTCGCGATTGCCATTCATTTGTTGTGCTAGGGATACGCGTTTGTGATGAGAGGTAGCGGGGTTTGAAAGATTGTACGTATGTTGCACTACAACATACTGTTTAAACAATACTTAACAATTTTACAAAACAAAACTAGTAAGGTTTACGCGCGTTCTAAAGAGGTCCATTGAAATTTATCATTTTATTTTTATAATCAGACTAGCTTCCGCCCGCGACTTCGTCTGCGTGGATAGTATTTTGACTATCCCTCGGGAACAGTTCCTTTTTTCGGGATGAAAGGTACTCTATGTCCTTCTCTGTACCCCTGACAACGTGTATGTAAAATTTCATGATGATCGGTTCAGTAGTTAGGACGTGAAGGCGTAACAAACAAACAAACAAACGGACTTTCGCATTTATAATATTAGTAAGGATTTCCTGAAAATGTGTTGTAGTGATTTATCACTAGGAAAGATAGGTAAGTCTATCGAAGATGATGTTTTTTTTCTCGATATTTCTACACTAGCACATTAAGACAGAACATTTTAATTTTTATATTTAGCCAGCCTACGTCTGCCAGCCCTGCATAATAAAATTATACATCACGATAAATGTCTATTAATATATTGTATTTTGGTGGACGGCGACTCTACACGTCAACTTAAATAAATTACTTCAAGATGAAGAATGGGCATCGGAAAACATCGGAAACAATCGTTTACATACATTCCATAACAAAAACAATTAATAAAAACCGGCCAAGTGCGAGTCGGACTCGCGCACGAAGGGTTCCGTACCAAAAAAACGGTAAAAATCACGTTTGTTGTAAACCCCTTAAATATTTATTTTATTCGGTTTTTAGAATTATTGTTATAGTGGCAACAGAAATACGTCATCTGTTAAAACTGTCTACATGTTGTCGTTATTAATATAAAGCAAAAACAGAAAAAAAATCTTGTTTGTTGTATGGGAGCCCCCCTTTAACATTTATTTTATTATATTTTTAGTATTTGTTGTTATAGCGGCAACAGAAATACATCATCTAAGAAAATTTCAACTGTCTAGCTATCACGGTTCATGAGATGCAGCCTGGTGACAGACAGACAGACAGACGGACAGACAGACAGACAGCAGAGGCTTAGTAATAGGGTCCCGTTTTTACCCTTTGGGTACGGAACCCTAAAAAGTAGTTTGGCCTTAAAAGTCATTACAATTTCAACTTAATTACAATGAAATAAATGTCAACGTCATTTATAAGAAAAGCTAAAACACGATTCCAATGGGGAAGATGAGTGTAATTATTTTACGCGATATTCGCGCGCTAACGAACTCGTGCTGCCACTGCCCCTTGCACGCACAACCCGCGATGTGACGTCTCGAAATTGCTTACATAAAATTCAATCTACGTGATATTAACACAATTGTTTACAGTAAATTGCTTAAAGTTTTTATTAAGGCTAAAAAGGGAATACAGTTTCATTTGCATTTTCCCCATTCTTCATCTTGACGTACTTTTTAAGTCCTATTTTTTTGCTAAAGTATTTCCGCTTATAGCGTCACTAAGTCCGCTCCTTGCGGATGCCAGGCGCCGCGGGAATACCGCTATATCGCAGTCGGGATGGCGTACAAGTGCCCCATGGCGGAGGCCCACATTTGATGTGCGTTGATATACTATGTCAACTTCCCTAGCTTTAATAATGTGTCAGATTGGATACTCACAGTTTAGACTAATATAGTAACGGTTCTTGTTCTGTTACATTAATAATTCTGTGCTTGTGTGATGGCGGCGTGTAACAAACTGTACTACAGTCAGCCAGTACACAGAACAGACACAAGTTTAGGAAGTTCAGGCTAACAGACTGGCAACGGTATGGACTAGCTCAGAATAGTTTTCACACAATATTATGTGAAGTGGTAATTGCGCAAGCTGCACGTGTAATTTTCTAAGATTTTCAAATTTCTACGTTTTTCAAAAGGCGCTATTAATGTCTTCTTTCGTTCGATGTGTGATAATTGCGTCAGTGCTCGTGTCATAAACTAACGCGTTTTTTTTTAATAATTTAACCACATCGGAGCCTAAATTTGGTATGTTTTGAAAATGTTTTTTGGTTTAATTTAAAACAAGTGGCTGAAATGTAATGATGTGATATATTTTTAAAACCGGCTCAGCAAGCTCTTTCATTCGATATCATACACGACAGGTTTTAGAACAAAAAAAAATATTTTCCCCGTACAAAAAAAAAATGACACCATAACTCCTCTCCTAAGGGAAGAATTTTTAAGAACTGCGGGTCCAAAATTTTGTTTGGACCTCAAGTATACGTGTACCAAAGAGCTTTGCTGTACATCGATTTGCGGTTTTTTTCTCGTACGGGTAGGACTAAAACAGCAGTTCCCGAATGGTGTTCCGCGGAACCCTGGGGTTCCATAAAAGTCTCTCAGGGGTTCCGTAAACATTCAAGAGTTAAGTACTAAATATGTTCTTGCTCTAACTAAACAAATATTTTAATCTTGAAAAGAGTCAAACTTTAGTTACAAGATGCGAATACCAAGCCAGAAAGCCTCGGTATGGTGTGATTTCACGTAAAAAAACATTTTTATTTGAGCTAGGGTTCCGCCCAAAAACGGTGTACCAAAAAGGGTTCCGTAGCCAAAAGAATTCGGGAACCACTGGATAAAATCAGTAAGTTCTAGATCAACAGTAACATGGTGAGGCAGCTCTGACGCAATAATGTGGATTTAGCCGAAGGAGCCGCTGCATCCGCGATGTATGCAAAGCGGACGATTTGTGTTGCGGCTGTGTGTACCGAGCGGCACTACAAACAGAGGCGCGCGGTCACACCGAAATGAGCTTGGCATGAACAGTAGGTAATTGGCTTGTTTTCTATTGGGTACCTTTTTTCGTAAGGTTGGCAAAACTGTTTTATGTATAGTTACCGGTATCATGGCTTATAACACTCTTTGAAATAATATACTAAAAGATAAGTTAAGGTTACTTTACTCATTCCAAATGCTCGACTTTTCATTTATATAGCCTATATAAAAATAGACAAAAGTCTGATGTCAAGTTATGTATTTCCCTTCCCTATAATAAATTAATGCCATGTAATTTTTGGTCATCATAGGTCGTGCATCATAATTGTGTATAAACAATTTTTTGACATTAAATAAAACACTTTTTAACGGATACTAGCGCGGTTTTATTCAAAGTTCTTTGGTAATTAGTTGGTATTTGGTTTGATTTTTGAAGTCTGCAGTGTGTGAACACGCCTTTGAGGGGCCTAACCATTACATTAGATTTGACAAACCCCAAATCCTTGCTAGGGAACGTAAATTTATTCCTAGACTGCTCCGCGAGGATATCGAAATAAATAATTAATTTCAATACAGATGAATGAAAAATTCCACCAGCTTGGGACCCCATCATTCACAAGCTAAAGCCCCAAACACACACTGCAAAATCTAATGATACTGTTAGTTCCTTTTGCAAATAAATATAAAAGACGGAGGTCGGCTTTCCTCTCCAAGTTTTCTTTCGCCATTTCTTTCTTGGAGGGGCCTCCTAATTTTGTGAGATGGTGGTAGTTTCAGTAGATTCTCTCTTTTTAGCATCAATTAATTCACAAAATTAAATTATAAATAAACTTAAACCAATTTAAAAAAATGTAAAATATTAATTTCTGAACGTCTTTAAAAATTCATCGCTTGAGTGTAGGCTCACGACACGAGACATTCAGTCCCCCGCCGTGACCACGGCAGCTGCAAATGCGCCGAAACGTGGGGAAAATCAAAAATCAAACCAAATACCAACTAATTACTAAAGAACTTTCAATAAAGCCGCGCTTGTATCCGTTAAAAAGTGTTTTATTTCATGTCTAGAGTGAATTTTTCAACATTACTTGTTGTTCATTGTCTTCGTTATACGCTTATTTCATTTTATCTACAAATATGTAGGCTTTGAACAAACCTACCTTAAATAACATCTCAGACCACGCTCGTCTCGGTGTGACACAGTGCTTGCATCAAGTGTATTCAGTGAACTAATTACGTCGGCTGCTCAGTTTGTCAATCATGCAGCCTGCGAGCCCCCCCCCCCCCTCCTCCCCCCTCCTCGCACGCTAATTATTTAACTTCATTCCCGGTTTATACGACTCGTGTTATTAACCCAGGGAATTAGTTTGATTGCATAATTACGAATTTGATTACGTATAGCTTAATAGAATTATGGTATTGATAAGTCAGAAAAATATAGAAGGAGTTAACTGAAATTCGATAAACTTAGAATTAGAACTATATACACTTTTTTATTAGATTAGGAACACAGGTTTTAAACGCGTTTTAACTAAACAGTACCTGGGTGAACCGAGCAAGCTCGGTTATTAGTATTTATTGTAATACGGTGGTGTTTAGGTGATAAAACTGTGCTTTAGCTACTTACTTTGGGATCAGAGCAATGTATGTGATGTTTTTTCGTTATTCGTAATCTCAACCTTACATTACTCGTCTTGTCACAGAGTAAGGCCATCTATTGTTAATTTCTCTTATTACATAGCTATGGAATAAGATGTAGTTAACATATAATAATTCCGCGGGGCGTAGTAGTTAGTTTTTATGGCATTATCCGAGAGATGGCGTCAGAAAACGTACCCGAAAAACTGTTTAAAATCCGTATCGGTAAATTTTCGTTTTGCACTATTGCTTCATAAGTCTCAATAAAATAAAAACTCGAAAGCTGAACTACATTTTTTTAAACTTGTCTAAAAAACATAAAAAAGTAAGTCACCGAGCGGGATTCGAACTCTGAACACTTGTTTCTTGTGGTCCACGTCCTAACCCGCTGAACCAAACGGACATTGGCCGGCCGCGGACGAAATTTGCGACCATATTCTGCTTCGAAAGAAAAACGCATGAAAATGCGAAAACGTGCATTTTCCCAAACGTAAAACCAATCTAGATCGATTTTTTACCCCCAAAAACCCCCTTATACCAAATTTCAACGAAATCGTTAGAGCCGTTTCCGAGATCACAGAAATATATATATATATATATATATATACAAGAATTGCTCGTTTAAAGATATAAGATAGGTGTGGAACACCTACCTTTTCCGACGTTTCGACCGAGTTGCATCGGCTGTGGTCACGGGCTGACTCTAAAAAACGAAACGTGCTCCTAATTGACCGAGCGAGCACGAAGTGCGAGCGAAGCGTCTCTGCTTCAGCTTGGGCAAAAATTCTTTCGTATGTCCGGCTGTCTGTTCCCACCTACAGGTCGCATTTCTCAACTGATTCTTATGAAATTTTGTGAGCAGGTTCGAGAATTATATAGAATTATTTGTCGAGCCAGTTTTTTGTTTTCATTTTTAAATGGCGGAGATATGTTACGAAAACAGATTGCAGTCCGCTTTCCAGCTCTGCCTGTTCTTATCTACAGGTCGCATTTCTCAACCGGTTCTCGTGAAATTTTGTGAGCAGGTTTAAAATATATATTTTTTAATGTAATTTGTAAAATGTAATTTAAAGTATAGATTTTTTTGCCAAGTCAGTTTTTCAATCTTTTCTAAAATGATGGAGATATTTAAAAAAAACATATTTCAGTCTGGCTTTCCGGCGCTGTCTGTACAAGTCGCATTTCTCAACTGATCCTGGTGAAATTTTGTGAGCAAGTTTGATAAATATACATTTTTTTTGTCGAGTTTATTTTCGAAATTTATTTGAATAACGTATCTCCGTTATTCCTATGTCAGAATAAATATTTCAGTCCGGCTTTCCAGCTGTTTTTTCTTCTCTACAGATGGCATTTCTCAACCGATTCTGGTAAAATTTTGTGCGCACATTCGATAATTATCTAGAATTGTTTAGTCGAGCCAGTTTTTCCAAATTTATCTAAAAAAATATTCCCCCATTACGAAAAATGGACTAAATTAGACATCTCGTTACGAATACTCCAAATAATATACCAAACAGCACGTGTGTACTGTGTGCTTTGAAAACCTAATGGCAATATTTTATTTTTGTACAATTTGAGCCAGATTTTATCGCGAGGTCTACAGCTCACGGAGCCACTAGTCTAATAGAATTAGAACTAAATTGGAAATTTCATTGAATTGAAAAGATACCTATTTACGCGTGACTTGAAATCGTCCAAATTGTTGATTGTTTATTTTATGTAATACACATAATTACAAAATAAATATTTTAGGTTTATTACTTTACTTGTGTCTTTGATTTGATGTCATTTGTGAAATTCGACTTTGCTGTCTCGTGATTGGTATAGGTACCTATTGGCTTATATTGTCGTACCTCTTCATTTAGTGACGTTCTTCTTCATATTTTCACTTGACAGACTGACAAATTGTTCAAATGGTTTCATTTTTACATTCCATTTCGAGGATTCCATTTTTCTTTTTGAAGAACTGGACCCTAAAGAGAACAGAAAAGTTTGTGTGTCGCAAATAAAAAAGATGAAACATTAGTTATACAAGAAAACCTTTTACGGAGATCTTTTAATATTCTGTCGGAAAAAGAAGACGGCAATTTCTTGACGTCCGTAAATACTTACGCTTACAACAATTACGCTTTCATGAAGAAATTGTGTGATATAAACAGAATGTGAGCATTCTGTCGGTGGAAAGGGAAATTAAAGCTCCACTGTCAACAAAGTAAAGGAAAAATATATTACTTGGAAAAGCTGAAGGATCTATGCTATTGTTGTTTTGTTTTTAATTTTTGCGACGTTTGTTGACAATTTTGGGAGTCTTTACTTTTATGTTATTACTGAATTTGAGATTGCAAAACAGTTTTCTGACTTCATCTCTCTCAAAAGATCACTTTTAGTTTTCAAACTGGTTCGATCATTGTCTTCTTTTATCACGTTAATTATGTAAAAAGTTTACTTGGCATGCGATTTCAGTCAACTAGCGTTTTTTATCGACAATCGTTTATAAAATATAGTCGCCACCTCATTTTTACTAGTTTTGCGATTCGATTTTACAAGCGATTGTCGGTAGAAGCCCTATTTGACTAAAATCGCCTAGCAAATCGCCAAGAAAATCGACCCGTATAAATGCTCCATAAGTTACGTTAGCTTTTTCCCATAATTATATCGTCTAGATTATTTACTTCCGATCCTAATGATTTTTAATTTTTGAGTATTAGGGGCTCTGCAGTTCTGATAGAGCTGTAGTCACTGCGACCTAAAAAACCTATTGTTACTCGCCACCTAATTATAGTAACTCGTTAAGCCCTGCGGTTTCTAGGAAGTCTAGTATCTTCCTGGTTTTGAAGTTTTTATTTCCTCCGGGTCGATTACATGTAGTCTCAGAGTACTACGCTTGTGGATTAGGGGTCCACAATCACATAAGAAGTGCTTGGGCTTTTCCTGCTCCTCATAGCAGTATCTGCAGACGTCAGTATCACTCAATTTCTGATAAACTAGGTGTCTGTTCAGTTTGCAGTGTCCAGTTAAGGCTCTTATAATCGCGCTGACCATCGATCTACTCAACTGTATGAAGTATGAGCTAATTCGATACTAATGATAGATACGCCTTCTTACCAAAACATAAAATACAAAGAGGTAAATTTTTTACAGCTAAGGTAAATAAAGAGACGAGGAAAAGGTGAGGCATAACAGACAAGTACAAATGATAAAGATCTATCCACAGGACTGAGTTGCTTCAGCCGTCACGTGTAGAGTGGCTTACGGGCGTAATCCCACAGGATACACTCAGTATGTACAAGATGAAAGCGACAAAAAAGCTGCGGAAAAAATTTGACATACAAAACCACCTATATTAGCAGTACCAGTTAAGCCCTTTCCATGTAAAACTGCCGTGTATAACGTTTCGTTTTTATTTCACTGCTCTTTAACAACTTCAAATATAATTTGTCGCTTGCATTCCCGCTTCAGACGACTTTCTCACCAAATTGGATGTTTCTTGGCAATTTTCATTTTTTTTGTACAGTTCTAATTTCCTTTGTGGATATCGTACGTGTAATTGGGAAGACAATTTTGTCTTTTTTTATAATATATTTTTATAATACAATATGAGAGGAACCAAGGATTTAATATTCAGTTACGTTCCTACGAGTTGAGAATCTTATGTTTGTTACAGTCATACATAATATAACATGGCCTAATTTTATGCCTGCCCCGTACTTAAAATTCCAGGTCTCTGACTCTAAATTCGTTTACAGATTAGGCCAATTTAAAATTATGTTAGATATTCTTGCGTCTTGCTATATAGTCTGTCTAAAAAGTCAGTTTACATGGGTAATTTCAAGGGTAATTTTAATACCCACCTAAATCCCCAACTACCCCACCGATACCCATCTAAATAAAATTTAGTAAAGCTATGTTTACAATTAGAATTTTGACAGCACCAACAGGGTTACCAGTATAAGTTTTGATAAATAATTTAATAATTTCTCATGTAAAGTGACTTCTAAGACAGACTACGTAAATTTTATCTACAAGTTCCTACGAAAGCAGCACTAAAAGCTGGCATCACCAGCCATTTTTCTTAAAGCCAGTTAATAGGGTACAAGTTAATATTTCATTAACATATAACTCAAAGTTGGCTTATGATTAGGAAGCCATAGTACACCTCTGAACATCGCACAGTGTGCCACGAGCCCAGTAGTTCCGCACCTGATATTAATTTCCCTAAGGGCGTATAAATTTTGTCCCGAGTACGTGTGGCGACACACTGGGCTGCTTTATGAACGGGTACAGCTAAAACTATGATTAATTTTCTAGTTTAGACATTGTATCCGATATCTTAAAGAGATTTTAAGGTTAACTAATTATTTATAGTAGAGGCAGAAAGACTACCCAACGATCTTAAGCGATTTCTGTTTATGACAAAAGTGAAAAAAAAACACTTCTTTTATGGACTATAATTATGCAAGCAGTTTATGGTAACAATACACTTGTTTAGAACCAATATTATGTGGTTTGGTTCGATTTCTAAAGTGAACTTAACTAGTAACTTTGTAATTTATAAATACAACTTAGTATTCGAAGGATATAGTTGTTTCTTAGTCCACCAATTTCTGGTTCATTTAAATATGAAACAGAATTTTAATGAAATTATCTTGTCAATGTAAGTTATTAAGACTTAGAACAAAAAGTTAGAACAAAGTTCGATTGCGTTCAGACGATAACACACGACCCAACCTCAACCTGAACTCAACTCAATCTCAATCGCAGCCCATCACTCCTTGAAATACATCGCTAACAATTTTGAGTTTTATGACACACTAATAAGCTCCGTTATATTTTGTCGATGCAACTGCACACGCCTTGCGCTCAACTCACTCACTCAAACTTAACCCGAACTGACCTCAAACTCACCTCAGCATAATGCAGGAGCTTATTAATGTGTCATAAAACTCAAAACTGTTAGCGATCTAGGTATTTCAAGAAGTGGGCGGCGGTTGAGTTTGAGTTGAGTTCGGGTTGAGGTTGGTTCGTGTGTTATCGTCAGAATGCAACCTCAAGCGCATTTGAAGTTTGAGGTAGCCGCGAAGTTATCTAACTTATTGTTCTAATACTTCCATTGACAAGATAATTTCATTTCTGTACCATTTTGAATAAAACTAGAAATTAGTGGACTAAGAAACAACTTAGACTTAAAATTGTAAGCGATGTATTTCAAGGTGGGCTGCGAATGAGGTGAGTTTGAGTTGAGTTCGGGTTGAGGTCGGGTCGTGTGTCTGAACGCAGCCTTACCCTCAACTGCAGTGAGTAGACCTCAAACAAAAGAGGGCCGTTTCATCACACTCGCGCCATGTTAATTCGCCGGGCGCCGCGCTGCATACGTGACCGGCACCGTAAACGCGCGCGTGATGGCGGGCGATTTCACGCGGTTACGTGCGTAATCTCGTGTGGTGATTGTCTTGGGCGGCGCGGGCCACTCCGTTCGCCTGTTTGGGGAAGATTTACGAGTGATTCCTCTTTCTGGTTTGTCTGCTCAATTGGTCGACGTGACAGCACTGTCTAAATTTTGAAAAAAAAAATATTATCCGTATAAGACTGTGAACAGTCTTGCGTGTTATCTCATTAAAAAGGTGAGTATTCACTTCTCAAGCTTACGCACTGCAATATCTAATGATACGGTCAGTTCCTTTTGCAAATTATAAGACGGAAAACCAAATACCAACTAATTACCAAAGTAGTTTCAATAAGACCGCGCTAGTATCCGTTAAAAAGTGTTTTATTTCACAAAAAGGATAGTCTCGGTTAGCTTCACAGATCCTGGATAGCATTAACTATGAAATTTGACCTTAACCGTGAAACAGGCCCTTAAACTATATGCATTAATAGCGGATATGAAATGCTACTTTTAATTTGTACGGTATTTACAAAGACTATTGGTAACATAACAAATTATCAATAAGTATCGTAATTTTGGTTGTGACTGTATAAATTATATTGTTTTTTTATTAAAGAATCGTATATCCCAAGCAAACAGTAAGCAACTAAGAAAATTGCTGTTAAAGTAAATGCAATAATATTTTTTTCAAAGTACAGCAAAATTTTGTAAAAGAGTTAACCTTAAAAATTTACAATTTTAAAGAACACCATGGTGCTTTACATTCATGTATTCTATTATATTTTTGGATTTCAATGTAATTTTGAACGCATACTTTATAGTTGAGGAGCCAAATAAAGTAAATAAGCAAAGATTCTTCAGAATAGTGCACTTGATATCTTCTTGTATTGCGCGACATTTTCGGATCCGTCGTAGCCCTTTCGCACGAGACTCGTAAATATTCAAGGTTACGCTGTAGCACAATTTTTTTCGGAATTTACTCCGCGCTCTGTGAACGAAGCCACGAAGTTGGCGGGCCTATCATTGCAGATAAAATGAAGAAACAAATATTTTGGCCACAGTCTCCTTTATATATTTTTATGACAAAACTACGAAATTATTTTATTTATTTTTTATTTGGAAAACAAACAGTCATTCATACACACTGAATAATTAACAAGATTATTCTTACAGACTAATAGTTTCACTATTTGCCAAAAAACAGTAAAAGATTCGAAACAGTGTGCAAATGTAATGCCAAGTTGTTGAATAAAAATTTATGTAAATTATTTAGAATTTAAACAAACTCAGTGTAACATATGAAATAAGGATGAAATAAAACACTATTATAATCGGAAACTAAATTGATTTTCCATAAGGGTAGTTTATTTTCATTTTCATTTTAATTTTATTTTATTTACTTATCTATTATAATTATTTTTGAGTTTCTCCGTATAAAAATAAAGGTTACTTTCAATGGATACAAAGTAGAATTGCGAAATTCAGTATTTTATGTCACTCTAAAACAATTAAATAGTTTTAGGGCCAGATATTTACGCATTTAGCAATTAACTTGACGGAATTGAGGTCACTTGTTGTATGTTGTAAATGTTAGATAATTCAAGATGGATAAATAAATAAAATGCTATGACACGGTAAAGAAATGTATCAGTATTCTAACTTAGTACAAACGGTCGAAATGCGAGCCATACCTATGCGCCTCGAGTTCGGTCTGCACTCGGTTGCTACGATGCTACGAGTTGCTACGGTTTTGCTACGGCGCCACCTTGTCTTGCTACGATGCATACGTCTTGCTACAAATGCCAATATACGGAACAGCGTGGAACCACACCATAATGAGCTACATATTTACATGGGTCGATTTCTGGTCACCTGTGACGGTTAACTTTGTCACCTAGCAAGTCGCTTCCAATACTCAATCGCAGGTAATGGCGTCGCTGTCGTCTATGCAGTAGATGGTGTAACCTAGGTAACAATATATAATAACGTTGTCGTTTTGTTCAGTCACCTGCGGCCTAGGCTGAATTACAGAATATATAATAGAACTATTAAAACGCTGAATGGGGAGGCGAAGGTAATGTGAATTACAGATGGCGCTTCAGTCTTTGGACCCATCGTCAGTTTGAGCTTATATTGTCTTGACTGTGTATTACGTGATTTTACTTTCTTAGATTATATTTTTTTTTGGTTTTGCGGACAAACAATGTATTCTATGCTAACTTTAGCTCAGATAAAAGAAGAATTACGGAAAAGAAAAGCCAAAAAAACAGGCATGAAAGTTTATAGCAACTTACAAAAAATTGCTAACAAGCATTACATTTCTTTAAATTTCGTGTAAGATTTACAAGTAATCTTTTTATTTCAGATTAGAAGCATATGATTTAAATTTTAACAAAGCAACTGAGTGTGAATTTCCGTGTTTATAGTTGCCTCATGATGCCTTCTGTGCAATAGTAATTTCAGGTTTCTGTACTGGAATTTCTGTACCATCCAAAATTACACAAACCGCGGGCTGATTATCTAATAAAAAACCACCTAGCGACTGGTTGCAGTTCACAGATGATCGTGATCCATTGCTACTTCTTTTTGGGTTTAAAAAAAACATACCAAAGAAAAGTGGCAATGTATGTCAAATGCAACCGGTCGCTAAAAAGTTTCTTTTTAGATAATCAGGGTGCCGTTTTATCATATTTATTTTATTATTCTAAGTTTCTTGAATGACTCTGGCATATAAAATTCTATTAATTCTCTGTTTGGCCCCAATATTGGGCATATTCCATATTTGATATACCTATCAAATTCATCCAATTTATAAATATGTTAGAAACTGCTGAGGTTGAAATATTAAAGAACAAAGCTGTTATAATTCAAATGTTTGTTTTATTTTGGCGAAGCTTCATTAAATCCATGTAACATTCCTTTTGATTTATAATGTTTCTCAGGCTCAGCAAAGGAGAAAATCGAGGGAAAAGCATGTTTTTTTATATTTTTTTGCACAATTTTTTTTTTGTTACTGGGAAATCGATGAACTCCAATATTTTACAAGTTACATGCATAACAATGCGGCATTTTCTCAGTATAAAATTAAAAAGTGCAATACTCCAAGAGATTCCCATATGTTTTGACACTTTCTTTGAGGCGGCCGAGTACCAAAGACCAGACGCCACCTATCGGGATAAAATTGCGCTTTTCCTCCCCATTGCCATTTACACGGTCGATTTTCGCCGTGCGGCGAAAGTTGTGCTTTAGTCACTCATGTAAGTACCACATTAGACTTACCGTACTCAGAGACGTCAATTAAGTTGAATGCTTGATGTCGTCTTACGTCGACTGTGGAAAAGAAAGAGATAGGATGGCAACAACATTAAAGAAGCATTAAACCTTAATAGTACGACAGCATTATAATCATACGAAATGGCATCTGCACAGCTAGTCACACTGCGACTTCGATTAATCGCCTTCAATTCACTTAAGTTGCAAAATACTTTTTCCTAGCAAAGTTCTTTGGTCGCGTGTTACGTAGCCCCCTCCTAAATAAGTTTGTAATATTATCATTGTTTTCTCGCCGGCGCGCGTCCCGCGGGAGCCCCCTCATTTGAATATACCCTGTTTATTGTCCCGGAGTTTTTCTCCTTCTGCCATTTCCTCCGAATTATCGAATAATATTTCTTCGCCGTTTGAGCAATGTTATCTGGAGGTTTATCCTTCGAAATCAACTGTTGAAGACTTTTTAGTACATCTTTAGGAAAGAGTCATTTTCCTAGTATACCTAAGTTTAAAATAATATTGTTTTAAAACATTTGAATTTTAAGATATAGTAAAATGAGAAATGGAGACGTTTATGGTAACTTCTAAATGGATAATTTGTAAGGTTTTATTTTTACCTCCAATTTTTATCTGTACAATTTTCATTGGTGGGTCATTACAATACCGGCCGAAACGCCGCCATTAAATAAAGGTCCAAATCGGCCAAGACAACAAAACCTATTACTACTAGCGGCCGCCCGCGACTTAATCCGCGTGGACCTTAGGGGACATTTGATCAGGATAAAAAGTAGCCTTTTATATGTTAATCCAGGTCCTAATCTGTCTAGTAACCAAATTTCATCCAAACCCGTCCAGCCGTTTAGGCGTGAAGAGGTAAGAAACACAAACTTTAATTGCATTTATTATATTAGAAGAATTGATGTATTTCAGTTAAGTCTGTTAGAAAATACCAGCAAAATTATTAGCAAATAATACTGTCTGGCCGCTACCACTACCCTCTGCCCTCATTTGATAATCTTTTTAAAATCGCATAATCATAGCGGCTTAAAACTTTAATAACACACAACTGACGATCTTGTATATCCCTCCTGAAATCAGTGTACCTAGTGGCCAATTACCGTACAATCGTCATTCATTGGCCATTACCATACCGGCCGGGCCGCGCCATTAATATTTCATGAGCCCTTGCGCCCGGATCAACGCCGGACATCACATTTGACTTTTTGCTCGCTCACGAAAGACGTGTAGCTTTTATGAGAATAAAATAGTTTTTCGTTTTTGCTAAATGAAAATGAAATTCAAAACCAGTACTAATATTGATAATTGAAATCTTTTGCATTGGACAATATTTGAGTTTACAAAATAATTTCTAAAGGCACCCTGTATAAATAGTTATTTTATTGACTTGAAAAGAAAAAAAAATATTCAAGTTTTACAAAATGGTTGCTGTAACTAGTTTGCTCTGTAATTATAATAAAAATAGCGGCATAAAACTTAACATACTGTCATAAACAAGTTAAAAGTATGAAAATAAAACGTATAAAAATATTTTAGACGTCACACATTGCAAAGCTAACATTGTTTCTGAGCAGTAACCACATAACATGATTTTCTTCCGCCGAGACAATAACAACGCGGGAATTCTGTTGCATTATAAAATTGCATTCATTTTTTAGAAATTAATAGCGTTTCGAAGAGAAATGGTCTTTGCGAAGCTCGCCCATGAACTTGTTTTTGTAGCTGCGATATTTTTTTTTATTTATTTAAACTTTATTGCTAAAATGCTGTTGAGTAAAGCGGTAGCAACATTAAGATTTTGGGTGTCATTTTAGGCATAGAGTTGCAGGTCGTCAGCGTATAAATGGTAAGAAGAAGATAAGTTAACTGTTAGAGAGTTAATAAATAACGCGAAGAGAAGAGGAGAGAGTATTCCGCCTTGCGGAAAGCCAGCCGTCAGGTCGCATCATTCGGATAAAGTCCGGTCGACACGTACGGCCTGCTGGCGACCGCGAAAATAAGAGGAAAACCACATCAGCGCAGAAGAAGAGAAACCAGAATCGTCTAGTTTTGTGAGCAATTTTGTGGGTGACTTTTTGTAGCTCGTGGGCGTCTCAGTAGGTAGATATTGAAGTCTATGTACTTTACTCGGCGATAAAAAAATCTTCCTCTTATATTATTTTTCACTCGTTTATATTATTATATTATTTTTACTTAAGATACAAAATAATCATTGGTTCACTTTTCTTACTCATTTCATAAGATCAAACTTAGATTTTTGTTATGAAAGATGGTACAGTCAATGACGGTATGAAATTCACATTTTGAAGACTAATTTGCTGGCAAGGATAAACTTCGTCTTTTGCCTGCCTCCATTGCTTTTATGCAAATTATGTTTTTGTTATGTATTTTAAATTTAGATTATTTAGTTTGTGATTAAAGTAGAATCTCAGTTTTTCAGGTCTCTTACGGATTCCCGTACGGATGAGGAGCTCGATGGCGCAGTGATCCAGCGCCTGGGCCAGCGATTGCGGAGATTAAACAACTTTTGCAAGGGTCGGTCATAAGATGAGTGACCAAAAATTTATCATCACGACACGACACGTTAAGCCGTTGTTCCCGGGTGCATTTGCAGTCGTTAACACCCACCAATCTGCGTTAGACCTGTGAAGTGGGTTGCCCGTCCTCCATTCATCCATAGGGAAGGCTTGTGCCCCAGCAGTGGGGATATTAAAAATAGCTGATGTCGTACGGATTCCCGGGAGTTTCAGTCGCTAGATGCGGGTAGTTCAGGACCGATCGTGGTGAAGATTCTAAGTGGAGGCCTTTGTACATCTCTTTTATTTATGCTTGAGTTTATCCTAGAACTGGACACCATTTGTCATCAGAGGACAAATTTCACATTCGTACAAAATATTTTTGTAAAAATTTTTCTATTTTGCTCAAGTCGCATTGTTTTCTTATTTTTAGGGTTCCGCACCCAAAGGGTAAAAACGGGACCCTATTACTAAGACTCCGCTGTCCGTCTGTCTGTCTGTCTGGCACCAGGCTGTATCTCACGAACCGTGATAGCTAGACAGTTGAAATTTTCACAGAAGATGTATTTCTGTCGCCGCTATAACAACAAATACTAAAAATAGAATAAAATAAATATTTAAGGGGGCTCCCATATAACAAACGTGATTTTTGCCGTTTTTTGGTATGGAACCCTTCGTGCGCGAGTCCAACTCGCACTTGGCCGGTTTTTTTAAATTTCTATGATGATCAGGGTTCATAAAATTGCATTGTCTAAAAAGTGAATCCTTGTGTAAGTTTTAAAATTCTTCAATCGTTCAATCTTCATTGCGTTCTAGCAGTCACCCGCTCCGTCTGCGCCTCACATTGCAATTACCCATAGTATGATAGATAGTGCACAGACACGTACTATGTGCTTTTGTTATAAATTGCAGTTCTTTGCACTATTTTATCTTGACGACCTGAGTGGTGCAGTGGTCAACATGCCGGTCTACCACGCAAGATGTCCCGGGGTTCGATTATATTCCATTATTTTCTATATCAGTTGCCAAGCTTTGCTTAGTTTGGGGCTAGATGACGCTGTGTGAATTTGTCCAAGCATTTATTATTATTATTTACTTTTTATATTACTGAAGTACCTAGTTTTGGGAAATCTGAATATTTATAGAATCCTTTTTGTGTCTGTTCCCCAGAAGCAATCGACGCAGAAGTGCATCGTGAACTTCTACGACACGACATCATTGCACGTTGTGAGCCGTCGCGTCGTGGAATTCTACGATACGTGCCGTGTAGGGTTGCCAACATTTTGCATCAAATAATAGTATTTTCAAGATTATCAGTGTAAAAATATAGTAGATGGCGAAAAAGTCCAAAAAAATATAGTTGGTTGCTACGGCAACTTTTTTTAAATCCTCTATACCGTGGTATAGAGGATTTAAAAAAAAATGCATTACGTAACTACTAACATTTTCATAATTTATTCAATAATCATAAACACAAGTATTTAATCACAAAAAATATTATGCAATTACTTATGTGCATAATATTTTTCACTTGAAAAGATATAGTAGTTTTGCCTACTATATATTTTAAAAAATATAGTATTAGAGCCCTCAATCACTATTATGTATTCTGTGCCTCAATATAAGTACCTAGTAGGATACTATATTATTGGCAACCCTAGCGTGCCATGGCGCACGATGCAACGTCATATCGTGTCAGCCTTACTGGTCGACAAATATGTATCGATGTCAAAATTTATGCAAATATTTAATCCTTAAAAGTTTCATAAATTGTGCAAGGGTCGTGTCTCAGTGTTGAAATGGGAAATGTGCCGTTTGGATCGCGATACCCGTGAAGTATTGGCAATACCGTCCATCACCAGTAGCTGGCAGCAGCCATTTGCCAGTCGCCACCTTCCGTATTGCCAATCTGCTATGATAGATGGCGCGTGGTGCGTTGGAAAAATAGATAGCTCAAGGAATAGCAGTACTTGCAGCCTTAAATTAAATAGTTTATAAATCATTCGTACATGGTCAGGTACACAACATGAACTCGTCATGTCCTTTTTTGGAAGCTTTATCTGATTGCGCCATTCAAAAAACATCGTTCACTAGAGCAGCGGTTCCCGAATGTTTCTCAGCAGAAGCCTGGGGTTCCGTAAGTAGTTCTCAGGGGTTCCGCGAAAATTAAAGAGTATTTTTGTTTTAACCTATTCATTTTTATCTTAAAATGTCCTACTTTTTAAGTCAAACTATACTTACAAGATGCGAACACCAAGCAAAAAGCAACAGTATGGTGTGATTCCACATAAAAAATGTATGTTTAAGTTAGATTACGACTTACTTGAGCTAGGGTTCCGCCCAAAAACGGTGAACCACAAAAAAGTTTCCGAAACCAAAAGAATTCGGAAACCACTGCACTAGAACAAGTGAACTACTTGACCACTTCCCGAGACCCAATCAATGTCAAAAAGTCGTATTAACTCTATTCATCTGCAATATAAACATATTCGTCGCATATTGTTTATTCCATATACCCCAAAACAAAGCTATAGTCTAATAGCAATGCCTGCATAAACTGACGAGAAATACGCGACCGCGTGCGCTCGGCGCGGCCCAGATTAGGCGATAAAATTCGGTGCAGCTAGCGGAGAGTTTTTGGTTCGCAATTCCGACAAACAATACGCCAACACGTGTGTATTGAGTGCGGAAGTTTCTGTAATAACGCCCTGAGGAGGAGTCGCATGTGTCCTACAGTTGCATATTAAGTTGCTACTTTATAGTAGATTATTGCATCGAGCACAAAGTAATTTATTATCGCACCGAGTGCCTGATTTAAACGAACAGGCACGAGTGCAATATAAATTACTTAAGGCGAGGTGCATAATCTGCTTTTCTTTCAACTATTACCTATAGGAATAGTAGATAAAAGAAACTCATATCAAACAGTTTCATTTTCTATAACATTGTCGGCTTCATTTAGAATGTTTTCCGGAGTTAATGTGTCGCTAGATGATTCCATTTTAATTCGAAGCCGAAGCAAGCCGAAGCACTCAAAATCTGATAGTATCACACTTTATCGTTACCAAAAATATTGTCAAGCAATATTAACAAAGTTCCCACCAAATCACTTTTTTAAATTTCTTTCATTTTTAAATCAGAGTTAGCAGCAATATTTTTTTTAATTTGGAACAAGTAGGATAGAAACGAATAATACACGTACGTAAAAAAAAAGTATTGATATCGGCTGGCTGAATAGAGTTAATCCATTGAGATTGGCACCTCTTGGTGCGATTAAAAAAAACTGTGCAATAATGAAATTTCATACATTTTTATTGCTCTAGCGAAATAAAAACTCGCTTTGTACTAAATTTTTAGTGTGATTGTGATGAAATTAAAGCATAGTTGGAAGAAAAAGTATTTTTCTGACCTAGTATAAGTACGTTTTACCTAATAATCGAGGATCTTTGTTGAAAAATTTATAAAGAAAGAAAAACATTAAATTTAATTTAATAAGGAAAATTTATTCCGTGTTATGTTTAATTCACCTCTTCTTAAATACTACTTATCAACTATTTTTTGCAAGTATTTAACTTGGGTATTAAAATTTCTTAGTTCTTTTAAGATTCTAAGGATTTCATCCGGAAATGGGTTTATTTTTACACGACTGCCCAAAGCAAAAAGAGTGGGTTCATGTATGTTTGTGGGTATGTGAGTTTCTTTATTCCATCATAACTTCTAAATGCCTGAACTGATTTGGATAAATAAGGTATCGTTAGAATCCTTACAGCATCCCGAGTGACACTGGATATATATTTTTTTAGAAAAAATCAATATGGCGACTGTACAACGCCATTTTCAAATGTGAAATTTTTTTTTTTCTATTATTACAATATGGGCATCAAATGAAAGGCCTTGATGAGCACATTCCAAAACTATATAATATTTTACTAAAATGTGTGAAATAAAAATAAATAAATTGAAAAGTATTAAAAACACGACTGCCCTGCCAAAAACGAACCAAAAAGTTAAACAATAAGTGTCATTGCAGTTGGGGGACCTCTTTGATCAACAAGTGTCATTGAAGTCGGGGGACTTAATTATGGAACAATTTTTGATCAAAGAGGTCCCCCGACTGCAATGACACTTATTGTTTAACTTTTTGGTTCGTTTTTGGCAGGGCAGTCGTGTTTTTTAAATTTTTAAATTTATTTATTTTTTTGCTCAACGGCATAGTGCTTGGCCTTCACCTCACTTGAAGTTATGTGACGATCAGGCCTGGTGGAAGCGCACTACACCCGGAATACAACTATTTTAACACGTTTTTATTAGGTTACTTTCTCGTTTGTTTGTCCGCAAAGGACCATGCCCATGGGTCTATAGAAGTTCCGGCCCACGGTACATCGTGGTGTACACAGACGAATTGTGTATTAAATGAAAGCATGGCATGTCAAAAACTCAATAAACTGAATGTTGGTTAAGAAAATAAGTCGACTTTTTTAGATAAATCGACTTTTTTTTCGTCAGTATGGGCACAATTTATTTCAACAATTTTCATATCAGAGGCATTTGTTTTATCGTTTTAGTCACTCGAAGTCAATTTTAACTAAATGTTATGTTGTTCACTTTGAATAAACTAACCAGAGCTGCTTCCGGAATCCAATGCATGCGAGAGTCAAGTGGGCATTTCCATTCCAGATTATCGTCATCTAGAAGTCGGTAAAAATAGCGGGGCCTAACTCCAAAGTTCGGGATAGGGTCGGAGACTCGGAGTCCATTAGCGTAAAATGGGTCAAAAAGTAAAGGATGCACGAGAAAAACACACTGACTGCAAAACACTTCCAATACAAAACAAAACAACAAAACACAAACAAACGACAATCAAACGTTGTGACGTCGCCCTCGTCGTACTGTCACCATTGTCAAACTGACAGTAGATCAGCCGAGTACATAGTGCTGCCATTGTTCTATTGGAATCGATTACTAAATCGATTTTAATCTTGTTCAGTACTGTTATAATCTAAAAAATATTTTATCATTTCACTGGTTTTAATAAAAACTATATTTTTTAAAGTTATACTCAGTCAAACAAGAATTGCCGTTACAAATAATGTTAGTAATTATAATATATTTTGTTGGTATCGATTTTTATATCGCATCGATTGTTTACGAGATTTTTTCGTACCTCGAGCAACGTCACTCGCATAAAAATCTTTGAATTGTTATTAAAATGGTTTTGGTGATGGCGACTTTATTACACAATAATTCCAATTGCATTATTCATAATAAATTAAATAATGATTTTTAAATTTTATGGAAAGTTTGTACACGGTATTTTAAAGTTGGGCCGTAGATGGGCGTAAGCCTTTGCGAACGATTTTATACTAGCTTGCCGATGAGCTAGAGACTTGAAACTTTAAACATAGGTCAGAACTTGAAAGCAATACAATATTATGGTGTTATTGAGCTGATCTGATGATGGATCCAGAAGAAGGCCAAAGGAACTCTATGATGAAACCATACAACTCCATCGTGTTTGGGCTCGTTAAAATCGTCTTGACGAGTACACGATTCCATTAGAATGGGAGATGAGGTCCAGGGTCTGATGATGAAGCTGGAAGAAGGACACAGGAACTCTTTAATAAAACTACGCTACCCCATCGAGATTGGGCTCGTTTGAATCGTCTTGACGAGTACTTTGTTGGGAAATAGTGTCCAGGGTATGATGATGGAGCTGGAAGAAGGCCTCTGGAACTCGGTAATAAAACCATGCAACCACATCGAGTTTGGGCTCGTTTGAATCATCTTGACGAGTACTTTAATGGGAAATAATGTCCGAGGATCTGATGATGGAGCCGGAGGAAGGCCATGGGGGGCGTCCATTCATTACGTGAGGGATTTAGGGGGGGAGGAAGTTGAGCCTAATCTCACCCAATCTCACGTGGGGGAGAGAGGGGGTCTCGGCAAATATCACGTATTTTTTTCTGCAGGAGCAGTATCGCGAAAAAACTAGGTTAAATAAAGTTAAAAAAAATTCATACCAAAATGATGGCTAAATCCTGAACAATAATGTTTATTATTTGAATAAATGTAAAGCAAGCAAGCACAGATTAACGTAATCACACTAAAAATACACATTTTGAAAAATCTCACGCGAGATTTATAGGGGGGGGAGAGGGTCGAGCCAAATCTCACGACATCTCACCAAGGGGGGAGGAGGTGTCGAAAAATCTCCAAAATCACCTCACGTAATAAATGAACGCCCCCATAGGAACTCTATAATAAAATCATGCAACCCCATCGAGTTTAGGCTCATTTGAATCGTCTTGACGAGCACTTTGTTGGGAAATAGTTTCCAGGGTCTGATGTTGGAGCCGGAAGAAGGCCACTGGGACTCTGTAATAAAATCATGCAACCCCATCGAGTTTGGGCTCGTTTGAATCGTCTTGACGAGTGCTCTGATAGGAGATGGTATATTTTTAGTCTTAGCTCGTGTTAACTAAAAAGCAGAAAATAATAATTTACTGAAAAAAAATATTTTTATAACACTGTTTTAAACGAATATTTACAGAAGAATTTATTTTTTAGTCTGTTTTTACTAGTCAGTTTTAAAAATGTGTTTTAAAAAAATTGTTATAGCGTCAGACTTAGCTAAGATGGTGGTAGCTAGCTTGACGGACTTGAAATAACCCCTATCACTAACTAAACCGAGTAAAAATGTACCCCCCTCCTGGGTATCGAACTCGGGACCTCTGCGTACGTGTACCTCGCCTACCCGTGTAAAAACACGGGTGGGCGTAAAGAAGCTGTTAAAAGGGTATGGTTAAAAAAGCGTCAAATAAATTCACTGATCTGCATCGTATGGAGTAGGTTATTTAATTATTTTGATGCGACGCGTGCGTTGCAAAGCCGATCAGCGGAAATTCTATTTGTAAATAAATACACACCTGAGTATTTAAAAAACTAAATATAAGTATTTCAGAATCACAGTCGCAAACAAAGCAAATCACGTCAGCGACCGGTCAGCATAAAGCGCGGTGACGTACGCCCGGCCGCAGTTGGGACCTCCACAATTAGCCGGTTGAAATTGCAGTTGCACATCGCATGTTATTTTCGGCTCGCAGGTTTTGAGTAACTTTGTGAGAATTTGTTGTGTAAATGACTGGAATATGATTGTTAGTGTAATATGAAAATGTCATTTTGCTTTGTGCTGGCATGTTAATATAAAAGATTTTGTTTATCTCTATGATACAGAAAGATAAACAACGGAACAAAAACGGAAACAGAATAACATGGCTTACGTTATACGTGTGAATAGTTATATTTCATACTTTTTAATCGATGTACCTATAGTTAAACTCTTAAGATTTTTTTCTTATTATTTCACATCTAGATAAATATTGTCTCCTTCTGCGAGACACTGGAATTCGACAGGTATAACCTATTCGTTTGTTATAGCAACGGAATATGTTTCTGTTTAAAATATTGAGTTACATTTATCGATGTAGTCGATTTTTATTTAATGCTGATATCGGCTACTCCTGATAAGTCATATTTGCATAGCACCGTTCAATCCAGACTTGATCCCGGACCAGATGCGCCAGTAAAGAACCAACTTTAGACCCGCTTGCCATTCCGAGTGAAAGCGTCAAAGCTTTATATTGCCTTGTCGTCTGTGGGGCCACGAGTGCAGCGATTACAAAAAAAAAAGACAGAACGCTCTTTAAAGCTAAAGGTTTAAATGAAAAAGTAAGATTTTTAATTCGTGTCAGTGAATTGACATTTAGGAAACACATTGAAATCTATTTTGGAAAGACTCATGCCCGTTTGCACTAAACTTGGGTTAGTCAATATAGTCAATAGTCCTAGTTAAGACAAACCTAAGCTTAAGAGCAGTATCGGTAAAAATTTGGTTTTCACTAACAGCTGTGACGACACATGTTGCTTACAGGGAATATTGTCACAGAATTTGAATAAACAAAGTAGTATCCTAAACAACAAGACATTCAAAAGAGCAGTATCAATTCTTGAAATTGAAAGATGTGAGATTTGTAAGTTTTGCGCTAGTAGTGCTTTACCTGCATTTACGTTTGCAATATTTGTTATCCTTTTTAGAAAAGTGACAAGGCCTGGACGTGACCATACCAGTGGAGTCTTGACAAATTATTTCTCATACTAACTGCAGTAATCTTACTCGGGTGAGTGAGCCCATCTATCTCCTGTTTTATGGCTCCACCGAAGAGGCAAGGAGCGACGTATGAGCGAATCATGTATTATTCATTACCTACCTACTGTTTGCGTCTAAGCGGCGGGTAAAAGATTCGAAATTAAATTTGGTATGCAAACATCAACCGTGACGGAGATGCTCATTGCAGTTAGCTCTTTCTGTTTATGACGAGTTCCGCTTTTGATGTTCCAGGAAAAATATGAGACGTCGCTTTTTTGTAGTTGATTGTTTTATGTGGCTTAAAGTGCTCAACGCTGCGGAAAAGCGACTGTGTGCCTAAAGAATTATTAAGGCGTTTTATTGCGAAATGAGAAACGGAATAGAAGGACCTTGTGAGATAAAATGTGCAAAAAAATACGATAAGATTTTCTACTTTCGTACCAATAATTTTTAACAGCCTCAGTGGTCTAGTGGTTTGCCTGCCCGTGTAAGAAGCAGGGGTACCGGGTTCGATTCCCAGGAGGGGGTATACATTAGGGCTTATTTTAAGTCCACCACTACCACCTATCCTACCATCCTACTTAAGCCTGAGGCCACTTAACATCCTCACTTAACATTACGTAATTTAAATAATGTATCCTCGCAATCTAAAATATTTTATATTGTAAATGTTCATGGTGTGTGTAAAAATAAATATTCATTATTTATTTATAAAATCAAATTCTAAAATAAAAATATAATAATAGGTCTTTACCTATGAAATTGCCGTATTGCAGTACAGACTTTTTCAAACAAAAAAAGTTTTGATTGGCTATGAATTCTAAATTCAAATTAATTTTGTTTTAAAAATATGACATTCTATTTACAAAATCAGTCTATTGTTTATTGATTAGCGTTGTATTTTCATTACATTTCAAAATTTTTCCTCATAATGGATACTTCGAAATTTCGTGTAATTATGGAATATGAGTTCCGTCGTGGCACCAACGCGGCACAAACGACACGTAACATCAACAACGTTTACGGAGCGAACTGTACAAACGAACGTACAACCCGTTATTGGTTTGCTCGGTTCCGTTCTGGGAATTTTGACTTGAAAAATGAACCTCGTGGTCGTCCGGAAACTTTGGTCAACAATGATGAATTAAAGGCGATTGTGGAAGCAGATGAATCGCAATCTACAGCTGAGCTGGCAGCAGCTTTTGATGTTAGCATCAAAACAATATTGGTCCATTTGCGACAGATTGGCAAGATAAAAAATCTTGATAGATGGGTGCCCCACTGCTACTTCACGACAACGCGCGACCCCATACTGCACAACAGACCGTCTCTTAGCTGCATGAGTTGGGTTTGGAAGCTCTCCCTCATCCGCCATACTCACCAGATCTTGCGCCTACCGACTATTACTTTTTCCAAAATTTGGACAACTTTTTAGCGGGAAAAAATTCAATTCCCGAGAGGCAGTACAAAACGCCTTTGAAGAGTTTGTTGTCTCCCGTCCAGCTGATTTTTTCAAGAAGGGCATCCATAAACTGCCACAGCGTTGGCAAAGATGCATTGATTGCAGGGGTGATTACTTTGAATAAAAGAAATAAATAAGTTCGAAAAAAAATTACTTTAACTTTTTTCAAACAAAACGGCAATTTCATAGGTAAAGACCTAATATTTTGATGCTAATATTGTTACCGTAATAAATATTTTGACTGTTTTTTTAATTGCAAAAAAATGTTTTATTAATTACCTATACAAAACAAATGTTTACGAGAACTAATAACGAAAACTAAATAAAAAAACAGAAAAAAGTATGGCGGCAATAATCCTACTAATATTATAAATGTGAAAGTTTGTGGGTTTGGATGTTTGTTCCTCAATCACGCAAAAACCACTGAACGGGTGGGTGAAACCGCGGGCGGCCGCTAGAATGACTCTACTTATAAATAAAAAATGACTCTTCATCTTAGGTACATAAAAATACACACAGACGACTCTACATTGACAGGACTGAACTTAATTTAAGCATTCTGTTCTTGTTTCTCTATACAGAAAGAAAAGGATGCAAACTTAAATTAAGTTTAGTCCTGTCAATTAAGTTTGTGCTTCACCAAACCGACACAAATAGCATTCAAAAATTACTTCCAACTATCGACAAGTCCACAACTTAATGAAGCTGCCATAGATACGAAAATATTGTTTTTCCGCAGTCAATACACTGCTATTATCTGCCTTTAGTCCGATTTCCTATTTGTTTAGGACCTTTGGTAGCGGACTTAGTGGCAAGATTAGGCGTTTCTAATTTGACTAGTAAGTAAATCTTGTGAATAAGGCAAAATTATGTTTGTGCAAAGTGTATTAAAACCTATGAGAAGTTGTGATTCTGTAATAAAAAACACAAACACATGCACATGGTTACAAAATGTAGCCAATAAATATTGAAATTAGACTTATATTATAATAACTAGCGGCCACCCGCGACTTCGTCTGCGTGGACAGTTTTTTTGCTATCCCTCGGAAACTGTACGTTTTTTTCTGGATGAAAGGTACCCTGTGTCCTTTTCTGTACTCCTGACAATGTGTATGCAAAATTTCATTATGAACGGTTCGGTAGTTAAGACGTGACAAACAAACAAACTAACTTTCACATTTATAATATTAGTAAGGAAGTAACGATTATGTGATTAATTGATTGATTGTGATGACGATTAAAGGACGTTGATAAAATTTATTTAAAATTACATAACATAATATTTAGGGAAAATTATTTCACCCGTAGCAACTTAGACGGGATCCCGTCTAAGTTGCTACGGGTGAGCCGATTTTTTCTAATATTTTTCATTATTTATTCATCTTAATATAAAAATAGCATTGTGAATGCAAAAATCTAAAAGTTTAATTTCGGGGAATCCGCCTCTATAGTCACGGACCATTCCCGTGACGGTTACAATTACATAACTACTAGCGCCGCCAATACATTTATTTTTAGTACTCGTAAACCAAGACAAAATTAAATAAAAAAAGCTAAGATCGATGTCTCTAATATTTTTTTATTTATTTTATGTTTATTTTTTGAATACATCTTCAACAGTTTTTAATGATTCTTTCTGTAAGATTTAAAATCTATTTTATCTCAAAGTGGCCACTTTTGGCTAGATTTTTTTTTACCAGTTCGGAGAGCATGACCTTAGCTTTTTTAAATATTTACCTGGTTTACGAGTAATAAAACTAAATGCATTGTCGGCGCTAATAGTAGTGTACTACGGCGCCTTAATGTTAATAAGTTATTGGCTACATTTTGAAGCAATGTGCGGGTGCAAATCGCGACCCGCATTTTCGGGCACCGCACACACTCCCTAAGGCGCTAGGGTTGGCACTCGTCAAAATTCCGCCAACAGCCATCAACCGGGATGTTTTCTCTGGCAACACGACGCGTCGCATGAATCATTTATAAATGCAAATGGCCATTGTTCCAAACTACCCGCGATTATTCACGTCCGTTTATCATTGACGTATTGGGCCTGAAGCCGATTTATTTATATTTCGTTTCGATTGTTTGCGTCCCCTAGATTAGGGCTTCCGCTGCTTACTAGTGGGATTTTGTTTGTAAACGTATCGACTTCATTACGGGTTGTGAACTTTGAACATTTATCTATGAGGTTGTCTGCTATGATAAGCTTGGCCTGCGAATCAGCCTGCCTAGCATGACCGATTTATATCGCGTGATATACTAGCGTTTTATCACGTTTAACTGTCAAAAAAACAAAGGAATTTGACAGATGCCCACTGAAACAGATCGACGGCGTTCTAAGTCCGTATCGACGCCTTAGAGTGAAAACCTCGGAAATGCATTTTCAACACACTTGCTCGTAAAGTGAGCCCTAATACATCGTTTTTAGGGCCATAAACCGAGCTATAACAAACGCGTGCAATAATTTATAAAACACTAGTTGGTTATATAATTTTCCCTACAAAGTTAAATAGGTATTTTACTTCAAGTTCTTTGCGAGTAAACAGAGCATTCCCAATTTAACCGGGTAATACAGTTAGCTGTATTTTTTAGTAACAACAAAGAGGTTTTATGCCGCTGAAAATTCATTCATTTTTGTAATAAATAAATGTGTAAATTCTTAATTAAGTCAAACAAATATTTATTATTTTCCCATCATGATTATCATATTTTGTTTTTGTCGTATTTGTTGCTGTGTGGTAAATTATTCCTCGCAAATGTGTTGAAAAACGTCGTATGAAACTCGTGAGCTCTTACTTATTGCACATTCGGCTGAGTTACGCCTTCGCCTGCTTACGAGGTTTTCACTCTAAGACGTCGGTATGCAACCCGTATGATGCCCGTATAACACCCGTATGATGCCCATATGCGACCCGTATGGTGCCCGTATGCAACCCGGATGGTGCCCGTATGCAACATCCAAAACCGATAGGAATCCGTTTCATTTTGCTTTTATAAACCATTGTAAAAACTAAAGCCGGTGAGCATACTCACCGGCACGGCAACGTCGCGTGTCATGCTCAGAACGTGTCAGCACCGGCAAAATATTCTCACCGACAATTTTATAACAATAAAATTGTCGGTGGTGGTGTCGGTCGGCGGACGCTACGTGCATGGCCGGTGACGGAACGGTCTAGTGGGAATAGTGTCATAGGTACTTTTCAATACAAAGAATATTTTTTTGCTTGACACGTTCCAAGCACGGTCATAGTATGGTACGGTCAAGTGGGTGGTTAACGGTACTTAGCTCATTTACATTCAAGTTGGGTTAGCAATCCTTTATCGGAATCATATAGAAGCAAAAGCAGCAACATCCTATTTATCAATAAAAGCAACTTTTAATGCAGTCTGCTAATGTGAATTAAATCAGCTTCATCGTTTAAATTAATAAGTTTGCTGCAAAAACAACATTAATTTGTACAAAATCATTGTTAAAATTATGGATTTGCAGCAAAAACAATCCCATAGTAACATTGCTGCTTCGAAAACAATACCTAGATGTTCCGCCAATTTTGGAAAAGCGTGATGTTGCTGTCTTAGGGTAAAAATGCTTTAGGGCGTAAATTTTATGTATAGCCCTTTGTTAAAAATTGTTTTACTATTTTTATTAAAATAACAAAGGCCTTATTGTCTGTTCGTTACAATTCAGTTTCACTATTTTTGCATAATAAAAATATGATAAACTTTTTTATCCCAATTAAGTAGAGTTTGGAAAATGGATACTGAAAGAATGTTTATTTATAAAATATTTATTCACAGTTATAGCAACCTACGGCCATGAGTTTTTTTGCTCAAAGTTACTTAACCTTCGTTCATTATTAACAATGTATTGTGTCAAAATTTTAATGAGATAGATGCCAAAAACTATCGGCAAATATTCCGCCCACGAGTGACTTCCAGCCACAAAAAAGCCGCGATAATCGCCGCGATTATCACAGCTACAAAACGTCGCTCGTAGGCGTTTCCGTATTGAACTCTGTATGTTCTATTCTCGGCGACAAAAAATCACTCAGTGATTATCGCTCGTGGGCGTTATCCCTAATTATTAACAATGTATTGTGTCAAAATTCTAATGAGATAGATGCTAAAAGATATCGGCAAATATTCCGCCCACGAGTGACTTCCAGCGACAAAAAAACGCCACGATTATCGCAGCTACAAAAAGTCACTCGTGGGCGTTTCCGTATTGAACTATATATGTTCTATCCTCGGCGGCAAAAATCTATTGTGGGCGTGAAGCCTTACCCACTCCGCAAACCGCCTCCAATAAAATAAAAGATCATAGTTATTATAAATTATAAGTGCATAGGTTCCCTTGTTTTATTATACATATAAACAGCTTTTCCTTATAACGGAAAGAGATGTTAAATAGTAATAGAGCCGTAACACAATAAGGGTAAACGCATTTGTTCTATATTTTATTGGGGTTTGACTGAGCGGCTGTTTTGCGATACCGCGCGACGGGCCATCGTCCATTTCTTTTATAGCATTTTGAACGCTCACCCTTGCCTAAACGGGTGACCATAAATCACCATTTTTATTTTTTCCCTCTGAGTATTTGAACCATATCCTTATTGAAATGGAAGAAGCAAGTTTTTTATGGGTACAATCTGTTTGAAGTGGATGTAAAGTATAAAAGGTGTATTTTCAGCTTTTAGTGTAAAACGAAGAGCTAGTCTATTAATCAGAAAAGGTTCCGAAGGTGGATAAAAAGTTAGTTTCGCTTATTTTATGAAAGCTCACATATTCACTGATAGTTCAGGAAATGAACGCTCAAAAAAGGGTATAGAGGGAAAGGCGTGGAACACAATTTTTGACTTCGTAACTTTGTTTGGACCTGTTAGGAGGTGAACATATCAAAAGTCCCCGCCCGTAGCCCCTATGCCGGGTGGGAGGGGGAGTTTTGAAGGTCCCATTTTTCGGTTTTTCACATATATCTCGAAAACTATACATTCCAGCGACATGAGTTTCTTCACAAAATGAAAGCTAGTTAAATTTGCTACATGTTTAATTCAGTAAGTTTTTTTGATATCTTGTATAGTTTTCGAGATATTCACTATTAAAAGTCTTTAATTTTACCTTTAATATTTAAAAGAAGAAACTGATTGGTGACTGCCATATCAACGCACAGCCCAAACCGCTAGGTCTAGAGACTCCAAATTTGGCACATAGGTTCCTAATGAGATCTAGGGATACACTAAGAAAGTATTTTTCAAAACTCACCCCCTAAATGGTGAAACAGGGGTCCAAAGTTTGTATGAAAGTCCGTCAGTTTCGAAGCTAGGATCTTCAAATTTTGTGTTTAGGCTGACGATAAAAAATTAATATATACTGTCCCAGCGTTTTTGAAAATTTTACTGCCGAAGGGGTGAAAAGGGGGATGAAGTTGTGTATAGAAAATCCTTTATTTTCGAAGTAAAAATAGCTAAATTTATAATTTTGGCATATGGATGCAAATCTAACTCGACGTATATCGTTATTGTTAGTTTTTCAACCATTATGGGGATGAAATGGGGGCGAATCATCATCAATCAAAAAATAATATTTTTTCTAAATTACAGATATTCAGGAGCGGATATCTCAAAAACTATACAAGATATCGAAAAATTTTCCATAATAAATCTTGTCTCAAATTTAATCAGCTTTTATTTTGTAAAAGAACTCATGTCGCTGGAATGCATAGTTTTTGAGATTTATCTGAAAAACCGAAAAATGGGACCTTCAAACCCCTCCCTCCCCCCCGGCATAGGGGCTACGGGTGGGGACTTTTGATATGTTCTCCTCCTAACTGGTCCAAACAAAGTTACGAAGTCAAAAATTGTGTTCCAATCATTTCCCTCTACACCTTTTCATTTACTGGGCTACTGAGGGGATTTTTAAGGCTTTTATAAATAGTTGGCCGTACTTGATACTATGTTGTTTTATTTTCATTATTTTTTCTATCACAATTATTGGTTTGAATTTAAATGACGTTTTATGATTTAAAACTTACAATATTCATGTCAACTTTGTCGACAATACATACTCATTATGACAGACATGTTATTCTACACAAAACTGTCATTATCAGTTTTGTGTAGAATAACTAGTTACACCACATGTCTGTCATATGAGTACGTATTGTCGACAAAGTATACAAATTTATTGAATTTATAAACTTATCAGAAACCAAACTAGTCAGAGTCACCATACAAAAGCTTTTAGACTTAGCAATAATAGAATTACATTAACTCTTAATTAAATCATACTACACGTGTGAAAGTTTTAAAATGGCTGGAACACGTTCCAATTTCCCGGTGATAAGTGAAGAGCCGCCGTGTAGGATGCAATAAGCCGGCCGCGGCCCGCAGCGTTACACCAATTAGGCTGAATACAACGGGGTGCACCACTGAGACTGTAGACATGGCTCTGTAGCCCTATAAGGACACTTTATAGGAGGTCAATTTCGTTGCCTAAACATCAGCGTCGTCAGTATCATAATGGGCTATTTACATGGTTCGATTTAAGTCACCTGTGACGGTTGACTTTTGTCACCTAGCAAGTCGCTTCCGAAGTTGAATCGCAGATGATGGCATCGCTGTCGTCTATTTAGTCGATGGCGTAACCTAGATTATGTAATAAAATAACGTAGTTCCAGTTTTAGCCACTGCACCAAACGTTGGCACCAAATAATCTTGTTCAGTCACCTGCGGCAGTTCAGACAATTCCGTTTGACATTTTCTGCATCCGTCTGACTTGTGCCTACTTATTGAAAACCCATTTGACATTTTTCTGCTCTCTGACTTTTGCCTATTGAAAATGTGAACAAACTCCAACCTCACATTTAACAACACAGTATGTATTTGAAATAATATGTAAAATATAGTGACAGTAGAAAAGAAATGCGCAAAATATGTCTAAGTAACATTTATAGTTGCTATTTTTACGAAGAAAACTGCGTTCTACTGACTCTGTTAGTATGAATCTCCATTTATTATTTTTGAATGATTTTTAAAACCAGATTTTTATCATAAGTCCGCAGTATCTGCGGTAGCGCGGCTAGGTATGTGTTATACACAAAGTTTGCGAGCACCTGGTATTAATTTCCCGACGGAGGGTTAACCGGTAAAACTCTCGCGTGAAGACGGACAAATTAACAAGAATACTGTTAAATTTTGACGGTTACTTACTAACAAGTACTGCGCTTTCTGTTTTGTTGCGGTGTTTTTAAAACAATAAATTGACAACATTTCAAAATTTTTAAGTACATGTTTTTATGGATATAATGAAAATTTATCGTTTTTCAGGCAACACGTATTTTTTAGAACACTAAAATCTCGAAATGGTTTTCTAATTTTAGTACTTTCTCAAAATGACATGTTGTCAATTAGCTCTAAATTGGCAAACTACGCTTGTTTCAACAAAAATGTGTCTAAAAAGTTTTGATAATAACGACAGCAGGCTACACTATACTATTATGTATTTATTTATTACAAATTCACTCTTAAAAGACACATGTGTATATTTCGAAGATGCCTATTAGTTGCTTACATATTTTTTGTTATTCGCTCATATTTTTGTTTTGTATTTTATTTTGATGATTTTGAAGATTCGTTAGCGTAGCTAGATAAATTCCCCACTTATAGCCATATTTAGTTTTTACTTTAACCCAACCTGAGGTTAGTTATGCTATAATTTCCTTAGGGGCTCGGTAATACCCTACTCCTCTCCTAATCATATTTTCTTTTGATGAATCTTTTTCTTTTGTTTTATGTTTCAAGATAAATTCATCTTTTTGTTAGCTTTTGTCACATTAGTTAGTAAGTAATGAATGAGTATCACATAATTAACCGTGGATGATGGTGTGGGCTTTGCAATAAGCTAATTTTTTTAATGAAATATTTAGATCTTAAATTACATTGTGAACGCTGTTTATCATCCCAAATAAATAAAATAAAAAATTGTGCCTGTACCCTAGCAGTGGGGACATTAAAAAAGACTGACTGCTATCGAAATAGAAAACAACTGATGGATCGAATAAAGGTAATATTCCATGTAATTCAAGCAAAAAATATCTAAAGCTCGTTAGGTGCATAACTATTTTGTTATATACCAGTCCCTTCTGGGCTAAGATTAGTTTAAGATCAAATTTCTTTTGAATTCTACATGTGGTAGCTTGTCAATATTTGTTATTATATTTGTATGTATAAGCTATTAGCTGTAGGGACAGTGGCCTACTGAAATGAGAAATCCAGAAGACTTGTGAAGTGGCTTTATTAACACATGACTAATTTAAACACTTGTTTAAAAACTTCTACATGACGACCTATCTCTATAACGGTGAAAACTGAAGTGCGTCACACAATAACATTACCAGTCCATTGACTTCTATATATTCCACTAGACTGGCTGCTGTCAAACTGTTCTTGTGCCTATTTGATTTCCGCAATTTTGGCGAGGGACATGGTACTAAAGTCTGGTGTCATCATGGCAACCATTTTCATTGTGTGTGTGTGGTTTGAGGGCCACTTGCTCGAAAGTCAATAAAAGTATACTGATGATTTAGTAGACATTCAGATATTTCCTTAGACAGACGCTAGAGGCGTTTCAAATAGGCACAAAAACTTTGCTGTCAAATCATACAGACAGCCAGTCCAGTTAAAATGAAAAAAAAATCATGTCAGTGTACCAGTCGCATGTGAAGCAGATTGTCAAAACTTAAACTTCGAATGTAGCATAGATCACAAATCACGGAGGCCGAAAACCTTCCTCAACAATCCAAAAACGATAAATAAATAAAAATAAATAAGTAAAATTGAGTAATAGTATCGTCAGGTAACATTAAGGTAGTTTCAAAACTCTCGTTACCTACTGCAAAAACACAGTCATTACTTATAGCCCGTTGGAAATAGACATTAAATTCGCAAAGCGTAATGTAGTTCTGCATTTTTGGTATGTTGTATGGGTCTGTTAGGGTAGTGTGAATCCAAATTTGCAACTTCGAAAAACTTGTGGAAACTGAGAAAATTGAGAAAAACTACGGCTTTTTTCACTATCTGCTCTCCAGGGCCAAAACTATGCATTGTTTGCGAACAATGTTTTCAACACTTATAAACTGTATTAAATTACCTACAATTTGAGCCTAATTGCAGCTCTATTGATCTTATAGAAGCTAAGCTATTGCACTTCAAAGACGACCAATTTTTCAAAAAAAAAAAAAATTTCTGGTTCTTCACACGTGTTTCGTTAAATATTGGCAAAACAGCTTGTCCTATAAAGAAAGGATACTCAAAAAATTTGTAGTAAATTTAATAAGCTTTTATTAAAGCTCAAAATAAAGTCCGTAGAGCTAGCAGTTCACTTACAATCTAAAAAATAAATAAAAGAAGGTAAACTGAGTTATAGAGACAAAAGACTAAATATACAACGTGTTACAAAAAAATCCCGTAATGCCGAATATGGTAGATAGGGACCATCAAGCTGAACAACTTTTACTATGAAACCAACTCTGAAAAAATCAGCTGTTATCTATAAAAATTAATAACGAAAATACCAAATAGTATGAAACAGCTGATTTTTTTCATGATTTCAGAGTTGGTCCCATAGTAAAAGTTGATAAGTTTGATGGTCCCTATCTACCGTATTCGGCATTAGGGGTTTTTTTGTAAAACATTGTATATTTTAGTCCTTTTTCTCTATAACTCATTTTAGCTTATTTTAGTTTTTTTGCGATTGTAAGTGAACTGCTAGCTTTACAGTCTTTGTTTTGAGCTCTAATAAAAGCTAATTAAAATTACTACAAATTATTTTGAGTACCTTTTCTTCATAGGATAAGTGGTTTTTCCAATTTTTCACGAAATAAGTTCGTAAACTTGAAAATTTCAATGTTTGGGTAAATTAGGTCATTTTCGGAGAGCCATATCTTGGCTCCTGTGGAGTCAATAGAGCTGCAATTGAGCTTAAAATGTAGGTACTTTAATGCAGTTAATTTGTAAAGAAAACATTGTTCGCAAGAAATGCAGAGTTTTGGCCCTGGAGCGCAAACATTTCTAAAATTTCACAGTTTTTCAGAAACTGCTACCTGCTTAAGCTTTTATCGTTTTTTCTGCAATGGAGTAACAAAGAGCAATTATTTTTAGTTGTTTGTATAGCAAGAAGTAGTAGCATCTTACTCAAATAAAGCATTTACGAAATTAGAAAGACCTCTTTGAAATATTTTAATTGGATTTTTTGTTGAAAATTTCACAAAAACAAAATTTGTTCTCTAAAACATTTGCTTTAATTTCCGTATGGATAAAGAATAACACAGGTTTTATTACTGTGCATTGTAGACCCATATTGTAACTCTCTAAATATATCATCAAAAAAAAATTGAATAACTAAGATTTTTAAATTAATTTTTGAATGAATGAAAATGGTATTATTATAAAATATATATTTTGAAATATCTTGAAAATGGTTCACTTTTGCATTACACCATTTTGGGTCAATATTGTTGCAAATGACCTCCCCCATCACCCCTTATATGATTCCGGTCTAATTTCCAATAACCCTGTATACATTGAGTCTCCATAACCCATTTTACCTATTTTGGTTTTTTTGAGATTGTGAGTGGACTAAAAAGTCTCACATACTTCGTCTTGGGCTCTAATAAAAGCTAAATAAACGTGCAACAAAATATTTTTGTACTTTTCTTCATATGACAAGCTGTTTTGCCAATATTTCACGAAATACGTAGGTGAAACCGGAAAATATTTTTTTTTTTTTAAATTGGTCATCTTTGAAGTGCAATAGCTTAGCTCCTATGGGGTCAATAGAGCTGCAATTAGGCTCAAATTGTAGATAATTTAATACAATTAATAAGTGTAGATAACATTGTTCGCAAAAAATGCATAGTTTTGGCCCTGAAGAGCAAATAGTGAAAAAAGTCTTAGTTTTTCTCGATTTTCTCAGTTTCCACAGGTTTTTCGAAGTTGCAAATTTGAATTCACACTACCTTAACAGACCCATACAACATACCAAAAATGCAGAACTACATCACGCTTTGCGAATTTAGCCTCTTTTTTTGTCTATTTCTAACGGCCTATTATTATAGGTACTCAAATTACTTAGAGCAGACAAATCATAAAAAGGTGTAAATATATAATCTTCCGAATGAAGGGTTAAAATAGCAGCCTTATTCAAGGTTCTTAATAATTTGCCGGCGTCTTGGAGTCATCAATTTGATCGCTGACAGCACTTCATTTAGCGATTCCTACGGATTTGGCTGAAATTAATATTCAAGGGGAAGGGTTTGGGAGATATTTTGTAGTTATTTACGTTTGTCATTTTATACTTTTTCTTCTTCTTCTCTAATAATTTTTATGTCTCTACTGCTGGAGTCGGCCTTTCGAATGGATTCAGGAGAATAAAGTATGGTCCTATTGTTTTTAAAGGCTTATTTATTAAAGGCATTTTAATACCCACTCGAGTATTAAAATGCCTTTTAAAAAATACAGATAAATGGTACCTAATTAAACTTCAACGACGCATTAAAAAAATGGACTGAATAAGGCTTATTATCATTCATCTTATGCAGACATTATTGCAACGAGCATACAATTTATCACCGTTTTAAAATCATTAAATGGTTAAAGCTTTCCATTTAAATGAAACTACATTCATCAAAATATATATTTCTAAAGCATAATCAAATTGCTTTTCAGTAAGGGCAAAACCGTATCAAAAACGATTACCCAAGCAAGCGTAAGATCTTGGTGAGAAATAAAATAAGACATTTAAGGCACGCCTACACGGGCTGCTTGCCCGCGTCACTTTTGATCAGAGCCTATTAGCCTTTATATTGTTTTTACTTGCGCGTTATGTTCGGCTCAAATCATAAGATCTAGCGGCAAAAAGTAGTACAGTATGCAAAAGAGCAAAAAGTGTCCACTTTAAGCACTTTGGCCACTATTACTACAACGAACTATATTTTACTGGGGTTATTGTTGATAAATAAACTATAGCTACTATAGCTACTTTAGCTTCAATCTGTACATGTAAATTTTCGATACAATAGGTATGTACATAAAGGAACAAACTACCCTTCATCTTTAATGCTTTAAAACATCTAGAAGATATAAATCATCCAATTCTACATGCTCATCGGTCTTTGTCTTTTCACTCGGTTGCAAATTATTATAGACTTTCAAAAATGTTATGTTAAAGAAATGGCTGATCTACTGATTTCAAATCCTGCCTGATCAGCAGGCCTATTTTGTAACTCACCTGACAACTTAAAATGATCATCATTGATCTAAGTTGTAAGTACATAGAGAGTCATAACATTGATTTTTACTGTAGCAGCAATGTACTTACAAGTTAGATCAGTGATGATCATTTTAAGCTGTCAGCTTAGATTATTAATATGTCTAGATAGAGTCTTAGCCTTTTGACGTATTAAACAAAACAGGCCAACTTTTTAAAGGTGGTGTGCAGTTTTAGCATCATCGCGTCCAAAGAGTATTGTAAGAAAAAGAAATGCCGGGGTCACACTACTGACTATGTGTGCGTGTTTTGGTCATCCAACTGTTGGGTGATATTTTTTTCGACGCTGTCGTAGCTTCGACTGTCTATATCTAGACATATAAGACTTATTACTTAGTAATCTAAGGCTGTTAGTTGAGTTACAAAATAGGCCTGCTGAAACGAAGCAGGAGCTATTTCTCGTGACTTGCGCCATTCACAGCCGTTTACGCCGAATGTCTCTCAACAGCCGCGTGAAGTGGGTCTCAAATTGACGTCCATCGCTCTATTAGACGTGATGCCGCTCTCAACACAGTGATCCGAACCGGCAGTAGATTATGTTCATACAATGGGGAATAATATGCTACTTCATCATGACAACCGCACGAAGCCTACTACTAAAGCTAGGGTTTCCTAGAATGACAGTGCCGTCATATTACGGCCGTAATATAGCAGCGTTGAATGTTGTCTATGTAAACAATATGGCGACACCGTAACGTCAGAAACCACGCCGTATTGTTTACATAGACAACGTTCTACGCCGCTAAATTACGGCCGTAATATGACGGCACCGTTTGACGGAGGAGGATGAGAATCCTAGGAATCCCTAGCTTTAGCAAAGGCCTCCTTCAAGGATCGACACGACAAACACTCCTACGCTGCTTGCATCCAATGGCTTGTAATTACCGGCGACCTACCTACACCGCATTCATTGATATCGTTTCGTAGAGAATGCCACTAGCATTAAGTCCGCCTCTTGTACCGTTTTATGTGTACAATAAAGATGATTAAAATAAAAAATACAATAAAAAATGGCAGTTTTCTGTATGGAGCATACCCACGGAACATCGTTTGGTGCGAAGTCGATTCTAGACTAATTAGAATCTGAAGAATGAAAGCAACAGTATTTATAGTCAATAGACTTGAATATCGAAACTAATCCCTGCTTTAGGGTGCTTTTACACGGTGCAAGTAACCCGCGCAAGTAACCCGCGCCTCAAAGTGCGCCAGCTACATGCACCGTGTAGAATCACCCTTAGAGTACACGGTGCATGTAGCTTGCGCACGCTGAGGAGCGGGTTACTTGCGCGGGGGTACGATGCTATGGAGCTGGACTCGCTTTACGTGTTTCCACGGAGCATGTAACCTGAGCAAGTGCTCAACTTGCGCGGGCTACTTGCACGTGCGTGTAGAAGCACCCTGATCATTTTAAGATAGGTAGTGCGCCCCAGACAAACAACTTTAATTACGCCGTTCCTTAATCGATGACATGAATACCCCACGTTAATATTAACTCTGCATACTGATATCGTAACCAACTATGCTTTTATCGCAACAAACGTCCCTTCATATTACCCCCGTGTAAATATTTCGAAATATTGCCTATAAGCGCTGTCCCGCTCACTTATTCACGGCGGACTAAAAATAACGCCGTTGAAACTAACAAACTGCGCCATTTTGCCCTCGCCTCGCAGATTGGTGGGAAATGACAAATTTTGTGACGATACTATGCATTGACAGCATTTTTATTCACTGTTAGTGAAAATTTACTAAAGCCTGTCGTTTATTTTTATCAAAAAAATGTGGTACCTACCTATTTACACGAGTTGACTTGGCAGGTGATTTGCAGGTAAATTTTAGTCAACTCGTGTTTTTTATAGACAATTGCTTGTAAAATCTAATCGCAAACCTAATTTAAGTGAGGTGGCAATTCGATTTAACAAGCGATTGTCGATAAAAACCTCGAGTTGACTAAAATTGACCAGCAAGTTACCTACCAAGTTGACCCGTGTAAATACCACATAACTCTGAAAACAGATGTTATAACACAAAATGAAAATTAGTATTGCTTTATGTCAACTTTGAATATTATATCAAAATTATTCTTTAAGGCTCCAGCACACCGGATGCGTAAGCGTATGCGTAAGCGTGCACGTAGACGTACCATGACGTTGTAATGTATGAAACTGTATGAGACATGGCACACCGCTTGCGTAACGTACGCGTGCACGTAGACCGATGCGTAACCCTACGCATTGCAGCTCCCATGAGACAAACAGGCTGCGTACTTACGCAGAGCGGAACGCAATGATGACGTTGTACTCAATGGCATTCCCTATTGGACGTCACACCGAACACGCACGTATCTTTGCTGCGCGTCACTACGCGCGTAACCACGCGCGTGACTACGCATTCAGTTGTATTTGTTTACAAATAGTACCTGTACTACCGGTAGTAAGTGGTGTTTTATTTTGTTTTTAAATAATGAATAACGATATTAAAGAAAAACTAATGGAATTAGTGCGAAAAAATTAGTCCATTTACTCAATCTTCGTCTGACATCGCGCAGTAGAGTCGCAAACATGGCTGCCACAGCGGCTGGGTACGCAAGGGACAGGTTGCGTTGCGTGCCGCGTAGACGTATGCGTAACCCGGTGTGTCAGGGGGTTACGTGCGTAACTACGCGCGTGTACACGCACGCGTAACCACGCGCGTGTCTACGCATCTGGTGTGCCCAGGCCTTTAATCTGCCACCCAAATGGAAAACGGAGCGGATGAAAATTTTGAACAATAAGAAATTACAGAACAACTTCAATTCTCATTTAACGGCGCCTAGCAAATATTTACGTCGCCGTATAATGATATAGAACGGTCCACCCTCTGTTTCCTTTCATAACCGCTTTCAAATATCCCGCAACCGAGCTGTTTTATACGGTAAATCCACAAGGATCCAAAAATTTCATCCACTGCGGATTCTATTTTGCATTTGGAAACAAAACCGTGGCGTGCGCAAGAAATGGACTGCTCCTTGAGTAAACGATGATGTCATCTAAATATCGGTAGGCTGTTCGTGGTAAGAGGTCCACGATTGAGACGTACAAATGTTTGGAGTGGGATTACTTTCCAATTGGAACGTGCCTACGAAGACGGCCGCGGATCCAGTTATTTGAGTTTCAATTATCGACGGGCTCCGAGCAAATAGGTACTCATCGGATGGAATAACGTTATGCATATTAGCGGACGATCATCTGCTGCGGCCTTTTTAGGTATCTGGGCCAAGTGACTACAACCTTGCAAACGCCGAAAGATTAGTCAAGCCGATAGCGGTTTAAAGTAAACCTTTGATTTCGTAATTTTATAAGTACTAAAAATATCGCCCCACCATTAGGTAAATATTGTCACCGTATTATTTTTTGATAATAATAGTGTTAATGTCCAAAAATTAATATATTTCATTCCATGCACTTACCCCATCTTCTAACTCACGCTATTTCAAAGTCTAAATTATTGCAAGTAAGATTAAATTTCAGCTGAAAAATTTCGTTATTACAAAACGATAGCTTGAAAAATTTCTAGTTTCAAAGCATGTTCTATGAGCCTGAGTAACGAGTCGTAATAATACGTTTAATTAAACTACCGTCCACCATAGAATATGGTATAAACTCTCAGAATTTGTATGCAGCCAGCGATAAACGTGGACGCGTGATTTGCACTGGGAAGCGCAAACAGACAGTTTCACGGGATTATGCTTTGTTTTCATGCTCGCGCCTCAACAAGATTATTTTGCTAAAATGGGTAACCAATTAGAATATGATACTTACCTTATTATGATATGACATAATAATTACTTATAATAATTCAAAATGTAATGTAAATATAAAATTATAGGTAAGTACCTATAATTTGGATTTTAAAGAAAAAATCAACTTTGTCAAACTAAAATTGTAAAAATATCCACTCAAATTTATGCAACGAACAAAACGATATATAATAGTAGGTACTAGGTACAAGTACGATTATTACAGAAATTTAATATTTTAGGATTACTTAGTATTACTTTATTCGGTTTGATTCTTGTTTTCAATTAGGTACGAACTATAAGGGGGTGCGTGGTCGGATAACCTCCCCGTGTTCCCTCTGCTGCTTGTCCCCGTCCATGTATGTGGATTGGGAAAGACAGTGGGAGGGACGGTGCACCCTGGGCGTTACTGTAAATGGCGAACAATTTATTTTGGTCCCATTTACCGTGATGGCTAATAGTCCGACCCTCCTGTTATCTTGTACGTAGTGCAGGACCAGGGGCCCGCTTCGGGGGGCTGAGGGGAGACAACGCCAATAAAAAACTCAAAACCGTAGCCCTGTACATTGTGCAGGAACGGGGGTTGCCTTCATGGGGACCGCGAGGAGCAAACCTCTATAAAAAACCCTCAATTGTTCCTGTACTTGAGGACGAGATGCAGGAAGCCTGTTGCAGGTGGTCGGCAAAGGTGGCCGACCTGCGATCGCCACCCATGGATACCTCCCACCCTCCATGGTGTAGAAGGGTTACCCGGGCATCGGGATCTCTGCCCGGGTGGACTGCTGAATTCTCCCAAACTCGTGGGACTAAGTATAAACGTTAACAGGAAATCTAAACAAGATTATAGTGAGAGGAGCACGGACAGCGCACAGGGTCCAACAAAAAACAGTGCCGAAGTAACACAGACGGCTAAAAAGCCGAGACTAGAACCTTCTTCTGAGGTCGCGAAGGAGGTGGGACTCCGGGACACAGCTGAACATATTTATGACGGCATGAAAGCAAGGCTCTCGGTCCTGGATGAGCGTTTTAAAGCTGACATGCGTGTTCTAGAGGAGTACGCTAGCGACTACTCGCTGCCGGATGAAGGAGAAAGGCTTCTGTGGCTAGTTAAACAGATGAGGTCACATTTCAAGGAATTTAAGATAGGTTATAACACCGAAACCAAAGAAGTACTGGACACGCTTCGGGATACCTACTCGGAACTTGAAACTGCGAAGGAAGAAATAAGGGATCTTGAGGCTAGAAAGCAGTTCCATAAAGGTGCAGCGTCGAGCAAAGACAGTGAAATCAAAGAGCTGAAGAAGGCTCTCGTAGAGCAGAAGCAGTGTATGGAGAAATTTAAGACCTCCATCATGTCCGATTTGACAAAGCTGATTGACCAGTGCCTAGAGGGCCTTGGCCTTCCTTCGTAGTAGCTTTACGAAGGGGGAACAGCTTCAGTGCGGACAGATGACCTCCTCTCAAATAGTTTCCATCCAAGTGCGGGCGTGCGACAGGGCTGCATAATATCACCCTTACTATTCAACATCTACACCGAGCTTGTAATGCGAATCACTCTCGAGGACTGGACTGATGGTGTTGCAATTGGTGGATACAAAATAGCAAACTTGCGATATGCAGATGACACCACCTTATTTGCGAGTAGCGCTGGCCTTATGGAGGAATTACTTCTCAAAATGGAGCGCGTGAGCCTTACGTTTGGGTTAAAGATAAACCGATCTAAGACCAAGATCATGATCGTGGATCGCCAACTCGCCCGAAGTGACACAGATTGCGAACTGCGACGTGGTTCAGACCTACGTATACCTTGGAGCTTTAATCTCAAACAACGGCGGCTGCATAGATGAAGTAAAACGACGTATGGCCATAACCAGAACTGCGATGGAGAAGTTAAGGAAAGTATGGAGGAATCGTAACATTACCAAAGCCACCAAAGTCAGGCTCGTGCGAACACTAGTATTCCCCATTTTTCTTTACGCGGCAGAGACGTGGACAGTGCGCGAGCTGGAAAAGGGGAAGATAGATGCTCTAGAAATGTGGTGCTGGAGGAGGATGCTGGGGATATCATGGACGGAATTCCGCACCAACGTGTCCATACTCCAGGAGCTCGGCATCACGCAGCGTTTATCGGCCGTAGTACAGTCGCGCATACTGCAGTACTTTGGCCATGTCTCTAGGCGGGGTAACGACTCCATAGAGCGGCTGGTCGTACAGGGCAAAGTAGAGGGAACCAGATCACGTGGCAGGTCACCGATGCGCTAGACTGACCAGGTGAAATCCGCAGTGGGACGCCCTGTATCTGACTGCGCCAGACAGTCTGCCAACCGGGAGAGATGGCGGGAGATCGTGCGGAAAGCTATGTCCGCCTCTACCACCGATGTGGACGCCTCAAAGTGACCACGACCGCTCTGCCAAGAGCGTAACGACGAAGAAGTAGAGGGCCTTGAGGGGCGTATTACCTCGGCCTGCCAGCAGGCGCAGACTGCCCACACACCGGCGATTGAAGCTGCATCATTCTCGGCAGCAGTTAGAAAATTGCCCCATCAGTCGATGCACAAGCTTTCCACGCAGCAGCCGGCCATATCCCATCCCCAAGCAGAGGCCGAGTGGATTGAAGCTGGGAAAGGGAAACGCAGAAGAAGAAAATCGAAGGATGAGCCTCTACACGAAGCTCTCCCAAAACCAGCCGATACAACCGCAGCTGCTGAGCCGCAAAAGAGAAAATCTCGGCCCAGACGTCCCAATCTAACTCCCCCAAGCACGTCGGCCGTAGTGCTGACGATTACAGATGAAGCCATAGCAAGGGGAGTTACTTTCGCCAGCCTGATAAGTGAAGCGAGGGAAAATATATCCCTCCCTGCTCTCGGTCTTGAGGAGGGAGCAATGCGGATTAGGGTATCCCAGACGGGGGGAAGGGTGTTCGAATGTCCGGACCCTAAAAAGGCAGATATGCTGGCCGAAGAGCTGCGCAAAGTGGTGGGTACTGATGCCACTGTGGGGCGTCCGATGAGGACTGTTGACCTAATCATAACGGGTATCGATGACTCGGCGGAGAAGGAAGAGGTCCAAGGTATCGTCGCAGCGAGAGCGGGTTGCGACGAATCCAATATCAAGACGACCGAGATTGTATACGGGCCGAAAGGCACAAGACGGATAAGACAGGTGCCCGGTAGACGTTGCGAAGGCTGTTATCGGAGACGGACGCATCAAAATAGGGTGGCTTTCGGCGGAAATTAGGGCCACTGCCTCCCTTCCTCTTCGTTGCTATAAGTGTCTGGGGCTTAGGCATACAAAGCCCATGTGCCCATCAAATGTTGATCGGAGCGGATTATGCTTTCGGTGTGGAAAGCTGGGGCATAAGGCCTCGGCTTGCTCGGCTGAGCAAAGATGTGCGGTATGCGCCGCCCACAAGGTGGCGACAGACCACACCATGGGCAGTAGGCTGTGTAACCCCCCGGCGATTAGGGGTATTCGCCCCGAGCGCCGGAGTGTTGCACAAGCCCAAGACGGCTCCCCAATTTTGGGCAGAAGGAGTGAGAGGATGTCAGAATGACATCCTCGGTGCAAGGGGGCTAGCCCCGAGACGCTCCTTTTCCTTCTCGGCGAGGAGAAGGGATTTGGAGCTGCAGGTGTAGGGGGACATACGATATGTCCCCCTAGTCAGGGCCAAGCGGGTAGTGGGCGGTGAACCACTGCCTGCCTTGCACGGTCCTGGTGGACGGGGGGAATGGCCAAACTTACCCGGCCATTCCCCGGCGGAGGAGGCCTGGGAAGCCGGGCAGGCCGCGTGCCGTTGGGGTGAATGCACCCTGGTCCCCCACACAGCCCCATGGCTGGCGGCGCTAGCGGCGAGAGGGTAAGTGCCGGAGGTTTTTAGCGGGTATTCCCTCCTCCCGAGATCCCACCGAACCACTGGGTTGGATGGGATCACGGGAGGCTGTCGTGGAGGGAGCTTCAACGCCGAAGTTGCGGTCCCCTCCTGGCGAGTCCCACATGCCCCCTTCCCGATCACCTGCGGGAAGGGAAGCGCGTAAATGCGGTTTCATTCGGCATAAAAAAATAAAAAAAAGTACGATCTATAAACCAGACCTTCAAAAACTATATAGTTCGATACAAAAAATATTTTAAAAACTGTAGGTATCTGCCAACTACAATATTTAATATTGTTAAATACATTTAAAAGAAATAGTTGGAAGTAGTTGGAACAGCCTTCAAAGATGGGGCACAGTGCAATAAATATCGGATAATGCAACCGTCCAGGCGAGGCCGAAGTCTTTAAAGCCGCCCGTCACATGCACAAAAGCCTAACTGCCGCTTGAAATACTCTAAAGAATCGGTGCTGTCTTAACTATAAATTGTTAAATAAATAAAGGACGCGAACACACACATTGCACCGTAACGGAATATAGAGGAATTAAGGGCTGCTAAGAAACAATAATATTGAAATTGTTATTATGCATACAATTATGCCCCTTCAGCCAACCTAATGCACTTTGTAATAAAAGTCAACATCTGTTGAGATTTAATAGGTTGGCTGAACTACATGCACACCCAAAGCATGAAAATCAACCTATCAGACCCAAATGAAAACTCTGCAATCAGACTCAGTTCATTATGCACAACAGGATTGTGCTTGGCTTCTTACCTCTAACTGGCAGAACACAACAATTTTTAACTGTTGTTATGACGGCGCCAGACTTAGTTAAAATGGGGTAGCTAAGCTAGCCAGGCGAACTTGGAATAAACCTACCACCAACCAAACCGAGTACAAATTAAAACAACTAGACCACAGACGCGATTTTTATTCAAATACGTCATACAGTTTTGTAACAGATTAAATCATAAAAATATCGATAGTTTAACACCCATAGCCAGCCACTTTGGAAAATTGCATACGTCAGCATTCAATACTTTGAAGTTCCGTAGAGCACCAGCAGATTAAAGCCTAGAAAGCTATAGATTAGGAGGATAAGTATAAGACCTTTCTTTCTTTCGTCTCAACTTTAGATAGGAATTAGGAATTGAATCAGCGAAGGAAACGGTCGTGCCCTCTGAGTGGCTACTAGAAATGTGCTAGAAATTGCCGTCCGGGCGCGCTTTATGAAGATTTAATTAAAAATAAACTCTACTACGAGGGCTGTTAATTTATTTTCAGACTTCTTAAGAAGCGATGGAAAGTTTCAATATTTTTTAATTTTTTAATTTATTCTGTTCCAATAACCTTATTACTAATTTACTTTACCTTACAATTACAATACGTGCGCAAAATGAATCACAATAAATATTATAAATAATTTGTAAATAAACTTGTTAGCAATTTAAGCAGCACTGACTTTGACCTAGATATAGATTATGAAGACTATTGCTCTTTTTGCAAACGTTTTGTTATTTATATACACGGTGTTTCTTTTAAGGTGTCAAGCCAATGCGAGGCGATAGCTGAGTACTATACCTATCGATTGAACCCCTATGTATGTTCCGCGATTTTTTGTAGTTTAGGAGTTATATTTTTTTTTCATTATTTTTTACGATTTAAGGTCTGAACGGCTTTAAAAAATTATATCTTTTTTTTTGGTGAGCTTTTCTCGGTATTTTTTTGCAACACAATGCCTATTAATTGTAGTTTTATGAGTAAAATAATCACCTTCCTTACTTTGACACTAGTTGCAAAAAATTTGATCGATAGTAAAAAAATTGGGAACAAACAAAACAGAATGGAATCTTCAACTGTAAAAATAAATTAATTAAAGATTATTCCATAGCTTCTGACTAACTTTAAAAACTGTGCGACAGCCCAAGCTTTCATAATAGTACAAAAAATATGTACTTTATGGGGTATTATTTGCTTAAATCGGGCCCTGAAGGTGGTGAATCGGATATTTTGTAATTTTCATATTTTATGATTTGTTATTATTTTCGCATATTTTTGTCATTCCAAAGATTAATTATCCATTTAAGTTTAAATTGAGCTCAGTTTATGGTAAAGACAGTCATTTTATTACTATTACTAAGTATCCAATAAACATCTTATTCATTAAAAAACCTATAAATAGAATTATCAATTTTAGCTAATATGCGGCTTATTAAACGCCATATTGACATTTAATGACAGATTGTTTTATTTTTGCGGTTTTTTATTAAACTCATCAGTCAGTAGATTTGCCTGTTTTGTCTATGGATTCGTCAGAACGACCACATAATAACGCTAAAGTAGCTTTTTCTTAGAAATGTTTATGAATAACGAAAGTCAATATGACGTAACTCTATTTATAGGTTTTTTATGAATAAGATGGTTATTGGATACTTAGTAGTAGTGATAAAATTACTGTCTTTACCATAAACTGATCTCAATTTAAACTTAAATGGATAATTAATCTTTGGAATGACAAAAATATGCGAAAATAATTACAAATCATAAAATATGAAAATTACAAAATTTCCGATTCACCACCTTCGGGGCCCGATTTCAGCAAATAATACCCCATAAACTACATATTTTTTGTACTATTATGAAAGCTTAGGCTGTCGCACAGTTTTTAAAGTTAGTCAGAAGCTATGGAATAATCTTTAATTAATTTATTTTTACAGTTGAAGATTCCATTCTGTTTTGTTTGTTCCCAATTTTTTTACTATCGATCAAATTTTTTGCAACTAGTGTCAAAGTAAGGAAGGTGATTATTTTACTCATAAAACTACAATTAATAGGCATTGTGTTGCAAAAAAATACCGAGAAAAGCTCACCAAAAAAAAGATATAATTTTTTAAAGCCGTTCAGACCTTAAATCATAAAAAATAATGAAAAAAAAATATAACTCCTAAACTACAAAAAATCGCGGAACATACATAGGGGTTCAATCGATAGGTATAGTACTCAGCTATCGCCTCGCATTGGCTTGACACCTTGAAAGAAACGCCCTGTATATTTTAACATTATTTAAATTGTACTTTATTGTTTAATAATTTTAAGTAGTTATGTAAGTACTTATTTTGCCTGAAATACAGGTTAATCCTAGTTCAGGCACATTATATCTTTTTCCCTATATGTACATGTTAAGAATAGTTGTAACAGTCTTATGTAAGATTATCTCAATAAAGATTTATTATTAAAAAAAAAAGAAAAAAAATTACAGGTACGGATAATAGTTTGAGTTTTTCAATCTTACAAAATATGTTTGAAAACTAAACCCCTAGTGCTCCCAGTTTCATTAGTCTTCTATCGAGGATATCCTAGAATGCTTCACGAACTAAAACATGCAGCACGCAAATGTGGCACCAACTTACAAAACAAATAAAATAGCGATTCGTGAAATTGGAATCCCCACATGAATGTTTTTATCTGGGTACAAATTACAATTTTTCTAATAACAAAGAAAAGAAAATTACTTTGTACAATGCGCCCAGTTTCAAAGTGGGGCGTTATTTCGAGATGCCAATTTTTGAGACTCTGACCGGACATCTAGGGGTATTCTTGATCGAAGGCTGGTATCAAAGTTTTGTTTTTAAAAGCTTTATCTATTAATTTTTTTTGGCTTCAGTTTCATATTTGTTTTTTTACCCGTTATCATACACGATTATCATAAAGATAAGCATAAGAAGTTGTTTATTCTGTCACATTTTCTTTTCTTTATTACAGCAATTCGTTCTTGACCAGTTTCCCGCCATAAAAACGCCATAAAGCCGACCGAACCGCCATAAACCGTTTGAATATTTCACAGTATGGCGCAGGATGGGGCTATAGTGGACCATCCACCTTTGTTTATATGAAACCGACGCAATCCAATAGAACTAAATACTACATTAGTTTCATAAAAAACCGGCCAAGTGCGAGTCGGACTCGCGCACGAAGGGTTCCGTACCAAAAAACGGCAAAAAAATGTTTGTTATATAGGAGCCCCCCTTAAATATTTATTTTATTCTGTTTTTAGCGGCAATAGAAATAAATCAGCTGTGAAAATTTCAACTGTCTAGCTATCACGGTTCATGAGATACACCCTGGAGACAGACAGACAGACAGACAGGCGGACAGCGAAGTCTTCGTAATAGGGTCGTATTTTTACCCTCTGGGTACGGAACCCTAAAATCACCCTCCTGTACTAGAAGTAACTACCATTAGCCATTTCTATGTCACCATTTCTGAAGGCACAAACCTTCCTTATAGGATGATAGATAAGGAGGATAGGTCACCCACCACGCGGGCCCAATACGGATTGGTGCATTTTTAGACGAGATACTAAATCGAGTGTTTTAGCTTTTAATAAATACCAAAACCTAGTATAAGGATTTATAAGTTACAATAAACGCTAGCTTACAGACTATACTTTTTTACAACATGCATCTAAAAATCCATTCCACACTTTCCTCTCACTCCGAGTTAAGCACAGAGCTTCAAATTTAACTTTATGGTAAATATTCAATCACGACACCAGAATAGCTAGCAAGTTGTCCAACAAGGACAGCATCTACATTTAAACGACAAGCCCCAAACAATAGTTAATGGAACGGCTGCAATTAGTACCAGTCGCGGACTGGACCGGCCGCTGGCGCCGGACGACTGTCTGTAGAGTAGACTATTCAACTATTGCTCAGCCGGTCGCGGTTGTAAAGAAAGCGAGTAGTAAAAAATAAAAACAATATTTAGATACTACACAATACACAAAATTTATTTTCGAACTTGAGCGACAAGCCACACAGAATAAGACGCCAGTCGCGACCCGTCGCAGACAGGGCGAGAACAAAAGAAAAGACGTTTGCACCCATAGACTTATTATTTATTTATTTTATTTATTTATTTATATATATTGTCTGCACCCCATATTTTCTGAGTGTATTGCGTCATGACGGTTCTATACATTTTATAAAGAACCATCGGTCGTCGGGCGGCACCCGTCCTCGCCCTGTCTGCGACGAATCCGCGACAGGCGTCTTTTCTGTGTGTGGCGTCTTAGGCAAAAGGAAGGTGTCTTTAAAATAGGCTTTAAGTATGTACCGAATCTTGTTCCATTTTTAGCGATGCATATCAAGCCTTTTTTATAGCGAGGACAAATACAATATTTACGTATAAGTACCATACCTGGCATGCTGGGCTCAGTCAGTCAGCAGGAAGCCACTCCTGGTCTGTCTCTCGCCATCCCCGGGTCCCCCGTCGAGCCTGAATAATCTCAGCGGGGAATCTGAGGGACCTCTCCCCAAAGGCGGGGAGAGGAAGAGAGCCTCCTCCCAATCCCCCCATAAGATTACGATGCATTTCAAGCCAAGAGGAGCTTCATATTATCAAGAGGAAGGTACAATTATGAGAATTATAAAATATAACAAGGTAAGAATCGATCTTTTCAGTGGTCGAGTATTTAATAAAATAATTCCACCTCCTCTTCTTTAAACACCATAAAACCAGATTAATTAACTTAATGTAAGCTTGTAAATCGTTGGTGCAATTTTTATTAAAGTCAAAAATGCGGTCGATTCCATTTGCCGATTGAATAAATTTTACTGCGGTTTGGTATCGCACAACGCATAAACAAACAGTAAAATTATTCAAAGCGTGAAACTGCTAAAACGTGTGTAAATATAGTGAATTGATTTGTCGGTCGCTTACCACAAGCAAACAGGTGCGCTACCGTCAGCCAGATGAAATTATATTGAAATAATAAACCAATTCATCTATAACTGCTCTGGCGCAAACGAGATGAAACTATGAGACGCATACCTATCATCGAAAGTAAATTTTATCAAAAAAATACCACAGTAAACTATGAACTATTGTTAAGGCTTCGCCCGCATAGCGATATCTTGCCGCGCGATCTTTTTTCAGGTTTTTTAAAATCCACGCACTGAATCTACACGCATGGCGAATAAAAGTTCTAGCGATTTTTGTCAGTTTCTACGCAGTTCTCAGCCGAGACGCACGTAATAAACATCAGAAGAAAAATATTGATCTGTCTTTTATTACGGCGTAAAAGGCGTGTCAAAAGATGTCACCAATACTGGGTGAACCTATGAAAGGGTTTTTACTTCGAGCAACAAAAGGCTTCGTTTGTCACGAAGGGAGAAGCCTTAGCGATATTACTCTATTCAAATTATTCTGGCATTTTTTGCGGGGGGGGAAATGCACACGAGTGCAGTTCCGCATACCCACATACAAAAACTACACTGTAATGACGACACTCACACATAAAAAATAAAACAAAACAGCAAAAATTTGTGTACGGATGAGTCACACATCAAAATATGACACGTTTTTGACATAAAGGGCTGGGCTCAACTGACGATGCAGCAATATCGATACGGAAAAAGGAATAAAGGTTACAAACTCAATCATTTTACGATGGGGTGAATAACAACAAAGAGGTCATTTTTATACGCTCGAGCTTTATACAAAAAGCTCGAGAGTGTAGGTGATTGGGTTGGGACTAATGTGAACCCAGGGAAGTTGGGCTCAGGCTGCTGACACTGAACATCGCTCCATGACAGTACTGCCATCTGCACACCCAACAATTTGAATTTACAACAATCGGTGATCGTTCCCCGTCTTAACGTTGATCACAGTTACATCATTGAATAATAGGGAATATGCATAAGTCACCGATTTTGATGAATTTGAGCTTGATCGCTGAGACACTTATAAAAACATGATGGAACGGGAAAAAAAATAAAAAAAAGTATTGTTTTAGTTTTATCACACGATGAAATCAGGGGAAAATAACGATATTTTTTTTTCATTTTCGGATATAATGAATTTTACAGTCAGATTGAATATCGAATAAGAAACAATATTTTGTATGACACATATGTACTTAAACGCAAAATTTAGGGAGATAATTGAAGATTATTGGCTAACTCCATATGAAACGCGCCGAAATACACCTGAAACGTGATGTGTGAGGTCACCGTTTTGTATGGAGCGTTTTCGGCGGGTGCTGCTGCGCGCTAACTTCAAGTAACTATATCACGAGAAAAAAACGCAAGAGAAAAGTTTTAATATTACAGTTAATTTTCTCACGCATTATACTTTTGATTAAGATTAAAAAAAATTGATGCATATTCCCTATTGCTTTTTTACCATCGCCACTCTAAAAAGTGCGTTTAATTTAACCATAAGAGTGAATAATAAGCGATTTTAAGTTATACACAGCGATGCTGAATCTTCGGCTACTATTCAGCTCTTAGCAGTGTTATTTGCTTTAATTTGAATATGGTTTATTTAACAGTACTACTTACGGTCAGTATTCAGCTTGGATAAGAATCGCATAAGTCTTTCCTAACTACAACTCGACCAAATTAAAACGGTGTCATGAACTTAGCTGTCATGCAGCTATCATGCGCCTAATTATCTTGCTCGAGAGACGGCCGTTAGTCTCTCGAACTAAATTCCCTTTTTATTCACTTGTTGTATAATCTACTATTTCGACATTTATTTCGCGATATCTGTCGCGCTCACATCAGTGCATAGCAAATCATGCAAAAATCTCGCAAATGAATTTGGCGCAGAATCAGGGCCAGATTGACCAACACTTTATCGACAAACATTATTTAACGGTAACATCACTAAGTTGCCCATCGGCGAGAACTCGGATTTATCTAGCGACAGATCTGAAATTTGTACGGACGAGCCATGGACTAGCAGACCCGATGTCACTGAACAAATTTGACAACTAATCAAGAATAAAATATACGAATTTAATGTTTAAATGTTAACAAATAGCATTAATACGATAAAAAATTACTTTTATGTGAAATGTAAAACCGTCTTTTTGTATACTTGATATTCAAGATCTCTTTTAACAGCAAAAAACTCATCAATTCGACATTTTAAACAGAGCAGCGTTCACATGCGCGACTGGACTCGGTCTAGAAAGAAATCCGGGCGCAACTGGTTTTACTAACGCGTATGCCCATTTGGGCTTGTACTTCGGCAGAGGGGAAACGCTTCGTATGGCTTCTCTTTCTGTAGAAGCCCGTCTTACTCTAAGGGTTTTTATATGTAATTTTAAATATGTTTTTTTTCCGCAGTGCAGTCAGAAGTATACACCTCCCAGGAGCACAAAACATTCGCGAAAATTTAAATCGCGCCCTGGCGATGATCGATTCTGCAGCAATACACAGATTTGGTTGCGATATTATTTTCGCGCGGTTTTTTTTCGCAAGTGCATGCAGCTTATACTGGATGCGCTGGGGTGGAGTGCTGGTTCTTGCAAAATGAAGTACGACTTCTTCAGTTGAAATTGGGTTGGTAAACTTTTCCAAAACTGTTGTGAATTATATATTTTATAGGAATAACCAATTGCGGATTTTTTATAATACTTCATTTTAATTTAAATAATAATTTAAAATTTAAATTTACAGCATAGTACAATAAATCACTATTACGGCTGTATGCGTAGGAATAAAAAAATGAAAAGTTTGGCATTGGCAATGTCAACTAGTTGTCATGTCAGTCACAGTCCGCTAAAATAAATAAAATAACTCTTTTGTGAGTAAATTTGTAGATATAATATATATTTACGTGATCATCACAAACGTATAAAGCTCTCTGAAGGCAATTCCTGTTCAATCCTCTGCACCACGTCTCTTTCAAAGGTATGGGAATTGTACAAAATTTGTTCTGCGGATGGTCACATCTATATTTCAAACAAAACGTAACAGAACAGTGTAGGTACTTTATCGGCGTAATAAGCTGGATAATGAATTTCTTCAAGCTGATCCATTTTCCATAACTGATCAAGAAAAACACTAGAAAATCACAATAAATAAGCTGAAAAACAAACAACAACATTAGGTCGTGATTAATGATTACAAAAGAGTAAAATAATTGGATTACTCTTTGTCACCGTTCTGTAAAAAATTTGTCCTGTCAATCAGTTTTTGATCAGTAAATGCAAGGGAACTTCGTGTTCAGCCGTTTGTTTGATATTTTATCACGATAATAATATAAAAAAAATTATTTGGTTAACAAGGTAAAATAAAAAAATCATAATATTATTTTCTTTATTCTTCAAACTTGTACTATCGAAAAAAAAATATAAAAAAACTGAAAACAAAAACAGCTTAAAAATTAAATACCTCTAAAAAGCAAGAAATAATATTCGAATCATTCGTTACACATATCAATATTAATAAAACACGTCTATTGAAGTCGGGTGGGGCTGGAGGACAACTTATTTTTTTTCTTAAAGCCCCACCCGACTTCATTAGACGTGTTTTATTAATATTGATATGTGTAACGAATGATTCGAATATTATTTCTTGCTTTTTAGAGGTATTTAATTTTTAAGCTGTTTTTGTTTTCAGTTTTTTGAAGGCGGTTTTTCTTTTTTTTTAAAAAGCTTTTTTATTTTCAACTTTTTAGTGGTAGGTATGTAAGCGCAGCGTGTAAATATTTTTTAACTTTATATTATAATATTTTCAATGGTAAAATGCCCAGAACTCAATTTCCAAATTTACGCTGTTTGTTTTTGAGGAGTTCCGTTGTGTCATCGTAGTCCAAGTCTAGTCCAGAACGTTGCATCGCAAACCATGATTTGGTTTGTTTTGGATTGCCATAAACTTACCAAAACCTAAATCACTTTACTTATACTATTTGATTTTGAAGAGTTCCTTTATGTATCTTCGAAGTTCGAAGTCCAATAACAATGAAATTAAATTGTGACCACTCTTGAAGTATACCCTTTCAAATAAAAAAAGAATCATCTAAATCGGTTCATAAACAAAGAAGTTATGTCCGAAATTCCATAAAAACTCGTGCGATGGCGAGCTAAATAATTGATATTTTTCAGGATTATGAAAAAACTACTGGCCAGATCTCTGTAAAAAAATTATGGGACCACACACGAACTATGTTCTTTGAGTTAAAAAAAGAATTGTACAAATCGGGTAACAACTGACGAAGCTATGTTAAAACATACATAAAAAAAAAAAAAATAAAAAAAAAAATACCGTCGACTTGAGAACCTCCTCCTTTTTTTGAAGTCGGTTAATAAAACAATTATCTTCGAAAAAGTTTACCAACCCAATTGTATGTATTACAAAAAACTTAGTACATAGGATTTTTAGATGTGTCGTTAGTGTTTGAAAAAAATGGAAGACGAGAGGGGAAGAGACGCGCGCGCCGGCCGGCCGCGCGCGTCTCTGTTTTCTTGACGTTAACGTTGACGTTTACGAGGTTGACAGGTGACGTTCCGACGGCAATATTGCCAGGCGTGAACATATACAGTTTCCTTATGCCACAGAATATTGCGGAAAAAATCGCGCCTACTAAATTCGCTTTGCGGCCTAAACCTAACAGTTTTTACTTATTATTACTTGCTTTTTTTTCTTTTTCATAAATTAAAGATAGCATTACCTACTTGTTGATTCTTTTAACTATCTGTCAAGTCCTTAACAGCCTATTAATTAATTAGACGTAAAACATTCAATTATACACCATTGAAATCATAAATTGGACGACTCGTACAGCAAAAATCGCTTTAATTTGTTCTTAGTTATTATATTTTTCTCACTAAAATAGGACTCTTGAATGTTTTCCACCACAAAAAATGGTGTATCATAGTTATTTTGGCTACCCTACATTACTATACAGATGTATGGTAAACGGTATGAACCCGCGACCGCTGTCACAATGATGACACGTGGCTCTGCGCACAGCCACAGACAGACAAACAAGCAGATGTGACGTGTTTATTGTTTATCCAATGAAACCAAGTTGACCACTGCTGAACGCGATCACATTGTGAGAGGGTTAAATAATTATTCAGTTCTGCATACATTTACTGTTGACAACTTTTAGGTATTTTTAATAAGAACGCGTAAAGTTAACACGTGTTAACACGCCGTCAGATGACATCAGTTTTCATAGTAAATGTATGCACTAGGATTACACTATTTTATAACACCATATAAATCCATATAAATACGGCGTGACGTGCACCTTAAAGTGCGAAACACACCGGATGCGTACTTAAGCGTATGCATAAGCGTGCACGTAGACGTACCATAACGTTGTAATGTCTGAAACTTTCTGAGACATGGCACACCGCTTGCGTGACTGCTCTGCAGCTCGTGACGTTGTACTCAATGGCATTCCCTATTGAACGTCACACCGAACACGCACGTGTCTTTGCTACGCGTCACTACGCGCGTGTGTACGCGCCTGTCTACGCAGCCGGTGTGCCCAGGCCTTAATGAGCCTTTTAACTAAAATATTGTTAGCTATAGTGAATTAGACCGTTAAATACAATTATTTTAATGTAAATATTTCGGCTAGAATTATTTTAATGTATGCTCATAAGATTTACTTGGAAACTTTTTAATACTTATTGATCTCTAGAAATATTACTTTAGGGCTAGCGCGCACGAGCAAGTTTTATCTCCGCAACTAATTTGTCTGTCTACGGACGGGTTTGTATGAAAGTCTACCGGCTGTCGCGTCGCAACATGCGCGCACTTTCATTACAAACCGGGCCTACTGATTATCTAAAAAGAAACTATTTAGCGATCGGTTGCATTTGACATACATTGCCACTTTTCTTTGGTATTTTTAAACCAAAAAAGAAGTAGCAATGGATCACGATCATCTGTGAACTGCAACCAGTCGCTAGGTGGTTTTTAATTAGATAATCAGCCCGCCGCCGTAGTCTTGATGTGAAAAACAAATTAGTTGCAGAGACAAAAGTTGCTCGTGCGTGCTAGCTCTTAAGTAATATTTTTAGACATTAATTAAAAAAGTTTCTGTTACTTAAAGCATACATTAAAATAAATCTATTATTTTACTTCTGAAGTTGATTGTAAGTATAAGCTCTATAGCACAGTATATTGGGAAAATTATAAAAAGCGAGAGGCTGCAAAATATTTTATCATTTTATAGGAACAATGGCAACAGGCTTTGTACTTCGTATGCGAAAATATTTTTTGGATGTTTATTACTCTTTACAGCACTCACTAAATCTGTGTCAACGCAATTTTCATTCTGAGTTTGATGTAGTCAGTCCAGCAAAATAAATGTTTGGATATTTTATAACTTTTCGTTTTTATTAGAAGTATCGAATAAAATACTGGACAGCTCTCACCGGTTTTTTGCCCCATTTTTCATAAAAGTTAGAGCTTTGCCATAAAATATCAAAATGCAATAACGTAACATACAACAACTAAATAAAGCAAATGACTTAGGTACTTGAGCGATACAAGTACTATGGGCAACAGCGACGCTTAACCACTTTGCAACAAAATTCGTGTGCGCGCGTATCACCCCTACACGAACTAAACGTATGGTTGTGCCGGCGCGGCGTGCAAGCGATTTTGACCTTAGCAGTGGTTAAGCGTCGCTGTTGCCCGTGGTACATCGATATACGAGTAAGCAATCATCCGAACTAAACTCAAGAAATTCTTTTAGAACAATAAAAACATTGATGAACTAGATCCTTATTTACACTGTCTTATTTAATCCTTACTAATATTATAAATGCGAAAGTCCGTTTGTTTGTTTGTTTGTTTATTTGTTTGTTACGCCTTCACGTCTTAACTACTGAACCGATCATCATGAAATTTTGCATATACGTTGTCAGGAGAACAGAAAAGGACATAGGGTACTTTTCTTCCCGAAAAAAGGTATTGTTCCCGAAGGATAACAAAAAACTTTCCACGCAGACGAAGTCGCGGGCGGCCGCTAGTGATATTATAAATGCAAAAGTCCGTTTGTTTGTTTGTTACGCCTTCACGTGTTAACTACTGAACCGATCATCATGAAATTTTGCATACACGTTGTCAGGGATACAGAGAAGGATAGAGAGTACCTTTTATCCCGAAAAAAAGTATAGTTCCCGAGGGATAGCAAAATACCTTTCCACGCAGACGAAGTCGCGGGCGGCCGCTAGTTAATACATATATACTAATCAAAAGGAATATAAACTTTAGACACTCCTAAGAACTGTTTTATTCAGGGCATACCTATACAATTCAAACGAAACAAAACACTATTCCAACCCCTGACACCCAACAACAAGTGAATAGGTATACTTTTTGTCAAAAAAACATAAATTAGGTATTCTGAGTAACAAATAGGTACCTACTTAGATGAAAACATCATTTAGGTATCTTAACTTAATAACATTATACATAACTAAATGCCTAATCTATACTTTTCACTGCACTTAATCATAAACTTGAGGTATTATTGATGGTGAAAGTTTCAAGAAAAAAGCCTATTCCCATCAACTGAGTAGAACAATCGCCACAAATAAACGTCTACAGGCGTTAAACCCCTTTGCCGCAATTCAACTTCAAATTCTCGATGACGAAACTCAAAGCTCTAACAAAGAGCTTTCGACATAAAAAGTTCTTTAATTAAAAAAAGGTCGCACCATGTTTACGCACACGACAATCGAGCGTGCTGGAAAAAAAATTATCGCACCTCATTACAATACAAAAGCCGGGACGCGAACTCAAATGAATGTTCTGGAAAAACTGGCATGTTTTATGCAACAGGAGCCAGGTAGCTAAATTAAATTTGGAAATGCAAATGTCAGTCAAAAGTCGCAAGTGGAAATTACGAGCTCCGTCTTCGTATCAGGAGGCTTCTTGAATTTTTATGTGTCATCGTCGAATTATGCGGTTCATTTATTTGGTTTAGTCGTAAAAAGGCGGTGTTATTTTTTTTGGGACGACTTTTTATAATGTAATTCTTAATAAATATTATAACTTCATCTGGTAAACAAAAAGCATTACGGGGATATTATTGACTTTGGGAATTGAGGACTTGACCAACAGAATTGAAATTCACTAGATTGCATAAATTTAATTACACTCAATCAAATAACGTTTTGTTAAAATGTGTATAATAACAAGAAATACAGTGACTTTATTAAAAAAAAATCGCTATACAGAACCAGTCTTGTATATTGAAACAATGACAATGATTTCATTGTAACATTACTCGATGAAATGTACAATTTTGTACTGTAGAAATAGTTTTCGGTGAATATCGTTGCTTGGAATTCCTTTCAATAACTTTGTCCATCTGTACAAATCCTTTGCCAAAAAAGCAAAGTCCGCATTGGGCATCCGGTATTCATCCGTCACGTCACGGTAGGCAGCGGGCGCGATAATCCGCGGTTTCGCGCCGTCCGTCACCGCTGCCAACGGTGTAACGGAACTGCCACTCTCAACCGTGCACAGCGGCTATAAAGTACATATTTGATGTTTTAATCAAGTGCCAGGACAAAACTGCCGCGTTGACAAATCGACCAATGAAAATATTACTGCGACTACAACCTGTTCGCAATCCTAAATTTGTTTTTTTTTTGTCAAGTACTGAAAATTGGCAAGGATTCCTGCGGCCTAAAGTTGATAATTTTTCGTGTGGAGAAAATTCCGTCCTCGTCACATTAAAATATAAGTATCTTGATTTTCTACAAAATACGATGATGTAACAAAAGCAAAGTCAAACATGAGACGTTGTATAAATAATGTCGTGGTCCTATCTCTAAATTCGATATGATTCAGGCAGATCTTTTACAAGGAATGAAGACATTACTTATTCTTGTTAAGTATGCCTAAAAATGTAACTCAGAAGCCTGAATAAAGCCATAAACTTAATATCATTAAGTCTTCCGCCAACCGAAACAGGACCCTCTGACATTAAAAACATCGGCCCAGCGAAAAATCTTTATAAAAGTATCCGATGATTAAATTGATAACATAGCTTTTTGCAAGAGGGATTGGCTCTGGCAAGCCTTATCTGACAAAGCCTTTCGGAGGTCCTGTAGGGCTTAGGTGAACCCTTTCAGCGGAGAGATCAATGCGTGGGCGACTGGCCCAAGCCATAAGCTGAGACCCTACCGGCTAACTTTTCGAACTTTGGCGATGTTGCCGGGTTTAAACTTAACATTGAGAAATCGAAGAAAGGAATTTCGTATTGTAGGTACTATTTCCAGAAGTTATTTGGAAGATATCGATGTTCGTATGACATCATGAATTATCATGAATTCGGTATGGCCCCTGACAGCGAAACTGACAGTGTTCCTTTAATCGTTATCACAGCAACAGCTGACTATAAGGCTTAAAATTATTTTAACTCAAAACAGAAGCTGTTTACTAACACATAAAGAGATGGACCGACGATCTAGTGCAGTTGACGGCAAGTCTCTCAGAAGATGTAGGCAGCGCAGCATCGACAGTTGTGAACATCCTTGTAGGAGGCCTATGCTCGGCAGTAGGTGTCGTGCGGCTGAATGATATATATGATGAGGATAATTTCGGCCAGATCTGTAACTTAACCGTATGCACTCTAGTATCTTGTTGAATCGGGTCACAAGATAAATGCTTTAATTCGCTTCTCATCTATTTTAGTTCGTAACAACTTGTTTTAATTAAAACTTCATTCACGAGGGGTAGGGTAAAAAGTATAAAATTAATTTAAAATACTGATAGCAAGTGTACTTATAGCAAGTAAACTAAAGTAACCGACATCGCTCGAAGGATCGCTCAGCTGAAGTGGCAGTGTGCTGGACAAATAGCGAGAAGAAACGATGGCCGTTGCGGCGGAAAGGTTCTGGAATGACGACCGCGCACCACACGACGCTCCGTGGGTAGGCCCCCGACAAGATGGACCGACGATCTGGTGAAGATCGCGGGAAGCCGCTGGATGCAGGCAGCGCAGTACCAATCGTCGTGGAGATCCTTGGGGGAGGCTTATACCCAGCAGTGGGTGTCATGCGGCTGATATGATGATGATGATAGCAAGTGTTTACATAAAAAATATGTCATTACATCACTCGCTGTCCGCCCATGACTCGCAGCCGTGCGTCACATCAGATACGACAGCGTTTCGCAGATGAAATCCCAACAAAGTGAAAGCGGAGTTCATCCGTAATTCTAATGTCCTGCTGCTTAGGGCTCGTCAGTGCACTTGTTTACCATTAGGAGTATCTACGATCTACATTATGCTGCATGCATTATGGACGTGCTTGAATGGTATACGTCTTGAAAAAGACTTAAAGGCACTTATGTTGCCCAAAAATGTTTAATCAACTTAATCAAATTTGATCGATGAAATTCATAGGCAGACAACAAGTAAAGTATCATCATGTATCATTGTGGTTAATGTTAATTCCAGCATGGATCAACAGAATTGAAATTCACTAGATTGCATAAAATTAATTACACTCAATCAAATGACGTGTCATAAAAAATTTATATTATTGGTTAATGTTAATGCCAGCATGGTAAAGTTCTATTATTTCCGTTTCTCATAGAATAATGTTAATTTCAGTTTTTCTGGTAGCAATTGATATATTTAATTGTCATCATATCATCAGCCTTTTTTGATGTCATAGGCCTTCCTTAGGGATGGAGAAAAGAGAAAGGCCATAACATAAAATAAACCATTACACACAGTTCACACAGCTGATAAGTTTCTTGCGCCCGTTCTTCTTGTCAGCTGAAAAAGTCTGGAACGGGTGGTAGGAAAATATAGACGATTCAAAAGTACTTAATAATTAAGTTTATTTGAATAAAGCTTATTTGACTTTGACTTTGACTAGTCCACCACGTGGATCTTTCGATTGTGAATTGATATTTTAGCAACTACAAATACAAACAAAAGAACAACAGACATTACAGACAAACGGGTTAGCCTGCCCCCTGATGCACGTTGGAGATTAATATAATAATTTTGTGGTCACCCATCCGGTTACTAACCATAACGAAATTTGCTTAACTTCCGCAATTGAAGGCCGAATGCGCTGTACCACTGCGACTTTTGTATATTGTTTTAAACAGGGTCATTTTGTATTCACCATCCAAATTTTGAGGATGTATTTAGTCCATGAAACTGAACATTGGTGAAAAAATCTTCTTCCCTTCCCTTCTAAGTTGCTGTGCCCAACAGGGTCCAAAATTGTGCCTTAATATTTACCTACCAGCTTTGTAACATTTTGAAATGCAAATAAATCGAAATTGAAATTGGACAACTTTCTCTAAGGTATTCCTTCCCAGTATTCTGGGCCAAATGTGTAAAAAAATGACTATACATACAAATCAAAGAGATCACGTGATTAATTTAGTATGGGTGACCAAAAATTTGTGGCGAAATTCGACACCTCTCTCTCTCGGGTTGTCTTTGCTGGTAGACGTGTGTTACTCGTGCACAACTAAATTCAGTCACAAAAATTGCCATTGGCCAATTTACCTAAATTTCAATTCCTGCTTCCTCTTACGGGCCTTAAGTTTTATTACTCCTCCTAGTTGACGTGTCTTGAGTGAGATAGCTATAGGATGGTTTACGCATCTTCAAGACGAGTTAATATTACGTACAGTGATTGGTGCGTGATTTGAACCGTGGTCTCTAAGGTGCGACGAGGGACTTACAACCACTCGGCTACCGCTGTACTTGTCAACACGGGTGAATTTTGTGATAAGGATCGGCAGCTACGACCATTGCTACGACGCTGCTACGACGGAGTCCCCACCTCACCGGACGTACGCTACGACTGCATGCTACGAGAAGCTAAGGACACAGACCCCTGCCGCCCTCCTCACTTCGAGGGAAGAGAACGATTGTCATTTTTTTGCTCGTTCGCTCGAGCCTACGTACTTCTCATCAACAACTGCGGCTACGCAACTGAGCTCAAGGCCGTGACTCCGTGAGTACTTTATTGTAAACACAAGCGGACCGTTCGTTTAATTTAGTCTAACTACTGGCGACGCAGTGCGATTCAATATAAAATAATGCCTTTAAATCATTCACCTCCTAAAAAGGCTGTCTCCGACTCAAACCTCAGTGAGATTTCCTCGGCGATCGAAGGATCGGATTCTACAAGTAATATTAATTTAAGCCGCCAGAAAAGAAAGCGTCCTGATGATCTGCAAGAAATAATTTCGGAGATGCGTGGCATGTTCAATAATTTTGTTGCAAGCCAAGAGTCTAAATTCGCCTCTCTTCATACGGCTTTGAATGATATCAAATCACAAAATGAAACAATTACTAGTTCCATGGAGATGTTATCCAATAAATATGATGAAATGCAACTGCAGTTGCAATCAATCAAAAAAGAGAGAGAAGAATATCTCAATTATATAAATTCGCTTGAAACAAAAATTGAATTATTGGAGAGGAGTACCTGCTCCGCGAAAGTTGAAATTAGAAATATTCCTAAGTTGCCGAATGAATCGAAAGAAGAGCTCTCTAAGGTTGTTGTCAATATTGGAAATGCGTTAAAAATGACCTTACAAAAATCGGACATCAAGGATATTCATCGCGGGTTTTCTAAGGCAGCTGTAAAACCTATCATATTGGAGTTAACCTCTGTAATTACAAAAGAAACATTATTAAAGTCTGTAAAGAAGTTTAATTTCTCTAATAAACAAAATAAGCTGAATACCCTTCACTTAAAAATGTCTGGACCGGAAACACCTATTTATATTTCCGAGTGTCTAACAATGAAAGGCAAGAGATTGTTTTACTTGGCCAGAGACTTTGCCACATCCAATAATTTTGCTTATTGCTGGTCCTCGTACGGGAGGGTATATATAAGGCAAAAGGAAGGATCCCCTTATTATAGAATAGACAACGAAGCTGATTTTGCTAAAATAAAAAACAAACTGTTGTGACTAGATTTAATTAGTTTTTACAAAAAACTTGTTTTAATTTATTACACAGTCCTAACTTTTTTAATATGTATTTTTTGCATGTTTAATTTAATTTACATTTTTCTTATCATTTTTACATGTAACAAATCCATAAATACTATACAAACATTTTTCATGCTATTTAAAAAGGGAATTATTTTTATATTTTTTTACATTCTAAAGCATTATTTATATTGTATAAACGATTTTATTTGCACAATTAAATTGCTCCTGTTGTTTAATCTCAAATTTATTAATGGATGATGAAATAAACAATGAATTGGATCAATTATTTGGTTCTGAAACAGTAAGTTGTAATCCAGAAGACTGTCATAAATATGTGCTTTCAATGCCTAACAAACTTTCCTATTTAACCCAAAATATACGGAGCATTAATTGTAATTTTAGAGGGCTTGAGGTGCTTTTACATAGATTAAGTATAGAGTGTGACATAATTATTTTAACGGAGTGTCGATTGTCAAAATTCTTAATCCTTCCACAGCTATCTGGATATGTCTGTCATGCTACACAAAATAATCCAATACAAAACGATGGGGTAGTCGTATACGCTCATACAAATTTAAATATTGAAGTTGAAGAGCCTTTGCTTGAAAACTGTAACTGCCTGATAATAAAAATTGGATCTCATACAGCTATTGTCTGTATTTACAGATCGCCGTCTTATAGAAACTTGGATAACTTTATTAATTCACTAAATTTACTACTACCTCAACTCTCAAGTTTCAATAATGTTCTATTAATAGGTGATATTAATATTGATATTCGTGAAGAATTTTTAGATACGGGAGGTCGTGAATATCTAAATATATGTGCTAGCCATGGCATGATTCCAGCTTATCAGAAATTGACACACCAGAGTGGTTCATGCCTAGATCATGTCATTTTGAAATCTAAAAGCCCAGTCGTTACATTTATCTCTGATACATATCTTACTGATCATACTGCTGTTATTACGTGCATTAGTAATTATATAAAAAAAACAAAAGCTGTTAATTCTCGTACGATACTATATTACGATCAAATAATAAAAGATCTTGAACTTAATATCGATCTTGAGACATTTTTTGATAACGATGATGTCAACTATTTAATGGAACACTTAATTAATTTAATTCAGCGCTCTATTCGAACTAACTCAAAAGTTATTCATCTACCTAGGAGAAAAAGACCTATTAAGCCCTGGATTACACCAGGCATAATACGCTGTATACGTAATAGAGATCGACTTCATAAAAAACATCGGAACTCACCAGATGATATCATTGCTAAGATGACCTATATAAGGTATAGGAAATTCTGTAATAACCTTTTAAAAAATCTTAAGAGGCAGTACGAACGGAATGAACTATTAAAAGCAAACAAAAACAGTAAAAAAATGTGGGAACTCATTAAAAATATCACATACACAAGTACAGTAAAATCATCCTCTTCTGAGCTTTTGTCTGTATCCACTGAAAATATTTCTTCTAATATGAACAGTTATAATGAGTTTTTTGTTAATGTAGGGAAGAATTTAGCTACTAATCTTATGAATAATGAAGCTAATTGTGAACTAGGCACGTCTGTGCGTTTCCATAACCGTGAGCCTCTTAGTATTTCCAACACCTTCGTTCTTTTGCCATGTGATGAGGCTGAGGTCAGTAACATCATCAGGAACTTGAAAAATTCTAGCGCTGTGGGATGGGATGGAATCCCAAATACAATCATTAAGATCTGCTCTCATATTTTGGTTCCTATTTTGGTGCACATTTTCAACCGTTGCTTTGAAGACGGTGTTTTCCCTCTTGTCTTGAAAAGGTCTCGAATTCATCCTGTTTTTAAGTCGGGGGATAAGCGCCAAATCAATAACTATAGGCCCATCTCTATCCTCCCAGCTATCTCAAAAATTCTAGAGCGACTTATATATAACCGTCTGGTTGACTTTCTTGACAAATATGATCTATTATCAAGTTCTCAATATGGTTTTAGGTCCGGTAAGTCAACTAATGACTCAGTTCTTGAGGTTACAAATTACATCTCCTCGAATTTGGACAGAGGCAATAAGGTTGTGGGAATTTTTCTCGATTTGGCTAAGGCCTTTGATACGGTGTCTATTTCTTTGCTACTGGGTAAGCTTGAACGTTTAGGAGTCCGAGGTTTACAGCTGCAGTTATTCCGAGATTATTTGTCTGATCGTTCCCAGTGTGTTACTATCGGAGAAAATGTTAGTACCTACCTAAAGCCAGAGTACGGGGTGCCTCAAGGCAGCATCTTAGGACCAGTTTTATTTTTGGTCTATATTAATGATCTCCTTGATCTTCAGTTGACACAGGGCAAATTGGTATGTTATGCCGATGACACTGTGCTTCTCTTTTCCGCAAAAACTTGGGGGGAGTCGTTTGATATTGCTCAGACTGGTTTTAATGACGCTTCAATATGGCTCAAACAAAATATACTAACATTAAATGCGGAAAAAACTAAATACGTCACCTTTGCTATGCGAAGTACAGGGCTTCCTTCCTCAGATTTTCACATAAGAGCACATCGTTGTAACAATTACCAATCCGTATCATGCAGTTGTCCAAATATCCAAAGCACTAACTGTGTTAAGTACCTTGGTTTGCATATGGATTACTCACTCTCATTCAAAGAACATATAAATGTCTTGACTAAGAGAGTTCGTAAACTCATATATGTCTTTAAGAACTTAAGACACGTTGCGGATCAAGATCTACTTAAAAAAGTCTACCTCTCACTATGTCAATCTATCCTAAGCTATGGCATAATTGCCTGGGGTGGTGCGGGCAAGACAACGTTCATGGCTTTGGAAATAGCACAACGATATATTTTAAAAGTTTGTACTTTCCGACCAAAATTATATCCTACTGCCCTTTTATACAAAAACTGCCAAGTGTTAACAGTGAGACAGCTTTTCATATTGCAAGTGATTCTTAAACAGCACTCCATCTTAGAATATGACCGAAATAGAATTGCAAGACGTCGAAATTACATGGTTTGCCCCACTGTTACTACTGGACATGCCTTTATTCATAATTTCTTTTATTTCCTTGGTCCTTTTTTATATAATAAAGTAAATAAAGTTAATAATATATATAATTTGAATGTCTATGATGTGAAAAAGTCTGTCACTGTTTGGCTACAATCCTTAAATTATGACGAAACAGAAGCCATTTTTAAGATCGTATGCTAATGGGTACCTGCTTCTTAGTTATCCTTTATAATTAACTTTAAATAATTAATGGTTAAACAAACTTACCTGTGACGTTTGACCATAATTATACAAGGTGTTACATCCGAAGAGATTCAGTATTCACTATGTAGTCCACTTCTCAATGTACTAGGCATCGCACAGTAATTTAGAGCTAGAAATTAATAAAAAAGTAGCTGTATTGATCCCCCACCCCGCCATCGGCCGGCCCCTGCGCCTGACCTGCTCGAACGTCATTATTTTCAGAGACCTGCAAGCACCTATTTCGCTGCAAATGTCCTGGGGTATTAAATGGATTGTAAAAAACATTACTTTCGGGAGGGTGGGTACTGAATCTCTTCGGATGTAACACCTTGTATAATTATGGTCAAACGTCACAGGTAAGTTTGTTTAACCATTAATTATACTACGGTGTTACATCCTCCGGATTCAGTATTCACTATGTAGATGTTTAGCGTATAAAGTGAAATAGGTGATTGTAGAAAAAAAATAAACCAAACAAAAACACCAATTCATTAATACACACTGTATTTTATGGAATCAGACTTATAATTTTTCGGGATAATCTTAGAAATCAATTTAATCACATTTAGTTATTACCTATTACTTATTTTATAATTAGTTAATCAAAACAGTATTTGCAAAATCGTTATCTTCATCGTTTAGCGTTGGTCTATGATAAAATTTTGCGAACGTTAAAGAGTTCCCGGACCATCCAGCAGTTCTTTTTATCAGGTCTACAGACAACCCTCTAGTCAGTGCGGCTGAAGTTGAAGCGTGGCGAGTGCTATGTGCCGAGAAGACAGATATATCCACGCCGCTTTCAGAAAGTACAGATTTAATCCATCTGCTAATGGTGGCACTGCTAGCATTATGGTAAGGTTTTCTAGTTGTCAGAATTAGTTTTTGAGTATCTGGTAAGTGTCTAAATCTATTTGTTATCGCTAAATATGAAAGTAACGTTTTTGCAGGACATATTTGTTCTTTGTTTGGAAAAAACGGTATCACCAATCGTGGCATTGATCTACCTGGAGCTGAGGTTTTTATCAAATCATTGATTATAATTTGAATATTCGTTTCGCTAGTTTTGATATTTGACAAACGGATCAAGGAGAGCGTCTGCACACGTTGTGCAGTCGACAACGCGAGAAGAGCTACTAATTTTTTACTTATTTTCAGAAGGGATAGTTCATGATTAGGATACCATGTTCCTAAGTGGTCGAGGACGAGATTGGGATTCCATGTTGTTTGGTATCTCGGAAGGGTTGGATTCGTTCTAAAAACGCCTCTTAAAAACCTGGAAACCCTTTCATCTTCTCTGAATGGTTTGCCCAATATCAAACCTAATGCGGAACGTAATGTGTTTAAAGATGAATAACTGGCTCCTTCTTTAAGTTGACATGTCATGAAATTTAATAAATGTGGAATATTTACGGAATAAAAATCGACCTTGTATTTAATACAATAATGCCACCACTTTTTGAACGCACAATTATATTGTTTTAAAGAGTTCACTGCTAAGGATGAAATTAAAACATCAATCGTATCATTTGATAAAGATTGTTTTACGAAGGCTTCCCTGACAACAGCGATGATGCCAGGGTAAGTCGGCTCCAAAGTGGATGACGAGTTCTGAAAGGAGATAAGAGTAATTCAGGCTCTGGATTGAAAAATACGGGTTCTTTTACCGATAATTTCATGAAAAGAGGGTACCATGGTTGGCTCGGCCAGTGTGGTACTACCACTATTCCAGTAGCACTGTCATTAACAATTTTTCTTAAAGTTTTAAGAATTAACGAAAAGGGTGGAAAGGCATAGAAAAATAAACCATTCCAATCTATCGTAAATGCGTCAATGTTCATGGCCTCTGGGTCACGCTTCCATGAAACGTATTTGGCACACTTAGAGTTTAGTTGTGTGGCAAACAAATCAACTGTAGGGGTACCGAAATGGTTGCAAATTGTTCTGAATGCTAAGGGAGATAAGCTCCATTCGGTGTCTATATTGTCTCGCCGTGATTCCTCATCGGCTTCAGTATTTTCTTTCGACTTTATATATGATGCGAAAATATGCAAATGCCTTTTTTCACACCACTGCCATATCTTCCGTGATACCTTATTTAAATGCACGCACTGTACGCCACCGTATCTATTTATATACGCTATTGCTGTAGTATTATCTATACGTAGTAAAATTTCTTTATTATACAAAGATTTTGCAAAACATTTTAGTCCGTTAAAGGCTGCTAGTAGTTCTAAAATATTTATGTGATAGTTAAGTTCCTCTGTGTTCCAAAAACCACCTGTTCTTTCTCCATTGCAAAAAGCGCCCCATCCCGTAAGTGAGGCGTCGGTGAAAATTTCAACAAAATATTTGCCTTCGCGTATTGGGTTACTTGTATGCTCAATATGCTTTATCCACCATACAAAATCTGATTTTAGATATTCAGGTATCTCCATAAGGCTATCATAATCTTGGTTGGATTTTTGTAAGGCAAGAAATTTTTCTCTCTCTAATTGTTTGGTGTATAGCCACCCATAAACGACGGCTGGGCACGCGGAGCATAAAAGACCCAAAAATTTTGCGAAGTCTCTAATACGCGTTTGTTTTTTGTCATGCATGTCTAAAACGGAATTTAATATTTTTAGGCGTTTATCTTTTGGCAGTCTCAAGCACATCCTATTCGAATCTAATTCAAAACCTAAGAATGTCTGAATTTGACATGGCATTAATTGGCTTTTAGAATGATTTATTATGAATCCCAATTTTTCTAAAAAATGTATGGTTTCTGTAACACAGAAGAGACATGTATCATAGGAATCAGCGAGGCAAATAGTGTCATCTAAATAAGTTACTAGTATAAAACCTCTGTTTCGGAGGTGTGCCAAGACAGGTTTCATTAACTTTGTGAAAACTAATGGGGCTAGAGATAAACCGAACGGTAGGCATTGAAATTCATATGTACTACCTTCAAATTTAAATCTTAAATATTTTTTGCTAATGTCACCTATGGGCACTAAAAAATAGGCGTCTTTTAAATCTATTGTTGTCATAAAGCAATGTTTTGTTAAAAGCTTTTGAACTGTCCTTATGTCTTCCATTTTAAAGTGCTGAGGAGCGATATATCGATTAAAGTTTTTTAAATTTAGTATAAACCTAAAAGAACCATTGGGTTTGGATACAAGAAAAATTTTTTGAAAGATATTGCCCAGGAACATCAACGCATTGCACAATAGCACCTAATTCTTTTAATTTATTTATTTCATTAAATATTTGAACTTTTTCATTATAGCTAAAATCACCATTTTCAGAATATGTGTTTTGTACTACAGGTTCAACAATTGGGATTTCGAAACCCCGTATATAGTTTAAAACAGTTTGGTCATCTGTAATGGATTTCCATTTATCAAAAAAGAAGCGTAATCTACCGGCATGTTGTAAAGTTACCTCAGGTGTCGTTAAGTTTTGCGAGTCTTCGTATTCGAATTCGACTTCGTCGGCAATCGAGACTGACGATCCTGGTTCGGCGGAGGACGTCGATTCGGCTGAGGAATGTAACGGTTTCGTTGCCCACCCTGTTTGTATGTCCGAGCAGCTTGTGCTCGGGGTGGGCCTCTCCAGTTTCCCTGCTGTGGATATTTTCGAAATGCAGCAGCCGTATTAGTATCAGTGCGTTTAATCTGGAGACCGGATCGTTCTGCAGTCTTGGATGCTTTTATTTTATCATTTAAATTGTTTCCAAAGAGAAACTCATCTCTTTTCACGTCCGAGATCATACCTAGAAATTTCTTGTCTAGAGATGCTGTTACCAATTTTCGCCTCCGTTTAGTTTCTTCGTAATGAAGATCAAGAAGAATTTGACTTGTTTCCGAAAGTTTCTTTAAAAGGTCTATCTTGTCTGTGTTGCCTTCAATTATGCTCGATGCAAGATTTGTCAGACCTGAAATGCCGCGGCCTAATTGGTTCTGGTATTTTTCCATTTGTTTGTCACGATGCTTGGCAGCGTCATTTAAAACCGGGAGTACTTCTGGATTGAGTAGGGGAGCTTTGGCTAGCCGGAAGTTCTCGGGTATGAGAGCTTTTTCCATAATGTCTTGCTTTAGTTCCTTCGTCAAACCATCAACCAGAACCCGACCCCAACGTTTAGCGATCTCATCTGGTATCTTAGGCCCAAACACTTCTTCCTTTCCTTTCGGATCCCCTAGCGCTTCTAAAACTTCTGACGGTAGGGATGGAACGTCAACACTTGTGCTTGGACCCGGATCACTTGGTGTAATGTTTGTCGGTACACTATTAGTACTTTTCTGTTCCACGGTGGTTTTACTAATAGGTTCCGGTTCCAATGTAATAGCATTAATATTGCTTGGTTGATCAGCAGAGGCAACTACTGACCTAACCCCTTGATGTGATGGAGAGCTATCCGAATCGTACACTATAGGTACTTCGATATCACTAGTAGGAGATATTGATGTTCGTCTCGGAAATATTTGGGGATTGTGATTATAGTACTCATCTGAAAATAAACATTGTTGTTTATAGTCACTGATCGTAAGCTCGTTACGACGCTGGACTTTTTCAAGACTAAATACTTTCATGTAAATTAATGATACTCGTCTTGGCGGGGGCACTGCCGTGCCCCCAGATAAATTAGCTTTATTTAAAGTCATTGGGCGTAAGCACGTTACGCCGCGAGACTGGAGGGTAGTTTCGTATCAGCTGTGCGCTCGTTACAGCGTATAATAATCACGAATGTAGAATTATTAATAAATATAGCTTTATAAAATAAAATCGAATTATACAAGAATGTTTTCAACATCTTGATGTATCTTGGTATATGGGAAAAAAAATCCTATTTGTTCTTGAGTGAAAAAAAAAACTAATGAATATTATTTAAATGTTTGTCTTTGTGCTTAATCTTAGAAAATAATTGTACAAAATCTGATTAAAATATAACGTCTTCGTTTGCTGTTAAAATTCTATATTTTTTATAAGAAACAACGCATTATTACTGTTCGTGTTTATTAAATAACACGACTGAAAATAATACATTTAAAAAATTAAGTTATTTTTAAATTCTGCGACATAATGACACGACACAGTTATTTCTTTGAAATTACCTAAAATACGGTGAATTTCACCGTGATATACCTACGAGTAGGTTTTTGTTAAACAAAAAAAAAAACTCACTAACCTGATGATGAGTCCGAACGTATTTGTTCGAGTTTTTCTTGCAATCGTTTTATCTTCTTACGTAAGTGAGATTCACTGTGTTTACGTTTCCTTTTTCCCATTTTTACACTATGAACACTCACACAACACGATTAATGCTTTAATTTTTGGAAAAAAATTAGCTAAAAGACGTGTAAGTAAAAAGTGATATTTGCGATGCCCGCACAGAAAAGCGAATGACGTTCGAGCAGGTCAGGCGCAGGGGCCGGCCGATGGCGGGGTGGGGGATCAATACAGCTACTTTTTTATTAATTTCTAGCTCTAAATTACTGTGCGATGCCTAGTACATTGAGAAGTGGACTACATAGTGAATACTGAATCCGGAGGATGTAACACCGTAGTATAATTCCTTTTTGATTATTTTATATTTTTATTATGTTTTAAATACCACACACCCTCTCCACACACACACACACTCACTTACACTCTACTCACCATGAGAGGTTCATTTCTACACTACACTAGTTTAGTTTTATTGGCATATGGCATATTTCACAGTTTATTTTAATGTAACAATCACCTGAATTGCTAAACCTTTTGTTTGGCGTTATTGTATAGAGAAAGAGCACTGCACCTGAGATACAGGTTTCCTAGTTTGGGTGCAGATGTTTTTAAATCTAAATTGTAAATTCTTAAGGTTTAATCAAAATTTATTGTTTTCTAAAGATTTGTTTTGTTTTTGTATATTTTGTGTCAATAAAATATTTTATTTATTATTTATTATTTATTATTTACATATTTCTTGGAGAAAGATGTGTTTTTGAACTTTCATTGACTAGACACATACTTTTTTGGATGGTAAGTTTAGAACGACCCTGTATAATCAATTTTTTTTCATAACATACTCTTCATCAGATTAAACGCTCGTAAGACCCCTATGAAACTCAATCCCGAAGCGTCCCTTCGGAAAATAGTCGGCAGTTTAAATCTCCATTATTCACGGACATGCACTTTATAACGGCGCGTAAAAGTTTGATTGTCATCGTAAACCCATCGGCAATATTGACCGTCCCACGCCGATTCACTGCAGCTTTTTCTCATGTTTCGTTTTTATTTAGTTTGCTAGTATATATTTTGAAAAATACATAAACACTTCACTATTTTGCCGTATAGTGATGTTTTTAACCGACTTCAAAAAAAGGAGGAGGTTCCCAATTCCACTGTTTTATTCTTGTTAAATATTTCACACTAGACTTATTTTTTAACTCTTTAGGGTTCCGTAGCCAATGGCAAAACACGGAACCCATATAGATTCGTCGTGTCTGTCTGTCTGTCCGTCCATATGTCACAGCCACTTTATTCCGAAACTATTAGGATTACACAGTTGAAATTTGGTAGGTAGATGTATTCTGTAAACCACTGTACGATTTTTACACAAAAATAAAAAAGATTAAGGAAGGGCTCCCCATACATGGAACTGACTGAAAAATTCTTTTCATCCAACCTCTACGTGTGGGGTCTCTAAATGACATTGAGGTTTTTAACACGTTTTTATTAGGTTGCTTTCGCGTTTGTTTGTTTGATTGTTTGTGTGTTTCTCCACAAAATTTGCGAACGATTTTATCCTAACTTCCCGATGAGCTAGAGACTTGAAATTTTAAACATAGGTCAGAACTGGAAGGCAATGCAATATTATGGTGTCATTGAGCTGATCTGATGATGAAACCGAAAGAAGGCCACAGGAACTCTATGTAGAAACCATACAACCCCATCGTGTTTGGGCTCCTTAGAATCGTCTTGACGAGTACTCTAATAAGAGACGTGGTTTAGGGTCTGATGATGAAGCCGCAAGGCCATGCCATTGGAACTCAATATTGAAACCGTGCAACCCCATCAAATTTGGGCTCGTTTGAATCGTCTTGACGAGTTCTTTGTTGGAACAGTTTTCAGGGTCTGACGATGGAGCTGGAGGAAGGACACAGGAACTCTTTAATAAAACCACGCCACCCCATCGAGATTGGGCTCGTTTGAATCGTCTTGACGAGTACTTTGTTGGGAAATAGTGTCCAGGGTCTGATGATATAGCCGGAAGAAGGCCACTGGAACTCGGTAATAAAACCATGCAATCCTATCCAGTTTGGGCTCGTTTGAATCATCTTGACGAGTACTTTAATGGGAAATGTGTCCGAGGATCTGATGATGGCGCCGGAGGAAAGCCATAGAAACTCTACAATAAAACCATGCAACCCCATCGAGTTTGGGCTCGTTTGAATCGTATTGACGAGTGCTCCGATAGGAGATGGGGCTGAATTTCCCAACCGTGTTTTTGATGCGGCGTCGTTGATAATTGCACTGATATGAGATTGTACACTTTATAAAAATATTTTTTTATGAAGTTAAGAAAATTATTTAGTGCTACAAATATTCAATTAAAAGTTATTTACTTTAATTAAAATTAAAATAAATGTTAAGTAATGAGTTTCTCATTTTGGTGGTATGTTCCCAATCTGTCTCTAACTACAAATTCTTGAATTATGTGCATATCGCTAGATCTGTGCAATAATTACTTACATTTATATAGTCACTAATTAATGACAATATAATTAATGAATTGTATTTATTTCTATGTAGTCACTACAATTGACAATACTTGACCAAACGAATGTCCGGGCAAACGTAGGCATTTTTGTGGCAAATATTATAGCACAATTTCTACAGGCAACTTACTAAACAGGACATTTATGTCAGCACTCCCCAGACGCTTCAGTTGCAGACTTTCAGTTGATGGAAATAGACATGTGACCCCTCGCAACGTTTTCCCGCCAAACACGTAAGTATAACATTTTGGTGGCAGAGGTCACGAATTTTTTACTTTTTGGTGGTCGTCTTTTAACGGGTTTCCGAATAAAATATATATTGCGTTTCCAATGTATAATATGTGTTCCTGATTTAACATTAAGTTGATAAACTATATTTTGGTTGTACACAAAAAACAAAGTTTTATTTTTGCTTTTTTATGCTGGGTTCCTATTTTGGTGGTTGTGTTTTGGTGGCTCTAGTGGCATTACAGACTGTATACCCGGACAGACTGTATAATCATATCAGCCGCTGCTGAGTATAGGCCTCCTCCAAAGATCTCCACAACGATCGGTCCTGCGCTGCCCGCATCCAGCGGTTTCCTGCGACCTTCACCAGATCGTCGGTCCATCTTGTCTGCAGCTTACCCATGGAGCGTTGTCTGGTGCGCGGTTGCCATTTAAGAAACTTTCCGCCCCAACGGTCATCAGTTTTTCTCGCTGTGTGTCCCGCCCACTGCCACTTCAGCTGAGCAATCCTTCGAGCGATGTCGGTTACTTTAGTTCTCCTACGGATCTCCTCATTTCTGATTCAATCACGTAGGGAAACGCCGAGCTTGGTTCTCTCCGTTGCAGCTGCGTGACCTTGAGCCTTCATAGGACACCCATAGTTAGTTACCACGTTTCACTGCCGTAAGTCATCACTGGCAGGAAACATACACTGGTCATGGTCATAGACTTTCATCTTGAGAAACTGAGGTAAATTTTTCGAAGCTTCCCGAATGCTGTTCATCCGACTTGGGTTCGAGGAGAGATCTCTTTCTCGAATTTGGACTTACTTAACTGGACTGTCTGTCCTACCTAGGTCTACAAAATGGTGAACAACTTCGAGTATAGTGTTCCCAACATGAGCTGTAGTGGATACAACATGGGTATTTGACATGATTTTCCATCTTATCCATGTTCATTCATTGGACCCACTCTTTGGAAGGCATTACGGAGATCTTTGAGCATTGTGTTCAGGTCTTCAATGGTCTCAGCAATAAGAACAATATCATCGGCAAAAGGAAGGTGCGTTAGGTACTGGCTATTAATATTGATATGAAATCCTTTCCAGTCCAAGAGCTTAAAGATCCTCTAACGCAGCTGTGAACAGTTTTGGAGAAATAGCGTCTCTCTGTCTCAACCTAGCTGCAGTTGGATAGGATTTGTGCTCTGGTTGTGTACTTAGACCAACATGGTGGCATATGCGTATAAGTACCTCAACACCTCGATATACCTACATTATGTATCAAAAAATCCTGTCAGATCCTGAAACAGGTGATAGTGTTGCTAAAACTGAACAAAATTATCCATGGAACATTTTTATATGACGAAAAATATGATACATGATGTATAGTCCACTTGGCACCTCTGGAGAGACTGCAGCACCACCCAGGTCTTTATTAAATCAAAGGCTTTTTCATAGTCCACAAACGCCAAACAGAGTAGCAGATTATACTCCTCAGTCTTCTGTGTCACCTGCCGCAGCGTATGGATGTGGTCTATGGTGTTCAAGTCTTTTCGGAACCCGGCTTTTTTCGGGAGGTTGGCAGTCCTCGAACCTGCGAGCGAGACAATTCGAAAGGACTCTCGAAAACAACTTTTAGACATGGCTCTGAAGTAAGATGAGTCTGTAGTTCTTCAATTGAGTCTTATCACCCTTTTTAAAGAAAATAATCCTCTCCACTTATGTTCCATGTTTTCGGCGTTCTGACCTTGACGATAACGGAATTGAAAAGCTTCTGGAGGACTTTAACTATCGACTTACCGCTCGCTCTCGTTCAGTAGTGATCCCGTCATCACTCGTCGCCTTGTTGTTTTTCAGCTGTTTGAAAGCCATACTAATCTCGTATAGGCTGACGTCCGGGATATCTTCGGTATAGTGTCGGGTAAGCTTGTCTCTAGCGACTTTAGCTTTGCTTTCAACAGGTGTCTGAGTGGAATATAACTGCTCATAGAAACTCTTGATCTCCCTCAGGATATCAGGCTTCGATGAAATAATGCGTGCGACCGTCGTCAGTTTTCAGCTTCGTCATCTGGCTTTGCTCAATAGACAGATCTCTTGCAATCACTTTGGACCCTTTATTATGCTGGATAGCCTCTTTAATACGGTTCGTATTAAATTGGCGAAGGTCGCTCGTCAAAAACTTAGATATCTGTCTATTTAGCTGCCGATAATGATGAGCATATATCCGCTAAGCTCTGGAGCCTCATTTCACGTCCCTGATCCATGAGTAGGAGTTCGTGGTCGGAGAGTTTCTTTAACTTGGGACGGCCGGTCTTGAAGAACTTGGATCTTACCGTACGGCCAGTATCCACTACCATGTTGTTAAGATCATGCACATCTATGCTGTTCGCAAGGGCTTCGAAGCGGTTTTGGAGTTCGAGTTGAAAGCTATCGAAATTCGAGTAAATATATCGCACCTCCGATAAAATAGGGTTACAACTGGAAAAACCTTGATTTTCAGGAGAGCGAAAACAAACACACGGATTTGTTATGTAGTTTTTATTCCTTTAATATTGTATAAATATACTACAAAGTGTATATATTTAAAAAGATTGCAAAATATACATTCGAATGGCATATACTGTTTTTCAATTTTCCTGAAAAATTGCATGAAAATTTCCAGTTGTAACGGTATTTTAGATAGGTATTTGAACTTTTATAAATAAAAATACAATGTGAAAGATGTAACAATGTTAATTTAAATTGAAAACAGGCAGTTACTTGCGCTTATCTTAGCTTAATATTTTTTGTATTGATGTAGACTCCAAAATAAAATCAACTTTAAAAAAACTTCAATTAGATCAAACCTAAAAACATAATTATCTCTAAAGTCAGAGTATTTTTTACTAATCAGTTCAAGTTTAGATAGTCTCAAATTAAGAGACATTTAAATAATATTATGTTTTAATCTTTTCCTAATTATAATAATGTTGAATCATTAAGTAGGAACCATAATTATCACTATAAAAAATAAAAAAAAAACAGATCTTAGATTTCAGTAATCTAAATTTCAGTAATCACGTAATCAGGGTGTCAGATAGCTAATTTTCAATCACAATTTGGTTGTTAAAAGACGCATAAAATCGTGGTACATGATTAATATCTACCAAACTCAGTAAAACATCTTTTTTTTAAGGAGAAAAGTAACACAGTATGATTAGGTACTCTGGGGAATTACAATTAACCGTACCTAAAACACCGATACAATACAAAATGTATCACTGTAATATAATACCCTTTCAACAATTTTTATCCATCATTTTACAATAAACTGTAACAAGACGACTTGTGACCGTTTATTAGAAAATATACTTAACAAAATAAAATTAACCTATCAAGAACACAGTAATATTTTAGTTAGTAACACTAACCGAAATCACAATGATGTAACAATGCTTTAATGGTGTAGCGTTACAACGCCACCTAGAAGCGAGTTTTAGAGTTACAGATGTAACTATTTTCGAGAAGATAAATAATAACATTTGAAAATTTTCTGTGTAATTAACACAAAATTCGACTTTTTCGAGTTGTAACCTTATTTTATCGGAGGTGCGATATGAGTACTTAAGTAAAATAAGACATAGGAGAATATTTAAAGTCTTGATAAATAATTATTATTTTTAAGAACAGTTTTCTATTTATTGTTTATACCTCATTTGGTAGGGTTATTAAATTTTGGTGTTAGGCAATTTCATTTTGGTGCAAAGAAATATCATTTTGGTGGCATCTGCTCATTTTGGTGGCTTAGAGATATTTAGATTTAGTTTTTCTCTAAAACTATATAGAATACTAGAAAGTCCACTACATATATTTTATAAGCTATAATCAACCTACCGTTTGCATGCATCAGTTATCAAAATTAACTAAAAACAAAAAATGCCACCAAAATGAGAAGAAAACAGCTTATGTTGAAATTCACCCATGGTATATTTTTAGTCTTAGCTCGTTAACTAAAAAGCAGAAAATAAAAATTTCCTGAAAAAAAAAACTTTATTAAAAACACGTTTTTATTACAAAAACTCGTACTAAAAACATTAAAACGGACTAGTAAAAACAGACTAAAAAGTATTTGGGGCGCATGCTAAAGACAAATGGATGATATTTTTTTCAAAATACGCCCCACGTTTTTAGGTTTAAAATTTCTGTAGGGTAATAAATATTTTAAGAAAAATTTATCTTATACTTTTTAGTCTGTTTTTACTAGTCCGTTTTAATGTTTTTAGTCCGACTTTTTGTAATAAAAATTTTAAACATTTTTGTTCTCAAAGTCAACCGTTTGAAAGATGTCTGCCAAAGAGGTAAAATGTGCCCCCCCCCCCCTTTAATTTTAAAATAAGAGAGTGAAAAATCTAAGAAATATACACGCTGTAGATCTTAATAAACACTTTTAACGAGAATTCCTTTGAACGAGGTATAGTTAGTAGCACATTTTCCTTAACCGCAAATATAACTTTGTCATTTATGCAAACAGTATGAAAAACAAAGTGATATTAAATAATGTATGGTATAAGGTAACTACGGAACCCTACTGCGCGTGGCCCGACACGCACTTGGCCGGTTTTTGTTATAAGTACGCAGTAAGTAAATACAAACACCTAACATCTGACTGTTGATATTTATATTACATACCTAAATAATAATGATCTTTTACGTTTTAGGGACTGCGAAAACTTACACCTACAAGATTATTCACCTACGTTTAATAGAATACAAACATACAAATCATTCTCTTTGATTCTCATACCTCCTACGTTTAAAAAAACAATATCTATCGGAAAATTTAGATAAGGGCGCCCACAATCTTGAAATGGCTGAACCAACGGGCGTATAATTGCGATCAATTTCTAATTAATCATGACGCGATATTTCCAAGGCCTGACGTATTGTTTAAATAGCGGAATTCAATATGGAGACAGACGTCCCAATTATCGCGACTACCACTTACGTGAAATTAATTGAAATTGGTTCGTGGGCTATTGATGAACTCAATCAAATTTCAGTTGAAAGGTATTTTGCAAGAAACAAAATCATTGTTAAAAAGTATTGACAAATTTGAAGGTGAGTTTCATTTTTACGTAGTGTAAGGTTACTGTATAAATTACTTTAATTATTATTCGCCATGAACCATGTAGTATACTAAATTTGTATGTTTATTCCATTAAAAGTACTTAAACGGTAGTTGTAGTAATCAGGCGACTGCTGTGGCCCCTACCACGCCACGCATAACTTATAAATATGCGGTGACAGGGTAGAGGAGCGCTCAGTCGTTCTCAAGTCGTCACAGTGAAAGGTTCAACGGTGGAATAAGTGTTTTCAATAAAGTTGTTAAGTAAAGTCGTAATATCAGGAAACTTTGATGAATTTGTCGTGACACGCTATTCCTGCTGGAGAGATACCACTGCTTAAGGTCAGGTATTAGTGTATTATTTTTCAATACTGTTTAAATTGGTAATAGTTCTACTTTCCCATGATATCGAGTAATTGTATTCTGTGGAATTCTTGTTGAACGTCAAAAAAACCATTATACATTGATGCAATTAAAACTGTAACTTTTAATTGCTGGTGATGTTTTATTTAACCCCTTTTAACTTCAGAAGTGGGATAAACGAGTAGATTCCTTAGAATTCTCGCTTATCCTGCCCGCACAGAATAAATAAAATACAGAATTCCACCTAAGCATACTATGGGGATAACTAGAGAGAGAAACTATTTATAGAAATCATGAATTTTAAAAGATTTTCATTTTAGTAATTCTTAAGTTTTTTTTTGCTTATTATCTATAACTATTCAGCCTAGTGCTCAGAGGCGGATTACGTATCATTTTTCACTCTCTCTCTCTAAGATAGTTTTCTCTTTTGATGACTTTTTATTACAATACGGGTTTAGTTTTAATGAACCGTTTTGTTGATACTGATGTGATACTAATATTACCAATATAACAGTTAAAGTTAGAAAATAACTGTCCTTTTAAGATCAATTTAGCATTTTTCATCCCTGTTGTCTCTTTACATTGAATACAAATAGTATCACGTAACATTGATTAATCTTTAAGTAAATTAAAAATATATAAATGGATGATTAAACCATTGTTGAATATATTATTTACAAAAGTCATTGAACGTAAAGAACTGAAATATAATTATTGAGTATAGATTACGGATTCTGTACAATCATATTTAACAATTCAGTTGCCCAAATTAATATGATAAGACTATTCTAGATTTATTGGGTGACTAATAGTGACTAATTCCATAAAATTTTGTGCAAGTTTCAGCAATGAAAAATTTAGATCGGAAATTGGAAGTTGAGTGCAAGACTCATTGTAACAATACTGACTTCAACGGATGCTGGTGAGCGACTACTGTGGTGATTCATAAAAGTAATAAATGGGGAAGCAGAAGGGAGCCTGAAGATTCGGGCAAAGCTGCAAGTATATCGTATTATTTATATGTTTTAACATGCGGCTGTGAGAGCGTAAGGCATCATCCTTAAGAGGCCGTACAACGCTGGAAGGAATTTTCATAGTAAGAATTATCGAAATTATTGGCATTATCGTTTTTATTAATAACGAATAAATTATTTACTTATTTTGGAAAACTATTTACAAAAAAAATAACTTGACAGCTGGCTAAGTTTCTTTTTAATTAAGTTTCTAGACTAAAGGTCTATTACTGGTTATCACATTTTTAATTAATAACGAATAAACTATTTCTTATTTGGAAAACTGTTGCTAAAAATAACTAGAGAACTAACTAAGTTTTTTTTTAATTAAATTTCTAGACTATATGTCTATTAATTGGTTATCAGTGTTATCACAGTTAAATTCTTCTGAACTTTTGGGATCGATAAATCAAGTAATACCGTGTAATCTTTGTTCAAAACATGTGTTTGACGTTGTACGGCCCCTTAACTAACGACGCGAGTGAGGGAGTGGAAGTAACACCCTAACATACAAGGGAAAAGCCACAAGCGCTCGTATGTCGTATATTAATATGTATAATTTAAGACGCAGCTGTGAGAGCGTAAGACGTCCGTAGTCAATAACTAGTAAAATATTCAGATGGCGATATTTTGAGTTAAGAAGCGGACGCCTGAAAGTCAGCCAAAGTCGCAATCATTCATGCTGGTTTATACGATATCAAGAATCAAAACTCATACGCTTGAGAGAGACTTCATCAATTAATATACTTATTTGAAAATAATTGCAAGAGGTTAAGAGTTAATTTCAGTTAGTTTTATTAATTATGTTTTAAATATAGCAAAAGTGTGTATTATTTACGCAAATGCTTACAGAGAATAATACTTATAATTCGAGGATAAATAAATCATCCTAACATTTTAATAGCCTTAGTTAGACTATAACTTTTCTTTGACATGAAGCTTGCTTCTCAATATCTTATTTTTCAAAATTATCAGAGCATTATCAAGTGAATGCAATTATATCATATATGTTTATACATTGTCTGCTGTAAGAAATAAATACCTAACTAAGTAATAAAATCATCTAGGGTAGGATTGACTTACGAGGCTTGAATCTGATAGCAATCTTTATGAAATTTTTTCGACTTAACTTATTCTAAATTACTTACCTACCTGTTTGTATTATTTAAACATTTTGCTATGTTAGATGGACATAGTCTAAATAAGTTCATATCAAGCTACTACATTAAGTATGTAGCGTGAAAAAAAAGGTGTTTAAGTATTTAGTTTTTGAACATGCGACTCATGCAAGTTCTCTTAATTTTGTTCCACTTAAAATATATTTTTTTCTTAACTCTATTGTTTAACAAGCAAGTGAAATTATTGCGAAGAACCTTAAGGTAATTTTTAACAAGTTTCTAGATTATAATATTATTATCATTTCTATTAAATCTAAATCATCATATTGTTTTATAATCATTATTGTTTAATCTATCACTAAACAATCATGTTTTTTTAAGTATTACTTTATTTTGATGACAGTAAATTATTAATTGCTGTGTCCTATGATACGAAGGAGAAAGTCTATAGTAGATTCTTTCAAAGTTCCGTTTACTGTTCTGTTTATTTCTTATTTAAAATGATATATATTGATGCGTCAAACCAACAATAAAACCAGTAGAAACTTAGATATTCTAGATATTTGCAACTCATAACTTATCCATACTTACTTGAAAAAATCCCTAACATGTCCTGGGTTTGCTGGAACCTGCAAGAAAGCTATCTGACGGCTAAATCCACTTATCCTTACAATGATTTAATTAATTATTCCTCTGCAACACTTTTGTGAGTACAATAAAGAGCAAATAATTAAGTATGCTGAATGTAAATCCTCTCTAAATGTATTTACCGCAAGAGTCCAGCCAAGTATTATTGCCAATTATAGCTATACCTACCGTTTTATAAATATAGTAGCAATACAATTTCAAATATTATTCTTATTAATTATACTACACTATGATCAGCTTATGCATCTGTTGCCAAGTCCTTTAATGAGTAATTAATAAGTCATAGAATATGATGCCATTTACAATAGAGTATTGAGCGTATATATTTTTAAATGTTCATGATGAGCAATGACCTACTCTACTAAAGTTTACTGGTAATAAAAGAACAATAATAAAATTCATTTATTTCAGATAACAATAATTAATCCAATTTGATGAAAAAAAAAATAAACAAACAATAAATAAAAGAAATAATTACAAATAAATCCTAAAATAAAACTAAATTCATTAGACAGTAATTTTACTGTACTTGATATTAATTCTGATTTTTCCTTCACATATAATATTGAAAAACAAAACTATTTTCCTTTTTATTTCATAATTTAATATGCAATAAGCAAATCACTTACATATGTTTTGTATAGATTTTTTTCTGCGATAAGTGCTATTTAAATACTGTGTGTTAATATTTCAAAATAATAAAATTACAGTGGAATTTCATATTGTTAAAGCTTTTATAGGTGGTAAGTTTAGCCTTATAAAGTATCTTTAAACAAATCATTGTACATGAATTATCTAAGTACTTGTTACAATATTTTTTTTTATAATATGAAATAAAGAATTTTTAAATGAAAAAATGAAATAAAATTTCGTAATAAATGATACAATTTCTAGACAAAATAATTATTTTCGTATTCATTGCACTTTATCTCCGATAACGCATTATTATAATTTTAAATTAATCAAAAAAATAATTTTCTCACATCAGTCATAACTTGACTTGTTATTACACCCCTCGCTTTTTGTTGGCGCTCTAAAATTAACAAAAAAAAAACAATAATATTATTCAATAAATTGTGTTACCTACTTTATGAAAAGAACTCAATTATAATGTTTTGGCATACTATCGTAATATTTAATGAGAATTTAGAACCTTATTTTCAAGATCATTAAACGTGTTCTATTTAATCAAATAATGGAAATAATGAAGTAGGTATTCTAAAATTGTAGTAGGCTTCAAAAATTGGCCCAACTCCAATAGTCGAAATTAAAACTTATAAGTTGTACCAGTGATTGGTGAGAGCATGCCAATATTTTAATAAAGGTGCTGAGAATAATACCTATAATTTTATTAACTGTTGCCTGTAAATTATTGGCGTAAGGTGTACCAGTAATTTGATCGGTACATGCCAATAATAGGGTGAAGGGTACCAATGAATGGTCTATTTATTTATACATATGACGGTGTATGTATGGTGGAATATGTTAAAACGACATACATACAAAATACTAAAAAAAGGAGTATCTGTATTGTGTGTTGCGTGTGACACTCACAATATTTATTTTAAATAATGTTACTAGGTATAAGTTTTTGTATCGGATTGCTCTAAATACCAATAATTGGGTAATTTACCCTGCTTTTCTTATTTGAGAAATTCCAGGCGATCCATAAACTAGGTGAAACTCTTCACAAAACATTTAATTAATTCTGTAGACTCGCGCACGGCCCTGGTGATGACAGTGCTCCTCGTTAAAATGAAACTATAATAATAAAAATAAATAAAAAACTTTTATCATAATATTTCTTGTTCCTCGTGACTGAGGGTCGCGATAGAACGAAGTAACCATGCACTTAGTACTGTTTAGTATCTACATACTAAATTGCCTACTCTGTGGTTTGACACTTGACGTTTTGGATTTTCTTAGTCTGTGATCGATCCCTTGTGAAAAATGTAACTCGCGCTCCACGCTTTTTTCTGCATGAATTAATATTAAAACAGTTTTTATGTACATGTGGTTTTGAAAATGTGAAAATAAACGAAGTGCAGTGCCAAGTCCTTCTTTGATTTACAACGCCTACAAAGCTCAAACATTTTGGTCCTGATTCGAGCGAAAAACAACGCAACCAGCGAGGCGCCATATTGTGTGGAATAATGGAATTGGATTTGGACAACGCGGCACTGATTCGGCGGCGGCGGAGTTATATTCGATCATCCAACTAGATCAAAAATTGTGTTGTGAAAAACGAAATCGGTTACTACCAGACCCTATCTGTTCGCAACAGCGAAATTCAATACAAGAATCTGAGGTTACTACCATACACTGCAAAACGCAACAGCGATAACAAAGGCTACTACCATACACAGGATTACTCCATACTCATACAAATACATCGTCAGTGCCAACAGCGAAACTAAAGAAGAAGACAACAGTCATCCATTCTTTACGACGTGTCATCAAAATTGCGTTTTACGATCACGCAAGACACAACGCAACTTCCGGCAACAGCCATACAACCACTACATTCCATTCATTCGTTCGTCCCTTTTCTTTCTGCTCATCAGCAAGAGCAAATCTTTCCTCGCAACAGCGAAAAGGTTATCCTTTCAAATCTCACCAAATAAGTGATTTTATTCCAATTGCGTACTCGCAAACGTTTGTGAAACAATATCCTCGTCACGAGAACTATATATTTCGCTCATTTGTCAACAGACAGACAAGATTTCTTACTTTGTGGAGCCGTGTCCGTACCACACCTAAAATGGCGGAAGAACTAAATGCGCTAAAATTGCAGAGAAGCGCACTAAAAGGAAGGCTCACAAGAATAAAACGTTTTATAGAACTATACGACAGTGCCAGAAATACAGAACAAGAACTCAAAGTAAGACTACATGAACTTAATACCATGCTGCAAAAATTCGATGACATACTACTCCGTATCGAAGCACATGGCACAGAAGGCGAAACGGAGGAAGAAGAACGTGAACTCTTTGAAAACAAATTCTATGATACCAAGGCCAAACTCGAAAGCTTGTTAGCCAGGCCGGAGCAAGAATTTGCACATCTCCAGAGGTCCAGTTTGACTTTCCAGAACTCGCTTGCTGGTCTTGTACCTGCTGCTGAACACCGGAAACTTCGGGTGAAATTGCCACAGCTTGATTTACCACGGTTCGACGGCGACATCAAGCAATGGACTGCATTCAAGAACATTTTCATGGCTTCAGTGGACTCCATGGAAGACCTGCCCACGGTCACGAAATTGCAATACCTCAAGTCAGCCCTTACTGGAGAAGCGGCCGGACTCATATCGGCACTACTAATCACCGAAGAAAATTACTCTAAAGCCCTAGATATTCTAGAGAAAAGGTATGAAAACAAAACTATTATTGTTAACTATCATCTAAAAGCTATTACAGAATTTGTTCAGATAACTAAATTTAATTTAAAGGATTTTTTGGTCATTTTACAACAAAGTTTAGATTCATTAAAAGCTATAAAACTGCCAGTAGACAGCTGGGACGTGTTATTAGTTTTTCTAATCTGTCAAAAGTTAGACAACTCATTAAGAGGTGCATGGGAATTGAATAGAAAAGAAAACTCTATTCCCTCACTGTCTGAACTGCTTGAATTTTTAAATGCCCGTAGAACTGCATTTGAACTTATTAGTTGTGATCGTGTCAAACAAAATACTAGTACCAAAACTACTCATGTTACTACTAATGACAAATACAATTGTTTACTCTGCCAAAATGGTACCCATAGTTTACATAAATGTCCCAACTATTTAAAGCTAAATGTAAATGATCGTATTAGTCTGATTAAAAATAAATCATTGTGTTTTAACTGTTTACAGCCATACCATAACAGCCACAAGTGCTCTAAATACAGTTGTGCTCATTGTCACGGCAAACATCATACAAGCATACATATAGATAAACCGAATCTACAGGTCAGTAACCCCTCAGTTACTGAGCAACGGCAACAGCCACTTACAGTTTCTAACATTCAGGGCCCTGAACGGCAACAGCCTTCTTCTACCCTTAACGATTTGCAACAGCAATCACGTGTGTCAACTCAATCTTTAGTTACTAAATCGCTAACTCAGCCCGACAAGATGAACTCTCAAATCCATGAAAGTTCTACCTCCCCTACAGTTTTGCTTTCAAATACAAACTCTAATCAAATTTTACTTTCCACAGCAGTGATACAAATTCAAGATGCCACAGGAAAATGGATAAATGCACGAGCTCTGCTGGACACAGGAAGCGAAGTAAACATTGTTACCCGCAGACTTGCTGCTCTATTAAAACTACAAACTAGTAATAATAAGTGCTCAATACTGGGTGTTGGTCAAAACCCCAATCTTTCACAAGTAAGTGTACAAACGAATATCTCATCTCGCTTTGATAATTTCAAAACTAGTCTTTCATTTTTTGTGATGGAAAATATTACTGTGCCTTTACCTCACTCGCTAATAAATACACATAGTTGGAACATACCTGGCAATATGTCACACAAGCTTGCAGATCCTACCTTCTATATACCTAGCTCTATAGATGTGTTATTAGGAACTGAAACATTCTATGAAGCTTTATTAACAGACCGCATTCGTTTAGGCACCAACTTACCTTTCTTGATTGAAACACGTTTTGGTTGGATAGTGTCTGGTTCCATTTTTTCTGATAATAATTGTGATTTACATAATAGTCAAACACAAGTTAGTATGTTCATAGCTTCACAATCCACAGATAGTATTTTACAATCATTTTGGGAACAAGAGGAAGTACTTCCGACTTCCAAGCCCATAATGTCCCCTCAGGATATTTATTGTGAAAACTTATATAATAGTACTACCTACCAAGATAACTCCGGTAGATACTATGTGAACTTACCTTTACAGGAAGATAAATTAAGTGAGTTAGGCAATTCTTTCAATTCTGCTTATAGATGTCTACTTTCTCTTGAATCACAATTTAAAAGGAATGCTAATTTGTTTAATCAGTATAAAGATTTCATTAATGAATTTATATCATTAGGCCATGCTCATTATGTAGATAAATTCTCTCCATCTGATAAAGGTGTATACTACTTACCACACCATCCAGTGATAAAACCTGACAGCCCATCTACTAAGCTAAGAGCAGTATTCAATGCCAGCGCTAAAAGTTCATCTGGTATTTCATTGAATGATATTCTTCATGAAGGTCCTAACATTTATAATGATTTGCTTGAAGTCATTCTCAGATTTCGTTTATATAAATTTGCTTTCTCATGTGATATTGTTAAAATGTTTCGAGGAATATTCATTAACCCTTTACAACGCTGCTTACAAAGAGTGTTATGGCGTGAATCTAAAAGTGAACCCTTGAAATGCTTGGAATTATCCACTGTAATTTATGGAACTAAATGTGCACCTTACCTTGCTTGTCGCACTATGCTAGATTTAGCTGGAAAACATAAGCTTACTCATACTCGAGCGTCAGATTGTATTCAATATAATGGTTATTTAGACGACTACTTAGCTGGTGCTAATTCTATTGAAGATGCTTTACAATTGTGTCAAGAATTAGTTGACCTATTGGGAAAAGCTCAATTTCAATTACATAAATGGTCAGCAAATGATAAACGCATTTTGCAAGTTATTTCCCAATCTGAATTTGGTAAAAATTCTGTCTCCATTCCTGAAAGCGATAATAATTCTTATAAATTTTCTAGCCCAGATACAGTTAAAACGTTGGGTTTAAAATGGTTACCCGACAATGACCAACTTGAAATTAATTTACCTAACTTACAAAAAGTTAATCTCACAAAGAGAAATGTTCTTTCACAAATAGCCCAAATATTTGACCCTATAGGTATTTTGGCTCCATCTATAATTTTAGCCAAGTTACTTATGCAAGATATTTGGAAAGATGAAACTAACTGGGATTCCTTAATATCTGACCAACTACAACAAAATTGGTCTCAGTTTTGTGAACAACTTCATTATTTAAAAAATATTAATATTCCAAGATGTTATTTTTCAGATACACCAATTCATATAATACTAATAGGTTTTTGTGATGCTTCAGAGAAAGCATATGGTGCTTGCTTATACATAAAAGCTTTTTACAATGAAAAACCCCCGACTTGCACACTGGTAATGGCTAAATCCAGAGTTGCCCCGTTCAAAAGAAAACAATCTGTTCCACGCCTGGAATTGTGTGGTGCTTATTTGCTATGTCAAGTTATTTGTAAGTTTTTAAAGACAATTCTTGATAAATTAAAGATAGATTCTACCTTCTTGTTTACAGACTCCTCTATTGTTTTGAGTTGGATAAAATCCCCATATAATCTAAAGCATGATACCTATGTCACACACCGGCTTATGCATATTATTGAGTCCACAGATTCTGCAAACTGGCATCACATACACACCCAGCATAACCCAGCAGACTTAATCACACGTGGCATTGTGCCCCAACATCTTCAGTCATGTTCGCTATGGTGGCATGGGCCCTCATGGTTAGTTAAAGACTTAAACTCCTGGCCTATTCGCTCCCACCCTGAAACAGATACTCTAACCTGTACAGTAAATAAACCCATATTAGTTAGTACTACAGATACTAATAACTCACTTGACAATAATTATTTTTACAATATTTTCTGCAAATATTCTAATTTTACAAAGTTGAACAGAATCATCGCATATATCTTTAGGTTTGTTAACAACATGAAGAAAACTAAAGATAAAAATACTTCATTTTTAACTTTAGCTGAATTAAATAGAGCTCATAACTTTATTGTTCAAATAGTACAACAAAGATCATTTTGCAAAGAAATTAGTGAATTACAGTCCGCACATAAAGCTCTCCCCTCCAGATCTAGTCCCATAAGGAAACTGAATCCGTTTGTAGATGAGTGTAACCTACTGCGTGTTGGAGGTCGTATACAACAGTCAGAAATTTCACATAACCAAGCACATCCTATCATTCTACCAGCGAAGGATCATATAACCTCTTTAATTATTTCACATTACCATAATAAGTTACTTCACTCGGGTATTCAGACAACCTTGTACAATGTGAGATTGAGATATTGGCCAGTAAACGGTAGGAATGAAGTAAAGAAAATAATTCATTCATGTACTAGATGTATAAGGTTTAGAGCACAAGTCTGTGGACAGCAAATGTCTGACCTTCCTGCAGCCCGAGTAAGGCTAACCCGTGCATTTGCCCATGTCGGTAGCGATTTTAGTGGTTCTGTTGCTATTCGCAGCTCTATGGCTAGAAATTGTAAGTACTACAAGGGATACATTTGTCTGTTTGTATGTTTGGCCACCAGGGCAATTCATTTAGAATTGGTTTGTGACCTATCTTCTCAATCATTTATCTGTGCTTTAAAGCGTTTTGTCTCCAGGAGAGGTATTCCTAATTGTTTGTACACGGACAACGGTACTAATTTTAAAGGTTCCAAAACAGATTTGCATGAACTGTACCTTATGTTTAAAAATGATAAGTCTAACAGTGAAATTGTTGACTATTGTACTCTTAACAATATTGAATATAAATTTACAGTACCTCTAGCTAGCCACATGGGAGGAATATATGAGGCTGGTATAAAGTCTACAAAAAATTTACTGAAAAGGTACTTATGTAACACGAAGTTGACATATGAAATGTTATATACAGTTTTAGTACAAATTGAGGGAATTTTGAATTCTAGACCTTTGTACCCAATTAAAGATACTCCTGATGATTTAACAGTTCTTACACCTTCTCATTTTTTAATTAATAGCATTTTAACTGATATACCAGAACCTAACTTGTTGGACTTGAATGAGTCAAGACTAAATATGTATCAAAAAATTATACTTTTAAAACAAAAATTTTGGAAGCAATTTTATTGTTACTACTTATCAGAATTGCAAACTAGAAATAAATGGTATAAAATTCATGACAATGTAAATGTGGGAGATATGATTATTGTAAAAGGTGAGAATACCCCGCCCACTGTATGGCCCCTGGGTAGAGTAATTTCTACGAATAGAAATAAACATGATAACTTAGTAAGATCTGTAACTATTCGTACTGCCAAAGGAGATTTTGTAAGACCTATTCATAAACTTATTTTATTAAGAAAGAACTTAAATCAGATTTAGTGATGAATAAGTGTTTATTTTTTAGTGCTTTGATTATTAACTTAGTGTCAAATTAACCTCCTCACTTGATTTAATTAGTTTGCATACTATTTAAACTATAAATTGCATTACTATGCAACTTAAAGGCTATTTTATATGGACACATTTCCGTGGCGTTGACGGAAAAGGTACTGTAGAGTCTGTGAGGCGGATAATTTTTTTTAGCAGAGTACGCTAATTCGTCAGCTACCCTTTGTGAGGTGTTAGATGTGTTCTTTAGGAGAACACCTTTAAGTCGACCCTTCACAGGTAGTCGCAAAGATGTTATTTTTATGTGTTTTAGATTGTACTTAACTTACACTAAAAAGTGTTAAAATTAGAATTATAATTACACTATGTTTAAATTTGCTTTGCAACTACAATTAACTCTTTAAAAGTTAATGCTGTTTGTACTTTAAACTTCGGATAAAAATAAATACACAACAGTTGAATAATGTATTCTTTATTACCTTATGTAACAGATAAACTTAACTGTAACTTATAGTGTATTTCTTATGTAACAGATAAACTTCATTGTAACTAAATTGGAGCCTTAAGTTATGATATTTAAATTACTAATGTAATATTGTGTCAACCTATCAGTACAGTAACTTTCACTTGGTTTGCCACCAAGTTGATTTATTTTATTTATATCGTTGTAAGGTAGAGTTTCTCACAAACATAATCTTGAATAATGAAATAAATGACTAACTCTAATTAAGATACTTTGCACTTTATAAGGCGGCCAGTATGTTTAGTATCTACATACTAAATTGCCTACTCTGTGGTTTGACACTTGACGTTTTGGATTTTCTTAGTCTGTGATCGATCCCTTGTGAAAAATGTAACTCGCGCTCCACGCTTTTTTCTGCATGAATTAATATTAAAACAGTTTTTATGTACATGTGGTTTTGAAAATGTGAAAATAAACGAAGTGCAGTGCCAAGTCCTTCTTTGATTTACAACGCCTACAAAGCTCAAACAAGTACGATAATTCAATCTGCGTTTAGAACACATTAAAAACTTAAAGCAGATAGATAGTAAGGGTGGTGCTTGTGTGGAATTGTAGCTAATTACTTTTGTACATTGATTGATAATACATAATATGATTTGTATTTGGACTCTGCGTGCCAGCTATGGGAAGTAAGATTTCCAAAATACTGATTACTAAAATTATTCATTACATAGTGTTTATTCTGATTGAGTTTTAAAATGTGCAGTTATATTCGAGGAAAGTACTTCCACATAACTTACTGTGTGTAGTGGAGTCACTTCTACGACATCTAAACTCCTCTTTAGTACTTATTACATTTACATATCCATTGTATAGGGAAGTATGCTAATGCATATATCTAAATAAAAGGTTAACCAGGTTAAATTAGTAAGGGTAAATTTAAAACCATTACTAATTTAAATGACCTTCAGAATACTAAGTAAATATTTTTTTTACCTTGCTGTAATGTAGGATATCTATATTTTTATAAGTTCAAGAAGTAAAAAAAAAATACTCTTGCTGAGTTGTGTCGCAAAATACATAATAGTACAAGTGTTATGTACAATAACTTCTAAAAGGAAAGAAAAAAAATTCCATTTTGATTATTACAATTATTGGATACCATAATAGTTGATGACATGTATCACTGAAACATGCTTTTTCAGTCACTGTGTTATATTAATTGGAGCACTGGGTGCACCCCAAAGTTATCTTAAGCCAAATTTTATGAAAACGTATACTCCATGCAATTAACGCTGCCCATAGTCATATCATAGCGCCGCCCCGCGCGCCGCTGCGAAAGCAACTCTTTCATTCATTTTTTATTAAATGGTATTAAAACTATGAAAGTTGTTCAAGCATTACATATGGTATGAGAAAGATATTACATTCAATTTAATGATATATGTATATACATATTTACAGAATATTTACAGCTGAGCTGGTTGCCTTTTTGGTTACCGTTACATAATAATACCTTACGTTTAAGTATCCTGTAAGTAAATGTTTTTGTAAACCATTTTGTGTGTAAGTAACCGAATAAAGTTTTACTTATGCATTCACTCATTCAGAAATTGTAACATTAACTTCTAATTTAATGATGAGCCTTTTATGGCGATTTGATGACTTTTTGTTGATCGTTAGTAGGTATTTTGCTAAACTAAGTTTGTATTGGAGACAAATATTGAAATGCTTACACATAACTAATTATTCTGAGACTTAAGTAAATAAAATAAGTTTGCAATAGGTAATGACAAAAAAAAATATTTCTAAGTTTGCAATTTTTATAATTCGATGCATTGCAAATTAACTTTTTCGCAATTTATTTGAAGTATATATCAATTTTAAATAATTTTCTAAAGTATCTTTTAATTATATTAATGAATTTTGATGTTAACAATATATGGTCGAACAAGCTACTGCTCGTGTTTATAACATGCCCAGATGAAATGCCATATGGCTATATTTTTATTGATGCTAACAGAATTGTATTGAATTGTATAGTTTAAATTAAGTTAAGTAATATAATTATGTTAATTGTCACTTTATATACCTACCATTTCTGTTATAGGATGTTTTATGAATACTTACTTATATATAAATGAAAACGTAATTACGCTTTGTGTCATGCAATAAATATGTGTAATGTAATTAAACAATAATTATGACCTCCGCAAAAATGCGAAATATTTTGTTGGAATATTGGCTGCTATTTTTTCTTCTAATAAAATGATGTTTTTTATTTAATAATATTTTATGACTATTGACTGGATGTACTCAGAATTATATAAGTAAAATTACAAAGAGATTGTTTCACGCGATGGGACTCGCTCTAGCAGGATGGCCGACTGTAAGGTTACTGTATAAATTACATAAAAATCAGTTTGGATTTTCCAAAGGTAAAAATACTACTGATGCTGGAATTGCACTTCTCAAACATATTTTTGTCGCTTGGGAAGAAAAGCAAGATGTAATTGGCATTTTCTGTGACCTTTCTAAGGCATTCGATTGCGTTGATCACCAAACACTATTAAAGAAGCTAGAACATTATGGTGTCTCTGACAAATCAGTTAGCCTTATGAAATCGTATTTGTACAAAAGGACTCAGAAAGTAGTGATTAATAGAACTCAATCTACTGGAGCCCCCACCTATATGGGTGTGCCACAGGGATCAATATTGGGCCCATTGCTCTTTCTAATTTATATAAATGACCTTCCCAATTACGCGAATAATTTATGTGAGACAGTACTATTTGCGGATGATACTTCTTTAGTTTTCAAAGTAAACAGAGGTAACAACTGTTCGGACGAAGTAAATAGTGCCCTCTCTAAAGTTTCATACTGGTTTAATAGCAATAATTTAGCACTTAACCCCAAAAAAACTAAATGTGTAAAATTTTCATTACCTAATGTTGAGCAGACAAAATTAAATATTAATTTAAATAACGATGAAGTCGAGTTTATTGAGAGTACAAAATTTCTAGGTATTACACTAGATTCTCGACTGCAATGGGATCCACATATTGAAGCCTTGTCAAGTAGACTTAGTTCAGCAGCATTCGCTGTTAAGAAAATAAGGCTTTTAACTGATATTGAAACGGCAAGGTTAGTATATTATAGTTATTTTCACAGTGTAATGTCTTATGGACTGCTATTGTGGGGCTCAGCTGCCAGTATTGAAAATATTTTCGTACTCCAAAAAAGAGCTGTTCGCGCCATATACAATCTTCGGCGAAGAGATAGCTTGAGAGAATTGTTTAAAGAAATAAACATCTTAACTTTGGCAGGCCAATACATATATGAAAATTTAGTTTATGTAAGGAAACACTATGATTCATTTCCTAAGAACAGTAGTATTCACCAGTTTAATACAAGAAATAAAGATAAACTTGCCGTTCCAAGATTTAGGCTTGCAAAATCTAGAAGTTCATTTATGGGGAAAGGCATAGCCTTTATTAATAAAGTTCCGCAACAAGTGATTGATCTGCCTTTGCATGAATTTAAAATCCATGTTAAAAAAACGCTCATGGGTAAAGGTTATTATAAAGTAGATGAATATCTTAAAGATCAAAATGCATGGAAATGATGTAACACATAAATTGCTACTATAAGTACTTTGTTGAAGTAATATAATAAGTCTATGTTGTTGCCAATAATCCTGTCACCCTGTTGTAATTATCTGGTAACGATATATTCAAGTTTGTAAATATCGTTACTTATGGCTGTTACAGCTGATAAGTTTCTTGCGCCCGTTCTTCTTGTCAGCTAAAAAAGTCTGGAACGGGTGGTAGGAAAATATAGACGATTCAAAAGTACTTAATAATTAAGTTTATTTGAATAAAGCTTATTTGACTTTGACTTTGACTTTAATTATTATTCGCCATGAACCATGTAGTATACTAAATTTGTATGTTTATTCCATTAAAAGTACTTAAACGGTAGTTGTAGTAATCAGGCGACTGCTGTGGCCCCTACCACGCCACGCATAACTTATAAATATGCGGTGACAGGGTAGAGGAGCGCTCAGTCGTTCTCAAGTCGTCACAGTGAAAGGTTCAACGGTGGAATAAGTGTTTTCAATAAAGTTGTTAAGTAAAGTCGTAATATCAGGAAACTTTGATGAATTTGTCGTGACACGCTATTCCTGCTGGAGAGATACCACTGCTTAAGGTCAGCGGGGCTACTCAAACGGCCACTTTTCTATTCGTTCGCTAACTTAAAAATTAAAAATAAGCCATAAACACCAAAATAACGTGTCGTAGGCTTGTCAATTCCATACAATACGACAATGTCTGTGATTTACATAAACTTGCGACGTCTGACTTGATCATTAATTGCTTATTTTTAAGATTAAAGTTAGCGAACGAATGGAAAAGTGGCCATTTGAGTAGCCCCCCAGGTATTAGTGTATTATTTTTCAATACTGTTTAAATTGGTAATAGTTCTACTTTCCCATGATATCGAGTAATTGTATTCTGTGGAATTCTTGTTGAACGTCAAAAAAACCATTATACATTGATGCAATTAAAACTGTAACTTTTAATTGCTGGTGATGTTTTATTTAACCCCTTTTAGTAGGTAGGGTAGTTATAGATTTTTGTTTACTGGTAGGATTTTTTTTAAATACATATACCTACAGGGTTATTTGTAAAACACCAACAATCTCGCCGGAGTAGATTACTAACATCAAAAACAACATTTTTTTCTACGATTTTTCAAACAACAAAAAAAAACTACTTTTCATACAAAATTCGATCAGCTGTTGGGATATTTGTAGAAAAAGTATTTTTTTTTGTTTTCAGAAATGTCGTAGAATAAAGTTTAACGTTGTTGTTTATAATTTTAGTAATCTAGTCCTGCCTGCTTCGTGTTTCACAAATAACCCTGTAAGTATATATTTTTAGGGTGAAAACTAATAGGTTGGTGGTCCAACAAGCTTGAACGAATTAACTCCACGTCATACACGTCATAAAATCGTGTCCCAGAAAATATGGTCAATCTGAAGTTACTGGAGTGGCATAGCTAGTTCGGACTTATGTTTCCCATCTAAAAGTATTTGTCTCTTAAGGCATAATGATACTGTAGGTATGTTTTTTTATGAAGGATGTTTTAATAAAACCCCACGTAATCCTATATTCAATGAGTGATTAAACACCTCAAATACTTATTCCGACGTAGAATTTATTCTAGACGAGCTAAAAGAGCGATAAATAACAATGTCACTGGCCTCGTGCCGAAAACTCTCTTTACATTTTGGACTCTAAGTGCAGAGTATAAAGTTGACGTGTTTCTGTTTTTTCTCGTCTACTAAATAATATAATATCCACGTGACACTTTCCATCTGTATGCAAATGCAGTGACGCGCGATGTCGCGACACAACCAGCGGTGAAACGAATACGTCTTTAAATAATATCTGTGTCATTCCTTTGAAGGTATAAATGTATTCCTTCTGGTCTAGTACCTCCCCTATAATGGTACTCTTTTTGAAGAGGTAGAGAACCTTGATCAGGTAGGTTAGATAGGTACTTCTGCAGGGGTCTTTAATGGGCCAATGATGATAATGATTTCTACCTATTAAAAATCTCATCAAATCACTTTTTTATTTAATTTTATTTCATTTCAATCTATATATATAAAATTCAAAGTCCTGACTGACTGACTGACTGATTGACTGACTGACTGATATATCAACGCACAGCCCAAACCGCTGAACCTAGAGGCTTGAAATTTTGCACACAGATACCTTATACAGTGTAGGCATCCACTAAGGAAGGATTTTTGAAAATTCTATCCCTAAGGGGATGAAATAAGGGATGAAAGTTTGTATGAAAGTCCCTCAGTTTTGGAGCTAGGATCTTCAAATTTTGTATTTAAGCTGATGATTGAAAATTAATAAATACGTGTCTCAGTGTTTTTCAAAATTCTACCCCCGAAGGGGTAAAAAGGGGGATGAAGTTGTATGTAGAAGAAAATACTTAATTTTCGAAGAAAAAATAGCTAAATTTATAATTTAGGCTTATGGATGGAAATACAACGCAACGAATATTATTATCGGTAGTATTTCAACCCCTATGGGGGTGAAATGGGTTAAATAAACCTAAAATAGTTATGGATTTCGTTATAGGGGTTTTTTGGGATGACGATTTCGAAAATGACATTTATTTTGAAGTCCAACACGGTCGACATGATTTAATCCCTAAAGGGGTGAAAATTGGATTTAAATTTGGTATGGAAAACAATATAAAATAGACATTACAACTTAAAACTTCGTAGGAGCATGTCTAAAAATAAGTAGGCAAACACATATTTTGTTATTTTGAAAATCATCCGTTAGGGTTTGTAAATGGGGTAAACAAACAACAAAAACTGAAAATCGATGTGGATGTCGTTCTTAAGGTTTAATGGGATGAAGAATGCGAAAATGACATTTGTTTTAAAGTCCAACACGGTGGACATGATTTAGCCCCAGGGGACGGGAACGGGAACGGGAACAGGAACAGGAACGGGATCGGGAACGGAAACGAGTGAATAAACGGGAACGTGATACTACTAATATCTCTGGACCTAATTCTGATTATTGTAATAAACTAGCTTCCGCCCGCGACTTCGTCCGCGTGGATATTAGAGAATATCCTTAGGGAACCTTCAACCAGGATCCGACCAGCCGTTTTTACGCGATTAGGCGGGTCCCCACCAAGCGCGCAGCCTCGTGCGAGGCCTGTCACACGCGGCAAACGTTTTGCCTAGCAAGGCAGCGCGCTTGGTGGGGACCCGCCTAAACGCGTAAAAACGGCTGGTCGGATCCTGGTTGAAGGGTCCCTAAGGATTTTCTCTAATATCCACGCGGACGAAGTCGCGGGCGGAAGCTAGTCGGTTTATAAAAATGTTTATGATTTAGTAATATAAAATGCAGAAAAGAGTAAATTTGTAATCAACAAACATCAAAAAGACTACGTGTGCCCTCGATGCTGACATTATCTTTTACAAAAACGTCTATCCCGTGTGTAGCATTGCTCTTCTATTATAGTAGATTAAAGTTTGAGAATATTGTGAGATTTCTTTAATACAACCATAGACCATCATAGAATTGAAGAGTCTTTTTTTTGTCTAATTAATTAGAAAATTTCATCATAATATCGATTAATTTATGTAGGTAAACCCATAAAATTAAGTACCTACATGTTTCAAGTTGTAAACAAACTTTTATTTTGACTTACCTAATAATATTTTATAAACAAGACCAAAGACACTGAATGCACAAAATAGTCTGTGCTGAAAGTAAAACTTATCGTAAGTTTCACGGAAGTGAAATCCCAGTCGATCACATCCACGCATTCGTTTTAGTTCCGTTTTTCCGACATAAAAGAATGGAAAAGAAACCAGTCCATACATCATCGACATATAGCGGCAGAATGTCCTCAATTAAATTTAATTTCAATTCGGAGCAGGCGCCCGCTCTCGCGCCCGCGCCCGCGCCGGTAGTGCGGGCGGCAAACGAGGATTGATCGCGTCATTTATAAGGGCACGATTTGATCGGCCACCAGGGGGCACCACGCTTCAAAGATGAGTATGGATATTTCATGAAACAAAATATTAAAAACACGACTGCCCTGCCAAAAGTGTCATTGCAGTCGGGGGACCTTTTTATGGAACAATTTTTGATCAAAGAAGTCCCCCGACTGCAATGACACTTGTTGTTTAACTTTTTAGTTCGTTTTGGCAGGGCAGTCGTGTTTTAAATATTTTTTTAATTTATTTATTTTTATTTTACACATTTTAGTGACATATTATATAGTTTTAGAATGTGCTCATCAAGGCCTTTCATTTGATGCCCATGTTGTAATAAAAGAAGAAAAAAATTAGTTTTCACATTTGAAAATGGCATCGTACCATATTGTTTTTTCTAAAAAAAAATTGCCAGTGTCACTCAGAATGCTGTAAGAATTCTAACGATATCTACCCCATTTGTCCAAATCAATTCAGGCATTTAGAAGTTATGGTGGAATAAAGAAACTCACATACCCACAAACATACATGAACCCTGAACACATATACACTCTTTTTGCTTTGGGCAGTCGTGTAATAATAACTAAAATTATTGCTAAAAACATTTTATTTTTCAAGAAGCGGTTCAAACTGCTTTTTGACGACGTAATTTACTTTAACAATAATTTTCTTTTTCACATTTCGCTAAAATAATAATTAAATATTTGTAAAAATCTGGTGAACCTAAGTAATCCTGCTTCAACGACTATTGTGACCTCAACGAAAGCTATAAATTATATACCTATTGAAGTGGAAAATGACGATAAATAAAAACCTAGATAATGCTAATTAATATAAAAGAAAAAAATTAATAAAGAGCATCACAAATTAGTGTACCTTATCTGTTTTCTTTTCCTACGTGAATCGGTTAATTAAGAAAAGGAACATGTCATGTCAGGCAAGCCTATTTTTCGGAGACCCGATAAATAAATTTCTAAATAAAAATTACTTATTCTCTTTCTTACCCTCATGTAATAATTTGGTGCCCTATAATGTTTAAACTATTATACTGACATATTCCGTTTCTTGACTGTTATGTCTGTCTTGCCATAAAGAATCAAAATCCATAAATGTTGCTAAATGGGAAAAAGGTGACATGTATCCTTTCTTAATTAACCGATTCGTTTGTCCTAAGTAATCGGTGCAGTGTGCGGGCCTCAGCGCCACGGCGCGCCATCGCTCACGGAGGCCGCCGTCAAACATCCCTTTATTGTTTTTTTATGTCCTGAATTATGCCCTCCTCGGAAGTGCTTGTGCGTTATGCGCCGTTTATTACGCGATTGGCTTTTTGCACACTCTCGACAATTTCTCACCGCGAACCTGAAAAAGAAAAGGCCGTGTGGTATTCTATTTTTATAAAAAGAGCTATGATGTAAGTATCTCGAGAAAGAGAAGAGAATACTCAAGTTACTGTGTGATTTCCATTTTGTATAAACCCTGCAACTAGTCAACAGTAGCGTATTGTTCTTTGCTAAGAATATTTGAATAAAAATAATGTCTAGGTATAATACGCTAACTTTAGAAAAGTATTTTTTTTCTAAACCCAATAAGATTTGAGACAAAAATAAAAAGGTATTTTTTTCATTTTTCATCTGGGTTTTCACGTAAAAATTAATGCAGGTAATTAATAAAAAAAAATTGTGCAAATACAAATTCAATAACTTTAAATGCTCTTCAAATACACAAACCCGCCGATTTCAGGTTCTCTGACATGTCACATGAAATAAACTAACCTATGCCAGAGCATCTTCGCCAGCAGTATGAGCACAGCCAGCAGATAACACTTGCAGACACTTGCAGCAGCAGCGTGAACGCCTGCGCAGCTTGGCCCAGAGCCAGCGCTCGCGGCGTGCGGCCCGAACAGGCGGGCATCTTACCACGCCCACGCGCTCCCTGGATATCTTCACGTGGCTACGCGCTAGTAGGCGCATCATGCTAGTTACATGGTCACTTGAGATAAACTGACCTATGCCAGAGCATCTCCACCGGTAGTATGAGCACAACCAGCAGGGTAACTTGCAGCAGCAGCGCGAACGCCAGCGCAGCTACGCCTAGGGCTAGCGCTCGCGGTGTGCGGCCCGAGCAGGCGGGCATCTTACCGCCCACGCGCTTCCTGGATATCTTCACGTGGCCACGCTCTAGTAGGCGCATCATGCTGGTTACATGACACTTGAAATAAACTAACCTATGCCAGAGCATCTCCGCCAGCAGTATGAGCACAGCCAGAAGGGACAACTGCAGCAGCAGCACAAACGCCGGCGCAGCTTGGCCCAGAGCGAGCGCTCGCGGCGTGCGGCCCGAGCAGGCGGGCATCTTACCGCCCACGCGCTCCCTGGATATCTTCACGTGGCCACGCTCTAGTAGGCGCATCATGCTGATCACCGAAAAATATTTAAAAAGATTTCTTTCTGGTGCTATACTTTTATGTAGAAGCTTTAAGAGTACAGGATAAATAGATCAGCGAGCTAAAATCTATGGAACAAACATTCCGTTCAAAAAATGGCACCACACGAAAATTACAACTAAGTGGATGGAATAAAACAAATTTAACGGATGAACCGCGCTAGTGCGCGGTATCCGTTAAAAGTGTTTTATTTCATGTCTAGTGAGCGCGTAAGCTTAAAAAGTGAATAAGGATGGAGCTATAAATGCTGACATTTTAATTATGCAGCACAAAGCGTTTGAACACTGGTTGCTTATTTAATGACCATAATTTGTATACTCATTGATATTTTCTATACTTAAACGAATTTATTACAGAGTCCCAGTGGCCTTCTTCCGGCTCCATCATCAGACCCTGGAAACTATTTTCCAATAAAGTACTCGTCAAGACGATTCAAATGAGTCCAAACTCGATGGGGTAGCATGGTTTTATTAAAGAGTTCCTGTGTCCTTCTTCCGGCTCCATCATCAGACCCTGGAAACTATTTCTCAACAAAGAACTCGTCAAGACGATTCAAACGTCCCATTTTTCGGTTTTTCAGATATATCTCGAAAACTATGCATTCCAGCGACATGAGTACTTTTACAAAATTAAAGCTGATTAAATTTGAGACAAGATTTATAATAAAAAATTTTTCGATATCTTGTATAGTTTTTGAGATATCCGCTCCTGAATATCTGTAATTTAGGAAAAATAATATTTTTTGATTGATGATGATTCGCCCCCATTTCATACCCATAATGGCTGAAATACTAACAATAACGATATACGTCGAGATAGATTTGCATCCATATGCCAAAGTTATAAATTTAGCTATTTTTACTTCGAAAAAGAAGGATTTTCTATACACAACTTCATCCACCTTTTCACACCTTTGGGAGTAAAATCTTCAAAAACGCTGGGACACGTATATATTCAGTTTTTATCGTCAGCCTAAACACAAAATTTGAAGATCCTAGCTTCGAAACTGACGAACTTTCTTACAAACTTTGGACCCCCGTTTCACCCTTTAGGAATGCATAGTTTTCGAGATATATCATGTCGCTGGAATGCATAGTTTTCGAGATATATGTGAAAAACCGAAAAATGGGACCTTCAAAACTCCCCCTCTCCCCCGGCATAGGGGCTACGGGCGGGGACTTTTGATATGTTCACCTCCTAACAAGTCCAAACAAAGTTACGAAGTCAAAAATTGTGTTCCACGCCTTTCCCTCTATACCCTTTTTTGAGCGTTCATTTCCTGAACTAGGAGGTCTCTTTAATAAGAACATTGTTATGTTTTAAAACCACAACGCGAACGAAGTCGCGAGCAACAGCTAGTTTCTAAGAAACTCTTTCTTTCTTTTCTTTACAAAACAAACTGCAATTATTGTAAAGAACGCTAACGTCAGTCACTGCGCGCGTAGCTGGACTGGCTAAAGCTGTATGGGTTGTAATTTTTTGGCCCTATTGTGCCATTTTTAAGCAATATTTGTTTGCGCTTACACTTCCGTAGATTTTAGTTCGCTGAAATAGAGATATCCGGTATGAAACTTTAATCTTACCTCCAAATAAAGAACTGTCCATACGGACTACGCTTCTGCCCCATGATGTAGACGTGCGAGGGCGGCATCATCTGCAGCGAGCCAAGCGCGCAAAGTTCGCGGTCCTCAAACGAGCGAGCGATCACTTTGCTTGCAGTGTACGGTTCCGTGTGGAATGCATATGCTGTGCGTACACAAAATTTATATCAACATAATTAAGTGAGCAATATGCACTGAGGTTGGACCGCAGTCCTTAAGGAATGTGTGATCACCTGGTTCACAAATGCTAAAATATGCCTTTAATCATCTTTTAAAATACCAACTCGATCTAAGGGAGGTAAATAAATGCTATAATACTTATTTCATGATAGTGATACTGTATAAAATCATACCTCCATGCCTTAGTAGTTCAATGCCAGCCTCAGCTGGCTGTAGAATCGCTGTCGTGCGTTTAGCTCTGGTCACCTTCTTGTCTCTGAGCTCGTCTTCCTCCACTCGCTTAAAGCCAGCGTAGTAGTAAAATCCTGGACTCTATCAAATATTGCTCTATAGAGAACCAATTCAAATAACTAACTCTAAAGAAGCTCATTATGATTACTATATCCATGTGTCTAATACTGGATCTAAGTAATATAATATCGTCTTTCCCAAAAATATGTCTATTTATTTAATTTATATTAATATCAGAGTGTAATGCAGTAGAGAGTTACATCAAGCTCTGCGTACATCAATCCACTGCTGACTATATCCAACGTTCTCGAAGACCAGTTCCAGGTCACTAGCCGTCAGCCCCTGGATGGAGTCGATGCTGGGCACGGCGGCGTTGAGCAACCACGACACCACGCTGCTGGTGTAGAAGTTGTACAGCAGCATGCTTGTTATGCCCACCACTAGCAGGATCGCACGCCGACCTGGTAAAATGCTTAGAATCTGGTATCGAGAATCTATTCCGAATCTTCAGAAATCAAACCGTATAGCTAGAATATATTACAACAACTATAAGGGTCTCCACCAAGTCTAAAGTATGATTTTTACGTGTAGCAGTTATTCATGTATATGTTGTAATGATATACTGACCTTGACTTGAAAATTCTTCCAACACTTGGACACCGTCTTCGTAAGCTATCAAAATGGAATCAGTGTTAGAAATCAATAAGTGCTGTTTTTAACGTTTATTTGACCACGCAAGGTTATACCTTGTTGGCACAAAGCACCCACTACGCTAAACAGCGCATAGAAGCCAGGATTGGGTCGTCCTTCTAGCTGTGCAGCGCCTGCGAGCACAACAGCGCAGATGAACAGCGCAACTAAAGAGCACCACCACACTCCTGGCGACAACGGAGAAAGAAACCGGTTATCGTATTCACCCACGCCTTTATTCGGAATCAGGTAGTAGAACTTCGTTCTGAAAACAAGTTCTGCATTGAAAGATCAAGTTGGTGGATGATATCAATGAAATAATGTGTAACGCGAAAATTTACTCAAGTTTGGTTGCAGGAGGGAAAAATATGTCGACCCACTCCTTCCACTTAGGGTAGATTCTAGCGCAGGTGCAGGAGATGTCCTGTTCTCGCCAAAACAGAGAATTTGTCACGGCCTGAGGAAGAAAAAAGTGGTATTAATCCCTGTCGGAAACCTGAATGACGATTAAACATAACTAACACACAACACACAACCTTTTTTTATAGTAGAAATTAGAAATTAATTTATTTGCCTTTGAATAGGGTACACTGAAGGTCTTAATCTAGTTTAAAAAGCTCGGCCCATTCAGCCATTATCAGTAGGGGAAATGCTTTTACGTAACCCGAAGGTATGTGGGACTCGCCAGGGCCCTACCCACCAACCCCCCTATACTAAGATATGCCTAACAAGAACTATGAGACCGTGATGTCACGTACCGTGTAACCTTAGTGTTTGCGCCCCATCAGGCAAACACTTGAGGGTATGGTATGACCGGTCAAAAGCAATTCCACTCGCGGAACACACACACTCACATTACGCACACATACACAACCCTAACCTTTCGCATTTATTTCCGCTGCACCAACTAAAAATACCTTAACATTGCCCAGAATATTTCGGACTGTAAAAACACTTTTAGTGGTCAATTTCCAAACTGAAATGAAGTTGCATACAAGCATCGAAACGGTGAAACTTAAATAAGCGAAGTGCTGGCTGTGACGCATGCATAGCATAGTACCGAATAGTTACCAGCGTGGAGTTGCGCTCGGGCGCGCCAATCCAGCGGCCCACTATTGTGTAGTTGAACCTGAAATCAATTGGCGAGTTTTATACGGTCAGCCGACAAGCGGGATTGTGAACTACTGACTGATGAAAGTTGGATACTTTTACCTGACGTTTTTGTGTATAATGGAAATTTAAATGCATTAATATAGGTATTATGGCTTTGATGGATATACACATTTAAAAAATGATGATTTGACCATCTGATAGTTGGACGTTTTGCTACTTAAACCCTCTGATCGGCAGATAAAATGATCCTAAATGGGGATCAAATTTGGTTTAATAACAATTATCTGTGTTAACACAATATTGTTCAAATATTAAACTCATAGGCTTTATTTTAACCATTATATTGTTTTATTGCCCCTTTAAAGAGCACAGGGGGCCCGCGGAGCCATTGGAGTGAGGAATTGACCCCGTGGAGTCGCGCGTGAGAGAACGACATATACGAAACCACAAATTAGAGAGGGACAAAACTAGTCCTCGACGCAGCTCAAGGTCACCGGCGTCAGAGCTCACACGTATAATGGGAGTGTCGTATTATGAGGCATGGGCCACCCTGCCATGTCTTTCACCACCCAAGTCGCGGTACAAGGAAGAATACCTCGCGGTGCAGCGCTTGTGATCAAACTACAACCTGAAGTTATGCTGCTGTCTTAGAACGCTGAGAAGTTGCGCGACCACCTTCGTCATGGCGGCGACGCCCACCGTGTAGCCTAGGTCCATCAGCGAATCTGGATGGAACGTCTTCGGTCTGTCCACTACCTGCGCAAAGATATGTTCCCGTTTGAGGTATAATCGTAGCGTTGTTCTTCATTTATCAGAATAGTTAAAATATTGTTTTCTACTGAGAAGTGGTTCCTTTGTGTCAACTTGGCTGCATGCACCTGTGCTTAAGATGTAACTACCACGTTAGATATCGTCAAGTTCTTTTAAAAAAAAAATCTTGTTTGCTATTCAAGTATACGGTTTTGGTTTACTATTGTATTGAAAACAGTTAGACAAATTAAATTACTAAATACGTTTTTTAATATTAATTTTTGCTGCTAAGAGATGATTGGAAAATGTGTAAGTAAGATTTTTTTTTGTTTTATTCGGCTAGAAGTTATTCAAATAAATTCCATACGGAAGACAGTGTAATTGAAAGAATTGTGTTATACGAGACCTCGAAATAAAATAAAAATCAATTAATTTGAAACTATCTGGTTAGTTACAATTCTCGAAACTTTGTCAAAATAATAGTAGTTTTCAAACTTGTGTAATTTGATTAACTTTACCTTGAATTTGCAAGAACTTTAACCTTTAACGAAGTGAAACAGTGTCGAAACCATTCTAAATGAAAATAAATTTATTTTCTCACTTTGCAAGGCTTCTTCACCCATAATAATAGTTTGTTAATTTGCTAAAAGTGTGAAAAGCAATAAAAAAATAAAGTCGAAAAAACAAACAAAAACTTAAATAAAATGTCATTAAAGTTGGTATAATTAATTAAATTATTTAATTTGTTGGTGTTTTTAAAAAGTAAGTGTGTAAGTAAGAGTGTGATAAGTGATAATGTAAGTGTATGTAGGAAAAGGTTTGGATTTTTCAACACACAATTTGGTGTAATAGTAGTTTATGAAACTGACACATAAAGAGGGGTATTAAAACACGAGTGTGTGTTTAAAAACCGAGCCGTAGGCGAGGTTTTTAATAGTATCACACGAGTGTTTTAATACCTAGTTATGTGCAGTTTCATACACTACTTTATCTACACTCATACATTTGGGATTGAACCTACTAAATAAAAGATCAACGTTAGAAAAGAGAGAGAGACTTTGTTTGTATTAGCTAGGTACCTACCTTGTAATAAGTCAATTCCTTAGCTGCATCTAAACTAAAATATCGGGCAGAGTTAATTTTTTTTCACATTTTAAAGCAAGAATAAAAAAAAACCTACAAAATTCAGTAAGTATAACAAAATGTAAAAATTGAAATCAAAACTTTATCGGAAAAGCTTGGCGCGCATTCCATTAGAAAAACAAATTGATCAGTGCATTTCAACAAACTAATCGCACTAAAGTCATCGATTACCATAGAGTACATTTTAATCATGAAAAATATGTGGGAAAATATTCGTTGTTTTTTTTTAATGTTACGGCACTGCCTTCTTTTTGGATTTGCCCTGTATCGTAATGAGAAAAAAAGTTATTTTATGATGCAGTTGACTGCATCGTAATGAGTTTATTTTTTAATTTTACCTATCCACGAAAATAAAGTACGTATTTATATTACCTTTTTTGAATTCATATTTGGAACATTACGTTGTGAGTGTAGATAAAAGATTTTATAATGGCCGTAAACTTAATTCAAAACATTAACACGTAAAAGATAATAATACCTACAACTACCGAGACCACAAAGCCCGCTTCAAACACGTCGGTTAGCACCTAACAAGTATGGTAATATCGCAAATCCACCCTCACCACAGAAACGGCACGTAGCGTCAAGTTGTGGAAGTCCCAGCGACGGTAGTATTTGAACTCCCTCGGGATATCCAGACCTGAGACAGGAGGTACATTCCTTCAATTTAATTGTAAATGTTTAGTAGCTCAGTGCATGAACTTTCAAGTAATGTAACTGTAATAATGTGTAAATAATGTTTGGTAAATGCTGTTCTTGTTTACATCTGCACGGATGTATACTAATTACTTTCATGCTTGCATGTTTGCATGCTGCATGCATGCTTGCATGGTGTATGCTTGCTGCATGTATTTTTGCATGTTTGCGTCTTTGCTTAGATGTTTAGTGCTAAATACATGCAGAAAGATATTTAAATTATTAATTAAACAATATACCTGCCTATGTAGACAATAGTGTTAAACTATTATTATGGACATGAAAATATGTTTACCGAAAAGCGATACTGACTTAGAACTTTCTGCGATATGATAGCATTACTTTTTAATTATTATGGATATGAAATTTATGCCTGAAGAAGATTTTGGCTTACAAAATTATGAGTTTTAATGTGTAATAAATAAGTGTATGCTTTGGCATAATTCTCTGCGAGATGAAGTTTATGCCATCCGCTGTTCTGCATAATAATAATTATGATATTAAAAGTTCTGCCATAAAGGGTAGACTCAAAAAAACATTAGCTCCCTACTATACCTAGTTTGTATCATGTTCGACCGACAGCCTATAATAATACAACCGTTAACCAATTTTCGGCAAATCCATTTACTTTAACAACCTTTGTTATAATTTCCTTGTTCATTATATTTACCAGTGTCACCCCACATTCCGATTTCCCTAATCTCCAAGGGATTCCCTTGTATCCGGCCAAAGTTGAACACTTCCGTAAGCCGGTAACGGTCTTCTGAAACAGAATGAACATTAAAAGTTCCTGTAAACTTGAGGTCCTATTAACAAAGAAAGTAATGCTCCTTAAAAAAAATATTTCTACACAAAAGCAGCAAATGTAAAATTTGCTTTAAGAAACCTACGAATAAAAAGAAAGAGAATTATAATGACAAAGACATTTTATTTACTGTTAGGTACTAGCTAAAATATATTTGAAAAAAAACGTACTTCTAAAACTCATTGTTTGGTAAGTACTTCCACTGCAAAATGCGATGCGAAATTCGCATCCACCACCATCGCATCGCACCATCGCAACCACGTGAATTCGTATTGCGAATTCACGTGGTTGTCTATTACTAGTATATTAATTTAAACATTTTTCTAACTTTTAGGCAGCTTACCCTCGTTTCGTACAACAACAATATCAGCGTCAATGCTCAGGTTCAAGTTTTGGAAATACTCTTCAATGATGGAGTTACCATCCATCATCACCAACCAGAAGTGTGCAGCGTCAAAGAACATCTGTTGAGAGGCCTGTAAGGATTTTTGTAAGTTACTGATGACAGTAATACGTCTGAAGTTTCAGTTAACGACAATATTTTTTTTTTGTAGTTTAGTTAAATTTTCTGTATTGTGCTGACTGGATCGTTCAAACTACTCTTTTTCAATTCTCAGTTAACAGATATCAGTCAGTTAAAATATTGCAGTATAATACGCTATCAAACGAATAAAGCTTTATCTAGGCATTGAAAAGGAACAATCATGAAAACTTTTAAATATTTTAAAGCTTTCTAAAATATCTGGAACGGTTTTGTCCCACCACTAAAGTAACTTAACTTCTGCATTTAGAGTAAAACTAGATCAAGAACAGTACTTTTTTCTGGGTGGAAGGTACACCTTGTGTCCTTCTCTGTACCCCTGATAACGTGTATGCAAAATTTCATGATAAGCGGTTCAGTAGTTAAGACGTGAAAGCATAACAAACAAGCAGACTTACTGTTGGATTTGTAATACTTATTAGTAAGGATAAACAGTATCTTATCATAACCTCATGTTATAAAAATATGAAGCATTTAGGATGATATTTTCTCTTTAGACAACGTAGTATTTGGGTAGTCAAAATTTATTTCCCGTAGTCCATGAAAGTAGAACGTTATGTTGTAAAGTATATATGAGAGGAAAACGAAATATTCCGTAAGTTTTAGTAGCGTAGCCGGATATCTCCTGCCGTAACGTTTGAGTTATGTTCCGCACGCCCAGAACTTGCCCGCTTTAAACTGTACCCCAACAGAACACTATACGGTTTTATAGAAATAACAGCTGAGTCTAGGAAAGCTTTGAAACTCAAAGTTTTAATATATTTGCTAAGTTTACACACTCAGGAAAAGTACATTTTAAAATCATTAGCAATAAACAGATGACATGAATTATAACATAAATTAACGTGTCATTTTTATACTTTCGAGTATTTCTGTCAATAAATTGGGTTGCCTGACTTGTAAAAGATAAGAGTAAAAATTGACAACGTTCTATGATACCCCTAGTATAGTAAACTTTCATAGCCTATAGAAACCGTTCAGCCTGGAAAACACACGGGCTGTAAATTTTTATGTTTATTTGAGGAGTAGGCGAACAAAAAGTCGCATATCCATTTTTATAAACTTTAGGGAAATTAAAAAACTAATAAAAGGTTGAATATTATTGATTTTTATTACTTTTTTGGAATAACTTTTTTGGTTTTTTTTTTAAATATTTTTTTTTAAAATGGAAAAGTGACATATTGATGGAACCAACCTGGAAATGTTACTTTTTGTCTGACCTATTTAGGAATTGTGTCTTACTTGGCTCTTGTATATGGTGGAATCCAGTGTTGCGAGTATAGAAAAAAATAAAAACAAAAAAGTCAAAAGTGGAAATGTGACTTTTTGTTCGCCTACTCCTCATTTGCTCTTACATAAATAAGAAACTGATTGTCGGATTGAGTAACTGACTAACATATCAATGCACAGGCTAAACTATGGGACTAGGAGCTTGTTTGCACAAGGATTCCTTTTTATAATGTAGGCGATTACTGATAAAAGATTTCTGGAAATTCCCATTGAAAGAGTAATTTCAAGCGCACAAAATCGCAGGCAGCCCATAGTCTTGGTGTCTAGAGTCTAGACACAGTCTAACTAGTCTAGCCGAAGTTACGCGACCGAAGCACAAATGTTTATCGAAGTTCGGCCTAGTTACTTCGCAATGCTTTGTGAATGGCTAGCAACATATCTGCCGAAGCGTTTTTTCATAATAAAAGCGTTGCCGCTGACCTTCGGTCGCGTAACTTCGGCATAGTGTGTCAGACACTTATGGCCGATTGCACTAAACTTAAGAATCGCCTAAGTCTTTTCCTAACTACAACATGACCAAATTAAAACGGTGTCATAAACTTAACCGTCATGAAGCTGTCATTCGCTAAGTTAACTTGGTCGAGTTGTAGATAAGAAAAACTTAGGCGATTATTAAGTTTAGTGCTTTCACGCGTTAGACGTAGCATTACCTGTTCTAGAACCTTCTGCGAGTGATCACAAGACAAGTCCAACATCACTCCAATCGGAACGTTCCACTGATGCAGAAATCTTTCACTCAGTACTGAGTCTTTTGCGATTCCTTTCACTGACACTCTGATTTTGTTCTCCAGAAGTTTGCGTAAAACCACCTTGTTTGCTAAAAAATACGAAACGATTGATTGTCTAATTAAAATCCGTTTTTTGTAAAAAAAGATGAATGTTTTAGCAGTGTGATACGATTGATATAAAATTTACAATTAACGGTGGATCCAGACATGTTAAAAAATAAAAAAGAATGTTAAAACCATGTCGTCGCTTATCATGTAAAATTTATCATTAAAATCATCACTAATAATTAATCATTTAATTAATCATGAAATGTTTGCACTTGTTTGATTAATCAAACAAGTTCAAACATTTCATTTATATTGAAACTTTATGAAATTCTTTATGTAAAAGAAAATATTATACACGTAAAAAAGGAAAATAAGTAAACGTAAAAAGGACTTCATATTTTTATAATTCAGGAAAGGGAGAGCAAACTTGGAATTGACGAACGCACATCGGTTCCGTTTGCGCGTTGCTCTACTGAAAGAATATTTTCGTGTTGAATATTAAAGTTTTGGATGTAGATTATTGACCGAGCGAGCACGAAGTGCGAGCGAAGCGTCTCTGCTTCAGCTTGGGCAAAAATTCTTTCGTATGTCTGTATGTTCTCTTCTACAGGTCGCATTTCTCAACCGATTCTCGTGAAAATTTGTTAGCAGGTTCGAAATTTATATGGAATTTTTTTGTCGAGCCAGTTTTTTTTAATTTTTCAAAGTGGCGGAGATATGTTAAAAAAACAGGTTTTTCGGCTTTCCAGCGCTGTCTGTTCTCCTCTACAGGTCGCATTTCTCAAGCGATTCTCGTGAAATTTTGTGAGCAGGATTGAAAATGATATAGAATTTTTTTGTCACGCCACTTTTTCGATTTTTTTCGAAATGGCGGAGATATGTAAAAAAACCTATTGCAGTCCAGCTTTCCGGCTCTGTCTTTTCTCCTCTACAGGTCGCATCTCTTAACCGAATTTCGTGAAATTTTGTGGGCAGGTTCAAAAATCATATAGATTTTTTCAAGTTGAGACAGTTTTTCTAAATTTTTCGTAACGGCGGAGATATATAAGAAAAATGTATTTCAGTCCGGCTTTCTGACGCTGGATGTTCTCCTGTACAGGTCGCATTTTTCAACCGATTCTCGTGAAATTTTGTGAGCCGGTTCGAAAATAATATAGATTTGTTTTGTCACGCCAGTTTTTGGATTTTTTTCCAAATGACGGAGAAATGTTAATAATACATATTTCAGTCCGGCTTTCCAGGGCTGTCTGTTTTCCTCTACAGGTAGTATTTCTCAACCGATTCTCGTAAAATTTTGTAAGCAGGTTTGAAAATTGTATAGATTTCTTACGTCAAGTCAGTTTTTAATTTTTTTTCTAAATGGCGGAGATAATGTAAAAAAATCAAATTTCAGTCCGTATTTCCAATGCTGGCTGTTCTCCTCTACAGGTCGCATTTCTCAACCGATCTCAGTGAAATTTTTTGAGCAGGTTCGATAAATATATAAAAAAAAATTGTCGAGACAGTTTTTCGAAATTTGTGAAAATGACGGAGATATGTAAAAAACCATATTTCATTCCAGCTTTCCGGCTGTTTGATCTCCTCTGCAAGTCGCATTTCTCAACAGATTCTGGTGAAATTTTGTGAGTAGGTTCGATAATTATATAGAACTGTTCAGTCAAGCCAATTTTTCCAAATTTATAAAAAAAATACTCACCCATTTTGAAAAATGATCAAAATTAGAAGCACCATCTAGCTGCAATACTCACGTACCTACTGTGTGCTTTGAAAACTTCATGGCGACATTTTATTTTATTTTTTCGCGAGGTATACAGCTCACGGAGCCACTAGTCATAATGTGACGTTTTTGGCTATTCAGTGTGAAGTACACAAGTGATCAACCTAGCAGACGCATTTTGGTTCGGCAAAGATGTCATTGTTTCTGTGTTATGTGGTTAGGTTTGTGCTATGCATCGCCATCCGGTCTAATAAAATAATAGTTTGTTGTCTAAAGTTCCGGACATACAAATTATAATGTTAATGTTTTATTGACTGTTTCACATGATTGTGATAAACAATTATGTATTGTAGTGGTTAGTGCAACTTCGAGAGCCTACGTGATTGTTTCTAATAGCCCTTCTAGCCAAATCAATCCAGAAGGATTGCAGTTGTTTAATTAAGTTACATTTAATAAGTTCAAGGTTGTTAAGTAGTGTTAGTGAAGTAAAAATAGTTCATTTCAAAACGTAAACGTAATCCTCTATGCGTCCAATCCCCAACGTTTTGGCATCTAGGTATTTATTAAGACAAAACAGTAACAGCATTGATTCACAGCTTTTCTGTATATCTGTCACCACTCGTAATTTTAAACTCTCTACAATGCGATTAAATTGATAATAAACAGGGATCTGCTGCAACTTCACTCGAGAATGTATGACAAAGAGTAAATTTTACAGATTTAAATTAATCGCATTTTAAATAAATAGATGTCCGATGGTCATAATTATTTCTTTGATAACACTATGAAAACATTTTTATCCATTCCAATCGTTTGCCTTATAAATCCAAGTCGGTTAAAACAAGCATGCAACTGACTTTCATTGCTCTTTTATGAAAATAAATTTGATTTTTTTCTACTTAGCTCACCGTAGTTGCTCTCACAAGAGAAAAAGCTAACGTATTTAACATCCTTTTGCAGAAAGTAATTTAAAGCTATATCTGTATAATCCGGGCTTAAACAGAGAATATGGGCTATAAGATTCAGAATAACTATAAAGTTAATTTTCATTTTTCTCACAAAAAGATCACAAAGACAGCTATTCATTTAAAGACTTGAAGAACTCTCAGATTTATAGTAGAAACATTGCTGAATTATTTCACGTGTTGTTTGACAAAAGCTGATCGGGACAATTGAACAAGGCTGAAAATAATTGGCAAATTGAAGCAGTCGCAATTTTGTGCAATCAGCCGTTTTAGCTGTCCATCACATTTGTGATTTGCTATGTGTACGTTATGATTGCATTCTTCCATATTTTCATAACACAAATACGAGTGGAAAACTGAAATGGTTATCAATCATGTTTAATATGATTTGATAAATATACGAGTAGGTACTTTAATCCAAAAAAAGTAGTGTTTCTGTCGGTCTGTTTTACTTTTATGACTTATCTATCCATTGACGATTGTTGAAAGTGGGTATACCTACTTTTGGCTTGGGTCCTTTTTGGCAATCTCGCGTCCAGAAAACTGTTTCATTTCAAATATCTTATCCCAGAAAACAAAAAAATATTAAACAGTGTTATCATGCGCAGTTTTTGAAATAATTGAAATAAATAAAATATGTAGGTAATTTTCTTTTTTTTGATGTCGCTTCCAAAAAACTGTTTCATCTCATAGATCCTATCCCAATTAGCAAACAAATACTGAACAGTGTAAATCTATCGTGGGCTGTTCTTGAGATACTTATTTAAGTTTGAAAAAAGATAAATAGGACATTTACATTTTTTTGCGATGTCGATTCCAAAAAACTGTTTCATCGCAATGATGTTATCCCAATAAGCAAAAAAATACTCGACAATGTTTGTCCATAATGGGCAGTTTTTGAAATTAATATACGAAAAAAACTTTAGTCCTTGTTGCGCCCCAATTTTAATTTTATTTGAAAGAACTTGTCAAGACCTAAAAAATATTATTACAGTATTTTCCACTAATTGGTAGTAAATTTTTTATTCTAAATAGAATAAATTCAAAATGATTTGCCTAAAAGTAAGTTCTAAAATATTTTCAGTCTAAAACGTTTGCAGTCCTAGATTTTGCATCTACAATAACTAACAATAAAATCATATCACTTGTCCGCCACTAAAAAGTAACACTGGAAATAAGTTTCAACAAATAAAAACCACCTGGCACAATAATCGAACCCGCATTACATCTAAACGAGGCGCAAAGGAAGCCATCAGCCAATCTCGCGCGCAAATACCGCCCGCCCTGAATTATTCAATGAACTTAAAATTGTTATTTTTTGAGCCGGCCTCTAAGAGTGTCTTGTTAACTGGCTTACTTAGGCCATTACCGGGGAATTATTGAAAGAAATTGTTCCCCTCCGGAGATGCCGCCCCTGCTACGGGATACTCACCCACTTTCCGATGCTCTAAGGTCGATTTTTTTATGGCTTAAGACATAGGTCGCCCTCGGAGAAAAATGATTGGACTTTTTTATGGTATCTGTCGTACTAATGTACTTCATGTAGCCCCATTAGCTGCTAATTAGGCACGAACTGCCTTTTGAATGTCCGAACCGTTTCATCTTTGCATAACACAAATTCACTTAATTCGGACACAGCGAGAGCCGGACGACTGAAAAAGCATATAATTTCTGCTAATTCAGAATTAACACTTCAAACAGATTATTTGTCCTGCATTTCCCTCTCTGAACAGAAATTTTAGGAAGAAAATGATGTTACGATTTGAAGCGAGAAATAATCAAAACTGATTTTGACTTAACTTTTTTTTACATTATCACCATTTAGTGTAAAATACTTGAATCACTGCAATAAAAAATCAACCAACTTCTTTTAATACAAAACATTAATTGCAAAATTTACATTAAACTTTTAATTTTTAACTTTTTAATTTACCTACTTATCACGAATGATTTATTACTTGATATTTAATTCTATCTATAATTTTAATCATAATGGTTCCTGTATTACCTGTAAACCCTTATAGATCTCACAAACTACCTACTGTTGATGGTGTTTGTCATAGTAAAAGCTTTCTTTCCATCAACGTGCGCGCGAGTTGTCCACAAGAGGACAATATAAATGATAATGCTGCCCGGACAGGGGGTGCACCGTTCGATTTTTAAATGGCTATTTAGAAACATGTGTTGATTTCATTTCAACTATTTTTTTAGTTAAATGCCGACAGTATGTTCCTGAAAGAATGATTCCACCAAAACATTTTCAATTATAAATAATGTTGCCAAGACTTCCATATGGCTCGCACTGTCAAAAAGTGATCAGAACTCATGTAGAGCCAAGCTTCTAACTCTACGCGCCCTAACTCTACGCGCCCTAACTCTACAAGCACTAACTTCAAAAACTCTACTAAACAAAATATGTAGCTTGGCCGTTTCGTTACTACAAACTTTTTGTTGCAAAAGAAAAAATAAAGTTCATTGATGAGATGATGCTATTACCAGATTTACAAAAATTTAATAATCCTTATAGGTCAATTGCCAAAGCAAGCATTCTGACTGACGTCATCGAAGTGATATTTAATTTTATTTTGCTAGCGTGTCTGTCTGTAATACTTAATCGAAGTAAGCCACAAAGGTTAGATAGGGTGGTAGTGCGCGCGAGTGCCCTGCGACCCACGCTGCGTCCTGCGACGCGACAATATAAATGCTAATTCCCGCCGCGGCCGCGCGGGACATAACGAGTTTTTTTAATGGCCTGTTTGCGATTAACGCGTTACAAGGATTAGCCCTGCCCCACGTGTGTACTTCTACATACATAATCCGCTCTAAGTATTATCTTATTAAATTGCGTCGTTAACATGTAAAACGATGTTTTTTGACAATAAAAGTGACATATGAATTATTCAAGTTAACTTATCGGTTGAAGTAAAATGATGTTTTGAGCGGGGAATTTGCGAACGTAATTTAATTTATTCATGAATGGGGAGTTATACGCCGAAGGTTGAGGGCCCCTGGTACGTGTAATGTGGCTCCAAATGAGGCTAACACTGCAAAGGCAGAAAAAGTCTTGGCTAAACTGATAGTCGTGTGCATGTACCTACATCGCTACTATCGAAAATATTGGCAATTCATGCTGTTTAATGGAGAAATTAGTTTAATATTTAGCTAAAAAAAATCCGAAAGTATAAGAAACATTGATAATTTGATCCTTAAATAAAAAAAAACTCGGAAACTGAATAGTGCCTATTTACTAATTTCTTTCAAATAACTGGTTTGAAATAACTGTTTAAAACATTTACATCGCTCGTTGGAAGTTCCAACACCATTACAGTGTGTAAAGGCACCATTAAACTAAACTCTTAAGCCGTCTGTCAACGCGCCTGATTTAAGGCCGCGAAAATTACCACACCGCAGAGACCGCGTCCGCACGCATATTACACGGGTGTTGTATCACTAAACAGGCTTAAGGCTCCCTTACGCGAAATCATTTGTCTCTGTCTTTTTCTTTACGTGTAAAGAGTATGGAAAATAACCTCATTTCTGCACTTTTTCAATGTTTTTCGTTGTTTTTTCATCATTATCTTTAGCACAATAATTATCTTTCTTGAAAAAAAGTTATTGGAGCAACTGAACAGTACGTTAAAATGTATTTTGATGTAGAATTCAATACGTTTCCGTTATTATTTACGCCAAAGATTTGGCCCGCGACAAGCGCTTTTGGTGGTATTCAGATTTTTTTCTACAACCATCTGTTAGGTTTATACACAATTTTATGATTGTAGCAACTAGATAAACTCTTTAGCTTGTTGTATGATTTTTTTGGTGGCTACAAATTTACGTTTTCTTTATAAAAAATGGCCCGCGCAAACCATGTTTTCCTATTACCGCCCCTTAAGCGGATATTTTCAGGTGTCCAGCTATCTCATTACCATACATTGTGTTTTAGGATATTAGGACTGTACCCGATATAACGCTCTGTGGTACCACATTAAAAAAAGTCGAACGTTTCAAGTATTTGGGCCATTGGGTTACTGCTGATTTAAAAGATGACGTTGATATTCAGAGGGAAAGAAGGTCGCTGTCAGTTCGCTGCAATATGTTGGCCCGCAGGTTTGCGAGATGCAATACACAAGTTAAGATCACGCTGTTTAAAGCCTTCTGCCAGTCTTTTTATACATGCAGCCTGTGGGTGGACTTTACTCGTGCGGCATACAGTGACCTTCGCGTACAATATAACAACGCATTCAGGGTGCTGATGGGGTTGCCGCGTTACTGTAGCGCCTCCGGTATGTTTGCGGGAGCTCATACAGATGGTTTCGCGGCCATTATGCGCAAACGCTGTGCTTCCATACTTCAGCGGGTACGCGTCAGCTCCAACACCACCCTGCGTACGGTGGTGGATCGGTGGGACTCGGCGATGCTGGCACGCTGCATACGACTGCACGCAGTCAAGTAGTCCCGTTTTACTTTTTCGTTAGCATCGTGGGGTGCGTTCGATTAAGCCGCCGCGTAGTTGTGTGTTGCCACGCCAAAAACGTGTTGTTGTGGACTTAATTTTGTAATTTGTATTTTTATGTTTCTTTCTTACTAACGCTAGTTTGTAAGTTTATAATGTAACTAACCCAATATGGATCTTTGTTGTCCGAAATAAATTTTCTATTATTATTATTATAATGACAAAACACTAAAGACTTAATGAAATATTTTCGAACCATTTTATTGTTTTCAACACACTTGCTCGTTAAGTGAGCCCTAATGCATCGGTTTTAGGGCCATAAACCGAGCTATAACAAACGCGTGTAATAATATATAAAACACTAGTACGTTATAGAATTAACCCTACAAAGTTAAATTATACCGTAGCATATAATATAGCCCTTGTTCGCTTTAGGACAGATTCGCTTTACGACAGATTCGCTTTACGGCAGATTCGCTTTACGCCAGATTCACTTTAAGACAGTAATTGTTGAAATGATCACCGCCTTTACATTTATTAAAAATGTGACATTGTGTGTGTATAATCATTTATTTGCAAAAATAATAATTGTTTTCTTCCAACTATGCTTTAATTTCATCACAATCACACTAAAAACTCAGTACAAAGCGAGTCTTTATTTCTCTAGAGCAATAAAAATGTATGAAATTTCATTATTGCAAAGTTTTTTTTTTATCGCACCAAAAGGTGCCAATTTCAATGGATTAACTTTATTCAGCCAGCCGATATCAATACTTTTTTTACTTACGTGTATTATTCGTTTCTATCCTACTTGTTCCAAATTTAAAAAATGATTGCTGCTAACTCTGATTAAAAAATGAAAGAAATTTAAAAAAGTGATTTGGCGGGAACTTTGTTAATTTTGCTTGACAATATTTTTGGAAACGATAAAGTGTGATACTATCTGATTTTGAGTGCTTCGGCTTCGAATTAAAATGGAATCATCTAGCGACACATTAACTCCGGAAAACATTCTAAATGAAGCCGACAATGTCATAGAAAATGAAACTCTTTGATATAAGTTTCTTTAATCTACTATTCCTATAGGTAATAGTTGAAATAAAAGCAGATTATGCACCTCGCCTTAAGTAATTTATATTGCCCTCGTGCCTGTTAGATTAGAGCCCTCGCTGACGCTCGGGCTCTAAATCAGGCACTCGGTGCAATAATAAATTACTTTGTGCTCGATGCAATAATCTACTATTTTTTGCTCTTAAGTGGGTTTTTAATTTTAAAATATTACTTCATCGTTTAATGGTACGATTGTAGTTATAACAATACCGAACATATTTGAGTTGTCTAGCAAAGCAATTGCTTCCGAATCATACTTATAGGTATGTCAGTCATCAAATATTCAATCGCACCTGCCGATCTTACTTAATTTCAGTGATTATTTATGAACATTTGTGACAACTACTGTTGGGAAGGCCTGAGAGCATTGTCTTGTCGTGCGGCAGCGTGTGAACTATGGAAACATGTTCCTGTGTTACTAAAATACTAAAATATTGATTTATGCCTTCAAATGCAACGTCAATGTTTTCTTCTATTATCCCTACTATCTTAATATATAAAATCGTAAACTGAATGACTGACTGACTGACTCACTGACTGACTGACTGATCTATCAACGCACAGCCCAAACCGCTGGACCTAGAGACATGAAATTTTGCACACAGATACTTTATACAGTGTAGGCATCCACTAAGGAAGGATTTTTGAAAATTCCATCCCTAAGGGGATGAAATAAGGGATGGAAGTTTGTATGAAAGTCCCTCAGTTTTGAAGCTAGAATCTTCAAATTTTGTGTTTAGGCTGACGATTGAAAATTAATAAATACGTGTCTCAGCGTTTTTCAAAATTCTACCCCCGAAGGGGTCAAAAGGTGAATGAAGTTGTGTATTGAAGAAAATCCTTCATTTTCGAAGTAAAAATCGCTAAATTTATAATTTAGGATTATGAATGGAAATCTAACGCAACGTATATTGTTTTTGTTAGGATTTCATTCCCTTTGGGGTTGGTTTTGAGGGGTGAAAAGGGATAAAAAAACCTAAAAATAGATAAGGATGTCGTTATCGGGGCTTTTATGGGATGACGATTGCAAAAATGACATTTATTTTGAAGTCCAACACGGTGGACATGATTTAACCCCTAAAGAGGTGAAAATGGGGTATATATTTTGTATGGAAAAATAATATAAAATAGACATTACAACTTCAAACTTCGTAGGAGCACATCTAAAAATAAAAAGGCAAATATGAATTTTGTTATTTTGAAAATCAACCCCTTAGGGGGTAAATGGGGTGAGTAAACTTAAAAATCGATATAGATGTCGTTATTGGGGTTTTCTGGGATGACGATTGCAAAAATGACATTTATTTTGAAGTCCAACACGGTGGACATGATCTAACCCCTAAAGGGGTAAAAATGGGGTTCAAATTTTGTATGGAAAAAGAATATAAAATCGAAATTACAACTTTAAAATTCGTAGGAGCACGTCTAAAAATAATATGTATTTTGTGATTTTAAAAATCAACCCCTTAGACGGTAAGTGGGGAACGGGAACGGGAACGGGAACGGGAACGGGAACGGGAACGGGAACGGGAACGGGAACGGGAACGGGAACGGGAACGGGAACGGGAACGGGAACGGGAACGGGAACGGGAACGGGAACGGGAACGGGAACGGGAACGGGAACGGGAACGGGAACGGGAACGGGAACGGGAACGGGAACGGGAACGGGAACGGGAACGGGAACGGGAACGGGAACGGGAACGGGAACGGGAACGGGAACGGGAACGGGAACGGGAACGGGAACGGGAACGGGAACGGGAACGGGAACGGGAACGGGAACGGGAACGGGAACGGGAACGGGAACGGGAACGGGAACGGGAACGGGAACGGGAACGGGAACGGGAACGGGAACGGGAACGGGAACGGGAACGGGAACGGGAACGGGAACGGGAACGGGAACGGGAACGGGAACGGGAACGGGAACGGGAACGGGAACGGGAACGGAACGGGCACGGACGGTAACGGAACGGGACGGGAACGAAACGGAATGGGTACGGAACGGGAACGGAACGGGAACGGAACGGGAACGGAACGGGAACGGAACGGGAACGGAACGGGAACGGATCGGAACGGGAACGGAACGGGAACGGAACGGGAACGGAACGGGAACGGAACGGGAACGGAACGGGAACGGAACGGGAACGGTACGGGAACGGAACGGGAATGGAACGGAACGGGAACGGAACGGGAACATAACGGGAACGAAACGGGAACAGGAACGAGAATGGGACGGTAACGGGACGGGAACGGGAACGGGAACGGAAGGGGTACGGGACGGGTACGGGACGGGATCGGACGGGAATGGAACGGGAACAGGAACGGAACGGGAACGGAACAAGAACGGAACGGGAATAAAACGGGAACGTAACGGGAAAGAAACGGGTACGTGACGGGAATGCAACGGGAACTGCTACTTCATAACCTTGATTCTTTCATCATCATCATCATATCAGCCGCACGACACCCACTGCTGGGTATAGGCCTCCCCAAAGGATCTTCACGACGATCGGTCCTGCGCTGCCTGCATCCACTGGCTTCCCGCGACCCTCACCAGATCGTCCGTCCACCTTGTCGGGGGCCTACCCACGGAGCGTCGTCCGGTGCGCGGTCGCCATTCCAGAACCTTTCCGCCCCAACGGCCATCGGTTCTTCTCGCTATGTGTCCCGCCCATTGCCACTTCAGCTGAGCGATCCTTCGAGTGATGTCGGTAACTTTAGTTCTCCTGCGGATCTCCTCATTTTTCGATTATTCGAATAGAATAGAAGTGACACTATGTTTATGAAATTCACATTTCAAAACACCATGATTGTCTATGGTCAGCGACATCTTACGTCATTACATACTAATTAGGTACAATTATGTTCAAATAAAATTGTAGAAAGCCACTTGGCTATAGTGCTTTGTTACTACCTAGTTAACTGATTTCTCCCAGCCAAATTTAACCTCCGATCTACTTTTACTTTGAACCAGTAACCTAAAGAACGGTTTGCAGCTGTGGCGCCAGTAACCGATCCACGAGGCGTCGCCGTTGACAAGACAAGGCTTTTAGCGGCCTGCGGTCACAAAGTTGCTGGCACCGATACACACACACTGATATAAAAAACAAAATTCACTCTCAGCAGTAAAGTGACATAACAATAGGGTTATTGGTAAAACATTACCGTAAAATGGGGAAATAGGGATCCAGGTGTAAATTGGGACAAAATTTGGGAAAATTTTTGAAGTGTATAGTATATGGACTCTTCGCTTCCTTTTGTTTTTTTTATTTTTACGACAAATAAAAAAATGAAGCGTAGAGTCCATAGACTAACACCTCAGAAATCGTCCCAACTTTTGTCCCAATTTACACCTGAGATCCCTATGTCCCCCATTACCTTATAAACTGCCAACAACATATTATTTTATTCAACAGGAAATTAAAGAAAAAAAAAGATACCGTGAATGCTAATCATAATAAAAATATATTGATTCTTCCCTTCCCTAGCTGTCGTTTTTATGTTCCCATAATCTTGAGTTAAGTACATAATTTTCGTACTTAGTCCGACTTCCTCAATTGCCCAATTTGGCGGCTTTGCGAAAAGATTACGATTTCAAATGGCAACAGGAAGTAATAGAACAGGCGATTCCAAGAAACAATCAAAAAGTTTCATTTTGATGCCGAAACAATGTAAATAGCACCCTTACCCTTATTGGACAAAATAACTTCATCTGTGTGTTAAAAATAAACTCCTAACCTTAAAACAAATCTCCCAACATTCTAAAATAATTGCACATTTAGATATAAGGTTTTAAAGGTCTTATTAATTGTTTAGCACGTTGGAATATCGCTTACCGTACTCTAGGCTGATTAACTTACAGATCAACTCACAAAAACTTGTCAAAAAACCCTAGAAAATCCCAAATGTTGTCCCGAAGATAATATCTCGCATAATTCATAACTGAACGTGAACAAATTATGTAATTACCTACTAGTTGTCCTGTCTTAGTTACGAATATTGAATTCGAATTGGTATAATTATTGAAAAGTTGGGTTCAAAGATATTAGTAGGTCCCGTTCGCGTTTACTTTATAACCCAACAGCTTTATAACCAAGTATACATCACTTGCTTAGATTATTATATAATCTAAGATCACTTGTTATGCTAGTAACGTATATATTAGTCTATCCAAACTTAGGCGTGATGGCTCTGAACTAACCGTGATGAGCACTAAGAAATTCAGTTTTCTTAGATCATTTTTGTAAGAAATAATAAATAATTTTCATGTATTTCATCAGTTAAATAACTCCGACCGAAGCATCTGTTTAAGGTTTTATTACATCCTCTTTCACGATATTGCAGCCTTTAAGATCAGAAAAAAAGTTTATATTGTCCAAAACAATAATTCTTATTCTTTTTTAAAGTCATATGGTTACATTAAAAAAGTTTTTATGTCCAAAATAATTTTAAATGGTGGTTAAGAATTCTTAAATTTACAACTTTTCCGCGCAATTTTCTTAATTTTTTCTTTCATAAGAACCATCTCCTGATAATAACAAACACAACAAAAAAAGAATAAGCGAAATCGGTCCAGCCGTTCACGCGTGATGTCTTGACAACGCGAAATTGGATTCATTTTTATATATACAGATTAAAAGCACTTATATTACAATTATCTCTGTAAACAATACGACTTCTTATTGTTATACTTATATAATCTGTTCTTAAAGTTAAAGTCAACAAGCATAGTTTAAAAAAACAATATCAGCTTCCACCCACGCTGACTTCGCGAAAATTCGCATCAATTTAATCCCAAAACATTTTAATCGCAAACAAGTCTTTAGACAGCGAGCATTGTTTTCGAGGCACGATAAAATTCCACGGTGACGGCAAACAGTGAGCGAGCCGTGGGGAAGAAGTTAATTTCCCATCCCATTATAAATTCATGGATTCTTTGTGAACTAAGTTGTTTGTTTCGAGTCGACTCTTCAAAGTGTCCCGTTATTGCCACCTTTTGATCCTTATTCAAATTTTGCTCTTTTTTGTTGTCTGAACGTTGCAATGCTAAGCTTAATTACGAAATGCGCAAATTGTTTAGAGATTTTTTTTGTAAGCAGGTTGAAATTTAATTATTTATTGAGAGCACAATCTTTTCTGCTTTCATGTTCATGAAAAAATATTTTCTATTATAGCTGTAAATATGAGAATATTAAATATGCCATTATTTTCTTCTTTCGATTTATTATTCGTAATTATTTGCGTGGTGTGCTAATTTTCTTTCTGGCTTGCACAGTCACAAACCAATTCATTAATTCGTATTTTAAACTTTTAAATAGAAGAATCATCTCGATCACATTAAATTCCACTTGAAGACATTCCCCTACAAAATACACGCAATTATGAATTTGAAAAAGCACCACCAAGTACTTCAAAGAATCATTTAGAGCACTGAATATTCCAGCGATGCCAAGAATAAGTTCAGTTACGATTGAAAACTGTAAAAAGTGTCCGTCGGTTGACTCTTGAGTGCTTAGTTGGGACTTTCCAGTTCTATGAATAAACTTGGGAGTTTCTAAGTTGGTCGACGGGGACTCCCCGCGCAGTTATTACCAGTATTCATTACTCTGTGCGATATAGACACCTCGTTTCTCGCAGAATTATAAAACATAGAAAAGACGGGGCATTTATTAAGGCCGGTGTGTGTGTGGCCACTAATTGTGAAGGAATGTTAAAATAACGTGATTAATGTAAAGACAGCCAAAACTAGCAGAGCTATATAAAAGTAGTAGAGTATTAAAAAGTCTTTGAGAAATTTTTATTACGAAAAGCGACACATCGAAAGCACTCATTTACGACACATTATATTGAAAAATACTTGTGTGCGTGTGAGAGAGCGGCAAAGCATAGACGGCCTCCTTGGACGGACGGCCTCTTACTAATAATACACCAGTTTGGCTTGTGTAAAATCAATATGAACTAAAATTATACACATGACAAAAACTTGAATAAAAAGGCTTCCGTTATGAAGTAGCAAATCATATAACTTTTTGTTAAAAGATGTTTCCTTATCAATTTAACCCCGCTGAATCAAAAAATGCCAGTTGCCAACCGCTACCTACCCCTTGCCATTTAAACATAGTTTAAAAATATTTTTTTTTTTATTATTTCATTTGATATTAGCTTTACATGACCGCATGTATGAAATTCAATTACATTATGTTTCATTCGACACCTTATTTGAGTAAATTCTAGAAATACCGCTTGATAGAATGGACCGGCCGCCATCTTTGCTACGTTACGTTACAGCGACATTGTTTCTATAACTTCACTTTTTCAAATTCTGGGGGGTTATTCACGATTGTCGGAAACCAACTTTCCGAATCAAATCGGAAAATCTATAGCCTTTTATCTTATTTTCTACGTTATGCTACTAAACTTTGTAAATGCATTTCGCTTTCCCATCGAAAAGTGAATCAAATGCCTGTCGAATGTATTTGTGAATAGCTATATTAATTTTGTAATATTGGAGGATACGAATTCGAATCGAATGCTTTCGATTAGATTTCCGACAATCGTGAATAACCCGGTCTAGTCAACTATTTTAAATATTCATCACGTTCTTAAAATCTCCCCAGCCGACAACAAAAGCACCGCTGGTTTCGGGGCCCCACGAGGTCCGCTCCAGTGATAGATCGGCCGCCAGCGGCAGCCGGCGCGGATCTGCATCTGCTTATACAACGGATTTGCACTACACTTTATTTACTCCGGATTATGAATCGCCATCAACGGGACCAACCTTGCTCCTGCTTTACATGAAAATCTTGGCTCTTTCTCGAATTTTCTGTTTAGGAAAAGTTTTTTTGCCAGCTTATAAAGGTGCCGCTCCATCATAACTCTTTGTAGGTATATAAGTATTTTACTAATTTCTAAATAAAATATGTTAGCTACCTTTATTAGAATCGCAAACTTGTATTTTACCACCTTTTTATTTTTAATAAATTACGTCGGTATTCAGCTTTAATATTCAGCAAATAATATACCTAGTAACCTAAATGATAGCATTGTTTTATTATCCTAATATATTAGGTCTTTACCTATGAAATTGCCGTTTTGTTTGAAAAAAGTTAAAGTATTTTTTTTCGAACTTATTTATTTCTTTTATTCAAAGTAATCACCCCTGCAATCAATGCATCTTTGCCAACGCTGTGGCAGTTTATGGATGCCCTTCTTGAAAAAATCAGCTGGACGGGAGACAACAAACTCTTCAAAGGCGTTTTGTACTGCCTCTCGGGAATTGAATTTTTTTCCCGCTTAAAGTTGTCCAAATTTTGGAAAAAGTAATAGTCGGTAGGCGCAAGATCTGGTGAGTATGGCGGATGAGGGAGAGCTTCCAAACCCAACTCATGCAGCTTAGAGACGGTCTGTTGTGCAGTATGGGGTCGCGCGTTGTCGTGAAGTAGCAGTGGGGCACCCATCTATCAAGCTTTTTTATCTTGCCAATCTGTCGCAAATGGACCAATATTGTTTTGATGCTAACATCAAAAGCTGCTGCCAGCTCAGCTGTAGATTGCGATTCATCTGCTTCCACAATCGCCTTTAATTCATCATTGTTTACCAAAGTTTCCGGACGACCACGAGGTTCATTTTTCAAGTCAAAACTCCCAGAACGGAACCGAGCAAACCAATAACGGGTTGTACGACTTGTACGTTCGTTTGTACAGTTCTCTCCGTAAACGTCGTTGATGTTACGTGTCGTTTGTGCCGCGTTGGTGCCACGACGGAACTCATATTCCGATTATCGAAGTATCCATTATGAGGAAAAATGTTGAAATGTAATGAAAATACAACGCCATAGCCTTCTTTAATTGCAAGCCGTGAACATAAGTTTGGCAACGTCTGTTACTGTCAGTTCGTGGTCATGTCGTCGGCCAGTCTCCATACTAAATGTATGGGAATATTTCAATTTTAAGAGGTCGATATTTTTATTCCTAGTAATCGTGTGAGTTTTAAAATATGAAAATAATTTAGTTCTTTTATTGAAATGCTTTGTATATTAAACAATAAGAAAAATATCAATGTTAACCAGGAAAAAATGGCTGTCAAAGATATCATCTTTTTTGTTGATTTTCTTCAGCAGGGAGTTGATTAACACGCCCTCTAGCAATAAGTGATATATCATTAGAAAGGCTTTTTAAAGACAAATATTTGCTGTAAATATACTTTAAATCAATTGTTAATACTTTTGGAGTAAAAGGTTATTAAAGTATAAAAGTGGTTTATTGTCTATGGGAGTTGATCTACCACACCTATAGAAATGAATGATATATCATAAGAAAGGTTTTTGTATGACAAATATTTGCTGCAAACTTACTTTCTATTAATTGTTAGTATTTTCGGAGTTTCAGGTCATTAATGTTAAAAAAATTGGTCAAGTTTAGACCGTTATAACTCTCAAACTACTAATAGTTGACGTTTATAGTTATACAATAAAGTGTTTCAAATTTAAATACCTTTCCAATGATGTAAGATTTATTGCTACAGGAGGCTTAGATCAAAATGCTCATCGTACTAAAGGACCCCCAAAAAGTTCAAATAATTTGACTCAAACCTTATGTTCTAATAAATAAATAATAATAATAAATATAAAACTTTATTGAAATAATCTTACATCACAATTTACAACTAGTTTAAACATAGATAATATAGGAAAAACAAATAATAAACAATTTTTAAAATAACTTTATACTATGTGCTTGACCACATGCGATGTTGCCGTTCTGCTCAACTTCAGGGCTTGGAAGATATAGAAGGCTATGACAACGCTAATCAATAAACAAAAGACTGATTTTGTAAATAGAATGTCATATTTTTAAAGCAAAATTAATTTGAATTTAGAATTCATAGCCAATCAAAACTTTTTTTTGTTTGAAAAAGTCTGTACTGCAATACGGCAATTTCATAGGTAAAGACCTATTATTTGTAAATAATGCGCCACTGATTCCGGTTCATCGCCTTGTATGAAAAAAATCAATAACATTTTATTTCGCAAGTTTTCGGTAATATTTTAAAAACGATGAGCACTTTTTCACTATATTTAATCTAACTATTTTTTGATTCAGCTTACGGCTTACAGACGAACAGTCAGCTCCAACTATCTAATTCCAAGTAAGTTCTGCCACTTTGTTTATAAGACAAAATAATATTATTTGAACCGTCTAAATTCAGAATAGAAAAACGTTTTCTCTCGATTACGACGCGACGATCATAATTTATTTATATTAAGCCTGTGTTGAAAAAAAATACCTTAAACAGTACCTTTTACTGTGGTAGTAATTCATCAGATTAACATTTCATAAATTGCTTGTTAACACGAGTCGAGTATCTTATAACGAGATATACTTTAAACGAGCAATTCTTGTATATTATTTTAATGTTTAATTTTTTTCTGTGATCTCGGAAACGGCTCTAACGATTTCGTTGAAATTTGGTATATGGGGGTTTTCGGGGGAAACAATCGATCTAGATTAGTCTTGTGTTTGGGAAAACGCGTGTTTTCGAGTTTTCATGCGTTTTTCTTTCGATGCAGAATATGGTCGCTAATTTCGTTTTGCCGGCCACTGTCCGCCTGGTCCAGACGGTTAAGATGCGGACGGCAAGAAACGAGTGTTATGGGTTCGAATCTTATCGGTGACTTACTTTATGTTCAAGTTTTTTTTTTATTATTATTGTTTTTAGACAAGTTTAAAAAAACGGAGTTAATGTTTGGGATAACAATGTAGATTATCACCTAAGCACCACCATATTACAATAAATAGTAATAATCGAGCAAAGTCGGTGACCCAGGTACTGTATTATAATATGAAAACAAACCTAACACAAACATAGACTTCTCTATTTTGTGCTCGTAATCCAAATTAATTCAAGAGCTATTCAGCTGCCTTTGGATTTCATCCGGCAGCCAAATATTAACTTTCAAGTCATCCCGTAATTTAACACTAACAACCGCCCCCGGCATCGTCTGTGGTCTGCCGTATTGTCTCGTCAAAAAGTTCGTGATTTTATCTTTCGGAACTTCAGTGCTAACTTTTAGGGTTGTAACTTAAGGACCGGCCTATTGAGAGGTCGATTTAACAGGGGGCTGATTATGTAACTTTGTTGCAATCATCTCTGACAGAAATCGCAGTTGCAATTATTGCTGCTTCAGTAAAGAACCAATGTGACACTATCTTACTTAAAGCAGGAATGTAACTGCGCTTTCAATCGATTTCAATCGAGAATTGTTAGCAACAAACTTATGTAATCAACGGGCAGGTAATACCATCAACAATTATTAGTAATCAACCAAATAAAATTTAAACGTGAATTTTGCAATACTAATTGAAATGGAGTCATTGAAGTAATGCAGTATCTTTAAACACATAAATGGCTTCAAACAGTTCCAACCATGAAAAACCTATTTAATCACTAGCGGCCGCCCTTGGTTTCACCCGCGTGGTTCCCGTTGGAATATCGGAATAAAAAGTTTTCTATGTTTAATCCAGGCTATCTACTATTTGTGTGCCAAATTTCAACCAAATCCGTAAAGTAGTTTTTGCGTTATTGAGGAACAAACATCCAAACCAACAAACTTTCACACTCACATTTATAATATTAGTAGGATTGTTATCTAGAAACTAAAATAATGTATAACAAAGGAATATGAGATCATAAATTCTTCAAGATAGGACAAAGTCCAGACCGCGCTAGACCAGCCAGACTGAGCCAGACTGAGCCAGACCAGCGCTGAGATAAGCCAGCGTGTCGCATCCATCAACGGTGGCCGCTGCTCCCTGTTGTGTATTTCCCAACTGCATGTAGCTGCACACCATAATCATAATAAAACGAATAAAATAGTTAGAAACAAATAAATTTACCTCCTTATGTTTATATACCAATCAACTATGAATTTTAAAAACTCTTCAAATCAAACGCTTATTTGTAAAGTAAGTTAACAGAGATTTTCAATTAGTGACCAATAAAGGTGAAGCAAGTTTTTGACAGTAGGTATGCAGGTACAGCTTCTCTTACTACTAACGATAGGTATAACTGGTATAACTCATTATGCTAAAATGTTGATATTTTTACATGACCGCCCAAAAAGAGAATGTTTATACAGATCATCTTTGGCGTTGTTATGAAAAAATGATGTTCAACACAAAAATATACGTCTGCTTATCATAGCCACTCTTTTGACAGATGTCTCACATTTTGAAAAATAGACAAAAAGTTACTATGACAAAGTACTAAAGCGTAAAGCAACTTTAGTTGCTTATCGTACATACATTAACACAAAATATTATGACACAGGCCCTTATTTATCAAAATATGATCTTACAAAAACAGATTGAAGACGTTTCCAAACCTACTCAGCTCAGTTGCGCACTTACATAGTTTGAGAATACGCTACTCTTAGTCCGTGAGCCCGCGACAGTATTGGCTACGTCATACGACATCACGATGAAATGCATGGCACACGGTCAGAAAAGTTGTGCTGAGCGAGGATAAGATTATCGCAAATAAAATTGGCCGGAAGCTTGAGAAAATCTTCCACTTTCGGTCAAAATTTTAAGATTATTTTTACGTCATGTGACATCAGTAAGAGACCCGTGTCATCATTTAGTTTTTAATCGTAGAGAGAGTAAACATAAGTCTGTCAGTTCTGAAATGACTAAAGAACAACAATTTTAAGTTTAAGGTATTCCGGCCATTTCAGAACTGACAGACTTATGTTTACTCTCTCTACAATTGAAAACTAAATGATGACACGGGTCTCTTACTGATGTCACATGACGTAAATATAATCTTAAAATTTTGACCGGAAGTGGAAGATTTTCTCAAGCTTCCGGCCAATTTTATTTGCGATAATCTTCTGATCCTCGCTCAGCACAACTTTTCCGACCGTGTGCCATGCATTTCATCGTGATGTCATATGACGTAGGCAATACTGTCGTGGGCTCACGGACTATCTGTATGTATTTTACGAGTACGCCACGACTTAGGTGCTGGAAGACAGGTTAAGCTGGCCGATCTTTGGTCCTCTACCTCACTTGTCCTTTAAGCATTCTGCGCAGAAAATTCAGACAAAAGATTCTGAATTGAAGTCGAATTTAACTCCCTGAAAGCGCTCGACATTTTTTCAGTCAATACTCAATCTTCTATTTTTTTATAACACCAGCTTGCATTAGTATAATAAGGCTAAAATTGTTAAACTAAAGCATTCTGCGTTGTTTTCAAATAATAACCACAGTTGAAAATACGTCCAATTTACCCCAAAAACAGTGTCACTTCTTCAACTTTGAACAGTTAGCGCCATCTAGTATCACTCTACCTAACTAAAATTTCTCAGAACCAACACAGACTTTACCGGTTTGTAGGGCAGCTGCCCGGTGCATCCCAACAACCGCAATCAATCATTAATTACTTGCACCCTGCGGGATAATCTCGTAATACTCTCTGTCCTTCTCTAATGTACCTACTGAGATAGAGGGAGAAACGAAAAAGTAGGAAACTTGTGAATAAGAACAGTTTAGGTTCTGATACTGGTAAAGCTCAGAATTGTTTGAAACAAAGGAGTGTAAATATTTTGTGTTATGCAGAGGAATATGCGTAGAAATTGAGCACATTTTTGATATATTTTTCAACTTCTTTGTTTATTCTGCCACAAAAGGGTGGCGTAAGAGTAATGGCACTAGACTACAACCATTTAAGCGAACTTGAGCAAGGTCATTATTTTTGTGTCACCTGTGTTAGTTATCGTTTTACCCTTCCACCTGCTAAATTTCAGTAATATATCTAATCCTAACATTTTTGACCGATTTTAGCTTGGGATAAAAGGTCTTTATAAGTCTGTCCTAGTGTTGCCCAAATTCAGTCTTGGTCTTGCAGTCTTGGTCTTGTTCTTGCGTTTTTGCAAGACCAAGACCAAGAACAAGACCGCGTATTTTTAGCAAGACCAAGACCAAGACTGACCGTGCAAGACTTGAGCAAGAACAAGACATAGCCTGCAAGACTCTTGCGTCTTGCAGCTAGGACTTAGCGCTATTTCACTGAGTAGTTAGGTGTAACAGTTCGGTGTATAGGTAGGTACGCTTAGGAATTCTATGAGACGCAAAAAACTGTATCAAAGAATATGAAAAACTGGACCTATGCGCATTACGACTAATACCATAAACATAGCGAATAAACTCTTTTATTAAATTTCTTATAAGTTGAGGGTTCAATCTCTTTCTAGACAGATAAGTATTGTTCTTTAAAATACAGTCAAGTTATTGTAATTAATTTGTTTTTTTACATGTTTTAGCAAATGTAAGCTTATAAATCATAAATGTTTATTAAGAAACAGTTACTTCCATGGAAAACGACATATAGGTCAGTTGATTTTTCGAATTTCTTATCAAATCTTCAGTTATTTATTAATCTGCTTGATCTTTACTATGGCTATGTTAATTCAAGCTCACAATGTTCCAATTATAATACGTTTTTCTAAGATTTAAAGTAAACTTTAATAAATAGTAATAGACTAATAGGTAATTGCAAGACTTGCAAGACTCTTGCTGCAAGACCAAGACCAAGACCAAGACTGGGAGCGCAAGACCAAGACCAAGACCAAGACCAGGTGTATTGGCGCAAGACCAAGACCAAGACTGGCTAAGTCTCGTCTTGTTCTTGCATTTGGGCAACACTAGTCTGTCCGGCTGTCCGGCTGTCAGGCTGTCCGTCTTCTCATCTACAGTCTACAGGTCACATTTCTTAACCAATTTTCTAGAAATTTTGTGAGCAGGTATTTATTTTTGGCAATTCAGTTTTTCGTAAATTTTCAAAATGGTGGAGACTGGAGATATTATGTTAAAGCGAGGCCTACAGCTCACAGAACCACTATTTAGATAGTGTTCTTTCATATTTTATTTGTGCTAGTATTGAAGTATCAATACATCAGCATCATCATAATCTCCACGCTTGGCAGCCGGGTTAGGGTGCTATTGTACTCTGCTTGATGCCTTAAGGCTGAAAGACATTAGTATAGTACCCTCAGTAACCTTTGTCAGTAGTTACCATGTCAAGCCTTAAGGAAGTGGACTTAGTGAAGGTGAAGATCATTGTGGTAATCTCAGCACAGCAAGAAATATCTCCAATGTGAACATTAAGCGCTACAGCGCTACCACTTCCATCGCGGCTTCTAGTGCAGTGAATTAAGCGGTGCATTTGCGAGATAAATGCGCTGCAGCGGGCGGTGCAGCGCCGACGAGCGCTAATTCAGCTCATTAATCATTTCCAGCGTATGATGCCAGTTGCCACTTAATCTCAATGAAGCTTAGGCCACTGGGTTACGGCCTTACTGCTTGATTAGCTCATACTTTACAGTAACATGCACTATTAATCAAGAATTAATCGTTTAAACACAGTAAATAATACAAATAGAGGGATCATGAAGAATAAATAAACAAACATAGATAGATGTGACGTCATAAATAAATATTAAACAACATCACAATGTATTGCTTTGATTCCAAAGTAACTCAAGCACCTGTCTTGTGTTGTGGAAATAAAAAAATTGACAGTACTTACCACAAACATCCCGTCCACCCAGGGATAAAGAAATGTAGCTCAGAGATTGGGACACTATGAAAACCTGTGGAAAAACTTATCCACCCACAGAGGTCTTCGCATTTTCCTTTCGTATTCTTTTTTTTCTTTTTAGTGTAACCTTCTGTATTAGATATAATATTATCTAGGTAGAAAAATCTGTTTGGCCAAACGTGAGATAATCGCGGGCAAACATGCATTTGGGACAAACTGAAAAGAGAACCTCCTCTTTTGAAGCCGGTTAAAATACAAAAAACCTTCTCCTAAAATGTAACAAATACTTTTCTAATAAAAACCCATCAAAATTGGTTCATCTAAACGTGACATAATCGCGGACAAACATGAACCTTCTTTTTTTGAAGTTGGTTAAAATACCAAAACCTTTTTCTAAATGTAACAAATACTTTTCTGAAAGCCGCATCAAAATCGGTTCAGCCAAACGCGACATAATCGCGGACAAACAATACAATACATACATACAGGTGAAACTGAGAACCTCCTTTTTATTTTTTGAAGTCGGTTAAAAACATCATTATCGAATAAATCGCGCTAGATACTCGAAGAATTACATCTTATTTTTTTATACACTTTACCTATACAGATCCTGCGAGTAAAAAATTTTCACTTTGAACACGTGCATCCTTCACTCATCGTCTAAATCTTGGCAATATGCCGTAGGTTTTAGAGCACATAAACGAACTCAACAACGCATAACCGGTCCAACTGTTCAGAACAAGGGGTCCGCCTCCGATAGAATCAAAGCGGACAATTTCGCCGATTATCTGTTTCTATGGCGAGGAATTTGTGGAGCGGTGGGAAATACCGCCTGTGCGCCGCCCGAGGAGACGAGCTCAGAACACATGGTGAAGACGTCGAACAGAGCTAGCATATTTATAGATATTATTGAATAATAATACACTTTTCCTGGTATTCTCTTCCCATGACTATGGGTCGCGTGATTGGCATAAGAATACGTCATCAGTTGCGATTCGTTCTCAAATTACCATCAATGGAAAGCTTATCGTGCGTGTGGAAGATAATACTAGACGAAGTATATTACTATACCATGGACAAGATTAAAACAGACTAACGGGTAGTCATGGACCTGTAGACTATAGATGAGAACACATTCGGGTGAAGATCACTTTACCCGTCACTGACAATTCCACTGGATTAACGCGCGAAGTAAAGCTACGACTATAAATCTAACCCTGTAATGTCATGACAGAGGAAACTTTCTGTTAACCTTCTTTTTAAGCTTTGACGGTTCCCTTTTGGACTTTCGCTCGTGTCCAGTTGTTTGCTCAGTTATTTGTTTCTACACACTCTGTTTATTGTGTGTCTGTTGTGTAATTGATTTATCAATATTTTGAGTATACCACCCTTCATAAGGTCGAAATTGGAGGAGCCATCAAGGTCCACGATCAAGCAGAAAATGCAACTCGATCCTGCGGCAACGACTTGGTGACTGGCGGACAACGGCATCATGGCAGCTCACGATGATGAGCTCATGATTTTCCCGACGTTTCGGCAGTGAGCCGTTGAGTGAGCCATTCAGAAAATCTTTGTTAAAAATTAATTTCTGTACTGCTTAAAAAATTCATCGCTTGAGAGCAGGCTCACGAGTAGCTTCAGTCCCCCGTGACCACGGCAGCTGCAAAGGTGCCGAAACGTCAAGAAAATCAAAAATCAAACCAAATACCAACTAATTACCAAAGTACTTTCAATAAAACGCGCTAGTATCCGTTGAATTGTGTTTTAACAGTCTTTATTTGCAATAAATCAATCATTCACCCACCCGTCACTACCCTCTGTTCGTCTCCTGGTTCCTGTGGTCAAGCCGTAAACAAATCGAGTAGGTAGTCTATTTGAGGAATGAAATCGGCCGGACTGCGGACTCCACTGTCTACCGTGTCCATTCTATCTAGATTAGTTTACTCCACTTCTACTAATGATTAGAAATTTTAGGAGATCGTGCAATGTTTGTTTATAGGAAGAAGATTATAAAAGCTTAAATTCTTTAGTTTTTACATTGTGTATTTTGAGTTATTGAGTAATTAATTAACAAGAAAATGGTTTTATATCTAGAAATTTTCTGGACTACGAGTATACGAGGGGCATGCCAAAAGAAATTAGATATTCATAACTTAATAATTTGATACTGGCAAGTTATAAACCATCGTAAACACTGGTTATTTCGCGATGAATTTTAATATTGAACATACTTGAATTCAAATATTTTTTTCTTAAAAATGCCTATTTTTGTAAAAATCTGACGGGAATTTTCTTGCAACAGTGGAAATCAGTCGACGTGATTTACGCGCAATGATTTACTATGATTACAAAAAAGGTTAAAACCCCAAGAATGTTTTGAACTTTTGGTTACTACTTTTGGTAAGTGTGCTTGTTCACGAGGAACAGTTTTTGATTGGTTTGCTGAATTCAAAAGAGGACGTGGAAGCTTTGAAGCCAGGTCGGCCGGCAACCGCAGTCACTCCAGAAAATTTTCAAGCAGTTGAAAATTTTATCCGGAAAAACCGACGAATTATATATGTAGAGCTTGAGGGAGAACTGGGTATTGGATCAGCAGCGAAACAAACCATTATTCACGATCGCCTTTCTATCCGTAAGCGTTGTTCGAGATGGGTGCCGCACAAAGTGAGCGATGAGTAGAAAGACCGCCGGGTAGATTGGTGCCAATTTATGATGGAGAAATTCGACGGAGGCGAGAAAAAAAACGTATACGATATACTTACTAATGACGAATCATGGCTGTATAACTACGATCCCGAAACAAAATGACTATCGACTGTTTGGTGCTTTGATGATGAACCAACACCAACAAAAATGTCGTCATGCGCACAGCTCGCAGAAACAAATGGTTGCCTCGTTTTTTCGTAGGACCGGTCATATTGCTACTTTGGTGCTTGATGATCAAAAAACAGTTAATTCTGAGTGGTATGTGCCAGTTTGGGCCCTAGCAGTATTATCAGCTTCGTGTGACAAGTGACCGAAGTCAGGAATCCGGCACCTTCTTTGGCACCACGACAACGCACGTCCGCCAGAACACTTGATATTTTTAATTCAAAAAATGTGTCTATTCTACCTCATCTGCCGTATTCCCATGATTTAGACCCTTACGATTTTTACTTGTTTCCCAAAATTAAAGAAAAAATTGAAAGACAAGAGATTTTAAACCAAGGAAGATGCACTAGCTTAAGAAATCGGTAATTATTCCGATACACAAGGGTGGCTCCAGAGACTGTGTCAACAATTATAGACCTATCTCCTTACTCCCTGTATTGTCCAAGATCCTTGAACGCATTATGAACAAACGTCTGACTAGCTTCTTAGAGTCCCATAATCTGATATCATCATCTCAATTCGGGTTCCGTTCGGGAAGGTCGACAGATGATGCTGTTCATGAACTCACGGACTTCATTTCTACGAACTTGGACAGTAATAGGAAGGTATTAGGAATTTTCCTGGATCTCGCAAAAGCGTTTGACACAGTCTCTGTGCCAATCCTTATCAACAAGCTCGAATCTATCGGAGTCAGAGGATTAGCTCTTAATCTTTTCACTAGCTATTTAAGCAACCGGTACCAACTTGTTAGAATTGGTAAGTGGACGAGTGAGGAGCTTCCAGTTACCTTTGGCGTTCCGCAGGGCAGTGTTCTCGGCCCAACGCTGTTTTTAATTTACATCAATGACTTATGCCAAATGAAACTTCCCTACGGTAAAATTTTAACTTTCGCCGATGACACTGCTCTGTTATTTCAGGCTGATTCATGGACCGAAGTTTTCGATCATGCGCAACTTGGGTTGAATGCCGTTTCTAACTGGTTATCACAAAATCTACTGACATTGAATGTCGGCAAAACCAAATACATCACATTCTTCCTAAGGCGTCAGGATCTGTCGGATGACTTAGCGTTGACTGTCCACTCCTGCTCGTCCACTTCCGACTGCAGCTGTCCTAAACTTTTGAAGACAGATACCATCAAATATCTAGGTGTTATGATTGACTCAACGCTTAGTTTTTATCCCCATATTGAGCTTCTGGCGGGTAGAATCAGAAAACTTATTTTTATTTTTAGAACACTGCGACATGTTGCAGACTTTCGTATTACTAAGTCAGTATATGTTGCCTTATGCCAATCGATCTTGGGGTATTGTATCTCATCCTGGGGCGGAGCTGCTAAGTCGCATATGATTAAAGTAGAGAGAGCACAGAGAGCCGTCTTGAAGGTAGGCGCATCACTTCCTTTTCTCTGTCCGACTACTGAAGTATATAAACTCTGGGAAGTCCTCACGGTACGTCAGCTCTTCATTCTCTCAACCATTCTCCGCCAACACTCTCAACTTAGCTATGATCCAGAATTAGTTAGCAACAAACGTCGAAAGGGCACTGTATGTGGCTCTAACACTCTAAATACTAAGTTCTCACATAGATTCTTTTGTTTCATGGGTAGCTACCTCTATAACAAAGTGAATTCGACCATCTCCATCTACTCACTGACCAAAAGGGCTTGCAAAAGAAAACTTACTTCATGGCTACTACAACTGAACTACGATGAAACTGAGAATTTATTATTAACTATGGCATAACTGCACCCATACAAGCACACACACACACACACACACATACTCACACACACATACAAACACATACACACACACACTCACAAACACACACACACATCGTTGTTTATTTCTCAACTTTTTTTCCTTAATTTTGTAATCTGCGACTGTTTTTCGTTAAAATGTCATTCACTCATCACCATATTTTGTAATGAAATAATATTGGTTCGAGGTAGTGGGAGCCTGATGACCTGTAACACAGGTATAACGCCTAGCGCGGGCATCAGTCTCACACAAACTTAAATTGTATGAGTTCCATGTACCTATAAGTCATGTTCATGTAAGTTTGTGATGGGAAAATAAACGCATATTATTATTATTATTATTACTAGCTGCCTATATTTTCGATATTTTTGAGGTATCTGGAAAAGAGTGGTCAGAAGTATTTTCCAATGGTTTTAATGCATAAAAAAGTGTAAACATGCTCAGGGCGAATACATTGAAAAGACAGATAATAGTAATAAATAATAAATATTATAATATTTGAGTATCTAGTTTCTTTTGGCATGCCCCTCGTATTGAATGTTTTTATTTCACTTTTCTATTCTTAGTGAACAGAATTTTATATTCTACGTGTTGATGAAAATGAAACAAATAAAAAACTTAAAGTATTTGCAAATGAAAAAAAATGTTTAGGTAATTCATCAGCATTAGAGTCCCGATGTTTACACATTCCTGCATAAATGTCTACTGTAAAGCGATGACGAAGGGAGTCCCGTTTCGGCCTACGACCTGCAATCGAGGTGTAAGCCGAAGATAAACGACGTGTTAACTGGATCAAAACGGCCCGAGCGAATAATACCCAACGACAAATTGACCGTGTACAATGATGTATGATTGAAACGAAAGATTCGATAAATTAGTACCTATCAACAATTGCAGTCTTTATTTTCTTGTCTTGTCTTTAATTATTGCAGTTTTAGAATAAAATGTGTGCTGAGCTGATTGATTAGTTCCTGAGCAGTTTTCTTCTTCTTATTTTTGTTTTGGCAATCTACTTTCTTCTTGGAAGTAATTATTGCCAGTGTCAAGTGTTGAATAGTTCAGTCAGTGGTAGATATTGTTTCAATTTTCATTAGAATGCAGGTGCATCGCATTCCAATGCTGCTTGGAGCATTTGGCACCAAGTATATCAAGACAGTTGACTCGGTTGGTTCAGCCGAGGTAGCCACCACTACAATAAAAGTCTCAGCTTCACACAACCAAGGTCGCGCCTATTTCAATTATCCCACATTTTGCTCAGTTGCGTAAACACTTGTACCACAAAACTGCACCGATTTTGAGACACAATATCTACTATGAATCAATTTGCAAATAATAAAAAAAATAGACACTGAACCGAACTCGATGAAATGGCGCCAAAAGCTCCCCTGAGCAGTTTTAGAAATAGTGTTAATATGAAAAGTCGACCAGGTATCTAGATTTCTAGAATCAAATGTGGAGACCGAAATTGTAGTGTCAATGAAACTGCAATAGTACAATATTGTAAGATTGAATAAAATCACAAATTTTCTTATAATATGAAAATGAATTGCTGTTCGTCATAAAAATAATTTGACGGCTGATCTGCTTGAACTACATACACTACCGTTCCATCCTACCACGTTCGTTGCTAGGGAGCGATAGATGTTTATATTTTTATCTTTGATTTCTTATTCGTTCTACAACAGTACAGGTTCAGATAAGTTCGAGTCTTAATGATTATAAACATAATATATGTAATTTATAAGATGGATGGACTATATATAAGAAGATATGGCTAGAAAGGAAGTTAACTTTAACGGTAAGGTGACGACTGATAGTCTGTATGGAATAAAAAGACATGCTGCACCGACCCCAAATAAATTGGGATAAGGGCAGGAGGATGATGATGATATAATTACTAACACAGACCTACTGTTTGTTTTCTACTTATAATTGTGCGGATCACAAGTTACAACTAACTCATCAACAGAATATAAAAACCTCCGTTTATTTAAATCCACGCAAGCTCGCATATCATTAACTAGAAGTAAGCTCATATCATGACAGCGGTATTAAATAAAACGGCATACTTCTCACACATATTCGAGTGTTCATTTTAAGCTGTAGAGCCGGCAAATATATAGGCGTTCATTTAGAGATGAAGAGTCGCCTAATATCGTGCGTGTAGCGGAGTTAATACGGCAGAGTGGGCAACAACGCGCGAGCCTCCTCACTCACCGAGGCAGGGACAAATGTCATAATTTACGGTGCCGCTTTTGGGAACACACAAGGAACCCTACGCGTATATGAATATGTTTTCTGTATTTTGTCTGGCGGAAAAAGACGGACTAAACTCGTCGCTTCATTTGTAATTTACTACAGATTCTTAATCACACAAACCACATTCATAATCATAATACTGCACTATCAGCAAGCTGCGTAGTTTATGCCAGTGTACTCACCAGCCAACGCAAGAGATACGTGACAATCAAGCGCGGCATATACTTGCGCACCACATTCGTAATGATGAATGACACAGTCTCTCTCAACTGACATACATTTAAAGTTTTACATATACTGCACAGTCAGCAACTGCTGACCTGTGCGTAGTTTACGCCCGTATGTCCCACCAGCCGTCGCGAGAGATATGCCCGACAATCAAGCGTGGAACACACCCGCCACATTCGTAATGATGAACGACCGTGTCCATATTAACTGATATACATTTAAAGTTTTACAGATACTGCACAGTTAGCAACTGCTGGCCTGTGTGTTTATGCTCGTATGTCCCACCAACCGTCGCAAGAGATATGCCCGACAATCAACCGTGGAACACACCCGCCACATTCGTAATGATGAAAGACCGTCTCTATATTAACTGACATACATTTTAAGTTTAACAGATACTGCACAGTCAGCAACTGCTGGCCTGTGCGTAGTTTATGCTCGTGTGTCCCACCAGCCGTCGCGAGAGATATGCCCGACAATCAAGCGCGGAACATACCCGCCACATTCGTAATGTTGAACGACTTTCTCTATTAACTGACATACATTTTTCTCCATACTCCATGTTCTACGTTTCGTTTACAATTGAGTATTTAAAGTTACAATTAATAAGCAACAACAATAATTCACGTTAATTTTCCAAAAACGATAGCGTTTAACAAAATTTTCAGACTCTACATTTTTCATAACTTTTAGAATAGAATAGAAAAAGAATTTATTTTGTGAACCAAATTAAATAACACAATACTTAATTATCTTTTTACACGACTGCCCAAAGCAAAAAGAGTGTTATGTGTTCAGGATTCATGTATGTTTGTGGGTATGTGAGTTTCTTTATTCCACCATAACTTCTAAATGCCTGAACTGATTAGGATAAATGGGGTATCGTTAGAATCCTTACAACATTCCGAGTGACACTGGCTATATTTTTTTTAGAAAAAATCAATATGGCGACGGTACGACGCCATTTTCAAATATGAAAAAAAAAAATTTTCTTCTTTTATTACAATATGGGCATCAAATAAAAGGCCTTGATGAGCACATTCCAAAACTATGTAATATGTGTATATCACTAAAATGTGTAAAATAAAAATAAATAAATTAAAAAAATATTAAAAACACGACTGCCCTGCCAAAACGAACTAAAAAGTTAAACAACAAGTGTCATTGCAGTCGGGGGACCTCTTTGATCAAAAATTGTTCCATGATAAGGTCCCCCGACTGCAATGACACTTGTTGTTTAACTTTTTAGTTCGTTTTGGCAGGGCAGTCGTGTTTTTAATATTTTTTTAATTTATTTATTTTTTTAATTATATTCTTTTACTCGTTTCACGTTGGTATTTTAATAACTATCAAAATTATAAACCTTCGATAAAACTCGTACCTTAAGCGAAGGAAATGTTAAAACATGAATACATCAATTTTAAATATTCCAAAGCAAAATTTACATGAGCGAGTGCCTCCGACAAAGTTTTACTATCGAGTTCCGTAGTTCACGAAAAACGTTACGTATATCTTGGACAGGTGTTTGCTAGAAAAAGCAGCTTAGTGCGTGGTTTTAAGGTGCATTTTGGCGTTTGTTTCTGATGTAAAGTGCATTATATATTCGAGATCGGGCGCAGAGTTATCGCGCACGAGATCGGAATGGCAAACGTCTTAGTGTACCTGTAATGGGAGTTGAATACTAGTGATACGTTAAACGGTGGCTGTTTGTCAGTTGCGGGATCGTGACCGGATCGTGTTGTTGGCCTTTTAGATACAACTCTAGCAAGGGTACCTATTGTCTAATTTTTAAAATCTATCCCATTGCTTTCATTTTGATAGATGGATGATTCATTGCTGCGTTTCCTTTGTAAGCTATTATTTGTGTCAAAAAGACGCATCAGTGTATCACATTTCCAAATCGGACAATAACTACCCAGACCCCCTAGCCAAAGTAACATGTGTACAAATCTTCGTTATCGCTTCGCTTTCGAAACATGTTTCGTTAACAATCGAATTTTAAAACGTCAAATCCATATATGTTTCGAAGCGAAGCGATAGCGAAAACTTGCAAATGTTACTTTGGCTAGGGGGGCTGATCAGACAAACAAAGGCGATTTTATACTATTGTATAGTAAGGAAGATTCGAGCGATCTCGTAATCTCGTGCGGTCTATCTCCATCGAGTCACATCAACTTTCAATTCAACTTTCAAGTCAACTTGCGTCAAACGCATGCAATGTTGCCTCCAAACCGTGCAATTTCGCTTTCAACTTCACGTTCAACTTTCAGCCACACAATTTTGTAATTTTTTGAGATGTGGCAGAAAGTTGAACGTGAAAGCGCACGGTTTGAAGGTTATAAATATTGCATGCGTTCGACGCAATATGAACTGAAAGTTGAAAGAGAAAGCGCACGGATTGGTTGGAGGCAATATTCAATGCGTTTGACGCAAATCGACATGAAAGTCGGATTGAAAGTTGAAGCGACTCACTGAAGATGAAGATAGACCATAACACTTTCCATCGGAAATATTATAGACATGTATTCTATGACCGAAAAAATACTATCTGATCTGACAAAACGTAACAAGTTTTTATATGACCAATAAAATATTTTCAAACTACGCAACGCAACTACGCAAGGTCAAAATTCCTTTTCTGTGGCCAGCTGGCTCCTAATCTTGTGCCTCAGTTTTGCAAAAGCGTCAGTGTTATTTTGAAATCACCCGCTAGGCGTGACCGTGCGGTTTCCTGGCGCGACCGGATCGTTTCATGTTCACCGCTTGGCGTTTTTTTGACCCGCTTTTTTGAAATCCTATTGAAAAATTGGTGTTTGTTTTGAAAAAAGCTTTTTTGTGAAACTCATTCCCAATTTATTTAAACGTAATTTTAAATCGGCCCCTTTTTTATCAGAAACTTAAAAAATAGAGGTAAGTAAGTACGTAACAAAATTTGCTCTTTTTTCAAATGCTTTTTGTAAAGTAAATACTTACATTTTAGCGTTTTATAGTATCCAAATACTAGTGATAATTATCAAACCCGGGGGTTAATTGTCTAATTTCAAAATCTATCGCAATCGCTTTCATTTAACAGATGGATGTGACACATTACAGCATTTCTTTAGTACGTTTTTATTTGTGCCAAAAAGAAGTATCAATGTTCTGTCAAATTAAAGCGATTGCGATAGATTTTTAAATTAGACCAATAGTGGGCTGCTCACAAAATTTCACGAGAATCGATTGAGAAATGTGACCTGTGCTGTCTGTGGCCCTACCATGAGTTGATGCGAACTGTTAACGTTACCGTAAACTATCGTTTTCTCTCTTTCACTCGCATTGACTGTGAGCAGTATATCCGATAGTTTACGATTGCGTAAAAAGTTTGCATCAACCCATGATAGGGCCACTGTAGATGAGAACAGACAGCCGGAAAACCCGTCTAAAATATGTTTCTTTACAACATCTCCATTATTTTGAAAAATTTCGAAAACTGTCTCAAAAAAATCTGTATAATTTTCAAACCTGCTTTTAAAATTTCACGAGAATCGGTTGAAAAATGTAGAGAAGAACAGAAAGCCGGTCATATGAAATAATTTTTTCACCTCTCCAGCACGAAAAGGGTGCATTTGGCGCGTAAAAACTCGCAGCAAAATCGATTTTTGCTGCGAGCGTGAGACAAAGTGCTTTTTTAATTTCGAACACCAACTTTTAAAATAATAAAGAAAAAACAAATAAAGTGACAAGGATGACACTTGTAAAATTGATATGTGAGAAAAGGATAGATAGAGTGCTTTATAGTGTCATACACGGATTAAAAAGTAAAAAAATAAAATGCACGGATATACCAAGGAGTTTTAAATATGGATTGTTAAAAAAGAAGGTTGATAATTCGAAATAAAGAGTATGTAGGTAATGAGGTCACATGTATGAAACAAATATGAAATAAGAAAAATTAATGAAATTTATTAACAAATTATATGTTTTATGATTATAAATAAATAAATTAGACGGAATATTAAAGAATAAGAGAAAAACACAACGCAATGTAGTCAAAACGACGGGAATCTACTTTACTGACTCTTTGAATAAAAATTTTCAGCATAGGTTTGATTGAATTATTTTTGTGATAAATTACAAAAATGAATGCGTCCAACGATGAAGATAGTTGTCTAACTCCAAAAGAGTTAAGTGAACAAGTTTCTAATGCTGAATTAAGCTTTTTTACCAGGAAAGTCACGTGAAAATTTTCTCGCTGGTCGAGGTGAAAAGTTGTATGTTTTACACGAGACCAAAATGTTGTTCTGCCTCGTGCCTTTAAATCACTCACTGTGCTCAGTAGTCTATATTAGAATCACTCGCTACGCTCGTGATTCAATTCTAGACTACTTCGCTAGTTTGTGATTTAAAGTCGCCACTCGCAGCACAATTTGATTTTGGTCACTTGTATAACAAATAACTATTGCTCAAGCTGAAGCATGCATAGACATAACAAGCTCGCTCGGTTAAAAAAAACATACTTACATATATATATATTTAACGTGATTTTTGCAGATTTCGTGTGTAAAAATAATGAATAAGTATTTGTTGTCGAAGCATGAAGGGCTCTCGGGTGAGCCTCGTGTGGCCTGCAGTGCGGTTGCCGTGCGGCTGCATGCAACCCGCCGGCGCGCCGGCTTGCGGCTGGAATGCTCACTTTCACAGCTGACGATCAAAATTGCGGAATTAACTATTTTAAGCGTAGTTTATGAAATAATTGGTTGAATGAACAGATCAGATAGCTACTATGAATATGTCAGATGTTCTGTCGTGTTTAGTCCATCTCAATAATTTTACGAACTATCGAATGTTGTTTCTTTTATGCTACGGCTCCACCTGCATCTAAACGCGTAGCTTAAAGCGTTAATCTAGGCGTTACCATAAGAATTAATTATTCTTATGGCGTTACGCAGATGTGGCCAAGACAATGGTGTTAATTTACAAACGATAGTAAGTACTGAATATTTATAATGCCCGTTCTTGGACGTTACCATTAACATTAACGCAGGTGGAGCCGTAGCATTAGAATGATTTATAAATAAATTTACGTTAAAACTTCACTGACACACGGTGACACATAGGCCATTAGTTAGTTATTTTTTTAATAAGTAATGGTTAAAATTATAATGTTGAATTAAACGCGGTACAAAAACTTTATTCTTATCTTTTTATCACGTAATTGAATCGTCTTTGCCGTGTCTATGGTCGACACGCAAAATTTTAATTAACGTGTTTATTCAATTAGATTGTGATCGTGTTAGTGATGATAAAAACAAAATAATTACTTTTTTATTATTTATTTATAAGTACTTTGTAAGTGAAACAGTAACATAGTAGTTACAGTGCGTAGGTAGGTACTAGTCATATTACATAATTATAATTGCATACTAGTCATAGTTTATATAATAGTAACCTTTTAGATTCAGTAAATTTATTTTGTGTTTAACTGTTAGAGTTCTTTAAGTTCGAAGCGGGCGCTAATAGCTGCGACACAGTCTATGACTAATGTGGTTATTAACGTTAATCTGATTTTTGTTAAAATTTTTAGACACAAATAAATAATTTTGAATTTTTGTATTGAATTTTGAGTTACAGCGCGTTTTCCAGTTCGTTTATATGGGAGACAACATTTTTGATGTTGAAGAGAATTCATTGATAAGTTACGCTGATAAACTGCTCTCTACGAAATCAACCTCCTAGGTAGATTGTAACTAACTATATTTCTGTATTTAAAAAAACAGTAAGTTACTATTCCCCATGACACAATAGTTAACTTAAACTTTATAACTATTAACTAGATACTACCTACAATAAGTTCCCCGTGTTTAAATGTTAATTTGAGAGGCAACCAACTGTAGTAAAAGTTAAACATAAATGCCCGTAAGCTCTGTTTGTACAGTTATTAAATACTAGTCCAAGCGTTGGCTAACGTCCAGATGTTTAAAGACAGATAAAGTACTGCTCGGTACATAGATCTCTGGCTACTACGGTCTAAACACAAAATATAGAGACTACAGAATACAAATTTAGTACTATTGGCGCTCGAGCAACGCACACAAAGACATCTCCACCGACACGGAATCTCAAAACAGTTCAAGCGCGAAATCCCAGGAATTGTCAAGCATTTTGAAGTAGTAGCATCAGTCAGACTTTACTACGCAAGTCTAGGTTTAAGAAATTAAGTACGTAAATAAGCCGTGTAAGACGCAGAGGTCCCGGGTTCGGTTCCCGGGAGGGGGGTACAATTAGTACTCGATTTGGTTGGTGTTAGGGCTTATTTTAAGTCCGCCTGGCTAGCTACCACCATCCTTACTAATATTATAAATGCGAAAGTCCATTTGTTTGTTTGTTTGTTACGCCTTCACGTCCTAACTACTGACAACGTGTATGCATTTCATGATGATCGGTTGATCATCATGAAATTTTGCATACACGTTGTCAGGGGTACAGAGAAGGACATAGGGTACCTTTCATCCCAAAAAAAGTATAGTTCCTGGGATCCCTTAATAAACCTTTCCACGAAGTCGCGGGCGGCCGCCAGTCTTATCTAAGTCTGACGCCATAACAACGATTTAAAAAAATGTTTTGTTTCGGCAGTTAGGGGTAGGATAGCCAGTTCCTTAGTTATGACAATTCCGTGTGTAGTGCGCTTCCACCTTCGGCCTTATCGTCACTTAACATCAGGTGAGGTGAAGCCAAGCACTATCCCGTTGTGCAAAAAAGCTTCACTTCTGCAGTCTCTCTATTTTGTGGCGTAAGCGACTAATTCTCGCCAGATCTTGTCCGCCTGCGGCGACGTAATTCAAGTTTGGGGGAAACTTAATTAAATACAAATAGTTGAGTCGAGTACGATGGACGGTGAGTCCCAAGCCCATTGTGCGAACTGACGGAAGACTCGGTTTTCGTTACGTTGTTCGTGTAACAATTTTACGTTTATCGGATTTTGCTACTGACAAAGGATTGTGTTTGAACGTCATGTACACCTTAATTAGTAAATGCGCACCATATAGTTTACTATTATTACTACTTTTACTTTATAGCAAATAAACAATAATGAAATAATTATATTAGTTATAGGTTTTCTAAGTATTATTTACACGTGATTAAATCATGTACACTTTAAAAAAATTAAGAATGTCACTGGGTCTATTAAATCACTTGAAACTTTATGACCATGTAGCTAAATATCTAGCAATACACATGTTTTAGTTTCATTTAAATCAAGCGAGTAGTTTCGAAGTTATAAGGGTTTGAAGGAAGTGCCAAGCGCACTTAAATATGTGCTTTATTACGCAAGACCTAAGGTTCACCTGTATGACCAATGACGTCATTGTACAACACAAAATACCAGTCTTCTAGGCCATATAACTTTTCTGTTTTAAGAGATATTGCGAAAACTTCTTCACAGTTGTGCATGTGGTCCTATAAGATATTAGATAAGTCTTAAACTACCCAATCTATTCTTTGTATAAAGACCAGTTATTTTTTCTATTATACAAACTTTCGAAGGGTATTATAGTGATTTCCGTAATTTTTATTCAGGGCGCAAAATAAGTCAAGACAAACGCTCTTTGAGTTTCTTGCAAATGCACAACAAATTGTCGTAATTATTCAAACATACAATTAAATTATCTTGATATTGAAAAAATCGTGAACATGTAGGAAAAACATTGACTATTCAAACAGTTAGTTGTTATGATAAAGATTTTTAGACTTTTACTTTGACTGTGACCTCGGTCCCTGAAGAAAATGCAAGATAAAGAGACATTTTTAGAGCAACATTACCACAAAACAAACCACAAGCAATGTACCTATACACAATAGGTAATTTGCCAGTCAACCATTATATGAAATCCTTACTAGTCGATGTGTCCATAAAATCACCCTCGAGAAAGCAGGGATGTCAACACCAACAGCCACTCAATTAGTGCGTCGTAGGGCTGTCGCTGTCGCCGTTAAAACTAATGTTATTTTGTCGCGAGTGGTAGCGCGCCGACAATGAAGCGCGCACTGAGTAAATATTTCCGCGTTTAGTTCACTGTCATTTGTGCCACAGACTGAAAAAAATATATTTTAGTTTGACTTTTAAGGCAAATTTTTTGGTCAATCACTATAATGCTGCGGCCACATTATCGCGCTATCGCAAAGCTTTTTGCTGTCGTGAAATTTAATGCTTTTTGACAGAAAAACAAAAGGTTTGTCATTGGGATGTCAACTATGACATTTCCGCGTAGACAAAACCGCTCTCAAGCTCGTCATACTAGTAGAATTGGGCATTCTCTTCTCTTCTGTGACATTTATTACTTCTTTCCACTTGCTACTATCCACCCCGGCTCTACATCCGCAAGTGCTCTTCGTGGAGACTCTCTCACGAGTTGTAGCGAGTACAGTGCTAGCCGTCGATTCTCTCCTTCTCAATTTGGACAGTCTTTCTCTGCAATCTTTTTTTAATTCACATCTGCACCGTTTTCTCCTGCCAAAAAACGCTACCAAACGAGCATCGGTGTAATGAGATGAGGCGTGGGGACTAATTACGCTCTCGCACTCACGTGACCTTGCGTTGCGTTCTGGAGAGTGTACACCTATTATTTTATTTATTTTATTTACTTAGCTAGCTGAGTTGGCTGCTCTGTCGCGCGAGCAGCGACGCGACTCGCGTTCGCTTGCTAATTTATGGGCCTTGCGGGAAATTAGCCGCGACGCGTCCCGCGACTAACGAACACATTGTGACCGACGCGCTAATTGGCGTCGTTATCATCTTACGCGAGCCCATATAATAACCGGCCCATTGATGCCCGAAATGGGGAGAGCAGAGAGTATTTTTATAAAACTTGTGAGTTATTCTTGAGTTAATGTTGTGTTAATCCTTTATAATAACTTCGTAACTGTCAATAATGTCATTAGTCTCATGGTAGCTTTTTTTGCATTAAAATATCATAGTTGTTTTGTTACTCTATTCAAGTTATTGTTGACGTATACCAAAATGGCAAAAGTGGGCAACATAACGATCTTTCGATGCAATTCCATGCATTGCATGGAGATAAAATTTAAAAAGTTCTGAGAATGAAACCACTTGTTATGGGTTTCTAAGTAAAAAAACATAAGAAAGAAGAAAGAAAGAAAATAAATAATTTCCTTGAAAAGTGTATTTTTTTTAACTTTACTAAAAACGTTAAACTGTTGCCGCACATTTCAAACAGTATACCCTACCTACGCTAGCATTGACAACTCTTGAGTACAGCACTCCGATCTCGGATCATCGAGCAAACAAGCTCAAACCGCGCGAGACGTAGCGCCGCGTCACAGTTGCAGGCGAACGCATAAACAAATTACATAACATACGCCCGCCACCGCCCGTGTATTCTATGCCCGTGTGCAATTGCATAAATGGAACGCTGAGCTTTGACGTAAAATATAAATAATACTAATAACAGTACCTCAGCAATTCATTATTGTTCCTAAACACTTTATACTATTTATTTTAAAGTGTTTATGCACAACGGGACAGTGCCTGGCCTTCACCTCACCTGATGTTAAGTGACGATAAGGCCGAAGGTGGAAGCACACTACACACGGAATCCTCATCACTGGCTATCATGCCTCTAACTGCCGGAACACAACAATTTTTAAATTATTGTTATCATGTTACAAGCACTTGTGAATCTCAAACAAGCTGTATAAGTAAGATGGTGGTAGCTAGCCAGGTGGACTTGAAATAAGTACCACCTACCACCAACCAAACCGAGTACAAATTGTAACCCCCTGGGAATCGACACGGGTCTTACACGTCTTACTCGGGTGGGAGAACCAAATAACCACAGAGGTGGTCAAAATGTGGAGTTCGCCTTAAAAGGTTTTGTTAAAAAAGTTGCTGTTGAACTTAAATAAAAAATAAAATAATATTAAAAAATACTTAACTATCAGAATTCCTCGAAGGTATATACATAATAATATGATAATGCAGGAAACGAACTTTACAGAAATCATTTTCATAATTTCATCAATCAGTTCTATAGATTTCCTATCTTTGTTCCTTAATGCAATAAGAGTGATTTGACAGGAAATTAATAACTTATACTACGAAAGAAAACTTCCTATCCTGTTAAACTCAAATAATTAATAAAGAAACACGCAATTTTAAAAAGTAAAAACATGTGTGTATCCTTTCTGCTTTGTGTGTCCGAAAACACGCCTCTTCGAGATTTTAACTCTATCTTTGATTTGATTTATTTATTTAATCAAATTTTTGGTACACAATTTGTAAATTATAGTAGTCTGCATCCTTCTCTACAGTACTAACGTTCTACGGCCAGTCTCACCAAATAAGTACCAAAATTTATGAAATTAGTTCATCGGTTTAAGCGCGTAAACATCAAACAAATATAGAAACTTTCGCATTTATAATTACTACTGAGTTAGAAGTAGCACTTGTGCAAATGTGTCAAAGCTTGAATAGAAAGGATCATAATTATTAGTTAATGAAGCATTCGACAAGACGGGCTAATCCAATAGTCGTCTGGTGGCGCTGCTAGGGAGCCGCGTTGCATAACTGAGCTGAGCACATTCAGCCGGCTCATCTCCTCAGATGCACATTTGCACCTTTTATATCTAGGGCTATCACTTCTTAGTTTTGGTATTTAATAATCTACCTATTTTTATTTTTGCTAGGTTTCACTGAAACGTACAATATTAAAAATTATTTGTCTCCGACCTGCATATGGGTATTATTTTTACCAATTTAAAAATTATAAAAAACAGACGTTTTGACAAAATGGAGAGGGAAATTGATTCATAAAATTGATCATCTAATTTCATTAGATTAAAGTTACTATAAAGTTGATGAATACTTGCATGATGATACAACACACACTTGAATGAGATGTGCAAGTCTGACACCACTATCATAATACCTGAAGTCGTTCTCAAATGAGTTTATGGTGAACTAATGTAGGTATTGATTCAAAAAGGTACCAACTTAACGGCGCTTTTCTAACCTAAACCAACCAAGTTTTTAAATAAAAAACCGTCGCACCTCAAAGGACACAATCATTAGCGTTTACAAAGAAACAATTATTATTATCTCTCCATATATTAAATAAATAACCACTTGAACGTCCTGGTACGTTTTTGCACCAAGAAAAAAAAGTGCGCAAAACGTTTGGACTGACGGTATAAACCCCTGTTTTTTTAGCAAATTAGCCTAGTCTGTTTCTAGATATTAGTTATATGGCAATAATACACTGTAAGCTGTGGAGGGGCCTTCCAATTTTATGAAATGGTAGTAGTTTCAGTAGATTCTCTCTTATTAGCATTAATTAAATCACAAAATTAAATTATAAATTAACTTAAACCAATTAATTTTTTTTGTTAAATATTAATTTCTGAACGTCTTAAAAAATTCATCGCTTGAGGGTAGGCTCACGGGTGGCTTCAGTCCCCCGTGACCACGGCAGCTGCAAAGGTGCCGAAACGTTGGGAAAACCAAAAATCAAACCAAATACCAACTAATTACCAAAGCATGTCTAGTGAGCGCTTAACCTTGAGAAGTGAATACACTGTTAGCTATTTTTGCCAATCCAAAAACCGACTATGGCATTAGAAATTTCGACAAAAATTTTGTAGTTTCGTCCGCGATTTAATGGCGTCGTTATTGTATCGGATGTTTCGGGGGTTTTTGATTGTTTTAATGCTTATTTCTGCGAGTTGTTATACATAAAAAGAATCGTTGTTATTTTTACTTTAGGTGGGTATATAGATAATAGTGTTTTATAATAGTGGTTTCCATATTTTTGAGAAAAAGTGTGTGGTAGATCCAATGACCTCTGTGATGTGATCGTCGATTTTGACGATTGAATTTGGATTATTAACTTGAATTAATGCATTTTAGCTTAAGTAAGTCAATAAAACCTCTCCATCAGCCATTTTTAATGTCCCCACTGCTGGGGCTCAGGCCTTCCTTATGGGTGAATAAGGAGGACGGGCCATAACCCACCACGCGGGCCCAATGCGGATTGGTGGGTGTTAACGACTGCAAATGCAGCCGGGACCAACGGCTTAACGTGCCTTCCGAAGCACGGAGGAGCTCGAGATGATAAATTTTTGGTCACCCATCCCATAACCGACCCTTGCGAACGTTGCTTAACTTCCGCAATCGCTGGGCCAGGCGCTAAACCACTGCGCCATCGAGCTCCTCAATACCAAAGTGAATACAGTTCAATAATAATACAATAAAACCTATTCATAGGTATTTTTAGGTATTTTTTATTTCGATATAGCCTTAGTAGTATTCCAATAATTCACGTTTCGCCGCACGCGGGCCAAATAATAATAAAATACCTAATCAAGAGAGCCGCGGCGGACGTCACCGAGTGGTTTGAAGGCGCGCGCCCGAACGGTCAAGTGGATAATGTACTATTTTTTTAAAGCGAGCGCAAAGCGCAAGCGATGCGTCCCTATTTCAGCTTGGGCGATAATGCTTTCGTATGTCTGTCCAGCTGTCCGTTTGTTTTCCTCTACAGGTCGCATTTCTCAAATTTTGTAAGCAAATTCGATAATTATATAGATTTTTGTCAATTCAGTTTTTCGACAAAAGAAATATAATAATAATAATATTTCAGCCATTTCGAAAAACGTTCAAACATGTCACAAACTCGAGGTCTACAGCTCACAGAGCCACTAGTAAATTAAAAAATAATAATGACTATTGAAATGTTGGCAACCCTATCCAACCGCCCCTAGCGGGCTCTCGCGGCGACCTCTTTCTGTCACCTTTCAGGTTAGATACGCTCCCGCGGCACACATTACTTATGCACTATTTTTAGACGCCGATGTGGTTAAGGTATGTTTAGCTTACATGGTGATGTATGATTGACAGTTAATATCTATTTAAAATAAAAATATAGTGCTTTTCTTTCATTAACCGATTTCAATAAAGGAGGGGGCTCACAGTTCGTGAGATTTCTTTAAAACCATATTTTAAAGTTCATAGTAAAATTAAACGGTATTAGGCCCTTTTCACATTTCTGGTTGATGCCGGCAGTATCGGCTGGAGAGCCGACAAGAGTACAGTCTCGTTCATACTTTCAAAGATGGACCGTGAACAAATAATTGCAATGTGGCTTTTATATAGAAGACGAAAATATCTGCGCCGGAAAGAAAAATCAAGAAATTATTGGGTTCATTTTTGTTTCATTTTGTCCTTGTACTCAGCGCATGTTTTGTCCCATAAAACTGGCTTCGCTTCCACCAAAGTTACCAATAGTTCGTTTTTTTTTTTTTTTTCGCTCTCAGCCTGAGGGGCTCGGAGCAACCTTCCCGGGCACCGAGGGGAAGGGGGCGGGAATCCTTCATTGGATACCACTTAGCCGCCGTGCTAAGCTGGTTATGTCAGACTCGACTGACTAAACCCTCCGCAAGTTGGTTTTGACCCGTAGCTAATGTAAGCCATAAAAACCTTCATCGAAAGCGACCAACCCCCCGAGGGGAGGGCGGCGCGGCGCGTCACTCACCTAGGTGAGCATACGCTTAGAGGACGACCGCCAACCTGAGGGGTCAACGGCCGTTTTGCAATTAAATTAATATATTATTATATTTTAACACGACTGATTACCTGAGGGGCGGTCAGTCGCAGAGACGGGGTGACCTGAGGGGTCGGGTGAGACCAGAGGGGTCAGAAGTGAGGGGGCGGGTACAGCCTTCTGGGCCTCCAATAGGCGGTCCAGATCGGCCGAGAGTTGGTTGGGGGGGTCCGTTAGGACGGATTTGGGCTTCCGGGATAGTTGGTTGGAAGAGGGAGCGGGGGGGTCATACCCCGCCGCGCTTCGGATTAAAGGGTTCGAGTGATCCTTTGCTGATTCAAAGAATCGCTCAGAGATCGTAAAGAGGAATTGTTGGAGTGTCTGGAGTTCGAGGTCCCTATGTAAGTCCGCGTTACGGACGTAATATGGGGCGTTAGCCGCTCTGCGGCAGAAAAGATTTTGCACTACTTGCAATTTGTGCATGATTTTGGGTGAGGCGTGAGCGAACGCCGGGGACGCGTACGTCAACACCGGCCGCACGCAAACCTTATAGAGCGTTCGCTTGTTACGAAGGGACATTCTACTGTGTCGCTGGGGCGACACAGTAGAATGTTGGGACATGGCCTTGAGGCGGCTCATGTAAAACCGCGCATTGCGGGTCACCCTTTTGACGTGTGGGTCAAAAGTGAGCCTCTGGTCTAGGGTGACACCGAGGTATTTGGCGGTTCTTTGCCAGGGGATGGATTTTCCTAGCAAAGTGGGGGGACGTTCTTTAGGGGGTAGGGAGTGGCGCTTTGCATCGAAACAGACCGCGGAGGATTTCTCCGGGTTTACTTCGATGCGCCATTTGCGGAACCATTCACCTAATACATTGATAGAGGTTTGGAGCCTCGGAAGGATGGTAGTGCCAATCGATGTGCCCTTTAAGTATAGAGCCGTGTCGTCCGCGAATAGTGAAAGTTCCACACCGTTGGTTGGAACTGGGATGTCATTGGTGTACGCTAGGTACAGCAATGGAGCGAGGACTGAGCCTTGAGGCACGCCCGCTGTGATCGATCGGGGGGAGGAAAGCGTACTTTCGTGTTTAAAGCGAAAAGTACGATGATGAAGGAATGATGCTACCAGCCGGACTAATCGAACTGACAGTTCGAGCCTGTACAGTTTGACGATAAGTCCGGTGTGCCAAACTTTATCGAAAGCTTTGGCTACATCGAAAAAGACTGCTACAGTCTTATTTTTACGGGGATAAAAACCGCTCGAGATGTACTCGACTATGCGGTGGACTTGTTGGGGGCATGAGTGTTTGGCTCTGAAGCCGAATTGGTGGGGAATTATCAAGTTTTCACCGAATAAGTGCTCTTTCATGCGAGCGAGAATGCACTTTTCGAGAATCTTGGCTAGCGCCTTGAGGAGGCTAATGGGACGGTGACTAGTCGGGTTATTGATGGGCTTACCCGGTTTAGGAATGCCTATTACGATCGCTTCCTTCCAGGCGGAATTCCTGGAAAGTAGCATAAATCGAAACAGGCATTAAAAATTACAGAGAGAAGGGTCAGTACTTCCACGGGGAAGTACTTTAGGGCGATATTGGATATGCGGTCGGCGCCGGGCGCCTTTTTTATTTTGAGTTCTTTAATAAAAGATTTGATTTCGTCAGTAGAAATCGAAATGGGGTCGGTATCGGGGGTCAAAGGAGTGGAGTTCAGAGTGCTCAGCTCCTCCTCGATTGCCCTGATGTGGGTGGGATCACATTCCTGAGTGCTTACTGAGCATTGCGAAGCAATACTGTCAGCGAAGCATTCCGCCTTCTCATCGTCGTCGAAGGCCATAGAGCCATCGGGACGGAGGAGGGGGGGGATGTGAGTAGTAGCATCGCTACGGAGAGCTTTGGCCACTTTGTAGTAGGCCTGGTGGGAGGGAGAGATTTCAGCCATGAGGTCGCCCAAACGGTCGTTCCTCAGTTCTGAAAGTCGCGAGTTAAGTTGGCGCCTAAGGCGATTCGCCGCGGCTCTATACTCGGGGGTCGGATACTTGGCCGCCCTACGATGGGCTGCCCGCTTAGCCCTAACCAGGTTACGAACGTCCGCTGGAAGCGGCTTGTCGGTTTTGACAGGCACTTCCTTCGCGTTATCCGTAAGAGCTGATTGGACTAATTGGGTTAAGGAGCTCACCGCACTATCTATTTTCTCCGTACTATCGAAATAGTCGGGTCCAATAGCGTACGGTGAGTTGGCGGCACTCATGGCCGTCGAAAGTGTGGATTCAAAGCCGTCCCAGTTGGTGACGGTTTTGACGAGACGGGGGGGTGGGTGCTGGTCACCCATGATAAGGGAGACGGGTCGGTGGTCAGAGCCAAGATCGTCGAGAGTCTCGATCGTTCTTAGATGGAGCGATACCCCCTTCACTAGCGCAAAGTCTAGTACGTCGGGGGCATGCTGAAGATTATCGGGGTAATGGGTGGGCTCGTAAGGCGAAATTACATCGATGTCGAGTGCTTTGGTAATTTCAAGTAGTTTACGACCACTGGAATTAGTGTCAAAGCACGTCCAATCGGTGTGTTTGGAGTTAAAATCTCCGAAAAGAATGACTGAGACGCCTAGGGAAAGAAGCGTTTGGAAATCGCTTTTAAGAGGAGTTGTTTTGGACGGAATGTAGATTGACGCTATGATTAGAGTTCGATGACCCGTCATAGCCAATCTGCATATCGTCGCTTCCATATTGGAAAGCTTGGGAGTGGGGATAGGCGAGCAATGAAGCGCCTTCCTGAAATATATGGCGCAACCACCGCCGCTAATCTTTTCAGAATGGTCCGCAGGGGGAGGGTCGGGGGGGGGAGGCCTATCGTTGTGCACAAGCGCATACGATTTGATAGACAGCCCTTTTAGGTTTGTGGGTTTGAGCCACGTCTCCTGTAGGAGTAAGAGGTCAACGCTCCTTTCACGCATAAATTCCCGTATTTCAGGTAAATTTTTGCGTAAGGAGCGACAATTGAAAGTAACAAGCGAAACACCCGCGGGCTTAACCCGGCCGGCCGTAACGCCCGCGCCCGCGCCACTCGGCGCGCCGACGAGTAAATTATTACTATTGCTCATTGTGAGAGGCGTACTTATAACGTACGTAGAAGTGCGTCATGCTCGCAGATCGCTATTAAGCGCTCTGTTTTGGTCTGCGCTCTGCGCAGTTTCCCCGCCAAAATCGATATCTCCTCTAAGTTGATACCGCGAATCGCATCGAAGATGAGGTTCACGTCATCAGCCAGGGAGGGCGACGTTGGTGGGGAGAGAGGATGGGTGGGATTAGAGGCAGGAACCGTCGGCGGTTTTGCCTTGGGAGGACCCCAAGCCGGCAATGGAGCCGGGGCTGGGGGCACTCCGCCCGACTTCGGAAGTGCGGGGAAGTCAGCGGGAGTGGGAGGCAAGGGCCTCGTGGGATATCTATCTCCATTTTATAGTTTAAAAGAAGGTATGTAGATACGTATAATTACGAGTCGAGCGTGCGACAGAACTACGCACGCGCGTGCGCTCGCAAGCTGTACCTGGGCGACTGACCGGCCGGCGCGTCTGAAAGCTAGTTGCGTGTTCCATACGCCACTGTCAGTTCGGCCGCCGGCTGACCGATGCCCGGCGACCGGAGGCACAGTGGTGGATCCGGCGCGCACCCAGTGACCGCCTACCGAAAAAATTGAAAGATAAAACCGGGACATGTGAAAAGGCACTTAGACTTGATAGGTCTACTACCCATTTTTTAAGTACATAAATCCATACAGAGTTACACCTACATTATTTAAAAGTACATTAAATCAAACGAAAATTCAAATGCAAATTTTCATCATTATCCTAAGTTTATATGACTCCATCCACTATTCGTTTTATGGATTATGCAAAAACATAATTTACTTGAGTGAAACTCTTTCGGAGCTTTAATGACAGTCGTTACTAAACAATTTTTAAATTGCATATAATTTCATTTAAATCAAAATATATTTTATGCTTTCGTAAATCAATACAAGTAAAAAGAACAGAGCAATAATTTTCTATCAAAACTCGTACACGAAAAATTTATCGTAGATTATAATGACCTTAGATTTAATGTCGTTAAATTTAAAACCATCAATCCGCAATGGGCCCGCGTGGTGATTAAAGCCCCAGCAATAGTTGATGACGAGAACGATGCTTGCCATGCCTATTGCATGTGCATTTTTGTTGTACCTCCTATGGGTTTAAAACTTGAACTCTCCACGAGCACGTCGCGTATACGAGTATTCTCGCGCGCACCCCATGGCCCGTGCACAATAAATGAACACCTAAACGCCGCTCTCGGCTCCATTAGCCGAATTAAACGTTCGGCCCGAGCATGTCCCGCTCATACAAGCATCAAATATTCACCGGCTCTCACACGTAATTGCTGTTCCAACGTCTGTCTCGTCTCTGGACCCTTTTTCTTCGTCTTGATTGAGTGACGTGATTGTCATTGTAGAGCAATACATGCCCATTACGTAATTGAGATTAGGAAACTTTGAACTGACAAACATCATACTTGTCGAGGTAAAACAGCGTTCAAGCGAGGTACTTGCGAGAAAGTCTCTTCTCTATTAAAATTTGTTGTCATGACCAATGATATTAAAACATTTAATACCATTAGTCACGACAGAGTTGTGACATAGGAAGTCCTGCTTACAAAAGGCCACAGTGACATAAGTACTTATTATAATAAAAGTTATTTATTTCAGATAAATAATAAAGATGCATTATTGTTAGTAGAGACTTAAAAACTATGTTATTTTAATAAAAAATCTATGGAAAACTTCAAATTATTAAAGTTTAAATGATAGGTTGAGTGTTATTGAAATTATGGCAATTCCAATGAAGAAAAAACCGGCCAAGTGCGTGTCGGGCCACGCGCAGTAGGGTTCTGTAGTTACCATATAATACCATACCTTGTTTAATACCACTAACATTTTTCATCTGCAAAAATAACTTTGTTTTTCACAAGGTTTGTAGAAATGACAAAGTTATATTTGCGGTTTTGGAAAATATGCTTTATCTCTAAACTACTAAATATACATCGTTCAAAATAATTTTCGTTGAAAGTGTTTATTAAGATCTACAGCATATATTGTTTTTAGATGTTTCTCTTATTTTAAAAGTTAGAGAGGGGGGACACATTTTACCACTTTTGCAATGAATATCTTTCAAACGGTTGACATTGAGAAAAAATAGTCTTAGAACCTCAATGTAATTTTTAAAGATCTATCTATAGACACCCCGCACGTATTAGTTTGATTAAAAATCATTTTTCAGTTTCAGTTCCATGTATGGGGATGGGGAGCCCCCTTAATCTTTTATTTATTTTTATTTTTGGGTAAAAATCGAAAAGTGGTTCACAGAATACATCTACCTACCAAGTTTCAACTGAGTAATCTTAATAGTTTCGGAAAAAAGTGGCTGTGACGTACGGACGGACCGACAGACATGACGAAACTATAAGCGTTCGTTTGCCTTTAGGCTACGGAACCCTAAAAATGGCGCGCTAACTCTTCAATGCTTGACTGAGCGTAGTTATTTCATACAGACAAGCAGAGAGGGATATCTTAGCCTGTATTATTAACAAGGCTATTCGTACGAGTGGTTGCTCAGCTACCGGCATTTGACAAATGCCGGCATATGCGCCATACATGGCCTCTAGGGATCTTCTGCACTATTGTTTGAGAGTGGATCTTCAATTCTAAATGCAGGTACTTTGTTTAACGAGCCTCTACAGTGTTGCACGTTGTCATTTGTAGTAAGTGCAAAGTTATGTCCGTAGTTTAAGGACTTATAGTTTTCAGTGATGGATTTACCTATATTAATGTGAAATCAAGGAAATTATAATACAGTACTTATAAATTCCTTGTGTGAAATATATTCCTTAGGGATTACTGTAGGTGAGATATTTGAATTTCCATTTTCTTTTATTGGAAATATTGAAATACCCGAAGTATCCAGCCTAAACGCTATTTAGAAAGTTATTTTTTTTTTTTATACAAAGACAGTCATAAATTTGTGGGGTGGCGTATCGTAATTTATGATCATGGTCCAGTAAGTGAGACTTAATAATAAGGGTAGGTATAACGTAAAGCTCGCAATGTGATATTAACAGAAAAGCTGCTATAGCAAAACTTAAGAACAAGTAAATGGAACACATCAAATTCCTTACTGAAACGTTAAGGCGCGGTGGTAGTGAATGTGGCGCCCCCACTACATTTATTTTTATTACTCGTAAACCAAGTCAATATTTAAAAAAAGCACAAGTATAAATCTCTTAAATTGTGTCTAATATTTTTTGAATAACTCTTCAACAGTTTTCATTATTTCTGTAAGTTTTAAAATCCATTTTAGCTCAAAGTGGCTTTTGGCAATTATGGATTTTAAAACTTACAGAATGAATGATAACCGTTGAAGAGTTATTCAAAAAATATTAGACACAATTTAAGAGATTATTACTTGTGCTTTTTTTAAATATTGACTTGGTTTACGAGTAATAAAAATAAATGTAGTGGTGGCGCTAGTTTCACTACCTACAGCGCCTTAAGTAAAATCGCAATAAATCCTGTTGCATCCCTATCTCCGTCGCAGTTCCCGAGGCGACTAATAGATGGCGCGCAATTAAACAGTAAATTACTCCCCTCCACTCACTGCTCCCTTCGGCGCCCGGCCGCATACCTCAGCGCTGTAGACAAACACCGAAAACAGTATAAAATAGATCTACAGACCGTCTACGGATCTACCAGGGGAAGCAGTAGTAGTCAAGCGATTTAGAAATGTTGCGATACAACCTATCGAATTTCAGGTGTCGATTGTCCAGGGTATGCATTAAAATGCCGATAATTCATAACACATACGACCGTAATATCGACGCATAAATCACCCTATTTCCAAAAAACCGAAAATCCTAAATATCGATATCCAATAGACCGAAACATGAAAGATCGATTATTAAATGACCGATAGTACGAAATCCCGAAAGTTAAAATGGCGGAAGTTCGAAATCCCGAGTAGCGTAGCGAGCGAGGAGGAGGTCATGTTCCATTGCGATCAACAACGCACAAGATGAGCGAGCGAAGCGAGCGTGTCGCGGCAGCGGCCGGCGAAGTGCCAGAACCGACCTGCTGACGTGTAAGCCTCAATTAACCTTCGGTTTTTTAAGCTTCGGGATTTAGTCTTTTAGGTAAAATGTCCTTCCAGGATTTTAAACGTACGGCCAAACAACCATTGGGCCTTTCAATTTTCGGTCTTTCGTCCGTAGGTCTTGTAAAATTAGGTCTTTTCAACTTCGGCATTGTAATACATACTCCATTTGTCCAGTATCGAGTGTCAAGTGTCGAGTGATGACTTCCTGAGGGTCCAATGTCAAAAAAACAGTTGTCAAAAAAACAACAAAATTCATTCAGATTAAATTTCATTATGAAAATCATAGAGGCATATTGTTTTTTATTTTACATTGTCACATTTTATTGAAAGGGGTAACTGCTTGAAATATTTTTTTTTATTGTTTAACAGATCCTTTAGGTTCACGAGGATCCAAGGATACATAATGGCTGCCTTATTAGTCCCTGGTAGCGGGGTGTCGTGCTTGCGCCGGCGGTATTTATGCCGCCGTTAAGTCACCGCGCCGGATTTACGGCCGCCGGAGATGCGCCCGGTCACGCCCGCCGGCGAGTAACTTGACGCTAACAAACTACCTACTTACGTCTTCTGATCTAAATAAAGGGTACGTACATATTTTTCCTTAATTAATGTTCATGACTTATCTAAGCATAAAGTAAAATTCGTATCATTTGTTACAAAAATTGGGAGTCGACTGTCTCTATGAATGAATGAATGAATGAATGAAATTATTCATTATTGCTTTTCATTCTTTCCTAGGTACACCTACACATTCTAGAGTACATAATATTACTCAATGAAGTAACTTTTAACGGATAGTCGCACGGTTTTATTGAAGGTGACCACGGCAGCTGCAAAGGTCCCGAAACGTTAGGAAAATATAAAATGAGACTAAATACCAACTAATTCTCAAAGTGATTTCAATGAAATCTCGCTAGTATCCGTAAAACGTTGGTAACGCCTACTAATCCGAAATAGCAACGTCTCGCCGTGTCGCCGATATTGCCTATGCTTTTTCTTCATTCCGTCTCACACGTCACTTGCGACAGCATCGAATATTTTTGTAAAACTATATTTCATTAAAATAGATCAAAATTCAACCTGAGTTTATTTCTAAAAGTAAATTCCATCGCGCTACGAAGGCGTGAACATTGGCGTCCGAACAGAAACAAGAAAAAAGTGGAAATTAAGGAACAAGCCACGAATATTGCCTGACGAACAGTGATTCAGCAAAAGATTCGCTTCGAAGACAAAATTCAGATAAGTGCCCTGTTTATTCCTTACCTTTAAACCTTTTGTTATCCAAATATCATCCAAATCCATAAAATCCAATACCTTTAAATCCCTTTTTTGATATAGTTTTTACACTTGTGCAAAATACGACTACTACCTACCTTCACACAAAAAATAAAAATAAATTTTTTCCTAAAATCTTTATAATCTAGCTAAATAAATCAAAAATCATTAAATAAAATTAAATAAATATTGTCTCCCATCCATATCGCACCAGTTATTACTGGTTATTTAGCAAAATTTGCCGACAATTTCAGCTGTTCGAGCGATACCGGCCGGCTTCCCGCGGGCCGCTCGCTTCTGCTAACGGTACATCAGTTAACGGGACATCACAGCTGATTCCCGTTCGTAAACAACCGGTTCACGAGCGTCGCCGCAGTGAGGAGTGTGAGATACGTATAACATTTATTATTTACGTAGATTTTATGCTTTCCAATACAGGGCGTGCGTTGTAATTTTGTGTCCATAACTAACAATAAAACAAATCTATTTAGTGAAATTGTGTACATTGTAGTAGTTCAACAATATATTTAACTTTCTGTTTCTTTTGTTTATTTGTAATTTAAAATAAAATGCCAGATGATAATATGCCTAACGCTTCAACACCGGCTTCACAGCCAACTAAACTTAAAGAATTAATCACTTAACGTAGTTCAGTTAAAGGCCAAATTACACGATTTAAAAACTATTTGGACAAAATTACAAGGCAACCTACCCTGACGACTATTGAGGTTGCTGAATTATCTTTAAAACTCAGCAGGTTCGAAAGTCAGTCGATTAAATATGACGAGCTGCAAACTCAGATCGAATTAATTAATTCTGATAATTTAGAGTCGGAATTTGATGAAAGGGAGCGCATTGAGCAAGAATTTATTTTATGCATTGCAATGGCCAAAACTTGCTTAGACGAACAAAATGAAATAAAGACCACCGACCAAGACAAAAAGTTTTATGTTTTTTGATTGGGATTTTTTTCACATATTCCAGACATAATTTCAAAATTCCGAGGCCACTATGAACTATTCGACTATATTTATAAGAGATAACATTCAATTTTTTTAATATCAATTGTTTAGCACAGTTGTTCAATACATGAGCTCAAAAAAGTGCCTTCGCGCATTTTATGAAAATCTTTCTCTGCAATTTCGGGTTTAATTATAAAGTTAAGCAAATTTTCAAAAAAGCGAGGCCGCTATAAACTATCTCTATAGCTATTCTGCACCATTCAATAAGTCAAAAGTGTTAATGTATTTTTGTTTCTGAGATCGAGAACGCCAAAATTGGCCATTTTACGCAAAAATCACAGTCAAAATGTAATATGCCTCTTAATGTATCTACCCTCAAAAAATGGTGTCTCTACCTTCAGTCGTTAGGGCTCTTTCACGTATTTCAATTTTCCTTTACAAATTCCCCATACAAACTGTAACACCCTGTAGCACCCAGTATAACGGAAATTTTTCAAAATCCTTTCTTAGAGCTCACCTATACCATAAAGGTCCTTCCAAAAATAGTGTCTCTACCTTCAGCCGTTAGGGCTCTATAGTATATTTTAGTTCTCACAAATTTCCATACAAACTAGAACATCCTGTAGCACCCTATTTGTAACAGGAATTTTCCAAAACCCTTTCTTAGTGCTCACAATGAAAGGTATTTACCGTCTGAAAATGGTGTCTCTACTTTCAGCCGTACACTTAAGCTAACAATCAATTGGTGAATCTATTTAGAGTTTTAAATGTTTACATTATACTGTATGTTTACATTGCTCATTATTTCCTTCTACTCGTAGTTAATTTAAATTTTCATGCTATTTACAATCAGGATGTGTTTACACTTTCTGATCCTGATTCTGAAACTGATCCTTCTATTTAGTAACTGGTGCTCACTTATGTTGAGTATGTTTTTTCCGGCATTAAGTTAACAAGCATAAACAAGCATAAAACGTCGTTTCCCTAACCGGACGGGTGATATTTCACATTTATCCGGCGCCGGCGATCAGAATTCCGCGTCGGCCGCCGCCGCCGCCGCCGTCCGTACATCACCGGGCGGCACAATAATAATAAAACACGCCTGTGTCAATGCCAATAAGCGACGGTTGGCGCACCTCTATACATCATGTATTTGTAGGAATGCGACTAAATGTCGATACCGATATCGATAAAAATAAAATTTCAATGTAGGAAGTTCAATTTTCATTTTTCTTTTATAAGCATGGATGCCAATGATAGATAATAATACAAATTTCGGCTGTTTATAGATTTTCTTGCAACATTGTACTATCGATTTTATTCACATACGTTGGTCCTATTTTCCTTTCCTTGTGGAAGCCGTTGACATTTTTGTAGCTTAGCTACATCACCACAATCGTATTTTTTGAGCTAAATCGACAGAAAGTGTGGATTCGAAATTATTTCCCATTCAGATGTTCCAATGAGGACAAAAGAATGTTTCTGGGAATCATAAAACGCACACAAAAATGTAGCTATTCATTCAACACTTCATCTTCGCCGCCCGCGGTTTCATCAACGTGGATTTGAAAAAAATACCAGGATAAAAATCATATGTTTGAATTTAGTTAATAAACTATCCGGATGCCAAATTTCATCCAAATCCGTTCAGCCGTTTTTGCGTGATTTAGTAACAAACACCTAAACATCCAAACCTTCACATTTATATAGAAAGTAGAATATAAGTATGATGGGTAATTATGTCTGACATGAGAAAATCAACATTTAATTAATTAGTTTCCTTAAGACTTCTCCAAACAGAACGCGTTTTAACGCCGCGCTAGAGCGCTAACCTGACGTCGCGCGTGGCGCTAGCCAGTACGCTGCGTACGACTAGCACCGGCGTTGTGTTTGGCGTGAAACTATGCACGTCCTACAGCACAACGCGGCGCTATAGCGCGACGTCAGGTTAGCGCTCTAGCGCGGCATTAAAACGCGTTCTGTTTGGAGAAGCCTTTAAATTATCGATATCGGAGACCAAGACCCATTTTGGGAAAGTTATCAATACACCTGATGAAATATTTATGTAAAGCCTTTTCTATCGATATCGCGCACACCCCTATATAGCAGGCGTTCAGGCGCGAGGCGGGCGGGCGCGTGGCGCGGTCACGCGCGCCGCGGCGATCCACCGATATTTATGGCGCAACACTACCCCAAATAGAGACGACCTAGCCCTTAAGTAATGAGCTGCCAATACGTAACGCTTTTTATTCATATTGCCGCTAATGTTAGCTACTTTTATAAATTAATATACCTTTTAGATTTTTGCATTCACAATGCTATTTTTATATTAAGATGAATAAATAATGAAAAATATTAGAAAAATCGGCTCACCCGTAGCAACTTAGACGGGATTCGAACCCGCACCCTTAGGATTCCGAGTGCATTGGGCCGGAATCCTAAGGGTGCGGGTTCGAATCCCGTCTAAGTTGCTACGGGTGAGCCGATTTTTTCTAATATTTTTCATTATTTATTCATCTTAATATACCTTTGAATATGAAGTGGTAAATATTGAAGACCATCTTTTATTAAATTAACACAGACATAAATAAGTATTATTCAAATGTTGTCTTTCAAAATTTGTAGTACCTATAGTACTTATGTTTTAATTTTAAGTTAATAACGTAGGTACACTTTATAAAACATTTTAGAAAAGTCACCTCGAAAACGCGAACGCTAGCCTACGTTGAACTAACGTTAAGACGTTCATATTACACTCGTTATCCTTTGTAGATGATACAACGGTGCTGAGTTCTCAGAGTCTAAGTTACGGGCTTCACCCAATCAGACGGAGTCGTTTCTATCACCGACATGTTGCCAAAGCACGAGCTAAGTGAATTAACTTGAGCGTCGCTAATTCAAGCCATTGATGCGGATCACACACTCCACATATCGCGCCGCCTCTGTTTGCTCTTTCTCTGCAATTTCTTCGAGCAAACTTTGTAACAACATTTAATGTTATGATTAAATTAAATGTATTCGGCGAAAATGTACCACAAATATTAGCTAAGAAACTTTGCTTACAAACTTTGGAGCAAATTCCAGATTTACCCTCCAGCCCTTATCTCTAAAGTGGTAAAGATCAAAATGGATTCCGAAACGGCAAAGGGGAGAGAGAAATTTTCAATAAACTCACGCCAGATGATTTTGTTCCCATACGAATGTTGCTTCTCGGATATTATGTATATAGAACAATATTTTGGCTATGGCCCTCGTACAAAATATTAAATGTACTAAAGCCGAGTACAAAGTTGTCTTATTTCCACAATGCTTCATTTATTATGTTTGTGTTTTAAAAGTTGTTTGATAACGTTCTCTCTAATAAATTGTTAGGGAGATCAACAAAAACAAATCTCGTGGAAAATACGCAGGTTTATAATGAGTTTTAGGTAAATATCTTCGATCATCTGTGGTAAATATCAAAATCCTTAAATATAATGTAGGTGTAGATGTAGGTAGTCAGAAATCTATAACACTAATTAAATTTTCTAATGTGCTGCCAGTCTATATTACCGATAGCGGCATATAACTTAAGATGAGACAAAATATGCTCATAATCACTAAACTCAGCGCATCTTTTGTCTCACCTTTGTTTTACCAAGTTCTGTGCCGGTATCTGTACGCTTGTTGATATTCACTTAAACTTTTGCAAGGACGGCAAAGTATGTTTTTTATGTTCCTACCATAGTCTTCTCAATTAATATTATATCCTAATACCTACCATGATGGGATAATGACAGATCCTTTACGAATCTAGAATAATTAACTCTTTCTAAATCTATTAATAGGTATCAAGATACAGAACAGGCGTATTGATGAACCTACCGGATCTTAAGTAATGACTTAAATCCAACATCTTTGAACTAACTTTGCAATTAGAGTATTAAGTAATGGGACAAGTAGTTGTAGGTACTCGTAAGTTCTCCTTATGCAAAGGCAACCTAGAAAGTTAGGTAATGCGGTATCTTTAGTTAAAATTAATGCCAATTTGGTTTAATTATAGCATCATTAACCGCATAACTTAGATTGCTTTACTGTACCTACTGTTTTCTACTGTAAGCCATAAATGGTGAACCTACCTTTATTATTTTAACATCTAATGATTATTGTAGTGTGTTGTAACGGTTCAAAACTGAACATGCTATTTTGTCTCAAATATTTTTCGAATTTTGTTTCATATTGAGCATAATATTATTTAACTATCGAACAAGTTATTATAATAAAGAGTAGTTCAGGTTTTGAGTTAGCAAAAATGTCGGAAGTTCTTTTAATCTTTCACGGCGCTAAAAATTCAAATATTAGTCTCTGTCTAGGTAACGACGCTAATAGGCATAAAATCTATTTATATTTATTATTGTTTATTTATCAAATTTTATTAGAGCCTCTCGAATATCATTATAATAGTTTATTTTAGAAGATTACTTAAAAAAGGATTGAATTCGGTGTTAATTATTTCTGTAAGTTGTCAGTAGTGTCACACCACGTGATGTGTTTTAGCTAAAGAACGAAATTAAATATAGTAGGTCATTCCAGTGGATCAATCGATGAGAAATCGATTGCCAAATGGTAACTGAGGGTCGCAAGGCAAGTCCCATATCCTTTGCCTAATCATAGTTGTAAATTTAAATTTTGTTTTAGGAAATATTAGACATTAGTTAGATTTGGGGGATAAATGCAAGTTTAGTTGGCTTGGAGAATTTTGTAGCGGATCTAGTACATTTTGTTAATCGTAGGCGGTATTTGTTTAAATTAGGGTATTTTGTTATACCATGCCTTTGCTTCATGACACAGTTAAATTGGAGATTTTAAATTAAAATGGAAGTTTAATTTGATTTTATAATATGGTTTGATGTTCACAGATAATACAGAGAGAAAGAAAAGAAATGGAACAATGTTTTATTCTGGGCGGAGTTTAGTTGACAGTTTAGTGGTAAATTGAAAACTCGAATTGTAAAATAAAAGGGAGATAATTAATTAATAGAAATATTGTAAGGATAAATCTAGAAATATTATTAAAAAACATAAACAATAGTTATTGAAGGTGTAATAAGAAAGTATTTCATGGGAAAATGTGGATGGAGCCTAATAAAGTTTGTCTTGTCGTTGGGTGTTGTACGAAGAAAGATTGATATGAAGTTTCTTCGAAAGCGGGATTTTATGCTGCAGGTTTATAATTCAAATGAGGGTAGGCATTTAGAAAATGTAAAAGTAGTCGGATGAGTGTTGCCAGTTAGGGTTTTTAAAGTACCAACATTGTGATGCTAAATTGATCGGAAATTTTAGGTTTAATTGGACCGAATACTTAATGGAAAATGTTGTAATTCGTATTTTAGCAAATTGATTCTAGAGGTTATGATATTTTGGGGAAGGCGAGATAAAAAGATTGAAAAGTTGGATTCTAATTATAGCATATGGGAGGTTCAATTTGTTGTGAATATAAGATTCGTATTGATCAGAGTTCTATGATTATAGTACAATAATTTCATATGATTCTGGATAAATATGCTGAATATTATTCAAAGTTGTTAGTTTTGTTAGAAATGATGTACGGGGGAAAACTTGTTGATTTATTTATGATTGAAACGTTGTTTCATACAATTGTATGAATTGCTTAAATCAAATGTAGCTGAAAATGTCAGTATAGAGAAATATTTAGGTAACAGCTTAATTTTAATTTGGTTACAAATTCAGTGGCATTGTGCGTTTGAGTATAAAGAATCTTGAAGATAGGAGGTTATTAGTTAGTTGGATAGTACGTTGAAATTATTGATTAGTATAGGGGTTCATTTTGTAAGATTAGCAACTTAAATATTATATTTACAAGTTGAGTAGGGAAAAACTGAATTCTCCCCATTTTTGAGGGAGAAGGGAAAATTTTAGGAATAATTTATGTAAAGTAGGGAAATGAAGGTAGGTAAAAAAGATGCTTAGGTCGTGTGGGGTGAGGTTCCTGGAGTGAGTGAATGATTTTGGGGGGTTATAAAAGACGTGGCTCGAGGGAAATCGCTCTCTTTACTTTCCTCGTCGTCAACGTAGCATCAAGTGGAACCTCGGTAGAAGCCGTCAATACCCTCTTTGTAAGATAGCTTCGAACAAGTAGTATTTTTATAACGCAAGAAAACAGCAAGAAGTCAGGAAGAAAGTGTTTAATTGAGGTTTTGACGTATAGGTCCGCAACCGGGTGCGAGTCTTTTGCATATACGCTTTAATTAGGGCTTATATGGTATAAGTAAGCTTGAAATTAAAGTAGGTAGATTTTGTTTGCGAATTTTCATAAAGTAAAGTAAATTTCCAATAAATCTAAGAATTTTTCGAATCACATTTGTTTGAAATTTATATAAGCAGTTGGGGAACGATAAAGGGGGTTTGATTTTGAATAAATATCATTAGTTTTGTGTCTCTAAGGGGCGTTCGGTCAATCCTCAAGGGGTTAGGTAAAATAGTCTGGTATGTGGCGTATCAGACGGGCATCAAAATTTCTAGATTGCCTAGCTAGTCACATAAGTGTACCGAATGTGTCCCATCTCTAGCAATCCGACGGTCCGAAAGGAGTTGAGAATCTAATTCCGTGCTAGCGTTGGTGTCCCGAGGATTCGGTATACTTATTCCGCTGTAGGTGCCTATTTGTTCCCTCCCAATCAAATTTGGCCACGTCCAAGCTGTTAGGAGAGAGTTAGGCGAGTCATGCTTGCTCACGCTTTACAGACTCAGGGCTTCGGTGATGAGGTAAGCATCACAAATATTGCATAGGAAATCTAAATTTAGTCGCTGGTAGGCAGGTAAACTCATTAGGTTTGTAAATTCATTGTAAGCGTAGGAACAGTAGGTTAGGTTTGCATCTCAAGAAGGGAGGGAAACTTGGATGCTAGTAGAAGATTGGACGTTCTCAAGAAGGTCGAGCTGTCAGCAAGGTAACAGCAGGAACGCTAGATAAGCTAGGAACTCTTATATAGGCGAAGGAGAGGTAGGTAACTTCGTAGTGTATCAGATTTAGGTAGGCCGCAATTAGGTTGGTGTATGACAAAATGGCTGTCGAAGCGAAACATAGGCAGGCGGTGTCGAGAATGGTATCAACCAGATGGCTGCCGCAGGTCATTCAGTGGTACATAGGAACTTGACTAGGATGTGATGAGGTAGGATGACTTAGGAACGGAATCTAGGAAGCGCAGAAGTGTTAAATATAGTGAACGAAAGGTTATGTGAAACTACTGGGTAGGATCCGAAGGAAAAGTATCAATCTTCCATAGTAGGCGCCTTAACAGAGATCTATTAAGGCTATGACTCAGTGTTGTGAATAATTACTACGATGTGCTCAATTGAGTAGACTTTGCAAGCTCCAGTAAGTACCCACAAGTTGACCGATCCGACGGAAAAGTATCAATCTTCCATAGTAGGCGCCTTAACAAAGATCTATTAATGCTTTGACTCAGTGTTGTGAATAATTATTATAATGTGCTCAATTGAGTAGACTTTGCAAGCTTCAGTAGTACCTACAGTTTGATTTACTATTAATTAGAGCTAGACAAATTCTTCTGTTAATATTGGATAATGATTTAATAGTGAAAGTTGAATCATAAATAAAGAATAATTATTCATCTTTGAATTGGATTGGTTAAATTGAACCTGTTTTCAAATGGTCGATTACAGTTGAGATAATCTGTTTTGGTGATTGAGGAAGGAGTGCTAAAACAAGATCTGGGTGTATGGAATAAGCCCGTGTTACCATTAGACTAATGTTGAATCACAGTTTATGGAACACTAGATCATAGTTTGAGTAAACCTTTCAAATTAACAGAATGAAGATTATGACTAACAGTGAGATAATGCTTTGAAAATATCTACCTACTATGAAAATATTATATTATTTAGTGAATACCTTAAATTCACAAATAATAAGTTCAACATATTATCTGAGTTCAAATATTTCAACTAGGTTCAACCAACTCATTTTGAAGATGAAAGTAATAGAATTTTATTCACAATTGAAATCAAACATTGCCTAGTCTACTCAACATTTAATTGAAATATCGCCTTTAACTTTAAATGAAATGAACTGAAGTCAATTCGGTTTATGGTTGTATATTTATAATCTAGCCGAGATTAAAGTGTGAAAAATCCTTCATAGAGCTTTATTACCTTGTATAGAATTGTCTTTCCTTCAGAATATGAGAACTATCAGTGTCCCAAGTAAATGGATAGTAATGTTGTGTCCATCTGTTATAATGTTAAACAATCATACTAGAATTATTTATTAAAGAAAAAAAAAATTGTAATTCAGCCATCACAATTGAAGGAGAATTCTTCATTGTGAAAACTGATAGTTCGCTTGGGAGCATTTTGCTCCGTCCTCTTTTGTTGAAACAGACTGACAAAGACCAAATACCTTAATATAATAAACTTACTAAGTAAATTTATCATGAAAAAAATATGGCTGGCCAGAAGAGGATTGCCCAATTCCGGTGTCGAGATCCATTGTATAAAGCGGGGCGGTGCTTGTACCTTAGCTGGCAAAAACACAATTGCATACTCACTACTTGTACAATAACTTAAGAAAGTAAAAGAATCCTTATTTAATAGCGCTGAAGATTTTATTATACTTTGATCTCAGGCGACTAAAACTCCTTAACTTACCTGAAATAATCTCTCTTATCTTAATGAATTAAGTTGACAATAGATAATTTACATTATTTAGAATAACGTCATACATGACCTATAAATTGACACTTGGCAGCGGAAGAGAATTATCCAAATTTAACTTTTCTCTATAACCCGACTTACCTATTTTTACCTTACAGTCTATTATGGTTGAACATACCCTCTTTTACCTTATAACAATACTCCATTTAACTCATAAATTCACTTTGATCATTTCCTATCAACGTAGGTTTATTTCACTCATACTTACTTCATCAACGGAACGTAGTTGGGAACGTTTTCCCCTCTATTTATAGTATTCCCAATTATTGACACTAAAGAACGATGGGGTTTCCCTTGGTAGTATGACAAATATTAAGAATTAATATGAAATTAAAGTAAACTCACTTAGGAAAAATACAGACTTAATTTCTATTTCTCTGGTTATATCAATAGAGCAATAACTTTCTTTTAGTGGTATTTTCATTTAGAAATAAATGTAATAGCAGGAATAATTAAAATCTAGTAATAAAAGCGAATACTTCTATTGGAAAATGAAAATCAATACTAATCACACTTTTAAAAGAATTTGGGTTCACTAATTATCACATCCAGGGTTCCTCCATTAGACATTCACAGGTCCTCTCAGATCACACAAAGCTAGTTAGTAAGGTTCGTCGTAGGTTAGGTAAGGTTGAATAAAGTAAACTTAGTAGATAGTGTTTTGGAGGTTATTTAATCCAGTAAAATTAGGTTCCAATAGCTTAGTAGTAATCAACGGTGAGTAGTAAGCGGATTTTGATTGTCCTCCTGTCCTGTAGGTTATTAGGTTTCCACTTAGGTTTTAGTCTCTTTCATAGGCCGTGATCATCTAGTTCCTTTGGTGCTTAGCCGGACGGTTACATTTTCGTGGATACGTGACCAGGATTTCATATTATTATTGCGAATCTTCAGGTTTTGTGTGGTTTGGGAGTGAGTGACTGTTAACAAGTGAGATTGTGACAGTCACATTTTGTTGCGGTGAAGTGGGTATAAAGGTTTGATATGTTAAAACACTGATTTTCTTTTCCAATGGTTGTTAAGTTATCATTCTGGTACGAGTTATGGCGTTTAACTTGTCACGTTGGCAGGTCCTTGAAACTTTCGTTTTGCGGATCATTTGTAAGATCTTAGTTAAATATCTCTGAAAACAAATACACAAATAACCACTGTTTTAGGACAAATTTTGTAAAATATTTTCGATACATATAATGTTTTCATTGTCATTATAGTGCTGCCAAAACTATCGACGCCTCTGATACCTTATCGATATTTACGTAAACTATCGACACTTAGGTTAACTGTATTGCATTTGGTTCTATAGTCATCTTACACACTACGTTTGGTTACAATGATACAATTATGCAGCTAAATCATTACTTGTTCATACAGTATAGTCTCGGTTAAGGTAAATTGCGTAGTTAAGCAAATCGTATCGCGATAGCTTATTTATTGATATACACTATCGATAATCGATATAATTATTTTCCCAGTTCCGGTCTATCTATTCAAGTCAAATTTATTTTACTCTGTTCAAAGGTCCGCATCAAGGTCCGACCGAATCCACTTTCCGGCCATGGACCGAGACCGATTTAAAAATTGAATTTTGACTCGGATTTTATTCACTGATATGATTAAGTTAGAAAAAAAAAGGGACTTTTTATAGGTTACCACAAATACGATTTTAAATGTATAACTAAGGACAACGAGAGCTTTGCGGTTTCTTATCAATCATATGTCAATACGCATCAATATTGTCATGAGGTGTCAAAGATGATTGACAAAATAATAGCATAAATCACTTTGGGGATCAATACTTCCAAACTATTGATCTTGAGGGAAAGTGAAGTAAGAAACTTCAACGTTATTTTTAAAGACACGTTGTAAAAAATAAATAAAAATAAAACTTTTGTTCTTCTTTTGTCTATACCTAGGAAATAAAGCAGTTCATAGGATATGTTCGATTATAAAATTCTGGTCTTGTTAATTTGATGATTGCGAAGTAGGATGACGGTGATAGGTGGACTGTCAATTGAATTTACGGCTATAGCGAAATCATAGGTGCTTTGTTGTGTCAAAGCTTATGGTCACACGTGTGCACACTTTTATTTATTTTTTATCATTCGTAAAATCGAATTAATTGTTCAAAAGTGTGGTTGATAGGACACGGGATTTGTAGTAATTTTAGTAAATGTATACGCACGTGTACGTAACATTGTCTGTGTAACTTTTAGTAATAATGTGTTGTTACGTAAATGGCTGAATGTGAATAAGGTCAGGAACGCGGCTAAAAATCGTCGTTACTTTCGAAAATTATCTAACTGGGGGTCGTTGTAGAACTAGTTACTAAGACATTTCAGTTGTGGAAACAATGTTGAGAAAGTTGATTAGGGAGGAATAATGTGTTGGGATTTAATGATAAAAGGAGAGTTTAAAATATTTAAATAATGTAGAATAGTAATGGTAACAAAGAATGTGACTGGCGGTTTTTTGAGAATTAGATACTTAATTCGAAATGATTAGTTTCAACATTTACATAAGTCGAATATTAGGGAGCGTGGTTTTGTGGAATCCAAAGCGGTGGATTTTTTAAAACCAACTTAGCACGGGTACTATATTTTAATTTATTTGAAGATCTGACCTTACAACCAGAAAAACAAGAAGAGTTGCAAGAGCCATCGTAGGCATTAGGGTAAACCGGGTAGAGTTCGGACTCGAGTTCGTTGCGCACTCGATTACTCGTTATGAATCATTTGATTGGATGAAGTAAAGGTAGTTAAAAGATCTAACCTTGAAAAAAAAGAGGAGTTTCAATAGCTATTGTAGAAATTAAGTTTCATTAGGGTAAACCAGCTATAGTTCGGACTAGTTTCATTAGGGTAAACCAGCTATAGTTCGGACTCGAGCTGGTCGCGCACTCGAGTGTTATGACTCATTAGAGAAGTAAAGGTAGAGTTAGGGTATAGTTAGCCAGAGGTTTTAGTTCAATTCAATTCTAGACTAGTGGTGGAGATGTTAAGGTTAGGAATGGGGTAATGTTTGGTTGATACTAACATTTATGTAAGTGCAATTTTTGGTGAGGAGACTATAAGTAGAATTGATATGCGGGTATTTAGGTCGGTATTGTTAGTTTAAATATTTCGCACATGATATTCGGCATGGTATTGACTCGAAGGAATTGAATTTTGAGTTATTTATATATTCGGAATCAGCAGTTTTTCTGTACAATCTAGTAAAATTGTCGTAGCTTTAAGTCGTTTGGATTGCATTTTGAGATGGTGTTGTTTGTTACCGAGGCTATTAAAACATAAGTTAGTGTTACATCTCGAATTAACACACCAAATTAGAAAACCCTTACTAATATTATAAATGCGAAAGTCCGTTTGTTTGTTTATTTGTTTGTTTGTTTGTTACGCCTTCACGTCTTAACTACTGAACCGATCATCATAAAATTTTGCATAAGCGTTGTTAGGGGTACAGAAAAGGACATAGGGTAGCTTTCATACAGAAAAAACGTACAGTTCCCGAGGGATAGCAAAAAAAACTGTCCACGCAGACGAAATCGCGGGCGGCCTCTAGTTATTTATAAATGTGAGCGTATTAACTGTGACTTGGTCCCGTTTTGCCCGTCAATGTAATATAAAATCAATTGTTATTTTGAGTTATTACTGTTTTACTGGTTTTGGCCTATACCCAGCAGTGGATGTCGTGCGGCAGATATGATGATGATGATTACTGTTTTGCTTGTTTATTTTTAATTTAGTACTTCTTTCTAGTCAATACTCTTTGCGCTCTAGAAGTCTAGGTGGTTTTAGAAGGTAGCTTGAATATCCTTATATATTAATTCTAAGACTTTATCTTTAAATTATACAAAATAGAATAATGTAGCTTTTTAACGTTATAACAATCAGGCCATCAATACTTCACAGTCAGGAACTAAGATTTTCTAGATCTTTGAAACACTATCTCAAAGATAAGTTTTTTGAGTTGAGACTATGTTGGATGTCGTGTGCGGTTTAATGAAGGTCTTGTAGCTTAACTAGATACAGGTAGTGATTTAACATGTGTTTCGGAGCTTTGCTAGTTTTAGGTAGTGGTATAGGAAGTAGTTTGGAAGACTTTTGGTATAGTTTAAGATTAGAATAGTTTAAGACTTTAGGTATAGGTTATAAAAAGAAAAGCCACCAACGCACATTTTCTTTTCCGGGGGGGAATTTTTTTGATTAAATATAGGTCTAGGTAGTCGTTAAGATGATATAGATCTAGGTAGTTGGCAGGAGGTCCGACTGTGTTTAGGCAGGGTTATGAAGAGGAAAAGGCATATACAGTTAAATACACCATTATTAAAATTGATAATGAGTCAGTTACATGAAATAAGTTCATATATAAAGGGGTAGTTTAAAGTTTTACGTTAACGTAAGTTTGAAATGCGTTTTGATAGAGCTGATCGCGAAAGAAAAAAAACACTTTGTATAATGTGGGAGGAGTGTAAAGCGTAGTGTATTAAGTGCGTGATATAAGATTTTTTTTTTCCCTTTCGTAATGTGTTTGAGATAATACTTTATTGCAAAGTCTACATATAATTTCATCGGGTGACCATCAGCGTATTGAGTCTAACACGGTATAATTAATCTCTATACAATTTAGTTATTTATATTTGCATTCAGGGTGTAGTTATGATATAATCTTAGGTGGCGTGAATGTAGGCTAGTGAATGAAGACAGTGAATGCAGCGTAATAAGAACAGATGAATAGAATGAGAATCTAATATAGGTTATGAGTATGATTGGAATATTAATTTTAAAGGTTGATTAGAATGAGAGTTAGTGTGAATTAAGAGTAGATGCTAAATTTAGATTCTATATGGAGGGCTTTGGATTATAACATATGTGAAACCTGAATGCAAGCTTTATTATTGATTCAAGAGATAAGACCATCACACTGCTTTAGCGCTTCGTTTGTGCTTGCGGCCGGACTGGCGTTCTAGAGTTGACAAATTGAATTTTGTACAGTAGGACTTTTGGTGTTAGGATAGAGAAAAAAAATGAGAAAAACGAACACTGTTGATGTTTGTGATTGTCCTGGTGTGAACAACTGTCCGAAATTCGTACTACACAAGAAGCTAAGAGCTATGAATTGAACTCGACAACTGCACACTCTCCAAGGCGATATTGGGGTTGTTCTAGAGTCTTAAGTAAGCTTTTGGAAATATAGGGTCATTGTATAGGCTCACTTCGAACCGACGGAGTAGGCCCTGTTGGCAAGAAAGGAGTAATACTTGATTGTGGAAGGGTACAATGCACAAATATGTAGCGTCATACGCAGACTTTTTCATAAGGTTAGAAAAAGACTTATTTGTCCATGTAGGCTTACTAGGAGCTGTGGATTCACAACCCACACCTTACCGTGATTTTGTACGACTCTGGTGTTGAATATGCATAAGACGGAATTGGCAAAAGTCACATAAAACTTAAAACTCGCTTGATAACTTTTCAATATTGTCTTGGTTTAAATACACTCTACAATCTAAATCTCATTTACATTAGGGTTCACCCAACAATTCTTTGATCTTGGAGAAATAATAATGGTTAGGGTTATTAAGGGGATGGGTTTTTTTTTTTTATACAAAAGGGATGTATGAGTAAAAATTGAGGAATAAGAGTAGAGACGGAATAAATATTTGAGAATTGAGAAGGAAAATCCTACTCCGGATCCAATACGTAGTCTTGTCACCTGTGCAGGATTTTGGGGTCGAGCTGTAACGGTTCAAAACTGAACATGCTATTTTGTCTCAAATATTTTTCGAATTTTGTTTCATATTGAGCATAATATTATTTAACTATCGAACAAGTTATTATAATAAAGAGTAGTTCAGGTTTTGAGTTAGCAAAAATGTCGGAAGTTCTTTTAATCTTTCACGGCGCTAAAAATTCAAATATTAGTCTCTGTCTAGGTAACGACGCTAATAGGCCTAAAATCTATTTATATTTATTATTGTTTATTTATCAAATTTTATTAGAGCCTCTCGAATATCATTATAATAGTTTATTTTAGAAGATTACTTAAAAAAGGATTGAATTCGGTGTTAATTATTTCTGTAAGTTGTCAGTAGTGTCACACCACGTGATGTGTTTTAGCTAAAGAACGAAATTAAATATAGTAGGTCATTCCAATGGATCAATCGATGAGAAATCGATTGCCAAATGGTAACTGAGGGTCGCAAGGCAAGTCCCATATCCTTTGCCTAATCATAGTTGTAAATTTAAATTTTGTTTTAGGAAATATTAGACATTAGTTAGATTTGGGGGATAAATGCAAGTTTAGTTGGCTTGGAGAATTTTGTAGCGGATCTAGTACATTTTGTTAATCGTAGGCGGTATTTGTTTAAATTAGGGTATTTTGTTATACCATGCCTTTGCTTCATGACACAGTTAAATTGGAGATTTTAAATTAAAATGGAAGTTTAATTTGATTTTATAATATGGTTTGATGTTCACAGATAATACAGAGAGAAAGAAAAGAAATGGAACAATGTTTTATTCTGGGCGGAGTTTAGTTGACAGTTTAGTGGTAAATTGAAAACTCGAATTGTAAAATAAAAGGGAGATAATTAATTAATAGAAATATTGTAAGGATAAATCTAGAAATATTATTAAAAAACATAAACAATAGTTATTGAAGGTGTAATAAGAAAGTATTTCATGGGAAAATGTGGATGGAGCCTAATAAAGTTTGTCTTGTCGTTGGGTGTTGTACGAAGAAAGATTGATATGAAGTTTCTTCGAAAGCGGGATTTTATGCTGCAGGTTTATAATTCAAATGAGGGTAGGCATTTAGAAAATGTAAAAGTAGTCGGATGAGTGTTGCCAGTTAGGGTTTTTAAAGTACCAACATTGTGATGCTAAATTGATCGGAAATTTTAGGTTTAATTGGACCGAATACTTAATGGAAAATGTTGTAATTCGTATTTTAGCAAATTGATTCTAGAGGTTATGATATTTTGGGGAAGGCGAGATAAAAAGATTGAAAAGTTGGATTCTAATTATAGCATATGGGAGGTTCAATTTGTTGTGAATATAAGATTCGTATTGATCAGAGTTCTATGATTATAGTACAATAATTTCATATGATTCTGGATAAATATGTTGAATATTATTCAAAGTTGTTAGTTTTGTTAGAAATGATGTACGGGGGAAAACTTGTTGATTTATTTATGATTGAAACGTTGTTTCATACAATTGTATGAATTGCTTAAATCAAATGTAGCTGAAAATGTCAGTATAGAGAAATATTTAGGTAACAGCTTAATTTTAATTTGGTTACAAATTCAGTGGCATTGTGCGTTTGAGTATAAAGAATCTTGAAGATAGGAGGTTATTAGTTAGTTGGATAGTACGTTGAAATTATTGATTAGTATAGGGGTTCATTTTGTAAGATTAGCAACTTAAATATTATATTTACAAGTTGAGTAGGGAAAAACTGAATTCTCCCCATTTTTGAGGGAGAAGGGAAAATTTTAGGAATAATTTATGTAAAGTAGGGAAATGAAGGTAGGTAAAAAAGATGCTTAGGTCGTGTGGGGTGAGGTTCCTGGAGTGAGTGAATGATTTTGGGGGGTTATAAAAGACGTGGCTCGAGGGAAATCGCTCTCTTTACTTTCCTCGTCGTCAACGTAGCATCAAGTGGAACCTCGGTAGAAGCCGTCAATACCCTCTTTGTAAGATAGCTTCGAACAAGTAGTATTTTTATAACGCAAGAAAACAGCAAGAAGTCAGGAAGAAAGTGTTTAATTGAGGTTTTGACGTATAGGTCCGCAACCGGGTGCGAGTCTTTTGCATATACGCTTTAATTAGGGCTTATATGGTATAAGTAAGCTTGAAATTAAAGTAGGTAGATTTTGTTTGCGAATTTTCATAAAGTAAAGTAAATTTCCAATAAATCTAAGAATTTTTCGAATCACATTTGTTTGAAATTTATATAAGCAGTTGGGGAACGATAAAGGGGGTTTGATTTTGAATAAATATCATTAGTTTTGTGTCTCTAAGGGGCGTTCGGTCAATCCTCAAGGGGTTAGGTAAAATAGTCTGGTATGTGGCGTATCAGACGGGCATCAAAATTTCTAGATTGCCTAGCTAGTCACATAAGTGTACCGAATGTGTCCCATCTCTAGCAATCCGACGGTCCGAAAGGAGTTGAGAATCTAATTCCGTGCTAGCGTTGGTGTCCCGAGGATTCGGTATACTTATTCCGCTGTAGGTGCCTATTTGTTCCCTCCCAATCAAATTTGGCCACGTCCAAGCTGTTAGGAGAGAGTTAGGCGAGTCATGCTTGCTCACGCTTTACAGACTCAGGGCTTCGGTGATGAGGTAAGCATCACAAATATTGCATAGGAAATCTAAATTTAGTCGCTGGTAGGCAGGTAAACTCATTAGGTTTGTAAATTCATTGTAAGCGTAGGAACAGTAGGTTAGGTTTGCATCTCAAGAAGGGAGGGAAACTTGGATGCTGGTAGAAGATTGGACGTTCTCAAGAAGGTCGAGCTGTCAGCAAGGTAACAGCAGGAACGCTAGATAAGCTAGGAACTCTTATATAGGCGAAGGAGAGGTAGGTAACTTCGTAGTGTATCAGATTTAGGTAGGCCGCAATTAGGTTGGTGTATGACAAAATGGCTGTCGAAGCGAAACATAGGCAGGCGGTGTCGAGAATGGTATCAACCAGATGGCTGCCGCAGGTCATTCAGTGGTACATAGGAACTTGACTAGGATGTGATGAGGTAGGATGACTTAGGAACGGAATCTAGGAAGCGCAGAAGTGTTAAATATAGTGAACGAAAGGTTATGTGAAACTACTGAGTAGGATCCGAAGGAAAAGTATCAATCTTCCATAGTAGGCGCCTTAACAGAGATCTATTAAGGCTATGACTCAGTGTTGTGAATAATTACTACGATGTGCTCAATTGAGTAGACTTTGCAAGCTCCAGTAAGTACCCACAAGTTGACCGATCCGACGGAAAAGTATCAATCTTCCATAGTAGGCGCCTTAACAAAGATCTATTAATGCTTTGACTCAGTGTTGTGAATAATTATTATAATGTGCTCAATTGAGTAGACTTTGCAAGCTTCAGTAGTACCTACAGTTTGATTTACTATTAATTAGAGCTAGACAAATTCTTCTGTTAATATTGGATAATGATTTAATAGTGAAAGTTGAATCATAAATAAAGAATAATTATTCATCTTTGAATTGGATTGGTTAAATTGAACCTGTTTTCAAATGGTCGATTACAGTTGAGATAATCTGTTTTGGTGATTGAGGAAGGAGTGCTAAAACAAGATCTGGGTGTATGGAATAAGCCCGTGTTACCATTAGACTAATGTTGAATCACAGTTTATGGAACACTAGATCATAGTTTGAGTAAACCTTTCAAATTAACAGAATGAAGATTATGACTAACAGTGAGATAATGCTTTGAAAATATCTACCTACTATGAAAATATTATATTATTTAGTGAATACCTTAAATTCACAAATAATAAGTTCAACATATTATCTGAGTTCAAATATTTCAACTAGGTTCAACCAACTCATTTTGAAGATGAAAGTAATAGAATTTTATTCACAATTGAAATCAAACATTGCCTAGTCTACTCAACATTTAATTGAAATATCGCCTTTAACTTTAAATGAAATGAACTGAAGTCAATTCGGTTTATGGTTGTATATTTATAATCTAGCCGAGATTAAAGTGTGAAAAATCCTTCATAGAGCTTTATTACCTTGTATAGAATTGTCTTTCCTTCAGAATATGAGAACTATCAGTGTCCCAAGTAAATGGATAGTAATGTTGTGTCCATCTGTTATAATGTTAAACAATCATACTAGAATTATTTATTAAAGAAAAAAAAAATTGTAATTCAGCCATCACAATTGAAGGAGAATTCTTCATTGTGAAAACTGATAGTTCGCTTGGGAGCATTTTGCTCCGTCCTCTTTTGTTGAAACAGACTGACAAAGACCAAATACCTTAATATAATAAACTTACTAAGTAAATTTATCATGAAAAAAATATGGCTGGCCAGAAGAGGATTGCCCAATTCCGGTGTCGAGATCCATTGTATAAAGCGGGGCGGTGCTTGTACCTTAGCTGGCAAAAACACAATTGCATACTCACTACTTGTACAATAACTTAAGAAAGTAAAAGAATCCTTATTTAATAGCGCTGAAGATTTTATTATACTTTGATCTCAGGCGACTAAAACTCCTTAACTTACCTGAAATAATCTCTCTTATCTTAATGAATTAAGTTGACAATAGATAATTTACATTATTTAGAATAACGTCATACATGACCTATAAATTGACACTTGGCAGCGGAAGAGAATTATCCAAATTTAACTTTTCTCTATAACCCGACTTACCTATTTTTACCTTACAGTCTATTATGGTTGAACATACCCTCTTTTACCTTATAACAATACTCCATTTAACTCATAAATTCACTTTGATCATTTCCTATCAACGTAGGTTTATTTCACTCATACTTACTTCATCAACGGAACGTAGTTGGGAACGTTTTCCCCTCTATTTATAGTATTCCCAATTATTGACACTAAAGAACGATGGGGTTTCCCTTGGTAGTATGACAAATATTAAGAATTAATATGAAATTAAAGTAAACTCACTTAGGAAAAATACAGACTTAATTTCTATTTCTCTGGTTATATCAATAGAGCAATAACTTTCTTTTAGTGGTATTTTCATTTAGAAATAAATGTAATAGCAGGAATAATTAAAATCTAGTAATAAAAGCGAATACTTCTATTGGAAAATGAAAATCAATACTAATCACACTTTTAAAAGAATTTGGGTTCACTAATTATCACATCCAGGGTTCCTCCATTAGACATTCACAGGTCCTCTCAGATCACACAAAGCTAGTTAGTAAGGTTCGTCGTAGGTTAGGTAAGGTTGAATAAAGTAAACTTAGTAGATAGTGTTTTGGAGGTTATTTAATCCAGTAAAATTAGGTTCCAATAGCTTAGTAGTAATCAACGGTGAGTAGTAAGCGGATTTTGATTGTCCTCCTGTCCTGTAGGTTATTAGGTTTCCACTTAGGTTTTAGTCTCTTTCATAGGCCGTGATCATCTAGTTCCTTTGGTGCTTAGCCGGACGGTTACATTTTCGTGGATACGTGACCAGGATTTCATATTATTATTGCGAATCTTCAGGTTTTGTGTGGTTTGGGAGTGAGTGACTGTTAACAAGTGAGATTGTGACAGTCACATTTTGTTGCGGTGAAGTGGGTATAAAGGTTTGATATGTTAAAACACTGATTTTCTTTTCCAATGGTTGTTAAGTTATCATTCTGGTACGAGTTATGGCGTTTAACTTGTCACGTTGGCAGGTCCTTGAAACTTTCGTTTTGCGGATCATTTGTAAGATCTTAGTTAAATATCTCTGAAAACAAATACACAAATAACCACTGTTTTAGGACAAATTTTGTAAAATATTTTCGATACATATAATGTTTTCATTGTCATTATAGTGCTGCCAAAACTATCGACGCCTCTGATACCTTATCGATATTTACGTAAACTATCGACACTTAGGTTAACTGTATTGCATTTGGTTCTATAGTCATCTTACACACTACGTTTGGTTACAATGATACAATTATGCAGCTAAATCATTACTTGTTCATACAGTATAGTCTCGGTTAAGGTAAATTGCGTAGTTAAGCAAATCGTATCGCGATAGCTTTTTTATTGATATACACTATCGATAATCGATATAATTATTTTCCCAGTTCCGGTCTATCTATTCAAGTCAAATTTATTTTACTCTGTTCAAAGGTCCGCATCAAGGTCCGACCGAATCCACTTTCCGGCCATGGACCGAGACCGATTTAAAAATTGAATTTTGACTCGGATTTTATTCACTGATATGATTAAGTTAGAAAAAAAAAGGGACTTTTTATAGGTTACCACATATACGATTTTAAATGTATAACTAAGGACAACGAGAGCTTTGCGGTTTCTTATCAATCATATGTCAATACGCATCAATATTGTCATGAGGTGTCAAAGATGATTGACAAAATAATAGCATAAATCACTTTGGGGATCAATACTTCCAAACTATTGATCTTGAGGGAAAGTGAAGTAAGAAACTTCAACGTTATTTTTAAAGACACGTTATAAAAAATAAATAAAAATAAAACTTTTGTTCTTCTTTTGTCTATACCTAGGAAATAAAGCAGTTCATAGGATATGTTCGATTATAAAATTCTAGTCTTGTTAATTTGATGATTGCGAAGTAGGATGACGGTGATAGGTGGACTGTCAATTGAATTTACGGCTATAGCGAAATCATAGGTGCTTTGTTGTGTCAAAGCTTATGGTCACACGTGTGCACACTTTTATTTATTTTTTATCATTCGTAAAATCGAATTAATTGTTCAAAAGTGTGGTTGATAGGACACGGGATTTGTAGTAATTTTAGTAAATGTATACGCACGTGTACGTAACATTGTCTGTGTAACTTTTAGTAATAATGTGTTGTTACGTAAATGGCTGAATGTGAATAAGGTCAGGAACGCGGCTAAAAATCGTCGTTACTTTCGAAAATTATCTAACTGGGGGTCGTTGTAGAACTAGTTACTAAGACATTTCAGTTGTGGAAACAATGTTGAGAAAGTTGATTAGGGAGGAATAATGTGTTGGGATTTAATGATAAAAGGAGAGTTTAAAATATTTAAATAATGTAGAATAGTAATGGTAACAAAGAATGTGACTGGCGGTTTTTTGAGAATTAGATACTTAATTCGAAATGATTAGTTTCAACATTTACATAAGTCGAATATTAGGGAGCGTGGTTTTGTGGAATCCAAAGCGGTGGATTTTTTAAAACCAACTTAGCACGGGTACTATATTTTAATTTATTTGAAGATCTGACCTTACAACCAGAAAAACAAGAAGAGTTGCAAGAGCCATCGTAGGCATTAGGGTAAACCGGGTAGAGTTCGGACTCGAGTTCGTTGCGCACTCGATTACTCGTTATGAATCATTTGATTGGATGAAGTAAAGGTAGTTAAAAGATCTAACCTTAAAAAAAAAAGAGGAGTTTCAATAGCTATTGTAGAAATTAAGTTTCATTAGGGTAAACCAGCTATAGTTCGGACTAGTTTCATTAGGGTAAACCAGCTATAGTTCGGACTCGAGCTGGTCGCGCACTCGAGTGTTATGACTCATTAGAGAAGTAAAGGTAGAGTTAGGGTATAGTTAGCCAGAGGTTTTAGTTCAATTCAATTCTAGACTAGTGGTGGAGATGTTAAGGTTAGGAATGGGGTAATGTTTGGTTGATACTAACATTTATGTAAGTGCAATTTTTGGTGAGGAGACTATAAGTAGAATTGATATGCGGGTATTTAGGTCGGTATTGTTAGTTTAAATATTTCGCACATGATATTCGGCATGGTATTGACTCGAAGGAATTGAATTTTGAGTTATTTATATATTCGGAATCAGCAGTTTTTCTGTACAATCTAGTAAAATTGTCGTAGCTTTAAGTCGTTTGGATTGCATTTTGAGATGGTGTTGTTTGTTACCGAGGCTATTAAAACATAAGTTAGTGTTACATCTCGAATTAACACACCAAATTAGAAAACCCTTACTAATATTATAAATGCGAAAGTCCGTTTGTTTGTTTATTTGTTTGTTTGTTTGTTACGCCTTCACGTCTTAACTACTGAACCGATCATCATAAAATTTTGCATAAGCGTTGTTAGGGGTACAGAAAAGGACATAGGGTAGCTTTCATACAGAAAAAACGTACAGTTCCCGAGGGATAGCAAAAAAAACTGTCCACGCAGACGAAATCGCGGGCGGCCTCTAGTTATTTATAAATGTGAGCGTATTAACTGTGACTTGGTCCCGTTTTGCCCGTCAATGTAATATAAAATCAATTGTTATTTTGAGTTATTACTGTTTTACTGGTTTTGGCCTATACCCAGCAGTGGATGTCGTGCGGCAGATATGATGATGATGATTACTGTTTTGCTTGTTTATTTTTAATTTAGTACTTCTTTCTAGTCAATACTCTTTGCGCTCTAGAAGTCTAGGTGGTTTTAGAAGGTAGCTTGAATATCCTTATATATTAATTCTAAGACTTTATCTTTAAATTATACAAAATAGAATAATGTAGCTTTTTAACGTTATAACAATCAGGCCATCAATACTTCACAGTCAGGAACTAAGATTTTCTAGATCTTTGAAACACTATCTCAAAGATAAGTTTTTTGAGTTGAGACTATGTTGGATGTCGTGTGCGGTTTAATGAAGGTCTTGTAGCTTAACTAGATACAGGTAGTGATTTAACATGTGTTTCGGAGCTTTGCTAGTTTTAGGTAGTGGTATAGGAAGTAGTTTGGAAGACTTTTGGTATAGTTTAAGATTAGAATAGTTTAAGACTTTAGGTATAGGTTATAAAAAGAAAAGCCACCAACGCACATTTTCTTTTCCGGGGGGGAATTTTTTTGATTAAATATAGGTCTAGGTAGTCGTTAAGATGATATAGATCTAGGTAGTTGGCAGGAGGTCCGACTGTGTTTAGGCAGGGTTATGAAGAGGAAAAGGCATATACAGTTAAATACACCATTATTAAAATTGATAATGAGTCAGTTACATGAAATAAGTTCATATATAAAGGGGTAGTTTAAAGTTTTACGTTAACGTAAGTTTGAAATGCGTTTTGATAGAGCTGATCGCGAAAGAAAAAAAACACTTTGTATAATGTGGGAGGAGTGTAAAGCGTAGTGTATTAAGTGCGTGATATAAGATTTTTTTTTTCCCTTTCGTAATGTGTTTGAGATAATACTTTATTGCAAAGTCTACATATAATTTCATCGGGTGACAGTCAGCGTATTGAGTCTAACACGGTATAATTAATCTCTATACAATTTAGTTATTTATATTTGCATTCAGGGTGTAGTTATGATATAATCTTAGGTGGCGTGAATGTAGGCTAGTGAATGAAGACAGTGAATGCAGCGTAATAAGAACAGATGAATAGAATGAGAATCTAATATAGGTTATGAGTATGATTGGAATATTAATTTTAAAGGTTGATTAGAATGAGAGTTAGTGTGAATTAAGAGTAGATGCTAAATTTAGATTCTATATGGAGGGCTTTGGATTATAACATATGTGAAACCTGAATGCAAGCTTTATTATTGATTCAAGAGATAAGACCATCACACTGCTTTAGCGCTTCGTTTGTGCTTGCGGCCGGACTGGCGTTCTAGAGTTGACAAATTGAATTTTGTACAGTAGGACTTTTGGTGTTAGGATAGAGAAAAAAAATGAGAAAAACGAACACTGTTGATGTTTGTGATTGTCCTGGTGTGAACAACTGTCCGAAATTCGTACTACACAAGAAGCTAAGAGCTATGAATTGAACTCGACAACTGCACACTCTCCAAGGCGATATTGGGGTTGTTCTAGAGTCTTAAGTAAGCTTTTGGAAATATAGGGTCATTGTATAGGCTCACTTCGAACCGACGGAGTAGGCCCTGTTGGCAAGAAAGGAGTAATACTTGATTGTGGAAGGGTACAATGCACAAATATGTAGCGTCATACGCAGACTTTTTCATAAGGTTAGAAAAAGACTTATTTGTCCATGTAGGCTTACTAGGAGCTGTGGATTCACAACCCACACCTTACCGTGATTTTGTACGACTCTGGTGTTGAATATGCATAAGACGGAATTGGCAAAAGTCACATAAAACTTAAAACTCGCTTGATAACTTTTCAATATTGTCTTGGTTTAAATACACTCTACAATCTAAATCTCATTTACATTAGGGTTCACCCAACAATTCTTTGATCTTGGAGAAATAATAATGGTTAGGGTTATTAAGGGGATGGGTTTTTTTTTTTTTATACAAAAGGGATGTATGAGTAAAAATTGAGGAATAAGAGTAGAGACGGAATAAATATTTGAGAATTGAGAAGGAAAATCCTACTCCGGATCCAATACGTAGTCTTGTCACCTGTGCAGGATTTTGGGGTCGAGCTGTAACGGTTCAAAACTGAACATGCTATTTTGTCTCAAATATTTTTCGAATTTTGTTTCATATTGAGCATAATATTATTTAACTATCGAACAAGTTATTATAATAAAGAGTAGTTCAGGTTTTGAGTTAGCAAAAATGTCGGAAGTTCTTTTAATCTTTCACGGCGCTAAAAATTCAAATATTAGTCTCTGTCTAGGTAACGACGCTAATAGGCCTAAAATCTATTTATATTTATTATTGTTTATTTATCAAATTTTATTAGAGCCTCTCGAATATCATTATAATAGTTTATTTTAGAAGATTACTTAAAAAAGGATTGAATTCGGTGTTAATTATTTCTGTAAGTTGTCAGTAGTGTCACACCACGTGATGTGTTTTAGCTAAAGAACGAAATTAAATATAGTAGGTCATTCCAATGGATCAATCGATGAGAAATCGATTGCCAAATGGTAACTGAGGGTCGCAAGGCAAGTCCCATATCCTTTGCCTAATCATAGTTGTAAATTTAAATTTTGTTTTAGGAAATATTAGACATTAGTTAGATTTGGGGGATAAATGCAAGTTTAGTTGGCTTGGAGAATTTTGTAGCGGATCTAGTACATTTTGTTAATCGTAGGTGGTATTTGTTTAAATTAGGGTATTTTGTTATACCATGCCTTTGCTTCATGACACAGTTAAATTGGAGATTTTAAATTAAAATGGAAGTTTAATTTGATTTTATAATATGGTTTGATGTTCACAGATAATACAGAGAGAAAGAAAAGAAATGGAACAATGTTTTATTCTGGGCGGAGTTTAGTTGACAGTTTAGTGGTAAATTGAACACTCGAATTGTAAAATAAAAGGGAGATAATTAATTAATAGAAATATTGTAAGGATAAATCTAGAAATATTATTAAAAAACATAAACAATAGTTATTGAAGGTGTAATAAGAAAGTATTTCATGGGAAAATGTGGATGGAGCCTAATAAAGTTTGTCTTGTCGTTGGGTGTTGTACGAAGAAAGATTGATATGAAGTTTCTTCGAAAGCGGGATTTTATGCTGCAGGTTTATAATTCAAATGAGGGTAGGCATTTAGAAAATGTAAAAGTAGTCGGATGAGTGTTGCCAGTTAGGGTTTTTAAAGTACCAACATTGTGATGCTAAATTGATCGGAAATTTTAGGTTTAATTGGACCGAATACTTAATGGAAAATGTTGTAATTCGTATTTTAGCAAATTGATTCTAGAGGTTATGATATTTTGGGGAAGGCGAGATAAAAAGATTGAAAAGTTGGATTCTAATTATAGCATATGGGAGGTTCAATTTGTTGTGAATATAAGATTCGTATTGATCAGAGTTCTATGATTATAGTACAATAATTTCATATGATTCTGGATAAATATGCTGAATATTATTCAAAGTTGTTAGTTTTGTTAGAAATGATGTACGGGGGAAAACTTGTTGATTTATTTATGATTGAAACGTTGTTTCATACAATTGTATGAATTGCTTAAATCAAATGTAGCTGAAAATGTCAGTATAGAGAAATATTTAGGTAACAGCTTAATTTTAATTTGGTTACAAATTCAGTGGCATTGTGCGTTTGAGTATAAAGAATCTTGAAGATAGGAGGTTATTAGTTAGTTGGATAGTACGTTGAAATTATTGATTAGTATAGGGGTTCATTTTGTAAGATTAGCAACTTAAATATTATATTTACAAGTTGAGTAGGGAAAAACTGAATTCTCCCCATTTTTGAGGGAGAAGGGAAAATTTTAGGAATAATTTATGTAAAGTAGGGAAATGAAGGTAGGTAAAAAAGATGCTTAGGTCGTGTGGGGTGAGGTTCCTGGAGTGAGTGAATGATTTTGGGGGGTTATAAAAGACGTGGCTCGAGGGAAATCGCTCTCTTTACTTTCCTCGTCGTCAACGTAGCATCAAGTGGAACCTCGGTAGAAGCCGTCAATACCCTCTTTGTAAGATAGCTTCGAACAAGTAGTATTTTTATAACGCAAGAAAACAGCAAGAAGTCAGGAAGAAAGTGTTTAATTGAGGTTTTGACGTATAGGTCCGCAACCGGGTGCGAGTCTTTTGCATATACGCTTTAATTAGGGCTTATATGGTATAAGTAAGCTTGAAATTAAAGTAGGTAGATTTTGTTTGCGAATTTTCATAAAGTAAAGTAAATTTCCAATAAATCTAAGAATTTTTCGAATCACATTTGTTTGAAATTTATATAAGCAGTTGGGGAACGATAAAGGGGGTTTGATTTTGAATAAATATCATTAGTTTTGTGTCTCTAAGGGGCGTTCGGTCAATCCTCAAGGGGTTAGGTAAAATAGTCTGGTATGTGGCGTATCAGACGGGCATCAAAATTTCTAGATTGCCTAGCTAGTCACATAAGTGTACCGAATGTGTCCCATCTCTAGCAATCCGACGGTCCGAAAGGAGTTGAGAATCTAATTCCGTGCTAGCGTTGGTGTCCCGAGGATTCGGTATACTTATTCCGCTGTAGGTGCCTATTTGTTCCCTCCCAATCAAATTTGGCCACGTCCAAGCTGTTAGGAGAGAGTTAGGCGAGTCATGCTTGCTCACGCTTTACAGACTCAGGGCTTCGGTGATGAGGTAAGCATCACAAATATTGCATAGGAAATCTAAATTTAGTCGCTGGTAGGCAGGTAAACTCATTAGGTTTGTAAATTCATTGTAAGCGTAGGAACAGTAGGTTAGGTTTGCATCTCAAGAAGGGAGGGAAACTTGGATGCTGGTAGAAGATTGGACGTTCTCAAGAAGGTCGAGCTGTCAGCAAGGTAACAGCAGGAACGCTAGATAAGCTAGGAACTCTTATATAGGCGAAGGAGAGGTAGGTAACTTCGTAGTGTATCAGATTTAGGTAGGCCGCAATTAGGTTGGTGTATGACAAAATGGCTGTCGAAGCGAAACATAGGCAGGCGGTGTCGAGAATGGTATCAACCAGATGGCTGCCGCAGGTCATTCAGTGGTACATAGGAACTTGACTAGGATGTGATGAGGTAGGATGACTTAGGAACGGAATCTAGGAAGCGCAGAAGTGTTAAATATAGTGAACGAAAGGTTATGTGAAACTACTGGGTAGGATCCGAAGGAAAAGTATCAATCTTCCATAGTAGGCGCCTTAACAGAGATCTATTAAGGCTATGACTCAGTGTTGTGAATAATTACTACGATGTGCTCAATTGAGTAGACTTTGCAAGCTCCAGTAAGTACCCACAAGTTGACCGATCCGACGGAAAAGTATCAATCTTCCATAGTAGGCGCCTTAACAAAGATCTATTAATGCTTTGACTCAGTGTTGTGAATAATTATTATAATGTGCTCAATTGAGTAGACTTTGCAAGCTTCAGTAGTACCTACAGTTTGATTTACTATTAATTAGAGCTAGACAAATTCTTCTGTTAATATTGGATAATGATTTAATAGTGAAAGTTGAATCATAAATAAAGAATAATTATTCATCTTTGAATTGGATTGGTTAAATTGAACCTGTTTTCAAATGGTCGATTACAGTTGAGATAATCTGTTTTGGTGATTGAGGAAGGAGTGCTAAAACAAGATCTGGGTGTATGGAATAAGCCCGTGTTACCATTAGACTAATGTTGAATCACAGTTTATGGAACACTAGATCATAGTTTGAGTAAACCTTTCAAATTAACAGAATGAAGATTATGACTAACAGTGAGATAATGCTTTGAAAATATCTACCTACTATGAAAATATTATATTATTTAGTGAATACCTTAAATTCACAAATAATAAGTTCAACATATTATCTGAGTTCAAATATTTCAACTAGGTTCAACCAACTCATTTTGAAGATGAAAGTAATAGAATTTTATTCACAATTGAAATCAAACATTGCCTAGTCTACTCAACATTTAATTGAAATATCGCCTTTAACTTTAAATGAAATGAACTGAAGTCAATTCGGTTTATGGTTGTATATTTATAATCTAGCCGAGATTAAAGTGTGAAAAATCCTTCATAGAGCTTTATTACCTTGTATAGAATTGTCTTTCCTTCAGAATATGAGAACTATCAGTGTCCCAAGTAAATGGATAGTAATGTTGTGTCCATCTGTTATAATGTTAAACAATCATACTAGAATTATTTATTAAAGAAAAAAAAAATTGTAATTCAGCCATCACAATTGAAGGAGAATTCTTCATTGTGAAAACTGATAGTTCGCTTGGGAGCATTTTGCTCCGTCCTCTTTTGTTGAAACAGACTGACAAAGACCAAATACCTTAATATAATAAACTTACTAAGTAAATTTATCATGAAAAAAATATGGCTGGCCAGAAGAGGATTGCCCAATTCCGGTGTCGAGATCCATTGTATAAAGCGGGGCGGTGCTTGTACCTTAGCTGGCAAAAACACAATTGCATACTCACTACTTGTACAATAACTTAAGAAAGTAAAAGAATCCTTATTTAATAGCGCTGAAGATTTTATTATACTTTGATCTCAGGCGACTAAAACTCCTTAACTTACCTGAAATAATCTCTCTTATCTTAATGAATTAAGTTGACAATAGATAATTTACATTATTTAGAATAACGTCATACATGACCTATAAATTGACACTTGGCAGCGGAAGAGAATTATCCAAATTTAACTTTTCTCTATAACCCGACTTACCTATTTTTACCTTACAGTCTATTATGGTTGAACATACCCTCTTTTACCTTATAACAATACTCCATTTAACTCATAAATTCACTTTGATCATTTCCTATCAACGTAGGTTTATTTCACTCATACTTACTTCATCAACGGAACGTAGTTGGGAACGTTTTCCCCTCTATTTATAGTATTCCCAATTATTGACACTAAAGAACGATGGGGTTTCCCTTGGTAGTATGACAAATATTAAGAATTAATATGAAATTAAAGTAAACTCACTTAGGAAAAATACAGACTTAATTTCTATTTCTCTGGTTATATCAATAGAGCAATAACTTTCTTTTAGTGGTATTTTCATTTAGAAATAAATGTAATAGCAGGAATAATTAAAATCTAGTAATAAAAGCGAATACTTCTATTGGAAAATGAAAATCAATACTAATCACACTTTTAAAAGAATTTGGGTTCACTAATTATCACATCCAGGGTTCCTCCATTAGACATTCACAGGTCCTCTCAGATCACACAAAGCTAGTTAGTAAGGTTCGTCGTAGGTTAGGTAAGGTTGAATAAAGTAAACTTAGTAGATAGTGTTTTGGAGGTTATTTAATCCAGTAAAATTAGGTTCCAATAGCTTAGTAGTAATCAACGGTGAGTAGTAAGCGGATTTTGATTGTCCTCCTGTCCTGTAGGTTATTAGGTTTCCACTTAGGTTTTAGTCTCTTTCATAGGCCGTGATCATCTAGTTCCTTTGGTGCTTAGCCGGACGGTTACAGTGTGTACTAACATATGCAACACACACGCATCTCTCCTCATATATAAGCTTTTACTTAGCATAATAAATCAGTCTTTGATCGCAGTCAGTGTTTAATTGAACGTCTCCTGGTCGCCTCATTGCATGGCGACCCTGCCAGTGCCGCCTAGTTGGCGGCGCTGTGCAGCCGGTTAGTTATGAATAGAACCGTGAATTATAATAAATAAAATAAAATGGACTTTAAAATAATAAAATAAGGAGTGAGTGTACCTTATAAAAATATAACAACGAACTATAAAACTAACAATATGTGAAACTTATAAACTATATTTAGTTATTAAAATACGGAAAACAGTGAAATAAATTCTTCTAATATAAAGGACTGAAAAATATTTACTTATGAACAATTACGAGTAAATTAAAAGAAAAACGTGTTCGTTGTCACGTACTGGTGATGATGCTGTGATGCTGGTGAGGATGGAGATATAAAGCAGGGTGCCGGGAGACGTTGGTGTCGGATGTGGACCAGCCGGCAGATGATGGTGTCATGAGGATGGAGCCAAGAACTGACTTTACCAACGGAAAGTGGCCAGACAGTTAACTAACACCGAGATCTTCGGAGACGACGACTCAAAATGACTTCTAAAACGTTGTAGTAATTTAATCCCCTTTTGCGTGTTTTATTATCTCTTTTGCAAACCAGAAATTACAAAAGTTTAAGATTACTAGTATTAAGATTAATTTTAGAGTTTATGTTGAGTTTTATGAATATTTTTAAACGTTTTCATTGTTTTTTTTTTCGGTGAAATTTTAAAAATATAAACATTAGTTTGTTCGAGACTTCTCTACCTTTCAATATATTTTTTGTAAGTAAAGTAGGTAACATAACTAAAATAAAGTTGAAGAATTTATTTTACGAGTTTATTATAAAAAAAAAAAGTATATGACTATAAGCTCGAATGGTATAAGATATCATAATTTTATAAGAAGTTAAAAAAAAATGTTTAATCTACAGTAAAAATTATAGTAAATATGTTTAATTTTCTGCTAAAAGAAAGTTTCTGATTTAAAGGTAAAAGGTACTAGGTACGATTGCACAGGAAAAGATATCATTTTTGTGTGGAGTTGGGATATTTATGTTTGGTTTTTATTTTTCACAGTTAGTCTGCGGAAAATCAGCGTGGTTGATAAAGGTAACTCATTGTATTTGTGAAGTTTTGTTTTTTCTTGACTTGATATATAATTTTAGTCTGAATATGGATATTTTTTTTTCTGTTCTCGTTATTTTAAAGATCAACTTTGCAGTGATGATGTTTTATTAAGTTGTGATTTCCCTTTTCAATAATATTAATGCCATAAAATTATTTAGAAAGATTCATGTTAGGTACAAAGTTTAGATTACGTAATTGCATTCAATATGAACGACATCGAAATTGCTGACATAGCAACACGTGTGATATTGTAGCAGCGAACTAAATAGGTATCATTTTATTGAACCAAAAGAATTTAAATATCGTTTGAGTGGTTTTACTTTACTTTGTCGTAAATTAATGAAACGTTTTCATATAAATAATATTATAAGGTTATTAATGGCATGAACGAACAGGTTAGTTACCTAGATTTATTTCTATTTAGCAGCACACTAATATTGATAACACATTTTATTTTATTAGGTATGTTTTTTTTTTTAAGAAAGTAAGTTATCATCTTTTATCTCTTAACAACTAAATATTTGATTATGGTCTTATTGCTTTTCATTATTACTAAATATTTTATTAGTCTATGTCATTCGATAACATTTTTCATTGTTAACTATTCGTCAATAGATTTAGAAAACATCATTAATCTTATTTGACTTGTTAAAATAAATAGTTTAGAAACTACTTTTAGTTTTAAACGAAACTAATTAGAAAATTTGCTCCCTTATAAAATACTATCTTTCGTCTTCAGTTTAGTACATATTTTCCCCCGCTATATCATGTATTTATGTACAAGTAATTTATAACTATATTCTATCTGATGAAAAAACTAATCACATTATATGCAGATTGGGAAGTTCGAAAATTCATGTTAGTTTCGATGTTCGCTTGACAAAATTTAAATTACGAGTTTGTATTATTTACCTATGTCATTGACAAAAAAAAAGATATCATTACTTTTACGTACAATCATAGTATATTTCCGCCCAAATTGTCACGAATAACAAAACTATATTTTATTTATGTATTGTATGCTATTACGTATAGAAAGTAAATAAACGCTCCAATATACCTTTTATTAATTTTTGTAGTGAAATTATTTTCCTTATGTTTTAGGAGTTGAATTTAGAAAAGATTTTATGATCAGAAATAGTGATTAGGTAGGTATATTTTGGTACTATTGAAAAAACAATATTATTTTAACAAATAGTACCTATTTTTTTTCTATTTTTTTTCTTCATATTAGTGTCTTAGCATTTTATATTAAATACAAGTGAGTAGGTAATAAAGTATTTTTTTTTTGTCCTGAATTTGTAGTTAACTTATATGAGTTTAATTTTAATATCTACACAAATCAAGTTAATAGGTATCGATGACAAATTATCATGTGACAAAATTTCTTATTAGAAGTGATGCAATCATATTGTTTTGATAACTTAACGAACAAGGTATTGGAATGTGAGTGTTGTATTTCGATATCGGCAGCTTACAAAGAGCAGCGCAGCTGCATTTATGCAAGTTGATGCAGTAACATTAACCTTGTCACAAAATATCACACGAGTTCGCTGGTTAAGCTGTAATATAAAACATTGTTTTAATAGGAAAAGATAACGAGTAAGTATTAATTTGTTGGGAAGAAAACTTTAAGGAACCTTTATATTAATTTCGGATGTGAAAGTTTATGTTGAGGTATGATTGAGATATTTGTGTTTGTGGAAATTATATTGAGTTGAGGTTTGAAAGGAAGTTAGAAGAACAGTTTGAAAGCTCGGTAGGTATATGATTAGAATAAAGCAAAGGTATAGATTTTATAGGTAGAAGGAATATTGTAGGTAAGTTATTGTAGCTGTATTAAAAATCTTTTTGTAGCTTTTAGTTTGCAATTAGGTACAGCATGGTATAGGTTTAGGTAATGTGATGCGTTTTTTTATATAGGATTTGGAATGATGGTAAGGGTTTATTTATAGAAGTTAGGGAATATACGGTTTTTAAGGTTTCACATGCAATTGGACTGATCACCCAAAAGCGATGAATCTCTTATCTACTTTATATTCAATTTAGGTTTGTTAGTTTATTTTGATAGGTTTTGGAATGAAATGGTTAAGATAAAAGCTCGATTAGACGGTACACATTAAAGGAGAGGTACTATAGGGTTCAGGTCCTTCAGTTGCATCAAGGTGTGAACGAGATTCCCCATTGAATCCTGTTTGGAGACCAAATTAGTATGTGTCTTAATTCATGACCCTATTAATGATGGTACATACGTGGGGTGTCAGATCCTTCTATTCGATCATGGTGCGAAACGAGATTTCCTCTGTGAGATTTGTTGGAGTCCGAGAACTTAAAAAACTGCCCCCATTAATAATTGAGCTGTGGCCACAGCCCAAAATGGCAACTGTCCATTTTTATATGTTATGATAATGAAGTCGACTAAAAATAAATATGATAAAGTATGTACCAAAAATGATGAGTTAAATAAAAATGAAAGTACGCCGGCGCCGGGCGAATTATGATATGTGAGTACCTAGTAGGTGATATGTGTATAAGTGTACCGATAGTTATTATGAAAATGAAGTTTATAACGAGCAGGAGTAGGATTTAAAGTGAAGTAAATATATGGAAATATTGTTTTTGACACAGGATAATTTAGATAAGAATATTGAGAGATAGAAATATTACAAAATAGGAGGTTATGTGATAAACAATAAAGGTTTGAAGATATTTATATTAGGAAGATGAAATGAATGATTATAATTTGATTTAAAAGTTTAAAGGAAGGAACATTTTGTTTGTAAATGTGGTGATAAGAATATGAAAGATGATTTTTAAATAAAAGGAAATAATTAATGTGAGGAATGATTACATAGTGAAAGTTTTATATAAGTGTGTTAGCAAAAAGTATCTTGAAAAGTTTTATTTGTGATTGAATTAAGTATAAATAAGTACTTAAACAAATTTTAAATGATTTTTAAAGTTAAATATTTCATTTAGTTACCTTTTTCAACTATAAAATAAAAGAAAATTTTTTTTTTAAGGAAATATAATGTTTTCTTTATTATTATGAAAGATGAGTCTGTGCAATCTACTTATACCAGTATAAATCAGAAATTACATGTATAATTTAAGTACTTGAGTAATATAATACTATTGTTATAGTGTCTCTTTTTGTATTTTAAATTTAATGTGTAGATTTTATAATATGAAAGTTTAAAATTATATTTTTGTCAGCAGCAGTGACATTAGTAAAATAATTTAGTAATTGTAATCTATACCAGTATACATCAGAAGAATAATACGTATTATTAATAATGGAAAAAAAATATTTTGTTTTGTTTGATTTTGATCGCAGTCAGTGTTTAATTGAACGTCTCCTGGTCGCCTCATTGCATTATTTTCTGCTTTAGTGTTTTAAAACAAAGATTCAAAAACATAATTCAATTAAATAAAAATACTTAATTATACAGGGTTATTTGTAATACACCAACAACCTCGCAAGAGTAGATTACTAATATCATAAACAACAACATTTTGTTCTACGACTTTTTCGAAAACCGACAAAAAAGTTCGACTCTCCATACAAATGTCCCAAACAGCTGATCGCGTTTTGTATGAAAAGTCGATAATTTTTTCTGTGTTTTCGGAAAAGACGTAGAACTAATGTTACGTTCGTAATTTACTCCTGCGAGGTTGTTGGTGTTTTACAAATAACCGTGTATAAATGTTTTTAGAAAAATATTATATAAATATTTTTATATGACTAATTCTTGAATACTACCTACAATAACTTATACAGTTACAATACAGACACAATTAAGATATCTTCAGAAATTACTGTTCATCGACCTCTTAATACAAGAGGCTCACCTATTCATCATTCGGGAACAGAGCGACTCGTCATCATTACACGCCGATGGGCTCCGTGTTATTACCACTTAATTAATAGAGCCACATTGTGAATACGAATGTGCTCTTAAGATCATCAAAATGTCTTCGTATCTCGATGGGTATCCAATTACGCGCACCACACTTTGTGAACAAACTGCGACACTATTTGCCTAATTTTCATGTGACTGTTGACACGAAATTGTTTGCCGACGTAATTGCTCGAGTCCGTGTTAACGAGATTCTTCTCATTATACAGTTTTACGAGAATGAAGACGGCGTTAAATAAATGAGTAGAGCCTGATATTAAACGGGCCCGGCTTAGGACTTCCTGTTGGCACTTACACGAAAATTGATAATGTCATTGCAAATGAGATACCTTTACAACAGTTTATTGTAGTCCAACATTGATTGTACATAATATTTATGATTGCACTGGCCATCTTATATTTCAGGTAAATATACGATGACAAAAGACTTATAAAAACAAGAACCTCGTGTTTTGCTATTAGGTTTCTATAATCTTTGAAAACAATACTTACGTAGGTACGTCTTTTTTAACCGTTAAACTTTAAGGCAATATTTTTTTTCTTGTGTGTTTTTTTCTAATCCTCCCACCAGGGGGCTAATTGTCTAATTTCAAAATCTATCGCAATCGTTTTTAGGATGTGATACATTTAATCTTCTTTTTGTCAAAAATAAAAACTTACCACAGACATGCAGCAATGTGTCACATCCATCTGTCAAATGAAAGCGATTGCGGTAGATTTTGAAAATAAGACAATAAGTAGGCAGGGCGACGTCCAATTTCAAAATCTATCGCAATCGCTTTCATATGACATGGATGTGACACTTCTTTGGTAAGTTTTTATTTATGCCAAAAAGAAGCATCAATGTATTAATTACATTTTGAAAGCGATTGCGATAGATTTTGAAATTAGACACTAGAAAGGCAGGAGGACCCAAGCAACCCATAGTCGAAAAGAACAGAAACATCATTTAATTTCTCAATTATTTAAAACTAAATTAATAAAAGAAAACAGTCCGTACCGTGTGGTCCCCCTGGCGCGTCTACACACGTGGAATGCAAACAGTAGGCTTACTTTGTTTGCGCAAGATAATTAATACGTACTGTGCGCCCGCCGCGCCGGGACGACTGCTATTTATATTAATTTCACATTGACGCCGCAGGTTTAGACGTTTCGTCACAAATACTGAGCCCTTGTGAGCCGGTATTACACACATTACACATTCATATTCAAATGTAAAAATACTCATACTCATATTATGATATTTTTTACCTCAAGGCCGCCGCGCCGGTAACGGTCAATTGAGATTGTCAATTTTCACGTCAATGCCATTGTTAGAGGAATTGTCAATCGCTTCAACCACATGTGTTAACGATCAATTTTTACATCAATGAGGGCTTTTCACAATGACAAAAAACTGTAGGCTCGATAGATGGCGTTGATAAAAATGTGTTTCAATGTGATTTTTTCATAGATGTAGCAAATCCCTTCGGATTTTTTACTAAGCTTCGTAGAGTATCAACACCATCTAGTGAGGCAAATAGTTACTATTTTTATTTTTTAAATGTCACTTTGAAAAGCCCTCATAAGCACCTTTGAAACGCCACATGATGGTTACCGGAGAGCTTATCACAAATGATGGTTACCGGAGAGCTTAAGAGGTTTAAATAACGACAAAAAAATTACGTGTAATTTTGATTGCGCTGACGAATTATCATATCATGAAAAACTCCTAAAATCGATATTTCTTATTAAAATATATATCATTATAAACAGCTTGCTTTCATCTTGACGACAATGATATTTGAATCCGTAATTAACTCAGTGACCGTTACACAAAATTGTCAAATGAATAGTCTCATTTAGTTGCATTCCATTTATCACCTGCAGCCGGCGCGAAACGTGGCGAGTGCAATATCTAGCCGCCATCACAGAAATCCACTGAAAATTCAACCTTAAAAACATTAGCAAAAGGCGTGTCTGGCCGCAGGTTAGTTTTGTAGCGAACTATAGTAATACAACAAAGTAAATTGAGTCTTTATACCTAAAAATTAAGCTTCGTTTTAAAAATGAAAAACAGTTTTAAGTATTATGTGTACTGAAATAAGAAACTATCGTTACTGCATAATCAGATTGATTAATAGGTACTGCAAAAAGTAACGCAATGAATTTCATACTTTAAATTTAACACGATAAAGTTGATATCAATTTTGAAACTTAAACGAAGGCAAGTTCGATAAAAGCTGGTTTAATTGATTTCAGGTCGTCAATTTGAAGCAGCCCGTTATTTAGATTAAAGAAATACAATACTTATTGAGAAAATTACACAATTATAAAAGTAAACATATACCTCTGTCCCTAACAGATTTAAATGAGGTTTTTTTAATTAACTGATTTGAAAATTATTACTTGCTTTTTTTCTTGTGTTTTTTTCGCTAAAATATGCGAAAAGAGGCAATGTTGCCGCATATTTAAATACCTTTATGTTTATGAAACAAAGAAATCGCCAGTCTATGTTATAATGTCTTCTTTACTATTTAAGCCCAACAGAAACACAGGCGGTGGCAGTAAATACCGCCCCAACGTGTTTATCGCGGCTCGTAGCACTCGTAACACTCAGTGACTACGGCGCTACGGGCTGTCGCTACGACGTAGCACTCAGTGGCTAAGGCGTTACGGCCGCTCGCTACGATGTAGCCGCCACGTTCTCAGACAACTCCCATTGTTGTAAAACCATATTATTCGTTATGTTGTGCAGCAAATGCAGTTTAGCGCTCCTTAGAAAAACTTAGAGTAAGACGGGCTTCTACAGTGACAAACGAAGCCTTTTGTTGCTCGAAGTAGAAAAAATATATTGCAATCCCCGCAAAAAAAAAAATTACAAAAACCAACATCCTATTACATTTTTAAAGTTACCTAGGTAGTACTATTTATTTTTACGCCCGCTGACTGCCTCGACGCGGCCGAAATATTATTAACCGATTTTCAAAATTCCAACGACGCACTTCTCGTCTGCTTCTGCATCTTTTATTACCATGACGATCGGTCAATAATCTATGAATATTAATCATAGAAGCTTCATCACTTAATGTACAGGAAACACCCGTTTTCCTACAATTTGATATCTCAAGGGACCAACTACAGGTCTTACAGGTCACAATTATTAACCGATTTTCAATTTTTTTTTTTGCCATTTTGTAGCTAAACTAATACCCTAGGACCTTTTTTCATTTTATTCTTAAGTCGGTTTTTTTTCGAAATATTTACAATTTAGTAAACAAACACCCCCCAAAAAACCCGTATTTTACAAAATTACAAAAAAGTTACCAGTAGATTTTAAAATTCAAACGTTCACAGGTGCCTCGATAAATTTCTTAACTTTTGGTATTATTCCCATTTCGGTCCTCCCAAAATCCTCGGAGATTTGGCCAAAAATACGTCGTCTAAATTTGCATCTGATGATATAGTAATATAATGTTATCATCACGTCTATTTAAGACGTGATAATATGGAAAATTAGAAATTCCCTGAAAACCTCAGGTGACTGTAGCACGTACTTTAGGCTAGTTATTAGTTTAAAAGATGTTATTAAGTCAGTAATAGAAGAACATTCAACACATGACTGTCTTTCATTCGAGACGGCATCATAATAGGGTGGAGCGCACTTGTATGGGATATTTTTTTTGTGGAATATTGAAGTGGCGGATGTCGCAAAAGGTGCTCTGACACTAACATAACCCTTTCATATATTATCACTTAAACAAAATATAATTAGAAGTACTGCCGCGTAGCTCGCAAAGTTTCCGAAATGTGCGAAAAAAAGGTATACTTTCTTGACATGTAAAATGGTTTTAAATAAATAGTTTTTCTTAAAAAATGCCTTTATTCACGTATGAACAAGTGCCAGTATGATTATATAGGTAAATTGCAAAAAAGTACCAATCGCGCATTGTTTTACCATATAAGATCATTGGCCGAGCGGAGTCCGCGGGGTCAGAGGCGAGAGTGCGGGACGCGGGTTGATTGTGTTGCATCGTTGTCCGCGCAATTAGTCATTTAGCTAGATTTGACATGAGACAACGTGAAAAGTAGTTATAATGAGTTTAAGAAGTAATTATTCGTCGCCTATCTTCGGTGCTGGTTGTGAATTACCAAAAAATGTGCTGCAAACCTACAGTGATGTGATGAAATATTATGTTTTTGTATCAGTGGCCCGATGTGCGGAAAAGGGACGACAAGATTTAGTACAGGCCACTTGTGATATTGTTGCTACCGATATCGAAAACATCTGGAAACGAGCCTCTTTACCAATAGTACAACATAAAACAATAGTGTCAAAAATAAGATCATATCATGACAAACATCGCGCCCTTTTGAAATCCTACCAAATCAGTAAAGCCAACGAAAATTATAAAAAGAAACTACAGAAGTTTAAAGAAGACTGTGACGTTTTGTTTGATATTGCATCTTGTAAGTGCAAGTCGTTGTCGACATGTTCTTGTAAAAAAACTCGCAAAATTCCTAAACAAGAACACGAGTTTTTGCTCGATCAACGTGGCGAAAGAAGAATGATGATTGAATCTCTTGATAAAAAAGCTACACATAAGAATATGGCTTTGTCTGATCGGAAGTTAAAAAGAAAACAATTTGAAGAGAAATCTATGACATTACAAAATGATGAACCTAAGCTGAAGAGAAGGAAAACAAAATCTATTTCGTCTGTCATTAATGTCATTTCGATGGGGCCCGCGCAAGTGCCCGCGATTAATGTCTCCGGACCTAGTAATTTCCCAGTGGTAGCTATGACATTATAGATACGATATTTCAGACCGTGCTGGTGCTGCCATCGTGTCGGCTACGTTGCAAGATATCGGTCTGGTTACTGAGAGTGACACGTCAAGTGTTATCGATCGCAGCAAGATTCGGCGCGCTCGCGCACAAACGAGGAGTTCAGGGGCTGCAGTTAACGTGCTAGATGGCGGTGATTCATTGATTTGTATATCGTTTGATGGCCGCAAAGATAAAACAATGTTATATGAAGATAATCGCAGAAAACCCGTTGTTGAAGAGCACATAACCTTGGTAAAAGAGCCAGACTCGCAATACATCGGGCATATTACATTAGCCACAGCAGATGCACTCACTATTTCAAAGAAACTTTACCATTATTTAGCGTTGAAGTGCGAGTTAAAGCGAATAATAGCAATTGGGTGCGATGGTACGGCAGTCAATACTGGAAACAAGGCTGGAATCATATGTCTTCTAGAAAAGAAGCTTCATCGTCCTCTTCAATGGCTCGTGTGTCTATTGCATGCCAACGAACTTCCTTTACGACATCTGTTTGAGCACCTTGATGGGAAAACTACAGGACCAAGAAGTTTCACAGGCGTCATTGGTAAAGCGTTGAAGGATTGTGAGAATCTTCCAGTGGTTCAATTTACACCCATCGCATGTGAATTACCAGAGATTTCAAAATCACGTAGTGATCTCAGTATAGATCAGCTTTACCTGTATGAAATATGTGACGCAGTTAGCAAAGGACAATGTGACGTAAGTTTAGCCAAGCGAAACCCCGGAAAGATTGTTCATTCACGGTGGCTTATAACAGCTAACAAAATACTTCGACTATATGTTTCCACTAGCGAACCTTCACATAATTTGCGTATCTTAGCAGACTTCGTCATCCGAGTGTATGCTCCGATGTGGTTTGAAATTAAAACAAAACCATTTTGCGTGTACGGATCGAAACACCTGCACAAAATGATTACATTATCGAGGTACCTTCCTGCAAACCTAATGAAAATAGTTGACCCTGTGCTTCAACGCAATGGGTACTTCGGCCACAGCGAGAACATTTTGCTTAGTATGCTTGCAGACGATCGCAACCATATCAAAGAATTAGCACTCCGGCGCATTGTTAAAATACGAGAGCAGACTTCGGGCTTGGCACCGATACGAGTGTTTAAATTACCATCATTTAACTTCTCTGCCGCCGAATATACAGATTTGATTGATTGGAGGTATGTATCGGAGCCTCCCCTGATCAAACAGATACAAACCGAAGTCATTTATAGAGCTATTCGGAATATTGAAATAGTCGAAACGGAGATTCTGCCTACAATTCGCAAAATGCCATGCCACTCACAAGCTACTGAAAGATGCATTAAGCTGGTCACTGAGTCATGTGCTGCTGTGTGTGGACCAGATAAACGTGAAGGATGGATCCGAAACAAGTTAAAATCGTGCAATATCATGCCGGTATTCAACACAAAAAAAGAGTTCGTAGCTGCAGTCGTAGCTCACCAAACGGCGAAAAATTAATAATTTTAGATATTTTATTTTTTTTTCAAAATTTTAATAAAAAAGTATTTTGTTTTTGTTTTTGTTTCACTCTGTATAATGTAAAGTGTTAAATTATTTAATAAAACATACGATTCCTCAATTTTTAGTACCTGTTTTACATTTACCAAAATCTTTTATTTTCAGGATTTTTTAAATTTTCAATGGCCATGCGGCAGTACTTTCAGTCAAAATTCATGTTTGATGTTCTGATATATTCTAAATGTATCAGTACAGGGCACTGTTTCCGCACTCCGCCGTATCCAAAATGTAAAAAAAAAATTCACTCCACCCTACATCATAAGTCCGTCGCACTGATAGCCATTTTCAATGTTAAAAATAAACTGATCTTCTCTTATATAAAAGTAAAGGGGTGACTGACATATCAACGCACAGCCCAAACCACTGGACCTAGAGACTTGAAATTTTGTACATATATACTATACACAGTGTAGGCATCCACTAAGAAGGGATTTTTGGAAATTCCGCCCCTAAAGGGGTGAAACGGGGTTTCAAAGTTTGTATGGCACAGCCTAAGCTACTGGACCTAGAGACTTGAAATTTTGCACACAGATACCTTATACAGTGCAAGTATCGATGAAGGAAGGATTTTTAAAAATTCTATTCCTAAACGGATGAAATAAGGGATGAAATTTTGTATGAAAGTTCCTCAGTATTGAAGCTAGGATCTCCAAATTTTGTGTTTAGGCTGACAATTAAAAACTAATAAATACGTGTCTGAGCGTTTTTCCAAATTCTACCCCCGAAGGGGTGAAAAGGGGGATGAAGTTGTGTATAGAAGAAAATCCTTCATTTTCGAAGTAAAAATCGCTAATATTTATAATTTAGGCTTCTGGATGGAAATTTAACGCAATTTATATTGTTACTGTTTGTATTTTAACCCCTATGGGGATGAAATGGGGTAAATAAACCTAAAAATAGATATGGATGTCGTCATTGGGGTTTTCTAGGATGACGATTGCGAAAATGACATTTATTTTGAAGTCCAACACGGTGGACATGATTTAACCCCTAAAGGGGTGAAAATGGGGTTCAAATTTTGTATGAAAAAAGAATATAAATTGACATGACAACTTCAAACTTCGTAGGGGCACGTCTAAAAGTAAATCGGCAAACATTTATTTTGTGATTTTGAAAATCAACCCCTAAATGGGGTGAGTAAACATAAAAACCGATATGGATGTCGTTCTTGAGGTTTTATGGGATGGTGATTGCGAAAATGAGATTTATTTTGAAGTCCAACGCGGTGGACATGACACATCATGGACCTGGACCTGGACATGCACATCCAGGGAACAGGAACGTGAACGGGAACGGGCACGGGCACGGGAACGGGACGGGATGGAACGGAACCGGAATGGAACGGAAAGGGAACGGAACCGGAACAGAACGGTAACGGAACGGGAAAAGGGGACGGGAAAGGGTATGGGACGGGAACGGGACGGGAATGGGAGGTGAACGGGAGAGGAACGGGACAGGAACGGACGGGAACGGGATGTGAATGAAACGGGAACGGGACGGGAACGGGAACCGGAACCTGAACCGGAACCTGAACGGGAACGGGAAGCATAAAAATGACTGGTCGGAAGGTTCTCTAAGGATTTTCTCTAACATCCACGCGGACGAAGTCGCGGGCAGAAGCTAGTTAGACTATAGTAGAAATTACACGGCCTTTAATTTATATATTCATTTAGAGTAGGCTTAAGCCTACTCTAAATGAATATCCAAATATTTATTTAAAACTGATTGACAAAAGTTTTATCAATATCGTATAATTTAACAAGCTTTATAAAATTTAACAAGAATTATTTTGGCAGAAAATTAATTAATTGCATTTATATTTTGATTAAAACTGTAGCACTCAATCCAAGTAGGTATTTCTTGGTAACCACGTCTATCTCAATATCGGTAATTTATATTAAACAAAATAATTATTACGGAACGTTTAATTAAATATTATGATCATTCTTAGTATTTCATTCAGGTATTAAGTTAACACAGCAAAGCAAAATGAGTATTGTCTGTTGGATATTAATTTTTGTGAACTTGTAAGGCCCTTTACACATTGCGAGGTTTGCGGCGATATACAAGCGTTTGTATGGCGCGTACCTACATCGCGATACTAGCAAATTAGCTTGCGTGAATAGGTAGAAAATATAGGAGGGTTTTAGCGCCACTACATCGTCGCGACTGAACAGCTGCCGAATCGCTGCAAAAATGGTGGTGTGTAAATGGCCTTAGAAATAAATAGGCCTAATTAATAGGGGGGCCTATTCAGGATTATCGATACAATAAACTTTTACCTAAAAAAACTTTGTATCGTTATTTTTATAATAACATTTTTCTTCAAAAAACGAATACTTCCTTTTTTGGCATGACATTATGTTTTATCAAACAATTATGATTACATTCACCCAATTGAGTGCCAGTAAAAGAACCAGTGAGACTTAAATTACCTTATTAATTTCACCATTGAAAGTAGGTATCATTAGTACCCCGCTGCCTCGTCACCGCTTCAGCAGAAACAATTAAGGGTTAGGGCCGCGTTAGGGCCACGGTCACATAAACAGCGCCGCAGGGTTAATCTGTTTATAATGCGGTAACTTTATTAACAAATCAGCCGCTGCATTTTGTTAAACAAACGCCTGTTTATATTGATAAATAATTTTAAGTGTTTTAACATTTTTTTTTTAATTAAAAAGATATTTTTTATCAAGAAAAGAAATGCCATTATTTTGATGCGGCATTTACTCACAGATTGAACATTCCCTAGCTTGCTGTTAGAGTGAGACTTAATCGTGGCTTATTTAAAAAAGAATACAATTTCCGTGATTGAGTGGCTTGTACACTAGTTTACAAGGTTCCGGGTTTGACCTCCGACTGGGCCAAAGGAAACTATTTTTTTTATCTCAGGTCTGGGTGTTTGTGTGGGTTTTGTGTCGTCATTGTAACTCATTTCCATAACACAAGTGATTTAACTACTTTCTTAGGAATAGTAAAATGTTACCCGTCTTGGCAGTCGTCAACATTTGAAAACTTCGTTTATACATGCCAGTTTTTAAAACCAAAATGCAGCATCTTTCGGTAAACGGGTATAACTTTGAATTGTTAAATTCAGTGAAATTATGACAAAAGAAGCAGTGTATACAGTCAATTACAAAACTCATTTGTTATCTCTACACATATACCGTTTAATTTCGTACCAATACTATATTAAACTACCAGTACCTAAGTTAGTACATGGTCCATCAGCCGCCTGCAAGACAAACAGCCAGCACTACCGGCTGTCTGTCTGTCAGCTAACTCTAAACTAATGAACTATGCTAACTCGCTCTACTACTGCCCGTTGCACTGAAATGCAATATAGTTCAATATTTAAGTCAGCTATGAACTTATATTAATTAGGTTCATGCTAATTTGATCCATGGCTAGATGGGTTTTTGATGCAATTCGGATATACCGTTTGAATAGCGCATCAAAAAGTGAAATTGTATTTCACCATCAAGTAATAAGTAATGTTATGATATTGCGTTCTGATTTGTATTCTGCGTCACTTTGTGAGAACCGCCTTAATTTGGACTTAATGTTTTTAAAAAAATATTATTAATATTAAAACTATTAATCAGTCTTACAACTTTAGAATAAGTAGAACACAAGCTGGGTTTCTTTTAATGATAACATTAATTAAATTAATTTAATTCGCACCTAAAATTACAACGTTTAGTCAATGTTATAGTCAGGTATAACTTGGCTCAATTATAAATGGCTTGCATGGATTTTAATATTTTTCACCTTTTATATCAGCCATCCCTTACACCCATGACCCCAACTACATTTGGAGTGCGAACCCCGAAGTTCAGAGGCCTAGGATTAAAGTTGCGGCAGGTTACAATACACGTATAATTACCAAGTTATGAATCGCTAGTAATCCCCCCTTGGGTGGGGCGGGGAGGGGGTAGCATTAATTAAAGTATTAACACCGACTGGATAATCCGGACACAATGCCGATGCCGATGATATATGTGGGCCGGTGTTAGGAGACATCTCAATGAATAAACATGATCATACTGCATAATGAAAAATTAAAAATAGCATTAAACGAACCCAAACTCGATGGCGTTGCATGGTTTAATTGTAGAGTCCTGATGGCCTTCTTCCGGCTCCATAATCAGACCCTTGGATACTAATTCTCAACAAAGTACTCGTCAAAACGATTCAAACGAGCAAGTATTCGATGTTGTGATTAAATTAGATAAAGTTTAAGTTAAAGATGCTATTCTTTGGATATTCTATCAATAGAATAGCATTGTGACCTCAATATATTGTTATCTTTTCAGCTTAAAGACGTTAATAAACTCTCAGACCAAAGACTGAACTTTATTGTGCGGCTATGTGTGTCAACGTATCTAATGCGCTAAGTACCTACCTAATGAGTTTAGTTAAAGCTCTTGCAGACACGGTTCCCTAGAACCGTAATGTTATGGCTACAGGAACAGTCCTTCTATTCTGTTGAAGAATATTTAAAATTATGCTTTATTTTAATATACCTAATAAATAAATATAACAATGTTATCATTTTAATGTAATTTATGTCTTTGCAATTTCCTGGAATATTTACAATGAATAAAGTTATAATTTAAGCTTTCAGATACGAATCTTGTCGCCGCAAAATATTGGCCAGTATATTTGGGCTAGTTCAAAACCGTGGCCTTTATGAGGTCCGCCGATATTCGCTGGTGTGAATTTGGACGCAGCCTCCACAGGGATTTGATTCAATTGTTCGAATTCAATTAAAAATGGAACGCGAGAGACCCTAGTTTTAGCGACTTAATTAAAATCTGAATATGAAGTCTGCAGATTTTAAGAATGTGTTTTATGCTGTCTTCGTATTCGTACGCCCATTAGATTTTAGAAATTCTTCTTGTGTCACAGTATAATCTTTTTGCGGCAACATTATCTGCATGTGTCAATATAACCTTCTTATCAATTTTAATATTTTGTGCCGGTATGTCTCCCCGTCGTAGACCTAATTCACCTGGGCTAATTCACCTAGGTGAATTAATATACTAATCAGTACACTTAATTCACCTAGGTGCATAGGTCGATCGCTCGCTTTCCGTTTTTTCTACTATCTTTTGTTGTTGTTTGGTTGTAAGATCATTTATTTATAAAGTGCAACCGGCAATTTTCCCGTCGTAGACTTAATTCACCTGAGCTAAATCACCTGGGTGAATTAAGTATACTAATTGGTATACTTGATTCAAACAAATAGGGAAATTTTATTTTATTTTATGGTATAACGGTAGAAACAATTTGTATAAGTAACTACCTTAACATCAAATAACATCATTGTATCTTTACAACAATTACCCATTAGTCTTGCGCATAAGGCTTAAGGTTTCAGACCTTCCTTTTATTCACTGTCCTTAAACAATGATAAGAAGTGCCTTAGTAAAATGAACTTTACTCCATCAACACAAGGATGTCCATCGTTCAGGGGTCGTATTACACCCACTTATAGCTGTCGACGAAATAACCCGTCTTCAAGAATTACAGGAGCAGGTCATAAATATGCAAGGGTCATGCCGATAAACTGCTCTTAAATCTTAACCTAATTAACAATAGATAATTTGGGCGCAGAAAACAATAATAAATAATTGACGTAATTTTTTGAGCTCACAACACAACTTGTTTCAAAAGGTTATAGATGTAAAAAAAAGTAGTTGAAATCATTAGGGCACAAAATGTAAGTCTATATTTAGTTTATAGGTAGTTAAGTAGGTACTAACAATAACATTAATATCACACCTGTTTTAAAAAATTGGTAATTTAAAAAGTTACTTTCATATTCATTTTTAGGTACTTACTTTTAAAAATAAGTATAAGTAACACATTTTTGCTGAAATTTTACAACAGCATTGAGAGCATTCGGAAAATGTATCAATGTTTGAGCTTTTGACAATGTTTCCGAGTAGGTACAACAACTGTTTAATCTATTAAAAACGTGTTAAATGTTTATCGATGATAAACAAACTTTCTGCACGTATTATGAATAGATTTTACGTCCATTTCAAAGCACGCATCAGACGGTCTGAAAAGGATTTCAAAATTATAATGCAACGCAATAGAGACTGATTACTGACGTCCGTATACAAGGACGTCAGTGAGACTGATCCATGTTGAAAGTTTTGAAACAATAATTATGTCACAACATCGGTATTTTCCAATTAAATTTTATGTTGGCTGTGTGGTTAAAAAAATCAAAGTAACCTTCCTACTTCAACTTACTTTTGGAAATTTAATTATTTATTTGTTTTCACACTTACATTTAACTTTAGAGGACTAACCCATTACAATAGAGTAATTTATCAATATAATTGCACTTATTTGATATAAAAATGGGTATATATTGGAATGCCTATTTTTTTTGTCCTAACTGTCTTTGGCACACTACTTATTGGCCTAAAAACTTTTTGCACAATTTTCATTTGACCTAAATTTGTTTGGCCTATTTTCACTTCGCCTAAAATTTTTTCGCCGCATGTTTACTTATCTTAATTCATCATTAAGCATAACTATTCATAATCCCTAATGTTTAAAAGTACTAAATAACGATTCGCACAATTGTGTAACGCCTACTATTTTTTTTGCCGAATGTTTACTTCCCTTAATTATTATAGGAATAATCGTTTTTAATCGGTATTGTTTACTACTTGTAAATTGAAAATTACTCAATTTCACTAAACACTTTTGAACAATTTTACCAACAATTTACAACAATTGCACATGATTTAAATTACGAAAAATTATGTTTTTGGTAAGTAATTAAAAATAAAGAATGAGCAGATAAACCTGTCGTTGTCTTTTTAATTGCCTATCACACAAGAATGCAAGCATACAAGCAAGCAAGCAAGTATGCACACAAGCAAACATGACAACATAAGTACAATCAAGATCAAATAGCATGCTTGCATGGCACGCATGCATGCATGCAAACAAGGCCATGCATACTTGCATGCAAGCAAGAGCAGATATGCATGCAATCAAAAGCAGATATGCATGCATGCAATCAAAAGCAAGGAATGCATGCATGCAAGCAAGCATGCAGCATGCAAGCAAGCATGCAGCATGCAAGCAAGCATGCAGCATGCAAGCAAGCATGCAGCATTTAAGCAAGCATGCAGCATGCAAGCAAGCATGCAGCATGCAAGCAAGCATGCAGCATGCAAGCAAGCATGCAGCATGCAAGCAAGCATGCAGCATCCAAGCAAGCAAGCAGCATGCAAGCAAGCAAGCAGCATGCAAGCAAGCAAGCAGCATGCAAGCAAGCGTGCAGCATGCAAGCAAGCGTGCAGCATGCATGCAAGCATTAGGGAAGTGGGACTGCAAGTGGTCAAAACACTAACCTAACCTAACCTAATGGTCTTCGCATTAAGAGTTTTTCTTTATAGCGGGGGGCCTCAGGCCCCCCGACCCCCTGAGCAGCAGGGCCGGCCCCCCTGCAGCCCCCGGCAAGTATTTTGCAAGCAAACATGCAAGCAAGCATACAGGCATGCAAGCGAGCAAGTGAACAAGCATGCAAAAAAGCATGCATGCATAAAATCATGCAAGCATGCAGCATGCATGCATGCAAGCATTATAAAAGTGTTCAAAACCCTAACCTAACGTAATGGTGTTCGCATTAAAAGTTTTTCTTAATAGCGGGGGGCCTCTGGCCCGTTTTTTGACGATTTGTTTCTGTCACCAACTTGAATGCAATACAATATTGTTATGCCAAAAATTATGTATGCAAGACAATATTAGGGTTAACAATACTTCGGCGTAGTCATTATTGTGTCAAAAGATATGTATGCTAATAAATTTTAGGACAATTAACATTAGTCGTTTTGATAATTAGGGAATTTAACGTTTATGCGAAACGACAAAGATGCGAAAAAATCTATTAGGCCAAACAATAATTGTACGTAAGGAGTTTAGGCCAAAGAAATTCGGCCAAATAAAATTAGGACCAATGACTTTAGGCGAGTCAAGGGACACCCTATAAAAATAGCATAAATTGTTAAGTTCCCCAAACGTTTCTCGCTGGCACATTATAGTAGTTCATATTATAATAATAGGCCTTTGATACAGGCAATTATTCAGCGCGACGGCAGGCGCTACAATTTGTAACAATTAAAATGGCCATAAATAAATTAATTGCGCGATAAATAAGGCTGATAATTCTTTCGGGTCACGCGGTGATACCGTTTATTTGTTTAATCTAAATGCTAATTGCGGGGCGGGGGCGACGGGCGGTAGGTGGGGGGCGGGGCGGCGCTTACTTAAATGTATCTCATATAAATAACTTGCTTGTCCAATTTGTGACGTAGATCGTCGATCGACGCAGACCTATCATATAATAATTACTAATTTGCAGATAATAATAATAATAAAACATCTGATAAGCTCTATATAATTTTTCTACATTATGAAATAATTACTAGATGGCTTTATTAATAAAAGTTAATATTTTTTTAATTGTTTACGGACGTTTTGTATAACAGAATTCATAAATGTCTCAGCTGGATTGCCCGCTGATCTCGAAAATAAAGTTAGTTAAGTGACACGTAAACGTATAAATAGCAAAAATATATTTGAGCTATTCCTATCTGCCTAACATAGATATTGTTTCAGCGTGTTTGCACAGAGTCGCGCGCGCCGCGCAGTGCCCGGCTGACGTATATACCGGGAATGACAACAGACGAATTACACACTCAGACCGAGAGAAGGAATCCTACTAAATAAATGTGAAAGTTTGTGGGTTTGGATGTTTAGATGTTTGTTCCTCAATCACGCAAAAACTACTGAACGGATTTGGTTGAAATTTGGCACACAGATAGTAGATGGCCTAGATTAAAACATAGAATACTCTGTGAAACGGCGGGCGGCCGCTAGTACTTCTATATAAGTACATTTTTTTATTTAACCATCTGCTTTTACATTTACTACAACAACAGTTATATTTTTTTGTATGAGATGTTATTTGTAATTATATATTTGTCAATATAAATAATATATTTCATGCTGTTCAAGTCCTCGTACGTTTTCAACGAACTAGTCACTAATGAGCTCAAACAGCGATATTTGATTGTCCGGTGTTGCAGCGAAGTTCGCATGGCCCCAAGAAGATGCGCTTACTGTATCAGGAGAAAGGCAACACCACAGATTCCACCAATCGGCGACCTGCCAGATGTGCGTCTGGAACACCATCAGTGCCCGTTTACGAACACTGGCCTAGATTATTTCGGTCCCTGCGAGGTCTCAATCAACAGTCACTTTGTGTGTTTTACAGTCCCTGTCCTTTACAGTTTTGGTTGTTGAACAGAGGATTTTGGACTTACTTATTCTGGTACTGGTCTTTGACAATCTTACCTACGATTAGTATTTAACTTTAACTTTGAAAACATCACCTACTTACTTAAATTGTGAAAAAAGGATAAGATTAATTATCATAAAAATAAAATTATTCTAAGATAAGAAGCTCGGCGCTGTGTGAATGCGGCCGCACCACAGCGGCTCAGCCCACGATCCGTCCCTTTATTCAATTCGCCGTTTTGCATTAACTGTTTACACGGCGAGCGCGGCCGATAGTGCGCCTTTTGACGAGACTACCCTCCCCCACTCCTCACCCCCCACCACCCGTCTCGGAGGCTGAAAGAAGCAGGAATTAAGTTTGTTCCCTCACTTGTTGACACCCCGTGAAATAAAAGGATAAGGGAGGATAAATAAGGATTATTTCAATGACGTCATCATTTGTGGTGCTGCATTGCATTGCATTGAGTTATGTATGTTATTGTAGACTTCAATAATACCTGATTTTTATTTAAAACTAAATTGATACTAATTATGTGAAAATATATTTCCGAAGTTATTTTTATGTCACTGGACAAATGTTTCAAATTACATAGTATTTATGTATAATTATTTTAAATAAGTAGATACATTACAAGCTGTAAAACTTTTCAACATTTTAAATTAAATGGAGGCCGTAGTTTGTGTAAAACACCGATACCTTAGTTAGTTTCAGCAAACTAGTGCGGGTAAACATTGTCACTTCCCGGCGATATAAAGTTAGGCAATGAGAGCCAAAAACTGTCCGGCAAACAGTGAGCGTGTCAGAAATAATCAAAAACATGGAGAGAATTAAAACAAAATAAAGCAATTTAAGCAAAGTAATGTGTATTAAATTGAATCGTCCAATTTCTTTTAACCTACCACCTGTTCGGACGTCTTTTTTTTAGCTGAGAGAAGAACAGGCGGAAGAAACTCGTCAGCTTTATCAAATCAGATATTTACAATTAAATCGTTACAAACTACAACAATATAAACTTAAAGTTATCAGTTAATCTCTTTATTAAACTATGATACTAGTTACCAAGCAAATGCAAAAGAAATCTGTCTATAATGTATTTTACTTATTATTACTACAAATAATCGGAATATTCATAAAATTGGGAATGAAAATTAACAGCGGATAGCCTTTGAAAAACAATCAACTCACACACAAAACAATTAATTCAAAATAACACAATACAATGAAGAATTTACTTAACTTAAATCCCGTAGTGCTCCAAACTTAAAAGTGAAACGTATGCTCCATTTTCCATTCCTTAAATACCCACTAAATTCAACACAAAAGGTTTACCCCTCACACCATTTTTTTTACCAATCATAATCGACCATACTATTTGTACGAAAAAGTAATATCAGAGATAATATTTTATAAAACAATTACGTTGTAATCTTTTTGAAACTAAATCCCAATGAATTACAAAAATTGTTATATTAATTACTGTAGTCTTACTTGCTTAAATTCTTGAAAATACGTTCAGCCAATGATAGGCGTTACAACTAACTATCGTGAAATTATCAAATATAATAAATGGTAACTCTTTTAAAACTTGCTAAGATATGTACAAGATATTTACATTATTTTTATAAGAACTGAATCAAATTTAAATGTTAAACAATACATGATTTGATCATACTATTCCCAAACATTATTTATCTGAACGTGTAAGGCAAAGGCAAATGTACATACAGCAAAAAATACAATTATTGGAAAAAAGCTTTACTTAAAATCCGTCACGGCCATTCTGACAAGTACTTCGCTCTCGAAGTACAATTTTAAACTTATGTTAGATATATTAATAACAATCATAATGGGTCTTTAAAAGTTACAAAACAGTCACTGTTAAAACCACTACTGCCAACAATGGGCATTAGTCTTAAAAATAGTCACAGTCAAATATGGCTCGCAAGCTTCTTAATCATGGCTCGCAAGCCTCTTAACATGGCTCGCAAGCCTCTGCCCGCAGGCACATCTCAAGTCATAAGTCATAAGGCAATAGACCATCATAATTATTATCAATATAATCTCCCACTTGTCTCATTTGATAAACAATCTTCACGCATCTCTTTATTGATGTAAATCTATTAACCTATTATAAGTAACAATTTTGATTTAATAAGACACAATATACAAATATATATATATATATATAAATCGCCGAAGACAACTGTCAGAAGCTGTTTACTAAATAGGACAAGCAGCAAGATAAATTCACTGTATTAATATAACTCCTCATAATGACTTTTTTTTATCAATCAATATTATCAGAAAACAAACCCACTAAAACAAATTATCATAACCATTATCATCATCATTATCATCATCGTCATTATCTTCATCACCATAACAATTATCATCATCATCATCATTATCTTCAACCATCATCATTATAATCATCACTATCTTAATAATCCTCATTAGCATAATTATCATCATTATTATAATTTTCATATTATCATTACATAATCTAAATAGAAATCAAACTGTAAATCGAAATCATGATCAAAATCTAAATCGAAGTCATAATCTAAATCGAAGTCATAATCTAAATCTAAATCATAATCATAATCCAAATCAAAATCAGAATCTAAATTGAAATCAGAATCAAAATCAGACTCTAAATCAAAATCTCAATCGAAATCAGAGTCATAAGTAATCAGAATCGAAATCGAAAACAGAATCGAAACCATAATCAAAATCGAAATCAGAAATATCATAAATCGATAATAAGTGTAAATTGAAACTCAAATATTATAAATCGAAACTCAAAATCGAAACTAAAATGTAAAACGTAAATGGATATCAAAATTGAAATTGAGATCAAAATGTAAATCGAAGTCAAAATGTAAATCAAAATCAAAATGTAAATCAAAATCAAAATGTAAATCAAAATGAAAATCAAAATCAAAATGTAAATCAAAATCAAAATGTAAACCAAAATTCAAAATGTAAACCAAAATCCAAAATGTATATCAAAATCCAAAATGTAAATCAAAATCCAAAATGTAAATCAAAATCCAAAATGTAAATCAAAATCCAAAATGTAAATCAAAATCAAAATGTAAATCAAAATGTAAAAAATGTAAATCAAAATCAAAATTGAAATCAAAATCAAAATGGAAATCAAAATCAATATGGTAATTGAAATCAATATGGAAATCAAAATCAATATGGTAATTGAAATTTAAATGGAAATCGAAAACAAAATGTAAATCTAAATCAAAATCCAAATACAAATTAAAATGTAAATCCAATTCAAAATGTAAATCCAAATCAAAATGTAAATCCAAATCAAAATGTAAATCCAAATAAAAATGAAAATCCAAATCAAAATGTAAATCCAAATCAACATGTTAATACAAATCAAAATGTAAATCCAAAGAAAATGTAAATTCAAATCAAAATCCAAATCCAATGTAAATCCAAATCAACAAAATGTAAATCGAATTTAGCAAAATGTAAATTTAGATCGAAACCTAAAAATCGAACCCTTAATCGAAATCTATACCATAATCAAAATCTAAATCTATTTTTGTTAATCTTAACCTAAATCTAGATTGAAATTTAAGTTGGAATCTAACCCGAAATCTAATTCAAGATAAAAACTTAAATCTAAATCTATCAAAATCTAAATTTAAAAACATAATCGAAAATTGAAACTGAAAATCGAAACTGAAAATCAAATCCGAAAATCAAATCATAAAATCAAATTCGAAAATCATCCGAAAATCAAGTCCTATAGGTAATCAAATCCGAAACCAAAAATCATAATTATAAAAACAAAACCAAAAATAAAATAAATAATCAAAACCGAAAGTATAAAATCTAAAGTCAAAACCTAAATCAAAAATCAAAACCGAAAATCAAAATCGAAAATCTAAAATCAACATAAAAAATTTAAACCGAAAATCTAAACCAAAAATCAAAACCAAAAATAAAAACCAAAAATCAAAATATAAAATTATCATGAACTTGGGTACAAACAAAAGTCTCTGAATAAATTACTCAAAAATTACGCGTCTGTTGCAATTTAAACCCACCCAATCGTAAATAATAAATCCGAATGACATCGAATCATACATTTTAAACTTTTAACTTCTTGGCGTAGCAAGATTAATTACTTTTATTGAAAATTTACCAATTTTTTTACCAAAATTATAACTATAAAGTACTTATATAAAGTAATTAATATAAAGTAGAATTATTAATTACAATTATTAAGTAATTATGATTAATAATTGTGTTATTGTGTGAACATTAGTTTAGCATGTAAGCTTATTTCTTATCAGAAAAAAACACAAATTAAAAAGAAACAATATCAGCCTTTTTAGTCACACATAAATTAATTATCATTATTTTGTATTTTCAATAATGCTAGGATTACTCTGCGCAAACATTACTGAGCGAAATTCTATTTTATAGCTAACTTTTCTAAGTAAACGAAATATTGGTCAGTATTATATTATTATACATTGCTCCGATTCTAAATAAAGAAAAGCATTTGTGTCGCTGTCGCCCAAGACAGCGCCTACAGAAATATTCGTTGTCTTAGTTGAGACAGCCAGGAATCGAACCCGGGGATCTCGAGAGACAGACACCATGAAAACCAGTGTACTACCCACTCGACATTGTTGGTCGACAAAATAAATAATAGAACAAAATAAAAACTTTAATAAATTTAAATTGAGAATGAGAATGCTAAATACTGTGGCAGGGTAAGTAAATAAAGGACAAAAGTAAAGACACTCTGCTTTAAATAAGGGAAACAAAATAAACCCTCAAATGAAAAACATTAAATTCTTACTTATATGTTACTACCTACTTTGCGATTCGAAACATACGTAGAAAGTAAAAATTAAGAAATGATTTACTATAAAAAATTTGGTAGCAATGAATAATAATAGGTACTAGTGCAGAAGTAAATAGCTGTGCTTCAATAAAATTTAAATTTTCTAAGGCTAAAGTATCTACAAACCCAAATGTTTCATTCTAAACTTTACACAGAATTAGTAAAAAAGATCTACCTACTTATTACGTACCTACAAATGAACAATTTAAACTCGTTTTAATCGCATTTACTTAGACGCCAGACCAATTACTCAGGCTTTTGATAAACCACATCAGTATCACAAATACCGTCACAAATTAATTTTATAAACATCTTTAGTTAATATTAATTTCTCAATGTGTTTGATGTTAATTCCGTCGCAACAAATTTTATTCTTTTTCCACATCAAAACAATAAATAAGTATTAAACTAACAAAGTAGCAATCTCGTAAAATAAATGATTAAAACACAGCCACTAATGGCCTTACCGGCTAGCGGACTTTGAAGGAGGATCTCTGAAGACTTCTCCTTTACTTCTCATTCTTCTTTCACTGACACCAGCTGGCTGCTACTCAGGTCTCAGGATCGCAACGGCAGCGGAGCGAGGTCTCGTCAGCATCCACCCTGAAAATCATCAGGAATTGGTGTTAATATTTTGTAAATGGACTGAGTCGATACCCACTTCTGATGTCAGAAATAATCAAAAACATGGAGAGAATTAAAACAAAATAAAGCAATTTAAGCAAAGTAATGTGTATTAAATTGAATCGTCCAATTTCTTTTAACCTACCACCTGTTCGGACGTCTTTTTTTTAGCTGAGAGAAGAACAGGCGGAAGAAACTCGTCAGCTTTATCAAATCAGATATTTACAATTAAATCGTTACAAACTACAACAATATAAACTTAAAGTTATCAGTTAATCTCTTTATTAAACTATGATACTAGTTACCAAGCAAATGCAAAAGAAATCTGTCTATAATGTATTTTACTTATTATTACTACAAATAATCGGAATATTCATAAAATTGGGAATGAAAATTAACAGCGGATAGCCTTTGAAAAACAATCAACTCACACACAAAACAATTAATTCAAAATAACACAATACAATGAAGAATTTACTTAACTTAAATCCCGTAGTGCTCCAAACTTAAAAGTGAAACGTATGCTCCATTTTCCATTCCTTAAATACCCACTAAATTCAACACAAAAGGTTTACCCCTCACACCATTTTTTTAACCAATCATAATCGACCATACTATTTGTACGAAAAAGTAATATCAGAGATAATATTTTATAAAACAATTACGTTGTAATCTTTTTGAAACTAAATCCCAATGAATTACAAAAATTGTTATATTAATTACTGTAGTCTTACTTGCTTAAATTCTTGAAAATACGTTCAGCCAATGATAGGCGTTACAACTAACTATCGTGAAATTATCAAATATAATAAATGGTAACTCTTTTAAAACTTGCTAAGATATGTACAAGATATTTACATTATTTTTATAAGAACTGAATCAAATTTAAATGTTAAACAATACATGATTTGATCATACTATTCCCAAACATTATTTATCTGAACGTGTAAGGCAAAAGCAAATGTACATACAGCCAAAAATACAATTATTGGAAAAAAGCTTTACTTAAAATCCGTCAAGCGCATCCGGCAAACAAATTAGCCGGTGCCAGGGTTGCTCCCTGTGTACAAAACTTTGGTGGCAACCCTGCGTTTTGTCAGTTATAAAATACCATAGGTAACTAAAACCGAATAACTAAAGCTAAATGATATAGATTTTCTGTGAATAAGTACATTTTTAACTTAAATTTTTTGCGCGTAAAACTTCGTGATTACATCAATTGTAAAGCTGTTAGGAAAACATTGGAATAAAAAAAATCTGAATTATTAAAATAGGGAATTATCATTAATTTGTTATGCCTAGTCTAGGGCTGATTTACAACCTTCCAACAAGAAGCGGGAGAAATTACTAGGTAACTTGATGTTAGTGGGCAGAGGCTGTTCATTACCTATGTCACAGAAATATTTTCGCTTACATAATTATTTTATTATGACGATAATATGATGATTCCATTAACAAAGTTGTTGTAATGAGTCACAAAAAATAAACCGGGCGGAATCTGCCCACACGCCCAACATGGCTCAATTCCGCCAAGGAGGGTTGAAATTGCACAGAAAGGGTAACGCCTCAGGCCGACAACTTTTTGGAATATCTCCGGTTACGCCTTTTTGAAGCGGAGCCTTGACATGTCGCAATTATAACTTAATTTTCCAAATTCCGACGACAATATTGCGATCCTCAGACACTGCGCTAATTTCACTCTGTGAACTGAAATGATGTGTTTGTATTAATTCCTTTGTGTTATTACGCGGAATAGGACAATTTAATGTAGGTAATATACGGTGGTACCTAGTTGTACAAATTGTACATTACGAGAGACGCAAAACTATATTGACGTTTATGTTCCTAATGAATAAGTAGGTAGGCAATTGACAGTGAATTATTGACGAACTAAAGTGCTACACTAATGAATGAATACTAAGTAGTGAGTGTTTCAATGCCTGTGCTATGTGATAGAAATTCTAGACTCTTAGGTTTCTATTAGATTCAATAATTATTTTATTTACAACTGTCGATGGCTGAAAATGAAAAATCTATTCACCTCTTAAGCTGACGCGCACACTAGACATGAAATAAAACACTTTTTAATGGATACTAGCGCGGTTTAATAAAACCGGTTTGATAAAATTGGTTTAAGTTAATAAACTTAAACCAATATTTTTTTGTTAAATATTAATTTCTGAACGTCTTTAAAAATTCATCGTTTGAGAGTAGGCTCACGAGCAGCTTCAGTCCCCGGTGACCGAGCACGGCAGCTGCAAAGATGACGAAACGTCGGAAAAATAAAAATAAAACTAACCAAATACTTACTACCTAATTACCTAATTACTTTCAATAAAACCGCGCTATATCCGTTAAAAGTGTTTTATTTCATGAAAAATCTACTCAAACAACATAATTTGAAAAATGACGCATAGGTACACAGAGGTAGGTACTTATATCGAGTCAAAACTTTTATGTAGGTAGATAACTAATATTTAGCCCCAAAAATAATGTCAGAGTTTGTAAAAATTGTAACGAACAGCGTAATTGAAAGACTTTCACATTTTTAAATCCATTGGTAAATACCACATCACAACATTGACCTGAAAAAAATTGTTTTATACATTTTGATACTTTCGTAAGTAATTAATTTTCTATAAAAAATCGGATCTTTCGCGATTTCAGAGTTGATCCTATAGTAAAAGTTATTCATTTTTGATGGTCTGAAGAAACGATTTTCCCATTTTGTAGTTTATTCATTAACACGTAGGTATACAACGTGTTTCGAATTAATGCTCAGTCTATCAGATAAATCAGTCGTGTTCTTAAAGAGTCTTTAATATATTAAAGCGATATACAAAGCAAGAGGCGACTGGGCGCAGGCAATATTGTTTACAAGGTGAGAAGAGCGGTCATTTGTCACCGCCTCGTGGCCCGAAGTAATAGAAAAACTTGGCTGGCGAGGGGTGGTCCCAACTTGAACTTTAGGGTTCTGTACGAGTGTTTTCTATTTTCATCAGTGTGACCAAACATCACCTAAAATAAGTATAATTATATTTTTTCCAAAACCCAATGCACAACTCCTCCAATATTTGTATTATTTAATTTTACAAGGGACGTTTTCTTTTTTTCTTTGAAACTTTATTGCACACTTAAATTACAGAAAAAATCAATCACATAAAGCTTCGGTGAGCAATAGGGAATATGCATATCTAAGTCACCGATTTTGATGAATTTGAGCTAGATCGCTGCGGACACTTATAAAAACATGATGGAACAGGAAAAAAAAAAAATTATTTTAGTTTTATCACACGATGAAATCAGGGGAAAATAACGATATTTTTTTTCATTTTCGGATGTAATGCACTTTACAGTCAGATAGAATATTGAATAAGAAATAGTATTTTGTATGACACATATGTACTTAAACGCAAAATTAAGGGAGATAATTGAAGATCATGGCTAACTCCATATTAAACGCGCCGAAACACACCTGAAACGTGATGTGTGACGTCACCGTTTTGTATGGAGCGTTTTCGGCAGGTGCTGCTGCGCGCTAACTTCAAGTAACTATATCACGAGAAAAAAACGCAAGAGAAAAGTTTTAATATTACAGTTAATTTTCCCACGCATTATACTTTTGATTAAGATTAAAAAAAAATTGATGCATATTCCCTATTGCGGGCGATATCTCTTCCAGACAACCTTTGATACTTACATTAGATAGCTGAAGAGAGATTATATTATCTTTCCGAGAGGAAACTATATTCTATTCTGAGGACGAAGTTTTATACGCTATATTAGATACGATTATTTATTCTGTGGTTTAACATGAGCACACACCAATAATGCCCGGGTCACACTTTACCGTTTTTGTTTGTTTACCAGCACTTCAGCAGATCAAGTTTCATTCTTTTGCATAATATTCCACCACAGCAGAATAAATTATTATGTGAAGCGGGAAACAAAATATCAACTTTCAGTGTAGGTATATAAAGATAGTTAACTAGGTAGGTACCTGCTTCTCTTCCCTATAAAGATAATTTTGTTCCATTAAATAGTAAGGAGGTATTAACATGTTTCTATGAATAGGAAACAGCAATTTTAATGAGATTCGCACCAGATTCCAAGAAGATCTAAATCCTGACAAGTGTAGGCGATCAGAAACAAGCGCGGGACAAGCCGGGCCGGATGTCCCTCAACCGGCGCCTAATTCCGTGTCCGGTTCGGAAAACGGCCGTCTCATTTGAATACGTCCGTTGTTTGATGCTAATTCCGGTATCGAAGCGTGTTCAGGCCCGCAAAGCCTACACGACGCCTACAAGAATACAGTAGGTAGATGTTTTCGCATTTGTCGCTCAATAGATAACTGGTATCTTTGATTTTACTACCTACTCAAGACTAGAACTTATTAACACACCCTTGAAGTAGTAAGGAATGTACCTAATGTAACTTACTCATTGAAAAAAAGTGTGGATATGTAGTTTCAGCAACAACATAGGTAGGTAAGTAAGTACCTAATTTATTTTTTCGCGTGTTTTAATTGGACGAACCCCGGGTGACCTGGCTCATCTCATACCTACCTACATTAACACATGAAGAGGCGCGGTCGCAGCCTGAAATTTGGGGGGGGGGGGGGGGGGGTCACTAATAATAATACAATTGTTTTTTGTTAATTTTTTATGCTTTTTCTATGTGACATGTACGATTTTGGGGGGGGGGGGGGGGGTCATGTCCCCGGTGACTCCCCCCCCCCCCTCGGACCGCGCCTGTGAAGAGCACAGGAGAAAAACGTTTCTCGAAATTAACAAAAAGTGACTTTGACCGTTTTTCCCCTTAACATATCTACTTAACTTAATTGTCACTCTATACTAGTACATCAACAACATTTTGCTTTTTATGTTAATTTTACACAAGACATCGTTCCATTCGGGTCTCCGTCCTAACGCCGCCGCTGCAGTCTGTTATACCAACGTGGAATTGATGATCCTATACTTTTGTACCAAGAAGACAAGAAACAGTTTTAAAGACTTAAGTAATGAAGCATCTTCTTTAAAGTCGCAGCTTTTCTCAAAAATGTAAGACAATTACCGTCTGTGGTAATTGCACTAGACTTTCCTAGCGACAGCAGACCGAGTTGATGTACTGCGCGGCCATTTTACAAGCAGCAGCTCGACCCAATTATCTGACGGGCGCATGCATAATGAGGCGATGCGCGGCCACTGCGTACCCCGCGGTACACTATCCTATGGAAAATGGAAAACTCGGATTATTTTCAATCCTTTCTTAACTAATGAGGTAGGTAAACACGACCGACTCACACAAGATAAGTAAGTATACTTAGTCATCAACTTTGTCTAGGGATACTGGTGTTATTTTCATACAAACGAGGTAACTTTGAAGGCTTGGTTTTCTGCCAGGGATGTACTCTGATGATGGCCATCCAGGGAGTGAATGGAGGAGATTCAGATCGCTATACACACTGATCTGATCAACATTCTATGAGATTAATGGGTCAGAGTTCTCAGCTTCAGGATATCCATACATTTTCATGCTATTTTAGCGGATTTTTTAAACATATCCTTTAATGTTTTAGAATGCCAGTCAGATCAGTTGGGTGTGTACAGCGATCTGAATCTTCTCCACTCACTCCCTGGATAGCCATCATCAGATCACAGCACAGTACATCCCTGGCAGGAAACCAATGCTTCATAGTTACCTAGTTTATGTGAAAATAACACCTGTATCCCTAGACAAAGTTTATGTGTGTAATTAGTGTACAGTCGCACTCACACGTAGGTTTAATTACCCAATCTTGTTTACACGATGAACTGAACAATTTCAACAACGCATGCCTGAAAATAAAATAATACTCGTAGATAGGTACCAGTTCTCTTGATATTAGGTAGCAAGTACGAGGGTGGTTTGATAAAGTCCATGACTTTTTAATGAAGAAAGACTTTTTTTTCGGAATATTTTATTTTATTTCTCTACATAATCTTATTGTAGCTCTGCGTATTCAGTCCAACGAAGTTCCTACCTCTTTAACCCATTATTTTTTTTTTCATCGCCTGAAAACTGGTAACTGAAATGAGGGCCCATTTCAGACACCACCTTTTGGCTTGATGAAAATCTTTGCCCGCCAAGACATTTATTCATGTTTGGTAGGAGAACAAATCTCACTGGGGTTGAATCTAGAGAATAGGAAGGATTCATCTTCATTCGATGAGTTTTGATGTCATGAGTGCCGCCGGGAGGGTCGACAGGGTCATTAAGAAAAGTTAGAAGTCGCTTTAACTTTTTGTTTCCAAAAGTAAATAATCTTTTGCCGAATTTGAAACAAAGTAGTGTAGAGATGCCTTAAGGAGTTTCTTTTTAAGACACAAAAATAAATTATGAAAAAAAAGTATTTCTTCTTTTCAAAGTCATGGACTTATCAAACCACCCTCGTAGGTACTTATTTGGATTTCATCGGCAATTTCAGCAGTAACAGCCAATTTCTTGTTATTACAGTGTGTGCTGGGCTATCTGCAAGAACACTTTTATCTACTCTGCATCAGAGTGCAAGAGGAAATAGAAAAATTACGTTAAAACGGTCTCTCGGGCTAATCTAATAACGAATTAAGTGAGAAGCCGTGTCTTTCTAGGCATGATGTAGCGCCGTCTATTTGAATTTTATTTTTTGCACGTAGATCCGAAGTAAACCCGAGGACAAAGATTATGGGGCAACGGCAAATATAGGATTTAAATACCTAATATTTTAAATACCCTATTAAAAAAATCTAATGAATTAATCATTATGAAGCGTAGGTCGACGTCTAAAAATATGTATTGAGAGTATTTGTCATTTGTAAAAATCATAAAATATGAAAGATAAAATAAAAAAGAACAACTTCTGAAAAATTATATGTTTATTCTCATCCAATATACAAATGGAAGTCCATGCACGTGAATATACAACAAAAATCATTTCAGACAATGTCTATAGGTACAACATGAGAATATAGCTTATATTCTATTTTAATTTACAAAATTAATGAAACGTCTCATCTTCATTAGGTACCTACAGAGGAACGTACCACTTAAACATAATTGAGTTCATACAAAATACATATTAATATAATGATACTTTATTGTTGCAAAGTTAATTTATTGCCGAAAGGTTCGATCATTGAGATCGTTGGCCGAAAGGTTTAATAATAATTACATTAACTAATTATAAAGAGAGAAATAAAATATAACCTATTAGCATAGATCAAAATATTACACTGCTACAAATACCATAAAATATACAATGATACCTAAAATCAAATAAAAAAATTGGAAAACGTCAAATAATAGAAAACGTACTTTTAATTTGGATATAAAAAGTATCGTTTAAAATTATATAAAAACACTAATTAATTTTATGGAAAGTTTAATTAGCAAAATAATATACAAAAATTAAAAAAGCTCTTTTAATGTAACTTAAGTTTTACGAAGGATTATTATTAATAATAGGTAAATAGGTCCTAGATTACTTAATAAAAATTAGGTATACTTTCTCATATCTTTGACGTGATAAATATTTATTAATATCTTTTTCACATACATCTATTGTTTTGTTTGAATAAATCAATGTTTGTTAATTTGTTAATTTATTTTATATTGTTATTTTAGTGTGGTTTAATAGCCTCTGTGCAGTAATTATTTAATAGTAATATATTCAACATAATTAATATTTTATTATATACTTCGGAATGATCACTACGTACGATATTCAACAATTAATTATAATAAAATAAGGAAAATTTAATATATTTTTCTTAAACTTATGTATTTTAAGTTATGAATGACAGTTATTGCAAACGAAGCCTTGAGCATACGAATAAGTTAAATTCAATATTTAAAAGACAACGTCCCAGTAAGTAACCATTTAAGGCCATAAAAAACAGGCTACGCATGTACCAATACAGATTAGATATGAATAAAAGTGTAAAAATGTGTAAATATTCTGTACAAAGTAACATTTAGCAAGCAAACTATGTAGTTACCATTGCGGATCGATCAAATGTGTTTTATCGCAGAAAAAATCTTTGAAGGAATGGTCCTTCAGAGATTCAGACTTTCAAAGATTTACTTGAATGAAGTGTCATTTGCGAGGACTAAATTCTTTTTCTAGACAAATATTTGTTTATCTCACAAAAGCAGGATTTAAACTGCTCGATTTTTACTTACGTCTCGTGTCATTGCCATTTTCTCGCGCCTCAATACTGATCGCTCCACAATCGGCACATCAAAAGTAATTGAGCATTTTTGTCATAAGACCTAACTAGATAAATATACTTTAAAACCTACATAACACAGCTGAAGGAATATAATATAACCGTTTAGTAAAATGTTTCACAAGCATTATGGGTTCTAAGTTAAAGCTTCCATCTCTTAAAACTCCCTTAAATGTATTTTTATTCCTAGTATAATTTCATACCTTTACAAAAAAAAAGATACAAGAAAACGCTGTCCACCAATGTTACATTGTTTTTTTAAAATAAAGAATAATTCATTTGAAAAAGTTACATTTGAGTTTAAAATGATTGTTTTTCTTTTAATGGAGTCGAAAATATTATTACCCACTTTTAACTGAATGAAAATAATTAATAACAGTTCATTTTAAACAATAACAGATTAAAAAGTTCCCTAAGACAAAGTCACTTTTAAAAATGACATCAAAACTTCGCTTTCGACTTTCGATAGATGTATGGAATTGACGTTTTACAAAAAACTTATGCCAATCACAAATATCTTTCGATATAAAATTTCACTATCGCTTCCGCAAATATAAAATTGGCTACATTGGCATACAGCGCAAGGTGTTTCGCGACAAGTATACATATATTTTAAACAGTGTATATTACGGCTTACACACATGCGTTAGAGTCCTGTATACATATCCAACTCAGCCTTCAACTAAACCTAGCTACTTATTGTACATGGTATTGGACGTCAATATAACAGCTCTGGTTTCGATCACGTTACCCAATCACATCGTAGACAATATTCACTCTAACTATAATAGAAAGTTTAAAGCCGAAACTGACCGACGGATGCGTACACGTAGACGCACACGTGTACGTGTACGCTCTACGCAATCGATGATTTCGATCATTAATGTCCGTTTTACGCAATCGATGATTTCGATCATTAATGTCCGTTTTACGCAATCGATGATTTCGATCTTTAATGTCCGTTTTCGTAAGAATGACATAAAATTATAGTAATATGTTATGTACTGCTTCAATTCACATAAACATTGAAATGCTAAAGAAGCAATGTACTTTCTTTACCTATGCATAATGTTCAGTAATAAATATTAATTATTTAGCAGGCAGGTAAAATATTATCACGTTCAAATCCCTTTTATGCCTGTTTTATTATGGTGTCCACGTTTTTACGCAGACTTATTAAGTTATAAGCTTATACTGCCATAATTGAATGTATCAAGCAATGATTATTAAAAAAACATTACATAATAATCAATTGATATAATTTTTAATCAATTTAAAATCAACATAGTTCACATTTACTTCAAACATAGCTGGAAAACAGCATACTACTGAGCTTTATATTATTATGAGCTAACAATCAGTAAAATATTGCAGTAAATAACACTTTTTCATTCTGGAGTCACATTTTCTATCTTTAATTAAAAACATAGGTAATTCAGCTTTCTAATAACATTCTATCTAAACATACAACATGTCTATATACAACGCAAAGTACTCACAGCACATATCTATAAAATATCTAATTAGATATAATTAGGACACGATATACAGCACCACTGTTTAGCGCACCTAACACTACCAAGTAGTACATTTTGTGCTTTATTTCTGAGCATTAAGTTACAAATTTCAACAAAATTCGACTTTGTAATGGCTAGACTTTTGGTACCTTTTTGTGTGCCTACTATATCTGAATGCGATTGTAGGTACATATTTTACAATTTTCAGTAATTTTATTGAAGTAAAATTTTAGGTTGTGTCTGATTTGCCTACCCGTGTTTTTTATTTGTTTAAATGATGAGTACGAGCAAAAGGCACTTTTTAGGTTTCTACCCAAGTTACATATTGCTAGTAGCAAACTGCTAATGATTTGAAAATGTTGTTTAATTTTGCTCAAGGTGCACAAAAGTCAGTCATTCGCAGTCCTAAAGTAATTTCAAGTTACAAGTCTTTAATTTCATTTTACCTATTTAGAATACAATAATTTATTTGATATCTATAACCGCGGACGACACGACGTTTTCACAAATATCTCTTGTAAATCAAAATATTCAAATAAATCAAAGTTATATATATTTAATGCTAGTTTATTTAATTTTAAGCCCTATGTTCCTTGACGTAGGAGATATTTTGCATCAAACGCCGGACCTTTGTTCGCGACAAGGATATAACTAATACTGCAAGCAATATTCCTCAATTTAACTACTTTGCACCAATTTGGCTGCGGAAAATGCGTGTTTGATTCACAACCATATTTGTTACAATCAACAAGAAAACTTCATATTCATGCAAAAAGCTTTTACAGCCGAAAGTAAAAAAGTTAGCACTTATTAATCAGTCATTCACTCTCGCATCGTCAATAATATGCAGTATTCATAAGATACTAGTTTAAGTAGTTATAATTTGCTTACACTACACATTAAATATCATTGCGCAATCAATAGATATGTCTGGATACAAAATAACGTATTACGCGGTCATCGTTCTATCATTTAGTTAGTTTTCGTTGTAAACAATAGTGACATGGTTTTGACCCAGATCGTCATTTTCGCAAATGATCATCGCGAAAAATTTGGTCACCTTCGCAGAATGTCATTTTCGCAAATGGTCACTTTCGCAGTATGTCAAACTCACAATTTTGAGAAAAAAAAGAAAATATTGTAAATGACATTCTGCGAAAGTAACGGGGGCGATGCGGGCTTGGGGCGGCGAACGCCTGCCGCCCGACCTGTCACGACCCCCGTTCTCGTCTCCCCCCGCCCCCTGTACCCCGCGGGCGAGGACTCATTTAACCGGTCGGCCTATAACCGATTTAAAAAGCGTGTTTGTAACCTATAAAACGTTTTGTGAACGCATGCAGTAAATTTTATACCAGGATGGTTTTATATTGCTATCTGTTATTAGATAATTGTGAGGTTTTAGTGGAGGAAGATGGACCACTAGTAGAGTTTCTCACTGGTCATATTGTCAATGGATATAGACGAACATTTTAAGAGGTATTTTAAAACTAAAAGCAGGTAGGGACTACTGTCAGTCTTTACACTCGCCTTCACTTGCCTCACTTTCACTTACGATACTTAATTTTTCCACCTCTCAAGGAGTTTCACATATTTTGGCAATTATAAAGTCACCTATAAGCATCGATCAAGGGGCTGATTGCCCATAATTATATGCAACGCGTCTTGACTGCGTTTGCGTCATACATAACATAACGTTTGATTTTGTATAGCCGTTAGCGTCAGCCAGTCTATTTTTTGTGGCTATAGAGTAATATTTTACATCTATTCAACTGCACATAAAATTACGGCGATCAGCCCCTTGTACGTTTGACTTTTTGCAGATAATGGGGAATGTCCAAAAAATATTAAATTGGCTGAATATTTCTTTATAGTAGGAATAAGCTCCCTTAGTAATAGAAAAGTTTCAGATTTTTGGACTAATCGATTTCAGAAATTTTCTAAAGTAACAGCAGAATGGAGATTATACCTTTGCCACCATCTGCCACAATCACAACAAGTATTTAAAAAAAAGTTTTGACATTTTGTGTTGAACCTTTTTTTTAATACCATTTTTGATTTTTTTTTACTCAACCGAAAATTCTGAAACTTTTTTCTATTACTAAGGGAGCTTATTTCTACCTGTAAAAAAAATATTCAGCCAACTTGATTTTTTTCGGACATTCCCCATTCTTCAGGAACTTATCCTTCGTATTTGAAGTTTGATATTCCCCAACTTCTTATATACTCGTCGGGCTCGGCGTAGTGTCTCGTGGAGAGGTGCAGCGCTTGGGCGGCGGCGTCTGGGACCCTCGGTGGGCGGCGCGGGGGGGCGCGGGCGGGGGCGGGGGCGGGGGCGGGGGCTAGGGGGGCGGCGGGGGCGGCGCGCGGGAGGGCGCCAGGCGCGCTAGTGAGTAGCTCTCCGGTTGAAACGTCGGCGGGCATTGTAGGTGCGGGTACTGTGGACAAATTGATAATATTATGGAGCTCGGTCACAGTCACAGAATATAAAAGGTTATTTTTAGCTAATACAAAACCTCTCATGGGGTTGATCAGACCATCAAACTGAACAACTTTCACTATAGGACCAACCTTGAAATCGCGAAAAAAATAACAGCTGTTTCATACATTTCGATGGAGTAGGATTGTACTTTGTATGGAACAGCTGTTTTTTTTTCATGATTTCGAGGTTGATCCCATAATGAAAGTTGTTCAGTTTGATGGTCTGATCAACCCCACGAGAAGTTTAGTATTAAATAAAAATAATCTTGTATCATTAAATAAAATAATCTTGAAGCCGATCCGCGCGAGGACAATCAAATAATAAGCTACTCTCGCTGCACGCCAGTAAAGTACAATTTCAAACTGCACAACACTGCGTGCCTAATATTGTATGCACCTACGAACCGCATCTCTTTCTGTCGAATAGCTCTGTCTCAACACATTTTGTGAATCGTTAAGGTTGCTACTCGCTACTTACCGATATCATACAAACAATCGTTATGCCGATGAATATACAATTAAAATTACTAATACCTACTTATAAAATAAAATTAATCTACCTACTAAGTGAGCTGAGCATATTATTATTTAAAGAGCATAAATAATAAGTATTTCTAAGTAGTTAGAGAAGCTCGGTGGTGCAGCAATTGTGAAGGTTAAGCAATTTTCGCGAGGGTCGGTGATGGGATGGGTAACCAAAAATTTATTATCTCGAATTCCTCCGTGCTTCGGAAGGCACGTTAAGTCGTTTGTGCCGGCTGTATTTGCAGTCGTTAATACCCATCAATCCGCATTGGGCCCGCGTGTTGGATTATGGCCCATTCTCCTTATCCACCCATAAGGAAGGCCTGTGCCCCAGCAGTGGAGACATTAAAATGGTTGATAGTCATGTGCGATTCTACCGGCGCGCTTAGCAGCGCATTTTACCTTTCCCAACGGTAATAAATAAATCAGTTATTTTCATATAATTGCATGAAAACTGACCTCGAGTCAGATCCGCGCGCATGCCGCTTGGTAGACGGTAGAAGGTAGTTAGGTTAATTAAATAAATAACGAAATGAAAAGTATGATATCAACTCTGTGTGTTTCACTAAAACATATGTATAAGAATATAATTATGAAAATGAAGCAATTTCATCGAAATCATTCAGTAAACAAGTGCTCTGATAACGGATAGTTTTGGTACTTTTATATTCAAGATTGTTTGTGCAACATCGTTTCTTATTTTCTCTACAAAGTGAGAATTTATAATAATTAAGAGAATATACGCATGAAAGTAATGATGAGATGAGTGTCGCATACAGTAAGACTTCGTCCAGAATGGGCGAATTCACCGCGAGTCTTTCACACGTAATTTTGCGTCCAGGATACGCTTCTGGACGCAAAATTACGTGTAACACTAAATTGCAATTCCATATCAAAATTTGATACTCCATAGTGCACTCGCTTTGAAGTTCACGTGTAAACTGGACGTAACAAGGGTTTGAGTCAAGTTTAGTATAGTGGACGCGATTTACGCGCGTATTTTCAATTGAGATTGAAATTGAAAAATCTTTATGTAAATAAGCCTACATAATAAGCATTTTTAAACCGTCAATTCTTTTACTCTACCACCCATTATGACGTCTTTTAGCTGACAAGAAAAATGGATGCAAAAACTTGTCAGCTTTATCAGATGGAACGATATTTACAGATATGTATATCGTTTCCAGACTTTATATTAACAAAGATTAACAAATACATAACATTATTTAATTAGCTCATTTCTTAATGAATTTCATAGTACATTACATCCGAGAACGGGAAGCTAGCGATTGCATTGTCGAGGATGGTTTGAAGCCCGAGCCGCAGGCGAGGGCTTTAATCATTCGAGGCAATGCAAGTAGCTTCCAGTACAAGGTTTGTATAATACTTTACTCACGAAATGCGAGGAAATACAATTTTCTTTGTAAAATGTGATATTTAAATTGGTTCGCGTGGCCATGTTTACTGACCGGTCATGCAACCATAAAGTTTCATAAAAAGAATGCTAGCTGATAAGTTCTACCGATTTGAATTTGGAACACTTACTTCCCGCACTCAGTGCGGGAAGTAAGTATTGAATTTCATTTCCGCACTGAATTTCAAATTTAGAATGTGATGAACCAGACCCCCACGGAAATGTTGAACGCCCCGCATTCTTTTTCCAAATGGAATGATAACATTTCAGAGCATAAGTGAGTAAAATAATTTACAGGGTTCAAGCTAAGTTCAAAGTTTAAAATTCAGTTTAGGCTGTTACAAAGAAAAAACAAACATATTATTCAATGTGCTATGTTAAGATAGGTAGTCAGAAGCAGACCCATTTCCACCGGCAGCACCCGTTCACGAGCATGACGCGATTCACGCAATGTTTGTGGACGCAATGCTTCGCCAACGCACGTATGATTTCTGAATTATTATGTTATGACTAGAGGCCGTTATCGGGCGTGCGTTTTGTGAGCAGCTAGTTTTCAGAGATGTGGTAAAATCTATTTGTTATTTTTAAGGATATCGATGTAGTCGGCAATAGTTTTATACTTCCTATTTATTGCCATTTCTTCATGAAACGCTCTGTTGTAGTTTCTATATTCGTAAAGCGTTAACATTTTGAACAACAACAATAACAACAACAACACACAACAAAAATCTTCTAAATAGTGAGAAAATAATTAATTTCTTTTGTCAAGCGAAAGTTTGTTTTTTAAATGTTTTTCATTTATCTGAATGTCTATCAAGAATAATTTTTTTAATCAGCATTCAGCACTGCATATTTTTTTATCGATATCTAAATAAAATAACCAATAGATTTTACCACCTCTCTAAAGATTTGCTGCTCGCAAAATGCACGCCCGATAACGGCCTATAATAATATAATAATAATAATAATAAATATTTGACAACATCACATACATTGCTCTAATCCCAAAGTAAGTAGCTATAGCACTTGTGTTATGGAAATCGGAAACAACGGTGGTATGATATGACACACACCCAGACCTGAGACAATATTGAAAAGTTCATTTTCTACATTGACCCAGCCGGGGATCGAACCCGGGACCTCAAGAGATGGTGACGCCTTAAAAACCGGCGTGCGAACCACTTGACCACGGAGGTCGTCGTATAGTTATGACATAGGTAATTCGCGCGAATTGGCTCTTTCTGGACAAGGTTTTATGTAGGTTTAATGGGTGGTGTGGCGTACCTGCGGCGCGGCGCCGAACACGAGGCGCAGGCGGGACACGCCGCGCGCGCCGCCCCCGCCCCCCGCGCCGCCCCCGCCCCCCGCGCCGCCCCCGCCCCCCGCGCCGCCCCCGCCCCCCGCGCCGCCCCCGCCCCCCGCGCCCGCCGCGCCCCCCGCGCCGCCCGCGCCGCCGCTCCAACTGTCAGACGATCAAACTTGTTGTACACATCCTTACTAATATTATAAATGCGAAAGTCCGTTTGTTTGTTTGTTTGTTACACCTGCACGTCTTAACTACTGAACCGATCATCATTAAATTTTGCATACACGTTGTCAGGGGTACAGAGACGGACATAAGGTATCTTTCATCCCGAAAAAAGTATTGTTCCCGAGAGATAGCAAAAAACCATTCCACGCAGACGAAGTCGCGGTAATCTGTTCACCGAAACAAGCGCGCTCTCTCTATTCCACCTTTCCATACAAATGACAAGGACAAGAAAGATGATCGCTCCGCCACGGGGTCGTTTACCTGGCCTAAAATTATAAGGTCCGTCCATACTGTCTAGTCGGGTATAAAAAACAATTTAACCTAATAAAATTTTCAAAATTTTAAACAAAAATAATAATAATAATATAAACAGTTACGTTATTTGTGCATCCAATTCAAAAAGTAAGATTCAAAATATTTTATAAATGCAAGCTTTTATTTTGATAAACAATCAACTAAAATTAAAAATAATAATAATAAATAGTATTTTATACTATTATAATCTATTTTATTTAGTTTAAAATACAAAAGCGATGAACGTGAGACGTCTGAACTACACGAAACACGAAATCTGACTAATTTTGACTGCTATGTAAGCGCAGCCTATGCGTAATATCTGTAACCAATCATAGGCGAGATCTCGTTCTCTGTACTAGCCCGATTCGATGAACAGACTATAGTAAAAGGGTTGTGATGTGAACCATACAAAAGGCGACGACGTCCTCTAAACCTGGGGCCTTACCGCGCAACGCGCGAGTGTCATCGCTATCGACTTTATTTGACAAAAGGATGTGATACATTACTACTTTCCTTTGATAAGTTTTTACTTGTAATAATAGATATGTATCGCATCCTTATAAACGTACGTATGTTTTAAAGTATTTCAACGACATACCGAAAATGTATTGCTATATGTTAAGATTTAAAGGATGGGAATCGTTATTATCGCCGTTTGTATGAAAACCGTTTGTTTCACAGTCCTATTAAAACTAGCTTTTAACCTGATTTCAACGCTTTATTGTACTAAAATATGCTTAAAATCTATAAATTAAAACCAGGCTCTAATTAAAACTCATACAAATAAGCTTACCTAGTTCCGGAAGGCACGACGGGCGTCGCCGGCTTAGTCTGCGCACTGTGCACCTGCACGATATTAATTTCATCAATACCTTTTCACTGAAGTAATCAGTCCATATATCTGTCTTTAAGGCCCGTATTCATAAACGTTGAGAGCTATTTTGAGATCATATCTGAGATGCTGTTGTTCCTATAAGAAGAACATCTCAAGTATGATCTCAAGAAAGCTTTTAACGTTTAGAGCGGTTTATAAATACCGACCTAAGAGAGCGCAGAGGAAAGACTAGTTTGTCCGATTTATGCCCAAGACGAATCTTCAATATTACTTATAAATGAAGTTGAATTAATTGACATAAAATCGCAAAACATCAACCTTATTTTCAATGTAAGAAAGATCACACGTAACTATATCGGTTAAAATTTCATAGTCTGCATAAACTTTAAATTATAAAATCTAATTTATGCTGAATACTAATACGAGTATGTAGTAATAGATGAATACCTTATGATTCCTCCGCAGGGAATCCCGCCAGCGCTCGTGCGGGCCCGCGTCGGCCGACTCCGAGCCGGATTGCTCTTCAGGATACGACGGCTTGTCCACCCTGCAAAATGAAGCAATCTTTTGTATGGAGACCCCAACATTAAATCCTCAGTCGATGAAACTTTCCAGGGATGTAACATAGTATGAACCAAAACCTATGTACAACAAATATCCAAAAACAAAAAAAACGATTTGGATTATTTAATAAATATGTTTTATTTCTGATACTTTATCATACTGTAAAGTTTCGTCTACTGAGGATTTACTGTGGGGGTCCACTACCTTCCTTTCCTACACTATTTTCCGGTTTTCCTTGTACGCGATCCGTCCCGCGTGCTTGTAGTGGTGCAACCGATTCGCGCGGTTGTATGAAGCATTGTCTCTGGTCCTTTCTTTACTCATGTATTTCAATTCTCTAATTTTAAAATCTATCGCAATCGCTTTCAGGACATAACACATTGAAGCTTCTTTTTGACACAAATAAAAACTTACCAAAGAAATGCAGCAATGTGTAACATCCATCTATAAAGCGATTGCAATAGATTTTGGAATCAGACAATTAGTTCCCGGGTAATGATGATGATAAACTAATGAGTCAATTATTTGAATTCCAAGAATATTTATTTTTATTTGATTTATATTTAATATTTATTTGCACCAGCTCTATAACACATCAGACTTATGTCAATTTGCTGTGATTGTGTTGCATTGAAAATACAATTTGATTTATATTTAATATTTATTTGAACCAGCTGTATGGCTTATGACAATTTGTTGTGATTGTGTTGCATTGAAAATACAAGTGACTCATTCTTAAAATATATATTAAGTTGGGATATGGATGGACTTGCTCCTCAATTGTGAAGATTTGTTAATAGCATAGTATTTACTTAATAAGTTATTTTTCATAGAATTTATTTGTCTGTAAATCTTCTATGAAAAAAAAAACTAAACATGACGAGTTCGAGAAGGATTTTATCTATTGTGTCCTATTCGCCGTTATTCGAAGCCTTGGTAAACAGATTGAGAATAGCGAAGCCTTTCCGTTTCCCGTTCAGCATCATTATTATAGGTCTATCTTACCAAATTACGTCACATCCGTATCCGATCTCACCCCACTATGTTCACCAGGCGGCCATTGCTGGTTTTCGCGCTCATTGGCGTCCTTTTTTCGCAACCGTTCACATCTAGTCAAACGCTGTTGGCGTTCGAAATTTAAAATTTTTGCCTAAGTAGGTCAAATGCTGTTAGCGTTCGAATTTTAAAGTTTTCTAAAGTAGGTCAAACGCTGTTAGCGTTCGTAAAATTCTTAATTTGAATTTAGATTTTATATTACATATTTTTGTTGAAAAGTAACATCTTACGATTTATTTTCGGTTATTTAAAATGCGTGTGCGTAGAAATTCCAAAACCATACGTAAAATCAGTGTTAGTTGGGTCCGACTTTGTGTCGTCTCCGTTTTCGTCGTTATGTTCGTGGAATAGCAGAGAACGAGGACGAGGGCATGGATCTACAGTAAATATGACGCGTGATTTGAATTGGATTGAGGTAATCTAACGCCTCGCCATAAGGTCAGTGAAATTTTTCCATTATTTAATAATGATATGATTCTACCCACGATATGTTGAAAAATAATTTCTGTTAATTCTTACATTCGTAAAATTGCCGTTCATGAGTGATATTCGCTTTTGGCCTATGCGATCTCCTAGAAACGTTATAATTTTGACAAATTTAATGCTTATGAAAATTTTTATGTTACGGAAAACAACTTTCGTACGATTCCTATTCATTGTTGGTAAAGCTATATTGTGTTGAGTGTGAGCTGAGTATACAAATACTTGTGTTTCTAAAAATATGAGAAAGTGTATGCTGCTTGAATCCTAGCACTATCCGGCCATTGCCGTGGCATTTCGTTCGACTCATAGTTTTACTTGACCAGTGTTGAGATTAACCATTGTGCCCTATTTTATTGAGAGAATGGGTATTTCGAGATTAGTTCCAAACAGCCCGGAAGGGTTTGAACGAGTATTTTTTTTTAAGTCACTGCTTTGAATCTGATTAGTGATACGTAACGAGGCACTTTGAACAAGAATAAGTAGTCAGTGGTTTTACAAAAGAATCTTGCCTGTAAATTGGTGTTTAATATTAAAACATTTAAACAGTCAGATATTGACTTGATTGCGGAATATTACAATTGATGGCGTATTTGATGCAGCGGCAGTAAACGCTATCAATGCGCAAAATGGCCCGGGTTCAATTCCCAGTAAAATGAGCGTACTAATCTTTTCTTGTGTATAAATAAAAATGAATGCTTTTTATTTGTATGCTTTCCAAAACCATTAATTTGATTGTGATGAAACTTGAAGGACCTTATCTGCGTACGCCACCGAAGGTTCTGGCCCAAAAAAAAAAAAAAAAATAAAAAAAAAAACGTGTTTTAACCTTTGATTGAATATATGTGTGATACTGATATATATGCTTGTCAGGTACAGCTCTATCAATAAAATTAATTGTGGGAACTGTTTTAAATAATTTGAAATCTATTTTTAATTGCAGGCAAGTCAAAAGTTTATCATAGTAATTAGATATTTTCTATTATTATTATTATACCCCTCGGTTCCAGCTTGTTCCGCAACTGAACCGGGGAAGGTCTATCGGCTGCTCCTGGCACCGTTGACACAAGTTTATGGAAGTTGTATTTACATAATTGTGTAATTAAAACATGCTGTTTACTTCCTCTACGGTAGTAAGCCCCACATGTTAAGAGCTGTGTGAGTTATAACAATATTTTGAATTTGGATTTATCCGGTCGCTTTTGAGCACCGTTGATTGAACTCTGGCGGTCACTCCTGATCGATTCCGTTGATTAAGTATCTTACTATTTAACATGAATTCGGTCACCCTCTGATGGGCACCGTCCTTGGACGAATTAACCACTGGACACGAAACGCAAGAAAAATGTATGAAATCACGTTCAACCAATTTTTGCGGGGCGAGGGGGGATTACACTTGTCAAATAATGACAATAGTGCTTAAAAAAGTCGATATTTTTTTATCGACACTGTAAAGAGTGAATGAATGAATGAACCTAATGAGTTTATTGAATTCATGTGTTTGATTAATATTGAAGCGGACTTAATTTGTAATATTTATTACTACTTTATAATTGAAATAATTGTTTTCGTTTACTTATTAATAACCTAACATTAAAGATGATTACACTGCATCGAAATTGTTCTTTCATAATTTTTATAGGATACTAGCTTCCGCCCGCGACTTCGTCCGCGTGGATATTAGAGAAAATCCTTAGGAAACCTTCAACCAGGTTCCGACCAGCCGTTTTTACGCGATTAGGCAGGTCCCCACCAAGCGCGCTGCCTCGCGAGGCAAGACGTTTGCCGTGTGTGGCGGGCCTCGCACGAGGCTGCTCGCTTGGTGGGGACCCGCCTAATCGCGTAAAAACGGCTGGTTGGAACCTGGTTGAAGGTTTCCTAAGGATTTTCTCTAATATCCACGCGGATGAAGTCGCGGGCGGAAGCTAGTTTATTATAATCAGAATTGGGTTCCTGTTCCCGTTCCCGTTCCGCTTCCCGAATCATGTCCTGAATCATGTCCACCGTGTTGGACTTCAAAATAAATGTTATTTTCGCAATCACCATCCCATAAAACCTCAAGAATGACATCCATATCGATTTTTTCTTACTTACCCCATTTACTCCCTAAGGGGTTGATTTACAAAATCACAAAACATATGTTTGTCTATTTTTTTTTAGACGTGCTCCTTCGAAGTTTAAAGTTGTACTGTCTATTTTATATTCTTTTTCCATACAAAATTGAACCCCATTTTCACCCCTTTAGGAATTAAATCATGTCCACCGTGTTGGACTTCAAAATAAATGTTTTTTTCGCAATCGTCATCCCAGAAAACCCCAATAACGACATCCATATCTATTTTTAGGTTTATTTACCCCATTGCACCCCCAATTCATCCCCATAGGGGTTGAAATTCGACCAATAACAATATACGTTGCGTTAGATTTCCATCCGTAAGCCTAAATTACAAATTTAGCGATTATTACTTCCAAAATAAAGGATTGATTTCTAAACACAAATTCATCCCCCTTTTCACCCCTTCGATAGTAGAATTTTGAAAAACGCTGAGACACGTATTTATTTATTTTCAATCATCAGCCTAAACACAAAATTTGAAGATTCTAGCTTCAAAACTGAGGGACTTTCATACAAACTTTCATCCCTTATTTCATCCCCTTAGGGATGGAATTTTCAAAAATCCTTCCTTAGTGAATGCCTGCACTGTATAAGGTATCTGTGTGCAAAATTTCAAGTCTCTAGGTTCAGCGGTTTGGGCTGTGCGTTGATATCTCACTCAGTCAGTCAGGACTTTGAATTTTATATATAAAGATTGGTAAATTATTTCATGACTTTTACTCTGTGGAATTCTTAAATGAAAAACTGGTAAAAATGCACTCACAAATTCATAGAAACCATAATAAATGGTTTACAATAGGTGTTTAGTTAGGATATTGTGCGATAATCACGAGTATGGGTAAGGCCGTAGATTTTGCCACTTAGTAATATAATATGTTAATAATGCTTCTATGTTACGGTAACGTATAAGTAACATGAAAGTACACGAAAGTATGAAAAAATACCGTTAAATTAACGTTACGGTAACATAGAATTAAGTTGGAAGTAACATATAAGCGACATTTTTTAGGATATTTTTGGCCATAAATCGGGCTAAATTTGAAACAAAAACACTCGTCGCACATTCCTTATTCACTTAAGGATATTTTTATATAAAATAGGTGTAATAAAAACTGTTATTTACCTTGGAAATCGTGTGAATTACCAAAAAAAAAAATTTCTGACGACACATACCTGTGCACATTTGTTCGAATCTACAGTAAATAAAATGGCGTTACTAATATTTTGTATTTGACACTGGCAACACTAAGTGTCTGTGCGGATCAATAAAAAAGAAAAAGACGATATTACCATAAACGATTACCATTGTTTAGAGGTGAAATAGTGGCAACATACAAAATTGTAACATACAAGCGAAAATACGGAGACAAACATTTAAATTGTGATAATTTCATGAAATAAGCTTATTTTAAAGATCAACATTATGATTTAGCTGCTTATTTTTGTGTTATTTATGTTAGTTCTTGTTAGACTTTCATGGTTTCGGTCCTAGTGACAGAAGTTACATATACTTTAATACAGTCTTGTTTAAAATATCAAGAGAATCATTTAACATTTTAGCAAGCCCAAAACAGTAAGAAAACTTTTTACTATATCTGTTTATCATTCCTTTCGTAATTATGTGTTTAATGATTTAAAAATTGTTATTATTTTGATATCTACACCAGACATTTTTTATGTTCCCACTGCTGGGGCACAGGCCTTACTTAGGGGTGGATGGGACATATCCATAACCCATCATGCAGACCCGACGGGAATTAGTGGATGTTAACATGGACGCGACCAATGGCTTAACGTGCCTTCCGAAGCACGGAGGAACTAGAGTTGTCAGGAGTCACACGTTGTCAGGGGTACAGAGAAGGACATAGGATACCTTTCATTCCGAATAAAGTACTCTTAGTAAATAATAACACTAATTTCATTAGCAAAAATTTTTAAGATAAATGTTTGGTTAAGTTAACATTATTTTGGTGAATTTAGTTAACTTTTAGTATGAAGTACCTAGCTGAAACGTTTGGTTGGTGTGTGTTGTGTACTTACAAATTTAGGCAAATTCAATGTCGGGACAGAATCTTTATTCATTTTTTTTTGTTTTAACGAATTAACATTGTAGCATTCTGTTTGAAAATGTATGCTGCATATACGGTGGTGTTTGGTTGGTATCCATGTAGTCTCCCTGCGAACTGCTTCTACCCATTTTCTTTTTCGTACTGGATCAACTGGGAATCTGCAAAATTATTTTCAATTCATACCCATTTCTATTAAAATTAAAGATGCTTATAATTTTTTTATAAAACTTAAATTAAAATCCTTCACTTTACAATCACATCGATACTATTTATCGATATTTGTAACAGCCCCTTACTAATAAAAAATGACAAGCAAATGAATGAGTGACTGATATAATCCAACCAAATTAAATGCAACATTTATGAAGCATTTACTTTACCAATGAGTACTTTTTTAAAATGACGTGTTATATTTTGTTTACATACCAAATTTTATTTATTTTACGAAGAAATAGCTACTATAATAGGTTGAAAATGTACTTACGCGTGAAAAGAAACATTTCTTGATTTTCCACTAGTATTTTTGCAGTACAATACGGAGCATTTGCCCATTTTTTCTATCAATGTTTCGCCTCGAGCTCTCGCGTAACACTGACACCGCGATATCGTTTACTGAGGCTATCGGTCACAGTAAGTGGCTAAGGGGTAAAGGCGAATATGGCTGTCATTTCGCGTCCAGTGGTTAATTCGTCCAAGGCACCGTCATTATAGTTATGTCAATAAATATATTTACATTCGATAAACATTTATTATGGTTTAACATAAATTCGGCCGGTCGCTCCTGAGCACCGTCGGTTGATGTTTTGATATAAAAATTATTTCGGTTGCTTTTGATGAGCACCGTCCAGGCACCGTACATATTTTAACTCATTTTATCTTATTATTTTATTTAATTATTCTGTGTAAATACTGTCCTTAATCCCTGAGGGGGAGGAACTTAAAAAGGGGATCATCCAAGGTATTCCCGTACTTCTGGTGGGCACCATGTTTCTAACAACCACTAGTTGCTGCTTACAGAACAACCAGAAGATGACATTTTGAAATTTTCTTTGGTGAGTTATTTATTAATATTTATTTTTATAACCGTGGACCTGGTAAAACAAGTTATAACGATTGAATATTTCAATCAATATATTTTCCAGTTATTTAAAATGTTTCTTTATTAAAAATATCGAACCGGGTGCTAGCTAAGTCCGGGTGTCGCAAAGGAGGTTCACCAACAGTTGCGTTCTGGTGCTTCACTGGTCGCTGCCGTGGCACACTCGATGCGCTCGCTCGTCTCGCGCTTTATTTTGCCGTTTTGTGACCAAAAGGTCACAGTTTTAATCTAACCTAACTGGTGATGTCCCTTTTGGGTACACTGTAACCAAAATAAGTGTAGCAGATATTGTTTTGTTTGAAAATTTTAAATTCATTTGTATGCTTTGAAGACTAATATTGTCTCATGAGTCCGAGGACAGATCAGATATCCTAGCTAGTTTTAAACCTGTGGGTTTAGTTAAGTGGTCACTGCAAGGGTTGTGCTTGTTTTACATTTTAAATTTTATGAAGATAGTCCGATGATGTTGGTTTTATTACAAAGTGCATTGATATCCGATTTGCCGGGGGCGTGTAATGTGTATGTACATAAATACATAAAGTGCTAGTTTTTTATTGTACTTTGACCACGTTGTGGTGTACATTAATAGATATGAATTTTAAAAATCACTTTAACTTGTAAATGTTTTGTTGTGATATAAACCCTATTTAATTCTTGGGGAATCTCGATTTTACTCAGACCTTGATTGAATCATTCTATATTTTGATTATAATCTTAGCACGGTGTAGATATCAAGTTAACATTTTGTTATATACTTACTAAGGTACTTGTTGAATATTTCAGAAGAATATGAAAGCACTTCTATTTAGCTACCATACATGTACCATAGGTATTCTGGAAATCATTTTAAAATAATACCCCTAATTGCACTTTGACATAAGTCAGTTGTTGTAAACACTGTCGATCTGATGTTATATTGGTTGGTGTCTGCGATTAAGTTACTTAAATATGCTTTCCTAATCAAAGCTTTACTACCATGGGGCAGCACTGGCACCCGGCTCTTGTTTATTTATCCGGGTGCTAATACTTGATTTGTTAGATAACAGAGGTAATCTTCTTGGTGGATGATTCCAAAGTATTTATGTGATTTTAATTGAATAATTAAATGCAAGTATATTAATTGTAATTATTATTACTATCATTGTTGATATGCAACATTTTTGCTATATTCATAGACTTATATATTAATCATTGGCTATATTGTTTGAAATTCAAGTTCAAAACGAATGTTATATAAGTATTAAGTTTATGCTGCGTGCAGTTTTTCCGATGGCCATAGAAACAATGACATTTAGAAACTTAATTGATTTAATTTTCTTTTAAATATTTATTTTATAGATTGATAAAAATAAAATATTTTATTTACTTACCTTTACCTACAAAAGACGAAACTTTGTCTACAGAAAGTAAAGACATGTTGAAATAATTAAAGTCATATTTCTTTCTTTAATATGCAGTACTGTCATATTTGTTCTTTTAATACATCTATTACATTTATTATTTTGTCTATACCTAGTATTTTGATTCACAATGTTAAGATGCCATTTAATTTTGCGATGATAATTAAAAATGTTACAGTTAAGTGTAGTGAGTACTTAGCTAAATAAGTATGTACCTACTTAACTATTTTTTGTTGTTTTGTTTTTGGCTAACACAGCTGCTGTGTGCTGACTACTGCTGACCAATCGAATACTAAATGTTTTATTAAGTGTAAAAATTCAAAGGGACTTGTTAATGTTAATTAATATTCGATATAATGTTGATGTGATGCGTATTGAGAGACTTCAAAAGCGCTTTATGTGGCATTTGTCCTATAGTTGTGGATTAGCAAAGAGGTTGCCATCCTACTCGGATAGACTGAGATATTTTAATATGCAATCTCTCTCAGATAGAAGAACTATTTTAGATCTTTCGTTCCTTCATAGGATAATCCATGGGAGCATTGACTGTCCCCAGATATTGGGCGCCTTAAATTTTAATGTCCCTAGGAGATATCCTCGTGGTAGGGTTCCACTTTTAAGAAAACCGTTTACTAGGAGCAAGTTTGGATCTCACGCTCCTCTTGTTAGGTTGATGAAGCTTCATGTGTCTCTGTGCTCGGACTTGGATATATTGTGTAGCTCTCTAAGAAGTTTTAAAAAAGGCCTCCTACGTCATTTGACTGTAAAGTAACATGCGAGTCACCGGAGCATCACTTTCTTTCATTCTCTAGTATTGTACGATTGATGAAGTCTGTAATAAATAATTATAATACATTTTGCAATTTCAATTTATATAGAGTAATTGTAATTATAGTTTAATATAGAGTAACTATCTGATATCTTAATTGTTTAAGTAGGTACAATCGTTTCTATGCATGATGTGACTGCCTATAATTGATGACACTAAAATTGTATGTCTCATGTACTAGTTATAATTATTGTTTGTATCAGTGTACTTATTGTTGGTTGTCCTAATAAATAAAATAAATAAATAAAATAAAATAGCAATTTATATAACACTTACGTGTAATACTAGTGCTTGTTCCACCTACACATAAAAATTATGTTAGACGTGACACAACAAGTCGCAGACAGTGGCGCACACAGACACTCTAGCTAGCTAGTCGGCCTAAGTTAATCAACACCAAAGGTTAAATCTAAAAAAGTTACCTTTGGCTTAAGTCAGTCGTATAACGTTTATTTTTGGGTAGGTATTTATTGAGTTCAGTTCGCAGTTTACGTTAAAGTAATTTAATCAAGTATCTGATATAGAAGTAATAACTTTGTGATCGTGTTCACAAAGGTTTATTTTATTATGATATCTAAATCCAGTTAGGGATTTTATAAAGATCTTTTTAGTAAGGTTTGTATCTTTAAGTGAAATAATTGTGCAGCAACTGACACCACAGTTGTAATTAAAGAATCTGAGAAGAAAACGTTGTCTTGTCCAAGATAAATTTGAAGTAGGCGATCGACGCGACTTAAGCAGAGATGCACTGTCAGCCAGCAGTCATATTAAACGATAACATGACTAAAACATTATGAGTTAGATATTGTATGTTAAATAATTACTTAAGTAAATTTTATGAGAATTTATTTGAAGCTGATTTGTCAATGGACTTTGTTTCAGTTTTAATTGTTATGTTTTTGTATTTTATTTTTCTTCCCTTTACTTATTTTAAAGAAAGATTTCTTTTGATCTAAATTAAAATAATTTTTAAGAGTAATAAACTATTTATGATTTAAAGTGTCACATTGGCGTTCTGTCCCTGTTCACCAGGCGATAACAAACAATGTCTCAATCTGTTTACCAAGGCTTCGAATAACGACGAATAGGACACAATAGGAGCGTTTTACCTACCATTAAAACGCATATTGTGTCTGAAGCCTTATTCGAAGCCTGCCTTCAAGGGCTGCCTGGTATGCATTCAATGCTAATTAGTTGCAAAGTATTTTTCAGATTTTGAGACTGCAATGAGCGCGAAAACCAGCAATGGCCGCCTGGTGAACATAGTGGGGTGAGATCGGATACGGATGTGACGTAATTTGGTAAGATAGACCTATAATAATGATGCTGAACGGGAAACGGAAAGGCTTCGCTATTCTCAATCTGTTTACCAAGGCTTCGAATAAGGCTTCAGACACAATATGCGTTTTAATGGTAGGTAAAACGCTCCTATTTTGAAATGCCAAAGTGACATGGCGATGTAAACAACTTTTATTTATTTGTCTAGTATAATATTCCGATTATTGTCGGGTTCGTCATACATGAGATGAATGTTAATAAATGTTTTCATCGTGTTTCTTGAATTCACAATGTACAGTAGTAATATAAAGTCATGCCAATCTGATATATTTACCCGTTGTTTCCAGGCGAAGCTCGGGGACGCCGTTCACTCTGCGTCGTGTTTCGACTCTGCACACAATAAACAATTACATTACTTATAACATTCAAATCGATAGTAACTTACATTATGTAATAAGTTTAATTTTATATTTAGCTGGTAAGGCTCTAAGCGTACATTTCAAAACTTTCAAAACCTTATTTCATCCATTTAGAGGGTGAAATTTCAAAATCCTTTTTTAGTGTTCATCTACACCATAAAAGGTTTCTTCTCTCTAAACATGGTCTCTACTTTGAACCGTTAGGGCTCTAGGCGTATCCTAATCAATCAATTAATTTAGAGTTTTATATGTATAGATTTGAGTGGGCTAATATGCGGCTGACCTGTGTGCTAGCGGCGGCGGCGGCCGCGATGCCGTCCAGCCTCCGCTGCAGCTCCGAGGCCTGCACGCCCAGCACCACGCGGTCCGTGTACATCTGCATGATAATAAATACGAATACTGATACAATTTTACATATCACAGGAAAGGAGTATCTCTAAGACCTCATTTGTAAGAGCGCTTTTTCAACAGGCGTTAAAGAAAACGTTTAAATGACGCAAATGAAAATCTATGTTCACACGAAAGTGTCCAAGCTGTTGTTTGTTTGTCGCTCGCATCGCGCGTATACTCGCCCACAGTAGCCGGCTTCTTCCCGGCGCCTACTAATGCCCACTTTCCAGCGGCGCGGCGTAGCTTCATAGACGCTTTAAAAATACGCCTTGCAGCTTGTGCAATATAGCGTACTGAACTCTGTCCACGCGGCACGCGTACGTTTTCAATCATTTGTATGTCGGACGACAAAGACGTTATTTTGACTTATTACCACATTTGAAGTCGCCGAAGACGACGAGATTATATTGGACGCATTCATAGTAGATTTCATAGTAGAAAAAATATCAACTGTAGATTGTTCGTAGCGGTAAAAGAATTATTAGAAGACGATAGTATATTTCACTAATTTTATAAAATAAGTAGTATTACTTATCAGAACTTTTCAACACATTTCGCGACCAATGCCGCCGTTTATACAAAAATAAGTGCAGTATGGCAGGAGTCATGAAGCCTGCATGCAGCGGCGCGAGCGTGACGTTACCGATCCATCGACAGAGTTACATAGTTTCGTGTGTAAACTGTATAGGCCAGTAAAACCTTACAAATATTTTTGCTAAAAATGCAAAATGCGATGTATAGCTGCATTTTTAGTATGTTATTTGGACCCCTTAGGAGAGTGTGAAACTATGTTTTGCAAGCAAAAAAAATAAATAAAAATAAATAAAAATAAAATAAAAATAAAAAAAAGTTGTGCTAGCTGCGTTATACGTGAAAAACTGCAAAAAAAATTGTTTGCAGTTTTATTCAAAAACTATAGGCTTTTGACAGTAGTTGCCAACATCTTTATAAAAGTGTATTAAATTTTAAACAATTAAAGCCAAACATCAGCTCCGTACGTTTAATAGTTTTTGAGATATGATGCTTGAAACATTGACACTCACCGGCATATCTGACCGTCTACACCGTTATTTTCATACAAACTTGCTCACTTCACAATCTCATAAATAAAAAAGGTTGTGCATCTCTACAATGATTTGTATGTTGATAGATTAGTCAGGTGCTCATGGACATTTTACACATTGCACATTGGACCCCTTAAGGGATTAAGGGGCCCAAATAACATACCAAAAATGCAGCTTTACATCGCATTTTGCGATTTAAATGTAGAATTTTACTGGGGTAGTAAGCAAGTGTACATCAAGCGTATCATGACGAATATGCGTTTATGAAGCTACGCCGCCGTGGACAGTGGGCCTAAGCTACTCGTGGTTACGATCGGCGTCTATGTAGTAACTAGTGGCTCAATATGTGGCAGACTTGTCTGTCGCTTGATATCCTCCTGTTTCGCCAGCATAAACTCCTCCAGCGTGTTGCGCGGGGCGCGGGCGCGGCAGGACACTAGTTCAGGCGTCGTCGCGTGCACGTACGCGGCGCCGGTGGCTGCGGTACTGCGGCCTAACAGTTACCTGCCGCTTGGTGTCCTCCTGCTCCGCCAGCATGAACTCCTCCAGCGTGAGCTGCGCGGGGCGCGGGCGCGGGGGCGGCGGGGGCGCGGGGCGCGGCGCGCGGGGGGACGCCAGTTCAGGGGAGGACGCGTGCGCGGGCGCCGCGCGCCGGTAGCTGCGGTACTGCTCCGTCGGCACGGGGACGGGCTGCTTTATCTGATCGTGAACAGGGGACTATTTACAACCTCTTGTAACTTGCCAAGCTATAGTTACATCCGACGAACTAAAATCTATGGAAGAGTAATAGCAAACAAATATTGCTTAAAAATGGCACCACGGGGCCGAAAAAGCACAACTCGCTCAGCTTTAGTCGGGCCAGCCCCGCACCCGGTGACTGACGTTAGTGTTCTTTTCAATAAATTGCAGTTTGTATTGTAGAGAAAAGATAGAACGAGAGGTTTATTAGAAAAACGTCCTTTATAGTCAAATGGTGTAAAAGATGCAAAGAAGAAAAAAAGAAAATATCTATGATAGTACAAATTATGGTCGCTAATAAGCAACTAGTGTTCGGACGCTTTGTGCTGCATAATTAAATGCCAGCATTTTTAGCTCTATATCTATCTCTATATACAGTTGTGGCCACATAATTAAGAACGATTTTTTGTTTCAATAAATTTCCATTACGACCTGTGATTTCTCGATCGTGTTTCTTCTCAGAAGTAATTTATTGTATTATAAAACAGGTACATGAATAAAGCAAACTTTATTAGGAGAACAAATATAAATTACACTTGAGTTTATTTACTAATGTACGTTTATTTCAATTCTAACAAATTTGCATACAACTTAAGCTGGACAAATAATTAAGAACGCTCAATATAATACTCATCAGGTAAAACTTATAGTCAATGAAGTTACACAAAGTAAAAGAACTTACGTTAAACAAAGCAATTTAATGCTTTTTAGTCTAATTTAATATTTAGTGGCATGTCCACGACTCGTAATTTCTGCCTTACACCAGCGAGGCATTCATTCAATAAATTTTTGACATTTTGTAAGTGAAACAGAGTTCTATTCTTCTAAAAAAGTCTCTGAAATTGCCACACTTACTATTTGAAACCTTTTTCTTAAATTCACACCAAAGATGTTCAAACGGATTTAAATCCGGGCTGTTAGCTGGCTAATTTAAGACAAACAGATTGTGGGTCAAAAAATTCCGTTACTGAACGTATGCTTGAATATCCAAATGACCGGAAGGACGGCTTCAGCATAGAGTAACATCGTTTCCTCTAGTATATTTATGTACTGGAACTGATCCGTGTTTCCTTCTATGAGCCTAACAGGCCTGACTCCGTGGTCAGAAAAGCATGCCCAGATTTTAACATTTCCACCGCCATGCTTTAATGTCACTTTTGTGAACTTGGGGTCAAATATTTTTTTCGAAGGGTGCCGTAAATATTGCTTTCCATCAGAGCACACCCTGTTTATTTAAGTTTCTTCAGAAAAAAAAATTTTCCACTGTCGGGCTGTCCAGTTTTCATAACGTTTGACAAAAGCAATACAGGCTTGCTTAAGGCGCAATGTCAACATCGGTATCTTCCTGGCTATCCTCCTAAACAACTTCTCTTCCACCAAACGCCTTCGGATGGTCCACGCCGAGATTCCCGAGGGGTTGTTTTCGCAAAAAAAATCGTTACTTATCTCATTACACCCTTTAAAATAATATTGTTTGGCCAAACGTATGATGTTTCTATCGACTCAACGAAATGTCTTCTTCTTTCTAGGTACATGTGGAACATTTGAATTAGTTTGATACGTGTTAAAATGCTTTACAGCATGGAAAACCATAGTTGTCAAGCATTGCAAGTGGTCTGCTATAATATTGGACGACCAGACCCTTGATCACGTAAGTCTGTTGCTAACAATTCTCGATTGAAATCGATTGAAAGCGCAGTTGCATTTCTGCTTTAGTTAAGATAGTTGTCAAATTGGTTCTAACTAAAGCAGCAATGTAACTGCGATTTCTGTCAGAGTTGATTGCAACAAAATTACAAAATCACAATGCAGGTCTTCTCACGAAGTTTTATTATAATTCCTCTTGTAGATTTATCGCAATTTTTACAATTTCCCATTTTTTTTAAAAGCAAACAATTTTTTAATAGTTTTCAGCAATAAAGGGTGCCGATATTAAACAAAAAGTAACCAATCACAAAGTGTTGTTTCATCATATCAGCCACACGACACCCACTGCTGGGTATAGGCCTCCCCTAAGGATCTCCACGACGATCGGTCCTGCGCTACCTGCATCCACTGGCTTTCCGCGACCTTCACCAGATCGTCGGTCCACCTTGTCGGGGGCCTACCCACGGAGCGTCGTCCGGTGCGCGGTCGCCATTCCAGAACCTTTCTGCCCCAACGGCCATCGGTTCTTCTCGCTATGTGTCCCGCCCATTGCCACTTCAGCTGAGCAATCCTTCGAGCGATGTCGGTTACTTTAGTTCTCCTGCGGATCTCCTCGTTTCTGATTTGATCACGTAGAGAAACGCCGAGCATGGCTCTCTCCATTGCACGCTGAGTGACCTTGAGCCTCCTTATGAGACCCATAGTTAGCGGCCACGTTTCACTGCCGTAAGTCATCACTGGCAACACACACTGGTCATAGACTTTCGTCTTGAGACACTGAGGTAAGTCGGACGCGAAGATTTTTCGAAGCTTCCCGAATGCTGCCCACCCGAGTTGGATTCGACGAGAGATCTCTTTCTCGAAGTTGGACCTACCTAACTGGACTGCCTGTCCTAGGTATACGTAGTGGTCAACAACTTCAAGTGTAGTGTTCCCAACATGAACTGGAGAGGGTACAACATGGGCATTTGACATAATTTTCGTCTTATCCATGTTCATCCTAAGACCCACTCTTTGGGAAGCACTACGGAGATCTTCGAGCATTGTGTTCAGGTCTTCCATGCTCTCAGCCATAAGGACTATATCATCGGCAAAACGAAGGTGTGTTAGGTACTCGCCATTAATGTTGATGCCGAGTCCTTTCCAGTCCAAGAGCTTAAAGATGTCCTCCAACGCAGCTGTGAACAGTTTCGGAGAAATAACGTCTCCCTGTCTCACACCACGCTGCAGTTGGATAGGATTTGTGTTCTGGTTCTGTACTCGGATCGTCATGGTGGCATTTTGGTATAAGTACCTCAACACCTCGATATACCTATAGTCCACTTGGCACCTTTGGAGAGACTGCAGCACCGCCCAGGTTTCAATCGAATCAAAGGCTTTCTCATAGTCCACGAACGCCAAGCAAAGTGGCTCATTATACTCCTCAGTCTTCTGTATAACCTGCCGCAGCGTATGGATGTGGTCTATGGTGCTAAAGCCTTTTCGGAACCCGGCTTGTTCGGGAGGTTGGAAGTCGTCGAACTTGCGAGCGAGACGATTCGTAAGGACTCTCGAAAACAACTTATAGACATGACTCAAAAGCGAGATGGGTCTATAGTTCTTTAAGAGGGACTTGTCACCCTTTTTAAAGAACAAGATCACCTCACTTATGTTCCATGTCTTTGGCGTTCTGCCCTGGACGATGACGGAATTAAAGAGCTTCTGGAGGACTTTGAGTATCGGTTTACCGCCCGCTCTCAGAAGTTCTGTAGTGATTCCATCGTCACCCGCCGCCTTGTTGTTTTTCAGCTGTTTGAGAGCCATACTAATCTCGTACAGGCTGACGTCCGGGATATCTTCGGTATAGTGTCGGGTAAGCTTGGCTCTGGGGTCTTTAGCCTTGCTTTCAACAGGTGTCTGCGTGGAATATAACTGCCCATAGAAGCTCTCGATCTCCCTCAGGATTTCAGGCTTTGATGAAATGATGCGTCCGTCGTCAGTTTTCAGCTTCGTCACCTGGCTTTGCCCAATAGACAGATCTCTTGCGAACACTTTGGAGCCTTTATTCCGCTCGATGGCCTCTTTAATACGATTCGTATTAAATTGGCGAAGGTCGCTCGTCAAAGACTTAGATATCTGTCTATTAAGCTGCCGATAACGATTAGCATCTACTGAACTCTGGAGCCTCATTTCACGTCTCTGATCCATGAGTAGGAGTGTGTGGTCGGAGAGTTTCTTTATCTTGGGACGGCGGGTCTTAAAGAGCTTGGACCCTACCGTACGGACAGTATCCACCACCATGTTGTTCAGATCGTCCACATCTATGCTGTTCTCAAGGGCTTCGAAGCGGTTTTGGAGTTCGAGTTGAAAGCTCTCGGGGTTTTGAATATGGGCCGGCAATGGTCGAATTGTTGATTTTATCAGTCGAGATCTTTCCAGCTTTGGGTTGATATTCAATGTGCCACGTACCAATCGGTGATCGCTCCCCGTCTTAACAGCGTTGATCACAGTGACATCATTGAATATTTGCTTTTTCGTCGACATGATAAAATCTATCTCATTTCTGACTTTACCGTCCGGACTGACCCAGGTCCACTTCCGGCTTTCCGGCTTTCTGAAGAAGGAGTTCATCATAAAGAGGTTCTCCTTCTCCATAAAGTCAGCCAGCATCTGGCCTCTGTCATTCCGTTGCCCAACTCCAAATTGCCCCACTCTCAGCTCATCACCGCATCGTTTCCCCAACTTTGCATTGAAGTCCCCCATCACAACAGTGTAGTGGGTTTTGTAGCTATGCATGGCTTTAGAAATCTCCTCATACATAGCCTCCACTTCGTCATCTTGGTGTGTCGAGGTCGGTGCGTAAACCTGTATAACATTCAGCGAACACCGTTTGGATATTCTGAGTATAAGGTACGCCACCCTGGTCGACACACTTCCGATGGTAATCACGTTGTTGACAAGGGAACGGGAAGTGTTGTTTATTAAAATTATAATTATAAGAAAAATATTTAGCGTTCTTAATTAAGTGACCAGCCTGTACCAATACTTCCTAGATTCAGCTGCCACGTTATGTCCTGTATAATAATTATCTCTCTGTTTTTTTATTACTCATATTTAAAACGAATGTCCTAATAGTACAGAAGTATTTTGCGATAGCACAATAAATAAAAGAAAACATATGTAATTTATTATGAGACATTGTTTGTAAAAAATAATCTCATAAAATAAACGTTCTTAATTATATGGCCACAACTGTATATCTATTCACTTAGTTGTACTTTTCTTGTGGTGCCATTTTTTGAGCAGAATGCTTATTCCATAAATTTTAATTCGTTGGTTACATCTCTTTTTCGCTGTATAACAAATAAAAGAGACGCATTGATTATCATGCAGAAAATTAGCAAATTTTAAGAGCTTGTAATACGGGGGCAGTACTTTTAATCATCATTTACCTACTCGATGTTAAGGAAATAAAATAAAATAACAAATAAAATCATGGATCACTTTTTATTTGCTAACTTTCTCTAAGAAACAAAAGAATCAAATATATAAAAAAAATCTACTATCCATACAAATCAAAAAGATAACGTAATCAATTTAGTATGGAATGACCAAAATTTTGTAACGAAATTCGACACATATTTCTTGGAGAAAGTTGTATAGTTTCATGGACTGGACACATCCTTGAAATTTGGATGGTAAGTTTAGGATGACCCTGTGTATTATGTTAATGAAAACTGCGTCATTTAACATTTATTTTTTTTAATATAAAAAAATCATTCACTTTAGTAGGTTTGGAGTTATCTTTGTTCTTGTTCCTCGAGAAAAACCTCAAATATTTCCTATCTAAACTATAGGCCGACCGGTTAAATGAGTCCCCTCCTGCGGGGCACAGGGGCGCGGGGGGCAGGCGACAACGGGGAGCGCGAGGGGTGCGGGCGGCGGGCGATACACGAGAGGCGAAATGTGCACTGGACAGTTCTTAAGATATGTGACGTCACAGTGGTTAACGGTGAATAAGTGGCTATTTTTTGAATGAAACTAACTATGACTTTGTAGATAATATATTAAAATATTGGGTACAGTCAGTGGCACGAATCATGAAATCGGGTGGGGATTGCGCGGAACGCGTATTTCGGGTATGCGTAGCGGTGAGGGGCGCGGGCGGCGGGAGAGGGGCGCGCGCTATTGGTCGCTCACAAGAGCACATGCGCGAACTTATCACCACTCCGTCGAAAAATTTTCATGATTCGTGCCACTGACTGTAATAAACTTATGTACAATTACAATCTTGTATAGTATACAAGATTAATCAAAATTATGAGTCAATCATCTCATTTCATTTCAGCATGATTTGGATCCAGTTTTTTTTTTTCTAAAATATTCGTATACGTTAAAATTCATTTGCTTTCACTGATTATTCATTTTATGTCCGAAAATATTTCGACGCATCTTGATAATGTAATCTCATGTGTAATCTCACAAAGCGTCAGCAACTTTCAACACGTGCGATCGCTAGCCGCGTTGCCAGCGAACTGAGTTTAGGCAAAAATGCGCCTGCCGCCCGCACCTCTCGCGCTCCCCGTTCTCGTCTTTCCCCGCGCCCCTGTGCCCCGCAGCAGGGGACTCATTTAACCGGTCGGCCTATAGTAGAATGTCCCACATTCTCAGTAGACTCGCTACGTTGCATTCAGCCCGTGAGCTTCTTGAGCGACCCGAACTTGGACTTTCAACAATTAAAAATTTTTTTTTTTCACTCACTTTAGTAGGTTTGGAGTCATCTTTACTCTTATTCCTAGAGAAGAACCTTAGATATTTCCTATCTAAACTAGTAGAATGTCCCACGTTCTCCGTAGACTCGCTTCGCTGCATGCGGCCCGTGAGCTTCTTGAGCGACCCAAACTTAGATTTTTAAAAATTTAAATATTATAAATTTTTTTTACTCACTTAAGTAGGTTTGGAGTCATCTTTACTCTTTTTCCTTGAGAAAAACCTCAGATATTTCCTATCTAAACTAGTAGAGTGTCCCACGTTCTGCGTGGACTCGCTACGTTGCATGCGGTCCGTGAGCTTCTTAAGCGACCCGAACTTATTTAAACAATTAAAATATTATAAATTTTTTCACTCACTTTAGTAGGTTTGGAGTCATCTTTACTCTTGTTCCTCGAAAAGAACCTCAAATATTTCCTATCTAAGCTAGTAGAGTGCCCCACGTTCTCCGTAGACTCGCTACGTTGCATGCGGCCCGTGAGCTTCTTGAGCGATCCGAACTTGGACCTGTCCCTGTCCCGCTCCCGCTCCTCGCGCCTCTCCCTCTCGCGCCGCTCGCAGCTCTCGCTGTCCGACTCGGTGTCCGAGTAGTCCGTCTCCGAGAACTGTTGGGAGATGTCTAGCGGCTGCTGTTGGGGAAAATTGTAAATTAAATAATTATATAACACTATTTTTGTATATGCGAAAGCCGAAAAACGGGTCACATAATTATTTCATTTTCAGTGTAAAAAAATGATAATAATACCTTAAAAACTAACAAAGTTACAAGCTTTTTGTATTGTGCGCGCGAGACATTTTAGTAGGGTGTGCGTTCATTATGGTTTTGCAAATATTATTTAGTCAAAATATAACGTGATATAAAAATATTGCAATCGATTCTATTACTTATTCTGAACAAACAGTTTTCAGGTTTCATATACAATATTATTTTTAGTTAATACAAAACCTCTCGTGGGGTTGAAAAACTGAACAACTTTCCTTATGGGACTAACCTTGAAATCGCGAAAAAAAAACAGCTGTTTCATACATTTCGATGGAGTAGGATTGTACTTTTGTATGGAACAGCTGATTATTTTTTTGTGATTTCGAGGGTTGTCCCATAATGAAAGTTGTTCAGTTTGATGGTCTAATCAGCCCCACGAGAGGTTTTGTATTCACTAAAAATAACCTTGTATTGTATAGTGTGGTTGCGCAATAGAGAGAATTTCGGACAGTGACTTGACACTACTTTGATTGTGGTTTAGTGGTTTGCCCACACGTGTAACACGCAAGGGTCCCGAGTTCGATTCCCGGGAGCATCGGGAGCACACATACCTGCGCGTGCGCGTGCGCGTGCAGCGTGGCGGCGGCCACGGCCGTGATCCAGGCGGCCATGTCGGCGCTGGAGGCGGCCGCGAAGTAGAATGCGGTCCCCGTGTGGTACACCTCGAGGCGAGCACACATACCTGCGCGTGCGCGTGCGCGTGCAGCGTGGCGGCGGCCACGGCCGTGATCCAGGCGGCCATGTCGGCGCTGGAGGCGGCCGCGAAGTAGAATGCGGTCCCCGTGTGGTACACCTCGAGGCGAGCACACATACCTGCGCGTGCGCGTGCGCGTGCAGCGTGGCGGCGGCCACGGCCGTGATCCAGGCGGCCATGTCGGCGCTGGAGGCGGCCGCGAAGTAGAATGCGGTCCCCGTGTGGTACACCTCGAGGCGAGCACACATACCTGCGCGTGCGCGTGCGCGTGCAGCGTGGCGGCGGCCACGGCCGTGATCCAGGCGGCCATGTCGGCGCTGGAGGCGGCCGCGAAGTAGAATGCGGTCCCCGTGTGGTACACCTCGAGGCGAGCACACATACCTGCGCGTGCGCGTGCGCGTGCAGCGTGGCGGCGGCCACGGCCGTGATCCAGGCGGCCATGTCGGCGCTGGAGGCGGCCGCGAAGTAGAATGCGGTCCCCGTGTGGTACACCTCGAGGCGAGCACACATACCTGCGCGTGCGCGTGCGCGTGCAGCGTGGCGGCGGCCACGGCCGTGATCCAGGCGGCCATGTCGGCGCTGGAGGCGGCCGCGAAGTAGAATGCGGTCCCCGTGTGGTACACCTCGAGGCGAGCACACATACCTGCGCGTGCGCGTGCGCGTGCAGCGTGGCGGCGGCCACGGCCGTGATCCAGGCGGCCATGTCGGCGCTGGAGGCGGCCGCGAAGTAGAATGCGGTCCCCGTGTGGTACACCTCGAGGCGAGCACACATACCTGCGCGTGCGCGTGCGCGTGCAGCGTGGCGGCGGCCACGGCCGTGATCCAGGCGGCCATGTCGGCGCTGGAGGCGGCCGCGAAGTAGAATGCGGTCCCCGTGTGGTACACTTTAAACGCGTGCGCGCGCGACTTCACCTCGCTGGCCGCGCTCACCGTGAACCCCTCCAAGTTGATCATGCAGTCCGCCTTCGAACACTGGAATACACATTTTAAAATATTCTGATTTCGGTATTTTTAAGTCGGCGTCAAGTCGGCAGCAACGCAAGTATTTTGACTGTGGAACAAAGTCGGACATCCAGGCGCACTGCGGGTTACCATCCATTGTTGATTGATATACTTTTTCTGCATACCAAATTCAACATCGTTTTTAATGCACACAGCTAAGGAATAGAATTCCCTGCTGGCATCAACCGCATACAACCTGAGTATTTTCAAGGCCAAAGTGAATAGACACCTGGGCAAGCTCGCTCCATCATCGTCGATCCTGCCTTTGCTTTACAAACATTTTTTGCTTGCCTAACAAACCCATTAATAATAAAAAAGTACACATTATAGTCTGACCATCGCAATAACGATGCCGCACTTTGTGTATGCGTTAGGGGTAAAGTAGTCTCTTTATATCTCCGTACAGAATACGTAAAGAACAATGGCAACCCGCCATATATGAATTTATTTGATTTAAAATGTTAGCATTTAGAAATGAAAAACTGCCTAAACAATACAGAATAACTTAGCATCAAAATTCTTAGTAGGAAAAGTCTCCAAATAAAGATATTTTATTTTGTATCAGGCTGGCGAATCTCACGTAGCAAAAAAGTTGCATTAAATAACTTTTTCTGAGCTTGGATACGATCCGTTCGAGTTAAACTGAATGTTGACGCCCATTAAGTACCTAGTGTAGACTCTTGCACCTTACTGGGTTATACTTGGAAGCCATTTTGGCTATGACTGTCATAGCCCAAAAAATATTCTCTTTTTTAATTAATACAGTTGATTGTCTTAAATAGTTATTGCTTTTTCTGTGGTTGATTGATACATACTTATTTGACATTTTATTATAGATATAAGGTTGGCTTTTAATAACTGAATTGGTCATTTAAGTGTTTAAAAACCTATTATTTTTACAGACTTTCTATAATTCAATTAAAGTCCTGAAAATTCGTAAACTATAATTTTACTTAGATTTTGGAAAATCATTTTTCTAAACGCTAAACGTTTTAATAGGTATATATTCGCCGTTGTTCCGTTCTCTCGCGCTTTCGCTCACCTCGGTAGTGCGGTAGGCGTAGAGCGCGCGGTGCGCGAGCAGCAGGTGACGGCGCGCCCATCGCGGCTGCGTGGCGTGACTGGCGCGCACGCGCTGCCACGCCACGCCCGCGCGCACGCCCGCGCCCGCGCCCGCCCCCGCGCCGCCCGACGCCAGCAGCGTGCGCATGGGGATACAGCGACGCTCTAACAAACGAAACCTCCGTAAAGCATGCTGTACACGGGTAGAGTATACGGTAAAGTAGCATAGTATAGTACTAACGCTCAAATACTCAAACGAATTTTAAAGTTAAGGCTACCTTAAATTAAAAATAGTTGTCAGATTTGTAGTTATCAGTGTAGTTGTCAAGCCAAGAGGAGTGGGCAGACCACCGGCCCGATGGTCAGACGATGTCGTCAAGTTGACGGGATCTCACTGGATCAGGCTGGCACAGGACTAGAGTTGTTCATAACGCCTATAAAGCAACAGCACGCTACAGACTATATGCTATTGATTTCTAGCGCGCTATTAAATACACTATGTTATAACGCGCTATTTATCAGGCGCGTTAGATGCAGCACGTTGGATTTCGCAACACGTTACGTTACACATCGTTTGTTAGACAGATCGCGCGTTTTACAAAAATGTTATTTATTAATACGTTACATTTTAGTCTTATATAAAATAAAGCAGTAATATAAACTAATGAACTTTATTTCATACTTTTCGGGCTTACAACTATCTATAATTGAATTATACTATTTTGGAAAAACAAATTAATATCGGAAAAAAGTGTAGGTAGGAAAACTTAGTCTAGTGATCTGTAGTTGAGAAAAACAGGTGCAAGCTATTTTAGACCTTATTGACATTTGAAATTTTGATGTTTTTTGCCGTATTCTCGTTTACTGACTTTGATCTTTCATTAAAAACCGCGATTTTGATAAATGTCAATAAGGTCGAAAATCGCTTGCACTCATTTTTCTAACTTGTGATCACTAGACAATGTCTTCTAGTTAAAAAAAATAGGCGCAAGCGATTTTCGACCTTATTGACGTTTGAAATTCGGTTGATTTTTTGCCGTATTTTTGTTAACTCACTTTGATCTTTCATTAAAAACCGTGATTTTGATAAATGTCAATAAGGTCGAAAATCGCTTGCACTCATTTATCTAAATTGTTATCACTAGACAATGTATTCTAGTTAATTAAAACAGGTGCAAGTGATTTTCGACCTTATTGAAGTTTGAAATTCGGTTGGTTTTTTGCCGTATTCTCGTTTACTAACTTTGCTTAGCTAAATAGCTTTTACATAATACTAACTAATTGACTTAGTTGTGTTATAAAAGTCCTAATCGAACTAACACAATATAAGGTCGCGCGCGATATTATATAAGGTGGTACCGTTTTAACTGTGAAAACTTAAAGGAATAGTCAGGTGATGTGTTTAAAACACAATAAAAATAGTAAAAAAAATATCAGGAAATTATTATTTTTTATATTTTTTTTATTTAATTATTTATTTTAATTATTATCGTCGTCGTTTCTTCCGATATTTAACCTAAACAACCACAAAATAATAATAAATACAACAATAATTAAATAACAGATCACAATGGTATTCCCTTGTTTTACTCACGCATTATGCCATCCATACGTGGCCGGCGCGACGGCGGCCGGCGGCGCGGCGCGCAGGCCGAAAAACAGCTGTACAGCTGACGATGTTGTATGTACCTACCTCAGTACGCTACGGCGCGCGGGCCGAAAAACAGCTGACGATGTTGTATGTACCTACCTCAGTACGCTACGGCGCGCGGGCCGACAAACAGCTGACGATGTTTTATTACCTACCTTACTACGCTACGCACACGTAAACTGGCTTTCCTATAAACGAATGTTATTGCCTATACTTTTAAAGGTATTAGTAAGTGCGATGACCTTTGATAATCTCGAACTTAGTTAATAGTAAAAAACGTGGGTATCTAAGTACCTACCTACCTAATAATCTCTGCTGGATACATTAAATTGGTAAGTAAGTGTACTTACATGTAAGTCAGCTGGTTGATTTTGTCTACACTGCACAGCACACTACACAAGAAGGTGATAAGCTTGATAAGCTTCCCATCACACTTCACAGGCTTTGGACTTTCAAACTAATGCACTTAATAAAAACAGTCAATCTTTTACATAAAATAACTAAAATAGGTTATGAATCTACTTAGTATTATTTTATTATTACATTAATTTGGCGTATTTAAAAATTCATCACCTATTAACAAGTTCTATTCACAAGTCCTATTTGCACTTTAAAAAAAACTATCTACAGAACTACTGCACCCGATCACCACCTCTCTACTCTTGATTTGTACATCGAGGCATAGCTAACACTCTACGCAAACACAACATGACAAGAGAACACACGAAAATAGACTGCAGAACAAATAAGAAGTGCGTGCGGAACAAGAGAGAGAGAGAGAGAGACCGCAGGCGGGCGGGGCAGGGGTTCTTTGTAGATGCGCCAACGACCGACGGGCGACGCGGCACGTGGCGCACCCGAAGAGGCGCGTGCGGCCGCGACGGCACGGGCGGTGGACAGCAAAGGGCGTCGCCCCCGCCGCCCCGCCGCCCGCGCCGCCCCGCCACCGCAGATTTTGATTTGAGTTTGTGATGTGACGTTGTGTTGTGTCGTCCTACGTGACCGTGGCGTGACCTGTCGCACGAGTCGGATGCTTTGTCGTGATATTTCACGCATTTTGCCGGTCTTTTAATGTCATGTCACAGAATAATTACAATACGTGTGTACACAAAAGCATGGACAGGAAGTTTATGGAATGTCGTAACATTTAACGTGATGTGATGTAATGTGACTGTGAGTGTATTTTACCTACCTACATTACGAATTAGTGTGATAGTTGTCATTAAATTTACGAGTTATGAGTAGGTACTTAGTCTTTTTGTGTGATTATCTTGCATTGATTCTTTTGTGGACAAGAAAGGATTTTGAGTACAGGCATAGGTACTGACTGGTCATGTAATAATGGACATCAATGAACTTTAAAGAGTTTGGGTGCATTGTGTGTGTGTGATGTGATAGTAAAAAAAGAATCAGATACAATGTGCGAAGCAGTGCTCAAAGGTAAGTACCTAATTTACTAAACACGTCGTCGTAGGATAAATACCTACCTTAAATTGATGTTATCAAAGGTCATTGAACTTACTCGTAACTCGTTAGACTAGAAATGTAATGGAATGGAAAGCGGGATCATGTAATTACAATTGTACTAATTTAAAGCGACCGTTCGTTATACCTAACATTACATTAAAGTTGAGTTTATCAAAGGTCATCGAACTTACTAATAACTTAAATAAAAGCGTTGGTAACATTCATTTGCTAGGAAAACCATGTATTAAGTAGTACAATCAGAAGCATATTTCGAAAATTCTATGGCGTACGCACGGCACGACACGTGTGCGTATAATCGTCTCAGCTGTTTGGATTGATGACCGCGCCGCTTGCTGCCCGTGCGCGCCTTGTGGATGGCATGATGCGTTAGTAAAACAAGATAATACCATAGTTATTCGATTATTGTTGTATTTATAATTATTTGGTGGTCGTTTAGGTTTAATAACGGAAGAATCGACGACAATAATAATTTTGATTCAAAAAAATCAAAATAAAAAATATCGAAAATAATTTCCTGATATTTTTTTTATTATTTTTATTGTGTTCTAAACACACCACCCGATTACCCCTTTAAGTTTTCACAGTTAAAACGGTACCACCTTATATACTCGTACCTAGCATGCTGCGAGAGAAACGCGCATAACGTGTCCGGTAGCGACAGCGCGCACGCGATGAATGCCCGCGCCCCCGTCCGGCCAACGATGCTACTTGTTGCCACGCGCGATATTCATAGCGCCATAACGTCTACTTATATAGCGCACTATATGCGCTATGTAAATATAGCGCGCTATAATATGGCGCTAGATGCTATATTAACCACCTCTACACAGGACCGTGAGAAATGGCGCTTTAAAGAAGAGACCTATCCCCAGCAGTGAGTTGATGTGGGCTGAATATGATAATGAAGATGATGTCAGATTTGACAGAAACTCTATGAAAATGACAGCTTTCTTAAAGTTAAGGAAACCTTAACTTAAGATTTAGCTAAGAAGCCTTTGAGTATTCGACCGTAAGACTATCTTACACTATACTAATGTAAACGGCATTGGTAAAGTACTGAAATAAGAGTAGTTGTAACGTGGCCATGCCGACCTCCTTCCTCAGAGCAAAAACTTATTTTGCAATTTCAAATTATGTCATTTTTTTATTTTTTGTTCCGGAAGACAGACTTCAAATCACTGACGTCCATTATACAAGTACGCTGAACAAGCGAACGTCACCAATCGTTTGTTCCGATTTGAAAATCGCCATATTGGCGCTGAGAGCAGTAGATTCTATACTGTGGCAGTAGTGAGTGTACTTGGAATTAATTAGTTCCAAGTATACTCACTACTGCTATAGTAGAATCTAGTGCTCTCAACGCCAATATGGCGATTTTCAAATCGGCACAAAAAATTGCTGTCATTTAGCCTGTCCAGCGTACCTACTTGTATAATGGATGTCAGTGCTTCAAATTGATTGTTTCGCTATCCGAAGACATATTTCATCTTGATTTTTCATTTTGTCAAAATTTTATTATTTAATTTAATACCTACATAAAAGCCGTTTGTTGGAAGTAAAGTACCTAGTTTATGATACAAGGTTGGTAAGGAGGTTTTAAAAAACCTTAACAACCGTGTGCCATACTACGGTTTTCAATACATTTGCGAGAAAACATTATAGGTAGGTACTATTGAAATAAATTGTAATCTACACCGTCATTTTGTAGTCGTTTTAATTAACTTAAGGGAGTGTTCTACTAATGAAACAAAAAATTTTTGCCAAAGAAACATGGGTCGAAAAACGTCAAAAAATTTTGACTTTCCCATGTTTTAGCTGTCTAGTTAGTATGGGAGAACCAACATTTTTTTTTCGTTTTTCGACCCCTGTTTCTTGGGCAAAAATATTTAGTTACATTGGTACAACACACCCTTAAGTTAATTAATACGACTACAAAATGAACTGTAAATTCTAAATATTTGTGGATTTTGATGGATTTTTCACAATTTAGTAGATTGAGGTCCAACTTAAAATCTAAGCTATGTTTCATCAAATTCTGGTGGGTGGAACCAGGGAAACAGCTAAAACTCTCCGTAGTACTAGCTTTCATACACTAAAGGGGTCATTTTAAACTGGTTGCGACATGTTTCTACTGTCTACGCGGATGAAGTAGCGGGCGGAAGCTAGTAGAAATTAAAAAAAAACGTTCGTAAACAAAAACGCACGGCGCGGGCGTGCGGTAAAATCAACTTTCCGCACGCTGTACTAATCCGTAAACAAAAACGCACGGCGTGCGGCAATAGTAGATTATACAACAAGTGAAAAATTGTTTAAAAACAAAAAAACCGACTTCAAAAAACCTGAAAATAAAAACAAAAACAGCTTCAAAATTAAATACCTCTAAAAAGCAAGAAATAATTTTCTAATCACTAGATACCTACGCATATCACTGTAATAAAACACGTCTATTGAAGTCGGGTGGGGCTCTTAGAATAAAAAAAAGAAGTTGTCCTCCAGCCCCACCCGACTTCAATAGACGTGTTTTATTATATGCGTAGGTATCTAGTGATTAGAAAATTATTTCTTGCTTTTTAGAGGTATTTAATTTTGAAGCTGTTTTTGTTTTTATTTTCAGGTTTTTGAAGTCGGTTTTTTGTTTTTAAACAATTTTTTATTTTATTCTTTTTAGTGTAATCACTAAACAGTTCCTATTTGATTTTGAGGAGTTCCCTTGCGTATCTTTGATATCCAAGGTCCAATAACAATGAAATCAAAATGGTATCAGTTCTAAAGTATCCTCTTTCAAACAAAAAAAGAATCATCTAAATCGGTACATAAACAAAGAAGATATGGTCGATCATCCGTATAAGTTCACAAAATGGTAACGAAAACGACAGTATTTTCAGGTTTTCCTGAAAAGTACTGAACCGATTTCAAAATTTTATAAAATGGGACCAACTTGAGAACAAACCTGATCTAATAACGTTTGAATCATTTCAATCGGTTCAGCCGTCTTCGAGTAATCGGTGTACATACAAAAAACAAACAAAAAATAATACACGTGATATCTCACTACACCCCCCGTCCCCCTTGTGATCCTTCGTGATTTTTTCAAGTACCCCCCCCCTCCTTTAGAGGCTCACGTGAATAATGGACGACCCCCTAGCGCCAAGTTGATAGAGCGCCGACTGGTGAAGGATTTGTGAATCAGCAAAATTATCCTGAATAAAAAAAACCATTAATAAAGTAAAACAGTAACTTACTGGCAAGAATAGAGTTCTTCTTCTTCAAACTCCTCGACTTGGAAGTGGGGAAGATGCTCTTAACGCCCCCCGCGGAGGGGGACAGAGTGATCCCCTTGAGCTCCGGCTCGGGCCCGCTGTCTTTACGCGCGGGCCGCAGCTCGGGGGAACCGGGGGTCGCGGGGGGGTCCGACTCCAGGTTGATGGGGGGCATCTCGCGCCGCTCTGATATCACTTTGATGTCGTGTTTCGTTATGTGCCGTAGGGGGAGAGATATCTGTGGGAGAGTTTTACATGGAGAAAGTTAGACAATACAAACTTTATGCGATAATCTTTGAAATGAGGAGACTGCTTTTGCAGTATGAAGATTTCGAGAGGAGTTTAGTCCAAATAGAAATTTCAAGACTGATAAATCTTTCGGGCTAGTCTGCTGGTGTTTTAGTACCATGAACAAATCATCATAAAAAAAAAAACAACAATGACCTGTTTTTCTATTGACCATAAGAGTTATATACCAACTAGCGGCCGCCGGCGACTTCATCTGCGTGAAAGGTTTTTTGCTATCCCTCGGGAACAGTACTTTTTTTCGGGATGAAAAAAATTTTTTTTTTCAAAATTTTTATGAAATCTTATTTTATTCGTTATTTTCTAATTTTTGTCTACTGAACAGAAACATTATCAAAATTTTATGTATTTCGTAAAACACAATGGCTTCAAAACGTCATCAGTCAATGTATTTCATGAGCATGCACATAAAGTTGCCTTTCAACTCGGCCGCACGCAGTTGTGTCGCATTCACACGCAGGCGCGGTCTTTTGTACGCGTTACATTGCGTGGTAATGTATGCAATGCTTTTTCAACATCAAAAATTAAAATCGTTTCCCAGCAATAATTTTGAGCAGAAATGGTCGTGATGATAGGCAGAATACGTAGACCTCGGCTTCGTTGAGTGTCTTGTTACACCCGGTATGCGACCATACCTGTGACACGTCCAGCAGCCTGGCGGGGCGCTGCGCGGGCGGGGAGGGGGCGCGCGGCACGGCGCGCAGCACGGCCAGCGCCCCCCGCCCCGCGCCCCCCGCCTCCACCCCCGCCCCCGCTACATGCGACCATACCTGTGACACGTCCAGCAGCCTGGCGGGGCGCTGCGCGGGCGGGGAGGGGGCGCGCGGCACGGCGCGCAGCACGGCCAGCGCCCCCCGCCCCGCGCCCCCCGCCTCCACCCCCGCCCCCGCTACATGCGACCATACCTGTGACACGTCCAGCAGCCTGGCGGGGCGCTGCGCGGGCGGGGAGGGGGCGCGCGGCACGGCGCGCAGCACGGCCAGCGCCCCCCGCCCCGCGCCCCCCGCCTCCACCCCCGCCCCCGCTACATGCGACCATACCTGTGACACGTCCAGCAGCCTGGCGGGGCGCTGCGCGGGCGGGGAGGGGGCGCGCGGCACGGCGCGCAGCACGGCCAGCGCCCCCCGCCCCGCGCCCCCCGCCTCCACCCCCGCCCCCGCTACATGCGACCATACCTGTGACACGTCCAGCAGCCTGGCGGGGCGCTGCGCGGGCGGGGAGGGGGCGCGCGGCACGGCGCGCAGCACGGCCAGCGCCCCCCGCCCCGCGCCCCCCGCCTCCACCCCCGCCCCCGCTACATGCGACCATACCTGTGACACGTCCAGCAGCCTGGCGGGGCGCTGCGCGGGCGGGGAGGGGGCGCGCGGCACGGCGCGCAGCACGGCCAGCGCCCCCCGCCCCGCGCCCCCCGCCTCCACCCCCGCCCCCGCTACATGCGACCATACCTGTGACACGTCCAGCAGCCTGGCGGGGCGCTGCGCGGGCGGGGAGGGGGCGCGCGGCACGGCGCGCAGCACGGCCAGCGCCCCCCGCCCCGCGCCCCCCGCCTCCACCCCCGCCCCCGCTACATGCGACCATACCTGTGACACGTCCAGCAGCCTGGCGGGGCGCTGCGCGGGCGGGGAGGGGGCGCGCGGCACGGCGCGCAGCACGGCCAGCGCCCCCCGCCCCGCGCCCCCCGCCTCCACCCCCGCCCCCGCTACATGCGACCATACCTGTGACACGTCCAGCAGCCTGGCGGGGCGCTGCGCGGGCGGGGAGGGGGCGCGCGGCACGGCGCGCAGCACGGCCAGCGCCCCCCGCCCCGCGCCCCCCGCCTCCACCCCCGCCCCCGCTACATGCGACCATACCTGTGACACGTCCAGCAGCCTGGCGGGGCGCTGCGCGGGCGGGGAGGGGGCGCGCGGCACGGCGCGCAGCACGGCCAGCGCCCCCCGCCCCGCGCCCCCCGCCTCCACCCCCGCCCCCGCTACATGCGACCATACCTGTGACACGTCCAGCAGCCTGGCGGGGCGCTGCGCGGGCGGGGAGGGGGCGCGCGGCACGGCGCGCAGCACGGCCAGCGCCCCCCGCCCTGCACCCCCCACCTCCTTGCCCGCCTCCACCCCCGCCCCGCCCATCCCCGCTACCGGCCTCGGGCCCACTACTGCTACGCCCTCCCGTGTGTTGCGGACCACTCTACGATTCAAACAGTTTACATTCATAAATCAAACCCATACGTGTGTTATTTATTTTATTTATTATGCTACTGCTCCACCTGCGTTAACGTTAGCGTTAATAGTAATGTCCAACTACGCTTTTGCGTAGGCGTTATTGAAGTCTTGGCCACATCTGCGTTACGCCTAGATTAAGGCTTTAAGCTATGCGTTAAGACGCAGGTGGAGCCGTAGGTATTACACATGTAGGCATTAACACATTATTACTTCATTATTACAATCTCAAATATTCAAATTAAGAAAATCACCTACAGACACAACACAAGTGCTTGGAACAGCCGATACTATTTGACAGGAAAACTGCTTAAAGGGTAAGTCAATTGACTACTTTGACAGGATGTAGCTAGACTGGAAGTCGGCGCACTCTCCCACAGATGCTGTGCATCGTCACATGCCGATAATGAATATTTTTTTACATTAAATGGGCTTACTCTTGGCCACATTCGAGAACCATAAGGCTAAGAAAAAGCCGAAGATGCAACGAGCCTGCCCAGAAGAAGCCTATTCACTCGGGCTTTAAATATCGGTATTCCCGCAAGCACACAACGCTTGCGGGACTACCGACGCAGGCAGGGAATGGAGATGTTCCTTAGTTTTTTAAAATTTATATCTAATGTGCAAAGGGTAGTTTTGTGCGGCCCGGCACACTTCACACACCTGTATGGTCGCATACAATTATTCTTACTATGCCCGTATTGCTGGCATCTTGTGCATTGTACTATTGATGTTTTCCTTTTCGGGTCTTCTATTAATATTTTTTGATGATAAATAACTTTGATGTCTTTGACATATTTATTATTTTCATGTGGAGCTATATTAACAAAAAATGTATTTAAGAGCTCTTTGGTGCCTGGTTTTCGAGCTGTTACTATCTCCCCTTGTACTTTATTTCCAGTTTTTTCAATCGCTTCATTAATGGCGTCCTTGGGTGTACTAAAATGGAGGTGTTTGATAACTATTCGCATGCATTTTTGGTCTTTACGAGTAAAGGTATGTCCTATTAGCCCTTTGGTTCTAATGTGTTCTATTAAAGCTTTGTACTTGTCCACCGTGGCGGAGGATATAATAAGTTGGTTCTTAGAAATTACCTTATAGGTGTAGTCATTCTTATTTACTACTTCCTCTATTAGCTCACTTAGTTTCCCAAGGTCATCAACTCCATAAAGTATGATAGGCGGTCGTTAAGGTGTTCTTTTTGGGGGAACGACATCATCTACTTCTATATCCAGCATTGCAAAACTATTGCTTGTTTCTATTCCTGGGTTATTTATCGCGGCTATAGTTTTTTGTTTAGGTTGTCTATTTAACTGTTCTCGTCGCTGAATTCGTTTGGCTTCATTAATTTTGGAGATTGATTTTTCATCCGGAGAGTGAGGTCTTTTTTGGTTGGGTATCCTCTGCCATGGCGCGTTTGGATTGTGAGTACCGTTGTCACTAGTCTCTTTATCTTTCTGAACGGTTTGATGGGTATTTTTTTTTATTTCTCTAATATCGCCTAGAGACGCCGTTCGTTGGCGATTGAAAAGACCTGGGTGGAATACCTGTTGGGTCAGAACCTTTATTGTTTTTTGATTTTCTACGGGTAGCACTACTTTGTACAGTATGTACCCTTTGCTCAGGGAGCCACCCTGCTAGCTATAAGGGCTGTAAAGTTTATAAAGAAATACTTGCAAGAAAGATAACTAACAACAAGTTACCCAGTAATCCCAATCTAAAAAATATGAAGACCCCATTAGACAAAGACACCATAACAGAGAAAACAAATGTATCACAATTGAACACACCTGGCGCCGCAAGAAATAAACAACATCCCACTGTTCAAGAAACTGTAGAGTCATACAGTGAAGCTGTGAAAAAAAGAACAAATAATGCACTTGTGGGCAAAGTAGATAGTCACAAACTAACCACCAGAAATGTAGATTTGATAGGGAAAGTAACGGATGATTCACCTCACCAAGGAAACCCACCAAAAGGAAGTGAGCAAAGAGAATCAAATAGAAATCACGCTGACTACGAGTCACAGAGAACACATTCCACAATAATGGGAATAGAAAACAATACACAAAAACACAGACTTAATCTAGAGACACTTTTAACAAAACAGACAGAAAGAATTGACCAACTTATAACCCAGTTAAATACAATGATGAACCTTATCATGACACTCATAAGTAAATGCCCTTAACAGTCATGTCTTTACGTATTGCCACCTGGAATATCAATGGGATTGCGCCAAATAAACAGGAACTAGAAATTCTGCTGAAAAGTAATAAAATAGATATAGCTCTGATATCAGAAACTCACCTTAATGATTCTAGGAAGATTAAGATAGACAACTATTGCATATATAATACAAACCACCCAGATGGCACATCGCATGGTGGATCAGCAGTTATCATCAAAAATAATATAAAACATTACCTGCACAGTGAATTCAAAGAGGAATGGCTCCAAGCTACTACTATAATAATAGATAAAAAAATGGGTCCTATTAATATAAGCGCTGTCTACTGCCCACCGAAACATAATTTGAAACAAGACATGCTCGATCGCTACTTCTGCACCCTTGGAAACAAGTTTATTAGTGGGGGAGACTGGAACTGTAAGCACGCTTACTGGGGTTCGCGAGTAACAGCCACCAGAGGGAGGGAATTAAAGAAAAGCGTAAACCAGAACAACTTAAAGGCCTTATCAACAGGTGAACCAACTTACTGGCCAACAGATGTAAACAAGCTTCCTGATCTTGTGGATTTCTTTATTGTTAAAGGACTACCAGATACATACTTCGATCTTAAATCATCACTAGACTCACTATCAGATCACACTGCGGTTATTGCAACATTTAGCGTCTCACCAATACAAAGGGTACAAAAACCGGTATTATATAACAAAAAAACAGATTGGAACGCTTTTTCTGAATATCTGGAAAACGAAATCAATTTGAAGGTAAAGCTTAAGACGGAAGAGGATATAGATGAGGAAACATTCTACATTACGAACCTCATACAGGTAGCTGCCTGGCGCTCCACTCCTTCACTGAGCTATAGCTCCGAAAACAACAACATTCCACTGGACATACGAAACAAGCTCCAAGAAAAGCGAAAGCAAAGGAGAATACTACACATGACAAGATCTAATCAGGACCGAACAGAGTTTAACAGAATTTCGAGAGAACTAAAAGACCTAATTAACGAAACCAATAACGCAACGTTTCAGCACCAAATATCGGGTCTATCAGCTCATAAAAAGGACAATTATTCTTTATGGAAAATAACCAAAAACTTCAAAAGACCGCAAAACCATATTCCACCTATTAGAAAATCCCCTGTTGACCCCTAGGCAAGGAGCGAAAATGAAAAAGCGGAACTATTTGAAAATCATTTAAGCGAAATATTTAAACTCAACCAGTCGAGCATGGATGGTTTCGAAAAGGAAATTGATGAAGTAATCAATAGTGACCAGCAGCTGACTCCACCACTTGTACCGGTAACTCCAAAAGAACTTGCACGTAAAAGGGTAAAAGAATTGACGATTTAAAAATGCTTATTATGTGAGCTTATTTAAATAAAATATATTTCACTTTCACTTTCACTTTCACTTTCACGGACGATTCAGCTCCTAGAAAATAAGAAGGCACCTGGATTCGACTTACTAACTGGTGAAGTGCTTAAAAGGTTACCCAAAAAAAAGCTTTTTAAAAAAAAAGAAAAACCGCCTTCAAAAAACTGAAAACAAAAACAGCTTAAAAATTAAATACCTCTAAAAAGCAAGAAATAATATTCGAATCATTCGTTACACATATCAATATTAATAAAACACGTCTATTGAAGTCGGGTGGGGCTGGAGGACAACTTAATTTTTTTCTTAAAGCCCCACCCGACTTCATTAGACGTGTTTTATTAATATTGATATGTGTAACGAATGATTCGAATATTATTTCTTGCTTTTTAGAGGTATTTAATTTTTAAGCTGTTTTTGTTTTCAGTTTTTTGAAGGCGGTTTTTCTTTTTTTTTAAAAAGCTTTTTTATTTTCAACTTTTTAGTGGTAGGTATGTAAGCGCAGCGTGTAAATATTTTTTAACTTTATAAAATGGTAAAATGCCCAGAACTCAATTTCCAAATTTACGCTGTTTGTTTTTGAGGAGTTCCGTTGTGTCATCGTAGTCCAAGTCTAGTCCAGAACGTTGCATCGCAAACCATGATTTGGTTTGTTTTGGATTGCCATAAACTTACCAAAACCTAAATCACTTTACTTATACTATTTGATTTTGAAGAGTTCCTTTATGTATCTTCGAAGTTCGAAGTCCAATTACAATGAAATTAAATTGTGACCACTCTTAAAGTATACCCTTTCAAATAAAAAAAGAATCATCTAAATCGGTTCATAAACAAAGAAGTTATGTCCGAAATTCCATAAAAACTCGTGCGATGGCGAGCTAAATAATTGATATTTTTCAGGATTATGAAAAAACTACTGGCCAGATCTCTGTAAAAAAATTATGGGACCACACACGAACTATGTTCTTTGAGTTAAAAAAAGAATTATACAAATCGGGTAATAACTGACGAAGCTATGTTAAAACATACATAAAAAAAAAATAAAATAAAAAAAAAAATACCGTCGACTTGAGAACCTCCTCCTTTTTTTGAAGTCGGTTAAAAAAGCCTTGGTCTTTCTTACAATGCTATTTAACGCAATCCTTAGAATACAGTACTATCCGAAACTTTGGAAAATATCACAAATTTGCATGATTGCAAAACCTGGAAAACCGCCAAATGATCCCGGTTCGTATAGGCCAATAAGTCTCCTGCCGATACTATCCAAAGTATTTGAAAAAATTCTCCTAAAACGACTAAAACCAGTACTCGAAGAAAACAAAATCATACCAGATCATCAATTTGGCTTTCGGGAAGGACATTCAATAGTGGAACAAGTACATAGAGTGGTTCACAAAATCAGACAATCGCTAGAGAAAAAAGAGTACTGCTCAGCTGTATTTTTAGACATGCAACAAGCTTTCGACAAAGTCTGGCACAAGGGACTGTTATACAAACTAAAGATCCTCCTACCAAACCCCTTCTTTATGATACTGAAATCCTATCTAAACCAAAGACAATTTCAAGTTAAATACGGAGAAGAATACTCAAAGCTATATAACATCAATGCTTCAGTACCACAGGGATCAGTTCTTGGCCCGGTGCTATACTGAATATACACAGCAGACCTACCCACAACAGACGATGTTGTAACTGCAACATACGCAGATGACACAGCTTGTCTGGCTAGCGATACTAACCCAAACGTAGCTTCACTCAAACTACAAGAACAGCTTGATAAGATAGATGCCTGGCTGCAGAAGTGGAGAATAAAAGCTAGCGCAAGCAAATCAACACAAGTCACATTCACACTGCGAAAAGGTGACTGCCCACCAGTTCATATGGGAAATGGCGTACTACCGAGCCATAACAGTGTAAAATATCTGGGGCTACACTTAGATAGAAGATTGACTTGGGCAAACCACATCAAAGCAAAAAAGAAAGAAGCAAAACTTCAGTTCCAATCGCTGCAATGGCTGCTAGGTCGCCAATCACCTTTGTCCCTAAGCAACAAACTCCTGGTCTACAAAACTATAATAAAACCCATATGGACATATGGTATAGAGCTTTGGGGCTCAGCGAGCTACTCCAATTTAGAAATCCTCCAGCGATTTCAGAATGTCGCGTTGAGAACAGTATCCAGCGCACATTGGTTTGTTAAAAACACTGAAATACACCAATATCTGGAGATATCAACTGTTAAGGAAGAAGTCAGCAAAGGCAGCAAAAACTACAAATATAAACTTAGCTCACATACGAATGAATTGGCCAAAGAACTCCTCAATGAAAATCAAAACATAAAACGCCTAAAAAGATGGCAAATCTTGGACCTAGACCACAGAAGTTAATTCTATAAATCTATACAGTGCCAACTTATGGGACGGCACTCACAATTTGACTACCTTGGAACCCATCTGGTTATGGCTGAAGAGCCGATTGCAGATCAAAGATGAACAAAAAAAAATAAAAAATAAAAATTAAAATCAAGGCCAAATTATATACAACTGTGAAAGAATTATCAAATTATCTCTAAAAATTATAAAGTTACAGGACGTGAAAGTTACGATTTTAAGATAATTTCGCTCATCGGGAACCGGTGGCCTGACGTCATCTACGGAACATCTCCAGCGGCCGGCCGCGCCACCGCCATACAAGCAACAGGTCGGATGACGTCACACCCTTACAATCGCATCGCGCAAAATTCCGCCAACTTATCAGGCAGAGTCCCATAGAAAAAAACCAAAGAATGTATAGCGTTTCTGTTTTTTTCAAAATGTAGGCATGTAATTAGTAAGTCATAGAAAACATTCAGATTGTTACGAAGATTTATGTTTTAAGACTTATTTATGTTTGAAAGTGTTTTTTTTTTGGTAACCCTGACACTAAATAGCAACACCAGTACCACGACCAACACGTTTCGTTAGCTGCGTTAGTGATACAGATTAGCACCACAATGTACGAGCCAGAACCAGGGGCCTTACTATGAGATCTTATATTGAACTGCTTTATTTTTCGTACTATGACCTCAAAGGTTAGTATGAAAGCAGGCCTTAAGAAGTCATGTTTAAAGCCTGCTTTTGAACTGAACGGTTTCTTATTTGCTGATGGTAAGCCCTCTGATCAAACGGAAAATCTGTGCATACGAGTATGTGTCGCACGTAACGAAACGCTTTTGACAGTTGACTGACAGCCGGCAGACATTCTTTTTTTTAATGCGCAATCACTTGTGCAGTCGCTGACAAAGATGTCCGTTTCATTGATACCTATGCTTCTGTTTTTTTCAATAATTAATTAAAGCTAAATGAAAGAGTTAAAAAATAATGTTGCTACTGTTTTATGATTCTAGTAACATAAAGTGTTTATAGGTAACAGAATTATGTTTAAATATACTTTTGGGTCTCATGTGCCTGATGTCCTTTCTTTAATAGTCTGTTTTTATTCACTAGTTTCTTAATTTAAGGCTACATTTTAATTGTATGAAGTTAAACAAAGCAGTTTTAAGTGCGAAACACACTGGATGCGTAAGCGTGCACGTAGACGTACCATGACGTTGTAATGTCTAAAACTTTATGAGACATGGCACACCGCTTGCGTAACATTACGCATTGCAGCTCGTGACGTTGTACTCAATGGCATTCATTATTGGACGTCACACCGAACACGCACGTGTCTTTGCTGCGCGTCACTACGCGCGTTTACGGAGCCGGTGTGCCCAGGCCTTTAACATCATGAAACTTCTCTATTACACTCCTTAGCTGTGCTCATTAAAAAGGAAGATGAAAAACGCTTCGTGCGCATGTGTGCAATGTCAACCAGGAGTGAAACACCACCCCCCGAATTGAATTTTGATCTTATTCTATGCTGCACCACGGCTATATCGATGGTTTCCAGGAGGCCTACCATGAACTATTATTGCGATTCAGTTTAGGACCTAAACTGAGCTGGTTTGCTTATTTGTACCATGACGTCTTTATGGCGATCAAGTTTCGGCGGCGTCAGCAGCAGGCGATTCAGCGCTAGTCCCTAACCTAAACTGACTCGCTAAGCCTTATCATTCATTCATTTTTCGTACCATGACCTCATATTTGCGCCTACACTGCTCATACGTCAATATTAGCGATCCAAATAAAGTTCCTTATTTTAGACAAAATCTGAATTGTTAACTGTTTTCTTTAGATAAAAAAAAATAGGATTTAAGTTATTAGTGACGAGTGATTTTTAGTGTTTAAATTGATATTAACTGTGTTAGAAATCCTAGACAACCAGTGCTGTTTGTTTGTTCTAAGGTTGGTATATATGTTAAAACTTTATATATTTTTTTGAAAATCTTTGCCTCGTCTCGTAATAACATTTATTTTAGATGTGAACATTTATTTTAGATGTGCGATAAATAAGCATCTTTCGAATTTTTCGATAATGATAACACAACAGTGAGATATCTTTTATATCATGTTGATTATTATAAATAACAATAAAGTATTTAAAGCTCCCATACATAATCCGATCTTTATACGCGAGTGTAGTAAGAACAAACTTAATGGTTTTCAATAAACAAAATACCTAGGTATGACTAATGTTTACTTACGCCATTCCAATGTGATACTCCGTAACTTTAAAATGCGCGGTCAGCAAAATTACGAAACCACGGTAAAGAAATGTATCAGTATTCTAACTTAGTACAAACGGTCGAAATGCGAGCCATACCTATGCGCCTCGAGTTCGGTCTGCACTCTGTATACAACAGTCGCGAATGCGCCGCAGTGACGAACGAAAGATTTACGTACAATTGATTGAAATACAAGTAATTATTGTGGCAAAGTGCAGATTGTGTTGTTTATATTATATTTAATTAACAAATAAATCTAGAAAAAAACATTTTAAAATACCCGGAACGTCCAAAAAATAAGATTAAGATAAAATTAAGATATTTTATTATTATTATTATTATTATTATATAGGTATTACCAACTAACTATAGCCAGAAGGATTAGAAACTAATTTGTTTTTCCCTTTTGATCAACGAAGATAGTAGGTAAGGTATTAAGCTTTTTTTAGTTTTCTGTTTTTACCACTAGTTAGGTATGTTATTGCTTAGAAATTGATTTCTCGGCGAAGGTAAACCCTATAATATTGATTCTAAAATATTACGTACAATCACAAAACCAGAAAGATATACCGAGTTAGAATATTGATACATTTTTTACCGTGACAAAACTCTCACGCGAACCAGAGACACAAACCGTTCAGTCATTCATATTTAGCTATTGAAATGCGATTCAGTTCTAAATAGCTCATGGTACGAATTATAGCGATTCAGTTTGGGAACCTAAACTAAAACGCACCTGTTTTGAATCGCTTTATAAAAGTTGATGGTAGGCATACAGGACTCGTTCCTTATCGTGATCATTCTCTATTATTAATACCTTAACACCTTACATTAAAACATTCATCATCTAAATCTTACCTAGTTGGAGATGATACAGCATCTTCAGTGTTCAAGACATCGGTCGCAAAGAACTTGTTTCTCTCTGACTCCAGTATAGACCTTCTCCTGTGCTGCATCATGGCTATGTTGATGGTCTCCAGCACTCGCTCCTTATCACTGTCTCGCTCATCAGCTCGCCTCTGTTGCTGCAGGATCGCCTCCCCGATCTGACTGCTGGACTTCTTGAAGTCCAGGATCTGGTCCGCTTTCTCCGCGGAGTGGACTAGGATTGTAGGGCTTGAAAGGTAAGAAACACAAATTCACAATAAGGACAACAAAAAATAGTTTCGTTTCTGATTTTTTTTTATGTTATGCTATAGGATGTATATTTTAGACTGTGTTATTATAAAAGATTTATAAACACCTGTTTAACTTAGACACTGTTTAAACGAGATGCTGTCCCTTTCAAACAATATTGTCAAAAAAGTGTCAGCATCACATCTTAACAGTGTCTAAGTTAAAACATGAATTTTTTACAAACACATAAATTTTAATGTTTATTCAATAATCACCCTTATCACCAAACAGTAAGGCACAATCTCACCTGTCGGCGGGCGTGAGCGTGGTGGGCGATTCCGGTATAACTTGCGTGTGCAATCCTCCAGGCTCATTCGTACTGCCTTCATAGGCTGGAGTTGAATGACTCTTGTCTAGCTTCCCTCTTATAGTGGTGGGGGTCACGGGGCTGGCGGTGGGGCTGGGCGGGGGGACGGAGGGGGACAGGGAGGGGTTGGAGGGGGGGACGCCGGTGCAGGTGCGGGGGCGGGGGGACAGCTCTAGCCCCGTACTGCACGACACTGCCTGTGGTGGACCAAAAGATAGTGTAAGATTTAAGATAATTTAGATAAACATTTTCAAAGTAAATGTTTGTAATAACATAATTAGGAACACCTAACGTAACGTAAATTAAGGATTACTTACAGTTGGACCATTTTAATACATCACATTTGACATCTGTCTATAGTGTTATTTGTCAAACTTTAGTAGAATTCAAATCTAAACATGTTGTACGTAAAGTTCAAGATCGATTGAGATAATTTTACAACTTGTGTCATGTTTATTTAAAACAAAACTACTAAACAGGACATACAGACAGACACAGTAGCACAGAATACATAATAGTACAAGTACAGAAGATCCACTCCGCAAAGTCATTTAAATAAATAACGATTCTATTCCATACCCAATAAAGTGCAATTCAGGTTGCACGCCTCTCTCTTGCCTACAGTTATATTCACCTAGAAGTTGCCTCTCTTTCTATCGCGTAGCTCTTATCTCTTCTAACGACTTCAGGGTTTCTTCTTTTAAATAATAATTAAATAACTGGTAGTTAATTTATTACAAGTTATGTGTTTGTGAAATAATGTGTAGTTAAATACGTTTAAAAAAACATAGGCTAGGTACAGTCAACGCCACATCAGACTATACATGCTGGCTTTAAAGCAATTGGCTTTATTACGAAATGAAATTGTAATTTTAATTATTTTATTTCGAAAGTAAGTAGGTAAGTAAGTACCTACCTAATCGATAAATTATTATTTCAATAAATAGTTGGGCGAAGATTGTTTAGCAATAAGAATAAACGGATACTAGTTACTAACTAGGTACCTAGTAGACAAGCACTTCTTACGTTTTTGTCGTTTGGAACTTTTGGAAGAGTGAAAAACGTGAGGTTCGGTTCCTTTTTATTCGTATTAAGGCATACTATCGAAATCAAACTGCTAATGTGCGACCCAGCCGGCACGCGTTAGCCCTCTGAAATTAGTCCGTGACGGACCCACTACCTACTTGTAGCTTTCTACCTAAAGCGCGGTGTGCGCCTAGCCTGACAGTAGTAGTGGCAGACCTTGGAGTTTTAGACGTTATTTTGTCAAGTTTAGTTTGGTGGCTATTTTAATTATTTGCAAATTGATTCATAGTAGATATTGTTTTGAAATTGGTATAATTTTGTGTTACAAGTGTCTACGCAACTAAATAATATGTGCAAAGTTGAGATTTTTATTGTGGTGATGACTATCTCTGCAGAACTGTACTTGGTGCCAAATGCTCCAAGAAGTACTACTGGAAGGATACTGTTACTGTACAGTATCACTGAACCCTATCCAACTTTGAAACTGGCAAAAGTATCCTTACTAATATTATAAATGCGAAAGTCCGTTTGTTTGTTTGTTTGTTACGCCTTCACGTCTTAACTACTGAACCCATCATCATAAAATTTTACATACACGTTGTCAAGGGTACAGAGAAGGACATAGGGTACCTTTTATCCCGAAAAAAATTGTTCCCGAAGGATAGCAAAAAAACTTTTCACGCAGACGAAGTCGCGGGCGGTCGCTAGTTTGCAATAATCTTTAACAAAAAAATTTTGACTCGATAGATGGCATGCTAAACAGGCAAGTGTCAACTGTAGAAAACGTAGGAAAAAGAAAACACAATTCACATGAAAACACCGCTAACAACCAACGAATGCCAAGAAATGAAAATGGGCGCATTCTGCCAGACAAATCTTTGAGTCATCGAACGCCAAAGAGTAATTTTTAACCATGAAAAGTAATTTATATAAAACTAGCGGCCGCCCGCGACTTCGTCTGCGTGGAAAGCTTTTTTGCTCTCTCTCGGGAACGAAACATTTTTTCGGGATGAAAGGTATCCTATGTCCTTCTCTGTACCCCTGGCAACGTGTATGCAAAATTTCATGATGATCGGTAGAGTGGTTAAGACGTGAAGGCGTAACAAACAAACAAATAAACAAACAAACGGACTTTCGCATTTATAATATTAGTAAGGATGTCCAATATTTTACTTTCCATGGTTAAAACGTACTCTATGGCGATCGATGACTTAAAGATTTGTCTGGCAGAATGCGCCCAATAAATATTTTAAGCACAGGTCTTTTATGTTTCAAAGTCCATTTTGACAATTCACTTGTCCATCAACGCCATCTAGTGAGGAAAATAGTTGGTATTTTTTTGTTTTTATTGATAAAACAACAATAATAATAGTGCAGTACCTTGTCGCGGCGGTAGAGGTGGTCGGCGGGCGCGCCGCGCCCCCAGCGCTGCTCGCGCAGCTGCCGCCAGAACTGCGCCACCACACAACCATATCAGCACATTGTACACAGAGAGAGAAAGCGAGCTATTACTACCCTAATTTATAATGGGTAGTGTTTAATCGGGTAACAATAAATTCCCATTATGGGTATCAAAAATACTGGATATAGCGTACTGATATACTAAGTGGGCGACGGACCGAGGGCGACTAAAGATATTGAAAATGGGTGACTTTAAAATACAAATTGGGTAACTAGTTATTCAGAACGGGCAACCAAATTACTATTTGGGCGACAACATAAAACATAAAAAAAAAATATTAAAAACACGACTGCCCTGCCAAAAACGAACTAAAAAGTTAAACAACAAGTGTCATTGCAGTCGGGGGACCTTATTATGGAACAATTTTTGATCAAAGAGGTCCCCCGACTGCAATGACACTTGTTGTTTAACTTTTTAGTTCGTTTTTGGCAGGGCAGTCGTGTTTTTAATATTTTTATAGTACATTGTACAACAAGTGCATAAAACGCATCATTTTACCCGAGACGGTATTATATCCACCCGAGCCGCAGGCGAGGGTGGATAGTCAAGTCGAGGGTAAAATGGGTTTTATGTACGAGTTATACACTCTGCTTTTCACTTCGATTGTGAGGAAATTAAACAACAATAATGTAAAAATAAAAATAAAAATCTTAAATTTTAGTGACAAATTATATATTTTTGGAATGTACTCCTAAAGACCTTTCATTTGATACCCATGTTCAAAAATAGAAAAAAAAACTTAATTTTTTGTGAAAAGATATATATTTTTGGAATGTTCTCATCAAGGCCTTTCATTTGATACCCATATTCAAAATGAAAAAAAAAAATCTTAATTTTTTTTGACAAAAAATATATTTTTTTGGATGTGCTCATCAAGACCTTTCATTTGATACCCATATTTAAAAATTGAAAAAAAAAACGCATTTTTTTATAAAAAAATAAAATTTTGGAATGTGCTCATCGAGGCCTTTCATTTGATACCCATAGTCAAAAATAAAAAAAAAACGCATTTTTTATAAAAAAAAAATATAATTTTCGACTGTGCTCATCAAGGCCTTTCATTTGATACCCATATTCAAAAATTGAAAAAAAAAATCAATGCCTTTCAATAAAATAGATACCCATTTTCAAAATTAAAAAAAGTATTATTACACAACAAAAAATGAAGAAACAGAATGAAATAACAAGTTATTTCAACGAAGTTAAATTGCGTGTGTGGCTGTTTACCTGACGACCTTTGTCTTAAAGTCTGAGACTTAGACGAAGATTTTACTTTATGCACTAGAGCATAAAAAGCGATTTTATGCAGCCTATGCCCAACATAAAGACGAACTTTACGAGCATGAGAAGTGAAAAATTTATTTCATTTTATTTCACACATTTTAGTGACATATTATATAGTTTTGGAATGTGCTCATCAAGGCCTTTCATTTGATGTCCATATTGTAATAATAGAAAAAAAAATTTTTTTTCACATTTGAAAATGGCGTCGTACAGTCGCCATATAGATTTTTTCTAAAAAAAATATAGCCAGTGTCACTCGGAATGCTGTAAGGATTCTAACGATACCCCATTTATCCAAATCAGTTTAGGCATTTATAAGTTATGGTGGAATAAAGAATGTAGTGTGTGTACTAACGTATATGCACACACGCATCTCTCCTCATATAAAAGCACACATGCAGTGCATAATAAATCAGTATTGATCGCAGTCAGTTTATCATTTCAACGTCTCCTGGTCGCCTCCTTGCATGGCGATCCTGCCAGTGCCGCCTGCGTCGGCGGCGCTGTGCAGCCGGTTTTGTTATGAAGAGAATAAAAACAAAATGGACTATAAACTAAAATAATCGTTAAAAATAGACTATAAAATGTTTACTACTTGTTGTGGTGCTAAAAGGACTAAAATAAAACTTAGTCTAGTTTATAGACTCTTGAATTCTTGATAAGTAATATGAAAATAAAATAGTAATATAAAAATATCATTAAGAAAATAAATTCTTCACGTGTAAGAACTCAAAACAATCATTATGAACAATCTAAATAAAAATTACGAAAAAGTGTTGTTGCTGTGATGCTAGAGAGATAAAGCAGGGTGCCGGGAGACGATGGTGTCGGATGTGGACCAGCCGGCAGATGATGGTGTCATTAGAGGAAGGAGCTGAATTTACCAACTGAGAGCAGCCAAGCAGTGGGCAGCGGAAGCCGGAACATCGGAAATGAGCCAGAAATCCCTTTATCTCAAAGATCCTTTTCAAGTTTATGGTTTATATTGGATATTTTTTTTGTCTCTTTTTTAAACTAATACATACTAACTTTAATTTTAAAATGTTGAGAATATTTTTTTTTGTTTTGGACAAAATAAAGTTAACGTAAATATTATGATTAAAATGTTTTTGCCCTTGACTACATATTGTTGAATAGAATTTATCCAAAGTGTTGGAAATAGAATAACAAAATTACAATAAAAAAAATGTTAAGTACATTTTGAAGAATTTATTTTAACTTGATCTTAAGATTTTATTTGGTACTTAGTATGTACTCCTTTTTAAACATGTTTAATCAATTAGGTATTGTTTTGATGATAAGGTAGAAATATTTGGAGTACAAGTGTCATAATTTGAGTTAAAAGAGAAAACATTTTTTTCTCGTAGATAATATTTGTTTTCTTAGATTTTCTGATTTATACGATTGATTGCACAGAAAAACAATAAAAAGTTAGTTATTTTTAGTGGTGTTGGTATTCATGTTTATTTTTTTTTTCACAGTAAGTAAGTTTTCCTGAGATTCAGCGTGGTTGACAAAGGTAACTTTATTTTGCATTTATTGTGTTTGATTATTAATTCGAGTTGAAATATAGTTTTACTATGAATAATGTTTTTTTTCTCGAAGTTTTAAAGAAAAAATTTGTAGCTACGATGTTTTATTGAAAAGTAAAAGAAAGTAATTTGTGAATTCCCTTTTCTTAAATACACTTTTATTAATAATTAGTTTATCGATGTCATTTATTTAGCTTCATGTTAGGTACAAGTACAAAGTTTGGATTTAGTAATAATTGCATTCAATGTGAACGACATCGATATTGCTGACATAGCAACACGTGTGATATTGTAGTAGCGAACTAAGTAGGTAGGTATCATTTTTGTTAAGCTAAAAGAATTTTAATATCATTTGAGTGATTTTATCCCGTCGTAAATTAATGATAGTATAGTATAAATAAAATTTTCATAATAATAATTTCATATGGTTATAAACGACATGTATAGGTAGTAGATTTCTTTTATTCCGCAAGACAATATGATAACAGATTTAATTTAGGTAGGATTTTTTGAAAATAGCTAAGTAAATAAGTAATGGTCTAAAAGACCATCATCCATCCTTTAATAAATATTTGATATTGTACTTATTGCTATTCATTATTACTAAATATTATATTTCCTATTATAAAAAAGTACTTTGTGATATTATATTAGTCTATCTACTCGTATGTGATTTAATAATATTTTCCACTATGACGTATTCATTTATACCTATTTAAGTATTCTTCAATAGATTTGGAAACATCATTCGACTTGTTTGACTTGTTAAAAAAAAAACTTTTGAAAACTACTTTTAATTTTAAACGTAACTAATAAGCTATTAGCTATTTCATAAAACACTTTTTTTGTCTTCAGTTTAGTACATATTTTTCTTTGCTATTACGTAAGGTATATTTAGGTACTTTACAAGTAATTTATTACTATGTACTTATGTTCTATCTTGTGATCGAAAATGAATTTGAGTTTCGAAGTGACAAAATTTTATTTATGAGTATGATTTCTTTATAATATGTATGACAATGACAAAACAATTAGATTTCATTACTTTGCGTACAATCATAATGAAAGATGATATTTCCACTCTATTTTTTTTTACGAATAAAAGACTTATATTTTATTTATGTATTTATTTATTTTGTTCGTTTTTGTAGTTAAATTATCTTCTTTTAAGTTTTAGGAATGAAATTAAAACAAAATGATCGGAAATAGTGATTAGGTAGCTATTTTGGTAGGTACTATTGAAAAGATATTTGATTTTAACTAATAGTATTCTTATTCTATATTTTTTATATACGTATTAGTGTCCTAGCATTTTGTTTTATCATACAAATAAGTTATAAAGTAAAATTGTTTTTCATTTTGTCCTGAATTTGTAATTGTATTAACCTGACCGTGTTTCTTTATCTACGCAATTCAATTTAATAAGTATCAGAAGTAAATTATTATGTGACTAAGTAGAAGTGATGCAATCATAATTTGTTTTGATTAACTTATAACGAACAAGGTATTGAAATGTAAAGTGTTGTATTTCGATATCGTTAGATTACAAAGAGGTAGCGCATCTGCACTTATGCAAGTTGAAGCAGTAATATTAATACTGTCGCTAAATATCACACGGGTTTGCTAGTTAAGCTGTAATATAAAACATTGTTTTTTTAAGTAATGATAACGAGTAAGTATTAATTTGTTGGGAAGAAAACTTTATGAAACTTTCTTATTGATGTCGGATGTGTGTTTATGTTGAGGTATGATTGAGATATTTATGTTTGTGCAAATTATATTTAGTTGAGGTTTGAAAAGAAAAAGTTAGAGGAACAGTTTGAAAGCTTGGTAGGTATATGATTAGAATAAAGCAAAGGTATAGATTTTATAGGTAGAAGGAATATTGTAGGTATGTTATTGTAGCTGTATTAAAAATCTTTTTGTAGCTTTTAGTTTGCAATTAGGTACAGCATGGTTTAGGTATAGGTAATGTGATGCGTTTTTTATATAGGATTTGGAATGATGGTAAGGATTTATTTATAGAAGTTAGGGAATATACGGTTTATAAGGTTTCACATGCGATTGGACTGATCACCCAAAAGCGATGAATCTCTTATTTACTTTATATTCAATTTAGGATTGTTAGTTTATTTGATAGGTTTTTGGAATGAAATGGTTTAGATATAAAGCTCGATTATACGGTACACATTAAAGGAGAGGTACTATAGGGATCAGGTCCTTCAGTTGCATCAAGGTGTGAACGAGATTCCCCTTTCAATCCTGTTTGGAGACCAAATTAGTATGTGTCTTAATTCATGACCCTATTAAATAATGGTACATACGTGGGGTGTCAGATCCTTCTAGTCGATCATGGTGCGAAACGAGATTTCCTCTGTGAGATTTGTTGGAGTCCGAGAACTTAAAAAACTGCCCCCATTAATAATTGAGCTGTGGCCACAGCCCAAAATGGCAATTGTCCATTTTTATGTGTTATGATAATGAAGTCGACTATAAATAAATATGATAAAGTATGTACCAAAAATAATGAGTTAAATAAAAATGAAAGTACGCCGGCGCCGGGCGAATTATGATATATGAGTACCTGTAGGTGGTGTAGGTGATGTGAAATGTGTATAGTGTACCGATAATGTTACTATGAATCATGAATATTAAAACGAGCTAGAGTAGGATTCAAAGTGAAGTAAATATGTCGGAATATTGTTTTTGACACAGGATAATTTAGATAAGAATGTTGAGAAATAGGAATATTACAAAATAGGAAGTTATGTGATTAACAATAAAAGTTTGAGGATGTTTATATTAGGAAGATGATGAATGATTACAATTAGGGATGTTCGATCCGATCCGATACTTGCGTGGATCGATACAATGCGTTACGATCCATTCGATTTTTGTATCGATACAATAGCATTCGATCCTTTGGTGGATCGATACACATGCATAAAGGATCGGATCGAAAGAATCGTATTATGTATATCGTCTATACATATAAAACTCTAAATTGATTGATTGACTGATTCATTCATTCATTGTTGCGATAAGCGTGGAGCCCTAACGGCTAAAGGTAGAGACACCATTTTTGGAGGGTAGATACCTCTCATGATGTAGATGAGCACTAAGAAAGGATTTTAGAAAATTCCCGTCATACAGGGTGCTACAGGTTGTTTAAGTTTGTATGAGAATTTGTATAGGGTTGAAGTAGAGACACCATTTTTGGAGGGTAGATACCTTTCATGGTGTAGATGAGCACTAAGAAAGCGTTTTGTAAAATTCCCGTTATACAGGTTGCAACAGGGTGTTCCAGTTTGAATAGGGATTTGTATATGGATGAAGGTAGAGACACAATTTTTGGAGGGTATACCTTTCATGGCGTAGGTGAGCACTAAGAAAGCATTTAGGAAAATTCCCGTTATACAGGGTGCAACAGGGTGTTCCAGTTTGTATGGGGATTTGTATGGGGCTGAACCATTTTTGCTGGTAGAGATACCATTTTTGGAGGGTAGATTCCTTTCATTGAGTAGGTAAGCACTAAGACAAGGTTTTGGAAAATTCCCGTTATACAGGGTGCTACAGAGTGTTCCAGTTTGTACATGTTTTTTTTTATGGGAAAATTTAAATGTGTGAAATAAGGTTTACTGATAAATACCTAGGTATATTGGTAATCCGTGACTTTCAAATAAATTCACAACTATCTTAATCACGCGAACGAAGTCGCGGGCAAAAGCTAGTATTATATAAAGTAATTACTTAGAGAATATTTGAAGTTCAACGGAATATTTAGTCAAAATCCATATTATTCAACAAACAATATTCTCTAATTAGTGGGACACTTTTTGCCAACGTTGCCATATCTTATTTCAATGTACTGTCAACTTCGTCATAACTATTATATTGTTTAGTTTGAGAAGAGAACATTTTTTATTTAGTTAAGTACGTTTTGTTTGCTTAGATCACTAGCAACTTTTAATTTTGTTTTTGGGTACATTAAAATACAGTGTGTTTTTTAAAAGTGATCAAATTTTGTGGTGTGGCTTAAACCATCAAACTGACTAACTTCGTCTATGGAATCAATTTAATCAGAGCAAAAAAAATATCAGCTGTTCCATACATTTTGGTCGAGTATTAGAGATTTATTTTGAGTATATTTACAATCAATAGAGGATACCTATTGATTTTTTTTATGGAACAGCTGAATATTTTTTTGATCTTATAAAGTATTAACAGTGATCAAATATACCACAAAATTTGATCACTGTTAAAAAAACACACGCCATTATTTTTTTATTAACCATATACATTAGTCACTTATTATCATGTTTCTATTAAAGTAATTAAAAACCCGACTTTTCGAAAATATTTATTTCGATACTGGATCGATCCAAAAAATCGTATCAACTTATTAGGATCGATCCATGGATCGATACAATGGATTACGATCCATTGCGATCCAGAATATCGATACAAGGCACCCGGATCGAACATCCCTAATTACAATTTAATTAAAAGGTTTGAAGGAAGGAATATTTTTTTTGTAAATGTGATGTATGAAAATATGAAAATTTTTTTTAAAAGGGAAGAATTAAAGTGAAGAATGATTAGTGACAGATCTTATTTTAGTGTGTTAGCGAATTAATTGTTGTATGGTCTGTAGCTCTGTGGCTATCGAAAAGTATCTTGATATCAATGTTTTATTTGTGAAAGAAGAATAAATAAGTAAATAAAAGTAAAGTGATTTTAAAGTTTGATATTTTATTTAGTTACCTTTATCAACTGTTGGGTAAAAGAAAAGAGATAATTAATTATTATTTTGTAGGAAAAATAAAGTTCTGTAGTCTGTGCAATCTAGGATCATATGAATCAGAAAGTATATTTTTAATGTTGTAATATTATTGATATTGGCTAACAAATAAAACATTTTTGCTTTGATTGGAATATAATATTATAAAAGTATAATTATGATAATATGAATATGAAATGTTATAATTTGATATGAATGTTTAAAGAAGTAAGGTTGTTACGAACAACAACCAAATGTAATTTTATAATGAATGCAAATACCTATTACCTTGTTATAATTTGAAATTAATAAATAGTTAGGGACAAATATTTTTATTAGAAAGTTACAATATTAATATAAAAGTATGGTTGTTTGTGATTTGTTATACTTACTTACTTACTCCGGTGGCTCAGCGACAGATTTGTTATACAATAGGTGAAAATTCAGATATCTTTTTTTTCACAAAAGAACATGAAATTATATGTATAAAATAATGAATTGATGTTACGTCATAAATGAATCTGATTTTACTGTAAGTAATGCCATACGCATAAAACATAAAACAATTTTATATTGTTAAATTAATTTAATTTTATTCATAATTTAAATTTTAGCTGTACATAGAAACAAAATTAATTCTTTCAAAATTTTCAATGTGGTTGTATGAAAACAAATTTATTTTAAAATCAATACAAATATAAATGTTAGTCATGCAAGTTTTATACAAAATCGTTTTTTTCGTGTAGTAAGTATTTTTCTTCATTTAGGTATTTACAGTGACACTTTTGCTTTTGTAAAATTCGATTACTGTATAATATGAATCGTAATTATATGGTTTCCATGACAGTCATCTTTGGTTTTAAAGTACTAAAAATATTTGGTAAAATTAATATTCATTTGACATCTTTGTTTTTGTGAATTTTCCTAACATCATTAGTTGGTAAGTGGTATTTTTTATATATTTTAGTAATAATATTGAAAAAAATAAAATAACCTTATGTATTTTTTTTCTTTTTAGGGGGGAGGTGTAGTGTGTGTACTAACGTATATGCACACACGCATCTCTCCTCATATAAAAGCACACATGCAGTGCATAATAAATCAGTATTGATCGCAGTCAGTTTATCATTTCAACGTCTCCTGGTCGCCTCCTTGCAAGAAACTCACATACCCACAAACATACATGAACCCTGAACACATAACACTCTTTTTGCTTTGGGCAGTCGTCAAAATATGGCATATATTTTATTTTAAAAGATGACAATTATCCTAATCGAGATGATAATAAATAAAAAAACAAACAAACAATCAAATGAGAAAGCAGCCTAATAAAAACGTGTAAAAAATACCATGTTGGGCAGCTCAAATCAGTTATATAGTTACCTACTTGGTATAATAGTTGCTCATTCAGTATTTTTGTCACCCATTTAGAATGTTCACTGCTAACTTAAATTATTTATCACCCATATGTAGTCGCCCGTTTTGAGTATATTTTTGGTATACACTATTAGTCGCCCATTTAGTTATTTTGTCGCCCAAAAAATAAAATGCTGCCCAGTTTAGTATTTAAGTATCCCATTAACAGTCACCTTTATTTTTTCCAGTCACCCAATTAATTCCCATTTATAATCACACTTTCGACCGAGTGATACATACATAGTGCTTTATATTACACCTACAAGGAAAATAAAACAAATACTTAAAATGTTGATGAATTTAAATTGTTACAATATGGCTTCACCTCATACATCCTGGACATAGTATAGGGTCGCGGGGCTCTCGCTAGCGCCGACACTGCGGGGACATTACCTGGTGTATGGCGATGTCGGTGGGCTTGGCGGCGGGGCTGGCGCCCGCCACAGTGTGCCGCCGCTGCAGCGCCCAGTGCGGCTTCACCCCGTACATTCTGGACATAGTATACAAGATGTAATTAAATATAGGTATTAGAAAAATATTACAAAAAATCGACTTACCCGTCACACCTGACAGGATATAGTATACCGTGAATTTCTATGACTCATTTTACACAAATACGCACAGCATAAAGATCTGTGACAAGCGGACCTATAACAATAACATGCATCTCCGTGTGCTTTAGCTTTATAAAATTTAATACTACAAAAAAACTTTTGAAAATCTTATCCAATCCTTCCTTGTATAATTAAGTCCTTTTATAATTAAGATTTCAATATAGTTTTGAACGAGCTATAATTTTATTGTGGTTAAAGAAAATACAGTGTGTTTTTATAGACAGTGATCAAATTTTGTAGCGTGGCTTAGACCATCAAATGGGGAGGCGAAGGCAAAGTGAATTACAGATGGCGCTTCATTCTTTGGAACAATTGTCAGTTTGAGCTTATATTGTCTTGACTGTGTATTACGTGATTTTACTTTCTTAGATTGTATTTTTTTCGGTTTTGCGGACAAACAATGTATTCTATGCTAACTTTAGCTCATATAAAAGAAGAATTACGGAAAAGAAAAGCCAAAACAACAGGCAAGAAAGTTTATAGCAACTTACAAAAAATTGCTAACAAGCATTACATTTCTTTAAATTTCGTGTAAGATTTACAAGTAATCTTTTTATTTCAGATTAGAAGCATATGATTTAAATTTTAACAAAGCAACTGAGTGTGAATTTCCGTGTTTATAGTTGCCTGATGATGCCTTCTGTGCAATAGTAATTTCAGGTTTCTGTACTGGAATTTCTGTACCATCCAAAATTACACGAACCGTTTTATCATATTTATTTTATTATTCTAAGTTTCTTGAATGACTCTGGCATATAAAATTCTATTAATTCTCTGTTTGGCCCCAATATTGGGCTTATTCCATATTTGATATACCTATCAAATTCATCCAAGTTATAAATATGCTAGAAACTGCTGAAGTTGAAATATTAAAGAACAAAGCTGTTATAATTCAAATGTTGTTTTATTTTGGCGAAGCTTCATCAAATTCATGAAACATTCCTTTTGATTTATAATGTTTCTCAGGCTCAGCAAAGGAGAAAATCGAGGGAAAAGCATCTTTTTTTTGATATTTTTTTGCCCAATATTTTTTTTGTTACTGGGAAATCGATTAACTCCAATAATTTACAAGTTACATGCATAACAATGCGGAATTTTCTCAGTATAAAATTAAAAAGTGCAATACTCCAAGAGATTCCCATATGTTTTGACACTTTCTTTGAGGCGGCCCGGTACCAAGACCAGACGCCACCTATCGGGATAAAATTGCGCTTTTCCTCCCCATTGAACAACTTTGTCTATGGGACCAACTTAGTCAGAGCAAAAAAATTATGTTCTATACCTTTTGGTCGAGTAGATATTGATGTTTTCTATGGAACAGCTGAATATTTTTCTGATCTCATTAAGTTAGTCTCATAGACAAAGTTGTTGTTGATAATGTGACAAGTTTTTTCATATATTTTGTATAGTATTGGGGCAAACCGGGTGTTCGAGTGGCCGCGTTCGAGCCATAAGCTGCGAGAATCGCCGCACGCGCTACACGTGGCCGCGATTGTGGCTCGCATCGCGCGCACACTCGGCCACGGTAGCCGGCTCCTTCTCTGCGGCCACTAAGCCACTAGTGACTGCGATTGGTGGCCGCGTCTAGTGGCTTGACTAAGCCATTAGTGGTCGCATTAAGTGGCCGCGATTAGTGGCTCAATATGTGGCCGCTCTAAGCGCAGAGTGAGACCCCCCCTCTGGTACAGACATTGTGCTAGGTACACACCTGGCGGGCTCGTGCGGCCGGCAGTAGTTAAAGATTTTTGCGATAAATAGTTTATCAAATTGCTAAATATAACTTTTATTTCAGAACTCCTTACAAAAAAAACGCTATAGTCGAATATAATCGCCTAAGTGTCCGGGCACGAAAACTGCGACGGCGGAGCGGCAGCGGGGCGGCGCGACAGCGGAGCGACGGCGATGCATTCAACAGTATGGCACAGTATGGAGACGCGCACGAAACGGGCGGTGGCAGAGCGGGGCGACGAGCGATGCACGGGCGGGAGGAGAGCGACGAAAACAAATGAACAAACTAGTTGGATTTGGTAGCCCGCGATTTCAGTAGTGTTGTGTTGAATAATATAATAGTGTCTGTTTGATTACTAAGTAGTACCTATTTATTCAGTATGGATGTCGGCATCTTGGACATCATTTAAAAAACACAAGATGAGCAAAGAATCCGGTTTTGAAACTAGTTAACGCCTATACTTAGACCATTTTTTCGAACTAAATAAAATTTTTAGACATAGGATATATTTCGTGCTTTGAATATTTTTCGGTATTGATTTAACAAGAAATTGTTTCCATAGCAACATCACATTTGACACATCAATAGAAATAAAAAAAATAAGAAGTTACTTTAGTGGTATACCGTAGTCCTACCAGTAGGTCAAATCGGTAGGTCCACGGGCCCTTAATGGTATTTAGCCCATCTGTCACAACACTACTAGCGCGGCTGACCGACCGCTAAGTTTCGTGCCCACGTTCTCATCGCCCCGCCCCGCCGCCGCTCCGCTGCCGCGCCGCCCCGCCACCGCTCGGCCGCCGCCACTTTCGTGTCCGGACACTAAGAGCCAAATGTCGTCCTGATTTATCACTTATTACAAACAGTAAATTAACAATATAAAAGGGAAAGATAGAGAGTGGACATTGAAAAAAGGTGTCGTAAAAAATATTGTCATAAGCGACTTGCAAAAAGAAGTGACATCCTACCAAAAACCATGTCTATTGTGCTAGGTACCTGGCGGGCTCGTGCGGCAGCGGCAGGTGCGGCGAGGCGGGCGGCGACAGTGCCTCGCTGTCGGACGAGGACGAGGCGCGCGCGTCGGCCGAGGCACATTGTGCTAGGTACCTGGCGGGCTCGTGCGGCAGCGGCAGGTGCGGCGAGGCGGGCGGCGACAGTGCCTCGCTGTCGGACGAGGACGAGGCGCGCGCGTCGGCCGAGGCACATTGTGCTAGGTACCTGGCGGGCTCGTGCGGCAGCGGCAGGTGCGGCGAGGCGGGCGGCGACAGTGCCTCGCTGTCGGACGAGGACGAGGCGCGCGCGTCGGCCGAGGCACATTGTGCTAGGTACCTGGCGGGCTCGTGCGGCAGCGGCAGGTGCGGCGAGGCGGGCGGCGACAGTGCCTCGCTGTCGGACGAGGACGAGGCGCGCGCGTCGGCCGAGGCACATTGTGCTAGGTACCTGGCGGGCTCGTGCGGCAGCGGCAGGTGCGGCGAGGCGGGCGGCGACAGTGCCTCGCTGTCGGACGAGGACGAGGCGCGCGCGTCGGCCGAGGCACATTGTGCTAGGTACCTGGCGGGCTCGTGCGGCAGCGGCAGGTGCGGCGAGGCGGGCGGCGACAGTGCCTCGCTGTCGGACGAGGACGAGGCGCGCGCGTCGGCCGAGGCACATTGTGCTAGGTACCTGGCGGGCTCGTGCGGCAGCGGCAGGTGCGGCGAGGCGGGCGGCGACAGTGCCTCGCTGTCGGACGAGGACGAGGCGCGCGCGTCGGCCGAGGCACATTGTGCTAGGTACCTGGCGGGCTCGTGCGGCAGCGGCAGGTGCGGCGAGGCGGGCGGCGACAGTGCCTCGCTGTCGGACGAGGACGAGGCGCGCGCGTCGGCCGAGGCACATTGTGCTAGGTACCTGGCGGGCTCGTGCGGCAGCGGCAGGTGCGGCGAGGCGGGCGGCGACAGTGCCTCGCTGTCGGACGAGGACGAGGCGCGCGCGTCGGCCGAGGCACATTGTGCTAGGTACCTGGCGGGCTCGTGCGGCAGCGGCAGGTGCGGCGAGGCGGGCGGCGACAGTGCCTCGCTGTCGGACGAGGACGAGGCGCGCGCGTCGGCCGAGGCACATTGTGCTAGGTACCTGGCGGGCTCGTGCGGCAGCGGCAGGTGCGGCGAGGCGGGCGGCGACAGTGCCTCGCTGTCGGACGAGGACGAGGCGCGCGCGTCGGCCGAGGCACATTGTGCTAGGTACCTGGCGGGCTCGTGCGGCAGCGGCAGGTGCGGCGAGGCGGGCGGCGACAGTGCCTCGCTGTCGGACGAGGACGAGGCGCGCGCGTCGGCCGAGGCGCGCGGCTCCGAGGCGGCGGCCACGGTCGGCTCCAGCGTCTTGGCGTTCGGGTGGATCGTGCGCACCGTCGAGTGGATGCTGTACTGGTAGCTATAGAGAACAATTTACTAATGAATCTTTTAGCAAGGTAATAACTCGACTACAAAATGATTAATAATAAGAATAAAGGAGAATTAATTTTTGTAAAAAAAAAAAGGAGAAATAAATGTTAAAGACTGTTTGTTACCTAAATAAATAAATAAATAAAAAAAATAAAAATAAATAAGAATGCGTCCGCGTTTTTGTCGGCACACGGTTCTTTAATATCGGTTCTAAAGACTTGGCATTCGGGTGGATCGTGTCATATGTGCAGTATGTGCCGGCACGTACCTGTGCAGCAGCGGCGGCGGGCGGTGCCTGGTGCGCGGCGGGCGGCGGCCGCGCGGCCCGGCGCCGCAGTATGTGCCGGCACGTACCTGTGCAGCAGCGGCGGCGGGCGGTGCCTGGTGCGCGGCGGGCGGCGGCCGCGCGGCCCGGCGCCGCAGTATGTGCCGGCACGTACCTGTGCAGCAGCGGCGGCGGGCGGTGCCTGGTGCGCGGCGGGCGGCGGCCGCGCGGCCCGGCGCCGCAGTATGTGCCGGCACGTACCTGTGCAGCAGCGGCGGCGGGCGGTGCCTGGTGCGCGGCGGGCGGCGGCCGCGCGGCCCGGCGCCGCAGTATGTGCCGGCACGTACCTGTGCAGCAGCGGCGGCGGGCGGTGCCTGGTGCGCGGCGGGCGGCGGCCGCGCGGCCCGGCGCCGCAGTATGTGCCGGCACGTACCTGTGCAGCAGCGGCGGCGGGCGGTGCCTGGTGCGCGGCGGGCGGCGGCCGCGCGGCCCGGCGCCGCAGTATGTGCCGGCACGTACCTGTGCAGCAGCGGCGGCGGGCGGTGCCTGGTGCGCGGCGGGCGGCGGCCGCGCGGCCCGGCGCCGCAGTATGTGCCGGCACGTACCTGTGCAGCAGCGGCGGCGGGCGGTGCCTGGTGCGCAGGCGCAGCGGGTGCGCGGCGGGCGGCGGCCGCGCCGCCCGGCGCCGCAGTATGTGCCGGCACGTACCTGTGCAGCAGCGGCGGCGGGCGGTGCCTGGTGCGCGGCGGGCGGCGGCCGCGCGGCCCGGCGCCGCAGTATGTGCCGGCACGTACCTGTGCAGCAGCGGCGGCGGGCGGTGCCTGGTGCGCGGCGGGCGGCGGCCGCGCGGCCCGGCGCCGCAGTATGTGCCGGCACGTACCTGTGCAGCAGCGGCGGCGGGCGGTGCCTGGTGCGCGGCGGGCGGCGGCCGCGCGGCCCGGCGCCGCAGTATGTGCCGGCACGTACCTGTGCAGCAGCGGCGGCGGGCGGTGCCTGGTGCGCGGCGGGCGGCGGCCGCGCGGCCCGGCGCCGCAGTATGTGCCGGCACGTACCTGTGCAGCAGCGGCGGCGGGCGGTGCCTGGTGCGCAGGCGCAGCGGGTGCGCGGCGGGCGGCGGCCGCGCCGCCCGGCGCCGCAGTATGTGCCGGCACGTACCTGTGCAGCAGCGGCGGCGGGCGGTGCCTGGTGCGCAGGCGCAGCGGGTGCGCGGCGGGCGACGGCCGCGCGGCCCGGCGCCGCAGTATGTGCCGGCACGTACCTGTGCAGCAGCGGCGGCGGGCGGTGCCTGGTGCGCAGGCGCAGCGGGTGCGCGGCGGGCGGCGGCCGCGCGGCCCGGCGCCGCAGTATGTGCCGGCACGTACCTGTGCAGCAGCGGCGGCGGGCGGTGCCTGGTGCGCGGCGGGCGGCGGCCGCGCGGCCCGGCGCCGCAGTATGTGCCGGCACGTACCTGTGCAGCAGCGGCGGCGGGCGGTGCCTGGTGCGCGGCGGGCGGCGGCCGCGCGGCCCGGCGCCGCAGTATGTGCCGGCACGTACCTGTGCAGCAGCGGCGGCGGGCGGTGCCTGGTGCGCAGGCGCAGCGGGTGCGCGGCGGGCGGCGGCCGCGCCGCCCGGCGCCGCAGTATGTGCCGGCACGTACCTGTGCAGCAGCGGCGGCGGGCGGTGCCTGGTGCGCAGGCGCAGCGGGTGCGCGGCGGGCGACGGCCGCGCGGCCCGGCGCCGCAGTATGTGCCGGCACGTACCTGTGCAGCAGCGGCGGCGGGCGGTGCCTGGTGCGCAGGCGCAGCGGGTGCGCGGCGGGCGACGGCCGCGCGGCCCGGCGCCGCAGTATGTGCCGGCACGTACCTGTGCAGCAGCGGCGGCGGGCGGTGCCTGGTGCGCAGGCGCAGCGGGTGCGCGGCGGGCGGCGGCCGCGCGGCCCGGCGCCGCAGTATGTGCCGGCACGTACCTGTGCAGCAGCGGCGGCGGGCGGTGCCTGGTGCGCGGCGGGCGGCGGCCGCGCGGCCCGGCGCCGCAGTATGTGCCGGCACGTACCTGTGCAGCAGCGGCGGCGGGCGGTGCCTGGTGCGCGGCGGGCGGCGGCCGCGCGGCCCGGCGCCGCAGTATGTGCCGGCACGTACCTGTGCAGCAGCGGCGGCGGGCGGTGCCTGGTGCGCGGCGGGCGGCGGCCGCGCGGCCCGGCGCCGCAGTATGTGCCGGCACGTACCTGTGCAGCAGCGGCGGCGGGCGGTGCCTGGTGCGCAGGCGCAGCGGGTGCGCGGCGGGCGGCGGCCGCGCGGCCCGGCGCCGCAGTATGTGCCGGCACGTACCTGTGCAGCAGCGGCGGCGGGCGGTGCCTGGTGCGCAGGCGCAGCGGGTGCGCGGCGGGCGGCGGCCGCGCGGCCCGGCGCCGCAGCCGCAGCGGCAGCTCCCCGCCGCGCGCGCGCGCCGCACACAGTGCTAGCACGCTCGCCCCGCTCCAGCCTATCACGCACCGGTCGCCCACCTACATATACATCACTGTTATAACTTCGCTGATCCCATAGATCAGTTTTTACGAAAAACACATCGAAACCTCAACATAAACGATACTTTTAGCATCGACGATCCATTTAACTAAGCTAGATTCGACCAGATAATATTTCCCAGCTTCATTTGAATACTGTTCGCAACTCGGAGCTTCTTTCGAACAAAACGTTAGTTAAGAGTGTCTTAAACGAGATGAAGTTCGTAATCGTAAAAATGTAAATCAAAATCGCAAAATTATCATGTCTGCTGTGGTCCTCACGCACTATGCGGGCGCAATAGGTTAACATTTTGGGTGTTTCATAATTTAAAAAACGTACGATAAATAGGTCAAATATATTGACCTAACTTTGAAAAAATCTTTTAAATCGTTCACTAACGGTGTCAATCCACTACGACATCGATATCTTAATACATGTCAAACCACGGTATGGAAACAACAAAGACTACTTTATCAATCTATAAATGAAATGATGGGTTTTAATTTCCATTATCAATTTCGAATTGGTATTTACAATCAATAACAAATTTTTACCAAAAAATCCAAATTAAAACACTTATAAATTGCGTTAATTAAATGGAAATGTCAAAAACTCACCTGAACAATCTCGTCGCCTTCATGCACTTGTCCCGAGGCGTGCGCAGGAGATCCAAATCTGATGTCAGCGAGCTGGTGGTGGCCGCAAAAGGAGGGCACCACCTCGAAGCCCAGCGGCTTGCCGGCCTGCCGCAGCGACACCGCGTCCAGCGACGCCGGCTGCAGGATCTGCGGGTCCGCCACCTCCTGACACACGCCATACAAATCACTACTCATGTTACAGAGCGAGCCCAGCGGCTTGCCGGCCTGCCGCAGCGACACCGCGTCCAGCGACGCCGGCTGCAGGATCTGCGGGTCCGCCACCTCCTGACACACGCCATACACATCACTACTCATGTTACAGAGCGAGCCCAGCGGCTTGCCGGCCTGCCGCAGCGACACCGCGTCCAGCGACGCCGGCTGCAGGATCTGCGGGTCCGCCACCTCCTGACACACGCCATACACATCACTACTCATGTTACAGAGCGAGCCCAGCGGCTTGCCGGCCTGCCGCAGCGACACCGCGTCCAGCGACGCCGGCTGCAGGATCTGCGGGTCCGCCACCTCCTGACACACGCCATACAAATCACTACTCATGTTACAGAGCGAGCCCAGCGGCTTGCCGGCCTGCCGCAGCGACACCACGTCCGACTCGGATAGGCAGCATTCGGGAAGCTTCGAAAAATATTCGCGTCCGATTTATCTCAGTATCTTAAGACAAGAGTCCTTGACCAGTGTGTGTTGCCAGTGATGACTTACTGCAGTGAAACGTGGTCGCTAACGTCTCATAATGGTCTCATGAGGAGGCTCAAGGTGACCCAGCGGCGTGCTATAGAGAGAGCCATGCTCGGCGATTCCCAGCGTGATCGAATCAGAAATGAGGAGATCCGCAGGAGAACTATAGTAACCGACATCGCTCGAAGGATCGCTCAGCTGAAGTGGCAGTGGGCTCGACAAATAGCGAGAAGAACCGATAGCCGTTGGAGCGGTAGGTTCTGGAATGGCGACCACGCACCAGACGACGCTCCATGGGTAGGCCCCCGACAAGGACCGACGATCTTAAAAGGTTGCGGGAAGCCGCTGGATGCGGGCAGCGCAGGACCGATCGTCGTGGAGATCCTTGGGGGAGGCCTATACCCAGCAGTGGGTGTCGTGCGGCTGACCCTTCGACCCGACTATACGAGTTACCTGCACGATGTAGTCCGCGGCGTTCGCGGCGGCGGCGGCGGCGGCCGCGACGGCGCGCGCCGGCTGGTGCGCGAAGCGGTCCCGCTGCGCGCACGTGGCCGCCTCCAGCGACAGCTGCAGGAGCTGCGCCTTGCGCTCCGCCAGCCCGCGCGCGCCGCCCACCGGCCATCTGGGGCGACACACTACGGCTTAGCGGGCACGCACGAGAATGGCGGCGGCGGCCGAGCGATGGCAGAGCGATGCGACGGCAGCGGCGGCGATGCATTCAACATGGACAGTATAAGTGACGCGCACGAAACGGGCGGTGGCGGGGGGTATATTTCTCCTCATCGCCCCGCGGTTGCCGTCGCTCGGCCGTCGCCGTTTTCTTGCCCGCAGACTTAGAATCAAACTACATATGTGTGTGATAAAACTAAAACAATACATTTTATTTTTTATTCTTCTGTTCCATCATGTTTTTATATGTGTCCGCACCAATCAAGCTCAAATTTATCAAAACCGGGTGTCTTATGCATGTTCCCTATTAGTATCATTTAGAAGGGGGGACGCCAGTGACAGTCTCTCAGGGGCCGTACCGGCTAACTTACATGACTATCGTAATCGTTTTCATCTGACAGAGGGATGTGTACTTCAATTTGGCATAAATAAAGAAAAGTAGCAATGTGTCACATCTATCTGTCAAATGAAAGTGATTACGATAGCCGATACGGCCCCTGATCGGAAGCATTTCACCCTACCTACACGAAACACGATACATGAATAGAATAGAATAGAATAGAATAGAATGCGTGTGAGAAGCACTTGTTGTGCGTGCATCAGGTCAACCAGGCATGAGGCTACCTGTCGAGCCAGCAGACGAGCGGCTTGACGGCGCGCACGGTGGCGGCGACGTCGGCCAGCGTCTGCGTGTCGAGGCGCGTGTCGGTGGGCGCCAGCGCGCGCGCCAGCCCCGTGGCCGCGGCCGACACGCGCGCCGCCAGCTGCTGCACGCACTCGCGCCGCGCCTCGTACTGCTGCAACACACATCCAGGCGACACTTCAAACACACCACCCTTACTTATTGGACACTCATTCCTTCAAGGGAACCGCCTGGGTTCCTACCTGCCAGACTTCAACTTAAAACAAATAAATAGAAATAAGCAATTTCATATTGTGCTATTTTATTTGCCGAAGTTATTTGGAAGATATTGATGTTCGTGTGATATCATGAAACAGGGTTCGCCATTTTGGCCTGATTGGGGCTTTAATTATTTGCCAAAGTTCGAAACGTTAGCCGGTACGGCCCCTGGCTTAGCATGGAAATGTCATTGATATCACTAGACGGTTATAGAATAGGAATGGTGATGGTTAGAAAGTAATAAGCATACCAAAGAAAAGATGGACAGATTGTGTTCGGAATGACATGAATGAAGGTGGTGAGTGACAGGAACGGAAAGAGAGAACGGAAGGTCGAGCAAAACCTCCACTACCACAACAAACATGAAAATAACATATAGACATAAAAAGCAAAATATCTTACAATAAGATCATTATTAGTAATAGTTAAAAAAATATTAAGTATTTCAGTTCCATAAATGCTTCAAAGAGTGCTCTCAAACTTCACATAATCTTCCAAAAATAATTTTAATAGGTACTGCATTTTATTATTATTTCAAATCAAAAAACACTTTTGTTAGCATTATATGGAATGGACATATAATTTAATTAACCCATCAAGATAGACAAAATGAGACACAAGAGATTTTCTATTGTTGTCTGGCCTCATACAGCCGCCTCGTGTTTAATTAATTAAAAAGTTCCTTGTACATAATTGAATGCATATGTTCTTCTGCAAAATGAACAAATTACATTATTTTATAGTAATATAATAACACCAGCAAATAAAACAAGAATTTGAAACTCAACAAATACAATAACAGATGGCCGACTCGGAAGCTCAATGCCACTTGCAGATAAAGTTACACAGATAAGTGACACATCGCACTCCTGACTCACAGTTGACACATGTTACATGACAGTGTAACACAATACATTTTATCAGTAGCATTTGCTTTAGGATTATCACCATTTTTTTTATATTCTAGCATGGAATAATGGTTGTTACGAATTTTGCTACTAAGGCATTTTGCATTTTAGACATCATGCTCATAAAAGATCTTTTTCAATATTGTAAGCCTGAGTGAAACACCATTTTCTTAATTGTTTTCTATTTAAAAAAAACTACATAAACATATCTATCTTAGATGTGTTTATGTATTAATTGAAATTGATGTTTTACCAGTCTATTTAATAAATATTTGAGCTTATGCTGATCTGGGGCCATACCGGCTAACGCATCGACCTTCAACAAATCTGCCTGGCTTCAAATTAAACAGATAAATCGAGCCCCAATCAGGCCAAAATCGCGAACGTCATGATGTTACATGAACATTGATATCTTCCAAGTAACTTCGGCAAACAGTACTAAATGAAATTCCTTACTTCGATTTATCTGTTTTAAGTTGACCCGCTGAAGCTTGAAAAGTTTCCGGGTACGGCACCTGGTTTGGTTACATACAATTTATTTCAGCATTCAAATGAAGTAACAAATTCTTTTGTTGATTGTAGCATAAATCTGTACACATCTAGTTAGTTTAAAGTGTATAACTATGAAAGTACCAAATTATATAATGAGAAACTACCTATGTTCATGTTCTGCCTTGTTCTGTTACATTACTATTCATGTTTTATTGTAGAAAAAATCTTCAGTTACTTATTAGCATCACTGAATCATAATTATTAACTTTAACATAATTTGCATAGTTCCCGCTGTTGTCACAACAAATACAAGTGCTAAGGTATTCCTTCTAGATTATACAACGATGATGTCGACCGCACCTTTCCAAATATCTTATAACTTTGCTGTATACATGCTCTACAATTCAAGGCATACTTACAAAGTTTCGTAAATGCTCAACAGCTTCTAGTAACAATTCTTGATGGCCTATAATGTGCATGCCAAGGTACTGGAGGTCGTCGCAGCGCAGCATCAGCAGCTTGGCGCCGTCCAGCCCCCGCTCGCGGAGCCTGGGCGCGTACCTCGCCACCGTAGGCCCCAGCCCTGTAACACCGCATCGTATTCAGCCCGTGACTCATACCGCTACCAACCGAAAACTACCACAACACAAGACACTAACCCGACAGCCATTCTTCGACTTGGTCCGGGGACCATTCTGCCACATTCAGACTAGCCATGCGAACGAACCACGCGCATGTTTTGCGCGACCGCTTGTGTTTGTTTTGTGTGTGAAAGTTGAAGAAAAACGAATAGAAAGCCCAAGAAAAACAAAAAGCAAAGCAACTGGCACACTGGCAGTAAGTAAACTGACTGACAGAAAAGCTGTCACTGTCACTGTGACGTCCGTCTTGTCAATGGGTGAATTCCATCAGACCAACCGCTAAGGCCGCGTTCCCTTTTGCGCCCACAGCGATAATATCACTGATATCGCGCTCACACTTCGTTCCGATTTGATGTGAGCGCGCCAACGATAGCAGTATTTACGTCACGGATGACGTCACTATCGCCGCCATTTTGCGATCACGGTGATATCGTTCTCGAGCGTTAGCACTGTGAGCGGTCTGTCATATTTGACGTTTTGAGTAGTTTTGCATTGATCTATTGTTTTGTTTATCTTATAGTTTATTATTTATTAGATTTTATAACCCGAAGCAGAACAGCAATAATACAAGATGATAGTGCTTATTAAAGACGAAACTACGGGTAGAGATATTTCTCTAAATTTAAGCACGGAACAGTATGAAAGAGCGCAACAAGGTACCTAAGTTTATTTTCAACTAACAAATACAACTTTTCATGTCCTTTTAGACTTCTGATCCGATATTTGTCTAATTTTAGCAAACAAAACGTCAAAACAAAGCTCGGCGCGTGATGCGTGCGATAATAGCCGTTCCGAATTGAAATTGCGTCAACAGTGCTGTCAGCGCGATAATCAAAACGGAACAGCTTTTAGCGCTCACAGCGCCAACAGTACTATTGGCTCAAAAGGGAACGCGGCCAAGTCATTCATAGGTCACCGTATACATTTTAATGTCATGGAAAGAAATGAGCGGTTTTCAAAAGGCAGTTTAACCTTTGGCAGACCGGGCCCCACGCACAAAAAACGCTCCGCGACCTTGACGATTGAAATTTGACACCCTTTTTTGCCTCTCTAAGCACTTGACGCTTTGTTATCGTTCGCACGACCAGGGGCCCTATTTTTGAATCGCTCGGCTGGCGTCGAGCGCTCGTTTCTACTGATTTTCGTTCGACATCTCATACATTTGAGTTGATTTGTCGAACGAAAATCAGTAGAAACGAGCGCTCGACGCCAGACGAGCGATTCAAAAATAGGGTCCCAGATGTTTATACTTACGGCGACTCCAGTTACATTTCTGAGAAGCTAATGAAACAGGCCATAAAGATATAGTTGAACAGGGTCTACAGATTGGGCGACATATCGCCAAAACAGTACATTTGAAAGAGAACTTAAAAATGTTTTAATATAATTAGTCTATGTTTATTGGTCAAACCTTACTATAATTTAAAAGAATATTTTGAAGAAAAAATGTTATAACCCTTAATTTGTTTCCATTTTTTCCATATTTTATGTTGTTGTCATTTTTAATTTAAAAATGCTTTGTTTTTAACGCCACTATACCTTGAAAAGGTGAAATTGTAATACCTAACATCTTTTACATTTACTCAATACTATTGTATGTACCATTTTATTACAAATTTCATGTGGAATAAATGAATCTATGAATCTATGTCAAATGCAACCTGTCGCTAAATAGTTTCTTTTTAGATAATCAGGGTGCGGTTTTTTCATTCGGTAGGTAGAGGAACGGCTAAGGTCAAAACCATACTGCCTGATTGCCTGGTCATCAGTTTTATCTTCCTGTTAAGTCGAAGTCCCTCATAAACTTACTCGCCTTCATAGGGAAAGAATGTAAAACTTTGCATTAAAACCTACCTACCTACAACTTGGGCAATATAGGAGCTATCAATGATAGGTAGGTATTACTTAGTATCAAACAAAAGTAAAATAAAAATAATAGGCAAAGAAATAAAAATCCTCAAATAGAAAACCTTTTGCAAATCCGAACAAGTGCAAAATAATTTATTATTGAATCACCTATAGGTATAGGTAGGTACCTACTACCTAATGTTAGATATTGAATTATAAGCACTACTTCAGTAAAGTGGAGCCGAGTTCTTGGCCGAGTAGATGATGAACCGGACAATTCTGACGAGATTCCGAAACTGGATGAATCTTATAACATCGACAATAATCGACATACCAAACTCCATCACATTGTAGGCCGTCCAAGTATTAATAATTTGTAGTAGTAGATTATCCAGAAAAACCAAATAACAATACTGGCCTGTATGAGCTTATATTCTTTTGCCTTCTCTGTAAGGAGACTTTTGAAAAAAAAATGTCATAGGGTCCATTCCAGCAGGGTAACCGCTGAGTCATCGATCGCCATAGAGTACATGATTTATTACAGAAATGCTACAGCCACACTAGTGCGCTGTCGCAAATCTTTTCATTGTCGTCTTGTATAATGAGCGGTTTTCTGACAGCTGATAATTTTAGTAAAATTTTATGTCGATAGATGGCGCTACTTCAACCTAGATTTAAAAAAAATGGGGTCAGAAAAAAGTTCTTCGGAACAATCCAAAGGACAACCAATGCACAACGCAATAAACGGTATACATACTCAAGTAATTACATTTCATCCTTTGCCTTTTTCTTAAAAACCAGGTATCTACTTAGTAGGTCAACGCCATCTAGTTCTTTTTTATAAACTACTTTTTTACCGACCGGATGGCATTTCTGCATGTCAAATGAGTTTTCACCCCTAACGACCGGTGCTCTTAAATGGCATTTATAAATGTCACGTGTTTCAACGGGTTTTCAGCTTTATTACTAAACTAGTATTGGCTATTATCGTATGTTTCTAAATAGAGGAATAAGTTCTGCGGTCGTTAGAGGTAACAGTCCGGTACCATATAGGCCCTCCGCTGCCTTGAGCGGGACACGCGCGCGGGGCGACATAGATTAGAGCTTACTCATGCACTGCGCAAGCATCTGTCCGTCAAAAACCAGCCATCTATATTCCCGCGCCGTGTACCCGCGGCGGGATCCCGCTCAAGGCAGCGGACGGCCTTAATAGAATGAATTAGAGTAACAAGCTGTCAACAAGTAGGAAAATCTGTTTCCGCCATTTTCCGCGGTCGCTTAGGAAAAAAGTTATTGTTACCGTGTTTTATTGATTATATTGTATTTTTTATTGGAAATAGTGATAAAGTGTTATTATTATCATATTAAAAAGTGTTTTTAGTGACTACAAACAATATTTTAATCCAAGTGGGCGCATTTGTAGGTCTTTGTTCTAAAAAAAAAAAGTCGGCTTCAAACGACGATAATAAAAACAAATAACATCGTAAAAATGTCAACAACCATATCTTTATGGCCTGTTTCATTAGCTTCTCAGAAATGTAACTGGAGTCGCCGTAAGTATAAACATCTGGGACCCTATTTTTGAATCGCTCGGCTGGCGTCGAGCGCTCGTTTCTACTGATTTTCGTTCGACATCTCATACATTTGAGTTGATTTGTCGAACGAAAATCAGTAGAAACGAGCGCTCGACGCCAGACGAGCGATTCAAAAATAGGGTCCCAGATGTTTATACTTACGGCGACTCCAGTTACATTTCTGAGAAGCTAATGAAACAGGCCATAAAGATATGGTTGATTTGACATTTTTACGATGTTATTTGTTTTTATTATCGTCGTTTGAAGCCGACTTTTTTTTTTAGAACAAAGACCTACAAATGCGCCCACTTGGATTAAAATATTGTTTGTAGTCACTAAAAACACTTTTTAATATGATAATAATAACACTTTATCACTATTTCCAATAAAAAATACAATATAATCAATAAAACACGGTAACAATAACTTTTTTCCTAAGCGACCGCGGAAAATGGCGGAAACAGATTTTCCTACTTGTTGACAGCTTGTTACTCTAATTCATTCTATTAAGGCCGTCCGCTGCCTTGAGCGGGATCCCGCCGCGGGTACACGGCGCGGGAATATAGATGGCTGGTTTTTGACGGACAGATGCTTGCGCAGTGCATGAGTAAGCTCTAATCTATGTCGCCCCGCGCGTGTGTCCCGCTCAAGGCAGCGGAGGGCCTATATGGTACCGGACTGTTACCTCTAACGACCGCAGAACTTATTCCTCTATTTAGAAACATACGATAATAGCCAATACTAGTTTAGTAATAAAGCTGAAAACCCGTTGAAACACGTGACATTTATAAATGCCATTTAAGAGCACCGGTCGTTAGGGGTGAAAACTCATTTGACATGCAGAAATGCCATCCGGTCGGTAAAAAAGTAGTTTATAAAAAAGAACTAGATGGCGTTGACCTACTAAGTAGATACCTGGTTTTTAAGAAAAAGGCAAAGGATGAAATGTAATTACTTGAGTATGTATACCGTTTATTGCGTTGTGCATTGGTTGTCCTTTGGATTGTTCCGAAGAACTTTTTTCTGACCCCATTTTTTTTAAATCTAGGTTGAAGTAGCGCCATCTATCGACATAAAATTTTACTAAAATTATCAGCTGTCAGAAAACCGCTCATTATACAAGACGACAATGAAAAGATTTGCGACAGCGCACTAGTGTGGCTGTAGCATTTCTGTAATAAATCATGTACTCTATGGCGATCGATGACTCAGCGGTTACCCTGCTGGAATGGACCCTATGACATTTTTTTTTTCAAAAGTCTCCTTACAGAGAAGGCAAAAGAATATAAGCTCATACAGGCCAGTATTGTTATTTGGTTTTTCTGGATAATCTACTACTACAAATTATTAATACTTGGACGGCCTACAATGTGACGGAGTTTGGTATGTCGATTATTGTCGATGTTATAAGATTCATCCAGTTTCGGAATCTCGTCAGAATTGTCCGGTTCATCATCTACTCGGCCAAGAACTCGGCTCCACTTTACTGAAGTAGTGCTTATAATTCAATATCTAACATTAGGTAGTAGGTACCTACCTATACCTATAGGTGATTCAATAATAAATTATTTTGCACTTGTTCAGATTTGCAAAAGGTTTTCTATTTGAGGATTTTTATTTCTTTGCCTATTATTTTTATTTTACTTTTGTTTGATACTAAGTAATACCTACCTATCATTGATAGCTCCTATATTGCCCAAGTTGTAGGTAGGTAAGTTTTAATGCAAAGTTTTACATTCTTTCCCTATGAAGGCGAGTAAGTTTATGAGGGACTTCGACTTAACAGGAAGATAAAACTGATGACCAGGCAATCAGGCAGTATGGTTTTGACCTTAGCCGTTCCTCTACCTACCGAATGAAAAAACCGCACCCTGATTATCTAAAAAGAAACTATTTAGCGACAGGTTGCATTTGACATAGATTCATAGATTCATTTATTCCACATGAAATTTGTAATAAAATGGTACATACAATAGTATTGAGTAAATGTAAAAGATGTTAGGTATTACAATTTCACCTTTTCAAGGTATAGTGGCGTTAAAAACAAAGCATTTTTAAATTAAAAATGACAACAACATAAAATATGGAAAAAATGGAAACAAATTAAGGGTTATAACATTTTTTCTTCAAAATATTCTTTTAAATTATAGTAAGGTTTGACCAATAAACATAGACTAATTATATTAAAACATTTTTAAGTTCTCTTTCAAATGTACTGTTTTGGAGGGCTTTTAGTTTTTGTAGTAAGTGATTGTAGACTTTAATGGCCATATAGAACGAGTTATTTTTAAATAAGGTAAGGTTCACTGATGGTGTAACCAAATCATTCTCTCGTCTGCGCGATACATATCGCCCTTGCTTATCGCCCACTTTCTGGAAGTAGGGAGCGTGTTTTCTAACCAGCCGACACAGTTCGAAAATATATAAGCTAGTTATCGTGAGGATTCCGAATTTTTTAAATAACGTTCTGCAACTTTCTCTTCGCCCCGCTAATGATATAATTCTTATACATTGCCACTTTTCTTTGGTATGTTTTTTTTTTACCCAAAAAGAAGTAGCAATGGATCACGATCATCTGTGAACTGCAACCAGTCGCTAGGTGGTTTTTAGCCCGCCGGTCCCTTCTACTCTACCATCACTCTACTCTACTACTGCACAAAAACTTACTGCATGCAATGACGCTAATATTTTTACTGTTTTTCGCTAGATGGCGCTTCTAACCTCGTATTTGTAAACAAGTACAGTTTTGTTACAGCTTCCACCCATTCAATTCGCAAAAAAAAATAACTTTGAAATTCAGACCAAATGTGTACAAGATGTTTATAAAAGTAATTTAACTTTGTGCCCCGTGAAATTATTATAAACACACTTCAATAAGTAGGTAAATAGTAATAAGTACGTTTAAGTATTTACCTTACCTTAGTAAGTACTTAGATAGGTTACTTTGCTTTTCAGCGTGGCGTGTCTAAAGACTCACCTATCACAACACAACCTTAAAGATAATTTCATTTCACTTTGTAAGGGTCGTTTCCAAGGTTCTGGATATCACCATCTAAAAGTAATTTAAAATGTAATAAAATTATCTTTCTTTCAAGTAAGTTAATTGGAACTTTTCCAAAGCCTGGTATTAAGATAGACGTGGTAGATAGGTACTCTAAGTACTTACTTAGGAGGTACATCTTTGAATAAAATTATCTCTCTTTGTATCCATAGGCGTACCTCCTCACCTACATCATACTTACCTACATGGATGGCTGCTGCTGGAGTCAGGACATCACTTGGTAAATGATAATTTTATACCCTACCAATATTTAAATGCTGAAATTGATACTGTATTGTAGGATAGCTTTAGCATTTACTACTGTGCTGCTGAATTTGCCACTGTAGTAGGTACGTAAGTAAATTGTATTTTACTGTGATTTTTAGGATTTTCTATAAAAAACGAAATCAGCACTTTTTTCATTAAAAAACTTAGGTACTTATTTTTTTATTTATTAACTTTAAGGACAAACAGTAACAGTTACAATAATACAAGTTAAAGAAAAAATTAAATACAAAATATAAATGGTAACAACACTGTTTTAACTTATAGATCTGTTTTAGTCTGATATTTCTATCTTGCTAGGTTGTTTAATCCTTGTCATGTGGATTACTTAGAAATTATGATGCCTAGAAATTATTCTAGAAATAATTTAGAATTATTATAGAAATTATCCTAGAAATTATTCTAGGCATCTTCCTTTATTTTGTAAGGCTGGCCCCAGACCTACCGGTTCCGTTTCTTTGCTTTGCTGTGCTACCTTGCTTGAAAGACCGCCGGCCAACTAGGGTAATTTTCAATCTATCGCATTTTGGGACTAGACCAAATTGGCAAGATAGCCATTAGCTTGGTTTTATCAAATATCATCGCCTGGATTGCGAAGTAGGAAGCTTTTAGGAGATATGCCACCCTGAACATGGACTCCGATCGTTAAAAATAACTCGATCGCTTATTTATACAAGATGTTTGGTAAAGCCTTATAAAACTGAATATGGTAGATAGGGACCATAATAAAACTGAACAACTTTTACTATGGGACCAAATCTGAAATCGCGAAAAAAATGAACTGTTTCATACATTTTGATAATTTCGTTATTAATTTTTGTATAAAACAGCAGTTTTTTTTTAAAACGAAAACTAAAACTTCTCATCGCACCCCAGACGACGATATTTGATAACACCAAACTAATGGCTATCTTGCCAATGTGGTCAGGTCAAAATATGCGATAGATTGAAAATGAGCCTCTTGGCCGGCGGTCCATGGTAGAACAGCAAAGCAAAGAAACGAAACCGGTAGGTCTGGGGCCAGCCTAAGACTGCGAATCACTTTTTTGGCCTAATCAGTACCTGTGGGCGTAACATTGTTAAACTCAGACTAAAACCACAGTTTAAAACTGTGCTAAAATCATAAGAATAATTATTTATTCTTTTGCTAAAGCTTAAATAAAATAATCGGGATGCAATCATAGACTTATTATACCGGGTGTAACAAGACCCTCAACGAAGCCGACTTTTACGTATTCTGCCCATCATCAAGACCACTTCTGTTCAAAATTATTGCTGGGAAACGATTTTAATTTTTGGTGTTAAAAAAAACATTGCATACATTACCACGCAATGTAGCGCGTACAACAGACCGCGCCTGCGAGTGTATGCTACACAGCTGTTTGCGGCAGAGTTGAAAGGCCGCGTTTATGTGCGTGCTCATGAGATACATTGAGAGATGACGTTTTGAAGCCATTGTTTGTTTCGAAATACTAAAAATTTTGATAATGTTTCCTTGGACAAAAATAAGAAAATAACGAATAAAATAAGTTTTCATAAAAAAAAAAAAAAAATTTGACTTTGACCTTCAATAACTTCGTAGCTATTGGTTTCCCAGGTTCCCAGGTCCTAAAGACAAAAATGATCCTAACGATGGGCAGAATGCGTGGACTTCGGCTTCGTTGAGGGTCTTGTTACACCCGTTATTCATGCTATATTTTTGAAGATTGTAGACCTACATCCTTTTTTAACACGTTTTTATTAGGTTGCTTTCGCGTTTGTTTGTTTGTGTGTTTCTGCACAAAGTTGCGAACGATTTTATCGTAACTTCCCGATGAGCTAAAGACTTAAAACTTTGAACATAGGCCGGAACTGGAAGGCAATGCAATATTATGGTGTCATTGAGCTGATCTGATGATGAAGCCGGAAGAAGGCCACAGGAACTCTATGATGTAACCATACAACCCCATCGTGTTTGGGCTCGTTAGAATCGTTTTGACGAGTACTCTAATGGGAGACGTGGTTTAGGGTCTGATGATGAAGCCGAAAGGCCATGCCATAGGAACTCAATATTGAAACAGTGCAACCCCATCAAATTTGGGCTCGTTTGAATTGTCTTGATGAGTTCTTTGTTGGGAAATAGTTTCCAGGGTCTGATGATGGAACCGGAGGAAGGACACAAGAACTCTTTAATAAAACCACGCTACCCCATCGAGATTGGGCTCGTTTGAATAGTTTTGACGAGTACTTTGTTGGGAAATAGTGTCCGAGGATCTGATGATGGAGCCGGACGAAGGCCATAGAAACTCTATAATAAAACCATGCAACCCCATCGAGTTTGTTCTCGTTTGAATTGTCTTGACGAGTACTTTGTTGGGAAGTTTCCAGGGTCTGATGATAGAGCCGGAAGAAGGCCACTGGGACTCTGTATTAAAACCATGCAACCCCATCGAGTTTGGGCCCGTTTGAATCGTCTTGACGAGTGCTCCGATAGGAGATGGTATATTTTTAGTCTTAGCTCGTTAACTAAAAAGCCGAAAATAAAAATTTACTGAAGCAAAAAACTTTTTTAAAAACACGTTTTTATTTTACCATTAAAAACCTACGTGGTACCTATATTATAGGTAGGTAGAGGTAGGTACCACCTAACCTACTAATTTAACAGTCTACGAATGGTGCTACACGCTATTAGCAGGCACAGAATAAAAAATAGTACTAGCACACTTAACTATTAAATACTTAGTACCTAGGTACCTCGGAATAATGTTTCTATGATTTAAAAATAAATTTACTAATCTATTACCTATTTCCTACGATTAGTTTAGTGTTACCTATGTGAAAATAATTTTTAGATTTTATATGAAAACACGGGTAGTACGTGTCTAAAGTTAAAATGTCTAAACTTAAAATGGCAAAGTTCAAAATGTCAAAAATCAAAATTCAAATGGTTTAAAATGTCTAAAATCATTATGTATAAATTCAAATAGCAAAATTCAAAGTATCAAACGTGTCAAAAACTTGACGAGTTAAAATATCAATGGTCATTAAGTCTAAGTTCACAATGATTTATTTGAATTGGTCTTTGGGCTTCGCCTGAAATGCTTTATTGCAACTTTAGCTCCCGGAAATGAGTCTAGTCTACCGCGACTTAAAAACCGTAGACCGTAGGTCACGACATAGGTTAGAGTATATATTCTGTGACATAGGTGCGAGGAGCGTAGCGACGAGCATGTCAGGTTGACATGAACCCAGCGCGCGAGCCGAGCTAGCGAAGCGAGCGTGCCGCGGCAGCGGCCGGCGAAGCGCCAGAAAAATCTAATCTATTTCAAACTCAATTGGTAGATTTTGTTCGCCTGCTACTGAATCAGAGACTGGCACCGGCTACCGAATCAGGGAGCTGCGCGGCTATGGTGATGTGCGGCGGAGGCAGAGGTTAACACGTAATTATTTAACCTAATTAATTGAGTACCTAAATGAAAGAAAGGAAAAAGTAAATTCTATACGTTATTATAGGTATTTGGACTATTAGACATTTTAAGTTTTGATCATTTAAACTTAGAAATTTTTATTTAGGACTATCTGATCGTTTGTCATTTTCGTTTTTGACATTTTGAACTTTTCGACATTTTAATCGTTAGACATTCAAATTTTTGACATTTTGAACTTTGCCATTTTAAGCTTAGACATTCTAACTTTAGACATTCTGATACGTACCCGAAAACACAACATCTATGAGGGGTGAAATTATGGCGAAGGTAAGCCGTTCTACAAAAATGTTATGATCTGCATAGTGGATAGTTGGGATGGGCTTTCTAAAAGGTAAGCCGCTGGGAATTGGCTTGTATGGACCCTTCGCCACTGGTAGGTACCTATATCATAAGAATAAATAAAACTTTTATTCGTATGCCTATATCTTCATCTCGATATTGTGGCTGTTGCTCATGCTCACCGTGCACCAACGGACTTAATCTTATGATAGCTTCTAGTCATTAGACTAATGAAACAAGGACAGCCTAGCAAAACATGCTGGCTGGAGACGGGTTTGCGTCAATTTAATTGGGTAGTCTATGGGTAATTAATTAGCGGTGGCGGTTCGCTAACGGCGCGCCACCTCCGGCCACCGTCATAAAACATCCATTTACAGCCACCGGCCACCGTAATCTGCCATAAAATACACATTTAATCGATCCACCTGCGCGCGCCTCCTTATCAGAACACATTCTAGGCGACCGCGCGCCCGTGTTACTGGCATTTTAAGGCATTGTCACTCGAATTCTCGAACGAGGCTTTCATTAAGAACGGCAGCCGTTATCTGATGGGATCTTTTGTATATTTATTGGGGCGTCAAAGGCGGGAGCGGCGTGTAGCGCGGTAGCCTCTAAATCGGACAGTTTAATACCACTCATAAAGCGGGCACTCACCGCGCCGCCGCCGCCGATAATTTCTCTTATTGTCTCGATAAATTAGCTTAATTAGGGTGTAAAAAACGCGGCGGGCGTGGAATCTAGTGCCGCGGTGGGTGGCCGCGACACACGGACAGACAAATTTAATTAGTCGGCGCAATGGGCCGCTACCTGCGCGTGCGTCGTTAATCACCGGCCGAATCTGCAGGCTTTATCGGACACGAGTAACACCGGAACAACCGCCGGACAGGCCTCCTCCATTAGCACTAGTCAACAACCACTAAACAGGGTGTAAAGGAAACGATATATCAACATCAATACGACCGAACTGCGCTAATGCCACCGGTTGCACTAATGATTACGAGTCAGCTGACTTAACTCGACTTGTAATACTTATGGGTAATACAAAACTAGCGATCTGCCCTCGTTTCGCTACGGGTGTAGTGTGGACTATAATTTTTCTACATCCCTTCCATTTCCCCCCTTTAAACTAAAAATAAAAACTAGAATCCTGTCTTAGCGGATGCTTACCTACATACTTATACAAGGTGTTTGGTAAAAGCCTTATAAAGGCAAATATGGTAGATAGGGACCATCAAACTGAACAACTATGGGACCAACTCTGAAATAGCGAAAAAAAAATCAGTTGTTTCATACAAAAATTAATAATGAAAATTTCAAAATATATGAAGCAGGTGAATTTTTTTTCGCGATTTCAGAGTTGGTCCCTTAAGTTATTCAGTTTGGTGGTTCCTATTTATCTACCATATTCGGCTTTATAAGGCTTTTACCAAACACCCTGTTTGTATAAAAAAACGTAGACAGTGTTTATTTTAATTTGATGCTAAAATCATACCTAAAAGTAAAAAAATAATCTAAAATGCGTCAAGTCAAACATTACCGTCGGTGTTAACATTCAGAAGCTTCAATAACAACAGAAAAGTTAATCTTTAGGTCTAAGTATAGGTATTACTCTTACGGCCTTATTAATAAAAATAAAAATAAGATTAAGTTTATACCTGAACTAAAAGTTTTGAGCAAAACTCTTCCAAATGAGGGTAATACTATCCTAACAACTAAGCTAACTTTTTGGTTGACCTATTTTAGGCACTTAGTTAGTACGTTATACCCACAGACTATACAACAAGTACTTGTGGTTACACCTCAGTGAAACTAGGTGTAAACTATCTTTAGCAACTTTACGCATTGCGATATGGAGAGTAACTAACACTCCGTAGCGTAGCCATGCATAGGTATGATAAGACGACGTTGACATCTTTTTTAAGAAAAATATAAACACATTTTTTACTTTTTTGAATGATAATACCAAATCTATGACTAAGTAAATTAATATAATATTATTTCATTTGAAATAATTTTTCATGTCCTTACTGAATATGCACCTATACCTGTTCTGATATTTCTGATCAATATTGACCAGAAGTAAGTATCACTATAGATAGATAATGTACTCTTTATTAGTATATTGAAAGTGGTTTTGCTGAACGACTAAAATAGAATTAATTATTTTGAATAAATTGTCATAAACAATAATTATTTGATTACACCTTATCTTCTTAGTTAATTTTTAGGTTTCTATAAATTTGGCGACCGACGTCTCGGTCGCATAAGTCAAAGGAACGCCGTCAAAAAAAGAAAACCTGGACATATCATTAGAAGCTCCACACTTTCAATTTCCTCGCTTATCTGAAAGTGCTCGGCGCATTGCATAACGACAAATGACGCTGATAAATATTAATTTAAGGTAATTAGATTCCGAACTGGTCAGCCACAAAAACCGGGCGGCGGCGACCGCGCGTCTCCGCCGGGGGCAAATCTCGGGCCGTTACCGGTCGCCGCAAAAAGGTGCAACTTTAAAATGTGCACCGGTAAACAAATGGCGCATTAACGATGCGACATTCGACCGACACTTGACGACGTTTCAATGCTTGCGGCTGGATGGATTCCTCGCGGGCGCGTAGGAACGACACGCGCTAATGAGATTCGTGATAGACAATGCCAATGTCTATAGTGAGTAGGGTTGCCAACCCTACTATATAATACTAGCTTCCGCCCGCGACTTCGTCCGCGTGGATATTAGAGAAAATCCTTAGGGAAACTTTAACCAGGATCCGACCAGCCATTTTTACGCGATTAGGCGGGTCCCCACCAAGCGCGCTGCCTCGCGAGGCAAGACGTTTACCGCGTGAGGCGGGCCTCGCACGAGGCTGCTCGCTTGGTGGGGACCAGCCTAATCGCGTAAAAACGGCTGGTCGGATCCTGGTTGAAGGTTCCCTAAGGATTTTCTCTAATATCCACGCGGACGAAGTCGCGGGCGGAAGCTAGTTTTTTACAATAATCAGAATTGGGTCCAGAGATATTAGTAGGTATCTCGTTCCCGTTCCAGTTCCAGTTCCCGTTCCCAGTTACCGTTCCCGTCCCCGTCCCGTCTCCGTTTCCGTCCCCGTCTCCTGGGCCTGAATTATGTCCACCGAGTTGGACTATAAATTAATGTTATTTTCGCAATCACCATCCCATAAAACCTCAAAAACGACATCCACATCGATTTTCATGTTTACTTACCCCATTATATATTATCCCTAAGGGATGATTTTCAAAATATCAAAATATGTTACTGCCTATTTCTTTTTAGACGTGCTCCTACGAATGTTAAAGTTGTAATGTCTATTTTATATTCTTTTTCCACACAAAATTTGAACTTCGTTTTTCCCCTTCAGGGGTTAAATCATGTCCACCGTGTTGGACTTCAAAATAAATGTCATTTTCGCAATCACCATCCCATAAAACCTCAAAAACGACATCCATATCGATTTTTAAGTTTACTTACCCCATTTACCCCCTAAGGGGTTGATTTTCAAAATCACAAATTGTATGTTTGTCTATTTATTTTTAGACGTGCTGCTACGAAGTTTAAAGTTGTACTGTCTATTTTATATGCTTTTTCCATACAAAATTTGAACCCCATTTTCACCCCTTTAGGAATTAAACCATGTCCACCGTGTTGGACTTCAAAATAAATGTCATTTTCACAATCGTCATCCCAGAAAACCCCAATAACGACATCCATATCTATTTTTAGGTTTATTTACTCCATTGCACCCCCATTTCATCCCCATAGGGGTTGAAATTCCACCAATAACAATATACGTTGCGTTAGATTTCCATCCGTAAGCCTAAATTACAAATTTAGCGATTTTTATTTCCAAAATAAAGGATTATCTTCCAAACACAACTTCATCCCCCTTTTCACCCCTTCGGAGGTAGAATTTTGAAAAACACTGAGATACGTATTTGTTTATTTTCAATCATCAACCTAAACACAAAATTTGAAGATCGTAGCTTCAAAACTGAGGGACTTTCATACAAACTTTCATCCCCTTAGGGATAGAATTTTCAAAAATCCTTCCTTAGTGGATGCCTACACTGTATAAGGTATCTGTGTGCAAAATTTCAAGTCTCTAGGTTAAGCGGTTTGGGCTGTGCGTTGATATCTCACTCAGTCAGGACTTTGAATTTTATATATATAGATAGTATCCTACTATTCGCTGGGTGCAAAGGTATAATAATCGATCGCAGCGCTCATGGTGGCAAAAAGTAGAAATAATGTAGGCTCTGTAATCTGTTTGAAAACGATATTAAATTTATAACTAGCGATACAGGAACAATTATTATCACTTAATAAAATTATTAACGTAGCTTTATCCTCTTGTTTTACAAAATTTACTACTAAAAAAGAAGTAAACAAACCCTGATTTAACCAAAATAAAACACTCTTTTTGAATAGATCTTACTTGCCATATTTAATTTAAATGACCAAAAATGATTTCACATCTCTTTGTCTACCCAATCACAGTAATTTGGAAATTTACATGAATAACACAATATGACGTATAGTATTTTTTAATATTTGGTCACAATGCCGCCATTACATATCAAAATGTCAAAACGGTCTGTTCAGACCCAACAAAGTTGTGAAAAGCTAGGTGGCGCTAAAAGCGTGCACGGTGCCAATATTGGGAGCTAGCCTACTATATTTTTTCAAGTGAAAAAATTAAACAAATGCAGCCAAATAAATAATACGTACTTATATGCAGTACACATAAGTATAATTGCATAATAATTTTAATGTTTAAACTTTAAACTCTTGTATTTATGGTTGTTGAATAAATAATAAAAATATTAGTAAGTATGAAAAACAACTTTTTTAAAATCCTCAATACAAAACGGAAACCTACTAGGTATATTTCTTTGGACTTTTTCGCCATTTATTATATTTTTCACGTAATAATCTTGAAAATACTGTCAACTTTTTTTTGCATCAAGCAAAAATAAGTTGGCAACCATAACAGAGTGAGCCTATCAGTGTCCTATTGGAGATTGGTGGATGGAGACTGATGAAACGCTATACTATAAGTAAGATTTATTTTATACTGGATAAAAAAACTACAAATCTATCTCTCTGGACATACTTAGTCTTATTGCTGTTTATCTTAAAGTTTTGACATTAAGGTGTACCTAAGCGTATTAATTTATTAGCCTCAAGCAGTCTTTACTTGAAGTACCGGTGCGGTGCCATAATACCTATACGGTCTGGTTTAAAGCCCATAAATATTGGCGCGCAAGAAGCGAATTCCTGTAGTGATGAATGCACTTGCGCGTCATCAATCATCGTCAGTGACTTTACGGCGGTAGATCGCGGGCATCGCGCGTTATCGCGGCGCGATAGATAAAGTGATTTATCTTCTAGCAGCACAAAATAAATAAATAAATAAGTTGCGTTATCGGGTCGCCTTCAACGTATTGCGGCGCAGAACATGTCTGCTTGGCTCGCAATAAATCACTGAAAATATAAAGTTACGTTACACACTTCATAGTTAAAATAATTATCAGTAAAAAGGTGAATTATGATTGCCTTTGATAAGCGTAACGTTCAGTGGGAGTCATAAAATATAAGTGCTTTGTAAACGTGTGTGGGTAATAAATAAGTTATAAGCTAGATAACATTCTAGCATTACAAATAAAAACTAATTAGTTACGTTTTTATTTTCGTGCTCCTCTGAATTTTATTTTGAAAAATGTAGAAAATTTTGACACGTGTAGGGAACGATTAATTTTTGCATCAGTGAGCGTCAATTGCGTAAAAATTGACAATCGCAAATTATCGGTACCGGAGCGCTTAAGCTAGGGTTTCCGAGGATGACGGTGCCGTCATATTACGGCCGTAATAAAGCGGCGTTGAATGTTGTCTATGTAAACAATATGGCGACACCGTAACGTCAGAAACCGCGCCGTATAGTTTACATAGACCACGTTCTACGCCACTAAATTACGGCCGTAATATGACGGCACCGTCATCCTAGGAAACTCTAGCTATAGCGGCGTCACTATGACGATAGCTTAATCACCACGCGCTAATTACAAACGTCAAACGTCTACAATGGATATTCAAAGTCATCATTAATGTTTATTGTTCTTGATTAGTGCTTAGAATAATTACACCTAGAACGATAATTCACTACAAAGCGCGCTGCCTTTTTCAGATTATTATTGTCCATTATTAAATAATCATGCCTAATAAGTACAAAACAGTTTCAATTTCCCTACCTTAAAGAGATGATTTAATTTTATTATTGGATTTTAGTTTCGATTAAAGTCAAAGTCAAATAAGCTTTATTCAAATAAACTTAATTATTAAGTACTTTTGAATCGTCTATATTTTCCTACCACCCATTAGGTAACGTATGAAGGATATAAATCTGAAAACTGAGCCATTTTGGCTCAATATAAGTTGCCTCACTTTGCATACAAGGACACGGCTTCTAGGTGTAATTATTCTAAGATTATGTGCTACTACGAAAAGCCGCCGCAAAGAAGACATAGCTACTACCGTACAAGAAAACATTTTAACTTCTATAGCTTAATAAAATATTAAACATGAAACCTTTCGTTTAGACGTTGCGACTTGCGAGATTGAAATAGCATGCGTCCTTGCGTACCCTCGATAGGTACACTTGGATAATTTTTTTCAATACAGTTGCTCAATAAATTGAAGTTTACGATGACAGTCGAGCGTGCAGTAAGTTGATTTTACCGCACGCCGTGCGTTTTTGTTTACGGATTAGTACAGCGTGCGGAAAGTTGATTTTACCGCACGCCGGCGCCGTGCGTTTTTGTTTACGACCGTTTTTTTTAATTTCTACTAGCTTCCAGCCGCGACTTCATCCGCGTGGACAGTAGAAAAATATAGCAACCAGTTTAAAATGACCCTTTTAAGTTTTAGTGTATGAAAGCTAGTACTACGGAGAGTTCAAGCTGTTTCCCTGGTTCCACCCAACTGAATTTGATGAAACATAGCTTAGATTTTAAGTTGGACCTCAATCTACTAAATTGTGAAAAATCCATAAAAAATCGTTTAGCGGTTTTTGCGTAGTCCGCGCACAAATATTTACAGTTTTATTATATGTATGGATTACAATTTCAGTAGTACCTATAATGTTTTCTCGCAAATGTATTGAAAAACGTAGTATGGCACACGGTTGTTAAGGTTTTTTAAAACTCCTTACCAACCTTGTATCATAAACTACTATTATAACATCATTCAGTTATAATGTTGTAGTTAGGTTTAATGCAAAACTACTGAATAAAAGCAAAGTAGTAGAGTATGGGTCATACTTAAATGGTTATCGATCGCAATTGAATAATGATTTGTTTGGTTTTTAGCAACATAGCTATCATAATCTCTGTTTAAATCTCTATGAAAATCATAGATCACACACGTATTTAGGAACGTTAAGTATTGTTTGCATTATATGTTATTATTATTATTATTTAAAAGGGGGGACACCAGCGAAGCCGGACGGGTGATCAGTCACCTTGATCGGAACCATTTCACCCATTTCCCCAAATCCCCGCAGGGGGAGGCGGGTTATCATTTACCCCACCGGCGTCGGACCCTCGAATCTACCTGTAAGCTTACAGTACCTGCTGAGTTGACTTATCGTTAACTGCTTTAGATCCTCTTCCCTAAGCTTGTCCACTCCAAAGAGCTCCCAGCGCAGTGATGCGTACATCGGGCATTCTGCCATAAAGTGGTAGCTTGTTTCCTCTCTTTCCTTGCATTGCGGACAGATGGGATCTTCTGTCCGTTTGATCACTGACAAGTGTCTGTTTAATGGACAGTGTCCTGTCAGTACTCCTACAATCGTTCTTATATTTCTCCTGCTTCGTTTCAGCAACTCTCTAGTTTTCTTCTTGTCAACAGATTTGATGAAGATCTTAGACTGTCTACAGTCCTTTTTTTTCATCCATCTCTGGTTAGTTTCTTTGATTGTTCGAATTTCAATAATGTTCTTAGTAATTCTATGTGCGATTGGCAATCTTGGTTCGGGCCCAATGAAAGGTTCATCAGCCCCTGTTCTGGCCAGTTCGTCTGCTTCCTCATTGCCTTTATTACCTTGGTGTCCAGGTACCCAGGCAATTTCCACCTCAGCCAAGTTTGAAAGTTCCTGAATGCTATGTTTGCATTCCTTCACCAAGGCTGAGGTGGTCTCCGTTTTGTCAAGGGCTTTGATGGCTGCTTGACTGTCGCTATATATTATTATTTTTTCTACGTTATGATCGCTTATCTCACTTTTAATCATATGCGCACACTCCAGTATCGCGAATACTTCCGCCTGGAATACGCTGGCGAATCTGCCCAGATTGAAAGTAGCTCTTTTAATGTTGGGTTTAGCTATGTATATCCCAGCTCCCGATAGCTTAGTTGATTCTTTTCTTGACCCATCAGTGTAGCATACTGCGGTGCTATCCAGATTGTCTTGTTCTAGGTTCCAGTCGTCTCTGGATCTGATGCTTATTCTGTACTTTTTGTCGAATATCCTCTCCTTTTTTATTAGGTCATTATTAACCAGTATCATAGAAAGGTTTTCTTCGTACTTCTTTCCTATTTCTGCGTGACCTTTATCAGTGTGTCTTCCTATCCATAGGTTTGTGCTTTTCAGCTTAAACCATTGTTCTGTAGCTCTCTTTTCGATTTCAAGATCTATAGGACTAAGGCCTAGTATCATTTCTAAGGCGGCCGTGGGAGTTGTTCTCATGGCTCCTGATACCATGATGCTAGCTAGTCTTTGTACCTTTGTCAGTTCTTTTTTGTTGTATTCTAGTTGTGCCTTATGCCACCATACTAGTGCTCCGTGGAGAATTCTCGGTAGGATGATTGCCCTATAGATCCATTGGACCACTTCGGGTTTCATGCCCCAATTCCTGCCAACGGCTCTTCTGCACTGCATGAGAGCTGTCATTGCCTTTTTGCTAGTTTCTTTTATGTGTGTTCTATAACTTAAGGTGCTGTCTAGGACTATTCCTAGGTATTTAAACTCCTTTACTATTTCAAGTTCTACATTCTCAATGTTTATTGGGATCATACTATCAATTTTTCTTTTATTTGTGAACAACATTAGTTTGGTTTTTGTAGGGTTAAGGTTCAGTCCCTTGTCCCTACACCATCTCAATGTTGTCATAATTCCGCTTCTCATTATATCTCTGACCACGCTTAGAACTTTGCCTCTTACAAGTAACAGGCCGTCATCCGAGTACGCTTGGATGTATATGTGCATAGCAGTGATCTTTGTTACTAGTTCATCTATTAAGATACACCATAGCAGAGGAGACAGACAGCCTCCTTGGGGAAAGCCTCTTCTAGCTTTGATGGTGTATTTGGTATCTGCTAGTTCTGCTTGTATGGATCTGTGTTGCAACATATTGGTGATCCAACCTGATATTTGCTTTGTTACACCTTCTCTGTTTAGGGCTTCCACTATAGATTGCGCAGACGCTTTGTCAAAGGCGCCTTCAACATCGAAGAAGCACGCTAAAGCGTATTCTTTGTTTGAGGTTGATCTTTCTACTCTGACTGCCATGTTGTGAAGGGCTGTCTCAATGGATTTCCCTTCCATATACGCATGTTGGTTGTCATGTAGTGGTCTTTTACTTTTGCCTATAGTTTCTCTTATATGTCTATCTAGTATCTTTTCCAGTGCCTTCAGTAGGAACGAGGAGAGGCTAATGCATCTAAAGGACTTCGCCTCTTGATATGTGGCCTTCCCTGGTTTCGGTATGAAGACGGCCCTGACTTTTCTCCAGCCACTGGGTATGTAGTTTGCTGCTAGGCTGCTTCGATATAGAACTAGGAGATCCTCTTTTATAAACCTTAAAGCAGCTTGTAGCATCTTTGGGAAAATGCCGTCTGGCCCCGCTGCCTTATATGGTTGAAAGGAGGCATTACTCCACACTAGCATGTCTTCTGTAATTACTTTTCTGACCTCTGCCTCCCCGTCTGAGATGAGTTCTGCCGACAGAGTATTCATTTCCTCCTCTGTATGCTCTATGCAGTCCGGGAAGTGAGTGGCCATCATTTCTATGAGTATTTCTTTGGGATCCACTATGATAGTGTCATCTTTTTTAAGGCTTCCTAGTTTACAGGTGTGGTCTTTTGTTAGCATCCTCATTAACCTGGCCGACTCAGGTTGTCCAGAGATGCCTTCACAAAAGGCTTCCCATCCGTTTCTGCTTTCTCTTCGGCTTTTGTACTTGAAGTTGTTTCGTTCTTCTCTGTACTTGTTCCAGCTCTCATCGTCATCCTTTTCTAGGGCAATTCTGAGTGCCTTTTTGGTTCTTTTTCTTAGTTTCTTAAGTTCTCTATTCCACCAGGGTTGTCCCTTCCCTGACTTAACTTGTTTCAGCGGACAGGCTGATATATAGGCTTTCGTAAGGGCCTTTTCCAGTCTATCTGCTTCTCTTTCTATATCTGTTGCGTTGCTAATTAACCTATCATAACCAGGTTTCCATTCATTCATTTCTTGATCGAATTTTTCCCAGTTAGTTTTCCTATTATTTCTATAGCTTATGGTTTCGACCTGACAAGTCAAATTGTAAGTAATTCTGCGATGATCCGAGAAGGAGTTTGAGGTGTCAACCCTCCAGTCCTTCATCAGATGACTTTCTTCTTTGGACATTAGTGTTATGTCTAAAACTTCTTTCCTTGCTCTTGTGACGAACGTCGGTGTGTTACCTATGTTCATTATTTCTAGGTTAGTACTAAGGATGTATTCGAGTAATAGGTTACCCTTATTGTTGCAGTCTGTGCTGCCCCACACAGTGTGGTGTGAGTTTGCGTCACAGCCCGCAACAATAGGGATGTCCATACCTCTATATCTCGCTATTGTTTCTTCTAGGTGCGTCCCTGGTGGCTCGTAGTCCGTCTCACTCGGGATGTAGACCGACATGAAGACCATCCTTTTTCTGCGCCCATCTGCTCCACATATTGTGACTATAGCTGCTGTAAGATCTCTGTAACATTCAACTTCTATTAGTCCTAATGCCCGTGCCTTTTTGCTGACGTATATGCATGTCCTTGGGTTGGACTCACCATCGCGACAGTAGATGGTCGTCCCTCCCAGACATCCAATGCCAACCACTTGGCCGTCAGTGTTAGCGTAAGGCTCTTATATGTTTGAAATATTATTGTAAGTTATAATTATAACGAAATTCTGACTTATCACGTCTTAACTACTGAACCGATCATCATGAAATTTTACATAGGTACACGTTGCCAGGGGTACAGAAAAGGACATAGGGTACCTTTCATCCTGAAAAAAATATTGTTCCCCAGGTATAGCAAAAAAACTTTGCTCGCAGACGAAGTCGCGGGCGGCCGCTAGTAAAAAAATAAATAAAAAAGTACTAGGTAGTTTTGAGATTATAGGTCATTAAGGTATAGTTTCCATAAGTTGTAACTGAATAACTACCACTCCGTTAAGTTGTAGCATAATATTTAATAAAAAATAAATAAACAAAATATATTTTCCGTTTGTGTATTTATATGTAAATAATTTGATATTTTGACACATTGTTATTTCTTTTTAAGTATTATCCTTTAATCATGCCGTAGCCGGCCGTAGGTAGTCGCCTACTGAATCTAATAATTAATAAAAAAAAATTTTGTGGCTTACAAAGTTGCCTCAAGGTTGCTCAGATGGTTAGCGATCAATTACAATGGTACCTACTGCTAAATCTGCAAGAAGTATAGTATCGGCAATTATACCTGTTTGGTGCGAGCGGTCCGACCGACTCCGACCGCGCGTGGCTGCTACGGCTACACGAGGTTTACCGTGGCGAGGTGCGCCTGCGCCGCCGCGCCTGCGATTGACGATCGTCTAGTTACAACTTCCGATTTTACCCAATAAATTAATCTACCGACCTTCTGAAACAATTTTGATAAATTTTCGTATAAATCGGACCTTGCAAAAGAATATAAGCTACTACACTCGACGTCAGAAAAATCGCACCTCTTCGAGAGTAAATTTAGACTTGGTCACCTGCTATTGCTAGCTAACGTTATATTGTGTAAATGTTGATATCTATTGAAAGTCATAATAATACTTTGGCATAAATGTTTTTTGGCATACTATTTATTTATGTAAGCATAATAATCATTTAGACTAATTTGTTTTCGCATAATGTTATTATGCATATTGTCCATTCGCCTAATATTATTTAGACATAAAATCAAAAACAATCATTATAAATATTTTTACGTACTCATTTATTTTCTTGAAAAAGGGATATATATTAAAATGCCGACGCGTGCCGAATGCGAATGCGCGACGTTATAAAACACCTATTTTCAATTGACCGTAACTTAAAAGATCGATTATTAAATGACCGATAGTTCGAAATTCCGAAATTAAAATCCAGATAATTCAAAATCCTGAAAGTCTGTTTAGGTCTATTAGGTGCGACGATGAGCGAGCGTAGCGAACGTAAAACGTAGCGAGTAGTATTTTAGTTAAAACGTATTTCAGTGATTTTAAACGTACGGTTAAACAACTATTCGACCATTTGATGTTCGGGGTTTCGTCCATGGGTCTTGTAAAATTAAATCTTTTCAACTTCAGCATTGTAAATACATACCCCTAGCCATGCATGAGACAAAAAATATTTATATTTATTTCAAGTGTACATTTTGAGCAATCGCTTTTAAATGTGCAAGTTGCAAAGTGTATTATTTTTTTGTTTATAAAAATATGCGTTAATAACATTATGCGTGTTTAAATTTATGATAAAGAATATTATGCTTAAACATGATTATGCCTAAATTAGTTATGCCTAAAAAAATTATGCATAGGCTTTTATGACTAAGTAATATTATGCATAAACATCATTCGGCGAAATCATATTATGCTATGACATATTAATAAATACATAGGGAAGGGAACCGTTTGTTTGTTTGTAGGTATGTGTGTTTGTATGTAATATTCTTTACATCATACTGCTCGGCAACTAGGATTTACTAGTATAGTAAGAGGCCGTGTAAGTTGGCATGTGCAACACAGTGCATTGTTTAGATAGAACGTTCCATTTTCAAATCACTTTACAATTCAAGCATGGGTGAATGCTTTAACTGTAAAGTAACTTTACAATTCAAGCTATGTCAAACTCCTTAGTGAACCAATCTCTTTTCTTATATTATAAACTGTGGAAACTTTTTACTGAAAAAAAAAACAATAAATATGGCGGCATTTCATTTCCGTTCAAGCTATGCAAAACTCCTTGGATTTTGATTTTGATTTTGATTTTATTTTGATTTTGATTTTGATTTTGATTTTTTTTTTATTTTTTCATTTTCATTTTTATTAAATTTACCTCGCATGAATGATGTAAAGTAGTATGCTTACCTCGGTTGTAAGTAGCTATTACACCCTCGAACTATATTCGCCCTCGCTCGCTTCGCTCGCTCGGGCGTCTAAATATCTCGGGTGCACTCGATCCATTAGCGCCCTTTGCGAGCTGCGCTCGCACGGGCGCCAAATTGGATCTTGTTCTGTAATAGCTCACTTACGTCCCTTGTGTAACAAACTACTATTATTACCTCATATCTTTCAAACGGCTGAACAGATTTGTATGATTAAGATATCCTTAGATTTGTCTTGTCAGCCCAAGTGTTCTTAAGAAGGTGGCTTTTTAGAGTACTGCAATATGTGTGTCAAATTAAAGGGCTTATTATTAGGATTTCAATAAGGTATATCATGACCGTAATATATAATAACTAAAATTATATAATTAAAAAAAAACCCGCCTGCATAAAAAGGTAAGTCAACTTAAAAGATGGAAACAAGATTAAAAATTTATTATGTTATTATGTTGCCATTAATGTTTAATCTTGTTTCCATCTTTTAAGTTGACTTGCCTTTTCTTGCCTTTTTATGCAGGCGGGTTTTAATCCAGAAAAAATGAACGGTTCCCAAGGGATAACAAAATAACTGTCTACGCAGACGATGTCGCGGGCGGCTGCTAGTACATTAAGAAAAAAAATAAGATAGAATCGGATCGGAAGGTCTGATGAGTCCTTACATACTTAGGTACAGTAATTACTGGAAAATTAGTCGATATAACGATAAATACGAGCATTACGAGCCCAAAGCGGGCGTTTTCAAGAAATAGGTATATAGGTACTAATTTTAGCTCGGATTCTAAGAATACAGAAATTGGTGCACTAACTAAATATCCAATTTAACTCAGCTTTTTTGAGTTTTGTCGAATGGAAAATATGCAGTAAATCAGGCCATGTATTTCTCAATATTAACTACTTTACTTATTTACTTTGTAATTTTAGAAAGTTTGATAATAATAACGTACTTATTACCTAATATTTTCTTGGGCGGGCTTTGCAATGAATGAGTTTATCGCCCATTGAAACTGACTTTTTACTAATAAAGACTGTACAGCAGATGTACCTATATAGTTAAGTATTTTGTCCCTATCTTTTAAAGCTAAACAGTTTGACAGAGAGTAACCAGGCCCGCCGCAAGCGGGCGTGCAAGGCGTGCACCGCACGCGGGCGGCACGTCTAGGGGGGCGGCAAATCGACCGATTCAAGCAACGAAGCTAGGGTCGAAGAAGGGTCATGACATGAGCGCTCCTGGCAAGATTAGAATTTTGCGCCCCAAGGCTTATTTCTAGGTTCATGAGTGATACTTTCAAGATTTGAATTTAGCGCCCCAAAACAAATTTCTAGGATAATGAGCGCCCCTGGCAAGATTTAAATTTTGCGTCCCAAGACTTACAGACTATTTTCTAGCAATGGGTCAGAAAATTGAGGATTGCACCCCTGGCAGGCGCCCCCTTGCCAGCCTAGCTACAACCTAACTACAACCTAGCTACGACGCCAGATCGATTACGTAATATTTCAGGAAGCTTGAAAGATGCCTCTTTCCTTGTACCCACTTGTGAACAAGCGGCAATCCGCGGGTCGCGAGGCTTCGCATCGTGTTCTGGCAGTGGGGATAGGGATCTAGAATGGATTTTGAGTTTAAACCGAACTCCGCTCGGATTTCATTCGAGACCTGGGTGGGGCCCTATTTTTGAATCCTTCGGCTGGCAAATTTTATTTAAAGATTATCCCTTAAAATATTTTTTTTTAATTAATTCTTTAATAAATTAAAAAGAGTCCCGTACACGATTCCGAAAACCACTTTACCAACTGACAGTTCCCATAAAAATATTACCCATTTATAATTCTCACCGAATGAACTACAGACCAATGAACGTTTGACCGACGCAACGTTTATGTTTCCTGCAGTTCACCGAATGAATGTTATACCGTAGTGCCATTGACATTAAGTACAATTTTCTACTTCGCTTTTGACTGCAGAGATCATTATCCGATCATGGAAAGTAATAAAAAAGTTAAGTAAAAATGAAAATATTTATTTTAATATTGATAAATATTGTATAATTAACAACATTAATTAACAAACACAACTTCCATCTTAATTTTGAGACAAAAAAAGAGAAATCATGTTATACCAAAGGGTATATAGGGACGCATCTCGTTCCATTTTTTAATTTTCAATACAGATGATCAAAACAACTGTGCGCGAGCAGTAATGAGGGCGAACTTTGAAAATTCATATTAAATTATTAAATAGATATATTAAACACGCAATACATTAGACTAATACTTCATTATTACTAAAAAAATACTTTAGAATCTTTAAATACCAGTAAAAAAATATCGAAGTGGCATGTTTTTTTTTGTTTTTACCGATTTGAGCATTTGTTAATATTTTATTTTCTCTGTGATTAATAGTAGATTGTACAACAAGTGCATAAAACGCATCATTTTACCCGAGACGATATATATCCACCCGAGCCGCAGGCGAGGGTGGATAGTCAAGTCGAGGGTAAAATGGGTTTTATGTACGAGTCATACACTCTGCTTTTCACTTCGATTGTGAGAAAATTAAACAACAATAATGTAAAAATAAAAATATTTCTAACATTTTAGTGACAAATTATATATTTTTGGAATGTGCTCATCAATCAGTATAAGATTCATATTTGGGCTACGCAAATATGATCACGTGTCCGCTTTCCGTGTCAAGCTCAAGTGGTTGCCAATCCGTCTCCGCCAGAATGCGCACATTGTCACACTGCTATACAATATTCTGTTCAATCCTCGTTTTCCGCCATATCTAAAGGCACATTTCCATTACCTGCATGACACTCACTCGCGAGTTTTGAGATCATCGGAGAACTTGATATTGGAGATACCCAGGCACTCCACTAAATTCTTTGACAAATCCTTTACTGTCCAAGCTGCTCGTTTGTGGAATGAACTGCCCAACGAAATAAAGCATGCACAATCTATAGAGAGTTTTAAACGCCAAGTTAAAGAACATTATCTGTCTTTGCCGTCATAGTATTTATTTTTACTTTATCCTTTGTTTGTCGAAACGATATTTATTGTATTATTGTATATCTAGATCTAGTAGTTTGTTATATATATATATATATATATATATATATATATATTTACATCCAGCGATCTATTTGGCGTCATGCACGTGGTGCATCATTACGACGTCCCCCAGTTCCCCTTACTTTTTTTAACATGTCTAAATGAATATTGCTTAGTTTTTTGATTTCCAGCTCCGTGGGATACGTCATTTTCCGATAATTTTATTTTTCGCGATATTCGTCTTGCAGTCATGCTCGAACATTTTTGAACCCCTAACCATGGTAATACATTATAGGCATCCTGGATATATTGATCGTAATTTACCCATGGCATCGATTATTGAACGTCCTCACAGGATGGACGGTATTTGGGAGTGCGACGTTGCCAGCTTTCGGTTTATTATCTCTTTCTTTTCCTATCGCTTGTCTCTAGTACCCAGTTTCAACATTTAATTTGTTCCAATATTCGTAAAGTCTATACATATACGGATGCCCAATATGTTATAATATGTAAATACGCGTAGGTACCTAGTGTGCTTGCTTTATAATTATTTGATTATATTTTATAATAAGTCTGTTGTGTTGCAATGAGCATAGATGAATGGATTGAATGGTAAATGCATGTCCGTCTTTCATACAACACTTACTGGACGATCTTTAAAAAAATTGGTAGATTGTGTATCTAAGCTACCCATATTTACATATAATAAAGACAAAACCTCCTTCAAAAACCTTAAAAATAACCTAACAATAACAGATTCAAAAATAAATGGCTCTAAAAAGCAAGAAATAAAATACTTAAATCTGCATAACAACTAACTCGAAATTGAGTACGCATATCTAATATTAAACAACGCATTTTGAAGTCGGTTGGGGGGAACGGGGGACGACGACGATTATGATTATGGGTTTCAACCCCACCCGACTTCAAAGACGTTGTTTAATATTAGATATGCGTACAAACTTTCGAGTTAGTTGTTATGCAGATTTAAATATTTTATTTCTTGCTTTTAAGAGCCATTTATTTTTGAAGCTGTTTTTGTCAGGTTATTTTTAAGGATTTTGAAGGAGGTTTTGTTTTTTTGAAAGTCTTTTTCATTTTGAACTTTTTTGTGGTGGGTATATTTAGTGACCATATTATCGAAGTTACAATAGCCTTATGCCAATGGCTCATCACCTTTTACAAAATACTGCTTTTCCCGACGCAGGGGCGTTAATTGTTGAAGAGTTTTCCTGGTACTTCACTATCAGCTCCACTTCACCATATGTATTATGATGAGCATAAATAGCCTAGCAACCATATCAAAGTAATCGTATCGTACCAGTGAAATACTTAGTATTGAATAGTTCCGATGATCATCTATGCTGGTCTTCATCATCAGTTCTACTTCACCAAAATGGTACTTTTTGAAAGAAAATACACAAGTTACTTAAGGAAATACCAAAATCGTAATGGGTGTACCTATAATATTTAAAAAGTTTCCTTGATTTCTCCAGGATCCCATCATCAGATCCTGACATCATGACAATGGAACCAACTTGGAAGTATATACTTTCAAACAGAAAAATATTTTTTCGAATCGGTCCAGCCGTCTTCAAGTAATCGAGTAACTAATCTCTATATAAAAATCTCTATGTAAAAAATCTAAATAAAAAAACAAAGATTCCGACGAACTGAGAACCTCCTACATTTTTTTGAGTCGGTTAAAAATGATAGTTTATTACAAAACATGAAAGAAGTCAGAAATGCGATAGATTTTATCATGTCGACAAAAAAGAAAAATTATTCAATGATATCACTGTAATCAATGCCGTCAAAATGGGTATACGATCACTGATTGGTATTGGTACATGACACATTAAATATCAACATAAACCTGGATAGATCCCCACTGATAAAGTCCATGCTTCGACTATTACCGATCCATATTCAAAACCCCAAAAGCATTCAGAAGTCCAAAACCGCTTCAAAGCCTTTGAGAACAGCATAGAAGGGGACGATCTAAACAATATGGTGGTGGATACTGTCCGTATGGTAGGGTCAAAGTTCTTTAAGACCCGCCGCCCAAGCTAAAGAAACTCTCCAACCACACACTCCTACTCATGGATCAGAGACGTGAAATGAGACTCCAGAGTTCAGTGGATGCTCATCGTTATCGGCAACTAAATAGAAAAATATCTAAGTCTTTGACGAGTGACCTTCGCCAATTAAATACGAATCGTATTAAAAAATTAATCGAGTGGAATAAAGGCTGACAACTATCGACGGACGCATCATCTCATCGAAGCCTGAAATCCTGAGAGAGATCAAGAGTTTCTATGGGCAGTTACAATTCAGGCAGACACCTGTTGAAAGCAAGGCTAAAAACCCCAGATCCAAGCTTACCCGACACTATACTGAAGATATCCCGGACGTCAGAGCCGGTGGTAAGCCGATCCTTAAAGTCCTTAAGAAGCTTTTCAATTCCGTCATCGTCGAGGGCGGAACACCGAAGGCATGGAACATAAGTGAGGTGATTTTGTTCTTTGAAAAGGGTGACAAAAGACCCATCTCACTTCTGAGCCATGCCTTTTTCGAGAATTCTTACGAATCGTCTCGCTCGCAGGTTTGACCACTTCCAATGGGGATGGAAACTGAGGAACTAATGGCGCAACAAGCGGTTGTACCAAAACATTTGATTGGTTGTTTCAAATATCAAATGTCATTTGTGGCATATTTTAACCAATCAAAGTATTGATAGCGGTTAAACCGCCGCTGGCGCCATCTGCGATTAGCTTTGCGTTGCCAACCCCATTTCCAAAACAAGCCTGGTTCCGAAAAGGTTTTAGCACCATATACCACATCCATACGCTGTGGCAGGTTATGCAAAAGATCGAGGAGTATAATCTGATTCGATTGAAACCGATGGCATTCCGCCAATAATTTTCCAAAAGTGTGCTTCTGTTCTATCAATTCCACTTTGCTATATTTACAATGAATCTCTGGCAACTGGGACTTTCCCGGAAGCGTGGAAAATTGCAAAGGTAGTTCCAATACATAAATCTGGTGATAATCAGTCCGTTGAAAATTATAGGCCTATAAGTGTTCTCTCAATTGCATCTAAGGTTTTTGAATCAATAATTTGCCCTTTCATCTGCGAACACATAAAGCCAGCCATCACACAACACCAACATGGTTTCATAAGGTCTCGGTCAACTGCCACTAATCTGATCACATTTGTGTGGGATGTTACACATGCCCTGGACTCGAGACAAGAAGTAGATGTTATATACACTGATATGAGTAAAGCCTTTGATAAGGTGCCTCATGATATCTTGCTACAGAAACTATTTGAAATGGGTATTGTTTGTAATATGTTAAAATGGGTCGAATCATATCTTAATAATCGTAAATTCTATGTAGTAATTAATGGTTTTAGCTCTAATATCCATAGTGCAGATACGGGGGTGCCGCAGGGCTCAAATGTCGGTCCTATCTTATTCAATATTTTTATAAATGACATTGTGAAATGTCTCTTTCATTCTACTCCGTATATCTATGCGGATGATTTGAAAATTTCAAGGGTTATAAAATCAACAAATGATGTTATGTTCCTCCAAAATGACATAAACAACCTAGTACGATGGTGTGAAATGAATAAGATGGACCTGAACGTTAACAAGTGTTTTCATGTAAAGTTTAGTAGAAAGCAGAAACCATTTGATTCAAAGTATTTCATTGATGGTACACAGTTGAAAAAAGTTAGCAGCATAAAAGACCTAGGAGTGACATTTGATTCAAAACTTACCTTCGAAGAGCACATTGACAATGTTATTAAAAAATCATCCAGGATGCTTGGATTTGTCATCAGAAACAGTAAACAATTCCGTAAATTAGAAACAAAAAGGCTGTTGTATAATTCATTCGTTCTTAGCATTTTGGAGTATTGCAGTGTTGTGTGGAGACCACACTATGCCTCTCATTCGCTGAGGCTTGAACGAATTCAGAAACGATATCTGTGGCATCTAGCATTCTCAATTAATAAAAGTAGAAGAAGTTTTTCGTGTCAACGTAAACTAAATTATTTTAAATACTTTTCTTTAGAAAAACGAAGAATAATAATTGATCTTCTTTTTTTGCATAAACTTCTTAACAATAAAATAGATTGTCCACAGTTATTACAGAGGTTTAACTTTAAATTACCAAGCAGAATGCCTAGATCTCAATTGGTTCCACAGTCCACTAGTGCCACCATCACGAGTAGTGTTTGGGTCGAACTCTCCGGTTCCAAGAATGAGTAGACTTCTTAATTGTTTCGGGAAATCGATCGATATTCATGCTGTAAGCTTAAACACCTTCCGAAAATATTTACAAGAAATTGTTAGCGGTGATTAAAATGATGTATGTGTGCATAGATTCACAGTTGTATGTGTGTGCGTGTGTTCTTTTTTTCTACATTTTAATTTTTAAAGTGTATTTAATTTACATTAGTCATAAGTGATAGTAAAAATACATATACTAGTATTAGCAGGTGGTGTTTACCTTTAAGTAATTGTGCATTTGGCATAGTACCTAATCTTAAGTTTCTAAAAATATTTTATCAGTGTTACGATTGTTGGTAGACCTTTAAATAAAATAAATAAAAAATAAACCTGGACGATGCTGCAGTCTCTCCAAAGGTGCCAAGTGGACTAGATACAAGTATATCGAGGTGTTGAGGTACTTATACGAAAATGCCACCATGTCGATCTGAGTACAGAAGCAGAGCACAAATCCTATCCAGCTGCATCGATGTGAGACAGGGAGATGTTATTTTTCCGAAACTGTTCACAGTTGCGTTGGAGGACATCTTTAAACTCTTAAACTGGAAAGGACTCAGCTTTAACATTGATGGTCAGTACCTAACAAACCTTCGTTTTGCCGATGATATAGTTCTTATGGCTGAGACCTTGGAAGACCTCAGAAGAATGCTCTAAGATCTCCGCAGTGCTTTCCAAAGAGTGGGTTTCAGGATGAACATGGATAAGACGAAAATGATGTCGAATGCCCATATCGTGCCCGCTCCAGTTCATGTTAGGAATCAGAAATGAGGAGATTCACAGAAGAGCTAAAGTAGCCGACATCGCTCGCAGGATTGCTCAGCTGAAGTGGCAGTGGGCTGGACACATAACGAGAAGAACCGACGGCAGTTGGGGCGGAAAGGTTCTGGAATAGCGATGACGCACCGGACGACGCTCCGTGGGTAGGCCCCTGACATGTGGACCGATGAACTGGTGAAGGTTGCGGGAAGCCACTGGATGCGGGCAACGCAGGATCGTCGTGGAGATCCTTAGGGAAAGCCTTTACCCAGCACTGGGTGTCATGCGGCTGATATGATTAAAATAAAATAAAAAAAATACTAGGAACAGTGCTATCATCTTACAGTTGGTACCTAGCTTGCAGCCACATAGTACCGTATTCGTGGAATCACGATCGCCAGGCTATTAAACATACGTATACTTATAGCTATTGAACGTCCGTATACAGCTATTGGGCATCCTTCTATGGCCATTGGGCGTCCGTATACAGCTATAGGGCGTCCGTATTTAGCTATTGAACGTCCGTATACAGCTATTGGGCGTCCGTATATGCCTGTTGGGTGTCCGTATACAGACAGCTATTGGGTATCTGTATTAGGCTACTGAACGTCCGTATACAGCTATTGGGCGTCCGTATTTAGCTATTGAACGTCCGTATACAGCTATTGGGCGTCCGTATATGGCTGTTGGGCGTCCGTATACAGACAACTATTGGGCATCCGTATATGGCTATTGAACGTTCGTATATGTACAGCTATTGGGCGTCCGTACAAAGCTTTACGTTGATTTGTATACCAAATGACAAATACCAATACCGATACCAACATATCATCATAATCGGTATAGCGGTTATACAAACTTCCACCGCTTTTTACCCCCTAAGAGGATGATTGCGTCAATAAAAACTACGCTAATATGTCTTCATACCAAATTTAAATCGGTTTAGTGGAAATAGATTCCCTATACAAACTTCTACCCTCCTTTTTGCCCCTTTAGGAGATGATTTTGGGGACAAAAGTGTCCTATGTTCTTTCTCGGGTCCGAAACTATCTCCATAGTCCATACTAAAGTTAATCTAAATCGGTTCAGCAATCTATGTTTGAAGAGGTAACAGACGGAAAAACATTCGCATTTATATTATTAGTATGGATTGTTATCTATTTTTATGAATAAAGTTGAGTTTATTTGTAAGTTTCAGTAGTAATTATATTTTATATTAATTAATAAGATCGAGCGCCGAATATTACGCAACGCGTACGTGGCCGAAGACGATGTATATTGTTTAAATTACAGTAAATATTATTTGAGCTATTGACATAGATTCAATGAGCGAGCTGGCAACGTTGCAATTGTGGACGCCAAATACGCGATATCGTAGTCAGAAATTCCCCTCGATATACATGCGTGGATATACGCGCTGCGGCAGCGCCTCACCTGCGCTGAGATTTCTTCGGGAACTTTTCAATATTTTTTTGCAGCCATTTTATACGATTTTTGGCTTCCGTCGATATTTGTACTACGGCTAGCTAGGATCAATAGGGCCTAAGTGCCACCGCCCAATAAAGTGGCGTCCGGTATGCGGACGCCAAAAGCAGGTGGACGCCAGGTTAAATGCATTTTCGCCTTCAGGGGACGGCCAATTGTTTGCGGGATAAATATATATATATATATATATATATATATATAAACACCTCTTTGGGCACTTAGTTGATCCAGCCCCGACCCCGTGCTTTGCTGACTCCACCTTTAGCACGGAATAACTTGGCTCCAGTTGCGTATTTCGCGGGCGGAGTGGCAACGTCGCTTTTATTTTGCGATGTTGCCGTTACATATTCGTCGAAAGTACCTTATACTCGATATATTTTTTTCCAAACATTTCATGCAATTGTGGATCCGTAACGGCTAAATTTTTTAGATGCATAATGACTTTGTGGCTCCGAATATATTTCAAAACGAGAGACATAATTTGATCCGTTTATATACTTGTACCGCCAGTAGTACTTATGTTGATCCGAATATGTACCGCAGTCGTAACGGTCAACAACGGTCGATTTGGGAACCTACGTTGATCTAACAGATTTTATATACGCACTGCTCCATACATTGTAAGATCCGCCTCGGTTATACGAGAGGAGCACCGTCCACCGCACCCCGCGTCCTGATTTGGGAACCTAAGTTGATCCAGCAGATTTTATATACGCACTGCTCCATACATTGTAAGGCAGCCATTACACGGTAGGTTTTGCTGTCAGTTTAACCACAGTCACGGCCGTGACTGACGATTAACCTACCGTGTAATGGGGTGACTGACGGTTGCATGATGGTGACTGACGAATATTTGGATATTCGTCATGCAACCATCAGTCATGAATTTTGAGTGAACGTGTAATGGGATTTCATCAGTCAAGCGTCAGTCAGCGCGCGGCCAGCGATGGAGTCGGACACTTTTCTAGCATAATAATGCAATTAATGTTATGTTAATGTATAAGACTTGGTACATACCTACCTACTTATAATAATTTTATTGATTTTTAACTAGGTACTTAAGACAAATTGACTGTATGTATGTAGTTTTAGGCTATTGTTGATGGAAACTTATAATTAAGTAAAAATAGTCTGCGACTTTACTCTGGCAAGCTGTCTCTGTGCTGTGCACATCTCATAAAATTACAGGGTGTTTGATATAACATAAAGGAGCTTCAAATGAAACTCGGAATCTTCTCAAAATTTACAATTTTGATAAAAAAAAGCTTAATTTAAGCGCAGATGAACTGATCGTGACAATGTTGAAAAGTGAAGTAAAAAAATACAATTTCATACAGACTACTTGCAGTTACATACAAACTCCTACCAGACATGATAAAAATTAGATTAGTTTGACATAATTGCTAAAAGCAAACGTTCAGGCGCATACGCGTAAACACAGGGTAAAAATTACAGGACAGGGTATGTTGTAATAGTGGTCCAGAGCAAAGGAGCCGTTTCCAACAATAATGTTTATTTTTAGTTACATACTTATAGCTTTTTGCATATGGTACCTTGTTTTTTAGGTATGGTGTCTGTCACTAAAGCTAGGGTTTCCTAGGATAGCGGTGCCGTCATATTACGGCCGTAATATAGTGGCGTTGAATACTATCTATGTAAACAATACGGCGACACCGTAACGTCAGAAACCGAGCCGTATTGCTTATATAGAAAAAGTTTTACGCCGCTAAATTACGGCCGTAATTTGACGGCACTGTCATCCTAGAAAACCCTAGCTTAAGACCAAAAGGTTATCAAAAAACGCATCTTTCAAACAAGTTTGTATGGGTTTAGAAATCCCTTTTTAATATCCAATCTTTTACCCAACGCTTTCTTTTTACCCGTTTTTTATTCAACAACGCATTCAAAATTAAATTACAGGCCTTTCTTTAATGAATATCCATAATTTATACATGAACACGAGTATTCTTTGTGAATTTTTGCGTATGACTGACGATCAGTCAGAATGACCGTGTAATGTCGATAAAATTCCATCAGTCACCATCACTCAAACGTAATTCATGACTGATGGAATTTGACTGACGCTTGCATGACCATGTAATGGCCGCCTAAGATCCGCCTCGGGCTCGGGTATACGGGAGGAGCACCGCACCCCGCGCCCTTTACGTCCGACCGCGACCGCTATCCGTCCGAGCCAATTTGCGTCTCAGTCTCAGTTCGAATACAGTGGTTGGACTTAGCGCACGTCGACGTAACATTTGGAAGAATTTGGTAATTTGGAAGAATGAATGAAGAACTTGAGGAAGACAAGAATGAAGGTCCGCAAAGTATGTATTTTCATCTACATTTGTACCTAGTTAAGCTATTTTCTATCTACAGTGTGTTACCGGCAAGCAGGCATTTTTTGAAACTGATAAATAAATTGTTCTGGGTATATTCAATATACTCTGTGTCGGTTTTGACAGCTTGCTAATCTGGCAAGACTGTGTCTTGATATATCATCTGCGATGTAATTATCTTGTATTTGATTTTGGATATAAAAATAAAGAGCAAAGCTTCATTTAAATAGATCGCAATATTTATTTATTACCATCTTAGAAACATGGTGTCAGTGTAAAGAATGAAATATCTCACTAATAAAATCCATTCAAGTAAGTGAAAATTTATACCAAACAAGATGGCTTCGCCAGATCTGGCAAAAATAATTGAAAAACAGAACGAACTGCTTTTACTAATACAAGCACAAATGGGGACATCGGATAAGAGTAGGGTTCATATTCCATGGCCTGCACCCCTTGACGTTGAATCGCCTGATCCAGGAGAAGCGTTAGATTTCTTTAAAACAACGTGGCTAAATTACGCTACAGCGGCCGGCTTAAAAAAAGAACAAAGACCAGCGCTCTTAATCAATGCAATCGGGCATGCTGCCATGAAAAAGTATTTGCATTTTGGCCTCACTGAAACGGATAAAAAATCCGAAGACAAGATTTTTGAAAAATTAGAACAAACATTAAAAAAGAAAACCAACATTATATATAGCAGATACCTATTTAATAAGAGAAATCAACAAGAAAATGAAAACATAGAAACATACATTACAGAACTCCGTAAATTATTGAAATCATGCAATTATAGCGTGAACATCATGGAAGAAATGTTACGAGACAGAATTGTAGTAGGCATTAGAAGTCCAGATATAAAGAAAGAATTACTGAGAGCAGAAAACCTAGATCTTGATTTGACCATCAAAATTTGCAAATCTGCTGAAGTTACAGCTGTACAACTGAATCCCGAAATTAACAATAATTGGAAATTAGGATTTATTGTTGAGAAAGTAAGCGAACGGTCATATAAGATAAATGTAGATGGAACAATATACAGGAGGGACCTTGTACATATAAAACCCTATAAAGGAACTTTATTTGAATCAATATCTAATACTAATAAAGAGAGAAAGGAGGGAAAATCTGTAATGGCTGATAATAATACTGAACGTAGTCTGGGTTCTAATGAAAATAATTATAGTATTAATAACAGTAACTACGGTTGTGAAATTGTTATGGAAAACGATGAAAATTCAAATTCAAATGTTGTAAGCCCCGATCAGCGTTCTAGTTCAGATATTATAAGCATGGAACATACTAGACCCGTTAGAATGAAAACTGTACCAACTAGATTTAAAGACTATGTGTTAAGTTAATGTTTATTAAACTTGTTAAAACAGAGAGGATGTTCTGGGTATATTCAATATACTCTGTGTCGGTTTTGACAGCATGCTAATCTGGCAAGACTGTGTCTTGATATATCATCTGCGATGTAATTATCTTGTATTTGATTTTGGATATAAAAATAAAGAGCAAAGCTTCATTTAAATAGATCGCAATATTTATTTATTACCATCTTAGAAACATAAATCATAATAAAATTAGGGTATGTGAATTAACTGACCAATTATATTTCTGTACAGCTGTCATTTATATCAGTTACTTGTCGATTTACTTTGCTGTAGGTCATACATTGCTGGTAATTTATACTTTGTTATAAAATACATGCCGTGTGATTCTGGCTTAGAATGGAGCACCCTAGTTCCTCCCGTTGGTGTCGTAAGAGGCGACGGGTTTTGAACTTTCTTATGCAGTGTTTATGTGGGCGAAAGGCTAGCCACCTATCACCACTTTACACGTCATCCCATCCAAGGCATGTGAGTATTGCTTACAACTGCTTTTAATATCGAGTTGGTAGTTGTACCAATGTTTCTGACCGCCCCGAATGTGTTTATTGTCGTGAGCATAATGTATGTATAAAATTCCGGAAAATAAGTTAAGATAAAGAACAACATTACGTTACCATATTTTAAACAATTCCACTTGTCTGTAACACATTGTTATAATTCTGTACACATTGTTTATAAAATATCTATTATTTCTAGTTGAACTAAGTATCCAGACCAAAGGTGCAGCAAAATTGAGAAACCTACGTATGTTGTCGAAAATCTGTCAATCTGTGGTTTGTAAACAAAATTTGGGTTCGAGTTATGGGAAACTTGCGTGTGTGCCTAATGAAAGCTTCATAATTACCTAATATTATTGTGAATGTTGCGTGCTATCTACGTAAATTAAAAGATTAAAAAGCATGTTACCTACTATCTATAAGGCTTCAGGTTATTCTTAGGTCTTTTCCGAGTACCAGGCGTTTTTAAGAGCGTTATAAGTAATCAATAGTAACTACCTGCTAGTGAATAGTAGGTAGATACTAGTGCCGCCAAGTAAAAAAAATATTACTCGCTAAATACACATTTAATCAAAATTCTAGCAAATGGAAGCACTAATATTAATTCTAAACATTATTATGAACCATCCCAAAGATTCTTTAGATTCACTCTGTGTTGCTGCGTGCCGTTTTTTGCCAATAATGGCTATTATTCGCGACAAACGGCGTTGTACCTCGAATGTATCATGCTTCGTTCAAGTCATTAATTCTAAATAATATTAGTGATTGTATTTGTTAGAATTTTGATTTTATACGTATTTAGCGAATTGTTTTTTTTTTTCACTTGACGTCGCCACGCTACTGTGACCGCCATGTTACTAGGACAATAGCTTTATGTATGACCCACCAAAGCGAAACTTTCCAGGAATTGAATAACCGCAAGCAGCAGGGTGGAGGCGTTGGCACGAGAGGACTTGGCCTGTTCTTTATATCATAATTTTGTTTTGTGCAGTAATGTACGCATAAATTGATCGATCAAAAAAGAGGTGTAGGATAGTAACAGAAAGTCACTTTGCTATAGCAATGTCTATGCGAACGTGCGTCCACTATTCAACTGACGCGCGCAAGCCTCGTGTCCCAACGCCCGCGCTGCTGCCGACGACAATAGCATCATACTAACCTATACATACCATCAAATCGCGCACGCACTTATTAACATACCCGCATAATAGTCACACTCTTTTCCCTTATGGGGTAAGGGACGAGCCGCATGTGATACTTAACTTAATAAACCTTTATTATCTTGATAGGTTCATGGTATTAACAAAATAAAAATTTGCCATTATTACAGGTGATGCAGAAATATGGATTCCTCCACACTTACCTGTATTGGACAGCCCAATAAAATCAGGTGATAATATATCAGACACATCTTCAGTGTATGAAATGAGTGCTCCCATGAAATTGAGTAAATTTAAGACACTCCTGGCTGGTGCAATGATATGCGTATCAGAACCTGTTTCAGAAGCTTCAGATGATGATGGAAACGATAGTGTCGTTCCCTTAAAAAACGTAAAAAACCATCCAGATAATCAAGTTTTTATTTTCAATCCTGCCCAGGATTTAGATTACTTGTTTGCACGTCCACTCACGGATAAACCATTTGATGGCGGGAGATGTCTCAATAAAATAAAAAACATGTGCAACTTAAAAAAACCGGAAATGTTGACTTCAACTGGATTGAGACACCATATTGCCACAATTTCTCAAGTTCATAGTAAAACTGACGATAAATACACCCAACATTTAGCTACATTTCTCGGTCATGATATGCAAGTGCATGCCAGTAACTATCGATTACCCATACAAGCTATTCAAAAGGGACTTGTTGGTAGCAGACTTATGGAAATTGAAAAACATTAAAAAAAAAATAAGAAAGAGGCGGAAAATGAGTCTGAAATGACTGAATCATGCCGTAAAGAAATTGAAGAAAGATGTAAACAAACTGACAGTGACACACATAGTGAAGAAAATGAAACTAACAAAAATAAAGCGAAAATAACAGAAGCAGAAATAAACATTAATATAATCGAAGAGAATGAAAGTGACAAAATTATAATGAATGAAAAGAATAATAAAGAGAATTATCAGCAAAATGAAAGCGCTAGATGTGAAGAAAGGAGTAGCAAAGCAGATTTTACTAAAGAAAGAAACAAACAAACAATTGGCAAAAAGAAAAAAAATATGATGATCCAACAAAAAAGTACTTCAAAGCAGGTGCAGTCTTCGGATACCGAAAGTTCTGTTGACATTCCACTCCAACGTAGAAAATATTTAAAAAAGAAAAAAAATATACTTACCGATGATGAATCTGATGAAGAAATAACTAAACCGAAACCAAAAACACGAAAGAAAACTCATAACAAATGGAGTACCGATGAGGTGCAAGCAGTAATGCGACATATGAAACGATTTATTCAAATGAAAAAAAATCCAGGGAAAGCTCTTTGTGAACAAGTTTTGCGCAAAGAGCCAGTGCTTCATAAGCGGACGTGGATGCAAATTAAGACCTACATCAACAATATTTACAAATAGTAGTTTATGAAACTGACACATAAAGAGGGGTATTAAAACACGAGTGTGTGTTTAAAAACCGAGCCGTAGGCGAGGTTTTTAATAGTATCACACGAGTGTTTTAATACCTAGTTATGTGCAGTTCATACACTACTTTATCTACACTCATACATTTGGGATTGAACCTACTAAATAAAAGATCAACGTTAGAAAAGAGAGAGAGAGAGACTTTGTTTGTATTAGCTAGGTACCTACCTTGTAATAAGTCATTTCCTTAGCTGCATCTAAAATATCGGGCAGAGTAATTTTCTTTTTCACATTTTAAAGCAAGAATAAAAAAACCTACAAAATTCAGTAAGTATATCAAAATGTAAAAATTGAAATCAAAACTTTATTTGTAATGCTTTAGAAATGGCGCGCATTTCGTTAGAAAAAAAAATGAGATGAGTGCATTCCAACAAACTAATCGCAGTAAGTCATCGATTACCATAGAGTGCATTTTAATCATGGAAAATATGTAGGAAAATATCGTTGTTTTTTTTTAATGTTACGGCACTGCCTTCTTTTTGGATTTGCCCTGTATCGTAATGAGAAAAAAAGTTATTTTATGATGCAGTTGACTGCATCGTAATGAGTTTATTTTTTAATTTTACCTATCCACATAAATAAAGTAGGTATTTATATTACCTTTTTTGAATTCATATTTGGAACATTACGTTGTGAGTGTAGATAAAAGAATTTATCTACACTCACAACGTAATGTTCCAAATATGAATTCAAAAAAGGTAATATAAATACGTACTTTATTTATGTGGATAGGTAAAATTAAAAAATAAACTCATTACGATGCAGTCAACTGCATCATAAAATAACTTTTTTTCTCATTACGATACAGGGCAAATCCAAAAAGAAGGCAGTGCCGTAACATTAAAAAAAAAACAACGATATTTTCCCACATATTTTTCATGATTAAAATGAACTCTATGGTAATCGATGACTTTAGTGCGATTAGTTCTTTTGTTGAAATGCACTGATATTTTTTTTCTAATGGAATGCGCGCCAAGCATTTCCGATAAAGTTTTGATTTCAATTTTTACATTTTGTTATACTTACTGAATTTTGTAGGTTTTTTTATTCTTGCTTTAAAATGTGAAAAAATATTTACTCTGCCCGATATTTTAGTTTAGATGCAGCTAAGGAATTGACTTATTACAAGGTAGGTACCTTGCTAATACAAACAGTCTCCCTCTCTTTTCTAACGTTGATCGTTTATTTAGTAGGTTCAATCCCAAATGTATGAGTGTAGATAAAGTAGTGTATGAAACTGCACATAACTAGGTATTAAAACACTCGTGTGATACTATTAAAAACCTCGCCTACGGCTCGGTTTTTAAACACACACTCGTCAAATGTCAAATGTCAAATGTCAAATGTCAAATAAGCTTTATTCAAATAAACTTAATTATTAAGTACTTTTGAATCGTCTATATTTTCCTACCACCCGTTCCAGACTTTTTTAGCTGACAAGAAGAACGGGCGCAAGAAACTTATCAGCTGTTACAGCCATAAGTAACGATATTTACAAACTTTAATATATCGTTACCAGAAAATTACAACAGGGTGACAGGATTATTGGCAACAACATAGACTCATTATATTACTTCAACAAAGTACTTATTAGCAAGTTATGTGTTACATCATTTCCACGCATTTAGATCTTTAAGATAATCATCTACTTTATAATAACCTTTACCCATGAGCGTTTTTTTAACATGGTTTTTAAATTCATGCAAAGGAAGATCAATCACTTGTTGTGGAACTTTATTAATAAAGGCTATGCCTTTCCCCATAAATGAACCTCTAGTTTTTGCAAGCCTAAATCTTGGAACGGCAAGTTTATCTTTATTTCTTGTATTGAACTGGTGAATATTGCTGTTCTTAGCAAATGAATCATAGTGTTTCCTTACATAAACTAAATTATCATAAATATATTGGCCTGCCAAAGTTAAAATATTTATTTCTTTGAACATTTCTCTCAAAGTATCTCTCCGCCGTAGATTGTATATGGCGCGAACAGCTCTTTTTTGGAGTACAAAAATATTTTCAATACTGGCAGCTGAGCCCCACAATAGCAGTCCATACGACATTACGCTATGAAAATAACTAAAGTATACTAACCTTGCCGTTTCAATATCAGTTAAAAGCCTTATTTTCTTAACAGCGAATGCCGCTGAACTAAGTCTACTTGACAAGGCTTCAATATGTGGATCCCATTGCAGTCGAGAATCTAGTGTGATACCTAGAAATTTTGTGCTCTCGATAAACTCGACTTCATCGTCATTCAAATTAATATTTAATTTTGTCTGCTCAACATTAGGTAATGAGAATTTAACACATTTAGTTTTTTTGGGGTTAAGTGCTAAATTATTACTATTAAACCAGTATGAAACTTTAGAGAGGCTCGTGTTTTAATACCCCTCTTTATGTGTCAGTTTCATAAACTACTATTATAGATTTCACGGAAAGGATTGTTTCAACTAAAAAAGCAAGTACTTAAGATAGCATCATCTCTTAGGGCATGTGTAGAGGCACGGACATTTAGTTTCGGGATTTGCTCAGTTATTAAAAGTCTATATTTTTGTTAAAAAAATGCATAAGATTGCATTGAATTTCCTATTGTGTTATGAAAAGAAATTATGTTTTTTTTAGTTTAAAGAGAAGTATAAAGAGAAATTATGTTTTTAAGTTATATTTTAAGTAACAATGTTTTCAATGTAACCGTTGGTTTCTTGAAATAAATTAATAACAATTCTTATAATTCTTACTACAAAACAGTGTTTAAAGTTTGACGCTGCCTAAAACAAATGCTGTCACTTTTTTGAACATACTGATAAATAGAGACAGCATTTGTTTTAGTTTAGGCAGTATCTAACTTTAAACACCGTTTTGTAGTAAGAAGGTAATAGTTTCATAATTCTTTAATATTTTATTATAATATTTCTTTAATGATGGATAAAGTGAAATTGCTGAATTTTGATGATGATGACCCTTTGTAATTGTGAGTTACCATTGTATTTTGTACATTGTAAACGTCCCATCGATCTATATATCACCAATGAAACGTCCACATTACAAAAATAAAATCTTTTTCAATCAACAGTGTTTTATTCGAAATTAACAATAACAAAATATAAGAAATCAAAATATAAATATATAAGCACTTTCGTCGCCGTCCACTGTTTCTTCGTTTCTTCAGTCGCTCCACTCTGCTCTGCTATAGTTGCTGCGTCATCGTATGCTGTACATTCATTTCACTCCGCTGTAATTGTTGCTTCTTATTTCATTTCAGTTTGTTGTAACCGCTGCGTCCTTGTTCACTAGTTCACTACTTGCTACACTCCGCTGTAACCGCTGCGTCGCCGTCATCCAATAAATACACGAAGTCAACTCTGGCAAGCAATGGTATTCTACTGGAGCGCCAGCGCAGGCTTCGTGTGTTTCAACCTTCACTCCAATCTTCTGTAGCGTTTGGGTTGTCATTTAGTGAATTATGTCATTCAATGAATGACAACGCAACAGCCACAGCGGAGTGTAGAGACTGGTAATCCAATGGACGACGATGGAGCTACTACTGGTGAATGACAACGCAACAGCTACAGCAGAGTGGAGCAAGTGAAGAACCAGTAAATGACAAATCAACTCCTAAAGCGAAGTGGAGTGAGTCATGAACTAGTCTTCACTCGCTTCACTCTGCTGCTTCTCTGTAGTCGTTGTTTCGTCCCTTCCTGGTTAACCAGTCGCTCCATTCTGCTGTGGTTTTTGCGTCACCTCACCATCCACTGGTTCTTTACTCGTGGAATTTTCTGTAAACGATGCGTCGTCACCTGGTGATTCGCTCGCTGCACTCTACTGTAGTCGATAATCGCCTGGCACACCACTTGCTTTACTCTTTTGTAGTCACTGCGTCTTCTTTCGCTGGTTCACTAATCACTGCACTAGTGTCATCATACTTTGGTTCACTCGCTCCACTCCGTTGTAGCTTCTAGCTCTTCACTTCCTCGCTAAATTGTAACTAATGCTCCATCATGATCATTTCACAAAGGTGGGTCATCTGATGTGATCATTTCACATCAGATGACCACCTTCTCGCTTGCCTATAACATAAAAAATATAGATAATAATGCGCTGTCATCCGCTAGTTCATCAATCACTCGCTCATTCAGACTACAGCCGCTGCTCCGTCGTCTACTGGTGCTTTTCTGCTCCATCGCGTCGTCCGCTGATTTTTCACTTGCTGCACACACAGCACTAATTTATGTAAAGACAAGAATACATGACTTAGTGACGCTGTGTGTGCCTAGTTTGGTTAGGACTGTGCAAGCTGATAAACTCTTTGTTCGGAAAGTACCTAATATGATTTCGTGCTTCGGAAGGCACCTAAAGTTATTGTTCCCGGATACTTTCTACGAAAGCAGTCGTTACATTAGCCATGACAGAGGATTGTGATAGCCCAGTAACGCTGTTGTGAAAAGAATGAGGACCCTCTATTCAAATGTTAGTTATCAGTTCGTTAGTAATCAGTTCCCTGTCAGTACCTATCTTAAAATTCATTTATAAAAGGACTAAAAATTAAAAACCAGTCCTTATAATCTTTTATACGTCGTTATTAATATAGCAAAGAACCTAGAGATTTCTTTATTAAGATTTTGAGTGCCATCGGGGTACTGCTATGTTCAGAATGGTCAGAATATATGCTACTTAGCGATACCCCGAGACGCCACTCTAAATCTAAATAAAGAAATCTATACTTTGCAATACTTAATAACGACGGATAATTTTTTTTTTTTTACTTTTGAAGGGCTGGTTTTTAATTATTAAGTCCTTTCAGCGTAGGCGCTTTGTAAATTTTTATTGAATAGTTATTTCAATAAAGTGTGCATTCATTCATTCATTCAAGCTTTTTTAACAAGTTCGTTAAGTTTCGGTATAAAAAAATTATTCCATTTTCATTAACATCAGCTGATACTCTTCAAACTACTGAATAGATTTTTACCAAATATAGCTAAAAACCACCACAAGGAAACTAGCTTTCACGTAAAAACCCGCATCAGAATCGGTCCATCCATTCGAGAGCTACGATGCCACAGACAGACAGACACACACACAGACATTGGCTTCAAACTTATAACACCACTCTTTTTGCGTCGGGGGTTAACAATAAACTGTGTTGAAACAGTTTGTTATTTAGCAGTAAGTTCTTCTAAAAGGAAATAAATAATAATAAATACTTAGATAACAAGTATTAAGGTCTGATTTGGAGTCACATTACTTCAGTCCGACCCTTGTGAATCTTTAAATGCAATATTCTCTATTACCTACTTTAAAGGCAATTTGAACCACTAGCTAGGCATTATTATGTAATTGTAGCTAGTAGTATATAGTAGCCCGAACGTGCCAATGAGAAAGCCCGTGGCAAATGCTGTGCTCTGATTGGCCCATTTGAATCGGATCAACAACTGTTCAAACGCAAAAAAGGTGGATTTGTATAAAAATGTCTTAATTATTATTATTACTCATCGTGACACTTGTGGCTCCGAACGGAGCCACATATTTATGGTCAGCTGGCATTGGATCAACAAAAGACACCCGGATCAACAAGTGCAAATGGATCAACAAATTACTACCTATACGGCACGTTGGAGCCACAAAGTGCCCAAAGGTATATCTATATATATTTACATCCAGCGATCTTTTTGGCGTCATGCACGTCGTGCATCATTACGACGTCCCCCAGTTCCCCTTACTTTTTTTAACATGTCTAAATGAATATTGCTTAGTTTTTTGATTTCCAGCTCCGTGGGATACGTCATTTTCCGATAATTTTATATTTCGCGATATTCGTCTTGCAGTCATGCTCCAACATTTTTGAACCCCTAACCATGGTGATGCATTATAGACATCCTAGATATATTGATCATAAATTAACTATGGCATCGATTATTGAACGTCCTCACAGGATGGATGGTATTTGGGAGTGCGACGTTGCCAGCTTTCGGTTTATTATCTCTTTCTTTTCTGATCGCTTGTCTCTAGTACCCAGTTTCAACATTTAATTTGTTCCAATATTCGAAAAGTCTATACATAATATACGGATGCCCCATATGCACAGACCATACAACAAGTACTTACGTATGTTATAATATGTAAATACGAGTACCTAGTGTGCTTGCCTTATTCGATTATTTTTTAATAAAAAGTCTGTTGTGTTGCAATGAGCATAGATGAATGGATTGAATGGTAAATGTATGTCCGTCTTTCACACAACACTTACTGAACGAACTTTAATAAATTTGGTATATTGTGTACCTACCCATATTTACATATAATAAAATGATAGTTTAATAAAATATGAAAAAAGGGAAGAAAGAGAATGAGATAGATTTTATCATGTCGACAAAAAAGAAAAAAGCTTTTTTAAAAACACGTTTTTATTACAAAAAGTCGGACTAAAAACATTAAAACGGACTAGTAAAAACAGACTAAAAAGTATACAATAAATTTTTCTATAAATATTTATACCCTACAGAAATTTTAAACCTAAAAACGTGGGGCGCATTTTGTAAAATTAATCATCCATAGTGTCTTTAGCATGCGCCCCACGTTTTTAGGTTTAAAATTTCTGTAGGGTCATAAATATTTAAAGAAAATTTTATTTTATACTTTTTAGTCTGTTTTACTAGTCCGTTTTAATGTTTTTATTCCGACTTTTTTGTAATAAAAAATTAATTTTAAAAAAGTTTTTTTTTAGTAAATTTTTATTTTCTGCTTTTTAGTTAACGAGCTAAGACTAAAAAAAACACGATTTTATTGCAAAAAAGTAGGACTAAAAAATTAAAACGGACTAGTAAAAACAGACTAAAAAGTAGAAAATAAATTTTTCTTTAAATATTTATAACCCTACAGAATTTTAAACCTAAAAACGTGGGGCGCATTTTGTAAAATTTATCATCCATAGTGTCTTTAGCATGCGCCCCACGTTTTTAGGTTTAAAATTTCTGTAGGGTTAAAAATATTTAAAGAAAAAAAATATTTTATACTTTTCAGTCTGTTTTTACTAGTCCGTTTTAATGTTTTTAGTGCGACTTTTTTGTAATAAAGACGTGTTTTTAAAAAGTTTTTTTTTAGTAAATTTTTATTTTCTGCTTTTTAGTTAACGAGCTAAGACTAAAAAAAACACGTTTTTATTGCAAAAAAAGTAGGACTAAAAATTAAAACGGATTAGTAAAAACAGACTAAAAAGTAGAAAATAAAATTTTCTTTAAATATTTATAACCCTACAGAAATTTTAAACCTGAAAACGTGGGGCGCATTTTGTAAAATTTATCATCCATAGTGTCTTTAGCATGCGCCCCACGTTTTTAGGTTTAAAATTTCTGTAGGGTTAAAAATATTTAAAGAAAAAAATTATTTTATACTTTTTAGTCTGTTTTTACTAGTCCGTTTTAATGTTTTTAGTCCGACTGTTTTGTATTAAAAACGTGTTTTTAAAAAGTTTTTTTTTAAGTAAATTTTTATTTTCTGCTTTTTAGTTAACGAGCTAAGACTAAAAATATACCATCTCCTATCGGAGCACTCGTCAAGACGATTCAAACGAGCCCAAACTCGATGGGGTTGCATGGTTTTAATACAGAGTAGGTACCAGTGGCCTTCTTCCGGCTCTATCATCAGACCATGGAAACTTCCCAACAAAGTACTCATCAAGACAATTCAAACGAGCCCAAACTCGATGGGGTTGCATGGTTTTATTATAAAGTTTCTATGGCTTTCCTCCGGCTCCATCATCAGATCCTCGGCCACTATTTCCCAACAAAGTACTCGTCAAGACGATTCAAACGAGCCCAATCTCGATGGGGTTTCGTGGTTTTATTAAAGAGTTCCTGTGTCCTTCCTCCGGCTCCATTATCAGACCCTGGAAACTATTTCCCAACAAAGAACTCGTCAAGAAGATTCAAACGAGCCCAAATTTGATGGGGTTGCACGGTTTCAATATTGAGTTCCTATGGCATGGCCTTTCGGCTTCATCATCAGACCCTATACCACGTCTCCCATTAGAGTACTCGTCAAGACAATTCTAACGAGCCCAAACACGATGGGGTTGTATGGTTTCTTCATAGAGTTCCTGTGGCCTTCTTCCGACTTCATCATCAGATCAGCTCAGTGACACCATAATATTGCATCGCCTTCCAGTTCTGGCCTATGTTCAAAGTTTTAAGTCTCTAGCTCATCGGGAAGTTAGGATAAAATCGTTCGCAAACTTTGTGAAGAAACACAAACAAACAAACAATCAAACAAACAAACAAACGCGAAATCATCCTAATAAAAACGTGTTAATAAAATATACCATCTCCTATCGGAGCACTCGTCAAGACGATTCAAACGAGCCCAAACTCGATAAGGTTGCATGGTTTTAATACAGAGTCCCAGTGGCCTTCTTCCGGCTCTATCATCAGACCCTGGAAACTTCCCAACAAAGTACTCGTCAAGACAATTCAAACGAGCCCAAATTCGATGGGGTTGCATGGTTTTATTATAAGTTTCAATGGCCTTCCTACGGCTCCATCATCAGATCCTCGGCCACTATTTCCCATTAAAGTACTCGTCAAGATGATTTAAACGAGCCCAAACTCGATAGGATTGCATGGTTTTATTACCGAGTTCCAGTGGCCTTCTTCCGGCTTCATCATCAGACCCTGGACTCTATTTCCCAACAAAGAACTCGTCAAGACGATTCAAAAGAGTCCAATCTCAATGGGGTAGCGTGGTTTTATTAAAGAGTAGGACACAGGAGTGTCCTTACTCCGGCTCCACCATCAGACCCTGGAAACTATTTCACAACAAAGAACTCGTCAAGACGATTCAAACGAGCCCAAATTTGATGGGGTTGCACGGTTTCAATATTGAGTTCCTATGGCATGGCCTTTCGGCTTCATCATCAGACCCTAAGCCACGTCTCCCATTAGAGTACTCGTCAAGACAATTCTAACGAGCCCAAACACGATGGGGTTGTATGGTTTCTTCATAGAGTTCCTGTCGCCTTCTTCCGGCTTCATCATCAGATCAGCTCAATGACACCATAATATTGCATTGCCTTCCAGTTCTGGTCTATGTTCAAAGTTTTAAGTCTCTAGCTCATCGGGAAGTTAAGATAAAATCGTTCGTAAACTTTGTGGAGAAACACACAAACAAACAAACAAACGCGAAAGCAACCTAATAAAACGTGTTAAAATATTCAATGATGTCACTGTAATCAACGGCGTCAAAATGGGGAGCGATCACTGATTGGTACGTGGCACATTGAATAATCAACATAAGCCTGAAAAGATCTCGATCTCGACTGATAAAATCCACGCTTCGGCTATTACCAGCCCATATTTAAACCCCTGAAAGCTTGAACTCCAAAACCACTTCAAAGCCCTTGAGAACAGCATAGATGGGGACGATCTAAACAATATGGTGGTGGATACTGTCCGTATGGAAGGGTCAAAGTTCTTTACGACCCGCCGCCCAAGCTAAAGAAACTCTCCAACCGCTCACTCATGGATTAGAGACGTGAAATGAGGCTCCAGAGCACAGTGGATGCTCATCGTTATCGGCAACTAAATAGAAAAATATCTAAGTCTTTGATGAGTGATCTTTAAATACGAATCATATTAAAAAGGTCATTGAGCGGAGTAAAGGCTCCAATGTGTTCGCGAGAGATCTGTCTATTGGGAAAAGCTAGATGACGTAGCTGAAAACTGACGACGGACGCATCATCTCATCGAAGCCTGAAATACTGAGGGCGATCAAGAGTTTCTATGTGCAGTTACATTCCAGGCAGACACCTGTTGAAAGCATGGCTAAAAACCCCAGATCCAAGCTTACCCGACACTATACTGAAGATATCCCGGACGTCAGAGCCGGTGGTAAGCCGATACTTAAAGTCCTCAAGAAGCTTTACAATTCCGTCATCGTCGAGGGCGGAACACCGAAGGCATGGAACAAGTGAGGTGATTTTGTTCTTTGAAGAGCTACAGACCCATCTCACTTCTGAGCCATGACTTTTTCGAGAATTCTTACGAATCGTCTCGCTCGCTGGTTTGACCACTTCCAACCTCCCGAACGAGACTGGTTCCGAAAAGTTTTGCCGATGATATAGTTCTTATGGCTGAGACCTTGGATGACCTGAACAGAATGCTCTAAGATCTCCGCAATGCTTTCCTTTTTGGATGGTGGGTCTGAGGATGAACATGGATAAGACGAAAGTCATGTCGAATGGCCATATCGTGCCCGCTCCAGTTCATGTTAGGAATTAGAAATAAGGAGATCCACAGAAGAACTAAAGTAACCGACATCGCTCGCAGGATTGCTCAGCTGAAGTGGCAGTGGGCTGGACACATAGCGAGAAGAACCGATGGCCGTTGAGGCGGAAAGGTTCTGAAATGGCGTTCGCGTACCGGACGACGCTCCGTGGGTAGGCCCCTGACAAGGTGGGCCGATGAACTGGTGAAAGTTGCGGGTAGCCACTAGATGCGGGCAACGCAGGACTGATCGTCGTGGAGATCCTTAGAGGAAGCCTATACCCAGCACTGGGTGTCGTGCTGCTGATATGATTAAAATAAAATGAAAAATCTACTGGGAATAGTGCTATCATCTTATAGTTGGTACCTAGCTTGCAGCCACATAGTACCGCCACGAATAGTACCGTATTCCTGGAATCAAGATCGCCAGGCTATTAAACGTCCGTATATAGTAATTGAACATCCGTATACAGCTATTGGGCGTCTCTATATGGCTATTGCTCATCGGTATACAGCTATTGGGCGTCCGTATTTAGCTATTGAACGTCCGTATGCAGCTATTGGGCATCCTTATACAGCTATTGGGCGTCCGCCGTATATGGCTGTTGGGCGTCCGTATACAGCTATTGGGCATCCGTATATGCAGGCCCATCTTACCCACTGGGCACTCTGGGCACTTGCCCAGGGCCCCGCGATTGATAGGGGCCCCTTGTTTCTTGCCAGATCGCTTAATGATAACGGATGCTTATTATATTACGAAAAAAAAAATCTAAGAGTAGATACCTCTTCAAACCACATAGATTTTCAATCACTAACCCTTAAATTCTAAAAAAGTTACTTTAGTGGATTATACAATAATTATGTTCTTATTAAAATCGCGCTGCGCGGCCGTTTTCTTTACTTTAGACAGGCATAATTACGAGATTATTTGATAAAACTGACTAAAAGTCGCGCTGCGCGGCCATTTTTTTTACTATAGACAGGTAAAATAACGAGATTATTGGATGACACTGACTAAAAATCGTGCTGCGCGGCCGTTTTTTTACTATAGGCAGGCGAAATATCGAGATTATTTGATGAAACTAACTAAAAATCGCGCTGCGCGGCCGTTTTTTACTATAGATAGGCAAAATAACGAGATTATTGAATGAAAACTACTAAAAATCGCACTGCGCGGCCGTTTTTTTCACTAAAGTCAGGTAATCGGTAATACCTATTACAAGATTAGTGAATGAAAGTGACTAATAATCGCGCTTTGCGGCCGATTTTTACTATACCTAGACAAGCATTTTTCTAAAAAAATCTGGCATTCTGTGCCTCATATACAGGTATCCTCTCTTACTTTGATGGTAACTCAAGTCAAGGTCATAGGGGCCCCATTATCCTAATGTGCCCAAGGCCTCAAATAGGTTAAAGACGGCCTTGCGTATATGGCTATTGAACGTCCGTATACAGCTATTGGGCGTCCGTATTTAGCTATTGAACGTCCGTATACAGCAATTGGGCGTCCGTACAAAGCTTTACGTTGATTTGGTGATACTAAATGACAAATACTAATATATCATCACAATCGGTATAGCGGTTATACAAACTTCCACCGCTTTTTACCCCCTTAGAAGATGATTTCGTGGATTAAAACTACCTATGTCATCATTATCTTCATACCAAATTTAATTAAATCGGTTTAGTGAAAATGGATTCCCTATACAAACTTCTACCCTCCTTTTTGCCCCTTTAGGAGATGATTTTGGGGACAAAAGTGTCCTATGTTCTTTCTCGGGTCCGAAACTATCTCCATAGTCCATACTAAAGTTCATCTAAATCGGTTCAGCAGTCTATGTGTGAAGAGGTAACAGACGGAAAAACTTACGCATTTATATTATTAGTATGGATTGTTATCTATTTTTATGAATAAAGTTTAGTTTATTTGTAAGTTTCTGCAGTAATTATATTTTATATTAATTAATAAGATCGAGCGCCGAATATTACGCAACGCGTACGTGGCCGAAGACGATGTATATTGTTTAGATTACAGTAAATATTATTTGAGCTATTGTCATAGATTCAATGAGCGAGCTGGCAACGTTGCAATTGTGGACGCCAAATACGCGAACTCGTAGTCAGAAATTCCCCTCGATATACATGCGTGGATATACGCGCTGCAGCAGCGCCACACCTGCGCTGAGATTTCTTCGGGAACTTTTCAATATTTTATTGCAGCCATCTTAAACGATTTTTGGCTTCCGTTGATATTGATACTATGGCTAGCTAGGATCAATAGGGCCTAAGTGCCACCGGCCAATAAAGTGGCGTCCGGTATGCGGACGCCAAAAGCAGGTGGACGCCAGTTTAAATGCATTTTCGCCTTCAGGGGACGGCCAATTGTTTGCGGGATAAATATATATATATATATATATATATATATATATTATTATATTTATATTTACGCATATATATTTATGTATTATATACATGTATAAATTATATAAGTAGATTTATGTAAATATTGTATTATTAAATTAGGTTAAACTATATTAATGAACGTTTTTTGTTCCTACGTTTGAAGCACCATAAACTGCCTATTCCTTATTTTTCTTTCTGTTCTGTGTAAATAAATGGTTGCCTGGAAGAAATCGCTTTTCAGCGATAAGGCCGCCAATTGTTCCACTTTTGTACTGTCCATCTATGTATTTATTATGGTGAACAATAAAGTATTTATTCATTCATTCATTCATTCAAGACCTTTCATCTGATACCCATATTCAAAAATTGAAAAAAAAATTGCACTCCTTGACAATACAAGTGCTGGTTTAGCTTGATTTTTCTCTCTTTTTGTTTCAAAATTAAGATGGAAGTTTATGATTTTATATTGTACCTATTGTTGTTAATTAATGTTTTTAATTATACAATAATAGCGGCCGCCCGTAACTTCGTCTGCGTAGGAAGTTTTTTTGCTATCCCTCGGGAACAATATTTGTTTTCGGGATGAAAGGTAACTTAGGTCCTTCAGCCTTCTCTTGTGTGTATTCAAAATTTCATGATGATCGGTTCAGTAAGACGTGAAGGCGTAACAAACAAATAAACAAACAAACAAACGGACTTTCGCATTTATAATATTAAGTAAGGATTTATCAATATTAAAATAAATATATTCATTTTCACTTAACTTTTTTATTACTTTCCATGATCGGATAATGATCTCTGCAGTCAAAAGCGAAGTAGGAAATTGTACGTAATGTCAATGGTACTACGGTCTAACATTCATTCGGTGAACTGCAGGAAACACAAACGTTGCGTTGGTCAAACGTTCATTGGTCTGAAGTTCATTCGGTGAGAATTATAAATGGGTAATATTTTTATGGGAACTGTCAGTTGTTAAAATGGTTTTCGGAATCGTGTACGGGACTCAATTAAAAATTAATTTTTTGGCGTCGAGCGCTTTTTCTACTGATTTTCGTTCGACATGTCAAATGTCGAACGAACAAATGAAAGCGATTGAGTCAAATGTCGAATGAAAATTAGACGCCAGCCGAAGAATTCAAAAATAGGGCACCCGATTTTTCATCGCGCTTGGACAAAACCATTGCACCATCATCCATTGATTGTAATGATTTTATCCAAACATAATTGCCGCATGTCCTGGAGCGCGCGGCGCGCTTCGCACGCCGCGACTAGACTTCATCATAAGAAGTAGGTGCAAAGATAAAGGCATCTTTCAAAAAACCACATACTCGTGTAGAATTTTGCAAAAACTAAGCGCGGGGCAAAGTAAAATCACCACAAGTCCCGGAGCGCGACTAGACTTCTACATAAGGAGTGGGTATAAAGATAAAGGCATCTTTCAAGAAATCACCCACTTGTGTAGATTTTTAAAAAACTAAGCACGGGGAAGAGTTTTCAAATCATTTTTTTCTGACAAGCAGGTAGTCATAGCGTAGTAGGGGGCGGCATAATCGGTCTTGCACGCGGGCGCTCAAACAGCTGGCGGCGGGCCTGAGAGTAACCATTGTCTAACTGTAAAGGCAGATTTCATTTAGTTATATCTTCAGAAAGAGATAGGCGGCCTATCATAGGCGTACTATGGATCTGGGGACGTATTTTTGAATCATTAGAAATGAATCTTAAATTCATGCACGAAAGTAAAACGTATACGAAATCAATTTCGATTGCTCCCAATTTTACACATTTTTGAAACAATAGAAATGAGTGTTGCCCTAAAATTTTAAAATTATCACTTGTCAAACAAAGCAGTCATTTTCGTTGGTTTTGTGAAGCTAGAGAAGCTATATTATTTTGTATAAATATTATTATATTCAGTTTTAAAATTTTAGGAAGTATCTTGTTAATTTGATTTAAGACTGATTATTTACCTATGAGACTGCAAATATAAAATAGTACAAGTATTTCTAACCAACTTACTGGTGTTTTATTTCATATAAAACTTTTGTTACAATTGACCACACAATGGGTACAATTGTAACACTAGTCTTCGTTCGGATTAAATTGTTTTTTTACGTTTCCCTTATGTATTAAGTTCAATATTGGCAGAGATTATTGTAGATGAATAACCTCAGGTCCTAATTCCACAGATAAAGTAACTTAAAAACAAATAGATTTTACACTAGAGCCCGTCAAAAAAAAGTGTTACGTTGGCCCCCAGTCTACCCTACACGTAAAAAATCTTTCAACCTAACCAAAAATCATATTTTCAAAATAGGATTCATACAATGTAGGTATTACAAATTAACCCCTTATGCCGAATATGATAGATAGGGACCATCAAACTGAACAACTTTTACTATGGGACCAACTCTGAAATCGCGAAAAAAAACCAGCTGTTTCATACGAAAATTAATAACGAAAATATCAAAATGTATCGAAATACTTAGCTGATTTTTTTTTCGCGATTTCAGAGTTGGGTCCCATAGTAAAAGTTGGTCAGTTTGATGGTCCCTACTACTATGTACCATATTCGGCTTAAGGGTTATTTTGTAACACGTTGTATAGGGTTTAATTTGTTACCTGTTTCGCCATGCCTCTGTTTGCTGTACTTAGTTTGCTTATAGCGATAATCCCAGACTTGCGAATCTTGTCGAAAAGGTCGTAGAAGAACTTGGATGAGACAAACCGGTCAGCCTTGACCAGTAAGATGGAGGATGGAGGCTGGAGGCGTGTCGCGGCGAGATCAAACGCCCGCCGCCGCCCCACGCCCCGCGCCCGTCCCCACGGAATGCGCCGCCTCGTCAATGTAACCGCCAACCACGTAGATCACTGTAACGAAATATGCGTGTCTTTTGAGAAGTGAGGTTTATCTACAATTGGCAACTTTAGGTACTCCACCGACTGTAGATAATATTAGTAAGAAAGGCTATTTAGCCCAATAATTGCCAATTACGAACCTAAAACCGTTTAAATAGAGGAATCAAAGATTTTACAGATTTGTAATTTGTAAGTTCATAGAAGTGCTAATATCGCTGCACAAATCCATCGTCAAATAGTATTTTGAAGTTTATGAAAAGTTAATGTAATAATTTATATTCTGAAAGAATCACACCAAGCATTTTTAGTTCCAAACTAAGCAAAACCTGTGTAATATGAAAGATAATAAATAAAGGATGGTACACGACAAAAAATTTTTCGTCTTCATCTTTTGTGAGGTGTTCATGATTCCTTTTTCTAAAAAAATATTTTTTTTATCAATAACGAAAAAAATATTGTATAAGTAGGTACCTACTTAATACCTACTAGCTTCTACCCGCGACTTCTCTGCGTGTACATTCGGAAAATCTGCGTAAGGAACATTGATCGGAATAAAAAGTATCCTATGTTTTAATCCAGACTAAAGTACCTATCTGTGTGCAAATTTTCATGCAAATCCGTTCAGTCGTTTATGCGTAATTGAGTAACATCCAAACTTTTACATTTATTAGGTTTCAAAGTAGCCTACCCTTACCTAAATGAATATTTCTGAAAGGTACGCATAATTATCCACTGTATAGATCCACTCTTTCATTGAACATATCATTCAAAAGCTGCGCGCGGCAAGCGGAGTATCAAACACATCGGAATTTCGGTGTAAAGATCCCGAATCGTTTGTCGGCGAACGAAGCAGCTCATTCCTTCGCATTAATTAGGTACTACAAATTACGCCCGTCTATTACCAACGGGAAGAATGCGGCACCGTATACATTACGACGCGGTATAATGTAGTTACGTGACTGACCAGCGAAGATTACTGAAAGGGGTTCTACAGTATCACTTATAGGTAGGTATTTAATGTTTGGAATGTTTTACATTTATAATTGAAAAGAATGACTCAAAGACAAATGCCATTGAAAGAAAAAACAAAAAAAAATGTTTCTTTTGTACCTACAACAATTTAAGCTTTTTCGTGATAAGTATAAAAATAATGACTAGGTATATGACTAGAGTTTAGAACGGGGTGGACTTCAAGTTACCAAGGTAAGTAATTTTGTAATTTTTCAGAGCAAACTATTGCTTTATTTTGCAAATGTTGTGGGTTTAACCACAGTATATATAGGTACCTAATAAGTTTTTTCAAAAACTTATATATATACCTACTGTGGTTAAACTCTACATAAATAAATAAGGGGGATAAATAATTACCGATAGTAGAGTTAATAAGACTCTAGATTGCGTATCCAACATTTAATTCAATTAAACTATTTCTGAATGTTAGTTTTACTATTGTGAATGAATAATATTCATAATTCGTGGAAAAAGTTCTGTAAAGACAAGTTGTGGCAGCTGAAAAGACTTTCTTTTTTGTATCAAAATGTGCCTTTAGCAATCTAACAATACCCACGCGAATTAGCCTCGCTTTTTCTTCCGCTATTTCATTATTTTAAGTAATTGGGTCTGCAAATAGGTAACAAAGGAAATAAACTAGAATTTATTTTACGAGCCCCTTTTTAATTTTAATGAAATTTGTTAAAGCAATTTTATAACGAGTTTGTTAATTGTATATTTAATAATAGATAAGAAGTTTATTCGCAGAGTAGTAAAACGCGCTATTTGGATCAATTAAAAGTGGATAAAATCTAACAAAGCATTTAACACCCAGAGATATTCGCCCATGGGGAAAAATGTAGCTAAAATTTTTAATTATTTAAACTTTATGACTCGTATTAAGCACAATAAAAGGGTACTTAAAATAAAATCTAAGTGGTGGAATGCAAATATTTTCTCGGCGTGAAAACAAAACTAATTAAGTGGGCATTCTGTAACAGTTTCGGAGGAGGTTCGGGGCGGGAACAATAGCTCCTGTGTGACAATTATTGCGTTACGAGTCGGCGCGAAGACTCCATTATTTTTGAGAAACCCTTTGTTGGGCTTGCTACGACGGGGAGAGAATTTGTAAACCGCTGGGGTAACTCTTGATCGTGTGGTTTCTGAAACAAACCTGACAATTACATTATGTAAAGTCTGCAACGCTCCATTACTTTCTGTCCTTAAAGAACCTTAAAGAAAGCTCTAGCTATACAAAAAATAAAAAAGAATAGAATAGAATCTTTATTTCATTTCATGTGGTACATGGTGCATACACATGACATGAGCCCTGTGAGGACATAACAATATTGGTAAGTAGTACATACTTAAATTAAAATTAAATTCAGTCTTATTTAAAATGTTTAAAATGTTCGATATCTTAAAAACACCTAACGGAAAAAAGAAACGAAAACATAACATTATTATAAAACAAAAACATAACAAATACAAACATATATAAAAAACATAAATATATTTATAATATTACCTACTATACATATTCAAATGTACTTATATCAAAAGAATATAAAAAGTCACTTGTAACGTAGATTTTAAGAATGTCCAGATTTTTCGTTGATCCACAAAATATGTATTTCATGTTAAAGTCGTGAGAGATGAGACTTTTGGAAAACTTGAGCCTTAATCTTGACTTGACCAATCAATTGATCTACCATTTACTTATTTACTCATAGTAATGCCTACCTCTATCTATATTATCATCAGATATTTTCCCATGCTTTCTTTTAAAATGCATTTTCTTATGACTTCCTAAAAAAGCTTATTTTTGTATAAGTAGTCATTGCAAACGAAAACTTTCAAAATAGTTTAGATTCCATTTCGATTGCATATAAATTATATAATTATGCAAAAGATTTTCAAAAATGACAACGTCATAACGCGGAAGTCTTTTGTATCGAAAAGTTTAAGCTTCCTCAAAGAATCAGTATCATTACTTACGTAAACGTTAAATTATTTTCATAATAAGAGTGAACATGAACAGGCGAAAAACTTTTCAAGCAGCTTTCTCAAGCATCACGCATACCGCCGTCTCGTCAATAAGCGCTGCTCGCGTAATTGTCGAGAAGCCCCTCTTTCGAGCCTCGTAGTCCCGAGTTCATATTAAAAACCGGCGGCGTGTGTGTAATTACCGACGGAGTTAATCCGCTCCATTAGCAAACTTGGAAGCTCGGTTCATCACTGCCGACAGCCCTATAGGTTTACTTTCTTAAAACACGATAATACGCTGTGCTTTATCACGGATATAGAGAAAAGAGTAGGGTGAATATGCCAATTACCAGCCCCCCCAAGGATTTTTCAAATTTGAATCTCTGTTGTTGCCACAATTGCTATCTTAAAAATATTGTTGATACAGTTTTAGGTAGGTTGATTCATCTTTATTACGAAAATAGAACTTAGTTTTACGTAGTTTTGTGGGAAAAAAATAAAGAAGCGTTTAAATGTCCGAAGGGCGAAAAACCCTAACTCCAGCCGCCTTTGCCCTAATATCAGCCGCTTTGCTTCCTAATTCCAGCCGGGTACAGGGTGTTCTAAAATAATACAACCATGTTAGTATAAAATAAAAAAAATATAATTTGGTAACTCTCAATAGTGATAATAAAACACTAAAGGCTATAAATTATGATTCCCATAGCAAGTCATTGAAACTTACACCTCTCCTGTAGATATTAATCAATTAAGAATACACATATATTAAAAATGGCGTATCAAAAAGTTAACTTTGGTTTAATAAACATATAATCAACGAGTATGAAATCGTTTTAATTATTTGAAACTTTTTTAAGCGTTTTCCAAGAAGTGGAATTCAATATACATTTTTTTATATTGAATTTATTTTCTGTTTCTATGAGTGAAGAAAAATATGATTTTAATTATTATTACTTTTTACATCTAACATTAAAAAATAAAACAAAATAATTAAAATCATATTTGAGAACACCCTGTATATTGCCGTAAAGTTAGATGACCGGCTGGAGTTAGGTTCTCATACATATCCTAATACCAGCCCCTAACTTGCAGAACAAATAACTTAGGAATTAAACATTTTTCACCCGGCTGTAATTAGGTCATAGGGTGCAGGGTTAGTAATTCTAGTGAATAGCACTACAAATTCCAACCTTGAGACGAGCAAATTAAGATGAACTTGATTTCTTAAACGAAAGTTAAATACCCAATACCAGCCCCGGCTGGTAATAGAAAGTTATTGAAAATCATCCAGTCAAACTCCAGCCCCCCTATTTTTTTCGAAATTAGTAAATTTAATTACAAACTAGTAATGTCAAAACGTTATATATCTAATCTATTACTAGTATCAAAGCTTAAAACCTAAAAAAATTGCATCTTGCCTTCGTTAACACACTTCCCAAAGTTCGCATCGATCGAGCTTTTATGCTGTTTTTCAAACATAGTCACCTCTACACGGTCTCGGTAAACATTATTGCTCGTTGTGTGAGTTGTAGGTGACGTGACCGGCTAATAGTGATTTTCCAACTTAGAGGATTAACTAGCGGTGTGGCTCCATCAAACAGTTTCCGATTTTCACTGTTTTTTAATGAAAGCAAAGCAAAAACTTTTGGGGGCTGGTATTAGGGGGGGGGGGGGGGCTGGAGTTAGGCATATCCACCCTACATACTTACTTTATTTTTATTATTTTTTGTGAAAATCGTTAATAACATTATGATAAGTTAATAATAAATCAGTTAATAACATATAACATATTTTGATTTGATAAGTAGTATTTATATTATTTCACTCACCAATCCGCATTGGGCCCGCGTGGTGAGTAATGGCCCGTCCTCCTTATCCACCCATAAGGAAGGCCTTGTGCCCCAGCAGTGGGGACATTAAAAATGGCTGATGGACAATTTAGTATTTAATTATCAATAGAACTTTTTTTATTTCTTTGGTAAAAGGGTTGAAAAAATATTATTGGAAACTGCAGTTTGGTATGGTTTGATGCAACGGTACCTGTTGAAGTGACCCTGCTTACTGTTTATTAGGGGCCTTAGCCATCTATTGTCTAATTTCAAAATCTATCGCAATCGCTTTCAGGATGTCATACCCTACATTAGTTCTTTTTGGCACAAATAAAAACTAACTAAAGAAATTTAGCAATGTGTCACATCCATCTGTCAAATGAAAGCGATTCGGTTACGAATTTTGGTAGAGGCATTTGTATGCCCAAGTAGCAATTATGACTAGTGATTAAATCTTACATATCTGTACTTTATCTAAAGTTGGATTTCGCTAAATCAAAAAGGATTTCCTGAAGTCTTTTCTATCTTTAATACTAAATAGTTTTAAACTACCGCTATTTAAGCAAGTAAGGAATACTAAATACCAAGTTAAGTATTCTCAAAACTAGTTTGGATTAAGTATACCTACACCTAAAACTTAAAATATATTTTTTACTATACTCTCATTTAAAACTCACTAAGACAAAAATGATTTTATAGATAAATTTAAGATAATTTTAATACCAAGTTCTAGAAACTATGAAATTACAACTTAAGAAGATATTAAGACGATTAATCTGGTTTTAACTAAATCAAAATATAGAATCACTTAATACCTAAATAGTATTAAATAGTACTTTGCCAATACGGTTTTTAGAGTAAGTAAAATATCTCTTAAGTAACTAGCATAGACCATTATGATGATGAGGATCGTGATCCGTTTCTATACAGCTTAGTTTAGGACTAAGAGATTGCTGTAAGTAGTTTTGATTTTTAAAGGTGCATTTATAACTCGCACGTACCTACGTTTAGTTAGGTACTCAGTTTTAATAACAAGTGAGTTAAAGACGTCGTCGGAACGCAGCACAAAAACATATAATTGCGATGCACCTCCATATGCATTAGTTTCGCGGAGCCACAGTAAAAATTAATAAGTTATTGTCGTAAAATGTTACGAGCTCCGACGATAATTGCAGTAAATCACTACTGATCGGCAGGCGGCTGCTATTGTAATCTTTTTCAGTAATACAAAAAAACATTTTGATGATTTAAGTGTAGACGTATCCACGACATCTTTGGAAACTGTCTCCTCAATGTATAAATAAGTGAAGAAAATCGAGGATCCCATCTCGACATTGGAAAAAACTTAAGTTGATTTTATTCAGCCTGTAAATAGAAAAGTAATAACCATGCGTCAAAAGACTCAAAAGAGGCAACAGGATATATAAGGTGGTACCAAATTATCTGATGATACTTAAACAGGTGATAGTGTTGCTTAAACTGAATAACTTTCTCCAAGGAACATAGGTCGAAAAACGAAAAAAAAATTTCACACTCCCATACAAAATGTACTGGTCAGCTGACCGACTTACTATGGAAAGGCGAAAAAAAAAATTCGTTTTTCGACATATGTTTCATAGAGAAAGTTGTTCAGTTTAAGCAACACTATCACCTGTTTAAGTATCATTAGATAATTTGGTACCACCTTATATTATGCTGAAAAACACTGTATGGCTATGCACTACTGTGTGATATTGATAAGTAGGTAAAGTTACCACTTTTCACTTTTCTTCGATTTTTTGGACTTTTATATACTTTCCTATTTTTCTATTAAAATAATTATCTTAACTTTCCTATAGTATTTCTTCAACCGGGGTACTGTAATTACTGTCTAATTTTCAAATTCTATCGCAATCGCTTTCATTTGACAGATAGATGTGACACATTGATGTATTCTTTGATAAGTTTTTATTTGTGCCAAAAAGAAGCATCAATTTTCACATCCTGAAAGCTATTGCGATAGATTTTGAAATGGCTAATTGTTAAATTTAAAAATCTATCGCAATCGCTTTCATTTGACAGATGGATGTGAGACATTGCTGCATTTCTTTGGTAAGTTTTTATTTATGCCAAAAAGAAGCATCAATGCGTTACATTCTGAAAGTGATTGCGATAGATTTTGAAATTAGATAGGCTGTTTTTTTTTAAATAAACTTTTTAGATGTACATTACGGTTAGATGTACATAAGGTTCACGGTTAAGTTACTAGGCTTTGCGATAACTTATTATTGAAGCTCTTACGCCGTCAGTCGCGGGCCGATCTCTTGACCCGCGACCATCGGGCAGCTGTCGGCGTCGCGTGGTCTGCGCGCGCGCCGACACGCCGGCCGGAACCGGAACTCTATTGTTTTTAAATCGAGTGACCGATGCGTGTGCGCACCGGCCGCTGCGCCTGTCAACGCGCGCAATATTTCGCGTTTTCGCCACTATTTATGACCAGCTGTGCATCAACTGACCCTCACGGTCAATAACCCCATAAACTTTCGATTTTATCTTCGATTGGATCAAATGAATTTTTATAAATGTAATTTATGATTTGCTCTGGTTTTGACCCAGGTAGCGCGGTTCAGATGTACTTAAGCTAGGGTTTCCTAGGATAGCGGTGCCGTCATATTACCTACGGCCGTAATATAACGGCGTTGAATGTTGTCTATGTAAACAATACGGCGACACCGTAACGTCAGAAACCGCGCCGTATTTTTTACATAGACAACGTTCTACGCCGCTAAATTACGGCCGTAATATGACGGCACAATCATCCTAGGAAATCCTAGCTTTATCTATATATTCCATTTTATTTTAAAGTGATTACGGTGAATTTTAGATTATGCAGTGTTATTTACAGATTCTGTCTGTGAACTGTGAGCGCCATTTAAAAGCTAGTATTAAAAGGTAAGTACCTGTCCATAGTGCCTAGACAGCATTTTTTTTAAATAGTAAACAGAATGGGCATTTATTGAAACCCACAACAAACATCACCTTAGAATGGAAATGAAATGTACAATAGGTAGTGCGAATGAGGCGGCGTCGCGCGGCATCAAAGGGTCCAAGAGGTAATATAAAAATCTGTGGGCAGAATAAAAGTTCCCAGGCACAAGAAGTGACATTTGCGTTAATAGCCGGCCCTCCCGCCGCCGCCGGCCGCCGGAATGTTAGTGTTTCCTGCGGCCACAGCCGCCGTGTCGCCGTATTTATTTCAGTATTGTAGGTAGTTAGCGAACTAAAATCTATGGAAGTGTAGGTAATTGCAAACAAATATTGCTTAAAAAATGGCACTACGGAGCCTAAAAAGTACAACCCGCTCAGCTTTAGTCGGGCCAGCCACGCACCCGGTGACTGACGTTAGTGTTCTTTTCAATAAATTGCAGTTTATTAGAAAAAACGTCCTTTATAGTCAAATGGTGTAAAAGATGCAAAGAAGGCAGTAAAACTATGCAGAAAAAACGTAAGTACGTGTCTTATTTCTTCGTTTAAGTATAGAAAAGATGTACTTATGAGTATATTACAAATTATGGTCGCTAATAAGCAACCAGTGTTCAGACGCTTTGTGCTGCATAATTAAATGCCAGCATTTTTAGCTCTATCCACTTAGTTGTATTTTTCGTGTTGTGCCATTTTTTGAGCAGAATGCTTATTCCATCGATTTTAGTTCGCTGATTATAGTTTACTCACGACTCGCTGAAATAGTGCCGAGTTGGAACCTTGCTGCGTGCGGTAAAAGTGTTTGGATAAAACATTACCATGCCTACGAACATATGTTTGAAGAGCACTCATTCAGTTTTTGTGTTTTGTTCAATCTTTTCGTTATTTTTATCATCACCCCTTATCAGTTCTACAAACGATATTTTACTAACCGAGCTTTTATTTGACCTTACTCAATGATATATTAAAACAAGTTAGTAAAATTTAATTGCCTCTTGTTTGTTGTAGAAATTCAGAAAATCGATTCACAATTTAATGTTTTTTTGTCGCTTTTAAATCATAGAGAATTTATTTGTTGTGATGTGAGCATGAAACTATCTTCATAAAACTAGTGGCTCGTTTGTAGAGCTGTAGACCTCGCGTTGTACATTTTTCGAAATGGCTGAAATATGATTTTTCTTAAAAAAACGAAAAAAAGAAAAAATGAATCGACAGAAAATCCATATAATTATAGAACCTACTTACAAAATTTCACGAGAATCGGTTGAATGCGACCAATAGAGGAGAACAAACGGACAGCCGGACGAAAGCATTTTTCCAAGTTGAAAATAGCTAAAGCTCATACCTATAATCATACAGATTATAGTGATGTGGAGCCTTGGGTACCGTTAGTAACAGGATGAGACTATAGTACTAATATCTGTCCACGCCTGAGTCTCGGCAGGTTTAGCTCAACAGTTCCAAGAAGTACCGCACCTGATACAATGTAACATCCAGCTCGATGCCTTTCCCAGCACCAGAGCACTTTCACTGCATCTAGTGGAGTTCTTCAGACTATTTTTATCATGGTTAAACTTTAGGACGATTGTATCTAAGATAATATATTTGTTTGCGATCAAAATATATAAGTAGACACCTACTTATATAATTTGAATCGTCAGAATTTATTGCAGTAAATCACGAACTTAATAGGTATACATATTTAGTTGAAATCAATCAAATTGATATGTTTGCTGCAAGAATAGTTGTTTCTTTAAAACAAAACCACTTATTTGAAAAAAACGACTGCCAGCTAAAAAGTTAATCAACAAGTGTCATTGCAGTCGGGGGACCTTATTATGGAACAATTTTTGATCAAAGAGGTCCCCCGACTGCAATGACACTTGTTGATTAACTTTTTAGCTGGGCAGTCGTTTTTTTTTTAATATTTTATTAATTTATTTATTTTTATTTCACACATTTTAGTTACATATTATTAGTTTTAGAATGTGCTCATCAAGGCCTTTCATTTGATGCCCATATTGTAATAACAGAAGAAATTTTTTTTTTCACACTTGAAAATGGCGTCGTACAGTCGCCATATTGGTTTTTCTAAAAAAAAATATAGCCAGTGTCACTCGGAATGCTGTAAGAATTCTAACAATACCCCATTTATCTAAATCAGTTGAGGCATTTAGAAGTTATGTTGGAATAAAGAAACTTACATACCCACAAACATACATGAACCCTGAACACATATACACTCTTTTTGCTTTGGGCAGTCGTGTAAAAAGACAGTATTCTTTTTTTTTCGAATTCAATAAGCTAACATAAACAGTGGGAAAATGGGAAACTGGTATAGATTTATTGCTACGGTATGGATTTGCAGAAAGGTTTTTCGCGAATGAAATCAGTTAATAGTTATGTATATCCTTCTAATATTATAAATGTGAAAGTTTGTGGGTTTGGATGTTTGTTCCTCAATCACGCAAAAACTACTGAACGGATTAGGTTGAAATTTGGCACACAGATAGGAGATAGCCTAGACTAAAACATAGGATACTTTTTATCCCGATATTCCTACGGGAACGGGAACCACGCGGGTGAAGCCGCGGGCGGCCGCTAGTTAATTTATTAAACAATGTGAATGTTTCATGTTCGGATGTTGTTCAAGTTCAAGAACGGCTGAACGGATTTGAATGAATTTGGCACACAAATAGTCTATGACCTTAAAACATAGGAAACCGAAACATAGGAATTCGAACATGAAAATTCAGATACCTATGTGTTCCTGTCATTAAGATTTTGGTGAAATCGTCGGTTGCGTAGTTGCGTATTCATGTATGGATCGGTCGGATGCCGCCGACGGGCGCGCGCGCAGCAAAAACGGATTAGCCTGCGTTTAGGACTCATTAGGGCGCGCCGCCGGCAGATGCTACCCAAGGGGACACCAGCGGGTCATGTGTCAAAGACGCTAAAATAAATTAAGCAGCAAGTATTAATGAACAACCGAGTCCCTCATCTAACAAAAAAATGGTACAGCTCGCGCAAAATTTCTTGACCCACATTTTTGTACCACGTGACTTGCGCAGTAGCAATTTCAGATACAAAAATGTTTAGCTGCGCAAGCCTCATTGTTTACGGTTTGGTTCAAGTTATATTGCGCGAGCTGTAATGTCCGTTCTGTAATTCTGTTTTGTGGTATCGAAATTCTTATCGACTTATCACCCAATCTTTTCCCATTTAAGGTCGAAGAAAGACGCAATTGGTTAACAATCGGTTCGTGGATTGTGTGTCCAGTAGTTAGGTAGTGGAGCATCTCAATTGTGGTTGTATCTGTGTCGAGTGTGGACAGCGGCATTAGCACACAATGGGCGGCAGCTGCGTCGCGCCCGCGCCGCACCGCGCCCGCCGGCTGACCGGTCGGCCTACTGCCCACATTGTTTATCACTAAATTTTAAATGCTGTAGCACCTCATTTACACTGAGTTATGATGCCCTTGAGGCAACAGTTTTCATTAATAAAGATTTGCATCATGTGACTTTAATAAAATTGACGAAAGAAAAGGCAGGTCTATTGCATAAAAACAATCGCCATAAGCGAACGATGTTCGTCCGACTTCGTGACACTAAACTTACAAAAGGTTAAATATTGAGTTATTTGAAAGACGAAATGCGTCCGATAATCGCGATCTTTTAATGTAATGAGCCTGCAGGATATGTTAGAAACAAACATCAATAGAAAAACTTTTTCATCAACAGTTATTTCACACAAGCTGATCCATTGAAAAATCAATTCAAATTACTCGTATGATTTTAAGCCTATAACAAAAACTTGGATTTTATATGGATGGTTGCGTTTGCTTACTTAGATTTAATTTATAACTAGCGGCCGCCCGCGACTTCTTCTGCGTGGACAGTTATTTCTCTGTCCCTCGGGAACAGTGTCTTTTTTCTCGAGATGAAAGGTATCCGATGTCCTTTTCTGTACTCTTGACAACGTGAATTCAAAATTTCATGATGATCGGTTGAGTAGTTAAGACGTAAAGGCGTAACAAACAAATAAACAAACAAACAAACAAACGGACTTTCGAATTTATAATATTAGTAAGGAATTTTACCTATTCATTAGACCAAAGACAGTGATAGATAAGAAAATTCAATAGCAAAACCCTTTCTCTAGAAAGCTGGCGTTTTCCTTTCTTTGATTGAGAAGAGAACCTCATTAGTGGAAAGCTGCAAGAGGCTTCGCTGATTCCTCGCTAACAAACCCGCTAATTGATACGAAAGTGCCGATTTTGTTGGCGCAAATGCAGAAATATAGCCGGCTCATATCGCTAGCGGTGGGAACCGCGCCGACAATACGCAATTTGTCTTCATTAGAATAGATTTGTTGCACCGGCGCCGCCGCCGCGTTACACAGACAAATGCTTTGATGAAATGTTTCCATCAAACAGTTTGCTGCGTGGTTTAGATGGGAAATCTACACGGTTTGTAATGTATTTAAAAAATATTTTGTACACTGATGTAGGTATGTACAACAGTTAAGTTTATTCAGAGCGTTCTCTTGATATCACCGAGGTGCAGTCTAGTAGTTCTTTATGTTTTCGAAAAAGGACCCTTCCTACAGGTAGATTTGGCAGCAAAAGTTCTAATTTTCTAGTGATAATCACCCTTGTCGGGTGCCTACTTACGCCCCCGACAAGGTGGACCGACACGATCTGGTGCGCGGTTGCGGAGCGCCGGCGCTGCACCGCTGTATGCGGGCAGCGCAGGACCGATCATTGTGGAGATCCTTGGGGGAGGCCTATACCCAGCAGTGGGTGTCTTGCGGCTGATATGATGATGATGAATCACTGTTAAGCCAGACGGGACCAGTACCTAGTAACAGTAGAAAATACATAGAAGATGAGCTCGAAATGAGTAATGAATATTTTATCCATTTGAAGTTGTTTAATATAATACTTATGGGAATTAAGTTCATATTATACCTGTTTTTATGGATTTATCTTTATTTAATGACTGTTTATCAAAACACATGACATAAATTCTTTAGAAACATTTTAAGTTTGGTTTTTGCCTCATTCTAGCCGAAGCACATTGAGGTCTCTTGAATTGCAAATAACTTTGTCATCTGCAGCTTGTGCGTCGTGCGTAGATTAGTGGCGGATATCAGCGCTTCCTTGAGGTGCCGTGACGTGACTCATAGACACAGTTAATGAAAACAAATATCATGCGCACGATAGTTATCATACAGACGTTCGCGTTTTTGCGGCGACATTACGCGGCCGTCGCTGCATCCTGATGTGATATGGCATCTAATTTGCCGTTTAAGGCGCTTCACACAACCGCTTCGCATTAGGTATCACATTCCTTACGAGCCTCAAACAAGGACTTGCCTTTTGCAATCGACGTTAAACATGGCTAATGCATCGCAAATTGATGATTTCGAAACTGTGTTTTATTTAGTTGTAAACGATCACTCAGTTATTTACTAAAGACTATAGCTATCTTTTAAAATCGCAGTTGAACTTCAAAACAGTACCGTAACCACTGATAAACCAAAAATAAGAGCTTACTCAGTTTGACTGATACCAAAAAAATGAGTTCTTGAATCTTAATACATTGCAATTACATTATTGATCGAGCGAGCGTAATGCGCGAGCGAAGCGTCTCCATTTCATCATTTCCTTTGTCCGGCTGTCCGTCTGTTCTCCTCTCTCTGACGTCCATTATACAAGCTTTGTATAATGGACATCAGTGTCTCCTCTAGAGGTCGCATTTCTCAACTGACTTTCGTGAAATTTTGTAAGAAGGTTTTTTTTGTAGATTCAGTTTTTCGACATCTTTCTAAATTAAAATCATATTTTAGCCATTTCTAAAATGTCACAAAAGAGGTCTACAACTCACAGAGGACATTTTTATAATAGCAAATAGGTACCTACCTAATTCAAGTAAGTATAGTTTTAAATACCTATATTTTGTTTGAATATTCATCTCTTATTTTTATTAAGTAATCGATTCGCACCCCGCTGGTTATAGTTGTTCGCAGATGCTAAACTGCAGTCCAATAAAGGGAAGCAGCCGGCCTTTCCATCTCATTTGATTATAAACGACTGTACTTAGGTCGACGCCAAGATTGTCGATATGTGTATGCGTCTACATGACTCCTAAAGGCAGGAGTTTTTATCGACTAGAGCTATTTCAGGGTTAATACAACTAAAGCGATTCTTCTGGGTGTTTGGTAATACCTTTTCCTTATAAAGCCAAATGTGGCAGAATAGGCATAGGGTAGGTACCTACCGTAATATTTTTTTCACTCCTCTTGCTCAAAAAGTCCGCCATTGTAAGGTACAAGAGTCAGGATAAAATAGCATAAATACCCCTAGGGGATAAAGTTTTTTCTTTTTTAATGTTTGTCTATTACCAATGAACCTACTAAAACGAAATAGTAGATTGTACAACAATGGGTTTTATGTACGAGTTATACACTCTGCTTTTCACTTCGATTGTGAGGAAATTAAACAACAATAATGTAAAAATAAAAAAATAAAATTTTCTTACATTTTAGTGACAAATTATATATTTTTGGAATGTGCTCATCAAGACTTTTCATTTGATACCCATATTCAAAAATTGAAAAAAAAAATCTCAATTTTTTTGTGACAAAATATAAATTTTTGGAATGCCCTCATCAAGGCCTTTCATTTGATACCCATATTCAAAAATTTAAAAAAAAAATTTTTTTTCTTAGTTTTTTGTGACAAAATATTTATTTTTGGAATGTGCTCATCAAGGCCTTTCATTTGATACCCATATTCAAAAATTGAAAAAAAAAAACTCATTTTTTATAAAAAAAATATAATTTTGGAATGTCCTCATCAAGGCCTTTCATTTGATACCCATATTCAAAAATTGCAAAAATAAAACACATTTTTTTATAAAAAAAATATAATTTTGGAATGTGCTCATCGAGGCCTTTCATTTGATACCCATTTTCAAAAATTGAAAAAAAAAAATTATCAATGTCTTTCAATTAAATTGATAGCCATTTTCAAAAATAAAAAAGTATTATAACACCACAAAAAATGATGAAACAGAATGAAATAACAAGTTAATTCAATGATTTTTAATTGCATGTGTGGCTGTTTACCTGACGACCTTTGTCTTAAAGTCTGAGACTTAGACGAAGATTTTACTTTATGCACTAGAGCATAAAAAGCGATTTTATGCAGCCTATACCCAACAGCTTGAGGAGCTCGGTGGCGCAGTGGTTTAGCGCCTGGCCCAGCGATTGCGGAAGTTAAGCAACGTTCGCAAGGGTCGGTCATGGGATGGGTGACCAAAAGTTTATTATCTCGAGCTCCTCCGTGCTTCGGAAGGCACGTTAAGCCGTTGGTCCCGGCTGCATTTGCAGTCGTTAACACCCACCAATCCGCATTGGGCCCGCGTGGTGGGTTATGGCCCATCCTCCTTACCACCCATAAGGAAGGCCTGTGCCCCAGCAGTGGGGACATCAAAAATGGCTGATGGACATACCCAACATAAAGACGAACTTTTGACAACATATTAATATTAATGTTAAATTATTATTAATGACAAATATTAATGTTACTTTACGGACTATATGAAGTGGCTTGAGTCTAATAATCTGAAAGCCAACCTGGATAAAACTAAAATAATGATTTTTAAACAACGTAATATCAACAGTGCGAATGAGACACAGTTAAATATAACCTACTCAGACAATAGAATAAGTGACACAAAAACAACAAAATTTCTAGGTTTATACATAGATAGTGATCTTAAATGGAACTCGCACATAGACCATGTTTGCAATAAGTTAAGTAAGTACTCCTATGCTCTTTATCATTTGAGTAAGATCGTTAGTGTGAATGCTCTACTGACTGCGTATCATGGTTATGTTTCCTCGACACTGAGATTTGCCATTATATTTTGGGGAAATGCAATTAACAAAGAAAAAGTGTTCAAATCACAAAAGCGATGTATTAGGGCAATGTACCATTTGAAACAAAGGAACTCTTGCAAACCATACTTTAAAAAATATGAACTTCTGACTTTTCCATGTCTCTATATATTTGAATGTGCTGTCTTTACTAGAGAAAATATAGATATGTTTGAATTCTTCTCTGGAGCTAGACTTAAAGATAAACTTCGCATGATTCCACATAATACAAAATTGCTGAGAGATAGCGTGTTCTGTAATGCATTACGTATATATAACAAAATCCCAGTATCAATACGTAATGGTGATGTTGATATAATTACATTTAAGCATAAACTGAAAACATTTCTTATCGACAAATGTTACTACACGCTCAATGATTTTTTAACTGACCGAAATATATAAAATATTTTTTTGTACATATTTATCCAGAAGCTATTTATGTTGTGAATTATGTCCAATTTAATTAAATAACAATACATTATATTGAAATGATTCTGTAATGTACCTTTGTGATAAGAAATTAAATCTGTTTTGTTTGACTATTTAAAATTTTGACATTGTATCTAATTGTATGCCTTAATGGCGGAAACCAGCTGAACAATTATTATATATTTTTTGCAATAACCTTATTTACCTGTGTTTCACAATAAATAAATTTGATTTGATTTGATTTGAACATTTCAAAATTTTTATCCTGTTTTTTTATTTGTTATTTAGAAATTACTGATGAAAACAAGAAACACGTATTTTTTTCTTTTCCAAAATTTTTATTTTAAGTCAACATAATATTCATTTGAAAACTTATTTATTCTAAAAGAGCGTAAGTGCCGTTTAAAGGATTTCTGGTGGACATTATCCTTTGCCCATATGAATAAAAAAATCATTTTGACGTCAACCTGCCAACCTAATCTATGGACGCTAATGACGTTTGTTTGTTTATCTTTTGCTCGAGGTTGTTTTCCTTTATTGTCGCTAGTTTTACCTTATTTTCAACAATAATAAATAAATATATACGTAAAATAGATTCCATAATCTCATGTGTAGTTCCTGCCTGCAAAAATACTGTGATGAATGCCCAAACAAACACTGTTTTACGTGCCAAACCAAAGTCTACCCGTTTACAGGTGGTGTGTTGCTTTAAAGTTTTATGGAAATTGAAATTAATGCACTTCAAAACAAACTGTATTTATTAAACAAGTTCAAACGTACACAATATCTTTTTATTTCTAAAAATAATACGTTTCGCAAAAGAATTCAGCTTCAGCAGCATGATGAAGTCCACTTTGGTAAGGTTGCGACTGTCTGCTATCAAAAATCCTTCAGAAAACTTGATATTATATTTTGATAGATGTTAAATTTAATCAACATACTGATTTAAGTTAAAAATATCATGAATACATTCAAAACAAAACGAATAAAAGTGAAAAATATTTTGATTCTTGACACAGACTTTGACATAAGTACATTGTAAACTTGACAGCGACAGTTTTTATGATTATTATTTTTTTAAGATAAAATCACACAACTTTTTTATGCAAAGGAGTTAAATTTTGATTATTCCTTTATCTTGATGATACAGTGTTTTTTCCACATATTTCGTTAAATAATTGATCAATAGCCCCGTAAAATTATGTACGGTGTCAGAAACTGAAAAACCTCGAAATGGTTTTCGATTTAAGGTACCTTGTAAAAAATGAAAACATGTCAATTACGAATAAAAACTCGCTCGATTTTTGAAAATGGAATTAAAAGCAGCGATCTCTTCGGTGAAATCATAGACTTATTTATACTCTGTGACTTTTAGTTTAAAATGCGTGCATTGTGTTTCTTAGCTGCTACAGTAGAAATTAAAAAAGGCACTGGCGCGAAATCTTTAGAATTTTTCTCTAATTCCAAACTGATTGAATTGTGTGACTGTAAGTAAGTAATAGGATAGAAATAATTTTAATCTTTTGCCGTCAAGCACAAATCATTTATTTAAATACTGTATGAAAAGTTTATGAAGTGGAGGATAGAAAAACGAGTGGATTCGTTTACGGAAGTATAAACTATAGGTATTTAATATTGGATTTTATTTTTTCGCAATCGTAGTGAAAAGTAGAGTGTAACATACGACGCTAAAACCCATTGCTACTCGGTTTCTATTTATTCCCTCGCTAAAGCTCGGGAATAAAACTACCTCGTATGCAATGGGTCATTTTAGCATCTTGTATAACAATTTACTATTCTGGGGTGGTCACCAGACTGTTCTGGGCTACACCAATGAGTCTCTACCTATTCGCACCTATTGTTGTCACTTTATAGCTTTTCATACAAATAAAAAACAAAATTTCTCAGCCGTGTAGTGGTTTTCAGAGCTTATAATAATTTTCCGGGGTTGTATGCATGGTATGTACACTGAGGCTGCGTTCAAACGATAACACACGACCCGACCTCAACCCGGACTCAACTCAAACTCACCTCAACCGCACCCCTCCTTGAAATACATCGCTTACAATTTTGAGTCTTATGTCACATTAATAAGCTCCTATGTAATGTTCAGGTGAGTTTAAGGTGAGTTTGAGTTGTGTTCGGGTTGAGTTTGAGTTGAGTTTGGGTTGTGTTCGGGTTGAGTTTGAGTTGAGTTCGGGTTGAGCGCGAGGCGTGTGCAGTTGCATCGACAAAATATAACGGAGCTTATTAATGTATCATTAAAACTCAAAATTGTAAGCGCTGTGTTTCAAGGAGTGGGCTCCGTTTGAGTTGAGCTCGAGTTGAGTTTGAGTTGAGTTCGGCTTGAGGTCAAGTCGTGCGTAAACGTCTGAACGCAGCCTAACTAAACATCTTCGGTAGATAGGTAGGTACCCGCAAGCGATTGGTACTTGTAAAGAGGTAGAGAAATTCTCGCAATTGAAGTGTTTTTTTTCTGTTATGGCCTATATTATGGGGTTTTAAAAGGTGAGGTTGGCTGGTGAGCGGTCTTCACAGCTGACCCCACAGGTAGAATATAGTAATGTTTCCGTGTTCAATAAAACTGGTTTACAGACTGTTTCATGCCAGGCCAGTCACTAAAACTGCACAGCTTGTGTCACGAACAACGCAGAGCTTACTTCAGTTTAACTAAATAGTTACTTCCTCTAAAATGTAAATTCCTTAACGATTGGCACACCAAGCCACGGTATAGAAATCTTTACCGTAACCAAGCTATACATACAGACAGGTAGCGTGGATGACAGACTGTTGTCATTATTGTTTTTTAAAGGTATAATGTAAAAGAATTTCTCGCCATCAGGTGGAGTATATCAGATTCTTACCATATGATCGATTGTATGGTGCACGCACATGACACCCGTGGCCCAGTTGTTCGCTGCATCATCGCCGCCACCCTGCGGGTCCGTGACAGTTATGTGCGCGGTTTTTTGCGCGCGCGATTATACGCGCATTATGCGCGCGCGACAGATCCGCATTCGCGACCCGCATGTCGCAGAATACATGCATGCTAAACTTCGAACGTACGCGAAAATGATAACGTTTCCTTTAATGTAATATATATAAGGTGGTACCAAATTATCTAATGATACTTAAACAGGTGATAGTGTTGCTTAAACTGAACAACTTTCTCTATGAAACATAGGTCGAAAAATGAATTTTTTTTTTCGCCTTTCCATAGTAAGTCGGTCAGCTGACCAGTACATTTTGTATGGGAGTGTGAAATTTTTTTTTCGTTTTTCGACCTATGTTCCTTGGAGAAAGTTATTTAGTTTAAGCAACACTATCACCTGTTTAAGTATCATCAGATAATTTGGTACCACCTTATATACAGGGTGTCCCTAAACTTTGCCACATGGAGGGAAAGGACCTTAAATAATGAAAATAGGAAATTTTACTGAAAGAATGCTTCGTTTTGTTTTTAAATATAATTGGAACTGCATTCAAAGATTTTTGAAAAATCGCTAGCCTTAACCAGGAATTGAACCCACCAAAAAGAAAAAAAAATTAACGATACCAATCGAAAGGGTTACTCATAAGGAAAGACCATTTAAAAAAAAATACCTGAACGGAATACCTGATGCAGAACCAATTTTAAATTATTTGCATAAACACGTGTTTACGAAGATCGAAATCGAAGATCATCTGATGTGGAAATCTAATTCTGATATATTTGACTCCGCCGAAATTGTGCACATAGTATATAAAGAAAAAATTTCAACTATGTTTACCTACATGTTTACAATATTAAATATAAAAAAAAATATTGACTTTTAACATTATACTTATATAACACGCTGCTATGAGTATTTTCTTATGTAACTACATTAGTTCGTATTTATAAGAAGAATACGCCGGAGTCATAAAGTCCACGCGTACGAAGTCGCGGGCATCAGCTAGTCTTCAATATTTAAGGTACTTTCCCTCCGTGTGGCAAAGTTTTGGGACACCCTGTATATGGTACTCGTTTCTTCGTAGTGATATGTCTCAGTGAAAACTGTGAGCTAGACGTAATCATTTTTGTTATTTGGAAAAGCCAATTTCTTTAATCATTTTATTACATACAGTCGCGGGCGGCCGCTAGGGCCGCCCGCGACTTCGTCTGCGTGGAAAGGTTTTTGCTATCCCTCGGGAACTATATTTTTTTCGGGATGAAAGGTACCCTATGTCCTTCTCTGTACCCCTGACAACGTGTATGCAAAATTTCATGATGATCGGTTCAGTAGTTAGGACGTGAAGGCGTAACAAACAAATAAACAAACAAACAAACGGACTTTCGCATTTATAATATTAGTAAGAATTTTGTCTCGATCGTTGTTTTTGTCTCGATCTTTCAAACCGAAACATCTACTTACCACTGTTATGAGTACGTAAATATATTATAATTCCGTGTAATATAGGAACCGTGTTATACTTACATCTAATTCCGTTTTAAAACCGTATCACTTAGTTCGGTCTGGACTGGACGCATGGAATGTGTACCATGGGAAACAGCGTCGCTTAACCAGTGTTAAGGTTAAAATCGCTTGCAAGCCACGCCCGCTGTCACACAGGCGCGGTCCGAAGGGGGGGGTCACGGGGGACATGACCCCCCCCAAAATCGTACACGTCAAATAGAAAAATCTTCTATACAGTACCGACAGTAGGGCGATGCAAGCGGTGCGACTGCACTGGGCGCCTTCATGTGTGGGGCGCCGAAAACGCCCGACCACCGGTCGACTATCAATCGACGAAAGCGACGAATGAAACTGACTAAAAATCGCACTACGCGGCAATTTTTTTATATAAACAAGCAGGATTAGTCGATGAAACTGACTAAAAATCGTGCTGCGCGTTAGTTTTTTTTTCTGTAATAAGCAAAATTAGAAGAATAGCAGATAAAACTGACTAAAAATCGCGCTGCGCGGCCGTTTTTCTTTACTTTAAACAAGCAAGATTAGTAGATGAAACTGACTAAAAATCGTGCTGCGCGTTAGTTTTTATTCTGTAATAAGCAAAATTAGAAGAATAGGAGATAAAACTGACTAAAAATCGCACTGCGCGGCCGTTTTTCTTTTCTATAAACAAGCAAGATTACAAGATTAGTAGATGAAACTGACTAAAAGTCGCACTTCGCGGCTGTTTTTTTACTGTAATAAGCCAAATTAGAAGATTATCAGATGAAACTGACTAAAAACTGCGCTGCGCGGCAGTTTTTTGGTTGCAAGATTAGTGGCAGAATCTTAATTAAAATCGCGCTGCGCGGCCGTTTTTTGACTATAAACAAGCAAGATTACAAGATTAGTAGGTGAAACTGACAAAAAAAACTCGCTGCGCGGCCGTTTTTTGACTAACAGACAAAATTGAAAATCTTGGAGTCGCATAAAGGGGGCGCCCCGTAGAAATATCGACCAGGGTGCTGGTAGTGCTAAAACCGGCACTGTGCTTGTATAAATTTACAAAATAAAAAACAATTGTACCTTTTATTGTGTGTATAGTGACCCCCCCCCCCCCAAATTTCAGGCTGCGACCGCGCCTGCTGTCACATACGTTTATACGCACGCACACGAATTTTGTTGCAAACTGGTTAAGCGACGCTGTTGCCCATAGTACGTACACTTCCTTCTGTTTAGTAGAAACCAATAATTTCTTGTATCAAATATTAGCAGCAAACGATTTATCTGGTAACATGTTACGATAACGCCTTATATAATTAGGTATTTACAAAAAATATGCGAGATGCGATTCCCGCACGCAACGCTTCCCGCGCCGCCGCCCGCATCGTTCTGCGTAAGTATTTGATTAATTGTAGCAACGCAGCTGTACAATTGTACTATTGCCGGTAAATGTCATGAGTAATTTTCTCATATTTTCGTCATTTTTCACATTTCAGAACTATCAGCATAACACTTGCCTATATTCTTCTTAAAGGTTAAAAACGAACTAAAATCGGTGATTTCCGGCAAAAAACATAGTACATGGGTACGACGAGGGGAACTAAAAGTAAATATTATGCTGTCCATATTTTCAAGAAATGATACCAGAATTATCACCTTAATGCCTTTCATATTTTCAAGAAATTTTATAAAGGTAACAATTTTACTAAGCAATTTATTATACTAAAAGCTTAGGTAGTTTGTTGTTTTCATTTTAGGTTTCAGCATTTTGGAAAACGCTCAGTAATGAAAAAAAAATATTTGGCAACATCACATACATTGCTCCAATTCCAAAGTAAGTAGCTATAGCACTTGTGTTATGGAAATCAGAAACAACGGTGGTATGACAAACACCCAGACCTGAGACAATATTGAAAAGTTCATTTTCTACATTGACCCAGCCGGGGATCGAACCCGGGACCTTAAGAGATGGTGACGCCTTGAAAACCGGCGTTCAAGCCACTCGACCACGGAGGTCGTCGATAATGCAGATGTTGCCATAAGGCATAAAAATATCGTATTTCATAGTGCTATTTAGTTTATTTTATGTAACTAGAAGTTAAAGACCTACGTTCTGTTTTTTAGACCTCTGGTAATAGATTGCAAAACAATAAAATACGTCTTTCCATGATAAAGATATTTCTTTTCTATTTTGCTACATATTTAGCTTTGTAACAATTTGTAACTTTAAACTTTTAGATTTTTGCATTCACAATGCTATTTTTATATTAAGATGAATAAATAATGAAAAATATTAGAAAAAATCGGCTCACCCGTAGCAACTTAGACGGGATGTTAAAGTCTAAGTTGCTACGGGTGAGCCGATTTTTTCTAATATTTTTCATTATTTATTCATCTAAATTTGTAACTTATTTAGTCTTTAGTCCAATTTTATTGATACTAGAATTTACATTTACATATCTCTCTGTTGCGAAGTAGGTAATAAAAGGACAAATCGATGAAGAAAGTTACTTATAATTATTTTTTTGCCTTTGGTTGCAATTGCAAATTACTGATATTGTCTAGCTATTTTTGAAGATAGGTACATAACATGCCATTATGAAGACAGTATATTAGTGTGTTAACACTGCCGCTAATCGTCTCGCCAAATATTGAATGTGTAATGGAGTGATCAGGTGGCCGGACCATTAGCGCGCCGCCCACCGCTTATGGAGTATGGATCAATTTCACAGCCGCCCGCCCCCGTCCCGCCCGGCGCGGTGCGGATATCGCTACCGACGACGATTATTTAGGTAAGTACCAAGATATTATTATATATTCTCTTGGATAGAATAGGTAGGTAGGTAAATATTAATATTTTGAATCAGAACTAAGTATGAGTTTTTGCCGTCAGATTAAAATCATACATTACTTTGAGCCTTTACCAAAGTGGCTTAGGTACTATTCATTTCCTTTGTCTTGTGTAATATTGCAAAATTCTTTGTTTGTATTTTTAAACTAAGTAATGGTAATTTCCTTTTAGGTATGGACTATGGATGTGGGTGACGTGGCATATAAACTTTTTATCTATATGCTCATGAAGTGCTTTTAAGTAATGTAAATTCATAAGTTTGCGACGTTTTGAATTAAAATTTTGCCGCAACATCTCAACTTTGTCGCGCTAACTCACGAACATTACGTCTCCTCATTTCCACACAAAGGGACAAAACCTCATCCCTAAACTTTCTCGGTGGCTGCGGATGACTCTGTGACGCGTAAATTCAAGAGTCCTCCCTCCCCCTCCTCCCTTCCCCAGTTCACTCAATTTGCGCCGTTAGAGCCTCCATTCTGCTCGGTTATCGAACCTCCGACGACGCTAAGTAAGAGTTCCTCCAATTTCCCTCATTATTCGGGAGACTTCCTCCTTTTGGGAGTTTTTTGCGGCTGAGATTGCAGGTGAGGGTTATTAAAAATCTTTTTGTTCATGGTAAGCCATTCGTACTCCATTTCTCAATGCTTAGTCCAGAAAACAACCATTCATTCAAATTCAACAGAGGCAAACTTTATTATTTACTAGCAGCCGCCCGCGACTTCGTCTGCAATTTTTTTTGCCATCCCTTGGGAACTATATGTTTTTTCTGGATGAAAGGTACCCTATGTCATTTTCTGTACCCCTGAAAATGTGTATGCAAAGTTTCAGGATGATCGGTTCAGTAATCAATTAAGACATGAAGGCATAACAAACAAACGGACTTTCGCATTTTATTATATTAGTAAGGATTAAGCTTCCGCTCGCAACTTCGTCCACGTGGATATTCGGAAAAAATCCCTAGGGAATCTTTGACCGGGGTAAAAAGTATCCTATTTTTAATCCAGGCTATAGAGCTGCGAACTGCATAGCGAAGCACTCACATTTATAATATAAGTAGGAAGTAAGGATTTTATAAATTAGGGTGACACAAAAAGGCGGATAGTGACTTGACCTATAGAGTTTAATACCTACCTAATATTAAATGCGTTCCTATGAAAGGTCCTAAAAAGACAAAATATTCATCAAAATATACAATACAACCTTAAAAAAAATTAATATCTTTGATGCAACCGAATTACTTTTAAACTCTACATTTATTAAAATTTTGAATGAAAATTGCGCTACGTGAATTTTTCTCGAAGTGATCTCATATCGGGTGGTCGTGACGATGACGATGAGATGACATTGACTGTCGATTGCATGACCTCTAAGGCTCGCCGTACACTTCAAACAATCAAGTGAGGCAGGATGCAGTGAATGGGTCGCTGTTAATGTGAATAATAAAGACAATAATTGTGGGCATTAATGCGCAGCTGCGGCAAGACTCGTATCTCCTTAAATGGATGAAGGAAGCGGAGGTTTCCGCCGCTAATCTGCGCCTGCATTAGCCTTTGAGCTTAAACCTGACTCATTAACCTTAGTGGATCAGTCGCCAGCTATTAGTAATTCGTTGAGGATAAATTACAAGTTATAGCACAAATGCTTTGAAACTCTACTTTCAGAGCGACCACACAGTATACCTATATACGAATTAAAATAACAACTGAATCTCTAGTTGAATCTTCAAGGTTTTTCAAAAAAGTAATTTTACATGTTTATATTGATGATATAAGCATCTAGATAAAACATTCAAAAGATATAACTGATATAAAAATCAAAAGAAAGTTATGTACCAATAACAAGCTATCAAATCTTATTTTCTCAAACGAGGAGCAGGCGATCAAAAAGGCACTTATCCATTTTTGTAAATTTTACAGAATTGATAAATAATTAATTATTTTCTAAACGCAACGCAATAACTCATTGAAAAAAATACTATTAAAAACTATAGATAATTTTGAATCGCAAGCATAAGTTAAGATATTTTTAAGTATTGTATTTACGTAGATTTTTTTTTAAGTTGCCTTTTGTCATGCCGCAGCGGAAAAGTGACTTTTTGTTTGGGAAGCTATGGAAATGTGACATTTTAATAAAACTCAGCAGTTCATTTTAATGATTTATCTTATTTATTTATATTGTAATTGTATTTTCACGTGATGTTGATGACGTTACGCGATAAGATACACCAACTTACGTCACCAAACATCTTTTCCCGGTTACTGCACTCTCAGAAACTCCTTTCTTCCTTACTTCCGTTTCAGCCATTATTTATTAAAAAACTATTTTTTGTCAGTAAATGTAGCACCACACGGTTCCCTGCTAGCGTTAAGGTGGGTTAAACAATTTAATTTTGACATTGACAATTCAATTTAAGTGTTACCTCTGCAAAATTTGGAAAAGTTACGTTTTGTTACTCATCAATACTTTATACAAAATAATTTACTGTCAATCACGAGTAAAAATATTTTTCCAAAGTGTGGATAGGTGTCGTTTTGACGAGAAACACTAACTTTGATATTTTTTACTCAGGAAATATAGCTTTTTGAGATGTAAAAGTGGGGTCTAGGCACAGAACAAAGAAAAAATGGTCTAGGCACAGAACAAAGAAAAAATGGTCTAGGCATGCATTTCAGTGTTGACGTTGTGAAAAGAAATAAAAATAAATTAATACCCAAACTGGAAAAGTGCCTTTTTGATCGCCTACTCCTCAAACGGTGTGGATGTATCTATGAAATAATCATGAGTTGAACTGCATTGACCAGTAACCCTGAAAACACTTTGTGATTTTAAAGACTGAGGATGCTTTTCAGATTTCATTTGAAGAAAATGTCGTTTTCTACGTTTTTCAGTTCAGGAAGCCTGTAGCACACGTGTAGTTGTCAATGTAGAGTTGCATAATAGCAGCACTCAGTTCGAGTACGGAGCGGCCGCCGTTAGGATCCGTCAGCGGCGGCTCACTCATAAATCGGCCGCTCGAAGCTTCCGGCTGCTGATACTTTAATTAAACACATATAAATTACCGGCCGGCCGTAAATCAATCGGCGTGAGGGGCGGGGCGCAGGGGCGGCGGGGCGCGGTAATTGCTAGCGGTGCTCAATGGACGCGACTTCAAACGCGCGTTGTCAGCATTCTAGCGCGCGGCGAAATGCGACTCCCGCGCATACCCGCGCACACTCACCGCTGCCATGATGCGCTTATGTAAATCGATCAATGTGACACTCTTGTTTTATTCCTGTACGGTAAACAATCACTGCCAAACCAGATTAAACAATTAATGTGAAACCAATAGATTCAGTATTTGCCTATTTCAAGGAGCACGTAATAGAAAATATTATTGTCAGCCTATTTACGATTTATTTAGTTACCGTAATTACTTATGTGAATCTTTTTTTTAATCAGGATTTTACAATATTTAGTTTCAGTCAAACTGTCAGCTATCTACCTATCTGCGCAGCAAATCAGCAGCAAAAATCGAACCTCTTATACCTATAAACAATAACTTAACTTGTTACGTAACGTAACGTTTATACCACACCTATTACACATCGCAGAATAATTACATCGCAGCGTGTGGAATGCGAGCGACAAACGACGCACTCACACTTCCCGATTCAATCAATATTGTACGGTGAAGGAGCGCAAACGTGACGGTTTGTCTTGTGATGTGCCTGTTCAGCTGTACAGCTGTACAGTTGTACTTCATGTCGCGGGCTTATTTACGGCGCTGTCGATCGGCGCAGACGCGCTCCGTCTATTTCCACCGCGATGATGTATCGCGCTTGTAACGCTCCGCAATTTAAATTAAACACCAACAATGTTAAGTTAAACACGCATATTTTTCGTGCTCTCGTTCAAATAAAATAAAACAAATGTCCGTTTCGCATGTAGTGCGGCGGCGGTTACTCTCCGCCCGTAATTTAATTTAGAATTCTAGTCACGGAGCTTTGTTTTTTCAGGGCAACGAACCCTATTCTCATTTAGAGACAGATTTATAGGCCGCGGATTGGCGGCGATCGGTAGTAATTTATCCTGTTCGGAGAACCGCAAAATCTCGACGGCTTCTGCGTATACGTCGGTCGGTACTAGGACGAGCCGTCGTCAGCCGCGCTAGAGGAATCCGATAGGTTTTGTCGGTTTCACAAAATGACTAACGATGAGATGGGCGGCGTTGGCAAGCGCTTTCTAGGAAACGGCGGCTCCTTATATCAGAAAACGATTTAAATGTTAATCGGTCCGGTTCCCACGGTTTCGGCCGCTGGGCCGTTGGGCCCTTAACATCGCAGCCGTGGTGCGCTGGTTCGTGGTCGGCGCAAGCTCGAGGAACGCTGGAGCCGCGCCAACGACGCGGCGCTCCGCACATGACGGCGCCCGCGATGTTTCAAATATCCACCGTTTCAATTAGAAATTTGCCAAACGGCCGACGGCGACGTTAATTGAGAGCGTTCACATGCCATCTCCGGCATTCCGCGCTCGCGTGTGACGTTCGGCTCGCGGCCCAGATTAGTACGCAGCATTAACTCGTTTGTAGTCTAATTCGCGTAACGCAAAGAATATACGAGGACGAGAAGATGAATGGGGGGGTTCGGTATCGTGGCGTAAAGGGCGCTCGCGGGCGGCGGGTTGTCGCCGCGAAAAAACTAATAAAAGGCGCTATTACACCCCCGCACATATCGGGCTGCAACCCTTCACCCCCGCCCGCGCCTGTACCCGCTCGATCCATCAATCCGTCAAATTCTTCATTTAAATCGTAGGAAATTCCCGCTCGAGTGTATCCTCCGGAGGGGAGCCCCTCCACTCGAGCGAGTCAATAAGCACATTCCTGCTGCACCGATTCAAATTAAAAATCAAATAATGTTGTGTATAGCGAATTAGGAGCCGTCACCCGCGCGAGAAGGGTACGGCTATTGTTTATTTTTGCTGAGCGGCTTGAGGAAAAAGAAACTGTCGTATTTTTGGTAACGAAATAAGACAGGTTTTCTTCAGATAAAACAATGGTTTAGATCCAAATCAGAAAATTGGCAGATTATTCTAATTCTTAAAAAAAAACACATTGGCAAAGGTTACTGACGTTTACCAAGTACACAAAAGTATAATACTTACTTCATAATTCCATATGAGTCTGTGGAAACAAAGTGAAAAGATTTCATTATAATATATTAAGGTGGGTCCACACTTGTAACATTTTAGCGTGTCAGAACACCGTGTCTTTTACCACCTTTATATTATGATACGGAAAATAACAGACTGAAAATTTTCCTGCGTCCTGAGAGGGCACCATTAATTTCGGCAAATTTCAAGGGCCGTAAGGGCAGGTACCTGTCCCGTTATTAGTCCGCGACAAAGGCGACCCCTGGCCGCGGCTAATGAAAAGTTTAATAACGGGCCACGTGTGCTCTCGCGAGGGTCGCGCCAGCCCAATGCACAATTTATTGAGAGCAATTTCGCATGTCATAAAACCGAATTAATACGGTTCGCAGTGCCCCATCCTGGTGCCGTCAAATGGCGCGCGCTAATACGCCGGGACAAGTGTCCCACCGCCGGGAATCGATCCGGCACGCACCACGTGCCGCACATTACCACTCGAGTGCACTATTGAACTTTTTAATAAAGACGGGAACAATATTGTTTGATGAAAATAGACAAGTCAATGCTTTTTTTTGATATGCTACGCTGCTCATTGAAGTGGTTGATAAAATGCTGTGTTATTGGATATAGGCACTACAATACATCTGAGAGTGAAGCAAATACTTTAAACTTGCATTGTTTGCAAATTAATTTGTACTGCAATCGTAGTAATCGTTCGTAGCAAATTCGTAGCAAACGAAAAAAATTGCTACTCTTGGTTAAAAACCTACGATTTCTTATTAACAAAGTTAGGTACAAAAATATTGTTTCGCTTTTGTTTTAACATCTAAACAACACAAAACTTCAAACTTTTTTATCACCTACGTATTGTTTCAGTTCCTCACTGTTACTTACCTACGATCACTACGATGTAAATGTACCTATCTTGCAATGTGTATTGTTTTTCTTTGGACTTCCATAAAGGGATTGAGACATTGTTTATTACAAAACAATTTACGGAACAGAGAGAATTAAGGAGTAGAGAATGCTAAAATTACCTTTAGTAAACAGATATTATCTCCGCGGCAGAGGGAAGGAAAGTTGAGGGCGCGACAATTGCTCTAATGAAAAGCGTCTTCGTGACATTGTTGCTTCTTTGGTTGCTTGCTACGCGACATTCATACTTTGGTAATTTGGTTATTTTGTCTCAACAAGACAATTTAAACTTTAGTCCCTTTTCAAAGTCAAAGACAAAAATAGCTTTATTCAAATAAATTCAATTATCAAGTTCTTTTGAATCGTCCATATTTTCCTACCAACCGTTCCAGACTTTTTTAACTGACAAGAAGAACGGGCGCAAGAAACTTATCAGCTTTAATAGCTTTAGAAGTCTTTTTCTGGATAATGTATTAAGATTTTAGATAAGTACTAGCTACCTAGGTTTCCCGAAGTTTCGGCCAAGTTACATTGGCCGGTGGTTAAGCTAGGGTTTCCTAGGATAGCGGTGCTGTCATATTACGGCCGAAACATAGCGGCGTTGAATGTTGTCTATGTAAAAAATACACCGTAACGTCAGGAAACGCGCCGTATTGTTTACATAGACAACGTTCTACGCCGCTAAATTACGGCCGTCAGCACCGTCATCCTAGGAAACCCTAGCTTTACGGGCTGACCGTGAAAAAAAATAAATGATTTTGGTAAGTAGGTAATCCCACTAATATTATAAATGTGAAAGTTTGTGGGTTTGGATGTTTAGATGTTTGTTCCTCAATCACGCAAAAACTACTGAACAAATTTGGCACAAGATAGTAGATAACCTAGATTAAAACATAGAATACTTTTATCCCGATATTCCCACGGGAACCACGCGGGTGAAACCGCGGGCGGCCGCTAGTAACTAATAAGTTAAAAAAACAGATTTATTTAATAAACAATCCTTACTCTTGTTTAATAAATAGTTTTTGAAAGTTTTCGGTATTTGAATGACCACTTCTATACATCAAGTGTTCAAAAATATGAAATGTTTGTAATGTAACTCCATAAAAATTTGAAGTAAGATATTTATTTTTTTTATTTGTGGGATACGATTGTTAACTACATAGGAAAGTTAGTTAGAAAAAACAAACTTCAACTAACAGTATCTAATTTATTTGTCTCATGTCTGCGATGCGTATTCTGTGATGGATTTTTCGTCAAGCAATCCTGCCTATAAAAACGGTCAAGAGCGAGTCGGACTCACGCGCCGAGGGTTCCGTACCATGATTACACTGCATGATGTATTACACTACGGTTTAGAATATTAGGTACTTTTAGGTTGTTGTGTGCTATTTAGAAACATCGTTAAACATTTTTCCTGTAATTTTTACGTAAACTTCTATTGTAAGTATAGATTTTTTAAATGTTTTCTCTATTAAGATGAATAAATAATGAAAAATATTAGAAAAAATCGGCTCACCCGTAGCAACTTAGACGGGATTTCTCTATGTAAAACTTCGGATTTATCTCCGAAGTTTGGCATAGGGGGAAGGGTATTTTTTCAATTTTTCATCAAAAGTCGAAAACTATTCGGCCTAAAAAACAGGTGGACAGACAGACAGACTGAGTCGCACTATAAGAGTTCCGTTTTACCATTCTGTACGGGGTACGGGACCCTAGGTTAACTGTTTACAGTAACTATTTGTTAAAGTCTAACACCCGTATCACTCCATCAATTAGTTTACAACATCAAATTCGTTCCGTTCTCAAATGATATTTGCACATCTAATAAAAACGCACCCTAGTAGTGTAGTGATGTTCACCCTTCGTCAATTGCGATGTGGAGTGGTATCATGAATGCGATCGGCGCGTTATTAGATGACAGGGCTCGGTGCAGCCGGATCGTTCACTTATTAATTTCGCATGTGATTTATTGTGACCTGTGCCTCGTAATCCCATTGTGCTGTTTGCAATAATCCGGCGGTGACACGCGCCGCCATCGCCGCCGACGCACTTACGCCTCATTTGCATTTGCAAGACAAAACGCCGCTTGAAATATGTATAGTAATCGTTTGACATTTAACGCATTGATAACTTGAGCGTTCTATACAACGTGTTACAAAAAACCCCTAATACCGAATATGGTAGATAGAGACCATCAAATTGAACAACTATGAAATCACGAAAAAAAACTTTTGATATTTTCGTTAGGTATTATTTTTCGTTTGAAACAACTGATATTTTTTTCGCGATTTCAGAGTTAGTCTCATAGTAAAAGTTGTTTAGTTTGATGGTCTACCATATTTGGCATTAGGGGTTTTTTGTAACACGTTGCATAAATAGTAGGTACTTAAAAAATATAATAAATAATGCAGTGCCCCATCCGTCATTCACCGACAGCACATTACGAAATGTCCGACAGTTTTTTAAATGTTTGGTTAGACAAATGGCAGATCATTTTGAAAGATGGTTGTATTTTATTTAGTTTAAATTAAAGACAATGATATTCCGAATTAAGTGTGGGAACTGGTAAGGTAATGTCTAGCCGATGGTCATCATAAAGCACGGTGGCGACGCGACACAGGTAACTAAGCAGGTTAATGTCTCGAATCAACAATAAATCTACCGATTTGATCTACAACTGCGGCGTTATCGCGATCTCGGTCGGGATGTAGATATTTTTTGTATCGGTCCACCGTTTAGGAGGCTGGGTTGAAACAAAAACTTAGGTGTAATTGTGTATCGCTGGCGGCGTGGTGACAGCGCGGCTGGCCGGCCGGGCGGCACCCTGCTGCGCGCCCTGGGAACGCCGCCCGGCCGCGCCCGCGATCATTACTCTCAAACAAAATGCTCAGCTTTAACATTACGATAAAACAATGTCTTTCAAATCAATGACACCAACTAAAAAGAACTATGACAAACAAGATTAACGTCGTCGAGAAGATGTAAACGTAATAATTTTACTTCAATTCATAGCACATCAAATGTTTATTTTTAAATGTTGTAGTATTTAGTTATTGAACAGGTTTTTTATTAACTTTAATATGGGTTCTCTACTTTCTTCAATGTATTTTTGCCTTTATCAATATGCAAAATGTTGCGCACCGCGGAAATATCCTATTTTCAATCTTCTAAAAACGCTCAATTTAGGTTGTAAACCTCGTGGTGAAAATTATTAAAAGAGTGCAATATAAACTGATAGGATCACTGCTCTCCTCGGACGTGTATCTCTTTGTAAATTACTCGGATAGGATGCGATGCGGCCGCGGTCTCGATGGTATCGCCTCGACATCGATCTCCGTGTCCGCCCCGTTATCATTTGTCACTGGCCCCGAATGGCCCCGATGCGATCTACAGTCTACGCTACGTCAACCCTTGACGGGGTTTTGCTGAGTCACGCCGCAACCCGTCCCTTTGTCTACGATTCTAAGCGTTACTTTAGTTAGAGCGAGTTGACAAAATGTTTAGACTTACAAACAGGTCAAACTTCTGAAAAAGCGATTGCAAATTATTTGTTTTATGGCGAACTTAAATAATCACGGGAAGATTGAATTTGCAAGAAGATTCACTGCTCTAAAAACCTACGTAGCGTTGAACAATTTATTAGTACTTTGCCATAATTAAAATATAAACCACTTTTTTATACTTTAATAAGCATCACCTAACCTCGACATCCTACACATCGAAAATTATAACTTGAAAAACATCATATAAAAGTGAAGCAAATCCAAATATTGAAAGGATTTTCAATTTGCATTAACCGCATGATGCAATTTTGGACAGTGTTTGTAAACTGAACTTTTTAAATAAGAATAATCAAAAAAGTATCAGAAAAACAGTACTGTAAGGACGTAGCTGACAGGCGCACAATGGCGGGTCCGGTCGGACACGAACCCTACAAACTGCTTCAATCTGCTTCGATCGATCTACAAAAACCCCGTTTTTGTTGCGATTTGTTCAATTGTCCACCTGTCCACGCCAACCACTCCATCCTCTGGCGCAGCCGCGGCGACCATATAATGCATGCGGACTCGCCGCCAGGTTCACACACTCCTTAATTCAGAATCTTAAAAATCTGTTCAAGTGAGCTTTCGCATCGAATTCCCATCGGGCGAGAGATGTCCACAGATAAGCTCGATAAATTTAATTAAATCTCTCGAGCGGTCTCACGGGCGGGGGTGAGAGGGGGGAGGGGCAAATTTGTTTGCTGGAGAATCGCCAGTCCACTCGGATTAATTAAGTGGGGACGGCGCGGCGGCGACACAAAGACAGCCGCGACACTGACTCGACGCCGACCTGCAAAAAATACAGCTTCTTTGTGGTGTGAACGTAAGTTTCAAACGACAAACTCTCGAGGGTTGGTCGCTGATCCTAGCTAGATGGAACCACAACTGCGGTTATAGCCAGCCAGCGGTATGCGCCGCAGTTGCGACAAAAACCATAATGAATAACAGTGCGCGGGCGCACGGCGCCCCGCGGGGCGCGCCTGATTTATCGACAACAACTGCTTTTGTGACACCACTGTTTGAATGACTAAATAAGTAAATAATGAAGTCCTCTCTAATCTCCTATCACATCAGTTTTTTGCTGCGAGCATATTTATTACCTCCCGATGGTAGAGGTCACGCGCGTGACTCCGCCGCCGCCCGCGCCTGTGCCCAATCTGTACCAACATTAATATCCATCGTGACTGCTGCTTGCTTAATGACTATTGCCAATTCGTGCAACTTTCCTACTATTGCCCCATCCATCTTTTATTGAAGCAGGATAATACGTTAAAAGTTAGCTTCAATGTTCGGGTGCATGTATAGACGGAGTCCGTTCTGCTCTTCTTATACCTAACAAACGTTGTAATTTGTGATCAAATGTAATTGTCGTTCAATATAAGTTGCATAACTTGCCTATAACATTTGATCGTTGTTGGTATCCGGCATCCGTACGAATTTGTCCGTTTGCACCACCATTATGACGAACGGCGAATGTGTAATAATGGTGACCCCGCGGCGAACAGTGGGGCGCAGCGCGAGCGCAACCAGCCAGCCACTGCGCAGGACCAACACTCACACCACCACCCGTCATGGCATTATCCACCTTATCAGCATCAGAATACGACCGTCGCGACCGAACTGCCCGCGCGCCGATATGTTTATTAGGCGGCAGATGCACCCGCGCGCGATACCGCCCTATCTCCAACATCTGAATAGATAGCTCTCTAATTTTATTGGAGCGATGTATGCATTTTTTGCGGTCTCGAAAACTCCGATATCTTAAGTATTGATCGTCGTTGACTTTTGTTTCGGGAATCTATTTGTTAACAAATGAGAAATTCCTTTCAATTGTGACATTTTATTTTGAATAAAATTATATCGTTATTGCGTCCAGCTAAAGAAACCGATAAATGGTATGGATTATGCAGTTAATTTAGATGAGTACTTATTATCTTCGATCTATGAATGCTTTCAAATGGAGGCATACGTTATTTAATCACCGAGTTACGTCTGAAATGCGCTCTCCGTCGAGATATGTCTATTGTAAGTATAATTATTAAATACTTTCGGCCGACTCTCCCCCAGTACCCGAATATGCGTGGATTATCTCCGTACAGACACAGAATACGTAATTGGTACAGGGTTAGATGTTTCGTAAAACTCGTGAGTAAACTTCCGCCACTCATTCCTTCATAATTGTTGGCGATGAGAATAACCTGAAACTTTTAGAATGTTCAAAACTACTTTTTCATAAGTAAGTAATATACTTATGTGTAATTCCGTTTTTATTTATCTGGTGTTGCGCCGGCGCCGGACGGAATAGTCTTTAACATACTTACACTTTGTTATTGCGACCTTTCTCTGTTTTTTCTTAGATTAAGTTTTTCACAGTTATTTTGTTTTGTAGCAGCCTGTAACAGAGAAAAGTACAGGTGGTATATTAAAATTTGAATTTTTGTTTTCACTATTTTATATAAAGAAAAAAAGCATTTCCCCTAATCCACTCCAAAAGAACGCATCATATTGTGTCCTTGAAAGAAAAAAATATCGTATTGGATAACACAAATAGCTGTTTATGGCTCATTGGTAAGCACGTGAAGCTTATTAAATTTCCGATAGCCCAAAGTTAGTAGCAGCCGGTGGAGTTTTTTGGATATTTATTAGTTTAATAATTTATGCTGTCAATGCGGTCGTTTAATATTTGGCCTTCCAGTTTGGTAAGAATGTGCGGGGGTGGCGGTGGAACGGGGGGTGGGGGAAAATTATGTCTTTATCGTGGAGCAACATCGCCGGCTGCTGCAGGAGAGCTTTTAGGGACCCGCAAAAGAACTTGTCTTCTAGCTTTTTTTAATAAATAAAAGTTACTTGATAGGATGTTCTATCTTTAACCACATAAAATAAAAGGTCACAAGAAAGAGTTTTTTTATTGACCCGAGGGTAAAGATCTTGTGTGGTAACCGCAAATGACAGTTTTTGGTAAGATATTTCTTACTAGACGAAGTCTAATTTAGCAAGCGAACGCGAAGCGTCTTTGTTTCAGTTTGGACAAATTGCTTTCATATGCTGAACCGTTGTCCCGCTCTGTCCGGGCTTTCCAGTTGTCCGTCTGTTCTCCAGGTCGCATTTCTCAACTGATTCTCGTTTTGTGAGCAGGTTCTATAATTATATAGATTTTAACATTGAATATGATTGTTTTCGTGATCGAGTGCCCCGATTTATGAAATTGTGACCTTTGCCTGTAGTTTCGCAGATATGAGAGGAACGCGGATGGGTCATAATGTCAAAATGTACGTCTGCCGGAGAGCTTCAAAGTAAAATTGAATTATCGATTTTTCACTGAAATGGATCGAGAATTTCCCAATAACTTTTTTGAGCTCGCTATTCAAGAAACTAAAAAAATAGATCAGTCTGCGCTCCGTTCACTTTATCGTCAGTACGATAAAGAATGAATTCCTATATAGTGTGCTTATTTCTAAATTACATTTTCAATGCCTGTGGTAGTTGCGCGAAGTGTGAGATCTGTAGATTTTATTGGCGATTCAGTTTTTCAAAATATGGGGAAAATCATATTTCAGCCATTTCGAAAAATGAATAAAAATGCCACAAATGTTAAACAATACTATTCTAAAAGCTACGGCACCGTGTGCGATGGCTGCCAGCACGGACAGTGGTTGGTGTGTCATAGGCGGCGGCGCAGGCGCAGGGTGGCGCCTCGACCCGCGTGAGTAACGACGCACGGAGTTTGATTAATCGATCCCCGAGATCGATGCTATCTGCCCCAGCCCCCTGCCCCCTACCCCCTCCCCAGCCGACACCCGCTAATTAATTTAGATGACTCGTAGAGGTCGCCTTGTGACCTGCGCCTGAGACGGTCACTGCAATCTGTTTGTTAAACTTGAGTCATAAAATAAACAATAATACAAGTACTACGTATTGAGTCAGTGACGATCTTCGCAAGGTGGCTGGCAAAAACTGGATGAGAGTAGCCGCAGATCGTGCTCGGTGGCGTGCAGTTGGAGAGGCCTATGTTCAGCAGTGGACGATGATAGGCTGATGATGTATTGAGTCAGGAACTCAAAAGTGTATAACTATGGATTTGAAAGAATCTAAAAATTCCCGAAATTCGATGGTTTTCAAAGCACTTTTTAATTGGACATCTATTATAATTTGTTTTTCTATACATCTTGTTAAATTTGAATTTCAAATAACAGCACTATATGGTGTACCTTACTCATATTCATATCTCATTATCCACATTTGTTGTTATCCATTTGCATATTTTTATGTGGAAATGCAAGACTTTATGACGCGTACACAATGGGGACAAATTATTTGAATAATAAAAGGTCGTAAAACGAAAAATTTTGATTAATTAACTTTTTGTGATTCGTTGTAATTTTAACTAGCATACATTCCATGTTAGTAATTATTTACTTTTGCGTAACAATTTTTTTAAATTAAAGAAAATCTCAACTTTAAATTAAATTAGTTACTTTAAATTACGTCAAAATTTACTTCAAAACCTGCTTCAATATAACCACCATCATTATTTTGCTATACTTTTACATATACACCCTTAACCTTGTAACCAAGTTTTTCTATTCTATTAAATTCGGTCTTTCGTCGATTATATCCAAAAATGACAAGGGGAATATGTCATACCCTGTTACTACATATGTATATGGGCAGTTAAAAATTAATAGTTTGAAAAAATCTTGATTAATCGGCAAACTTAAGCAAGACGCGTACGTAGATTCTTTTAATGATATACGTAAATAATATGTATTTTTCGATTACGCGCGTGAGAATGATCTCTAAATCCAGAAAGCAGGAAAATTTTGGGACACAAACAAATATTTTAAACTTTTATCTGCACATACACTATTAGAGAAAAGATACGCCCCTTTTTTTAGATATATGTACTTAAAAATTAACCGTGTTTACACAGGCTTTATCAAGCATAAAGTTTTATTGCCTGAAATCTGAACCCTGATTCCTGTCTAAAGATCTGTTTCTCAAACTATTTAAATGTAAAACGGAATTCAACAACATAACAAAATAGTAAATTATCCAGGAAAACTAACTATAAAAAAGATAAGTTGTCAGCAAACTAACGAGTACCGATAAGCAGGCGCCAACTCTACACCAGCAATGAGCATAATTTTCCATCGATAACGCGCTTAGTTTTATTTCCATGGCCGCAGCCACATTGTTTACATTTCATATTTTGTTATGGCACGTCAATAGGTTTGCCTTAAAGAGGCATTAAGTGCGCATTTTGCTTTTTATGAGCAATAAAGAATAATGGCAATAACACAGAGCGTTAATAATAGGTGAATGTTTAGTGGCCGAATATTTTTGCTCGCAGCTCGGTAAACGTCATTTCATAATTTTCGTCACAAAGTATGAATACAAATTGGAAATTTGGTAAAGTCAATTAGGCTAAGTAAGGGTTGACAACTTTGATGAATTAGCAAGTTTTAACCATATTGGACTAGAAATGATATCCAGTTTTTTCCAAGAAATACTTTTTTTTCTGAAGCTGAATAAAATACCCATATTTTCAAAAATAATGTGTTACGACTAATGCGTATTGAGTTTTTTAACTCTGCCAAAATTCATATCCAGTAAATACTTATGGCGAAGTGGTTTTAGCGCGTGGCCCAGCGATTGCGAAGGTTAAGCAATTTTTGCAAGGGTCGGTCATGGGATGGGTGACCAAAAACTTATAATCTCGAGTTCCTCCGTGCTTCAAAAGGCACGTTAAGCCGTTGGTCTCGACTACATTTTAAGTCGTTAACACCCACCAATCCGCATTGGGCCCGCGTGGTGAGTTATGGCCCATCCTCCTTATCCACCCATGAGGAAATGGAAATAAATTTAGAAATATTTTTTATTTAAATAGACTTATTTATAAGTACTTTTAAATCGTCCAGTTTTTTTTCTACCACCCATTCGGAACGTCTTTTTGCTGACAAGAAGAATGGGCGCAAGAAACTTATCCTGAAGGAACGCCTGTTTCCCAGCAGCGGGGGCATAGAAATGGTTGATGGTCCGTGGACCACAGAACTGTGAATTAAGTTATTCAGACAACTACATCAATACGACATTAGTTCAGGGGCCCTATTTTGAAAAGGCGTCGAGCGTTCTTTACTGCTCATTTTCATGGACAGTCATGGCTGTACAATGAAAATGAGCAATAAAGAGCGCTCGACTCCTATCAAAAATAGAACCCCTATTTGTTCGTAAAGTTGTTGACCCTAGCAGCGTGTAGATGGCGGCTTATACGCCCAAAACAATCGAACCGAACCATATTGATTTACGGGCACCGATGACGTCGATTACAGGAGTTATGACCACCACCACCGCCCGCTGCCGATATGCGGGGACAATGCTCATTAAATAAGACACGAATTAAAATAACTGTAGCTGGAGATATTTTAATGGCCACCGCGGTAAATAGTTGCCTGGCTGCGGAGGTATATGGCCTAGGAAACAAAGAAAAGCCGACTAGCACTTAAAGTCAAGCACTTACTAATATTTAACACTTAGGGAAATGCACCTTTCCGTTTCTTGATATTCAATATCCTTAGTGTTTGTTTGTTATGTCACGCCTTCACGTCTTAACTCCTCAACCGATCGTCATATTTTTTTTGCATACACGTTATCAGGTTTACAGAGAAGGACAGAGCGTAGATTTCATCCAGAAAAAAACCGGCCAAGTGCGTGTCGGGCCACGCGCCATAGGGTTCCGTAGTTACCTTATACTATACTATATTTAATACCACTATAATTTTTCGTCTGTAAAAATAACTTTGTTTTTCACAGTGTTGGTATGAATGACAAAGTTATATTTGGGGTTTTGGAAAATATGATATATCTTAAAAACTAATTACTATATCTCGTTCAAACCAATTTTCGTTGAAAGTTTTTATTAAGATCTATAGCATATATTTTTTTTAGATTTTTCACTCTCTTATTTCAAAAGTTAGAGGGGGAGGGGACACACATTTTACCACTTTGGCAGTGTTTATCTTTCAAATGGTTGACTTTTAGAAAAAAATGTCTTAGGAACCTCAATGTCATTTTTGAAGACCTATCTATAAACACCCCGCACGTATTGTTATGAAGGATTTTTTTTTTTTCAGTTTCAGTTCCATGTATGGGGAGCCCCCCCTTAATGTTTTTTTTTTTTACTTTTGTGTTAAAATCATTAAGCGGTTAACAGATTACATCTACTTACTAAGTTTCAACTGTGTAATCCTAATACTTTCGGAATAAAATGGCTGTGACATACGGACGGACAGACAGACAGACAGACATGACGAATCTATAAGGGTTCCGTTTTTTGCCATTTTGGCTACGGAACCCTAAAAAGTACTGTTTCCGAGGGAAAGCAAATAAAACTTTCCACTCAGACGAAGTCGCGGGCGACTGCTAGTCAAGTTTAAAAAACATTTCTAAAATTACAATGTTATTAAAAACTGTAATTAGAGAGGTGCTTTCGACCAACGTTTGTCCCTATAACGATTGAAGACCTATTTAAATTATTAAACCATTTTTATTGCCGTATTAATAATTACTAGAGACCGGATAATATGCAAATGCATATTGCATATGCATTTGCATATTTAACCCCTTTTCAGTGGTAGTTGCATATTTTGGCAAAAAAAATTGAAATCATGCAAACGCTTGATCTCGTTCATCGTTCATCTGAAGACATCTGTCTAACATGTCCAAACAAATTCTGCCCAGTCACCTCAGTGCATGCCTCAGTGGACGTAGAACGGTCTTTTCCGCTTACAAAAATATATTAAGTGACCATAGACAATTTGTCTTCAGAACATTTGGAACAGTACTTAGTCGTATACATTTTTAAAGGTAAATAAATTTCAATGTCAAATAAATTTTGTAATTAATATTTTCTCAAATACGATTGTTATCGTTAAGTAATAATACCTTTTAAGAATAATAACCTTAGACGACGTCTTTTTTAATTAATGTTGCATATTTTGGCCCATTTTATAGATTTTCGTGCATATTTTAGCTTTTGTTTTGCATATTTGCATGCATATTTTGGGCTTTTTAGGTTGCATATAATCCGGTATCTAATAATTACCTTATCTCCTCAAAAGATTTTTATTACTTTTTCTAAAGCAAAAATTAATTTATCAAGTGACGATTATAGTTTACTTAATTCATTTTAACTTACTCTTACGAGAAGGTAGGCACATCCGCATTAGTAAAAACTTTAAAATTAATTTCAAGAGAGTAAATGCACTCACATTCGTACAGTTAGACCAGTTATGTCATTGGTGATTGAGATAAAAATAAGGAAAAAAAATTTAATTTCTGGGCTTTCTTAGCACCACGTTTAGGTAGTTCTAGCACGGGACTTTTGAAGCAGTTCTTTTCGAAAAATTGGTTATACACTATCGATCCTAATAACTTCCCAAAAAATAAGGACTCTGCAGTTTTTGCGGAGCTAATGCAATCTTTATATCTGCTGTTATGACTTATGATGGTATATAATAATTTATTGGAATTTGGTGAACAGACAGCAGAAGTCGTAACGCGGGCGGTGGCAAGCTGTCTAAAGGTTTCTCTGTATATCTTATCTGGTACAAGGCTATCCTAATGCCCCGACCCAACACCGTCGATTTTCTTTTAAAATCATGTCATAAGCCAACGACGCAAGGTGCTATTTGCGATCAGACGTCGCCGCGGGCGGTCGCGTTAAAACAAAAGCCGAGCTATTACGCACCCATTAAACGTTATCGAAATGTCCCTTCAATAAGAAATTCGAACTAATTAGAGGCCACAGAAGCCTAATAAAACTTTGATTGCATCTTAACTATCGCGGATGGGAACCGAACCCGGCAGGCTCGGATCCCGATAAAGATAGCGACTGCAACGTCGCACCTGGCTTTGATGTCCGAACTTCTATTGAATTTCCATGAAGTAGTGAAGCAAATGTGGTTTTAATGTCGATGACAATACAATGGCCCTTCAAATTACAGCGATGAGTCACACGAGAAGTTTCTCGGAACTGTTCTTTGATGCTGTGTGATCTCGCCGATGTGAACACTTGCTGCTTCTTGTATGGGTATATCAGGAGCTAATCTTAATTATAAAAAATCTACTGCTATAGCTACCTTCCAAAGTCGATGTGTTGAGTGATTAAAGGCGGTCCTGGGTTTGCGAGGGCGGCGCAGACGCAGCCGCAAGATGGCCGCGCGGGCGCGATAATTGCCTTCGTGGAAGCTTCGCCGCGGAGCGCCGCGGGCCGCATACAGATTGCAGCGACCCGCAAAAACGCCCTGTAATTACCCCCATCTCCCCACCCCCGCACGACCACGATTAGGCACTTTCATTGTGCATTAAATGCATTAGTTTTTAGCCACAACGATTATACTTACATATACCTATCAGTGGCTGGCGAGGGGTGAAATTATGGCGAAGGTAAGCCGCTCTACAAAAATGATGAAAAATATTATGATTTGCATAGTGGATCATTGGGGTGGGATTTCCAAAGGTAAGCCGATGGGAATCGGCTTGTATGGACCCTCCGCCACTGGTCCTATACCAATCAGTGAAGTGCAGAGATTTCTGAACGATACTTATACTTAATAAGTAATTACAGTCCTATCACATGAGGTGAATCAGATCTGAAATTGAATAATGACGATGAAGACTCTTCAAACGTTGACTTGATGTCTAATTTAAACGTAGATTTTTAATCCTCAAGATTATCGGTAAAAAAGCTTTTTAAAAAAAGTAAAACCTCCTTCAAAAACCTTAAAAAACAGCTCTATAAAAAGCAAGAAATAATGTTCAAATCGATTAATTAAAACACGTCTATTGAAGTCGGGTGGAGCTGGAAGTATTTTTTTTACTTATTGTGAGGTTTATATTCTAAAAAGCCCCACCCGACTTCAATAGACGTGTTTTAATTAATCGATTTGAACATTATTTCTTGCTTTTTATAGAGCTGTTTTTTAAGGTTTTTGAAGGAGGTTTTACTTTTTTTTAAAAGCTTTTTATTTTAAACTTTTTTGTGGTAGGTATGTAAGCGATGATTTTATAAAATAAAACGTTAAGTATAATGTTTCACATTTTTCAATGGTAAACCCCGAGTAACTCAATGTCCACAGGTGTTCCGTTGGGTCTTCGCAGTTCAAATCTAAGTAGTCCAGAATGTCCTTGACAATAATAAACCTACCAATATTTCAATCACTGTACAGTTCCTATTTGATTTTGAGGAGTTCCCTCGTGTATCTTCAAAATCCAAAGTCCAATACCAATGAAAATAATATGGAATCATTCTTAAGGTGTCTTCTTTCAAACAAAAAAAGAATTGTCTAAATCGGTTCATAAACAAAAAAGTAATGGTTGAAAGTCGGTCTCAATTCATATAAAATGGTAACGAAAACGACAGTATTTTCAAGATTACTTGAAAACTACTGAACCGATTTCAAAATTTCAAAAAATGGGACCAACTTGGAAACAAACCTCATATTATAACGTTTGAATCGTTTGAATCGGTTCAGCCGTCTTTGAGTAATCGGTGTACATACATATATAAAAAAAAATATACGCGACGAATAGATAACCTCCTCCTTTTCAAAGTTTTTGAAGTCGGTTAAAAATTTAACAACTTAGACACAATTAGTAAAAAAAACGTACTTATAAAAGATAAACAAAGTCCAGTTTACCACATCATAAGTAATGGATACCTTATCTGTTCGGTGCTTCTTGGTGTGACTATATTGAAAAGATACGCTGATGAAGAGATACTGTTTTGAGATGAATGTAACAACGACCTTAGATCGAAAAAATGTTTAAAAAAAACAAAAAACCGACTTCAAAAAACCTACCTCTAAAAAGCAAGAAATAATATTCGTAATAATAAAAACACGTCTATTGAAGTCGGGTGGGGCTGGAGTACCTACAGATTCCTTTTTTTATTCTAAAAGCCCCACCCGACTTCAATTGACGTGTTTTTATTATTACGAATATTTTTTTTTTTTGCTTTTTAGAGGTAGGTTTTTAGAAGTCGTTTTTTTTATCAATTTTTATATTTTTATTTATTTTTAGTGTGGGTACCTGTGTAGGTGTACCTTGTAGGTATATTATTTAGATAGTAAAATCGGCTCAGCCAAACGTGAGATAGTTGCGAAGAAACATACATACATTCGGGTCATACTGAGAACCTCCTTTTTTAAGTCGGTTAAAGAACTACACAGATATCCCTCTTCCAACAAAAAAATAATCATCTTATTCAGTTCATGAACAAAGAAGTAATACGACCATTATTATCATCGAGGTAATTCACACAAAATCATACTATTTTCGTACTTTTTTCAAGATTACTTCAAAAGTACTGAACCGATTTCCAAATTTTAAAAAATGGGTCCAACTTGGGAGTTTACCTAATGAAAAACCGTTTGAATCATTTCAATCGGTCCAGCTGTTTTCTAGTAATCGGTAAACATACACAAAAAAAAACCGGCCAAGTACGAGTTGGATTCGCGCACGAAGGGTTCCGTACCAAAAAACGGCAAAAAAAATAGCGTTTGTTGTATGGGAGCCCCCCTTAAATATTTATTTTATTCAGTTTTTAGTATTTGTTGTTACAGCGGCAACAGAAATACATCATCTGTGAAAATTTCAACTGTCTAGCTATCACGGTTCATGAGATACAGCCTGGTGACAGACAGACAGACAGACAGACAGACAGACGGACAGCGGAGGCTTAGTAATAGGGTCCCGTTTTTACCCTTTGGGTACGGAACCCTAAAAAGAAAAACTTAAATAGCCAAATGTAAAAAACCTTAGATTGTTAGACGTTAAAAGTTTTTCGGTTCCCTCGTTCTCAAAATTTTTAAAAACATTTTAATTTTTAGTTGATGCTTATTCCTATATGTATCTAACTGTAAGTTTCCTATAAAATAATGAACAAATAAAAAGTATGTCAATAGACAAAGGTACAAAGTTGTTGTACTTTGCTATAATGCAATAGTTAGCCAGGAATGTAGTTTTAGATAATGAGAATGTACTGGTTACAATAATAGCTTGTGTCAAGTGTCACATTTTTTGCCGCTCGGTGGCGCAGCAGTTACATTTGAGCGTGTGTCCAACTGTCCAAGTATCGGGTGTAATTGGGGCGAATGCCGGCACGTTCGGCGCGACCGCTCTAGCCGCGGCGATCTGCCACCTAATGAGGGAGGTTGACGCCACACTGGCCATTATCGACATTCTTCTTTGTGTAATCGTCGACTAGGGAATGTCGTCACGACTGATGCAGGGCGGTTGCTAGTTAACCACCGAAATTGTATTGAAAAAATTTGCTCGTTTCTCAACTCAGATTATCTGATTTAGTGTGGTATTTACATTCATAAGAAATCATAATAATAAATCATTCAATCATATTTTGGTGACTAAAGCCGCGCAACTTTCGTCGCACCTCGAAAATGTACCGTGTAAATGGCAATTCGGCCTCGGCCAGGTAGCTGAACAAAATTATCTAATCCGGTGGCCATAACTGGATCTATGTTATTACATATTGTTACCTAGGTTACACCATCAACTACATAAGCCATACTCAACCTGTGGCCCTCGGGCCGCATGCGGCCCGCCGGGCCTTTGTGATTGGCCCACTTGGAATTTTAAAACTTTGACTAAGCTTTAAAAGTCATTGTTAGTTCTTTCAAAGTTAGCTCTTTCAAAATTTATTCTACATTGCATGACGCGTCATCATAACTAATATCATAAAGGTTACAAAATCATGTATTGTATAGTTGGCTTTATACTTGTTTTTAACACCTAAATATTCTCGCGGCCCGCGCTTCAAGATCGAAACGTGTTTGTGGCCCCATAAAAAAAGGTTGAGTACGGCTGAACTACATAAACGACGACGACGCCATCACCTGCGATTCAATTTTGTAAGTAAATTGCTAGGTGTAAAGTCAACCGTCACAGGTGACTAAAATCGACCCATGTAAATAGCCCATTAGCAAAAAAAAAGCTGGCAACCCTGCCAAAGTGTACTTAAGCTCCCGTAATTATTATTTGTTTATCATATTGTTGGGGTGTTGGCGAAGCTTTTAGTAATCGCATTGTGATTATCGTTCACTGAAGACTCTGTGATACTGTTATCCGCACCATCAATCACCAGTGGAAGCAGAAATCATCAAAGCTAAGTTGCATTTTAACACCGATTTTTTTAATCAACCTCAGTTGTGGTCTGACTACCTTCAAAAAGTTTGCACAATTATGCATGTCAAATTCAACTGACATTGTCGCATTTGATCCTGACGTCTATCAAAATCAACTGACAGCTACAAAATTGATTGTGACGGACCACAAGGTGTTGCTACATAAAAATAATTGATTTGTATGGTAGTTTTTTGAAAAGTATTGAGAATGTCAGAGTGGGGCTGTTGCCAGACCAACATGGATTGTGGCGAAAAAATTAAATGCAGTAAATGTAAAAAGCTGTTTCACATTGAATGTTTACAATCAAAGGATATTGATTCTGACGGTCGGTCTTCTAATGATTGGATATGTCCACCCTGCAAGAGTTGTGGAGCCAGTGGTAAGAGAAACGACAATACTCCTGTACGCGGAAGTGGTAAGAATACCAATAGCACTGTTCGCTCAAACAAAAGACCAGCTTTATCTTCTCCCCCTACTAGTTCTACTTCTGCCACTTTAACACATGATGATGTAAAAAATATTATTAGAACTGAGTTTGCTGATATATTAAACGTAATGAAAACCACCTTATCTGAGTTTTCTTCTGAATTAAAGTCAATTAAAGAAGACATTTCTGATATGAAGGGTTCTATGGATTTTATGAATGACAAGTTTGAAAATGTTTTGAAAGAAGTTGGTATAGCCTCAGAGTCAGTTAAAACGTTGAAGTCTGAAAATGAAGCGATGAAAAATGACATCAGTAAACTGACTGAAAGGCTGAATCAGATGGAACAACAGTCAAGGGCTAGTAATATTGAAATTCAATGCATCCCTGAACGGAAAAATGAAAACATTGTTTCAATGATAAAACAGTTAGGTACTGTTATTGGGTATCAGGTTGATAATGGATATATTATGCACTGCACTAGAACGGCTAAAATAAATAAAAGCAATGATCGTCCTCGTTCAATTGTTGTTCAATTCAACACTCCTCTTACAAGAGATAGTTTTCTAGCAGCTGCATTAAAGTATAATAAATCTCATCGCGATGACAAGTTGAACTCAAGTCACCTAAACATGCCGGGTGATAAGAAACCAATATACATAATGGAACACCTCTCTCCAGCAAATAAGTCCCTTCACGCGGCTGCTCGTGCTAAATCCAAGGAGATTGGTTACAAGTATGTGTGGGTGAGGAGTGGCCGAATATTTATGAGGAAAGACGATGCATCCGAATACAAACTTATCAGGAATGGTGCAACGCTAGAGAAATTGTCATAGGACCCTTGTATTTTTGTTTTTAAGTTCTTTTTATTTATTTATTTTTTGTATTTTTTTGCATGCCTTGATGTAAAATTTAACATAAAATTCGCTTCATTAAAATTATATTATCAAAATACGCGTGGTTTGCGCACCAAGACGCATGATTTTTATAATAATATTAGTATAAACGATTATGATATAGTGATTTTAACTGAAACCTGGCTTAATAATTCTATAAGCAGTAGCGAGCTATTTGACGATAGGTATATTGTGTATAGAAGAGACAGACCTGTTTCTAAAACTTTTGGAAAGAAAGACGGAGGTGGAGTTCTGTTAGCAGTATCTAGAAAAATTTCATCAAAACGAATACATCGATGGGAAAGTAGTTGCGAGGATCTTTGGGTAGTAATTGATGTTCCTAACTCAAGACCCCATCGGCAGATGGCTCTGTGCACTGTTTACTTACCATCACCAGTTAGTAGTAATTTGGTTGACCGTTTCGTTGATAATTGCAATTCAGTAATTGAACAATCATGTAGTGATATCTGTATAATTGGTGATTTCAATTGCGGTACTATAGATTGGAATCTGCTGAGCGAGTCCTCAGTGCACCATTCACTGACTGGCCCGTGTCAAATATTATTCGATTTTCTTTGTGTTAACAGACTAAAACAACATAACAATGTCACCAATAAGTCAAATAAGATTCTTGATTTGGTACTATCTAACGTAGCGCTCTGCAGAGTCGGAGAATCTCCTAACCCATTAAGCATTATAGATGGTCATCACCCCTCACTTGATATTGAATTAGGGTTGAATAGAGATGAAAAACTGGTTTATAACTTAGAAAATGCAAAACCAAAATTTTATAAAGCAGACTATGTCGCTATTTGTGAGGAGTTAAAAACATACGACTGGAATGATGAATTCCGTGATTTAACTAATGTAAATGATATGCTTAGTGTTTTCTACAAAATTGTAAATTCACTCATAAGAAAATTTGTACCTTTTAAAAAATCAAGTAAAGTCAAATACCCCCCTTGGTTCTCTCTGAATTTAATAAAAGCATTAAACGAAAAATATAAAGTGAGAATACGTTTCAAAAAATTTGGTAATCCAATGGATGGCTATGATCTGAATATAGTAGATACACGTTGTAAACAACTTGCTGCAGAGTGCTATAAAAGCTACATGAATATGTTGGAAGAACAGATTTGCAAAAATCCAAAGCTGCTATGGTCATTTTTAAAATCAAAGCGAGGCGGTTCTAGTTCTTACCCGGTAGCAATGACAAATGGTCATATAACTACGTCAGATGGCAATCAAATTTGTGAACTTTTTTCATCGCAGTTTGCATCTGTTTATAATGACGTTGACGACGAGGATAGTAATAGGAATCCAATAGGAAATTTACGCAAGTTGGAAAATTACAGTCAACATTTTAGGCTTCCTGTAGTAGATGAAGAGGTTCTATTTAAGAAACTAAGTAACATTAATTGTTCGAAAGGAGCTGGTCCAGATGGTATACCTCCTATTTTCATAGCCAACTGTGCTAAGTATTTAGTTAAACCACTCTCCTTGATTTTTAACCGTTCATTGCACACAGGAATTTTTCCTGATGAATGGAAGTCTGCAAAAATAGTGCCTATCCATAAATCTGGGCCTGAGGATCATATTGAAAATTGGAGACCTATATCAATTTTATCATGCTTTGCAAAAATATTTGAATGTGTTGTTTATCCTTATTTGCTTGACCATTTTAAATCTTATCTTTGCAATAACCAACATGGCTTTGTTAAGTCTCGATCCACAATCACAAATCTTATTGATTTTGTTGAAACGGTAACAAAGGCACTAGATTTAAATAAAGAGGTGGATACTATTTACACAGATTTTAGTAAGGCCTTTGACCGAGTTTCACACGATATCTTATTGCAAAAGTTGTCTGCTTATGGGGTTTCCGGTACAGCACTCAACTGGATAGCATCATATCTCAAAAACAGATCATTTTTCGTGGTGGTTAATGGATATCGGTCTGAATGTGCGAATGTCAAATCAGGTGTGCCACAGGGTTCTCATCTGGGGCCTATACTATTTAATATATTTATTAATGATGTTCCACAACTTTTACAGTACTCGGAATCATATTTATATGCAGATGACCTAAAGTTTTGCAGAGTGATCGATTCAATAGAGGATTGCATTAAACTTCAAAAAGATATAAATGAGCTTACGAACTGGTGTCATCAAAATAAAATGGACCTTAATATATCAAAATGCTATCATGTCAAGTATGCACGCAAACATAATACGTTGCAAATGGATTATTTCATTAGTGGAAGTAAAATACAACAAGTGGAACAGATTAGGGACCTAGGAATTATTTTTGACGCTAAAGTGACCTTCATACCTCACATAGACAGTATCGTAAAGAGGGCATACAGAATGCTAGGTTTTGTAATCAGAAATGCTAAAGTTTTTCACAGTAATAAGGTTAAGATCCAACTGTTTAACTGCTTAGTCCGAAGTCTGCTAGAGTATGGATGTGTTGTTTGGAGACCACACTTTGCTGTACACAGCCTTCGACTAGAGCGTGTACAAAAGAGGTTCCTTTGGCATCTAGCGTTTGCCAACGGAATTTCTAAGAAAAAGTGGAGAATACCGTACAATGAACGTTTAGCTCGTTTTAAAATGATGTCCTTAGCTAAACGTTTCGAGCTAGCGGATGCTTCTTTTGTATGGAAATTGCAAAATCACTGCATAGATAGCCCTTCACTTTTATCTTTGTTAAACCTACGTGTGCCTAGAAGATATCCTAGACACAGAATAACTCCCCTTTCCGCACCGTTGCGAAGGACAGTTTACGGGTCCAATTCTCCCATTCCCCGACTCTGCAGGCTTGTGAACAACTACAGTGACATGGTTGACTTTAATTTTGACTCGCTTGGTAGTATCCGTAAGATTATCGCCAACAGTTAGTATAAGACCTAGGTTTTTTTTTGTGATCATCCTTACTTTGAATAATTATTAATTTTTTCTTAGTCCTTCAGTCTTTTAGATAAATAATAGTTAGGTAATTTAAAATGCATGTTGAATTTACCTATAAGTGTTTGTTACATTTAACTTTAGATATCAATTAATACTATTGTATTTATTATAAGAATTAATGTAAACAAACGTTGGTAAATCTAAATAAATAAAATAAAATAAAAATAGTTATTTTGATACTCGAAATAATGATTACGTCGTTTAGCAAGTAGATTAAACTATAAGCTTTTACATGAACGGCTACAAAGGGAACATACAAGCACTCATTGGGGATTATATACGTGTTTCGTTTATGCTTACCTACTGATAAATATTTGGTTTAATTTTAAAAACACTAACGGTAGGCGTATACCAAAACCGATTTTATCGGCCGATGGCGGACAGACCTACTCGGACGAGTAACTCGGACGTGCACCTGCTGTGCCGACATTGGGCGTTGCCGTGCCGATCTTCTGTAGTCACTCTCAGCTATGCAACCTCACATTAAAACAAAACCTCCGTTCTTTTACTGGATAGGTATCGTTGTCATGTATGAATATATTATTATACTTAGCGTGCACTTGTATTAAGTTAGTAATAAAGTACTCTCAAGTTATAACGGTTGACTGGGCGTCTTCCGATACCGTGCCGGATGAAATTCGGACTCGATGGATGATTGGCCGTCATCGGGTAGCTCGGACGATGGCGGTTGCAGTAGTGTACGCGCTCGCTTTATGTTACACTAGCTGATGCCCGCGACTTCGTACGCGTTGACTTTCTGACTTCGGCGTATTCATTATTATTCCCTCGCCACGAACGTCGGCACGTCATCGGGGTCGGTTTCCTTAAACAGGGTGATGATCTCCTTAAACATATAAGGTCTTCCAGGTATTCCAGATCTTCGATTTTTATACCTCAACAAAAAATGCTCATCAGGCTGAACTACTTTTGCTAAGGTGTCATTTTTATATTTTGTATAGTTTAGCTGGACCATTATGGTTCTTCATCAGGTATTCCAGATCTTCGATTTTTGTACCTCAACAAAAAATGCTCATCAGGCTGAACAACTTTTGCTAGGGTGTCATTTTTATATTTTACATCATACTGCTCGGTAAATAGGATTTACTAATATAGTATGAAGCTGTGTAAGTTGGCATGTGCAACACAGTGCATTGTTTAGATAGAACGTTCCATTTTCAAATCACTTTACAATTCAAGCATGGTGAATGCTTTAACTGTAAAGTACACTTTACAATTCAAGCATTTAAAACTCCTTAGTGAACCAATCTCTTTTCTTATATTATATACTGACGAAACTTTTTACTGAAAAAAGAAACAATGAATATGGTGCCATTTCATTTCAGTTCAACCTATGAAAAACTTCTTGGTCAAACAATTCTTTTTCATAAAACGATAAGATTCATTTTGAAAGCGCGAAAAAAAATCTGCTGTTTCATAAATTTCGATGGAGTAGGCATTGTACTTTTGTATGGAACAGCTGATTTTTTTTCGTGATTTCGAGGTTGGTCCCATAATAAAAGTTGTTCAGTTTGATGGTCTGATCAAAATTTCAATGAACTAAAAATAACATTTTTTTTTCTATTTTTTTTTAATTAAATTTACCTCGCATCAATGATGTAAAGTTGTATGCTTACCTCGGTTGTAAGTAGCTATGACACCCTCAAACTATATTCGCCCTCGCTCGCTTCGCTCGCTCGTGCGTCTAAATATCTCGGGTGCACTCGATCCATTAGCGCCCTTTGCGAGCTGCGCTCGCACGGGCGCCAAATTGGATCTTGTTCTGTAATAGCTCACTTACGTCCCTTGTGAAACAAACTACTATTGTATTGTAGTTTAGCTGGATCGTTATGGTTCTGCATCGGGTGTTCCAGATGTTCGATTTTTATACCTCAACAAAAAATGCTCATCAGGCTGAACAACTTTTGCAAAGGTGTCATTTTTATATTCCTTATACTTAAGTTGGACCATTATAGTTCTGCATAAGGTGTTCCATTTTCCAAAATCAATTATACCCTAAGTTATATCCAGGCTTAACAGCTATTTAAAAAAAAAATTTCATTCGAATCCGTTCAGTATTTCCTGAGATTAGCGTGTTCAAACAGACAAACAAACAGACAAACAGACACACTTTTTTTTTCAAATTCTTACTCTATTACTATGTCTCCATCGCCCCAGATATTTATTTTTCAAATATATGTAATGTACAGACACACTTTTTTTACTGTTTTATTATATGTAAGGATTTATTGTATGTAAGGATAGGTTTGATTCGATCGGATGAGTCTGACCGATGAGGCCCGAGCATAGTTCGGCCGATAACTGATTTAGTGTATTTGAACCGCTACGGTTCAAATACACTAAATCCGTCACTTATCCAGTAAACGAACGGAGGTTTTGTTTTAATGTGAGGTTGCATAGCTGAGAGTGACTACAGAAGATCGGCACGGCAACGCCCAATGTCGGCACAGCAGGTGCACGTCCGAGTTACTCGTCCGAGTAGGTCTGTCCGCCATCGGCCGATAAAATTGGTTTTGGTGTACGCCTACCGTAACACTGTTCTCAGTGTGAATTATTGTGAACCAGAAAATTAAGCACAACTTAATTTATATTATTTAATTAATTTATTTATATATATCAAAATAATTAATTAATTTGTGAGTAACTTCGTAGAAATTGTGTGCTCTAGGTATGTACATGCCGAGAGGACAATTTAATGTCATTCTGAAGTTCACGAATACTTTGCTTCGATAATAACTGAAAGGTATGAAGGTCATTATCTTCGTGAATTTTCTCGACGTTGTTCGAAATTAATGGATACTTATTGACCAGACGGTAGTTAAGAACGAAGGCGATTGATGGAGCACATCTGCATATAAAAATGAAAAAAGTTTTTAAAAAAAAGCACAACCTCCTTCAAAAACCTCAAAAAACAGCTCTATGAAAAGCAAAAATAATGTTCAAATCGATTAATTAAAACACGTCTATTGAAGTCAACTAAAAACGAGCTTAGACTAAAAATATACCATCGCCTATCGGAGCACTCGTCAAAACGATTCAAACGAGCCCAAACTCGATGGGGTTGCATAGTTTTATTAAAGAGTCCCAGTGCCCTTCTTCTGGCTCCATCATCAGACCCTGGAAACTATTTCCCAACAAAGAACTCGTCAACACAATTCAAACGAGCCCAAACTCGATGGGGCTGCATGGTTTTATTACAGAGTCCCAGTGCCCTTCTTCCTGCTCCATCATCAGACCCTGGAAACTATTTCCCAACAAAGAACTCGTCAACACAATTCAAACGAGCCCAAACTCGATGGGGTTGCATGGTTTTATTACAGAGTCCCAGTGCCCTTCTTCCTGCTCCATCATCAGACCCTGGAAACTATTTCCCAACAAAGAACTCGTCAAGGCGATTCAAACGAGCCCAAACTCGATGGGGTTGCATGGTTTTATTATAGAGTTCCATTGGCCTTCTTCCGGCACCATCATCAGACCCTGGACACTATTTCCCAACAAAGTCCTCGTCAAGACGATTCAAACAAGCCCAAACTCGATGGGGTTGCATGGTTTTATTACCGAGTTCCAGTGGTCTTCTTCCGGCTCCATCATCAGACCCTGGACACTATTTCCCAACAAAGTACTCGTCAAGACGATTCAAACGATCCCAAACTCGATGGGGTAGCGTGGTTTAATTATAGAGTTCCTATGGCCTTCTTCCGGCTCCATCATCAGATCCTCGGACACTATTTCCCAACAAAGTACTCGTCAAGATGATCAAAATGAGCCTAAATTCGATGGGATTGCACCTTTTCAATATTGAGTTCCTTTGGCATGGCCTTCCAGCTTCATCATCAGACCTTATCTTAACCTTATCTCTTATCAGGTTACTCGTCAAGACGATTCTAACAAGCCTAATCACAATGGGGTTGTATGGTTTCATCATTGAGTTCCTGTGGCCTACTTCCAGTTCCATCATCAGATCAGCTCAATGACACTATAATATTGCATTGTATTCTAGTTTTGTCCTATGTTCAAAGTTTCAAGTCTTGACTAGATGGATAGATTGGCTTGACAAAACAGTTATATATAATTATCGAACCTACTCACAAAATTTTACCAGAATCGGTTGTGAAATGCGACCTGTAGAGGAGATCAAACAGCCGGAAAGCTGGACTGAAATATGGCCAATCAATCTATAGCTCACCGGGAAGCTAGTTTAAAATTGTTCACAAACTTTGCGGACAAACAAACAAACAAACGAGAAAGCAACCTAATAAAAACGTGTAAAAATAGCTTTATTCAAATAAACTTAAAATATTTTTGAATTGTCTATATTTTCCTACGACCCGTTCCAGACTTTTTAAGTAACAAGAAGAACGGACGCAAGAAACTTATCAGCTTTAACAGCCATAAGTAACAATACTTACCTACAAACTTAAATATTATATCGTTACCAGATAATTACAACAGGGTGACAGGATTGGCAACAAAGTACGATAACAATGTACACATAGCAATAGTTTGTCACTAACATTCCAATAACTTTAATTTGGAAAGATCCTGGAAAACCTATGAAAATTCTTAAAGGACATATTTGTTCCACATTACTTAGTCACTTATTTGAAAATGATCACCTGAAGACACCCACCAGCTATAGATATGGCATTAGCATTTCAATAACTTGGTGTGACGACCACAAACATCCTGGGTGTTCCTATTATGTGCACTTTATACTACCATCTGCTCATTATTGAGTAGCAAAAACGACGTAGGAGTAAGCAAACAACACAGCTTATTGAATATCATGTGGCAAACAATGTCACACACATCACCAGAATCTTGAAATAACGACTTTTTTTCGTAGTTTTTATTATTATCTATCTTCTTTGCCGTTAATGATGCTGTCTCATTCATAATTAAAACTATTTCAAAGTACTTGGCTAGTAATAATAACAAAAAACTAAACTAGCTAGCTAACAAAGCTATAAGTAAAATTATTCAAATTTCGGTTTTTTCGAAGAAGAAAGATCCTTCATTTGTGTAGCAAGGTATGTGGAATGATTTTGAACAAAAAATATTGAAATATCCTGTAAGAAAGTCAGCCGAATGTGACGTTCTTCCGTCACGGATGGCAGCAGAGCCTCATGGTGTAATGACTGCATTCCCGCGGCAGGTGGCTGGTGACACTTTTTGTGCGTCGTTAGCGTTAGACAATCTTGGAGGAATGCGGCAGATGGTGACCCGCGACCACGACCCATGACGCCCAACGCAATTCCTTCCTACTTCTACTTCCGTAGTCGCTCCGTAGCACCGTAGCCAAAGAATCACGTAGCAGCATTATTCATTGAACTACTATGGCCACTTTGTAATCTTTTTCTTTCTATTATTACAATACTGATTTTACTGAGTTACTTAATAGTTTGTAAATAAACTATTCTATCTTTACTCCCATCAGTAGTCACATGGCGCATTTAAAATAAGTAATACTTACTGGTAGCAAGTATTTTTTGAACTCAATCGGTTTAGATAAATGCATTAATTTGTTTGTAATATGCGCTTACTTTGAAATTATTTTTTCGATTTTAAATATCCGACAAATATTACATTGGTAAACAAATGCAGTTAGTTAAGGCAACTTCACATTGAAACAATTAATTTAATTTAGTCGAGTCAATAATTTTTCTTGTTCATCGACATATCTACATGCAGTAAATATATGCTAGACAACTTAAATTTTCGTTTTTCTTCCATCACAATTAGCAAAAACAAAAACAAGAGTTTAGTTTCAACTTATAAACATGGTTATTTTCTGATGGTTTTTAAAACTTTTCATAATTGTTTTCTTGTCGACAATCTCATTTTCACTGTGACAACATGTTGCGACTCGTTATGTTGCGTAAGTCTCATGGCCAGCCCTTTTCTCAGAACTCATAGACTGGTAAGCAGGCCACCGCCCGCCTCAGAATCTAGCTAGATTGTTGCTTCTAGGAAATGAACCGCTCTGGTGCAGTCAAGCGGCCGGTTTCTAGACGGCAAAAAATTTTGGCGATGTTGATCACTTTCAGCGAAAATATTTGAAAGGATTTGTTCGCCTTGCTTCAAGCCTAGTTTTAAACAAAGATTTCTTAATCATTGCCGAGCCGAGTTGAGAATAACTTTAGTCTAAAGAGTCAGACAAAAACAAGAATCAAGTAGATACTAGCAAGGATTTTTAAGTAGATGACCGTACCAAAAATTATGCTTTAATTTTTTCCCTACTGATAGTAATTTTATAGAAATATGTCAAAACGGAAACTTTATCGTCGTCCATTAGAATAGACTATTTTGAGAATAATTCATCACGATTTTTTTGCGCAAAGCCATTGATTTCGAGATGGATGAATCAAGAGCATAACTTTGTAACCTGAATACTTAGAATTAGTAAGATGTACTATCCTATTCGTAGCATTTTTTATTAGTGAAAAATAAAATCTCATATGCTCAAACTCAGTGAACTACGGGTTTCTCAAAAGAACTAAATTAGGTAAGTGCAAAAGCACTTATAGTAAAATTGAGTGTAGTGAAGTTCTACACTTTTTCGTTCAAAGAAGTTACAGTTGATTACCTGTATTATGCCCAACTCAGTATCTTGTTATATGAGTATCTACCTAATTATATTAAACTGAATCTGATGGCCTTTTCGTACATTTCAACCGCCTTATGTATGACACTGAAATAGTGCGGCCAATTAATTACCCATTTAGGAAAATACCGGGGGTATGTCATTAGTGAAGATCTAGTCACTTACGGCGAGCGGCGGGCCGGCGGCCGGCGGTGGCACTGGCTAAATCGATATCATAGGCAAAGTAACCTCGACCCAGATGAGGGTGGGCGTGGCCCACGCCGCCCTGCCCACCGCGCACGCACACGCGCAGCACGCGTGCACATACCACGTGCGCGAGTGTGCGTGCGCATGCAAAACCCCGGAGATGCACGATAAGCGGCTAGTGTGCAGCGCGATGCATTAGTTATTCTTTAACTATCTCTATACTTTAGTAAGTAAAGGGATGCAAAAGCCACTTTATCCAATGTATAAACCGCATTACCTAAATCGTAAACTAACTAAATTGTATAGGTATGTTACATTAATTGTGAAAAAAGTGTTAGGGATAGATATTAAAAGTTTTACTTACTGATTGTAAAAGATCCTCCCTTTTTAATTTTTGTATTTTTTAATAATTGTAATTTTTATTTTCTAATAAGTTTTAATTGGGGCAAGAAACTTCTATGTTGCAATTTTTTTGTTTGTTTTCATCTGGAAAAAGTAGTTGCAGAGATAAAATAATAGGTCTTTACCTATGAAATTGCCAATATGTATGGAGAATTTTCGAGAAGTTGCATTTTTCATACTAGCATTTTCTTAGTTAATTTAAGAGCCCGTAGCGATTTTGCCGCTGACTGCAGCTCTCTCGATCGAACGTTTCATGTTTTCTCAAGATTTCTTAAATCTGAGAGCGTTTTGTACTTCAGGAACTCGAAACTTAAATATATGTTAAAATATTCGTAATCTTATGTTGCGTGGTTATGTTCGTAAAAGTGGCCAAGACACATTTTTCAATATACGCACTCAGATTTAAGAAATCTTGAGAAAACATGAAATGTGCGAGCGAGAGAGCGGCAGTCAGCCGCAAAATCGCTACGGGCTCTTAACAACCGTTTTATGTCTTAATGTTTAAATACTTAGCCCAGTAAATGAAAAGGTGTAGAGGGAAATGATTAGAACACAATTTTTGACTTCGTAACTTTGTTGGGACCAGTTAGGAGGAGAACATATCAAAAGTCCCCGACCGTAGCCCCTATGCCGGGGGGGAGGGGGGTGTTTGAATGTTCCATTTTTCGGTTTTTCAGATATATCTTGAAAACTATGCATTCCAGCGACATGAATTCTTTTATAAAATAAAAGCTGATTAAATTTGAAACAAGATTTATAATGAAAATTTTTTCGATATCTTGTATAGTTTTTGAGATATCCGCTCCTGAATATCTGTAATTTAGGAAAAATAATATTTTTTGATTGATGATTATTCGCCCCCATTTCATCCCCATAATGGCTGAAATACTAACAATAACGATATACGTCGAGTTAGATTTGCATCCATATGCTAAAATTATAAATTTAGCTATTTTTACTTCGAAAATGAAGGATTTTCTATACACAACTTCATCCCCCTTTTCATCCCTTCGGGAGTAAAATTTTCAAAAACGCTGGGACACGTATATATTAATTTTTTATCGTCAGCCTAATCACAAAATTTGAAGATCCTAGCTTCGAAACTGACGGACTTTCATACAAACTTTGGACCCCCGTTTCACCCTTTAGGGGGTGAGTTTTGAAAAATCCTTTTATTTGTGCATCCCTAGACCTCATTAGAAACCTATGTGCCAAATTTGGAGTATCTAGACCCAGCGGTTTGGGCTATGCGTTGATATGTCAGTCACCAATCAGTTTCTTCTTTTATATATTAAAGATAAAATTACAGACTTTTAATAGTGAATAACTCGAAAACTATACAAGATATCAAAAAAAAAATACTGAATTAAACATGTAGCAAATTTAACCAGCATTCATTTTGTGAAAAAACTCATGTCGCTGGAAAGTATAGTTTTCGAGATATATGTGAAAAACCGAAAAATGGGACCTTCAAAACTCCCCCTCCCCCCCGGCATAGGTGCTACGGGCGGGGACTTTTGATATGTTCACCTCCTAACAGGTCCAAACAAAGTTACGAAGTCAAAAATTGTGTTCCACGCCTTTCCCTCTATACCCTTTTTTGAGCGTTCCTTTCCTGAACTAACTATGCTAACTTAGGTATACCATTTACGATAAGCGAAAAAAAAATTGTTTTGGCTAAGTTACAACCCCAGTCACCCTTTTTTGCTCGCGAAAAATAGTTGAAAAATGAAAATGAAAAATGAAAAATTATTTATTTCAGTAACAATAAATTTTTACAACATGATGATTGACTCCCTCTTTTAAGTGCATAGTGCACCTGTGCCAGATGAAGTCGCTACTTACTTTCAAAATATTTTTTAATGTTATATTTTCACTTAGAAGTAGTTAAAAATAACAGTTATTGCTGTTTTCCATGGCTTAATGTAAAATTGTGTCGAATTTTCCGCTGAAGACCACTAATGGTTAGTTTATCAGTGTCGCGAGCTGTTTATGCAAATGCGCGAATGCGGGCGGCGCGTGCGCACCCCGCAGCGGGATGCTAATGCACTCATGATTTATGCACTTTGAACGTACCTATCCATACTTTTACCGATACTACTGCGATTTGTTTAAAAGTTATTTTGACGTTTTTGCTTGATTCTTTCATTGCCTGCAATTTGTCGTATAGTCACGGGCTACTCCCAAAAAAAGTGTTGTGTGTTTCTACTGCCCTTTGATTTTATTTCACTGGTGGTTTGTTTCACACACATTTCGTTTGGCACTACATTCTTCGGCAGTGATGTGTGTAATATGTAGACTGATATGATGTGTGAAATATTTACCAAATTAAAACGTTTGTAAATAAAAAATTTACCTAATAAAACTTGACAAAGTAAAAATGATAATTTGACCAAGTGAATGAAATGCAAAATGTTTTGCTAAAGATTCATTTAGGAAATGAAAATAGTGCGAAAAATATGTTTGGAAGTGAAATTTGTCGAAAAAGATATTGGCCAAACGGCAGAACCCCTTTACAGCGTTTGTACTATATTACCGCGATAGAGCAAAAACTGTTCACTCAGCTAATAGAAATACACGGATCGCGTTACAAGCACCCATCGTTCCGCAGACGAATTAGTTTAATTAAAACCAGCTATTTGTATGAAAACCGACCAATTGGTATTCTAATGTTCTATGAAAGCCCCATACTAACGAATTCTGGGAAGACTGGGTATTTTACCGGCGGGTGAAAAACTGCGCTATTCACAATTGTTCCCTCTCCCCCCACCCCGGTGCTGCGTGTGCGCCGACAACGAGCTGCGAACGGCGGCTTCTGCGAAAATGTAAATCATACTGCAATTAGCTGCTTTCATCCGCGCCGCCGCCGTTCTTGCGGTCCGCGGGCCGCGGGCCGGCCGCGCTCCGCTGCCGCCCGAATTCTTGACGAGCAAAACAAACCCGAACTTGGATGCACCTCACTTAGGACTGTTTTCTAAACTCGTGGAATGGAACTTAAAAATAGTGTCGGTTTTCAAAGTCATAGTAGATAAAAAAGGAACCAAAGAAATTCTTTTGGCAGTCATCCAATACAATTTTTTCAATTGAAAATTTAATAGGTTTCTGATCATATGTCTAGCTAGACTAACTTTGTTGTTTGTTTTGTCAAAAATAGGTAAGTAACTTGTATTTTCAACAAGCGAATCTTGAGAAAACCATTCCCGCCCTAGGCGGGAAATCATAGGGCGGACACAAATGCAATATGTTTACATCATTTCAGAACAACAAAGATTGTAGATGGTAAAAATTTGATTGTGAAATATTCAGGGTATTAATTTAATCCTATATTCCGACTTTCCCAAAGGCTACTTTGATTCAGAAAGTTACACATAAAAGTGTGCTTTTGTTATTAAGAAAATAGGTGGTAAAACTGGCCAGTGAAAAATATAACACTCAGCTTCATCTGCGTGGAAAGTTTTTTCGCTATCCCTCGAGAACTGAACTTTTTTCTGGATAAAAGGTACCCTATATCTTTGTCTGTACCCCTGACAACGCGTATGCAAAATTTCATGACGATCGGTTGAGTAGTTAAGACGGTGAAGGCGTAAGAAACAAACTTACGGACTTTCGCATTTATAATATTAGTAAGGATGAGCAACTGAATGAATTGAAATAAAAATACGAGGTACGAAAACTAATTGATAGAGCAAAGCAGTAAAATGGACAAATTAGTGAGATACATTTGGGCAGTTGCCCAGTTGGAAGCGATCACTATAAAATATTTTCTTTTAAATAAAAAACGTTAAAACTTTTTGAAATAAAAAATAACAACTTTGAAATTATTTCCTATCTCTAATTGTATGTCTTAAACCACTTTTATTACCTAATTAACATCAAATTAATCAACTGATTTTTTTCTGACTATCTATCATCATCATCATCATATCAGCCACACGACACCCACTGCTGGGTATAGGCCTCCCCTAAGGATCTCCACGACGATCGGTCCTGCGCTGCCTGCATCCACTGGCTTTCCGCGACCTTCACCAGATCGTCGGTCCACCTTGTCGGGGGCCTACCCACGGAGCGTCGTCCGGTGCGCGGTCGCCATTCCAGAACCTTTCTGCCCCAACGGCCATCGGTTCTTCTCGCTATGTGTCCCGCCCATTGCCACTTCAGCTGAGCAATCCTTCGAGCGATGTCGGTTACTTTAGTTCTCCTGCGGATCTCCTCGTTTCTGATTTGATCACGTAGGGAAACGCCGAGCATGGCTCTCTCCATTGCACGCTGAGCGACCTTGAGCCTCCTTATGAGACCCATAGTTAGCGGCCACGTTTCACTGCCGTAAGTCATCACTGGCAACACACACTGTTCATAGACTTTCGTCTTGAGACACTGAGGTAAGTCGGACGCGAAGATTTTTCGAAGCTTCCCGAATGCTGCCCACCCGTGTTGGATTCGGCGAGAGATCTCTTTCTCGAAGTTGGACCTACCTAACTGGACTGCCTGTCCTAGGTATACGTAATGGTCAACAACTTCAAGTGTAGTGTTCCCAACATGAACTGGAGAGGGTACAACATGGGCATTTGACATAATTTTCGTCTTTTCCATGTTCATCCTAAGACCCACTCTTTGGGAAGCACTACGGAGATCTTCGAGCATTGTGTTCAGGTCTTCCATGGTCTCAGCCATAAGGACTATATCATCGGCAAAACGAAGGTGTGTTAGGTGCTCGCCATTAATGTTGATGCCGAGTCCTTTCCAGTCCAAGAGCTTAAAGATGTCCTCCAACGCAGCTGTGAACAGTTTCGGAGAAATAACGTCTCCCTGTCTCACACCACGCTGCAGTTGGATAGGATTTGTGTTCTGGTTCTGTACTCGGATCGTCATGGTGGCATTTTGGTATAAGTACCTCAACACCTCGATATACCTATAGTCCACTTGGCACCTTTGGAGAGACTGCAGCACCGCCCAGGTTTCAATCGAATCAAAGGCTTTCTCATAGTCCACGAACGCCAAGCAAAGTGGCTCATTATACTCCTCGGTCTTCTGTATAACCTGCCGCAGCGTATGGATGTGGTCTATGGTGCTAAAGCCTTTTCGGAACCCGGCTTGTTCGGGAGGTTGGAAGTCGTCGAACTTGCGAGCGAGACGATTCGTAAGGACTCTCGAAAACAACTTATAGACATGACTCAGAAGCGAGATGGGTCTATAGTTCTTTAAGAGGGACTTGTCACCCTTTTTAAAGAACAAGATCACCTCACTTATGTTCCATGTCTTTGGCGTTCTGCCCTGGACGATGACGGAATTAAAGAGCTTCTGGAGGACTTTGAGTATCGGCTTACCGCCCGCTCTCAGAAGCTCTGTAGTGATTCCATCGTCACCCGCCGCCTTGTTGTTTTTCAGCTGTTTGAGAGCCATACTAATCTCGTACAGGCTGACGTCCGGGATATCTTGAGTATAGTGTCGGGTAAGCTTGGCTCTGGGGTCTTTAGCCTTGCTTTCAACAGGTGTCTGCGTGGAATATAACTGCCCATAGAAGCTCTCGATCTCCCTCAGGATTTCAGGCTTTGATGAAATGATGCGTCCGTCGTCAGTTTTCAGCTTCGTCATCTGGCTTTGCCCAATAGACAGATCTCTCGCGAACACTTTGGAGCCTTTATTCCGCTCGATAGCCTCTTTAATACGATTCGTATTAAATTGGCGAAGGTCGCTCGTCAAAGACTTAGATATCTGTCTATTAAGCTGCCGATAACGATTAGCATCTACTGAACTCTGGAGCCTCATTTCACGTCTCTGATCCATGAGTAGGAGTGTGTGGTCGGAGAGTTTCTTTATCTTGGGACGGCGGGTCTTAAAGAGCTTGGACCCTACCGTACGGACAGTATCCACCACCATGTTGTTTAGATCGTCCACATCTATGCTGTTCTCAAGGGCTTCGAAGCGGTTTTGGAGTTCGAGTTGAAAGCTCTCGGGGTTTTGAATATGGGCCGGCAATGGTCGAATTGTTGATTTTATCAGTCGAGATCTTTCCAGCTTTGGGTTGATATTCAATGTGCCACGTACCAATCGGTGATCGCTCCCCGTCTTAACAGCGTTGATCACAGTGACATCATTGAATATTTGCTTTTTCGTCGACATGATAAAATCTATCTCATTTCTGACTTTACCGTCCGGACTGACCCAGGTCCACTTCCGGCATTCCGGCTTTCTGAAGAAGGAGTTCATCATAAAGAGGTTCTCCTTCTCCATAAAGTCAGCCAGCATCTGGCCTCTGTCATTCCGTTGCCCAACTCCAAATTGCCCCACTCTCAGCTCATCACCGCATCGTTTCCCCAACTTTGCATTGAAGTCCCCCATCACAACAGTGTAGTGGGTTTTGTAGCTATGCATGGCTTTAGAGATCTCCTCATACATAGCCTCCACTTCGTCATCTTGGTGTGTCGAGGTCGGTGCGTAAACCTGTATAACATTCAGCGAACACCGTTTGGATATTCTGAGTATAAGGTACGCCACCCTGGTCGACACACTTCCGATGGTAATCACGTTGTTGACAAGGGACTTGTGGACGATGAACCCGACACCACCTTGGGACTGTTGGTCGCCCTCCCGGTAGTAAAGCAAGTTACCGGAGTTGAGGATTATCGAGTCCTCTCCCGCTCTTCGGACTTCAGATAACCCGATAATGTCCCAGTGTACCTTGCTGATAACTTCTTCCAACTCGGTTAACTTCGCGTCTTCCCTTAGTGTGCGCGTGTTATAGGTTGCCAGGTGCAGTTGTCGTCGTTTTTGGTAGCCGAGCCGCACCCGGGGATTCTTAGCACCCCCTGCCCCGCCGTTACCGTAGCCGCTACCGTAGCTAGGAATAGCGGGGCTGCCGGGGACTGGGGGCCAATTTTTTGATCCATTATGCATGAGGGGGGGGGGTTTGCCATAATCGCCACGCTTGGCAGGCGGGTTGGCGATCGCAGTAGGCCAAGGTTTTTTGGAGACGCTGCTGCCCGTCTCTTGAAGGCTATGCTCCCTTAGTCGCCTTTTACGACACCCACGGGATGATAGGGGGTAGTGCTATTCTAGGCCGGCACATACACGGCACGACTATCTATAGTCAGCCTAATTCTATTATTCAAATGAATGAAATATTGGATAATATTTCATGGATTGATAAATAGAAAAGCGAAAAAGGTATCAATGTAATCATCGGCATCGGCACTTGTAGCCCTACTGCTGGACTAGGCACAAGCATATCTTTAGTGAGGTGAAAAAAAATGAAAGGAGAAGAAAGCACACATCATAAGAGCGACTTCTGTGTAATAAAACCAGCTGCTCCTGTTTGACATCTCTTTAGGAGCACGTTACTCACCGTCATAACTCTTCCCGATATGTCCCGCCGCGCGCTCGCCGCGGACACGTCGCGGATACGCCGATATTTATGCGGCCGATACGCGGCGTCACGCGACCGACTCCCGCGCCGCATAAATCAAGGCCCTCCCCCACACTATTAATTACCACAAAAATACATTATTAAAAAGGTAACGCACACACAATAGTGAGTTACGGCCGCAGGAAGGAGACACAGGTCACACTATTTTAAAAGTCAAAGCCAATTTATTATAGTTCCGTTTGTTGCGGCTTTATGTTGTTTAATTTTTTATTTGCTCTTCAAAGACACTTTTATTTATATGCCCACACAAATTCATGAAATGACATCGTCATTGGTATCATTTATCATCTCTAAACTATGCACATTATAAACGACTTGAAAGAGAAGATAATGGCTTGATAATTCTATTCAAAATAATATTTATTCATTATGGCAAATACACTGCTCCTATAGTGTAGGAAATGAAGCGATCTTTTGTATGGAGAGTGAGACCCCAACTTTAAATCCTCAATCGATGAAACTTGGCAGGGATGTAATTGTAGTGTGTGTACTAACATATGCAACACACACGCATCTCTCCTCATATATAAGCTATTACTTAGCATAATAAATGAGTCATTGATCGCAGTCAGTCTTTAATTTAACGTCTCCTGGTCGCCTCCTTGCATGGCGACCCTGCCAGTACCGCCTGCGTCGGCGGCGCTGTGCAGCCGGTTAGTTATGAGGTGAATTATAGTAAATAAAATAAAATGGACTTTTCAATAATAAAATAAGGAGTGAGTGTACCCTATAAAAATTAAACACGAACTATAAAACTAACAATATGTGAAACTTATAAACTATATTTAGTTATTAATATATACGAAAAACAGTAAAATAAATTCTTCTAATACAAAGAACTGAAAAATATTCACTTATGAACAATTACGATTAAATTAAAAGAAAAACGTGTTCGTTGTCGCGTGATGATGCTGTGATGCTGGTGAGGATGGAGATATAAAGCAGGGTGCCGGGAGACGTTGGTGTCGGATGTGGACCAGCCGGCATATGATGGTGTCGTGAGGATGGAGCCAAGAACTGACTTTACCAACGGAAAGTGGCCAGACAGTTAACTAACACCGAGAACTTCGGAGACGACGACTCAAAATGACTTCTAAAACGTTTTGTGATTTGACCCCCTTTTGCGTGTTTTTTATTTATTATCTCTTTTGCGAACCAGAAATTACAAGATTTTAAGATTACTAGTATTAAGATTAATTATTATAAAAAAAAGATATGACTATAAGCTAGAATGGTATAAGGCTATAAGGTATCATAATTTTATGAAAATTTAGAGAATAAAAAAGATTTATTAGTCTACTGTTAAAATTGTAGTAAAAATGTTTAATTTTCTTCTAAAACAAAGTTTCTGATTTAAAGGTAAAAGGTACTAGGTACGATTGCACAGAAAAAGTTGTTATTTTTGTGTGAAGCTGGGATATTTATGTTTGGTTTTTATTTTTTCACAGTTAGTTTGCGAAAAATCAGCGTGGTTGAAAAAGGTAATTCATTGCATTTATGATGTTTTGCTTATTGTGACTTGAACTTGAATAAGTATATAATTTTAGTCTGAATATGGACATTTTTTTCTATTCTCGTAATTTTTTTAAAGATCTACTTTGCAACGATGGTGTTTTATTAAGTTGTGATTTCCCTTTTCAATAATATTAATGTCATAAAATTATTTTGAAACATTCATGTTAGGTACAAAGTTTAGATTTCGTAATTGTATTCAATGTGAACGGCATCGAAATTGCTGACATAGCAACACGTGTGATATTGTAGCAGCCTGTAGCAGCGAACTAAAGAGGTATCATTTTATTGAACCAAAAAGAATTTAAATATCGTTTGAGTGGTTATACTTTACTTTGTCGTAAATTAATGAAAAGTTTTCATATAAATAATATTATAAGGTTATTAATGGCATGAACGAACAGGTAGTAGTTACCTAGATTTATTTCTCAGTAGCACAGGACACATAATATTGTGTGTATGTACTATGTTTTTTTTAAGAAAGTAAGTTATCATCTTTTATCTCTTAACAACTAAATATTTGATTATGGTCTTATTGCTTTTCATTATTACTAAATATTATATTAGTCTGTCATTTAATAACATTTTTCATTGTTAACTATTCGTCAATAGATTTAGAAAACATCATTAATCTTATTTGACTTGTTAAAATAAATAGTTTAGAAACTACTTTTAGTTTTAAACGAAACTAATTAGAAAATTAGCTCCCTTATAAAATACTATCTTTCGTCTTCAATTTAGTAAATTTTTTTCTCCGCTATATCATATATTTATGTACAAGAAATTTATAACTATATTCTATCTGATGAAAAAACTAATCATAATGTAGCTTGGGAAGTTCAAAAATTCATTTTGGTTTAGATGTTCGCTTGACAAAATTTTTATTACGAGTTTGTATTATTTACCTATGTCATTGACAAAAAAAAGATATCATTACTTTTACGTACAATCATAGTATATTACCGCCCAAATTTTTACGAATAACAAAACTATATTTTATTCATCGAGATAAATATACTAGAGTAGCACTTAACGCGCCAGGGTGAAGCCACTTCGGATATGTCAGCTGACATATGTGAACATTATGTCAAGCCAGTCCTCAGTGGGTAGCCAACAGAGAAACAGCTCTTCAAAATGGTCAAAATGCGTAGTGAAAGAGTGTGCTTCGAGGTCAAAAAAACTTATCACATCAAAGAGAACGACATTTTACGCGATAATTTATTGTTTTTGTATTACTATTAACGTTAAAAACGCAAAAAAAGAAATAAAATAAATCATACCATAATTTAGGTTCAGTGCTACCGCTAAAAACATTGTTTTAGTTTTCCCATTTTTGGGGAGAATTAGTGATTAATGGATAGGTACTCCGCTACCTCTGATGTTACATACACTTCTGTTATATTATAAAAGAAATGTTTTGGTAAATTATGTTTTCTTTTTTAATCACGTTTGTCCTATTTTTACAATAACTTTTTAAATCATGGAAAAAAAGACCCGGCATAAGCAAAGGAACCTTTTTGCCGCGCGTTGCTTAGTATGTGTCCCACAGACACAAAATCTTTGTGCCACAGAGCACTGGACTAAGGCGACGGCTACACGCGTGGTAAGTAAATACTGTGATCCATCAGTATTTAATCAGGGGCCTATTTCATACGACAACCCTAAATGCCATGGGTCAAATTCTAAAGTTTACCCTGTCTTATTTTGATTACTAAAAAATATATTAGTTTTGCACGAATTAATGATTATGGGGGTAGGGGAGTAAAGTGGGGGGGGAGAAACTTCCCTTCAGTGGCGCTCCCACTCCGCGGAAGTACGTAGTTATAGAGATATACATATATTATGCATTTTAAATTTCAACTAACAACTTCAATCGTGATTATCTCGGAAACTATGAACTTCCGCTGGGGAGGAGTTGGACAGGGGAGGTCTCTTTCATCCCCCCTTCCTCCCTCGCAAACCACAACCCCAAATTCCATGGCCCATATTATAAAGTTTACCCTCTTTTGATCAGTACAATAATATATTAGTTTTGCACGAATTAATGATAATGGGGGGCAGAGGGGTAAAGTGGGGGGGAGAAACTACCCTCCAGTGGCGTTCCCACTCCGCGGAAGAACATAGTTATAGAGATATTGAAATATCAACTAACAACTTCAATCGTGAATATCTCGGAATTCTCGGAAACTATGAACTTCCGCTGGGGAGGAGTTGAACAGAGGAGCTTTCATCCCCCTTTCCTACCCCCAAACCACAACCCCAAATTCAATGGCTCATATTCTAAAGTTTACCATCTTTTTTTGATCAGTCAACATTTAGAAATAGTTTACACGAATTTAAGGATATGTGGGGATAGTGGGTTAAGGGGGGAAGAAGATACCCTCCAGTGGCACTTTCACTCTGCGGAAATTCATAGTTATTGGATATCCGCATTTGAAATTTCATTAAAGCTTATCGCAGAACACACTTGCACGGAGTGGGAGTGCCACCGGAGGGTAGCTTATCCCCCCCACCTTACCCCCTATCCCCCATAATCATTAATTCGTGCAAAACTAATATATTATTGTCCTGATCAAAAGAAGACAGGGTAAACTTTATAATATGGGCCATGGAATTTGGGGTTGTGGTTTGGGGAGGAGGAAGGGGGGATGAAAGTGACCTCCCCTGTCCAACTTCTCCCCAGCGGAAGTTCATAGTTTCCAAGATAATCACGATTAAGTTGTTAGTTGAAATTTCAAATGCATATAATTATTTCTATAACTATGTACTTCCGCGAAGTTGGAACGCCACTGGAGGGTAGTTTCTCCCCCCCCCCACCATACCCTCCTACCCCCATAATCATTAATTCGTACAAAACTAATATATTATTTTACTGATTAAAAGAAGACAGGGTCAACTTTAGAATATGGGCCATGGAATTAGGGGTTGTGGTTTGGGGGGGTAGAAGGGGGGATGAAAGTGACCTCCCCTGTCCAACTCCTCCCCAGCGGAAGTTCATAGTTTCCGAGATAATCACGATTGAAGTAGTTAGTTTAAATTTCAAATGCATATAATTATCTCTATAACTATGTACTTCCACGAAATGAGAACGCCACTGGAGGGTAATTTCTCCCCCCCCCCCACCTTACCCTCCTACCCCCCATAATTATTAATTCGTGCAAAACTAATATATTATTTTACTGATTGAAAGAAGACAGGGTAAACTTTAGAATATGGGCCATGGAACGAGGGGTTGTGGTTTGGGGGGAGGAAGGGGGGATGAAAGTGACCTCCCCTGTCCAACTCCTCCCCAGCGGAAGTTCATTGTTTCTGAGATAATCACGATTGAAGTTGTTAGTTAAAATTTCAAATGCATATATCTCTATAACTATGTACTTCCGCGGAGTGGGAGTGTCACTGCAGGGTAATTTTTTCCCTTCCCCCCAATTTCCCCCTCTTAATCTGAAATCGGCCCTCAAACAAAAAGTTGGCCGCCATCTTGGATTTTTTATATTTTCAACATAGCTTTACTGTTTTATGGTCAAAGTAGTGCTAAAAACCGAGTTTCATCGAAATCGGACCACAAACAAAAAAGTTGGCCGTCATATAGCTTTTGTTATAAAATACTTTCATTCTAAAGCGGAATAGCGGCGGCCTTACCAAAATGTTCTTGTTTTCATTGATTATTTTGGGGTAAAATTTCGCATGGTAGGCAACACAAATTTTCAAAAAAAAATTGCATGTTGATATTACTGTCTTTGTCTAACTTTGTTGTGGTCTTTGTCTAATCTTGGCGACTGTATTGTTTTTGGGACGTGTGTAAGTGAGACAGATATATGTTTACTTAAAAATGTTTAGTGGTTTCAAAGCTTCATCCTTAACGGTTGAAAAGTTACACGCTTTTTGTGGCGCGTGGTAGTGAGGTTTGCTTCTCTTGTATATTTATCTCGATGATTTTATTTATGTATTGTATGCTATTACGTATAGAAAGTAAATAAACGCTCCGATATACCTTTTATTAATTTTTGTAGTGAAATTATTTTCCTTATGTTTTAGGAGTTGAATTTAGAATAGTAGTTTATGAAACTGACACATAAAGAGGGGTATTAAAACACGAGTGTGTGTTTAAAAACCGAGCCGTAGGCGAGGTTTTTAATAGTATCACACGAGTGTTTTAATACCTAATTATGTGCAGTTTCATACACTACTTTATCTACACTCATACATTTGGGATTGAACCTACTAAATAAAAGATCAACGTTAGAAAAGAGAAAGAGAGAGACTTTGTTTGTATTAGCTAGGTACCTACCTTGTAATAAGTCAATTCCTTAGCTGCATCTAAACTAAAATATCGGGCAGAGTATTTTTTTTCACATTTTAAAGCAAAAATAAAAAACCTACAAAATTCAGTAAGTATAACAAAATGTAAAAATTGAAATCAAAACTTTATCTGAAATGCTTGGCGCCCATTCCATTAAAAAAAATAGATCAGTGCATTCCAACAAACTAATCGCACTAAGTCATCGATTACCATAGAGTGCATTTTAATCATGGAAAATAAGTGGGAAAATATCGTTGTTCTTTTTTAATGTTACGGCACTGCCTTCTTTTTGGATTTGCCCTGTATCGTAATGAGAAAAAAAGTTATTTTATGATGCAGTTGACTGCATCGTAATGAGTTTATTTTTTAATTTTACCTGTCCACGAAAATAAAGTACGTATTTATATTACCTTTTATGAATTCATATTTGGAACATTACGTTGTCAGTGTAGATAAAAGATTTTATGATCAGAAATAGTGATTAGGTAGGTATATTTTGGTACTATTGAAAAGACAATATTTTTTTTAACAAGAAGTACCTATTTTTTTCTATTTATTTTCTTCATATTAGTGTCTTAGCATTTTATTTTAAATACAAGTGAGTAATAAAGTAAAATTATTTTTTGTTTTGTCCTGAATTTGTAGTTAACTTACTTATATGAGTTTAATTTTAGTATCTACACAAATCAATTTAATAGGTATCGATGACAAATTATCATGTGACAAAATTTCTTATTAGAAGTGATGCATCAGAAGTGTTTTGATAACTTAACGAACAAGGTATTCGAATGTGAGTATTGTATTTCGATATCGGCAGTTTACAAAGAGTAGCGCAGCTGCATTTATGCAAGTTGATGCAGTAACATTAATCTTGTCACAAAATATCACACGAGTTCGCTGGTTAAGCTGTAATATAAAACATTGTTTTAATAGGAAAAGATAACGAGTAAGTATTAATTTGTTGGAAAGAAAACTTTAAGGAACTTACTCATTAATTTTGGATGTGAAAGTTTATGTTGAGGTATGATTGAGATATTTATGTTTGTGGAAATTATATTTAGTTGAGGTTTGAAAGGAAAAATTTAGAGGAACAGTTTGAAAGCTTGGTAGGTATGTGATTAGAATAAAGTAAAGGTATACATTTTATAGGTAGAAGGAATATTGTAGGTAAGTTATTGTAGCTGTATTAAAAATCTTTTTGTGGCTTTTAGTTTGCAATTAGGTACAGCATAGTATAGGTTTAGGTAATGTGATGCGTTTTTTTATATAGGATTTGGAATGATGGTAAGGATTTATTTATAGAAGTTAGGGAATATACGGCTTATAACGTTTCTCATGCAATTGGACTGATCACCCAAAAGCGATGAATCACTTATTTACTTTATATTCAATTTAGGATTGTTAGTTTATTTGATAGGTTTTGGAATGAAATGGTTTAGATAAAAGCTCGATTATACGGTACACATTAAAGGAGAGGTACTATAGGGATCAGGTCTTTCAGTTGCATCAAGGTGTGAACGAGATTCCCCCTTTGAATCCTGTTTGGAGACCAAATTAGTATGTGTCTTAATTCATGACCCTATTAAATAATGGTACATACGTGGGGTGTCAAATCCTTCTATTCGATCATGGTGTGGACGAGATTTCCTCTGTGAGTTTAGTTGGAGTCCGAGAACTTAAAAAACTGCCCCCATTAATAATTGAGCTGTGGCCACAGCCCAAAATGGCAATTGTCCATTTTTATGATGATAATGAAGTCGACTATAAATAAATATGATAAAGTATGTACCAAAAATGATGAGATAAATAAAAATGAAAGTACGCCGGTGCCGGGCGAATTATGATATGTGAGTACCTCGTAGGTGATATGTGTATAAGTGTACCGATAGTTATTATGAAAATGAAGTTTATAACGAACAAGAATAGGATTTAAAGTGAAGTAAATATATGGAAATATTGATTTGACACAGGATAATTTAGATAAGACTATTGTGAGATAGGAATATTACAAAATAGGAGGTTATGTGATAAACAATAAAGGTTTGAAGATATTTATATTAGGAAGATGAAATGAATGATTATAATTTGTTTAAAAAGTTTAAAGGAAGGGATATTTTGTTTGTAAATGTGGTGATAAGAACATGAAAGAGGATTTTTAAATAAAAGGAAATAATTAATGTGAGGAATGATTACATAGTGAAAGTTTTAAATAAATGTGTTAGCGAAAAGTATCTTGAAAAGTTTTATTTGTGAAAGAATTAAGTATAAATAAGTACTTAAATAAATGTAAAGTGATTTTTAAAGTTCAATATTTCATTCAGTTGCCTTTTTCAACTATTAAATAAAAGAAAAGAGGTTTTTTTAAGGGAAAATATAATGTTTTCTTTATTATTATGAAATATGAGTCTGTGCAATCTACTTATACCAGTATAAATCAGAAATTGTATTTATAATTTAAGTACTTGAGTAATATAATACTATTATTATAGTGTCTCTTTTTGTAAAATAATTAAGTAATTGTAATCTATACCAGTATAAATCAGAAGAATAGGTACGTAAGTACGTAAAACTATTATTAGTAATGGAACAAATATTTTGTTTTGTTTTGAAGTGTTAATTTTAATATAAATGTTTTTAAACGTAAAAAAATTAATACAATAATATTAAGGTATAATATTCAGGTTGTCACCAACAGAGTACTTATAAGTAGCAAAACAAGTAAAGTTTAATCGAAAATCTGGAAGATTTCGTAGATGATAATTTATTTTTACTAAAAGTTTAGTTTCTCGATTTAAAATTACTTAGACGAAAAAAAAGTGTCCCTACATAAATACAATTTAAATTAATTACTACTGTTAAGCTTTAACATTTTAAGATAAATTTAACTATATTCAAAGTTCTTGGTCAATCGTACGTTTATATTGTAATATAATTAATTACGCCAAAATAATTATTGTTTTGCCATTTATAAAACTGTATGTTTGTAAAATCAAAATTAGGTAGGTAGGTACTGATAATGTATGAAAATTGAAAGTAAAAAAAAATAACATTGTAAGAAAATTAAGTAGGTACCTAAGGTTTTCTGAACTCTTTTTAAATTATAAGCTAAATTAGTTTGTTCATCATTGTGTGTATTTTTTTTACCGAGACATCAAAAGAAGTAGGGAGGTACTCAAGTCAAGCCGTTTTTTTTTTGTTTTACAACAGTAAAATTTTTCTATCCATAGGTATCAATTGTATTTAAATTAGATAAGAAATCTAAGCATTCCCTGCTAGTTTTTAAAAAAAAAGTTAAAATTTCTATAATATTATATTCTTTTTTATGAAAGGTCTGTTGAACTAAAGAAAAGAACTAAAGTACTTACCTATAAATAATTTTGAAAAAAAAATGTATTTGGTGATTGGTAAATAATAAACGTAGCAGTTAAAAAATTAGGATATAAAAAAAAAATTATGTATACTTAGTTTTTTTTCTTTTTCAGGGGGGAGGTGTATTGTGTGTACTAACATATGCAACACACACGCATCTCTCCTCATATATAAGCTATTACTTAGCATAATAAATGAGTCATTGATCGCAGTCAGTCTTTAATTTAACGTCTCCTGGTCGCCTCCTTGCGTATAGTATGAATCAAAATCAAATCCAAAAACAAAAAAAAAACGATTTGGATAATTTAAAAAATATGTTCCATTAATCCATTTATAATACTTTAACATACTGTAAAGTTTTGTATACTGAGGATTTACTGTGGGGGTCCACTACCTTCCTTTTCTACACTACTATACGTCATAGATGTTGACAGACAAACGTCATGTGAAAACACCCTAGATTCATTCAGAACAGACGTTACCTTTCAGCCAAGCACGCGGTTTGGCATAACTGATGAACTTGAGACTGCCGAGAATAGCGCGCGTCATGTTTGGCTTATTGCGGCTATCGGTCATAGCGTCGCGGCGCGGGCGCAGGCTGAGACTGTCCGCCATTAATAAAGCGATCGCAGCGACGATGCCGCCGATGCATGCTCATCAGGTGCGCCCGCGACGCACGAACATATGAACTGAACACTGTCATTTTGTAGTAATTTTAATTAACTTAGGAGTGTTCTTCCAATGAAACTAAACTAAACATGAAATTAAACTAAATAGGGTCGAAAAACGTAGGCCTCCAGTGAGCGCCCATCGTGCGGCTGATAATATGATTTTAATGGTGATGAGTGCAATATACGGTAACAGGTTAATTGACCCTAAACTTCGGTACCAGACAGATACCCTGATTATGTTACATCTTTTAACCCCTTAAGTAGCTATCTGTAGAATTTTCTGTTTCGTGAGGAGACAAGTTACTATCATAAAACAAGCTCTCTTTAAATATATCTATTGTATTACAAATAAGTAGTGAATAAAATGAGTACCTACCTAATATTTATAAGCGCATTACTAACCCAATGATTAACTGCGGTGCCATGGACGTGAAATATATGGACGTAAATAGAGAAATGTTATAGGAAAATTCATCATTGTCTATTAGTTAAATCATTGCAGACAAATGACTTGCATTATAGTTAAATTGTAATCCCCGGAAGCACCATACAAATTTATTGTCTCATACTTGCAATCCACTGGTCGGTTATCTTTTTGCTATCTAGTCTATATGTTACAAAACATGAGAGGTACAACAAAACACAATTCGATCTGAAATATGCGCAGTGTGCAAACAGCACGTTCCTGCATTCTTCAAAGTGTCAAAGTAGCGGCACAATATACCTATACCTAGTGTAGTAGCGGGCCGGTAATGCGCCGAAACGAACGAGCGCGGCTCATTCATAACGTGCTTATGAAGACGTGGAGCTGCGAGCCGAGGTAACAATGCTTAGCATAGTTTAAATTTACCCGGCCAGCGGGCGGGGGGGGGAGGAGGGCGCGATTTATGCGCGTGCGACACCCGCCGGAGATTTATCGCGAGACAACGCTGCCCGCGCTAACGAACCCTCGCCACGATATGAACACATTTGCGCGGTGGCTGCTTATCCACCGCCGACATGCCGACATCTGCTCAAGAATCCCAGTTATGTTTCATCAAAACATAACTCAATTTCAAAAATATTATTGACGACATTTTACGACCAATAATTGCGAACGTCGATCGGACGGCGGACGATGCGATCGATAAATCTGCAAAGAGGCTTATGCGATTGTAATAACACAATAAGCGCGGGCTACTCTGTGTTGCGCGGACGTTTCCTCCATTTAGATTAATTTATTTGTGAGCGGTCGGCGCTCGCGCAATGCAATAAGAAGGCGGGCGGCAGCGGGCGCGGGGCGCGGGGCGGCCGCTCGTAAACATGTCAGTGGGGAGATAGATCGGCGGCGGCCCGCCCGCTCCCATCTGTCCGTCAGGAGAGAAGCTTTTTGTGCTGCAATCACCCTGTACATAAAACAAGTGCTGCCAAAGAACACTTCCTTATTACGCGCCGTGACTAATGCCCACTTTTATTACACAAATAGTTTTCGCGATATGTTTCTAACATGAGGCTCAGCCTGATGAAAATATACAGGGGCTGAGTAACAGCCCCTGTCTACACTGCACAGTCAGTCAAAGAAACGCGAAGTAGGCGAGAAGATTTTCAGCTGAAAATGACACGCCCCGCTCGTCGCAATCGCAAGGTTACTGGTCACAGAAACATATTTTTCTGTGTGTCTGACTCTAAACCAGTAACGTTCAGAGCTCCACAGGCGAGAAACATTATATTATAGTAGGCTCATTTCACTCAACCATTTCATTTCATTTCATTGCATTCCAATTATATTGTTCCTAAAGAGGAAAGTTCCAAGTATTTTTGGGTATTTTTCTTCAATTTGGTGGCGTAGCGTTCGTTATCGAATTTGTTTTTATCAACTGAAACATTTTATAAATACTCTGGCGTTGCGTGTAGGTATAATTGATAATAATTGTGATATTTGTCGTCAGGGTAAACCACAGTTTCTGTCTAGTTTAGATGGAAATTTTGACATAAGTATTATTTACGTAATGAATTAAGAACTTATCAATCTGAAGATAGAGCAACCTAAAATTTTCCTTCATAATTTGCATGAAAATGTTTATAATTTTACGTTATCAATGTTGAATAAGGTTGTTGGTTGTGTTAGGGGAATACAACATAGTCGGTAGAGATGTTGCCGAGAGCGGCGCGGGGTGGGGAGAGGGGGGGAGGGGGCAGGCGGCATTCTTCCCGGGATTTATCGCGTGTTGTCCGCGGACGGATCCGAACAAAGGTAAATGTCGCGCGCGTATTTTTAGCCGCGCATTTACGCCGCCGTAATGCGCGCGCGACGCCGAATAAATCACCGCGCTTAAGTGTCCATGTCCATCGAGAGCGCATCTAGCCGCTTACCGATCTATCGGCCATAAATCGCGCCGACGCGGCTCGATCGGTTACCGACGCGCTACCACCGATAAATCGATCTCTCCGATCGTAAAACTGATGATAATTAGTTTATGATGTCCCTTTGATTGCGAGCAAATCTACAGAAATCCCGTAAATCTGTCATCTCGGTGCACATGTAACAAACCCACGAGTGGAATAAATATCATCCGCGACAAACGGATCTATTTACGTCGGGCATTAACTTAAGGGCGAGTTCAAAGTGCTAACAGGAGTGAGTCGGCTTAGCGGTGGCTTATCGCCTGGCCGGTAATCCCGGGTGTCAATAGACACCGAGTTACGTGTTGTTGCACGTCGTCGCAGATGTCGGCGTAATCCCGGCGTGCGCGGCGCGCCCTCGACCGGATTACCGCCACGTCTCGCCCGCGACCCGCGACACGGACACTTCGCCGTAAAACAAACATCGACGAAAGGGTCGTCCCCTGAAGAAATAGGTTTCTACGTGTTAATCCCGAAATCCCTGTCATATGTCACGGAAAAAACAACATTCGAGAGATAATCTCGGTGTTGAATAGCTGATGATCCGCCGTAAAGTTTTCGACTAAATCGTTCAATGTAAACGAAGATGAACTGATAACTGGGAGCTACATAATTTCGGTTTGCGAACAATAATAGAGAAAACCATAGCGGTGGGTGAGTGAGGTGCTCATTCGCCGCGTGATGAATTTATTCGCGAAATGAAGTGAGCGGTGGGAAGAGTAGGGGGCGGGGGGCGCGGTGGGCCCGGGGGGCGGCTCGCTGAAGGTTTCATTAACCATGAAATTCGCAAAGTTGCGCGCAGTGAAGCGCTCGCGCGGAAATTATTTGTGTCAATTTCTTTTTCGGAGCCGGAGATTTTCATTTACCCAATTTCCCCTCATTTTTGTAGCGATTGTTATTTGAATTGCGAAAGCTTTCTTTTTTCATTTGCGTTCCTCCGATCCAAGATCGAATATGGGGTGGGTTGGGCCGGAACAATGGATAACTTAAGTACTTTTAATGGTAAAAAGTTTTTGTTTCAGACTTCCTATGAAAATGTCCCACAAAAGTAGGTATTTGGATGTAAGTATCAATTAATATTTTAAAGTAATAATGAAAAAATAAGATTTCATGAAATAAAACACTTTTAACGGATACTAGCGCGCGGTTTTATTGAAAGTACTTTGGTAATTAATTGATACTAGCGGCCACCCACGACTTCGTCCGCGTGGTAAGTTTTTGCTATCCCTCGGGAACAATATTTTTTTCGGGATGAAAGGTACCCTATGTCCTTCTCTGTACCCTTGACAACGTGTATGCAAAATTTTATGATGATCGGTTCAGTAGTTAAGACGTGAAGGCGTAACAAACAAACAAACAAACGGACTTTCGCATTTATAATATTATAGTAAGGATTTAATTTGATTTTTTTATTTTCTCGCACCTTTGCAGCTGCCGTGGTCACAGAGGACTGAAGCTGCTCGTGAGCCTACCATCAAGCGATGAATTTATAAAAACGTTCAGAAATATATATTAAAAATAAATTAATTGGTTTAAGTTATTGTTTAATTTAATTTTGTGAATAAATTAATGCTAAAAAGAGATAATCTACTGAATCCACTACCATTTCACAAAATTGGGAGGCTCCTCCAAGAAAGAAATGGTGAAAGAAAACTTGGAGAGGTTTGTCAGAGGTCGACAAACCTCTCCAAAATCTCTTCAGCTAAAAGTTGGTTTCATTAATAATATCGGAATAGAGTTGGTTGTTGACATATTTTTTTTTTATATTTTAAATATTTTAAAAAGTATTTGATTAAGGATATGTGAACCGAACTGTGACTCATCTATTTATCAACAAATCGATCGACCGATTAAAAGGAATTAAAATAAAACGTCATGAGCAATTAAAAGTTCTAGTTTTAATTGTATCTCTGTATAATTATTTTTGGTATTTAACAAGAATTCCAAGCATACAATTACTCGATATCATGGGAAAGTACTAGTATTACCAGTTTAAACAGTATTCAATACAATAATACACTGATACCTGACCTTAAGCAGTGGTATCTCTCCAGCAGGAATAGCGTATCGCGACAAATTTATCAAAGTCATCTGGTATTATGACTTTATTTAACAACTTTATTGAAAACACTTATTTCACCGTTCAACCTTTCACTGTGACGACTTGAGCACGACTGCGCGCGCCTCTACCCCGTCACCGCATATTTAAACGTTATGCGTGGCGTGGTAGGGGCGAGCGTGGCGTGACTGGCGTGGTAGGGGCGACTGCAGTCACCCGATTACTACAACTACCGTTTAAGTACTTTTAATGGAATAAACACACAAATTTAGTTGTACTACATGGTTCATCACGAATAATAATTAAAGTAATTTATACAGTAACCTTACAGTCGGCCATCCTGCTAGAGCGAGTCCCATCGCGTAAAACAATATCTTTTATAACTCTGAGTACATCCATTCAATTAGTCATAAAATATTCTTAAATAAAAACATCATTTTATTAGAAGAAAAATAGCAGCCTTCCAACAAAATATTTCGCATTTTTGCGAAAGTCATAATTATTATTTAATTACATTACAAATATTTATTGCATGACACAAAACGTAATTACGTTTTTATTTATACATAAGTAGGTATTCAGAAAACATCCCGTTAGAGAAAGGGTATGTATATAAAGTGACATTTATTTGTCTACAATTAACGTAATTAGATTACTTAATTTAATTAAACTTAAAATTTTACAATTCAATTCAACTCTGTTTACATCAATAAAAATATAGTCGTATGGCATTTCATCCGAGCACGTTATAAACACGAGCAATAGCTTGTTTAACGATAGATTATCAACATCAAAATTCATTAATATAATTACAAGATACTTTAGAAATTAAAAATGGATGTATACCTTAAATAAATTGCTAAGGGGTTAATATTCCGTGGCAACCTTTAAGTAAGGCAACACTTACCTTGTATATTATTTTTTAAGTTACATATTTGCATGTGAAGTGTATGACCTTGTTGGTTGTTCTAATAAATAAAAAAAAAATATTTCATTGCACCGAATTATAAAGATTGCAAACTTAGAAATATTTTTTTATCATTAGCTATTGCAACTTATTTTATTTACTTAAGTCTTAGAATCATTAGTTACGTGTAGGCATTTCAATATTTGTCTCCAATACAAACTTAGTTTAGAAAAATACCTACTAACAACAATCAACAAAAAGTCATCAAAACGCTATAAAAGGCTCATCATTAAAATAGAAAATTGAAGTAATCGTTTCTGTAAATATGTATATATATATATATATATATATTACTAAATACTATATTGAATGTAATATCTTTCTCATACCATTTGTAATGCTTGAAATACTTTTATAATTTTTATACCATATTAATTAAAAAATCACGCGCGGCGGCGCTATGGCTATGGGCAGCATTAATTACATGGATTAGACGTTTCAATAAAAATTTGCCCTGAGATACTTTGGGGTGCACCCAGTGCTTCAATTAGTGTAACACAGTGACAGAAAAAGCATATTTCAGTGACACATGTCATAAACTATTATGATATCCAATAATTTAATCATCAATTTGCAAAAAGTTTTCTTTCTTTTAAGTAGTTATTGTACCTACATAACACTTGTACTATTATGTATTTCGTGACACAACTCAGTAAGAGTAAAATTTGTTACTTCTTGAACTAATAAAAAATAGCATTCTACATTACAGCAAGGTAAAAAAAACTTTTTATTTTATTTACAAAGTATTCTGAAGGTCTTTTAAATTAGTAATGGTTTTAAATTTACCCTTACTAATTTAACCAGGTTAACCTTTTGTTTAGTTATATACATTAGCATACTTCCCTATATAATGGATATGTAAATGTAATATGTACTAAAGAGAAGTTTAGATATCGTAGAAGTGACTCCACTATACACACAGTGCGTTATGTGGAGGTACCTTCCTTGAATATAACTGCACATTTTAAAAACTCGATCAGAATAAACACTAAGTAATAAATGATTTTAGAAATCAGTATTTTGGTAATCTTACTTCCCATAGCGGGCACACAGAGTCCAAATACAAATCACATTATGTATTACCAATCCATGTACAAAAGTAATTAGCTATAATCCCACACAAGCACCACCCTTACTATCTATCTGGTTTAAGTTTTTTTTCCAGTACCTACGGTGCCCAATATAATGTGTTCTAAAAGCATATTGAATTGTCCTACTAAGTAAGTAGTTACTTCATTCTATCGCGACCCTCAGTCATGAGGAACAAGAAAAATCATGATAAAAGGATTTTTTTCTTTTTAATATTATTTCATTTTAATGAGGAGCACTGTCATCACCAGGACCGTGCGTTAGTCTACAGAATTACTTAATTGTTTTGTGAAAAGTTTCACCTAGTTTATGGATCGCCTTGAATTTCTCAAATAGAAAAGGCAGGGTAAATTACCCAATTATTGGTATTTAGAGTAATAAACCGAAACAATAAATTTTGCCTATTGCTTTTAGTAGCTCTATTTGAAATAAACATAGTGGGTGCTACACGCAACGCAATACACAATACGGATTCTCTCTTTTTTTTGTATTTTGTATGTATGTCGTTTTAAGCTATTACCACCACACATACACCATCATATTATGTATAAATAAATAAACCCATAGTCCATTCATTAGTACCCTTCAACCTATTATTGGCATGTACCGATCAAATTACTGGTACACCTTACGCTAATAATAATTTAATAGGCAACAGTTAATAAAATTATAGGTATTATTCTCAGTACCTTTATTAAAATATTGGCATGCTTTCACCAAGTACAGGTACAACTTAGAAGTTTTATTTTCGACTATTGGAATAGGGCCAATTTTTTGAAGCCTTATAGAAAACTTCATTATTATTTATGAATTATTTAATTTTAAATTTGTCCTGAATACTAACATAGGATTTAAGTTAATTGTTACTAACAAAATGGATTGTAATATCTGAATTATGAAATAAATTATTATTATTATTTCCATTATTTGATTAAAAAAAAACATTAAATGATCATTGAAAATAAGGTTCTAATTTCTCATTAAATATTAAGATAATATGCCAAAACATTATAATTGAGTTTTTTCCATAATTAGGTAACACAGTTTATCGAATAATATTCATGTTTTTTTATGTTAAGTTTAGAGTGCCAACAAATATAAGGGTGTAATAACAGGTCAAGTCACCCCTACATGATTGACGTGAGAAAATTATATTAAAATTGTAATAATCCGGTATCGGAGATAAAATGCAATGAATACGAAAATAATTATTTTGTCTAGAAATTGTATCATTGATTACGAAATTTCATTTCATTTTTTTCATTTAAAAATTCTTTATTTCATATTATAAACAATATTGTAACAAGTACTAAGATAATACATGTACATTGATTAATTTAAAGATACTTCATTAGGCTTAACTTACCACCTACGAATGCTTTAGAAATATATGTTATTCCACTTTAGTTTTATTATCTTGAAATATTAACACACAGTATTTAAATGGCACTATTCGCAGACAAAAAAAAATCTACAAAACAAAAGTGATTTGCTTATTGCATATCAGATTACGAAATAAAAAGCACAATAGTTTTGTTTTTCAATAACATTTGTAGGAATGTGAAGGAAGAATTAGAATTAATATTAAGTATAGTAAAATTACTGTTGCATTATTGTGTATTATGAATATAGTTTTATTTTAAGATTTATATGTAATTATTTCTTTTATTTATTGTTTGTTCAATTTTTTTTTCTTATCAAATTGGATCAATAATTGTTATCTGAAATAAATGAATTTTATTATTTTTCTATTACTACCGGTAAACTTCAGTAGAGAAGGTCATTGCTCACAATGGCCATTTAAAAATATATACGCTCAATACACCATTATAAATGGCATCACATTCTATGTTTTACTAATTACTCATTAAATGACTTGGCAACAGATGCACGAGCTGATCATAGTGTAGTAAAATTAATAAGAATAATATTTGAAATTGAATTACTAGTTTATTAAAAGAACGGTAGGTATAGCCATAATTGGCAATAATACATGGCTGGACTCATTGGACTCAATTAGTTGCATTGCAGTAAATACATTTAAAGAGGATTTACATTCAGCATACTTAATTATTTGCTCTTTATTGTACTCACAAAAGAGTTGCAGAGGAGTTATTAATTAAATCATTGTAAGGAGAACTGGATTTATCTTTCAGATAGCTTTCTTGCAGGTTCCAGCAAACCCAGGACATGTTAGGGATTTTTCAAGTAAGTATGGATAAGTTATGTACTGCAAATATCTAGAGTACTTATGTTTATATTGGTTTTAGTGTGCGTTCGTCGCATCTATATCTATCATTTTAACTAAGAAAAATAATATAAACAAAACAGTAAAATAATACTTATAACGATGATAAAACATTCTGATGATTTAGATTTAAAAGAAATGATTATAATAATTATAATCTAGAAAACTTGTTAAAAATTACCTTACGGATGTTCGCAATAATTTTACTTGCTTGTCAAACAATATAGCTAAGAACAGTTATTAAAAATAAATTTAAGTGGAACAAAATTAAGAGAACTTGCATGAGTTGCATGTTCAAAAACCAAATACATAAACAGTTTTTTTTTCACGCTACATACTTAATGTAGTAGTATGTAGCGTATAGTAGCGTGTAGTATTTAGACTATGTACATCTAACATAGCAAAACGTTTAAATAATATAAACAGGTGGGTTATTAATTAAGATAAAGATTGCTATCAGATTCAAGCCTCGTACGTACTAAAGTCAACCCTACTCTAGATGATTTTATTACTTAGGTATTTACTTCTTACAACAGACAATTATAATTGCATTCACTTGATAATGCTCTGATAAATTTTGAAAAATGAGATATTGAGAAGCAAGCTTCATGTCCAAGAAAAGTTATAGTCTACCTAAGACTTTCTTTATCTTCGAATTATTTATATTATTCTCTTTAAGCATTTGCGTAAATTATACACACTTTTTCTTTATTTAATAATCAATAAAACTAACTTAAATTAATGTTATCAACTCAATCTATTGCAATTCTTTTCAAATAAGTATATTCATCGATGAAGTCTGTCTTAAGCCTAAGTTATGACTCTTGATATCGTATAAACCAGCACGAATGCTTGCGACTGTAGCTGACTTTCAAGCGCCCGCTTCCTTACTCAAGATATTGCCGTCTGAATATTTTACTAGTTGTTACTACGGACGCCTTACGCTCTCACAGCTGCGTCTTAAATTGTACAATTTTGAACAAAGATTACACAGTATTACTTAATTTATCGATCGATATGATAACCAATAATAGACCTATAGTCTCGGAACATAATATAAAAAACGTAGCTAGCTTTCTAGTTATTCTTAATAACAGTTTTTTTTTAATAAGAAATAGTTTATTTGTTATTAATTAAAAATGTGATAATGCCAATAATTTCGATAATTCTTACTATGAAAATTCCTTCTAGCGTTGTACGGCCTCTCAAGGATGATGCCTTACGTTCTCACAGCTGTATTTTAAAATATATAAACAGCTTATATACGACACACCGAGCGCTTGCGGCTTTGCCCGACTATGTCAGGCTCCTTTCCGCTCCCTCACTCGTGTCGCAAAATATTACGATTCGAAATTGCATTTGACGCTTTACGCCCTCATAGCTGCGTCTTAATTATATAAACAGAGAAAGTAAATAAGACATACCGAGCGCTTGCGGCTTTGCCCGACTATGTCAGGCTCCCTTCCGCTCCCTCACTCGCATCACTATTACAATTTGAAATTTCGTGTAACCACGTAGTGGACGCTCAACAGCATCAGTTGGAGTCAAAATTGTTGCTATGAATCTTGCACTCAACTTCCAATTTGCGATATGCATTTTTCATTGCTGAAACTTGCACAAAATTTTATGTAATTAATCACTATTTGTCACCCAATAAATTTAGAATGGTCTTATCATATTTAATGAATTGGGCAACTGAATTGTTATATGATTGTAGGTACAGAATCCGTAATCTATGCTCAATATGTTACGTGACACGTGATCTTATTTGTATTCAATGTAAAAAGACAGCAGGGATGGGAAAATGCTAAATTGATCTTAAAAGAACAGTTATTTTCCAACTTTAACTGTAATATTGGTAATATTAGTATTATATCAGTATCAACAAAACGTTTCATGAAAACTAAACCTGTATTCGAGAAAACTATCTTAGAGAGAGAGAGTGAAAAAAAAAAATGCTACGTAATCCGCCTCTGAGCACTAGAGTGAATAGTTATAGATGATTAGCACAAAAACAAAAAAAACTTAAGGGTTTTAATGATTTCTATAAATAGTTTCTCCCTCTAGTTATCATCATAGTATGCTTACGTGGAATTCTCCATTTTATTTATTTTGTGCGGGCAGGATAAGCGAGAATTCTAAAGAAATCTCGTTTATCTCACTTCTGAAGTTAAAAGGAATTAAAATAAAACGTCATGAGCAATTAAAAGTTCTAGTTTTAATTGTATCTCTGTATAATTATTTTTGGTATTTAACAAGAATTCCAAGCATACAATTACTCGATATCATGGGAAAGTACTAGTATTACCAGTTTAAACAGTATTCAATACAATAATACACTGATACCTGACCTTAAGCAGTGGTATCTCTCCAGCAGGAATAGCGTATCGCGACAAATTTATCAAAGTCATCTGGTATTATGACTTTATTTAACAACTTTATTGAAAACACTTATTTCACCGTTCAACCTTTCACTGTGACGACTTGAGCACGACTGCGCGCGCCTCTACCCCGTCACCGCATATTTAAACGTTATGCGTGGCGTGGTAGGGGCGAGCGTGGCGTGACTGGCGTGGTAGGGGCGACTGCAGTCACCCGATTACTACAACTACCGTTTAAGTACTTTTAATGGAATAAACACACAAATTTAGTTGTACTACATGGTTCATCACGAATAATAATTAAAGTAATTTATACAGTAACCTTACACGATGCTACTCCGCAATTAAAAGCCTAATTTTTAACATTCTTCTTCCAAGCTTTGTTATAAATTGTTCAAGAGCGGGGTATTTATTTACTGGATCACAATGTCGTTTCTCAACATAGGTATACAACAAAGGCGGCAACCGCGCACACATAGCGATGTAGCTACAATCCCACCAAACACGCGATACGAAGGAGGCTGGGCTACTGCACACACCTGCGTGCTTCGATATCCAATGAAAAACCTCAACAACAAGCAACACACATTTGTTTATTACACACCGCTGCCCAAGCACCATACTCTTCACATAATAACAGTAGTAACACTGCCATGGACGATGGTATTGCGAAGGGCCCGTTTGGGTCGTGTTGTCCCCGGAGCGGCGTGTCCCCGCATTCCGGCGACATCCGAGGGCCGCTTATTGGAATACCTCCGCGACTATAATAAAAGCTATCCGCCGTCAAATCCGACTGTTCTATTTTAATCGTTTCGTACTGATCCCGTACCAAATAGCGCGATGTTACGATGGGGTTGTTGTCAACAAATATTTGATTTATAGTGATCGGCTAAACGTTAAAGAACACTATGGGATTTTCTTTAGCAGGGAAATATTTTTCATCAAAAACAACGTCACTTGTTTGCCCTTTGTACGTAGGTACAGAGAGTCAGACAAAAAACTTAGGTTTTATTGGTTCCTGTAAACTTGTAGTTAAGCTTGCGGTTCTGAAAAAGATTTTAGTAAGATAAACATACCTATATATAAATATAAATATTTGACAAGATCACATACATTGCTCTTATTCCAAAGTAAGTAGCTATAGCACTTGTGTTATAGAAATCAGAAACAACGGTATTATGACAAACAAGATATTTATGTATTTTAATTCCATCCGTTCGTTATGTTTATTGTTTTTCTTTTGGTACGATTTTTATTAATAGTTTTTTCCTATTTAGACGCTTTAAAAAATGTATGAAAAGATTGATGGATGTGAATGAAACGAAAGAAGTGTGCAAGGATCGTAGCAGGTGGCGATCCATAGTCTATCCATATATCCATCCCCATGGGAAACAGGCGTGAGCGTGTATGTATGTAAAAAATTAGAACACTGCAACGGCATAATAGACGAACGTGAAAATGTGGGCCAACCGAGGCGAAGCTGAGACACAAGTCTATCAGTCGAAAGCAAAATGAGTGATCTTGTTACTTGTAAAGCAGTTATAGAAACAAACCACCTCCATCTACCTACAGCTTACAAGCTCAAGCTTGGCAATTTCCTATTAAAAGTAACTAGTGACAGATGGCAGATTTTTTATTGAAATATGTTTACCTCTAAAGATTGCCTTCCTTTCCTTACTTAACTACTTAAATCGTGATATTATGTAGGCAAGGTTTACATATATAATGGTATAAGTAAATTATCAGCTCGCAACCCATCTGCGATCCCAACGCGCTAGCGCTGTGTTGAGATATAAATAAACGCGCGTGCGATGTGGATGCGATGGTGCGCGATAGCGGCGCAGGCGCAGCGATGCGAGGACGAGTCAATCTGCGCGATGCCATCGCAACCCCCGTCACCACCACTCCAGATTACCTAATGTTACTTACAACGCAGCCACCACCATTGTTCCGCCTCGTGCTGACTCTATGCATGGTCGTAACTTGCGGTATCAGGTATCCCCCAGTTGTAGGCTAGGATAGGAGTAAGTAAGACAAATACCTAACGCAGTTAGCAAACGAAAAACACGAAGAAGGTCTTTCACACCACGAGAGCCATGGAATTGGAGTCTGTTAAATTGATTTTTTTTTAATAAGGCACATCAACATCATTATATTGATGATAGTTCATTAGTTGGTTTACGGGTCTGCAATGTCTTTAATTTGAATGTCTGTTGCTACATGTTACTTAGTGAGCTTCAACCCAAGCTTTCACAGAGATCATATTTTATAATTACATAAATACGTATTTTGATCGCTCAGAGATTCAAACACCAGAATATGGCAACGGTGCACGGTGGTGACAAATGTGGTGGTTTGTAGCCAGTTTAACTTTACCCAGCACGCGAAGCGCTCATGGCGGAACTTGACAGACTAATCGTACTCGATCACGTTTGTTAAGCAACGCTCGGTGCGGTCAGGCGTCGGATGGGTGACCGTTAAAGTGGGCCTTTCAACTGAGCGCTTCCGTGCTTCGGAGGCCACGTCAAACCGTCGGTCCCGGCTGTTGGCATCTGATAACAGTCGTTAAGCCAAGTTAGAGGCCTTATAGGCGGCTTGATAAACTCTAACACCAGCAGAGGTGGCCACTTACCTTCATTCGATAAGAAAGAAAGAACATCACCCACAGAAGACCACAAAATGGAATTGTACGAATCAATTGGAGCATGAAATAGGATTCTACCATTCAATACTCAAGTTCAGAAACAAAACTATTTGAAGTGTATTACAACTTAAAAAAAATAATGATTTGTATGTTTTGATTATTAGCAAAAATACGATGGAAAGCTTAAAAAGTGATAGTAGTTTCTGACATTTACAGATTTTTATTTAAAGTTCCCTTCTTCTTCTAAAGTTCCCTGTTTCATGATCGAGACACGCAATTTTACGGTCAGTGCTTTTCTTTATTAGTGTCAATTAACTTGGAATGATAGTGACCTGTGTGGGAGATAAGGCAATCCCGGGTTTATAATTGTGGGAGACTTTTCAGCGAATGTTTTTTTTTTCAAGACAGTAAAAATGTTTTCTTTTGTAAATTCTTTCTGCACAGTCTTAAAATAATCTATGTTTTACAGCCTATATCTTAACATTGCCATATTTTACTTTGTATTTAATTATATCAACATACCACAGGTGACATAAACGTTTTGCTGAACTTCGCTTAATTCCTTCAGAATATTAGGCGTGGAATAAATGTATTACATAAGTATTTTTTTGTAAAACTGTAGATGGTATCTATAGGATAATAGCAGTGGCGTGCACTCCATACATGCAAATAAGCACTGCATACCCTGTAGTCCCATAAATATATGACCCTAATTCCCTAGCCTATTATTTGTAAACTACTTGTAATTAAAAAGTTATGGACCCATCATCGTGCACAGCACTTCTTCGGCTTTCCGTGTCTATTAGTTTAAGCGCCATCTATTTGTGGTTTTTGAAACTAAATTCACTTCAACCAAAAATCACAAGAACAAGAACCAACGATCGGCCGGGCGACAGAGGCGCCAATTATTTACCGCGTGTCCATAAGCAGTACTACAGGCTGCTTCTTTTTCATAGAACGAATCTCGTGTAGTACACATCAAAAGTGTGACTGTGTGCGTGAAAATGTATGCGCGTGTTTATGTTTTGGAGGCACTGCTTATTTGCAACCCGACCGCGTCATGATTGCATTGAAGAGAGTAGCGTTTTTTAGTTTGCCCTTGCAGTTGCAGTTAGTTTTGCTTTGTTTTGATTGTTTTTCTTGGCGCAAGTTATTGACTATTTTAAGTTAAGTAGGTACCTAAGTAATTATTTCGTTGATTTACTGTGAAAAAATCAATAATTTACATGCGAGATTTTATTTAAACAAACTTTGCCAGCATAGGGCTGGCAAAGTTTGTTTAAATAAATTAAAAATTGCCGCTTTATCGAGGTGATCTTTTGAGGATAAAGTTTAATTAAATTGATTGAAAAGGGAAGATGCGTTGTGTTTAAAAACATGGTAGGTAGGTTATGAATGCCCCTCGTTCTTTTCATAAAAAGTTTTAATATAATTAATTATAACTGGCTAACAGCTTGTGTACGTACACACAAACCAATTGTATTGTTTTCTATTCATTTTGTTTTCCAATCAAGATGATAAAAATGTTTGGATTTCGTTCAGTATAGGTTGGCAGATACCGAAACAGTGATAAAATTGGTATATTTTTTATCCGTGCCTACCCTGTCTAAAATCTCTGTGCACGCCACTGGATAATAGTGATATGAAATTATTGCTAGCACAAGCCGACTAACTGTGAAAGATAAAATCCAAACTCCACCCGTTGAAAACAATTAATATAAAAAATAAAGATATTGCCACCGTGGGCGTAATATTTGACTGCTTCGAGTTATCAAAAAGAAATAAATTGTACAGTTGATGCCGGTGGCGGCGTTGTAAATTTACTTGTTGGTAATCAACGTCAGCGCTAACAGCTAATGGGGGACACCCAATAAAATTCATTAGGAGACATCTCATCTAATTAGCGGCGGCTGCGTTTGAAATCAGAGCGAAACAAAAACTGTATTTTCGGGGGTAGGTCCCGTCGGGTCCCGCGGGCGGCGAAGGGACAGCACACGTGCGCCGCAGCCGCACACAAATCACTTCTCAGTTCCGGCACCAGTTGTCATTATCCCACACCTCATCTGTCCCGGCCTAATGAGATCGCGTAAGGAGTTTCCAGTAAATCACGCGGGAACCTCCTTCCTGTGATACAAATAACGAGTGCCACAATAATAGGATCCGTGCACGTCTCCGATCATCGCGCGATGAGCGATGGCCGCGTTATGCCGACTCATTACCGCACCTGTGGCACTGCACCGCCGATGCACCCTATACAATCTACTGAAATAGTTACCATTGATACTTACATCCGCTACAATTACCATTCAAAAGTACAGAAATATATTCTGAAACAATAACTACTGATGAAAAATCTACTCCACACATTGTGATTTGGGTTTTGATAACGTGGATAATTTATAAAAATAAAATCCGCGAGAAATCACCAATAATAGTTCCATTGTATTCATGCTTTCAGTGAAGTTTCAGTGTGATAGTCACCAAATTTTAAAAAACAACAATATGACAAATGAGTTTGCTCAAATATTATAATTTAATTCATAACTTATCAAATCCTTACTAATATTATAGTCCGTTTGTTTATTTGTTACGCCTTCACATCTTAACTACTGAACTGAACTTTACATATCAGGGGTACAGAGAAGGATGCGATGTGGCGGTTCGGGATGTAAATAATAGACGGACTGCGATCAATAACTAAATTCCACTCTGTCTTTCTATTCACTTACTAGAAAAGCTTGCAAAAAGAAATTAATTATGTGGTTGTTGAACTTGACTTACGACGAAACAGAAAACCTCTTACAAATTATTTACTAAGGAGGAACATGCTCTCACCTTTTACATACATACACACACACACACACACACACACGCACACACACACTTTTTACTTTTATATTTCTTTTTGTCATTTAAGATTCTCTTGTTTACTCAGCGTCATCTATTGGGTTCTTTAATTATGTGAATTAGTGATTATGTGGTTCGGGGTGGTGGGAGCCTGGTGACCTGTAACACAGGTATTTCTTGCCTAGCATGGGCACCGGACTCTCACAGACTTAAATTACTTAATCCTGTAATGTTAATGACTTTGTTACAATACCAAGTTTGTGATGAGAAAAATAAATGATTATTATTATTATTATTATCTCCAGCGGCCTCCTACCTGAACTGTTCTGTTCTAAATAACTGGTTTATTGGAGTACTGTAATGAGTTTATATATAAGGAGAGATGTGTGTGTTAGACATATTCATACACACACTACAAGGACATAAGGTACGTTTTATCTCGGAAAAAGTACAGTTCCCAGGGATAGAGAAAAAACCGGCCAAGTGGGAGTCGGACTCGCGCACGAAGGGTTCCGTACAAAAACGGCAAAAAAAACATGTTTGTTGTATGGGAGCCCCCCTTAAATATTTATTTTATTTGGTTTTTAGGGTTCCGTACCCAAAGGGTAAAAACGGGACCCTATTACTAAGACTCCGCTGTCCGTCTGTCTGTCTGTCTGTCTGTCTGTCACCACTTCACCAGGCTGTATCTCATGAACCGTGATAGCTAGACAGGTGAAATTTTCACAGATGATGTATTTCTGTTGCCGCTATAACAACAAATAGAATAACAGAATAAAATAAATATTTAAGGGGGGCTCCCATAAAAAAACGTGATTTTTTGCTGTTTTTTGGTACGGAACCCTTTGTTCGCGAGTCCAACTCGCACTTGGCCGGTTTTTAGTATTTGTTGTTATAGCGGCAACAGAAATACATCATCTGTGAAAATTTCAACTATCTAGCTATCACGGTTCATGAGATACAGCCTGGTGACAGACAGACAGACAGACAGACAGACGGACAGCGGAGGCTTAGTAATAGGGTCCCGTTTTTACCCTTTGGGTACGGAACCCTAAATACTGACCACGCAGACGAAGTCGCGGGCTAAAACTAAAAGCAAGCTTAGTTAGTTTTTAGTACAGTAAGAGCTTTTGTGGGCAACCCACACACACTTACAAACACACATAAATGATACGTACAATCGGACTTGCTTATTTCACGCGGCAGCACACTTTTTTCAGTTCCCATGTGAATCGCTAATAAGTCTCTATCTTAGTTTCAGTGAAAATAAAATTTCATTGAGTCGCAAAACTGTGTTTAATAAATAAGCAGCACGGATGCTCATTCTTCATTGTTAAATTGATTAATCGGATTCCAGCTGGGAGCTGTGTCCACGCAAATAACACGTCCCGCCGCATTAAGTCGCTCCGGCCGCAAATCTTATGCAAAACTTCCATTCCATTAGCAAGCAGTGAGACCGCGCGGTTCCCACGACCGCCCGCCCGCCCCGTGCCTCGCCCCGCATTCAACACCTGGACCTTTTTACTCTAATTTCAGCATCTCGCGGGATTCGCGGCCCGTGGTATTCCATCTGCGATAACAATGAGCGAGCGGTAACTCACGAATAACTCCTGTGCCATTATGCGTCACTGTGCGAGCCTCGAGCTTTCGTTTAATTGCCTGTACTGCACGCATATATCATGTCCTGAAATTGTAAGCTTTTTTTCACTAAACTTTTTTTACTGTTAAGCTGAAAAACTAAAATAATTTAATTATGTACGACAGAAATTAGTTTAAAATAAAGCAATAAGTTTAGTAACTGCTTTTATTCAAACTGTGGAAACAATCTATAAGTACGAGGGTGGATCCAAAAATTCGTGGCCTAATGTAGAAATAGCTTTGACAGTTTTGTAAATCTACGCTCACTCTTTAGTATGGTTCTTCAATAGTAAATGTGCGAAGTTTCGTTCCGATACTGCAAGCCATTTTTTTTTGTGAACATTTGTTTGATGCTATCTGACATCTTTTTCAATAATGGAGAAAATTGAATACCGAGCAGTGATCAAGTACCTCAGTAAAAAAAGCCTATCACCAAAAGATATTCATCAAGATATGGTGAACACTTTGGTTGGGTCAGCTTCATCATATTCCAGTGTAAAAAAGTGGGTGGCTGAGTTTAAGCAGGGTCGGGAGAGTATTGAAGATGACCCTAGGAGCGGTAGGCCTTCAAAGTCTACCACGAAGGAAAACATTGAAAAAATATGTGATCTTATTCTGAGTGACCAAAGATTGACCATCAGTAAGATAGCTGAGATCACAGGCATTGGTTATGGTCGGGTACAAAATATTGTAACTCAAGAATTGGGGTTCCATAAGGTTTCTGCTCGTTGGGTTCCGATATTGCTTTCAGCTGAACAAAAACGAGTTCGTTTCGCAATTTCCCGTGACTGTTTGGAGCTTTTTGAGGTGGATCCAGAGGATTTTTTATCCCGGTTTGTTACCATGGATGAAAGCTGGGTTCACCACCACACTCCTGAATCTAAGCAACAATCAAAGCAGTGGAAAATATCTGGCTCTCCTACTCCAAAGAAAGCATAAGTCGTTTTGTCGACCAACAAAGTCATGGGTTCAGTTTTTTGGGATGCAAAGGGAATTATTTTCGTGGATTATTTACCAAAGGGCGAAACTATAAATTCAAGTTATTATTGTAACCTTTTACGACGACTAAGGGAAGAAATCAAAGAAAAAAGGCCGGGTATGTTACGGAAGAAAGTGTTGTTCCATCAAGACAACGCCCGGGTTCACACTTCAGCTGAAACAATGGCTGAAATGCATAATTGTGGCTACGAAATATTGCCCCATCCACCTTATTCGCCGGATTTAGCCCCCTCAGATTCCAAATTTAAAAAAAAACTTTGGTAGTTCGAAATTTTCGGACAGGAACGAGGTGATAGCCGCAGTAAATGATTATTTTGACAACCTTCAGGAATCATTTTTTTTCGAAGGTATAAACAAGTTGCAGGTCAGGTGGAAGAAATGCATTGACCTAAATGGAGACTATGTCGAAAAATAAAAAATAATTCAGACCCACTTTTCTTTCATTTTCATGGTCGGGCTTAGAACTTTTGGATCCACCCTCGTACAAAAAAAAATTAAACAAGAAACAACGCTTTTAATGAGCACAAACACTGAAATTCCGGATTCTTATTTTCGGCGTTTCAGTCACGGAATGTTAACACTCGCAAACTGTCACAGTCCATTTATGTTTTGCCGTTTATTACGTTACAGTAATTTGATTTTAACGTTTAAGCTTTGAATTTATGTGACACTCGCCAGCATACACAACACAATTGAGTTTCAATTGTCCCATTAGTTGACGATAATGTGTTCAAACAGTTCCCCAGGCGACCATCGACACGTCTAACCATTCGCGCTCGATTCCTGCTTGGCTTTTGTTTACAATGCGTCACTCGGCGGCAATCAGCCGCTTAGTATTCGTCCGGGTGCGGTCCCGCGGGACCCGCTTTATGGTGCACCGTCCGTGTTCCCATCAATTAGCCTCCATAGACAATCCAAATCTAGAGCAGTCGGTTCGCGTTACGTCGCCGTGCGGAGCCGTGACGAATGTAACCGATACTAATTATAATATCCGGGGCGTCGTTAACAATCCATTAGCATAAATTAGTGGCGCGACAAATTTCACGGGACGTCGGGAGTGCTGGTGATTTTATTTCAGTTTATTTTGTTAGTTGTTCTATCGGCGTATTTCGGCGGAATGCGCCGGCGCCGCGCACCGCCCGCGCCGCGCCCGGCCGCCTGTTTACCAACAGCGGCCGCGGCTAATGGGGCTATCTATAGGCTGCAGCCATTGTTTATTTAAATCCGCCACCGACCGCACTCAAATCCGAAGCTTGATTAATCGGCGTTTTACGATCCGCGCTCTCAAAAATAGTGCGCGACAACACAATGATTCAGTTCTCGCCGCGGCCGACTGTTGTTTTTAAATGAGCAGCTTTTATAGGCGACACTTTACACGACTATTATTTCCTCGATGTATTTACAGAAATAAAACGCGGCTCGTGTTGAGTGCGTTACTTTATTTTATTTGCCGCTCCCTACTGTCGCATCTCTGGAGCGGTAAACTGTTAAGCTCACACAAAGAACACTCGAGTTGTTTTCTTTATTTTCGAATAGTATTTAATTTTATGACTTTGTTGCTTTTACGATCACATTGAAGTTCTCCGTGGTGGCATTTGAAAAGAAATGCTGTTGAACTGATTAATTAAAATAATGTGTAGGTATCTTAGCTGTTAAAAGACGAGAGGATACTACAACTTTTTAGGTGCCTAATATACCTGCAATAACTTATAAAGCCTTGCGTACATCTTCACATAATTAAGTTTATTTTTTCTGGTGTAATAAAAATATAAATTATCTTAGACTTATCCTAACTCACGCTTTGATTCGGATGTCACAGGCTAAATTAAGAACACCTAAAATTGATTAAAACTTTATTTCCATAATAATATTTTTAAGCACCGACTAACTTGACTAGTGAGAGATCTGAGATAATAACTACGCATGTATTTTTTTAAGTCGGGTGCGGCGGCCTCCGGTACCTCTGGTATTAAACTTATATTATTAAGTTTTTTAATGTATTAACTTAATATATTAAATACAGCAGTCTGCATATAATTTTATATTAAAATTTACTACCTAATTTAAAAGATAAAACATTTATAAATCCATTTAGACTTAAACGATGGAAAAAGGTCATGGCAAATTGCCATTATTTTTATTATGTTACATTTATCTTTATTTAGTGATTCTCTTTAATCACGTGCGAGCCCTCATTGTTCACTAAAATAATAAACTCCAATGAATATTCGTAGTAAAATAGGTAGGTATGCTTATAATTTACTAGCGACCGCCTGCGGCTTCGTCTGCGTGTACTATATTCTAGGTTCACATACTAACTTTCATCACCTATTTCACTCCCTCCGATATTCATTTTGGCGACAAAAGGTAGCCTATGTTCTTTCCCATGATGCAATCTATATGTGTCCCAAAATTCATTAATACTGGTTCAGTGGTTGATACGTGAATTTTAACCGAAGAAGTAAAAGTAATGTCTCATCACAGCAGGGTATTTTGTGTGAAACTCTACTATAGTTATGATTTTAATATTATTTACGTTCGTCACAAAAGTAAATCAATCTTAGTTCCACTAAAACTGTCTTAAACATCGTTTGTTTCGTTCTGGCCTCTCATTGCTTTAAATAGTACTCACTATTTTCACTTTCACTTTCACTTTCACTTTCTACCTGTTTTGCAAGTTACTTAAAGTATGATTTTAGTTACAATAAAGTAAGCTTAAAATCGTCATCTTTTTTTAAGCCCAATTACCATACAACTTGTTTCAATATAACCCCTGCTGTCGAATATGGTAGATAGGGACCATCAAATTGAACAACTTTTACTATGGGACCAACTCTCTCTGACTCTCATTTTAAATTGCGAAAAAAAACAGGAAAATATCAAAATGTATGGAATGGAGCAGTTGACCTTAATGACCTTTGATGGTCCCTCTCTATCATATTCAGCATTAGGGATTATTTTGTAACACATTGTATTTTCATATATTACACTGAACCACCGAAACTCACCGAAATATTTAGGTACCTGCCTTTGTTTTTTAAAGGACATCGTATAATACTCGTCGCCGGCGCCGCCCGCCGCGCCGCGCCGCCCGTCGGTCGCCGCCGCCACCGCTCTACGTGTTGAGCGGGAGAAGAGATATTTTCTGTATCTACTTACGAAATATTTCTCGTTCTTCTCTTTGAAATTCTTTTTACCTTACTTTTGATGTAAAACTTTTGTCAAAAATATTAAGTTACAGTACAAAAGACTTCAACGCAGTACGATTTGTGGCATATAAATAAATATTATGTTTCCAATCTTTTCGCAACAATTACCTACTTAAACTGAAGAAATCTTCATTGTTTTTTCTTTCCATAATATTTTAAATTTAATAGAGATCATTATTTATTTCATTGATGAAAAACCTAGTAGTTTTGTTTTTTACAAAGTTGGTGAATATATGTGTTGTGGTTGCAATTCATAAGTGCAGATTTAAAATTAATTATCAAGCAAATTATTGTTTAACATTGTTACTCAGGTTAAGGGCTACCTTGACCATCAACAATTTTGAATGTCCCCACTGCTGGGGCATAGGCCTTCCTTATAGGTGGAAAAGGAGGATGGGCCATAACCCACCACGCGGGCCCAATGCGCATTGGTGGATGTTAACGACTGCAAATGCACTCGGGACCAACGGCTTAACATGCCTTCTGAAGCACGGAGAAGCTCGATATAATAAATTTTTGGTCACCCAACCCATGACTGACCCTTCAGAAAGTTGCTTAACCTCCGCAATCGCTGGGCCAGGCGCTAAACCACTGCGCCACCGAGTCCTCTAAGCTAGAGTTACTTATCTATGAGTATATTTGTTTTAATCCTGTTAAGTGAATAGCCAAGTGTACCAATGTCCTGGCAGTATGCGGTTAGTGGACGCTCCCCACATCAGGGAAATCATATCAAGACTACATAACTAAAGGAATTACTTTTAGTTTATCTGGCACTTACTTACAAATTGCAATCCTAAAAATATCTTTTAGCTTTTTTATTAAAATATGCAGTTTTATTCATGTTATAAGCAGAAGATTTGCTTTGACGAGATGTTAGAGTGTTTCTTTCTACCATAGATAACGTAAAAATTAAACTAAGCTCTTATTAGCTCTGTTTACGTAATACTTAACTAAACACCAGTAAAGACATCCTCGCATTATTGCTGACTTATGATACAATAAACTGCTGACAACCACCAGGAGCAAGACGGGTCGGGTGGTCAGGTTATGCCGGCAAAAACTACGCGATCCCCTAATGACCCGTGGACCCATGACTGCATTACCTACCCACTGGTGGGTCAAACCGGAAATGTGATTCCCGTTAGACCCACTGCACTAGAGTTGGGATCGAGAATCGAAGCTTAGCGAGTGATGACTGGGTGCTTTTGCCTTGGCTAGACGCTGTGGCGCAACATCAATAATTAGAAAACTTATGTGGCCTTAAGTTTTTTCTGTTAATTTCTCATTAAGTAAATTTTAAATGAAAAAAGAAATAACTGGTCAGTTAATTAGTGGTTTGATCGTTCCAATGGCATAAGTATTTGCTGAATTTAGGAAGAAAATTTGAATCATTTTTTTTCTGTCAGTTATCTCAGCTTACCATTATAGCTTTACTTGCAATAAAAAAAATGTTTAAAAACAAAAAACCGACTTCAAAAAACCTGAAAATAAAAACAAAAACAGCTTCAAAATTAAATAACTCTAAAAAGCAAGAAATAATTTTCAAATCACTAGATACACTGTAATAAAACACGTCTATTTGAAGTCGGGTGGGGCAGGAGGACAACTTATTTTTTTTATTCTAAGAGCCCCACCCGACTTCATTAGACGTGTTTTATTACAGTGATATGCGTAGGTATCCAGTGATTTGAAAATTATTTCTTGCTTTTTAGAGTTATTTAATTTTGAAGCTGTTTTTGTTTTTATTTTCAGGTTTTTTGAAGTCGGTTTTTTGTTTTTAAACATTTTTTTATTTTATTCTTTTTAGTGTATTTGATTTTCCTTTAGGAGTTCCCTTGTGTATCTTTGAAACCCAAGATCCAATAACAATGAAATCAAAATGGTATCATCTCTAAAGTATCCTCTTTCAAAAAAAAAAGAATCATCTAAATCGGTAAATAAACAAAGAAGATATGGTCGATCATCCGTATAAGTTCACAAAATGGTAACGAAAACGACAGTATTTTCAGGTTTTCCTGAAAAGTACTGAACCGATTTCAAAATTTAAAAAAATGGGACCAACTTGGGAATAAACCTGATCTTATAATGTTTAAATCATTTCAATCGGTTCAGCCATCTTCGAGTAATCGGTGTACATACAAAAAACAAAAAAAAACGGGTCGAATTGAGTACCTCCCTCTTTTTGAAGTCGGTAAAAAAACCAGACCAGACGCGAGTCGGACTCGCCCAATAAAAACTATATTTTTTATGATTTAATTACAAATGTATAGTTTTCAGACTTTTCCCTATACCTACTAGTAATATAAGACGACCTTTCCTTTCAAATCTCATAGTTATAGGTCAACGATAAGTTTCCTATAAATTTTGATGCCTTTGAGAGTGTCGAAATATGCTATTTTTGCGGCATAAGCGGCCGTATCTTTTTAACGTTAAGTAATTTTGATTTTTTTACAGTTTCAATGAACTGTAGACTTGAGTATCAATAAGGTTTCATTTTCAACTCGATACCTCCACGCGTTCCCGAGATAAAGGGTCTTGACAGACAGACAGACGGACAACAATGTGATTCTATGAGAGTTCCGTTTTTCCTTTTGAGGTACGGAACCCTAATATAAAACCACTTCTTCTGATATAAGTATTATTTTTACCTAGGTATCGTTATTCCGTAGCTCCATGCTGGTTTATTCTCAAAGTACAACGTGCCAAATAAGTCAGTTGACGACGTTGAGTATTATAATGGGCTGTCTTTAGGCGTTAATTAGTATAGCGATGTGCGGGCGCAGCGGCGGGGTCCTGGGGCGTAATGAGGGCGATCAAACCACACGGTGGCAGTGAAACAATCGCAGCTAGTATGGAATTTATATTTAACTTGTCATTATCTAGGAGTCGGCATTAATTATCCGCGTTATTACATCGTTTTGCATTGCAAATGTATCGCCGCGGACGCCCACCTCATAAATAACGCGCGCTGTGTCGCACCGCTCCGCGGCCAAATCAATGCGGGTTCGATGCTCAGCGGTGGCGTATTTATAAAAAGCGGGCGCTTACAGAGGCTGAACTGATACTTACTTAAATCTGGCTAAAAAAATACATTGCACAATTTTTTGAGGAAAATCTTAATATTTACAAAGACAACTTGGAATCGTCTGCACTATTGGAAACATAAAAGAGTTCTTTTTTTAAGTTTCTTTGTTACAGATAAAAATACAATAATATATAAAAACGGTTTTTATTTGTTACATTATGCAAGAAAACGCATAGCGTCAAAATCTTGGGTTATAGTATAACATTTTGCTTTTAAGTTTGTTGGAAATTGTTTGCCACATTTAGGGTTACCAGATAAATTGTTTGCCACAATTAGGGTTACCAGATAACAGGAGTTTTCCTTTAGGAAAGGAGGAATTTTAGGCATCCGTCAGGAAAACAGGGAAAAACTGTAGGTATAGTTGCTGATTTTAGAAATCCCAAAAAGTGTAAGTGCTTAATGAAAACACATATTTTTTTGTTATATTAGTGAGAAAAAAGAACTAAACGCCATTTAAGGCGGTTGTATGACCGAAGGTGGCGCCCTCAGAGGTTTTTATTTAATAAGTTATTAATAGAAAAAGATTATAATAATGTTTTACGTGGAGTTTTTAGGGCCCATGGTCTTGTATTTCTAGAAGGTATCAATCACAACATGCTCACATAGTCATTCGTAGAAGTAGATAACAAATGTGTCAAAAACGGCCACTTTTAGCAGTTTTGCTATCTTCTTCTAGCAGTGACTACGAGGGAATGTAACGATATCGTCTATAAATACTAGACTGTGGGCTCTAAAAAATCCTTGTAAAACATTATTAAAATTGAGTATTAGAATTATAATATTAAATAAAGTTCACCGCGGCGGCACTTTCGCTCAGGGTACCACCTTAACTGAAGAATGTAGATGTAGGGCTACAAAATGTCAGGAAGTTTAGTGAAAAGTGAGGGTAAAAGTCAGGCAATCTCATTATTAGATCTAGTAACCCTTGCCAGAGCGTACCTTGAGTCACAGTTCGTCAGGTACAAAGTCAAAACGTTGGTAGGTACTATTCTGTGGTTCCTTCACACAATGCGCCACTTGCCGCAGTACCGTAGCGCGACCGCCGCCGGACTGTTATATCAAAAAAAATTGCATGTCTAAGTGCATAAAGTGCTTGCTAATTTTAAAATACTCTATTTTCGCTAAGCTGTAAATGATTTTCTAGAAAATATTTTTATTTTTGTTTTTTAATATACATTTTAAGTTGATGTTAACAACTCCTAGCGCGGCCGCACTACGTTCACATAATTTTTGTCAGGTGCGGGAAAGTGCGGGCGTCCGCGGTACATGACGACGTATGTTATGCGTAACAAACAACAATCATAATCTGACAGATTCGTTGTGATAATACTTATATATTACTATATATAAAGCCTGATTCACACGTATCAGTGAAGTCGTAGTTCCGTCACAGTTTCGGCACAGTGATAATTATTCTTTCATACATTCTCTATGAACGCGTCAGTGAACGCATTTCATAGAGAATGTATGGAAGAATAATGAGGGCTTGTCACAATGACAAAAAATTGTAGGCTCGATAGATGGCGTTGATAAAAATTTATGAGTCAATGTGATTTTCTTTTACTAAGCTTTGAAGAGTACTCAGGTAGGCAGGCAGATGTAACCTTAAAATATATGTCAGCCAGCGAGCGCTTATTTGCCTCTTTGGTACATGCCGTTTATTTTTAACAGCCAATTTTGACTCATCTCTTTCCTTCAACGCCATGTAGTGAGACAAATAGTTACTATTTTTTTTATTAAGGGTCACTTTGAAAAGCCCTCAATCTCACAGTGGCGGTACTGTACCGGAACTGTGACTTCACTGATATGTGTGAATCAGACTTAAATCAGCGCGCCTCGTGCCTCACTCGTACATACGTACAATATCAATAGGCAGACTAGGTAGAGTCGTCAGTCACTAACAACCGACAGCAGAACTATTACAAAACGGAACACTAAATATTTTTTTAATAAGGATCGTTTAAAATGAATGGAGTAACGTAGTGAGGGAAGCAGGAGGCTCGCAGAGGCATCGTCTAGCCTACAGCTACTCGCCTGACTACTATGTACAGCGCGGACCTCTAATACTCGCCACTACACTATAATAACTTTATTTATACTGAGCGAGCATATTTACATACATTGCTTACTTAACTAATGCTACGTGTAGGTACCTCGGTCTCACACGCCAGTGGACGTGACGGTGCCGCCACGGGGATAGATCGCACATGATATTCAACATAGTAGCATTAACTCAAAAAAGTTGAATTATGAGTTATTATTTATACACTTATTCAGAATCGCCATTTTTTTCTCTACAATCTGGTAAAACAGTCATAACTCTAAGTCCTATTTGGATTGCATTTTAAGACGGTCTTGCCTGTAATCGAGGCTACCAAAACATCAGTTTATGTTGCATCTCGAGTTAACACACCAAATCAGAAATTTATTAACAAATGTGAGCGTATTAACTGTGACTTGCTACTGTATTGCCTGTCAAGTTTAATATAAAATTGATTGTTATTTTGAGTTATTACTGTTTTGTTTGTTTATTTTTACTCCTGTGTTTTTTGCACTCAATGTGGTTTTAGAAAGTGGTCCCAAAGACTTTGTTTTTTAAGTGTACAAAGTAGAAAAATTTAGCTTTTTAACGATATAACAATAATGCTATAAATACTTCACAATCAGAAAAGTATGATTTTTTAAATTTTGAAACTCTTTATCTGGAAACTACGTTTTTTGAGTTAAGACTATGTTGAATATCATGTGCGAGATATCTCTAACGATAGCTTCGGCGTTTCTTTATCACTTTTTATGGGATCGGTCGATGAAGATATTAAAGGGGGCTGATGGTAATGGTCTATTTACGTGGAACAGTTAATGAGGTGGTGAATTGAGTAGGTATCGGGTCGGGTGTCGATTGGGTCGCAATTACGGGGGACGCGCGACGAATACTAAATTCGCGGTAACAGTTGGTGACACGACGCGACACCTGCCGCCTCGGGCCGACCCTCCCCGCGCTACAAGTCTATAATGTTACCGGTAATGTGTATAATCCGGTATTGTATACAATACTAAGGCAATGTATAGAATACCTAAAACGCTCAGGTAATGTATGAAATATTACTTTGCCTAGGTATTTTATACAATACCGAATGTGCAACCGGTAATGTGTGTAAAAATCGAGACCAGGGAAGTTTTAAATACGTTAATTTTACTGTGATTTTACACTTGAGTTGTACAAGGCAGAGACGACAATACGACAATAAATAAAAATTTTGAGTATTTTGAAACTATTAAATCATTCCTAGGGATGGAATAAAAAAAACAAAACTAAATAGCATGAAAATTAATTGTACTGAAAACAGTAACTGAAAGATATTTTCTGTGACTAAACTATTGGAGATTTTTAATTTTTTTTTTTGCAGACTGGGAGCGTTAAAAAATTAGCTACACGACATTTAATTTACTGTCGCATTGTTGTCTCCAGGTTGTAGAAGTGTCATTAACACATATCGCCACAGTTGAGGGCTAAAACGCAGTCTTAAGTACTGCAAAAAAGAGAAACCATTCCATTCAATCATCCCATTACTTCTTAGTATATTAAGCTTACGACCTTTCGTAAGCTTCTTCACAAAATTTATCTTTATCACTGAACTAGCTAGTTTTAGACATAACAACAGCACTTGAACTTTTAGTAAATATCGGTTGTATCTATAGGTATAAACTGTTACTGCAAACTACCTATATATGAATGTCAAATACTTATATAACAGAACAGACTGCACTTTAAAGAAAACCGCCACTGGAATATAATAAGAAGTTGTTGCATTGTAAAAAGTTATTCTTTACGTAAATATGAGTTTTATTTTGCTACGATTCTTAGTATTATTTATGTATTCTGTGGTATTATATCATTTCCAAAGACTTACTCACTACAACTTTATACTGTGACGCGGAGATCTAAGATACTATTTGTAGATGAAGGGCTATCTTATCTAATGATCACATGTAAAGTATAGTGAGTGCTCAGTCGTAACATTTGCTTTGATCACGTCATCGTCAAGGTACTTGAAACGAGAGTCAACACGAGACTACACACCCTGCACTATCTTTATACACACTAGTACACTAATTATCTATAGATAGGTACCTACGGAACTAATATATCTATGATTTTACAATGTCTTTTTTACAGCCGTCGTTTACCTATGAGAGGGTAGGGAGTGTGGGCCTACGCGACTGACGCACACGACCGCGCGGTCTGTCGCGGCTCTGCCGAACTCACTGGAGACTCTACCGGCTCTGCCATTGTCCGTCTTGGCTCTGCCATTGTCTTGCGCGGCTCTACCGTTGTCCGTCGCGGCTCTACCGCTGTCCGTCGCGGCTCTGCCACTGTATCTTGTGGCTCCAGAGGGGGACGTAGCGTCACCATTTTCGGCGTCGTTAGCAGCAGTGAACACGGATAGGATACTGCTGCACCCCGCTCAGAACCAGTACAGATCCTTGGAGGTGTCCTGCACCTGCGCTTCCAGACCTGTGCAACAAAAAAATAAACGTGAATATAAAACTGGAAAGTAAAACTGAAAATTATAATTAAAAATAAACAAGGCGAGAAGGTTTCCTCTTTATTATTTAACCTTCCTTACTGAAAAGTCGGGAAATTAAATGCTGGTAGGAAAAAGAGTACGTTAAATAACAAAATTAGAGCTGCTTTCTAATAAGAATGCCGAACTTATTAGAAAACTTTTAGAGTAGAAAGCATAAGGAAACGTTGCTATCGCAATAACAGCAATATTCGATCAGACGGAAGCGTATCGATAGCCGGAGCCGATAACGACGACAATGACGTTTCGGCTAAGACAAATCGGCGCAGAGCGGCGCGGGGCGGCTAGTTAGCGGCGGGCGATTGTTAACAAACGACGCGGCCGTATCGCGCATCGCCTGCAAGATACCATCGCCGGCATCGACCGCACCAGCCTAGTGATGTGCAAAACTCGAGTCGTCGAGTTCTACTTTTGAAGACTTGAGTCGGATTGGCAGGACTCGGTGAGTTTAAAGTAGTAGTAGTAAAGCACGCCTTGAGGCTTCAAAAGAGTTCAAGCCTTCAAAAGAGCTCGAACCTATCAAAAGAGCTCGAACCGAAAATTATAATCAATATTGTGACATACATACATTAATTTGCACATCGAACTACTCGATAGAATATGTTGGACTATTTATACCTAAGACCGCAATGTAACCATGTTCTGGCAAATAAATGATTTTATTATATTATTATTATTATTATTATTATTATAACCTTCAAAAAAAGCTCGAGCCTTCAAAAAAGCTCGAGTCTTAAAATGTACGCGAGCCTCATAAAACTTTAATATCTCCGTAAATAACAATATTTATAATATTATTATTTACGAAGAAGATATTAAGGCCGAGCCTATCGAGCTCACAAAGCCCTGAAAATCTGACTCTAGTCTCCAAAATTATAACTCAAAAAGATGAATGTCTTATATTATAAAGAGCACCGTAGATGCTTAATCTATTGTGCTTTAGCTCTACTTATCCTCTTTCATCACAACTAGTGCGCCGAAGAAGACTCGAGCCGTGAAAAAGCCTCGAGATCGACCGAGCTCTCAAAAAGGCTCCAGCCGTGAAAATGGCTCGAAATCGGCCGAGCTCTGAAAAAGGCTCGAGCTCTGAAAAAGACTACCGAGTCGTCGAGCTTCATACAAACGAGGCAAGCCCTGTAAAACGACTCCAAGCTCTAGACAAAAGGACTCGGAGGACTCGAGTTTTGTATGTACATCACTACACCAGCCTGCGCTAAACTCTTGCCTACACATGTTGTTATAAACTACCTAGCAATTAAATGTAAGTGGCTTTTAATTTACAGCATTACTTGATACAAATCCAGAATCTCGTTGGAAACGATTTCGGTTTTCGCTAAAAATAGGTCATCTTCTGAAAATGAAAATTTTCTTAATTCGATGGTTTATCGAACATGTAAGAATAATGGATTACATTACTTTAATACCACTCTAACTAATATAGAACTGACCGAAACCGTAGGTAATATTTGTGTGTCCTGTGGACACTGGCAGTAAAATAATACCTACTAGATGATAATAATTATTATATTACTATGGGGACACGAGATGGCATATTACTGGTCTGAGATACAATCAATGTGATGCGTTGGCTCGATATCAAGATTTATGCCCTACATATAATTTTATATAGGTACGACGGGTACGACCGAGACGCTGGCATATAAATAGTCGCATCGGCCTTGATTGACAAGACTTTGATGATGTTTGATGTTTCAATTGTTGTCTTGCTGTTGGCGTGATTATTTATTTGATTTATTAATCACTAGCGGCCGCCCGCGACTTCGTCTGCGTGGAAAGGTTTTTTTGCTATCCCTCGGGAACAATACTTTTTTTCGGGATGAAAGATACCTCATGTCCTTTTCTGCAACCCTGACAACGTGTATGCAAACTTTCATGATGATCGGTTCAGTAGTTACGACGTGAAGGCCTAACAAACAAACAAACGGACTTTCGCATTTATAATATTATATAGTAAGGAAGATTGAAAACTTTACAAAACGATTACAAGTTTGCACTTCTATCAGGTCGGCTAGTCCAGCGGCGGTTCCCGTATGGTGTTCTGCGGAACCCTGGGGTTCCGTAAGAGGCTCTCAGGGGTTCCACAAAAATTTAAGAGTTAAGTAAATAAGTATCTTTTTGTTCTACATTTATACAAAGAAATATATTTTTTATCTTAGAAAGTCCTTCTTTTAAAGTCTAACTATACTTACAAGATGCGAACACCAAGCCAAAAAGCCTCAGTAAGGTGTGATTTCACAAAAAAACATTGTTTTAGTAAGTTTACTTCTTACTTGAGCTAGGGTTCCACCTAAAAACGTTGAACTCAAAAGGGTTCCGTAGCCAAAAGAATTCGGTAACCGCTGGGCTAAGTAGGTAGTCTATAAATATGAATTAAATACCTAAACGTAGAGCTTTCTCAAGCGTCGAGACATAGTTCGTTACGTTCGTAACGTTACGGCCATCTCTGATAGCGCTAATTTTCAGCGATAAAACCAAAGCTAAATCGTTGCCGTTTCAGTTACGTTTACAGAAAAATACTCACTTTAGTTTTATTAAAATTGTTGAAAGCTGTGCCCAGGGAGCCTAGGATGCCAATTTTGCACAATTTAAATGAGAATTCTAAAGCTAAACCAAATGTTTTTTGGTAAATATAACTTAAATGACAACTTTACTGTTTTAGTTCTAAGTATACTTCAGGATAAGCGCTATAGGTCCCTTGATCACATTGATTGTTTGCCGTTACTCCCGGGGGATTTCGTTTCCGCCCCTGAAATAGCCGTGGCGTTGTATCGATTCACGATGCACGTGCACACAATATATTACTGAACATATTACTTAAACAGTTATCTTTTTTTACTGAACATGGGACTCTAACAGTTCTCTTTTTTATTTAATTTATTTATCAAAAATAAAACATCTACAGCCACTGTCCCTATTACTGCCACTCTCGTAGTCAATAGTTACTTAAGTACTTATTTTATTACCAACGGCGCGCGGTAAAGATAGTCCTAAATGGATAACATAACAAAGTTTGCTCTTCCATCCTTTGTTTCTACGAATTTAAATCTCATTTCTTTTACCATTGAAAATGGTTATCGGATGCAAATCGCCTGAGACGTATTTTTGGCCATATCTCCGAGGATTTTGGGAGGATCGAAATGAAATAATACCAAAAGTTGAGGAGTTTATCGAGACACGTGTGAACGTTTAAATTTTGAAAATCTACTGGTAACTTTTTTTGGAATTTTGCGAAATTTCTTAAATTCCGGGTTTTTTGGGGGATGTTTGTTTATTAAATTGTAAATATTTCGGAAAAAAAAACGGACTTAAGAAGAAATCAAAAAAAGGGTCCTAGGGTATTATTTTAACTATCAAATGGCGAAATAATTTTGAAAATCGATTTGGTGGTCCCTTTAGATTTGGAATTGTAGAAAAATGGCTGTTTCCGTACATAAAAAGTTATGTAGCTTCTATGATTATTGACCGATCGTTATGGTAATAGTGTTAAAAGATGCAGAAGCAGACGAGAAGTGCATTCGTTGGAATTTTGAAAAGTGGTTAATATTATTTCGGCTGCGTCGAGGCAGTTAGCGGGATCTTTTGTGACACGAGGCGGAGCCGAGTGTCACAATCGTAAAACTAAATAGGTACACCTAGGTAACTTTAAAAATATAATAGGACTCTGCATTTGATTTGATTTTGGTTTTTCGTAAATTTTTGTGTTAATTTTCAATGCTCTGATTCTTGCGGGGACTGTAAAATCTGTGAATTTTTTATTTATGTTGTTGAGGTCCTTATCCTGTTTGACAAAACTAACAAGACTTTTATTGTAGGTCTACAAACATTTTCATTATGAAAATGTTCATTATTTCAAACATGCGTTTGTTAAAACTACACGTGTATACAGGCTTAGTGTTGTAACATGAAAAAAACAACTTTGTTTTTTTTCACGACGTTGAAAAAAACATAGCACCGTTTTTTTTATTTGTTTTTTTTTTCAAGAATATAATCTTTGGAAAATAAATGTTTTAAGTATTTAATCAAATCAATAATTATATTCGATTTTATTCTTCGTCAGTGTCTCCAGCTATGAATTTAATGTTTTTACCAGGTCTCATTTTATTTTTCCCAAAATGATACATCTATAACAAGAAAAGATTAAAATTTTTCCCCCAATGCGATTTTCTGTTGCCTAAATTGTTACGTTTTGTATGAAGAACAGATTTTCTTTTTTTCCGCAATAATTAACTTTTCATCCAAAAAAGTAAAGTAGGTAGGTTCAAAAATGAACAGAAAGTTTAACGGAAACTTCTTTAATAATTTTGATTTCTGTACTCATGAAAAAAAATACTCCAGAAAAAAAAACATGTTTTTATGTTATTTTTTCACGTTAGAAAAAAACTGTTTTTTATAAAAAATACGTTAAAATTTAATTTTGGAGTTTTATTTTAGTTTAATTTATTTTAATAAAGTTGTAAATAGCTAAGTTTTAATTCTAAAACTATATTTCTAAATTTACCTCCTTACTAACCATAACTTTAATTTTATACAACCTTGTTTTAATAATGACGACCTATATTAATTGTTATTTTTACTTAGTTGGCTAATTTAACCGTCATTAGGCTTTATTTTTTGCATATTCAGAGAAACCTGTCATTGGCCTTACCTTTACAATGTACAATTGTAAACCTACAAAAGTAACGCTGTTGGTTTCTTTAATAAATAAAATAAAAACACTAAGTATACAGGCTTCAAGTAAAATTATTATTTATTTTACACTTTCATGATTTGGTTTTTAAAAAAAACAGCCGCGAATTATTAGTAACAAATGATCATCATCTTGTCCATAACAGTCATCAATTAGCAGCGATACGAATTTTTGTTTTTCGATGCAAACTAATGGGGAGGAAAAGCGCAATTTTATCCCGATAGGTGGCGTCTGGTCTTTGGTACCCGGCCGCCTCAAAGAAAGTGTCAAAACATATGGGAATCTCTTGGAGTATTGCACTTTTTAATTTTATACTGAGAAAATGCCGCATTGTTATGCATGTAACTTGTAAAATATTGGAGTTCATCGATTTCCCAGTAACAAAAAAAAATAGTGGGCAAAAAAATATCAAAAAAACAAAACTTTTCCCTCGATTTTCTCCTTTGGTGAGCCTGAGAAACATTATAAATCAAAAGGAATGTTTCATGAATTTGATGAAGCTTCGCCAAAATAAAACAACATTTGAATTATAACAGCTTTGTACTTTAATATTTCAACCTCAGCAGTTTCTAGCATATTTTTAACTTGGATGAATTTGATAGGTATATCAAATATGGAATAAGCCCAATATTGGGGCCAAACAGAGAATTAATAGAATTTTATATGCCAGAGTCATTCAAGAAACTTAGAATAATAAAATAAATATGATAAAATGGTTCGTGTAATTTTGGATGGTACAGAAATTCCAGTACAGAAACCTGAAATTACTATTGCACAGAAGGTATCATGAGGCTACTATAAACACGGAAATTCACACTCAGTTGCTTTGTTAAAATTTAAATCATATGCTTCTAATCTGAAATAAAAAGATTACTTGTAAATCTTACACGAAATTTAAAGTAATGTAATGCTTGTTAGCAATTTTTTGTAAGTTGCTATAAACTTTCTTGCCTGTTGTTTTGGCTTTTCTTTTCCGTAATTATTATTTTGTCTGAGCTAAAGTTAGCATAGAATACATTGTTTGTCCGCAAAATCGAAAAAAATACAATCTAAGAAAGTAAAATCACGTAATACACAGTCAAGACAATATAAGCTCAAACTGACAATTGTTCCAAAGACTGAAGCGCCATCTGTAATTCACTTTGCCTTCGCCTCCCCATTACAAAAATGTGAACAATATTAAAACGGTGAATTTGGTAAAAATAAAGTCAAAGTGAAATAATTTATATTAAATTGTGTCAGGCGTTTCTTGTAACACCTAACAAAATGGATCATTTAAGAGATTGGATTTATTTGTTAACGATACTTAACATTATAATATTATATTGAGTGACAAAAAGACAAGTTATTTGTTAACAACAGAATTATTGCGTCATCACGTGTCAAGTACTTAAACAGTTTTTATAAGGCGATAATAGGATTAATTGCGTCATAAGTAATGGGATTGGCAAGAAGCTTATACCTCCCTCAAATGGAGTTTGCACGGCCATATGTCATAGTGAAGATTGAAAAAAGGTCCTTACGGCTTATTGCAAACTCTTTCTTTAGTGTTACAATACGTGTTCGTTGTTCGTCGTTCGTTTGTTCGTGAGAAACGAAAACGTATTGTAAAACGAAAAGAAAGAGTTAGCAATACGCCATAACGTCACTAAAGAGTCTTTTTCAATCTTCACTTACTTACTAGGCGTGCAACCTCCATTGTGGATATAAGCTTCTTGGGGATTGGCAACGCAAAGCTAATCGCAGATGGCGCCAGCGGCGGTCTAACCGTATCTATCAATACTTTGATTGGTGAAAATATGCCACAAATGACATTTGATATTTTTGAAACAACCAATCAAATGTTTTAGTACAACCGCTTGTGGCGCCATTAGTTCCTCAGTTTCCATCCCCATTATGGTTTCCTCATAGGTCATAAATATAAGCGGCAAACAAAAAATACCTACTCATGTCTAGCAAAGTGCGTACTTTTATAATAGTATGCACTGCTGCAAATATAATCATGTCATATCGAAAAGCAACAAAACAAAAAAAAATCAAAGATGACTTTACTCGGTGACAACTGTAAAAAGTTAACAACTTACTAAACTACAAGGTAGCTACATGGGCCTACATTTTACTAATTTCAAAGTGCTTTTATCATTATCCTCAAAAAGTTTGCTTTTATGATGTTTATAGTGAGGAAAATCCATTCGTTCCTCTTTTCGGTGGCCTTCTCTCCATAGTTTTTTTTATTTTTTATTTTGCTGTATCGACCTCTAATTTATGTTGATTTAGATTGCTAATGTTCCATTGGATATAAATAAAACAAGTTTCGATTAATTTTGGACTTTTATTTTTTTCAGTTTTTTGAGCCCCGTTTTGACAATGACCCTTATAAGTATCTACCTCTTTAAATAAATAATATTTCTTTCAATTAAATTCACAAGAATAAAATTCAGAGCTATAATTTTGCTTCAAGCTGATTTTATTTTCACAAAATCTCAAAATGAAACCATGTTTTAAATGATCCTCTATGAACGGGCATCACTCTGAAATAATGTAGTCTAAGCAATTGATTCTGAGATAAAAATTTACTTTACTTAACGGATTTTGTTTTGTGTAATATTGCCGTAAGAAATACTTAAGTACTAATAATATGTTCTGTGCCGTAAGTCATCGGCGGCATTTAGGTAACAAAGCGGTCATCGGCGGCATTTAGGTGCTTTTTAGAAAATCGCTTACAGCGGCAATGCTATTATTGACTGTGTGTAGGAGCGTGCTAAGATTATTCCAATTACTTAATTATTTTAGATTAATACCAGTCTATTCAACATAATTTCCAGTGCTTAAATTCCATAAAATTTCCTTATCCAAATATTTTTTAGAACACCGGCTTGGACTAAGAATGATTTTTTGGGTTTTTTCTCTCTCTTATTCTTGATCTTACCGACTTTTCTGCTTGCTACTTATTTTATTTAGAATATTTCGGGGTAATTAGGCAGGGCCCATTAATTCCAGTTCCATATGACATCATCACTACTAGTAGGTACTACGTTCTTCCATAATAGGCATGACGAAAATTTTTATATTTTATGTTACATAAATTACCTCTCAAGAAAAGAAACATTGGTAAAATAATTATTTCGCTAGCGTGAAAACTGCCCGAGATATCACAGTTTAAAATGCACACAAATTGGACTCACCGAAAAACGCTCCATACCTACTAACGGCTAACCCATAGGTAGTTATAACGTCACGCCTAGGTGTTTGTATGCAACGCGTAGAAAATTTGTTCGGCAGCTATATTAAATATTGTTTTTATCAAAATGGTTTCTTGGACAAATTTGCTATAAATTTTACGGATTAAATAAGGGAATTATTTATTTGAATACATTTTATACTTTTTAAATGGACTTTTCTGCCCACTTTGAAGGGTTATAAAACAAATCTGCGCAATATATAAAACCAAGAGATATACAAGCTACTCTAAAAGTTCAATATGTTTACGATTTTTATTAGTATTTTGTTATTTTATTCATTAGTCGTCATCCCTATTATGACATCATCACTACAGTACGATCCTTTTTACTGCAATATCTAGAAACCAAATTAAGCTATCTTCCTATCCATCAACAGCCCATCAATTCCACCAACCACCCAACTAAAACCTTAGTTTATTTATGAATAGGGGATGCAACCAGAATATTGAGTCGGGAACATCGCGGCCGATCATAGTTAATTGCGGGCAGAGAGGGCGCAGGGCGGGGGAGGGGCGGCGTAATTGACATGGAGCTCATGATGCGGGGGCATCGATCGCGGAAGGGGCGGGGGCAGGAGGGGGCACTGGTCAGCGCGATGCCATTGGCCGCCTCTCGCTGCTACGCCCCACCCCGCCGCGCTGACCCCCACCACCAGCGGCCGGACAATATGGCACGTCTCTATTGTCCGCCGTGGACTCTACAAATTCCCAATTTTGTGCTATTCTATACTGCCTTATTATTAGATGTAGAACGAAAATATCGGAAGTGACACTGATTAAATTGAAGGTACAGTTAAAGGTATGGATAACTTTAGCTAGACAAAAATACTTATATCAAAATAACAATACTTCGATGATTACTTAAGTTAAAACCCCCTCAACCAATAATAGATACCAAAAAGATATTAAATAGGTAATAATAAATAAGTATTACTTACGGTAAATATAAACATCTATTTTATTTTTTATTTTTTTTATTAGGGATAGTACACAGCTCACTTACAATCTAAATTACAATTTAAAAACATTATTCTAAAGGCCAATTACGACTATCCAACAAATTACATAATCGATTCGAAACAAATGGACGACGGAAGTTTTTTTTTCTGTTTACCTTGCCAATGGTTCTCAAGGGATAATGTTATATTAATCAATAATCTAAGTAAGAATTATTTAAGTGAAATATGAACATAAGGACAAACAACAACAATTATTGCTCATTTATATTGTATTTTATAACTATTATTTTGTGTTAATTTCTTAATATTAGTATTAATGTACTCAACCCACAACAATTTGGTTAGTCAAGCAAAGTATTTATTATGTAAGATTTTGTTTGATACAATTAATAAATCGCTTTTTGGAACCCAAGAAAGGGTCGACATTACCAAATTTATTATTGAAAACTCTTGGTAATCGGCAAAACACAGAATTTTGTCCGTAGTTTGTAAATTTAAATGGGGGATTTAACAAATTAGTGTGCCTGGTTCGACGTCGAGGAGTATTAAAATACACAAGCTCAAGAAGCTCAGGGCAATCAAAACCGCCGCAGATGACGTCATACAGCAGCCCCATGTCCAGCACCTGCCGGCGCTCGGCTAGACTTGGCAGATTGTACGCGCGACAAATTTCGGCATACGACGCCCCGACATGAAGTTTTCTACATTTGAAATAAAGATGCCGAGCAAATTTTAACATTACAATTAAAATGTTAGCTGGCCCTAGGAGAATAATTTTTCTTGCATTTGTAATTTATGAATAGGTGGCCTACAACACTTTTAGTCGGGGGATTTGCGTAAATTTTTTTTTTCAATTAAAAATTACCATATTAATTAACCGTCTTGGTTCTTTTAAAAAAAATTTGTAAAATAGTGTATGTAGAATATTTTTTTATTGCTTCTAGTTTTTGGCTAACAAATGTTTAAATAGTTTTGGTATGCATATAACCTCTATTGATGTTTTTAGTATAAAGCCTGCTGCGATATGTCGTTTGATCGCAGCCTCATTTTTCGACAAAGAGTAAAATATTTTCTATAGGTATAACCTTAGAGTAAGACGGGCTTCTACAGAAAGAGAAGCCATACGAAGCGTTCCCCTCTGCCGAAGTACAAGCCCAAATGGGCATACGCATTAGTAAAACCAGTTGCGCCCGGATTTCTTTCTAGACCGAGTCCAGTCGCGCATGTGAACGCTGCTCTGTTTAAAATGTCGATTTGATGAGGTTTTTGCTGTTAAAAGAGGTCTCGAACATCAAGTATACAAAAAGATGGTGTTACATTTCACATGAAAGTAAATTTGTATCATATTATTGCTATTTGTTTACATTAAAACATTAAATTCGTATATTTTATTCTTGATTAGTTGTCAGATTTGTTCAGTGACATCGGGTCTGCTAGTCCATGGCTCGTCCGTACAAATTTCAGATCTGTCGCTAGATAAATCCGAGTTCTCGCCGATGGACAACTTAGTGATGTTACCGTTAAATAATGTTTGTCGATAAAGTGTTGGTCAATCTGGCCCTGATTCTGCGTCAAATTAATTTGCGAGATTTTTGCATGATTTGCTCTGCACTGGTGTGAGTGAAATCATATCTCTTTCAATATACCACCTCGAATGAGGTATCTATCATATTATGATAAATCAGGCCATTTTTGAGACATTGAATGTACAGTTTCTTAGAAAAATAATGATATATTTTACCATATTGACGACATTATCAAAATCAGTTTGCTATTTTTTTATTCAACGGTCGATCAAAATACAAATTGTTGGGTGGCAGTACTGTCATGGAGCGATGTTCAGTGTCAGCATCCTGAGCCCAACGTCCCTGGGTACACATTAGTCACGACCCAATCACCTACACTCTCGAGCTTTTTGTATAAAGCTCAAGCGTATAAAAATTACCTCTTTGTTGTTATTCACCCCATCGTAAAATTATTGAGTTTGTAACCTTTATTCCTTTTTCCGTATCGATATTGCTGCATCGACAGTTGAGCCCAGCCCTTTATGTCAAAAACGTGTCATATTTTGATGTGTGACTCATCCGTACACAATTTTTTGCTGTTTTGTTTTATTTTTTATGTGTGAGTGTCGTCATCACAGTGTTGGTTTTGTATGTGGGTATGCGGAACTGCACTTGTGTGCATTTTCCCCCCCCGCAAAAAATGCCAGAATAATTTGAATAGAGTTTAATCGCTAAGGCTTCTCCCTTCGTGAAAAACGAAGCCTTTGTTGCTCGAAGCTGTACATTATATAAAAGTGACTTTAGGCTTACCTTCTTAATAATTATAATATATGCTAACCTTAGAGTAAGACGGGCTTCTACAGAAAGAGAAGCCATACGAAGCGTTCCCCTCTGCCGAAGTACAAGCCCAAATGGGCATACGCATTAGTAAAACCAGTTGCGCCCGGATTTCTTTCTAGACCGAGTCCAGTCGCGCATGTGAACGCTGCTCTGTTTAAAATGTCGATTTGATGAGGTTTTTGCTGTTAAAAGAGGTCTCGAACATCAAGTATACAAAAAGATGGTGTTACATTTCACATGAAAGTAAATTTGTATCATATTATTGCTATTTGTTTACATTAAAACATTAAATTCGTATATTTTATTCTTGATTAGTTGTCAGATTTGTTCAGTGACATCGGGTCTGCTAGTCCATGGCTCGTCCGTACAAATTTCAGATCTGTCGCTAGATAAATCCGAGTTCTCGCCGATGGACAACTTAGTGATGTTACCGTTAAATAATGTTTGTCGATAAAGTGTTGGTCAATCTAGCCCTGATTCTGCGTCAAATTAATTTGCGAGATTTTTGCATGATTTGCTCTGCACTGGTGTGAGCGAGACAGATATCGCGAAATAAATGTCGAAATAGTAGATTATACAACAAGTGAATAAAAAGGGAATTTAGTTGGAGGGACTAACGGCCGTTTTCACTAAACTTAAGAATCGCCTAGTTTTTTCCAAAGTACAACTCGAGCAAGATAATTAGGCGCATGATAGCTGCATGACTGCTAAGTTCATGACACCGTTTTAATTTGGTCGAGTTATAATTAGGAAAGACTTATGCGATTCTTAAGTTTAGTGCAAATAGCCGTAAGTAATATTTTTTGCTATTTTTTTATTCAACGGTCGGTCAAAATTCAAATTGTTGGGTGGCAGTACTGTCATGGAGCGATGTTCAGTGTCAGCATCCTGAGCCCAACGTCCCTGGGTAGGTACACATTAGTCACAACCCAATCACCTACACTCTCGAGCTTTTTGTATAAAGCTCAAGCGTATAAAAATGACCTCTTTGTTGTTATTCACCCCATCGTAAAATGATTGAGTTTGTAACCTTTATTCCTTTTTCCGTATCGATATTGCTGCATCGACAGTTGAGCCCAGCCCTTTATGTCAAAAACGTGTCATATTTTGATGTGTGACTCATCCGTACACAATTTTTTGCTGTTTTGTTTTATTTTTTATGTGTGAGTGTCGTCATTACAGTGTTGTTTTTGTATGTGGGTATGCGGAACTGCACTTGTGTGCATTTTCCCCCCCGCAAAAAATGCCAGAATAATTTGAATAGAGTTTAATCGCTAAGGCTTCTCCCTTCGTGAAAAACGAAGCCTTTGTTGCTCGAAGGGTATAACATTAAGTAATTCTCTATAAGTACCTAGATTATAAGTTCTACATGTATTTCCCTACAAATTTTAATTTACTCCATAGTTTTTAATTATCCATAAGTGAAAAATTGTAAATGGCTTTTAGTAACCTATTTTGCAACTACTCATACTGTGTCTCAAAGCTGTTAGTTTTCCTAACGAAATAAAATAAAAAATAAAAAAAATAACAAAACATTTTTCGTTGTGATTTCTAGATTAAAAGAAGCCCCAAATTACGATCCTTGTGGAACTCTGCATGTTTCAATGTAGAACTGTGTTCCTATTAAGTACAATTATAATAACATTTCAGTATAATTTGGTCGTAGGCTTGAATATTTTTATTATTAGATTCAAACCCATTCAACACATGCGTCTTAGACAGGTCCGACATTTTAAGCCCTTAAACTTTTGAGTCTAGGGCTGGTAGGCAGGTACTCTGCTGATTAACTATATCCAAAGCCTTGCAGAAAATGGTATAAGTTTAACTTGTGTACCTACGCTAAATAACCTCACTTGCAATAAACTGTAACCAGATAAGATGCAGTTCACCAACCCAAACCATTTTGACAATTACTTAGAAGTGGTGACAAATACCAAAGTACTTATATGATACCGGACATAATGTTTATCATGCATTATCAGCATGCACATTTTTCCTCAAGATTGGAATCCTACTTTCAAACTCAGGTAGTACTTACTTATTATTTACTTTTCTATTCATGTTAGAATATTTAAAAGTAAGATAATGATAAATAATCAATCGCATTTTTAATTTATAATTGGTGATATTCAAATAGATAATACAATTTTCACCTCTCCAGCACGAAAAGGGCGGTTTTGGCGCGTAAAAGCTTACTGTAATGTTGTCATACACGGATTAAAAACATAAAGATAATATTATTATATACCAAAAAGAAGATTGATAATTCGAAATAAAGAGTATGGACGAAATGAGGTCATAATGAGGTCATATGAAATTGTGTTTTATGATTGTAAGTAAACAAATATGAAGAGAAAAACACAACCTATGTAATACAAAACGGCGGGAATCTACTTTATGAATTGTTTTTTTTAGCTTATGTTTGTTTGATTGAACGAACTGTTTTTGTGATTTATTACAAAAAATGAGTGTGTCCAGCTATGAAGATAGTTGTTTAACTCCAAAAGAGTGTAGTTGAACAAGTTTCTAATGCAGAACTTAGCTTTGTACCAGGAAAGCACATGAAAATAACTGTTCTTATCTACAACACTTTTCTCGCTGATAGTGGTGAAAAGTTGTGTTTGACACGAGACCAAATTATTGTTCTGTCTCGTGCCTTTAAATCACTCACTGTCAGTGTTGGGAAACGTTGGATGCGAAATTATGGTGCTGCCAAGCTAAAAATTATTGTGTTTTGGGTCGAATTATTGTACGTTTTAGGCAATGTTTTTTAATATTTAGGCCGCTAATATGCGATTGATTTTACAAAGTACAACTGAACTAAAGTCGCCCCACTTAATTTGCGCTTGCTCTTTTCTTTCTCATAATTTCTTGAGTGAAGTAAAGTTGAAGCGGATCATTCAATACAATCGCAAACCTTCTAATACAAGTTCAAATTTTATTTTTTGAATAGGTAGGTAATGATTGAATTATATCTTTTTTATTTTTGCATTTTTTAATTTTTTATTAAATACATTTAATATTGATTTTGAAATAAAAAATATATTTCATATGATTCCACAAGAGAAGGCAAGATGTTTACTGCCAATGCCTTGATAGATTACTGCCAATGCCAATGTCGGCAAGCAAGAAATGAATGCGAATTACCAACTTTACGGTATTAATAGAGACAAAAGACAAGACAAGTGTGACGCTACAGAATAATAGTACCTAGGTGATTCGTTTTTTTATTAATTTTAGTGTCATGTGCCATGATATTGTACCAATATTGTGTCAAATCGGAAAATATTGTACAAAAGCATACAATAATGGGAAAGCTATGTTTTATTGCACACTCTAGTTTCGTATCACGAATTATTGTACGAATCCAATAATTATTGTACGTTTCCCAACACTGCTCACTGTGCTCAGTAGTCTATATTAGAATCACTCGCTACTAGATTAAATTCTAGACTACTTCACTAATTCGTGATTAAGTCGGCACTCGCAGCACAAATTAACTTTGGCCACAAATAACTATTTGTGTCTGTGCACAACTGTGCACATTCAATTTTTTGTTTACTTTGTAAGTCAGAAGGTAGGGTGTACCTACATATTTTGGTGTGATATATAGATGCGTGCGTGTATCGTCGCGGACGGGGTGGAGGCGGGGGCGCGTGACACCGCGATATTTGTCAATACGGCCGGCGTGCCCCACCCTCACACGACACCGACCCCCGTCGAGCCTCCTCTCATTCTACCCTCATGATAATGTGAGGAAAACCATGGAAGCCTATCGTACCACCGCACTCGGGCACAGGGCACACATACTAACGCAAGAAGCTATTGTTTTTCCGATGATGCTGGTTCTTGCACTTTACCATTTATCCTGGTTAATGGTTCCCTAAGAGTTTTCTCGAATATCCACGTGAACGAAGTCGCGGGCGGAAGCTAGTTTATTTAACAAACCTAGACGCTAGTGTTTTAAAACTTATATGGACAAATGTTTAAGCACTGAGCTAACTAATGCCACATGCATTAAGTGAAATAAATAAGTATTAGCTATGTAAATTATAAGTTTACAACGATTTAAAAGAAAAGAAAATTAGAAATAGGTATTTTAGGTAGTTGATAGTTGGCCGTCATGATCATAAAAAGCAACTAAATCATCTTTAACATTATAAAAGGTATTAAAATTAATTGTGTAAACTGTTATATGTCTAAACTAAATAACCTAATAAACCACCTAAAAATATTGGGAGACTCTTATACATATAGGGTCTATGGTAAGAAAAAAATTGTCAATTTCTTTATTATTATTAGATGTAAAAGATCATGACAAACCTAAGTCTTCCAGCTCAAGGTAACACAAAAACACCATAGTCATTTGCAGACAAAATAAGTTTATGTTATATTTTTTTTAGGATTTTTGCAACTTTTGTAAAGCTTTCGATTGCGGTGACCACACAACACTCCTAAAAACTAAAAATTTATGGTGTCTCTAATAAATTAATTAGCCTTATGCAATCATAGTTATTGTGTGGCAGAAATCCGTAAGTAATTATTATTAAAACTTAATCTTCTGAAACCTTATATTATAAGTAGGTATCAGGTGTCCCCCAGAAAAAATATTGAGCCCTTCTCTATTCTTAATTTAAATTAAAAAAAAACTAACTTTTTAGAGCTATTCGCAGACAATATTGGTCGGTTGGATAGCTTAGCTACGAGTATATGTATATGTATATTTAGGGAAGCTTATTTAAAACTTTATGTTGGTTTCGTTCCTGCTCCCTAATATTTTAAGAGGAAACCCAAACTTGCGTAACACGGCTAGGAAAACGGTTTGTCAATGTATGCAATGCGAGGGCTCTGGTTTCCAGTGAAGGGTCAGGTCACCCTTCCCTCGTGTTATCAATCAGGCGGTGCGAGCGGGGACAAAGGGCGCCGCCATCACTCGGCCACGGGCCCCGGGCGGACGGGCGCGCGGGGCCAGCGGCGCGGGGCGAGCGGGGATCGCGACTCAAGAATTTAATTTGCGAGTGAGACGGCGGCGGCCGCGTAAATTAATTTTAATCGTCGTCATTAGGAAGGGCGCCCCCTTTTGAACTCGCCGACGTTTTTGCCGTGCCGCGAGCTACACTGCCGACTGACACGCGAACATTTTCTCGCGGACTTACTTGCCTCAATTAATAGTTCTTTCTACTATTTACTTCAATTGATCTTTTAAACCTTTTTTTAAACTTAATCATAAAGTCTAATTAAGTATAACTGTTAATTACTGCATCAATCTACCAAAAATAAAACTTGAATAACTAACTCAAATCACAAACAATAACAAAATAAAGATTAAAAGCCAACAAGATTGAAATGATGTGAGCAAACATGTTGAGATTCGGTTTAATGTTTAGCTCAACTCAACTCTGCAACACAGACAACACAGAGTACCACCACAGAAAAAAAAATCACAGATTTCGCAGTTCCCGAAGAATCGGAGCATTGAAAATGAATACAAAAATTTACGAAAAAACTAAATCAAATCAAAAGCAAAATCCTATAATTCTTCTAAGGTATACTAGGTACCTTTTTATTTTTACGATCGATTGTGAAACTCGGCTGCTTCGACGCGACTGAAATATTATTAACCGATTCACAAAAATCAACTAATGCACTTCTCGTCTGCTTCCGCATCTTTCAATACCTTTACCATGACGATCGGTCAATAATCATAGAAACTACATCACTTTTTATATACCGAAATACCTATCCGTTTTTCTACAATTCCAAATCTAAAGGGACCACCTACAGGTCACAATTATATACCGATTTTCAAAAAAACGCTATTTTGTAGCTAACTAATTAGGACCCTTTTTTCATTTTTTCTTAAGTAGCTTTTTTTCTCGAAATATTTACAATTTAGTAAACAAACACCCCCCAAAATACCCGAATTTTTCGAAATTTCAAAAAAAGTTACCGGCCGATTTTCAAAATTGAAACGTTCACACGAGTCTAAATAAATTTCTCAACTTTTGGTACTATTCCCATCTCGATCCTCCTAAAATCCTCGGAACTATGACCAAAAATACGTCTCAGGCGATTCGCATTTGATAACCATTTTCAATGGTAATAATAGAACTAGCGTGTACCACACAGAGCACATCCGGCTCGTTTGCTAACAAGCCCTGACACAATCGCCTCGTAATTAAACCACATTACAGTTTTTGTAAGTAGCGCGGGTTCGGAGCTCGGCGCTATCTCGCGTTACACTAGTTGTAGGTACTCACTACTTGGCACTCGGTCGGATAAAAACCATGAATGGCTAATTAATTACACTTAAGTGGATATTTTTCGGTCCAGCTTTTTGTGCAGTTTTTGTTATAATTATTTAAATCAGAGCTAGTTAAACGGGCGTGTGAGCAGTATCGTGACGCTAATAATTTCGTTTTATATCATGAAATTAAAATGGCTTTTAATGCTACCTATTTCAACATTAGGGTACCTTGGGTAATTGGGTTCCTAAAGAAGTTTCTATAAAATAATGGCCACTGCAAAATTCGTGAAATTAGAGTATTGATAAAATACGTTGAAAGTATGTGGAAGAGAGAGGTTAAAGGTAGGTAAATACTGAAATTAAAATATGATTTATAATGATCATTATGCCTCTTCTTCAAAATGATTTGATGATTTTAATGATCAACTCGCATGTTTAGCTATTTTCTATTCGCCCGCACTTCTTAAAGCACCGGACAAAACGAGAAATTGTTAAAATATGCTATTTTTGTGTACAGTTTACAGATTGAGCTAAATATATAACTACTATCTGTCTTCATTTCACAGGAATTAAGTGAATTAAACAGGAAATACGGAATCAACAAAGCTAGGAAAAAATCCGCCCCAATTTCGCATATCTTTCCATTGTAAAAAGAAAACGAGTTAAGATTGTGTTGTGAACTTGTGATGGATCTCCGAGAAAAGTTCGCGTGATTACTTGGCAGCCGGGAGCGGCGGCGCGACTAATGACTTGTACCGAGTTCTACTCTTGTTTGATTGTTTTATCTCTGTATTGTTAACAGTTCCCAGACCGTCTCGCGCGGGCGGGCGGCGCGGGCGGGCGGGGAACGGGCCCACAAAGCGGGAATGCTTTGTTTTGTCACTCGGATAAAGCTTAAATCATCACAATTAAAATATCAGGGGAACGCGAGAGGAATCTCTTTGAACATCAAAATACACATCGACGGAAACGACCGGATATTTTTCGCGGTTGTGCGTAATGTGGTGGATCTGGAGCGTGATGTATGGCGGCGCGATAATTAGCGCGTATTATTAAACGCCGCCATGTATTATCTGTGGTCCCACATTCCGCGCTGTAACTAACGCGCTCGCTATTTGCATATAATTACATTGTTCGGATTTTTCTCTTTGATAATGTTGGCAAAACGATTTTACAAACGAAATCTTCTCGCTAACAAATAAAAATCTATTTAACTATCTATTTGAAAAGAATGGTGTCTGACAATTGTAACACTCCGACAATGTGATAAAATTAAAAGTTGATTAGGTATCTACCTAAGTTATAATCTTATACGGAAGAAAGCATACGGTACTAATTCATGAATTAAGATGTAGACGCATAATTAATGTTGTGTGCATCAAGTAAGTGGCGACGATTTGAATGTATGGATGGGGTCAAAAGCAAAAATTTTAAAAAGCAACTGCGAATTGACCAGTACTTTTCCAGATAATATTTTGACGTTACCTATACAGTTATGTATTTTTAATTTCGAAAATACCTAAGTATAATTATGAGAATATTTTACAGACTTATCTCATCTTTTGGAAAAGTATCTAACAAACATTTTCTTACTCCTGGGGTAGATAACATGGCTGGCATTAAGGCCTATAGTTACTAATGGCTCCGTGACCTGTAGACCTCGCGCTAATGGCTCAAATTATACAAAAATGAAATGTCGCCATGAAATTTAGTAGATGATTAGTAGATGGTGCATGTAATTTTGATCATTTTTCGAAATGGGTGAATATTTTTGTTAGATAAATTTGGAGCGAGCGAGCGAGAACGAAGTGCGAGCAAAGCGTCTCTGCTTCAGCTTGGGCAAAAATTCTTTCGTATGTCTGTATGTTCTCTTCTACAGGTCGCATTTCTCAACCTTTTCTCGTGAAATTTGTGAGCAGGTTCGAAAATGATATATGATTTTTTTGTCGAGCCAGATTTTTTTAATTTTTCAAAATGGCGGAGATATGTTAAAAAAACAGGTTTTACGGCTTTCCAGCGCTGTCTGTTCTCCTCTACAGGTCGCATTTCTCAACCGATTCTCGTGAAATTTTGTGAAGAGGTTTGAAAATGATATTGAATTTTTTGTCACGCCACTTTTTATTTTTTTTTTAAAATGGCGGAGATATGTAAAAAAACAAATTGCAGTCCAGCTTTCCGGCTCTGTCTTTTCTCCTCTACAGGTCGCATTTCTCAACCAAATTTTGTAAAATTTTGTGGGCAGGTTCGAAAATCATATAGATTTTTTTAAGTTGAGATAGTTTTCCTAAATTTTTCGTAATGGCGGAGATATGTAAGAAAAAATGTATTTCAGTCCGGCTTTCTGGCGCTGGATGTTCTCCTCTACAGGTCGCATTTCTCAACCAATTCTCGTCAAATTTTGTGAGCAGGTTTGAAAATTACATAATTTTTTTTTGTCACGCCAGTTTTTTGAAATTTTTCATAATGACGGAGAAATGTAAAAAAACATATTTCAGTCCGACTTTCCAGCTGTCCATTTTCCTCTACAGGTCGCATTTCTCAACAGATTCTCGTGAAATTTTGTGAGCAGATAATTATATAGAATTTTTTAGTTCAGCCAGTTTTTCTAAAACCAAAAATCACCATGTCGAAAAATGTTTAAAATTAGAAGCGCCGCAGCGAAGAATTAGGTATTATTTGGTAGGTATATTCGCAGCTAGATGCGAATATACCTACCAAATAATACCAAACAGCACGTACCTACTACGTGCTTTAAAAAAGCTCCGTGAAAAGTGTGGGAAACAGGAGTGGCGACATCTTTTAGATTATTTTTTAAACAACATACAATTTGAGCTACTTTTTAACGCGAGGTCTACAGCTCGCGGAGCCAAACCTGCTTACAAAATTTCACGAGAATCGGTTGAGAAATGCGACCTGTAGAGGAGAATAGACAGCGCTGGAAAGCCGGACTAAAATATGTTTTTTTAACATATCTCCACTATTTAAAAAAAAACTGGGTTTAAAAAAAATCTATATTATTTTCAAACCTGCTTTCAAAATTTCACGAGAATCGCTTGAGAAATGCGACCTGTAGAGGAGAACAGGCAGAGCCGAATGTCGGACTAAAATATGATTTTTAGGGTTCCGTAGCCTAAATGGCAAAAAACGGAACCCTTATAGATTCGTCATGTCTGTCTGTCTGTCTGTCCATCCGTATGTCACAACCACTTTATTCCGAAAGTATTAGGATTACACAGTTGAAACTTAGTAGGTAGATGTATTCTGTTAACCGCTTAACGAATTCGACATAAGAATAAAAAAAATAAAAGAATAAGGGAGGGCTCCCTATACATGGAACTGAAACTGATAAATTTTTTTTCTTCAAACCAATACGTGTGGGGTGTCTATAGATAGGTCTTTAAAAATGGCATTGAGGTTTCTAAAACGATTTTTTTTCAAAGTCAACCGTTTGAAAGATAAACACTGCCAAAGTGGTAAAAGCAAGCAAATAAAATATCTTTATCTTTATCTTTATCTCTTTATCTTTAAAATGTGTGTCCCGTCCCCCGCTCTAACTTTTGAAATAAGAGAGTGAAAAATCTGAAAAAAAATATATGCTGTAGATCTTAATAAACACTTTCAACGAAAATTGGTTTGAACGAAATATAATAATTAGTTTTTGAGATATAGCACATTTTCCAAAACCGCAAATATAACTTTGTCATTCATACCAACACTGAGAAAAACAAAGTTATTTATGCAGACGAAAAATAATAGTGGTATGAAATATCGTATGGTATAAGGTAACTACGGAACCCTACGGCACGTGGTCCGACATGCACTTGGCCGGTTTTTTAACATATCTCCGCCATTAAGAAAAATTTCGAAAAACTGGCTCAAAAAAAATTCTACCTATACATAGTTTTAGAACCTGTTCACAAAATTTCACGAGAATCGGTTGAGAAGTGCGACCTGTACGGTGGGAACTGACAGCCGGACATACGAAAGAATTTTTGCCCAAGCTGAAGCAGAGACGCTTTGCTCTCGATCAACAAGCCCGACCAGTAAGGATGATTAAAAAGAATACATATACCTATATGTATTCTTTTTAATCATCCTTACTGGTCGGGCTTGTTGATGGAAGATAAACAATAGTGCATGCTAGTTCAGCACTGTGCATCATTTTTTATTTACAAGTTTCTTATTTACCTACCTTACGTACCTTAAGTACCTACTTAGCATAGTTTATGGGTGGTTAGCATTGACCCAGAGCACGGTCTTAAAAAGGAAGATTATAGGTTTATTCACTTCTTTGGTCTTTGGTTTGATCGTTGGTTTTGCCGAAACGTCGGGGAAACCAAAAATCAAACCAAATACCAACTAATTACCAAAGTAGTTTCAATAAAACCGCGCTAGTATCCGTTAAAAATTGTTTTATTTCAAGATTATAGGTTGTTTTTCCAAATTTAAAAATCTTATCGATATCAAATATGATCCTTAAGCAATAAGATTTATGCAAAAAAATAGTAGTTAATTGTTTCATTTAAAAATTACTGAAATACAGTCTTGCCTTTTTGATTATTAATCGTTAGTTGCGCGGCTGGCACTGACCTGGCACGGGCGGGTAGTAGGGCGAGCAGGCGGCGGGGTCGAGGTGCGGCGCGTGCTGCGCGTGCGCCGGCCAGTCCACGGGCTTGTACTGGTGCAGCGGCGCGCGGCCCAGCAGCAGCCCGCCCACGCCGTAGCCCGCCGCCATGTTGTGGTGCGCCGCGTGGTACTCCGCCGCGTGACGGTGCGCCGCGCCCCCGTACCTGACACACCACAACAAACTTCAATTAAAAACTCTAAGGCTGAAGTTCACCAACACATAAACAGCTGATCAAGGTTTAACCGCCTGTTTTTGAAGTTTTTATGTATGTAGAAAATGTCAAATCAAAAACAGATAGCCAAAAGTAAATCAGCTCGTTAAGTAGTTGGTGAACTCGGGTCAATATCTAAGCACTCTGAATACAGAACAAATCACCTCTGTGATCTAGTGGTTCAAATACTCGTGTAATTTGTACTGGCGTGAACACACAGGGGTCCCGGATTCAATTCCCAGGAGAGGTACAATCTGTACTCGGTTTGGTTGGTGGTAGGGCTTAAGAAAAGTATTTCAAGTCTGCCTAGCTAGCTACGATCTTAAAAGTCTGACGCCATAACAACCATTTAAAAATTGTTGTGTTCCGGTAGTTAGAGGTAAGATAGCCAGTTTCTCAGTGGTGAGAATTCCGGATCTAGTGCGCTTACACGTTCGGTCATATAGACTTAGCATCAGGTAAGGTGAGGGCCAAGCACTATCCTCCCGTTGTGGATCTAAAAAAACAAACGAGAACCCGCGTACAGTGAGAATAGTAAGACGCGCGCTGTGTCCAAAACCCCTGCACCTGCTCTCCTTCTTTTTGCTGTAGGTAATATTGCTAACTCAGGTAGGATTTTAAAACTTTTTGAAGCAGGCAAGTCAGAAAGGACCACTGCTTGTTTATCCACAGTTCGTGAATTGACAAGCAGTAATTGTGGACCACAAAAAACCACCTGCATTCAGGATTTAGGAGTTACTTAGCTTAGGGCCATACTACTTTATGGTTGTTCTGTATTTTGAGGTCAAGTATTTGTCAGCTGTATTTTTACCCTACCGATTTCTCTGTCCGTCATGTAGCCCTGTTTACTAATTATGTTTTAAAGCAAATGAAAGTTTACGGTCTCACAGACTTTAGAAAAGCTTTTGATTGAGTAGATCATATTGTCCTTCCTTTCAAAAAATTGACTCGATTGGTAGACCCAGCAATTTGTAACGATCATCAAATCACTTATAAGCGGTTGTAGATCTCATAACATAGTAGATACCTTCCGGTATCCCGCAGGGCTCTTATCTCGGCCCTTTGCTCTACTTTAGTAGAGCTAGTCAAAATCTCTTTTTCTTGACTGAAATTTGTCTGTAAAGTTAGATATAGCGCTCACCCGCCGTAGTGCTGGTGCCAGGGGTCATAGTCGTAAAGGTCGACGCCGGCGCAGGCCCCGCCGGGCGCCGCCACGCCCGCCGCCGCCGCCGCGTTGAAGAACGATGCGGGCAGGTTGCGTGACACCATTGGCACGCTCTCTGAACACACAAATAACAACATATCACTACAAATTAATGATCCAAAATACTCATTAACACTACACCACAACCAATTCAAATAAGAAAGCATATAATCTCCAAAACTATTGCTGTAGCGACTTCAGTTGAGCAATTGAACATTCAACATAACCTAGTACAATAACTTTAAAATACGCATATCTTAATACGAATATTCCGTTGATTGCTAGGCAGAATAAAATTTGCATTGGGTTCGTTAGAATAACGATAATTAAACATCGGTTTTCGTCGAACTTGATTTATAAATAAATAAAATTCAAGACTAATAATCTAAAGAAAGGGTAAACAAAGGCAAAAATTAAACTGGAATCGTAAAGGTTTTTAAGAATGAGTATTGATAAAACTAACCAGTTTTATCAACGGTTACTGTCTCATAATCACATAAAGTAACCATTTTATGTGATTATGAGAGAGTTCATTCACAACTGACGACAAAAACTACCCGAGATTATCATCTAAAGACGGCCATTAAACATGAGGCCGCTACCTCGCTACCCCGCCTGCGCCCGCGCAGCGCTGCACCTTACATCACCGATACCTTTGTAATGTAGCGTATTTGATCTTAAAAAGGTATTATAAGAACATAACTTTAGTTTAGTCGATAGAACAAGCGATTGGCGCTTGAAACAAAAAAAAATCATTTAATATTTTTTTACTAAAGAAAAGCTTTAAAAAAGAAAATATCCTTCAAAAAGCCTTGACGTCTTGACAGGCACCGTGCACGCTTTTAGCGCCACCTAGCTTTTTACAACTTTGTTGGCTCTGACCTGACCGTTTTGACATTTTGATATGTAATGGCGGCATTGTGACAAAATATTAAAAAATACTATACATATTGTATTATTAATGTAAATTTCAAAATTACTGTGATTCGGGTGGACAAAGTGTTGTGAAATCATTTTTGGTCATTTAAATTAAATATGGCAAGTAAGATCTATTCAAAAAGACTGTTTTATTTTGGTTAAATCAGGGTTTGTTTACTTCTTTTTTAGTTGTAAATTTTGTAAAACATGAGGATAAAGCTACTTTAATAATTTTATTAAGTGAAAATCTATATATATAAAATTCAAAGTCCTGACTGACTGACTGAGTGAGATATCAACGCACAGCCCAAACTACTGAACCTAACGACTTGAAATTTTGCACACAGGTACTTTATACAGTGCAGGCATCCACTAAGGAAGGATTTTTGAAAATTCCATCCCTAAGGGGACGAAATAAGGGATGAAAGTTTGTATGAAAGTCCCTCAGTTTTGATGCTAGGATCTTCAAACTTTGTATTTAGGCTGATAATCGATAATTAATAAATACGTGTATCATCGTTTTTCAAAATTCTACCCTCGAAGGGGTGAAAAGGGGGATGAAGTTGAGTATAGAAGAAAATCCTTAATTTTCAAAGTAATAATCGCTTAATTTATAATTTAGGCTTATGGATGGAAATATAACGCAACGTATATGGTTATTAGTAGTATTTTAACCCCTATGGGGATGAAATGGGGTAAATAAACCTAAAATTGATATGGATGTCGTTATTGGGGTTTTCTGGGATGACGTTTGCGAAAATGACATTTATTTTGAAGTCCAACACGGTCGACATGATTTAACCCCTAAAGGGGTTAAAATTAGGTTCAAATTTGGTATGGAAAACAATATCTATATATATAAAATTCAAAGTCCTGACTGAGTGAGATATCAACGCACAGCCCAAACCGCTGAACCTAGAGACTTGAAATTTTGCACACAGATACTTTATACAGTGTAGGCATCCACTAAGGAAGGATTTTTGAAAATTCCATCCCTAAGGGGATGAAATAAGGGATGAAAGTTTGTATGAAAGTCCCTCAGTTTTGAAGCTAGGATCTTCAAATTTTGTGTTTAGGCTGATGATTGAAAATAAATAAATACGTGTCTCAGCGTTTTTCAAAATTCTACCCCCAAAGAGGTGAAAAGGGGGATGAAGTTGTGTTTAGAAGATAATCCTTCATTTTTGAAGTAGAAATCGCTAGATTTGTAATTTAGGCTTATGGATGGAAATCTAACGCAACGCATATTGTATTGGTATAATTTCAACCCCCATGGTGATGAAATGGGGGTGCAATGGGGTAAATAAACCTAAAAATCGATATGGATGTCGTTATTGGGGTTTTCTGGGATGAAGATTGCGAAAATGACATTTATTTTGAAGTCCAACACGGTCGACATGATTTAACCCCTAAAGGGGTGAAAATTGGATTTAAATTTGGTATTGAAAACAATATAAAATAGACATTACAACTTAAAACTTCGTAGGAGCATGTCTTAAAATAAATAGGCAAACATATATTTTGTGGTTTTGAAAATCAACCCCTTAGGGGGTAAATGGGCTAAGTAAACGTAGAAATCGATATGGATGTCGTTCTTGAGGTTTTATGGGATGGTGATTGCGAAAATGACATTAATTTTGAAGTCCAATTTAACCGCTAAAGGGGTGAAAATGGGGTACAAATTATATATGGAAAAATAATATAAAATAGACATTACATAGTTTACAGCTTAAAAATTCGTAGGAGCATGTCTAAAAATAAATAGGCAAACACATATTTTCTTATTTTGAAAATCATCCGTTAGGGGGTAAATGGGGTAAGTAAACATGAAAGCCGATGTGGATGTCGTTCTTGAGGTTTTATGGGATGAGGAATGCGAAAATGACATTTGTTTTGAAGTCCAACACGGTGGACATGATTCAGCCCAAGGGGACGGGGACGGACACGGGAACAGGAACGGGAACGGGGGCGGGGACGGAAACGGGAAAGAGTAAAGAAACGGGAACGTGATACTCTTAATATCTCTGGACCTAATTCTGATTATTGTAATAAACTAGCTTCCGCCCGCGACTTCGTCCGCGTGGATATTAGAGAAAATCCTTAGGGAACCTTCAACCAGGATCCGACCAACCGTTTTATACGCGATTACGCGGGTCCCCACCAAGCGCGCAGCCTCGTGCGAGGCCTGTCACACGTCGCAAATGTTTTGCCTCGCGAGGCAGCGCGCTTGGTGGGGACCCGCCTAATCGCGTATAAAACGGTTGGTCGGATCCTGGTTGAAGGTTCCCTAAGGATTTTCTCTAATATCCACGCGGACGAAGTCGCGGGCGGAAGCTAGTAAAATATACATTACAACTTAAAACTTCGTACGAGCATGTCTAAAAATAAATAGACAAACAAATATTTTGTGGTTTTTAAAATCAACCCCTTAGGGTGTAAATGGGGTAAGTAAACATAAAAATCGATATGGATGTTGTTTTTGAGGTTTTATGGGATGGTGATTGCAAAAATGACATTTATTTTGAAGTACAACACTGTGGACATGATTTAACCGCTAAAGGGGTGAAAATGGGGTGCAAATTGTGTATGGAAAAATAATATAAAATACCTATAGACATCACAAATTTAAAATTCTTAGAAGCATGTCTAAAAATAAATAGGCAAATATATATTTTATTATTTTGAAAATCATCCCTTAGGGGGTAAATGGGGTAAGTAAACATGAAATTCGATGTGGATGTTGTTCTTGAGGTTTTATGGGATGAGGAATGCGAAAATGACATTTATTTTGAAGTCCAACACGGTGGACATGATTCAGCCGCAGGGGACGGGAACGGGAACGGAACGGGAACGCAAACGCGATCGCTCGAAAGCGAACGGGAACGGGAACGGAAACCGGGGACAGGAACGGGACCAAACGGGAACGGAAAAGGGTAAAGAAACGGGAACAGGATACTACTAATATCTCTGGACCCACTTCTGATTGTTGTAATAAACTAGCTTCCGCCCGCGACTTCGTCCGCGTGGATATTAGAGAAAATCCTTAGGGAACCTTCAACCAGAATCCGACCAGCCGATTTTATGCGATTAGGCCGGTCCCCACCAAGCGCGCAGCCTCGTGCGAGGCCTGCCACACGCGGCAAACGTTTTGCCTCGCGAGGCAGCGCGCTTGGTGGGGACCGGCCTAATCGCATAAAATCGGCTGGTCGGATTCTGGTTGAAGGTTCCCTAAGGATTTTCTCTAATATCCACGCGGACGAAGTCGCGGGCGGAAGCTAGTAAACATATATAATTGTTCCTGTATCGCTAGTTATAAATTAAATATCGTTTTCAAACAGATTACAGAGCCTACATTATTTCTATTTTTTGTCACCATGAGCGCTGGGATCGATTATTATACCTTTGCACCCAGCGAATAGGAAATGGGGTATTTTAACACGTTTTTATAAGTTGCTTTCTCGTTTGTTTGTTTGATTGTTTTTTTTTTTCAAATCAAATCGTTTTATTTGCAGAATATAGGTACCTAGTTACAATAATTGGTGTTGTATTACAAAATTTGAGCGCTGTATCTACCCAATGGGTGTGCAAAATTAATAATTACATAGAAAAAGTCAAACAATGTCAAAAATTGTCAAAAGCCAAACATCATAAAAAAAATCGATTAAAAATGTCACATAATAATAATAATACATTACAATCAATTTAAATGTTTGTTTGTTTATTTGTCCGCAAAGTTTGCGAACGATTTTAAACTAGCTTCCCGATGAGCTAGAGACTTGAAACTTTAAACATAGGTTAGAACTGGAATACAATGCAATATTATGGTGTTATTGAGCTGATCTGATGATGGAACTGGAAGAAGGCCACAAGAACTTAATGATGAAACCATACAACCCCATTGTGATTAGGCTTGTTAGAATCGTCTTGACGAGTACTCTGATGGGAGATAAGGTCCAGGGTCTGATGATGAAGCTGGAAGGCCATGCCAAAGGAACTCAATATTGGAACCGTGCAATCCCATCGAGTTTGGGCTCATTTGAATCGTCTTGACGAGTACTTTGTTGGGAAATAGTTTCCGAGGATCTGATGATGGAGCCGGAATAAGGCCATAGGAACTCTATAATCAAACCACGCTACCCCATCGAGTTTGGGCTCGTTTAAATCGTCTTGACGAGTACTTTGTTGGGAAATAGTTTCCGAAAATCTGATGATGGATCCGGAAGAAGGCCATAGGAACTCTTTAATAAAACCACGCTACCCCATCGAGTTTGGGCTCGTTAGAATCATCTTGACGAGTACTTTGTTGGGAAATAGTTTCCAGGGTCTGATGATGGAGCCGGAAGAAGGGTACTGGGACTCTGTAATAAAACCATGCAACCCCATCGAATTTGGACTCGTTTAAATCGTCTTGACGAGTACTTTGTTGGGAAATAGTGTCCGAAGATCTGATGATGGAGCCGGAAGAAGGCCATAGGAACTCATTAATAAAACCACGCTACCCCATCGGGTTTGGAATCGTTTGAATCGTCTTGACGAGTACTTTGTTGGGAAATAGTTTCCAGGGTCTGATGATGGAGCCGGAAGAAGGGTACTGGGACTCTGTAATAAACCATGCAACCCCATCGAATTTGGGCTCGTTTGAATCGTTTTGACGAGTGCTCCGATAGGAGATGGTATATTTTTATTTTAGTCTTAGCTCGTTTACTAAAAAGCATAAAATAATAATTTACTGAAAAAAAATTTAAAAAGACATTTTTAAAACGGACTAAATTATTACAAAAAAATCGGACCAAAAATATTAAAACGGACAAGTAAAAACAAACCAAAAAGTAAAAAATAAATTCTTCTGTAAATATTTATAGCCCTAATAGCCTATACCTACCTACAGAAATTTTAAACCTAAAAACGTGGAGCAAGTTTTGTAAAATTTATCATCCTTGTCTATAGCATGCGCCTCACGTTTTTTTGGTTTAAAATTTCTGTAGGTATAGGTTATTAGGGTTATAAATATATACAGAAGAATTTATTTTTTACTTTTTAGTTTGTTTTTACTTGTCCGTTTTAATATTTTTAGTCCGATTTTTTTGTAATAATTTTTTAGTATTAGCTCGTTGACAAAAAGCAAATACCTAATAAAAAATTGCTGAAAAAACCCCTTTTTTTCATTAATAAAACACGATTTTAAAACGAACTAAAAAGTATGAAATCATTGCTCTGTATTTATAGACAGTAAAAACTTCTGTATAGGGTTATAAATCTGCGGGAGAAATTATTTCATACAAACTTGTTAGATCGTTTTAAAAACGTGTTTTTATGAAAAAAGTTTTTTGGTTGAAAACCGAATTGTTTTAGAATTTGGATAGAAAACGGAATTATTATTACCATTATAAGCTAATGGGTAGAATAAGGAAGACATCATTTAAAATAATAATTTTATTGTCTAATAATAACCGTATAGAGCTAGAGGTTTTTTTAACAAATCACTGTCAGCAAGTATAGTGGAATCCTAAATGTGCGAAATCCGACGAGCACTTGGTCGGTTTTTCTTAGGTTTTTCTTATATGACATCACGAGTATTTTGTACTAGTACTAAGTACTTAGTACACATGCTTTCTTTAAATTTCCCTATTTTTAATTAGATACCTCTCCCTATGACGTTGCCACTAAATAAAACCACCATCTCAGTCTCTGAACATACTGGATTCGACTCAATCAAGAGAAGAACTGAGTAACTATGGCGCATCCGACTGATTACTGATACCACGTCTGGAGTGTCAATTTCGTATTCACTGTAATAAAATAACAAAGCTTGACTTGTGATCACATCGGGTCAAGGTTGTGTCGTAGTTGTAGCTAGTGCCGTCATCGAGACGGCATCTACTACGGCGCGGTGTAGCGCGATAGCGATCGCGCCGCGCGACATAATTCTTGATTTGAGTCTAATAAAAGAAGTGGCCGTTCGGGGAATGTGGCCTGTGGCCGTGGGAGCGACGGCCACGCCGCCTCTTTTTTCCTAGAAAAATCTCAAGTTTAGGAAAAACAAGCACCAAATCTATCCTTTCCGATTAGAACCTCATAAATGACAATCTAAAAACCGAAAACTTTACTTAGGTATTTATTTACACACTGATTTTGCGATATCTCAGGTTATATTACGTGTGTAATTATTAATACACAAATTAATAAATGCAGGACTTTTATTTTCTCACTTTGATTATTTATAATCAAAGTTTTCACAAAAAGATAAAGTCTACTCAAGACTTACAGCACAGTACCAAAAACCAACACCAGATTGATTTATTTTTCGTTGCCATGCCATGCCTATGACAGATTTGGTCACAAATTGTGATGGTGACTTAAAACCGCATTCATAAGTTCCATAAAATTGTAACTATGTTACCAATTTGCCGCTAATTCCGAACGAGAAAACCAGAACCTTCGTTACATTGTCATTTTAGGTTATATTCACCTGAAAATCTTAGGATTAAAATTAATTTTAGAATTATCTATGGTTTTGGCAGTTGTATAATAAAATTAGGGACATCTAGGGGACATCCAAACTGAGTTTGGAAAATACGATATAGAATTCTCCACAATTTCACAATTTTCACATGCGTACAAACATACAAAGTTTAAAGCACGTAATAAATAGAGGTAAGTAGTAAGGGGGCTGTGGATTGCAGCGCGCAGCGACGGCTGCAAAGCATATAGTTCAGGCACAGGATTGTTAAACTGTGGTTCGGGTGACCTCGGCAGCAGCGGCCGCATGTTGATGGGCGGCGTGGTTTTTGCGGCGCGTGGAATGCGGCGCGGGCGCGGGGCGGCGGCGGCGGGCGGCGGCACAAAGCCCGCGGTTCCACTATGCGTTTTTGTCGCGCGGCTCCTTTCGGCCATCTTTTAAGTAATGGTCCGCCTTTTTTCGATCTAATCGCAGTCTCGTAACAATGTCCCGATCGCGTCCTCGCGTCGGATCGGCAAATCGGCCCACTTTTTGGCCGTCAAATAAGTGGGTCTCACTCCGGCTGGAAACCGGTTGCGTCGCTGCATTTCTTCGATCGGTGCGTCACTCGTCGAGCGCGCGACATTCTACAAGATTGTGGAGAATTCATAAGTCCCGATGTTCCGAACAATCATCCGACAGATCGAGTTGCCGCTGATTGTGTTTTGAACAAAGGGGCAAATGAACCGAACGCAAGTAGGAAAGGGGTGTGGAGTACTCGATTAGAAGATAGAGTCGGCGGCGAGGGGGGGAGGCTGCTAGTTCGTAATTAAACGTCGGATTTAATGAAGGAGGACAGGTCGGTTCCGCGAACCGCTCGCCGCTCGAGGGAGGTTTTTTCGCCAGTTTCCCGGTAGCGCCGAGCGCCGACGCGACTTGCATACGCACAGGAAGGATTTGCGGGAATCAGAAGTCGTTAACTCTCCAATGTTTATTCATTTAATACAAAACAAATTAAACCGCATACTAGAGATAACAAAAATAATGATCACTTACACACGCCAACCAGTTTTAAAGCAATAATTAAATAGTTTGTTTTTTATTTAGATATCTTTTCCCGCTGCCTGTCAACGCCCGACGCTAAATACAGAACAACCTCGCAGAAGTAGATTATTAACATCACAAACAATAACAACGTTTGTTTTCCGACTTTTCCGTAAAAAGACAAAAAATACAACTTTCCATACAAATGTCCAATCAGCGGATAGAGTTTTGCATGAAAAGTAGGTTTTTTTTCTCTTTTTTGGAAAGTCGTACAGTATCTAGTCCCTTGCGAGTTTGTTGATGTATTGCAAATAATACAAACTATCATTGACATCGGTTTATTTCAGTGAATTTAAAAAACATACGTAACGTAGAACAAAACATGCAGATGTAGGAGTTTTTTTCATAAAAAGATTTCACTCCGGCTTCATTAAATTTTTTCAAACTTGCTTTCTTTTCTTGCGGTTTAAGATGAGAATATTATAAATCATTTATAGGTATATTTTACGTAAAATAATTCAAACCTGGAGTTGCCCAAAGTTGGTATGTTTTGAATTGTTTTATTAAGTACCTAGGTTATTAAGTGTAGTTTATTATGCTGAAATGTTCATTTCATTTAGTATTCGTGGTATATTTTTAGAATTGTCACAGAAAACCCTTTCATTTGCGCACACGATAGGTAGAGCAAAAAAAATTTCCTTATACAATAAAACGATGTCTTAGCTTCTTTCGCTAGGGAGATTTTCTAGAGAAATATGACTCAAACATTTTTTTTTACCTCAAACACGTGTGCCAAACGGCTATCCATCATCATCATCATCGATGTTTTTGAGTATGCTGACCACTATTGTGCCTGTGTATGCTCATTACACAGACATTATGCCACATCAGAAACGCAGTAGAGTAGGCAGGATCGCTCTACCGGTGTGCGTCAAACAGCAGCAAACGCCATCAAAACAAGATGTTTGTTGATGCACCTCGCTGGCACTAAAGGTGCGTCCAGATATGTTCTTTTGATCGTACCGTACCTCCGTTCCGTACCAGCGTTCCGATCAAATAAGTCTGGACGCTACTTTTGCCCGTTCCGTACCTCCGTTCCGTACCACCGTTCCGATCAAACCGCCGAACGTCGCCGCGATCACGTCCAGACTAGCGCCGTACCGTACCTCCGTTCCGTATCAACGTTCCGATCCAATAGTACAGCAGCCCGTAGTAAATTTAAATTACGAAAAAGGTTACCGTTTGCCGTTGTGATATAGTTATTTATTACAAAATTATAGATACTTTAACAGATCGCAACCCGCCGTAACTTATATTTGTATATCTCCAAAAAAATTTATTTTTTTATTTTTCGAGGTTAATCACATGGTTTAGCTATTGTCGTGTTCTACAGCGCTATCTGTGTATGGCTACTTTTCACAGTCTAACTATTATCAGTGGCAATCAAACATAGCGCTGTAGAACACGACAATAGCTAAACCATGGGATTAACCTCGAAAAATAAAAAATCTCATTTTTGGAGATATACAAATATAGGTTACGGCGAGTTGCGATCTGTAAAACTTGGGTTAAAGTATCTATAATTTCATAATAAATAACTATATCACAACGGCAAACGGTACCTAACCTTTTTCGTTATTTAAATGTACTACGGGCTACTGTACTACAACCTCCGAACGTCGGCGTCGCCGCGATCACGTCCAGACTAGCGCCGTACCGTTCCTCCGTTCCGTTTTTCCTTTGAACGGGGCGAAAAAACCGACTCGCGATGGATCGGAGCGTACCTGTCGGCGATCGAGACGGCGTACCTCCGCACCGTTCCGAACATGCCACTAGCGTTCTTTGTTCGCGACGCTCAAGAGCGAGAGATACGGGTACGGGCAAAAGAGCGAGAGATTCGAGGTGGATCGGGGCGTACCTGTTCGGCGAACGGAACGGCGTACCTCCGCACCGTTCCGAACATGCGTCCAGACTAGCGTTCTTTGATCGCGACGCCGATCGGAACGGAGGTACGGTACGGGCAAAAGAACATATCTGGACGCACCTTAAGGTGGTTTACGCTTATTCAACAATAATTAGTTGAAGCAACGGATTGTCGTACGCAACAGTTTTCAACAGTGTCGTACGGTCAACAGTGATCAACGTCCGTTGCAGCAACAGATACGACAGTTTCATTTTACATATATTCTAGTCTATTGTCTACCAAACAAATCGTTGCTGCTGCACGGAAAAGTATTCGGAAAAAAGGAAAATAAAACGATGATTAAAACGGGCAATGTATAGAAGTGAATGCCGAAACATTCAACTAAAGGACATAGTTACTAGATGACACACATACCGTACCGTTTAGCTAGTATTAAGTAGGCATATTTTTCTTTTTATTGTCTTTACATTCACTTTGGTTTAGGTGTACCAGAGTACTTCTTGATCTCTATGATCCTCAATAAACTGAATACTTAATAGCTTTGTCATTACTCTACTGAATTTCCATTTTTAACAAAACAAACAAGTAAAAGATATGATTTGTTGAAGCAGTATTGTTGAATGAATGCATCTACTGTAGGTACAAAAGCAACATGTTTCAACAAGACATATTTTATAGAACGGTCGACGTTCTGTTGCAAGTCTCTTTCCACAAACGTCAACAGTGGCAGTGTTGCTTTCAACATGTTGTTTCCACAAAATTGCCAGTTGTTAAACGCACCTTTATTCTATACGTTGAAGAGTCTATGAAGTATGTTGATTAACCTTACCCTTAGGTTTGTCGAGGGCGAGCGCGCGGGCGAAGTGCTCGTCGACGACGGCGGCGACGTCGCCCGAGTAGTGCGTGAACACGACGCAGTTGGCGCTGACGTACTGCGCGCGCGCACGCGCCGCGCCCGCGCTGCACTCGCCCTCCGACTCCGACGACCCACCGCCTGACAACAACACACAACTTCACATCAACTAGTACTTTATATCAGAATCATCATCATCATCATCAGCCATTTTTAATGACCTCACTGCTGGGGCACAGGCCTTCCTTATGGATGAATAAGGAGGATGGGCCATAACTCACTAGCCCCGGGCCCAGTGCGGATTGGTGGGTGTTAACGACTGCAAATGCTGCCGGGACCAACGGCTTAACGTGACTTCCGAAGCACGGACGAGCTCGAGATTAAATTTTTGTCATCCATCCAATGACCGACCCTTGCGAAAGTTGTTTAGCCTCCGCAATCTCTGAGCCAGGCACTAAGCCACTGCGCCACCGAGATCTTCCTATATCAGAATAGTAATCATTTTTTCATACAAAAACAATAACATTACATTCAAACGTACATTTACAATGAGAAATTTTAACAAAGACTCCATCTCCTAGGATGAATGAAGACTTGAAAATTCAAAGTTACTTCAAAAACCAAGTCTCTCTTAAAAAGTTTAATATTGAATACATAAAAGAATAAAAAGTAAAGAAAGAAAACCAAATCTGGATGAGAAAGAATCAAAAGATGATGGATTTGATTGAAGCTGAAGCTGATAGTGAGACGTCTGCCATTTTGATTAACATGCTGCAATCTACGTACTAACTTAATGCGAAAAAAACGTGGAATGCCGGTCTGAATTACATAACTTGTTCTTGTATCTATTAAAGGGGTTTAAGCTGTAGTGCCTTGCATTCCTGCATTCTAAATAAAAATGTGCTGGATAAAGGTGAGTAAGCATCGTAATAAAAAAAAATCCAATGGCCACCACAAAGAAAACCAGAATACTTAATAAGTATATATACTTAATAATATGCACTAATGTGTGCATATTCGCTGTCGTTGGTCAACCAACGTCAGCGATTTCACATTTCAATTCAATTTATTTGCTTGCTTCACTAGTTGACACAAGACAAAGATTTAAAATTCAATAATCTAAGGATTTAAAAGAAAAGTAAAACAATATTTGTTTTTATTCGGAAAACTACAAAATAAAACGTGAGTCCCTGGGGCTCATAGAAATTAATACGTATTGCTGCTTGAGATAGAAAGAATTTCATAGTGTTGTCGAAAGCCATCGTCAGCATTGCAACTGCGATTACTGTAATGCTGGGTTTCCCTTCTAGCATGAGATTACGAGGGTCTGGATTGCACAGTGGGTTAGCGTTTGCCCTGTGATCGGTCATGGGATGTGTGCCCAATAACTCGAGCTTCTCTGTGCTTTGGTAGTCAAAGTCAAAATTGCATTAAATAAACTTAATAATTAAGCACTTTGGAATACCATCCGTTCCACTTTTTTAACTGAAAAGCTGCAAGCTATGCTGTTGGTCTGCTGTTGGCTGCACCTGCAGTTGTATACACCTACGAATATAAGGCCTGTGTGGTGGGTTATAGCCCGTCCTACTTATTGACCCTTAAGTAAGTCCTGAGACATCAAAAATGTCTGAGATGCTATGAGATTGCGTACCGTCGGCACTGGCACGCCCGTGCACAGAGAGGTCCTCCTCCTTGGCGCGCAGGCGCGCGTGGTGCGGGTGGTGCGCGTGCGGCGGCGAGCCCGGCGACTGCGCGCCCGACGACGCCGACCCGGAGCTGAGCGCAGCTGCGCCGCCCGCCGCGCCTGCCCCGCCGTACGCCTCGCTGGCGTTGCTTGCACCGCTTTGCACGTTGAACTATAAATATTAACGTTTATTAATAATCATGCCTTGTCATCAGGCAAAAAAGGCATAAATTTACTATGCATCAAACACGGCACAAGCACACTTGGAAAGCTAGTTATAATTTATCTCTCCACGCATGCCCATTTCAATTTTTCCAGCTTCACTTTACTCGCCATTAAAACTTTTCATTTTTACACCCTTTACCCTATTTTACTATTTATAAGTCGTCAGATATTACCAGCCCACTACTCAAATGGCCGACATTCTACAGGCTGCATAAGAACATCTTTTTCCATAAAACATGTGTCGAAGACGTCGAAGTACACCCTTGGACGAACGAGTACACCACAAAATTTTGGTCATCCCTTGCTAAACTGATCACGTGATCTCTTTGATTTTTATGGAAAGTCTTTTTTTTTTACATGTTTGACCGTATGTTTCTAAGAGAAAGTTGTTCAGTTTCATGGACTGAACATAAATATTCTTAAAATTTGGAGAGTGAACAAAAAGACACCTGTATTTATTCACTAACTTAAAGCTTAAAAAAAATTCTTCTCCTAGTCTCCTTTAGTTAGAGTACTTGTCAAGACGATTCTAACGATCAGAAACGCGATGGGGTTTTACGGTTTTATTATAGAGTTTATGGCCTTCTTGCGGCTCCATCATCAGATCAGCGCAATGATACCATAATATTTCATTGCCTTCCAGTTTTGACCCACGTTTAATCAAAGTTTCAAATCTCTAGCTCATCGGGAAGATAGTATAAGATCGTTTGATTTTGGCTTTTGTACACAAACAACCAAACAAAGAAATAAGAAAGCAAATAAAAACGTGTCGCAAGCTGATGTAAATCACAGACATTGTTGTATAATATTGTATGAAATTGAAAAGCAAATGGCCAAATTTCTATTTTCAGGGGCAGGACATTTTCATTAATAAAACTGGAATACATTCATCTTTTATCAACTGGTATTTTTTTATACAAATCATGAAACTACATCTTGCCTGCAAAAAACATTTCCGAAGCCAGTTTCGTAGTATTTTGTAGACTTTTTAATCCATCCACTACTTGACCAAGAAACTAAAAAAATACCTCTGTTTATAAACTTACTAGCTGCCGCCCGCGACTTCGTCTGAGTGGAGAGTTTTTTGCTATCCCTCGGGAACTGTTTGTTTTTTCTGGGTGAAAGGTACGCTATGTCTTTTTCTGTACCCCTGACAATGTGTATGCAAATTTTCATCATGATCGGTTCAGTAGTTAAGACGTGAAGGCGTAACAAACAAACAAACAAACGGACTTTCGCATTTATAATATTAGTAAGGATAAATAAATTCAAATTATTACCGTACCTAGCAATTAGGCGAGCCTCTGAATGACAACACTGTGAGCCAATTTAATTTTATACGTATCTTGCCACGTCGCGTCGCGGGAACAGGCAGGCTGGCTAGCGACTGTTCGTGCGGGCAAAAACCCAACGTGGTGGACGAGCGGGGGTGGGGGGGGAGAGGGGAGCTTGGACGCAAAGTCACAGGTGATGCTGAGGTGAGTCGCCACGCAAAAACCTCGGGCAGAGCCGCGTAGCATTAGTATGGGCGAGCCGCGCCGCCACACCTAGCACCCGCCATTGAATTGGTAACTAACGAGTAGTAGCGAACCAAGGACCGGAACCGCTTACCGTTAAAGGGGTTTTTGATTGGGTACCTATTTCATAGACTTGTTTTCAAAAACCCTATCAATACGGTAGCCCTATCAATACGGTAACCCTAGCGAAAGGGTAACCCAGGTAAGCACTTACCGAATACGAAAACCCTATCGGGGAAACCCTATGAAGGCTTTGGCCTAACCCGATAAATGGGTTTTTGATTGGATATTTCATAGACTTGTTTTCAAAAACCCTATCAATACGGTTAGCATGGACGTCAACTAATCCTATCGAAAGGGAAACCCTATCATTTTGTAAGCTTTTTAATAGGGTTTTCCTAACAATTGGCTTATTATATTAACTTAAAAATAAGTGCTTTTGAGTCCTTACTATGGGGGCGTCCATTAATCATGTGATGTTTTTTTGGCCAATTTTTGACCCCCCCTCTAAATCACGTGTATTTTTTGATACAAAATAATTTCAACAATTTTCACTACGAAATGTCGCGGTGGGCGGGGAAATCGTCCTGGTAACGGTGAGTCCACAATCACACGCAGTTTTCGGTTAAAAGTCACGCGTTCAACGGAAAAAAATAATACACGTGATATCTCACTACACCCCCCCGTCCTCCTTGTGATACTTCGTGATTTTTTCAACTACCCCCCCCCCCCGCCCCCTTTCGAGGCTCACGTGATTAATGGACGACCCCTATCCTCACTAATATTATAAATGCGACAGACCGTTTGTTTGTTACGCCTTCACGTCTTAATTAGTCAACCGATCATCGTTAAATTTTGCATACAAACATATTGTCAGGGGTGCTGAAAAGGACATAGGACCTTTTATTTTGAAAAAAGGAACTGTTCCCTTAGGATAGACAAAATACTATCCACGCAGACGAAGTCGCGGGCGGTCACTAGCATATATTTTCTGCCTTTATTGTTATAGTCTTCAAGACCATTTAAAAAAAAATAACACTTTTTGACGTAATGCCAAAGGTCGCTGAAAGGTCCTACGTACCTGAAGTTAAGATCCCTATATCTTTATAATTATCTTTATGCAGAAGCGTAACTATTTACACGATTGAATGATTTTGGCTCGATACATTTTAATTTCGCAAATACCTCTTAAACATTTTTAAGTTTGAGATTATTTAGAAACAACATTAAGTACCTATTCAAATCGAAATTCATCATCATCATCCTCCTGTCCTTATACCAATTTATTTGTAGTGCTCTACACAAAATAAAATTTTGCGCTCGTAGAACGACCACTATTGGGGTCGGCGCAGCATGTAATACATACTGCATTAGGTTTTGGAAAGTTTTACGATCGGCCGCCTGCCTGACACCAACCCTCCTTGGGAATTCAAATCGAAATTGTATCATCAATATTCACAATCGTGTAAGTAAAGCATTTATCTTTAATCGCTATGGTATTTGCGACGAATTAATTTTGTGGTTTTTTTCGCCTAACCTGCAAAATTGGTCTCGATCCCGCGCGCGTTTCTCATTTTCACATGGCTATCTCGCTTTAGAGATTATATAGTGTTATTTTACAAAAGATTTTTTCACCTCTCCAGCACGAAAAGGGCTCTTTTGGCGCGTAAAAACTCGCAGCAAAATCGATTTTTGCTGCTAGCGTGAGGCAAAGTGCTTTTTTAAATTTCTAACACCAACTTTCAAAATCATAAATAAAAAAGAAATAAAGTGACAAGGAGAGACTTATAAAATTGATATGTGAGAAAAGGATAGATAGAGTGCTTTATGGTGTCATATATGGATTAAAAAGTAAAAAATAAAATGCACGTATAAAGAGATTTGAAATAAAGAGATATGGACGAAATGAGGTCCATATATGAAATAAATATAAAATAAGAAAAATTAATGAAATTTATTAACAAATTAGTTTTTTATGATTATAAATAATAAGTAAATTAATAAGATGGGATATTATCCTTACAATTATAATAAAACAGTAAAAAGTTTGTCTGTACATTGCATATATTATTTCAAAAAAAAATATCTGGGGCTATGGAGACAGTAATAGAGTAAGAATTTGAAAAAAAAGTGTGTCTGTTTGTCTGTCTGAACACGCTAATCTCCGGAAATACTGAACGGATTCGAATGAAACTTTTTTTGTTATATAGCTGTTAAGCCTAGGCATTACTTAGGGTATAATTGACATTGGAAAATGGAACACCTGATGCAGAACCATAATGGTCCAACTTAACTATAAGGAATATAAAAATGACACCTTAGCAAAAGTTGTTCAGCCTGATGAGCATTTTTTGTTGAGGTATAAAAATTTAAGATCTGAAACACCTGATGCAGAACCATAATGGTCCAGCTAATCTTTACAAAATATAAAAACCGGCCAAGTGCGAGTCGAACTCGCGCACGATGAGTTCCGTACCAAAAAACGGAAAATAATCACGTTTGTTGTACGGGAGCCCCCCTTAAATATTTATTTTATTCTGTTTTTAGTATTTGTTGTTATAGTGGCAATAGAAATACATCATCTGTGAAAATTTCAACTGTCTACCTGTTGTCGTTATTAATATCGAGCAAAAAACGGCAAAAAAATCACGTTTGTTGTATGGGAGCCCCCCTTAAATATTTATTTTATTTTATTTTTAGTATTTGTTGTTATAGCGGCAACAATAATACATCATCTGTGAAAATTTCAACTTTATAGCTATCACGGTTCATGAGATACAGCCTGGTGACAGACAGACAGACAGACAGACAGACAGACGGACAGCGGAGTCTTAGTAATAGGGTCCCGTTTTTACCCTTTGGGTACGGAACCCTAAAAATGACATCTTTCCAAAACTTGTTCAGCCTGATGAGCATTTTTTGTTGAGGTACAAAAATCGAAGATCTGGAACACCTGATGCAGAACCATAATGGTCCAGCTAAACCATACAAAATATAAAAACCGGCCAAGTGCGAGTCGGATACGCGCACGAAGGGTTCCGTACCAAAAACAGCAAAAAAATCACGTTTGTTGTATGGGAGCCCCCTTTAAATATTTTTTTTCTGTTTTTATTATTTATTGTTATAGCAGCAATAGAAATACATCATCTGTGAAAATTTCAACTGTCTACCTGCATTCGTTATTAATAGCGAGCAAAAAACGGCAAAAAAACACGTTTGTTGTATGGGAGCCCCTCTTAATTTTTTTTTTTCTGTTTTTAGTATTTGTTGTTATAGAAGCAATAGAAATACATCATCTGTGAAAAATTCACCTGTCTAGCTATCACGGTTCATGAGATATAGCCTGGTGACAGACAGACAGACAGACAGACGGACAGCGGAGTCTTAGTAATAGGGTCCCGTTTTTACCCTTTGGGTACGGAACCCTAAAAATGACATCTTGGCAAAAGTTATTCAGCCTGATGAGCATTTTTGTTGAGGTACAAAAATCTAAGATCTGGAACACCCGATGCAGAACCATAATGTTCAAGCTAAACTATACAAAATATAAAAAAAATATCTTTGCAAAAGTTTTTCAGCCCGATGAGCATTTTTTGTTGAGGTATAAAAATCAAGGATCTGGAACACCCTGATGCAGAACCACAACACTGCTTTGAGTACTTTCTTATGTAACTACATTAGTTCATTTATATGCATACGCCGAAGTCATAAAGTCCACGCGTACGAAGTCGCGGGCATCAGCTAGTATATAATAAGAGAAAAATACAGCGTAATGTAAAACAAAACGACGGAAATCTACTTTACACTATGCATATTTTTTTAAGCATAGGTTTGATCAAACTATTTTTTTTTGTGATAAATTACAAAAAGTGAATGTGTCTAACGTTAAAGATAGTTGTCTAACTCCAAAAGAGTTGAGTGAACATGTTACGAATGCTGAATTTAGCTTTTTAACAAGAAATCACGTGAAAATTTTCTCGCTGATACAGGTGAAAGTTGTATGTTTTACACGAGACCAAAATTTTGTTCTGCCTCGTGTGCCTTTAAATCACTCACTGTGCTCAGTAGTCTATATTAGAATCACTTGCTACGCTCGTGATTCAATTCTAGACTACTTCGCTAGTTCGTGATTTAAAGTCGGCATTCGCAGCACAAATTGATTTTGGTCACTTGTATAACAAATAAATAGGTACCAAAGACTGTTTTTTGCAATAGGAACGTACACAGCTCCAAAGCATTGCTCTGCTCTACATACCTTACACATGTAACAACATTAAATCCTAATTAAGATTTTTGACCGAAGGATATGGATGTCGTTGGATAAACAGAATTACGAGAAAAACTGCATGACAGGACAGGCTTTATCAATATAAATCCAGTTCATAGACACAACCACATGGCAATATTTGCTATCTATCTTTGACACTGTTAAAGCTTCATGAATTCGTATGTGTATAAGTATTTCAGCGGTGGAATGTTTATGTCTAAATAACACGATCAATGTAAGGAGTCGAGATGGGCAATAGCTGATTGCGCGTGGGGGTGCGGGGCAGGGAGTGGTGCGCGGACGCAGGTTCCGTTTTTGCGCGCGTGATATATGGCGGCCGGTCCGAGACGATACTTAGAACCGCGGAAAAAACTTAAACGAGCGTCGACTCGCGCAAACAACTGCGGACGCAAGAGAGACGTGCCCGCGCATCGGTCAGAGGCAACCGCTGCTGCTTGCCTCAACTGATACCAGGATTCCTTTGGATTCTACAGAAACAACATCTGTAAACAAAAGTTAGGTTAAAACCCAATAACTTACATGTCCTTGTTTTGTTATTGTAACTATTCAATCGTAAGTAGTAGAAACATGGGTTATGTTTTAAGACTCCGTAGCAATTTTGGCGCTGACTGCCGCTCTCTCGCTCGCACTTTTCATGTTTTCTTAAGATTTCTTAAATCTGAGTGCGTAAATGAAAAATGTGTCTCGGCCACTTTTTGCAATACAAAATTACGGACATTTCAACATATATTTCAGTTTTGAGTTGCTGAAGTACAAAAAGTTATCGTATTTGTTAGTTCAAATAACTGTTAGAAGCGATAACTTTTTGTACTTTAGCAACAAAAATCTGAAATATATTTTAAAATGTCTGTAATCTTATATTCCGAAAAGTGGCCGAGACAAATTTTTCAATTGCGCACTCAGATTTAAGAAATCTTGAGAAAACATGAAATGTGCGAGCGAGAGTGCTGCAGTCAGCGGCAAAATGGCTACGGGCTCTTAAACTAATGTTTTAGGTTATGTCCTTTGCAAGCAATAACGAAAATGCAATTTTTGAATGTTCAAAAACGCAACATGAATGAATGAAAATATTATTTATTCAAATAAGCTCACTTAATAAGTATTTTTAAATCGTCAATTCTATTACCCTATCACCCACATTGTGATGGCTTTTAGCTTGTCTTATAAGTATGTTACAAACATAAAAAGTGGATTTACAAGAAAAAAGTTTCTTCGGTGGTCCCACCAGAGGAGAAACAAATCAGTGGTTCCACAAGACAATCGGGAAAAACATACTCGTAAAATGGATCTGACGCCGCTGAATAATCATCAACATATGGCTGGTTTTTGAAAAAGGCGAATTTGGATTACCGCTAGTGTAGTGACAGATCGTCTGGCAACTGTACGTTTGCGGTATTTTTAAGTTCAAATCGTTAAAAGTATCTTACCTAGACGAGACGACCGACGCATCGTCAAATAAAACACTTTTCAGTAGTTTTGTATTTCGGTCGGTGAATAAACCGCCAGAGCTTTTCAGATTAGGATGCCATTTTGAATTAGTAGGTATATGATAACCCTGTACCAATGTGTAGAACCAATTTAAAGTCACATTGTTTCTTATCGCGTGCAAAATCTCTGTACAAGGATTATAATGATAAAATTGATCTTAATCTAACTTCTATACCCTAGTATTAAGAAAGTGATAATTTCGTAGAACTATTGTCTATTATACCTATTACCACAGAATAGATAATAGTTCTAGCGTACAGAAGTTGCACTCCGCAAAATCGTTTAAATAAATTGCGACTCTTGTTCCGACACAATAAAGTACAAATCAGGTCGCACAGCGCTCCCTTCGCTCCAAATATTCACTAGTAATTAAATAGAATAATAATAAAAAGCCTCTCTTTCTATCGCGTATGTCTTATCTTTTCTGATGTATGAAATTTGTCGCCTAGCGTAAAACGCTAGTTTTTTTTACATTCTCTTTGGCCGAGCGCTTCAGACTCGCGCGCGGAGTGACAGAGCCCTGCTATTACTTTTATATCTAAGTAACAACATAATTTTGTATTGTTTAATTAGTGCATGTGGTGCCCTCCTATATGGGGCATTTAGTCTAAGAGCCGTATTGCTATTATATTGTCTGTAATCAGTGTACCCATGGAGAGCCAAAGTAAAATAAATAAATAATTCCCCTTCGTCATCGCAATCGTGGGAGCTCCCAATCAGGCGATACGCGATAGGCATATGGTTCGACGTCATCAGTCATTGTTTATATATGTATCTGATGACGAAGGATAAGAAGGAATCTGATAACGACTGCAAAATATACAGTCAGGACCATCCCATGACCATGACCAACCCTTGCGAAAGTTGCTTAGCTCCCACAATCGCAGGCCGAATGCGCTGTCCTACTGCGCCATCGAGCTCCTCTATGTCGGATGAACAAATAGTGTTTCGTTTTGACTCACCCGATCATACTGGAAGTGCGGCGCGTGGTGGAAGGAGCGCGCGGCGCCGCGGCCGTAGAGGTAGGGGTAGTAGGCGCCGTACATCACCTCGGGGCAGCTCACCGCCATGCCGCCGGCGGGCCGCGCCTGCGCCCCATGCCGCCGCGCGCGCACCCGCCCCTACCGCCACCCACCGCCCGCTCACCACCTGCACAAGCACACACAAACATCATCATCATCAACATCATACCAGCCGCACGACACCCACTACTGGGTAATAGGCCTCCCCCAAGGATCCCACGACAATCAGTCCTGCGCTGCCCGCATCCAGCGGTGCACGGCAACCGCGCACCAGATCGTCTCGGTCCACCTTGTGAGGGGCGGCTTACCCACGGAGCATCGTCCGGTGCGCGGTCGTCATTCAAGACAAACATGCCCTTCACCTCACCTGATGCACGAGGCCGAAGGGACTATAAGGCAAAGCGCACTACACCCGGAACCCTCATCACTGAGGAACTGGCTATATTACGTCAACAGCCGGAACACAACCATTTTTAGGGTTCCGTAGTCAAATCAACAAGGAACTTCGCCGTGTCCGTGAAGGAAGTCCGTGACAGATAGACAGACGTCTGTCTGTCCATCCGGCATAGCTCAGGAGGCCCTTAATACTAGAAAGCTATAATTTATAGCTTATTGTATATTCATCAATGTATCAATAATCTTGAAGTACTTCTCCTACATGTAAAGTGGGGATGAAATAATTTTTCTTAACTTTATAGTGTGAGGTGTCGTTAGATAGGTTTTTGAAAATATCGTAAGTTTATGAAGACCACTTTTCGATTTAGGTTGCTTTTGAAAACGTCAAAAAATTCAGGACATATAATGAAAATAAGAAGAAAATTATCACTACCGAGTAAGCTTAACGAGTAATAGTCGATTAGTTTATATTGGAAAAGTTTTTGTAGAACAAACTTCATTGAATAGGTAGGCAGTATCTATTTATTCCTTACCACCCATATGGAAGGCCTGTGCCCCAGCAGTGGGGACTGGGGACATCAAAAATGGCTGATGGATCTATTTATTTATATTTTTAGGTATAGGCGGTCGTTAGTTGTATAAAACCAAAGATAAACAGGGAGTAAATATAAGTTTATAGCCAGGTGGTATGTAACTACAGAACCCTATACTGAGCATGGTCCGACATGGACTTGGACGGTTTTTAATGTTCACACTGCCGGAGCACAGGCCTTCTCTATGGATGGATAAGGGCCATAACCCACCACGCGAGCCCAATGCAGATGATTGGTGGGTGTTAACGACTGCAAACGCAGCCGGCACCAACGGCTTTACGTGCTTTTGGAAGCACGAAGAAGCGAGATAATATATTTTTAGCCACCCATCCCATGACCAACACTTGCGAAAGTTGCTTTACTGCCGCAATCGCAGGGCGATTTGCTTCTCGAATAAAATGGCATCAAACATCACTTTCTTTAAACGACTTCAAGAAAGGATGAGGTTATTAACCGACTTCAAAAAAGGAGAAGGTTATCAAGTCGACGGTTTTTTTTTATGTATGTTTTAACATAACTTCGTCAATTGCTAACCGATTTATACAATTCTTTTTTTATTTCAAAGAAGATAGTTTGTGTGTGGTCCCATATAATTTTACAGAGATCTGATTAGTAGTTTTTTCATAATCCTGAAACATATAAATAATTTAGCCTTCCATCGCACGAGTTTTTACGGATTTTCGGACATAACATCTTTGTTTATGAACCGATTGAGTTTTTTTTTGAAAGGGTATACTTGAAGAGTGGTCACATTTCAATTTCATCGGTGTTGGACTTTGAACTTCGAAGATACACAAGGGAATTCCTCAAAGTCAAATAGTATATGTAAAGTTATTTAGATTTTGGTAGGTTTATGACAATCCAAAACAAACCAACAAACCAAACCATGATCTGTGATGCAATATTCTGGACTAGACTTGGACTACGAAGACACAACGAACTCCTTAAAAACAAACAGCGTAAAATTGGAAATTGAGTTGTGGGCATTTTACCATTTGAAATTTTATAATATAATGTTAAAAAATATTTTACGTACCTACCACTAAAAAGTAGAAAATAAAAAATATTTTTAATAAAAAATGAAAACTGCCTTCAAAAAACCTTAAAACAAAAACAACAAAAACAGCTTCAAAATTAAATACCTCTAAAAAGCAAGAAATAATCAAATTCAAATCATTAGTTACACATACCAATATTAATAAAACACGTCTAATGAAGTCGGGTGGGGCTTTAAAAAGAAAAAAATATCCTCCAGCCCCACCCGACTTCAATAGACATGTTTTATTATTAGTACACATATCAATATTAATAAAACACGTCTAATGAAGTCGGGTGGGGCTTTAAAAAGAAAAAAATGTCCTCCAGCCCCACCCGACTTCAATAGACGTGTTTTATTAATATTGATATGTGTAACTAATGATTTGAATTTGATTATTTTTATAAAGAAAGAAATTAAAGCTTTTAAAATAATTCGAGCTAGTAATAATATTACTAACAATAAAGTCCATTATTTCATTTTCGACTTGAATTACAAATTATAATCGTTTCAGTGCGCGCGTTGAAGTCTTTTAGTAGGCAAAAAACAACTTTTTGAATAACGAACTTAATTCTTTCACCTTAGTTGAGTGAGGTAGCATTGATTAGATCACGTTACGAAGAATAGTAACGGTAAGTTTGTACCACCGCTGTGTGCTTTTTAGGGTTCCGTACCCAAAGGGTAAAAACGGGACCCTATTACTAAGACTCCGCTGTCCGTCTGTCTGTCTGTCACCAGGCTGTATCTCATGAACCGTGATAGTTAGACAGTTGAAATTTTCACAGAGGATGTATTTCGGAAAAAACACATATACACTCCTTTTTGGTTGGGCAGTCGTGTAAAAAATAGAATAAAATAAATAAGGGGGCTCCCATACAACAACCGTGTTTTTTTTGCCGTTTAGGTTGCTCATTGCACACAAGGCTGTGGGTTGCAGCCCGAGCCGCAGGCGAGAGCGTAACTCAGCCGAGTGTGCAATAAGCAAGAGCTTACGAGTTTCATACGACGTTTTTCAACACATTTGCGAGGAAAAAACAAAGTAACAGCAACAAATACGACAAAAACAAAATATGATAATTATGATGGGAAAAGGCGCGCAGATTTTTTTGCTTTTTTCACACGCCAAATGCATGAATATTTTGCGAACAAAGGGGTGAGTGAGCATACAGCCACTCAAAATTATAATTTTAAGTGATAAAATGCAAATATGTTAATATTCTATGACATAATATTGTGAATTATGAATAATTTGATAATAATAAATATTTGTTTCACTTAATTAAGGACTTACACATTTATTTATTCCAAAAATGTATATGAATTTTCAGCGGCATGAAACCTCTTTGTTGTTACTAAAAAAATAACTGTATAACCCGGTTAAATTGGGAATGCTCTGTTTACTCGTATAGAACTTGCAGTAAGGTACCTATTTAACTTTGTAGGGATAATTCTATAACCAACTAGTGTTTTATATATTATTGCACGCGTTTGTTATAGCTCGGTTTATGGCCCTAAAAGCGAAGTATTAGGGGTCACTTTACGAGCAAGTGTGTTGAAATTTTTTTTACAGATGATGTAGGTATTTCAGTTGCCGCTATAATAACAAATACTAAAAACAAAATAAAATAAATATTTAAGGGGCTCCCATACAACAAACATGTTTTTTGCCGTTTTTTTAGTACGGAACACTTCGTGCGCGAGTCCGACTCGCACTTGGCCGGTTTTTCTTATTAGTAGATAGATAGATAGATAGATTAACTCTTTATTGCACACACATTAAAAATTAATACAGTAAAACTTAAAGCTTAAGACTAATGGTGGGCAAAGGCGGTCTTATCGCTGGAAGCGATCTCTTCCAGACAACCTTTGATTCAGAGGATAGGAACCTGATAGGGGATATAAAAACAGTGTGCCAACTACAAACAAAATAAAAAGAAAAGCTTATACCCATACAAAATCAATAAACTTACACAAATACGGTACGAATAACAAACATACACTACATAAACCTAAATAAATATATAAGTTGTTGCAAACTAAGATTTAGCCAGTAGGTAAGCGTGTAGATGTGTCTTAAATACGGCGAGGGATTTCGAGTGACGGACATCAGATGGAAGGTTATTCCATAAGCCAGTAGCAGTAACCGTAAACGAGTCCCTGTAGTATCCAGAGCCGGAGTGAGGAGCTCTAAGGCGATTGTCGGATTTGCTTCTAAGATCCCGATCATAGTAGTAGTAATTAGTTTGTTTAGTCGTAGTCTCTATAAAAGTTGTCTCTATAAAACCTACTAAGGTTTTCCATAACCATGGACCCTCGGAGAGGCCTCCAAGGCTATGAAGCTATAGATATATAATGTGTGAAACTTCCTAAAAAAATACTAGGTGTATGATGCTGATGCCAGTTCGCAGCCGTCAACCGTGTCAGGCCCGCACCCGCCCCGCCCCCACCCCGCCCTCGCGCATACATCACGCGCCGCCGCCGCCGTACACGCATTCCGGCCACTCTCGCAAACATTTACATGAGAAAATTATGTATTAACGAATTAAATCCCTTGATTCACCCACATTCCCGGCTACATATCTGGCATACTTTTTGCTTCTAATTATACGGACACATTGTTCCTTTAAACGGCATCGCATAGTTGCGATTAACACGCTACACAATGAATTTATATAAAATACTTTGGAATCACGCGTAATGAATGTGGGAACTGAATGAAAAGTCAACGTCTTTCGGGTACAAAACAATTCGTGATCGATGAGGTTGCCAAAATCTGGTCAACAGGTCTGGTCTGGTCTGGTTGCCAAAGTCGGGTAAATTTGCCGATTAATCAAGATTTTGTTTCCGATATTTTCGAACTATTAATTTTTAACTTTTGACTGCACGTTCATATTCAGAATCGTGGTCTGAAATCCCTATATACTTACTAGATATACTTACTTACTTAAAATTTAACGGTGTATAGACGAGTTGGTTCTTTTTCTAGTATAGCTTATAAAAATGGCATTGTTAATGCCAAAAATAATTTAAATACATTCTCATGGTCAAGGGGATGGAGAACAGGTTGATGCACTCATAAAGTTTGCTCTGCCAATTATGTATTTGGTTTTTTTGGATAAATACTACTGTTGAATTCTCTTAAAACTTGTAAAATTTTGATTTTTAATTTTAATCCCCGACGCAAAAAGGGGTGTTGTAAGTTTGACGTGACGTGACTACAACTAATGGACCGATTTTAATGCAGTTTTGTTTATTTGAAAGCTCATTTAAAAGGAAATGGTTCTTAGCTATAATTTGTGAATTTCTGTTAAGGGGCCGTACAACGTAAATTACACATTTTTGAACAACGATGTCAGTTTTCACACAGTATTAAAACTTGACTTGTTGGTCCCAAAAAAATAATGTAGAAAGTAGATTAAAGTACTCGGTTATATCATTGACAGAAACGTGACAACTAAAACTTTTCTTGATAGAAAAAAAATCGTAAAGTGATAGGTAACGATAGGTAATGTTGTCAATAATTTCGATAATTTTTACTATAAAAATTTATTCCATCGTTGTACGGCCTCTTAAGCCGTTTGAAGATCATCAGCTCATTCCTGCTTCTATTGACTACCATTTGATTCAAAGCGCAAAAGGTCCCCGGTTTATATCCTAGTTGAATCAAATAGTTGTGATGGAAAAAGAGTCTCATGTTTGTTTATAAGTAAATGTAAGTACTTATTTATAGACTGATAGTTAAAATTAAAGTTTTCAAGTTCAACGGCATTTTGTGAACCATTTTGGGACCATGACTTTTCAGATGTAAAAAAGCCTGCTGAATTCGGTTCTGAATGTAGCCAGGAACAATTTTGGTTCCTTTGCCCAAAATTCAATATGGCGGCCAAAATGGAGCCTTATCTTATTAGAACTCGATTCTGGTCGTGTGAGGTGTCCAGAATAGGTTATGGCCCTTATTCCATTCCGATCAACTAAACCGATCAACTAGTTGTGCCGTTGAGACTCTATGGGGGTCGCTGAACTCAATTTTGATAACCCGAAGTCCGTCCTGGTATCGGAAGTATGAGATGTGGCTCAAGGAGAGAAAATTCCGCCACGTGACACGAATATTTTTTTAACACAGTTACTAGACAAAAATGTTTAACAAGTTTATTATTCTATAGGTATAGTGGTATAACTGGGCTATTTACCAGTATTTTTTTTCTCGGGCAAATCCTCATAGTTTTAAGTCAGTCAAGTAAGAGGATTTTCGAAAAAAACAATTTATAGAAAATTCTGCCGCGCGAATCAAAATATTTTTTTAACACAGTTACTAAACAAAAATGTTTAACAAGTTTATTATTTTATACAGTAAAATAACTAGACTATTCACCAGTATTTTTATTCTGGGGTAAATTTTAATAGTTTTAATTCTGTAGAGGATTTTTGAAAAAATAAATGGCTGAGAAAATTCCGCTACATGATGCAAATTAGTTTTTAACACAGTTACTAGATAAAAATGTTCAACATGTTTATTACTCTGTATAATTAAATAACTGGGCTATTTACCAGTGTTTTTTTTTCGAGGCAAATCTTCATAGTTTTAATTCTATAGAGGATTTTCTGTAGAGAAATATAGAGATATTTTCTTGAATTAAGTCATTATAAGAGCAAAACACGCTTGAAAAAAATAAAATAAAATTCGGCTTGGCAACATTCAGAATAGAATTAAGCAGCCTTTTTTACATCGGAAAGTCATGTTGCCCAAATGGCTCAAAAATGCCGTTGAAACGGTAAAGGAATATTTAGGATTTTCGTCCAGTCTATTATGTATTTATACGTTTTTTTTTAATATAGATACTTGAATAAAAAAATAAGCTCTGCCTAGTTTCACTAAATTTATAATAAATTGTTTTGAGTTGATTGAAAGTTTCTGTCTCAGTAATAATAATAAAAATTGAGCATGCAGTGTTTTTTTATAGAATTTCATGGAATGTGAAGACGGCTGATTTCTTTCCTTTTTTAAAAATTCTACCTAGGATAAGTTTTATTTTACGTTAGATTAGGTATTCTTTATAGGAACTTAGTACTACAAAATTGAACATTCTCGGTTTACACGACTGTCCAAAAAAGGAGTGTAATGTGTTCAGGGTTCATGTAGGTAATGTTGAGATCAATTACAATATAATGACACAGTAACACATGTTTTTAGAATTTGTTATCCATATGTCCGTATTCTTTTTAGCTTTTTGAAGCACCATACAGTTAGAATGACTTTTGAATCGATAAACTTGGTTAAATACTATTTTAGTACCTATGTAGCCTACGTATTACGAACATCTAAAAATCAGTGTACTTCGATTTTGTGCACTTGTGAAAACCTTTTTAGGGTTCCGTACCAAAATGGTAAAAAGGAACCCTTATGGTGTGACTCAGTCTGTCTGTCTGTGACAGCTGGATATCTCGAGAACTACCAATGCATAAACTTGAAATTTGAAATAGTTTAAGATGACATTTGCCCAACTATTTTGCAAATAACAAAGAAATAAAAAAAATACAACAGGGACTGAAAAGGTGTCTTAAATAAAAAAAAATAAGTGGGGCTACTAGCTAGGGCATGTGGGGTATCATATAAAAGAAAACAGTTTGCACATTTTTTTTTTAAATAGGCCGCATAGTTTCCGACTTATGATGAAAAATGTAATAAAAACAATACCATCCCCCCCTTCTCATCTTTGTGATTTGAAAAAAGAAAAATCTAAAATAATACTGTGATTGTAGTTTATGTAAAGATTACAGGAAAAATAAAACGAAGTCTCAATATAGCACACTTTTTTAGAAATCAACAAAAAATACATTAGTTCCAAGACCGGGCAACAGATGGCGCTGACCTTAGAAAAAATACATTAGTTCCACTATCGGTTAAGAGATGGCGCTAACCTAAAACTGCAATAATAAATTTATTATTCTACTCTGCAGTGTATTTATGATGGTACGGAAACCCTCGGTGCGCGAGGCCGACTCGCTCTTGACTGATTATTTTAAACTTATCTTTTTAAGGGTCGAAAGTCGAAATAAAGGGTATTGATTGATTGACCACTGACCTCCATTAATTAAACAGCGTACTTGTTTAATGGAGGTCAGTGGTATTGATGTTACCGTTAAAGTGCGGAAATCAGTGAATCTGCAGATTAACTAAGTTAAGGTTAGGTTAGGGGGCGTCCATAAATTACGTGAGGTGATTTTGGCAATTTTTCGACTCCCCCTCCCCCCTTGGTGAGATGTCGTGAGATTTGGCTCGACCCTCCCCCCCCCTATAAGTCTCACGTGAGATGTTTCAAAACGTGTATTTTTTAGTGTGATTACGTTAATCTGTGCTTTCTTCCTTTGCATTTATTTAAATAAACATTATTGTTTAGGATTTAGCCATATTTTTGTATGAAAAATGTTTAACTTTATTTAACCTAGTTTTTCGCAATACTGTTCCTGCAGAAAAAAAATTACGTGATATTTGCCGAGACCCCCCCTCTCCCCCACGTGAGATTGGGTGAGATTAGGCTCGACCCCCTCCCTCCCCTAAATGCCTCACGTAATTTATGGACGCCCCCTTAGTATTGCGACCAAAAACGCGCGAGCCGAGCGAGCGGAGCGAGCGTGCCTCGGGAGCGGCCAGCGAAGCGCCAGAAACAAAGTTTTTATAAAATAAACTTTCAATGTAGGAGGTCTTTTACTTAAATTTCCAGAAGCCTTGGCTATTTCACCCACTGTATTCCGCACTTTAACGGTGTAGCATCTGTTAATCTGCAGATTAACTAGTTAAAGTGCGAAAATCGTCTACTTTAAGAAAAATTCCGCATCCGCACTTTAACTGACTCGCCCAGTTAATCTGCAGATGTACTAGTTAAACTGCAGATTAACGGATTCCGTACTCTAATCTAACGGTAACATTGACTTGACATAGATAGAAGAGAGATGAGAGAGAGAACGAACGAAACTGACGCTGGTATTCTCGTCAGTTTTCAAAAATTTAAGAAGTCTTTAAATCAAGAAGAAAGTGATTGAATTGAATAGTAGGTACTCCGAATCTCCGATATTATACGGTTAGTTACAACCATAAAGTTAATATACCTGGGTAATATTAACTTTATGGTTACAACTAAACATAGCATGATTCAGAAGCGAACGGCGCCATCTATTGTCGCCTACTGCTCAGGCTTCAAACCATCCTCGACAGTGTTAGTAAAAGTGTAGGTACTATGTATTTCGTCGTAAAAGGCTGTAATGTACTATTCCGTACATAATATTTACGTAAATGTACTATGTATAATACGTAATGTACTATTATGCATGGTATCATTAGGTACCTACCATAATTCAGCATTAGGAGTTTATGTTTATTATCAGATTGAAAATAAAGTCGAATAAGTTTGTTTGATAAGTATTTTTTAATTACTTTTATTGACTGAGCGAGCGCGAAGCGCAAGCCAAGCGTCTCTTGTCTGTCCGTTTGTTCTCCTCTACAAGTTCCATTTCTCATCCGATTATCGTGAAATTTTGTGAGCGGGATTTAATTCTAAAAATGTTAGTCAGTTTTTCAATTTTTTTTTAAATGGCGGATACCTATATCTCCTCTTCGGAAAGTATATATAATCATAGTGAATGTAAATATAGTATAATCTCAAAAATTTGTAGAAAAATACAACAGTGCTGTTTTTTTCATGTTTTTTTTTCATCATTGTGGAAAAAAAACAAAGTTGTTTTTTTCATATTGCATTTCACTAGGCCGCGTTGAGGCAGTTATAGCGCATACGCTGTCGTGAGGTCACAGCATATATAAAGAGTAGTAAATGTAGTAAATGTATTATTTAATGTAATAAATTTATTATTTAAAGGTGCTCCCACACAGCAGGTTAGAGATTTTTCAAAAACAAATCTTAAAAATATAACGCTCTCCATTTCCATATACGATCAGATGGCTGAACTAGATACTATTAATAGTATTATTTATTTTTGATGTTCATTTTCAATGGACTCTGATAGTTGCGTGGAGCGTGAAATCTGTACGTTTTTTCCCTAACTTTAATATTTTCCAGTATTTTTATTATTTTTTTCGTTCCATAATTGGTTTAGTCGACTTGTTGTTGACTACTCGTTTAGTCGTTAAAATTCAATAATTTTCTATAATTTTTTTTGTTTATTACTTATTATCACTTTCGAATAAAGTTAACCTTCTCCATAATTATATGATCCTGGTACTTTGGGAAACGTTGTTATTACGAAGGAAAAAAAAGACAAATAATTATTATCCAAATTCCAAAAGTGATTAAAAAAACTATACTAGGTAGGTACTTATAAAAACGCAAAAATATACATCAAAAAGTGATTGAAAATATTACTTCTCCATATAACAACTAAATGTTAGCATTTGTAGAAAGTTGGCATTTGTAGAATTTGGCATTTGTAGAAATGGGCATTTGTAGAAGTTGGCATTTGTAGAATCTGGCGTTTTAAAATAAGTTGGCATTTGTAGAATTTGGCATTTGTCGACTAAACCCCATAATTATCTCTCTCTCTCGCTTCTAATATTTTAAAACAATAGTATAATCGGTCCAGCCGTTCTCAGTGATGCCATTTTTACATTATAGTAGTTTTTGACACAAGGTTGGTAAGGAGGTTTTTAAAACGAGTTGACGTTTTATCAGCCCGAGCCGCAGGGATCATTTCATTTCATTTCATTCAACGCCTGAAAAATTCTGTTACTGAAATGGGGACCCATTTCAGCCTACATATAAGCCAGCTGGTTCGATTAAAGTAACTTAGTAAAGTCTAAGTCTTTCCCACCTTGTAGTTAGGCACTAAGGTTAAGTGCGAGACACCCCAACACAAGTATTCCATTACTTTCTGGGACGGTCTCACCTCAAACTAGTTTTGTATTTGAAAATTAAAAACTATTTTTTTAATTTTCACATTTGGAACTATGTTTGGTAACAAACATTACATCTTTGTTTGGTAGGAGAAAAAAGTCCCAGTGGACTCGGATCTAGCGAACTGCGAAACATTATGAGATTAGATATTATTAGTGTAGCCGAGTAGCCGTTCATCATTACATTAGAAAAATGAACGAAAGAACGTTCATTTTTTTGCTTGTATAATAACTGTGTTAGTTTAACCGCAGGTTACAAGCCCTGTGTGCTAGTAGTACCTAATGTTATTGGTTGAATTTCAGTCAAAGCACAGCCGCACGGCACGGTCGTAAATTCATGCCAGTATAAATAGTCACTAAAACTCACATCAACATTTATTTATCACCTGCCTACCTATTAAAATTTTAAAACCAGATTTTTTTATTAGGTACTTACTTAGGTATGTCAACGTTCGTTACATAATTTCAAATTGATTTTTAATATTATTTTATCGACATTGTGTTTTTTATGCAGTTACAAAGACCTTCACACATTTTTTTATAAAAAAGTATCGAAAATTATTGTTGCAATTTATAAGGCTCTAGCGGCTGCCCGCGGCTTCGTCTGCGGACAGTTATTTTTCTATCCCTCGGGCGGGAACAGTCTTATTTTCTGAATGAAAAAGGTAGGTAGGTATCCTTTTCTGTGCCCCTGGCAAAATGTATGATGATAGGTTGAGTACTTAGATAAGACGTGAAAGCGTAACAAACAAACAACACTTTCGCTTTTAAGTATAAATTAGGTAATACATTAAGCTCTGGCGCGGTATAGAGTTTAGATTTTGCTGAATGTAGGACCTACCCCGGTAAAATGAAAAAAAAGCATGACTACCGAGAATCCGGAAAAAGGTAAAGTTCCTATAGATTGCATGTCAAATATTAGTGTGTGTGATAAAATAATAAGTAAAGGCAGCCAAAACCAAAACATGGTACTTATTAAAAAAACGATTCGACACAAAATTTCGGTTCAGGCCGATGATGGTTAAGGTATAATCTCTATTCGCTGTTACTTTCGTACATTTGTGGAGTCGAAGTGATATTTTTTTTTATTTTTCACACAAGGACGGGAGCTAATTCCTATCTACATAATAATATTCAGCCAATTTGTTTTTTTTTTTCAGACATTCCCCATTAAGTTATACCGAGTCGCTATCGCTGCGCTAGTATAGATTCATCCAAATTCTCTAGTAGGTACTTACCTACGTACATTTTACTTTATTCGCTGCAAACCAGCGTTATTTCATTAATGTGAGGAATCACCCTCGACATTCCATTGAAATTTGTACTCCAAAAAAGAGCTGTTCGCGCCATATACAATCTTCGGCGAACAGATATAGCTTGAGAGAATTGTTTAAAGAAATAAAAATCTTAACTTTGGCAGGCCAATATATATATATGAAAATTTTGTTTATGTAAGGAAACACTATAGGTATGATTCATTTGCTAAGAACAGCAATATTCACCAGTTTAATACAAGACATAAAGTCAAAGTCAAAGTCAAATAAGCTTAATTCAAATAAACTTAATGATTAAGTACTTTTGAATCGTCTATATTTTCCTACCACCCGTTCCAGACTTTTTTAGCTGACAAGAAGAACGCGCGCAAGAAACTTATCAGCTGTAAAGTAAAAAAGTAAGATAAACTTGCCGTTCCAAGATTTAGGCTTGCAAAAACTAGAGGTTCATTTATGGGGAAAGGCATAGCCTTTATTAATAAAGTTCCACAACAAGTGATTGATCTTCTTCTGCATGAATTTAAAAACCATGTTAAAAAAACGCTCAAGGGTAAAGGTTATTATAAAGTAGACGATTAGGTACTTATCTTAAACACATAACTTGCTACTATAAGTACTTTGTTGAAGTAATATAATAAGTCTATTTTGTTGCCAATAATCCTGTCACCCTGTTGTAATTATCTGGTAACAATATATTAAAGTTTGTAAATATCGTTACTTATGGCTGTTACAGCTGATAAGTTTCTTGTGCCCTTACTTCTTGTCAGCTAAAAAAGTCTGGGACGGGTGGTAGGAAAATATAGACGATTCAAAAGTACTTAATAATTAAGTTTACTTGAATAAAGCTTATTTGACTCTGACTTTGAAACATAATCAAAAACTAGATCCTATGTCTCAGTAGCTAAATACAGTTCCCTTAAATATGAAAAATTGCGGTGATCAGACAGATGTTGGGCCAGATGTAGAAGATAATTGTATTTCTTTAGGTGTGTACAGTAGTCACTGTGTTACCAGCATCAGCTCAACATCTCCACATCTCTCGCCAACACTTCAAACATTGAATCTTAAAAGTTCAATTGAGTGATACAGATCATGCAGAAGGATGTGAGCCCTATGAATCCGATCTATTGCAATCTCTTTTTGGTTCCCAAGATTGTGGTTGTTCCCTCCACCACCTCCAAAATTATCCACTAATGTCAGGAATAAAAAGTCAAAACGTCCCATAGTCTCCGCAACCCCACAGGAAAATAAGTGGACTAAGAGCTAGCCCCGGAAATAGGTGGAAAATTTACAGAGCGACGAAATCCCTGTTATTAGTTTGCCATGCTATCACTTTCAACAGATCCAGGCACCACGCAGGTTTTTCAGTGGTGGGGGTGGAAGTAGTTAAGCAACAAAGGGGCCAGTAATTTTGACTGGAGGAAAAGTTGTGCCAGGCGGCATCAAAATGCGCGAAAAAGTGGTAAAGTTTGATGCCGCCTGGCACTGCTTTTCCTCCAGTCAAAATTCCTGGCAATGTTATATTCGATTAAGATACATGATTACACTCAGAAAAAAAACGTCTAACAAAGCGACAATAAACGCTTTGTTAGAATTTTATTGTCACCCCACGTAAGTGAATTGTTGCTGCAGCTATGTGGCCATTGTGCCAATTACAACTTTTTTATTGTTGAACAAATTTTTGTCATTTCAGCAAAAGAAACATTGATCCTATGACTAAGTATGTGTACTTAAACGGGGTAGCAACGTAACGTTGTTAATTTATCAACGTTGTAATGTGATGCTATAGCAAAGTATAATCTATCAAAATAACAGTTGTTACTATGTTTAGGTAGTGTTGTCAGTAAAGCAACCTTTTTAACTAACAAAATACAAATTAGTCATCTGCACAAAATAGCCTATATAAGATTACAATAATGACATTGTCGCAATCGCAACCTGTTTTGTCTACCTGGCAATTTATTTATTAATCGAGTTAGTTTGTTCTTGTTGTTGGTCAGAGTAAGACGCGTGTTGTGCGGTCGTGCTTTATAATCAAAAAAACTATGAGCTGCCGCACATTGAGCCACTAGCCGTGGCCACTAAGAGACCACAAGCTGCGGACGAGTATTTTCGGCGCAAACCGAGCGTCCGAGTGGCCGCCTTCGAGCCACAAGCTGAGGGAGTGGCCCGCGCTCGCTACTTCTTATGGAGGACATACAAATTGCCTGGTTATGCAGGACCTGGAACAGTGCGTTAAAAGTTGCCCAACTATGGAGGCTGGAACAGTGCGTTACAAGTTGCTCAACTATCGAGGCTGGAATAGTGCGTTACGAGTTGCTCAACTATCGAGGCTGGAACAGTGCGTTACGAGTTGCCCCACTATGGAGGCTGGAACAGTGCGTTACAAGTTGCCCAACTATGGAGGCTGGAACAGTGCATTACAAGTTGCTTAGCCACGGAGAACCTGGAACAGTGCATTAAAAGTTGCCTAGCTATGGAGGACTTTGAAACTTTTACCACCTAATTCTATTGTTGCGATTTATACCTTTTAGCCCACAATATTAGTTTTTCGTTTATTTAATTGTAGTTGAAACATAAATAAATAGTTTTATGATTGGAATATTCATATATTTTCATTTTTACCTTCTCATAATCATTTTTCTTTGTCATTATGCCTATTGCAAACACAGTAAAGTAACATTGCCTGTCTTTATCCCTGCACTATACTTTGTTAGTGGTACACCATGGAAAAACTGATACTCCTCGTATCTTCTGCCTTTATTATTACAGAGTATGCATATTGCGTATCTTGACCGGAGTTCTCTGGCACCATGTAAGTGCAAATGCTGCAATGCAAAATATGTGATGTACAATGAACTCCGTTCAGGGTACGCATACCCCTGGAATAATATGCAGAAGCTTCGGGGAGTATCAATTTTTCCATGGTGTACCACTAACAAGTGCAGGGATCGAGACCGGCAATGTTACTTTGCTGGGGTAGCAAAATATATTCGACAAAAGTTACTTTGTTGGAGCAGCAACAGTGATGTTGATAAAGTAACAAAGGAAGATTGCTAGTACAACAGATCTAGGGACAATTTGCTTTTGTCATTTTAGCAAAATCCTTTGTCATCAGAACAAAGGCAAAAGCAAGTATTGCGATAGGGTCAATTTTAGCATTGTGACTGCATCAATTTCACTTAGATAGTATGACAATTTTTTATTGCTATAACATCAATATTGGCAACTTAGTTCCATTGGCAATTTAAAAAATGACAATAAAAACGTTGCTCTTGTAACTATTTACCTTTGACGGCTCCCTAGCATCAAAGTTTTTTTGTTGCAATAGCAATATTTTTTTCTCAGTGTAGCTTGCTATTATACCACACACACCAAATCCAGAGTTCTGTAAATTGTATACCTTCAATCGCTTTTCAGCCCCTTTGTTGCTCAACCACTTCCACCCTTACCACTGAAAATCTGCGATGTGCCTGGATCTGTTAATAAAGGATAGTATGGCTAACTAACTAGAGGGATTTGGTCGCTCTGTAAATTGTTCACCTATTTCCGGGGCCAGCTCTTAGTATAAAGGAAGAGTGACCATCTTCCGCCGCCATCCTACGAGATCTCTAGAATTGAAGTCTGAGTGCCCACCCTCTCAAACAGACTTGCTTTTAATACAAACTCAACGATCCCGATTGCTTCAACTCTGTAGATCCCCGATAGTTACAACTTTGGTGACTTGAAGGCAAGAGTGAATAAGTAGTCATTTCCTGGATAAGCGTGCTTCATCATCCTGTTTACCAAGCAAAATGGTGGTCAGCCTGCCTATATAGTTCCCAATAAATAAAAATAGGGAATATGCATAAGTCACCGATTTTGATAAATTTGAGCTTGATCGCTTCGGACACTTATAAAAACACGATGGAACAAGAAAATAAAAAATAATAATGTAGGTAGGTACCTATTATTTTAGTTTTATCACACGAAGAAATCAGGGAAAAATAACAATTTTTTTTTTCGAATTTCGAATATATTTGTTTCGAATATGTTTGTTTGTCCTGTATCTTATATCTCTCTCTCCCAAGGTTGCCTGGAAGAGATTGCTGTCTAGCAATAAGGCCGCCTATTGTGTACTTTCTTCTTTTCTCTGTTTCTTTGTTTGTGATCTCTTTCGTGTGCAATAAAGAATATTATTATTATTATTATTATTATTATAATGAACTTAACGGTCAGATATAATATCGAATAAGAAATCATTTTTGACATTGAAAATGTGCCCGTGATGTGGAAGGGTCAACGTCACTACTTATCCAAACTCAGTATTTGGTGTATATAATGTATTATATGTAAGTACATATATATGTTTATATATTTATATTTATTTCAATGTAAGTTTATTATACTATATATATCTCGATTACCACTCACTGATTGACATGATTGTTCTCCCAGAAGGAGGTGGAATTATACTATATATAGCTCGATTACCACTCACTGATTGACATGATTGTTCTCCCAGAAGGAGGTGGAAAAAGGTATAATGGTGTTTGGGGAAAATGTACAATACCCCAATCGAACTGGGGAAAAATTATGACATTTGGGAAAAACAAGATGGCGGCTGTGGCGAAGTTTGTAACTTTTTTGTTTTTTAACCGATTTTGTTCAAACTTGCAAAAGTGGTAGATTTTGACATTTAAAATTGAGAATAATATAAAAAAAATTCAAAAACAAAATGGCGGCCACGCTGGACAGTTTTGAAAATTTTGATTTTTGGACCCCAAACCGCGGGGCCACAAATCTAAAGTGTTATTTGATTTAAGAAAAAAAACTTTATTGTTTCATCACAATTACCCTCAAATTTTAGCAATCGGAGAAACTTTTTAAAAATTCAAGATGGCGCCTGTCGTAGAGGCCATTTTGTTTGGGGTACGAAAACACGCCATTTTTAAAGTCGATTTTCTTCCAGATGGCAACACCGGAGCGCTTTGAGGTTCATAAAACGGCTATAGCTATAGGTACAAGGTATTCATTAGTAAAATATTTTTACCCCATTTCGAGGTAACTTTTGAGATTTACCCCAAAATGCAAAAAAGTGAAATAACCACTTTTTGACAATTTCGAGTATGAGGACTTGTGTATAGTCTGTATACAAATGACTTTATGGTATTTTGGTTGGCAACGTCTGGCAACCCTAGAAACTGCTAAGGAAAAAAACATTTTCGAGATACCCTTTTTTCAAGTCCTATTGCGGCAAATGGGTGCAAGTGAGAAAAAAAAACCCAAACGTCATTGCACGCAGTTTATGTTGCTTAGTATAGGAAAAATATGAAATATAAAAAAAACAACATGGCGGACGCGGTGGCGGCCATTTTGTAAATTTTATACATTTTTTAAATATGTCAAAGCTATTTTGAGGCAGTTTACGACAATTGAGAAAGTTGGCATGTATTGACAAATTACGCAAATTATAGAGAAGTATTGCCTTGTGAAAAAAGAATACCCATTTTTAGGGTACTTTTTGAGATTTACCCCAAAAAAGTGAAAAATAGAAAAAGCGGCATTTTTAAATATTTTTTATCAAAAACCATTAAATTTTGCGAATACTAATGGAATTTGACTATTTATATATCGAAAATATGGCAACACTTGAATTTGAAGTAAGGGTAATTTCCAAGTACCTTACATTTTTATTACCAAAAAGAAGCATTTGTAGATAGGTACAATGTACGGAAAAAGTATTAAGAATTTAGAAAACTGTTGGAAAAAAAATTAAAAGTGGAAGTCCAGGTCAAGATCCTCATGACGGAGAACTGCCCGCCAAAATGGTACTACATAGGTAGATGGTGCTCAAACTAAAGTTGTAGAGGACTGTAAGCAGATCCTGAAGCGAGAAAGAAGAATCAAAATGGTCGAAAAACAAAATGGCCGCCATACAAATTTACAGAAAACCCAGCATATACAGCTCGATTACTCACTTACTGACTGACTCACTGATTAAAATAATTGTTCTCACAGAAGGAGGTGAAAAATGTTATAGTGATATTTTAAGAAAATGTGCAAAGAAAAACAATATGGCGGTGGCGGCCATTTTGTAAATTTTATACATTTTTTAAAATATTTTAAAGCTATTTTGAGGCAGTTTACGACAATTGAGAAAGTTGGCATGTACTGAGAAATTATGCATATTATGAAGAAGTATTGAAAAAAAAACCCATTTTTAGGGTGCTTTTTGAGATTTACCCCAAAAAAGTGAAAAATAGAAAAAGCAGCATTTTTTATCAAAAACCGTTAGATTTTACCAATACTAATGACATTTGACTATTTTCGTAACGAAAAGATGGCAAACACTGAAATTAAAAAAGGTTTATTTTCCAAGAACCTTACATTTTTATTACCAAAAAGGAGCATTTGTAGATGTTTACAATGTATGGAAAAAGTATTTAAAATTTATAAAACTATCAGAAAAAAATATTAAAAGTAGAAGCCCAAGTCAAGATCTTCATGACGGGGTACTGCCTGCCGAAATGGTACTGAAGACTCTAAGAAAATCCTGAAGCGAGAAAAAAAAATCAAAATGGTGGAAAAACAAAATGGACACCATACAAAATTACAGAAAACCAAATTAAACACCACTTACTCACATAATTGTTCTCCCAGAAGGAGGTGGAAAAAGGTATGTGCAAAACCCAGTCGAACTGGGGAAAAATTAAAAGTTGAAGTCCAGGTCAAGATCCTCATGACGGGGTACTGCCTGCCAAAATGGCACTACATAGGTAGATGGTGTTCAAACTAAAGTTGTAGAAGACTCTAAGCAGATCCTGAAGCGAGAAAAAAAATCGAAATGGTGAAAAACAAAATGACCGCCACACAAAATTACAGAAAACCTATTTGGTCGCAGCTGGCTGATTACTTATATACCTCGATAATAACTACTCTATTTAGTATTGTTTAATAACTACTCACTCACTGACTGATGGAAAAGAGTATAATGATGTTTGGGGGAAATGTGCAAAATCTTAATCGAACTAGGTAAAAAATATTACTTTTGGGAAAAACAAGATGGCGGCTGTGGCGAGGTTTGTAACTTTTTGTTTTCCAACCGATTTTGTTCAAACTTACAACAGTGATAGATTTTGACATTTCAAATTTAGAAAAATAAGAAAATAACTCAAAACAAAATGGCGGCCACGCTGGAGAGTTTTGAAAATTCGATTTTTGGACCCCAAACCGCGGGGCCACAACTCTGAAGTGCTGTAGAGTTTAAGACAAAAACCTTTTTGTTTCACCACAATTACTCTCAAATTTTTTCTTCAAAGACTATTTTTTTTAATTAAACAATCATTATCTTAAAAACCATTAGATATTGCCAATACTAATGACATTTGACTATTTTTATATCGAAAAGATGGCACTGGAATTTGAAAGTAAAGTTATTTTCCAAGTACCGCCACATTGTTATTACCAAAACCCCTCTTGAAAAAAACGGATCGTTTCATCCCGCCTGCAATAATGAATCAATGAGCACCGCTTGCGGACTCGGAAGGGCGGCATAGAACCACCACCACCAAAGTCTTCTAAATCAGTTACATACAAACGACCGATCTCGCCCAATAAGGTAGATTTGACGAACAACACGAAGAAAAAACCCGAGCTACAAGCTAAATGCATTTTTGTGATGACACGGGCCATCAGATTACCTACTGCCTGTGACAAGTTCAAAAGTGAAGACGTTATCCAACGCTGGAAGAGGATCTGCAAGCGCAAAATAAGCTTATTAAAAGTCTGGTGCTCAACTTGCAAAGGCAGTCACCATAAGTTACTTCACCCTGATGTGATGTGAAGTGACGTGATGTAAAGCTGAAAAATCAACATAATACTCTACTATCCTTCTGTTTTTCACTTTGGACAGCGCACATCTGAAGACGGGAAGTTATCTGTGAAATGTTTAGCGATTAATTTCACTCCACTTTTTCACACAATACTCAGTCCGTTAATATTTTGGATGACGTAGTGGACATGGAATCTTCCTGTGAAGATTGAAGTTGACACATTAGAAGTTTCCAAACTATTAGCATCACTCGACTTAAATAAGTCTGCCGGCCCCGACAATATCCCAGCAATTATAATTATTGCGAGTTGTTCCGAGTTCCTCTTAGTATCCTGTTTAGGCGTTCACTGGGTGAAGGCATTATGCCTGATATCTGGAAATCTGCCTTTATTACGCCAATTCACAAAAAAGGGCTTAAAAATGTAGTCGACAATTATAGACCGATTTCCAACCTTAGTTTGTTTGCAAAATATTTGGAAAAAATTGTCTACAAACAAGTCTACGCATCCGTTACGCAATCTTTATGTCCAGAGCAGCACGGCTTCGTTAAGGGCAGATCGAAGACGTCTAACCTTATCTTATGTAGCGACTTCCTGACAAAACATTTGACTGTACCGTCTCAGGTTGATGTAGTTTACACGGACTATAATAAATGTTTTTATCGTATTCATCACACAACACTTTTACGTAAACTGCAAGCTATAGGTATTAAGGGTAATTTATTTAAATGGTTCTCCTCTTACGTTAAAGAAAAATTCCAGACTGTTGTTCTTAATGGCCACACTTCTTCTCCCATGTTAATACCATCGGGCGTTCCTCAAGGCTCTTTACTAGGACCATTGCTCTTCAACATCTTCATAAACGATATCTCGTCATGTTTTACTCATGTCAAAATCATTATGTACGCTGATGACATGAAGGTATTGATGCCGATCAACTCAACTCAAGACGCTCAGCATCTGAAGGAGGGTCTCACTAGATTTGAGCATTACTGCCATGTTAACAAACTTGACATTAATGTCTCCAAATGCTATGTCTGTATTTATACCCGAAAATCTAAACCCATGTTATCATCTTACAAACTATTAGGCACTGATGTTACCAGAGTTACTACCATACGTGACCTAGGAGTAACCTTTGATAGCTAATTTGCTTTTTGATGAACACATAGACAACATTGTGGCTAAGGCATCTAAAGCTCTCGGCTTCGTTATGATGATGTTACACGATTCAACTCTATAAAAGCTCTAAAAATACTTTACTGTGCTAACGTACGTAGTCATTTAGAATATGCCTCTCAAGTATGGAGCCCCTGTCACAAACTATATGAAACGCGAATTGAAAGGATTCAGAAACGGTTTCTGCGGTATTTACAGTTTAAAACGAATAAATATACTCGTGATTACGATCAGCGATGTCGTAAGTTTCATTTTTACCACTTGTAGAAAGAAGACGCATTGCAGATCTATCGCACCTTCTCAGCATAGCAGGTGGCTCTGTTGATTGTCCCGAGCTTTTGAGTGGCATTAGTTTACGTTTAGTAGCTTCCTTCAGTAAACCTAACGTACTTCACGTTCCCTGGTGCAAAACGAAGTATCGGCGAAATTATTTCTTTATCAGAACAAGCAGGTGTTTCAATAGTGTTTGTTGCAAAACAATTTGAAATAGACATTTTCAACACTTCTTCAAGTAAATTTAGGCGAATGTTAGGTAATAGTTATTTTTCTAACAAATATTTTTGAAAACTACTTCCTACTTATTTATACTTTAATTACTGGGTGTAATATAGGTACTTACCTTAAATTTTTAACATAATGTAGGCCAACACTGTTCTTATTAATGATTTTCACCTATATGTGGAAGCTTGTAATTGGCCCTTGATATTTATTTAAGTTAACCACTTTATTCTTAACCTAGCTGTAAGCTTCCCGAAGATTGTTAAAATAAAATAAAATAAAATGTCTGAACGCAGACGAAAAACGCATAGAAGAAAGACCCAAAGACTACCGCGACTACCGCAAACATCTGGTCGGCATCAGCAAGTTTCAAAAATGAGTCTTTTTGAAGGTGCTTCCCGTGACCGTCCAGGGAACTGAAGGCAACTTTAACACGTGTGCTCTGCTTGATGAAGGGTCCACCGTGTCACTCGTGGAGAGCAGTGTAGCCAACGTGGCAGGAGCCGGAAGGTGGAGCTTTGAGTTGGCGTTTCAGGATGCGGTGGGCGGCTGTAACAACCTGGCAAGATCGTCTCTTTCACGCTTATTATGACAGATACAGTATCCTTCAGCCTTGAATGAGTTCGTACGAAGAACTTCACGTTTCCAAGACACTCAACAGGGAATATGCATAAGTCACCGATTTTGATAAAAAAATTGAGATTGATCGCTGCGGATACGTATTAAAAACATGATGGAACAGAAAAACAATGTATTATTTTAGTTTTATCACACGATGAAATCAGGGGAATATAACGATTTTTTTTCATTTTTGGATATAATGCACTTTACAGTCAGATAGAATATTGAATGAGAAATAATATTTTGTATGACACATGTGTTGGCATGTTACCCAACACTATTTTTATTGTACATCACTGCTTCAATTGGAGGTTCGCTTCCCACTCTCTCTTCGTTTCCGGGCACCATTGCGTGTGGTTCGTGTTCCATACTTTTATAAGTAATTTGAGTTAAAATATACAAGTTTGTATATGTCTTTTGCTTCCAAAAATAAACCCTGCCTTCAGTCAAGCTACCAGTGAGTTTCAATCATCTAACAGTCCTACATCTACGTGCCATTCCACAACATGTATGTTGGTACTTAGACGCTAAATTTAGGGATATCATTTTTTTGGCTAACTCCATAAAAATCGCGCCTAAAATCATGGTTGGTGAAGTCACAAAACATGACCATTTTGTACAGAGTGTTTTCGGTGGGTGCTGATGCGTGCTAACTTCAAGTACCTAACTATATCACGAAAAAAAGGAAGGGAAAGGTTTTAATATTACAGTTGATTTTCTCACGCATTATACTTTTGATTTGATACAAAAAAAATGCTGCATATTCCCTATTGATGGCAATATGATTTCTTAATACGACCATCTCGATCGACAGACAATCCTCAATTCCTCATAGGCCAAGGTTATTGTCATTTGAATATAAGCCGAGAAATAAAAGAAGGCAGGAAGGATGAGCCTGTTGCCTCTCTCACTGAACTTAGTTGGATTTTGCATGAAGTTTCGTCGTCAATTTCGAGGAAGATTATGCCCGAGTTTGCTTGTCACTACAGTCCGAAAAAGAGGATGAACTTCACTTCTTATTAGAGAATTTCTTTAGACTTGATAGCATAGGCATCAGGAATTCTAAGCTACCTAGATATTCTCGAGAAGAATGACGAGCACTTCACATTATCGATACTAAGTCGAAGAAAATCGACGGCTCTGGGAGTCTGCTTTGCTGTGAAGAAACGATGACATCAAGCTTCCCAACCCAACAACAAGACAAACGCCGAAAGTAGATTACGTTTGATTGAGAAGATAATGGATTTTGATCCGAGCTTCGCAGTAGACTTCACGAAGCAGACGCATAACATGTTGGAAAAAGATTATGCCAAGAAAACTGCTCAGGCACCAGTTGCTCGAGTTTGGCATCTCCTACATTTTGGCGTTAGAAATATCAAAAAACTTGGAAAACTTAGACTTGTTTTTGATGCGAAAGCCGAAACTCAAGAAGTGTCTCTGAATAGCGAATTACTGACTGACCCAGATATTTAGAATTCATTAGATGATGTCCTGGTTAGCTTCCGAAAAAGAAAAGTAGCCGTTACTACAGATATCGGGGAATTGTTCCTGCAGTTTAAGTAAATGATCAGGATCAAAATGCCCAGTGCTTCCTTTGGAGGGTTTTGGAAAGAAAGAAGCTCTCAGAAACTTATAAGTTCACCTCGATGACCTTTGGTGCCACATCATCTCCATGCACAGCTACTTGAATTATTCGTCGTAATACTGATGATTTTGTTTCATGTCATCATCCACAAGCAGTGGAAACCATTAAGGAAAGGCACTACGTTGATGACTATCTCGACTCCACGGATAATTAACGAAAAGGGGATGAAGCGACTGATTGTGATTCATAAGGCAGGAGGTTTTGACTTAAAGTTGGGCCTCTAATAGACCCAGCAATTGGAAACCAGCCACAGATACTTTAGGGTTTGATCTCAGCTTTAAGTAGGTGGACAAAGAGAACAACGAAGGTTTGCGACCGCCAACAAATCGCGAGTTGCTAAAAATTTTAATGTCACTGGGTATGTTTATGTCCCTTCCTGATTTATTGAAAGATATTGCTGCAGGAAATTTGGCGGTCAACGATCAAATGGGATGATCAAAACGTCGAGATAATGAACAAAGATTGGTATTGGTTCAGAAGCTTGAGACTTGCAAATTATTTTCAGTACCCAGATGTTATGGTTTCTCACAGATGACTAAGTTAAGATTACACATTTCTATTGACGCCTCTGAGCAAGCATTATGCCACTTTCGCTTACTGAGTAGAGATGACGATGTGGCCTTTGTAGCTGGGAAATATAAAGTTGCACCTGAAAACTGCAACGATCCCTAAGCTAGAGCTGCAGGTTGCTTTAATGGGATCCCGTTTAGGTCACACCATGAATGGTAGAAACTCGAAATAGCAAAACGATTATTCTGGACAAATTCACAAATAGTTTGGAAATGGATTAATAGAAAGCCACGAAAACAGAATTTCTTATTAGTTTCTCTATGGTTTTAATGCTTAAACTGCAAAACCGCTTTGAAGCCCTTGAAAACAGCATATGCAATGAAGTTTCAGAGCTCAGTGGATGCTCATGCTATATAAGCAGCGCAAGACCGATCGTCGTGGAGATCTTTGGGGGAGGCCTATACCCAGCAGTGGATGTCGGGGGGCCGATATGATGATGATTTTAATATAAACCAGCAAAGTTTTAGAAAAAAAACAGTATTAATTTTCACCATGCATCACCGTCACCACACCGCACTGCAACTTGCAGACAAATTCCAATGTGATTTTATCGGATGGCATGGCAATAAATACCGCATTCCACAATTCGCAGTCAGACTGTCCAAAGGCCGCTGTTTACAGTCCAACAGGGCAATGCCCGCGGGCTGCTTCAGCAGCCCGCGCACCAGGGCGAAACACTAGTTAATATTATATAACTCTTTATACATGTATTTATTGGTGTGTATTGATGTATTTTGTATGCATGTAAATATCATTCTTCTTTATTTGTGCCGCATTCGCGTTTATCTGTTTACTGTTGGTTGACTGGTAGAGAATGCTATTAGCATTAAGTCCGCCATTTGTACCTTACTATATGAATTTGTACAATAAAGATTTATAAATAAATAAATAAATAAAATGTCTTTTTGTTCGCTCCAATATAGGCACCGATTTCACGAAAAAGTGCGATCACCTTATATCACAGAAGGTTGTAAAGATATGATATTCAAAAAGACTTAAAAGACGCGTATTTACGAGAGCTACAAGGTGCAAAAAGAATTATAGGAGAAAATAAAAAACGAAAAAAATTATGGCCGAAATAGTGGAAAAAAACTCATATTTTTCCGATTTTTTTATTTTGGCGCTCGATATTTTGGAAACGAAGAATGATATCAAAATTTTGAGAAAAACTCCTCTGAACAATTTAGTCAGCTACAATTTGAGTCTAAAACAAAGACGATCGGGTTAAGGGTTTGCCCTGTAGCTTAACCTTTAACGGCTTTAACATTGAAAATGTTTTTTCGATCGCTTCAGTATAGCCCCCATTTTCGCTCAGAGTGCGACATTGCCTTGGTGTCGTAAGTTTTAAGGCTACATGAATGGTTGAAGCCTCAAATCTAAAGACGCGTATCAACGAGGGCTACAATATGGAGCGTGTAGGCGTAATTTCGGGAAGCGCGCTCCTTTGACGTAGCTGAAGCCCGAGGCGAAGCCGAGGGCTTCAAAATAAATCTTAGATTTTTAAATATATTTTAGGTTATAGTTACTACCTTTCAAAAAATAGTTATGTTTATAAAAATGAAATATTTTTATATGAATTTCATACACACGAATCACAGAAAAGTAAATCCAAAATTGTTCATGGCTTTGCTGTGATTTCAAAGTATTGTAAGTACTAATTCAAAGAAAGGAATATATTTTTTATAAATTATAAAATTCATTTTCAATGTACCCGAAGGTTGTGAAAGGCACGAGATCTGTGAATTTTTGTATGACACATATGTACTTAAACGCCAAATTTAGGGAGATAATTGAAAGTAATTGAAAATTCTTGGCTAACTCCATAGTAAACGCGCGCCTGAAACGTGATAATAATATGTGACGTCATATACCTATCATGTCCGTTTTGTATGGAGCGTTTTCGGCAGTTGCTGCTGCGTGCTAACTATATCACGAGAAAAAAACGCAAGAAAAAGGTTTTAAACAGTTGATTTTCTATACCTACTTTTGATTTTGATAAAAAAAAATTGATGCATCATCCCTATTAAAAAAATCCTCAAGAGTATTAGAAGACAATGTAATAGACTCTTATTGGGATCTCCTTGGTGTTGTCAAAATCACTAAATTCTTTCTGAATTTGATAAATTCTTTGAATTTGATCTCTTGTCTGGAAAAGGAGCGAAATATATTTGGAGGGTATGATAGACTCTCACAACATAGTGCGTCCATAGAGCTCAACTTTATAGAGACTCTTATTTTCGAAACGATGGACCTCCCAAAAATGCACATCTGCACTAAAAGCCAATCAACATAGTATTAGAACTGCAGAGAAAATATGGAAGGATATCAATCCTCCAATATTTCATCTTAACAATCTAATAATTCAAATTCAAATAAGCTTTATTCAAATAAACTTAATTATTAAGTACTTTTGAATCGTCTATATTTTCCTACCACCCGTTCCAGACTTTTTTAGCTGACAAGAAGAACGGGCGCAAGAAACTTATCATCTGTAACAGCCATAAGTAACGATATTTACAACTTTAATATATTGTTACCAGATAATTACAACAGGGTGACAGGATTATTGGCAACAACATATATGCAAGGTATAGCAAGTAACTAGGACCTAGGTCATCATATCAGCCACACGACACCCACTGCTGGGTATAGGCCTCCCCTAAGGATCTCCACGACGATCGGTCCTGCGCTGCCTGCATCCACTGGCTTTCCGCGACCTTCACCAGATCGTCGGTCCACCTTGTCGGGGGCCTACACACGGAGCGTCGTCCCGTGCGCGGTCGCCATTCCAGAACCTTTCTGCCAAAACGGCCATCGGTTCTTTTTGCTATGTGTCCCGCCCATTGCCACTTCAGCTGAGCAATCCTTCGAGCGATGTCGGTTACTTTAGTTCTCCTGCGGATCTCCTCGTTTCTGATTTGATCACGTAGGGAAACGCCGAGCATGGCTCTCTCCATTGCACGCTGAGTGACCTTGAGCCTCCTTATGAGACCCATAGTTAGCGGCCACGTTTCACTGCCGTAAGTCATCAGTCATCACTGGCAACAGACTTTCGTCTTGAGACACTGAGGTAAGTCGGATGCGAAGATTTTTCGAAGCTTCCCGAATGCTGCCCAACCGAGTTGGATTCGACGAGAGATCTCTTTCTCGAAGTTGGACCTACCTAACTGGACTGCCTGTCCTAGGTATACGTATGGTCAACAACTTCAAGTGTAGTGTTCGCAACATGAACTGGAGAGGGTACAACATGGGCATTTGACATAATTTTCGTCTTATCCATGTTCATCCTAAGACCCACTCTTTGGGAAGCACTACGGAGATCTTCGAGCATTGTGTTCAGGTCTTCCATGGTCTCAGCCATAAGGACTATATCATCGGCAAAACGAAGGTGTGTTAGGTATTGGCCATTAATGTTGATGCCGAGTCCTTTCCAGTCCAAGAGCTTAAAGATGTACGCAGCTGTGAACAGTTTCGGAGAAATAACGTCTCCCTGTCTCACACCACGCTGCAGTTGGATAGGATTTGTGTTCTGATTCTGTACTCGGATCGTCATGGTGGCATTTTGGTATAAGTACCTCAACACCTCGATATACCTATAGTCCACTTGGCACCTTTGGAGAGACTGCAGCACCGCCCAGGTTTCAATCGAATCAAAGGCTTTCTCATAGTCCACGAACGCCAAGCAAAGTGGCTCATTATACTCCTGTCTTCTGTATAACCTGCCGCAGTGTATGGATGTGGTCTATGGTGCTAAAGCCTTTTCGGAACCCGGCTTGTTCGGGAGGTTGGAAGTCGTCGAACTTGCGAGCGAGACGATTCGTAAGGACTCTCGAAAACAACTTATAGACATGACTCAGAAGCGAGTAACTAGGTATAGAAAGTCAAATCAAAACCTTAAAATATAACTCTAACCCAGATTCAAACGGCAGCCCAAGCCACTCCTGTGGATGGATATGGAACATCCAAAAGAGAAAAGCGAACAATACATCACACCCCAAATTTTAGGCTATAATACGACCCCTATAGTTACAAGCTCAAAAATGAGCAGTGATGGTTCACCTCAACTAATCAAGAACCTACAAAACAAGAAAGGAAACTTAATTAGCCAAATCAAGATTTTTTTGTCAAGCAAAGTATTAGATACTAATGACATCATCTGTCATCATTCCGAAACACTACATGAAAAATTCAGAAATTCACCAAATGTGAAAACAAGTCCTCTTATCATACCTAATACCTACAGGAAATTCTATCAAACTCCGACTCAAACTAGGCCCATCCCATAGCCCTAAAATCAAGTTCACTTAAGCTAGGGTTTCCTAGAATGACGGTGCCGTCATATTACGGCCGTAATTTAGCGGCGTAGAACGTTGTCTATGTAAACTATACGGCGCGGTTTCTGACGTTACGGTGTCGCCGTATTGTTAACATAGACAACATTCAACGCCGCTATATTACGGCCTTAATATGACGGCACCGCTATCCTAGGAAACTCTAGGTTAAGGTCGTCGGCGCGCCAAGCATGTAATTGTAAACGCGCCTTTCAATAATTATAAAAAGTTTAATTTCAATATTCTTTTTCACTACCACTCGTGTGGTCTACCTTTTAGGATACATACATACAACATCCAACAATTACTTAGCGTAAAGATTTTCGCAATTGCAATGCTTGCAATTTTCCGCGTCGTAGCTACCTATAATAGGGGCTAACAAAGGAGCGGCTGCCAGGGGCGCAACCCTCAGGGGGGCGCATTTTGCTGACCCACAGCTAGAAAATAAGTTTCTCTTTCTGGAAAATTAGTCTTGGGGGCGCAAAATTCAAATCTTGTCACTCTTGCCAAGGGCAAGGAGCTCATCCTAACCCTAGTTACGAAGCTGGCAATTTTGTACGATTGGCAGCTGGTTGGCGATAAGCAACAAAGATATAATTTTTCACAAACAAAGCGCTACAGTTTTGTTTTTAGAGTTTTGTCAATGCAAGGTGAGTCTCGGTTGGAAATGGAACTAATTTTGCGCCTTGTTTAAAGGTTCAGTTTCCAATTCCTTAACCTGTAAACGTTAATTTAACATGGAAAAAGGTGCCGCCACTTCAATCTTATCTTTCGTTCATCTTATCTTATCACCAGACTCTATCACTCAAATTAGCGCGATGGAACTTCTGAAACAGAATCCCGATGGCCCTAATTTGAGCGATAATCCAGAGGTTCTAGATAGTCGTCCGATGTCTAGTGTTTAGTGTGAGACAATACCTATATAACGAGTCTAACGAAGAATCCTACTAATATTATAAACTAGCTTCCGCCCGCGACTTCGTTCGCGTGGACATTCGAGAAAATCCTTAGGGGACCTTTAACCAGGATAAAAGAATTCTATGTTTATCTAGCGAGGCTCCCTAAAAGTTCCCTAAGGATTTTCTCGAATGTCCTAGCGAACGAAGTCGCGGGCGGAAGCTAGTATAGAATACTTTTATCCTGGTTACAGGTTCCCTAAGGATTTTCTCGAATGCCCATGCGAACGAAGTCGCGGGCGGAAGCTAGTAGAAAATAATATTCTTAATAGAAACCGGGCATAGATTTTACTGCATGCCCGTGCATTTTGTTTCTGAGAAATTACAATAGACCCAAAACTCGACACGTTTTTGTTTACTTTTAAGCCATTGACCATTTTACCGTGCCAGATGTGGAAACACCAGGTCCAGGTCCAGTCGTCGTTCTAACAGTATAATTCCCCAAAGATATTGTTACAACGAATTCATCGTAAACTCTTCTTAAAAACTTAAAAGTCGTATATCTTTTGATTGAGTGAACCGATTGCAATGAGATAAAGACTAAATTATTTCGCAAAATACATTGTATATTTCTATGTAAACATCATTACGATTGAAATAGCGCTTTTTAAGTTATTAGCGCACAAACATACAGACAAACAGATAAACATACAAACAGACAAAAATTCCAAAAATGATAGAAATCGGTTTTATAGGTTGTTATCAAACACCCCAACCACTTTTTTTCAAAATATTTTCTTTGTACATACACAACTTTTCTACAGCTTTATTATATATGTATAGATGTGAAAGTTTGTGAGTTTGGATGTTTAGATGTTTGGATGTTTGTTCCTCAATCACGCAAAAACTACTAAACGGATTTGGTTGAAATTTGGCACACAGATAGTAGATAGCCTAGATTAAAACATAGAATACTTTTTATCCCGATATTCCCACGGGAACGGGAACCACGCGGGTGAAACCGCGGGCGGCCGCTAGTATTATAAATGTGAAAGTTTGTGGGTTTGGATGTTTAGATGTTTGGATGTTTGTTCCTCAATCACGCAAAAACTTCTGAACGGATTTGGTTTAAATTTGGCACACAGATAGTAGATACCCTGGATTAAAACATAGAATACTTTTTATATCGATATTCCTACGGGAACGGGAACCACGCGGGTGAAACCGCGGGCGGCCGCTAGTAATCAATAAACCTGATATTTAAAATGTTAAATATCTACACAACTCTACATTATTTCTCGTATTTCCCTGGGCTGGGCCTCGACTGTTAAATTTTACTAAGTTTTACAAAATTAATATTTGCAAAAAGATTTATTTTTGCTCGGTGCATCTTGCATATAAGTACATATTTTTTTGCGCAAGTAAGCTACATTATATTTCTTTTTTCAAATTATTTTGAGTAAGTTTAGAGGGTTCAGAGGTACCTAACTAGGTTAGCATCTTGGTCAGAAACTTTGCAACTAATGTAAAAAAATATTCCTGTCGATATTTGTATGACTATAGCAAGTTTATTGTATCTAAGTACTCAATGAACCTTTTTGTACGTTACATGAGCTTCGACAGAAAAATTGTAAGAATCTTGTAAGTAGGTAATACAGTTTTAAAAGGTTCAGGAATAGCTCTAAAGAACTATTGTAACTGATGGTACGGTAAAAGTCCCGTACATTATTAGGTCAGAGGACCTAAACCTACCTGTTTGTTGATTTGATTACTTATATAAATAAAGTGGAGAATTTTTCATACAAACTTAGGAAGTTCTGTTAAGTTTTCAAAAATTTAGAAAATATTTTAACGTGCACTTGGATTCAGATATGTTTGCCTTATTTTAGTGGTCCTATGGGTCCTAAGGTGGTCCTACCTACTTCAAAATGAAAGATTTCCTTTAAAGAAAACATCCATTGTATGTTTGAACACAAAACTTGCTTATTCCAGAGGCATATCACCAGATCCCGTACCTTTCCACGCGACTCGTCCGAATGTCCCGTGGATCACCGTACGGGGCACGTAAAGTAACGTACAGTATCACAGGTATCACTGGCGAAAGCACAGTATCAGAACGCACAATAAGGCACAGCACTATCACAGGTGCGCGCGGGCACCGCACAGCACTCGCGGGTCGAGGGTCGAGGCGCGAAGCACGCGGAAGATACGTCCGTAGCGGCGCGCCGCGCGTCACTGGCGCGCCACACGCGCGGCGCGCGCGCACGCCCGCCCGCCCCGCCGCGCCGCCGCCCTGCCATTGGTCGACGCCCGCCCAGCCCCGCCCCAGGACCGTCCCTCGGCCCCGCCTGCCCCACGCACACAGCGGGCTCGCGAATCGCTAATAACGCCCTGCCCGGGGGACGGGCGCTCGACTCTACACGACTCTATACATTGTGCTTTAATTGAGAGTTGCAATAAAGCTCTTGATATACTTACCGAATTATAAAAAAAAACTGAGATGGGACCATGACAGTGGATAAATGAGATAATATATTGATGATCTCTGTATAGGCAATCAGTTTTTGTAGTTTGTTGTTGTTTTAAATTATTATTTTAAAAACGTTTTTTGAAGTTGGGTGGGGACATTCTCTTTTTTATTTTTTCTTTCGTTTTATCTTATTTGATTCTAAAAACACCACCCAACTTCATTACATTTTTGAAATTGAACAAAGGAAAAAAACCCAATCCACGATTTATGTCGTTAAATCAAAAAAAATTTAAAAAACTAAAAAAAAGCGAATTCAAAAACCTGAAAATTAAAACAAAATTAGATTCAAAATTTAAATACTTACCTCTAAAAAGCAAGAAATAATTTTTAAATCATTAGATAGGTAGGTACTACCTACGCATATCATTGTAATAAAACACATAATAGGCTGGAGGAGAGCTTCTTTTTTAACACGTTTTTATTAGGTTGCTTTCTCGTTTGTGGGTTTGTTTCTCCACAAAGTTTGCGAACGATTTTATTTATATGAGCTGATCTGATGATGGAGTCGGAAGAAGGCCACAGGAACTCTATGATGAAACCATACAACCCCATTGTGTTTGGACTTGTTAGAATCGCCTTGACGAGTACTCTAATGGGAGAGGAGGTCCAGGGTCTGATGATCAAGCTGAAAGGCCATGCCATAGGAACTCAATATTGAAACCGTGCTACCCCATCAAATTTGGGCTCGTTTGAATCGTCTTGATGAGTTCTTTGTTAGGAAATAGTTTCCAGGGTCTGATGATGGAGACGGAAGAAGGACACAGGAACTCTTTAATAAAACCACGCTACCCCATCGAGATTGGGCTCGTTTGAATCGTCTTGACGAGTACTTTGTAGAGAAATAGTGTCTGAGGATCTGATGATGGAGCCGCAGGAAGGCCATAGGAACTCTATAATGAAACCATGCAACTCCATCGAGTTTGGGCTCGTTTGAATCGTCTTGACGAGCACTTTGTTGAGAAATACTGTCTGAGGATCTGATGATGGAGCCGGAGGAAGGCCATAGGAACACTATAATAAAACCATGCAATTCCATCGAGTTTGGGCTCGTTTGAATCGTCTTGACGAGTTCTTTGTTGGGAAATAGTTTCCAGTGTCTGATGATGGAGCCGGAAGAAGGACACAGGAACTCTGTACTTAATAAAACCATGCAACCCCATCGAATTTGGGCTCGTTTGAATCGTCTTGGCGAGTGCTCCGATAGGAGATGGTATATTTTTTTAGTCCTAGCTAGTTAACTAAAAAGCAGAAAATAATAATTTTCTAAAAAAAAAAAACTTTTTTAAAAAACACGTTTTTAAAACGGATTACAAATAAAATCGGACTAAAAACATAAAAACGAACTAAAAAGTAAAAAATAAATTCTTCTGTAAATATTTATAACCCTACCTACAGAAATTTTAAACCTAAAAACGTGGGGCGCATGCTAAAGACAATATGGATGATAAATTTAACAAAATGCGCCCCACGTTTTTAGGTTTAAAATTTCTGTAGGTAGGGTTATAAATATTTACAGAAGAATTTATTTTTTACTTTTTAGTCCGTTTTAATGTTTTTAGTCCGATTTTTTTTTTGTTATAATTTTTTTATTGTAAGAGCCCCACCCGACTTCATTTTAAGTACGTGTTTTATTACAATGATATGCGTATCTAATGATTTGAAAATTATTTCTTGCTTTTTAGAGGTATTTAATTTTTTGAATCTAATTTTGTTTTAACTTTCATGTTTTTTGAAGTCGTTTTTTTTTTGTTTTTAAAAATTTTTTTTCTTTTTAGTGTAAGTAGGTAGGTACCTTCTGTATTAGGTACTTTTACCTTTTCATGGGTATGTATATTATGTAAATATAAGCGATGATGCTATGTACCTATTTTTTTTATATTTCACACTTTTACGTGGTCTTTTTCCACTAAAAACTCAATTTCCACTGCTCGTGCTGTTGATTGTTAAGGAGTTCCGTTGTTCCTTCGCAGTTCAAGTCTAGTCCAAAACGTCCTTGACCATAGTTAGATAGGTACCTAATTTGTTTAAGATTGTCATAATCCTAGCAATATTTCAATCACTATACAGTTTCTATTTGATTTTGAGGAGTTTCCTTGTGTATCTTTAAAATTCAAGGTCCCAATAACAATGAAATCAAAATAGTATCATCACTATAGTATGGGGAATATATCTATAAATGCACTTTAAAAATAATGTAACACACTTCAAAATGTTTAGCTTCAAAATTTATTAAAGGAACTATAAGAATAATGGTTTCCACTTTAAATATGCTAAGCTTTAAAATTAATACTTTGCACTATACAATTTAATTGATTAAGCTTTAAAATTAATACTTCGCACTTTACAAATTAATTTTATAACTTTAGCACTGGTAAACAGACGTCTAGGTTCGACGAAGAGCGGGCGCAGCGAGAGACGAGCCCAGGAGGAGGTTAGGTTCCATTGTGACCAACAACGCCAGAACCGACCTGATGGATGCCGATGTCGTGTATGCATTATGCCACAAGTTGTTTTCATCTTTCCATCTCATTTTAACAGTGGTCAGATGGTGGTCAGTCTGACATGGTTGGACAAAAACTTAATGGTTTCGGAGTTGGGACCAATGCAATGGTTGGGACACAGTTAAAGTGCAAACCATGATTTTTGTAGTGAAAATATTAAATTATAGATCTATTATTATTTTAAAGTGCTGATATACAATTTTATTGCTGTTTTCATCAAATTTAAAGTGCTATTAAATACATCCCCTAAAGTATCCTCTTTCAAACAAAAAAATGGGACCAACTTGGGAACAAAACCTGATCTATTAACGTTTGAATTATTTCAATCGGTTCAGCCGTCTTCGAGTAATCGGTGAACATACATAAAAAAACATACATACAGACGAACAGAGAACCTCCTCCTTTTTGGAAGTCGGTTAAAATAGATAGTCCAATCTGACTAAGTAAATACTTAGTCAGATTGGATAAAATTATAAAAGTGCTTTCCTGACCGAAAGTGGTAGCGCGGTGAATATTATCACCAGTATTATAAGGTACTGTGACCGAAGATGGCCCGGTTCTTATCATGTCCCACCTTTAAAAAATAACAGTTTTAACTGTCCAAAGTCTTTTAAAATCCGTGGGTGTATGCGACTGCAGCCATAGACAATATTTCAACTTCATCCGACTGTCAGAAAGCTGCCATTTTTAGGATGGCAAACAGATTACTGTGTTGCGTCTCCTATACGTTTTCTAACTTCAGAACAGTAAGTCTTTATTAAAAAATTGCAAAAATAAGTAGAGTTTCTTTATTTTTACAATTTAAACTACTTACATAATTAATCTGTTTGCCATTAAATTACCGGTAAGTTTTATTATTTTCTTATTTTTCTTGATTTTTATTGCAATTTATATTGAACTGGGGTAAGGATTCCTATGAAAGCTCATCACATTGGCCCAAAACCAACGCCAAAACATAGCCCACTTTTTGATTTCTGATTAAAAGTGTTTTAATTATTGACCGAGCGAGCAAGAAGTGCGAGCGAAGCGTCTCTGCTTCAGCTTGGGCAAACAGAGCCAATTTATCTAAGATTTCCAAATTTTTGTTTTTAATCTTCAATCCCGAAATAATCCCGGGATCCCGGGATTGGCTAAGTGTAATCCCGAAATCCCGGGATTAGAAATAATGGTCGGGATCGAATTCCCTAGTCAAAAGATAGCTTTTGACGAGTTGTAAATGAATACCAATAGCAAAATCTGTTCATCTTATAGTTTTTAGATATTCAAGATTTTGCTGCGGTAACGTTTAGGGATTTCCTATCTCGAAAACTGTTTGTCGCAGAAGTTTGAAAAAAAAAACACCAGTTATATGCCTTAATTTTTTCCAATTTGTTCAAATATAAGTATTTCGGTTCATCAACAAATATCGATATAATTAATTGTTTTAAAAAAAAACTGGAAAAAAATGATTTACTCCTAAACTAGTACATTTGAAAACAAATAAAAAACAATTACATATACCTATGATATACTCCTTTGAGGTGTACAAATCTGGATTAACAAACTTTACGCGATATGAAGATATGAAGAGATTTCATCAAATTTCAAGCAACTTATCAATTTTCTACTTTGGCGATTTATTACGCAGCTCCCTCTGAATACAAAACGATAGACTTTAGTGAATACATTTGTTCATTTTGTTAAAAAAACATCCCTGAAAGTTTCAGCTTTAAATTTATGATGGATTAAAAGTAATTCAAAAACCAAGAAAGTGACAGCAATTCTCCTATAAACCGACTAAATTATGGAGGTTACGAAAAAGCGATCGCGCCATACTTGCGGGTGTCCTACTCAAATTAGCAGCCTAATAACCGATATATAGTACAGTCAAGCAGAAAAATACTCATGTAGCCGAAATCTGAAATGTTTTAAGAAGAGGTTGCATTATTTGGTGCGAAATTATTACTTTAGCTATTTTCGACTACATTCGTTTTTAGTAATACTTACTTAATTACTACCAGATTTTTATTTAGACCAGAACTAAAAAGAAACATGGTTTAACCTATCTAATTGTATTAGGTACCCAGGCCCGCCGCAAGCGGGCGTGCAAGGCGTGCACCGCACGCGGGCGGCACGTCTAGGGGGGCGGCAAATCGACCGATCCAAGCGCCGAAGCTAGGATCGAAGAAGGGTCATGACATGAGCGCTCCTGGCATGATTTGAATTTTGCGCCCCAAGGCTTATTTCTAGGATCAAGAGCGACACTTGCAAGATTTGAAATTTGCGCCCCAAAACTAATTTCTAGGATAATGAGCGTCCCTGGCAAAATTTGAATTTTGCGCCCCAAGACTTACAGAGTAGTTTCTAGCTATGGGTCAGCAAATTGAGGGTCGGGCCCCTGGCAGACACCCCCTTGCCAGCCCCTAACCTAGCTACGACGCCAGATCCATTTACGTAATATTCAGGAAGCTTGAAAGATGTATCTATCCTTGTACCCACTTGTGAAGAAGCGGCAAACCGCGGCTCGCGAGCTGCATGCAGCTCCTTGGCTCCCTCTGTACGGCTATGCCGAGAATGACCCATAGCTAAATAATTTATTAGAAATAAATAATATATTTTTCTTGCCTATACCGCTTCGCATCGTGTTCTGGCAGCGGGGATAGATAGCAGTGGCGAGGGGTCAATTTATTGCGAAGGTAAGCCGGGGACCACAAAATTAGGTAAAAAGTAAAAAGATAAGATAATACAAAAAAATACATAATCACTTTACCAAACACGCACGTAAACAATAATAATGGCGCACACATACTACTAATAAAACTAAATTTCTTCCTTTCGACGACATCCAACATCTGCTTCCGATTCCGAAACAAATCGAACAAAATTATACCTACTTCTAAATAAAAAATATCTGATTTGCGATATATTTTCTTGTATTATTCTTATTTTGTTTATTTTTCATCATAAATACTCATTTATCTCTCCAACAGAAAGAGAAAAGAAACTTTAAAATCGCTTCAAATAGAAAGACAGAAAACTTAAGCCGGCCTGCTGCGGATTACCTCTCATTATTTTCAACCGAAAGGCATGCGACTGTGTGCATTGGTGAGAAAGAGACCGAGTAATAACAATCAACCGTTACCCGTGGCAACCGCGCCAAGACACAGTACGAAAAGGAAAGCTAAAGGATGTTGGCTTGCCTTGAGGTTTTGTGTGACAACGAATTTGATACTCCTTGATCCTTCCTTGCGTGCTCCTTGCGTTCGGCGCGGTGCGCGAGTGTTTTTCGCCGAGCGTTTTTACACTTAGAAACCCATAAATATTAACCGTAGGATTTACCGATATGGTGAAAATTATTAAGTAATAACATGTATGATAATAATATGAACTGCATGGTGGATCGGTGGGGTGGATATTGGTATTGGTGATGGGCTCTTTTTTCCGCATTTAGACTCGCATTTGGTCCGTTATGCGTGAACACAGCATTGGTGTGGCTAGTCTAGCCATCCCAGCTCCTTCCAGAAGCGCAGAAGCCTCCTGGGGCGCGGAAGCCTCGGTGGGGTGGGATTTTGAAAAGGTAAGCCGATGGGAATCGGCTTGTATGGACCCTTCGCCACTGATAGATAGGGATCTAGACTGGATTTTATGAGTTTAAACCAAACTCCGCTCGGATTTCATTCAAGACGGGGCCCTATTATTGAATCCTTCGGCTGGCAAATTTAATTTAAAGATTACTCCTTAAAATATAAAATATTACTTTTAAATTAATTCTGTAATTAATTTATTTATATAAATTAATTAAAGAATAGCGTCGAGCGCTCTTTTCTACTGATTTTCGTTCGACATTTGACTCGAATGAGAAAATTAGCCGAAGGATTCAAAAATAGGGCCCCTGATTTTTCATCGCGCTTGGACAAAATCATTGCACCATCCATTGATTGTAATGATTTAGTCCAAACATAATTGTCGCATGTCCTGGAGTGGACTAGACTTCTACATAAGAAGTACCTAAGTACAAAGATAAAAGCATCTTTAAAGAAACCACCTACTTGTGTAGAATTTTGGAAAAACTAAGTGCGGGGAAGAGTCAAATCGCCACATGTCCCGGAGCGTGACTAGACTTTTACATAAGGAGTGGGTACAAAGATAGAGGCATCTTTCAAGAAATCACCTACTTGTAGTACCTAGGGGGCGGCAAAATTGGTCTCTTACACGCGGGCGCTCAAACAGCTAGCGGCGGGCCTGTAGGTACCTAATTAATGAATGCGTTGAACGAGTACTTTTGTAAAATAAACCATATCAGGTAAAATTATTTTATAACATATTTGCTCGTAAAGGGTCTCTTATTACACCAATTTCAATATCGTATGGTATCTCATTACGAACTTGTGCGGTAATGTAAAGTAAAACGCACGGCTTCCTTGATAAACCGTACGTTTTACTTTACATTACCGCACGGTTTATCAAGATGCTCCGTCTAACGAACGGTCTTGTTTCTGCTACCTTCACTCAAGAGAGTGAGAGAGAGACAAATAATAATAACTTGACAACATTAAAAGTGCCTACTGGCAACGTAACAATCAATTTTATAAATTGTTCAAATTTTTATAACTAGTTAAGTACCTACTTTAACAAGTGATTAAAATGTATTCGTTTAAGAAAGTCCAGGTTGTATGCAATGATTTTAGAATTTTAAAAGTTGTATATATTTCCTCACAAATATGTTATAAAACGTCGTATGACATACGTGCGCTTTGATAATTACAGCCTCTGCTTTCTTGTAGCCCTCGCCTACGGCTCGGGCTAGCAATATCGCCTTGGCTGTAATTTTCAACCTACCGCACTTATATCATAATGTACTAAAAATAATAATAAATATTCTTAAATTTAAGATTTTTGCATTCATTATTTTTTGCTAATTAAATATTTATCACACGTCACGTCACGGCGTCCAGCACGAGATTTTCGCATTTCTTTCTTTTTTGTCATGTCACTATGTAGTTGTCCCTTTTTCTATAAATGAAGGGCCCAGATGCAGAAGTCCTGAGGTCCACTTAGGTACTTTTTCATCTAATAACACCAACGTGTAGAGCATGTGACTTTCGACGACAAGGATAATAAAGAAAAAATTGCTCATTGACACAATAATATTGCATTGTCTTCCAGTTCTGACCATGTTCAAAGTTTTAAGTTTCTATCTTATCGGAAACTATAATGTATAAAATAGTTTGCTAAAGTGGACAAACAAACAAAGAAACGAAATATTTTATACGCGACTGTACCTACCACCTAAAAATTACTATTATGCTATTTTTTTTCAGATGGTTACGCTCAAGTATGGCGCGGTCGCTTTTTCCGTAATTTAGTCGGTTTATAGGAGAATTGCTGGCACTTTCTTGTTTTTTAAATACTTTTAATCCATCAGAGATTTAAAGCTGAAACTTTCAGGGATGTTTTTTAACAAAATGAACAAATGTGTTCCCTAAAGTCTATCGTTTTGTATTTCAGAAGGAGCTGCGTAATAAATCGCCAAAGTAGAAAATTGATAAGTTGCTTGAAATTTGATGAAATCTCTTCATATCTTCATATCGCGTAAAGTTTGTTAATCCAGATTTGTACAACTTAAAGGGGTATATCATAGGTATATGTAATTGTTTTTTATTTGTTTTCAAATGTACTAGTTTAGGAGTAAATCGATTTTTTCCAGTTTAAAAAAAAACAATTAATTATATCGACATTTGTTGATGAACCGAAATACTTATATTTGAACAATTTTGAACAAATGAAGGCCTATAACTGGTGTTTTTTTTCAAACTTCTGCGACAAACAGTTTTCGAGATATGGGAAATCCCTAAACGTTACCGCAGCAAAATCTTGAATATCTCAAAAACTATAAGATGAGATTTTGCTATTGGTATTCGTTTACAACTCGTCAAAAGCTATCTTTTGACGTACTTGGTTCCAGGCTAAACGCCTTTTTTTTTTAACATTTTGCTGGGGTAACATTACCCCAGCAAAATCAGTTTTTCTCGAATAACTTCGAAAGTCTACAACTTCAACACATTTTGCTATACTTGAACAAATTGCATCTAACTATGAACTATTATTTGTAATACAAGTTTTATTTATTCTTATGGTAATACTCTCATTTCTCTAAGACGCAACATTTTGCTGCGGTTACACCGCACACCGGTGATACAGAAAAATCGACTCACCCGTAGCAGCTCAGACGGGATTCGGACATTATTTTGTTATAAGAGCGCTCCACATTCGCGGCGTGAACACCCGTGAAAGGCGTGAAGCGCGAATGTGGATGGTTTTCGCGCCCGTTCACGGGCTTCGCGACTGTTCACGCCTTGTTCCCCGTTCGGTGTCGGTATTTGCGCCCGCTTCAAAGGGTTCGCAGTGCGCGAACCTCCCGTGAACGCAAGCGCATCCACACTCGCGCGTGAAAACAGTACCGTGCCTTGAGGTTTTTATTTATTTGCGGAGTACGGTGCGTCAAAATGACCGTCATTTGGACGAACGAGCAGGAACTTGTGATGATTGAGTGTTATCATGGCGAAACCATTTTATGGGATGCTAAAAAACAAAGATAGCAGTGCATAACTCGGCGTCCATTCTCGACGAGCGCGCGAACTAAACTGTGAACGATAGCGAGTGTGGAGGGTCATGCTTTTCACGCCGACTTCGCGGCAAAATTACGTCGTGAATTCACGCCGTGAATCACGCAGGAATCTGGAGCCTGCTATAGCCCAAACCACAGAACATAGAAGTAGATAGAAGTAGTATGAGCTCAATTTAGTATGAAAACCAGTGTAACCAAATAAACACATTAAAAATCGAAGCCAAGCCCCCCACTCAATAGTTACATGCTACGCACACACACTTTGTGAACACATAATTGGATAAAAAGTAAAAATTTATAATAGCCAGAAAGCCATAAATCACAAAGTTTATTTATTTAGATTCAGTCGTATTACCATAGCAACTTGGTACCTTATTAAATAATACGTATATTTATAATGCTGCTACTCAGCCGTTAGATGGCGTAAGCTAATTTTAATAGTGCGATTTACCACCTTATTTATTAACACATAAAGTACTTTAAGAAAATTTCAGGAGATAAGGGAAACCGGGTTGGTTAGCATTCTTCACTTAGCTTATCCTAAATAGTTTCATATCAATAATTCGTGTAAATCCTATTCCATAATTCGGTGGAATCCTGACATTTCTTAATTACTAGGCAAAAAATATTTGAATATCAAAATTCAGAAACCCAAATAAAATAAATATATCGGATATCGGATGTTTCGAAAAGCAACACTTACAGATAGATACCTCAATGGTGAATTCCACCACCATCCTTTACAGTTAGCTACCTACCATAGGGAAATCTTTGTTTCGGAGAGTACGCGGGAATTATAAGTAATCACCCTTTTTACAGCAAATAAAGTTATTTGTATTTATTTGTATTTGGGATCTGTGACCAACAAGACCTGACAGCTGAGCTTCAGCATGTCAAGCACGTTCTGCGAAGTAACAAATTGCCAGTACCACGCCTCCCCTCCAACCCAGAAACCGTGTCAAGCAAGCCATAGTAGAACGACGACCTGCCATTCTACCTTACATGATTGTAGGTATTCTGAAGAGTGTGTCTATCAAGACCTCAAGCCGACGAGGAAGATAAACCAACTCTTACGACCTGTCAAGTGCAACATCCCTTTTTAAGGTGCAGGCGCTAGGCGTCTACAAACTAGATTGCTACTGGGCTCTCTTACATCGGGCAAACAAAGAAAAGTATAGGCATAGAAGTATATGCGCGTTAAAGAACTTGCCAAGTTATGTGCCGGCACCTATACCTATCGTGTTAATTTCAATAGTTACTTTCGGCCCCGCACAAGTTCAGGGGGTCAAGTCTGCTAATGTGTTTCGGTTTTGGGTTTAAAAAACAAGAACTGTGACAAAAAGCATTACTATTCAAACACCACTGAACCACGATTTCGACGTTAACTTTGCAGAATTGATCCCCAGGAGTGTAGTATTCTAAATCTAAAAATAACTATAAAACATTATTTTTATAAAACTTTATGGCTACATAACCAATTTCAAAATTACATTTTAACTAAGAATTTTTTTCCTCTCATTTCTTGAGACTTCGCAGCCTTGTAGGGGAAGCAATTTTCATTAAATTGCCTCGAATGATTAAAATCCTTGACAATAAAATGCTAGCTTCCCGGACTCGCCTATAACGTACTATTTAAGTTGACTAAAATTCTGCTGGCTGTTTTTGCAGGCTGTTTTCAGTGGTGAGTGTATCAAATCAACTGTTATTTAGACGTTTATCATTTACTTACAAATTTTTTGCTATGGTGATAATACTTTTCAACTCTTCACAGTCACATCTTTTCTCGGTCTCCCCTATTGAGTGACATTTCCGCCATTCTATATTTTAGTGTTTATGAAAGTTCAAGAATATGTCAAATTGTGCGTTGGAATATGGATCATAAGTGTATACCGCATAAAGGTGGTGTAACACCTGAACCTAAATTCTTTCATATTAAATAAGTAAATAAAAATATTTAGTTAAATTTATATTACATATGTAGTACAATACCTATTTATAACTAATATACAAACATAAATAATATGACATTACGTTGAATCGCTATGTTGCCTTCTAGACATTTTGGATTTTACCTACACTGCCCTACAGAAAGTTGCGTTCACTCGGATTTAGCATTACTGCCTGCAACATTCCATGCGTCTGCTATTGTTCTTGCGGTGACCTCATTTTCCCTCGCCGCTGCTATCGGCGAACGCTTGCCGGCCCGCGCCCCGCAGACCGATTTTTACCGCTCTGGAAGACAGTCATTTTCTTTCTCGCGAGTGCTACATAATTACACTCGAATCAAATCTAATTCTACCTAATAAACTTAATTCTTGTGTAGTGATAAAACCCCATACTGGGTAAGTTTTGTAAGATTATATATATAGTTTTATGTAGATGCCTACCTTCCATTTCCAATAATTTCGAAATCCACTTTTATAACGCTTTAATACTTAATTTAACTATTTGTCAGATGGATTTCGACATTATAAAAGAATTGTGTGAGTTTTGTTAATTACTGCTGAACGTTATTACGTAGAAATATTGTTTTAAATTAGTTTTATTTTGATAGTGAAACCGTTGTGCTAATTTCCAACTTTTAAATAATTCTTGTAGTTTGATTATTTATTACTGTATTTATTTTTTGCCTCGATTGCCTCGCCTTGATCGCTGCTTAGTGCAACATACTATACCTGAGCTCAGCATGTAGCAATAATGCTGCGATTAAGGTGTTGCTATCAGGCTGGTGAATCAGACATTCCATAAAATGGCTGGTTTGACGTTCCAGGGTTCCAAGCACTACCTTGGACAAACCATTGTTGGCCGTGGTATTCTGCTGGAAGCGGTTCTACCCCGTGTCCACTACCTTGCCACTTCGGATGCCAATAGGACATCACTTCGCCTCGTCCATCGCTGCTGCAAGCCAGGATAGTAACGTTGTCATTGTCGGGACCTGATTCAGTGTGTGTAACCTAGACCCACGCTCTGCCTCTATTTACTACAATATAATTTAAGTACTATTGTATAACTGCCGTTTTAATTCTACCTCCTATTAGATTACGCCACATTGGCGCCTGAAGGAGTTGGCAGCACACTGAATCGGGTTTTAGCAATTTGTAGCTTTACTTGGTGTTGGCTTTTCTTGGCTTTTTGTACCTCTCTTCGTAGTTAAGCTATTTTTGTGTGATTTTAACTGTCTAATTGAATCGAGACGTGGTAATTCCTTATATTGGTTGTAATTTTTTTTTCCCAATCTACCTGTTGTTAATTTTTTTTTTCTTTTATTACGGAATATACCACGTTTTGAGATTACTATTGATTGTGTTATGCCGCTTATCTTAGAATAACTCTTAGAATAACTGAAAAAGTGATCTTACAACACTTACCTAGGTAGAACAATTTTGAACTTCGTTAGTCGTTTTTTGTTTTTTTTTTTTATTTGTTAATTATGGCATATCCTATTAAATTTTTGTCGTCACAAAAATCGGAACTAGCTTATGAGGTGGAAGTTCGCGGTGTAGTACCTGCAGAATCCGTTCAGGAATTACGACGACAAATCGTAAAAATCTCTTGCGAATTTCCATCGGAAGAGATTTTAGAATCATTTTTAGAGCCGGCTAAGGATATTGATGGTGTTAAAGAATCTTTGGATAAAGCATATAATAATATCCGTCTACTAAATAGTGCGTTTGATAAAAATCTTTTTTTGAGAACAGAAAATCTTCTTAATCATGTGTATCATCGGATCAATAGAATCAACGCGACTATAGAACTGGCCGATGCATATAAAGAAGTTAAAGGTCGCTTTAAATCTTTTTACAAAACCTTGCTTCCTATGAAACCGCGCACACCAGTTACACCACAGACATCATCAACATCCTTGCCGCCTGAAAAACAAGTAGAAACCGCAGTAATGTCTGTAACGTGTGAACGTAATTTGCTGTCAGATATAGGAAAATTAAAATATTCTGGGAAGTCTTGTGCTCGTGCTTTTATCCAGAAAGTCGAAGAATTCGCTACTTCTAGAGGCTTACATAATGATAAACTTTTGTCTTTTATGTACGAAATATTTACTGATGATGCACTCCATTGGTATCGTTGTATGAAGGATAGCATACAAACGTGGGATGAGTTAGTGAAACTTCTTAAACAGGATTTTAGTTCAAATGATTACGACTACCGTCTTTTATCGGAAATCCGAGCTCGTACTCAGGGCGATAATGAGAATATTACGATCTATCTGTCTGTTATGCATGGAATGTTCTCTCGGTTAGATAAATCTATGAGCGATGAGGATAAATTAGAAATTATTCTGCACAATATTAGACCATGTTATGCAAGCACCTTGGCTTCAGCTACAGAAATTAAGAACATTGATCAACTAAAAACACTTTGCCGTAATTACGAAAGTGTCCAGTCTCGCATGGCTCTTTTTCATGAACCGCCTAAAGTTGGTGCTAACACTTTAGCACCTGAATTTGCTTTTCAAAGTACTTCATCGTATGGCAATAATAATAAGAACTTTAACTCAAATTTTCAAAAAAATTATAACTATAGGTCTTATTCTAATAAAAGCTATCCTAACAATAATCAGAATTTACCGGTCGCTTCAATGTCAGCGCCACATGATTCCAAGGATTCTAGAGATTTCAGGAAAGTTTATTGTCCTAGATGTAGGTCAGAATCTCATTCCCTGGGTCAATGTATCAAGCCTAGATTTCTCATTTGTTTTAAATGTGGAAGGAAGGATGTTCGCTATCCAGAATGTCCAGATTGTCACACCGATACAAAAAACTAATTTTGTCGGATCGAGGAAGCCGTGTCACGAGTAAGAAGCCTAATTTCAATATGTCCGAATGGGAAGACTGGCTAGGAGTGGTATCAAAATTCTTTTCTTGCTATACTGTTTCCTCGGTTCGAAATAACACATTGTCACGGCCATACTTAAACGTAATATTAGACAATAATACTAAAATTCTAGGCTTACTAGATACAGGTTCAGCTGTGTCAATTATTGGTAATGGTGCACACGAGAATTTGGCAGATTCTAACTTACAAATTCAAGCGTGTGATGAACTTCAATTTACTGCTGCTGGTGGTCAGGTTTTAAAACCTAAAGGAATGATCCAATTGAGAGTCACCTTTAAGGACCAAATTAGTTTCATTAAGTTTTATATAGTTCCAGATATTAAAGACTCTTTTATACTCGGTATGGACTTCTGGAGAACGTTTAACATCTTCCCTAACCATTTAGAAGCGGTCGAGTTAGTTATTGAATCAAACTACCTTTCTAATTTGGTAATTAACAATGAACCTGAACACATCTGCCCTTACAGTCATCTAAGTGAAACCCAGAGGCGAACAGCTGACGACATTATCGCACAGTTTAGGGAAATTTCTTATGAAGAACGTGGATTAGGTAGAACTTCTCTAATAACTCATGCTATTGATACTGGGGATGCTGCCCCCATACGTCAAAGATATTACAGGATGTCCCCTGAAAAGCAACGTGTTTTGGTGGAACAACTGGATGAGATGCTTCGGGAAGACGTCGTTGAGCCATGCGAAAGCCCTTGGTTATCCCCTGTATTATTAACACCCAAAAAAAATGGCGAGCTACGGTTTTGTCTCGATAGTCGGAAACTAAACGCTATCACTAAGAAGGATGCGTATAGTTTACCATACATAGCCGACATATTAGACAACCTTCGCGATGCCAAATACCTTTCAAGTATAGACCTTTCAAAGAGCTTTTGGCAAGTGTTAATAAAGGAGGAGGACCGCTGTAAAACTGCTTTTTACATTCCGGGTCGTGGTACGTATCAATTCAAGTCTATGCCATTCGGTCTGACAAACGCACCAGCTACCCAACAGAGATTGGTCGATACTCTCTTCTATGGCCCGGAATTTGAGAATCTCGTGTTCGTCTTTGTCGACGACATTATTATTATTTCCCCTACTTATGAAAAACATATATATCTTTTAAACCGCGTCCTAGAAAAACTTAAAGCCGCTAATCTCACTATTAATTTTCAGAAAAGTCAGTTTTTTAGAGAAAAACTGAATTATCTCGGTTATGTTGTAGACTCTAAAGGACTACAAGCCGATCCTGCAAAAGTCGAGGCGGTTCTCAACTATCCAACTCCAACTAATCGAAAAGAAGTAAGGAGATTTCTAGGTATGGCTTCATGGTACCGCAGGTTTATTCCAAACTTTAGCTCCATTGCGGCACCTCTTAATAAACTAACATCCCAAAAGAAAAACGCTCCTCCTTTCTCTTGGTCTTCGGAGACAAATACATCTTTTAAAATACTAAAAGAAGCTTTAGTATCTGCCCCTGTTCTTGCTTGCCCCGACTTTTCTAAGCCGTTTGAAGTTCATACTGACGCGAGTGATTTTGGCATAGGTGCAGTACTCACTCAAACTTCAAACGGTGATCAAAAGGTCATAGCTTATATGAGCAAATCCCTCAGCGATCAAGAAAAGAAATACGGTGCAACTGAACGAGAAGCCTTAGCTGTACTGACTGCTGTTGAACACTGGAGATGTTACCTTGACAATGGAAAAAAATTCATTGTTTATACTGACCACGTTTCCCTAAAATGGTTTTTGAATTTAAATAACGCTACCGGTCGTTTGTCTCGCTGGGGTGTCCGATTATCAGCCTACAATTTAGAAATAAGACATCTTCGTGGTTCTGATAATGTTGTGCCAGATGGTCTATCTCGCTCACTTCCAGTCACCGCTATTGATTCGTGCTCAACCAACAATGCGTCTTTTCAGTCTAAGGATGATTGGTATTTAAATATTTACGAGGGCTGTCTAAAAGTACCTTCTTCATTTCCCAATTACAAGCTGAAAAATAATAAATTATACCGTTATAGAAAAAGCCTCAATCCCTTGACGAGAGAATTTGAATGGAAGGAAGTAGTGCCTTCTGAACTAAGGAAAAATGTTTTATCAGAAAACCACTCAGAACCTACTTCTGGTCATTTCGGAACCTTCAAAACTTACAAACGCCTTTGCCTCAGATATTTCTGGCCAGGGATGTATCGCGATGTAAGCAAATTCGTCGCAGACTGGTGGATCAAGCAACGCGGATACCAGATATCGCTGACCATACACCCAACTGCCTCGACTTGCTGCTGACAACTGATCCACACAGACATTCGGTATCGGTCTCAGCTCCCCTAGGTACATCCGATCACTGTGTGGTGAAATCCGTATCGAACCACTCGCCTCCGGATGACAGTCCAAAGGGCACGAGACGAGTTTGGCGTTACGAGTCGGCAGATTGGGACGAGATGCGTACCTTCTTCGCATCTTACCCGTGGCGACAAGTATGCTTCTCTTCAGGAGACCCCTCCTGCTCTGCTGATGTGGTTGCTGATGTGATTCGGCAGGGAATGGAATATTTCATTCCATTCTCCGACATACCGCTCGATCACAAAGCCCGACCATGGTACAATGCGGACTGTGCTCGTGCTGAAGCTCGTAAGCAGTCTGCATACCAAGCCTGGGTGCAAGCTCGCGATCGCAAGGTTCGAGTGCGAAGAGTCCGCGCCAAAAAGAGAGCATTTAATTTAGCCGCAAAATCTTGCAAAAGGGTGTTGCGTAAAGCTAGGTTCGACCATGTCAGCCGCATAGGGGCGAAACTCGCATCCTATCCACCGGGTAGTAAGCGATTCTGGTCCTTGTCGAAGTCGGTCGAGTCTAACTTCTGCCGTCCCACATTGCCTCCCATGCAGAAGCCCGATGGGACGCTGGCTCACTCCGCAGTTGAGAAGGCGAATCTATTTGCCACTCTGTTTGCGAGTAATTCGCGTCTGGATACTGGCTCTACACAACGACCAACCCTACCTCGCTGTAAATCTTCGATGCAGGAGATTACAATACACAACAAAGAGGTCCGTAGAGTCCTACTTAATCTAGACGTGAATAAGGCCAGTGGTCCTGATGGCATACCAGCAAGAGTGCTGAGGTGTTGTGCGCCTGAGTTGTCACCTGTACTGACGCGTCTGTACCGCCTTTCCCTTCTGTCCAAAACCGTACCGAAGTCTTGGAAGCTTGCCAATGTGCAACCAGTACCTAAAAAGGGTAGTCGTGCCGACCCTGCCAATTACCGACCAATCGCCATCACTTCCATACTGTGTAAAGTTATGGAGAGAGTACTGAACGGTAAGCTGCTCACTTACCTAGAGGATAACGATCTCCTCAGTGATCGTCAATATGGCTTTCGCCGAGGACGATCAACTGGGGATCTTCTTGTGTATGTGACGCACTGCTGGGGCGAGGCCATTGAGAAACACGGCGAAGCACTTGCTGTTTCGCTTGACATCTCAAAGGCTTTTGACAGGGTTTGGCACGCAAGTCTGCTGAGCAAGCTTCCAGCGTACGGAATCCCTGCTGGCTTTTGTAGCTGGGTAGCTGACTTCTTGAGTGAACGGTCGATCAGAGTAGTCATTGACGGCTGCTCCTCTGACCTCATGGCGATTGATGCCGGAGTTCCTCAGGGGTCGGTGCTCTCTGCGACGCTTTTCCTGCTACACATCAATGACCTACTAATATCGGGCATTGTTGGCTATGCGGACGACAGTACCGTCATGGAGAGATATCTGTCCAGCGCGAATACCGGTGGAGATGAGGTAAAAATAATGAGAGAGGCCATGATTGAGCGATTGAACTTGACGTTAAGTCTCGTCTCCCAATGGGGTGATGAAAATCTCGTCAGCTTCAATGCCTCTAAAACGCAGGCATGTCTGTTCACCGCGAAACGGAGTCCATTTACCTTAACTCCTACTTTCCGAGGTACATCTATTCAAGTAACCGATTCTCTCCAGCTTCTTGGCATGGAGTTATCTTCTGATCTCAACTTCGGCACCTCCATCGAGTCCAAGGCTCAAACTGCAGCTAGGAAGCTGAGCGTCCTAAATAAAGTCAAGCGGTACTTTACGCCTGGGCAGCTTTTAACACTCTATAAAGCTCAAGTCCGGTCTTGCATGGAGTACTGCTGCCACCTTTGGGATGGCTCGGCAAAATATCAACTTGCTGCACTGGACTCGGTGGAACGCAGAGCCAAGAGATTAATAGGCGATGAAGAACTGGTAGCAGCTAAGCTTAACAGTTTAGCTCACCGCCGAAAAGTTGCTTGCCTATCGGTTTTTTATAGATTGTACTTCGGTGAGTGTGCTCAAGAACTGCATGAACTCATTCCACCTTCTCCTTTCTACCATCGGACATCCAGACGCACTGCAGGTTACCACCCGTTCTTAGTTGATATACCTTTTCTGCGTACCAAACGCTACTCATCATCTTTCATAATGCGCACAGCTATGGAATGGAATTCCCTGCCGGCGTCTGTGTTTCCGAGCGCATACAACCTGACTCTATTCAAGGCCAGAGTGAATAAGCACCTTCTGGGCAAGCTCGCTCCATCGTAGACCCTGTCTTTGCTTTCTGGGCAAGACTGGGGTCAAGAGCAAACCCATTCAATATAAAAAAAAAGACTGTGATACATGTGCCTCATACAAATTTCCTAACCACACTACACTGGGTACTATGGGCCGACCAAAAAAATGTTTCCGTCCATTTGAAATGATCAGTTTGGATTTAATAGGACCCCTACCTGTTAGTAGGAAACAAAATACATTTATCTTTGTTATTACATGTTGTTTTTCAAAATTCTGTTTGTTGTTCCCTATAAAACGTGCTACATCTGAAATAATAAGCCGATTACTTGAAGAGAATGTATTCCTTGTACATGGTATTCCCAGTACTGTTTTTATGGATAACGGCAAGCAATTCACTAGCAATATAATAAATAATTTACTTCACCGTTATAAGATACCTAATATTTGTTATACACCCAAATACACACCACAAATTAACACCGTAGAGAGGTATAACAAAACTATAATGGTCGCTGTTGCCTCATTTGTTGAAAATGACCATCGTACATGGGATAGTAATTTAACAAAAATTCAATTCGCTTTAAACAGCTCAGTTAACGAAGTAACCGGTTTTACACCTGCTTTTCTTGTTTATGGCCGTGAATTAGTTAACTGTGGCTCACATTACCTCGATCCAGACTTAGCGGATGAAGTAATATTTTTACCACGTGATGAGTACGCTGAAAATCTCGGAGTCTTGCATAATACCTTCGATAAAGTTCAATCAGCCTTGTTAAAAGCACATTCTAGAAATTGCACTAACTACAACCTACGACGTAAAGAAATGGAATTTGGAGTGGGTGATGTTGTCTGGAAGCGAACTTACTACCAAAGTGATAAAGACAACCGTTTCGCAAAAAAACTCGCTCCGAAATTCCTCAAATGCCGTGTTATAGAAAAAAAGTCACCTCTTGTATATGTTCTTGAAGATTGTAACGGTAATAATCTAGGAACTTGGCACATTAAAGATCTAAAACTAAAACATTATAAAACATAGTATAAAAAATCTAATTCTAAAAATCTATTTCAAAAATTCAATAATCTCAAACATTATTACTTATAACCGTGATACCCGTCATACTTTTAGTTACGATAGCGGATTTTACCTACGAAAAATCCTATCCTAAAAGGGGGGGTATGTAACACCTGAACCTAAATTCTTTCATATTAAATAAATAAATAAAAATATTTAGTTAAATTTATATTACATATGTAGTACAATACCTATTTATAACTAATATACAAACATAAATAATATGACATTACGTTGAATCGCTATGTTGCCTTCTAGACATTTTGGATTTTACCTACACTGCCCTACAGAAAGTTGCGTTCACTCGGATTTAGCATTACTGCCTGCAACATTCCATGCGTCTGCTATTGTTCTTGCGGTGACCTCATTTTCCCTCGCCGCTGCTATCGGCGAACGCTTGCCGGCCCGCGCCCCGCAGACCGATTTTTACCGCTCTGGAAGACAGTCATTTTCTTTCTCGCGAGTGCTACATAATTACACTCGAATCAAATCTAATTGTACAATCAAACAAACTTACCAAGTGATGTTCGATTGAGATTATGCACTTGTTTGTCCTGCCCGAAGATGATGAGGTTTCACTATTTGTAGTACCGCTTCTCGTACTTACTAGCGCCACATAAGTTAAAAGAATAATAAATGAAGCGTTTGGAAATGAATAAAATAACATTTCTGAACGCATCAAGTAACGAGAACGCATCCTTGTGCATCTGACAACGTCATGGTCCCGCGCTGTCATTAAGTTTAAAGTTCAGGTCACGTACGCCCTGATGTAGGTAGCTGATGCTGATTCTGCAACTATAGGGTATAGGTACATGTACCTGTAAGGGTGGGAGGGACTCATCATCTTCGGGCAGGACAAACAAGTGCATAATCTCAATCGAACATCACTTGGTAAGTTTGTTTGATTGTACAATTATGCACATTGTTTGTCCTGCCCTCTTATGATGAGGTTTCACTATTTGTAGATGTTTAAAGTTCAGTTGCAGAATCAGATTTTTGAACAGGTAGGTATCCAACCATTTTAAAAAATAAATATTTAAGTGTAAATAAGCATCTAAAATAGAGATTTACAATTATATTATGTACTTATTTTAAACCACGTTAATAAATAGATATCGTTTTTCCGTAGGTTAACTGGTAGAGAATGCCATTAACAGCAAGTCAGTCTTTTGTACCTTTATATTGTACAATAAAGATTTAAAAAAAATATGCTAAATGAAATTTATGAAAAGTAAATTTAATTTATTTTTTAGAATAAATTTGGTGTCGATGCAATAAGTTATTGACATTTTGGTTACCAATTAAACTCTTAGTATTGAATAAATTAATGTTTCTTCCAAAAAAACTTAGAAAAATTTATAGTTAAAATTGTATTTATACAATAAGGTATACTATAAATAAGTAATAATGTTGGTTAGTATTAATTCCAAAAAATACTTCACTCCCATTACTAAGTATGGGTATTGTAACCATATTATATTATATTACTACCATAGGGTATATTACCATTACTAAGGTGTGGTGTCAATCAAACAATGTTGATGTGAGAGGAATCAACGTTATTCTGCGAGAGTACCAATTTCGCTAACAAAAGGTAGGTAGCAGAGTAAAATGTCATCATGTAAACACTACTAGTCAGTGGAGAAAACTGATGAGGTATATTCAGCTCACAGCCAGAAAAAAAAATGTAGTGTTAATAAAATGAACCGTTTTTAATAAATAAATAGATAAATATAAATATTGAACATCACATACATATTGCTCCAACTCAATTTCAAAGTACCTAGCTGAAGTACTTGAGTAAAGTAAATTAGAGATAACAGTTGTGATTCAAACAGTCAAAACTAAGCCAACCTAGAAAAGTAAATTTTTTCTAAATTGACTTTGCCAGAGGTCGAACCGGGAACTCAGAGATGGCAACACCACGAAAATCGGTGTGTGTAAACCACTCGACCACGGAGATCGTCATATAGACAGTGTTACTTCAGATAATGAAATTGATTCTATTAAATAGTTAACAACATTCAAATAGAAACTTCCCATTTAAAGTTATATTTATATATTAATTTTGGTGGGCATGGTAAAATATTATTTACTAAATAAGTAGTATTAGGTATGTGTATTATGTGACTGTACTTACTTACATATAACTAAGTAATTCACCATAATCAAAACACTAATAAAGCCGCGTTCCCACGATCGGCGCTACCACGCACCGCACCGAGCCGCACGAGGGCGAGCACGCACCGATCCGTTAAAGTAACCGGCGAACGCGTCGTTCCCCGCGGTGCCGTGTCGGTCTCCTCTCGTGCGTCTACAGACAGACCGTGGGAACGCACCTTAAGAGGCATGTATGCAACATCAAAGGGAATTATTATATACTCCGTGTGTAGCATAACTAACTATTGTGTTGTATTGAAACTACATATGTAGATTACAAAAAGAAAAATATATATATATATAGTATAAACAATTGCAGCCTTCAATAAATAAATTGAATTTGCAAACCAATGCATTGTTTCTCTGTAGAGGTGTGGAACTGTGGAGTGGAGTAACTATAAAAAAGAAACCTCAAGTAGTGATAGGTAGTAAGATTATAACAGGTACCTATACAATTTTCAATACATTTGATGCATTAAAAATGCATAAAGTAACATGTAGGTGGGTATTTATAAAAAAATGTTATAAGAATAATATTTAGGTAAATTTCTTAAAGCGAACAAACATTCGTTACAATACTCAGGTACTAAGAATCTAGATAATATAATTATATTATTATATACCTATATTCAGTGTAATCTAATATATTTCTTGAAGCTAAATCTTCAATCAAGCTACTAATTTGGTTTTTTGTACCCTGACGTGAAGGTGTTAATCTGATGTAAATCTTCAAAATAGGTACTGCTGAATGGTTTTTGCTATCTTATTAATGTGCAGGTAATGATATACTGTAAGTATTCTATAACATCTGTAAATATAACCTACTGGCATTATTATTTTTTACAAGAATTATCATATTGTGAAAAAATTATAAGACTAAAACTTAAAGTTTTAAGACTGAATTAAAGTCTAAATGATTTTAGCTATAAGATAAAAATTATAATAATAACAGTAGGTATGTTTTAGGTAACTGTGATTTCTCTTCTCTAGATGGAGTGATGCACTCTTAAATCTGTCTATTTTCAGGCTAAAATTATTTGTTGATAGATTGACTTATTTAACCAACATTAACATGACTGGTAAGTTGTTAAGCAACTAAATTATCTTTAAATTTATAAAAATGAGAAGTAGGTATATTCCTTTTTCATTTTGAGTAGATCTAGGCAGGTTGTCCTGACAAAGAAATCTTATAGAAAAATCTAGTTTCATTACTAGTTTGTATGAATCTGTATGTATGTAGGTATGTATCATCATTGTATTTATCTATATGTATTGAATATCAAACCAAGGAATTTTCATTTTAGAAGGAACAAAATGACATGATTTCTTTTCAATTACATAATTATAAATTTAAAAAATGTCACTTACTTTAACATTATTAGCATTGAGACATGTGACATTTTGTCATACACACAAGACCAAATAAGAGGGAGTTAAGTTCTTGATTTTATTAAGTAGGTACTCACTATGTATTGTAAGACATAGGTACATTATGTGCTAATATGTATGGAATAATGTTACACATATAATATAATATGCATCTTTAAATATTTTAACTCACACGATAGGTACTGTTTGAATAAATCTAAGTTTCTTGTCCGAATTAAATGAACATTTAATATGAACATTGAGTTTTATCGAGTATTGCATTTAAGTACCTATCTATAAAAAAAGCAAAATAAGGTAAATCTGAAATACAATTTAAATTATTGTATGTAGGTACTCATTAATTATTAAGAGATTATAATGGCCAATTTAACTCATATAGGCATTGGGTAAAAAATAATTAAGTAGGTATCTTAGATATCTGTATGTAGCTTCTTCCCGTTGTCAACTGTTGCTCTCTGGACCTTTAAGACAAGTACCCCTTCAGTTTAAAGCTCCGGTTGCAGTTAGTTAGAAACCTTAGTGATCGAGTAATTTCTATCATTATTAAGGTTTTATACAGACTTTTATACTGTATAGTTTGAATATTAAATAATATTGACAACTTTTGACAAAATTGATAAGTCAAAATCTGTATTATGTCAAAAAAAAAAAGCTTGGTATGCTGCTTTTATAATCTTATTATTCAGGTGTAGTGAAAACACACAATTTTCTAGCAGCATTGTTGAAATCGCACACAATGTCAAATTTATTTCCTTTGTTGAAGAGGTGTAAATTCACCATATTAACAATTTATTTTATACTCACCAATTTATTTGCTGCTAAAGTTGTGCCCAATTATTTTTGTACTTCTTCCATAATAATAAACAGCTGTTGCAAGTTCTTGTTTTAACACTGCTGCTTGATACTAAGTTTTGGTTACATTATGATATCCAAAAAACTTACATATAGGTAATTGTCTCTTTAATAGTTCAGAGTTCCAGACTTAATTGTGGGTAAAATTGTTGAATTTCATCTGTTCACGTTTTTTCTTCAACCTTAACTCAAGGCACAAAAAATCTTTCCATTCAGGAAAAAACAATATAGGTACCTATAATATATCTTTCAGAACTGAGCCTGCTTCAGCGGTGAACTGTTTATCATCCGTCCCACAATCTGGTGTGATTATAATGTTTCCTTTTTATGGAATCGATATGCAGGCATATATTATGGCATATGGCAGTCATGGTATAACGTATTGTAGATCCAGGATCTAGTGTGTAGTTTAGTAATTACATCACTGACTCTTCCATACCCCGCAGTCAGGTCTGAATTTAAGTATTGCCAATTATAATTCTATTCCAACTCTTTCATATCTCAGACACAAGTCGAGTTTCATGTAGATAGGTAGGTACTGCTTCCTTCTCTTTACCTTTGGTATTGGGTATGTACTGACTGTGTATAGCAACAATCTTTGTTTCATGTTTTAGACATTAAGGTTTAATAAACATTAATAGGTACATCTTTGTATTATTGCAAATGAACGTTACGATACAGCTAAACCACTAAGGCAGGCCTATATCCGTTTTGTTCATAGTGTGAACTTTGCATAAACACATTAATAGGTACATCTTTGTATTATTGCAAACGAACGTTACGATACAGCTAAACCACGAAGGCAGGCCTATTTCCGTTTTGTTCATAGTGTGAACATTGCATAAACATTATAGGTAGGTTAAGTACCTCAGTGGTTTTGATACTTTACAATATAGCGTCATCCAGAAGACGGGCCTATATCAGTAGCAAAACTCATAGCTGAAAGAACAAGGGAACATGTAAAACATACCCTGAATACCATCGTGTAGAATACAAACATAGAAGTCTTTGTCGAAATCCAATTTTTTGCTTGAGTAACTTCTGTAATTTTCTTTCAATTTTCGATGTTTTATCTTCTAAGTTTCTTTTCTTATTCATTGTGAATGTTCTGAACTTAATAAAAACTGGTTTTTTGCACTTATTTTAGGATTACGCGAGAATTTCGTGGCGCCTTTGAAGTGACATAAGAAACGAATGACAGCGCGGGACCATGACATTGACAGATGCACAAGGATGCGTTCTCGTTACTTGATGCGTTCAGAAATGTTATTTTATTCATTTCCAAACGCTTCATTTATTATTCTTTTAACTTATGTGGCGCTAGTAAGTACGAGAAGCGGTACTACAAATAGTGAAACCTCATCATAAGAGGGCAGGACAAACAATGTGCATAATTCTACCTAATAAACTTAATTCTTGTGTAGTGATAAAACCCCATACTGGGTAAGTTTTGTAAGATTATATATATAGTTTTATGTAGATGCCTACCTTCCATTTCCAATAATTTCGAAATCCACTTTTATAACGCTTTAATACTTAATTTAACTATTTGTCAGATGGATTTCGACATTATAAAAGAATTGTGTGAGTTTTGTTAATTACTGCTGAACGTTATTACGTAGAAATATTGTTTTAAATTAGTTTTATTTTGATAGTGAAACCGTTGTGCTAATTTCCAACTTTTAAATAATTCTTGTAGTTTGATTATTTATTACTGTATTTATTTTTTGCCTCGATTGCCTCGCCTTGATCGCTGCTTAGTGCAACATACTATACCTGAGCTCAGCATGTAGCAATAATGCTGCGATTAAGGTGTTGCTATCAGGCTGGTGAATCAGACATTCCATAAAATGGCTGGTTTGACGTTCCAGGGTTCCAAGCACTACCTTGGACAAACCATTGCTGGCCGTGGTATTCTGCTGGAAGCGGTTCTACCCCGTGTCCACTACCTTGCCACTTCGGATGCCAATAGGACATCACTTCGCCTCGTCCATCGCTGCTGCAAGCCAGGATAGTAACGTTGTCATTGTCGGGACCTGATTCAGTGTGTGTAACCTAGACCCACGCTCAGCCTCTATTTACTACAATATAATTTAAGTACTATTGTATAACTGCCGTTTTAATTCTACCTCCTATTAGATTACGCCACAGTGGATATTTATTCTTATGAATTTTAAAAGCCAAATATCAGTTGAATTTTTAATTAAAATCAAAATTAATTAAATAAAGCTCGCCTCCGATATTTTATGCACCCGTTTGCTAAATGATATATGTGAATATCGATTTTGCTCTTTTATATAATGCACCTCGGCGTTTTTATATTATTTTTGAAGATTTTTTTGTTTGGCGTTCGTTCATACGACTGACGGAGCAAAATTCAAAGATGTGCGGAGCTTCGCAGATATGATGTTACACGGGTGCCGTCCACATGCGACTTCTACTGGGGGAAAAAAAAAATTCTTTGTTCTGTGGCCCAAACGGTTTATGCAGCGTTTTCCCTTTATTCCCATCTGCCCCCTTCAAGCTCCGCCACCGGGGTGGTGGTTGGCACTAGATGGTGTTTGCCACCCCGGTGGTCGATGGCACCTATTTATTCCCATCTGCCCCCTACGGTTTTTGATGTGTGCATAGCTTCATAAAAATGTTATTTCTACTATAGCCCAGTAAATGAAAAGGTGTAGAGGGAAATGATTGGAACACAATTTTTGACTTCGTAACTTTGTTTGGACCAGTTAGGCGGAGAACATATCTCGAAAACTATGCATTCCAGCGACATGTGTTCTTTTACAAAATAAAAGCTGATTAAATTTGAGACAAGATTTATTATGGAAAATTATTCGATATCTTGTATAGTTTTTGAGATATCCGCTCCTGAATATCTGTAATTTAGGAAAAAAAATATTTTTTGATTGATAATTCGCCCCCATTTCATTCACATAATGGCTGAAATACTAACAATAACGATATACGTTGAGTTAAATTTGCATCCATATGCCAAAATTATAAATTTAGCTATTTTTACTTCGAAAATGAAGGATTTTCTATACACAACTTCATCCCCCTTTTCACCCCTTAGGGCCTGGCCACGTCTGCCGCGGCAAAACTGGCGGCAGAGGCAGGAGGCGCGGCAGGAGGCGCGGTGCGCGGTGGTATGTCACGGCTCACCTAGTCGCGGCGGCGGCGGCGGCAGCGGTGGCCTCATTTACACAGTTTTTAAATTTAAGATTTGAGCATACACAATGCTATAAATAATATAATAATAAAACATTCGTGACTCAGTAGTAGCTCAGTTGGAAGAGCATTGGACCGGGTTTCCGAAGGTCACGGCTTCGATTCTCGCCTGAGACAATCCTGGTGACGAGTCGATTTTTTTCAAGAAAGTACATACCTATATTATTTAGTATTATTGAACACAAGTTTAAAATGGTACTATTGAAAATGGCAGTACCTACTGACTAGCCTGCCTTCATGGAAAATTAAGATTTGGATCAAAAGAATAAATAAAAAAATATTCTAATGTTAGGAGTACATCCAGTCAATAAAAGGGTCGATCAACTTTAAGTGTCTTATCACTTTTCCTGTCCCCAAACATAGAAGTATATTTTTTTTGTAAAACTATCTTATACTTAAATAATGGTTTGGGTTAAATGTAACACATAAAGTATCATTTTGGTAATAGAAATAAATATGTTGTTTACATATTAGTTCGTATTTTAACGGTTATCCAGTTGATATCGATGTCTCTTTTCATTGTATGAAATTTCAACTGGGCAACCTATACAATACGAACAAATAAGTATGTAAATAATATATTTATTTATGTTACCAAAATGATAGATACTTTATTTCTTAAGTTTAATTACTTATTTAATTATAAGCTAAAATTTTCCTTTATTTTTTATCAAAACCATAGGACAAATAAAAGTTGATTGACCCAAAAAATCAAAATAATTTGGCAAATTTCATACTCTTTATAATGAGTAAGTACACGTACAGGTACAGAAACATTCGATTACATACTAAAAAACTCAAAATAACAACGATAAACTGCTCCGTTTCCATATTCACGCGCGGCAGAAACAAAACTGTTTGATTTGGTCGCTCGGTGCAAGAGCTGCCGCCGCGCGCGCCGCTCACCGCCGCTCGGGATTGTGGCCGCCTCCATACTCGCCAGTACATTTGTTTCGTTCTCTCGCCGCCCCTCTCGCCGCCGCCGCGCGCCGCTCGACTCGCGCCGCCCCGCAATCGTCACCTCTCGCCGCTGCCGCGGTAAGCGTGGCATACCTCTTACACGTATAATTTTTTATCGTCAGCCTAAACACAAAATTTGAAGATCCTAGCTTCGAAACTGACGGACTTTCATACAAACTTTGGACCCCCGTTTCACCCTTTAGGGGGTGAGTTTTGAAAAATCCTTTCTTAGTGCATCCCTAGACCTCATTAGGAACCTATATGCCAAATTTGGAGTCTCTAGACCCAGCGGTTTGAGCTGTGCGTTGATATGTCAGTCACCAATCAGTTTCTTCTTTTATATATTAAAAAGATAAAATTAGAGACATATCTCGAAAACTATACAAGATATTAAAAAAAATTACTGAATTTAACATGTAGCAAATTTAACCAGCTTTCATTTTGTAAAAAAACTCATGTCGCTGGAATGTATAGTTTTCGAGATATATGTGAAAATATCATAACATCATCATAACAGGGCCAAAGTTACGAAGTAAAAAATTGTGTTCCACGCCTTTCCCTCTATACCCTTTTTTGAGCGTTATTTCCCGAACTACTACCGCTACTGTTATCATGAACTTTCTGCCGTTTAAGTAACTCATGGTTCAGAATATTTACCTTATTTTTATTAGGTTTGTGGACGTGTCGGACTACAGCTGGGCCACAAAAAAAAAGTTGGAAATCTGACTTTTTGACTATGCCATGATGAAGTCGATAATTTGTCGGAATTTGTCGCCAAAAACCAGAATTTGTCGGTCTTGCGTTTAGGAGATACGTGTGGCTCAGCTGTAGAGACGTCTCTACAGCTGGGCCACACAGATCTGGAAAACGGAAGGTCGTAGCGAAAATCTGATTACTCGTATATGTAGCCGGTAATTTGTCGGATTTGTCGCCAAAAACCAGAGTTTGTCGGTCTTGCGTTTAGGAGATACGTGTGGCTCAGCTGTAGAGACGTCTCTACAGCTGGGCCACACAGATCTCGAAAACGGAAGGTCGTAGCGAAAATCGGATTACTCGTATGTGGTAGTTTGTCGGATTTTGTCGCCAAGAACCAGATTTTGTCGATCTTGCGTTTAGGAGATATGTGAGGATACGCTGTGGAGACTTTTCTACTTGGATCTTGAGAAAGGAAGGTCATAGCGAAAATCTGATAACTCGAGTGTGTTGCCGTTAGTTGGTCGGAATTTGTCACCAAGAATCAGATTTTGTCGATCTTGCGTTTAGGAGATATGTGAGAATGCGCTGTGGAGACCTTTTTACCTGGATCTCGAGAACGAAAGGTCGTAAGCGTATCCTCACATATCTCCTAAACGCAAGATCGACAAAATCTGATTCTTGGTGACAAATTTCGACAAACTAACGGCTACACACTCGAGTTATCAGATTTTCGCTATGACCTACCTTTCTCAAGATCTAGGTCGAAAAGTCTCCACAGCGTATCCTCACATATCTCCTAAATGCAATATCGACAAAATCTGGTTCTTGGTGACAAAATCTTACAAACTACCGGCTACACACACGAGTTATCAGATTTTCGCTACGACCTTCCGTTTTCGAGATCTGTGTGGCCCAGCTGTAGAGACGTCTCTACAGCTGAGCCACACGTATCTCCTAAACGCAAGACCGACAAATTCTGGTTTTTGGCGACAAATTATCGACTTCATCATGGCATAGTCAAAAAGTCAGATTTCCGACTTTTTTTTTGTGGCCCAGCTGTAGTCCGGCACGTGGTTTGGGGTGTTATCTTGAGTTAGCAATATACTATTTCCTTTTGTGTGGTTTTGTTCTGGCAACACCTTTATTAACATTTTTGCTGGGAGAGTAGTAATCGGACTTTACAAGTGCAATCCTTTGAGGGTGTGCTGTGCTGTACGTAGTTTGGCCGATACATACTTTATCTTTTATTCCCAAAACAAAGGGATACGTTGTCTTTAAATGAAAACGACCATTATTAAATAAATATAATTTATTTACAATTATAGTATCGCTAAGTCATGCTCTTGTATATAAAAACAAACACTCTCTCACATAAATGCTGGAAACAGTTCACAGTTCACACTTACGAGTAGGTATACTCGGGCAACATTCAACTTAACGAGTTCCCGAACACGGGAGAACTGGGCGATCCCGGCGACCGGGAATATGGGCCGCACCGAGCGGATTAAATTTAATCTATGTAAATGGGGATGGCAACACAAAGCTTATTGTAGATGGTGCTGCATACGTTTGTTCTTATGACGTAGAAGTTTCGCTTGTAAGCAATAGGAAAATAGGTATTTATTTTATTAAAGCTAAGATGAAGATAAGAAGAGAGATAATTTTCTTGCGCCCGTTCTTCTTGTCAGTTAAAAAAGTCTGGAACGGGTGGTAGGAAAATATAGACGATTCAAAAGTACTTAATCATTAAGTTTATTTGAATAATGCTATTTTTAACTATGGCTTCGATTGTACGAAAAAGACCTATTGACCCAAAATGGATATAAAAGAGCAAGTGTCAGAATTTAAAGCCAAAATAAGACTAAATTGTATATGTCAATATTATTTCACAGAATTTGGTCATTTTGAAGCTATTAACCAATTTTTAAAGTAAAAGTCCTTTATTTTGACAGTCTCGTGGAACAAGCGTACGTAGCGCCATGTTGACAGTTGCCTTCCCCATTCTTATTATAATACTATTTTCCCTGATAGACCATTTAATAAAGGCCTAGTTCCAAATCACGCCAACAGCTTGTTAACGCATAATCCATTAAATGCAGTATGTACACAAAAACCCTATTTTGTGTAATATTTTGTGACTATTTAATTCGGTCGAATTCGCATTATGTTTAAATTACGCGACTGAAGTTCGGCAATATTACGCCTGCAATGCTATTTGAATGACTAACGAAATATGCCGAAATTACGTCGCGTTTTTTTTTCATAATCAAATTGTTACCGCGTAACTTCGGCATAGTGTTTAGATACTAAGATACTAGAGACTGGACACTAACAGCGCTGTCAGCGTGATTCCTAACGCGGCCTAAGATATGAAGGATGTATAAACGTAAATTCGTCGACATCTCTAAACGGCCGCTCGGTCCGACGGCAACTTTGTGTGGAATGACGTATGTGGTGGTTTATAGTTCTTCGTGGTCGGCCTCGGCGTCGATGTGTTCGGCGTCGGCGTCGGCGGCGTCGGCGGCGTCGGCGATGTCGTCGTCGTCGTCGGCGGGCGCGGCGCCGGCGGGCAGCCCCAGCGACTGCGCCAGCATGCCCTCTACCGACTGCGCGAACTCAACCGCCTGCCCTTCTTGCAGCGTGAAACCGGACCTGGGATACAGAATAGATATAAGTCAGCGAACTAAAATTTATGGAAGTGTTTTATTAAATTGCAAACAAATATTGCTTAAAAAATGACACCACGGGGCCGAAAAAGTACAACCAAAAACGTTTATTTCCTTAATTCAAAACATTTTTTCTGGGCATATTAAAAAAATCTATGGTATACCTGAGCGCCGCAGTGCGGTACAGGGTAGTGGCGGCTTGCGGCGCGTCGGGCTCGTCGCGCACCACGGGGTGGCGCGGGTGAGGCTAGGTCATTACCTGAGCGCCGCAGTGCGGTACAGGGTAGTGGCGGCTTGCGGCGCGTCGGGCTCGTCGCGCACCACGGGGTGGCGCGGGTGAGGCTAGGTCATTACCTGAGCGCCGCAGTGCGGTACAGGGTAGTGGCGGCTTGCGGCGCGTCGGGCTCGTCGCGCACCACGGGGTGGCGCGGGTGAGGCTAGGTCATTACCTGAGCGCCGCAGTGCGGTACAGGGTAGTGGCGGCTTGCGGCGCGTCGGGCTCGTCGCGCACCACGGGGTGGCGCGGGTGAGGCTAGGTCATTACCTGAGCGCCGCAGTGCGGTACAGGGTAGTGGCGGCTTGCGGCGCGTCGGGCTCGTCGCGCACCACGGGGTGGCGCGGGTGAGGCTAGGTCATTACCTGAGCGCCGCAGTGCGGTACAGGGTAGTGGCGGCTTGCAGCGCTTGCGGCGCGTCGGGCTCGTCGCGCACCACGGGGTGGCGCGGGTGAGGCTAGGTCATTACCTGAGCGCCGCAGTGCGGTACAGGGTAGTGGCGGCTTGCGGCGCGTCGGGCTCGTCGCGCACCACGGGGTGGCGCGGGTGAGGCTAGGTCATTACCTGAGCGCCGCAGTGCGGTACAGGGTAGTGGCGGCTTGCAGCGCTTGCGGCGCGTCGGGCTCGTCGCGCACCACGGGGTGGCGCGGGTGAGGCTAGGTCATTACCTGAGCGCCGCAGTGCGGTACAGGGTAGTGGCGGCTTGCGGCGCGTCGGGCTCGTCGCGCACCACGGGGTGGCGCGGGTGAGGCTAGGTCATTACCTGAGCGCCGCAGTGCGGTACAGGGTAGTGGCGGCTTGCAGCGCTTGCGGCGCGTCGGGCTCGTCGCGCACCACGGGGTGGCGCGGGTGAGGCTAGGTCATTACCTGAGCGCCGCAGTGCGGTACAGGGTAGTGGCGGCTTGCAGCGCTTGCGGCGCGTCGGGCTCGTCGCGCACCACGGGGTGGCGCGGGTGAGGCTAGGTCATTACCTGAGCGCCGCAGTGCGGTACAGGGTAGTGGCGGCTTGCGGCGCGTCGGGCTCGTCGCGCACCACGGGGTGGCGCGGGTGAGGCTAGGTCATTACCTGAGCGCCGCAGTGCGGTACAGGGTAGTGGCGGCTTGCGGCGCGTCGGGCTCGTCGCGCACCACGGGGTGGCGCGGGTGAGGCTAGGTCATTACCTGAGCGCCGCAGTGCGGTACAGGGTAGTGGCGGCTTGCAGCGCTTGCGGCGCGTCGGGCTCGTCGCGCACCACGGGGTGGCGCGGGTGAGGCTAGGTCATTACCTGAGCGCCGCAGTGCGGTACAGGGTAGTGGCGGCTTGCGGCGCGTCGGGCTCGTCGCGCACCACGGGGTGGCGCGGGTGAGGCTAGGTCATTACCTGAGCGCCGCAGTGCGGTACAGGGTAGTGGCGGCTTGCAGCGCTTGCGGCGCGTCGGGCTCGTCGCGCACCACGGGGTGGCGCGGGTGAGGCTAGGTCATTACCTGAGCGCCGCAGTGCGGTACAGGGTAGTGGCGGCTTGCGGCGCGTCGGGCTCGTCGCGCACCACGGGGTGGCGCGGGTGAGGCTAGGTCATTACCTGAGCGCCGCAGTGCGGTACAGGGTAGTGGCGGCTTGCGGCGCGTCGGGCTCGTCGCGCACCACGGGGTGGCGCGGGTGAGGCTAGGTCATTACCTGAGCGCCGCAGTGCGGTACAGAGTAGTGGCGGCTTCCAGCGCTTGCGGCGCGTCGGGCTCGTCGCGCACGCGCCGCAATAGCTCGCGCACCACGGGGTGGCGCGGGTTGATCTCCAGCATCTTCTTCTGCGACAGGTGGTGCTTGCGCTGCGCGTCATCCGCCTGGGGGCGCGAAATTAGTCGAGTTAGCTAACAAACTTACGCAACAGTTTAAACTTACGTGCCGCGCCCTATAATGGCATACCTTCTGGTGCGCGTTGGACATGGCGAGGCGCTCCATGTTGCCGGTCCAGCCGAAGGCGGTGGCGGCGAGCGCGGCGGGCGACCTGCGTAACCGCCGCGAGATGGCGGCGCGCGTGATGTACTCGCCCAGCTTGGAGCTCAGCCACGTCGTCAGCGGCTCGAACTCCTTGCGCTGAGCCTCCAGGCGCTCCTTCTCCTGCTCGCCTGCGCGTCCAAACGAAACGGCGCTCGGTTAATATCGTGCAACTCGGAATTATTCCACTTTGCCCCACCAAGTGTCCCCACTGGTGAATATAAGTATCGATAAATAGTGAAAATATAGAAGTAACACTTCTCAACGAGACTGTACAATTTCTGTTTTAAAGCGAATCTGCCCTAAAGCGAATTAGACTAGTAGTTAATATAAAAATTTTCAAGTTCAACGGCATTTTGTGAGCCATTTTGGCAACATGACTTTTCCGAAGTAAAAAAGCCTGCTGAATTCGGTTCTGAATGTTGCCAAACCCAATTTCGGCTCCTTTGACCAAAATTCAAGACGGCGGCCAAAATGGAGCCTAATTTTATTAGAACTCGATTCAGGGGCCCTATTTTTGAATCGCTCGGCTGGCATCGAGCGCTCGTTTCTACTGATTTTCGTTCGACATATGGCTCAAACGTTCGAAATAGAGTCATATGTCGAACGAAAATCAGTAGAAACGAGCGCTCGACGCCAGCCGAAGGATTCAAAAATAGGGCCCCTGGTCGTGTGAAGTGTCCTGGTATAGATTTTGGGCATAGCCTTCTATATCTTCCAAGCCCTGAAGTTGAGCAGAACGGCAACATCGCATGTGGTCAAGCACATCGTATAAAATTATTTTAAAAATTATTTATTATTTGTTTTTCCTATATTATCTATGTTTAAACTAGTTGTAAACTGTGATGTAAGAATATTTCAATAAAGTTTTATATTTATTATTATTATTTATTTATTAGAACATAAGGTTTGAGTCAAATTATTTGAACTTTTCGGGGGTCCTTTAGTACGATGAGCATTTTGATTTAAGCCTCCTCTAGCAATAAATCTTACATCATTGGAAAGGTATTTAAATTTGAAACACTTTATTGTAATACTATAAACGTCAACTATTAGTACTTTGAGAGTTATAACGCTCTAAACTTGACCAATTTTTTTAACATTAATGACCTAAAACTCCGAAAATACTAACAATTAATAGAAAGTATGTTTGCAGCAAATAATTGTCATATAAAAACCTTTCTTATGATATATCATTCATTTCAATAGGTGTGGTAGATCAACTCCCAAAGACAATAAACCACTTTTATACTTTAATAACCTTTAACTCCAAAAGTATCAACAATTGATATAAAGTATATTTACAGCAAATATTTGTCTTTAAAAAACCTTTCTAATGATATATCATTTATTGCTAGAGGGCGTGTTAATCAACTCCCTGCTGAAGAAAATCAACAAAAAATATGACATCTTTGACAGCCATTTTTTTCTGGTTAACATTGATATTTTTCTTATTGTTTAATATACAAAGCATTTCAATAAAAGAACTAAATTATTTTCATATTTTAAACCTCACACGATTACTATGAAAAAAAATATCGACCTCTTAAAATTGAAATATTCCCATACATTTAGTATGGAGACTGGTGGACGACATGACCACGAACTGACAGTAATAGACGTTGCCAAACTTATGTTCACGGCTTGGAAATGAAGAAGGCTATGATTTTGGGGGTTGCTAAACTCAATTTTGATAACCGGAAGTGCGTCCGGGTACCGGAAGTATGAGATGTGGCTGGAGGAGAAAATTCCGCCATGCGAAACAATTTTTTTAACACAGTTACTAGACAAAAATATTTAACAAGTTTATTATTCTATATAGTATATAACAAGGGTGCCCATACTTTTTGTTAAAGCAAAAATTTATGACTAAGAGATCGACATTTTGACCGTTCAACCCACCAAATATTTATCAAGAAAAAAAATTGCATAAGTAAAACTACATTGGGTGCATAAACTGTCAAATTTGTTATCCTTGGCGATCGACTTTAAAACCTCTCGCGATTGACCGGTCGATCACGATCGACCGTTTGGGCCCCTCTGGTATATAACATATAACTGGGCTATTTACCAGTATTTTTTTCTGAGACTTTTCATAGTTTTAATTCTGTAGAGGATTTTCTTTTCAGTTTCATTTAAAATACTTTTTAACATTGAAAATGTTTTTTCGATCGCTTCGGTAAGGTACCCAATTTCAGCAAAAGTGAGACATTGCCCTGGTCCCGTGAGTTTTGGGTCTACGTGTATGTACTAAATGTCAAAAGATGCGTCTCAGCAAGAGCTACAATATGGTGAAAAAAATTTTTGAAAAAGTCAAAAACTTTTTTCGAAAATCGCATAAATGTAGAAACTTTTTCGGGGTCTTTTCTCACTAAATCGACAATTTCTCAAAAACGAAAAGCGATATCGAAAAAATGAAAAAAACCCCTAGAGATATTGAGTTAGGCTACCTACTGAAATTAGTATATGTCCCTGACTCTTACCACAGTACATATATAAGTTTTTCAAACAGTAGAGGAGCTAACGTCACTTAGGCCCTTTTGTCATTGCACTCCGTCAGATCGGTTGGCATTTTCCGGCCGTCTCGTGGAATGCTACGCGCGAACGCTATGGAAACAACTGCGACGCGATGTCATAGCCCTGGCCATAGTACTGCGAACTTTGCTTAGAGCTCTTAGAGTGACGTCAGCCGTCAAATTCGAACGTTTCCATGGAGCTCTCATACTGTTTTTTTTTTTTTTTTTTTTTTATTTATTTAGGAAGGTTTACAGCTTTATAGGCATATAAAAACATTATTAATTACTCGAAGCCAATTACAAACCTCCACATATACATATCAATAGTATCCTATATAAAAATAAAATAAATGTAAGTACCAAATTTTTGCACGAAAAAAAAGTACCAATTTCCAATAAAAATAAAATTAAACCAAAAGGAAAAAAAACAGTGACGTTAGAAAAAAAAAATTAAAGCTAAAAAGTAATGTGTTGCTAATGTTATTACACAATTAAGGTTGAGCACCCACACGGAATTGCTGCCGAAAGTAATGCAAGTTTACAGTTCGCCTGATAGTCGCCGGGCTTGTCGTAAATAAGTCGAAGTCATGTTCGCTGCTATACCTATTATAAGTTTCACAGCCACGCAGTATAAAGATGTTGTGTCGGTAGTTTGTATGAGCTGATGGTATATGAAGCAATGGACGTCGACGGAGACCAAGAGTGTTAGTGCGAAGACCAATCTTAGATAATAAGTCCGGGCAATCAATGGCGCCATTAACAAGTTTAGATATAAAACAAACGTCATTTACTTCACGCCGAATTTGAAGAGGTAGAAAATGATATCGCTTACAGCGGTGCTCGTAATTCTCAGAATGTTGCCCAGCCTTATAATCCAGGAATCGCAAAAATCGTTTTTGGATTTTCTCCAGGCGCGTAATGTATATATTATACATCGGGTTCCACATCTGTGAAGCGTACTCTAGATGGCTGCGTACGAAGGCACAATACAGCACTTTGATTGCTTTCAAAGATTTTAGATCGTTTGAAAAAACTTATATACAGTTGTGGCCACATAATTAAGAACGATTTTTAGTTTCAATAAATTTCCATTACGACCTGTGATTTCTCGATCGTGTTTCTTCTCAGAAGTAATTTATTGTATTACAAAATAGGTACATGAATTAAGCAAACTTTATTAGGAGTACAAATATAAATTACACTTGAGTTTATTTACTAATGTATGTTACTAATAAAATATTCATCAGATGAAACTTATAGTCAATGAAGATACACAAAGTAAAAGAACTTACGTTAAACAAAGCAATTTAATGCTTTTTAGTCTAATTTAATATTTAGTGGCATGTCCACGACTCTTAATTTCTGCCTTACACCAGCGAGGCATTCATTCAATAAATTTTTGACATTTTGTAAGTGAAACAGAGTTCTATTCTTCTAAAAAAGTCTCTAGAATTGCCACACTTACTATTTGAAACCTTTTTCCTAAATTCACATCAAAGATGTTCAAACGGATTTAAATCCGGGCTGTTAGCTGGCTAATTTAAGACAAAAAGATTGTAAGTCAAAAAATTCCGTTACTGAATGTGCAGTATGCTTTGGGTCATTGTCTTGCTGGAATATCCAAATGACCGGAAGGATGGCTTCAGCATAGAGTAACATCGTTTCCTCTAGTATATTTATGTACTGACTGATCCGTGTTTCCTTCTATGAGCCTAACAGGCCTGACTCCGTGGCCAGAAAAGCATGCCCAGATTTTAACATTTCCACCGCCATGCTTTAATGTCACTTTAGTGAACTTGGGGTCAAATATTTTTTTCAAAGGGTGCCGTAAATATTGCTTTCCATCAGAGCACATCCTGTTTATTTTAGTTTCATCAGAAAAAATATATTTTTTCCACTGTCGGGCTGTCCAGTTTTCATAACGTTTGACAAAAGCAATACAAGCTTGCTTAAGGCGCAATGTCAACATCGGTATCGAAAGTGAAAGTGAAAGTGAAAGTGAAAGTGAAATATATTTTATTTAAATAAGCTCACATAATAAGCATTTTTAAATCGTCAATTCTTTTACCCTACCACCCATTATGACGTCTTTTAACTGACAAGAAAAATGGGCGCAAAAAACTTGTCAGCTTTATCAATCAGATGGAACGATATTTACAAATATGTATATCGTTTCCAGACTTCATATTAACAAAGATTAACAAATAAATAACATTATTGAATTAGCTCATTTCTTAATAAGTTTCAAATTTCTTAATCAATTTACAGATTTTAAGCTAAATTCAAAGTTTGAACTTGTCATTCAGTCTAGGCTGTTACAATAAATAAAAATAAAAGAAAAACATACAATTCAATATGCATTAAGATAGGTAGTCAGAAGCAGACCCATTCCCACTGGCAGCACCAGTTCACGAACATGACGCATGAACCAGCCATCTCTTCGCTCAACCATATTTGAGGGAACGTAACGACCCGCCTCATACGACACCACCGCAGAAATGATTAAAGAGAGCATGACATACTAAGACTACCTATGTTAAGGCATCGAATTGAAAATTTATATCCAAAAGCTTTTCATAGGTCTTTCACAAAACTACTGACTATAGAAAGTAAAAATATTGCAATTAAATAAATCAAAACAAGGTAAGCTATTAAGAATTATATGTTTTGAGTAAGAAGTGCCATACATACAGACAATATAAAACAGATCTTTTATATACGAGTTATACGACGCCCTTAATACAGGCAGACAGAAGCAGACCCATTCCCACTGGCAGCACCCGTTCACGAGCATGACGCATGAACCAGCCATCGCTTCGCTCAACCATATTTGAGGGAACGTAACGACCCGCCTCACACGACACCACCGCAGAAATGTTTGAAGTGAGCATGACATACTAAAGCTACCCATATTAAGTCGTCGAGTCAAGAAGCCAGAAGTACGTTTTTAAGTAGGTAGGATACTTCTCACAATTTTATACTTAGAAAAGAAAATCACGATTCGAGTTTAATTAAAGGACTTTTATCTAGACCTATGAAAGAACCCCGGACTTTTTCTAATCAATACTGAGGTATTAGAGTAATAATTAACAATACAAAAGCTATGCCCATGCCTTTTTATCCTTCAAATAATCGTCAACAGTGTAATAACCTTTACTCATTAAATTTGATTTAACAGTATTTTTAAATTTTTCCAAGGGCAGTTCTGTGACTTGTTCTGGTATCTTATTATAAAAGGTAATACATCTACACAAAAAAGAGCTTCCGGTTTTATGCAGTCTGCGCCTTGGAACAGCAAGTTTGTTCTTGTTTCTTGTATTGAGTTTATGAACATTACTATTTTTTACAAAGCTATCAAAATTTTTCTTTACATACATTATATTTTCATAGATGTATTGGGAAGCTACCGTTAATATTTTAATTTCTTTAAATAGGTCACGAAGAGTATCTCTAGACCGTAAGTTGTATATAGCGCGCACTGCCCTTTTTTGTAAGATGAATATGTTATTAATATTAGCAGCTGAGCCCCACAACAACAAACCGTAGGTCATAATACTATGAAAATAACTGAAGTAAACCAATCTTGCTGTTTCAATGTCGGTCAGAAGCCTTATTTTCTTAACTGCAAAGGCAGCAGAGCTAAGTCTGCTTGACAGGATATCGATATGAGGGTCCCATTGCAACCGCGAGTCTATAGTAATACCTAAAAATTTTGTTGAGTCAACAAATTCGACTGCTTCGCCATTTACATGTATAGTCATATGAACCTGCCTCACATTAGGAAGTGAAAATTTGACACATTTAGTTTTACTAGAGTTAAGCTTCAGATTATTAATAGTAAACCAATGCATCACCTTGGAAAGAGTGCTGTTTACATCGTCACTGCAGTTACATCCTCTATCAACTTTAAAAATTAAAGAAGTATCATCAGCAAATATATAATATCTTCCTGGCTATCCTCCTAAACAACTTCTCTTCCGCCAAACGCCTTCGGATGGTCCACGCCGAGATTCCCGAGGGGTTGTTTTCGCAAAAAATATCTTTTCTTATCTCATTACACCCTTTAAAATAATATTGTTCGGCCAAACGTATGATGTTTCTATCGACTCAACGACATGTCTTCCTCTTTCTAGGCGCATGTGGAACATTTGAATTAGTTTGATACGTGTTAAAATGCTTTACAGCATGGAAAACCATAGTTGTCAAGCATTGCAAGTGGTCTGCTATAATATTGGACGACCAGGTCTTCTCACGAAGTTTTATTATAATAATTCCTCTTGTAGATTTATCGCAATTTTTACAATTTCCCATTTTTTTCTAAAAAAAAACATTTTTTTTATAGTTTTCATCAATAAAGGGTGCCGATATTAAACAATAAGTAACCAATCACAAAGTGTTGCTTATTAAAATTATAATTATAAGAAAAATATTTAGCGTTCTTAATTAAGTGACCAGCCTGTACCAATACTTCCTAGGTTCAGCTGCCACGTTATGTCCTGTATAATAATTATCTCTCTGTTTTTTTTATTACTCATATTTAAAACGAATGTCCTAATAGTACAGAAGTATTTTGCGATTGCACAATAAATAAAAGAAAACATATGTAATTTATTATGAGACATTGTTTGTAAAAAATAATCTCATAAAATAAACATTCTTAATTATATGGCCACAACTGTATGTACTGTGCTCTTACGGTCTGGGCTGTAGCTTATCCTTTATGAAGCGAAATGTTGGGATACCGCGGGCGCGCGGCGCGGGATAATGGTAATACGTAGTAGGTACGATTGAAGTTTTTAAATAATTGTATATTTCAAAGCTTGTAATAGTGTTTTATATTTTTTATTTTTTATAAATAAATTACTGAAAAAAAAACTTTTTTAAAAACACGTTTTTCAAACGGACTAAATTATTACAAAAAAAAATCGGACTAAAAACATTAAAACGGACTAGAAAAACAGACTAAAAAGTATAAAATATTTTTTTCTGTAAATATTTATAAGACTATTTCTTTTTAAACGGTTGTAGGGAATATAAAAAACCATGTGTTGCTCTGAAAACAAAGATTATTTTATTGCCTACAGTTTTCACATTTTACAAAAACACAATGAACGTTATTACTTAATAGCAAAGATAACCTACCTGAAAACAAAGAAACGACATTTAAAGTTTATTCCTTTCTACAATTCAAATTACTTTTTGCTATTATTCAGCTTCAGTGCAAATGTCACAATTAAAATTTTTATTCTACGTTTCTCCGCCCGATAGCGCCATCTTTCGGTGTGTCCAATGAAACAGTTATGGACCTTTAAAGGACTTAACAGGTGCGCCAAAATTTAAACTTAAAAGAAAGGATCTTATTCCTTTACTCCTTTAGGATAATAGTTTTCAATTCGGTGCCTTAGGATGGGTAGCCTAAGTATGTCATGCTCTCTTTAATCATTTCTGCGGTGGTGTCGTGTGGGGCGGGTCGTTACGTTCCCTCAAATATGGTTGAGCGAAGCGATGGCTGGTCCATGCGTCATGCTCGTGAACGGGTGCTGCCAGTGGAAAGGGTCTGCTTCTGAGTACCTATCTTAACGCAAATTGAATTGTAAGGATTGCATTTTTTTTAATTATTTTTTATGTCTTGTAACATGTGGTTTTTTTTTTGGTAAATTTTGCCTACTTAGGTGCACTTTCGAGTAGCAGGCACAGTGATTTCGCAACTAGTTGAAAGTTATTTACTCTCATTACTTAGTAGTATTTAGTTAGTAGAATTTAATTTCAACCTACCTACCCATTGTGTGCAAACTTTTGTTAATTATTGTGATGGAAAATGACCTCACTTTAAATGTGGAGCTCATTTTTCAATGTTGACGACTCTGTATGAAATATACAGGGAGAAAAAAGCAGCCCTTGACGAGTTTCTTGCCGGTTCTTCTCGTTACAAGGTCTCCCGCTTAGGGTTTGCGAACCGATGGCGTAACTTCTATGACATTCACAAGTGCTTGTAACAGCCTAGACTGAATAAATAATTTTTGAATTGAATTGAATTGAATTTACATCTCCCCCCCTAGGTCAGAAAATTTTCACTGAAATTTTCGCTATCACCTGCACTGTCTTCTTCAGTAGGAACAGGAAAGAGTTTAGTAATGTGGAACAGATTTGACTCTAATTTCCTATGACCTGTATTAATCTTGTAAATTGATTCTGATATTTTTTCTTCAATTTTATAAGGCCCAATCCTTAGCTCATCCAGTTTTCTTCTATTTAGATTGTGGCCATTTTCGACATATACCATATCACCAATATTAAAATTATGGTGTGTTCTATTTTTATCATTTACCATTTTGTTATATTCATGTGACTTAATTGATCTCTGTAATGCAATTTTTTTGTCTTTAATCCAGTTATCTGCTTCTTTTCCTAGTTTAAGTTCATTTGGTAAGATCGAAACATCTGTACCATCCAACAGGTATTTCGGAGCAAAGCCTGTGATAGTATGTTCAGTATTATTATATCTATCCACACAGTCACGAGCAATAGTTGTCCAAGCTGAAGTATTTGGTTTTTCATTCATTTTGCATCTAATCTTATTTACAAGTGTTTGGTTTAATCGTTCATTAAGTCCATTTGAGAATGGCGAATTTACTGCAGTAAAAATTAGCTTAATTGATTTATCATTTAGGAAAGCTTTAAATTCTTTTGAGTTTATTCCAGGATATTGGTCAGTAAGAACTATGCCAATTTCATTACAATTTGGTACATTATTCAATAGTTTTATAAAGTCTTTTGCACTCTGTGTCTTCGAGGTTACTATATATGCATATCGGGTGTAATAATCTACTAAAAGGTGTAAGTATTTTTTCGTTGATCGAGAGCCGCCAAAACCTCCAATCGTGTCTATCGAGACAATTTCAAATGGTTTTTAAGCAGGACCCAAGTGCGACATTAAACCATATTTTATTTGCCCTCTTGTCTTATTCTTTATACATACTTCACATTTCTTGCATAAATTATTAATATTTCTTGTTAAAGTCTTTGCTGTATAAAACTTTCCTATTTTCTTTTGCATTTGTTTTATACCTATATGACACATATTTTCATGTATTTGTTTAATAATTTTTATGCTGAATTCTTCTGACAGTAAGATTTTTTCTTGTTTATTTACTCTCTTGTAATATATTTTATGTTTATGAATTAAATTTTTCTTATATTTTTTTATATCCTCATTTTTCCCTTCATCTTTTACTATTTCATCCAATGTTATTAAATTTACTATTTTTAACTGTTCATCCATATCTTTATTTGCTTCCAATACAGGATTTCTACTTAAACTATCTGCTTCTAAATTTTCTCTTCCTGGAGAATATTTTATTTTGAAATCATATTGTGATAGATAATATACTAATTCTCCCAGTTCTTCATCTGTTCTAGTTTAAATATTTAAATTTTCTAACGGCTTGTGGTCTGAATATACATTGAAAGGTTTACCTATAAGCCAGTATTGCCAGTACCTTATTGCTTCCTTAATGACTAAACATTCTAAGTATATAGCCTTCTTTTTCTTTTGAACATCGTTTAATTTTTTTGAGAAGTATGCTACCGGTTTTTCCATTCCATTGGGCTGTATTTGCTTTAACACCGCTCCAATACCGTGTAATGATGCATCAGTGTATATGTTTATCGGCAAGTCTTGATCAAAAATCTCTAAGATGGGTTGTGAGCACAGCAGTTGTTTTATTTTCTCAAAAGCGTCTTGACAGTCCGTACACCAAATAATTTTTTTTATTCGTTTTCAGTAAATTATGAAGTGGTTCTAATATTATTGAGATGTTTGGTATATATTCGCGGTAGAAATTAATTTTTCCCAGAAGCTGTCTAATATTTTTCTGAGTTTTTGGTGTTGGGAAATCCCTTATAGAAATTAAATTATCTCTCACTGGTCTAACTGTATTATTCTGTATTATATGTCCCAGACATTTTATTGAATTAGTGGCAAATGTACATTTTGTGAATTTTAGCCTAAAACCTTCTTTTTTTATAGCCTCCAAAAGTAGCGATAAATGGTTTATGTGCTCAGAATAAGATTTGGAGTATATCAGAATATCATCAATGAAATTTACAGTAAAATCCGTTAATTTGTACTTTCTTAGTATGTTACTCAAGATTCTCTGAAATATAGCTGGAGAGGTTTTTAGACCAAAAGGTAAACACGTCCATTGGTAATGGCCTTCTTGAGTTACAAAAGCAGTTTTCTTTCTATCTTCGATTCGCAAGGGAATGGACCAGAACGCAGAGTTTATATCTAATGTTGAAAAATACTTACAGTTTCTGGTTTTTGTAACCAAGTCCTCAATCAACGGGAACGGTTGAGCCTGTGGTACCACTATTTTATTTAAATCTCTGAAATCAATACACAATCTGGTTTTCCTATTGTCTTCTTTCTTAAAAGCCAAGGTTACCGGTGCAGCAAAAGGACTGTACGACTCTTCTATAAGGTTTCTTTCTAGTAATTTTCCTACTTGTTCTTCTATTTCTAACTTATCCTCTACTGAGCATCTGTATGGTCTTTTACTACAGTATTTATCCACAAGCAAATCAATGTGTGCTTCATAATCTTTTACTGTTCCAATATCGTATTTATCCTTTGCGAAGCTTGATTTATATTTTTCAATGAGTTTATTTATTTCAGTTTTTCTCTGATTATTTAAATGACTCTGATCCATTAAAAATGTCGTTTTATAAGACTATTTCTTTTTAAACGGTTGTAGGGAATATAAAAAACCATGTGTTGCTCTGAAAACATAGAATTATTTTATTGCCTACAGTTTTCACATTTTACAAAAACACAATGAACGTTATTACTTAATAGCAAAGATAACCTACCTGAAAACAAAGAAACGACATTTAAAGTTTATTCCTTTCTACAATTCAAATTACTTTTTGCTCAGTTAATTATTCAGCTTCAGTGCAAATGTCACAATCTAAATTTTTATTCTACGTTTCTCCACCCGATAGCGCCATCTTTCGGTGTGTCCAATGAAACAGTTATCGACCTTTAAAGGACTTAACAGGTGCGCCAAAATTTAAACTTAAAAGAAAGGATCTTATTCCTTTACATATTTATAACCCTATACATACAGAAATTTTAAATCTAAAAATTTTAAACCTCAAAACGTGGGGCGCATTTCGTAAAATTTATCATATATATAAATTTTTTGATGTAAAATTTCTGTAGGTATAGGGTTATAAATATTTACAGAAAAAAATATTTTGTACTTTTTAGTCTGTTTTTCCTAGTCCGTTTTAATGTTTTTAGTCCGATTTTTTTTTGTAATAATTTAGTCCGTTTTAAAAACGTGTTTTTAAAAAAGTTTTTTTTTTCAGTAAATTTTTATTTTCGTCTTTTTAGTTAACGAGCTAAGACTAAAAATATACCATCTCCTATCGGCACTCGTCAAGACGATTCAGACGAGCCCAAACTCGATGGGGTTGCATGGTTTTATTACAGAGTCCCAGTGGCCTTCTTCTGGCTCCATCATCAGACCCTGGAAACTATTTCCTAACAAAGTACTCGTCAAGACGATTCAAACGAGCCCAAATTCGATGGGGTTGCATGGTTTCAATATTGAATTCCTATGGCATGGCTTTTCAGCTTCATCATCAGACCCTGGACATCGTCTCCCATTAGAGTACTCGTCAAGACGATGCTAACGAGCCCAAGCACGATAGGGTTGTATGGTTTCATCATAGAGTTTCTATGGCCTTCATCCGGCTCCATCATCAGATCCTCGGACACTATTTCTTATTAAAGTACTCGTCAAGGTGATTCAAACGAGCCCAAACTCGATGGGATTGCATGGATTTATTACCGAGATCCAGTGGCCTTCTTCCGGCTCCATCATCAGACCCTGGACACTATTTCCCAACAATGTACTCGTATCTTGTAGAGAAACGGATAAACGAATCTTGAGCGAAAGTTGAACAGAAGAGAGGTTTTAGTTTGAGCCTCTACTGGATCCAAAATGTGGGTTGCTGTTATTTCAATTTCGAGATTTGAAATTACTCGATCAGTCACGTCTTAGTGACTCTGCGATTCCAAATTTTACAACGATCTCTGAGAGTGAGAGTGTGATGATGATGCCTAGGTAAACATGAGGGTTGTTATCGCACATTCGAGTGATGATGAAGTCGGCGCGAGAGTCTCGCATGCTGCATTTGATTTTGTTTTTTTTTTATTAGGGTTAATTTATTTAGAAATTCGGATGTTTAAGTTATACATAGTACTTAGGTTACCTTTCATTAAAATATTAATGTCCATAAGAAAAGAATAATAAAATATTTTGTTAAATTCATTAAATTTATTTTCAATGTACCAGAAGGTCGTGAAAGGCACGAGATCTGTGAATTTTTTTAAACACAGTTACTAGACAAAAATGTTTAACATTATTCTATATTCACCAGTATTTTTATGGGGTAAATTTTAATAGTTTCAATTCAGTAGAGGATTTTAGAAAAAAAAATGGCTGAGAAAATTCCGCCACGCGACGCAAATCCTTTTTTAACACAGTTACTAGACAAAAATTTTCAACAAGTTCATTACTCGATACACCGTCATTTTGTTGTCATTTTAAGGGTGTGTTGTACCAATGAAACTAAACATTTTTGCCCAAGAAACATGGGTCAAAAAACGACAAAAAATTTTGGTCCTCCCATACTAACTAGACAGCTAAAACATTGTATTTGTATGGGAAAGTCCAAAATTTTTGTCGTTTTTCGACCCATGTTTCTTTGGCATAAATGATTATTTTCATAGCTATTTAAAATGACTACAAAATGACGGTGTTTAGTGAAATAACTGGGCTATTTACCAGTGTTTTTTTCTGGCGCAAATCCTAATACTTTTAATTCTGTAGAGGATTTTCTGTAGATGGATATAGAGGTATTTTCTTGAGTCAAGTCGTTATAAGAGCAAAACATGCTTGAAAAAAAATTCGGTTTGGCAACATTCAGAATCGAATTCAGCAGGCTTTTTTACATTGGAAAAGTCATGTTGCCCAAATGGCTCACAAAATGCCGTTCAATCGGTAAAGGAAGCGGATTTTTAGGATTTTCGACCAGTCTAAATCTGTCGTAAAGCTAATCTGTCATAAAGAAGCGAACAAACCAACCAACCAGTGGGGATACTTGGTGGGGCAAAGTGGAATAATCCCAAACTCGATGCCGTCAATATTGTTTTACTTTTAGGACCATTTCACAGATAACGTGGTTTTCTAGTTTCATTTTAAACAAAATTTCGATGTGATTACTTATCTAGTTTTTTAACTTGTAAAACAACCCCTAATATAGTAAAATATTTATACAGGGTGATCGCCGACAGATTTTATACTTTGATTGTTAATTAAATTTTGTACACATTCCTACAATCGTGACATCATATTGGTGAAAACTCGCTTGCACAAATCTGGACACAATATATGTATTTGCACTGAGCACGCCTACAAAATTAAAGTAAAACCAACCAACATTACAAGATAAAATAATAATAAAAAAACAGTGAAACAGAATATAACGATACAAAACAGAGCAAAACTCCAATGCAAGAGCAAGACTGATGGCTGCGATCTCACGTCGGAAGTCATAAGTGGAAAGCCCAGGTTGAGGCTGATTTATAGCTCATCCTGTCTCTCTTAACTTCTTCACCTATGTCAATCAACTGATTGATGGGCCATATTTTATTCTCCAGATATCAAAGCGCGAACAAAAACGTCACCTCGCTATATTCACATATTTATTGTTTGCGAAGCCTCAACCGCGAAAGCGCCGCTCCGGTGCACTGACTCATGGCTGTAACACTAGCGCATTGATTGCTATTCCCTTGCTCCCACCACTCTAGTTCGCATAAAGTTTATTCAAAGTGTTAAATCTGCCGGCGGACACCCTGTCTGTATATTGAGCGTTTATGTGCATAAGACAGTCACCCGATCTATGCGCGATTTTCAGTATTTTCTAGCGTGCTATCTCATTCTGAGAGACATCAAAACATTTGTTATTTAAGAAAAAGAAAGATCGAAAGGCAAATAAAAAATAACGACCGCCACAAACTCTGTCTTAAATTTGGTGCCATTCTAGAAGTGCATAATAGATATTAAACAGTGTTTAAAGGTGCATGTAAAAATATACTGTACTTTCTGGCAATTAACTGTAAATTCAAACATAAGGTTTTCTTCAATAGGTACATAACATTCAAATGACATTTTTTAAAAGGGTAGCATTTAATCGGGTAACTTCTAAATATATTCCCATTTTGGGTATCAAAAATACTGAATACAGCGTACTGAAATACTAAGTGGGCGAAAGAGCGAGGGCGACTACAGATATTGAAAATGGGTGACTTTAAAATACAAATTGAGTAACTAGTTATTCAGAACGGGCGACCAAATTACTATTTGGGCGACAACCTTAGGGCACACAAAACATTTAAAATTTGGCATATATTTTATTTATAAAAATGTGACGAGATATGAGAGATGACGAGACTAATCGAGACAAAAAACAAACAAACAAGAAAGCAACCTAATAAAAACATGTTAAAACTATGTTGGGTAGCCTAAATCAGTTACCTACTTGGTATAATAATTGCCCACTCAGTATTTTAGTCACCCATTTAAATTATTTGTCACCCACATGTAGTCGCCCGTTTTAAGTATTTTCGTAATCCACAGTTTGTCGCCCGTTTAGTTATTTTGTCCAAAAAATCCGGTTTAGTATTTAAGTATCCCATTAACAGTCGCCTTTAATTATTTCCAGTCACCCAACTAATTTATTCTCTTTTTAAAATAAACATAAAAATCTTTTAAAATAAATGTACTCACTCTCGTCGAGGTCGAAGATCTCCTTGGCGATGTTCTGGAACTTCTTGCCGTCGTACTCGGGCAGCGAGGACAGGCAGTACTCGTCGACGGCCTCAGTCAGGTACAGAACCTCGTACCCGCGCGCCACGAGACGCTCCGCGAACGGGGACTGCTCCACCTGCACCACACGATACATATAACTACTACGTACAGGAAGGACACTCCCCTGTAGTGTGTGTACCAATATGTACTTACACACACTCATCTCTCCTCGTATATAAGCCATTTCTTTACTTTAATAAAGCAGTTATTGATCGCAGTCAGACTTGTTATTTACATCCCGAACCGCCACATCGCACCCCGCTCCGCCCCACAATCGATTATCTCGTTCAGGTATCAGCACATGGGCTCAGTCTTATGCTCGTTTAGTCGTGTTTGTCAACTTATTTTGATATTCACAGCAATGCGTCGTAACTTTTTAAACATGTTTATCGACTGTCAACTTACTTCGATATTCAAAGCAATGCGTCGTAACCACTGACCTGATTTTTTTTTCTATTTAACTGACTGGTCTGGATGTCTGTATGATTTGACAGCAAAGTTTTTGTGCCTATTTGATTTTGACGTACAATGAAAATGGTTTCCCCCCCTCTGACCAGACTTTAGTACCATGTCCCTCACGCTATGCTCACGCTACGTCTTACAGCGCCAAAATGGCGGAAATCAAATAGGCACAAGAACAGTTTGACAGCAGCCAGTCTAGTGGAATATATAGAAGTCAATGGTCGTAACTTAAAAGGTAGACCAGAATTTCATGAAACGGAAGTGAAATTATTTTTCTAAAAACACTTGGTTGTTGTATACGGTATGTCATAATAATGGGCATATCTCTATCCTTTATTAATCGAGTTTGTTTATAATTAGTCAAGATATTGAGGTTTGTTTGTGTCCCAAAATTTTACTGAATTCTGGATAGAGCTCATTTATAGACTTAGACGCACTTAAATCATAAGACTTTCTTATTTACGTAAATCATGGAAAAAATGAACATATCTAGCACGCGTCTTGCTAACTGAATGTGAATTTTCCTGTTTGATGCCTTGTTTAACTGATTTTTTTTCGCGATATCAGAGTTGGCCCCAATGTAAAAGTTGCTTGTAATCATGAGTGGAACCACCTCACTGCGGGAAGCAAATGATTAAAATTTCAACGTGTATATTTTTTTTATATTCTCAACTTATACATGTCGCAGGCGTATTGTACATTTAGCCGTATTACATAATAATAATAATAATAAATATCATTTATTTCTCTTTTTACAATAAGTGGCTTAGGATAAAGTTTTATAACTTAAAGGAAATTACATAGCAACTAGCTGTTTTAGAAAACGGCGCCGTATTGTAATAGGGCGAGTCAACGATACGCCAGATTGACAATGTGATACGTTGTTCAATACGGCGGAGCACGTTTAGCCGTTTCGTATCAAAGTTCTCTTGTAGAGTGACCACACTAACAAAATGAAACAGTGCTTAATTGAAAATAGTTTAATTTTAATAATTATGAAAAAGGTAGGTTTAAGTAACTTCTAAAGCCCCTAGTACTTAAGTAGTAGGAAACGTGTTCTTTTTATTAGTTTTAAGGAATGTATAAGTACTATTTCTATCAAATAAGTAGGTACAAAAACGGTTTGGTTCTTGTTTGTAAAATTGTAATATTAGTTAGACTTACTTGAAAATTTAGCAAATTTTATTGGTGTCAATAATTTTAAATCTTTTTAAAAGTTAACTTTTTTGTATAATGTAATTTATCAAAATATTGTTCTTTGGGCACTGCCCAAAAAGAAGGGTCTTCAGAAATATGTTTCTTTAATCTTCACTGGCTACACTCATTATGTTGTATTTTAAAAAGTCTGGAACGGGTGGTTGGAAAATATAGACGATTCTAACAGTTCCTTTCTTCAAAAACCAAAACGGACTATAATTTTACGAATACTAAGTCATTAAATTTGTTTTTACTGATAATAACCCGAGTACCTAGAGTATGTGAACATAGAGCAAATAACCCTGTATTTGTTAAACACCAACAACCTCGCAGGAGTAGATTACCAACATCATAAACAACAACATTTGTTCTACGACTTTTGATAATTCGTTAGATTTTACTTTCATACAAAAAAAATATATATTTTAATTTACCGTTCGTATGTTCATAACTCTACGCGCGGTGCGCAGAGCACCGTCCGCCCCGCCGCTATCCATAGATGTTAATGCCTCGGACGGTGGAAGCGCCCTAGAGTATGCAGTATGTACCTCGGCGCGGCTGGAGCCCGCGATGTAGTAGATGTGGTTCTGCGCGGGCTTCATGCGCGCCACGTAGTCGGCCAGGAAGGTCATGGGCCGGCCTCGGACGGTGGAAGCGCCCTAGAGTATGCAGTATGTACCTCGGCGCGGCTGGAGCCCGCGATGTAGTAGATGTGGTTCTGCGCGGGCTTCATGCGCGCCACGTAGTCGGCCAGGAAGGTCATGGGCCGGCCTCGGACGGTGGAAGCGCCCTAGAGTATGCAGTATGTACCTCGGCGCGGCTGGAGCCCGCGATGTAGTAGATGTGGTTCTGCGCGGGCTTCATGCGCGCCACGTAGTCGGCCAGGAAGGTCATGGGCCGGCCTCGGACGGTGGAAGCGCCCTAGAGTATGCAGTATGTACCTCGGCGCGGCTGGAGCCCGCGATGTAGTAGATGTGGTTCTGCGCGGGCTTCATGCGCGCCACGTAGTCGGCCAGGAAGGTCATGGGCCGGCCTCGGACGGTGGAAGCGCCCTAGAGTATGCAGTATGTACCTCGGCGCGGCTGGAGCCCGCGATGTAGTAGATGTGGTTCTGCGCGGGCTTCATGCGCGCCACGTAGTCGGCCAGGAAGGTCATGGGCCGGCCTCGGACGGTGGAAGCGCCCTAGAGTATGCAGTATGTACCTCGGCGCGGCTGGAGCCCGCGATGTAGTAGATGTGGTTCTGCGCGGGCTTCATGCGCGCCACGTAGTCGGCCAGGAAGGTCATGGGCCGGCCTCGGACGGTGGAAGCGCCCTAGAGTATGCAGTATGTACCTCGGCGCGGCTGGAGCCCGCGATGTAGTAGATGTGGTTCTGCGCGGGCTTCATGCGCGCCACGTAGTCGGCCAGGAAGGTCATGGGCCGGCCTCGGACGGTGGAAGCGCCCTAGAGTATGCAGTATGTACCTCGGCGCGGCTGGAGCCCGCGATGTAGTAGATGTGGTTCTGCGCGGGCTTCATGCGCGCCACGTAGTCGGCCAGGAAGGTCATGGGCCGGCCTCGGACGGTGGAAGCGCCCTAGAGTATGCAGTATGTACCTCGGCGCGGCTGGAGCCCGCGATGTAGTAGATGTGGTTCTGCGCGGGCTTCATGCGCGCCACGTAGTCGGCCAGGAAGGTCATGGCGGGGCCGGCCTTGGACGAGTGGAAGCGCAGCAGCTTGGCCAGCCGCGAACGGTTGCTCGGGTCCTCCATCACGCCCAGCTTGATGCTGCCGACAAACAACATATACACTACGCGAAAGGAACCGACACTTACGCATAACCATCAGCCATTTTTTTTAAATGTCCCCACTGTTTACACGAGCCTTCCTTATGGGTGGATAAGGACGATGTCATAACCCACCACGCGAGCCCGATGCGAATTGGTGAGTGTTAACTACTGCAAATGCAGCCGGAACCGACGGCTTAACGGCCTTCCGAAGCACGGAGAAGCACCTATCCCTTGCAAAAGTTGCTTAACCTCCGCAATCACTGGGCCAGGCGCTATACCACTGCGCCACCGAGCTCCTCTAGTGTGCTGCAAAGGTACTCGCAGCTATATGTAAGTGACGCGGGCAGATGCGGACATCATGCATTTCGAGACTGAAGAACGTACCAGATTGATGGAATGGACTAAATATCTAAACACTCTCTAATATAAATATTATCTCTTTATAATATTATACTCTCTATATAAAGAAAAGAACCCAAAGATAAGACACTAAAAAGATCCTAATTAATTTGGCGGGTTATTTTTTTATTTTGGCCCTGTGGAATAGCTCCATAGCAGTCAGTAGGGCTTTCAGCACGTTTCGTTTTTTTTTGTACATAATTCATATGATGCAGGCTTGTTCTAAAAGCGCGATTTATTCACTCTTATCATTGAATTAAACGCACTTTTTCGAGTGGCGATCGTAAAAAAGGTGTTATGAGTGTGTGTGTGTATATTTGTATTTGCGTGAACGTGTACGTATACGTGTACGGCGTGTGCGTGTTTTCGAGTTCAAGATAGTGTTGCGGCGGCATACGCACTTGGTGGAGTACTCCTTCCAGAAGTGGTCGTACTCGTCGTCGGGGATCTTCTTGAGCATGTCGAGCGCCTTGCGCACGAGCTTCTTCTTGATGATCTTCACGAGCTTGTGCTGCTGCAGCGTCTCGCGCGACACGTTCAGCGGCAGGTCGTCGCTGTCCACGATGCCCTGCACACACATACATTTTGTATTTGCGCAGAAACTCGTGGTTTAAGGCCCGTATTTATAAACGGCTCTCAACGTTGAAAGCTATCTTGAGATATACCTGAGACGCTGGAGATGCCGTTCTATAAGAAGAGCATTTCAAATATGATCTCAAGATACAGTTAAAGACACCAGTCTATTTTCATACAAACGAGGTAACTTTGAAGCCTCGGTTCTCCGCCAAGGATTGACCTAGCTGTGATTTGATGATGGCCATCCGAGGAGTGAATGCCACCCAAAAAAACCGAGAAATTAGCATAAAAATGTATGGAAATTCTGATACTGAAAACTCTGATCCTTATATCTTTTAGAATGCTTATCAGATGTGTTGGGTATGTATTGCGATCTGAATCTCCTTTCACTCCCTGGATGGCCATCATCAGATCACAGCTAGGTCAATCCTTGGCGGAGAACCGAGCCCTCAAAGTTACCTCGTTTGTATGAAAATCGACTGGTGTCTTTAATTATGTGACCGCCACTGTATCTTAACCTAAATAGTAATAAAACGTGAATTTAGTGCAAAAAGCTGTGCTTCAATCTTTAAAAAGATAAACATTTTTGAATGTTGTATCTCCAAGAGCACGATTTAAATGTCGTTTAATTGATTTTATATTTGCTTCCCAAAGGCCGCCCATATGGGGTGCTCCAGCGGGGTTGAATTGCCATTCCGTCCCATCTAAAGCTAACAACTCTGCTATTTCAACTGGTAAATTACTGACACTTTTACTGAACATAAGCTTCAGTTCTTTGGTGGCGCCTATATAAAATTCGTTCCGCAGTCACTAATAACTTTCTTACAATGTCCTCTTCGTGCTGTGAAGCGACGAAAAGCAGCTATGAATCCTTCAGTACTAAGGTTAGTGACTAGTTCAATATGAACTGCCTTTGTGACTGTGCAAATGAATAAAGCTATTTAAGATATTTGACTTTTATTAGAATCGCGTCCACCAAATAACTTTAAGACTATTGGTCCTACAAAATCGAACCCACTAACAAGAAATGGGCGCTGTGGAGTGACTCTATCTTTGGGCAAATTTCCCATTAATTGGCATACAGATTTATTAGAATTACGACAACAAGCTACGCATTTCCTTATAATCCCTATTATTATGTTTTTACTCCTATAATATAATATTTATTCCTTATATAATTCAACATTAATAGCACGTACAGTAGTGAGCCATGCTTACCTGTATGAAGGCGAGGTAGTTGGGCATGAGCTCGTTGAACTCGTCGGTGATGAAGACGCGGCGCACGTACAGCTTGATGTGGTCGGTCTTGGTGCCGTAGCGGTTGAACGAGTCCGCCGGCTGCACGCGCGGCACGAACAGTAGCGCGCGGAACGTCACCTCGCCCTCCGCCACGAAGTGGGCCCTACAAGGTGCGACATGTATATAGTAGCGGGTAACGAGTAAGTGGGCCCTACAAGGTGCGACATGTATATAGTAGCGGGTAACGAGTAAGTGGGCCCTACAAGGTGCGACATGTATATAGTAGCGGGTAACGAGTAAGTGGGCCCTACAAGGTGCGACATGTATATAGTAGCGGGTAACGAGTAAGTGGGCCCTACAAGGTGCGACATGTATATAGTAGCGGGTAACGAGTAAGTGGGCCCTACAAGGTGCGACATGTATATAGTAGCGGGTAACGAGTAAGTGGGCCCTACAAGGTGCGACATGTATATAGTAGCGGGTAACGAGTAAGTGGGCCCTACAAGGTGCGACATGTATATAGTAGCGGGTAACGAGTAAGTGGGCCCTACAAGGTGCGACATGTATATAGTAGCGGGTAACGAGTAAGTGGGCCCTACAAGGTGCGACATGTATATAGTAGCGGGTAACGAGTAAGTGGGCCCTACAAGGTGCGACATGTATATAGTAGCGGGTAACGAGTAAGTGGGCCCTACAAGGTGCGACATGTATATAGTAGCGGGTAACGAGTAAGTGGGCCCTACAAGGTGCGACATGTATATAGTAGCGGGTAACGAGTAAGTGGGCCCTACAAGGTGCGACATGTATATAGTAGCGGGTAACGAGTAAGTGGGCCCTACAAGGTGCGACATGTATATAGTAGCGGGTAACGAGTAAGTGGGCCCTACAAGGTGCGACATGTATATAGTAGCGGGTAACGAGTAAGTGGGCCCTACAAGGTGCGACATGTATATAGTAGCGGGTAACGAGTAAGTGGGCCCTACAAGGTGCGACATGTATATAGTAGCGGGTAACGAGTAAGTGGGCCCTACAAGGTGCGACATGTATATAGTAGCGGGTAACGAGTAAGTGGGCCCTACAAGGTGCGACATGTATACCTAGTTGGTTACTAAGTTCTGTAACTATGGAAAACATGAATAATACTAAATTTACAAATAATGCTACAATGAATTATATACCAAATGAAAGCACAAATATTTAAGATTATCATGTATTAAAATTATTCGAAATGACCGCCTCTGGCATGAATACACGCCTTTAGACGACGAGGCCAGTCATCGATGGCAGCACGAACTACCACCATATCCAATTCTGCGACTGCCTTGAGAATAGCGCGCTTAAGAGAGTCGAGATTCATGTGGGGCTTAGCACATGCTTTCTCCTCAATAAGTTGCCATATGGCATAATCCAGAGGATTTAAGTCTGGGCTGGAGGATGGCCATTCTTCCTGCGCGATAAAATCAATTTTGTTAGCCCGAAACCATGCTTGTGTAGATTTTGCTTTGTGCGCAGGGGCAGAGTCCTGCTGGAAGACCCATGGCTGGTTTTGAAATAAAGTGTGGCTTAAGGGTTTGACAACAGGTTCCAGAACGGTATCTTGATAGACTCTAGCGCCAGTTTTCACACCTTTTTCACAGAAATGAACCTTACTTAGCCCTGAATAGGACACCCCCAGCCAAATCATCACTGATGAGGGGTGGTGACCTCGTTGGACCCTCGGAGCAATCATGCTGGCTTCTTTACTATTCTTAGCGTATACTCTATCATTTTGACGGTTAAAATTTTCTTCGACTGTGAAGATTTTTTCATCAGTAAACAAGATTTTTCGATGGCCGTTTTGTGCGTACTGCTTTAGTAGAGCGCGACTTCGTGCTAACCTCATAGCCTTCAATCGTGCGTTTAGCAGATGGCCCTTTCGTCTACGGTAAGCGTGAAGCCCAAGGTCATCATTGATAATTTTTTAAGGGAACTTCTCTTCACAGTCATCTGTATTGCCAATAACTTTTGCTTCCGGACGGGATTTCTCGTGATTCTCGCCTTCACTGCCTTGATCACAGCTGGTGTCCGAACGGTGCGTGGTCTTCCTGATCTTTTTCGGTCATCGACGGTCAAGGTATTACTGTACCTATGGATAGTGCGATAAATAAATTGCTTGTTGATTTTCAACTTTTGTAGCAACTTGAAAATCATATTCGGTGACTGCCCACATTTGTGCAGAGCAATTACAGCGATTCGATTCTCCTTCAACCCCCATTCCATGGTGAAATAAACAAAATATGATATACGTGTGGTATGGAATTATAGCTTATAAAACTGTCAATAACATGTCATTTTTATTTTTTCTTTTCATTTGTTTTAATGGCCAGTAATCGATAAAGAAACTCAGTAACAGAACTTTTGACCAACCTGTGTATAGTAGCGGGTAACGAGTAAGTGGGCCCTACAAGGTGCGACATGTATATAGTAGCGGGTAACGAGTAAGTGGGCCCTACAAGGTGCGACATGTATATAGTAGCGGGTAACGAGTAAGTGGGCCCTACAAGGTGCGAAATGTATATAGTAGCGGGTAACGAGTAAGTGGGCCCTACAAGGTGCGACATGTATATAGTAGCGGGTAACGAGTAAGTGGGCCCTACAAGGTGCGACATGTATATAGTAGCGGGTAACGAGTAAGTGGGCCCTACAAGGTGCGACATGTATATAGTAGCGGGTAACGAGTAAGTGGGCCCTACAAGGTGCGACATGTATATAGTAGCGGGTAACGAGTAAGTGGGCCCTACAAGGTGCGACATGTATATAGTAGCGGGTAACGAGTAAGTGGGCCCTACAAGGTGCGACATGTATATAGTAGCGGGTAACGAGTAAGTGGGCCCTACAAGGTGCGACATGTATATAGTAGCGGGTAACGAGTAAGTGGGCCCTACAAGGTGCGACATGTATATAGTAGCGGGTAACGAGTAAGTGGGCCCTACAAGGTGCGACATGTATATAGTAGCGGGTAACGAGTAAGTGGGCCCTACAAGGTGCGACATGTATATAGTAGCGGGTAACGGGTCGCGGCACGAACAGTAGCGCGCGGAACGTCACCTCGCCCTCCGCCACGAAGTGGGCCCTACAAGGTGCGACATGTTTATTATATAGTATAGTTATAGCGAATATGCATCAAATTTTTTTTATCAAAATCAATAGTATAATGCGTGAGAAAATCAACTGTTATATTGAAACTTGTCTCTTGCGGTTTTTTCTCGTAATATAGTTACTTGATGTTAGCACGCATCAGCTCCCGCCGAAAACGCTCTATACAAAACGGTGACGTCACACATCACGTTTCGGTATGTTTCGGGCGCGTTTAATATAGAGTTTAGTTCAGTAAAATTACGGGTTCGCAAAACATTAAATGGTAATAAGCTGTAATTTTGCAATATGACTTTGATGTGATTATAAAACACTAATATAAACGAATCCAACTAAATTTACGAATACAAAAAAATACAGCGTAGTTGTAACTTTCTTTTGTTGGATTTACATTCACAATCAAATTATAGTTCCAAATCAAGCAAAAAGTAAAGAAAGTATGTAATTAGCAATTTTGCTAAAGCAATTAAATAAATTAATATTTTGGTCAGTAAAGTAAAAAAAAAAATATAGAAAATTAGTTGGATTCCTTTACAAAATGACAGCTAGCCATTTAATCTAACGATCAAAAGAAGAAAGACCGCTATTGCAAATTATTTCTATTTCGTCATACTAGCTCCCGTAATTTTACTGAACTAGTTAGCCAATAATCTTCAATTATCTCCCTAAATTTTGCGTTTAAGTACATATGTGTCATACAAAATATTATTTCTTTTTCGATATTCTATCTGACTGTATAGTGCATTATATCCGAAAACGAAAAAAAAATATTGTTATTTTCCCCTGATTTCATCGTGTGATAAAACGAAAATAATCATTTTTTTTTCTTTCTGTTCCATCATGTTTTTACAAGTGTCCGCAGCGATCAAGCTCAATTTTAGGAAAATCGGTGACTTATGCATATTCCCTATTCCCTCCAATGTCTATCATCACTGCTCCCGATTCACGATGCGACGCACCTACAGTGGAGTATGCTTACTTGACGATGGGCGGCGAGTCGTCCTTGGTGAGCGAGCGGTAGAACTGCGTGTACTCGTCGTCGGCCACCTCGCTGGGGTATGCTTACTTGGCGATGGGCGGCGAGTCGTCCTTGGTGAGCGAGCGGTAGAACTGCGTGTACTCGTCGTCGGCCACCTCGCTGGGGTATGCTTACTTGGCGATGGGCGGCGAGTCGTCCTTGGTGAGCGAGCGGTAGAACTGCGTGTACTCGTCGTCGGCCACCTCGCTGGGGTATGCTTACTTGGCGATGGGCGGCGAGTCGTCCTTGGTGAGCGAGCGGTAGAACTGCGTGTACTCGTCGTCGGCCACCTCGCTGGGGTATGCTTACTTGGCGATGGGCGGCGAGTCGTCCTTGGTGAGCGAGCGGTAGAACTGCGTGTACTCGTCGTCGGCCACCTCGCTGGGGTATGCTTACTTGGCGATGGGCGGCGAGTCGTCCTTGGTGAGCGAGCGGTAGAACTGCGTGTACTCGTCGTCGGCCACCTCGCTGGGGTATGCTTACTTGGCGATGGGCGGCGAGTCGTCCTTGGTGAGCGAGCGGTAGAACTGCGTGTACTCGTCGTCGGCCACCTCGCTGGGGTATGCTTACTTGGCGATGGGCGGCGAGTCGTCCTTGGTGAGCGAGCGGTAGAACTGCGTGTACTCGTCGTCGGCCACCTCGCTGGGGTATGCTTACTTGGCGATGGGCGGCGAGTCGTCCTTGGTGAGCGAGCGGTAGAACTGCGTGTACTCGTCGTCGGCCACCTCGCTGGGGTATGCTTACTTGGCGATGGGCGGCGAGTCGTCCTTGGTGAGCGAGCGGTAGAACTGCGTGTACTCGTCGTCGGCCACCTCGCTGGGGTATGCTTACTTGGCGATGGGCGGCGAGTCGTCCTTGGTGAGCGAGCGGTAGAACTGCGTGTACTCGTCGTCGGCCACCTCGCTGGGGTATGCTTACTTGGCGATGGGCGGCGAGTCGTCCTTGGTGAGCGAGCGGTAGAACTGCGTGTACTCGTCGTCGGCCACCTCGCTGGGGTATGCTTACTTGGCGATGGGCGGCGAGTCGTCCTTGGTGAGCGAGCGGTAGAACTGCGTGTACTCGTCGTCGGCCACCTCGCTGGGGTATGCTTACTTGGCGATGGGCGGCGAGTCGTCCTTGGTGAGCGAGCGGTAGAACTGCGTGTACTCGTCGTCGGCCACCTCGCTGGGGTATGCTTACTTGGCGATGGGCGGCGAGTCGTCCTTGGTGAGCGAGCGGTAGAACTGCGTGTACTCGTCGTCGGCCACCTCGCTGGGCTTGCGCGTCCAGATCGGCTTGTTGTCGTTCATCAGCTCCCAGTCCCACACCGTCTTCTCCGTCTTCTTCTTCTCTGGCTTCTCCTCGGCTGCGTCTTCCACCTGCAGGGCCGAGACGAGGGTAGAGATATTGTCCAAATATCAATACAATTTTTCACTATCGATCTCTTTTCTAATTTTAATGAGTAGCCCTGAGGCTACTTATCAAAATTAGAAAAGTTATTTAAAAGAATTCTAGACATTAAATCACAAGATTATTGCAGAACAATTTATGGCGAAACTACTGCGGTTTCGCTGGTATTGTTTCGCTGCAGGGGTGTGCAATTCGTCATATGCAAATCTTGAACAATGTATGAAAGATGTTAAGGCAGCGACGAGTACCTTGGCGTCGTCGTCGGCGTCGGCCGCGTCGTCGTCGTCGGCCTCCTCGACGGTCTCGGTGCGCGAGGCCCACAGGTGGATGGGGAAGTTGATGAACTGCGAGTACTTCTTGACGAGCGCGCGGATGGTGTCCGCCTGCAGGAAGTCCGCCGCCTCCTCCTTGATGTGCAGCCTGCACACATACGGGAAGAGTTAAGACGGAAATATACTATTGTGTTGTGTCGTATCACGTTGTGTCGTGACGGTGGGTGTGCACACTATTGTGTCGCGAAACAACGCGTTCTGTCGTTTTTCCTCCACAGTATCAATCAAAGCTTTGCAGCGCTTGCACGTTCATAATGCTTTCATCAGGTTCTAAGAGTAATTTAAAAGAGGACCTTAAATTTTTATTTAATATGATAACACTTCTTCAGAAAAATTAAAATAAAACACTGTACCTACCTAACATTAAGAAATAAAAAATAATTGCAGATTTCAAACCAGCACGGCCACGCTGAAGGCGTTGGCGTCGGACTCCCAGATGTGCTGCTTGTCGTCGTTGTGTCGGTCGGTAGTGTCACTTACGTAATGTGCGTCCCCCGCTTGAGCGTGTCGCCGCGCGGGTCCTCGGCCACGCTGAAGGCGTTGGCGTCGGACTCCCAGATGTGCTGCTTGTCGTCGTTGTGTCGGTCGGTAGTGTCACTTACGTAATGTGCGTCCCCCGCTTGAGCGTGTCGCCGCGCGGGTCCTCGGCCACGCTGAAGGCGTTGGCGTCGGACTCCCAGATGTGCTGCTTGTCGTCGTTGTGTCGGTCGGTAGTGTCACTTACGTAATGTGCGTCCCCCGCTTGAGCGTGTCGCCGCGCGGGTCCTCGGCCACGCTGAAGGCGTTGGCGTCGGACTCCCAGATGTGCTGCTTGTCGTCGTTGTGTCGGTCGGTAGTGTCACTTACGTAATGTGCGTCCCCCGCTTGAGCGTGTCGCCGCGCGGGTCCTCGGCCACGCTGAAGGCGTTGGCGTCGGACTCCCAGATGTGCTGCTTGTCGTCGTTGTGTCGGTCGGTAGTGTCACTTACGTAATGTGCGTCCCCCGCTTGAGCGTGTCGCCGCGCGGGTCCTCGGCCACGCTGAAGGCGTTGGCGTCGGACTCCCAGATGTGCTGCTTGTCGTCGTTGTGTCGGTCGGTAGTGTCACTTACGTAATGTGCGTCCCCCGCTTGAGCGTGTCGCCGCGCGGGTCCTCGGCCACGCTGAAGGCGTTGGCGTCGGACTCCCAGATGTGCTGCTTGTCGTCGTTGTGCTTGGACGCCACCGTCACCTTGTCGGCCACCAGGAACGCCGAGTAGAACCCCACGCCGAACTGCCCGATCATGTCGTTCATCTCCTGCATGTTCGACTAAAATACGACTGACGTTTTAGTGTCGTCTCGACGCACAGCTTATTTTAGTTGTTGCTTAATTATTACGAGTGTAATTCGATATCTCAATTTAGCATTCGAAGTAAAAATCTTTGACATTAATACTAATATTAAAACTCGACGAATTGAGAACCTTCTGCTTGTTTTTCAAGTTAGTTAAAAAGGAATAGAAGAATTAGGTCTTGACATATCATTCACCTACTGGAATTTAACTTAAAGCTTTAAAAAAAGTTAAATGATTGTAGTAATTATTGTAAAGTTAAGTATTGTATTCGTCGGGAAAACCAAAAATCAAATCAAATAAGTACTTTCAATAAAAACCGCACTAGTATCCGTTAAAAAGTGTTTTATTTAAAATTATTGTCTGATGAGAATTGTATTTTAGTAATATTAAGTGTGGTGTGTGTGGACATTGATTACCTTCTCAGCGTCCTGCATCTTGGAGAGGAAGTCGGCGGTGCCGGACTTGGCGATGGTGCCGAGGTTGTTGACGAGGTCGTGGCGCGTCATGCCGACGCCCGAGTCGATGATGTGCAGCAGGCGCCGCTCCGGGTCCGCCTTGATGCGGATGCTCAGGTCTGGGTTGGCGTCCATCACCTCGCGGTCCGTCAGCGACAGCAGACGGATCTTGTCCAGGGCGTCCGACCCGTTCGAGATCAACTCTCGCAGGAATATCTGACACGAACTCATGTAGTTAGCGCTCCTTAGTAACAGATAGTGAAATGATAACAGCTGTAGTTGTATCATACCGCTACATAACTTTCGATCCAAAGAGAGGCAAACGTAATAGACAGTCATCATTAAAAAAAGTTCATCTGTTTTACCAAAATGTACGAGGCCTTCGGTCAAAGACTAGTGTATTTCAAAATAACGTACTGAAAAATAAATTTGATATTATCGCCTTAACGGAGACATTTTTAACAAGTTCTGTGTGTAATGGTGAATTGTTTCCCCCTGGGTACACAGTGGTGCGAAAAGACAGAGCTGGAGACGTCGGATGGGGAGGTGTTTTGCTTGCAGTTCGTGACTGTTATTCTGTGCGTATTATTAATAATATCGCAAATCTGACTGCCGACAAGGAACTCTTGTTGGCTATTGTTAGTAATAAGGATGTAAAATGTTTGTGTTGTGTTGTCTATCTTCCTCCTAGTTATAATGATGAACAATATTTAAATGTATTGACATGTATTGAAGACGCAATCTGTACTTACTCTGACTTAGATACACTAATCATAGGTGATTTCAATTTAAATTCTTGTAGCGCTAATGTCAAAATGCACTTTAATTTATTTTGTGACTTCTGTTTGCTAAAACAACATAATAACGTGTTCAATAATCGTGGTGTCATGTTAGATCTAGTGCTGAGTGATCTTGAGATCGATGATATTAGCGTTACCATTAGTCATGATCCGTTAGTTCACCTTGATAAACATCACCCTGCCCTCGAAGTAGATATTCAATTCCCACGTCATGCACGGGTTCCGAATTCTGTGTCTCCGCCCACACAATCATCTGCATTGGGCCCTGATTTCAACTGGCGTAAAGGCGATCTGCACGGTGTATATATGGAACTAGTGAACACAGACTGGTCGGATCTATTAGCAATGGCAGACGTAGACTCTGCTGTTGAACTATTTTACAGTAAGTTATATGACTGTATAAAAAAGTTTGTCCCGATTAAAAAACATTCGGCTAACGATAGTCGGTACACGTATCCGACATGGTTTACGGCGGAGATAATAAAAAATATTCAGCAGAAATATTTTCATTTAAAACGATATAAACAAGAGGGCAAGGAGTTCAATCAAGAGCTTTTTAAATACTATCGGGAGCATGTAAAAAACCTTATTGATATCGAGTATCGGCGACACGTAAACCATATTCAAAACAAGATTATTGATGACCCAGTGCAATTCTGGAATTACATAAAAGATAAGAAAAAACAGCGGCAATGTGTAGATACCTACTCCTATGATGGAGTTGATGTTCAGGGTCAGGAAGCAGCGAACTCTTTTGCCAAATATTTTAGCTCTGTGTTTCGTACGGAGGTTCCTCGATTAGACCACGTTGATGCTGCTCGCGCTGCTCACTCTCTATCAGATTCCACGTTTATATCGGTCTCATTGGTCGATGAGAATGACCTAAAGCAGGCTGTGAAGCGTCTTAAGCCACGTTCTTCGGAGGGTCCTGATCGTATCCCAGTTTTTTTGGCACGAGACTGTGTGGGTATTTTTAGTGTACCACTACTACACATTTTCAATCTCTCTCTCAGCAAAGGTATTTATCCTGAGAGATGGAAATTATCACGCGTTACTCCAGTTCCCAAGAGCGTGGGTGCCACAGATGTACCTTCTTTCAGACCGATTGCAGTGTTATCAGTTTTTGCCAAAATTTTTGAAATCATCTTGAACAACCAAATTAGCAGTCAAATAGGTAATTTAATACACGACAGCCAACATGGTTTCCGCAAGGCTCGCTCCACCACAACAAATCTTGTTTCACATGTAGATTACGTTGCTGCTGAGATGGATAGGGGTCATCAGGTGGATGTGGCCTATTTTGATTTTAGAAAAGCCTTTGATCTTGTCGATAATGACATCTTGTTGCAAAAATTGGCAACAATAGGCTTTACACCATGTCTACTAAAATTAATGGCTTGTTACCTCAACAATCGGTGTCAATATGTAAGACTGAATGGGTATGAGTCTGAAGTATACTACACAAGGTCAGGAGTGAGTCAAGGGAGTACGTTAGGGCCCACATTGTTCCTGATTTTTGTCAATGACCTTCCGAGGAGTGTGGAAGAAGCAAAGTGTCTTCTCTTTGCTGATGATCTCAAGCTGAGTTTGGGTATTGCGGATGTTGGTGACACTAATATGTTACAGAAGGATATAGACTCTGTTTGGGACTGGAGCCAAGATAACCATCTTCCCCTCAACAGTGACAAATGTAAAGTTATCACATGTAGTCGCAAGCGACTGCCGCTACATGCAACTTACTATATATCTGACGCGCCATTGGAAAGAGTGAGTAATATAAGAGATTTAGGTTTAGAAATAGATACAGAATTTGACTTTCATACGCATATGACAATAATCTGCAAACAGGCTAGTAAAATGTTGGGCTTTGTTATAAGAACCGCGGCCCAGTTTGACAACCCGAAGGTTGCAGTAGTTTTATTCACTGCATACGTTCGGAGCAAATTAGAATATGGCGCTGTGATTTGGGATCCATATGAAGATAAATATGCTCTTTTAATAGAAAAAATTCAACGCAAGTTTGCACGCTGGCTCTACAAACAACGATATGGTTATTACCCGTATCTTTATCCGTCAATGTTTGTTTCGGGTATGGTGGATATGGAGACCCTGAAACTCAGAAGACTAATGCTGCTGTTGAAACACTATCTGTCTATCATACACCACAAAGTAGATAGTCCGGAAATATTAGAACAAGTACGGCTGATGGTTCCCAGAAATATTCCTCGGGATGTGGATGGTCTAATCGCGCCGCGCCGCAGGCCGCGACTGCTGGCCCCGCCGACGACGCGCACTAAGCGCGCCAAGAATGCGCCCACTACACGCGCACTGCGCCATATAGGAGACTTGCTCGCCCAGCACAATGACATTGACATTTTCTTTGACCAATTAGGACATATCATTAATAAATTCCATTTTTATTTGAATTACGTGCATATTGACTGACATATAATAAATTATGCGACTGACGTAACATTTTCATTGACATAACTATTGTTGTTAATATTGTAAAGTTGACATTTATCTAAATCTTGTGTATGTTTACCAATTTAGAATTACCTAATTTTAGTTGTTGACATTATAAATCCTAATTTGGCTTAGTAGTTTAGACCCTTTGTTTTATAGTATTTTTTAAATCTTATTGTTATTCTATTTTCTTTGGACATTATTTAGAATTTTATTTTTTATTGCATGTTTATTATTTGACATTTGTTTTTTTGTTATTTTATTGTTAGTGTATTTGTAATTATGGTAAACTTTAATTAATTCATTTATATTATTGTTAGATTAAGCTTACTGGCGTTTTGGAAAATTCTGTAAGCCTGTAAGTATTTTTTGAATAAATAAATAAAATAAAAAAAATACATAAGTAATCGACGAATGACGAATAAATACAGAATCAGCTAAAAGACCCCAGACGTGACAACGCTAACATCGAAGAAGAAATGTATGGAGACCTGACTCACGATATTGAAGTTTTCTTCGTGCTTCACATAAATACACACTCTAACATCCAACACTTGGACCGTGGTCTCCGAGCACAGTCACCTAGCTCAGTGGAAGGACTCCAATTTTCGCTGAATATCAGTCAGTCAGTGAGCAGATACTACCTCAACAATAACCATACAAATCATCCCTATCGATACATAGACTATTATTTCCGAGATTGACAATGACATAAAGGTGCTTCTACATGGCGCTTGTAGCTTGCGCACGTTGAAGCGCAGGTTACTTGTGCGGGGCTACGATGCTATGGAGCTGGACTCGCTCACGTCTTTCCACCGCGAAGCATGTAACCTGCGCAAGTGCCTCAACTTGCGCGCGCGGGCTACTTGCACCGTGTAGAAGCACCCTAATAGGGAATATGCATCAATTTTTTTTTTAATCTTAATCAAAAGTATAATGCGTGTGAAAATTAACTGTGATATTAAAACTTTTCTCTTGCGTTTTTTTCTCGTGATATAGTTACTTCAAGTTAGCGCGCAGCAGCACCCGCCGAAAACGCTCCATACAAAACGGTGACGTCACACATCACGTTTCAGGTGTGTTTCGGCGCGTTTAATATGGAGTTAGCCAATAATCTTCAATTATCTCCCTAAATTTTGCGTTTAAGTACAGATGTGTAATACAAAATATTGTTTCTTATTCGATATTCTATCTGATTGTAAAGTGCATTATATCCGAAAATTAAAAAAAAAATGTTATTTTTCCCTGATTTCATCGTGTGATAAAACTAAAATAATACATTTTTTTATTTTTTTTTTCCTGTTCCATCATGTTTTTATAAGTGTCCGCAGCGATCAAGCTCAAATTCATCAAAATCGGTGACTTATGCATATTCCCTATTGTTCGCTAACCATCTATTTGTAAAGTGTCAAATCTATAAATCTTTTCATAGCGAAGCGATTTCGATGATTTGATTGCGACATTGGCAGGACAAGTTCCATAGGGAACTAGGTGCGTTAGCGCACGGGACTTTGTCTATTCAATCCACTATAGATTAATAAAACTATACATAACTTATTTTTAATTGAAATAATGGGTTAAATGACAGGTGAGTAATGTACCTCCTTGTTCCTGTAGAGCGAGTTGATGATGAGCTTCATCATGCGGTTGACCTCGGTCTGGAAGGTGAAGTTCTGCGCCTTGTCGCGCAGCTCACGCATCTGCGCCACGTTCAGCCCCTCCGGCGAGATGGCCTCCTCCTCGCGCAGGACTGCCTCCGCATCTACACACACATTGCTACACTACAGGGGTGGCCAAACTTATGACTTGTGTAGTGTGTGTACTAATTGATATGTACTCACACACACTCATCTCTCCTCATAATATATAAGCGCATGCAGCGCACCAATAAACGGTTATTGATCGCAGTCAGTTACTTTTATTTCACGTCTCCTGGTCGCCTCCTTGCATGGCGACCCTGCCAGTGCCGCCTAGTTGGCGGCGCTGTGCAGCCGGTTTTGTTATCAAGTGAAAAACAATGGACTATAAGCTAAAATAAATAAAATGGACTATAAATTGGTTACTATTTGTGATGTGGTGCTACCAAAATAAATAAAGGACTAAAATAAAATTAAGTCTAGTTAAAAACTCTTAATTAGCAATAAATAAATATAGTAGTAATATAAAAACATATATTATATCATTAAGAAAATAAATTCTTCACGTGTAAATTAATGAACTCAAAGCAATCATTATGAACAATCTGAATAAAAATTATGAAAAAGTGTTGTTGCTGTGATGCTGATGAGGTTGGAGAGATAGAGCAGGGTGCCGGGAGACGATGGTGTCGGATGTGGACCAGCCGGCAGATGATGGTGTCATTGGAGGAAGGAGCTGAATCTACCAACTGAAAGCAGCCAAGCAGTGGGCAGCGGAAGTCGGAACTTCTGAAATGAGCCTTTATCTCAAAGATCCTTTTCAAGTTTATGGTTTATTTTGGATATTTTTTTTTGTCCCTTTTGTAAACTAATACATACTAACTTTAATTGTAAAATGTTGAGAAGAATTTTTTGTTTTTGTTTTGGACAAAATAAAGTTAACGTTAATTATGACTAAAATGTATTTGCCCTTTACATGATGAAATGTTTAGTACATTTAGAAGAATTTATTTTAATTTGGTCTTAATATTTTATTTGGTATTTAGTACTCCTTTTTTAATAATTAATGAACATGTTTAATCAATTAGGTATTGTTGTTGATGATAAGGTAGAAATATTCGGAGTACAAGTATCATAATTTGATTAAAAGTAGAGAAGAAAAAAAATATATATCGTAGATAATGTTTATTTTCTTCTAAGTTTCTGATTTATACGATTGATTGCACAGAAAACAATGAGAAGTTAGTTATTTTTAGTGGTGTTGGTATTCAAGTTTATTTTTTTATTTCACAGTATAAGTACCAAAGTTTTCCAAATATTCAGCGTGGTTGATAAAGGTAACTTTATTTTGCATTTGTGGAGATTGTGTTTGATTAATAATTCGAGTTCACATAATATAATTTTAGGATAAATAATGGATTTAATTTTTTTTTTGTCTCGAAGTATTAAAGATACATTTTGTAGCTATGGTATTTTATATTATTTTGAAAGTTTTATTACATCAATCAATTAGAATGATATAAATGGATGTCATTTAGAAATTAAATCTTTTGCTTAAGTAGATAAAATTTTGTTTGGATTTCGTAATTGCATTCAATGTGAACGACATCGAAATTGCTGACATAGCGACACGTGTGATATTGCATGTATGATTTTGTTGAACCAAAAGAGTTTAAATATCGTTTGAGTTTTTTTTTTGTTTATTCATCGTAAACTAAGTAACGTTTAAAATTTTTTTTATTGAAAGGGTTTAAAAACGGCATAAAATAAGTAGGAGTTTTTTTTTTCCGTTAAGTAGGGTTTATATTGATTTTTTGTTAAAAACCTTCTTTTATCCCTACATTGATATTTTATATTTTAATATTTGATATTATTATTACTATTTTCCTTCAGTCAAGTTAAGTAATACAATTACAATTTCTCATGATGACGTAGTTTTATACTCATTTAACAAAATTTAAAAAATTACTTCAATAGATTTGAAAAACATTCCACTTTTCTTTAGAAAAAGTACGTAACTTGTTCAGAGAAATTGAAAATTATCATTATGAAATTGTGAATTACTAAGCTATCTTATTAATATTTTTTAGTTTTCTTGTTTAGCACATATTTGTCTATGCTATGTACCTACTTATGTATTTATGTAGTTTTAAGTAATTAATAACTATTTTCTTTTTAGAAGCTTATTATTTTAAATAGAGAAAGTTAGACAACATACATAGTTCGAAAATCCATTTTACTTACAAGGTTTGCTGACAATAATAGTACCGAGAGGCAACATTTTATTCACGAATTTATTAGTTATATGACATTGACCAAAAAAAATAGATTTCATTACATTTGCGTACTCAAAATTTGTTTGCGCTCTAATTTTTACGTTTAACAAATACTTATATTTTATTTATGTATAATTTTGTTACGTAAGTAAATAAACGCTCGATATAAATTTAGTTTATTCGTTTTGGTAGTGAAGTTATCTAAGTAGGTAATCTTATTATATGTTTTAGAGAATGAAAAATAAAGATCGATTAGGTATAGCTATTTTGGTACTATTGAAAAGACATTTGATTTTAACTAATAGTATTCTTATAATTTTTTAAGATTTTAATAAGAGTTATATAGTGAAATTATTTTTCATTTTGTCCTGATTATTGTTTCAGTATAAGTTTAGTAAATACGCAATTCAATTCAATAATATCGGTAGTAAATTATCATGTGACAAAATTATTTCTTATTAGAAATGATGTAATCATATTGTTTTGATTAACTTAACAAACAAGGTATTGGAATGTAGAGTGTTGTATTTCGATATCGGCAGCTTACAAAGAGTAGCGCAGCTGCATTTATGCAAGTTGATGTAGTAACATTAATCTCGTCACAAAATATCACACGGGTCTGCTGGTTAAGCTGTAATATAAAACATTGTTATAATAGGGAAAGATAACGAGTATTAACTTGATGGGAAAGAAAATTTAAAACAACTTATTTAGTTTCAAATGTGAAAGTTTTTGTTGAGGAATGATTGAGATTTGTGGAAATTATAGTTGAGTTTTGAAAGGAAAAAGTTACGAGGAACAGTTTGAAAGCTTCGTCTATGACTAGAATAAAGGAAAGGTTTTATAGGTATTAGGAATATTGTAGGAAAGTTAATGTAGCTGTATTAAAAATCTTTTTGTAGCTTTTTAGTTTGCAATTAGGTACAGCAAGGTTTAGGTTAGGTAATGTGATGCATTTTTTATGTAGGATTTGGAATGATGATAAGGATTTATTTATAGAAGTTAGGGAATATACGGTTAATAAGGTTTCACATGCAATTGGACTGATCACCCAAAAGCGATGAATCTCTTATTTACTTTATATTCAATTTAGGTTTGTTAGTTTATTTTGATAGGTTTTGGAATGAAATGGTTAAGATAAAAGCTCGATTATACGGTACACATTAAAGGAGAGGTACTATAGGGTTCAGGTCCTTCAGTTGCATCAAGGTGTTAGCGAGATTCCCCTTTGAATCCTGTTTGGAGACCAAATTAGTATGTGTCTTAATTCATGACCCTATTAAATAATGGTACATACGTGGGGTGTCAGATCCTTCTAGTCGATCATGGTGCGAAACGAGATTTCCTCTGTGAGGTTTGTTGGAGTCCGAGAACTTAAAAAACTGCCCCCATTAATAAGTGAGCTGTGGCCACAGCCCAAAATGGCAATTGTCCATTTTTATGTGTTATGATGATGAAGTCGACTATAAATAAATATGATAAAGTATGTACCAAAAATGATGAGTTAAATAAAAATGAAAGTACGCCGGCGCCGGGCGAATTATGATATATGAGTACCTAGTAGGTGATATGAAATGTGTATAGTGTACCGATAGTGTTACTATGAATCATGGAGATTATAACGAGCAAGAGTAGGATTCAAAGTGAAGTAAATATATTATATGGGAATATTGTTATTGACACAGGATAATTTATACAAAATAGGAGGTTATGTGATAAATAAGAAATGTTTGACGACATTTATATCAGGAAGATGATGAATGATTATAATTTGATTATAAGGTTTGAAGGAAGGAATATTTTGTTTGTAAATGTGATGAATAGAAAAGTGAAAGATAATTTTTAAATAAAAGGGAAGAATTAGAATGAGAAATGATTACTTAGAAAAAATGTTGTTTAAGTATGAAAGCGAAAAGTACCTTGAATTCGATGTTTTATTTGTGAAAGAAGAATAAATAAGTAAATAAAAGTAAAGTGATTTTTAAAGTTCAAATTTTATTCAGTTACCTTTTTCAGCTATCGAATAAAAGAAAAGAGGAAAATATTTTGTTTTTTTTCGTAGAAAAATTTAAGGCTTTTATTATTATTATGGAATATGAGTCTGTGCAATCTACTTATACTGGTATAAATCAGAAATATTACATGTATAATGTATTTGAATATTATTATTCGTTATAGTGTGTCTATTTTTGTGTTTAGAATTTCATGCGAATATTTTTAGTAAACTACATAAATAAAAGTTAAATAATTTAAGGTTGTCACCGACATAGTGATGCTAGTAAATTGATAATTTGATAATCTGGAATATAAAGTGCATAAAATATTTTATCAAGATTTATGTATTTTGATTGGTAATGAAATTGATAATAATCCTTTCTTTTATCATAAAATTACAGAACGAAGATTAAGGACCTGTGTATTGATATATTACCATAATGATTAGGTAATAAAATTTTAGATGTTCTTATGTAACACGAAATAGATTTTCGATATTATTTGCATCAAATAAATTTTAAATTAAGTATCTTAGTTAATAGTATAGTCATACACTTTTTTTATTTACTTACAACTTTTTATTTTAATGTGTAAAACTTTTTTTTTATTGGAGACTACTTACCTACTACGTAGATTTTGTTAGAATTTGACGCAACTTTAATTGATTACTTAATTGGTACAAAATTCATACGTAATTATTTCAATCTGTTTTTTTTTTCAAATTATATCAGTATTAATCATTTAAATATGAATTTATATAATACTAACATCTATATTTGTACTTAAAATATGAAGTTTTGGTTGAATTTATGTAATTAGCGTGATAAAGAAAATAATAATGTTAGAAGTTCGAAATTCATCTTGAATAAAATGTAATAAAAATCTGAAATTTTAGATAAATGTACTTTACCAAAAAAAAAGGTATAATCTCTTGATAAGTAAAAATTTTTTTTTCTTTTTTAGGGGGGAGGTGTAGTGTGTGTACTAATTGATATGTACTCACACACACTCATCTCTCCTCATAATATATAAGCGCATGCAGCGCACCAATAAACGGTTATTGATCGCAGTCAGTTACTTTTATTTCACGTCTCCTGGTCGCCTCCTTGCACTTGTGAGGTCTACTTGTGTTTGAAAATATTTCTTGCGGTCAACTGCAAGGTAGAGTTCTTAGATGTTATTAGTTGTTTGATATTAAATGTTATTTTTCTATTCAGTTTATTTAACTCTCACGGGCTACGTTCAGCCCCTCCGGCGAGATGGCCTCCTCCTCGCGCAGGACTGCCTCCGCATCTACACACACATTGCTACACTACAGGGGTGGCCAAACTTATGACTTGTGAGGTCTACTTGTGTTTGAAAATATTTCTTGCGGTCAACTGCAAGGTAGAGTTCTTAGATGTTATTAGTTGTTTGATATTAAATGTTATTTTTCTATTCAGTTTATTTAACTCTCACGGGCTACTTAATCGCCTTCGGTACCGGTAGACCGCGATCGACCTCTTGGCCATCCCTGCTATACTTTAAGGTTAAACAGGAGGGCTACCAAACTCCGCATTTTTTAATAGCTATATGTTTTTTGCCTCTCAGAAACGTAATTATAGGCCGTGACCACGACATAACCGCGCGGTGCGTCCTGCGCGTTATATTCAAATATTATAAATATTTTCAGACTTGAATCGATTAATAAAATGGGAACCTCTCAAAAGAAAACTCATTCAAATAACAAAGTAAATCAAAATCGGTCCTTAAATGAGGAAGTTATGCGCTAATATTGATAAAAAATATAAGTACAATCAAATTGATAACCTTCTCCTTTTTTTGAAGTCGGTTGAAGAGAGATCAATGATGAGAGTTGTGGAAAAATGCGGTCCCAGGCAAGCCAATATAGCTTGACCTTATTCCTGTCTTATTAAATTTTATTTATATCTGTACATAACTATTACACATGCCTAAAGTTTTTATAAGTTATGGAAATACCAATAAAACTTCTGATTGTGGGTTTTCCTAACTGGTTATTTTACTTTATCAAAATTATAGTAGAGGTGATACTATAGGTAGAGATGGGTTTTTGAGTTATAAGTCAGTTGCTCGTCGTTATTCGCTCATTATTTTTTAATAGGGTTTATAACTTAGGTATGGTAATTAAACATTTTTATTCGTAAACAATGCGATATTTTCGTAGCAGTTGTCACCACAAATGCAGTACGCCTAGCAACTCCTGTGAATCAACAAACAATCGCTGGTCGCTGCGGCAACATCGACCAAGCGTATCAAATCAATACAAGGACTAATATAAGACGAATCTGAGATGTCCCAGCACTCGCAGCAGGGCGAGGACCCTGAGCCGGGCCCAGTGGCGGCCGGCAGGGCTGCGGCGGGGCGGGGCGCGAACGACTTAAATGGCGGCCGGCCACTACATTTGCGCTCCTTCAAGCTGCGGTTTGCCTCACAGCGCGAGCCCGGCCGCTCTGACGTCTCGCTTGTCAAACCACTCGGCTTGCGTGAGTACTACCACCACATCACTGAAACCCCTGGCCCTATAATCATCTACTCTATAGGCAACGACTGATTTGAAATTAATGGCCCATGATGACCAAGTTTTGCTTGGGTTGAAAGAGGTCCATGGTAAAAGGCTTCCAGTAAATTGATGTCAGCAGCCAAATAAAGACTCGGTGCACTTGAATACCAGATCCGCTTTATTGACTTAATTTACTAGATTTTTATTTATGTTATCAGCTATTGTAAAATATGCTGACTTTGTCTGATGGATCGCGATGTATGTTGGACGAGGGATGCAGTAATAGCACACCCCGGCACTCCATACAGGCGCCGCGTTTCAATTACCTATTGCACAGACGCTACACAGATGACGGTTTTGCACACGCGCAACTGTGTGCGTGAAGTCTAGGGCTATTGAATGAGCACACGATTCGGCACACGAACTCGCGGGGTGGGGTGAGGTAATTGATTCTAGGGCGGGGCGGAGTGTCCTTTCTGTAAGGTAGTACTTATATCTATTCTGTGGTAAGAGCACTAATAGCGGTGTGGCATTGCAGCGGCGACGGTGGCGGAGGGCCCGCAGCGCGCGGGACGCGGCGCGGGTGCGGGCGCGGCGGAGGCGGCGGCGCTGCGCCGCGTGCGGGACATGTTCGCGCAGGGGCCCCGGGAGAAGTACGCCCACCCGGTCACCGCCTCGCACGTGTACGAATATTACAATACAATGCCTCTCTATGGATCATTCACACAGCTCAGTCACGCATGTCAATAGTCAAATTTCAATAAAGTTTTGACAGTCACATGACGCGTCATTCACCGGCAAGTCAAAACTGGTATTGATTTTTGGCTGACCGTTGACTTGACGTGACCGACCGAGCTGTGTAAATGACCCCTTATTTTAAATCAGCTTTTAGCTGTTGCCAAATACTTGTCGTCATTAGAGATTGGTCCACTATGAACCAGGCAACTTTGTCATCGTTACTAATATTATAAATGCGATAGTCCGTTTGTTTGTTACGTCTTCACGTCTTAACTACTCAACCGATCATCATGAAATTTTGCATACACGTTGTCAGGGGTACAGAGAAGGACATAGGGTACCTTTCATCCCGAAAAAAAATATTTTTCCCGAGGGATAGCAAAAAACCTTTCCACGCAGACGAAGTCGCGGGCGGCCGCTAGTTGTCAATAAATTCACAGGTATTTAAAATAGAAAGCTTTAAAAAGCTTATCTCAGGGTCTAAACTATTTGAATCATAGGACAAAGGCACCATCTGCATACTAATTATAATTTTAGTTAAAACCTTTAATTTTTTATCCTACACCAAAATTTTAAAATTGAGTTGACATTTATAGCCTTAAAAGAAAATTGTACTATTAATATATTCTATTAGTCACATCACATAACAATGGTATATTTTGTAGATATGGTTGGTTTTGGGATGATGAAGCTCTACGAATGGCAGCGGCTCCATTCTCTGACCGCCGACTCAACCACCACATTCAAGATTCATCGTGGCTGAAGTCGCGCCTGCTGGTGCTGGCTGCAGACGACAAGCTCAAACAGCGATAGCTGAATGATAGAGTTTGGTCAACGAAAGATGAGACTCGGTTGGAAATGGAACTAATTTTGCGCCTTGTTTTAAGGTTCAGTTTCGAATAACTTAAACTTAATTTAACAGGAAAAGTGGCGCCGCCATTTCAATCTTATCTTTTATTGACCAGACTATAGCTAGTCCCCATACAAAACTTTTTATTAAAAATACTTTATCATCCTTTTCATTTATGTACAGTTTTTTTATAAAGGAGACAATCTCAATAAAATTAAGCCACTAATGTAATGCGGTGTAACTATAGAATGTACTCAATATCACACTAATCTGATCAGGAATTAAGATAGATTAAAGCAAATATTGATAACATCATACAATGTGGTGTTAAAATAAATTAACCAGCACACGGTGAAATTATCATGAATAATATTTTCAGTGTGTGGATTTATGATTATAAAATATTTAATGATGAAAATATTATTAAATGGACAACTTGTGTAATTACAAAATATATCATTTGAATGAACTACAGTATATTTCTTTTACATTACAATAAATACACCAATAAAGGCTAAATTAGGTAATAGTTTTTTCACAAATTATCTGCTAGCTGCTGCTAAGGCAATCGTGTGATGAGAACAGCAAATGCAAGTACGGGTAAAAATGATGATTGAAATGATATTCAGCTAAACTGTACATTAAGGGCTGCTGGGGCCGTACCGGCTAAAACATCGATTATCGAAAAGTCTGCCGAGTTTCAACTTAAAACAGAAAAATCAAAGTAAGGAATTTCGTCTTGTACTTTCTGTTGTCTTAATTTGGAAGATATCGACATGGACGAAAAAATATATCGATGTTCGTGTGACATCATGAATTGGGTCCTCGATTTATTTATCTGTTTTAATTTGAAACCCAGCAGACTTTTCGATAATCGATTCATTAGCCAGTATGGTCCGGTCCCTGGTCTGGAGATTCATATTTTTTGACAGAAACTACACAATGCATGTTATTATACAAATGTTTCTCGAAAACTACGCTTCTCCAGTAGATAGGGGGAGGGGTACAATGCTCCTTCCAACCCCTATTAGGTTAGGTTTACTGGTACAGACATAACCTCAAATTTCAATCATGAATATCTCAGAAACCAAGGGCTTGCTTCATGGATCCCTCCTCCTCCTTGCGGCTCTTAATGTACAGTTTTACCCAATATTTCTTTTAGAACTAGATGATGAACCGAGCGCCTGCTAGCGGCCACACGTACCTGTCCTCGAGCCCTCCCTGGACGCGCCCAGGTCAGCGTCCGCCGTCACCTCCTCCACGGTGGGCGCGCCCTGCTGCCCCGCCGCCGCCGCCCATCCTGCACACCATTAATTGTTACACACTTACTCGACTACATAGCAGTGGCAAGCGGCGATGGCGAAGGTAAGCCGTTCCACAAAAATATTGTGATCTGCATAGTGGATAGTTGCAGTAGGCTTTCTAAAAGGTAAGCCGATGGGAATCGGCTTGTATGGACCCTTCGCCACTGCTACATAGGTACTGTCAGCAAAGCTATGAGCTGAACACCTTAAGGTTCATTTCTAGATTGAGTAGTCTGTATTGTCTTGCATTTACCCAAAAGTCACAAAAGCATCTTTTGTATAAAAACAATGGAGGCAGGTAAAGACGAAGTTTTAGTACCAATGCAAGCGATTTATTTTGAAACTGTTGATGTCATAACTTTGCTGACTGTACCTACTCCACCACTTGAAAACCAAACTCATTCATAAATATTAGAAATTAATAGCATTGCTGGATAGCACAGAAAGTTCCAGCTCGATGCTATTTCTTCTGGCAATTTAATATGGGAAAAATAACTGAAATGGCATATTTTTTCATAGTTGGATTAGAGTGAAAGAACATAGAAGAAAAATATGCTAAAATAAATAATGATTTTTATTGGACAAAGTCATAATTTGGGTGAAAAAAGCAAAAAATTCGTAGATGATAGAAAAATTCGTAGTACAAAGAAATCTATTTACCTGTGAGGAACAGGAGGCCGACACCTAGCAACAAAAAGTATTTCATTGCCAGATAAACAATATCTCTAAACTTAAGTTAGTTAACTGATTTATTATGCACTAATTCTGAGACAAATGCCGGTTCAAAAATGAGAAAAATAAAATGATCGTCCACGCTTCACAATAAAACGTCACTGACACACATTCATTCCTATTGGCTCCTTTATTGCCAAAGAAATATAATACACCAATGAAAATAATACACGACAGTGATTTGACGAATAAGCGAATAGTAGATAAATCCACAGATAAATTCATACAAATGTCTCAAAGTCATTGGTTGAAAATGAAATCTGACGTTTTTCAACCATCACATTTTTAGGGTTCCGTAGTAAATCCTCCAAATAAAAAGAAACAAACAAAATATAATATAAAATTGTGCCACCCTGCGTTCAAAAAAAAATGAAAGTTTTATGTAATAGTAAAAAAGGAACATACAATTATTTGTAAACATATTTCTGTAGGGTGACCATTTTAAAATTTGTCATTAATAAATGCACTGTGTTTGTAATAGTTTGTATGTAGTACTTAATTAGCGAAGAATCAAAGCTTACATTAACTTCTTTTGTTACTTAGTTGCATTGCAATCAACTTGTGACAGAAATCGCAGTTAGGTGCTTAATTGATGACTTGACAGATTGATGACTGCAGAGTGCAGAGTTGATTGTTGCAACAAAGTTACTAAATTGGGTCTACCGCCCAAGTAGCGTCAACTTCGCCGTCGGCTTCATTTGACAGATGGTTGTAAAACATAGCTACTTTTTATTTGTACCAAAAAGAAGTAGCAATGTATTTCATCTATCTGTCAAATGAAGCCAACGGCGAAGTCGACGATACTTGGGCGGTAGGGCCCCTGACCCCTGTACGTAGATTACGTAAGTCTGTTGCTAACAATTCTCGATTGATTTCGATTGAAAGCGCAGTTACATTGCTGTACCTTGATTACGTAAAGCTGTTGCTAACAATTCTCGATTGAAATCGATTGAAAGCGCGGTTGCATTGCTGCTTTAGTTAATATAGTTGTCACATTTGTTCTTACTAAAGCAGCGATGTAACTGCGATTTCTGTCAGAGTTGATTGCAACAAAATTACAAAATCACTCCCCGGTACCTTGATCACGTAAAGCTGTTGCTAACAAATCTCGATTGAAATCGATTGAAAGCGCAGTTGCATTGCTGCTTTAGTTAAGATAGCTGTCACATTGGTTCTTACTAAAGCAGCGATGTAACTGCGATTTCTGTCAGAGTTGATTGCAACAAAGTTACGTAATTACCCCCCTGCTTTAAGTAAGATAGTTGTCACATTGGTTCTTTTTAATTGGTCATGTATAGTCATAAATATATAGACACTAAAGCAGCAATGTAACTGCGATTTCTATCAGAGTTGATTGCAACAAAGTTAGGTACGAATTACCCCCCAGGGGGCCGCCGCCCACAGAGGGCCTAGTACCTACGAGTTGATTTTTGTTCTCACTTCACTTTGCGAATAGTAAACTATTGTCATATCTCTTTCACTCGTTTACTCACTCGCATGATATCCTTTCACTCGATACTATTCGCAAAGTGAGGTGAGAAACACAACTCGTACTAGGCCCTCTGATTCCTTTCAAGCAGAGACTACGGAACCCTAATCTCTATGCATAGCCGGCCAATGGCCACATGCATTTGACTTGGCCGGTTTTTTTTAGCTGCGTTCATTGACTGGCTGCATTCTAGCAGGCATAGTGTGCATTTCAGCAGGCTAATCGCTGAGTCATTGGTCATATTATTCATTTTAAAAGGCCATGGAAATAGAAAGTACTACGCGTTCATTTCATCATTGCCGTTACCTCCCGGCAGTCCCGGCCCTCTTCTAAATACCGCGCTGCCGCCAGCCGCCGTCGCTTGGGGAGGCATGTGGGAGGGCGACGCAAGGGCTGCGGGCCGGGAAGCCCGGTATAGATATTTTTAAGTACTTACTAAGTACAGAAAGGACACTGTCCGCCCCGTCCTAGAATCAATTACCTCACCCCACCACGTTCAAATGTCGAAACGTATGCTTGTTTAGTCGTGTTTGTCAAAATGTCAACTTATTTTGATATTCAAAGCAATGCTTTGTAACTTTTAGTCGTGTTTGTCAACTGTCAATTTATTTTGATATGCAATGCAAAGCAATGCGTCGTACGTACGTAACTTTATTTACCAAAAAGTTCGAATTATGAATTGAACGCCGCTTATACAATGGGGAGGAAAAGCGCAATTTTATCCCGATAGGTGGCGTCTTGTCGTTGGTACCGAGCCGCCTCAAAGAAACTGTCAAAACATATGGGAATCTCTTGGAGTATTGCACTTTTTAATTTTATACTGAGAAAATGCCGCATTGTTATGGATGTAACTTGTAAAATATTGGAGTTCATCGATTTCCCAGTAACAAAAAAAATAGTGAGCAAAAAAATATCAAAAAAAATATGCTTTTTCCTCGATTTTCTCCTTTGCTGAGCCTGAGAAACATTATAAATCAAAAGGAATGTTTCATGAATTTGATGAAGCTTCGCCAAAATAAAACAACATTTGAATTATAACAGCTTTGTTCTTCAATATTTCAACCTCAGCAGTTTCTAACATATTTATAACTTGGATGAATTTGATAGGTATATCAAATATGGAATAAGCCCAATATTGGGGCCAAACAGATAATTAATAGAATTTTATATGCCAGAGTCATTCAAGAAACTTAGAATAATGAAATAAATATGATAAAACGGTTCGTGTAATTTTGGATGGTACAGAAATTCCAGTACAGAAACCTGAAATTACTATTGCACAGAAGGCATCATCAGGCAACTATAAACACGGAAATTCACACTCAGTTGCTTTGTTAAAATTTAAATCATATGCTTCTAATCTGAAATAAAAAGATTACTTGTAAATCTTACACGAAATTTAAAGAAATGTAATGCTTGTTAGCAATTTTTTGTAAGTTGCTATAAACTTTCTTGCCTGTTGTTTTGGCTTTTCTTTTCCGTAATTCTTCTTTTATATGAGCTAAAGTTAGCATAGAATACATTGTTTGTCCGCAAAACCGAAAAAAATACAATCTAAGAAAGTAAAATCACGTAATACACAGTCAAGACAATATAAGCTCAAACTGACAATTGTTCCAAAGACTGAGCGCCATCTGTAATTCACTTTGCCTTCGCCTCCCCATTCAAACTGCACGGTACACACACAGTTGCTCGTGTACAAAAACGTCATAATGACGTCATTTGTTTATAATAGCGCTGTTATATGGAGTGTCCGGGGTGTGATTCAAGTTAAATTTTATTACTTTTTATGGTTGAAATGTACTGTGGAGTCCGTCTCTTAAAAAAAACTAAATTCTAGAAGATATTAGAAAAATCGTTTCACCACCCGTAGCAGCTCAGACGGGATTTGAACCCGCACCCTTTTGTCTGAGCTGCTACGGGTGAGTATTTTTTCAATGAGCGGTTTTCTGAGAGCTGATAATTTTAGTAAAATTGTATGTCGATAGATGGCGCTACTTCAACTAGGCAGAATTTTAAAAAAAAAATCCTATCAAGGGTCAGAAAAAAGTTCTTCGGAATACGCCAAAGAACAACCAACGCACAACGCAACAAACTACTTAGGTACTCAATGAACCAGGCGCGGTCCGAGGGAGGGTGTCACAGGAGACATGACCCCCCCCCCCCCCAAATCGTACATGTCACATAGAAAAAGCTTCTAAAAATTTACAAAAAAGATTTTGTATTATTATTAGTGACATCCTCCCCCCACCCCAAAATTATAGGCTGATAATTAATTACAGGCTGCGACCGCACCTGCAACAAACGTGCGATAAAAAAGTAATTACGTTTCATCCTTTGCCATTTTGAAAACCTTATCTACTTGGTTGTACAATACCATCTAGTCCTTTTTTATGTATATATAGTCAGGTGGGGTAAGTGAAACACCGGGGTAAGTGAAACACCCAACCATATCTAAGAAACTATCGTAGTTTATTCTCATAGCGATGTGTCGATAGAGCAGTACCTTGATTACGTAAAGCTGTTGCTAACAATTCTCGATTGAAATCGATTGAAAGCGCGGTTGCATTGCTGCTTTAGTTAAGATAGTTGTCACATTGGTTCTTACTAAAGCAGCAAGGTAAATGCGATTGCTGTCAGAGTTGATTGCAACAAAGTTACGTAATTACCCCCCCAGGAATGACGAATTACTTCCCTTGACACAACACAGATATCGCTGCGATCATTAAACTAGCTAGTAAACCAAAAAGAAATTCATTAGATGTCAAAACGCAAAACACGAGTGATAGGCGGGAACATTTTGGCAATCATACAAGCAAAATTAAAGAGTAATTAAAAATTTTATTATGGAAAGTACTGCACGTAAAGTATTATCTTACATGATCCAACGTCTATTTTAGATAAATATAATAAATTTCTAGTGTTGCCAGTAGCCGTTTCTAAGAAAGTACATTTTACGTTACTTTTGGTTAAGTCTTTTTGTTTAATTATGGGTCGATTTGACCGTTTTCGATTAAACTCAGTTTTTGGTGATATTTTAACAAGAAAACAGCAACGCAATGTTAAAAATTATAAAAAATCCAAGCTGGCGGCCATCTTTTTTGTTTGTAGGCCGATTTCGATGAATCTCTGTTTTTTCTTCTATTTTGACAAGAAAAGAGCAACGCAATGTTAAAAATATATAAAATCCAAGATGGCGGCCAACTTTTTTGTTTGTGGGTCGATTTCGATGAAACTCAGCTTTTATATCTATTTTGACAAGAAAACAGCAAAGCGACGTTAAAAAAATATAAAAATCCAAGATAACGGCCAACTTTTTTGTTTGTAGGCCGATTTCGATGAATCTCGGTTTTTGCTTCTATTTTGACAAGAAAACAGCAATGCAATGTTGAAATATATAAAAATCAAGATGGCGGCTAACTTTTTTGTTTGTGGGCCGATTTCGATGAAACTCAGTTTTTATATCTATTTTGACAAGAAAACAGCAACGCGATGTTAAAAAAATATAAAAATTCAAGATGGCGGCCAACTTTTTTGTTTGTGGGCCGATTTCGATGAATCTCGGTTTCTGCTTCTATTTTGACAAGAAAACAGCAACTCAATGTTAAAAATATAAAAAATCCAAGATGGCGGCCAACTTTTTTGTTTGTGGGCCGATTTCGATGAATCTCGGTTTTTGCTTCTATTTTGACGAGAAAACAGCAACGTAATGTTAAAAATATAAAACATCCAAGATGGCGGCCAACTTTTTTGTTTGTGGGCCGATTTCGATGAATCTCGGTTTTTGCTTCTATTTTGATAAGAAAACAGCAACGCAATGTTAAAAATATATAAAATCCAAGATGGCGGCCAACTTTTTTGTTTGTAAGCCGATTTCGATGAAACTCAGCTTTTATATCTATTTTGACAAGAAAACAGCAAAGCGATGTTAAAAAAACATAAAAATCCAAGATGGCGGCCAACTTTTTTGTTTGTGGGCCGATTTCGATGAATCTCGGTTTTTGCTTCTATTTTGACAAGAAATCAGCAATGCAATGTTGAAATATATAAAATTCAAGATGGCGGCTAACTTTTTTGTTTGTGGGCCGATTTCGATGAATCTCGGTTTTTGCTTCTATTTTGAGAAGAAACAGCAACGCAATGTTAAAAATTATAAAAAATCCAAGATGGCGGCCATCTTTTTTGTTTGTGGGCCGATTTCGATGAATCTCGGTTTTTGCTTCTATTTTGACAAGAAAACAGCAACGCAATGTTAAAAATATGAAAAATCCAAGATGGCGTCCAACCTTTTTTTTGTGGGCCGATTTCGATGAATATCGGTTTTTGCTTCTATTTTGACAAGAAAAGAGCAACGCAATGTTAAAAATATATAAAATCCAAGATGGCGGCCAACTTTTTCGTTTGTGGGCCGATTTCGATGAAACTCAGCTTTTATATCTATTTTGACAAGAAAACAGCAACGCGATGTTAAAAAAATATAAAAATCCAAGATGGCGGCCAACTTTTTTCTTTGTGGTCCGATTTCGATGAATCTCGGTTTCTGCTTCTATTTTGACAAGAAAACAGTAACGCAATGTTAAAAATATAAAAAAATCTAAGATGGCGGCCAACTTTTTTGTTTGTGGGCCGATTTCGATGAATCTCGGTTTTTGCTTCTATTTTGACAAGAAAACAGCAACGCAATGTTAAAAATATGAAAAATCCAAGATGGCGTCCAACCTTTTTGTTTGTGGGCCGATTTCGATGAATATCGGTTTTTGCTTCTATTTTGACAAGAAAACAGCAACGCAATGTTAAAAATATAAAAAATCCAAGATGGCGGCCAACTTTTTTGTTTGTGGGCCGATTTCGATGAGATATATACACACAAATATTAGAATCCGTTCAGTATTTCCGAAGATTAGCGTGTTCAAACAGACAAACAAACAGACAAACAGACACATTTTTTTTTAATTCTTACTCTATTACTATGTCTCCATCGCCCCAGATATTTATTTTTGAAATAAATGTAATGTACAGACACACTTTTTCTACTGTTTTATTATATGTGTAAGGTTATTCTTCTAAAGGACACTTATAATAAAATAAGAACACATAAATACCTTTAACATCCTTTACTTTCACAGGACTTGGACACTGTCGTACATTTTACACGGTAGTTTCACTTTTCAAGTTACTGCGTCAACGGTTGGAGCAAGAATGACCCCGATTCTACCGTAACTCTCTACTTATATAGCTCTAGTGTTGCCAACAATCAAGTATCGCCAGTAAAATGAATAACTCATATTTGGAAAATAGCGTTAACGTTATCGTTAGAAATAGCAAAAACGCTAAAAAATAGCGTTATAAACGGCAAAACCTAACAATCGACCATCCTGACCTCGTGCATGTCCCCATGCACGCACGCGACCAGGATTTCATACCTAACAATCGGCCTGCTTGCTCCAACCTCGAGGCAATTTTAGACATGACTTATATCATTTAATTGTATTTTTATTTTATGACAATTTTTATTACAAAATTATGTATTAAATGTACTTATACTAAATCCATTTGATAGGTAATAACATCAAATTCAAAGTTACATTTTTTTTTTACATTGTTAAGATATATTCAGTATTATTCAGTATCATAGCTGTACATTAATTCATTTATGAAACAACCTCGAGGCATTTTTAGACATGACTTATATCATTTAATTGTATTTTTATTTTATGACAATTTTTATTACAAAATTATGTATTAAATGTATACTAAATCCATTTGATAGGTAATAACATCAAATTCAAAGTTACTTTTTTCTATATTTTTAAGATATATTCAGTATCATAGCTGTACATTAGTTCATTTATGAAACAGATCTCTCTTTTTTTGTCTCTCTAAATTTATGTATAATTACTACTCATGTACCACCAAGATCATTTGCTCATAAAGGTACATGAGCTATAATCTATGAATGTAGATCAACTCATATCACCGGAATGGAGCCACCTTGGGTCACATGAGGGTATATCAGTATTAAATCTCATTCTCCAATCACTCATCTAAAATCCTACTCATGTACCACCAAGATCATTTGCTCATGAAGGTACATGAGCTATAATCTATGAATGTAGATCAACTCATATCACCGGAATGGAGCCACCTTGGCCCTCATGAGGGTATATCAGTATTACATCTCATTCTATCAATCGTTCTATATCCTACTCATGTACCACCAAGATCATTTGCTCATGAAGGTACATGAGCTCTAATCTATGAATGTAGATCAACTCATATCACCGGAATGGAGCCACCTTGGCTCTCATGAGGGTATATCAGTATTAAATCTCATTCTCCAATCAATCATCTAAAATCCTACTCATGTACCACCAAGATCATTTGCTCATGAAGGTACATGAGCTATAATCTATGAATGTAGATCAACTCACATCACCGGAATGGAGCCACGTTGCTTGGCTCTCATGAGGGTATATCAGTATTAAATCTCATTCACACTCATTCCATATAAGCTTATAACTTCTAGTTAGGGCTTATTTGCACTAAAGTTTTCTCAAACCTAATACTCTTGTCATAATATTAATAATTAAAGAAAAACATTGGCAATTATACAATCACCGATAAAATACATATTCATTTATATTTATATATTCATTTAATCCACTAAAATTTGTAACAACAGAAGATTAACCTAGATGTTATAGGTAGTTTACAAATTTACCTTTTCTAGGTATTGTGGTGTTTCTTAATTCTTAACTTATTTTATTTTACTACAATACAATCTAAACATTACAAATGGTTAACAATGCAATCTAAACATTACAAATGGTTTAACATTAGGATAAAAATAAAATTATAATTAGGTATATAAAAAAAGAATAAAAACAATTTAAAACTATCATATCTTTCCCTCAAAATATTCTTTTATATTATAGTAAGTTTTGGAAAGAAGCAGAATTTTTAGCTCCTTTTCAAATGTATCATCTTGGAGGGCTTTCAGTTTTCGTGGTAGGTGATTGTACACTTTAATAGCCATGTAGTACGCGCTATTTTTAAACAAGGTAAGATTTACTGGGGGTGCAACTAAGTCATTCTCTCGGCGACGTGACACATAGCGCCCTTGTTTATCGCCTACTCTATGAAAATAGTGTGAATGCTTTCTAACAAGTCGACATAGTTCTAAGATGTATGTGTCAGTCACTGTGAGGATGCGGAATTTTTTGAATAATGTTCTACAAGAGTCTCTTCGCCCTGCTAATGCTATGATCCTTAGACAACGTTTTTGTAGGATGGAAACGGTCTGCGCATCCGTAGAATTGCCCCAGAGTGCGATGCCGTAACGCATCCAGGCCGCGGCGTAGCTGTGATACGCTGTGAGTGCGCACTCCTCATTTGTGGTTTTTCTAAGTTCACGTAGCGCATAAGTGAATCGACTGATTTTTTTTGCTATTGAATCTACATGAAGCTTCCATGACAGGTTAGAGTCTACAATAATTCCTAACTGTGAGAATGAGTCGACTACCTCTGTTTTATGCCCCTCATGGCTTATGTTAGTTATTATACCGGGTCTTTGATAAGGTCTGAAATGCATTATTTTAGTTTTCTCATAGTTAAGTATGAGGTTAATATCTTTTAAGTGTTTTGCGATTTTTGTTAAGGACTCGGATATAGTTTTATTAAGTATGTTTATGTCGTCATAGTCGCATGGGATTATGAGGGTTGCATCATCAGCAAATAATACAAGTTTTTGTGGGACTACTGCAGGGAGTTCATTTATGTATGCTAAAAATAGTAAACATCCGAGTACACTTCCTTGTGGAATAGAACCGGCTACTGATTTACAAGGTGACTCGAATTTTTATGAAATTGCTCGCTCGGAATCGGAACTTTATAAAATGCATTCAAGTTAATCAATTTATTTTACAGCTGCGTTGCTGATTTGATTTATGATTAATACATTAATTTTCATTAAAGTTAACAAGAAAACAAGGTTTAGCTGCTGGATCCCTTTAAAGCATGTTCCAGGTTCATGATCTCATCTTAGAAGTGTATACCATCATAATCATTCCAATTATAAAAATCATCATCATCTTACTCATCATCATAACCATCTTCATCCATCCAAAAACCATCCATCAGTGACATCGAGGAGTCGTCTGTGACGCCACCCAGAAGTCACCCGGTCAGCACTATCCGAAAACCATCGGTCAGTGCCATCCGTCAGCGCCATCCAAAAACACTCAAGCTTTCTGAAATTAAACACAAAAGCGACAGCAACCCTTCCAAGTATTATCATAAGACTATGAAATCAAAATACCTAGGAACATTTCCAATCAAAACTTTTAATACATTATCAAATGAAACCTTATATGTGCAAACCCCACTATTATAATTTAACCCTATAGTAAACAAAACTTTCCCTAATAAGAACGGCAATGCTAAAGTAAATAGAAATGTTGACATACATTTATTTATATTCAGTGTCAAGATCCGGTTAATACCCGAAAGATCAAATAAATTCACCACGCGACTCTGTGATCCGTTATTCAAGGAACTTGATTTGTTACCATTTATTAACCATCTTTATTTGTATGTGTAACACTAATATTGTACATTGAGCCACCGATTGAATCTAAGTACTAAATATAAGATCATTTAAAATAAAGTCATTTATCTGACTTTATCAGTATAATTACAATAGTGTGAAACATTTCTCGAACATGAAATACTAATAGTAATAATGTGGAATATAGATCAAGACTACTCTATAGTTGCAGACCATTATTGAAAAAGAACTGTCTGTATATCTGGGGTAGGCTGTTTTGTAAATAAACATCATAATTTGTTTGCACAAGAGTCTAAGGTTCCTGACTGTAGAACCAAGTTTGTCACAACAACGATGTCACCATTAGTTTATAATCATATCCCGAAAGTTATACGAGAGTTACCATCAGTACTATTATATATTCTGTGCCATCAGTTTTATTTATGAAAAGGCTAAAAGTGGTTAACAGATAAGTGTTTCTATTCAATTAGGGAATACTTTGAGGGTAGAACGTAAAATCTATAATAATTTGACATCATGTTAATTGTTGACCAGTTATGTTTATTATTTTATCTAATGATATTAAAATCACTTTTCACATTATGTACTTAATAAATTGTAACTTAAGAATTAGACTTTCAAAATGATTAATATGAATGTGCTTAAATGGATTGTATGATAATTATCTCCCTTCATTCTGCTTGCCTGAAACTGGTGTCGTGTAGCGGATATTAGTTATTTTAAGATCTTTATGTAATGTGTACCCATGCTACTTGCAGAATAAATGTTTCTTATTCTTCTTTTCTTGTGAATGAAAGTGGCACTGGTATATGTATTTTTAGCGATTTTGAGCGAGCTAATAGCCAAACAGTTCGATTATCTCTGCCAGTGTAACAATTTGGAAAAATATATGTCCAAACAGTTCGACTATCAAACTAATAGTAGGACTGGATGGAATAAAAGATTCTTATAGGAATAATTTGGTAGACTCTGTAGTTGTATGTATACCAGTCGACAATAATTATTATTGTGCCTACCTAATTTACCTTGCTGTTGCGACCAGCGACCACGAACTGTTTTAGTCCTTTTATTTATAATGTTCTTATGTATGGTTACAATGTTAATGTTTTATAATATTAAAGTTCCTTAAACTAACCAAACAGTTAGTGCATAAGCAGTAGATACGGCACCAAATCCTGGCGGCCAGCGACTAGGAAATCCCGTCCTCCCACTATTAAACTTGTGATTTGTTATCAATCACTGATCATGATAACTTGTAAGCTTGTCAACATGTTCAACGTATCCAAGATGTCAACAATGTTCAACGTATCCAAGATGTTAATTATTTTATATATAAAATACTAATTTATAATCACAATGTGACACAAACATGGTGTATTATCTACCACTGATTACTTCAAATTAGTTACCATGTACCTAACCTATGCGTTAACATGATTGAAACCATAGATCGTACAGAATAGTTAAGAATTGCGTTAGGATCTTAACTTTGGACTAATTACAGCGATGGAGAAAATATAAAAAACTCTCATATCACTCTCATAGGCAATATACTTCAGAGAAACTGATCTAGCGTTATCATCATTTAGCCCGAACTAGCTCACCGTGTGTGTGTGGCGCAATGGCGTGCGTGTCGAGTGCTACCAAGGGTAAGGAGTAAGTCTAGGTCACAGTCGTGGCTGTGCCCAGGACTTATCCAGCAGCTTGCGCACCACGCTACCAGAGAGTCATCTTGATCAAGCGCTATGCGCAAGCAACCAACCCTAGCATCTTCCTGTATACATATCTATGTTAACTTACGTAAAACATGGCATAATAGATAAATATTTATATATATGCACATACACACTTTTATGTGGCAAAATTAAGCTAGGCGTCAGGAGTTATCAGAGAATAGTTACACGTTATCACCAGAGAGTTGCCCTGGTTTAAGGCTGTATATTCGCATCACGTTCCCTTTTTAAATTTTCAATACAAATGATCACAACTGCGCGAGACGTAATGAGGGCGAACTTCGAAAATTCATATTAAATAATTAAATAGATAAATGGAAACACAAAACACGCAATAGATACATTAGACAAATACCACATTATTCCAAAAAAATATAAAAATACTTTAGAATCTTTGAATACTTAAACCACTAGAAAAAACCTGTTCTCTGTGATAAAAATATCTTTTTTTTTATTCTCTATATAGTGCACTCCTTGAAAAACAAAATTCAAATTCAATAACCATGAAGCACTTCAGGGAAGATAATCGTTTGATTAAGGCTTTTGGCGAAAAAGTTCTGTAAAATGTATTTTTACAGAAAATACAACTAAATTCAAGATTAAGATGACAGTGGTAGTCTCTTCGCCGGAAAGTAAATAAAAAGGGAATCATTTGAAAAGTAGCTTTAGTTGTCTTAGCACATAGTATATAGCAGGGGTGCCCATACTTTTTCTTAAGGAGATCGACCTAGCAAAACTTTATGACTAAGATGTCGACATTTTTATCGTTTAATCCATCAAATATTAAACAAGAAAAAAATGCATAAGTAAAACTACATTGGGTGCTAATCTGTTACTCTTGGCGATCGACCTTAAAAACTCTCGCGATCGACCGGTTGATCCCGATCGACCATTTGGGCACCTCTGGTATATAGAAATAGAAATTTATTCGTACGAAACACGGTACAAATTATTCATATAAAATATTTAAGGCACAAGTTCAGCGTGTTCCACCAATTACTTGTATACAAATAATTACAAAGTTACAATAAAATAAAATAATAAATATCAAAAATCTAATAATTATTGGAACTAATTGAAAATAATTATAGGAACCTTACAGATAAGAACTAATTCAAAACATGGCACAATACTAGTAGTACATGCCCACTATCTGCCAAAGAGTACCTATGTACCATAAAAATCACTTTTTATTATTATTATTCTGTAATACCTCAAAAGTGTAAACAGTAAGTAATTATAAAGTAAGTTGAAAGTGTAATTTATGTCGGAAAAAGAGAAAACGTCAAAATTAACTTCTATGACTCATAAAAGTATTTCATTTTTATTTTTATTTTTATTTTGGGGCAACTTTATTATTTAATGTTCACGCAAAGCCCCCGTATAAACTGAACCATTCCCTTTAAATGAATTATCAAAATTATTGAACATTTGTAAATAAGTAGGGTTACTTTCAATCTCATAACTCATACAATAGTAAGATGAAATGTAACTTCTGACCTTTAACCGCTTTGAAGGGGATACCTCAGCATTCCATCCTCGATCTCGTTTCTTCAACTTCATCTTCTTTATTCTCGCATCTCGAACTAAGACTTTTCGACACGCTGCCGCAACTTGTGGGTAGTCAGTCTCGTTCCAAAGAGTATTAAACAGAAAATAATGCAAATTTTAGAATAAATAAAGCCATGAGTACGTACCAATTCAGCTTTGTTTTTATCTCAAACACAAAATTTTCTGGAATAGTTGGGAATGACTTTGACCTTTAACTTCAGGAATGGAGAAAATTTCATATTAACTGATAATTAGTAGTTTTCCAATGGAAACCGAATGCTACAAAATTATGTGATATCGGTTTCCATTGAAACCAAATAATTCAGAAAGGTTTCGAACCTCTACTTTTCTTTATATAATTGTGGTATTAAGTACAGTTCAAAAAAAATATTTTAGCAAGAACTAATTAAGGTAGAATAAAAACAAAATTATTAAGAAAACCCCCTTTTCTTTTATGCAGCGTACAGCGTATTGATAGTTAGTCATGAATTTCATGTAGATGTTGTAGGATCAAATCACTTATCGCACTACCCGCCAATTCTATCGGGGAGTAGCCCCGATCAAGGATTAGCGAGCAGCGCTTTCATTACCCTACCCACCAATGCTATCAGGGAGTGGCCCTGACCAAGCATTAACGAGCAGCGTTTGAGGGTGGTGAAGAACAGAGTGTGAAGTATGCACTGTCGAAGTGTAGCCTCGACCAAGTGCAATGAGTGTAAGGTGAGTAGGATCAAATTATTTATTGCATTACCCGCCAATTCTATCGGGGAGTAGCCCCGATCAAGGATTAGCGAGCAGCGCTTTCATTACCCTACCCACCAATGCTATCAGGGAGTGGCCCTGACCAAGCATTAACGAGCAGCGTTTGAGGGTGGTGAAGAACAGAGTGTGAAGTATGCACTGTCGAAGTGTAGCCTCGACCAAGTGCAATGAGTGTAAGGGGAGTAGGATCAAATCATTTATTGCATTACCCGCCAATTCTATCGGGGAGTAGCCCCGATCAAGGATTAGCGAGCAGCGCTTTCATCACCCTACCCACCAATGCTATCAGGGAGTGGCCCTGACCAAGCATTAACGAGCAGCGTTTGAGGGTGGTGAAGAACAGAGTGTGAAGTATGCACTGTCGAAGTGTAGCCTCGACCAAGTGCAATGAGTGTAAGGTGAGTAGGATCAAATTATTTATTGCATTACCCGCCAATTCTATCGGGGAGTAGCCCCGATCAAGGATTAGCGAGCAGCGCTTTCATTACCCTACCCACCAATGCTATCAGGGAGTGGCCCTGACCAAGCATTAACGAGCAGCGTTTGAGGGTGGTGAAGAACAGAGTGTGAAGTATGCACTGTCGAAGTGTAGCCTCGACCAAGTGCAATGAGTGTAAGGGGAGTAGGATCAAATCATTTATTGCATTACCCGCCAATTCTATCGGGGAGTAGCCCCGATCAAGGATTAGCGAGCAGCGCTTTCATTACCCTACCCACCAATGCTATCAGGGAGTGGCCCTGACCAAGCATTAACGAGCAGCGTTTGAGGGTGGTGAAGAACAGAGTGTGATGTATGCACTGTCGAAGTGTAGCCTCGACCAAGTGCAATGAGTGTAAGGTGAGTAGGATCAAATCATTTATTGCATTACCCGCCAATTCTATCGGGGAGTAGCCCCGATCAAGGATTAGCGAGCAGCGCTTTCATCACCCTACCCACCAATGCTATCAGGGAGTGGCCCTGACCAAGCATTAACGAGCAGCGTTTGAGGGTGGTGAAGAACAGAGTGTGAAGTATGCACTGTCGAAGTGTAGCCTCGACCAAGTGCAATGAGTGTAAGGTGAGTAGGATCAAATTATTTATTGCATTACCCGCCAATTCTATCGGGGAGTAGCCCCGATCAAGGATTAGCGAGCAGCGCTTTCATTACCCTACCCACCAATGCTATCAGGGAGTGGCCCTGACCAAGCATTAACGAGCAGCGTTTGAGGGTGGTGAAGAACAGAGTGTGAAGTATGCACTGTCGAAGTGTAGCCTCGACCAAGTGCAATGAGTGTAAGGGGAGTAGGATCAAATCATTTATTGCATTACCCGCCAATTCTATCGGGGAGTAGCCCCGATCAAGGATTAGCGAGCAGCGCTTTCATCACCCTACCCACCAATGCTATCAGGGAGTGGCCCTGACCAAGCATTAACGAGCAGCGTTTGAGGGTGGTGAAGAACAGAGTGTGAAGTAAAGTGACAATTTTGTTTTTACTGCGTTCAATATTGGTTACCACTTCTGAATTGTAAGGTTATTCTTCTAAAGGACACTAATAATAAAATAAGAACAAATAAATACCTTTAACATCCTTTACTTTCACAGGACTTGGACACTGTCGTACATTTTACACGGTAGTTTCACTTTTCAAGTTACTGCGTCAACGGTTGGAGCAAGAATGACCCCGATTCTACCGTAACTCTCTACTTATATAGCTCTAGTGTTGCCAACAATCAAGTATCGCCAGTAAAATGAATAACTCATATTTGGAAAATAGCGTTAACGTTATCGTTAGAAATAGCAAAAACGCTAAAAAATAGCGTTATAAACGGCAAAACCTAACATATGTAAGGATAAGTATGATACATTTTAAAAATGCGCCCCACGTTTTTCGGTTTAAAATTTCTGTAGGTATAGGACAGAAGAATTTATTTTTTACTTTTTAGTCTGTTTTTACTAGTCCGTTTAAATGTTTTTAACCGACTTCAAAAATTTGAAAAGGAGAATATTAAGATAATTAATATGAGCAGTTTTCAAAAAGCAGTTTAAGAAAAAAAAGAAGTATAGTCAGGTGGGGTAAGTGAAACATACTTTATTTTTATTTTTATTTAACAATGTTTAGTAATATAAAACTCGCAATTAAAGGAGCTGTGTAGGCAATGTACTCCTAGTTAAATCAGCCTTTAACGGTATGAATATAAATATCTAAAGACTTGCATTAAGCAACTGTTGGCAACACTACTGAGTGATGGCCACACTTTTGATTTTTATCTATGACCGCTCGATGTATCTTCGTCGGCTGTGTGTTTTTCCGCCCGCTTGTAAAAATGTCGGACGTCAAAAGGCTTTATAAATAAAGTGATTTATTATCGATACAGAAGTTTTTACTTAATAAAACATGGTGGCAACGGTAAACCACGAATAAGAAAATGGCTGAAAGTGATTTTGCAGAAGTAATTAGATTGCAGACGCAGCTACTGCAATCAATGCAAGAACAAATCAATGCTCTGAACGCCAACGCCAATGTTAATGTGCCATGGCCATCTCCAGTGAACACAAACATAGATCCAGAAGCTTTCGAGTCTGCTTGGAATAATTACTGTCGCGCCACCCGCATGGACGAATGGCCGGCAGCAAATGAACAGAGGAAAGTTGGCGTCCTTTTTGGCGCCATTGGAGAGGAGGCTTTATCGAAATATGGCTATTTTGGCCTCAAACCAGATGAGGCTCTTACATGTGTTCAAGTCCTCAATGCAATGGGAACAAAAATGGTGCCTAAGAAAAATATAATTTATAACAGGTACATCTTTTGGAGTCACAATCAATCTGATGAAGGTTTTGATATCTTCTACAGCAATCTGCTAAAACTAGTTTCAGAATGCAATTACAACGATAATAAAGATGAGATGATACGAGACAAAATCGTATTGGGAATAAAAGATATGAACGTCAAAAAAGAATTGTTAAAGAAAAATTGTTTAACTCTGGAGGAAGCAGTCAACATATGCAGATCGGCAGAAGCAACTAATACACAGCTTAAAAATATGTCCGGACGCATCCCAGAGGAAAATATAAAGAAAATTACAGAAACAAGAAAAGGTAAATGCCGTTTCTGTGGCAATACACATATATTAATACACTAAAAAAAGTCTGGAACGGGTGGTAGGAAAATATAGACGATTCAAAAGTACTTAATAATTAAGTTTATTTGAATAAAGCTTATTTGACTTTGACTTTGACTTTGATTCAAGAAAGAAATGTGTCCGGCCTGGGGCAAAACATGCTCTAATGAGGGCTTTTCCAAAGGACTAAAAACTGTAGGATCGATAGATGGCGTTGATAAATTAAGCACTGTCAACTGAGGCGCGTTCAGAACCTACGCTCCGAGTGGAACCAATTGCTCTAACGGCGTATCAAACATTAGAGCGTGACGTTCGGTTGACACAACTTTGGTTGCACTCAGAGCGTAGGTTCTGCACGCGCCTCAGTTGACAGTGCTTAATTTATCAACGCCATCTATCGATCCTACAGTTTTTAGTCCTTTGGAAAAGCCCTCATTGTAAGGGACGCAATCACAATGAAAACGTATGCAAGAAAAAGAAGCAGGTAAAAGAAATAGTTGAAGAAAATGAAGAAAGCATACAGTCAGATAACGTGGAAGACATGATGATTATAAACAAAATAGCTGACCAGTATAAGAAGAATCTTGCAGAGTGCAAATTAAGCTATAGGAAAGATCAAGACTGGCATGAAACTACTTGCTTGCTCGACACAGCCGCTGACGACTGTCTTATAGGATTGAAGGATGTCCAGAGCATGCTGGAAAAAGAGTATGTTAAAAGAAAAATGAGACCTTCTAAAAAGTGTTTATTTAGTTTTGGTGGACATAATATATTCATACATGGAGAAATTGATTTAGTGTTAAAAGCAAAAGTAGCAAACAAATTTTCCAAATTTAAAGTAACTTTTCAGATTGTTCACTGTCAACACATTCCTCTTCTGTCCTGTAGGGTTTGCCTTGAGATGGGTTTAGTTAAGTTCTGTAAAGAAGTGACATGCAGATATTCTAAATATACTCATGAAATCATTGACAAATACAAAACAGTCTTTGAAGGTAGGGGAAGTTTTTCAGGTGAAGTAGATCTGGAAGTTGATTCAGAGATTCCACCGGTCATCCAGAAGGCACGCCGTGTACCAGTAGCACTTCGCCCCATACTGAAAGAAGAATTGGAAAGATTAGAGGAAGAAGGGATCATCACAAAAGAAACATCACATACGGACTGGGTAAGCAATATCCTTTTAATACAAAAAAATGATAAATTCCGTATATGCTTGGACCCCATTCCGTTAAATAAAGCCATTAAAAGACCTAATTATCAGTTCACAACAGTTGATGAAATTCTACCCGAGTTGGGTCAAGCAAAAGTTTTTTCCACTTTGGATGTAAAAAAGGGGTTTTGGCATTTAAATTTATCTGACAAAAGTAGTAAATTGACAACAGTTTGGACCCCTTTCGGGAAATATAGGTGGAAAGTGCTACCCTTTGGTATTTCCTCTTCACCAGATTATTTTCAGATGAAAATGAGCGAAATAACTCAAGGGCTAGCAGGAGTAGAAGTACTAGTGGATGATCTGTTAGTCTATGGTGTAGGAGAGTCTATGTCTGAGGCAGTGTTAGATCACAATACTAATTTAGAAAACTTATTAATTAGACTGACACAATTTAATTGTAAGCTTAATAAAGATAAAATGAAGCTACTACAAACATCAGTTAAATACTATGGTCATGTTTTTACAAATCAGGGTCTACAGCCAGATCCGTCTAAAGTGGAAGCTGTACAAAACATTCCGGTTCCGAGAGACAAGAAAGAGCTACAAAGATTTCTTGGAGTAATAACTTACTTGAGTAGATTCATTCCAAAATTAAGTTTTGAATCCTCACACCTAAGGCAGCTCACTCATGAGAATACACCCTGGTACTGGAATAGTCGAGCCCAGAAAGAGTTTGAAAAGCTCAAAACCCTAATCAGTGACGTTCAAACTTTAAAATATTATGATAAAAACAAACCACTTATGATTGAATGTGATTCTAGCGAAGGAGCTTTGGGTGTGGCAGTATTTCAAGAAAACCAGCCAGTGGCGTATGCTTCTCGCTGTCTAACACCTACTGAAAGGAAATATGCCCAGATAGAAAAGGAGCTCCTCGCAGTAGTCTTCGCTTGTACCAGGTTCGACCAACTCATTGTAGGTAATGCTAAAACTATAATTAAAACAGATCACAAACCTCTGTTAAGCATATTTAAAAGACCTCTTTTAAATGCACCTAAACGTCTACAGTCTATGCTGTTAACCTTACAAAGATATAGTCTAGAATTGCACTTTGTGTCAGGAAAAGAAAATGTTATGGCAGATGCCCTGTCTAGGTTTTATCTGGACTGTAAAGATATAGACAGATCTAAAGATATGAGGATATTTAAAATAATAGAAAATGTTAACCCTTTAAGAAATCTGCCAATTTCTGATAATTGCCTAAAAGAAGTTCAATTATATTCAAGCCAGGACAAAGACTACCAAAAACTTATGCAGTATGTTATAAATGGATGGCCTACATATTTAAAAGATATTCCAGATGCCTTGAAACCCTTTTATAGTATAAAAAATGATTTGACTACGTATCAAGGCCTGATATTGAAAAATCAAGCTATTCTAATTCCTCAAAGTTTAAGAACCATAATTCTGCAAAAATTACATAAGGCCCACTCTGGTATAGAAAATACATTAAAATTAGCTAGAGATGCAGTATTTTGGCCTTCAATGTCCAAGGACATTCAGGAAATGATTAAATGTTGTCAAACTTGTAATAAATATCAACCTAGTCAGCAGAAGTTTACTATGCAAACTCATAAGATTCCTGAATATCCTTTTCAAATAATATCAATGGATGTATTCTTCTTTACTCAAAATGGCAAACAAATAAAATACTTAGTTACAGTAGATCATTATTCAGATTTCTTCGAACTTGATATACTTAAAGATCTATCGGCAAGGTCGGTAATTGACTGTTGCAAAAATAACTTTTCTAGACATGGTGTCCCTGAAAGAGTGGTGACAGATGGTGGTACCAACTTTGTTAATCAGGAATTCACAGAGTTCTCTAAAAAATGGAATTTTGTGCATATCACATCATCCCCAAATCACCCACAGGGTAATGGAAAAGCTGAAGCTACAGTCAAAATTGCCAAAAAACTTTTGCTTAAATCTGCTGAAAAAAATGAAGATTTCTGGCTCAATCTATTATGTTTAAGAAATACACCTAATAAATTAAACTCCAGCCCAGTGCAACGTCTCTACTCTCGGAGAACCCGAGGTGTCTTGCCAGTGATTCCTAGGCTATTAAAACCGCAGGTAGTAAAAGATGTTTCTGCAGAGCTAGAAAAAAGACGACAAGACACTAAGCAAGCATTTGATAAGAGGGCAAAAAAGCCAGTAGCTTTAGAGATTGGTCAGCCGGTTTCAGTACAAGTACAACCATCAGTAAGTAAATCTTGGACGCCTGGAATTGTTGAAGACGTCCTTTCTGATAGATCTTATTTGGTTAATGTCAATGATACTTCATACAGGCGCGATCTAGCACATATTCGCCCTATAGAAGTGCCTCCTCCATCTCAAGCAGGCCCTCCATTGGTTGGGGAAGCGTTTGTTGACACTGAATTAGGTACAAAAAACATGAGTTATATACAAAACGATACCGATGTTGATGTCACTATCCATAATTATCCTCCCCAAAATCCACCTATCATGGACACTCCATCTCTTCAAAGAGAACAAAATGCTGTTCTTTCTAATATTAAGTCACAACCTGTGTATCAACAAAATATATCATCTCCTAGACCCAAGAGGGAAATCCGTAAGCCCTCCTATCTTAAGGACTATTGTTGTTAAGTAGTAATTTATGTTTATTTAAGTCTATGTTTATTTCATATAAAATGTTCTAATGCCTAGGTACAATATTAAATAAATAAAAAATAAAATAAAATAAATAAAATAAATATTTGACAACATCACATACATTGCTCCAATCCCAAAGTAAGTAGCTATAGCACTTGTGTTATGGAAATCAGAAACAACGGTGGTATGACACACACCCAGACCTGAGACAATATTGAAAAGTTCATTTTCTACATTGACCCAGCCGGGGATCGAACCCGGGACCTCAAGAGATGGTGACGCCTTGAAAACCGGCGTGCGAACCACTCGACCACGGAGGTCGTCAGAATATTATTAAAGTATATATATAAATATTATTAAAGTACTGACATTTTAATTGTTTAATATAGGTATAAGCGTTCAGTTGGGTGATTAAATTGTATACTTTTATTTTTTCTTGATAGAATTTATGTATAGTCTTAAAGGTAGCTGTCATTAAGTAATTTTTGTCTGTAATATAACTATCTAGTTATAGTACTACTGTACTTACTTATTTTTTTTAATTAAGACATTGTTTTGATAAGTTAAAAAAAAGGGAACGTGTTGGCAACACTACTGAGTGATGGCCACACTTTTGATTTTTATCTATGACCGCTCGATGTATCTTCGTCGGCTGTGTGTTTTTCCGCCCGCTTGTAAAAATGTCGTACGTCAAAAGGCTTTATAAATAAAGTGATTTATTATCGATACAGAAGTTTTTACTTAATAAAACAGCAACAAAATTTAAAAAATTTACTTAAAAAAATAGCTTTAAATATTGTGTCCATTTAATTAAAAACAGGACAAAAGGATCATGTTAAACCGTTAATATCCAAAATGTATCAAATTCTCATAAAATATGGTCCAGTTTTAAAGATTTATCAAGATGGACTCACGTATGTGTGCCTCGGCTTCGCCTCGGCCCACATTTTCACGTTCGTCCTGCAATGCCTGTCTTGCGTGCCGCTGCAGTAATGTACTATTTTATTGCGAAATTTAAAATTCAGAAAAAAAATAGCTCGGCAAACCTTTCTTTACTACTCGAAGGGTAGTAGACAAGTTTCTCCGACTCAACTGTCAAATTAATGTCAGTTGAAGAGAAAAGCTCGTGTTTGTCGACTTTTGACATTAGGCCACGGGGGTTATTCACGATTGTCGGAAACCAACTTTCCGAATCGAATCGGAAAGTCTATAGTATTAGATCTTATTTTCTATCTTATGCTATCAAACTTTGTAAATGCATTACGCATTCCTATCGAAAAGTGATTCGAATGCCAGTTAAATGTATTTGTGAATAGCTATATTTTTGTAATATCGGAAAATATGGCTTCGAATCGAATGCTTTCGAGTAGATTTCCGAAAATCGTGAATAACCCTACAGGACGAAGAACAATACGAGTCTACGCTACGGTTGTAAAATGCGAGCATAAAGGTCCAAACAAATTATCGGACGCGGCTTATGGACGCGGCTTACTGCCGCGGCTGATAAGTGTGCACACTCTCATAACATCCTGCGTGCCAGATAGCTATCGGACGTCCGATGACGTCATATTAGTCTATGGTTACGTCCTCGACCTACTACATCCGATAGTTTGCACACCTCAGATCAGCCGCGGCAGTAAGCCGCGTCCGATAATTTGTTTGGACCTTGAGTATCTCGATCTCAACCCGACAAAAGTGACATTTCGGTATAGACAAGCCATTGTTCTGTGAATCGAATCTTATCTTGATGTTGGTCATGCTACGCGTGCTGGCCTACACCGCCAGCCGCCCACCGGACGACATTGCGCATATATATGGACAGCGATTAGTCTGTTGGAATTAATATTAAACAATGGGTTCCTTCCAACAGACAAATTGCTGAGTCATCTATCGCCATAAAGATATTTTCAACCACTTGTAATAATTTATATCTGTCACCGGCAATGTATGAAACGCAGGCATTGTATACAATGCCTGGCTCTTTTAGGCAATGTATGAAATAGAATGAATATTATTGTCTATTTCATACATTACTTAGGCATTGTATACAATGCCTAGGCATTGTATACAATGCCTGCTGGTCCACCGGCAATGTGTAAAATAAAAAGATTTTGATTGAGGGGGGGCTCGAGGGGGGGGCTCGATGGGGGGCTCGGGGGGCCTCGAGGGGGCTTGAGGGGGCTCAAGGGGGCTCGAGGGGGCTCGGGGGGGGGCTCGGGGGGCTCGAGGGGGGCTCGGGAGGCGCTCGAGGAGGGCTCGAGGGGGACTCGAGGGGGGCTCGGGGGGGCTCGATGGGGGGCTCGGGGGGGCTTGAGGTGGGCTTGAGGGGTCTGGAGGGGGGCTCGAGGGCGGCTTATTGAGTTTGGAACCGAGCCTGCTTTACCCCTGTAGGTCCCGGGTTAGGTTTGAAATTTAAGGCGAGCGCGTAGCGCAGCGGAGCGTGAGCCTTAAATTTCGAGGTTATTTTTTTATAACAGACAACAGAAATAAACTTATTTTACACATTGCCGGTGCACCAGCAGGCATTGTATACAATGCCTAGGCAATGTATACAATGCCTAGGCAATGTATAAAATTAATATCATTTCATACATTGCCTGATCGTTTCAGGCATTGTATATGTTACCGGCAATGTGTATTCTCCGGCAATACAATGCCTAGGCATTGTATAGAATGCCTAGGTAATGTGTGAAATAGACAATAATATTCATTCCATTTCATACATTGCCTAAAAGGGTCAGGCATTGTATACAATGCCTAGGCATTGTATATAATGCCTGCGTTTCATACATTGCCGGTGACATATACAATGCCTAGGCATTGTATACAATGCCGGAGAATACACATTGCCGGTAACATATCCATTTGTATTAAAGTCGCATTACTAATTTCCCAGCAAAAATGTAAACAAAGGTGTTGCCAGAACAAAACAACACAAAAATAAATAGCATATTGCTTGCTAAGTCAAGAAATAAACACACTTACAGCTCGCGCAACATAACTTGAACCAAACCATAGACAAAGAAGCTTGCGCAGTAGCAATTTTCAGTACAAAAATTGTAGTGCGCAGGTCACGTGGTACTAAAAATTGGGTCAAGTTATGTTGCGCGAGCTGTACATGGTTTTTCATCACAAACCTAATAAAAATAGATTAGATAAATATTCTGAATCATTAGTTTTGCGGCAAAAAGAGTAATATAATTTAATATTTTCATAATAACAGTTTTATAGTAGCAAACATTTTATGACGCTGTGCACACATCAACTGCAAATCGTACACATCTAATTTTGGTCATTTTATAAAATTTCATATAAATTAGTATTACGAGTAGTAGCTGTAGTAGTAACATTTGTCTTTTGGTATTGGGGGGGAACAGGCGGTGATGCTACATATTTTTGATAGTTTACATACAGGCAATATCTAAGGCTCTCCGCTGTGTTAAGCGGGACACGCGAGCGGGGCGACATAGATTAGAGCTTACTCATGCACTGCGCAAGCATCTGTCCGTCAAAAACCAGGAATCTATATTCCCGCGCCGTGTACCCGCGGCGGGATCCCGCTCAAGGCAGCGGACGGCCTAAGTAAAGCTTTCTTATCAGTTCGTTTCAAGAACTTTTAACATCAAAAATTATGATGGGTTATAAAGATAAAATTTCTAATTACCATCCTGCTTTAAAATAACCCTGGATGACATTATATTTATAATAACTCAAAATATAATATACAAATTAAAAAGTTTTAAAAGTGACCAAAGGTTTTTAACCGACTTCAAAAAAAGGAGGTTCTCAGTTTGACCTGTATGTATGTATGTTTGTATGTTTGTCCGCGATAATCTCGCGTTTGGCTGAACCGATTTTGATGCGATTTTCAGAAAAGTATTTCTTACATTTAGGAGAAGGTTTTGGTATTTTAACCGACTTCAAAAAAGGAGGTTCTCAGTTTGACCAGTATGTATGTATATTTGTCCGCGATTATCTCGCGTTCGGCTAAACCGATTTTGTTGCGGTTTTCAGAAAAATATTTGTTGAATTTAGGAGAAAGTTTTGGTGTTTTAACCGACTTCAAAAAAGGAGGTTCTGACCTCACTTGACCCTTATGTATTCATGAATGTTTGTCCGCGATTATCTCGTGTATGGCTGAATTGATTTTAATGCGGTTTTCAGAAAAGTATTTTTGACATTTTAGAGGGTTTGACTGACTTCAAAAAAAGGAGATTCTCAGTTTGACCCATATGCATGTATGTCCGCGATTATCTCACGTTTGGTCAAACCGATTTTTCTACCTAGATAACATATCTAATACAGAAGGTACTTACACTAAAAAGAAATAAATAAAAAATTGTTTTAAAAAACAAAAAACCGACTTCAAAAGCCTACGCTACCCCTAAAAAGCAAGAAATAATATTCAAATCACTAGATACGCATTATCATTGTAAATAAAACACGTCTATTATATATATTTACAATGATAATGCGTATCTAGTGATTTGAATATTATTTCTTGCTTTTTAGGGGTAGCGTAGGCTTTTGAAGTCGGTTTTTTGTTTTTTAAAACAATTTTTTATTTATTTCTTTTTCAATATCTGAAAATGTCACTATCAGGGTCAGTTTGTCAATTTGACAGTGACGTCTCTTTGTTTACATTTTTGCTGGGAAATTAGTAGGTAATGTGACTTTAGAATGTTCAATATTTTACTTTCCATGGTTAAAATGTACTCTGTGGCAATCTATGACTCAAGAGATTTGTCTGTTGGAATGCACCCCATGTCAAAATCATCGACCTCGATTTTGATTGACAGTTTGACACATAGAGTACATTATATTGACAGTGACACGACATGGGACGGGACACCACAAAATTTTGACAAAATTAAGAAAAAAATGGATTTATTAGACCACATCTTGAAGATTTGTTAGACTGTTTAGGGAAGCTAATTTTAAGAAAACAAAATCCATGCACTTGGGTACTTCTATAGATAATAAAAAGCGTAACTAGAGTAAGTTAAGATTACGCTGGGGAGAAGACAGAAATGACTCTTTTTGATACGTAACCATGTACCAGTGCCAACAGGGAATGATTACTAAAATTGGTGACGAGGCGCTACTAAGGCGTTAAAAAAAAGACATGGGAGCCATGAGCGGTGATGAGTCACAGCGCGAGGCGCTGATAGTGGTGGGGCTGTGCCTGGCGTGGTACGCGACCAGCTCCGCCAGCAACGTGGCCGGGAAGGTGGTGTTGACGGATTTCCCGTATCCCATGACGGTCACGATGGTGCAGCTGCTTTCGATAGTCGTGTACAGTCCTCCAGCATTCGCTCTGTGTAAAGTTCGCCGTGAAACAGAATTTCCGCGTCGTTACTACTGGCGTACACTGGTACCTCTCGCTTTTGCAAAGTTCCTTACTACAGTCTGCTCCCAAGTTTCAATATGGAAAGTGCCAATTTCTTATGCACATACAGGTAAGATGTAATAACTTCTTTCTTGAAATTGGGAAAGAGCCAAAACAGATTATACTATGGTTACATCTTGTTTATATGTAAAGCCACTTACGTACTGCCAGGCGGCTTGCTTAATGCCTATGCCTAGCATGTAGTGAAGTAAAAGCAATGTTTACAAATGTTCATAACTGGCTGCACTGTTCGCATTGTGCATAGTGTGTATTGTAGGTGCGAGGCATAGGTGTAAGTCACTAGGCGCTAAGCAAGCTGCTTGTCAGTGTGTATGTGGTAGGCCATGAAAATTTAAAGAGGCCATGCAAAGTCAAATATACATTTTTGAGTAACAACTTCACTGAGTATTACTTGATTTATTTATTCCAAAAAAATAATGTAGAAAGTAGATTATAGTACTCAGTTATGTGATTTACAGGAACGTGATAGTTAAAACTTTTCTCGATACTAAAAAAAACAGTGTTGGTACTATTATCGATAATACTGTTATTTGTGGTACCATTATTGATTTGGATTTCCAATACAACACAAGTGGTTTACTTTGATGTTGTGTCATATTATCGATGTGTGTGTGCACGTGCAGTGAAGGCGACGACGCCGCTGTGGACGGCGGGCCTGGCGCGCGTGCTGTTCGGCGAGCGGCAGCCGCGCAGCGTGCAGGCGGCGCTGGTGCTCATCGCGCTGGGCGTGGCGGTCGCGTCCGCCACCGAGCTGCAGTTCGACGCGCTCGGACTCGGCGCCGCGCTCGCCGCCGCCGCGCTGCTCAGCCTGCAGCACCTCTACTCCAAGCAAGTCATGCGCGACACCGGCGTGCACCACCTCCGGCTACTGCAGGTACCTTCATCTGTTAAGGTCTGCTAACTACACCATACCATACTATGGCCTTGCTAGGAAAATGTCAGACAAAAAAAATCTATGTATTGAAAAGTATGACATGTGCATGGCCGGGGATGGAATGGTCTAGTGGGAATAGTGTCATACAAAGATTTTTTTGTCTGATACGTTTCTAGCACAGTTATGGTATGGTATGGTGTAGTCGGCAGTAACCTTTATGCTCACTATGTTTTTGAGTCGATGGACAAGTAGTCAGGATAGTTTGATACCTTTTAAATATTATTAAGAACTCTAGTGGTCTGTCGAAGTGGATGATATTCATTATTTATTTGATATAAATTTTGGACCATGTTCTTGAGCTGGGGCTGTATCTAATGCTCTGAACCTCAACAAGTTTCTGAACCTGGCTTCAAATTAAAACAGATAAATATTTGAGCCCCAATCAGGCAAAAATGGTGAACCCCAATTCACGATGTCACATGAACATCAATATCTTCCAAATAATTTCAGCAAATAGTACAATACGAAATTCCTTACTTCGATTTATCTGTTTTAAGTTGAACCTTATCAGATCTGCTGAAGTTCGAAAAGTTAGCCAGCAGGGCTCCTGATCAGTTTCGTTGGAGGTCGTAGTGCAGGTCGAAACTGTTGTTAAAACGGCATGTGTGTGTAGGCGCTGGGTCGGATGGCGCTGGTGGTGTTCCTGCCGGCGTGGGCGTGGGCGGACGGCGGCGCGCTGTGGGCGGGCGCGGCGCCGGGCGGCGGCTGGCGCGCGGGCGGCGCGCTGCTGGCGGCGGACGGCGCGCTGGCCTGGCTGCAGGCGGTGCTGGCCTTCAGCGTGCTGTCGCGCGTGTCGCCGCTCGCGTACGCGGTGGCGTCGGCCGCCAAGCGCGCCGCCGTGGTGGGCGCGTCGCTGCTGGTGCTGCGCAACCCCGCGTCGCCGGCCAACCTGGCGGGCATGGCGCTGGCCGGCCTCGGCGTGTTCGCCTACAACCGCGCCAAGCTGGACGCGCGCGTGCGACGCCCGCCGCCGCTGCTGCCCGTTTGAAGAGCTTATTAGACCTTCCTGAATAACGGATCCGATATTTAGTCGCTCCTAAATTCACAGAAGTTTCAGAATTCAGAATGAGGATCAGTAACAGGTTCCTATATCCTATTTGTTTATTGCTATAATATAAAAACATATTCATAGCTATGAAACTTAGTGACAGATTTTTGAAATCCATTTAGAAATGGTCGAGTTAAAAGGGTTTTGAAGGAAATGCCGAGCTCGATGCGATATGTGCTTTATCACGTAAAAATTTCTTCACAGATTAATCATGTGGTGGCATAAGCTTTCTGATAAGCCACTAAACAAAAATCGTTACTGATCCTCCTTGCATTCAGGAAGGTAGGATCTGATTTAGCATCCATTTTTAGGATGAAATAGTCTACGACCGACAACGTTACGGATCCGTGATTTAAGAAGGTCTAATCAGGACCTTTGGCGACTGAATTTCTTGTCCTAAATCGGACTCTGAATATCAGATCCGTTATTCAGGAAGGTCTAATAAGCTCTTGAGTCTCGCGGCTTAGGAAAATTTTGTGTTGCGTGATGAGATTGCATCTGGAGAGTTTTCCATTCTGGATTCTAGCCTTCGTGATCGTCAGTATTGTCATGTACTGTACTACTAATGTAAGTTTTATTTTTATATTGATAGCGGCAGAGCCGTCAGAGCTTATTTTTGTGAATATAGTATTATTTTTGTTTTAGCATTGTTTATTTCTTCCTACGATGCTACACAAAGTGGTAGTTATTCAACATTGTAGAGACATACTCAAACTAAATTATTATTAATGATCCCAGCATAAGTAAAGGTTGAACACATATTAGGTAGTTACAATACAAATTGTAAAATGAATACACAATCTAATAACATTGCAATTTATTTATTTACAAAGTAATTTGATAACATTTTAGATACCTACAGTCATACAGTTATGATTAGATTTACAGTAGCCAGGATAATTTTATTGGGTAAGACATTCAATGGTAAGACCAAATTAATGTTTATAATTTTAAATTAATTATGTTGATACAGAACCCAGAAATTTTTAGTTACAAACTTAGTCCTCTCTTCAAAGTAAGAGTGAAATATTTTTATTGCATTGCTGTTTTATAGTAGTCCAATCAACGGGGCTTATGCAACCCGAATAATTCTCCCGTCTATGAAATTTGGCATGTGATGAAGTTAGGTAATACAGATTACAGATGAACAATAATCCAATAATTTTTGTTACGAGAAGTTAGGTATTTTTACCTAAACATGAAAATCGCTTATATCTCTATGTGAATATTTCCTCGGGCTAAAATACTTTCTGTATACGTACTTATGTATTAGTAAGAATAAGTATGTAAAGAAATCCAATATTTTTTCGATTTCAGAGATACCCCAAATTTAAATTTCAATATTTTTGAGTATATAGTCTGTTGAAAAATTTATTTGCGGATTATTATTTTTTAATATGTTTTTATACCTTTAATATATAGCTTTGTTCAGTAAGCCAATAAATTTCTTCTTTAATCATATTTATACATAAACGTATAAAATGGACCGACTATTTTTTCACATTACCTCTTTGGATCAAAAAATAAAAAAAATACGACTAAAGAAGAAAATTTAATGGCTTACTAAACGAAGCTATATATTAAAGGTATAAAAACATGTTAAAAATAATAATCAGCAAATAAATTTTTCAACAGAAGAAATATTGAAAAATATTAAAATTCAAATTTGGGGTATTTCTGAAATCGAAAAAATATTGGATTTCTTTACATACTTATTCTAACTAATACATAAGCACGTACACAGAAAGTATTTTAGACCGAGGAAATATTCACAGAGAGATATAAGCGATTTTCATGTTTAGGTAAAAATACCTAACTCCTCGTAACAAAATTTATTGGATTATTGTTCATCTGTAATCTGTATTACCTAACTTCATCACATGCCAAATTTCATAGACGGGAGAATTATTCGGAAGTCGCCATACAACAAATATCCTCATTGATTGGACTATAGATGCTATTCCTACTATCAAAATTATTAAATAACATTTAAAAGTCTGGAACAGGTGGTAGGAAAATATAGATGATTCAAAAGTGCTTAATTATTAAGCTTATTTGAATAAAGATACAGACTTTTTTTAAACTTTCAAAGTCCAGCAGACGTATTTTCAAATATTCATAACTATTAAAAAAACCTTTTCAATCCTTTAATACAATATAAAGGTGGAAACATACTATTCTGTCGTGTTGTGTACTTGTGTCACGCCAGAATGTTATGTTTTCTATGATTTGATTACATTCAAATCAAATCATTTATTTGCATGATTATGGGCGGATTACAATAAATGTGATGTAAAGAAAATTTTGGCTCTCCATATTCAACCTGACTAGGCGTGCAAAATTCATAACTATTAAAAAAAAAATTGTGTTTCTAGCCATACACTTTTGTCGTGACAACACAAACGACAGAATAGTATGTTTCTGTCTTAAGTCAAAAATACCTACTTAAAATAACATAACGGACGCCGGTGTTCCAACAACTACAGAAAATGTCTCATTTTCCGGGAGTTGATGGGTTAATCCATAGCCTTCTCTATTGTTCTGCAAGCCATGCTATTAGGTTTGGCAACGTTGCACGTGAACCTATCGGCTGTTGATTTAAGGTGGTCAAAAAAGCACCATCACTTCTAGTAAATGGCGTCTTTTTAATTTGTCTAGTTGCTATAAATCTATGGCGGATTTGTGTCAAATCAGTCCACGCATAATACCGAAATGTGACGTTGGCAAACCTAATAGCATGGCTTGTAGAACAATACTATCCCCGTCAATTGGTAATGCGCTGGAACCTTGTCAAATTAACATACACATCATCGTCATCCGCAACTAATAATGACAAAAAACAGTAAAATTCTAATAGGTAATATAATTTATTAATTATTGAACGAACCTGACTCTCCGACCGAATTCTTCTTTTCAATAAGAAAGGGTCTAGGTATATGAGAAAATTACAATTGTTTTTCGTTTTTGAGGTTAAAATCATGGCCGCCAGGCGCATTACCAATTGACGCGGATAGTAGAGAAGGCTATGGTTAATCACAATTTGAATTAACTGGTTACACTTTATGAAGTATGTTACATCATATTATTATCATAACATAAAAAGCGAAGCGACAGCAACTTAACTTTAAGAATCAGTAAAAGCACTCCGGTCTGCTTTTAATTTCGGTTAAAAGTCCATGTTCAATAAGAGGAATGGTGAATCTATCAAACTGGTTGCCGGAGCACACGTACGCGGGGCGCTTAAGGGCAGTTGCGAGCCGGCACGCCATCGCCGTGGCCGCGCCCTCCGCGCCCACCAGCGTCGTCGCGAGCGCCCTGCGGCTAGACCCATTGCCCTCATTACTTGGTATACCTAAAGCTACTTCATCTAACGCACTTTTACCGCTACTGCCGTTGCCGATCCACAAGAGAAGCGAATCGTTCATTTTTAGAACTGCCACTGTGCATAGTTCTTCACCACTTATTATTTTGAATTGATGCACTCTCCACTTTGCTTGTCGGTACACTATTTTGCACCGAGAGGTTGTAACATCTGGAGAACTTCCAACACGTATACGACTCATTGCGATGATTGCAAAGATGGTGTTTTTTTACATGTAATGATTGAAATGCTTCAGAGGTATATGATATTGCAGGAACAAAAATTATTACACATGGGTGGCGCTATGTTCCTACTAAAGAGAAGGAAGTAGTACTCTTCTATTTTTGCAATTTCAGCATAAAGTTTCAGTTCAGCCACCAAAAACTCAAACACAAAGTCACAAACAAAGTTATTTTATTTGATTCGATTCGATCGAGCCGAGCGAGAGTTTTTCAAAGAGAATATAATAATCACTGAGTTTTTATTAAAAATTAAAATAATAGGTAGGTAGCACAGACGTAATGTAGGTATACAATATAAATAAAATAGTGATGTTCGATATCGATTCGATTAATCGATTAATTCTTGAAAAACTATTGAGAATTGATCGATTAATCGAAGAATTCAAATAATCGATATAATCGATTATTTTACGTCGATTAATCGATCTTTTACAAAATTCATCAGTATATTCTGAAGCTGGATTGACGGTCAGATTTTCGTAAAACTGTAGCGTCACTCCATATGGTTTAGGCTAAATTTGATTGTGAATGTCGAATCGTGGCTCCAGAGTAAAGAGTTTTAACTGACGGCGCGACTGGAAATTTTTCATGTCTTCCATAAATCCAACGGTGCGACGCGAAAAACTGACCGTGTGTGATCGTCATTCGAATCGCGTCAGTTCGCTCGCATCGCCCGCGGTGATTGAGCGTGCGTCGATAGTTTTTGTAACAATGGTGGAATTAAAAATTCTGGATGTTTTTGGAAACTAACGGACACGTATTATAAAATGAAGCAGCATCACAAAATTAATTATACAGGGTTATTTTATTTGTAAATAGAGTTGCCACCATATTACCTATATATAGTATCGTGCTATATTTCAGTCAATTGAACTATAAAAATATACGAATAATACTATTGTAGGGGCTGCTCCGTTAAATGATACGACTTGGTGATGGTAAAAATGGTATATTCGAACAACCCTTAAAATAACTATTAACTAATGATTTAATTTTATGGTAGTGAGTACGCGCGACTTGGTAGCTTGGTAAATGCGAACTGATTTATGCAATACAATTTCGTGCAATAGTGTAATTGAGGTCAACATAAAAGTGATGATGCGGGGAAAAGTGCATTGTACGACGCTAGCTCGTACAACTATATTTTCACGGGTGATTCAGTTGTTATGCAATTTAAGGCGGGTCCATAGGTCATGTTTTGCTCTACACAATCAACAAAAACAGCTACACAAAACATTGTTTCGCAAAACATTTTTGTGTAAAGAAACAAGGGCTCTGCTTTGGAAAACATTTTGCGCGGGTCGAGGGGCAGGGTATTGTCATAGTCTGTGGCAGGGTTGCCAGATGTCTTAATCGGTAAATCGCAAAAATTCAGCCCGAAAAATCCATTTCTGATTGAAGTAGCCCAAAATCGCAAACATTGTTATCGAAGTAGCCCAAAAAGTGACCAGTCATGACCTAAATATCGATTTAAATCTCACTTATGCCCTTACTAGGAATATTTTTACTAGGCTAATACGAAACGTGCTGAAATAATGACAATTTTTTTTAATAAAGTGCTAACATAAAATGCTAAATTGTCTACACAAGCCACGCAATCGCTGTGGACGGCGTGTGTAAAGAAACATGTTACGGAAACAAAGTTTTGTGTAGATGTTTTTGTTGATTGTGTAGAGCAAAACATGTGCTATGGACCCGCCCTTATATACATATATACACATCGAAAAATGAATAATGTCGCAAAAATAATAATGTGTACGATTATTTTTCCTAAACCAAAAGTGCTATACTTTTTGCAATATAATGAAAAAATACAATTTTAACTCCAAAAAAAGGTGGCAATGCTATTTGTAAAACACCAACAACCTCGCAGGAGTAGATTACTATCATCATAAACAATACTATACTAAAGTCGCATTACTAATTTCCCAGCAAAAATTTAAACAAAGGTGTTGCCAGAACAAAACACCACAAAAGGAAATAGTATATTTCTAAGTCAAGAAATAAACACACAAACATGTTTTTTCATCACAAACCTAATCAAAATTGATTAGATAAATATTCTGAATCATGAGTTTTGCGGCAAAAACAGTAATATAATTTGATATTTCATAATAACAGTTTTATAGTAGAAAACATTTTTATGATGCTGTGCACACATGAACTGCAAACCGTACACATCAACCTTGGGTTCATTTTATAAAATTTCATAAAAAATAGTATTAAGAGTAGTAGCTGTAGTAGTAATATTTGTATTTGGTATTGGGGGGGAACAGGCGAAGATGCTACGTATTTTTGATAATTTACATACAGTCAATATCTAATTAAAGTTATCTTATCAGTTCGTTTCAAGAACTTTTAACATCAAAAATTATGATAGGTTATAAAGATAAAATTTCTAATTACCATCCTACTTTAAAATTACCCTGAATGACATTATATTTATTATGACTCAAAATATAATAAACAAATTAAAAATTTATAAAAGTGACCGAAGGTTTTCATTATCTGAAAATGTCACTATCAGGGTCAGTTTGTCAATTTGACAGTGACGTTTCTTTGTTTACATTTTTGCTGGGAAATTAGTAATGCGACTTTAATGTCCGAACAGCTGATCGAGTTTTATTTGAAAATTAGATTTTTTTTGTCTGTTTTTGAAAAAGTTGTAAAACAAATGTTGTTGTATACTGAGTTTCGACTATATAGTTGTTGACGTTGATGTAAGTAAACGGAGTACTTAATATGATTAAACATTTTTCAAACATTTTAATTCTTTTATATTTTGTAATATAATTTTATCGTACAGCAGCAGCCCGTCATATAAAACTGTCAAAAGTCTCCAGTTTATTTTAAAACTTAATGTCTTTGTACCTATTTAAGTTAAAAATTGATTGAAACTGATTACCCTACCCTGTCGTGGAAGCCCAGCGTGCCGTTGCTGTACATTTTTTGCATGATTGATGCCCGCAGCATCTATTTTATAGAAGCCTGGAAAACTTGAACAATTTTTCTTCGATTAATCGATTAATCGATATCATGAGTGCGATTAATCGATTAATTGAAATCGACTAAGTTGAAATAATCGATTATCAAATAATCGATTATTTCGGCATCGATTACCATCCCTAAAATAAAATAAAAGTCATGGCTGTCTGGCTGTCAGTGTCAGTTCTATGTATGTTCCAAGGAGGTTCATATAAAGCCTCGATTACATACGCCGATTTAGCTTCCTTACTGGGGATCCAATCTAGGAACCCAAATTGGATGTAGTGATCACACTATGCCCCAACTAGGACATGATTTCACTGATTAGGGTTGTCACCAGTACTTGACAATAACATTATTGTACATAGATTAAACAATGAGTTTTCACTATTAACGGAAATGTAAAGGTAGGTTTTGATGAGTACTCTGATAGGAAATAGTTTGATGATGAAGCCGGACGGAAAAAGGCCACTAGAACTCTGTAATAAAAAAAAGATGGCGGTCAACTTTATTGTTTGTGGGCTGATTTCAATGAAACTCGGTTTTGTTACTATTTTAACAAAAAACAACAACGAAATGTTGGAAATATTAAAAATACAAGATGGTGGCCAACATTTTTGTTTGTGGGCCGATTTCGATGAAACTCGGTTTTTGTACTATTTTAACAAGAAAATAACAACACAATTTTTCAAATACTAAAAATCTAAGATGGCGGTCAACTTTTTTGTTTTTGGGCCGATTTCGATAAAACTCGGTTTTTGGTCCTATTTTGTCAAAAAAATAACAACGCAATATTGAAAATATTAAGAAATCCAAGATGGCGGCCAACATTTTTTTCTGTGGGCCGATTTCGATGAAACTCGGTTTTTGGTACTCTTTTAACAAGAAAATAGCAACACAATTTTTCAAATACTAAAAATCCAAGATGGCGGTCAACTTTTTTGTTTTCGGGCCGATTTCGATATAACTCGGTTTTTGGTCCTATTTTGACAAGAAAATAACAACGCAATATTGAAAATATTAAGAAATCCAAGATGGCGGCCAACATTTTTTTTTGTGGGCCGATTTCGATGAAACTCGGTTTTCGGTACTATTTTAACATGAAAATAACAACACAATTTTTTAAATACTAAAAATCCAAGATGGCGGTCAACTTTTTTGTTTTAGGGCCAATTTTGATAAACCTCGGTTTTTGGTCCTATTTTGACAAGAAAATAACAACACAATGTTAAAAATATTTCAAAATCCAAGATGACGGCCAACTTTTTTGCTATTGGGCCGATTTCGATTAAACTCTGTTGTTGGTACTATTTTGACAAGAAAATAACAAGGCAATGTTAAAAATATTAAAAATCCAAAATGGTGGCCTATTTTTTTGTTCGTGGTCTGATTTTAATAAAACTTGGGTTTTGGTACTAACTACTTAAATAGTAACAATAATCATCATCATCGAAATCGAAAAATTGAGAAATCGGCCCATAAATAAAAGAGTTGGCTGGTATATTGAATTTATTATTGTTTTCAACATTTCGTTGTTATTTTTCGTCAAAGTAGTAACAAAACCGAGTTTCTTTGAAATCGGCCCATAAACAAAAAAGTTGGCTGCCATCTTGGATTTTTTGTATTTGAAAAATTGAGTTGTTATTTTCTTGTCAACATAGTAGCGAAAACTGAGTTTCATCGAAATCGGCCCACAAACAAAAAAGATGGTCGCCATCTTGGATTTTTAGTATTTGAAAAATTGTGTTGTTTTTTTCTTGTCAAAATAGTAGCAAAAACTGAGTTTCATCGAAATCAGCCCACAAACAAAAAAGATGGCCGCCATCTTGGATTTTTATTATTTGAAAAATTGAGTTGTTATTTTCTTGCCAAAATAGTACCAAAAACCGAGTTTCATCGAAATCAGGCCAAAAACAAAAAAGTTGGTCTTCATCTTGAATTTTTGGTACGCACTCAAATGGTAGTGGTGGTGGTAATGCAATGTAAATTATTGACAAGCCATGCTTGATCATCTAGGGGTTACTTATAATGTGATATAGGAACCGGCATATAACTTGGCAAAACAAAGATGAGACAAAAGATGCACCGAGTTTAGTGTTTGTAGCTGCTGCGCATCTTTTGTCTCATCTTTGTCTTGCCAAATTACGTACCCGTAGTAATACACCCGCAGAAATGCAAACTAAAGAAAAAAATATGACTGAAGACTTGGCTGCATGATCAAAGTTTCATTTGCCTTACCTATATAGCCTTGGCTAGGGAGGCAACCCTTAAATTCCCCAACTAGGATCCAATTCGGGGCATCGTTTCCAATCTGAAATTGGATCCCCAGTAAGGAAGCTAAATCGGCGTATGTAATCGAGGCTTAAGGAGTGAGTACTCCACAAAAATTTTCACTATGCATTTAAAAGAAATTCAACTTTATTTGCTTTGTCATAGAGATGAAATTCTATTGACGACATTTACTGAAAACTACTGTGTGAATGAAATATCACCAAGTAGTAGGTTTCTCTGTCTACGCCAAGTAGATAAGGATGTCTCGTTCGCACAATTGCCATTACTAAACAATAATACCACGATGGTAGGGGAAAAAAATGTACGTTACCAATCACGTAGTGTATCAAAGTTAAGGATTCGGAGTGGAATATTGAAAATATACTACTTAAATATTCATTTAGAATAACACATAGGTATTGTGAAATAAAACTGAACTTACTCTTTTGATTTAATAAGATTTTCACAATAATGCTAATCAACTATCATCGGTGAGGTGGTGTTAAATTCAAGTGTCAATACTGGCAACTCCGATTTTGACTTTGGCGCCGAATTTCAATTTTAGAATTTTTGATATTTAGGAAATATTCCTTTACAAAACTAGGGTGACCATAAATACTACACCATTTCAGATTTTCAAAAAACGAATTTGTTCTATTGAAATAACTGAAAGTCGCAGGCGAGGGGTAAAGTTAATATTAATAATTAAATTCATTTTTTTGCCACGATTTCGATAAAACTCGGTTTAGGCTACTATTTCAACAAGAAAATAACAACGCAGTGTTAAAAAAATTTAAAAATCCATGATCGCGGCCAACTTTTTTGTTTTTAGGCCGATTTCGATAAAACTCGGTTTTTGGTACTATTTTGATAAGAAAATAACAACGCAATTTTTAAAATATAAAAAAATTCAAGATGGCGGCCAACTTTTTTGTTTGTAGGCCGATTTCATTGAAACTCGGTTATTGATACTATTTCGACGATAAAATAACAACGCAGTGTTAAAAATATTAAAAAAACCAAGATGGCGGCCAACTTTTATGTTTGTAGACCGATTTAGAAGAAACTTGGTTTTTAATACAATTTTGACAAGAAAATGACAAAGCAATTTTTAAAGTATAAAAATTCCAAGATGGCGGCCAACTTATTTGTTTGTCGGCTGATTTCGATGAAACTCGGTTTTTGGTACTATTTTGACAAGACAATAGCAACGCAATGTTAAAAATATTAAAAGTCTAAGATGGCGGCCAACTTTTTTGTTTGTGGGCCGATTTCGATGAAACTCGGTTTTTGGTACTATTTTGACGAGAAAACAGCAAAAGATAGATAGATAGATAATTCGTTTATTGCTCCTTAACACACAATTTTTAAATTAGATTAACAATAACAACAAGTCACATTATCATTTATGTTTAAATAATATTTATGCTTAAAATAATCGTATGTACAGTCACGAGCGACAAGATGCACACACTTTACAACTATGTCACATGCAATCAATATATCTCAATGTGATAATGTTATACCAAGGTTATTCAAAACGTAATGTGACAAAGTTCCACGGCGTGCACATCCTACCGCTCGCGACCGCACATGTGTGCAGCAGCAACAGGGCCAAGGCTCAGCGTAAAACAATATTAACAGTATTAAAAAAAGCTTTTTTAAAAAAAAAAAACCGCCTTCAAAAAACCTGAAAACAAAAACAGCTTAAAAATTAAATACCTCTTAAAAGCAAGAAATAATATTCGAATCATTCGTTACACATATCAATATTAATAAAACACGTCTATTGAAGTCGGGTGGGGCTGGAGGACAACTTCATTTTTTTCTAAAAGCCCCACCCGACTTCATTAGACGTGTTTTATTAATATTGATATGTGTAACGAATGATTCGAATATTATTTCTTGCTTTTTAGAGGTATTTAATTTTTAAGCTGTTTTTGTTTTCAGGTTTTTTGAAGGCGGTTTTTTTTTTAAAAAAGCTTTTTTATTTTCAACTTTTTAGTGGTAGGTATGTAAGCGCAGCGTGTAAATATTTTTCAACTTTATATTATAACATTTTCAATGGTAAAATGCCCAGAACTCAATTTCCAAATTCACGCTGTTTGTTTTTGAGGAGTTCCGTTGTGTTTTCGTAGTCCCAATCTAGTCCAGAACGTTGCATCGCAAACCATGATTTGGTTTGTTTTGGATTGCCATAAACTTACCAAAACCTAAATCACTTTACATATACTATTTGACTTTGAGGAGTTCCCTTGTGTATAGGGCATGCAGAATCGGACCTCTTTGAAGAATCGAAAATTTCGATTCCGATTCCTTGTTCGGAATCGGGTACCCGGTTTTTTCGATTCTTTTCGATTCTTTTTTGTTTTTTTTTTGTTTACAGTTTTGTTTCATGTTAAGTAAAGAAAAAATGCGTTTTTATAAGTATTTTTTTATTAAAATCAAATTATTTACTTAAAATAAAACACGAAAACATAAAAGAAACAGCTAGGTACTTAATTCTTACAGGGTCTATAGTAGGATAGGTAGGAGTAGGACTCTACCGTGTGTTACTTAACTAGTACCGTTTCATTTCTTCTAGTCGTCATCGTTTTTATTTTTTTATTTATTTAGGTATATTACTTGAACTATTCGCAGCTAGATGGTGCTTCTAACTTTGATAATTTTTCGAAATGGGTGAATATTTTTTTAGATAAATTTGGAAAAACTGGCTTGACTAAACAATTAAAGATATAATTATCGAACCTGCTCACAAAATTTCACCAGAATCGGTTTAGAAATGCGACCAGGGGGCTATTGCATAACAAATTACAAGCTAATATTATTAGTGAATTTCTATGGAAAATCACTAATAATATTAGCTTGTATTTTGTTATGCAATAGGCCCCTGTAGAGGAGAAAAAACGACCGCAAAGCCAGACTGAAATGTTTTTTTGGCATATCTCCGTCATTTTAATAAATTTCGAAAAATTGTCTTGACTCTCGACAGTAAAATCTGGATATTTATCAAACCTGCTCACAAAATTTCACCGGGATCGGTTGAGAAATGTGACCTGTAGAGGAGAACAGACAGCGCCGGAAAGCCAGACTGAAATATGTTTTCTCTCACCATTTTAAAAACATTGAAAAATGACTTGTCAAAAAAATCTTTACAATTTTCGAACCCGCTTACAAATTTTCACGAATATCGGTTGAGAAATGCGACCTGTAGAGGAGAATAGACAGCGCTGGAAAGTCGGACTAAAATAAGTTTTTTTAACATATCTCCGCCATTTTGAAAATTTTCAAAAAAGTGGCGTGACAAAAAAATCTATATCATTTTCAAACCTGCTCACAAAATTTCACGAGAATCGGTTGAGAAATACGACCTTATTATGACGGCCGTATTATGACCTCTTATTTCCAGGCAGTTTTCTGACTGGCTATCAATCTATCTCTTTTATTTGCTATACGACGAGAAAGAGATGTCACTACAGCAATTTATAAACCTGGCAGGATTTAAGAGCTTGTAATACGGCCTCTGTAGAGTAGAGGCAGCGCTGGAAAGCCGGACTGAAATATGATTTTTATAACATATATCCGCCATTTTGAAAAAAAATAAAGAAACTGGCTCGATGAAAAATTTCTATATAATTTTCGAACCTGCTCAAAAAATTTCACGAGAATCGGACCTGTAGCAGAAAACAGACAGACATTCGAAATATTTTTTTCCCAAGCTGAAGCAGAAACACTCCGTAACAATAAATAGCACAGGAATTAACGATTAGGGACAACAGTCAAACATAAGAGGATTTTTTTTCGATCGTCCAATAGTAAACAGGCAAAGAAATCTAATACCATACGGTCTAATCGGATGCTATTATAATTGTTTATTCGATTATAATTGAGCGCGCCATCACAACTAAAGCCGTCTAAGCAGTAAGATTGGGCATTTGGTATTTTTTAATGAGAATCGAAAAGAATCGAAAATCGATTCTTACTAATTTAAGAATCGATTCTCACAGGACAAAAAAGAATCGGTTTTTCCCGGTTATTTTGGAATCGGTTAAAATCGGTTCCATGCCCTACAGTTGTGTATCTTCGAAGTTCGAAGTCCAATAACGATGAAATTAAATTGTGACCACTCTTGAAGTATACCCTTTCAAATAAAAAAAGAATCATCTAAATCGGTTCATAAACAAAGATGTTATGTCCGAAATTCCATAAAAACTCGTACGATGGCGAGCTAAATAATTGATATTTTTCAGGATTATGAGAAAACTACTGGCCAGATCTCTGAAAAAATTTTATGGGACCACACACGAACTATGTTCTTTGAGATAAAAAAAGAATTGTACAAATCGGGTAACAACTGACGAAGCTATGTTAAAACATACATAAAAAAAAAAAAAAATAAAAAAAAAATACCGTCGACTTGAGAACCTCCTCCTTTTTTTGAAGTCGGTTAAAAATCCAAGGTGGCGGCCAAATTCTTTCCTTGTTCTTCTTTTTTTTCAACCCAGTTATATTAAAATCAACCCAAAAACAAAATTGGCAGCCATTTTGACCTTTTGACATTGTTTACATTGCAATATTATTTTCTTGTCAAAATAGTACCAAAAACCGAGTTTCATAGAAATCGTTTCTCAAACAAAACAGTTGGCCACAATTTTGGATTTTTTAATATTTTCAACATTGCGTTGTTATTTTCTTGTCAAAATAGTACTTAAAACCAAGTATCATCGAAATCGGCTCAAAAATAAAAAAGTTAAGCGCCATCTTGAATTTTAAACATAGTATTTAAGATTTATTTAAATAATGTAACGCTATGACATGCCAAAATTGCCAAATGTAACGTTCTATGTTATAACATGGTCAATAAATAATTGAAATTGAAATTAAACATTTAAAAAATTGCGTTGTTATTTTCTTGCCTAAATAGTACCAAAAACTGAGTTTCATCGAAATCGGCCTACAAACAAAAAAGTAGTCCGCCATTTTGTTTTTTTTATATTTTCAACATTTCATTGTTATTTTTTGTCAAAATATTACTGAAAACCGATTTTCATCGAAATCAAGCCAAAAACAAAAAAAGGTTGGCCACCATCTTGTTTTTTTTATTTTTAACATTGTGTCGTTGAAAATCGCTTGCACCCAATTTTTTTATTTCACTAGAAAAAAATTGGTGCAAGTATTTTAGAGTTTATTGATATATTTACCAAAATAATATTTTTTAACGAAAGAGAATAATTATGGTAGAAAGCAACCGAATTTTAAACGTCAATAAAGTCGAAAATCGTTTGCACCGGTTTTTTAACTACAGATCACTAGACAATGTTTTCCTACTTTCACTTGTTTTTCCAACATTCATTTGATTTCCGAAATACATGCACGTTGTATTTTTATCAAAATTGGAATAAACTTTATAGTTATGCCATTATTTACACTTGATTTTTTGTAGATATTGGTTGATTAACCATATTTATAAATAAAAACAAGAAAGCAACCTAATAAAACATGATAAATAAACGTGAAGATTTATTTTTAATAAATTATTAATTTATTTAATTTATTTTATTGGTACAAGTAACAAAGACTCAGAAGGTTAATATTAACTTAAAAACTAGGTTAGTAACAATAATAAGGTAAAATATAATTCACCTCCGCACCATCCCGCTAGATACGGCGCAGCAATGACGCACATATATGCAGTCAAGTCTGCTGGCTATCATATCCAGGATGCTGTTGGCGCTCCCCCGCACTCTGCGTACTAGAGACGCGCACCTCTTACGCATGGTTGCGCAGAAACAGTCTACACGCACCTCCGCGAACATTCCAGACGCGCTACAGTAACGGGGCAGCCCCAGCAACATCCTGAATGCGTTATTATTTTCTGCTTTTCAGTTAACGAGTTAAAACTTAGAGTATACCACCTCCTATCGGAGCACTCTTCAAGACGAATCAATCGAGCTCAAACTCGATGGGGTTGCATGATTTTATTACAAAGTTCCAATGGCCTTCTTCCGGCTCTTTCATCAGCCCCTTGGATATTATTCCCCGACAGAGTACTTGCCAAGACGATTCTAACGAGCCCAAACACGATGGGGTTGTATGGTTTCATCATAGTGTTCCTGTGGCGTTCTTCCGGTTCCATCGTCAGATCAGCTCAATGATACCATAATATTACATTACCTTCTAGTTGTGACCTGTGTTCAAAGTTTCAAGTCTCTAGTTCATCGGGAAGTTAGTATAAAATCATTTGCTAAATTTGTGCTCAAACAAACAAACGAAAACACAAACAAACGAGCAAGCAGCCTTATAAAAACGTGGCAAAAGTTTTAATTGTAAATATAGAACTACCGAAGCACTTAAGTTTATATTAAACAGTTTAAAGTAATAAGTATGTCTCCGACCAACCATACAGTTTGGTCACCCTAATGAAAAAAGAGATACAATTATCTACTTGACCTCTCTGTCGGCTCGTTTTGGGGCGAAGAGCGCAATCGGCAGGCTGATTATCTAAAATGAGCGACCGATCTCGATTCCTGAATTATTTCGAAATCGTCGCGCGACCGTGTCACAGAGTGCCTAGTATGAGTTGTGTTTCTCGCCTCACTTTGCGAATAGTATCGGTTGAAAGAGAGAAAATCATGCGAGTGAGTGAACGATTGAAAGAGAGAAGACGATAGTTAACTATTCGCAAAGTGAAGTGAGAACAAAAAAACAACTCGTACTAGGCCCTCTGATTTGGTATTATGTATGCGATCGCTGACTAGTTTATGCTCGTGAAGATCTCCATAGAAACTAGCGCAACTGGCAAGCGATGGGAGCGACTGAAAAGTCTTTTCACCGAAAGTAGTCTGTGACTGTGTAGGTATGTGTCTGACCATATGTGCTCTGTGAACATAACCTTTTTGTTTTCGCTTCGAATTTTGTTTACATTTTTTCGTCTTCAAAATTGCAAATTCCGTGTGTGTAGGTATTAAAGGACAGGCCTTTTGTTTGGGATGTATTTAATAGCACTTTAAATTTGATGAAAACAGCTATAAAATTGTATATCAGCACTTTAAAATAATGATAGACCTATAATTTAATCTTATCACTACAAAAATAATGGTTTGCACTTTAAAATAATAATAGATCTATAAATTAATATTATCACTACAAAAATAATGGTTTGCACTATAACTGTGTCCCAACTCCGAAATCATTTAATTTCTGTCAAACCATGTCAGACTAATGAGATGGCAAGTCTCACCAAGTCGGTTCTAGCGTTGTTGGTCGCAATGGAACCTAACCTCCTCCTAAGCTCCCCTCTCGATACGCCCGCTCGTCGTCGCACCTAGTCGTCTGTTTACCAGTACTATGGCCGAATACTCAAACGCTAATTAACTTTGAGGGGCTCTCAAACGTCGTCCTGTCGCATTAAATGTCAAAGATATGACAAAGACAGCATGCTGTTTGAGAGCCGCTCAAAGTTAAGTAGCGTTTGAGTATTCGGCCACTAATGTTTTAAAATTAATTTGTATGGTGCAAAGTATTAATTTTAAAGCTAAACAATTAAATTGTATAGTGCAAAGTATTAATTTTAAAGTTTAGCATATTTATAGTGGAAACCATTATTTTTAAAGTGCATTCAATAAATTTTGATGCTAAACATTTTAAAGTGTGTTACATTATTTTTAAAGTGCAATTAAATATTCCCCCTTTTGTTTTACATTATAGCAATTTTATTTAATTTTGGTTAAAGGTAAGGCTAAGAATTTAACGAAAACCAATCAGAAATTACGTTTTGTCTGGTTTCTGTTTGACAGAAGAAATCGCGAAATCGTCGCGGTCGCGTCGTGGTTTCTAAGTTAGATAATACGAATTTCGGAGCATTTCCTTGCAAGTGCTCGTATATTTTAGTTCTTTAGTTGTCCGTTGGAGGCAGCACTCGTAGAAACTCGATCGGTGGTACGAAATCGAGTTTGACAGCGACGATTCCGAAATTATGACCGGTCGCTAGGTGATTTTTAATTAGATAATCAGGCTGCTGGTTTATACCGAAGGGATTTGCTACTAGGGTTGCCAACCCTACTATATAATATAGTATCCTACTATATTAAGGGCTCGCCTACTATATTTTTTGAAAAAATATATAGTAGGCAAAACTACTATATTTTTACAAGTCAAAAAATTTAACAAATCAACAAAAGAATATATATAATTACTTATATCCACATAAATTAATTGCATCATATTTTTGTGATTAAACACCTTGTCTTTATGCTTGTTGAATAAATTATGAAAATTTTAGTACAACTTACTTAATTATGAATTATAAAACAAAAAAACCGACTTCAAGAAACCTGCCTATAAAAAGCAAGAAATAATATTCAAATCATTAGATATGCATTATCATTGTTATAATAAAAACACATCTATTGAAGTCGGTTGGGGCTGGAGTACAACTTCCTATTTTTTTAATTCTAAAAGCCCCACTCGACTTCAATAGACGTGTTTTTATTATAACAATGATAATGCATATCTAATGATTTGAATATTATTTCTTGATTTTTATAGGCAGGTTTTTTGAAGTCGGTTTTTTTTGTTTTATAAACAATTTTTTATTTTTTTATTTTTAGTGTAAGTACCTTCTGTATTAGGTATAATAATTAGGTAGAAAATTCTACTCAGCCAAACGTGAGATAATCGCGAAGAAACATACATACACACTGAGAACTTCCATTTTTTGAAGTCGGTTAAAAAGACTACACTAAAGTATCCCTTTTCCAACAAAAAAAATCAACTAATTCGGTTCATAAATAAGAAAGTCGTCAAGGTAGTTGATGCAAAATCATAGTATTTTCAGGATTACTTGAAAACTACCCGACCGATTTGAAAAATAAATAAATGGGACCATCTCGCAAGCAAACTCAATCGAACAAAAAAAGAATCATCAAAATCGGTCCATAAATGTCGAAGATACGCGCGAACAACGATAAAAAAAACATACAATTGAATTGAGTATCTCCTCCTTTTGTTGAAGTCGGTTGAAAAAGGCAACTTCTTCAAAATCCTCTATACAAAACGGCAACCTACTATATTTTTTGGACTTTTTCGCGATCTACTATATTTTTACACTAAAAATCTTAAACTACTATATTTGATCCAAAAAAAGTTGGCAACCCTATTTGCTACATCTATGATTACACTCGGAGCATAGGTTTTGAACGCGCCTCAGGGTTGGTAGATTGGAGGTTTTTTCGACGTTTGGGGAAAACATTAACTATTGGGGACAAAAGAAAAATCATAATTTCGTACAAAACATTTCATTTTGAGGAACAAAAAAAAACGTGTTTAACGAAATTATAAATCTTCTCTTCACACATTTTCATATAAAACGTATCATGTTGGGGAAGAGTAAAATTAGGTCTGACTGGGGGAATTTTGAAATTCCTATCCAGCAACCCTGAGGTGTTGCTGTCATGTTAATTTGTCCATGTCCAAGGGAATTCTTTGAGTAAGATTTGAGTGACGGACGATAGAAAGTTTACAGTTTACTTAAAATAATTTTATTTATTTTCTTCTCTTTATTTGTTTTCCTCAATTAAAATAGTCAAGCCTTAATACAGCGTTTGAAAAAGTTCGATTGAACAAGTGTTATTGAAATCTAAGTGGGCGCAAGGGCTAAGTACCTACTTGAGTTCTGAAAACGTTTCTAATAAATTCAGAAAAGGATTTTTGTTTTAAAGAAAAACATTGTTTTAAATAAAATATTACATTAACACGGTGTGAGCTAGGGCTGTGTCAGTGTGGCAGTTTGCAGTTGTTTCTACTTGTACCAGGTGTGTACTCCACCCAGAGTTTTTTAGGCTCCTTATCTGCAATCTAAAATTTATCATTGTTATCAATAAATTGAGAACCTCAATCGTCTTTTAACCAAAAGTAATAGAAAAGTAAGGTCAGAGTAACTCAACAGCTGGTTTCATATTTATGTCCACACAATTGTTAAATTACTTAGGTACTTTACTTTTCAAAACAATAATGATTTGCTAGTCTAAGAAGGTCTGTAATCTAGGGTTTTGTCTAAGAGTCAGTACCATTATACACATTATAAAATCTTAAAATAGACATAGGTCAAATTCAGTTGCAATAATTTCTAATCTAACATTGCTTAAAACTATGATCGAGAGTCACTTGCAGTCGAAAGGGCAAATGTCTTACATTATAAAAGTTGGGGACAAGAGGGTGGTGGGGGGATGGAGAGGACCACCTTACTCCCCCCTAAATTTTGGTAGCTCGGAAATGCATATTTTACTAATAATAATGAATTTTCAATAGCCCCTGTCCCTCTACCATCCACAAATTCGATGACAACTAATAGAAAGAACCACAAAAATATGTAATATATATTTCAAATTGTTTATATTTCTTACACATATTCATAAACATTACTATGAGGTCTCACAGTGCGTGCCGGCGCACCGGGTCCTAAAAACGTAATAAATAACACAAACAAACCAATCACAAAGCTTTGCGTTCGCATAGTGGCATGTCGTTTCAGTGTTATTTATGAATACCTACAGGTGTTAGCGTGTCTGTAATTTTTTTTTATATTGTCCTATGCAGATTTCTTTGATCTGATGCTGAATATTGTACATGTTGAGTTTGGATTTAATTTGGTGTACTTAAGTCTCAAAAGCAAACTGGTGGTTTTATGAAGAGTTGATGTTGTAACGTAACCAACACTATCCTAGACAAAATAACAACACAAATTCTGTAGGGAAGCACACATCAAACATAAAATTGAGGAAATTAAATTATCGTAAAGAAAAACACAGAAATTTAATATTTTTTTCCTTCTGTACTATCCCCGTCAATTGGTAATGCGCTGGAACCTTGTCAAATTAACATACACATCAACATCATCCGCAACTAAAAATGACAAAAAAGAGTAAAATTCTAATAGGTAATATAATATATTTGTCGGAAAGGAACCCTCTTGAGTGTTCTCTTGCGACTCAGACATGGCAGAAACCTAGTATGCTAAGGAGATTGGGTTGTCGAATTATACAACGGTTAAAGTCGACTAATTTTAATTGTACAAAAATCACTTTAAATACAACCAAACTAAATTGAATAAGCTAGCGAGGCAAGCGATCCGTCCGCAGTAGTGCGTGTGCACCGAACGCAAGTCGAAATCAAACTGACTAACGCCCGGTGAGCGGACTCCCGACGTTCCGTGAGCACGTGGCCGCGCCACTAGCGCCAACGGCCGTAGCGGGAAACACGTGCTGTGCCTCGGAAGTAGTCAAATCAACGTCCTTTTACCGTTTCGCCGACATATTCATTATTTAATTCTTATTTTTAATAAGAAACGGTCTAGGTATATGAAAAAAATACAATTGTTTTTCGTTTTTGAGGTTAAAATCATGACCGCTAGGCGCATTACCAATTGACGGGGATAGTAAAATATTCATGTATACAGAGTTAGGAAATTTTGTTAGTGATGATATTATTAATTAATGAATTTAATTTAATTTAAAAATTTTGTACTAACCTAGCTCTAAGTCACATTGTTACTAACCATAATGAGACTCTGTTTCTCGAGGAAATAAATAAATTATTAATTACTAGCTTCTGCCCGCGACTTCGTCCGCGTGGATATTAGACGAAATCCTTTTAAGGAACCTTCAACCAGGATCCGGCCAGCCATTTTTACGCAATTAGGCGAGTCCCCATCAAGCGCGCTGCCTCGCGAGGCAAGACATTTGCCGCGTGTGGCGGGCCTCGCACAAGGCTTCCAGTTCCCGTTCCCGCTCCCGCTCCCGTTCCCCGTTCCCCGTTCCCGTTCCGTTCCCGTCCCGTTTGCGTTCCCGTCCCGTAAACGTCCCGTAACCGTCCCGTACCTCTTCCGTTTTCGTTCCCGTTCCCATCCCGTTCCTGTCCCGTTCCAATCCTGTTCTCGTTCCCGTTCCCGTCCCGTTATATTCCCGTTCCGTTCCCGTTCCGTTCACGTTTCGTTCCCGTTCACATTCCCGTTCCGTTCCCGCTGCGTTCCCGTCCCGTAAACGTCCCCTAACCGTCCCGTACGCCTTACGTTCCCGTTCTTGTTCCCGTTCCGTTCCCGTCCGGTTCTTGTTCCCGTTCCCGTTCCCATCCTGTTCTATTCCCGTTCCGTTCCCGTTTCATTCCAGTTTCGTTCCCGTTACGTTCCGTTCCGTTCTGTTCCGTTCCGTTCCGTTCCGGTCCGGTCCGGTCTGTTCCGTTCCGTTCCGTTCCGTTCCGTTCCGTTCCGTTCCGTTCCGTTCCGTTCCGTTCCGTTCCGTTCCCGTTCCCGTGCCCGTTCCGGTTCCCGTTCCCGTTCCCGTGCCCGTGCACGTTCCGGTTCCCGTTCCCGTTCCCGTGCCCGTGCCCGTTCCGGTTCCCGTTCCCGTTCCCGTGCCCGTGCCCGTTCCGGTTCCCGTTCCCGTTCCCTGGATGTGCATGTCCAGGTCCAGGTCCATATGTGTCATGTCCACCGCGTTGGACTTCAAAATAAATCTCATTTCGCAATCACCATCCCATAAAACCTCAAGAACGACATCCATATCGATTTTTATGTCACTCACCCCACTTACCCTCTAAGGGTTGATTTTCAAAATCCCAAAATATATATTTAGACGTGCTCCTACGAATTTTAAAGTTGTAATTAAGATTTTGTATTCTTTTTCCATACAAAATTTGAACCCCATTTTTACCCCTTTAGGGGTTAAATCATGTCCACCGTGTTGGACTTCAAAATAAATGTCATTTTTGCAATCGTCATCCCAGAAAACCCCAATAACGACATCTATATCGATATTTATGTTTACTCACCCCATTTACCCCCTAAGGGGTTGATTTTCAAAATAACAAAATATATATTTGCCTATTATTTTTTAGATGTGCTCCTGCGAAGTTTAAAGTTGTAATGTCTATTTTATATTATTTTTCCATACAAAATTTGGACCCCATTTACACCCCTTTAGGGGTAAAATCATGTCCACCGTGTTGGACTTCAAAATAAATGTCATTTTTGCAATCGTCATCCCAGAAAACCCCAATAACGACATCTATATCGATATTTATGTTTACTCACCCCATTTACCCCCTAAGGGGTTGATTTTCAAAATAACAAAATATATATTTGCCTATTTATTTTTAGATGTACTCCTACGAAGTTTAAAGTTGTAATGTCTATTTTATATAATTTTTCCGTACAAAATTTGGACCCCATTTTCACCCCTTTAGGGGTTAAATCATGTCCACCGTGGTTGGACTTCAAAATAAATGTCATTTTTGCAATCGTCATCCCACAAAACCCCGATAACGACATCCATATCTATTTTTAGGTTTTTTTTAACCCTTTTCACCCCCATTTCATCCCCTCTGGAGTTGAAATCCTAACAAAAACAATAAACGTTGCTTTAGATTTCTATCCATAAGCCTAAATTATAAATTTAGCGATTTTTACTTCGAAAATGAAGGATTTTCTTTAATACACAACTTCATCCCCCTTTTGACCCCTTCGGGGGTAGAATTTTGAAAAACGCTGAGACCCGTATTTATTAATTTTCAATCGTCAGCCTAAACACAAAATTTGAAGATTCTAGCTTCAGAACTGAGGGACTTTCATACAAACTTTCATCCCTTATTTCATCCCCTTAGGGATGGAATTTTCAAAAATCCTTCCTTAGTGGATGCCTACACTGTATAAAGTATCTGTGTGCAAAATTTCAAGGTTTGGGCTGTGCGTTGATAGATCAGTCAGTCAGTCAGTCAGTCAGTCAGTCAGTCAGTCAGTCAGTCAGTCAGTCAGTCAGTCAGTCAGTCAGTCAGTCAGTCAGTCATTCAGTTTACGATTTTATATATTAAGATTATTATTTAATCTCTTATATAAAAGTGAAGGGGTGACTGACAGACTATTGCCCAGCCCAAACCACTGAACCTAGGGACTTGAAATTTTGTACATAAATATTTTATGCAATGTAAACACCCACTAAGAAGGGATTTTTTGGAAATTCCACCCCTAAAGGGTTGAAATGGGGGTATGGAAAAAATAATTAAATAGACAGTTCAACTTGAAACTTCGGGTATGCATTACAATGTCGAAAATTCATAATACATACGACCGAAATATCGACACATAAAACACCTATTTTCAAAATACCGAACATACTAAATGTCGAAATCCGATAGACCGAAACTTGAAAGATCGGTTATGAAATGTTGAAATGGCGCCGCGCGGCACCGCGCGTCACCGCCGGACAACGCGCGGTGCCGCCGATTTTGGCGTTGCGTTGTGGTGCGGTGCGTCGCCGCAACGCGGTTATGTGTGTAGGCCCTAAAACAGGGGTGCCCATACTTTTTCTTAAGGAGATCGACATAGCAACAATTTATAACCAAGAGATATCTTTTTAGGAGTCCATTGGATCAAAGGACATCGAAGTGAGTTCGTGCGTGTGGTCGAGGGCGGGGCGGGGCGGGGGCGCGCGGGCGACGGCGCGCGGCGTGTGATGCCGCGATGGCGTCGCGGCGCGTGACGCGCAAGTGGGAGGTGTTCGCGGGCCGCAACCGGTTCTGGTGCGACGGCCGGCTGATGACGGCGCCGCACCCGGGCGTGTTCCTGCTCACGCTCGCGCTCATCTGCGGCACGTGCGCGCTGCACTTCGCGTTCGACTGTCCGTTCCTGGCGACGCGCGTGTCCGCCGCCGTGCCGGCCGCGGGCGCCGCGCTGTTCCTGTTCACGATGTCGGCGCTGCTGCGCACGGCGCTGTCCGACCCGGGCATCATCCCGCGCGCCGCCGCCGCCGAGAGCGCCGCGCTCGAGGCGGGCGCGGGCGGCGGCGCGGGCGCGGCGGCGGGCGCGGGCGCGGGCGAGGCGGGCCGCCCGCCGCCGCGCGCGCGCGAGGTGCTCGTGCGCGGCCGCCCCGTCAAGCTCAAGTACTGCTTCACGTGCAAGATGTTCCGGCCGCCGCGCGCGTCGCACTGCTCGCTGTGCGACAACTGCGTTGACCGGTTCGACCACCACTGCCCGTGGGTGGGCAACTGCGTGGGCAAGCGCAACTACCGGTACTTCTACACGTTCGTGGTGTCGCTGTCGTTCCTGGCGGTGTTCGTGTTCGCGTGCGCGGTGACGCACCTGGCGCTGGAGGCGCGCGGCGCGGGGCTGGCGGCGGCGCTGCGCGCGACGCCCGCCTCGGCGCTGGTGGCCGCCGTCTGCTTCCTGTCCGTCTGGTCCGTGCTCGGCCTCGCCGGCTTCCACACCTACCTCGCCTCCACCGACCAGACCACCAATGAAGACGTGAGTTACTCCTACTCGTTCGTTTGCATGCTAGTCGATGTGAGTAGATTAATGTTTGAATCGCTGATATGGTCGTTGTTTGTTTGCAGATCAAGGGGTCGTTCTCGACGCGGCGCGGCGTGTCGAACCCGAACCCGTACTCGCGCGGCAACGCGTGCGCCAACTGCTGGCACGTGCTGTGCGGCCCGCTCGCGCCCAGCCTCATCGACAGGTACATACGACCTCACTCTCACCGTGCTCTGATGGTCAGACAAGAGACTATTCTCTAGGCGACTAGATTTATTCATGGAAAACAAACGGCATTTATATAATGATTATAGATTATAGATAAAGTAAAACTAGGTCAAACATACCTTATCAGTTTTCACACATAAAACTTTTAGCCCAGTGGTTAGGTAATTTTGCCTAGAAATAATTCAAAGAGTTTTGATTTCTTGTGCATCAGATAGCTAGCACTAAGGGCTGCTAATAATACCATTAAATTTGAGTCTTTGAAAACTGTGGAAATAAAAAAAATCTAAAATAAATCTTCGAGTCCTTGCGTTTTTGATAATATCAGGAAAATAATATTTTGTCTCAAAAAGAAAAATAAATGTTACGAAGCATAGGGGACTACATTTGCAACAATTTATTATGTTACAACATTTTCATACAATCTGATAATAATTAAAGAGTGACAACACAATAAACATTAATTACCTAGTAAGTGTCTGGTGTTTGTGCAATTACTCATGTTTATTATGTTGTAGTATAATACATTGCTGCAAATGTAGTCTCTTTTGCTTTGCGAAAATTTTTTTTTCAAAGTTCAGATATTATCATAAATTCAAGGGCTCGATCACATTTTTTGTTAACTTCTACACAGTTTTCGAGGTCGCGTGTGTTAACAGCCCTTGGCTACCTGAAGCACAAGAAATCAAAACTCCTTGAATTATCTCCTTTATTTGGTCTGAGCTCCAGGTATAGTGTAGGTAGAATAAACCTACTTGACCACTGGACTATTTTTACAATCCAGAAAAAAGGAATAGAAACGAAAATGCCTTTACCAGTTTTCACACATACAAATGCAATTTCTAAAACTAAATGATGGTCGAATAATTAATTTAATTTACCAATTTTCTCTATTGCCCTGAAATAATCTTTAATCATCAATTATTGCTGTGCTGTTGAGCTAAGTTTATATGTGCATATTGCAGGGGTCGAAACTGGTCAGTAAAGTCAGTGAAAGTCAGTTTGTTTGGCTGCGGTCAGTAAAAGTCAGTTTATCAAAAAATGGTCAGTAAAGTCAGTTTTTTAGCTACCTACGTTCATTTTTATACACTTTTTTATTATTACCGTTTGTTTTTACTGTAAACAGGCAAGAGTACAAGATTACATGAAAGTTCTAAATTTCTGAGTACATGAAATTGACTAAAAATCGTGCTGCGCGGCCGTTTTTTTACAAAAGGCAAGCAAGATTACAAGATTAAAGGATAAAACTGACTACAAATTTTGGTCTCGCTTTGCCACTATTCAGTGTAAATAAACCAAAGAAAAAAAACTTCTTTTTTTTTCAAAAACATATTCGGTTTTATAAGGCTATTTATCGCCTGTATAAGAGAGGCAGGTCGATTTTTACTAGTTCTTTAAAAATATATGTCGGAGATACAGATTCCTCAAGGGAATGCAAGCGACGCATTTTTGTGAAGCTTGGATACGGCTGTGCGAGGCGGGAAACGGGAAGTTAGTCCTGGTCGGCAACCACCGCGCGCAGACGCATCTATTCTGCGAATGCCTAGAAGTTCTTTTATGGTTCAGTGCCTACTGCCTCTAATGCAGGCCACACACCATCCAATCGATCGTCCAATCGGCATGATACTACCGATTGGATCCAACCAAACTGACCGTGTGTGGCCGTGGATCGGTTGGACGATCGAACTGACGGAAAAATCAAAATGGCTGCATCATGCCGATTGGATCATGCCGATTGGACGGTGTGTGGCAGTGGGCAATCGATCGTATGATTTTCTTAACCGACTTCAAAAAAGGAGGTTCTTTATTCGATTGTATTTATTTGTTTTATCATTGTTCGCGCATATCTTCGATATTTATAGACTGATTTTGATGATTATTTTTTTCTTTTCTCTTTCTTTTTTCTTTTAACCGATTTCAAAAAAGGTAGGTTCTCTGTCTGACCTGTATCCGCGATTATCTCACGTTTGGCTGAACCGATTTTAATGCGGTTTTCAGAAAAGTATTTGTTGAATTTAGGAGAAGGTTTTAGTATTTTAACCGACTTCAAAAAAAAGGAAGTTCTCAGTTTGACCTGTATATGTATGTTTGTCCGCGATTATCTCAAGTTTTGCTGAACCGATTTTGATGCGCATACCAGAAAAGCATTTGTTACATTTAGGAGAAGGTTTTGGTATTTTAACCGACTTCAAAAAAGAAGGAGGTTCTCTTTTGGATTGTGTATATATTTTTTATCATTGTTCACGCGTATCTTCGATATGTATGGACCGATTTTGATGATTATTTTTTATATTTCAAAGAATTTTCTTGGGACATTTTTTCTTTTTAAAATCGGTTCAGCAGTTCTCAATTCAAGTAATCCTGAAAATACTATGATTAACTACCTTAATGACTTTATTTATGAACCGAATTAAATGATTTTTTGTTGGAAAATGGATAGACAGCGTGAATATGGAAATTGAGTTGAGTAGTAGTAGGAAATTGGGCTTTCTGACTCACGGTCTTTCAACATGATTGAAGTTTTAGTTTTCAGTCTAAAGTGAATCATTCAACTTGAGAGCGCGCTTGAGAGGCGCCTGGCGGCGCCTCTTGTGCGCGCCCTAAGTTGAATGATTCACTTTAGACTGAAAACTAAAACTTCAATTATGTTGAAAGACCGCGAGTCAGAAAGCCCAATTTCCTACTTTTACACCCACAAACTGGATTTATAGAGAGTGGTGTGATAGCTTCACATAAGCATAGGATGAGTAAGTATACTTAGGTAAGTTCCCTACACTCGAACTAGATTTTGGAGAGTGCTTTATGTTAGTAATCCTATTTATGCAAAGGATTAGATGTCCATTACAGATAGATAGGTTACCATGCTAGAACCTTTCAGTGATTATCATTATTCTAGAGCAGTTTTATCTAGTTAAGTACCCATATAAAATGTATTGATAGGTAGGTAGGTATAAAATGAAAGAGACAATTTAATTTAAAAAAGTTTATTATCTTCACACCATTTGTTTAAACAAAATACATTTTTTAATGCACACACATGAGTGTGATACATGCAACTAAATACATCGTTTGAGTCTTTATACTTATCATACAAATTAAGTAAACTAGGACAAAACTTATCTTCTAAATTATAAACATTGTTATTTTCTGTTACATCTTTTAACCACTTCACTTTTTCTATTCCCTTAGTATAAATAATTTTGTTTGACAACAGTCGCACGATATGTTCCTTATGATTGGGATATGGTATGAAACCCTCTTTCCAGTAAACTGCTCTGTTTCTCTCAATCCAATTTACCTGTTTCCTCTCTGTTTTGCTTAGCTCGTAATAAGGATATGGAGGTTTTATAAGAAGAACTTGTAAGTGTTGTTTGTTTAGAATAGCAATTTCTTTTAGAATGAATGTATTATCATCTGTTTTAAAACCCTGTACATCTACAATAACCTTCATGATAATTTTCGAACTATTTTACTCAGAGGCTTGTATTCAAACAGACGATCATTAATAATTAAACAATATGCTGTTGTATCATCTGGTAAATATTCAGAACATTCAATTTCTATTCGCACATCTACAGGTCCAGTTTTCAAATTATCGTTTTGTCTTGAGCAATCAATGATGAATAAGGGAGCCTTGTTTTTAAAAGTATCTAGATTGAGCAATGGGTCTGGTGAAATGTTGTAATAAGAGTGACGGAATTTAGTGTACATATCGTATAATATACTATATTTATTCTCATTAAACTTCAAATTCATAGATTCGTAGGGGTAATATTGCGAATTCAAAAATAATGTAACGTTTGTTAATTTACAGTGATCAAACTCGGAGCAGTCCAGAGTTCTACTATTCTTTCTGTTTGTTTGTAAGCCTAAAATCACATAACGAGGTTTTTCTATTTGTGAACTACTCTTTACTGACCATGAATGTTTTACTGTTTTAGGCAATACAGGATATTCATATAAATCCCAGTTTCTAAAAGCAATTTGGATAGGCTTATCTTTGTCAAGAAGTTTAAGCAAAGATAGCTTCTCATAATCCGAAACTTTAATATGTGGAACTCGCCACTGTACTTTTTGTATATTTATTTTAATGTGTTTGACATCATCTGGCAAAATTACACTATTCAATACGCTATGACCTCTATTTAAAATAAGTTCATGCTTGCAGTTTATTATAATTTTCTTATAATCTTCTGCGAATCCTAATATTTTATCAAGGGGCACAACTGCACTGAAACTATTATTAATCCTAGTAGTTCCATTCAAACTCCATCCCCATATAGCTGCAACTTTGCTCTCCCCTTCATTCATTGATATATACGATTTCATACATGTGGTTATGCCAGAATTTTTGATGCGATCTATTTCAATACCATTCATCTCATATCTAATATCTTGAAATAGAAATAAAACCGGGTTATTAGTGAGCTTAACAGCTTTTTGCATAGGTTTACCGTCTTTATCATAGAGTTGTATATCTCCTTCAATATATATAGCACTCGCCGATGGTAATATGTATATATCCTGCTGATGAATTGGAATTCTTATTTCATCATTTTCATTGAAATTATTATTGTAAGGATTATAAGTATGAATTTCATAGCTTTCAATTGAGTTATCGTATTGAGGTAAATCACTTATTCCGAGAATACTCATGTTTTAAATCCTAGGGTCTGAAGAAATTTTTTATTGACTTTAGTTATTTTTTTAACAGGTTTAACACGTGTGGAGACTTTAACGCTATGTCGGGTATTGACACGCTTGGTGTTCGTATTCTGAACTTTATAAAACACTATCATGTTGCTCTACGTAAATGAAGACGCAATTGAATACTTTCTCCTCTGAAATCAATGTAGTTTCCGTGTTCATCTAGAATCTTTACACTCAGAGATGATATATTGTTTTTGTTAACTGGTAGATATACAATATTTTTCGGTATTTCTATATATCGGTGACCAGGTGATACGTCCGGCACAAATTCATGTATAATATGTGAGGGCGAGCCGTTGTTATACGATCCTTGCACTAGATCACATTCAATCCTGATCACAGATAGAGGCAGAATGTTTACTGGACTTACAGATTCATGCCATTTATTTGCTTGTAACTTTACGTTCTGAAAGCCGAATAACTGTCCAATGCTGTTATTTACGCTGAAGTCTACTTTTTGAGAACAATAAAAATAACACTTTAACGTATTGTTGTTAGCTTTAATCTTGATTTCACAATCGGTGATATTTGTTTCAAGATATTCAGCAATATCGTAAAGATCGTAAGTTCCGACAGGTATTTTTAACTGCTTATTATCATCACCATAAGTAAATATGTTGTTAAGAGCAGTTACATTTGGTATGGAATTTAAAGCGGAAAAGTATAATAATCCACATTCACATTTTTCCCATAAAGTTAAAGGGGGTTGGAATTGTGATTCCAAGTAGGACTTTTCTCCAGTGATGGTTAAAGTAATAGACATTATTTAATACTAACTAATTTAAAAGCTTTACTATCTATTTATCTAATATTTTAGACTAAAAATTTCTAAGAAATTGAAGACATAAATGCCCACAGTTAAAAGGGTGATTGCGCTGTATATTTTCATTATTATATTTTATATTACTAGTACCAACATAAGAAATAAATTCTTTTGGTGGCTTCAAATTACCATAGCTATCGAAATACATTATACTTTTATGATATTTAGCGTAGGCTACCCAGTGAGAACCTGGATTTTTGGAGCTATCTAGATTAATAATACCACATTCTTTTGAAAGTGGATACTCCGGCAATTGATCACGCATATAAACACCTCGAAAGAATGGAATATCTTTAGCATTTTTAATAATATCGATATTGCTTAAAGCTCGATTGGGTAGCCAATTAGTTAGTTTTTTTTATTAGAAATAAAAATTCCTAATCCATTATGATGAGGTCTAATTTCTAAACCTTTTCCAATACACAAAGTTTCCATCTTTTCGTTGTGTCTTTTTAGTTCGGAATAACGTTTTTTAGCGGCTTTAAATTCATTAATAGCTTTAGTAATTGCTGCTGCTCCGCTGGCTAAGCTTCCAGCCGCAGACAATCCAGCAAATATAGGTATGAGAGGAAGAACTCCACCAGTTTTTGGCATAGGAATTATTCGAGGTAGTTTTACAGAAGAATCTTTCATGCACTCTTTAGCTGCTGCTATTGCTAGCTCAATAGCCATTTTTTTACATTTGGGCTTTAGTTTTTGTAAACGTTTTTTTGTATGAGAAACTATTTTTTTTAAATGTTTCTTCATACCACCTCCACTTTTAAGAGTTTCTTTATTTTCTTTCTTATTTTTTCTCAAACCATAGCCTGTGCATACTTTAGCTAACATAGCTTTATTCACTAGATGAGCTGCAACCTTTTCTCCTAGACCAGCATTTAAAGCTTGAATACGTTTTCGTGCCATTTTCATTAATTTTATATCAGCTTTATGACGATCACTTAATGAAGATGATTTGTAATAAGCTATATCGTGTTCTTTACAGTATTCGTCTAATAAATTAATACCCCTTTCTCTGCGATCAAGTCGTTTTGGTAGTTTAGTCCCAGGACCACAATAATTATATCCAGGTAAGTGAAGTTCAAAAGGTAAATTATTTATAAACCAATTTAGTAGACTGCTGTCTACCATAACTCGTATGGAACTAGTTTTGTGGAAGAATGTTCCTATATTAATATACTACTGAACTATTTTTGACTTATTAATCCAACTGTTTTCATTCGAGGGTAAACCCAACCATTTCACAAATACCTTTTTTCCCCTTGTTTTTAATACTTTTTCTATTAAGTATATATCAGGATGCTTTGCTTTCAATAATTCTTGCTCATAAAATGCTCCTAAAATAACTCGATTTCTTGCATCTTCTATTAAGTATGTTGGTGGAGACGTTTTTTGTAATTTAATTATCTTAAATATTTCGGCTGACCAATTAGGTGTATAACCTTTTTCAAATAATCCTTTGTATTTGCTTATTCGCACAAAATCCCCGACTTTAAACTTGTGTCTCTTCACTATTTTATTAGATAGGTTAGCATACCTGTCATATAATATTTTAACATTATTTTTATTTACATTTACAGGCTTTAGACCTATAGTTCTATGATAAGTGTGATTATATTCATGAATCACATCATTTAAAGTGCCATCATTCCACTTATAATTACCTTTTAAACTAAATAATTTATACATTTTCATTTTCAATGTTCTGATAAGTCTTTCTGCAATAGAGGCCTTTTTAACAGAATACGTGGAATAATGTCTGATATTATATTTCGCAAAAACTTTTTTCAGTTCCTCATTATGAAACTCTGTCCCAAGATCAGTTTGTAAATTTTACGGGACACGTCCATTACTGAATAAATCAGTAAAAGCCTTGCATGTATCGTATTTTGTTTTTCGTTTTAATGGATAGGCCCATGCATATTTTGAGAATGTATCAATTACTACTAAAATATATTTATAACCATTGTTTTCTTTAGATACAGCTTGCATATCAATTAGATCAGCTTGCCACAAGTCATCAATATCTTTCATAATAACTCTTCGTCGTAGAAAATTCACCCTAACATTTTTATGTATTTCATTAACCACATCGGATTTACTCATTTTTTGGATTTATTATTTATACTTTTTTCAAAACTATTTAATTTAACAGTTAACTCACTCAACTTCTTATCAGTTGACTGAATGGCTTTTAAACATTTTTCTAAGGATTTATATAATAACTCTTTGTCTGTAGTATTTTTATTATCTATCTTTTTATAGATGTCTTCAATAGACTTATCAACATATTCTTTGTTTGCACTATCTGTTACGTAAACTGGAAATTTTACATTTCGTATGATTTTATTTTGAGCATCCAAATTGTTATCACTCAAATGTTTTAGAGCACATTCAACTACTATCAAATCATTTTTAATTCTTTTGTTTTTATGTACATGGTGACCAAATTTGTCGACGTTCATATTGAATGTTAATTTGATACTAAATATTCATTTTATCGAGTTCATGGTTTTATTCTTTAATAATTCCAGATTCTTTCAATTCTTCAATAATAGATAAAATTTCATTATCATGATTAGTATTACCAGCTTCTTTGGAAGCAATCAGTAATTTTAATCTTTCTATCAACTCATTAGGATCATCCCAGTATATCAAATCAGTATTAGATCTATACGTTTTAAACTTTGGCAAATTTCCACCATGCTTTTCTATGTCGGTGTTATTGAATAATGGTTTGATTATTTCACGATATTTAGCGCTTTTATCACCTTTGATTTGTCCATTAGGATGATAATCTCTTCTATGTGCGTTAGTTATAGACAGCATGTGTTTATATTTAACTTTATCATTTTCAGAAACCAAACTTAAATCGGGTTTCTTAGATAACAGCAATTCTTTTAGTCCTGGTGTTAATTCACATCGTTCACTATCTATAGTAATGAAATACTTGGGGTCGTAACCCGGGGCATTGTTCATTTTAGATAAAATTACTTTTGAGTCACCCATAAATAGATTTTGATTTAGACTTCTTATTCCACATGGAATATTTAGGTTTTCATAAATATTTAATAAATCATCTTTCACTAATGACTTTAATAAAATATTTTGTTCATCGTCATAAAAATCAGAGCTTTTGTATGAAATGTTTATGTCTTCACTTTCATCTTCATCATCGTCATATTTTTTTCCAATAACAGTATTGTTAGAATTTGAATCTTTGAAATCATCACTTGCTGTACTAAAGCTGTGCACTGAATTAGATTTTTTCATATTGTTATGTTGAAAAAGTTGATTATTATCATTATTATTATTACAGCTATTTTCAACTAAGGTTTTAATTGGAACGCTCACAGGTTTCAGCAACTTTTTCATAGTTAATTCAGTTTGGTCGTCTTCATTTTTCATTTGTTTTATTTTAGCCTGTATAGAGTTAACTGACTTAATTAATTGTTGTTTAATATTTTCCTCCATTATTAACACACAACCATTAATTGTAATAGAAATAAAGATACTAATATTATTATTATCGTTTCAACTGGTTTATATATATATATATATATATATATAAAGTAGTATACATATAGTGTTATAATGATAGCTTAATACTTTTCAGAATATTATAAATATGTCAAACTTTTTTCTGTATCTTCCTTGTGCTATAGGCCTGTCTTTATCAATTATTAAAAAATTGTGCTGGTCTTTCCAAATTTCTGAGCACATGTTTTTAAAAGAAAGCCAAGCCATATCAGTATTAACATGCTCATTGTAAATATGCTTTAGATTAATATCGTCTTGTTTGAAGATTATTAAGAAGTTAGCGTTATCACGTATCAATTGTTTTGGTATTTTAGAGTATGTTTGTGACAAATAAAAGCTGTCAATATTGTTGTGTCTACCCATGGTAAAATAATTACGAATATTTGATTGTCGATCACATACAACATCATCAAATATAATGATGGAATTTGGAAGAGCATCTCTGGGGTGAATAACTTCATCATGGTCATTGAATCCAAAAAACTTCACTCCTTCTACTCTTTTTAACACATTTTGTAGAAATTTGTATTTAGGTTGAAAAGTTGTTTTGGAATATAAATAAACGTTACGAAACCTCAAGCCATTTTCATGTAATAATAAACTTATCATAACATTTGTTTTCCCACAATTTGATGGGCCACAAATTATGCACCGTATTGTACTAGGTAATAGCTTGCTATGCCTTGCATTATGCAATTTGGTATCAATGTTCAAATCATTGACCTCCAACGAAAGAGTTTGCTTAACGAGCTTCATTATGAGTATAAAGGCTGAAAGAATGTGTAGCTTCCTTAAATAAGATCCAGATTATGTTAAATAAATGAAATATAGGTAAATTATTTATTGGATCTGAATGCAAACAATTTCATCATCGTCTTCTTCCAAATTAGCAATAGCTTCCTCAAAATTATCAGTATATTTATTTTCAAAGGTACACTGCTCCAAAAGCTGCGTGTTCCATGGATTGTCTGTCACCAAACTACAAATCTTGAAAACAACTTCATATTATCCATAAACACATGGGGCTCTAGTTTAAAGTTTGCATCGTCAATGTTTCCCAGCAAATCAAAATAATACAGAAAAATATCTGAACTCAAGCATTGGTTTCTAAAAGTTTCGAAATCTTTAAACAACCAATATTTCGATTTATCAATTAGTAAATTTTCAAGCTTCAATAAAGTAAGATGTAGACTCATTTTCAACGTTTTTTGTTATCTTTGCATATGTCACAGTAAGCTAAGCAGTTGGGCGACCGGCACATACGTCGTAACGGAACTGTCTGCTTACTGGAACCCCAATTATCCACTACTTATATTTTATTTTCAGCTTTTTAAATAGATAGTGTATCTTTTAGGTCTTTGTATAGATTTAGGAAATTTCAAAATCAAGATAAGAAATTAATTATATTTCACTCCTTACATAATAGTAAAATTGTATACAATTTTAACAAAATACAAACAATACAGCTATCTTAATTTAACATTTAAAATAAAGTGTCACAATGCCCCCATGGTAAAGTGTAAATTTGATTTGAAAGAACTTGTCGTTTATCGTCTTGTCTATTTAACACCAGTTTATTAACTCTCTGCGAATATAATACATGTTTTAAAGATCTAATTAAATTCATACTACATCTTATATTTATATTTTTATTCAGTGTGTTTTCATAGTGACTTGGTTTCAGTTTCTTAGTTACAGACTTTGATATACCTTTTGCTTTTTTTATCTGAGTTTTTGTACTTTCGATACAATAGAGTTTTGCTCTCAAACCAATAAATTGTTTAATAATATCACCACCCATTTCATCCTTAAAAAGACCTGGTATTTTTGCATTCAAGGCAGGCATACCGTAAACATTATTCTTTTCAAAGTTACTAGTATCATAATAAGCAATATCTCTTTTCATTTCAGTATAGAAATCATTACTATTTATTAAATATAGCAAACTATCGGTGTCAGTATAACATAACTTTACGTTTTCGTTATACTTCTTTTTAATACAATTATAATGAAAATTATACATGTGTTGTTTAGCATATTCAAGTACTGAAAATCCTATGTATATTGGTCTATCTAAAATAATCTTTTCTAATTTTAACTGAATTGCAACAAAATTATCTGAAAATATGGATATACTTTTCAAGTTGGGTCTCGAAATTAGTTTTTCTGCTCCAATTATTTTATTTGTTTTATTATTAGTGTCTCTCCATTTTGTAACCAATTTGACATCCACCTGTTTTCTTCTGTTTTCAATTGTCTTCCCAAAAATAGCGTTATTTAAAAGTTTGAAAAAGTCTTTATCAAATGTGGAAGATGAATTTTGACGCAAATATGTATTTAAATTTATGTATTTAGCTAAAAAATTTTGCTGTCGAAAACTGATCACTCGGTGAATTTTTTTTAACACCAAACCATTTCTCATACACTCTTTTAAATATACATAATGGATAACATAATAAAATTTGTCATATAAATTTGCAATAAGTTTTTTAGTTTTGCCACCCGGTGGAACATGTTTTTCCGGTGCAAATGGTAAATCACTATGACTTGAATGTAAATCAGTAGGATAAACCAGATCAACTTCTAAGATGTATCCAAATTCAGCATCATCTTTAATCCTTAATATGTTTAAATTTTGAATTTCATCGTCAGATAAAAATCTAAAGTCAGACATAGGCATTTTTTGCATCATAGCATAACCATACAGATTATTACAGTCTAAGTAAATAAGGTAGCTAGATGGTACTGATTCATCATAGTTTGACAAGTATTTATTATTCGCCTTAGCATGTCTAAGCGAGCACTGAGCTAGGCCACCACGTATTCCTTTCTCTATCATTTCATACATATCTTTATCATCTAGCAAGTCTAATTTAACACCTGTATATAAAAGCATGGCATCCCAACTTAAGCCTGGAGAAGTAACATAATAAACTGGGTCGAGTTTATAATACTTAAGACTACTATTTCTAAACTTTTCGAAAATATCACATAGAAGCAACACATCACATTTCAAATATAAGTCGGTATATTCACCGAGCGATTTAATGTTAAAGACTTTCCAAATTTTATGTGCGCGAGAATAATCTTCTTCATGTATGTGCTCACCGGTTAAACTATTGTAAAAGTAGTCTCTTACTGGTAAACTTGTTTCTTCAAATCGTTTAAGGCCTGGGCACACCGGATGCGTAGACACGCGCGTGGTTACGCGTGCGTGTACACGCGCGTAGTTACGCACGTAACCCCCTGACACACCGGGTTACGCATACGTCTACGCGGCACGCAACGCAACCTGTCCCTTGCGTACCCAGCCGCTGCGGCAGCCATGTTTGCGACTCTAGTGCCAGATGTCAGACGAAGATTGAGTAAATGGACTAATTTTTTCGCACTAATTCAGTTAGTTTTTCTTTAATATCGTTATTCATTACTTAAAAACAAAATAAAACACCACTTACTACCGGTAGTACCGGTACTATTTGTAAACAAATATAACCGAATGCGTAGTCACGCGCGTGGTTACGCGCGTGGTGACGCGCAGGAAAGATACGTGCGTGTTCGTATTTGTTCGGTGTGACGTCCAATAGGGAATGCCATTGAGTACAACGTCATCAATGCGTTCGGCTCTGCGTAAGTACGCAGCCTGGTTGTCTCATGAGAGCTGCAATGCGTAGGGTTACGCATCGGTCTACGTGCACGCGTACGTTACGCAAGCGGTGTGCCATGTCTCATAAGGTTTCAAAGATTACAACGTCATGGTACGTCTACGTGCACGCTTACGCATACGCTTACGCATCCGGTGTGCTGGAGCCTTTAAATGCATCCATATAATCATAAGGATATACACCTTTTTGACGAAGTAAATAAAACTGTTCTTCGAAATTAAATATTTTTTGTAAATGTTTTAAATCTATATCTGCTAAGTTTTTACTTAAAGTGTCTAAACTGGAACTGAGAAACTGAAATGAGTCCAAAAATTTAATTTGAATTGCTGAAGGAAAATTAGGGTTTTTCAAAAATTTTGTAAAAGATAAATACTTTTCTTTAGTCTTCGGAATAACTTTGATATCACCTTCATAATTAGCTAATTCTTTTATGAACAAATGAGCATCATAGTTTGCTAAATTGTGAAAAATTACTGGCACAAAGGGACACACTCTATATAATAAGTTGCATTTAGTATGAGCAGCACCTCTGTATACACCGGTTAAATGGTCATGATCAGCAACTTTATCATTAACTAGTGGTAATTTACAAACATGACAAATACTTGCATTCCGATGCTCATCTTTTTGTGATTGAGTCATCGGTAGCATAGGTTTTTTCTTTCTAAGTATGCATTCGATATATTTTACATCCTCGATTAGACGTTTTATAAAAACTTCAACACAATCTGAACCTCTATACAGCACAAGTTTATTTAAACTTTCATCATGTGAACAACAAATGTAATATGCAAAACATGAAGGTTGATGTAATTTATATGTTTCGGTATTACAACTGTTTTTTTCATGCGTGTTTAATAGTAAACTTTCGAAATCAGCATAAATTACAAAATTAATTTTCTGTTGTCTTTCATAATTTTTGAATTCTAATTTACTATTTTTACCTGGTAATACTGTTAAAACTTTGGAACAAGTGTGTGAGTTATATTTTTCCTGTGTTATAAAAAACTGAAGACAGCTTTCGCATAAGTATGTTTTACCATGATGTTTACTGAGTTGTCGTCTAGTAAGTTTTGTCAAGTCTTTTATTAAACAATAATGACCTCTGGATTTCTGTTCAAAATACAATAGGTTGATATGATTTTCTTTTCTCTGACTTGTCATGTATAATGGGCCTGTGATATGATTCTTGTTATCTAAACCATAAATGCTGACACTAATAGAAGGATTCGTTTTTTCGAATAATCTAATATCTGTGTATGATGGCGGGAAATTCATTCCTTTGATATTTAAAACTGAAGAATAAAATGGATATGAACTCGTACGATTGACGTTTTTGGTACAAGGAAATAAAGCAGCCACTATACTCCATGCAAAACAATGATTGTCATAATTTTTCACATTTAGACAACTTTTAGTACTACTAATTTCTTTTGATAATTTTAAATAGCTACCACCCCTAAGAGGGGAGTATTTATTAACGTTTATTTCTAAATGACTGACAGAGTTAAAACACCAGCCTGACTCACGGTGCTGAAATTCACTTAGTTTATTAATCAATATATTCTGAGTTTTTGAATACAGTTCAGATAAATCAGTATTTCTAAATATGGTCTCATACTTAGCATTGAATGATTTCATATGGATTTCATCCGATGTAGGTAATTAGAAATTAGCAAACAATTCAAAATTAAGTTTTACGGAACCATGTTTAGACAAATTCATGACTATAAGTCTTTTAACATCATCCATAATTTTATGTAAAAAATCCTCAGGAGTTGAACAAACATTATCATCAGAGTTTACTCTATAAGTAACTATTCTCTCTCGAAAAGCTGACGCTATAATATAAATGTTATCGAAAGTAGTTTTCAATAAGCAATTTTTTTTATGTAAATTAGTTCTTAAATGAAATCTGTAAGAGCTTTCCAAAACTTGAATATTACATTCAGTACAAATCTTTATTTTATTTTTATTTTTATTTTTATTTAGTTTTTCATTCATTGCTTTGGTGGGGTTTTTGTCTGAAAGAATAAAAATATATTAATTAATATTAATGTTTTAATAATCATCTTAAACAATAAAACTATTCTATGCTTACTTATGTTGGGGTTATGGGCTCCCTTATTTAATAGCTACAGTGGAAATATAAACGCGTAAGCATCGAGGAATAAATGATTTTAATAGTCAGCTCAATTCATAAAATAAAACCGTCTCTAGGATCAACAACACAATGACAACCTCTGTCCTCTGTCATAGTAGCATAAACAAATAAACGTTGGTTTTGCAACCTCCTTAATACGCCCCTTCAAAACCAAGGTTCATAATACGCCCCTTCAAACCAAATAATCATTATAACATAAAACTAAACAACAATAACCTTAATACTCGAGATGAACAAATAATCAGTTGCAAGCTTTAACGCCTAACCCACTAATACATTTATAATGTTTTGCGCTTGGCAATGGTTTGGTTAATACGTCAGCTAACATATCGTTAGTAGGTATATGTCCCAGTTGTATAAATTTATTTTGTTTGAGAACATCACGCACGAAATGATATTTAATATCAATGTGTTTGCTTCTTGCGTGAAACACCGGGTCTTGGGCAAGAAATATAGCAGATCGACTATCGGCATTAAGTGATACATTTAAATACCTGTCAAGTCCAATTTCTTTAAGAAGACTCTGTAAGTACATTGCCTCCTTAAGCGCCTCTGCCAAGCTGACGTACTCAGCCTCGCAGCTGGAAGTTGCCACAGTTCGTTGTTTTCTGGAGCACCAAGATATGCACGCATTCGCTAAAATAAAAGCATATCCTGTATACGAACGTCTGTCCTTGATACAACTTCCCCAATCTGCATCAGAAAAACCCACTATAGACTTACCAGTTGCTCTAAAAATAAGCCCGTAATTTGCGGTCCCTTTTAAGTAGCGTAAGATACGCTTTGCTGCTTGCCAATGTCGTTCTTGTGGTTCCTTCACATATTGTGCAAGTCTCGTTACCGAATTTATTATATCAGGTCTAGTTGCTACAGCCAAATACATAAGCGAACCAATTAATTCCCTATATGGCCATTTTTGGTGTTGATTTTCAGGTATCTCAATTTGTTCATTTCCGTTACTATTCACTTGCTCCATTACCATAGGTGTGTTACAATAATTGCAATCTAGAAGACCAAATTTTTCTAATAAATCCGTGACATATTTTTCTTGTGACAAGAAAATGCCAGTGTCAGTTTTCTTTATGTCAATTCCTAAAAAATATTTTACCTGACCATAGTCTTTTAACTCAAACTCTTTTCTTAATTCCGCTTTAAAACGTTCAATTCTTTCAGTTTTCTGTGACGCTACAAGTATATCGTCAACGAAAACGACAACGAAAATATGTTCGCCGTCCTGAATTCTCGTATAAAGACAGGGTTCATTAAGACTTTGTTTTAACCCTATATCTTTTAACTTAGAGTCTAATCTCTTATTCCACTGCCTTCCCGCTTGTTTCAATCCATATAGCGATTTCTTTAGCAAACACGTATCACCACCCATTTTTATACTATCTAGCATCTCTTGCGCACGCTTAACTACACATTGTTCTTCGCCCTTGTTTTGTATTATTTTTATAAGACACTCCTTAAGTAGTTCATATAAATCTCTTCATCTAAATTCCCATTTAAATATGCTGTATTTATATCTAGCTGATGTACTTCTAGACCCATTTCTACAGCAAGGGCCATCAGAAGTCTCACTGACTCTAATCTCGCTACAGGTGCAAAAGTTTGCTCGTAATCAATGCCATAACGTTGACTGAATCCTTGAGCGACAAGCCTTGCCTTCTTCTTGGTTGATTTGTCTACATTAGTTTTAGTAGTTAGAACATATCTACATCCCACAATATTTTTATTTACAGGTCTTTTTACAATTTCCCATGTGCCTTTTTGTACAAGACTTCTTACCTCGGAAAGTATAGCATCTTCCCATTCTGAATGTTCATGACTTCGCAAAACATCTTCTAATGTAAGTTGTCCAGTCCCTATGAAATCAACATAATTGTCTATGTCTTCTATCTCAAAGTGATCAATTCTTTCTTCTTCTGTACGATCTTGATCATCGCTATGAGATCTTGGCACCTCAACTTCCACCATCCTGTAGATCTTTTTTGGACGACCAGGCCGGCCAGTGTGCAATAATTTTGGTCTACCACCGCCTCTTTTCAATACTTGTGGCATATCTGGATTGAGTTCATGATCTACATTTTCTAACTGTGTAGGTTCAGTATTTACATTTAAATCTGTCATAGGTCTCATCATCTCCGATGGTTCATTATCTGTATCTTGAATAGTTTCTTCCTCTCTTTCTTTCTCACACGACGGTTCTGCATAGCCTTTTCGCTGTTGAAAATTATCATAGTCTTTAGAAATGCAAATATCTATGAAAATTTTCTCATCTTCCATACAATCAGACCTATTTACAAGTTTTGGTATATGTGTCGACCTATTAACTCCGCTCGATTCACTGAATTTAATATCTCTAGCGATAGTAAATTTTCTTTGCTCTGGAATCCATACTCTAAAACCTTTAGAAGTTTTAGGGTATCCTACATTAATATACCAGATATTCCTCTTGAATCGAATTTTCCTTTATTTGGAGTCTTATCAAGAATGTGTACCTTAGATCCAAACTTTTGTAAGTAATGAATTTTTACTGGTCGGCCGAACCACTTTTCATATGGGATCTCTCCATTTAGACTGCTCGTAGGACAACGGTTCCTTACATAGCATGCAGTATCTACCGCTTCAGCCCAGAATCCCATGGATAACTCACACCCTAAAAGCATACATCTAGCCATCTCAACTAGTGTGCGGTTCATCCTTTCTGCTACTCCGTTTTGTTGAGGTGTTCGAGCTACTGTTAATCTTCTTGATATACCTTCTTCACGCAAGAAATTATCAAACTCAACACTACAATATTCACCCCCGTTATCTGATTGAAGATACTTAATCTTAGATCCAGATAAATTCTCAACATGACTTTTATAAATCTTAAATGCTTCTAAGGCTTTTCCTTTTGAAGTAAGAAAATAAACTTCACACCAACGAGTACAATCATCAATAAAAGTAATAAAATATTTAGCACCCGTTTTTGATTCACACTTCATAGGACCCACAATATCACTAAAAACAATATTTAATTTTTCATTGCAAGGTCCGTCTGATTTAGAAAATGGTAATGCACACATTTTGCCCTTTGCACAAATGTCGCAATCACGCAAGACATGTAAATCACTTTCATTGACAATTTTTCCTACTTTACCTAATAACTTAGCTACATCTCTAGCATTCAGATGTCCTAGGCGTTCATGCCAACTACGGATATCCACATTGCATCCTATAAAAGCATCAGCAGGCTCACATTCTTGTAAGCAATACAAATTACCTCGACGATAAGCCGTCAATTGAGTGTTACCATCACTATCAATGACCCGCGCATAGTCATGCGAAAAAAGTACATTATATCCATTGTCCGTTATTTTCGCAATGGAAATTAGATTCGTCCTTAAATCAGGAACATACAGTGTATCTTTAAATTCAAGTGCACGCACTGAACGTTCGTTTAATGCCGATAGTCTAACTACTCCCTTACCTTGAACCTCGGTGCTCAAGTTATTAGCCAAATTAAGCTTACCACCGGCAACTTCAAGGGTACCACCAAATCTGCGCGCATCATTACACAAGTGGGACGTACATCCTGAATCTAATACCCATTGTTGCTTAAAAGAATTTACAATCATGCATTCCTCTACACCTGAAACATTTAACGACATTAAAGACTTATTTACATCTACATCGTCAATATTATTACTATAATATTGCTTTTTCGGATTTTGTATTCTACAATTTGAAGCTATATGTCCCGGACGATTACAACGATAACAATTTAATACTCTCCTCTTGTATCTTCTGTCCATTGCATTAGGAGTTCTGTCCATCAAATTATGACTTTGATTAAAGTTCTCATTATTCCATTCACTTTTGTTCGGTTTAGTATAAGGAACATTCTTACGGGCATACAATACTCCGTTCTGTGCTTCATTATTCACATTCCTAGATTCATATTCTTCCAGGATTTTAACCTTTAAAATTTCCGGTTTAGGGAGTTCATCTCTACTCTCTATCGCACAACGAAAATTATCAAAGCTTGTAGGTAAGCTATATAACAACATAATCGACAAGAGGTCTTCATGGATCTTGACATCCATGCCTTCGAGTTTATCAATAGCATCGAAAAAAACTCCCATTTCTTCTCTAATATCTCCAGATTCTTCTACCTTGTGCATAAGTAGCCTTTTCAGTAACGTAGCCTTCTTGGCTGGTCCACGAGAAGCATATATAGACTGAAGGCGTAACCATACCTCTCTAGAAGTAGTACATCCTCTAATATGACGTAGTTCTGAGGCAGTCATAGAAAGAATTAAGTCTGCCTTTGCTTTCGCATCTCCATCCTGCCACTTAGTAAGGGCAGCGGCCTCAGTAGGTTGAATTTCTTTTCCACTTACATATCTCCAGGCATCATTCTTAACTAAGACGGCCTCAACCTGGACCTTCCAACTTTCAAAGTTATCCTTTGTTAAGGCCTCAATACGCGCAACTGAATTCATTTTTCTTCGAAGAGACGTACACGACAATTTTTACAAACTCCTATTTATCCTCACGCTCTTCTGGGCCCATAACCTTTGTTGGGGTTATGGGCTCCCTTATTTAATAGCTACAGTGGAAATATAAACGCGTAAGCATCGAGGAATAAATGATTTTAATAGTCAGCTCAATACATAAAATAAAACCGTCTCTAGGATCAACAACACAATGACAACCTCTGTCCTCTGTCATAGTAGCATAAACAAATAAACGTTGGTTTTGCAACCTCCTTAATAACTTATACAATGAAACTGGGATAAAAATAGGTATATTGTATGAATACTATATTATATTATATCTATGATTAAGTGCTTAATTCAACAAAGTATTCAAAAACTTAGGAATTTAGTATGTACAATGCGATAATCCAAAAATTCAGTAAGTATTTTATTTTAATATTTACTGATTCGGCGTACTAACATAGGTGATCGGACAATCCTTGAAGTTCTTTTTTACTTTTTTTAAAAATTTTACCAAATAACGGTATGCTGGATTGTCGTCGTCTATTTTAGTTTTCAATGTTACTACAGCATGACGCCACCTGTTCATAGGTGAAATACTTTCAATTTCACTACACATATAAAGCTTAAGATCTACAAAACGTAAGCCTCCAATATCTGGATTGAACTGTTTGGAAATGCCGTTAGATCCGCGACGACACAAATAAGATATAAGCTCATCTTTTTTACCGGCTTTTTGATTTTCATCCGCATCCGAATCGGTTCCCATAATATCTTTCGCAGTGACCTTGGCGGAAGACGTCTCAGCTGGTGGTTGTGCAACACGCTCATCACTCTTCACCTTATGCTTCTGACTCTTCTTTGATTTTTCTCCATGTTTAGCTCTAGAATAAAAATGTTTTAGGTCAGTGTTTTAGTTAGACTAGTTTTATTATAATATACCAGCTTTTCGCCCGCGGTATCTCACACGCGCGGAATACACAGAGCTAAAAAGTAATCTATGTAGTGCTCCAGCCTTCAAACTATAACCCGTGCAATTATCAGACTAATTCATAGCTCCGGTTCTTTCAACATTCAACAAACACTTTTCAAATATATAACTTATACAAGAATTATGTAAATTCTAAAATAATATCATTTGACGTATATATAAGAAAGTTTTAAATGAAGTAACTGAGTTAATAGCATACAATAAATAAACCTCTATCTTTATGATAACTATTTAAAATATAATAAAAGGAATATTTTATGAAACCATAGAAAAATATATAAGTAATATATTATGGCTACCTTTTATTAGAAGTATGTGAGTGTGTGTACTTCCTCTTCCGCTCATGTGCTGCAGGCTCCGGCAATGGTTGGGGCGCACGCTCGGGGGATGACTCCCGACTGCTCGATGAGCTGCTATCGCTCGATGAGCTACTCTCACTCAAGTGCGCTTGTACTTCTTGTTTGCTCGACCTTATAAAGATTATTTTAAAACATTAATCACGTTAAAAATATCACAGAAAATGTATGGAGAAAATCTAGTCACTTATATTATAAAGAACATCTTTGTAAAACTCAATCGTATACTTACATGATTAATCCTCTTGCTCCTTTTAAAACACTTATTTTTTAAAACTGAAGTTATTTGAAAACGCGATAACTTGAATTACTTAGTAGTAAAATCTGCAATGTGTGGCGTCGGGAGACGAAATAACACAATAAAAGTTGATTTTTTATTGCCCGGGTTTTTATAGTAATTCCAAATAGGTCAACACGTAATGTTTTACAATGACATTTAGCTTGTTTAGAAAAGTATCCGATTACATGTTACATGTTTACTTTAAATAAGAAAATAGAATATTAATTTATAATAAAAACAATTATTAGCTTTACACATCATCGATGTCACGTACAACTCTATAAATAGATTCAGGAGGTGCATTAGTGGTGGTTCGTTGTAAGACGAAAGAAACTTACCCGATATGGAGTACACACTGGTGTGTGCGCGCACTTCACGACGCGTGGTGCATATGTCACCAAAATTTCCATATTAGAAAGGCAATTCTTTGTAAGTAATACTAATATTGTCATACGTTTTTCCTCATACTATTTATTAATTTATTTTAAAGTGTAAGTACCTATGCTATACCAATTTGAATATCCATAAAGTAGGTAGCTACTTGATTAACAGATTTGCGCACAGTAGGTAACAGTTTCTATGTAAGTATTTTTTGTTATAATAAAATGCTGTAGAAACAATTGTGGAATTTACCAGTTCATCTGTATTTTTACAGTCTTAAAATATTGTTGAGTGTGGTCGCACGTGTGCCTATCTGTTCAAAACTGAAGATCAAAGGACAATGTCGGTAAGTTTAATAAAACTTAAACTACATAATTTGTGAAAGCAAGCTAAATCGATAACGAGAAGCAATAAAATGTTCACATTTCTTTTTAATATTCACTTCTCAAGCTTATATATTTTTTTAATTTCAGGATACCGAGTCTCTGTTTAATTTTATTCGTCCTAATCAAGTTCAAGAAAATTATGGAAAACAAGTTGGTGAAGGATCAGACGTCTCAAGAAAGCGAACCAAAGAAAACGAGACATATTCTTATATCAAAATTCCTGCCATGGGGCGCAAAGTTATCAAGTTAGAAATCTATGATGCGGAGCGATTTAACAGCGTGGGTATTTGTAAATGTACCGCTGAAATATGTTGTCAGCATTTCGTTCAAAATATTTTCAAGGATGAAATATATAAAGCTGCACGTGAAATAATTGATAAAATGAGTGAGCAAATATGTAAAGAAGAGTATTTTTAACATAGACTTATTATATTACTAGCGTATTTTAATATTATTTCCCTAATAAATATTAAGTGTGTTATATCTTTACTGTTTTATTTTCCCTTTGTTTATGCAATACAGAACTAAATTACGCATGACTCAGTTTACAGTTGATCTACTTACTTATTTCTATTTATAACATAAATAGAGAAAAGATAATCATTATTAATAAAATATTATACTTTTATGCAGAATTGTAGGTTCTGAATTGCAAACTTTTCGAACACAGAAGTTTTAAGTAGTTACTATTCACTCTAACTGAAAGCTGAGACCTTAACAAGGCCTAATTCAGAATATAGGTACTACTATTCACTTTAACTGAGAGCTAATAGTAGGTTCCCTAGTTAGGATTATTTACTTACCTACTACAATAATATCTCATTTTCTATAGGTTATGAACAATATCGCTGATGTTCACCAATAAGGAACCTAGCTAGGTAGTAATACTCATCCTATGTGAAGCTGTCACACTAAACGATTCCAATAAATCCAGTTTGTGGATGCGAAGATGTAAAAACGTGAAAGTAGGAAATTGGGCTTTCTGACTCGCGGTATTTCAACATAATTGAAGTTTTAGTTTTCAGTCTAAAGTGAATCATTCAACTTGGGCGCGCACAAGAGGCGCCGCTAGGCGCCTCTCAAGCGCGCTCTCAAGTTGAATGATTCACTTTAGACTGAAAACTAAAACTTCAATTATGTTGAAAGACCGTGAGTCAGAAAGCCCAATTTCCTACTACTGAGTTGAGACTTGAGTAATGACATTAGCATTTTGAAAATATATAGAGTTAAAAAATATTATACGCATAGCTACCACCAAAAAGCTGAAAATAAATAAGTTTAAAAAAAATAAAAATCTCTTTCAAAAACCTAAAAATAAAAACAAAAACAACTTTCAAATTAAAATAACAATGATGAAACATTTATTATATACAATCGAATTATAAGAACCTCCTTCTTTTTTTGAAGTCGGTTAAGAAAATCATACGATAGATCGCCACTGCCGATTGGACAGTTAGAATTGATCGTGTGTGGTGTGTATGGACGAGCTGCAGATTGGATCCAATCGGTAGTTTCATGCCGATTGGACGATCGATTGGATGGTGTGTGGCCTGCAAGGAAAGTGTAATTGAAATAGTGTTGTTTAGCTTATTTAATAAAATTGTGTACTATAAAGTGATCGTATTCATTAATTCTCGAGGAACCCACATATAAAAATAACTGAACTCTATATGAATGCCCACTGATGTCCCTCTGAGTCCTTTTTCGACATATATATAAAAATAATATTGTGAATGCTAAAAATCTCAACAAAAAATTGTCAACTCGGTCTTCTCACCCTTCTTTTTATACTCACTACACATTTAAGCATAGAAATCAAGTCAGTAATAAGTCAGTATTTTTGAGACCTAGCCTAGTCAGTAAAATCAGTATTTTTGACACTGCAAACAGTTTCGACCCCTGATATTGTTATAAAACGAAAATGATAATAACATTATAGTTGCTGATGTAGGTAGTAGGTATCTTCTTAGAAATAAATAAAATATCCGGAATCTGTGGAACCGTCTCAGAGTATCGAGTCGGCTTAGTAGCAGCATGTCGGGTCCGCCTTTAATTTAGTTATAGCCCAGGACTTTTAGCAAGAAACTTAGGATTAATTCCGGTGGTAAGTTTTTGTGTTTTAAAGTGTTCCTTAGGTCCCCCTGAATATATTTGGAAAGTTCCCCGTAAATCCCATGTACGCTCCCCCCTCCCCCCCTCAAACGTCTCCCTGATTTTAGTTTTTTCTATTTATCTCAGAAACGGTTGAAAATAGAAGAAAGTTGTCAACGTATGATATAATTGTTATAAAATATCCAACCCGTCGACACTTCAATCATTTCGATGTGAGCTGTAGTCTCTGAAATACTATACCTACAGACATTTCACCAAAAAAATGATTTTGCCCAAAAATCGTTCTTTGTACTAGTTTTTAAGAAAAGTGAGTGGAGTTGTAAAATTATATACGGCCATTTGAATCTTGATACATTGAGGAATAAAACGAGGTGTAATACATTGGTATACCAGCATCGGTTCTCCATTCACACCGAATGGTGTCAACCCCACGATGTGATTTTTAGTCCAATACTTTTAGATAAAAAAATTCGCGATAAGTACCTAGGATTAATTCCGGTGGTAAGTTTTTGTGTTTTAAAGTGTTCCTTAGGTCCCCTTGAACATATCTGGAAAGTTCCCCGTGGATCCTGTCTTCGCTCCCTCCTCCCCCTCAAACGTCTCCCTGATTTAAGTTTTTCCCATTTATATCAGAAATGGTTGAAGATAGAAGAAAGCTGTCGACGTATGATATAATTGTTATAAAATATGCGACCTGTCGACATTCAATCGTTTCGATGTGAGCTGTAGTCAGTCTGTAGTAATCGGGAACCAATGCTGCTAAAACAATGTTTTATACCTCGTTTTATTCCTCAATTTACCAGGATTCAAATAAATTCAGATTATTTTGCCACAACTCCACAATTTTTTCTTAAAACTAGTACAAATAATGTTTTTTTTTTTTTTTTTTTTTTATATTGAATGGGTTTGCTCTTGACCCCAGTCTTGCCCAGAAAGCAAAGACAGGGTCTACGATGGAGCGAGCTTGCCCAGAAGGTGCTTATTCACTCTGGCCTTGAATAGAGTCAGGTTGTATGCGCTCGGAAACACAGACGCCGGCAGGGAATTCCATTCCATAGCTGTGCGCATTATGAAAGATGATGAGTAGCGTTTGGTACGCAGAAAAGGTATATCAACTAAGAACGGGTGGTAACCTGCAGTGCGTCTGGATGTCCGATGGTAGAAAGGAGAAGGTGGAATGAGTTCATGCAGTTCTTGAGCACACTCACCGAAGTACAATCTATAAAAGACCGATAGGCAAGCAACTTTTCGGCGGTGAGCTAAACTGTTAAGCTTAGCTGCTACCAGTTCTTCATCGCCTATTAATCTCTTGGCTCTGCGTTCCACCGAGTCCAGTGCAGCAAGTTGATATTTTGCCGAGCCATCCCATAGGTGGCAGCAGTACTCCATGCAAGACCGGACTTGAGCTTTATAGAGAGTTAAAAGCTGCCCAGGCGTAAAGTACCGCTTGACTTTATTTAGGACGCTCAGCTTCCTAGCTGCAGTTTGAGCCTTGGACTCGATAGAGGTGCCGAAGTTGAGATCAGAAGATAACTCCATGCCAAGAAGCTGGAGAGAATCGGTTACTTGAATAGATGTACCACGGAAAGTAGGAGTTAAGGTAAATGGACTCCTTTTCGCGGTGAACAGACATGCCTGCGTTTTAGAGGCATTGAAGCTGACGAGATTTTCATCACCCCATTGGGAGACGAGACTTAACGTCAAGTTCAATCGCTCAATCATGGCCTCTCTCATTATTTTTACCTCATTTCCACCGGTATTCGCGCTGGACAGATATCTCTCCATGACGGTACTGTCGTCCGCATAGCCAACAATGCCCGATATTAGTAGGTCATTGATGTGTAGCAGGAAAAGCGTCGCAGAGAGCACCGACCCCTGAGGAACTCCGGCATCAATCGCCATGAGGTCAGAGGAGCAGCCGTCAATGACTACTCTGATCGACCGTTCACTCAAGAAGTCGGCTACCCAGCTACAAAAGCCAGCAGGGATTCCGTACGCTGGAAGCTTGCTCAGCAGACTTGCGTGCCAAACCCTGTCAAAAGCCTTTGAGATGTCAAGCGAAACAGCAAGTGCTTCGCCGTGTTTCTCAATGGCCTCGCCCCAGCAGTGCGTCACATACACAAGAAGATCCCCAGTTGATCGACCTCGGCGAAAGCCATATTGACGATCACTGAGGAGATCGTTATCCTCTAGGTAAGTGAGCAGCTTACCGTTCAGTACTCTCTCCATAACTTTACACAGTATGGAAGTGATGGCGATTGGTCGGTAATTGGCAGGGTCGGCACGACTACCCTTTTTAGGTACTGGTTGCACATTGGCAAGCTTCCAAGACTTCGGTACGGTTTTGGACAGAAGGGAAAGGCGGTACAGACGCGTCAGTACAGGTGACAACTCAGGCGCACAACACCTCAGCACTCTTGCTGGTATGCCATCAGGACCACTGGCCTTATTCACGTCTAGATTAAGTAGGACTCTACGGACCTCTTTGTTGTGTATTGTAATCTCCTGCATCGAAGAATTACAGCGAGGTAGGGTTGGTGGTTGTGTAGAGCCAGTATCCAGACGCGAATTACTCGCAAACAGAGTGGCAAATAGATTCGCCTTCTCAACTGCGGAGTGAGCCAGCGTCCCATCGGGCTTCTGCATGGGAGGCAATGTGGGACGGCAGAAGTTAGATTCGACCGACTTCGACAAGGACCAGAATCGCTTACTACCCGGTGGATAGGATGCGAGTTTCGCCCCTATGCGGCTGACATGGTCGAACCTAGCTTTACGCAACACCCTTTTGCAAGATTTTGCGGCTAAATTAAATGCTCTCTTTTTGGCGCGGACTCTTCGCACTCGAACCTTGCGATCGCGAGCTTGCACCCAGGCCTGGTATGCAGACTGCTTACGAGCTTCAGCACGAGCACAGTCTGCATTGTACCATGGTCGGGCTTTGTGATCGAGCGGTACTTCGGAGAATGGAATGAAATATTCCATTCCCTGCCGAATCACATCAGCAACCACATCAGCAGAGCAGGAGGGGTCTCCTGAAGAGAAGCATACTTGTCGCCACGGGTAAGATGCAAAGAAGGTACGCATCTCGTCCCAATCTGCCGACTCGTAACGCCAAACTCGTCTCGTGCCCTTTGGACTGTCATCCGGAGGCGAGTGGTTCGATACGGATTTCACCACACAGTGATCGGATGTACCTAGGGGAGCTGAGACCGATACCGAATGTCTGTGTGGATCAGTTGTCAGCAGCAAGTCGAGGCAGTTGGGTGTATGGTCAGCGATATCTGGTATCCGCGTTGCTTGATCCACCAGCTGAGTGAGATCTAGCGCTAAGGCGAACCTTCGCGCCTCTCTCCCGGCATGGTCAGTTTTCTGGTATGGGAACAGCCACTCCTTGTGGTGGGCGTTGAAGTCCCCCAGAAAAACAAGCTCCGCCGTTGGATATCGCTGAAGTGCAGCGTCCGTCGTCTCAATGAGGTGTTCAATGAGCTCAGTTGTCTCCTGGTCACCGCTGTGCGACCGGTAGACACCGACGTAGATCGATTTTTCTACCCCAGTGTCCACCAGGAGCCACAGCACAGAAAACCCTGACTTCTCAAAGCAACGGAGACGCCTACAGCATAAGTCATCGCGAACGTACACACAGACCCCTGCATGTTTTTTGAACTTATGTTCAAGAGTGTAGCCAGGGTAGTTGAGGTACGCCGCATCCGATGGTGTTGCTATCTGCGTCTCCGTTAAGAAGAATAGGTGCGGCTTTTCGGTCTCGAGGTGGTGATGGACCGGATCGAGATTTGAGTGCATACCTCGGATATTAGTGAGGTGCACTTTTAGTGGGAGGAAGTGCCGCCGTTGTTTAATCTTGTTCTTCTTTCTTTGCTTTGACATTATAAGTTATAGTGATTTGTGGGGGATAGGATAAAAACAGTCGAGGCACTGCTCATTTAACCCATATTAGTACTTTTCGGCTCAGCTGATCCGATTTATTTTTATTTTTAACAAATGTATTGACGAAGGGGTCTTTCCTGATCTAATGAAAAATAGTAAATTGATTCCTCTTTTTAAATCTGGGGATAAAAGTGACCCAGCTAACTTTAGGCCAATATCTATACTACCAGCACTTAGTAAAATATTTGAAAAAATTATATATTCCCAATTATTAGATTACTTCACATACAATAATATACTTCATAAAAATCAGTTTGGTTTTTCCAAGGGTAAAAGTACTACTGATGCTGGAATTACACTTCTCAAACATATTCTTGATGCTTGGGAAGAAAAGCAAGATGTAATTGGCATTTTCTGTGACCTTTCTAAGGCATTCGATTGCGTTGATCATCAAACACTATTAAAGAAGCTAGAACATTATGGTGTCTCTGATAAATCAGTTAGTCTTATGAAATCGTATTTGTACAATAGAACTCAGAAAGTAGTGATTAATAGAACTGAATCTACTGGAGCCCCCATCAATATGGGTGTGCCACAGGGATCAATATTGGGCCCATTGCTGTTTCTAATTTATATAAATGACCTTCCCAACTACGCGAATAATTTATGTGAAACAGTACTATTTGCGGATGATACTTCTTTAGTTTTTAAAGTAAACAGAGGTAATAACTGTTCGGACGAAGTAAATAGTGCCCTCTCTAAAGTTTCATACTGGTTTAATAGTAATAATTTAGCACTTAACCCCAAAAAAACTAAATGTGTTAAATTCTCATTACCTAATGTTGAGCAGACAAAATTAAATATTAATTTGAAAGACGATGAAGTCGAGTTTATCGAGAGCACAAAATTTCTAGGTATCACACTAGATTCTCGACTGCAATGGGATCCACATATTGAAGCCTTGTCAAGTAGACTTAGTTCAGCGGCATTCGCTGTTAAGAAAATAAGGCTTTTAACTGATATTGAAACGGCAAGGTTAGTATACTTTAGTTATTTTCATAGCGTAATGTCGTATGGACTGCTATTGTGGGGCTCAGCTGCCAGTATTGAAAATATTTTTGTACTCCAAAAAAGAGCTGTTCGCGCCATATACAATCTACGGCGGAGAGATACCTTGAGAGAAATGTTCAAAGAAATAAATATTTTAACTTTGGCAGGCCAATATATTTATGATAATTTAGTTTATGTAAGGAAACACTATGATTCATTTGCTAAGAACAGCAATATTCACCAGTTCAATACAAGAAATAAAGATAAACTTGCCGTTCCAAGATTTAGGCTTGCAAAAACTAGAGGTTCATTTATGGGGAAAGGCATAGCCTTTATTAATAAAGTTCCACAACAAGTGATTGATCTTCCTTTGCATGAATTTAAAAACCATGTTAAAAAAACGCTCATGGGTAAAGGTTATTATAAAGTAGATGATTATCTTAAAGATCTAAATGCGTGGAAATGATGTAACACATAACTTGCTAATAAGTACTTTGTTGAAGTAATATAATAAGTCTATGTTGTTGCCAATAATCCTGTCACCCTGTTGTAATTTTCTGGTAACGATATATTCAAGTTTGTAAATATCGTTACTTATGGCTGTTACAGCTGATAAGTTTCTTGCGCCCGTTCTTCTTGTCAGCTAAAAAAGTCTGGAACGGGTGGTAGGAAAATATAGACGATTCAAAAGTACTTAATAATTAAGTTTATTTGAATAAAGCTTATTTGACTTTGACTTTGACTTTGACCGAGGGGGAACTCGTTTGGAGACTGCGGGGACGCCCGAACCCCCCCGATAACCCTCCACCGGGTCCTCCCGTCCAGTCGCCAACTGGCACGGTGGAGCATTACGGGATTTTTCGCGAGTTGGCGGGGCAGCCTTTGACACGTGGCTAGCGCACAAGTCGGGCCCCCTACTACCTGCGGTCGGCCAACGGCTGGCACCGTGCTTCGGATCCCGCTACCCTCCAGAACGAGTTACCTGATACAGCATCACCTAAAGACAAAGACCGGTTCTAGGCAGTGCAACTGACTTAATTTCCAACCCCCAATGGCACTGGCACTCCCGCACATCGACGGAACACAGCAGAGCTGCTTGGCGCCGGACTGCGGCGGGATGGTGGTTGCGAGCCAGGCGGTTCCTTTCGGAGCCTACCACCGCTATTGAGATCTTCAGCCGTCACCACAGTTTAAAGGTTGTGGAGCCGTTGCCCGGGGTGGACCGCTAGGAGGTAGATCCCACCACCCCAAATTTTGGGCAAAACATTTTTTTTTGTGAAATGTCTGTAGGTATATTTCAGAGAAATGATTGAACTGTCGACAGGTCGCATATTTTATAACAATTATATCATACGTCGACAGCTTTCTTCTATCTTCAACCATTTCTGAGATAAACAGGGAGACGTTTGAGGGGGAGGGGGGAGCGAACACGGGTTCCACGGGGAACTTTCCAGATATGTTCAGGGGGACCTAAGAAACACTTTAAAACACAAAAACTTATCACCGGAATTAGTCCGAGGTATCGCGAATTTTTTTTTCTGAAAGTATAGGGCTAAAAATGACACCATTCGGTGTGAATCGAGAACCGATGCTGCTATAACAATGTGTTATACCTCGTTTTATTCTTTAATGTATCAAGATTCATATGGCCTTATATAATTTTACCACAACTCCACTCACTTTTCTTAAAAACTAGTACAAAGAACGATTTTTGGGCAAAATAATTTTTTTGGTGAAATGTCTGTAGGTATATTTCAGAGACTACAGCTCACATCGAAATTATTAAAGGGTCGACGGGTTGGATATTTTATAACAATTATATCATACGTTGACAACTTTCTTCTATCTTCAACCGTTTCTGAGATAAATAGAAAAAACTAAAATCAGGGAGACGTTTGACGGGGGGGAGAGGGGAGCGTACATGGGATTCACGGGGAACTTTCCAGATATATTCAGGGTTCCTAAGGAACACTTTAAAAACAAAAAACCTTCCGCCGGAATTAGTCCTAGGTTTCCTTGAATTTTTTGCTAAAAGTCCTGGGCTATTAGTGGCTAATTATTGTGTCGTCCAGGCGCGGCGTATTCACGATCGACGTAAAGGACGAGTTGCCGGCGAGCTTCGCGCGCGTGCTGGCGCCCGCCGCCGCGCCCGCGCCCGCGCCCGCGCCCGCGCCCGCCGGCAGCTACACCAACCTGTTCGAGGGCGGCGACGCGCCCGCGCGCCACGCCTACGCCAACCGGACGCTGGACCTCGACCCCGTGCCCATGCATGGTGAGACTATTAAAAGATCCTAGAATTAATGTTTTTCTTATTAAATAAAAAATATAAAATAAGACTTAGAAATACCTAAGTCATAGAACATTGAACACTGTGAACTAGGAAAGTGGACAGTATCGATAAAAACAATCCGACCTTTTAACCTGTGTGCTAAGCGTGGAGATTATGACGACCTTCTCCTGCGGAGATCTATTTTTAGCAATAGACAATCAAAGGCCGTTTTATTGTTTTTTTTATACAACGTGTAACAAAAAGACCCTTAATGCCGAATATGGGGACCAACTCTGGAATCACGAAAATAAATCAGCTGTTTCATTCATACAAAAATTAATGACGAAAATATGAAAATGTATGAAACGGCTGATTTTATTTCGCGATTTCAATTTTGGTCCCGTAGTAAAAGTCGTTCAGAGGGCCTAGTGCGAGTTAATATTTTCACTTTTCGCCATCGAAAACTGTCGTTTTCTCTCTTTCACTCACATCGACTATGACCAGCGTATCCGATAGTTTTCGATAGTGAAAAGTGAAAACATCAACTCGCACTAGGCCCTCATTCGACGGTCCCTATCTACCATATTCGACATTAGGAGTTTTCTTGTAACACGTCGTATATCTCACTCAACATAGGTACTTAATTTCAGTATAGGCAAGAAGAGAAGTAGGTACTAACTTAATCGTTATTGCAGAGGTGGTCCCCGCGGGCGTGGGGCTGAGCGCGTCGCGGCTGCGGCTGCTGCACGACACGACGATGATCGACGCGGCGCTGGACCTGGACGACCCGCTGCCCCCGCACGCGCCCCCGCTCGCGCCCCCGCCGCCCCTGGCCGTGGCCGCGCTCTGACCCCGCGCGCGGCCGCGCCCCCGCCCGCGCCCGCGCCCGCGCCCGCGCCCGCGCCCGCGCCGCGTCCGCCGCCTGCGCCGCGCCCCCAAACGCTGAAGCGGTTTTGACGCAGATCGTCATTTTCGGAAATGGTCATCGCGAAAAATTTTGTCACTTTCGCAGAATGTCATTTTCTAACTGATCACTTTTGCAAAAGATCACTTTCGCAAAAAGTCACTTTTACTCACTTATGCTCTGAAATGTTATCATTCCATTTGAAAAAAGAATGCGGGGCGTTCAACATTTCCGTGGGGGTCTGGTTCATCACATTCTAAATTTGAAATTCAGTGCGGAAATGAAATTCAATATTTACTTCCGCACTGAGTGCGGGAAGTAAGTGTTCCAAATTCAAATCAGTAGAACTTATCAGCTAGCATTCTTTTTATGAAACTTTGGTTGCATGACCGGTCAGTAAACATGGCCATGCGAACCAATTTAAATATCACATATTATACAAACCTTGTACTGGAAGCTACTTGCATTGCCTCGAATGATTAAAGCCCTCGCCTGCGGCTCGGGCTTCAAACCATCCTCGACAATGCAATCGCTAGCTTCCCGTTCTCGGATGTAATGTACTATTGCAGAATGTCATTGACATGAATTTTGTTCTTTTTCTTCCCAAAATGAAAAAATAATAATTGTGAATGACATTCTTGTGACCGGTTGCGAAAATGTCATTCTGCGAAAGTGACCATTTGCGAAAATGACATTCTGCGAAAGTGACCATATTTTTCGCGATGACCATTTGCGAAAATGACGATCTGCGTCAAAACCGTTGAAGCGACTCGCTCCGTTCGCCACACTGTGCCGAGCGTAGCCGACGTGAGCCCCCGATGTGCATCGCGCGTCCACCTCACGCCTACTCTCCGAAGAGAACGATCGTGAGCGACGTGGCGAGCGAACGCCGGTTAAGCGGGGTGGATCAAATGTGTCTCTTTGTGACCGTCTTATAATCTTTGTGTTTCCGCTCCGGCTCCTTCGGATGTTGTGATTTGACTGACTGAAAGTTATCCCGAGAGCGGAGGGCGGAGCTCGCTCGGTCGTGCCGTGACGTGACGTTGGAAGTACCGCGTGTGATTCGTCGAACGTTTCCGAAGTGGTACCTACCGCTTTAAAGGCATTTCAATATTTTTCCTTGTGAATAGATCGTCTCGCCACGGCTTGACGAAGAATGGCCGTGATCCGAGCTCTGTATTTGTAAATGTTGTGTATACTTTACTTCGTAGTTTTAAATGTACAGTGCGATGCGATTATTATGTAATGATGAAAATGAAATTAATCTAGATTACTTTATTATTAATATTTCGCTAATAAATATATTACTGAACGTAAAATGTGTTTAAATAACAGCGAGCACTTTCAGAACTATTGCAGGGCAAACGTATCTCTTAAAAAGTTAAGTATAAAAAACAGACTAAAAAGTAAAAAATAAATTTTTCTGTAAATATTTATAACCAGAAATTCTAAATCTAAAAACGTAACGGTAAACGGGGCGCATTTTGTAAAATTTATCATCCATATTGTCGTTAGCATGCGCCCCACGTCTTTAGATTTAAAATTTCTGGTTATAATATTTACAGAAAAATTTATTTTTTACTTTTTATTCTGTTTTTACTAGTCCGTTTTAATGTTTTTAGTCCGAATTTTTTTGTAATAATTTAGTCCGTTTTAAAAACGTGTTTTTAAAAAAGATTTTTTTTCTGTAAATTTTTATTTTCTGCTTTTTAGTTAACGAGCTAAGACTAAAAATATACCATCTCCTATCGGAGCACTCGTCAAGACGATTCAAACGAGCCCAAACTCGATGGGGTTGCATGGTTTTATTACAGAGTCTCAGTGGCCTTCTTCCGGCTCCATCATCAGAACCTGGAAACTATTTCCTAACAAAGTACTCGTCAATACGATTCAAACGAGCCCAAACTCGATGGGGTTGCATGGTTTCAATATTGAGTTCCTATGGCATGGACTTTCAGCTTCATCATCAGACCCTGGACCTCATCTCCCATTAGAGTACTCGTCAAGACGATGCTAACAAGCCCAAACACGATGGGGTTGTATGGTTTCATCATAGAGTTTCTATGGCCTTCCTCCGGCTCCATCATCAGATCCTCGGACACTATTTCACAACAAAGTACTCGTCAAGACGATTCAAACGAGCCCAATCTCGATGGGGTAGCGTGGTTTTATTAAATAGTTCCTTTGTCCTTCCTCAGGCTCCATCATCAGACCCTGGAAACTATTTCCCAACAAAGAACTCGTCAAGACGATTCAAACGAGCCCAAATTTGATGGGGTTGTACGGTTTCAATATTGAGTTCCTATGGCATTGCCTTTCGGCTTCATCATCAGACCCTGGACCTCGTCTCCCATTAGAGTACTCGTCAAGACGATGCTAACGAGCCCAAACACGATGGGGTTGTATGGTTTCATCATAGAGTTCCTGTGGCCTTCTACCGGCTTCATCATCAGATCAGCTCAATGACACCATAATATTGCATTGCCTTCCAGTTCTGACCTATATTCAAAGTTTCAAGTCTCTAGCTCATCGGGAAGCTAGGATAAAATCGTTCGCAAACTTTGTGGAGAAACAAACAAACGCGAAAGCAACCTAAAAAACGTGTTAACAAGTCCAAGTCGGGCCACACGCAGTAGGGTTCCGTAGTTACCATATACAGGGGTCGAAACTGGTCAGTAAAGTCAGTGAAAGTCAGTTTCAATTCAATTCAATTCATTTATTTGTCAAATCACAGGTAATTTATGGTCTTACAAAATAATATGTCCAACTGTAATTGGCCTCTGGGGCATACAAATTTTAGATTACATGCATTAAAATAAAAATAAAAACAAATTACAAATTTTATGGATAGCAAATGTCGTTATTATTATACGTACCGATTCATTATCAACAATTTAAATGTTTTCAATTCAATTATATATGTCATAATTATTCTTTAATGTCAAGTCAATACAATTGCAAATTTAGTGATTCTCAATAATTCTCCTTAATCCTTATTGTCAAAAAACTCTTTAAGTGTGTAAAAAGTCTTGTCTATTAGGTAGTCAAATAATTTGTTTTTAAAAGTTATAAAGTCATTACATATTCTAATATCTGAGGGTAACTTATTGAATATTTTTGAGGACATCATTAAAATACTATTACCAAGAAGGGTCCTCCTACAATCGGATCTAACACGCAAATAGTTACAGCGTCTCGCACTTGTAACACTGGGGAAAAGATCAGGGTTCTGCTTTATGTATAGGGCAATTTGATATATGTATATTGAAACAAGAGTCATAATATTCAATTTCCTAAAAAAAGGCCTACAACTGTCAGTTTTCCTTAGGTTACATATTGCTCTAATACATCTCTTTTGTGCTATAAATATTCTTCCGATCTTTACAGCATTCCCCCAAAATATAATACCATAACGTAATTTTGGCACTACATATCCATGATAAGCGGCAATGACAGCTTTCTGATTTACCACTCTTTTTAACATTCGTAATGCATATGAGAACTGCAGCAATTTATTTTGAATTTGGTCTAGATGTGATTGCCATTTCATATCACTATCGATATATAGACCCAAAAACTTAGTTGTTTGCGTTTCACATAGTTCCTCATTTTCATATGTATATTTGGTATTAGACGTTTGTGTAGATTTACGCTTGAAATTCATAATATTCGTCTTTTGCAAATTAATTTCAAGATTATTAGCTTTAAGCCATTCAATTATGGAAGCAAGAGTAGTATTTATTTCAGATTCGTGTTCACATACGACAGTACAATCATCTGCAAATAGTATCATTGGATTTTGTGTTGACCTTGGCAAATCGTTGACGTATATTAAGAATAGTAGTGGCCCAAGGACACTGCCCTGAGGAACACCATATGTTACGGTTCTCTGAGAAGACATAAATTGTTTCTCAACTTTTCTCTCCGCAGACATCCTGTTAATGCATGTCATTTGTGTTCTTTCAGTAAGGTACGAGCGCAAAAGCTTAAGTGGAATTCCTCGAATGCCATAATCTTCCAACTTTCTCAATAGTATATTATGATCCACATAATCAAATGCCTTGGTCATGTCTAAAAATATGGCATAAACTGGTTCTTTATTGCCCATTCTAATATAAACCTTTTCCAAGAATTCATATATAGCTGAATCAATTGATTTGTTTTTACGAAAACCTTTTTGTTCCCTAGTCAGTATGTTTCTTGTTTCAAAATAGTTATAGAGTCTTTTGTGTAGTACTTTTTCAAAAATTTTAGCGAATATTGATGTCAATGCTAAAGGTCTATAGTTTTTTATGTCCAACTTACAACCTTTTTTGTGCATAGGTTTAATAACAGTTATTTTTAATTTTCTTGGAAACGAACCTTGTTCTATGCATAGATTAATTATGTAACTTAGATGTTTAGATATAATATTTGATACATATTTAATAACTTTAGTAGATATTTCATCAAAGCCTGTGCTACCCGTATTTTTAAGACTCTTTATTATTCTGCACACCTCTTCAGGATCTGTAGGTGTTATAAAAATTGACTTATAATATTGATTATTACATTTAATAGGTGCACATTTTTTACCTACATTTGATTGTGTATTCGACTTGACTAAATCTGTATAGTAATCATTGAACTCTTTGGCAATTAACTTTGGATTAGTAATTTTTTCATTTCTCACATTCAATTGGCATATATATTCTCTTGGTTGATTCTGCTTGCTTTGATTTATGATTTTCCAAGTTGCCTCAGATTTATTTACTGAATTTAAGATATAGTAATCATTTTGAGATTTTTGCGTTAATTTAATAATCTTAGCATAACGTGCAGAATACTCTTTGAACTTATTTTTATCAACATCACTTTTCGAAAATCTATATCGCCAAAGTAAGGCACGTTTATTTTTACTACATTTTTTTATGCCAGTTGAAATCCACTTAGGCTTTCGCTTCATATACATCTTCCTCCGAATAATTGGAAAACACAAATCATACATGGTTTTGAATATGTCATAAAATACTTCGTATGCCTTATCCCCATCATTAGTATCATACATTTCACTAAAAGACAGTTTTTCTATACAATTTTTAAATTTTATCAAGTTTTCATTACAATAGTTTGTTTGGCTTCGGTCAGTAAAAGTAAGTTTTTTCAATAAATGGTCAGTAAATTCAGTTTTTTACCTACGTTAATTTTTATACACTTTTTATTATTATTACCGTTTGTTTTTACTGTAAACAGGCAAGAGTACAAGATTAGTGGATGAAACTGGCTAAACGTCACGCTGCGCGGCCCTTTGTAATTTTACTGTAGACAGGCAAAAATACAGGATTACTTGAAGAAACTGACTAAAAATAGCGCTGCGCGGCTGTTTTTACTATAGACAGGCAAAAAGTACAAGATTAGTGGATGAAATTGACTAAAAATCGCACTCGCGGCCGTTTTTTTTACAAAAGGCAAGCAAGATTACAAGATCAATGGATAAAACCAACTAACAACTTGAAAACTACTGAACCGATTTCAAGATTTCGGAGAGCGGGACCAGCTTGGGAGCGGCAAGCAGTGCTCCACTTCCGGTGCTCGTGGCAGTGAGACGTTGTATCGTTTGCTCCGGGTTTAATCAAGGTTTGGACACGAGGTGGTACATATGAACTAGTGAATGGCCCATGGATGCTTGCGGTCGTTCCGGCACAGACAGGGTGCGCACGTGGCCTGTGTCGCACATCGTTTTTTGCACTGATTTTTGTCGAGGGGCACGAGGAGATTTTCACTGGATTCGGAATCGCAACGTAGCGACGAATCTGTTTTTTGAAGATCAGCCAATTACATGCAAGGGGCAGAGGCTCCGCCTCTTTACATTGCAACACTTCCGTTCCGTGTTTATCTGACTGACAGATTTGATTGATTGATATTATGACAGATTAGCGCAGATTAACATCTGTCAGCTGAAATACTAAGCTGCGTTCAGAAAACGTTATTTGACAAATTAAAATTACGTTCCGTTCTCCCGAAGGCAAATAAAAGTATAACTATTTAATATGTCGATGTTTAAGAAAACAAATGAAAACAAAGATAGGAAAAATTGTATTGTGTGTAAAAGAAATATAATAAGGAAAGAATACCTAAAATGCAACAAGTGTAACAACATTTTCGACCTAGAATGCGGAAATGTCGCAGAAAAACGATTTCTCTTAATGTCATCTGAAAACAAAAAAATATGGAAATGTGATAACTGCTTTAAAACTAAGACTACTGTTGAAAATAAAAATATAACTACGAATACAAGTACACCTATCCCACAAAGTAACCCATCCAAGAACTATGACATCTTAAATTTATCAACGGGAAATAATGTAACTACAAGGAGACCTAAACAGAAAGTCGTGGAAAGTCCAAGTTTTTGTCAGAATGTTGAAACTCTTTCAGAGGACAATTCTTTTCTTTCCACTGATTCTAATGCTATAGCTAGAAGTCTCCCAGACTTGTCAACGAGAGACTGTGATGAAATAAACACATTAAAGCAAATCATTGCTGATTTAAATGTGAAGTTAGAAAGTGCAAATAATGAAATAGAAAATCTACATCTACTCAATAACTCTTTAAGTAAACAGTTACAAGACAAAGAAAAAAAGATAGGTAATTTGACAAAAATATGTAACTCCACTAAGAAAAAACCAAAAAAGACAAATAAACTTGAAGAAACAACACTTAAACTAAATAAATCTCTGGATACTTCGTTTACAAATAATATTAGTATTTCCCAAACAAACACACATTCAGGACATGAAAACGAAGAAACGTCAGCAAAAAACGATAACTCAAATCTAGAAGGTACATCAGGTAAAAAGCAAAAACATTATGAAAGCACAAACAGAATTTTGATTTATGGCGCACAACAAGGCTGTGGTTTAGCATCATACTTATCCAATATGCGACTCAACAGCAAGTACGAAAAATACACAATATTCGCTGAAACTAAACCGTTTGCATCGACTGAAGAAATTTTGAAAGCTGTTCAAGAACAAAATTTTAATACTGGTGACAAAGTAATTTTATGTGTAGGAGAAAATGACATGAACGCTTTAAAAACTACATCAGAATTATATTTGACGCTTAAAATCTTAAACAAATGCTCTGTTATAGTATTAGGTATTTTGAATAATATTTATCAGAATGTTGACATGATAAACAATAGTATTAACTTGACTTGTAACCTATGTGGAAACTGCCATTTTATAACTTTAAAAAATTATGCTAATAATTCTATGAACAATTCCATGATAATGCAACTATTATGTAAAAAAATTAATATTCTTATTGATACTATAGACTATGAGGATAAATATTTGTTAACAAAACAAAACAGAAATACTTATAACATTACTAGAGAACACTTAAAGAATAGACAGTATAAAAAAGGGACAAACAAATCGTGCATCTCGAACAAGCTAGTACAAAAAACAATTCTTGACTATTTTCCTCACTTGACCCAACATAAGAATACTCTATCAGTTCAGAACGATAATGAGTTTTTTCGAAAATAATAATACAAGCGATTTTACAGTTCTCCATCAAAATATTGCAGGTCTACTTAATAAAAAAGAAATAATAGAACTCACTCTTGCAGAATTGGAAAAAAATGAAGTCAAGACGGATGTGCTTTGTTTTACTGAAACTTTTATCAAAGCTGGTAGTGAAAGAAATATTCAATTAAACAATTTTAAACTGGCATCATATTATTCTCGTAACCACCAAAAACGAGGTGGTGTATGTATTCTTACTAGGGAGAACAAAGATACAAAACAAACTAACATTACTGACGGTCTTTCTACTGATTATGAATTTGAATGCTGTGGTGTCGAGCTACACTCGTCGAAGTGTATTATTATTTGCATTTATCGCACACCAAAATCTAATTTAGACAGTTTTTTTAAGAAATTTGAACGACTAATGACAAGATTAAAACATAAAACTAAATATAAAATAATAATAACTGGTGATCTGAACATCGATACCTTGGAAAACTCAAAGGCAGCAGATGAACTGCATAAAATTGCTAGTAGTTTTAATCTTGACATTCACATAAAAGAACCTACTAGGCAAAAATCGTGTATAGACCACATACTCAGCAACATTCCGAATGCCAAACCTATGGTCCACAATCTGGGATTATCAGACCACAATACAGCTCAATCTATTACATTCAAGATAAATAAATCAGAGAAACAACCGATTTCTTGGTTTTACTACAAACGCGATTACAGTGATGAGAATATTAGGAAATTTCAGGAAGCTTTGAGATCTTTATCATGGTCAGAAGTATATAAATCAGAAAATCTAAACACGGCATTTAATAACTTTTACGAAGATTTTTCTCTTTTTTACAATTTATGCTTCCCGAAAATTAAAAAGAGATATTCAGCTAAACCTAAAAGACCTAGTTATTTCACGATCGGTATAAAAAAGGCTACTATTAAAAAGCGTAATCTTAGATTTAAATATTATAAATACAAAAATATAGAAAATAGGACAAATTATCAGAATTACAATAAATTGTTAAAGAAATGCATTTTTACAGCTCAAAAGATTGCTAACGCTAAATACATAAACAATGCCAATAACTTATGCAGAGCTACATGGAATGTGATAAATAATAAGACTTATGAAACAAAAAAGAAAAGCGATGTAGTAAAACTAAAAAATGACAATAATACTTTACAAAATCCTATTGACATAACAAATTACTTTAATGATTATTTTATAAATATGACAGACCCAAATGATAAAAAAATTGACTCTTCTTCTTTGGACGGCATAAATGCTATTAATGATAGTATATTTTTATCTCCGACTGACATGTATGAAATTGTAAAAATCATAAATTCATTAAATCTAACAAACTCTTCTGGTTATGATGACATCTCAACTAAAATAGTTAAATCAGTAAAATACGAAATAGCAGCAGTTTTAAGTTTTATCGTTAATTTGTCGTTCAGCTTAGGTGAATTTCCAGATGCGTTAAAAATATCGGTTGTCAAACCGATATTCAAAAAAGGAGACAAATCAAATCCTGACAATTATAGACCGATATCATTAATACCCATCTTATCAAAGATCATTGAAAAAGCAATGCATATTAGAATTACAAGATTTTTAGAAAAATATAAAGTCATTAAACAGGAGCAAAACGGTTTTCAAAAAGGAAAATCGACCACGTTGGCTGCTTTTACTCTAGTCAAAAAAATAACTGAATACATTGATATACCGAAATCTGTTACTGCAGTTTTTTTTGACATGTCAAAAGCATTTGACTTCGTTTCACATAAATTACTTTTACTAAAATGTGAGAAATACGGGATTAGAGGCCTAGCACACAATTGGCTTCAATCATATCTTCATGACAGAAAGCAGTATGTTGTTATAACAAAACTGGACGAAAATAACACTGAATCTAGTTACAATTCAAAAATGAAAATAAACGGTAAGGGCGTTCCACAGGGGAGTATCTTAGGGCCATTGCTCTTTCTTATATATATAAACGATCTGCCTAATATCACAAAATATGAGTGCGTTCTTTTTGCGGACGACATCTCAGTTATTATTCCATGTGATGACATAAAAGAATATAATAATGAAATAAATAAGACTGTAGAAGAAATACTACTTTGGCTAAGACGTAACAATTTAAAGATAAATATTGACAAGTCAAACTACATACAATTTAGAAACTATCAAGGGAAAAAAAATGACATTAAAATTACATACGAGAATAAGACGCTAAAAGAGACTAGAAATGTTAAATTTTTAGGTATAACTTTAGACAAACACTTGACATGGTATAAAAATTTAGACAATATATGCAACAAAATCTATCCATTCTCTTATGCTCTATGGAGACTGGCAAAAACTGCTGGAAAGAAAACAGCCCTTCAAGCCTATCATGGTTATGTAAGTTCAGTTCTAAGATACGGTATTCTTTTGTGGGGAAATTCTTGCAATATAAATAAGGTGCTCATTGCACAAAAAGCTTGCATCAGAGCCATATGTGATGTAGACAACATGGTATCATGCAGGCCATTGTTTAAAAATCTAAATCTGCTTACTGTCCCTTGTTTATACATCTTAGAAATATGTCTTTTTGTTAAAAGTCATCCGGATTTGTTTACAAGAAATGATGAAATAATTCGTAAATTTCCTACAAGGTATCCAAATAAATTAAGATTACCAATGATGAGAACGAAATTCTGATCAAGGAGCTGTTATTCCATGGCTATCAAAATATTTAACAAGATTCCTGATAACTTTAGAGATCTGCCTTTTAATCGATTTAAATCTATATTAAGGACATGGCTAGTGAATAACTGTTTTTATACGATGACTGAATTTTTTAATTTTAAATGCTAATAATTTTGTAAATTTATAATGATTTGACTTGTAATTTTGAATGATATTAATGTTGACATACTATATTTATAACTATTATAATTTGCATGCCAGCTCCTGGTGAATGTGATGTGACTATATGAAATATATTACTTAAGACCCTTATGTACCGCATTCTAGCAAATAAATTCTTGATTCTTGATTCTTAAAAAGGTCTCGGGCTGCCACTATTCATTGTAATACACTGAAAAAGAAAAAAAAAATGCGCGCATTTACACCACACAATTTCTAGCACGCTCGGCCGCACAATAGTAGATTATACAACAAGTGAATAAAAAGGGAATTTAGTTCGAGGGACGAAGTTGGATCCCGAGAGTAGCGAAGGATTCTAGAGTTGAATCCCGAGCGTAGCGAGGGATTCAAAAGTAGAATCCTGAGCGAAGCGAGGGATACAAAGGACCGAGATGACATTTTTTTTTCACGAGTTGTGTACTCTACTTTTTACCATTGACTGCGAGAAAACAAATACCTAGCAGTACTTTATACTTAGTAATTAAAGTTGACCATCAGCCGTTTTTAATGTCCCCATTGCTGGGGCACAGGCCTTCCTTATGGGTGGGAGGATGGGCCATAACCCACCACGCGGGCCCAATGCGGATTGATGGGTGTTAACGACTGCAAGTGTAGCCCGGACCAACGGTTTAACGTGCCTTCCGAGGCACGGAGGAGCTCGAGATAATATATTTTTGGTCACCCATCCCATGACCGACCCATGCGATGCGACCCATGCGTGAAATTAGAAGTTTTCCAACAACCACGCTAAGAGAGAGATTACATGATCAGTCTGGCATCAGTCCATTTCATCAGTCTGTAGAGTCTTTGAATTTTTCAGACTGAATATCGTACCAGACTGATGGAATGGACTGATGCAAGACTGAACATTCAATCTCCCTCTAATAGATAGAAAAGAACCCAAAGATAAGACACTAAAAAGAACCTAATTAAATTTGGCGGGAATTTATTTTTTCGTTTAATGTTATTGTGTAACTATGGCTATATGGAATAGCTCCATAGCAGCCAGTAGGTATAGGTACTTTTTGGTACTAATTCATGAGGCGTGCTTGTTCCAAATTCAAATTATTTTTATTCACTCGGTGAATAAAATCGCTTATTATTCACTCTTATCGTTGAATTAAACGCACCTTTTAGAGTGGCGATGGTAAAAAGGAGTATTTTTGCTCTAAAACTGGTTAAAAGTCCAATTTAGAAACTAACGCAAAGTACTCTCAAACCAGTTTTTTTATAAACCTTATTAACCCACGAGTCGGGTAGAAGGCACAAAATTAACACTACGCGGCACGCTTTGGCGTACAATCAGTCTGATAGAGTCATACGTGTGCATATAATATCTTTGTTACCAGCGTTCTCAATATTTTCACAACTTCTAATGTGATTTGTGGTTATTTTTGAAGGCGTGCTACAATAAAAAATTTTAAACATGGAAGAGGAGGGTATGTTCTGGATTTTTCATGTCGTATTTTATTATTTTAATACGGAAATTATAAGTCTATTGAGTGTTATTTCAGACATGTTAAAAATAAGCAATTTTTTACTTAGAAACAAATTCACAGGCATTTTTGTTTATGTGTCGGGCTTTGTCGGGCAATTATTTTTTTTATGTATGAAAGTACGGACCCTCATCTATCATATTTAGTTGAAATTAGTTCCTCATTCTTCCTCCATTTTGAAAAAAAATAATAATTTCAGGTCGACGAAGACACTTCCAAGTCCTTAGACACTATAGTCTTGAAAAAAATAATGACAGAGATGACGACACTGATTGCGAATATGATTAGTATAATCATATATTGTGTAAAATGTCTTTATTTTTATTTTTTATTTGTAATAATTTATAAAATTGCATTTTTTACTGAAAATACAAAATAACTAATAATATGGGTTTATATTCAACGAATATTTTTTTTCACTGATATTATGTCGTTTTCATTTCACTAGAAACATCAAATAATTTTGACCGAGTTTTTAATACAAATACTCCTATGTGGGCCGTGCTTACTGTCATAGTAAGGCCTCAATTACACTATACAATTTTAAGCAAGCGATTTTAAGACTGTCTTGAAAACGACTAAGAATGCGCGCATTTACACCACACAATTTCTAGCACGCTCGGCCGTGCTTACTGTTATAGTAAAAGAGAAGGCAGTAAGTCTCTAATGTCTTTTTCAATCAACGTAGTATTGGAGTTATTTACATTGTAGTTTTTGTATTTGTTTTATTTTCTGTTTTAGTTCTTTATGCACCTACCTAATACCAAATTCCTTTTCTTAAATCATTGTTTGTTAAGAGGTTAATTATAAATATTTTCAATTTGCAGTCGTCGTGTCAAATAAAATTTTAGGTACCTATCTCCTTACTTATATATTAATCAATCATTTTTTTCAACTATTATCTACCTATTAGAAACCTACATCACATTAATATCTGACTAGGTTGAAAATTCGAAAGGCCTACGAATAGAAATATTTTACCTAGTAGGTATGAAGTAGTAGTAGGTATATTTACCTAGTATCATTTTATTTAAGTACATAAAAACCTCTAATGTGTAGGTACTTACTTAATGCAAATTGCAAGAATCGTATCAAACAAAACAAGACTGTCGCTCTTGTGAATAACTCGACGGACATACACGCCGCACCGCACTGCACCGCACACCAACGCGAACGCGATGGCCCGCGCGCGGGCCGTGGCAGCGGCACCCGCCCGCCCCTCGGCGTGACCCACCCCGCGCCACGCCCGCCCACGGCGTCCGGCTCAGAAGGTGCACATCGTCGTTGTTGTCGGTCGCGCACGTATCGACCTACCTAGATATCGCGTTATTATAAGTTACACTATTTCCCAACAAAGTACACGAGTACTTTGTTGGGAAATAGTGTAAGACGATTCAAACGAGCCCAAACTCGATGGGGTTGCATGGTTTTATTATAGAGTTCCTATGGCTTTCTTTCGGCTCCATCATCAGATCCTTGGACACTATTTCCCATTAGAGTACTCGCCAAGACGATTCAAACGAGCCTAAACTCAATGGGGTAGCGTGGTTTTATTAAAGAGTTCCAGTGTCCTTCTTCCGGCTCCATCATCAGACCCTGGACACTATTTCCCAACAAAGCACTCGTCGACGATTCAAAGGAGCCCAAATTCAATGGGGTTGCACGATTTCAATATTAAGTTCCTATGGCATGGCCTTCCAGCTTCATCATCAGAGCCTGGACCTCATCTCCCTTTAAAGTACTCATCAAGACGATTCTAACGAGCCCAAGCACGATGGGGTTGTATGGTTCCATTATAAAGTTCCTGTGGCCTTCTTCCGGCTTCATCATCAGATCAGCCCAATGATACCATAATATTGCATTGCCTTCCATTTCTGACCTATGTTCAAAGTTTCAAGTCTCTAGCTCATCCGAAAGCTAGTTTAAATTGTTCGCAAACTTTGTGGAGAAACAAACACACCAGCAAACGAGAAAGCAACCTAATAAAAGCGTGTTAAGTAGGTAGGTAGGTACTTACCTAGTATAAAATACTCTTTTCTAAAATTACGGACAAACAAATAAACGAACCTACTTATAAATATTAATAGTACCTATATAAACAAATAAATAAACAAGAAAACGTCCATATGAAAACGTGTTAAAAAACCAACATTCCTTTTTGAACTTATCTTGTACTGTGGCAGTATCGTCTATCTGTCGCGAGTCAGACAGAGTCTGCCTCTGTCTGTCACATTACCTCTACACGTTGACCTTGAGAACGCCTTTATGCCTTAGGTATAAAGTTGGTTTTTGTAGAACAACTGTTACGTCTGACGTGCCGTCGTAGGTACAGTTAGACTGTCTTGAAATCGTGCGTGCATTTAGACGACACAATTTTAAGAATCTTATTACCGAGCTGGCTAGGCCGCACGATTTTAAGATTCTTACTGTCTTAGTCCGTTTACACCATGCTTAGTCTTGAAATCGCGTGCTTAAAATTGTGTAATGTAATTGAGCCTTAAAAGAGAAGGCAGTAAGTCTCTAATGTCTTTTTCAATCAACGTAGTATTGGAGTTATTTATATTGTAGTTTTTGTATTTGTTTTATTTTCTGTTTTAGTTCTTTTTTAATACCAAATTCCTTTTCTTTAATCATTGTGTTGAGAATATTACCTGAAAACGTGCTGAAAACTCTCGGCTTTCTTCTCTTCCTTAATTTGTTTAATAATTTGTTTCTGACTCCTATAATAATGTATGTTTCTCACTTTTTTAAGATAATTATAAAGGCACGCGTGCTGGTATGAGATAAAAACTTTAGTATGTCATGCTCACTTTAAACATTTCTGCGGTGGTGTCGTATGAGGCGGGTCGTTACGTTCCCTCAAATATGGTTGAGCGAAGCGATGGCTGGTTCATGCGTCATGCTCGTGAACGGGTGCTTCCAGTGGGAATGGGTCTGCTTCTGTCTGCTTGTACTAAGGGCGTCGTATATTTATATATATTATTTTTCTGATTAATATTATCAATATGTATGGCACTTCTTACTCAAAATTTAAATTAATAACAACCTTGTTTTGATTTCAATTTTTTTTAATTGCAATCATTTTGCTTTCTATATTCAGTAGTTTTGTAAGTAAAGGCCTATGAAAAGCTTTAGGATAATAGTTTTCAATTCGGTGCCTTAGGATGGGTAGCCTAAGTATGTCATGCTCTCTTTAATCATTTCTGCGGTGGTGTCGTGTGGGGCGGGTCGTTACGTTCCCTCAAATATGGTTGAGCGAAGCGATGGCTGGTCCATGCGTCATGCTCGTGAACGGGTGCTGCCAGTGGAATGGGTCTGCTTCTGAGTACCTATCTTAACGCATATTGAATTGTAAGGATTGCATTTTTTTAAATTATTTTTTATGTCTTGTAACATGTGTTTTTTTTTTGGTAAATTTTGCCTACTTAGGTGCACTTTCGAGTAGCAGGCACAGTGATTTCTCAACTAGTTGAAAGTTATTTACTCTCATTACTTAGTAGTATTTAGTTAGTAGAATTTAATTTCAACCTACCTACCCATTGTGTGCAAACTTTTGTTAATTATTGTGATGGAAAATGACCTCACTTTAAATGTGGAGCTCATTTTTCAATGTTGACGACTCTGTATGAAATATACAGGGAGAAAAAAGCAGCCCTTGACGAGTTTCTTGCCGGTTCTTCTCGTTACAAGGTCTCCCGCTTAGGGTTTGCGAACCGATGGCGTAGCTTCTATGACATTCACAAGTGCTTGTAACAGCCTAGACTGAATAAATAATTTTTGATTTTTTTTTGAATTTTTGAAAACGCCATATTGGAATTGATATTTTTTGGTCGGAGGGGGCGCTCGTGCGCACCCCTCGCCCCTCGCCCCGCACAGCTTGCGTTCCGTTTGCTGCTGCGGGGATGCTATTTAAACGTTTAGTTAACATCCTCCCCCCCCTTGAAAGGACAACTTTCAAGAGGCTCATGGGATTCTACAATCATGGGACACAATTTGGATATTGCTCTTCTTAGAAGACCTTTCTTCGTAGTGACGTCGACGACTCTGGTGACACCATCTTCACCAGGGTAGAGTTTGCTGATCCTGCCCAACAGCCACTGTAATGGAGGCAACTGGTCGTCCTTCACCAGCACGAGGTCTCCGACGTTGACGTTTTGCCCCTTGGTGCGCCATTTCACACGGTGTTGCATAGCAGAGAGCACCTCTTGTGTCCACCTTCTCCAGAATTGGTGTCGCAAGCTTTCCAGTAGGCGGTAACGGTTCGTCTTGACTGGTTCGGATACGGGAGCAGGTAAAGCCGTCAAAGGTCGACTAATTAAAAAATGCCCAGGAGTGAGCGGTGATAGATCAGATGGATCAGAAGACATACATGTTAACGGACGCGAATTTAAAATTGCTTCGATCTGAGCGAATAATGTGGACAATTCCTCAAAAGTTAAACTAGTAGTACTACCAGCGATTCGTTTTAAGTGGAACTTCGCGGATTTTACGCCCGCCTCCCAGATTCCACCGAAGTTAGGCGAGTATGCAGGACTAAATTTGAAGTTGATACCTTCATTTGAAGCGAAAGTGCCTATCGACTGGTCGCACTTTTTGACCAATCTGGCCAACTCGTTGTTTGCTCCTACGAAGTTTTTTCCATTATCACAATAAATGGTTCGAGGTTTGCCACGACGAGCAATAAACCTTCGTAGGCATAAGATAAAAGCGTTGGTACTGAGGTCGCTGACAAGTTCTAAATGAACGGCCTTGGTGCAGAGACAAACGAAAATACAAAGATAACATTTACTAGTGCGTGAGCCACGACCCTTGCGACTAGATATTAAAAATGGTCCAGCGTAGTCGGTTCCGCAAGACTCGAAAGCTGGAGCTGGATTAACGCGTGGATGAGGTAAATTCCCCATCAAAGGTTGAAACGTTTGGCCCTTAAACCTTTTACATTTGATAAATTTAAAAACAGTTGATGAACTCAGGGCTCTGCCCCCAATAGGCCAAAATTGTTCGCGTACCGAACTTAATAATTGCTGCGGACCGCAGTGAAGAAGTCGCAGGTGTTCACTTTCAAATAAAATTTTGCAGAAATTATGCTTTGAATCAATTAACATAGGATGAATTTTATTAAATGAGCAATGTGACGCATTCTGAATGCGACCTCCTACGCGTAATATATTATTTTCATCAAGAAAAGGGTTCAAAGATAAAATATTCGATTTTGACTTAATTGATTTTGATGTTGACAAGGAATGTATATCATCTGGAAAGGAATCATTTTACGATTGCTTCACTAAAACTATCAACGATTGCTGCAATTCATCAGCGGTAAGTACGCCGGTAAGTTTTTTAACTTTGTTTTTAGAATTATTTATGAAACGTAGCGCATATGCCATAACTCTTTGTAATTTGTTGAAGTTTGAATATTTTTCTAATGGGACAATGTTTTCTAGACGTTGTAATTTAAGACTTAATTTGGTTTCAGGTAAATCGACACGTGACGGTCTAGAAGCTGGCCAGCATTCTTCCGACTTCGCGAGGAAAGAAGGACCCTGCCACCACAGAAGACTGCCATGAAGCTGGCGAGGTGAAATGCCCCGAGAAGCTAAGTCTGCCGGATTTGCATCGGTGGGAACATGACGCCATGCCGATGAATCTGTTAACTCACGTATCTCCTGAACTCTGTTACAAATAAAAGTTTTAAGGATTTTTGGTACACTTTTAACCCAACCCAAGACGATGGTCGAATCAGACCAAAACACAGATCTAGATACCGTTATTCTAGATGAATTAATTACTTTGGAATACAATCGAGCACCGAGCAGAGCGCCCAATAATTCTAATCTTGGAACGGTCATTTCAGGCTTTAAAGGTGCTACTTTCGACTTCGCACATAAGAGTTTAATTTCCTCGTTAGATTTTATATAGATACATGCAGCGTAAGCCTTCTGAGAGGCGTCTGTAAAACAATGAATTTCGACATTCAATGAATTATTAGACAAGACACATCTAGGGATTTGAATATTTGACAAATAGGTGAGATTGTTATAAAACGATTCCCACTGAACTTTAATTTCATTAGGAACTGGGTCATCCCAACCAGACTTTAAGGACCACAATTCTTGTAGTATAAGTTTAGGTGTAATTGTACATGCAGATAACAAACCGAGTGGGTCAAAAAGCTTACTTGACTTGGACAAAATACTTCGTTTTGTAAATTTGGACACCGTTTCATGTTGAGTAGAAATTTCTAAAACATCGTTAGTGGGCGACCATTTCAAGCCCAGAACATTAGAATCTTTAGAGAAATCTTGTGTTTGAGTTTCTATAGGAAGATCATTAAACACTTCTGACACGTTAGTAGTGAGGGTTCGAGAGTTCCATACCCACTTCTGAGCCTGAACTCCATGTGTTCCAACTCTCGACTTCGGGGTCAACCAATCCTAAAAAAAAAAAAAAATGAAAACCCCCCCATTTGAATCGATTGCAGTGGGTCCCGAAGCGATATTTCTAACCGTTGCCGAGATACGTTTTTGCTGAATTCAATCCTAGTTGATTCACTAATGAAACCTTGTTAATGACACCTCGACGCTAATGACATACTCGAGTTCATGTTTTGATGTTTCTCCTTAATTACATAATCCTTAATCACCTTCCCGATGCTCCTTATTTACTAATCACCCACAGTCATGTTACTTTTTGATTTTTATATTTAGAAACAGTAACCCTAACGCGATCAGCTATACAATTCATGAAAATAGCACGTGTAAAAACATTCGCTACAGTAATTTGGCTCATCATAGCCACCTCTTATACCAGATTTTATAAAAGCAATTTTATCAAAGTCTGTCAATAATTCAATTTCTACTTCGGTAAACTTTAACATAGCATCCCAGCTTAAACCAGGAGCAGTGTAATAATGAGCTGGGTCTAAATCATACGTTTTTAGACATACATTCCTGAAGTTTTCAAAAACATCACTTAAAAGCAAAACATCCGTTTTTAAATAAAGATTAGAATAATCAGACATATTACTACATTTAAAATGAGACCACACTAATTGGGCGTGAGCGTAGTCTTCATTGGAAATAGTTGAGCCAGTAAGTGAACTAAAAAACTCATTAATTTCCGGTAATGATGGTGATTTTAATGAAGTGAAAGATTTCATAAACTCATATGGAAAAACACCTTTTCTTTTCAACAATTTAAAATCCTTTTCATTGGGAAATTCATTTTTTAGTTCTACAAACTGTTCATCACTAAGATTAGAAGCTAATGAATCTAATTATTGATTCTTTTAAATTTTTATCTAGTAGATAAAAATTTAAAAGAATCAATAAACCTTAAACTAACACGCCGACCGTTTATGTTAAGTATTTTGGAAAAAGTTATATATTTTTCTTTATTTTGGGGAATTATTTGTACTTCACCTTCATCAAAATTTAATGCATGTACTATAAAGTGAGCATCATAATTACTTAGATTATGCAATACTATAGGAACGAAATCTATTTTATGAAACTTTTTACTACACATTTCATGTGAAACACCCAAAAAGACCCCCGTTTGCCAGTCGTAATCAATAAATTGATCCCATAAATCTTTTTTACATATATAACATACTTTGGTTTCTTCTATATGTTTTTTATTTTCAACTGTAAGAGGGAGAGGAGCTGTTTGAAAACTATTTTTACTACATATCATTTTTAAATCTTCTTTGAGCTTAGTCATAAACACATGAGAACAGTTTTCTCCACTATAAGTAACATATTTAGAGAGATTACTATCATATGAACATTTTATGTAATAACCGAAACTGTACACGTCATGCCTCTGAACATTAATGGTTGATGATTTGTTAGGATCACCAGAACAAGAGGCAATAGGTTTCAAAAATGCTTCGGTATCAGCGTAAATAATAAAGAGAACCCTCTTTTTCTTTTCAAAATTATCAAAATATAACCTATCATTAGGAACATTTTCATTAAACCAATTTTTTCTAAACGTACTTGGACTTGGTAATACTGTATAAATATGAGCACAATCATGTGTTTGGTGGTTATTAAGTGCAACACTTGTAGGAAAATAAAGTAAACAACCATCACAAATGTGAATAGCACCATTTCGTGAAGTGATCTGCTTACTCACTAACCGAGATAATTTTTTTATATAACAATAATGTCCATTACTACCATTAGTAATGTACAGTAAATTGATATGTGATGATTTGCGAGACTTTGTAAAATATAGGGGGCCAATGACTTGATGGGTTTTAGTCTCAGAGTTATATTCTAAACCGAAAACGTTAATGCTTAAATCGTTTTAACGCTCAACTTTGTAAATATCACTTAACTTTACTGGAAATGATATCCCATTGAAATTTAACCTGTTATCGAATCTACGATAAACGTTTACACGCCCGGAGTGTTTTTGTTGAGGATACAAAGCTGAGAGTAAAGCCCATTTAAAACAATGCACATCTTTGTTTTTAACATTGACAACAGCGTTTTTAGTTTTTTTTAACATTGACAACAGCGTTTTTAGTTTTAATGTCATAAGGTAATTCAATAAAAGATGATCCCCGCAGTGGACTGAATTTATTAATATTCATATCTAAACTAATTATATCTTTAAGACTCCATCCACTATCTTTTTTCTCAAATTCACTAACTTTATGAGATAGTGTTTCTTTTAAGAATTTAAAAAATATATCGAGTTCATTGGATTCATTGAGAATATAGTTTTCAGTTTGGAAGTCGAAAACGTTGAGTAAATTTTTATTTTGGTGTATGAAGTTAGCACACAGTATGAAGTTTACTTTAAACGTTTTTAAATGGGCTATATTATCAGGATCAAAGTCTTTAGACCATCTTTTATTGAATGAACAAATGTTTCAACTGTTTCTAGTTCTGTAGGCTCCGCTAAAGAAGTTATTTTATACTTTTAAATTCTTTTACCAAAGGCAGTTTCGACTATAGTTACATTTGGTAAGTCACAATGAGAACGAAACGCGTTGTTTTTGTGAGTTTTACTCCTATAGTGGTTAGACAAATACCTTTTTTTAACAAAGATGTTGCATATTGAACATATTACCAGCTCGCTCTCATCAGCAGTGAAAACTTCTTCATCTCCTCCTCTAGAAGTGGATGGTTGGTTGGTTATACTGACACGTCGTCTCTTCTCATTGTTTTCGATGATATTGTCTGCTTGTCGTTTTAATCCTCCACCATATTGTAAGTTAACACTGTTGATTTAAATTAAATATAAGAACAAAAAAAACATTAAAAAATAATAAATTCTTAAAAAATATATCATGAAACTTACGTCTTTTCAATTTCTTCACATAGTTCTACTAGTGGTTTGTCAAAATATGAGTCAAAAGTTACATCAGTTTCTACTTTTTCACATGTTTCTTTTAAATATTTGTCATCACGTCGTCTCTTCTCATTATTTTCAATAATATTTTCCGCTCGCCGTTTTAATCCTCTACCATATTGTATGATAACACTGTTGAAATAAATAAAATATCAGAACAAACAAACACTTAATAACATTAAATTCTTAAAAAATATGGAAATGAAACTTACGTCTTTTCAATTTCTTCACAAAGTTCTACTAGTGGTTGGTCAAAATATGAATCAAAAATTTCATTAGTTTCCACTTTTTCACATATTTTATTTAAATATTCCTGATCAACTAATGGTGAAAAAAAAGCACTGACACATTTAGTTTCAGACATTGTTATTAAGATTAACACTCACTCAAGCAATACACAGGTTCAGGTTGAAGTTTACAACTCAGAGAATTGATATCTAATAACTTTAAATATTTTGACTGTCTTTTATTTAGATAAAGAAGTATCTACATTAAGAATAATTAAGCTAATGATAAGTTTGTAACATTATGGGCTACATAATAATATTTTTTGTTGTTAATGAGGTTGTTTTTGTCATCGAAGACCACTGCTCAAGACGACCAAGTACCAACCAATATGGATTATTATTTTGATTCATTCTTTATGTTTAAATGTATATTTCTTGCAGTCAGATGATGATGAAATTTCTTTTGTTATATTATAAATTAACTGCCGAGTTCGTTGGTGGTGGTTAGTCTTTGCTTTGTTGTAGTACTTCACTCTTACTTCCGCATGTTTCCAATGATCTGATGGTGGGACGTTTACCAATTTTTTCAGGTCATAGATGTCGATTTTTATCAGATGAGTTGCTGTTGATCCATCATCTGTATTAGTAGAAATGTATGACATCCCATCATTTGTTGCTCGCCCCACAGTAGACGATTGCAGTTTAGCTTTTTTCTTCTTTGGAGGCTCTTCGAAAAACTCATTCAGAGATTCGCTATCCGGTCTGTTTCTCTTCTGGATAGGATATGGAGTCGAAGATGTACCCTCGTCATCATCAGATGTCGGATAGTAATAATGTTTGTATGTGTTTTCCTCGTAGTCAATGGTAGTGTTGTCACCAAAGCAAGATGTAAGCTATAACAATGAATACAGAATAGTAAGTACAACAATCAAAATAAATCAGCATTATGGAATACACTGAAGGTTGATAGTTACAAACAAGTCACAAAATCAGAAACAAGTATAAAGAAAGTATGTAAAATATAATACTCACATCCATATTGGTTGTCTTGAGTTTACTTGAGCAGTGGTCTACGTTTTCGATGGCACTGGCTAGCACTTTGTTAGGAAATGCTACGATGCGATCGTTCTTATACTAGTTCAGAACATTAGATGTGTTTGTCAATCATTGATAAAATGTAGTTACACAAGTAAATAAAACTTGTTAGGATACTAGAAGCAAATAAATGATAAAATAATGGACAAAGTTATTACGATTCTAGAAACAAAATTAGTGAAAGTAGTTGATAAAGCTGTAATGTTGTAATGGTATGACAAATATTTAATAAATTAAATTAATGGACAAAGTAATTATGTGTGCGGAATCAAATATTTTAAAGTAGTTGCGAAAGCATTTCGATATTGAATGATGAAACGTTTAAGACAAATAAATATGGTGCTCGCAAGATAACGAGTACTTTGTATGATAAAACATAAATTAAAAAAGGTTTGTGGTTTAACTTTGTTGAAATACAGCTAAAAGCAAAAAATCATATGTAGTTAATAAGTGTAGGTGCATTAAATAATAGTGAATGTATCGTGTCGTGAGAAGGGGTTATTCCACCGTGGGAGCTCGATGCTAGAGTACTCGCGGCAACGTACCGCTATAAAGCAGAAGCAAGGAGACGTGGTGAGCGCCCCTCGATAGAGGAAGTGGCCAACGTAAGACGAGAGGCGGAAGACGCCCTCATGATGAGGTGGACAAGAAGCCTGGTAACTGCCAGCTTCGGAACCCGTACCACTGAGGCCGTCCGTCCAGTGCTCACCGATTGGGTGATGAGAAGGCATGGGGCACTTACGTTTCACGTGGTGCAAATATTGACCGGCCACGGATGCTTCAAATCATGTTAAAGAGTAAGATATTCTTAACAAATTAAGGATCATTTGAGTCAATATTTTTAACTGTAATGATTTCAATATTTTGACAACTTATGATCATATTAAAGATTTCATGTAAACCTTTTTACTCTAAATTCATATTAATGAGTTCGATATTTTTAAAAACTGAGGACTAAATTGTCGGTTTCGAGTTAGTCTTTTTACTCTAAATTCATGTTAATGAGTTCGATATTTTGACAACTTTTGATCATATTAAAGATTTCATGTAAACCTTTTTACTCTAAATTCATATTAATGAGTTCGATATTTTTAAAAACTGAGGACTAAATTGTCGGTTTCGAGTAAGTTTTATTACTCTTAATTCATGTTAATGAGTTCGATATTTTGACAACTTATGATCATATTAAAGATTTCATGTAAACCTTTTTACTCTAAATTCATATAAATGAGTTCGATATTTTCAAAAACTGAGGACTAAATTGTCGGTTTCGAGTAAGTCTTTTTACTCTAAATTCATATTAATGAGTTCGATATTTTTAAAAACTGAGGACTAAATTGTCGGTTTCGAGTAAGTCTTCTTACTCTAAATTCATGTTAATGAGTTCGATATTTTGACAACTTATGATCATATTAAAGATTTCATGTAAACCTTTTTACTCTAAATTCATATTAATGAGTTCGATATTTTTAAAAACTGAGGACTAAATTGTAGGTTTCGAGTAAGTCTTTTTACTTTAAATTCATGTTAATGAGTTCGATATTTTGACAACTTATGACATATTAAAGATTTCATGTAAACCTTTTTACTCTAAATTCATATTAATGAGTTCGATATTTTTAAAAACTGAGGACTAAATTGTCGGTTTCGAGTAAGTCTTTTTACTCTAAATTCATGTTAATGAGTTCGATATTTTGACAACTTATGATCATATTAAAGATTTCATGAAAACCTTTTTACTCTAAATTCATATTAATGAGTTCGATATTTTAAGGTGATAATGAAATTTAGAGTTAAAAGGTTTACATGAAATCTTTAATATGATCATAAATTGTCAAAATATCGAACTCATTAACATGAATTTAGAGTAAAAAGACTAACTCGAAACCGACAATTTAGTCCTCAGTTTTTAAAAATATCGAACTCATAAATATGAATTTAGAGTAAAAAGGTTTACATGAAATCTTTAATATGATCATAAGTTGTTAAAATATAGAACTTATTAACATGAATATGAGTTAAAAGACTTACTCGAAACCGATAATTTAGTTCTCAGTTTTTAAAAATATCCAACTCATTTATATGAATTTAGAGTCAAAAGGTTTACATGAAATCTTTAATATGGTCGTAAGTTGTAAAAATATCGAACTCATTAACATGAATTTAGAGTAAAAAGACTTACTCGAAACCGACAATTTAGTCCTGAGTTTTTAAAAATATCAAACTCATTAATATGAATTTAGAGTAAAAAGGTTTACATGAAATCTTTAATATGGTCATAAGTTGTCAAAATATCGAACTCATTAACATGAATTTAGAGTAAAAAGACTTACTCGAAACCAACAATTTAGTCCTCAGTTTTTAAAAATATCGAACTCATTAATATGAATTTAGAGTAAAAAGGTTTATATGAAATCTTTAATATGATCATAAGTTGTCAAAATATCGAACTCATTAACATGAATTTAGAGTAAAAAGACGTATTTGTACCCGACAATTTAGTCCTCAAATTTTAAAAATATCGAACTCATTAATATGAATTTAGAGTAAAAAGGTTTACATGAAATTTTTAATATGAACACTCATTAACATGAATTAAGAGTAAGAAGACTTACTCGAAACCGACAATTTAGTCCTCAGTATTTAAATATATCGAACTCATTAATATGAATTTAGAGAAAAAGGTTTACATGAAATCTTTAATAAGATCATAAGTTGTCAAAATATCGAACTCATTAACATGAATTTGGAGTAAAAAGACTTACTCGAAACCGACAATTTAGTCCTCAGTTTTTAAAAATAACGAAATCATTAATATGAATTTATAGTAAAAAGGTTTACATGAAATCTTTAATATGAACAAGTTGTCAAAATATCGAACTCATTAACATGAATTTAGAGTAAAACGACTTACTCGAAACCGACAATTTAGTCCTCAGTTTCTGAAAATATCGAACACATTAATATGAATTTAGAGAAAAAAGGTTTACATGAAATCTTTAATATCATCATAAGTTGTCAAAATATCGAACTCATAAACATGAATTTAGAGTAAAAAGACTTGCTCGAAACCGACAATTTAGTCCTCAGTTTTTTAAAATATCGAACTCATTAATATGAATTTAGAGTAATAAGACTACCTTGAAACCGACAATTTAGTCCTCAGTTTTTAAAAATATCGAACTCATTAATATGAATTTAGAGTAAAAAGGTTTGTATGAAATCTTTAATATGATCATAAGTTGTCAAAATATCGAACTCATTAACATGAATTTAGAGTAAAAAGACGTACTTGAACCCGACAATTAAGTCCTCAAATTTTAAAAATATCGAACTCATTAACATGAATAACGAGTAAGAACACTAACTCGAAACCGAGAATTTAGTCCTCAGTTTTTAAATATATCGAACTCATTAATATGAATTTAGAGAAAAAGGTTTACATGAAATCTTTAATATGATCATAAGTTGTCAAAATATCGAACTCATTAACATGAATATAGAGTAAGAAGACTAACTCGAAACCGACAATTTAGTCCTCAAATTTTAAAAATATCGAACTCATTAATATGAATTTAGAGTAAAAAGGTTTACATGAAATTTTTAATATGATCATAAGTTGTCAAAATATCGAACTCATTAACATGAATTAAGAGTAAGAAGACTTACTCGAAACCGACAATTTAGTCCTCAGTTTTTAAATATATCGAACTCATTAATATGAATTTAGAGAAAAAGGTTTACATGAAATCTTTAATATGATCATAAGTTGTCAAAATATCGAACTCATTAACATGAATATAGAGTAAGAAGACTAACTCGAAACCGACAATTTAGTCCTCAGTTTTTGAATATATCGAACTCATTAATATGAATTAAGAGTAAAAAAGTTTACATGAAATCTTTAATATGGTCATAAGTTGTTAAAATATCGAACTCATTAACATGAATTTACAGTAAAAAGACTAACTTAAAACCTACAATTTAGTCCTCAGTTTTTGAAAATATCGAACTCATTAATATGAATTTAGAGTAAAAAGGTTAACATGAAATCTTTCATATGATCATAAGTTGTCAAAATATCGAACTCATTAACATGAATTTAGAGTAAAAAGACTTACTCGAAACCGACAATTTTGTCCTCAGTTTTTAAAAATATCGAACTCATTAATATAAATTTAGAGTAAAAAGGTTCACATGAAATCTTTTATATGATCATAAGTTGTCAAAATATCGAACTCATTAACATGAATCTAGAGTAAAAAGACTTACTCGAAACCGACAATTTAGTCCTCAGTTTTTAAAAATATCGAACTCATTAATATGAATTTAGAGTAAAAAGGTTTACATGAAATCTTTAATATGATCATAAGTTGTCAAAATATCGAACTCATTAACATGAATTTAGAGTAAAAAGACGTACTCGAAACCGACAATTTAGTCCTCAGTTTTTAAAAATATCGAACTCATAAATATGAATTTAGAGTAAAAAGGTTTACACGAAATCTTTAATATGATCATAAGTTGTTAAAATATAGAACTTATTAACATGAATATGAGTTAAAAGACTTACTCGAAACCGATAATTTAGTTCTCAGTTTTTAAAAATATCCAACTCATTTATATGAATTTAGAGTCAAAAGGTTTACATGAAATCTTTAATATGGTCGTAAGTTGTAAAAATATCGAACTCATTAACATGAATTTAGAGTAAAAAGACTTACTCGAAACCGACAATTTAGTCCTGAGTTTTTAAAAATATCAAACTCATTAATATGAATTTAGAGTAAAAAGGTTTACATGAAATCTTTAATATGGTCATAAGTTGTCAAAATATCGAACTCATTAACATGAATTTAGAGTAAAAAGACGTATTTGTACCCGACAATTTAGTCCTCAAATTTTAAAAATATCGAACTCATTAATATGAATTTAGAGTAAAAAGGTTTACATGAAATTTTTAATATGAACACTCATTAACATGAATTAAGAGTAAGAAGACTTACTCGAAACCGACAATTTAGTCCTCAGTATTTAAATATATCGAACTCATTAATATGAATTTAGAGAAAAAGGTTTACATGAAATCTTTAATAAGATCATAAGTTGTCAAAATATCGAACTCATTAACATGAATTTGGAGTAAAAAGACTTACTCGAAACCGACAATTTAGTCCTCAGTTTTTAAAAATAACGAAATCATTAATATGAATTTATAGTAAAAAGGTTTACATGAAATCTTTAATATGAACAAGTTGTCAAAATATCGAACTCATTAACATGAATTTAGAGTAAAAAGACGTACTTGAACCCGACAATTAAGTCCTCAAATTTTAAAAATATCGAACTCATTAACATGAATAACGAGTAAGAACACTAACTCGAAACCGAGAATTTAGTCCTCAGTTTTTAAATATATCGAACTCATTAATATGAATTTAGAGAAAAAGGTTTACATGAAATCTTTAATATGATCATAAGTTGTCAAAATATCGAACTCATTAACATGAATATAGAGTAAGAAGACTAACTCGAAACCGACAATTTAGTCCTCAAATTTTAAAAATATCGAACTCATTAATATGAATTTAGAGTAAAAAGGTTTACATGAAATTTTTAATATGATCATAAGTTGTCAAAATATCGAACTCATTAACATGAATTAAGAGTAAGAAGACTTACTCGAAACCGACAATTTAGTCCTCAGTTTTTAAATATATCGAACTCATTAATATGAATTTAGAGAAAAAGGTTTACATGAAATCTTTAATATGATCATAAGTTGTCAAAATATCGAACTCATTAACATGAATATAGAGTAAGAAGACTAACTCGAAACCGACAATTTAGTCCTCAGTTTTTGAATATATCGAACTCATTAATATGAATTAAGAGTAAAAAAGTTTACATGAAATCTTTAATATGGTCATAAGTTGTTAAAATATCGAACTCATTAACATGAATTTACAGTAAAAAGACTAACTTAAAACCTACAATTTAGTCCTCAGTTTTTGAAAATATCGAACTCATTAATATGAATTTAGAGTAAAAAGGTTAACATGAAATCTTTCATATGATCATAAGTTGTCAAAATATCGAACTCATTAACATGAATTTAGAGTAAAAAGACTTACTCGAAACCGACAATTTTGTCCTCAGTTTTTAAAAATATCGAACTCATTAATATAAATTTAGAGTAAAAAGGTTCACATGAAATCTTTTATATGATCATAAGTTGTCAAAATATCGAACTCATTAACATGAATCTAGAGTAAAAAGACTTACTCGAAACCGACAATTTAGTCCTCAGTTTTTAAAAATATCGAACTCATTAATATGAATTTAGAGTAAAAAGGTTTACATGAAATCTTTAATATGATCATAAGTTGTCAAAATATCGAACTCATTAACATGAATTTAGAGTAAAAAGACGTACTCGAAACCGACAATTTAGTCCTCAGTTTTTAAAAATATCGAACTCATAAATATGAATTTAGAGTAAAAAGGTTTACACGAAATCTTTAATATGATCATAAGTTGTTAAAATATAGAACTTATTAACATGAATATGAGTTAAAAGACTTACTCGAAACCGATAATTTAGTTCTCAGTTTTTAAAAATATCCAACTCATTTATATGAATTTAGAGTCAAAAGGTTTACATGAAATCTTTAATATGGTCGTAAGTTGTAAAAATATCGAACTCATTAACATGAATTTAGAGTAAAAAGACTTACTCGAAACCGACAATTTAGTCCTGAGTTTTTAAAAATATCAAACTCATTAATATGAATTTAGAGTAAAAAGGTTTACATGAAATCTTTAATATGGTCATAAGTTGTCAAAATATCGAACTCATTAACATGAATTTAGAGTAAAAAGACGTATTTGTACCCGACAATTTAGTCCTCAAATTTTAAAAATATCGAACTCATTAATATGAATTTAGAGTAAAAAGGTTTACATGAAATTTTTAATATGAACACTCATTAACATGAATTAAGAGTAAGAAGACTTACTCGAAACCGACAATTTAGTCCTCAGTATTTAAATATATCGAACTCATTAATATGAATTTAGAGAAAAAGGTTTACATGAAATCTTTAATAAGATCATAAGTTGTCAAAATATCGAACTCATTAACATGAATTTGGAGTAAAAAGACTTACTCGAAACCGACAATTTAGTCCTCAGTTTTTAAAAATAACGAAATCATTAATATGAATTTATAGTAAAAAGGTTTACATGAAATCTTTAATATGAACAAGTTGTCAAAATATCGAACTCATTAACATGAATTTAGAGTAAAACGACTTACTCGAAACCGACAATTTAGTCCTCAGTTTCTGAAAATATCGAACACATTAATATGAATTTAGAGAAAAAAGGTTTACATGAAATCTTTAATATCATCATAAGTTGTCAAAATATCGAACTCATAAACATGAATTTAGAGTAAAAAGACTTGCTCGAAACCGACAATTTAGTCCTCAGTTTTTTAAAATATCGAACTCATTAATATGAATTTAGAGTAATAAGACTACCTTGAAACCGACAATTTAGTCCTCAGTTTTTAAATATATCGAACTCATTAATATGAATTTAGGGTAAAAAGGTTTGTATGAAATCTTTAATATGATCATAAGTTGTCAAAATATCGAACTCATTAACATGAATTTAGAGTAAAAAGACGTACTCGAACCCGACAATTAAGTCCTCAAATTTTAAAAATATCGAACTCATTAATATGAATTTAGAGTAAAAAGGTTTACATGAAATTTTTAATATGATCATAAGTTGTCAAAATATCGAACTCATTAACATGAATAACGAGTAAGAACACTAACTCGAAACCGAGAATTTAGTCCTCAGTTTTTAAATATATCGAACTCATTAATATGAATTTAGAGAAAAAGGTTTACATGAAATCTTTAATATGATCATAAGTTGTCAAAATATCGAACTCATTAACATGAATATAGAGTAAGAAGACTAACTCGAAACCGACAATTTAGTCCTCAAATTTTAAAAATATCGAACTCATTAATATGAATTTAGAGTAAAAAGGTTTACATGAAATTTTTAATATGATCATAAGTTGTCAAAATATCGAACTCATTAACATGAATTAAGAGTAAGAAGACTTACTCGAAACCGACAATTTAGTCCTCAGTTTTTAAATATATCGAACTCATTAATATGAATTTAGAGAAAAAGGTTTACATGAAATCTTTAATATGATCATAAGTTGTCAAAATATCGAACTCATTAACATGAATATAGAGTAAGAAGACTAACTCGAAACCGACAATTTAGTCCTCAGTTTTTGAATATATCGAACTCATTAATATGAATTAAGAGTAAAAAAGTTTACATGAAATCTTTAATATGGTCATAAGTTGTTAAAATATCGAACTCATTAACATGAATTTAGAGTAAAAAGACTAACTTAAAACCTACAATTTAGTCCTCAGTTTTTGAAAATATCGAACTCATTAATATGAATTTAGAGTAAAAAGGTTAACATGAAATCTTTCATATGATCATAAGTTGTCAAAATATCGAACTCATTAACATGAATTTAGAGTAAAAAGACTTACTCGAAACCGACAATTTTGTCCTCAGTTTTTAAAAATATCGAACTCATTAATATAAATTTAGAGTAAAAAGGTTCACATGAAATCTTTTATATGATCATAAGTTGTCAAAATATCGAACTCATTAACATGAATCTAGAGTAAAAAGACTTACTCGAAACCGACAATTTAGTCCTCAGTTTTTAAAAATATCGAACTCATTAATATGAATTTAGAGTAAAAAGGTTTACATGAAATCTTTAATATGATCATAAGTTGTCAAAATATCGAACTCATTAACATGAATTTAGAGTAAAAAGACTTACTCGAAACCGACAATTTAGTCCTCAGTTTTTAAATATATTGAACTCATTAATATGAATTTAGAGTAAAAAGGTTTACATGAAATCTTTAATATGATCATAAGTTGTCAAAATATATTTTACTCTAAATTCATATTAATGAGTTCGATATTTTTAAAAACTGAGGACTAAATTGTAGGTTTTGTTTGAGTAAGTCTTTTTACTATAAATTCATGTTAATGAGTTCGATTTTCTCTTAACATTTTTTTTCAAAAATCTTCCACAGAATTAAAACTATGAGGATTTGCTCCAGAAAAAAAAATGTTAATCGACCAGTTATCCCACTATATAGATTAATAAAATTATCAAACATTTTGGTCTAGTAACTGTGTTAAAAAATGATTTGTGTCGCATAACACGGTGGACCTGCAAAGTTATGTTTAAATGAGTTTGCACGACACAAAATATTTTTTAACACAGTTACTACACAAAAATGTTTGACAAGTTTATTATTCTATATAATGGAATAACTGGCCTATTTACTACTATTTTTTTTCTGGGGTAAATCCTCATGGTTTTAATTCTGTAGATGATTTTCGAAAAAAATGGTAGCATAAATTTCGCTTCGCGACTAAATAAATATTTTTTAACATAGTTACTAGACACAAATGTTTAACATGTTTATTATTTTATATATAAAAATAACTAAGCTATTCACCAGTATTTTTTTTTCGAGGATAATCTTCATAGTTATAATTCTGTAGAGGAATTTCAAAAAAAACGGTAGAAAAAATTTCGCCTTGCGATCCAAATATTTTTTTTAGCATAGTTACTAGATAAAAATGTTTCACAAGTTTATTACTCCATATAGTGGAATAACTGTGCTACGTGCAAATATTTTTTTTCTGGGGCAAATCCTCATAGTTTTAATTTCATAGTACTTTCTTTTAATTTACTGCTTCAATTCTACAAAACTAAAAACCCTTTGTTTGAAATTCGTTTTTTTTCTATTTTTTTGTAATAAACTTTAGTATTTACAAAAAACATTGAAAGGTAAAATTTGTTGTTACGGATATTATCTACTATATAACACCTTATTTGTTTAAATCGGACAAGCGGTTACTGAGAAATTATCCAAACCCTGATACCCGATTTCCGCATATTTTCCCTTCCCTCCCCTCCCCCCTCAACCACTTTATAATGCGACAACCCCTATATTATTGTTCAAGAGATCATGCTGAAGACAATGATACCAGTTGTCGGTAGAGAACTCTCCGGTCCGACGGGAATCGTCATTAGACGACTTTCTTTAAAGCATCTTCGATATTATTCGGACAGTGACCTCCCGCACAATATTGATGATAATTTTGTTGTTTTCCAGCCAAATTTCAAAATTAAAAAACAGAATGCAAGCTAATGACGGTGGCAATTTTACGTAGTACTTTATAATATATATATTTATGTACTTTATTTTAATTTACTGCTTCAAATCTACAAAACTAAAAATGTTTTTGTTTGAAATTCGACTTTTTTCTAATTATTTAAGAAACTATAGTATTTACAATAACTATTGTGGTATAAAATATGTTGCTAAGGATAATACCTATCATACGACAGCTTATTTGTTTCAATCGGACAAGTGGTTGTTGAGAAAATTGACCAATTCCCGATACTCGACTTCCGCGGCTTTTCCCTCCCCCTCTCCCCCCTCCACCACTTTATAATGCGACAACCGCTGTATTCTTGTTCAGGAGATCATGCTGAAGACAATGATACCGGTTGTCGGTGGAGCACTCTCTTGTCCGACGGGAATCGAAATGAGACGACTTTCGTAAAAGTGGCTTCTCCACTATAAATTGTCGGTTTCGAGTAAGTCTTTTTACTCTTAATTCATGTTAATGAGTTCGATATTTTGACAACTTATGATCATATTAAAAATTTCATGTAAACCTTTTTACTCTAAATTCATATTAATGAGTTCGATATATTTAAAAACTGAGGACTAAATTGTCGGTTTCGAGTAAGTCATTTTACTCTAAATTCATGTTAATGAGTTCGATATTTTGACAACTTATGATCATATTAAAGATTTCATGTAAACCTTTTTACTCTAAATTCATATTAATGAGTTCGATATTTTAAAAAAATGAGGACAAAATTGTCGGTTTCGAGTAAGTCTTTTTAGTCCAGATTCATGTTAATGAGTTCGATATTTTGACAACTTATGACCATATTAAAGATTTCATGTAAACTTTTTTACTCTTAATTCATATTAATGAGTTCGATATATTTAAAAACTGAGGACTAAATTGTCGGTTTCGAGTTAGTCTTCTTACTCTATATTCATGTTAATGAGTTCGATATTTTGACAACTTATGATCATATTAAAGATTTCATGTAAACCTTTTTACTCTAAATTCATATTAATGAGTTTGATATTTTTAAAAACTGAGGACTAAATTGTCGGTTTCGAGTAAGTCTTTTAACTCTAAATTCATGTTAATGAGTTCGATATTTTGACAACTTATGATCATATTAAAGATTTCATGTAAACCTTTTTACTCTAAATTCATATTAATGAGTTCGATATTTTAAAAAACTGAGGACAAAATTGTCGGTTTCGAGTAAGTCTTTTTAGTCTAGATTCATGTTAATGAGTTCGATATTTTGACAAATTATGATCATATTAAAAATTTCATGTAAACCTTTTTACTCTTAATAATTCATATTAATGAGTTCCTTATTTTTAAAATTTGAGGACTAAATTGTCGGGTTCGAGTACGTCTTTTTACTCTAAATTCATGTTAATGAGTTCGATATTTTGACAACTTATGATCATATTAAAGATTTCATATAAACCTTTTTACTCTAAATTCATATTAATGAGTTTGATATATTTAAAAACTGAGGACTTAATTGTCAGTTTCGAGTAAGTCTTTTAACTCTAAATTCATGTTAATGAGTTCGATATTTTGACAACTTATGATCATATTAAAGATTTCATGTAAACCTTTTTACTCTAAATTCATATTAATGAGTTCGATATTTTTAAAATTTGAGGACTAAATTGTCGGTTTCGAATAAGTCTTTTAACTCTAAATTCATGTTAATGAGTTCGATATTTTGACAACTTATGACCATATTAAAGATTTCATGTAAACCTTTTTACTCTAAATTCATATAAATGAGTTTGATATTTTTAAAAACTAAGGACTTAATTGTCAGGTTCGAGTACGTCTTTTTACTCTTAATTCATGTTAATGAGTTCGATATTTTGAAAACTTATGATCATATTAAAGATTTCATGTAAACCTTTTTACTCTAAATTCATATTAATGAGTTCGATATTTTTAAAATTTGAGGACAAAATGGTCGGTTTCGAGTAATTCTTTTTACTCTAAATTCATGTTAATGAGTTCGATATTTTGACAACTTATGAACATATTAAAGATTTCATGTAAACCTTTTTACTCTAAATTCATATTAATGAGTTCGATATTTTTAAAAACTTAGGACTAAATTGTCGGGTTCGAGTACGTCTTTTTACTCTAGATTCATGTTAATGTGTTCGATATTTTGACAACTTATGATCATATTAAAGATTTCATGTAAACCTTTTTACTCTAAATTCATATTAATGAGTTCGATATTTTTAAAAACTGAGGACTAAATTGTCGGGTTCGAGTACGTCTTTTTACTCTAGATTCATGTTAATGAGTTCGATATTTTGACAACTTATGATCATATTAAAGATTTCATGTTAACCTTTTTACTCTAAATTCATATTAATGAGTTCGATATTTTTAAAAACTGAGGACTAAATTGTCGAGTTCGAGTACGTCTTTTTACTCTAAATTCATGTTAATGAGTTCGATATTTTGACAACTTATGACCATATTAAAGATTTCATGTAAACCTTTTTACTCTTAATTCATATTAATGAGTTCCTTATTTTTAAAATTTGAGGACTAAATTTTCGGGTTCGAGTAAGTCTTTTAACTCTTAATTCATGTTAATGAGTTCGATATTTTGACAACTTATGATCATATTAAAAATTTCATGTAAACCTTTTTACTCTAAATTCATATTAATGAGTTCGATATTTTTAAAATTTGAGGACTATATTGTCGGGTTCGAGTACGTCTTTTTAGTCTAAATTCATGTTAATGAGTTCGATATTTTGACAACTTATGATCGTATTAAAGATTTCATATAAACCTTTTTACTCTAAATTCATATTAATGAGTTCGATATTTTTAAAAACTGAGGACTAAATTGTCGGTTTCGAGTAAGTCTTTTTACTCTAAATTCATGTTAATGAGTTCGATATTTTGACAACTTATGACCATATTAAAGATTTCATGTTAACCTTTTTACTCTAAATTCATATTAATGAGTTCGATATTTTTAAAAACTGAGGACTAAATTGTCGGGTTCGAGTACGTCTTTTTACTCTATATTCATGTTAATGAGTTCGATATTTTGACAACTTATGATCATATTAAAGATTTCATGTAAACCTTTTTACTCTAAATTCATATTAATGAGATTGATATATTTAAAAACTGAGGACTTAATTATCAGTTTCAAATAAGTCTTTTAACTCTAAATTCATGTTAATGAGTTCGATATTTTGACAACTTATGATCATATTAAAGATTTCATGTAAACCTTTTTACTCTAAATTCATATTAATGAGTTCGATATTTTTAAAAACTGAGGACTAAATTGTCGGTTTTAAGTTAGTCTTTTTACTATTAATTCATGTTAATGAGTTCGATATTTTGACAACTTATGACCATATTAAAGATTTCATGTAAACCTTTTTCTCTTAATTCATGTTACTGAGTTCGATATATTTAAAAACTGAGGACTAAATTGTCGGTTTCGAGTAAGTCTTCTTACTCTTAATTCATGTTAATGAGTTCGATATTTTGACAACTTATGACCATATTAAAGATTTCATGTAAACCTTTGTACTCTTAATTCATATTAATGAGTTCCTTATTTTTAAAATTTGAGGACTAAATTTTCGGGTTCGAGTAAGTCTTTTAATTCTTAATTCATGTTAATGAGTTCGATATTTTGACAACTTATGATCATATTAAAGATTTCATGTAAACCTTTTTACTCTAAATTCATATTAATGAGTTCGATATTTTTAAAAACTGAGGACTAAATTGTCGGTTTGGAGTTAGTCTTTTTACTATTAATTCATGTTAATGAGTTCGATATATTAAAAAACTGAGGACTAAATTGTCAGGTTCGAGTACGTCTTTTTACTGTAAATTCATGTTAATGAGTTCGATATTTTGATAACTTATGATCATTTTAAAGATTTCATGTAAACCTTTTTACTCAAAATTCATATTATATAGTTCGATATTTTTAAAAACTGAGGACTAAATTGTAGGTTTCGAGTAAGTCTATTTACTCTAAATTCATGTTAATGAGTTCGATATTTTGACAACTTATGACCATATTAAAGATTTCATGTAAACCTTTTTACTCTAAATTCATATTAATGAGTTCGATATATTTATAAACTGAGGAATAAATTGTCGGTTTCTAGTAAGTCTTCTTACTCTTAATTCATGTTAATGAGTTCGATATTTTGACAACTTATGATCATATTAAAGATTTCATGTAAATCTTTTTACTCTAAATTCATATTAATGAGTTCGATATATTTAAAAACTGAGGACTAAATTGTCGGTTTCGAGTAAGTCTTCTTACTCTAAATTCATGTTAATGAGTTCGATATTTTGACAACTTATGATCATATTAAAGATTTCATGTAAACCTTTTTACTCTAAATTCATATAAATGAAATCGATATTTTTAAAATTTGAGGACTAAATTGTCGGTTTCGAGTAAGTCTTTTAACTCTAAATTTTTTATTAATGAGTTCGATATTTTGACAACTTATGATCATATTAAAGATTTCATGTAAACCTTTGTACTCTAAATTCATATTAATGAGTTCTATATTTTTAAAAACTGAGGACTAAATTGTAGGTTTCGAGTAAGTCTTTTTACTATAAATTCATGTTATTGAGTTCGATATTTTGACAACTTATGACCATATTAAAGATTTCATGTAAACCTTTTTACTCATAATTCATATTAATGAGTTCGATATTTTGACAACGTATGATCATTTTAAAGATTTCATGTAAACCTTTTTACTCTAAATTCATATTAATGAGTTCGATATATTTAAAAACTGAGGACTAAATTGTCGGTTTCGAGTAAGTCTTCTTACTCTAAATTCATGTTAATGAGTTCGATATTTTGACAACTTATGATCATATTAAAGATTTCATATAAACCTTTTTACTCTAAATTCATATTAATGAGTTCGATATTTTTAAAATTTGAGGACTAAATTGTCGGTTTCGAGTAAGTCTTTTAACTCTAAATTTTATGTTAATAAGTTCGATATTTTGACAACTTTTGATCATATTAAAGATTTCATATAAACCTTTTTACTCTAAATTCATATTAATGAGTTCGATATTTTTAAAAACTGAGGACTAAATTGTAGGTTTCGAGTAAGTCTTTTTCTTATAAATTCATGTTAATGAGTTCGATATTTTGACAACTTATGACCATATTAAAGATTTCATGTAAACCTTTTTACTCATAATTCATATTAATGAGTTCGATATTTTGACAACTTATGATCATTTTAAAGATTTCATGTAAACCTTTTTACTCAAAATTCATATTATCGAGTTCGATATTTTTAAAAACTGAGGACTAAATTGTAGGTTTCGAGTTAGTCTTTTTACTCTAAATTCATGTTAATGAGATCGATCTTTTGACAACTTATGACCATATTAAAGATTTTATGTAAACCTTTTCACTCTTAATTCATATTAATGAGTTCGATATATTTAAAAACTGAGGACTTATTTGTCGGTTTCAAATTAGTCTTCTTACTCTATATTCATGTTAATGAGTTCAATATTTTGACAACTTATGATCATATTAAAGATTTCATGTAAACATTTTTCTCTAAATTCATATTAATGAGTTCGATATATTTAAAAACTGAGGAATAAATTGTCGGTTTCGAGTTAGTCTTCTTACTCTTAATTCATGTTGATGAGTTTGATATTTTGACAACTTATGATCATATTAAAGATTTCATGTAAACCTTTTTCTCTAAATTCATATTAATGAGTTCGATATATTTAAAAACTGAGGACTAAATTTTTGGTTTCGAGTAAGTCGTTTTACTCTAAATTCATGTTAATGAGTTCGATATTTTGACAACTTATGATCATATTAAAGATTTCATGTAAATCTTTTTACTCTTAATTCATATTAATGAGTTCGATATTTTTAAAATCTGATGACTAAATTGTCGGTTTGGAGTAAGTCTTTTTACTCTAAATTCATGTTAATGAGTTCGATATTTTGACAACTTATGACCATATTGAAGATTTCATGTAAACCTTTTTACTCTAAATTCATATTAATGAGTTTGATATTTTTAAAAACACAGGACTAAATTGTCGGTTTCGAGTTAGTCTTTTTACTCTAAATTCATGTTAATTAGTTCGATATTTTGACAACTTATGACCATATTAAAGATTTCATGTAAACCTTTTTACTCTAAATTCATATAAATGAGTTTGATATTTTTAAAAACTGAGGACTAAATTGTCGTTTTCGAGTTAGTCTTTTAATTTAAAATTCATGTTAATGAGTTCGATATTTTGACAACTTATGATCATATTAAAGATTTCATGTAAACCTTTTTACTCTAAATTCATATTAATGAGTTCGATATATTTAAAAACTGAGGACTTCATTGTCGGTTTCGAGTTAGTCTTCTTACTCTATATTCATGTTAATGAGTTCGATATTTTGACAACTTATGATCATATTAAAGATTTCATTTAAACATTTTTCTCTAAATTCATATTAATGAGTTCGATATTTTTAAAAACTGAGGACAAAAAAGTCGGTTTCGAGTAAGTCTTTTTACTCTTAATTTATGTAAATGAGTTCGATATTTTGACAACTTATGATCATATTAAAGATTTCATGTTAACCTTTTTACTCTAAATTCATATTAATGAGTTCGATATTTTCAAAAACTGAGGACTAAATTGTAGGTTTCGAGTAAGTTTTTACCCTAAATTCATATTAATGAGTTTGATATTTTTAAAAACTCAGGACTAAATTGTCGGTTTCGAGTAAGTCTTTTTATTCTAAATTCATGTTAATGAGTTCGATATTTTGACAACTTATGACCATAATAAAGATTTCATGTAAACCTTTTTACTCTAAATTCATATAAATGAGTTTGATATTTTTAAAAACTGAAGACTAAATTTTCGGTTTCGAGTAAGTCTTTTAACTCTAAATTCATGTTAATGAGTTCTATATTTTGACAACTTATGATCATATTAAAGATTTCATGTAAACCTTTTTACTCTAAATTATATTTATGAGTTCGATATATTTAAAAACTGAGGACTTAATTGTCGGTTTCGAGTTAGTCTTCTTACTCTATATTCATGTTAATGAGTTCGATATTTTGACAACTTATGTTATATACGTGTGTTTTGGGTGTAAATAAACGGTAATCTATATAATTCTCTATCGTTCTACTCTACTCCTCACTAGCTAGATACGATCCTCTATCTTAGGTAGGATTTCTCTCTCTTCCTTTTCACTGTAACGCTTCAGTTTTGGCGCCCACGAGAAAGAACCCCACTCTCTAAATTCTAAAACACCCTTCCCCAAGGTAGATAATTTTAGGCAACTTTTGGCAAACTCACACTTCTCTCCCCAAACTCATAGCACTTGGCCGGGGCAACTCTCCGGTAGTGCACTACATACTACACAATCACAGCACGTGATCGGGGCGACTCTCCGATCGTGCTTACTCTCCAATCACAGCACTTGGTCGGGGCGACTCCCCGACAGTGCATTCATGCATACACACTTCACACCAAACTCCACCGACAAAACTAACTCCACGTAACTGCATTTTCATTTCATCCTGTAGTTTTAAATAAATCAAATCAAAAAATTTTTATTCAATCAAAAACAATTACATTACGTTTTACTTTACAAAATTTACACAGATTGTACAGTTTGAGTGAACAAAATAAAATAACTCCAACTCCTAAACTAGGACGAATCCTGTATCTTAGGAGATGGCGCTTCCTCCCTACATCATTTTCAAAAGCTTTGTAAAGCGCAAGTAAAGCATCTAAAAAAACGTAAGTATTGTAAGAATAAATGTGTGTGTGTGTGTGTGTGTGTATGCGTGTAGTGTATTGGGGTGATTGGGTGTGTTACATAATGGTCATTTGATTAAACATTCGGTCTCATCGTAATTAAGGGATAACAGATATTCATGAACTGTTTTTTTCAATTTGTATTTAGTTAGTGAGTATGTACGTTTAATCTTGTGAACTCTATTATAAAGTTTTGAACTTAGAGCATTGTATTGATATTTAGCCCAAGTTGTACGACAACTAACCTGCGGACAAACGAGAGTACCATGACGCCTTGAAGAGGTAGCGTTATCAAGAGGCAGTGAAGAATGCCTGCGGAGGATCATTCGCAAGATAGCCAACTGCCTAACTGTGAGAACCTCGCTCTCCGTGTACAGTTTCACTGTTGGGTATGTTCTAGGCTTACATAATAAGACCTTGAGAACAGCTCGCTGAGCACGCTCAAGTTTAAGTAGGGATGATTTGTTAGTCCCTGCCCAGACAGAAATGCAGTAGGATAATATAGACTGGCATAATCCGAAGTAAACCGTAAAGAGAGTAGCACGGTCAGCCGACTGACGAAGATTTTTAAAAATATAAATGAGTTTCCTGACTCTGCCCGTAAGAGTTTCAATTTGGTCGTTCCAATCAAGCCTATCGTCAAGGTGAATACCTAAATACTTTACAGTACTAACAGATTTCAGTGGCTTACAAAAGCAAGGATGAGAGTCAGTGGTTTGGCAATTATGTAATATGACGTCTGAGTTTAAAATAGGTTGTTCAGTCTTGGGAGACCTGTCGATATTGAATTTAAGAACCTGTGATTTTTCCAAATTAAGTGTTAGTAGGTTTGTGGATAGCCATTTACTGACACTACGCAGAGCGGTCTCAGCATAGCACTTGGCGGAGGCCCAGTTTTCTCCATAGACTAAAAGGGCCGTATCATCTGCATAAGTAAAGATGTTACAATTTTCAAGAGAGAGGCGGCATAATTGATCTATGTATATGAGGAAGAGAGTTGGGCCCAGAATGCTGCCTTGAGGAACCCCGTAACATATGGGTGCCTCGTCGCTGAGCAGACCACCGATTTTAACGAATTGTGTTCGACCAGTCAGATAGCTTCTAAACATGTCCAAGCTGGTACCCCGAATTCCAATGGACTCCAACTTTGACAGAAGGATGGGAGCAGAGACTGTGTCGAAGGCCTTTGATAGGTCTAGAAAGATACCATAACACTTTTCTTTGTTATCAATATGCGATACAATAGCTTCATTAAGGCTCGAAACAGCATCTTCAGTGGAAGTACCGCTCCGAAAGCCATACTGATTATCCGATAAAATTTGATATTTATTGAGATATTGTATTAGTGAAGCGTTAAGGTATCTCTCAAAAATCTTCGATAGAGCCGAGAGAACTGAGATGGGTCTGTAATTAGAGACACAGTCTCTGCTCCCCGCCTTATGAATAGGATGGACAACGGCTTTTTTAAAGCAGAGAGGGAAAACGCCTTTCTCTACGCAAAGATTAAAGATATGCGTTAAAGGTAGGGCTAAAGAAGATGCAGACTGCTTAATAACACGTGGCGAAATCTCATCCCACCCAGTTGAGCTGTCACTGCGCAGATTGAGAATAAGTCTCTTAACTTCTGTTTCATCGATAGGGAGAATAACAAGTGAATTACAGACAGAAACTGAGTGGACAGAGGTGTTACCCTGCAGTGGGGACGAAGGAGCTGAAATTTTTTGCGCTAAGTTACTTCCAATGTTCACAAAGTATTCGTTAACTGAGTTGATCGAGGAGATGTTGTCGCGGGAAATGTTAAGAAGTTCGTCAGGAGGTTTCTTGGCGTGGTTAGAGTTCGTAACTGATTTAATAACCTTCCACATTTCCTTCGGATTGTTTTTAGCATTTTCGAATTCACGCTTTTCATAATCCACTTTAATTTTTTTCAACAGAGCATTGCAAAAATTGCGATACCTCAAATACGTTGTTTTTAAGATGATGTTATCAGGAGAGCTCTTTAGTCTGAGATGCATTAAGTCGCGATTTCGTATACAACGAAGTAAACCGGTAGTTATCCACGGTTTGATAATCCTGTTTCTCCTCGGCACCTTTACAAATGATATATGTTTATAGATTATTGATTTAATACATGCAATCAGGGTATGAGTGGCTACATCAGGATTTGTTTCTTCTAAAATTGATGTGAAACTAGTGTTATCTAAATCTTTTTTTATTAATTCAAAATTATATTTGACTACATGAGAGTTAGTCTGTTTAATATTGACATTATTGTTTAATTTTAGAGATAAGGCAACAGGATAATGGTCTGTAATTTCAGTTTGGATGACACCTACTGTAGCAATATGTTTCGTTTTTAAAAAGATATGATCCAAACAGTTATTAATTCTAGTTGGAAGACGATGTGCCGGTAGAAGACCAAGGGACGACATTAGTGTGAGATAATTATTAGAGTGAGGATTGATACTATTTTCTTTAATATCTATATTGATGTCACCTATCAGCACAATATTTGATAAGTTAAGAGGAGAAACAATGCTATCAAGACTATTGTAGAATCTGTCTAGGTTATTGTATGATGGGGAGCGATAGACCGCGACAATAGCGATGTTGCCAATGCGACACAACAAGCAATTACCATCCTGAAAGGGTGGCTCGCTAATGTAGCACCTTAAGTCCTCTCTAGCATACAGTACCACGCCATCATTTTGGAGACGATTATTAAAAGTAGAGTGCACAGTATAACCGTCAAGAATAGGAAGCTGAACAGAGCTTTTAAGCCAACATTCAGTCAAAATGATAACGTCAAAATGCATTTGAGATACTGACAAAGTAGCAATAAAATTGTTAAAGTTTTTGTAAATACTTCTAATATTCACGTGGATTATTTTTAAGGACGAATCGTTGGGTAAGTATGTGGAACAATTTTCTGGTGTACAATACCGTGCCTGCGCAACATTCATACAATCAATTTCAGAAACTATATCTGCTAAGTTAGTCATTTTTATAAGAATGTAGGAATCAAGGAAACCTGACGTAGTACACAACTACGTCCAAGGGCGGATGACCAATTATTGCTGAAATGTTCAAGTGATCTAGAAGTCAAGTAAAAGAAGTATAATATTATTACGCGTGTACATGATTTGCGCAGGCATAGGGAAAGTTTATGGAAAGTTATAAGAGTTAAAAAAGTATATCGAGTAGATATGAGATAGAACCGCTTTGTTTTATTCTGGGTAAGTGAGTTTGAGTATCGGGAATACAAGATTAATGAAGATTTGTGAAGTTTTTTTACTAAGGAAACGATGAGTTTGATATTTGTTTATGTATAGTGTGAGACAGATTGAGGTGTTGTTAGAGTATGGTAGTGTAAGAGGGATTGTGTGAAAGGTTGTGTGTTTTGTGTTATATGTATATGATATGGATTTGTAGATAAAAAGATACAATTTATAACTACAGTAAACTAGTAAGGCATGAATCAGATTTAACATGAATAAATTTAGATGAAGAATCTTTGCGGAGAAGCACCCGACCATTTGATGTCCAGCAGAATTTAAAATCGTGTTTTTTAGCAAATTCGCGAGTGAGAAAAAGCAGCTTACGTGTGGAATAGGGCAAGTGCTCGTCCACATAGATTGGTTGCTTATCACCGACCATACCGATATGCTCATAATTAAGTTTCTCCGAACTCTGTCGACTTTTGTTGAAGCGCCGCGAAGATGCTAGAAAGTTGTTCTTGACTCGGACCGAGTGAAACTCGGCAACTATTGTTCTAGCTGTACCAGGTTTACCAGGACGTCTGTATATATCACGGATATCGTGCTCCTGAAAGCTTACACCCAGTGTTGTGCCGAGTTTTTGGACTATGTTGATGAGGTCGCTTTCTAGCTCTTTGTCTTTTTCAGTTACATTTCGGACTTCGATGGATGAGGATCTGCAGAACTGCTGCAATTCCTCTAATTGTTTTTCTAACCCAATCATATATTCCCTGTTTTGGTTTTTTTCTATTTCCAATCTTCCAATTCTAACTTTCATTTCTTCAAATTGGGTGTTCATGAAGGTCATTGAAGCTTCAATTTCAGAATTAGATTTCTGAATTTCCGTACACTGTGTTTTAAGTGCAGTAACATCAGAAACAAGTTTCGATAGGGTGACAGATTGTTCGGCCTTCCAAGTACTAAGCATCGACATAAGTTCCTTTTTGAACTCGTTAAAGTTACCTTGATCGCACTCGATCGCATGAGGCGAATCCATGCGACCACGCTTCGAACGGGTGGTTACTTTGCGAATCTGTTCCGGCTTGTCCCTTGACGAAGAGTCCGATTCAGATTGTGGTTGTATAGTAGGTACTACAGTATGTTTGGTCGGAGACTCGGGTGGCGGAGAGTGATGTAATTTAGGCATTTCGGTAGTGGCAATAGGGTCGAGTTCGTTTGTACGCACAACAGTCAGCCGCGTGTGTCGTAGACGCCGTAGCACGTAGTTCGTAGCACAGTGAACCGTCGCACTCCGCCTTATTACGTGGCTCGGAAGTACCAGGGTAACAGCAAACCCGTGGAGTCTTATTCCGTAGCAATGTCGTAGCACTCACCGGCGGGTCTCGTAGCGCGCGTCGTAGCACGTAGGCGGGGCTTGGTGCAGCGTCGTAGGCGAAGTAGTGGCACTACTCGTAGATGCGTGGACGATCTCTTATCAAGTTATGCACTTGTCAGAAATGGTCAGAAACATGGAGAGAATTAAAACAAAATAAATCAATTTAAGTAAAGTAATGTTTATTAAATTGAATCGTCCAATTTCTTTTAACCTACCACCTGTTCGGACGTCTTTTTTTAGCTGAGAGAAGAACAGGCGGAAGAAACTCGTCAGCTTTATCAAATCAGATATTTACAATTAAATCGTTACAAACTATAACAATATAAACTTAAAGTTATCAGTTAATCTCTTTATTAAACTATGATACTAGTTACCAAGCAAATGCAAAAGAAATCTGTCTATAATGTACTTTACTTATTATTACTACAAATAATCGGAATAATCATAAAATTGGGAATGAAAATTAACAGCGGATAGCCTTTGAAAAACAATCAACTCACACACAAAACAATTAATTCAAAATAACACAATACAATGAAGAATTTACTTAACTTAAATCCCGTAGTGCTCCAAACTTAAAAGTGAAACGTATGCTCAATTTTCCATTCCTTAAATACCCACTAAATTAAACACAAAAAGTTTACCCCTCACACCACTTTTCAACCAATCACAATCGACTATACTATTTGTACGAAAAAGTAATATCAGAGATAATATTTTATAAAACAATTACGTTGTAATCTTTTTGAAACTAAATACCAATGAATTACAATAATTGTTATATTCATTACTGTAGTCTTACTTGCTTAAATTCTTGAAAATACGTTCAGCCAATGATAGGCGTTACGACTAACTATCGTGAAATTATCAAATATAATAAATGGTAACTTATTTAAAACTTGCTAAGATATGTATAAGATATTTACATTATTTTTATAAGAACTGAATCAAAATTAAATGTTAAACAATACATGATTTGATCATACTATTACCAAACATTATTTATCTGAACGTGTAAGGCAAAGGCAAATGTTCATACAGCCAAAAATACAATTATTGGAAAAAAGCTTTACTTAAAATCCGTCACGGCCATTCTGACAAGTACTTCGCTCCCGAAGTACAATTTTAAACTTATATGTTAGGTATATTAATAACAATCATAATGGTCTTTAAAATTTACAGAACAGTCACTTAAAACCACTACTGCCAACAATGGGCATTAGTCTTAAAAATAGTCACAGTCAAATATGGCTCGCAAGCTTCTTAATCATGGCTCGCAAGCCTCTGCAACATGGCTCGTCAAATATGGCTATGGCTCGCAAGCTTCTTAATCATGGCTCGCAAGCCTCTGCAACATGGCTCGCAAGCCACTTCAACATGGCTCGTAAGCCTTTCCAACATGGCTCGTAAACTCCTCCAACATGGCTCGCAACTCTCTCCGACATGGTTCGCAAATCTCCCCATCATGGCTCGCAAATCTCTCCAACATGGCTCGCAAATCTCTCCAACATGGCTCGCAAATCTCTCCAACATGGCTCGCAAATCTCTCCAACATGGCTCGCATATCTCTCCAACATGGCTCGCAAACCTCTCCAACATGGCTCGCAAACCTCTCCAACATCCAAATCTAAATCATAATCTAGATCGAAATCGTAATCCAAATCGAAATCATAATCCAAATCAGAATCTTAATTGAAATCAGAATCAGAATCGAAATCAGAATCTAAATCGAATCTGAATCTAAATCGAAATCAGAATCGAAAATTAAATCAGAATCCGGATCGAAATCAGAATCCGAATCGAAATCAGAATCCGAATCGAAATCAAAAACAGAATCGAAATCTAAACCAGAATCGAAACCAAAATCAGAATATAAATCGAAACTAAGACTAAATTGAAAATCAAATATTATAAATCAAAACTCAAAATCGAAACTAAAATCTAAAACGTAAACGGATATCAAAATGGAGATTGAGATCGGAATGTAAATCGAAGTCAAAATATACATCGAAATCAAAATGTAAATCAAAATCAATACGAAAATCCTAATCAATACGAAAATCCTAATCAATACGAAAATCCTAATCAATACGAAAATCCTAATCAATACGAAAATCCTAATCAATACGAAAATCCTAATCAATACGAAAATCCTAATCAATACGAAAATCCTAATCAATACGAAAATCCTTATCAAAAGAAAAATCCTAATCTATACGAAAATCCTAATCAAAATGAAAAACCTAATCGTAATGAAAATCCTAATCAACATGAAAATCCTAATCGAGATGAAAATCCTAATCGAGATGAAAATCCTAATCGAGATGAAAATCCTAATCGAGATGAAAATCCTAATCAAAATGAAAATCCTAATCAAAATGAAAATCCTAATCAAAATGTTAATCCAAATCAAAACGTTAATCCAAATCAAAACGTTAATCCAAATCAAAACGTTAATCCAAATCAAAACGTTAATCCAAATCAAAACGTTAATCCAAATCAAAACGTTAATCCAAATCAAAATGTTAATCCAAATCAGCAAAATGTAAATTGAGATCGAAACCTAAAAATCAAACCCTTAATCGAAATCTATACCTTAATCGAAATCAAAATCATCATCCTCTTACCCTTATCCCAATTTAAATCTAAATTGAAAATAAAAAAACTAAAATTGAAATTTAATTTTCAATCTAAACCTAATCCTAGATTGAAATCTAAGTTGAAATCTAACCCGAAATCTACTTCAAAATAAAAACCGAAATCTAAATCTATCAAAATCTAAATTTAATAACAAAATCGAAAATCGAAACTGAAAATCGAAAACTAAAATCAAATCCGAAAATCAAATCATAAAATCAAATTCGAAAATCAAATCCGAAAATCAAGTCCTATAATCAAATCCGAAAATCAAACCCAAAAATCCTAATTATAAAAACAAAAGCAAAAATCGAAAATAAAATCTATAATCAAAATCGAAAGTATGAAATTTATAGTCAAAACCTAAATCTAAAATCAAAACCGAAAATCAAAACCTAAAGTCAAAATCTAAAATCTAAATCAAAAATCTAAATTGAAAATCTAAAATTAAAAATCTTAACCGAAAATCCAAACCCAAAATCTAAACCAAAAATCAAAACCAAAAATCAAAATATAATATTATCATGAACTTGGGTACACACCAAAGTCATAAATTACTCAAAACATACTCGTCTGTTGCAATTTAAACCCACCCAATCGTAAATAATAAATCTGAATGTCATCGAATCATACATTTTAAACTTTTAACTTCTTGGCGTAGCAAGATTAATGACTTAGGAGACAACATAATAAAATCTAAACTATTTAATTAAATCTAATCAATAACAAAATTATTGAAAATTTATCAAATTTTTACCAAAATTATATTAATATAAAGCACAATTATTATTAATTATAATTTTTAAGTAATTATGATTAATAATTGTGTTATTGTTTGAACATTAGTTTAGCATTTAAGTTTATTTCTTATCAGAAGAAAGCACAAATTAAAAAAGAACAATATCAGCCTTTTTAGTTACACATAAATTGCTTATCATTATTTTGAATTTTCAATAATGCTAGGATTACTCTGCGCAAACATTACTCGGCGGGATTCTATTTTATAGCTAACTTTTCTAAGTAAAATAAATATTGGTCAGCATCATATTATTATACATTGCTCCGATTCTAAATAAAGAAACTAAAAGCATTTGTGTCGCCCAAGACAGCGCCTACAAAAAAGTTCGTTGTCTAAGTATAGACAGCCAGGAATCGAACCCGGGGAGCTCAAGAGACAGACACCATGAAAATCAGTGTACTACCACGGAATACATAATGTACTACCCACTCGACGTTGTTGGTCGACAAAATAAATAATAGAATACAATATCTACTTACCCAAAATAAATTTTTTCAATAAATTTAAATTGAGAATGAGAATGCTAAATACTGTGGCAGGGTACTTTGCAATTCGAAACATACGTAGAGAGTAAAAATTAAGAAATGATGTAACTATTGAAAATTTGGTAGCAATGAATAATAATAGGTACTAGTGCAGAAGTAAATAGCTGTTCTTCAGTAAAATTTGAATTTTATAAGGCTAAAATAATTATCTACAAACCCAAATGTTTCATTGTAAACTTTACACAGACTTAGTAAAAAAAGATCTACCTACTTATTACGTACCTACAAATGAACAATTTAAACTCGTTTTAATCGCATTTACTTAAACGCCAGACCAGTTACTCAGGCTTTTGATCAGTATCACAAATACCGTCACAAATTAATTTTATAAACATCTTTAGTTAGGTAATATTGATTTCTCGATGTAATTGATGTTAATTTCGTCACAACAAATTTTATTCTTTTTCCACACCAAAACAATAAATAAGTATTGAACTAACAAAGTAGCAATCTCGTAAAATAAATTATTAAAACACAGCCACTAATGGCCTTACCGGCTAGCGGACTTTGAAGGAGGATCTCGAAGACTTCTCCTTTACTTCTCATTCTTCTTTCACTGACACCAGCTGGCTGCTACTCAGGTCTCAGGATCGCAATGGCAGCGGAGCAAGGTCTCGTCAGCATCCACCCTGAAAATCATCAGGAATTGGTGTTAATATTTTGTAAATGGACAGAGTCGATACCCACTTCTGATGTCAGAAATAGTCAGAAACATGGAGAGAATTAAAACAAAATAAATCAATTTAAATAAAGTAATGTTTATTAAATTGAATCGTCCAATTTCTTTTAACCTACCACCTGTTCGGACGTCTTTTTTTTAGCTGAGAGAAGAACAGGCGAAAGAAACTCGTCAGCTTTATCAAATCAGATATTTACAATTAAATCGTTACAAACTACAACAATATAATCTTAAAGGTATCAGTTAATCTCTTTATTAAACTATGATACTAGTTACCAAGCAAATGCAAAAGAAATCTGTCTATAATGTACTTTACTTATTATTACTACAAATAATCGGAATAATCATAAAATTGGGAATGAAAATTAACAGCGGATAGCCTTTGAAAAACAATCAACTCACACACAAAACAATTAATTCAAAATAACACAATACAATGAAGAATTTACTTAACTTAAATCCCGTAGTGCTCCAAACTTAAAAGTCAAAAAGCAATAGTAAAAAGTAATTAATATAAAGTACAATTATTAATTATAATTTTTAAGTAATTATGATTAATAATTGTGTTATTGTGTGAACATTAGCATAACAGTGTGAACATAGCATTTAAGCTTATTTCTTATCGGAAGAAAGCACAAATTAAAATTTTAGTTACACATAAATTGCTTATCATTATTTGAATTTTCAATAATGCTAGGATTACTCTGCGCAAACATTACTGAGCGGGATTCTATTTTATAGATAACTTTTCTAAGTAAAAGAAATATTATTATATACATTGCTCCGATTCTAAATAAAGAAACTAAAAGCATTTGTGTCGCCCCAGCGCCTACAGAAAAGTTCGTCGTCTAAGTTGAGACAGCCAGGAATCGAACCCGGGTATCTCGAGAGACAGACACCATGAAAACTAGTGTACTACCCACTCGATGTAGTTGGTCGAAAAATAAATAATAGAATACTATATCTTCCCAAAATAAAAACTTTCAATAAATTTAAAATGAGAATGAGAATGCTAAATACTGTGGCAGGGTAAGTAAAGTTCAAAAGTAAAGACACTCTGCTTTAAATAAGAAAAACAAAAACCCTTAAATGAAAAACATTAAATTCTTACTTAAATCTTACTTCCTACTTTGCAATTCGAAACATACGTAGAAAGTAAAAATTAAGAAATGATGTAACTATTAAAAATTTGGTAGCAATGAATAATATTTTGTACTAGTGCAGAAGTAAATAGCTGTGCTTCAATAAAATTTGAATTTTCTAAAGCTAAAGTATCTATAAACCCAAATGTTTCATTGTAAACTTTATACAGACTTAGTATAAAAAGATCTACCTACTTATAACGTACCTACAAATGAACAATTTAAACAAGTTTTAATCGCATTTACTTAGACGCCAGACCAATTACTCAGGCTTTTGATAAAACCACATCAGTATCACAAATACCGTCACAAATTAATTTTATAAACATCTTTAGTTAATATTGATTTCTCAATGTATTTGATGTTAATTTCGTCGTAACAAATTTTATTCTTTTTCCACATCAAAACAATAAATAAGTATTGAACTAGCAAAGTAGCAACCTCGTAAAATAAATAATTAAAACAGCCACTAATGGCCTTACCGGCTAGCGGACTTTGAAGGAAGATCTCTGAAGACTTCTCCTTTACCTCTCATTCTTCTTTCACTGACACCAGCTGGCTGCTACTCAGGTCTCAGGATCGCAATGGCAGCGGAGCGAGTTCTTGTCAGCATCCACCCTGAAAATCATCAGGAATTGGTGTTAATATTTTGTAAATGGACTGAGTCGATCCCACTTCTGATGTCAGAAATGGTCAGAAACATGGAGAGAATTAAAACAAAATAAATCAATTTAAGTAAAGTAATGTTTATTAAATTGAATCGTCCAATTTCTTTTAACCTACCACCTGTTCGGACGTCTTTTTTTAGCTGAGAGAAGAACAGGCGGAAGAAACTCGTCAGCTTTATCAAATCAGATATTTACAATTAAATCGTTACAAACTATAACAATATAAACTTAAAGTTATCAGTTAATCTCTTTATTAAACTATGATACTAGTTACCAAGCAAATGCAAAAGAAATCTGTCTATAATGTACTTTACTTATTATTACTACAAATAATCGGAATAATCATAAAATTGGGAATGAAAATTAACAGCGGATAGCCTTTGAAAAACAATCAACTCACACACAAAACAATTAATTCAAAATAACACAATACAATGAAGAATTTACTTAACTTAAATCCCGTAGTGCTCCAAACTTAAAAGTGAAACGTATGCTCAATTTTCCATTCCTTAAATACCCACTAAATTAAACACAAAAAGTTTACCCCTCACACCACTTTTCAACCAATCACAATCGACTATACTATTTGTACGAAAAAGTAATATCAGAGATAATATTTTATAAAACAATTACGTTGTAATCTTTTTGAAACTAAATACCAATGAATTACAATAATTGTTATATTCATTACTGTAGTCTTACTTGCTTAAATTCTTGAAAATACGTTCAGCCAATGATAGGCGTTACGACTAACTATCGTGAAATTATCAAATATAATAAATGGTAACTTATTTAAAACTTGCTAAGATATGTATAAGATATTTACATTATTTTTATAAGAACTGAATCAAAATTAAATGTTAAACAATACATGATTTGATCATACTATTACCAAACATTATTTATCTGAACGTGTAAGGCAAAGGCAAATGTTCATACAGCCAAAAATACAATTATTGGAAAAAAGCTTTACTTAAAATCCGTCACACTCCTATTTTTTTGAGCGTATTTATTTTTAATTTTGATTTTATTTATTTAAAATTAAATTAAATAACTAAGTACTGATGCAAACGTGCACTCCGTGAGCGATCCGAGGGGGGAGAGGAGGAGTTAGAAGCATCTAAATACACTATACCCTACTTTACAGGACACTGATCAAATCGCTACTTACATAAACAGACAGATACACAATCACGCTGTCCTAGTGACAGTAGCACGTATACTTAGGTTCACGAGTTCAAACTATACAATTATTTTAAGTAATTGTATAGTTATTCTTGGACCTGAGCATACATACAACTTGACTTCCAGGAGAGTATCCTGGAAAGTCAAACAAGCGCTTAAGGTACCTCGTAGGATTTCGAGTCCGACTAAGAGGTACCGAACCACTACACTCACTACAACTACCACTCATTTATCTATCTCATCTCATCTATCTCATCTCATCTACCCATTTTAATTGGGCGACCTTAAATTTAATTTTACTTTCAAAATTTATTTCCATTAAATTTATCTCTAAATTCTATATCACTACTCTAAATTCAACTTTTGCTCTAATTATTTTGCATAGAAACCTACTTTGATAAAGGAGGATTTTATCTCTCAGTAAGGAGTTTTTATCTTTTTGCTGTTTGCCTCTTTAGGTAGGTACGTATAGTCACATAGTCACGTAGGAATTATTTGCTCTGTGGATATTTATTTCTCTGTGTAAAATGGCTCGCTTTATAAATGTAGTTTACCTTAATAAGGCGGAGTTGGTGTATGAAGTCGAAGTTAGGGTTGAAGTACAAGTTAGGGTTGAAGTACCACTAGATACCATTATTAAGCTGCGTACTCAAGTTTCCAAATTATTAGAGACTCTTCCATCTGAGGAAGTAGTAGACTCCATTTTGTCACCCGACACCGATCTTCAGCAATTATCGGTTACTTTAAATTATATCGACGCTAAGATTGACCAAATCGAAGGCGGTAAACGAAATTTTATTAGAAAGATCGAAACCTTTCTGAACCATTCCTATTTTCGCTTGGATAGGATCGATATTCTCCTTTGCCCCGAAAATAGTGAACTTTACTCTAGTATTAAACAGAAATTTGACTTCTTAGAAAAAAGATTCTAACCCTTGACGTTTGAAGCTGCTGAACCAGTCCGAAAATTTGTAAGTGACCAACGTTCCATTTCTCCTCCCAATCCAACTTTGTACCCTGCCCCTTCAAACCTTCACCTTGACAGGCCACAGTCAAATCAGGCAAATGCTCCCCATCCAGTTTCAATCAAAGAATTGAAATCTTTTTCGTTTAATGGCAAGTCATGTCCTCGTTCTTTTCTCCAGAAAATTCAGGAATTTTCTATTTCCCGCAATATCGATAAAACCACTCTTCGAAACCACGCATTCGAAATATTTACAGAAGATGCCTTACACTGGTTCCGGTTCCAATTATTTCGAAATCCGGATATTTCTTGGGATCAATTAACGGAATCCCTGATAAAAGATTTTGGTGCTCACGATTATGATTATAAGTTAATGGAAGCTATTCGTAATCGTACACAGGGCTTAGGGGAATCCATTAGTCTATGTTTCTGATATGTTTGGAATGTTTTCCAGGCTTTCTAGAAAATTATCTGAGCAGGAACAGCTTGATATTTTACTTCATAACATTCGTCCTTGTTATTCTACATTCGTTGCTCTTAATAATATTTTCTCGATAGACTCGCTTATAACTACTTGTCAATCTTATGATCATATGATCGATAGAGACAGAAATTTTCACGAACCGAAGCCACTAAACAATTGTGCTTCGGAATTTAATTACGTTGCAAGACCCTTTGCTCGGACTGTACATTTTTCCCAGGACGTTTCTATCACACCTCCAGGTTCCAATTCCCAATATTCCCATCACGACAATATCGCTCCTCCAGGTAATTCCCAGTATTCCCATCGGGTTAATATTGCACCCCCAGGTAATTCCCAGTATTCCCAGCGTAGCTCTATTGCGACTTCAGGTAATTCCCAATATTCCCCTCGTAGTTCCACTCCACAACCAGGTTATAGGACTCCTGCTCCTGCTAGAATTCATTCACCTGTCAGACATACTTCCCAGTCTTCACCTCCTGTTGACAGGGGACTTCGTTCTGTCCCAGGTCCTTCTACAAACCGCTTTTCCGGTCAGCCTTCCGGCCCGGGTAATCATTTCAATCGTGTCGATAATGCGCCTTCCTTTCAGTCCCATCTATTCTGTGTACGTTGTAGGACTAATGGGCACTCAATTAATAACTGTGACAAACCCCGGGATCCCGTTTGTTTTAAATGTGGCTTTAAAGGTACTAAGGCTACTGATTGTCCTAAATGCAATAGGCCTTCGTCTCCAAAAAACTAAATAACGACTTGAATAGTAGTTCTTCCCTAAATTCTAAAGATAATCAAGATTTATTAAATTATTTTAGCACTTCCATTTTTATCGAGGAAATTGATAACCAGCGTCCTTTTACCAATGTCTCCATAGCCGGTAAATCATTTTCGGATTATTGGATAGCGGAAGTTGTGTTACTGTATTAGGTAATGATTCTCATAAACAATTTGTAAATCTTGGGTTTACTCTATTCAAGTCGTCTGCGAAAGTAATGGTTGCAAATAAAAATACTGTGAAATCTTCTGGGTATATGCTTTTGCCCATGACCTTTAACGGTTCTACTCATTTGATCAAAGCTTTGGTCTTTTCCGATATATAAATAAAATAAAATAAATAAAAATCATTTATTTCAGACGTAAGTCCATATTACCTACACTACACAATATGATTTATAAAATTATTATTATAGGACGGCTAAGTGTCCTTCGAGAGGTGGACGCGCGTCCAGTGTTGCATAATTGCACTATCCACGTCCAGCCTCGCCGCAACCGTCTGTAGGAGACTGTTGGAGCTGCCCCGCACCCGATGGATCAGGGATGCAATGCGCTTTCTTATGATGGCTGCGAAGCTATCTACCTCCGCCGTGGCTAGCATCCCTGATGCACTGCAATAGCGAGGCAGCCCCATCAACCCCCTAAAGGCGTTGTTATATTGGGTGCGCAGGGTCCTATATGCTTCTTGGGTGTAATTCATCCACAGGCTGCACGTGTACAGTGAGTGACAAAAAGTTTTAAAAAGGGTTATTTTAACTTGCTTTGTACATCGTGCAAACCTGCGAGAAAGCATATTAGCTCTTATACACAGTGCCCTACGCTCCCGCTCGATATCAAGGTCATCCTTGAGCGACTCGGTTACCCAATGTCCCAGGTAATTGAAACTTTGTACACGCCTAAGAGGAACCCCATTTAATTTCACAGGAGGAACTTTATGTCTTGTTATTAGCTTTAAAAACTAATAATTCACTTCTAGCTGTGTTGTACCTAAGACCATGTGATTCTGCAAATCGCTCACAGATGTCGATAAGTTTTTTGAGAGCGCTGACCGATGGGCACAGCAGCACCATATCGTCGGCATAACTTATGTTATTGACAAGGGTACCGTCAATAGAACAGTTGAAAAGTGTGGGAGACCTTATTCCACCTTGCCTCACCCCACATTCCAACCTGTACACACTTGACAACTCTCCTGACCATTTTACAAAATTTTGTTGGTTTGCATACCTAGAAACATAATCATGAGGTAGGTTAGTGTCATCACAGAGTTTTTTCCAAAGAACATCATATTGTACCAAGTCAAAAGCCTTTGACAGGTCTAAAAATAGGGCATATACAGGTGTACTCCTGGTGGTGTAATACTGCACAGTCTGCTTGAGGCACAGGACAGCGGATTCAGTTGATATACCCGGCCTAAATCCAAACTGGGCATCATGAAGCCTGACATGTTTGCCCAACTGCTGGTCAAGCAGCCTGTCCAGCACCTTAGACACTATGGTTGCAAGTGAAATTGGTCGGTAATTACATTTATCACTAGTATTGCCCGTCTTATTTTTAGCTATAGGCACAACCAGGGTCTTTAACATACTGTCTGGTAAGTATCCATGACTCAAACAAAGGGAGAAAAACATTGCCAGAACTCGGGCATGTGTATATCCTTCCCTTATTCTTGGTATTGACTTTTGGAAGAAGTTTGACTTATTTCCCAAAATACCCTTACAAAATATTTCTTCCCAAATTAATACTATAAATAGTTCTACTGATACTCAGGTTTTATCATTTTCCCATTTGTCTGACGTTCAGAAAACTATCGCTTCTGAAGTCATTGATCAATTTAAAAATATTTCTTTCGAACAGAATGGCAAGCTTGGTCGTAGAAATTTAATTTGTCACAAAATTGATACGGGCGATGCCCCACCTATTCGTCAGCGTTGTTATAGACTCTCTCCAGAGAAACAGAAAGCTCTCGCGAATGAGGTGGATAAAATGTTAGAACTTGACGTTATTGAGGAATGTGAGAGCCCCTGGCTTTCTCCAGTTTTAATAACACCAAAAAAGGATGGTGATTGGCGGTTCTGCGTTGACAGTCGTAAATTAAATTCAATTACTAAAAAGGATGCTTATAGCCTTCCGTTAATAAGTGAAATTTTAGATAACCTTAGGGCTGCTCGATATCTTTCTAGTATTGACATTGCAAAAGCATTTTGGGAAATACCTTTGGACCCTAATGATAGGGATAAGACCGCTTTTTATGTACCCGGCAGAGGAATGTATCGTTTTACGGTGATGCCGTTTGGTCTGACGAATGCCCCTGCTACTCAACAACGTTTAATGGATCAATTATTTACTCCAGAATTTGAGAATAAAGTGTTTTGTTATCTCGATGACATAATTATCATTAGTAATACTTTTGAAGAACATATTTCTCTTTTGATGAAAGTTCATCAAAAACTCTCTCTTGCTGGTCTCACAATCAACTTTGGTAAAAGTCAATTCTTTCGTAACGAATTAAAGTATCTTGGGTATATTGTTGACAATAAGGGCTTACGAGCTGATCCGGCCAAGGTTCAGGCAATTTTAGATTTTCCAATTCCTACAAATAAAAGGGAAATGAGGAAATTTTTAGGAACATGTAGTTGGTTTAGACGTTTCATTCCCAATTTTAGCTCTGTAGCTTCTCCTCTTAATAAATTGACTTCTGGTTCAATTTCGAAATTTGTTTGGAATCCTGATGCTGAGGCTGCTTTCCGCAAACTAAAGGAAGCGCTTATTTCGGCTCCAATTCTTTCATGTCCTGATTTTGATCTTTCTTTTTCTGTCCATTGTGACGCTTCTAATGTTGGCGTAGGCGCTATGCTTACACAAACTCAAGGCTCTAGTGAGGTAGTTATTGCTTATATGAGCAAATCTCTAAATAAAAATGAACAAAATTACTCGACAACTGAACGAGAGACTTTAGCAGTGCTCACAGCTATTGAACACTGGCGTTGTTACTTAGATAATGGTAAATAGTTTACTGTTTTCACCGACCATGCAGCTCTGCAATGGTTTTTGAATATGTCCAATCCAACCGGGAGACTTGCCCGATGGACTCTCCGTCTGTCGTCCTTTAATTTTATTTTAAAACATAAAAGGGGTAAAGAAAATGTTGTCCCTGATTCACTTACTAGATCGAAAACTAATATGATCGAACCTATTGCTATTTCTAGTGAAACCTCAGAAACAGATCGTTTTAATAATATATTTAACAAGTGTCGCGAAAACCCAGATTCATATCCTAATTTCAGTGTTTGGGATGGTAAGTTGTACCGTTGTTTTAATTCATCTGAACCGCTGAACCAAGATTTCCTTTGGAAGGAAGTGCCCCCACCTTCTGCTAGAGAAGACCTTATTAAAGCCGCTCATGGTGACGCTTCAAGTCCTCATTTTGGCATTTTTAAAACGTACAAAAAACTCTCTATTCTTTACTATTGGTCTAGTATGTTTAAACAAATTTCAAAAATTATTTCTTCTTGTGAAACGTGTTTGGCGTATAAACATTTGAACCATTCTCCTTTTGGGCCAATGGGAAAACCAAAAATTTGTTCGCGCCCTTGGCAATCCATCTCATTGGATTTAATGGGCCCTCTTCCAATGACCAGGCAAAGGAATCAATATATTTTAGTTGCAAATTGTTGCTTTTCCAAGTATACACTTATTTTCCCTCTCAAACGCGCAACTACCGAAAATGTTATTTTTAATTTGGAGAACTCTGTCTTTTTTATCCATGGCGTTCCTCAAACTATTATTATGGACAATGGCTCACAGTTCCAATCTCATCAATTCTCAAATTTTCTTTCGCGTTATAATATTCCGTTCGTATCCTTTACTCCGCGTTACTGTCCACAGGTTAATCTTACCGAGCGATATAATCGTACCATCGTAACCGCGTTAGCTGCCTTAGTGGGTAATGATCATCGCTCTTGGGACAAACATCTCAGAAAGATTCAATGCGCTATGAACTCTAGTGTAAATTTATCTACGGGTTTTTCTCCTTTCTTTCTTGTTCATGGCGGGAGTATGTTTCCACTGGCTCCCTTTATACACCAACATCTGACTTGGACGAGATAATTTTTATGCCCCGTGATATCTACGCTAATAATCTTGGGCACTTAGCATCTTACTTTGACCAGGTTCAAGTTGCTTTATATAATGCGTATGTTAAGAACACTGGTCCTTATAATTTAAGGCGCTCTTTTAAGGAATTTAATGTCGGCGATATTGTTTGGCGCCGAAATTATGTACAAAGTGATGCAGGCGCGTATTTCTCCGCAAAATTGGCACCACGTTTTATAAAGTGTACAGTTATACGTAAGCTTTCTCCTCTTGTTTATATTTTAGAAGACCAAAATGGAGCCAGAGGCAAATGGCACATAAAAGATTTTAAGTTGTAATTTTGTTTCGGTTTGTTTATTTCTGTTTGTATTTTATTCTAGTACATATGCGGACGGCAGGCACACTATTCTGTATATTTGGGCATGATTTTAATTTTTTATTCTGCATACAGGCGGCCATAGTGCACATCGTCTCTATGTTTACTCTCTGTTGGAGAGTAGCTAAGCTCTCCAGACAGAAATCAAGTATAGTCTCTCTCTTTATTCTCTTTGCTGCAGAGTAGCTAAGCTCTGCAGGACAATGCCCTTTTGTGTAACTATAGCACATTGGTGTGAATTTGTAAATTACTGTACATATTTTATTAGCTTTATTTTACTCTTGTAAAATTTCCTAAGGGAAAATTTTCTCTTTGGGGGGGGGAATAATGTAGCGTGCTGCCTGTCGCTCCTGAGCTCTTAGTTTTAAGCTAGTTTTAATTAGTTTAAGTTTCTTAGGGAATAAGTATTTTTGGCCATAACTTTCCAAATTCTTTGAAAATAAGCATTTGCTTGGCAGCAATTTATTTGTCTTTTTACGGCGATTCTTATAAGGTTTGTAGTTTCATCCTTTTTCATACAATTTTATTGAACTTCATACATAAATTTCATACTTAGTGGAAAAGTGAGGTTATAATTTTGTATTTATTTTGACAGCTGCTTGTTTACATGTGACAGCTAAGTTTATTTGTTTTTTTTTCAATTCTACTCACACTTCGCGTAGGTGGTCTATCAATTTATTGGTCATCCCGCTCTTTTGTATTGCTGCCGAGCGAATCCACGAATTCCCATTTTGAAATGCTGTATTATTTTTCTTCTATGTTTTTCTTTCGATTTTTCAAAATTTCTAGTTAGTATAAAAGGATTGTCAAACTTAAAACGTCAGTCATTCATACGCTCAACAGCGCATTGTACGTGCGAGCTCTGGCCGTTCCTGGGCCTTAGGCAAAGGCCCGGGACTCAAGAAAGCCCCGCGCCGCGTCAGTAATCATCAGTGTGTCCAGGGCCAAGAAAACTCCCCGTGCATAAACGTCTCAAACTCCTCGCTTCCCTTGACCGGCGCGAATTACGGGACCTCCGTGACGGCCTCTTCGTGTTACGTCTGATCTTCCCGCTTCAGGACCGCTACGGGCAACTACGTGTTCCGGCGTTCGCGAGCTACGTGTGAGCGAGTGCTCCATTGACCGTGGTCGGTTCGCGGCCCAGCGTTCGTTCCACCATCCGCTCCGACCGGTCGCGAGTGCTCCCGTTATCGTGACCCGGTGCGTCGCGGCGTTCGTCCCCTTTACACCCCCCCTCAAGAGAAAAGACTCCACATTCCCCTCCCCAGAAGAAAAACGTCCTCGTACTGCCCTCTTATATCCCCTTACTTTTAGTATTTAAATTCTAGTTATATACGTGTGTTTTGGGTGTAAATAAACGGTAATCTATATAATTCTCTATCGTTCTACTCTACTCCTCACTAGCTAGATACGATCCTCTATCTTAGGAAGGATTTCTCTCTCTTCCTTTTCACTGTAACGCTACAGGATTTGGAGTTAATATTTTTAACTCTAAAATCTTGTTAAAGAGTAAGATATTCTTGACAAACTGATCTTCAACTTACGAATTTGGAGTTAATATTTTTAACTCTAAAATCTTGTTAAAGAGGAAGATATTCTTGACAAACTGATCTTCAAATTACGGATTTGGAGTTAATATTTTTAACTCTAAAATCTTGTTAAAGAGGATGATATTCTTAACAAACTGATCTTCAAATTACGGATTTGGAGTTAATATTTTTAACTTTAAAATCTTGTTAAAGAGTAAGATATTCTTGACAAACTGATCTTCAACTTACGGATTTGGAGTTAATATTTTTAACTCTAAAATCTTGTTAAAGAGTAAGATATTCTTGACAAACTGATCTTCAAATTACGGATTTGGAGTAAATATTTTTAACTCTAAAATCTTGTTAAAAAGTAAGATATTCTTGACGAACTGATCTTCAAATTACGGATTTGGAGTAAATATTTTTAACTCTAAAATCTTGTTAAAGAGTAAGATATTCTTGACAAACTGATCTTCAAATTACGGATTTGGAGTTAATATTTTAACTCTAAAATCTTGTTAAAGAGGAAGATATTCTTGACAAACTGATCTTCAAATTACGGATTTGGAGTTAATATTTTTAACTCTAAAATCTTGTTAAAGAGTAAGATATTCTTGACAAACTGATCTTCAAATTACGGATTTGGAGTTAATATTTTTAACTCTAAAATCTTGTTAAAGAGTAAGATATTCTTGACAAGTCATCTTCAAATTACGGATTTGGAATTAATATTTTTAACTCTAAAATCTTGTTAAAGAGTAAGATATTCTTGACAAACTGATCTTCAACTTACGGATTTGGAGTTAATATTTTAACTCTAAAATCTTGTTAACGAGTAAGATATTCTTGACAAACTGATCTTCAAATTACGGATTTGGAGTTAATATTTTAACTCTAAAATCTTGTTAAAGAGTAAGATATTCTTGACAAACTGATCTTCAAATTACGGATTTGGAGTTAATATTTTTAACTCTAAAATCTTGTTAAAGAGTAAGATATTCTTGACAAAATGATCTTCAAATTACGGATTTGGAGTTAATATTTTTGACTCTAAAAATCTTGTTAAAGAGTAAGATATTCTTGACAAACTGATCTTCAATTACGGATTTGGAGTTAATATTTTTAACTCTAAAATCTTGTTAAAGAGTAAGATATTCTTGACAAACTGATCTTCAAATTACGGATTTGGAGTTAATATTTTTAACTCTAAAATCTTGTTAAAGAGTAAGATATTTTTGACAAATTGATCTTCAAATTACGGATTTGAAGTTAATATTTTTAACTCTAAAATCTTGTTAAAGAGTAAGATATTCTTGACAAACTGATCTTCAAATTACGGATTTGGAGTTAATATTTTTAACTCTAAAATCTTGTTAAAGAGTAAGATATTCTTGACAAACTGATCTTCAAATTACGGATTTGGAGTTAATATTTTTAACTCTAAAATCTTGTTAAAGAGTAAGATATTCTTGACAAGTGATCTTCAAATTATGGTATTGGAGTTAATATTTTTAACTCTAAAATCTTGTTAAAGAGTAAGATACTCTTGACAAACTGATCTCCAAATTACGGATTTGGAGTTAATATTTTTAACTCTAAAATCTTGTTAAAGAGTAAGATATTCTTGACAAGTGATCTTCAAATTACGGATTTGGAGTTAATATTTTTAACTCTAAAATCTTGTTAAAGAGTAAGATATTCTTGACAAACTGATCTTCAAATTACGGATTTGGAGTTAATATTTTTACTCTAAAATCTTGTTAAAGAGTAAGATATTCTTGACAAGTGATCTTCAAATTACGGATTTGGAGTTAATATTTTTAACTCTAAAATCTTGTTAAAGAGTAAGATATTTTTGACAAATTGATCTTCAAATTACGGATTTGAAGTTAATATTTTTAACTCTAAAATCTTGTTAAAGAGTAAGATATTCTTGACAAACTGATCTTCAAATTACGGATTTGGAGTTAATATTTTTAACTCTAAAATCTTGTTAAAGAGTAAGATATTCTTGACAAACTGATCTTCAAATTACGGATTTGGAGTTAATATTTTTAACTCTAAAATCTTGTTAAAGAGTAAGATATTCTTGACAAGTGATCTTCAAATTATGGTATTGGAGTTAATATTTTTAACTCTAAAATCTTGTTAAAGAGTAAGATACTCTTGACAAACTGATCTCCAAATTACGGATTTGGAGTTAATATTTTTAACTCTAAAATCTTGTTAAAGAGTAAGATATTCTTGACAAGTGATCTTCAAATTACGGATTTGGAGTTAATATTTTTAACTCTAAAATCTTGTTAAAGAGTAAGATATTCTTGACAAACTGATCTTCAAATTACGGATTTGGAGTTAATATTTTTACTCTAAAATCTTGTTAAAGAGTAAGATATTCTTGACAAGTGATCTTCAAATTACGGATTTGGAGTTAATATTTTTAACTCTAAAATCTTGTTAAAGAGTAAGATACTCGTGACAAACTGATCTCCAAATTACGGATTTGGAGTTAATATTTTTAACTCTAAAATCTTGTTAAAGAGTAAGATATTCTTGACAAGTGATCTTCAAATTACGGATTTGGAGTTAATATTTTTAACTCTAAAATCTTGTTAAAGAGTAAGATATTCTTGACAAACTGATCTTCAAATTACGGATTTGGAGTTAATATTTTTAACTCTAAAATCTTGTTAAAGAGTAAGATATTCTTGACAAGTGATCTTCAAATTACGGATTTGGAGTTAATATTTTTAACTCTAAAATCTTGTTAAAGAGTAAGATACTCTTGACAAACTGATCTCCAAATTTAGGATTTGGAGTTAATATTTTTAACTCTAAAATCTTGTTAAAGAGTAAGATACTCTTGACAAGTGATCTTCAAATTACGGATTTGGAGTTAATATTTTTAACTCTAAAATCTTGTTAAAGAGTAAGATATTCTTGACAAGTGATCTTCAAATTACGGATTTGGAGTTAATATTTTTAACTCTAAAATCTTGTTAAAGAGTAAGATATTCTTGACAAACTGATCTCCAAATTACGGATTTGGAGTTAATATTTTTAACTCTAAAATCTTGTTAAATAGTAAGATATTCTTGACAAGTGATCTTCAAATTACGGATTTGGAGTTAATATTTTTAACTCTAAAATCTTGTTAAAGAGTAAGATATTCTTGACAAACTGATCTTCAAATTACGGATTTGGAGTTAATATTTTTAACTCTAAAATCTTGTTAAAGAGTAAGATATTCTTGACAAGTGATCTTCAAATTACGGATTTGGAGTTAATATTTTTAACTCTAAAATCTTGTTAAAGAGTAAGATATTCTTGACAAACTGATCTTCAAATTACGGATTTGGAGTTAATATTTTTAAACTCTAAAATCTTGTTAAAGAGTAAGATATTCTTGACAAACTGATCTTCAAATTACGGATTTGGAGTTAATATTTTTAACTCTAAAATCTTGTTAAAGAGTAAGATACTCTTGACAAACTATTCTGCAAATTACGGATTTGGAGTTAATATTTTTAACTCTAAAATCTTGTTAAAGAGTAAGATATTCTTGACAAGTGATCTTCAAATTACGGATTTGGAGTTAATATTTTTGACTCTAAAATCTTGTTAAAGAGTAAGATATTCTCGACAAACTGATCTTCAAATTACGGCTTTGGAGTTAATATTTTTAACTCTAAAATCTTGTTAAAGAGTAAGATATTCTTGACAAGTGATCTTCAAATTACGGATTTGGAGTTAATATTTTTAACTCTAAAATCTTGTTAAAGAGTAAGATACTCTTGACAAACTGATCTCCAAATTACGGATTTGGAGTTAATATTTTTAACTCTAAAATCTTGTTAAAGAGTAAGATATTCTTGACAAGTGATCTTCAAATTACGGTATTGGAGTTAATATTTTTAACTCTAAAATCTTGTTAAAGAGTAAGATATTCTTGACAAACTGATCTTCAAATTACGGATTTGGAGTTAATATTTTTAACTCTAAAATCTTGTTAAAGAGCAAGATATTCTTGACAAGTGATCTTCAAATTACGGATTTGGAGTTATTATTTTTAACTCTAAAATCTTGTTAAAGAGTAAGATACTCTTGACAAACTGATCTCCAAATAACGGATTTGGAGTAAATATTTTTAACTCTAAAATCTTGTTAAAGAGTAAGATATTCTTGACAAACTGATCTTCAAATTACGGATTTGGAGTTAATATTTTTAACTCTAAAATCTTGTTAAAGAGTAAGATATTCTTGACAAGTGATCTTCAAATTACGGATTTGGAGTTAATATTTTTTACTCTAAAATCTTGTTAAAGAGTAAGATATTCTTGACAAACTGATCTTCAAATTACGGATTTGGAGTTAATATTTTTAACTCTAAAATCTTGTTAAAGAGTAAGATATTCTTGACAAGTGATCTTCAAATTACGGTATTGGAGTTAATATTTTTACCTCTAAAATCTTGTTAAAGAGTAAGATACTCTTGACAAACTGATCTCCAAATTACGGATTTGGAGTTAATATTTTTAACTCTAAAATCTTGTTAAAGAGTAAGATATTCTTGACAAGTGATCTTCAAATTACGGATTTGGAGTTAATATTTTTAACTCTAAAATCTTGTTAAAGAGTAAGATACTCTTGACAAACTGATCTCCAAATTACGGATTTGGAGTTAATATTTTTAACTCTAAAATCTTGTTAAAGAGTAAGATATTCTTGACAAGTGATCTTCAAATTACGGATTTGGAGTTAATATTTTTAACTCTAAAATCTTGTTAAAGAGTAAGATATTCTTGACAAACTGATCTCCAAATTACGGATTTGGAGTTAATATTTTTAACTCTAAAATCTTGTTAAAGAGTAAGATATTCTTGACAAGTGATCTTCAAATTACGGTATTGGAGTTAATATTTTTAACTCTAAAATCTTGTTAAAGAGTAAGATACTCTTGACAAACTGATCTCCAAATTACGGATTTGGAGTTAATATTTTTAACTCTAAAATCTTGTTAAAGAGTAAGATATTCTTGACAAGTGATCTTCAAATTACGGATTTGGAGTTAATATTTTTAACTCTAAAATCTTGTTAAAGAGTAAGATACTCTTGACAAACTGATCTCGAAATTACGGATTTGGAGTTAATATTTTTAACTCTAAAATCTTGTTAAAGAGTAAGATATTCTTGACAAGTGATCTTCAAATTACGGATTTGGAGTTAATATTTTTAACTCTAAAATCTTGTTAAAGAGTAAGATATTCTTGACAAACTGATCTCCAAATTACGGATTTGGAGTTAATATTTTTAACTCTAAAATCTTGTTAAAGAGTAAGATATTCTTGACAAGTGATCTTCAAATTACGGATTTGGAGTTAATATTTTTAACTCTAAAATCTTGTTAAAGAGTAAGATATTCTTGACAAACTGATCTTCAAATTACGGATTTGGAGTTTATATTTTTAACTCTAAAATCTTGTTAAAGAGTAAGATATTCTTGACAAGTGATCTTCAAATTACGGATTTGGAGTTAATATTTTTAACTCTAAAATCTTGTTAAAGAGTAAGATATTTTTGACAAATTGATCTTCAAATTACGGATTTGAAGTTAATATTTTTAACTCTAAAATCTTGTTAAAGAGTAAGATATTCTTGACAAACTGATCTTCAAATTACGGATTTGGAGTTAATATTTTTAACTCTAAAATCTTGTTAAAGAGTAAGATATTCTTGACAAGTGATCTTCAAATTATGGTATTGGAGTTAATATTTTTAACTCTAAAATCTTGTTAAAGAGTAAGATACTCTTGACAAACTGATCTCCAAATTACGGATTTGGAGTTAATATTTTTAACTCTAAAATCTTGTTAAAGAGTAAGATATTCTTGACAAGTGATCTTCAAATTACGGATTTGGAGTTAATATTTTTAACTCTAAAATCTTGTTAAAGAGTAAGATATTCTTGACAAACTGATCTTCAAATTACGGATTTGGAGTTAATATTTTTACTCTAAAATCTTGTTAAAGAGTAAGATATTCTTGACAAGTGATCTTCAAATTACGGATTTGGAGTTAATATTTTTAACTCTAAAATCTTGTTAAAGAGTAAGATACTCGTGACAAACTGATCTCCAAATTACGGATTTGGAGTTAATATTTTTAACTCTAAAATCTTGTTAAAGAGTAAGATATTCTTGACAAGTGATCTTCAAATTACGGATTTGGAGTTAATATTTTTAACTCTAAAATCTTGTTAAAGAGTAAGATATTCTTGACAAACTGATCTTCAAATTACGGATTTGGAGTTAATATTTTTAACTCTAAAATCTTGTTAAAGAGTAAGATATTCTTGACAAGTGATCTTCAAATTACGGATTTGGAGTTAATATTTTTAACTCTAAAATCTTGTTAAAGAGTAAGATACTCTTGACAAACTGATCTCCAAATTTAGGATTTGGAGTTAATATTTTTAACTCTAAAATCTTGTTAAAGAGTAAGATACTCTTGACAAGTGATCTTCAAATTACGGATTTGGAGTTAATATTTTTAACTCTAAAATCTTGTTAAAGAGTAAGATATTCTTGACAAGTGATCTTCAAATTACGGATTTGGAGTTAATATTTTTAACTCTAAAATCTTGTTAAAGAGTAAGATATTCTTGACAAACTGATCTCCAAATTACGGATTTGGAGTTAATATTTTTAACTCTAAAATCTTGTTAAATAGTAAGATATTCTTGACAAGTGATCTTCAAATTACGGATTTGGAGTTAATATTTTTAACTCTAAAATCTTGTTAAAGAGTAAGATATTCTTGACAAACTGATCTTCAAATTACGGATTTGGAGTTAATATTTTTAACTCTAAAATCTTGTTAAAGAGTAAGATATTCTTGACAAACTGATCTTCAAATTACGGATTTGGAGTTAATATTTTTTTACTCTAAGATCTTGTTAAAGAGTAAGATATTCTTGACAAACTGATCTTCAAATTACGGATTTGGAGTTAATATTTTTAACTCTAAAATCTTGTTAAAGAGTAAGATACTCTTGACAAACTATTCTGCAAATTACGGATTTGGAGTTAATATTTTTAACTCTAAAATCTTGTTAAAGAGTAAGATATTCTTGACAAGTGATCTTCAAATTACGGATTTGGAGTTAATATTTTTGACTCTAAAATCTTGTTAAAGAGTAAGATATTCTCGACAAACTGATCTTCAAATTACGGCTTTGGAGTTAATATTTTTAACTCTAAAATCTTGTTAAAGAGTAAGATATTCTTGACAAGTGATCTTCAAATTACGGATTTGGAGTTAATATTTTTAACTCTAAAATCTTGTTAAAGAGTAAGATACTCTTGACAAACTGATCTCCAAATTACGGATTTGGAGTTAATATTTTTAACTCTAAAATCTTGTTAAAGAGTAAGATATTCTTGACAAGTGATCTTCAAATTACGGTATTGGAGTTAATATTTTTAACTCTAAAATCTTGTTAAAGAGTAAGATATTCTTGACAAACTGATCTTCAAATTACGGATTTGGAGTTAATATTTTTAACTCTAAAATCTTGTTAAAGAGCAAGATATTCTTGACAAGTGATCTTCAAATTACGGATTTGGAGTTATTATTTTTAACTCTAAAATCTTGTTAAAGAGTAAGATACTCTTGACAAACTGATCTCCAAATAACGGATTTGGAGTAAATATTTTTAACTCTAAAATCTTGTTAAAGAGTAAGATATTCTTGACAAACTGATCTTCAAATTACGGATTTGGAGTTAATATTTTTAACTCTAAAATCTTGTTAAAGAGTAAGATATTCTTGACAAGTGATCTTCAAATTACGGATTTGGAGTTAATATTTTTTACTCTAAAATCTTGTTAAAGAGTAAGATATTCTTGACAAACTGATCTTCAAATTTCGGATTTGGAGTTAATATTTTTAACTCTAAAATCTTGTTAAAGAGTAAGATATTCTTGACAAGTGATCTTCAAATTACGGTATTGGAGTTAATATTTTTACCTCTAAAATCTTGTTAAAGAGTAAGATACTCTTGACAAACTGATCTCCAAATTACGGATTTGGAGTTAATATTTTTAACTCTAAAATCTTGTTAAAGAGTAAGATATTCTTGACAAGTGATCTTCAAATTACGGATTTGGAGTTAATATTTTTAACTCTAAAATCTTGTTAAAGAGTAAGATACTCTTGACAAACTGATCTCCAAATTACGGATTTGGAGTTAATATTTTTAACTCTAAAATCTTGTTAAAGAGTAAGATATTCTTGACAAGTGATCTTCAAATTACGGATTTGGAGTTAATATTTTTAACTCTAAAATCTTGTTAAAGAGTAAGATATTCTTGACAAACTGATCTCCAAATTACGGATTTGGAGTTAATATTTTTAACTCTAAAATCTTGTTAAAGAGTAAGATATTCTTGACAAGTGATCTTCAAATTACGGTATTGGAGTTAATATTTTTAACTCTAAAATCTTGTTAAAGAGTAAGATACTCTTGACAAACTGATCTCCAAATTACGGATTTGGAGTTAATATTTTTAACTCTAAAATCTTGTTAAAGAGTAAGATATTCTTGACAAGTGATCTTCAAATTACGGATTTGGAGTTAATATTTTTAACTCTAAAATCTTGTTAAAGAGTAAGATACTCTTGACAAACTGATCTCGAAATTACGGATTTGGAGTTAATATTTTTAACTCTAAAATCTTGTTAAAGAGTAAGATATTCTTGACAAGTGATCTTCAAATTACGGATTTGGAGTTAATATTTTTAACTCTAAAATCTTGTTAAAGAGTAAGATATTCTTGACAAACTGATCTCCAAATTACGGATTTGGAGTTAATATTTTTAACTCTAAAATCTTGTTAAAGAGTAAGATATTCTTGACAAGTGATCTTCAAATTACGGATTTGGAGTTAATATTTTTAACTCTAAAATCTTGTTAAAGAGTAAGATATTCTTGACAAACTGATCTTCAAATTACGGATTTGGAGTTTATATTTTTAACTCTAAAATCTTGTTAAAGAGTAAGATATTCTTGACAAGTGATCTTCAAATTACGGATTTGGAGTTAATATTTTTAACTCTAAAATCTTGTTAAAGAGTAAGATATTCTTGACAAACTGATCTTCAAATTACGGATTTGGAGTTAATATTTTTAACTCTAAAATCTTGTTAAAGAGTAATAAGATATTCTTGACAAGTGATCTTCAAATAACGGTATTGGAGTTAATATTTTTAACTCTAAAATCTTGTTAAAGAGTAAGATACTCTTGACAAACTGATCTCCAAATTACGGATTTGGAGTTAATATTTAAAACTCTAAAATCTTGTTAAAGAGTAAGATATTCTTGACAAGTGATCTTCAAATTACGGATTTGGAGTTAATATTTTTAACTCTAAAATCTTGTTAAAGAGTAAGATATTCTTGACAAGTGATCTTCAAATTACGGATTTGGAGTTAATATTTTTAACTCTAAAATCTTGTTAAAGAGTAAGATACTCTTGACAAACTGATCTCCAAATTACGGATTTGGAGTTAATATTTTAATCTCTAAAATCTTGTTAAAGATTAAGATATTCTTGACAAACTGATCTTCAAATTTACGGATTTGGAGTTAATATTTTTAACTCTAAAATCTTGTTAAAGAGTAAGATATTCTTGACAAACTGATCTTCAAATTACGGATTTGGAGTTAATATTTTTAACTCTAAAATCTTGTTAAAGATTAAGATATTCTTGACAAACTGATCTTCAAATTACGGATTTGGAGTTAATATTTTTAACTCTAAAATCTTGTTAAAGAGTAAGATATTCTTGACAAACTGATCTTCAAATTACGGATTTGGAGTTAATATTTTTAACTCTAAAATCTTGTTAAAGAGTAAGATACTCTTGACAAACTGATCTCCAAATTCTGGATTTGGAGTTAATATTTTTAACTCTAAAATCTTGTTAAAGAGTAAGATATTCTTGACAAGTGATCTTCAAATTACGGATTTGGTGTTAATATTTTTAACTCTAAAATCTTGTTAAAGAGTAAGATATTCTTGACAAACTGATCTTCAAATTACGGATTTGGAGTTAATATTTTTAACTCTAAAATCTTGTTAAAGAGTAAGATATTCTTGACAAGTGATCTTCAAATTACGGATTTGGAGTTAATATTTTTAACTCTAAAATCTTGTTAAAGAGTAAGATACTCTTGACAAACTATTCTGCAAATTACGGATTTGGAGTTAATATTTTTAACTCTAAAATCTTGTTAAAGAGTAAGATATTCTTGACAAGTGATCTTCAAATTACGGATTTGGAGTTAATATTTTTGACTCTAAAATCTTGTTAAAGAGTAAGATATTCTCGACAAACTGATCTTCAAATTACGGCTTTGGAGTTAATATTTTTAACTCTAAAATCTTGTTAAAGAGTAAGATATTCTTGACAAGTGATCTTCAAATTACGGATTTGGAGTTAATATTTTTAACTCTAAAATCTTGTTAAAGAGTAAGATACTCTTGACAAACTGATCTCCAAATTACGGATTTGGAGTTAATATTTTTAACTCTAAAATCTTGTTAAAGAGTAAGATATTCTTGACAAGTGATCTTCAAATTACGGTATTGGAGTTAATATTTTTAACTCTAAAATCTTGTTAAAGAGTAAGATATTCTTGACAAACTGATCTTCAAATTACGGATTTGGAGTTAATATTTTTAACTCTAAAATCTTGTTAAAGAGCAAGATATTCTTGACAAGTGATCTTCAAATTACGGATTTGGAGTTATTATTTTTAACTCTAAAATCTTGTTAAAGAGTAAGATACTCTTGACAAACTGATCTCCAAATAACGGATTTGGAGTTAATATTTTTAACTCTAAAATCTTGTTAAAGAGTAAGATATTCTTGACAAACTGATCTTCAAATTACGGATTTGGAGTTAATATTTTTAACTCTAAAATCTTGTTAAAGAGTAAGATATTCTTGACAAGTGATCTTCAAATTACGGATTTGGAGTTAATATTTTTTACTCTAAAATCTTGTTAAAGAGTAAGATATTCTTGACAAACTGATCTTCAAATTACGGATTTGGAGTTAATATTTTTAACTCTAAAATCTTGTTAAAGAGTAAGATATTCTTGACAAGTGATCTTCAAATTACGGTATTGGAGTTAATATTTTTACCTCTAAAATCTTGTTAAAGAGTAAGATACTCTTGACAAACTGATCTCCAAATTACGGATTTGGAGTTAATATTTTTAACTCTAAAATCTTGTTAAAGAGTAAGATATTCTTGACAAGTGATCTTCAAATTACGGATTTGGAGTTAATATTTTTAACTCTAAAATCTTGTTAAAGAGTAAGATACTCTTGACAAACTGATCTCCAAATTACGGATTTGGAGTTAATATTTTTAACTCTAAAATCTTGTTAAAGAGTAAGATATTCTTGACAAGTGATCTTCAAATTACGGATTTGGAGTTAATATTTTTAACTCTAAAATCTTGTTAAAGAGTAAGATATTCTTGACAAACTGATCTCCAAATTACGGATTTGGAGTTAATATTTTTAACTCTAAAATCTTGTTAAAGAGTAAGATATTCTTGACAAGTGATCTTCAAATTACGGTATTGGAGTTAATATTTTTAACTCTAAAATCTTGTTAAAGAGTAAGATACTCTTGACAAACTGATCTCCAAATTACGGATTTGGAGTTAATATTTTTAACTCTAAAATCTTGTTAAAGAGTAAGATATTCTTGACAAGTGATCTTCAAATTACGGATTTGGAGTTAATATTTTTAACTCTAAAATCTTGTTAAAGAGTAAGATACTCTTGACAAACTGATCTCGAAATTACGGATTTGGAGTTAATATTTTTAACTCTAAAATCTTGTTAAAGAGTAAGATATTCTTGACAAGTGATCTTCAAATTACGGATTTGGAGTTAATATTTTTAACTCTAAAATCTTGTTAAAGAGTAAGATATTCTTGACAAACTGATCTCCAAATTACGGATTTGGAGTTAATATTTTTAACTCTAAAATCTTGTTAAAGAGTAAGATATTCTTGACAAGTGATCTTCAAATTACGGATTTGGAGTTAATATTTTTAACTCTAAAATCTTGTTAAAGAGTAAGATATTCTTGACAAACTGATCTTCAAATTACGGATTTGGAGTTTATATTTTTAACTCTAAAATCTTGTTAAAGAGTAAGATATTCTTGACAAGTGATCTTCAAATTACGGATTTGGAGTTAATATTTTTAACTCTAAAATCTTGTTAAAGAGTAAGATATTCTTGACAAACTGATCTTCAAATTACGGATTTGTAGTTAATATTTTTAACTCTAAAATCTTGTTAAAGAGTAATAAGATATTCTTGACAAGTGATCTTCAAATAACGGTATTGGAGTTAATATTTTTAACTCTAAAATCTTGTTAAAGAGTAAGATACTCTTGACAAACTGATCTCCAAATTACGGATTTGGAGTTAATATTTAAAACTCTAAAATCTTGTTAAAGAGTAAGATATTCTTGACAAGTGATCTTCAAATTACGGATTTGGAGTTAATATTTTTAACTCTAAAATCTTGTTAAAGAGTAAGATATTCTTGACAAGTGATCTTCAAATTACGGATTTGGAGTTAATATTTTTAACTCTAAAATCTTGTTAAAGAGTAAGATATTCTTGACAAACTGATCTTCAAATTACGGATTTGGAGTTAATATTTTTAACTCTAAAATCTTGTTAAAGAGTAAGATATTCTTGACAAACTGATCTTCAAATTACGGATTTGGAGTTAATATTTTTAACTCTAAAATCTTGTTAAAGAGTAAGATATTCTTGACAAGTGATCTTCAAATTACGGATTTGGAGTTAATATTTTTAACTCTAAAATCTTGTTAAAGAGTAAGATATTCTTGACAAACTGATCTTCAAATTACGGATTTGGAGTTAATATTTTTAACTCTAAAATCTTGTTAAAGAGTAAGATATTCTTGACAAGTGATCTTCAAATTACGGATTTGGAGTTAATATTTAAAACTCTAAAATCTTGTTAAAGAGTAAGATATTCTTGACAAGTGATCTTCAAATTACGGATTTGGAGTTAATATTTTTAACTCTAAAATCTTGTTAAAGAAAAAGATATTCTTGACAAGTGATCTTCAAATTACGGATTTGGAGTTAATATTTTTAACTCTAAAATCTTGTTAAAGAGTAAGATATTCTTGACAAGTGATCTTCAAATTACGGATTTGGAGTAAATATTTTTAACTCTTAAATCTTGTTAAAGAGTAAGATACTCTTGACAAACTGATCTCCAAATTACGGATTTGGAGTAAATATTTTTAACTCTAAAATCTTGTTAAAGAGTAAGATATTCTTGACAAGTGATCTTCAAATTACGGATTTGGAGTTAAAATTTTTAACTCTAAAATCTTGTTAAAGAGTAAGATATTCTTGACAAACTGATCTTCAAATTACGGATTTGGAGTTAATATTTTTAACTCTAAAATCTTGTTAAAGAGTAAGATACTCTTGACAAACTGATCTCGAAATTACGGATTAGGAGTTAATATTTTTAACTCTAAAATCTTGTTAAAGAGTAAGATATTCTTGACAAGTGATCTTTAAATTACGGATTTGGAGTTAATATTTTTAACTCTAAAATCTTGTTAAAGAGTAAGATATTCTTGACAAACTGATCTTCAAATTACGGATTTGGAGTTAATATTTTTAACTCTAAAATCTTGTTAAAGAGTAAGATATTCTTGACAAGTGATCTTCAAATTACGGATTTGGAGTAAATATTTTTAGCTCTTAAATCTTGTTAAAGAGTAAGATACTCTTGACAAACTGATCTCCAAATTACGGATTTGGAGTTAATATTTTTAACTCTAAAATCTTGTTAAAGAGTAAGATATTCTTGACAAGTGATCTTCAAATTACGGATTTGGAGTTAATATTTTTAACTCTAAAATCTTGTTAAAGAGTAAGATATTCTTGACAAACTGATGTTCAAATTACGGATTTGGAGTTAATATTTTTACTCTAAAATCTTGTTAAAGAGTAAGATACTCTTGACAAACTGATCTCCAAATTACGGATTTGGAGTTAATATTTTTAACTCTAAAATCTTGTTAAAGAGTAAGATATTCTTGAGAAGTGATCTTCAAATTACGGATTTGGAGTTAATATTTTTAACTCTAAAATCTTGTTAAAGAGTAAGATATTCTTGACAAGTGATCTTCAAATTACGGATTTGGAGTTAATATTTTTAACTCTAAAATCTTGTTAAAGAGTAAGATATTCTTGACAAACTGATCTTCAAATTACGGATTTAGAGTTAATATTTTTAACTCTAAAATCTTGTTAAAGAGTAAGATATTCTTGACAAACTGATCTTCAAATTACGGATTTGGAGTTAATATTTTTAACTCTAAAATCTTGTTAAAGAGTAAGATATTCTTGACAAACTGATCTTCAACTTACGGATTTAGAGTTAATATTTTTAACTCTAAAATCTTGTTAAAGAGTAAGATATTCTTGACAAGTGATCTTCAAATTACGGATTTGGAGTTAAAATTTTTAACTCTAAAATCTTGTTAAAGAGTAAGATATTCTTGACAAACTAATCTTCAAATTACGGATTTGGAGTTAATATTTTTAACTCTAAAATCTTGTTAAAGAGTAAGATATTCTTGACAAACTGATCTTCAACTTACGGATTTGGAGTTAATATTTTAATCTCTAAAATCTTGTTAAAGATTAAGATATTCTTGACAAACTGATCTTCAAATTTACGGATTTGGAGTTAATATTTTTAACTCTAAAATCTTGTTAAAGAGTAAGATATTCTTGACAAACTGATCTTCAAATTACGTATTTGGAGTTAATATTTTTAACTCTAAAATCTTGTTAAAGATTAAGATATTCTTGACAAACTGATCTTCAAATTACGGATTTGGAGTTAATATTTTTAACTCTAAAATCTTGTTAAAGAGTAAGATATTCTTGACAAACTGATCTTCAAATTACGGATTTGGAGTTAATATTTTTAACTCTAAAATCTTGTTAAAGAGTAAGATACTCTTGACAAACTGATCTCCAAATTCTGGATTTGGAGTTAATATTTTTAACTCTAAAATCTTGTTAAAGAGTAAGATATTCTTGACAAGTGATCTTCAAATTACGGATTTGGTGTTAATATTTTTAACTCTAAAATCTTGTTAAAGAGTAAGATATTCTTGACAAACTGATCTTCAAATTACGGATTTGGAGTTAATATTTTTAACTCTAAAATCTTGTTAAAGAGTAAGATATTCTTGACAAGTGATCTTCAAATTACGGATTTGGAGTTAATATTTTTAACTCTAAAATCTTGTTAAAGAGTAAGATACTCTTGACAAACTGATCTCCAAATTACGGATTTGGAGTTAATATTTTTGACTCTAAAATCTTGTTAAAGAGTAAGATATTCTTGACAAGTGATCTTCAAATTACGGATTTGGAGTTAATATTTTTAACTCTAAAATCTTGTTAAAGAGTAAGATATTCTTGACAAACTGATCTTCAAATTACGGATTTGGAGTTAATATTTTTAACTCTAAAATCTTGTTAAAGAGTAAGATATTCTTGACAAGTGATCTTCAAATTACGGATTTGGAGTTAATATTTTTAACTCTTAAATCTTGTTAAAGAGTAAGTTACTCTTGACAAACTGATCTCCAAATTCTGGATTTGGAGTTAATATTTTTAACTCTAAAATCTTGTTAAAGAGTAAGATATTCTTGACAAGTGATCTTCAAATTACGGATTTGGAGCTCTAAAATCTTGTTAAAGAGTAAGATATTCTTGACAAACTGATCTTCAAATTACGGATTTGAAATTAATATTTTTAACTCTAAAATCTTGTTAAAGAGTAAGATATTCTTGACAAGTGATCTTCAAATTACGGATTTGGAGTTAATATTTTTAACTCTAAAATCTTGTTAAAGAGAAAGATACTCTTGACAAACTGATCTCCAAATTACGGATTTGGAGTTAATATTTTTAACTCTAAAATCTTGTTAAAGAGTAAGATATTCTTGACAAGGGATCTTCAAATTACGGATTTGGAGTTAATATTTTTAACTCTAAAATCTTGTTAAAGAGTAAGATATTCTTGACAAACTGATCTTCAAATTACGGATTTGGAGTTAATATTTTTAACTCTAAAATCTTGTTAAAGAGTAAGATATTCTTGACAAGTGATCTTCAAATTACGGATTTGGAGTTAATATTTTTAACTCTAAAATCTTGTTAAAGAGTAAGATATTCTTGACAAACTGATCTTCAAATTACGGATTTGGAGTTAATATTTTTAAGTTAAAAATATTTTAGAGTTAATCTTCAGTTTGTCAAGAATATCTTACTCTTTAACAAGATTTTAGAGTTAAAAATATTAACTCCAAATCCGTAATTTGAAGATCACTTGTCAAGAATATCTTACTCTTTAACAAGATTTTAGAGTTAAAAATATTTACTCCAAATCCGTAATTTGAAGATCAGTTTGTCAAGAATATCTTACTCTTTAACAAGATTTTAGAGTTAAAAATATTAACTCCAAATCCGTAATTTGAAGATCAGTTTGTCAAGAATATCTCACTCTTTAACAAGATTTTAGAGTTAAAATATTGTTAAAGAGTAAGATACTCTTGACAAACTGATCTCCAAATTCTGGATTTGGAGTTAATATTTTTAACTCTAAAATCTTGTTAAAGAGTAAGATATTCTTGACAAACTGATCTTCAAATTACGGATTTGGAGTAAATATTTTTAACTCTAAAATCTTGTTAAAGAGTAAGATATTCTTGACAAGTGATCTTCAAATTACGGATTTGGAGTTAATATTTTTAACTCTAAAATCTTGTTAAAGAGTAAGATATTCTTGACAAACTGATCTTCAAATTACGGATTTGGAGTTAATATTTTTAACTCTAAAATCTTGTTAAAGAGTAAGATATTCTTGACAAACTGATCTTCAAATTACGGATTTGGAGTTAATATTTTTAACTCTAAAATCTTGTTAAAGTGTAAGATATTCTTGACAAGTGATCTTCAAATTACGGATTTGGAGTTAATATTTTTAACTCTAAAATCTTGTTAAAGAGTAAGATACTCTTGACAAACTGATCTCCAAATTACGGATTTGGAGTTAATATTTTTAACTCTAAAATCTTGTTAAAGAGTAAGATATTCTTGACAAACTGATCTTCAAATTACGGATTTGGAGTAAATATTTTTAACTCTTAAATCTTGTTAAAGAGTAAGATACTCTTGACAAACTGATCTCCAAATTACGGATTTGGAGTAAATATTTTTAACTCTAAAATCTTGTTAAAGAGTAAGATATTCTTGACAAGTGATCTTCAAATTACGGATTTGGAGTTAAAATTTTTAACTCTAAAATCTTGTTAAAGAGTAAGATATTCTTGACAAACTGATCTTCAAATTACGGATTTGGAGTTAATATTTTTAACTCTAAAATCTTGTTAAAGAGTAAGATATTCTTGACAAACTGATCTTCAACTTACGAATTTAGAGTTAATATTTTTAACTCTAAAATCTTGTTAAAGAGTAAGATATTCATGACAAACTGATCTTCAAATTACGGATTTGGAGTTAATATTTTTAACTCTAAAATCTTGTTAAAGAGTAAGATACTCTTGACAAACTGATCTCCAAATTACGGATTTGGAGTTAATATTTTTAACTCTAAAATCTTGTTAAAGAGTAAGATATTCTTGACAAACTGATCTTCAAATTACGGATTTGGAGTTAATATTTTTAACTCTAAAATCTTGTTAAAGAGTAAGATATTCTTGACAAGTGATCTTCAAATTACGGATTTGGAGTAAATATTTTTAACTCTTAAATCTTGTTAAAGAGTAAGATACTCTTGACAAACTGATCTCCAAATTACGGATTTGGAGTTAATATTTTTAACTCTAAAATCTTGTTAAAGAGTAAGATATTCTTGACAAGTGATCTTCAAATTACGGATTTGGAGTTAATATTTTTAACTCTAAAATCTTGTTAAAGATTAAGATATTCTTGACAAACTGATCTTCAAATTACGGATTTGAAGTTAATATTTTTAACTCTAAAATCTTGTTAAAGAGTAAGATATTCTTGACAAGTGATCTTCAAATTACGGATTTGGAGTTAATATTTTTAACTCTAAAATCTTGTTAAAGAGTAAGTTACTCTTGACAAACTGATCTCCAAATTCTGGATTTGGAGTTAATATTTTTAACTCTAAAATCTTGTTAAAGAGTAAGATATTCTTGACAAACTGATCTTCAAATTACGGATTTGGAGTTAATATTTTTAACTCTAAAATCTTGTTAAAGAGTAAGATATTCTTGACAAGTGATCTTCAAATTACGGATTTGGAGTTAATATTTTTAACTCTTAAATCTTGTTAAAGAGTAAGATACTCTTGACAAACTGATCTCCAAATTACGGATTTGGAGTTAATATTTTTAACTCTAAAATCTTGTTAAAGAGTATTCTTTACAAGTAAGAAAGTAAGTTTTTAAGAGTATTCTTGACAAGTGATCTTCAAATTACGGATTTGGAGCTCTAAAAACTTGTTAAAGAGTAAGATATTCTTGACAAACTGATCTTCAAATTACGGATTTGGAGTATTATTTTTAACTCTAAAATCTTGTAAAGAGTAAGATATTCTTGACAAGTGATCTTCAAATTACGGATTTGGAGTTAAAATTTTTAACTCTAAAATCTTGTTAAAGAGTAAGATATTCTTGACAAACTGATCTTCAAATTACGGATTTGGAGTTAATATTTTTAACTCTAAAATCTTGTTAAAGAGTAAGATATTCTTGACAAACTGATCTTCAACTTACGGATTTGGAGTTAATATTTTTAACTCTAAAATCTTGTTAAAGAGTAAGATATTCTTGACAAACTGATCTTCAAATTACGGATTTGGAGTTAATATTTTTAACTCTAAAATCTTGTTAAAGAGTAAGATATTCTTGACAAACTGATCTTCAAATTACGGATTTGGAGTTAATATTTTGAACTCTAAAATCTTGTTAAAGAGTAAGATATTCTTGACAAGTGATCTTCAAATTACGGATTTGGAGTTAATATTTTTAACTCTAAAATCTTGTTAAAGAGTAAGATACTCTTGACAAACTGATCTCCAAATTACGGATTTGGAGTTAATATTTTTAACCTTAAAATCTTGTTAAAGAGTAAGATATTCTTGACAAGTGATCTTCAAATTACGGATTTGGAGTTAATATTTTTAACTCTAAAATCTTATTAAAGAGTAAGATATTCTTGACAAGTGATCTTCAAATTACGGATTTGGAGTTAATATTTTTAACTCTAAAATCTTGTTAAAGAGTAAGATATTCTTGACAAGTGATCTTCAAATTACGGATTTGGAGTTAATATTTTTAACTCTTAAATCTTGTTAAAGAGTAAGATACTCTTGACAAACTGATCTCCAAATTACGGATTTGGAGTTAATATTTTTAACTCTAAAATCTTGTTAAAGAGTAAGATATTCTTGACAAGTGATCTTCAAATTACGGATTTGGAGCTCTAAAATCTTGTTAAAGAGTAAGATATTCTTGACAAACTGATCTTCAAATTACGGATTTGGAGTTAATATTTTTAACTCTAAAATCTTGTTAAAGAGTAAGATATTCTTGACAAGTGATCTTCAAATTACGGATTTGGAGTTAATATTTTTAACTCTTAAATCTTGTTAAAGAGAAAGATACTCTTGACAAACTGATCTCCAAATTACGGATTTGGAGTTAATATTTTTAACTCTAAAATCTTGTTAAAGAGTAAGATATTCTTGACAAGTGATCTTGAAATTACGGATTTGGAGCTCTAAAATCTTGTTAAAGAGTAAGATATTCTTGACAAACTGATCTCCAAATTACGGATTTGGAGTTAATATTTTTAACTCTAAAATCTTGTCAAAGAGTAAGATATTCTTGACAAGTGATCTTGAAATTACGGATTTGGAGCTCTAAAATCTTGTTAAAGAGTAAGATATTCTTGACAAACTGATCTTCAAATTACGGATTTGGAGTTAATATTTTTAACTCTAAAATCTTGTTAAAGAGTAAGATATTCTTGACAAGTGATCTTCAAATTACGGATTTGGAGTTAATATTTTTAACTCTTAAATCTTGTTAAAGAGAAAGATACTCTTGACAAACTGATCTCCAAATTACGGATTTGGAGTTAATATTTTTAACTCTAAAATCTTGTCAAAGAGTAAGATATTCTTGACAAGGGATCTTCAAATTACGGATTTGGAGTTAATATTTTTAACTCTAAAATCTTGTTAAAGAGTAAGATATTCTTGACAAACTGATCTTCAAATTACGGATTTGGAGTTAATATTTTTAACTCTAAAATCTTGTTAAAGAGTAAGATATTCTTGACAAGTGATCTTCAAATTACGGATTTGGAGTTAATATTTTTAACTCTAAAATCTTGTTAAAGAGTAAGATATTCTTGACAAACTGATCTCCAAATTACGGATTTGGAGTTAATATTTTTAAGTTAAAAATATTTTAGAGTTAATCTTCAGTTTGTCAAGAATATCTTACTCTTTAACAAGATTTAAGAGTTAAAAATATTTACTCCAAATCCGTAATTTGAAGATCACTTGTCAAGAATATCTTACTCTTTAACAAGATTTTAGAGTTAAAAATATTAACTCCAAATCCGTAATTTGAAGATCAGTTTGTCAAGAATATCTCCCTCTTTAACAAGATTTTTGAGTTAAAATATTGTTAAAGAGTAAGATACTCTTGACAAACTGATCTCCAAATTACGGATTTGGAGTTAATATTTTTAACTCTAAAATCTTGTTAAAGAGTAAGATACTCTTGACAAGTGATCTTCAAATTACGGACTTGGAGTTAATATTTTTAACTCTAAAATCTTGTTAAAGAGTAAGATATTCTTGACAAACTGATCTCCAAATTACGGATTTGGAGTTATTATTTTTAACTCTAAAATCTTGTTAAAGAGTAAGATATTCTTGACAAGTGATCTTCAAATTACGGATTTGGAGTTAATATTTTTAACTCTAAAATCTTGTTAAAGAGTAAGATATTCTTGACAAGTGATCTTCAAATTACGGTATTGGAGTTAATATTTTTAACTCTAAAATCTTGTTAAAGAGTAAGATATTCTTGACAAGTGATCTTCAAATTACGGATTTGGAGTTAATATTTTTAACTCTAAAATCTTGTTAAAGAGTAAGATATTCTTGACAAACTGATCTTCAAATTACGGATTTGGAGTTTATATTTTTAACTCTAAAATCTTGTTAAAGAGTAAGATATTCTTGACAAGTGATCTTCAAATTACGGTATTGGAGTTAATATTTTTAACTCTAAAATCTTGTTAAAGAGTAAGATATTCTTGACAAGTGATCTTCAAATTACGGATTTGGAGTTAATATTTTTAACTCTTAAATCTTGTTAAAGAGTAAGATATTCTTGACAAGTGATCTTCAAATTACGGATTTGGAGTTAATATTTTTAACTCTAAAATCTTGTTAAAGAGTAAGATATTCTTGACAAACTGATCTTCAAATTACGGATTTGGAGTTAATATTTTTAACTCTAAAATCTTGTTAAAGAGTAAGATATTCTTGACAAGTGATCTTCAAATTACGGTATTGGAGTTAATATTTTTAACTCTAAAATCTTGTTAAAGAGTAAGATATTCTTGACAAGTGATCTTCAAATTACGGATTTGGAGTTAATATTTTTAACTCTAAAATCTTGTTAAAGAGTAAGATATTCTTGACAAACTGACCTCCAAATTACGGATTTGGAGTTAATATTTTTAACTCTAAAATCTTGTTAAAGAGTAAGATATTCTTGACAAGTGATCTTCAAATTACGGATTTGGAGTTAATATTTTTAACTCTAAAATCTTGTTAAAGAGTAAGATATTCTTGACAAACTGATCTTCAAATTACGGATTTGGAGTTAATATTTTTAACTCTAAAATCTTGTTAAAGAGTAAGATATTCTTGACAAGTGATCTTCAAATTACGGATTTGGAGTTAATATTTTTAATTCTAAAATCTTGTTAAAGAGTAAGATATTCTTGACAAACTGATCTTCAAATTACGGATTTGGAGTTTATATTTTTAACTCTAAAATCTTGTTAAAGAGTAAGATATTCTTGACAAGTGATCTTCAAATTACGGTATTGGAGTTAATATTTTTAACTCTAAAATCTTGTTAAAGAGTAAGATACTCTTGACAAACTGATCTCCAAATTACGGATTTGGAGTTAATATTTTTAACTCTAAAATCTTGTTAAAGAGTAAGATATTCTTGACAAGTGATCTTCAAATTACGGATTTGGAGTTAATATTTTTAACTCTAAAATCTTGTTAAAGAGTAAGATACTCTTGACAAACTGATCTCCAAATTACGGATTTGGAGTTAATATTTTTAACTCTAAAATCTTGTTAAAGAGTAAGATACTCTTGACAAGTGATCTTCAAATTACGGATTTGGAGTTAATATTTTTAACTCTAAAATCTTGTTAAAGAGTAAGATATTCTTGACAAGTGATCTTCAAATTACGGATTTGGAGTTAATATTTTTAACTCTAAAATCTTGTTAAAGAGTAAGATATTCTTGACAAGTGATCTTCAAATTACGGTATTGGAGTTAATATTTTTAATTTTAAAATCTTGTTAAAGAGTAAGATACTCTTGACAAACTGATCTCCAAATTACGGATTTGGAGTTAATATTTTTAACTCTAAAATCTTGTTAAAGAGTAAGATATTCTTGACAAGTGATCTTCAAATTACGGATTTGGAGTTAATATTTTTAACTTTAAAATCTTGTTAAAGAGTAAGATATTATTGACAAACTGATCTTCAAATTACGGATTTGGAGTTAATATTTTTAACTCTTAAATATTGTTAAAGAGAAAGATACTCTTGACAAACTGATCACCAAATTACGGATTTGGAGTTAATATTTTTAACTCTAAAATCTTGTTAAAGAGTAAGATATTCTTGACAAGGGATCTTCAAATTACGGATTTAGAGTTAATATTTTTAACTCTAAAATCTTGTTAAAGAGTAAGATATTCTTGACAAACTGATCTTCAAATTACGGATTTGGAGTTAATATTTTTAACTCTAAAATCTTGTTAAAGAGTAAGATACTCTTGACAAGTGATCTTCAAATTACGGATTTGGAGTTATTATTTTTAACTCTAAAATCTTGTTAAAGAGTAAGATATTCTTGACAAACTGATCTCCAAATTACGGATTTGGAGTTAATATTTTTAAGTTAAAAATATTTTAGAGTTAATCTTCAGTTTGTCAAGAATATCTTACTCTTTAACAAGATTTTAAAGTTAAAAATATTAACTCCAAATCCGTAATTTGAAGATCACTTGTCAAGAATATCTTTCTCTTTAACAAGATTTTAGAGTTAAAAATATTAACTCCAAATCCGTAATTTGAAGATCAGTTTATCAAGAATATCTTACTCTTTAACAAGATTTTAGAGTTAAAAATATTAACTCCAAATCCGTAATTTGAAGATCAGTTTGTCAAGAATATCTAACTCTTTAACAAGATTTTAGAGTTAAAAATATTGTTAAAGAGTAAGATATTCTTGACAAACTGATCTTCAAATTACGGATTTGGAGTTAATATTTTTAACTCTAAAATCTTGTTAAAGAGTAAGATACTCTTGACAAGTGATCTTCAAATTACGGATTTGGAGTTAATATTTTTAACTCTAAAATCTTGTTAAAGAGTAAGATATTCTTGACAAACTGATCTCCAGATTACGGATTTGGAGTTAATATTTTTAACTCTAAAATCTTGTTAAAGAGTAAGATATTCTTGACAAGTGATCTTCAAATTACGGATTTGGAGTTAATATTTTTAACTCTAAAATCTTGTTAAAGAGTAAGATATTCTTGACAAACTGATCTTCAAATTACGGATTTGGAGTTAATATTTTTAACTCTTAAATCTTGTTAAAGAGTAAGATACTCTTGACAAACTGATCTCCAAATTACGGATTTGGAGTTAATATTTTTAACTCTAAAATCTTGTTAAAGAGTAAGATATTCTTGACAAGTGATCTTGAAATTACGGATTTGGAGCTCTAAAATCTTGTTAAAGAGTAAGATATTCTTGACAAACTGATCTTCAAATTACGGATTTGGAGTTAATATTTTTAACTCTAAAATCTTGTTAAAGAGTTAGATATTCTTGACAAGTGATCTTCAAATTACGGATTTGGAGTTAATATTTTTAACTCTTAAATCTTGTTAAAGAGAAAGATACTCTTGACAAACTGATCTCCAAATTACGGATTTGGAGTTAATATTTTTAACTCTAAAATCTTGTCAAAGAGTAAGATATTCTTGACAAGGGATCTTCAAATTACGGATTTGGAGTTAATATTTTTAACTCTAAAATCTTGTTAAAGAGTAAGATATTCTTGACAAACTGATCTTCAAATTACGGATTTGGAGTTAATATTTTTAACTCTAAAATCTTGTTAAAGAGTAAGATATTCTTGACAAGTGATCTTCAAATTACGGATTTGGAGTTAATATTTTTAACTCTAAAATCTTGTTAAAGAGTAAGATATTCTTGACAAACTGATCTCCAAATTACGGATTTGGAGTTAATATTTTTAAGTTAAAAATATTTTAGAGTTAATCTTCAGTTTGTCAAGAATATCTTTCTCTTTAACAAGATTTTAAAGTTAAAAATATTAACTCCAAATCCGTAATTTGAAGATCACTTGTCAAGAATATCTTACTCTTTAACAAGATTTTAGAGTTAAAAATATTAACTCCAAATCCGTAATTTGAAGATCAGTTTATCAAGAATATCTTACTCTTTAACAAGATTTTAGAGTTAAAAATATTAACTCCAAATCCGTAATTTGAAGATCAGTTTGTCAAGAATATCTCCCTCTTTAACAAGATTTTAGAGTTAAAATATTGTTAAAGAGTAAGATACTCTTGACAAACTGATCTCCAAATTACGGTATCGGAGTTAATATTTTTAACTCTAAAATCTTGTTAAAGAGTAAGATACTCTTGACAAGTGATCTTCAAATTACGGATTTGGAGTTAATATTTTTAACTCTAAAATCTTGTTAAAGAGTAAGATATTCTTGACAAACTGATCTCCAGATTACGGATTTGGAGTTAATATTTTTAACTCTAAAATCTTGTTAAAGAGTAAGATATTCTTGACAAGTGATCTTCAAATTACGGATTTGGAGTTAATATTTTTAACTCTAAAATCTTGTTAAAGAGTAAGATATTCTTGACAAACTGATCTTCAAATTACGGATTTGGAGTTAATATTTTTAACTCTTAAATCTTGTTAAAGAGTAAGATACTCTTGACAAACTAATCTCCAAATTACGGATTTGGAGTTAATATTTTTAACTCTAAAATCTTGTTAAAGAGTAAGATATTCTTGACAAGTGATCTTGAAATTACGGATTTGGAGCTCTAAAATCTTGTTAAAGAGTAAGATATTCTTGACAAACTGATCTTCAAATTACGGATTTGGAGTTAATATTTTTAACTCTAAAATCTTGTTAAAGAGTAAGATATTCTTGACAAGTGATCTTCAAATTACGGATTTGGAGTTAATATTTTTAACTCTTAAATCTTGTTAAAGAGAAAGATACTCTTGACAAACTGATCTCCAAATTACGGATTTGGAGTTAATATTTTTAACTCTAAAATCTTGTCAAAGAGTAAGATATTCTTGACAAGGGATCTTCAAATTACGGATTTGGAGTTAATATTTTTAACTCTAAAATCTTGTTAAAGAGTAAGATATTCTTGACAAACTGATCTTCAAATTACGGATTTGGAGTTAATATTTTTAACTCTAAAATCTTGTTAAAGAGTAAGATATTCTTGACAAGTGATCTTCAAATTACGGATTTGGAGTTAATATTTTTAACTCTAAAATCTTGTTAAAGAGTAAGATATTCTTGACAAACTGATCTCCAAATTACGGATTTGGAGTTAATATTTTTAAGTTAAAAATATTTTAGAGTTAATCTTCAGTTTGTCAAGAATATCTTACTCTTTAACAAGATTTTAGAGTTAAAAATATTAACTCCAAATCCGTAATTTGAAGATCACTTGTCAAGAATATCTTACTCTTTAACAAGATTTTAGAGTTAAAAATATTAACTCCAAATCCGTAATTTGAAGATCAGTTTGTCAAGAATATCTTACTCTTTAACAAGATTTTAGAGTTAAAAATATTAACTCCAAATCCGTAATTTGAAGATCAGTTTGTCAAGAATATCTCCCTCTTTAACAAGATTTTAGAGTTAAAATATTGTTAAAGAGTAAGATACTCTTGACAAACTGATCTCCAAATTACGGATTTGGAGTTAATATTTTTAACTCTAAAATCTTGTTAAAGAGTAAGATATTCTTGACAAACTGATCTCCAAATTACGGATTTGGAGTTATTATTTTTAACTCTAAAATCTTGTTAAAGAGTAAGATATTCTTGACAAGTGATCTTCAAATTACGGATTTGGAGTTAATATTTTTAACTCTAAAATCTTGTTAAAGAGTAAGATATTCTTGACAAGTGATCTTCAAATTACGGTATTGGAGTTAATATTTTTAACTCTAAAATCTTGTTAAAGAGTAAGATATTCTTGACAAGTGATCTTCAAATTACGGATTTGGAGTTAATATTTTTAACTCTAAAATCTTGTTAAAGAGTAAGATATTCTTGACAAACTGATCTTCAAATTACGGATTTGGAGTTTATATTTTTAACTCTAAAATCTTGTTAAAGAGTAAGATATTCTTGACAAGTGATCTTCAAATTACGGTATTGGAGTTAATATTTTTAACTCTAAAATCTTGTTAAAGAGTAAGATATTCTTGACAAGTGATCTTCAAATTACGGATTTGGAGTTAATATTTTTAACTCTAAAATCTTGTTAAAGAGTAAGATATTCTTGACAAGTGATCTTCAAATTACGGATTTGGAGTTAATATTTTTAACTCTAAAATCTTGTTAAAGAGTAAGATATTCTTGACAAACTGATCTTCAAATTACGGATTTGGAGTTAATATTTTTAACTCTAAAATCTTGTTAAAGAGTAAGATATTCTTGACAAGTGATCTTCAAATTACGGTATTGGAGTTAATATTTTTAACTCTAAAATCTTGTTAAAGAGTAAGATATTCTTGACAAGTGATCTTCAAATTACGGATTTGGAGTTAATATTTTTAACTCTAAAATCTTGTTAAAGAGTAAGATATTCTTGACAAACTGACCTCCAAATTACGGATTTGGAGTTAATATTTTTAACTCTAAAATCTTGTTAAAGAGTAAGATATTCTTGACAAGTGATCTTCAAATTACGGATTTGGAGTTAATATTTTTAACTCTAAAATCTTGTTAAAGAGTAAGATACTCTTGACAAGTGATCTTCAAATTACGGATTTGGAGTTAATATTTTTAACTCTAAAATCTTGTTAAAGAGTAAGATATTCTTGACAAACTGATCTCCAAATTACGGATTTGGAGTTAATATTTTTAACTCTAAAATCTTGTTAAAGAGTAAGATACTCTTGACAAGTGATCTTCAAATTACGGATTTGGAGTTAATATTTTTAACTCTAAAATCTTGTTAAAGAGTAAGATATTCTTGACAAACTGATCTCCAAATTACGGATTTGGAGTTAATATTTTTAACTCTAAAATCTTGTTAAAGAGTAAGATATTCTTGACAAGTGATCTTCAAATTACGGATTTGGAGTTAATATTTTTAACTCTAAAGTCTTGTTAAAGAGTAAGATATTCTTGACAAACTGATCTTCAAATTACGGATTTGGAGTTAATATTTTTAACTCTAAAATCTTGTTAAAGAGTAAGATATTCTTGACAAGTGATCTTCAAATTACGGTATTGGAGTTAATATTTTTAACTCTAAAATCTTGTTAAAGAGTAAGATACTCTTGACAAACTGATCTCCAAATTACGGATTTGGAGTTAATATTTTTAACTCTAAAATCTTGTTAAAGAGTAAGATATTCTTGACAAGTGATCTTCAAATTACGGATTTGGAGTTAATATTTTTAACTCTAAAATCTTGTTAAAGAGTAAGATACTCTTGACAAACTGATCTCGAAATTACGGATTTGGAGTTAATATTTTTAACTCTAAAATCTTGTTAAAGAGTAAGATACTCTTGACAAGTGATCTTCAAATTACGGATTTGGAGTTAATATTTTTAACTCTAAAATCTTGTTAAAGAGTAAGATATTCTTGACAAACTGATCTCCAAATTACGGATTTGGAGTTAATATTTTTAACTCTAAAATCTTGTTAAAGAGTAAGATATTCTTGACAAGTGATCTTCAAATTACGGATTTGGAGTTAATATTTTTAACTCTAAAGTCTTGTTAAAGAGTAAGATATTCTTGACAAACTGATCTTCAAATTACGGATTTGGAGTTAATATTTTTAACTCTAAAATCTTGTTAAAGAGTAAGATATTCTTGACAAGTGATCTTCAAATTACGGTATTGGAGTTAATATTTTTAACTCTAAAATCTTGTTAAAGAGTAAGATACTCTTGACAAACTGATCTCCAAATTACGGATTTGGAGATAATATTTTTAACTCTAAAATCTTGTTAAAGAGTAAGATATTCTTGACAAGTGATCTTCAAATTACGGATTTGGAGTTAATATTTTTAACTCTAAAATCTTGTTAAAGAGTAAGATACTCTTGACAAACTGATCTCCAAATTACGGATTTGGAGTTAATATTTTTAACTCTAAAATCTTGTTAAAGAGTAAGATACTCTTGACAAGTGATCTTCAAATTACGGATTTGGAGTTAATATTTTTAACTCTAAAATCTTGTTAAAGAGTAAGATATTCTTGACAAGTGATCTTCAAATTACGGATTTGGAGTTAATATTTTTAACTCTAAAATCTTGTTAAAGAGTAAGATATTCTTGACAAGTGATCTTCAAATTACGGTATTGGAGTTAATATTTTTAATTTTAAAATCTTGTTAAAGAGTAAGATACTCTTGACAAACTGATCTCCAAATTACGGATTTGGAGTTAATATTTTTAACTCTAAAATCTTGTTAAAGAGTAAGATATTCTTGACAAGTGATCTTCAAATTACGGATTTGGAGTTAATATTTTTAACTTTAAAATCTTGTTAAAGAGTAAGATATTATTGACAAACTGATCTTCAAATTACGGATTTGGAGTTAATATTTTTAACTCTTAAATATTGTTAAAGAGAAAGATACTCTTGACAAACTGATCACCAAATTACGGATTTGGAGTTAATATTTTTAACTCTAAAATCTTGTTAAAGAGTAAGATATTCTTGACAAGGGATCTTCAAATTACGGATTTGGAGTTAATATTTTTAACTCTAAAATCTTGTTAAAGAGTAAGATATTCTTGACAAACTGATCTTCAAATTACGGATTTGGAGTTAATATTTTTAACTCTAAAATCTTGTTAAAGAGTAAGATATTCTTGACAAGTGATCTTCAAATTACGGATTTGGAGTTATTATTTTTAACTCTAAAATCTTGTTAAAGAGTAAGATATTCTTGACAAACTGATCTCCAAATTACGGATTTGGAGTTAATATTTTTAAGTTAAAAATATTTTAGAGTTAATCTTCAGTTTGTCAAGAATATCTTACTCTTTAACAAGATTTTAAAGTTAAAAATATTAACTCCAAATCCGTAATTTGAAGATCACTTGTCAAGAATATCTTTCTCTTTAACAAGATTTTAGAGTTAAAAATATTAACTCCAAATCCGTAATTTGAAGATCAGTTTATCAAGAATATCTTACTCTTTAACAAGATTTTAGAGTTAAAAATATTAACTCCAAATCCGTAATTTGAAGATCAGTTTGTCTAGAATATCTTACTCTTTAACAAGATTTTAGAGTTAAAATATTGTTAAAGAGTAAGATATTCTTGACAAACTGATCTTCAAATTACGGATTTGGAGTTAATATTTTTAACTCTAAAATCTTGTTAAAGAGTAAGATACTCTTGACAAGTGATCTTCAAATTACGGATTTGGAGTTAATATTTTTAACTCTAAAATCTTGTTAAAGAGTAAGATATTCTTGACAAACTGATCTCCAGATTACGGATTTGGAGTTAATATTTTTAACTCTAAAATCTTGTTAAAGAGTAAGATATTCTTGACAAGTGATCTTCAAATTACGGATTTGGAGTTAATATTTTTAACTCTAAAATCTTGTTAAAGAGTAAGATATTCTTGACAAACTGATCTTCAAATTACGGATTTGGAGTTAATATTTTTAACTCTTAAATCTTGTTAAAGAGTAAGATACTCTTGACAAACTGATCTCCAAATTACGGATTTGGAGTTAATATTTTTAACTCTAAAATCTTGTTAAAGAGTAAGATATTCTTGACAAGTGATCTTGAAATTACGGATTTGGAGCTCTAAAATCTTGTTAAAGAGTAAGATATTCTTGACAAACTGATCTTCAAATTACGGATTTGGAGTTAATATTTTTAACTCTAAAATCTTGTTAAAGAGTTAGATATTCTTGACAAGTGATCTTCAAATTACGGATTTGGAGTTAATATTTTTAACTCTTAAATCTTGTTAAAGAGAAAGATACTCTTGACAAACTGATCTCCAAATTACGGATTTGGAGTTAATATTTTTAACTCTAAAATCTTGTCAAAGAGTAAGATATTCTTGACAAGGGATCTTCAAATTACGGATTTGGAGTTAATATTTTTAACTCTAAAATCTTGTTAAAGAGTAAGATATTCTTGACAAACTGATCTTCAAATTACGGATTTGGAGTTAATATTTTTAACTCTAAAATCTTGTTAAAGAGTAAGATATTCTTGACAAGTGATCTTCAAATTACGGATTTGGAGTTAATATTTTTAACTCTAAAATCTTGTTAAAGAGTAAGATATTCTTGACAAACTGATCTCCAAATTACGGATTTGGAGTTAATATTTTTAAGTTAAAAATATTTTAGAGTTAATCTTCAGTTTGTCAAGAATATCTTTCTCTTTAACAAGATTTTAAAGTTAAAAATATTAACTCCAAATCCGTAATTTGAAGATCACTTGTCAAGAATATCTTACTCTTTAACAAGATTTTAGAGTTAAAAATATTAACTCCAAATCCGTAATTTGAAGATCAGTTTATCAAGAATATCTTACTCTTTAACAAGATTTTAGAGTTAAAAATATTAACTCCAAATCCGTAATTTGAAGATCAGTTTGTCAAGAATATCTCCCTCTTTAACAAGATTTTAGAGTTAAAATATTGTTAAAGAGTAAGATACTCTTGACAAACTGATCTCCAAATTACGGTATCGGAGTTAATATTTTTAACTCTAAAATCTTGTTAAAGAGTAAGATACTCTTGACAAGTGATCTTCAAATTACGGATTTGGAGTTAATATTTTTAACTCTAAAATCTTGTTAAAGAGTAAGATATTCTTGACAAACTGATCTCCAGATTACGGATTTGGAGTTAATATTTTTAACTCTAAAATCTTGTTAAAGAGTAAGATATTCTTGACAAGTGATCTTCAAATTACGGATTTGGAGTTAATATTTTTAACTCTAAAATCTTGTTAAAGAGTAAGATATTCTTGACAAACTGATCTTCAAATTACGGATTTGGAGTTAATATTTTTAACTCTTAAATCTTGTTAAAGAGTAAGATACTCTTGACAAACTAATCTCCAAATTACGGATTTGGAGTTAATATTTTTAACTCTAAAATCTTGTTAAAGAGTAAGATATTCTTGACAAGTGATCTTGAAATTACGGATTTGGAGCTCTAAAATCTTGTTAAAGAGTAAGATATTCTTGACAAACTGATCTTCAAATTACGGATTTGGAGTTAATATTTTTAACTCTAAAATCTTGTTAAAGAGTAAGATATTCTTGACAAGTGATCTTCAAATTACGGATTTGGAGTTAATATTTTTAACTCTTAAATCTTGTTAAAGAGAAAGATACTCTTGACAAACTGATCTCCAAATTACGGATTTGGAGTTAATATTTTTAACTCTAAAATCTTGTCAAAGAGTAAGATATTCTTGACAAGGGATCTTCAAATTACGGATTTGGAGTTAATATTTTTAACTCTAAAATCTTGTTAAAGAGTAAGATATTCTTGACAAACTGATCTTCAAATTACGGATTTGGAGTTAATATTTTTAACTCTAAAATCTTGTTAAAGAGTAAGATATTCTTGACAAGTGATCTTCAAATTACGGATTTGGAGTTAATATTTTTAACTCTAAAATCTTGTTAAAGAGTAAGATATTCTTGACAAACTGATCTCCAAATTACGGATTTGGAGTTAATATTTTTAAGTTAAAAATATTTTAGAGTTAATCTTCAGTTTGTCAAGAATATCTTACTCTTTAACAAGATTTTAGAGTTAAAAATATTAACTCCAAATCCGTAATTTGAAGATCACTTGTCAAGAATATCTTACTCTTTAACAAGATTTTAGAGTTAAAAATATTAACTCCAAATCCGTAATTTGAAGATCAGTTTGTCAAGAATATCTTACTCTTTAACAAGATTTTAGAGTTAAAAATATTAACTCCAAATCCGTAATTTGAAGATCAGTTTGTTAAGAATATCTCCCTCTTTAACAAGATTTTAGAGTTAAAATATTGTTAAAGAGTAAGATACTCTTGACAAACTGATCTCCAAATTACGGATTTGGAGTTAATATTTTTAACTCTAAAATCTTGTTAAAGAGTAAGATACTCTTGACAAGTGATCTTCAAATTACGGATTTGGAGTTAATATTTTTAACTCTAAAATCTTGTTAAAGAGTAAGATATTCTTGACAAACTGATCTCCAAATTACGGATTTGGAGTTAATATTTTTAACTCTAAAATCTTGTTAAAGAGTAAGATATTCTTGACAAGTGATCTTCAAATTACGGATTTGGAGTTAATATTTTTAACTCTAAAGTCTTGTTAAAGAGTAAGATATTCTTGACAAACTGATCTTCAAATTACGGATTTGGAGTTAATATTTTTAACTCTAAAATCTTGTTAAAGAGTAAGATATTCTTGACAAGTGATCTTCAAATTACGGTATTGGAGTTAATATTTTTAACTCTAAAATCTTGTTAAAGAGTAAGATACTCTTGACAAACTGATCTCCAAATTACGGATTTGGAGTTAATATTTTTAACTCTAAAATCTTGTTAAAGAGTAAGATATTCTTGACAAGTGATCTTCAAATTACGGATTTGGAGTTAATATTTTTAACTCTAAAATCTTGTTAAAGAGTAAGATACTCTTGACAAACTGATCTCCAAATTACGGATTTGGAGTTAATATTTTTAACTCTAAAATCTTGTTAAAGAGTAAGATACTCTTGACAAGTGATCTTCAAATTACGGATTTGGAGTTAATATTTTTAACTCTAAAATCTTGTTAAAGAGTAAGATATTCTTGACAAGTGATCTCCAAATTACGGATTTGGAGTTAATATTTTTAACTCTAAATTCTTGTTAAAGAGTAAGATATTCTTGACAAACTGATCACCAAATTACGGATTTGGAGTTAATATTTTTAACTCTAAAATCTTGTTAAAGAGTAAGATATTCTTGACAAGGGATCTTCAAATTACGGATTTGGAGTTAATATTTTTAACTCTAAAATCTTGTTAAAGAGTAAGATATTCTTGACAAACTGATCTTCAAATTACGGATTTGGAGTTAATATTTTTAACTCTAAAATCTTGTTAAAGAGTAAGATATTCTTGACAAGTGATCTTCAAATTACGGATTTGGAGTTATTATTTTTAACTCTAAAATCTTGTTAAAGAGTAAGATATTCTTGACAAACTGATCTCCAAATTACGGATTTGGAGTTAATATTTTTAAGTTAAAAATATTTTAGAGTTAATCTTCAGTTTGTCAAGAATATCTTACTCTTTAACAAGATTTTAAAGTTAAAAATATTAACTCCAAATCCGTAATTTGAAGATCACTTGTCAAGAATATCTTTCTCTTTAACAAGATTTTAGAGTTAAAAATATTAACTCCAAATCCGTAATTTGAAGATCAGTTTATCAAGAATATCTTACTCTTTAACAAGATTTTAGAGTTAAAAATATTAACTCCAAATCCGTAATTTGAAGATCAGTTTGTCAAGAGTATCTTACTCTTTAACAAGATTTTAGAGTTAAAATATTGTTAAAGAGTAAGATACTCTTGACAAACTGATCTTCAAATTACGGATTTGGAGTTAATATTTTTAACTCTAAAATCTTGTTAAAGAGTAAGATACTCTTGACAAGTGATCTTCAAATTACGGATTTGGAGTTAATATTTTTAACTCTAAAATCTTGTTAAAGAGTAAGATATTCTTGACAAACTGATCTCCAGATTACGGATTTGGAGTTAATATTTTTAACTCTAAAATCTTGTTAAAGAGTAAGATATTCTTGACAAGTGATCTTCAAATTACGGATTTGGAGTTAATATTTTTAACTCTGAAATCTTGTTAAAGAGTAAGATATTCTTGACAAACTGATCTTCAAATTACGGATTTGGAGTTAATATTTTTAACTCTTAAATCTTGTTAAAGAGTAAGATACTCTTGACAAACTGATCTCCAAATTACGGATTTGGAGTTAATATTTTTAACTCTAAAATCTTGTTAAAGAGTAAGATATTCTTGACAAGTGATCTTGAAATTACGGATTTGGAGCTCTAAAATCTTGTTAAAGAGTAAGATATTCTTGACAAACTGATCTTCAAATTACGGATTTGGAGTTAATATTTTTAACTCTAAAATCTTGTTAAAGAGTTAGATATTCTTGACAAGTGATCTTCAAATTACGGATTTGGAGTTAATATTTTTAACTCTTAAATCTTGTTAAAGAGAAAGATACTCTTGACAAACTGATCTCCAAATTACGGATTTGGAGTTAATATTTTTAACTCTAAAATCTTGTCAAAGAGTAAGATATTCTTGACAAGGGATCTTCAAATTACGGATTTGGAGTTAATATTTTTAACTCTAAAATCTTGTTAAAGAGTAAGATATTCTTGACAAACTGATCTTCAAATTACGGATTTGGAGTTAATATTTTTAACTCTAAAATCTTGTTAAAGAGTAAGATATTCTTGACAAGTGATCTTCAAATTACGGATTTGGAGTTAATATTTTTAACTCTAAAATCTTGTTAAAGAGTAAGATATTCTTGACAAACTGATCTCCAAATTACGGATTTGGAGTTAATATTTTTAAGTTAAAAATATTTTAGAGTTAATCTTCAGTTTGTCAAGAATATCTTTCTCTTTAACAAGATTTTAAAGTTAAAAATATTAACTCCAAATCCGTAATTTGAAGATCACTTGTCAAGAATATCTTACTCTTTAACAAGATTTTAGAGTTAAAAATATTAACTCCAAATCCGTAATTTGAAGATCAGTTTATCAAGAATATCTTACTCTTTAACAAGATTTTAGAGTTAAAAATATTAACTCCAAATCCGTAATTTGAAGATCAGTTTGTCAAGAATATCTCCCTCTTTAACAAGATTTTAGAGTTAAAATATTGTTAAAGAGTAAGATACTCTTGACAAACTGATCTCCAAATTACGGTATCGGAGTTAATATTTTTAACTCTAAAATCTTGTTAAAGAGTAAGATACTCTTGACAAGTGATCTTCAAATTACGGATTTGGAGTTAATATTTTTAACTCTAAAATCTTGTTAAAGAGTAAGATATTCTTGACAAACTGATCTCCAGATTACGGATTTGGAGTTAATATTTTTAACTCTAAAATCTTGTTAAAGAGTAAGATATTCTTGACAAGTGATCTTCAAATTACGGATTTGGAGTTAATATTTTTAACTCTAAAATCTTGTTAAAGAGTAAGATATTCTTGACAAACTGATCTTCAAATTACGGATTTGGAGTTAATATTTTTAACTCTTAAATCTTGTTAAAGAGTAAGATACTCTTGACAAACTAATCTCCAAATTACGGATTTGGAGTTAATATTTTTAACTCTAAAATCTTGTTAAAGAGTAAGATATTCTTGACAAGTGATCTTGAAATTACGGATTTGGAGCTCTAAAATCTTGTTAAAGAGTAAGATATTCTTGACAAACTGATCTTCAAATTACGGATTTTGAGTTAATATTTTTAACTCTAAAATCTTGTTAAAGAGTAAGATATTCTTGACAAGTGATCTTCAAATTACGGATTTGGAGTTAATATTTTTAACTCTTAAATCTTGTTAAAGAGAAAGATACTCTTGACAAACTGATTTCCAAATTACGGATTTGGAGTTAATATTTTTAACTCTAAAATCTTGTCAAAGAGTAAGATATTCTTGACAAGGGATCTTCAAATTACGGATTTGGAGTTAATATTTTTAACTCTAAAATCTTGTTAAAGAGTAAGATATTCTTGACAAACTGATCTTCAAATTACGGATTTGGAGTTAATATTTTTAACTCTAAAATCTTGTTAAAGAGTAAGATATTCTTGACAAGTGATCTTCAAATTACGGATTTGGAGTTAATATTTTTAACTCTAAAATCTTGTTAAAGAGTAAGATATTCTTGACAAACTGATCTCCAAATTACGGATTTGGAGATCAGTTTGTCAAGAATATCTTACTCTTTAACAAGATTTTAGAGTTAAAAATATTAACTCCAAATCCGTAATTTGAAGATCACTTGTCAAGAATATCTTACTCTTTAACAAGATTTTAGAGTTAAAAATATTAACTCCAAATCCGTAATTTGAAGATCAGTTTGTCAAGAGTATCTTACTCTTTAACAAGATTTTAGAGTTAAAAATATTAACTCCAAATCCGTAATTTGAAGATCAGTTTGTCAAGAATATCTTACTCTTTAACAAGATTTTAGAGTTAAAAATATTAACTCCAAATCTTGTTAAAGAGTAAGATACTCTTGACAAACTGATCTTCAAATTACGGATTTGGAGTTAATATTTTTAACTCTAAAATCTTGTTAAAGAGTAAGATATTCTTGACAAGTGATCTTCAAATTACGGATTTGGAGTTAATATTTTTAACTCTAAAATCTTGTGAAAGAGTAAGATATTCTTGACAAACTGACCTCCAAATTACGGATTTGGAGTTAATATTTTTAACTCTAAAATCTTGTTAAAGAGTAAGATATTCTTGACAAGTGATCTTCAAATTACGGATTTGGAGTTAATATTTTTAACTCTAAAATCTTGTTAAAGAGTAAGATATTCTTGACAAACTGATCTTCAAATTACGGATTTGGAGTTAATATTTTTAACTCTAAAATCTTGTTAAAGAGTAAGATATTCTTGACAAGTGATCTTCAAATTACGGATTTGGAGTTAATATTTTTAATTCTAAAATCTTGTTAAAAAGTAAGATATTCTTGACAAACTGATCTTCAAATTACGGATTTGGAGTTAATATTTTTAACTCTAAAATCTTGTTAAAGAGTAAGATATTCTTGACAAGTGATCTTCAAATTACGGTATTGGAGTTAATATTTTTAACTCTAAAATCTTGTTAAAGAGTAAGATACTCTTGACAAACTGATCTCCAAATTACGGATTTGGAGTTAATATTTTTAACTATAAAATCTTGTTAAAGAGTAAGATATTCTTGACAAGTGATCTTCAAATTACGGATTTGGAGTTAATATTTTTAACTCTAAAATCTTGTTAAAGAGTAAGATACTCTTGACAAACTGATCTCCAAATTACGGATTTGGAGTTAATATTTTTAACTCTAAAATCTTGTTAAAGAGTAAGATACTCTTGACAAGTGATCTTCAAATTACGGATTTGGAGTTAATATTTTTAACTCTAAAATCTTGTTAAAGAGTAAGATATTCTTGACAAACTGATCTTCAAATTACGGATTTGGAGTTAATATTTTTAACTCTTAAATCTTGTTAAAGAGTAAGATACTCTTGACAAACTAATCTCCAAATTACGGATTTGGAGTTAATATTTTTAACTCTAAAATCTTGTTAAAGAGTAAGATACTCTTGACAAACTGATCTCCAAATTACGGATTTGGAGTTAATATTTTTAACTCTAAAATCTTGTTAAAGAGTAAGATATTCTTGACAAACTGATCTTCAAATTACGGATTTTGAGTTAATATTTTTAACTCTAAAATCTTGTTAAAGAGTAAGATATTCTTGACAAACTGATCTTCAAATTACGGATTTGGAGTTAATATTTTTAACTCTTAAATATTGTTAAAGAGAAAGATACTCTTGACAAACTGATCACCAAATTACGGATTTGGAGTTAATATTTTTAACTCTAAAATCTTGTTAAAGAGTAAGATATTCTTGACAAGGGATCTTCAAATTACGGATTTGGAGTTAATATTTTTAACTCTAAAATCTTGTTAAAGAGTAAGATATTCTTGACAAACTGATCTTCAAATTACGGATTTGGAGTTAATATTTTTAACTCTAAAATCTTGTTAAAGAGTAAGATATTCTTGACAAGTGATCTTCAAATTACGGATTTGGAGTTAATATTTTTAACTCTAAAATCTTGTTAAAGAGTAAGATATTCTTGACAAACTGATCTCCAAATTACGGATTTGGAGTTAATATTTTTAAGTTAAAACTATTTTAGAGTTAATCTTCAGTTTGTCAAGAATATCTTACTCTTTAACAAGATTTTAAAGTTAAAAATATTAACTCCAAATCCGTAATTTGAAGATCACTTGTCAAGAATATCTTACTCTTTAACAAGATTTTAGAGTTAAAAATATTAACTCCAAATCCGTAATTTGAAGATCAGTTTATCAAGAATATCTTACTCTTTAACAAGATTTTAGAGTTAAAAATATTAACTCCAAATCCGTAATTTGAAGATCAGTTTGTCAAGAATATCTCCCTCTTTAACAAGATTTTAGAGTTAAAATATTGTTAAAGAGTAAGATACTCTTGACAAACTGATCTCCAAATTACGGTATCGGAGTTAATATTTTTAACTCTAAAATCTTGTTAAAGAGTAAGATACTCTTGACAAGTGATCTTCAAATTACGGATTTGGAGTTAATATTTTTAACTCTAAAATCTTGTTAAAGAGTAAGATATTCTTGACAAACTGATCTCCAGATTACGGATTTGGAGTTAATATTTTTAACTCTAAAATCTTGTTAAAGAGTAAGATATTCTTAACAAGTGATCTTCAAATTACGGATTTGGAGTTAATATTTTTAACTCTAAAATCTTGTTAAAGAGTAAGATATTCTTGACAAGTGATCTTGAAATTACGGATTTGGAGCTCTAAAATCTTTTTAAAGAGTAAGATATTCTTGACAAACTGATCTTCAAATTACGGATTTGGAGTTAATATTTTTAACTCTTAAATCTTGTTAAAGAGTAAGATACTCTTGACAAACTGATCTCCAAATTACGGATTTGGAGTTAATATTTTTAACTCTAAAATCTTGTTAAAGAGTAAGATATTCTTGACAAGTGATCTTGAAATTACGGATTTGGAGCTCTAAAATCTTGTTAAAGAGTAAGATATTCTTGACAAACTGATCTTCAAATTACGGATTTGGAGTTAATATTTTTAACTCTAAAATCTTGTTAAAGAGTAAGATATTCTTGACAAGTGATCTTCAAATTACGGATTTGGAGTTAATATTTTTAACTCTTAAATCTTGTTAAAGAGAAAGATACTCTTGACAAACTGATCTCCAAATTACGGATTTGGAGTTAATATTTTTAACTCTAAAATCTTGTCAAAGAGTAAGATATTCTTGACAAGTGATCTTCAAATTACGGATTTGGAGTTAATATTTTTAACTCTAAAATCTTGTTAAAGAGTAAGATATTCTTGACAAACTGATCTTAAAATTACGGATTTGGAGTTAATATTTTTAACTCTAAAATCTTGTTAAAGAGTAAGATATTCTTGACAAGTGATCTTCAAATTACGGATTTGGAGTTAATATTTTTAACTCTAAAATCTTGTTAAAGAGTAAGATATTCTTGACAAGTGATCTTCAAATTACGGATTTGGAGTTAATATTTTTAACTCTAAAATCTTGTTAAAGAGTAAGATACTCTTGACAAACTGATCTCCAAATTACGGATTTGGAGTTAATATTTTTAACTCTAAAATCTTGTTAAAGAGTAAGATACTCTTGACAAGTGATCTTCAAATTACGGATTTGGAGTTAATATTTTTAACTCTAAAATCTTGTTAAAGAGTAAGATATTCTTGACAAGTGATCTCCAAATTACGGATTTGGAGTTAATATTTTTAACTCTAAATTCTTGTTAAAGAGTAAGATATTCTTGACAAACTGATCTCCAAATTACGGATTTGGAGTTAATATTTTTAACTCTAAAATCTTGTTAAAGAGTAAGATATTCTTGACAAGTGATCTTCAAATTACGGATTTGGAGTTAATATTTTTAACTCTAAAATCTTGTTAAAGAGTAAGATATTCTTGATAAACTGATCTTCAAATTACGGATTTGGAGTTAATATTTTTAACTCTAAAATCTTGTTAAAGAGTAAGATATTCTTGACAAGTGATCTTCAAATTACGGATTTGGAGTTAATATTTTTAACTCTAAAATCTTGTTAAAGAGTAAGATATTCTCGACAAACTGATCTTCAAATTACGGATTTGGAGTTAATATTTTTAACTCTAAAATCTTGTTAAAGAGTAAGATATTCTTGACAAACTGATCTTCAAATTACGGATTTGGAGTTAATATTTTTAACTCTTAAATCTTGTTAAAGAGAAAGATACTCTTGACAAACTGATCTCCAAATTACGGATTTGGAGTTAATATTTTTAACTCTAAAATCTTGTTAAAGAGTAAGATATTCTTGACAAGTGATCTTCAAATTACGGATTTGGAGTTAATATTTTTAACTTGTTAAAGAGTAAGATATTCTTGACAAACTGATCTTCAAATTATGGATTTGGAGTTAATATTTTTACTCTAAAATCTTGTTAAAGAGTGAGATATTCTTGACTAGTGATCTTCAAATTACGGATTTGGAGTTAAAATTTTTAACTCTAAAATCTTGTTAAAGAGTAAGATACTCATGACAAACTGATCTCCAAATTACGGATTTGGAGTTAATATTTTTAACTCTAAAATCTTGTTAAAGAGTAAGATATTCTTGACAAGTGATCTTCAAATTACGGATTTGGAGTTAATATTTTTAACTCTAAAATCTTGTTAAAGAGTAAGATATTCTTGACAAACTGATCTTCAAATTACGGATTTGGAGTTAATATTTTTAACTCTAAAATCTTGTTAAAGAGTAAGATATTCTTGACAAAAGATCTTCAAATTATGGATTTGGAGTTAATATTTTTAACTCTAAAATCTTGTTAAAGAGTAAGATACTCTTGACAAACTGATCTCCAAATTACGGATTTGGAGTTAATATTTTTAACTCTAAAATCTTGTTAAAGAGTAAGATATTCTTGACAAACTGATCTTCAAATTACGGATTTGGAGTTAATATTTTTAACTCTAAAATCTTGTTAAAGAGTAAGATATTCTTGACAAGTGATCCTCAAATTACGGATTTGGAGTAAATATTTTTAACTCTTAAATCTTGTTAAAGAGTAAGATACTCTTGACAAACTGATCTCCAAATTACGGATTTGGAGTTAATATTTTTAACTCTAAAATCTTGTTAAAGAGTAAGATATTCTTGACAAGTGATCTTCAAATTACGGAATTGGAGTTAATATTTTTAACTCTAAAATCTTGTTAAAGAGTAAGATATTCTTGACAAACTGATCTTCAAATTACGGATTTGGAGTTAATATTTTTAACTCTAAAATCTTGTTAAAGAGTAAGATACTCTTGACAAACTGATCTCCAAATTACGGATTTGGAGTTAATATTTTTAACTCTAAAATCTTGTTAAAGAGTAAGATATTCTTGACAAGTGATCTTCAAATTACGGATTTGGAGTTAATATTTTTAACTCTAAAATCTTGTTAAAGAGTAAGATATTCTTGACAAACTGATCTTCAAATTACGGATTTGGAGTTAATATTTTTAACTCTAAAATCTTGTTAAAGAATAAGATATTCTTGACAAGTGATCTTCAAATTACGGATTTGGAGTTAATATTTTTAACTCTTAAATCTTGTTAAAGAGTAAGATACTCTTGACAAACTGATCTCCAAATTACGGATTTGGAGTTAATATTTTTAACTCTAAAATCTTGTTAAAGAGTAAGATATTCTTGACAAGTGATCTTCAAATTACGGATTTGGAGTTAATATTTTTAACTCTAAAATCTTGTTAAAGAGTAAGATATTCTTGACAAACTGATCTTCAAATTACGGATTTGGAGTTAATATTTTTAACTCTAAAATCTTGTTAAAGAGTAAGATACTCTTGACAAACTGATCTCCAAATTACGGATTTGGAGTTAATATTTTTAACTCTAAAATCTTGTTAAAGACTAAGATATTCTTGACAAGTGATCTTCAAATAACGGATTTGGAGTTAATATTTTTAACTCTAAAATCTTGTTAAAGAGTAAGATATTCTTGACAAGTGATCTTCAAATTACGGATTTGGAGTTAATATTTTTAACTCTAAAATCTTGTTAAAGAGTAAGATATTCTTGACAAACTGATCTTCAAATTACGGATTTGGAGTTAATATTTTTAACTCTAAAATCTTCTTAAAGAGTAAGATATTCTTGACAAACTGATCTTCAACCTACGGATTTGGAGTTAATATTTTTAACTCTAAAATCTTGTTAAAGAGTAAGATATTCTTGACAAGTGATCTTCAAATTACGGATTTGGAGTTAAAATTTTTAACTCTAAAATCTTGTTAAAGAGTAAGATATTCTTGACAATTTGATCTTCAAATTACGGATTTGGAGTTAATATTTTTAACTCTAAAATCTTGTTAAAGAGTAAGATATTCTTGACAAACTGATCTTCAACTTACGGATTTGGAGTTAATATTTTTAACTCTAAAATCTTGTTAAAGATTAAGATATTCTTGACAAACTGATCTTCAAATTACGGATTTGGAGTTAATATTTTTAACTCTAAAATCTTGTTAAAGAGTAAGATATTCTTGACAGACTGATCTCCAAATTACGGATTTGGAGTTAATATTTTTAACTCTAAAATCTTGTTAAAGATTAAGATATTCTTGACAAACTGATCTTCAAATTACGGATTTGGAGTTAATATTTTTAACTCTAAAATCTTGTTAAAGAGTAAGATATTCTTGACAAGTGATCTTCAAATTACGGATTTGGAGTTAATATTTTTAACTCTTAAATCTTGTTAAAGAGTAAGATACTCTTGACAAACTGATCTCCAAATTACGGATTTGGAGTTAATATTTTTAACTCTAAAATCTTGTTAAAGAGTAAGATATTCTTGACAAGTGATCTTCAAATTACGGATTTGGAGCTCTAAAATCTTGTTAAAGAGTAAGATATTCTTGACAAACTGATCTTCAAATTACGGATTTGGAGTTAATATTTTTAACTCTAAAATCTTGTTAAAGAGTAAGATATTCTTGACAAGTGATCTTCAAATTACGGATTTGGAGTTAATATTTTTAACTCTTAAATCTTGTTAAAGAGAAAGATACTCTTGACAAACTGATCTCCAAATTACGGATTTGGAGTTAATATTTTTAACTCTAAAATCTTGTTAAAGAGTAAGATATTCTTGACAAGGGATCTTCAAATTACGGATTTGGAGTTTATATTTTTAACTCTAAAATCTTGTTAAAGAGTAAGATATTCTTGACAAACTGATCTTCAAATTACAGATTTGGAGTTAATATTTTTAACTCTAAAATCTTGTTAAAGAGTAAGATATTCTTGACAAGTGATCTTCAAATTACGGATTTGGAGTTAATATTTTTAACTCTAAAATCTTGTTAAAGACTAAGATATTCTTAACAAGTGATCTTCAAATAACGGATTTGGAGTTAATATTTTAAACTCTAAAATCTTGTTAAAGAGTAAGATATTCTTGACAAGTGATCTTCAAATTACGGATTTGGAGTTAATATTTTTAACTCTAAAATCTTGTTAAAGAGTAAGATATTCTTGACAAACTGATCTTCAAATTACGGATTTGGAGTTAATATTTTTAACTCTAAAATCTTCTTAAAGAGTAAGATATTCTTGACAAACTGATCTTCAACCTACGGATTTGGAGTTAATATTTTTAACTCTAAAATCTTGTTAAAGAGTAAGATATTCTTGACAAGTGATCTTCAAATTACGGATTTGGAGTTAAAATTTTTAACTCTAAAATCTTGTTAAAGAGTAAGATATTCTTGACAAACTGATCTTCAAATTACGGATTTGGAGTTAATATTTTTAACTCTAAAATCTTGTTAAAGAGTAAGATATTCTTGACAAACTGATCTTCAACTTACGGATTTGGAGTTAATATTTTTAACTCTAAAATCTTGTTAAAGATTAAGATATTCTTGACAAACTGATCTTCAAATTACGGATTTGGAGTTAATATTTTTAACTCTAAAATCTTGTTAAAGAGTAAGATATTCTTGACAGACTGATCTCCAAATTACGGATTTGGAGTTAATATTTTTAACTCTAAAATCTTGTTAAAGATTAAGATATTCTTGACAAACTGATCTTCAAATTACGGATTTGGAGTTAATATTTTTAACTCTAAAATCTTGTTAAAGAGTTAGATATTCTTGACAAGTGATCTTCAAATTACGGATTTGGAGTTAATATTTTTAACTCTTAAATCTTGTTAAAGAGTAAGATACTCTTGACAAACTGATCTCCAAATTACGGATTTGGAGTTAATATTTTTAACTCTAAAATCTTGTTAAAGAGTAAGATATTCTTGACAAGTGATCTTCAAATTACGGATTTGGAGCTCTAAAATCTTGTTAAAGAGTAAGATATTCTTGACAAACTGATCTTCAAATTACGGATTTGGAGTTAATATTTTTAACTCTAAAATCTTGTTAAAGAGTAAGATATTCTTGACAAGTGATCTTCAAATTACGGATTTGGAGTTAATATTTTTAACTCTTAAATCTTGTTAAAGAGAAAGATACTCTTGACAAACTGATCTCCAAATTACGGATTTGGAGTTAATATTTTTAACTCTAAAATCTTGTTAAAGAGTAAGATATTCTTGACAAGGGATCTTCAAATTACGGATTTGGAGTTTATATTTTTAACTCTAAAATCTTGTTAAAGAGTAAGATATTCTTGACAAACTGATCTTCAAATTACAGATTTGGAGTTAATATTTTTAACTCTAAAATCTTGTTAAAGAGTTAGATATTCTTGACAAGTGATCTTCAAATTACGGATTTGGAGTTAATATTTTTAACTCTAAAATCTTGTTAAAGAAAAAGATATTCTTGACAAACTGATCTCCAAATTACGGATTTGGAGTTAATATTTTTAACTCTAAAATCTTGTTAAAGAGTAAGATTTTCTTGACAAGTGATCTTGAAATTACGGATTTGGAGCTCTAAAATCTTGTTAAAGAGTAAGATATTTTTGACAAACTGATCTTCAAATTACGGATTTGGAGTTAATATTTTTAACTCTAAAATCTTGTTAAAGAGTAAGATATTCTTGACAAGTGATCTTCAAATTACGGATTTGGAGTTAATATTTTTAACTCTTAAATCTTGTTAAAGAGAAAGATACTCTTGACAAACTGATCTCCAAATTACGGATTTGGAGTTAATATTTTTAACTCTAAAATCTTGTCAAAGAGTAAGATATTCTTGACAAGGGATCTTCAAATTACGGATTTGGAGTTAATATTTTTAACTCTAAAATCTTGTTAAAGAGTAAGATATTCTTGACAAGTGATCTTCAAATTACGGATTTGGAGTTAATATTTTTAACTCTAAAATCTTGTTAAAGAGTAAGATATTCTTGACAAACTGATCTTCAAATTACGGATTTGGAGTTAATATTTTTAACTCTAAAATCTTCTTAAAGAGTAAGATATTCTTGACAAACTGATCTTCAACCTACGGATTTGGAGTTAATATTTTTAACTCTAAAATCTTGTTAAAGAGTAAGATATTCTTGACAAGTGATCTTCAAATTACGGATTTGGAGTTAAAATTTTTAACTCTAAAATCTTGTTAAAGAGTAAGATATTCTTGACAAACTGATCTTCAAATTACGGATTTGGAGTTAATATTTTTAACTCTAAAATCTTGTTAAAGAGTAAGATATTCTTGACAAACTGATCTTCAACTTACGGATTTGGAGTTAATATTTTTAACTCTAAAATCTTGTTAAAGAGTAAGATATTCTTGACAAACTGATCTTCAAATTACGGATTTGGAGTTAATATTTTTAACTCTAAAATCTTGTTAAAGAGTAAGATATTCTTGACAGACTGATCTCCAAATTACGGATTTGGAGTTAATATTTTTAACTCTAAAATCTTGTTAAAGATTAAGATATTCTTGACAAACTGATCTTCAAATTACGGATTTGGAGTTAATATTTTTAACTCTAAAATCTTGTTAAAGAGTAAGATATTCTTGACAAGTGATCTTCAAATTACGGATTTGGAGTTAATATTTTTAACTCTTAAATCTTGTTAAAGAGTAAGATACTCTTGACAAACTGATCTCCAAATTACGGATTTGGAGTTAATATTTTTAACTCTAAAATCTTGTTAAAGAGTAAGATATTCTTGACAAGTGATCTTCAAATTACGGATTTGGAGCTCTAAAATCTTGTTAAAGAGTAAGATATTCTTGACAAACTGATCTTCAAATTACGGATTTGGAGTTAATATTTTTAACTCTAAAATCTTGTTAAAGAGTAAGATATTCTTGACAAGTGATCTTCAAATTACGGATTTGGAGTTAATATTTTTAACTCTTAAATCTTGTTAAAGAGAAAGATACTCTTGACAAACTGATCTCCAAATTACGGATTTGGAGTTAATATTTTTAACTCTAAAATCTTGTTAAAGAGTAAGATATTCTTGACAAAGGATCTTCAAATTACGGATTTGGAGTTTATATTTTTAACTCTAAAATCTTGTTAAAGAGTAAGATATTCTTGACAAACTGATCTTCAAATTACAGATTTGGAGTTAATATTTTTAACTCTAAAATCTTGTTAAAGAGTAAGATATTCTTGACAAGTGATCTTCAAATTACGGATTTGGAGTTAATATTTTTAACTCTAAAATCTTGTTAAAGAGAAAGATATTCTTGACAAACTGATCTCCAAATTACGGATTTGGAGTTAATATTTTTAACTCTAAAATCTTGTTAAAGAGTAAGATATTCTTGACAAGTGATCTTGAAATTACGGATTTGGAGCTCTAAAATCTTGTTAAAGAGTAAGATATTCTTGACAAACTGATCTTCAAATTACGGATTTGGAGTTAATATTTTTAACTCTAAAATCTTGTTAAAGAGTAAGATATTCTTGACAAGTGATCTTCAAATTACGGATTTGGAGTTAATATTTTTAACTCTTAAATCTTGTTAAAGAGAAAGATACTCTTGACAAACTGATCTCCAAATTACGGATTTGGAGTTAATATTTTTAACTCTAAAATCTTGTCAAAGAGTAAGATATTCTTGACAAGGGATCTTCAAATTACGGATTTGGAGTTAATATTTTTAACTCTAAAATCTTGTTAAAGAGTAAGATATTCTTGACAAACTGATCTTCAAATTACGGATTTGGAGTTAATATTTTTAACTCTAAAATCTTGTTAAAGAGTAAGATATTCTTGACAAGTGATCTTCAAATTACGGATTTGGAGTTAATATTTTTAACTCTAAAATCTTGTTAAAGAGTAAGATATTCTTGACAAACTGATCTCCAAATTACGGATTTGGAGTTAATATTTTTAAGTTAAAAATATTTTAGAGTTAATCTTCAGTTTGTCAAGAATATCTTACTCTTTAACAAGATTTTATAGTAATTTGGATTCCGTAGATGAAGTTCCGTAATTTGGAGATCAGTTTGTCAAGAGTATCTTACTCTTTAACAAGATTTAAGAGTTAAAAATATTAACTCCAAATCCGTAATTTGAAGATCAGTTTGTCAAGAATATCTTACTCTTTAACAAGATTTTAGAGTTAAAAATATTAACTCCAAATCCGTAATTTGAAGATCACTTGTCAAGAATATCTTACTCTTTAACAAGATTTTAGAGTTAAAAATATTAACTCCAAATCCGTAATTTGAAGATCACTTGTCAAGAATATCTTACTCTTTAACAAGATTTTAGAGTTAAAAATATTAACTCCAAATCCGTAATTTGAAGATCAGTTTGTCAAGAATATCTTACTCTTTAACAAGATTTTAGAGTTAAAAATATTAACTCCAAATCCGTAATTTGAAGATCAGTTTGTCAAGAATATCTTACTCTTTAACAAGATTTTAGAGTTAAAATATTGTTAAAGAGTAAGATATTCTTGACAAACTGATCTTCAAATTACGGATTTGGAGTTAATATTTTTAACTCTAAAATCTTGTTAAAGAGTAAGATACTCTTGACAAGTGATCTTCAAATTACGGATTTGGAGTTAATATTTTTAACTCTAAAATCTTGTGAAAGAGTAAGATATTCTTGACAAACTGATCTCCAAATTACGGATTTGGAGTTAATATTTTTAACTCTAAAATCTTGTTAAAGAGTAAGATATTCTTGACAAGTGATCTTTAAATTACGGATTTGGAGTTAATATTTTTAACTCTAAAATCTTGTTAAAGAGTAAGATATTCTTGACAAACTGATCTTCAAATTACGGATTTGGAGTTAATATTTTTAACTCTAAAATCTTGTTAAAGAGTAAGATATTCTTGACAAGTGATCTTCAAATTACGGATTTGGAGTTAATATTTTTAATTCTAAAATCTTGTTAAAGAATAAGATATTCTTGACAAACTGATCTTCAAATTACGGATTTGGAGTTAATATTTTTAACTCTAAAATCTTGTTAAAGAGTAAGATATTCTTGACAAGTGATCTTCAAATTACGGTATTGGAGTTAATATTTTTAACTCTAAAATCTTGTTAAAGAGTAAGATACTCTTGACAAACTGATCTCCAAATTACGGATTTGGAGTTAATATTTTTAACTCTAAAATCTTGTTAAAGAGTAAGATATTCTTGACAAGTGATCTTCAAATTACGGATTTGGAGTTAATATTTTTAACTCTAAAATCTTGTTAAAGAGTAAGATACTCTTGACAAACTGATCTCCAAATTACGGATTTGGAGTTAATATTTTTAACTCTAAAATCTTGTTTAAGAGTAAGATATTCTTGACAAACTGATCTTCAAATTACGGATTTGGAGTTAATATTTTTAACTCTAAAATCTTGTTAAAGAGTAAGATATTCTTGACAAGTGATCTTCAAATTACGGATTTGGAGTTAATATTTTTAACTCTAAAATCTTGTTAAAGAGTAAGATATTCTTGACAAACTGATCTCCAAATTACGTTTTTGGAGTTAATATTTTTAAGGTAAAAATATTTTAGAATTAATCTTCAGTTTGTCAAGAATATCTTACTCTTTAACAAGATTTTAAAGTTAAAAATATTAACTCCAAATCCGTAATTTGAAGATCACTTGTCAAGAATATCATACTCTTTAACAAGATTTTAGAGTTAAAAATATTAACTCCAAATCCGTAATTTGAAGATCAGTTTATCAAGAATATCTTACTCTTTAACAAGATTTTAGAGTTAAAAATATTAACTCCAAATCCGTAATTTGAAGATCAGTTTGTCAAGAATATCTCCCTCTTTAACAAGATTTTAGAGTTAAAATATTGTTAAAGAGTAAGATACTCTTGACAAACTGATCTCCAAATTACGTTATCGGAGTTAATATTTTTAACTCTAAAATCTTGTTAAAGAGTAAGATACTCTTGACAAGTGATCTTCAAATTACGGATTTGGAGTTAATATTTTTAACTCTAAAATCTTGTTAAAGAGTAAGATATTCTTGACAAACTGATCTTCAAATTACGGATTTGGAGTTAATATTTTTAACTCTTAAATCTTGTTAAAGAGTAAGATACTCTTGACAAACTGATCTCCAAATTACGGATTTGGAGTTAATATTTTTAACTCTAAAATCTTGTTAAAGAGTAAGATATTCTTGACAAGTGATCTTGAAATTACGGATTTGGAGCTCTAAAATCTTGTTAAAGGGTAAGATACTCTTGACAAACTGATCTCCAAATTACGTTATCGGAGTTAATATTTTTAACTCTAAAATCTTGTTAAAGAGTAAGATACTCTTGACAAGTGATCTTCAAATTACGGATTTGGAGTTAATATTTTTAACTCTAAAATCTTGTTAAAGAGTAAGATATTCTTGACAAACTGATCTTCAAATTACGGATTTGGAGTTAATATTTTTAACTCTTAAATCTTGTTAAAGAGTAAGATACTCTTGACAAACTGATCTCCAAATTACGTATTTGGAGTTAATATTTTTAACTCTAAAATCTTGTTAAAGAGTAAGATATTCTTGACAAGTGATCTTGAAATTACGGATTTGGAGCTCTAAAATCTTGTTAAAGAGTAAGATATTCTTGACAAACTGATCTTCAAATTACGGATTTGGAGTTAATATTTTTAACTCTAAAATCTTGTTAAAGAGTAAGATATTCTTGACAAGTGATCTTGAAATTACGGATTTGGAGCTCTAAAATCTTGTTAAAGGGTAAGATACTCTTGACAAACTGATCTCCAAATTACGTTATCGGAGTTAATATTTTTAACTCTAAAATCTTGTTAAAGAGTAAGATACTCTTGACAAGTGATCTTCAAATTACGGATTTGGAGTTAATATTTTTAACTCTAAAATCTTGTTAAAGAGTAAGATATTCTTGACAAACTGATCTTCAAATTACGGATTTGGAGTTAATATTTTTAACTCTTAAATCTTGTTAAAGAGTAAGATACTCTTGACAAACTGATCTCCAAATTACGGATTTGGAGTTAATATTTTTAACTCTAAAATCTTGTTAAAGAGTAAGATACTCTTGACAAACTGATCTCCAAATTACGGATTTGGAGTTAATATTTTTAACTCTAAAATCTTGTTAAAGAGTAAGATATTCTTGACAAGTGATCTTGAAATTACGGATTTGGAGCTCTAAAATCTTGTTAAAGGGTAAGATACTCTTGACAAACTGATCTCCAAATTACGTTATCGGAGTTAATATTTTTAACTCTAAAATCTTGTTAAAGAGTAAGATACTCTTGACAAGTGATCTTCAAATTACGGATTTGGAGTTAATATTTTTAACTCTAAAATCTTGTTAAAGAGTAAGATATTCTTGACAAACTGATCTTCAAATTACGGATTTGGAGTTAATATTTTTAACTCTTAAATCTTGTTAAAGAGTAAGATACTCTTGACAAACTGATCTCCAAATTACGGATTTGGAGTTAATATTTTTAACTCTAAAATCTTGTTAAAGAGTAAGATATTCTTGACAAGTGATCTTCAAATTACGGATTTGGAGCTCTAAAATCTTGTTAAAGAGTAAGATATTCTTGACAAACTGATCTTCAAATTACGGATTTGGAGTTAATATTTTTAACTCTAAAATCTTGTTAAAGAGTAAGATATTCTTGACAAGTGATCTTCAAATTACGGATTTGGAGTTAATATTTTTAACTCTTAAATCTTGTTAAAGAGAAAGATACTCTTGACAAACTGATCTCCAAATTACGGATTTGGAGTTAATATTTTTAACTCTAAAATCTTGTTAAAGAGTAAGATATTCTTGACAAGGGATCTTCAAATTACGGATTTGGAGTTTATATTTTTAACTCTAAAATCTTGTTAAAGAGTAAGATATTCTTGACAAACTGATCTTCAAATTACAGATTTGGAGTAAATATTTTTAACTCTAAAATCTTGTTAAAGAGTAAGATATTCTTGACAAGTGATCTTCAAATTACGGATTTGGAGTTAATATTTTTAACTCTAAAATCTTGTTAAAGAGAAAGATATTCTTGACAAACTGATCTCCAAATTACGGATTTGGAGTTAATATTTTTAACTCTAAAATCTTGTTAAAGAGTAAGATATTCTTGACAAGTGATCTTGAAATTACGGATTTGGAGCTCTAAAATCTTGTTAAAGAGTAAGATATTCTTGACAAACTGATCTTCAAATTACGGATTTGGAGTTAATATTTTTAACTCTAAAATCTTGTTAAAGAGTAAGATATTCTTGACAAGTGATCTTCAAATTACGGATTTGGAGTTAATATTTTTAACTCTTAAATCTTGTTAAAGAGAAAGATACTCTTGACAAACTGATCTCCAAATTACGGATTTGGAGTTAATATTTTTAACTCTAAAATCTTGTCAAAGAGTAAGATATTCTTGACAAGGGATCTTCAAATTACGGATTTGGAGTTAATATTTTTAACTCTAAAATCTTGTTAAAGAGTAAGATATTCTTGACAAACTGATCTTCAAATTACGGATTTGGAGTTAATATTTTTAACTCTAAAATCTTGTTAAAGAGTAAGATATTCTTGACAAGTGATCTTCAAATTACGGATTTGGAGTTAATATTTTTAACTCTAAAATCTTGTTAAAGAGTAAGATATTCTTGACAAACTGATCTCCAAATTACGGATTTGGAGTTAATATTTTTAAGTTAAAAATATTTTAGAGTTAATCTTCAGTTTGTCAAGAATATCTTACTCTTTAACAAGATTTTATAGTAATTTGGATTCCGTAGATGAAGTTCCGTAATTTGGAGATCAGTTTGTCAAGAGTATCTTACTCTTTAACAAGATTTAAGAGTTAAAAATATTAACTCCAAATCCGTAATTTGAAGATCAGTTTGTCAAGAATATCTTACTCTTTAACAAGATTTTAGAGTTAAAAATATTAACTCCAAATCCGTAATTTGAAGATCACTTGTCAAGAATATCTTACTCTTTAACAAGATTTTAGAGTTAAAAATATTAACTCCAAATCCGTAATTTGAAGATCACTTGTCAAGAATATCTTACTCTTTTACAAGATTTTAGAGTTAAAAATATTAACTCCAAATCCGTAATTTGAAGATCAGTTTGTCAAGAATATCTTACTCTTTAACAAGATTTTAGAGTTAAAAATATTAACTCCAAATCCGTAATTTGAAGATCAGTTTGTCAAGAATATCTCCCTCTTTAACAAGATTTTAGAGTTAAAATATTGTTAAAGAGTAAGATACTCTTGACAAACTGATCTCCAAATTACGGATTTGGAGTTAATATTTTTAACTCTAAAATCTTGTTAAAGAGTAAGATACTCTTGACAAGTGATCTTCAAATTACGGATTTGGAGTTAATATTTTTAACTCTAAAATCTTGTGAAAGAGTAAGATATTCTTGACAAACTGATCTCCAAATTACGGATTTGGAGTTAATATTTTTAACTCTAAAATCTTGTTAAAGAGTAAGATATTCTTGACAAGTGATCTTTAAATTACGGATTTGGAGTTAATATTTTTAACTTTAAAATCTTGTTAAAGAGTAAGATATTCTTGACAAACTGATCTTCAAATTACGGATTTGGAGTTAATATTTTTAACTCTAAAATCTTGTTAAAGAGTAAGATATTCTTGACAAGTGATCTTCAAATTACGGATTTGGAGTTAATATTTTTAATTCTAAAATCTTGTTAAAGAGTAAGATATTCTTGACAAACTGATCTTCAAATTACGGATTTGGAGTTAATATTTTTAACTCTAAAATCTTGTTAAAGAGTAAGATATTCTTGACAAGTGATCTTCAAATTACGGTATTGGAGTTAATATTTTTAACTCTAAAATCTTGTTAAAGAGTAAGATACTCTTGACAAACTGATCTCCAAATTACGGATTTGGAGTTAATATTTTTAACTCTAAAATCTTGTTAAAGAGTAAGATATTCTTGACAAGTGATCTTCAAATTACGGATTTGGAGTTAATATTTTTAACTCTAAAATCTTGTTAAAGAGTAAGATACTCTTGACAAACTGATCTCCAAATTACGGATTTGGAGTTAATATTTTTAACTCTAAAATCTTGTTAAAGAGTAAGATACTCTTGACAAGTGATCTTCAAATTACGGATTTGGAGTTAATATTTTTAACTCTAAAATCTTGTCAAAGAGTAAGATATTCTTGACAAGGGATCTTCAAATTACGGATTTGGAGTTAATATTTTTAACTCTAAAATCTTGTTAAAGAGTAAGATATTCTTGACAAACTGATCTTCAAATTACGGATTTGGAGTTAATATTTTTAACTCTAAAATCTTGTTAAAGAGTAAGATATTCTTGACAAGTGATCTTCAAATTACGGATTTGGAGTTAATATTTTTAACTCTAAAATCTTGTTAAAGAGTAAGATATTCTTGACAAACTGATCTCCAAATTACGGATTTGGAGTTAATATTTTTAAGTTAAAAATATTTTAGAGTTAATCTTCAGTTTGTCAAGAATATCTTACTCTTTAACAAGATTTTAGAGTAATTTGGATTCCGTAGATGAAGTTCCGTAATTTGGAGATCAGTTTGTCAAGAGTATCTTACTCTTTAACAAGATTTAAGAGTTAAAAATATTAACTCCAAATCCGTAATTTGAAGATCAGTTTGTCAAGAATATCTTACTCTTTAACAAGATTTTAGTGTTAAAAATATTAACTCCAAATCCGTAATTTGAAGATCACTTGTCAAGAATATCTTACTCTTTAACAAGATTTTAGAGTTAAAAATATTAACTCCAAATCCGTAATTTGAAGATCACTTGTCAAGAATATCTTACTCTTTAACAAGATTTTAGAGTTAAAAATATTAACTCCAAATCCGTAATTTGAAGATCAGTTTGTCTAGAATATCTTACTCTTTAACAAGATTTTAGAGTTAAAAATATTAACTCCAAATCCGTAATTTGAAGATCAGTTTGTCAAGAATATCTCCCTCTTTAACAAGATTTTAGAGTTAAAATATTGTTAAAGAGTAAGATACTCTTGACAAACTGATCTCCAAATTACGGATTTGGAGTTAATATTTTTAACTCTAAAATCTTGTTAAAGAGTAAGATACTCTTGACAAGTGATCTTCAAATTACGGATTTGGAGTTAATATTTTTAACTCTAAAATCTTGTGAAAGAGTAAGATATTCTTGACAAACTGATCTCCAAATTACGGATTTGGAGTTAATATTTTTAACTCTAAAATCTTGTTAAAGAGTAAGATATTCTTGACAAGTGATCTTTAAATTACGGATTTGGAGTTAATATTTTTAACTTTAAAATCTTGTTAAAGAGTAAGATATTCTTGACAAACTGATCTTCAAATTACGGATTTGGAGTTAATATTTTTAACTCTAAAATCTTGTTAAAGAGTAAGATATTCTTGACGAGTGATCTTCAAATTACGGATTTGGAGTTAATATTTTTAATTCTAAAATCTTGTTAAAGAGTAAGATATTCTTGACAAACTGATCTTCAAATTACGGATTTGGAGTTAATATTTTTAACTCTAAAATCTTGTTAAAGAGTAAGATATTCTTGACAAGTGATCTTCAAATTACGGTATTGGAGTTAATATTTTTAACTCTAAAATCTTGTTAAAGAGTAAGATACTCTTGACAAACTGATCTCCAAATTACGGATTTGGAGTTAATATTTTTAACTCTAAAATCTTGTTAAAGAGTAAGATATTCTTGACAAGTGATCTTCAAATTACGGATTTGGAGTTAATATTTTTAACTCTAAAATCTTGTTAAAGAGTAAGATACTCTTGACAAACTGATCTCCAAATTACGGATTTGGAGTTAATATTTTTAACTCTAAAATCTTGTTAAAGAGTAAGATACTCTTGACAAGTGATCTTCAAATTACGGATTTGGAGTTAATATTTTTAACTCTAAAATCTTGTTAAAGAGTAAGATATTCTTGACAAGTGATCTTCAAATTACGGATTTGGAGTTAATATTTTTAACTCTAAAATCTTGTTAAAGAGTAAGATATTCTTGACAAGTGATCTTCAAATTACGGTATTGGAGTTAATATTTTTAACTCTAAAATCTTGTTAAAGAGTAAGATACTCTTGACAAACTGATCTCCAAATTACGGATTTGGAGTTAATATTTTTAACTCTAAAATCTTGTTAAAGAGTAAGATATTCTTGACAAGTGATCTTCAAATTACGGATTTGGAGTTAATATTTTTAACTCTAAAATCTTGTTAAAGAGTAAGATATTCTTGACAAACTGATCTTCAAATTACGGATTTGGAGTTAATATTTTTAACTCTTAAATATTGTTAAAGAGAAAGATACTCTTGACAAACTGATCATCAAATTACGGATTTGGAGTTAATATTTTTAACTCTAAAATCTTGTTAAAGAGTAAGATATTCTTGACAAGGGATCTTCAAATTACGGATTTGGAGTTAATATTTTTAACTCTAAAATCTTGTTTAAGAGTAAGATATTCTTGACAAACTGATCTTCAAATTACGGATTTGGAGTTAATATTTTTAACTCTAAAATCTTGTTAAAGAGTAAGATATTCTTGACAAGTGATCTTCAAATTACGGATTTGGAGTTAATATTTTTAACTCTAAAATCTTGTTAAAGAGTAAGATATTCTTGACAAACTGATCTCCAAATTACGTTTTTGGAGTTAATATTTTTAAGGTAAAAATATTTTAGAATTAATCTTCAGTTTGTCAAGAATATCTTACTCTTTAACAAGATTTTAAAGTTAAAAATATTAACTCCAAATCCGTAATTTGAAGATCACTTGTCAAGAATATCTTACTCTTTAACAAGATTTTAGAGTTAAAAATATTAACTCCAAATCCGTAATTTGAAGATCAGTTTATCAAGAATATCTTACTCTTTAACAAGATTTTAGAGTTAAAAATATTAACTCCAAATCCGTAATTTGAAGATCAGTTTGTCAAGAATATCTCCCTCTTTAACAAGATTTTAGAGTTAAAATATTGTTAAAGAGTAAGATACTCTTGACAAACTGATCTCCAAATTACGTTATCGGAGTTAATATTTTTAACTCTAAAATCTAGTTATAGAGTAAGATACTCTTGACAAGTGATCTTCAAATTACGGATTTGGAGTTAATATTTTTAACTCTAAAATCTTGTTAAAGAGTAAGATACTCTTGACAAACTGATCTTCAAATTACGGATTTGGAGTTAATATTTTTAACTCTTAAATCTTGTTAAAGAGTAAGATACTCTTGACAAACTGATCTCCAAATTACGGATTTGGAGTTAATATTTTTAACTCTAAAATCTTGTTAAAGAGTAAGATATTCTTGACAAGTGATCTTGAAATTACGGATTTGGAGCTCTAAAATCTTGTTAAAGAGTAAGATATTCTTAACAAACTGATCTTCAAATTACGGATTTGGAGTTAATATTTTTAACTCTAAAATCTTGTTAAAGAGTAAGATATTCTTGACAAGTGATCTTCAAATTACGGATTTGGAGTTAATATTTTTAACTCTTAAATCTTGTTAAAGAGTAAGATATTCTTGACAAACTGATCTCCAGATTACGGATTTGGAGTTAATATTTTTAACTCTAAAATCTTGTTAAAGAGTAAGATATTCTTGACAAGTGATCTTCAAATTACGGATTTGGAGTTAATATTTTTAACTCTAAAATCTTGTTAAAGAGTAAGATATTCTTGACAAACTGATCTTCAAATTACGGATTTGGAGTTAATATTTTTAACTCTTAAATCTTGTTAAAGAGTAAGATACTCTTGACAAACTGATCTCCAAATTACGGATTTGGAGTTAATATTTTTAACTCTAAAATCTTGTTAAAGAGTAAGATATTCTTGACAAGTGATCTTGAAATTACGGATTTGGAGCTCTAAAATCTTGTTAAAGAGTAAGATATTCTTGACAAACTGATCTCCAAATTACGGATTTGGAGTTAATATTTTTAACTCTAAAATCTTGTTAAAGAGTAAGATATTCTTGACAAGTGATCTTCAAATTACGGATTTGGAGCTCTAAAATCTTGTTAAAGAGTAAGATATTCTTGACAAACTGATCTTCAAATTACGGATTTGGAGTTAATATTTTTAACTCTAAAATCTTGTTAAAGAGTAAGATATTCTTGACAAGTGATCTTAAAATTACGGATTTGGAGTTAATATTTTTAACTCTTAAATCTTGTTAAAGAGAAAGATACTCTTGACAAACTGATCTCCAAATTACGGATTTGGAGTTAATATTTTTAACTCTAAAATCTTGTCAAAGAGTAAGATATTCTTGACAAGGGATCTTCAAATTACGGATTTGGAGTTAATATTTTTAACTCTAAAATCTTGTTAAAGAGTAAGATATTCTTGACAAACTGATCTTCAAATTACGGATTTGGAGTTAATATTTTTAACTCTAAAATCTTGTTAAAGAGTAAGATATTCTTGACAAGTGATCTTCAAATTACGGATTTGGAGTTAATATTTTTAACTCTAAAATCTTGTTAAAGAGTAAGATATTCTTGACAAACTGATCTCCAAATTACGGATTTGGAGTTAATATTTTTAAGTAAAAAATATTTTAGAGTTAATCACCAGTTTGTCAAGAATATCTTACTCTTTAACAAGATTTTAGAGTAATTTGGATTCCGTAGATGAAGTTCCGTAATTTGGAGATCAGTTTGTCAAGAGTATCTTACTCTTTAACAAGATTTAAGAGTTAAAAATATTAACTTCAAATCCGTAATTTGAAGATCAGTTTGTCAAGAATATCTTACTCTTTAACAAGATTTTAGAGTTAAAAATATTAACTCCAAATCCGTTATTTGAAGATCACTTGTCAAGAATATCTTACTCTTTAACAAGATTTTAGAGTTAAAAATATTAACTCCAAATCCGTAATTTGAAGATCACTTGTCAAGAATATCTTACTCTTTAACAAGATTTTAGAGTTAAAAATATTAACTCCAAATCCGTAATTTGAAGATCAGTTTGTCAAGAATATCTTAAAATATTGTTAAAGAGTAAGATACTCTTGACAAACTGATCTCCAAATTACGGATTTGGAGTTAATATTTTTAACTCTAAAATCTTGTTAAAGAGTAAGATACTCTTGACAAGTGATCTTCAAATTACGGATTTGGAGTTAATATTTTTAACTCTAAAATCTTGTGAAAGAGTAAGATATTCTTGACAAACTGACCTCCAAATTACGGATTTGGAGTTAATATTTTTAACTCTAAAATCTTGTTAAAGAGTAAGATATTCTTGACAAGTGATCTTCAAATTACGGATTTGGAGTTAATATTTTTAACTCTAAAATCTTGTTAAAGAGTAAGATATTCTTGACAAACTGATCTTCAAATTACGGATTTGGAGTTAATATTTTTAACTCTAAAATCTTGTTAAAGAGTAAGATATTCTTGACAAACTGATCTTCAAATTACGGATTTGGAGTTAATATTTTTAACTCTAAAATCTTGTTAAAGAGTAAGATATTCTTGACAAGTGATCTTCAAATTACGGATTTGGAGTTAATATTTTTAACTCTAAAATCTTGTTAAAGAGTAAGATATTCTTGACAAGTGATCTTCAAATTACGGATTTGGAGTTAATATTTTTAACTCTAAAATCTTGTTAAAGAGTAAGATATTCTTGACAAACTGATCTTCAAATTACGGATTTGGAGTTAATATTTTTAACTCTTAAATCTTGTTAAAGAGTAAGATACTCTTGACAAACTGATCTCCAAATTACGGAACTTCATCTACGGAATCCAAATTACTATAAAATCTTGTTAAAGAGTAAGATATTCTTGACAAACTGAAGATTAACTCTAAAATATTTTTAACTTAAAAATATTAACTCCAAATCCGTAATTTGGAGATCAGTTTGTCAAGAATATCTTACTCTTTAACAAGATTTTAGAGTTAAAAATATTAACTCCAAATCCGTAATTTGAAGATCACTTGTCAAGAATATCTTACTCTTTAACAAGATTTTAGAGTTAAAAATATTAACTCCAAATCCGTAATTTGAAGATCAGTTTGTCCAAGAATATCTTACTCTTTAACAAGATTTTAGAGTTAAAAATATTAACTCCAAATCCGTAATTTGAAGATCCCTTGTCAAGAATATCTTACTCTTTGACAAGATTTTAGAGTTAAAAATATTAACTCCAAATCCGTAATTTGGAGATCAGTTTGTCAAGAGTATCTTTCTCTTTAACAAGATTTAAGAGTTAAAAATATTAACTCCAAATCCGTAATTTGAAGATCACTTGTCAAGAATATCTTACTCTTTAACAAGATTTTAGAGTTAAAAATATTAACTCCAAATCCGTAATTTGAAGATCAGTTTGTCAAGAATATCTTACTCTTTAACAAGATTTTTAACCGACTTCCAAAAAGGAGGAGGTTCTCTGTTCGGCTGTATGTATGTTTTTTTTTTTTTTTTTTTATGTATGTCCACCGATTACTCGAAGACGGCTGAACCGATTGAAATAATTCAAACGTTATTAGATCAGGTTTGTTCCCAAGTTGGTCCCATTTTTTGAAATTTTGAAATCGGTTCAGTATTTTTCAGAAAAACTTGAAAATACTGTCGTTTTCGTTACCATTTTATGAATTTATACGGATGATCGACCATATCTTCTTTGTTTATGTACCGATTTAGATGATTCTTTTTTTGTTTGAAAGAGCACACTTTAGTGATGATATCATTTTGATTTCATTGTTATTGGACCTTGGATTTTAAAGATACACAAGGGAACTCTTCAAAATCAAATAGAAACTGTGTAGTGATTGAAATATTGCTAGGATTATGACAATCTTAAACAAATTAGGTATCTAACTATGGTCAAGGACGTTTTGGACTAGACTTGAACTGTGAAGGAACAACGGAACTCCTTAACAACAAACAGCACGAACAGTCGAAATTGAGTTTTTAGTGGTATTACACCACGCAAAAGTGTGAAATATAATAAAAATACATGACATCATCGCTTACATTTACATAATACCGATACATACTTTGGGTAAAAGGTAAAACTACCTAATACAGAAGGTACTTACACTGAAAAGAAAAAAATAAAAAATTGTTTAAAAACAAAAAAACCGACTTCAAAAAACCTGAAAATAAAAACAAAATTAGCTTCAAAATTAAATACCCCTAAAAAGCAAGAAATAATTTTCAAATCATTAGATACGCATATCATTGTAATTAAACACGTATAATGAAGTCGGGTGGGGCTTCTAGAATAAAAAAAGAAGTTGTTCTCCAGCCCCACCCGACTTCATTATACGTGTTTAATTACAATGATATGCGTATCTAATGATTTGAAAATTATTTCTTGCTTTTTAGGGGTATTTAATTTTGAAGCTAATTTTGTTTTTATTTTCAGGTTTTTGAAGTCGGTTTTTTTGTTTTTAAACAATTTTTAGAGCTCCAAATCCGTAATTTCAAGATCACTTGTCAAGAATATCTTACTCTTTAACAAGATTTTAGAGTTAAAAATATTAACTCCAAATCCGTAATTTGGAGATCAGTTTGTCAAGAATATCTTTCTCTTTAACAAGATTTTAGAGTTAAAAATATTAACTCCAAATCCGTAATTTGAAGATCACTTGTCAAGAATATCTTACTCTTTAACAAGATTTTAGAGTTAAAAATATTTACTCCAAATCTGTAATTTGAAGATCAGTTTGTCAAGAATATCTTACTCTTTAACAAGATTTTAGAGTTAAAAATATAAACTCCAAATCCGTAATTTGAAGATCCCTTGTCAAGAATATCTTACTCTTTAACAAGATTTTAGAGTTAAAAATATTAACTCCAAATCCGTAATTTGGAGATCAGTTTGTCAAGAGTATCTTTCTCTTTAACAAGATTTAAGAGTTAAAAATATTAACTCCAAATCCGTAATTTGAAGATCACTTGTCAAGAATATCTTACTCTTTAACAAGATTTTAGAGTTAAAAATATTAACTCCAAATCCGTAATTTGAAGATCAGTTTGTCAAGAATATCTTACTCTTTAACAAGATTTTAGAGCTCCAAATCCGTAATTTGAAGATCACTTGTCAAGAATATCTTACTCTTTAACAAGATTTTAGAGTTAAAAATATTAACTCCAAATCCGTAATTTGGAGATCAGTTTGTCAAGAGTATCTTACTCTTTAACAAGATTTAAGAGTTAAAAATATTAACTCCAAATCCGTAATTTGAAGATCAGTTTGTCAAGAATATCTTACTCTTTAACAAGATTTTAGAGTTAAAAATATTAACTCCAAATCCGTAATTTGAAGATCACTTGTCAAGAGTATCTTACTCTTTAACAAGATTTTAGAGTTAAAAATATTAACTCCGATAACGTAATTTGGAGATCAGTTTGTCAAGAGTATCTTACCCTTTAACAAGATTTTAGAGCTCCAAATCCGTAATTTCAAGATCACTTGTCAAGAATATCTTACTCTTTAACAAGATTTTAGAGTTAAAAATATTAACTCCAAATCCGTAATTTGGAGATCAGTTTGTCAAGAGTATCTTACTCTTTAACAAGATTTTAGAGTTAAAAATATTAACTCCAAATCCGTAATTTGGAGATCAGTTTGTCAAGAGTATCTTACTCTTTAACAAGATTTTAGAGTTAAAAATATTAACTCCAAATCCGTAATTTGAAGATCAGTTTGTCAAGAATATCTTACTCTTTAACAAGATTTTAGAGTTAAAAATATTAACTCCAAATCCGTAATTTGAAGATCACTTGTCAAGAGTATCTTACTCTTTAACAAGATTTTAGAGTTAAAAATATTAACTCCGATAACGTAATTTGGAGATCAGTTTGTCAAGAGTATCTTACCCTTTAACAAGATTTTAGAGCTCCAAATCCGTAATTTCAAGATCACTTGTCAAGAATATCTTACTCTTTAACAAGATTTTAGAGTTAAAAATATTAACTCCAAATCCGTAATTTGAAGATCAGTTTGTCAAGAATATCTTACTCTTTAACAAGATTTTAGAGCTCCAAATCCGTAATTTCAAGATCACTTGTCAAGAATATCTTACTCTTTAACAAGATTTTAGAGTTAAAAATATTAACTCCAAATCCGTAATTTGGAGATCAGTTTGTCAAGAGTATCTTACTCTTTAACAAGATTTAAGAGTTAAAAATATTAACTCCAAATCCGTAATTTGAAGATCAGTTTGTCAAGAATATCTTACTCTTTAACAAGATTTTAGAGTTAAAAATATTAACTCCAAATCCGTAATTTGAAGATCACTTGTCAAGAGTATCTTACTCTTTAACAAGATTTTAGAGTTAAAAATATTAACTCCGATAACGTAATTTGGAGATCAGTTTGTCAAGAGTATCTTACCCTTTAACAAGATTTTAGAGCTCCAAATCCGTAATTTCAAGATCACTTGTCAAGAATATCTTACTCTTTAACAAGATTTTAGAGTTAAAAATATTAACTCCAAATCCGTAATTTGGAGATCAGTTTGTCAAGAGTATCTTACTCTTTAACAAGATTTAAGAGTTAAAAATATTAACTCCAAATCCGTAATTTGAAGATCAGTTTGTCAAGAATATCTTACTCTTTAACAAGATTTTAGAGTTAAAAATATTAACTCCAAATCCGTAATTTGAAGATCACTTGTCAAGAGTATCTTACTCTTTAACAAGATTTTAGAGTTAAAAATATTAACTCCGATAACGTAATTTGGAGATCAGTTTGTCAAGAGTATCTTACTCTTTAACAATATTTTAACTCTAAAATCTTGTTAAAGAGGGAGATATTCTTGACAAACTGATCTTCAAATTACGGATTTGGAGTTAATATTTTTAACTCTAAAATCTTGTTAAAGAGTAAGATATTCTTGATAAACTGATCTTCAAATTACGGATTTGGAGTTAATATTTTTAACTCTAAAATCTTGTTAAAGAGTATGATATTCTTGACAAGTGATCTTCAAATTACGGATTTGGAGTTAATATTTTTAACTTTAAAATCTTGTTAAAGAGTAAGATATTCTTGACAAACTGAAGATTAATTCTAAAATATTTTTACCTTAAAAATATTAACTCCAAAAACGTAATTTGGAGATCAGTTTGTCAAGAATATCTTACTCTTTAACAAGATTTTAGAGTTAAAAATATTAACTCCAAATCCGTAATTTGAAGATCACTTGTCAAGAATATCTTACTCTTTAACAAGATTTTAGAGTTAAAAATATTAACTCCAAATCCGTAATTTGAAGATCAGTTTGTCAAGAATATCTTACTCTTAAACAAGATTTTAGAGTTAAAAATATTAACTCCAAATCCGTAATTTGGAGATCAGTTTGTCAAGAGTATCTTACTCTTTAACAAGATTTTAGAGTTAAAAATATTAACTCCAAATCCGTAATTTGAAGATCACTTGTCAAGAATATCTTACTCTTTAACAAGATTTTAGAGTTAAAAATATTAACTCCAAATCCGTAATTTGGAGATCAGTTTGTCAAGAGTATCTTACTCTTTAACAAGATTTTAGAGTTAAAAATATTAACTCCAATACCGTAATTTGAAGATCACTTGTCAAGAATATCTTACTCTTTAACAAGATTTTAGAGTTAAAAATATTAACTCCAAATCCGTAATTTGAAGATCAGTTTGTCAAGAATATCTTATTCTTTAACAAGATTTTAGAATTAAAAATATTAACTCCAAATCCGTAATTTGAAGATCACTTGTCAAGAATATCTTACTCTTTAACAAGATTTTAGAGTTAAAAATATTAACTCCAAATCCGTAATTTGAAGATCAGTTTGTCAAGAATATCTTACTCTTTAACAAGATTTTAGAGTTAAAAATATTAACTCCAAATCCGTAATTTAAAGATCACTTGTCAAGAATATCTTACTCTTTAACAAGATTTTAGAGTTAAAAATATTAACTCCAAATCCGTAATTTGGAGATCAGTTTGTCAAGAATATCTTACTCTTTCACAAGATTTTAGAGTTAAAAATATTAACTCCAAATCCGTAATTTGAAGATCACTTGTCAAGAATATCTTACTCTTTAACAAGATTTTAGAGTTAAAAATATTAACTCCAAATCCGTAATTTGAAGATCAGTTTGTCAAGAATATCTTACTCTTTAACAAGATTTTAACTCTAAAATCTTGTTAAAGAGTAAGATATTCTTGACAAACTGATCTTCAAATTACGGATTTGGAGTTAATATTTTTAACTCTAAAATCTTGTTAAAGAGTAAGATATTCTTGACAAACTGATCTTCAAATTACGGATTTGGAGTTAATATTTTTAACTCTAAAATCTTGTTAAAGAGTAAGATATTCTTGACAAGTGATCTTCAAATTACGGATTTGGAGTTAATATTTTTAACTCTAAAATCTTGTTAAAGAGTAAGATATTCTTGACAAGTGATCTTCAAATTACGGATTTGGAGTTAATATTTTTAACTCTAAAATCTTGTTAAAGAGTAAGATATTCTTGACAAACTGATCTTCAAATTACGGATTTGGAGTTAATATTTTTAACTCTTAAATCTTGTTAAAGAGTAAGATACTCTTGACAAACTGATCTCCAAATTACGGAACTTCATCTACGGAATCCAAATTACTATAAAATCTTGTTAAAGAGTAAGATATTCTTGACAAACTGAAGATTAACTCTAAAATATTTTTAACTTAAAAATATTAACTCCAAATCCGTAATTTGGAGATCAGTTTGTCAAGAATATCTTACTCTTTAACAAGATTTTAGAGTTAAAAATATTAACTCCAAATCCGTAATTTGAAGATCACTTGTCAAGAATATCTTACTCTTTAACAAGATTTTAGAGTTAAAAATATTAACTCCAAATCCGTAATTTGAAGATCAGTTTGTCAAGAATATCTTACTCTTTAACAAGACTTAGAGTTAAAAATATTAACTCCAAATCCGTAATTTGAAGATCACTTGTCAAGAATATCTTACTCTTTAACAAGATTTTAGAGTTAAAAATATTAACTCCAAATCTGTAATTTGAAGATCAGTTTGTCAAGAATATCTTACTCTTTAACAAGATTTTAGAGTTAAAAATATAAACTCCAAATCCGTAATTTGAAGATCCCTTGTCAAGAATATCTTACTCTTTAACAAGATTTTAGAGTTAAAAATATTAACTCCAAATCCGTAATTTGGAGATCAGTTTGTCAAGAGTATCTTTCTCTTTAACAAGATTTAAGAGTTAAAAATATTAACTCCAAATCCGTAATTTGAAGATCACTTGTCAAGAATATCTTACTCTTTAACAAGATTTTAGAGTTAAAAATATTAACTCCAAATCCGTAATTTGAAGATCAGTTTGTCAAGAATATCTTACTCTTTAACAAGATTTTAGAGCTCCAAATCCGTAATTTGAAGATCACTTGTCAAGAATATCTTACTCTTTAACAAGATTTTAGAGTTAAAAATATTAACTCCAAATCCGTAATTTGGAGATCAGTTTGTCAAGAGTATCTTACTCTTTAACAAGATTTAAGAGTTAAAAATATTAACTCCAAATCCGTAATTTGAAGATCACTTGTCAAGAATATCTTACTCTTTAACAAGATTTTAGAGTTAAAAATATTAACTCCAAATCCGTAATTTGAAGATCAGTTTGTCAAGAATATCTTAATCTTTAACAAGATTTTAGAGTTAAAAATATTAACTCCAAATCCGTAATTTGGAGATCAGTCTGTCAAGAATATCTTACTCTTTAACAAGATTTTAGAGTTAAAAATATTAACTCCAAATCCGTAATTTGAAGATCAGTTTGTCAAGAATATCTTAATCTTTAACAAGATTTTAGAGTTAAAAATATTAACTCCAAATCCGTAAGTTGAAGATCAGTTTGTCAAGAATATCTTACTCTTTAACAAGATTTTAGAGTTAAAAATATTAACTCCAAATCCGTAATTTGAAGATCAGTTTGTCAAGAATATCTTACTCTTTAACAAGATTTTAGAGTTAAAAATTTTAACTCCAAATCCGTAATTTGAAGATCACTTGTCAAGAATATCTTACTCTTTAACAAGATTTTAGAGTTAAAAATATTAACTCCAAATCCGTAGGTTGAAGATCAGTTTGTCAAGAATATCTTACTCTTTAAGAAGATTTTAGAGTTAAAAATATTAACTCCAAATCCGTAATTTGAAGATCAGTTTGTCAAGAATATCTTACTCTTTAACAAGATTTTAGAGTTAAAAATATTAACTCCAAATCCGTAATTTGAAGATCACTTGTCAAGAATATCTTACTCTTTAACAAGATTTTAGAGTTAAAAATATTAACTCCAAATCCGTAATTTGAAGATCCCTTGTCAAGAATATCTTACTCTTTGACAAGATTTTAGAGTTAAAAATATTAACTCCAAATCCGTAATTTGGAGATCAGTTTGTCAAGAGTATCTTTCTCTTTAACAAGATTTAAGAGTTAAAAATATTAACTCCAAATCCGTAATTTGAAGATCACTTGTCAAGAATATCTTACTCTTTAACAAGATTTTAGAGTTAAAAATATTAACTCCAAATCCGTAATTTGAAGATCAGTTTGTCAAAAATATCTTACTCTTTAACAAGATTTTAGAGCTCCAAATCCGTAATTTCAAGATCACTTGTCAAGAATATCTTACTCTTTAACAAGATTTTAGAGTTAAAAATATTAACTCCAAATCCGTAATTTGGAGATCAGTTTGTCAAGAATATCTTTTTCTTTAACAAGATTTTAGAGTTAAAAATATTAACTCCAAATCCGTAATTTGAAGATCACTTGTCAAGAATATCTAACTCTTTAACAAGATTTTAGAGTTAAAAATATTAACTCCAAATCTGTAATTTGAAGATCAGTTTGTCAAGAATATCTTACTCTTTAACAAGATTTTAGAGTTAAAAATATAAACTCCAAATCCGTAATTTGAAGATCCCTTGTCAAGAATATCTTACTCTTTAACAAGATTTTAGAGTTAAAAATATTAACTCCAAATCCGTAATTTGGAGATCAGTTTGTCAAGAGTATCTTTCTCTTTAACAAGATTTAAGAGTTAAAAATATTAACTCCAAATCCGTAATTTGAAGATCACTTGTCAAGAATATCTTACTCTTTAACAAGATTTTAGAGTTAAAAATATTAACTCCAAATCCGTAATTTGAAGATCAGTTTGTCAAGAATATCTTACTCTTTAACAAGATTTTAGAGCTCCAAATCCGTAATTTGAAGATCACTTGTCAAGAATATCTTACTCTTTAACAAGATTTTAGAGTTAAAAATATTAACTCCAAATCCGTAATTTGGAGATCAGTTTGTCAAGAGTATCTTACTCTTTAACAAGATTTAAGAGTTAAAAATATTAACTCCAAATCCGTAATTTGAAGATCACTTGTCAAGAATATCTAACTCTTTAACAAGATTTTAGAGTTAAAAATATTAACTCCAAATCCGTAATTTGAAGATCAGTTTGTCAAGAATATCTTAATCTTTAACAAGATTTTAGAGTTAAAAATATTAACTCCAAATCCGTAATTTGGAGATCAGTCTGTCAAGAATATCTTACTCTTTAACAAGATTTTAGAGTTAAAAATATTAACTCCAAATCCGTAATTTGAAGATCAGTTTGTCAAGAATATCTAAATCTTTAACAAGATTTTAGAGTTAAAAATATTAACTCCAAATCCGTAAGTTGAAGATCAGTTTGTCAAGAATATCTTACTCTTTAACAAGATTTTAGAGTTAAAAATATTAACTCCAAATCCGTAATTTGAAGATCAGTTTGTCAAGAATATCTTACTCTTTAACAAGATTTTAGAGTTAAAAATTTTAACTCCAAATCCGTAATTTGAAGATCACTTGTCAAGAATATCTTACTCTTTAACAAGATTTTAGAGTTAAAAATATTAACTCCAAATCCGTAGGTTGAAGATCAGTTTGTCAAGAATATCTTACTCTTTAAGAAGATTTTAGAGTTAAAAATATTAACTCCAAATCCGTAATTTGAAGATCAGTTTGTCAAGAATATCTTACTCTTTAACAAGATTTTAGAGTTAAAAATATTAACTCCAAATCCGTAATTTGAAGATCACTTGTCAAGAATATCTTACTCTTTAACAAGATTTTAGAGTTTAAAATATTAACTCCAAATCCGTTATTTGAAGATCACTTGTTAAGAATATCTTAGTCTTTAACAAGATTTTAGAGTTAAAAATATTAACTCCAAATCCGTAATTTGAAGATCACTTGTCAAGAATATCTTACTCTTTAACAAGATTTTAGAGTTAAAAATATTAACTCCAAATCTGTAATTTGAAGATCAGTTTGTCAAGAATATCTTACTCTTTAACAAGATTTTAGAGTTAAAAATATAAACTCCAAATCCGTAATTTGAAGATCCCTTGTCAAGAATATCTTACTCTTTAACAAGATTTTAGAGTTAAAAATATTAACTCCAAATCCGTAATTTGGAGATCAGTTTGTCAAGAGTATCTTTCTCTTTAACAAGATTTAAGAGTTAAAAATATTAACTCCAAATCCGTAATTTGAAGATCACTTGTCAAGAATATCTTACTCTTTAACAAGATTTTAGAGTTAAAAATATTAACTCCAAATCCGTAATTTGAAGATCAGTTTGTCAAGAATATCTTACTCTTTAACAAGATTTTAGAGCTCCAAATCCGTAATTTGAAGATCACTTGTCAAGAATATCTTACTCTTTAACAAGATTTTAGAGTTAAAAATATTAACTCCAAATCCGTAATTTGGAGATCAGTTTGTCAAGAGTATCTTACTCTTTAACAAGATTTAAGAGTTAAAAATATTAACTCCAAATCCGTAATTTGAAGATCACTTGTCAAGAATATCTTACTCTTTAACAAGATTTTAGAGTTAAAAATATTAACTCCAAATCCGTAATTTGAAGATCAGTTTGTCAAGAATATCTTAATCTTTAACAAGATTTTAGAGTTAAAAATATTAACTCCAAATCCGTAATTTGGAGATCAGTCTGTCAAGAATATCTTACTCATTAACAAGATTTTAGAGTTAAAAATATTAACTCCAAATCCGTAATTTGAAGATCAGTTTGTCAAGAATATCTTAATCTTTAACAAGATTTTAGAGTTAAAAATATTAACTCCAAATCCGTAATTTGAAGATCAGTTTGTCAAGAATATCTTACTCTTTAACAAGATTTTAGAGTTAAAAATATTAACTCCAAATCCGTAATTTGAAGATCAAATTGTCAAGAATATCTTACTCTTTAACAAGATTTTAGAGTTAAAAATTTTAACTCCAAATCCGTAATTTGAAGATCACTTGTCAAGAATATCTTACTCTTTAACAAGATTTTAGAGTTAAAAATATTAACTCCAAATCCGTAGGTTGAAGATCAGTTTGTCAAGAATATCTTACTCTTTAAGAAGATTTTAGAGTTAAAAATATTAACTCCAAATCCGTAATTTGAAGATCAGTTTGTCAAGAATATCTTACTCTTTAACAAGATTTTAGAGTTAAAAATATTAACTCCAAATCCGTAATTTGAAGATCACTTGTCAAGAATATCTTACTCTTTAACAAGATTTTAGAGTTAAAAATATTAACTCCAAATCCGTTATTTGAAGATCACTTGTCAAGAATATCTTAGTCTTTAACAAGATTTTAGAGTTAAAAATATTAACTCCAAATCCGTAATTTGGAGATCAGTTTGTCAAGAGTATCTTACTCTTTAACAAGATTTTAGAGTTAAAAATATTAACTCCAAATCCGTAATTTGAAGATCAGTTTGTCAAGAATATCTTACTCTTTAACAAGATTTTAGAGTTAAAAATATTAACTCCAAATCCGTAATTTGAAGATCACTTGTCAAGAATATCTTACTCTTTAACAAGATTTTAGAGTTAAAAATATTAACTCCAAATCCGTAATTTGGAGATCAGTTTGTCAAGAGTATCTTACTCTTTAACAAGATTTAAGAGTTAAAAATATTAACTCCAAATCCGTAATTTGAAGATCACTTGTCAAGAATATCTTATTCTTTAACAAGATTTTAGAGTTAAAAATATTAACTCCAAATCCGTAATTTGAAGATCAGTTTGTCAAGAATATCTTACTCTTTAACAAGATTTTAGAGTTAAAAATATTAACTCCAAATCCGTAATTTGAAGATCACTTGTCAAGAATATCTTACTCTTTAACAAGATTTTAGAGTTAAAAATATTAACTCCAAATCCGTAATTTGGAGATCAGTTTGTCAAGAGTATCTTACTCTTTAACAAGATTTTAGAGTTAAAAATATTAACTCCAAATCCGTAATTTGAAGATCAGTTTGTCAAGAATATCTTACTCTTTAACAAGATTTTAGAGTTAAAAATATTAACTCCAATTCCGTAATTTGAAGATCACTTGTCAAGAATATCTTACTCTTTAACAAGATTTTAGAGTTAAAAATATTAACTCCAAATCCGTAATTTGGAGATCAGTTTGTCAAGAGTATCTTACTCTTTAACAAGATTTAAGAGTTAAAAATATTTACTCCAAATCCGTAATTTGAGGATCACTTGTCAAGAATATCTTACTCTTTAACAAGATTTTAGAGTTAAAAATATTAACTCCAAATCCGTAATTTGAAGATCAGTTTGTCAAGAATATCTTACTCTTTAACAAGATTTTAGAGTTAAAAATATTAACTCCAAATCCGTAATTTGGAGATCAGTTTGTCAAGAGTATCTTACTCTTTAACAAGATTTTAGAGTTAAAAATATTAACTCCAAATCCATAATTTGAAGATCTTTTGTCAAGAATATCTTACTCTTTAACAAGATTTTAGAGTTAAAAATATTAACTCCAAATCCGTAATTTGAAGATCAGTTTGTCAAGAATATCTTACTCTTTAACAAGATTTTAGAGTTAAAAATATTAACTCCAAATCCGTAATTTGAAGATCACTTGTCAAGAATATCTTACTCTTTAACAAGATTTTAGAGTTAAAAATATTAACTCCAAATCCGTAATTTGGAGATCAGTTTGTCATGAGTATCTTACTCTTTAACAAGATTTTAGAGTTAAAAATTTTAACTCCAAATCCGTAATTTGAAGATCACTAGTCAAGAATATCTCACTCTTTAACAAGATTTTAGAGTAAAAATATTAACTCCAAATCCATAATTTGAAGATCAGTTTGTCAAGAATATCTTACTCTTTAACAAGTTAAAAATATTAACTCCAAATCCGTAATTTGAAGATCACTTGTCAAGAATATCTTACTCTTTAACAAGATTTTAGAGTTAAAAATATTAACTCCAAATCCGTAATTTGGAGATCAGTTTGTCAAGAGTATCTTTCTCTTTAACAAGATTTAAGAGTTAAAAATATTAACTCCAAATCCGTAATTTGAAGATCAGTTTGTCAAGAATATCTTACTCTTTAACAAGATTTTAGAGTTAAAAATATTAACTCCAAATCCGTAATTTGAAGATCAGTTTGTCGAGAATATCTTACTCTTTAACAAGATTTTAGAGTTAAAAATATTAACTCCAAATCCGTAATTTGAAGATCACTTGTCAAGAATATCTTACTCTTTAACAAGATTTTAGAGTTAAAAATATTAACTCCAAATCCGTAATTTGAAGATCAGTTTATCAAGAATATCTTACTCTTTAACAAGATTTTAGAGTTAAAAATATTAACTCCAAATCCGTAATTTGAAGATCACTTGTCAAGAATATCTTACTCTTTAACAAGATTTTAGAGTTAAAAATATTAACTCCAAATCCGTAATTTGGAGATCAGTTTGTCAAGAATATCTTACTCTTTAACAAGAATTTAGAGTTAAAAATATTAACTCCAAATCCGTAATTTGGAGATCACTTGTCAAGAATATCTTACTCTTTAACAAGATTTTAGAGTTAAAAATATTAACTCCAAATCCGTAATTTGAAGATCACTTGTCAAGAGTATCTTACTCTTTAACAAGATTTTAGAGTTAAAAATATTAACTCCAAATCCGTAATTTGGAGATCAGTTTGTCAAGAGTATCTTACTCTTTAACAAGATTTTAGAGTTAAAAATATTAACTCCAAATCCGTAATTTGAAGATCACTTGTCAAGAATATCTTACTCTTTAACAAGATTTTAGAGTTAAAAATATTAACTCCAAATCCGTAATTTGAAGATCACTTGTCAAGAATATCTTACTCTTTAACAAGATTTTAGAGTTAAAAATATTAACTCCAAATCCGTAATTTTAAGATCAGTTTGTCAAGAATATCTTACTCTTTAACAAGATTTTAGAGTTAAAAATATTAACTCCAAATCCGTAATTTGAAGATCCCTTGTCAAGAATATCTTACTCTTTGACAAGATTTTAGAGTTAAAAATATTAACTCCAAATCCGTAATTTGGAGATCAGTTTGTCAAGAGTATCTTTCTCTTTAACAAGATTTAAGAGTTAAAAATATTAACTCCAAATCCGTAATTTGAAGATCACTTGTCAAGAATATCTTACTCTTTAACAAGATTTTAGAGTTAAAAATATTAACTCCAAATCCGTAATTTGGAGATCAGTTTGTCAAGAATATCTTACTCTTTAACAAGATTTTAGAGCTCCAAATCCGTAATTTCAAGATCACTTGTCAAGAATATCTTACTCTTTAACAAGATTTTAGAGTTAAAAATATTAACTCCAAATCCGTAATTTGGAGATCAGTTTGTCAAGAGTATCTTACTCTTTAACAAGATTTAAGAGTTAAAAATATTAACTCCAAATCCGTAATTTGAAGATCAGTTTGTCAAGAATATCTTACTCTTTAAAAAGATTTTAGAGCTCCAAATCCGTAATTTCAAGATCACTTGTCAAGAATATCTTACTCTTTAACAAGATTTTAGAGTTAAAAATATTAACTCCAAATCCGTAATTTGAAGATCACTTGTTAAGAATATCTTACTCTTTAACAAGATTTTAGAGTTAAAAATATTAACTCCAAATCCGTAATCTGGAGATCAGTTTGTCAAGAATATCTTACTCTTTAACAAGATTTTAGAGTTAAAAATATTAACTCCAAATCCGTAATTTGAAGATCACTTGTCAAGAGTATCTTACTCTTTAACAAGATTTTAGAGTTAAAAATATTAACTCCGATACCGTAATTTGGAGATCAGTTTGTCAAGAGTATCTTACTCTTTAACAATATTTTAACTCTAAAATCTTGTTAAAGAGGGAGATATTCTTGACAAACTGATCTTCAAATTACGGATTTGGAGTTAATATTTTTAACTCTAAAATCTTGTTAAAGAGTAAGATATTCTTGATAAACTGATCTTCAAATTACGGATTTGGAGTTAATATTTTTAACTCTAAAATCTTGTTAAAGAGTAAGATATTCTTGACAAGTGATCTTCAAATTACGGATTTGGAGTTAATATTTTTAACTTTAAAATCTTGTTAAAGAGTAAGATATTCTTGGCAAACTGAAGATTAACTCTAAAATAGTTTTAACTTAAAAATATTAACTCCAAATCCGTAATTTGGAGATCAGTTTGTCAAGAATATCTTACTCTTTAACAAGATTTTAGAGTTAAAAATATTAACTCCAAATCCGTAATTTGAAGATCACTTGTCAAGAATATCTTACTCTTTAACAAGATTTTAGAGTTAAAAATATTAACTCCAAATCCGTAATTTGAAGATCAGTTTGTCAAGAATATCTTACTCTTTAACAAGATTTTAGAGTTAAAAATATTAACTCCAAATCCGTAATTTGAAGATCCCTTGTCAAGAATATCTTACTCTTTAACAAGATTTTAGAGTTAAAAATATTAACTCCAAATCCGTAATTTGGTGATCAGTTTGTCAAGAGTATCTTTCTCTTTAACAATATTTAAGAGTTAAAAATATTAACTCCAAATCCGTAATTTGAAGATCAGTTTGTCAAGAATATCTTACTCTTTAACAAGATTTTAGAGTTAAAAATATTAACTCCAAATCCGTAATTTGAAGATCACTTGTCAAGAATATCTTACTCTTTAACAAGATTTTAGAGTTAAAAATATTAACTCCAAATCCGTAATTTGGAGATCAGTTTGTCAAGAGTATCTTACTCTTTAACAAGATTTTAGAGTTAAAAATATTAACTCCAATACCGTAATTTGAAGATCACTTGTCAAGAATATCTTACTCTTTAACAAGATTTTAGAGTTAAAAATATTTACTCCAAATCCGTAATTTGAAGATCACTTGTCAAGAATATCTTACTCTTTAACAAGATTTTAGAGTTAAAAATATTAACTCCAAATCCGTAATTTGAAGATCACTTGTCAAGAGTATCTTACTCTTTAACAAGATTTTAGAGTTAAAAATATTAACCCCAAATCCGTAATTTGGAGATCAGTTTGTCAAGAGTATCTTACTCTTTAACAAGATTTTAGAGTTAAAAATATTAACTCCAAATCCGTAATTTGAAGATCACTTGTCAAGAATATCTTACTCTTTAACAAGATTTTATAGTTAAAAATATTAACTCCAAATCCGTAATTTGGAGATCAGTTTGTCAAGAGTATCTTACTCTTTAACAAGATATTAGAGTTAAAAATATTAACTCCAATACCGTAATTTGAAGATCACTTGTCAAGAATATCTTACTCTTTAACAAGATTTTAGAGTTAAAAATATTAACTCCAAATCCGTAATTTGAAGATCAGTTTGTCAAGAATATCTTACTTTTTAACAAGATTTTAGAATTAAAAATATTAACTCCAAATCCGTAATTTGAAGATCACTTGTCAAGAATATCTTACTCTTTAACAAGATTTTAGAGTTAAAAATATTAACTCCAAATCCGTAATTTGAAGATCAGTTTGTCAAGAATATCTTACTCTTTAACAAGATTTTAGAGTTAAAAATATTAACTCCAAATCCGTAATTTGAAGATCACTTGTCAAGAATATCTTACTCTTTAACAAGATTTTAGAGTTAAAAATATTAACTCCAAATCCGTAATTTGGAGGTCAGTTTGTCAAGAATATCTTACTCTTTCACAAGATTTTAGAGTTAAAAATATTAACTCCAAATCCGTAATTTGAAGATCACTTGTCAAGAGTATCTTACTCTTTAACAAGATTTTAGAGTTAAAAATATTAACTCCAAATCCGTAATTTGGAGATCAGTTTGTCAAGAGTATCTTACTCTTTAACAATATTTTAACTCTAAAATCTTGTTAAAGAGGGAGATATTCTTGACAAACTGATCTTCAAATTACGGATTTGGAGTTAATATTTTTAACTCTAAAATCTTGTTAAAGAGTAAGATATTCTTGACAAACTGATCTTCAAATTACGGATTTGGAGTTAATATTTTTAACTCTAAAATCTTGTTAAAGAGTAAGATATTCTTGACAAGTGATCTTCAAATTACGGATTTGGAGTTAATATTTTTAACTCTAAAATCTTGTTAAAGAGTAAGATATTCTTGACAAACTGAAGATTAACTCTAAAATATTTTTAAGTTAAAAATATTAACTCCAAATCCGTAATTTGAAGATCAGTTTGTCAAGAATATCTTACTCTTTAACAAGATTTTAGAGTTAAAAATATTAACTCCAAATCCGTAATTTGAAGATCACTTGTCAAGAATATCTTACTCTTTAACAAGATTTTAGAGTTAAAAATATTAACTCCAAATCCGTAATTTGAAGATCAGTTTGTCAAGAATATCTTACTCTTTAACAAGATTTTAGAGTTAAAAATATTAACTCCAAATCCGTAATTTGAAGATCCCTTGTCAAGAATATCTTACTCTTTGACAAGATTTTAGAGTTAAAAATATTAACTCCAAATCCGTAATTTGGAAATCAGTTTGTCAAGAGTATCTTTCTCTTTAACAAGATTTAAGAGTTAAAAATATTAACTCCAAATCCGTAATTTGAAGATCACTTGTCAAGAATATCTTACTCTTTAACAAGATTTTAGAGTTAAAAATATTAACTCCAAATCCGTAATTTGAAGATCAGTTTGTCAAGAATATCTTACTCTTTAACAAGATTTTAGAGCTCCAAATCCGTAATTTCAAGATCACTTGTCAAGAATATCTTACTCTTTAACAAGATTTTAGAGTTAAAAATATTAACTCCAAATCCGTAATTTGGAGATTAGTTTGTCAAGAGTATCTTACTCTTTAACAAGATTTAAGAGTTAAAAATATTAACTCCAAATCCGTAATTTGAAGATCAGTTTGTCAAGAATATCTTACTCTTTAACAAGATTTTAGAGTTAAAAATATTAACTCCAAATCCGTAATTTGAAGATCACTTGTCAAGAATATCTTACTCTTTAACAAGATTTTAGAGTTAAAAATATTAACTCCAAATCCGTAATCTGGAGATCAGTTTGTCAAGAATATCTTACTCTTTAACAAGATTTTAGAGTTAAAAATATTAACTCCAAATCCGTAATTTGAAGATCACTTGTCAAGAGTATCTTACTCTTTAACAAGATTTTAGAGTTAAAAATATTAACTCCGATACCGTAATTTGGAGATCAGTTTGTCAAGAGTATCTTACTCTTTAACAATATTTTAACTCTAAAATCTTGTTAAAGAGGGAGATATTCTTGACAAACTGATCTTCAAATTACGGATTTGGAGTTAATATTTTTAACTCTAAAATCTTGTTAAAGAGTAAGATATTCTTGATAAACTGATCTTCAAATTACGGATTTGGAGTTAATATTTTTAACTCTAAAATCTTGTTAAAGAGTAAGATATTCATGACAAGTGATCTTCAAATTACGGATTTGGAGTTAATATTTTTAACTTTAAAATCTTGTTAAAGAGAAAGATATTCTTGACAAACTGAAGATTAACTCTAAAATATTTTTAACTTAAAAATATTAACTCCAAATCCGTAATTTGGAGATCAGTTTGTCAAGAATATCTTACTCTTTAACAAGATTTTAGAGTTAAAAATATTAACTCCAAATCCGTAATTTGAAGATCACTTGTCAAGAATATCTTACTCTTTAACAAGATTTTAGAGTTAAAAATATTAACTCCAAATCCGTAATTTGAAGATCAGTTTGTCAAGAATATCTTACTCTTTAACAAGATTTTAGAGTTAAAAATATTAACTCCAAATCCGTAATTTGAAGATCCCTTGTCAAGAATATCTTACTCTTTGACAAGATTTTAGAGTTAAAAATATTAACTCCAAATCCGTAATTTGGAGATCAGTTTGTCAAGAGTATCTTTCTCTTTAACAAGATTTAAGAGTTAAAAATATTAACTCCAAATCCGTAATTTGAAGATCACTTGTCAAGAATATCTAACTCTTTAACAAGATTTTAGAGTTAAAAATATTAACTCCAAATCCGTAATTTGAAGATCAGTTTGTCAAGAATATCTTACTCTTTAACAAGATTTTAGAGCTCCAAATCCGTAATTTCAAGATCACTTGTCAAGAATATCTTACTCTTTAACAAGATTTTAGAGTTAAAAATATTAACTCCAAATCCGTAATTTGGAGATCAGTTTGTCAAGAGTATCTTACTCTTTAACAAGATTTAAGAGTTAAAAATATTAACTCCAAATCCGTAATTTGAAGATCAGTTTGTCAAGAATATCTTACTCTTTAACAAGATTTCAGAGTTAAAAATATTAACTCCAAATCCGTAATTTGAAGATCACTTGTCAAGAATATCTTACTCTTTAACAAGATTTTAGAGTTAAAAATATTAACTCCAAATCCGTAATCTGGAGATCAGTTTGTCAAGAATATCTTACTCTTTAACAAGATTTTAGAGTTAAAAATATTAACTCCAAATCCGTAATTTGAAGATCACTTGTCAAGAGTATCTTACTCTTTAACAAGATTTTAGAGTTAAAAATATTAACTCCAAATCCGTAATTTGAAGATCAGTTTGTCAAGAATATCTTACTCTTTAACAATATTTTAACTCTAAAATCTTGTTAAAGAGTAAGATATTCTTGACAAACTGATCTTCAAATTACGGATTTGGAGTTAATATTTTTAACTCTAAAATCTTGTTAAAGAGTAAGATATTCTTGATAAACTGATCTTCAAATTACGGATTTGGAGTTAATATTTTTAACTCTAAAATCTTGTTAAAGAGAAAGATATTCTTGACAAGTGATCTTCAAATTACGGATTTGGAGTTAATATTTTTAACTTTAAAATCTTGTTAAAGAGTAAGATATTCTTGACAAACTGAAGATTAACTCTAAAATATTTTTAACTTAAAAATATTAACTCCAAATCCGTAATTTGGAGATCAGTTTGTCAAGAATATCTTACTCTTTAACAAGATTTTAGAGTTAAAAATAATAACTCCAAATCCGTAATTTGAAGATCACTTGTCAAGAATATCTTACTCTTTAACAAGATTTTAGAGTTAAAAATATTAACTCCAAATCCGTAATTTGAAGATCAGTTTGTCAAGAATATCTTACTCTTTAACAAGATTTTAGAGTTAAAAATATTAACTCCAAATCCGTAATTTGAAGATCCCTTGTCAAGAATATCTTACTCTTTAACAAGATTTTAGAGTTAAAAATATTAACTCCAAATCCGTAATTTGGTGATCAGTTTGTCAAGAATATCTTACTCTTTAACAAGAATTTAGAGTTAAAAATATTAACTCCAAATCCGTAATTTGGAGATCACTTGTCAAGAATATCTTACTCTTTAACAAGATTTTAGAGTTAAAAATAATTACTCCAAATCCGTAATTTGAAGATCACTTGTCAAGAGTATCTTACTCTTTAACAAGATTTTAGAGTTAAAAATATTAACTCCAAATCCGTAATTTGGAGATCAGTTTGTCAAGAGTATCTTACTCTTTAACAAGATTTTAGAGTTAAAAATATTAACTCCAAATCCGTAATTTGAAGATCACTTGTCAAGAATATCTTACTCTTTAACAAGATTTTAGAGTTAAAAATATTAACTCCAAATCCGTAATTTGGAGATCAGTTTGTCAAGAGTATCTTACTCTTTAACAAGATTTTAGAGTTAAAAATATTAACTCCAATACCGTAATTTGAAGATCACTTGTCAAGAATATCTTACTCTTTAACAAGATTTTAGAGTTAAAAATATTAACTCCAAATCCGTAATTTGAAGATCAGTTTGTCAAGAATATCTTACTCTTTAACAAGACTTTAGAGTTAAAAATATTAACTCCAAATCCGTAATTTGAAGATCACTTGTCAAGAATATCTTACTCTTTAACAAGATTTTAGAGTTAAAAATATTAACTCCAAATCCGTAATTTGGAGATCAGTTTGTCAAGAATATCTTACTCTTTAACAAGATTTTAGAGTTAAAAATATTAACTCCAAATCCGTAATTTGAAGATCACTTGTCAAGAGTATCTTACTCTTTAACAAGATTTTAGAGTTAAAAATATTAACTCCAAATCCGTAATTTGGAGATCACTTGTCAAGAATATCTTACTCTTTAACAAGATTTTAGAGTTAAAAATATTAACTCCAAATCCGTAATTTGAAGATCAGTTTGTCAAGAATATCTTACTCTTTAACAAGATTTTAGAGTTAAAAATATTAACTCCAAATCCGTAATTTGAAGATCACTTGTCAAGAATATCTTACTCTTTAACAAGATTTTAGAGTTAAAAATATTAACTCCAAATCCGTAATTTGAAGATCACTTGTCAAGAATATCTTACTCTTTAACAAGATTTTAGAGTTAAAAATATTAACTCCAATACCGTAATTTGAAGATCACTTGTCAAGAATATCTTACTCTTTAACAAGATTTTAGAGTTAAAAATATAAACTCCAAATCCGTAATTTGAAGATCAGTTTGTCAAGAATATCTTACTCTTTAACAAGATTTTAGAGTTAAAAATATTAACTCCAAATCCGTAATTTGAAGATCACTTGTCAAGAATATCTTACTCTTTAACAAGATTTTAGAGTTAAAAATATTAACTCCAATACCGTAATTTGAAGATCACTTGTCAAGAATATCTTACTCTTTAACAAGATTTTAGAGTTAAAAATATTAACTCCAAATCCGTAATTTGAAGATCACTTGTCAAGAATATCTTACTCTTTAACAAGATTTTAGAGTTAAAAATAATAACTCCAAATCCGTAATTTGGAGATCAGTTTGTCAAGAATATCTTACTCTTTAACAAGATTTTAGAGTTAAAAATATTAACTCCAAGTCCGTAATTTGAAGATCACTTGTCAAGAGTATCTTACTCTTTAACAAGATTTTAGAGTTAAAAATATTAACTCCAAATCCGTAATTTGGAGATCAGTTTGTCAAGAGTATCTTACTCTTTAACAATATTTTAACTCAAAAATCTTGTTAAAGAGGGAGATATTCTTGACAAACTGATCTTCAAATTACGGATTTGGAGTTAATATTTTTAACTCTAAAATCTTGTTAAAGAGTAAGATATTCTTGACAAGTGATCTTCAAATTACGGATTTGGAGTAAATATTTTTAACTCTTAAATCTTGTTAAAGAGTAAGATATTCTTGACAAACTGAAGATTAACTCTAAAATATTTTTAACTTAAAAATATTAACTCCAAATCCGTAATTTGAAGATCAGTTTGTCAAGAATATCTTACTCTTTAACAAGATTTTAGAGTTAAAAATATTAACTCCAAATCCGTAATTTGAAGATCACTTGTCAAGAATATCTTACTCTTTAACAAGATTTTAGAGTTAAAAATATTAACTCCAAATCCGTAATTTGAAGATCAGTTTGTCAAGAATATCTTACTCTTTAACAAGATTTTAGAGTTAAAAATATTAACTCCAAATCCGTAATTTGAAGATCCCTTGTCAAGAATATCTTACTCTTTGACAAGATTTTAGAGTTAAAAATATTAACTCCAAATCCGTAATTTGGAGATCAGTTTGTCAAGAGTATCTTTCTCTTTAACAAGATTTAAGAGTTAAAAATATTAACTCCAAATCCGTAATTTGAAGATCACTTGTCAAGAATATCTTACTCTTTAACAAGATTTAAGAGTTAAAAATATTAACTCCAAATCCGTAATTTGAAGATCAGTTTGTCAAGAATATCTTACTCTTTAACAAGATTTTAGAGCTCCAAATCCGTAATTTCAAGATCACTTGTCAAGAATATCTTACTCTTTAACAAGATTTTAGAGTTAAAAATATTAACTCCAAATCCGTAATTTGGAGATCAGTTTGTCAAGAATATCTTACTCTTTAACAAGATTTTAGAGCTCCAAATCCGTAATTTCAAGATCACTTGTCAAGAATATCTTACTCTTTAACAAGATTTTAGAGTTAAAAATATTAACTCCAAATCCGTAATTTGGAGATCAGTTTGTCAAGAGTATCTTTCTCTTTAACAAGATTTAAGAGTTAAAAATATTAACTCCAAATCCGTAATTTGAAGATCACTTGTCAAGAATATCTTACTCTTTAACAAGATTTTAGAGTTAAAAATATTAACTCCAAATCCGTAATTTGAAGATCAGTTTGTCAAGAATATCTTACTCTTTAACAAGATTTTAGAGCTCCAAATCCGTAATTTGAAGATCACTTGTCAAGAATATCTTACTCTTTAACAAGATTTTAGAGTTAAAAATATTAACTCCAAATCCGTAATTTGGAGATCAGTTTGTCAAGAGTATCTTACTCTTTAACAAGATTTAAGAGTTAAAAATATTAACTCCAAATCCGTAATTTGAAGATCACTTGTCAAGAATATCTTACTCTTTAACAAGATTTTAGAGTTAAAAATATTAACTCCAAATCCGTAATTTGAAGATCACTTGTCAAGAATATCTTACTCTTTAATAAGATTTTAGAGTTAAAAATATTAACTCCAAATCCGTAATTTGAAGATCACTTGTCAAGAATATCTTACTCTTTAACAAGATTTTAAGGTTAAAAATATTAACTCCAAATCCGTAATTTGGAGATCAGTTTGTCAAGAGTATCTTACTCTTTAACAAGATTTTAGAGTTAAAAATATTAACTCCAAATCCGTAATTTGAAGATCACTTGTCAAGAATATCTTACTCTTTAACAAGATTTTAGAGTTCAAAATATTAACTCCAAATCCGTAATTTGAAGATCAGTTTGTCAAGAATATCTTACTCTTTAACAAGATTTTAGAGTTAAAAATATTAACTCCAAATCCGTAATTTGAAGATCAGTTTGTCAAGAATATCTTACTCTTTAACAAGATTTTAGAGTTAAAAATATTAACTCCAAATCCGTAAGTTGAAGATCAGTTTGTCAAGAATATCTTACTCTTTAACAAGATTTTAGAGTTAAAAATATTAACTCCAAATCCGTAATTTGAAGATCAGTTTGTCAAGAATATCTTACTCTTTAACAAGATTTTAGAGTTAAAAATTTTAACTCCAAATCCGTAATTTGAAGATCACTTGTCAAGAATATCTTACTCTTTACAAGATTTTAGAGTTAAAAATATTAACTCCAAATCCGTAATTTGAAGATCAGTTTGTCAAGAATATCTTACTCTTTAACAAGTTTTTAGAGCTCCAAATCCGTAATTTGAAGATCACTTGTCAAGAATACTCTTAAAAACTTACTTTCTTACTTGTAAAGAATACTCTTTAACAAGATTTTAGAGTTAAAAATATTAACTCCAAATCCGTAATTTGGAGATCAGTTTGTCAAGAGTATCTTACTCTTTAACAAGATTTAAGAGTTAAAAATATTAACTCCAAATCCGTAATTTGAAGATCACTTGTCAAGAATATCTTACTCTTTAACAAGATTTTAGAGTTAAAAATATTAACTCCAAATCCGTAATTTGAAGATCAGTTTGTCAAGAATATCTTACTCTTTAACAAGATTTTAGAGTTAAAAATATTAACTCCAAATCCAGAATTTGGAGATCAGTTTGTCAAGAGTAACTTACTCTTTAACAAGATTTTAGAGTTAAAAATATTAACTCCAAATCCGTAATTTGAAGATCACTTGTCAAGAATATCTATCTCTTTAACAAGATTTTAGAGTTAAAAATATTAACTTCAAATCCGTAATTTGAAGATCAGTTTGTCAAGAATATCTTAATCTTTAACAAGATTTTAGAGTTAAAAATATTAACTCCAAATCCGTAATTTGAAGATCACTTGTCAAGAATATCTTACTCTTTAACAAGATTTTAGAGTTAAAAATATTAACTCCAAATCCGTAATTTGGAGATCAGTTTGTCAAGAGTATCTTACTCTTTAACAAGATTTAAGAGTTAAAAATATTTACTCCAAATCCGTAATTTGAAGATCACTTGTCAAGAATATCTTACTCTTTAACAAGATTTTAGAGTTAAAAATATTAACTCCAAATCCGTAATTTGAAGATCAGTTTGTCAAGAATATCTTACTCTTTAACAAGATTTTAGAGTTAAAAATATTAACTCCAAATCCGTAATTTGGAGATCAGTTTGTCAAGAGTATCTTACTCTTTAACAAGATTTTAGAGTTAAAAATATTAACTCCAAATCCGTAATTTGAAGATCAGTTTGTCATGAATATCTTACTCTTTAACAAGATTTTAGAGTTAAAAATATTAACTCTAAATTCGTAAGTTGAAGATCAGTTTGTCAAGAATATCTTACTCTTTAACAAGATTTTAGAGTTAAAAATATTAACTCCAAATCCGTAATTTGAAGATCAGTTTGTCAAGAATATCTTACTCTTTAACAAGATTTTAGAGTTAAAAATTTTAACTCCAAATCCGTAATTTGAAGATCACTTGTCAAGAATATCTTACTCTTTAACAAGATTTTAGAGTTAAAAATATTTACTCCAAATCCGTAATTTGGAGATCAGTTTGTCAAGAGTATCTTACTCTTTAACAAGATTTAAGAGTTAAAAATATTTACTCCAAATCCGTAATTTGAAGATCAGTTTGTCAAGAGTATCTTACTCTTTAACAAGATTTTAGAGTTAAAAATATTAACTCCAAATCCGTAATTTGGAGATCAGTTTGTCAAGAGTATCTTACTCTTTAACAAGATTTTAGAGTTAAAAATATTAACTCCAAATCCGTAATTTGAAGATCACTTGTCAAGAATATCTTACACTTTAACAAGATTTTAGAGTTAAAAATATTAACTCCAAATCCGTAATTTGAAGATCAGTTTGTCAAGAATATCTTACTCTTTAACAAGATTTTAGAGTTAAAAATATTAACTCCAAATCCGTAATTTGAAGATCAGTTTGTCAAGAATATCTTACTCTTTAACAAGATTTTAGAGTTAAAAATATTAACTCCAAATCCGTAATTTGAAGATCACTTGTCAAGAATATCTTACTCTTTAACAAGATTTTAGAGTTAAAAATATTAACTCCAAATCCGTAATTTGAAGATCAGTTTGTCAAGAATATCTTACTCTTTAACAAGATTTTAGAGTTAAAAATATTAACTCCAAATCCAGAATTTGGAGATCAGTTTGTCAAGAGTATCTTACTCTTTAACAATATTTTAACTCTAAAATCTTGTTAAAGAGTAAGATATTCTTGACAAACTGATCTTCAAATTACGGATTTGGAGTTAATATTTTTAACTCTAAAATCTTGTTAAAGAGTAAGATATTCTTGACAAACTGATCTTCAAATTACGGATTTGGAGTAAATATTTTTAACTCTAAAATCTTGTTAAAGAGTAAGATATTCTTGACAAGTGATCTTCAAATTACGGATTTGGAGTTAATATTTTTAACTCTAAAATCTTGTTAAAGAGTAAGATATTCTTGACAAACTGATCTTCAAATTACGGATTTTAGAGTTAAAAATATTAACTCCAAATCCGTAATTTGAAGATCAGTTTGTCAAGAATATCTTACTCTTTAACAAGATTTTAGAGTTAAAAATATTAACTCCAAATCCGTAATTTGAAGATCACTTGTCAAGAATATCTTACTCTTTAACAAGATTTTAGAGTTAAAAATATTAACTCCAAATCCGTAATTTGAAGATCAGTTTGTCAAGAATATCTTACTCTTTAACAAGATTTTAGAGTTAAAAATATTAACTCCAAATCCGTAATTTGAAGATCCCTTGTCAAGAATATCTTACTCTTTAACAAGATTTTAGAGTTAAAAATATTAACTCCAAATCCGTAATTTGGAGATCAGTTTGTCAAGAGTATCTTTCTCTTTAACAAGATTTTAGAGTTAAAAATATTAACTCCAAATCCGTAATTTGAAGATCACTTGTCAAGAATATCTTACTCTTTAACAAGATTTTAGAGTTAAAAATATTAATTTCAAATCCGTAATTTGAAGATCAGTTTGTCAAGAATATCTTACTCTTTAACAAGATTTTAGAGCTCCAAATCCGTAATTTGAAGATCACTTGTCAAGAATATCTTACTCTTTAACAAGATTTTAGAGTTAAAAATATTAACTCCAAATCCGTAATTTGGAGATCAGTTTGTCAAGAGTATCTTACTCTTTAACAAGATTTAAGAGTTAAAAATATTAACTCCAAATCCGTAATTTGAAGATCACTTGTCAAGAATATCTTACTCTTTAACAAGATTTTAGAGTTAAAAATATTAACTCCAAATCCGTAATTTGAAGATCAGTTTGTCAAGAATATCTTACTCTTTAACAAGATTTTAGAGTTAAAAATATTAACTCCAAATCCGTAATTTGAAGATCACTTGTCAAGAATATCTTACTCTTTAACAAGATTTTAGAGTCAAAAATATTAACTCCAAATCCGTAATTTGGAGATCAGTTTGTCAAGAGTATCTTACTCTTTAACAAGATTTTAGAGTTAAAAATATTAACTCCAAATCCGTAATTTGAAGATCACTTGTCAAGAATATCTTACTCTTTAACAAGATTTTAGAGTTAAAAATATTAACTCCAAATCCGTAATTTGAAGATCAGTTTGTCAAGAATATCTTACTCTTTAACAAGATTTTAGAGTTAAAAATATTAACACCAAATCCGTAATTTGAAGATCACTTGTCAAGAATATCTTACTCTTTAACAAGATTTTAGAGTTAAAAATATTAACTCCAAATCCAGAATTTGGAGATCAGTTTGTCAAGAGTATCTTACTCTTTAACAAGATTTTAGAGTTAAAAATATTAACTCCAAATCCGTAATTTGAAGATCAGTTTGTCAAGAATATCTTACTCTTTAACAAGATTTTAGAGTTAAAAATATTAACTCCAAATCCGTAATTTGAAGATCAGTTTGTCAAGAATATCTTACTCTTTAACAAGATTTTAGAGTTAAAAATATTAACTCCAAATACGTAATTTGAAGATCAGTTTGTCAAGAATATCTTACTCTTTAACAAGATTTTAGAGTTAAAAATATTAACTCCAAATCCGTAAATTTGAAGATCAGTTTGTCAAGAATATCTTAATCTTTAACAAGATTTTAGAGATTAAAATATTAACTCCAAATCCGTAAGTTGAAGATCAGTTTGTCAAGAATATCTTACTCTTTAACAAGATTTTAGAGTTAAAAATATTAACTCCAAATCCGTAATTTGAAGATTAGTTTGTCAAGAATATCTTACTCTTTAACAAGATTTTAGAGTTAAAAATTTTAACTCCAAATCCGTAATTTGAAGATCACTTGTCAAGAATATCTTACTCTTTAACAAGATTTTAGAGTTAAAAATATTAACTCTAAATCCGTAAGTTGAAGATCAGTTTGTCAAGAATATCTTACTCTTTAACAAGATTTTAGAGTTAAAAATATTAACTCCAAATCCGTAATTTGAAGATCAGTTTGTCAAGAATATCTTACTCTTTAACAAGATTTTAGAGTTAAAAATATTAACTCTAAATCCGTAATTTGAAGATCAGTTTGTCAAGAATATCTTACTCTTTAACAAGATTTTAGAGTTAAAAATATTAACTCCAAATCCGTAATTTGAAGATCACTTGTCAAGAATATCTTACTCTTTAACAAGATTTTAGAGTTAAAAATATTAACTCCAAATCCGTAATTTGAAGATCACTTCTCAAGAATATCTTACTCTTTAACAAGATTTTAGAGTTAAAAATATTAACTCCAAATCCGTAATTTGGAGATCAGTTTGTCAAGAGTATCTTACTCTTTAACAAGATTTTAGAGTAAAAATATTAACTCCAAATCCGTAATTTGAACATCAGTTTGTCAAGAATATCTTACTCTTTAACAAGATTTTAGAGTTAAAAATATTAACTCCAAATCCGTAATTTGAAGATCACTTGTCAAGAATATCTTACTCTTTAACAAGATTTTAGAGTTAAAAATATTAACTCCAAATCCGTAATTTGGAGATCAGTTTGTCAAGAGTATCTTACTCTTTAACAAGATTTAAGAGCTAAAAATATTTACTCCAAATCCGTAATTTGAAGATCACTTGTCAAGAATATCTTACTCTTTAACAAGATTTTAGAGTTAAAAATATTAACTCCAAATCCGTAATTTGAAGATCAGTTTGTCAAGAATATCTTACTCTTTAACAAGATTTTAGAGTTAAAAATATTAACTCCAAATCCGTAATTTAAAGATCACTTGTCAAGAATATCTTACTCTTTAACAAGATTTTAGAGTTAAAAATATTAACTCCAAATCCGTAATTTCGAGATCAGTTTGTCAAGAGTATCTTACTCTTTAACAAGATTTTAGAGTTAAAAATATTAACTCCAAATCCGTAATTTGAAGATCAGTTTGTCAAGAATATCTTACTCTTTAACAAGATTTTAGAGTTAATATTTTTAACTCCAAATCCGTAATTTGAAGATCACTTGTCAAGAATATCTTACTCTTTAACAAGATTTTAGAGTTAAAAATATTTACTCCAAATCCGTAATTTGGAGATCAGTTTGTCAAGAGTATCTTACTCTTTAACAAGATTTAAGAGTTAAAAATATTAACTCCAAATCCGTAATTTGAAGATCACTTGTCAAGAATATCTTACTCTTTAACAAGATTTTAGAGTTAAAAATATTAACTCCAAATCCGTAATTTGAAGATCACTTGTCAAGAATATCTTTTTCTTTAACAAGATTTTAGAGTTAAAAATATTAACTCCAAATCCGTAATTTGAAGATCACTTGTCAAGAATATCTTACTCTTTAACAAGATTTTAGAGTTTTAAATATTAACTCCAAATCCGTAATTTGAAGATCACTTGTCAAGAATATCTTACTCTTTAACAAGATTTTAGAGTTAAAAATATTAACTCCAAATCCGTAATTTGAAGATCAGTTTGTCAAGAATATCTTACTCTTTAACAAGATTTTAGAGTTAAAAATATTAACTCCAAATCCGTAATTTGAAGATCACTTGTCAAGAATATCTTACTCTTTAACAAGATTTTAGAGTTAAAAATATTAACTCCAAATCCGTAATTTGAAGATCAGTTTGTCAAGAATATCTTACTCTTTAACAAGATTTTAGAGTTAAAAATATTAACTCCAAATCCGTAATTTGAAGATCAGTTTGTCAAGAATATCTTACTCTTTAACAAGATTTTAGAGTTAAAAATATTAACTCCAAATCCGTAATTTGAAGATCACTTGTCAAGAATATCTTACTCTTTAACAAGATTTTAGAGTTAAAAATATTAACTCCAAATCCGTAATTTGAAGATCACTTGTCAAGAATATCTTACTCTTTAACAAGATTTTAGAGTTTTAAATATTAACTCCAAATCCGTAATTTGGAGATCAGTTTGTCAAGAGTATCTTACTCTTTAACAAGATTTTAGAGTTAAAAATATTAACTCCAATACCGTTATTTGAAGATCACTTGTCAAGAATATCTTATTACTCTTTAACAAGATTTTAGAGTTAAAAATATTAACTCCAAATCCGTAATTTGAAGATCAGTTTGTCAAGAATATCTTACTCTTTAACAAGATTTTAGAGTTAAAAATATTAACTCCAAATCCGTAATTTGAAGATCACTTGTCAAGAATATCTTACTCTTTAACAAGATTTTAGAGTTAAAAATATAAACTCCAAATCCGTAATTTGAAGATCAGTTTGTCAAGAATATCTTACTCTTTAACAAGATTTTAGAGTTAAAAATATTAACTCCAAATCCGTAATTTGAAGATCACTTGTCAAGAATATCTTACTCTTTAACAAGATTTTAGAGTTAAAAATATTAACTCCAAATCCGTAATTTGGAGATCAGTTTGTCAAGAATATCTTACTCTTTAACAAGATTTTAGAGTTAAAAATATTAACTCCAAATCCGTAATTTGAAGATCACTTGTCAAGAATATCTTACTCTTTAACAAGATTTTAGAGTTAAAAATATTAACTCCAAATCCGTAATTTCGAGATCAGTTTGTCAAGAGTATCTTACTCTTTAACAAGATTTTAGAGTTAAAAATATTAACTCCAAATCCGTAATTTGAAGATCACTTGTCAAGAATATCTTACTCTTTAACAAGATTTTAGAGTTAAAAATATTAACTCCAAATCCGTAATTTGGAGATCAGTTTGTCAAGAGTATCTTACTCTTTAACAAGATTTTAGAGTTAAAAATATTAACTCCAATACCGTAATTTGAAGATCACTTGTCAAGAATATCTTACTCTTTAACAAGATTTTAGAGTTAAAAATATTAACTCCAAATCCGTAATTTGGAGATCAGTTTGTCAAGAATATCTTACTCTTTAACAAGATTTTAGAGTTAAAAATATTAACTCCAAATCCGTAATTTGAAGATCACTTGTCAAGAATATCTTACTCTTTAACAAGATTTTAGAGTTAAAAATATTAACTCCAAATCCGTAATTTGGAGATCAGTTTGTCAAGAGTATCTTACTCTTTAACAAGATTTTAGAGTTAAAAATATTAACTCCAAATCCGTAATTTGAAGATCACTTGTCAAGAATATCTTACTCTTTAACAAGATTTTAGAGTTAAAAATATTAACTCCAAATCCGTAATTTGGAGATCAGTTTGTCAAGAGTATCTTACTCTTTAACAAGATTTTAGAGGTAAAAATATTAACTCCAATACCGTAATTTGAAGATCACTTGTCAAGAATATCTTACTCTTTAACAAGATTTTAGAGTTAAAAATATTAACTCCAAATCCGTAATTTGAAGATCAGTTTGTCAAGAATATCTTACTCTTTAACAAGATTTTAGAGTAAAAAATATTAACTCCAAATCCGTAATTTGAAGATCACTTGTCAAGAATATCTTACTCTTTAACAAGATTTTAGAGTTAAAAATATTAACTCCAAATCCGTAATTTGAAGATCAGTTTGTCAAGAATATCTTACTCTTTAACAAGATTTTAGAGTTAAAAATATTAACTCCAAATCCGTTATTTGGAGATCAGTTTGTCAAGAGTATCTTACTCTTTAACAAGATTTTAGAGTTAAAAATAATAACTCCAAATCCGTAATTTGAAGATCACTTGTCAAGAATATCTTGCTCTTTAACAAGATTTTAGAGTTAAAAATATTAACTCCAAATCCGTAATTTGAAGATCAGTTTGTCAAGAATATCTTACTCTTTAACAAGATTTTAGAGTTAAAAATATTAACTCCAATACCGTAATTTGAAGATCACTTGTCAAGAATATCTTACTCTTTAACAAGATTTTAGAGTTAAAAATATTAACTCCAAATCCGTAATTTGGAGATCAGTTTGTCAAGAGTATCTTACTCTTTAACAAGATTTTAGAGTTAAAAATATTAACTCCAAATCCGTAATTTGAAGATCACTTGTCAAGAATATCTTACTCTTTAACAAGATTTTAGAGTTAAAAATATTAACTCCAAAGCCGTAATTTGAAGATCAGTTTGTCGAGAATATCTTACTCTTTAACAAGATTTTAGAGTCAAAAATATTAACTCCAAATCCGTAATTTGAAGATCACTTGTCAAGAATATCTTACTCTTTAACAAGATTTTAGAGTTAAAAATATTAACTCCAAATCCGTAATTTGCAGAATAGTTTGTCAAGAGTATCTTACTCTTTAACAAGATTTTAGAGTTAAAAATATTAACTCCAAATCCGTAATTTGAAGATCACTTGTCAAGAATATCTTACTCTTTAACAAGATTTTAGAGTTAAAAATATTAACTCCAAATCCGTAATTTGAAGATCAGTTTGTCAAGAATATCTTACTCTTTAACAAGATTTTAGAGTTAAAAATATTAACACCAAATCCGTAATTTGAAGATCACTTGTCAAGAATATCTTACTCTTTAACAAGATTTTAGAGTTAAAAATATTAACTCCAAATCCAGAATTTGGAGATCAGTTTGTCAAGAGTATCTTACTCTTTAACAAGATTTTAGAGTTAAAAATATTAACTCCAAATCCGTAATTTGAAGATCAGTTTGTCAAGAATATCTTACTCTTTAACAAGATTTTAGAGTTAAAAATATTAACTCCAAATCCGTAATTTGAAGATCAGTTTGTCAAGAATATCTTAATCTTTAACAAGATTTTAGAGTTAAAAATATTAACTCCAAATCCGTAATTTGAAGATCAGTTTGTCAAGAATATCTTACTCTTTAACAAGATTTTAGAGTTAAAAATATTAACTCCAAATCCGTAAATTTGAAGATCAGTTTGTCAAGAATATCTTAATCTTTAACAAGATTTTAGAGATTAAAATATTAACTCCAAATCCGTAATTTGGAGATCAGTTTGTCAAGAGTATCTTACTCTTTAACAAGATTTTAGAGTTAAAAATATTAACTCCAAATCCGTAATTTGAAGATCACTTGTCAAGAATATCTTACTCTTTAACAAGATTTTAGAGTTAAAAATATTAACTCCAAATCCGTAATTTGAAGATCACTTGTCAAGAATATCTTACTCTTTAACAAGATTTTAGAGTTTTAAATATTAACTCCAAATCCGTAATTTGGAGATCAGTTTGTCAAGAGTATCTTACTCTTTAACAAGATTTTAGAGTTAAAAATATTAACTCCAATACCGTTATTTGAAGATCACTTGTCAAGAATATCTTATTACTCTTTAACAAGATTTTAGAGTTAAAAATATTAACTCCAAATCCGTAATTTGAAGATCAGTTTGTCAAGAATATCTTACTCTTTAACAAGATTTTAGAGTTAAAAATATTAACTCCAAATCCGTAATTTGAAGATCACTTGTCAAGAATATCTTACTCTTTAACAAGATTTTAGAGTTAAAAATATAAACTCCAAATCCGTAATTTGAAGATCAGTTTGTCAAGAATATCTTACTCTTTAACAAGATTTTAGAGTTAAAAATATTAACTCCAAATCCGTAATTTGAAGATCACTTGTCAAGAATATCTTACTCTTTAACAAGATTTTAGAGTTAAAAATATTAACTCCAAATCCGTAATTTGGAGATCAGTTTGTCAAGAATATCTTACTCTTTAACAAGATTTTAGAGTTAAAAATATTAACTCCAAATCCGTAATTTGAAGATCACTTGTCAAGAATATCTTACTCTTTAACAAGATTTTAGAGTTAAAAATATTAACTCCAAATCCGTAATTTCGAGATCAGTTTGTCAAGAGTATCTTACTCTTTAATAAGATTTTAGAGTTAAAAATATTAACTCCAAATCCGTAATTTGAAGATCACTTGTCAAGAATATCTTACTCTTTAACAAGATTTTAGAGTTAAAAATATTAACTCCAAATCCGTAATTTGGAGATCAGTTTGTCAAGAGTATCTTACTCTTTAACAAGATTTTAGAGTTAAAAATATTAACTCCAATACCGTAATTTGAAGATCACTTGTCAAGAATATCTTACTCTTTAACAAGATTTTAGAGTTAAAAATATTAACTCCAAATCCGTAATTTGGAGATCAGTATGTCAAGAATATCTTACTCTTTAACAAGATTTTAGAGTTAAAAATATTAACTCCAAATCCGTAATTTGAAGATCACTTGTCAAGAATATCTTACTCTTTAACAAGATTTTAGAGTTAAAAATATTAACTCCAAATCCGTAATTTGGAGATCAGTTTGTCAAGAGTATCTTACTCTTTAACAAGATTTTAGAGTTAAAAATATTAACTCCAAAACCGTAATTTGAAGATCACTTGTCAAGAATATCTTACTCTTTAACAAGATTTTAGAGTTAAAAATATTAACTCCAAATCCGTAATTTGGAGATCAGTTTGTCAAGAGTATCTTACTCTTTAACAAGATTTTAGAGGTAAAAATATTAACTCCAATACCGTAATTTGAAGATCACTTGTCAAGAATATCTTACTCTTTAACAAGATTTTAGAGTTAAAAATATTAACTCCAAATCCGTAATTTGAAGATCAGTTTGTCAAGAATATCTTACTCTTTAACAAGATTTTAGAGTAAAAAATATTAACTCCAAATCCGTAATTTGAAGATCACTTGTCAAGAATATCTTACTCTTTAACAAGATTTTAGAGTGAAAAATATAAACTCCAAATTCGTAATTTGAAGATCAGTTTGTCAAGAATATCTTACTCTTTAACAAGATTTTAGAGTTAAAAATATTTACTCCAAATCCGTTATTTGGAGATCAGTTTGTCAAGAGTATCTTACTCTTTAACAAGATTTTAGAGTTAAAAATAATAACTCCAAATCCGTAATTTGAAGATCACTTGTCAAGAATATCTTGCTCTTTAACAAGATTTTAGAGTTAAAAATATTAACTCCAAATCCGTAATTTGAAGATCAGTTTGTCAAGAATATCTTACTCTTTAACAAGATTTTAGAGTTAAAAATATTAACTCCAATACCGTAATTTGAAGATCACTTGTCAAGAATATCTTACTCTTTAACAAGATTTTAGAGTTAAAAATATTAACTCCAAATCCGTAATTTGGAGATCAGTTTGTCAAGAGTATCTTACTCTTTAACAAGATTTTAGAGTTAAAAATATTAACTCCAAATCCGTAATTTGAAGATCACTTGTCAAGAATATCTTACTCTTTAACAAGATTTTAGAGTTAAAAATATTAACTCCAAAGCCGTAATTTGAAGATCAGTTTGTCGAGAATATCTTACTCTTTAACAAGATTTTAGAGTCAAAAATATTAACTCCAAATCCGTAATTTGAAGATCACTTGTCAAGAATATCTTACTCTTTAACAAGATTTTAGAGTTAAAAATATTAACTCCAAATCCGTAATTTGCAGAATAGTTTGTCAAGAGTATCTTACTCTTTAACAAGATTTTAGAGTTAAAAATATTAACTCCAAATCCGTAATTTGAAGATCAGTTTGTCAAGAATATCTTACTCTTTAACAAGATTTTAGAGTTAAAAAATATTAACTCCAAATCCGTAATTTGAAGATCAGTTTGTCAAGAATATCTTACTCTTTAACAAGATTTTAGAGTTAAAAATATTAACTCCAAATCCGTAATTTGAAGATCACTTGTCAAGAATATCTTACTCTTTAACAAGATTTTAGAGTTAAAAATATTAACTCCAAATCCGTAATTTGAAGATCAGTTTGTCAAGAATATCTTACTCTTTAACAAGATTTTAGAGTTAAAAATATTAACTCCAAATCCGTAATTTGAAGATCACTTGTCAAGAATATCTTACTATTTAACAAGATTTTAGAGTTAAAAATATTAACTCCAAATCCGTAATTTGGAGATCAGTTTGTCAAGAATATCTTACTCTTTAACAAGATTTTAGAGTTAAAAATATTAACTCCAAATCCGTAATTTGAAGATCACTTGTCAAGAATATCTTACTCTTTAACAAGATTTTAGAGTTAAAAATATTAACTCCAAATCCGTAATTTGAAGATCACTTGTCAAGAGTATCTTACTCTTTAACAAGATTTTAGAGTTAAAAATATTAACTCCAAATCCTAAATTTGGAGATCAGTTTGTCAAGAGTATCTTACTCTTTAACAAGATTTTAGAGTTAAAAATATTAACTCCAAATCCGTAATTTGAAGATCACTTGTCAAGAATATCTTACTCTTTAACAAGATTTTAGAGTTAAAAATATTAACTCCAAATCCGTAATTTGAAGATCAGTTTGTCAAGAATATCTTACTCTTTAACAAGATTTTAGAGTTAAAAATATTAACTCCAAATCCGTAATTTGAAGATCACTTGTCAAGAATATCTTACTCTTTAACAAGATTTTAGAGTTAAAAATATAAACTCCAAATCCGTAATTTGGAGATCAGTTTGTCACGAGTATCTTACTCTTTAACAAGATTTTAGAGTTAAAAATATTAACTCCAAATCCGTAATTTGAAGATCACTTGTCAAGAATATCTTACTCTTTAACAAGATTTTAGAGTAAAAATATTAACTCCAAATCCGTAATTTGAAGATCAGTTTGTCAAGAATATCTTACTCTTTAACAAGATTTTAGAGTTAAAAATATTAACTCCAAATCCGTAATTTGAGGATACCTTGTCAAGAATATCTTACTCTTTAACAAGATTTTAGAGTTAAAAATATTAACTCCAAATCCGTAATTTGGAGATCAGTTTGTCAAGAGTATCTTACTCTTTAACAAGATTTTAGAGTTAAAAATATTAACTCCAATACCATAATTTGAAGATCACTTGTCAAGAATATCTTACTCTTTAACAAGATTTTAGAGTTAAAAATATTAACTCCAAATCCGTAATTTGAAGATCAGTTTGTCAAGAATATCTTACTCTTTAACAAGATTTTAGAGTTAAAAATATTAACTCCAAATCCGTAATTTGAAGATCAGTTTGTCAAGAATATCTTACTCTTTAACAAGATTTTAGAGTTAAAAATATTAACTTCAAATCCGTAATTTGAAGATCAATTTGTCAAAAATATCTTACTCTTTAACAAGATTTTAGAGTTAAAAATATTAACTCCAAATCCGTAATTTGAAGATCACTTGTCAAGAATATCTTACTCTTTAACAAGATTTTAGAGTAAAAATATTAACTCCAAATCCGTAATTTGAAGATCAGTTAAAATTAAAAAGAGATATTCAGCTAAACCTAAAAGACCTAGTTATTTCACGATCGGTATAAAAAAGGCTACTATTAAAAAGCGTAATCTTAGATTTAAATATTATAAATACAAAAATATAGAAAATAGGACAAATTATCAGAATTACAATAAATTGTTAAAGAAATGCATTTTTACAGCTCAAAAGATTGCTAACGCTAAATACATAAACAATGCCAATAACTTATGCAGAGCTACATGGAATGTGATAAATAATAAGACTTATGAAACAAAAGAGGAGCTCGATGGCGCAGTGGTTTAGCGCCCAGCGATTGCGGAAGTTAAGCAACGTTCGCAAGGGTCGGTCATGGGATGGGTGACCAAAAATTTATTATCTCGTTCTCCTCCGTGCTTCGGAAGGCACGTTAAGCCGTTGGTCCCGGCTGCATTTGCAGTCGTTAACACCCACCAATCCGCATTGGGCCCGCGTGGTGGGTTATGGCCCGTCCTCCTTATCCACCCATAAGGAAGGCCTGAGCCCCAGCAGTGGGGACATCAAAAATGGCTGATGGACATGAAACAAAAAAGAAAAGCGATGTAGTAAAACTAAAAAATGACAATAATACTTTACAAAATCCTATTGACATAACAAATTACTTTAATGATTATTTTATAAATATGACAGACCCAAATGATAAAAAAATTGACTCTTCTTCTTTGGACGGCATAAATGCTATTAATGATAGTATATTTTTATCTCCGACTGACATGTATGAAATTGTAAAAATCATAAATTCATTAAATCTAACAAACTCTTCTGGTTATGATGACATCTCAACTAAAATAGTTAAATCAGTAAAATACGAAATAGCAGCAGTTTTAAGTTTTATCGTTAATTTGTCGTTCAGCTTAGGTGAATTTCCAGATGCGTTAAAAATATCGGTTGTCAAACCGATATTCAAAAAAGGAGACAAATCAAATCCTGACAATTATAGACCGATATCATTAATACCCATCTTATCAAAGATCATTGAAAAAGCAATGCATATTAGAATTACAAGATTTTTAGAAAAATATAAAGTCATTAAACAGGAGCAAAACGGTTTTCAAAAAGGAAAATCGACCACGTTGGCTGCTTTTACTCTAGTCAAAAAAATAACTGAATACATTGATATACCGAAATCTGTTACTGCAGTTTTTTTTGACATGTCAAAAGCATTTGACTTCGTTTCACATAAATTACTTTTACTAAAATGTGAGAAATACGGGATTAGAGGCCTAGCACACAATTGGCTTCAATCATATCTTCATGACAGAAAGCAGTATGTTGTTATAACAAAACTGGACGAAAATAACACTGAATCTAGTTACAATTCAAAAATGAAAATAAACGGTAAGGGCGTTCCACAGGGGAGTATCTTAGGGCCATTGCTCTTTCTTATATATATAAACGATCTGCCTAATATCACAAAATATGAGTGCGTTCTTTTTGCGGACGACATCTCAGTTATTATTCCATGTGATGACATAAAAGAATATAATAATGAAATAAATAAGACTGTAGAAGAAATACTACTTTGGCTAAGACGTAACAATTTAAAGATAAATATTGACAAGTCAAACTACATACAATTTAGAAACTATCAAGGGAAAAAAAATGACATTAAAATTACATACGAGAATAAGACGCTAAAAGAGACTAGAAATGTTAAATTTTTAGGTATAACTTTAGACAAACACTTGACATGGTATAAAAATTTAGACAATATATGCAACAAAATCTATCCATTCTCTTATGCTCTATGGAGACTGGCAAAAACTGCTGGAAAGAAAACAGCCCTTCAAGCCTATCATGGTTATGTAAGTTCAGTTCTAAGATACGGTATTCTTTTGTGGGGAAATTCTTGCAATATAAATAAGGTGCTCATTGCACAAAAAGCTTGCATCAGAGCCATATGTGATGTAGACAACATGGTATCATGCAGGCCATTGTTTAAAAATCTAAATCTGCTTACTGTCCCTTGTTTATACATCTTAGAAATATGTCTTTTTGTTAAAAGTCATCCGGATTTGTTTACAAGAAATGATGAAATAATTCGTAAATTTCCTACAAGGTATCCAAATAAATTAAGATTACCAATGATGAGAACGAAATTCTGATCAAGGAGCTGTTATTCCATGGCTATCAAAATATTTAACAAGATTCCTGATAACTTTAGAGATCTGCCTTTTAATCGATTTAAATCTATATTAAGGACATGGCTAGTGAATAACTGTTTTTATACGATGACTGAATTTTTTAATTTTAAATGCTAATAATTTTGTAAATTTATAATGATTTGACTTGTAATTTTGAATGATATTAATGTTGACATACTATATTTATAACTATTATAATTTGCATGCCAGCTCCTGGTGAATGTGATGTGACTATATGAAATATATTACTTAAGACCCTTATGTACCGCATTCTAGCAAATAAATTCTTGATTCTTGATTCTTGATTCTTAAAAAGGTCTCGGGCTGCCACTATTCATTGTAATACACTGAAAAAGAAAAAAAAAATGCGCGCATTTACACCACACAATTTCTAGCACGCTCGGCCGCACAATAGTAGATTATACAACAAGTGAATAAAAAGGGAATTTAGTTCGAGGGACGAAGTTGGATCCCGAGAGTAGCGAAGGATTCTAGAGTTGAATCCCGAGCGTAGCGAGGGATTCAAAAGTAGAATCCTGAGCGAAGCGAGGGATACAAAGGACCGAGATGACATTTTTTTTTCACGAGTTGTGTACTCTACTTTTTACCATTGACTGCGAGAAAACAAATACCTAGCAGTACTTTATACTTAGTAATTAAAGTTGACCATCAGCCGTTTTTAATGTCCCCATTGCTGGGGCACAGGCCTTCCTTATGGGTGGGAGGATGGGCCATAACCCACCACGCGGGCCCAATGCGGATTGATGGGTGTTAACGACTGCAAGTGTAGCCCGGACCAACGGTTTAACGTGCCTTCCGAGGCACGGAGGAGCTCGAGATAATATATTTTTGGTCACCCATCCCATGACCGACCCATGCGATGCGACCCATGCGTGAAATTAGAAGTTTTCCAACAACCACGCTAAGAGAGAGATTACATGATCAGTCTGGCATCAGTCCATTTCATCAGTCTGTAGAGTCTTTGAATTTTTCAGACTGAATATCGTACCAGACTGATGGAATGGACTGATGCAAGACTGAACATTCAATCTCCCTCTAATAGATAGAAAAGAACCCAAAGATAAGACACTAAAAAGAACCTAATTAAATTTGGCGGGAATTTATTTTTTCGTTTAATGTTATTGTGTAACTATGGCTATATGGAATAGCTCCATAGCAGCCAGTAGGTATAGGTACTTTTTGGTACTAATTCATGAGGCGTGCTTGTTCCAAATTCAAATTATTTTTATTCACTCGGTGAATAAAATCGCTTATTATTCACTCTTATCGTTGAATTAAACGCACCTTTTAGAGTGGCGATGGTAAAAAGGAGTATTTTTGCTCTAAAACTGGTTAAAAGTCCAATTTAGAAACTAACGCAAAGTACTCTCAAACCAGTTTTTTTATAAACCTTATTAACCCACGAGTCGGGTAGAAGGCACAAAATTAACACTACGCGGCACGCTTTGGCGTACAATCAGTCTGATAGAGTCATACGTGTGCATATAATATCTTTGTTACCAGCGTTCTCAATATTTTCACAACTTCTAATGTGATTTGTGGTTATTTTTGAAGGCGTGCTACAATAAAAAATTTTAAACATGGAAGAGGAGGGTATGTTCTGGATTTTTCATGTCGTATTTTATTATTTTAATACGGAAATTATAAGTCTATTGAGTGTTATTTCAGACATGTTAAAAATAAGCAATTTTTTACTTAGAAACAAATTCACAGGCATTTTTGTTTATGTGTCGGGCTTTGTCGGGCAATTATTTTTTTTATGTATGAAAGTACGGACCCTCATCTATCATATTTAGTTGAAATTAGTTCCTCATTCTTCCTCCATTTTGAAAAAAAAAAATAATTTCAGGTCGACGAAGACACTTCCAAGTCCTTAAGGTGCGTCCAGATATGTTCTTTTGCCCGTACCGTACCTCCGTTCCGATCGGCGTCGCGATCAAAGAACGCTAGTCTGGACGTATGTTCGGAACGGTGCGGAGGTACGCCGTTCCGTTCGCCGAACAGGTACGCCCCGATCCACCTCGAATCTCTCGCTCTTTTGCCCGTACCTGTATCTCTCGCTCTTGAGCGTCGCGAACAAAGAACGCTAGTCTGGACGCATGTTCGGAACGGTGCGGAGGTACGCCGTCTCGATCGCCGACAGGTACGCTCCGATCCATCGCGAGTCGGTTTTTTCGCCCCGTTCAAAGGAAAAACGGAACGGAGGAACGGTACGGCGCTAGTCTGGACGTGATCGCGGCGACGCCGACGTTCGGAGGTTGTAGTACAGTAGCCCGTAGTACATTTAAATTACGAAAAAGGTTAGGTACCGTTTGCCGTTGTGATATAGTTATTTATTATGAAATTATAGATACTTTAACCCAAGTTTTACAGATCGCAACTCGCCGTAACCTATATTTGTATAACTCCAAAAATGATATTTTTTATTTTTCGAGGTTAATCACATGAATCCAATATGGCGGCCAACTATTTTGTTTGAGGGCCGATTTGGATGAAACTCGGTTTTTGGTACTATTTTGACAAGAAAACTGCTACGCAATTTTCAAAATATAAAAAAATCCAAGATGGCGGCCAACTTTTTTGTTTGTGGGCCGATTTCGATGAAACTCGGTTTTTAGTACTTTTTTGACAAGAAAACAGCAACGCAATTTAAAAAAATATAAAAAATCCAAAATGGCGGCCAACTTTTTTGTTTGAGGGCCGATTTGGATGAAACTCGGTTTTTGGTACTATTTTGACAAGAAAACAGCAACGCAATTTTAAAAGTATAAAAAATCCAAGATGGCGGCCAACTTTTTTGTTTGTGGACCGATTTCGATGAAACTCGGTTATTGGTACTATTTTGACATAAAAACAGCAACGCAATTTTAAAAGTATAAAAAATCCAAGATGGCGGCCAACTTTTTTGTTTGTGGGCCGATTTGGATGAAACTCGGTTTATGGTACTATTTTGACAAGAAAACAGCTACGCAATTTTCAAAATATATAAAAATCCAAGATGGCGGCCAACTTTTTTGTTTGTGGGCCGATTTGGATGAAACTCGGTTTTTAGTACTATTTTGACAAGGAAACAGCAACACTATGTGAAAAATATAAAAAATCCAAGATGGCGGCCAACTTTTTTGTTTGTGGACCGATTTCGATGAAACTCGGTTATTGGTACTATTTTGACATAAAAACAGCAACGCAATTTTAAAAGTATAAAAAATCCAAGATGGCGGCCAACTTTTTTGTTTGTGAGCCGATTTGGATGAAACTCGGTTTTTAGTACTATTTTGACAAGGAAACAGCAACACTTTGTAAAAAATATTAAAAAATTCAAGATGGCAGCCAACATTTTTGTTTGTGGGCCGATTTCGATGAAACTCGGTTTTTGGTACTATTTTGACAAGAAAACAGCTACGCAATTTTCAAAATATAAAAAATCCAAGATGGCGGCCAACTTTTTGTTTGTGGGCCGATTTCGCTGAAACTCGGTTTTTAGTACTATTTTGACAAGAAAACAGCAACGCAATTTTAAAAATACTAAAAAAAACGATCGAACGAAAAAGTTGGCCTCCATCTTGGATTTTTTATATTTTGAAAATTGCGTAGCTGTTTTCTTGTCAAAATAGTACCAAAAACCGAGTTTCATCGAAATCGGCCCACAAACAAAAATGTTGGCTGCCATCTTGAATTTTTTAATATTTTTTACAAAGTGTTGCTGTTTCCTTGTCAAAATAGTACTAAAAACCGAGTTTCATCCAAATCGGCTCACAAACAAAAAAGTTGGCCGCCATCTTGGATTTTTTATACTTTTAAAATTGCGTAGCTGTTTTCTTGTCAAAATAGTACCAAAAACCGAGTTTCATCCAAATCGGACCTCAAACAAAAAAGTTGGCCGCCATCTTGGATTTTTTATATTTTTCACATATTGTTGCTGTTTTCTTGTCGAAATAGCACTAAAAACCGAGTTTCATCGAAATCGGCCCACAAACAAAAAAGTTTGCCGCAATATCGGATTTTTTTATCTTTTGAAAATTGCGTAGCTGTTTTCTTGTCAAAATAGTACCAAAAACCGAGTTTCATCCAAATCGGACCTCAAACAAAAAACGGAGGTACGGAACGGAGGTACGGAACGGAGGTACGGAACGGAGGTACGGAACGGAGGTACGGAACGGAGGTACGGAACGGAGGTACGGAACGGAGGTACGGAACGGAGGTACGGAACGGGCAAAATAGCGTCCAGACTTATTTGATCGGAACGCTGGTACGGAACGGAGGTACGGTGCGATCAAAAGAACATATCTGGACGCACCTAGACACTATAGTCTTGAAAAAAATAATGACAGAGATGACGACACTGATTGCGAATATGATTAGTATAATCATATATTGTGTAAAATGTCTTTATTTTTATTTTTTATTTGTAATAATTTATAAAATTGCATTTTTTACTGAAAATACAAAATAACTAATAATATGGGTTTATATTCAACGAATATTTTTTTTCACTGATATTATGTCGTTTACATTTCACTAGAAACATCAAATAATTTTGACCGAGTTTTTAATACAAATACTCCTATGTGGGCCGTGCTTACTGTCATAGTAAGGCCTCAATTACACTATACAATTTTAAGCAAGCGATTTTAAGACTGTCTTGAAAACGACTAAGAATGCGCGCATTTACACCACACAATTTCTAGCACGCTCGGCCGTGCTTACTGTTATAGTAAAAGAGAAGGCAGTAAGTCTCTAATGTCTTTTTCAATCAACGTAGTATTGGAGTTATTTACATTGTAGTTTTTGTATTTGTTTTATTTTCTGTTTTAGTTCTTTATGCACCTACCTAATACCAAATTCCTTTTCTTAAATCATTGTTTGTTAAGAGGTTAATTATAAATATTTTCAATTTGCAGTCGTCGTGTCAAATAAAATTTTAGGTACCTATCTCCTTACTTATATATTAATCAATCATTTTTTTCAACTATTATCTACCTATTAGAAACCTACATCACATTAATATCTGACTAGGTTGAAAATTCGAAAGGCCTACGAATAGAAATATTTTACCTAGTAGGTATGAAGTAGTAGTAGGTATATTTACCTAGTATCATTTTATTTAAGTACATAAAAACCTCTAATGTGTAGGTACTTACTTAATGCAAATTGCAAGAATCGTATCAAACAAAACAAGACTGTCGCTCTTGTGAATAACTCGACGGACATACACGCCGCACCGCACTGCACCGCACACCAACGCGAACGCGATGGCCCGCGCGCGGGCCGTGGCAGCGGCACCCGCCCGCCCCTCGGCGTGACCCACCCCGCGCCACGCCCGCCCACGGCGTCCGGCTCAGAAGGTGCACATCGTCGTTGTTGTCGGTCGCGCACGTATCGACCTACCTAGATATCGCGTTATTATAAGTTACACTATTTCCCAACAAAGTACACGAGTACTTTGTTGGGAAATAGTGTAAGACGATTCAAACGAGCCCAAACTCGATGGGGTTGCATGGTTTTATTATAGAGTTCCTATGGCTTTCTTTCGGCTCCATCATCAGATCCTTGGACACTATTTCCCATTAGAGTACTCGCCAAGACGATTCAAACGAGCCTAAACTCAATGGGGTAGCGTGGTTTTATTAAAGAGTTCCAGTGTCCTTCTTCCGGCTCCATCATCAGACCCTGGACACTATTTCCCAACAAAGCACTCGTCGACGATTCAAAGGAGCCCAAATTCAATGGGGTTGCACGATTTCAATATTAAGTTCCTATGGCATGGCCTTCCAGCTTCATCATCAGAGCCTGGACCTCATCTCCCTTTAAAGTACTCATCAAGACGATTCTAACGAGCCCAAGCACGATGGGGTTGTATGGTTCCATTATAAAGTTCCTGTGGCCTTCTTCCGGCTTCATCATCAGATCAGCCCAATGATACCATAATATTGCATTGCCTTCCATTTCTGACCTATGTTCAAAGTTTCAAGTCTCTAGCTCATCCGAAAGCTAGTTTAAATTGTTCGCAAACTTTGTGGAGAAACAAACACACCAGCAAACGAGAAAGCAACCTAATAAAAGCGTGTTAAGTAGGTAGGTAGGTACTTACCTAGTATAAAATACTCTTTTCTAAAATTACGGACAAACAAATAAACGAACCTACTTATAAATATTAATAGTACCTATATAAACAAATAAATAAACAAGAAAACGTCCATATGAAAACGTGTTAAAAAACCAACATTCCTTTTTGAACTTATCTTGTACTGTGGCAGTATCGTCTATCTGTCGCGAGTCAGACAGAGTCTGCCTCTGTCTGTCACATTACCTCTACACGTTGACCTTGAGAACGCCTTTATGCCTTAGGTATAAAGTTGGTTTTTGTAGAACAACTGTTACGTCTGACGTGCCGTCGTAGGTACAGTTAGACTGTCTTGAAATCGTGCGTGCATTTAGACGACACAATTTTAAGAATCTTATTACCGAGCTGGCTAGGCCGCACGATTTTAAGATTCTTACTGTCTTAGTCCGTTTACACCATGCTTAGTCTTGAAATCGCGTGCTTAAAATTGTGTAATGTAATTGAGCCTTAAAAGAGAAGGCAGTAAGTCTCTAATGTCTTTTTCAATCAACGTAGTATTGGAGTTATTTATATTGTAGTTTTTGTATTTGTTTTATTTTCTGTTTTAGTTCTTTTTTAATACCAAATTCCTTTTCTTTAATCATTGTGTTGAGAATATTACCTGAAAACGTGCTGAAAACTCTCGGCTTTCTTCTCTTCCTTAATTTGTTTAATAATTTGTTTCTGACTCCTATAATAATGTATGTTTCTCACTTTTTTAAGATAATTATAAAGGCACGCGTGCTGGTATGAGATAAAAACTTTAGTATGTCATGCTCACTTTAAACATTTCTGCGGTGGTGTCGTATGAGGCGGGTCGTTACGTTCCCTCAAATATGGTTGAGCGAAGCGATGGCTGGTTCATGCGTCATGCTCGTGAACGGGTGCTTCCAGTGGGAATGGGTCTGCTTCTGTCTGCTTGTACTAAGGGCGTCGTATATTTATATATATTATTTTTCTGATTAATATTATCAATATGTATGGCACTTCTTACTCAAAATTTAAATTAATAACAACCTTGTTTTGATTTCAATTTTTTTTAATTGCAATCATTTTGCTTTCTATATTCAGTAGTTTTGTAAGTAAAGGCCTATGAAAAGCTTTAGGATAATAGTTTTCAATTCGGTGCCTTAGGATGGGTAGCCTAAGTATGTCATGCTCTCTTTAATCATTTCTGCGGTGGTGTCGTGTGGGGCGGGTCGTTACGTTCCCTCAAATATGGTTGAGCGAAGCGATGGCTGGTCCATGCGTCATGCTCGTGAACGGGTGCTGCCAGTGGAATGGGTCTGCTTCTGAGTACCTATCTTAACGCATATTGAATTGTAAGGATTGCATTTTTTTAAATTATTTTTTATGTCTTGTAACATGTGTTTTTTTTTTGGTAAATTTTGCCTACTTAGGTGCACTTTCGAGTAGCAGGCACAGTGATTTCTCAACTAGTTGAAAGTTATTTACTCTCATTACTTAGTAGTATTTAGTTAGTAGAATTTAATTTCAACCTACCTACCCATTGTGTGCAAACTTTTGTTAATTATTGTGATGGAAAATGACCTCACTTTAAATGTGGAGCTCATTTTTCAATGTTGACGACTCTGTATGAAATATACAGGGAGAAAAAAGCAGCCCTTGACGAGTTTCTTGCCGGTTCTTCTCGTTACAAGGTCTCCCGCTTAGGGTTTGCGAACCGATGGCGTAGCTTCTATGACATTCACAAGTGCTTGTAACAGCCTAGACTGAATAAATAATTTTTGATTTTTTTTTGAATTTTTGAAAACGCCATATTGGAATTGATATTTTTTGGTCGGAGGGGGCGCTCGTGCGCACCCCTCGCCCCTCGCCCCGCACAGCTTGCGTTCCGTTTGCTGCTGCGGGGATGCTATTTAAACGTTTAGTTAACATCCTCCCCCCCCTTGAAAGGACAACTTTCAAGAGGCTCATGGGATTCTACAATCATGGGACACAATTTGGATATTGCTCTTCTTAGAAGACCTTTCTTCGTAGTGACGTCGACGACTCTGGTGACACCATCTTCACCAGGGTAGAGTTTGCTGATCCTGCCCAACAGCCACTGTAATGGAGGCAACTGGTCGTCCTTCACCAGCACGAGGTCTCCGACGTTGACGTTTTGCCCCTTGGTGCGCCATTTCACACGGTGTTGCATAGCAGAGAGCACCTCTTGTGTCCACCTTCTCCAGAATTGGTGTCGCAAGCTTTCCAGTAGGCGGTAACGGTTCGTCTTGACTGGTTCGGATACGGGAGCAGGTAAAGCCGTCAAAGGTCGACTAATTAAAAAATGCCCAGGAGTGAGCGGTGATAGATCAGATGGATCAGAAGACATACATGTTAACGGACGCGAATTTAAAATTGCTTCGATCTGAGCGAATAATGTGGACAATTCCTCAAAAGTTAAACTAGTAGTACTACCAGCGATTCGTTTTAAGTGGAACTTCGCGGATTTTACGCCCGCCTCCCAGATTCCACCGAAGTTAGGCGAGTATGCAGGACTAAATTTGAAGTTGATACCTTCATTTGAAGCGAAAGTGCCTATCGACTGGTCGCACTTTTTGACCAATCTGGCCAACTCGTTGTTTGCTCCTACGAAGTTTTTTCCATTATCACAATAAATGGTTCGAGGTTTGCCACGACGAGCAATAAACCTTCGTAGGCATAAGATAAAAGCGTTGGTACTGAGGTCGCTGACAAGTTCTAAATGAACGGCCTTGGTGCAGAGACAAACGAAAATACAAAGATAACATTTACTAGTGCGTGAGCCACGACCCTTGCGACTAGATATTAAAAATGGTCCAGCGTAGTCGGTTCCGCAAGACTCGAAAGCTGGAGCTGGATTAACGCGTGGATGAGGTAAATTCCCCATCAAAGGTTGAAACGTTTGGCCCTTAAACCTTTTACATTTGATAAATTTAAAAACAGTTGATGAACTCAGGGCTCTGCCCCCAATAGGCCAAAATTGTTCGCGTACCGAACTTAATAATTGCTGCGGACCGCAGTGAAGAAGTCGCAGGTGTTCACTTTCAAATAAAATTTTGCAGAAATTATGCTTTGAATCAATTAACATAGGATGAATTTTATTAAATGAGCAATGTGACGCATTCTGAATGCGACCTCCTACGCGTAATATATTATTTTCATCAAGAAAAGGGTTCAAAGATAAAATATTCGATTTTGACTTAATTGATTTTGATGTTGACAAGGAATGTATATCATCTGGAAAGGAATCATTTTACGATTGCTTCACTAAAACTATCAACGATTGCTGCAATTCATCAGCGGTAAGTACGCCGGTAAGTTTTTTAACTTTGTTTTTAGAATTATTTATGAAACGTAGCGCATATGCCATAACTCTTTGTAATTTGTTGAAGTTTGAATATTTTTCTAATGGGACAATGTTTTCTAGACGTTGTAATTTAAGACTTAATTTGGTTTCAGGTAAATCGACACGTGACGGTCTAGAAGCTGGCCAGCATTCTTCCGACTTCGCGAGGAAAGAAGGACCCTGCCACCACAGAAGACTGCCATGAAGCTGGCGAGGTGAAATGCCCCGAGAAGCTAAGTCTGCCGGATTTGCATCGGTGGGAACATGACGCCATGCCGATGAATCTGTTAACTCACGTATCTCCTGAACTCTGTTACAAATAAAAGTTTTAAGGATTTTTGGTACACTTTTAACCCAACCCAAGACGATGGTCGAATCAGACCAAAACACAGATCTAGATACCGTTATTCTAGATGAATTAATTACTTTGGAATACAATCGAGCACCGAGCAGAGCGCCCAATAATTCTAATCTTGGAACGGTCATTTCAGGCTTTAAAGGTGCTACTTTCGACTTCGCACATAAGAGTTTAATTTCCTCGTTAGATTTTATATAGATACATGCAGCGTAAGCCTTCTGAGAGGCGTCTGTAAAACAATGAATTTCGACATTCAATGAATTATTAGACAAGACACATCTAGGGATTTGAATATTTGACAAATAGGTGAGATTGTTATAAAACGATTCCCACTGAACTTTAATTTCATTAGGAACTGGGTCATCCCAACCAGACTTTAAGGACCACAATTCTTGTAGTATAAGTTTAGGTGTAATTGTACATGCAGATAACAAACCGAGTGGGTCAAAAAGCTTACTTGACTTGGACAAAATACTTCGTTTTGTAAATTTGGACACCGTTTCATGTTGAGTAGAAATTTCTAAAACATCGTTAGTGGGCGACCATTTCAAGCCCAGAACATTAGAATCTTTAGAGAAATCTTGTGTTTGAGTTTCTATAGGAAGATCATTAAACACTTCTGACACGTTAGTAGTGAGGGTTCGAGAGTTCCATACCCACTTCTGAGCCTGAACTCCATGTGTTCCAACTCTCGACTTCGGGGTCAACCAATCCTAAAAAAAAAAAAAATGAAAACCCCCCCATTTGAATCGATTGCAGTGGGTCCCGAAGCGATATTTCTAACCGTTGCCGAGATACGTTTTTGCTGAATTCAATCCTAGTTGATTCACTAATGAAACCTTGTTAATGACACCTCGACGCTAATGACATACTCGAGTTCATGTTTTGATGTTTCTCCTTAATTACATAATCCTTAATCACCTTCCCGATGCTCCTTATTTACTAATCACCCACAGTCATGTTACTTTTTGATTTTTATATTTAGAAACAGTAACCCTAACGCGATCAGCTATACAATTCATGAAAATAGCACGTGTAAAAACATTCGCTACAGTAATTTGGCTCATCATAGCCACCTCTTATACCAGATTTTATAAAAGCAATTTTATCAAAGTCTGTCAATAATTCAATTTCTACTTCGGTAAACTTTAACATAGCATCCCAGCTTAAACCAGGAGCAGTGTAATAATGAGCTGGGTCTAAATCATACGTTTTTAGACATACATTCCTGAAGTTTTCAAAAACATCACTTAAAAGCAAAACATCCGTTTTTAAATAAAGATTAGAATAATCAGACATATTACTACATTTAAAATGAGACCACACTAATTGGGCGTGAGCGTAGTCTTCATTGGAAATAGTTGAGCCAGTAAGTGAACTAAAAAACTCATTAATTTCCGGTAATGATGGTGATTTTAATGAAGTGAAAGATTTCATAAACTCATATGGAAAAACACCTTTTCTTTTCAACAATTTAAAATCCTTTTCATTGGGAAATTCATTTTTTAGTTCTACAAACTGTTCATCACTAAGATTAGAAGCTAATGAATCTAATTATTGATTCTTTTAAATTTTTATCTAGTAGATAAAAATTTAAAAGAATCAATAAACCTTAAACTAACACGCCGACCGTTTATGTTAAGTATTTTGGAAAAAGTTATATATTTTTCTTTATTTTGGGGAATTATTTGTACTTCACCTTCATCAAAATTTAATGCATGTACTATAAAGTGAGCATCATAATTACTTAGATTATGCAATACTATAGGAACGAAATCTATTTTATGAAACTTTTTACTACACATTTCATGTGAAACACCCAAAAAGACCCCCGTTTGCCAGTCGTAATCAATAAATTGATCCCATAAATCTTTTTTACATATATAACATACTTTGGTTTCTTCTATATGTTTTTTATTTTCAACTGTAAGAGGGAGAGGAGCTGTTTGAAAACTATTTTTACTACATATCATTTTTAAATCTTCTTTGAGCTTAGTCATAAACACATGAGAACAGTTTTCTCCACTATAAGTAACATATTTAGAGAGATTACTATCATATGAACATTTTATGTAATAACCGAAACTGTACACGTCATGCCTCTGAACATTAATGGTTGATGATTTGTTAGGATCACCAGAACAAGAGGCAATAGGTTTCAAAAATGCTTCGGTATCAGCGTAAATAATAAAGAGAACCCTCTTTTTCTTTTCAAAATTATCAAAATATAACCTATCATTAGGAACATTTTCATTAAACCAATTTTTTCTAAACGTACTTGGACTTGGTAATACTGTATAAATATGAGCACAATCATGTGTTTGGTGGTTATTAAGTGCAACACTTGTAGGAAAATAAAGTAAACAACCATCACAAATGTGAATAGCACCATTTCGTGAAGTGATCTGCTTACTCACTAACCGAGATAATTTTTTTATATAACAATAATGTCCATTACTACCATTAGTAATGTACAGTAAATTGATATGTGATGATTTGCGAGACTTTGTAAAATATAGGGGGCCAATGACTTGATGGGTTTTAGTCTCAGAGTTATATTCTAAACCGAAAACGTTAATGCTTAAATCGTTTTAACGCTCAACTTTGTAAATATCACTTAACTTTACTGGAAATGATATCCCATTGAAATTTAACCTGTTATCGAATCTACGATAAACGTTTACACGCCCGGAGTGTTTTTGTTGAGGATACAAAGCTGAGAGTAAAGCCCATTTAAAACAATGCACATCTTTGTTTTTAACATTGACAACAGCGTTTTTAGTTTTTTTTAACATTGACAACAGCGTTTTTAGTTTTAATGTCATAAGGTAATTCAATAAAAGATGATCCCCGCAGTGGACTGAATTTATTAATATTCATATCTAAACTAATTATATCTTTAAGACTCCATCCACTATCTTTTTTCTCAAATTCACTAACTTTATGAGATAGTGTTTCTTTTAAGAATTTAAAAAATATATCGAGTTCATTGGATTCATTGAGAATATAGTTTTCAGTTTGGAAGTCGAAAACGTTGAGTAAATTTTTATTTTGGTGTATGAAGTTAGCACACAGTATGAAGTTTACTTTAAACGTTTTTAAATGGGCTATATTATCAGGATCAAAGTCTTTAGACCATCTTTTATTGAATGAACAAATGTTTCAACTGTTTCTAGTTCTGTAGGCTCCGCTAAAGAAGTTATTTTATACTTTTAAATTCTTTTACCAAAGGCAGTTTCGACTATAGTTACATTTGGTAAGTCACAATGAGAACGAAACGCGTTGTTTTTGTGAGTTTTACTCCTATAGTGGTTAGACAAATACCTTTTTTTAACAAAGATGTTGCATATTGAACATATTACCAGCTCGCTCTCATCAGCAGTGAAAACTTCTTCATCTCCTCCTCTAGAAGTGGATGGTTGGTTGGTTATACTGACACGTCGTCTCTTCTCATTGTTTTCGATGATATTGTCTGCTTGTCGTTTTAATCCTCCACCATATTGTAAGTTAACACTGTTGATTTAAATTAAATATAAGAACAAAAAAAACATTAAAAAATAATAAATTCTTAAAAAATATATCATGAAACTTACGTCTTTTCAATTTCTTCACATAGTTCTACTAGTGGTTTGTCAAAATATGAGTCAAAAGTTACATCAGTTTCTACTTTTTCACATGTTTCTTTTAAATATTTGTCATCACGTCGTCTCTTCTCATTATTTTCAATAATATTTTCCGCTCGCCGTTTTAATCCTCTACCATATTGTATGATAACACTGTTGAAATAAATAAAATATCAGAACAAACAAACACTTAATAACATTAAATTCTTAAAAAATATGGAAATGAAACTTACGTCTTTTCAATTTCTTCACAAAGTTCTACTAGTGGTTGGTCAAAATATGAATCAAAAATTTCATTAGTTTCCACTTTTTCACATATTTTATTTAAATATTCCTGATCAACTAATGGTGAAAAAAAAGCACTGACACATTTAGTTTCAGACATTGTTATTAAGATTAACACTCACTCAAGCAATACACAGGTTCAGGTTGAAGTTTACAACTCAGAGAATTGATATCTAATAACTTTAAATATTTTGACTGTCTTTTATTTAGATAAAGAAGTATCTACATTAAGAATAATTAAGCTAATGATAAGTTTGTAACATTATGGGCTACATAATAATATTTTTTGTTGTTAATGAGGTTGTTTTTGTCATCGAAGACCACTGCTCAAGACGACCAAGTACCAACCAATATGGATTATTATTTTGATTCATTCTTTATGTTTAAATGTATATTTCTTGCAGTCAGATGATGATGAAATTTCTTTTGTTATATTATAAATTAACTGCCGAGTTCGTTGGTGGTGGTTAGTCTTTGCTTTGTTGTAGTACTTCACTCTTACTTCCGCATGTTTCCAATGATCTGATGGTGGGACGTTTACCAATTTTTTCAGGTCATAGATGTCGATTTTTATCAGATGAGTTGCTGTTGATCCATCATCTGTATTAGTAGAAATGTATGACATCCCATCATTTGTTGCTCGCCCCACAGTAGACGATTGCAGTTTAGCTTTTTTCTTCTTTGGAGGCTCTTCGAAAAACTCATTCAGAGATTCGCTATCCGGTCTGTTTCTCTTCTGGATAGGATATGGAGTCGAAGATGTACCCTCGTCATCATCAGATGTCGGATAGTAATAATGTTTGTATGTGTTTTCCTCGTAGTCAATGGTAGTGTTGTCACCAAAGCAAGATGTAAGCTATAACAATGAATACAGAATAGTAAGTACAACAATCAAAATAAATCAGCATTATGGAATACACTGAAGGTTGATAGTTACAAACAAGTCACAAAATCAGAAACAAGTATAAAGAAAGTATGTAAAATATAATACTCACATCCATATTGGTTGTCTTGAGTTTACTTGAGCAGTGGTCTACGTTTTCGATGGCACTGGCTAGCACTTTGTTAGGAAATGCTACGATGCGATCGTTCTTATACTAGTTCAGAACATTAGATGTGTTTGTCAATCATTGATAAAATGTAGTTACACAAGTAAATAAAACTTGTTAGGATACTAGAAGCAAATAAATGATAAAATAATGGACAAAGTTATTACGATTCTAGAAACAAAATTAGTGAAAGTAGTTGATAAAGCTGTAATGTTGTAATGGTATGACAAATATTTAATAAATTAAATTAATGGACAAAGTAATTATGTGTGCGGAATCAAATATTTTAAAGTAGTTGCGAAAGCATTTCGATATTGAATGATGAAACGTTTAAGACAAATAAATATGGTGCTCGCAAGATAACGAGTACTTTGTATGATAAAACATAAATTAAAAAAGGTTTGTGGTTTAACTTTGTTGAAATACAGCTAAAAGCAAAAAATCATATGTAGTTAATAAGTGTAGGTGCATTAAATAATAGTGAATGTATCGTGTCGTGAGAAGGGGTTATTCCACCGTGGGAGCTCGATGCTAGAGTACTCGCGGCAACGTACCGCTATAAAGCAGAAGCAAGGAGACGTGGTGAGCGCCCCTCGATAGAGGAAGTGGCCAACGTAAGACGAGAGGCGGAAGACGCCCTCATGATGAGGTGGACAAGAAGCCTGGTAACTGCCAGCTTCGGAACCCGTACCACTGAGGCCGTCCGTCCAGTGCTCACCGATTGGGTGATGAGAAGGCATGGGGCACTTACGTTTCACGTGGTGCAAATATTGACCGGCCACGGATGCTTCAAATCATGTTAAAGAGTAAGATATTCTTAACAAATTAAGGATCATTTGAGTCAATATTTTTAACTGTAATGATTTCAATATTTTGACAACTTATGATCATATTAAAGATTTCATGTAAACCTTTTTACTCTAAATTCATATTAATGAGTTCGATATTTTTAAAAACTGAGGACTAAATTGTCGGTTTCGAGTTAGTCTTTTTACTCTAAATTCATGTTAATGAGTTCGATATTTTGACAACTTTTGATCATATTAAAGATTTCATGTAAACCTTTTTACTCTAAATTCATATTAATGAGTTCGATATTTTTAAAAACTGAGGACTAAATTGTCGGTTTCGAGTAAGTTTTATTACTCTTAATTCATGTTAATGAGTTCGATATTTTGACAACTTATGATCATATTAAAGATTTCATGTAAACCTTTTTACTCTAAATTCATATAAATGAGTTCGATATTTTCAAAAACTGAGGACTAAATTGTCGGTTTCGAGTAAGTCTTTTTACTCTAAATTCATATTAATGAGTTCGATATTTTTAAAAACTGAGGACTAAATTGTCGGTTTCGAGTAAGTCTTCTTACTCTAAATTCATGTTAATGAGTTCGATATTTTGACAACTTATGATCATATTAAAGATTTCATGTAAACCTTTTTACTCTAAATTCATATTAATGAGTTCGATATTTTTAAAAACTGAGGACTAAATTGTAGGTTTCGAGTAAGTCTTTTTACTTTAAATTCATGTTAATGAGTTCGATATTTTGACAACTTATGACATATTAAAGATTTCATGTAAACCTTTTTACTCTAAATTCATATTAATGAGTTCGATATTTTTAAAAACTGAGGACTAAATTGTCGGTTTCGAGTAAGTCTTTTTACTCTAAATTCATGTTAATGAGTTCGATATTTTGACAACTTATGATCATATTAAAGATTTCATGAAAACCTTTTTACTCTAAATTCATATTAATGAGTTCGATATTTTAAGGTGATAATGAAATTTAGAGTTAAAAGGTTTACATGAAATCTTTAATATGATCATAAATTGTCAAAATATCGAACTCATTAACATGAATTTAGAGTAAAAAGACTAACTCGAAACCGACAATTTAGTCCTCAGTTTTTAAAAATATCGAACTCATAAATATGAATTTAGAGTAAAAAGGTTTACATGAAATCTTTAATATGATCATAAGTTGTTAAAATATAGAACTTATTAACATGAATATGAGTTAAAAGACTTACTCGAAACCGATAATTTAGTTCTCAGTTTTTAAAAATATCCAACTCATTTATATGAATTTAGAGTCAAAAGGTTTACATGAAATCTTTAATATGGTCGTAAGTTGTAAAAATATCGAACTCATTAACATGAATTTAGAGTAAAAAGACTTACTCGAAACCGACAATTTAGTCCTGAGTTTTTAAAAATATCAAACTCATTAATATGAATTTAGAGTAAAAAGGTTTACATGAAATCTTTAATATGGTCATAAGTTGTCAAAATATCGAACTCATTAACATGAATTTAGAGTAAAAAGACTTACTCGAAACCAACAATTTAGTCCTCAGTTTTTAAAAATATCGAACTCATTAATATGAATTTAGAGTAAAAAGGTTTATATGAAATCTTTAATATGATCATAAGTTGTCAAAATATCGAACTCATTAACATGAATTTAGAGTAAAAAGACGTATTTGTACCCGACAATTTAGTCCTCAAATTTTAAAAATATCGAACTCATTAATATGAATTTAGAGTAAAAAGGTTTACATGAAATTTTTAATATGAACACTCATTAACATGAATTAAGAGTAAGAAGACTTACTCGAAACCGACAATTTAGTCCTCAGTATTTAAATATATCGAACTCATTAATATGAATTTAGAGAAAAAGGTTTACATGAAATCTTTAATAAGATCATAAGTTGTCAAAATATCGAACTCATTAACATGAATTTGGAGTAAAAAGACTTACTCGAAACCGACAATTTAGTCCTCAGTTTTTAAAAATAACGAAATCATTAATATGAATTTATAGTAAAAAGGTTTACATGAAATCTTTAATATGAACAAGTTGTCAAAATATCGAACTCATTAACATGAATTTAGAGTAAAACGACTTACTCGAAACCGACAATTTAGTCCTCAGTTTCTGAAAATATCGAACACATTAATATGAATTTAGAGAAAAAAGGTTTACATGAAATCTTTAATATCATCATAAGTTGTCAAAATATCGAACTCATAAACATGAATTTAGAGTAAAAAGACTTGCTCGAAACCGACAATTTAGTCCTCAGTTTTTTAAAATATCGAACTCATTAATATGAATTTAGAGTAATAAGACTACCTTGAAACCGACAATTTAGTCCTCAGTTTTTAAAAATATCGAACTCATTAATATGAATTTAGAGTAAAAAGGTTTGTATGAAATCTTTAATATGATCATAAGTTGTCAAAATATCGAACTCATTAACATGAATTTAGAGTAAAAAGACGTACTTGAACCCGACAATTAAGTCCTCAAATTTTAAAAATATCGAACTCATTAACATGAATAACGAGTAAGAACACTAACTCGAAACCGAGAATTTAGTCCTCAGTTTTTAAATATATCGAACTCATTAATATGAATTTAGAGAAAAAGGTTTACATGAAATCTTTAATATGATCATAAGTTGTCAAAATATCGAACTCATTAACATGAATATAGAGTAAGAAGACTAACTCGAAACCGACAATTTAGTCCTCAAATTTTAAAAATATCGAACTCATTAATATGAATTTAGAGTAAAAAGGTTTACATGAAATTTTTAATATGATCATAAGTTGTCAAAATATCGAACTCATTAACATGAATTAAGAGTAAGAAGACTTACTCGAAACCGACAATTTAGTCCTCAGTTTTTAAATATATCGAACTCATTAATATGAATTTAGAGAAAAAGGTTTACATGAAATCTTTAATATGATCATAAGTTGTCAAAATATCGAACTCATTAACATGAATATAGAGTAAGAAGACTAACTCGAAACCGACAATTTAGTCCTCAGTTTTTGAATATATCGAACTCATTAATATGAATTAAGAGTAAAAAAGTTTACATGAAATCTTTAATATGGTCATAAGTTGTTAAAATATCGAACTCATTAACATGAATTTACAGTAAAAAGACTAACTTAAAACCTACAATTTAGTCCTCAGTTTTTGAAAATATCGAACTCATTAATATGAATTTAGAGTAAAAAGGTTAACATGAAATCTTTCATATGATCATAAGTTGTCAAAATATCGAACTCATTAACATGAATTTAGAGTAAAAAGACTTACTCGAAACCGACAATTTTGTCCTCAGTTTTTAAAAATATCGAACTCATTAATATAAATTTAGAGTAAAAAGGTTCACATGAAATCTTTTATATGATCATAAGTTGTCAAAATATCGAACTCATTAACATGAATCTAGAGTAAAAAGACTTACTCGAAACCGACAATTTAGTCCTCAGTTTTTAAAAATATCGAACTCATTAATATGAATTTAGAGTAAAAAGGTTTACATGAAATCTTTAATATGATCATAAGTTGTCAAAATATCGAACTCATTAACATGAATTTAGAGTAAAAAGACGTACTCGAAACCGACAATTTAGTCCTCAGTTTTTAAAAATATCGAACTCATAAATATGAATTTAGAGTAAAAAGGTTTACACGAAATCTTTAATATGATCATAAGTTGTTAAAATATAGAACTTATTAACATGAATATGAGTTAAAAGACTTACTCGAAACCGATAATTTAGTTCTCAGTTTTTAAAAATATCCAACTCATTTATATGAATTTAGAGTCAAAAGGTTTACATGAAATCTTTAATATGGTCGTAAGTTGTAAAAATATCGAACTCATTAACATGAATTTAGAGTAAAAAGACTTACTCGAAACCGACAATTTAGTCCTGAGTTTTTAAAAATATCAAACTCATTAATATGAATTTAGAGTAAAAAGGTTTACATGAAATCTTTAATATGGTCATAAGTTGTCAAAATATCGAACTCATTAACATGAATTTAGAGTAAAAAGACGTATTTGTACCCGACAATTTAGTCCTCAAATTTTAAAAATATCGAACTCATTAATATGAATTTAGAGTAAAAAGGTTTACATGAAATTTTTAATATGAACACTCATTAACATGAATTAAGAGTAAGAAGACTTACTCGAAACCGACAATTTAGTCCTCAGTATTTAAATATATCGAACTCATTAATATGAATTTAGAGAAAAAGGTTTACATGAAATCTTTAATAAGATCATAAGTTGTCAAAATATCGAACTCATTAACATGAATTTGGAGTAAAAAGACTTACTCGAAACCGACAATTTAGTCCTCAGTTTTTAAAAATAACGAACTCATTAATATGAATTTATAGTAAAAAGGTTTACATGAAATCTTTAATATGAACAAGTTGTCAAAATATCGAACTCATTAACATGAATTTAGAGTAAAACGACTTACTCGAAACCGACAATTTAGTCCTCAGTTTCTGAAAATATCGAACACATTAATATGAATTTAGAGAAAAAAGGTTTACATGAAATCTTTAATATCATCATAAGTTGTCAAAATATCGAACTCATAAACATGAATTTAGAGTAAAAAGACTTGCTCGAAACCGACAATTTAGTCCTCAGTTTTTTAAAATATCGAACTCATTAATATGAATTTAGAGTAATAAGACTACCTTGAAACCGACAATTTAGTCCTCAGTTTTTAAATATATCGAACTCATTAATATGAATTTAGGGTAAAAAGGTTTGTATGAAATCTTTAATATGATCATAAGTTGTCAAAATATCGAACTCATTAACATGAATTTAGAGTAAAAAGACGTACTCGAACCCGACAATTAAGTCCTCAAATTTTAAAAATATCGAACTCATTAATATGAATTTAGAGTAAAAAGGTTTACATGAAATTTTTAATATGATCATAAGTTGTCAAAATATCGAACTCATTAACATGAATAACGAGTAAGAACACTAACTCGAAACCGAGAATTTAGTCCTCAGTTTTTAAATATATCGAACTCATTAATATGAATTTAGAGAAAAAGGTTTACATGAAATCTTTAATATGATCATAAGTTGTCAAAATATCGAACTCATTAACATGAATATAGAGTAAGAAGACTAACTCGAAACCGACAATTTAGTCCTCAAATTTTAAAAATATCGAACTCATTAATATGAATTTAGAGTAAAAAGGTTTACATGAAATTTTTAATATGATCATAAGTTGTCAAAATATCGAACTCATTAACATGAATTAAGAGTAAGAAGACTTACTCGAAACCGACAATTTAGTCCTCAGTTTTTAAATATATCGAACTCATTAATATGAATTTAGAGAAAAAGGTTTACATGAAATCTTTAATATGATCATAAGTTGTCAAAATATCGAACTCATTAACATGAATATAGAGTAAGAAGACTAACTCGAAACCGACAATTTAGTCCTCAGTTTTTGAATATATCGAACTCATTAATATGAATTAAGAGTAAAAAAGTTTACATGAAATCTTTAATATGGTCATAAGTTGTTAAAATATCGAACTCATTAACATGAATTTAGAGTAAAAAGACTAACTTAAAACCTACAATTTAGTCCTCAGTTTTTGAAAATATCGAACTCATTAATATGAATTTAGAGTAAAAAGGTTAACATGAAATCTTTCATATGATCATAAGTTGTCAAAATATCGAACTCATTAACATGAATTTAGAGTAAAAAGACTTACTCGAAACCGACAATTTTGTCCTCAGTTTTTAAAAATATCGAACTCATTAATATAAATTTAGAGTAAAAAGGTTCACATGAAATCTTTTATATGATCATAAGTTGTCAAAATATCGAACTCATTAACATGAATCTAGAGTAAAAAGACTTACTCGAAACCGACAATTTAGTCCTCAGTTTTTAAAAATATCGAACTCATTAATATGAATTTAGAGTAAAAAGGTTTACATGAAATCTTTAATATGATCATAAGTTGTCAAAATATCGAACTCATTAACATGAATTTAGAGTAAAAAGACTTACTCGAAACCGACAATTTAGTCCTCAGTTTTTAAATATATTGAACTCATTAATATGAATTTAGAGTAAAAAGGTTTACATGAAATCTTTAATATGATCATAAGTTGTCAAAATATATTTTACTCTAAATTCATATTAATGAGTTCGATATTTTTAAAAACTGAGGACTAAATTGTAGGTTTTGTTTGAGTAAGTCTTTTTACTATAAATTCATGTTAATGAGTTCGATTTTCTCTTAACATTTTTTTTCAAAAATCTTCCACAGAATTAAAACTATGAGGATTTGCTCCAGAAAAAAAAATGTTAATCGACCAGTTATCCCACTATATAGATTAATAAAATTATCAAACATTTTGGTCTAGTAACTGTGTTAAAAAATGATTTGTGTTGCATAACACGGTGGACCTGCAAAGTTATGTTTAAATGAGTTTGCACGACACAAAATATTTTTTAACACAGTTACTACACAAAAATGTTTGACAAGTTTATTATTCTATATAATGGAATAACTGGCCTATTTACTACTATTTTTTTTCTGGGGTAAATCCTCATGGTTTTAATTCTGTAGATGATTTTCGAAAAAAATGGTAGCATAAATTTCGCTTCGCGACTAAATAAATATTTTTTAACATAGTTACTAGACACAAATGTTTAACATGTTTATTATTTTATATATAAAAATAACTAAGCTATTCACCAGTATTTTTTTTTCGAGGATAATCTTCATAGTTATAATTCTGTAGAGGAATTTCAAAAAAAACGGTAGAAAAAATTTCGCCTTGCGATCCAAATATTTTTTTTAGCATAGTTACTAGATAAAAATGTTTCACAAGTTTATTACTCCATATAGTGGAATAACTGTGCTACGTGCAAATATTTTTTTTCTGGGGCAAATCCTCATAGTTTTAATTTCATAGTACTTTCTTTTAATTTACTGCTTCAATTCTACAAAACTAAAAACCCTTTGTTTGAAATTCGTTTTTTTTCTATTTTTTTGTAATAAACTTTAGTATTTACAAAAAACATTGAAAGGTAAAATTTGTTGTTACGGATATTATCTACTATATAACACCTTATTTGTTTAAATCGGACAAGCGGTTACTGAGAAATTATCCAAACCCTGATACCCGATTTCCGCATATTTTCCCTTCCCTCCCCTCCCCCCTCAACCACTTTATAATGCGACAACCCCTATATTATTGTTCAAGAGATCATGCTGAAGACAATGATACCAGTTGTCGGTAGAGAACTCTCCGGTCCGACGGGAATCGTCATTAGACGACTTTCTTTAAAGCATCTTCGATATTATTCGGACAGTGACCTCCCGCACAATATTGATGATAATTTTGTTGTTTTCCAGCCAAATTTCAAAATTAAAAAACAGAATGCAAGCTAATGACGGTGGCAATTTTACGTAGTACTTTATAATATATATATTTATGTACTTTATTTTAATTTACTGCTTCAAATCTACAAAACTAAAAATGTTTTTGTTTGAAATTCGACTTTTTTCTAATTATTTAAGAAACTATAGTATTTACAATAACTATTGTGGTATAAAATATGTTGCTAAGGATAATACCTATCATACGACAGCTTATTTGTTTCAATCGGACAAGTGGTTGTTGAGAAAATTGACCAATTCCCGATACTCGACTTCCGCGGCTTTTCCCTCCCCCTCTCCCCCCTCCACCACTTTATAATGCGACAACCGCTGTATTCTTGTTCAGGAGATCATGCTGAAGACAATGATACCGGTTGTCGGTGGAGCACTCTCTTGTCCGACGGGAATCGAAATGAGACGACTTTCGTAAAAGTGGCTTCTCCACTATAAATTGTCGGTTTCGAGTAAGTCTTTTTACTCTTAATTCATGTTAATGAGTTCGATATTTTGACAACTTATGATCATATTAAAAATTTCATGTAAACCTTTTTACTCTAAATTCATATTAATGAGTTCGATATATTTAAAAACTGAGGACTAAATTGTCGGTTTCGAGTAAGTCATTTTACTCTAAATTCATGTTAATGAGTTCGATATTTTGACAACTTATGATCATATTAAAGATTTCATGTAAACCTTTTTACTCTAAATTCATATTAATGAGTTCGATATTTTAAAAAAATGAGGACAAAATTGTCGGTTTCGAGTAAGTCTTTTTAGTCCAGATTCATGTTAATGAGTTCGATATTTTGACAACTTATGACCATATTAAAGATTTCATGTAAACTTTTTTACTCTTAATTCATATTAATGAGTTCGATATATTTAAAAACTGAGGACTAAATTGTCGGTTTCGAGTTAGTCTTCTTACTCTATATTCATGTTAATGAGTTCGATATTTTGACAACTTATGATCATATTAAAGATTTCATGTAAACCTTTTTACTCTAAATTCATATTAATGAGTTTGATATTTTTAAAAACTGAGGACTAAATTGTCGGTTTCGAGTAAGTCTTTTAACTCTAAATTCATGTTAATGAGTTCGATATTTTGACAACTTATGATCATATTAAAGATTTCATGTAAACCTTTTTACTCTAAATTCATATTAATGAGTTCGATATTTTAAAAAACTGAGGACAAAATTGTCGGTTTCGAGTAAGTCTTTTTAGTCTAGATTCATGTTAATGAGTTCGATATTTTGACAAATTATGATCATATTAAAAATTTCATGTAAACCTTTTTACTCTTAATAATTCATATTAATGAGTTCCTTATTTTTAAAATTTGAGGACTAAATTGTCGGGTTCGAGTACGTCTTTTTACTCTAAATTCATGTTAATGAGTTCGATATTTTGACAACTTATGATCATATTAAAGATTTCATATAAACCTTTTTACTCTAAATTCATATTAATGAGTTTGATATATTTAAAAACTGAGGACTTAATTGTCAGTTTCGAGTAAGTCTTTTAACTCTAAATTCATGTTAATGAGTTCGATATTTTGACAACTTATGATCATATTAAAGATTACATGTAAACCTTTTTACTCTAAATTCATATTAATGAGTTCGATATTTTTAAAATTTGAGGACTAAATTGTCGGTTTCGAATAAGTCTTTTAACTCTAAATTCATGTTAATGAGTTCGATATTTTGACAACTTATGACCATATTAAAGATTTCATGTAAACCTTTTTACTCTAAATTCATATAAATGAGTTTGATATTTTTAAAAACTAAGGACTTAATTGTCAGGTTCGAGTACGTCTTTTTACTCTTAATTCATGTTAATGAGTTCGATATTTTGAAAACTTATGATCATATTAAAGATTTCATGTAAACCTTTTTACTCTAAATTCATATTAATGAGTTCGATATTTTTAAAATTTGAGGACAAAATGGTCGGTTTCGAGTAATTCTTTTTACTCTAAATTCATGTTAATGAGTTCGATATTTTGACAACTTATGAACATATTAAAGATTTCATGTAAACCTTTTTACTCTAAATTCATATTAATGAGTTCGATATTTTTAAAAACTTAGGACTAAATTGTCGGGTTCGAGTACGTCTTTTTACTCTAGATTCATGTTAATGTGTTCGATATTTTGACAACTTATGATCATATTAAAGATTTCATGTAAACCTTTTTACTCTAAATTCATATTAATGAGTTCGATATTTTTAAAAACTGAGGACTAAATTGTCGGGTTCGAGTACGTCTTTTTACTCTAGATTCATGTTAATGAGTTCGATATTTTGACAACTTATGATCATATTAAAGATTTCATGTTAACCTTTTTACTCTAAATTCATATTAATGAGTTCGATATTTTTAAAAACTGAGGACTAAATTGTCGAGTTCGAGTACGTCTTTTTACTCTAAATTCATGTTAATGAGTTCGATATTTTGACAACTTATGACCATATTAAAGATTTCATGTAAACCTTTTTACTCTTAATTCATATTAATGAGTTCCTTATTTTTAAAATTTGAGGACTAAATTTTCGGGTTCGAGTAAGTCTTTTAACTCTTAATTCATGTTAATGAGTTCGATATTTTGACAACTTATGATCATATTAAAAATTTCATGTAAACCTTTTTACTCTAAATTCATATTAATGAGTTCGATATTTTTAAAATTTGAGGACTATATTGTCGGGTTCGAGTACGTCTTTTTAGTCTAAATTCATGTTAATGAGTTCGATATTTTGACAACTTATGATCGTATTAAAGATTTCATATAAACCTTTTTACTCTAAATTCATATTAATGAGTTCGATATTTTTAAAAACTGAGGACTAAATTGTCGGTTTCGAGTAAGTCTTTTTACTCTAAATTCATGTTAATGAGTTCGATATTTTGACAACTTATGACCATATTAAAGATTTCATGTTAACCTTTTTACTCTAAATTCATATTAATGAGTTCGATATTTTTAAAAACTGAGGACTAAATTGTCGGGTTCGAGTACGTCTTTTTACTCTATATTCATGTTAATGAGTTCGATATTTTGACAACTTATGATCATATTAAAGATTTCATGTAAACCTTTTTACTCTAAATTCATATTAATGAGATTGATATATTTAAAAACTGAGGACTTAATTATCAGTTTCAAATAAGTCTTTTAACTCTAAATTCATGTTAATGAGTTCGATATTTTGACAACTTATGATCATATTAAAGATTTCATGTAAACCTTTTTACTCTAAATTCATATTAATGAGTTCGATATTTTTAAAAACTGAGGACTAAATTGTCGGTTTTAAGTTAGTCTTTTTACTATTAATTCATGTTAATGAGTTCGATATTTTGACAACTTATGACCATATTAAAGATTTCATGTAAACCTTTTTCTCTTAATTCATGTTACTGAGTTCGATATATTTAAAAACTGAGGACTAAATTGTCGGTTTCGAGTAAGTCTTCTTACTCTTAATTCATGTTAATGAGTTCGATATTTTGACAACTTATGACCATATTAAAGATTTCATGTAAACCTTTGTACTCTTAATTCATATTAATGAGTTCCTTATTTTTAAAATTTGAGGACTAAATTTTCGGGTTCGAGTAAGTCTTTTAATTCTTAATTCATGTTAATGAGTTCGATATTTTGACAACTTATGATCATATTAAAGATTTCATGTAAACCTTTTTACTCTAAATTCATATTAATGAGTTCGATATTTTTAAAAACTGAGGACTAAATTGTCGGTTTGGAGTTAGTCTTTTTACTATTAATTCATGTTAATGAGTTCGATATATTAAAAAACTGAGGACTAAATTGTCAGGTTCGAGTACGTCTTTTTACTGTAAATTCATGTTAATGAGTTCGATATTTTGATAACTTATGATCATTTTAAAGATTTCATGTAAACCTTTTTACTCAAAATTCATATTATATAGTTCGATATTTTTAAAAACTGAGGACTAAATTGTAGGTTTCGAGTAAGTCTATTTACTCTAAATTCATGTTAATGAGTTCGATATTTTGACAACTTATGACCATATTAAAGATTTCATGTAAACCTTTTTACTCTAAATTCATATTAATGAGTTCGATATATTTATAAACTGAGGAATAAATTGTCGGTTTCTAGTAAGTCTTCTTACTCTTAATTCATGTTAATGAGTTCGATATTTTGACAACTTATGATCATATTAAAGATTTCATGTAAATCTTTTTACTCTAAATTCATATTAATGAGTTCGATATATTTAAAAACTGAGGACTAAATTGTCGGTTTCGAGTAAGTCTTCTTACTCTAAATTCATGTTAATGAGTTCGATATTTTGACAACTTATGATCATATTAAAGATTTCATGTAAACCTTTTTACTCTAAATTCATATAAATGAAATCGATATTTTTAAAATTTGAGGACTAAATTGTCGGTTTCGAGTAAGTCTTTTAACTCTAAATTTTTTATTAATGAGTTCGATATTTTGACAACTTATGATCATATTAAAGATTTCATGTAAACCTTTGTACTCTAAATTCATATTAATGAGTTCTATATTTTTAAAAACTGAGGACTAAATTGTAGGTTTCGAGTAAGTCTTTTTACTATAAATTCATGTTATTGAGTTCGATATTTTGACAACTTATGACCATATTAAAGATTTCATGTAAACCTTTTTACTCATAATTCATATTAATGAGTTCGATATTTTGACAACGTATGATCATTTTAAAGATTTCATGTAAACCTTTTTACTCTAAATTCATATTAATGAGTTCGATATATTTAAAAACTGAGGACTAAATTGTCGGTTTCGAGTAAGTCTTCTTACTCTAAATTCATGTTAATGAGTTCGATATTTTGACAACTTATGATCATATTAAAGATTTCATATAAACCTTTTTACTCTAAATTCATATTAATGAGTTCGATATTTTTAAAATTTGAGGACTAAATTGTCGGTTTCGAGTAAGTCTTTTAACTCTAAATTTTATGTTAATAAGTTCGATATTTTGACAACTTTTGATCATATTAAAGATTTCATATAAACCTTTTTACTCTAAATTCATATTAATGAGTTCGATATTTTTAAAAACTGAGGACTAAATTGTAGGTTTCGAGTAAGTCTTTTTCTTATAAATTCATGTTAATGAGTTCGATATTTTGACAACTTATGACCATATTAAAGATTTCATGTAAACCTTTTTACTCATAATTCATATTAATGAGTTCGATATTTTGACAACTTATGATCATTTTAAAGATTTCATGTAAACCTTTTTACTCAAAATTCATATTATCGAGTTCGATATTTTTAAAAACTGAGGACTAAATTGTAGGTTTCGAGTTAGTCTTTTTACTCTAAATTCATGTTAATGAGATCGATCTTTTGACAACTTATGACCATATTAAAGATTTTATGTAAACCTTTTCACTCTTAATTCATATTAATGAGTTCGATATATTTAAAAACTGAGGACTTATTTGTCGGTTTCAAATTAGTCTTCTTACTCTATATTCATGTTAATGAGTTCAATATTTTGACAACTTATGATCATATTAAAGATTTCATGTAAACATTTTTCTCTAAATTCATATTAATGAGTTCGATATATTTAAAAACTGAGGAATAAATTGTCGGTTTCGAGTTAGTCTTCTTACTCTTAATTCATGTTGATGAGTTTGATATTTTGACAACTTATGATCATATTAAAGATTTCATGTAAACCTTTTTCTCTAAATTCATATTAATGAGTTCGATATATTTAAAAACTGAGGACTAAATTTTTGGTTTCGAGTAAGTCGTTTTACTCTAAATTCATGTTAATGAGTTCGATATTTTGACAACTTATGATCATATTAAAGATTTCATGTAAATCTTTTTACTCTTAATTCATATTAATGAGTTCGATATTTTTAAAATCTGATGACTAAATTGTCGGTTTGGAGTAAGTCTTTTTACTCTAAATTCATGTTAATGAGTTCGATATTTTGACAACTTATGACCATATTGAAGATTTCATGTAAACCTTTTTACTCTAAATTCATATTAATGAGTTTGATATTTTTAAAAACACAGGACTAAATTGTCGGTTTCGAGTTAGTCTTTTTACTCTAAATTCATGTTAATTAGTTCGATATTTTGACAACTTATGACCATATTAAAGATTTCATGTAAACCTTTTTACTCTAAATTCATATAAATGAGTTTGATATTTTTAAAAACTGAGGACTAAATTGTCGTTTTCGAGTTAGTCTTTTAATTTAAAATTCATGTTAATGAGTTCGATATTTTGACAACTTATGATCATATTAAAGATTTCATGTAAACCTTTTTACTCTAAATTCATATTAATGAGTTCGATATATTTAAAAACTGAGGACTTCATTGTCGGTTTCGAGTTAGTCTTCTTACTCTATATTCATGTTAATGAGTTCGATATTTTGACAACTTATGATCATATTAAAGATTTCATTTAAACATTTTTCTCTAAATTCATATTAATGAGTTCGATATTTTTAAAAACTGAGGACAAAAAAGTCGGTTTCGAGTAAGTCTTTTTACTCTTAATTTATGTAAATGAGTTCGATATTTTGACAACTTATGATCATATTAAAGATTTCATGTTAACCTTTTTACTCTAAATTCATATTAATGAGTTCGATATTTTCAAAAACTGAGGACTAAATTGTAGGTTTCGAGTAAGTTTTTACCCTAAATTCATATTAATGAGTTTGATATTTTTAAAAACTCAGGACTAAATTGTCGGTTTCGAGTAAGTCTTTTTATTCTAAATTCATGTTAATGAGTTCGATATTTTGACAACTTATGACCATAATAAAGATTTCATGTAAACCTTTTTACTCTAAATTCATATAAATGAGTTTGATATTTTTAAAAACTGAAGACTAAATTTTCGGTTTCGAGTAAGTCTTTTAACTCTAAATTCATGTTAATGAGTTCTATATTTTGACAACTTATGATCATATTAAAGATTTCATGTAAACCTTTTTACTCTAAATTATATTTATGAGTTCGATATATTTAAAAACTGAGGACTTAATTGTCGGTTTCGAGTTAGTCTTCTTACTCTATATTCATGTTAATGAGTTCGATATTTTGACAACTTATGTTATATACGTGTGTTTTGGGTGTAAATAAACGGTAATCTATATAATTCTCTATCGTTCTACTCTACTCCTCACTAGCTAGATACGATCCTCTATCTTAGGTAGGATTTCTCTCTCTTCCTTTTCACTGTAACGCTTCAGTTTTGGCGCCCACGAGAAAGAACCCCACTCTCTAAATTCTAAAACACCCTTCCCCAAGGTAGATAATTTTAGGCAACTTTTGGCAAACTCACACTTCTCTCCCCAAACTCATAGCACTTGGCCGGGGCAACTCTCCGGTAGTGCACTACATACTACACAATCACAGCACGTGATCGGGGCGACTCTCCGATCGTGCTTACTCTCCAATCACAGCACTTGGTCGGGGCGACTCCCCGACAGTGCATTCATGCATACACACTTCACACCAAACTCCACCGACAAAACTAACTCCACGTAACTGCATTTTCATTTCATCCTGTAGTTTTAAATAAATCAAATCAAAAAATTTTTATTCAATCAAAAACAATTACATTACGTTTTACTTTACAAAATTTACACAGATTGTACAGTTTGAGTGAACAAAATAAAATAACTCCAACTCCTAAACTAGGACGAATCCTGTATCTTAGGAGATGGCGCTTCCTCCCTACATCATTTTCAAAAGCTTTGTAAAGCGCAAGTAAAGCATCTAAAAAAACGTAAGTATTGTAAGAATAAATGTGTGTGTGTGTGTGTGTGTGTATGCGTGTAGTGTATTGGGGTGATTGGGTGTGTTACATAATGGTCATTTGATTAAACATTCGGTCTCATCGTAATTAAGGGATAACAGATATTCATGAACTGTTTTTTTCAATTTGTATTTAGTTAGTGAGTATGTACGTTTAATCTTGTGAACTCTATTATAAAGTTTTGAACTTAGAGCATTGTATTGATATTTAGCCCAAGTTGTACGACAACTAACCTGCGGACAAACGAGAGTACCATGACGCCTTGAAGAGGTAGCGTTATCAAGAGGCAGTGAAGAATGCCTGCGGAGGATCATTCGCAAGATAGCCAACTGCCTAACTGTGAGAACCTCGCTCTCCGTGTACAGTTTCACTGTTGGGTATGTTCTAGGCTTACATAATAAGACCTTGAGAACAGCTCGCTGAGCACGCTCAAGTTTAAGTAGGGATGATTTGTTAGTCCCTGCCCAGACAGAAATGCAGTAGGATAATATAGACTGGCATAATCCGAAGTAAACCGTAAAGAGAGTAGCACGGTCAGCCGACTGACGAAGATTTTTAAAAATATAAATGAGTTTCCTGACTCTGCCCGTAAGAGTTTCAATTTGGTCGTTCCAATCAAGCCTATCGTCAAGGTGAATACCTAAATACTTTACAGTACTAACAGATTTCAGTGGCTTACAAAAGCAAGGATGAGAGTCAGTGGTTTGGCAATTATGTAATATGACGTCTGAGTTTAAAATAGGTTGTTCAGTCTTGGGAGACCTGTCGATATTGAATTTAAGAACCTGTGATTTTTCCAAATTAAGTGTTAGTAGGTTTGTGGATAGCCATTTACTGACACTACGCAGAGCGGTCTCAGCATAGCACTTGGCGGAGGCCCAGTTTTCTCCATAGACTAAAAGGGCCGTATCATCTGCATAAGTAAAGATGTTACAATTTTCAAGAGAGAGGCGGCATAATTGATCTATGTATATGAGGAAGAGAGTTGGGCCCAGAATGCTGCCTTGAGGAACCCCGTAACATATGGGTGCCTCGTCGCTGAGCAGACCACCGATTTTAACGAATTGTGTTCGACCAGTCAGATAGCTTCTAAACATGTCCAAGCTGGTACCCCGAATTCCAATGGACTCCAACTTTGACAGAAGGATGGGAGCAGAGACTGTGTCGAAGGCCTTTGATAGGTCTAGAAAGATACCATAACACTTTTCTTTGTTATCAATATGCGATACAATAGCTTCATTAAGGCTCGAAACAGCATCTTCAGTGGAAGTACCGCTCCGAAAGCCATACTGATTATCCGATAAAATTTGATATTTATTGAGATATTGTATTAGTGAAGCGTTAAGGTATCTCTCAAAAATCTTCGATAGAGCCGAGAGAACTGAGATGGGTCTGTAATTAGAGACACAGTCTCTGCTCCCCGCCTTATGAATAGGATGGACAACGGCTTTTTTAAAGCAGAGAGGGAAAACGCCTTTCTCTACGCAAAGATTAAAGATATGCGTTAAAGGTAGGGCTAAAGAAGATGCAGACTGCTTAATAACACGTGGCGAAATCTCATCCCACCCAGTTGAGCTGTCACTGCGCAGATTGAGAATAAGTCTCTTAACTTCTGTTTCATCGATAGGGAGAATAACAAGTGAATTACAGACAGAAACTGAGTGGACAGAGGTGTTACCCTGCAGTGGGGACGAAGGAGCTGAAATTTTTTGCGCTAAGTTACTTCCAATGTTCACAAAGTATTCGTTAACTGAGTTGATCGAGGAGATGTTGTCGCGGGAAATGTTAAGAAGTTCGTCAGGAGGTTTCTTGGCGTGGTTAGAGTTCGTAACTGATTTAATAACCTTCCACATTTCCTTCGGATTGTTTTTAGCATTTTCGAATTCACGCTTTTCATAATCCACTTTAATTTTTTTCAACAGAGCATTGCAAAAATTGCGATACCTCAAATACGTTGTTTTTAAGATGATGTTATCAGGAGAGCTCTTTAGTCTGAGATGCATTAAGTCGCGATTTCGTATACAACGAAGTAAACCGGTAGTTATCCACGGTTTGATAATCCTGTTTCTCCTCGGCACCTTTACAAATGATATATGTTTATAGATTATTGATTTAATACATGCAATCAGGGTATGAGTGGCTACATCAGGATTTGTTTCTTCTAAAATTGATGTGAAACTAGTGTTATCTAAATCTTTTTTTATTAATTCAAAATTATATTTGACTACATGAGAGTTAGTCTGTTTAATATTGACATTATTGTTTAATTTTAGAGATAAGGCAACAGGATAATGGTCTGTAATTTCAGTTTGGATGACACCTACTGTAGCAATATGTTTCGTTTTTAAAAAGATATGATCCAAACAGTTATTAATTCTAGTTGGAAGACGATGTGCCGGTAGAAGACCAAGGGACGACATTAGTGTGAGATAATTATTAGAGTGAGGATTGATACTATTTTCTTTAATATCTATATTGATGTCACCTATCAGCACAATATTTGATAAGTTAAGAGGAGAAACAATGCTATCAAGACTATTGTAGAATCTGTCTAGGTTATTGTATGATGGGGAGCGATAGACCGCGACAATAGCGATGTTGCCAATGCGACACAACAAGCAATTACCATCCTGAAAGGGTGGCTCGCTAATGTAGCACCTTAAGTCCTCTCTAGCATACAGTACCACGCCATCATTTTGGAGACGATTATTAAAAGTAGAGTGCACAGTATAACCGTCAAGAATAGGAAGCTGAACAGAGCTTTTAAGCCAACATTCAGTCAAAATGATAACGTCAAAATGCATTTGAGATACTGACAAAGTAGCAATAAAATTGTTAAAGTTTTTGTAAATACTTCTAATATTCACGTGGATTATTTTTAAGGACGAATCGTTGGGTAAGTATGTGGAACAATTTTCTGGTGTACAATACCGTGCCTGCGCAACATTCATACAATCAATTTCAGAAACTATATCTGCTAAGTTAGTCATTTTTATAAGAATGTAGGAATCAAGGAAACCTGACGTAGTACACAACTACGTCCAAGGGCGGATGACCAATTATTGCTGAAATGTTCAAGTGATCTAGAAGTCAAGTAAAAGAAGTATAATATTATTACGCGTGTACATGATTTGCGCAGGCATAGGGAAAGTTTATGGAAAGTTATAAGAGTTAAAAAAGTATATCGAGTAGATATGAGATAGAACCGCTTTGTTTTATTCTGGGTAAGTGAGTTTGAGTATCGGGAATACAAGATTAATGAAGATTTGTGAAGTTTTTTTACTAAGGAAACGATGAGTTTGATATTTGTTTATGTATAGTGTGAGACAGATTGAGGTGTTGTTAGAGTATGGTAGTGTAAGAGGGATTGTGTGAAAGGTTGTGTGTTTTGTGTTATATGTATATGATATGGATTTGTAGATAAAAAGATACAATTTATAACTACAGTAAACTAGTAAGGCATGAATCAGATTTAACATGAATAAATTTAGATGAAGAATCTTTGCGGAGAAGCACCCGACCATTTGATGTCCAGCAGAATTTAAAATCGTGTTTTTTAGCAAATTCGCGAGTGAGAAAAAGCAGCTTACGTGTGGAATAGGGCAAGTGCTCGTCCACATAGATTGGTTGCTTATCACCGACCATACCGATATGCTCATAATTAAGTTTCTCCGAACTCTGTCGACTTTTGTTGAAGCGCCGCGAAGATGCTAGAAAGTTGTTCTTGACTCGGACCGAGTGAAACTCGGCAACTATTGTTCTAGCTGTACCAGGTTTACCAGGACGTCTGTATATATCACGGATATCGTGCTCCTGAAAGCTTACACCCAGTGTTGTGCCGAGTTTTTGGACTATGTTGATGAGGTCGCTTTCTAGCTCTTTGTCTTTTTCAGTTACATTTCGGACTTCGATGGATGAGGATCTGCAGAACTGCTGCAATTCCTCTAATTGTTTTTCTAACCCAATCATATATTCCCTGTTTTGGTTTTTTTCTATTTCCAATCTTCCAATTCTAACTTTCATTTCTTCAAATTGGGTGTTCATGAAGGTCATTGAAGCTTCAATTTCAGAATTAGATTTCTGAATTTCCGTACACTGTGTTTTAAGTGCAGTAACATCAGAAACAAGTTTCGATAGGGTGACAGATTGTTCGGCCTTCCAAGTACTAAGCATCGACATAAGTTCCTTTTTGAACTCGTTAAAGTTACCTTGATCGCACTCGATCGCATGAGGCGAATCCATGCGACCACGCTTCGAACGGGTGGTTACTTTGCGAATCTGTTCCGGCTTGTCCCTTGACGAAGAGTCCGATTCAGATTGTGGTTGTATAGTAGGTACTACAGTATGTTTGGTCGGAGACTCGGGTGGCGGAGAGTGATGTAATTTAGGCATTTCGGTAGTGGCAATAGGGTCGAGTTCGTTTGTACGCACAACAGTCAGCCGCGTGTGTCGTAGACGCCGTAGCACGTAGTTCGTAGCACAGTGAACCGTCGCACTCCGCCTTATTACGTGGCTCGGAAGTACCAGGGTAACAGCAAACCCGTGGAGTCTTATTCCGTAGCAATGTCGTAGCACTCACCGGCGGGTCTCGTAGCGCGCGTCGTAGCACGTAGGCGGGGCTTGGTGCAGCGTCGTAGGCGAAGTAGTGGCACTACTCGTAGATGCGTGGACGATCTCTTATCAAGTTATGCACTCCTATTTTTTTGAGCGTATTTATTTTTAATTTTGATTTTATTTATTTAAAATTAAATTAAATAACTAAGTACTGATGCAAACGTGCACTCCGTGAGCGATCCGAGGGGGGAGAGGAGGAGTTAGAAGCATCTAAATACACTATACCCTACTTTACAGGACACTGATCAAATCGCTACTTACATAAACAGACAGATACACAATCACGCTGTCCTAGTGACAGTAGCACGTATACTTAGGTTCACGAGTTCAAACTATACAATTATTTTAAGTAATTGTATAGTTATTCTTGGACCTGAGCATACATACAACTTGACTTCCAGGAGAGTATCCTGGAAAGTCAAACAAGCGCTTAAGGTACCTCGTAGGATTTCGAGTCCGACTAAGAGGTACCGAACCACTACACTCACTACAACTACCACTCATTTATCTATCTCATCTCATCTATCTCATCTCATCTACCCATTTTAATTGGGCGACCTTAAATTTAATTTTACTTTCAAAATTTATTTCCATTAAATTTATCTCTAAATTCTATATCACTACTCTAAATTCAACTTTTGCTCTAATTATTTTGCATAGAAACCTACTTTGATAAAGGAGGATTTTATCTCTCAGTAAGGAGTTTTTATCTTTTTGCTGTTTGCCTCTTTAGGTAGGTACGTATAGTCACATAGTCACGTAGGAATTATTTGCTCTGTGGATATTTATTTCTCTGTGTAAAATGGCTCGCTTTATAAATGTAGTTTACCTTAATAAGGCGGAGTTGGTGTATGAAGTCGAAGTTAGGGTTGAAGTACAAGTTAGGGTTGAAGTACCACTAGATACCATTATTAAGCTGCGTACTCAAGTTTCCAAATTATTAGAGACTCTTCCATCTGAGGAAGTAGTAGACTCCATTTTGTCACCCGACACCGATCTTCAGCAATTATCGGTTACTTTAAATTATATCGACGCTAAGATTGACCAAATCGAAGGCGGTAAACGAAATTTTATTAGAAAGATCGAAACCTTTCTGAACCATTCCTATTTTCGCTTGGATAGGATCGATATTCTCCTTTGCCCCGAAAATAGTGAACTTTACTCTAGTATTAAACAGAAATTTGACTTCTTAGAAAAAAGATTCTAACCCTTGACGTTTGAAGCTGCTGAACCAGTCCGAAAATTTGTAAGTGACCAACGTTCCATTTCTCCTCCCAATCCAACTTTGTACCCTGCCCCTTCAAACCTTCACCTTGACAGGCCACAGTCAAATCAGGCAAATGCTCCCCATCCAGTTTCAATCAAAGAATTGAAATCTTTTTCGTTTAATGGCAAGTCATGTCCTCGTTCTTTTCTCCAGAAAATTCAGGAATTTTCTATTTCCCGCAATATCGATAAAACCACTCTTCGAAACCACGCATTCGAAATATTTACAGAAGATGCCTTACACTGGTTCCGGTTCCAATTATTTCGAAATCCGGATATTTCTTGGGATCAATTAACGGAATCCCTGATAAAAGATTTTGGTGCTCACGATTATGATTATAAGTTAATGGAAGCTATTCGTAATCGTACACAGGGCTTAGGGGAATCCATTAGTCTATGTTTCTGATATGTTTGGAATGTTTTCCAGGCTTTCTAGAAAATTATCTGAGCAGGAACAGCTTGATATTTTACTTCATAACATTCGTCCTTGTTATTCTACATTCGTTGCTCTTAATAATATTTTCTCGATAGACTCGCTTATAACTACTTGTCAATCTTATGATCATATGATCGATAGAGACAGAAATTTTCACGAACCGAAGCCACTAAACAATTGTGCTTCGGAATTTAATTACGTTGCAAGACCCTTTGCTCGGACTGTACATTTTTCCCAGGACGTTTCTATCACACCTCCAGGTTCCAATTCCCAATATTCCCATCACGACAATATCGCTCCTCCAGGTAATTCCCAGTATTCCCATCGGGTTAATATTGCACCCCCAGGTAATTCCCAGTATTCCCAGCGTAGCTCTATTGCGACTTCAGGTAATTCCCAATATTCCCCTCGTAGTTCCACTCCACAACCAGGTTATAGGACTCCTGCTCCTGCTAGAATTCATTCACCTGTCAGACATACTTCCCAGTCTTCACCTCCTGTTGACAGGGGACTTCGTTCTGTCCCAGGTCCTTCTACAAACCGCTTTTCCGGTCAGCCTTCCGGCCCGGGTAATCATTTCAATCGTGTCGATAATGCGCCTTCCTTTCAGTCCCATCTATTCTGTGTACGTTGTAGGACTAATGGGCACTCAATTAATAACTGTGACAAACCCCGGGATCCCGTTTGTTTTAAATGTGGCTTTAAAGGTACTAAGGCTACTGATTGTCCTAAATGCAATAGGCCTTCGTCTCCAAAAAACTAAATAACGACTTGAATAGTAGTTCTTCCCTAAATTCTAAAGATAATCAAGATTTATTAAATTATTTTAGCACTTCCATTTTTATCGAGGAAATTGATAACCAGCGTCCTTTTACCAATGTCTCCATAGCCGGTAAATCATTTTCGGATTATTGGATAGCGGAAGTTGTGTTACTGTATTAGGTAATGATTCTCATAAACAATTTGTAAATCTTGGGTTTACTCTATTCAAGTCGTCTGCGAAAGTAATGGTTGCAAATAAAAATACTGTGAAATCTTCTGGGTATATGCTTTTGCCCATGACCTTTAACGGTTCTACTCATTTGATCAAAGCTTTGGTCTTTTCCGATATATAAATAAAATAAAATAAATAAAAATCATTTATTTCAGACGTAAGTCCATATTACCTACACTACACAATATGATTTATAAAATTATTATTATAGGACGGCTAAGTGTCCTTCGAGAGGTGGACGCGCGTCCAGTGTTGCATAATTGCACTATCCACGTCCAGCCTCGCCGCAACCGTCTGTAGGAGACTGTTGGAGCTGCCCCGCACCCGATGGATCAGGGATGCAATCTTAAATAATTAGAAAAAAGTCGAATTTCAAACAAAAACATTTTTAGTTTTGTAGATTTGAAGCAGTAAATTAAAATAAAGTACATAAATATATATATTATAAAGTACTACGTAAAATTGCCACCGTCATTAGCTTGCATTCTGTTTTTTAATTTTGAAATTTGGCTGGAAAACAACAAAATTATCATCAATATTGTGCGGGAGGTCACTGTCCGAATAATATCGAAGATGCTTTAAAGAAAGTCGTCTAATGACGATTCCCGTCGGACCGGAGAGTTCTCTACCGACAACTGGTATCATTGTCTTCAGCATGATCTCTTGAACAATAATATAGGGGTTGTCGCATTATAAAGTGGTTGAGGGGGGAGGGGAGGGAAGGGAAAATATGCGGAAATCGGGTATCAGGGTTTGGATAATTTCTCAGTAACCGCTTGTCCGATTTAAACAAATAAGGTGTTATATAGTAGATAATATCCGTAACAACAAATTTTACCTTTCAATGTTTTTTGTAAATACTAAAGTTTATTACAAAAAAATAGAAAAAAAACGAATTTCAAACAAAGGGTTTTTAGTTTTGTAGAATTGAAGCAGTAAATTAAAAGAAAGTACTATGAAATTAAAACTATGAGGATTTGCCCCAGAAAAAAAATATTTGCACGTAGCACAGTTATTCCACTATATGGAGTAATAAACTTGTGAAACATTTTTATCTAGTAACTATGCTAAAAAAAATATTTGGATCGCAAGGCGAAATTTTTTCTACCGTTTTTTTTGAAATTCCTCTACAGAATTATAACTATGAAGATTATCCTCGAAAAAAAAATACTGGTGAATAGCTTAGTTATTTTTATATATAAAATAATAAACATGTTAAACATTTGTGTCTAGTAACTATGTTAAAAAATATTTATTTAGTCGCGAAGCGAAATTTATGCTACCATTTTTTTCGAAAATCATCTACAGAATTAAAACCATGAGGATTTACCCCAGAAAAAAAATAGTAGTAAATAGGCCAGTTATTCCATTATATAGAATAATAAACTTGTCAAACATTTTTGTGTAGTAACTGTGTTAAAAAATATTTTGTGTCGTGCAAACTCATTTAAACATAACTTTGCAGGTCCACCGTGTTATGCGACACAAATCATTTTTTAACACAGTTACTAGACCAAAATGTTTGATAATTTTATTAATCTATATAGTGGGATAACTGGTCGATTAACATTTTTTTTTCTGGAGCAAATCCTCATAGTTTTAATTCTGTGGAAGATTTTTGAAAAAAAATGTTAAGAGAAAATCGAACTCATTAACATGAATTTATAGTAAAAAGACTTACTCAAACAAAACCTACAATTTAGTCCTCAGTTTTTAAAAATATCGAACTCATTAATATGAATTTAGAGTAAAATATATTTTGACAACTTATGATCATATTAAAGATTTCATGTAAACCTTTTTACTCTAAATTCATATTAATGAGTTCAATATATTTAAAAACTGAGGACTAAATTGTCGGTTTCGAGTAAGTCTTTTTACTCTAAATTCATGTTAATGAGTTCGATATTTTGACAACTTATGATCATATTAAAGATTTCATGTAAACCTTTTTACTCTAAATTCATATTAATGAGTTCGATATTTTTAAAAACTGAGGACTAAATTGTCGGTTTCGAGTAAGTCTTTTTACTCTAGATTCATGTTAATGAGTTCGATATTTTGACAACTTATGATCATATAAAAGATTTCATGTGAACCTTTTTACTCTAAATTTATATTAATGAGTTCGATATTTTTAAAAACTGAGGACAAAATTGTCGGTTTCGAGTAAGTCTTTTTACTCTAAATTCATGTTAATGAGTTCGATATTTTGACAACTTATGATCATATGAAAGATTTCATGTTAACCTTTTTACTCTAAATTCATATTAATGAGTTCGATATTTTCAAAAACTGAGGACTAAATTGTAGGTTTTAAGTTAGTCTTTTTACTCTAAATTCATGTTAATGAGTTCGATATTTTAACAACTTATGACCATATTAAAGATTTCATGTAAACTTTTTTACTCTTAATTCATATTAATGAGTTCGATATATTCAAAAACTGAGGACTAAATTGTCGGTTTCGAGTTAGTCTTCTTACTCTATATTCATGTTAATGAGTTCGATATTTTGACAACTTATGATCATATTAAAGATTTCATGTAAACCTTTTTCTCTAAATTCATATTAATGAGTTCGATATATTTAAAAACTGAGGACTAAATTGTCGGTTTCGAGTAAGTCTTCTTACTCTTAATTCATGTTAATGAGTTCGATATTTTGACAACTTATGATCATATTAAAAATTTCATGTAAACCTTTTTACTCTAAATTCATATTAATGAGTTCGATATTTTTAAAATTTGAGGACTAAATTGTCGGTTTCGAGTTAGTCTTCTTACTCTATATTCATGTTAATGAGTTCGATATTTTGACAACTTATGATCATATTAAAGATTTCATGTAAACCTTTTTCTCTAAATTCATATTAATGAGTTCGATATATTTAAAAACTGAGGACTAAATTCTCGGTTTCGAGTTAGTGTTCTTACTCGTTATTCATGTTAATGAGTTCGATATTTTGACAACTTATGATCATATTAAAAATTTCATGTAAACCTTTTTACTCTAAATTCATATTAATGAGTTCGATATTTTTAAAATTTGAGGACTTAATTGTCGGGTTCGAGTACGTCTTTTTACTCTAAATTCATGTTAATGAGTTCGATATTTTGACAACTTATGATCATATTAAAGATTTCATACAAACCTTTTTACCCTAAATTCATATTAATGAGTTCGATATATTTAAAAACTGAGGACTAAATTGTCGGTTTCAAGGTAGTCTTATTACTCTAAATTCATATTAATGAGTTCGATATTTTAAAAAACTGAGGACTAAATTGTCGGTTTCGAGCAAGTCTTTTTACTCTAAATTCATGTTTATGAGTTCGATATTTTGACAACTTATGATGATATTAAAGATTTCATGTAAACCTTTTTTCTCTAAATTCATATTAATGTGTTCGATATTTTCAGAAACTGAGGACTAAATTGTCGGTTTCGAGTAAGTCGTTTTACTCTAAATTCATGTTAATGAGTTCGATATTTTGACAACTTGTTCATATTAAAGATTTCATGTAAACCTTTTTACTATAAATTCATATTAATGATTTTTAAAAACGTTATTTCGTTATTTTTAAAAACTGAGGACTAAATTGTCGGTTTCGAGTAAGTCTTTTTACTCCAAATTCATGTTAATGAGTTCGATATTTTGACAACTTATGATCTTATTAAAGATTTCATGTAAACCTTTTTCTCTAAATTCATATTAATGAGTTCGATATATTTAAATACTGAGGACTAAATTGTCGGTTTCGAGTAAGTCTTCTTACTCTTAATTCATGTTAATGAGTGTTCATATTAAAAATTTCATGTAAACCTTTTTACTCTAAATTCATATTAATGAGTTCGATATTTTTAAAATTTGAGGACTAAATTGTCGGGTACAAATACGTCTTTTTACTCTAAATTCATGTTAATGAGTTCGATATTTTGACAACTTATGACCATATTAAAGATTTCATGTAAACCTTTTTACTCTAAATTCATATTAATGAGTTTGATATTTTTAAAAACTCAGGACTAAATTGTCGGTTTCGAGTAAGTCTTTTTACTCTAAATTCATGTTAATGAGTTCGATATTTTTACAACTTACGACCATATTAAAGATTTCATGTAAACCTTTTGACTCTAAATTCATATAAATGAGTTGGATATTTTTAAAAACTGAGAACTAAATTATCGGTTTCGAGTAAGTCTTTTAACTCATATTCATGTTAATAAGTTCTATATTTTAACAACTTATGATCATATTAAAGATTTCGTGTAAACCTTTTTACTCTAAATTCATATTTATGAGTTCGATATTTTTAAAAACTGAGGACTAAATTGTCGGTTTCGAGTACGTCTTTTTACTCTAAATTCATGTTAATGAGTTCGATATTTTGACAACTTATGATCATATTAAAGATTTCATGTAAACCTTTTTACTCTAAATTCATATTAATGAGTTCGATATTTTTAAAAACTGAGGACTAAATTGTCGGTTTCGAGTAAGTCTTTTTACTCTAGATTCATGTTAATGAGTTCGATATTTTGACAACTTATGATCATATAAAAGATTTCATGTGAACCTTTTTACTCTAAATTTATATTAATGAGTTCGATATTTTTAAAAACTGAGGACAAAATTGTCGGTTTCGAGTAAGTCTTTTTACTCTAAATTCATGTTAATGAGTTCGATATTTTGACAACTTATGATCATATGAAAGATTTCATGTTAACCTTTTTACTCTAAATTCATATTAATGAGTTCGATATTTTCAAAAACTGAGGACTAAATTGTAGGTTTTAAGTTAGTCTTTTTACTGTAAATTCATGTTAATGAGTTCGATATTTTAACAACTTATGACCATATTAAAGATTTCATGTAAACTTTTTTACTCTTAATTCATATTAATGAGTTCGATATATTCAAAAACTGAGGACTAAATTGTCGGTTTCGAGTTAGTCTTCTTACTCTATATTCATGTTAATGAGTTCGATATTTTGACAACTTATGATCATATTAAAGATTTCATGTAAACCTTTTTCTCTAAATTCATATTAATGAGTTCGATATATTTAAAAACTGAGGACTAAATTGTCGGTTTCGAGTAAGTCTTCTTACTCTTAATTCATGTTAATGAGTTCGATATTTTGACAACTTATGATCATATTAAAAATTTCATGTAAACCTTTTTACTCTAAATTCATATTAATGAGTTCGATATTTTTAAAATTTGAGGACTAAATTGTCGGTTTCGAGTTAGTCTTCTTACTCTATATTCATGTTAATGAGTTCGATATTTTGACAACTTATGATCATATTAAAGATTTCATGTAAACCTTTTTCTCTAAATTCATATTAATGAGTTCGATATATTTAAAAACTGAGGACTAAATTCTCGGTTTCGAGTTAGTGTTCTTACTCGTTATTCATGTTAATGAGTTCGATATTTTTAAAATTTGAGGACTTAATTGTCGGGTTCAAGTACGTCTTTTTACTCTAAATTCATGTTAATGAGTTCGATATTTTGACAACTTATGATCATATTAAAGATTTCATACAAACCTTTTTACTCTAAATTCATATTAATGAGTTCGATATTTTTAAAAACTGAGGACTAAATTGTCGGTTTCAAGGTAGTCTTATTACTCTAAATTCATATTAATGAGTTCGATATTTTAAAAAACTGAGGACTAAATTGTCGGTTTCGAGCAAGTCTTTTTACTCTAAATTCATGTTTATGAGTTCGATATTTTGACAACTTATGATGATATTAAAGATTTCATGTAAACCTTTTTTCTCTAAATTCATATTAATGTGTTCGATATTTTCAGAAACTGAGGACTAAATTGTCGGTTTCGAGTAAGTCGTTTTACTCTAAATTCATGTTAATGAGTTCGATATTTTGACAACTTATGATCTTATTAAAGATTTCATGTAAACCTTTTTACTATAAATTCATATTAATGATTTCGTTATTTTTAAAAACTGAGGACTAAATTGTCGGTTTCGAGTAAGTCTTTTTACTCCAAATTCATGTTAATGAGTTCGATATTTTGACAACTTATGATCTTATTAAAGATTTCATGTAAACCTTTTTCTCTAAATTCATATTAATGAGTTCGATATATTTAAATACTGAGGACTAAATTGTCGGTTTCGAGTAAGTCTTCTTACTCTTAATTCATGTTAATGAGTGTTCATATTAAAAATTTCATGTAAACCTTTTTACTCTAAATTCATATTAATGAGTTCGATATTTTTAAAATTTGAGGACTAAATTGTCGGGTACAAATACGTCTTTTTACTCTAAATTCATGTTAATGAGTTCGATATTTTGACAACTTATGATCATATTAAAGATTTCATATAAACCTTTTTACTCTAAATTCATATTAATGAGTTCGATATTTTTAAAAACTGAGGACTAAATTGTTGGTTTCGAGTAAGTCTTTTTACTCTAAATTCATGTTAATGAGTTCGATATTTTGACAACTTATGACCATATTAAAGATTTCATGTAAACCTTTTTACTCTAAATTCATATTAATGAGTTTGATATTTTTTAAAACTCAGGACTAAATTGTCGGTTTCGAGTAAGTCTTTTTACTCTAAATTCATGTTAATGAGTTCGATATTTTTACAACTTACGACCATATTAAAGATTTCATGTAAACCTTTTGACTCTAAATTCATATAAATGAGTTGGATATTTTTAAAAACTGAGAACTAAATTATCGGTTTCGAGTAAGTCTTTTAACTCATATTCATGTTAATAAGTTCTATATTTTAACAACTTATGATCATATTAAAGATTTCATGTAAACCTTTTTACTCTAAATTCATATTTATGAGTTCGATATTTTTAAAAACTGAGGACTAAATTGTCGGTTTCGAGTTAGTCTTTTTACTCTAAATTCATGTTAATGAGTTCGATATTTTGACAATTTATGATCATATTAAAGATTTCATGTAAACCTTTTAACTCTAAATTTCATTATCACCTTAAAATATCGAACTCATTAATATGAATTTAGAGTAAAAAGGTTTTCATGAAATCTTTAATATGATCATAAGTTGTCAAAATATCGAACTCATTAACATGAATTTAGAGTAAAAAGACTTACTCGAAACCGACAATTTAGTCCTCAGTTTTTAAAAATATCGAACTCATTAATATGAATTTAGAGTAAAAAGGTTTACATGAAATCTTTAATATGTCATAAGTTGTCAAAATATCGAACTCATTAACATGAATTTAAAGTAAAAAGACTTACTCGAAACCTACAATTTAGTCCTCAGTTTTTAAAAATATCGAACTCATTAATATGAATTTAGAGTAAAAAGGTTTACATGAAATCTTTAATATGATCATAAGTTGTCAAAATATCGAACTCATTAACATGAATTTAGAGTAAGAAGACTTACTCGAAACCGACAATTTAGTCCTCAGTTTTTAAAAATATCGAACTCATTAATATGAATTTAGAGTAAAAAGACTTACTCGAAACCGACAATTTAGTCCTCAGTTTTTGAAAATATCGAACTCATTTATATGAATTTAGAGTAAAAAGGTTTACATGAAATCTTTAATATGATCATAAGTTGTCAAAATATCGAACTCATTAACATGAATTAAGAGTAATAAAACTTACTCGAAACCGACAATTTAGTCCTCAGTTTTTAAAAATATCGAACTCATTAATATGAATTTAGAGTAAAAAGGTTTACATGAAATCTTTAATATGATCAAAAGTTGTCAAAATATCGAACTCATTAACATGAATTTAGAGTAAAAAGACTAACTCGAAACCGACAATTTAGTCCTCAGTTTTTAAAAATATCGAACTCATTAATATGAATTTAGAGTAAAAAGGTTTACATGAAATCTTTAATATGATCATAAGTTGTCAAAATATTGAAATCATTACAGTTAAAAATATTGACTCAAATGATCCTTAATTTGTTAAGAATATCTTACTCTTTAACATGATTTGAAGCATCCGTGGCCGGTCAATATTTGCACCACGTGAAACGTAAGTGCCCCATGCCTTCTCATCACCCAATCGGTGAGCACTGGACGGACGGCCTCAGTGGTACGGGTTCCGAAGCTGGCAGTTACCAGGCTTCTTGTCCACCTCATCATGAGGGCGTCTTCCGCCTCTCGTCTTACGTTGGCCACTTCCTCTATCGAGGGGCGCTCACCACGTCTCCTTGCTTCTGCTTTATAGCGGTACGTTGCCGCGAGTACTCTAGCATCGAGCTCCCACGGTGGAATAACCCCTTCTCACGACACGATACATTCACTATTATTTAATGCACCTACACTTATTAACTACATATGATTTTTTGCTTTTAGCTGTATTTCAACAAAGTTAAACCACAAACCTTTTTTAATTTATGTTTTATCATACAAAGTACTCGTTATCTTGCGAGCACCATATTTATTTGTCTTAAACGTTTCATCATTCAATATCGAAATGCTTTCGCAACTACTTTAAAATATTTGATTCCGCACACATAATTACTTTGTCCATTAATTTAATTTATTAAATATTTGTCATACCATTACAACATTACAGCTTTATCAACTACTTTCACTAATTTTGTTTCTAGAATCGTAATAACTTTGTCCATTATTTTATCATTTATTTGCTTCTAGTATCCTAACAAGTTTTATTTACTTGTGTAACTACATTTTATCAATGATTGACAAACACATCTAATGTTCTGAACTAGTATAAGAACGATCGCATCGTAGCATTTCCTAACAAAGTGCTAGCCAGTGCCATCGAAAACGTAGACCACTGCTCAAGTAAACTCAAGACAACCAATATGGATGTGAGTATTATATTTTACATACTTTCTTTATACTTGTTTCTGATTTTGTGACTTGTTTGTAACTATCAACCTTCAGTGTATTCCATAATGCTGATTTATTTTGATTGTTGTACTTACTATTCTGTATTCATTGTTATAGGTTAGGTTAGGTTAGGTTAGGTTAGGTTAGGTTAGGTTAGGTTAGGTTAGGTTAGGTTAGGTTAGGTTAGGTTAGGTTAGGTTAGGTTAGGTTAGGTTAGGTTAGGTTAGGTTAGGTTAGGTTAGGTTAGGTTAGGTTAGGTTAGGTTAGGTTAGGTTAGGTTAGGTTAGGTTAGGTTAGGTTAGGTTAGGTTAGGTTAGGTTAGGTTAGGTTAGGTTAGGTTAGGTTAGGTTAGGTTAGGTTAGGTTAGGTTAGGTTAGGTTAGGTTAGGTTAGGTTAGGTTAGGTTAGGTTAGGTTAGGTTAGGTTAGGTTAGGTTAGGTTAGGTTAGGTTAGGTTAGGTTAGGTTTTTTTTTTTTTTTTTTTTTTTTTTTTTTTTTTTTTTTTTTTTTTTTTCTACTACCTCTAACGAAAAGGTTAGAGCCATTTTTTACAGGTTTTATAAGCTTCTCTTTCATTCCAGTTCTCGCTTTTATACCTCTCGTACTTTCATACTTCATACGACACATTCATTCATCATCTTTCTTTCTACCGCAGTTGGGATTACTGCCTAATATAGTCTACTCTAGTATACTCTACTTTATTACTTTTATTAATACTTTATTATGTGGGGTTCTGAGGGAACACGTACAACACCATATTTTTATTTTAAGACATTTACAATTTTCTTATATCTACTTACATACTTTCTTTAATTTCTACATTTTATCTTATTATCTATTTGTATTATTATAATTTGTAACTAATTTTGATACATTTTTATAACTTCTCGTCCTATTTCTAATCTTATAATTTTATCTGCTCTGGTTTTCTATTTTATACATTTAGTTTACAGTAACTATTTAATTCCTTATAAATTATCTTACATTATAACTTATTGTTTACAACTTATTTTAATTACTAAAAGACAATATTTCATATATCGCTCTAGCAATATTTTCTAATCTTTATTTTTCTTATTTACTTTCAAAACAATTATTTTACAATATTCAAGGAATTTATTTCTTTCTTTACTGGACATAATTTCTTCAATATTCTTTACAGATACTTTAGTTTCAAGTAAATTTTCTACTTCATATCTTTGTTTTGAGTACACAGGACAATCAGTAATCAGGTGGAGAGGTTAGGTTAGGTTAGGTTAGGTTAGGTTAGGTTAGGTTAGGTTAGGTTAGGTTAGGTTAGGTTAGGTTAGGTTAGGTTAGGTTAGGTTAGGTTAGGTTAGGTTAGGTTAGGTTTTTTTTTTTTTTTTTTAACTATTGGTTTTGGGTTTGGGGTCCTCAAAGGAGCTGGGGAAGAGGGAGTGGGTTGTGAGTGAGGAATGATGGTTCACAGTGTCGGAGTACCTTTGGACTCATCCCTTGGTGAGGCTTGTTGCCCGCGGGTACCCACGACCGGGCAAGGTAAAAGGAGGTAGGAAGAAAGAGAATTATAGAAGGATACAAAAGAGAGAGGATAGAGGAAAGATGGGAAGAGTTGGGATAGATGGAGAAGAAATAAAATAATACACGAACAATAAACGGGGCTGCTGCTGGGACCCTTCTCTCCCTATACTCAATACGCGTAGGGCCCGAAGTGGGCCAGTCCCCCCCCAAGAGCGGCAGAGTCATATTTTCCCCCTATTCAGAAACGACAAAGCCCCAATGAATAGAAGAGACTATTGCGGACGGGCCGATGATGTAAAAGCGGGGCCAGAAATGCCAGATGGGCGTTTAAGTAAGCGACCCGGGGGCATGCCTTACCCGAGAGGCGGGGTGTCAGGCGCAACTTATGAGAGGGGGTCCCAGTAACAGCCCTAATCTGAAAAAGACACGAAATAAAAGATGTATAATTATAATGTCACACATACAAATCAGCATAAAATAAAAATAAAGACCTACATTGGGTGGAGGGCAGCGGTGAGTGTTGTTTCGTTGGATTTAGGCAGTGTTTATTTGTTATAAGTGAATGCATTGCTCTTTTTGCAAGTGATATATATTCACATGCCCCACACCCATTACAAACAGTTAAGAATTAAAATTATGCGGGCTGCCCCCGCAGTGGACCATTCAAACACCTGTAAAATGTACTGCAAATAATTCTATTGATTAGCGAAGAGGCAATCCAATCCGGCCAGTCAGGCCGAGGGGGGGCTCAGCTTTACGGAAACGTATTTGAGTGAGTTGAGAGTTGAGAATAGTGGTTCAGAGAATTGGTAAAGTGGTTTTGTTGATAGTTATATAGTGATTTAGTGGTTTCCCATAAACAGGCCCCCATTGATGAGAGCAGCCCGGGCCAGCCCGGCGGGCCGGCCCGGGCCACAATCGCTCGATGTCATGTCCGATGTTCTCATGCTGAAAATCCCATATGAAGACGTCGCCAGAAGTCCCCTGCGGGTCCGCCAGCTGCGCTCCCAACTCATCCAGGCGTAGGTTATTTTGCTATGTGGGTAATTAAAGGAGTAGTGATTCAGGCGTTAGTGAATGTGATTTGATTTATTGGCAAGGTGATTTTGTCAATTAAAGAGGTAGTGTTTCATTCCGGCCAATCAGGCTGAGGGGGCTGAGCTTTAGGGAAGCGTATTTAAGTGAGTTGGTAATTGAGGATAGTGATTCAGAAAATTTGATAAGTGATTTTGTTGATAGTCATATAGTGATATAATGATTTCCCATAAGCAGGCCCCCGTTGATGAGAGCAGCCCGGGTCGGCCCGGCGGGCCGGCCCAGGCCACAGTCGCTCGATGTCATGTCCGATAATCTCGTGCTGAAAATCCTATATGAAGACGTCGCCGGAAGCCCCGCGCGGGTCCGCCCACTGCGCTCCCATCTCATCCAGGCGTAGGTTGGATTGCTGTGTGGATGAATAAAGAAGTAGTGATTCAAGCGTTAGTGAATGTGGTTTAATTTGTTGGCAAAGTGATTTTGTTGATTAAAGAGGTGGTTATTCATTTCGGCCAATCGGGCCGAGGGGGGCTGAGCTTTAGGGAAGCGTTTTTAAGTGAGTTGGTAATTGAGAATAGTGATTCAGAGAGTTGGTAAAGTGGTTTTGTTGATAGTCATATAGTGATATAATGATTTCCCATAAACAAGCCCCCATTAGTGAGAGCAGCCCGGGCCACAGTCGCTCTATGTTTTGTCCGATGATCTCGTGCTGAAAATCTTAAATGAAGACGTCGCCGGAGGCCTCGCGCGGGTCCGCCCGCTGCACTCCCATCTCACCCAGGCGTAGGTTGGATTGCTGTGTGGATGAATAAAGAAGTAGTGATTCAAACGTTAGTGAATGTGGTTTAATTTATTGGCAACGTGATTTCGTTGATTAAAGAGGTGGTTATTCATTTCGGCCAATCGGGCCGATGGGGGCTGAGCTTTAGGGAAGCGTATTTAAGTGAGTTGGTAATTGAGAATAGTGATTCAGAAAATTGGTAAAGTGGTTTTATTGATAGTCATATAGTGATATAATGATTTCCCATAAACAGGCCCCCTTTGATGAGAGCAGCCCGGGCCGGCCCGGCGGGCCGGCCCGGGCCACAATCGCTCGATGTCATGTCCGATGATCTCGTGCTGAGAATCCCATATGAGGACGTTGCTGGAAGTCCCCTGCGGGTCCGCCAGCTGCACTCCCATCTCATCCAAGCGTAAGCTAGATTGCTGTGTGGATGATTAAAGGAGTAGTGATTCCGGCGTTAGTGAATGTGATTTAATTTATTGGCAGAGTGATTTCGTTGATTAAAGAGGTGGTTATTCATTCTGGCCAATCGAGCCGAGAGGGGCTGAGCTTTAGGGATGCGTATTTAAGTGAGTTAAGAAAAAAATATAGTGATTCCAAAAATTGATAAAGTGGTTTTGTTGATAGTCATATAGTGATTTCCCATAAACAGGTCCCCATTGATGAGAGCAGCCCGGGCCGGCCCAGCGGGCCGGCCCGGGCTACTGTCGCTCGATGTCATGTCCGATGATCTCGTGCTGAAAATCCCACATGAAGACGTCGCTGGAAGCTCCGCGCGGTCCGCCCGCTGCGCTCCCATCTCATCCAGGCGTAGGTTGGATTGCTGTGTGGATGGATAAAGAAATGGTGATTCAAGCGTTAGTGAATGTGGTTTAATTTATTGGTAAAGTGATTTTGTTGATTAAAGAGGAAGTGATTCATTCCGGCCAATCAATCCGCGGGCCGGGCCGACTATCGTGCGCACGTTACGAAATATACTTCGATGCTGCCCACCGGGCCGGCCCGGCGGGCCGGCCCGGCGGGCCAGCCCGGGCCCCGATCACTCGATGACACGTCCGATGATTGATTATGCTCCCAACTCCAGTAGCGACAAAGTGGCTATAACAAAGAGCGCGGTGGAAAGGAGAGAAATGTTTTACGGCATTGCTGGTATATAAAAAGAGAGGAGAGAAAAATTTTGAGAGCACAATCATAAAATACACTGTTTGGCCTGAATCGGTCTGGCACTTACTGGTCGCTAGGCACTGGTGCGTACGTAAATACACTTGCCATAATGGCGGGCAATCCAATTTGTGTGATTCAATACTCATGGGCACGCACAGGCACTTACACTTAATCAAGTCACTAATTGAAACACTATGTGCAATTCAAATTGGCAATCAAACAGCCATGAGCGCGCGCACTGACACCTTCACCTGATTATGTCCCCGATTGGAACCCTATTAATACTAAACCAGTATAATGTTAGTTGTTAATTGTTATAGTCCAGAGAAGAAGTAACTCGTAAGCCAAGTCGAACTTGTACGGACGTTCAGGTCACACGTGCGCGCGCTTCGGCGGTAGAGCGAGAACTGGGGAGCCGAGCGGTGTCGCCCCGCACCGCAGCGGGGTGGGGAACGCGGGGAGGGTGAGGGAACTAATGACTAAACTATGGGTGGGAGTTATTCTGAGTGTGATCTCATTGATTATTTAGGGCAGTGTATTCTTTTCTTTAATTGTAAGTTATTGCATTGCTCTTTTTGCAAAATAAAATAAATTATATGTAAATTTACTCATTGCAGTTGTGTTAATTCTGGGCAGTTTTCTTTTATCTATTGTTCTAAGTTAATGCATTGCTCTTTTTGCAAGTGATACAAATACACATGCTCCACACCCATTACAAACAGTTAAAAATAACAAAGATTCATGTGTGGTGACTCAATGTCCGATGACTAAACTAGTGACTATACTATGGGTGAGGGGGGAGGGGATTTTCTAAATGGGATCTCGTTGGGGCAGTGTTTTCTTTTTTAAATATAAGTTGATGCATTGCTCTTTTTGCACAATTTATAATGTGTGAATTTTCTAAATGTAATTATGTTATTTATTATTATTTTTTAGGCAGTTTATCCTTAGTTATGTTGCGAGTTAATGCATGGCTCTTTTTGCATGTGTCCCATTTCCCTCACCCATTACAAATAACTGTTTCGTGATGCATGTTTTATTCCTAAAATGTAAATGAAGGGAACGGTCCATCTCAAAGGGGCAACCCGAAAAGCCCGATCAGTTTTACAATTATAAAAAAAATTACAAATCTAAATCCGTTCTCTAGCTTGATTACTATGTACAATATTACAGCTAATTTATGGTCTAAGTTAGCTTAATGTTTTTCCCAAATCAGTCTTACAAAACTATTTTTTTTTTTTTTTTTTTTTTTTTTTTTTTTTTTTTTTTTTTTTTTTTTTTACAATACTTATGTCTATATACAATCTTATGTCTATGTCTAGTGTCTTATGTCTATATACAATGAATGATCATTTATATGTGTACTATATTGATGTTGGGGAGGGCAGCGCTCCAAGGCTCGTCCAGTTGCAATATAGAGTTATTCCCGGGTATTCTGTTTATGTCGTGGGGAAGGCGAGACCTTCATAATGTCGTAAGAAATGGTGCCCCACATGGCCACTCACCCCAAGCGGCCATCCACAAACAACACACACATTGTTTGGTGATGTTATGATATTATGATATAGATGTGTATGTCAGGTTTGCGAGTCGTGGGGGAGTTTGCGGAAAGAGGGCCGGCCCAGGCCGGCCCAGGTGATCCATTGACAAAAATTAGATGAGCCGATGATAATAATTGTGTGTTCGTAGTTGCAAGTGTGTATACCGGGTGTGCAGATTGGAGCATTCGGGCCACCAGCCTATTTTGAACGAAAGTATGACTGTTGTGTGTAGGTGGAATTGATGTGATATTGGTAGATGTTTTAGTATAGATGCATATGTCATATGTCAGGTTTGCGAGTCGTAGGGGAGTTGCGAAAAGAGGTGCCGACCCAGGCCGGTCCAGGTGATCTGCGGACAGATTGAGATGAGCCGATGATAATTGTGTGTTTGTAGATGCGAGTGTGTATACCGGGTGTGCAGATTGGAGCAATCGGGCCACCAGCCTGTTTTGAGTGAAAGTTTGACTATTGTGTGTTGGTGGAATTGATGTGATATTGGTAGATGTTTTGATATAGATGCATATGTCAGGTTTGCGAGTCGTGGAGAGGTTGGGGAAAGGGAAGCCGACACCGGCCGGTCCAGGTGATCTGCAGACAGATTGAGATGAGCCAACGATTATTGTGTGATTGTAGATGCGAGTGTGTGTACCGGGTGTGCAGATTGGAGCAATCAGGTCACCAGCCTATTTTGAGTGAATGTGTGGCTGTTGTGGTAGAATTGATATAATATTGGTAAATGTTTTGATATAGTTGTGTATGTCAAATTTGCTTGTGTGTTTGTGGACGCGAGTGTGTGTGCCGGGTGTGCAGGTTGGAGCGATCGAGCCGCTGGCCTACGAGATGTGTGAGTGACTTTAAGTGAATGTATGATTATTGTATGCTGGTGGAATTGATATAATATTGGTAGATGTTTTAGTGAAGATGTGTAAAATGTATGTGTAAAATGTGTAAAATGTGTGTGTGAGTGACTTTAAGGTGATTATATATATATATATAAGCCATTAAGAGATTGAATGGACGGAGAGTTAGTGTAATGTTGGTAAATGTTTTGGTGTAGACGTATATGTGTTGGACTTGCAAGTCGTAGGTGTAGCGAGAGGGGGGGGCCGGCCCGGGCCGGCCCACTGGGCCGGCCCAGACGATCCATCGATGGGGTGAGCTAATAATTATACTCAAGTCTAGATTAAGAATGTTAGTGTCAGCGCGGTGCTAAGATAGATGATGGTTTCATCGAGAGTGTATTTATCTACTAAGTGAAGTTAATAAAGATGGTGAATGTCGCGTGTGTGAGAATGCAGTAATTCGTGAGGAGGGGGTGTGGTCCTTAAATGGAAAGGTTAAACAATAGTTTTGTTGATAGATTTAAGTTTAGTGAAGATATGTGACACGAATTTGGAGAAGTTTTTAAGAAGAGTTGTCGATTTTTTTGATTTCATAATGTCTGGGAGATGAAGCGGTTGCACGACCTGTGCGTTAGCAGGTAAGTTTGAAAGGTATCCGATACGTGGTAAGTCGAAGAGAGAACAATCATTGATTAGATGTAAAGGGTTTTGTGAGGATGAGTTATCGCACGGACAGCGGTCAGTTTGTGTGATGTGAAATCTATGTAAGTAAGCTAAGTGGGCCCCGTGTGCGGTGAGGTATTGGGTGAAGTGGAAGTTGTAGGGGATTGTGTTAGTCAATTTCAAGCAGTCGTCAATCGTGGGCAGGAGGGTTCTGGTATGCAAGCCCGTATTTGAGAGCATATACCTATTCCTCCACGCATCCATAGCGGTATGAAAGGCGCGGTGTTTGACGTATGAAATGGGGAAGTGATGATAAGAGGGGGATGAGTGTAGAAGGGAGGCATTCTTGGCTGCTTCGTCTGCTGCAATGTTGCCCACGACATTCCCATGTCCCTTGACCCATGCGAAGCGAATCACACCATTGGACTGCCGGGCGTGCTCCGCCACAATTCCATGTATTTGGGATACTAGTGGAGCCGTGCTGCTTCTGTGGGCCAAGGCCTCCAGAGCCGATTTGGAGTCTGAGAGTATGATGACATCCGAGTAGTTACCATCTCTGGCTATGAGGCAGGCTCTAAAGATGGCGTACAATTCAGCCTGAAATACTGTGCAAACGTTGTGAAGCTTATACTTATATATTCTGGTTCCGGATCTTGAGTCTGGGTCAACTCTGACGCATGCCGCCCCAACCTGGTTTTCTTCAGACTTGCTTCCGTCGGTGAAGATGTGTATGCAATTTTCAGAGCATATTTGGTCCACATTTTCTTGTAAAGGGGTGATAGCGTGAGAGATGGATAGTCGTTCCGATGGGTGAAGTAAACTGGAGATGGAAACGGGGGCCTCAAATGGTATATCTGTGGGGAGTAAAGGAGTGCGCCCGGTGACTCGTGCCTGTTCGATCTTGTGTACTCGTAAGATGTCTAAGTCAAGTGGTATAAGTCCTGCCAGCGCGATGGCCGCGTTGGATGACGTTGTCCTGTAGCCGCGTATGATCCGTATTGCGAATCCTCTCTGCAGTGATGTAAATGCCTTAATGGCGTACTTTTTGCGAGCGGCATGCCCCCAGACCCCAGCCGCATATGTAACTATGGGGGCAATTACATATTTATAGATGGTCTTAATATTATCCGAGTGGAGTCCCCACGTGGGGCGGACGAAGAGACAGAGTCTGTTAAAGATGGCTCTAGCTTTGTTAATGGCATGCTGGATGTGTGCGTGAAAAGATAGGCGGTTATCCAGGACCACGCCTAAGACGGTGATGTTTTTGCTAAATTTAATGCGTGTGTTGTTCATGCAGACTGCAGCCCTGGCGGCCGTCCTTGTGAGGGCTATTGCCTTAGTTTTATTAGGTCCGAAGTGGAGCTTTACTTTCCTACCCCAATTGGCAATTTGTTCAAGGGCATTGTTAGCCAGTGTCTGTAAAGATTGAGCATCCTTGGCTGAAACAATGAGAAGAACATCGTCCGCGTAGGCTTGAATCTCGCAGCCCTCGGGAAAAGCTTGGTCGAGGAGGTCGTCCAATATAAAGTTCCATAGGGCTGGGCCGCATGCAGAGCCCTGGACGCATCCTCTTTGTGTTTGACATTCAGCCGTGGATCCAGCATAGTTTAAAATGACATTTCTAGGGGTCAGGTAATTACTATTTATTTGAACAAAGTTTGTTGGTAAAAAGTCAAAGCCGGGACCTACGACGCGATGTGTGCCGCAGTTAGACAAGTCCGGGGCGAGGGAGAGAGGGACACAAGTTCCCGGATTGGGCAAATCAGCCGTAGTCGGTTTTAATGAAAATGCGCTCCATCATAGCCTTCCTCCTTGGGCACAATGGGGCGAAATATGAGTGATTCGTTGTCAGGCACTTGTGACCCTCTCCCTCAGAGGATACTAAATTATTAAACCTAGTACAATTGACGCATATCTGCAGGTCTTCCATAAATTCTGATCGAGATCTTGCTTTCTGTGGCGTCCTGATTGTGGCCGCCATCCTGAATGAGCCGCCGTCAGCCAGCAACGACAAGGTTGACATAACGAAGAGTGTGGCGAAAAATGTTTTACAAGCCCTATCGCTGCAGTGGTTGCTCTCAGAAACGAAAAGAGTGGGACGTAATATTACCGATGAAAAGTTTAGGCGCACCATCATAAAATTCACTGTTCAGTCTGAATTAGCTTAGTACTTACTGATTGCTAGGCGCTGGTGCGCACGTAAATGCACTTGCCATAACGGCGGGCAATCCAAATCCAAATTGTGTGATCCAAAAATCATGAGCACGCACACACAGGCACTTACACTTGATTATGTCACTAATTGAAACACTATATGCAACCCAGGTTGTATGATCCAATAATCACAAACACGCATAAGCACTTGCACAATATTAATATATTGCTAATTATTGTAGTCCCGAAAGGAAAAGATAGAGGAGACGTAACTCATAAACCAAGCCGAAATTGTGCGGACTTCTAGTCACACGTGCGCGCGCCTCGACGGTTGAGCGAGAACTGAGGAGCCGAGCGGTGTCGCCCCGCGCCGCGGCAGGGTGGGGGACGTGAAGAGGGTGAGGGGGGGGCTTAGACCCCGCCCATTTTTACGAGAAAGATTCCGATGGCCCGGCCCGGCCCGGCCCGGCCCGATGGGCTGTCGCGCGAAGAAAACTCCGATGGCCCGGGCCGGGCAGCCCGGCCCGGCCCGATGGGCTGTCGCGCGAAGAAAACTCCGATGGCCCGGGCCGGGCAGCCCGGCCCGGCCCGATGGGCTGTTGCGCGAAGAAAACTCCGATGGCCCGGCCCGACCCGGCCCGGCCCGATGGGCTGTCGCGCGAGGAAAACTCCAATGGCCGACCCGGGGGGTCGTTGTCTCGTGAAAATGTCCGGCGAGTGTCCCCGCCCGGCTTGGGCCGTTGCTTCGCTACTCAAAGTAGACAAATCCAACAGCCAGCCTGGCAGGCAACCCAGCGCGCGCAGAGGCCTGGCAATCTTCTTCTCCTGCAGACACGTTCAGTGAACAGCCCTGCAGGCGTGCCAGCCCGCGGAGCCATCGTGAAGCACTTGGGAAAAACAGCACATTCCGGTGGGTCACAACTCTCACAGTCCAGTCCAATCCAATACAGTCCAAAAGGCAGACCTGAGGATTAAATGACCCGGGCCGGCCCGGGCCGGCCCGATGGATCTCTGTTGACGTAAATAAGTCCGATGAGTATCGCGTCTACTAACTTCGAAAGATAACGCGTCTATGAACTCGTCGCGACACGGGCCGGCCCGAAAAATAGACGAAAAATAGCCGGGAGCTCCGTTGGATGCGTGCGCTCGCTACGACGGTCGGAGCGCGACTGGTTAGGTTAGGTTAGGTTAGGTTAGGTTAGGTTAGGTTAGGTTAGGTTAGGTTAGGTTAGGTTAGGTTTTTTTTTTTTTTTTTTTTTTTAACAATCTTATTTGTTTCGCATTTTGTTTGTTTGTGGTTCACTGTATAGTTGTTATAATCAAATTAGAAGAAGCGATTTGATACTTCTTCTTTTTTTGATAGTGTAGAGTGTAATATAGATTATATATATAATTATAGATACTTTATTTTTATTATATATGTATATTTAATAGATATTTGTGTTTTATCGATGTGTTTTAGTAGAGTTGTATAACTACGCAATATTGTTTATTTCTACGTGTTATTATAGCTCTTTAGGGTGTTTACAATGTGTGTTATGAATTTGGTAAATGAATTTGCAGTGGATTCTTTTTTTATTACTTCCAAGATGTTATATGGGTTAACTTTTAAGTTTCGACACAATATTGTGTGGTCTATTCGCTGTCTATTGTACATTGGGCATTTTTCCAGGAGATGCTGCAAATCCTGACTGGTTTGTCCGTCACATGGGCACAGATCGTCTTCCGTGATTTTAAATCTGTGAAGATAGGTCTTATGGTATCCGTGTCCCGTCAATATTTGTGTCAACGCAAATGATATGCCCAAAGATATCTTTGCAGCCTTGCAGTCGCTTATAGTAGGAAGCCAATTTTTTGTTATAGAAGCTTGGGGGGCTGTAGCATATCTGTCTTGCCAGGTAGCTAGGCTGCCTTTTCGCAATTGGGTTTTAGCGTGAGTAGCTGCAAAACGGTCATAATCTAGGCTGCGCCTGAGATGAGTCGCCTGTCCAGCTGCGGCGTCCGCTGTCTCATTTCCGATTATGCCGACATGGCTGCGAACCCACGCAAATTGGATGCTTTCTGGGTTACGCAGTATTATGCCATGGATCTCCGCTACGAGCCGATGTGTGTTGCTGCGGTTTTGAATGGCTTGTAAAGATGACATGGAGTCAGAATATATTATGGTTCTCTGATACCGTTTCTTCTCCGCCCAGCGGCAGGCGTGGAGAATCGCTAAGAGTTCCGCTTGGAATACACTACAAGCATTATGTAGTTTTAGTTTCCTTGTCACTAATGGGCTGTCTGCTCCAGGGGCGTAACAAACGAAAGCAGCGCCGACTGTTCCGTCCTCCTGCTTGCTTCCGTCTGTGTAGATTTGGTACGCTGTACCCTGGTGCAGTTGATCCGCCTCTTGTTGGCTGGTGACTCTCGTGTATTGTGGAGAGGTACGTTCACTGGGATGCGGCAATTCACTCGGTGGAATAGGTTTTTCCAGTAGGATGTCGCTCGGAAGTTCGGGAAAGATTCCAGTTAGCCTCATTTGCTCGATCGTGTGTACCTCTTTGACCCTAAGGTCTAGGGGCACAAATTGCGCGAGAGCCAAGGCAGCTGTAGTGGAGACAGTTCTGAAGGCGCGAATGGCCTTGATGGCAAAGCCACGTTGTGTGCTAAGTAAAAGTTGTTGCACGTAGAGTAGGTTCGCTGCTTGTCCCCAAATACCCGCCGCATAGGTTATCATGGGCTCGACGACCTGGCGATAAATTGTGCTTACATTTTCTGGGTGTGCCCCCCAGGTTGGTCTGGTGAACAGACACAACCTGTGAAACACCCGAGTTGCCTTTTCAATGATGTATCGCACGTGTGCACCAAACCTTAGACCCTTGTCAATAATGACCCCCAAGATTTTAATTTGGTCAGTGAATTTTAATTGTTTCCCAGCCATGGTGATCTTGGCGGTCTCAGCTTTCCTGTTGAAAGCAATTATCTGAGTTTTTTCGGGCCCAAACGTCAGTTTGACGCTCGATCCCCAATTTGCAATAAGGTTTAATGCCTCGTTAGTTGCCATCTCAAGTCCGGCCACTGTGCGAGCCGATACAACAAGTAAAACATCATCGGCAAACGCTTGTAGATGGCACCCATCAGGGAGCTGAATGTCAAACAACTCATCCAGTGTGATGTTCCAGAGAATAGGACCGCATGCGGACCCTTGGATACAGCCCTTGCTCATTATTCGTGTGACGCGTGAGTCCGCATGGTCAAAGGTGACTTTTCGATTATGGACGTAACTCTGGATAAGCTGAAAGACATTCTTGGGGCACTGTTTATTGCGCAACTGCTGGAACATCGCCGGCCACCAGGCGTTGTTGAAGGCCGACTTGATGTCCAGAGATACAGCTAAGGTGAGATTGCCAGTGTCTCTAGCAGATCTAATTTTGTTAAGTGCCGTACTGAGGGCGTTGACAGTGCTAAGCTGTTCCGTGAAGCCAAATTGGTACGGGTTGCTTTTTCCAGCTTTGGCTGCTGCATAGCTGACTCGTCTGATGAACAGTTTTTCGAGCAGCTTGCCAAAAACCGGAATGAGTCCGATAGGTCTGAGTGCGTTTAAGGAAGTGTGATCGGCTTTTCCTGGCTTCGGAATTATTTTGAGGTACGCTTCCTTCCACTGTTGGGGGAAGTATCCAAGTGAGAGGCAGCGATTGAGAAGAGCCACTAAGAAGTCCGGGTAAGAAGAGGCAACCTGTTTGCATATATCAGCTGTCAGGTTGTCTAGCCCAGGAGCTTTCTTGTGACTTATCTGACTTAAGCATTCTAGGACCTCCCCAACAGTGAAGGGAGGGTCGTCTGGGGTGTCTGGAATGAGAGACTGCATCGAACGAAGTTCCTCATGCCTAGGGTCGCAGTCGAGTGTGTCGTTTGGAAAGAAATGGTCCAGTATTACTTCGGCAGTTTCTTGTCCACTCGTAGTATATCTATTACCAACTTTGATAGTGACCGGAGGGGTTCTTGGCGCTGCTTCCTTCATGAGTCGGTTGGTCAGCGACCAGACATTTTCTTTGGTTTGGAGCTCGCAGAACTCACGGAAGTGTTTTGTCGACTCCGTCTTCATGAGTTCGGTGTATGCTTCTCTAGCCATGGTTTGTTCCTGAAGGATTTCATCCAGTGGGAATCCATGTAGTTTCGCGTAGTGAAGTTTGCGGTGAATTTCGAGTACTTTTTGTTTGCATGATTCCAGCTCATCAGTCCACCAGGGCGCTTTAACCTTCGTGCGGCCACCTCTGATCGGCATTGAGCAACGGCAGGCTGTATGTATGGCATTGGTGAATTCAGCCACTATATTGTCCAGGTCTATGGTGTCAGATGTTTCTAAATTGACGTCTAAAATATCGGAGACGGTCATCATTTCATCGAGTATCTGCTTGAACAAAGCCCAATTAGCCTTTTCGGACTTGTATAAGAATGTGGAGGTAGATTGCGGCCTGTGTTCAGGCAGGTGTCCAGTGAGAACCGAGAATTCAATGGCATTATGAAAAGACGACGGACATAAGTCTGAGTTGACTTGCCAATTAATAATTCTGTTTCGAATAGAATCTGAAGCTATGGTGAGATCAATAATGGATGTTCGCTGTTGCCCGTGAGTAGTTGTTACAAATGTTGGAGTTGTGCCAGTGTTGCATACGCTAAGGTCGTTAGCGCTCACTAGTTCCAAAATATCGTTGCCTCGTGAGTTAGCTGTAATAGAACCCCACAGAGGGTGCCATCCATTAAGGTCGCCGCCTATAATCAGGTTCTGTCCGCCGGTTGACCTGGCGAGGAAGTCCAATCGCTCGAGAGTATTGTCCTCATCGTCGCGAGGTTCGATGTAGACAGAGGCGATAGTTAAAGGCCGATGTTGGTGTGTCAGCTGAATGACAGAAAGATTGGGGGTACAATGTTGGGACATTCCAATGATAGGCCCCACTGTCGGCTTGGTGACGATGCAAGCTTTAACTCTATTTCCTCCAGTGAATTGATAGATATTTAATCCTTGAACCGATTTCATACAGTTGCCATTACCTACGTATGGCTCTTGAATAAGACCAATACTGTAAGATCCATTAATAAAAGAGAGAACAAATTCTTGTGTACTGAGTAGCGCACGGTCTGTGTTGCACTGAATAATTTTCATTTCACGATTAAAAATGACTGCTACCATAGTCGACACGTTCGTTTATTCTCTCTCTCATTGCACGGACCCTTGGGCAGATTGCATCGTTTGCCTTATGCTTGGTGTCGGCCTTAATACCGAACTTCTGATTATGGCTATGACAATTGTAGCATTTCGGAGGCTTTTCCTTCTCCGTGCAGTTTTCCACAGCATGATTGGAGGACGCGCAATGAGAACAGGAGGATTTCTCCACCTTGCAGTAAGTCTTCGTGTGCCCGAATTGAAGACATTTATGACACTGTAGAAAAGGTGAGAAATCCATCGCCCTGACTCGTTGATAGTCAATATTTACGCGTTCGAGGTTCATAATGGCGCGATATAGTCTTGGACTAGCCATGAAAACCGCATTGTAATATACTTCAGGGTTTCTGTTGTTGCGCTTGAACCGTAGCGCTAACTCATCTTTTTGAATCTCCAAATCCGGGTTTTGCAGAGTAATGGTGTCAACCAAGCTCTCAGAAGGTGTGTTGCTGTCTATGCCTTTGAGCATGATCATTGGTCTGAGCCTCTTAGCGTGTTCCGCAGTTGCGTGATCCGATTCTTTAATTTTACTAAGAACTTTGTCGACTTGAGCGCTATTGTCGAATTCAACACGCAGTTTGTTGTTCGACACTACTTGCACTCTTGCTGGTGCAAAAGCCAGTTCTTTAAAGCTTACGCTTTTCTTAAATGCGTTAATAGCATCTTGCCGTGATTTGACTTCGCCTTTAGGTGTCACCATTATTGCCGGTTTAGAGCTTTTGGTTTGTGGTACATTATTTTGGTTATGACGCGAAGCAATCGCCGCATATGATTTACCCGGAAGTGGCATCAATGAGGGTTGAGCCGTTGGGGGTGGTATTTGTTTGGCAACTGCGGATGCTATTTTCGGAATAATGCTCTCCAGGTTATCCGCGTTAGCGTTGCAGGGGGTTGAGGTACTGCAGTTCTCCAAAATTGTCTCTCTGACAGTTCGTTTAATATTTTCTATCTCGGAAGAAACCGACTCCTTGACCAGCAGTACCACCTCCTCCTTCAGGTTGCTAGAAACAGAGGCGATCATATTGTCCCTCTCCCTTGTGTCCACCTGTGTTTCTATCCTGCGACATTCGCGCGTAAAGTCATCAGCCTGATCCGAGATGAGTTTTTCCATGTTGTTGCATGCGAGGATGATATCATTTTTCTTGTCGCTTTTGAGGAATTTAGTGATATCTCTGATCTTTTGAATCTCCTGCGTGATCATGTTTTTGACATGGTTAAAGCGCGCTGTGCCTCGCTTGGCGACTTTGGATATGACAGCCAAATTATCAGACTCAGTGATGGTGATATCCATGGAAGATTCTAGTTCGGCAAGTGGGGCAAATGGGTTTTTATCTTTTGAGATTAGCTCAGGTTCACTCAGCTCAGGAGTCGAATCGAGCAACGCAAACTGATTCTCGTGAGCCAGCTGATCTGAAATTTGTGCGCTAGCTATATTTGCTGTACCTCTCTTTTTAGGGGGTGTTCTAGGCGTGCCCATTATGGCAGTATTAAAGTTTCACACCAATACAAATTTAATTCACAGAAAAATGAGAAAATCTTCACAAATTTAAATATTATGAAAATAAAATTTATAACTAAATGAAGAGTTTATTAACCTTAAACGTACTACTAAACTTTAAATAATTTCTAAACAAAAATGAATTTATTAAAAATAAATGAAATAATTAAAATTTTCATAAAGAAAAAATTAAAATAAAAAGTTATAGAATCGCTACAGTCACGTTCTTTACACTAAAAAAAGCGCCGCGCTGAGATCTACTACTTAATTAAAACTTTTATACCAAAAACTTAAAAGCTAACAAAGTTATTCAATTAAAACACTTATTTACAAAATAGGTAAAAACACACTCCCTTCGCCGATCGCTTACTCTGTGGATTTCAGCGATACGACAAAGTTTGTATATATTCCTAAGAAGCGCAAGGGTAAACTATGATTTGACCAAAAATAGAATGGATTGAATAAGAATTGACGGAGTAGTAACGTTTGCTAACTTTCAATCTTTTTAAATAAAAACAAAAAATTTCCGGAACTTTAAAACCAAAATTGATGAAAAACTATTGACTCTTTGGATTTTTTTTATAAGAATTAAAGTTGTGTTTTAACTTAAGCTATCTAATAAAACTAAATTTAAAAAGATCGGTTCAAACCAGACGAAAATATCAACAAATAATGGGTGATTTTTAATAATTTTAGGTAAAAAAAATTGAAAATCCTTAATATCTTGCGAAAAACTAAGAAAATATTAAAAAAAATGATGCAATAATATGCCTTAAGGGCGTTAAAATCTAAATCTAAAAACAAAATTAAGCTACGACAAATCAATCAAAAGTTATGAATTTAATTAATAAATTTTTAGTCCAAAAAAAAGGTTAGGTTAGGTTAGGTTAGGTTAGGTTAGGTTAGGTTAGGTTAGGTTAGGTTAGGTTAGGTTAGGTTAGGTTAGGTTAGGTTAGGTTAGGTTAGGTTAGGTTAGGTTAGGTTAGGTTAGGTTAGGTTAGGTTAGGTTAGGTTAGGTTAGGTTAGGTTTTTTTTTTTTTTTTTTGAACTATTGGTTTTGGGTTTGGGGTCCTCAAAGGAGCTGGGGAAGAGGGAGTGGGTTGTGAGTGAGGAATGGTGGTTCACAGTGTCGGAGTACCTTTGGGCTCATCCCTTGGTGAGGCTTGTTGCCCGCGGGTACCCACGACCGGGCAAGGTAAAAGGAGGTAGGAAGAAAGAGAATTATAGAAGGATACAAAAGAGAGAGGATAGAGGAAAGATGGGAAGAGTTGGGATAGATGGAGAAGAAATAAAATAATACACGAACAATAAACGGGGCTGCTGCTGGGACCCTTCTCTCCCTATACTCAATACGCGTAGGGCCCGAAGTGGGCCAGTCCCCCCCCAAGAGCGGCAGAGTCATATTTTCCCCTATTCAGAAACGACAAAGCCCCAATGAATAGAAGAGACTATTGCGGACGGGCCGATGATGTAAAAGCGGGGCCAGAAATGCCAGATGGGCGTTTAAGTAAGCGACCCGGGGGCATGCCTTACCCGAGAGGCGGGGTGTCAGGCGCAACTTATGAGAGGGGGTCCCAGTAACAGCCCTAATCTGAAAAAGACACGAAATAAAAGATGTATAATTATAATGTCACACATACAAATCAGCATAAAATAAAAATAAAGACCTATATTGGGTGGAGGGCAGCGGTGAGTGTTGTTTCGTTGGATTTAGGCAGTGTTTATTTGTTATAAGTGAATGCATTGCTCTTTTTGCAAGTGATATATATTCACATGCCCCACACCCATTACAAACAGTTAAGAATTAAAATTATGCGGGCTGCCCCCGCAGTGGACCATTCAAACACCTGTAAAATGTACTGCAAATAATTCTATTGATTAGCGAAGAGGCAATCCAATCCGGCCGGTCAGGCCGAGGGGGGGCTCAGCTTTACGGAAACGTATTTGAGTGAGTTGAGAGTTGAGAATAGTGGTTCAGAGAATTGGTAAAGTGGTTTTGTTGATAGTTATATGGTGATTTGGTGATTTCCCATAAACAGGCCCCCATTGATGAGAGCAGCCCGGGCCAGCCCAGCGGGCCGGCCCGGGCCACAATCGCTCGATGTCATGTCCGATGTTCTCGTGCTGAAAATCCTTTATGAAGACGTCGCCGGAAGCCCCGCGCGGGTCCGCCCGCTGCACTCCCATCTCGTCCAGGCGTAGGTTGGGTTGCTGTGTGGATGAATAAAGAAGTAGTGATTCAAACGTTAGTGAATGTGGTTAAATTTGTTGGCAAAGTGATTTCGTTGATTGAGGTAAAGTGATTTCGTTGATGAGAAGTGGTTATTCATTCTGGCCAATCGAGCCGATAGGAGGCTTAGTTTTAAGGAAGCATATTTAAGTGAGTTCAGAATTATGAATAGTGATTCTGAAAATTGATAGAGTGGTTTTATTGATAGTCATATAGTGATTTCTCATAAACAGGCCCCCACTGATGAGAGCAGCCCGGGCCAGCCCGGCGGGCCGGCCCTAGCCACAGTCGCTCGATGTCATGTCCGATGATCTCGTGCTGAAAATCCCATATGAAGACGTCGCAGCCGGAAGCCCCGCGCGGGTCCGCCCGTTGCGCTCCCATCTCATCCAGGCGTAGGCTGTATTGCTGTGTGGATGAATAAAGAAGTAGTGATTCAAGCGCTAGTGAATGTGGTTTAATTTATTGGCAAAGTGATTTCGTTGATTGAGGCAAAGTGATTTCGTTGATGAAAGGTGGTTATTCAATCTGGCCAATCGAGCCGAGGGGGGGCTAAGTTTTAAGGAAGCATATTTAAGTGAGTTCAGGATTAAGAATAGTGATTCCGAAAATTGATAAAGTGGTTTTGTTGATAGTCATATAGTGATTTCTCATAAACAGGCCCCCACTGATGAGAGCAGCCCGGGCCGGCCCGGCGGGCCGGCCCGGGCCACAGTCGCTCGATGTCATGTCCGATGGTCTCGTGCTGAAAATCCCATATGAAGACGTCGCTGGAAGCGCCGCGCGGGTCCGCCCGCTGCGCTCCCATCTCATCCAGGCGTAGGTTGGATTGCTATGTGGATGAATAAAGAAGCAGTGATTCAAGCGTTAGTGAATGTGGTTTAATTAATTGGCAAAGTGATTTCGTTGATTGAGGCAGAGTGATTTCGTTAATGAGAGGTGGTTATTCATTCTGGTCAACCGAGCCGAGGGGGGGCTAAGTTTTAAGGAAGCATATTTAAGTGAGTTCAGGATTAAGAATAGTGATTCCGAGAATTGGTAAAGTGGTTTTTTTTTTTTTTTTTTTTTTTTTTTTGATGGTCGTTTAGTGATTTCCCATGAACAGGCCCCCACTAATGAGAGCTGTCCCCAATCGCTCTATGTCATGTTCGATGATCTCGTGCTGAAATCCCATATGAAGACGTCGCCGGAAGCCCCGCGCGGGTCCGCCCGCTGCGCTCCCATCTTATCCAGGCGTCGGTTGAATTGCTGTGTGGATGAATGAAGAAGTAGTGATTCAAGCGTTAGTAAATGTGGTTTAATTTATTGGCAAAGTGATTTTGTTGAATAGGGAGGTAGTGATTCATTCCGGCCAGATGGACCGAGGGAAACTGAGCTTTAGGGTTAGCGTATTTAAGTGAGTTAGGAATTAAGAATAGTGATTCCGAGAATTGGTAAAGTGGTTTTGTCGATAGTCATATAGTGATTTCACATATGAAGACGTCGCCGGAAGCCCCGCGCGGGTCCGCCCGCTGCGCTCCCATCTCATCCAGGCGTCGGTTGAATTGCTGTGTGGATGAATGAAGAAGTAGTGATTCAAGCGTTAGTAAATGTGGTTTAATTTATTGGCAAAGTGATTTTGTTGAATAGAGAGGTAGTGATTCATTCCGGCCAGATGGACCGAGGGAAACTGAGCTTTAGGGTTAGCGTATTTAAGTGAGTTAGGAATTAAAAATAGTGATTCCGAGAATTGGTAAAGTGGTTTTGTCGATAGTCATATAGTGATTTCACATATGAAGACGTCGCCGGAAGCCCCCCGCGGGTCCGCCCGCTGCGCTCCCATCTCATCCAGGCGTCGGTTGAATTGCTGTGTGGATGAATGAGGAAGTAGTGATTCAAGCGTTAGTAAATGTGGTTTAATTTATTGGCAAAGTGATTTTGTTGAATAGAGAGGTAGTGATTCATTCCGGCCAGATGGACCGAGGGAAACTGAGCTTTAGGGTTAGCGTATTTAAGTGAGTTAGGAATTAAGAATAGTGATTCCGAGAATTGGTAAAGTGGTTTTGTCGGTAGTCATATAGTGGTTTCACATATGAAGACGTCGCCAGAAGCCCCGCGCGGGTCCACCAACTGCGCTCCCATCTCGTCTCGGTGTATGTTAGATTGCTGTGTGAATGAATAAAGGAATAGTGATTCGAGCGTGAGTGCCTGTGGTTAACAACAAATAAATTTGGTGCACAATAATTCGATGTCCAATGACTAAACTAATGACTATGCTATGGGTGAGGGGGGGATTTTCTGAGTGAAATCTCGTTAGGGCAGTGACTTCTTATTTTTTTTTTTTTTTTTTTTTTTTTTTTATTATAAGTTGATGCATTGCTCTTTTTGCACAATTAATAATATGTGAATTTTCTAAGTGTAGCTATTTTAGTTTTTAGGGCAGTTTATCCTTTCTTTCTTTTAGTGCATAGCTCTTTTTGCATTTTTTATGTGTCCCAGTTCCCCCACCCATTACAAATAGTGGGGATATCAGATTTATATTGTGTCAGGAATTTGATCGAAATCTCTCCCTTCGTGGCGTTCTAATGGTGGCCGCCATCCTAAATGAGCCACAGTCAGCCAGCAACAACAAGGTGGTTATAACAATAAGTGTGACGAAAAATGTCTTACAAGTCCTATTACTGCAGTGGTTTTTCTCAGAAACGAAAAGAGTGGGGCGTGATGTTACCGAAGAAATGTTGGGGCACACAATCATAGAAATTCACTATTCTGTCTGAATTAGCTTAGTACTTACTAATTGCTAGGCGCTGGTGCGCACGTAAATACACTTGCCATAACGGCGGGCAATCCAAATCCAAATCCAAATTTTGTGATCCAATAATCATGAGCACGCACTCACACAGGCACTTACACTTGATTATATCACTAATTGAAACACAATATGCCGCCCAAATTGTGTGATCCAATAATCACAAGCACGCATAAACACTTGCAACTGATCATGTCACTAATTGAAACACTATATTATATTATGCAATATTGATATGCCACTACTTGTTGTAGTCCCGAGAGGGAAAAAGAAAACAAGAGAAAACGTAACTCGAAAATCACGCCGAGCCTGTACGGACTTCAAGTCACACGTGCGCGCGCCTCGGCTGCAGAACGAGAACTGAGGAGCCGAGCGGTGTCGCCCCGCACCGCGGCAGGGTGGGGGACGTAGGAAGGGTGAGGGGGGGGGGGCCTAGACCCCGCCCAATTTTACGAGAAAGATTCCGATGGCCCGGCCCGGCCCGGCCCGATGAGCCGTCGCGTAAAAAACTCCGATGGCCCGGCCCGGTCCGGCCCGATGGGCCGTCGCGTAAAAAACTCCGATGGCCGGCCCGGTCCGGCCCAAGGGGCCATTGTTCTCTCGAAGAAAACTCCGATGACCGATGTCCGATGATTAAACTAGTGACTATGCTATGGGTGAGGGGAGGATTCACTGAGTGGGATCTCGTTAGGGCAGTGATTTCTTTTTTCTTTTTTTTTTTTTTTTTATTATAAGCTGGTGCATTGCTCTTTTTGCACAGTAAGTTAACAATGTGTAACTTTTCTAAGTGTGATTATATTAGTTTTTAGGGCAGTTTGTCCTTTGTTATGTTGTGAATTAGTGCATAGCTCTTTTTGCATTCTCATGCGTCCCGGTTCCCTCACCCATTACAAATAGTGAGGATATCAGATAATACAATTTTTACAAAATGCGATGCAAATACACATACATGGTGCTTGGTCCTTTCGGGCCTAGTTGTCACGAAATGATGCACGAATCATATTCCCGAGTCAACCACCGGTCCAGACCGGGCCGGGCCAATCATTGCGCATGCTTTACGAACTATATTTCGATGCGGGCCGGCCCCCGGGCCGGGCCGGCCCGGCCCAGGCCGAATATCGCGCGCGAACTATATTTCGACGCGGGCCGGCCCCCAGGCCGGGCCGGCCCAGTCATCTCGTATACATTACATGATACGTGCATCATTCCTGAAAATATTAAAAAGAGGGAACAGTACATTACAAAGGGGCGATCTGAAAAACTTAGATAACTTGTGACAATTTAGCCATAATCAATACGTTCCTGGGTGAACTTAGACATATACTTGAATCTAGGACAATTAACAGAGTCTGCTCTGTGCTTAGTGTCAATCTTAGTTTTAAAACGCTCGTTATGGATTTTACAGTTATTACACTGATTTTTTTCTGCGATATCTACGTTAGGGCAATTTTCTAAAGTATGGTTATTTGTACATACCGGGCAAATTTCTACGTTACTCTTACAATGTCCTCTAAGGTGTCCAAACTCCTGGCACTTATAGCACCTCATGAGTGGTAAAAATTCCATTGCGTGCACTCTGACGTAGTCGACGTTTATCTTTTGGAGGCTGGTGATGGCGGTGAAGGCACTGGGTGATGTTATGAAGGCGGCGTTGTAGAGTTCGTCCTTCCTGTTCTTCCTGGTGAACTTGAAGATGATGTCTTCCGGTTTGCAGGAGCCGCCGATTGAGGGGTTTTGATTGAGTATGTGTTTGACCAGAGAATTCTGATCTATATCCTTCGGGATGCCTCTGAGCATGACCATAGGCTTGAGCAGTTTAGTGGGTTTCGCCGTGATGTTTGGGTTCTCATTAGCATTAAGTTTGGTAATTGCCTGATTCATCTGTTGGGATTCGTCAAACTCCACTCGGATCCTTCCTTGCGAGATCCTTTGAATCTTGGCCGGGGCAAAGTCCATGGTGTTAAATTTCACAGTCTGGCTGAATTCCTTGAGAACCTGCTCATGGGTGGAGTCTTCCGTTTTCCCAGATAGGATTATTGATGGTTTGGTCTTATGTGGTGTCGGCTCATGGGTGCTTGAAGTGTTATTGGTCACCGGTCTGGAATTCCGAGCGGCCGCAGCGGCGTACGTTCCTACACTGGCGTTATTCTCAGCCACTTGGGTAAATGTTTCCGATTGTTTTTTCAATATGTTAATTGTCTGCTCCAGAGATTCGATTTTATTATTCAAGGTCATGGCAGTTTGCGCGATGGCTTCACTTACCGCAACTGAGGCATTCATGAGTCTAGGTAGGTTATCCAAGTCCGCGAAGTTTTTCAGCTCCGCACGAATAGATTGTTGCACCATCTCAGGTATATTTTCCGGCGTTGAGTGGTTTTTTAGTTCTTCATGGACGGAGTTTCGAACAATTTCAGGAATGTTACCCTTCTCCAGGTATCTGGTTAGGCCGTCGTGAATGTGGTCGTGGATAATTCTGGGAATGTCGCTCACAATTCGTTGGTTACTATCCAATTCTTTTTTAATTTCGTCTCGGTTCGTGTTCAAGATCGTTTCCGTCTCGTCCCGCGTTTGGTCAATACGCCCCCGTATTTCCTCTCTAATAACCGTTAGGCGACCTTCCCATTCCTTTTTGACAGAGGATCGATCAGCATCCAGATCACTTTGGGTGTATTGCCACATTTTTTCGAACTGACGTTGCACCTCTTCTTTGATCGTGTTTCGCACAACTTCTATCACGAATTCTAGCATCTCTGTTTTAGATGTGACATCTTCAAGTTGGGGCGTGGCCGACGCCACATAGCAGTGCAGCAGTGTGTCCATACACCTAGACTTGATGTTAGCTTTGTTTTCTCTGGTCAGTCCCTTCGGGTTGTCGTTGATTATGTCCAGCATCATATTCACGTTCGCTTCGATCTTCGCAAAGCGCCCAGTAGCCAGGGAAGGGATTGCGCCATTGTTCTTATCCATCTTCCAGTACCTACCGGACTTTCCAATGGGCGCATCGTCAAAGGTGACCTGTGATCCACTGCCAGACATGTTCACAAAACTTCAGCACTTCACAAAAATCACTAAGAGAAAAAGCACTGCACTTCAGGTGAACAGCTATTTTCCTTGAAGTAGGTAGCCCTGAAAAGGGCTAGCACAGTAAAGTCCAAATTGGTCCCTTTTTACATAAAGAAAAAGTTCGATGACTTATACTCGTCGCGGCCCGGGCCGGCCCGATGGGCCCCCGTTGACGTAAATAAGTCCGATGAGTATTCCGTCCACTAATTCCGATGGATAACGCGTCTATACTCTCGTCGCGGCCCGGGCTGGCCCGAAAAATAGACGAAAAATAGCCGGGAGCTCCGTTGGATGCGTGCGCTCGCTACGACGGTCGGAGCGCGACTGGTTAGGTTAGGTTAGGTTAGGTTAGGTTAGGTTAGGTTAGGTTAGGTTAGGTTAGGTTAGGTTAGGTTAGGTTAGGTTAGGTTAGGTTAGGTTAGGTTAGGTTAGGTTAGGTTAGGTTAGGTTAGGTTAGGTTAGGTTAGGTTAGGTTAGGTTAGGTTAGGTTAGGTTAGGTTAGGTTAGGTTAGGTTAGGTTAGGTTAGGTTAGGTTAGGTTAGGTTAGGTTAGGTTAGGTTAGGTTAGGTTAGGTTAGGTTAGGTTAGGTTAGGTAGGGGTGCGTGGTCGGACAACCTCCTAGTGTGCCCGACTACTGCTTTTCCCCGTCCATGTATGTGGATTGGAAAGGGCAGTAGGAGGGACGGTGCACCCTGGGCATCACTGTAAATGGCGAACAATTCATTTTGGTCCCATTTACAGGGATGGCTAATAGTCCGACAATCCTGTTATCCTGCACGTAGTGCAGGACCAGGGGCCCGCTTCGGGGGGCCGAGGGGAGACAACCCCAATAAAAAACACAAAACCGTAGCCCTGCACGTATTGCAGGAACGGGGGTCGCCTTCATGGGGACCGCGAGGAGAAAACCTCTATAAAAAACCAGATAAGGGGTGCGGCTCCCTACTACACTCCTAGGAGAGAAGTCCGGGATGCCACATCCAGTGGTGGCTGGCCTTCGGGCTGCGATCCGCCCTGCGGATTGGATCCACCGTGTTATACGGTGGCGGCGGCGCCAGTTCTGCCCTGGTGCCGTCAATCTCGTTACCCCGTACGTGGTGCGGGACCGAGGGCCGCCATCTTAACGGATGGGGGCCGAGAGGAAGACAACCTCAGAAAAAATTACCTGGCGGGGACCGTTTGGTCCTCTCCCGCTTTTGCGGATGGTTTAGGCTCCGAGTCGGCGTCCTAGACATATTCTGGGTAGCGGCGACTTGGTTCGGGCTTGGCTGGCGCCCTGGAGATTCCGGGAAGTGGCAGTGCGAGCGTGGGCGGCGGGTTCGTCCGGTTGCGGTAAAACGTGATCGGCGGACGGGCACTTTTGCCAACCGCCGGCCAAACCGGTGACCTAGTCATGTCTTAGGGCCGGTGGGGCTGCCCTTAATTGGGTGTCCCCGCGAGGAGAAAACCTCCATAAAAAACCCCAACCCCAAGCTTTTTGTCGAGTCCATGGCGAGGGGGTGAATGGCTAGAGGGAGTCTAGTTGCTACACGGCAACGGAGCAGGGGACCAGCCGACCCCCCTGCTTCGAAAAACTTAGGCTTACCCGGGCATGGGGTCTCTGCCCGGGTGGACTTTGTATTTCCCCCATTCTCGTGGGTACAGTATGGATAAAAATGCATTGAAACAAAAAATATTAGATAGTTTAAGGGACGCGAAGTCCGGTGGTGGTAAAGTGAAGAAGGAGACTGCTTCAAAGCAGTCAACGGCGGCAAAAACATCTGCTGCTAACATTGAGGAGGAGAAGACTGTTTTTAAACAGCCTGAAGTTCGAGTTCCGGTTGTAAAACTTGATCGTTCGCCGATCCCTGTGGCGTCGTCGGCTGAAACCGATTCTTGTCGTACGGGAGGAAGTCGGAGTTCATCCTGCTCTTCGCAGATGTCCTTCGTGTCGGATGAAGTGGAGACGGTAGGAAGACGGAAACGTCAAAGACCGCGTGAGACAAGTCTGTCCGGGGATGAGGGCTCAGATGGAGTTGAGACACAGTTGTTAAAGGTTAGCGCTGTTACTGATAAACGCGGAAGAGGCCGGCCGGTATCCACTGGTGAGTACGTTGGGCTTTCCAAGGCCCAGGCCGAGCTTTCCCGACTTCGGTCAATCGAGAAGGAAATTGATCGCGAGTTAACGCAGTCAGCTGTTAAGCCTCGTCGAGCCCCTAGGTCTAGAGAGGGTTCCGGTCTAGAGAACCCGAGCCTGATAGCCAACTGTGAAGTGCTTGCTCGCGGCATGGACGGAGTTGAGGTGGTTTTAGAGGTCGCTGCAAAGTCGAGCAATCTGAAGGGCACCAGTATTAAGGCCTTGAAAGATGCGGCAAACCTGATAAGAAATATGCTAGGCGAGATGTACAACCGTAACACCTCGGATTGTACCAAGCAGATAGACGAGCGTTTTGCGAAGACCTTAGCTGATCTAAAACAAGCGAAAGAGGAAAACGCTCGCATCTCAGTTGAGAATCAGCGGCTGAGAGAGGAGATGGCGGCGATCCGGCGTGAACTAAAACTAGTTCGTGAACAGTTTAAGGGGGCGTCAAACATGCCCCCCATCCCGGACACAAGTGATCGTCGGCAAAACACCGTGGGCAACATGACGGTGGAGGATCTCCAGAGGTTGATCGCAGAGCAAGCTGGCACTATGGTCAATGCCCGGATTGAGGGGCTAAGCAGGCGACTGCCGCCAGAGGAGAGTCATCGGCCACCTCTAGCCGCCGACTCGAAGAGACTAGTGGCTGAATCTAGGCAACCTACGGCGTCTGCCTCTCAGCCCTCTGTAGAAGCTCTACAAGCTCCTACCCCAGCCAAAGGGAAGGGGGCAAAGAAGAAGGCTAAGAAGGCTAAAAAGCAAAGATCAGAAGCAGCACTTCAGCCGCAATTGTCGCAGCAACCTGCGTCATCACAAAACGCGACAGAAGGAGAATGGACAGAGGTTGGTAAAAAGAAAAAGAAGGTGAAAGCCCCTGCACTAGTACTAGATAAGGGGCCAAAACAGCTTGAAAAGAAGGCCAAGAAGGAGAAGCAACCTAGGCTTCGTCTTCCTAAGTCAGCCGCAGTGGTTGTGAAACTGCGGCCGGAGGCAGCCGAAAAGGGGGTGAGCTACGCGCAAATTCTCGCTGGAGCCAAACAAAAAATAGACGGCAGTATCGTTGGTAGTGGCTTAAAATGTAAAGTCGCAGCAACCGGCGCTCGCTTGATAGAAGTGCCGGGAGAGAACAACACTGAAAGGGCTGAAAAGCTGCTAAGCTGTCTCCAGGGTATTTTAGACCCAAGTCTGGTGGAGGTGACCAGGCCCATGAAGACTGCGGCGTTCCGCGTATCGGGCCTGGATGACTCAGTGACAGCCGAAGATATCAAGAAGGCAGTAACTGAGGCTGGTGGGTGCTCTAGCGACAGTGTCTCGGTTGGCGAGATTCAGCAGAGTCGTATTGGGCTGGGAACGGCACTTGTAAGGTGTCCAGTGGCTGCGGTGAAAACACTCTCAGAGGGTGGTAAGCGCAGATTGCTGGTTGGGTGGGTCTCTGCGACGATCAACATCTTGCCGCCGAGACGAATGCACTGTTATAAGTGTCTGGAAGTCGGTCATGTCCATGCCAAGTGTACGGGTGTTGACCGGAGCAAGTTGTGCTTCCGGTGCGGCACTCCTGAGCACAAAGCTAAGGACTGTATCAATGCACAGCACTGCGTTATATGTTCAGAAGCAGGAATTAAGGCGGATCACATGCTTGGGGGAAAGTCTTGCAATCCCCCCAAGAAGAAGAAAATGAAGGAAATTAGTGCCACGCAAAGGCCTTCCGAACAATCAATTGCGGGAGGCGAAGAGGCCATGGAAACAGTAGACAGCACTGGCGTTAGGGCAGCGGGCTCTGAGCGGGTGGATGGCCCGGATGAGCCGCAGTTGAGGGGACCGGGTTACGGAAGCGGGGAACTTCCGTAGCCCAATCCAGGGTCCCCGTGGTGGAACGGCGCGCTTTGTGTTCCGGCGCGCCTCACCGATTGGGAGAGCTTCTGAGCTCTCAACATTTAAATGTCAGTTTGTGTCCGTTGGGACAACCGGCGGCGGATCGCGGTTGTATACTTGCGTCTTCCCGTGGTCCGTTGCACTAGCGGCAGAGGAACACCCAGGGGGTTTTAGTGGAGTCACCACATAACCATCCCCGTGTTCCCCGCACGGGGGGGGTATGCGAAGGCATTTCCCCCTGGAAAAAAAAAAAAAAAAAAAAAAAAAAAAAAAAAAAGGTTAGGTTAGGTTAGGTTAGGTTAGGTTAGGTTAGGTTAGGTTAGGTTAGGTTAGGTTAGGTTAGGTTAGGTTAGGTTAGGTTAGGTTAGGTTAGGTTAGGTTAGGTTAGGTTAGGTTAGGTTAGGTTAGGTTAGGTTTTTTTTTTTTTTTTTTTTTTTTTTTTTTTTTTTTTTTTTTTTTTTTCCTCTGCTCCCCGGACGAAGTCCAAGTCTTTATATATCTAGTTTTCACATTCATACAAGTTCTCGCGGTTCATGCCTCTCGCACTTTCATGCTTCATACTGTTCTTTCTTTCATTCCAGTTCTCATTCATTCCTTTTGCTGGTGGGATGCCAGCCTAACTATTCTAATTTTATTCTTTATTTATTAAAACACCAGGGTAAATAAAGTTACACAACATTACCGACTTTACAGTTCTCTCTAGGTTTAAATACTTATTAGTATTTTCTTCCTAACATTACAATGTTTTGTTTATAACTTATAATTTAAACATTTTTCTTTTGATCTATTTAACATTTTTTTATATCTTATATCATATATTTGCTTATTTCTAGTTACATTTTCTTTCTTTTCTTACATATATCTTATATTCTTATTTGCTATTTCTAACACTTTTTTATACTTACAAGTTAGTGTATTCTTATTTGCTACAACTGCTTTCTTATTTTCTAACAATACATTTATCTTATGATCTTATTTACTATTTGCAACATCTTTAACTTACAAATTCTAGTATATTATTATTTATAACATTTTCTTTCTTATTTCTAACAATTTAGTATATTTATAAGTTTTTACAATTTCAGGACCCTTATGTATTGTCCTTTATATGTTACATCTGGCTTAAATTCTATTACATTAAATCTTATTGTTTTCTATCCATCTGCTCTATACAGCACACTATCTTAGGTCTGTGATTTTTACATATACCTTGTATCCTTATAGTCTATTAAAATTGTTATTTACTTAATTTTTAGGTAGTTTTCTATATATACTAATGATATATAATACTAACCTATTTCTTTTGCTATCTTATTTTTCTAACTGGTTACATATTAAATAGGATTGCTCCACTAATTAAGTTGAAAAGTTTCTAATAAATGAATTTATCTATTGCATAACAACAATTTGTTTCTTTATATTTTTAAAATTTTCTATTTTGGCCTAGGTTTCTAAATTTTAATGAGTTTTGTATATCGTTTATATATTCTTATTTTATTTACTTTCATACTTATTTGCAAGGTAGTTTGTATATATTCTTAAAATATATAGTCCTATCCTAATTCTTATCAATTTGTGTTTTTATTCTGTCCTTTAATTATTTATTATATATAATTCAATACTTATAAATTTTAATAATTTTGAATTTGAAGTGTTATTGTTAAATTTTGTTGTTTTAATAAAAAGTTTGATATTATCAAAATTTCATATTTCCATAATATGAATTTTAATTTTTGTAAACTATATGATTGAAACTATAATTTAAATTCTCAAATTTAATTTATAGTTTGTGTTGAAAGTTATGTGTAGTGGAGTTGCAAGATGTTATAGCATTATTCGGTATAGTATGATGTAGTAGACCTGGCCAGGTAGTCCCACTTTTGCCTAACTGGACACTCCGGACTGTAGGCACTATGGTCAGTCTTTTTATGCCCGGCACGCACACAGTTACAGCACTCCGGGGGAGACATGGCGAGCCAAGCTTCACAGTTGTTTCGCAAATGTGGACCCCCGCAGTGGCTGCAACTGTCCGCATCTCGCGTGCAGTATTTCCTTCCGTGACCATATTCCAGGCATCGCGAGCACTGGATAAGTGGGGACTGGTCCTCCACCTTGACCCGCTGAAGGTCAACGTGGAGTACACCAGCCTCCACCATTCCGTGCCAGAGGAAGGGGCTCACCTGTAGTATGACGTGAGAGGCATGCGGGTTTCTAGTTCTTTTCTTATACTTTATCTTTATTCTTTTATCTTCTTCCTTTATGTCTTCCCAGATGTTGGAGTTTTGGGCCTCAATTGCCGCAACTAGGGCCTCGTCATTAAGATCTTCTGTCAACACTAGATCTTTAAGTATCACCAGCGGGTCTTTATTAGCAATGTGTGTAACTTTTAACTTTTGGTCCTGCTTTGATATTCTAGCAGTCACTTGATCCAAGTCTTGCTTGTGCCGACATCCCAGGATGACTTTCTGGTTTTTGGCCTTCCTAATCTTATCGACCTTTATACCTGCTTTCGTGGCATCCACCGCGCGCCTCACTCTTTCGAGGACCTCCCCGCTGGATTCCTCAGCGTCATCCGAGGTCACTACGACAGAGTGAAGCGCCGGGAGTGGTCGGTGTTTGGGGGCCGCAGTGACAGCTGCATATGAAAGCTTGCGAGTTGGGGTCGCTGCTGTCGGCTGATGTTCTGCCTGTTTCAAGAGCGTATGCACGGCTTCCACTTTGTGCCCCACATCAGTAATATTATTACTAGCCGCACCAGTAGCGATGCTCATATCCGAGAATCCTGCACCCACGGTCTCGCTCAGATCTTTGTGAGCGTCACAAATGTTTTTGTTGACTGTAGTCAGTGTTGCGTCCATAGCCTCCAGCTTTTCGAGGTGTTTATTGTTGTTGTAGGTGATATCACCTAAACTACTCTCTATCTCCTCCAATTTGTTCATAAGCTGGATACCCTCTTGGCTTGATGTTGTCGCCTGGGGAGTTGTTGACCGTGGGGCATTTTCAAGTGCAAGGGATTGGTTTGCCAGCATTTTACCCTGTTCCTGGAGTCTTTTCCTCAGGTCTATGTGAGACTCTGTAACGAGCAGCGAGATTTCTCTCAACTCCTCCTTCAGAGATTCCATCCCCTCGCTCGTCACAGTGTCACCACTTCCGGCTGTGGCTGCTTTGGATGTTGTTGCAGCCTGTAATGTGAGTTTGAGGATCTGATTCTCCAAGTCCATGTATCGTTTGCTCAGTTCGAATAAGAGCAAGAGACCACGTTTCGAGTGTATATCTAAATGTTCTTTGATATCTCTCCTCATTTGCGGGTACTCTTTGATTTTTAAAGGAACATTTTCCATCGAGATCATCAGCTCTTGAAGAATTTCACTGAAGGTGTCTCTAGCAAACTCGTCCGGAATTTTTTCATATGTTCTCTTTAGGTCAATTGACTTACGTGCAACGTTCCTTCGATTCAGGAAGGTCTCAGTTGGGTCCTGAGTCTCTGTCCGTGGCTTTAACGAGCCAGATGGTGGAGATCCCGGTTTTTGTCTGGGACTCTGGACTTTCCCTGGTTTACCCACAGGTGTATGAACAAACGCCATTTTGGGAGGGAATCAAAATATAAATGGGGGAGCAGTGTCGTCAATTTGTATATGTGTTAAATGTAAAAGTGTAAAAATTGTAAAGATATATAATGTATATATAAAGTATATTTGTCAATAACCTTGGATGCGTCCTGCGCAACTCACAAGTCACGAATAATATGTCAAAAAAGCTAATTTTTAAAGAAATTTTTCCGAAAAAGTTAAAATTTTTTATTGTTATGTAGAGTCGTTAAAAACGACTCTACGTCTTTATTATTAATAAATGTCACAGGGGGCGTCTAAGCACACCTACAAGTCGAAAAAGAAAAATTTTAGGAATTTTTCCCTTAAAGTTATTAACAAATTACACAAAATCAAGATGGCGGCCAAAATGGCGGCTCCGACAGAGTCACGTTCTATAGGGCAAATATAGCCCTTGCTAAGCCCTACAGTCTGGTACCAAGCTCGTTCCTCTAGGACCAATAGTCTCCGAGCTATCCCTAGGGTAAAAATAGGGTAAACTATCCTCAGTCAGGGTAAATCGCTCATAACTCCGAAACTATTGATCCCCTAAAACTAGGGTTTTGGACCTTCGCATAGGGGATCCAAAGACCTGTCCGATGGTGGGGTCAGCTGAAAATAAATTTTCAGGTAGAGGTAGGGTAAATTTACCCTACCAGGTCGACAAAGGTCTCTCTGGGAATCCCCACGCAAAAATCCCCAGCCCTGTAGCCCAAATAGTTTAGGTGGTACGACCGTTCAAAGTTTTTCAAAATGGCGTCCAAGATGGCGGACGCCAACTTTGAAGGGTCGTATCTCCGCCGCTATTGGGGCTAGGAACGCCGGGATTGGGGCTATCTGAATGCCCTGGCGAGATCTTACTCGCAAGTACGCTAGGGGGGGGGGAAAAATAAAAGTGGGAATTTGGGAAATTGGAGAATGGGAGGGGATAGGAGACAAAATAATACACACCCTAGCTGAAGACGCGAAGTCTCTAGGAGTAATACTGTGGGAGCTAGAGTAATTTCAAAAAATTTTCAAAAATTTTCAAAAAATTTTCAAATAATTATAGCGCCGAGACTATTGGGCCTACAGAGTCGGGGTTTTTTCTGGGAGGGTGGGGGGGTTGTGGGCTACCCCGTCCACTATGTGAAATCCCGAAATTCCAACAATATGGAATTTCGGGTAAATTTACCCGGGGCCCGAAAGATGGTAATTTTCGACCCCCAACACTGCAAATCCCGACTCTCTAAGTCCAAGGACTAAGGAGCTATTAACGGTCCAAAATTTTACCCTAAGTGAGGATACAAAAACAAAATGGCGGAAAATAGGGTAAATTCGTAGCTTTAGCCCTAGGCCACTGGTGTTTGGGCTTTCTGGATGTCCGATGAGGTGTCCTAAACGAATATGGACCCTGCTACCCCCTATTTACCTACCCTAAAAAGCTAAGTTAAAATAAAACTTTAAATTTTGAATAACTCCCACAATATTAACCCTAAAAATACAAACTAAAAAACAATAAATAGTACATACACAGGGCAATCATACACAAAAAACAAATTCAAAAAAGACCTTAACGCCGAAGTACAAATTGAAGGGGAAGTTTTTACCCTAAGTTTCAAAAAATCATATCTCGGGACTTATCAATTCGATTTCAAAAATTTAAATTTTGTATAAAGGGGCCTAATAAGTACTAATTATATAAAATATTGGAAAATTTAATCATGGGGAAAAATTTCGAGATATAAGTTTTTGAAATTTCAAATTTAAAAATCTTAACTTTTATAAGTCCCACGACGACGTGCGAAGTGTCGGGTGACTCGCCGTGCTGCGCTCCTCCTGTTTGCGTCCTTTTCGCCACCCGGCCGCCCCGGGAAGACTGACCTCGTGGCGAGAGGTTAAGTAGGTATTTGCTGATTATTCAGCAAATACTGCTGATAAAAATCAGCAAACTGCACCAGAAGATGGAGGGCGCTGCTGCGCACACGCCGATATGTCGAAATCCCACGCGTCTCTACTATTGAGGACGCAGTGGGCGAAAAACTGGTCGAAATTTTCACTTTTCGCACTTAAACTTCACGTTTCACTGAATAACGCCGTGCACTGTGATCCAATTTTCAAAAACTTTGCACCACCGGATGCGCCTCGTCAGCGCGCAACTTTTGATGTATCGCACTTGGTTATACGATGAGAAAAACCCACTTTTTCGATTTTTTAACTGCGGAGCGCACGTGGTTTAGCTGCTTACAGGTCGGCGTTCGGACTGCAACTGGGTTAGGTTAGGTTAGGTTAGGTTAGGTTAGGTTAGGTTAGGTTAGGTTAGGTTAGGTTAGGTTAGGTTAGGTTAGGTTAGGTTAGGTTAGGTTAGGTTAGGTTAGGTTAGGTTAGGTTAGGTTAGGTTAGGTTAGGTTAGGTTAGGTTAGGTTAGGTTAGGTTAGGTTAGGTTAGGTTAGGTTAGGTTAGGTTAGGTTAGGTTAGGTTAGGTTAGGTTAGGTTAGGTTAGGTTAGGTTAGGTTAGGTTAGGTTAGGTTAGGTTAGGTTAGGTTAGGTTAGGTTAGGTTAGGTTAGGTTAGGTTAGGTTAGGTTAGGTTAGGTTAGGTTAGGTTAGGTTAGGTTAGGTTAGGTTAGGTTAGGTTAGGTTAGGTTAGGTTAGGTTAGGTTAGGTTAGGTTAGGTTAGGTTAGGTTAGGTTAGGTTAGGTTAGGTTAGGTTAGGTTAGGTTAGGTTAGGTTAGGTTAGGTTAGGTTAGGTTAGGTTAGGTTAGGTTAGGTTAGGTTAGGTTAGGTTAGGTTAGGTTAGGTTAGGTTAGGTTAGGTTAGGTTAGGTTAGGTTAGGTTAGGTTAGGTTAGGTTAGGTTAGGTTAGGTTAGGTTAGGTTAGGTTAGGTTAGGTTAGGTTAGGTTAGGTTAGGTTAGGTTAGGTTAGGTTAGGTTAGGTTAGGTTAGGTTAGGTTAGGTTAGGTTAGGTTAGGTTAGGTTAGGTTAGGTTAGGTTAGGTTAGGTTAGGTTAGGTTAGGTTAGGTTAGGTTAGGTTAGGTTAGGTTAGGTTAGGTTAGGTTAGGTTAGGTTAGGTTAGGTTAGGTTAGGTTAGGTTAGGTTAGGTTAGGTTAGGTTAGGTTAGGTTAGGTTAGGTTAGGTTAGGTTAGGTTAGGTTAGGTTAGGTTAGGTTAGGTTAGGTTAGGTTAGGTTAGGTTAGGTTAGGTTAGGTTAGGTTAGGTTAGGTTAGGTTAGGTTAGGTTAGGTTAGGTTAGGTTAGGTTAGGTTAGGTTAGGTTAGGTTAGGTTAGGTTAGGTTAGGTTAGGTTAGGTTAGGTTAGGTTAGGTTAGGTTAGGTTAGGTTAGGTTAGGTTAGGTTAGGTTAGGTTAGGTTAGGTTAGGTTAGGTTAGGTTAGGTTAGGTTAGGTTAGGTTAGGTTAG